>JAZHRO010000022.1:89940000-99940000 GCA_037157565.1 Thalassia testudinum | reverse complement strand
ACTTCAATTGGGGTTGCAAGCTTCTGTCGCTGCCCCAATTGGAAGAACCATCCTTCCGCAGACGCCCGAGAATGAAGGTGGGACTTTAGTCCCACCTCGGAAGCGTGTGGGCGCGCGCCCACAAATAAGAGGAAAAAGTGCTCTAGGCTGGTTGCCTCCGATAACACTGGGGTGAGGTCCGTCACCTATTCACCGGATCTCGTCCGCAACACTGCCCACGCGGATCTGACCCGCAACCCGATTACCCCCACTCCTGAGCACTCCTCGCGCACCACACACACGCCGGTGCACCTGGACCCGGGCACGCGACCCGACCCGATTACCCGACTTTGGGAGAGCGTACCAAAGAGAGATTCAGAGAGAGAGAGACACAGGAAAGGGTAGGGGTAGGTTTTGTGTCGCGTGTGTGCAGGGAACAGGTGAGGAAGAAGAAGAAGAGGAAGAGCGGGCGGTGAGGACTTAGCCGTAGAGCTCCTGCAGCAGAGAAAAAAGAAGAAGGTGAAGGAGAAGCCGCAGCGAAGAGAAGAAGAGGAAGAAGTTGAAGAAGAAAAAGAAGATAGCAGACTGAAGGAGGCACTGTGCAACAACGCCGATAAGGTGTCTGACGCGAAGAATCAAACGTTCGGATCAAGGGAGAAAAGAGAAAGAAGAAAAGAAGAGAAGAAGAGAAGGAAAGAAGAAGGAAGAAGAAGAAGGACGGAGCTGTTGAAGAAAAGAAGAAGACGCAGAAGAAAGAAGAAAGAGGCAGCAGCTAAAGAAAGAAAGAAAGAAGAAGAGCCGTAGCAAAGAAAAGAAGAAGAAAGAAGAAGGCAGACTGAAGAAGAGAAGAACCGGCTGAAACAGAAGAGAGAAGAAGCCAAAAAAAGAGAACTTTTGCTCACTCACTCACTCTCTTATATTCTTTTTATAACAAGAATTGTGAACCTTTATGTTGCTAGAATGACGTGTACTCCCTGAGTTCGACCTCGGGAAAGTTTTAATTCCAAGTAATAAATTGTAAACTGGTAAATGTTTTTTGTAATATACTATAACGAATTAATCATTATAACACCGCCAAAAGCAAGAAACAGGTCCGCACCAAATACTAAAGCAGTTTAAATCCCAAAATAGTGGAAACTTTGATTCACGCCTAAGATTGGATTCAAGCTAAGACAAAAATCTATAAAATAATTGAAGAGGAAGATGGGGGTGGAATTGTTTTAGATGGTAAGTAATATCTCTAGTTATATTTAGATAAGAAAGTTAATGTTCTTTAGATGCAATATTATATAGTGTTAACTATGATTTTTAATGGAGGAAGTCTAACTAGAACCTTTAATCCTATCTACATGGTGGATGGTGAACTTCTTTGGAAAGATAAGACTTAGTATGTATATTATATATGAAGTTTTTCATATAATTTTTAAATTTTACATGTTTTGGTTTCTTGACACATGATTTTCTTTTTTTGGTGTTAGTAGACAACTTGAAGGATGATGAAGTTCATTATGATTGAATGTTCTCATGCAAATGTTATGTTTTCTTAGTAGTTTTCTTATGCTTGAAGACTTGTTAGTTATGAATATTGGATTGTGTTTTTGATGTAGATACATCTATTTCACATAAACTGTCTATTTTTGCATGTTCTTAAGTGTATAATTGCATTAAGTATTATAAATATTGCATAGTGTGCATCGTTATGTATTTAGGTTAGATTGTACAAATTATATGTTATAATTTTCCCTTTTTGTTGTAGGGGGATAGGGCAATATCATTTCGGAGCCTCAAATTGAAGATCCAACCATACGAATCTGATCAGGGTGACGATCGGAGTTCAACGCCTCTGAGATCGCTCCGATTGGATTTTCGTGGCATTAGATGCAATTCGAGGAAGATCATAAGTCAAGGGGCAAGGTGGTGCAAATCTGTACCTCAGATGACAAATCTAACCGCATGGATGGATTTAGGTAGACGATTGCAACCCAACAACGCGAAAATCGACCCAATCCGACATCTGTGACACCATCTACAAGTATTGGAAAATGGACGGCCCATATGGCGCCACGTGGAGCCATCTTAGCCGCCCAAGGACACCTGCAGGACTCCTCCATCCGTGCCCCTCAATCTCAACCGTCGGATTTCCATCCAACAGCTGAGATCAAGCCAAGCCCGCACCCTCACATCTTCAAAGATCCTTCATCACGTGATTTGAGTCGTCCATCCACGATCCAACGGTCGCGAGCGATGGAAGCGTGGAGCATCTTTGAGACAATCCGCGGGTGTAGCTCCTTGGATGAATGCCCTATCAAGAGCCAAGGACACCAGTTTCGACTCTTCACTCGCCTTCAATTCGCAGCGCAGGCACGTGCGCTTTAATTGAACCGTCCAATCGACATCAAGTTGCAATGGAGGAGGTGACCTGGTGCGATGAGTGCCACGTGATTGAGACGCGTGAGATCACGCTCCGTTGGACATGCGATCAGACGCGTGCCCTCTCTGCAGCATGAGGAAGTAACTTTTGAGCCATTCGATCACTCCATCGGACGACTGATCATGATCCATGTCGCGCGGCTCTCGGTTCGCCTCAACGACTAAAGGAGAAGAGGCACCTAACATGGCCTCTTGTGGGCGCTCAGATCAGAGGTGAAGGGCTCTCCTTGCACGCGTGCTTCAGCGACGTGGGGCTTTAGTAACGCTTGCATGCATCACTAAAAGCCCTACTTTCATTTTAAAGGCATTGAAATGACTCTTTTGCCCTTATTCTTCACCTATAAAAGGGACCTTACTCCTTCGCTTTTTCTTCATCCCTTCTCTTCTCTTCTCACCTCCTCCAAAGCTCTACAAGCTCGTCCCATACACAGGATAAAATTAATTTCCCATCTTCTCACTCCCCTTCGTGAAGCATTCCATGGTTGTCTTCTCACTACTATTTGGGAAGCGGATCCCGCTGCTATGCCACCTGTTCCGTCCTCTGTCCTTTAGCTTCATTCTCTCTCGTCCAACATCTCATCCTTATCATCCGGACGCTCCGTCAACGCGGCTCGTCCTCTAAGCAGTCATTGAGGAGGATTTTCTCATCCTTCTCTTTTTACCTCTTTCTAATGTATATTTCTAGCTTTTTAGTTATAGAAATTAGTTGTAATGAACATTTGACTATAAATTATTGGTTCTCTTTCCCTCTCTTTCTTTGTATTATTCGATCTATTTCTTCTATTGTTTATTATTTAAGTAGAATAGCTAGTGTAAATTTAATTCGACCTGCTAATTTATTTTGTGTCAATAACTATAAACGTGATTTTTTATTAAACGTTTACTTCCCCATGTTCGATCCGAGACTCACTAGAGTTTCGGTTATAAATTTTATTTGATAACAAATATTTACGCCATTACAACGATAAAATTTTTAATCAAAACTTTTAGCATACGAATCTCGCTAATTAATTTTTATATCAATTTGAAAATTTTGTGTTTGAACTATTATATTTTTTATGGTTTGTTATATGGTTTTACATGATTTGCTACTAATTTAACCTCAAGTGATCCTAGTAGGCCTCTATCGTAGGCATATAATTTAATATTGCATGGTTATTGAAATATTTTAGGTGTTGTAGAATATTGTGAGGCGATTATGGAATTAAGGTTCAAATGGGTGATTTTTTGCATGCTAAGAAAATACGAAATTGAAGATAAGTAAACTACATGAACTTTACCATTTCCTAATTGCTTTTGCTTACATGTGAAACATAAGAAATATCTTGATAAGATTCTAACTAATTATCACTGTTTTATTTTGTAATAGAAAAATCATTAATGTCGGTAAATTATTTTGGTGTCACCTCTTTAAATATTCCCAATGTAATCCCTATATCGTTAAAATTACAATTATGCTAAACTTGAAAGTTTATAGCTTTATTAAGTTTATTATTTTAATTATTAGTACTTTCGTATTTGTTATGAATTAGAATCAAATTGCACAAAATTTTTTAATTATTTTTAATATTTTTATTTATTAAATTGTATACTTCATCATTCTTTTTGAATAATAAAGGGACTCAACTCATCTAAGTTGTGCTTCATTTATTTTCAAGTAGGATTTGACTTGGGCTAGGGTTGTGATTTTACAAATAAAATGGCATGGGCTGACTTAATTAAATGAGTTTGGGTCAAGCTTCAGGTAACTCTAAAGGGGCAAGTCAATTGCTTAGCTCTATTTGAGCTCATAACTCTCTCTAGATCTTTGCTTGTGCTGAGATGGGCAAATCTCCCAACTACATTAGCTCATTTGGCTTGGTGGGGCCAAACTCCTTTGCATCACCAATCTCATCCCCAGTGATGCTAGTGTCTTCTGGAGTATCTGTGAAAACATCACCTAATGCTCTACTGTGCTTTCCCCATGACAAGGTCATCTCAACGGCATTAGAGCCCCATCAATTGCATGGATTTTGGAATTTTCCAGTTCAATGCCACTTGTGTTTCTATGACATGGGGGGGGGGGGGGGGGGGGGGGGGGGGGGGAGGAGGAGGAAGGTGTCGTATTTTAGAGGCTATAAATGCCAAATTAGGGTGTATACGTAAGGTGATGACATTGGAAATTTATGTTGAAATCAAAGAGAATTGAGTGGGAACTTTAGTGCCACATAATAAGTGGGCAAAACCTAAGAAGGGTATAAGAGGATTTCAATTCTTATGGCTTGTGTAACAAAGGGCTATAGGGGATGCTAAGGGTCACATGCGCATGCATGCGCCTTGCCTTCAACTTGTGTTGGCTCTGGCACCGCGTCTCCTTGATTTCTGCACAAGTTGTATGGGATATTTAATTGTGTAAGGTTTTTTATGTTGGACTAAGTACCCTATCACTCTTTGCCGCCATCATTTTCTCTATATGAGCATTCTTCTTTATGACTCATACACTTTGCTTCTCCATGAACGTGGTCTCTTCTCTTGGTTTGTCTTCTAAGATAATTTTCGAGGGTGACCACAAGCGAAGCGCATTAAACGTCATTGTGATATTGTCGAACCTTAGGAGCGACGCATTAGACCCTTACACTGGTAAAGTGAGGGCATTGTCTCTCCAAGGAGAGTCCTGTAGTAAGGAACACTTTGGTCATTGTAGATTCCGTCCCTACCAGGAGGGGTGACGTAATAATTGCGGAAATAAAATATAAACAATCTCACAAAAAATTCAATCACATGAGTACACAATTATTTTTAGGTGGAAACCCAAACCAGGTGAAAACCACCACCTAACCCTTTCGAGTTAGGATTTTCCGATCAACCAAGTTGATCAAATCTACTAAACGAATCACTTTAAACAAGGGTGATTCAACCTCAATTACAATCACGCTACAAGTGCGAGGGTAGCGTTCCTCAACCTCTTCTCTTCACGAGAAGGATTTTGTCCCACGAAGGAGACAGGAATTCGCAAAGCGAATACCCAACCAAATAACAAAGATAAAATAACAAATAAACCTATAGAGCCAACAAAGTAATTTTAAACCTAGCTTCTATAGGAATTAGGAAACTCCCCTTTGCAAGGAGTGCGTCGAATCGATGACGCGGGTGCGTAAGCCACGCGACGATGCAACGTCGCTCTCGTGAACTACGGCGGGAGAGCGGGTGCGCGAAAGCTTGATGCTCTCTAGATGTAGAACTAGAGCTTGGAGAGCAAGAGCTTGCTTGGACACAAGAGAGTGTGAGAGTGTATTACTAGGTGTCTCTTGGTGTATCTAAGTGTATGTAAGTGTGCAAGAGGTTCCCCTCTATTTATAGAGACCTTAGGAAGGCTTTGGATGGCTTATGAAAGCTTCCATAGCCGTTGGGTGCGAAGCCCAAGAGAATCAGGCCGAAATCAGGAACAATGATTGCACTGACAGGGTTATCAGACGTCTAATTCTGGCATCAGACGTCTGGAAGATCACTTTAAGACGTCTGAAAACAATGTCAGACGTCTGATTTTAGGCAGATTTCTTCCTGACTTGAATCGGATCTAAACAGGGTTCTAGTGCAAGTCCATCAGACGACATACAAGACGTTTGACACTATATCTGGACGTCTGGAAACCTACTTTTTCTGTGGGAATGGATTTCTAAACGTTGCAACGGCTAGAAAATCTCTGAGAAGTGATTTTGGGTCATCCGAGGCAAAACGGTCATTTATCAGACGTCTGGAAAGGCCTAAGGACGTCTGATAAGGCTCTAACGATCATATTCTGCGGTGTTTGTGAAGCCAGCCAATGGTCCACTAATTAGACGTCTGGCAAGTCTATCAGACGTCTTCTAAGACGTCTGGACTAAGGTCTGGACGTCTGATTTCATCAGACAGTACTAACTAAGTCCAGTCTACATGTTATCAGACGTCTGAATCAACAGTCAGACGTCTTAAAACTCATTATCATACGTCTGATTTTGGAATTAGACGTCTGTAAAGGCTGTTTGAACCCTATATTGGTTTTCTAAGTTTTCTACAGAAAATCTAAGTGTCCTAGGGTTGTGCGGGTGTTCCTAGGACTACTGTTAGGGTACTTTGAGGCTTTTAACATAATGTTCTAAGGAAATAAAGAGCAAGAAAATAAAGACAAAAGTACATGAAAGGAATAAATAGATTCTATCCTATTTTTCTTGTCCTTCCATCTTCAATCTATTGCTCATCGCGAATCTCCTCTATTCTCCATCAAGCTCCTCCAAGCCATCCTGGATGCGAGCTCGAACTCCGTCTAATCGCGTTTCCATTTGCAATTTGACCTGAAATCTAAGACTCAAAGTGCAAATGTTAAATGACACGTATTTTGTTATCATCAAAATAAATGATCGTGGTGCTCTAGTACCAACAGTCATAACTTCTCTAACTCGTAATTTTTTATTTTATGTGACGCATCTGATTTGTAATGAATTTTTCTGAATTTTCCTATCTTCTTATCTTATAATTTATATACTTGACATAAATGTTACCAAAAATTTAAGTAATAAAATATATATAAATCAAATTTTTATTTACCTATATATTTGATTGTTCTAGTTTTCTACTAGCAATAGATTAAGGAGGGAGGAAGTTCATGCTCAAAAGATTAAGGAAATTGGAGAGGGAAGAAGACGAGAGGAAGGAGGTGAAGAAGAAAAAAGGTGAGAAAAAAAAGAACACGGTCTACACTCGAGTGCGCACACAGATGCGCCCCACTTCCCCCAACAAAGGAAAAAAAAGAAAACACCTGATCCTCCTCTCTCTCCTTCTTTCGCTCTTTTCTCGCTGCAACTCCACCGAACCCCCCGCCCAACTCCACCATCGACCTCCACCACCCTGCCGACCCCCGATCTGACCGGTCTCTCGCGGATCTCTCGTCGTGGACCTCTAGGCGATGGTGAGCGCGAGCGAGGAGGCGCAGCTGAGGAGGCTGGAGAGCCAGGTGGACCACGGCGGCGGCGGCGCCTGGGAGTACCTCTGCCTCGTCCGGAGGCTCCGGGTCCGCCGCTCCGATCGGGTCCTCCTCCACGGTCTCTCCATCCTCAACGACCCCCGCGCCCGCTTTACCCTCGGCCCCGAAGGTACGTACGTAACAAAACTAAACCAAAACCAGCAAAAGCCGCGATCTTTGACAACTCCGCAACCCGATATCATTATCTTCTTCTCCGGCCCCGTTTCCCCATCCGCGGGGGTTTATCATCAGGGTTCTCCACACGCAGATTTGGAAGAACTCGATTGAAGAGAAATTGTTTGTTTGGGTGTGATCTCATTCCCACGAATTCGAATTCTTAGTGTTACGATTGTTATTGGGGCGAGAAAATTGATCGATATAATGGCCTCGCTTGTTTGTTTAGGCGGACTCAGATGGCTTGGCTGCCAAGTTTGTTGTTGTTTGAGCGTTTTGGCTGTTCAGTTCGGAATTTCGCCTCGCAGTTAACTCGAGCTCAAGCTGTAATCGCTCTAACTGCTGTGGCCACAAAAACCTCTGACCAACTAAAACAATGAAACAGCTTGAAATTTCGCCTCTTAGTTAACTTGATTTTTTAGTTCAGAGGTACGGTGCTTTACATGATAGGTTTAACGATTGCTACAGTTCGAGGGGGAAGCTGTGCGTTTTGGTGACTGGGTTGTTTAGGGCACCTTAGGTTGGTTGGTTGCCTTATGATGCTCTTTTCTTTGCCTCTAGGGTTTTGTGTGCCCAAAATGGTCAATGCTTGTACTTTTTCCTCTAGTGAGTTCCTTATGGAAAACAAAAAGATTATAAAGCGATGAAAAACAAAGAAAAATGGAAAAAAAACTGCAGATATGATCTTTTACTACAGAAATATATAAACTATGAAAATAGTGAGGACTTATATATTTCTGAATTACCATTACAAGTAAATAGAGATCGAGAAATTTTAGATTCCTATCATTTCCATACACAGAAACCTCAATCACTTCATGTACTAATGGATATAGATCTTAGTTCTTATCTCAGAAAAGAATATCATCGTAATCGGGGTAATCGGGAGAAAAAATATTTCAATCTCCACGAGTTAGTGTTGGCAATTGGGATTTGAGGAAACATGGATACATGGGATGAGAGAGTTTAAGCAATTGCATCCAAATATCTTTCATGATCCCATCACGAGGTAGTTAAAGATTCAATGACAAGATAATAGACAATGTAACTGATTCCTTTGAATCTTCCGATGACTGACTAAGAGAATAAACAATAGTGTGCTAAGCATGGTTGATCATGAATGTATGGCATATTTGTATTTATTAAAACCTAACATCTTTTCTATATTAGCTGTTTGTCTAAGTTTTTTCTTTTGTGAAAGGAAAAGGAGGGATGAACAAGTTGTTTGTCTAAGTTGATGAAGCACATTTAAAATGAGGTGTCATGGGGCATGCTTTTGATGATGATTTTTTTTTTTTTTGATGAGGTTTGCCGATGATATTATAATTATTATTATTTTGATAAGTGATTAATTTTTATTAATGAGATAAGAGATGGAGTAAATAAAAAACTTGAGCCTTGGAGAGAGGTCTCAAAAGCTAAAGGCTTTCAACTGAGTAGGACACTAACTAAGTATATGGAATGTAAGTTCAGTAGTATTGATGGAGATAGAGAGTTAAAAATTGAAGCAGATTCCACTTTGGAAAGAGTTGTTTTTAAATATTTGGGGTCATTATTTTGACAAGATGGAGAAATTGATGAAGATCGCCACATATAGAATTAATTCCAGTTAGTTTTTTAAAAGATTAATGCAAGTTAATTTAAATGGAGGGAAACTTCTAGTGCTTTCTTTGACAGGATGATCCCATAGAAATTAAAGGGTAATAGTACAAAGTAGCTGCCACACCTAGCATGCTACATGGATGTGAGTCTTGGGCAATCAATTATAACTATGTGCAAATGATGTCTAGTGCAGAAAATGAAAATGGTAAGATTGGTGTATGACCCTACAAGGAAGAATTGGATTTGCAATGAGATTATCTGAGAAATGGTTGGAGTGATATCATAGAGTATGAAACAAGAGAGACACGTCTAAGGTGGTTGGACAACTGTAGAGAGCGCCCGTCGATGCCCCAATCAAGAAAGGTGAGAACTTGGATGTTGAACCTTGCAAGAAGGGTTGGGTAAGGTTAAAGAAGTTCTAGAAAGAAACCATAACATACGATCTCCATTACTTGGATCTAAGCTTAGGAATGACTTAGGATAGATCTAAATAGAGCAGCCAACTCCACTAAATGTGGGTTGTGTCTATGTTGTAATCCTTTATCTATGCATGGAATAGCCTTGCAAGGCCAATAGAGTCTGTTGATCATATTTGAACAATGACATGACAGCAACATATAGGTAAAAATATGGGTTTTAAAGAAACAAAATTTTTTGGTGCTATTCAAATGTGGCGCAATGAGATTTGAAGTAAACGTAGTCAGTCCTGGCATGAACTCAAGTCACAAGCCTATCTACCTTGATTATATGTGCATTTGACTGCCATTATTTTTATATATATGTGGTCATATGCACTCGCACATTTATATTTACTGCTATATAACATACCAATCTCAATCAATTGCCAGAGTATCAACTGTAACATATATGTGGCCATATGCAATCACACATTTATATTTACTGCTATATAACATACCAATCTCATTGAATGGCCAGAGTATTGATTGTATCCGTGTAGGCATACATACACACTGCCACTTTAGCATTGTTTCATATATTATGATTATTATGTCCAGCCTCTAGTGGTACTTATATCTATCAATATGGAGCTACAAGTGCATGCATGTATTCCATCATTAGATAAATCATATCATGGATTATGGTCACCTTATTGCTATGTTTGGGCCAGTGCAAATGTGATTATTGCTTTTAAAAAAAAATTGTGATTATTGCACTACTAAAAAAACTCGAGTTTGGGGATCGCATTTTTCTTTGGCATGTCTTTGAAGTTTTGAAAAATCTAGACATCTCTCGAGCTTAGAGCGTGGGTTAAAAGGGGTTAAGCGGGCTAAGGTGAACGGTGGAGAGTGTGTAATGAGGTTTACAAGCGGTATCATATCACATATCTATTTACAATATATCAACTCCCCCATCACATCCCGTTGCTATTTACTCTACCACCCAACGAAGAAAGAACAACAGCTCAACATAAGAAAGAGAATGGAGAAGAAGCTGTCCAGGTGGGCCTTTGGAATCCTTTCAAGAGGAGGTCAGTTGGTACTCTTGACATTAATTCTGTTGTCTGTTTCAACTTATTTCCTCTCTGCTTTTTGCCTGCCGAGGAAGAATGGAAGAAGACTGCAGCTCCAATGCGAGATTTTTTTTGGACAAACTATGGTTCCAATGGAAGAGGGGCAAGGTTGGTGGCTTGGGATGAAGTATGTAGATCACTCAATGAAGGTGGCTTGGGAGTTAGAGATCTCAAGACAATAAATGAAAGCCTCTTAGCAAAATGGGTGGTGAAATAATGGGGCCTGATTTAGATTTGCTGAACACAATTCTCTTTATTTGCTATGGATGAACTCTGAATTGGGAGAAGAGATGTATGGTTCCAAGAGAAGCCTCGTCATTTTTTCAAAGATATTGTGCTCATATATGTCCAAATATCCAGCAATAATTTGTCCCGAAGCTTGGCTTAGGTGACTGCTTTTCTTTTTGGAGAGATGATTGAACTGGCGTTGGCCCTCTCAAGGTCCTCTTTTTGAGATTGTACACATTGGATGGAAATAGAGTCTCTAGTTGGTGCTTGTTGGGATAATGGGTTGTGACCTACCTTTCTTGGCAATCTTTTGTAGCAAATGACGGTGAAACTTTCCCAGATTGTAACTTTCTTTGTTGAAGTTTTATGGCTGGATGGCTACTGACCTCTGGTAGCCTTCCTTTTTCTTTTTCAAAAAAAAAGAGAAAACTTTCCCAGATGATGGAGCTACTTTCCACTTTTCGGTCAGACACCCAGAATGATGCCATTCTTTGGGATACCGGAAAGTTCATGCTACAAGAGGCTTACAAGAGATTAAGGGGTGTCTATCAGACAAATGTTGACTTTATTTGGGAATGTAAGCTAATTTGTTCTGCAGCTTGCCCACTTAAGATTAAGGTTTTTGCATGGCTACCAAGAAGGGGAAGATTAATGATGTGAAAATGGAGAGGCAGATGGGCCCCTGATGCAGATACATCATGTTCTCTTTGTGCCTTGAGTCAAGAAGGTATAAACCATTTGTTCTTTGAGTACAGCTTCTTGCAGCAGATTTGGAACAGCTTCAACTTTAGTTGGATCAATCATTTCCATGTGACGACCTTCTGGAATTCTTTCAGAATTGGAAGACAACAATCAGGTCCTCATGTCTTCAGATCAAAGAAGGAGATGGATAAAGTCCTGTCTGTCCTTTGGGGCATTTGGATTGGAAGACTTGGGGCCATATTCAAGGGAGAACTTCTGTATCTAGAAAATTTTAACTGTATATCTGCTTTGCTTTCTTTTTGGGATAGACATTTGTAAATGCATGTTCTTCCTTGATTTGTTTAATGAAGGAGGTGGGTGGTTATCAACTGGATAACCACCTTTCTACTTTTCAAGGAAAAAAAACCCAAAGAAACTACAACCTTCTCTCCATTTAAATTACATCAACTCATCGATTATATCAAACACACTACTTATCCCACCATTAAACCCAACACCTTATACAACTTAACACTCCCTAAAACTTATCCAATCATAAAACTAAAACTCCATTGAAAAGCACAAGTTTTTGTTTGTATCCTCGTGGACTCATGTTGTACGATCCACATTCTCATAAGAATAGGCAACATTGAAAAGGCGTGTGTTTGTTTGATTTACGTTGTCATCAATGTTGTGCAAGTGTAAAATAAATGCCAAATCAGAATATCTACATTTCAGGAAAAGAAAAAAAGGTTCACACTTTAGTAACTCATCTCAAACTTTTCCTTGCACAAGAATTCCAGGTGCTAGTCAATTCATGGATGCTACTCTCTCCCTCCCTCCCCCCCCACCCCTCCCCCCCCCCCCATCTCTCTCTCTGGTGGGTGGGAAGCTCTGGGAAGCCAAGAAATACATGATTTATAATTTATATGTTGCCATTAAATGATGATGCAAGAGGGTAGCTTGATGTTAAAATACCATTGGTGCTAATTGTTTTTGAACTTGTGCGATTCAATACCCTTTCACAGAAAAAAAAGCCCTCAGTCAATAATTCAACAATTTTATGGATGTCTACTGGTCTCAAGTATTTATCTTTTTTCCTGTGGAAAGACTAATTCCTTGGCTTTTGGTTGTCCATTCAGAGTGGACTCTTTATGAGCAGGTTGCCCTAGCTGCTTTTGATTGCCAGCAGATTGATGTTGCAAAGGTATATTTCAAAATGCATTCCTTTCTTGTTTCTATATATAGATTTTAATACTAATTAGACTTGACTGCTATGTGGTATAGGAAACAATCCATGGTTTGTTTATAATTTGTCTGCGTGCAATCATGTATTTGAGTTTGAATGTTCTACTCCTCTCACTATGATGTTATATTATCTAAAAATGTTCTGACGCTGCTCAATTACCCGCAGTTTTCTTTCCATTGTTTTTTAGGTAAAGTGCATAACATGTTATTCCAATTTACATATGTTTATTAACTTCCAATAGCAATTAGACCATTTTTATTGGGTAAATTGCATGTTATGTTGGTCAGATTGGATCATTTTTTGAGCTTCCAAAGAGTTTAGAGAACTAGAAAACTTGCTTTTTTTAAAGAGATAAACTTTCATTGTAAAGAATAGGCATCAGAATTTACCTTTCTTTTTTGGCATTCACTTGATTATCCGTTATTTGGGTTTTATATATTGTCCTCAATTTTTGCTGCTAATTGTCATTTTGATCTTATGTACTTTTAGTGGTATATTGCTACATGTTCTCTGAATCTACTCATGCTCAAGAGTGAATTCTTTCACAGGATTGCATCAAGGTCCTTTCAAGAAAGTTTCCTGAAAGCACAAGAGTTAGTAAGTTCCTTTTAATGTCGTATACTTGAAATAATATGTAAATCTTGCTTAAGCACATTGTTATAACCTTTCATGTGATCTCCCTCCACTCTCTAGTATGTCAAATGATGTTAATTTTCAGATTGAAGAATTGTAGAATGATTTCTTTTATGGCTGCACCATGATGACCATAACCTGGTGAAATATGTATATATTTTTTTGAAAAGGGAAAAAAGCAGTTAACAAGGGTTGTTAAGCCCCGCTATCATTAAAAGGAGTTAATTACACTAAGAATTACAAAGCATATTAAAGTGGTAAATCACTGCCTGAATAGGGGACCTTTCCCTCTGAAAAACAATTCCATTGTGCTTCAGCCAGATACTCTAGAGCATGATGAAAGCCTTCTTAGCATATTGGCATCTATGAGTGCTCCAAAAATCAAATTTGGAGCTATTGTTGGTTGATTCCAAAGTATTCCTTTAGCAAGCTTGAGTGAAAGAGCAAGTGAAGAAAAGGTAGTTGGTGTCTTCCACCTCTTCTCTGCAAAGCATGCAAGTGGCATCGTCCTAGTGGGGTTTGGGGGTGGGGGGCACAATGCCTCCTATATTCATGGGTGATCAGCCTTTTTATTCTAAGTAGCCATAAGAAGAACTTGACCTTTATGGAGATCATAGATGACCATATTTTCCTACAATCAACAGCTAGTTCTTGCTGCTGCATGTTGAAGGAGCTCCTCATGAACAAGAGATATGCGTTCCTAGCAGAGAACCTCCCACGACACTGTGCCCACCCATCCTGACTAGCACTAGGTGCAATTCCTTGTAATGTTTGGAGCAAAAGCAAAAGCTCATCAATCTTGAGTTAGAGAGAGCTTATGGAAAAGGCGAAGACCAACAACTATCCACAAATAGGAATGCAAGTTTCAATCAACCCGGCCTGACCCAACTCGAAAAAAATGGGTAAAGTCCAACCTATTTGAGTTTGGATTTGGGTTTTGTAAAGATAAACCTAGCCGGTTTGGGTATAGGTTTGGGTCCATATCTGTTAACCCGACTCGATAAGCCGACCCATATACGTAATTTATACAACAACAACGATAACAATCAAGCCTTTTCCCACACTAAGTGGGGTCGGCTATATGGATTCTTTGCTTTCACCTAGATCTATTTTGAAGCATTTCTGGACTATACCTAATTTATATGTTATGTATAGCATATTGTTACTTTTTTATTAGTGAAAAAACTTTATATGTTTTATATATGTTGTGAATGGTATGGCCATTATATTATTTAAGTTTCATTGCAAACTGGCAATGAATCATGTTGTTGATTTTTTCTTGTTTGACTTTATTGTGCGTATGCTTTGATTGGAGGGTGCATTTATAGATGGGTATTCGATGGGTTGATGGATATGGGTATGGGTTTGACTTTTCCGACTTAATGGATAAATGAGTAGGGTATGTGTATGAATTTTGCAAATGGGTATGGGTTTAGCCAAACTTGACCTAAACCTGACACATTTTGCATACCTATCCATAAAGCAATTAGCCATCAAGATCCTCGGGAGGTAAGGCAGTCAATTTGGTATATATCTTTCCAAGAGTAGCTAGGCATAGTAGACAACATGGTTTTGACCGACGTCAGCCTTCCCCCCTGGATAATAACCTAGATGCCCACCCCACTAACCTCTTCTCCATCCTCTCAAGCACAAGTATCCAATCTTGAAGTCTTAGGTGCCCATTGGCCAATGGTAAGCCCAAGTAAGATAGCTGTCATAGGTTTGATGCGAGATTTCTTTTGGACAAATTATGAGCCTATAGGGAAAGGTGTCAGGCTGATGGCATGAGAGGAGGTTTGCCAGCTCGTGCTGGAGGTTGGCCTTGGGGTCCATGATGTGGGGTGCATGAACATTAGTCTATTGACTAAGTGGATGGGGAAGTGCTGTGGTTCCTTTTTGTTGCGGCCTACCTTAGGATCGCCCGTGGTTGGGGCCTCTCCCTTTATCAAGGGGTTGGCTTCGGTGGCCCCGCTAGTGTGAGGTTTCTTCTCCCCTGTTTCGGGGATGGGAGAGGATTTTAGGTTTTGGATAGATGACGGACTTCTGAGTGACAAATTCCTTGCTCTCTTCATTAGGGCTACTCATAGAAAGGTGACAATGAGGACCTGCTGGGATGGTGCATGGTGCCTTAGTTTTCGAGGGGGGTTCTTTGACTAGCGGTTGATAGAATTGGGGGAGCTCCTATAGTGCTTGTAGGGATGGGAGTCGGAAGATGGGGTGGATGGCTTTCATTGGGAGGAGGGTGATTTTTCGGTGAGGACTTATGGCAGGTTGCGAGGGTTCATGCAGACGATGGACATGGATTTCCTCCGAGATTAGAGGACAACATGGTTAGCGGATTGCCTGCTGAAGGCAAAGGTATTTGGATGGTTGTTGCGAAAAGGAAGACTTGTGACAAAGGCTTGGCCGGTAAGATGGGCACCGGGGGATGATACAACTTGCTCGCTTTGTTCCATGGAGGAGGAAGATGTAGAGCACTTGTTTTTTAAGTACACTTTCGTAGAGCAGGTGTGGAGGAGGCTGGGGATTTTGATTGGATTTATTTTGGTAGTTTGGATGGATTTTGGGGCTCTTTCAGGAGGGCAGGAGATAGGGGAGGCTTAGCATGTTCAAATCAAACAAGGAGGAGGCTAGGGTGCTGGCGATGCTTTGGGGTATTTGATTGGGAAGAAACATAGTTTTCAGGGGGTAGGACCCCTATGTGGAAAATTTTGTTTCTTCTATTTCTTCCAAGGTAGTGTTTTGGGAGTGCTTTTTGTAATTGACCTTTTTGTGATCGATTTTTAGGTTTAATGAATGATTTTGGGCAGTTATCTTTTAGATAACCACCCTTCTTTCAAAAAATCTTTCCAAGAGTGCCGATAGGGAACCAGGTGTGAAACCAAAATTAGAAATAGGAACCATCATGTAGGTGGCCTTTGCAATGTGGCATTGTCTTCCACAGAACCTTTTGTAACTCCAACCAAAATTATGATGATCCCCTAAGTCGAACCCTTTCTCCTCCCAATCCAACCTATCACCATATGAATCACATAAGATTCTCTTCCAAAACTTCCCATTAGGACCCATAAGTTATAGAATCCACCTAGCCATTAGAGTATCATTCATGATGTGTAGGGTGAGGACCCTTAATCCCCTGTGCTCCTTGTGTTGACAAACTTCATCCTATTACTTGAGCTAGCCGTCCAAAGGAATCTTTGCCAGGTGGAATCAATTATTTTGTGATTCTTATCCCGATATAAAATAAATCGGGAGGGTTGAAAGTGTTGAATGGAAACATCATAATAAAATAAACACTAATATCAAAGCATCGCAAGAGAATACTTGGGCTTGTGTGAAAACCCCTCTCACAAAGAAAGGGGAGAAAATCACTAGAGAAGCACCCCTATAGGCATAATCTCATAATATTCTTCTCAAGAAGAAATAGGGGGGTTACAACAGTCCTTATATAGGCCACCAGACACTTTTCCTACTTTACCATGTCAGACTAAACATTACCTACTACAACAATTCTCTCTCAACACTCCCTCTTAAGCTAGAGCATGGAATGCTTAGCTTGTACAATACAAATCCTTGCTCTTACAAACAGCACACAACATTTCAATGGTGCAACCGGGTCACGACTCTCCTCCAAGTGAATGACGATAGCTACATCCCTATTCTTGCTTTTAGGCGGGTGCCTTGATGATGACACATCAACGAAGGTTGGAGTTCGGTAAATGAACTGTTGAAGCATTGGTCTCTCTCTCAAAGACCTCAATTGGTGTTGGTGCCTTCCCTGTTGAAGATCTCAGAAGTGGGTCTCTCCTTTGGAAACTTTGAGAGTGGGCCTCTCTCACACAGAAACTCGAAGTGGGCCTCTCCCTTGGAGACCTTGAGACTAGCCTCTCCTATATGGGAACTCAAAGTGGGTCTCTCCCTCAGAGACCTCAAGATTGATCTCTCCCATACAAAAATCTCTCTGGAGACTTCTCTCATGTAGGTACCAAGAAATTGTTCCTCTCATATAGAGGCCAAGAAGTGACCTTCTCTCATGTGGGGACCTTGAAGAAGAGTCTCCTTATATGGGGTCACAATAGGCTCTCACTCACACTTTCCCTTTCTCCCATACTTTATGGGAGAAGAAAACCAACATAGAGAAGACAACAATTAGAGAACAACTTTTCCTTCTCTTCTCTTTCACATCAATTTTTTTTTTCTTTTTTTTTCATTCTTTTTATTTTCCTCTTTTTTCTTTTTCCTTTCTTTTAATCTTTTCTTCACTCATTTTGCTTCCTTTCTCCCTTTTTTTACTACTCATCTTGCCCTTTGTTTTATTTTTCTCAACTAACAACCAAGGCAATAAATAAACTTAAAGGACAAGATAAAAATCGTAAATAGTCTCATCATCTTCCTTTTATCTTCTTAGGGTTTGATAGAACCCAAAATCACAGTCGTCGTTACCAAATCGACGTTTGACCTTGGCAACCCAATTTGCATGATGATCGACGATGCCTCCCTCTTTCGACTCCTCGTGGTGATGATGATCACATGCAGTTGCTTTATCATTGCTCCTTCGCTGTCGTAGGAGAGCCATTTGAGCATGAATGGGCGAGAGATCAATCTGAGCGCTTGTGGGGGAGGCAGAGTCTCTCTCCACGATCTCGATCACCCATGGGATCTTGCGATCGACGACAGCTGTTGCCTTTGTTGCTATTTCTTCGAGGAGGCTATGCGGGAGCCACCTTCTGCTTCTTCTTGCATGTCGCGAGGGCGATCGAGATCACTTGTGTGGGTGGGGGGGGACCTCGCCATCTCTTCCATCTCCAACAACCTTGTGTGGTGGGTGAGATGACTGGATTCTGTTCGATTGCTCTTCCCTTCTTTGGATTTGATCTAGATAGTTGACATGATTTTCTTCGAATCAAAGTAGATCGTGAAGTATCGAGACTAAAGATGAAAATATAATAAAATCACATTAATGAGAGAATCAAATCAAGGCATGAATAATGTAAACTCCAAGAATGACTTGCTCTGATACCATATACATGTTGAATGGAATCAATATAATAAAATAAACATTAACATCAAAGTGTTGAAAGATAACACTTGTGTTTACGTGGAGACCCCTCTCATGAAGAGAGGGGAGAAAATGATGGGAGAAGTGTCCTTATGGGCATGATCATAGAATACTCTTCTCAAGAATAAATGGAGGGGTACAATGGTCCTTATATGGGCCACCAGACACCTCTCCTTTAACCATTCTACTATGTGGGACTAAACATTTCCCACTACAACAATTCTCTCTCTCAACAAAAAGAATCGAGGAGAGTAAGACTAATATCAATATGCTACCTTTAGAAAGTGGTCGAGAAGCCCAAACTAGCGGTCTATTCTCCATTCCTTCAATAACAATAGTCCAATCTTTGGAGGTAACATGTCCTATAGAAAAGAGGAAGCTAAGATATCTAAACAACAAAAAATAAGCTAATTTACAGTTGATTCTGCCTTAACACCTCTGATACTATTGCAGGCCATTGTTGGAGCTGTAGGGCTTGAGAGGTCTTTGTTGGACCCAACATCAAGGGCATTAAGCCTAAATATCATTGAAGTCCTAGACTCGAAATGGACTGATAGAAACAAGCTGAAGTTTGATCCAAAAGACAACTTATATCTGGATTTGGAAAGGGCTCCCATTTGTATTGGTGAAGTTGGTGTTGCATAAAACTGGTATCACCCCCATGGTATTTGAAGCCAAATATGCCCTTGCTTTCTTTCCATCTCTGCCCCTTGATAAAGTCACTGCAGACCTCAAATTCCCTAACAAAATGATCCTCCAATGACTATGCCTCAATTCTGTCGCAATTCTTGGGATTTGCTCCGAAACATTAGCTAGTGAACTCGTTGAAGCAAAACAATCATCAGAATTGATTGCTTTCCTAACCCAGTCCTGCTTGTCAGGGCAAAAATAGCAACCTCCGCAATATATAGCACTTGCAATCAGTTTGAGGTGTAGCAGCCAAAACAAAACACCGGCTTGCAGCACCAGCAACAAGAGGATATCCTTTATTGCCTCCGCCTCTACCACTGTATCAAAGCAGAGGCCCCTTTTGTGAAGTTTAACTTTGTTACATGCCCCCAGACTCTTGGAGGAAGCAACAATAGTCTTGAGTACCTTTGACGACCTAAGGTAGGTGGCACACCAAAGATTTAGATTTTAATATCGACCTTCTACATCTATCTCTCAGTTAAGGCACCATCAGTATCTGTTATTTTTCTCCATTGAACTCTACCTCCACCACACTCCAACATCTCAAATCGCAAATTATCCAACTTAGGAATTGAGCATCCATCAAGGAGCATTTTTTTTTTTTTGACAACCTAGAGCCCTATACGGACAAATTGAGGGAATTGGCCACCTTCCTCTCGCTCAACTGTAATGCAGGGATAGGGAGTTGAACCTCCCCATTGTTCGACCATAATGTGGTGGGCATGAAGGAGGAACTTTGTTGCATCAGTTGTCACCAACTTGATTCCTAACATGCTTGTCAATACTCTTTCTAGCGTCATTCGAACAGAACTCAATATTGGACTTCCAATTACGTCTCCAACAAGAGAGTACTTAATGAAGCTCTCCACGTTCTTTAAAGAGGGTAACTATGAAGCAAGAACTCTAGAAAACATGTACGTGGTTTCTTCCCTATTGTCCCATGCTGGCTTGTACACCTTCCTCGGGCGGGTTGCACTCCAATGACTATCTCTGCCACAAGGCAAAGAACAAACAAGGTTCTAACACTCATGATTTATGTGACCCATTCTCTATAATGATAACAAAGACTCGCTACCTTCCTTGTTCCCCCTTTTTTCACTTCCCTCTGCTTTGACCTACTCATCCTCCTTTTTCCCCCATAGGTACTCCAGAGTCCGTTCCATTATAAATTATGTATTCTTCCTAATCAAGATTTTTTTTTGGAGTAAATTACACTCTCTAGGTTAAAAAACATAGTTCTTAGCCTTATTATTCGAAAAAAAAAACATAGTTCTTAGCCTTGTTAAAAAACATAGTTCTTAGCCTTATTCTTCGAAAAAAAAAACATAGTTCTTAGCCTTATTGAGCACCTTTTTCTTTTGAAAGATCAATCCTTATCAGGGGTAATATGCTATATCACAGCTATTGTGTCATTATTTTGACAAATTGTTCAGAACCTACTTGATTTTAGCTCAATATCTCTTGCAACTTCTGCCTGGGTCACGACCTAGTCTTCTTCACTGGCAGCGAAGACTAAAAAGGGACTCAATATCTCAAATGAAAGATAGTCAAAGCTAGAGTGAGTGCTTATTTATCAATCACACAACAATTAGACCACTAGAAATTCGAACACCTTAGAGCTCTTTGGAGACTGAGGATACTATTGGAGCTCTTTGGAGAGGCCTCGGGATTGCAGATCAACTGTTTGAAGTCCAACTTCATTCTGATGAACATGACGACTGTGGAGGTTGTGGAGGTGGCGGGAGACCAGAGTGGGTGCGCTACCTTTGTTGTACCTGGGGCTACCGCTTTCTGACAGACGTCTTAGGGTGCAGGATTGGATCCCGCTTTTGGTGAAGATGGAGAGGAGGTTGATGGGCTGGTCATCCAGGCTTTTGTCGAGGGGAGGGAGGTTGACTTTGGTGAAGGTGGTGCTGTCCTCTATTTTGGTTTTTTTCCTCTCTGTGTTCAGGGCCCCGCGTCAGGTGGAGAAGAAGATTTCAGGGCTTATGAGAGACTTCTTTTGGTCTAATGTAGGAGCAGCCGGGCGGGGGGCGAGGTTGGTGGCCTGGGAGAAGGTGTGTCGGCCGCTATAGGACAATGCGTTGGGGGTTAGAGATGTGGGGAGGGTCAACCTGAGCCTCCTCATGAAGTGGATCGTCAGGTTGGTTGGGCAGGAGCGGGGTCTCTTTAGTGATGTCATGCGGCACGGCTACGGCTCTTTTCTCTCGTGGGAGCCGCTAGAGGCCCCCCCTCCAGGGGCGTCCCACTTCCTCAAAGGTTTGGCAAAGCTGGCACCGAAGGTGCGACCCTTCTTGTCGGAGCTTCGTGCAGGGGACACCTTCAAGTTTTGGCTTGACGACTGGTAGGGGCGGGGGAGTAGCCTCAGTGACAGGTTTCCTTGCCTCTTTGGTAGGGCGAGGGCTTCGACATCCACAGTTGGAGATTGCTGGGATGGGGCGTGGTGCCCAACTTTTTGGGGAGGTCTCTTCGATCAGAGGGCTGCAGAGTTTCAGCAGTTGCTTCAGGAGCTGAAGGGTTGGGCACCCGAGGAGGGGAGAGATGCTTTTTCTTAGTCTGATGGGGAGTTCACCGTGGCGAAGGTGTTTGGAGAGCTGGGTGGCACTGCACAGCCTGCGGACGTGAACCTCTCCAGAGACTGCAGGTTACTTTGGTAGGCGAAATGGCCGTTGAAGGTTAAGGTTTTCTCTTGGCTCCTGTGGAGAGGAAGGATTGTGACGAAGATGTGGAGGGCGAGATGGGTGCAGATGGACGATGTGAAATGCTCTTTTTGCGGAGAGGCAGAAGAGGACGTGCAGAATCTTTTCTTCCAGTGCCCTTTTGTTTCACTTGTTTGGCAGAGATTGAACCAGCCCTGGATAGACCATCGAGATGTGTCTAGCTTTTGGTCGTTGTTCCAGAGAGGCAGCGCCACGCCTGGGGTGACCACCTTCCAGTCCAAGAGAGATAGAGCCAGGGTGCTGGCTGTAGTGTGGTGTGTGTGGTTGGGGAGGAATGGAGCCGTGTTTAGGAGGGAGAGGCCTTATGTGGAGAATGTTATCTTGTCTATCTCCTCCCAGGTGGCCTCCTGGGAGTCTGCTTTGTAATTTGTGATGGTCTGACGTTTTGGTGGAATGAATTTGGATGGTTATCGGTCAGATAACTGCCCTTTTACTTCTCAAAAAAAAAAAGAATAAATAAAATTCGAACACCTTAGAGAAGGTGGATTAGAGATGGCTTGACGGCCTTGTGATGGCCATCCAAAAGGTGCAAAACATGACTCTTTTGAATAGTCTACTTGGAATAGTGAAGTTTATTATATGTGCATGTACAAAAGCTATATCCATTAATCATCTGAGGAATCTTGGAAACCACTAAGGATTTTGGCAGTCCAAATGGCTGTGGCTATTACATCTTCTTTAACGATTTGTATGCATCCATATATCAACAAAAATGAATGTTCATTTCTACGCTGATATAGATTAAGTATTTCTACGCAGATATAGATTAAGTAGTCCTAAGTCAACCTCTCCCCAAATTTGAAATCTCCAATGAGATTTTAGGGAAATTTAAGTTGGAGTATAAGGTGAAAGAAGGAATTTTCTAATTGCTCTTACCTCAAACATGCTCAAGATAAAGAGCCTCTCATTGTTTACAAGGGTGTGGTCAAAAGCATAATAACAAAGGGTTGGATGAAAAAACTCTACAGTGATGAAATCATGAAACTAAGAAACAAATTGTCATGATTCAATCTCCCAATCATGTAGAAATGAAAACATTTGCCCTCTTCAAAAAGAAATGAAAACATTTGCCATTAGCCAAAAAGAGTCTACTTCTCAAAAAGAGCAAAAAGGATTCTGATTTTGCCCTCCAACCTATAATTTTGGCTTCTTTAGCCTTTCATTAATGTGATTCTCGGGTGGTTTTCAACCGGATAACCACCTTTGCCTTTTTCAAAAAAAAAAAAAAAGCAAAAAGGAATCTGATTTTGTACTTGGAATACCTGATTCTCAAAAAAAGGTCAAAGTATACACTTATTTGTGCATTGTTTTGGTTGTTTCTGGTTGAATTGGTTTGTAAGGCTTACCTTGTTAAAAAAGCTAACAAGGGATTTTCTACAATGTCTTCAATGAAATCTTGATTATATTTTCTTTTTCTTGTGTGTGTAATCATGGTCTATTAGTTGGATACATTTATCTAAAAGAATAACCACAGACTCTATGCAACTGCCTAGTTGCTGCCCTTGTGATCTGTTCAATTTTTTCAGCCCATGAATGCATACTCATCTCTTTTACATGTATTATAATGTACTGGGAGTTAGTTTCATCCATTTTACCCACTAGATTTGAAGCCAGTTTATTTTGATGGACATTAATGAAGGATTGGCATTTTCTTTTTCCTTCTGATTGGACAGACTGTTTTTAACATTAATACTCATTAATACTTCTGGGAACCACATTTGGCTTTAAGATTCATAACCTCATTAAAGCGACCTTTCTTTAAAAAGTTAATTGTTGGTTTTGGTGCATTAGAGTTTATGTGAGCCCTTGTGGAACGAACCTCTCAATTACAATAGTGCAACCACCAGTATAAACAACCCTCCATTTTAATATGTGCTTCTCAATCTTCCCAGGTGATGTTCTGGGGATCATTTTGATGTAATTCGGTTTGTTGGAATGAAATGATTTTGGGTGGTTATCAATCGGATAACCGTTCTTTGGCTTTTCAGAAAGAAAAAAAAAAAGTGCTTCTAAAAAAAAAAACTTGCTTGCATACTTGATCTGAATTACTTGTGCATCTTCGATATGTGCATAGAAATATCAGCTTTGCAGTACGGAGTAAAATATTGATTTTTTTTTTTTTTTTGTTTGATGCATAATATCGTGTCGGGGGTTCTAGAAGCATCTTAACTTTATCCATCCATTATCTAGCTTTAACATTTCCTTCCACCTTGATCAATCTTTTTAAAACGTTCATAGGAAGATTAGAAGCTTTGTTGCTCGAGGCTAAGGGATTATGGGAAGAAGCAGAAAAGGCTTATACAAGCCTTCTAGAGGACAATCCTCTTGATCAAGTAAGAACCTTATTGACTTTTTGAATGGCTGTCTTGTACTTCATTATGGGAATTTAGTCAGCACACGAACTTCTTGCAATAAGTTTATGCAAAGTTTTTCCCTGTTTGCCTAATCAGGTGCTTCTAAAGAGAAAGGTTGCCTTAGCTAAGGCCCGAGGAAATACTTCAGCAGCTATTGAATTTCTCAATAAATATCTAGAAGTGTAAGAATTCTATTATAGACTCGTAAATGCCCTTGTTTTGGAAATATCTTGAATCCTCAAATTGTTTTCCTTTTTAATGTTTGAGAAAACAAGATGCTCAAATTAGTATTGCAGGTTTATGGCAGATTTTGATGCCTGGAGAGAACTTGCTGAGCTTTACATCTCGCAGCAAATGTAAGATATTTAGCTTCTCTACTTATTAATGCCTAGAACTTGCTGAGCTTTACATCTCACTGCAAATGTAAGATATTTAGCTTCTCTACTTATTAATGCTACAGGCAGTAAATTTTTGACCCCTGTTTTATTATTGATGTGCAGGTACAAACAGGCAGCTTTTTGTTATGAGGAGCTGATATTAAATCAACCTTTAGTCCCCCTATACCATCTTGCTTATGCTGAAGTAAGTGCATTTTCTGAGGTTTAATTTTCTATCAAGGCAATGCTATCCTTCTTTCCAGAGCAAGGTTTTGAAGACTTACGTGGAAAGGCCAGACATTAGAGGCCGTAGTAGATGTGCCACATAGATTTTCTTTTTCTTGATTACATGTAGCTTCCTTCCACCAATCTCATAGTAAATGTACATTACTAATTTCTTTTTCTTGATGAACCATACCCTCTTTCCACCACTCTCTGAATGGGAAAGTGTAGAGCAAATCCTCTAATTTATACCTATCATTGCGTATGTAACCATGTGAAGCAGAAGAGATTGTCCGTTGGTTTCTTACACAGTCACAGAAGCCTCGACCTTTGCAACTGTACTCTTGTCTGTAGTTCTGTGCTCAAGTGGGACGTGATACCTACTCTGCTCGCAAGGAACTCAGAAGAAATGGTTGATGAAAAGTAGGACATATCTACATGTTATTTATTCATGTCTATAGTGATAGATGAAGCCTCAAGAATCTATATGGGTGGACATGACATGAAAGATTTGTTAGTTTGAGAAGTTTAACCAGTTCTCATGAGAGCTAATGTCAATTCCTAGCCTCCTGTCAACACTTTGATCTCATGCTTATGTGAGCTATTTAATCTAGATAGAAGAGAGATGTATCTGAAGTTCTTGTTGAAAAAGTTAACATATGCGAGCAAATATTTAATATTTGGTCTCTCAGTCTGCTTTTTGATGCAGCAGATTTCTCCAGGATTTTCTTTTGTTTGAAAAAGATTTTCTGCAGGATATTCCACCCATTGGGATATCTCCTACTGTGCTGACTGGATAGATGGCAAGTGGTTAGCATGGTTTACGAAGATATACAAAACAAAATCGAATATTAGACAAATATATCATGTATCCCAGTTTCCATCACATCAGATTGAATAATACCAACTTAGGAAAGATCATTCGCCTATCAGCCTTCCAGAAAACCTTTTGTAAATTTCAAACTAAGACAGTGTAGGGTGAAAAGTGAACTCTCTCAAGTGAGGACCACGTACAGCCTTTCCAACAAGCTTAATAAATTACTCCAACAAACACAAGCACATATAAGTGGATAAATGTAGAGTGAGATAAATGATCTTTATCTTAACATTCTTGCCTGTAATGCATATAAATGGAAATGGCAAAGCCGATTAGCATCTGATATACTCAGCAAAGGGTTTCATGCTGCATCTGAACTATCCAAAAGGCTCCATATACCATTTAAGTTGTTTTGAAAAGAAGTATCTGCTGCAATTCTTTTGTGCTTTTGAAATCTATATCCATGCCTGTACATATGCACTTTATCATGCATTTTAATTCACAAAAGAAAACATGATAATGTGCTTGCTTTTGCAGCAGAGTATGTGATTTTTTAAAAAAAAACTTTTTTTCATTAGATAATAGTTATTTTCACGCCACCAAGGGGCTGGCATAGTGGTAATGCCCCTGATTGGCATCCAAGAGTTCATGCGATCAAATTTCATGACCCACACATTTACCTATTAAAAGAAAAAGATATTATTTTCATATTGAATCTGCCATCTGACTGTTGATTTTTACAAGGTATTGTATACAATTGGTGGTCTTGAAAACCTTCAAACAGCTAAGAAATATTATGCTTCCGCCATCGACCTGACCAGTGGCAAGAATATCAGGGCTCTCTATGGTGTGTGCATGGTAAGAATCCCTTATATTAGAGTAGTTCGAAATATATGCACACCGTGTGGGAAATATCTGTACAAACCACGGCTACACTGCATATCTGGTTCCTTTCTTGCGGAGAAGAAATGTAAGCTTTCAAATGGGCCTATAGGAAATTTGCTTTCTTTAGTTAATGACAGTGTGCTTTGGGCATTTTCAGTGCAATATGGCTATTGGTCAACTCACCAAGGCATCGCGGAATAAGGATGAAAAGGATGGCTCTGACCTTCACGCTCTCGCTGCGGCTGCATTAATGAAACACTACAAGCATAGGTCCCCTGGAAACTTGCCTCTGCTCACTGCGACACTCAAGAGCATGAAGCTCACTTAAGCTCATTAGGCTCAGATGCCCCCCGGAATAGATTTAAACCGGGTTTGAACTGAGTGATGATTTTTATGCTTATTTGTTTCATTGAGGGCCTTCGATTTTGTTTCCAATTAAATGTTATTTTAAATAAAAATTCTCTATTTTGTCAGGAACTTGCGTGAGTTATAAAATGAGTAATGATTCTGGTTCCACTTTGGTCCTGGAAAACGGAATTCTATGTCATCCTATTTCATCTTTTCTGGTGCTTTTATGAGGTCTCCAATTTGCAGGTGTGGGTACCTTAGACTCATTATCAATGAGAGGTGGATGTGACTTTCCATCAGGTTGTGGAAGTCCAGGCCATATGTCTGTGACAACCAACGGGGAAGTATGTTGCCTAAGATGGTGGATGTCTAATGGAGGAAATGGGGAAAGGATTTTTTATTGAAACCAACAAAGAAATAGTCAAGGTCGACACCTAGAGGGTGGAACGCACATATAATAGTTTGTGGACATCTGATTGGAACGGGGTGAGGCTTGGTGAGATGGTATGGCTACTTGGTCATTAAACCATAATTGATAAAAGACTTGGTCATTAAACCATCATCGATAAAAGCTTAAGTTCCAGATTGTATTAAATAATCAACTGATGAACTCCTAAATTTTCACCCATTTGACGTTCGTTGAGACTGGTAGATGTTTAATGATGATTACTAATTTGGGTTGGAAATTAAGATTTAATCAGTTTAGTTATAGGGCTTTGGACAATGGCTTAAATATATTGAGTCTACTTCTGATGAGGGTTCTTTTACATTCCGAGAGACTGAGAACAGATGAAAGTATAAAAATTTAACAAAAATCAAAGGCTTTTGACTTCAATCCTTGAACTTTTCTTCCTTGATTTTTTTAATCCTTGATTATTGTAGCTCTTGAATCTTTATCTTCAAGTTTCTTCTTCACTGGTCTTACATTTCTCAAGCAATGAAAATGCAATTTGGAGCGAGAAAGTAACTACTGATCTTTTTTTCCTTTTTGCAAATCATCAAAATAAGGTTGCTTATTTATTGAACATCATGCTGGCACTACTATGTATGTTCAAAGGTTAATTTGGTGGAAAAAGTCCCCTTATTAAATGTTTAATTTTTTAAATTAATCTCCCCCTTACAACAAGTAAAGAATTTTGTAATCTCCCCATTTTCATAAACATCAAAAAGGAAAAAAAAAAGAATAAATAGCAACCAGCAAATAGTAATACAATGAATAAATTCAAAAGGTCACAACAAAAATGAACAAGAGAATCAACAAAAGATGTGATAGTATCATATTCAAGAGCTACAAGTAGATATCACATAAAGGATAGAAATAATTTTCATAAAAAAAAAGATAACGTACGTTCCTTTAGTATGTGGCTTATTCACAAAATATAGCTAAGTGCTAAATCAAAACAAGATTCAAGTCAAATCAAACCAACTACTAGTTAGTTCTTAGAATATGAAATGATAGAAGAGGTAAAACCAAGAGAGCTAAAACACCACAAGCGTGGACAACTATCAAGGTCTTTTAGTGTTAAGAGTCTTCGATGATGTCCTCCTCCTATGATGTCTCTCCTCCATCTTATCTTCCAACTTCACTACACCACGATTCCCCAATAGTCAAGTACATGTCTTGGTGAAACTGGTAGGTGGTCTTCCTCTTATCTTCTTGAGATGATTTTTACTCCTCCAACGATGATGGTTGGAGAAGGCTCATTCAAAGTAGCTCTGGTCCATAGTCATTGTCAGTTGTAGTAGGGTGATCCTTGGGTCTAATAGAGGCATGGAAAGCTAAGGAGCTTGAGTAAGAGGAGGTGAAGGTTCTTGGGGTCATTCCTTGGTGGGAGCTTTGTTGAGACCGATTGTTAGGAGAGTGGTGGACGTAATAGCTTGGATTTTTAATTAACCTAAACCCTAAAAATGGCGGTTAACATTCAACTCTTAATGTCTTAATGAAGTAGGTTTAAGGGGTGGGCATGAACCTCAAAGAGAGATTTAAATTTAAGGAAAAAAAAAGTAATTTAAACAAGTTTAGTCAATTACAGTTAAGTTAAGTTTGAGTGATCATAATAGGAAGGTAAGATATTTAGAATGCATTAAATGAAGATAATGCTTGAGATTATCCATCGGATAGCCAAAGATAAGTTGGGCGTTCAAATCTGGTAGACCAGATACAAACCAATGATAGCTCACACAGAAAGTCATGTTGTTGACATCGATGATTATGACTTTTAGAGTTCTGACTAATTGTGTAGTTTATAAATTTTACAAAATTTTTTATCCATAAAATTTGTGTGAAATTTGATACAGTAGTTATTATACATATTAGAAATATTTCATAAGTTTTTCAAAACACTTTGTAACATATGATTTCAATTGCATTACGATAAGTGTGTTAGCTGCGTAGATTTACATTCACATTTTTAGCAACCAGTAGTGGGAGTTTATTATTCATTAATAAAGTCACATTAGACAATCTCTAGGAGGATATGATCCAACTTACTCTAGCTACCATTTTTAAAAGGCTGATCTTAATTAACTTAGTGTGCTTTTAGCAACAAGCATATTAGTTTTTGTATAGAAAGATAAAATGATTGATGGGGTAAGTGGTTAGATGCATAATAGGATGAATAGGTAAAAATTTGTACTCATTTCATTTCAATTTGTAGTGATGGGTTCTAATAATTTTTAGGGTTACATCTAATGGGGGAAATGGATTTCTTGCGAGATCTCTTGTATTCAAGTTGGGGCACTTGCCTTGTATTGTACATAATACGATTTGCGACCTCTAATGTGATGTATATGTGCATGTATTTTACGAATTTAGATTTGTGCTCGCGGGATCCATTTCAATCTCTTCCTCTCCATAGGTTTAGCCTATTGAGGTTAAGCTTTGGTTGACCAAGTCCAAAACCTAACCGTCCTCTTTTCTTCATCATCTCACTAACACCTTTCTCTTTGTGAGAAATATAAGATCTCCTCTGGACATCCAACTGAACCTTAAATAGTTACATCAATCACTCAAAACTCTATTTAATTTTTTTCTTACTTGTATCTCCTCCTCCCATAAGAATACAGTATGTACAAAGGTCAAAGGGAAAAAAAGCCCTTAAGGTGACATGTTTTTGCCCCTAGTTGGGTACCGTTATGAATCATTTCCATTATTGGTAGACATCCCACCATCTTCTTCACCTACCACCTCTACTTTGATCATAGGGATATGTGTTATTTAGGTCAATTTAAATAATCTACCTAAATCGTTAGAAATGAGTCATTTGATTGGAGTTATTTAAATTATGGGTTAGGTCAAGATTTAAATTATAAAATTTATATGAATTTTACATTAATTGATGAATCAAGCATATGTAAATTGAATTGTACAAACAACTTAAACTATTAAATCGGGTGATCCATGAGTTACATCAACCTATTCAATTCAAACTTAAATGTATAGATAAATTGATTTGTAAATAACATTAACAAATTTTTTAGGAACTTTCTTCTTATAAATGTAATTTATTTTTTTATAAGATGGATAAATATTTACTCTCTATCATGTTGTAAAATATTTATTGAATAAAAATCTTTTATTAACAAATATATCTAAAATTTAGATTTCACTTAATTCGAAGTGACCCAAATAGATTTGAATTTAATTTAATTTAATTAGATGATGGATAATTATTTTATCAACTTAAATCGAATTCGGCTCAAAATGACACAATCCAAATCCATCTAAATCGGTAGGATGGCCACCCTTACTTGACCATATTTATGCGAAATCGACCTGAAACAAACCTGCAATGCGATCCAACCCACCCAAAACCAACATGGGTCCCACCTGGGTAATGCAAAGCGATGCCAACCAGGCGAGCCCAATTTCGGCGATGGTGCGCGCTCACCCGGTAGTGCACCGCCTAATTTGACTCTTACCGCCTGACCTCCCCCTCTCGCAAAATTAAAACTCCCGACGGTGTCTTCACACCTCACCCACCTCGTTCATCCCTTCTCACGTCTTTCCCAATCCCCTCCTCCATCGATCGATCGTTTGATCGCAACGGCACCTCGATTCCCCGGTGTTCCACGGGCTCCAATCTCGATCTCGCGGGGATCTCGAGGCCTACGGCAATTTGTGGGAAGATGTACAACGGGATGGCGATGGATCCGGAGATGTTCAGGATCGCGCAGGAGCAGATGAGCAGGATGTCCCCTCAGGAGATCGCGAAAATCCGGCAGCAGGTGAGAGAGAACGTCCTTCTATTGATCTCTGTAGCCTTTCTCTTGCGGATTCGTCGCGAAAGGAGGCATCTTACCTCATGGAGAGGCGTGGAGTTGTTGGATTGGGGTAATTGAGGCGATTCGGTGGTGCTTAGTTTGGGAATTGACGTCAAAGTCGGGTTCTTCTTGGTGCTTTTCTCGACGTTGATTGCGGTGTGGGGCTTGGGTCTACGAGATGGGGACGGGTGATTGGTCAAAAGGATGGAGCTTTTGGGATTATGGCTTAAGGAATCCTTCACAGCGGGGAGAGTAGTCAACGGGAGTGTTTGATTGGGTTTCGGATGTTGGGAATTTGGTGATGGAAGGTTTTCGCGAAGAACTCCGGGTTCTCAGAACCCTAGGAAGGATGGAATTGTCACTGGAAAATGTCTTCCGGAGTTTACATGAATTGAGTATTAGGAGGAGTTGACATTCTCCCCCCTCATCATAGTTTTTCTGAAAGATGGATGTCTATACGTCTCGTGTGGGCTTAGGGAGTCTTGATTACATGCGACCATAAAAAAAATTGCATCTTATTGAGTATGAATTGGTAATTGAGACCGAATTGGAAACCAAAAATGAGCCTTTTCCTTAATACGAACTTGAATTATGGCAAATGAAGATCTGAAGGAGTTCAAACATTGTGGGAGTGAAGAGTGGATTTGATATCCCTGGAATTGTATTGACCAAGATAGGCATTTTGTCCTTTCAGATGCAATGGAAAGAACTTGAATTTATTTTTGGTACCTAGAGATGTAATTCTCACGTGGGTTGGATAATTTCATGCGATGATATAAGAGGAACCTGGTAAAAAGTATGTCTGTACTGATGGATTACTGGCAGACTAACTATGCTACCAAAAAAATAAAAGTAATGCAAAGCACTGTACATGTTGAGAGAATGTGTATTTGGTTTTTCAATAACACTATTAGGGACTGGGAACTATAGTGTGAAGAGAAACTTACAAGCCTGAGTCAACTGGCAAAGATGACTATAAATTGGTAGTTTCAACATAGACTAGTTATCTTCCTTTCTTTTGAATGCCATGTCAGAATTCTTGGTAGCCTTATATTGTTATTTTGAAAAATGAAAAGGTAGTTATTCGGATGATAACGACCTAGCTCCTTCATTAATAATAATCAAGAAAAACAAGCATATTACATGAATTTTTCTCAACAGAAAAATAAAGAAGAAATGCAAGTAATAAAATTTTCCAAGTACAGGTATACTCCCTTGAAAATGGCTGCATTTCTCTTAAGTCAAATGCCCTGGTGGACAGCCAGAATCCTTGCCCTCTCCTTCTTTGTGCAGAAAAATTGGGCCCCTACTGTTGCTGCCTTTGCCTAAAGGAGCTCTAGAAATCATGTTCATTGGAGTGGTCAATCCACCCAAAATCAAAATGGCACCAAACTTGTTAAGAGAAGCCACACTCAAAAAATAAATGATTGATGTCCTCCTGCCCGAATTGACAAAGAGCACAAGAAGTGATTGCATTTGGTACCTATCTTGACCTCCAAGTCCACGTTAGTAGCCTTCCCTTCCTCATAAGCGAGACAAAAATCTTAATCTTAAGAGGGCATGCTGCCGACCATAATAATTTGCAATCTCTAAGGAGGTCAATGTCTGGCAATTGTGTCACTCCTTGGAGTTTATCACATGCTTCTCGGATAGAAAATTTTCCACTGTCCCACAAGAAAGCATCATTGTCACCTTCAGGATGATGAGCCTCAAGAATGTCCATCAACTCCACAAGGTCTAGCGATCTTTGGTTAGAAAGGTTCCCGACAAGGGTAGGGACCCAACCATTATCTTAGTGATTGATGACCCGAACCTCCTTGTTATCATCCAATGCATAAAGCCTTGGAAAGAGAGACTTCAAAAAGCCTTGACCCATCTAATCATCAATCTAGAAATGAAAGCAATCTTGCACTCCAAGATAAGGTGAGAAACGTTGTTGCAATTTAGGGAGGACACTTGCAATTCCCTTCAGGAAGGAAGATGCCCTTCTTGGTGGTGAGGTCCTTTGCTCCCAATTCAAAAACCACCCATAGCAATTAGAGAAAATCGTATTGACTGGATCAGCTTCGAGGTCTCATTATCTTGGCTACCTACTTGGCTAGAAGGTTGTCATTCATGGTCGAAAGTCCCTTACACCTAAGCCCCCTTCCTTGACTGGCCTACAAATCTCCTCTTAAGCCATCAACCTAGCTTCCCTACCATTGGACCCATAATTCGTCTAGAAAAAATCCCTCATGAGATCGGTTAGATGCCTTCCTACCTTCTACGATAGATGAAAACCAAAAGGAAATAAGATAGTATGGACATTAGATTCAACTTTAATAACACTAGACATACAACCTTTGAAAGAGTTTGAGATGCTCATCTTGATAGCGTCCTTTCAATCCTTTCAATCAACGACTCCATTCCTGGAAAATAATCGCCTTGTCTGATAGCGAAAGATCAAGGCAATTCAAAGGTAGTGAACCCTTCAATGTCTTGAGAGAGTCCACATGCTTGAGCTTCATTAGTGGTCATTTGGAAAGGCACAAAAGTTGACTTGGGAAAATTAATTTCTAGGCTAGAAGTGTCCCCTAATAGCTCGATGAGGTATGTTAGCCTACTTGCTTCTTGAATAGAACCCTCAATAAAAAATGTCATTAGCATACTGGAGGATCAAGATAGAAGAAATGACATCAGAAGAGAAACCATGAAAAAGATTCATCAAACATGCTTTAAAAGTGGCCCTTGCCAAAGCATTTGTTGCCAATACAAAGAATATTGCTAACGGACACCCTTGTTGACCCCCCTTCGTGGCTACACCCATCCACCAGATGGATTTCCATTGACCAAGATAGAGAATGATGTCGTTATACATCTCTTCATGCAGTCTATCCAAGCGAGAGGAAGGCCCCTTTTTGCCACTGAGGCCTAAAGAAAAGACCACTAAACTAAATCATAAGCGTTGTTAAAGTCAACCTTCCAAAAAAAACCCTTCACTTTCTTCCTAATCTAAAAATCCAGAATCTCTGAGGCAATCACAAAACCATCGAGGATATTTTGCTTTGGAATGAAAGTAGTCTAAATAGGAGAAATAATGTCCCAAGGTAGCCCCTGCAATCCATTTGCTAAGTGCTTTGCTACAATAAGGTAAATAGCATTTGATAGGGCAATAGGCCTAAAATCCAAAGCAGCCATTGCCCCCTCCTTCTTAGGGAGGATGAACATAAAGAACTTCTTGTTAAGTTTGTTGAAGCTCATATTCCTTGCAGCAAAATCAGTCATTATAGCCAAAACATCCTCCTTTAGCGGTGATCATAATTCCTTATAGAAAAAAAATCGAGAAACCATTTGGTCCAGGAGAGCCCTCAACATTTTAGCTCCATATTGCCCTCTTGACCTCATTTTCCAAAAAATTAGCAATAAGGGTGGAAGATTGTTCATTTGTGATGGATTGAATATCACTACCCGTCCATCTCCAACTCACCATATGTCTTCTAGACATGAATTCCTTGAAATAATCAGATAAGGCACAACCAATGTTATCCCTTACCCAAATTCATTATTACTGTCCACCACCTTGCCTATGTGGTTCCTCTGCCTACTAGAAACGGCCAAATGAAAGACATGCATGTTTGAATCCCCCTCCTTAGGCCACTTTTGTCTTGATCACTATCTTGGCTCAACCTCTTGCTTTTTATCGTCTTCATGGACAATGGATAGAAGTTTGGTATTGGTCACTTATTCCTCCTTCGTGATGCTTCTGTTGTCCTCAACATGATCCAATCTCTAAATTTCAACCAAGGCCTCAGTCCTTTTCTTGTTACGTTGCTCTTGTATTTGCTTCCTGTAGCTCTTTAGAAAGGAATGTAGCTCAAAAAGTTTAGACTCTAGCTTTGCTGCAGTAGATCCTGCCGGGTTGAAAGACCTTCACTTCTTTTCCACTAGTTCTCTGAACCCTTTAAGGAGCCATGACTTCAAAAAATTTGAAATAGGTCTCAAATCGTTTTTCCTCATTGGAATGCTATATCAAGGAAGTGTGATCAGAAAAAAGGTCTTTCCATAAGATTAATGTCAACCAATGGAAAACTCTCTGCGAACTCCATGTTACACAGAAATCTATCAATTTTGGACTTCAATCATGCCGAACTTCTTCAAGTGAATTTACAAGAGTTGAGAGGTAAATCCAACAATCCATGAAGAGCAATAAAATCACGAAAAGCCTTTAAGCCTGGATCCCTCCTATCCCCCAGTTTGTCATTATCCAGCGAAATAACATTGAAATCCCCTGCAATCAACCACAGGAAACTATGAAATCAAGCAACCACTTCTGTCAAGTCCTCCAATAGTTGGCCCTGATCATCATTTGATGGACCGTACATTGTAGAAATAATCATCTGTAAGTTATCATTATGCCGTGACACCCTCACGGTTGGAACATATTGGCCTTTCACCGTTTGCTCTACCAAGAACAAGTCTTCTTTCCAACCAATTAGAACACCCCTTAACTTGCCTATAACATCAATCACAATGACCCCCTCCACAAAACCACCTCCCACCTCCTTTTAAGTGTGTTGCGTGCAACTCTCCAACTTTGTCTCCTAAAGAAGGACCAAATCGGCTCCCCAAGAGTTGAAATATTTCCCCAATGCTACCCTTCGCGAGGGGTCATTCAAGTCCCTCACATTCCACGACAGGATTGACGTCATGGGGCAATTGTTTGAGCGTCCCTTGACTCAACCAAAAGTTTTTGGCCCTTACCACCTCCAACTTCTTGCCAGCTTCCCCATTGACAATAGTAGGAAAAGAATGAGGATCATCGCGAGGCTGTTGCTGCACCGGAGGATTATGGCCCACCCCTCCACAGTGGAGGCAACACACAGGGTAACAACAGTCTCTGGTGTAGTGACCCCTGCCACGACACTTGGAGCGGATAAGGATCTCAACACCCCTCTGCGACGGCCTCCTTCTGCCAGAGATGCGCACCTACTCCCCTTCTACAGTGGAGACCCCATGCACTTCCCTTGAAGAGCACCTCTCTAGAGCATCGCTCACGTCCCCTCTTTGGACCATTAGTTTGGACTCCTCCCACAACGGAGACCCCACGCCCCAACCCCGTCTCATCAGCTTGGCCCCAAGTTGTTGATAGCCTGATATTGTGACAGGATTAGAGCCAGAAATAATAAAAGTCTGTTGTTATGTCAATCATCTGAGAACTTGAAGTATTATGGGTTTTTATCACCATATTGGGTATTGATGGAGAGATAAAAGAGGTACTACCAGAAATGAATTACACTGGGTTCTTTTCTCTTTTTACGAACATTGGATCTTAAAATATCACCTAGCCTACAATTTCGGGCTACAATGCATATTTTTTTGAAAAGGCTACAATGCATAATTATGGCTGATTTGTGAATCTCCTTAGCAATAACATACCAACTGTGGTCAACATCGGAAAGGGAATTGCTCAAGCAAAGCAGTGCTTGAAGAATTTCTGTTGAATGCACATAGCCCTCGAGAAATTATTTGATGACAGCAAATCCTGTGACTATCTAGTTGTGTTTTTTCTTTGTGTTCTAGGTTCATGTTTAGGTGCTACAATGCATATTTATGGCTGTCTTGTGAACCTCCTTAGCAATAACATACCAACTATGGTCAGCAGTGGAAAGGGAATTGTTCAAGCAAAGTATGTGCCTGAAGAATTTCTGTTGAATGCACATAGCCCCCTAGAAATGATCCGATGACATCAAATACTGTAACTATCTAGTTGTGTTTTTTCTTCGTGCTCTAGGTTCACGGTTAGTATAGCTTCAGAAACATGCTTTCCTTCCATATTGCCTCATTTTCTCAGTTTTAGAGGTTCCCTTGTTTTGCCTCCTACTGATCAAATGTGATACCCATGATCTTTATCTTTAGAGATTCCTTTTCAGTTATCTGCAGCTGCAACTTTAATATACTGATATAGAGCCCAATCTGAAAGTGCCTTCAAGGTCACAAGCTATACTAGAGAGGGTGGGGTGGATAGTGTAGCACCAATTCTTATAGAGGAAAACCAGCAAATAAAAAGCAATTACAGCTCGAAAAATTACAACAAAAGGAAACCACAGAAAGACACATGGATTATGGTGGAAAAATCTCTTAGGGTAAAAACCACTACCTAAAGACTCCTAGCTTAGGGTTTTCTAGATTAGTATATGCCGATTAAACCGCTAACGAAGCTACTTAAACCAGAAGTAGCTTAACTGCACTTTACACCCATTCTAGATCCCAAACCCGAAGTATTCTATCTCTCCCTTTTGAGGTGGAGAAAGGAAAGCCGACAATACCAAGCACCTTGTAGAACAATATAAATAAACAAGAAATGAAATTACAGCAAGATAATCCCATAGAACCTCAATATGCAAGCAATAGAATGCTATGGGATTAATCAAACTGTGTTTTGGAGTGCTCAATGAAAGTAGAGGAGATTGTGGATGTAGAAGCACCTAAGTAAAAGGTCGTAAAAGAAGCGTAGTGTAGTGCAATGACCAAGAATCTCTCTGCTCTTGAATTTTGGAGAATGAAAAATGTATTTTCAAAAGAGGTCAAGGGAGTCCTTTATTTATAGAAATCAATCTAACGTTTGAAGATAACAATGAAAATTTGAAAATCATGTCCGTTACAAAAACAATTGATATATCAAAAAGGTACAATTGATCTATCAAAAGAAAAAGTTGGTTGATCTAAAATTAGGATTGATGGATCAAATGAAAAGTTGATCAATCAATGAAGGAATTGATCGATCAAAGTGCGTGAGTTTGGGATGGTGATGTATTTCACTCAATTTGGTTGATTAGAAATATATGTTGATCGATCAATGAAGTATTTTGTGAGTGAAAAGCAAGTGTTGAAGGCTAGAATAAGAGGAAGTTAGGTTGGTGTTAAGATTTTTAAGTTAGGTTGAATTATATCTAAGGAACCTAAACCTAAGGTGAAGGTAGGTTCATTGAGGTTGTTTTTATATTCTACAAAGATAAGATTACAACACTTCAAAACATGATTATGACTTTTCTTTGACAAGAGAACAACTCTTCTTTGCTTCTTTGTATTTCAAGATGAATCTTCCTTTATGCTTGAATTCTCCTAGCTTGAGTCAATCACATTCTTCTTATTTTTGAGTCTTCCTGAAATTTTAGTGTTCCACAAAATATATCTAGAGATTTTTATTATTATCAAAACCAAGGGTATCAACACAGTCTTCATACACAGATATGTGTAGGTTAATTATATAAATCGATAGAGGATACTAAGAAGTATCGAATTTTTGGAAAGATACAATGATAAACTGTTATTCTGAAATACATGGCTGATATAATTAAGATTACGTTGGGGGTAGATATGCAAACACAACATTATAAGTACATTGATGACTCTTGACTCTTGAGAGGCCCTTCCTATAAATGGTTTGTCTTTTCCAGGGCTCATGAAATCATATAAATACAGAGGACAGCTGAGCAATGTATTTTTCAAAAAGGACAGACAAGCAATTTTTGCACCGAAAGATATAATTCGCGGAAGGTTTAATGATAAATGTAATGGGGGATTTGAAATTGCATCTGCTTGTGGAGAACCCTCATCCCCAACCATTGAACTATCACCTACACATATGGCATTCTAATGAAAATTAAAAATTTAATACATAGGCATCATAGCTATTGGAACTGCTATAGTATCTCATGGGCTTTTGTGTTTTATTTATATAGAGATATATGATTTTTCTTAAAAAGGATATAGAGATATGTTATGGTAATTAGTTGTTGTCAAAACATCTTCTGGTTTTCCTTGAGCGACTTGGATTGCTGCTTTCTTAAATATCCAATCTCAGCTTTACGGTTGCTTATATTGGTATCTTACTGAGATTCTGTTGCAGATGCTTTCCAATCCTGAGCTAATGAGATTAGCATCTGACAGTATGAAAAATATGAGACCAGAAGACATAAAGATGGCCACAGAACAACTAAAGCATGTCCGTCCTCAAGACATGGCTGAGATTGGGGAGAAAATGGCTAAGGCATCTCCAGATGAAATTGCTGCTATGCATGCCCAAGCAGAAGCCCAAGCCTCGTATGAACTCAATGCAGCTCAGATGTTAAAGCAGCAGGTTTCTCTTACATTGTCTACTTTTTTTATTCAGTGTCTGGCAAGTTCCTTTTTCTCTTTCCTTTTTTTCCTGGGTTTTTGTGTGAATGGGAAAGAACATTCTATCTCATAGAAGAAACCCTAGCCTCACTTTTATAGAAGAGGGCTAGGGCTACAAGAAAATTACAGAGGTACCCATAGAAAATATAAAAAAGACAATAACACCCTCAATAACTTAATATATCAACAGTAATTATCATTTTTTTTTGAAAGGTAGGGTTTTTGTTAATTACTTATACATGTTTTTATAAGTAAGACACTAACCCCCCCAATAACACAATATTTTAATAATTAACCCTCAACAGCAATTATCATTTTATAAGCTCCTCAATAACACAATATTTCACCACATTATTGGAATTCCTTGTTTGCTAGGACACAAACCCAAGGGAGATTCATCAAAACCCAGACCTACCTGTCTTTGATATTTTTCTGCTTTCGGTGCCCCAGAGAATTGCTGGATAGGATTAATTAAGTGGATTTATATCTCTAAGATATATCCATTTTTTGCATTTGAAAAGCACTGTTTTCTATAGGATCTTACTGAGCTAAAATAGTTAGAACCATATGGGAGGCACCCAAAAACAATGCAAACAATTGTTATGCTAAATACAATATAATACAAGAGAAGCAGCTGTCAGTATGTGCATGAAAAGCTCCTCAATTTGTTTCTATTGTTGCTTGAAACAACCTAAAAACTGAATTTTGCATTGATTTAAAATCATTATAAAGTTTTCACCTTATGCCTTATAGTATAAGCCACTTCTGAAATAATGTGTCAAAATCACTTGGGGAAGTGATTTGATGTGTTTCGAGGTCAAAATCTAAGCACCTTGTAATCTCAAACCATCATAGTTACTCAAAAATACTTATGCAAATTGCCTTCATGTCTATTATTTCAGGGAAATGAGCTTCACAGTGGTGGTAAATTTCGGGCGGCAGCAGAAAAGTATTTACATGTAGGTTTTCTTGATATCCTATCTTGCAGTTTCATTTGTTTCACAATATTGTGTCTCAAGGAATATTTGGTCTCATATTCCTTTTTTCTTTCATCTTGATTTTTCAGGCAAAAAATAACTTGAAGGGCATACCATTATCCAAATGTAGGATACTACAGACACAATGTTCTCTCAATTTAATGTCATGCTATTTGAAAACAGGGCAATTCAATGAATGTATTGAAGAAGGCTCTCAGGTAAGCCTATTAATTTCTGCTCTTGTGATAAGGTGGAAATATGAGCAGGTCACCATGTATAAGGAGCTTCGGTACAAGCTAGTAGAAGTAAAATGCAGGTTTTTTGTCACTAAATCATATTTTTTGTGGAAGAGAAAAATAAATGCGACTTTCATTTTTCCCCTTATAATTTGTGACAAGATTCGGAACTGTATTTGAATAAATAATCACCAATTAGATGCTTGCATTGTGCAGTGGGTAAGACAATTGCTGAACTACCTTGAAAATTCAGATCCAAACGAGATGATATTTTGATATCTTTCTTTGCCTCTATGTTGCGGATGTCGCAAAATATTGAGAAGATCTTTGCCTTGATGAGAGATTTCTTTTGGACCAACTTTAGGTCAGATGGAAAAGATGCTAGGTTGGTGGTTTGGGAGGATGTTTGCACACCTTTTAATGAAGGTAGTTTGGGAGTTGGGACGTCAAGGAAGATGAACGATAGTTTCCTAACAAAATGGATTGCGAGGCTTTTGGGGTGCAGACAGGATTTGGTTGTAAGGGTTATAGAGGCTCGTAGCAAGTTGATGCTTCTCATTTTATTAAAGAACTATCTTTGGTGATGCGGAAGGTGTAGTATTTCTTCGCTTCAATGGTGGGTGCAGGCAACTCCTTTCGATTTTGGTTGGATGGGACGAGGAAAGCTTAGGGAGAGATTCCCTGGATTATCTGCATTGGCAGTAGACCACCGGGCTAAGGTGAGTGACTATTGGAAGGGTTTTTGGAACCCTACCCTTGTGGGAAACCTTTATGACTAGATTTGTGGAGCTGCAGTGACTGTGGCAAGAGCTAGAGGATTACCATCTTGAGGGGAGACTGGATGACTTTATATGGGATGAGGGAGAGTTCACTGTCAGGAAAGTTTATGGGAGATTGAGTAATGGAGGAGGGGTGACGGAGACTAATTTTTTTAGGGATTAGGCAAATTTGGTCGGCGGCTTGCTCCTTGAAGATAGAGATTTTTGCCGCTGTGTCAAGGGGCAGAGGAAGATATTGATCATCTGTTCTTTCCCTACTTGTTCTTGGCTTGGGTGTGGGGGCATTTCAGGTTATCTTGGATAACGCATTATGACCAGGATGCTTTCTGGAGATCTTTCAGGAGTGGCAGCAGCAATGGTGGGTCACGTTCATACATAACAAAGAAGGAAAAGCCAATATTTTAGCAATACTTTGGGGAATATGGCTTGGGAGAAATGCGACTATGTTTAGGGGGCAACACCCATATCTTGAAAATTTCATTTCTGGTATTGCTACTCTTATGAGGTTCTGGGCAAATAGTATGTAATTCTTGTCGCTTTTTTCAGCTTTTAAGTAATTTTATTTGGGTGGTTATCAACTGGATAACCGTCCTTTCCTTTTTTCAGAAAAAAAGGAAAATGAAAGGAAAAAGTCTTAACAGTTTTTGGAGTTTAAGTTGAGAATATCTTGCTGAAACTATTTTTTTGAAACATTCAATCTTTTTTCAGACAACAAAAGCTCAAGTGATTTTGTCGTTGGCACTTGTTGCTACTTATATGGTTTTATTAAGGAGGATGGGGGCCCCACCATTGCTTCCTTTGATGATCCCTCATTTTCTTGGATGAGGAACGAGATCTCACCCTTCCCTTCCCTCTCCTTCTTTTCGTGGTATGTGTGGGGAATGGGCTTGTCCTTTTGTTGAGGGTGCTGATTTTGAGGCCCTTATCATTTTTTTAGAGCAAAGAACGGAAAAATAAAAAGTTCCACACCCTGGTGCAAATGCAATGTGTACATATGCCAAGCGACTAGGTCTGGATTGGGTCCCGGTTCTGACGTCGTTGCCATTTCTACAGTGTTTTCTGTATCCTCCTCTTGAACCTACATTGTTTCAATCTGCTTGCCATATTATCACACTCTAATTATGCATGTTCACTTTCCTAGTTTCTTTAGACATCATAAATGTGCAATCCCTATTGAAATAGGGACTAGGGATGTTCATACATCATAAGTGGGACTAGGGAAGAACTTGTTTGTGTTTAGAGCTTCGCTGGGCTTCGCTGGAGGGGTTATGAGACATCGCTTGAAAACTATTGAAAGGGGACAAAAGGGACCTTGCTAATAGCAGCTGGCATTACTAGGAGAATGCAAGAATAGGCAACATGTGTAGGGACTAATAGGCTGTGGCCATTGTGGGTTGCAGATTTGAAAGGGACTTGATTGAGTATTGCATATGGAAATGATCCAAAGAGTTATCTTTCCATTGGGCCTTGATCGCTATTGGGTACCTTGTATGTAAAAAACATGTTGCATACTTTGGATAAAATGGACCTTGTGCATCTGCCCCCTTTTGTGCTGGGACCACTTTCATTACTATATAATTTCATCTAGAAATGAGGTGAAGGAGTCTCATCATGCATGCAGTGAGGGATGGCGCATGTTCCAGGTGGGACAATGTACATCCGCTAATATGCTGCATCATAAGCAAGAGTAGTTTTCACATTTTTGACATGGGAAACACATAGGTAGAGAAGTTCCTATGTGGATGCTTTAGGACTCGCTTTTTTCCTTGTGAATGACTTATGGTGCTTATCATCTATATATTTTCATTTAACTTGGCATGCATGCAAAAATTTGCATACATCTTTGATCTTTCATACAATTTTTTTTGTTAGAGATAATTTAGGAAATAGAATTAGAAAAGTAGGAATTATCTCTTTCCATATTTTATCCCTTTCCAAACTGTAAAGACATGGTTTAGTTTGTTTAAGTTTTGTTTTGTTTCCATACTTAGGATTAGAATTGGAAGTATGATTGATCCCTTTCTATATAAAGGGATGAACCCTATTTGTTTTCTTTGAGATTTGGAATGAATGATTTTTAATTATCAAAATCTCCATGTGGTATCAGAGTGGGTCCATCTTGAGACTCTAACATCCTCCACCATACCTTAGGGCTGCTGTTGGTACCTCCTTTGCCTTGGTTGCGTGCATAGCCCCTTGGCTTGTGTCTGTGACACCGCATGTTGCATGGTGCTACCCCTCGTGTCGATCCTTGTCTTGCCTGAAGCACCACCAAGCTTCAAAGTTTGGCTTATCTTCATTGCAGTGCCAAGTAAAGGGGGTTGAATCGGTGCCTACCTCACTGTGTGGGCCCCTAACATGCGGAAAAGCCTGCTACATATTTGGGTGACGCCATGCAAGGTACTGAACAGAATTGCCAAACTGGTTTTGATTTGGTTCAACGATTCAATCCCCTATTTGACTATTTTTGCCTCCTGCATGGGTAACGACATCATCGTTGTTGCTATGGCGGACAAAGAATCTTCAACGGTGACGTCTGAGGCCAAGATTTTAGCCTCGATTCTCATTCAAGGAACCACAATTAAGTTATTGGGTTCCTCAAACTATATCCTGTGGTCCCGTGCCTTCTGTATCTTTGTGGGAGGGCAGGACAAGCTCCATGTCATGACAGAGAAGGTGCTAGACTCTCGAGACAGATCCAAGTACAAGAAGTTGGAGGAGGTCAATTTTCTTGTGATGAACAACGTTGATTTGTCAATTGCTGCCAACAAGGAGATATAGGATACCCTCGAGAAGAGGTATTCCAAGAAAACTAGTAATTCATGCCTGGCTGACATCTACTAGAGAATCTGGAATACCAATGAGGGTGACATGACCCTAGTTAGGCATTTCATGACCCTCGAAGGTCTATTTAAGGAGTTGGCCATCTATCAACCTACCTATTGTAACAAGCAGATCGTTGGGTGCTCTTAGTGACAGGCCTACAAGTTTCTAGGACGACTTAGTGCCTGGTACCACTGAGCACGTGATCAGATCTTATCTTCTGATGTGGTACTAGATCTAGAAATGATCCATAGTTGTCTTCGAAAGATCGAGATTGAAGAACCTCCCTCTTTTACGCAAACCACCTTTGTGGACTCATTTGCACTTGTAACTTTTGGAGGAGGAAACAACACACCTCTCTGTGGGATGTGGATGCGAACATGGAAAAGGATGTGGTCGATCCTTCAGTGATTGACGTCTCAGCGGCATACTGTTAGCATGTTGGGGAAATGGGGGTTCCAGTCCGTAGGGTCATTTCAACGTGATAACGAAGTCAAAGTTCAGGTGTATTGTCGACATGCTAGTGATTTCAACGGCATAGTCGATGTCGGCTGTTGTGCTGCACTGCTGCTACTAGCCTGCACTGTTACTGTGCTGTTGGCCTGTGCTGTTGCTGGGTCGCTGGCCTACTCCCTACAAGCCTGACCTATTGCTGTTGCGGCTGTACTGGCTCGCATTGTGTCGCATTGCTGCTGTTGTTGCTGTTAAGGCTGGTGGGTTATGGTTGGTGGAGTGATGAGGACTAAAGGAGATGAGAAATGAGAATCATGTTCATCACTTCATTGACTAATTGAAATTGAATCACAATTATTGAGTAGACTACATGTTGATGGTAGACTATAATTATTGGGTTATGGTAATTATTTGATATTTGATTATTGAACTTGAACATGATATGGTAGACTATATGTCGCATATAAATATTATGATATAACACTTTTATTCTTACGTAATTCAGCTTGAGCTTACAATTTTTTTGAAATTATATCATTTTGACTACTACCATTTTTGTTGACATACATCGGCATACCCTTAGCATGCCTCCAAAATGAACTATTTTCGGGCCATCAAAATCATTGAAATACATGTGTTTCCATGGCATGCCTCCAAAATATGTTTTTAGAAATTTATTGAAACGTCAAAATAGATATTTCAAACCTTGCATTCTTTTAGTTCCTATATCTATTGCAAGTGGACGAATCATGTGTGCGATAAATGTTGGGACAAATATGGAAGACTTACTTGGGCCAACAAGTCAGTGCCTGAGTCATCTACTACTTGTTCCTTCACATAGGTACAATTGGATTGCCTTCGGAATATTCTAAAGGGCGAAGAACCTTATCTTATGACTACTACAGTTGCGACTACTATTGATGTTGCAGAAGTACTATTTGCTCAACTTGAAACTAGCTCGAAGGACTCTACTGAAGCCTCGAGCCATAGGATCAACGCTGAAGATATCGATGAGTGGTGGGGTGGCTGAGTCATGTGCTCAACCCCATCTGTAAATGCTCTACGTCAGTTTCCTCTTCTTCTAGTAAGAAGGATTTTTTGCTGATGTGCATTTACTCATGCTTGCGATCGTCTTCTCTATGGTGTTTGGGATCATCTCCCCTTTGGTGCTTGGGATCGTCTCCTCTTTGGTACTTGGGATCATCTCCCCAATAGTGATTTGGATCGTCTCGCCTATAGTGCTTGGGATCGTCTCTCGACTAAAGCTCTTCAAATCAATTTTTTTTCTAACTCCATGGGAGTTAGGTTTCCACTGGTGAAGAGACGACTATCTACATGATTGAAGATCTATCCATCTACACGCCCAAGTATTTGTGTGCCAATTTGCTTGCATGCCTCCTACTTGCTCCAACCATAGATTACGTTAGAAGGGGGGAGCTCTCCTACTGTTGCACTACTCCTACAAGTTAGGTGTTGCATGCTCCAACTTGAGGGTGGGTGTTAGAGATAATTTAGGAAATAGAATTAGAAAAGTAGGAATAATCTCTTTCCAAATTGTAGGGATATGTTTTAGTTTGTTTAACATTTGATTTATTTCCATGTTTAGAATTAGGATTGGAAGTAGGATTGATCTCTCTCTCTATATAAAGGGTTGAACTCTATTTGTCTTCTTTGAGATTTGGAATGAATGATTTCTAGTTATCAAAATCTCCATAATTTTTATTTTATTCAAATCCCTTTCAAAAAAAAAAATTATTCAAGCCTTAACGTCTCATTCTTTCTCGAGCTTTAATTTGAGTAATAAACTAATGGCCATAACTTATCTGCCTTATATAACTTCAGGTACTAGCCTATGATTCCATGAATGTAAAAGCTCTTTATCGCAGAGGCCAGGCATATAAAGAAACTGGAAATTTAGAGGCAAGATCCCTTTCATTCCCTTTTTAGGATAAGTTCCTCTTGTTATTTTTATGCTAGACAATTACCGTCAACACTTTTTTGTTTAAATCATAGCATTTAGACAAGTATTTGTTTTGCTACCACAATCAGGCTGCAGTATCTGACTTGAGGAAGGCCCATGAAGCTTCTCCTGATGACGAAACTGTCGCAGATGCATGGAGGTATAAATTCTTCCTGCTGAGAATCCAAAATGATTTCCTCGAAAGGGACTCTTGCTATGGACTGTATTTATTGATGATCATGATATTATTGCAGAGATTCTAGTGATAAATTCATGAAAGCAGGTGCAGACCAAAGTAGACCGAGAGGTACTTTGTCTTTTTGCTTCTATTTATTTTCTGAAAACTGTAGAATGATATAGAGGTTTACCATGTCTTGCTGGTGGGAGGTGTTTTAATTTCCAGGATTATTTCCCTTCTTGAAGGTACTTGAACCATTTACTTTGGTCTGGCTATTGATAGATGTTTGGAGTGTACTGTCTCAAAACTATGGTTATCCATTACGATGTTTTCCTTGCAAATGGATGTCTTCACAGATAAAATTATGTATTTGTATGTCTTGATTTTTACATCCTTATCCAAGATATGAGTTTTTCCGGTTGTTGGGTTATGCTTCATCTTCCTAAGTTTCTTTGGTCTTCCCTATTCTCTCTCATAAGAACTCATCACTCAACTTCTCACTTTGGATTAGGAAGTTAATAGGGTTTAGAGTTTAGGCGCAGAGAAGATAGGCGCTTGCAGAGAAGAAAGAAGAGAAAAAAATCCTCTCTGATCAACGGTTTGGAGGAGTTTTCCTTTAAAGAAAAAAAATTATTAAGGGTTATTTTATGATTAAGTCCATCTTTCTATTTTCTTTAAAGTCTTCTATTGTTGGGGTACTTGTCTGTAAACCCCTCAAAGTATTGAGTTGTTTTGTTTGGGTCCTTATATGTATGAGTGGGACAAACAAGTAGACGGGAGCCATCTCAAGATGTCAAGTGCACGGGTAGTACTCTCATGCACCTCAAGAGAAACCAAGCGTTGGCTAGCTCTGTGAGGGCATACAAGAAGAGACATCTAGGGTTGAAGACACAAAGAAGGGACTACCACGTCGACAAGAGTTGATCACCACCATCTTAAGGATCCAAGCCTTCGCTGTCTCCCGTGTCTCGATTTGCGGGGGAGTGTTAGAAAATAAATCAAATTAATTATTTGATTAGTGTTTACCATATTTAGGTCATGGTTATATTTAGTAAATACTTTATTATGTTTCCATGTATGCCCTTGCCTCTCTATGTATAAAGAGGGCTAGGGCTTCTTCTTTAATCAATAACAGAAATCATATATTCTCCCAAATTTCTCTACGTTCTCAAATCACTTTAATTTTGTTGGTAGCTCCACCATCTTTTAGCTGATAATTTTATTATAGATTTGCTCCTTTTATTGAAAGTTTGTCGTTGTTGTCTGACGTGCTTTGCTTGTATCTATCTTGACAACCCCATATACATTTACAGATGACCTGCAAGTTGTACTTCTACTTTGTAGTAACTGCTTTTCATTTTTGAAAGTCACTTAGAACATCTAAAGCTCCTCTCATGGCAATTGGTGTGTGTTCATTGCATTATTGGAAAAGTAACTCCAAGTTTAACAAAGCTTCATTGGTTTTTCACCTGTCTTGCATGAATTTTCTCCCACACCAAGCTTGCATTTCATCTATTTAGTATTTTGATACTTAGTAAGTACCCCCTAGCTTTCAGGGCCCCTTTAGAATATCCAGAGTAAAGAGTTGAGGGGTTCAATGCTAATTGTCAGTTTATATCAAGACCAAAGAGTTTTGTCATTCCTGTAGAAATCCTTACAGCCTATAGCTTCATTAAACTTGTCCACTATAAGTTGATGAAAACTATTGGTGCCCTCCTCCTGAAATTTCTAGACATGATCTTCCCCAGAAAAACATCATTGGTTGTGGATGTACTAGGCATGAAGACAAACCTGTTTGTGGTTGTGCTGGATGCTTGCCTCAATTCTCTTTCCTCTCACACTCAAAAAAAAAAAAAAAAATCTCTTTCCACTCACCCTTTTCCAACCCATCAACTTGTTTACCCTTCCGGCCCCTTTTTCTACCGTAGGAGTATGGCTATACTTCCAGCGAACATTTTCTTGACTGGCTGGGTCACTTGCTAGTATTCTGGAGAACCAGGTGACACCTTCATTCTCCAGTATTTCCATGCATCCATGGGAATATAATCAGGTTTCACAATTTTGCAAGTTTCATCATACCTAGAGCCTCCTTTTGTTCTTTTATATGTGTCACTTGTTGATTTCTAAACAAATTTCTGCCCCTTCCATTTTTGGAGTCTCCTTTGGAGCCTTCCTGTGTTTAATTTGGCCCTAGACAAGTAAAGGCTATTTAGTAAAAAGATAAAATACTAATCAATAAATCATAAAGAGCATGACAGATAATGATTTCACAAGGTTAATCATTTGCAACTGAGAAGAAGCTTACCTGGCAGCAAAGCTGTCTCCTCTAGAACAAGCCTTGGCATGGAAGTTTTGTGTTTGTCCCACGGGTGCATGTGGTGGTTTGTTCATCAGTATAACTGTTGCTTTTCTGAAATAGATCAGTTTTGGTTTAGTTATTCGCTTGATTAGTAATTTTTCCAATACTGTACCCTGAGAAACAGGAATTTGGCGAATTGTGGCTTAATGGCATTCCAATGTTGCAAGGTGGCTTTAGTAGAGATGTCGTTGACCTTGTGAAGCTTCATCACATTGTATTGCCCATTCCTGTGCAGGAGTAATCATTGAAGAAATCATCGAAGATGATAAGCAGCCTGTGACGTCAAGAGGCATTGATTGTTCATCTGCAGAATGTGTTTCACCAACACCTGAAGTAAGCAGCCAGCCAAGCAGTTCAAGTGTACCAGAAGATGGTTATGGTGACAATGCTGTGAATTCTGAGAATGAATATTTAAACAAGCTAAAAGATGATCCTCAATCCATTAGGTAATTTTATGAATGACACATGATGCTTCTGCTTAATTGCATACAACATTGGCCTTGTGCTCATGGAATTTGGAGGTGGTAGGAATAGAAGTAGGCCTACATTTGAAGGATATTAACCTTGAATTTTGCAATAAATGTTTATAAACCATCTTTAATAGAACCAAGCTTTTTCACATGCTCAAAGGAGTCTATATAAATTCTTGACCACCTTTTTGTTTGTCTTGTTTCACACAGACACATGCACATACAGAGCTCCAAGAGAGCAAGATTATATACCCCAGTGTTTCTCAAAGGAGTCTATATAAATTCTTGACCACCTTTTTGTTTGTCTTGTTTCACACAGACACATGCACATACAGAGCTCCAAGAGAGCAAGATTATATACCTCAGTGTTTTCCATCAAATACTTTTCTGGGAACACAAGTGGACCTTTGTGTACTATTTCTTCACACATAAAAACTCAGTTATTTAAATTTTCATTTAGAAAAGATAGATTTCTCACTTATTCCATCCATGCTCAACATATTGAGATCCAAACGTAATCAGGAGAAACAAGTTAAACATTTTTCCAATGAAATTAAACTAAAACAGATCTGATTCTTGATCATCTGCTTTGCCAATCAGCTAGTTTTTTTTTTTTTTTAATGTTATTTCACTCAAAAGTCGGTCTAAATCAATGCTTTTTTCTGGAATGGATTCAGTAGATGCCCTAGCTACTTGTACTCTTCAATGACTAGAAGGAGGGGTGCCATTATAGCTAAATACAGTTATATTCATTTTACTGAAGCACATGCACTACGTTGCTCCTTGGAAAATTGGAAATGTAACCACCACCTAAAGTAGACCTTTTCTTGCATTAAGCAGGGTTTGCAACATGAATTCTTTGTCTTTATTTTATCTATCATGAGTCACACTAAAGCTTTTTTTTTTTTTCGAAAAGTAAAAGGATGGCTATTAGAAGTTGGTAGCCATCTAGGTCATTTTATTAAAAAAGATACGTACTTACAGAGATTGTAGCCAAGAATCGAATAAGAAACCGGCCTCCCTTACAGCAGTTTCCACCCATGCCCTTTCACTCCTAAAAGTCACAGTTTCGTTGAAGCCCACATAGACCATAAAATCACCACGGTCTTTGTCCATTCCATGGTGTTTGTCTAGATGTTGCTTTTGAAGGAGCTCCATAACCTCTCAATAGAGGAGACTTCAACCCCTTGAATCCACAAGGTCGACCAAATTACACCCGAGAAGCTACAAGAACAAAAAAAGATGAGTAACATCCTTATCTTTCTAACCACATAGCAGACAAGATACACATGGATCATCTGACTAAGTTCTTTTAAGCACCTTCGTGATCATCTTCTCCTTTCTCATAAGCCATAGAAAAATCTTGATCTTTAAAGGAACTTTCAACCTCCAAAGAAGAGGACAAATAGTCACAAGATCATCCTTAAACATCAGACCTTGTAGTACTTTATATGCCTTTGCCATCGAAAAGTGACCCTCAATCCAAACTAATTGATCAGATCTTGAATCATCCAACCGCATCTCAGACACCATTGACATGAGAACCTGGAAATCCTGGACTCAAGCCTTAGACATACCTGCCAATAGGCGCCTAAGACAAGGAAATTGGGTCCCAAACCCTACGGAGCCACCAAATTGTATAGACGAGGGAGCATATCCACAAAACTCTCATTTTCTGACCTGTCGTCCTCTCAAAATCTAAAACATTCTCCATTCCCCAAAATTGGGGCAAAAAGGTAGCAATTGTCTACATAACTGGTGTTAAGGATCTCAATAAGGTGCAATCTCCTCAATGTGTTACAACCCTCTCCCTTATGGATAAAATTGTACCATAGGAATCTTGCATTAGCCCATCCCAAATGTTGTTTCCATTGTTGAAGAGTTGCACAATCCACTTCGCTAATAAGGCATCACAGAAGGCAGAAAGAAGATGAATGCCAAGATCAGTAGCTTAGGCTTACAAACCTCATTTCAAGGGACTAACTGCAAAAATCTCCCATCATGATCTAGGCCCTTCCAAAAGAAACACTTATGCATGGATTCCTATTTTCGAAAAATCTTGCGAGGCTTGACAATGGGCATAAAAAACTGGTATGGCAGATATGATTGCTTTTAGGAGCACAAGCCTCCTTCCTCTAGACAATAGCTTCCCACTTCAATTCAATCTCTTCCCTATGTGCTCCAAGAAGGGGGTTCAATCATCGACTGTAAGACACTTCCCCTTCAAGGGAAGACCCAAGTATGTAACTAGCAGGTGTGTCAAGGAAGTGCTTAGTTAACGTGATGTGACCAACACTTTATTTGCATTCATATGGAAGGGAACAAGAATTAGCTTTCCATGATTAATCACCAATGCTGAAATTTCGCTAAAGATTCTGACCAAGTCATATCATTTGTATACTGCAAGATGGGCGTGAGAAGGGATTTGTCACAACCTAAATCTAGAGAACAATCCACCATCACGTGCTTTAAAAATCATAACTTCCAACATATCCACTACAACATTGAATAGTAGTGGCACCAATAGACATCCTTCTCTCACTTCACATCGAGGCTATGTCTAGAAACCACACGACTTACCCTTGACCAGCATTGAGAAGGACGTGGTGGTGATGTGCCTCTTCATCCATTGTACACATGTTTTAGGAAATCCTCATCTCCTCAAGATCTTCCATAAGTATGATCATATGCAATTGAATCATACGCCTTTGAGAAGTCAACCTTCCATGGAAAAGAAGGCGCATTTGATCTCCTCCAAGCAGCTACCATCTTAGCCAAAATGAATGATTCTTGGAGGTATCGTCCTTTAAGAAAAGTAGATTGAATATGACTAATAAGTTGAGGCAAAACAACCCTCAACCTATTAACCAAAACCTTCGCCACAATAAGATAGACTTCATTATGTAACACAATAGGTTTAAGCTCATTAATTGACTCCATACCTGAGCTTTTTGACAAAAGGAAATAGAAATAATAGAACTTGTTCAATATGCCAAAAACATGGTTATCCACCAGAAACTCATGAACCATCATCATGAAATGTACTACCTCCCACATCTTATAAAAGAGCACTTGTAAACCATCCGGGCTTGGGGTGTCGTTAGCCTTCAAACCACGAATAGCCATCAAAACTTAATCCTCGGTCACCTCCCTAATCAACCGACTCCACATTTCTTCATCTAGGACAATCATATTAGACACCCCAATCCTCCAGGAACCTTGAGGCCTTTATCTAGTAAAGTCATGAAAATGAACTTGTAAGGCCTCTACAATCTGCTCCCTGTCAGAAATGACATCCTCACTAACCTGAAGAGTGCTTATCAAGTTAGATCTCCTTCTCGCACTTGCAGATAGGTGAAAGAAATGTGCATTGGAGTCCCCCTCCTTCAGCTATAACTGACGTGATTTGTCTCCAATCCATCTCACGTTTGTGGTTGTCTTGCTGCACGACACCCTGCAAACGTTGTTGCTCATCATATTCTACCTCCTTTAAGGCCCTTACACCTTCCATCTTGTCAAGTGCAGAAATTTCCTCCAAAGCCTCAACTCTCTCCTGCTCCCTCCTTTCGTTAACCTCCTTGTATCAAATCAAAGCAAGCTTGATGGCCTGAATTTTGGCTGTGAGAGTATGAGCAGTTGAGGATTACTGAGGAGCATCATTCCACTTCCTTTCACAAAATCACGAGACCCAGGTTCCAACAACCAAGACTTCTGGAATTTGAAATAAGATGAGAACATGATGCCTTCATTATTGTCCCAAACCAAAGGCGTATGGAGACATGCCTCTGCCTGACAATAACATTGGCTAATGGGAATTGTTCTGCCAATTCCACGGAGTTGAGGAATTTGTCAATCTTGCTGGTAGACCCATTACCACTCCTCCAAGCATAAACAACCTCGAATATAGGAATGTCATAGAGATCTAGCTCTTCCACCAAACTCGCAAAGTCGATCGTAGCCCTGCTTGTTCTATGATTAGGTCTATCATTGGACGATAAGGTGACATTAAAATCACCCCCCACTAGCTAAGGTTTACCATGTGCAAAAGCTGTTGCCTGGCCTAAATCCTCCTACAAAGTTGATTTAGCAACATCTTCATGAGGTCTATACACAGAAGAGAGAACAAGAGTAGAATCATCAGATCTTCGAGTGAAGGATCCTATAAGCACTTAATCTCCAATCAGCGATGTCTTTAGCTCGAATTGGGCATCATTCCACATCAATAAAATGCTTCTTGATCTTCCCACAACATTAGCTGCTAGAACATTAGTAAAATGATCACCACATAGTTCCCTTTAAATCAGGGTCTCCAGCGACTCAAGATGTGTCTCTTGAATAAGCCCAAAGTCAATCTTCCAATCTACCAGGTACCGTCATAAACTCAATCATCATGACCAATCACGAAGACCCCTGATGTTCCAAGAAACTACCTTAACCATGAGCATTTGTGCTCACCCCTAATCCACTAGCACGTGACATCTTTTCATTAATCACCTCTGCCACATTCAGATATGCCAAGTTAATACTTGGGTCGACATTTTTGTGAACCATCGCCTCAACTCTTTTCTTTTTAAATGCCTTCCTCTTGTAAAAGGAGTTATAAATTAACCTTTGTTTCAGAAACATTAGCCTACTAGCCTTTGGACCCCTTGCTCGATGAGCTACTTTGCTTTAAAATTCCTGGGTTCACACAGTATGAGCTAAGTCACATTGAAACTTTTATCCTAACAAAATTGATCATGGCAAACAAATATGCAAAAGATGCACTGGTATTATAAGATCCAGAATAAAATATATGATAAATTGGCCACAAATTGGAATCAAAGCAACAACAAGCTAACTCAACTGCATTAAGAGCCTTAGCAACCATGAACAACCATTACATCAACGAGTAGTATCCCAAAATACAAGTTGAGAAAATGGCTGCAACAAAGTTCTCCGTATAAGGCTTGCCCCCCTTAAACACCATGCCATTCCTCCCCAACCAAATTCCCCACAAGACTACCAAGACTCTAGCCCTCTCTATGCTCGATCTAAATACTGTGCCTCTAGGCTCGGTGCTACCTCCCCTGAAACTCGTCCAAAATGCCTCCATGTCTAAGGCATCAATCCACGCAGGCCCATCTGGCTCCTTATCTATCTCGCCACATCACATCTAAAGAAGAGGTGGTGACCATCCTCTTCTTCGGCATTGTACAGCTAGCATGGGGTGTCCATTCCCTGTGTCCATCTCACCCTTCTAGCCTTGGTGACTAATCGTCTTCCTCTAAGCAGCCAAGCAAAGAATCTGATCTTGAGTAGACAGTTTGCCATCCAAAGAAGCCTATAGTCTCGTGCCAAATCAATCTCAACCAGGCGACTATCCTAAGAGAGCCTGTAATAGGCCTTCTGTACTAAGAACTCTCCATTATCCCAGAACAATCTGCCTTTATCCTGCTACAGGGCCCACCTTTCCGGTGTCACAAATAGCTCTTACATGTTAGCACAACTTCTGTTAGACATCGCACCCCTGATCCTTAGGCAACAAGCATTGCTTTAGTAATCTTGAACCATTGCTTCCTTATTCAGTTGCTCTAGTGTAGAGTCTAGGGAACCTGACATGAAGGGGACCATCTTCCATCCAGTCGTCTAGCCAAAATTTGAAGTCCTGTTAATCCCTGAAGACCGGCATGAAGAAGTTTCTGATTCTTGCAGCCACATCTTTAAGCCCCCTAATAAAGTGCCATACCCCCTAACTTGCGAAGATAGCAGCTTCCATGAGGTAAAAGGGCCATAGCATCCTCTCATCACATCCTCCAACAAGCCCACCCTCCCTCCTACCAACCTGGCAATCCATTTGGTGAGGAGACTCTGGTTGACATGCTCCATCGTTCACTCCCAAGCCCCCCTCCTGCACTGGCCGACAAACACCTTCCCAAGCAATAAGTTTGGTGCCCTTTCCTGCACTACCAAAACTGGACAAGAGAAAATCACAAACACCCCCACCTTTTTCTTCTCAATTTTTCATGGGGTCCTGAAAATTGCTAGAAAATAGGTCGGCATGGAGGATAGAACCGATCTCAACAAAGTGAGTCGACCCCCCGGAAAAGAGCCTTGAGGCCCACCCAGCCACCCTCTTCTCCAGCCTCTCTAGCAATGGGATCCAGTCCTGCAACAGAAGCCGTTTGTTCGAAAGCGGGAGCCCAAGGTAGGTAATGGGCAAGGATCTCACCGCTGTTCCCAGATTCCGCCTGCACTCTTGCTACTCTTAGGGCGACATCTTGAAGGCAGCAACTGTCGATTTGTGGAAGTTGATATTCAGCCCCGAAACTTTGCCAAACATGTCGAGGAGCAGCCGGACCCTCCTTGTCTCCTGTGCCCCCCCTCCCCCCCCTCTTCCACAAGAAGCAAGATGTCATCTGTGTATTGAAGCACAGGCACCTTATAGCCACCTCCCATCCGAAAACCATGGAAGACGTCCTGTCTCCATGCTCGCCTCGCCGCCGTGGCCAAACCAGCCACAAATTATGTGCATGTACTGTGATGATCTAGTAGGAAAAAATTCAACATGTTGTTTTGTGGCTAATATAATTGAATTAATTTCTTAGGAAATTTGCAATTACAGAAATTCAAGAACTTGGTAAGAGAACCTGCAATTTAAAGAAATAGGTGTCAACCAACTTGTAGAATGATGCATGGTGCTTTAGGAACTTGTTTAGCCTGATTGAAGACTTGTCCATACTATTTAAACTTGAAAGATCCATGATAAAAAAGTTGCATTTAATTACACATATGCAGATTTTCTGGTTAAAGGTACTTAGTTATGCAGATAAATGCCAGTGGAAGGTACAAACTTGGTGGTTATTCTGGAAATTAGTGGTATTACTGGGGATTTTTTTTGCCCCCTTCTGAAAAGAGGTGTTATTAGGGATATGAGTAGTGTTGGTGATGCGGTGGTGGTAGGTGCAGTTGTTGGGAATGTGAAGTGGAGAAGAGAATGTATACATGTTTTTTTGTTTGTTTGTTTGATTCTTTGCGTGTGTGTTGGGGAGGGGTGGTGAGGTAGTGAGGATCGGAGGGAATGGGTGAATAGTGGGGGTTTGGGAGATGCTAAGGGGGTGAAAGAGGATGACCGAGTTTGAGAGATTTTGGAGAATTTATTGCACTCACTAATGCTTCTCCTTTATTAAAAAAACCTGCCAGGTATAAAAAGAAATAACAAAAAGGTAGAGAAAAGCAACTTTCCTAATCCTAATGAGATAACTAATATGGAATGAAACTCTTGCAATTATGCCCTTTAGTTAGGTTCTTTAATCCTTGGATTTCTTAAATTTATCATTATGCTGCATCAAACTCTCCCTGGATTTGAAGATCTTGCTCCCACAAGATGTTGTCCATGTAGCATTGAAGGAGATAAGATGAAGTTCTTGAGAGTCATGCTCATCAATCTAGGTAGAGTCCATTTTGGAGCTTTCCCAATTGGACAAAGGGCAGTTTCACAAAAAAAGGCAACTCCACAAACATTAATTATGTCATTTATGGATACTGGCTTGGAAAAGGAGTCGTCTAGAATGACAGTTGTTTCAGGACTTCAACTATGATGATCTTGTCAGCTTTTGGATCACCACAGTAGAAGAAAAGCTAAGACATGTTGTGCACTGATTAAGTCAGAATCTCAAGTGCAGATATGCATTCTGCACAATGAGCTTGAGAACTTTGAAAGGACTAAAATCTAAAATATTTTAGGACTCATTTTTTATGCACTTATAGAAATGTCCATTTCAATGCATGCCGAGGAAAAGTTAGAATTTCAATGTCGAAGTTGAATGATTTTGATGTTTGAAAAATAGACATTTTGGAGGCATGTTGAGGGCATTGTGAGAGAAATCCAAGAATGTTATTAGAATAACTGTAATTATATTAGAACCATAGAGTTATGCTACCAAAATTTGATAAATACTTAAGAAACTCAAGTTTAAATCCATAATAGAACCCATTAATCTAAAGATTGTAGCTATTCCAAGGTAAGCGGACAAGAAAACCTCAAAGTAGGAGCAAATCAAACAAAGTACCTCAAAATCACATGCCCTATTTTTTGAAACAAAATCTCATGTATCTAGAGCAACAAAATGAGCAAAAACGAGAGAACCAGCAGCAAGGAGTGTGCAAACACAAATTGGGGCAACCTAAGGCACTTTCCTTCCTGTATCGCATTTATTTTGCTAAAACAATGCAACGTTGGCACCAAAACCACCTTTTCGTAAATGCTTGGTGTGATGCTGATGGAATCTCTGCATTTCCACTTTGATGCTATTAGCGTGACAAATTGGTCCTACTTGCAAAACCACCCATTTCACTGGCATTGCTGCTGCATGTGGATCACTCGAGAAAAAAAAAGAAAACCTTTCCTTTTTTCCCTTTTGGAGTAAGTGTCATAAGATCTCCCTTTTGGAAAGTAGATTCCCTGTAATGGAGATTGGCTTGGCTGGTATTGTGGGTTAAAACTTGCTTGGACTTCTTAGTGGAGATAAGTTAGAACTTAGACTATTTGATGAGGGCATCGTATTGTTCATTCGGTTTACCTTAAAAAGTAAACATATTCATGTAGTTGTCACATAGATATCATGTGCTCACCGTATATTTCAGGGCAAAGTGGGTCTCACACAGGATGATCTGTCATGTCCATTCTGGAAAGCCCACCGTGAAGATGTTGAGCACTTTCTTCAAATGCACATTGTCTCAGGAGGTTTGGTTGAAGGTGAACATACCTGGATTGGCGAATCTCTTTCCCATCTTCCTGATATTTTACAAGGGGCTGAGGAGTCAACTGTTCATTACAACTCCAGAAGATCCACTTTTGTCCTAGTAATGGATTTTAGCCAATGGAAAGGATGTTTTGGACAATCTAGAGATCATTTCAACCCATTATATATCAGGATAGAAAAAATCTCAAAGGGATTGATCAAATATGCTCAGCGACGAAGAGAAGGATCACTTCTTTGGGATCTGCTAGGCAGCAATTCATTCCTTGTATTCTCTCTAATAGGAATACTATTGAATAGCCCCACCTGAACATGATGAAGAGCCTCCATTCTTGCCTTCTTAGACAGACTTTGCTTATGATCATTGCAGATGGATTCAATAAAGTCACCTCTGCCACGTGGGAAGGTTTCGCATTACATGGATCACCAACTTGAAAGGGAAAAACAAGATTTTTTTTTTTTTTTTTCCTGGAAAAATGTCCCACTCAAATCTACAACTGATGCTGCACTTAGGCCTGTTCTCTTCACGGATCAAATCATCTGCAAAAGAAAGCATGAAACACTAGTATGTGTCCCCATCTCTGGGCAATATGGTGAAATATGAAAGCTAGCTCATTTGCATGATCAGATCTTTATGTAGAAAATACCCTACAATTCACTTCATCACTGATAGGGTTCTGCAGGAAACATTCATGGGGGATTTTTTGCTGGTAGTTTGTTAGTGAGCAATTTGCTATTAATGAACAGGAAAGTTGCTTAACTTGAGTGAACTACCTTTCTAACAAAGAAAAATACACATGATTGTTTATTGCAGTTTCCCCTCAATACTTTGGTTGTCACCAATCCCTCTTGTAAGATTCATTGTTAAACCACTCTGAGGAAATAGAATCCAATCTTGGAAAAGAAAACTTATCAAGCCAAAGTATACAATGAAATAATGAAAAGATGAATCTTGTTAGCCACATATTTCGGAGAGGACAAACTGCTACACATTATAATTGGACCAGGAAGGAGAAGAATCAGAGGCAACTGGATCTAATCTCCTTCATCTCGTAGAGTACCAGCAGGTTGTACCTTGCGTATGACCCTATGCTGCATACATGAGTTGAGAGCTTCCTTAAATCTTGAAGACATGACTATATGTATGTGCATTGTGCATGTTAAACCTTTTGTGAGTAGTTGATTATATTGATATGAACATGCTCTGTCTTTATTTAGGCGCAAATCAAAGTGCTTTTAGGGACTGTAATATATCTTTAGCATGCAGATTTGCCATCCTTATTTAGCAAAAATGCACTTTTTATTGTAGTTAGAATATTGTTTTGATTGGAGAGTCTTTCTGCAATATGTAAATTTATCTTCTTTTTCAAAAAAAAATGTAAATTTATCTTGAAAAAAAAATCCTTCTCTGATGATCATAATATGTGTACATTGTTCATTGTTCTTTGTTTGCTAACTTACAGTGTTGATGATTCTAAGAACGTAAGGCAATACTTTAAATACATGCCTAGGAAGCTGTAAATGGGAGTTCTTTGCAACTGTTATGATGCAGTTTTCTGCTTCCTGGCAAACTTGGATGTTAGATTGTCTGTATAATGTTTTTCTGCTTTTAAGTGGGAGAAGGTCGAAAAAGAACTAGTGCCTGTATTTCCATAGGTTCCTGCTTAAAGTGGTCACTACTTCATTTAGATCCCAATCATGAAATTCAGTACCTTCCTCACCTCAGATGTTCATCTTGGAAATGATTTTTTTTTTTGACCACCTTTGAATAGAATAAATAAATAAACCACTGAAAGTTGCTTAAGAAATTGGATAATCATGAAACATTATGGCACTCTGATACCACCTCAAGATGCAGAGTTGCTTTGTGCATTCCTTGCAGTTGTATTGAAGTACCAGTTCAAATTTTCTGGTGCATTTTTTTTTTTAATTTAAAATTGACAGTGCAGATTATTTCATTGCAGATTATTCCAAGAGTACATTGCCAATACTAGCCCAGAATCTATGGCTTCTTTTGGAGCCTCTGGAATGCCACCTGAAATGATCAAGGCAACAAGTCACATGATTGGAAACATGAAGCCAGAGGATCTTCAGAAAATGCTGCAGGTTGCTTCGTCGATGAACATGAAAAATCCCATTAATCCTATGATGGCAACAGATACTAAGACCAGTGGACCTAGGGGGGGTTCCAATTTCCCAGAAATGACACCTGAAATAATCAGTATGGCACAAGAGAGGCTCAAGAAAATGTCTCCTGAAGAGGTTCAGAAGATGGTCGAAACTGCTTCCTCCTTGAATATGAACAATTCACTATTCAACAAAGCTACATCCGACATGAGAGATGGAGGTTCAAAAATGGCTCAGCAATCTTCCACAATGGGCAGCTATGTTAATGAGGATTCCTACAGGGTAGGAAATAGCTCTGCTGACCACCAAGATCCTGCTGTGGGACCATCCTCATCCAGCAATCCAGCTTCAACGGATGATTTGCAAGAGACTATGAGGAACTCTATGAGAGATCCTGCCATGCGTCAAGTATGTTTTGCCATGCATATTTCCAGTCTTTTTTAGCTTTAATTGGTTAGGATCTTTGCTAGCTAATTTTTTTCATTTTTTCATTATGTTGTCTTTGCAGATGTTTTCATCCATGATAAAAAATATGAGCCCAGAAATGATGGTGAGCATGAGCGAACAGTTTGGCTTCAAACTTTCAAAAGAGGAGGCAGCTAAAACCCAGCAGGCTATGTCGTCATTATCTCCAGAAGATTTGGAGAGAATGGTATTCTCATGCTGAATGGTTATTGTAGTTTCTTGAAATATTTTATCTACCTGAAAGCTCCTGTCTCTATCATGGGCAAATTTTGTAGTTATTATCTTTAAAGCAATTCCAAGTGTGTGATGCAGGTTTCCACTTAAATTTCGATTGACATGGCCAATAATTCTAAGGAAAAAATTGTTAGAAACTCTGCAACTATCTGGAGAGGACGAACTTTCAAAGGATGTAGGCATTTGAATACATCGAGGGGAAGAAAAGAAAAAGCTGCTAGGACTAAATTTCAAAGCTCATTTAGAACCAAAATCACAAACAATCCATTGCCTTTTGAAAAAAAAACAAATAATCCTTTGGTCAAACAAATATTTAAAGCATTGGAGTCAAATGATATTTGTCTTCAGGTTTTCATAGCATGTATGATGCTGAGTAGTGGACACTAACTGTGAGTGATGGAGCTCATGAGAATTAAGGCACTTCTCACTGTTGTCTACTGGATGGCCAAAAACAATCAGCAATCGTGGGCACGAGTAATTTGAAAGATAGTCATGGTCTTTCAGACATTTACCATGTGGCCTGTGAAACTCGAACCGGTTTTGGAACGCTTAAAATAGTTGTTGAATTCACCATCATTTCTTGGGTTTGATGAGTGGTAGTCTTTTTTTTTTTTTTTGGAAAGTATTAGGTTTCTCACTCCAACTTAGTGACTATCCAGAATGTTATTAATCAAAAGAACAAATAATGCCATATTAGAACAGGTTGCCCCACTGGTGCCAAGCAAACAGAAGCACCATAAACAGCATCTTCCTTATTAGGATGCTCCTGTCTAAACACCACATTGTTCCTGTATAATCACAATGCCCCTGTACTGTGAAAGACTTCGCCGTTTCATGCATTCTCCTCCTTGACAAATCCTTTTGGCTGAAAGACTTTCCCAGAAGGTGGATTCTTAGGAAGAATGTACCCAGTTCAACTGGCGAAGTGGCAAGCAAGGAAAAGTGCCAGCAACCTTTTGGGTTGTCCAGACAATGCACGCATGTTGCATCTTTAGTATGGAAAATCTTTGCGAGCCAAGCTAAAATCTTTAGACTCGGAGGCATATTTGGTTTCCAATCAACCTCGTTTGCATTATCTGTGTGGGAAACTTTCTGTATGCGAACATATGTTTTTTAACATGGTAGCTCATTCGTGTATGCTATTCCCAGATGCGATGGGCTGAAAGGGCGCAAAGAGGAGTTGAAACTGCAAGAAAAACAAAGAATTGGCTGTTGGGAAAGCCCGGCATGATTCTTGCAATATGCATGCTGATACTTGCTGTCATCTTGCACTGGCTGGGCTTCATTGGCAGTTAGTACAAGGCTGCTGATTGGTGTACCTCTTGAAGCAACTTGTTCTTGGGTGAGAGCTCATTTGCACCCCACTTGCCACAAGCTGTCGCATCCTGACCAGGTGAATGGTTATGATCCTGTGACCAAGAGGAGAATGCTGGGGGACAATGGCCCTTAATTTTGTTCACCAAATTCCTGATAAGCTTTCATAGAACTATCAATTGTTTGATTCACTTCTATCAGGTGCTTTCCTAAAGCTTCATTTTTTTCTCTTTTCTTTTTTTGTCGTAGCACTGTCTCATGTAAATTGCATTAAGTGTTGTAATCCACCAAATCTCTGAAAATAGACCTTGGTGACTTGATCACATCAGAAGAATCTCCTTTGGAACTCTATTATCTATCTCTTCCTTGAAAGCAATCCATTGTAACTTTATGATGACCATGTATGCTTGTCCGATCTTCCGATTTTTGCATCATGTGACCTACTGGAAAATGACAGGTGGTGCATGAACTACGTGATCTACTGAAACTAAAAAGAGAAAAAAAGGTTCAAAATCAAAGTATTGGCAGTAGACACTGATTGCATATCTAGAGAAACACCCGTTCAGGCATTCATTTGTTTTACATAGCATTCTCCTTTAGTGTAGAAACAGAGGCTCTATCGACTCGTATGGATAGGCTTCTTATGACGAGATGACCACATGGCAAAGGCTTCGTAATGTAGTTCATGAATATCTTATGTTACAGTCATCTTTTTCTGCTTGTTTTCATTATCTGTTCCTAGTTTTGTACCAGGATATGGTTCTTGTCGAAGCTGGCCTAGCCCTGGTAAGTAGCTATTGCTAACGATGCACGATATTACCATACCGCTTGTGGCCAGTATGCAACTCCAATCCAAGACCTGTCATAGCAGCAAGAGTCAAATGCAATGGCTACCCTGGGGTGTTAATCCCATTGTTATAACCCGTGTTCCAAAGTGGAAGGCCCAAGTTATACAAAACCTTAGTTGGTGGCGTTGACTTAATCCTCATGTGGTCGTAACGTTTCTGTCTTTTACTTTTCTTTACCATTAAAACCATGGGTTTCATTTGTTTTCAGTTGATGGAAGGGATTTTTACATGTATGTCCTTGAAAAACATCAAAATTATTTTTTTTTACCACTAGATTCGAAATATTATTATTAATATTAATGAGAAACTTATGTCGTTAATGTGAATGTTACCTTGTTATGTTTTTGTCAGTCTATTAACCAGGATTAGGAAAAAAATGATTCAAGTTATGTTAAAGTGTTCATATCTAAGGAAAATGGATAGTGTTGATTTAATCTATCTTTGTAGATGAATTGGATAGTTGGGATTTTTGCAAGATGCAAGTCTTGTAAGTGGATGAGGGTGCACCACTTATGTGTACATGGGTCAAGGTGTGGAAGAAGAAGGTCGACGAAGGGGGGACGACGGGAGATGTGGAGGAGGAGAGGAAGGTGTGGCCGGCAAGTTGCTGGATGCATGGCCGTATTGGACAAAGGGCTGGCAACCAAGGGTGACAGGGTGGTCGTTGCTGGGGTTGGAGGCTGGTGATGGGTCCTCCGTGTGTGCACATTGAAGAAGAAGGGGAAGCGCAGGGGGAGGCCAAGAGGTGTTTGGTGTTGCTGGCGGGGATGTGCAATGGTGGTCGCCGATGAGATTTTGGATGTTGGCACGGCAACCGGTGGCTGGGGATGGGAGACTGACAAGTTTTCATTATTCTATAATTTATGTTAGTTTGGTTAGTTATTAGTAATTAGTTATGTACTTATAATAGATTTACTACACTTAGTTTACATTATTTAAATACACATCTATCGATGTATTATTTTATATTTTTATAGAAATATAATTAATATTGATTTTAAAATGCAAAACGAGGAGGTTGGTTGCGAAGATAAAATTAAGAAAAGATCTGACTTAATGGTTATACAAAGGAAAGGAGTGCAGCCTAGCTGGCTATCATTTTTTTAGATGGACAAGCTGACATCTTAAATGTTTCGAGTCGGTAGATTAGTTCTCGTGCTATGTAGCTTCCTATTTGTCTGTCATTTTTCATTATTATTTTGGTTGATTCTTGCTTCCATGATTAAGTATTAATTAGAACTTCTGTAATTGGTTTATGTTTTGTTATCTAATTAAGTGTTGCATTCAATTGGATCATGGCACCAAATGAGTTTCTATACTTTGCTACAGCCATCAAGCAAAATGGCAATCATTCGTAAAATTTTGCTTTGTGGAGTCGGTTAGGAATGTTCTTAATAAAATCCTACAAAATGATGCAAAGAAAATAAGAGGGTAAGAGAAAAATAAATGACGTGACAGTAAGAAAAGAAAAGGAAAAAAGAAAGAAAAGAAAGAAAACTGCTGGTACGTAGGAAATGAGAAGCATTACTTTGAAGAGAGAGAGAGAGAGAGAGAGAGAGAGAGAGAGATGCGGGTAACGTTGGGTGCTGTTGACACAGCAGTGCCCTTCGAGGGCATGGCAGGGCCGCGTGGAAGATCCAGTCCAGTTTGGGCCCTCTATGGGACTTGCAGTGCTGGAAATAAAAGAAAAAAAAACAGTTCAAGCCCAAATTGAGGGTAGAGGTGGGATTTACGAAGATTTTTATGACCAAATTTAATAGATAAGTAGGATTAGGAGTTGTTTTATTTACAAAACAATCTCTTATCCTTATGGCTACGAATTTCAATAATTTTTTTACCTCCGTTTAGGGTTCAAGGCCTCTGTGAAAAGGGGTGGAGGCCACCATTGAGAGAGGGCTTCACATTCTTTATTCCCTTCCTCTCATCTCCAGTGTTCCCTTCACATCCACTCTCCTCCTTCGATCTTCATTAGAGCGGGTGGTTCTCGGAGATCGTCCAACGGCACCCTCCACCTACGTCTCCGCCTTCTGTTCATCTTCACCGTCACAACATCATTGCGCCGCTCAACTCACGCCTTCCCTTTCCTTGTTTGCATTATTTCCTCTTCCAGCCGTAGTGGTAACTATTGTAACTCTGGTAACTTTTACCTGAGTAGTAAAAAATTAATAATAAATTTTATATCGGTGTAAAATTAAAATATATTAATTAAAAATTAAAATATATTGATATATTTTAATTTTTAATTGATTTTTTAAATTATATTAGGTACTTTTTTTATCTTTAAAAATTAATTTTACATAAAAATAAAAAATTATTTTTTAAATCAAAAATCATTTTTCCTAAACCTTCCACCTTAAAACTTAAATCTTAAATTTAAAATCCATACTTAAAAAAATCACTTTTCATTTTTCAAATAAAATTTTATTTTTTATCGATTATAAATAAAAATATATTAATATATTTTTATTTTCGAGAGACATATTTTTATTTTTTTAATTAATGAAAAAGGTAAAATAGACGAACTAAAATCATCGTATACAATGATGCATCATTTTTTTATTTTTATTTTTATTTTTATTTTTATTTTTATTTTGCTTACTGCGTTGCGAAGCACGTTCCAATATATGATTTTCACTTTTTCACCTGGTATTAAGAGAAGAATACCTTAGATTTGACAGCAGCAGCTAAATCAGACTCGAATGAATCACCAATTAAATCAATCTTTACATCTTATCGTAGTTTCATGAGCGTGAAAATTGCTTCTCCACGCTTAGTTGTGCGACGGAGATCAGCTATTTCCTTTATTACATTAATTCCGTCCGAGTACGCGATAATCCTGTTCGGTAATTCGGATAAAGCAACCTGCTTTAGCTCGGATTCCTCGGTGTTTTGCTCGGGACAATGTGAACCTAAACCTTTCCATTATATAATTGGCAATTCCACGATAGATAACAAGATACTAGTTGAAAATAAATTTACGAACTTTGAAAGAAGAGTGCATAACATAATAGTATAATATAAGAATTATTTATTGACATTATATATGAGCATGCAACTTAATCATATATTTAATCTTGTAATGGGAAGTAGAGAAAAAATGATTTTTCCATCAAGTTGTTTGAACAATCATTTTAAATATACCTAGTTACAATATACTATGAAGTAAGTTTTATCTTCGTAGGGATCTCTGTGTTATTTTTATTTCATTCAATAAATTTCATACAATTTTGATCGAAAAAATATTAAAAGAAGGAAGAGACATGGGTCTTATATGTAATTTTAATACTTGTGAGGGTTTGAATATAATTTTTTACATCAAATGAAGTTGATATAGTGAATACAGTTATTTTTATTTCATTCAATGAGATTCTTACCATTTTGATTGGAAGAAAAAATTAAAAAATGAAGTGACATTGGGTAATATTTACAATTTTAAACACATGTGAGGACCTAGATTCAATTTTTGGTGCATAGGACCTATATGGTATTTTTATTTCATTCATTCTATTATTTTGACCAGAAAAGAATTTTAAAAAGTAGAGACATAGGATCTTAGCTATAATTTTTAGTGCTTGTAAAGATATAGACGTAATTTTTATAATAGTTGTTACATTTCATAGTAACTTTCGTGTTATTTATGGATTTGGGTAACGATAAGTGAAAAAATAGATAGGATATTAGTGGTGAGTATGTAGGTATGTATGATTTGAGTAGTATCTAAACCTACATCCAACCTATTTACATCAATATAAGAAAATGATTATAGACAAAGCAACTGAGACTTTTGTCTATTCTTTTAATTTATGCTTTATTGAAATATTAGATGCTAACGTCAGTAATTGATATATGTATATTAAATGTCTTTGAAGAGAGGAATGCATGCAAAGGGGCAAGATAGAAATTTACATCTGGATTGGGTGGAGATTTAAAAAGAGTTGTGTTTATCGATAGAAACTTAATTATTAGGAAGGCAAAACATTAGATAATTGATTTAAATTAAAGGTTTTAGTATATGATTTTTAAAGAAATTGAAAGCCTGTCCCTCCCTAGCTACTTCACTGACTGCACGAGAGCAAACAATGTTGAATGGAATTCAACAAGGGATATCAAAAGGTATACACCAAAAAGATATATAAATTTGCAACGCTGAATTAAAATTAAAATAATCAAAATAAGATGACAGTTGAGAGCTAACTTGTATCCAATATCAAGGATATTCCTCCATTTAGTTATAGCAATGTGCATGACTACAGAGACACTTGCTCATTGAGCTTTTCCGTATAGGGTGAGAAGGAACCATCAGTATAAGAAAATGATTATGGACAAAGCAGATCATGAAGAATTTTGTCTATTCTTTTAGTTTATGATTTATAGAAATATAGGACGCTAACATCACTAATTGATGTATGTATATTAAATGTCTTTGAAGCGAGAAATGCATGCAAAGGGGTAAGATAAGAATTTACATCTGGGTTGGGTGGGGATTTAAAAAGAGTTGTGTTTATCGATAGGAACTTAATTGTTAGGGAGGAAAAACATGAGATAATTGATTTAAATTAAATGTTTTAATATATAATTTTTAAAGAAATTAAAAGCCTATCCCTCCCTAGCTACCTCACTGACTACATGAGAGCAAACAATGTGGAATGGAATTCAACAGGGGATATCAAAAGGTATATACCAAGAAGATATATAAATTTGCGACGCTAAACTAAAATTAAGATGATCAAAAGATGATGACAGTTGAGATTTAATCTGTATCCAGTATCAAGGATATTCCTCCATCTAGTTATAGCAATGTGCATGACCATATAAACACTTGCTCATTGAGCTTTTCCATATAGGGTGAGAAGAAACCAAATATAAATATATATACATATTGGAACCAAATTTAAAATAACTACTTTAAAGTTAAAAATAAAATAAATACGGAAAAATGTTATAATTAATTGACATAAAATATGGACCAACTTTTGCAACAAATAGAATGTAATCTGAATGCTAGTCGTGATGCAAAACCAAATTTCCTCTTTTTGGTATAGCTAGTAAGAGGTTTTGAGAAGTGAACAACCTTGTTGCAGTTAACCAATGTCGCAGAAACGTGGCAGCAGCTATAGAGATCGTTGAGGTGGAGCCGAAGATGGAGGGGAGATCGTTGGAGCAGCTGAGGTGGAGGGGAGTGAAGGAGTTGGAGACGGAGGTAGAGACGCTGAGGCGGTGATCGCGATAGGAGCTGAGCATAGGAGCTGGAGACGGAGTGGGAGATGTTGAGTGCAGTTCGTCTGGAGATGCTGAGGTTGAGGTGCTTGCCGGCGTCGATCGCTATCGAGGAGGGCACGTAGGGTTGCGGTGGGATGAAGGGAGAGGGAGAGAGGGCAGCGCAAGCGTCCCCGAAGCTGCAGTCGTCGTCATCCCCTCTAGCGTCGATTGCGACTGGAGCGGAGGAGCTGCAAGGAGGAGGCGGTCGGCGTGAGGAGGGCACGCAGAGTTGCGATTGGCGAGGGAGATGGGGGAGGATGAAGGGAGAGGAAGGGAGAGGGAGAGAGGGGAGGGCAAGCGTCGCTGCAGTCGTCGACGAAGTCGATCGCGGCAGGAGAGAAGGAGCTACAAGGAGGGGGCGAGGTAGAGGAAGGGTAGGGGAGGTGGCTATGTCGAGGGTTTAGGGCACAGATGGCGAGGGAGATGGGAGAGGACGAAGGGAGAGGAAGCGAGAGGGAGAGAGGGGAGGGCGAGCGTCCCTGCAGCTATCGGCGGTGTCGATCGCAACAGGATCGGAGGAGCTACAAGGAGGGGGTGAGGTAGAGGAGCGGTAGGGGAGGTGGCTACGTTGAGGGGTTAGCTGCAGCGAGAATGACGACGGAGGGGTTGAGAGCTTAGCTGCAGAGAGAGAGAGAGAGCGAGAGAGATGCGGAGGGAGATAGAGGAAACACAAAGACGTGGCACAGAAAGGAGACTGATGTTGGCCATTTTTACATTAGATGCCATTGCCACTGGTTGCTACAGTAACAACTACGGTGACATACAGACTCATTCCCACACAGAGAATAAAAGATATTATGGATAAGATAGGAGAATAAGAGATGTTATGGATAAGGTAAGAAGTTTTGACTTTAGACGGCAAAAACTTCTGTTCTTCTCCAAATATGGATCGAGTTACATACTCTATGCACCATATCGCAAATTTGTGGAAACGGCTTCTTGGTTTTGAAAGTTTAGCCGCTATGAACTCAAGGCAACGACTCCCAATAATGTTGTAGACGGACCGCGGGGACTCGTCACATTGGCCTTTAGAACACGTCATGATCCAAGCAAGTTGGCAATCAAGGTGTTGACTAAAAATATTTATAAAGCCATTCTAAACAATTTTTTTTTGACACGGTAGGCCTAAACATGGTGCTTTACACGTTAGATACTTTTTCCGGGTTTATCCAACTTGGATTTTACACAATAAGAAAAAGGGTGCGCTTTCCATTGATGGGGGAACGTAGGCTTAATATTGTGCATAAGACAGAGAGGACCATTGACATTGGAGAATGAAATATCGGTCTCGCCTATATGAAAAATATTAGAATACCCCCTTGAAGATGGTGAGCTTAACCCGTGCTGCACCCAAAAGGTGGCAATTTAAACCAAAATTATAAATAAGGTTGATGCCTTTCGTCATACTAGGATATCTATGCCATCTAAAAAGTGATATGAGTAAATTTATTTGTACTGATCTTGTCATTCATATAATATTATGAACGTAGATTTATTTGATAGTTGATATTTAATATAAAAAAATAAAAAAATAAAATATTTATTACGAGATAGATTCCGTCACATTCAGAAAAATTGTCATACCACTTTAACTTAAAACGTACAGGTGATAAATAAGTTGATGAATTATTCTAAAGTATTTTTACACTGTAAAATTTTATTTTGCATTGATGAGAAATGATTACAAAGGTGACTTCATTTGTGTAAAATGATTTTGCACCCGTGCAAAGTGATTTTACACTTATGCAAATTGATTTTAACCTATGGATTTAGGATTTAGTATTTAGGTTTAGGTTTATGGAAAATGATTTCACGTATGAGAAGTGATTTTTCACTTTAGGGTTTAGGATTTAAGGCTTCGCTAAATCATAAACATTAAACTCTAAATCTTAAGGTGGAAAAATCACCTTTTAAGTGTAAAATCACTTATGATAGGTAAAGAGATACTTAGAATTTAATTTTCCATCAGTGTAAAATTATTTTAAAGGTAAAAAGTGATTTTACATCAGTGTAAATTAAAATTACACTCATGTAAAATGATTACGAAGTTGATTTAAATAATTTACATTCATATAAAAATAATTTATCGTTAAATTTAATAGTGGTAAATTTCATCATATATTAATATTATTTTACATAAAAATATATATATCAAATAAGGATCATATTAGACTGTTATATGTCAATTTTTATATTTACTAACTCACATCCTTTGAGTTAAAAAGAAGACGAAGATTGTGATGGATGAAATAACTAGGACCATGGAGAATAAGAAAAATCCTACGAAGCATTGTCTGGAGACTATACTTTGATAAAGAACTTAGGTTCCGACCTTGGAAGAGTGAAATTTCTTCTTGATAATTGTAACAAGGCGCTTGTGAAAAGGAAAATTTGATGGTCGATCCATTTAGTATGATTATCTCGTTGAGTTAGGCTATGTTTTGCGTGAAGGTTGCCGTGTAAGCTCCGTCAACCTTTTTTTTGTTTCTTTTGCAAGTAGGTGTGAAGTTATGCTTGAGTCAAGCTGATGTAATTAACTTTTGATTTTTTAAAGAAAAAAAGACGTCGCATCGACCGTTGTTTTTCAAGTTTACCACACGCCTCTACTGACAATGTGGCTTCTGGGGTTCGAAGATTCTTGATCATACAAATAAAAGAAAAGAAAAAAATATATAATTATTATAAAAATCATTTTTTTTTTTGTGTATGTATGAAAATATATATTTTAATATATTTTGTAACGCTAGATTAATAATCAATCAATTGAAATCAAAATTAGTGGATGGAAAATAAAAATTAATTAATTAAAAATCAAGTAAATTGAAATATATAAGTTGAAAATAATTTTTAATTTATTGAAATTTAAGGTACATCGGTGGAGAATAAAAATTTAAAAATATATTTTACCTTTTCATATGTAAAAAAATAATTTTTTACTTAAAATATGATTTTTCATTTATAAAAAATAATTTTTATTGATAAAAATTAATTTTTACCGTTGAAAAATAAAAATACAAAAATTAAAAATATCAATATTATTCGTACATGACAAAATTAAATACAAATTAAATTTATTTACTTTTTATTTTTTTATTTTTTCGAGGCCCCCACCTCCCCCCACCCACACCCCCCAAGCACAACCCACGTATGCTTATAAAATGGGCAATGAATTTCAAACCGTCGAGTGGGCGTTGTCCATGCCCCCATGTTCAAGGGAAATTAACCTTTCCCTCGTTTGCTTGTAATCTTACGATTCCAAACGGAGAAGATGCATGCATGTGTGGATGCAAGCGATCAATTATTGGTCAAGGGTTACCAACTCATCCATGAATTAGTCTCAACGTATATCTGGTGTTTGCAGGACAAATTCAAACACCTATCGTGCGGGTTAAATCCCCAAACATGTGGCCATTACAAGAGATGGAGCAATTGTTGGTCAAAGTGGTACGTACCCACCACGATATAGGTATCAAGTCAAATAAATGAATAACGCGTTGCCGGCTTACCACTAAGCTAAACTGTCACGGACGAAGGACACAAAAAAGAGGGGGAAAAAAAAACGACCTAGGTGTAAAAAATGGTAAAAATGGATGTATTTTATAATATAAGAAGGTTTGGATATTTAAAAAAATAAATTTAAAAGTGATAATTACATTATATGTCTTTCGCATAGAAATAATAATAATAATAATAAAATATTATCACATGATGTGATTTATTGTTACCTTAAAAAAAAAATTAACATCACTTTCAAATTAATAATAAATTTATTTTTCACAAGAATTAATTTTTTATCTATATAAAATAATTTTACAAGATGCATTCCAATTGAAAGGGTGACACTTTTAAGTGAGGTTGGATTCATTAAGTAAATGAACTTAAATTTTTTTTTATTTCCTTACATTAAAATTTAATTTAAAAGTGAATATCACGTTAATATTTTGTTGTAAAATATGTCGATTTTATGTTTTTTTTACGTTTTTATTCAAAAAGAAAGTTACAAAATATGTGAGCCAAATGGGATGTGCCGGTTCTCACGGGAAAGAAAGATGCCTATGCTCATGCGGCTGTCCTTCGTTGACATCCTATTGGTCCGAGCTCCATTTTTTTTTAAATTTTCAAATAAATAAGGATAATATTTACTGAATCGTTGCAAGCACCCACATATATATATATAATTTACCTGAACATCCAAACATTAAAATTTATATATTTTATCACTTTTTCCCTATTTTCCTATTTATTCCACTAACTTTTTTTTTCCTCATCAAATAAGCCCCAAAAGGAGAGTACTCCAATATAGGAATGACCCACGGTCCAATTGCATGATAGATCAGCAAGACAAGCAATACTACTCCAAATTAGGTCATTGGAGATGACGGTGTGGTATATGCAGACGCCATCATAATAAGGTCTGGCGTTACCGCTCGTTCCAAGGCCTCCTCCAAATCGTTGCAGATTGAAGAATCCTTGGGAAGAAAGTCAGCCTGACCTAACCTGAATATGTTATGGCTTGAAATTTTTTTTGGAGCTTCAGGTCAGGTCGAAGTCATGAAAATTTCAATTACTCGAGACCCCAAGTCTAATCTAAGGCCCATCTCTTTGGGATCGGATTCAAGTTGGATTTGGTTAAAAAAATTAATTCTATATATATATATATTTTTAAAGGTGAATGATTTGGGTGTTGTTTCACATAAATAAATTTAATTTCCTTTTGTTATGTAAAATTTATATAAATTTGTCCTAAATGTACTTTAGGTCTTTTGTTTAATAAAATCAAATTTAAAAACTAATATGTATTTTTTTTTGTTACATTCCTTTATCAGTTTACGATTTAATTATTTTAATTACTTATACTTTTATACTTTATAAAATTAAAAGTTAGCTATAAATTATAAACAATTAATAAATATATAATTGTGAATAATATAAAGACAACATCAAAATAAATATTTTTTGATTATCGGGCCTAGTTTAGATTTTAGCCGGTTGTGACCTGACCAGGCCTAAACTTGAAAGGGCCTTAAAGTGAAGGTCGAGGCTCGATTCACAAAAGACTTGGATTTGGGTCATGCCAAAGATTTTTGAGTCGAGTTACGGGTTGAGTTTGGATCGACCCGACCTAATGCTCTACCCTAGCGAGAAGTTTGCCCTCATAGCCTTAGTTTCAGGCATCCAAAGGGAAAAGGTATGTAGAATTGGAGTTGGGGGAGGAGGGCATCCTGAACTACAAGCCAAGCAATGACTCATATATATATATATATATATATATATATATATATTGGAGAAGTATCCTCAAAAGATCCAAAAAGAACCCACAATTGCATCGATTTGATGATGTTCTCCACCGCTGAAAACCACTGTACAATTTAAACGGTGATTTAGAAAATCACTTTTCTTATTTGGAATGTATTTAATCAATTATTATATTATTTCTGGAAAGTACATTTTCACATAAATGTCGAGTCGTATTACAAATTTACTTATATACTATTTTTGAAATATAATTAACCAAGTTTGTATTACAAAGAACTCTAAATTATTACTTGTATTAGAACTATACATGTAATTGTAATAAAAGTTAGTTTTCACTTGTAATATAAATTTTTTCACTTCTATTATAAAGAATAATTTTAATATATAACTTTATATTACAAGTAATTCTGAATTGTTAATTATGCTACAACTATACATACAGTTGTAATAAACAATACCTACAAGAGGTGATGTGTTGGAGATAAATCAAGATGTCTCAGTTGGTGTCAACACTAAATCATTGCAGTGGACACCAACCTATATTATTTGAAAGTAGTATTGCGAGGAATATCACCTTTCACATTTTACTCAATTGAACATCTGAATCATCAAAAAAAATTATTACTATTTTTCCAATGAACAACCCCATAAGCTTTGTGAAAGCATCCCCAAGAGGATTATAATCAACGATAAGGTGATTAGATATATTTTTTTCATTGTTAAGCAATACATGCCAAATACAAGTTTCTACTATGTTATTAATTTCAATGAAGGGAAGTCGGGTGGTTCCTGCCTTACCTTTGTTAGCTTCTTAATTTGGTGATTTTGACCATTTGGGATCAGAGTTAGTTGAGCTAAACTTTCTCTTTGCTACCTGACATACCTGTGATTTCATTTCACTTTTATACTAACATACCTATCTCATCGGACCTCCTAAATGATTAGAGGGTTCAACTTAGCAACACAAGCAATCACACAGTTCCACCGTGAAAGGGTGTACATCTAAGGGAGGATGATGCTCTCAAAAATTCACTAGTAAAGAACAAGAATACAATCTCTCTTTTTCTCTCTAATCGCTTGAGAGAGGGTCTCGAGGGCCTCTCTTTGCTATATATAGTACTGGGAGTAGTCCTTTTGCAAGGTCTTCTGACTGGATAGGCCTGTTGCCACGATATGTGTGTTGTTAGGTTATTAATTATGGCGACCAGGCCATCATTTATTGATGACATGGTCGTGTTAGACTTTTTTTGCCATCTTCTTGTTAATGGTCGGCACTAGATCCTTAAGTGAGTCAGGTCCTCTGGACCTGCCCCTATTCGGGCCTTTTCGAGTGTAGGCAGGTCGGATCCACAGAGTTGCCTGTACCCAAGTCTTTTTGGGTCGAGCCCTTTTTGTTGGCATTCTTGCAGAGTTTTGAGTCCAAGGGCATTTTTTGCCCCTCATCATATGTCCCGTACTCTCTAGCTAGTGGATGCTTGCTGAGAGAATAACTGTAATGGTAAAAACTCCATGATAGGTAATGTCCCCTATTAATGCCTCGGCTATTTATTTAAGTTAGGGAGCATTTGTTATGGAGCGAAATTTATCTCGAATGTTCACCTGTTATGTTGCCTGACTTTAAGAGGTGGCTTCAGGGGCATTCGCTTGGTGCACTGTCATCTTTAAGAGGAGGCTGAAGGCGTATTTGCCTGTATTTCCACCGGCCTTAAGAGGCGGCTGGAGGTGCATGTTGCTTGTTGTATTGTCGACCTTAAGAGGCGGCAGGAGGCGTGTTCGCCTGTTTTATTGCCAGTCTCAGGAGGTAGTGTAAGATGTGTCTGCCTGTTGTATTGCCGGCCTTAGGTGGCGGTAGGAGGTGTGCCTGCTTGCTATATTGCCAGCTTTAAGGGAAGGCATAAGGCGTGTCTGCCTGTTTTATTGCCAGTCTTAGGAGGCTGCATAAAACGCGTCTGCCTGTTGTATTGCCACGAGTAATGGCCAGTTTTTGCCGGATTTAAATTTTGTCTTGTTATTTAACAAGATTGGCATTAATTGCTATCATGATTAGCCTTTATGGCCTACAATGCTGCGTTTGGTAGGGATGTGACCGGTATTAGTGCCATGCGGATATGCGCTTGTAGGCATTAAATATCGGTAATGATTACCGAAATGTCCCTGCCTTAAAGGGGTATTTTTTGAAATCCTCACCAATACGATGGGTTTTCATTTTTTGAAACTTGTGCCTTGTAAGGGGGAACTACTAACTACGAGGGTTATAAATAGGGGATGTTGGGCATAGTAAATGCCTCATTTGTCCCCTAGCGAGTGCTCTCTCTTAGTGGTACGAAGCTCTCCTGCTTAGGCGAGGCACGAGGAGGTGTTGTCTCTAAGCTCCTTTTTCTAACGAGTGTCAAGACGGTGTTCACGTTGTTTGGACTCACGGGTAAGGGTAAGTCCTCATCTTCGTTCGGCATCTCGCCTGGGACGAGGGAGCTTTATACCTTTACTTCCGACTTTCGTAGTCGTTCCGCCATTAAGGCATTTTTGAGTGTCTACGGACTCGATGGAGTTCCGTTCCTCCTCTACAGGTCGTAGACTCGCCTATGCTTGGACGGGTTTAAGGACTCATTCATTATTTGTAAATATGCCATTGAATATGGCATTCGGATTCCCTTGAACCCCTTCTTGTGATCATTTCTTGTTTACTACCGCATGGCCCCTTTTCAACTCAGCCTGAATTGCTGGCGGGTGTTGAATGCCTTTACCGCTTGCTTTTTGGCATCATGCCCCTTAAGGTCAAGAAGGGGAAACCCCTGTCTGATATGTATGCATTGGACAACAGGCACACCAAATACTGCATAGCTGACCTGTCTGACAGTTTGAAGGGGTAGGACCGCCATTTTTCTTCGTCCTTCTAGAGGGTCACGACGTCTCGTATACCTGGCAAGGTTCGTTTGATAAGGACCTGTCGCCTAGGCCTGCGGAGCTTGACCCAACTGCTTAAGCGGACGCCGATAGGATTGTTGAATTCGGGCCAATTGCCCGTTCAAAGCTCAAGCGGGAAGACATCTAGGCATTTTTATGGTGGGTGGTGGTTTCATATCCTACGCCTTGTAAGTAGGAAGAATGAGGTAGTTGTAGAATGCATAACCCTTTTTGGCTCATTACTTAAAGGCTTAATAACTTTGTTGTTTATTTGCAGCTTTTGACCGGTTTGCTCGACTAGAGATGCCTAGATGGCGAGGCAGCGGTTCCTCTCAGCACCGATCACAGCGAAGGGAGGAGTGGCCCGTGGAGCAGAGCGGGGGAAGCCAGTCCTCTTGTTCTAAGTAGCCGAAGAAGAAATAGGAATGGGGGGGGGGGAGTGAGGAGAAGGTGGACACTGCTCTCAAGTGCCCAAAGAGGGGTCCAAGGGATGCTCAGCCGTCGCCGAATGATTGTGGAGCAATCATAGGACCTAATCTACCTGAATGAAGTTAGATCCTAGCTTAACTTAGGAATAATGAATGCTTGAGAAGCATATTTTGCATCATAGTTGATTTGTTAGCTCTGTAAATAAAAATGTTATTTTATGCTCTAAGTGAGAGGCAATATCAAATGCAGGTAATTCGGGTCTTCGTATGATAAATCTGATTGTACGGATCTGATCAGGACGACGATTGGAGTCTGATGCTTCTGGAATTGTCTTGATCGGACTTTTGTAGCATCACATTCGTCCCGCGGAAGATCAAAGGCCAATGGGTAAGATAGTGCAAATCCAAACCTTAAATGCCAAATCCGATCGCACAGATGGATCTAGAACAAGGATCACAGTCCAACGATACAAAAATCAATTCAATTGGAGCCCTATAGCACCAAATACAAAGGTGGGAAGATGGACGATCAGGATGGTGCAACATGGCACCATCCCAACGATCCCCTACCGCGCCCCCAACCACAGAAGAGTGTAACAGAGCCGTTGGATCGTCATCTAATGGCCACCGATGAGCCACGTTGCCCGCCTCTCCGCACTTCATCAAGGGAATCAACCTCAGTCGTGCGATGGTGATCGAATGGCTGAGAGCAGCCGTGCTCAAAACCATAATCGCAACACAAACACGATCGCAATGCAGTGGTTACTGCCTTCACACAAAAGAGAAGCGTGCGAGTTCGAGGTGCGATTAGCGTAAATTTGATGAGGTGATGCACACGAATGCAATTCGGTCATGCGATGGTGATCGAAGGGTGCATGATGAGCCACATGGCACGCGATGGAGAGTCAAATGAGGCGGTGCAGCAGATGCACAAATGGATGCGCGGTTGGAAGCGTCGATATATGCTGGTAGATCAGGCGATGCGGCACGCATTTTAAGCCGTCCGATAGTAAGATAGGACCGCTAAAATCAAACGCTCGCGTGCAAGGAGTGGCAAGGTGACAGATCGAGCGACCGTGGAAGTGCTGCGTTCTGCTGCCAGCCGCGCAATGAAGGCGTAATGGAAGGTCTTTTGAGGTGCGATCTGAGCCATGGATCTCCCAAATGACGGATTTGGTCAATCCAAAGGTGTTGCGCGATTTTGGGGCCCGAAATACTTGCTTTGCCTCTCATTTTTTCAATGAAAAGAACCCCGTAGCCTGCATTTTAGAGGGAATCCCTCCTGGACACATCTCTGGCTCCTCTCTCTCTGTAGCATCTCTCTCTAGCATTCTTCCCAATGCCCGGGTTCTGAAGCTCTACCAAGTTTCCTACAAGCATCCCTCAAGCGGCTCCGCTCTTGTTAACGCGGCTAGACTCGATCGTGTTTTAACAGTTAATTATGTCGTAGTATAGGTGATCAAGCGTTGTCAACAAACAAAAGTTTTATTACTCGAAGACCGGAGTATCCGAGGTCGAACACAGGGAGCAATTGGAATTTACTACTAATCTCAAGAATGTAATTGAACATTTTAATTACTCAAAACTTTAATTCAAATGTAAATGCCAGAGTTTGAAAAGCAATTACGGTAAAAAGAAAGAATTGGACATCTGATCATGGGATCAGACGTCTTAAAAGTGTGTTGTCCCTTCTTTGGTTCTTCTTCTTCTTCGTGCTTGTTCTTTCTCTTCTGCAGTGCTTCTTGCTTTTCTTCTGCCTTGCTTCTTTCTATTTTCGTCAGTCTTCTACGGGTCTTCTTACTTGTCTCTGCTTCTACTTGTCTTCTATTTCTTTTCTTCTTCAGTTCTTCTTCTCTTTTTCCTTCACCTCTTCCTTCTCTTTTCAATGGCTTCCTTCCTTCTTCTTCATTTTTGCCTTTGTTTGCCTTCTGCTTCCTTCTCTTCTTCCTTTGCTAGCAGCGGCTAAGTGTTTGCTTGATTCCTTCCTTCTTCCTTCCCTGCACAACCACAGCAAAGCACAAAACCTAACCTTCTACCCACACCCGCGCGTCTCTCTCTCTCTCTAAACCACTCTCAGGACGCTCTCCCAGAGTCGTATAAACAGGTCGGATCGCGTGCCCGTGACCAGGCGCACCGGCATGAGGGTGGTGCACGAGGTGTGCTCAGGACCGGGTCAGGTCGGGTCGGGTCGCACCAGATCCGCGTGGTGAACTTGCGGACGAGGCGGCGTGAGAAAGGTGAGGGACTCTCCCCAAGTGCGTTCGGAGGCGCTCAACAAATATCACAAAAATAATATAAACCATGGCAGCGTTTTGTAAGTTACCGATGTGGGACTAAAACTCCCGCCTTCTCTCGCGCGCGCCCGCAGAAGTCTATCATTCAATTTCCACAGCTGCGGACTTCGCAGCGTCTCTTGCTGGGTCAGATATCTTCGCAATGCCTCCCCGAGTGAGCTACACCTGGAGCCTTGCTGTCCTGATGCCTGGAGCGAGCGTGGAGCTTCCTCGAGTTGCCGTCAATGGCGACCGAGGAGTGGAACCTGTCAGACACGAAAAGAGCCTCGCGGCCTAATCAGATGTGAAGAGCTAGGTGGCAGGCCGCGCGGCGGCCTAGGTGTGCGTGCCTAGGTCGTCCTGTGGCCGGATGGATGGGTGAGTTCGGGGGACTATTGTGGAGGCGTAGAGGGTCGGTGGATGGGCGGATGTTACTCAGTGAGGTGAGGCGGAGGTTATGTGATTGTCGGTGAGGCGTGTGGGGCTGCGGAGCGGTGGGAGCGACTCACCGGAGGTGGCCGGAGATGAGGAAGGTGATGGTGAACAGCGGCAGTCGAGGGGTTTTTGATGAAATAAAATGAGGGGAATGAAAGAGGGGATAGAGAAGAAGAGTATTAACCTAATTAAAGGGACGAAGGGGACGAGGAGGTGGACGGCAGTACCTGCTGTCGTCGGAGAAGAAGACGCCCAGTGGAGGAAGAGAGCGGCGACGACGGGCTAGGGCAGCGTGCGCAGGTGTTGCGCGACGCGGAGGAGGATGAGGAAGACGACTCTGCCACTGGTTTTGTGGCAGAGTGAAGAGGAAGGGGAGGGGGGCTCGCTGGAGCTCGCTGGAAACCTTGGCTGGAGAAGAAGGAGATGAATTTGAGGTGGAATCCCGGCCAAGTCAAGCTGAGGAGGTGCGGCCGGAGTTAGGGTTTAATTTATAGGTGTTTGGCTGTGCTTCTGGTGCGTGGAGGGCACGCCTTCTGTCACCGACGTCTCGCCGGAGATGGAAGGTGGTTAGATACCCAAATCTCTCATGCGTTCGCACGAGAGATTGGGTGCAAATCTGGGATCATGATCGGGCTCAGATGGAAGGGGATTCCTCAGAGAATCTCCCTTCCAATTCTGGGAGGGGATCTCTGAGGGATCAGAGAGTATTGCTTCTCTAATCCTCACCGGAGTAGGATCTCTCCCCAATAATGGTGGAGGGACCTGATTGTAATATTGGCGAGGAAGATAGGGGGTTCTATGTGATGGTTTTCAAAAGATAGGGACCAAAATGTGATTGGGTGTACTAAATTGCAAAGTAGGTTAAGATGACCTCCTCTTAGGTCCAAATTTTGGTAAAAACCTAATTTTTACCTAAGGAATCCAATGGTGAAGTTGTATTTTAGGTTTTACCACGTTTGACTGGACATTTTGCGTAAAAACCCAAATTTGGTCAATTGATGAGCTAGGACCCTAATCTAGGTCAAACTAGGTTCGAAAGGACAAATTTAATGTTCTATGCCCTAGAGGATATTTTTTCATGAATTTTAGAGGGTTTAATTGATTTTATCCTGACCGGAACCATGTTGAATTAAGCGGGTCTGTTTTAGGGTTACCAAATGTCATTTAATTCCTGGATTGCATATGAACCCATTTCTGATTGATTCAACCCACTTTTTATCTCATTTAGACCATTTGACCTATGTTTTGCCTCTGTGAAATCCCATTTATGTTCTGCAATGGTAAAATTACAGTTTTAACCTTTATTTCAAGTTTTCTTCTCAGAACACTTATTCCTCCAAGTAAGCCCTCTTCTAGGTTATGTAGGAGCTTTTACTCTATTTATTAGGTCAAAATGAGCTATTTATGGCTCATGATGAGGCTCTCATCATACCCCCATGCCTAGCTTTTGCTAGTCCCTTAGCAAAATTTCAAGGTTTTAACTTCTGTTCTAGACCCTTAGTGTCTGTCATCAATTATGATAAGTGCTTCTCTTTTTCTTTTGTGATTAGGTCAGAATGCTGACAATAGGCCGAGAGGTACTCAAGTACCAACCAAAATCTGGACCTGACCAGCTTTAGCCTCAGTCCTCCGCAAAGGCTTTTAAGGCCCACATAAACTAACCTAGGGTTTGTTGGACTCCGCGATTAAAGCACCCGTGCTTGAGACATTTTTAGCCTAGGTTCATTTTGCAGTGCGTTTTTGTAAGAGAGAGACAGAAGATTTATTTGTTTGGGGAGCTTTCTCTCTCTTTTCTTTTTATTTCTAGCTTCGGATTGGCTTCTCAACACGGTCTGTATTGGATTCCTCGTCCCCATCATCAATCGTCAAGGGTCCTTGGCTATCGATGCTTTGAGATAGCACCGCCCATGGCAACCCCTAGAACCCTGGCTTTTGAGATTTCGAGATAATCCCGCCCATGGCGTTCCGTGGCCGAATTCAGACCCTGGCGATCGACATTTCGTGATAATGCCGCCCATGGTATCTGAACCAGCAGAGTGCTTACATGCCCTCAATAGGATATTTAAATATCCTAAGAGACAAGCACCGAGGAGATGATATGTTGTTACGCATCTTCGAGGGGAATTTCCCGCCTCTCCGCGTCGGGAACTCGTCCAAATCAACTTGTGTTGATTGACCGCTCCTAATCTAGGTGACTTTTTTAGAACATTAAACGTTTTGCGTGATTTGGATATTTATGCGCCCTGATCCAGACTGTGTGTGAATTTGGGATGCTTAGGTTACCGAATCCCGCAAATCGAAGGTCAGTTAACGAGGCCGAATACTTCCTAAGCCTTAGACCTAATACTTAAGATTCCCACTTTCCCCAACCTCTTGAGGATTATCCAGATTTTAGCGGATACGTGAATTTTTTAAGCTAAAGAATCTAGCCCAAGAGGCCTAAGACCAGCGTTCCCGCTAATCTCTTGTTATGTCTCCTTAGCACTTTACTTTTCATTTCTTTTCTTGATCTGGTTTGGAACTTCAGTTAATTCCTTAATCTTTTACTAATGACTACCTCTTTTTCTTTTTCATCTTGTGCTCCTCTTGTCATTTTTGTTCTTTTTCTCCTCCTTATAATTATGTGGCTCACAAAATTTCCTCCCCCCCCCCAATTTTTTGTTCTTTTTCATAATTTTTCAATTTTTTGTGTTTTTGACATATGTGAATTTTTTTGTGTGAGAATCCTTCTGACTTTTTCTTGGTTCTGTATGTATCCTTGTTTCGTTAGTGATGAGAACCTCATCATGAACCCTAAACTAGCACCATCTAACCTAGATTTGCGAGAAAAAGCTCCTACATAGCTTATAGAAAGGCTTGACTCAGAGAATTCTGAGTTTGTGAAGAAAACAGGAACTAAGGGGTAAAAATGCAATTTCACCAACACAATCAGTAAACAGGGTGACTCAGGGTCCAAACATAGGTTAAACTAACCTAATAGGAAGGAAAGTGGGATGCTTTGATCCAACAAGAGCTACGGCAATTTCAAGGAATTAAATGACATCTTATAACCCTAAAACAAACCCACTTCAATTCACGAGGTTCGAGGTAAAGTAAAAATTGAATAAACTCTCTAAAATTCATATAAAAATAATCTCTAGGGCTTAGAACCTTCAATTTGGCCTTGGGAACCCACTTTGACCTACATTGAGAACCATGCCCAATTAATGATTTAATTTAGGTTTTTACGTAAATTGACCAGTTAAACAAAGTCTGATCTAGAAATAAATTTCACAATTAGAATCCTTAGGTCCCACTTAGTCATGCATAAAAACTTGAGCCTAAGAAGAGACCTTCTTAACCAACTTTGCATTTTGGTCATCATCTATTACTTTTTAACCCTCAACTTTTGAAACCCTCTCATTTTTGCCCCTAAGTCTTCGTCATTCTTTACACTTAGGTCCTCCCTGCAAAACACTGAGCAGCGCCATGCTTCGGCGACTTTGCGCGGAGCATGGTGTCGCACAGGGTGAGGGAGGCCCTCTGCCCTTTCAACCGGGTGTTCCCTGCGACGTTTGCTGTCGCAGGGACACCTCCATGATCTCTGCAGCAGCCCACACCTTCCGTGAGAACGCGCGGAAGGTATGGGTCCCTACTCCGGCCATCCTCCGGTGAGGGAGGCACGTCGCCTCCCTCCGCCCACCTCTCCACCTTCGCCTCTATAAAAACTGCCTCCGCCTGCAGAAGAGGGGAGCTCGGTCCTGATGGAGAAAGACCCCCATTTTCCCTCTCTTCCCACTCCGGCAGAAGCCCACCAGCTCCGGTGGTTCTTCCTCCCCCTCCTCGTCGCTCTGCTGCAATACCACCAGCGGAGCCACCTTCGCCCGCTCTTCCCGCGTCGCGCCGTACCCAGCGTGCGCCCTCCCGCTCTCTCCTCGCCACCGCCCACTCCCTCTGGGCATTTTCTTCTCCGGCGATAGTCGATATGACTGCCGCCCTGCTCCGGCCCCTTTCGTCCTTATAACTAGGTCAGAACTACTCCCCACCTCCCCCTCTTTCTTTTCCTCACTGTTTTTCATTCGATTAAACCCTCGACCACTCCTGTCCGCCATCACCCTCTTCGTCTCCGGCCACCGTTCGGCGAGACGCCCCCATCGCTCCGCAGCCTCACACGACTCGCTGACCCTCACAGAACCTCCGCCTTATCACGTTGAACAACCTCCGCCCACCCATTGCCGCTCCACACCCCCACCACACTCCCCCTATCAGACCCATTTTTCCGATCGCTGTCCGACCTAGCCCCGCCGCCAGATGTCGTCCCACGACCTGCTGCACCCTGCACCACCTTCGCCGTGCCACGGCGAAGGTCCCCTGCTAGTTTGATTGGGCCGAAGGGCCGTGCTTCTATCTGACAGGGTCGCCACCCCAGCCGCCATTAACGACGACTGAAGCAGCTTCGGGGCAAGCTCCATGCCCTGCAGCCCCAGGTTCCCAGGTGCTGTAGGTTGGGGCGAAGTCTGCGAAGTCTTCCGCCTCATCAGTTGGCGTCGACAGCGTCTGCAGCTGAGCAGAGGGTGAGGTGGAATCGTCCTGTGGGCGCGCGCGAAGATAGCACAGAGGATAGTCCCACATTGTGGGATTTCGAAACGCCGCCCGCGCATAAATTGGAAAAGTGACATAGCCTCTTCGCCTCCTAACCATGGGGTGAGGTCTCTCTCACCCGCTTCACCCGGCCTCGTCCACGACCACCCCCTACGGACCTGGTCCGACCCGTATACCCGACTTGCACTCCTCGCCCACCACCGCACGCCGGTGGGCCTGGTCCCGGGCGTGAATTCGTACCCGAATACCCGGCTCTGGGAGAGCGATCCTTTGAGGGAAAGCTGAGAAAGAGAGAGACGCGGGAGAGGGTAGGGGTAGGTTTTTGCTCTGACCAAGCTATGTGAGTGTGCAGGTAGAGAAGAAGAAGAAAGACGACTGCAAGAAGAAGAAGCACTGTAGTAGACACTACTTAAGCCGTCTGATTGAGAAATCAGACGACGGATGAAGCTCTGCAGACAAAGTAAAGAAGAAGAGAAGAGAAGGTGCCGCAGCTGAAGGCAAAGAAAAGAAGGAAGAAAAGAGAAGAAGAATCAAGAAGAACAGAAGATAAAGGAAGAAGATAAAGAGCTGAAGAAGATCAAAGAGAGAAGAAGGAAAGAAAAAGAAAGAAAGTAAAGGAGAAGAAGAACCAAGGACGATCAAGCAAAGAGAAGAGAAGAGAAAGAAGAAGAAGACAAAGACAAGAGAGAAAGAAGAGAAGAAAAAGCCAAGAGACCAATCTACCTCTCTTTCTCTCTCTTATTTTTGTAATAGAAACATTGTACTTCTAGAATTATAGTTTGCTCCCTGAGTTCGACCTCGGGAAACCTTTTATTTCCGAGTAAAATTGTAATAGTGGCAATGACTATCTGTACTACAACGCCATTTCTATAACAAACAACAAAACCTAGTCACTACCGCCACTAGTTAGCTTCGTTGATTGATACATAGTATGAGACCACTGTTGTAATTTGAAAATTATCTGTAAACTAATACACTAAAGGTTAATGCGAATAATCTGATAATCCGGGACAAAATAATGTGGGATTATTAGGAATGGCTTGATTTGATGAATCTAGAATTGGTTGTAAATCAATACGATGGATATGTTGGGAATTAACAGGATAAGATAACTAGTTTTAACCCCACTACTTGTCGGAGTTTGGCTGTAGCTTTGGTCTTTCATATCGGTTTCAAGGGTTGGTTTGGGGAGTTACTAGCCTCCCAACAACTCTTTGGTTAGGCCTAGCGGACAACTGGGATAGTGGAATGTAGGACTCAAGGTTCGGTTCTTTCTTGGCCAGAGAGTGGGTCATTGGTTGTCGGTGGTTCTGCATACGTAGCGCTTGTACGTGTTCACACTACATGACGTGACCGCCACCCCTTTTAGCAATGGCCCTGGGGTGATGAGTGTGGTGACTCGATGGGAAAAAGCGATTTCCCATCTAGGAGGATGGCTTATATCGATCATGCACCGCTGGAAGTTACGCGAGATTGTCTCGTGCCTGAGATGTCGATTTGCAAATTGTGAACTATAAGAACATGGGCAAGGTACATGAACAGAATAGGCTATGAAATAAACTATAAACTGATGAATTGTTGATATAGTGATTTTTTTTTTCTGTACTCCTGTTGCTGTTACCACTTGTTTAGCTGTCTACTTTACTCAGTTTTCACTGACGTATAGTTTCGGGATTCGTACTCAGGTGTTACGAAGCAGTTGGGTGCAGCGGTTGCTATCGGTCAGATGTCTCCGGAACTGGGTCCTGCCTAAGGAGATTATCATAGTAGTTGCTTTGTTTCCGCTGTTGGATTTTATTTTCCTATCTTTTGGTGATTGTAGGAGACTCTCCTTATTTTCTATTTTATGGTAAATTTTAATTATATTATCAACACTTTAGTTTTTTTCATTTAATGCATCATGAATGAATGTTGGCTATTGACGTTTTAGGGTTGTGTGTTGGGTGATTGAGATCTTGTGGGTGTTAATGGTAGTTGGTAGTACATGACGACTCAGGTTCATCACAGCAACTCCTGTGGATTTGGCTACCCGAATGCCTGCCATCATGGCCTCATACTCTGCCTGGTTATTAAAAGTAGGGAAGTCCAATTTGATGGTGTACTTATGGGTAACATAGTCTAGGGCAGTCAAAGCTATCCCGACCCCAAACCCCACTATCATAGACGAGACATCAATGTATAGTTGCTAGGGGAGCATGAGGGAGGCAATGGGGTATGTGTATTCCACCACGAAATCCACCAGGACTTGTCCTTTGATGGCTCTCTTTGGCTGGTACTTGACGTCGAATTTTGCCAACTCCATAGCCCATTTGATCTGTCGTGCAGGCCCTGTGGGCTTATGTAGCTTTCATCGTAGGGGGTAGTATGATAGGACCATTATAGTGTAGCCTTTGAAGTAAGGGCATAACCTCTTGGTTGCAGTGACCAGAACTAGCCTTAGTTTCTCGACGACCGTATACTTAGCTTCTACGCCTTGATAGGTTTTGCTAACAAAGTATATGGTTCGTCGTTTCCCCCTCCCTCGCTCGTCGACTAGAACGACGCTGACAGCAGACATGGACGCTGCCAAGTACAGTGAAAGGATCCCCCTAGGTTGGGGAGCCGTTAAAATGGGGGACTTTGAAGTGCGGCTTTGACCTCCTCTAAGGCCTTATGGTAGTGAGGGGTCCAATGGGCGGCACTATAGCCTTTGCCCCTATTTATGCACACGAAGAAGGGGAAGCATTTATTGGAAGATCGAGACAAGAATCGTTCTAACAAGGCGATCTTGCCGACTAACGATTGCATCCCTTTCAAGGTGCCTGGCGATTGCAGGTCTATGATTGCCTGGAACTTGTTCGGGTTGGCTTTGATCCCTCAGTTGGAGACCAAGAAGTCTGAAAACTTGTCAGCTGAGACCTCAAAGGTACACTTGTCAGGGTTCAGGCAAAGGTAGGTGTTCTTTAGAATCTGGAACATCTCTACCAAATATTCTATGCGTTGAGGAAAATTGGATCCCTTTACAAGCATATCATCTATGTACACCTCAAAATATTTTCCTATTATTTTTGAGAAAATCATATTTACAAGGCGTTGGTAAGTTGCTCCAACGCTTTTCAAGCTAAAGGATGTGACTCTATACTGAAACCGACCCCTGTCGGTGATGAAGGAGGTATGAAGTTTGTCTACTAGAGCGAGGTTGATTTGGTGGTATCCGATGTAAGAGTCCAAGAAGGACATGTGAGATTGTTCGCTACAAGAGTCCACTAAGGCATCCACCCTTGGCATGGGAAACTTGTCCTTTGGGTAGTCTTTGTTGCGGTTGGTGTAGTCTACGCACATGCACCATTAGTCGTTAGCTTTCTTCACCATCACCACGTTAGAGAGCCATGCTGGGTACTGCGATTCTTCGATGAACCTAGCCTTTAGGAGCTTTTGGACTTCGGCTTCAGCTGCCTACCATTATTCAGCCGATTTAAGTCGACGCGGTTGGTTGATTGCACGGGTGCTTGTCTAGATGTTCAGACGATGCTGGATTAGGGACGGGTCTACTCCGGGTAAGTCGGTGGACCAAGCGAAAACATTTGCGTTGGCCTGGAGCAGGAGCAGCAACTCCTGTACTTTGGAGGGATTAAGGTCTGCTCAGACCTGGGCGAGCTTGGTAGCGTCGTCGGGATACATTTGTATGGCCATGGCTAAAGAGCCTGGATACAGTCTCAAAATCACTGGCGAATCAGCTGGGATTATCTCCTGCTGGATCGCCTGGACTTGGTTTCTTTTCTTCCTCCATTTCTATGGCTTGGGGGGCTTTGGCTCCATGGAATGTTCTACCTCAATCTTGAGGAGCTTGCATCCGACAGTCTAATCCTCATGTACTATTCCTACCCCACATGGAGACTGAAAAAGCATAAATTGGAAGCATGATGAGGGGATTAGGCGGATGGAGTGGGTAGTTCGGCAGCCGAGGATGCCGTCGAATACCGCCGTCAATCCAGCCACTATAGACGTAGTTGTCCACAATGTGGTGCCTGTACTTGTTGTAGTCAGACAATGGGAGGCTGATTTATCCTTTTCGCATTACCTTGTGGTTGCCGAATCCTACAATCGTGTGAGTTGACGGGGAGAGGTGCTGTAACGACCCGGTTCCCGAGTCCCTACGAGACACGAGAACCGGACCGACTCGACTAATCCCAAGACCTAGTCGTCCAACGAGGAAGTAACCAAAAGACAGTAAAATAAACCACATTCAGCATGAATATAACTAACAGTAAGAAAGTACAGCAGTAAGGAAAGAAACTACTACAGTAGGTACCACCACAACAGTAAAACAACATTTATCATATAACAAGAACTGCAGGTAAAGAAGGTACAGCGGAAACAAAAACTACTCACTAGAACAGAAACAAAAGGGGTACAAAAGGCTGTGGTAACTCTACTGGACCCTACTCGGCCCAGCGTCCTCTGCAGCCGCCGACCCTAGCTGCTCAACACCTGGTCCTGAAAAAGGTAACGAGTGTAACACGTCAGCAAAACGCTGAGTAGAGTGGCAAACTAACTAAAGGCAACAGTAGAGTGTACAGTAGCTGTTATGTTCTATTACTTCCTTTATTCACATCTTTCAATTTTTCTCACTATTTCATTTATTTCTCAGGTCCTTTACTTGATCTCGAATGTCCTCGTGGGAACGATCTTGATTGCAGTCTTTTCCAAAAGTAGAAGTAGCACGTGGTGCTCTCCTGGCCGGGAGAGTCCCCCGTGGTGATCCTACCCTCAGTCAACCACCCCAAGGTCACTGACAGACGTAACGGTGACTACGGCACGCGCGATAAACGCACAGGTAGCTAGCCCGCACTGGCACGCGGTCAGTCGTTTCCGTTTACGGGTGCGCCCAAAGCACAGCACGGAACCAGGGCAGAGCCCTCTCAGTAACAGGGGTCCAACCCCTCCACAGTAACCAAACCGGGGCCTTGCCCCTCCACAGTCCGCGCACCCTCGCCTGACTACCCTGGTTTGCCCTAGTGGGCCTAACAAGTCGGTGAAGGAGGCTAGCAGAACCCCGGGGCCCGTGGGGTAGCTAGTACTCTCCTAACACTACTAGCTCTCCTCGGTACTATGTACACGAGGGCCAACAAGTCGGTACAGAGCGGCCAATCCTAACCCCGGGTCCCTGGGGCGGCTGGCCCCACTCTGCACTAAACAGGTACAGGTACTTCCCTTGGTACTGCGTACCCAAGAGACAGTACAAACTACATCTCAGTTCCATTCCTTTTTCTTTCCAGGAGTTCCACTCCTAATTCCCCGTAGGGTTCCAGCCCTTTATCTCAGAACATCATATGTTTCACTTTCCAGATTCATGTTCTCAAAATCCATGATCTCAAACATGTTTCTTTATTCATAACAGGTAGCTGTTAATTCAAATTACAGGCAGCTTTATATTCCTTTCCATTTTTCCAAGACTGCAGTATTATACATTCCACTAGTTTTTCCATCCTAAGATTCATGCCACATCCTAGGATTCATGCATCACCAAGGAGCTATCATTCCATACATTTCTCATTCCTAGGATTCATGCAATGTCCTAGATTCTAGTTATGGTTTCATACTTTAACAGATTTTATTAATAACTTAAGCCACTCTACCAGGTACAACGGGAGTAATGGGGGCGTGATCGGGAATCCCGCGTGCCTCCGCGACTCTCAAGACTGCAACCGAACGAGGTCCTATCACAAGGATCAAACACAAGGAGTGTCTCAAAACAGTGTATAGCTACTGTAGACGAGTAGCGGAATTAATTCTGAAAAGAACGCAACTTTAATCGCGGAAAACGGAGCCCGAACGGGCCGTAAACGGGTCGAAAAAGACGATACTGTGCAAAATCAGACGTCTGGAACTCCTTACAGACGTCTTAAAAAGTGGATCAGAGAATTACCTGTTCGGCGTGGTTTCCCAGACGTCCAAAAGTCTGCGGGGACGTCTGCCTAGATCCCAGACGTCCGATGGTCACTCCGGACGTCTGTAGGTCACTCCAGCCGTCTGGTACAACTCCCAGACGTCTGATTCGCAAAAGATGGTGAATCGGCGAACCTGCGCACAGCCAACCCCCCTCCTCAGTACGGTCAGTCGTCAAGAAGGAAGAAGAAGGCGGAAAACTCACCTTTCAGACTGTTGGTGCTAGAGCACCACGATCATTTGTTTTGATGATAACAAAACACGTGTCATTTAACATTTGCAATTTGAGTCCTAGATTTCAGGTCAATTGCAAATGAGGACGTGTTTAGACGGAGTTCGAGCTCGCATCCAGGACGGATTGGAAGAGCTTGACGGAAAACGGAGGAGGTTCGCGTGGAGCGAAAGATTGGAGATGGAAGACAAGAAGAATAGGATAGATTCTTTTTTTATCCTTTCATGTATCTCTTGTATTTATTTTCTTACTCTTTTTGATTCCTTAGAACATTATGTTAAAGAGCCTCAAAGTACCCTAAAAGTAGTCCTAGGAACACCTGCACAACCCTAGGATACTTAGGTTTTCTGTAGAATACTTAGAAAACCAATATAGGGCTCAAACAACATTTCCAGACGTCTAATTCCCAAATCAGACGTCTGATAAAGAATTTTAAGACGTCTGACTGTTGTTTCAGACGTCTGATAACTGTTAGGCTGGACTTAGTTTTCTGTCTGATGAAATCAGACGTCCAGACCTTAGTCCAGACGTCTTAGAGGACGTCTGATGGACTTGCCAGACGTCCAGATAGTGGACCGTTGGCTAACTTAGCGAGCACGGCAGAATATGACCGTTAGAGCCTTATCAGACGTCCATAGGACTGTCCAGACGTCTGATAAATGACCGTTTTGCCTCGGCTGACCCAAAATCTCTTCTCAGAGATTTTCTAGCCGTTGCAACGTTTGGAAATCAATTCCCACGGTAAAAGTAGGTTTCCAGACGTCCAGACATAATGCCAGACGTCCTGTATGTCGTCTGATGGACTTGCACAAAAACCCTGTTTAGATCTGATTCAAGTCAGGGAGAAACCCGCATAGAATCAGACGTCTGACCTTTGAATCAGACGTCTTATAGTGAACTTCCAGACGTTTGATGCTAGAATTAGACGTCTGATAAGCCTGTCAGAACAATGATTGTCCTGATTTCGGCCTGATTCTCTTGGACTTTGTTCCCAACGGCTATAGAACCGTTCCTAAGCCTTCTAAAGCGTTCCTAAGGCCTCTATAAATAGAGGGGAGCCTTTGCAACACAAAAGCACACAAGATATACACCTAGAGAGACCAAGATACACTAAGATCAAGTATTTCCACTCTCTTGTGTCCAAGAAGCACTTGCTCTCTAAGCTCAAGCTCCATCATCTTGAGAGCATCATTCCCTTCGCGCACCCGCTCTCCCGCCGTTGTCTACGAGAGCGACATTGCGCCGTTGCGTGGCTCACGCACCCGCGTCATCGTCTACGCACTCCTTGCAAAGGGGAGTTTCCTAAATCCTATAGAAGCTTAGGTTTATTACTTTGTTGGCTCTATAGGTTTGTTGTTTATTTTACCTTTGTTATTTGGTTGGGTATTCGCTTTGCGAATTCCCGTCTCCTTCGTGGGACAAAATCCTTCTCGTGGAGAGAAGGGGTTGAGGAACGCTACCCTCGTACTTGTAGCGTGATTGTACTGAGGTTGAATCACCCTCGTTTTAAAGTGATTCGTTTAGTGGATTTGATCAACTAGGTTGATCGGAAAATCCTAACTCGAGAGGGTTAGGTGGTGGTTTTCACCCGGTTTGGGTTTCCACCTAAAAATTCCTGTGTACATTTTGTGATTGCTTATTTTTGTGAGATTGTTTATATTTTCAATTCCGCATTTTTTTGTCACGCTGATCTCACCCCTCCAAGTAGGGAACTTTCAATTGGCATCAGAGCAGGTCTCGCATTTTCGGCGTTACAAACCGGCGAGGATCTAAACATGGAGGGAAGCTGTTCCACAAGTAGGATTTCCGAGGGGCAGTCCACAACCCGTCCGCCCTACTTTGACGGGAACAACTACAGCTACTGGAAGCTAAGGATGAAGACGTGGCTCCAAGCCACTGAATTCGAGGTATGGGGATGTTGCGAAACCCCATACGAGATCCCGAGGCGACCCCAAGGAGGCTACTCGCAGGTGCAGATTCTAAAGCTCTCACTCAACGCAAAGGCAATGAATGCCCTGTATTGCGCGTTGAGTCCGGAAGAGTTCGAGAAAATCCAAGAGTGCACCACCGCCCACGAGATATGGAGGAGGTTGGAAGGCACTCATGACGATTCCAGCTCGGAGGAAGAAGAAGAAGAAAAGGAAGAAACCGCTTGCTTTGGTTTCATGGCCAGAGGAAGCAATAGCGACAGCGAAAGCGGAAGCGACTCCGACGACGAGGTAAATTTTGATTTACAAGAAGCTTTTAATGAATTATTCGAGATTAGTAAATCACTTAAAATAGAAAACAAAAGCATGAAGAAGAACCTTAGTTTTCTTAGAAGTGAAAATGATAGGTTAGAAATAAAGCTTAGGGACCTAGAAAGTAGCTCTAGTCCTAATAACCTGCTTTTAGAAAATAAAAATTTAATCAATGAAAATACTAAATTGATTGAGGAAAATAATAATCTAAAGTTAGAAATTTCTGATTTAAAGACTAAGATGGATATTATAAAAAAAGAAATCGCATGTTTTAGGGAAAATTCTAACAGATTAATCAACAAAGTTGATAATTTTTATAGCCCTAAGATTGAGAAAGGATCTCCATCAAGGAGACCTTCTAACAAATCCGGATCCAAGCTCTCTTGGATACCGAAGAAAGAATTAGAATCTTGTTTTGTAGGGTTCAGGGATGACTACAACATAAAGGACTGGACCTACAAGCTCAAGGCTGGTCAACTCAAGTTGGGAGAACCAATGAGTAGACCAAGGAGGAGAACAAGAAGACCGACGAGACGGCGAACAAACGACGGACCCGCCGCACGTCGACCACCAGATTGGAGACCGGCGCCAATGCCCGGGCCTCCAAGCTACGGATGGGAGCCCCATCCGATGTGGCATCCACCACCACCATTCGGGCCATTTTATTGGCCATGGTAGGTGAGGTAAAACCCTTTACCCTATCTTTTTATCTGTAGCATTTAGATAGGGGGAGTTAAAAATTTTATGAGCTAATTGTCAATTTTTAAGGGGGAGAAATAAGGTAGCTAAATTTCCTTTAGTAAGGGGGAGAAAAATAATAGCTATCTTGTTGTTACAAAAAGGGGAGAATATTACCTTTGTTAAAATAAATTCATAGAAGAGCATGTTTTAAGGGGGAGTTATAGGAAATTTAAAATCAAACCTTTTTGATAATGTCAAAAAGGGGGAGGATTTTTTGTATTATTATTTACGATTTTGTCATCATCAAAAAGGGGGAGATTGTTGGTGCTAGAGCACCACGATCATTTGTTTTGATGATAACAAAACACGTGTCATTTAACATTTGCAATTTGAGTCCTAGATTTCAGGTCAATTGCAAATGAGGACGTGTTTAGACGGAGTTCGAGCTCGCATCCAGGACGGATTGGAACAGCTTGACGGAAAACGGAGGAGGTTCGCGTGGAGCGAAAGATTGGAGATGGAAGACAAGAAGAATAGGATAAATTCTTTTTTTATCCTTTCATGTATCTCTTGTATTTATTTTCTTACTCTTTTTGATTCCTTAGAACATTATGTTAAAGAGCCTCAAAGTACCCTAAAAGTAGTCCTAGGAACACCTGCACAACCCTAGGATACTTAGGTTTTCTGTAGAATACTTAGAAAACCAATATAGGGCTCAAACAACATTTCCAGACGTCTAATTCCCAAATCAGACGTCTGATAAAGAATTTTAAGACGTCTGACTGTTGTTTCAGACGTCTGATAACTGTTAGGCTGGACTTAGTTTTCTGTCTGATGAAATCAGACGTCCAGACCTTAGTCCAGACGTCTTAGAGGACGTTTGATGGACTTGCCAGACGTCCAGATAGTGGACCGTTGGCTAACTTAGCGAGCACGGCAGAATATGACCGTTAGAGCCTTATCAGACGTCCATAGGACTGTCCAGACGTCTGATAAATGACCGTTTTGCCTCGGCTGACCCAAAATCTCTTCTCAGAGATTTTCTAGCCGTTGCAACGTTTGGAAATCAATTCCCACGGTAAAAGTAGGTTTCCAGAGGTCCAGACATAATGCCAGACGTCCTGTATGTCGTCTGATGGACTTGCACAAAAACCCTGTTTAGATCTGATTCAAGTCAGGGAGAAACCCGCATAGAATCAGACGTCTGACCTTTGAATCAGACGTCTTATAGTGAACTTCCAGACGTCTGATGCTAGAATTAGACGTCTGATAAGCCTGTCAGAACAATGATTGTCCTGATTTCGGCCTGATTCTCTTGGACTTTGTTCCCAACGGCTATAGAACCTTTCCTAAGCCTTCTAAGGCGTTCCTAAGGCCTCTATAAATAGAGGGGAGCCTTTGCAACACAAAAGCACACAAGATATACACCTAGAGAGACCAAGATACACTAAGATCAAGTATTTCCACTCTCTTGTGTCCAAGAAGCACTTGCTCTCTAAGCTCAAGCTCCATCATCTTGAGAGCATCATTCCCTTCGCGCACCCGCTCTCCCGCCGTTGTCTACGAGAGCGACATTGCGCCGTTGCGTGGCTCACGCACCCGCGTCATCGTCTACGCACTCCTTGCAAAGGGGAGTTTCCTAAATCCTATAGAAGCTTAGGTTTATTACTTTGTTGGCTCTATAGGTTTGTTGTTTATTTTACCTTTGTTATTTGGTTGGGTATTCGCTTTGCGAATTCCCGTCTCCTTCGTGGGATAAAATCCTTCTCGTGGAGAGAAGGGGTTGAGGAACGCTACCCTCGTACTTGTAGCGTGATTGTACTGAGGTTGAATCACCCTCGTTTTAAAGTGATTCGTTTAGTGGATTTGATCAACTAGGTTGATCGGAAAATCCTAACTCGAGAGGGTTAGGTGGTGGTTTTCACCCGGTTTGGGTTTCCACCTAAAAATTCCTGTGTACATTTTGTGATTGCTTATTTTTGTGAGATTGTTTATATTTTCAATTCCGCATTTTTTTGTCACGCTGATCTCACCCCTCCAAGTAGGGAACTTTCACAGACGTCTGTATGATCTTACAGACGTCGACCTTGCCGTCTGGCTATCAACCTAGACGTCTGATTCTGGAAATTTTTCCAGAATCAGGGCCCTGCTCGGCCTCCGCTCGCGACGCCGCCCGCGTCGAACGTCGCGCGTCTGCTGCTCAGACCGCAGCAGGTCCCTCTCTGCGTCGCTCCGCGCCCCCTGCGCCCTTCGCCAGCCGGCCAAGCCGCTCCGGCGAGCTCGCCCTCACGGCAGAGCTCCGCCCTCGCACGCCGCACCTCCGCGCTCACTGCGGCCGCCGCTGCCGCCCTCGGGTCCGCTCGCTCTCGCGCACAGGAAGGAGAAGAAGAAGGAGACGGTGGAGACGGGAGGGGAGGCATGCCCCTTTTAACGCCGCGCGGAGAGGAGAGAGGAGGTGGCAGGCCGCCTGCAGCCGCAAAGAGAAAAAGGGGGAATATGCGGTCTGCGCGCTCAGGCGCGCAGGCGACTCGCGGGTGTCGAAAATAACGGTTTTCAGACGTCTTGAAACTATCCCAGACGTCTTGTCCGACGTCTGAGCCACCTCCCAGACGTCTTAAAAGACGTCTGGGGCACACATCCGTTACAGGTGCTCTTCTGTGAAACTCAGTCGAAGTAGCACTTTGAAGAAGAGGACGTCAACGGCACTACCCTCGTCCATGAGGAGTCGGGGTCGTTGTTGTCCTACTAGCTGGAGCGTCACTAGTAGCGGGTCAGTGTGCTCCGTCTGGTTTGGCAGGGAGGCAAACGGTCTGGAGGTCACCTGCTTGACGGGGCATCTTTCACCCCACTAGAGGGTGGGGAACACGCTATGGGCCACCTGCCCAAAGGAGGTGAGTTGTTGATCCGGGGTGGCGTTGACCGCAAAAATCACTTCAACCTTCGTGCCCGCAGAGGGTGGGTGGTGAGTATTTTGCAGTAACCCAGTCATAACTGCCACGATCTGGTGGTGGTACTCAGCTGAGGAGAGCAGGGGGATACCACCTATTCGAGGCGGTGGCCCACGACGTTGTTAGGCTCTTGATGAGAGCCTCATCATGAGCCATAACTAGCTCATTTTGACCCAATAAAGAAGATAAAAGCTCCTACATAACCTAGAAGAAGGCCTAACTGAAGGAACAAGTGCTCTGAGAAGAAAACATGAAATAAAGGTTAAAACTGCAATTTTACCATTGCAGTACATAAACGGGATTTCTCAAAAGCAAAATAGAGGTCAAATGGTCCAAATAAGATAAAAAGTGGGTTGAGTTAATCAGAAATGGGTTCATGTGCAATCTAGGAACTAAATGACACTTGGTAACCCTAAAACAGACCCGCTTAAATTAACAAGGTTCCGGTCAGAATAAAAAGCAAGTAAACCCTCTACAAATCATGGAAAAACATCCTCTAGGGTTTAAAACACTTAATTTGGCCTTTGGAACCTAGTTTGACCTAGATTAGGGTCCTTGCTCTTCAATTAACCTAATTTGGGTTTTTACGCAAAATGTCCAGTCAAACGAGGTGAAACCTAAAATCCAACTTCACCATTGGATTCCTTAGGTCCAAATTAGGTTTGTACCAAAATTTGGACCTAAGGAGAGGTCATCTTGACCTACTTTGCAATTTAGTACACCCAAATCACAAATTGGTCCCTATCTTTTGAATACCTTTACAGAGAGCCCCCTAGGTTCTTTGCCTCCTTTGCAAACCGGTCCTGCCGCCATTGCTAGGGCAGAACCGAGCTCCGGCGAGGTTCGGAGAGGTATTGCTCTCTAATCCCTCAGAGATTCCCTCCCAGAAATGGAAGGAGGATTCTCTGAGGAATTCCCTTCCTTATAAAGTCAATTACAATCGCTGGTGTCTCTAGCTGATCTGATTGGGCCGAGAGGCTTGTTCTGTGCATGACAGTGTTTGAGCCGCTGCCGCCATGGATGACCTCTGATGAAGCTCCAGGCATCAGGCTTCCCAGGCTGCAGATGCAGGAGACTCACGTGAGTGTCGCGAGGTGAGTGAGCCCAGCACGGAGCACCATCAGAGCCATCCGCTTGGGCAATTGCATACGAGAGTCTGCGGGCGCGCGTGAAATCAGGGCGGACCGTTTAGTCCCACATCGTGGGATTGCAGCACTCAGGTACGCTATAAATTGTATTTGTGCTTTAAGCCTGTTGCCTCCGTAAGCACAGGGGTGAGGTCCCTCACTTCCCTCACACGCCTCGTCCGCGGCTTGACCTCGCGGATCTGGCTGATCCGACCCGACCTAGACCTACGCACTCCTCGCGCATCACCACTTGCCGGTGCGCCTGGTCCCGGGTACGATCCGACTCGATTATGGCTGTGGCTCTGGGAGAGCGTCCATGAGCGAACTGCTTAAGAGAGAGACGCACGGGTAGAGGGAGAAGGGTTAGGTTTTGCTCCTGTGCAGGCAGGCTGAATGCAGGAGAAGAAGGACTTGGCCGCTACAGAAGAAGAAGACGGAAAGGCAAGCCAAAGAAGAAAAGAAAGAAGGAGCAAGACAGAGAAGAAGAAGAAAGAAAGAAGCTTTCGCAGGAGAAGGAAAGCAGAAGAAGAAGGCTTCGCAAGACATGAAAGAAAGTAGAGAAAGAAGTAAACGAAGAAGAAAATGAGAGACTACAGAAGAAGAAGAAAAGGAGAAATACTTTTAAGACGTCTGATCTTGTGATCAGACGTCCAATTTCATATTTTTGTCCTAATTATTTTTAATTGCATACATTCACATTTGAATTGATATTTTGAGTAAATTAGAGTGTTCAATTACATTTTGACTAGTAGTAAATTCCATTTGCTCCCTGTGATCGACTTCGGATACTCCGGTCTTCGAGTAATAAAATTCTTTATATTTGTTTAGACGTTTTGTCGGTTATACTACAACGTGACATCCTCATGTTGAACCCATATAAGTGCTGAAGCTTTTCCTTTTGGTTGTCTTCTGGGTCCTCCACGGGTCCTTTGCCTTCATCTTGGCCCTCATTCCGCATGATGAAGTGGGTTAGATTTCCATGCCGTATCTAAGACTTGATCTGGTCCCACAGGTCCCAACAATCTTCAGTGGCTCACTCCCAAGCCTTGTGGTATTTGCAATAGGGCTCGGAGTTGGCCATCTTCTTCATCAGCTTGGGTAGGGGTAATAGGTCTTTGTCTGTAGACCATAGCTTCGCTAACATGGTCACCTGGTTCATGGCTAGGGGAGTGTATTCTTCGAAGTAATTCCACCTTAGCTGGTGGGGTCCACCATTTCAGCCCTCGGTTGGCGATCATTCCTCCGCTCAGGAAAGCTAGCTTTGCGCTTGTTGCAGTGACTGCCTTCGCGGATAGATATGGAGGTGGAATCTACCAAGGCCCGCTTCTCCTCGACTAAGCTGACATTGACTCTGTATCCTTTAGCTAGCCGGCTGTGGGAGCGGAAGGAGTGATGTGCATACATCTAAATAGTAAAAAATGTCTATTAATGTGTCAAACAAATTCGATAATTTCTTGGTCATGTGGAGTTTTACAGGAGGTTCAGCAAGGACTTTTCTAAGGTTGCTCGCCCTCTGAGCAACCTTCTTGCCAAAGATACGCCATTTGATTTCAACGAATCATGCCGTAAGGCATTTGATTTTCTTAAAATGGCAGTCACTTATGCTCCGATGTTGCAACCACCGATTTGGACAGCCCCATTTGAGATCATGACCGATGGTTCTGATTACGCAGTCAGGGCTATTTTGGGTCAGAAGATTGACAGGAAGCCCTCTGTCATCTACTACGCTAGTAAAACTTTGCACGAGGCCCAGAGGAATTACACTGTTACAAAGAAGGAATTACTAGCTGTAGTATTTGCTTTAGAGATATTCAGGGCTTATCTCTTAGGGCCTCACGTCATCATATATACCAACCACTCGTTCTTGAGACATCTCTTGGTCAAAAAGGATGCCAAACCCTGGCTTATTCGATGGATTCTTCTGCTTCAAGAATTTAATCTTAAAATCAAGGATAAATTCAGGGCACAGAATGTGGTGGCAGATCATCTTTCAAGACTTCTGAGTGATTCTTCTCGTCTGGATATCCCGATTGCTGATACTTTTTCGGACGAGACTATCCTTACAGTTTCAGGTATCCAAACTCCATGGTTTGCTGACATTGTAAACTATTTAGCCGTTGTTAAATTCCTCAGGATTGGACCAAGTAACAACGAGATAGACTTAAATCTGAAGCCAAATATTACTTTTGGGAGGACCCTGAATTGTATCTCATCGGCTCTGATTAGATTATTCGCCGATGTGTTCCGAAAATCAAATTCAAAAGTGTACTCGACTTCTACCATGCATCTGCGTGTGGAGGACATTTCTCCGTGAAAAAGACAGCTTCAAAAATTTTGCAATCTAGATTATTTTGGCCATCTTTATTCAAAGATGCCTAAGAATTCTCGAGGTCGTGTTTCGATGCCAGGCACTTGGGAGCATAACCAAGAGAGACATGATGCCCCTAAACCCAATTCTTCTCGTCGTAATCTGTGACGTTTGGGGCATCGATTTCATGGGACCCTTCTTCCCTTCATTTGGACACTAATACATTCTTGTCGTTGTTGATTACGTGTCCAAGTGGATTGAGGCCATTCCCACCCGAACTAATGACCACAAAGTGGTCATTAATTTCGTCAAGAAGAACATCTTCAGTCGGTTTAGGATTCCGAGAGCCATCATTAGCGATGGTGGTTCTCACTTCACTAATGCCCAATTTTTTAATTTACTGGCAAAATACAGGGTAAATCACAGAACCTCCACACCTTACCAACCCCAGACGAATGGTCTGGCCGAGATCTCCAATCGGGAGATCAAGAATATTCTTCAGAAGACGGTTAGACTTGATCGTAAAGACTGGACTCAAAAGCTTGAGGATGCTCTTTGGGCCTACCATACGGTATACAAAACGCTTATCGGCATGTCACCATTTCGTCTGGTGTATGGAAAGGCATGCCATTTTTCTGTAGAAATTGAACATAGGGCATTCTAGGCAATCAGGCAGTGTAATATGGATTTAAGTTTAGCCGGAAAGACTAGGAAACTCCAACTATCTGAGTTGGAGGAGCTTAGAAATGACGCGTATGTGAATGCTAAGATCTATAAAGCTCAGATCAAAGCTCTTCATGACCAATTGATATCCTGTAAGAGCTTTGAGCCGAATCAGAGGGTCTGGCTCTTCGATTCTTGACTTAAGTTCTTTCCCGGTAAACTTAGGTCAAAATGGAATGACCCATTCATCATCGATCAAATTTTTCCAAATGGGGTCGTTTAGATTTCTGACCCAAAGATGGGTAATTCATTCAAAGTCAATGGTCAATGTCTAAAGCCTTTCATTGACCGTATTATTCCAGAACCCGTCTTAGACACGGTTGCCCTCATCATGTTGTGATATCTTTGGCTAAACTTCACTTAGCTGACGACATTAAACTCAGCAGTTATACAGTCTGACTCAGAGCTGACCCAAGCATCATATTCAGGTGATATCTTCTATATTCTACCTTTCTTTCATGTCTTTTATTCTCAATGCGGACATTGCATTAGCTAGGCATGGGGGGATGGATTCATTTCTGAATCAATTTGTCAGCTCTGTGGAATTCTTGTAAATTCTACTTATTTTCTTTTATATACATATATAAAAAAAATGAATTAGGAAAGAATACTTGGGCATTAGGACTTTTCAATCTTTAGAAATATTATAGTAGGATTTGAATACTAAGACCCTTCAGTCCTTTGGGCTTAATCAGCCTGGGTATCCATTAAAATGTGGATTTGTGTATTGAGTCCTTGCCATCCTGAATTCTATTTCGATTTTATTAATAGGTTTAGGTGATAAGTATATGACTTATCAAACTATCCTCTGGTTTGAGGGTACTTTAAGTCTAAAGCATCTACACACTATTCATCTCTAACTCGTTGTTCGACGGTTTTAACGAAAATTGGGTAGCTAATGATCCTTTTAGGGTGGTATAGCTAGCAAGTTATCGTGGGTAATAGCTCATAGGTAGGTTGTCCAGAGCTCAGACACTAGACCATTCCTTTCCTATTGCCTTTAGGTAAATCTTAGACCAGGGAAGCCACCAACTTAAAATGAGAAAAAAAAGTCCAAAAAGAAAAAAAAAGAGAAAAGCAAAAGAAAAAGAAAAGGAGAAAAGGAAAACAAAAGAAATAAGCTACACTTCATTGCATGAGTATGGCTGGCAAGTTTTTGTGGGTAACAGCTCATTGGTAGGTTGTCCAGAACCCAGCTCAAGAAATGCACGTCAAATTCCAAAAACACTTAGGAAGAAGCGGAGAAGTAGAATAAGTTGGGGAGATATACACTTGATTCACTCTTGTGTTGGCCCCATAAAAAGAAAAGTAGGAAGAAAACTATCGGTCGTATAGATACACCGTTAGGTAGAATTCTTTTTAAGGTTACCTAGGGGCGTAGAAACCCGAAGTCTGTTTTGATTGTCGATTAACGAGTCTATCACTTTCACAAAAAGGTGCTTAGAACTTAGGGTTCTCATCAAGTTTTAGATGGGTTGAGTGGTCGTAGAAAGCCACTCTACAACCCTAAACTCAAAAATCTAAAAAAATTAGAAAAGAAGAGAAACGAGAAAAAGAGATCTTTCTTTGAATAAGGCAAGGGCTTGAGGTGGTTTGCATTTTAGCAGATACCTGGGCACTGTTGTGTCTTTGAAAGTTCAGGTCCTAAATAAGAATTTCTTAATGTTGAAAATGACTTGTGCCTGAGTAATCCAACCCTAATTCTTTTATAAATAGTATGTAGTTTTTGCTAGGGACTAGCAAAAGATATGCATGGGGGTGTGATGTGCATACATCTAAATAGCAAAAAATGTATATTAATGAATGTTCTTAGTGTCATATTAGTATCATACATAGTAAATATTGCATAATATGCATAATCATACATTTAGGTCAAGTTGTATAGATTGTATAGTAATTGTCTCCTTTTATGGTCAGGGACAGGATAACTTTTTATCAGGGCCTCGGATCGAAGTTCCAACTGTACGGATCTGGTCAGGGCGACGATTGGAGTTCAACGACTCCAAGATCGCCCTGATCGGACATCCGTAGCACCAGATAGAGATTGAGGAAGCCTAAAGATCAAGGGCCAAGGTGGTGCTAATCTGCACTTCAGGTGACAAATCTGACCACACAGATTGGTTCGGATCGATGATCGCAGGCTAACGACGTGAAAATCGATCCAATTTGACATCTGTGGCACCATGTACAACACACAGAAGATGGAGAGCCAAGATGGGACCATGTGGCACGATCCCAGCTGCCAAATCGGCCCTAAGGATCGCTGCTACATCTCCAAAAGATCTTCACCGCTCGATCCTAGTCGTTGGATCTTGATCTAATGGCCAGGAACAACCCAGATGAGCCACTCACACTCTCTTAAGGCAATGGGAGTGGACGATCTAGGCCGTTTGATCTTAATCCAATGGCCGCGAAAACGTGCGCCTGAAATCAAAACCGTGACAAAGTAAGCACCGCAGCACAGCAGTCGAGCGGCGTTGTGTGAGCGCGCAACGTGCATTTGACTCGTCGTAAGCAGTGCGCGGGCGAGTAATCGCGATCGTGCGATTAAGTACGGGCAGCACAGATCAGCCAATAGTGCGTACCTGCGATCTGACGTGTAGTGCGCACGCCTGATCGCACACAAGCGTGCGGTGAAGGCGCAGACGAAGGCGCGCAAGGAGAAATCTGAGTAGTCCGATCTCGCGATCGGACGTCTAAGATTTGAAAGACATGCGCGGGCGTTTTGAGTGCGGTAGGCGGGGAGGCACGCGCAGTGCGCGCTCCTCGATCACGATCAGACCTTTCGTGACAGATAAATCCGCCACTAAAGACCTGATATTAATATTTTAAGCTTGAAATGACAAATTTGCCCTCAATTCCTACAACTATAAAAAGAGACCCAACCTCCACTTCTTCTTCATCCCTTCCTTCACCTCTCTCCCTCTCCAAAGCTCAAGAAAAGCTTGTCCCACACCCGGGATGCTATTCTAGAGCCAAAATCCAATTTTCTCATCGCCGTTCTGGAAGTGGATCCCGCGACGACGATGACATGTTGCCTCGTTCCCACTTCTTCCTGCTTTGTCCTCCTTCTTCCCACTCCGTCCCTCGTTCTTTTAGGCGTTGTCCCATCCGTCTCATCCTCCAAGCAGTCGTCGAGGAGGATAACCTCTCTCTATCTTTTCTTTTACTGCTTTCTAGAAGAGATTTCCCGCTTTCTAGTGTAGATTTCCTGCTTTCTAGTGTAATGAATAGTTGTAATCATAATGAACATCAACTTATGATAATGAATTCCAAGTTTATTTTCTCTCTTTTGTCTTTATTTGTAATATTCTCTCTCTGTCTTCTATTCTTTATTCTTTAAGTAGATAGTTAGTTTAGATTTAATTCGACTAGCTAATCTGCTTTGTGACAATTAAATAAATGCGATTTTAAATCGAACTTCTCCCTCCCTATGTTTGATTCGAAATTCTTAGAATTTCGATATAAATTTATCTGTTGACGGATTTCTTCGCAAATCGAACTACAATGACAGGTTTTTCGAAACCAACTTCGATCGCTTAGTATTCCGCATCTCAATAAGAAGTCATCATGCTCCGCGAACCTTGTAGCTCTGTCCTAGAGCTTCGCCAAATCTCTAGGTGGGAAATCGTCCATGTCATACAAAAACCTCTGAGTCAGGAGTCCTGACTTGAAGTATTGGATGTCGATGGCAATGTGAGGTCGTTTACACTTGAAGTACTGGGCCTTGAACCAGTCCTGGTAGGACTAGAAAGATTCGTTCTTCTACTGTTGGATCTCCGATAGCCTTTTAGGGTTGTCTCTAACCCTCTGCTGCCTAGCATAATATTGGCAGAACTAATCTGCCAACTCTTGATAGCATATGATATGTCCGGCCGACAATTTGCTAAAACACTCATGGGCTATGCCAAACAGATAGGACTGGAATACTCAGCAGAGTACTCCATTAGGGTAGCCATGCACCAACATCGTCTGGCGATAGCTCCCAACAAAGCTGTTGGGGTCCACTGTCCCGTCATATTAGTCCATGACGGGCTGTTTGAATTTCTCCGGCAGAGGGGTCATCATCACTTCCTTAGTGAAAGGGTAGGTGGTGACATAAGCCCGGGGGCGTATACCCCGCATTGCCTTAGTGACCTGGTAGACGATCTCAGAAGTCGAGCCTCTGCTGCTGGTCTCCAGGGGTTGAGCTGCTGAGTTCTCTTTCGACGAAGGTGGGTAAGGAACTTTAGGCGGGTGAGGAGGGGCTTCCCCTTTTTAGTTACTAAGTACTCATTTTAATTTTTCGAGCTGTTTGCGTAGATGGGCGTTCTCATTCTCCACGGTATGACGCCATCTTTGCTGCTCGTCTTTGAGGTTTGATTGGGGGGGCTCCTTCGGGGGGGGTTTGCTGAACTCCCAGATCTATTTGATCTCCAGGAGTTTTCCCACAACTAAAATCTCTTTAGCCCTATGAGTCACCAGCTTAGCCTAATACTGCTCCTCCCTCGCCTGCATTTCCAGGGAGTGTCATGCTCAAGGTCCTCCAGCAGCCGGCCGGGGACTCCCTGCTTTTCCTTGCTTGGCCCGGTCGGTTGAGGGTGTCTCTTGGACACCGAGACACTGGATTCAGCCTGAGCCGATGCTTTCTTAGAACTAGCACGGGAGGAGTTGCGAGTTGTAGGAGCCATTTGGAGGATTCTAAGAGCTGGGAAATGTTATTAATTAATAATCGCTTCCCACAGACGACGCCAATTGATCGGACCTCGTAAGTGATCGGAGGATCTGACTCAACAACATAAGCAATCATACAGAGACAAGGAGGTTGTCTACCTAGTTCCACTACGAAAGGTGTACGTCTTGGGGGAGGATGATGCTCCCAAAAATACACTAGTAAAGAACAAGAATACAATCTCTCGTTTTCTCTTTAATCGCCTGGGAGAGGGCCTCGAGGGCCTGTCTTTGCTATATATAGTGCTGGGATCAGTCTTTTTACAAGATCTTCTGACTAGATATGCCCGTTGTCAGGATATGTGTGTTGTTAGGTTATTAATTGCGATGACGATGTCATCATTTATTAATGGCATGGCCGTGTTGGACTTTTTTGGTCATCTTCTTGTTAGTAGTTGGTGTCGGATCTCTAGGCGGGTCGGGTCCTCTGAATCCACCCGTATTCGGGCCTTTCCAGATGTACGTGGGTTGGATCCCTAGACTTGCATGTATTTAAAGCTTTTTGGGTCGAACCTTTCTTGTTAGACTTCTCACGGAGTTTTAAATCCGATGACATTTTTTATCCCTCATCAAAGTCTTCATTTGAGTTAATTTGACTTAGGTCATTCTTTAGTTGGGTTAATCCTTTCCATGGGGCTCTTGTCAAGTTTCACTTGGGTTTTCCCACATTCAGATCCTTCCTTAGATATGGGAAAATTTGCCATCCCCACTAAAAGCAGCCAAGAGGTTGAATAAAAAGGACTTGGAAGAAACTGAATTGACCCGAAGATGCTCGGACCAGATCGAGAAGGGATTCCTGATTCAATCTTTCGTAAGAGAATCCCCTCAACATTTCATGGAAGGGTGGAGGGGAGGGAATTATATTTTGAAAAAATGAGGAAAAGAAAAGGAATTAACCATTTTTCTTTCGACAATTTTCTATCATTTTGCATAGATTTGTTCCTTTTTCTTCCCTTCTCCGAGGATTCCATCAGGACCATCACTTCCCCTCTCACAGATAGAAGCCAATTTTCCAGTGACGGAGTGGAATTGAGGGAAACTTGATCTTCCGCCCGTTTCTTGCTATATGCACGGACGCAATGAAGATTGATCAAAGGAAATCTAATTTCTCCCTTCCTCTCATTTCCTCTACTTTCCTTGTGGAAATTTTACGTAGAAATATTAAAAATTGTGTACCTGTCGTTGACTTTCATGCATTACTTTAAATATGCTTGGAAAGTTGACGTCACTTGCGTTGTTGCCGCACCATTAGTTCCCATGCACGATTAAATTTAGTAGTCGTGGATAAAAAGTAAGAAAAAATTATTGTTTTTTAGTTTGATTTTTTTTTTTCCATCGTAAGCTGAAGATTTTATCTTGTTATTTAGTTGTATTTATTTTTAACGAAGAATTATTTTTATGTATATCATTTACTTTTTTTATATAAAGAGAGTTAGGTTATTTTTTTATCAATAAGAATAAATATTCTCTCTATTTAAAATCTCTATATAGTATCAAAGTTACCGATCTTGGTGGTTTAGGATTTTGGAAAGAAAAAACTAGAGAGGGGAGGTCCTCCCTCAACGTCGTCGGCCTCCGACAAGTCACCGGAGAGGCTCTCTCCTCTTTAATAACTTCTCCTCTCCCTCTTTTGCTTCCTCTTCTGCTACTGCTACTCGTTGTCGACCAGAAAAAGCCACGTTGGCCTCACCTCCAAACACCAATCACCGTCAACCTTGGAGGGGTATGTTGCTGAACCATCAACGACGGACCACAACCCCTCTGACCATCATCGGTCGTCGGAGTCACCACCGACGAGCAAGAAAGGCCCCTGCACCGCCAGTTAGCATTGAGGACCAGATCGAGGTTTTAGACCCTCAAACCTCGCTCAATCGAGGGTTTGAGGGCACCATCAAGTTCCTTGGGAGGTACCTTACCGGACCAAGGTGGTCCAAACCTCCTCCGACTCACCAGAGCTCCACCACCGGTCTCCCTGCTACAGTGGTGCCGCTTACAACGAGCAAGATAAAAAAAAAAAGACAAAGGAGAAGAGGGTGGCGATCTTGTCGGAGGAGGGACCCTCCCTCCCCTCAGTGCCATCGACCTTCTCACAAGCCCTCGATGGAGGAGAGGGTGGAGAGGAGGACAGTGTCTTCTCCAACAGGTGACGGTCGTAGAGGAGAATGCACGAAGAGGAGAAATCCTCTTTAGGTTTAGGTGTCTTTTATAAAATAAAAAAAATAAAAAAAAATAGGGCTCTTTTATGCTTGAGTCCACCTTTTTAGTTTTCTTTAAAGATGAGTCTTTTAGTGATGGGGTATTTGTTGATAACCCCTCAAAGTTTTGAGTTGTCTCAGTTGGGTGCTTATATGTTGAGTAGAAGAAACATGAGTTGAAGATGGGAGCCGCCTAAAGATGTCAAAGTTCGGGCAACACTCTCATGTACCTCAAGAGAAATCAAGTATTGACTAGCTTTGTGAGGGCATACAAGCAGGGACACCCTGAGTTGAAGACACGAAGAAGTGGAATACCACGTCAATGAGAGTGGATCTTCACTACCTTATTGATCCAGGACTTCACCGCCTCCCACATCTTGTCTTGCGAGGGAGTGTTAGGAAATAAATTGGAGATTTTATCTCCTTATTTAGTTACGTTTATTTTAAGTAAAGAGTTGTTTCCATGTATACCATGTCTCCTCTTTATATAAACAGAGTTAGGATCTCTTTTATTAATAACAACAAATATTCTCTCCACCTAAAATCTCTACATCCTCTTCCCCCACTCGCTCCCCCGTCCATCTTCCCTCACCACAACTCGTCACACCTCATTGGATGGGCATGGACCTCACTGCACCTTGATCTCTACTCCTCACGAGGGAATGGTTGGAGCACTCTTTATTGATCTCTTTGTCTATCATTCTCTTTCTCTCATTCTCTCTCAAGTACTCCAAGGTTGAACTCAAAGCTCCCTTCCTTCTCAACTCCCTCGAGCTCTTTTGGCACTGCCATCATCGACCCCAACACCATCACCAGATGAAGGGGCAACTAGAGGAAGGGGGTGAGGGAGGGAGCCGAGGGGTGTAAGTCATCGTTTGGTAAAGAAGGTGATGATGGCCTTCATCTTTGTTAGTGTCATAGGAGTACAAGCATCGAGTGTTTTCCAAAACGCACTGAAGGAGCTTGAGAGGGTGGTGGCCGTTGATGTTGATGATTTGGATGTCGATGGTGGTAAGGGGAAAGAGGAGGGTGAGAAGAGGTCGGTGTCATTTGTTATAGAGGTGAGGAGAGGGCACATCTAGAAGGGAATAAGCGCATCTACAGGGGTGTGCTAGCGAGGGAGGTGGTGGCGGTGAAGCTATTAATTCTATCATGATGTGGTGGAGGGGGGCGCAAGGGGGTTCTTCGTGGATGTGGAGATGTAGGGGAGGGTGGCCCTAGCACTCGACCATCCTGGTGAGGAGGTTGTCAGCGTTCGAACTCACTAGGTTGAGGTTGATGTGGAGAATGGCAGGTGGGGAGAGGGCAAGGATGTCATTATTAGGGAAGTCATTCTTGTTAGGAAGGAAGAGGTGGAGCTCAAGTGGGGTTGAGGGGTGGAAGACATTGAGGGAGTCAAGGTTAAGGAGGTTATGCTAGAGGAAGTAAAGTTGGTAGGGTGGTCGTAGTTGTTGCTTGTGGTGATGGTGGGCGTAGTGGAGAAGGGGAAGAGGATGGTGGAGAGGGGGGAAAGACATGGAAAAAAGAAGAAATTTTGTGGTTAAAAATATAATTTTTTTTACTTTTAAATCTGTTACATTAAATTTAACGATGCTAACAGGGTGATGATAACGTTAAGTGACATAACTTTCTAAGGGCATTTAAAGCAAATATCGAGAAGTCAATGATAGTCACATAATTTTCAACGTTCCCACTGATATCTATGTAAAAAGTCCCTCCCTCCTAACTTGAAAGTCATGTCCCTTTCATTTCCGGCGAACAAACATCCGGTAAACCAAACCAAAAGGTCCTACCGACACTCCCTTGAATCTTCAAGGACCAGATCTCCATACTTCGATGTCCGTGGACCACCTCCACACCACAACAAAGATCCGAGGACCTTCATGCAATGTTCCTGTGTATTGCACCCCCCACCACGAAGTCCCACGAGGATTAATTAAATGATATCTCACCACGAGTTTGTGGCACATTGGCACGCAAAAGGGAAAGAAAGAAAGAAATAAGGCAGAGAGAAAGAGAGAGAGAGAGAGAGTAATGTGGAGATAGAGATAGAGAGAGAGTCACATCCTCGTCAAACGGTCAACAATTTCTATTTCGCCGTCTCTACCCGCCGCCGCCTCCCCTTCCAACCTTCCTGCCCTTTCTCCTCCCTCTCTATATCTCTACCAAATCCTCCCTCCCTCTCTCCTCGTTCACCCCCCTTTTCCTCTCCCTCTCTCTCTCTCTCTCTCTCTGGAGACCACCTTGTCGACCTCCTCCTCCTCTGCTCTATGCTCCTCACCCCCTTCTCTTCCCATCAAATGCGTGGTAACAACAAACCCACCACGATGACCCCATCAAGAAAGCCTTCCCATTCCCCCCTCCCTTAAACACCCAACTCCAACCCACACACACCCACATTTGCAGCACCAACAAAGGGGCATTAGACATAATAGATAGAAGAGGAAGGTAGAGGAGAAGGAAGCAGAAGAGGATGGATGGGTCCGGTTACTACGGGTTGGTGGCGGTCATGGCGGCCTCTGGGAGCGTGGTGCTCGTTGCCCTCGAGGCCCACCGCCGCCTCCTCTCCGATTTCCGCAAGAAGCTCGAGCTCGAGCTCGGTACGTTGCACCCTCCTTCTACCTTTAATGCCAAAGATCCCATCTTTTTTTCCCTCTCTCCATTTCTTCCCTTTTAGGGTTTGAGGGGAGTTGGGTTTGCTTTGCGGTTTCTTGATTTCTGGTCCCCTTCTTTGTTGTTTGTTTTGGGTTTCTGACGAACCCTTCAGTTGGGTTCCTTTCCTCTCCGCCTCTCTGTTCTCTTGATGCCGATTTGTGTTTTTTTTCTCTTTCCTTTTCCCAAAACCAAAGATCCCATCTTTTGTCCGTTTTCTTTTTCTGGTTTGAGAGTTGGGTCGGTTTTTTGGGATTTTTGGTCCCATTTTCTAGGTTGTTGGTTTTGGGTGTTTGCAGGGACCCTTTCATTTGGGTCTCTTCCTTCCTGTGCTTCTCTGTTCTCTTGATGCCAAGATGTTTGTTCTTCCTTACCTCCCAAAGACCCCATCTTTCTCCGTTCTCTTCCCTTTGTTTGAGAATTTTGAGAATTGGATTTGTTTTGGGATTTCTGATCCCTCTTGTGTTATTTGCTTTGGATCTTGTATGCCCTTTCGGTTACCCCCAGAGATCCCATCTTTCTACTTTTTATTTTTTAATTTGAGAATTGGATTTGCTTTGGGTTCTGCATGGGGAGCGCAATGCCCCAAAATCTGAGCTTTTTTTTTTTTTATTACTCTCTTGCAATTTGCGCAGTTTCTTGATATTGTTATTCTCGAGAAATGGTGTTTTCTTCCTATTTCTTTATTTGTTTCGAGTCCTGCAATTTAACGACTCCTGAAAATCTATTCTTTTTTCCTTCTGCCTTCCATATTTTTTTGTCAACTGTTCTGTCGCCGTTTGTCGGCACATTTTATTACCTAAATTGCGTTCTGGCGGTGTTCCCGATGCTCTCTAGTTTTTTATTTTTGCTTTTTGATTTTGCATTTTCTCCAATACCCAACCCAGAAAAAAAAATTTTCTGCCGCTGCCTTTTCATCTGGTTTTATTATGTTTCTGGAAAAAAATCATATTTTATTTTTCTTGATTTTGTCTTTTGCGCCGAACCCAATTCCCTCCGATATTTTTCGTGAGCCTCCTTACTTCAAATTTTGGATTTTGTTCCACACCTCCAGTTATTTTTCTCTTTTGTTTAATTTGGATCAGAGGCATCTTCATCTAACTTTCTTCTGCTTTCTTTAAAAAATAGTCCCTTCAAATATCACAATTCCTTGTTTATTTTCCTGCATAAGAAAATTGATCCGAAAAAAAAAAAAGATTCGGTTTCGTGTCGTCTCCTCCCATTATTTTGGATTTATGGATCGATCCCAATTCCCAAAATCTGATGCAGGTGGCAGTGGAGGGAGCAGTACAAGGAGGAAGCCGGCGAAGAAGGTGAGGTTCGCCGACGACGTGGTGGAGCCTTCGTCGGACAACAAGGAGTACCGCCGGCGGCACACGGCCGCCATGATGCAGCGGATGCGGGCGGCCGGCGGTAGCGTTTGTGTGTAAAGAAAGATCATACAAAGTTGAAGGGGGCAAAAGGAAATTAACGGAAAGGGGAGGGGAATTCTATAAAGGTGTTGAAAAAGAAAATGTACAGAATCAATAATTCCTTTCGCCCCGTGGTGTTTTTTTTCCTCCCCTTTTGTTGGGATTGTTAATAGATGGTGGTGGAAAGAATTTATGCAAAATTTTCTCAGGAATGATGTATGTACACTTCTGAGTTTCTCAGACTTTGAAATTGGCTTGTTTATCACTGGTTCATAGAAATATGTAGGGGGATATTATGCCCACCGTAAGAATGAAGCCCTTGAACTTGCGAAATCAAGGCTTAGGTATGTCGTGAACTGCGTCAATTAGATCAATTTTGTGGCTAATTTTGAAAGTTCCTTGCTCATCTGACCCACTTGGTTCGATCAGGAAAGAAAATTTTTGACCAAGGTGAGACGGTGGCTGAGGTTTTTACTACAAGAAAACTCTTTGTTTAAATTTAGTATTTGATGAGAGGAGGTAAATTCTCACTAAAGATCAATCATTGAAGGTCTTATAAGGGCCCAACAATAAATCCAAAGAGTCCCATAAGGTAAAAGGTAAAAAATCCATCAAGCGGACAACATTTGACTGTTAGCTTAATGAAGATAGGTGGAAGAAAGGACAATCGACTAAAAGACATCGCAGTTGGAAAGGTATTAAATAGGCAAACCCATGTTTGTCTCCACCCACCTACCAGCTTGGCGAAACTAAGTGCAGTTGCTTGACTCGGCACTTGAATCATCGGTTCACTAAAAGGATGACAGTTAAAGATTACATCCTCATATATATATATATTGAAGAACACGACTCACATGCTTCAGATAATAGTCTTCATCTAACAAAGTGCATCTCACCTTAGTCATCATAACTTGAAAATTTCACAAAGTTACGTGTGTTATGGGATGTCTAGTACTTAAATAATCATGATCCAAGAGAGAGGGAATCACGCGCATTTAAAGAGATAAGAGAGATTCTTGTACTTACAAATAAGATAGTGAAATTTTAAATAGTGATTCTACTCTCCTCAAATGTATACATGTCAAGTGGAACTTGATAACCAAATCACATTGTCTCGTTACACGGTTGTTGATTGTGAATGATTCTTCTTTCCCCCATTACAAACCCTAATAGGGCTCATTAGAAGTAAGCTCCGAATAGAATTCTATCATAAAGTGACTTATGTGCACATTTATGACTATTTTATGAGATTCCACGGTATTCTACTATGGGTGTCAAATAAGATTTCAACTCAATCCTAAACTTGACTTGCTTCGTTATTGAGTCAAGTCTCAGGTGCAATTGTTAGACCTGCAAGCATCCAATAAAAAGACTTGTTTGACTCTTATGGAGCCAATAAAGGTAACCAATTGGACTTACATAGGATCCCTAGACTCATGTAAAATTCACTAGACCTGTATATGACCCACATATTGTTGGACCCTGATGAGGGACAAAAATCGCCCTCAGATCCAAAACTCCGCATACAACCCCACAGATGATCCAGCTACCTGATTACAGGGTAAACAGACCAGACTGGTATCACCTGTCTCGCCTGCGAGAAGCCAGACCCAAACTAGGATTCACCCAATCTGCCAGCTTCTAGGCCTAACTTGGGTAAATGGTAGCCGGCCTTGTCCTAGCAAAGACAAAGACCTACCTCCCGCAATAGCCAAGCGTTACTCACAGAAGCTCACGCCCATGCCGCACACCCGTCCGGCAAGGCACCTCTTAAGGTAGAACTTGAACAGACGTGCCTGGCGTTCTGGTATATTACCGTCTCTTAAAGATGGTAAGCCATCTCTTAAGACTAGCTCGTACTCGGGCGGGCGCATCCGACGTTCTAGCATATTGCTGCCGCTTAAGACCGGCAATCCACCTCTTAAGGTTAACATGAACTTAGACGAACACATCCAACGTTCCTGTATATTGCCACCTCTTAAGGCCTACAAGCCACCCCTTAAGGTTAGCTCGAACTCGGACAGACGCGATTGGCATTCCCTTACGTTGCCCCCTCTTAAGGTTGGCAACTCACCTCTTATGGTCAGTCGGAACTTGGGCGAAGGCACTCAACGTTCCCTTATAATGCTGCCTCTTAAGGTCGGCAAGCCACCCTTTTTGGGGTAGCCGGAACTTGGGCCGACATGCCCAAAGATCTCCTATACTGCCACCTCTTAAGGTCGGCAGGCCACATCTTAATGGTAGCTAGAACTGGGGCCCCACGCCCCACGTTCTAACCAATATAATAACAACTCCCTGGGCTAGTAGGAACTTAGGCCCATGCACCCAAAAGTTCTGCACGCACTGATATCTGCCATAGGCAGGATTTCAGTCACTTCATTCTTAGAAGCATCTGTTAACAAAAATAGATAATGATAATATGGGTCACCTCACCCAATGATGGTATACCAGCCAATGAGGCTGGTAGGGTTTGGGGCTCTAGCACCCAGCGTTCTGGACAGCACGATGCAGTGTCACATCACAACAACGCCGCCAGCTTGGGCCCTTGCACCCTGAGTCTCGCATAGCGCACGCTCAGACTCTTGGCTAGAAAAATACGAGCACCGACTATCGGTTCCCATTGTCACCCTCCAAGGTCAGCCTCCTTTTATTGCCACCTATTAAGGTAGGTTCCTATTTGTGGTCACCCCCAAGGGTCAACTCCCACAAATCTCCCCCTGCGCTTTCTCTACCCAGGGGCATAGTCAGGCGGGGTAACACGCAGCGGTATTACACCCCATGGCCGCATTAACAAAATCACCCCTTCCTCGCATATGATAGGGACAGACCCAACAGTAGAAGGGCCATGTCCAAAAACGGTTGGGCTAACAACTGCCGTTGCGAACGTAAGCGATCACCTAGCGACCAACTTCCAGGCCCTTATCTCTGCAAAAAGCCAGGTAATGGATCACGACTAAACAATCAGATCCAAGCTTGTCCTCATAAGAATTCAACCAAGCTCTTTAATTGCAGCTACTCAATCCTACCCTGACGACGCTGCCTAGCTCGTCTAGGCTCAGGATTTGCCTATTCAGGCGATTATGACTCAACCAAAGAGGCTAGGGCTAAGGCAAGGGAGCTTCACCGAGTCGATTCTGTTAAACCCTCGTGTCAAGCATAGCTTTCAAAGAAGGCGATGACCCTAAACGAAGCACACCACATGCTCCACTAACAGAGCCTACCCCAAGGCTCCCTTATCAGCGATAGGGGCCGAAGGACTCCTACGATGGGCACCTTTGCCTAACTCCCATATGGGACACATAGCGAATATTACCAAAATTGGCCCTATCCCGGCCAATGAGTTTCCCACGAAACCCAAGCAAGCAGCTCTCTGACAAAGGAGCATGCTCGAATACAAGGAGCTCCAAGGCCCCTCAACCTCCAACAGAGAGACAGGCATAGTCAAGGTAGCCATAGCCCCTTCACCCTTAGGCACTAAGGAAAAGGGCCCTGGTGGTACCAGCGAAGCTTGAGTACCCTCCTAACTCTACCTTGGCAAACCCCGTCGGCGACAGCCAACTAAGGAGAGTGCGCAACGGACCATGGCATCCCGATTAAAAGCCAACAACGCAAGCAGGGATCTCCTACCCCCTCCCTTTTCAAAGGGAAGGCACTCGAAGTAACCAAGTAGCCCAACTATTTCGCGAAGGACAAGCTCTAAGCACACGCGAAAATGCTAAATATTCAACAGTCCCAACACGACCTTCCGCCTGGATGGAGTAGCGCCAATCCTAGCATTCTCCCGTCAACTCCCCCTCCCCCTTCCTCGGTCGAGACTGTCATACAATGTGTCAGGTGAATGCAGGCGGACAAGGCACCAGGCCAACGATCGAGCTATGAAGTATGCTGGAGGATCCCTATAGATCATGCACAGATGGCTACCTAGGCACGGAACATAAGCACTCAGCCAGTGCCCTTGATAGCCATTTCCACGGGCATCTCATTCGGCCCTACAAAAATCAACTGGAATGGAATAACGAAGCAAGCATCTATGCCAAGTCATTTAAGCGAATAATCAGGACACCCTACAATAGGTATCAAGCAACAAATCATGAAAGCAGTCTGTATAACCCTTCCGAGTGATAAATCCTAGGCGGTAAACCGGTCCTCATGCTTGGTATATGAGCAAGAATTCACAATAGCACAAAGAGGAAAGAGAATAAAAAAGGGAACAGAAAGCTTCTTCCTTTTATAGGAAATATTAACTATTATATTCCCTAGGATCATTGTCTCTGGCTAAATTACAGCTGAAAAGAGACAAGTCACTACAAAGATTCTGGCAACACCCTTCATTTGGACTGTGGTTTCAATCCAAGTCTTCGAGCCTCCCTACCTTAAGCAACACGAGTGATAGTGCAGCATCAAGACTAGTAAACTCTGCAGTCCTTGATGGACATGCCTCAGACATCTCCTCAGCAAAGATCAATATCTTCCCGTCTAGCGCCTCTTGCCCACGTCCCCAACGAACCCCCGCATATCAGTATGATGGCCTCCCCAGTCCCCTTTATAGAGAAAGACTGGCTGAACGAGGATCTCGTTGGCGGATCGGCAAGTCTTGACGAGCCACAACGGTTGCCCGAGGTAGGCAAAGCAGGTCGAAGGTGTAAAGTACCCTCCAATCTATCAGTGAGGTACCCCACCTAGTTGATGCCATAAGGCCTCCACCAGGCCATTTCACAAGGGATAACCGGTTAAGCTCAACTGCCTAGGCAGGCGCTGTGGGTGCTCTCTAAACAAAAGAGCCCGCTCCTACCAGCGCCCCCGTTGAGCTCTGCCTCAGATCTGGCTAGGAAAATACACTCTTGCCATAGGAGCTGCCAGCAGCAGTGCCCCCTGTCCCACCCTCGTGGAGTTACTGAGGGAGTCGAGCAGACCGATAGAAGCGTTGATCCTCCACAAAGGAGCGACCTTCACTCGGGCCTTGAATGGCACCTCCACAGTCCAACGTCCTGTGGGTTCTCCACACAAAACCAAAGGGGATGACACCCCCAGTGCAACATTCGCCGCCTCATCCCCGCCTAGGCCCAGGGAGGTGGACACAGCTGACTCCCTCCCAATAAACATCCAGCCAAGCTCCCCTTGCGGACACCCTGAGGGAGATTGATTTGCCTCCTCTTCGCTACTGGCCTCCCCCCTTGAAGTCTCCAAACGCAAAAGGAGACCTCCTTCTTATGCTGGCCTAAGCTTCTCCTCCACACAAGATGGGTCCCATATGGGGAGGAGCTGTCGCGACACCCAAAATTCTCTAGCGGAGAAAACCCCCAAGAGCCTAGGCCAAGAAATAAAATAAAGTAAGCATGCGAGAAGGAGGTTGGCATTTCCAGGCACACCCCTTTCCGAAAAAAGTGGCCAAGGCCTCAAACCCACCAACGTCGCAACAATCATATCAGACCATAAAAAGGGATTAGGAGCCCTCACCTCCACCCGTGCGTCAAATGGGAGCACCAAGAAGGGCCTGCCCCCATCTGAAGAGCCACACATGACCACTCCTTCGGCCACCTCGCCGGACATGCAAAGGTTTGACGGCGTAGCTTTATCAAAAGAGCGAACGAAGCAAACACATTCCTCCACACAGCTAGTAAGTCCCTAAAAAAACAAGCAAAGGGGGCAAAGGGTTGTTAAATACCCCCCGCCCCCAACCTCTATTTATAGCAACTGTGAAAGCATCGATTGTCTTTTTAAGCAGGCGCGATGCTCGAGGCCATGACCTCCCATGGCAACAAAAATTGATGCCTGCCTCAAAGAACACTACCTTTTAAGGCTGCCACAAGCTAGCGCTCATTTGCCTTAGGCTCAACGACTTGCCGCCTTCTAAGATCGACACGAGCTAAGGTACATTCGCCCCAAGTTGGATGACCTGCCGCCTCCTAAGGCAGGCTCGACAAGGTACTACCTCTTAAGGTTGGCACGAGCTAGGGCCCATCGCCCCATGCTCAATGAGCTACCGCCTCCTTTGGCCGACACAAGCTAAGGCTCATTCGCCTCAGGCTTGATCAACTACTGCCTAAGGAGAGACTTATCATGGCTCCTAAGTATCATTAATTAACTAGTTTTCCTAGTTAATTAATTAAGAATACATTAATTACAAGTTTAATTATACTATAGGGATTAAAATAAGTTAAAAATACTAAATTAAATATCAATTAATATTAATAATAATTTAATTAATAATTTGGACTCAATTAATAACATTTAGCTAAATATTCAATATTTAAACTAACTTATTTAATTTAAAGAACTAAGTTTGTAATTAACTTAATTATATCATTTAAATAAATATAGCTAAAAAGGGAAAATATGTAATTTCAAGGCATAAATATAATTTTTACCAAATTTATAATTATATATAAAAAGTTGAAAAATAAATAAGTTAAAATAAGCCTTTAAACTCAATATTTATGTTTTAGTCCCTATCTTTCTTTTACATTTGAGTCTTTTTTATTTAGTTAGGTCCTTTGATATTTACATTTATACCCCTATGTACACCTCTTCATTGTCTTCTTCATCTTCATCTCTATCTTGGATGGATGACGATAGCTGATGTCCATATCGCCAATCCACCGTCGAGTTAACGCCACATAGCCACCGCCATTGTCGCCAACACTAAACTCACCATCTCCTCTTCATCCAACGAGCCAGATCGTCCTCTAATCCTATTTAGAATAGTCGTCTAAGCTCATCGGCATTAGAGACGATGCCAGTGATTAGGATGAACCTAGTTGTGTATTCGTCTAAGTACATCCCCCAGGACCCCCTACTCAACCTATAACATACCCCATAGGGCCTCTGATTTCCACGGTCGGCTCCCTTCCCTCTTTCCCCAACTGAGTTCGACGATAGGCTATTCATCTGAGCTCCGACGTCTTCCCATCCCTACTCTTGAGCACTACCGTCGAGGAGTGTTGCCTTTCTCACCCCCTCTTCCTCTCTTTCGCCCTGCCAACAGTGTTGGAGCGTGCCACAGTTGTGATTCCCCTCCGCTTCTATTGGCCAAAGTTTCTCTCCTCATCAACGTTTGATTTCGCTCCCATTCTCACCCTACCAATGGTGAGAACCCTTAGGCGTATGATTAGCTTTTCAATTAGACAAGTAATGCTTAGGAGTAGGAGTAGATAGCTTAGATTTAATGTTGTCTTCCTCATCTTTGACAAGCCAATTCCAGCTCGCCGGACCTTCATTCATGTTACGAATCACCTTATCATCTTTCTCAACTTCTCACGATCACATTCCACCTTCTCCAACCTCAATTCTATCACCTAAACGCCTGAGCCACTCAACACTCACTAGAGTACCTCCACTATTTATGGCAGAGGTCTTTGGCCTAATCCACACCTAATGAGGGTTTTCCACCACCTTAGCATCACTTCAGGGCCCCGATCCTACCTCTAATTAACTATATTACCACCTATGCCAAAAACGCCCAAATTTCGCATCAACCTCTAAGCTGTTGTCCATGGCGAGCTCAGAGGAGTTGAATCACCTAATCAACCACACACACACCATCGTGGCACCATCTTGAGTGTTTTCCCTCACTCAATTGAGTGGGAAATAATTTATTGAGTTCAAGCAAACTCAAGAGGTTCTTTCATGGATTTATTGATAAATCTTTGAATCTATTCATCAATTGATTCAATTGTTGAGTTCTTGAGGTTCTTGTGACCTTAGGAGCATAGTGATGACCTCCTTTGAGTGTTTCGTGGAGATTTTATCTCCAATGACCCAAATCGGTGTTAACCGAAGCTCCGGCAAGCTTCAGTGACCTCAAATAGAGCCTCAGTCTTCCAAAGTGCCTGGGAAGCTCCAGATTGATTGATTTTGAGATGAAGATCAATTTCATGCAATTAGAATGGTGTTTTGATGATTATTACTCTTAGTTGACCATCATCTTCTCCAACTCCGACGAAGTTGGAGATACATGTTTGATGGACCCTAGACCCTAGGAACTAATCCTAAAACTTGTGTAGACCTTTTAGATTCTATTCTGATCTTCACTTAGGTCTTAGAACCCCTGAGTTAATCTATCGAACAAACCACTTTTAGAGCTCAGGCAGTGAAGTCTGATAATACTGCTGGAGTGTTCACAACCTAGTTTTGAGATGCTAAATAAATTCCTAAGGTTGAAATAGACCTATCTAGACTTTTAATTTGATTTGAGGAGCTCTAGATCTGAAAGTCAACTCTTGAGCTTCTATGGTCAACTAGGAGCTGTACTTGAGGAATTCAAGCTTGAATCTATGATTTAAATAATTGATTGAGGTTTTGATATGATTTAGAATCATTTGAAGCTGGTTTAATGGTGATTTATTGAGTTCTATTGTAAATCGAGTTTCTATTTAGTTTGGGTTCCAAAGGGAACCCAACACTGTTCTTGGTGTTTATGTTGAGATTCAAGCTCAAATCCTGCCGAGATCAATCGTTTACAGCCTGTAGAATTGATTCAAATCCTTTCCAACTATCCTAATTTATCTTCTGGGCCGATTCAAATCTTGAATCAGTGTTGTACACCTCAAACTAGAAGCTTTCAAGTTTTTGAGTTTTTTTTAGACCTTCCTAGACCTTTCTCCCTCTTCTAATCCTTGTGGAATGTAATATACAGCATTGCAGATCTCTCATTTGAGAGATATTTCCTCTCTACAGGTCATTTGATTTGAAAGTACATCTCTTAAGCACATAAGAAGTGCATAAGAAGCACATGAACAATGCCATGTTCTCCTTGTAAATCTTGAAAGTTCCCTACCAGGAGGGGATGCCGTAATAATTGCGGAAATAAAATAAACAATCTCAAAAAAATCAATCGCACAAGTACACAAGTAATTTTAGGTGGAAACCCAAACCGAGTGAAAACCACCACCTAACCCTCTCGAGTTAGGATTTTCCGATCAACCTAGTTGATCAAATCCACTAACCGAATCACTTTAAAACGAGGGTGATTCAACCTCAGTACAACCATGCTACAAGTACGAGGGTAGCGTTCCTCAACCCCTTCTCTCCACGAGAAGGATTTTGTCCCACGAAGGAGACGGGAATTCGCAAAGCGAATACCCAACCAAAAGACAAAGGTAAAATAAACAACAAACCTATAGAGCCAACAAAGTAATAAACCTAAGCTTCTATAGGATTTAGGAAACTCCCCTTTGCAAGGAGTGCGTCGACAATGACGCGGGTGCGTGAGCCACGCAACGACGCAATGTCGCTCTCGTAGACAACGGCGGGAGAGCGGGTGCGCGAAGGGAATGATGCTCTCAAGATGTAGAACTTGAGCTTAGAGAGCAAGAGCTTCTTGAACACAAGAGAGTGGAAATACTTGATCTTAGTGTATTGCAAAGTGTTTCTTGTGTGTCTAAGTGCTTTTCTTGTGTGTCTAGGTGTGAAAAGGCTCCCCTCTATTTATAGAGGCCTTAGGAAGGCTTTGGAAGGCTTAGAAAAGCTTCCATAGCCGTTGGGAACAAAGTCCAAGAGAATCAGGCCGAAATCAGGACAATGATTACATTTGACAGGGTTATCAGACGTCTAACTCTGGTATCAGACGTCTGGAAGGCCACTTTAAGACGTCTGATTTCAAGGTCAGACGTCTGATTCTATGCGGGTTTCTCCCTGACTTGAATCAGATCTAAACAGGGTTTTTGTGCAAGTCCATCAGACGACATACAGGACGTCTGGCACTAAGTCTGGACCTCTGGAAACCTACTTTTACTGTGGGAATTGATTTCCAAACGTTGCAACGGCTAGAAAATCTCTGAGAAGAGATTTTGGGTCAGCAGAGGCAAAACGGTCATTTATCAGACGTCTGGAAAGGCCTAAGGACGTCTGATAAGGCTCTAACGGTCATAATCTTGAGTGCCTGCTAAGCTAGCCAACGGTCCACTATCTGGACGTCTGGCAAGTCCATCAGACGTCTTCTAAGACGTCTGGACTAAGGTCTGGACGTCTGATTTCAGCAGACAGAACTAGCTATGTCCAGCCTAACAGTTATCAGACGTCTGAAACAACAGTCAGACGTCTTAAAATACATTATCAGATGTCTGATTTGGGAATTAGACGTCTGGAAAGTCTGTTTGAACCCTATATTGGTTTTCTAGGTATTCCACAGAAAACCTAAGTATCCTAGGGTTGTGCCGGTGTTCCTAGGACTACTGTTAGGGTTCTTTGAGGCTCTTTAACATGAAATATCTAAGGAAATAAAGAGCAACAAAAGAAACGAAAAATACAACAAGTATAAAAGAAGGAAATCTATCCTATTCTTCATTTCCTTCCATCTTTAATCTGTCACTCCACGCGAACCTCCTCTATTTTCCGTCAAGCTCCTCCAATCCATCCTGGATGCGAGCTCGAACTCCGTCTAAACATGTCCACATTTGCAATTGACCTGAAATCTAGGACTCAAATTGCAAATGTTAAATAACACGTGTTTTGTTATCATCAAAACAAATGATCGTGGTGCTTTAGCACCAACAAATCTTTGGATCAAATCTGATCCAACTATCAAATTAATGGAAAAATCATGTAGCCATGTCTTGCAGGTTTCGATAGAGCTACTGTGAACTTGATTTGGATCACTGAGCTGCCTGGAATCATTGTTTGAAGTTCACGGCCATTGATGTTACGCAAGGGGAGAACTGCCGATTAAAGTCTGATAAGAGCTTTAGCATAAACCTTAACTAGCACAATTTGATCTAAATAAGTGTGAAAAAGCTCTTACAAAACCTAGAAAAAAGCCTAACTCAGAGAATTCTAAATTGAAGAATAAGACAAGTCATAAGGGGTAAAACTATAATTTTACCAAAGCAGTGCACAATCAAGGTATCTAAGGGTTTGAATACAGGTCAAATGGACTTAATAAGAAAGAAAGTGGGATAGCCTGAGCCAAAAAGGGTTATAGCAACTTCTAGGAATTAAATGACATTCTGTAACCCTAAAAATAAACTCGATTTAATTCACGAGGTTCTAAGTAGGATAAAAATAAACTAAACCCTCTAAAATTCATGTAAAAATACTCCCTAGGGCTTAGAACCTTCAATTTGGCCTTTAGAACCTATCTTAACCTAAATTGAGAACCATGCCCAATTTATGACCTAATTTGAGTTTTTGCGCAAATCGACTGGTCAAATGTGGTCAAACCTAAAATCAAATCACACCATTCAATTCCTTAAGTCCAAATTAGGTTGATACAAAAATTTGGGCTCAGAGAAGACCATTTTGATCGACTTTACAAATTGGTCCTCTTGAATTACTTTTTTTGACTCTTATCTTTCTAAACCCTTGCATTTAGCCCCCCATCTTCTCTTTCGTTCTTTGCAAAATGGTCCCTCCGGCCACCCCACGCAGGCGCCATACCTCCGGCGACCTTGCGCGGAGGATGGCATCGCGCAGGGTATGGGGGCCCTATCAGGAATGAATGGGGGGTTCCCTGCGTCGTCCTCTTTCACAGGGACCCTCCCCTTTGACCTGTGGCAGCCCATGCATCTCATGCGAACGCACGAAAGGCATGGGTCTCCATCTCCAACCATTCTTCGGTGAGCTCCCCACGTCGCCCCCTTGAGATCCTCTCCTCGCCAGCACCTCTATAAGAAGCAGCAGAGGCAGTCGTTTCTGTCAAGCTTGTTTTGGCCGAAGAACACCCCAAACTTCGTCTCCTCTCACTCCAGTCTGACAGCCCAAGCTTTCGGCGATCTTTATTCCTCCTCCTCGTCACTCCACTGCCATACCTGCAGCAGAGCTCACTCCGCCTCGTCTTCCTACGCCAGGCCGCACCAGCTGGCGCCTCCAGATCCCCTCCTCATCGCCGTTACCCCCCTTCTGGGCACCTTCGTCCCCAGCTCCGGCAGGCACGCGCCGGATGCCCCTCCTTCCCTCTTCGTCAATTAAGTAGGTAAAAACCTTCCACTTTCTCTCTCTGTTATTTTCCTGTCTTAAATTGGCACTTTTGACCCCTCGACTGCCACTACCACCTCCATCTACTCCACCTCCGGCCACCATTTCCGGCAAGGTCGCTCCACCTCCACAAGCCATCCCACCCCTCGCCGACAAGCCCAGAAGCTCCCCTTCACTCCACTCAAGCATTTCCCCCACTCCATTCACCACCTCGCACCTCCAGACTACCCCTCGAACACACCCACCTGCACCTCTACAGTGTGCCCTAAGCACACAGCCACAGGCACTTTCCCGCCACGTCGACCCCCACACCGCCTTCGCCTCACTCTGGCGAAGCTTCCTGAGCTGTCTGACGTGGCCGTGAGGCCGTTTTAGTGCTTTTAGGTCTTGTCCCCCTCACCACCATTGACGGACAGCAGGAGCTGCTTGGCGAGCAGCTCCAGGCCCCTTCAGCACCAGGCACAGGCCCCTTCAGCACCAGGCACAGGCCCCAGGCCATGCGGAACCCTTCTGCGTGTGTGCCCAGGTTCTCAATTGGGGCCGCACGCCTTCGCTGCTGCCCCAATTGCTCGCAGCTTCTCGCCTGCAGGCACGTGGAGCAGAGGTGGGACTTTAGTCCCACCTCGGAGGTGTGTGGCCACACGCCCACACATAAATTGTAAAAGTGCTATTAGCCAATCGCCTCCGAATACACATGGGGTGAGGTCCCTCACCTAAACACCGCCCTCGTCCGTGAGCTCATCACACGGATCTGGTGCAACCTGACCCGACACCCTCCTGTGCACTCCTCGCGCGCCACCCACGCCGGTACACTTGGACCCGGGCACGCAACCAGGCCGATTACTAGGCTCTAGGAGAGCGTACCAAAGAGAGATTCAGAGAGAGAGAGACGCGGGGAGAGGGTAGGGTAGGTTTTGCGCTGAGCTTGTGTGTGTGTGTGCAGGGAATAGGTGAGGGAGGAAGAAGCAAGGATCTGCTGAAGAGAAGAAGGAAGGAAGAAAGAAGGAAGAGGAAGAGCAGTGGCAAGGACTTAGCCGCAGAGAAGCAGCCACAAGGAAGAAGAGGGAAGAAGGAAGGAGCTGAGGAAAAGGAAGGGCCAGAGAAAAAGAAAGGAAAAGAGAAGGAAGAAGAAGCTGCAGAAGAAAAGAAGATAGCAGGGGCACTGTAGCAACCGCGCAGTTAAGGCGTCTGACGCTAAGAATTGAACGTTCGGATCAAGGAAGAAAAGAGAAAGAAGAAAATCATAGCAGAGAAGGAGGAAGAAGAGGAAGGACACAGCAGCTGAAGAGAGAAAGAAAGAGGAGGCAGCTGCAGCAAAGAAAAAGAAGAAAGAAGGCATATTGAAGAAGAGAACTAGCTGAAAGAAAAGAGGAGAGAAGATGAAAAAGCCAAAAAAGAGAATTTTTGCTCTCTCTCTCTCTCTCCTTTGTCTTAATTTTTCTAAAACAATATATTGTGAATTCATATGCTTCTGGAATCGTAGTTTGCTTCCTGAGTTCGACATCGGGAAACTTTTTAAATCCGAGTAGTAAACTGTAAACTAGTGATAGCTTTTCGTGATATACTACAACGCCTAGAACTTTAAAATAACACGAAACCAAAAGCGACGCGACCAAAGTCCCACCTCAAAAGTGACAGAACACCTACATTGGTATAAAATGAATTGTGCGTAGAGGTCGATTGGTCGTCAGCGCAGGGCGCACTTATGAGCATATGATCTGATTCTCTTGAGCACGTGCATGAGCATGTGCGAGCATGTGTGTGGGCAGGAGCTTGTGGGCCTTGTTGGGCCTGGTATTGTGCAATCTAAAATAGTCAAAATTCACCTTAATAAATTAGGCTTGGGCCTCAAGTAGGGTCTGTTCCCACCCCTAGTGGGTGTTGTGTATCCTTGAAATCGACTAAGTGTGGGAAATGAATGCACAATAAGAAAGAAAGAAGAATTTGAAGTGAAGAGAGGGAGATGATTTATGAAAGAGCTACAAGAAGAAATTAAGAAAGAATAAAAGAGGAAAAGGTTGAGTTGAGAAAGAGAAGAAATTAAGGAGAGAGTGAGACGTCTGATGGATTAAATGGAAGTCTAATTTTGATACGTAAGTCTAATTTCTTAAAGAGATGTCTGATAAATATGACTGAAGGCTGATAAATGAAGTGCTTGAGCTTTAACTGTTTAAAGGCACTTGTATTCATCGTAAATTATTTTTATGTCTTATCTTATGTAATAAATGATATAATAATTGAAATTTCTTCTTATTATTCATTGTAAATCTTTCATGTACTTGTCTTTTATTAATGGAATGATTGCCATGCTTTAGAATTTTAATTCTATATGCAATTGTTCATACGCTGAACATATTATTTAAAAATAGTAAATTAAACTATATTTATGCTTCTCAGTGAATGACTTGGACTCAACCAGTTAAAAAGAAAAAAAATCTAAAATGTTAGGTTAGGTTGACCCTATACTACAATTAACGACAACAACCTAATGATTCAAGTTAACCTAAGTCCATTCTTTACACAATTAATTAACACTAATAACCTTAATTAACTGTGTTGAGAAAAGACAGATCACCACCTCCTGAGGCTGACACAAGCTAGGGCTCATTCCCCCCAGGCTCACTAAGCTGCCGCCTCCTAAGGTTGGCATGAGTTAGGGCTCATTTGCCCTTAGCTCCACTAGCGTCGCCTCTTAAGGATGGTGTGAGTTAGGGCCGTAAACTTGGGCTCACACGACCAACAATCAGATCCGGTGCAGTGCCATCTCTTAAGGCTGACACCAATGCTGGCTTATATGCCCTTACCACAGACCTCTTGTAAGCGGCAGGAGACAAGGGAAGACCACCTAACTCCTCCGTCACAATGTTCTCCCCGCTTCTTCTCAGCCGGCAAAACATCTGGGGGCATCATCTACAACAGAGTTTAAGTATCTTCACTACTCTCTTAGCAGTTCATACTAGTTAGAGAGTTGGAGCAAATGATGAGGGATAAAAATCTCCCCCGGACCCAAAACTCCGCATACAACCTCACAGAGGATCCAACTACCCAATTACAGAATAAACAGGCGAGACCAGTATCACCCGTCCTGCCTATGACAAGTCGGACCCAAATCGGGATCCGCGCAATCTGTAAAAAGATTCGACAAAGACAATACCGAGAATATGACAAGATGGAGGTGACCACCTACGTCCTGATAGTAGGTATGCCATCTGACAATAAGGACGTTAGAGGCCTCTAGGCTATAGGTCTTTCCCTATTATAAATAGTGATGAGAGACCTTCGAGTGAGCTCCTATGCAAGCTCAGGGCAAGGGAGAGAAATCCTGTAATTTCTCAAATTCTGGTGTATAGTTGGGAGTATCATCCTCCCCCTAAACGTACACCTCTTGTGGTGGAACTATGTCACCAAGTTCCCTTAACCCCCTTGTGATTGTCTGATCTTCATTGGGTCGAGTCCTCCTATCGTAATGGAGACTCAACCACTTCCTCCTAGCGATGGATGCTCATGACTATGTAGCATTTCTAGCCTTTACAAATCTTTTAGTGGCCGTCCGAGACCCATCAGACCTTCATAGGACTTTGCCGATGTTAGATTTTGCATTTAGGGTACGAGATATACTTCCTTGTTGGTCGAATCGAACCCCACCAAATAATTTTGAGGTTAAGTGAAATTGAGTATTTATACTATAAGGTTGTATCATGGTGTTTTGAGGTTATATAGCCCAACCACAATATTTGTGTTATAGTATTACATAGTATTGATAATGTTACATTTTCCGTGCACATAATTTCAATGTGAGGTTATATAACATAAAGGAAAACACTTCACAGATCTAGTTTTGTATATCATTTTATACACAGTTAGTGTCAAATATAATTAAATTATGAATAAAGGATGTTTTGCACCACCAAGGGAGAGGGAGAAATGCATCCATAAGGAGATGCTCATTTGGGAAGATGCTATCCTGTATGTGTGCAAGGAAGGTTATGGAACCTCCTTCAAAGTATTGTGTTATTTGTTAGGGTGCACCAAAAGCCAAAATTATTCACGTGCAAGATTTAACCATTGGTCTTAGAGGAGCTTTCTTAAATAATTCTAGGTTTTTAAAAATGCCCAAGTTTAAGGTGTATCGTTTCTGGGAGGAGCTTGTCAGGTTGCGGGGGGAATATTTTCTCTAAATGAAGTTTTTTATATACACTTCGATCTCAATAAACTCTATTTTTTTTTGTTTTGCTTATTGATGCTGTGGTATGTTATTTATTTTATATTTTATTTTGAATTTTGCTACGCCTTCATTAAATTATTTGGTTTAATATTTTGGAATTTTTACGAAGGCGTTGAAGATACATATGTTTAAATATAATAATTATCATGTACTTATTTTTATATGTTCAATATATGTGCATTTTTTAACGTAAGACTAGGGATGTGTTTGAGGAGCAGGGAAGGAATCAAAATATGGTTCTGCGGTAACAAACTTAATGGGGTTAATATGCAGCCAAACCCTTCTTTTTTTGACCAATTATGAAGCATCTTTATACATCACGTGTCAAACGATATACTTCGTAACATCGTGTGAGCGATAAGCGATGCATCTTCCACGCAGTTGACAATTACTGCACATGCTTCAACCGTTCCCTACGAGACGATTCAAATTTGGCGTGAGGCATGTGTACGTGGGGGATCATTTTAGAAATTAATACATAATTTAATTAGAAAATAAGTACGGAAATATGTATTGATCCTTATTTTACAATGTGTCCCAAAGAATAAATTAATTAAAAATTAAATAGATAAAAATATATTGGTTGACATAATTTTTAATTGATTGAAAATTAAAATATATCTATTAAAAATTAGAATATATTTGTTAAAAAATAAAAATATATTAGTGTATTTTACTTTTTTTATTAATGTTAAATAATTTTTTACTTAAAATATAATTTTTTCCTTGTAAAAAATAATTTTTTATTTATAAAAAATAATTTTTTACTTTAAAAATTAAAATACATCGATTAATATCAATACTTTTACATCTACGGTAAAAACTACATTTCAAAATATATTTATTTATTTTTTCCTCTTAAAATTGGTGCTAGACTTGGAGGACCATAACGCACTCTTCTTAAATTTCACTCCATGTTTCGTTGGAGCCGTCCACCGCCGAGGGAGACGTGGCGACACCTTTCCTAACCTTCTATTTCTGTCCGATTGGATTTATTAATCAAACCGACTGATTTGGATAGATTGGCAAATGGTACCAAACTTGCATAACCCTTCCTATCCATAGCTTGTACATGTCTACCCCCTTTCCCCCACTTACTAGCATGAGAAACAATTAACACACGATAAAAACCACAGCTCATATCACGCGATCAATCTAGACCGTTCAACTGTTGATGAAGAATTTGGCGTAAAATCCACCATGCTCTTTGAATTTTTCTACCGACAATAAGCTCTGTGCATCCATGACATAAGGGACCGGTGCCACAAAACTAGCGTAGTTGAGCCAATAACCTAATATCATATTTATAGTGTTGGTCTATCCCCAAGGAGTCGATAGAGTGCTAACACATGTCCATTGGCATATAAAGCAATGAGATCAAATTTTATGCTCACCATATTCACCCATCTTGAGAAAGTGTTACACAATTTCATCTTAACATTTGGTCGAGGACTTTAGAATAAGAATCTCGACTCAAATAAGCAAGTGCAAGGTGTTCATAAAAAAAATTTGATAATCCAATTCCACTAAGAAAAAGATATACGTCTGAAGGAGGATGACACTCTCAAATTTCATTGGTAGCTTTGTGATATAATCTTTTTCTTATTTCTTTCTCTATAATTGCCTCATCTTTAAAAGTTAACTCGTTCTAAGTATTTATAGGATGAACCTCCTTCGATCGCGGACCTCCTTCTATTTCCACAATCTTACGGCTTGGCTATTAACAGCATTTAACCAAGTAATCACCAGATGGCCATCAATGCATGTGTCGATGTGATGTTTGTACGTTTCACCTTTGGTCAACATGGTCAATAGTTGGTTAGCTGTCCCCTTGATTAAGCAGGTCCTACCTAGTGGCTGGATAGATGGATCTGATTAGTGGGTAGGTGAATCTATCCTGACTGCTGGATCTCTATAGGATGTCAGGTAGCCTGATCCGTCGGGATGCTGAGTAATCGGATCCAGTCGGATGCCAAGCAAATGAATCCATGAGATGATTTTTCTCCCATCATCAATGTTAATGCTACATGTTACTCCTTTATTCTCATTAAATGTGCTTTATGGTGGTACAGCATGTAGAACTTGAATCATATTGGCGCCACGAGTCAGATGGCATTATTATCCTAAAAATCGCTATACATTGGACACCCTCCGAATAGAAATAGCACTTCTTGGTAATCAACAATATAGACCACTTTGTGCTATAAAATGTTGCTAACTACCATATGTAATTTTGAGAAGATCATGGCGCTAAGTTTTTTATGACATCGATGCTCATGTAAGTCCATCGTTTCTACAAATAGAATAAAAAACCATATGCCTCTAATGTCCCTCTCTTACACGTCTCCGTCGTCCTCATCCTCCATGCTCCCCCCTCTGTAGTTCCACTTCTTATCCTCCTTGCATTCTTCGCCTCTTTCTTTGCACCCCCCTTCTATGCACGACACTCCTCTGCATATGCCCTCCTGTACAACTCTACGCAGCCTCCACAATGGCTCTATATATTAGTTGAAGGAGATGCATGTGTGACCGTATTCATGAGCATGGAACCAATTCCTCATCCTTTCTTCAAAGTAAACGTAGGAGGAATTAGTCTTAACTTTAACGAATTGATTTTTCTTGACTGACATGCCTTCACCCATACCAAATAATTATTCCAATGTGTCCAAGCAGCATCTCTCCTCTTGGCGTGCAAACAACGAAAGGGAGGGAGGGAGAGCGGTCAAGAGAGAAAAAGGTTAAGAAGGAGAGGGTATGGAAACAAACACGGAGGGGTGTGTGATATACGGAACAAGCTTTAATTTCGTGATTAATTTTATATTTGACGTCTCTAATTTTGGAATCGTGTGATTATGACATTAGAGGTATAATTTTATAATTAGGTAATTCCACCCTCAACATGTTAATTTTATTTGATTTTTTTAAAATTAATTTTTTACTTATTCCATTAACTTATTCCATCAAACAAATATTTCAAGTGGAATAAAACTCTCTAGATCTTTTGATGAAACAACAAATCCATCAAATACTCGATGGAATAAAATCCTTTAATTCTTTCATTCTTTTCATTTCTAATTTTTATTCCTTCTAATAATTCCACTTATCAAATAACATCTTAAGGCTTATTTGAAGGTGATGTTAGTTGGGGATATACCCCTTTCATATTTTTGTTGAAGTTTTTGGAGATATTTATTTTATCAAATCATGGTAAACTTTACTTTAACTTTTAACATTAAATAAATACTTACTAACATCCCCACTCTACGTTTAATATTAAATAAATACCAACTAATATCCTATACTATCACTCTTAATATTAAAAAAATGTAACTTAACATCACATCAATATACCAATCATTTTATTCAATCTTACTTATTCAATCATTGATGAGGAGAGAAAAATCCTCTCATGAAAATGTCGTGAACCAATTTGATGTATTCGATTGCCCGACGGATCCGATTGCTTGGCATCCTGGCAGATTTTGCTACCTGGTAGGGTTCGGCTATCTAGTAACCTAGTCTGACTGCCTGATTACTTGTTGGATCCAACCCAATCCAAGGATTCAATAACCTACCTGTGGATCGTGTTGGTTGAAATTGAAACGTAAGACCGTTGTGTCGACATTTACGTTGATGGTCATTTAACAGTTACTCAAATAAATGCTATTTAATAGATAAATTGCAAGATTGTAGGGGATCCCATGAGACCCATAGTCGAATGAGGCTCATCTTATAAATATCAAGGATGGGTTGATTTTGTAGTTTTACAAAATTAGAGAGAAAAAATAAGTAAGTGCGATTGTATTATCAAAATATTAGTGAAATTAAAGAGTATCACTCTCTCCATAGACTCACCTCTTTTATAAGTAGAATTGAATCACCAACCTCATATGTAATTTTCCTTACATTTGTTTACTTAAATCAAGACTCCTAATCTAAAAGAAGTTGATCAATCATCCAAATGTAAATCCCTCTCTATTTATTCTATTTATATAATATTTTTTCTCAAATCCAAGTAGGCTCTTAGGTAATGACTTTGGTGCTTATGACGAAGTTTGTTACATCAGCGTTTATTTTGCCAAAGAGTCTCTAAATTAAGAATGATTTGGAGTGTCTTGTTTCCCGGTGCTTGTCCCTAAGATGGCATATTTTCGACTTTGAGGACTTGTCAAATTATCATTTCTGAATTACGGCTGTCAAAAAAACAAAAAAAGGTTCTCGAACTTGACGATGCGGATCCCTCTTTTCCATGTAAGTTCTTGACCTCATATTTCCATGCCCAATCACCAACATGGCGTCGTTATTTTGTGGTCTCTCACGTGGACAAAACAAAGAACAAAACTGTTGTTACTCACGGTGAATGGACGGGAAGGTGAAAAATAGACAGATCCCTCACACAACGCACACAGCTAAGCACATTGATTGCCTTTCACGTGAAAGATTTCTTTGAACGAGAAGAGGTGCAGGTAGCATCCGTTACCGTGAAAGAAAGGCTGAAAAAATATCAGTAATACAGAAAAAAAAAAAAAAAACAGCACTCTTCCCGAAGGTTCGGAATTTCAAAAACTAAGAAATTAAGAAAAGTAAAAATGTAAAAAAATACATGTTACCGTGTAATTTGCAAACTATGTTATAAAAAATACATGTGATTGCCTATTTTTTTAAATCACGAGTTGAGTGAATCTTATGCCGTCGCTCTATCTTTATAATTAAATATTATCGATAATTTTTATATGTAAATATAGCACGAGTAATTTTTAATTATAGATAAAAATTATTGATAATATTTAAATACATCAACGTATTTTGCTAGTAAATCTTACATGAGTGTATGTAAGAGATATGCATAAAGTGATCTCTGTTGTTATTTTATAAAATATGTTACAAAATATATTTTTCTCCTAACGACCTTATAAAAACTTTTAGCACGTAAACCTACAACCTACAAAGAAAAAAAAAAAAAAAGAGCCTATGGTTGGCAATTAGTTTTCTTTTAGAAAAGAATTTTTCATCCATGTGAAAGAATCAATATAGGGACACCACACCTTCAATGGGCCCCATCACAAAGGATAGGGGAACTTCAAACAAGAAAAGAAAACATGCAAAAATAAAATAAGAAAATGAAATAAAATTACAAAGAAAAACGTCCTTATAAATTGATTGCAGTAATCCTGTACCTCATGCCGTAAGATGACGATGACACCACTGAAAAAACTGATTTAGCGATCTGTGCCAGCAAGATTCAGGAAATCTGAAGTCGAAATATATTCGGCAAAATGTCGGTCGTGTGTAGCCTCGAGTTCTAATGTGATCCCGACATAAAAGGGCCACAAGAGTGAACGATTAAATCTAAGCAACTTACTGATGAGGTATTGCTCATTATAGCTAAAATGTTCAAGTTAAACTAGAAACTAAGTCAAACACTATTAAATTAACATATGAAATGGGTTAAGTGTGGGAAATAGAGAAAAAGAGCTAAAGCATCACATCTGTGCTAAAAATGTAAAACTAGGTCATTAAATGAGGTATTCTATTCATTATTGTAAAATAATAATCAAATTACATATTGAATAAACATTTGAGTTCAAAATTTCAAATCAAAAGTAAAATTAATTTCCTAAATATTCAATTAAGCTTAAATAAAAATTTGGTTGCATTTGGATAACATTATGATATTGAATTTATTAGATTACATATAGGTCATTAGGTCTTATACATAGCATTCACATTAAAAAGCTTCCAGGGACCATTTTGAAACCTGCAGGAGCCTCTTTGCAAATTCTAGGGACTACTCTGAATTAGTTCTTCACCACATACGGACCTCAGCACAAAAACTCTACCCCTTCGCCCTCAGAGGGTTTCTCTGCAAATCCACCAAAAGACCTGCAGCCGCGAGTCCACTGTACCGCCCGATGAACACAAGAAATCTCGACCATCCATCCTTCATTAGCTGATCTTGTGGCCCAGATCCATTCGAAGAATCGCGCACTTCGATGCGTGAGGTCACCACCTTGCCTAGACCCTATCCAACGACCGCAATTTGATTTAGACCTCACGCGCGCTCGCTTTCCCATCTCCAGCGCCCAAGACCTAGGTGCCTAATCGAACCACTGTGGTGCTCTAATTCACTATCCCGGCTACTTAAGGAGCTCCTTAAGCTCGTGCGCAAAGGATCGACTCCCTCCTACATCCCTTGAGCTGGTCATTCGTCCACTCCAGCTCCTCTCTTCATACTGTCTCTGTTTCACTGCCATTGGCAGTCAAGCTCCTCGCCGCTAAGGATATCATAGCACCTGAGGGCGACCCAGAACTCCACTAGCGAGTTTTCCATCTGCTGGAGCATCTCCTCCTTTTCTTCCTCTTCATCCACCGGGTGGAGACCCAAAGGTCCCATTCCTCTGATTAGTTAGGATTTAATGCTTTTGTAGAGTAGTTTTCCTACTTTCTAGATTAGTTTTAGTGTAGTTAGTGTAATTTAGATTAGCTTAGGGGTAGATTAGATGATGGAATTCATGGATGTTGTAGTTTAGCTTAGGAGTAGATTAGGATAAGTCCTCACCTCCTCTGATCAATTCAGATCAAAGGAGACGAACTCACTGCCATCCACATGTCTGATGGGAACACCATCATTAGCCCTAACTAGCAATTTTGACCTAGAAAAGATAACAAAAGCTCCTACATAACCAACTGGAGGTCCTAACTCAATGAATAACTAGTCTGAGAGAAAAGTAAGAAATAAGGGGTAAAACTATAATTTTGCCATTGCAGTACAACAATGGATTTTCTCATGGGCTAAAGCACTGTTCAAATGGTCTTAATGGTCTTAACAAGATAAAAAGTGGGTTTGTTGAAATAGAAAAGGTTTCATGTGAATTCGAGGAGTGAAATAACTTCTTGTAACCCTAAAATAGACCAACTTGATTTAACAAGGTTCTGGTCAGGATAAAATTCACCTAAACCATCTAAAAATCATGGAAAAATATCTTCTAGGGTTTAGAACTTTCAATTTGACCCTTGGAACCTATTTTGACCTAAATTGGGGTCTTAGTCAAATATTTACCCTAAATTAGGTTTTTGTGTAAATTTCCCAGTTAAACGTGGTCAAACTTAAAATCCAAAATCACCATTGGATTCCTTAGGTTCAAATTAGGTATTTAGCAAAATTTGGACATAAGGGAAATTCATCTTGACCTACTTTGCAAACAGGTCCAACCCAATTACATTTCTACCCCTATCTTCTGAAAACCTCTGCAGAAACCCTCCTAACTTCCTCGTTGTTCTTTGCAATTAGTTCCCTCCACCATTATAGCAGAGGAAATCCTACTCCGGCAAGGTTTGAAAGGCAAGAACTCTCTAATTTCTCAGAGAATCCCTTTCAAAATTGAAAGGGAGATTCTCTGAGAAATCTCCTTCAGTTTAAACACAATCATGAACCCTAATTCCTACTCAATCTCCCATGCGAACGCATGAGAGATTTGGGTCTCTCTGGATTTCCATCGCGGCGAGATTTCCATGGTTGGAAGCTTGGCTTCCAAGCACAAACTCAACCTCCAAGACCTATTTAAGAAACCCTAAATCATTTTGCACCTCCTCAGCTTGGATTTGGGCCGGTCCACCCCACCTTCTTCTCTCCACGCCGGCCACAACTTATCCGCAAGCTCCGGCGACTTCGTCCCCTCTATCTCGTCACTCAACCACAATACCAGTGGTTGGGTTGCCTTCCTCCCGTTCACCCGCGTCAGCCATACTAGCTTGACGCCACCTTTGCCCCTGTCGTCGCCGCCGCCTTATCTACAGAGAGCTTGGTCTCCGGCTACGGCAACACGAGCCGGCTGCCATCCCTACCCCCTTCATCCTTAGATTAGGTCAGATAATTCCTCTCTCCCTCCTCTTCCAATTCCCCATCTTTATTTCTTAACTATCCCTCAACGCCACAAGTCACCACCACGTTCTCCATCTCCAGCCACACTCCGGCGAGGCGTCCCAGCCGCTCCGCAGCTCCATCCGCCTTGTCAACCATACCATAAGCATCGCCACACCTCACTAAATGTAACCCCTCATCTCACTCACCACACCCACACGCCGCGCCGACCCCCACAACACGTTCACCGTGTCTTGGCGAAGCCTCTTGAGCTTTCTGACAAGGCCGCAAGGCCGTTTTCCTGCTGACAGGGTTAGAGGCTCGCCGCCATTGATGCAAGCAAGGAGCTTGCTTGGGAGCTCCTCCAAGTCTCTTCGCTCCAGGTGAAGTGCCCCAGGTCGCACGGAATCCCTTCGCGCAAAGCCCCAGCCAAGCAATTGGCACTGACACCCCACACAACTACTGTAATCAGAGGAGGACTTCTGTTGTGGGTGCTCTCGAAGAAGGTGGGACAACATAGTCCCACTTCGAAAGCGAGTGAGCGAGCACTATGAGATAAATTGCAAAAGTGACAGAGGCTTATCGCCTCCTGACCACAGGGTGAGGTCCACTCGCCCTCACAGCCTCGTTCGTGACCCACAGCCTGCAGACCTGACCCTAACCCGTATACCCGACCAACCTGCACTCCTCGTCCACCACCGAACATCAGTGGGCCTAGTCCTGGGCGTGCATACTTGACCCGATTACCCGAGAAGGCTTTAGGAGAGCAAGCCTAAGAGAGATAGAAGAAGAGAGATCATGGGGGCGGGTAGGGGTAGGTTTTGCGCTCGCAAGCAGGAGAAGAAGAAGAAGCCAAGGAATGAGAGGGCGACAGCTAGAGAAGCTAAGGAAGGAGAAGGCAGGGTTGAAGAGGAAGAGCTGAAGGCAATGACAGAAGGAAAGAAAGAAGAAGAAGAAGAAGCCAAAGCTAAAGGCAGAAGGAAATAAAGGCAAGAGAAGGCTAAGGCATGAAGAAATCAGAGAAGAAAAGAAGAAGGAAGCCATACTGATTAAAGACAGAAGATCAAAGACGGAGAAGAGAAGAAGAGAAATAGCACACCACTGTAGCAATCAATAATTTAAGGCGTCTGATTCACAAAATCAGACGTCCATTTTTTGTGCTCTTCATATACATTGCTATCTAGTGTTCACATTTACATTTTTGCATTATAACTCTGATTTCCATTGCATTTTATATTCAATCTTAATGTTGTGCTCTTGATTTTTGAACCACAATTTGCTCCATGTGTTCGACCTCGGACTTAAAACTTCAAGTAATAAAATTTATTTGTTTTCGAGCGATTTCAACTATACTACGACGCATTGATTTTAACATTGATCTCACCTCGCAAAAACAATGTCCATTCTTCTCCCTCTTCACTTCATAATACACGTTCAGTCATGGTTACATTCTTTTTATCATTATCCTACTCACGAGAGCACTCAACAGATTTAAAGCTCATTAGCTTTCAAATCTGTTGAATCACTCAAACATCAAATCTAGGGCATTCCATTCAGCCCACATTCCCACTGATGCCCTCCCCCTGATTTGAATCAAGTAGAACTAATTGATTTTATTGCGATGATTTTTTATAGTTGATTGACTGAGTTTTGAGCTAATTGCAATCTATTTGGATTTAATCGATTAAATTAGTTTTTATGAGTTTGATCTGAAGCATTGCAGCTAGTTTAAACTTATTTGATCAAGTTTTCAGAGATCATATTCACTATGCTTTATTGAATGTCAAATTCTGAATTTTTTTGTGATTGTTAGGTAGTTTGGGGCCAATGAGAATCATATGAAGTGATTCAAGGCCTAAGCAAGGACCTAATGAACTTTCTAGGATTACTTAAGATCATAAACACTGATTTATTGTGTTTTGGAGCTCAAAGTGATCCATTTACAATGACATTTTATATTAAAAGCCCTAACTAGGCGACATTTGTTTTTCAATGCAAAATTGATTTCAATCTGATAATGAAAATCTAACTAAAATCTGAAGGATCTTAATGAGGATTTGGAACTGTTTTCACAAAGATTTGAAGTCTTGATTTGATTTTCATGTTCACACTATCTATAGTGTGAAGTGAAAACCACATCAGTGTTCTATAAATTGTTGAGCATAAATGGATTTTTAGATCTTCATTTATGATTTTTAAAAGGATTTTTGGCAAATTTGATCTGCCAGATGTGTTTGTGCATTCATGTGCCTTAGATCAAACCATCTTAGGTCTGATCTGGGCTGGTTTCAAAGAACATATGTTACAACCCGATCCCAAATCCCTACAGGACCCGAAATTGACCTGTCTCGACTAATCCCAAGACCTAGTCATCCAACGAGAAAACCAAGAGAAGGAAATAATTCACTTCCACACATGCAATGTAACTAAGCAGAAAGAAAATAAGAGACAGTAAAAGAAACAGAACAAAAAATCTATCAATATTACAGGCCATCACAACTATGACAGATAAAAATACAGTGGAAAAGTAACTGAAACAATATTACATAGAACAAAAATACTCACTATTACAACAGAAGCTAAGGAAAACAGTAAGAAACACAGCTAAGGCTGGGCTCAACTGGGCCTAGCTCTCTCTGCAGCTGGTGGTGCTGGTTGCTCAACTCCCTGACCTGAAAAAGGTTATAAAAATTTTCGAAGTCAGCAAACGCTGAGTAGAGTGGTAATTTAGCCATTTACATGTAATTAAGATAAGCCATTAATTAATGTAATTAGTTAATGGAACAGTGGGCCGTATGACTTATGTGACCGACCGTGGCTAGGTCTCTTCTCTTTTTTTTTTTGTTATAGAAATGTCGTTGAGGTACAGTTAGTCATTGCCATTATTACAATTTTACTCGAAAATATTTTTCCCGAGATCGAACTCAGGGAGCTACTAGAATTCTAGAAATACAATGTTTCTATTACAAAAATAAGAGAGAGAGAGAGAGATTTGTTTCTTGGCTTTTTCTTCTTCTCTTCTTTCTCTCTTGTCTTGTCTTCTTTCTTTCTTCTTTCTTCTTTTTGCTTGATCTTCTTCAATTCTTCTTCTTCTTTATCTTCTTTTCTTCTTTATTCTTCTTCTCTTTGCTTTCAGCTGCGGCACCTTTTCTTCTCTTCTTCTTCTTTGTCTGCAGAACTTCTTCTGTCGTCTGATTTCTCAATCAGACGGCTTAAGTGGCATCTGCTACAGTGCTTCCCTTGTGCTTCTTCTTCTTCATCTTTCTTTTTCCTTCTTCTTTCCCCTGCAGTCTTCTTCTTCTTTCTCTATCTTTTTCCTTCTTATTGCAGTCCTTCTTCTTCTTCCTTGCCCTGAGCGGCCAAGGCTCCGGCCACCTTCTTCTTCCTTCTTCTTCTCTGCCTGCACACTCACATAGCTGGTCAGAGCAAAACCTACCCCTACCCTCCCCCGCATCTCTCTCTTTCTCAAATTTCTCTCATAGGATCGCTCTCCCAGAGCCGGGTATTCGGGTATGGGTATCGCGCCCGGGACCAGGCCCACCGGCGTGCGGTGGTGGGCGAGGTGTGCACAGTGCCAGGTATCCGGATCCGGCCCAGACCCGCGAGGCGTGAGCACGGGCGAGGGCAAGCGCGTGGGGCGCTCGTGCGTAAGGGACCTGACCCCTGTGTTCGAAGGCGATAAGCCTACAACACTTTTTTCATTTATGCGCGGGCGCTGAGCCGCGCGCTTCCGAGGTGGGACTAAGGTCCCACCTCCAAATCTCGCACCTGCGGCTGAGAGAGCTGCGGTCAATTGCAGCCGTGTGCGAGGCTTTCACCCTAGCTGCAAGCCTGGGATGCTTCGCGAGGGTAAACCGCGCGTCGTGCAGTGCGAGCCTGGGCGAGGGCGAACCTGCAGCCGCAGGTGAAGGAGCTTCACCTGCTCAGTAATGGCGGCGAAGAGGGCGTGACCTGAAATCAAGCATACGGCCTCTCGGCCCAGTCAGAGGATGCAGGGAGCTTCGCCGGAGTGCGGCGAAGCCAGTGCGGGTGGTGGCGAGGCATGAGGCGACGTATGGTGGCAGCCCTAGGTCGGACTGTGGTCGAAGGAATGGGTTTGTTCGGGGGGTCTTTAGGTGGTGTGTGGCAGGGAATGGAAAGGGGGAAGCTGTGGAGTGGAGTGAGGGGAAGCTTCTGAGGTGGTCGGCAAGGAGTGAAGGGGTCTGTGGAGGTGGAATGGGCTCGCCGGAGAGGGTGGTCGGAGACGGAGCAGGTGGAGGTGGAAGTTGTGTGTGGGGGCGCAAAAATACAAATTGACAGAGGGGAAATCTAGAGGAGGAGGTGTTATGAAAGCATTCCAAGACATTTTTTTCAAGACGTCTGGGAGGTGGCCCAGACGTCTGAACAGACGTCTGGAACCCCTTCTAGACGTCTGGGATTTTTGTTTGGGTGGCACGCGGGGCTGCGTCTGCGCGCAGACCCGCAACCGCCGCACCTCTCTTTTTCCCTCTCTCCTCCTGCGACCGCAGTCTGCGTTCTCTCTCTCCCTCTCCCCGCGCGGCTTTAAAAAGCCTCGCCCTCTCCCTCACTCTCATCACCTCCGCTCCTCCTTCTTCCAGCGAGTGCGAGCGCGAGCGAGCGGCGGCAGCGACAGCCGCGGTGAGTGCGGGATGAGGTGCTGCGCGAGGGAGGAGGCTCTCGGCCATGAGGGCTCGAGCTTGCCGGGGCAGCGAGAGCCGGCCGGCGGGGGCACAGCGGGCACGGAGTGACGCAGGAGGTTTGCTGCAGCTCGAGCAGTAGGCGGACGAGGTGCGGCACGGCCGTGCGTCGCGGGCGGAGGGCGCGTAGCGCTCTGATTCTGGAAGTTTTTCCAGAATCAGACGTCTGGGTTTCCAGCCAGACGACTGGGAAGACGTCTGTTGGACTGTCCAGACGTCTGAAAGGTAAATTATTTCATACTTCCTCCTTTCCTTCGACCGTCCGTACTGAGAGCGATAAATGGGTACGCGCAGGTTCTGAGATTCGCCATCCAACGCAAGTCAGACGTCTAGCTGCAGTGCCAGACGACGGGAAAGACTTCCAAACGTCCGGGGTGACCATCGGACGTCTGGGAACTTGGCCAGATGCCCCCGCAGGCTTCTGGACGTCTGAGAGACTATACAGAGCGAAGGTACCATCTGATCCTCATTTTAAGACGTCTGATTTTGCACTGTTTCGTCATTTCGACCCGTTTAGGGTCCGTTCGGAGTCCGTTTTCCGCGTTTCGAGTTGCGTTCTTTTCAGAATTAAATCCTCTACCCGTCTACAGTAGTTATATACTGTTTTGAGAAGCTCCTTGTGTTTGATCCTTGTGATAGGACCCCTTTCCATTTCAGTCTTGGGGATTGTGGAGGCGCGCGGGATTTCCGACCATGCCTCCAGTACTTCCGTTGTAGCTGGTAGAGTGGCTTTTAAGTTTATTAGCATAATCTGTTAAACTATGGAACCATAAATAGAACTTAGGACATTGCATGAATCCTAGGAATGAGAAACTAGATTGAATGATAGATCCTAGGGTGTTGCATGAATCCTAGGGCTGGAAAACTAGATTGTATGATAGATCCTAGGGTATGGCATGAATCCTAGGATGGGAAAACTAGTGGAATATATAAATACTGCAGTCTTGGAAAAGTGGAAAGGAATAAATAGCTGCCTATAATTTGATTTAACAGCTGCCTGTTAGGAATAAATAAACGTGATTGAGAACATGGATTGTAAGAACGTGAAACTGGAAGGTGAAACCTAGATGTTCTGAGTTAAAAGAGCTTGAACCCTACGGGGAATTAGGAGTAGAACTCCTGGAAAGAGAAAGGAATGGAACTGAGGAAGAAAGACGTGGTTGTGTGCTGTCTCTTGGGTACGTAGTACCAGGGGAAGCACCTGTTACCTGTTTAGTGTAGAGCAGAGCCAGCCGCCCCAGGGACCCGGGGTTAGGTCTGGCCATCTTGTACCGACTTGCTGGCCCTTGTGTACGTAGTACCGAGGAGAGCTACTAGTGTAGGGAGTGCACTAGCTACCCCACGGGCCCCGGGGTTCTACTAGCCTCCTACACCGACTTGTTAGGCCCACTGGGCCAAACCAGGGTAGTCAGGCGAGGGTGCGCGGACTGTGGAGGGGCAAGGCCCCTGTTTGGTTACTGTGGAGGGGTTGGACCCCTGTTACTGAGAGGGCTCTGCCCTGTACTGGTTTCATGCTATGCTTTGGGCACACCCGTTAACGGAAACGACTGACCGCGTGCTAGTGCGGGTTAGATACCTGTGCGTTTATCGCGCGAGCTGTAGTCACCGTTACGTCTATCAGTGACCTTGGGGTGGTTGACTGAGAGTAGGATCACCACGGGGGACTCTCCCGGCCAGGAGAGCACCACGTGTTACTTCTACTGTTCGGAAAAGATTGCAATCAAGATCGTTCCCATGAGGAACATTCGAGATCAAGTGAAGGATCTGAGAAAGACGTAAATAAAGGAAGAAAGAAAACAAAACAGCTACTGTACACTTTACTACTTCTTTAGTTTAGCTGCCACTCTACTCAGTGTTTCGTTGACGTGTTACACTCGTTACTTTTCAGGACCAGGTGTTGAGCAGCCAGGGTCAGCAGCTGCAGAGGACGTTGGGCCGAGTAGGGTCTAGTAGAGTTACCACTGTTCTTTTGTGCCTTTTTGTTCCACTGTAGTGAGTAGTTCTTGTTACCCCGCACTTTTCTTTACTTGTAGTTCATGTTATGTTATAAATGTTGTTCTACTGTTGTGGTGGTACATGCTGTAGTAGCTCTTTTTCTTACTGCTGTATTTTGTTACTGCTAGTTATATTTCATGTTGAATGTGGTTTATTTTACTGCTCTTTTGGTTACTTCCTCGTTGGACGACTAAGTCTTCGGATTAGTCGAGTCGGTCCGGTTCTCGTGTCTCGTAGGGACTCGGGAATCGGGTCGTTACAGGAGGAAGCTTTTACCTAAGTTATGGACGAAGGGGGAAGGGCGGAGCCACCGGCTCGTGCCTGCCGGAGCTGAGGAAGAAGAGGCCCTGGAAGGGGAGATCGGCGACGAGGAGGCAGGCGGAGGGTGTCAGCAGGTGCAGCGCGACACAGACGAAAGCGTTAGGGGAACCCTGCTGCAGGTAAGGCAACAGAGCGACGAGGAGGAGGAGGAGTTGGTCGCCGGAAGCTGCAGGCCGTCTGTCGGAGATGGAGAGGAGGAAGTGGGGGGGGTATTCTCCGTCAGAGATAGCTTCTCCTCTTCTGCTAGCGACGGCGGTGTTTATAAAGGCGAAGTCGGAGGGGTGGGCACAGGGAGGCGACGTGCCACCCTCGCCGGAGGATGGCCGGAGCAGCAGCCCATACCTTCTGCGCGTTCGCACGGAAGGTGTGGGCGATGGCAGAGGTCATGGAGGTGTCCCTGCGATAGCAGACGTCGTAGGGAACACCCGGTTCAATGGGTAGAGGGCCTCCCTCACCCTGCGCGGCGCCATGCTCCATGCAAAGTCGCCGGAGCATGGCGCTGCTCAGAGTTTTGCAGGGAGGACCTAAGTGCAAAGAATGACAAAGAACTTAGGGGCCAAAATGCGAGGGTTTCAAAAGTTGAGGGTCAAAAAGTAATGGATGAGGACCATAATGTAAAGTCGGTCAAGAAGGTCTCTTCTTAGGTTCAAGTTTTTATGCATGACTAAATAGGACCTAAGGATTCTAATGGTGAATTTTATTTCTAGATCAGACCTTGTTTGACGGGTCAATTTACGTAAAAACCTAAATTAAATCATTAATTGGGCATGGTTCTCAATGTAGGTCAAAATGGGTTCCCAAGGCCAAATTGAAGGTTCTAAACCCTAGAGATTATTTTTCTATGAATTTTAGAGGATTTATTCAATTTTTACTTTGCCTTGAACCTCGTGAATTGAAGTGGGTTTGCTTTAGGGTTACAAGATGTCATTTAATTCCCTGGGAGTTGCTGTAGCCCTTGTTGGATCAAATCATCCCACTTTCCTTCTTATTAGGTTAGTTTGACCTATGTTTGGATCCTGAGTTACCCTGTTTACTGATTGTGTTGGTGAAATTGTGTTTTTATCCCTTATGACTTATTTTCTTCACAAACTTAGAATTCTCTGAGTCAAGCCTTTCTATAAGTTATGGAGGAGCTTTTTCTCACAAATCTAGGTTAGATTGTGCTAGTTAGGATTCATGATGTAGTTCTCATCAGTTAACTATCCATTTTCAGTTAGTTCAACCAAGTGCTTCTAATTTGTTGTTCCTTTATTCACGTAAATCATTTCTTGATCTGGCCTGTTCCTCACAGGAACGATTTTGATTGCTGTCTTTTCCATGATATAGGAGGTACACGTGGTGCTCTCTTGGCTGGGAGAGTCTCCCGTGGTAGCCCTACACCTACTCAACCACCCCGAGGTCACGGTCGTGACGTAGCGGTGACTACGACGTGCATGATTAAATGTGTGGGTAGCTATCTCGCACTGGCACACAGTCAATCATTTCCACTAGCGGGTACGCCTAGAGGTACAGCATGGAACAGTACAGGGCCTTGCCCTCTAAGAACAGAATAGAACAGGGGTCTCGCCCCTCCACAGTCTGCGTACCCTCACCCGACTATCCTAGTTTGCCCAGTTGGCCTAACAAGAGTCGGTGTAGGGCGGCTAGTCATAACCCTAGGCCCCCTGGGGTGGCTAGCTCCCTCCCAACACTAAGTAGCTTACCTCGGTACCACGTACATGAGGGCCAAACAGAGTCAACTCAACCCAACGGGAGGCTAATACCCTTCTACACTAAAGGGACAGTGGCTCTCCTTGGTACCATGTACACAAGGGCCAACTCACTTCCCATATACAAGAGTTTTCCTCCTAATTCCTCGTAGGGTTCATGCTGGTATTTCTGTCGTTTCATATTCCAAACTTTCAAATCGCTCTATTTACATTTTCGGTTCCATTCTTAAAACAGGCAGCTCGTGATTTTCTAACTGACAAGGCATCACATTAAAATAACCAATACATTTGCTAGCATTTAAAGTTTCACATGCATCTCAAGTAAACAGCATATCTCAACCCTACTCATTTGTTCCAGCTCTAGGGTTTATTCTCATCCTAGGGTTCTACAGGTCTCTCAAGTAAACAGTGTACCTCAAACCATACTCATTTGCTCCTACCCCAGGGTTCATTCTCATCCTAGGGTTCATTTAAGTTATTCTAAACATGTAGTTCAATTATGAACTCATAAAATTAATGTAAACCACTCTATCGGCTAATACGGGAGGAATGGGGGCTCGAATCGCAGATCTCGTCGCCTCCGTAGATCCCGCGTACTCGACTGGCTAGAGACCTATACAATTGACCAACCGCATCAAACAAGTCCAAACCCGTATACAAGTGACACTAACTCGTAGAGAAACTCAAGTGAAAAAAAATGGTTGCTCATTTGCGGAAATCCGATTCCGTTTGGGCCCTAAATGGGCCAAAAATACTCACACTGTCCAAAATCAGACGTCTGGGTCTAGTCCCAGACGTCTTAAAAGACGTCAATACTCACCCTGGGTTTCTTGCGGCTACCTCGGATGTTCGGACCCTTCTGCGATCGTCTGAGGTGAGTTCCAGACATCAGACTCTCCTTTCGATCGTCTGGGGTACGATCAGACGTTTGGCGACGTGTCTAGACATCAAAAAGCACCCTGAAGGGCGCACCCTGCACCTTTCCAACTCCCTGCACCCTGCGTACGCCTGTGCAGACCTTAGAATGGCTGGATAATCTCTGTGGTGAGGCTTGCATGGACGTAAACCGCACAAAAGCACATACCTTAGCACTAAGTGTGCTTTCGGACGTCCGACTTCAGCTCCAGACGTGCTTCTGCTATTCCAGACATATGGGATGTGCTCCAGATGTCTGATACTGGAAAATATCTAGTGCGTAGAACGTTCGTGAGCCTTCTTCTCCGTGCGGAACCCCACCGCGCTACCCATAACTGCGACTCCGGCAGCTTCAGGAGGCCGCCAAGTCCACCTTCGTGAGCTCCTCCTCCTCGCACACAAGCTCCTCCGAGCTCCTCCCACGCTCTCACGCTCCCTCACGAGCTCCTCCTCTCGAGCTCCCCTCTCCTCCACATCCCGTCTCTCCCTCTTTTTCCTCTCTCTTGCCTCGCTGGAAGGAAGGGAGGAAGGTGAAGGACGAAAGTGGCGGCTGGTGGAGATGGGGAGAGTGGCGTGGGTGTGGGGTTTAAATAGGAGAAGGGTTTGGGTTTAGTGTGAGGAGAGGTGGTGTGTGTGCGTGTGCACGTGTGAAAAAAGAATAACAGTTACAGTTCTTCTACTTTCAGACTTCCGACCCTACATCCAGACGTATGGACAAACATCTGATGGCTCATCTAGACGTCTTAAACAACACTAAAAGGCAACTGTTCATTTCAACATAAAAAACTTAAAGGAAGTTTCATCCCCGAAACTTGAGCCAAGTAGGGTGCGGAAAAAGTTGCATAAAATGCATAACAAACTTAAAGAGGATCAGAGTAGGTCTAAGAAGACGTACCCTCAAAAAGCTCAGGGTACTATTCTCACATTGTCGCCTCAGGCTCCCAAGTGGTCTCTTCGTATCGCTGGCTTCTCCATAGGACTTTCACCAGTGATACCTGCTTCGTCTCAGACTCCGGACGGCTGTCTAATATCTGTATTGGTCTCTCGGGATAGGTCAAGTCGTCTCCCACCCCGATGCTTTTGTGGCTCAGAATGTGGCTGGGATTGGCAACGTAATTCCTGAGGTTGAACACGTGAAACACGTCGTGCACTCCAAAGCGCTAGGAAGGAAGGGCAAGTCGGTAAGCAATGGGTCCAACACGCTCCAGAACCTTAAAGGGTCCCACAAACCACGGCGCAAGCTTCCCTTTCACCCCAAAATGCTGCAAGCCCTTCATGGGCGAAACACGAAGAAAGACATGATCCCCAACCTCGAACTATACCTCCCTACGCTTCCTATCATCGTAGCTCTTCTGTCTGCTCTTTACAGTGTGGAGTCACCATTGAATTTGCTCTATCACCTCCTGACTTTGCCGGATCAGCATGGGCCCAACCTCCCGCTTAGTCCCCACCTCGACCCAACTTAGGGGAGTGGTACAAACTCTGCCAGGGGCAAATGCTCCTCCCAGGAGTCTCTCTAGTCTAGTACACAAGTGCGTAGGAGGTCCTATAGTGTCTGTATGGTGCACTCTGACTGTCGGTCGTTTTGGGGATTGTATATGGTGCTGAACTTCAGACGGGTCCCCAATGCCTGCTGAAACTCTGCCCAGAACTGGGAAGTGAAACGAGTATCCCTGTTGTTGAACATATGAGTTGCTATGCTAACGTGTTTGGTTTTGAAAACCTGTCGTCGTAGTATTAAAGCGAAGAACTCGTGTTCAACAAATAAAATTTATACCGGAATGGAAATCCCGGGTTGAACACAGGGAGGCGGACGTTTGATTTAAAAAATTCGCATTTGTTTTATTTGTCACGAAGTAATTTAATTGACTAGAAAGTATCCATCTATTTACACTAAATAGAAGAGAGAGAAAAAGAATGAGAGAGAGAATATTACAAATAAAAATAAAAAAGAGATGTAGAATGAACAAGGAATTTCATCATCAGAAAGATTGTTCACTACACTAGAAAGTGAGAAAATGATTACACTAGAAAGCAGTAAATCTACTCTAGAAAGTAGTAAATCTATTCTAGAAAGCAGTAAAAAGAATGGGGAGAGAGATATCCTCCTCGACGGTTGCTTGGAGGACGAGCTAGACGGAACGACGCCTAGACGAAGGAGGACGAAGCAGGACGAAGGAGAATGAAGCAAGAAGAATGGGAATGGGGAAGCACGTCGTCGTCGTCGCGGGATCCGCTTCCGAAAGGGGGACGAAAATTTGACTTTATCTTGTGAGAAGCATCCCGGGTGTGGGACAAGCTTCTCTTGAGCTTTGGAGAGGGAGAGAAGAGAAGGGATGAGAATTTCGTGTGGAGGGAGTCTCCATTTAGAGTTGCAAGGAGTGGGGCCATTTTGGTCATTCCAATTTTAAAAACATTAATTCAGGATCTTTAGTGACGGATAAAATCGTCGCTAAAGGTCTGAACGTGGGCGTAGTGGGCGACGCGCGCGCGCCCGCTCGCTTACTCGCGCGTTCAGCGCACGCGCACATCCAGCCGATCTCAGCCGTCCGATCACGAGATCGGACGGCTTAAATCGCACCTTCGCCTGCTGCTCAACGTGCGCCCGTCTGCGTACAATCCCGCGTCACGCGCGGGCATGCTATAGCACGTGGGGATTGGGTGCGCGCGTCCGTTCGATGTCGATCGTGTGGCTAATCACACCTGCTCGCTCGCACCGCTCGCCCGCTCGCGGGGAATCGATCGTGTGTCGCTTGCTCGCGATAGAGCCTCGCTCGCTGCGCTGCGTTGGAGAGTTGGTCGCAGAGATGATTTTAGTGGCGCGTGCGCGTTGGATTTCCTTTGGAGAGGTAGCGGGGGTCTTGAGGGCCTGTTGGATGGCTGAGATGGCGCTACATGGCGCCATCTTGGCCGTCCATCTTTTGGATGGTGTAGATGATGCCATGGGTGTTGGATTGAGTCGATTTTCATGTCGTTAGGCTGCGATCATCGATCCGAATCCATCCGTGAGGGTGGATTTTTCGTTTGAAGTGTGTATTCACATTACCTTGGCCCATGATCTTCTAAGATTCCCCGGTCCATATCTGATGCTACAGATGTCTGATTAGGGCGATCTTGGAGTCGTTGAACTCCAATCGTCGCCCTGATTACATCTGTACGGTTGGATCTTCGATCTGAGGCCCCAATAAAAATTTTGCCCTATCCATGAACATAAAAGGAAATAATTAACCTCCATTTTATTCAAACTACTCTAAATGTAAGATGATGCATGTTATGCAATATTTATAGCATGCAATGAAATCCTATGCTTAAGAACATGCATAAATGGACATCTTATGTAGTGTAAACATGTTTACATCACCTATCGGATATGATCTCGTGAGGGACTCTGTGCAGACGCACCGCATCTTTGACGTATCTCTCTACTAGCTATGCTGGCCCAAAAGTGACTCGGATCGGCACGAACTGTACCGTCTTCATCAACCGGTCTACCATCACCCAAACTGGGTCGTGTACCCACTGTGTAACTGGGAGACCCACGACTAAGTCCATGGTGATGGTCTCCCACTTCCACTCTGGCACAAGAAGTGGGTGTAACGACTCTGCAGGCCTCTGGTGCTCAGCCTTCACCAGCTGGCATACCAAGCGCCGTTGAACAAACTCACCGACGTCCCGCTTCATTTCTCTCCACCAGAGGTCGCATCATAAATAATGGCACATCTTTGTATTTCCAGGATGTATGGTGAACCGGGACCCGTGCGCCTCGGTAAGGAGCTCTCTCAACAACTCCTCATCTCTAGGAATGCATAAGTGTCCCATCATGCGCAGTATCTCGTCTGAGAAGGAAAAGTCTCCTAGGTCCCTAGTCAACACCCTGTCTCGCAGTGTCTATAAGTACAGATCAGCCATCTATCCTGCAATGATGCGGTCTATCAGCTCTGGTTGTGCCTGTCGCGTCACTGTCATTGCCCCGCAATACCCCTGTGGCTCTCGGGGTTGCCAACTGCCCATTTTCTCCATGAGTCTCCAACTTTGTGCCTGCAAGCTGGCCAAGTGGGCGGGTGCCTTCCGGCTCAAGGCGTCGGTCACCACATTGGCCTTCCCTGGGTGGTAGGAGATGCTGCAATTGTAGTCCTTCAGGAGATCTAACCAACGCCTCTGTCTCAAGTTGAACTCCTTCTAGTCAAATAGGTACCTGAGGCTCTTGTGATAAGTGAAGATCTCGAATGTCTCACCATACAGGTAGTGCCTCTATGTCTTCAGTGCGAAAATAACTACTGCCAACTCTAAGTCATGGGTGGGGTAATTATGCTCATGTAGTTTCAGTTGCCGCTAAACATAAGCGACAACGTGACCCCTCTGCATAAGCATCATCATGAACCTTAACTAGCATATTTAACCTAATAAATTGAACAAAAGCTCCTACATAACCTAAGGGAAGGCTTAAATCAGGGAATTGCTAATCAGAGGATAAAACACTACACAAGGGGTAAAGCTACAATTTTACCATTACATTGCATGAATGGGATTTCTAAGGGTCTTGACATAGGTCAAGTGAACCTAATAAGAGAAAAAGTGACATGGTTTGGTCAGAAAAGGGTTATGACAAAATCTGGGAATTAAATGACATTCTGTAACCCTAAAACAAACCCACTTTAATTCACGAATTTTCACACAAGATAAAATCAACTAAATCCTCTAAAATTCATGAAAAAATATCCCCTAGGATTTAGAATCTTCAATTTAGCCGTTGGAACCTATCTTGACCTAGATTGAGAATGATACCCAATTTTTGACCTAATTTGAGTTTTTGTGCAGAATGTCCAGTCAAACATGGTCGAAATAAAATACAACTCCACCATTAGATTCCTTAGGTCCAAATTAGGTTTATACCAAAATTTGGACCTAAGGGAAGGTCGTATTAACCCATTTTACAAAATGGTCCTTAATTATTACTTTTTGACCCTTAACTTTCTGAAATCTTGCAACGACCCCCTCAACTTTTCTATCATTTTCTTCCATCCAGTCCTTCTACCACCCGCAGTAGCAGGCCATACCTCTGGTGACTTTGCGCGGAGGATGGCGCTACGCATGCTTGCAGAGCTGGCCCCAGATTTGAAAGGGAGGCTCCTTACGTTGTCCCCTACCGCATGTGCCGACTCCCATGCCCTGTTGGCCGCCATACCTCTCGTGCGAACACACAAGAGGTATGGGTCTCCGTCTGCCCACATCTCCGACGGGGTTTTTCCTGCCGCTCTCGTGCGCCTGCCGGCCTGCCCTCGCCTATTTACGAAGCAGCACCCTCTGCCGCATCTCTCAAGCTCCACTTGGCATGAGAATCCCCTCAAATTCCTCTCCTCCCAACTCCGGCCATTCGCCCAGAGCTTCCGACGACTCTCCACCTTTCTCGTCGCCTTGCCACCATACCAGTGGCAGGGTTGCCTCCACTGTCTTCCGCCACGCCGTGCCGTACCAGCGGGTGCCCTCCATCGCCTCTTCCTCGTCGCCGTCTCTTCCCCTGGGCGCCTTCGTCCCCGGCAACGGCTCCAAAAACTGGTGTCGATCTTTTTAGAATCGTCACTGAGTTTGATTTATTTATTACTCGAATACAAAAATTCTCTGAGGTCGAACTCAGGGAGCAAGCTTGATTCTAGAAGCGTAGAAAATCACAATGTACAATAATATACCGTTTTACAAAAATATTAGAGAGAGGAAGTAAAAATCTGCCTCTTCTCTTTTCTTCTCTCTTTCTTCTTTTGTCCTTTCTCTCTGTCTTTAGACGTCTGACTCCATGGATCAGACGCCTTAAGTAGCCACTTGCTACAGTGCTCATGCTCTTCTTCTTTCCTGCTGTTGCTCTTCTTCTCTTACTTTCTGCTGCAACTCCTGCTCTTTCTTCTTTTTCTTCCTTTCATTTCTTCTACTTCTTCAACTTTTTCTGCTTAGTCTTCTTGGCTTCTTCTTCTTCTTTCTTGAGCTGCGGCTCCTTCTTCTTCAGTCTGCTTCTCCTCTTCCTCTTCTCTTGCTTCTGCTCCTTGATGCTGCTAAGTCCTTGGCCGCTCCTTCCCTGCCTCTGCTTCCTCTTCTTCCTTCTTCTTCTTCAGTTCCCTGCACAGGCACATGGTTAGGAAAAACCTACCCCCCACCCTCCCCGCGTCTCTATCTCTCTGTTTCACTCTGCCCTTCGCTCTCCCAGAGCCTACTCGGGTATGCGGGTCAGGTAACACGCCTGGGACCAAGCCCACCGACATGCGGTGGTGGGCGAGGTGTGCAAGGCTTAGGTAGGTAAACGGGTCAGGCCAGGTCTGCGGGGGGTGGTCGCGGACGAGGCCGGGTGAGTGGCTGAGAGGGACCTTTCCCCGCGTGACTGAGGCGTTAAGCCTTAGTCACTTTTACAATTTATGCATCGTGGAGCGCTTGCAAACTCCCGAGGAGGGACTAAACATCCCACCCTTCTACCTATGCGCCCGCAGCAATAAACGCGCTCAATTGCCACTCCAACCAAGGTCTTCGCTGCCAAATGAAGACCTGGAGATGTGCGCGGAGGTCTTCCGCACAATCTGGGCACGTCTCCTGCAGCTGGAAGGGCTTGGAGCTGCTTGCGAGCTTTCTCCAAGCTCGGCGTCAATGGCGGCAGAGGCAAGAGACCTGAAACCAATAAAACGCCCTCTCGGCCACGTCAGGACGCTCGGCAGGCTTCGCCAGAGCATGGCGAAGTTACTGCAAGGGTCAGCGTGGCTCAAAGCGACCTAGGCGTCCGTGCCTAGGTCGGACTGAGTCGGTGTGAGTGGGTCTGTTCGAGGGGAGGCGACGGTGGATGGCGCGGTCAGTGGAGGGTCGCAAGGTGATCAGTTGGTGGAGGTGAAGCTCAGGGACCGGTTGGCGAGGGGTGGGACTGTCTGTGGTGGTGAAATGGCCTTGCCAGAGTTGGTGGTCGAAGGTGGAGATGGCGATGGTGGATAGTGTTGTCGAGGAGTCGAAATAACCAATTGATAGAGGGCAAATATAAGGGAGAGTAAGGAGAGCTTAACTTTGAGTCCAGAGTGAAGAGGGGATATGGAATTGGTGAGCGGCTGGTGCTACCGTCGCCGGAGACGAAAGCGCCCAGGGGAAGAGACGGCGATGAGGAAGAGGGGATGGAGGGCACTTGCTGGTACGGCACGGCGCGGCGAAAGACGGCAGAGGCAACCCTGCCACTGGTATGGTGGCAGGGCGACGAGAAAGGACGAGGTGAGTCGCCAGAATCTCTGGGCGAATGGCCGAAGTTGGGAGGAGAGGAATTTGAGGGGATTCTCAGGCCAAGTGGAGCTTGAGAGATGCGGCAGAGGGTGCTGCTCCTTAAATAGGCGAGGGCAGGCCGACAGGCGTACGAGAGCGGCGAGAAAAACCCTTCCAAAGACATGGGATGATGGAGACCAATACCTCTCGCGCGTTCGCACGAGAGGTATGGCAGCCGACAGGGCATGGGAGTCGGCCCATGCGATAGGGGACAACGTAGGGTGTCTCCCTTTCAAATCTGGGGCTGGCTCCCCATGCATGCGTGACGCCATCCTCCACGCAAAGTCACCAGAGGTATGGCCTGCTGCTGTGGGTGGCAGAAGGATCGGATTGAAGAAAACGACGGGAAAGTTGAGGGGGTAGTTGCAAGATTTCATAAAGCTAAGGGTCAAAAAGTAATAATTGAGGACCATTTTGTAAAGTGGGTTAAGATGACCTTCCCTTAGGTCCAAATTTTGGTATAAACCTAATTTGGACCTAAGGAATCCAATGGTGGAGTTGGATTTTAGGTTTGACCATGTTTAACCAGACATTTTGCATAAAAATCCAAATTAGATTAAAAATTAGGTATGGTTCTCAATCTAGGTCAAGATAGGTTCCAACGGTCAAATTGAAGATTCTAAACCCTAAGGGATATTTTTTAATGAATTTTAGAGGGTTTAGTTGATTTTTATCTTTCCTGAAACTTCGTGAATTAAAGTGGGTTTGTTTTAGGGTTACAGAATATCATTTAGTTTCTAGATTTTGTCATAACCCTTTTCTGACCAAACCATCACACTTTTTCTCTTATTAGGTTCACTTGACCTATGTCTAGACCCTTAGAAATCCCGTTCATGCAATGTAATGGTAAAATTGTATGTTTACCTCTTGTATAATATTTTATCGTCTGATTAGCATTTCCCTGATTTAGGCCTTCCCTTAGGTTATGTAGGAGCTTTTGTTGAATTTATTAGGTCAACATGTGCTAATTAGGGTTCATGATGAGGTTCTCATTAGAGCACATCACCCAACCCCTACAATGAAGCGTCGATGTAAACCACGAACCCGCCACTACTATCTGGAATGGTAAGTACAGCAGCTGAAGTCAGTCTCCTTCAACTCCTTAAAGCACGCCTCGCACTCGTCGGTCTAAGAAAAGTGCACGTCCTTCCGAGTCAGCTGAGTCATAGGACGAGCGATCTGAGAGAACCCTCTGGTAAACCGCCGATAGTAGCCTGCCAGTCCCAAAAAACTGCGTACCTCTGTCACTGTGCGTTGTCTCTCCCACCTAAGCATGGCCTCAACCTTGGCTGGATTCACAGCCAATCCGTCTCCCGATTTCATGTGGCCCAAGAAAGTCACCTGTCTCAGCCAAAACTACGTACTTAGCATACAGCCTGCGTCGTCTCAAGGTATCTAGGACCATACGTAAATGTTGCCCATGCTACACCTGATCCCGTGTGTAGACTAAGACGACGTCGATGAACACCACCACAAACTGGACTAAGTACGGTCTGAAAATACGGTTCATCATGTCCATGAAGGCACTACCTTTACGGTGAAACTTTTGAGATCTTCACAAATTATAAGAGCCTCAGGTACTTGTTTGATTAGAAGGTACTCAACATGAGGTAGAAACGTTGGTTAGAGCTCCTGAAGGACTACAGTTGCAGCATCTCCTACCACCCAGGGAAGGCAAATGTGGTGACCGATGCCTCGAGTCGGAAGGCGCTCGCTCACTTGGCCAACTTGCTGGCATGGAGATGGAGACTCATGGAGGAGGTGGGCAGTTGACGACCCCGGAAGTCACGGGGGTACCGTTGGGCAGTGACAGCGACGCGGCAGGCACGACTAGAGCTGATAGACCGCATCATCGTAGGGAAGATGGTCGACTTGTACTTACAGACACCGCAGGACAGAGTATTGACAGGGGACCCAAGGGACTTTTCTTTCTCAGATGAGATACTGCGCATGAAGGGACGCCTATGTATTCCTAGAGACGAGGAGTTGAGAGAGCTCCTGACTGAGGCGCACGGGTCCAAGTTTGCCATACGTCCCAGGAACACAAAGATTATACCTTGATTTGCAGTGTGACTTCTGATGGAAAGGGTTGAATTAGTGAGTTGTTCAGTAGTGTTGGTATGCCAACAGGTGAAGGCCAAGAGCCAGAGGCCTGTAGGGCTATTGCATCTGCTTCCTGTGCTAGAGTGGAAGTGGGTGAGCATCATCATAGACTTGGTGGTGGCTCTACCAGTTATCCAGCTGGGACACGACGTAGTTTGAGTGATCGTAGACCGGTTGACGAAGACCGCATGGTTTCTGCCGATCCGAGTCATCTTTGGGCCAGCACAATTAGCAGAACGATACATCAGAGATGTGGTGCGCCTACACGGAGTTTCTCGTGAGATCGTATCTGACAGAGATACTCGTGTCACTCAGTTTTGGGCAGAGTTCCAATAGGCCTTGGGGACGTGTCTGAGGTTCAGTACAGCCTGTCAGCCCCAGACCAATGGGCAACCAGAGCGCACGATACAGACGCTTAAGGACCTCCTGCGTGCCTGTGTACTAGATTGGAGAGGCTCCTGAGAGGAGCATTTACCCCCGGCAGTTTGCATACAGTAACAGCTATTATTCGAGCATCTACATGGCACCTTACGACGCTTTGTACAGGAGGTTGGTCCCAGGCTGATCCATCAGAGTCAAGAGGTGATAGAGTACATGCACAGTCAACTCTGCACTGTCAGGAGTAGGCAGGAGAGCTATGCCGACAAGAAGCGTTGAGAGGTGCAATTTGAGGTTGGGGATCACGTCTTTCTCCGTGCTTCGCCCATGAAGGGCTTGCAGCATTTTAGGGTGAAGGGGAAGCTTACGCTGAGGTTTGTGGGGCCCCATGAGGTCCTGGAGCAAGCAGGACCCATTGCTTACCGGCTTGCCATTCCTCCCCAACTTTCTGGAGTGCACGACGTGTTCCACGTGTCCAACCGCAAGAAGTACGTCGCCAATTCTAACCATGTTCTGAGCCAGGAGAGCATCGAGGTGGGGGATGACCTGACCTATCCCAAGAGGCCAATGTAGATACTAGACAGAGCCGTCCGGAGTCTGAGACATGAGCAAGTACCACTAGTGAAGGTTCTATGGAGAAGCCAGCGGTACCCAGAGCGTTTTGAGGGTACGCCTCTTCAGACCCACTTCGGTCCTCTTTAAGTTTGTTATGCATTTTTACGTTACCTTTTCCGCATCGTATGTAGCCCAACTTTCAGGGACGAAACTTCCTTTAAGTTTGTTATGTTGAAATGACCCGCCAACCGCTTTGTCGGAAAAGACTTCTGGAGTGTAAGTCAGATGTCTGGACATAGGTCCAGATGTCCGGAAGTGGGAAAAATCAAAACCTACTTTTCCCTCGCTCCTGACGACCCTCTCACCCGAAACCCAAAACCTCTCCTTTTAACCCCCCCCCCCCCCCCCAAACCTCCTTTCTTCTCCCCGTCACCACCAGCCACCGCCCCCTTCCTCTCCTTCCCCTGCCGGTGACCACCTTCGTCACCGTTACCATTTCCCCCTGCCGCGGGGGAGTGCGCGAAGAAGAAGAGGGAGGGTGAGTGCGAACAAGTGCGCGAGGGAGAATGAGTGGGAGCGAGCGAGCGAGCGTGAGAAAGAGGGAGAGGCCTCGTGGGAGCTCGTCTGCGAGGAGTACCTTACTGCGGGAGCGGCGGTGCGAGCTCGGTGGCGCTCAGGAGGAGGCTCGCGAGTGTGCGATTAAGAGCTCGTGGAAGGAGCCGAGGGCACATGCGAGGAGAAGGGGCTCGTGGGCAGGAGTCCTCAGCCTCTTGAAGTCGCGAGAGACGCTGCTGCGGTGCCTGCAGGCGAAGGCGCAAGGATAGGCCGTGCGAGCAGATACTGGATACTGGTTTTCCAATATCAGTTGTCTGGGACAGCAACCAGACATCTAGAGAAGCATCGGGACATCCGGAGCCGAAGCTGGACGTCTGAAATCACATTTTCGCGTGCATGTACGTGTTTCTACGCAACTTTCCACCATGCAGACAGTAGCGCGGGACTTGTTGGCTGAAAGTGGGTCAGTGTTTTCGTACGCAGCTGCAGGGCATTGGAAAGTCACGCGGTGCACCTTTCCAGGCACTTTTGGATGTCTGACTACTTCGCCGGACATCCGACGGTACTTCCAGACGATTGGAAGGAAGGTCCGACATCTGGGACTTCCCTCAGACAGTTGCAGAGGAGTCCAGACGTCTGAGGTAGTTGTAGGAAGTGAGAGGTAAGATCTAACGTCTTTTAAGACGTCTGGGAATAGTCCCAGACGTCTAATTTTTAATAGTAACCGTGTTTTTGGCCCCATTTAAGGCCCAAACGGAATCGGATTTCCGCAAATGAAGTATCGTTGTTTTCCACTCGAGCTTCTCTACGTGTTCATGTTGACTACCTACTGTTTTGAGCTCATCTAATGTAAAATAGTCGCTGGTACAGGTTACTAGCCGGTGGTGTGTTCAGGGCTCGTGGAGATGGCGAGATATGCGGCGTAGTCCCCCATTCCTGACGTGATACCCAGTTGAGTAGTTTACTATAACATTAAGATTTACACAATGAAAGAGCATGTTTAGAATACTTGAATAAACTTAGGCATACCCGCTAGCGGAAACAACTGACTGCGTGTCAGTGCGGAGTAGCTACCCGTGTGCTTATCACGCGTTCCGTAGTCACCGCTATGTCGCGACAGTGACCTCGAGGTGGTTGACTGAGTGTAGGACTTCCGCGGGGGACTCTCCCAGCCAGGAGAGCACCACGTGTACCTTCTACGCCATGGAAAAGACAACAATCAAGATCGTTCCCACGAGGAACAAGCAAGATCAAGAAATACTTGGATTCTTGTGGAATAAATGAACCAAAAGTACAAAGACGAGATAAATAGAAATGAGAATAAAAAATCTAGTTGCTTGTTTTACTTTACTTGCACATAAATAATGTAAACACCACTCTACTTAGCGTTCGCTGACTCTGTCTTTTCGTAACCCTATCCAGGACTTGGAGTTGAGCAACTCGAGTTTCCGGCTGCAGAAGGTGTTGGGCCCAGCTGAGCCCAACCATAGTCGTTTCTTTCCAACTCTTTCATTTTTCTGTTGTTGTAGTGAGTAATAGACATCTATTTTACTGCTCCTATTACTTTCTGTTTTCTTTCCGCTGTTGCTGTTGTGGTGGCATGTACTATTTTGAAACAGTTGCTCTATTTTCCTTCACTGTTTCATTTTTCCTTCTGCTTAGTTAAAATGCATGTGTAGATGTGGAATTATTTCCTACTTTTGGTTATTTCTTGTTGGACGACTAGGTCTTGGGATTAGTCGTGGCGAGCCGGTCTTAGGTCCTGTAGGGATCTGGGAACCGAGTCGTAACACGTCCCTTAAGGCCCATAAAAGAGCCGACGATGCAATTTTGCTCTTCCTTAGCTCGGTTCAAGCCACATGTCCTCGCAAATTGCCCCCTCAGACCGCTTCTGACCATAGCTCCGGTGAGCTCCTCCAACCTCCGTCTTTGCCCTCTACCACATACCATAGGCAGAGGGAGACATCTTCCCTCCTTCCTCCACTTCTTGCAATACCAGTAGGAGCCACTCTACTCCATCCTCACCGTTCTCCCCCACCGAAGACTTCATCATCCCCGACGCCGGCCAATCATAGCCAACGCCAACTTCCTCCCTTTCATCCCTTAGACTAAGCCAATCTCTTTCTCTCCCTCTTTAGGTTAGAACCACTCTTTCCCTTTCTGTTTCAACCACCGACACCGCTGCTTGCCATCCATCTCCACATTCGTCCGAACTCCAGCGATGCTTCCAGCACAACACACACCTCCAAACACCCCCGCTCCACATCCACAAGCTCCACCTCAACTCCCTTTACAAAAGCCCTCTCCTAATTTGATGGTTCGCACGCTCACTCACCCCATCGAGCACCGTCACCTGCTCTCACCCTCACTGACCTCGCTAGACCTCCACAAATTACCCCATGCCACACCCCTACCACCAACGCACTCGCCGCACACCGGCGAAGCTTTTAAGTGCATTTGACATGGCCGAAAGGCCGTATTCGTGGGTGCAGGTATTAAGCCGGGCGACGACCGTCGCCGCCATCTTCTTCGACCCCAGTCAATCTTCTTCGACCATATTCATCTTCACTTCCACGCCTAGGTGAAGCAGCTCAGCTACAGGTGCATTTCCAGGTCCTTAATTGAAGCTGCCAACGCCTCATTCACCATCAATTAGAAGCTCCATCTACTAAAGTTGCGCTGCGCAAAGGAAGCTAGCACTTTAGTGCCACATCGTGAAGTGAAGGGCTCTTACTAGCGCATATGTCGAATTTGTGATCAAAGTTGTCTGCCAAGATCACGAGGGGTCGGGTCCCTCGCACCACACGCACACGCTTACCCATCCACTCCTCGCCTCCAACACATGCTCACAGGCCTAGTCCCTGTACATGCCCAAATACCTAGTTACTATGCATGCCGTATACCCGATAAAGCCCGGGTCTTTAAGAGAGGAGAGAGGAAGGATTTGTAAGAGAGAGGGGCGAGGGTTTTTCTCTTGGTACTAAGGGCTCTATACTTAGCCGCTGAAGGAAGTTGGTTCCCTTGTGCTATGAAGAAGGAAAGCTTCTGAAGAAGAAAGGAAAACATTGAAGAAGAAGAAGAAGAAGGCTTTGAAGAGCCATATGCTTGTACTCACTTAAGTTGTCTGATGCTATATTCCAGTCGTCTGATCTGAGTTGATTCTGAGTATTGTTGAATTATTTAAGTACTATAGTTAACATTGATGAAATTAATTAAGTGTGAGATATATGCTTAACTGAGATAAATAATTGGTGATTTAAATCACCATTACTTTGTCTTTCTATTCTTTTTATTTCATCATCTTTTGAATTACAATCTGATAAGTTTTATTCATTAAATATCCATTTTGATGCTCAATTGATTATGCTCATCTATTTTCAATGAAGATCAATATGTGAGTTCCACATTTACTCCATGTGATCAATAAAGTTAATTGTTTGTTGTAAGATTTTGTCGATTATACTATGACGCATATATCTCTTAGCACTTGACGAAACCTTAGTGACAATAACTTTATTGTATTATTTTATATTAATTTATATAATCTAATTGCAAAATAATCAAGTAATTATACAAACCTATTTAAATGTTCATATATGTATATCATACTGTACATATGTATTTATATATGTATTATGTACCATATAATACTTGTAATGTAATTTAATTATATATATACAGTAAATAAATAATTTATTAAGTTAACTAGGTAATTTATTAAGTTAAAATGAAATAAATTTGTAAATTAAGTTAATATTGAGATAATTTATATTGTATATTTGTAATATGTTCTAATAAGTATTTTCAACTTATTTATATCATATTTATTCTGTATTATATATTTATAGTTTATTTATAACTATAACTAGCTAAAACATGTATTTAAATGTATATAAATTAAAATAAAGCTTCTAAAATACAATAAAAATCTGTAATAAATAATTTATTATGTATATTAGTACTGTACTAAGTCAATTTGACAATTAATTAACTAATTTATAATGTAATTAACAAATTAAACTCTAATTTAACTTGTGTAAACAGTCAATTTTATCTAATTTAATTATATAATAAAATAACTTATTTTTCTAAAGTAACTACATAATTATGTAGCCCTATATAAGGGATTTAAAATCCCATAATTTATTTTTAAATTAAAATAAACCATGGCCCTCAAATTGAGGGCCAAAATCACCAATTCAAAAAACCACCTGCGCGCTACAGTGAATTTGCAGCGCCATCTATAGTCCCAAATCGGTGGCGTGAGAACACCTGCACCGCCTTATAAGTTTTTCTGCATTGGCCTTACCAATCGTTACATGTGCCGGGCATAGATCATTATACATCTCTCTGATTCTGATATGGGTGCGGTGCACTGGGTCGGGGGTCGTGCACTGTGCGTGGGCCTGTGTGGGCCCATTAACGAGAGTTAAACCAAATATAATGTACCTAATAATGAATTAGGGTGGCATTAGTAGAGGTTTGGTCGCACCCAGAAATGGATGTTGTGTATCTCTGGAAAGGATCGCCCGCTAATTAAATTAATTTTTGGGTTAAAAATTGAACCGAACCTGGCTAAACAGATTGTGAGAAGAAGAGAGGAACGACTGAAATTTGGTTAAGTATGAGAACCTCCCCCTATGCTTATATCTCTGATTATGTTGTGTGTATTAAGAGCCTCGATCTTAGTGTATTCTGTGTGTGTGAGTAGTGTGTGTTATGTGTGCATCTGTATATATGTATATATATGTAAGTATATAGTATATAAAGTATAGTATATAAATAACACAATGTAAATAAATAATGTATCGTGTACTAGTATAGATATAGCATGTATAGGTAATGTTGGAGCTCTTAGATATATATATAACACTTGAAGGTTCTTTCGAGAGGGGGTGAGATTTACGTGATAAAAGAAAAGTGCGAAAATATCAAACCAATCTCACGAAATAACAATCACACAATTTGCACAAGTGATTTTTAGGTGGAAGCCTAAACCGGGTGAAAACCACCACCTAACCTCTCGAGTTAGGATTTCCCGATCGACCGAGTCGATCAAATCCACTAACGTACTACTTAAAACAAAGGTAGTACAACCTCTATACAACCACACTACTTTATACGAAGGTAGTGTACCTCAAACCCTTTCTCTTCACGAGAAGGTTTTTGTCTCACAAAGGAGACGAAAATTCGTAAAATGAATACCCAACTAAACAACAAAGATAGAATACAATATAATCCTACAGAGCCACAAAGTATGAATCCTAAACATAGCAACTATAGGTAAAGATTACTTCCCTTTAATGGAAGTGCGTCGGCTTGACATGGATGCGTGAATCACGCATAGGCACTATGTCACTCTCGTAATTGCAGAGTGAGAGCGGGTGCACAACGAAGATGATGCTCTCTTGATGTAAAACTGAAGCTTGTGAGAGCTAGTACTTCTTCTACTTATCTTGGACACAAAAGATATGGAAAATGTGTTGCTTAGTGTGTGCAAACAAGGGAGGGTTACTCTATTTATAGGTGACTTAAGAAGGCTTTGGAAGGCCTTAGAAGCCTTAGGTAGCCGTTGGGGTTCAACCCAAGGCAAGGCAAGATGCAATCAGAATCATTAATGATTCTGATAGTGTAACGACCCGGTTCCTGAGCCCCTACGAGACACGAGAACCGGATCGACTCAACTAATCCCAAGACCTAGTCTTCCAACGAGGAAGTAACCAAAAGAGCGGTAAAATAAACCACATTCAACATGAATATAACTAACAGTAAGAAAATACAGCAGCAAGGAAAGAAACTACTACAGTATATACCACCACACAGTAGAACAACATTCATAACTAAATATGAACTGCAGGTAAAGAAAAGTACAGCGGAAACAAGAACTACTCACTATAACGGAACAAAGAGGTACAAGAAACAGTGGTAACTCTACTGGACCCTACTCGGCCCAGCGTCCTCTGCAGCCGCTGACCCTGGCTGCTCAACACCTGGTCCTGAAAGGTAACGAGTGTAACACGTCAGCAAAACGCTGAGTAGAGTGGTAACTAAACTAAAGAAACAGTAGAGTGTACAGTAGCTGTTAAGTTCTGTTACTTTCTTTATTTAAGTCTTTCAATTATCTCACGATTTATCTATTTCTCAGATCTTTCACTTGATCTCGAATGTTCCTCGTGGGAACGATCTTGATTGCAATCTTTTCCGAACAGTAGAGGTAGCACGTGGTGCTCTCCTGGCCGGGAGAGTCCCTCGTGGTGATCCTACTCTCAGTCAACCACCCCAAGGTCACTGACAAACGTAACGGTGACTACGGCACGCGCGGTAAACGCACGGGTAGCTAACCCGCACTGGCACGCGGTCAGTCGTTTCTGTTAACGGGTGCGCGCAAAGCACAGTACGGAACCAGTACAGGGCAGAGCCCTCTCAGTAACAGGGGTCCAACCCCTCCACAGTAACCAAACAGGGGCCTTGTCCCTCCACAGTCCGCGTACCCTCGCCTGACTACCCTGGTTTGCCCCAGTGGGCCTAGCAAGTCGGTGTGGGAGGCTAGCAGAACCCCGGGGCCCGTGGGGTAGCTAGTACCTCCCTACACTAATAGCTCTCCTCGGTACTACGTACGCGAGGGCCAGCAAGTCGGTACATAGTGGCCAGTCCTAACCCCGGGTCCCTGGGGCATCTGGCTCCGCTCTGCACTAAACAGGGGGACAGTCACTCTCCTTGGTACTCCGTACTCAAGGGCCAGTTCGCTTCCCCAATACTATTCCATTCACTTTCCAGGAGTTCTACTCCTACTTCCCCGTAGGGTTCTGGCGTAGCTGACTTCCTCTATAGTTTTATTATTCCGTCGTAGTATAGTATAGAGGGAGGTGATTACCAGTTTAATACAATTTGTTACTCGGAAATAAGGAGTTCCCGAGGTCGAACTCAGGGAGCAAGTTGTATTCTAGGGGTACAAGTTTCTTTTACAAAAATAAAGAAAGAGAGTGAGAGAGAATTTGTTGGCTTCTTTCTTCTTCTCTTCTTTTCTCTTTGCCTATCTTCTTCTGCTTGACTCTTCTGCTTTATCTGCAGCAGTAGTGATGCTTTTCTTCTTCTTTCAGTTCTTGTTTCTGCTCGTCTCTTTCTTTTTCTTCTCCCTTGCGGTCCTGTTCTTCTTCTTCTTCTTTCTTTCTTCTTTTCCTTTCTTCAGACCTTCTTCTTCTCGTGTTCTTCTTCTTCTCTCAGTTCTTGTCTTGGCCTCTCTGCGTTCTCCTCTGCCTCGCCTTCCTTCTCCTTCTTTGCCTTCAGGACGTCGTCTGATTTTCCAATCAGACGACTTAAACCGCAGCTGCTACAGTGTCGCTCGGTGATCCTCCTTCCTTCAGCTTTCGTCTTCTTCCACGGTTCTTCTTCACCTGTGCCTGCACACTTACACAGCTTGATCAGAGAGGGGCAAAACCTATCTCTACCCTCCCCCGCGTCTCTCTCTCACAGAATCCGCTCATGGGATAGCTCTCCCAGAGCTGCCGGGTAGCCGGGTACGGGTCGCGCCTGGGTCCAGGCCCACCGGCGTGCGTGGTGGGCGAGGAGTGCAGGTCAGTCTAAGTCGGGTCGGGCCAGGTCCGCGGGGCGTGAGCGCGGACGAGACCGGGTAACCGGGCGGGTGAAGGGGACCTCACCCCGTGTGCTGAGGCAATAAGCCTCCAGCACTTTTTCGCTTTATACCGCTGCGTTCCTTCAGAGCCTTCCGAGGTGGGACTAAATGTCCCACCCCAATTTCGCGCCTGCGCGGAGGAAGCAGCCGGTAATCGCAGCGTTACGCGAGACCTTCGCGCGAGGGCTTCGACTCGACTGCGGCCTGGTGCTTCGCGAAGGCGCCTTGCGCTGTCTGGGAGCGTAACCTGGGCGTGACTCACCTGGGGCAGCAGGTGAAGAAGCTGCTTTGCTTCAACAATGGCGGCGACGAGCGCAGGTACCTACCCACAGAAAAACGGCCTCTCGGCCCAATCAGAAACGCGGAGGACCTTCGCCGTGGCACGGCGAAGGTGGTCGGGGGGGTGTGCAGGCGGCGGGGCGGAGCCTAAGGGCTGCCCTAGGTCGGACTGTGGGTCGGGAGATGGGTTTGTTCGGTGGAGTTGCAGGGGGTGATTTGGGGGAAGTGGAGGGGCGGAAATGGATCAGGGTGAGGAGGCGGAGATTATGTGCAGGTCGGCAAGCCGTGTGGGATGCTGGAGTGATGGAAGCGGCTCGCCGGAGGATGGCCGGAGGCGGAGAAGGTGAGGGTGATTGGTCGGAATCGAGGGCGACAGTAGATGTTTAAAGTGAGGAAAAGGAAGAGGGGAGGAAGAGGAGGAGTTCTATCTACTTAGCAGGACGAGGAGGGGCCGGAGCGGGCGGCAGTCGTATCGACTGTCGCCGGAGAAGAAGATGCCCGGGGGAATGGGCAGCGGCGAGCAGAGGGCCAGAGAGGCGCCAGCTGGGTGCGGCGTGGCGCGGGAAGAGCAGGGGAAAAAGTCTCTGCTGCTGGTATTGCGGCAGAGCGAAGAGGAGGAGGAGGAAGAACCGCCGGAGCTGGTGGGCGTCTGCCGGAGTGAGAAGAGAGGAAAGTTGGGGGTTTTCTCCGTCAGATCCAAGCTGGGAAGAACGGTGGAGCGACGGGGGTATTTATAGGGACCGAATCAGGGAGGAAGGCGGAGGGAGACGACGTGTCTCCCTCGCCGGAGGACGCCGGAGATGGAAACCCATACCGTCCGTGCGTTCGCACGGCCGGTATGGTGGGTTACAGCGACCAGGGGGTGTCCTTGCGACGGCTTACGACGCAGGGCACCCTCGGTTTACTTGCCAGACTCTCCCCCTCACCCTGCGCGGCGCCATGCTCCGTGCAAGGTCGCCGGGGCATGGTGCTGGCAGGTTTTGCAGGGAGGACCTGAACGCAAAGAACGAAGGAGAGTTAGGGGTCAAAATGCGAGGGTTCAAAAGTTGAGGGCCAAAAAGTAAATATATGAGGACTAAAGTGTAAAGTTAGTCAAGAAGGTTTCTTCTTAGGCTCAAGTTTTTATACATGACTAATTAGGACCTAAGGAATCTGATGGTGAATTTTATTTCTAGATTAAACCTTGTTTGACTGGTCAATTTACGCAAAAACTCAAATTAAGTTATTAATTGGGTATGGTTCTCAATGTAGGTCAAGATGGGTTCCTAAGGTCAAATTGAAGGTTCTAAACCCTAGATATTATTTTTCTATGAATTTTAGAGGGTTTATTCCATTTTTTATTTGCCTTGAACCTCGTGAATTGAAGTGGGTTTGTTTTAGGGTTACAGATTATTATTTAGTTCTTTGGAATTGCTGTAGCCCTTGCCAAATCATCTCATCCCACTTTTATTCTTATTAGGTTGCTTTGACCTATGTTTGGACCCTGAATTACCCTGTATGCAGATTATACTGGTAAAATTGCATTTTTACCCCTTATGACTTGTTTTCTCCTTAAACTCAGAATTCTCTGAGTTAAGCCTTTCCTTGAGTTATGTAGGAGCTTTTATCCTTTGTATTGGGTCAAAATGAGCTAGTTATGGCTCATGATGAGGTTCTCATCATACCCCCATGCCTAGCTTTTGCTAGTCCCTTAGCAAAAACTTAAGGTTTCAACCCTTGTTCTAGACCATGAAGTTCTTAATAGCTTTAGATAAGTGCTTTTTCATTTGAGCTCAGATTAGGTTAGAATGCTGACCATAGGCCTAAAAGGTACTCTAGTACCAATCAAGATCCAAATCTGTCTAGCCTTAGCCTCAGTCCTTAGCAAAGGTTTTTAAGGCCCACAAGAACTAACCTAAGGTTTATTGGACTTTGTGGTTAAAGCACCTGTGCTTGAAATGATTTTAGCCCTGGCTCAGTTCGCAGTGCGTTTTGTAAGAGAGAGATAGAAAGTTATTTTGTTTGGAGAGTTTTCTCTCTCTCTCTTTTTTTTTTTAGTTCTAGCCTAGGATTGGCTTTTCAACACGGTCTGTATCAGATTCCTTGCTCCCATCATCAATCCTCAAGGGTTCCTGGCGATCGATGCTTTTAGATAGCACCGCCCATGGCAACCCCCGGAACCCTGGCTATTGAGATTTCGAGATAATCCCATCCATGGTGTTCCGTGGCTGAATTCAGACCCTGGCAATTGACACTTCGAGATAATGCCATCCATGGAATCTGAACCAGCAGAGTGCTTACATGCCCCCAGTAGGATATGTAAATATCCTAAGAGACAAGCACCGAGGAGATGATATTTTGTTACGCATCTTCGAGGGGATTTCCCATCTCTCCGCGCTGGGAACTCGTCCAAATCAACTTGTGTTGATCGGCCGCTCCTATTCTAGGTGTTCTTTTCAGAATTTTGCGACGCTTCTGCGTGATTCTGATTTTTCGCTTACTGAACCAGGCTGTGTGTGAGGTTAGGGTGCTTAGGTTACTGAGTCCCGTAAACCAAAAATTAGTTAACGAGGCCAAATACTTCCTAAGCCTTAGACCTAATACTTCAGCTTTTCATTTTCCTCAACCTCTTGAGGAGTGTCCAGATCTTAATGGGTACTAAGAGTATATTCAAGAATGCCTAAGGTTTGCATTCTTACTAATCTCATTGTGCACTTTTCAGTTATTTTCTTGAATGAGGTCTAGAACTTAGGTTAATTCCTTAGTTCCTTAGTTTCATTTGCGCTCCTTTTTCATTTTGTTTCTTTTCTCCTTCTCCTTCACAAAATTTCCTTCTCCTCTCTTATTCTTTTTCGAAAATTTTTAATTTTTATGGTGTTTTTGGCATATGTGAATTTTTTTGTTTGAAACCTTTTCTTACCAGTTTTGCACTTTCATACCCCCCCATGCCTAAGATTTGCAATGTCCTCATTGTAACCTAGGGGGTTTTTATTTAGCTTAGTTCATTCCTTAAGACAGAAATTTGGATGCGTGAATGGGTCAGGTTGAATTTTTGCGGACGATTTCTAATCCCAGATGCAAGCATCTGAGGTGGGGTCGGCTGTCTACAAGGGTGAACCTTAAGTGCAAAAAGGTGTCAGAAAAAGTTTTGGATTTTTAGGAAAATGACGGGTTGCCTGCCGTTAAGCGCTGAGTTTTACGCCATCGGCTGGGCGCAATAAGCTCAAGGGGAATGGAGGATATAAGATGCTTCAGCCAAATCAGTAGAAGTTACATCAATGAACGGCTTGAGTCTCTGACCGTTCACGATGAAAGGTTCAGAATCGTGGCTGAGTGGACTGATTTCGATTGCTCCATTTCCAAAAACCTGTCGGACCAAATATGGTCCGACCCACTTGGATCTCAGTTTTCCTGGGAAGAGTTTTAGTCGGGCATCAAAGAGTAGGACCTTCTGACCAGGATGAAAGATCTTTCTCGAGATGTGTTTGTCGTGGAAGGCTTTAACCTGCTCCTTGTAGATTTGCGAGTTCTCGTACGCGTCTAGGCGTAATTCATCGATCTCGCTGATTTGGAGTTTTCTGTGGGTCCCAGCCTTGGAAAGATCTAGATTACAGTTCCGTACTGCCCAATAGACTTTATGTTCCAGTTCTACGGGAAGGTGGCATGCCTTTCCGTACACCAGTCTAAAGGGAGACATGCCCAATTGGGTCTTGTGGGCGGTCCTATAGGCCCACAATGCTTCCGGAAGTCGGGACAACCAGTCCTTCCTGTCAGGTCGAACAGTGACTTGCAGGATTTTCTTGATCTCCCGATTAGACAGCTCAGCTAGACCATTAGTTTGGGGGTGGTAAGGAGTAGAGATTCGGTGAGACACCCCGTATTTGGTCATCAGAGACCTAAACTGAGCATTTGTGAAATGGGTCCCCCCATCAGAGATTATTGCACGAGAAATCCCGAACCTTGAGAAAATGTTTTGATGAATGAATTTGAGAACGATTTTGTGATCACAGGTTCGGGTCGGTATGGCTTCGATCCATTTGGACACGTAGTCCACAGCCAACAGAATGTATTCGAAACCATCCGAAACAGGAAAGGGGCCCATAAAATCAATCCCCCAAACATCAAAGATTTCGCATACTAGAATCGGTTGCATAGGCATCATGTTGCGATGGCTCATGTTGCCCAAAGTCTGGCAACGACTGCATGCCTTGCAGTGATTGTATGCGTCTTTGAACAGTGTGGGCCAGTAAAAGCCGCACTGGAGGACTTTTGATGCGGTTTTATGCCCGGTGAAATGGCCACCGCATGCCTGGTCATGGCAGAAAGAGAGGATATTGTTGAATTCCTCTTCCGGGACACATCTCCGGATGATCTGATCGGCACCTATGCGGAAGAGGTACGGGTCTTCCCAAATGTAATACTTGGCATCGGAGCGTAATTTGTCTTTCTTGGCCTTCAGCCAATCGGAGGGGATCTGATGAGAAGCCAAGTAATTTACTACATTAGCAAACCATGGAAGGCTAGTACCAATAGTCAGCAGGTGCTCATCGGGAAAATGCTCAGTGATGGGTCCGGAAGGGTCAATTATTTCAGAAGGAAGACGAGACAAGTGATCAGCTACCACATTTTGCTTTCCCGCTTTGTCGCGAATCTCAAGGTCAAATTCTTGCAACAGCAAGATCCATCGGATTAATCGAGGTTTCGCGTCCTTCTTTGCAAGGAGATGCCTCACAGCTGTGTGATCCGAGTATATGATGACACGGGAACCCAGAAGGTACGATCTGAACTTTTCTAGGGCAAATACTACAGCTAGCAGCTCTTTCTCAGTAACCATATAGTTACGCTGAGCCTCATCGAGTGTTTTGCTGGCGTAGTAAATGGCCACAGGTTTCCTGTCAATTTTCTGCCCCAAAACCGCTCCTACAGCGAAGTCGGATGCATCGCACATGATCTCAAAGGGTTGAGACCAATCAGGGGACGGTAGGATCGGGGCTTGGGTGACTCGGTCACGCAGGATTTCAAATGCTTGAGTGCATTCCTTGGAAATTTTAAAAGGAACATCCTTGGAGAGAAGAGTGGTCAGGGGGCGCGCGATTTTTGAAAAATCAGGGATAAATCGTCGATAAAAACCGACATGCCCTAAAAAGGAACGGATGTCCCTGATCGAGCTAGGCATAGGAAGGTGAGAAATCAGATTAACCTTAGCTCGATCCACTTGGATACCTTTCTCCGAAATTGAGTGTCCCAGGACAATTCCCTCAGGCACCATGAAATGGCTCTTTTCCCAGGAAAGAACCAAATTCACATCGATGCACCGCCTGAGTATCTGGACCAAGTGTTGGAGGCAATCGTCGAATGATGCTCCGAAAACTGAAAAGTCATCCATGAAGACTTCCAGATAATCACCTACCATATCTGAGAATATGCCAAGCATGCATCGCTGAAAAGTAGCGGGTGCATTGCAAAGACCGAAAGGCATCCTTCGGAAAGCGTATGTTCCGAAGGGGCAGGTGAACGTGGTCTTTTCTTGGTCCTCAGGATGGATTGCCACCTGGTTATAACCGGAGTACCCGTCAAGAAAGCAGAAGAACCTATTTCCCGCAAGTTTTTCGAGAATTTGATCAATGAAGGGTAGTGGGAAATGATCCTTCTTTGTGGAGGAATTGAGTCGGCGGTAATCTATACAGACTCTCCACGAGTTGGCTAATCGGGTAGGAATGATTTCTCCGGTCGCAGTCGTTATAGTGGTGAGTCCTGCCTTCTTGGGCACAACCTGAATTGGGCTCACCCAACGACTATCGGAGATCGGGTAGATGATTTCGGCATCTAACCACTTGATGATCTCCTTTTTCACGACCTCCTGCATATTGGGGTTTAAGCGTCTCTGCATTTCACGAGAAGGTCGTGTGCCCTCTTCTGAATAGATATGATGAGTACAATAAGAGGGACTTATTCCAGTCAAATCATCGAGAGTCCACCCGATGGCTCTGCGATGTTGCTGGAGGACAACAATCAGACGGGATTCCCGTTCAGGACTGAGGTTGGAATTGATAATCACAGGAAGGGTCTGATTAGAACCCAAAAAGATGTATTTCAAGTGAGCAGGAAGGGGTTTCAGTTCGAGGATGGGGTTATCAGCAGCAGCGGGTGGTTCAGTATAGATGTGAGGTTCAAGGGTGGGAGTTACTGGGTTATTCATATCTGGATTCAACTCCTCTGTTTGCGGGTCAAGATCCTTCTGTGGTTGATGAGGCATAATCGAGTCATTCTGGAAGTGTGATTCATCAACCAAGGTCCTGATGTCACAAATTTGTTCGATGACTCCGCAATTAATTCCTTGTTGGGCCTTAAATATATCAATTTTCAGTGTTTGATCTCCAAACTTAAGCTCTATTTGGCCCTCCTCACAGCTGATGTTGGCTCTAGCAGTAGCCAAGAAAGGTCTCCCTAGAATGATTGGTGTATCCTTAGGGTTCTCAGGTGCGTCCATATCTAGGACTATAAAGTCCACTAGGAAATAGAAATCCCGCACTCTTACGATAACATCCTCGAGAATCCCTTTTGGTGACTTTATAGATCTATCTGCTAATTGTAATGTCACCTCGGTTGGTTTTAGCTCAGATTCTTCTAGATGGTCAAGTAAGGATGTGGGTATCAGGTTTATGGATACACCCAAGTCTAACAATGCTCTATCAAATTGGGTACCACCTATCTTGCAGGAAATCAGGGGAGTACCAGGATCTTTTGCCTTGGGTGGGAGTCTACTGAGGATTACAGAGCTGGCTTGCTCTGACAGAACAATTGGGCTCCCTCCCTTGGTTCGCGGCTTACGCTGGGGTGTACATATATTCTTTAGAAATCGCGCGTAAGCTGGTACGTGGTGGATTGCATCCATCAAGGGGATGTTTATGTGGACCTGCTCAAAGAGCTTGACCAGGTCCTCCTCAGGGGCCACGGGTTTGGTGGTCTTCTTTCCCTTGGTCAAGGCCTCGGGAAACGGGATCTTGGTTGGTTCTTCTAGGATAGGTCCAGGTTGTGGATCTGGGACAGTGGTATCTTGGATAACTATCCTAGGGTCATGGTTTACCACTACGTGTTGTTACAGAATTTAATCCGGCCTGATTTTGGTTTGGGTTTTGTAAGAGGGGTGGCTGCTGCTGAAATCCCGCATAAGAAGTTGAAGCTTCCATCTCGTCTGGAGATGGGGTAGTAGGGGCTTGATAAATCCATTGTGCGTGGCCTAAATTTGGATTCATAACGCGCTTCTGGGTTGGCACGTTATTCGGGTTAGGAAGAGGTTGGGAAGGGAGTGTGCCTGGCTGGCAAGAATTTGCCAACTGGGCCAGTTGAGTTTTAACTTCTGTAAGTTCGTCCTTGTGCTGTTTTTGAATAGCCGCATTCGTTCTTTGAATGTCAGCCAGAGTCTGAAGGATTAGGGACATTTGATCCTGATTTGGCCCTGATGGATAAGTAGGGTTGGGCCGAGGCTGAGGCGGCTGGTAATGACTAGAGGGTTGTGGGCGGGACTGAAAAGGTGGTCTTTGGGTTTGGGAATTTCCCGCCCACTGAAAATTGGGATGGTTTCGCCATCCAGGGTTGTAAGTGTTGGAGAATGGGTCGATCTGGATGGCGTTGAGGTCCTCGCAGGTCTGAGGAACCTCTTGAGAATCAGGGAAAGGGGAAATGGAGTTCCCCGGGCTGGTGTAGAAAGGATCGGATGATCCTCCGATCCGAGAATCAGATGGGGATGGATATGGATCCATCCTAGGGGAAGATCGGTGAAGGATGTTTTGCACAGTCTCCTGTGTGGGAGGAGGTTGTGCAAAGGAGTTACGCGCGGAGGTGGCTCGCTGCAAGTGCTGAGTCAGCTCATCCACCTTCTTCTCAATGATTGAGACCTTGTCCAATCGACTGGCCACTAATTCCAGGTCGACTGATGCGGACAAGCCCTGCGTCTCATGTGCTCCCTTAAGATTCGTCGCTGCGCGGGTATTCGTCCTGTCGAATAATCCCATGGAGTCATTGTTGATGGAGTTCTCGCACATGTTTTCGAGAATCTCCCATACGGTGTCTTCATGTTGACCCATGATGTTTCCTCCGCAAGTTGCATTGACGAAAAGGCGGATGTCCTCACGGAGTCCCTGGTAAAAAGATTGGACTTGTTCCCATTTAGGAACTCCGTGATGGGGGCACTTTCTCATGAGATCCTGAAAACGATCCCATGCCTCATGGAGAGGTTCTCCTGATTGTTGAGTGAAGTGTGTAATCTGATGGCGCAAGGCGTTGGTCCGACCAACGGGAAAAAACTTTTTCAAAAACTCGGATTGAAGTTCTTCCCAAGTGTTGATCGGCTGGGTCTGAGTTTGATACCAATGGGCGGCCTTGTCCATAAGAGAAAAGGAGAACATCTTCATGAGAAGAATATCTCGATTTTGCGCATCTGATCCAAAAGTGTGGGCCAGATGCTTTAGCTGTTTGATGTGCTGGAAGGGATCTTCAGAATTAAGCCCATGGAATTTAGGTATAGCATGGATCATGTTGGGCTTTAATTCGGAATCAGGTCCTCCAGTCGGGATTCTGACTCGAGGCTCAATGGCCACCGCAGCAGGATTGTAGTGGTCCCGCATCATAGGACGCTGTGGTGGGTGCACGAAGTTTTGGAAGAGGTCATTGAGTCGCTGGAGCTGGTGTTCCAGATTATTTTCTTCCTCAACTGGCTGAGCCATGATGGGGGAAGAAGAAGAACTTGGTTCTGAATCAGAAGAGAGAATAATGTGAGGGTGTTGCTGCACAAATACGGGCGTCGAGGCTTGGCCTTGACGAGAGAGAATTTCTAAAGGAGGTCTTAAGGGTGGTCTTAAGGACCTCCTTCCGTACATGCACTGTTGGAAGAGGTAAGTTTAGAAGGTGCTGGACCCAATCAAGACACCCACAAATGTGTTGGGTGACTATAGAGGTGCCGGGCAGATGGACCCCTTGATCAGAAAGATCGTCTACCTGAGAATTACCTGGGCAGCCAGAGAGGGAGAGTCCCGCGAAGACCCCTACACGGTAGAGCGTCCCCACGGGTTACAGGGTTTCCCCCACCCGACCTCTCTTGTCACTGCGGTTCCAGGTAGACCAGAATGGGGATCTTGACCTCTTAAGTCTACCAATTTTTATTTTAAGATCAGGGTGCTTAAGGTTTCACTTGAACTTTTAGTCTTTTAAGTGCCAAGAGTGACCTAATTTAAGGTTGGTTGACCCAAGGGGTCAACTTTACCTCTTGTTTTCTTTGAGAGCTTTTAGGTCCTGTCTTTTAGGGTTCAAGTGTTTAGAGAGCCAATTGTTTTAGGTTTTCTTTGAATAGGTATTTTCAGAGAAGGGCTTGGGCACACTTCATTTGGTTTTCTCAATTCTTGCTTAAGGAGTGTGTCTCTAAATCCCTAGTGTTGGATTCTAGGTTGGCTCTACTTGGTCCAGTTAATTCTTTGTTGGGTAATTAGGGCTCAAGCAAGAATGTGTTAGCCCTTAAATACCCTTCATAGTGTGCAGGAGTAATGAGTTGAAAACATGCAACTCTTTATGGTTACCAAGTATGGAAGACAGGTTAGCCCTATATTGCTTGTTCTTTTCCTCTTTAGAGTTTAGGGGTTAATAGCAAGAAGAAAAAAAAAATTTACCTGTCCTCGGAGTGGTTGTCGTGCGGTTGCTTGTTTTCTTGATTTCCTGTAGTTTTCTGCACAAAAGAGAGGAGATTATCAGAAACTAAAAAGAAACAGGAATGTTTACCTCTAGAATAGCCGTTGCTCCCCGGCAACGGCGCCAAAAACTGGCGTAGCTGACTTCCTCTATAGTTTTATTATTCCGTCGTAGTATAGTATAGAGGGAGGTGATTACCAGTTTAATACAATTTGTTACTCAGAAATAAAGAGTTCCCAAGGTCGAACTCAGGGAGCAAGTTGTATTCTAGGGGTACAAGTTTCTTTTACAAAAATAAAGAAAGAGAGAGAGAGAGAATTTGTTGGCTTCTTTCTTCTTCTCTTCTTTTCTCTTTGCCTATCTTCTTCTGCTTGACTCTTCTGCTTTATCTGCAGCAGTAGTGATGCTTTTCTTCTTCTTTCAGTTCTTGTTTCTGCTCGTCTCTTTCTTTTTCTTCTCCCTTGCGATCCTGTTCTTCTTCTTCTTCTTTCTTTCTTCTTTTCCTTTCTTCAGACCTTCTTCTTCTCGTGTTCTTCTTCTTCTCTCAGTTCTTGTCTTGGCCTCTCTGCGTTCTCCTCTGCCTCGCCTTCCTTCTCCTTCTTTGCCTTCAGGACGTCGTCTGATTTTCCAATCAGACGACTTAAACCGCAGCTGCTACAGTGCCGCTCGGTGATCCTCCTTCCTTCAGCTTTTGTCTTCTTCCACGGTTCTTCTTCACATGTGCCTGCACACTTGCACAGCTTGATCAGAGAGGGGCAAAACCTATCTCTACCCTCCCCCGCGTCTCTCTCTCACAGAATCCGCTCATGGGATAGCTCTCCCAGAGCTGCCGGGTAGCCGGGTACAGGTCGCGCCCGGGTCCAGGCCCACCGGCGTGCGTGGTGGGCGAGGAGTGCAGGTCAGTCTAAGTTGGGTCGGGCCAGGTCCGCGGGGCGTGAGCACGGACGAGACCGGGTAACTGGGCGGGTGAAGGGGACCTCACCCCGTGTGCTGAGGCAATAAGCCTCCAGCACTTTTTCGCTTTATACCGCTGCGTTCCTTCAGAGCCTTCCGAGGTGGGACTAAATGTCCCACCCCAATTTCGCGCCTGCGCGGAGGAAGCAGCCGGTAATCGCAGCGTTACGCGAGACCTTCGCGCGAGGGCTTCGACTCGACTGCAGCCTGGTGCTTCGCGAAGGCGCCTTGCGCTGTCTGGGAGCGTAACCTGGGCGTGACTCACCTGGGGCAGCAGGTGAAGAAGCTGCTTTGCTTCAACAATGGCGGCGACGAGCGCAGGTACCTGCCCACAGAAAAATGGCCTCTCGGCCCAATCAGAAACACGGAGGACCTTCGCCGTGGCACGGCGAAGGTGGTCGGGGGGGTGTGCAGGCGGCGGGGCGGAGCCTAAGGGCTGCCCTAGGTCGGACTGTGGGTCGGGAGATGGGTTTGTTCGGTGGAGTTGCAGGGGGTGATTTGGGGGAAGTGGAGGGGCGGAAATGGATCAGGGTGAGGAGGCGGAGATTATGTGCAGGTCGGCAAGCCGTGTGGGATGCTGGAGTGATGGAAGCGGCACGCCGGAGGATGGCCGGAGGCGGAGAAGGTGAGGGTGATTGGTCGGAATCGAGGGCGACAGTAGATGTTTAAAGTGAGGAAAAGGAAGAGGGGAGGAAGAGGAGGAGTTCTATCTACTTAGCAGGACGAGGAGGGGCCGGAGCGGGCGACAGTCGTATCGACTGTCGCCGGAGAAGAAGATGCCCGGGGGAATGGGCAGCGGCGAGCAGAGGGCCGGAGAGGCGCCAGCTGGGTGCGGCGTGGCGCGGGAAGAGCAGGGGAAAAAGTCTCTGCTGCTGGTATTGCGGCAGAGCGAAGAGGAGGAGGAGGAAGAACCGCCGGAGCTGGTGGGCGTCTGCCGGAGTGAGAAGAGAGGAAAGTTGGGGGTTTTCTCCGTCAGATCCAAGCTGGGAAGAACGGTGGAGCGACGGGGGTATTTATAGGGACCGAATCAGGGAGGAAGGCGGAGGGAGACGACGTGTCTCCCTCGCCGGAGGACGCCGGAGATGGAAACCCATACCGTCCGTGCGTTCGCACGGCCGGTATGGTGGGTTACAGCGACCAGGGGGGTGTCCCTGCGACGGTTGACGATGCAGGGCACCCCCGGTTTACTTGCCAGACTCTCCCCCTCACCCTGCGCGGCGCCATGCTCCGTGCAAGGTCGTCGGGGCATGGTGCTGGCAGGTTTTGCAGGGAGGACCTGAACGCAAAGAACGAAGGAGAGTTAGGGGCTAAAATGCGAGGGTTCAAAAGTTGAGGGCCAAAAAGTAAATATATGAGGACCAAAGTGTAAAGTTGGTCAAGAAGGTTTCTTCTTAGGCTCAAGTTTTTATACATGACTAATTAGGACCTAAGGAATCTGATGGTGAATTTTATTTCTAGATTAAACCTTGTTTGACTGGTCAATTTACGCAAAAACCCAAATTAAGTTATTAATTGGGTATGGTTCTCAATGTAGGTCAAGATGGGTTCCTAAGGTCAAATTGAAGGTTCTAAACCCTAGAGATTATTTTTCTATGAATTTTAGAGGGTTTATTCCATTTTTTCTTTGCCTTGAACCTCGTGAATTGAAGTGGGTTTGTTTTAGGGTTACAGATTATTATTTAGTTCCTTGGAATTGCTGTAGCCCTTGCCAGATCATCTCATCCCACTTTTATTCTTATTAGGTTGCTTTGACCTATGTTTGGACCCTGAATTACCCTGTATGCAGATTATACTGGTAAAATTACATTTTTACCCCTTATGACTTGTTTTCTTCTTAAACTCAGAATTCTCTGAGTTAAGCCTTTCCTTGAGTTATGTAGGAGCTTTTATCCTTTGTATTGGGTCAAAATGAGCTAGTTATGACTCATGATGAGGTTCTCATCAGGTTCCAGCTCAGAACGTCTAAGTTTCCCCTTCCAGTTTCACGTTATCACAATCCATGTTCTTAAACACGTTTATTTATTCAACAGGCAGCTGTTAATTCGATTACAGGCAGCTATTTATTCCTTTCCATTTTTCCAATACTGCAACATTCATCTGTTCCACTAGTTTTCCCGTCCTAGGATTCATGCTGTATCCTAGGATCTATCATACAATCTAGTTTTTCAGCCATAAGATTCATGCAACACCTAGGATCTAACATTCAATCTGTTTTTCATTCCTAGGATTCATGCAATGTCCTAGGTTCTATTTATGATTCCACAATTTAACAGGTTATACATAAAAGCCACTCTACCAGGTACGACAGGAGTAATGGGGGCATGATCGGGAATCCCGCGTGCCTCCGCGACCACCAAGACTACAACGGAACGAGATCCTATCACAAGGATCAAACACAAGGAGTGTCTCAAAACAGTGTATAGCTACTGTAGACGGGTAGAGGATTTAATTCCGGAAAGAACGCAACTCGAAACGTGGAATACGGAACCCGAACGGGCCCTCAACGGGTCGAAAACGACGACACTGTGCAAAATTAGACGTCTGGAACATCTTCCAGACGTCTTAAAAAGTGGATTAGAGAATTACCTTGTTCTGCGTGGTTTCTCAGACGTCCAGAAGCCTGCGGGGACGTCTGGCCTAGTTCCCAGTCGTCCGATGGTCACCCCGAACGTCTGGAGCTCACTCCCGCCGTCTGGTACTACAGCCAGACGTCTGATTCGCGTTGGATGGCGAATCACCGAGCCTGCGCACACCCATCTCCCTCCCTCAGTACGGTCAGTCGACAAGAAGAAAGAAGAAGACAGAAAACTCACCTTTCAGACGTCTGGACAGTCTTCCAGACGTCGACCTCGCCGTCTGGCTATCAGCACAGACGTCTGATTCTGGAAATTTTTCCAGAACCAGGGCGCGACTCGCCCTTCGCTCACGACGCCGCCCGCGTCGCACCTCGTGCGCCTGCTGCTCGAGCCGCAGCAGGCCTCCCGTGTCGTTCCGCACCCGCTGTGCTCCCCCCGGCTGGCCCTGGCAGCCCCGGCGAGCTCGCCCTCACGGCTGAGCGCCGCTCTCGCACGCAGCACCCCCTCCGCGCTCACTGCGGCCTTCGCCGCCGTAACAACCTCGCGCCCGCTCTCGCGCTCGCTCTTGCGCACTGGAAGGAGAAGAGGAAAGGGGTGGAGGCGACAGGAGAGAGCGCGTGGCCTTTTAAGGCCGCGCGAGGAGGAGAGAGAGAGACTGCAGCGGCGAGAATCTGCAGCCGCAGGAGCGAATATGCGGTCTACGCGCTCGGGCGCGCAGACGACCCGCGCGTGTCGAAAATAACCTATTTCCAGACGTCTGGAAACGATCCCAGATGTCTAGTAAGGCGTCTGGAAGTGACCCTAGACGTCTGGTCCGACGTCTGGGCCACCTCCCAGACGTCTTAAAACACGTCTGGGGAGTGCGTTCGTTTCAATATAACAAACTCAAAGGAAGTTTCGTCTCCGAAACTTGCGTCAACTAGGGTGCGGGAAAAGACGTCAAAATAACCATAACAAACTCAAAGAGGACCGAAGCCGGTCCGAAAGACGTACCCGCGAAAAGCTCCGGGTACCGCTCCCGCATTGCCGCCTCAGGCTCCCAAGTAGCCTCCTCGTACCGCTGGCTCCTCCACAAAACCTTTACCAAGGGTACTTGCTTTCGTCTCAAACTGCGGACAGCTCGGTCTAGAATCTGCACTGGCCGCTCAGGGTAGGTCAGGTCGTCGCCCACCTCGACGCTCTCGTGACTCAGTACGTGACTGGGATCGGCTACGTACTTCCTTAGGTTGGACACGTGGAACACGCCGTGCACACCAGAAAGCTGCGGGGGGAAGGCAAGCCGGTAAGCAACGGGTCCAACCCGCTCCAGGACCTCAAAGGGCCCCACAAACCTCGGCGCGAGCTTCCCTCTCACCCCAAACCGCTGTAAGCCCTTCATGGGCGAGACACGAAGGAAGACGTGGTCCCCAACCTCAAACTGCACCTCTCTGCGTCTCCGATCCGCGTAGCTCTTCTATCTGCTCCTGACAGTGCGGAGTCGTCTGTGGATCTGCTCAACTACCTCCTGACTCTGCCGGATCAACCTGGGGCCAACCTCCCACTTGGTCCCCACCTCAACCCAACTTAAGGGTGCCGTACACCTCCGTCCGTACAGAGCCTCGTAGGGAGCCATGCCGATACTCGAGTGATAACTGTTGTTGTATGCAACTCCGCCAGGGGCAGGTGCTCCTCCCAAGAGCCCCTCCAGTCCAGTACACAGGCATGCAAAAGGTCCTCAAGTGTCTGTATCGTGCGCTCAGACTGTCCGTCCGTCTGGGGGTGGTAAGCTATACTAAACCTCAATCGCGTCCCCAAGGCCTGCTGAAACTCAGCCCAAAACTGGGACGTAAAGCGGGTATCCCGGTCGGATACGATTTCCCGTGGAACTCCGTGTAGTCGTACCACATCACGGATATACCTCTCTGCCAACTGTGCTGGTCCCAAAGTGACTCGGATTGGCAAGAATCGCGCCGTCTTTGTCAGCCTATCCACTATTACCCAGACTGCGTCGTGTCCCCGCTGGGTAACAGGTAAGCCCACCACCAAGTCCATGGTGATGCTCTCCGACTTCCACTCTGGCACTGGAAGCGGCTGAAGCGGCCCTACAGGCCTCTGATGCTCAGCTTTCACCTGCTGGCACACTAAGCACTGCTGCACGAACTCACCCACATCCCTCTTCATCCCTCTCCACCAAAACTCGTATCTCAAGTCGTGGTACATTTTCATATTTCCGGGATGTGTGGTGAATCTGGAACCGTGTGCCTCAGTCAGGAGCTCTCTCAACAGCTCCTCGTCTCTGGGAACGCACAACCGTCCCCTCAAGCGTAGCACCTGGTCTGTGAAAGAGAAGTCCCCCGGGTCTCCCGACAGTACTCTATCGCGCAAGGACTGCAAGTACAGATCGACCATCTGTCCTGTGATGATGCGGTCTATCAGCTCTGGCCTGGTTTGCCGTGTCACCATCACTGCCCCACAGTACCCTCGTAACTCTAGAGGTTGCCAACTGCCCACCTCCTCCAAAAGGCTCCAACTCTGTAACTGTAGATTGGCCAAGTGTGCGGGCGCCTTACGGCTCAAGGCGTCAGCCACCACATTGGCCTTTCCCGGGTGGTAGGAGATGCTGCAGTCGTAGTCCTTCAGGATCTCCAACCAACGTCTCTGTCTCATGTTGAGCTCCTTCTGATAAAAAAGGTATCTGAGGCTCTTGTGATCTGTGAAAATCTCGTAGGTCTCACCGTACAAGTAGTGCCTCCAGGTCTTCAGCGCGAAGACAACAACTGCCAACTCTAAGTCGTGGGTAGGGTAGGTATGCTCATGGGGCTTCAGTTGCCGCGAAGCGTAAGTGACAACGTGACCCCTCTTCATGAGCACACCTCCTAACCCCTGCAAGGAGGCGTCCATGTACACAACGAACCCGCCACTACTGTCAGGGATGGTGAGCACGGGAGCCGAGGTCAACCTCTCCTTCAGCTCCAGAAAACACACCTCACAGGCGTCTGTCTAAGTGAAAGGCACGTCCTTCCGGGTCAACTGTGTCATAGGACGCGCAATCTGTGAAAATCCTCTGATGAATCGTCTGTAGTAGCCTGCCAGTCCCAGGAAACTGCGAATCTCAGTAACTGAACGCGGTCTCTCCCACCTGAGCACTGCCTCGACCTTGGCTGGGTCCACCGCCAAGCCGTCTCCAGAGATCACATGACCTAGGAAGGTCACCTCCCTCAACGAGAACTCGCACTTGCTGAATTTGGCGTACAGCCGGCATCGTCTCAGAGTGTCCAAAACGATCCGCAAGTGCTGTCCGTGTTGCGTCCGACCTCTAGAATAGATGAGTACATCATCTATGAAAACCACGACGAACTGGTCCAAGTACGGTCTAAACACCCGGTACATCAGGTCCATGAAAGCAGCGAGGGCATTGGTCAGCCCAAACGGCATGACCAAAAGCTCGTAGTGTCCGTACCGGGTGCGGAAAGCTGTCTTGGAGACGTCGGTCTCCCTGATCCTCAACTGGTGGTATCTAGACCTCAAGTCGATCTTGGAAAACACCGTGGCACCCCGCAACTGGTCAAACAAGTCGTCGATCCTCGGCAGCGGATATCTGTTCTTGATGGTGACCCTATTCAGCTGTCGGTAGTCCACACAAAGGCGTAAGGTCACATCCTTCTTCTTCACAAATAGTATCGGGGCACCCCAGAGAGACGCACTGGGCCTCATGAAACCCTTCTCCAGAAGGTCCTGCAACTGAGACTTGAGCTCTCGCAGCTCAAGCAGTGCCATCCTGTATGGCGCGGTGGAGATGGGGCTGGTCCCTAGTACTAGTGAGATCTCAAACTCGATCTCACGCTCGGGTGGTAGTCCTGGTAACTCATCTGGGAACACGTCAGGGTACTCTCTGACCACCGGGATACTCTAGAAGTCTGCCACAGGGCTGGGCTCTGCCACCACACAAGCTTGGAAGCCCTCACACCCCTGGCTCAAAAGTCCCGCCGCCTGAAGTGCCGAAATGCACCTGAAACCTCCGTCCACTGGCTGTCCGTGAAACTCGAAAGAAGGCAACTCCGGAATGGAGAAGACGATCTTCCTCTCAAAACTGTCCACCAAGGCGTGGTAAGCGGACAGCCAATCCATCCCCAGAATCACTCCAAAGTCCTCCATCTGTATCATAATTAGGTCAGCTGGCAGGCTATGTCCCCCGTCGCTGACCTCGCAATCCGTGTACACCTCCTCTGCTACAAACAGCTGACCACTCGGACCTCTGATTACGAACGGATTCTCTAACAGTGTATAATCCCGGTCCAAACTAACTGCGAAACTGGCTGCGACAAACGAGTGCGTAGCGTCGGAATCGAAAAGCGTGTAAACGAGTCTGCCGGAAACTGAAACCATACCTGCTACCACCGATCCCGAAGCTCTGGCGTCCCTATGTGTTAGGGCGTTGCTACGCCCCTCAGCTCTAGGTGCGGACGAAGCAGCCACACTCTGCGTTGGACGGGTAGGTGCTGGCCGGTACCCTCCTCGCGACTGCTGTCCTCCTCCTCGTGCCTGGGAACCGCGGCCTCCTGCGCGCCCTCCAGTGCTCTGCGCGGGGAGTATCTGCTGACCTCCTGCCCTAGACGGACAGTCCCTCCTGATGTGGCCCGGTTGGCCACACTGGTAACAGAGGGGAACCCGACTCCCGCCCTCAGTGGGTCCCTGCTGTCGGCTAGACGGGGGTCCGGTGCTAGCGACTGGCCCCGGTCGAGGGCCCCCAAAGGCCACTGATGGCCCTGCAAAACGTGACGGCTCTCCTGCGGACGCCACGTGTCTCCTTTGAGTTCTCCTAACACGCCTAGTGTGACGGCAGAAATCTCGTTCCACCACCAACTCCCCTGTCGTACGCTCGGAAGGGGGAGGAGGGGGTGGCGATGTGGATGGAAGCTGAAATTCTTCACGAACCACCTCTCGAATTAGTTGGACGAGGTCCGGAGACGGTATGCTCAGGAGAAGGGAGGGGTAGTATGTACTCCAAGCCCGACACATCTGTCCCTCGGGCTCCGACCTCGGCCGCACCCGCGGCCCACCCTCCTAGTTCCACAACGAGGCATCTCCTACAAGGAGACGCGAAACAACGAAATACGTCAATACGGAACAGTACCTAACGAAAACGTCTAAGAGCTCATGTCAAGAGATATGTTGTGGTGGCTACTCTAGCTATAGACATGTGAATTGGTTATTTTCCAGTCAGTTGATTCACTTCTCAGGACGACCTTGCTCTGATACCATCTTGTAACGACTCGGTTCCCGAGCCCCTACGAGACACGAGAACCGGACCGACTCAACTAATCCCAAGACCTAGTCGTCCAACGAGGAAGTAACCAAAAGAGCAGTAAAATAAACCACATTCAACATGAATATAACTAACAGTAAGAAAATACAGCAGCAAGGAAAGAAACTACTACAGTATATACCACCACAACAGTTGAACAACATTCATAACTAAATATGAACTACAGGTAAAGAAAAGTACAGCGGAAACAAGAACTACTCACTATAACGGAACAAAGAGGTACAAGCAACAGTGGTAACTCTACTGGACCCTACTCGGCCCAGCGTCCTCTGCAGCCGCTGACCCTGGCTGCTCAACACCTGGTCCTGAAAGGTAACGAGTGTAACACGTCAGCAAAACGCTGAGTAAAGTGGCAACTAAACTAAAGAAACAATAGAGTGTACAGTAGCTGTTAAGTTCTGTTACTTTCTTTATTTAAGTCTTTCAATTATCTCACGATTTATCTATTTCTCAAATCTTTCACTTGATCTCGAATGTTCCTCGTGGGAACGATCTTGATTGCAGTCTTTTCCGAACAGTAGAAGTAGCACGTGGTACTCCGCTCTGCACTAAACAGGGGGACAGCAGCTCTCCTTGGTATTCAGTACTCAAGGGCCAGCTCACTTCCCCAATACTATTCCATTCACTTTCCAGGAGTTCTACTCCTACTTCCCCGTAGGGTTCCAGCTCAGAACGTCTAAGTTTCACCTTCCAGTTTCACGTTATCACAATCCATGTTCTCAAACACGTTTATTTATTCAACAGGCAGCTGTTAATTCGATTACAGGCAGCTATTTGTTCCTTTCCATTTTTCTAATACTGCAGCATTCATCTGTTCCACTAGTTTTCCCGTCCTAGGATTCATGCCGTATCCTAGGATCTATCATATAATCTAGTTTTTCAGCCCTAGGATTCATGCAACACCTAGGATCTAACATTCAATCTATTTTTCATTCCTAGGATTCATGCAATGTCCTAGGTTCTATTTATGATTCCACAATTTAACAGGTTATACTTAAAAGCCACTCTACCAGGTACGACGGGAGTAATGGGGGCGTGATCGGGAATTTCGCGTGCCTCCGCGACCCCCAAGACTGCAACGGAACGAGGTCCTATCACAAGGATCAAACACAAGGAGTGTCTCAAAACAGTGTATAGCTACTGTAGATGGGTAGAGGATTTAATTCCGGAAAGAACGCAACTCGAAATGCGGAAAACGGAACCCGAATGGGCCCTCAACGGGTCGAAAACGACGACACTGTGCAAAATCAGACGTCTGGAACTTCTTCCAGACGTCTTCAAAAGTGGATCAGAGAATTACCTTATTCTGCGTGGTTTCTCAGACGTCCAGAAGCCTGCGGGGACATCTGGCCTAGTTCCCAGTCGTCCGATGGTCACCCCGGATGTCTGGAGGTCACTCCCGCCATCTGGTACTACAGCCAGACGTCTGATTCGCGTTGGATGGCGAATCACCGAGCCTGCGCACACCCATCTCCCTCCCTCAGTACGGTCAATCGACAAGAAGGAAGAAGAAGACGGAAAACTCACCTTTCAGACGTCTGGACAGTCTTCCAGACGTCGACCTCGCCGTCTGGCTATCAGCACAGACATCTGATTCTGGAAATTTTTCCAGAACCAGGGCGCGACTCGCCCTCCGCTCGCGACGCCGCCCGCGTCACACCTCGTGCGCCTGCTGCTCGAGCCGCAGCAGGCCTCTCGCGTCGTTCCGCGCCCGCTGCGCTCCCCGCCGGTCGGCCCTGGCAGCCCCGGTGAGCTCGCCCTCACGGCTGAGCGCCGCTCTCGCACGCAGCAACCCCGCGCTCGCTCTCGCGCACTGGAAGGAGAAGAGGAAAGGGGTGGAGGCGACGGGAGAGAGCGCATGGCCTTTTAAGGCCACGCGAGGAGGAGAGAGAGAGACTGCAGCGGCGAGAATCTGCAGCCGCAGGAGCGAATATGAGGCCTGCGCGCTCAGGCGCGCAGCCGACCAGCGCGTGTCGAAAATAACCGATTTCCAGACGTCTGGAAACTATCCCAAACGTCTGGAAGTGACCCCAGACGTCTGGTCCGACGTCTGGGCCACCTCCCAGACGTCTTAAAATACGTCTGGGGCGTGCGTTCGTTACAGACAGGGTTATCAGATGTCTGGAAGTCACTCTTAAGACGTCTGGGAACTAAGTCAGACGTCTAATTCCAGGTGAGTTTCCTTCCTGACTTGGTTCAGACATAAACAGGGCTCTAGTGTAAAACCATCAGACGACATTCAGGACGTCTGGCACTAGGTCTGGACGTCTGGAAACCTAATTAAGTGTAGGAATGGATTACCAAGAGCCTAAACAACTATAATCCTCAAGACAAGTGATTTCGGCCCAATCGTGGTACAAGGGTCACATATCAAATGTCTGGGGTCTTCTACGGCCGTCTGATAGAAGACTAAAGGTCATTTTCCTCAAAGTTTAGTTTGTTAGCCAACATTCCACTAATTGGACGTCTGGCACAGCCATCAGATGTCTTCTGAGACGTCTGGACTAAGGTCTGGGTGTCTGATTTCAAAAGATAGAACTTACTAATTCCAGCCTAAGTTATTGGGCATCTGGCCAACAGTTAGACATTTTAAAAGTCAAGATTAGACGTTTGATTTCCAAATTGGATGTCTGATTAAGTTGTATGATGCCTATCTTGAATTTTTAAGCTCTCTATGCAAAGCTTAAATATCCTAGGGTTGTGTAAGTGTTCCTAGGACTATTTTGAGGGTATTTTGAGGCTCTTTAACATGCTACTAAGAAATAAAAGAGCAAATAACAAAGAGATACAAAGTACAACATAAAAAAAACATCTATCCTATTCTTCTGACTTCACATTTTCGCTCCTTGCGAAGCTCCTTCTTCTCCGTCAAGCTCCTCCAATCTGCCATGGATGCAAGCTTGAACTGCGTCTCTACATTTGTCTCCATTTGCAATTTGACTTGAAAACTAGAACTCAAAAGCAAATGTTAAATAAGTGTTTTGTTATCATCAAAATAAATGATCGTATCGCTCTAGTACTAAAAACTCTAGGGGCTTTAGTGACGAATACATCTGTTACTATATATATATGTATGTTAATATAGATAATAGTTTTTAGCTTATGTTAGTATAGATAATAACTTAGTATAGTAAATATTATTAACTATTTTTGTACCTATATTTAGGTATTAACCATATTAATTGTAAATAATTAATATAGAATAGTTGTACATAGTTTTTATTGCTTGTGTGTGTACATTTGTTTCCAAGCATTGTAATGTGTTCTTGTGTACATAATTAATAAAATTCTTCTATTCATTGATTCTTTCATTCATTTTTGTAAATAAAATCAACATTTTTGGAATTAAAGAATGTTTTTGGATTTAGAGAGTGATGTATATTGATAATTGCTTCCCAATGAACGACTTGGAATAAACCAGTAAAATTAAGTATATAAATAAAATTAATGCGAAAACGATTTGTATTTGTGACATATATTACAACAACGGCATTTTAAAACCTCTTTTAGCGCGAACTGGTTATCGTGCAATCACTTACCTTTAAGCAACCTCATCCCTCCTCTCCACACCCCATCTCTTACCAACATATACAGGGATGGGGAGGCGTGGAATCAACAATACTGGAGGCAAGCACGATCACACTGAAGCCAAAGCTACAAATGAAAGAAGGACCAATGCTTGGAAGCACGATGTCAGAGGTGGCAAGGCAGTAAGTGGACCGCGGCAAGGATAGGTAGATGGGAGGGGAGGGGGCAAGTTGAGAGGAGCGATGGGGGGGTGAGTAGGGGGGGGGGTGATGATAACATCATCATCAGCCATATCGAGCTTTAATTAGTCATATTCCATTAATAAATGCTCCTACATAACCGTCAAAGGACCGTAATTCACTGCACATCCTTTCTGAGAGTTAAATAGGAAACCAGGGTTAAAACTACAATTTTATCATCATATCATAAATGCAGAACAACCATGGGTTTTCTTAGGGGTTTATTAAAGGTCAAATATGTGCTAAAGTCTAACAAGATGGTCCGTGCAGACAGAAACGGATTTTCACACGTTACGAGAATTAAATGACATCTGAAACCCTAAAAACTAACCCGGTTAATTCACTAAGGTTCTAGTTAGTATAAAATTCACCTAAATTCCCTAAAATTCATAGAAAAATATTCTCTAGGAATTGGCATCCTTGATCTGACCATCAGAACCCATTTTGACCTAAAATAAAGTCTCAGACAGATAGTTACCCTAATTTAGGTTTTTGAGTAATTTACCCAGTTAAACTTAATCAAAACCAAAATCTGACTTCACCAACAGATTCCTTGAGTTCAAATTATGTTTGTACCAATTTTTTTTCCCAATCAGAGATGACCTAGTTTGCTTTTCAGTTCTGTTTGACTCTTTTCTCTCACAAATATGCCCCTAACTTTCGAATTAATTGCAGTAAGGCCCCTAACTTTATCATTATTCTTTGCAGAGAGGTCCTCGCACCATTTTTAGAAGGTCAAGCCTTCACCATCGAGGTTCAAGCGAGGATTTCTCACTCAATTCTCAAACAAACTCCCAAAATTGAAAGGGAGATTCCTTGAGAAATTCCCTTCCAAATGAGACCTTCCATTAATCCTAACTCGACCCCAATTCCTCATGCAAACCTTTTGAAGGTTCACATGTCCTATTTGGGTGAAAAACGTGGGGTTACAAGCTTTGTTTCCAAGCTTGAAACCCCTTCCCATGGCCTATAAATGGACCTGCAATGCAAACCTTACCTCTTTAGTTAGATTTTAGGCCAAAAACCTCTTCAAATCAATATCTCCAGCCTCCTCCGGCCTACGCTCCGGCATACGTTCTTGACCTTCCCCCTCTGCGCCTCCTACAGCCAAATTGGAAGCGCAACAACCTCCCTTATCTTCCTCCGCGTCTCGCAGGTCACAGCAGGCGTCGTCTTCCCCTCTCTTCGCCAGCGTTCACCTCACTGGAGAGTTCGTCCCCTCCGGCGTTGGCCAATCAAAGCCAGCACGGATCTCCTTCCTCTTCATCCCTTAGTTAGATCCTAATGCTCCCTCTTCTCTTGTACTGAAATGACCCTTTTCAAGGATCGTTTGGAGTTTTTCCAGAAAAATAGGGATGTGAACGCATTTTTAAAACCCCTGGGTTTAGTTTGCGGGCCTTGTGAGGAGAAGGGTTCGCAAGGTAAATTCCGCAATTTTTGCTCTCTCTCAACACACACCACACACACTCACGCACACACACCTCTCCCTCCAAACCCTATCCCTAACCCACTCCCTCTACTTAAACCCCACACCACCCTCTCCATCACCACCACCACCACCACCTCCATCTCTCCACTACTGCCGGTGGCCACCCCTTCCCCACCCCTCTGCGGCCACAAGGAGGAGAGCTCAAGGCGGAGCTCAAAGGAGGAGGTAGGGGGAGTGTGGGGAGCTTGTACGGGAGAGACGAGTCGCGGGAGCTCGGAGGAGATTGTGCAGGAGAGAGGAGCCGCGGTCGGGAACGCGAGCTCGGAGGAGATCTGGAGCGAGGTGAGTGCGAGGTGGAGCTCGAGAAGAGGAGCTCGAGAAAGAGGCACGGTCAGAGTGCAGCCGCGGGAGCTCGTGAAGGGGATCGTGAGAGAGAGGAGGACGTCGGAGGAGGGTCCTCGGCCTTCTGCAACTGCCGGAGCAGGCGCAGCGGGCGAAGCTCGCGAGGAAGGTTTGCATACTAGATTTTTCAGTATCAGACGTTTAGAGCATCTACCAAACGTCTGGAGTAGCAACAGGATGATCGGAGTTGAAGCCGGATGTCTAACAGCACGCAGAGTGCCGAGGTGGGCTTCGTACGCTCCTCCATGCGCGTACGTGAGTACGTTTCCTTTTCGCTACCATTGAAAATTTGAATTGCATTCACATGCGCAGGTATCGATCTTGGAAAGGTGCATAAGCACGCTCTTCAAGGTACTTTAGGACGTCTAATAGCCATATCAGACGTCCGAACGCATTTACAGACTTCTAAAAAGACCCCAGGGCGACTATGAGGGGTTCCAGATGTCTACCAGCAACGTAGGAACACAAGGTGAGCTATTGACGTCATTTAAGACATCTGGGCCTAGTCCCAGACATCTGATTTAGTCGGTATGCGCATTTTTGGCCCGTTCAAGGCCCAAAAGAAGTCGGATTTACACAAACGAAGTACCGTTGTTTTCCGCTCGAGTTTCTCTATGTGTTAGTGTCAATTGTATACTGTTCTGAACTTGTATGATGGAATTTAGTTAGTAGTGTAGGTCTCCAACCAGTAGCATGTTTGGGGCCCGTGGAGATAATAGGATTTGCAGTTCTGGCCCCCATTCCTCCTGTGTTTTTCGGTAGGGTGGTCTACCTTCATACTAAGATTTAGTTAAGTAAAATGCATGCTTAGAATAATTTGATTAAACCCTAGGATGTAAAATGAACCCTAGGGAAGAAACAAATGAACATCGCTCGAGCTACACTGTTTACTTTGAGATGCATGTTAAAACCCTAATTGCTAGCAAGTGTATATATACATGATGTAATGCTTCTTCATTAATTAAAACATGAGCTGCCTGTCATATGAATGAGATCAGAATGTGAACAACGAGATATGCATGTTGAGAAATGAAATGAAATGAATCCAAGCATGAATCCTATGGGAAACTAGGAGAAGAAGCATCAGGGTACCAAGGAGAGTAGTTGTCCCTTTAGTGTAGAGGGGAGCTAGCTGCCCCTTGGGTTGAGACCCAAGGTTAGAACTAGTCACTCTACACCTACTTCTGCTGGCCCTCGCATACGTGATACCGGGGTGTGCTATTTAGTGTAGGGAGGGAGCTAGCTACCCCACAAGGTCCATGGTTAGGACTAGTCACCCTACACCGACTCTTGTTAGGTCCACTGGGCAAACCAGGATAGTCGAACGAAGGTACACGAACTGTGGAGGGGCGAGACCCCTGTTCTGTTCTGAGAGGCGAGACCCTTGTTATGAGAGGGCAAGGCCCTATGCTGCTCTATGCTGTACTTTTGGGCAACCCGCTAGCGGAAACGACTGGCCGCGTGCCAGTGCGGGGTAGCTACCCGTGCACTTATCACGCGTGTTGTAGTCACCACTACATCACGACCATGCCCTTAGGGTGGTAGATCGGGTGTAGAACTACCACGGGGGACTCTCCCGACCAGCAGACCACTATGTGGACATCCTACATCATAAAAAAGACTGCAATCAAGTTCGTTCCCTTAAGGGACATGCAAAATCAAAAAATGAATGGATCCTTAATAGAATAAACAAATCAGAACCACTTAGTTGAGATAAATGGAAATGTATAATTAATTAGTTGCTTGTCTTATGTAAAAAGCATAACCCCCACTCTACTCAGTGTTCACTGATCACGAATTGTACAACCTTGTTCAAGTTAGGGAGTTGAGTAGCCAACACCACCAGCTACAGAGGGAGTTGGGCCCAGTTGAGCCCAACCATAGCTGTTGTTACCTTTCTGTTCCAGAGCATTCCTTCTATTGTAGTAGTGAGTACTTTGATTTATGTAGTTCTGCTCTATTACGTTTCTGTTATACTTACCACTGTTGTAGTTATGATGGCATGTAATATTGTAAGACATTTCATTCTGTTTCCTTTACTGTCTTTTGGTTATTTCTACTTAGTTACATTGCATGTGTGGTTGTTGTTACGAACATGGGCATCAAACGTAGTTTAAGACGTCTGGGAAGTGTCTCAGACGTCTGGCCAAACGTCTGGAACCCTTCCCAGACGTCTGGTATTAAATTTTTTCAGCGTACGGGTTCGCGTCTGCGCACGCAGCCTTCGTTTTTCTCTTTCTCTCCCTGCAAGCGTCGCTTTCCTTCTTCTCTCTCCCTGTGGCTACCTTATAAGAACGCTCCCCAACTCCCTCACCCTCACTCCACCGTCTTCTCTTCTCCTTCTCCCTGCCAGCGAGAGCGCGAGCAAGCGAGAGCGGCAGCAGCGGCTGCTGCGATCGTGCGGGAAGGAGGGGTGGTTGCGAGAGGAAGTAGAAGCTCGACCGCGAAGGTGCAATCTTGCCGGGGCAGCTAGAGCCGGTCGGCGGGAGAGCAGCGAGCGTGGGGTGGCGCGGAGGAGCTGTTGCAGCTCGGGCAGCAAGCAGACGAGGCGCGGTGCAACTGTGCGTCGCGGGCAGAGAGTGAACAGGGTCCTAATTCTGGGAAAATTTCCCAGAATCAGACGTCTAGACTTACGTCCAGACGACGCCTAAGACGTCTGAAGGAAGGTCCAGATGTCTGACAGGTACAATATTTTCCTACCTTCTCCTTTTTACGCGTGTACGGCCATGCAGCCGTCCGCTGCATTCTTCTACGCCTCTTCGTGATGAGAGCGGGTGTATGTGTGCATAGGTTCTGCTCGGGAGGGCGCGAGGGCTAGCCATCCCACACGGATCAGACATCTGGCCACAGTACCAGACGACGGAGAGGACCTCCAGTCGTCTAGGGTGACAATCGGACGTCTGGGAACTAGGACCAGACGATCCAGCGGGCTTCTGGACGTCTGAAGGACTGCATAGACCAAGGTATGACCTGATCAACCTTTTAAGACGTCTGGAAGAAGTTCCAGACGTCTTATTTTGGGCAGATTCGTCGTTTTTGACCCGTTTAGGGTCCGTTCGAAGTCCGTTTTCTGTGTTTCAAGTTGCGTACTTTCCAGATTTAGTTCCTCTACCTATTTACAGTAATTGTATACTATTCTGAGAAACTCCTTGTGATGATCCTTGTGTTAGGACCCCGTTCCGTTGCGGCTTTGGAGGTTGCGGAGGCGCGCGGGATTGCCGACCATGTCCCCAGTACTTCTAATTTCACGGGTAGAGTGGCCCTTCAATTTATTTAACAAAAAATTGTACAATGATGAAACAATTAATGGAGTCTAGGGCATTTCTTGAACCCTAGGACTGAGAAATTAGATTGAATGATAGATCCTAGGGTATTGCATGAATCCTAGGATTGGAAAACTAGACTGAATGCTAGATCCTAGGGTACAGCATGAATCCTAGGACTGGAAAACTAGTTGAATATATAAACATTGCAGTCTTGAAAAAGTGGAAAGGAAATGATAACTTCCTGTAAATTTGGTTAACAGTTGCCTGTTATGAATGAATAAATACGGTTGAGAACATGGGTTATATGAATATAAATCTGGAACGGTGAAACCAAAATTGGCTGAGTTAAAAGTGCATGAACCCCATGGGAAATTGGAAGTAGAACTCCTAGAACGGGAATGGAATAGAATTAGGGGAAGTGTGCTGGCCCTTGAGTACAGAGTACCAAGGAGAGCAACTGTCCCCCTATTTAGTGCAGAGCGGAGCTAACAGCCCCAGGGACCCGGGGTTAGGACTGGCCACATTGTACCGACTTTTGACCCTTGTGTACACAATACCGAGGAGAGCTACTAGTGTAGGGAGAGCACTAGCTACCCCACGGCCCCGGGGTTCTGCTAGCCCTCCTACACCGACTTGTTAGGCCCACAGGGCAAACCAGGGTAGGCAGGCGAGGGTGCGCGAACTGTGGAGGGGTTGGACCCCTGTTACTGAGAGGGCTCTGCCCTATACTGGTTCCGTGCTGTGCTTTGGGCGCACCCGTTAACGGAAACGACTGACCGCGTGCCAGTGCTGGGTAGCTACCCGTGCGCTTATCGCGCGTGTCGCAGTCACCGTTACATCTGTCAGCGACCTTGGGGTGGTTAACTGAGGGTAGGACCACCACGGGGGACTCTCCCGACCAGGAGAGCACCACGTGTTGCTTCTACTTTTCGGAAAAGACTGCAATCAAGATCGTTCCCACGAGGAACATTCAAGATCAAGAGAAGGATCTGAGAAATAAATCAACAGTGAATAAATGGAAAAATATAAATAAAGAAAGTAAAGATATAACAGCTACTGTACACTCTACTGCTTCTTTTAGCTTTTAGTTGCCACTCTACTCAGCGTTTCGCTGACGTGTCACCCTTGTTACCTTTGCAGGACCAGGTGTTAAGCAGCCAGAGTCAGCGGCTACAGAGGGTGCTGGGCCTAGTAGAGCCCAGTAGTGTTACCTGTAGTACCTTCTGTACTTTTCTTTCTGCTGTAGTGAGTAGTTTTCTATTACTCCTTGTACTCTCTTTATTGTGAGCTGCATGTTATGTACATGTTTATTTCTCTTCTGTTGTGGTGGTGTATACTGTAGTTTTTCCTTTCTTTACAGCTGTATTTTGTTACTACTAGTTATATACATGGTGAATGTGGTTTCTCTTACTGCTCTTTTGGTTACTTTCTCGTTGGATGACTGGGTCTTGGGATCAGTCGAGTCGGTCCGATTCTCGTGTCTCGTAGAGATTCGGGAATCGGGTCGTTACAGTTGTGGAATATTTTCTGTTTTTGGTTGTTTCTCGTTGGACGACTGGGTCTTGGGATCTAGTCGAAGTGAGCTAGTCTTGGGTTCTGTAGGGAGCCGGAACTGGGTCGTAACATCTACTCCCTTTTCCAATCCTTAAACACCTCAATTTGGCCGCCGTTCACACTCTCCCCTTCCATCTTCTCCAACTCCGTCAAGGGCTCCGACGAGCCCACGCCACCACCACAAATCACCAAACCACTCCACTCCACTTCCAAAACCTCCGCCATCACCTCAAGACCAAAAGCCCCCTCCTATTTCGCCTATTCACACACCCAAAACCCACGCCATCAACCCACCTTCCCGCCTCCATTCCCGACCTCGTCGGACCACTTCACACCCTCCCACGCCATCAAACCACCACCACCGCACTCCACGACCTCCAGTGATGCTTAGGAGCTTATTTAATGTGGCTGAGAGGACATTTTGGTGTATTTCAGGTTATCGCTGGAGCTCCGCCACCGTTGCTCATCTCTGGCCCTGTTCGTCATGTTCTAGCGATGAATGCCCCAGGTGCAGCCTCCAGGACCTGCGGACTCGCTCCAGGATCATGCTTAAGTAGTCAATTGGGCACTACACGGACCGCGGCTACTACAATTGGTCGAAGCTTCACCTGCAAGCGCATGAGAGAAGGAGGGGACTTATAATCCCAAATCGTGTGTGGAGAGGCGCACGGCAGCCCATAAGATGATTTTGTGATACTAGCTTACTACCTCGAGACACCGGGGGTGAGGTCCCTGCTCACCCACCTACACTCACTCGACTCGACCCAACCCGACCTAACCTATACACTCCTCGCTCATCACCACTGTCGGTAAGCCTGGACCCAGGTCCACGCAATTCAATTACCCTACTATCTGAGAGAAAAAGAAAAGAAGAAAGGAAGAGAGAGAAAGTACGAGGGAGGGGGGTTTTGCTCTCTAAAGAAGTTTCTCTGTGCGACACTTAGCCAAATTTGAATGATGCATAGCCCTTGTGCATGATAAGAGAAGAAGGCTTGAGAAGAGAAAAGAAGAAGGCTTATGCATGCTAAAGGAAAGAAGAAGAAATGAGAAGGAAGAAAAGAGTTGAAGAAGATAAACAGTGCCTTTGCACTGTAGCATCTAAGTACTTGGCGACTGATTGATATGTTATTGTTGAATAATTTAAATACTATGATTAAGATACATGCTTCAATGTGGATCTAAAGGTGATTTAAATCACCACTTTTTAGATCATTGCCATTCTTTTTGTTATGTCAAACTCTTTTTATACATTGATGACCAATTATTGAGTAATTATTATTACTTGAATATCATTCTTGGCTTAATTATTGTGCTTATATATATATTCATTGAGATTAGCGCTTGAATTCCTATTTGCTCCCTATGTTCGACTTCGAGTTTCCATTCGAGTAATAAATTATATTTGTTTAAATGCATTTGTCCTATGCTACAACGCATAATTTTAACAACAATAAATTTGCTTAAAAAGGGGGGGCGATCGGCAGCTAAAGGCCAATCGAAGGCCTAATAGTCACTAGGAATTCAAAGTCGTTGAAAGGGGTTGGGCAGGTGGGACTCGTTACTATGATTAAGCAATTAGTTGCTCTTCTAATTGCAAGTCCCAATTCTCCCTAAATATAATGGAATCCGAAAAACCAAACCTATTCTACGAATTAATCTTAAATTAGAAACCAAAATGAGAACACGAGTAATGGATGAAACATCTCACTATCCTTAAGGAAAAGAATTCCATCGCAGTTTAGAAACTCACTTTTTTTTTCAAAAAATAGAAACTCTCTTCACACGCTTGGTACTTCCGTGGTAGCATTAACGATAAATAACCCTACAGTAAAATTGTTGTGACACTCATATCAAAAACAAATATATATGTTAGGGCAATGATAACTAGAGATCATTTTTTGTATAGTTTTAGATATAATTTTTGACATGAAACATATATGATATGAAATGCATTGACATGTTAGTGTGACATTTATTCATGATTGATGTGTCCTATTTCAATAGAAGGAAATGATATGATACATAACACATAGTATATGATGTGACAGATACGTCATATAACGTGACATGACATATAATAATATTTAAACATACAAAAATTATATATGGAACATTGAGGAAAATAATTTCTTTGGTTGCCTCTTTACAATTGCTAATGCAATAATTATTTTGATACTACCTCCACTTAGCAAATCATTGCTCATCTACATAAATCATCATCAAAAAGCTTTGCAACCCTTCACCAGACCTAGATATTTCTTCTTGTGGTTTGATCAAGCAAAAGCAGCTTCATGTTCTCAAATCAAACTAGCATTGTCCTTTGCTTTGCTAGAAGAAAAAATGCAAGAAAATCTTCCAAGATTTAGTTAAGCCACCTCTGTGCACTAATTAAATAAAGACTCTTGCCTAAGGGAATTTCCTATTGCATATGAGTTACAAAGCATCATTGTTTGCACCAACAATTAATTCCACTTCTAGATCTTTTGTTTCTTGTAGGACTTCCAAACAAGGTTACAACTATCATGATCACCAAGAAATGAGCGTATTGTTGATGGTTTCTCTAATCGTGGGATCCATTGCCTCTTCTATTCCCTTAAACCTTTTGCCTTTATGCTCCTCTTATGTTTTTGGGTGACTCTCATATGTGGCTGGTTGTTGATGCATAATCTTTGCTTGGAACCAATCTCCGCTTATAGTTTTGGTGTTAAAAAACTTCTTTAGCTTTTGTTTTAGCTTGAATTAACTTGTTTGCGGATGATCAAGTATTTTGATTGAAGATGAAAGGAGCTTGGTGGCTTAAGACCAAGAAGAAGTCAATAAGCTTGATAATTAAACACAAAGTTTGGCAAGTCAAAATGAAGCAAGTAAGATCTTCCTTGAGTCAGATCAAGATCAAGCTAAAAAACATACGGAATAAAACTCAATAAAAGGTTTAAGAAGAGTAAAGCTAAAGTGTTTACATTGAAGACTTAATCAAGCTCATGAAAAGAAAGCTTAATTTAGATGAAGCAAAACCAAGAAAGTCAAGTTGGATCAAGGTTTAGAATAAGATCCAAAAGGTCAATAAACTAAGCTACAAATAACTTGCAAGGAATGTAAGATTACCCGAACCTAACTCAAATTGATTCACCGATTACTTAGCCAAAACTAGTGCAATGCATTGGCATATGTATCGATCTAAAAATAGCTAGATTGATGCTTGTAGCTTCTAGTTGGTGCAAATTGTAAACTCTTTACGCCAGTTCATTGAGTTATGCAAGGTTATATGGACTTGTATATAATGATATGTAGGAAGTTTTTTTATCATTATTTGTTGTAATATCATTTTCAATATTCTTTTTTTTTTTTTTTGTTACTTTGAGTGAGATGACAAGTTAATTGTTTCATTTATTGATTTAAGGTGACCCATGAATTCAACTTTTGGGTTCTATATTTAGTTGGCACAACCATTGTTGTTTTAGTTCATTAATAGACTTGACCAAGGAGGATTGCTTGGAGAAAGTCTTTGGTTTGGAGGCTTAGATAGGGTTTTTACCCATTAAGGGTTTCTGTTCTAAAGCCTAATTTTCTTTTTGTGTGAGTGTGTGTGTGTGTTTTGCTTTATTAATCTTTCTATCACTCTTGATTCATCATGTTCGTTTGGCTAAGAAAGATCTGTGTAGGATGTTGTTTCCTACACCTCTTTTTAGCTTGTGCTAATGACACAATATACAAGGCTAGTCACATGTAGTAATTGCATTCCAAACGAGAAAGACTGATGCCTTTTTAGACATTCTAGCAATAGGCATAAGATAAATAATTGATTGTCGAGCATGTTAACAAACCTTTATAGACATCCTTTGGGGTTCCTTCCCATATTTAGGATTTTCTTTCAAGATGTATAGGATTGAGTATGTTATGGCTACAGCATTATAGTCTTCAACTTTACAATTATGACATGTTGATTCACATCACCTTAGAGATTGGTTTGTGGAGGATTTGATGATGTGGAAGACTTCTAACAGCATGGGTCAATTTAATAGATTGGTAATTGCACACTAGGAGAATGAAGTTTTTGAATCCTAGCATATCTCTTATGCTTGAACTATTAGAGTCTGTAAACTCTTGGAACTTCACTTCGGAGGTCAAATTGGCTAATAATGGAGCTAGATGCAGATTTCTAGGAAGCTGGCGGGAAGTGGATGCGTGTGGTTGGTCGGAGGAAGCGAGGAAGTCTTCACTTGGTTGAGGGGCTTTGTTCCCCTCAACCCGCTGGAGCTTCCGAGGTGGTCGACGAAGCGGGAGGAGTTGTGGAGTGGCGAAGCGTGCCCACCGGAGTGGACGTCGAAGTGTGGCTACATCATGGCTGTGCGTGGGGAAGGAGATGGAGAGGGGGGAGTTGTTGGGGTTAAAACCTATATCTAAGGGGCTTATTCTAATCTAGAAGAAGGGGAAAAGAGAGGTTACCTAGGAGAAGGAGATGAGGACGGGAAGGCGGTCGGCGTGGTGGTAGGCTAATGTCGTCTTTCGTGGTTTTCAAATGATACGCTGTTACGAACGCGCGGCTTCAGACGTTTTTAAGACGTCTAGGAGGTGTCCCAGACGTCTATCCAGACGTCTGGAACCCCTTCCAGACGTCTGGGATTCGGTTATTTTCGGCACGCGGGTTTCGTCTGCGCGCCTGAGCGCCATGACCTGCGAGCGTCTCTCTCTCTCTCTTTTTCCCTCTCCCTCCTGCGCACTCTGTCCCGCTCTCTCTCTCCCCCTCGCGCTGCCTTAAAAGGCCACACCCTCCCCCTCACTCCTGTCACCTCCGCCCCCTTCCTCTTCTCCTTCAAGTCGGTGCGCGAGAGCGAGCGCGAGTGAGCGGCAGCGGCGACAGCCGCGGTAGGTGCGGGAGGAGGTGCTGCGCGAGGGAGGAGGCGTCGACCGTAAGGGCTCGAGCCTGCCGGGGCAGCGGGAGCTAGCCGACGGGGGCGCGGCGAACGCAGGGTGACGAGGGAGGCCTGCTGCAGCTCGAGCAGCAGGCGGACGAGTCGCGGCGCGGCCGAGCGTCGCGAGCGGAGGGCGAGTTGCACCCTGATTCTGGAATTTTCTCCAGAATCAGACGTCTGGGAGTACAGCCAGACGGCGTGGAAAAGGTGAGTTATTTCCGTATTCTTCCGCTTCTTCGATTGACTGTACTAGGAGAGAGGAAATGGGTACGCGCAGGTTTGGATTCGCATCCAAATCGAATCAGACGTCTGGCAGTGGTGCCAAACGGCGTGAGCGACTTCCAGACGTCCTGGGTGACCATCGGACGTCTGGGAACTAGGCCAGCCGCCCCCGCAGGCTTCTGGACGTCTGAGAGACCATGCAGAGCAAAGGTAATCTCTGATCCACTTTTTAAGACGTCTGGAAGAGGTTCCAGACGTCTGATTTTATACTGTTTCGTCATTTTCGACCCGTTTAGGGCCCATCGGGGTCCGTTTTCCGCATTTCGAGTTGCGTGCTTTTCGGAATTAAATCCTCTACCCGTCTACAGTAGCTATATACTATTTTGAGAAACTCCTTGTGTTTGATCCTTGTGATAGGACCCCGTTCCGTTGCAGTCTCGGGGGTTGCGGAGGCACGCGGGATTCCCGACCACGCCCCCAGTACTCCTGTTGTAACCGGTAGAGTGGCTTTTAAGTTTATTAGTATAATCTGTTAAATTATGGAACCATAAATAGAACCTAGGACATTGCATGAATCCTAGGAATGAGAAACTAGAATGAATGGTAGATCCTAGGGTGTTGCATGAATCCTAGGACTGGAAAACTAGATTGTATGATAGATCCTAGGATATGGCATGAATCCTAGGATGGGAAGAACTAGTGGAATATATGAATACTGCAGTCTTGGAAAATGTAGAAAGGAAATAATAGCTACCTGTAAATTGGTTTAACAGCTGCCTGTTATGAATAAATGAGCATGTCTGAGAATATGGAATGTATGAACGTGAAACTGGAAAGGTGAAACCTGAATATGCTGAGTTAAAAGAACCGGAACCCTACGGGGAATTAGGAGTGGAACTCCTGGAAAGAGAAAGGAAAGGAACTGAGAAAGAAAGACGTGGTAGTGTGCTGTCTCTTGGGTACGTAGTACCAAGGGAAGTACCTGTACCTGTTTAGTGCAGAGCGGAGCCAGCCGCCCCAGGGACCCGGGGTCAGGACTGGCCACTTTGTACTGACTTGCTGGCCCTCGTGTATGTAGTACCGAGGAGAGCTACTAGTGTAGGGAGGTACTAGCTACCCCACGGGCCCCATGGTTCTGCTAGCCTCCTACACCGACTTGTTAGGCCCACTGGGCAAACTAGGGTAGTCAGGCGAGGGTGCGCGGACTGTGGAGGGGTAAGGCCCCTGTTTGGTTACTGTGGAGGGGTTGGACCCCTGTTACTGAGAGGGCTCTGCCCTGTACTGGTTCCGTGCTGTGCTTTGGGCTCACCCGTTAACAGAAACGACTGACCGCGTGCCAGTGGGGGTTAGCTACCTGTACGTTTATCGCGGGTGCCGTAGTCACCGTTACATCTGTCCGTGACCCTGGGGTGGTTGACTGAGAGTAGGATCACCACGGGGGACTCTCTCGGCCAGGAGAGCACCACGTGCTACTTCGACTGTTCGGAAAAGACTGCAATCAAGATCGTTCCCACGAGGAACATTCGAGATCAAGTGAAGGATCTGAGAAATAGATAAATTTTGAAACAATAGAAAGACGTAAATAAAGGAAGAAAGAAAATTAAAACAGCTACTGTACACTTTACTGTTTCCTTAGTTTAGCCGCCACTCTACTCAGCGTTTTGCTGACGTGTTACACTCGTTACCTTTCAGGACCAGGTGTTGAGTAGCCAGGGTCAGCGGCTGCAGAGGACGCTGGGCCGAGTAGGGTCCAGTAGAGTTACCACTGTTCTCTTGTACCTCTTTTTGGTTCCACTGCAGTGAGTAGTTCTCGTTACCGTTGTACTTTTCTTTACCTGCAGTTCATTTTATGTTATAAATGTTGTTCTACTGTTGTTGTGGTATATACTGTAGTGGCTTCTTTCCTTACTGTTGTATTTCCTTACTGCTGTTATATTCATGCTGAATGTGGTTTATTTTACTGCTCTTTTGGTTACTTCCTCGTTGGACGACTAGGTCTTGGGATTAGTCGAGTCGATCTGGTTCTCATGTCTCGTAGGGACTCGGGAATCGGGTCGTTACATACGCATTGTATTATATTGCGAAAAACGATTATCAATTTAATTTATCTATTACTCGAAATTTGAAAATATTCCGAGGTCGAACTCAGGAATCAAATTCGATTTTAGAAGCATAAAAATCACAATTTGCAATAATGTAATGTTTTACAAAAAATATAGAGAATGAAAGTAGAATTCTTCTCTTTTTCTCCTTTTCTCTTTTTCTTCTTTGGTCTCTCTCTTTTCTTTTCTCTGTCTCCTGACGTCTGATTCTATGAATCAGACGGCTTAAGTAGCGTTTGCTACAGTGCACGTCTTCTTCTTCTTCCTTTCTTTGGCTGTTGCTGCTGCTGCTTCTTCTCCTTGGCTTCTTCTTCCTTTCTTTGGCTGCTACTGCTTCTTCTCCTTGGCTTCTTCTTCTCTTCTTGGCCTTCCTCTTTGCGGCAGCTCCCTCCTTCTCTTTTCTTATCTTCCTCTCTCTGGCTCTTTCTTCTTCTTCAGCTCCTGCTCCTTCTTCCGTGGCGTGGCTAAGTCCTCAGCCTCTTCTTCTCCTTCCTCTTCTTCTTCTGCTTCCTCTTCCTCTTCCCTGCACAAGTACACGGTTAAGCAAAACCTACCCCTACCCTCCCCGCGTCTCTCTCTCTCTCTATTTCTCTCTCAAGTTAGAGCTCTCCCAGAGCCAACCGGGTTATCGGGTCGGGTATACGCGCCTAGGACCAGGCCCACCGATGTGCGGTGGTGGGTGAGGTGTGCAGGGTCATCGGGTCAGGTCAGCGAGGTCCGCGGAGGAGTGACCGCGAACGAGGTGGTGAGTAAGCGTGGGGACCTCACCCCATGTCAGGAGGCAATAAGCCCCTAACACTTTTTCAATTTAAGCTCCAGCGCCCGCTCGAAAACTCACGAGGTGGGACTAAAGTCCCACCCGCTTCTGCCTGCGCGCCCGCAGCAGATGGTGCAAGCAATCGCAGTTGCAGCTAAGGCCTTCGAGGCCAACTGGCTGCCTGGAGCTATCCGCGAGGGAAGTCCGCGCCTTCTGGACCTGGAGGCCTAGGCGCTGGGACCTGAACGAAGCTTCAAGCAAGCCTCATGCATCTGTGCCAATGGCGGAAGGGGCCGCGAACCTAAAATCACAAGAACGGCCTTGCGGCCTTGTTAGAATGCTCAGCAGGCTTCACTGGAGCACAGCGAAGGTGGCTCGGGGGTCAGTGTGGCGTGAAGATGACTGCGCGTATGTGCCTAGGGCACATTGCGTGTGTGCAGGTGGGTGTGTTTGGGGGGAGGAGACAGTGGGTGGCGCGGTGAGTGGAAGGGTGAAAGGTGATCAGTGGGATGTGGTGAAGCTTAGGGACTGGTCGGCGAGGGGTGGAATGGTCTGTAGTGGTGGAATGGCCTCGCCGGAGTTGGTGGTCGGAGGTGGAGAGGGTGATTGTGGACTGTGGTGTCGAGGGGTCAAAAGAACGAATTTACAAAGGGGAAATGAAGAGGGGAGTAAGGGCAACTTATCTGGTAGATTAGGAGCGAAAGGGGGAAGCAGAGGGCGAGCGGCTGGTGCCTGCCGTCGCCGGAGATGAAGGCGCCCAGGGGAGGAAGACGGCGACGAGGAAGGGGGTAGGAGAGCGCCCGCTGGTACGGCGCGATGCGGCAGAGGATGGAGGAGATAGCTCTACCACTGGTACGGTGGCAGAGCGACGAGAGAGGGGAGGAGGAGTTGCCGGAAGCTTTCGGCAGTTGGCCGGAGTTGGGAGGAGACGAATTGGAGGGGGGTCTCAGGCCAAATCGAGCTTGAAGGATACGGCGTGGTCTGCCGTTCCTTAAATATGCAAAGGCCGGCCGGGAGGCGCGCGAGAGCGGCAGGGAGGTCACGTCGGAGGTATGGCCGACCGGAGACTCATACCTCTCACACAGTCACACGAGAGATATGGCTGGCTTCAGGGTATGGGGAGCAACCCATGCGGTAAGGGACTCCGCAGGGAGCTCCCCTTTCAAATCTCGGGCTGGCTCCCCATGCAGATGAGGCGCCATCCTCCGCGCAAAGTCACCGGAGGTATGGCCCTCTGTTGTGGATGGCAGAGGGACCGAAGTGAAAAAAATGATGAGGAGGTTGAGGGGGTAAATGCAAGGGTTTTAAAAAGTTGAGGGTCAAAAAGTAATTTTAAGGACCAATTTGCAAAGTGGGTCAAGACGACCTTTCCTTAGGTCCAAATTTTGGTAAAAACCTAATTTGGACCTAAGGAATCAAATTGTGAAGTTGGATTTTAGGTTTGACCACGTTTGACTAGACATTTTGCATAAAAATCCAAATTTGGTCAAAAATTGGGTATGGACCTCAATATAGGTCAAAACAGGTTCTAAAGGTCAAATTGAAGGTTCTAAATCATAGGGGATATTTTTCCATGAATTTTAGAGGATTTATTTATTTTTTTATTACCTGGAACCTTGTGAATTAAAGTGGATTTGTTTTAGGGTTACAGAATGTCATTTAATTCCTAGATTTCGTCATAACCCTTTTCTAACCAAATCATCCCACTTTTTCTCTTATTAATTTTAATTGACCTATGTCTAGACCCTTAAAAATCCGGTTGATGCACTGCAATGGTAAAATTACAGTTTTACCCCTTATGTCATGTTTTATTCTCAGATTAACAATTCCTTAAACTAGGCCTTCCCTTAGGTTATGTAGGAGCTTTTGTTTACTTTATTAGGTTAAAATGTGCTAGTTAGGGTTCATGATGAGGTTCTCATCATAGGCCATGAAGAAGGAGACAGCAAGGTGAGTTAGAGTGATGAAGAGGAAGAAGAGCCACCTTCTTTGACGGGAAGCGCAACAACGACAAGAGGAAGAGGAACCCTCAACCAATTTCGGTGGAGTGGCGGAGGAAGGAGATTGAGAAACTCCATGGTCTGTGTTAATGGCGACGCTCGAGGAGGAAGAAGGAGGAGAGCTATGCTCGCCAAAACTTGACGAAATGTAATGGTGTGAGGTGGAGAAGCTTTGTAGCATGTTGGCTTGCAAGGAGAGGGACGGCAAGTGCGCGAACCACCTCGTCGAAGTTCGCGGCTAGAGGTTGTGGAGGTGGAAGGTGGAGGAGGCGCTGGCAAGGGCGTCTTTGCAATAGAAATTCAAAAGTTGAGGGATCCTTTACAAAGAAATCAAGTATTGAGGGCCAAATTACAAACCTGACCAAGATGAAGTCCAAATGAATCCAAATTTTCATGGTAGCCTAGTTTGGATATAAGAAAGTTGATGGTGACTTCAATTTCAGGTTTTAATGATGTTTGCATGGTTAATTTACGGTTAGACCCAAACTGTACCAAATTCCCATCTATGATTCTATTTTATATCAAAACAGGTTCCGATTATTAAATTGATTGCATCAAACCTTATAAAATATTTTTAATTAATTCTTATTAAATTTATATGAAATTTATTTCCATTGGAACTGTTTTAATTAAAGCGAGTTAGAAATTTATCAATTTGATTAAGGATTAACATTCAAATTGAATGTAAATCTTGAATTATTCCGTACCAACTCCCTTTTAACACAATTAAGATCAATTAACATTTTATTTAACCATAGTTTACCCTCTAATTATTCTTCATTTATAATTATTCATGAAAATTGTAGAATTAACCCTAATTTTTATCAATTTCTCTCTCTTCCGCCCTGACTAAGTTTTACCTTTCAATATGTTAATTAGGTGAATTTAGCCTTAAACTTAACCAAATTATGTTAGATATAGTGAATGATGGCGATGCCATCACCTACCATCATCACCTTCTTCATCCTCCAACCCTCCTCTAATCACGACCTGCCCAACCACTTCCTCTTCTGACACACCACATCTCTCTACAATACATGCATCTCATCACCACAACATATAGCAAAAGAAGTGCCTAATAAAAAATCAAACTCAAAAATGAGCCCTAGATCAACCTTAAAAAAATTCAAAGAAGTTATATATCATGAAATGGATTGAAAAAGAATTTCAAAGGAAAAAATGAGCTAATGTACTATTAATATTATGTTGATATGCTATATAAAATGAGCACATTGCAGTATTAGAATCAACACATTGTACAATTGAAAATTTGAAAACAAAAACAACACATCATATCTAAATCACAATACATTGCATTGAAAAACCACAAAAACATTTTCTCTTAAGCTGCATTTAGAAGCAAGATCAAATAATGTAAGGGTAAGATAAATGAAGAGGGGTGTTTACTTGAATAGTAGCTAGAATAAGTAGTGGAAAAAAATAATTGGTGTATTGATAGAACTTAAAGGATATTTATTTAATATTAAGATATGTATATGAGTGAATTAATATTATAAAGTAAATACATTTTAATAGATATTTTATATTAAAGTTAATATATTTTAATATATATTGATATTAATATGATGTAATAAAATAATTTCATTTAGCTGTTGATAAAAATGATGAACAATACTAAATTTTTCATAAATAATACTTCAAATTAAAAAAAAAAATATCCCTCCATTTACCCAGCGTCGAAACAAACTCTGTCTTGAAATATGTAGTGTCTAAAAAATCACTTGAAAGAATACCTGTGGGAATTGTTCTTCAATTTGTTTCGAGAGATGGTCTCTGACGAAAGCGGCCAAGCCAATTTGTTATTTGACGAGATTGGTACTACCAGATTCACGGATACCGTCCGATTCACCCTCCAGCAATAATATCACTGCTACGAATCAATTAATCACACACACACACACACACACACACACACACACACACATATATATATATATATATATATATATCGTTATAAAATTATTCCGTTAAGATACTATGGGTTAAATCTAATAATATAAAAAATTTAAAAGGATAAAAAAATTTATATATTTATAACATCCTTCTTTGCCCGTGCACCGTCCCGCTGCACCATGTTGGTGACGTCGCAGCTCCTCCCGCCACCGTCGCATGTAACCCGCTCTCCACCTTGGGTAGGAATAGCTTGTTGTACTTGGTCATTGGGTTCATGAGCAAGAAGATCGGGTTGAGCCACTTATGCTTGCTCGTCGTCATACCGTAGAATATGCTTACCCTCACGTCCACCGCCACCGACACGATCTCGTCAGTGAGCTCTATGAACAGCAGGTTGAACTTAAGCAAGTAGGGCTCCTGACAGGTGGTTCCCTCAGAGCACACCGTGAGGTCCCCCTCTCGCAGGAGCAACGCCATTGTGGTGCTATCGGTGGTGTGGTTGCACGTGAGGCAGACGATGCAGATGGGCACAAGGAGCTCCAAGACTCAGCTAAGGCTATAGGCGACGACAGTGACAAACCTATGGAGGGCAACGCTTAGGATGAGGGGGTCGAGGAGGGTTGTTAAGAACGTGGGCATCAGATGGATTTTTAAGACGTCTACGAAGTGGCCCAGACGTCTGTCTAGACGTCTGGAACCCTTTCCAGACGTTTGGTAATAAATTTTTTCGGCGTACCGGGTTACGTTTGCACGTGTGCGCGCGCAGACTGCACCCTCCGCCTTCGTCTTCTTTTCCTCTCTCTTCCTGCAGACACGTCGTCCCTCTTCTCTCTCTCCCCGCGCTGCTTTATAAACCCTCACCCTCATCTCCTCTGCCTTTCTCTTCTCCTTCTCCTTGACAGCGAGAGCTCGAGCGAGCGAGTGAACGGCGGCGGCAACAGTGGCTGTGGCGAGCGTGCAGGGAGGAGGGTTGCAAGTGGAAGGAAGAAGCTCGACCGCGAGGGTGCGAGCTTGCCAGGGCAGCTAGAGCCGGCCGGCAGGGGAGCGGCGGGAGTGGGGTGTCGCGGAGGGGCTGCTGCAGCTCGGGTAGCAGGCAGACAGGGCGCGGCACGGCCGTGCGTGGCGGGCGGAGAGCGGATCGGGCTCTGGTTCTGGATTATTTTCCAGAATCAGACGTTTGGACTTACGTCCAGACGACGCCGAAGACGTCTGCAGGACGGTCCAGACGTCTGACAAGTAAGATATTTCTTACCTTCTCTTTTTTTCGCGTGTACGGCCATGCGGCCGTCCACCACGATTTCTGTTGCGTTTCGTCGTACTGAGAGCAGGAGTGTGTGCGCAGGTTCTGCTCAGGAGGGCGCGAGGGTTCGCCATCCCACGAGAATCAGACATTTGGCCGCAGCGCCAGACGACGGAGAGAACCTCCAGACATCTGGGGTGACAATCGGACGTCTGGAAACCAAGGCCAGACGTTTCAGCGGGCTTCTGGACGTCTGAAGGACTGCGTAGAACTGAGGTACGACCTGACCCACCTTTTAAGACGTCTGGAAGAGGTTCCAGATGTCTGATTTTGGACAGATTCGTCGTTTTTGACCCGTTTAGGGCCCGTTCGGAGTTCGTTTTCCACGTTTTGAGTTGCGTTCTTTCCAGAGTAAATTCCTCTATCCGTTTACAGTAATTGTATACCGTTCTGAGAAACTCCTTGTGATTGATCCTTGTGTTAGGATCCCGTTCCGTTACAGTCTTGGGGGTTGCGGAGGCGCACGGGATTGCTGACCACGCCCCTAGTATTCCTGGTTTCGCTGGTAGAGTGGCTTTTTAATTGATTTAACAAAATTTGTTACAATTCTGAAACAATTAATAGAGCTCAGGGCATTGCATGAACCCTAGGACTGAGAAATTAGATTGAATGATAAATCCTAGGGTATTGCATGAATCCTAGGATCAGAAAACTAGATTGAATGATAGATCCTAGGTTACGGCAAGAATCCTAGGACTGGAAAACTAGTTGAATATACAGACATTGCAGTCTTGGAAAGTAGAAAGGAAATAATAGCTGCCTGTAAATTGATTAACAGCTGCCTGTTATGAAGGAATAAATATGATTGAGAACATGGGTTGTATGAACGTAAAACTGGAACGGTGAAACCTAAAATGGCCAAACGAAAAGAACATGAACCCTACAGGGAATTAGGAGTAGAACTCCTGGAAAGGGAATAGAATGGAACTGAGAAAGTGAAACATAGAAGTGTGTTATCTCTTGGGTATGTGGTATCAAAGAGAACATACATTACCTCTTAGTGTAAAGGGGAGCTTGCCGCCCTCGGCTTAAGACCGAGGTGGGTTTAGCCACTGTACACCGACTTGTTGGCCCTCGCGTACGTAGTACCGAGGAGAGCTACTAGTGTAGGGAGAGCACTAGCTACCCCACGGGCCCGGGGGTTCTGTTAGCCCTCCTACACTGACTTGTTAGGCCCACAGGACAAACCAGGGTAGGCAGGCGAGGGTGGGTGGACTGGGGAGGGGTTGGACCCCTGTTACTGAGAGGGCTCTGCCCTATACTGGTTCTATGTTGTGCTTTAGGCGCACCCGTTAACGGAAATGACTGATCGCGTGCCAGTGCGGGGTAGCTACCCGTGCGCTTATCGCGCATGCCGTAGTCACCGTTACGTCTGTCAGCGACCTTGGGGTGGTTGACTGAGGGTAGGACCACCACGGGGGACTCTCCCGGCCAGGAGAGCACCACGTGTCACTTCTACTTTTCAGAAAAGACTGCAATCAAGATCGTTCACACAAGGAACATTCGAGATCAATAGAAGGATCTAAGAAATAAATCAATAGTGCAATAATAGAAAGACGGAATTAAAGAAAATAAAAATATAATAGTTACTGTACACTCTACTGCTTCTTTAGCTTTTAGTTGCGACTCTACTCAGCGTTTCGCTGACGTGTTACCCTCGTTACTTTTCAGGATCAGGTGTTGAGCAGCCAGGGTCAGCGGCTGCAGAGGACGCCGGGCCTAGTAGGGTCCAGTAGGGTTACTTGTAGTACTTTCTGTGCTTTTCTTCCACTGTAGTGAATAGTTTTCTTTGTTACTCCATGTACTTTCTTTATCGAAAACTTTATGTTATGTACATGTTTATTTCCCTTCTGTTGTGGTGGTGTATATTGTAGTATTTCCTTTTCTTACTGCTGTATTTTGTTACTGCTAGTTATATTAATGGTGAATGTGGTTTATTTTACTGCTCTTTTGGTTACTTCCTCGTTAGACGACTACGTCTTGGGATTAGTTGAGTCGGTCCGATTCTCATGCCTCGTAGGGATTCGGGAATCAGGTCGTTACAAGATGCAGTGGATGCAGACGAAGAGGACCCCCTTGGGTTGAGGCTGCGCATGACGGAGGTTGTCTGCACCAATGGAGAGCCCTGTTGCGACCGTGAGGGACACCACGAGGGAGAAAGGTGCGAGGATGTCGATGGCTATGCAGAGGAGGGCAAGAGTGATCCCCACTGGTAGCCACAAGAATAGGGCTATGCTTGCTAGTGACATCAGCAGGAAGGCGAGGCGGTCATCGCCACAATGGTGTGGTGGAAGGGCGCGCAAGGCAAGGGGGAAGGGTGTAATGAATATGGGGATGAATATATAAATTTTCCTATTTTTAAATTTTTTATGACGTTGTCCATTGGGTTTAACGGAGCACGGGCATACAATCTTAACGGAGTAACTTTATAGGGGTATATATGTAAATATCAAGAACATGAGGGTATATGTCTTATCAAAAGTTTACAAGGATATATATGTAAAAACTCATTTTTTCTTAGCTGAGGATAAGAATTATATCAAGATAAAGTAGTATAAGGATAAGTTGTAGGGTATTTGGTTGTCGTATAAAAATAAGTAGTATGATAAAATGATTGATAGTATGATGTGATGTTGGTGATGATTTTTTAATATATGATATAAGTGTGAGAGAGTTGATGGAATATAATGAATATATTTTAATTGGTATATTACGTTAACGTTGATATGTTTTAATATATATTGATGTTGATTCAAAAATGTATATATATATTGATGTTGATGTGAAAGTAGTGGGATAGTTTGATGTTGATGCTGATCGGTGGCATAGAATAAGTTGTATTCTTTGACTCCTTCTAGTACATACTCTTTTGATCAAAAGATAACCTTTGAGTTATCCCCTAACTAAACACAGCCTTAAAACTTAATACCATATCGGAGCTTACCCATATGCACTATACATGCATGCATAAGCACATACGTATATAGGCATTCATCCAAACACGCTCATTTGAATACACGGTGCAAAATGATTTCACGATCTTTAGGGTTAGTTTACTAAATGATGTTAAGAAATGTAAAATTGATGGTAATGTATAATTATGTTTATTTGTAAAATAGTGTTAACATCATTTTGTGTTTATTTAAATTAGTATTAAGCTGTAATGTTAACCTTTATGATGTTTACTTGATAGTGATGGTAGAAATATAAAACGTGTGAGTAGTGTACAACGTTAACATAAATTTGGCTAACACCAGTTGAAACTAATGTTAGACAACCCTGTGTTAAAGTATCCAGACTTATGTTATAAAATGATGGGTTAAGTAATGAAGTAGCCCACCTTTTGAGGGTTTAACCCCCAAGTAAGTTAAGCCTTACAGGCTAAGTTTACACGAGGGGCTAGAAAAGTGGTGTTAAAAAATGTAAAATTGGTGTTAACTTACAATTGTGTTTACTTAAAAGGTGATGTTAACACCAGTTTGTATTTACTTGAATTGATGTTAAGTTTTGATGTTAACTCTAGCGATGTTTTTCTTGTAGTGGTGTTAGAGAGGGAGAGAGGGATGATCGATGTCAAGGAGAGAGGGTTTGGTGTAACTTTAACATGAATTTGATTAACATCAGTTGCAACTAGTGTTAGCAAAATTCGTAAAATTCATGTTCGAAAAAGAAAACCTCTTTTGAGTAAAGGAGCGTTAAGTAACGAAATAAATAGGGGTTAACCCTCTTTTTAAGGGATAGTTGACGTTGCAGGATGTATTCTACGGGATAAAAACTTGTAAACAAGAGATATCCTATGTTGATATTTACATCTAGCCCAGAATAATTCTATGGGAGTGTTTATGTGAATATGAGATGAGGTGGAAATACGCTCGGATGGAAAATTATGGTATTTGCTTGGAAATAAGGGATAGGAGGAGGAATAAGTTGTAAAAAGATAGTTACATCTCTAAATTGACGATTATGTTGGTTAGTGGATTTTTTTTTTAGATAAAAGAAAAGAAGAAAAATATAAAAAAAATATATGAGATGTGAGAGAATATCGTAAAGAATTAAGACACGAGATAACTTACCTCTCACTTATTCTAAAGTTTAAGAAAATCTAAATTTAAAATAAAACGAATTCACTTACTATCTTTTATAAACTAGGGATATCCCGCAACAATATGTGATATCCAATGACGCAAACGACCCGAGACTTTCCCATCTAACTTTTAGATCCTTGTTGCAAAAATAGATCCCAAATAATCCGAGGACCATACGATATATCTAGCATTTTATATATATAAACCTAAAAATATATATATCTATCCCATAAATTTTTCTCGGTATATGTGGGCAGGAGAGTTGGGATTCCCACTGCACCGGCAGGTCAGTTGGGAGCTGTCGCGTCTTGCCGATGCATGGGATGAGATGTATGTAAACGCGCCCATGTGATGTGACGACATGGTCGTCCATGATTCATGACGTCGACCAACTTGGAAAATTATATGCACCTCTTGTCAATGGAGCCAGAGATGTGATCGCCTGTCACATGCCATGCGAAGACAGGCATAGATGCACCGAACAGAAAAAAAATTTAAATAATCCCTATAATGAAATCTTCGTGATGCTCCCGAAGTTAACCAACAGGTAGATTCTATGATAATAATAATAACACGAAAAAAAAAAAAGGGTTTGGATCATCCTATGATCAAATAATGTTGCAATGTTAGGCTGAACGAAGCTTTTAACCCTGGGATCCATTCCCTCGTTGCTTTGGAGTTAAGAGAAGAAATAGAGAACAGTAAGTGGGATGGGATGAGAATGGTAAGGATTTTAAAGAATTCTCTTCTTTTCATGTATAATTTCTCTTTCCATCTCATTGAAATTTATTAATATTTTTTTCACGTATAATTAAAAAAATATTATCTAATAATTACAATTTATCATATCAAAATTCATTAATTCTCTATCATCTTTCACAAAATCAATATACCAATCATTAACAATCTCACTAAATCATTACAATCATAGAAATCAAATATCTTCTATAATTGTTTCACTCTTATTCTATCATGGTATAATACTATCCTCTATCAAATGAAACATTAATCTCTCTTATCTGGAAAATTGTTATAAGCAAAATTACTATTGATTAAAGGTAATTTAATTATTCAGAAAACAAAGTAAAATCCTATGAATGGAAGATTGCGACAGGGCGGGGGGGTGGTGGAATTAACGGTTACAAACTTTTATTTTTATTTTTTTATTTTTTTTTGGTAAAAGAAGAAAGAATAAGACGTCAATGTAGCGCTCATCCGGAGTTACAAGCATTTATGGAGGAAGGAGAGTCTCTCAATTATCGTTGCCTGCCCTACCAATGGGGGCAGTATCCACATGACATGTTTGCCAAAGCTTAGTATGGACAAGAAGCAATCGGGTTAGTATGGATGTTTTTTGGTTTTTTGGACTTAGTTGCGTAGCTTAGATACACATCCAAATGGTTGGAGAGATTGTTTATGGACGCAAAAACCCATACCCAATCTCTTCAAAAACCCATACCCAATCTCAAGTGTGACATCGAGCACGTCCATGTCCGAAAGGGACGGTGGGGTCCCACTCAAGGCAGCGGAAGGTGTAGCTCGATTGTGTGGGGGGTGGGGGGTGCGGTTCAGATTCATCGTCGATTTTTACCCTCACTTACCATTTTCTCAAATAGTTAAAAGATTGAGCATCTTCGGGGCGTAATCTTTGTAATCTGCAGGAACTTCAGATCTATTGCAAAATTGGTGCATCATCTTGTCTCTGCTAGGGATCTCATTTGATGTAAGTGAATGAACCAAAGGTGTGGGGGGATTGGGTTACGACCTCTCCCTCACCTTTTGACTTCCCTTGGTGAAAGTATTTATTATCCTTCGGTGATATTTTACTAATCCACTTTCGAAATAATGATGGGTGGACTTGATCTGTCCTCCCTGGTGGATCCCTTTCTGCTAATTAGAAGGTAAGAGGGGCTCTACGAGATAATGGAATTGCCCTTCACATATGGAAATTAATATGGAACAGAAAAGCCCTACCTCTCAAATGGAATTATTGTGACTAGCTTCTAGCAAAAGGTAGATTACTCGCTTCTGAGACAGGTTCGTACGTTGGGGATTGCCTATTGACACCACTTATAAACTATGTGGTATTTGTGAAGAGACACATGATCATCTCTTCTTTTGTTGCTATTCATCCGCTGTGTGGAGACAGATTCATTTCACTTTGGGGCTATTTGGTTCACCTCATATCACCTCGCTGTAATCCTCCACCCCGACGGCTAGTGATGACTTATGGATGGCTACCAATGTCACTATTTGGAGACTTTCGAAAGAGAGAAATGCGAGGTTACATGGCAACAAGACCTTGAACGCTACCACCTTGGCCACGCTCATCATTAAATAATTAGCTCTCCTGTTCTCTTTTTGTTTTCAACCTCTAGGCACTTATATTTGGTTTATGCCAACCTTTACTATATTATTGCCGGTTGACATCTTCTTGAGTTAATACATTACCATTTAGTCAAAAAATGATTGAACATCTTGAATGAAGATGGTGCTTATCTTTAAAGACTACATCCACTAAGAAACATCCCATTTTTCCTTTTAAATATGTGACATTGATGGTTAGCAAGGAACCATCAAGCAATATACCAAACAGCTACATATAGTTGCTAGAGGATTATCTTTAAAGATTGCATCCACCAAGGGAACATTCTTTCATCATTCCATTTGGCATTAGTGTATTTATATGTCTTTTATCTTCTTCCTCCATTTGGCACAACCGGCAAAGCAAGGAGATGAACTTAACTTCCATCACTCCTGACTGACCTCTACTATGCATTAGTTGGAGAAGGGTGAGCATGATCGTATGCTTGAGCCCTTGAATCTGTAATCTAGCTTCCTTAAATTAGATAGGGGGCCTATAATAATACAACTTGAAATTATTTGGCAAAGAGTAGATAAAGATCAAGCAATACATCTATCAACATAATTGGATATGATGTAATCTTTGGCATTTGGTCTAACAAAATCAAGTTAGCTGACATCCTTGAGAGTGGCATTTAGCTTTATTTTTTTTTCTTACAACTCAAAATTCATTTGGGTAAATTGAGGATTAATTGGTCATCTCCAACACATCAATCTTTCAAATAATAAAAGGATGGGGATTCAAATCTAAGTCCCTTTTGCTAAGTTAGGAATTTTCACAATTTGATCGTGTCCTTGTGAGTCATTCAACAGATTTTGATATTATTTTACTTTTCTTTTCATTTTTTCCCTACGAAAAATCATAACAATTAGACTGTGATTGGATGGAAGGATTGTTGTGAAGGGAAGGAAAATGAGCGGTGAAGGCCAATAGTGGGATGGAGTAATGAACGACGCCCTATAGGGAATCTCTGATTAGATAAATGTAGATAGCTTATTTTTGTTGACAGTTGTTTAATCTACTTTTATGTTGTAAACTGATTGATGGAACAACCTTTATATTCTAGAGTATTAATGAATGATCCATAAATGATGCAATGCAATTGATAAAAGATCTTGTAATCTACTTTGATTGTACTCTAACATAGCTAATATATGAAAGTGATTAAAGACACGAAGTTTGATAAATGATAACCTTAAGATTGTTTTTCTCCCTTTCATCTTCTTTTCCCTTAGCATCTTCACAACCTCCTATCATGTGACCACGTGAAGAAGGGGTTGATTAAGGATGTGGCATGTAAATCTTCATTTACGGGAACAAAGACAACCTTTGATGATTTTCTTTAGAATTCACATGCTTTTGTACATTCATATAATATCTTTGCATTTTATAAGGCTAACGCATCAATTGGTGGCTCGATTAGAATGGAGTCTAACAAAAGGATTGGAACAGGGTCAAGAGAATTGAGTTATCGGTGACTACTAATTTTCTGCACCATTTCCTGGTCGACCAGGCTTGGACCTTTAGGTAATTGTAGGCTGAGAAGTTAAACGAGGTAAGAATCTAAGGTTTAGACTAGTTAACTACTTTTGATACTAAGTCTACCTATTTAGGTTGCCTATGAGTTTTTAAGAATTTGTTTTCCACTTCTTTATAACTATTACTTTTCTTTAAAATTATGTTCTAAAAATTAAGAAAATTTATATCCTACTCCTTAAGAAAATGATGGGATCCACGTAGATCACTTAGATGAATATGATGTAAAAATTGTGTAAAAAGGTTTTCCATGAGGTGATTAGAAAATATTATTATTCTAATTGTTGAATAATAAAATTATAAAGGCATTATCATAATTGAATTAGTGGTTAATTGAAAGTCAAATTATTAAACTTACAAGAAACTATTATAAACATTGTAATGTCATAAATAATTAAGATAGCCTCCTCTCAACTAATTCAAATAGTTGTTAACATCTCGATCATATGTGGAATCCCATGAATAAAGTCCTTGATTAAATTTATTTTGCCGGCCCTGTTACAAATTAATGTCGAAAAACATGAACCATTGAGCCAAGTGACCTTTTCCTTAATTTGGATTTCAAAGGTTAATCAAAATTAAAATTTTCAGTCATTAAATATTCTAGAGCCCATTCTTAATATTTATGAAGGGCACAGTGCATCTTCCATGTACCATCTTTTCTCTCCCTCTCATCTCTCCATCCCTTTCGGACTCCACGTCCTCAACTACAGGGTGGCTTTAGCTTACCTTTTCTTTCATATAACTCATAATACTATGAATATGATGGCCCCCAATGATATCGTGGATCAAGGTACCGCTACTGGATGAGTCAGGAAGATGACTAATGCAACCTATAGGTTTATATGTTGAGGTTCTGTTACGTTGAGGTTTAAAGTTTAAGATTAGATAAAATTTAGAAATTTTTAAGGATAAATAGTTGGACGGGTAAGAAGATGGTTAAGAGATGTTATTATAAATTTATATTTTTATTTATATTGGAAGTGAATTAGCGAGAGGTAAATGTGATAAATGCATGTTAGTTAATGGAGATAGATATGATTGATGAGGAAGAAATATGATGAATGATGATAGATATGATAGATAGAAATAAAATTTTTACATTGTTCATTTATTATAACAATTATAAATATCACATAAGATAAAGATTTCATTTATAACTACACCAAATAAAACCTAAAGTAATACAAACCTTTGCCAACTTATGAAGCACTGGTTAATTATCACATGCACTTATACCTCGACACGTCCTACGGATTTTTAAAATGTGGATAGGTTGTTGTCTAAATAGATACTACCTGGGTGACACTGCTGGTAGTTATATGCTTGTATCGAAGATTTAGCCATACACGTATGCATATAAAACGAATTGAACTTTTGAATCCGCAAATGCCTCGTTAAAATAGTTACAATTTGCCTAATGATTGTTTCTAGTCAAATAACAATAGGAATTTTAGAGTAAGCACATCCACCAAATTCCAACGAATAAGACATCGTTTGTTTTTTTGAGGGATTCATTTGAGAGATTAATTTTGTAAGTGGAGTGATTATAAAATTTTGATATTTGAAAAAAATATAAATTAAATCAAAAGACGTTTAGGAGATAAGTTGAGATTTTCTCTCACATAATTTCATGTTAAATCCATCTCAGCCCTCTTCCTGAAATGGGATAATTCTAAGATTTGAAAGCACTCTTTCAAAATTATTATAATCTAAGATTAAAAATTCAATTACTTTGCAACTAAAAATTTTTTTCCAACTTTTCGGATAACATGCGATAACTCGATGATAGCTCCATCGTTCTCCCTTCTTTAGGACCACTTCTTGTCCCAAAACGTCACCTCATGTTAAAGTAGATGGCTAATTCATAGAGTGTGAAAAGGGCATCTTGTGGTTCAAAGAAATGAGAGTATGCAATGCCACATGTTGGGTGGTGGTCGAATCTTGAACACACACTCTCTCTCTGTTCAAGGAACCTTTACTTTGATTTCATGGCTAATAGTGTGTAGCCCTTCCTTTTTACTTCAAAAAAAAAAAAGAAAAGGCGTAGCCCTCCTTTTTTTTTCTTAATACTCCTCAAAAATGCATTGGAAGATGAAGAAAATACGGAGATATGGAGAAAGGCCCCGAAGGATGTGCTCGATGCTTTTGATTTTATAGGCAGAAGGTTCAATGGATCTTGACTTCCTTTTCACATTTAATGTGGAGAGGAAAAGTATGGGTTGGAGGGGTATTGGCTTTTTTTTCTTTTTTTTTTTGATCCTTTTCATATATGAGAAACTTCGTAATCGGCGGTGAGAGATTACATGAAGATGTGGTATCGAAGGGGGAGAAAGTAGGAAAAAATTGAAACACCCGTGTCAAGGTGAGGAAGATTAATACTTGTACTTAGAGGGATAATAAAAATTTTCAAAAGAAAAAAAAGAAGGCAAACAAACAACTAATAAATATTTTTAAGTAAATTAACTCACAGCGAACATTGCTTTATGTCGAAAGATAATGACTGTGTCACCGAAAATGAGGTTTGTGAGATTCAAATATTTATAAAAATGAGAACAGAGAAATTAAAACAAGTCAACAAGATCTCAACTGTGTTGATGCAATAGTGATCGGGCAAGCGTGTTTTCATCTTTATGTAATTATAGTTTACAAGCGTTGTAGTATATGATAAAACAGCTATCAGATTACTACAAATTTTTACTCGGAATACAAAGTTTTCCCGAGGTCGAACTCAGTGAGCAACTAGAATTCTATAAGTATAAAAGTTCTCAATTAGGTTACAAAAATAAAATAGAGAGAGGGAGCTAAAGTTCTCTTGGCTTCTTCTTCTTCTCTCTTCCTCTTCGTTCTGTCCTTCTTTTTCTTCCAGCTGATCTCCTTCTCTTCTTTTTCCTGCAGAGTCTTCCTTTCTTCTTCTTTCTTTTCTTTTCTTCTTTTTCTGCGGTTGTGGTGATCTTCTTCTTCTCTGGCTTCTTCTTCTTCAACCTTCTTCTTCTTTCTGCTTCTCTTCTTTTCTTTTCCTGCTTCTCTGCTTCCTTCTTTCTTTTCTTTTCTTACAGTTCATCTTCTTTTCTCTCCTTTCTGTTCTGGCCGTTGCCCTTTCGTCGTCTGACTTGATGCTCAGACGACTTAACTGTGGGTTTGCTACAGTGCGGCTTCTTCTCTTCTTCTTTAGCTTCTCTCTTTCCTTTCTTCTTCAGCTCCTCTGTGCAGCTAAGGCTTCGGCCTCTCCTCCTCTCTTCTTCTTCCTTAGCTTGCTTCTTCTTCTTCTTTCTTTCTTCCCTGCATGCATGCACAGTGGTCAGTGCAAAACCTACCCCTACCCTTCCCCGCGTCTCTCTCTTTCTCAGAATCTCTCTTAGGACTGCTCTACCAGAGCCGGGAATTCAGATTCGGGTAGCGCGCCCGGGACAAGGCCCATCGGCGTGCGGTGGTGGGCGAGGAGTGCGTGGTCGGGTAGTCGGATCCAGCCCAGACTCGCGGGGCGTGAGCACGGGCGAGGGCGAGCGAGCGCGTGGCATGCTGCGTGTGGGTGAGAGGGACCTGACCCCTGTGTATCGAAGGCAGTAAGCCAGATACACTTTTTCAACTTAAGTGTGGGCGCTTGGCCGCACACTTACGAGGTGGGACTAAAGTCCCACCTCCAAATCTCGCACCCACAGGCGAGGGAACTGCAGCCAATTGGGGCAGCTGCGAGGCTTGCAACCCAATTGCAGGCCTGGGTGTGTTCGCAGCAGCAATCCACGCTGCCTGGGACTCGCGCCTGGGCTAGAGAACGCCTGGAGCTGTGAGTGAAGGAACTGTAGCAGCTCAGTAATGGCGGCGAGGGGGCTCCGACCTGAAAGTAGAAAGACGGCCTCTCGGCCACATCAAAAAACGGGGGAAGATTCATCGGAGTGCGGCGAAGACAGTGCAGGGGTCGGCGAGGCGCGAGGGCGCGTGTGGAGGTAGCCCTAGGTCAGACTGTGCGCGGGAAGATGGGTTTGTTCGGGGGGCGGTCGGGCGGTGATTGGCAATGAATGAAGTGGAGGGAATGGTCGAGTGGAGTGAGGGGGAGCCTCTGAGCTGGTCGGCGAGGGGTGAGGATGTTTGTGGCAGTGGGATGGCCTCGCCGGAGAAGGTGATCGGAGATGAGGAAGATGGAGTTGGGCAGTGGCGGTTGGGTGGTTGAAATGGAAAATTAATAGGGGGAAAATACTAGGGAGAGAGGGCGGAAACTCTGTACCTAGTTACTCGACGAAGGGGGAGAGAGCAGCACCCGGCTCGTGCCTACCGGAGCTGGGGACGAAGATGCCCTAGAGGAGGATATCGGCGACGAGGAGGCAGACAGAGGGCGCCAGCTAGTACGGCCTAGCGCGGACGATAGGGCAGAGTAAACTCTACTGCAGGTAAGGTAACAAAGCGACGAGGAGGAAGAGGAGGAGGTCGCCGGAGGCTTCGGGCACTCTGACCGGAGGAGGAAGAGACGAAAGGTGGGGTATTTCTCCGCCAGAGGAAGCTTGAAGGAGTCGGCAGACCTTGCCGCTCCTTATAAAGACCTTGGCGCGGAGACGGAACCGAGGTGGCGACGTGCCAGCCTCACCGGAGAATGGCCGGAGAGGATACCCATGCCTTTCGTGCGTTCGCACGAGAGGCATAGTTGATGGCAGAGGGCATGGGCGGGTCCTTGCGACAGAGGACGTCGTAGGGAACCCCCGTCTTTTCTAAAGGACGGCCGCCCTGCCCTACGCAGCGCCATCCTCCGTGGAAGGTCGCCGGAGGCATGGCGCTGTGCAGAAGTGGCAAGGAGGACCGTTTTGCAAAGAACGACAAGAAGTTTGGGACCTAAACGTAAGGGTTTCAAAAGATAAGAGTCAAAAAGTAAATAAAGAGGACCAAATTGTAAAGTCGGTCAAGATGGTCTTTTCCTAGGCTCAAGTTTTTATACCAGACTAATTTGAACCTAAGGATTTTAATGGTGAATTTTGATTTTAGGTTGGACCATGTTTGACAGGTCAATTTATGCAAAAACCTAAATTAAGTCATTAATTGGCCATGGTTCTCATTTTAGGTCAAAATAGGTTGCAAAGGATAAATTGAAAGCTCTAAACCCTAAGAGATATTTTTCTATGAATTTTAGAGGGTTTAGTTAATTTTTATCCTACCTCAAACCTCGTGAATTAAAGTGAGTTTGTTTTAGGGTTACAGAATGTCATTTAATTCCTAAAAGTTGCTATAACCCTTTTCAGATCAAATCATCCCACTTCACTCATTGTTAAGCTTGTTTGACCTGTGTTTAGACCCTTAATTACCCTGTTCGCATACTGCATTGGTTAAATTGTAGTTTTACCCCTTATGATTTGTTTTATTCTTTAACTCAGAATTCTCTGAGTTAAGCCTCTCTTTGGGTTTTGTAGGAGCTTTTTCACACATATTTGGATTAGATTGTACTAGTTAGGGTTCATGATGAGGTTCTCATCATATCCCCATGCCTAGCTTTTGCTAGTCCCTTAGCAAAATTTTAAGGTTTCAACCCTTGTTCTAAACCATGAAGTTCTTAATGATTTCAGATAAGTGATTTTTCTTTTGAGACCTAGATTAGGTCAGAATGCCAACCATAGGCCTAAAAGGTACTCTAGTACCAACCAAGATCCAGATCTGTCTAGCCTCAGCCTCAGTCCTTAACAAAGGTTTTTAAGGCCTACAAGAACTAACCTAAGGCTTATTGGACTTTGCGGTTAAAGCACCCGTGTTTGAGATAATTTTAGCCCTGGTTCAGTTCGCAGTGCGTTTTGTAAGAAAGAGAGGTAGAAGATTTATATGTTTGGAGAGTTTTCTCTCTCTTTTTCTTTTTAATTCTAGCTTAGGATTGACTTTTCAACACGATCTGTATCAGATTCCTTGTCCCCATCATCAATCCTCAAGGGTTCCTCGCAATCGATGCTTCGAGATAGCACCACCCATGGTAACCCCCAGAACCCTGGCTGTTGAAATTTCGAGATAATCCCATCCATGGTGTTCCGTGGCCGAATTCAGACCATGGCAATTGACATTTCGTGATAATGCCATCCATGGAATCTGAACCAGCAGAGTGCTTTCATGCCCCCAGTAGGATATGTAAATATCCTAAGAGACAAGCACCGAGGAGATGATATTTTGTTACGCATCCTCGAGGAGAATTTCCCACCTCTCCGCGCTGGGAACTCGTCCAAATCAACTTGTGTTGATCGACCGCTCTTACTCTAGGTGTCATTTTCAGAATTTTTGTGACGCTTCTGCGTGATTTTGATTTTTATGCTTACTGAACCAGGCTGTGTGTGAAGTTAGGGTGCTTAGGTTACTGAGTCTCGTAAACCAAAAATTAGTTAACAAGGCCAAATACTCCCTAAGCTTTGGTCCTAATACTTAAGCTTTTCACTTTCCTCAACCTCTTGAGGAATGTCTAGATCTTAATGGGTACTAAGAGTCTATCCAAGAATGCCTAAGGTTCGCATTCTTACTAATCTCACTGTGCACTTTCCATTTCTTTTCCTGAATGAGGTTAGAACTTAGGTTAACTCCTTAATTTCTTACTAATGGCTATCTCTTTTCTTTCATTTTGTGCTCCTTTTCATTTTGTTCCTTTTTCTTCTCCTCCTCCTTTGTAGAGTCTACAAAATTTTCCTTCCTCCTCTCATTTTATTATTCTTTTTCCAAAAATTTTTTTAATTTTTATGGTATTTTTGGCATATGTGAATTTTTTTGTTTAAAACCTTTTCTTACAAGATTTGCACTTTCATACCCCCCCATGCCTAAGATTTGCAATGTCCTCATTGTTACTTAGGGGAATTTTTATTCAACTTAGTTCATACATTATGACAGATGTGTTTGGTGAGTGAATGGGTCGGGGTGACTGATGAGAACCTCATCATGAGCCATAACTAGCTCATTTTGACCTAATACAAAGGATAAAAGCTCCTACATATCTCAAGGAAAGGCTTAACTCAGAGAATCCTGAGTTTGAGAAGAAAATAAGTCATAAGGGGTAAAAATGCAATTTTACCAGTATAATCTGCATACAGGGTAATTCAGGGCCCAAACATAGGTCAAAGCAGCTTAATAAGAATAAGAGTGGGATGAAATGATCTAGCAAGGGCTACAGCAATTCCAAGAAACTAAATGATAATCTGTAACCCTAAAACAACCCACTTCAATTCACAAGGTTCGAGGCAAAGTAAAAATAGAATAAACCCTCTAAAATTCATATAAAAATAATCTCCAGGGTTTAGAACCTTCAATTTGGCCTTCAGAACCCTTTTTGACCTACATTGAGAACCATGCCCAATTAATAACTTAATTTGGGTTTTTGCGCAAATTGACCGGTCAAACAAGGTTTAATATGGAAATGAAATTCACCATCAGATTCCTTATGTCCTAATTAGTCATGTATAAAAACTTGAGCCTAAGAAGAAACCTCCTTGACCGACTTTACACTTTGGTCCTCATATATTTACTCTTTGGCCCTCAACTTTTGAACCCTCGCATTTTGGCCCCTAACTCTCCTTCGTTCTTTGCAATCAGGTCCCTCCTGCAAAACCTACCAGCACCATGCTCCGGCGACCTTGCGCGGAGCATGGCGCCGCGCAGGGTGAGGTGGGGGACCTGGCAAGTAAACCGGGGGTGCCCTGCGTCGTCAGCCGTCGCAGGAACACCCCCCTGGTCGTTGTAACCCACCATACCGGCCGTGCGAACGCACGGACGGTATGGGTTCTTGTTTCCGGCCATCCTCCGGCGAGGGAGACACGTCGTCTCCCTCCGCCTTCCTCCCTGTTTGATCCCTTTAAATACCCCCCGTTGCTCCACCGACCGGGGCAGCCTGGATCTGACGGAGAAAATCCCCAACTTTCTTCTCTTCTTCCTCCGGCAGACGCTCACCAGCTCCGGCGGTTTCCTCCCCCTCCACCTCTTCGCTCTGCCGCAATACCAGCAGCAGAGACTTCCTCCCCTGCTCTTCCCGCGCCACGCCGCACCCAGCTGGCGCCTCTCCGGCTCTCTGCTCGCCGCCGCCCCTTTCCCTGAGCATCGTCTTCTCCGGCGACAGTCGATACGACTGTCGCCCTGTTCCTCCCCCTTCGTCCCTGCAAGTAAGCTAGAGCTACTCCCCTTCTCCTCCTCTTTCTTTCCCCGCTTTCAATTTATTCAATTAAGCCCTCTACCGACCCTGACCACCTTCACCCCCTTCGCCTCCGACCACCCTCCGGCGAGCCGCTCCCATCACCTCAGCGACCCACACGGCTCGCCGACCCTCACCGAACCTCCGCCTCATCACACTGAGCACCCCCCACCCCTCCACTGCCACTCCACACCTCCGTAACACTCCCCCGAACAAACCCATTCCTCCGGTTGCAGTCCGACCCAGGGCTGCCGCCAGACACCACCTTGCGGCCTGCCGCGCAGCTCCTCACCTTCGCCGTGCCACGGCGAAGGTTCCCCAGTGGTTTGATCAGGCCGAGAGGCCATATTCGTGTCCGACAGGTTTTGAGGTTCGACCGCCATTAACGCACATTGAAGCAGCTTCTCCCGCGCTCCAGGCTTGAGGACTCCAGGTCTCCAGCTGCTGCGGAGTACGGGGAGTCTTGCGAAGGCAGCCAGCCAGCAACCTATGCAAATCGAAGCCGCAGCTGCAGAAGCCAGGCCGCGGTCTCCCAGCAGGCGCACGCGAGGAAAGGTCTGCGTTTAGTCCCACATCGGTAAGCCTCACACCCGTTCCACTGTTTAAATTGATTTTGTGCAGTAGCCTTACTACCTCAGTACACGGGGTGAGGTCCCCTTACACCCGCCCGGTTACCCGGTCTCGTCCGCGCTCACGCCCCGCGGACCTGACCTGACCCGACTTAGACTGACCTGCACTCCTCGCCCACCACGCACGCCGGTGGGCCTGGACCCGGGCGTGACCCGAACCCGATTACCCGGCAGCTCTGGGAGAGCTTTCCCAAGAGTGGTTTCAGAAAGAGAGAGAGACGCGGGGGGAGGGGGGTAGAGTAGGTTTTGCCTCTGACGAAAAACTCTGAAGTGTGCAGGCACAGGCGAAAAAGAAGACCCGCGGAAGAAGAAGGAAGCTGACTGTAGCAACAGGTAGTTAAGTCGTCTGATTTGGAAATCAGACGACGGCCTGAAGGGAAAAGAAGAAAGGAGGGGTGACGTCCCTGGCTGAAAAAGAAAAGAAGAAGCTGACACTTAGCCGCAAGGAGGAGAAACAAGAAGAAACCTTCACAGAAGAGACTGCAGAAAAAGAAGAGAGGCCAAAGCAGGAACAGCAGGAAGAAGAAGAAGAGCATCACCATTGCAGAAGAAGAACATCACCTCTGCAGAACAAAGAAGAAGAAGGAGATCTAAAGAAAGAAAGAAAGAAGAGCATCACCTCTGCAGAACAAAGAGAAAAGAAGACAACAAATTCTTTCCCTCTCTCTTTCTTTTTGTAAAAGAAACATGTATATCTCTAGAATACAACTTGCTCCCTGAGTTCGACCTCGGGAACTCTTTTATTTTCCGAGTAAAAAAATTTATATATTTGAAATGTTGGTAGTAACCGGCTATACTACAATGTTATAACAAACTAAAACCCGGTTATCTAGAACCCAAGCGATTTCATTTTGGCGCCGCTGCCGGGGAGCAACGGCTATTCTAGAGATAAACATTCCTGTTTCTTTTAATTTCTGATAATCTCCTCTCTTTTGTGCAGCTACAGGAACTCAAGAAGACAAGCAACCACACGACAACCACTCCGAAGACAGGTAAATTTTTTTCCTCTCACTATTAACCCCTAAACTCTAAAGAGGAAGAAAAGAAAAGAACAAGCAATATAGGGCTAACCTGTCTTCCATACTTAGTAACCATAAAGAGTTGCATGTTTTCAACTCATCACTCCTGCACACTATTAAGGGTACTTAAGGGCTAACACATTCTTGCTTGAGCCCTAATTGCCCAACAAAGAGTTAAATGGACCAAGTAGAGCCAACATAAGGTTAAACATTAGGATTTCAGTAGAGACACACCCCTTAATCAAGAATTGAGGAAATCCAAAAGAGTTGTGCCCAAGCCATTGATTGAAAATAATTAACAAGAAAAATCCTAAACAGTTGGCTCTCTCTCTAAACACTTGAACCCTAAAAGACAGGACCTAAAAGCTCTTAAAGAAAACAAGAGGTAAAGTTGACCCCTTGGGTCAACCAACCTTAAATTAGGTCACTCTTTGCACTTAAAAGACTAAAGTTCAAGTGAAAACCTTAAGCACCCTGATCTTAAAATTGGTAGACTTAAGAGGTCAAGATCCCCATTCTGGTCTACCTGGAACCGCAGTGACAAGAGAGGTCGGGTGGGGGAAACCCTGTAACCCGTGGGGACGCTCTACCGTGTAGGGGTCTTCGCGGGACTCTCCCTCTCTGGCTGCCCAGGTAATTCTCAGGTGGACGATCTTTCTGATCGAGGGGTCCATCTGCCCCGCACCTCTATAGTCACCCAACATATTTTTGGGTGTCTTGATTGGGTCCAGCACCTTCTAAACTTACCTCTTCCAAACAGTGCATGTACGGAAGGAGGTCCCTAAGACCACCCTTAAGACCTCCATTAGAAATTCACTCTCGTCAAGGCCAAGCCTCGACACCCGTGTTTGTGCAGCAACACCCTCACATTATTCTCTCTTCTGATTCAGAACCAAGTTCTTCTTCTTCCCCCATCATGGCTCAGCCAGTTGAGGAAGAAAATAATCTGGAACACCAGCTCCAGCGACTCAATGACCTCTTCCAAAACTTCGTGCACCCACCACAGCGTCCTATGATGCGGGACCACTACAATCCTGCTGCGGTGGCCATTGAGCCTCGAGTCAGAATCCCGACTGGAGGACCTGATTCCGAACTAAAGCCCAACATGATTCATGCTATACCTAAATTCCATGGGCTTAATTCTGAAGATCCCTTCCAGCACATCAAACAGCTAAAGCATCTGGCCCACACTTTTGGATCAGATGCGCAAAATCGGGATATTCTTCTCATGAAGATGTTCTCCTTTTCTCTTATGGACAAGGCCGCCCATTGGTATCAAACTCAGACCCGGCCGATCAACACTTGGGAAGAACTTCAATCCGAGTTTTTGAAAAAGTTCTTTCCCGTTGGTCGGACCAACGCCTTGCGCCATCAGATTACACACTTCACTCAACAATCAGGAGAACCTCTCCATGAGGCATGGGATCGTTTTCAGGATCTCATGAGAAAGTGCCCCCATCACGGAGTTCCTAAATGGGAACAAGTCCAATCTTTTTACCAGGGACTCCGTGAGGACATCCGCCTTTTCGTCAATGCAACTTGCGGAGGAAACATCATGGGTCAACATGAAGACACCGTATGGGAGATTCTCGAAAACATGTGCGAGAACTCCATCAACAATGACTCCATGGGATTATTCGACAGGACGAATACCCGCGCAGCGACGAATCTTAAGGGAGCACATGAGACGCAGGGCCTGTCCGCATCAGTCGACCTGGAATTAATGGCCAGTCGATTGGACAAGGTCTCAATCATTGAAAAGAAGGTGGATGAGCTGACTCAGCACTTGCAGCGAGCCACCTCTGCGCGTAACTCCTTTGCACAACCTCCTTCCACACAGGAGACTGTGCAAAACATCCTCCACCGATCCTCCCCTGGGATGGATCCATATCCATCCCCATCTGATTCTTGGACTGGGAGATCATCCGATCCTTTCTTCACCAGCCGGGGGAACTCCATTCCTCCTTTCCCTGATTCTCAGGAGGTTCCTCAGACCTGCGAGGACCTCAACGCCATCCAGAACGACCCATTCTCCAACACTTACAACCCTGGATGGCGAAACCATCCCAATTTTCAGTGGGCGGGAAATTCCCAAACCCAAAGACCACCTTTTCAGTCCCGCCCACAGCCCTCTCATCACTACCAGCCGCCTCAGCCTCGGCCCAACCCTACTTATCCATCAGGGCCAAATCAAGATCAAATGTCCTTAATCCTTCAGACTCTGGCTGACATTCAAAAAACGAATGCGGCTATTCAAAAACAGCACAAGGACGAGCTTACTGAAGTTAAAACTCAACTGGCCCAGTTGGCAAATTCTCGCCAGCCAGGCACACTCCCTTCCCAACCCCTTCCTAACCCAAATAACGTGCCAACCCAGAAGCGCGTTATGAATCCAAATTTAGGCCACGCTCAATGGATTTATCAGGCCCCTACTGCTCCATCTCCAGACGAGATGGAAGCCTCAACTTCTCGTGCGGGATTTCAGCAGCAGCCACCCCTCCTACCAAACCCAAACCAAAATCAGGCCGGATTAAATTCTGTAACAACACGTAGTGGTAAGACAACTCAAGACCCGCATTATCCAAACCACTCCCAGCCTGATAACCATGACCCTAGGATAGTTATCCAAGGTACCGCTGTTCCAGATCCACAACCTGGACCTATCCTAGAAGAACCAACCAAGATCCCGTTTCCCGAGGCCCTGACCAAGGGAAAGAAGACCACCAAACCCGTGGCCCCTGAGGAGGACCTGGTCAAGCTCTTTGAGCAGGTCCACATAAACATCCCCTTGATGGATGCAATCCGCCACGTACCAGCTTACGCACGATTTCTAAAGAATATATGTACACCCCAGCGTAAGCCGCGAACCAAGGGAGGGAGCCCAATTGTTCTGTCAGAGCAAGCCAGCTCTGTAATCCTTAGTAGACTCCCACCCAAGGCAAAAGATCCTGGAACTCCCCTGATCTCCTGTAAGATAGGTGGTACCCAATTTGATAGAGCATTGTTAGACTTAGGTGCATCTATAAATCTGATACCCACATCCTTACTTGACCATCTAGAAGAATCTGAGCTGAAACCAACCGAGGTGACATTACAATTAGCAGATCGATTTATAAAGTCACCAAAAGGGATTCTCGAGGATGTTATCGTGAGAGTGCGGGATTTCTATTTTCCAGTGGACTTTATAGTCTTAGACATGGATGCACCTGAGAACCCTAGGGATACACCAATCATTCTAGGGAGACCTTTCTTGGCTACTGCTAGAGCCAACATCAGCTGTGAGGAGGGCCAAATAGAGCTTAAGTTTGGAGATCAAACACTGAAAATTGATATATTTAAGGCCCAACAAGGAATTAATTGCGGCGTCATCGAGCAAATTTGTGACATCAAGACTTTGGTTGATGAATCACACCTCCAGAATGACTTGAGTATGCCTCATCAACCACAGAAGGATCTTGACCCGCAAACAGAGGAGTCAAATCCAGATGTGAACAACCCAGTAACTCCCACCCTTGAACCTCACATCTATACTGAACCACCCGCTGCTGCTGAAAACCCCATCCTCGAACTGAAACCCCTTCCTGCTCACTTAAAATACGTCTTTTTGGGTTCTAATCAGACCCTTCCTGTGATCATCAATTCCAACCTCAGTCCTGAACAGGAATCCCGTCTGATTGTTGTCCTCCAGCAACATCGCAGAGCCATCGGATGGACTCTCGATGATTTGACTGGAATAAGTCCCTCTTATTGTACTCATCATATCTATTCAGAAGAGGGCACACGACCTTCTCGTGAAATGCAGAGACGCTTAAACCCCAATCTGCAGGAGGTCGTGAAAAAGGAGATCATCAAGTGGTTAGATGCCGGAATCATCTACCCGATCTCCGATAGTCGTTGGGTGAGCCCAATTCAGGTCGTGCCCAAGAAGGCAGGACTCACCACTATAACGACTGAGACCGGAGAAATCATTCCTACCCGATTAGCCAACTCGTGGAGAGTCTGTATAGATTACCGTCGACTCAATTCCTCCACGAAGAAGGATCATTTCCCACTACCCTTCATTGATCAAATTCTCGAAAAACTAGCGGGAAATAGGTTCTTCTGCTTTCTTGACGGGTACTCCGGTTATAACCAGGTGGCAATCCATCCTGAGGACCAAGAAAAGACCACGTTCACCTGCCCCTTCGGAACATACGCTTTCCGAAGGATGCCTTTCGGTCTTTGCAATGCACCCGCTACTTTTCAGCGATGCATGCTTGCCATATTCTCAGATATGGTAGGTGATTATCTGGAAGTCTTCATGGATGACTTTTCAGTTTTCGGAGCATCATTCGACGATTGCCTCCAACACTTGGTCCAGATACTCAGGCGGTGCATCGATGTGAATTTGGTTCTTTCCTGGGAAAAGAGCCATTTCATGGTGCCTGAGGGAATTGTCCTGGGACACTCAATTTCGGAGAAAGGTATCCAAGTGGATCGAGCTAAGGTTAATCTGATTTCTCACCTTCCTATGCCTAGCTCGCTCAGGGACATCCGATCCTTTTTAGGGCATGTCGGTTTTTATCGACGATTTATCCCTGATTTTTCAAAAATCGCACGCCCCCTGACCACTCTTCTCTCCAAGGATGTTCCCTTCGAAATCTCCAAGGAATGCACTCAAGCATTTGAAATCCTGCGTGACCGAGTCACCCAAGCCCCGATCCTACAGTCCCCTGATTGGTCTCAACCCTTTGAGATCATGTGTGATGCATCCGACTTCGCTGTAGGAGCGGTTTTGGGGCAGAAAAATGACAAGAAACCTGTGGTCATTTACTACGCCAGCAAAACACTCGATGAGGCTCAGCGTAACTATACGGTTACTGAGAAAGAGCTGCTAGCTGTAGTATTTGCCCTAGAGAAGTTCAGATCGTACCTTCTGGGTTCCCATGTCATCATATACTCGGATCACACGGCTGTGAGGCATCTCCTTGCAAAGAAGGACGCGAAACCTCGATTGATCCGATGGATCTTGCTGTTGCAAGAATTTGACCTCGAGATTCGCGATAAAGCGGGAAAACAAAACGTGGTAGCTGATCACTTGTCCCGTCTTCCTTCTGAAATAATTGACCCTTCCGGACCCATCACTGAGCATTTTCCCGATGAGCACCTGCTGACTATTGGTACTAGCCTTCCATGGTTTGCTAATATTGTAAATTACTTGGCATCTCATCAGACCCCGTCCGATTGGCCGAAGGCCAAGAAAGACAAATTACGCTCCGATGCCAAGTATTACATTTGGGAAGACCCGTACCTCTTCCGCATAGGTGCCGATCAGATCATCCGGAGATGTGTCCCGGAAGGGGAAGTCAACAATATCCTCTCTTTCTGCCATGACCAGGCATGCGGTGGCCATTTTGCCGGGCATAAAACCGCATCAAAAGTCCTCCAGTGCGGCTTTTACTGGCCCACACTGTTCAAAGACGCATACAGTCATTGCAAGGCATGCAGTCGTTGCCAGACTTTGGGCAACATAAGCCATCGCGACATGATGCCTATGCAACCGATTCTAGTATGCGAAATCTTTGATGTTTGGGGGATTGATTTTATGGGCCCCTTTCCTGTTTCGGATGGTTTCGAATACATTCTGTTGGCTGTGGACTACGTGTCCAAATGGATCGAAGACATACCGACCCGAACCTGTGATCACAAAATCGTTCTCAAATTCATTCATCAACACATTTTCTCAAGGTTCGGGATTCCTCGTGCAATAATCTCTGATGGGGGGACCCATTTCACAAATGCTCAGTTTAGGTCACTGATGACCAAATACGGGGTGTCTCACCGAATCTCTACTCCTTACCACCCCCAAACTAATGGTCTAGCTGAGCTGTCTAATCGGGAGATCAAGAAAATCCTGCAAGTCACTGTTCGACCTGACAGGAAGGACTAGTCGACCCGACTTCCGGAAGCATTGTGGGCCTATAGGACCGCCCACAAGACCCAATTAGGCATGTCTCCCTTTAGACTGGTGTACGGAAAGGCATGCCACCTTCCCGTAGAACTGGAGCATAAAGCCTATTGGGCAGTACGGAACTGTAATCTAGATCTTTCCAAGGCTGGGACCCACAGGAAACTCCAAATCAGCGAGATCGATGAATTACGCATAGACGCGTACGAGAACTCGCAAATCTACAAGGAGCGGGTTAAAGCCTTCCACGACAAACACATCTCGAGAAAGATCTTTCATCCTGGTCAAAAGGTCCTACTCTTTGATGCCCGACTCAAACTCTTCCCAGGAAAACTGAGATCTAAGTGGGTCGGACCATATTTGGTCCGACAGGTTTTTGGAAATGGAGCAATCGAAATCAGTCCACTCAGCCACGATTCTGAACCTTTCATCGTGAACGGTCAGAGACTCAAGCCGTTCATTGATGTAACTTCTGCTAATTTGGCTGAGGCATCTTATACCCTCCTTTCCCCTTGAGCTTATTGCGCCCAGCCGATGGCGTAAAACTCAGCGCTTAACGGGAGGCAGCCCGTCATTCTCTTTGAAAACCTGAAACTTGTTCTGACAGCTTTTTTTTTGCACTTGAAGTTCACACTTTAGGGCAGCCAACTCCACCTCAGGTGCTTGCATCTGAGACTCATCAAAACAGCTATCCTAATGTATGAACTTAGTTGAATAAAAACCCCTAGGTTACAATGAGGACATTGCAAATCTTAGGCATGGGGGGGTAGGAAAGTACAAAAACTTGTAAGAAAAGGTTTCAAACAAAAAAATTCACATATGCCAAAAACACCATAAAAATTAAAAAAATTTTTTCGAAAAAGAATAAGAGGAAAAAAGGAGAAGGAAATTTTTGTGAAGGAGAAGAAAAACAAAATGAAAAAGGAGCACAAAATTATAAGAAAAGGTGATAGTCATTAGTAAGGAACTAAGGAATCAACCTAAGTTCTAGACCTCATTCAAGAAAATAACTGAAAAGTGCACAATGAGATTAGTAAGAATGCAAACCTTAGGCATTCTTGAATAGACTCTTAGTACCCATTAAGATCTGGACACTCCTCAAGAGGTTGAGGAAAATGAAAAGCTGAAGTATTAGGTCTAAGGCTTAGGGAGTATTCGGCCTCGTTAACTAATTTTTGGTTTACGGGACTCAGTAACCTAAGCACCCTAACCTCACACACAGCCTGGTTCAGTAAGCGTAAAAATCAGAATCACGCAGAAGCGTCGCAAAAATCTGAAAAGATCACCTAGAATAGGAGCGGCCGATCAACACAAGATTGATTTGGACGAGTTCCCAGCGCGGAGAGGCGGGAAATCCCGTCGAAGATGCGTAACAAAATATCATCTCCTCGGTGCTTGTCTCTTAGGATATTTACATATCCTACTGGGGGCATGTAAGCACTCTACTGGTTCAGATTCCATGGATGGCATTATCTCGAAGTGTCAATTGCCAGGGTCTGGATTCGGCCACGGAATACCATGGATGGGATTATCTCGAAATCTCAATAGCCAGGGTTCCGGGGGTTGCCATGGGCGGTGCTATCTCGAAGCATCGATCGCCAGGAACCCTTGAGGATTGATGATGGGAGCAAGGAATCTGATACAGACCGTGTTGAAAAGCCAATCCTAGGCTAGAACTAAAAAGAAAAAGAGAGAGAAAACTCTCCAAACAGAAAAACTTTCTATCTCTCTCTTACAAAACGCACTGCGAACTGAGCCAGGGCTAAAATCATTTCAAGCACGGGTGCTTTAACCACGAAGTCCAATAAACCTTAGGTTAGTTCTTGTGGGCCTTAAAAACCTTTGCTAAAAGACTGAGGCTAAGGCTAGACAGATTTGGATCTTGATTAGTACTAGAGTACCTTTTAGGCCTATGGTCAGCATTCTAACCTAATCTATGCACTTATCTAAAACTATTAAAAACTTCATGGTCTAGAACAAGGGTAGAAACCTTAAGTTTTTGCTAAGGGACTAGCAAAAGCTAGGCATGGGGGTATGATGAGAACCTCATCATGAGCCATAACTAGCTCATTTTGACCTAATACAAAGGATAAAAACTCCTACATATCTCAAGGAAAGGCTTAACTCAGAGAATCCTGAGTTTGAGAAGAAAACAAGTCATAAGGGGTAAAAATGCAATTTTACCAGTATAATCTGCATACAGGGTAATTCAGGGCCCAAACATAGGTCAAAGCAGCTTAATAAGAATAAGAGTGGGATGAAATGATCTAGCAAGGGCTACAGCAATTCCAAGAAACTAAATGATAATCTGTAACCCTAAAACAACCCACTTCAATTCACAAGGTTCGAGGCAAAGTAAAAATAGAATAAACCCTCTAAAATTCATATAAAAATAATCTCCAGGGTTTAGAACCTTCAATTTGGCCTTCAGAACCCTTTTTGACCTACATTGAGAACCATGCCCAATTAATAACTTAATTTGGGTTTTTGCGCAAATTGACCGGTCAAACAAGGTTTAATATGGAAATGAAATTCACCATCAGATTCCTTAGGTCCTAATTAGTCATGTATAAAAACTTGAGCCTAAGAAGAAACCTCCTTGACCGACTTTACACTTTGGTCCTCATATATTTACTCTTTGGCCCTCAACTTTTGAACCCTCGCATTTTGGCCCCTAACTCTCCTTCGTTCTTTGCAATCAGGTCCCTCCTGCAAAACCTGCCAGCACCATGCTCCGGCGACCTTGCGCGGAGCATGGCGCCGCGCAGGGTGAGGTGGGGGACCTAGCAAGTAAACCGGGGGTGCCCTGCGTCGTCAGCCGTCGCAGGAACACCCCCCTGGTCGTTGTAACCCACCATACCGGCCGTGCGAACGCACGGACGGTATGGGTTCTTGTTTCCGGCCATCCTCCGGCGAGGGAGACACGTTGTCTCCCTCCGCCTTCCTCCCTGTTTGATCCCTTTAAATACCCCCCGTTGCTCCACCGACCGGGGCAGCCTGGATCTGACGGAGAAAATCCCCAACTTTCTTCTCTTCTTCCTCCGGCAGACGCTCACCAGCTCCGGCGGTTTCCTCCCCCTCCACCTCTTCGCTCTGCCGCAATACCAGCAGCAGAGACTTCCTCCCCTGCTCTTCCCGCGCCACGCCGCACCCAGCTGGCGCCTCTCCGGCTCTCTGCTCGCCGCCGCCCCTTTCCCTGAGCATCGTCTTCTCCGGCGACAGTCGATACGACTGTCGCCCTGTTCCTCCCCCTTCGTCCCTGCAAGTAAGCTAGAGCTACTCCCCTTCTCCTCCTCTTTCTTTCCCCGCTTTCAATTTATTCAATTAAGCCCTCTACCGACCCTGACCACCTTCACCCCCTTCGCCTCCGACCACCCTCCGGCGAGCCGCTCCCATCACCTCAGCGACCCACACGGCTCGCCGACCCTCACCGAACCTCCGCCTCATCACACTGAGCACCCCCCACCCCTCCACTGCCACTCCACACCTCCGTAACACTCCCCCGAACAAACCCATTCCTCCGGTTGCAGTCCGACCCAGGGCTGCCGCCAGACACCACCTTGCGGCCTGCCGCGCAGCTCCTCACCTTCGCCGTGCCACGGCGAAGGTTCCCCAGTGGTTTGATCAGGCCGAGAGGCCATATTCGTGTCCGACAGGTTTTGAGGTTCGACCGCCATTAACGCACATTGAAGCAGCTTCTCCCGCGCTCCAGGCTTGAGGACTCCAGGTCTCCAGCTGCTGCGGAGTACGGGGAGTCTTGCGAAGGCAGCCAGCCAGCAACCTATGCAAATCGAAGCCGCAGCTGCAGAAGCCAGGCCGCGGTCTCCCAGCAGGCGCACGCGAGGAAAGGTCTGCGTTTAGTCCCACATCGGTAAGCCTCACACCCGTTCCACTGTTTAAATTGATTTTGTGCAGTAGCCTTACTACCTCAGTACACGGGGTGAGGTCCCCTTACACCCGCCCGGTTACCCGGTCTCGTCCGCGCTCACGCCCCGCGGACCTGACCTGACCCGACTTAGACTGACCTGCACTCCTCGCCCACCACGCACGCCGGTGGGCCTGGACCCGGGCGTGACCCGAACCCGATTACCCGGCAGCTCTGGGAGAGCTTTCCCAAGAGTGGTTTCAGAAAGAGAGAGAGACGCGGGGGGAGGGGGGTAGAGTAGGTTTTGCCTCTGACGAAAAACTCTGAAGTGTGCAGGCACAGGCGAAAAAGAAGACCCGCGGAAGAAGAAGGAAGCTGACTGTAGCAACAGGTAGTTAAGTCGTCTGATTTGGAAATCAGACGACGGCCTGAAGGGAAAAGAAGAAAGGAGGGGTGACGTCCCTGGCTGAAAAAGAAAAGAAGAAGCTGACACTTAGCCGCAAGGAGGAGAAACAAGAAGAAACCTTCACAGAAGAGACTGCAGAAAAAGAAGAGAGGCCAAAGCAGGAACAGCAGGAAGAAGAAGAAGAGCATCACCATTGCAGAAGAAGAACATCACCTCTGCAGAACAAAGAAGAAGAAGGAGATCTAAAGAAAGAAAGAAAGAAGAGCATCACCTCTGCAGAACAAAGAGAAAAGAAGACAACAAATTCTTTCCCTCTCTCTTTCTTTTTGTAAAAGAAACATGTATATCTCTAGAATACAACTTGCTCCCTGAGTTCGACCTCGGGAACTCTTTTATTTTCCGAGTAAAAAAATTTATATATTTGAAATGTTGGTAGTAACCGGCTATACTACAATGTTATAACAAACTAAAACCCGGTTATCTAGAACCCAAGCGATTTCAGTGACTGTTGCAAACAATTTCTAATCTCAGGTGCAAGCACCTAAGGTGGAGTCAGCTGTCATAAAGGGTGAACCTTAAGTGCTAAAAAGGTGTTAGAAAAGGTTTCATGTTTTCAAAAAGAATGACGGGCTACCTCCCGTTGAGCGCTAAGCTTTACGCCATTGGCTGGGAGCAATATGCTCAGGGAAAATGGAGGATAAAAGATGATTCAGCCGAATCAATAGAGGTTACATCAATGAACGGTTTGAGTCTCTGACCGTTCACGATGAAAGGTTCGGAATCATGGCTAAGCAGACTGATTTCGACAGCTCCATTTCCAATAACCTGTCGGACAAGGTATGGTCCGACCCACTTGGATCACAGCTTCCCAGGGAAGAGTTTGAGTCAGGCATCAAAGAGTAGGACCTTCTGACCAAGATGAAAGATCTTTCTGGAGATGTGCTTGTCATGGAAGGCTTTAACCCGCTCCTTGTAGATTCGCGAGTTCTCGTACGCATCAAGGCGTAATTCATTGATCTCGCTGATTTGAAGCTTTCTGTGGGTTCCAACCTTAGAAAGATCTAGATTACACTTCCGTACTGCCCAATAGGCTTTGTGCTCTAGTTCGACGGGAAGGTGACACGCCTTCCCGTACACCAGTCTAAAGGGAGACATGCCTAATTGGATTTTGTGGGCGGTCCTATAGGCCCACAAAGCTTCCGGAAGTCGGGACGACCAGTCCTTCCTGTCAGGTCGAACAGTGACCTGCAGGATTTTCTTGATCTCCCGATTTGATAGCTCAACTAAACCGTTAGTCCAGGGGTGGTAAGGAGTGGAGATTCGGTGCGACACCCCGTTTTTGGTCATCAGTGACCTGAACTGAGGATTTGTAAAATGGGTCCCCCCATCAGAAATGATAATACGAGGAATCCCAAACCGTGAGAAGATATTGTGATGAATGAATTTGAGAACGATTTTATGATCACAGGTTCGGGTCGGTATGGCTTCAATCCATTTGGACACGTAGTCCACAGCGAGCTGAATGTACTCAAAATCATCCGAAACAGGAAAGTGGCCCATAAAATCAATCCCCCAAATATCAAAGATTTCGCATACGAGAATCGGCTGCAAAGGCATCATGTTGCGATGGCTCATGTTGCCCAAAGTTTGGCAACGACTGCATGCCTTGCAGTGATTGTATCCGTCCTTGAACAGAGTGGGCCAATAAAAGTCACACTGGAGGATTTTCGATGCGATTTTGTGCCCAGAGAAATGGCCACCGCATGCCTGGTCATGGCATAAGGAGAGAATATCATTGATTTCACCTTCCGGGACACATCTCCGGATGATTTGGTCGGCACCTATGCGGAAGAGGTACGGATCTTCCCAAATGTAGTACTTGGCATCAGAGTGCAATTTGTCTTTCTTGGCCTTCGGCCAATCAGATGGGATCTGATGAGATGCTAAGTAGTTTACTATATTAGCAAACCATGGAAGTCGAGTACTAATAGTCAGCAGGTGCTCATCAAGGAAATGCTCCGTGATTGGTCCAGAAGGGTTGATGATATCAGAAGGAAGGCGAGACAAATGGTCAGCTACCACATTTTGTCTTCCCGCCTTGTCGGGAATCTCGAGGTCGAATTCTTGCAAGAGTAAGATTGATCGGATTAGTCGGGGCTTCATGTCCTTCTTGGCAAGGAGATGCCTCACAACCGTGTGATGTTTAAGACGTCTAGATGAGCTGTTAGACGCCTGTCCAGACTTCTGGATGGTGGGTCAGACGTCTGAAAGTAGAAGAACCGGACCTGCTGTTCTTTTTCTGCGTGCACAGTCGCATGCAGACCCCCCCTCTCCTCACCCCAAACCCAAACCCTCTATCTATTTAAACCCCCTCTCCCACGCCACTCCATCCATCTTCACCAGCCACCACCTCCGTCCTTCCTTCCTCCCTTCCTTCCAGCGCGGCGAGAGGAGAGGAAGCTGAGAGAGAGAGATGGGACGTGGAGGAGGAGAGAGCTCGAGAGGAGGAGCTTGCGGAGGTGGGCTCGCAGCCTCCTGAAGCTGCTGGCATAGCAGCTGCGGGCGGGCGCGGAGGGGTTCCGTGCGGAGAAGGCTCGTGGAGATTCTGCGTACTGGATATTTTCCAGTATCAGACATATGGAGCACATCCCAGATGTCTGGAATAGCCGAAGGACGTCCGAAGCTGAAGCCGGACATCTGAAAGCATGCTCAGTGCTAAGGTATGTGCATTTGTGTGGTTACGGCCATGCAGGCCTCACCACAGTGATCTTGTTCAGCCTTATTTAGCTTTGTGCGTGTGTATGTAGTTGCAGAGCATTGGAAAGGCGCGGGGTGCGCCCATCGAGGAGCTTTTAGACATCTGGATACGTCACCAAACGTCTAACCGTACCTCCAAAGGACAGGAAGGAGAGTCCGATGTTTAGAACTCACCTCAGACGATCACAGAAGGGTCCAGACGTCCAAGATAGCTGCAAGAAACCCAAGGTGAGTTTTGACATCTTTTAAAACATCTGGGATTCTACCCAGACGTCTGATTTTGGATAGTGTGTGTTTTTGGCTTGTTTAGGGCCCAAACGGAATCGGATTTCCGCAAATGAAGTACCATTGTTTTTCGCTTGAGTTTCTCTATGAGCTAGTGTCACTTGTATGCGGTTTTGAACTTATTTGATGCGATTGGTTAATTGTATAGGTCTCCAGCCAATCGAGTACGCGGGAGCCACGGAGGCGACGAGATCTACGATCTGAGTCCCCATTCCTCTTGTGTTTACCGGTAGAGTGGTTTACATTAATATTATGATTTAAATAAATGAACTGCAAGTTTACAATAACTTGAATGAACCCTAGGATGAGAATGAACCCTAGGGCAGGAATAGATGAGTATGCTTTGAGCTATACCGTATACTTGAAATACATGTAGAACCTTAGGATGAGAATGAACCCTAGGGAAAGAACAAATGAGTATGGTTGAGCAACACTGTTTACTTAAGATGTATGTAAAACTTTAAATGCTAGCGAATGTATTGGTTATTTTAATATAATGCCTTGTCAGTTAGAAAATCACGAGCTGCCTATTTTAAGAATGGAATCGGTAATGTAAATAGAGAAATCTGAACGTTTGGAATATGAAACGAAAGGAATACCAGCATGAACCCTACGAGAAATTAGGAGGAGAACTCCTGTAGACGAGAAGTGAGCTGGTCCTTATGTACGCGGTACCAAGGAGAGTTGTTGTCTTCTAGTGTAGAGAGGAGCTAGCCGTCCCCTAGGTTGAGACCCAGGGTTAGGACTAGTCACTCTACATCGACTCCTATTCGGCCCTCGCGTGCGTGGTACCGAGGTGTGCTACTTAGTGTAGGGAAGGAGCTAGCTACCCCACGGGACCCAAGGTTAGGACTAGCCACCCTACACCAACTCTTGTTAGGCCCACTCAACAAACCGACATAGTCGAATGAGGGTACGCGAACTATGAAAGGGCAAGACCCCTATTCTGTTCTGAGGGGCAAGACCCCTGTTCTGAGAGGGCAAGGCCCTGTACTGTTCCGTGCTGTACCATTAGACGTACCCGCTAGCGGAAATGACTGACCACGTGCCAGTGCAGAATAGCTACCCGCGTGCTTATCATGCGTGTTGTAGTCACCACTACGTCGCAACTGTGACATCGGGGTAGTTGACTGGGTGTAGGACTACCATGGGGGACTCTCTCTGTCAGGAGAGCACCACGTGTACCTCCTACATCAAGGAAAAGACTGCAATCAAGATCATTCCCATGAGGAACATGCCAGATCAAGAAATGTTTTTAAGTGAATAAAGGAACAACAAATTAGAAGTACTTGGTTGAGCTAGATGAAAATGGATAATTACTTAATTGCATTAATTAATTACTTGTCTTAATTACATGTAAATGACTAAATTACCACTCTACTCAACATTCGCTGACTCCTGAAATTTTATAACCTTGTTCAGGTCTGGGAGTTGAGTATCTAGCACCACTGGCTGTACGGGGAGCTAGGCCCAATCGAGCCCAGCCTTAGCTGCGTTTTCTTACTGTTTTCCTTAGCTCCTGTTGTAATAGTGAGTATTTTTTTTTGTTATATATAATACTGTTTCAGTTATTTTTCCGCTGTACTTTTCTCTGTCATAGTTGTGATGGGCTATAACTTTGATAGATCATTTCACTCTGTTTCTTTTACTGTCTCTGTTTCTTTCTGCCTAGTCACATTGCATGTGTGGATGTGAGTTATTTCCTGCTTTTGGTTATTTCTCGTTGGACGACTAGGTCTTGGGATTAGTCAAGGTAGGCTGGTCTTAGGTCCTGTAAGGACCTGGGATCGGGTCGTAACAGTCATTCACTGAGAGACAGTTATTGATATGCGTCACTCTCTAAGTCTAATAATATTTTTTAATTCCATAAAAAGATTGATTTTATATACAAGAATGAATGAATGAATTAAAAAATCAAAGAATGAAATAATTATATACAAAATAATGAATTAGAAATAATTACAATGCTTGAAAATAATTATATACAAACAAGCATCAAAAATCATAAATAAATACTCTATATTATCTATTTACAACTTATAATAATAATACTTAGATATAGGTATAAGAATAATATTAATATGTACTATACTAACTTAACTTAACTTACTAATATCTACAGTAACATATAATATATTTACAGTGACGTATAAAATTGTTGCTAAAACCTTTAAAAAACTATATCCATAAGCTAAGGTAAAAACTATTATCTATACCGACGTTTATTATTATCTATAATGACATCTATATCTGTCACTAGAGCTATCTTTCATTTATATACATAATAACTCAAACAATACTACCATACTCTTATACATTTTACATATACTATTTACATTATATACTCTTATTTACATATATACATATACATATATTTACACTATACTTGTACATATATACACTCACACATAACACTTAACACACACATGCAGGAACTAACACACAACACACACTACTAACACACTAAGGTATACACTTAGGCACACAGACACAACAGAGACTAACACCTTGTCGCATTCAACTCTTCTTCTCCTCTGTAGACCGGTTCACAACCAATTCAGACCAATTTTTAACCAGAAATTAATTTAATTGGCAAGCAATCTTTTCGAGGGATACACAGCACCCATATGAGTGAAACCAGACCTCTACTAGGGCCACCCTTGTTCTATTAAGTGCATTTTAACCTGTTTACAACTCGTTACTGGGCCTAATCAAACCCATGCACAATGCATAGCTCCCAGCCATGCACCGTACTCACATTTCAGACCATAGCCATAGCCCCGACCACAATCTCAATCAATGTCATATGCTCATAGGGGGATATGTAATTTGTATGGGGGCACCCAACACCTAACGACTGGGTAGCCCTCATCACAAAAACAATAAATAGCGGTGTGGGCACTCCTAAAGCCATGATGTGACACTATCTCAGCGGCCAATTGACGCTGCTATCCACGCGCAAAGCTGTTCTAAATTGCATGATTTGGCCCTCGATTTGAGGGCCATATTTTATTATAAATTAAAATTGAATTATGGGATTTTGAAGCCCTATCTTAGGACTACTTAATTATATAATTTATTTACAAAAATAATTATATTTACTATATAAATAAATTAGCTAAAATTTACACTTTATACACATTGATATTTAGGTTAATTTCTTAATTAATGTTTAAATTAGCTAATTAATGGTCTAATTGACCATGTACAGGGTTAATATACATATTAAATTATTTAATACATATTTTTATTATATTTTACACATTTTATTTTAATTTATATTCATTTAAATATGCATTATCAGGCTGTTATACAAATAAATTAGGTATAAATAGTATAATACAGTATAAATATGGTTAAATTAGTTTAAATTACTTAAAATAATATAATACAACTATACAGTATAAATTAGTTTAATAATAACTTAATTTACTAATTTATTTTAATTTAATTTAATAAACTACCTACTAAATTAATATATTAATTATTTATTGCACATATATAATTAAATTAATTTTCAGGTATTATGGTGTACATAATAAGTATACAAATACGTATGTACAGTATTATTAATAAATAATTTTATTTATAGGGGTTTTTACAATTATATAGCTTATAGTACATATTAGTTAATTAAATTAATATCTACTTATTTAATAAAGTTATATATATAATAATTTATCCTAAATACTTAATTTATACTATAGAATACATACATAAGTTATATATACAGATTATATACATATTTTATATTATATACATATATAGCTTATATATACATGTATATACATAGTTTACATAGTATTTTTGGGCATTTTTGGGGTTTTTCTTATTTTTATGTATTTTATATGTTTTATAGTGGTAAGAGATGAGAGAGAAAGAAAGAGATGAGAGATAAGAAGTGTTTTTTGTATTTTTCGATTTGAGGTCTTTTATTAAATTTTAAGGTAGACTAAACCATTGGCTGATATATTGTACCAAGCTAGGGGTTCAGAATGCCTTGAAACTTGGTATACACTTAAAAATATATCTAATCATACTCACTACACATTTATTTTATTTTTTTGGATTTTTTATAGGGTTTTTATTTATTTACAAAGTAAGTAGTTTCTAGGCCTAAAAGAGTGTTTTAATGAAAACCTAAGGCCTAAATGGGAGTTGCGTGGTTTGGAAATATAATGTAGGCATTCAGTAGTGTTATACATATCAAATGGAAAGTATTCAACTAGAGAAACATGATTTTCACTTCTTAATTAATCAAATTTCTATGTTGGACAAAGATAACACATAAGTGGTTGACAATGAATGTATTTGATAGATCACAAGCCATTCAGATGAAATTTGAAAACACCTACCAATACATGAATGCTTGTACATAGTTTTTACAACATATAGAACATGTCAGCCATTGAATAAAATCAAATCCCAGCCACTGCACAATTGGTTTCAAACCATAGCAGTACAGCTGCAACAGCAGTATAAGCAATAACAGCAGCAGCAACTACTGATGACCAGCAGCTAAATGTACTGCTAAGATCATAGAACAGCTTCCGGCAGCTAGAGAAATAAGCTCAGACGTCTTAAGAATATGCAAAGGGCTGCTGCAGTGAAATCTAATCATCAAAATTTAATACCAAAACATCCAAGATCAAACTCTACCGAGTTTGATCTTGGATCATTAATGCCCAAATCAGATGTTCATTCTTGTCTAAAAGATCTCTTTAAAACCAGATTTTAAGGGTCTAAAAATTATATTTATAAAAATAGAATTGCAATCTCCTTTGAAAATCATTTCAGGTTCTTTTAATTCTCAATCAAACTTCCACTTTAGAGTCATGCAATTTGTTGTATGGAGGATCAAATGTCGCCCCAAATTGGGCTTTTACTTTGGATCTTTTACTGATCTAATCACTCAATCTTCTTGAACACCATTGATGGGTGATCAAGGTGATTTTGTGATATGATCAAGATCTGTTGGGTCCTTGTTCCATCTCAAATCAGGAAGACTAATTCTCCCTGATAAAACTCTCCAACATAGGGCTTAAATTAGATGTATGCTCATCCATATAATCAAAATCAAATCCACAAACCTTAGATTCCTCGCATACACCTAATCAAGCCCACCCAATCTCAGAAAGCTCGATTAAATCCGATAAAATCCAAATGAATTCTAAATCATTTATTTGAACATTAAAAATCATTTTCAGCAAGATCAAGCAATTTGAGTTGATGAAAGAAGATCGGGGGGTCTTTGTGGAATTGCGAAATGGATGGGAGACCCCCCAAAGTGATTTTTAGCGCTAATTTCAGATCTGAGAACCAAGGTTCTCAGGTCTGAAATTAGACCTTAATGAATGGGCGATTTGTGAAATCAAAATCGAGGAATTAAGAAAGCGATCAAATGGAATGTAAGGGGAGATTAATGGTGATGATGATGTGCATGGAGGTCTCTCTAATCTGAATTGATCAGAGAGAAGCGGATCATAGCTAATCTATCCTACTCCTAAGCTAATCTAACACTACAATTAACTAGAAAGCAGTAAAACTATGCTAATTCTACTCCTAGAAAGCATGTAAATCTATCTAATGGGAAGCAGGAGGTGTCCAAGGTCACCCACCATTTGTAACGACCCGGTTCCCGAGTCCCTACGAGACACGAGGACCGGACCGACTCGACTAATCCCAAGACCTAGTCGTCCAACGAGGAAGTAACCAAAAGACAGTAAAATAAACCACATTCAGCATGAATATAACTAACAGTAAGAAAGTACAGCAGTAAGGAAAGAAACTACTACAGTAGATACCACCACAACAGTAAAACAACATTTATCATATAACAAGAACTGTAGGTAAAGAAGGTACAGCGGAAACAAAAACTACTTACTAGAACAGAAACAAAAGAGGTACAAAAGGCTGTGGCAACTCTACTGGACCCTACTCGGCCCAGCGTCCTCTGCAGCCGCCGACCCTGGCTGCTCAACACCTGGTCCTGAAAAAGGTAACGAGTGTAACACGTCAGCAAAACGCTGAGTAGAGTGGCAAACTAACTAAAGGCAACAGTAGAGTGTACAGTAGCTGTTATGTTCTATTACTTCCTTTATTCACATCTTTCAATTTTTCTCACTATTTCATTTATTTCTCAGATCCTTTACTTGATCTCGAATGTCCTCGTGGGAACGATCTTGATTGCAGTCTTTTCCAAAAGTAGAAGTAGCACGTGGTGCTCTCCTGGCCGGGAGACTCCCCCGTGGTGATCCTACCCTCAGTCAACCACCCCAAGGTCACTGACAGACGTAACGGTGACTACGGCACGCGCGATAAACGCACAGGTAGCTAGCCCGCACTGGCACGCGGTCAGTCGTTTCCGTTAACGGGTGCGCCCAAAGCACAGCACGGAACCAGGGCAGAGCCCTCTCAGTAACAGGGGTCCAACCCCTCCACAGTAACCAAATCGGGGCCTTGCCCCTCCACAGACCGAGCACCCTCGCCTGACTACCCTGGTTTGCCCTAGTGGGCCTAACAAGTCGGTGAAGGAGGCTAGCAGAACCCCGGGGCCCGTGGGGTAGCTAGTACTCTCCTAACACTACTAGCTCTCCTCGGTACTACGTACACGAGGGCCAACAAGTCGGTACAGAGTGGCCAGTCCTAACCCCCGGGTCCCTGGGGTGGCTAGCTCAGCTCTGCACTAAACAGGGGGACAGTCGCTCTCCTTGGTACTCCGTACTCAAGGGCCAGCTCACTTCCCCAATTCTATTCCATTCGCTTTCCAGGAGTTCTACTCCTACTTCCCCGTAGGGTTCCAGAACATCTCATGTCTTACTTTCCAGTTTCACGTTCTTACAAACCATGATCCCAATCATGTTTCTTTATTCATAACAGGCAGCTGTGAATTCAATTTACAGGCAGCTTCATATATTCCTTTCCATTTTTTTTCCAAGACTACAGTATTATACATTCCACTAGTTTTTCCATCCTAGGATTCATGCCATATCCTAGGGTCTACCATACAATCTAGTTTTCCGACCCTAGGATTCATGCAACACCTAGGAACTATCATTCCATATATTTCTGATTCCTAGGATTCATGCAATGTCCTAGGTTCTAGTTATGGTTTCATACTTTAACAGATTTTATTAATACTTAAAGCCACTCTACCAGGTACAACGGGAGTAATGGGGGCGTGATCGGGAATCCCGCGTGCCTCCGCGACTCTCAAGACTGCAACTGAACGAGGTCCTATCACAAGGATCAAACACAGGGAGTGTCTCAAAACAGTGTATAGCTACTGTAGACGAGTAGAGGAATTAATTCTGAAAAGAACGCAACTCGAATCACGGAAAACGGAGCCCGAACGGGCCGTAAACGGGTCGAAAAAGATGATACTGTGCAAAATCAGACGTCTGGAACTCCCTCCAGACGTCTTAAATGGTGGATCAGAGAATTACCTGTTCAGCGTGATTTCCCAGACGTCCAGAAGTCTGCGGGGAAGTCTTTCCTAGATCCCAGACGTCCGATGGTCACTCCGGACGTCTGGAGGTCACTCCCGCCGTCTGGTACAACTTCCAGACGTCTGATTCGCAAAAGATGGCGAATCAGCGAACCTGCGCACAGCCAACCCCCCCTCCTCAGTACGGTCAGTCGCCAATAAGGAAGAAGAAGGCGGAAAACTCACCTTTCAGACGTCTGTATGATCTTACAGACGTCGACCTTGCCGTCTGGCTATCAACCCAGACGTCTGATTCTGGAAATTTTTCCAGAATCAGGGCCCTGCTCGGCCTCCGCTCGCGACGCCGCCCGCGTCGAACCTCGCGCGTCTGCTGCTCAGCCCGCAGCAGGTCCCTCTTCGCGTCGCTCCGCGCCCCCTGCGCCCTCCGTCGGCCGGCCAAGCCGCTCCGGCGAGCTCGCCCTCACGACAGAGCTCCGCCCTCGCACGCCGCACCTCCGCGCTCACTGTGGCCGCCGCTGCCGCCCTCGCGTCCGCTCGCTCTCGCGCACAGGAAGGAGAAGAAGAAGGATACGGTGGAGACGGGAGGGGAGGCGCGCCCCTTTTAACGCCGCACAGAGAGGAGAGAGGAGGTGGCAGGCCGCCTGTAGCCGCAGAGAGAAAAAGGGGGAATATGCGGTCTGCGCGCTCAGGCGCGCAGGCGACTCGCGTGTGTCGAAAATAACGGATTTCCAGACGTCTGTAAACGATCCCAGACGTCTTATCAGACGTCTGGTTGTGATCCCAGACGTCTTGTCCGACGTCTGAGCCACCTCCCAGACGTCTGAAAATACGTCTGGGGCACACATTCGTTACACCATTAGCTGATGACGACGAAAGGGGAGGAGACCCATCAGCTGACGAAGGTGATGTCCAAGAGCCAACAGCCAGCACCTAGAGGCGATTGAAAGGGGGAGGAAAGCATGTGTTGTCACCGCAAACCGACGAAATTGAGGTAAAGGGAGCTAAGGGTGTGGAAGAATGGAATCACTCAGGGGGAGGGAGTGGTTCAGGTGTGCGCGCGAGCTGAGGGAGTGCTTAAGTAGAGTTGAGAGTGATTACACTCACCACATTGGTGAGATTAGGTGTTTAAGGCACCTACGGTTGAATGGAGAGGAGAGGAGGGCGGGAAGAGCCAAATCAAAGAAGGACTGTTGGATGGGATCTGGAGATGGCGGTGAGGCCACGTGACAAATCGTGCGAAGCTTCGAATCAATATGAGCCGCAAATCAAAGGGAAACAAGAAGTGAATGGTTGAGATTTGGTGTGCTCTTGCGATGAACAGTGTACCAAGACCATTCACGCAGGTGTGTTGGTGGAATTTCAAGAGAGCCCTTAGACGGAACGGTGTGAAGTTTACAGGGCGACCCTTAAGTGGATAGGAATGCTATCAGAGTAGTCCCTGAAGTCATGCAAACAGGTCCTTGCGACCTACAAATAGGTCCCTGGTGGTTTAATAATGAATGAAATGTTATGAATGAAGGACCTAAATGTGAATCTCTAAATACAAGATCCTATTGATGTCTAAATGCTGCCAAATTTTTACTAAAGCTTAATTGAGCATATTAGAAGTTAATTTCACTTTTGATTTGAAGTTTTGAGCTCATTTATGTGTTTAATTTGTAATTTTATCATCATTTTGTATTTAATAATAGAATATTTAAATAAATGACCTAATTATGTACTTTTAACATAGATTTGGTGTTTTAGGTCTTTTCTGTTAATTTTCACATTTAACATTTTCTTTGTGTTAATTTGGTTGTGTTTAACCTAGTTTCTACCTTAACTTGAACATATTAGCTATGATGAGCCACACCTCATTTGACAGTCACTTTTATTTTGTAGCATGAAGCTTTCAAATAATCTAGTTTCCACATTTGTAGTTGTTTAATGGCTCTAATATCTTTTGTAATTACCTGCACAAAGAGTAATTTAGAAAAAAGTAAGATAGATTGAAGGGTTTGAACTTAGTAGACACAAATCAACCGCTCAAAATGTCTAAGTTTAAGTTGTCAAAAAGTAATTCCTAATCTTATAATGATGTCTCACTTTTTCCTGAATTTACAATGCAATAGTACTTTTGGGATGTTGTAAGAATAAGCAGGTAAGCAAAGATGACACTATAGGTAAAAAATTTTGGTTACTTCACCAAAATTGATCAAACTAAACTCCTGAATGTGCTAAATACATGTGTAACTAAGAAACTGAACTCTAAAATATTTGTCGAAGGCTGAATCGACCACAAAGTTAGTTAGAGTATTCTCATTCTCATCCTCCCAAAATTATGCCTGATGGTTTGCATTCAAAGACTACCTCGCTTTGAAGAAGCTTCCTTTGATGCTAATTATGGACAAATAATCTTTTTCTATATGCAAATCAAATATCACTTAAAGACTAGTTTACTTGAGGTGTTAAGAAATTGATGTTAAAAAAAATAAAATTGGTGTTAATTTTCATTTCTGTTTACTTACAGAGTGATGTTGACATTAATTTTTGTTTACATGAACTGGTGTTAACATGAGTTATAACCCTTGTGATATTTACTTGAATTGGTGTTAGGATCGATTTCTAAAGAGTAAGGTTTAGGTGTAGGGGAGTTATGAAGTGAGTACCTGTTTTGCTACTAACCCTTAGAGCTAGTGTTAGAAAAATCGATGTTAAAGTCCCTTCACACAGGTTTTTATCACATAGTTTAACCTCTCAAATAAATAGCAATTAACCCCTCTTTTAAACTATTAATTCGTCAAATAAACCAACCCTTATAGTCTTATTTTCAATGTTTCTTCTCCTTCCCTGTCAAATGATAGAGACACAAGTGGCATAATGGACAAATGACTCTTGAATCAAACAGATGCAACATTGCTATTGGTTCTCACATTGTCCTTTTACAATAATCATAATCATGTTGCCATCTGTAATCACGGAAGTATCTAACAACTTGGAAATTAATCTGAGGGGACGTGGGGATGTTTTAAGTAAATGATGTTTACATCTATTGAGGGTAGAGAAGCAAAAGAGGATAGCTTTCAACTTCCACCACGCAACGAGGGATCTCATTATCCACGGAAAGCAAAAAAGTGAGCATTCCATCTAAGTATATACCTTTTCTCTTAACGCCCATCCGAGGTGCCACATTAATATTACCGAACTATACTTACCCTCCTTCTACGTTGCCTTGGTCAGTGTCTCGTTGGTAAGTTACATAACAACCTCTCTCTTGTTGAATGAATTAAAAGATGCTCTTATTGAAGTTCACATTTGTACACTTTCCAAAACCATTGGTGAGGCAAACGTCGGCCTGTGCAGATGAAAGTGGATTACGTAACAGATGATATACATGAAGCAACGATTCATTCATGTCCTAATTCTTAATCATCATGGGAAAATTGTTGATGGTTTCTTTAATCACTGGTCGTGGAAAGTTTTATCACATATACTATAAGGGACGTGTAACCTTTTCGCATGATAATTACAAATATTATCTTTGATATTTTGAATATGGCAATACATTCCATGATTGAATCCCACACGGGTCAAAAGAGTAACCCATGTGAGAGGAACACCCGATGCAATCCTCACTTTTGCGTTGCAGAAGTAGCCTTATCCAAATTAATCTACGAAGGATCATTTGCGAATTCTGCACGAAGATCTCGTAATCAGGACTACGTGTCCCCACTGTTCAAGAAAAACAAGTGCAAGACGATAACTGTTACATGCATTGATTGGATTAGAGGGGAAGTGGCATGAAGTGCAGAAGGGTCCCCTCCATTATTTGGAGGAGGCAAACGCGTTGGCCACACTGTGATAGCACTGACGTGTGGTCCCTTTGATTGGATCGACGAGCGAATATGTAGTGATCATTTATGGGCAATCGGTTGGGAAATGGATTCGCGTTGACAATCCTCTTCAAGTCTTTGTGCAAAAAGGTCCGCAGATGGATCCATCTCAACTTCCAAAGTCCATTCACCTTTGATTCTTTGCCGTTCCATAATGTATGTGAAAGTGATATGGAACATATATAATTGAAGTAAACTACATAGAGGTCCCAATCACCCAAACAATTTTGATGTCATACGTGAACAACCAAGCATGATTCGCATTGTCTCCATTTAGTACCAATGTGGCCTCCCAGGAAAAGGAGATGAGATGGGCTGTTAAACTTTTTCATGAATACTCCTTTATGCCCTTCGTAAAACCCACCTACTTAAATCCACTTCTCGAGTCCCCGTTGAGATCCTGCCCGACTTCAAAAAATTCAGAAAACATAAATAATCATACTACCTTGCTCGATCCAAAAAAAAGTTTGGAAGCAAATTGATGCTTTTTTTTTTTTAAGTTTATGTGGACGAAACTGAAACAGAGTTTGAAATTTGGAGGCCTCTGTGGAAATTTACTCATGTGGCCTAAGATCCAATTGTTCGCACCAAAAAAAAAAAAAAGAGAGAGAGTATCATAACTAAGAGCTACCACCTTGTATATTTACCCAATTTCTGAAAATACCATTTTCTTTTTACCTGAATAATATAGAAAAGGAAAGTATATATTGGAATATAAAGATGCAGTTGCGAATAAAATAGATTATCGTCGGAAGGATTATTCAACATTAACATTAACATCAGTGGCACTTCTCTGATAATTAAGTTACTGGTCCTTCTTCCAACCGTGGGCTTCCTACTCCAAAATTGGGTCCATTTGTATTCCAAAAGATTGGGTTCCATTTAACTCGGCCCAAACCGGTTCCTGAAGTCCGGGCTACATTGTAAATTTTTAGAAATATGAGTAATCTTACATGGCAATCTTGGCATTTTCGATCACAATTGAGTCCAATAAGGTAATGTAAATGGGCTAAGATACCAAGGTGATGTTTGGTTGACAGATTAAATAGATTTATCTAAGAAATTTTTTTTTATTTTATCTATGAAATAATTTTAATTTATCAAAATATTTAATCAAATTAACTCACTTATTTCATTATTATTTTTTTTTTTTCTCTACTTATTCCGTGAAATTATTTCGTTTGCGAAAGAGGCCTAATTGTTTACGAAAAAAAGAAAAAAAACCCAAGGCGTGAACTTGGTAGTTACCCGAAGCATCCTCAAATTATGACGTTGACTGTTGGAATTTCCTGCGACTTTGGAGGATGGTCGAGATTAACCTTGCTTCAACTGTTAGTGCGCTGTAGGCTTTTTAATGAACAACCCAACATCAACCTTTTGGTGGAAAGGAAGATGCAAGACAGACAATCCCACTTTAGGTGCTCGGCATTGAGGCTAAAGTAAACTTGAAAGAGGTCCGATCTACGTTTGAAGGTTGTGCAAAACCGGATTAGTATGCCTTTTAGGTAAGTTATCAAGTTAAACAGAAAAGAAAAAGAAAAGATCATTTCAAGTAGAGTATCCAAACCAAGTCGACCTAAGTAAGACATTAGTTTTTCTTCTGTATTGGTTTCTAATCAACTCAGGATCGATTTTAAGCATCATTTGTCGATTTCAAGTTTGTACGAACAGTGAGTTCTTGGATGGATGTATTAGCATCTAAGATTGTTTTATAGTCTATGTTATTAATAAGCAATCAAGAAACTAATTTTACATTGTGATGCCTACGTACATTTTTAGTAAAAGAAAATCGATTTGATTTTATTTTGATTCTGCAAATAGCAAATCGACTGGTAGTGAACAGAGAAATCAGTTATTAAAAAGGGTGGATATTTTCGATTTTGATTCATTTTGAATGGATTGTGATTTAAAAATGTAAAAATTCACATATTTTTAATAACCAAAGATCATTGATAATATTTATCATATTGCATGAGTGATATTAATAATATATTAATAATATTTCAACTATCATCCATAATATTTTATCAATGTAATTTAATTTAAACCTTAAATATAATTTATTTATAATAAAATATCACCGGTCTATAATACTATAATATCATAGAAGTTGCGGGGGGAGAGCCATATTTTTCTCTCTTTTTTTACTCTTTTGCATCTACTAAGGTAACTATGCCCTCGTCCCTCTCCCTCTCTCTCCACGATTCTCCTCTCCCTCTTCTCTCTCACTTTATTTTTTATTTTTATTTCATCTTTCTTACACATTGTTTAGCACATACATCCATTTTTAATTTCATTTTTACCATTGACTTCTCTCTTGTGCTATTTCATTTAAGACTAATTGATGAGGTGTGGCTCATCATAGCTAAAATATCTATGTTAAGTTAAAAATTAGGTTAAATACTATAAAATTAACACAAAGAAAGGGTTAAGTGTGGGAAATATGGAAAAAGAACTAAAACATCAAATCTGTGTTAAAAATGCAAAATTATGTCATTTATTGAGATATTCTATTAATAAATATAAAATGATGATCCAATTGTAAATTAAACACACAATTGAGCTCAAAACTTCAAGTAAAAAGGGAAATTAACTTTTAACATGTTCAATCAAGCTTAATAAAAATTTAGTAGCATTTAGACGTCAATAAGATCTTGCATTTAAAGATTTACATTTAGGTCCTTGATATATAACCTTTCATTCATTAGAAAACTTGTTAGGGACCTATTGTAGGTCACAAGGACCTAATTGTAAGATTTCAGGGATAGTTCTGCATTGCTTCTATTCCACTTAAGGGTCCCCCTGCAATGCTTACACCGTTTCACCTGAGGGCCTTTATTGCAATTTCACCATTAGAACCTACGTGAACGGTGCACCTCTTGGTGCACAGTTCATCGCAAGAACACAGCTGATCCTCGCCGTCGACTCTTCTTTCCTATCGATTGATGGCCTTAAACGCAATCAAAGCTTCGCGCAACTCCTTGCATAGCTTCACCTCTACCCTCAAATCCGATCCAACGACCCATCTTCGATTTGGTTGTTCCCACCCTCCTCTCCTCTCAACGTGATCGTAAGTGCCCTAATCACCTAATTCCACCACGAGGTGACCTAAATCACTCTCGAGCTCTACTTAAGCACTCCGTTAGGTCGCATGCACGCTATTGCTCCCTCCTCCTTGAGTGATCCCTTCGTCTAGTCTCTAGTTTCCTCCCCCATTCATCCGCTACCGGTGACAAAAGTGGCCTCCCTCCTCCAATTCGTCGTTGTAGTGACCAACTGCAGCCCAAGGATCCCATTCCTTGTTGGAGATCTTCCTCAACCCCCTTCGTCGCTACAGTGAGTAGCTGCAGCCCAGGCATCCCATTCCTCTTTTAAATTAGGACATTATATGCTTTCTAAGAGTAGAATTAGTATAGTTTTACTGCTTTCTAGTTAATTGTAATTTAGTTAGTGTAATTTAGACGTTAGAAGTTCACGGATTTGATCATTAGTTAGGAGTAGTGTAGTGTTGAATTCGCATTCGCACCTTCTCTGATCAATTCATATCAGAGGAGATGAATTCATATCACTCATCTGATCACTAATCTTCCCCCTCACATCACCATTTCGTGTTCTGATTTCCCTCGTGTTTTTAATTCTCAATCCACCCACCCATTAGAGTCAAACACTCATCCCATTGTTCTCTAGCTTTGAGATGAGGATTTACGCTCAAAATCTATATAGGGGTCTCCCATTCATCTCAGATTTTCCACAAAGACCCCTGATCTGATTTAAAATGGAATCGGTTTGCTTGATCTATTTTTAATTAGGATTTCAATGCAAGATCGTGAGATTTTCATTAAATTGAGTTTTGAAGGATTTTTGATCAAGCAAATTGATATGTCTTTGTATGAATCAATCCATGGTAGTGAATCTGAGATGATGCTAGTGATAAATTTTTCCTTAGATGAGCCATGATCGGGTTTGACAAGAGTTGGGGATTTTATGGTCTTCAATGCGTGGGAGAGCTAAGGAAAATCAACCTTGTTGATTTGAGGTTCTACCATAGATTTTTGTGTGGATTGTTTTTTAGATTCTGGATTCTAACTTAAGAAATTTTCAATATTCCTTAAGGTTTCAGAGATTTGGGATTCAAGTTAGATTTAATGGACTGATCTAACACTTCCTTCATGCTATCCATAACATTAGGAAGGTGTTAGATCAGTGGTTTTCTCTTATTTGAAATGAAGAATATGGTTTGAGAATTTTTGATGTCGATCCTTACACCCCAATTTGATTGCAAAATGATTTCCAAGTATTGTCAGATTTTCTAAGGATGCTTACTATGTGATTTTTGAATCCCAATTCTACATATCAAAGTGCTGCTTCAACAGCTACATATCCGAGTTATTAACCCTAAATTTGATGCAAATCACTCCTCATAGTTGGATGTTTTTGATCCAAAAATCAGACTTGACAAAGTCTGATTTTGGATATATTAGATACTAGATCTGCCTATCAGACCTGTTGAAGCTACTGGATGGATGAATAGATGCATTGCTGCAGCCTTTGAGAATTAGTTTAAGACGTCTGAACAGCTTCTGTTGCTTTGAAATGACCCGTTGCCTTTTAGTCCGTTAAGGCATCTGGAGTTTCAGTCAGACGTCTATCCATACATCTGGACACATGCCTAGACATCTGAAAGTGGGAAAAAGTCGAAACTTGTTTTCCCTTCGCACACGCGGTGCACGGATGTTCTCTCTCTCTCTCTCCTATTGCCTCCCACCCGAAACCCTAATACCCAACCCTATTTAAACCCCCTTATCCTCACCATTGTCACCCCTCACCATTAGCCACCACTACCTCCCTGTTCGGACACCCCCGTGCAGCCGTAGCAAGGAGGAGCAAGGCCGAGCACGGATCGGCGAGGGAGAGCGAGAGAAAACGAGAAGCAGAAAGAGGAAGAGAAAGGGAGGACCAAGGTTGGGGAGCTTTAGCGGAGCTCGGAGGAGCTCGTGCGGAAGCTCGAAGGAGCTTCGACGGAAGCCTAGAGGAGCTCGCGTGAGCTACGGCAGGCATGCGCACGAGGAGGAGGGGCTCGGGGAGACAACCTCCCTGCCCTTTGCAGCTACTGAGGCTACTGCGACATGCTGCGGGTGACACTACGAGAGGAGCAGCGTCGCGGAGGGGGTTCTGGTGCTGGAAAATTTCTAGTATCAGACATCTGGAGGGTCGACCAAATGTCTGTAGAGGCATCAGGACATCCGGAGCTGAAGCTAGACGTTTGAAAGCATTTTATCGCACGGAGGTACGTGTTTCCTGCGCACTTCGAGATGATTTTAGATGTCTAACCACATCGCTAAACGTCTGATGGTACTTCCAGACGACCAGAGGCTTTGTCCGACGTCTAGAGCTGCCCTCAGACGATTGCGGAGGGATCCGAATGTTTAAGGATACCGCAAGAGACACGAGGTAAGATCTGACGTCTTTTAAAACGTCTGAGACTATTCCCAGATGTCTGATTTTGACTAGTATGCACGTTTTTGACCCGTTTATTGTCCAATCGAGGTTCGTCTTACGCAAATGAAATACCTGTGTTTTTCTCTCGAGTTTCTCTACGTATTAAAGTCTGTTATACATTATTCTGAACTCTTCTTTTGTGTTGTATTTCCTGGTATAGGGTTCAAGCCTGCTGCGTGTTTGGGGCTCGCAGAGACGCCTGGGTTTGCGATTCAAGCCCTCATTACTCCTGTGTTTCCTGGTAGAGTGGTTTACTATAACATTAAGATTTACACAGTGAAAAAGCATGTTTAGAATACTTGAATAAACCTTAGGATGAAACATTAACCCTATGGTAAAAATAAATGAGAATGGTTAAGCTACTCTATTTACTTGAGATGCATGTTAAAATACGAGTTATTTGTGTATGAATGAAAAAATGAATTGTGAAACCACAAGTTGCATGTATATAATTGAGAATTGAATTGTGAAAACATGAGCTGCCTGTATATGGATAAGGAACGAGTTATGAACCATGAGATCTGAATAATGATAAATGGAACGAATACAGTACGTAGACCCTTCGGGGAATTAGGAGGAGAACTCCTGTATATGGAAAGGAATTCCGTGTGTAGACAAGAAGTGAGTTAGCCCTTATGTACATGGTACCAAGGAGCATGGTGGTTCTTTTAGTGTAGAGCAAAGCTAGCTGCCCTTGGGTTGAGACCCAGGGTTAGGATTGGCCACTCTACACCGACTCCTGTTGGCTCTCGCGTACGTGATACCGAGGCGTGCTACTAGTGTAGGGAGGGAGCTAACCACCCTACGGGGCCCAGGGTTAAGCTAGCCACCCTACACCAACTTTGTTAGGCCCGTTGGGGAAACCGTTGTAGTCGGACGAGGGTACACGGATTGTGGAGGGGCGAGACCCCTGTTTGGTTCTGAGGGGCAAGACCCCTGTTCTAAAAGGGCAAGGCCTTAGAGCATGGTGGTTCTTTCCTGCTCTTTCATTTTTTTACTACTGTAATGAGTAATAGACATCTATTTTATTGTTTCTGTTACTTTCTATTTTCTTTCCACTGTTGTTGTTGTGGTGGCATGTACTATTTTGAGACAGTTTGCTCTATCTTCCTTTATCATTTCGCTTTTCCTTCTACTTAGTTATAATGCATGTGTGGATGTGGTATTATTTCCTGCTTTTAGTTATTTCTCGTTGGACGACTAGGTCTTGGGATTAGTCGAGGTGAGCGGGTCTCGGGTCCTGTAGGGATCCAGGAATTGGGTCGTAACATGCTTGAAATCAGTTACTGCAGCTGCTGCTACTTTGTTGATTACTGCTGCTGTTGTAGTAGTTGAACTGTTTGATATGATAACAAATGGACAGTTGCTAGAATTTAAGTTCTTTAATTAGCTGAAGTGTTTTACTTGTATACAATGTAAACAAGCTATCATATATGTGTAATGACTTTAAACCCAATTTGTTAGCTTGTAATCTGATTTGTAAACCTTTTTGTTAGCCAAAATATGCATCCAACTGTCCAAATTTAAAACTGAGATGAAATTAAGTAGAAATTCATGTCTAATTTCTTGCGCACTTGCCATATTATGTTCAGAACATATTTGAACCCTCCTACTGTTATTTTAGGCTCCAAACACAATTTTAGTGTCGTAGGTTCTAGTGAAAAACTCTTTGAAGGCCTAAAAAGTGTTTCACTTGTAAATAAATAAAAATCCTTAAAATTTTTCAAAAAAATAAAATAAATGTGTAGTGAGTAAGATTAGATTTATTTTTAAGTGTATGCAAAGTCTTGAGGTCATTTGAACTTCCACCTTGGTAGAACATACCAGTCGACAGCATACCTTAAAACTTAATAAAAGAGTTTAACTTAAAAAGATCCCAAAAACACTCTATTTTCCTCATATCTTTTTTCCTCTCTTATCTCCTATCTCTATTATATATATAAAACCCATAAAAATCATAGAAACTCGAATAGTACCTAAACATACTATGTATATTATGTAAATACATGTATACATAAGCTATATACTAAGCTATATATGTAAAATAGTGTATAATATGCATATAAATTGTGCATATAACTTATATATGTATTCTATAGTATAAATTAAGTATTTAGGATAACTTTATATATATATATAACTTTATTAAATAAGTAGATATTAATTTAATTAAATTATATGCACAATAAGCTATAAAAATTTATAAACCCCAATAAATAAACTTATTTACCAGTAATACTATACATACGTATTTATATAGTTATTATGTACACTAGAATACCTGCAAATTAATTTAATTATGTATGTATAATAAATAATTAATTTATTAAGTTATTAGGTAGTTTGCTAAATTAAATTAAAATAAATTAGTAAATTAAGTTATTATTGAACTAATTTATACTATATAGTTGTATTATATTATTTCAAATAATTTAAACTAATTTAACTATATTTATACTGTATCATACTATTTATACATAATTTATATGTAAAATAGCCTAAAAACTGATATTTAAATGTATATAAATTAAAATAAAATGTGTAAAATACCATAAAAACATGTATTAAATAATTTAATATGTATATTAACGCTGCACAGGGTCAATTAGATCATTAATTAAGTAATTTAAATGATAATTAAGAAGTAAACTTATAAATCAGTATGTATAAAATGTAAAGTTTAGCTAATTTATTTTTATAGTAAAACTAATTATTTTTTAAAATAAATTAAATAATTATGTAAGCCTATATAAGGGCATTACAAATATATAATTTATTTGAAATCAGATAACATTTGGGCCCTCAGATCGAGGGCCAAATCAAGCTATTTCACACATTACCTCTCTGGAACTGCAGCGTAGAGAGCGTGGCGTTTAGCGCCACATCGGGAGTGGATGATCTCCCCAACGATATAAGGCGAATTGCTCTCTATGGTAGAGCGGTCGTCAAGGGCGTCGGGTGCCCGAGCACACACGCATATACCTATACCCCTTTGAGCATTGAGAATAGCATGAGATTATGAAATGAGATTAGCATGCAAGGTGCATGGTTAAGAGCTGTGCACTGTGCATGGGTCTGATTAGGCCCAACAATGAGCCATGAACTGGTTAAAATGCACCTAATAGTAACTAGGGTTGCCGTAGTAGAGGTTTGATCCCACCCTTTAGGGTGCTGTGCATCCCTCGAAAATACTGCCCACAAATTAAATGCATTTTTGGTTAAAAATCGATCTGAACCAATTGTGAACTGGTCTAAAGAGAAGAAAGGAAATGACTAAGTGTACTGCGGCTAAGTGTTAGCTCGGTGTTGAAACGTCGGAGGACTACGCTATCGGAGTGGGTTTTGAAAACTTGTCGTAGTTTGAATAGCGAAGAATTCGGGTTCAACAAATATAATTTATACCGAAAAATCCATAAGAAGTTCCGGGTCGAACATAGGGAGGTGGACGTTTGATTAAAAATATGCGTTTGTTTTATTTGTCATGAAACAGAGTAGCTGGTTGAAAACTAACTATCTATTTAACAAATAATAAATAGAAGAGAGAGATAGAATATTACAAATAAAAGAAAAAGGGATGTAGAATAAACATGAATTTCATTATCAAAAATTGTTCATTACACTGCTCAATACGACTAGAAAGCGGAAAATGATTACACTAGAAAGCAGTAAATTTACTCTAGAAAGCAGTAAAAAGAATGAAGAGAGAGATATCCTCCTCGACGATCGCTTGGAGGACGAGCCGGACGGGACGACGCTTGAAAGGCGGGGAACGGAGAGGGAAGAACGGGAACGAAGTAGTACGTTATTGTCGTCGCAGGATTCGCTTCACGAATGTAGAGAGAGGACAACTGCAGGATACTACACGAAGGGGGATGAAGGTGGAAAAATTAAGATTTCTACTCTAGAGGAGCATCCCGGGTTTGAGACAAGCTCTTAGAGCTTTTGAAGGGGTGAGAGAAAAGAAGGGATGAGAAATTCGTATATAGGGGGTCTCCTTTTATAGTTGCAAGGAGTGGGGGCATTTTGGTCATTACAATTTGAAAAACATTAATTCAGGACCTTTAGTGATGGATAAATCCGTCACTAAAGGCCTGAACATGGCCTTCGTGGGCGACGCTCACGCGCCCGCTCCTCTTCCGTGCCTAAAATGCACGTCACATTCTTCAAATCTTAACCGTCCGATCGTGAGATCAGACGGCTTAGATCGCTCCTCGCCGCAGCTCAACTGCGCGCGCCTACGCGTGCGATCTCGCGTTCTCATCGTGCACCCGATTGCGCGTGGGCGCTATTGGCTATGCGGCGCCGTTGGATCACGATCGTGCAGCTCCTCGCTCCCACTCGCGCCCACTCTAATTTGAGGCGCTCGCAGCTCGATCGGGCATCTCTCCTCTTCTCGATAGAGCGCTCGACCAACACGTTGCGGGCGCGTTTGTGTCGAGCGTTCGTTTCGTGCGTGCGGGCCCCGCAGCCGTTGGATGAGCATCCAACGGCGGAGAAGTGTTGGTCAGATGAGCTGAGGCGGGTGCTTGCGGCTGGTTGGGTGGCTGAGATGGCGCCATGTGGCACCATCTTGGCCGTCCATCTTCTGAGTATTGTAGATGGTGCCACGGGTGTCAGATTGGACTGATTTTCACGTCGTTAGGCTGCGATCGTCGATCCGAACCCATCCATATGGTTGGATTTATTGTCTGAGGTGTGGATTAACACCATCTTGGCCCTTGATCTTCTAGGATTCCTCGGTCTCTATCTGATGCTATGGATGTCCGATCAGGGCAATCTTAGAGTCATTGAACTCCAATCGTTGCCCTAATTAGATCCGTACGGTTGGATCTTCGATCTGAGGTCCCGATTAGAAAGTTTCCTATCCCTGGCCATAAAAGGAGGCAATTAACCTACATTTTATTCAGACTAATCTAAATGCAAGATGATGCATGTTATGTAATATTTATAGTATGTGATGCAATTCTATGCTTAATAACATGCATAAATAGACAATTTATGTAATATAAACATATTTACATTACTTGGCCTGCGGAATCTCTATGCCTTGCGGAGCTTACCTCTGTGGTGTGTGTTGCCTGAGTGCGTGGTGTGTGTTGTGTTAGTGTGAGCTGTGTGTGTGCACGTCTGTATATACATAAGTATACTTAGAGAGTAGTAGCATTGTTTGAGCTATGTAGGTATATAAATAAGCTATAGCTTTAGTGACAGATATATTCATCACTATACATAGTATTATATGTTAGTATAGATAATAGTTCTTACATTAGCTTATGTATATAATTTTTCTAAGGTTTTAGTGACACTTTTATATGTTGCTGTTGATATATTATATGCTACCGTAGATATTAGTAAGTTAGGTTAAATTAGTATAGTACATATAATTACTTATTATTGTACATATAGCTAAGTATTATTAATATAAGTTGTATAGAGTATTTATTTATGATTTTTGATGCTTGCTTGAAGCTAAATGTTTTCAAGCACCGTAATTATTTCCAATTCATTTTTTATATATAATTGATTGATTCATTTATTCTTGTATATAAAATCAATCTTTTTGGAGTTAAAGAATATTTTTGGACTTAGAGAGTGATGTATATCAACAACTGTTTCCCAATAAATGACCTGAAATAAATCAGTAAAAATTTAAGTATATAAATAAAATTGACGTGACAACGATTTGTATTTGTGATATATACTACAACAACGACGTTTTAAAACCCCTTTTTAGTACGAATCAGTAGTCGACAATAATACTTTTGACGCCGTTGCCGGAGATAAAAACCCGACAATAGTACTTATGATTGTTAACGTGTCAGCGATATTGAGTATGTTTCTACGGGAATACGAAATAATACATATACAAAACTAGGTAGTATAAACTAATTTAAGACATCGATTTGAAATCAAAATGCATTGAGCAATATATTTCACAAGATGCAAAGTGTTTTGATTTTCGATCGATGGTTCTTTTTTCTTATCGATCGAAAATAAATATAAATTGGATAATACATTTTGCAACATGTGATATGCTAATTTGTAAGTGTTACAATCTGGTTCCTGGATCCCTACAAGACCTTTGACTGACTCGACTCGACCAATTCGAAGACCTAGTCATCCAACGAGAAATAACCAAAAGCAGGAAAATAAATCACATTCACACATGTAATATAACTAAGCAGAATGAAAGAATAAAGCAGTAAAGGAAAGTAGAATAACTGTCTCAAAATAGCAGTACATGCCACCACAACAACAGGAAACTCGGGCTGCTCAACTCCTGGTCCTGAACAGGGTTACGAAAAAACGGAGTCAGTGAACTCTGAGTAGAGTGGTGTTTACATTATGTATGTGCAAGTAAAGTAAAAACAACAAGTAAGTTTTATTCTCATTTCTATTTATCTCATTTATGTATTTTTGGTGCATCCATTTCTCAAAGTATCCAAGTATTTCTTGATCTTGCTTGTTCCTCGTGGGAACGATCTTGATCACAGTCTTTTCCGTGGTGTAGAAGGTACACGTGGTGGTGCTCTCCTGGCTGAGAGAGTCCCCCGCGGTAGTCCTACACCCAGTCAATCACCCCGAGTTCACTGTCGAGACGTAGCGGTGACTACGGCACGCGTGATAAGCGCATGGGTAGCTACCCCGCACTAACACGCGACTAGTCGTTTCCCCTAGCGGGTACGCCCAAAGTATAGCACGGAATAGTATAGGGTCTTGCTCTTTTAGAATTGGGGTCTCGTCCCTCCACAGTCCGTGTACCCTCGTCCAACTACCCCGATTTATCCAGCGGGCCTAACAAAGTCGGTGTAGGGTGGTTAACTTAACCCCGAGCCCCGTGGGGTGGCTAGTATCACGTACGCGAGGGCCTATAAGAGTTGGTGTAGAGTGACCAATCCTAATCCCCGGTCTCAACTCAAGGGAGGTTAGCTTCGCTCTACACTAAAAGAACCACTGTGCTCCTTCGTACTACGTATACAAGGGCCAACTCACTTCCCGTCTGCATTCCAGATTCCTTTCATATACAGGAGTTCTACTCCTAATTCCCTGTAAGGTTCATGCTCATTATTCATCTCATTTCACATTCCGATCTCATGTTTCATAACTCGTTCCTTATCCATATACAGGCAGCTTGTGTTTTCATAATTTAATTCTTAATCATTTACATGCAACTTGTGGTTTCACCGTTCACTTTCTCATTCACATACAGGTAACTCGTATTCTAACATGCATCTCATAATTCATTTACATACAGGCAGCTCGTATTTTAACATGCTTCTCATAATTACATTAATACCATTTGCTAGCAATTTATTTTAAACATGCATCAAGTAAACAGTACAGCTCAAAACAAGCTCATACATTTCTATCCTATGGTTCATTCCACATCATAGAGTTCGATCCGATTATTCCAAACAAGTACATTCTTATTTAAATATTAACAACTGAATTAAACCACTCTACCAGGTATCATGGGAGGAATGGGAGCTTGTGCTGCAGATCTCGTCATCTCCGCAGACCTCGAATACGCTACCGGCTGGTAACCTGTACCAACAACTAATTACATTAGACGAGGTCAAAATAGTAGATACTCAACACAAACACGTAGAGGAACTTGAGTGGAAAGTAACGGTACTTCGTTTGGGGAAATTTGATTCCATTTGGGCCTTAAACCGGCCAAAGATGCGGTTACTGACTAAAATCAAACATCTAGGACTAGTCCCAGACATCTTAGAAGACGTCAGAACTCACCTTACACTTCCTGTGGCTGCTTCGGATGTCCAAACTCCCTTTGCGACCATCTAGGGGCAGCTCCAAATGTCGGACAAGGTCTTCGGTTGTCTAGAAGTACCTCCGGACATCTGGCGACATGATCATACATCCAAAAGTACTTGGGAAAGCGCACTGGGCTCCTTCCCAAAGCCTTCACCTGGGTACGAACAGCGCAGGAACAAAAATCAGCCGACATCCCCTGTGCTACGATCTGCATGGCGGAAAAGTAGCGCAGGAAGATACGTACCTCGAGAGATATGTGTTTCTAGACATCCGGCTTCAGCTTCGGATGTCTTGGTGCCTTGCCAACCGTCTGGACGTCACTCCAGACGTCTGATACTGGAAACTTCTAGTATCAGAACTCCTTCACGCAGCTCGCCCTGCTCGCAGTGGTAGCTCCAACAGCTGCAGGAGCTTGACAAGCTCCTTGCCGGCGTCCTCCTCTCTCCCATGACTCCTCGAGCTCCACCGAGCTCCCGCGGCTGTCCTCCTCCCTCGTTCTCACTCCCTCGCACTTTCTCGCTCTCTCACTCCTCCCCATTTTCCCCTCACCAGTTCCTCTCCTTCCTCGTCGTAGCTGCAGCAGAGATTGGAGGGGGTGTGGCCGTCGCGGGAGAAGGTGGAGGTGGTGGTGGCTTGAGTGGTGTGAGGAGGTGAGAAGAAGAAAATGGGGGGTTTATATAGAGTGGGTTTAGGGTTTGGGTGAGGGGGTGAAGGAGATAGAGTGAGACTCTATGCTTCGCTAGCGCGTAGAGTGAAAAGAATATGCGATATTCTCCTACTTTCGAACGTCCGGACACATGTCCAGACGTTTGGATAGACATTCGACTGACAGTGCAGACGTTTTATTCGACTAAAAAAGTAATAAGTTATTTCAATAAATGATAAAAAATTAAAATACATAAATTAAAAATTATATTAAACTCTCGTATAACTAACTTTTTATACTTTTATAACGATTAACTTTTATATATTTAAAATAAAATATATCGATTAAAAATTAAAATAATTTATTTTACGTGAAGACGGGCGAACCTTTTCAATAAGTTTCGTAATTTAGCATACTATTGTGCTCTTTACACGGGCTGCAACCCCGTCCCGACCCTACCGCCCACTCCTCCGCACCCAAATATCCCGACTCGCTAGTCCTCCACTGCACGCTCTCCGCCCCTGCGGGCGGCCTTTTGCACCACTGACCTAAACCTTAAACCCGAACACAAACCAACCCCATCGCCTCTTCGTTCCCCCCTTCTCTTCCGGTCCTTCTCCTTTCCAGCCGCCTCCGCCGCCGCCGCCGCCCTCGCCGTCGCCATGGAGGAGTCAATGGAGAAGGAGTTGGCGAAGGCCGACAAGGAGGTCGCTTATACATGCTCCTCTCTCTCTTGTCGTAATCCCCCCTTCCCTTTTTCTGCTTGAATTCATCGTATTTCTCTCTGTTTTCTTCTTCTTCTTGTTTTTTTTTAGGTTCTTGTTGAGATAGTGAAGTTCGCGCAAAAACAGGGCCTTAAAGGCACCTGCGGCGGGTGGAAGGAGTTCCTGAATTGCTACGACAGGAGGCTCGGGGACTTCGTGAGCGATCCGTCGAGAAGACCGGCGGACATCTTGGTTGCATTCCTCAAGACTCTTTCCGGAGAAGATGATCTAAAGGTAAAGATCTTGACTTTGGCAGCACCTTTTTGGTCTCGTTTTTTAAAGTCTACGATTTCTCTTGTGTCGTTTTATCTTTTTGCGCAGATTATCTCGAATTTCCTGAGAAAACACAGGAATCTGAGAGCTGTTTTAAGACGCATCGAAGGGTTTAAGGAAGAAGAAACTCCCGTGCAGGTATCGATCGACTTAAAATATGTGGCTTTGTAATGATTTTCTTCCTTTGTGCTCTGTCTGCTTCGTGTAAAGTACACTCGTTGGTTTTTGGGTTATAACAATTTTTCTTTGATGCTATTTGTTCGTTGCTGCAGAGGTTGGTCCGGTTAACTATGGAGCATCCAAAGTACGTGCAAAGATACACTTTTCCTTCACAGAATAAGGTTCGCTTCCATCTTCCTACTTGATTACCCCCATAGCTTTTAAAATGATGCCTACCCTCTTCCACAAGTGCGCACACAAAAAAAAAAAAAAAAAGGAAAAAAAGAGAATGCCTGGCTTGTATGAGTCAAGCCTGTGTTGATAATTATTAAAAGATAGGACTGAAATCATTATTTTTTTTTCGTGCCATGCATGCTCTTTATTGCTATTTCATTTGATTCTCGTGTACTGCAGTGTTATCTAATAAAACAAGGGAATGACTCATCTGATAGTTTGCTGTCTCTACTCTTTTGATGTTATTAGTATGTGATTTGTGATTCCAAGGAACATTACTAAAATGGTTGGACTCATGTTCCATATTAATGGAGTTGGATATTTTCTTTTATTGGAAAAGAATGGACTTGGATCTTTATTTAATTTTTTTAGGATAAATTACATCTTATTGGAATATATGTCAATATAAAAGAATATTTTATTATATATGGTTTGGTTCATTTCTGAGAACTCATTTTTGAGAAACAATTAGGAAAGTCCCTAAATTGTTCTCTGTCACTTAAAATTGTATGGGTGACTTTTTATTAATAATAAGATAAGTGGTTACAATATACAGGCTCTTTGCTTTTTTTACTTTCAACATTGATTCAAATCTTAAGTCTCCATTCTATATAGTGTAGGTTTACTAGATGGGGAGCATAAGCCCAGCCCATGTACATCAGCCATCGAACTTCTTTTATAATTTTTTCTTTGGATAGTATGCTGGATCTTGGTCAAATCTTCTGCAAACAAAACTGTGGCACAACTGAGGACTTGTCTTTGAACTTGTCAGAATGATGGCATAATGGACAATTAACAATCCTTTTCTTGTTGAAGTGACAATCAGTTGGTCTTGGTCTGGTGACATTGGAAAGGAATATTTGTGATCTCGTGCATCTTTTTCTTTATGGTAGTGTTTGGGGGGCTTTCATTATGGTTTTATTTGCACTTGTCAGATGGCTCATGGTAAAGACTTTTAACAAGTTTCTATTCCCAGGAGCCATTTCAATCCAGCCTATTCAGAAGATTGGGCAGTTTTAGCTTGTTTCTCGCTTCATCACTTGACTAAGTTATGGCCAAACAAAGGAATAGGATAAGAGCTGTAACTTTGTCAATCATAGCAAGTCTTTATTTGTGCTTTTCAACATGAGTAAGGAAAAGGTGACTACTGTTTTGTAGGAACTGCATATGGAGACCTCACACATACCTTTTCTTTACTTGGGTTTACCGCTGAAAGGAGGGAAGACAACCATGAGTGATTGAACACCCCTTATTGATCAGGTGGAGAAGAGATTGGTTGGGTGGACAGGCCAGGTTCTTTCTATAGGCGAGAGATTAGTCCTTCTCAAGTTAGTCCTCTTTGTCATCTGTATTTTCCATCTATTTGTTTTGAGGTCTTTGAAGAAGGTGATTAAGAAGGTTGATGCCATTATGACGAGATTCTTCTCGAATGAGGCTAGTCATATTGAGGATTCTTACAACTAGTCAACTGGAAGGATATTTGTAGGTCAGTTGAGCAGGGTGGTTTGGGAGTCTTCTTCTTTTACATTTCGATGATGCTCTTCTTACCATGTGGGTGGTCTGGCTTTTAGATAATGAAGGCACACTCTGGCATAGTATTCTTCAGCCTTCTAGAGAGGACTTTGTGAGGTCATGGGACACATCTTCCGTTTGTTTGAGTCTACAATGGGCAATGGGAAGATGTTCCACTTTTGGGAGGATGATTGGATAGTATCGGGTTGCTTGGCGACCACTTTTCTTTGAATATGCCTTGACGCCTAACAAGGCTTGCCTAGTGGTGGAAGTGTGGATGGAGCTTTGCAGCTGTGGAAAAAGTAACAAGTAGTCTTATTAAAATTAGGGAATCCTGACCGCTTTAAATAGAGAATCAGGATGCAAGAATTGTATAGCAGTCCCTAAAGAAATAGAAAATACAAAGAGGAATAGAAAGTAGGCTAAAACTTTTAATCCTAATTCAAACAAACCTATAATTAAGTTTTATAACTCTTAACACTCCCTCTCAAGTTGGAGCATGCAATGCTCAACTAGTAAGAGGTATAACAAGAAAGGACCCCCTTAAGGATGTAATTGCCAGGCTAGAGGAGCAGGCAGATTATCAGGCAATTAGGTAATCTGATTGTTGGGAAGGTAGGCAGGCACCTCTCACCAGTGGAAACCCTCATCTCTTGGGGAAGAGAAAAAGACTGGGTAAAGGCATTCATGTAGTAGATGGTAGGCAGGCAGGCAGGCAAGAGTAGGGGTATGAGGATCATGCTCAATTTCCTTGCCAATCATTGTAGTCGTCTGTGCTCTCGAATTAATTGGTGGATGTGGAGGTAGGAGTAGGTTGTGCTATGAATTCCGTTGCGACAGTAGAGGAAGAGTCATCACTCTTTAAGAGATTCCTCACTTAGTCCATTTGTGCTTTCATCAAGGGCATGGATGGCTAGGCCGGAGTTGTCTCAGTCATAGGAGTCTCTGTTGTCGTCAATTGGTTAACACAAGCAAGCTTACCAAATTTTCCTTGGCATTTTTTGAACGGGTGATTTATCCATTTGCAATGAAATCATAGGAAGAAGATGCAACCTCGTTCACGTCCACGACTACCAGGGCCACCTGAACTTCCACCTCTCTCTCTAGAAGCCACGAGGGTAGAGGTGTCAGGAGTCATTTGTAGGAGTAAGAGGGTGACTTGTCAACCTCTATCTTGTAAGGACAATCATAGATTCTCTAGATCTGACACTGTGTCAGACAAAAGAATTTGGTCACGCGTAGAGAGCTTCTAGGTACTGAGGCCACTCAAGAACTTGCACGCCTGCCATTACACATGCTTAGTGACCAGTTTATCGTAGCAGTCATGCTGGTAAACAACGAGTTCTTTGAATAAGCGCTCAAGGGTTCTGAAATACTTAACTAGGGTCGTGTCGCCTTGATTAGTATTGTAGATCCTTGAGTAGATGTCCGCAAGGCAGGAATTGCTTGTCTTCTGCTAGTATCGCTTTTCTAGTGTCTCCTAGATCTCCTTTGGAGACTTCTTGTAGAGCACATTGGATGCAATTGATTAATTGATGTTGTTCATTAGCCAATTCATGATGAGAAAATTGTCTTCCCACTTCTTATGCTTTGCACCATCCTTGGACTCAGGACCTCTCTTTATCAGGACGTGCAACTTGTCCTGCTCTCCCATGAAGATGTGGAAGGTATGGGACCAAAGCACGTAGTTCGAGGAACCTGATAACTTGATCGTGATTCCCTAAACAAGCACGGAGGCCGTGATCTTGGCCTTTGTAGTCACAGTTGAGGACTCCACTTTGTCTATAAGAACACGTTGAATCATGCAAAATGAGGTGAGGGTTGGTTGGGCAATGTGAACGAATTTGGTCAAGATTGAATTGAACTCGTATGGTAGACTAGATGATGTCGATTGAAGATTCGATCAATTCAAGACCAATCGAGGAGGTGCAACGATTATTTGCTTGGGGAGAGGGGCGATCCTGCAATCGGACTGGATTAGATTGGTTATGATCTAAACCGGTTGGTTTGATCACGTGGCAACACAAGAGGTTGAAGTGGAGGTGAGGAGTACCTTGCTAGTTGACGTTGGCATCGCGAGGTTTGAATCGGATTGAAATTGATTGTGTTCAATCAGTTTGATTGACTGAAGGTGGTGTTTCTTGGTGGTAGTCGGGCTGATGCAGTGTGGCAGAGAGAGAGGAAGAGAGATCAAAGATAGAGAGGGCGATCAAGATAGAGAGAGAGAGAGAGATAAGAAAGAGGTTGAAGCAGCTATAGTCGTAGGTAGGAGGAAGGCGATGCATGGTTCTAGGCAGGGAAGAGGGGTTGGCGGCTCCTCTAGAGGAAAGAGAGAGGGAGGTGGGTCCCAAGTCTAAGGCTTCCCTGCTATGATACCATGTGGAAAAAGTAATAAGCAATATTATTGAAAATAGAGAAACTTGTTCCCTTTATATAGAGTTATGGTACAAGATTGCATAGTTGTCCTTAAAGAAATAAAAAATGCAATCAAGAATAGAAAACAAATTTACACAAAAAACATCAAGGAAAGCTATGCTTTAAATGGAAATGCCTTTTATTTTATTTTATTTAGGCTATCTGTTTCTGAGCTATATTATAACATTTTAACACATTGTATTCAGTTTTTATTTGTGCAATTGTATGGATAACTCGACTCTGGTGCTGCATAAAGTTTTGTCACCAAATTCCTGACAGATATTGCTATCAAGAACATTCTGTTGATATATTAATATAACAAAGCTATGCTTTCGACACTGCTAAACTCATTAACACAGTAACAGGATTGGGTGGTTATCCCTCTACGTAAAGTTTCAAAAGCAATGAAGTCCAATAAAATTATTGCTGTGGATTGTGAGATGGTCCTTTGTGAAGATGGCACAGAAGAAGTAGTGCAAATTTGTGCAGTAGACCAGAATTTGGAGGTACAATTGCGATATCCAATTGCCTTCCTAACATAATTAACGATGCCGTTTCTATATAGATATTTCTGGTAGTCATGTAGCAATCACCTATGACTTTCAGGTGAAAGTTAACATGCTTGTCAAGCCAAAGAAAGCCATTATTGATTATAGAACTCATGTCACTGGATTTTCTGCTAAAGATTTGGAGGGAATAACCTGCTCTTTGATTGATGCACAGGTGATTACTGTTTGCTTCACTCGTCTAACTAGGGGTTTCTGGATTTTCTGAGCCATGCATCTTTGTGTTATTCATTGCAGAAATCCTTGAAGAAGTTATTACGGCATGGTGCGGTTTTGGCTGGGCATGGACTACATAATGATTTGCAAGGTTCTTAATTTTTATATCAAAATACAGCTTTCTATTGGAAGACTTAACTGACAAGACTTTTGACTATCTTTAATATTATTTTTTTTTCTTGATTCTCTTTCTGTTCATCTGTCTGTCTAGTGCTTTGCACTTAGTAGTTGACTCTTTCTTCACAAATTTTTCTTCTGCAGCTTTGAAAATAGATCATGCACAATTAATAGATACAGGCCACATTTTTAAACGTGCCAATTCCAAACTCAGTACGCCTTCTTTAAAGGATCTTTGCAAGGTAAGCTCCCTAATTAGATTATTTCTTTTTCTTGAAAATTTGTGTCATTTTCAGCGTGGATTGTCTTTCTATGTTTTTTTTTTTTTTTTAAAGGAAAGAGGGAGGCTATCCGTATGGTAATCACCCAAGATTTCATTACTTAGAGACATGTTGCAGCGCCTAGCACTACAAAGTGGTATCCCAAAGCAGACGTTAGGAGGAGATGGAGGAAACAACATTTTTAACATAAGGCGTTTTGCCCTTGAACACTCTCCATTCCTTCTCAATCACATTCCCTATAGAATCGCCAGCACCCTTGCCTTATCACTCCTCGACTTGAACATGTTGCCACTGCCTCGAGTGTTACCCCTTCGAAACGAGGACCAAAATCTGTCCCAATTGTCACTGTCGATCCAATCAACCCCAACCAACCTTCAGACTTGCGACATAAAAGGACATAAAAAAAGGTGTTGAATATCCTCATCCGCCCTTGCACAGAACGGGCAATGGATGTCCTCCATTGCAGTCCATCTCACCCTCCATGCCTTGGTGAGGATTCTTCCCCTTCTCATCAGCCAAGCAAAGATTCTGACCTTCAAAGGCAAATCCGCTGACTAAAGCATTTTGCAGTATTGTTTGAAGTCAATGTCCAACCCTTGGGGCTCCACGCAATTTGCAATAAGCCTCCAAGAAAGACCGCTCATCCCAGCTGTTCGTTGCGAAACGCGTAAAATATTATTTCTATCGTTGTAGTGTGAATCACGTCGAAACAAATAAATTTATATATCAGAATCGGTGAGTCCGAAGTCGTTTGCAGGGAGGCAAAACACGATTTTAAAAGCTTTTCCTAATGCAACATAAAATCAGAGACCAGATATTCAGAAAATTAGATTTTTATTACTAATGACAAACAATTTTCAAACTAGGAATTAAAACAACTATACTAAAGAATAGAGAGAGAAAATAGATGGACGGCGCTGCTTGTGAGATGCTTGTGCGAAGTGCGGCAGCACTTCAGATCTAGAGCACTGGGAGGAAGACTGGAAAAAAGTTGTAGAGAGAGAGAGAGGGAGGCTGGAGATGTGTCTGGTGAAAGTTCCCTCTCAACTGGGGGTCCTAGGACTCTTTTTATAGCTAAAATGAGGGTCAAAGTAGGTATTTTGGTTCACTAACTTGTGCAACAACCTTAAAGCCATTAGATCTGTCGATCGGGAGATCAACGGATCAAATCGCACCTCAAAATACCCTTCCACGCGCCTTACATGCGCAGAATGCACCAGATGGTGACATGTGGCGCATGCCTAGCCGCTAGATCTGCCGCCTCCGCCCTTCTTTGCTCGCGCGTGCGCATTTGATCTCAGTTGTCCGATCGTGACGTAGCATCACCTCTTCTTCGAATGTTGCTCTACGCCTGACGGGGCATCAGATCGGCCATCCATCGGCACCGCCTCATTCGATGCGCCTCCATGCGCCACGCGGCCACCCTCACATCACTCGATCTGATCCGACGGTTCAATTACGCTTGTACTCTACCACCTCTTCGATTTTGTGCTCAACGCGAATCCAACTCACGCCGCTTGCTTGTGTGCGAGCGTTGAGACCATTGAGATGAAGCTTCAGCAGTTGGGGCATGGCGGTGGATCATTGGGATGGTGCCACGTGGCACCATCCGGGTCGTTCATCTCCCCGCCTTTGTAGTTGATGCCACAGGGCTCCGATTGAGTCGATTTTTGTGCTGTTAGACTGCGATCGTTTATCCAGATCCATTCGTGCGGTCGGATTTGACATCTAAGGTTTGGATCTTTGCTATCTTGCTCTTTGGCATCTGATCTTCTACGGGCTGAATATGGTGTTACAGAAGTTTGATCAAGACGATTCCGGAAGGATTGGACTCTCATCATCGGCTTGATCAGATCCATATGATTTGATCTATCATATGTGGCCTCGAATTATCTGCAATTAATATCGTCTCTCTTTTAGAGTATAAAATAATATTATTATCTATTAAGCTAACAAATTAACTATGATGCAAATTATGATGCTGATACATGCATTGTCTCTAAGTTAAGCTAAAATCTAACTTAATTTAGGTAGATTAGATCATATGACTGCTACGCAATCACTAGCAAAGAGCATCTCTTTGTCCTTCCAGTTCCCAACCCTCAAGGTCCTGCAACAGAAGTTAGATCGTCGTGCATCTCTGCTCTGACAGTGCCCCCAAAAAGGTGGGACACAATGTGCCATCTCAACAACTCCCCAACGTTGCCTCCTTATTTGCTGTCCTCGAGAAAAGGCCGGGAAACTTGTTGCAAAGGGCCCCCTTCCCCTGTCATTTGTCCAACTAGAATCTAAACACATCTCCCTCTGGCACGTTAGGCGCGAAGAAACCTCTCACCTTTGGGATCATTGATGCTAAACCTTTCATGAAATGCGAAGCCCCTGAGAATCGAAGGTCCCCCAAGAAAGGAAGGGATTATAGCAATCTTGGAGAATACCACCAAGGAGATCCTGTTCTCGACCCACTAGTCTAAGAATCTATTTTGTGAGAAGGTTTCGATTGACACATTCTACATCCCTAACCCTGAGGCCCCCTTCTTTCATAGGTAGACACACTTTATCCCACGCAACCAATCTCGCTCCTTTTCCAATTATCTCATAGTTCGTCCATAAGAAATCTCGCATTAGTCTTGTAATCTTCTCCACCTGTTGGGATACCCTAAACACAGAGAAAAAATAGGTTCGCATGGTGGAAAGCATTGCCTTAACGAACGTCAACTTTCACCCCTTGAAAGCAATTGAGATGCCTATCTTGACTGCATCTTTTCCATCCTTTCCAACAATGGCAGCCGGTCCTGCAGCGTAAGACAACTATCCGTTAGAGGTAGGTCCAGGTAAGACAGTGGCAAAGACCCCATCTTTGTCCTGAGTGCGACACTGTAGGTCGTAATTCCCCTTTTGACAAATTTAAAGGCACAAATCTGACTTATCATGGATGAGTTGACAAAGCATATCCAAACTAAGGTGCTACGGTGTATGCTTTGTATTGATGACATTGTATTGATTGATGAAACATGAGATGGAGTGAAAAGGAAACTTGAGTTTTGGAGAAAAGGCTTGGGAGCCAAAGGCTTACGCCTAAATAGGCCAGAGATTGAGTATATAGAATGTAAGTTTAGTAGTAGAGGGAACAATAAAGAAATTGATGTAAAAATTAGAGAAGAGTACATTCCAATGAAAGATGTTTTTAAATACTTGGGATCCATTTTCCAACAAGATAGTGAACTTGAGGGGAGCATCTGGTGTTCTAAGTGATAAGAGGGTTCTTTTGAAAGTTAAAGGAAATTACCATCGAGCAACTGTTAAGACCTACAATGTTGTATGGTTCTGAATGTTGCGTTGTCAACTATAGGCTTGTGCAAAAGATGGTTGTGGTAGAAATGAGGATGTTAAGATAAATGTGTAGTCATACAAGAAGGAATCGTATTTCAAATAAGATTATTCGAGAAAATGTTGGGTTGCATCAATAGAGGATAAAATGAGACACATCTAAGATGATTTGAACATTTACAGAGAAGGCCCTTAAATACCCTAATTTGGAGATGTGAGGAGTTGGAGGTTGAACCCATTAAGAGGAGGCGAGGAAGGTCAAAGAAGTGTTGGAAGGAAATCATCAAGTATGACCTCGATTACTTCAATTTAAGTTTAGAAATAACTCAAAGTAAACTTGAGTGAGGTAAAGAATCCATATAGCTGACCTCACTGAGTGTGTGAGAAGGCTTTGTTGTTGTTATTGTTCAATGGCAAATTAAAATGTTCCTAGAAGATATTAAGCATATGATGGTACAGTGCCAAACTTTAAAATCTGTAAGCATAGAACCTTTGAGACAAAAAAAAAAACTGTAAACTAACCTAAGACCCTAATATGAATTTGATAAAGCTTAGACGTACCTAAGCAACAGCCTAGTACAAGCTTAGATTAATTAAGTAAAGTTTATGTCTCCCAAGATTAACTTTATATTTGATAGAAACTTAAATCTAAGCTTCTAGTTGATAGTGAACTGATAAAAGGGGGGAAAAACATTGAGATAGATGAGTGATGTATGCGAGGGAGGAGTTATTTATTTGCTAGCAAATTTGATGAGAACCTTTATAAGAGCCAAACTCTTTAGGAGAGGAGAGAAATGAGTTTTGAGGAGAGAGATCAGCATAACTTGCAAAATCACAAAATTCTAGATATATGCAGAAACCCTGTTAGTGCTGCCTTACTTTGCTTCATTTCAGGAAAATTTCAGCCCATGCCACTCCATTTCACTTGAAATCAAGGAAGCTTTGTTGAATATCCATGGCAGCTTTTGCAAGTGATACCCAGTTATTTTCACACCTGAACATGAAACAGGGGCACGCCCGAGACATGCCGTGAAATTTTAAACTATGTTCTCCATGTTGATGAATTTCTCAGAGTTGCAATTCCGATGCTTTCATAGATAGAGCCTTTTCTTGTTGAGAAGAGAACCTTCTCTAGTTAACAGGTCTATCTATCAGATTTTGAGAGATTATTTGCATTATAGCACATATTTATTGTTTGAGGGATACTAGCTGCATGAACTAAATCTTAGAACCATGGTAGAATAACATTAGACAAGCATTGATGCGTTTACTTTGGTGGCAAAGAAGGTTATATCTGGGTGGAACTTCTTAAGTGCTTTTCTCGATTGGTTATCAAAGAAGTATTAGAGGGAAGGAGGAATCAAGACAGAAGGCTTCTTTCGAAGCTATGGGCATGATCTCATATAAGATAGCAAGGAGATAGAAGCAACTTAGGCATTGGGCGACAATCCTTGAGGAGGATAAGAGAGCAGTAATCTGTTGTAGCCAATTGTGGTTGCTTGAAGGTGTCTCAACCTTATGTTTTCATTTGGTATCTTACTATTGAGGCTGAGAGTTTTGCTGCTATGCTACATGCTTTTAGGTATAATTTGGGGCTAAATAAGTCCATCTTTGTTCTGTTCGGAATGAATTACTCGGAGGCAAAGAAAGTTTTACAGATCTTGTCCATTCCAAAAGGGCCCTACCTATCAAATATTTGAGATTACCCATCTCATTTTGGTTTGGTTCGTGATATTACGCAGCATATTCAAAAGCGGATTCAAGGTTGCTCTTTGGAAGGGGAGGACTTCTTACATTTGTTCTCTTTGGTACCAAACTTTTATATATCAGTCTTTGCCTTCCTTGAAAGGTAGAGCGAAACATAGATTCTACCAGATTCCTTTTTCATGGAAGGGGGTGGGCAACCATGTGAGAGAAGGATAACTTGCTGGCCTTGGATGATGTTTGTCATCCATTTTCAAATATTGGCCTTGGAGTAAGGGCCACAGATGATGCGCTGCTAGCAAAGTGGCCCATATGTTAGCGGTTGGTACTCATAACCGGTTCATGAATCAGTTTGTGAAAAAAACACTTAATTGGGAGGCATGCCATACTTTATCGTGCGCACTTAGTCTATTTGGAGAGGGTTTCTAAGCAGGGTTCAAAATGCTAATTTCGACGCCATGCCGATGAAATTCTAAGTGTGCATGTTGAAGGCATGTCGTGGAAATGCCCGTTTTTCGATAGTTATGTCGATGGGCATGCCGAGGACACGCCGTGGGAATGCCGAGGATATGCCGACAAAAAATCATATAAATACTCAAAATAATGTTAAAATACTCAAATTTCACTCAAGTTTGTGTGTGTGTGTTCAAAATTTCCCCCCTTGCCTCCCAACAGCGGCAACTGGCATGCCGCCGAAACCGTCGGCAGCTCTCGGCGGTTTTATTGTGTCGACACGGCCCCCTCGTCGAAATAACCTTGCCGTCGGCATTTAAATCACTGTTTCTTTACTGTGTTGCCGCATGTGTCTCAGGTATTCACTTTGTATGTTTGGAATGGCTTTTGACTTCAGGTGGTGCTTTTATGGTCCCTTTGCGAGTTCCTTTTCAAGTCCCTTTTCTTAGAAAGGGCTCCTTTCCAAGTCCTTTCTTTCGGCACAAGATACAGATGCATCTTTGCTTGGATTATTTGTGTGGACTTTTTGGTAATTTAGGGGTCATTGGATCCTTGGTTATTAGTGCCACTCTTTCTCATGCATAAGATGTCAACCTCTTTTGCACCTATAGGAAGAGTTGGTTGTGTGCAATTGGACAGGAACATGAGTAACACTTGGCAATGGAAGATGGAGATTTTTTAGTTGTGAATGCCAATCCTTCTTTATGCCTGACATTGGTGAATCATGATTAGGATTCTTTGAGGGAATATAGGTTTTGTGCTGCTAAGGCACCTTCAGAAGTGAGGGTTTCTGTAGCCTTACACAGTTACACCAATGTTCACAGGAATGTGCTCCCACAGCTGCATGGAGGATGAAGATATCGGTTGCCTACTTTTGCCTGTGTTTTTACTAGAAGAGTTTAGCTCCAGGTATCCGTTTCTTGGGTTGATGTTTATCATCTGTGGTCTTTTGCACATCTTTTAGAAGAGGGTATTTCTCAAGAACCGGTGCTCCACTCTAGGAAGCAGAGAATAGCCCCTTTGGCTTTTTTCTATGGTCCATCTAGCTTGAAAGGAATGGAATTGTTTTAATGGGAATTGAGCCCTTGTTAATAAAGTTTGTCATGGGACAAAATATTCTTTGACGTGGTGGGGACATAACTTGATTTTATTGAGATACGCGTCTGATTTTCTGATCTGTAATACATTAATATAAGTGGGTGCCTCTCCTTTCAAAAAAGAAAAATATAAGTGGATGCCTATGGGCCTTGAGAAGAGGAAGTTCTTCTCTCTTCCCCTCAGTACCTCACATTGAGCATTGAGACCCCACCATTACCTACCAATTTCTGAATTTATGCATGTTATTTATATAACTGGAAGTTTCTCTCCTTTTAAAAAAAAAAGGAACTGAAAACTTCTCTCTTCAAGCTATTTTCCCTGTCATAAAATTTAGAACCAATGATGTAAGTGTTCTCTGTTTTTTTTAAAGATGCAAGTGTTTTCACTTGATTGCTGCCATATTGAGTAAAGGTTAGATGAGAGAATGCTAGTTACTAATGAAATTAGTGATAATTATGAGCGAACAATGCAATGAAGACTTTGTTAGATTATCCTTATCTATCTTAGCTCTGCATCGTTTTGTTAGGTATCTTAAAGGTCTAAGAAGTCAATTCGTAGTTCTCAGTTTTGGAGGAAAATGCTCTGAACTTCTATGAAAAAAAAACCTTTCTTTTTTCTTGACTTTATCTCTTTCATTAGCCTTGCGATGAATTGACTGAATTGCATGGGGAAAAGTGCAAAATATGAAAATGTTTTTCTTCGTGACCTATAGAAGAGGTCATTCTATTAGGCCTAAATATGCACAAGCAATATATTTTTTTTCTCTATTGTGCAGTTTTTGGAAGATTTGGTGGTTCACTCTTCTCTCTTTTTGGTTAGTCCATCTTGGGATACGAACTTCGAAAGGAAGGTGAGCCACATGATTGTCTCGGGGATGCACAAGCAACAATGAAGCTAGTTTTGGCTAGGTTGGAGCATGGACTTGACAATCCCATTGAGATTGCAAGCACGGAGGTATTTAGCAAACATAGGAGAAGTTTTGTTCTACCTCTGATTCTTCATTTAGGTGAAAGTTCATTGATCCAATGTATGCAGGTGCCAAAAACTGGGCCCAAGCGGCTGCTAATCCACAAAATACCTGTTGATGTTCCTTACAAGGAATTATTGAGACTATTTTCTGGAAAGTATGATTTTGATCTTCAGGTACATTGCCTTATTAACATTTTCTTCCTTTGTTTCTTAGGCAGGTTCTTTCCATTTACCACTTTCACTTAAAAGATTTTTCAGAATGGAAATTTCATTTGCAGGGCGAATTGAAAAGGTGTGGAAAAACTTACTCCACTTTTATGCTTTTCAAGGATGCTAGGGAGGCCGAGGAAGCATTCTTGGAGATTGAGGGTCCTGTACTAATGGTTTGCTCTTTTTTTTGTAGTTTTGATGTTATTCGTTTGTCTTTGTTGGATTTGTTTTCTTACACATGTTTTTAGATATGACTGTGCTTAAAACTCCTTGTTCTGGACCCTTAAATCAAATATTCGCTTCATGTCAGCTCTCACTTTCTCATTGAGTGTTTTTCTTTGCTTCAATGGGTTTGTATTGGTTCTCTTTTCATGTAGAGCTTTACATAGATCACAGAGGGACACAGAACTTTCCATAGATTGCATCATGATTATTGCAGCTTGCAGTTTGGTAACAGATATACATAGCCTCAAAAACTAATTAGTTGCATTGAATCTTTAAACCTTGTGGTGTCGTGAAAATTATGAATCTTACGGTAGGGTTTAGTCAAAGGCTATTTGATTAGCTTGGGCAATTGTATTTTATTTCAAAGGTTTTTAACCATTTCAGGATACTTCTGGACGGCCCCAAAAGCTAGTCTCATTGCAACTGAGTACAGGTCAAACAACCAGCTTTTACATTCGTGAGGGAAGGTCGATCAACAGCACTCCTAATCATGAAACTGCTAGTCAGAGAGATACTGAAGATGACGAAAGTGAAGATCTGAAAGTGGTGAAGGGGAGATGCGTTGAAGATGAAATCAATTTCATAGTGGCCTCAATGAAGCGATGCAGTGAGCTTCAGCATGAGGCTGTTCCACAGGCAAAGAAGAGGCATGCTGATAGTGAGCATGAAGATTTGCAGAAAGCAGATCTTGCTGAAGAAAAGAGTGGTGATTTTTCCACATTGAAGAGAACAACTCCGTGCCAATGCAAACACTCGCAAGAAATTGACAGGATGAGACAAGAATTGGAGAAGAAGGACCACGATATATCTGAGATTGAAAGGTTGAAAGAAGAACTGAGAAAAAGAGATGACGAGATATTCGAGTTGCAGAAGATTGTCCACGATCTGACCAGGCATGATTTGCATTGATCAGAGGTTTTGTAAGTTATGCAGGGGACATCGTATGTGCTAGTGCAAGCTCAAGTTCAAGTTTGCATGGAAAATTGCAGGTATTACTGTATCTATTGGTGGTGAAGATATTGCTACGTTTAATTTTGTTATTGTCAAAATGATACTTACATTGGTTCTTTTCTTTTTTTCATGATAGCTTAAATTGAAGATTTCTAGCATGGGGACAAGTACTTTCGGCACTTATTACATTATTCAAATCTCCATTTCGGCAAGTGAGTTGTACTTTTTATTTTTAGTTGTTGTAGAAGCCTTACCATTTTTGGTTATTTTTATGTCAATGATAAATTTTTTTTTTAGACTTTCTTTATTTGCGTAGATCTTTTCGCTCCCGTTGCTTTGTGCAGACATGGATAAGTAATTTTAATTCATTACACATTTTGGGGGTCCCCTTTTAATAGTTTATCTTTGTTTTCTTTATTTAAAATATTTTGGACACGGAAGCCATTTGTCATCATGTTGTAGACCATGGAGGGATATTTACAAAAACGTCACAACGATAGGCCTAAGCAACCAGAAAGGTATCTGATCTTTAACAATGCACATAGGTACCGTAGATATTTGAAGTGCTGCACTCCAATCCCTCTGTTATAGTTCCTTTTGCCAATGGTAGGGTAGAGGTCTTCGGTTGCTTGGCTACTCATAACCCATAGCTAGCACCTATAAAGTGCAAGAGAAACATGAGGTGCATCAACTCAAGTTGTACGTCTCTGGTCATTTAGAGGTGAAGGCCTATGGTAGAGACACTAGATCTGGAGGTATCAGACTTGGAGACTTCCATGAGAGTGCAAGATCTACTAATTTTGGTGAGCCTTCTTCTTAGAAGATACTTCTGGATGACACATGGATGAATAGGCAATGATTTGAGAATTCAGCCAGGTGGTCATAACTTGTGTGTGATTATCTCCTACGTGGTAGTACTTTGAGGGTTACAGTATTAGACTAACGAGTCCTAATTATGATTTAACAATGATAAGTTCATAGAGAGACACACAAGAATCATGGGGCTTAGCATGACCAAATACAACCTTAGTAATTGGATGACCCTAAGATGATGGATCTATTGTACTTGCTAATAGAGATACTAGGTGATGAGGGTTGAAAATAGCCTTCGAATCCAAAATTCCGCACATAATCTGATAGAGGATCCGGTTGCCTGACTATAGGATTTACAGGCGGAACTGAGTCAGCTCGCCCCGCTTCAAATCAGTCGGATCCCAACCAGAACCTGCTCGGCCTGCCAAAAGATTTAGCGCAGCGTGGGTAGAAGATACGATAAAATGGGCCTGACCACCTATACCCTTACAACTACCATGTAGCCTAACAACTAGGGGTACCAGAACCCATCGAGTGGGGGAACATCTTCCCCAGATTATAAATAGAGGAGGCTCTCAGAAGAGGGGGTCTCCTTGTTGAGGGAGGAAGCGAAATCATATAATACAATGTATTTTGAAAATTATAGTGTATAGTTGGGAGCTATGTTCTACTCCAGATATACACCCGTTATGGTGGAATTAGATCATTAAATTCTCTTTCTCCTCTGTGTATGCTTGTGGATCGTTGCTCTACTCTCCTACGCGATGGATAATTTACGGCTAAGTAGCGTCTCCTACGCTAATAAATCTTTTGATGGCCTTCCGATGCTCATCACTAAGTAATTGTGGATTCTTAGAGACTGAGTACGAAGTATACATGGTGGGTATAAGCAGGCCTTCAAGACGATAGGTTGAGATTAATTGCTAGAGATGGCCTCCTAAGTACCTAACTTGAATGGCCAAAATAGGTAGACTTAGATCTACTTGAAGATCCAAAGGGTCTTGCTTGAGATATTGTTGGTGCAAATGTAATACCAAGGTTTTAAATATCGATATCGATATCGTATCGATAAGTCAAAAAAGGGATATATTGTTGATATCGGTGAATTTTGGGGAAATCTCTCAAAAAGGTTCAAAATGTCCTAAAATATCACAAATTTTATGAAAATTAACATTTTAATAACTAATACATTATGAAGAAATGCCTAGAAGACGAAAATCATAAATTTTGAATGAAAATATACTAATAATGCACTAGTCGTATATCGATAATGTCATATATTGAAAAGAAAGTATATAAAATATAATAATAATTGAAAAACATTCATAATAATTTTTGTTGCATATTGTTGACAATTGAAATCATGCCTTAGTTGCATTGATTTTCTTATCAGTTTCAACATGTTCTTTATTTCAATATTCTTCTTTTTCTCATTGACTTGCCTTAGATTTCGTGAATCACCTTATTACTCTTCTCATTACGATCTCAAGACATGAAATCACAAATACTGTCACCAAAGATTCACTTGATGATAGAAGATACGATTTAGATTACACATGATTATATAATGAACAAATATAAATGGTCAAATAACTAGAGCCTTGATTTTCTTATTAGTTCCAACACGTTCTCCATTCTAACACTCTTCTCTCTCATTGATTTGTTTCACATTTCGTGAATCACCCTATTACTCTTTTCATTATGAGCTTAACACATGAAATCACATCTTCTATCAACAAAGATGCATTTAGTGAAACAAGACATGGTTTAGATAACATAAGGATATATAATGAACAAATATAAACGCTCAAATAATTAGAGAGAAATTGTACCCATCATAACATAATATACAGTTTGCAAGATTGGTGGAGATCAACAAAGCACCAATGCGCAAGTACTTAGATAAATCATGCTGAAACAAGTGAGCTTGTCAACCCTAGATTGTTGTCGGGGAAAGAAAGAATCATCATGGATGACATCCTTTAATTAAAGGAATATGACAAGAGAGCCCTTTCAATACCCCCATCGATTATCAAAGTACTTGATTTTATACATCTTTTTATATAGGTTTGAAGATGCTAATGTATTTCTCACCGACGTTTTAGAATCTTCTTCCTATTTTTCAATAAGTAAAACCAAGTGCAATGATTGAATCATCGATAGAGGATGTACAACTCTAAAGTTGACATATTTGGACTACAAAGGAGCAAGAACTCTATCATGTACAACTTTAAAGTTCAACAAAAGTTTATGATATGGTTGATATATCTCTGATATATCAGTGATATTGGTGATATGGGCAATATATGGGCGTTATGGGTCATATATCGACGATATCATGGAAAAAAGATATTAAGGGTGATATCGATATGTGCTGACTCGGCGATACCGATATATTGATGATATATTGCCGATACATCAATCCTTGTGTACTACGATTATTGATTTTGATGATAACAAAATACTTGTAATTTAATATTTGCATTTGAGTTTAAAATTTTAGATTATATGCAAATGATAGCAAGTGTGTAGTAGTTCAAACTTAAGTCTATGGAAGAATGGAGGAGCTTAACTGAGGAGCAAAATCATCAAGGAGTAAGGATTGGGGACTTGACTTGGAGCCAAAGCTTGAAGAAGAAGAAGAATCGGATAGTCATTTCATTTTTATGCAATTATATTTTTTGTTCTTTTATTTCCTTAGAAATATCTTAAAGAGCCTAAAATATAATAACTTAAGTTCATCCTAGATAACTATCCTTTCCTTTTTCAAATAAAAATAATAACTTAAGTCCGAGACACACTCATTTAACCTTAGGACTCTTAGGAATATTTTAGAATCAAGTTAGAAAGTCAAAATAGTTAACCTTTCTTATTAAATTTCCAGACATTTTATCAGACTTCCAATGAGCCTTATCTGACGTCCAGACATATTATCAAATGTCCAAAAACTCATTTTAAGGTGTCTAGATATTCGATTAGACATCCAACAACCAGAATTCTAGAACCTAGTCTATGACATTTGCTTTCGAATATTTATACCTTGTGTTAGACGTTCAGAACCTCTTCCAGACATCCAAAGACAATCCCAAATGTCCTATAATTGACCGTTGTGATTAAATTTGACCCTAATTACAAATTTTCAGATCCAATCTAACCGTTAGCTTCGTAGGAATCAACTCTCGAGATAATCTATCATTAGACGTCCAACAACTTGTTCATACGTCTTACTAGACATCTGACCACAAGACACTAGATCCTTGCTTGGACCTAATTCCTTTCCAGGAAGATCACCTTACAGAATCAGGCGTCTAATTCTTTTATCAGACGTCTGATCAATTTATCAGATGTCTAATTTTGCTGTCAGACCTAATTATGACCTGATTTCATTTGGATTTCGACCCAATCTCTTAGAATATGCCTCCAATGGCTTAAAGCCCTCTCCCAAGTCTTTTTGAACCTTCTTAAGACCTCTATAAATAGAGGGAAACCTCTCCTTGGCTAGATATACTAAGAGATAATACTTTCCACCATTTTAGGCTCATTTTGTGAAAAGATCAAAAAAAGAAAGTGTCCAAGCTCTCCAAGTTTCATACTACACTTACGAGAGCAACAACCCGCTATGCCTTGATGCCTACTCACTTCCACAAATAGGGAAGTGCCTTTTCTTATAGTAGCTTGGATCAACATTATATTTTGTGGCTCTATAGGTTATATTTTTCATTTTATTTTTGGTTGAGTATTCACGTGGTGAATTTCTGTCTCCTTCACGAGATAAAATACTCTTCGTAAAGAAGAGGGTTTAAGGTACACTATCTTCGATTAAAGTAGTGTGGATTGTAAGTTGAGGTTATATCACCTTCGTTCAAGTGATACGTTAGTGGATTTGATTTACACGTTAGATTGTGAAATCTTAAGTCGGGAAGATTTATGTGGTGATTTTTACTCTTGGGGCTTCCACATAAAGGTATTTGTGCATTTATGGTGATTGAATTATGGAATTGCTTTTATTTACATCTTTTTTATCTACCGCACTATTCACTCCTCCTCTAGTACACTTTTAGATACTATTGTGGTGTGTTGTTGACACACTAGTGTAACCAAAATTAGGAGGGCTTATTTTACATTAGGTTATTAGTGGATTTGAGTTAATGACTATAGTTGTAAGCTACACCTTGGGGTGTTTAGAAATTGAGACAAACGGTGTTGAAAATATTGGAAAGAGAGGAGAGATAACCTGTCACTACGATACAGAGGATTCATGGTAGAGAATAGTAGCCATGGCATGGCTGAGGTAATAATTAGATCAAGTGAGAAAAGGATAAGAGAATTGAATTAGGCACAAACTAATGGAATAGGGAGTAACAATGTGAATTACAAGAATGGAAATTGGTAATAAATGGACAAGAGTCTTAATAAAATAAATGGTTTGAGTTAGCCTTTGTTTCCCTTGTTGTTTCCTTACTAAGTAATTGCTTATGCCTTGCTTTTATCTTTGTTTAACCCAAATATGGATAAAACAAAACAATAGAAGAATGATTATATAACTTCTGACATAGGCTTTAGCTTTTCTTAAATGGTAAGTTTTTACTTTTTACTTTATATATCTACTATGTGTATGCTTATGCTGTTATTAGTTGATAATGAAACTTAGATCAACAGGGACGATGAGCTAACAGTGAATTATGGCTAAATTAAAATTCCCAACCTAAATAAAGGGTCATGACTCATGACGTTAAGCCTTTATCAAACACCGAGACAACCTCTAGTCCAATACATACAATGATTCCTCAAATTGTCTAAGACAATATTAGAACCTAGCTATTTGCATCTCATGAAATAGTAGGGTTGGATTGAGCTTAGCACTATGATAATTAAATACCATATATAGGGCCATTCTAACCTAGGAATTATGCTATATAATCAATTGAACTCTAAGTTCCAATATGAATTCTATATCATAGTTATCTTCCAAAGTTTTCTCCGTTACACATGCAGAATCAATTCTCTCGATTGAACCTCTTTTGTACTCCAATCTGTTGGCATTGTTTAATAGGTGGAGGTTTGTGAAAATTTAATTTTACATAGGGAGGATAGAAAGGAATGTTCAAAACGATTTCTCTTTGTAACCTATTATAACGTCAAACATCCAAAGATAAACACCTTAATTAGATCACTAAAGTTCTTGGTGAGATACAATGAAAAGACTTTTCTTTCTCATCAACTGTGAATAATATGATTACCTCATCATTTATCCCTTGAAAGGTTAATGTTACCCTGTGTTATCTTATTCATTAATAACATATTGTATTGTCAGTTATCTTCTTGTTCTTCCTCAAAAGAATTTATTGTACATAGGATATTGGTTTATGAACTTTAAATGGCAATAGTCTTGGCAGTTTCAATGCTGGAGATTTTGTGTACGTAGGAGATAGAATGGACAATTTAACGACATTTTCTCTCAAAAATAACTCACAAAATGGCACATGCCAAAAATATGAGTTCCCTGTACTTAAGGTTATAACTCAAATCAAACCAATCTTAGTTAATTATTTATCAATTTAGGTTTTATTTATTGGTGGGTGAAATAATGCTATTATCTCTTCTTAAGTGGGTTTATAGCTACAACATACACGGTTAAACTGGACGATTATGTGGTGGGTGAGATTTTCAATGCATGATAACTTTCAATAAAAATCAATTGATAATTAGATATAAAATATGTAAGCTAAAAGTCTCATTTCCTTAAAAAACTCTATCATCCAGCATATATGCTATTAAAAAATGATAAAATGATGCTAACATTAAGCGTACTTAAAACAAATAATTCCGATTCCAGATTCTCTGCTTACATATGTTTAGTTCAGCTATCACATCCGGGTCATTTTATATTTCACCAACAAGCCAAATGCTATCTTTTCACTAAATTAGCCATTCTAAAAGTTTTCGTAACCAAATATAGCCTTAATTAGGATGTAGTGTTGATCTTGGAGGGCAACGTGTAGAACACTAAGGTAAGGTTTTAAATAACTTATCAAGGAGTTTAGTCACCTTCAAAATTTGATTCACCATCAATATAGTAAAATTATGTCCTTTTTCCTTTGGGATACTTGATCTTATAGCAATTCGTCTAATGATTTGTGGCTCTGGTACATAACACCACAAAAATTGTAGCACATGGGTTTGAAATTAAGGAAAATGATTAGTGGGTTATAAAAGAGTGAAAAATATTTTTTGATCACTTGGACTTACAAATTTTGGATGATTGTGTTAAGTCTATTGGATGTGTTGCCTTAAGCAATTACGGTTAATTTTCTCAATTAAGCTTAGGTCGGAACCGATTCGTTGTTTTGGGTATCATAGTCATACTAGCGAGAGATGTGTGCACTAAGCTCGATATAGGGCAAAGTGCTATACAAGTGTGGGAATTGGCATTTTGTCCGACCACCTCTCTATCTATCTATCTATCTATCTATTTGGATAATTACTAATGATGCCACATGTGAGGTTTAACCCCTCAACCATAATTTGGTAATTTAATGTATTTTTTTGGATCAAGCTATGCAAGCTTTGTCTATTTGGAATTTGAAATTCGCTTCAAAGTCGGAAGAGTGACATGATTGGGCTCGTCTAATTACTAGCTACATCATGACCCTTTAGTCAATATTAACGGGTGTTCTTTTCAAATCATCTTTAGGGTTAATTTACTTGACGAGTTAATCTTCTAAAAGGAGGGTTAACTTCTACTTATTTGAGTGGTTAAGTCGTATGTTGAAAATCTAGGTTAAATGTCCTTAACATCATTTATAAGTAAATAAAAATAAATGTTAACACCAACTTTACATTTTTTTAAAATTTTCTAAACTTCCAAATAAATTGACCCTTAATGTTTCAAATGCAATGAGCTTGGTGAAGGATAAATAGACAATTCTTGATCAAGTACAACAATATCTGAATCGTATCTACAGCATGAGCACACTTTGATTCCTAATGCATCAAACGAAAGGTCTTCCTGGTGAGCAAAAATAGGATCTACCTAGTAAATTAAGATGGACTTTTATTAGTTGCTCTATGGAAAATGTAGTGCAATTATCAAATAGCGTAGATGATGACACTACACTAACTTTTCCCACTTGTATGGTCAACCATCCAATAGCGATTGCCAAGATGGTTGATGTTGTACTTGATGTACTTCCTATTAAAAAGAATGAGTCCTTGGGTGATCCTTTCATTAGTTTCAAAATAATGCTGGTGGGCCAACACGAGTCCCACATGTGTAGACCTCCGTTTCAAAGGAGAAATTTTTGTGACTAATGAAAATTTGCATGGTGCAGAATCTATTGGAAATTTCTTGGGTTAGCTAATTTGAGGTGTTATAAATTTGATTTTACAGAAGTTTAATGGGTGTTAATTTTTTTTTGTTTACTTTACAGGAAGGATTTACATCAATTTTTATTTACTTGAAACAAGTGTTAGACTATGGTGTTAAGAAGGAGAAAGGTAGAAAAAAGAGAGTCAACACTAGTGTAAACTCTAGTTTTAGAAGGTGATGTTAACTCAACAAGTTAATGAAGATTAAGTCCCATTTATTGGAGTTAATTCTTCAAGTAAACTAGACCTTTAAGATTAGTTTATTTTTTTCCTTTGGTAGCTTATTTGTAAAGGTAGAGTTAAAATCCTATTTTTGTTTGCTTTTATAATAGAGTAATTTGATTTCCGTAATTTATTTGTTAGAGAGAACTTTCTTCTTAATTTCCAACAATTTTCTCGTAAAACGTTAACAAAAAGAACTTGAAATAACCTTTGATTTAAAAGGTGATAAACCTTAGGGGTGAATATCAAGATAAGTGAGCTGATCAGGTTGGTTTAAGCATGGGCTCAACAACATCAAGCAACCTTATTTGCGCTAGCTTAAGCTCGATTTGTTTGAGTTGGAGTTGGGCTTGTGTATCAGAGAAACCTAATTGTAACTAATCAGAGTGATTCAGAGGTTACTATGGCATAATAATCAAGATTAAATACAAAAGGATGGCGTGTAAAATGATATTGCTTAGTTTAGGATGGGTTTCATGCAATAATAGGTTAGTGATTTTCTGTAACACATATATTTAACCCTTATATGATATACATAAATCCTAATTAAGTTAACGAGTTAAGTTCTCGTGATGAGTTCATCTTAGCTCAAATAAGAAAATGAAGTTGGACATTGAGCTAAAGCTCAGTTCAAATGCTCATCAAGCTACACTCGCCGTCCACTCCTAGTTGACCCTCAAAATAAATTGGCACATTGGTAGACACGTCTACTGATAGTTTCTATTTGTGTAAAATCTCTCCAAGTTCGTGTAACTACATTTTGATGCCCGACGTGCCAAGATTTGATAGGATAAGAAAATCAGCCCCACTTTTTTATGACAATTTTTTTAGAAAAAATCAAATGCCATCCAATCCAAATGACTAATCGTTGCTTAATTTAATTGACTTGTGTATTGCATTTATATGTTAATTTTACGTACAAATATGAGTATTCAAGCTTATTCAAAACCTCCTAAAAAATTTTATTATAGACGATCTTATCTTGCACCTAATATATATTCTTATTGCCCAACGGATCTTAGTTTTTCTTGTCTTAGATGTGCTTGATTTAATGGCTAATCTTATTATATATACATACAGATTTTGTTGGGTGGGGCCTTGATACCTACTTTGATGTATAAAAGGGTGTTTTTAGAAAGATTTTTTATTACTTCTGTAGGTTTGTGAAGTTTCTTAACGGGATGCCCCTTTTTTTCTTTTGGTAATCTCAGGGTACCCCTTGATGAGTCCCAATTTGGATTCCTACGTGATGTTCCTTTGGTTTCTGAAGCATTAAACGCTACCTTATTTCTGTGGAAGAGTTCAAAGTAGATTTCAAAGTAGATTTCATTATCTCTTTTCCTTTTATATATATATATATATATATATATATATATATATATATATATATAACGTGATTAAGTAACCAAAACTTACACCTCCCACCGACTCTTTCTACTTCAGGCACTAAGAAAGATGTACCGACAGAAGAGAACAAGAAGCTGTCACATGAAAATTGTACCACACCTGTCTAAGCAACAACTACAACTCTATCTCTGTCTCTCTCTCTCTGCGCCAGAAGAAACCCACAATGTCACCATCCAATCGAGAAAAGTTGCGCTGAACTTGTTTGTCATGTGTCTCGTAAATTTAAATAATTATAAAAAATATCTAAGTTAAAATTGTTAAACAGTATTTCTTGATGGTCTTAGAATTTCTCATTTAATTTCATGAATTTATTATATATGATTATTTTTGAAATATAACGATCTTTGAAATCCTAATATTCTTATAATGATTTAATCAATCAATCAATAAATTATCGGTAACAGTAACAATTTCATCTCATAGCATATTATTTAGTCATCCCAACGATAACTCTTTTCTTACGGTAGAGGGAGTTTGACTCTGACATTATATGTAATGACTTGAACTTAAATTTAAATTTAATAAAAAAAATTAACATCGACAATTTACTATATATATGAGTCTTATAAACTTAAATAATCACCTAAAATATTTAAATTCAAGTTATTAAATTATAATTCTCAATTCTTTTATATCTTACTCCTTATTTTCATAAATTTACTATGTAAGACTATTCTTGAGGATGTTGTGATATTGGTGAGGACTGTGCACTGGGGATAATTGGCTTAGATTCTACCTTCCATTAGGACCATATTCGATATCGCAATCACATGATCAAGTTATGGTTGGCTCATTTTCACCTTCTAGGTTTCTAGGCTCCCACTAGCACAAATTAGAGATCGATCGTTGAGTGCCTCATCTTTAATGGCATTATTGTTGTATTGTAGCGTGGAGCGACTGATTTGGCTTGCTGCAAGTTGTATAGGTGCTTCCTTTGTTTCTTTATTTAATTTTTATTTTATTTTTATTTGTTCTAGTTTTGTAGTGACTTCGTTTCGGATGCCTCCATTCTTAAGGATTAGTTTACTTGAGGGATTAGGAAAGTAGTGTTAAGAAATATGAAACTGGTATTAATCTGTAATTGTATTTACTTGCGGTATGGTATTAACACCAGTTTGTGTTTACTTGATTTGGTGTTAAGTTGTAGTGTTAACCATTATGGTATTTACTTGATAGTGGCGTTAGATATATAAAACATTAAAGATGTCAGAGACATAAGTGGTGTAGAATTTTAACACGAGTTTGGTTAACACCAGTTGAAACTGGTGTTAGACAAATCCGTGTTAAAGTTACTAAACCCGGGTTAGTAAATGAGGGATTAAGTAGCCAAGTAAACAGTGATTAACCCCTCTTTTAAGGGGTTAATCCTTCAAGTAAACTAGACTTAAAGATATTTCCTCTCACCAACCATGTGAAGGGGCATTTAGATTATCTTCCTCTCTCGTTCCTCGTGGTCACCTTTCCTTGTTATCAACTCGTTTTCTTTAGTGGAGTTTATCTTATACAAATTTTCATATGTATTAGCGTGGCAAATGAGACCTCCGAACGTCTAGAAAAAATGTCCATTTATGTGTCACGAGGTACATGAGTGTGCCATTAAGTTACTAGAGGTGCTAATCAAGCCTAGTTGGAATTAACATGGGAGCTCGAAATTCGAGCTTGATAAAGTTTTGGCGTACCTGTGTTCAAATTTGATGTTAATCTTTCGAGCTTGGTCTAATAACAATTGGATACTTTACTTAAATTGTCTTGTTTGATGGTAGATTGAGAATTAATTTTGTCATACGCAACCAAAAACGCGCAAGGCACACACACATGTTGCAGACGTTTACTAAAATAGCATAACATATACGTCAAATAATTTATAATGGCAACTTAAACTTTTAGTAACTTCACATTAAGTTTATCATCGATTCTTTTTACTCAAATGATTTTTTTTTTTCTTCTTTTTCTGACTGGGGGTGAGGGGTTGATTTTTTTTTTTTTTTTCCTTTCTATTGCACCTTATGGGCTTGAGTTGAGCATCTCGACCATCTGTTTATTGCTCTCCCTCTACACAATTGACTCATTAGCCGGATTCCTGGGAAAAACGTATCCATTCGTAGGAATCAAAATTTGAATTAAAAAAAAAATTTCTTGGATCAGGAGGCATTCAAATTAACCTTCCACATTAATGAGGTCTTGGCAAGTGGGTTAAGGAAGATTAAGTAGGCTTAATCTTCATTTGATTTCAATTAATCTACCTATCACTTGCATTAGGTTAAGGGAGGGGACTTAGTCTAAGATAAAGTTATTTATTTATCTAGTTTTATGAAATAATTTTAACTTATTAAATCTTTTAAACAAATTAATTTACTTATTACATCATTTTATTCCATTCCTTTCATATTTCTCTAATTATTCTATGAATGTATTTCCCATCTAATAAAATTTGAAAGCAAGATATTTCTCATGCTTTTCTTTTCTTGTCCTTTATCCTTTAAAAGGTAATTATCTTTTCCCCCATCCCCATTCCAACGAGATGATGATGGAAGTTAATCTTGTTGCAGTACCTAGACGTTTAGATGTAAAAATCTCAAGGTCAAATTTATTTGGAGGGTTATCTTTAAAGTAAAAGTTAATTGAAATTTACTTGATCACTTAACTTTTCTCTGGTAACTCAATTTTGATCACTTTAACACAATTTTATCTAACATAAATTTTCATTGATGTTAATTAAATTCATGTTAAAGTAATACATTACTTACATCTATGATACCTCTTATGTTACATATTCCTAATATCATTATTAAGTAAATATTATAAAGATTAATAAAAAAATATCAATTCAAATAGATATAAATTAATATTAATATTACTGTTAAATAAATAAAATTACAAATCAACACAAATTTCACGTTTCTTAACATCGTTATCCTAAAATAAATTGATCCCAAAACCTCATATATAAAACTGTATTGTTTGAATCGAGTCACATTCCATAGCATACATACCGTATAAATCACTCTAATGTTGAACTGAACCGACGGCCGAGTTGCATCCTTGCGCTCATATGCCAACACCAAATCGTATCTTTGTGTGAGAAGTTAAATGAAGCAAAGATGCTTATTCTCAATACTAATTTAATGTGTAGGTAAGCGGTCACTCTTCCAGTCTTAGCGTGCCCTTTCCCCCACTTGAGTTGACCGGAGGAAACCCCAGAATTTATAACGACGCATCATCAGATGAACAATAAACAACAAGTCTTCGGGAAATTCTCATTTCGGCACTCACAATTTTTGGTAGATGGCAAATCAGCGTGAAATAAACACCCTTGCTGATACAAGTTAATGGAAGAGAAGTATCGCCCATTCAGGTGATTTGCCTGTGTAAGTGAGATTCCTTTTTGTTCCTCCCTCTTCATGTTAACTTGTATTTGCTAATCCCATGAAAAAGCACCACCGTCGGATGCTCCCCATTATTTGCATGAAAAAGAAACAAGAGGTATCTTTTATTACCATTTTACTAATATGGATTAGGTAACTCTTAACGTAAACCAAGTTAAGTGAAAACCATCATAAAGGATTAAAAAATTAAATTCCCAACACTGCAGACTCCTCCATTCAAATTACGCACTCCCGACAACCTCCCGTACCCCCCACCACCCCGCGGACAGCCGCCAAAGGATACAAAACCCGAACACCCAAACCTCAGGCCGGTCTCTACAAGTAATCCAACATCATCACAAAGGATAAAAAATTTAATTCCCAAACCTTCAGGAATCTCCTTGCAAATTATCTACTCCCCATCTCCAAACCACAAAGGACACGAGAGCAAAATCTCTCAAAATTCAGACCCATCTGCACAATAACCCCACGCAGCCCACCGACGCGCAGAACACACGTTCCCTCCCACTCGTCCCCACTCCAGACCCGAACCCCCCAACTCACACGCACACGCACACGCACACGCACACGCACACAACACAATTACAACTCTAGTCATCCTACACTTCCCTCTCCCCTACTTTCTAGAAGCCCATCCCCGTCATTTCACAACCCCCCGCTACCGACACTCTCCCCGCTACCACACCTGTCCACCGTCCGACAAACCCTTCCCTCATCCCGACCGTCCACTTCCCCATCCCGTCAGACCCGCTGTCCACCTCACCCCTCCCCTTCTTCTCCCCCCTCCTCCTCCCACCCCAAACCCTAACCCTAATCTCCCCATCACACACACCACCTCCACCTCCGCCTCTCCCATGGCGCCCGTCCTCCTCCTCCTCCTCCTCTTCCCCTTCTCCTCCCTTGCATTGCCCCCCCCATCCTCCACCATCAACTCCAACTCGGTCCTGGTGGCCCTCCTGGACTCCCACTACACCGAGCTGGCGGAGCTCGTGGAGAAGGCCCTCCTCCTCTCCACCCTGGAGGACTTCGTGGGCTCCCACAACATCACCATCCTCGCCCCGCGCAACGACGCCCTCGAACGGGACCTCGACCCCGAGTTCCGCCGTTTCCTCCTCGAGCCCCGCAGCCTCCGCTCCCTCCAAACCCTAATCCTCTTCCATGTCCTCCCCTCCAAGATCCCCTCCTCCAGCTGGCCCCTCTCCCCAGTCCACCACCCCACCCTCGCCCTCGATGTCGAGGACCGCGTCGCCCTCTCCGGTGTCGCCGATGGCCCAATGCGAGCCGGAGAAGCCTCGGTGGTCCACAAAGACGCGATCTTGAGGCCCGATGGGGTGATCCACGGGATAGAGAGGCTGCTGGTGCCGAGGTCGGTGCAGGAGGACTTCAATAGGAGGAGGAGCCTCGCGGAGATCTCGGCGGTGCTGCCGGAGGGGGCGCCGGAGGTGGATCCAAGGACGCGCCGCCTGAAGAAGCCCGCGTCGCCCGTGCCCGCGGGGGCGCCGCCCGTGCTCTCGATCTACGACGCGATGGCGCCGGGACCCGACATCGCGCCCGCGCCCGCGCCCGGACCGGCCGGGCCGCATGGGCACTTCCACGGGGAGAGCAGGGTGAAGGATTTCATCCACACGTTGCTGCATTATGGAGGCTACAACGAGTTCGCGGATATATTGGTTAACCTCACCTCGCTCGCCACGGAGATGGGTAAGGAATTGTGGTTTAGTAATTTTGGTGCGCGGATGGATCTTGACGGGGGGCAGAAAGTTGCGATCTTTTTGATCCAGATGTGGTGTGGAGGGGGAATTTTCGTGAATATCTTTGATGGGTTCGCTCAAATTTAGCAGATTTGTAGATATTTAACACCGGATTTCTGGGGATAGGATTTGTAGCTATTTTGGGCAAATGCTGATTTTTGCATTTATAATTTATGTGGATATAACACATCTATTTATTTCGTTGCCGCTGCATTTAGATCTAGAAGTAGGAAAGTTCTGATCTTTTTCTGAGACCAACGCCATAAATCCTCTCTGCAGCTTATTCTAGGAAGTAGGTGATTGCGAGTAACGAAGCTGCTTTTTTCGGGGAGGGAAGAAATTGGTATGCCCAAAATCTACTGTTTGTTTTGGATGTTAGCAAAGACAGAGAACTTTAGGCCTAGATTGGGATGAGGGATGGAATTTTGTTGGATAGAAATTATAGAAGGGGTATCCTGAGTTTTTGTTTGGAAGTCAAAGGGGTTATTCTGTTGGATTAACCTGTGATTGTTTAGAATGTAGTGGGATAACCTGAAGGGTTATCCTTTTTCTGCAGTGGGATAATCACAACTTGCTTCATTTCTATAAAATGAGGGATGGCAAGGGTTAACCTGTAGGATATCTTATCCCACATCAGGCCTGGGATAAGTTATCGCTGGTCAACCCAACCTGGCAATCAGATTGGATTATCTCCATTTCAAAGGGATAACAAACTGAACAAATAGAGTTTTTCTTTCCAAGTCCTCTGTTCTAATTTCACTAATGAATACTGTTTTACGGTATTAGTAATTATGCTAATAATAGATGCAGAATGGATATCATCTTATGGATAGTGATATTAAGAGATAGTGGAAACATGCTGTGATGCACGAATGCAAACGAATAATTAGTCAAGATCCAGACTTTTCTATCTAAATCAACAGGGACAAGCTCTGATCTTTCCATGCACCGGTATTCTATGTAGGCAAATTGGTTTCCGAGGGGTATGTGCTGACAGTCATTGCCCCCAATGATGAGGCCATGGCAAAGCTAACAGCCGACCAGCTTAGTGAGCCTGGTGCACCGGAGCAGATCATATACTACCACATGATCCCCGAGTACCAGACGGAAGAGAGCATGTACAATGCTGTGAGGAGGTTTGGGAGGGTGCAGTACGATACCCTACGCCTGCCTCACAAGGTGGTTGCAAGAGAGGCTGATGGGTCTGTCAAGTTTGGCCAAGGGGAGGGCTCTGCCTACCTCTTCGATCCTGATATCTACACTGACGGGAGGATATCGGTCCAGGGGATTGATGCAGTGCTGTTCCCACCAGAGGAGGTGACATCTACCTCAGTTAAGAAGGTGGTATCAAAGCCGGCGACGGTGCCCACCACCTCAAGGCTTAGAAGAGGTTAGTGTTTTTGTTTTTGAATGAGAAATTTGTTAGTTTTATGCTGCTCTGGAAGCTGAATTAATTTGGTTTGTTTTTTGTGTTTGTAGGTAATTCATGAGATTTGCATTGGGTTTTTGTTATGGTTAAAGAGGAAAATGCAAATGTTGGTTGATTTTGTTTGGTTTTGAGCCGAAGATTTTTCCAATCGTTTACCTGATGCAATGTTGTTTTTGGTTTTGTGTTTTTGAGGAGACACAGGCGATTTGCATTGGTTTTTTAGTTATGATTGGTGGCAAATATGGGATGATTTTGTTTAATTTTTGGGCATAAGATTTAAAAAATTTTTGTTTTCACGTCTGAGGGAGTGCTGTCCTCGATTGTTGGTTTTATTTTGGCTTTGAATTTAATTGGAATTTTGGGTTTTTGATTCGAAAGTTACGTTCTGGTGTTGTGTCCGAGCTCTCCTTGGTAAGAGGTCTCTGTCACTTGGTCTTTTTCTCTAAATAATTGGTTGGATTATATCTGCCAACCTTCTCAAGCAACTCAGGTTTTTCTTCTTTTGGTCGTACCATATTTTTTTATTGAGTCATTGTGTCGGCTCGCCTTTATATATATTTTTTAAAACTCGGATGGAAAACGAGGATTGGGAATTTTTCCAGTTTGCAAAACTGTCGGTGATAGTGGCCGTGGCATCGACAAGAAGTTCCACGCTTTGCTTTCAATAGCCGAACGGTTGAGGTACCACAAACTTGGTTGAGGTGAAATGAATGATTTGTAATGTAGCCACTTTTTTAGTACCCGTTTACATGTGTTTTTCGTTAGATTCTTGATGAACCTTTAATAGAGAGAGAAATTAACAACATTGACTGGCAAAGTGCCCGTTGGTGAGTTGTCTTTGTCGATTGCCCTCCATTCTTTCGGACTAAGGATTGTGTTTGTAGCTTGTTACTTTGTGTTAGTAGTTGTTGGAAAGAATTAAAGGTTATCGCTTTGGTCGCCCGCCCACAGAAAGTGTTGCTAATTTATCCAATGTGCTAGTCCTTTATTAGGATGCGTGAGATATTGGAGAAATTGGATTCCTTTTTCTCTGTGCATCCTCATGTGACTTTCCTTTGACCATGTCTACCGGTGAAGATTTTTTTCCTCATTGAGGTTTTCTTCAATGGCTCGTTTTTTTTTTTTTAAATCCTTTTTGCATGGGTAGTGGGTTGCATCTCGGTTTCTCAGTTGTAAAATTATGAAATTGAAGCTTTAAGATCGTCCATTTGTTTTTCTTTTCCAAAGTTCTCATTGTTTGGTTTTTATGTCTTGCGTTTGGAGATGAGGTGTTCTGTTAAGATGTCTTTCTCAATCACAGCTTGTTCTCTAGAATCTCTACGACTCCTTGCTTTTAAACAAAAGGATTATTTTTGTGTCTTCATGTATTATAAAATTGTGCGAAGCAGTAGTTTGTTGACGTCATGTTAAAGTTGGTGCATCATAGTCATGTAAGCTCCTATCTACTGATCTCCAATCAAATTGTGGCATTGGCATTTTGGTTGCATCTTTATTACCCTTCTTAAAGTTCCATGATTAAAGTCGGTGGTGTAGTATGGCTTTCAGGAACACCATGGACTCTTGTGCTCAACACGTCGCTATCTTTTGATATATCTTCAAACAATAATCATAGCCTAATTTAGCGTCATCGTGTCATCATGGTCTTATATTTTTATTCGTGTGTGACGTGCAGGGAAATTGATGGAGGTTGCATGTGATTTTATGGGGATGCTGGGGCAGAAGTCGCGTTTCAACAGCTGCCAGTAAATAACGTAGTAGCTCCCCTACCCTCCCCATTTGGATGGCTCTCAGGAGAAAACTAAGGTAATTGCCAATCGACTAAAATTAGCTTACCCAAGGACCATCATAATCCCAGTCATGTGTTCTCACCATTATCTACTATTTTATGTTGTAATTTTTGCTTTTGGTTCCAGAGCACTGGCTGTTGGGAAAGTACACACGTTGATGTGGATCTTATTTACCATGGAAGGGGGAAGCCATGCTGCAAAATCACTTTTTCCTTTGTTTTTTCTTTGTACCACTATTGTTTTTGTGTCAATATGCCAATTTTTTTTTTTCTTTTTCCTCTTACTCCCTGGGACAAAACCAGTAAGAGTATGCTGTGTGGTTATATATATATGTATGGTGAGTTCTTCCAGGCTTCCCCCCCACCCCCCTCCCCAAGGGAAAACAGAGTACAAGGAGTGAAAGAACAGCGGATGTCTTGTGATGTCGATAAATAAGTAAATAAATAGCATGGGCCTCAAGGGTGTTGGCTGGCCGTGTGTTACAGTGAGATCTTTTCCTCTCGTGTTTTTTTATCTGGGAACGTTCCTTTCAAGGTGATGTTGGTGGCATGGCCCTTCTGCGATGCGCAGGTGAACGGTAAATGTGACGTTGATGTGGAATTTTTTTTACAGGAGTATGGATCGATGGACCATGACGCTTACCGTGAAGCGTGACCATTTTACCATTAACATGACCCCTTACAACAGATGGATCTTGGACTGCGGTTGGCAGCGGGATTACTTTCACGACAGGATAAAATAAGAGTGGGAGAAGTTAGAAAAGATATTTATTTAGATATGCGATAACAATAATTGATATGGTATAAAAATAAAGGTTTGAGTATGAAAATGCATGCCGTAACGAATTTAAAGGAAAAATTTAAGATAGATCGAAAATTAAATTAATTGATTGAAATTTAAAGTATAAAAGTAACATTAAAAGTAAAAATATATTGGTGTGTTTCATCTCTCAATTGTTATCGGTTAAAGATGAAAATAATTTGATGTAATATGATTTTAAGGGATTATTTTTTAATGTTAAGATGCAAATGTGTAATATAATATATATATTTAATTGACATACTGTATTGAAGGAAATATATATATTAATATGTATAATTCGAAAGTGATATTTTAACAAGAGAGATGAAACGTCTAAGTCAGAGCTTAAGTCAACTTTCAAGTACTTTCGTAGTAAAAAAAAAAAAAGAGAGGATACACATATCTTCAGGTGAGAATGAATAAATGATTTCGATGAAAGATTTGAAAAAAATTCTTGAGTTTAAATTTAGGTTATCCATTACTCGTTAAAGGTTAACGTTGATTTGATAAGTCGATTTATTATTCCTTTTTTACCTTTCTGCAAGGTATGACAACTTGAGTTATTCACCTGGGCTATACTTCAAAAAGATAAAAAAAAAAAAAAAAAAAAAAAACGTGTGGCCCAAATCGTGAAGCGTTGGAGGAGGCATGCTCGTTACTGCCAGCGCCGGCGCCCTTTTGCATGTGAAGGGTAGACGGTGGGTGGGTGGTGGGTCACACGATTTCCGGCTCTTGTAAGGTTAGGAATCAGGTTCTGGTTTGGAAGTACGCAACGTGTTCTATGTTGGTGTGAACGTAACTATGCCTTCCAAGATCCGGAGGGCGCTACTATTCAATTCGCTACCACAATTGATGCTAAATTTTTTTACCTTGGTCAAAAAAAAAAGGGGGGGGAGGGGGGGGTGAATGTATAATTATGCTCCCGTAAATGCATTCGATTACTCCCAAGCCAGCTCATCACATCGTATCGGCGCACTGGGTGCCTAACGTAATACCCATTCTGACTTGTCAAAAATAAAATAAAATAAAATAAACATAAAAAGGTGACACGAAGTATCATCACATTGAGGGATCTTACGTTACATAAAATGTAAACACCACTTTTGAATCTAAATATACAAGTGAAATTAAAAATGCATAGATGTAAAATAAAAATATATAATTTTTAATTTTATACATGCACGGTTTAATTTTAAATTAAATACATTTTGATTTAGAAGGGATGGCGACGTTTTGAACGGTGGTAGAGTCCCTTCATTTGATATTACTTGAGTTATTTTTTTTCTTAACTTTTTCAGTTTTTATTTATTTATTAGAGAGAAAAAGAAAGGAATGCCGTCTTGAACGATAGCAACCGGAGCTTTTGTGATCTCGTCAAAAAAAAAAAAAAAAAAATGATTTACATCTTCGAAGTAAGCATACCGAGGAGCTGGTGGATGCCCCGTGTCGGAGGTTTGAAGAAACGCTGACACAGATCTTTCTTGGAGTGAAAGGATGTGAGTGGGAAAACTTGTGTTGCAATGGATCCAGCGATGCGTGGCTCTCGCTGAAAAAGAATATATTGATATAGAGGTTGAAAATTAAAATATATATATTAAAAATAAAAGTATTTAAATTTTCAATCAAATTTTTACCTATAAAAATTGAGATCTTACCTTTTGATCTAAGATTTAACAAATAAGATTTAGGTTTCTTACATCTTAAATTCAAGAGTAAAAAATTATTTTTTAAATAAAAAATTCACATATAGGGAAAAATAAGTATGTATTTTTTTGGACTCTCATGTACTTGGCTTTTCTCTTTTTTTTTTTTTGTGTCTTTGCTAGGTGGGATCCATCATTTTTATAGAGGAGACAAACCCCCTTCCCAAGGCATCTCCACTCAACTGCCTCCACAATGTGAGGAAACCAATGTGGTTTCGATCTCGCATCCACAACATTTGACGTGGTTTATCTGTATCATTTCTCCTTTGTTTGGATTTTTCGTGCTCTTTTTTATCACTTTCAACAAAAATAATTTTTTATATGTAAAATCAATTTTAATAAGTCTTAAATCTTAAATCCACAATCTAAAATCTATAAGTAAAAATCACTTTTCATTTTTCAAATGAAAATTCACAGTTAAAACATACCAATGTATTTTCAGTTTCAACTCATATATTTTAAATTTCAACCGACGTATTTTAGTGAAAAATTAAAATATATCAATTAAAAATAAAAATACACTGGTACCTTTTGTTGTACAGGAGATGTGCGTGGCAAATTGCATTACAATGTACATTTTTTTGTTTTTGCTTTTTGACAAAAAAATTTAATTTGTTTTTTAAAAGAGAAGATTTCTCTTTCTTATTTGCAGCCTCTTTTTCTCTGGTAAAGCCAGAGGAAGTCTCTCAACTGGAGAAATATCAACATGGTAGTTAAGGCTCCGAACCTTAGCTTTCAATCCTTATTAACAGTAGACTTCACGTAACATGGATGGATCCCTCCTTATCTGCTGTCATTGGTATATATATTCTGCCTTGAATACATGTCAATCCATCGACAAATTCAATGCCTAACAGAAATAAGGCATGAAGTACTCACTTATAGCCAAGTCCATATGCTGTAAACCCAGCAGATGAAGGTAATAAATATCTCCCACGGCTATAGCCCATTCACATCAGCTGGTGCAAGCGAGAAGCATAGGTTGTATGCTTCTTCACACTCTCTTTGATTGTGATGGAATGATCTGATCTCTAATTCGTCAACTTCTCTCCATTCGTTACGACACTCTTCTTAGGCTTGTGGTTGAAGAGGCATCCAAAGATGTTACGGTGGTGGTGGTGGTAGGCTTCAAGGACCTTCTTTTTGATGTCACATTGGGAGAAAGAGGTGGTTGAGAGGAGATGGTGGTTAGAGAGAGAGGGCGAAGGAGGTGGTTAGATATTAGAGAGTGAGGGTGGAGGAGGTGGCCAGAGGTGAGAAATAAGGAAGGTGAATAGACGAGGGAAGGGAGGGAGTGAAAATTAAAGAAATAAAATTTGAGGATTAAAAAAATTTTTAAGAATAAAAAAGAATTGAGAATTAAAAAATAATTTTTAATTACATTTCAATTTAAAATTATTAATTAAGTTTAACGTTATAATTAAGAGAGTGATTAATATGATAATGAAGTTACTTTTTTAATAATATATCTATAAATACAGTAAATTTAATAATTTATAAATAATTTAAAAAAATTTTAATAACATTCATGTAAAAATCCTAATAAATTTTAGTGACATTCTACTTATTCTACTGAGATGATGAAATAAGTTTGTGCCTCGTGTACAAATAGGTGACGGATGAAATGTTGAACAAAGACGGAGCCTAACCCAAGTCTTCATTCGTGCTAAAAGAATGGCTGTCCGCCACCCAAATTAGTCGCGGTCTTTACTCTCACCGACCATTCTAAACGTCGCTGTACGTTACCTCCGTATCTGTCGGTAAGCTACCGGTCAACACATTTAGACAATCCACCACTAAATGCAAGTTACTTTCCATAAAAATGTCAAAGACAATGGAGAAAGTGGAAGACATCTCCAACTCATGAAGCAAATTTATATCAATTTAACATTTTGATAATTGATTAAGGGGGGTAAAAAGTGTCTTTGAATTTAAAATTTTGGACATAATTAGATCTAGTTGCCCAGATTATAGGATAGGTAGACGAATCCAATTTTATCTGACCCACCTACAAATGGCCAGATTTGGATTTGATTACGTTTGGACAGACTTAGATCTCCTAACCTACCAGAAGAATAGGTGCATCTAAGGACAAAATGACAACAATACAAATATGATTACCTATAATCTAATAACGGACGAACAACTTGACAAAAGATGTACTGGAGATCATGGAAAAGATCCTACTTAACTAGAACTTTTTCCATATTATAAATAACGAGAAGAGATCCTCAAAAAAGATGAAGGACAATTTGTGAAAGGTAATCCGAGAGAGAAAGAAATTCCGAGAGATTGTAATATCACAACTTATAGTGAATTTTTCAGGAATCTTACTCTTCCTTCAGATGTACACCTCATAACCAGTCTCCTTATTTCCTTTTATGATGGATTAGTTGAGATTACTTATTTACAACCATATTACGTTCAAAATTTGTTTATAGTCATCGAAGACTCTAACGACAACCCAAGACTCCTCGGTAACCAAATTAAAATTATCTAAAATCCGTGTAGTGCGCCGAACAAGATTTCGTGGTCAACAAGGAGTATCCGTCCAGTTAAAGGTGGGGGGGTGGGGTTTTGCGTGGGGTATTTGGATACACGTACAAGCATACACACCTGTTCTCCAATGGCCAGGCTGTGCATCTCTTTGAAGTTTCCTCTGGCATTCCCTTTCTTACAGGGGAACAAAGAACAATAAATAAAGTAATAAGATTTTCTGGGTTGCTGTTGGAAGGATGCTGTGGGTCACTCTCCACCAACTTTAGGACAGCTTAACCACAGCTGGAGATAAATGGAACTAAATGCTGCCAACTATCATTCGAAGATTAAGACCTATCTCCATCAAGCCATAGAGATCTAGTGAGTACAAGACCATGCAAATTACTCAATGGTAAAACTGCACACACTAATTGGGTAAGATCAGGTTGGGGTCTAACTCACAACTCAATTAGAAGAGACTCGATGGTAATTAAGATTGCACAATGGTCGGTTAAGGTCAGGTTAGAGTCGAACTCATGGTACGATTCGATTGGAATTTTTCAACCCCATCTTATTGCTAAGCTCGCGAACACGTACAAGCGTAATGATTATTTCGCATTGCGCGTTTGTTAGCTACTCAAATTATTGAATTCTTTTATCGTTTGATATTTATTACATAAAGCTTTTTTAAAATGCATAAATGCGTCAATACAAATTAATCCAAACATGTAAAAACTGGAAAGTTATCATATATATTGAGATGCATGCATCTGAAAGAACATTTTAGGTCCTTAACAAAGTACAACATAGATCGCACTTGATTAGACATATCATTTGCAATGAAACTTGGTTGTATAAAGGGAAGCGAAAACAAGAATCCAAAGTGGCAAAAAGGAATCGAAGAGAACCGAAAGAACAAAAACGAAAAATCACTTCAATTTTATAGTCCGAGACCCACAATACTCTTTTTTCCGGTATACCAGGGAATTGAGATCAGCTCTTCGCAGCAGAAATAATATTGATGAAAAATATAAAAAAATATATAATATAATTTATTAAATTATCTAATATACCTATAGTCATTTTTATTTTAATAATTAAAATAGTAGCTTATCTTAAATAATAAAATAATAATATATGATATGTATAATATGTAAAGAAAAAATTTTAAAAAATACTTTTAATTAGAAATTATCTAGATAAAGTAAAAAAAGAAAAGTAAAAAAATTATCTAATTTCTCTTGCAGTTACTTAATTTTAATTTCCCTACCAAATGGACCCTAAAGGCCCACCAACAACTGTCAGCCCAAAACCTAGCAACGCAGAAATACCCACCAATTCTAACGCCATATATATGGATTTTGAGAGAGATGGGGGAGGGCAGGTGGGGGGGGGGGGGGGGGGGGGGGTTTATGAGAGAGACAGGGAGAGAGCAAGGGGGGTGTCGGGTGTGGGGGTTTGTGGGAGGATGTCAAACTATAAAACATGTCATTGTCATCGGGTACTTGTTTACAAACAGATGCCCTCAAAGACAGCTTTATTAGATTTTTGTGCTCTTGTGCCACCTCTGCCATATTTGGGTCGAGCCAAGACTATGCTTCAGGGCATGCAAGCCAACCCGACCTAGGTCCCAAACGAGGGGCATTTTGAAGCCTGGCCTTGTCAAGCTGGCCTACCCAATTTATAACCAGGTCTAGTTGCAATTAGGGTAAAATGCATGGTGTGATGTATGTCGAATGCATCGTGAGATGACACATTCAATGGGTTAGAGACACTTTAGGTTGACTTATTCCTTCAACTTATCTATGACCGTTTCTTCGATGGTCGAGGTAATTCCAGCCCAGCCCATCTAAATTCCTATCTAAGGCAACTCAACCAAAATGGGCCAGCTTGGCTTGGGTTGTAAGTTGGACCTAAAAATTAGATTATGAAAACACCGTAGAGGAAGACGAATGAAAGGAATATATCTTATTGAGGTTGTTGCCTTGCTTCAGAAGATTTACATATATAATCTTCAATTACTTGAAGTTGTTTGGATCACTGCCGAACAATAGTCAGACGTTGGGGTGCTGTCAATTCGTGACGTACGGTGGGGGGAAATCTTGTCAAATTTTCAAGGACAATCCTGTAAAATGTGGAATGCCCCTGAGAAGGTTCTGGGTCCAATCTTGGTTGGGGGCCCAAGGTTTGCGGATCGTTCGGAAAGAAAAGAGAATGGGCCCTCTTTGTAATTCTCAACCGGCGGCTTAGCAGGGGCTCGTTGGGAAATTTTGGCAGGCGATAGAAGAAGCCAGAGGAGAAAAGAGGACGGGGGTCTGTCCTGTAGCAACAAATTTTGACACGTTAGGGTACGGTCGGATGGGCACAGGTCTACATCCTTGACTTCAGCTTAGGGTGTATGTGTTCGATCCCAACCTTACACTTATCCGAGAAGCATGTGATTGCGAGACATATCTTTTTCTGGTTTACTTGCAAGAGATTTTGGATTATTGAAGCAAAAATCTTGATGCGTTTTGGTTTTGACGGTGGAGGATAGATAGCTGAAGTGTCTTAGCAATCATCCTTAGACCAGCGACCTTGCCATCCTCTCCGTGCCTCTGTATGCTACGAAGCTAGCTTTTTTATTTAGGCTGCGTTTAGCAGTGAGTTTATAGTAATCTTGGGATAAATAGAATATTTGTTTGAGTGTAGAATAAATGATGGGATGGAATAATTAGTGTATGTGATATTAGTAGATATTTATTTAATATTATGAGATGGATGTGTGTGAGTTGATAAGATATAGTAAATATATTTTAATGGGGGTATATTATGTTAGAGTGGATATATTTTAATATATATCAGTGTTGATGCGATATAATAGGATAATTTGATATTGATGTTGATTCATAAAATGTGATAAGTTGTATTCCTTGACCTTAGATATAATTCCATTGATATTCCATTGTTAATGTGATCATTTAAAATCTTAATACAGTTAATTAAGTTATTTAGGTTTAATTAATTGCATGAGAAAGTAACTTAGGTTAATTCGATTTTATGTCAGAAGTGTAGTATAGGGTCAAATTAACCTAACATTTTAGATTTTTAAGTTCTTTTTAACTGATTGAGTTCAGGTCGTTTACCGGAAGACATAACGTAATCCTAATTCACCATTAAATCTCTAAGAATAATTAAGAGTCAATTAATTAATCAGATTATAATTAAAAATACTTTAAACATATAAATAATTACACAAAATATTTGACAATAAAAGCATACAATATTCTATTAAGAGAAAATACAATTAGTCATGAAATTTGTCATTTAGAACCAAGTAAACATATTTATTACATCAATTATACTAATTACAGAAGATTAAGGCAAGAAAATGTTAAACAAATGATTACAAATGCCTTATTACATTAGTTAAAATTCAAAAATGATGAGAGAAAATATGATATAACAATAAAAGTACAAATAAGACGTCTAAAAATATTAATGGACATCTTAAAAAAAAGAATTAGAAGTATAATATCACTTATGGACATTTGATTTTCTCTTTCTTCATTTCATTCATTTAACCTTAGTCTTTAACCCTTCTTTCCTTTCTCCTTTTATTCCCTTAATTCTTTCTTCTATTCTCTCTCTCTCTCTCTCTCTCTCTCTCATACTTAAGCATTTTCATTAAGTCTTTCTTTCTTTGCCTTTTCTTTTCTTCTTTTTCTTTGTCTTTTTCTCCCTTAGCTTATTTTTCCTTAAACTCTTCTCTTAACTACAAAAATTAGTTTTTAATGGGTGATCGAGTGCATTCAGGGATACACAGCATCCGTATAGGATGGGATCAGACCCTGCTAGCACTGGGCCTCATTTGATTTAATTGTAGATCTTTTTATTTTTTTCATAGAATGCACAATACTTAGCCTCTCAAGCCCACGCCCACGCGGGCCCATGAACACGCACCCACACGTGCGCACACACTCAGACACGTGCATGCATGCACTCACACACACATGCTCATTTGTGCACCCAGCGTTGACGACTGGGAAGGTCGCAGTGCTTTTGAGTATTATACCAAGTGTCATACTAGTGATCTCTCGATGTGGGACTAAGTTGAACCGTTCCAGGCCGAACTCGGCCGATCTTCCGTTGGTGCTTTTGGTCGACTTCGGCATTCAATCCGATCGAGCAAAGGCTCGATCAAAAGCTGTTGGTGTGCTCTACATGATTTCAACATCAATTTAATGCTTGCATTGATTATTATCCTTCGATTTCAGGGATGAAACACAGCTATCCACCATGGCTGGAACAACTGCAGAGAAGAGGAAATAGGTCTTTTGACCTGCAGAAGGGGACTCTGCCTTCAATTGAAGGCTTGAATACCTTCAGTGATGCATTCCGCATCAAATGGAGTAGGAAAGGGGGTCTGGAGTACGCTCAAGAAGCTCAGAAGCTAGGAAGCTTCGTGAAGGAGATTCAGAACTTGAATTTGAGCTCCAATTTGTCATGTAGAGAGATAAAACACTAAGGAAAGAATCTGAATCAATTAAAGAGATCAATTGCAATAGAATTGGCTAAGAATTGGGTCCAAATCTACACAAACTCATGAAGAACAATGATGAGTACCATTTTGAACCCAAAACACACAATAAACTAAATCTCACTTAATCCTCAATAAAACATAGTTAAATCAATTTAGAAGAATTCTAATTTACTCCAGGAACCTAATCAATTCAATAGCTCAGAGTTTCATCCATTCTAACATTGATTAAAGCTCAGGTTTGACCTAACATGCTTGATAGTTGACTTTCAAGATTAAACCCTTTCTAGCCTAATTAAAGTTCTGGATCGACTCTAAACAATCTCAGAAATTTGTTCAGAGCATCAAAACTAGGTTTTGATCAAGAATTTTAGGGTTTCAAGTCTTGTCGCCTGAGATCTAAAAGTAGTTTGTTCGGTAGAACAAACCATGGCTTCTCCAAGGGATCTGAGGACTAGGATGAACTCTGTAGATGCCATACTTGCTTTTAGACCTCTAAGATTGATATAAACCCTAATGAATAAGCCTCTCCAGACATTAAAACTTCAATTTAATCATCACAACATAATCCTCAAGTCCTAAATGATCAGTCTAGAGCTCAGCATGGAGTTCTAAGGGTTGATTCACATTTTCAACTTGCTGGAGCTCGCCGAAGCTCCGATGAGTCAGGTCTTGATGTACAAAGGTGAAAACTTCAATGAAACAGGCCGTTACTGACCCGTAGAGATTCTTAAGATCTAGACAGACCTTAAGAACTCCTTAATTGCCTCTTTTAAAGATCAAAACAAAGGATTTATTGTGGAATTCAAAGATCTGGCATTCTGAGTTCAACAGAGCTTAGAATGCCTCCTCTCAATCAATTGAGTGAGGGGAAATGGTCTATGAGGTGAGGCGATGGTTATGAACTAATTAATTAGGCGAATAACTCATCTCTAAGCCGCCATTGATAGCAAGCTCAGAGATGAGGGAAATTAGGCGTTCTTGGTACACTACTCTATATGAGCAATAGACGAAATCGCTGAAGTCCTTAAGTGTTATGGAAGTGATGTTGGACCTTGATTGAGTGTGAGATAGTCTCTGGTAACTTCACCATGGATAGCGAAGTATCCAGGTGCGTGTGAAGTGGTTTAGGTAGATTTGGTGTCAGGACGGGTCTTAAGGTGGTGGATTAGTATTAGAAGACCCTAATTGGAGGTGTAACAGCTCGGTGACCTCTGCCATAGACAGCGGAGGCCGCCGGTGATGGTGGGGTGTACTAGGCATTTTAGGTGTTAGTAGTGAGGGGAAGAAAGTGGAAATGAATCGTGGAAAGGTAGAGAAAGTGGAATTGTGCTTGGATCAGTGAAAGAAAGCCCAGCGAGGCCAGACATCGTCTCGCTGGAGCTGAGGAAGGCGAAGCTTAACATACTGAAATCTAAGCTAAACCTACTCCTAACTACTGCTAAACTACTCCTATGAGTTAGAAGTACTTACTTGGACGAAAGGAGATGAGAAGCTCCGTCGATTGCACATAATAGAGGATGAAATCAGAGGAAAGGGAATAGAGCTCCGGTGAGAAACTGAAGGTAGCGAGAGAGAGAAGATGATGCTCCAAGGCTTTGTGTTACGACCCGGTTCCCGAATCCCTACAGGACACGAGATCGGACCGACTCGACTGATCCCAAGATCCATTCGTCCAACGAGAAAGTAGCCAAAAGGCAGTAAAATAAACCACATTCACCATACAAGCAACTTACAGTAACAAAGTATAGCAGTAAAGAAATAAACTACTACAGTACACACCACTACAACAGTAGAAAATTAAACAGGTACATGAATATAAAGTTGACAATAAAAGAGTACAGGAGTGTAACAACTACTCACTACAACAGGAAACAGAGTACAACAGAAAGCTACAACTACTGGGCTCTACTGGGCCCAGCACACTCTGCAGCCGTAGGCTCTGGCTGCTCAACACCTAGACCTAAAAAAGGTTATGAGTACACGAAATCAGTGAACATTGAGTAGAGTGGCAATCAGTTAATTAAAACAGTAAAGGTGGACAGGTAGTTGTCGTTTTTCAATTTCTTTCTTTCTTTAACTAATTATTCTTTCTTCCATCGTGGGAACGATCTTGATTGCAGTCTTTTCCAAAGAGTAGAAGTAGCACATGGTGCTCTCTTGGCCGGGAGAGTCCCCCGTGGTGGTCCTACACTCAGTCAACCACCCTAAGGTCACGGACAGACGTAATGGTGACTATGGCACGCGCGATAAGCGCACGGGTAGCTACCCCGCACTGGCACGCGGTCAGTCGTTTCCGTTAGTAGGTGCGCTCAAAGTACAGCACGGAACTAGTATAAGGCATATCCCTTTCAGTAACAGGGGTCTAACCCCTAAGAACCAAACAGGGGTCTCGCCCCTCCACAGTCTGCGTACCTTCGCCTGACTACCCAGGTTTGCCCAGTGGGCCTAACTGAAATTCCCTACTTGGAGGGGGTGAGATCAGTGTGACGTAAAAAATGCGTAATTGAAATATAAACAATCTCACAAATAGTCAATCACACAAAGACACAAAGTATTTTTAGGTGGAAACCCAAACTGGGTGAAAACCACCACCTAACCCTCTCGAGTTAGGATTTTCCGATCAACATAGTTGATCAAATCCACTAACCGAATCACTTTAAAACGAGGGTGATTCAACCTCAGTACAACCACGCTACAAGTACGAGGGTAGTGTTCCTCAACCCCTTCTCTCCACGAGAAGGATTTTGTCCCACGAAGGAGACGGGAATTCGCAAAGCGAATACCCAACCAAAAGACAAAGATAAAATAAAACAACAGGTCCTATAGAGCCAACAAAGTAATAAACCTAAGCTTCTATAGGAATTAGGAAACTCCCCTTTGCAAGGAGTGCGTCGACGATGACGCGGGTGCGTGAGCCACGCAACAGCGCAATGTCGCTCTCGTGAACAACGGCGGGAGAGCGGGTGCGCGAAGCTTGATGCTCTCAAGAGAATGGAGCTTGAGCTTGGAGAGCAAGAGCTATCTAGGACACAAGAGAGTGGAACTATGTTGCTTAAGTGTATCCAAGTGTGTGTCTTGTGTTTCTCTTGGTGTATATCTTGTGTATCAAGGTGTGTAAAGGCTCCCCTCTATTTATAGAGGCCTTAGGAAGGCTTTGGAAGGCTTAGGAAAGGTTCTATAGCCGTTGGGAACAAAGCCCAAGAGAATCAGGCAGAAATCAGGACAATGATTACATTTGACAGGGTAATCAGACGTCTAACTCTGGCATCAGACGTCTGGAAGGCCACTTTAAGACGTCTGATTTAAAGGTCACACGTCTGATTCTGTGCGGGTTTCCTCCTGACTTGAATCAGATCTAAACAGGGTTTTTGTGCAAGTCCATCAGACGACATACAGGACGTCTGGCACTAAGTCTGGACGTCTGGAAACCTACTTTTACTGTGGGAATTGATTTCCAAACGTTGCAACGGCTAGAAAATCTCTGAGAAGAGATTTTGGGTCAGCCGAGGCAAAACGGTCATTTATCAGACGTCTGGAAAGACCTACGGACGTCTGATAAGGCTCTAACGGTCATAATCTTGAGTGTTCGCTAAGCCAGCCAACGGTCCACTAATTGGACGTCTAGCAAATCCATCAGACGTCTCCTAAGACGTCTGGTCTAAGGTCTGGACGTCTGATTTCATCAGACATAACTAACTATGTCCAGCCTAACAGTTATCAGACGTCTGAAACAACAGTCAGACGTCTTAAAATGCTTTATCAGACGTCTGATTTGGGAATTAGACGTCAGTAAGTGCTGTTTGAACCCTATATTGGTTTTCTAAGTATTCTACAGAAAACCTAAGTATCCTAGGGTTGTGCCGGTGTTCCTAGGACTACTGTTAGGGTTCTTTGAGGCTCTTTAACATAATTTTCTAAGGAAAATAAAGAGCAAGAAAAATAAAGATAAAAGTACATGAACGGATTAAAAAGAATCTATCCTATTCTTCTTGTCTTCTATCTTCAATCTGTCGCCCCACGCGAACCTCCTCTGTTTTCCGTCAAGCTCCTCCAATCCGTCCTGGATGCGAGCTCGAGTTCCATCTAAACACGTCCACATTTGCAATTGACCTGAAATCTAGGACTCAAATTGCAAATGTTAAATAACACGTGTTTTGTTATCATCAAAACAAATGATCATGGTACTCTCGCACCAACAATCTCCCCCTTTTTGATGATGACAAAACCGTAAATAATAATGCAGAAAAAAACCTCCCCCTTTTTGACATTATCAAAAAGGTTTAATTGGTTTTACATTTCCTATAACTCCCCCTTAAAACATGCTCTTCTATGAGTTTCAAAGGTAATGTCCTCCCTGTTTTTGTAACAATGAGATAGCTATTATTTTTCTCCCCCTTTCTAAAGGAAATTTAGCTACCTTATATCTCCCCCTTAAAAATTGACAATTAGCTCATAAATTTTAACTCCCCCTATCTAAATGCTACTGATAAAAATATAGGGTAAAGGGTTTTACCTCACCTACCATGGCCAATAAAATGGCCCGAATGGTGGTGGTGGATGCCACATCGGATGGGGCTCCCATCCGTAGCTTGGAGGCCCGGGCATCGGCGCCGGTCTCCAATCTGGTGGTCGACGTGCGGCGGGTCCGTCGTTTGTTCGCCGTCTCGTCGGTCTTCTTGTTCTCCTCCTTGGTCTACTCCTTGGTTCTCCCAACTTGAGTTGACCAGCTATGAGTTTATAGGTCCAGTCCTTTGTGTTGTAGTTATCCATGAACCCTACAAAACAAGATTCTAATTTTTTCTTCGGTATCCAAGTGAGCTTGGATCCGGATCTGTTAGCGGGTCTCCTTGATGGAGATCCTTTCTCAACCTTAGGGCTATAAAAATTATCTACTTTATTGATTAATTTGTTGGAGTTTTCCCTAAGACATGCAATATCTTTTTCTATAATACTCATCTTAGTCTTTAAATTAAAGATTTCTAACTTTAGACTATCATTTTCCTCAATCAATTTATTATTTTCATTGATGAGGTTTTGATTTTCTAATAATAGGTTATCATTTTTAGGACAAGCTTCTAGATCCTTAAGTTTTATTTCTAACCTATCATTTTCAGATTTAAGAAAGCTAAGATTCTTTTTCATGCTTTTGTTTTCTATTTTTAGAGATTTACTAAGCTCAAATAGCTCATTAAAAGCTTCTTGTAAATCAAAATTTACCTCGTCGTCGGAGTCGCTTCCGCTTTCACTGTCGCTATTGGTTCCTCTGGCCATGAAACCAAAGCAAGCGGTTTCTTCTTCTTTTTCTTCTTCTTCCTCCGAGCTAGAATCCTCATGAGTGCCTTCCAACCTCCTCCATATCTCGTGGGCGGTGGTGCACTCTTGGATTCGTTCGAATTCCTTCGGACTCAATGCGCAGTACAAGGCATTCATTGCCTTTGCGTTGAGTGAGAGCTCTAGAATCTGCACCTGCGAGTAGCCTCCTTGGGGTCGCTTCGGGATCTCGTATGGGGTTTCGCAACATCCCCATACCTCGAATTCAGTGGCTTGGAGCCACGTCTTCATCCTCAACTTCCAATAGCTGTAGTTGTTCCCGTCAAAGAACGGCGGACGGGTTGTGGACTGCCCCTCGGAAATCCTGCTTGTGGAACAGCTTCCCTCCATGATCTTCTTGCCGGGTGTTACTCCGAACTCGCAAGAACCTGCTCTGATACCAATTGAAATTCCCTACTTGGAGGGGGTGAGATCAGTGTGACGTAAAAAATGCGTAATTGAAATATAAACAATCTCACAAATAGTCAATCACACAAAGACACAAAGTATTTTTAGGTGGAAACCCAAACTGGGTGAAAACCACCACCTAACCCTCTCGAGTTAGGATTTTCCGATCAACCTAGTTGATCAAATCCACTAACCGAATCACTTTAAAACGAGGGTGATTCAACCTCAGTACAACCACGCTACAAGTACGAGGGTAGCGTTCCTCAACCCCTTCTCTCCACGAGAAGGATTTTGTCCCACGAAGGAGACGGGAATTCGCAAAGCGAATACCCAACCAAAAGACAAAGATAAAATAAAACAACAGGTCCTATAGAGCCAACAAAGTAATAAACCTAAGCTTCTATAGGAATTAGGAAACTCCCCTTTGCAAGGAGTGCGTCGACGATGACGCGGGTGCGTGAGCCACGCAACAGCGCAATGTCGCTCTCGTGAACAACGGCGGGAGAGCGGGTGCGCGAAGCTTGATGCTCTCAAGAGAATGGAGCTTGAGCTTGGAGAGCAAGAGCTATCTAGGACACAAGAGAGTGGAACTATGTTGCTTAAGTGTATCCAAGTGTGTGTCTTGTGTTTCTCTTGGTGTATATCTTGTGTATCAAGGTGTGTAAAGGCTCCCCTCTATTTATAGAGGCCTTAGGAAGGCTTTGGAAGGCTTAGGAAAGGTTCTATAGCCGTTGGGAACAAAGCCCAAGAGAATCAGGCAGAAATCAGGACAATGATTACATTTGACAGGGTAATCAGACGTCTAACTCTGGCATCAGACGTCTGGAAGGCCACTTTAAGACGTCTGATTTAAAGGTCACACGTCTGATTCTGTGCGGGTTTCCTCCTGACTTGAATCAGATCTAAACAGGGTTTTTGTGCAAGTCCATCAGACGACATACAGGACGTCTGGCACTAAGTCTGGACGTCTGGAAACCTACTTTTACTGTGGGAATTGATTTCCAAACGTTGCAACGGCTAGAAAATCTCTGAGAAGAGATTTTGGGTCAGCCGAGGCAAAACGGTCATTTATCAGACGTCTGGAAAGACCTACGGACGTCTGATAAGGCTCTAACGGTCATAATCTTGAGTGTTCGCTAAGCCAGCCAACGGTCCACTAATTGGACGTCTAGCAAATCCATCAGACGTCTCCTAAGACGTCTGGTCTAAGGTCTGGACGTCTGATTTCATCAGACATAACTAACTATGTCCAGCCTAACAGTTATCAGACGTCTGAAACAACAGTCAGACGTCTTAAAATGCTTTATCAGACGTCTGATTTGGGAATTAGACGTCAGTAAGTGCTGTTTGAACCCTATATTGGTTTTCTAAGTATTCTACAGAAAACCTAAGTATCCTAGGGTTGTGCCGGTGTTCCTAGGACTACTGTTAGGGTTCTTTGAGGCTCTTTAACATAATTTTCTAAGGAAAATAAAGAGCAAGAAAAATAAAGATAAAAGTACATGAACGGATTAAAAAGAATCTATCATATTCTTCTTGTCTTCTATCTTCAATCTGTCGCTCCACGCGAACCTCCTCTGTTTTCCGTCAAGCTCCTCCAATCCGTCCTGGATGCGAGCTCGAGTTCCATCTAAACACGTCCACATTTGCAATTGACCTGAAATCTAGGACTCAAATTGCAAATGTTAAATAACACGTGTTTTGTTATCATCAAAACAAATGATCGTGGTGCTTAGAAAACCAATATAGGGTTCAAACAGCACTTCCAGACGTCTAATTCCAAAATCAGACGTCTGATAAAGTATTTTAAGACGTCCGACTATTGTTTCAGACATCTGATATCTGTTAGGCTGGACATAGCTAGTTCTGTCTGATGAAATCAGACGTCCAGACCTTAGACCAGACGTCTTAGGAGACGTCTGATGGACTTGCCAGACGTCCAGATAGTGGACCGTTGGCTAACTTAGCAGGCACAGCAGAATATGATCGTTAGAGCCTTATCATACGTCCTTAGGCCTTTCCAGACGTCTGATAAATGACCGTTTTGCCTCGGCTGACCCAAAATCTCTTCTCAGAGATTTTCTAGCTGTTGCAACGTTTGGAAAATCCATTCCCACAGTAAAAGTAGGTTTCCAGACGTCCAGACATAGTGTCAGACGTCCTATATGTCGTCTGATGGACTTGCGCAAAAATCCTGTTTAGATCTGATCCAAGTCAGGAAGAGACCCACCCAAAATCAGACGTCTGACCTTGAAATCAGACGTCTTAAAGTGGCCTTCCAGACGTTTGATGCCAGAGTTAGACGTCTGATTACCCTGTCAAGTGCAATCATTGTCCTGATTTCGGCCTGATTCTCTTGGGCTTTGTTCCCAACGGCTATGGAAGCTTTTCTAAGCCTTCCAAAGCCTTCCTAAGGCCTCTATAAATAGAGGGGAGCCTTTGCACACCAAAAGAAACACATAGACACACTAAGAGAAACACAAGACACACTTAAGCAACATAGTTCCACTCTCTTGTGTCCTAGCTAGCTCTTGCTCTCCAAGCTCAAGCTCCATTCTCTTGAGAGCATCAAGCTTCGCGCACCCGCTCTCCCACCGTTGTCTACGAGAGCGACGTTGCGCCGTCGCGTGGCACACGCACCGCGTCATCAACTCGACGCACTCCTTGCAAAGGGGAGTTTCCTAATTCCTATAGAAGCTAGGTTTATAATTATTTTGTTGGCTCTATAGGATTGTTGTTTATTTTATCTTTGTTATTTAGTTGGGTATTCGCTTTGCGAATTCCCGTCTCCTTCGTGGGACAAAATCCTTCTCGTGGAGAGAAGGGGTTAAGGAACGCTACCCTCGTACTTGTAGCGTGGTTGTATTGAGGTTGAATCACCCTCGTTTTAAGTGATTCGGTTTAGTGGATTTTGATCAACTTGGTTGATCGGAAAATCCTAACTCGAGAGGGTTAGGTGGTGGTTTTCACCCGGTTTGGGTTTCCACCTAAAAACAATTGTGTACATTGTGTGATTGGTTTTCTTTGGTGAGATTACTTTATATTTTATTTCCGCATTTATTACGTCACCCCTCCTAGTAGGGAACTTTCATTTGGTATCAGAGCAGGTTCTTGCAAGATCGGAGTAACACCCGGCAAGAAGATCATGGAGGGAAGCTGTTCCACAAGCAGGATTTCCGAGGGGCAGTCCACAACCCGTCCGCCGTTCTTCGACGGGAGCAACTACCCCTACTGGAAGTTGCGGATGAAGACCTGGCTTTAAGCCACCGACTTCACGATCTGGGCCAGATGCGAGACGCCATTTGAGATCCCAGAAAAACCCGCGCGAGGCTACTCGCAGCTGCATATTCGAGAGCTTTCACTCAGCGCAAAGGCAATGAATGCCCTGTATTGCGCGTTGAGTCCGAAAGAGTTCGAGAAAATCCAAGAGTGCACTACCGCCCACGAGATATGGAGGAAGTTAGAAGACACTCATGAAGAGATGAGCTCGGAGGAAGAAGAAGAAGAAAAAGAAGAAGAAACGGCTTGCTTTGGTTTCATGGCCAGAGGAACCAATAGCCACAGTGAAAGCGGAAGCGACTCCGACGACGAGGTAAATCTCGATCTACAAGAAACTTTTAATGAACTTTTTAAAGTTAGTAAATCACTAAAAAGAGAAAATAATAGCATTAAAAAGAATCTTAGTTTTCTTAGAAATGAAAATGATAGGTTAGAAAAATAACTCAAGGACATAGAAACTAGTCCTAAGGATAATAACCTGTTATTAGAAAATCATAACCTCATCAATGAAAATAATAAATTGATTGAGGAAAATGTTAGTATAAAAATAAAAATTTCTGATTTAAAGACTAAGGTGAGTATTATAGAAAAAGAAATTGCATGTCTTAGAGAAAACTCTAACAAACTAATCAACAAAGTAGATGATTTATATAGCCCTAAGATTGAGAAAGGATCTCCATCAAGGAGACCCGCTAACAGATCTGGATCCAATAACACTTGGATACCGAAGAAAGAATTAGAATCTTGTTTTGTAGGGTTCAGGGATAATTACAACACAAAGGACTGGACCTACAAACTCAAAGCTGGTCAACTCAAGTTGGGAGAACCAAGGAGTAGACCAAGGAGGAGAACAAGAAGACCGATGAGACGGCGAACAAGCAACAGACCCGCCGCACGTCGACCACCAGACTGGAGACCGGCGCCGATGCCCGGGCCTCCAAGCTACGGATGGGAGCCCCATCCGATGTGGCATCCACCACCACCATTCGGCCCATTTTATTGGCCATGGTAGGTGAGGTAAAACCCTTTACCCTATCTTTTTATCATAAGCATTTAGATAGGGGGAGTTAAAATTTATGAGCTAATTGTCAATTTTTAAGGGGGAGATATAAGTTAGCTAAATTTCCTTTAGTAAGGGGGAGAAAAATAATAGCTATCTTGTTGTTACAAAAAGGGGGAGAATATCACCTTTGTTAAAATAAATTCATAGAAGAGCATGTTTTAAGGGAGAGTTATATGAAATGTAAAACCAATTAAACCTTTTTGATAATGTCAAAAAGGGGGAGGTTTTTTTTCTGCATTATTATTTATGGTTTTGTCATCATCAAAAAGGGGGAGATTGTTGGTGCTAGAGCACCACGATCATTTATTTTGATGATAACAAAACACGTGTTATTTAACATTTGCAATTTGAGTCCTAGATTTCAGGTCAATTGCAAATGTAGACGTGCTTAAACGGAGTTCGAGCTCGCATCCAGGATGGATTGGAGGAGCTTGACGGAAAATAGAGGAGGTTCGCGTGGAGCGACAGATTGAAGATAGAAGACAAGAAGAATATGATAGATTCTTTTTAATCATTTCTTGTATCTCTTGTCTTTATTTTCTTGCTCTTATTTTCCTTAGAATATTATGTTAAAGAGCCTCAAAGTACCCTAACAGTAGTCCTAGGAATACCGGCACAACCCTAGGATACTTATGTTTTCTGTAGAATACTTAGAAAACCAATATAGGGTTCAAACAGCACTTCCAGACGTCTAATTCCAAAATCAGACGTCTGATAAAGTATTTTAAGACGTCCGACTATTGTTTCAGACATCTGATATCTGTTAGGCTGGACATAGCTAGTTCTGTCTGATGAAATCAGACGTCCAGACCTTAGACCAGACGTCTTAGGAGACGTCTGATGGACTTGCCAGACGTCCAGATAGTGGACCGTTGGCTAACTTAGCAGGCACAGCAGAATATGATCGTTAGAGCCTTATCATACGTCCTTAGGCCTTTCCAGACGTCTGATAAATGACCGTTTTGCCTCGGCTAACCCAAAATCTCTTCTCAGAGATTTTCTAGCTGTTGCAACGTTTGGAAAATCCATTCCCACAGTAAAAGTAGGTTTCCAGACGTCCAGACATAGTGTCAGACGTCCTATATGTCGTCTGATGGACTTGCGCAAAAATCCTGTTTAGATCTGATCCAAGTCAGGAAGAGACCCACCCAAAATCAGACGTCTGACCTTGAAATCAGACGTCTTAAAGTGGCCTTCCAGACGTTTGATGCCAGAGTTAGACGTCTGATTACCCTGTCAAGCGCAATCATTGTCCTGATTTCGGCCTGATTCTCTTGGGCTTTGTTCCCAACGGCTATGGAAGCTTTTCTAAGCCTTCCAAAGCCTTCCTAAGGCCTCTATAAATAGAGGGGAGCCTTTGCACACCAAAAGAAACACATAGACACACTAAGAGAAACACAAGACACACTTAAGCAACATAGTTCCACTCTCTTGTGTCCTAGCTAGCTCTTGCTCTCCAAGCTCAAGCTCCATTCTCTTGAGAGCATCAAGCTTCGCGCACCCGCTCTCCCACCGTTGTCTACGAGAGCGACGTTGCGCCGTCGCGTGGCACACGCACCGCGTCATCAACTCGACGCACTCCTTGCAAAGGGGAGTTTCCTAATTCCTATAGAAGCTAGGTTTATAATTATTTTGTTGGCTCTATAGGATTGTTGTTTATTTTATCTTTGTTATTTAGTTGGGTATTCGCTTTGCGAATTCCCGTCTCCTTCGTGGGACAAAATCCTTCTCGTGGAGAGAAGGGGTTAAGGAACGCTACCCTCGTACTTGTAGCGTGGTTGTATTGAGGTTGAATCACCCTCGTTTTAAGTGATTCGGTTTAGTGGATTTTGATCAACTTGGTTGATCGGAAAATCCTAACTCGAGAGGGTTAGGTGGTGGTTTTCACCCGGTTTGGGTTTCCACCTAAAAACAATTGTGTACATTGTGTGATTGGTTTTCTTTGGTGAGATTACTTTATATTTTATTTCCGCATTTATTACGTCACCCCTCCTAGTAGGGAACTTTCATTTGGTATCACGAGGGCCAAAGAGTCTGTGTAAAGTGGCCAAACCCACCTTAGGTCTCGACCCGAAGGCGGCAAGCTCTCCTTTACACTAAGAGGTAACATGTGCTTCCCTTGGTACCACGTACTCAAGGGACAGCACACTTCCCAGCACATTCCTAGATCCATTCCATTTACTTCCAGGAGCTCATCTCCTAATTCCCCGAAGGGTTCATGCTCATGTTTCTCAGGCCAAGCCATACCAGGTTTCATCATTTCTATTTCCATTTCTCAGGTTCTACACATGTAACTTGTAACTTTATTGTTCACATTCCAGGTTTATTCGCAGGTAGCTCGTGTTTCCAATATTCAATCTTCCAATCTAGTTCATATACATGCAGCTCATATTTAACGTAAACAACCAGAATTTACATGCAACATTTTGCTAACAAAAGTACTTTTCATTTCACAGGCAGGTTGCTGGTAGAACGTGGTTTCGTCTTTATGTTATTATGGTTTACATTCGTTGTAGTACATGACAACACAACTACCAGATTACTACAATTTTTTACTCGGAATACAATGTTTTCCCGAGGTCGAACTCAGGGAGCAACTAGAATTCTAGAAGTAAAAAGTTCTCAATTAGGTTACAAAAATGAGAGAGAGGAGAGAGAGGGCTAGAGTTCTCTTGGCTTCTTCTTCTTCTCTCTTCTTTTCTTTCTTTCTTTCTTCTTTCTTCTACAGAGTCTTCTTTTCTTCTTGCTTCTTCTGTTCTTGTCTTCTCTTTTCTCTTTTTCTTCCCTGCGGCAGTGGTGATCTTCCTCTTCTTTTTCTTTCTTCCTTGCTTGCGGCTATGCCTTCTTACTTTTTTTTTTCTTCTTCTTCTTCTGTTTATCTCCTTCACTTCTTCTCTTCCTGCCTTCTGCATCTGTTCTTCTTTTCTTTCTTTCTTTTCTTTAGTCAGTAGCTGTGGTGATCTTCTTCTTCTTTCTCTTCTTTTCCTTCCTCCCTTCTGCGGCTGTGGGGATTCCAACGTTTGATACTGTGTTCAGACGACTTATCTATGGCTTTGCTACAGTTCTTTTCTTCTTCCTTTCTTCTTCTTCTTCTGTTTATCTCCTTCACTTCTTCTTCAGCTGCCCTGAGAGGCTAAGGCTTTGGCCGCTTCCCTTCTTCTGTTCCTTCCTGCCTTCTTCTTCTTCTGTTCTTGCATGCTCACACAAGGGTTAGAGCAAAACCTACCCTACCCTTCCCCGCGTCTCTCTCTTTCTCAGATTTCTCTCTTAGGACTGCTCTCCCAGAGTCGGGTAATCGGGTGCGGGTATCGTGCCCGGGACCAGGCCCACCGGCGTGCTGTGGAGGGCGAGGAGTGCGTGGTTTGGGTAATCGGATCCTGCCTAGACTCGCGGGGTGTGAGCGCGGGCGAGGGCGAGCGAGCACGTGGCGCACAGCGTGCGGGAGGGACCTGACCCCTGTGTTCGAAGGCGATTAGCCTTAGGCACTTTTTCAATTTAAGTGCGGGCGCTTGGCCACGTACTTCCGAGGTGGAACTAAAGTCCCACCTCCCAAATTGGCACTCGCAGGTGAGCTACCTGCGGCCAATTGCAGTAGCCCGCGAGCTCTTCGCCCCAGCTGCAGACCTAGGTGCCTTCGCAGAGACAACCCGCGCGACCTGGGACGCGCACTTGGGCTGGAGGGCACCTGCAGCTGCAGGTGAAGCTGCTGTAGCTCGTCGGCAATGGCGGCGAGGGGCGCGCACCTGAAATCACAACAACGGCCTCTCGGCTCAGTCAGAATACGCAGGAAGCTTCGCAGGAGTGAGGAGAAGTTTTGCGGCGGTCGGTGGGGTGCGGGAGTGCGTGAAGAGGCTGACCTAGGTCAGACTGTGGCTAGAGAGGTGGGTTTGTTCGGGGGGTGGTCAAGTGGTGTTTGGCAGTGAATGGAGATGGGGAATCGATAGAGTGGAGTGTGAGGGAGCTTATGCGGTGGTCTGCGAGGTGCGGGGGTGTCTGTGGTCGTGAGATGGTCTCGCCGAAGGGGGTGATCGGAGGTGGAGAGGATGGTCTGGACAGTGGCGGTCGGGTGGTCGAAAGGGCAATTAAAAAGGGGGAAAATGAAAGGGAAATAGAGAGGAAGCTATCTACCTAAGTATTCGACGAAGGGGGAGGGCAGAGCAGCCGGCTCGCATCCGTCGGAGCTGGAGACGAAGACGCCCTGGAGGAGGGTTTCAACGACGTAGAAGCAGACGGAGGGCGCCGACGGGTACAGCTCGGCGCGGACGATAGAGCAAGGCAAACCCTGCTGTAGGTAAGGCAGCAGAGCAACGAGGAGGAAGAGGAGGAGTTCATCGGAAGCTTCGGGCTCTCTGATCGGAGGAGGAAGGGATGAAGAGGGGGGTGATTCTCCGTCAAAGGAAGCTTATCGGAGTCGGTAGGGTGTGCCGCTCCTTATAAGGGGTTGGCGCAGAGGGAGGGGCGAGCTGGCGTCGTGCCAGCCTTGCCGGAGTAAGGCCGGAGATGACACCCATACCTTCCCATGTTTGCACAGAAGGTATGGTGGTCGGCAAAGGGCATGGGTGGGTCCCTGCGACGGAGGACGTCGCAGGGAACCCTGCTTCTGCTTTGCAGGACGGTAACCCTGCTCTGCGCGGCGCCATGCTCCGCGCAAGGTCACCGGAGTATGGCGCTGCGCAGAGTTTGCAGGGAGGATCATTCTGCAAAGAATGATGAAAAGCTAGGGGTCTAAATGCAAGGGTTTCAAAAGATATGGGTCAAAAAGTAAATGAAGAGGACCAAATTGTAAAGTCGGTCAAGGAGGTCTCTTCTTAGGCTCAAGTTTTTATACAAGACCAATTTGGACCTAAGGATTTTAATGATGAATTTTAATTCTAGGTTGGACCATGTTTGACCAGTCAATTTGCATAAAAATCCAAATTAAGTTATTAATTGGGCATGGTTCTCTTTTTAGGTTAAAATAGGTTTCTAAGGCCAAATTGAAGGTTCTAAACCCTAGAGAATATTTTTATATAAATTTTAATGGGTTTAGTTGATTTTTATCCTACCTCAAACCTCGTGAATTGAAGTGGGTTTGTTTTAGGATTATAGAATGTCATTTAATTCCTAGAAGTTGCTATAACCCTTATTTAGATCAGATCATCCCACTTTCTTTCTTGTTAGGCTTGTTTGACTTGTGTTTGGACCATTAATTACCCTATTTGCAAACTGCATTGGTGAACTTGCAGTTTTACCCCTTATGATTTGTTTTATTCTTAAACTCAGAATTCTCTGAGTTAAGCCTTTCTTTAGGTCAAGTAGGAGCTTTTTCTCACATATCTGGGTTGGATTGTGCTGGTTAGGGTTCATGATGAGGTTCTCATCACAGTTGTTATTCATTTACAGGCAATTGTTATTATTCTATATACTCATCCAAGACTGCAATCCATACATTCCATACAAATATTCCTGTGTTTCTAGTCCTAGGATTCATGCCATACCCTAGGATCTAACATTCATTCCACATATGCATTCAAGTTTGTAATTGAACTAGAGGAAGCCACTCTACTAGTAAACCCAGGAGTAATGGGGGCTTGATCAGCAAGTCCACGTGCCTCAGCAAATCCCAAATTCGCAACGGAACTAGGTCCTATTGATGAGAACCTCATCATGAACCCTAACTAGCACAATCTAACCCAGATATGTGAGAAAAAGCTCCTACATGACCCAAAGAAAGGCTTAACTCAGAGAATTCTGAGTTTAAGAAGAAAACAAATCATAAGGGGTAAAACTGTAATTTAACCAATGCAGTTGGAGAACAGGGTAATAAAGGGTCCAAACACAGGTCAAACAAGCCTAATAAGAAGGAAAGTGGGATGATCTGATCTAAAAAGGGTTATAGCAACTTCAAGAAATTAAATGACATTCTGTAACCCTAAAATAAACTCATTTCAATTCACGAGGTTTGAGGCAGGATAAAAATCAAATAAACCCTCTAAAATTCATAGAAAAATAATCTCTAGGGTTTAGAACCTTCAATTTGGACTTAGAAACCTATTTTGACCTAAAAAGAGAACCATGCCCAATTAATGACTTAATTTGAGTTTTTACACAAATTGATCGGTCAAACTTGGTCCAACATAGAATTAAAATTCACCATTAAAATCCTTAGGTTTAGATTGGTCTTGTATAAAAACTTGAGCCTAAGAAGAGACCTCCTTGATCGACTTTACAATTTGGTCCTCTTCATTTTCTTTTTGACCCTTATCTTTCGAAACCCTTGCATTTTGGCCCCCAGCTTTTCATCATTCTTTGCAGAATGGTCCTCCTTGCAAACTCTGCGTAGCACCATACTCCGGCGACTTTGCACGGAGTATGGCGCCGCGCAGAGAAGGGTTACCGCCCTGTAAAGCATAAGCGGGGTTCCCTGGGACGTCCTCCGTCGCAGGGACCCGGCCATGCTCTCTACCGACCACCATACCTTCCGTGCGAATGCGCGGAAGATATGGGTACCATCTCCGGCCTCACTCCGGCGAGGCTGGCACGACGCCAGCTCGCCCTTCCCTCTGCGCCAACCCCTGTTCAAGGACCGGCAGACCCTGCCGATTCCTTCAAGCTCTTCTTTGACGGAGAAAACCCCCCACTTCATCCTTTCCTCCTCCGTCAAAAGGCCCGAAGCTTCCAGCGACTTCCTCCTCTTCCTCCTCGTCGCTCTGCTGCCCTACCTGCAGCAGGGTTTGCCTTGCCCTCTCGTTTGCGCTGGGCTGTACCCGCCGGCGCCCTCCGCCTGCTTCCTTGTCGCCGCACTCCTCTAGGGCTCCTTCTCCAGCTCCGGCAGATACGACCCAGTTGCTCCGCCCTCCCCCTTCGTCTAATACTTAGGTAAATAGCTTCCCCTCTATTTCCCTTTCATTTCCCCTCTTTTAAACTACCCTGTCGACCACTCGACCGCCACTATCCAGACCGTCCTCTCCACCTCCGATCACACCCTCCGGTGAGACCATCTCACAACCACAGACACCCCCGCTCCTCGCCGACCACCGCACAAGCTCCCTTACACTCCACTCTATTGATTCCCCATCCCCATTTACTGGCAAACGCCACCCGACCACCCCCCGAACAAACCCACCTCTCCAGCCACAGTCCGACCTAGGGCTACCTCCACACGCGGCCTCGCGCCTTGCCGCCACCCGCACTGCCTTCGCCGCACTCCGGCGGAGCTCCCTACGTCTTCTGACTTGGCCGAGAGGCCGTATTCCTGCTTTCAGGTCAGCAGCCCCCTCGCCGCCATTACTGAGCTGCTGCAGCTCCTTCACTTGCAGTTGCAGGTGCCTTCCAGCCCAGGCACGCATCCCAGGTCGTGCGGGTTGCTTCTGCGAAGCATCCTAGGTTTGCAACTGGGGCGAAGACCTCGCGAGTTGCTGCAATTGCTTGCGGCTTCCTTAGCTGCAGGCGCTAATTTGGGAGGTGGGACTTTAGTCCCACCTCTGAAGTGCGTGGCCGAGCGCTCGCACTTAAATTGGAAAAGTGTCTAAGGCTATTCGCCTTCGAACACAGGGGTCAGGTCCCTGTCATGCACGCTGCGTGCCACGCGCTCGCTCGTGCTCGCCCGCGCTCACGCCCCGCGGGTCTGGGCATGATCCGATTATCCAAGCCGCGCACTCCTCACCCACCACCGCATGCTGGTGGGCTTGGTCCCGGGCGCGATACCCACACCCGACTACCCGACTCTGGGAGAGCGGTCCCAAGAGAGAAATCTGAGAAAGAGAGAGACGCGGGGAAGGGTAGGGGTAGGTTTTTCTCTAACTCTTGTGTGAGCGTGCAGGAACAGAAGGAGAAGAAGGAAGGAAGGAAAAGAAGAAGAAGGGAAGTGGTTGAAGCCTTAGCTGCTCAGGGCAGCTGAAGAAGAAGAAGTGAAGGAGAGAAACAGAAGAAGAAGAGAAGGAAGGCATTGTATCAAACCCACAGTTAAGTCGTCTGACCACTGCAGCAGACGACGGAAGGACAGCGGCCATAATAGAAAGAAGAGAAAAGAAGAGGGGCTGTAAGGAAAGAAAGAAGGAAGCAGAGAAACAGAAAGAAGAAGAAGGCTGAAGAAGAAAGAAGGAAGCAGAGAAGAAAAAGAAGTTAGAGAAGAAGAAGAAGATTACCACAGCCGCAGAAGAAGAAAAGAAAAGAAAGAAGAAGAAAGGAAGACTCTGCAGGAAAAAGAAGAGGAGATCAGCTGGAAGAAAAAGAAGGATAGAAAGAAAAGGAAGAGAGAAGAAGAAGAAGCCAAGAGAACTCTCTCTCTCTCCCTCTCTCTCTTATTTTTGTAACCTAATTGAGAACTTTTATATTTTTAGAATTCTAGTAGCTCCCTGAGTTCGACCTAGGGAAAGCTATTTCCAAGTAAAAATTTGTAATAGTAATCTGGTAGCTGGTTTGTACTGCAACGATTGTAAACCATAATAATATAAACTCAACAGCTGCCGGAGTTGCTATTACCTATCACAAGGATCAATCACAAGAGATCACTCAGAACATGATAAATGTATTCCAACAAGTAGAGGAACTTATACGGAGAACAACGGAATCTTAATTGCAGAAATCGGACCTCTAACGGCCCCTAAACGGGTCAAAAATAGTAATTCTAATTCATATCAGATGTCTGGAACACCTTCTAGATGTCTTAAAAAAAGTCCAGAACCATACCTCAACTCTATGCTACTCCTCATACGCCCAGGAACTCCGCTGAACCGTCTGGACCCAGTTCCAGACGTCCGACCACCTCTTCGGACATCTAGAGATGCTTCCCGCCGTCTGGTGCCTCGCCCAAACGTCTGAACTGCGTGGGAGGGCGTGTCTCGCGCCTTCCCAAAATGAATCCTGCAGGCGTCGACAAAAATCTTCTCAACATGGCACAAAACAGTGCCTCGGCGGAACGGCCTGCATGGCCGTATCCACAAAGAAGGTGTACGTGGCGAAACTTACCTCTCAGTGGTCTTGAACCTCCTCCAGATGTCGTCTACGTTGTCTGGACGTCGGTCCAGACATTTGATTTTGGGAAAATCCTAGAACCAGAACCCACCTTCGCCTTCTCGCACCACACGTGGCCGCGCCGCGTCCGCTCGCCTGCTGCTCCGGCTGCAGCAGTGTTGGGGAGGACCTCCTCGATGCACCTCTCCACCTCACACACGCGCCAACCGGCCGTGAGCTCTCCGGTGAGCTCCCACACGAGCTCACGCTTGCTCTCCTCTCTTTTCCTCGCTGCTCCTCCTCTCCTCCCACGCTGCTCATGCCCTCTACCCGCTACTCGCCGCTTACCGCTCTCGCTGGATTAGGAAGAAGGGTGGCTGGAGGTGGGGTGAACGAGGGAGTGGAGGGGGTTTAAATAGGGCGCTGGGTTAGGGTTTTGCATTGGCGAGAGGAGAGAGAGAGGAGAAACGAGGTCGTGTACTGTCTGCACGCAGCACGCGCGCAAACGTGAGGACGTACACAAAAAAAATTTGATTTCCAGACGTCTGGGAAGGTGTCTAGACATCTAACCAGACGTTTGACCCAAGTCTCAGACGTCTTAAAGGGCTATAACAGCACAGGTCTTAACACCCTGTCACAACCTTCCGAAGAGGAAGAGGGGATCAGAGAGACGAGTCTTCCGCTCGGAAAAACTCCGAAGGAGGGATGAGAGGTCGCCGGAGGTGAGTAACGAATAGTCTATCGTCGACTGCTATTAGGGAAGGGGAGCCGACCTCTTGGATTGGAGGGGTCCTAGGATATTTATAGGTTATGGTGGTGGTTATGGAGTTTGAATCTGGATGTAGAAAGGGGTGGGTACAGGCTAACCACCGGCGTTGTCTCTGATGTCGGTGAGGTTATCGCCGTGACCTAAATAGGATTATAGGACGATCCAGACCGATAGATGAGTTTATGGAGGTGAGCGCAAGCTTCTGTAGCTTGGCGAGGAAGGACTGACATAGGATGGACGGTCATCAGAGGGTGACTACACCGTTGCTCGCCAGCCGTTCAAACGGCTAAAGAAGAAATGAAGAAGTGTGTTCACAAGGACCTATGTGCAAAGAAAGTTAAGGACCTATGTGCATGGAAAGGACTCAAGTGCAATGAAAATCAGGGACCAAAATGCAAATAGAGGCTTTTTAGGTTAATTTTAATTTAATTCTTTTCCAAAATTATATATATATATATTAGCTAATATTATAAAAATTCCTTGTATTCACATTTTTTTGACCCATTTATCTATATTTATTTTAATTTATTAAATTACTTAAGTTATTACATACTAAAGTATAAATTATGCTTAAGTTAAATTAGGTATTAATTAGGTAACTAAGTAATTATATTTCGAGTCCATTTATTAATTAAATTATTAATGATATTAATTGACTTATAATTAATCATTTTCAACTTATTTTTAGGTCCTTTATTTATCTGTCCCTTGTTATATAATTAACCCCTATCTATACATATGTTTGGCTAATTAACTAGGGTTTCTAGTTAATTACGGGTAGTTAGAAGCTATGATGAGCCTCTCATTGGTGAAGCACTCTCGTCTATAGTTTTATTATTTCGTCGTAGTATAGCATAGAGAAGTGGTTACCAGTTTAATACAATTTGTTACTCGGAAATAAAAGAGTTCCCGAGGTCGAACTCAGGGAGCAAGTTGTATTCTAGAAGTACAATATTTCTATTGCAAAAGAGAGAGAGAGAGAGATAGGTTGGTCTCTTGGATTTTTCTTCTCTTCTTTCTCTCATCTTTGTCTTCTTTCTTCTTCTTGTTTGACGGATCTTCTGCCTTCAGTTCCTCTTCTTCTTTCTTTTTCTTTGCGGTGCCTGCTCTTCTTTCCTTCTTCTTTTCTTCCTCTGCAGAGCATCGTCTAATTTTCCATTCAAACGACTTAAGTCGCCGCTGCTACAGTGCTGCTTGGTGCTCCTCCTTCTTCTTCCTTTCTTTTTCTTTGCGGTGCCTGCTCTTCTTCTCTGCCTCGCTTTTCTTCACGCAGCCACAGCTCTAGCTGCTCCTTTCTTCTTTCTCTTCTCCTTCTTCCTCTGCGGTCTGCCTTCTCTTCTTCTTCTTCCTTTGTGCTTGCACACTCACAGATTAGTCAGGGCAAAAACCTACTCTACCCTCCCCCGCATCTCTCTCTCTCAGATTTCGCTCGTAGGATTGCTCTCCCAGAGCTGCCGGGTATTCGGGTACGGGTCGCGCCCGGGTCCAGGCCCACCGGCGTGTGGTGGTGGGCGAGGAGTGCAGGTCGGGTAAACGGGTCGGGCCAGGTTCGCGGGGGGTGGTCGCGGACGAGGTCGGGTGAGCGGGTGAGAGGGACCTCACCCCGTGTGCTGAGGCGATAAGCCTATAGCACTTTTTACCTTTATATGGGTGCGCGGCTGCAGAATCTTCTGAGGTGGGACTAAATGTCCCACCCCAATTGGGTGCCTGTAACTGAGAGAGCTGCAGGCAATTGCCGCTGTGCGCGAGGCTCTCGCCCCAGCTGCAGGCCTGGGCGAATGCGGGAAGGCGAAGCGCGCAGCCTGGAGAGTCGAGGCTGGGCAGGGCGAGGCTGCAGCTGCAGGCGGAAGGAGCTCCACCTGCTCAGCAATGGCGACGGAGGGCAGGTGACCTGTTCACAGTGAAACGGCCTCTCGGCCAAATCAGACAAGCGGGGGACCTTTGCCGTGACACGACGAAGGTGGTGCAGGGTCTGACAGGTCGTGGGGTGATGTCTGGCGGCGGCCCTAGGTCGGACTGCGACCGGAAAGGTGGGTTTGTTCGGGGGAGTGTTGTGGGGATGTGGAGTGGTAGTGGAGGGGCGGAGGGTGTTGGGTGAGGTGAGGCGGAGCTTTTGGGGTAGGTGGCGAGTTGTGTGGAGTGGTGGATTGACGGGGGCAACTCGCCGGAGAGTGGCCGGAGATGGAGAAGGTGAGGGCGGTCAGGTCGGTCGAGGGTTTAATCAAATGTAAAATAGTGAGGAAAAGAAAGAGGGGGAAGTGGGGAGAAGTTCTGACCTAGTTGTAGAGTCGAAGGGGGCCGGAGTAGGGCGACAGTCGTATCGACTGTCGCCGGAGAAGAAGGTGCCCAGAGAGAGGGGGCGGCGGCGAGGAGAGAGCGGGAGAGCGCGCGCTGGGTACGGCGCGACGCGGGAAGAGCGGGCGAAGGCGGCTCTGCTGCTGGTATTGCGGCAGAGCGACGAGGAGGAGGAGGAAGAACTGCCGGAGCTGGAGGGCCTCTGCCAGAGTGGGAAGAGAGGAAAGGGGGGGGAGTTTCTCCGTCAGAACCAAGCTGCTGAGTTCGATGGACGGGGGCGGCTTTTATAGAGGTGGAATCAGAGAGGAGGGCGGAGGGAGGCGACATGCCACCCTCGCCGGAGGATGGCCGGATTGCAACCCATACCTTCTGCGCGTTCACACGGAAGGTGTGGGTGAAGGCAGAGATCGTGGAGGTGTCCCTGCAACAGCAGACGTCGCAGGGAACACCCCGCTGTCTTGGCAGGGGGTCGCCCTCACCCTACACGGCGCCATGCCTCGCCGGAGCTTGGCGCTGCTCAGGGTTTTGCAGGGAGGACCCAAATGCAAAAATGATGAAGACTTAGGGGCCAAAATGCGAGGGTTTCAAAAGTTGAGGGTCAAAAAGTAATGGATGAGGACCAAAATGCAAAGTCGGTCAAAAAGGTCTCTTCTTAGGCTCAAGCTTTTATGCATGACTAAATGGGGCCTAAGAATTCTAATGGTGAATTTTATTTCTAGGTCAGACCTTGTTTGACCGGCCAATTTACGTAAAAAACCAAATTAAATCATTAATTGGGCATGGTTCTCAATGTAGGTCAAAATGTGTTCCTAAGGCCAAATTGAAGGTTTTAAACCCTAGAGATTATTTTTATATGAATTTTAGAGGGTTTAGTAGATTTTTGCTTTGCCTTGAACCTCGTGAATTGAAGTGGTTTTGTTTTAGGGTTACAGATTGCCATTTAATTCCTTGGAGTTGCTGTAGCCCTTATCAGATCAGATCATCCCACTTTCCTTCTTATTAGGTTAGTTTGACCTATGTTTGGACCCTGAGTTACCCTGTTTGCAGATTGTGCTGGTAAAATTGCATTTTTACCCCTTATGACTTATTTTCTTATTAAACTCAGAATTCTCTGAGTTAAGCATTTCCTTGAGTTATGTAGGAGCTTTTATCCTCTGTATTAGGTCAAAATGAGCTAGTTATGGCTCATGATGAGGTTCTCATCACTCATCATTATGCTTTGATCAAGGGATAATCCACTCACTTATACTGCTGCCAAATGCAACCGTAGAGTACAACCCGTTAATTTGGTTTCTTCGTCTCTTTTCAATCTTGACCATTGATAGATGATATGTTCTTTTATCTTTTGGCATGGAATTCATACCCGGATTTCATAGTGTTCCTTTTTCCTTTTCTGGGTTAACATCCACTGCTCTAGTGAAAATTATATCCAACCTAACGGGATTGGTCTTCCCTTTTTTATTAGGCTAGAAACCACATAATCAAGCTCTAAAAGCTTTTGCCTTAACCCAAGTAGTACAGGGATAAAAGGAAGACATGAGCAATTTCTCAATAAATGCAACATCCCAAAATCCAAGTTCTGAGTTATTTCAAGATGGTTCGGATCAATTTGAACTCGGAAACCCGATTGTGGTTCGTGCTAGTGTCAACACCTCCTTAATGTTACCAAAAATGTGTATTTTGAGTTAACCTTAAGCCAAACGTTGTCAAAAGGGTACCATGTATGGTACTGTTGGATTCCTCTCGTTGCAAGATTTCCAATGCCACTTATTTCACACAAATATGAGGTGTATAGCTCAAGTTATGGCTAAAATAAGTCAACAAGGACCTATATGTAAGGTGAACTCAACCCTAGGGGTATTTTGGAAATTTTACCCACTAAATCCATTCACAACAATCCTTAGGCCTATATATGGGCCCCTTTAGGTCCTCGGGCCGTCATCTCTCTAAGCCTCTTAATTAAGATAGGAATGAGAAGGAAAAGCTTAAGCTTTTGCTTCTTAAAATTTTTAAAAAGTTTTTCGAGGACCTAAATGCGATTCCGAGTTCTGTGGGCTTCCCACCGCAAAACTCACAAAAACTTGTGGCGACGCTAGTGGCGTGCGACGTAAACAGAACGCATGGTGATACAGGCCCGACAGCAAGTGACACGTGGCGGCGAGTGTGAGCACGTGCTTTCACTGAGTGGCAGGGCGTGGAGCGTCTGATCATTGATGCATGTCAAGATTGGGTGGCTACGGGAGAGCATCGGGAGATCCATATGAAGGCATGGACGCGTATCACAGTCCAACACGTATTAGAGTGGATTGGTTGATCGGTGCACGTGAACCGGTTGATCCAGCGACCCCCTTGCGCTATTTCGTTCGGTTTGAGGCCTTCCTGACCTCGAATTTCGACAAATAAGACACCGTTGGAATCGTATTGATGCGTACTATGCCAATAAAAAAGCTTTTATCATTGTAGTTGCGAATCACACTGAAACAAAATAAATTTATAAATCGGTAAGTCCTGTGTAGTTCGCAAGGAGGCAAAACGTGATTTTTGTGCGAAAGCCTTTCGGAAAGACATTCTAAGAAAATATTTATATATGTATATATGTATATATAGACAAGCATTCATGAGATGGAATAAACATTTTATTGATAAAGAGAATGTCTCATAAATCTAATGTAATTGAATGGTTGAAAATATCATGAAACAGAAGAATAAACTATGGAGGAGGAAAAGATGAAGAGAATGTGGTGGAGATGACGAAACCACTTGTGGGATGCTTGTAAGAAACTCGGCAAAGCTTCATATCCAGGGCATCGTGAAGAAGATCGGAGAGAGAGGCTGCAAAGAGAGAAGGGGGTGTGCACTATGGTGGTCTATTTGTTTTTTTCTATCTTTAGGTATCTAAGTTATGTTGTAAAGGGTAGAGGCTAGGCCTTTTTATAGAAAAGTAGGTGGCTTACTATTGGTTGATCTAGAGTGCCTAGCATCACTAATTTGGATGGTTTAGATTTAATAAAAAATGATGTCTAGGATTGGTTGAATAGGGACCTTAGGATATAAGTTGTAGGGCTAGGATTAGATGAGGGTTTTCTAAAAATATGCAACTTAGGTGGGTGGCTACCAAGGGATAAAATCTTGCCAAGAGATAAGATCTTATCTTTTAACCAACCACTAAGGAATAAAATCTTCTTAAGTTGCCACCAACATTATAGTATTAGGCTAGGATTTTCGTGGGTCTTATGTAGGTAGAGTTAGGAATGGACATAGGTTGTGAGAATAGGGTCCTAATTGGGCTAGGTTGACCCTAAGTCTAGTGGGTTGGGTCCAAATAGGTTCCATGAACCCAATTGACTTATACTAAGTCAATTAAGTGAGCTTATGGACCTAAATAGGTTCTTGGGTTAAGGGTTGGATCTAGGGTAGGCTGGATAGGTTCCTAGATAGTAGGACAACTTTGTGAATAAAGGGTTAAGATCATGGATAATGTTATCCATGATTTTGGCTTTTGAGCTCACTTATTTAGTTTAAGCTAACTTAAGGGTAGGAGTTGGGATAAGGGTATCCTATGATTCTAAGGGTAGGGTTGGGTTATCCTAGTCCATCTTTCTCTTCTTCTTTACTTGGATTTTCATTTCTTCCTTGATCAAATCTTGGTCTTCAACCAGCTCCTAATTTTATTGAAGCTTCTTTTCCTATTCAACTCAATACTCCCGCTTATTCCAAGTTCTTAACCAACATTATTCACAGAAGACTATAATTAAATAATTAGGCCTAAACTAAACATAATACACAGAATATGCATGCATGCTCTAAATGCAACATTTACAATCTAAATGCATGATTTTATTAAGGAGCTAACCCTAAAATAAGTCAATTAGGGTAATAGATTAGACTGTACCAATGCGTACTACGTGTTGGTATGATTTATTTGCACTTTTGAGTACTTTTCCTTTAGTGAAAAAACAGAAATGTAATTAGGTGTTTTCAAACCTATTTCTAGTCCATGTGAACCAGGTCATGCCTGCGATGTGTGTATAGATCTCGAGGCAGGCATGGATACTGACCCCAGGCTTGGTGTACACGATTCGGAGTTACCGTGACCCTTTGATGACATTAGGTAGAGTAGTCTACCCCTCCTCTCGATCCCGTCTGGTTTTCAGGTGCCTATGGACCCGTTGAATGTAATTTCTCGCACGTACTGCTTGATTAGTGTATGCCCTTCTTGCTGAGTTTGGAATCCCTTGATTGCGTAGCAATTATAGGTCCTAATCAACCTGAATTAAGTTAGATCCTAGCTTAACTTAGGCATTCTACATATATATGCATCATACTTTGCATCATAGTTGATTTATTAGTTTTGTAAATAATAATGTCATATTATGTTCTAATTGAGAGGTATTAATAATCACAGGCAATTTAAGGCTGTGGATGACAATCAAACCATATGGATCTATTCAGAAGGATGTTGGGAGTCCAACGCTTTCAAGATTGTTTTGATCAGATGCCCATAGCATCTTATGGAGTCCACAGAAAAGTAAGGGCCAAGAGACAAATAGGTGAAAATCCAGACCTCAAATGTCAAATCCAACCGTACGGATGGATCCAGATCAACAATCGCAGTCCAACGACACAAAAATCATCTCGATCGAAGACCTACAGCACCATCTACAAAGAAGAGAAGATGGACAGCCACGATGGCACCACGTGGCGCCATCACAACCGCCCAATGTCACCGCTCTCTCGTGCTTCATCAAGGAAGGATTATCCTCAGCTAGTGGATCTTCATCCAATGGCTGAGAGTAGCTGTGCGAAGAAACGAAAGTGCGACACAACACGCTTGTAGTGCATTGGTTAGAGCATTGGAGCCAAAGGCTGCGACGCAGGATCGAAGTGCAATCCATGCTCAAATCGTCAGGCAGTAGTGCACGAAAGAAATCCAGCTGTCAGATCTGCATCAAATGGTGGGGACATAAACACGCGATGAGTTGCTGTGCGTTGGATGGAGACACGTGCGATCACGCGCAAACGAACGGGCATGCGCGCGTTAAGCAATCAAAAGGCGGTGGCTGCGATGCATTTAAGCCATCCGATCGTGAGATCAGATAGCTGAGAAGTGATGTGTGCGTGCTCACGAAGATTGAGTGTGATTTAAGGGCCTACGGTTGGTAGTGCAGGTGAGACGCGATGATAGCCGAGCGATGGAGATTCGAGGGATGAGGGCGTGCCACGTGTCAAGGAAGCATTTGGGAAGGCCTTTTGAAGTGCGATTTGATTTGTGGATCTCCTGATCGACGGATATGATCAATCTGAGGTTGTTGCACAAGTTGTAGGGCTTAAATGCCCACTTTGCCCCTCCATAAAGCTATAAAAAAAGCCCTAGGGTCCCCAGTTGAAGAACAACTCTCTCCAGACCCTCTCCAACTCTCTAGATCTTCTTCTCTGACTCTCTCCCTCTGAAGCACCCACCAAGCCACTTTGGTGCACTACTGTTACTCTCCCCAACCTCTCCAGAAGGCCACCACGGACTACTCATGTTGCCTTTATTCTGTTAGATTAGATAGTGATTTTATTCATGTTCTAATTTATTTCTGCAACTCAATTGCTTCGTATTGATATTATGATTGGCCTTCCACTTCATACATTGTGTTTAGCATTCAACCATATATATATTGATTAGTTTGCAATTAGTAGCATTCAATTAGCATTCGAAATTAATTTGTGAATTCAAAAGCGCTTTCTGTCTCCCTGAGTTTGACCGGGACTCACCTCTTGTTAAAATTGTATTTGTTTTGACATATTTCGCGCTATATTATGACGGAATTATTTAAAAATGCGATTTTACGACGAACATCAGTCTGGTACTTTCCCTGATTTATGGGCACTTTAGAGAAAAATTGATATGTTTTTATGCAAAATAGTAAAGGTTAATGACTACATGTACCCCTATTATTGCATGCATAAAACAAACCTTGATTTCCATGAAACTAGTTTCGTGATGTTCGTTAATTGATAAATAATATGAGACCACTGTCATAAATTGAAACTACTTGTAGACGGATAAGTTGGAGGATAATGTGAATATTTGTAAATGCTGGAATTATTAAGGATGGCTTGATTTGATGAAAATAAAGGATACAATTATCTGGAATGAATTTGATATAACTATTTAGTCAGAAATGAAAGGATAGATGATGAGAGCCTCATCATAAACCCTAACTGGCACAATTTGATCTAAATAAGTGTGAAAAAAGCCTAACTCAGAGAATTCTGAATTGAAGAATAAAACAAGTCATGAGGGGTAAAACTGCAATTTTACCAACGCAGTACACAATCACGGTGTTTAAAGGTCTAAACACAGGTCAAATGAGCCTAATAAGGAAGGAAGTGGGATGATCTGATCTGAAAAGGGTTATAGCAACTTTTAGAAATTAAATGACATTCTGTAACCCTAAAAATAAACCCACTTTAATTCATGAGGTTCTAGGCAGAGTAAAAATCAACTAAACCTTCTAAAATTTATGGAAAAATACTCTCTAGGATTTAGAACCTTCAATTTAGCCTTTGCAACCTATTTTGACCTAAATTGAGAACCATGCCCAAAATGTTAACCTAATTTGGGTTTTTACGCAAATTGATCGATCAAACGTGGTCAAAACTAAAATCAAACTACACCATTGAATTCCTTAGGTTCAAATTAGGTTGATACAAAAATTTGGGCCTAAGTGAAAACCATCTTGACCGACTTTACAAATTGGTCCTCTTGAATTACTTTTTGACCCTTACCTTTTCAAAACCTTGCATCTAGCCCCCTATCTTCCCCTTCATTCGTTGTAGAACGGTTCTCCCAGCCACCCTGCGCAGACACCATACCTCCGGCAACCTTGCGCGGAGGATGGTGCCGCGCAGGGTAAGGCAACCGCACTCAGGAACAAACGGGGGGTTCCCTGCGTCGTCCTCTGTCGTAGGGACCCTCCCCTGTGACCTGCGGCTGCCCATGCCTCTCGTGCGAACGCACGACAGGCATGGGTCTCCATGAATGACCATCTCCGGCGAGCACCCCGCGTCGCTCCCTCGAAACCCTCTCCTCGCCAACACCTTTATAAGGAGCGGCAGGGGCAGTCGTCTCCTTCAAGCTAGTTTTGGCCGAGAAAATCCCTCTCCTTCGTCTCCTCTCTCTCCTGTCAGACAGCCCAAGCTTCCAGCGATATTTCCTCCTCCTCGTCGCCCTGCTGCCATACCTGCAGCAGAGCTCACTCTGCCTTGTCTTCCCACGCTAGGCCGCACCAGCTGGCGTCCTCAGATCTCCTCATCATCGCCGTTACTCCTCTTCTGGGCACCTTGGTCCCCAGCTCCGGCAGGCACGAGCTGGGCGTCTTCCTCTCCCTCTTCGTTGACTAAGTAGGTAGGAACTTTCCCCTTACTCTCTTCTCACTTTTCCCTTCTTAAATTAGCATTTTAGACCCCTCGACTGTCACCCCTCTCCTCCATCTGCTCCACCTCTGGTCACCATCTCCGGCGAGATCGCTCCACCTCCACAGGCCTTTCCACCCCTCGCCGACAAGCCCAGAAGCTCCCCCTCACTCCATACAAGCATTTCCCCCACTCCATTCACCACCTCGCACCTCCTGACCACCCCCCGAACACACCCACTCCCACACACGCAGGTTGCCCTAGGCGCACGGCCACAGGCACTCTCACAGCACGCCACCCCCCGCACCGCATTCACCGCGCTCTGGCGAACCTCCCCGAACCTTTTTGATGTGGCTGCGAGGCCATTTGTGTGTTTTAAGTTTTGCCCTCCTCGCCGCCATTGACGAGCAGCAGGAGCTGCTTGGCAGGCAGCTCCAGGCTACTTCAGCTCCAGGCGTGAGCCCCAGGCGTCGCGGAAGGAATTTGCGCACGCACCCAGGACTTCAATTGGGGTCTCAAGCCTCGACTGTTGCCCCAATTGCTCAAAGCTTTCTTCCGCAGGCGCCTGAGATTGGAGGTGGGACTTTAGTCCCACCTCGGACGTGTGTGGGCGCACGCCCACACATAAATTGGAAAAGTGTTATCGGTTGGTTGCCTCCGATAACACTGGGGTGAGGTCCCTCACCTATTCATTGGGTCTCGTCTGCGACACGCCCATGCGGATCTGACCCGACCCGACTTCCCACTCTTGTGCACTCCTCGTGCACCATCCACGTCGATTCGCCTGGACCCAGGCACACGACCCGACTTGATTACCTGGCTGTGGGAGAGCTTACCAAAGAGAGATTCAAAGAGAGAGAGATGCGGGGAAGGGGTAGGGTAGGTTTTGCGCTGACGTTTGTGTGTGTGCGCAGGAAGGAAGAAAGGAGAAGAGGAGCAGCAGCTGGGACTTAGCAGCACAGGGAAGAAGGAAGAAGGAAGGAAGGAGAAGAGCAGAGGAAGCCAAGAGGAAAAGGAGAAGGAGAGGCTGATCAGATAAGGTGTCTGAGCTCTGAATCAGACATCGACAAAGAAGAAGAAGGACGGAACTGTTGAAGACAGAAGACAGAGAACAAGAGTGAAGAAGAAGGGCCAAAGCAGAAGAAAGAAAGAGAAAGAGGAACCGTAGCTGCTGAGAAGAAGAAAGGAAGAAGAAGCAGAGAAGCTCTTCAGAGAAGGAAGAAAGAAAAGGAAAAGAAAAGAAGAGAAGAAGAGCCTACCGTAGAGAAGAAGAAAGAAGAGAAGGAAAAGGGAAAAAGGAAGAAAGGAGCAATTTTTACTCTCTTTCTCTCTCTCTTAATTTTTGTAAAACATTATTTATTGTAAATTTATATGTTTCTGGAATTATAGTTTGCTCCCTGAGTTCTACCTTGGGAAACTTTTTATTTTCGAGTAACAAATTGTATTAAACTGGTAACAGCTTCTCGTGATATACTACAATGTCTAGAATTTAAAACACTAGAGAGTACGCCAACCAATAGATAACTAATTTTAGCCCTATTACTCGCCGAAGTTTGGCCGTAGCTTTGGTCTTTCAGACCAGTTTAAGGAGCTAGTTTAGGAAGTTACTGGTTTCCCTACGACTCTTTGGTTAAGCTTAGCGGCCAACTGGGATAGCAGGATGTGTGGCTCGAGGTTTGGTTCTTTCGTAGCTAGTGGGTGGGTCATTGGTTGTCTATGGTTCAGCGTACATAGCGCTTGTACGTGTTCACGCCATATGACATAACCGTCACCCCTTTCCGCAATGACCCAAAGGTGATGGCGTGTGACTACTTGATGGGTATAACCAATCTTTCCAGCTAGGAGGATAGCTTATACCGGTCTTATGTCATAGAAAGTTACACGAGACCATCTCGTGTCTCAAGACGTCAACTTACGGATTGTGAACTATAAGAACGCGAGCAAGATACATGAACGGAATTATATAAGAAATAAATTATAAACGGATGAACAGTTAATATAGTCCCTTTTTTGTAATCCTGTTACTATTACCACTTATTTCATTATCTATTCTATTCAATTTTCACTAACATATAGTTTCGGGTTCCTTACTCAGGTGTTGCTGAGAAGTCGGGTGCAGCAGCTGTCGTTGGTCAGAGTTCTACAGTATCGAGTCCTATCTGAGAAGACGTTCCGTACTGAGCCAGTGGCTCGTAGTAGTAGATTTCTTTCTGCTGTCAGGATTTACTTCTTATCTTTTTGGTGATTTTACGAGACTCTATTTAATTTCTACTTTAAGGTGAATTTATATTATATTGTGAACACTTTAGTTTTTCTTCCATTTAATGCATTATGAATGAACATTACTTATTGATATTTTATGGTTATATGTTGACTGTGATCTTGTAAGTGTTTGTACTAATTATTAGCACATGACGACCCAAGTTTCGTCATTTGACAACACTTGGGTCGTCACAATAAAAAACTAAGTGGAGAGAAGAACTGTAATGATCAATCCAAAACTACTCATTTCTTCTTTGATTTATGACAATCAACTCCCCCTACCCACTAATTTGTCCCCGTCATGCTCATCCTCTGTTACTTCCTATTCTTGGTTTTACCTTTTGATACCTACAAACACATTCATATTTATATCCATATCTACCCAATAATTAATTTTCATGTCCATGTTTATACCCTTGTAATTTCATGTCTACATTTTTTTCTTCTAATTAAAGATAGACGAGTCAAATGGAGATGAAAATCCTATTTCAATTTGTACCACCATTTACATTGATGCCTTGGCGTTGGGTCACTTTGAGCATGCTAACAAAGAGGGGCTTGAGCTTTCATCTTAAATTTTCTCCTTCCAGTGAGGGATATTAAGTTTGGGTTATGTTTTGCCATATCTAAACCTCATATCTATTTACAAATTTATTACTCGTATTCTACTCATTTAACATTCGGGTGTCTAGATTCATCAAAACATTTAAGTAATTCTCAACAAAAAAAAACATATAATTCGTAAATAGAAGATGTGAAATGTTAGTGATATATTTGAAACAAAAATAGAAAATACAAATTTAAAATAAGCTAAATAAAGTATTACAACATAAATATACTAAATACTGTAGAATATTTGAAAAACATTACCCTCATACACACATATATGTGCATTCATACATTTATCGAGTAAATAGATCGGGAAAATGGGTATCTCACCTTTGAACTTCGAAGACAAAAGCCTTCAATACCCAAAATGTTACGAAGAATAATGTCCTTCTGACATGACCCTACGTCAGCGAATAATCTATCCCATAATATGATCTGATTCCTGCTTACTTCTTACCCCTCCCCCATGTAGGTCTCCCAAACAGGATTGCCACCAATTCATTTTGTTAAAGTAAAAAAATTTCGTAGAATTATTGATTTAATTCCCAAGATTTACCCTTAACATTCTAGTTTGGCCTTGTCTTATGGTCATGAAATTATCCTTATTTTATTAATTTCGAAGGAACCCTGAGACATACAAGGGGAGCAACTTCTAAAAGTTAGAAGGTGGGATTAAACTAGAATCACTTCTAGTGAAGAAGATGGAAGGACTCGTAGGAAAAAATGCATATTTCTTCTTCCATGAACCACTCGAATGTTACTGAATGCTGCATGGAAGTCAGGCCAAGGATGCCACTCTGGCATTAATTTCATACATCAAGCAATCATGGAAATTTATATATCTGAATACAAGATTTCAAAAATTCATCATGGAAAAAAAAGAGAGCAATTGAAATGGAAGCAGGATGCCTCACAATTGATATCACTCCAAACCTCTATAAATTAGTCTCCAGACACTTGTAACATTCAGTAGATGCCATGCCTGAGATCCACAAGCCACAAGTTCCTCATAACAATCAAATCCAAGGAATATCCCAAAATAAGGCCAAAAAAAAAAAGTAGTCCTAAAGGAAAAGACACCAAAATACAAATTAAGGCAATGGACCTCATTCAAGAACCTATGCAAGTGTATATATATTCACAACTTGCAGAATGGATATTCCTTCAAGCAGTTGGCTAAGGCGATCTCATTCAGTTCTTCCCATATAACCCGAATCTCGGTGTCATTACTCCCTTAGCAAGATGTCTATGATTTGCTTCGTTGTTGCTTTCCCTTTCCGGATCTGCCATCCACTGGTGCGCGTTCTCGTTTGGCATCTCTTGTCTTGTTTGAAAGCTTTGGAGGTGATTTCTTGGCCGTTTTCTTCATGGCAGCTGAAGCACTGCTACTGCTACCTTGACTGGACTTGATAGTAGCTTGAGCGACAGCTCTGGGAGTGTGGCGCCCGAGCTTTGGGGAGACTGGTCGCGTCGTGGGTAACTGGTGGGTGCATGGTAAAAAAAAAAAAAAAAAAAACAAGAACTTGGTAAAATTTCAAGGAAATTAGGATGGATGAGACAGAATGGTATGCCATCTGAAAGTACCACTATAAAACTTAAAAAGGGCTGCAGAAGACAACAAGATCTCAAGAGTGTTAGATAATTTCAAATGCTCTATATGAGGATTTTCTTCCATGGAATTTTATAGAAGGTCCAAACCTCCAATGTTCGGGATCCTACGAAAGAAAAGAATCATTGAAGATAAGAGAAGTGTGAAGAATCATTGAATCATTGAAGAATCATGATTCAATGATTCATGTCATTGAATCATTGACATAAGATTCAATGTAGTTTAGAGATAGCTCCAAATTAAGCCTCGGGTTTATGATGCCACAAGAGTAAAAAAAAAGGCAATTATGGCAGTCCAATGGAGTGTTAATCCATGAAGTGCTCCGTAAAATAAGGAAATAGGCTAATCATGCTGTTGAGAATAAAGTCAGCCACGTGGCAGCATCTCTGGGCCCACAAGGGTCAGAGGTGCATGATCCAAAGAGATTAATTTTGGGTGACTTATTTGGTTTGCTATTCTTAGTAAAGTTGTTTTTAGGAGAAGTATGTTGGGATTTGTTTTGATTAGAGATAAGATCTTTCCTAATAAGATAAGATCATTTCTTATTTTAGAGATGTAGTTTATTTCGAAATTGTAGGGATATTTTCTCTCTAAGGAGTCTTCCCATCTTTTCTATTTTGAGCAATACAATCTTTCCAACAATCAAAGGCTCATCTCCTCTCTCTTTAGCTCTCTCCAACGCCAGCCACCAAGGCCACCGTTGGCCACCACCACGCCATCCATCAGCCTACCGGTGGTGCTTCTCCATGCCTCCAAGCCCACGTGCACATAATCCTCCATGTGGATCATTTTTCCCTTGTTCCACAAAATGGTATAGTATAAGCTGTAGTTTCCCTGGTAGGAGGGGGTGATGCAATAAAGTGCAGAATAAAAATATAACAATCTCACAAAATAAACAATTACACAATGTACACAATGATTTTTAGGTGGAAACCCAAACTGGGTGAAAACCACCACCTAACACCCTCGAGTTAGGATTTTCCGATCAACTAAGTTGATCAAATCCACTAATGTACTACTTAAACAAAGGTAGTACAACCTCAATTACAACCACGCTACTTTATACAAGGGTAGCATACCTCAAACCCTTTCTCTTCACGAGAAGAATTTTGTCTAACGAAGGAGACAGGAATTCGCAAAGCGGATACCTAACACAAGCAAAGTAAAATACAAGAATAGTCCTATAGAGCAAACAAAGATATTCTTAAACTAAGCTTCTATAGGAGTTAGGATTCTTCCCTTTGCAGAAGTGCGTCGAATCGATGACGCGGGTGCGTGAGCCACGCAGCAGCGCAATGGTGCTCTCGTGAACTATGGTTGGAGAGCGGATATGCAAATGATCGATGCTCTCTAGATGTAGAACTTAAGCTTGGAGAGCTAGAGCTTCAACATCTTTTTTTGGACATTGTAGATTTCGCCCTACCAGGAGGGGGTGACGTAATAAAATGCGGAATATAATATAAATAATCTCAAAAAATTCAATCGCACAAAAGGCACAAAGATTTTTAGGTGGAAACCCAAACCGGGTGAAAACCACCACTTAACCCTCTCGAGTTAGGATTTTCCAATCAACCAAGTTGATCAAATCCACTAAACGAATCACTTTAACTGAGGGTGATTCAACTTCAATTACAACCACGCTACAAGTGCGATGGTAGCGTTCCTCAACCCCTTCTCTTCACGAGAAGGATTTTGTCCCACGAAGGAGACGGGAATTTGCAAAGCGAATACCCAACCAAATAACAAAGATAAAATAACAAATATAGTCCTATAGAGCCAACAAAGATTTAAACCTAGCTTCTATAGGAATTAGGAAACTCCCATTTGCAAGGAGTGCGTCGAATCGATGACGCGGGTGCGTGAGCCACGCGACGGCGCAACGTTGCTCTCGTGAATTACGGCGGGAGAGCGGGTGCGCAAAGGCTTGATGCTCTCAAGATGAAGAACTTGATCTTGGAGAGCAAGAGCTTTTTTTTGGGCACAAAAGAGTGGAAATGCTTGTTCTTGGTGTGTCTAGGTGTGTGTTTGTGTCTCTAGGTGTCTCTTTGTGTGAAAGAGGTTCCTCTCTATTTATAGAGGCCTTAGGAAGGCTTTGGAAGGCTTTGGAAAACTTCCATAGCCGCTGGGAGCAAAGCCCAAAAGAATCAGGCCGAAATCAGGAATAATGATTGCTCCGACAGGGTTATTAGGCGTCTGATCCTGGCATCAGACGTTTGGGAAGCTAGTTTAAGACGTCTGAAAATAAGGTCAGACATTTGATTTTAGGCGGGTTTCTTCCTGACTTGAATCAGATCTAAACAGGGTTCTAGTGCAAGTCCGTCAGACGACATACAGGATGTCTGGCACTATGCTTGGACGTCTGGAAACCTACTTTTTCTGCGAGAATGGATTTCCAAGAGTTGCAACGGCTAGAAAATCTCTGAGAAGAGATTTTGGGTCAGCCGAGGCAAAACAGTCATTTATCAGACGTCTGGAAAGGCTTAAGGACGTCTGATAAGGCTCTAACGGTCATATCTTCAGTGTTTGGGAAGCCAGCCAACGGTCCACTAATTGGACGTCTGGCAAAAACATCAGACGTCTTCTAAGACGTCTGGACTAAGGTCTGGACGTCTGATTTCATCAGTCAGAACTAGCTAAGTCCAGCCTAATTGTTATCAGACGTCTGAAACAACAGTCAAACGTCTTAAAACACATTATCAGATGTCTGATTTTGAAATTAGACGTCTGAAAAGGCTATTTGAACCCTATATTGATTTTCTAAGTTCTCTACAGAAAACCTAAGTATTCTAGGGTTGTGCCGATGTTCCTAGAACTACTGTTAGGGTACTTTGAGGCTCTTTAACATGATTTTCTAAGGAACAAAAAGAGCAACAAAAGAAACGAAAAATACAAAGAGTATAAGAGAAGGAAATCTATCCTATTCTTCATCTCCTTCCTTCTTCAAGCCATCGCTCCTCGCGAATCTCCTCTGTTCTCCATCAAGCTCCTTCAATCCGTCGTGGATGCGAGCTCAAACTCTGTCTAATCACGTCTCTATTTGCAATTGACCTGAAATCTAATACTCCAAGTGCAAATGTTAAATGACACGTGTTTTGTTATCATCAAAATAAATGATCGTGGTGCTCTAGCACCAACAATCTCCCCCTTTTTGATGATGACAAAATCATAAATAATAATGCAAAAAAAAAATCCTCCCCCATTTTTACATTATCAAAAAGGTTTAATTGATTTTAAATTACCTATAACTCCCCCTTAAAACATGCTCTTCTATGAATTTCTTTTAAACAAGAGTAATGTCCTCCTCTTTTTTGTAACAACAAGATAGCTGTTATTTTTCTCCCCCTTACTAAAGGAAATTTAGCTAACTTGCAACTCCCCCTTAAAAATTGACAATTAGCTCATAATTTTTTAACTCCCCCTATCTAAATGCTAATGATAAAAAGATAGGGTAAAGAATTTTTACCTCACCTATCATGGCCAATAAAATGACCCAAATGGTGGTAGTGGATGCCACATCGGATGGGGCTCCTATCCATACCTTGGAGGCCCAGGCATCGGCGTCGGTCTCCAGTCTGGCGGTTGACGTGCGGCGGGTCCATCGTTTGTTCGCCGTCTCGTCGATCTTCTTGTTCTCCTCCTTGGTCTACTCCTTGGTTCTCCCAACTGGAGTTGACCAACCTTGAGCTCGTAGGTCCAATCTTTCGTGTTGTAGTTATCCCCGAAACCTACAAAATAAGATTCCAATTCTTTCTTCGGTATCCAAGTGAGCTCGGATCCGGATCTGTTAGCGGGTCTCCTTGATGGAGATCCTTTATCAATCTTAGGGCTATAAAAATTATCTACTTTGTTGATTAATTTGTTAGAGTTTTCCCTAAGATATGTAATTTATTTTTCTATAGTATGCATCTTAGTCTTTAAATCACAGATTTCTAACTTTAAACTATCATTTTCCTCAATCAATTTATTATTTTCATTGATGAGGTTATGATTTTCTAACAATAGGTTATCAATTTTAGGACTAGCCTCTATGTCCTTAAGTTATTTTTCTAACCTATCATTTTCATTTTTAAGAAAACTAAGGTTCTTTTTAATACTTTTATTTTCTATTCTTAATGATTTACTAACATCAAATAGTTCATTAAAAGCTTCTTGTAAATCGAAATTTACCTTGTTGTCGGAGTCGCTTCCGCTTTCGCTGTCGCTATTGCTTCCTCTGGCCATGAAACCAAAGCAAGCGGTTTCTTCTTCTTTTTCTTCTTCTTCCTCCGAGCTCGAATCGTCCCAAGTAGCTTGGAATGCCTTCTTCTTAGATTTCTTATCCTTTTCCTTCTTCTCCTTTTTGAGAAGAGGGCACTCTGGTCGCAGATGCCCTTTCTCGTTGCAGTGGTAGCAACGTCTAGGGCTCTCCTTCTTCTCCTTCTTCAATTCCCTACACAACTTGGAAAACTTTTTAAGTAAAATTTTAAAGTCTTCGTCGTCGGAACTTACCTCGCTATCCGACGCAGCTTTGAAGGCGAGAGTCTTCTTCGGTTTAGGCTCCTGTGTATCCTTCTTCTTCTACTTCAACTTAGTCTCGTAGGCCATTAGATTGCCTAGGAGATCTTTCATGTTGAGCTCCTCCACTTCGTTTGCCTCCTCGATGGTGGTGACTTTCTGTTCCCACTCCGGTCCAAGGGAACGAAGAAGCTTCCCTTGAAGCTCCCCCTTGATGAAAGTCTTCCCTAAAGCTTTCAAATTGTTTACTATGAGAGTGAACCTAGTGTTCATCTCACGTAAAGTTTCGTTAGATTTCATAGAAAAAGATTCAAATTCTTGAGAAAGTAAATTTATTTTAGAAGTTTTTACCTTAGAGGTCCCTTCGTGAGTTACCTCAAGTGTGTGCCAAATCTCGTATGCGGTGGCGCATTGCGAGATTCTGTTGAACTACTCCGGGCTGAGCGCGCAGTACAACGTGTTCATTGTTTTCACGTTGAGCGAGAGTTCCCGGATCTGCTGCTGCGAGTATCCTGCGACGGATTTTACTGGGATGTCGAAGGGGGTCTCGCACCTAGCCCAAATTGTGAAGTCGGTGGCTTGAAGCCATGTCTTCATCCGCAGCTTCCAGTAAGGGTAGTTGCTCCCGTCGAAGAACGGCGGATGAGTCGTAGACTGGCCCTCAGAAATCCTACTCGCGGAACTGCTCCCCTCCATGATCTTCTTGCTGGGTGTTACTCCGAATAGCAAGAACCTGCTCTGATACCAATTGTAGATTTCACCCTACTAGGAGGGGGTGACGTAATATAATGTGGAATAGAATATAAATAATCTCAAAAAATTCAATCGCACAAAAGGCACAAAGATTTTTAGGTGGAAACCTAAACCGGGTGAAAACCACTACCTAACCCTCTCGAGTTAGGATTTTCCGATCAACCAAGTTGATCAAATCCACTAAACGAATCACTTTAAACGAGGGTGATTCAACCTCAATTACAACCACGATACAAGTGCGAGGGTAGCGTTCCTCAACCCCTTCTCTTCACGAGAAGGATTTTTTCCCACGAAGGAGACGGGAATTCGCAAAGCGAATACCCAACCAAATAACAAACATAAATAACAAAAATAGTCCTATAGAGCCAACAAAGATTTAAACCTAGCTTCTATAGGAATTAGGAAACTCCCCTTTGCAAGGAGCGCGTCGAATCAATGACGCGGGTGCGTGAGCCCCGCGACGGTGCAACATTGCTCTCGTGAACTACGGCGGGAGAGCGGGTGCGCAAAGGCTTGATACTCTCAAGATGAAGAACTTGAGCTTGGAGAGCAAGAGCTTTTTTTTGGACACAAAAGAGTGGAAATGCTTGTTCTTGGTGTGTGTTTGCGTCTCTAGGTGTCTCTTTGTGTGCAAGAGGTTCCTCTCTATTTATAGAGGCCTTAGGAAGGCTTTAGAAGGCTTTGGAAAGCTTCCATAGCCGTTGGGAGCAAAGCCCAAGAGAATCAGGCCGAAATCAGGAACAATGATTGCTCCGACAGGGTTATTAGACGTCTGATCCTAGAATCAGACGTCTGGGAAGCTAGTTTAAGACGTCTGAAAATAAGGTCAGACGTCTGATTTTAGACATGTTTCTTCCTGACTTGAATCAGATCTAAACAGGGTTCTAGTACAAGTCCATCAGACGACATACGGGACGTCTGGCACTAAGCCTGGACGTCTGGAAACCTACTTTTTCTGCAGGAATGGATTTCCAAGAGTTGCAACGGCTAGAAAATCTCTGAGAAAAGATTTTGGGTCAGTCGAGGCAAAACGGTCATTTATAAGACGTCTGGAAAGGCTTAAGGACGTCTGATAAGGCTCTAACGGTCATATCTTCAGTGTTTGGGAAGCCAGCCAACGGTCCACTAATTGGACGTCTGGCAAAAACATCAGACGTCTTCTAAGACGTCTGGACTAAGGTCTGAACGTCTGATTTCATCAGTCAGAACTAGCTAAGTCCAGCCTAATTGTTATTAGACGTCTGAAACAACAGTCAGACGTCTTAAAACACATTATCAGACGTCTGATTTTGGAATTAGACGTCTGAAAAGGCTGTTTGAACCCTATATTGGTTTTCTAAGTTCTCTATAGAAAACCTAAGTATCCTAGGGTTGTGCCAGTGTTCCTAGAACTACTGTTAGGGTACTTTCAGGCTCTTTAACATGATTTTCTAAGGAACAAAAAGAGCAACAAAAGAAATGAAAAATACAAAGAGTACAAGAGAAGGAAATCTATCCTATTCTTCGTCTCCTTTCTTCTTCAAGCCATCGCTCCTCGCGAATCTCCTCTGTTCTCCATCAAGCTCCTCCAATCCATCCTGGATGCGAGCTTGAACTCTGTCTAATCACGTCTCCATTTGCAATTGACCTGAAATCTAATACTCCAAGTGCAAATGTTAAATGACACGTGTTTTGTTATCATCAAAACAAATGATCGTGGTGCTCTAGCACCAACACATAAAAGATGTGGAAGTATGTTGCTAAGTGTGTCTTGGTGTGTGTTTGAGTGGTAAAGGTTCCCCTCTATTTATGGAGGCTCTATGAAGGCTTTGGAAGGCTTTGGAAGGCTTCCATAGCCGTTGGGTTCAAGGTCCAAGAAAATCAGGCCGAAATCAGGATTAATCATTACACTGATAGGGTTATCAAACATCTGATCCTGGCATCGGACGTTTGGAAAACCAGTTTAAGATGTATGGGAACAAAGTCTGACGTCTGATTTTAGGCGGGTTTCCTTCCTGACTTGAATCATATCTAAACAGGGTTCTAGTGCATTGTCGTTAGACGACATACAGGACGTCTGGAACTAAGTCTGAATGTCTGGAAACCTACTTTTCTGCGGAAATGGATTCCCAAGAGAGTGCAACGGCTAGAAAATCTCTGAGAAAAGATTTTGGGTCAGCCGAGGCAAAACGGTCATGTATCAGACGTCTGGGGTCCTCTACGGACGTTTGATACGGGCTAACAGTCATATCCTTCAGCTGTTGCTAAGGTAGCCAACGGTCCACTAATTGGACGTCTGGCAAAATCATCAGACGTCTTCTAAGTCGTCTGGACTAAGGTCTGGACGTTTGATTTCATCAGATAGAACTAACTGAGTCCAGCCTAAACATTATCGAACGTCTGAGTCAACAGTCAAACGTCTTAAAAGTATTTATCAGACGTCTGAATTTCAGATTAGACGTCTAAAAAGATTGTTTGAACCCTATATTAGTTTTCTAAGTTCTCTACAGAAAACCTAAGTATTCTAGGGTTGTGCAGGTGTTCCTAGGACTACAGTTAGGGTTCTTTGAGGCTCTTTAACATGAGTCTAGGTAACAAAATAAAGAGCAACAAAAGAAACAAAAAATACAAAGAGCACAAGAAAATGAAATCTATCATATTCTTCATCTCCTTCCTTCTTCAAGCCATCGCTCCTCGCGAAGCTCTTCTATTCTCCGTCAAGCTCCTCCAATCCGTCCTAGATGAGAGCTCAAACTCCATCTAACCATGTCTCCATTTGCAATTAACCTGAAATCTACAACTTCAAGTGCAAATGTTAAATGACACGTGTTTTGTTATCATCAAAATAAACGATCGTGGTACTCTAGTACCAACAATATCCCCCTTTTTGATGATGACAAAATCATAAATAATGATGGAAAAAAAATCCTCTCCTTTTTTGACATTATCAAAAAGGTTTAATTGATTTTAAATTTCCTATAACTCCCCCTTAAAACATGCTCTTCTATGAATAAGTTGAATTTCTTTTAACAAGAGTAATGTCCTCTCCCCTTTTGTAACAACAAGATAGCTATTATTTTTCTCCCTCTTACTAAAGGAAATTTAGTTAACTTACATCTCCCCCTTAATAATTGACAATTAGCTCATAATTTAAACTCCCCCTATCTATATGCTAATGATAAAGAGATAGGGTAAAGGGTTTTACCTCACCTACCATGGCCAATAAAATGGCCCAAATGGAGGTGGTGGATGCCACATCGGATGGGGCTCCCATCCGTAGCTTGGAGGCCCAGGCATCGGTGCCAGTCTCCAATCTGGCAGACGACGTGCGACAGGTCCGTCATTTGCTCACTGTCTCGTCGGTCTTCTCGTTCTCCTCCTTGGTCTACTCTTTGGTCCTCCCAACTCGAGTTGACCAGCCTTGAGCTTGTAGGTCCAGTCCTTTGTGTTGTAGTCATCCCTGAAACCTACAAAACAAGATTCCAAATCTTTCTTCGATATCCAAGTGAGCTTGGATCCAGATTTGTTAGCGGGTCTCCTTGACGGAGATCCTTTCTCAACCTTAGGACTATGCAAATCTTCTACTTTGTTGATCAATTTCTTAGAATTTTCCCTAAGACATGCGATTTCTTTTTCTATAATATTTATCTTATTCTTTAAATAAAAAATTTCTAACTTTAGACTAGCATTTTCTTCAATTAATCTAGTATTTTCATTGATCAAGTCATCATTTTTAGGACTAGCTTTTAAATCCTTAAGTTGTTTTTCTAACATTTCATTTTCATTTTTAAGAAAACTAAGGTTCTTTTTAATATTTTTATTTTCTATCTTAAGTGCTTGACTAACTTCAAAAAGGTCATTAAATGCATTTTGTAAATCAGAATTTACCTCGTTGTCGGAGTCGCTTCCGCTTTCGCTGTCGCTATCACTTCCTCTGGCCATGAAATCAAAGCAAGCGGTTTCTTCCTCCAGGTTCTGCTCTTCTTCCTCTGAGCTCGAGTCGTCCCAAGTTGCTTGGAACGCCTTCTTTTTAGACTTCTTCTCCTTTTCCTTCTTCTCCTTTTTGAGAAGAGGGCATTCTGGTCGCAGATGCCCTTTCTCGTTGCAGTGGTAGCAACGTCTCAGGCTTTCCTTCTTCTCCTTCTCTTTCTTTGATTCCCTACAAAACTTGGAAAATTTTTTAAGTAAAATTTTAAAGTCTACGTCGTCGGAACTTACCTCACTATTTGACGCTGCTTTGAATGCGAGGGTCTTCTTCGGTTTTGGTTCCGGTGTGTCCTTTTTTTCTGCTTTAACTTTGTCTCGTAGGCCATTTGGTTACCTTGGAGATCCTCCATGTTAAGCTCCTCCACTTCGTTCGCCTCCTCGATGGCGGTGACCTTCTGTTCCCACTTCGGTCCGACGGAACGAAGAAGCTTCCCTTGAAGCTCCCCCTTGATGAAGGTCTTCCCTAAAGCTTTCAAATTGTTTACTATGAGAGTGAACCTAGTGTTCATCTCACTTAAAGTTTCGTTAGATTTCATGGAAAAAGATTCAAATTCTTGTGAAAGTAAATTGAGCTTAGAAGTTTTTACCTTAGAGGTACCTTCGTGAGTTACCTCAAGTGTGTGCCAAATCTCGTATGCAGTGGCGCATTGCGAGATTCTGTTAAACTCCTCTGGGCTCAAAGCACAGTACAACGCATTCATAGCTTTCGCGTTGAGTGAGAGTTCCCGGATCTGCTGTTGCGAGTATCCTACGTCGGGTCGCTCTGGGATCTCGTATGGGGTTTTGCAACATCCCCATAGAGCGAAGTCCGTGGCTTGAAGCCATATCCTCATCCTCAGCTTCCAGTAGCTGTAGTTGTTTCCGTCGAAGTAGGGTGGTCGGACGGTGGACTGCCCCTCGGATATTCTGGTCGCAGATGTGCTTCCCTCCATTTGATCTCTTGCCGGGAGTTACTCCGATTAGCAAGAACCTGCTCTGATATCAATTGTAGTTTCCCTGGTAGGAGGAGGTGACGCAGTAAAGTGTGGAATAAAAATATAATAATCTCACAAAATAAACAATCACAGAATGTACACAATGATTTTTAGGTGGAAACCCAAACCAGGTGAAAACTACCACCTAACCCTTTCGAGTTAGGATTTTCCGATCAACCAAGTTGATCAGATCCACTAATGTACTACTTAAACGAGGGTAGTACAACCTCAATTATAACCACGCTACTTTATACGAGGGTAGAGTACCTCAAACCCCTTCTCTTCACAAGAAGGATTTTGTCTCACGAAGGAGACGAGTATTCGCAAAGCGAATACCCAACACAAGCAAAGTAAAATACAAGAATAGTCCTATAGTGCCAACGAAGATATTCTTAAACTAAGCTTATATAGGAGCTAGGATGCTTCCCTTTGTAGAAATGCGTCGAATCGGTGACGCGGGTGCATGAGCCATGCAAAGGCGCAATGGTGCTCTCATGAACTATGGCGGGAGAGCGTATGTGCAAATGATCCATGTTCTCTAGATGTAGAACTTAACCTTGGAGAGCTAGAGCTTCAACTTCTTCTTTTGGACACAAAAGATGTGGAAGTATGTTGCTAAGTGTGTCTTGGTGTGTGTTTGAGTGGCAAAGGTTCCCCTCTATTTATAGAGACTCTAGGAAGGCTTTGGAAGGCTTCCATAGCCGTTGGGTGCAAGATCCAAGAAAATCAGGCAAAAATCAGAATTAATCATTACATTGACAGGGTTATCAGACGTCTGATCCTGGCATCGGACGTCTGGAAAACCAGTTTAAAATGTCTGGGAACAAAGTCAGACGTCTGATTTTAGGCGGGTTTCCTTCCTGACTTGAATCATATCTAAACAGGGTTCTAGTGCATTGTCATCGGACGACATACAGGACGTCTGGAACTAAGTCTGGACGTCTGGAAACCTACTTTTCTACGGAATTGGATTCCCAAGAGAGTGCAACGGCTAAAAAGTCTCTGAGAAGAGATTATGGGTCAGCCGAGGCAAAACCGTCATGTATCAGATGTTTGGGGTCCTTTACGGATGTCTGATACGGGCTAACGATCATATCCTTCAGCTATTGCTATGGTAACCAACGGTCTACTAATTGGACGTTTGGCAAAATCATCAGACGTCTTCTAAGTCGTCTGGACTAAGGTCTAGACGTCTGATTTCATCAGACAGAACTAACTGAGTCCAGCCTAAACATTATCGAACGTCTGAGTCAACAGTCAGACGTCTTAAAAGTATTTATCAGACATCTGAATTTCAGATTAGATGTCTGAAAAGGCTATTTGAACCTTATATTGATTTTCTAAGTTCTCTACAGAAAACCTAAGTATCTTAGAGTTGTGCAGGTATTCCTAGGACTATAGTTAGGGTTCTTTGAGGCTCTTTAACATGAGTCTAGGTAACAAAATAAATAGCAACAAAAGAAACAAAAAATACAAAGAGTATAAGAAAAGGAAATCTATCCTATTCTTCATCTCCTTCATTCTTCAAGCCATCGCTTTTCGCGAAGCTCCTCTATTCTCTGTCAATCTCCTCCAATCGGTCCTGGATGAGAGCTCGAACTCCGTCTAACCATGTCTCCATTTGCAATTAACCTGAAATTTACAACTTCAAGTGCAAATGTTAAATGACACATGTTTTGTTATCATCAAAATAAACGATCGTGGTGCTCTAACACCAACATAAGCAACGTCCTTCAGTGAGAAGACCTTCTGTTATTTTTTTTTTTCCAACGGCTTAACTCTAATCTAAAAGTGGACTTTTGGATGGCAATGGAGATCATCATATATGTTCTATGCCAAACAATTCAAGCTACCTTCTTCAAGTCAGCTTTTGGTGGAGCTGGTTCCTTGTAGAAGCTTGGCAAGGGTGTTGCTCTGAAGGTCATGCTTTTTCTTAGTTGCTTCATTTCCACTCGCTTGCTTTCCTTATAATAATCAAGACCAACAGATTAGAACAAGATAATTAATCCAAGAAAATATAACTTAGGTTGCACCTTTTTGTACCTTCAGTTGTTCCCTTTGCTTAGCCTTTTCCAATTCCCTCTCGCGAATCCTCTCTTCTCGCTTTAAGGAGGCATGCAATTCCAACCGATATTTGATGCAATTAAATCACCAGCATTTAGCCTAAAAATTCCAATGTTGTAAGGATACTAATCCTGACCTCCTTTCGTTTCGCCGCCAATTCATCGAACCTGAGGGAAGGTTTGGATTGAAGGATTTTCTGGAAAGCTACACGCGCTTGTTTCGCACTGCACATTAGAGAAAACTTTTTAAGAGTTACCTGAAGCGAATTATGTTCGGGCCATGAACCAAACAACACAAGATGGATGTGAATAAACGAGATCTAATTACAAGCTCACAGAATGTGGATCCTCATTGGCCTTTCCCTGTTGATGTTCCAACTTCAAGCTGCAAGCATGCATTAATCAATCATAAGTTTGACCATAATACAATAACCATTGTGAACTAATCATGTTGCTTTCGGCTATAACTATATTGCAGACAAGAAGAAGACTTTCATCTTCACTGCCATTTGTCCAGAAAATGCCCAAGCATGTATCATTATTGATCTTATATCATCATCCATGCCATTTCATAGGCCACAAATTGAAGATTTTAGAGGGAAGAACAGAACCGACAATTTGCATTACAAAAAAAGGGGGAAAAAAATATCGTGGATGGACATGGAAAAGAAAAGAAACTATACACTGGTCTTTCATCAGAGGAGCCACTAGTACTTGCAACTTTCGTGGACGAATTTGCAGCCTAGCACAAGTAATACATTGGTAAGTAATACCGAAAAAACTGAGATGCCTATACATTGCTTAGCTTACGAAAGACCAGTGATTGAGGAACATCAACATGCAGTAAACTCCTACTTGATGACTCACACCGGTAGAAGCAGACACCTTGGCCTTTGCACAAGAAGATTTCCCTGCAGTTAAAAATCAGCAATTATCCCTACAAATAAGTTCAAAAAATTAGACAACTCCAATGGCAGTTGGAAAAGAGGGAAACCTTTAGGTCCCAAGTAGGTGGTGGTTTCAGTTGCACTTGAATGTGTGGCAGTCACACCAGCCTTTCTAGACACAACTCTCCTGATGCTTTCCCTCAAGCCATCTGGAAAGACACCCCTCGAAGGAAATGGGAGGCTCCTGGACTGTTTAGCCCTCCGATCGTCAGCCTTATGCACGTCAACTTTCCTCGTTGGTCCACCCGAATCCCGTGTAGCTTTCTGCGAGGAGAAGGTTGGTCCAAATTTGTTGATAGCCACAGTTTATAAGAAGCACCAATTTGATACTACCTTTGCAGACTTGCTTGAATGAGCGACTTTAGGTGGTGGGTCAGTCTGAATACCAGTGGAATTGCGACCCACTGATCCTGCCATGCTATTTACTTGGGAGGCCTCCTCAATGCTACCGATGATCTCGTTCTCGTTGCGAGGATTTACTGTAAACTCACGAACTCCATCAACATTTCTGAAGCTTCCATTTTCGCGCTCTGTACAGATTTCGCTCCTCTCTTCAGAAGGGCAAGTGAAAGAGCCAAGTAAAAGATTTGCATACACAAATTTTAGATCTCTCTCAAACGCTTGGGTTTTGATGATATTGGATTTAGATTGATTAGCCTATCTCTAAATTTTTCACAAATTCCATAAGGATCACAGGTTCCTGATCTTGAATAATTATCTTCAAACATTATGATAAGGGCAAGGTTGTAAAATGTAAATTTGGCTTATCTAAAAGGAAAACGGGGGGGAAAAAAAATTGATTGCAACTTTTATAAGAGATAATTATCGCTATGATATCTTCACTATTAAAGAGCCTTCAACCGATCATCCAATCATCTACAGCTTACCCTATCTATGCGTTTGTATTGTCAGAGATGTGGTTTGTCTTCCATCAATAATTCTTCACCTTTTATCCAAATTTCTCCCTATTTTTTCCCATTTTTGTAATGCTTCTTTTAATCATTGGGGCAAAATCCATGGCCAAAGTTTTGCGGGGGAAAAAAAGAATCCATGGAATTGATCAAGCCAATTAAGCCAATCTTCCTGCAGACCGAGCTGGCTTTGATCAAACCTGGGCAACTGTTCCAAACCTGGAGTTTGATGAGTTAAGACATAATTAATTAATTTCACTGTCTCAGCTTATTTCTATTTGGTTCTTCAATCTTAACTGTACCTAATTTGCTAAAAGCTATTCATCTAAACAAGAGCACGAGAAGCTAAGCTGCTCAGATGATCCAACGAACCTAAAGATCTTCCTTAATTACTCATATTTAAACGTAAGACTTCTTTTTTTTCTTTTTTTCTTCTTGACGGCTATAGACATGCATCTTTTTCAAAGGACTTATCGAAAATAATTCCAACGAGAAATCCATCCAATTGAAACACCAACCCCTCGACCGAACTTCATCAATAATAAGAAGCGTATATATAAATATATATACAGCACCTTTTTTTTTTAACTAAAATCACGTGAATTCGTATAAAAAGGAATTAAAAAATTCATACCTCTACGGTAGAAATCTCTCTGGATTTGGAGCTCTACTTCTTAATTGGAACAATTTTGGAATTCGAGCTCTTGCAGTTTCCTTCTTCTTCCTTCCTTCTCTCCTCCTCCTCCTCCTCCTCCTCCTCCACACCTCCTTTGAACGAGGTGGGACCCTCCGATGACGTTCCACCAGCCAGGAATTATTTCTTTTTCATTTTTTTTCTTTTCCATAGAAATAATCTATCGTTGACTTAGCGACATCGATTGTTGCACCCTTACAAGGTTAAGTGTCACACTTAGGATTATGCTTAACTCTCTAACTAACCATCGGCTGCAGCTTGCAGTCATTTGATAAAGCAGAATCTAATGCAGGTACGTATTCAGGATGCATGCGTTCATCTCATTTTGATATCTCATCTCTTTCCCTTAATATCATCCCCGGATCCGTTCCTTGCTCTTTGGTCAACCAAGTCATGTTCAAACGTGATCACCATCATTGACAGAATAATGCAAGTGCCTCCCTTGGTACTTATTCCTTTTTCACCTGATCAAAATATCCGACTTCATTAATCATCAAAGTCGGCCTTTCTAGGTCTAGTTTGGTAAGGAGGATAATCCATTAAAATAAAGATTGATTGATTCAGGTTAAGAGGACTTGACTCTGGATAAGTTATTCTGAAGTTGATGTGAGATAAGATATTTTTATCGGTTATCCTATGTATTTTCACAGGTTAACCTAGAAACTTTTCAAACAGCTACAGGTTAACCCATCAGGATAACTCTTATGACTTCGAAACAAAAATGGAGAATAAACTATCTGCGAAAAAGTTATCTCATGAAATCTATCCCTTCATCCAAACTAACCCTTAGGGTGTGGCTCGATTGGTGGTAAAACTCTGACAATTGTAGAATCCACTTGAGATCGAGTCACGAAACTTGCTTTACAAGGGGTTTGGTGCAGCGAGGGTGCCAATTTCCCCAAATGGGTTCAATTTCCACATATAGTGGCATTTGATGGGTTTTGGAGGCCATTGTCGATGATTATCAAAGAATTTGTTTATGAGGAAAATGAAACATAGCCACGAAAATAGCAATATATGCATGCAATCACAAAATGTTAGAAATTGTTGACCGAGTTTCACCTTGTAAGGGCGTACATTTGGAAAGAGAAACTAACCCTCAATATACATTATATGTGAGAATAATACATGAAATAGTAGCCTGCAGAGCCTTTGAGTTGCCTCCATTGGATCTCCCTCTCCTCCTAGGCAGGTAGGAACCATTTATTGATTACAAATGTTGGTGGTTACATTTGTTGAGATTCGTAACCATCATAGCAATGGGAAGTTATGGAAAAATAGTAGCAAATTATGGGAAGTTGATTAATTGACCACGTAACCACTCGGTCGATTCACTTCTCTTCGCATTCCCATACGAATTGGATCCAATCGAGTTCTATTAGTCTGATCACGAGTCACATAAATTTATTTTATAAGGATAATTTTCTTCCCTCAACAAATGATGAACTTCCATCTCAAATAAAGAATAATACCTTCTAGGAAAGTATGATGAACCTACAAATATTACCCTAAATGCTACTTATCCAATGATGGCAAGTGAACACCAGTTGGGACTACAATAGAAATTCTGGAAGCCTAATCTATATGTTTTTTTAAATATAATAAAAGTTTTCTTTTCCTTAGAAAATAAGAAATTTTATTAAGGAAACGGAAAGATACATAGAATGCAACATCATAGGGTAAGGGAGGAACAGAGAACCACAGCACCTCTCCAAGAAATGGAACATAAATGCCCCCTTGAAGAGGGGTGAATTTCAAAACACCAAGCAACAATTAAATAAAAACTAAAATAAAGAGGAAAGAAACATCCCACTTGATATGACAATGCCACTGAATAATCGATGATCGAAATGATTTGTATAAACAAGTAAATTGTAACGGTTCATCCCATGTTTGATGTTATTAAACCTGTATTTGCTTAAGAATAACTCTTATTCAAAAATAAGTTTAAATAAGATAAGTTGAAAAAGATGATTGTTTGAAAGGAATAATTAAGTCAAAGATGATGTTGGTATTTTTCTATCCATTAATAACTTTTACGTTGAAGCAAATATATTTTAAGTATATATTGATGTTGTGTGATAGGTAAAGAGTAGGTATATCTTTGATTGATATTAATATTAATACGATAGAATGTAATAAATATTATATTCATTAGAGTAATTATTTTATAAGATATTTCAATCAAGTAGGTATCTAATCAAGTTACCTTTTAAGCAATTAAAATCTTAGAATTTTATTGACATTGTTCACGGATTTCGAAAGATATGATTCATGTTAAAAAGAAAATTAAAAAACATACAGTCCTTTTTGCCACCTAAGCTACACCCCTCCCCTAACAAGATCGAACCACCATTCTCGAAAGTTGAGCCGCACTCCCCTTGTTTGCCTATTTCAAAAGATCGAACGGTGGAGGTCCTTTACGTCGAAAGAGCCGTGAGATCAGCTGTGGTCTACCGACTACTCCATTGAAAAGTTTGCATTCCATTTATGATATTTAAGAGCATTTTATATAAAGCCGTCGATCGAGTTGAGGCCAATCGAATAATTAGTTGGCACGGTATGATTTCAGGATATGCAACAGCCAACATACTGCGACAATAATTTCGCAAATGATTAATAATTAGAGAGAATTAAATTTAAAAACAAAAAAAAGACGAAACAAAAACCGCCACCGGTTCAAGTAGTCGTGGCGGCCACAATGAAAGGACGACGCTCTTGCCTTCTATTATTTAATTTTTTCCCCGAGAATGTCAAGTTGTTTACGTCCCACTGTTTTATTTCTCACAGTTTTTCTTCTTATGCACCAAACCCCCTAGGTTATTACTTAATAGACCACGAAAAGTATATGACTTTCATATATATATATATATATATATATATAGAATGTTGTCAATTTCACTTTGATCGAATGCTGTTAAAAAAGGATAGTTGAACGCAATCTTTATATAGCTATTTATTTACCAATTAGTTTGGGAATTTGAGGTCTGAACCCTCCTTTATGTACGTAGAAGAGCCAACCACTCACGTGTGTCTCATCCACTGAAGATTCAAACCTAACAAAACTACCAGAAAGAGGAAAAAGAACAGAAAAAAAAAAAGGAAAGGAAGGGAAAGGATCGCGAAACTTAATCACTTTTTCAGGTTCCCACGTTTCTCAACTACCATTCTCAGTTGCCAAATGTCATGTACTGGAACTTAAAGAGCGCGAGAACTAATAATATCAAGGGACCTGGAGTTCAAAGTGTTTCCCCCGAGGGTAATGTTTTTCTGTCCCATCTTCTAAAGATTGATTGCTAGTTGGCTTCAGGCAAGCACAAAACTTTGCATCTCACGCATCGAAACAACCATATATAACCCATTTGATTTTTCATCCTTGTCCTAACATAGCTATATGTGCTATTCATCAAGCTAGTAGCAGGCCCTTCCATAGTGTAAATTTCTTTGACGTACTAACATGGCCATTTGTAGTATCCATCAATTTAGTAGCAAGCCCTTCACAACGGGATGCTTTGTTCTGTTACGACATCAGTTTCCGCAATCCATCAGTCATTGCATATAACATGGAAGATGCATGTGAATTGACTTCTGAAGATGGGTTTTGAACTTTTGAAGAATTGTTGGATAAAAGTTATCAGAATAGCTTGGAGATGCAAGTTTAATCCATCAGATAGATCCATAAAATCTTTCTACCAAACTTAACACCTACCTCGCACAGCATAGAGACAATCCAGTTTTGAGATTGCAAGTAAGTGCTAGGATGGGTCATAATGCTGCTAGTCTTCCTATTTTCTCTTTGAATATAAGAATGCATGCCCATTCAGATTCTGTTCCAAAAACCGCCAATATAGCATGTACATTGCCAGGCTATTTTCTATACTTAGAGTACCTGGGCAGGCAGCCATGGTGTGGTGCTTCCATTTATTAACTTCTGAGAATAAGGACCACAAACCAGGAAATAATAGTATACGAGATTTTTTTTTTTCCGCGAAAGGCAAAAAGAAGATTAGCAAAACTCTTGAAATTTCCTTAAGGGAAGCAAAGATATATTTTACCTTCGGTTTCAGGTTTACATAAATCTATGACCCAAGAGAAAATGAAATTTTGGTTCATTTTCCCTCTATTCCCTACTTAAAACACACAAAAAATCTGAGACTTACATTGCACTTTTGTTGACAGTTGTCGAACTATTCAAATTTACAGGAAAAGCATGGCCTGAGAATCACAAAGGTCCTTAAAACCAAAGGCAAGTGCCATTTGCTGCACCAAAACAACATATGCATGGCAGCATGTCTTTGTAAAACCATAACTGATGACTCATTACAACTTGTAAGGAAATACGAAAGAAAGGACCTAAGGAAAAAAAGATATGGAGGAAAAATGGGTAGAGAGTATTCTACAGCTACCTCATTTTGTAACCTTAAGTGCCTCCCTAAACCCAATGCTGAAGGTGCTTTGCAAGCCCTTCTTGCCTAATGCTGGGTTTCCTTTTTGCATCATATCAACAAACTCGTTGTAGTCAATGCATCCATCCTTCAAAGAAACGTAGAAGAAAGGTTAACCACAGAACTCAAAAGCATTACCATGAAAAAGTACAAAAATAAGTAAAAAGCAGGGGCCAGATAGCTCACATCATCCTGGTCGACTTCTTTCATCATTGCTTCCAGCTCACTTTCATCTATGCCGAACTCCTGACATGCCTGTTGGAGCTCATCATAAGTTATGTATCCACTATTATCTTTATCAAAATATGCGAAGGCTGCAACAAGATGGTCCTCCCTTTCAACTTTGTTCAAATGCAATGTGGCAGCAATGAACTCTCCATAATCTAACGTCCCACTGTTGTCAATATCGGCCTGCAGCACCCAGGACCAACATTAAGCTCAAAATCAGGAAAACGTATATGCATACTTCTCAAGACAATAAAGATCAATGTCCAGAAAGCGCATCACCATTTAACAGGGTCCAGGCTTTCACTTCAGATCAGGTATGCAGCATATTATATAAAAATTTGCATGAAGACAACAAATATTTACTACTAATTGGAGGTTGTACTTACTGCTTGCATTAGTGCATAAATTTCTGATTCCTTGAGATTAGCACCAACTTTTTCAAGTCCCACCTTGAGTTCTTCAAAAGTGATTGTTCCACTGTCATCAGTGTCTATCATCTTGAACATTTCTCTAAGTCCAGCAATTTCTTCTTCAGAAAGGCTCTCAGCTATAACCTACAAAGAGCAATTGGAGCATCTTTATTTAACATTAATTTAACCTTAATCAAGTTAAACATAGCAGGAAAAAAGAAAAAAAAGAGATGCACATGTGGCATGGAAGTTTCGTTACAGAATATAGTCATATACAGAAAAGTGAAATCTTATAAGCAGTGACTGAGCCAGAACACTATCAGCTTACTGCTTCACATAGACATTCAAACTAAAGCGACGAGTGCAAAGAACAAGAAAGGGAGTGGCCTTACACCTCACTGATTTAACTAGCACGAGTCAATCATTGCATTCTCAACTTAGTCAAGATGAATTTTCGTGAATAGCTTTCGTTTTTTGTCTAATGTCAAAACTTCTTTTTGCATCATATGACTTACTTTAAGAGCTATTTTCTTCAACTTGTTCATTGCAGAGAAGTGCTTCAAGCGAGTAAGGACAGCTGAATCAAGAGGCTTATCAGGTGCCACACCATCAACCTGAACCCATGGGTGGCCTGCAGGAGGTTAATTGTCAAAGCCACAATCCTTAGATTAACTATAGCAACTGTAAAATTATAAATGAGTAATACTCTTGAATAGAGGCATCAGTTCCCAAAATATAAAAAAAATGATCAACAGGGGCCACATCTTCCATGATTTAATATGAACAAGTGAAAGAATTAGCTACCAAGTCCTATAGAAAACCTGGGTTTTCATAAGTGGTGCCTATTCTTATTTACTTCATAACTGAGGGCTAACACCTATTTCTGTTTACCTGAAATCGGTCTTAACCTGTGGTGTTAAAACACCACAACTAGAAAAAAGGGGGTTAATCCTTGGGGTTTGCTTAGGGCTGTCAAAAAAGCTCAAGCACAAATAGGCTCAGCTCGATAGGGTTTCTTCGATTCATTAACGAGCCAAGCCTGAGTCCGAGCCCAAGTTTGAGCTCAATAAGCTTATCAAGCTAAGCCCAAGCCGACCCTGGCTCAGCTTGATAACGGCTTGGGCTCAATAAGAATGTAAATCTGCTTAAATCTATATCATATAGTATAGGTGCTTGATGTTAAAAACTAATAATATAAAGATTTTTTTTGAAAGAGGAAAGGGTAGTTATCCAGAGAGATAACTACCCAAAAACTTATATAATAGAATCAACAATAACAAACATTACAACAGGCGGACCCCAAGGTCCCCCACTCACACCGAAACAACCCAAAGAGAAAACAAGGAGTCGATAGACTCAACAAAATTCTCCACGTAAGGTCTCTGGCCCCAGAAAATCACCGCATTCCTGCCTAACCAAATCCCCCAAAGGACCGCCAACGGCTTGGCCAGCTCCTTTTTCGAACGGAAAACAAATCGTCCACCACCACCACCTCCGCTTCTGAAGCTGCGCCAGAATTCCTCAAACAGCCGGCACTCCCACCATCTCTCGCCCATTCTATCCCAAACTTGCACCACAAAAGGACAGACGAAAAAAAGGTGGTCAACATCCTCCTCACCACCTCCACATAAGGAGTAGACTTTACACACTCCAGGAGCCCACCTTGCCCTTCACACCTTAGTCACTAGCCTTTTCCTCCTAAGTAGCCAGGCGAAAATCTTGACTTTCAGCGGACACGCGGCTTTCCACATCTGTCTGCAGTCCCTTACCAAATCCAGCTCCACCCCAGGATCACCAGCAGACAACCTCCTGTAAGCAGCTGCAACTGAAAACTCACCTTCATCCCAACCAAACATGTTTGTACCAGCCGCCGGATGCAGTCCCTCCAACTCAGCCAGTAATGTCTGGAAATCATGCGTTCTTGCATCTGACAGACTGCCAACAAAACGCGGGTACCACCCACTATCCCACACCTCGGCCACGAACGCCACCTTGTTCTGGGATAAGGCAAACAGTCTCTGAAATCTTCTACAAAATGCACCACCACCTGTCCAGTCATCCTGCCAGAATATGAAAATCTCCCATGTTCCCAACACAGGGACGAAACAGTTCCTCACCCTCGGGGCCACCGTCGACAAGCCTTTCAGGAAGTGAGAAGCACCCCTAGGCGGAGACACCAGAATATCCCAACGCATCGGACAACCATATGCCGTTTCAAACACCTTGCCCAACAGATCCCCCCTTCCTTCCAACAGGCGCCCCACCCACTTTGCCAACCGACTGTCATTAGACCTCTCCAAATCCCTCACGCCTAGCCCCCCGTCCTTCAGCGGTCTGCAGACCTCCTTCCAAGCAACCAACCTGGCACCCTGTCCATATGTCCCCTGATTGGACCAGAAGAAACCCCTCATGGTTCTTTCAATCCTTGCAATCATTTGTCGAGGCATCTTCAGTACAGAGATGAAATATGACGGCATCGCCGACAGAACCGCCTTGAGTAGGATCAGCCTCCCACCTCTAGACAAAAGCCTGGACGCCCACCCCTCCAGCCTCCCAACCAGTTCTCCACCAGGGGGGGTCCAGTCTCTCACCAGAATCCTCCCATCTGACAACGGCAGACCCAAATACTTAACCGGAAGTTTACCATATTCTGTGCCAAGACCCAAGCTGCATCCCCTTGCCTCCGTCTCATTCATGTTGAATGGGACAAAATCCGACTTAACCAGGTTAATCTGCAATCCGGATGCCTCACCCAGCAAGAAAACCAGGAACCTCAACCTTCTGGCCTCCACTTCTCCACCTTCAATAAAGAAGATCGTGTCATCCGCATACTGGAGCAAAGGGATACTCGTCCCATCCCTTAGGGAGAAACCACTCACCAATCTTCTCTCACAGGACCTCCTCGCCGCCCTAGCAAGAGCATCCACAGCAATCACAAAGAGCATCGGGGCCAGCGGACAACCTTGCCTCACCCCCCTCCTAGGCTGGACCCAACCCCCAGCTAGGTTTCCATTGATAAGAACCGAGAAAGATGTCGTGGTGACGCACCTCTTCATCCACTCAATTCACGCCGGCGGGAACCCCCTCTTTACCAAGGACGCCCAAATAAACGACCACTGGATCGAGTCATAAGCTTTGCTGAAATCTACCTTCCATAAAAAAGCCTTCTTCTTTTCTCTCTTCCAGGATGAAAGGATTTCCGATGCTACCACAAAACCTTCCAAGATATTCCTGCCAGGGACAAAAGCTGTCTGCACTGAGTCTATGATCCCACCCAGCATCCTCCTCAATCTGTTCGCCAGAAGCTTAGCCACCACCAAGTAGATAGCATTCGAAAGAGCTATCGGTCTGTACTCCCGAATCTCCTCAGCGCCCTCCCTCTTCGGCAATAAGAACATATAGAACTTGTTCAGTCTGTTAAATTCCGAGTTGCCCGTTCTAAACTCTTGCACCACTTGCATAACGTCTTCCTTCACCACTGGCCAGAACTCTCTGTAGAAGGCAACCGGGAAACCATCCGGCCCTAGACACCCATCCGCGTTCAGCCCCCAAACTGCCTCACGAACCTCATCCTCCTCAAAAGAACCCGTCAAAAAATCCGCATCTGCCTCCCTGATTTGTGGTATCCCAGATCCCAACCACCTCCACCCCGTGAAATCTCTAAAATACCTTATAGCCGCCTCTCCCACCGCTTCCTTTCCCACAAACTCCTCCCCATCCACCACCAACCTGTCAATCCAGTTCCTCCTTCTCCTGCCCGACGCAGTCATATGAAAAAAGCGGGTATTGGAATCGCCCTCCTTCAGCCACTTCTGCCTAGATCTCACCCTCCACTCCACCTCCGCTTTCCTGTCTTCCTCCTGAATCACCTGAGTCAGTCTCGCTCTGTAAACCCTGTCATCTTCTGAAAGGAGCCCAACATCCTCTGCCCTGTCCAGGCGTGTAATCGCAGCAAGAGCCTCCTCTTTCTTCCTCCCCCGTTCCTCCCTAACCCGCTTGATGTGGGACTTCAAGAAAAATCTCAAATCCTTCAGCTTCGCTTCTAACCTGGCAGCCGCCGACCCATCCACCTGAGTAGATCTCCACCGTTCCTCAACCAAACCCCTAAAGCCCTCCTCCAAAAGCCACGCTTTGTCGAACTTAAAATAACTGCCATGCCTCCATACCTCGTTCGACGTCCATATCAAGGGGGTGTGATCCGAGAATGGACGTTCCAAAGGTCTAACCTCCGCCATCGGGAACAACTCTGCCATCGCCGTCGAAACTAGAAACCTGTCAATACGGGATCGTTGCCCTCCCGCATTCCTCCATGTGTAGAGACATGATAACGGAAGCATATCAATCAGCCACTGGTCTGCCACAAAGTCCGCAAACGCCTCAGAGCCCTGATCCAATCCCCCCCGGTCGCCCGGTCTGTCCTCAGCCCGCAGAGTAACATTAAAATCCCCACCAATCAGCCAAGGGACCCCCTGGAAAGTTGTCGCAGCCTGGTTCAGATCTTCCCACAAGACCTGTCTCCTCCGACCCTTCGTCGGGCCATAAACCGAGGAGAGGAGCAAACACGTGTCATCTCGGCGTCTCTGAAGTCTGACAGTGACAACGTTGGATCCAATCACAGAGTCCAGCAAGAACTCCTCCTCCCTCCACCCCACAACAATTCCCCCCGCACTCCTAACTGCATCCAGGGCTAGGAAACCCCCACATCTCTCTCCCCCCACCTCCCTCCACAACCTTCCATCACAGCTCCCCAACTTCGTCTCTTGGAGAAAGACCACATCAGGCCCCCATCTCTGAATATACCCCCGCAGAACCGCTCTTCTCGACGGATCATTCAGACCTCTCACATTCCAAGATAAGACCTTAGTCATGTGGTCATTCGGGAAACACCTTCAGACGTCAGCCGTCTAAACCCCATCATCTCTGCCACGACATTCTCCTCCTCATCCAGCAAACGACATCGGTCCTCCGAGTTTCCCTCACCATCACATACCTCAATTCCACGTCCCACAGCTACCAAATCCCCAACAGCCTCGAAAACCTCATCGCCGGCACCAGCCCCCAGCAGCTCAGCCTCACCCCCAAGCTGCCCAGCCGCCTCCGTCATTCTCTTCCCTGCCTTCACATCCCCCAGCTCCCCATCTCCACCACCAGCCTCCGCTGCCTGCCGCCCCTCTGCCAGCCCAGGGAACCCCGGAGCAGACAGGTCCCCGTCGCCGCCCTCAGCAGATGCCGCCGCTGACGATGCAACGCCACCAGACGTCCCCAGCCCCTCCGGCGAACGGCGTCGGTCGACCCCAACCACCCCCCCAGACGGGGTCCTCTGAGCCAACCCCCTACGGTACGACCACCGCGGCCGATAGAGGAGTTTCTGCGACCCGGCCGTCTTCCGCTCCCATCGTCGTCCGCTCCCCTCCCCGCCAATCACCACCAGTCCTGCCGCCCGGCCCTGACCAGCCCAGGAGAGCTTTGAAACCCCTCCAGCAGCCTTCCGCCCCTCCTCCGTAGAAACCAAGGGACGCGGGGACGAGCACGCAATGGGATCCGACCCGGCTACAGCACCGGAGCCCCCAAAACCTGTAACCGGGTCGCGCTCACTCGACCTGAGACCGCCCCCCGCCACCCCCTCAAGAGCAAGAGCCCGCGCGTCGACGCCGACACTCCCACATCCAGCAGGGCTGCCTAAATTCAGTGTCGCATTCAATTCCCCCGCCTCCTCCGCCGAAACCGCAGTGGCCCTCTGCATTCCCGCCGCATCGTCTGCCATTGAACGTGCCACGGGAAACGCGTTCACCCCGAGATCCCCGCCATGATCACCGCCACGACCTTCGGTCTTCCCAAAAATAGTCCGGCCCACCTCCGCCCGCCTGCCGCCATCGCCACCACACGTCGCCGCCGCTCCGCCACCCACCACCTCAGCAAAGGACCTAGGGTTCTCAGAACCCCAGGAGACTCGGAGGAGCCAGGCGGAACTTCCCCACCGGAGCACCGATCTCTCCACCAACCGCCGCCCCGGCTTCACCTCCACCCAAGCCTCGATCCGCGACAAGTCTGCCTCCTTCAAGCCAGTGCCGCTACACCTGCGCAGCCTCGCAAATGGGGCAACCACCGCTGCGACCACCTCCACCGTGCGGAGGAAAAGCGGGACCCCCTCAATCAGGACCCTCCTCCTCGCGCCAGACGACAGCCTCTCCGCCAACGCCCCATCAGACCTGACCGGCCACCGACATCTCACCACACCCTCGCCACAACGGAGCACCCTGAAGACCAGCCGCCCCAGCTCCACTCGGCTCAGCCCCAGCAACACCATTCGCCCTCCTCCCAGAGAAGCCACCCTCACCCGACCCCCGTCAGCCCCCAAGTAGGCGGCGACTGCCTCCCTCAGGGTCTCCACCTCCACCAAACCCTCCAAGACCACCGCAACCAGCACCGAGGCCAGCTTTCCTTCCAGTTCTCCCAACTCCTCCGACCACGACGCTTCGACCTCCATGAGGGGCGCACCCACCGGAGGGGGCAGAGGCGTCTCCCCTCTCCTCGAGGAAACCACCTCACCCGACCTCCGTCGCCCACAGCCCGATCTCCGGTGACCCAGACCGCCACAACGCAGGCAGCGCACCGGGTCCCTGCACACCGCCGCCAAGTGCCCCTCCCCAAGGCACTTGAAGCACCTCACCGGCACCGCCTCTCTCCTCGGCCTCCCACCCACCACCGTCCAGCCCGGGCCAACTCTCCCTGCCCCGATCGCCAGACCTCTCTCTCTCATATCGCCCTCTCCCTTAAGTCCTAATAATATAAAGATTAAGGTGCAATTTTTCCAAAACCTCACCTTTTATCCCCTCCTTCCCTATTGTTCCCTAACAACAATACCTAGCAAAAAACTTTTTATTGATCATCAATGCAGTGGGTGATGATATACTGGTTCTTTTTTATTTTATTTTACATTAATTTACTTTTACATGTTTCTTAGGTTCCTAAAGCTATAATGTTTGTACTAATAGTGATTTTATTAAACTCAATCAAAAGTTAAAAAAGTTTTAGCTCATTAAGGGTAAGGCTCAATAATGGGCTCGATAAGGGCTCGAGTCCAATTGAACTTGAGCCAACTCACTCAAACCTTATCAAGTCCAAGTCAAACTAGGCTTGGCTCGTTAGGCTCGATGGACAACCCTATGTTTGCTAACACTACTTCATACTTGGGTTTCAAAAACCCAAGTGTTGTAACAAAAAAATAGGTTTTGAAGACCCTAGGTTAACACCCAGGATTAATTTGTAAAGTAAACTAGACCTAAAGATATAAATTATTCGGAAGTATAACCAGATAAATCCCAACACCACAAGCATTCATCCCATTTCTAGATATCAATAGAGAATGAAGCTAAATATATTTTGTACATAATTTGCATGATACCATTTCTCCGATGTTAAAATTACAATAAAAAACAAAACAAAAATGTGAATCCCTTTTTCAAAATATAAATATAATCAATAATAAGCCACGACCCTTGTCCCTTCTCCCGCCAAATAATACTCACATAGAACTTCATGGGCAGTCATCCGTCTCTTGGGATCTCTCACCAACATTCTTCTCACAAGATCTTTGGCACTACTAGAAATGCTTGGCCATGGATCTTCTTCAAAATCTAGACTGCCATGCAATACCTGTTCAAATATTCCTTGCTCACTTTCTGTAAATTATTTAAAGAATATGTCACTCATAGAGCTATGAGATGGTAGGTGAATAAGGAGAGAAGTATGAGCAACTTAAAGCAATGAAAGAAAAAATTTAAGCATGTGATTCTTCAAACTTGCCCGCCCAAAATGGAGGAGCTCCGGATAGTAGGATGTAGATGATAACCCCGGCACTCCAGACATCTGCCTCTGCACCATAACGCTTACGAAGGACTTCAGGTGCCACATAATAAGGACTTCCAACAACATCCTTGAAAATTTGACCTGGTAAGGAACAAAGACATCTGATTATCTCCATTCTGATCTAAATGACCACAATAATTTTTTTTCTTTTTTGTGTCACTTGAGCAGGAAAAAGTTAGCCTGCTTATGTACCTGATGAAAAACTGCTGCTTTTTTTTCACATAATGGTTCGTACTATGAAAATTGGAGCCCTTACCCCCCCTCCCAAAAAAAAAAGGGAAAAAAGGAAGAAAAATGCCTTCAAAACTAAGGACATAAGTTTGATTTTGCACTTCCAGAAGGAACACTAGACCTAACATTCTGATTCAACCAATAAAATGAATTTATTGGTCAACTTAAAGCAACGCCAACAACATTAGAATGATATGCTTCATAAAACCATACGCATTAATTTTCACACACATCCAATTTTACTTTCTGCAAAGTTAATACCATAAGCAAATTTTCTTATAATATGCAAGATCTACTTATATAATTACAATATACAGTTGCCTGCTATTTGCAAGTAGTGGATGGTAAACATATTCATAAATACACCCACTATGGTGATTTCAGCGTGAACCACAGAGCCTGTACCAGGAAACCATTCCCTATCAAGACTATCATAACAATACAAAATCGGAGAAGCGGGGTGGCATCAGTTAAGAATATCAACTTTGAGAAGTCCACACTCCTTAGAAACATGACTACTTCCAAGTGACATCACAAGTTAACCACTTCAATCTAAACATTACAATTTAATAATGATATATTCCTTGCAGAGAGTTAAAAAGCAATGGGTAACGAAGCCATTATAAACCTCATCCAGGCTTTCCACCCAACATGGCCATATAGCACTTTGACAGGAAAGGGGTAAAAATGCAAATGGTCTGTCCTAACATCTCTACCATCACATTTAAATGTTTTGATTCCTTGACAGAAAAATTCTGTGTTCTTATTGGTGATCACAATATAAAACTAATGCAAATCCAAAATCCTAAAGAGAGTTGTTCTTGATGAAGGGATGACGCAAGTTTTATTAGAAACCAAGACAATCTCAACCTATTCTATGTAGAAGAAGCAATTGTTACAGAGCAAAAGCTAATAAGATCTCCAGGTGGAGTCATAGCAGATGTGTAAAGTAGGTGAAACTTGACAGAAAGGATGCTTTAAGTAATAAGGAAACAGATGGGATCTGGCACAGACAATTCTAACTAATACTCCCAGGATCAGATGATGATAAAAGATCATAAAAGCAAAATAAATGGAATAATTGGCAATTAGTGTCCGACAATAAAGTGCCACCAACATATACCTGGCTGAAAGAACACGGATAATCCAAAGTCAATGGTCTTGAGAAGTGCATCCTCCTGCTGGTTAACAAACAGGAAATTCTCGGGCTTGAGATCCCGATGCATGACCCCAAGCGAATGGCAAGCCTCCACCACCCCAACAATCACTCTGGCAAGCTCCGCGGCTTTCCTTTCCGTATAATGACCCCTCTGAACGATCCTATCGAAAAGCTCACCACCAGCACACAATTCCATGACGAAATGAATGGACACAGCATCCTCATAAGCTCCATGGATGGATATAACGTTTGGGTGACCAGAGAGATGGTGCATTATCTGGATCTCCCTCCTCACGTCCTCCACATCCTCCTCAGTCGTGAGCTTCCTCTTCGTGATTGACTTGCAAGCAAACTCCTTACCAGTGGCCTTCTCCACGCATAGATACGTGGTCCCGAATTGGCCCTGCCCGAGCTTCTTCCCCAAGCTGTAGATATCCTTCAAGTTCTCCGTCTTACGCCTCAGCACGGAGTCATGGAGCCCCGCGCACGATGGCCTCTTCACGTGGCGAGGCTTATTCACGGGCCTTGGGGGCAGCTGCTCCACCTGAGCCGGTGCAGCAATCGGTTGCTGCACGGGTTGCGGGGGTGCAACCGGCTGCGGTGGAGGCACCGAACGGTCTTCCGCGACCGCTGCGATCTTAATTGGCTCCGGCGGCTTGTCCTGCACGACGAAATGGCCGTCATTGGAGGCCTTGCAGGCCGCGTCCCTCGTCGAGTCGGAGGCATGCGACGATGGTGCCGTCTCGATCCCGGTGGGGGACTGAGGCCGCCATATGGTCGCGGAGATCGACTGGATGAATCTGTTCTTGGTGATGGTCGGACCCACGCAGGTGTTCCCCATCCAATACTCCCACTGAGGCCTTTCTTCGAACAGCTAATGGGCAATCCACATCCCACCACCGAAACCAACACTTCCCCTGCAGTTAAAGATCCGACCTTTCGAGTTCGAACACTCTCCTGGAAGTCCTCCCACGCCAGATTCAAAGCTCCAACACACCTACCATCACACCCAACACCGAAAGACCGCAACTTTGAGCACAACATGAAAGGGGTACATCGGAAAACAAACGAATCCGGTGGGAAAACAAGGAAAGGAACTAACCTTTCAATGAAAACGATCGGAAACAGCAAACCGGGGCACCATTCGGTGAAGTCGGTAAGCTGGGGAACCCTAGTAAGACGGGTGGCGGCGACGGGGATTGGGCGAATCGAGGTGAGGGGGGTGTTCTTACGTAGAAACCCCCCGGATTCGGGCCGTCGCCGGCGAGATTTGGTTGGTGGGGGGAGGCGGGCGGTCTTCGTGGAAATCGATTGGGGTAGGGGGAAGGAGAAGGAGGAGATGAGGACGATGATGGGGATTTGAGGTGAAGGGCTGTTTGGTCAACCGACACGAAATAAACTAGTGGCTTCCGTCCCAAAGTCAAAACGACCAGAACGCCCTTCCGGTCGGCGGGTGCTTTTGCATTTTCGGCCCTGAACAAGGGTGATAATTTATGGACATAGGTCTAGCTCACTATCTGGGTTAGTTAACGTATTTTTGCAGCCGAGAATAACTCCTATTTGCATTTACTTAAGTAAAGAATTAACCTTTACTTGTATTTACCGAAAGAAAGTTGGGAATGAGGGTTAACTTGTAACGTGAAAGATGGATATTTACTTAATTTTAAGGGTTAAAATAAAAGTTAAGATGGCAAATAATATGTTTATCTTTGGAATGATAGCTATATTAGTTGGTGAATTATTTTTTTATATTAAATAAATATTTTATATCATATGACAAATTATATTATGGTCTGTATTAATGTAACAAAGTTATAATTATTTTATTTATTAAATACTAATTATTATATATTGTAATTGGTAATTAGGTTATGGTATCAATTAAGTTATGATGTTATGATTATTTGCAAAGTATGTACTAATTTTATTAGTAAGTGATTAATTTATAATAATTATATGTTAAAATTATAAATAAATTAATACTATAGTTATTAGGTAATAGCTATGGTAAAATAATTGTTAAATAAAATATGTCCAATAATATAGCAATTATTACAAATTAATTACATAAAGAAATAATATTTTTTATCATTATTGTAAATAATTATTTTACATTGTATATGCTAATTATGTTATAATGGTAATCACATTGTAATGCTATAATTATATGTTATCAAAAAGTATATAGTAGATTATTTTATAATATTAAAAATATGATTATTTACTAAGTTGATAGATCATTATCATTTAAGTATATATATATTAAAATAAAATTAACTATTTAATTATGCACTTCTGTATTAAAATATTTATTGATTGAAATATATCTAACTTACCAAACATAAAGAGAGAGTGTAGAATGAGAATAATGTATTGGGGGTGAAGAAAGAGAAAATATCGATTAGGAAAGGGGTTATCTCAACCTGTTATCAATCTCAAGTTAGCTTATCCTAGGTTTCAAAGGCAAAGTGGAGTCGAGTTAACGCTTGTGATAAACAAGGGTTAACCCCTAAGAATAGGGGTTAACCCTTATCATAAACTAGGCCTTAAGGACTCGTTTGGTAAAGATTTAAATTTTAAAACTCGGTAAAATGCTAGTTTACTTGGAGGGTTAAGAAAGTGATGTTAAGAAATATGAAACTGGTGTTAACCCTCAATTGTGTTTACTTGCAGAGTGGCGTTAACACTAATTTGTGTTTACTTGAATTAGTGTTAAGTTGGAGTGTCAACCCTTGTGGTGTTTATTTGTTAGTCGTGTTAAGAATTTGAATTAGAGACTGCGAGAGCACAACAAAATCGTGGGACCTAAACACGGGTTTGTCTAACAACAGTAGCAACTGGTGTTAGACAAACCAGTGTTAAGAACTCTTAACCAGCGTTAACCAAAAGGGAGGGTTAACCCTTCAAGTAAACAAGGGTTAACCCCTCAAGTAAATTAGCTCTAAGGCTTAGTTTACTTGGGGGGGTTAACCCCTCAAAAGGGGGGTTAACCTCCGTTTACCTGACTACTTAAACCCCAATTTATTAATCCGAGTTTACTCACTTTAACGCGGGTTTGTCTAACATCAATTTCAATTGGTGTTAGCCAAACCCATGTTAAAATTATACACCACTCGTATTTTTGGCATCCCTTATATTTTATATACTTAACATCATTATCAAGTAAACACCACAAGGGTTAACACCACAACTTAACACCAATTCAAGTAAACACAAACTGGTGTTAACACCACTATGTAAGTAAACACAATTGTAGGTTAACACTAGTTTCAAATTTCTTAACACCACTTTCCTAACCCTCCAAGTAAACTAGCCCTAAGAAGTTGTAAGGTTTAGGGTGGTCGGGTAAGTGATGAGTAGTGTCTGATGATGACACCGAAGCTTAGCCTTTTATTTGTTCTTATTATAGTAATGTCGTTGTGGTACAGATAAAATAGCTACGGTTTGTCGTCATTGCCACTATTACAATTTTACTCAGAAATGTTTTTCTTCCGAGGTCTAACTCAGGGAGCTACTAGAATTCTAGAAGTACAATGCTTCTTTATTACAAAAATAAGAGAGAGAAAGAGAGAGAGAGGGAGAAGTAGATTTTGTTTCTTGGCTTTTTCTTCTTCTCTTCTTTCTCTCTTTGCCTGTCTTCTTTTTCTCTTCTTTCTCTTCTCTTTTCTTTCTTCACAGTTCTTGATCTTCTTCGGTTCTTCTTCTTCTCTTTTCTTCTTCTTTTCTTTTCTTCTTCTTTGCTTTGTCTGTAGAGCTTCATCCGTCGTCTGATTTCTCAATCAGACGGCTTAAGTGGTGTCTGCTACAGTGCTTCCTTTGTGCTTCTCCTTCTGCGGTCTTCTTCTGCTTTGTTCCTTGGCCTTCTCCTTCTTTCTTCTTCCTTCGGCCAAGTGTGTTCTTCTTCCCTCGCACCCTGTCCCTGCACAAAGAGCAAAACCTACCCTGTCCCTCTACCCGCACATCTCTCTCTCTCTGTAAACCACTCACAGGATGCTCTCCCAGAGCCGCAAGTAATCGGGTCGGGTTTCGTGCCCGTGACCAGGCGCATCAGTGTGTGGGTGATGCGCGAGGTGTGCTCAGATAGGGTTAGGTCGGATCCCGCCAGATCTGCGAGGTGAAACTGCGGACGAGGCGAGCGTGAGTAAGGTGAGGGACCTCACCCCAGTGCTTTCGGAGGCGACCAGTAGAAAACACAAAATCAACTTATACTACTGCGAGGTTTGGTAAACTCACGATGTGGGACTATCCTCTGCACTCTTCTCACGCGCGCCCACAAGACGATTCCGCCTTGCTCTCCGCTCAGCTGCAGCCACTATCGGTGCCAAATGCTGAGGCAGAAGTCTCCGCAGACTTCACCCCAACCTGCAGCACCTGGGATCCTGAAGCTGCAAGGCCTGGAGCTCGCCTCGAAGTTGCTTCAGTTGTCGTTAATGGCGGCTGGGGCTACGACCCTGTCAGACAGAAGCACGGCCTCTCGGCCTAATCAGACTAGCGAGGGACCTTCGCCGTGGCACGGCGAAGGTGGTGCGAGGTGCAGTAGGTCGTGGGGCGGCCTAGGCATGCGTGCCTAGGTCGTCCTGTGACCAGAGGTGTGGGTGTGTTCGGGGGAGCGATGAGAGGGTGTAGAGCGGCAGTGGGTGGGCGGAGGTTGTTCAGCGTGATGAGGCGGAGGTTACATGAGGGTCGGCGAGGCGTGTGGGGCTACGGAGCGATGGGAGCGTCTCGCCGGAGGGTGGCCGGAGTCGAGGAAGGTGACGGTGGACAGGAGTGGTCGAGGGTTTAATTGAATGAAAGACAGTGAGGAAAAGAAAGAGGGGGAGATGGGGAATAGTTCTGACCTAATTACGGGGACGAAGGGGCTGGAGCAGGGCGGCAATCGTATCGACTGTCACCGGAGAAGAAATACCCAGAGGGGGAGGGCGGCGGCGAGGAAGAGGGCGGGAGGGCGCGCGCTGAGTACGGTGCGACGCGGGAAGAGCAGGCGAAGGTGGCTCTACTGATGGTATTGTAACAGAGCGACGAGACGAAGGAGGAGGAGCCGCCAGAGCTGGTGGGTTTCTGCCAGAATGGGAAGAGAGGAAAGGTGGGGGTTTTTCTCCGTCGGGACCGAGCTACCAGAGTCGGCTGGCGACGCTGGTCCTTATAAAGGCGGAGGCGGAGGGGTGGGCACAGGGAGGCGACGTGCCTCCCTCGCTGGAGAGTGGTCGGAACTGCGACTCATACCTTCCGCGCGTTCGCACGGAAGGTGTGGGCGAGGGCAGAGGTCATGGCGGTGTCCCTGCGACAGCAGACGTCGTAGGGAACACTCGGTTCAACTGGCAGGTACCCTCCCTCACCCTGCGTAGCGCCATGCTCCGCGCAAAGTCGCCGGAGCATGGCGCTGCTCAGAGATTTGCAGGAGGGACCTGTATGCAAAGAACGACGAAGAACTTAGGGGTCAAAATGCAAGGGTTTCGAAAGTTGAGGGTCAAAAAGTAATAGATGAGGACCAAAATGCAAAGTCGGTCAAGAAGGTCTCATCTTAGGTTCAAGTTTTTATGCATGACTAAATGAGACCTAAAGATTCTAATGGTGAATTTTATTTCTAAGTCAGAACTTGTTTGACCGGCCAATTTACGTAAAAATCTAAATTAAATCATTAATTGAGCATGGTTCTCAATGTAGGTCAAAATGGGTTCCCAAGTCCAAATTGAAGGTTCTAAACCTTAGAGATTATTTTTCTATGAATCTTAGAGGGTTTAGTCGATTTTTACTCTGCCTCGAACCTCGTGAATTGAAGTGGATTTGTTTTAGGGTTATAGAATGTCATTTAATTCCTTGGAGTTGCTGTAACCATTGTTTGATCAAATCATCCCACTTTCCTTCTTATTAGGTTAGTTTGACCTATGTTTGGACCCTGAGTTACCCTGTTTACTGATTATGTTGGTGAAATTGCATTTTTATCCCTTATGACCTATTTTCTTTACAAACTCAGAATTTTCTGAGTCAAGCCTTTCTATGAGTTATGTAGGAGATTTTTCTCGCATATCTAAGTTAGATTATGCTAGTTAGGGTTTATGATGAGGTTCTCATCAATGAGTTAGTAGGATGCAGATGTGATAATTGAGTTAATATATTATTATTGATTTTTATTTTTATTTGTATTAGGAATATGTCAGTAGAGGTAGATGTGGTGAGTGAGTGGATATATTATAAGTAATTTTTATTTTTATTTATATTGAAAGTGGGTTAGTGGAGGCATATATGATGGATGAATTGATATGCTGTAAATAATGTGAGGAAATGATGTGATGATTACTAATATTTTGTATTATTCATTTACTACAGCAACTAATCTTGACACGTGAAATGACCTGTTGCCTTTTTGGGTTGGTTAAGACGTTTGGATTAGCCATCGGATGTCTGTCCAGACGTCTAGATAGAGGGTCGGATGTCTGAAAGTAGAAGGACTATACCTTGCTTTCTTTTCTCGCGCGCATGCAACACGCACACACCCCTCTCTCCTCACCCCAAACCATAACCCTTTCCTATTTAAACCCCCCCACACCCACGCCACTCTCACCATCACCACTAGCCACCACCTCCATATTTTCCTCTAGCCGACCGCCACCTTCCTCCTAGCCACTAGCGTGGCGAGTGGAGAGGAAGAGGAGTGACGAGACATGGAGGAGGTGGAGAGGGGAGCGAGAGCGTGGGAGGAGCTCGAGGGGAGGAGCTCGCGAGGGGGCCGTGGGAACCTAGAGGAGCTTGTGTGGGAGAAGTCGAGGACGCGTGTGAGGAGGAGGAGCTCGTAAAGGTGGGCTTCGCGACCTCCTAAAATTGCTGGCGTAGCAGCTATGGGCGGCGCGGAGGGGTTTGCGCGGAGAAGAAAGCTCGCAGGAGTTTTACGTACTAGATATTTTCTAGTATCAAACATCTAGAGCACATCCTAGACGTCTAGGGGGATGTCCGGAGCTGAAGTCGAACACCTGAAAGCATGCATAATGCTAAGGTACGTGTTTCTGCGCGGCTTCCGGCCATGCAAGCCGTAACGTAGGGGATGTGTTTAGCCATTTTTAGTTATGCACTTGTGTATGTAGGGGCAGAGCGTTGGAAAGGCGCGGGATGCGCCCTTCGAGGTGTTTTTGGACGTCTGGACACGTCGCCAAATGTCTAACCGTACTTCAATGCAACTGGAAGGAGAGTTCGACATCTGGAACTCTCCTCAGACGATCACTGATACGACCAGGGCATCAAGCGTCATTTAAGACATCTGAGAAGTGGCCCAGATGTCTGGCCAGATGTCTAGAAGCCTTCCCAAATGTCTGGAATTAAATTTTTTCAGCGTATGAGTTCGCGTCTGCGTGCATGCCCGTGCAGACTGAACCCGCCACCCTCCTTCTCTTTCCTCCCTCCCTGCAGACGTAGCTTTTCTCTTTCTCTCTCCCTGCGGTTGCCTTCAAATACACTTCCCCCTCTCCCTCACCCTTACTCCACTGCCTTCTTCTTCTCCCTGTTAGCAACAGAGCACGAGCGGGCGAGAGCGGCAGCAGCTGTTGCTAGAGTGTATGGGGAGGAGGGGCTGTTGCGAGAGGAAGAAGGAGCTCGACTGCGAGGGTGCGAGCTTGCTGGGGCAGCTAGAGCCGACTGGCAGGAGAGCAGCGAGCGTGTGGTGCCGCGGAGGAGCTGCTGCAGCTCAGGCAGCAGGTGGACGCGGCGCAGCACAACCGTGCGCTGCGGGTGGAGAGAGAGAAGGTTCTGATTCTGGGAAAATTTTCCAGAATCAGACGTCTGGACTTACGTCCAGACGACGCAGGAGACGTCTGGAGGAAGGTCTAGACGTCTGACAGGTACGTTATTTTTATCTTCTCCTTCTTTCGTGTGTACGGCCATGCAGCCGTTCCGCCGAGGTCTTCTGCACCCTTTCGTGATGAAAGCGGATGTGTGTGTGTGTAGGACTTGTTCGGGAAGGCGCAAGGGCTCGCTATCCCACATAGATCAGACGTCTGGGCACAACACCAGATGACGAAGAGGGCCTCTGGACGTCCAGGGTGACAATCGGACGTCTGGAAACTAAGTCCAGACGGTCCAGCAGGCTTCTAGACATCTGAAGGACTACGCAGACCAAGGTATGACCTGAGCTATCTTTTAAGATATCTGGAAGTTCCAGACGTCTGATTTTGGACAAACTGGTTGTTTTTTACCCGTTTAGGGTCCATTCGGAGTCCGTTTTCCGCATTTCAAGTTTTGTTCTTCCCAGATTTAGTTCCTCTACCTGTTTACAATAATTGTATACTATTCTGAGTAACTCATTGTGTTGATCCTTGTGTTAGGACCCCGTTCCGTTGCGGCTCTGGGGGTTGTGGAGGCGCGCGGGATTGCCGACCACGCCCCCAGTACTCCCAGTTTTGCAGGTAGAGTGGCCCTTTCAATTATTTATCAAAAATTATGCAATTGTGAAATAACTAATAGAGTCTAGGGCATTGCATAAACCCTAGGGCTGAAAAATTAGATTGAATGATAGATCCTAGGGTATTGCATGAATCCTAAGACTGGAAAACTAGATTGAATGATAGATCCTAGGGTATGGCATGAATCCTAGGACTGGAAAACTAGTTGAATATATATATATATATATATATAAACATTGCAGTCTTGGAAAAGTAAAAAGGAAATGATAACTACCTGTAAATTGGTTAACAGCTGCCTGTTTATGAATGAATAATTACTGTTGAGAACAGGGGTTATATGGATATAAAGCTGAATGGTGAAATCTAAATTGGCTGAGTTAAAAGAGCATGAACCCTACGGGGAATTAAGAGTAGAACTCCTGGAAAGTGAATGGAATAGAATTGGGGAAGTGAGCTGGCCCTTGAGTATGGAGTACCAAGGAGAGCAACTATTCCCCCTGTTTAGTGCAGAGCGGAGCTTGCCGCCCCAAGGACCCGGGGTTAGGTCTGGCCACTTTGTACCGACTTTTGGCCCTCGTGTACATAGTACCGAAGAGAGCTACTAGTGTAGGGAGAGCACTAGCTACCCCACGGGCCCCGGGGTTCTGCTAGCCCTCCTACACCGACTTGTTAGGTCCATTGGGCAAACCAGGGTAGTCAGGCGAGGGTGCGCGGACTGTGGAGGGGCAAGACCCCTGTTTGGTTACTGTGGAGTGTTACTGAGAGGGCTCCGCCCTATACTGGTTCCGTGGTGTTCTTTGGGCGCACCCGTTAACGGAAACGACTAACCGTGTGCCAGTGCGGGGTAGCTACCCGTGAGTTTATTGCGCGTGCCGTAGTCACCATTACGTCTGTCAGCGACCTTAGGGTAGTTGACTGAGGGTAGGACCACCACGGGGGACTCTCTCGGCCAGGAGATCACCACGTGTTACTTCTACTTTTCGGAAAAGACTGCAATCAAGATCGTTCCCACGAGGAACATTCGAGATCAAGGGAAAGATCTGAGAAATAATTCAATAGTGAACAAATGGAAAAATTAAAGCAAAAATTATAAATATAACAGCTACTGTCCACCTTACTGTTTCTTTTAGCTTTTAGTTGCCACTCTACTCAGTGTTTCGCTGACGTGTCACCTTTCTTACCTTTTAAGGGCCAGGTGTTGAGCAGCCAGAGTCGGCGGCTGCAGAGGGCGCTGGGCCTAGTAGAGCCCAGTAGTGTTACTTGTGTAGTACCCACTGTACTTTCTTTCCGTTGTAATGAGTAGCTTTTGTTACCCCTGTACTCTTTTTATTGTAAGCTTCATGTTTATGTACATGTTTATTTCTCTACTGTTGTGGTGGTATATACTGTAGTATTTCTTTTCTTTACTTCTGTATTTTGATACTGCTAGTTATATACATGTTGAATGTGGTATATTTTACTGCTCTTTTGGTTACTTTCTCGTTGGATGACTGGGTCTTGGGATCAGTCGAGTCGTTCCGATTCTCGTGTCTTGTAGGGATTCGGGAATCGGGTCGTTACAGGATGGTATCAGAGCAAGGTCGTCTCGAGAAGTAAACCAACTGACTGGAAAATAACCAATTCACGTGTCTGTAACTAGAGTAGCCACCACAACGTTTCTTTTGACATAAACTCTTTGACTTCTTCGTTAGATATCGTTCCATATTGACGTATTTCTGTTCCGTTTTCGCGTCTCCTTGCAGGAGATGCCTTGACGCAGGACTAGCGAGGCGGGCCGTGGGCGCGGTCGAGGACGAGGTCGGAGGGGCGGGCATGTTGAGGTCGACGTCTCGGTGGACCAGCCATTGCTCCCGGGCATTCAGGCCCAGGACCTTGCCCAGCTGATACGAGACATAGTGCGAGAGGAGCTCCACCCGCCGCCCTGAGCGCCTCTTCCTGGGGCTGCGAAGAGGAAGTCCTCTGTGGGACCACGCGACGGAAGTGGCGCTGGACGTAGGGAAGGGGATGGGCCTCCACCACCCCCACCTTCCTCTGACACTTCTGTGTACGAGGCTTCTTTACCTAGAGGTGCACCAGCATCCCCACTGCAGCTCCACTTTGAGCTTTTCGGACAGTTCCAGAAGCTAAATCCCCTCTCCTTCAAGGGGGATGAGGACCCGACCGAGGCGGAGGACTGGCTCGAGCAGATCGAGAAGGTTTTCGACACCCTTCGCCGCCCGGTGGAGTGCCGCGTGGCCTTTGCCACGTACCAGCTGGAGAGAGCAGCACACCGGTGGTGGAGGGCAGTCAGGGGACAGGAAAGGGACGAGCCGACCTGGGACCGGTTTGTCACCCTCTTCTGCGAGCAGTACTTTCCCCAGACGTGGCAGGACCAAAGGAGGCAGGAGTTCCACACTCTCCACCAGGGGACGATGACCGTGAGCGCATACCGCACACGTTTTCTGGAGTTGTCCCACTTCGCAGCGGTAGCAATAGCCACCGAGGAGGAGCGCCTATGGAGGTTCACCGAGGGGCTCCGACCTGCGATTCGTGGGTATGTCAAACCCCTGAAGCTGCCTACGTTCTCGAGGGTGGTGGAGGCAGCTATGACCTACGAAGAGACCAACCCGTCTGCGCGAGATACTGACAGCGGGCGGAAGAGGCCCTATCAACCAGACTTTTCACAGGACTGGCGAGAGAGGAGACACATGGCGCTCGCAGGAGAGTCATCACGTTTTGCAGGGCCATTAGTGGCCATTGGAGGCCCTCGACAGGGGCCAGCAGCTAGCATCGGACCCCCGCCCAGCCGATAGCAGGGACCCACTGAGGGCGGGAGTCGGGTTCCCCTCTGCTACCAGTGTGGCCAGCCGGACCACATTAGGAGGGACTGCCCGTCTAGGGCAGGAGGTCAACAAATGCTTCCCGCACCGAGCACTGGACGGCGAGCAGGAGGTTGCGGTTTCCAGGCGCGAGGAGGAGGACAGCAGTCACGGGGAGGGTACCGGCCAGCAGCTACCCGTTCGACGCAAAGTGTGGCTGCTTCGTTCGCACCTAGGGCTGAGGGCTGTATCAACGCCCTGACACACAGGGATGCCAGAGCTTCGGGATAAGTGATGGCAGGTATGGTTTCAGTTTCCGGCAGACTCGTTTACACGCTTTTCAATTCCGGCGCTACGCACTCGTTTGTCGCCGCCAGTTTCGCAGTTAGTTTGGGCTAGGATTATATGCTGTTAGAGGATCCATTCGTGATCAGAGGTCTGAGTGGTCAGCTGTTTGTAGCTGAGGAGGTATACACGGGTTGCGAGGTCAGTATTAGGGGACATAGCCTTCCCGCTGACCTGATTATGATACAGATGGAGGACTTTGGCATAATTCTGGGGATGGACTGGCTGTCCGCTTACCACGCCTTGGTGGACTGTTTTGAGAGGAAGATCGTTTTCTCCATACCGGAGTTGCCTATTTTCGAGTTCGACGGGCAGCCAGTGGACAGAGGCTTCAGGTGCATTTCTGCACTTCGGACGGCGAGACTTTTGAGCCAGGGGTGTGAGGGCTTCCTAGCTTCTGTGGTGGCAGAGCCCAGCCCTGTGGCAAACTTCCAGAGTATCCCGGTGATCAGAGAGTACCCCGACGTGTTCCCAGACGAGTTGCCAGGACTACCGGCCGAGCGTGAGATCGAGTTTGAGATCTCACTAGTAACAGGGACCAGCCCCATCTCCACCGCACCATACAGGATGGCACCACTTGAGCTGCGAGAGCTCAAGTCTCAGTTGCAAGATCTTTTGGAGAAGGGCTTTGTGAGGCCCAGGTGTCTCCTTGGGGAGCCCCGGTACTATTTGTAAAGAAGAAGGATGGTACCCTACGCCTTTGTGTGGACTACCGACAGCTGAATAGGGTCACCATCAAGAATAGATATCCGCTGCCGAGGATCGATGACTTGTTTGACCAACTGCGAGGTGCCACGGTATTCTCCAAGATCGACTTGAGGTCTGGATACCACCAGTTGAGGATCAAGGAGGCAAACGTCTCCAAGACAGCTTTCCGCACCTGGTAGGGACATTACAAGTTTCTGGTCATGCCGTTTGGGCTGACCAATGCCCCCGCTGCCTTCATGGACTTGATGAACCGGGTGTTTAGACCGTACTTGGACCAGTTTGTGGTGGTATTCATTGATGATGTGCTCATCTATTCTCGAGATTAGATGCAGCACGGACAGCACTTGTGGATGGTTCTGGGCACACTGAGACGACGTAGGCTGTACGCCAAATACAGCAAGTGCGAGTTCTGGTTGAGGGAGGTGACCTTCTTAGGTCATGTGATCTCTGGAGATGGCTTGGCAGTGGACCCAGCCAAGGTCGAGGCAGTGCTCAGGTGGGAGAGACCGCGTACGGTTACTGAAATTCGTAGTTTCCTGGGACTGGCAGGCTACGACAGATGGTTTATCAGGGGCTTTTCACAGATTGCACGTCTTATGACACAGTTGACCTGGAAGGACATGCCCTTCACTTGGACCGACGCCTGTGAGGCATGTTTTCATTAGTTGAAGGAGAGGCTGACTTCGACTCCCGTGCTCACCATTCCAGACAGTAGTGGCGGGTTCGTTGTGTACACGGATGCCTCTTTGCAGGGGTTAGGGGGTGTGCTCATGCAGAGGGGTCACGTTGTCGCTTACGCTTCGCGGTAACTGAAGCCCCATGAGCATAGCTACCCTACCCACGACCTGGAGCTGGCAGCTGTTGTCTTTGCGCTGAAGACCTGGAGGCACTACTTGTACGGTGAGACCTTCGAGATTTTCACAGATCAGAAGAGCCTCAAATACCTATTTGATCAGAAGGAGCCCAACATGAGATAGAGACATTGGTTGGAGCTCCTGAAGGACTATGACTTCAGCATTTCCTACCACTCGGGAAAGGCCAAGGTGGTGGCTGATGCCTTGAGCCGGAAGGCGCTCGCACACTTGGCCAGCTTACAGGTGCAGAGTTGGAGCCTTTTGGAGGAGATAGGCAGTAGGCGACCCCTAGAGTTACGAGGGCACTGTGGGGCAGTGACTGTGACGTGACAGACGAGGCCAGAGCTGATAGATCGCATCATCACAGGACAGATGGCTGACCCATACTTGCAGTCCTTGCGCGACAGAGTACTGTCAGGAGACCCGGGGGACTTCTCTTTCACAGACCAGGTGCTGCGCCTGAGGGGACGTTTGTGCGTTCCCAGAGATGAGGAGCTGTTGAGAGAGCTCCTGACTGAGGCACATGGTTCCAGATTCACCATACATCCCGGAAACACGAAGATGTACCATGACTTGAGACGCGAGTTTTGGTGGAGGGGGATGAAGCAGGATGTGGGTGAATTCGTGCAGTAGTGTTTAGTGTGCCAGCAGGTGAAAGCCGAGCATCAGAGGCCTGCAGGGCCGCTACAGCCACTTCCAGTGCCAGAGTGGAAGTGGGAGAGCATCACCATGGACTTGGTAATGGGCTTACCTGTTACCCAGCGAGGACACGACGCAGTCTGGGTAATCATCAATAGATTGACGAAGACGGCACGTTTCTTGCCGATCCGAGTCACCTTGGGACCAGCACAGTTGGTAGAGAGGTATATCCGCGACGTAGTACGTCTACACGGAGTTCCGTGGGAGATCGTATCCGACCGGGATACCCGCTTTACGTCCCAGTTTTGGGCTGAGTTTCAGCAGGCCCTGGGGACGCGGTTGAGGTTCAATACAGCTTACCACCCCCAGACGGACGGACAGTTTGAGTGCACAATACAGACACTTGAGGACCTTTTGCATGCCTGTGTACTGGACTGGAAGGGCTCTTGGGAGGAGCACTTTCCCCTGGCGGAGTTTGCATATAATAACAGTTATCACTCGAGCATCGGCATGGCACCCTACGAGGCTCTGTACGGACGGAGATGTACGGCACCCTTGAGTTGGGTTGAGGTGGGGACCAAGTGGGAGGTTGGCCCCAGAATAATCCGGTAGAGTCAGGAGGTAGTCGAGCATATTCATAGGGGACTCCGCACTGTCAGGAGCAGGCAGAAGAGCTACGCAGATCGGAAATGTTGAGAGGTGCAGTTTGAGGTTGGGGACCACGTCTTCCTTTGTGTTTCACCCATGAAGGGCCTGCAGTGGTTTGGGGTGAGAGGGAAGCTTGCGCTAAAGTTCGTGGGGCCCTTTGAGGTCTTGGAGTGAGTTGGACCCGTTGCTTACAGGCTTGCCCTCCCTCCTCAGCTTTCTAGTGTGCACAACGTGTTCCACGTGTCCAACCTCAGGAAGTACGTCGCCAATCCCAGTCACGTCCTGAGTCACGAGAGCGTCAAGGTGGGTGACGACCTGACCTACCCCGAGCGGCCAGTGTAGATTCTTGACAGAGCCGTCCGCAATCTGAGACGGAAGCAAGTACCCCTGGTGAAGGTCTTGTGGAGGAGCCAGCGGTACGAGGAGGCTACCTGGGAGCCTGAGGCGGCGATGCGGGAGCGATACCCGGAGCTTTTCGCGGGTACGTCTTTTCAGACCGGCTTCGGTCCTCTTTGAGTTTGTTATACATATATTGTTCTTTCCCGTACCCTAGTTAGCGCAAGTTTCGGGGATGAAACTTCCTTTGAGTTTGTTATATTGAAACGACCAGGGCATCAAGCGTCGTTTGAGACGTCTGGGAAGTGGCCTAGACGTCTGGCCAGATGTTTGGAAGCCTTCCCAGACGTCTGGAATTAAATTTTTTCGGCGTACGGGTTTGCGTCTGCACGCATGCGCGCACAAACTGAACCCGCCACCCTCCTCCTTCTCTTTCCTCCCTCCCTGCAAACGTGCTTTTCTCTTTCTCTCTCCCCGTGGCTACCTTCAAATACGCTTCCCCCTCTCCCTCACCCTCACTCCACCGCCTTCTTCTTCTTCTTCTCCCTGTCAGCGACAGAGCGCGAGCGGGCGAGAGCGGCAGCAGCGGCTGCTGCGAGTGTGTAGGGAGGAGGGGCTATTGTGAGAGGAAGAAGGAGCTCAACCGTGAGGGTGCGAGCTTGCCGGGGCAGCTAGAGCCGACCGACGGGAGAGCAGCGAGCGTGTGGTGCCGCGGAGGGGCTGCTGCAGCTCAGGCAGTAGGTGGACACGGCGCAGTACGGCCGTGCGCTGCGGGCGGAGAGCGAGAAGGTTCTAATTCTGGGAAAATTTCCCAGAATCAGACGTCTGGACTTACATCCAGATGACGCAGGAGACGTCTGGAGGAAGGTCCAGACGTCTGACAGGTACGTTATTTTTATCTTCTCCTTCTTTCGCGTGTACGACCATGCAGTCGTTCCACCGAGGTCTTCTGCACCCTTTCGTGATGAGAGCGGACGTGTGTGTGTGTAGGACTTGTTCAGGAAGGCGCAAGGGTTCGCCATCCCACACAGATCAGACGTCTGGGCACAGCACGAGACGACGGAGAGGGCCTCCAAACGTCCGGGGTGATAATCAGACGTCTGGAAACTAAGTCTAGACGGTCCAGCGGGCTTATGGATGTCTGAAGGACAACGCAAACCAAGGTATGACCTGAGCTATCTTTTAAGACGTCTGGAAGAAGTTCCAGACGTCTGATTTTGGACAGACTGGTTGTTTTTGACCTGTTTAAGGTCCGTTCGGAGTCCGTTTTCCGCGTTTCAAGTTTCGTTCTTCCCAGATTTAGTTCCTCTACCTGTTTACAGTAATTGTATACTGTTCTGAGTAACTCCTTGTGTTAGGATCCCGTTCCGTTGCGGCTCTGGGGGTTGTGGAGGCGCGCGGGATTGCCGACCACGCCCCTAGTACTCCCAGTTTTGCAGGTAGAGTGGCCCTTTCAATTATTTATCAAAAATTATGCAATTGTGAAATAACTAATAGAGTCTAGGGCATTGCATAAACCCTAGGGCTGAAAAATTAGATTGAATGATAGATCCTAGGGTATTGCATGAATCCTAAGACTGGAAAACTAGATTGAATGATAGATCCTAGGGTATGGCATGAATCCTAGGACTGGAAAACTAGTTGAATATATATATATATATATATATATATATAAACATTGCAGTCTTGGAAAAGTAAAAAGGAAACGATAACTACCTGTAAATTGGTTAACAGCTGCCTGTTTATGAATGAATAATTACTGTTGAGAACAGGGGTTATATGGATATAAAGCTGGAACGGTGAAATCTAAATTGGCTGAGTTAAAAGAGCATGAACCCTACGGGGAATTAGGAGTGGAACTCCTGGAAAGTGAATGGAATAGAATTGGGGAAGTGAGCTGGCCCTTGAGTACGAAGTACCAAGGAGAGCAACTATTCCCCCTGTTTAGTGCAGAGCGGAGCTAGCCGCCCCAAGGACCCGAGGTTAGGCCTGGCCACTTTGTACCGACTTTTGGCCCTCGTATACACAGTGCCGAGGAGAGCTACTAGTGTAGGGAGAGCACTAGCTACCCCACGGGCCCCGGGGTTCTGCTAGCCCTCCTACACCGACTTGTTAGGCCCACTGGGCAAACCAAGGTAGTCAGGCGAGGGTGCACGGACTGTGGAGGGGCAAGATCCCTGTTTGGTTACTGTGGAGGGGCTGAACCCCTATTACTGAGAGGGCTCTGCCTATACTGGTTCCGTGCTGTTCTTTGGGCGCACCTGTTAACGGAAACGACTGACCGTGTGCCAGTGTGGGGTAGCTACTCGAGCGTTTATCGCGCGTGCCGTAGTCACCGTTACGTCTGTCAGCGACCTTGGGGTGGTTGACTAAGAGTAGAACTACCATGGGGGACTCTCCCGGCCAGGAGAGCACCACGTGTTACTTCTACTTTTCGGAAAAGACTGCAATCAAGATCGTTCCCACGAGGAACATTCGAGATCAAGAGAAAGATCCGAGAAATAATTCAATAGTGAATAAATGGAAAAATTAAGGCAAGAAATTATAAATATAACAGCTACTGTCCACCTTACTGTTTCTTTTAGCTTTTAGTTGCCACTCTACTCAGCGTTTTGCTGATGTGTCACCTTTGTTACCTTTTCAGGACCAGGTGTTGAGCAGCTAGAGTCGTCGGCTGCAGAGGGCGCTGGGCCTAGTAGAGCCCAGTAGTGTTACTTGTGTAGTACCCACTGTACTTTCTTTTCGTTGTAGTGAGTAGTTTCTGTTACCCCTGTACTCTTTTTATTGTAAGCTTCATGTTTATGTACATGTTTATTTCTCTACTGTTGTGGTGGTGTATACTGTAGTATTTCTTTTCTTTACTGTTGTATTTTGTTACTGCTAGTTATATACATGTTGAATGTGATTTATTTTACTGCTCTTTTAGTTACTTTCTCGTTGGACGACTGGGTCTTGGGATCAATCGAGTCGGTCCGATTCTCGTGTCTCGTAGGGATTCGGGAATTGGGTCGTTACAATCGTGGAAGGATTCGAACGTCCGAGGAAGCCACAAGAAACCTAAGATGAGTACTGACGTCTTTTAAGATGTCTGGGACTAGTCCCAGACATCTGATTTTGGACAATGTGTGTGTTTTTGGGTCGTTTAAGGCCCAAAAGGAATTAGATTTCCGCAAACGAACTACCGTTGTTTTTCGCTTGAGTTTCTCTACGACTTAGTGTCACTTGTGTACGGTTTCGGACTCGTTTGATGTGGTTGGTCAATTGTATAGGTCTCCAACCAGTCGAGTACGCGGGACCCACAGAGGCAACGAAATCTGCGATCCAAGCCCCTATTCCTCCCGTATTTTCCGGTAGAGTGGTTTACATTAATATTATGATTTAAACAAATGAACTGCATGTTTAAAATAACTTGAATGAACCCTAGGACGAGAATGAACCCCAGGACAGGAACAAATGAGTATTGTTGAGCTACACTGTTTACTTGAGATGCATGTAAAACTCTAAATACTATCTCCTTGCAAAAAAATAACTCTAAATACTAGCAAATGTATTGGTTATTTTAATGTGATGCTTTCTCAGTTAGTAAAGCACGAGCTTCCTGTTTTAAGGATGAAATCGGTAATGTAATAGAGAGATCGGAAAGGTTGGAACATGAAACGAAAGGAATACCAGCATAAATCCTACGGGGAATTAGGAGAAGAACTCATGTAGACGGGAAGTGAGCTGGCCCTTGTGTACGCGGTACCAAGGAGAGCAACTATCCCTTTAGTGTAGAGGGGTACTAGCCGCCTGTTGGGTTGAGTCCCGGGGTCAGATCTAGTCACTCTACACCGACTCTGTTTGGCCCTTGTGTACGTGGTACCGAGGTGAGCTACTTAGTGTAGGGAGGGAGCTAGTTGCCCCAGAGGGCCCAGGGCTAGGACTAGCCTCCTGTTGTCAACGTTTTTGTGCGGATTTAAAGGCGTATTACGTTGCAGTAGAACCGACAAAACGTTTAAACAAATATAAATAATTTTATTACTCGAACAACTAGAGTATCCGAGGTCGAACACAGGGAGCAAACTCAGTACTTTGTAAAACCCAAGAATACAACTGTTAAATGCAAATATAATTGATTCAAAGAGTTTTAAAAAAGATGTAAAAAAATAGAATTAGACGTCTGATTTATGTATCAGACGTCTTAAATGTGATCTTTCTTTCTCTCTTCCTTCTTCTGCTTTGCCTTTCTGATCTCTTTGCAATCTTCCCTTGTCCTTCTTCTTCTTCTCTGCGAAGACTTCTAATCTTTCTGCTTTCCTTCTTCTCCTGTGCGAAGACTTCTTTCTTTCTTCTTCTTCTGTCTTTCTCCTCCTTTCTTCGTTGCCTTCTTCTTCTTCTTTGGCTTGCTTTTCCTTCTTCTGCAGCGGCCAAGTCCTTCTCCTGCGATCAGCCTGCCTGCACAGGAGCAAAACCTAACCCTTCTCCCTCTACCCGCGCGTCTCTCTCTCTCAAGCAATTCACTCAAACCGCTCTACCAGAGCCACAGTCTTAATCGGGTCGGATCGTACCCGGGACCAGGCGCACCTGCAGGTGTGTGATGCGCGAGGAGTGCGTAGGTCTAGGTCGGGTCGGATCCGCCAGGTCCGCGTGGTCAGGCCGCGGACGAGGTGGGTGGGGTCAGTGAGGGACCTCACCCCTGTGCTTACTGAGGCGATAAGAATAAAACACAAAAACAACTTATATGGTACCTGAGGGTTGCAATCCCACGATGTGGGACTATCTGGTCTCGCCTTCACGCGCGCCTGCAGAAGCCTCGTCGTGCGATTGCCCCGCAGCTGCTGACTCTGCTAGCGCTCCTTGGCTGGACTCGTTCACCTCGCGACACTCGCGCTAGTATGCAGCACCTGTAGCCTGGATGACCGGGTGCCTGGAGCTTCGTGGGAGCTTCATCAGAGGTCATCCATGGCGGCAGCGGCTCAAACCCTGTCATACACAAAACGCGCCTCTCGGCCAAATCAGAATAGCTAGAGACCTTCGCCGTGGCACGGCGAAGGCGGTGGGCAGTGCTGCAGGCCGCAGGTCGGCCTAGGCGTGCGTGCCTAGGTCAACCTGTGGTCGGAGATGGTGGGTTGGTCGGGGGGTGATTGTGGAGGGCTGGAGTGGCAGTGGTAGGGTGGAGTGTGTTCCTGGAGGTGAGACAGAGCTTTCGAGGTGGTTGGCGAACCGTGTGGAGGGCTGGAGTGGTGTGGGCGGCTCGCCGGAGTGTGGTCGGAGGCGAAGATGATGGAGGTGGTTAGCGTCTGTCGAGGGTCGATCAAGGGAGATAACAGGGGGAATAGAGAGAGGAGAGGGTGGAGAACGTATCTGGGGTTGTCTGGAGGGAAGGGAGGCGGCGGAGAGGACGGCTCGTGACTGCCGTCGTCGGGGAAGAAAGACCCTGGGGGAGGAAGCGGCGACGAAGATGAGGTCAGGAGCTTGCGCGCAGGGTACAGCGCGCCGCGGGAGGAAGAGGCGGAGAGGACTCTGCTGCTGGTATGGCAGCAGAGTGACGAGAAGGAGGGAAGGCGGTCGCCGGAGCTTGTGGGTCGTTTGGCCGGAGATGGGAGAGAAGAAATTTGGAGGGGATCTCCGTCAAAATCAAGCTTAAGATGAGCGGCTGGGTCCGGGGGGTGTTTTATAGGTGTTGGCCGCTCCTATCAGTGCGTGAAAAACGCGCAATTAGGTCAGCCGGCTCGCCGGAGTTGGAAGGAAGAAAGATACCCAAATCTCTCGTGCATTCGCACGAGAGATTGGGTTCACGCCAGCGAATTTGATTGGCTTTAGAAGGAAGGGAATTCCTCAGAGAATCTCCCTTCCATTTCTGGGAGAGAATCTCTGAGGAATTAGAGAGCAATCTCTCTCGAAACTTCGTCGGAGCTCGGTTCTGCCCTAGCAATGGCGGCAGGACCGGTTTGCAAAGAAGGCGAAGAACCTAGGGGGCTCTCTGCAAGGATATTCAAAAGATAGGGACCTATTTGTGATTTGGGTGTACTAAATTGCAAAGTAGGTCAAGATGACCTCCCCTTAGGTCCAAATTTTGGTACAAACCTAATTTGGACCTAAAGAATCCAATGGTGAAGTTGGATTTTAGGTTTGACCTCGTTTGACTGGACATTTTGCGTAAAAACCCAAATTAGGTTAATTGAAGAGCTAAGACCCTAATCTAGGTCAAACTAGGTTCCAAAGGCCAAATTAAGTGTTCTAAACCCTAGAGGATGTTTTTCTATGATTTTTAGAGGGTTTGCTTGATTTTTATTCTGACCGGAACCTTGTTAATTTAAGCGGGTCTATTTTAGGGTTACCAAGTGTCATTTAATTCTTAGATTGCACATAAACCCATTTCTGATTAATTCAACCCACTTTTTATCTTATTTGGACCATTTGACCTATGTTTTGCTTCTGAGAAATCTCGTTTATGTACTGCAATGGTAAAATTGCAGTTTTAACCTTTATTTCATGTTTTCTTCTCAGAGCACTTGTTCCTTCAGTTAAGCCTTCTTCTAGGTTATGTAGGAGCTTTTATCTTCTTTATTGGGTCAAAATGAGCTAGTTATGGCTCATGATGAGGCTCTCATCACCTCCCTACACTGACTTTTGTTAGGCCCACCGGGCAAACCGAGATAGTCGGACGAGGGTACGCGGACTGTGGAGGGGCGAGACCCTTGTTCTAAGAGGGCAATGCCTTGTACTATTCCGTGTTATATGACGAGGCGACAACTAGTTTTGTTATAGCGTTGTAGTATAGCCAGTTATTGCCATCATTTCAAATATATAATTTTTTTACTCGAAAAATAAAAGAGTTCCCGAAGTCGAACTCAGGGAGCAAGTTGTATTCTAGGGGTACAAGTTTCTTTTACAAAAATAAAGAAAGAGAGAGAGAGAGATTTGGTTGGCTTCTCTTCTTTTCTCTTTGCTTATCCTCTCCTCTTCTTCCTTCTCAGATCTTCTGCTCTCTTCCTTTGTTCTTCTTCTTCTTTCAGCTGTTTCTGCTCGTCTCTTCCTTTTTCTTCTGCAGAGCGGTCCTGTTCTTCTTCTTCTTCTTTCTTTCTTCTTTTCCTTTCATCAGATCTTCTTCTCGTGTTCTGTGTTCTCCTCTGCCTCGCCTTCCTTCTCCTTCTTTGCCTTCAGGACGTCGTCTGATTTTCCAATCAGACGACTTAAATCGCCGCTGCTACAGTGCCGCTCGGTGCTCCTCCTTCCTTCAGCCTTCGTCTTCTTCCACGGTTCTTCTTCACCTATGCCTGCACGCTTACACAGCTTGATCAGAGGGGCAAAACCTAACTCTACCCTCCCCCACGTCTCTCTCTCACAGAAGCCGCTCTTAGGAAAGCTCTCCCAGAGCTGCCGGGTAGCCAGGTACGGGTCGCGCCCGGGTCCAGGCCCACCGGCGTGCGTGGTGGGCGAGGAGTGCAGGTCGGGTTTAGTCGGGTCGGGCCAGGTCCGCGAGGCGTGAGCGCGGACGATACCGGGTAACCGGGCGGGTGAAGGGGACCTCACCCCGTGTGCTGAGGCGATAAGCCTCCAGCACTTTTTCACTTTATACCGCTGCGCTGCTTCGGAGTCTTCCGAGGTGGGACTAAATGTCCCACCCCAATTTGGCGCCTGCGCGGAGGAAGCAGCTGGTAATCGCGGCTTTACGCGAGGCCTTCGCGCGTGGGCTTCGCCTCAACTGCAGCCTGACGCTTTGCCGAAATGCCCCGCACAGCCTAGGAGCGTGACCTGGGCGCGGCGCACCTGGAGCAGCAGGTCGAAGCAGCTCCTTCTGCACGGCAATGGCAGCGGAGGACGGGTGACCTGTTCACAGCAAAACGGCCTCTCGGCCTAATCAGAAGGTGCCGGGAGCTTCGCCAGAGTGCGGCGAAGCTCGTGCGGGTGGTGGCGAGGCGTGGGGCGGCGTGTAAGGGCTGCCCTAGGTCGGACTGTGGGTCGGAAAGTGGGTGTGTTCGGTGGATTTGCAGAGGTCGGGTGGCGGGAATTGGAAGGGCGGAAATGGATCAGGGTGAGGAGGCAGAGATTATGTGCAGGTCGGTGAGCCGTGTGGGATGCTGGAGTGATGGGAGCGGCTCGCCGGAGGATGGCCGGAGGCGGAGAAGGTGAGGGTGATTAGGCGCGGTCGAGGGGTAATTAGATAAAAATAGTAGGGGGAAACGAGAGAGAGAATAGAGGGAAGTAGTTCTAACCTAACTAAAGTGACGAAGGGGGCGAGGAGGCGGACGGCTGTACCTGCTGTCGCCGGAGAAGAAGGTTCCCAGTGGGGGAGGACGGCGGTGACGACGGGGCAGAGGCAGCCCGCGCCGGTATTGCGCGACGCGGGAAGAGCAGGGGAAGAAGTCTCTGCTGCTGGTATTGCGGCAGAGCGAAGAGGAGGAACCGCCGGAGCTGGTGGGCGTCTGCCGGAGTGAGGAGAGAGGAAAGTTGGGGGGGTTTCTCCGTCAGATCCGAGCTGGGAAGAACGGTGGAGCGACGGGGGTATTTATAGGGGCGGAATCAGAGAGGAGGGCGGAGGGAGACGACGTGTCTCCCTCGCCGGAGGACGCCGGAGATGGAGACCCATACCGTCCGTGCGTTCGCACGGCTGGTATGGTGGGTTGCAGCGACCAGGGGGGTGTTCCTGCGACGGCTGACGACGCAGGGCACCCCCGGTTGTCTCGCCAGACCCTCCCCCTTACCCTGCGCGGCGCCATGCTCCGCGCAAAGTCGCCGGAGCATGGTGCTGGTCAGGTTTTGGCAGGAGGGACCTGGATGCAAAGAACGAAGGAGAGTTAGGGGCAGAAATGTGAGGGTTCAAAAGTTGAGGGCCAAAAAGTAAATAAATGAGGACCAAAGTGTAAAGTTGGTCAAGAAGGTTTCCTCTTAGGCTCAAGTTTTTATACATGACTAATTGGGACCTAAGGATTATGATGGAGAATTTTATTTCCAGATTAAACCTTGCTTGACTGGTCAATTTACGTAAAAACCCAAATTAAGTTGTTAATTTAGGCATGGTTATCAATGTTGGTTAAAATGGGTTCCTAAGGCCAAATTGAAGGTTCTAAACCCTAGAGATTATTTTTCTATGAATTTTAGAGGGTTTATTCTATTTTTACTTTACCTCAAACCTCGTGAATTGAAGTGGGTTTGTTTTAAGGTTACAGATTATCATTTAGTTCCTTGGAATTGCTGTAGCCCTTGTCAGATCATCCCACTTTCCTTCTTATTTGGTTTGTTTGACCTATGTTTGGACCCTGAATTACCCTGTATGCAGATTATACTGGTAAAATTGTATTTTTACCCCTTATGACTTGTTTTCTCCTTAAACTCAGAATTCTCTGAGTTAAGCCTTTCCTTGAGTTATGTAGGAGCTTTTATCCTTTGTATTAGGTCAAAATGAGCTAGTTATGGCTCATGATGAGGTTCTCATCATTATACCTTTAGGCATACTCGCTAGCGGAAATGACTAACCGCGTGCCAATGCGGGATAGCTACCCGCACGTTTATCACGCATGCCGTAGTCACCGCTACGTCACAACCGTGACCTCGGGGTGGTTGAATGGGTGTAGAACTACCACAGGAGACTCTCCCGGCCAGGAGAGCACCATGTGTACATCTTACATCATGGGAAAAACTACAATCAAGATTGTTCCCGTGAGGAACAAACCAGATCAAGAAATGATTAGATGAATAAAGGAGAAACAAATTAGAACTACTTGGTTGAGCTAAATGAAAATGGATAGTTACTTAATTGCAATAATTAATTGCTTGCCTTAATTACATGTAAATGGCTGAATTACCACTCTACTCAGCGTTCGCTGACTCCGAAAATTTTATAACCTTGTTCAGGTCAGGGAGTTAAGCAACCAGCACCACCGACTGCAGAGGGAGCTAGGCCCAGTCGAGCCCGGCCTTAGCTGCATTTTCTTATTGTTTCCCTAGCTTCTGTTTTAGTAGTGGGTATTTTGTTTTATGTAATAATGTTTCAGTTACTTTTCCGCTATACTTTTTTCTGTCGTAGTTGTGATGACCTGTAACGTTGATAGATTGTTTACTCTATTTCTTTTACTGTCTCTTGATTATTTTTCTACTTAGTTACATTGCATGTGTGGGTGTGAATTATTTCCTGCTTTTGGTTGTTTCTCGTTGGATGACTAGATCTTGGGATTAGTCGAGGCGGGCTGGTCTCGGGTCTTGTAGGGATCTGGGATCGGGTTGTAATAGCATGCAATATATGCATCATAGATTCAATGGAGGGGAAATATGAAGGATTGAGGATTTTGAGGAAATTTAGGTGGTAGAAGATGTTGGAGGCAATTGACTCTTGTTAAGGCACCAGTTTGCTCAACGACTAGGCCATTTAAGTTTGTTGAACAAAGGGATGAACTAGCCTTGTACGTATGCTAAGGTAGCAGGCAACTTTATTTCACTATATTCTCTCCTATTACTTCAAAAGTTAGAGCTAAAATACCAACCTTGGAATTGGTAGGGTAAAATAGTTGTACATTGTTACAAAATTTGATTGTTCGCATGAGATAACTTGGAGTTAAATATTTTTGGAAGTTGGTTTGGTGCATTGTATTTATACCCAACAAGCTATTAGGTTAGTAGTTGCAACGACCTAGGTCCCACCAACCAAGATAACTGATAAAACCAGAGTCGTCAAATAAGAAAAAGTCAAATCAATAATAGGATCACAATCACCTAACATGTAATTATAAAACACTAATAGTTGAGCAACAGTTCATAAAAGATTAATTCAAATAAAGTGCTAACCAAGAGTCGTCGAATATGATTATCAAATCACTAATAGGATCACAATCACCCAACATGTAATCATAAAACACTAATAGTTGAGCAACAGTTCATAAAAGATTAATTCAAATAAAGTGCTAACCAGAAAATAATCTTTTAAAAATGTCCACAAGTCCAGAAAATTGAAAGGAAAGAGTAACTAAAGTTTTAGAATAGATCTACTAAAAAATTGAAAAGAAAACTAACCAAATAAGAACTACTATCCGCACATCACCTGGCACCAAGCTAGGTACCACACCAGAAATACCAAATGTAGCCACTATACCTAAGTACGGAACCAAAGAAACTATCAACAAAAGTTGAGTTGAGTAGAACAAAATGACAATGTAAAGAAAATACAATGAGTAGGTTGCCCTTAACAATTTATAATCCCGATGATCTCAATTAATGCATCAAGGCATGAGATGACCTCAATACGATATCGTAAAAAGTGCAATCGATATAAGATAACCTCTTGACCAAGAGGATGGCTCATACTTATTCCACATCTTAGTTCATTACTTTGGGGTCATTGCGAGAAATGATATTACATTTACAAGGCATATATGCATAGCAAAATTTACATTCTTCTATTACATTTACATTCTTCTGATTCAATAAGTAATGATATTTTTGATCTCATATTTTCGAATGTTTGGACTTCTCCTATACCTTCTTCCGATGACTACAAATATGTCATTACTTTTATTGATGACTACTCAAAATATGTGTGGGCCTTTCCTATGAAACTTGAGTCTAATGTTTATTCGATTTGCATTCAATTTTATTCATACACAATTCTCCAAGGTAGTATGTACTTTTCATTTTGATTTGGGGGTGAGTATGAGTGATTTCTATGTGGCTTCCTAATAAGGGTATACAGCATAGAATTTCAGCTCCTCACCCTAGAAGAAAGTGGGTGTGTGGAAAGAAAGAACAGACATATAATTGAGATGGCTAGGTCCTTGATGTTCCATGTAGCTATACCTCTTCGTTTCTGGTACAATGCTATTCATACTGCCACTTGCATTATCAACTCTTTACCTTCACAGATATTACAAGGCTAAACTCCTTATCAGTTACTTTATCAAAAATAATGAGACTACGATTTCATGAGGATTTTTGGTTGCAGGTGCCAAGCTTCCACCTCAGTCTACTTTACATGTCTTCCTAGGGTGGAGTTGATGAGAGGCTCATCATGGCTTCTAACTACCCCTAATTATCTAATCTTCCTAGCTAATTAGCTAGGAATATGTAAATATAAGGGTTAATTATATAATAAGGGATAAAACATTAAAGGACCTTAAAATAAGTTAAAAATGCTAAATTATTAACCAATTAATATTATTAATAATTTAATTAATAAATGAACTCGAAATATCATCAATTATTGACCTAATTAATGTGTTAATTAACTTAAGCATAATTTATACCTAAGTATGTAATAACTTAAGTAACTTTACTTAATTAAATAAATTAAGCTAAAAAGGTCAAAAATGTAAATCTAAGGTTTAAATATAATATTTGTCTAATTTATAATCATACATAAAAAGTTGAAAAAGATTTAAATTAAAATAAGCCTTGAAAACCTTAGTTTACGTTTCAGTCCCTAAGTTTTATTTCAATAGAATCCTTATTCTTCACTTAGGTCCTTAGTTTTCATTGCATTCATGTCCCTATAAACATCTTCTTCCTCTTCATTTCTTCTTCAGCCTCTTCGACGGTTGACAACAGGAGGTGTTTTCACCCGCCAATAACTGTCCATCTAACGTCTGCCCATCCTTGCCAAGCTCCTGAAGCTTGCGCTCACCGCCCTCTTTTCATCCATCAATCTGGATGATGCTAAAATCCTATTTAGGTTTTGAAGTTAACCTCACCAGTGTCGGAGAAGATGCCAGTGGTTACTTCACACCTAGATTCCTTTCCGTCCAGATTCACCCTACTCCTTAGCCACGCAACCTATAAATACCCCTCCACCTCTTCGATTTCAAGAGGTTAGCTCCCTTCCCTCTTCCCCCCATTAAGCTAGCAGATAGGCTATTCACTCCACATTCGGTGACCTTCCTCCGCTTCCACCATCTTCTTCCGTTCATCTTCACTTGTTCCTAATCTCTGCCGTCGCTCGTTGAGTCTTCTGACGCAGTGCTGACGTTGGACTTCATCTCTGCGTCTCGCCTACACCCGCCGGACTTCTTTCTCTGCCCCTCTGATTTTTTCCTCTGTTAAGGACCTTCGACGAAGATTCTCTACCCCCTTCGTCCAGGTAATAGTAGATTAGGTAAGTTAGTGTAATTAGAGTAGTTAATTAAGTAGGTTAGTTAGAATTAATGTTAGATTTTCTTGTCTTCCTCAGCTCCCGCGAGCTCTTTGAGCTTGACTGGAGCATTCTTTTGTCTTTTGAATTCATTGATCACTTTCTTTATTCCTCCATGATCATCTCTGACACCTTAATTCCCTGATTTTAACACCTAATCGCCTCATCCATCTCCACCTTCACCAGCTGCTTCCACTATCCATGGCGGAGGTAACTGAGGGCAATTCACCTTCACTGGGGCCCTCCATCACTTAGTCATCATCTAAGGGCCCTAATCTTCACTCTAATTTGACTTAAAATCACCTATAACTAAAACGCCTAAAATTCATTCAACCTCCTGAGCTCGCTGTCAATGGCGGCTCAGGAGGAGTGTATCCACCTAATTAGTCACCTATACACCTTCGCCACATCCCACTGACATGTTCTCTCTACTCAATTGAGTACGATAACTTGTCCTGAGTTCCAGCGAACTCAGGTCACAGTCTTTTTGAATTTTATGCATAACTTTCAGTGTAACCATTAATTGAATGAATTAATGTGTTCCTGAGGTTCCTTGTGACCTCTGGAAACCTTTCAGATCTTCCATCGCTTGTTTTAATGATCCATACACATGTATAGCCATTGTCTGGACTCACCGGAGCTCCAGCGAGCTCCGGCGAGTCAAGATGTTGTCTTCAACCTATAGAACTTCCTGAGAAGCTCCAGATCGCTTAATTGAGGTTAAATGATCATTCTGCAGTGTTTACTTTGAAGTTTTAAAGTCTGGAGCTAGCTCTAGACCTCTGTCTTCTCCAACTCCTGCAAAGTTGGAGAAGACTGTTCATTAGGGTTAAGCTTGATTTTAGAGGCCTAGAAGCATCAGGAGGATGCCCTGAGATTAGTTTTGTGGATCTTTCACTCAAATAAGCCTTAGTTTGTTCTGTCAAATAAACTAACTTTAGAACTCAGGCGACAGACTTGAAACCCTAGGTTTCTTGGTTGAAACTTCTTTTTGTGACCCTAAACCTATTTCTGAGATCAATTAGAGTTGAATTGAGATGTTACTTTCATATGGAAAAGCTCAATTAAGAACGTCAATTTTTGAGGTTCAGTGGTCAAAATCAAGTTTGATTGGATGATTCATACACCAATTAGAGAAATTGATGAGTTTAAATGATTTCTGGGATGATTTTAGATGGATTAGCTTTGATTTGGATGAGTTTTAATCAGAATTTCAGATGAATCAAACTTTTGTACAGTTTGGGTTCATTTGAACCCAACATTGACTTCAATGTTTTTCTGACGAAATTCCAATGAAATTGCTACCCAGATGGATTCCAAACAACCTTCAGAGGTTGTTTAATTTGATTTAGCTACCCTTTAGTTGTTTGATAAGCTTTTCAGAGCTTGATTTGAAGCTCTGAAGCTTCTGCTTGAGGCTCTTGAGCTTCTTCACCTTCCAGTAGCTTCCTGAACCTCTTCCCTTCACCATTAGGAGCGAAGTCAACTCCTGAATCTTTTCAGAACCTCATCTGAGGTTAGAGAGCCTTTTTGTAGGTCCTTAGACCTGTGGAGCTTCACTGCAGGCCAAAATGGCTGTGGAAACCTTCAATTTTCACCCTTCAAATCTAAGGGTTAATTATGTTCTCTGCATCAAATTGATGTTGTAATCCTGTAGTACTCTTCTTGAGCTTTCCAACGAGCTATTGCTTGCTCTATTTGGAGCTCTGAGCTGGCCCGTGTCTCCAGCCAAAGTTTGGCCTGGAGGGGACAAAGTCCCACATCGGAAAGATCTGAGCGTGCGCCTTAGTATAAATGCAAAAAGTGACAGAGCCTATTCGGTCGTCAACGCTGGGCGCATAAAGGCATGTGTGTGTGTGGGTGCGTGCGGTGCATGTGCCTGGGTGTGTGTGCGCCTGTGGGCGTGCGAGTGTGGGCTCGTGAGCAGGCATGTGTGTGGGCCTGGGAGGTCGAAGACTGTGCATATGATGAATTAAATCGGAAATAAACCACCTAATGTGAACTAGGCTAGGATCCAGTAGGGTTTGGTCCCACCCTGAGAGGGGTGTTGCATATCCCCGACCGGTCCTAGCCGCTCATAATAAAACCAATTTTTGGTTTAGTGTGGTTCAAACGCATAGTTGAAGAGTAAAGGAAAAAGAAAAGAAAGGAGGGTTAAAAGACTTTAAAAACTTAGAGAAGAAGAGAAGAAGAGTTCGAGAAAGCTAAAGGGAGAAGTAAAGAAAGGTTAAGACAAAGAGAGAGAGAAAGAGATGGTAGAAAAAGAGAAGAGAAGATAAGAAGGCTGAAGATAGAAAAAGAAAGATAAATGGAAAGTTAAGAGTTTAGACGTCTGATAAATTTAAGCTTATTTTTAAGACGTTTAATTTTTGTACGTTACTCCAATGCAATTTCTTTTAGAGCTTAATTGATGAATAAGCACTTGTACTTAATTGAATTTCTTTTTCTTGCCTTAATATTTTGTAAATGAAATGAAATTAGTAGAAATAAACATGTTTACTTGCTTTAATAATAGATCACATGTGTAAATATGTTTGTCTTATGGAATGTTGCATGTCTTTTAATTAAATATCCTTTGTGCAAGATTCATGATCTTAAAGTAATATAATTTAATTCTAATTGATTAAGTAATTAGTAATTTATGTTTAGAATTAAATGGTCAATTGAATTAAGTTATGCCTCCTAGTGAACGACCTGGACTCAACCAATTAATAAAGAATTTAAAATCTAAAATGTTAGGTTAGCTTGACCCTATACTACACAATCGACATTAAATCAAGTTAACCTAAGTTGCTTTCTCTTACATTTAATTAAGCCTAAATAACTTAATTAACTGTGTTGAGGAATTAAACAATCAGGAGTCCTTTCCATAAAGCCTATCAATGTTATAATCTTCAGACAAACAAAATTCTTACTGCAAGACATGTTATTTCTTATGAAAGTCTCTTTCCATTCAAGTAGCTTGCTCCCAAAACTACACAACCATCTTTTATGTCTTCCTCACGGGTTATTTTACCCATTCCTTCTTCCCTATTATTTGTCTTCCCCTTCAATTCCTACAACAACTTCGCCAACTCTACCTCTATGAAATGACCCTTCCCAAGGGTCGTATGGGTTTTTCTGGAATTTTAGGGATTTTCTCGAAATTTTTCTGTACGCCAAAAGGACCCCATAAGGAGTGTTACGAACGCGTGCCCCGGACGTATTTTAAGACGTCTGGGAGGTGGCCCAGACGTCTGACCAGACGTCTGGGATCACATCCAGACGTCCTGCCAGACGTCTGGGATGGTTTACAGACGTCTGAAAAACAGTTATCGTCCACACCCGCGAGTCGTCTGCGCGCCTGCGCGCGCAGACCGCATATTCGTTATTCCCTCTTTTTCTTCTGCGGCTGCAGACGCCTGCCGCGCCTTCTCTCTCTCCTCTCCGCGCGGCGTTAAAAAGGGCCACGCCTCCCCTCCCGTCTCCACCGTCTCCTTCTTCTTCTCCTTCCTGTGCACGAGAGCGAGCGAGCGCGAGGGCTGCAGCGGCGGCCGCAGTGAGCGCGGAGGAGGCGCGGCGTGCGAGGGCGGAGCTCTGCCGTGAGGGCGAGCTCGCCGGAGCGGCTTGGCCGGCCGGCGGAGGGCGCAGGGGGCGCGGAACGACGCGGAGAGGGACCTGCTGCAGTCTGAGCAGCAGGAGCACGAGGTGCGACGCAGGCGACGTCGCGAGCAGAGTCCGGGTCGCGCCCTGATTCTGGAAAAATTTCCAGAATCAGACGTCTGGGTTGATAGGCAGACGGCGAGGACGACGTCTGGTAGCTCATACTGACGTCTGAAAGGTGTGTATTCCGCTTTCTTCTTCCTTCATGTCGACCGACCGTACTAAGGGAGGGAGTTGGCTATGCGCAGGTTCGCTAATTCGCCATCCTTTGCGAATCAGACGTCTGTAAGTTATACCAGACGGCGGGAGTGACCTCCAGACGTCCGGGGTGACCATCGGACGTCTGGGAGCTAGGACAGACGTCCCCGCAGACTTCTGGACGTCTGGGAAACCACGCTGAACAGGTAATTCTCTGATCCACTATTTAAGACGTCTGGAAGAAGTTCCAGACGTCTGATTTTGCACAGTATCGTCTTTTTCGACCCGTTTAGGGCCCGTTCGGGCTCCGTTTTCTGCGATTCGAGTTGCGTTCTTTTCAGAATTAATTCCTCTACCCGTCTACAGTAGCTATACACTGTTTTGAGACACTCCTTGTGTTTGATCCTTGTGATAGGACCTCGTTCAGTTGCAGCCTTGAGAGTCGCGGAGGCACGCGGGATTCCCGATCACGCCCCCATTACTCCCATTGTACCTGGTAGAGTGGCTTAAGTTTATTATTAAAATCTGTTAAAGTATGGAACCATAACTAGAAGCTAGGACATTGCATGAATCCTAGGAATGAGAAATGTATGGAATGATAGCTCCTAGGTGTTGCATGAATCCTAGGGCTGGAAAATTAGATTGTATGATAGATCCTAGGATATGGCATGAATCCTAGGATGGAAAACTAGTGGAATGTATATACTGCAGTCTTGGAAAATGGAAAGAAATATAAAGCTGCCTGTAATTTGAATTAACAGCTGCCTGTTGTGAACAGCTAACGTGGTTGAGAACATGGATTGTAAGAATGTGAAACTGGGAAGTGAAACCTGGATCTTGAGTAAAAAGGATGGAACCCTACGGGGAAGTGGGAGTAGAACTCCTGGAAAGTGAATGGAATAGTTTTGGGGAAGTGAGCTGGCCCTTGAGTACGGAGTACCAAGGAGAGCGACTGTCCCCCTATTTAGTGAAGAGCGGAGCTAGCCGCCCCAGGGACCCGAGGTTAGGACTGGCCACTCTGTACCGACTTGCTGGCCCTCGCGTACGTAGTACCGAGGAGAGCTACTAGTGTTAGGAGAGTACTAGCTACCCCACGGGCCCCGGGGTTCTGTTAGCCTCCTTCACCGACTTGTTAGGCCCACTAGGGCAAACCAGGGTAGTCAAGCGAGGGTGCGCGGACTGTGGAGGGGCAAGGCCCCGGTTTGGTTACTGTGGAGGGGTTGGACCCCTATTACTGAGAGGGCTCTGCCCTGGTTCCGTGCTGTGCTTTGGGTGCACCCGTTAACGGAAACGACTGACCGCGTGCCAGTGCGGGCTAGCTACCTGTGCGTTTATCGCGTGTGCCGTAGTCACCGTTACGTCTGTCAGTGACCTTGGGGTGGTTGACTGAGGGTAGGATCACCACGGGGGACTCTCCCGGCCAGGAGAGCACCACGTGCTACTTCTACTTTTGGAAAAGACTGCAATCAAGATCGTTCCCACGGGGACATTCGAGATCAAGTAAAGGATCTGAGAAATAAATGAAATAGTGAGAAAACTGAAAGACGTGAATAAAGGAAGTAATAGAACATAACAGCTACTGTACACTCTACTGTTGCCTTTAGTTAGTTTGCCACTCTACTCAGCGCTTTGCTGACGTGTTACACTCGTTACCTTTTTCAGGACCAGGTGTTGAGCAGCCAGGGTCGGTGGCTGCAGAGGACGCTGGGCCGAGTAGGGTCCAGTAGAGTTTACCACAGTCTTTTGTACCTCTTTTGTTTCTGTTCTAGTGAGTAGTTTTTGTTTCCGCTGTACTTTCTTTACCTGCAGTTCTTGTTATATGATAAATGTTGTTCTACTGTTGTGGTGGTATCTACTGTAGTAGTTTCTTTCTTACTGCTGTACTTCCTTACTGTTAGTTATATTCATGCTGAATGTGGTTTATTTTACTGCTCTTTTGGTTACTTCCTCGTTGGACGACTAGGTCTTGGGATTAGTCGAGTCGGTCCGGTTCTCGTGTCTCGTAGGGACTCGGGAACCGGGTCGTTACAAGGAGTTTGTGACTTTTGGGAGGGGTCTTATGCAATTCCAACACCCTTGAGATTTTTTTGCGGGGCTGGGTGCAATTTTCCTAACCCTACCTTACTCCACACCATACCCCAAACCCTACCTCCCCTTGTAAAACACCCCCCTCCTCCTCCACTCTCTCCATCCCCAACGACACACTCCCCCCCCCCCTCCACCACTTTCTCCTTCGTTTTCCCTGAAGCCGGTGTGAGTGAGGGAGTGAAATGACCCGTTGCCTTTCTAGTCGGATGAGACGTCTAGAGTTTCAGTCAGACGTTTGTCCAAACGTCTGGACACAGGCCCGGATGTCAGAAAGTGGGAATTTTTGTACGTTCCTTTGTATTCTACGCGCTAGCGATGCGCAGCGGTTCTCTCTCTTCCACACCCCTCACCCCTAAACCCTAACCCCCCTTCTCACCACCCTCACCCCCTCTCCCCCAGCCACCACCACCTCCAGCGTCCTCCGTGTGCAGCCGCGGCGAGGGAGAACCAGAGAGAGGGAGAGCGAGGGAGAGAGAGGAAGAGCATGAGAGAGGAGGACAAGGTCGGTGGACCTTCGGGAGATCGGCGGAGCTCGCGCGGCTAGTGGCAGGCATGCGCACAAGGAGGGGCTTGGGGAGGCGACCTCCCGACCCTCTGCAGCTGCTGAAGCTGTTGCGATGTGCTGTGGGCGGCACTACAAGGAGAGTAGCATCGCGAAGGAGATTTTGGTACTGGAAGTTTTCTAGTATCAGACGTCTACAGCATCGACCAGACATCTGGAGAGGCATCAGGATGTCCGGAGCTGAAGCCGGACGTCTGAAAGCATAATATCACGTGAGGTACGTATTTCCTACGCTACTTTCCACCATGCAGATCGTAGCACAAGACATGTTGGGCTAAGAATGGGCTAACATCACCTGCGGCTTTTGTACGCAAGTGAAGGGTGTTGGAAAGACACGCGGTGCACTTTTCCAGGCACTTTTGGGCGTCTGATCACATCGCAAGATGTACGAAGGTACTTCCAGAAGACCGAAGGCTTTGTCCGACGTCTGGAGCAGCCCCCAGATAGTCGTAGAGGGATCCAGACATCTGATGATACCGCAGGAGACATAAGGTGAGATCTGATGTCCTTTAAGACATTTGGGACTAATTTTGGACAGTAACCATGCTTTTGGCCCATTTAGGGCTTAAACGGAATCGGATTTCCGTAAACGAAGTACCACTGTAGTGGCGGGTATGACTAGGTTTTGTTGTTTTGTTATAGAAATGGCGTTATAGTACAGATAGTCATTGCCACTATTACAATTTTTACTCGGAAAATAAAAGATCTCCCGAGGTCGAACTCAGGGAGCAAACTGTATTCTAAAGATACAAAGTTTTTATTACAAAAATAAAGAGAGAGAGAGAGAAAAATTTGTCTTGTTGGCTTCTTCTTTTCTCCTCTCTTTGGTTCTTCAGTTTTCTTCTTTCTTCTTGTTCTTCCTCTGTTCTTCTTTTTCTTGCTTTCTTCTTTCTTTTTCTTCAGAGCTTCTTCTTTTCTTCTCGTGTTCTGCTTCTCTTCTTTTGTCTTCTTCCTTCTGTTCTTCTCTTGGGTTCTTCAGAGCTTCTTCTTCTTCTTTTCTCTTCTCTTGTTCTGCTTCTCTTCTTTTGTTTTTCTTCCTCTGTTCTTCTTTTTCTTGCTTTCTTGCGGTCCTGTTCTTCTTTTCTTCTCCTTGCGGTCCTGTTCTTCTTTTCTTCTCCTTCTTCTTCGTCCTCGGAGCGTCGTTTGATTTTTCAATCAGACGACTTAAGTAACCCGCTGCTACAGTGCGTCCTCCTTCCTTCTTTCTTCTTCTTCCTCTGCGGTCTGCCTTCTCTTCTTCTTTTCTCTTGTGCCTGCACACTCGCAGTTTGGTCAAAGGGCAAAAACCTACTCTACCCTCCCCCGCGTCTCTCTCTCTTAGAATTCACTCATAGGATAGCTCTCCCAGAGCTGCCGGGTAGTCGGGTACGGGTCACGCCCGGGTCCAGGCCCACCTGTGTGCGGTGGTGGGTGAGGAGTGCAGGTCGGGTAAACAGGTCGGGCCACGTCCGCGTGGGGTTGTCGCGGACGAGGCCGAGTCGAGTGGGTGAGAGGGACCTCACCCCGTGGTCAGGAGGCAAACAGGCTAAGGCACTTTTTGCCTTTATGCGGGTGCGCGGCTTCGAAATCCCACGATGTGGGACTAACTTCTGCTGCCTTCGCGCGCGCCCGCAGGACGACTCCACCTCACCCTCTAATCAGCTGCAGTCGATGTCTGGGTCAACTGAAGAGGCAGAAGCCTTCGCGGACTTCGCCCCAACCTGCAGCACCTGGGAATCTGGGGCTGCAGGGCCTGGAGCTCGCCTCGAAGCTGCTTCAGTCGTCGCCAATGGCGGCTGGAGCAGCGAACCTGTTAGACAGGAATACGGCCCTTCGGCCTAATCAAACACGCGGGGGACCTTCGCCGTGGAAAGGCGAAGGTGGTGCGGGGTGTGGCAGGTCGTGGGATTGCGTCTGGTGGTGGGGCTAGGTCAGACCGTGGCTGCGAGAATGGGTTTGTTCGGTGGAGTATGGTGGGGTTGTGGAGAGGTAATGGGTGAGCGGAGGTTGATCAGGGTGAGGAGGCGGGGGTTCTGTGAGGGTCGGCGAGGCGTATGGGGCTGCGGAGTGATGGGAACGTCTCGCCGGAGGGTGGCCGGAGATGGAGAAGATGAGGGTGATTAAGTGCGGTCGAAGGGCGGTTGAGCAAATTAAAGTAGGGAAAAGAAAGAGAGGAAAGGGAAGAACTGTACCTACTTGGAGGGACGAGGGGGGCCGGAGCAGGGCGACAATTGTATCGACTGTCGTCGGAGAAGAAGGTGCCCAGAGAGAGAGGGCGGCGGCGAGGAGAGAGCGGGAGAGCGCGCGCTGGGTACGGCGCGACGCGGGAAGAGCAGGTGAAGGCAGCTCTGTTGCTGGTAGTGCGGCAGAGCGACGAGGAGGAGGAGAAAGAACCGCCGGAGCAGGGGGGCTTCTGTTGGAGTGGGAAGAGAGGAAAAAGGGGGGGGTTTCTCCGTCAGATCTGAGCTGGAGAGTGCGGCAGAGCGTCGAGGGCTTTTATAGAGTCGAAATCAGAGAGGAGGGCGGAGGGAGACGACGTGCCTCCCTCGCCGGAGGACGCCGGAGATGGAGACCCATACCTTCCGCACGTTCGCACGGAAGGTATGGGCGGTTGCAGAGACAATGGAGGTGTCCCTGCGACGGCAAAGGTCGCAGGGAACCCCCGGTTGACTTGGCAGAGGGTCCCCCTTGCCCTGCGCGGCGCCATGCTTCGCGCAAAGTCGCCGGAGCATGGCGCTGCTCAGGGTTTTGCAGGGAGGACCCAAATGCAAAGAATGAAGAAGAGTTAGGGGCCAAAATGTGAGGGTTTCAAAAGTTGAGGGTCAAAAAGTAATGGATGAGGACCAAAATGAAAAGTCGGTCAAGAAGGTCTCTTCTTAGGCTCAAGTTTTTATGCATGACTAAATGGGGCCTAAGGATTCTAATGGTGAATTTTATTTCTAGATCAGACCTTGTTTGACTGCTCAATTTACGTAAAAACCTAAATTAAGTCATTAATTGGGCATGGTTCTCAATGTAGGTCAAAATGGGTTCCTAAGGCTAAATTGAAGGTTCTAAACCCTAGAGATTATTTTTCTACGAATTGTAGAGGGTTTAGTAGATTTTTTATTTGCCTCAAACCTCGTGAATTGAAGTGGGTTTGTTTTAGGGTTGCAGATTGTCATTTAATTCCTTGGAGTTGCTGTAGCCCTTATCAGATCAGATCATCTCACTTCCCTTCTTATTAGGTTTGTTTGACCTGTGTTTGGACCCTGAAATACCCTGCTTGCAGATTGTGCTGGTAAAATTGCATTTTTACCCCTTATGACTTGTTTTCTTCTTAAACTCAGAATTCTCTGAGTTAAGCCTTTCCTTGAGTTATGTAGGAGCTTTTATCCTTTGTATTAGGTCAAAATGAGCTAGTTATGGCTCATGATGAGGTTCTCATCACACTATTTTCCACTCGAGTTTCTCTACGTGTTCGTGTTGAGTACCTACTGTTTTGACCTTGTCTGATGTAAATTAGTCGCTGGTATTGGTTACCAACCGGTGGCTTGTTCGGGACCTGCGGAGATGATAAGATCTGCGGTGCAGGCCCCTATTCCTCCCGTGACACCCAATAGAGTGGTTTAATTCATTTCTTAAGATGTGAATAAAGAATATGCTTGTTTAGATTAAATTGATTAAAACTCTAAGATGTGGAATGAACCCTACAGTAGAAATGTATGAGCCTGATGCTAAGCTACTCTGTTTACTTGAGATGTATGTTAAAATACGAACTGCCTGTATGTGAATGAGAAATTGAACTGTGAACCCACAAGTTGCCTGTATATGATTGAGAATTGAATTGTGAAAACATGAGCTGCCTGTATATAGATGATGAACGAGTTATGAAACATGAGATCTGAATATGGATAAATGAGATGAATATGAGCATGAACCCTACAGGGAATTAGGAGTAGAACTCCTGTATATGAAAGGAATCTGGAATGTAGATGGGAAGTAAGCTGGCCCTTGTGTACACGGTACCAAGGAGAGCAACTGTCCCTTTTAGTGTAGAGCGGAGCTAGCGACCCTTAGGTTGAGACTCAGGGTTACGATTAGCCACTCTATACCAAGTCATGTTGGCCCTCGCGTACGTGGTATCGAGGCGTGCTACTAGTGTAGGTAGGGAGCTATCCACCCCATGAAGCCTGGGGTTAAGCTAGCCACCCTGCACCAACTTTGTTAGGCTCGCTGGGTAAACCAGGGTAGTCGGACGAGGGTACGCAGACTATGGAGGGGTGAGACCCCTGTTTGGTTTTGAGAGGCGAGACCCTTGTTCTGAGAGGGCATGACCCTATATTGTTCTATGCTGTACCTTAGGCATACCCACTAGCGGAAACGACTGATCGCGTGCTAGTGCAGGGTAGCTACCCATGCACTTATCACGTGTGCCGTAGTCACTGCTACGTCGCGACGATGACTTCGAGGTGGTTGACTGGGTGTAGGACTATCGCGGGAGACTCTCCTAGCCAGGAGAGCACCACATGTACCTTCTACTCCACGGAAAAGACTGCAATCAAGATCGTTCCCATGATGAACAAGCAAGATCAAGAAATACTTGGATACTTTGTGAAATAGATGAACGAGAAATACATAGATGAGATAAATGGAAATGAAAATAAGACCTGCTTGTTTGTTTTTACTTTACTTGCACATAAATAATGTAAACACCACTCTACTCAGCATTCGCTGACTCTGTCTTTTCGTAACCCTATTCAGGACTAGGAGTTGAGTAGCTCGAGTTTTCGGCTGTAGAAGGAGCTGGGCCTAACCGAGCCCAGCTATAGTAGTTTCTTTACTGTTTCATTTTTCCTTCTGCTTAGTTATATTGCATGTGTGAATGTGATTTATTTCCTATTTTTGGTTATTTCTCATTGGATGACTAGGTCTTGGGATTAGTCAAGGTGAGCCGGTCTCGGGTCCTGTAGGTAGACGAGAACTGGTTTGTAACAGGGAGAAAAAGAGGGAGGGTAGCAGGCGAAACTCGGGAAAGCAAGAGGGAGAGTGGCAGGAGGAGAAGCAGCTGTAGCGGGCGTCGCTGCTGTAGTTGCAACAACACTAGCTCGAGAAGAGGAGGAAAGCTTGCGAGGAGGGTCCTAAGTGTGGAGTGAGAGTCATTTTTCCGAACTATCAGACATCTACGACGTTCGCCAGATGTCTAAAGGGTTCGTCGGACGTCCGGAGGGAGCTTAGGACATCTGGTAGCACTCAAAGTGCCGAGGTATTTCTCTGTCCAAACTTTGTGTCGTGCATGCATACTACAGTAGTTGTTAAGGTGTTGTGCCCTACTGTGTGCTTGTGCGCAAGTGCCAGAGACATTGGGGAGATGCTTTGGCGTGGCATTCGAGGCACTTTAGGACGTCTGGAAGCAGTGTCAAACGTCCGACTACCCTCTCAGATGACTGGGCATAGTGTCAGACGTCTAGTAACCCCCTCAGACGGTTGTAAGGGGTCGCAAACGACTGGAACAAAAGCAAGAACGCGAGGTGAGATCCTGAAATGACCCGCTGCCGTTTTGGGTTGGCTAGAACATCTGGATTAGCCATCATACGTCTAGATAGATGGTCGGACGTCCGCAAGTAGAAGAACCGTACCCTTTTCCTTTTCCGCGCACGCACGACACGCATACACACCCCCCACCCTCCTTCCTCACCCAAACCCTAACCCATCTCTATTTAAAACCCCTCCACCCCACTCCATCTCCACTACACCACCATTTTCACTACCTCCACCTCCTTCCCCCGGTTTGCCGGCATGCCGCCAACGGCCTCCTTTCCTCCACTTGCAACTGTGCTCAGAGGAGAGGTGCTCACGTGAGGAGAAGGTGAGAGGGATAGAGTGTGTGTGTGCAGGAGAGCGAGGGCGTAGGAGAGAGGAGGAAAGCTCGGTGAGCTTGGGTGCACGGTGGGAGAGCTCGCGCGAGGGGAGCTTGCGTGACCGGAGGACAGCCATAGGAGCTCGGTGGAGCTCGAGGAGGCGGTGCTCGGCGGGAGGAGTTCGGAGGCTCTAGGGGAGGAGTCGTGCGAGGAGGAGGTGCTTGCGAAGGTGAACTTCGCAACCTCCTAAGGCTGCTGGAGTAGCAGCTGTAGGTGGCGCGAAGGGATCCGCGAGGAGAAGAAGGCTCACGAGAGTTCTGGGTATTGGATATTTTCCAGTACCAAACGCTGGAGCACATCCTAGACATCTGGAGTAGCTGGGGGACATCCGGAGCTGAAGGCGGACGTTTGAAAGCACGCGTAGTGCCAAGGTACGCGCTTCTGCACGATTTCCGACCATGCAAGTCATACTGCAGGGGATGTGTTTAGCCATTTTTAGCTCTGCACGTGTGTACGCAGGGGCAGAGCGTTGGAAAGGCGTGGGGTGTGCCCTTCGAGGTGTTTTTGGACATCTGGACACGTTGCCAGACGTCTAACCGTACTTCCAGACGACCGGAAGGAGTGTCCGACGTCTGAAACTCACCTCAGACGATCGCAGAAGGATCCGTAGGAAACCCAGAGTGAGCACTGATGTCTTTTTAAGACGTCTGGGACTAGTCCCAGACGTCTGATTTTGGACAGTGTACGTGTTTTTGGCTCGTTTAGGGCCCAAACGGAATTGGATTTTCGCAAATAAACTATCGTTGTTTTTCGCTTGAGTTTCTCTACGAGTTACTGTCACTTGTATATGGTTTTGGACTCGTTTGATGTGGTTGGTCAATTGTATAGGTTTCCAGCCAGTCGAGTACGTGGGACCCGCGGAGGCAATGGGATCTGCGATCCGAGCCCCCATTCCTCTCGTGTTTTTCGGTAGAGTGATTTACATTAATATTATGATTTAAACAAATGAACCACGTTTAGAATAACTTGAATGAACACTAGGATAAGAATGAACCCTAGGGCAGGAACAAATGAGTATGGTTTGTGCTATACTGTTTACTTGAGATACATGTTAAGCCCTAGGATGAGAATGAACCTTAGGGTAGGAACAAATGAGTATGGTTGAGCTACACTGTTTACTTGAGATGCATGTAAAACTTTAAATGCTAGCAAATGTCATGATTATTTTAATGTAATGCTTTATCAGTTAGAAAATCACGAGCTGCCTGTTTTAAGAATGGAACTGGTAATGTAAATAGAGAGAGATGAAAGTTTGGAATATGAAACGAAAGGAATACCAGCATGAACCCTATGGGGAATTAGGAGGAGAACTCCTGTAGACGGAAAGTGAGCTGGCCCTTGTATACGCGGTATCAAGGAGAGCAACTGTCCCTTTAGTGTAGAGGGGTACTAGCCGCCCGTTGGGTTGAGCCTCGGGGTCAGGTCTAGTCACTCTACACCGACTCTGCTTAGCCCTCGTGCATGTGGTATCGAGGTGAGCTACTTAGTGTAGAGAGGGAGCTAGCTGCCCCAGGGGGCCCAGGGTTAAAACTAGCCGCCCTACACCGACTCTTGTTAGGCCCACTGGGCAAACCGGGATAGTTGGACGAGGATACATGGATTGTGGAGGGGCAAGACCCCTTTTCTGTTCTGAGGGGCGAGACCCCTATTCTGAGAGGGCAAAGCCCTGTACTGTTCCGTGTTGTACCTTTAGGCGTACCCGCTAGCGGACACGACTAACCGCGTGCCAGTGCAGGATAGCTACCCGCACATTTATCACGCGTGCCGTAGTCACCGCTACGTCGCGACCATGACCTCGGGGTGGTTGACTCGGTGTAGGACTACCACGGGAGACTCTCCCGGCCAGGAGAGCACCATGTGTACATCCTACATCATGGAAAAGACTGCAATCAAGATCGTTCCCGAGAGGAACAGGCAAGATCAAGAAATAATTAATAAAGGAGTAATAAATTAGAACTACTTGGTTGAGCTAAATGAAAATGGATAGTTACTTAATTGCATTAATTAATTGCTTGCCTTAATTACATATAAATGGCTGAATTACCACTCTACTCAGCGTTCGCTGACTCCGAAAATTTTATAACCTTGTCCTAGTCAGGGAGTTGAGCAGCCAGCACCACCGGCTATAGAGGGAGTTGGGCTCAGTCGAGCTCAGCCTTAGCTGCGTTTTCTTACTATTTCCCTAGCTTCTATTGTAGTAGTGAGTATTTTTTTTTGTTCTATAAAATACTATTTCTGTTACTTTTCCACTGTACTTTCCTTTATCGTAGTTGTGATGGCCTATAATATTGATAGACTATTTGCTCTATTTCTTTTACTGTCTCTTGATTTCTTTCTGCTTAGTTACATTACAAGTGTGGTTGTGAATGATTTCCTGCTTTTGGTTATTTCTCGTTGGACAACTAGGTCTTAGGAATAGTCGAGGCGGGCCGATCTCGGATCCTATAGGGATCAGGTCGTAACAGATCCTACGCTCATTTAAGACGTTTAGGACTCACCCCAGACGTTTGATTTGGTCAGGGTGCGTGTGTTTGGGCCGGTTCAAGGCCCAAACGAAGTCGATTTTACGCAAACAAAGTACCGTTGGTTTTCTTTCAGAATTTCCTACGTGTTAGGGTCATTTCCATACTTTTTTGAGCTTGTTTTGACATACTGGAATATTGGTCAACGATGTTAATGTTTGGTTTGATCAACTGTTTGGAATAGGTCTCTAGTCCGTAGTGCACATGGGACCCACGGAAGCATCGGGATCCACCATTTGTGCCCCCATACTACACATACACTTTGGTAGAGTGGTCCTCTCTACTCCTGTGACGTTAATTTATTAAAATGCATGTTAAATTGGAAATATTTGCTTGAAACCTAAGATATGAGATGAACCTTAGGGATGAGAATAGTGTAGGTACATTACTTGAACCTAGCTTGTTGCAAAATCTGAGAATGCATGTTGTTAAATTCCCTACTGTGAGAAATGGAATACTTAAATGATGATGAATGCTTATCCAGTTAATTCACGAGCTGCCTGCTATATGAATTAGAAACCAGAATGTGATAGAGATACATACCATGTAATGAAATGAGATGAGTACCTATGCATGAACCCTGCGGGGAACTAGGAGAGGAATCAAAGTACTATGATATGGATATTTGATGTATGATGGAACATATAGCCTACGGGCATGTTGGTTGGTTGTTCAGGCTTGGGTATGGAAAGTGAGTTGGCCCTGACGTGTCACAGACACGTTTGTTTAAGAGTGTTGTTATAGCTCGCATTCGCTGCGTCGATTTTAAATATAGAAATGGATTTGAGTCCGAGTGTTGTACACAAGGAGGAGTGAAATCAGATTTTTCTGTCACTTAGTTGTCACGGAAATGGCGGGTTTTTGCTTGCACAAGAAAACGTGAGAGAAAAACGAGTAAGAGAGAGAAAAAGAGAGAGAGAGAGTAGGATTAGAGTTCTTTTAAGTCATGGCATTCACTTGGATCAAGATGAAAACAACATCAATACTATATTTAACATGCAACTCGAGTTTTACAATTACGACACTAGATAAATGCTTAACACAAGTAAAGTAAAGCTAAGCTAGAGAGAGAGAGAGAGAAAGGAGACGGCGAGGTGGCCACAACAGTAGAGGAGGGCTCCGTCGGCGGCTCGTCGACTTCGGTGATTACAAAAGTGTGCTAAGGGTGGCTAGGAGTGGGGTAAAGCACTTGCAAGTGAATTGAATGCCTTACATGGGTAGTTGGAAGGGGTTTATATAGGAAGAGGGGTTTCTAATTTAACTATGGGCTTTAGCGACGTCCGTAACATCACTAAACCCATGCCAAAACTGTCAGTGTAGCCCCCCTACCCGTCGGTCTCATGCACGCACCGTTCTTCTTCTCCTTCGCGATCCACGTGCGGCCGTTGAGGACTGTTCGATCGAAGATCAGACGGTCGAGATCGCGCGCAGAGCACTCCTTCAGATCGCACTTGCACAGCGTGCACTGTGAGCATCATCGCGAGTGTCTAATCTTCGCTCATCTGCAAGCACCACGTATCGCAACCTCTACTGTTCGCGCGTGCATCCATGGCCTTAATCAGTCGCGCCCACGTAAGGAGTCAATTTGGCAGCGCGTGGAGTTTCAAACGCCTGCCGCTGCCTTCGCAGACGAGGTGCTACCCAGCTGCGCTACAGGCGTGCTTTGTCACGGATGGGGTGGGCTAGGGCAGCACTTGCGGCCGTTGGATAGGAATCCAACGTTTGGGATCTGCTGGAGGGTCGCAGCTCTACGGATGTGTGGGTGAGGGGCGTGTACTCTTAGCAATCCGATCCGCCGATCAGACGGCTTAAAGTTGCTGAGCGTAGTCAGGTAGTGCTGTGCTGCGAGTGAGGGGTGCGGCGATGGTGCCACATGGCAGCTTTGTGCCATTGATCATCAGATCAATGGTCAGAACTTCTTGGGTCATTTATGGGAGCACTGGATGTTGGATTTGGTCGATTTTGAGTCCATTGGACTCCATTCGTCGTTCTGAATCCATCCGTGTGGTCTGATTGCTCATTTGAGGCCTGTTTTGACATAAATTTGTGCAAATGGACATTAACACTGATTTATAAGCAATCTTAACATGTGATGCATGTAATGCTCCCATGCCCATTTATGATGTGTATTTGTGCATATTATCTTTAAGATAGACCCTGATTAGCAGAATTATTACCCCAAAAATGTAGTGTTATCATACCCCCGTGCTTACTCCTTGCTAGTCCCTAGCAAGGTTCATCCTAGTCATTATTCTCAGTCAGAATTCAGGAATTGATTACTTAGACATTTTGTTACTTGTCAATAGGAGGAAATATACTAAGATCCTAATATACAGAGACTAAACAGCACCCGGGTGTCTGCCAAAATGTGAATCGCCTGAATCCTTGCTTTAAGGCATATATATATATTTCTTTTTCTTTTCATCTTTTCTCATTTTTTGGGTTTTTGGAGTTGAGAGTGTGTTGGTAACTTTTTACCGCTACTCAACCCACCCAAAACTCGAAAAAGACTCTAACTGCTAAGCATCTTGGTGTGAAGATCATGATAGACTCACTTAACGGTAATTCAGATAGACTTTGGGTTTTTATGCCCCTAGGTGACCGAAAAAGAAAGTGTTTTGCCTGAAGGTCTATCTATCCGATCAGTAGCTTTCTCCCTACTTTTATTTTATTTGGGGTCAACACAAGGGTTTTTCCAATGTATATCTCCACGGATTGCTCTACTTCCCTGCTTCTTCCTTAAGTGTTTGGATCTTTTTGTGTATTTTAGTGAGCTGGGCTCTAGACAACCGGCTAATGGCTATTACCCACGACCACTTGCCAGCCATACTCGTGCGGTGAAGTGTGGCTTATTTTGTTCTCTTTTTTCTTCTTTTCTATTATATATATTTTTTTCCTTTTTTCTTTTGTTGTTTAGTAGGTGGCTTCCTTGATCTCAAATTTACCTAGAGGCAATAAGAAGAAAGTGGTCCTGTGGCTGGGTTCTAGACAATCGGCCAATGGGCTGTTACCCACGACAACTTACCAGTCATACTACCCTTGAAGATTCATTAGCTACCCAATTTCTGTCAGAATCTCCGGGGAGTGAGTCAGCGCAAAAATGTGTGCAGATGCTCAGACTAAAAGTCCTTCTGAGTCAGAGGGTAACTTGATAAGTGGTTCGACATAAAATCGACCAGTTTGTATTTATATTTTATTACTCGAATATAGAAAATCTCCGAGATCTAACTCAGGGAGCAAAACTTGATTCTAGAAGCGTAGAAAATCACAATTTACAATAGATACTGTTTTACAAAAGAAAGACTAAAGAAGGGAAAAAAATGTCTTCTTTTCTTCTCTCTTTTCTTCTTTTATCTTCCTTTCTCTCTCTTTTCAGACGTCTGACTCCAAGGGTTAGATGCCTTAAATGTCACTTGCTACAGTAGTGCTCCTTTTCTTTTCGACTGCTGCTGCTGGTTTTTCTTCTTCTTCTTGGCTTCTTCTTTTTCTCCTCTTCTTTACTGTCTCTACTGTCCGCCAAGTCCTTCTAACTTTTTCCTTCTTCTCTGCTATGCCAAGTCCTTCTTCTTCTTTCTCCTTCTACCTCAGCTTCCCTTCAGCTACAATGCTGTCTTCTTCTTCCTCCTTTGCTTCTCTGCTGCTCCGAGTCTGATGTAAACACATTTACACTACTCAAAATGTCTATTTATGCATGTTCTTAAGCATAGGATTGCATTTCATGATATAAATATTGCATTACATGCATCATCTTGCATTTAGAGTAGTTTGAATAAAATGGAGGTTAATTGTCTCCTTTTATGTGCTTGGACAGGGCAAATATTTTATCGGGGCCTCGGATCAAAGATCCAACCGTATGGATATGATCAGGGCGACGATTGGAGTTCAACGACTCCAAGATCGCCCTAATCAGGCATCCGTAGCATCAGATAGAGACCGGGGAACCCTAGAAGATCAAGGGCCAGGATGGTGTAAATCCGCACTTCAGATGGAAAATCCGACCACACGGATGAATTCGGATCGACGATCGCAGCCGAACGACACAAAAATCGAGTCAATCCGACATCCGTGGCACCATCTACAACTTCCAGAAGATGGACGGCCAAGATAGCGCCACGTGGCGCCATCCCAGCCGCCCAATCGGCCGCAGGAGTCCTGTGAAGACCGCGCACCGTCTCCTCTCCGCCGTTGGATCTCGATCCAACGGCTGCGGTCGCTCGCGTTTAAAAACGTCCGCGCGACCATTTCGCCCGCGTAGCGCAGCGGCGACGCAGCTGCGGGCGAAGCGGAGGTCGCGGGTTCGAGCCGCGGTGAGGGGGGCGAAGGCGCGGGCGAGCGGGCGCTCACGAGCGTCGGATGAAGATCCAACGGCCGCGCGCGCCCGATAGCGCCGACGCGCAATTGGACGCTCTGGTGGACGCTCGATCGCACGCGGGCGGGCGCGCTACGCAGCGGGCGCGGACGCGATCTAAGCCGTCCGATCTCGCGATCGGACGGCTGAGACGACGCGGACGTGCGTATGCGTTACGCGCGCAGGCCAGCCGAGCGGGCGCGCGTGGGCGCGGCGGCGACGGCGACGGCGGGGCTTTAGCGACGGTTTTATCCGTCACTAAAGACCCCTTATTTATTATTTTGAAGATGTAATGTCCATTTTGCCCACACTCCTTGCAACTATAAAAGGAGACCCCCTCCATACGAAATTTGCATCCCTTCCTTCTCCTCTCTACCTCTCCAAAGCTCAAGAGAAGCTTGTCCCACACCCGGGATGCTTCTCGCGAGATAAAGTCCAAATTTTCGTCCCCCTTCGGAAGTGGATCCCGCGACGACGACGGCGTGCTGCTTCGTTCCCGTTCTTCTGCTTCGTCCTCCTTCGTCCCGCTTCGTTCTCCTTCGTCCAGGCGTCGTCCCGTCCGGCTCGTCCTCCAAGCGACCGTCGAGGAGGATTTCTCTCTCCTTATTCTTTTTACTGCTTTCTAGTATAGATTTACTGCTTTCTAAGAGTAGTCTATTCGTCCTCCGAGCGATCGTCGAGGAGGACATTTCTCCCTCCATTCTTTTAATGCTTTCTAGAGTAATTGTTTTATATTTTCTAGTTGTAACGAATGAACTCTTTTATGATTAATTCCTTGTCTATTCTACATCTCATTTTAATTTCCATGTGTAGTATTCTTTCTCTCTCTCTTACTCCCTCTCTCTCTTTTATTCGTTGTAGATACTTAGATAGTTTAAATTAAATTTCTTCGTGACAAAATAAAAAGAAACGCGAAGTTTTTAAATCAAACGTTCGCCTCCCTGTGTTCGACCCGGAATTCTTATTTCGGTATAAATTTTATTTGTTGAACACGAATCCTTCGCTTTCGAACTACAACGACGGGTTTTCCAAAACCAAACACGTTAGCGTAGATTCTCGCTCAACATTTTGGCGCCGTTGCCGGGGAGGCAACGATCTTTGATTTCTCTTCACGTTTTGTAACTTACAAATCATTTACCTCACTTTTCTCCTTTCTTATTGTAATTGCAGGTACTCTTTTGAGGCAAGCAAAAGCGGTAGATTGGAGTAAAGTGCTGTGAAGGGTTTTGTAAGTTATCACCCATTCTTTCCCCCTCCATAGATTTCATTCGCCACATTGAATCCAAATTCCAATTAACCTAGGTGTTTGCATAAATCCTAGGAATAGTTTGGTTGTTTGGATTCTCACTCACATTCATTCCACCTTCATTTATATAAAAAAAAAGTAAAAAGATAATTTTGTGGGGTAATTTTCAACAAATACACAATGTACACCCACATTTAAAGGCACTTAACCAAATTGATTTGTTTCTACTCAACTGGGTTCTGATCTGTGGGACCAGTACACATAAAGCAACACATAAAAGAGTAGAAATCATTCTAAGTTAACCATCTTTGTGTGCCTAACTTAGTGGTGCATTTGAGGCCAATTGTTTGAGTTGATTGGGCCGTACCACTTCAAATAAAATCAACTCATCAAGAAGCTGCCAATTAGGTTCAACTCTTAGGGATCTACCAGGCACTCCACATTTTTTTTTAAACTTTAAAGGAAAATATCTTCACCTGTGCTTGCAAAACCTGGTGTGCCAATGAAACTTGATTGAAAACACCTAAAGTTGAATCCTAAAAGCTACTAAGCAAGATTTGAACCTTAAAATTCACCACATCAAAAATAATCTTGCTTGAAAACCACTGGTTGTGCACGCACACACAAAGTAATCAATCATTAAGGGCACAACCCATTTAAAGGGCCCATCACATTCCAAAGCACATTCAAACCTAGCCCTAAATTAAACAGAGTAGACGTTGGCCTTAAGGATTGGACTCGCTCTTCAGAACTCAGAACGAGATTATTTTCGATTAGTCTGTTTCTACTGTTCAATCTGATGTCTAGCTAGGGGAGCAGAGTCAAACGATCGCAGCTGGGGGGTACACTAGGAACCGGAGGCGCAAGCCGAAGGAAGAACCTTCTCCTCAGTCCCTCCTTCTAACTGGTTGGATTGAACAGACAGAAGTAGATCAAATCGTTCCTTTATCTCAAGACGGGTTTTGAGAGTCTGTAGGTCTGTAGGCTAACCCATTTAAGGACAGGTTTGATTGTTTGTATTGCAGGGCACCTTTCTTCCTCCCGTGTCTCATGAATCCTTCCACATATTTCACGCATTCCCGCTCTTTCACTCCTGTTGTAAATTATCCTCAACATGACGATTATCCCAACTCGTATTGTAATCGACCATCAGTTAGTTGGGATAATTCGGATTGGGGATACAATTCCGGACCTCCGTGTTTAGGGTCTAACCCTGAACACTTTGATTCTCAATTCTATCCTTCTCAGAGTTGCATCGATTATAGATCGTCCTCCTTTCATGAACAACCTAATGCGATCTACAATCAAGAAGGATACACTGATCCTTACCCATCCTCTGATTTCACTGCCTTTAGGTCATCTCCATCTTTTGAACAATCTGAAATGACCTATTATCAGGATGGGTATAACGAATCTCAATTCGTTAATTCCTCTACATTGATGTCAAACTCGCCCAACCCTGAACCAACTCATTTGGTTCAGGTTAATCAGGTTCAAGATAGGGTTCTGGCTAACTTGAGGAATATCATTCAATCTTTAGAAGTTCAGCCAATACCTTGCATTGAGAGATTGGAGCCCCTGATTGAAATGATTGATGATTTAAATAAGTCTTTGTTGGATTGGCTCTAGGATATTAAGGATAAGAACCCGGGTGAGTTTCTACTTGGGAAATTAGCGAAATTGAGGATGAGATTCGTGGTTGCTTTGATTCAATCTTGGAATAATTCCCAGGATGAACTCTCTTCAGGAAAGCCAATGACAGAACCCGCTCAGGCACCTGTTGGGGGGGACACGTGTTACGAAGCTGACCAGATTGAATTAAAGCAACCAATTAAGGATGATCTGATTTCTTCACCTGAGATCCCTGAGCTGGGTTACGAGAAAACGTATGTCTCCTGGGAACACAAAGTGACAACTGATTTTGGGACATACATTGATACGGATCCTGATTTCTTTGATGGTGAAGATCCAAGTTGCGAAGTCTCACACGAGTTTTCAAATCACGATTTTTGTGAGACGATTGGGCCTGAGGAATCTGATAGATCATTTGATAGCCCAATAACTGAGGAAACTGATCTTATTAGGGCACACGATACAGATCCAGAATCGCATTTTCTGGAGGAATCAATTCAATGCCCTGATTATCAGTTACACCCTGTTGAGCTTATTGATGATTCTAATTCTGAGATAATTAGACCCAAGTCAATTTTGATTCTGCCACATCATTTAGACTTGGAGATTCCAGACGGGGTGATGAATATACAAGAGGTCATGGAATTTGATATGCCGAATGAGGAGGATAGGAGCTGGGAAATTTTGATTTGGGAAGTCAATTTTGGAGGAAATGGAAGATTGAGTCGAAGGGTTCCTTTTAAGCTGAAACCATCAAATCAGAACCCTTATGACATTTGTTTCGAGGATGTCAAACTCAAGCACACATTTAACGATTATCCTTTTGAGCTTCAATTCTCTGTAACCCGACATTTTGGCCTTGGGTTGCATCCTCACAAATCGCAGGCCCGACCCCGCTTGCATTTTGATTTTAGGTTTTGGGTAATTTTTATCCAGAACCTAAGATATTCTCGATTATGGGGTGTGGGTCTGCACCACAATCTGGTCCACATCTGTGGACCTCTGTTGACAGGTCGGAGGATTCTTCTGTTTATTCTAATTTTGACCTGCACTTCTGAATTCTTCATTTCTTTTCTTTGTATAGTGTGCCTAGCTGAAGGCACTAAACTCAGCACATATACAGTTCTTTTTCATTTTCATCTCGGAGCGGACCCGATATCCACGCAATTCAGGTGCTTTCTACGCTTTTCCACTCTGTTTTATGTCTTTTTAATACAATGAGGACATTGCATTAGATAGGCATGGGGGGGTGGATATTTATCTTTGAATTCATTCGTCAGCTCCGTAGATTTGTCTTATTAAAAAAAAAAAAAATCAAAATTAGGAAAGAGAATTTGGGTTTAAGAAAATTTTCGATCTTAAGAAATACTATATTATGTTCTGAACACAAAGACCCTTCAGGTCTTTGGACTTAATCAGCCTATGTATCCACTAAAATGTGGATTTGTTTTTCGAGTTCTCGCCAACCTGAATTTTATTATAATTGGAATAAATAAGTTTGGGTGATAAGTACACGACTTGTCAACCCGCCCTCTGATTTAAGGGAATTTTGAGTTTTAAGCATCTACACACTTTCTTTGCACTGACTCGTTGTTTGGCGATTTTAACGGAAATTGGGTAGCTAATGAACCTTCTAGGGTGATATGGCTGGCAAGTTATCGTGGGTAACAGCCCATAGGTAGGTTGTCCAGAGCCCAGTCACTGGACCTTTCTCTTTTTGCTGCCTTTAGGTAAATCTTAGACCAGGGAAGCCACCTACTTAAAAAAAAAAAAAAAAAAAAAATCAAAAAGGAGAAAAGAACAAAAAGAAATAAGCCACACTTCGCCGCACGAGTATGGCTGGCAAGTTGTCGGTGGTAACAGCTCATCGACCGGTTGTCCAGAACCCAGCTCAGAAAATGCACTAAAAATTCCAAAAACACTTAGGAAGAAGCGGAGAAGTAGAATAAACCGGGGAGATATACACTGGATTCACCCTTGTGTTGACCCCGTTAAAAAAATAAAAGTAGGGAGAAAGCTACCGGTTGTAAAGATACACCTTTAGGCAGAATTCTTTTTGAGGTCACCTAGAGGCGTAGAAATCCGAAGTCCGTTTTAATTGTCGGTCAACGAGTCTATCACAATCACAATAAGATGCTTAAAACTTAGGGTTCTCATCAAATCTTGGGTGAGTTGAATGGCCGTAGAAAGCCACTCTTAAACCCTAAAATTTGAAAATCTAAAAAAAAAAAACAGAGAGTAAAAACAGAAAAAGAAATTTTTCTTTGAATAAGGCGAGGCTTGAGGCGGTCTGCATTTTGGCTGATACCCGGGCACTGTTGTGTCTTTGAAAGTTCAGTTCTTAAGTAGACAATTTCTTAATGATTGAAAATAACTCAGGTCCAAATAATCTAACCTAATTCTTTTATAAATAGCATATAGTTTTTGCTAGGGACTAGCAAAAGATAGGCATGGGGGTATGATGTAAACACATTTACACTACTTAAAATGTCTATTTATGCATGTTCTTAAGCATAGGATTGCATTTCATGATATAAATATTGCATTACATGCATCATCTTGCATTTAGAGTAGTTTGAATAAAATGGAGGTTAATTGTCTCCTTTTATGTGCTTGGACAGGGCAAATATTTTATCGGGGCCTCGGATCAAAGATCCAACCGTATGGATATGATCAGGGCGACGATTGGAGTTCAACGACTCCAAGATCGCCCTAATCAGGCATCCGTAGCATCAGATAGAGACCGGGGAACCCTAGAAGATCAAGGGCCAGGATGGTGTAAATCCGCACTTCAGATGGAAAATCCGACCATACGGATGAATTCGGATCGACGATCGCAGCCGAACGACACAAAAATCGAGTCAATCCGACATCCGTGGCACCATCTACAACTTCCAGAAGATGGACGGCCAAGATAGCGCCACGTGGCGCCATCCCAGCCGCCCAATCGGCCGCAGGAGTCCTGTGAAGACCGCGCACCGTCTCCTCTCCGCCGTTGGATCTCGATCCAACGGCTGCGGTCGCTCGCGTTTAAAAACGTCCGCGCGACCATTTCGCCCGCGTAGCGCAGCGGCGACGCAGCTGCGGGCGAAGCGGAGGTCGCGGGTTCGAGCCGCGGTGAGGGGGGCGAAGGCGCGGGCGAGCGGGCGCTCACGAGCGTCGGATGAAGATCCAACGGCCGCGCGCGCCCGATAGCGCCGACGCGCAATTGGACGCTCTGGTGGACGCTCGATCGCACGCGGGCGGGCGCGCTACGCAGCGGGCGCGGACGCGATCTAAGCCGTCCGATCTCGCGATCGGACGGCTGAGACGACGCGGACGTGCGTATGCGTTACGCGCGCAGGCCAGCCGAGCGGGCGCGCGTGGGCGCGGCGGCGACGGCGACGGCGGGGCTTTAGCGACGGTTTTATCCGTCACTAAAGACCCCTTATTTATTATTTTGAAGATGTAATGTCCATTTTGCCCACACTCCTTGCAACTATAAAAGGAGACCCCCTCCATACGAAATTTGCATCCCTTCCTTCTCCTCTCTACCTCTCCAAAGCTCAAGAGAAGCTTGTCCCACACCCGGGATGCTTCTCGCGAGATAAAGTCCAAATTTTCGTCCCCCTTCGGAAGTGGATCCCGCGACGACGACGGCGTGCTGCTTCGTTCCCGTTCTTCTGCTTCGTCCTCCTTCGTCCCGCTTCGTTCTCCTTCATCCAGGCGTCGTCCCGTCCGGCTCGTCCTCCAAGCGACCGTCGAGGAGGATTTCTCTCTCCTTATTCTTTTTACTGCTTTCTAGTATAGATTTACTGCTTTCTAAGAGTAGTCTATTCGTCCTCCGAGCGATCGTCGAGGAGGACATTTCTCCCTCCATTCTTTTAATGCTTTCTAGAGTAATTGTTTTATATTTTCTAGTTGTAACGAATGAACTCTTTTATGATTAATTCCTTGTCTATTCTACATCTCATTTTAATTTCCATGTGCAGTATTCTTTCTCTCTCTCTTACTCCCTCTCTCTCTTTTATTCGTTGTAGATACTTAGATAGTTTAAATTAAATTTCTTCGTGACAAAATAAAAAGAAACGCGAAGTTTTTAAATCAAACGTTCGCCTCCCTGTGTTCGACCCGGAATTCTTATTTCGGTATAAATTTTATTTGTTGAACACGAATCCTTCGCTTTCGAACTACAACGACGGGTTTTCCAAAACCAAACACGTTAGCGTAGATTCTCGTTCAACAGAGTCCTTCTCCCTTTTTCTCTGGCCGCAGCTTTCTTCCTGCAGCTAAGTCCTCACCGCTCCTCCTCCTTTGCTTCCTCTCCTGTTCCCTGCACAAGCGTTCGGTCAGGCAAAACTTAACCCCTACCCTCCCTGCGTTTCTCTCTCTCTATTTCACTCCAAGGTTTGTTCTCCCAGAGCCTTAATCGAGTATGCGGGTCAGGTGACGGGCCCGGGACCAGGCTGTTAAGACCCGTGCTGTTAGAGCCCTCTAAGATGTCTGGGATTTGGGACAGATGTCTGGAAATCAAATTTTTCGTGTACGTCCTTGCGTCTACACGCATGTTGCAGACAGTACGTAGCCTCATTTTCTTCTCTCCTTCTCTCTCCTTTCACCGAAGAAACCCTAACCTAGCGCCTACTTAAACCCCCTCCTCTCCCTCGTTCACCTCACCTTCAGCCACCCCCCTCCTTCCTCCAGCGCGAGAGCAGTGAGCAGCAAGTAGCGAGCAGTGAGCGTGAGAGGAGAGGAGCAGCGAGGGGAAGAGAGGAGAGCAAGCGCGCGAGCTCGTGAGGAAGCTCGCCGGAGAGCTCACGGTCGATCAGGCGTGCGTGAGGCCGACACTCCTGCAGCCAGAGCAGCGGGCGAGTGGGCGCGGCGCGGTTGTGCGCGGCACGAGAAGGCGAAGGCGGGTTCTGGTTATGGGATTTTCCTAAAATAAGACGTCTGGACTGACATCCAGATAACGTAGGCGACGTCTGGAGGAGGTTCCAAACGACTGAGAGGTAAGTTTCGCGACGTACACCTTCTTTGCGGATACGGCCATGCAGGCTGTTTCGCCGAGGCACTGTTTCGTGCCATGTTGAGGAGATTTGTGTCGCTACGTGCAGGATTCTCTTCGGGAAGGCGTGGGGCACGCCCTCCCACGTAGTTCAGACGTCTGGGCGTGGCACCATACGGCGGGAAGCGTTTCCAAACATCCTGAGAAGTAGTCAGACGTCTAGAACTGGGTCCAGACGGTCCTGCGAAGTTCCTGGACATCTGAGGAGTGGCGCAAGAGTTGAGGTACGGTTCTGGACTCTTTTAAGACATCTGGAAGGTGTTCCAGACGTCTGATATGAATCAGAATTACTGTTTTTGACCCATTTAGGGTCCGTTTGAGGTCCATTTTCCGCAATTAAGATTCCGTTGTTCCCCATCTAAATTCCTCTACTTGTTGGAATACTTTTATCCTGTTCTGAGTGGTCTCTTGTGATTGATCCTTGTAGTAGGACCTCATTCCGTTGCGGATTTGGGGTTTGCTGAGGCACGTGGACCTGCCGATCAAGCCCCCATTACTCCTGGGTTTACTGGTAGAGTGGCTTCCCCTAGTTTAATTACAAACACGAATGCATAAGTGGAATGAATGTTGGATCCTAGGGTATGGCATGAATCCTAGGACTAGAAACACTGGGATATTTGTATGGAATGTATGGATTGCGGTCTTGAATGAGTAAATAAAATAATAGCAATTGCCTGTAAATGGATAACAGCTGCCTGTGAAATGTAAAGTACTGATATTAACAAACTGTTGCATGTGAATTCCTGTTGTTTACGTTAAATGTCATAATATGAGCTGCACGTATATGAACTGGAAATGGAAGATTGAATGTTGGAAACACGAGCTACCTGCGAATAAACCTAGAATGTGAACAATAAAGTTACATGTTACATGTGTAGAACCTGAGAAATGGAAATAGAAATGATGAAACCTGGTATGGCTTGGCCTGAGAAACATGAGCATGAACCCTACGGGGAATTAGGAGATGAGTTCCTAGAAATAAATGGAATGGATCTAGGAATGTGCTGGAAAGTGTCCTGCCCCTTGAGTACGTGGTACCAAGGGGAGCACATGTTATCTCTTAGTGTAGAGGGGAGCTTGCCGCCTTCGGGTCGACACCCGGGGTGGGTTTGACTACTTTGCAACGACTCTGTGGCCCTTGTGTACACTATACTGGGGAGAGCTACTAGTGTAGGGAGAGAGCTAGCCACCCCAAGGGGCCCGGGTTTCAGCTAGCCACTCTACACCGACTTGTTAGGCTCACTGGGCAAACCAGGGTAGTCAGGCGAGGGTGTGCGGACTGTGGACGAGCGAGACCCCTGTTTGGTTCTTAGGGGCTAGACCCCTGTTACTGAGAGGGCTATGTCCTATACTGGTTCCGTGCTGTGCTTTGGGTGCACCCGTTAACGGAAACGACTGACCGCATACCAGTGCGGGGTAGCTACCCGTACGTTTACCGCGCGTGCTGTAGTCACCGTTACATCTATCAGTGACCTTGAGGTGGTTGACTGAGTGTAGGACCACCACCGGGGACTCTCCCGGCCAGGAGAGTGCCACGTGGTACTTCTACTCTTCGGAAAAGACTGTAATCAAGATCGTTCCCACGAGGAACATTCGAGATCAAGAAAGAGACCTGATAAATAAACCAAATGATGACATAAAGAATAATTAGTCAAAGAAAGAAAGAGATTGAAAAACAACAGCTACTTGTCCACCTTTACTGTTTTAGTTAGTTGGCTGCCACTCTACTCAGCATTCATTGATTTTGTGTACTCATAACCTTTTTCAGGTCTAGGTGTTGAGCAACCAGAGCCCACGACTGCAGAAGGTGCTGGGCTCAGTAGAGCCCAGTAGTTGTAGCTTTCTGTTGTACTCCGTTTCCTGTTGTAGTGAGTAGTTGTTACACTTCTGTACTCTTTTGTTGTGAACTTTATATTCCTGTACTTATTTAATTTTCTACTGCTGTGGTGGTGTGTACTATAGTAGTTTGTTTCTTTACTACTGTACTTTTGTTATTGTTAGTTGCTTGCATGGTGAATATGGTTTATTTTATTGCTTTTTGGTTACTTTCTCGTTGGACGGTTGGGTCTTGGGATCAGTCGAGTCGGTCCGATCTTGTGTCCTGTAGGGATTCGGAAATCGGGTCATAATAAGATGGTATCAGAGCAAGGTCGTCCCGAGAAGTGAACTAACTAGCTGGAAAATAACCAATTCACGTGCTTGTAACTAGAGTAACCACCACAACGTACCTTTTGACATCTGTTCTGAGGTTCTTTTGTTGAATGTCAGTTAGATTTGACGTCTTCCTGTTCTGTGTTCGTGTCTCCTTGCAGGAGATGCCTCAACGTGGAGCTAGTGAGGCGAGCCACCGACGCGGTCGAGGACGAGGTCAAAGGGGCGAGCGTGTTGAGCCCGACGTCTCAGTGGACCAGCCACTACTTTCGAGCATTTAGGCCCAGGACCTCGCCCAGCTGATACGGAAGATCGTACAAGAGGAGCTTCACCCGCCTCCACGAGCGCTTCTCCCTGGGGCTGCGGAGGGAGAGTCCTCTGTGGGACCGCGAGATAGGCACAGCGCTAGACGTGGGGGAGGGGGCGGTCCTCCATCGCCCCCACCGTCCTCTGGCACTTCCGAGCACGAGCCCTCCTTGCCTAGAGGCGTACCTATTTCTCCACTACAGTGCCATTACGAGCTTTTCGGATAATTCTGAAAGCTGAAGCCCCCCTCCTTCAAGGGGGATGAGGACCCGACCGAGGCGGAGGACTGGCTCGAGCAGATCGAGAAGGTGTTTGACACCCTTCGCTCCCCTGCAGAGTGCCGCGTGGCCTTTGCCACGTACCAGCTAGAGAGCGCGACACACAGGTGGTGGAGGGCAGTCAGAGGTCAGGAAAGGGCTGAGCCGACTTGGGACCAGTTTGTTACCCTCTTCTGCGAGAAGTACTTCTCCCAGACGTGGCAGGACCAGAGGAGGTGGGAGTTCCACACTCTCCTCCAAGGGACGATGACCGTGAGCGCGTATCACACGCGTTTTCTGGAGCTATCTCATTTCGCCGCGATGTCAGGACTCGAACATGTTGTGTTAATATGGTGAAATTATCGTTGAAGTGAGTGTAGTGGTTAACCTAAATCGAGCTTAACCATCTTTTTACAAAAAGTTTAACCTGGCCTACTTAATTTTATCTTGGTCACTTTTAGGCCTAGGGTCGAACTCAGGGAGGCGAGAATTAGAGGTGAATAAATTTCTACGCTTTTCCTACAACGAATCTCTTCCGTGCGTTTATTATGTTTTTGGTTTTTTTCTATTTAAGATTTTTTTGCTGATAATTTTGTCCTTGAGGTACACCATCAAAATCAGGTCCTTGGCTTCGAGCCAAATTGTTCTTGGCTTTGAGCCAAATTAGGGTTCCAAAAACTAGTCTTGCTGATCGCAAGACCGAGTACCTGCAAGACAAGGATTATCTTTTCTCTTTTACTATTTTTTTTATCCTTTTAATAGCAGGAAACAAAAGAGAAATAGAAACAAGATATGTTGCTTGTAAAAAAATATAGTCTATATATATATACAGGTATATATATATTATATATATAGCGGTAGGAGTGGAGGTGGAAATGGCATGTAGCACAGTGTTGAGTTGGTCCACATCTAGTAAGACGCAACCAACAAAACGAAGTGCCACGTAGAGTGTAGGATGGATGTGTGGGAGAGTGTGCGAAGGCGCTTTCTTTACGCGTGTATCAGGGAATATTAGTAATTGGTGCAGATATTCCCGTGATATAACGCGTGGTGGAGTGACTAGTGCGTATGGATACAGGTAGGTGATATGTATGTAAATATATATATATGTATATATGTATATATATATAGATAGGGTTGTAACTATATAGGTGTATATTTAGATATATATATATATAGGTATATATATATTTATAATTAGATATATATGTATGTGTGTGTGTGTGTGTATGTATGTATGTATGTATGTGTATATGTATATATATATGTATTTATATATATAGATATATATGTGTATATATGTATGTATATATGTATATATATATGTATATATATATACTTATATATAGTTGTATAGGTATTAATATATATATATGTATATATATATAAGTATGTATAAGTGTGCACAAGTGAGTGTGTGTGTGTACACGTGAGTGTGTACAAGTGTGGTGTGTGTATGAGTGAGGGAGCGTCTACTGGAGAGGAGTGTGAGAGAGAGTGGGCATTTAAGCCGTCTGGCGGACACAAGCGTCGTTTGATGGCGTGGGTGCGCGTAGGCGCAGGCGCGCAAGGCTGCTCGCGAGCGCTGGAGCGGGCACGCGTGAGGGAGAGCGCAACACAGCACACTGCTCTACGGGCTGGAGTGAATGCGGGCGCAAACAGGCGTGGGCGCAGATGCGGGCATTGGCGCTGAGGCGGTAGCAGCTAGGAAAGAGAGCGCGCGGTGATCGGATAAGTAAGAACCTCTCCAATCACCGCACTGTAGCTACAGTGTCGCGTAGAGACGCGTGAACAGTAGCTACAGTGCCGCGCGCGATGGCCAACCGGTTGCGGCCGGTTCTACGTGCGAGGGCGTGCTGGAAAGCGCCTGCGCGCGCGGAAGGAGCCTGCAGAGGCCGCTAGCGTGTGCGCGGGGCTACTGCTGCTGCTGAGCTTCAGAGCTTGGATCTTTGGCAATGGCAGGAAGGTGATGAGCGGTGAAAACAGGGAGTGAATCCACCACTCCCACCTGCTCTTGGATGAGTTGGGCGGTGGTGGAACTCACAGTGGTGGTCGTGGGACCACTGTGAGCTTGCTCCTGCCCGCAGTGTGTCTCTTCAGTGGAAGAGCTACTGCATATGGAGGGGAGAGGGGAGGAAGATGGCCTGGAGGAAGAACTACTACAGTATACACCACCACAACAGTAGAAAAATAAACAGGTACATAAACATGATGCTTGCAATAAAAGAGTATAATGGTAACAAAAAAAAAATACTCACTACACAAAAGAAATGGTACAGTAGGTACTACACAAGTAAGACTACTAGGCTCTACTAGGGCCAACTCCCTCTGCAGCCGCCGGCTCTAGCTGCTCAACACTTGGTCCTGAAAGGGTGATAAAGGTGACACGTTAGCGAAACGCTGAGTAGAGTGGCAACCAAAAGCTAAGAAAAACAGTAAGGTGGACAGTAGCTGTAATATTTTTAATCTCTTTCTTTATTTTTCCATTTACTCATTATTGAATTATTCCTCAGATCTTTCTCTTGATCTCGAATGTTCCTAGTGGGAACGATCTTGATTGTAATCTTTTCCGAAAAGTAGAAGTAGCACGTGGTGCTCTCCTAGCCGGGAGAGTCCCCTTTGGTGGTTCTACCCTCAGTCAACCACCCCAAGGTCGCTGACAGACGTAACGGTGACTACGGCACGCGCGATAAACGTACGGGTAGCTACTCTGCACTGGCACGCGGTCAGTCATTTCCGTTAACGGGTGCACCCCAAAGCACAGCACGGAACCAGTATAGGGCAGAGCCCTCTTAGTAACAGGGGTCCAGCCCCTCCACAGTAACCAAACAGGGGTCTTGCCCCTCCACAGTCCGCTCACCCTCGCCTGACTACCCTGGTTTGCCTAGTGGGCCTAACAAGTCGATGTAGGAGGGCTAGCAGAACCCCGGGGCCCGTGGGGTGGATAGTGCTCCCCTTACACTAGTAGCTCTCCTCGGTACTGTGTACATGAGAGCCAAAAGTCTGTACAAAGTGGCCAGACCTAACCCCGGGTCCCTGGGGCGGCTAGCTCCGCTTTACACTAAACATGGGGGACAGTCGCTCTCCTTGGTACTTCGTACTCAAGGGCCAGCTCACTTCCCCAACTCCATCCCATTCACCTCTCAGGAGCTCTACTCCTAATTCCCCGTAGGGTTCATGCACATTTTTCTTTAAATCAGCAAATTTAGGTTTCATCATTTCAGGTTTATATTCATATAGCCCATGTGCTCAACAGTAATTATCCATTCATTAACAGGCAACTGTTAACCAATTACAGGCAATTATCGTTTTCCTTTCTACTTTTCCAAGACTACAATATATATATATTCAATCTAGTTTTCCAGTCCTAAGATTCATGCCATATCCTAGGATCTATCATTCAATCTAGTTTTTCAGTCTTAGGATTCATGCCATACCCTATGATCTATCATTCAATCTAGTTTTTCAGTCCTAGGATTCCTGCAATATCCTAGAATCTATTAATTATTTCACAAGTGCATAATTTTTGATAAATAATTAAAAGGGGTCACTCTACCCGCAAAACCAGGAGTATTGGGGGCGTGATCAGCAAGCCCGCGCACCTCCGCAACCCCCAGCGTCGCAACGGAACGGGATCCTAACACAAGGATCAATTATAAGAAGCTACTCATAACAGGATACAAATACTGTAAACAGGTAGAGGAACTAAATCTGAGAAGAACGAAACTTGAAACGTGGAAAATAGACTTCGAATGGACCCTAAACGGGTCGAAAAGACAAGTCTGCCCAAAATCAGACGTCTGGAACATCTTCCAGACGTCTTAAACGATGGTTCAGGTCATACCTTCTCTCTGCTCGGTTCTTCAGACGTCCAGGATCCTGCTGGACCGTCTGGACTCAGTTCCAGACGTCCGACTGTCACTCCGGACGTTTGAAGACCCTCTCCGTCGTCTGGTGCTGTGCCCAGACGTCCGATCTGTGTGGGAGGGCATGCCCTTGCGCCTTCCCGAACAAGACCTGCATACATACGCGACCGCCCTCAATCACGAAACGAGGCAGAACCCTTCGGCGGAACGGCTGCATGGCCGTACACGCGAAAGAAGAAGGGAAGGAAAATATCGTACCTTTCAAACGTCTGGACCTTCCTTTAGACATCTCCCACGTCGTCTGGACGTATGTCCAGACGTTTGATTCTGGGAAATTTTCCCAGAATTAGGACCTCCTCGCCCTCTGCCTGCTGCGCACGGCCGTGTCGCATCGCGCTTGCCTGCGGCCTGAGCTGCAGCAGCTCCTCCCCAGCACCACACTCCTGCTGCGCACCCGTCGGCCGGCCCTGGCTGCTTCGGCGAGCTCGCACCCTCGCGATCTAGATCTCTCCCTCTCGCAGCAACCCCTCCTCCCTGCGCACTCACGGCAGCAGCTGCTGCTGCCCTCGCCCGCTCACTCCCTCGCTAACAGGAAGAAGAAGGCGGTGGAGTGAAGGTAAGGGAGAGGAGTCGGGGAGTATTTCAAGGCTGCAGTGGGGAGAGAGAGAAAAAGAGATGGCTGCGCCTGCAGGGAGGAAAGAAAGAGAAGAAAGGAGGGCGGCGGTTCTGTCTGTGCACGCATGCGCGTAGACGCGAAACCGTAAGCCGAAAAAATTAAATTCCAGATGTTTGGGAAGGCTTCCAGACGTCTGACCAGACGTCTTAAACGACGTTTGATGTCGGGGTCATAACAGTACCGACCACCGGCTACCCGTCCGACGCAGAGTGTGGCTGCTTCATCCGCACCTAGGGCTAAGGGGCATATCAACGCCCTGACACACAGAGACGCCAGAGCTTCAGGTTCAGTGGTGGCAGGTATGGTTACAGTTTCCGGCAGACTAGTTTACACACTTTTTTATTCCGGTGCCACGCACTCGTTTGTCGCTGCTAGTTTTGTTGTCAATTTAGGGTAGGACTGTGTGTTGTTAGAGGATCCGTTTGTGATCAGAGGTCCAGGCGATCAGCTTTTTGTAGTTGAGGAGGTTTACATAGGTTGTGGGGTCAGTGTTAGGGGACACAGCCTCCCCGTTGATATGATTGTGATACAGATGGAGGACTTTGGCGTGATTCTGGGGATGGACTGGCTGTCTGCTTACCACGCCTTAGTGGATTGTTTTGAGAGGAAGATTGTCTTCTCCATACCGGAGTTGCTTTCTTTCGAGTTTCATGGATAGCCAATGGACGGAGGCTTCAGGTGCATTTCTACACTTCGGGCGGCGAGACTTCTGGGCTAGGGGTGTGAGGGCTTCCTGGCTTGTGTGGTGGCAGAGCCTAGCCCTGTGGCAAACTTTCAGAGTATCCCGGTGGTCAGAGAGTACCCTGACGTGTTCTCAGATGAGTTGCTAGGACTACCGCCCTAGCGTGAGATCGAGTTTGAGATCTCACTGGTACTGGGGACCAGCCCCATTTCTACAGCACCTTACAAGATGGCACCACTTGAGCTGCGAGAGCTCAAGTCCCAGTTGCAAGACCTTCTGGAGAAGGGCTTTGTGAGGCCCAGTGCGTCTCCGTGGAGAGCCCCGGTATTGTTTGTAAAGAAGAAGGATGGTACCCTACGCCTTTGTGTGGACTACAGACAGTTGAATAGGGTCACCATCAAGAACAGGTATCCGCTATTAAGAATTGACGACTTGTTTACCAGTTACGAGGTGCCACGGTATTCTCCAAGATAGACTTGAGGTCTGGTTACCACCAGTTGAGGATCCGGGAGACCGATGTCTCTAAAACAGTTTTCCGCACTCGGTACGGACACTACGAGTTTTTGGTCATGCTGTTTGGGCTAACCAACGCCCCCGCTGCCTTCATGGATTTGATGAACTGAGTGTTCAGACCGTATCTGGATCAGTTTGTGGTGGTATTTATTGATGATGTGCTCATCTACTCTCGGGATCAGGCACAGTACGGACAACACTTGCGGATGGTTTTGGACACACTGAGACAACATAGGTTGTACGCCAAATACAGCAAGTGCGAGTTCTGGTTGAGGGAGGTGACCTTCTTGGGTCATGTGATCTCCGAGGATGGCTTGGCTGTGGACCCAGCCAAGGTTGAGGCAATGCTCAGGCGGGAGAGACCACGTACAGTGACAGAGATCCACAGTTTCTTGGGACTGGTAGGCTACTACAGGCGATTTATCAGGGGATTCTCGCAGATTGCAGTCCTATGACACAGCTGACTCGGAAGGACGTGCCCTTTTCTTGGACAGACACTTGTGAGGCGTGTTTTCAAGAGCTGAAGAAGAGGGTGACTTCGGCTCCCGTGCTTACCATCCCAGACAACAGTGGCGGGTTCGTTATGTACACGGATGCCTCTTTGCAGGGGTTAGGGGGTGTGCTCATGCAGCAGGGTCACGTTGTCGCTTACGCTTCGCGGCAACTGAAGCCCCATGAGCATAGCTACCCTACCCACGACCTGTAGCTAGCAGCTGTTGTCTTCGCACTAAAGACTTGGAGGCACTACCTGTACAGGGAGACTTTTGAGATCTTCACAGATCATAAGAGCCTCAGATACTTGTTTGATCAGAAGAAGCTCAACATGAGACAGAGACGTTGGTTAGAGCTCCTGAAGGACTATGACTGCAGCATTTCCTACCATCCAGGGAAGGCCAACGTGGTGGCTAATGCCTTGAGCCGGAAGGCGCCCGCCCACTTGGCCAGTTTACAGGCACAGAGTTGGAGACTCATGGAGGAGATGGGCAGTTGGCGACCCCTAGAGTTACTAGGGCATTGTGGGGCAGTGACTGTGACATGACAGACGAGGCCAGAGCTGTAGACTGCATCATCACAGGACAGATGGTCGACCCGTACCTACAGTCGTTGCGTGATAGAGTACTGTCAGCGGACCCTGGTGACTTCTCCTTTATTGACGAGGTGCTGCGCATGAGGGACGTTTGTGCGTTCCCAAGGACGAGGAGCTGTTGAGAGAGCTTCTGACTGAGGCACACGGTTCCAGGTTCACCATACATCCTGGGAACACAAAGATGTATCATGATCTGAGATGCGACTTTTGGTGGAGGGGAATGAAGCGGGATGTAGGTGAATTCGTGCAGCAATGTTTAGTGTGCCGGCAGGTGAAGGTCGAGCATCAGAGGCCTGCAGGGCCGTTGCAGCCACTTTCAGTGCCAGAGTGGAAGTGGGAGAGCATCACCATGGACTTGGTGGTTGGCTTGCCCGTTACCCAGCGAGGACAGGACGTTTTTTGGGTGATCGTAGATAGATTGACAAATACGGCATGTTTCTTGCCAATCCGAGTCACTTTGGGACCAGCACAGTTGGCAGAGAGGTATATCCGCGACGTCTGCACGGAGTTTCGTGGGAGATTGTATCCGATCGGGATAGCCGCTTTACGTTCCAATTTTGGGTAGAGTTTCAGCAGGCCTTGGGGACACGATTGAGGTTCAGTACAGCATACCACCCCCAGACGGAAGGACAGTCAGAGCGCACGATACAGATGCTTGAGGACCTTTTGCGTGCTTGTGTACTGGACTGGAGGGGCTCTTGGGAGGAGTACTTGCCCCTGACGGAGTTTGCATATAATAATAGCTATCACTTGAGCATCGGCATGGCACCCTACGAGGCTCTGTATGGACGGAGGTGTACTGCACCCTTGAGTTGGGTTGAGGTGGGGACCAAGTGGGAGGTTGGCCCCAGGCTGATCCGGCAGAGTCAGGAGGTGATTGAGCAGATTCACAGGCGACTCCGCACTGTCAGGAGTAGACAGAAGAGCTATGCAGATCGAAAACGTAGAGAGGCGCAATTTGAGGTTGGGGATCACGTCTTCCTTCGCGTTTCGCCCATGAAGGGCCTGCAGCGGTTTGGGGTGAAAGGGAAGCTCGTGTCGAGGTTTGTGGGACCCTTCGAGGTTTGTTGGACCCGTTGCTTACAGGCTTGCCCTTCCTCCCCAGCTTTCTAGTGTGCATGACGTGCTCCACGTGTCCAACCTCAGGAAGTACGTCACTGATCCCAGTCACATTCTGAGAAACGAGAGCGTCGAGGTGGGTGACGACCTAACCTCCCCAAGCGGCCAGTGCAGATACTAGACAGAGCTGTCTGGAGTTTGAGACTGAAACAGGTACCCCTGGTGAAGGTCTTGTGGAGGAGCCAGCAGTACGAGGAGGCTACCTGGGAGCCTAAGGCGGTGATGCGAGAGCGGTACTCGGAGCACTTTGAGGGTACGTCTTTTCGGACCTGCTTCGGTCCTCTTTGAGTTTGTTATGCGTATGTTGTTCTTTTTCTTCACCCTAGCTAGCTCAAGTTTCGGGGATGAAACTTCCTTTGAGTTTATTATGTTGTTAAGACCCGTGTTGTTAGAGCTCTCTAAGACATCTAGGATTTGGGTCAGACGTCTGGAAATCAAATTTTTTGTGTACGTCCTTGCGTCTGCGTGCGTGCTGTGCGCAGACAGTACGCAACCTCATTTTCTTCTCTCCTTATCTCTCCTTTCACCGACGAAACCCTAACCCAACACTTACTTAAACCCTCCCCCTCTCCCTCGTTCACCTCACCTTCAACCACCCTCCTCCTTCCTCCAGCGCAAGAGCAATGAGCGGCGAGTAGCGAGCAGCGAGCAGCGAGCGGCGTGAGAGGAGAGGAGGAGCAGCGAGGGGAAGAGAGGACAGCAAGCGCCCGAGCTCGTGAGGAAGCTCGTTGGAGAGCTCACGGCTGGTCAGGCGTGCGTGAGGCTTACACTGCTGCAGCCAGAGCAGCAGGCGAGCGGGCGCGGCGCGGCCGCATAGGGAACGAGAAGGCGAAGGCGGGTTCTGGTTCTGGGATTTTCCCATAATCAGATGTTTGGACCGGCGTCCAGACGACGTAGGCGACATCTGAAGGAGGTTCCAGACGATTGAGAGGTAAGTTTCGCGACGTACACCTTCTTTGCAGATACGGCCATGCAGGCCGTTTCGCTGAGGCACTGTTTCGTGCCATGTTGAGCAGATTTGCATCACTGCGTGCAAGATTCGCTTCGGGAAGGCGCGGGACACGCCCTCCCACGCAGTTCAAACATCTGGGCGAGGCATCAGACGGTGGGAAGCGTTTCTAAACATCCAGAGAAGTGGTCGGACGTCTAGAACTGGGTCCAGACGGTCCAGCGGAGTTCATGGACGTCTGAGGAGTGGCACAAGAGTTGAGGTAAGGTTTTGGACTCTTTTAAGACGTCTGGAAGGTGTTCCAGACATCTGATATGAATCATAATTATTGTTTTTGACCCATTTAGGGTCCGTTTGAGGTCCGTTTTCCGCAATTAAGATTCCGTTGTTCCCCGTATAAATTCCTCTACTTGTTGGAATACTTTTATCCTGTTCTGAGTGGTCTCTTGTGATTGATCCTTGTGGTAGGACCTCGTTCCGTTGCAGATTTGGGGTTTTCTGAGGCACGTGGACCTGCCGATCATGCCCCCATTACTCCTGGGTTTACTGGTAGAGTGGCTTCTCCTAGTTTGATTACAAACATGAATGCATATGTGGAATGAATGTTGGATCCTCGGGTATGGAATGAATCCTAGGACTAGAAACACTGGGATATTTGTATGGAATGTATGGATTGCGGTCTTGAATGAGTAAATAGAATAATAACAATTGCCTGCAAATGGATAACAACTGCCTATGAAATGTAAAGTACTGGTGTTAACAAACTGTTGCTTGTGAATTCCTGTTGTTTACGTTAAGTGTCATAATATGAGTTGCACGTATATGAACTGGAAATGGAAGATTGGATGTTGGAAACACGAGCTACCTGCGAATAAACCTAGAATGTGAACAATAAAGTTACATGTTACATGTGTAGAACCTGAGAAATGGAAATAGAAATGATGAAACCTGGTATGGCTTGGCCTGAGAAACATGAGCATGAACCCTACGGGGAATTAGGAGATGAGCTCCTAGAAATAAATGGAATGGATCTAGGAATGTGCTGGAAAGTGTGCTGCCCCTTGAGTACGTGGTACCAAGGGGAGCACATGTTATCTCTTAGTGTAGAGGGGAGCTTGCCGCCTTCGGGTCGAGACCCGGGGTGGGTTTGGCCACTTTGCACTAACTCTCTGGCCCTCGTGTACACTGTACTAGGGAGAGCTACTCATGTATGGAGAGAGCTAGCCTCCCCACAGGGCCCGGGGTTCAGCTAGCTGCTCTACACCAACTTGTTAGGCCCACTGGGCAAACCAGGGTAGTCAGGCGAGAGTGCCCGGATTGTGGAGGGGCGAGACCCCTATTACATAGAGGGCTATGCCCTATACTGGTTCCGTGCTGTGCTTTGGGCGCACCCATTAACGGAAACGACTGACCGCGTACCAGTGCGGGATAGCTACCCGTGCATTTACCGCACGTGCCGTAGTCACCATTACGTCTGTCAGTGTCCTTGGGGTGGTTGACTGAGTGTAGGACCACCACTGGGACCCTCCCGGCCCGGAGAGCACCACATGCTACTTCTACTCTTCAGAAAAGACTGCAATCAAGATTGTTCCCACGAGGAACATTCAAGATCAAGAAAGAGACCTGATAAATAAACCAAATGATGACAAAAAGAATAATTAGTCAAAGAAGAAAAGAAAATGAAAAGCAACAGCTACCTGTCCGCCTTTACTGTTTTAGTTAGTTTGTTGCCACTCTACTCAGCATTCGCTAATTTCGTGTACTCATAACCTTTTTCAGGTCTAGGTGTTGAGCAGCCAGAGCCCACGGCTGTAGAGGGTGCTGGGCCCAGTAGAGCCCAGTAGTTGTAGCTTTCTGTTGTACTCCGTTTCCTGTTGTAGTGAGTAGTTGTTACACTTCTGTACTCTTTTATTGTGAACTTTATATTTCTGTACCTATTTAATTTTCTACTATTGTGGTGGTGTGTACTGTAGTAGTTTGTTTCTTTACTGCTGTACTTTTGTTACTGTTAGTTGCTTGTATGGTGAATGTGATTTATTTTACTGCCTTTTGGTTACTTTCTCATTGGATGACTGGGTCTTGGGATCAGTCGAGTCAGTCCAGTCGTGTCCTGTAGGGATTCGGAAACCGGGTCGTAACACAGGCGCATCGACGTGGGTGGTGCGCAAGGTGTGCACAGGCAGGTTATTCGAGTCGGGCCAGGTCTGCAGGGGATAGTCGCGGACAAGGTCGGGTGAGTGAGGGCGAGGGACCTCACCCTTGTCTGTTTCGAGGCGATAAGCCTAAAACACAATTGCAACTTATGCGTGGTGGGGCGCTTGCAAACTAACGAGGTGGGACTAAACATCCCACCCGCTTCTGCTAGCACCTGCAGGTGAATGTCTTCGCACGATTGACGTGGCTGAAGGGTTCGCAGCGACTACTCGCAGGCTAGACTCGCGCACACACTCAATCCGCGTAGCCTGGGAGCCTGAATCCTGAAGCGCGTGGCCTAGAGCTGGAGAACAAGCAAGCTTGCTTGATTGTTAATGGCAGACAAGGGCTCGACCCTGTGCGTCACAAAAGTAGCCTTGCAGCTCTATCAGACAACAGGAGAACCTTCACCGTGTCACGGCGAAGGTGAGGTGGGTGTTGGCGTGGCTCAGACCGGCCTAGGCATGCGTTCCTAGGTCTGTCTGTGACCGTGTGAGTGGGTTTGTTCGGTGGAAGTGTGGAGTGTGTGTGGCGGCCTGTGAGTGGGTGGAAAGTGTTCAGTGGTCAATGGCGGAGGTGAAGAGGTTGGTGGCAAGACATGTGGAGGCGTGGAGTGATGGGTGCATCTCGTTGGAGGTTGGCCGGAGATGGAGAAGATGGCGGTGGTGTGCGAGCAGTGAGGCGGAATAACAGAAATAAATGAGGGAAAAATAAAGAGCAGAGAGAGGGGACTTAACTAAGAGTCTTTGGACGAAGGGGGAGGGGGCGGTGGTAGCGAACGGCTGTGTTGCTGTCGACGGAGACGAAGGTGCCCAGGGGAAGGGGCGAAGACAAGGAGGAGAGGTTGGAGGACGCCTGCTGGTACGGCAAGGCACGGCGAACGACGGCGGAGGTAACCCTGCCACAGGTATGGTGGCAGGGTGACGAGAGAGGAGGAGGAGGGTCGCCGGAGCCTGCGAGTGAATGGCCGGAGGAGGAAGAGACGAAATTTGAGGGTTTTCTTCGGCCAAAACAGGCTTAAAGGATGCGGCTGGGATTGTCATTCCTTAAATAGGTGCTGGCAGAGAGAGTCGCACGGAGGAGACGAGGATACCTCGCCGGAGGTATGGTCGGAAAAAGACCCATACATCTTGAGCGTTCGCACGAGAGGTATGGTGGCCGACAGGGCATGGGAGCCGACCCATGCTGCAGGGGACAACGCAAGGAGTCTCCCTTTCAAATTTGGGGCCGGCTCCCTAGATCTGCGCGGCGCCATCCTCTGCGCAAAGTCGCCGGAGGTATGGCTTGTGCATGTAGGTGGAAGAGGGACCTATTTGAAGAAAATGACGGGAAAGCTACGGGGGCATCTGCAAGAGTCCAAAAAGCTAAGGGTCAAAAAGTAATTGTTGAGGATCATTTTGTAAAATGGGTCAAGGTGACCTTTCCTTAGGTCCAAATTTTTGTATAAACCTAATTCAGACCTAAGGAATCCAATGGTGAGGTTGGATTTTAGGTTATACCAAGTTTGACTAGACATTTTGCATAAAAACCCAAATTAGGTCAAAAATTGGGTATGGTTCTCAATCTAGGTTAAGATAGGTTCCAATGTCCAAATTGAAGGTTCTAAACCCTAGGAGATATTTTTTCATGAATTTTAGAAGGTTTATTTAATTTTTATCTTGCCTGAAACTTTGTGAATTAAAGTGGATTTATTTTACGGTTATAGAATGTCATGTAATTCCCAAATTTTGTCATAACCCTTTCCTGATCGAACCATCCCACTTTTTCTCTTATTAAGCCCATTTGACCTGTGTCTAGACCCTTAGAAATCCCGTTCATGCACTGCAATGGTAAAATTATAGTTTTACCCTTTGTGTATTATTTTATTCTCAAATTTGCAATTCCCTGATTTAGGCTTTCCCTTAGGTTTTGTAGGAGCTTTTGTATAATTAATTAGGTCAAAATGTGCTAGCTAGGGTTCATGATGAGGTTCTCATCAATAAGTCGTATACTTATCACCTTATTTTATTGGTGGATTAAAATAAATTAAGGTTGCAAGGATTCGAAGCTAAATCCATATTTTAACGGACACCAAGGCTGATTAAGCTTGATGGCCTAAAAAGTCTAAGTGTTCAGGTTCTTTTCGTATTATTTTCCACTGTTGACAAGTTCCTAATGCCTAAGTTTTTCTTCCTAAATTTATCATTTTTTTTAAATTTATTTTATTTAGACTGATGAACTCAGAATATGCAAGTTACCACCCCCCCATGCTTAAGTTGGACAATGTCCTCATCGATAATTAAATTGATGCAACAAGGGTTTAGAAAGAAATCTCCTAAGCAAAGCAGTATATCTGATCAGTCTGAATCTTCTGGGTTGCCTCCCAGGAAGCGTTGAGTTTAGCGATGCTTCGTGTCAACCCCCAATGAGGGTGACAACCTCCTTTGGGGGAACCTGGGCAAGGAAGTGCTTCAGTCTCTGACCGTTTACTGTGAAAGTGTGCCCAGTGTTCGAATCCGCGATTTCAACCGCCCCATTGGAATAGGGTTTGATTACCCTATACGGTCCCGTCCACTTGGATCTGAGCTTCCAGGAAAAGAATTTGAGTCAAGCGTTAAAGAGCTAGTCTTGCTGATTGGGCTTGAAGGTCTTTCTGTGGATGAGTCGGTCATGGACGACTTTCATCTTCTCCCTGTAAAGCTGACTATTCTCAAAGGCGTCCCGACGAATTTCTTCGAGCTCGAAGAGTTGGAGCATCCTTTGCGCACTGGCTAACTAAGAATCCATGTTGCATTACTTAACGGCCCAGAAAGCCCGGTGTTCCAACTCGACAGGAAGGTGTCAAGCTTTACCAAAGACCAAGCGATAAGGCGACATGCCTATCGGGGTCTTGAAAGCGGTACAGTATGCCGACAGGGCATCATCCAGTCGTGTGGACCAGTCCTTCCTGTTAGGTCTCACGTTCTTCTATAGAATGTTCTTGATTTGTTTGTTTGAGACCTTGATTTTCCCATTAGTTTGCAGATGATACGGGGTGGAAATGCAGTAGGTAACCCCGTATTTTCTGAGTAGGGCACGGAATTGGGTGTGGATAAAATGACTTCTACCATCACTGATCATGGCCTTCAGTATTCCAAATCGAGAAAAGATGTTCTGCTTAACAAAGTCCATGACAGCCTTATGATTGCAACGACAGGTGGCGACGGCTTCAATCCATTTGGAGACATAGTCTATAGAGACTAACATGTACTCAAAGCCGTTGGATGGTGGAAAGGGGCCCATAAAATCAATACCCCAAACATCGAAGATCTCGACGATCAGAATGGGCTGGAGGGACATCATGTCTTTCCTGGTCATGGTCCCTAGAGTCTGGCAGCGAGAGCAAGTCTTAGCAAAGTTGTGTGCATCTTTGAATAATGAAGGCCAGTAAAATCCGGACTCCAAAACTTTTGCAGCCATCTTCTTCCCTGAAAAGTGGCCACCATACGCTTGGTCATGGCAAAAAGATAACACACTCTGAACTTCATCATCCGGGATACACCTCCTGATAACTTGGTCGGCACAGAGGCGAAACAGCATGGGATCATCCCAAAAATAGTACTTGGCTTCAGCCAAGAACTTATCCCGTTGCTGTCTGGACCAGCTGTGCGGGGTCTGTCTTACTACCAGGTAGACTGAACTTATCCTATTTCAGTCGTGATGGTGGTGAGTCCTACCTTCTTAGGCACAACCTGGATTGGACTCACCCATCGACTGTCGGAGATCGGGTAGATTATCCCTGCATCTAACCACTTAATGATCTCCTTTTTCATGACCTCCTGCAGATTAGGGTCCAAACATCTCTGCATCTCTCACGAAGGTCGTAACCCTCTTCGGAATAGATGTGGTGTGTGCAATAAGAGGGGCTGATACCAATCAAATCATCGAGAGTCCGTCCAATGGCTCTACGATGTTGCTGGAGAACAGTAATCAGATGGGATTTCTACTTAGATGTGAGTTTGGAGTTTATAATCACAGGAAACGTCTGATTGGAACCCAAAAAGACATATTTCAGATGATCAGGAAGGGGCTTGAGTTCCAAGACGGGATTATCAGCAGCAACGGGTGGTTCAGAGTGTGTGTCAGGAACAAGAGTAGGAGTTATAGGTATATCTAGATCGGGTTCAGACTCCTCTAATTGAAGGTTTTGATCTTCTTGTGGTTGATTGGGGATAATCAGGTTGTCCTCAATATGCGACTCATCAACCACGGCTTTGATATCACATATTTATTCTACAACACTGCAATTAATCCCTTGTTGGGCCTTAAAGATGTCAATCTTAAGAGTTTGGTTCCCAAATTTCAATTCTATTTGGCCCTCCTCATAGCTTATGTTGGCTCTAGCAGTGGCCAGAAAAGGTCTCCCTAGTATGATCGGTGTATCCCTTGGGTTCTCAGGAGCATCCGTATCTAGAACTATGAAATCCACTGGGAAATAAAAATCTCGTACCTTAACAATAACATCCTTGAGTATTCCTTTAGGTGACTTGATGGATTGATCGGCTAACTGCAATGCCACCTCTGTCGGTTTAAGCTCGGACTCTTCAAGGTGGTTAAGGAGGGATGTGGGTATTAGGTTTATGGAGGCACCTAGGTCTAGCAAGGCTCTATTGAATTGGGTTTCACCAATTTTACATGAAATCAGGAGAGTGCCTGGGTCTTTTGCCTTGGGTAGGAGTTTACTCAAGATTATAGAGTTGGCTTGCTCTTATAATATGATCGGACTCCTACTTTTGGTTCGCGGCTTATGCTTGGGTGTACACACGTCTTTCAAGAATTGTGCGTAAGCCGGTACGTGGCGGATTGCATCCATCAAGGGGATATTTATTTGGACCTGTTCAAAGAGCTTGATCAGATCCTCCTCAGGAGCCACAGGTTTGGTTGTCCTTTTTCCCTTGGTCAAGGCCTCGGGAAATGGAACCATGGTTGGTTCCTCTAGAATAGGTCCAGGTTCTTGATCTGGGGTAGGGACATCCTAGATAACTATCCTAGGGCTTGGATCACTACCAGGCTTGGAGTGATTTGGATAAGGTGAGTCTTGGGTTTCTTTACCACTACGGGTTGTTACAGAGTTTAATCCTGCCTGGTTTTGGTTTGGGGTTGGTAAAATGGGCGGCTGCTGTTGAAACCCCGCGTAAGATGTCAAAGCTTCTGACGACGGCGTTGTGACTAGCTTTTGTTGTAGAAATTACGTTGTAGTACAGCTAGTTATTGCCATCATTACAGATATTTTTTTTTTACTCGGAAAATAAAAGAGTTCCCGAGGTCGAACTCAGGGAGAAAGTCGTATTCTAAGAGGTACAAAGTTTCTATTACAAAAAGAAAGAGAGAGAGAGAGGGGAAAATTTTGCTTCTTCTTCTTCTCTTCTTTCTTCTTCTTGTCTTTTTGGTTGTTCTTCACCTGTGCTTTCTTCTCTTCTCTTTCTTTTTCTTCTTGGTCTTCCTTCTTGTTCTTCAGATCTTCTTTTTCTTCTTTGTCTTCAGGACGTCGTCTGATTTTTCAATCAGACGACTTAAACTGCTGCTGCTACAGCGTGTCTCCTTCTCCTTCTTCTCCTTCTTCACCTGTGCCTGCACACTCACGGTTTAAGTCAGAGGGCAAAACCTACTCTACCCTCCCCCCGCATCTCTCTCTCTCAGAATTCACTCTTAGGAAAGCTCTCCCAGAGCAACCGGTTGATTGGGTACGCGGGTTGCGCCCGGGTCCAGACCCACCGACGTGCGGTGGTGGGCGAGGAGTGCAGGTCGGGCTAATCGGGTCGGGCCAAGTCCGCGGGGCGTGAGCGCGGACGAGGCCAGGTAGTCGGGCGGGTGAGAGGGACCCCACCCCGTGATCAGGAGGCGAACAGCTTAAGGCACTTTTTGCCTTTAAGCGCCCACGTGCCTCTCAAAGTTTCCGAGGTGGGACTAAATGTCCCACCCCAATTGAGCGCCTGCAACGGAGGAGGCAGCTGGCAATCGCGGCTTCACGTGAGGCCTTCGCCCCAGCTACGAGCCTGGGACTCTTCGCGGAGATGCCCCGCGCAGCCTGGGAGTTGGACCTGGGCGAAGCGCACCTGGAGCTGCAGGTTGAAGGTGCTTCTTCAGCGCAGCAATGGCGACGGCGGTCGAGATACCTGTCCAAAGAGGAATGGCCTCTCGGCCTAATCAGATACGCGGAGAACCTTCGCCGTGGCACGGCGAAGGTGGTGGGGGGTCTAGCAGGCGGCGGGGCGGAGCATGAGGGCCGCCCTAGGTCAAACTGCAGCGCGGGAAATGGGTTTGTTCGGGGGGTCTGCAGAGGGCGAGTGGCGGGAAGTGGAAGGGCGGAGGTTGATCAGGGTGAGGAGGCGGAGGTTCTGTGAAGGTCGGCGAGCCGTGTGGGGTGGTGGAGTGATGGGGGCGTCTCGCCGGAGGGTAGCCGGAGACGAAGGGGATGACGGTGGTCAGGATCGGACTCGAGGGCGACAGTAAAGGTTTAAAGTGAGGAAAAGGAAGAGGGGAGGAAAAGGAGAAGTTCTACCTGCTAAGCTGGACGAGGAGGGGTTGGCGCAGGCGACAGTCGTATCGACTGTTGCCGGAGAAGAAATTGCCCAGAGGAAGGGGCGGCGGCGAGGAGAGGGCCGGAGAGGCGCCAGCTGGGTGCGGCGTGGCGCGGAAAGATCGAGGGAAGGTAACCCTGCTGCTGGTAGTGCGGCAGGGCGACGAGGAGGAGGAGGAGAAGCCGCCGGAGCAAGGGGGCGTCTGTCGGAGTGGGAAGAGAGGAAGTGAGGGGGTATCTCTGTCAGATCCGAGTTGGGAAGAACGGCGGAGCGACGGGGGTATTTATAGGGGCAGAATCAGAGAGGAGGGCGGAGGGAGACGACGTGTCTCCCTCACCGGAGGACGCCGGAGGAAGGAGACCCATACCGTCCGTGCGTTCGCACGGACGGTATGGGAGGTCGCAGCACTCAGGGGGGTGCTCCTGCGGTGGCTGACGACGCAGGGCACCCCCATTTGACTTGGCAGGCCCCCCCTTACCCTGCGCGGCGCCATGCTCCGCGCAAGGTCACCGGAGCATGGTGCTGCTCAGGTTTTGCAGGAGGGACCTAAACGCAAAGAACGAAGGAGAGTTAGGGGCCAAAATGTGAGGGTTCAAAAGTTGAGGGCCAGAAAGTAAATGTATGAGGACCAAAGTGTAAAGTTGGTCAAGAAGGTTTCTTATTAGGCTCGGGTTTTTATACATGACTAATTAGGACCTAAGGATTCTGATGGTGAATTTTATTTCTAGATTAAACCATGTTTGACCGGTCAATTTACGTAAAAATCTAAATTAAGTTGTTAATTGGGCATGGTTCTCAATGTAGGTCAAAATGGGTTCCTAAGGCCAAATTGAAGGTTCTAAACCCTAGAGATTATTTTTCTATGAATTTTAGAGGGTTTATTCTATTTTTACTTTGCCTCGAACCTCGTGTATTTAAGTAGGTTTATTTTTAAGATTACAGGATGTCATTTAATTCTTTGGAGTTGCTGTAGCCCTTGTTGAGTCATTTCATCCCACTTTTCTTCTTATTAGGTTGTTTTGACCTATGTTTGGACCCTAAGTTACCCTGTTTTCAGATTGGATTGGTGAAATTGCATTTTTACCCCTCAGTTTATGTTTTCTTTGCAAACTCAGAATCTCTCTGAGCCGAGCCTTTCTAAGGTTATGTAGGAGCTTTTAGTCTCTGTATTAGGTCAAAATGAGCTAGTTATGGCTTATGATGAGGTTCTCATTATACCCCCATGCCTAGCTTTTGCTAGTCCCTTAGCAAAAACTTAAGGTTTTAACCCTTGTTCTAGACCATGAAGTTCTTAATAGCTTCAGATAAGTGCTTTTTCATTTAAACTTAGATTAGGTTAGAATGCTGACCATAGGCTTAAAAGGTACTCTAGTACCAATCAAGATCCAAATCTGTCTTGCCTCAGCCTCAGTCCTTAACAAAGGTTTTTAAGGCCCACAAGAACTATCCTAAGGTCTATTGGACTTTGTGGTTAAAGCACCCGTGCTTGAAATGATTTTAGCCTTGGTTCAGTTCGCAGTGCGTTTTATAAGAGAGAGATAGAAAGTCTTTCTGTTTGGAGAGTTTTCTCTCTCTTATTCTTTTTAGTTCTAGCCTAGGATTGGCTTTTCAACACTGTCTGTATCAGATTCATTGCTCCCATCATCAATCCTCAAGGGTTCCTGGCGATCGATGCTTCGAGATAGCACCGCCCATGGCAACCCCCGGAACCCTGGCTATTGAGATTTCGAGATAATCCCATCCATGGTGTTCCGTGGCTGAATTCAGACCCTGGCAATTGACACTTCGAGATAATGCCATCCACGGAATCTGAACCAGCAGAGTGCTTACATGCCCCCAGTAGGATATGTAAATATCCTAAGAGACAAGCACCGAGGAGATGATATTTTGTTACGCATCTTCGAGGGGATTTCCCACCTCTCTACGCTGGAAACTCGTCCAAATCAACTTGTGTTGATCGGCCGCTCCTACTCTAGGTGTACTTTTCAGAATTTTGCAACACTTCTAAGTGATTTTGATTTTTACGCTTACTGAACCAAGCTGTGTGTGAGGTTAGGGTGCTTAGGTTACTAAGTCCCGTAAACCAAAAATTAGTTAATGAGGCCCAATACTCCCTAAGCCATAGACCTAATACTTCAGCTTTTCATTTTCCTCAACCTCTTGAGGAGTGTCCAGATCTTAATGGGTACTAAGAATCTATTCAAGAATGCCTAAGGTTTGCATTCTTACTAATCTCATTATGCACTTTTCAGTTATTTTCTTGAATGAGGTCTAGAACTTAGGTTAATTCCTTAGTTCCTTACTAATGACTATCACTTGTTTCTCATATTTTGTGCTCCTTTTTTCCTTTTGTTTCTTTCTTTTTTTTCTTCTCCTTCACAAAATTTCCTTTCTCCTCTTATTCTCTTATTCTTTTTCGAAAAATTTTTAATTTTTATGGTGTTTTTGGCATATGTGAATTTTTTGTTTGAAACATTTTCTTACACGTTTTGCACTTTCATACCCCCCCCATGCCTAAGATTTGCAATGTCCTCATTGTACTTAGGGGGTTTTTATTCAACTTAGTTCATACATTAGGACAGATGTTTTGATGAGTGAATGGGTCGGGGTGACTGTTGCGGACGATTTTTAATCTCAGATGCAAGCACCTGAGGTGGAGTCGGCTGTCCTAAAGTGTGAATTTCAAGTGCACAAAGTTTTTAGAAAAGGTTTCAGGTTTTTAAAGAGAATGATGGGCTGCCTCCCGTTGAGCGCTAAATTTGATGCCTTCAGCCAAGCGGGAAATGCGATGGAGAGGGCATGGTGAAATCAGCAGAGTTTTGTAATACAAGCACCTTGATTAAGAGCCTGGTTGGTCCAACCAGGTGCTTGTTCAGATCAACAGGCTAATGATGCAGCCCAAACCCAATCAATCTGGTGGGTTGATAGATGTGGAACCCACCATATACTATGAAGCTCAGATGGATGTGGAAGTGAAAACGCAGGGTTTGGCTGAGTCGAATCAGCCTGGTCAGAGTAGGGACCCGTAGAATAATCAATGAATGATGCGGAAACCCTACAGGGGTGATCAGAGAATGATGGAGCATGATATGTAGTCTGATCAGTGTTCCAAACCCGATGTGGAAATGCAATCGGCTCGGTGAGAGGTGAATCTGAATAGAAATTGAGTCCGGTTGTGGGTCGGGGTTGGGAAGAGGTTTTGATTAGTTCTGTGTGTGCAGACGAGGTGGCAACTGTGTATGAGGGCTCTTCTAGAAAGGAATGACAGGTGATTTTCTGTAAAGAGTCCTCTGGGTAACTATCAAATGCCTGAAGAGTGTCTGTAGGATGAAAGAAATCTGAATTGAGAAAAGATTTGAATTCTGGGTTGCAATCACTCTTGGTATTTTCTATTTTTGGTTCTTGAGGATCGGAAAGGAATGATTCTGTGTTATCAGTGATCTCGGGAATCAGGACCTCAGAGTCGGAGTCAGAGTCATGTGAACTGAGGTCGTAGATGGGCCTGGCGTGTTCAGGAAGGAGAATCTCTCCGCAATTATAGTCGGATCTGAAGTTGTCGAAGAGTTTGTGAAAATGAGATTCATGATTATGAATTCCACCGCAGCATAAATCATCAGATGTGGAATCAGTAGCCTGACTGGGGTCTAGTCTATATGTCAATTCTGGGCTCGAAAAGGTATTCTGTCTAGGCTCGAGCTCCAAGCTGGTAGGATAGACCTAATTAAAACCTTGCTCATCCAACTCCTCAGTTTCTGTATCATAAATTGACATGACTTTCGAAAAATCGATCAAATTTCCTGAGGATGTTGGAGAGGGATATTCATCAAATAGAGGCCCAGAATCATATTCTGTAAAAATTTGATCTTTCTCATAAGGGGCCTCATAATCTTCCCAATAAGTTTCAGATCTAGGTTCTAGGCTTAGGATGTAGGTAGAATTATTAGAACCTAAGTCCGAATAACCTTCGAGGGCCACCTTATCAAAATAAGGGGCGGAATTTATACCCTCAAAAGGTTCAATTCTGATCTCATCATTGCAGGAGTTTTGAAATTTTAGGCTTGGCAATTCATGGTCTAAGTTTGGCTCATCATTGTGTTCTCCTGCAATATCCCAACCTAATTCAACATTGTCTTCTATCTGGGTTGGGATTCCACAACCACTTTGTGCCTCAGTCTTGAGATCTGGGAAACTAGATTGTTCCTTACTACTGTTCCAAGATGGTTCATCCTCTGTTTCTGGTATATACGGGTATTTCTGGTTGATAATTTGTTCTACTGATTTCATCATTTCTACCCATTTTATAAGGGCATCTTGGTGTTGTTCCCAAAGTACAGGATTTGTCAAGCATTGAAGGTATTCAGATTGGTGTAATTTTTCTATCTCAATGTATCCTGTCATGAGCATATCTCGGGTTGATCCTTTTGTAACTTCTGTCAATAGAATTTGGGCACAGTTTATGATGAAAGCTGTGGTTGTTGGGACATCAACCTGAATGTTTTCTATTGGTGTTGAGGGTTTACATTTGATTTCATAGAATTCAAGGGCATCCTCAATCATCTTATCTTTCATGGATCTCAGATATTCAGGTTTTTTGAATGGTAGTCTTAATTGGTGTGGCTGCATCTTTGAATCAAGTGGTGGAATCAAGATATAGAATCGAAGTTTGAATCAAGATGGAAGAAGGGGATTTTGTTCAGAATCAGAGGAAAGAGGGGCTATGTGAATGATTTCTGCAAAAACAAGGGAGCCGAGGCTTAGCCTCGGGGAGAGTGAATTTCTATAGGAGGTTTCAAGGACCTCCTGCAAAATAATGAAGGACTGGATGAGATAAGCAGGTGCTGGACCCAATCAAGACACCCAAAAATTGTTGGGTGACTATAGAGGTGCGGGCCAGATGGACCCCTTGATCAGAAAGATCGTCCACCTGAGAATTACCTGGGCAGCCAGAGAGGGTGAGTCCCGCGAAGACCCCTACACGGTAGAGCATCCCCACGGGTTACAGGGTTTCCCCCACCCGACCTCTCTTGTCACTGAGATTCCAGGTAGACCAGAATGGGGATCTTGACCTCTTAAGTCTACCAATTTTAGTTTAAGATCAGGGTGCTTAAAGTTACACTTGAACTCTTAGGTATTTTGAGTGAGAAAGTGACCTAATTTTAAGGTTGGTTGACCCAAGGGGTCAACTTTACCTCTTGTTCTTTTGAGAGCTTTTGGGTCCTTTCTTTTTGGGTTCAAGTGTTTAGAGAGCCAATTGTTTAGGGTTTCTCTGAATAAGTATGTTCAATCAATGGTTTAGGCACACTTCTTTTGGATTTTCTCCATTCTTGATTTAAGTAGTGTGTCTCTAAAACCCTAATGTTGAATCTTATGTTGGCTCTATTTGGTCCAGTTAGTTCTTTGTTGGGTAATTAGGGCTCAAGCAAGAATGTGTTAGCCCTTAAATACCCTTAATAGTGTGCAGGAATAATGGGTTGAAAACATGCAACTTTTTATGGTTTACTAAGTATAGAAGACAGGTTAGCCCTATATTGCTTGTTCTTTTCTTTTCTTCCTCTTTAGAATTTAGGGGTTGAGAGGATAGAAAATTACCTGTCCTCGGAGTGGTTGTCGTGCGGTTGCTTGTCTTGATTTCCTGTAGCTGCACAAAAAAGGAGAGATTATTAGAAATTTAAAAACAAGAATTTAATTACCTCTAGAATAGCCATTGCTCCCCGGCAACGGCGCCAAAGTGACGACGGCGTTGTGACTAGCTTTTGTTGTAGAAATTACGTTGTAGTACAGCTAGTTATTGCCATCATTACAGATATATTTTTTGTACTCGGAAAATAAAAGAGTTCCCAAGGTCGAACTCAGGGAGCAAGTCGTATTCTAAGAGGTACAAAGTTTCTATTACAAAAAGAAAGAGAGAGAGAGAGAGAGAGGGGAAATTTTTGCTTCTTCTTCTTCTCTTCTTTCTTCTTCTTGTCTTTTTGGTTGTTCTTCACATGTGCTTTCTTCTCTTCTCTTTCTTTTTCTTCTTGGTCTTCCTTCTTGTTCTTCAGATCTTCTTTTTCTTCTTTGTCTTCAGGACGTCGTCTGATTTTTCAATCAGACGACTTAAACTGCTGCTGCTACAGCGTGTCTCCTTCTCCTTCTTCTTCTTCTTCACCTGTGCCTGCACACTCACGGTTTAAGTCAGAGGGCAAAACCTACTCTACCCTCCCCCCGCGTCTCTCTCTCTCAGAATTCACTCTTAGGAAAGCTCTCCCAGAGCAACCGGTTGATCGGGTACGCGGGTTGCGCCCGGGTCCAGACCCACCGACGTGCGGTGGTGGGCGAGGAGTGCAGGTCGGGCTAATCGGGTCGGGCCAGGTCCGCGGGGCGTGAGCGCGGACGAGGCCAGGTAGTCGGGCGGGTGAGAGGGACCCCACCCCGTGATCAGGAGGCGAACAGCTTAAGGCACTTTTTGCCTTTAAGCGCCCGCGTGCCTCTCAAAGTTTCCGAGGTGGGACTAAATGTCCCACCCCAATTGAGCGCCTGCAGCGGAGGAGGCAGCTGGCAATCGCGGCTTCACGTGAGGCCTTCGCCCCAGCTGCGAGCCTGGGACTCTTCGCGGAGATGCCCCGCGCAGCCTGGGAGTTGGACATGGGCGAAGCGCACCTGGAGCTGCAGGTTGAAGGTGCTTCTTCAGCGCAGCAATGGCGACGGCGGTCGAGATACCTGTCCACAGAGGAATGGCCTCTCGGCCTAATCAGATACGCGGAGAACCTTCGCCGTGGCACGGCGAAGGTGGTGGGGGGTCTAGCAGGCGGCGGGGCGGAGCATGAGGGCCGCCCTAGGTCAAACTGCAGCACAGGAAATGGGTTTGTTCGGGGGGTCTGCAGAGGGCGAGTGGCGGGAAGTGGAAGGGCGGAGGTTGATCAGGGTGAGGAGGCGGAGGTTCTGTGAAGGTCGGCGAGCCGTGTGGGGTGGTGGAGTGATGGGGGCGTCTCGCCGGAGGGTAGCCGGAGACGAAGGGGATGACGGTGGTCAGGATCGGACTCGAGGGCGACAGTAAAGGTTTAAAGTGGGGAAAAGGAAGAGGGGAGGAAAAGGAGAAGTTCTACCTGCTAAGCTGGACGAGGAGGGGTTGGCGCAGGCGACAGTCGTATCGACTGTCGCCGGAGAAGAAATTGCCCAGAGGAAGGGGCGGCGGCGAGGAGAGGGCCGGAGAGGCGCCAGCTGGGTGCGGCGTGGCGCGGAAAGATCGAGGGAAGGTAACCCTGCTGCTGGTAGTGCGGCAGGGCGACGAGGAGGAGGAGGAGAAGCCGCCGGAGCAAGGGGGCATCTGTCGGAGTGGGAAGAGAGGAAGTGAGGGGGTATCTCTGTCAGATCCGAGCTGGGAAGAACGGCGGAGCGACGGGGGTATTTATAGGGGCAGAATCAGAGAGGAGGGCGGAGGGAGACGACGTGTCTCCCTCGCCGGAGGACGCCGGAGGAAGGAGACCCATACCGTCCGTGCGTTCGCACGGGCAGTATGGGCGGTCGCAGCACTCAGGGGGATGCTCCTGCGGTGGCTGACGACGCAGGGCACCCCCATTTTACTTGGCAGGCCCCCTCCCTTACCCTGCGCGGCGCCATGCTCCGCGCAAGGTCGCCGGAGCATGGTGCTGCTCAGGTTTTGCAGGAGGGACCTAAATGCAAAGAAAGAAGGAGAGTTAGGGGCCAAAATGTGAGGGTTCAAAAGTTGAGGGCCAGAAAGTAAATGTATGAGGACCAAAGTGTAAAGTTGGTCAAGAAGGTTTCTTCTTAGGCTCGAGTTTTTATACATGACTAATTAGGACCTAAGGATTTTGATGGTGAATTTTATTTCTAGATTAAACCTTGTTTGACCGATCAATTTACGCAAAAACCCAAATTAAGTTGTTAATTGGGCATGGTTCTCAATGTAGGTCAAAATGGGTTCCTAAGGCTAAATTGAAGGTTCTAAACCTTAGAGATTATTTTGATATGAATTTTAGAGGCTTTATTCTATTTTTACTTTGCCTCGAACCTCGTGTATTTAAGTAGGTTTATTTTTAGGGTTACAGGATGTCATTTAATTCTTCGGAGTCGCTGTAGCCCTTGTTGAGTCATTTCATCCCACTTTTCTTCTTATTAGGTTGTTTTGACCTATGTTTGGACCCTGAGTTACCCTGTTTTCAGATTGGATTGGTGAAATTGCATTTTTACCCCTCAGTTTATGTTTTCTTTGCAAACTCAGAATCTCTCTGAGCCAAGCCTTTCTAAGGTTATGTAGGAGCTTTTAGTCTCTGTATTAGGTCAAAATGAGCTAGTTATGGCTTATGATGAGGTTCTCATCAGCTTCCATCCCGTCAAGTGATGGAACAGAAGGGGCCTGATAAATCATATGTGTGTGACCTAGATTTGGGTTTATAACGCGCCTCTAGGTCGGCACATTATTTGGGTTCGGCAGAGGTTGCGAAGGAAGTGTGCCCGGTTGGCGGGAATTTGCCATCTGGGCGAGTTGGTTGCGAACCTCTGCGATCTCGTCCTTGTGTTGTTTCTGTATTGCCGCATTCTTTTTCTGAATGTCAACCAGTGTTTGAAGGATGAGAGACATTTGTTCTTGGTTTGGCCCAGATTAATAGGTGGGGTTGGGTCGAGGCTGAGGTGGTTGATATGGACGAGGGGCTTGTGGACGGGGTTGATAAGGTAGTCTTTGAGTCTGAGAATTTCCTGCCCACTGGAAATTGGGATGATTTCACCATCCAGGGTTGTAGGTGTTGGAAAATGGGTCATTCTGGATGGCGTTGAGGTCCTCGCAGGTCTGAGGAACCTCAGGGAAGTCAGAGTATGGGGGTTCAGAGTTCCCCCGACTAGCATAGAGTGGATCGGAGGTCCCTCCGGTCTGGGAGTCAGACAGAGGTGGATACGGGTCCAACCCCTCAGAAGATCAATGATAGATATTTTGCACAGTTTCCCTCGCGACAGGTGGCTGTGCAAAAGAGTTCTGCGTAAAGGTGGCTCGCTGCAAATGCCAAGTCAGCTCGTCCACCTTCTTCTCTATGATAGAGACCTTGTCCAACCAACTAGCCATCAGCTCCAGGTTGACGGATGTGGACAGGCTGTGCATCTAGTCGAATAAGCCCATGGAGTCATTATTGATGGAGTTCTCGCACATATTCTCGAGAATCTCCCACACCGTGTCCTCATGCTGACCCATGATGTTTTCTCCGCAGGTTGCATTGACGAATAATTGAATGTCCTCACGGAGTCCCTGGTAAAAAGACTGGACTTGTTCCCATTTAGGAACTCCATGATTGGGGCACTTTTGCATGAGATCCAAGAATCGGTCCCATGCCTCATGAAGAGTAAGATCCGTCGATGCGCGGGCATTCGTCCGGTCGAATAAGCCCATGGAGTCATTATTGATGGAGTTCTCGCACATATTCTCGAGAATCTCCCACACCGTGTCCTCATGCTGACTCATGATGTTTCCTCAGCAGGTTGCATTGACGAATAATTGAATGTCCTCACGGAGTCCCTGGCAAAAAGACTGGACTTGTTCCCATTTAGGAACTCCGTGATGAGGTCACTTTCGCATGAGATCCAAGAATCGGTCCCAGCCTCATGAAGAGGTCCTCCCGTTTGTTGGGTGAAATGAGTGATCCGGTGGCGCAAGGTGTTTGTCTGACCAACAAGAAAGAACTTCTTCAAAAACTCGGACTGAAGTTCATCCCGTGTGTTGATCGGACGAGTCTGAGTTTGATACTAATGAGCAACCTTCTCCATGAGGGAGAAAGAAAACATCTTCATGAGCAAAATATCTCGATTTTGTGCATCTGACTCGAAGGTTTGTGCATCTGACCCGAAGGTCTGGGCCAGATGCTTAAGTTGTTTAATATGTTGGAATGGATCCTCGGAGTTAAGCCCATAGAATTTTGGTATGGCATGAATCATATTGGGCTTTAATTCAGAATCAGGACCTCCAGCTAGGATTCGGACTCGAGGCTCGATTGCCAGCGCAGTGGGATTATAGTGATCTCTCATCATGGGACGCTGCGGTGGGTTCATGAAGTTTTGGAAGAGGTCATTTAGGCACTGAAGCTGGTGTTCAAGATTATTTTCTTCTTCAACAGGTTGTGCCATGATGGAAGAAGAAGGAGAATCTAGTTCTGAATTAGAGGAAAGATCTATGTGGTGGGGTTGCTGCACAAACAAGGGTACCGAGGCTTGGCCTCAGGGAGAGTGGATTTCTAAAGGAGGTTTTAAGGACCTCCTACCAAACATGCACAGAAGGATTGGATAAGATTAGAATGTGCTGGACCCAATCGAGACACCCAAAATATGTTGGGTGACTATAGAGGTTTGGAGTGAATGATACCCCTTAGTCAGAAAGGACATCCACCTGAGAAATACCTGGGCAGTCAGAGAGGGAGAGTCCTGCGAAGACCCCTACACGGTAGAGCATCCCCACGGGTTACAGGGTTTCTCCCACATAACCTCTCTTGTCACTGAGATTCCAGGTAGACCAGAATGGGGACCTTGACCTCTTAAGTCTACCTCTTTTAGTTAAGATCAAGGTGCTTAGGGTTCCACTTGAACTTTAAGCCTTTTGAGTGCAAAGTGACCTAATTTTAAGGTTGGTTGGCCTAAAGGATCAACTTCTCCTCTTTGTTCCTTTGAGAGCTTTTAGATCCTTACTTTTAGGGTTCAAATGGATTAAGAGCCTTATTTGCTTAGGGTTTCTCATGGATAGATCTCTTCAAACAAGGCTTAGGCACACCTTTTTTTGAAAATTTTTTTGATTCTTTGCTTAGAAAAAGATGTGTCTCTAAAACCCTAGCTTGTAATCCTTAAGTTGGCTCTATTTGGTCCAAGCTAGTTGCCTCAAAAATGGGTATCTAGGGCTCAATCAAAAAGGTTTTAGCCCTACTTACCTTAAGTGGATGTGCAATTGAAAATGTGTTGAAAATTAGGCAACTTTTGGTGAATTACTAAATATGGAAACAGGTAGCCCTAGATTGATTTTTTCTTTGTTTTTCCTCTTTATATTTTGAGGGGATTAAGAGAGAGGGTTAATAAGAGTTTACCTGTTCCCTGGTGTGGTTGTTGTGTGGCAGCTTTTCTCTCCTTGGCTTTCCCAGCGATAAACACAACAAAAGAGAGAAATTGAGTCAGTAATGAATCAGAAATTGTAATTAAAGCTTCTAAAATGCCCGTTGCTCCTCGGTAACGGTGCCAAAAATTGTTGTTCGTGCGACGAGATTGTGTTTTAAAAAAAATATTCATTGCAGTATATTTTGAAATCGTCGTACAAACAATTATCAATTTTTATTACTTGAAATTCAAAATTTTCGAGGTCGAACTCAAGGAGCAAATTGGTATTTTAGAAACTAAATCACAATTTCAAATTACTCAAAAGATGATATCAATGCAGTCTAATGCATATGAAAACTAGAGATAGAAAATCCAAAAATAAATTTGTCTTTCTTCTTCTTTCTCACCTCTCTTTTCCTTTTTCTTTCTTCTGCTTGGCTGCACCTTCTCATTCTTTCTTTCTCTGTCTTCCCTTTCTCAGACATCTGATTCTGTGAATCAGACGGCTTATCTAGCGATTGCTACAGTACTTCTTCTTCTTATTTTCTTCTTCACTTAGCTTTCCTCCTTCCTGTCTTCTTCCTCTGTCTTCTGCTCCTCTTCTTCTTCTTCTGCAGCTTCCTCCTTCAAGCTTCTATCTCTGCCTTAGCTTTGGCTGTGACTCCTTCTTCTATTCTTTCTTTTTCTTCTTCGCAGCTGCTTCTTCCTCCTCCTTTTTCTGCTGTCTTCTTCCTCTGTGCTTTCTTCTTCTCAAGTTGCGCCTCCAAGTCCTTCCTTTTCCTTTAGCTGCTCCTCTTCTTCTTCCCTACGCACATACACAGAAGCAAAACCTAGCCCCTACCCTCCCCACATCTTTCTCTCTATTTCGCTCTTAAAAATGCTCTCCCAGAGCCTTCTCCGGTTATCGGGTCGGGTTTGCGCGCCCGAGACCAGGCCCATCGGCGTGCGGTGGTGGGCGAGGAGTGCACAGGTTAGTCGAGTAAACGGGTCAGAGCCAGGTCCGCGTGGCATGGGGTCACGGACGAGGCGGTAGGTGAGTGGGACCTCACCTTGTGGTCAGGAGGCGGTAGGTGAGTCGGGTTACGCCCGCTCCTGATCTTCCGAGGTGGGACTAAATGTCCCACCTTCCTTGTAGGCACCCGCACAGTAGATGTTCGAGTCCAATTGCAGAGCTTCGTGGGGCTTTGACTCCAATAGCTGGGCTGAGAGTGTGCGCGAACAAAACCCGCACGACCTGGGATTTGAAGCCTGGGTGATTGTGCAGCAATCATAGGTATTAATTGGCCTAGATTAAGCTAGGACTTAGCATAAGTTAGGGTTATTCACGCATACATATGCATTGTCTGCATCTTTACTGCTTTCCTTTAGCTATGCATGAAATAATGTTATAATGTGCTGATTAAGTGCATTATGTCAATTGCAGGCAATAAGCTGATCAGGAGCTGGATCTGAAGCTGGATCAGGAATAACAGGAGTTGTAGCAGAGCTGGAGCAGAAGGCCTAGTTTAGATGTAGGAATAATAATGTAAGGGGGTTAAAAGTTTGCTATTCTATTAAGTAGAAATAAAGCAATAAAATGTGAAGAGCTTAGGTTTATCCTAGCCCTAGGATAGCCTAGAGACTTCCCCAAGCCTTAACCACCCTTAGATTAGGTCACAACACCCTAGGAAGCCCTAAAACCCTGGTTCCAACCCTTCTCTGGATGTCCAGATAAGTTTTAAGACGTCCAGGACCCTTAGCCAACTCCCGCACACTTCAAACCCACTTCTGTAGTGTTTTGGATGTCCAGACACTTTGTCAGACGTCCAATTTCTGCAGAATACCCAAAACAGAACCCGAAATCCTTCTTGACTCTGATTGGACGTCCAGACAACAAGTCTGGACTTCTGATTTTTTAGTATAAGGCGTCTAATTCTATAATTAGACGTTTGATACTACTCTCCAATTCCTGTTTTGAGATTTAAGCCTTGATCTTGGATCTCTAGGTCCCTAAACCCAATTCCAACCCCATAGGAACCTAAATTAAGGTGCCCTAACCCTAGTACATCACCTCTAGACCTCCCTAAGGACCTAATTAGGTCCTCACTAAACCTAATTGACTTGTATCTTAGTCAATTCCATTAGCCTATTCAATTGGACTCATTGAGTCCAATTGAACCCTGATCTCAGCACACACTGTCCAATTGGACTCAGTGAGAGTCCAATTGACCTAGACCTGACTTAATTAAGTTGTTTTACTCTCAATTAAGTTTTCACACACCCAATTAAACTTGTATTAAGTTTAATTGCACTTTACCTTAGTGAATTAGGGTTTATAACCCTAATTTGAGACCTACCTTGACCTAAACCCACTAGAACCCAACCTAATCAACCTAGCCACCTAAGTTTTGACCCACACACACCCACACACACCATCCACACGAAAATATCTAGCCTAGAGTTCTCTAGAACTCTCTACCATGTGTGGTTGCCTTGGTTGCCAAAAATAGCAACCAAGAGCCATTCAATTTTTAGATCCACATTTGGTGGATCTAAAAACCACCTTCCACCCTCTCTCTCTCACTCTCCCACGGGCTCCCACCATAGGCCTCTCTAGAGAATTCCATAATTCTCTAGAGAGCTTCCCTTAGGTCTATAAAAAGACCCCTTGGGTGGCCATTTGCACCCATTCACTTCCTTGGTATTTGCACTCCATTGGTGCCATTCACGCCACCTCCACTTAGATAGTCACTCCACCTCCACGAGCTCACTACCACCACCATGGAGGACACCATGCCGGGATGCTGGATCAACCCTACCTCTCTCCAAGGGCCGGCCTAAGTTCCATTGGCCGCCCGCCCCTCTTTCTTCTCTCGACCACTCCAAGGCCATCGGGGACCACCCCTGAATGTCCTCTATTCTTCTAGCTCTAGATCATGCTCTTCATGATTTTTATTGCTTTCATTTACTGCTTAGTAGAGTAGTCTTACTTCTCCCCCCAATGATGCATGCGAAATCCCCCCGCTAATTCTTGTATGCAATCATTTTCTGGTAGTTAGATTTAATTTTAGATTTAATTTTAAGCATTCATGTATAAGCTTTCCTCTAGATTTCCTTATGCAACAAATCTCCCACGATGAATGAAATTTCATTTTATATATATATATATCTCTTATGTGTTTGAAATCACCTTGAGCTAAATGATTATCATATTTGCGTGATTTAAGTGCCTGTTCTTTAACCGCCTATATATTACGCACCAGCATGTTGTTTAAATAAAGTAGAGCGGCTTTAAGATCAATTTCAAAAATAAAAACAACGCCTCCCAAAGACGAACGATCGGGACTCAAAGTCTCGTTATTTTCAAAATAATATCTTTGTTGGATCGTATTTCGCAACTATACTACGACGCTTTTATCAAAAATGCGATCTACGATTTTCCAACACTGGGGCCTGGAGTCCTGGAGCAAGCTTCGTCCTCTGTCAATGGTGGTGAGGACCTGTACCCTGTTCATAAGCAAACGACCTTGCGGCCTCGTCAAAATACGTAGGGAGCTTCGCCTAGACACGACAAAGATGAGACAGTGGTCAGCGTGGCGCAGGGTGGCCTGAGTGTGCGTGCCTAGGTCACCCTGCGCGTGAGAATATGGGTGTGTTCGAGGGGTGTTCTGGGTGTGTGGCGGAGAGATTGGAGTAGGGGGAAATGGTCAGTGAGGTGTTGCGGATGTCATAAGGTGGTTGGCGAGGTGGATGGAGGTGCGGAGCAGCGAGAACACCTCGCCAGTGGTCTGGTCGGAGGTGGGAACGATGGTGGTGGTCAGTGGTAGTCGATGGGTCGAAAGTGTGAATTAAGAAAGGGAAAATGAAGAGGGGGAGAGTAGGAACTTATCTGTGGATCTTTGGATGAAGGGGGGAGGCAGAGGGCGAGCGGCGCGTATTAGTCATCACCGGAGATGAAAGCCCTGAGGTGAGGATGACGGCGAGGAGGAAGGGGTCGGAGGGGCGCGTGCGGGTACGGCGCGGCCCAAAGGAACACGCCAGAGAGGACTCTGCCACTGGTATGGTGGCAGAGTGACGAAACAAGGGAGGGAGAGTCGCCGGAGCTTGCAGGGGGACGACCGGAGATGAGGAAGACAAAATTCAAGGGAAATCTTCGGCCAAATCAAGCTTGCCCTAAGCGGAGGGATCTGGGCTTGCTTATAAAGGCACGGGCAGGAGGTTATTCGCAAGGAGGCGGCCAGAAGTCTTCGCTGGAGGTATGGATGGAGTGAAACCCATACCTCTCGAGCGTTCGCACGAGAGGTATGGGGCGATTCATGGCATGGGGTGCTGCTCATGCAGTAGAGGGCTTCGCAGAGAGCTCCCCTTTTAAATCTGGGAGCAGCTCCCTAAGGAAATGAGGAGGAAAACAGCCTCGAAACCTCGCCAGAGGTATGGGTCCCTGCTGCAATGGCAAAGGGACCTGAATGAAGAAAGTGACAAAAAGTTGAGGGAGTATTTGCAAGGGTTTCAAAAGTTAAGGGTTAGAATGCAATTGGGTTGACCATTTTGCAAAGTAGGTCAAGATGACTTTCCCTTAGGTCTAAATTTTGGTAAAAATCTAATTTGGACTTAAGGAATCCAATGGTGAAGTTGGATTTTAGGTTTGACCACGTTTGACTGGACATTTTGCATAAAAACCTAAATTAGGTCAAATATTGAGCATGGACCCCAATCTAGGTCAAAACAGGTTCCAAAGGCCAAATTGAAGGTTCTAAACCCTAGGGATATTTTTACATGAATTTTAGAGGATTTAGTTGATTTTTATCCTGCCTGAAACCTTGTGAATTTAAGTGGGTTTGTTTTAAGGTTATAGAATTTCATTTAATTCTTAAATTTCACAATAACCCTTTTCTAACTGACCCATCCTACTTTTTATCTTATTAAGTTCAATTGACCTATGTCTAGACCTTGAGAAATCCCGCTGATGAACTACATTGGTAAAATTACAGTTTTAGCCTTTGTTTTATGTATTCTTTTCAGATCAGTAATCCCCTGAATTAGGCTTTTCTTTTGATTATGTAGGAGCTTTTGTTCTCTTTCCTAGGTCAAAATAAGCTAGTTAGGGCTCATGATGAGGTTCTCATAAGGTCTGATGGTCTGAGACAGAATTAAGGGTAAGGCATTTCTCGACTAGAGGCTCCACGAGGTCGTGTTCCTCAACCCAGTCACAATCAAAAGACTTGGTCGCCCTGAAGATATTCAACTGCATCTTTTTGTCTCCGAAGGTGATTTCCATGCATCCCGTGTCACAATCGATGTTCACCTTAGCTGTAGCTAAGAAAGGTCTGCCTAGGATGATGGGTGTGTTCTGTAGCTGTTCAGGGACTTCCATGTCAAGCACCAAGAAGTCGACAGGGAAATAGAAGACTTGACTAGAACATTCACATCCTCGACAACCCCCTTCGGGGTCTTCACGGATCTATCAGCCAACTGGATGGTCACAGGTGTAGGCGTCAACTCTCCAAATCCAAATTGGTGATATAGGGTTGTCGGGATCAGATTGATTAAAGCACCTAAGTCCAGGAGCACTCTATCAAATGTCATGTCCCTGATATTGCTGGTATCAGGGGTGCTCTTGGATCAGTTTATTTGAGCGGAAGGTTGCTAGAGATCATAGAACTGGCTTACTCGGAGAGCATAACCTTCCTAGGTGCTTGGGGTCGTGGCTTAGCTTCGGTGTACAGGCATCCTTTAGGAACTTAGTATAAGCCGGGATGTGCTTAACTACCTCGAGGAGTAGGATATTAATCTAAACCTGCTTGAAGATTTCCAAAAGCTCCTCATTTTCCACAACAACTTTCTTTTTCTTTATCTTCTCCAAAGCCTTGGGATATGGTGTCTGGATGTGAATAGGGTCTGTTTCCAGGTCCTTAGGTCTTTCCTACTTGTCTTCAAAGTCAGGTATTTCAGGGGGTGAAGTCTCAAGAGGAGTCGGCCATTTGGGATCCTGGGTTTTAGTGCCACTTTTCAAGGTCACCGCATTTGTAGAGGCATTGGGACCATGGGTTGATCCTTGAGAAGAAGAGGAAGAAGAAGCGCTAAGCCCAGGGGGTGTTTGTGGGGCTCCCTGGACCATGTGGGCCTGCTCGAGATTGGCTTGGAACCCTTGCAAATTAGGGCCTCTGTTAATCACGTTTCGCGGGTTCGGTTGTGGCTTAGAAGGAAGGGATCCCTGTTGTTTACAATCCAACAGCTAGCTCAACTGTCCCTTCACTCAAGCAGATAAGCCTAGTCCTTACAGTGTATTCCGTAGTGGACCTAGAAATCTCCAAAGGAACGATCAAGCCTGTAGGCATGGGACCGCCCTTCCCAAAGCTAATCTAGCCAGGTTGATTACGAGGGGATTGTGGGGAAGGTTCTTCCTTTGGCTTGCATCGCCGGTTCTGTAGACCCCACAACCGCAATCATTTAACACTTCCCCACAGCCTAGTCACCAGATTCTACTAAGGGAATGAAGGCGAAGTGCCCAGTAAACAAAACCACGCCTCTTGAGACTTAACCCAGTCTTGCCTAGGGCACGTCTACTCTGTTTTAATGAGGCTAGGGCAGTGCTTGTGCTTAGGTTATGTGATGAGGCGTTGATTGGGGTGATGCCTCTTAGTTATCCAATTCAGATGTCTGTGCTCTTAATCAAGACATGATTTTCAAGCAAGGATTTAAGGTGTGGTGTCTTTTAACGTTTGTCCTTACTTTAGTGTCTTTTAGGGTTGACGTGTCTTAGTATTTTCAGACAAGTTTCAAGTGAGCACGCCAAGTTTTGCGCACAATCGTTGAGAGTGGAATTCCTTTAACGTGATGAGGCTCTAAAACCCTAATGTGCTCATCCTAGTGTTCATGCAATTTCTACCAGATGAGTCAATTTTAAGGGTGAGTGGTGCGGCCCATGTCGATTCACGGTGGCTTCGCAAACACCACTCAAAAAGAAAATGAACACTCCAAAAAGATTAGGTCTTTGAGAATGTTAGAAAGTATATTTTTTGTTAGGTGATGAATTAAGGATGAGGATCAGGCAATCATTCACCACGCTAATTTTTTTTTTGATTTAGATTTTTTTTTAGATTTTTTTTTTGGCAAATAAACAACCACGGGAAAAGAAATACTCACAACCGGTCCTTGCTACACTCCATCTCCACCGTCACAAGTCGCACTCCTTTGCCATCCAAGCACCGAGTTCTTGCAACCATCAGGTAGAGGGAGAAAATGCATTAGATGATGTGAGCATGGATGCAAAATGGAAGTGACAAAATAAATCCGTTGCCTCTCCGGCAACGGCGCCAAAACTGACGTGCTTCAAACGCGTTTGTTTAAGAGTATTGTTGTAGCTCGCATTCGATGCATCGGTTTTAAATATAAAAATGGATTTGAGTCCGAGTGTCATACATAGGGAGGTGTGAAATCAGATTTTCTATCACTTAGTTGTCACGGAAATGGCGGGTTTTTGCTTGCACGAGAAAATGTGGGAGAAAAGCGAGTAAGAGAGAGAGAAAGAGAGAGAGAGTTCTTTTAAGTCATAGCATTCACTTGGATCAAGATGAAAACAACATCAATACTATATTTAACATGCAACTCGAGTTTTACAATTACAACACTAGATAAATGCTTACGCACAAGTAAAGTAAAGCTAAGCTAGAGAGAGAGAGGGAGAAAGAGAAAGGAGACGGCGAGGTGGCCATGGCGATGGAGGAGGGCTCCGTCGGCGGCTCGTCGACTCTGGTGATTACAAAAGTGTGTTAAGGGTGGCTAGGAGTGGGGTAAAGCACTTGCAAGTGAATTGAATGCCTTACATGGGTAGTTGGAAGGGGTTTATATAGGAAGAGGGGTTTCTAATTTAAGTATGGGCTTTAGCAACGTCCATAACGTCGCTAAACCCATGCCAAAACCGTCAGTGTAGCCCCCTGCCCGCCGGTCTCACATGCGCGTCATTCTTCTCCTTCGAGATCCGTGTGTAGCCGCTGAGGACCGTTCGATCAAAGATCAGACGGTCGAGATCGCATGCAGAGCGCGCCTTCAGATCGCACTTGCTTAGCGTGCGCTCCGCGTATCATCGCGAGCATCTAATCTTCGCTCAACTGTGAGCGCCACGTATCGCAATCTCTACCGTTCGCGTGCGCATCCACGACCTTAATCAGTCGCTCCCACGTGAGGAGTCAATTTTGCAGCGCGCATGGTTTCGAACGCCCACCACTGCCTTTGCAGACGAGGCGCTACTCGCTACGTTGCGGGCGTGCTTTGTCGCAGATGCGGTGGGCTGGAGCAGCGCTGGCGGCCATTGGATAGGAATCCAAAGGTTGAGATCTGGTGGAGGGTCGCGGCTCTGCGGATGTGCAGGCAAGGAGCGTGTGCTCCTAGCCGTCCGATCCGCTAATCGGACAGCTTAAAGTTGTTGAGTGCAGTAAGGTAGTGCTATGTTGTGGGCGAGGGGCGCGGCGATGGCGCCACATGGCAGCTTTGTGGCTGTTGATCATCCGATCAACGGTCAGAACTTCTTGGGCCATTTGTGGGAGCTCTGGATGTTGGATTTGGTCGATTTTGAGTCCGTTGGACTCCGTTCGTCGTTCTGAATCCATCCATGCAGTCTGATTGCTCATCTGAGGCCTATTTTGACATGAACTTGTGCAAATGGCCATTAACATTGATTTATAAGTAATCTTAACATGTGATGCATGTAATGCTCCCATGCCCATTTATGATGTGCTATTCGTGCATATAATCTTTAAGATAGACTCTGATTGGCAGAATTATTACCCCCAAAATGTAATGTTATCAGGCCCTCGTGTACGTGGTACGAAGGAGAGCTATCGTCACTTTCATGTAGGGAGAGAGCTAGCTGCCCCTCGGGTTGGGACCCGAGGTTTGGATTGACCTCCCTACATTGACTCCTGTTAGGCCTACTGGACAAACGGAGATAGTCGGGCGAGGGTACGTAGACTGTTGAGAGGTGTGGCCCCTATTCTGTTATGTGCTGTACATTTGAGAGTATCCGCTAGTGGAAAGGACTGACTGTGTATCAGTGCTGGGTAGTGTTGCGTCGCTTAGGGTTTCGTGTTATTTTAAAGTTCTAGGCGTTGTAGTATATCATGAAAAGCTATCACCAGTTTACAATTTATTACTTAGAATTAAAAGTTTCCCGAGGTTGAACTCATGGAGCAAACTATGATTCCAGAAGCATATGAATTCACAATATATATTATTTTACAAAAATTAAGACAAAGGAGAGAGAGAGAGAGCAAAAATTCTCTTCTTGGCTTTTTCTTCTTCTCTCTTCTTTTCTTTCAGCTGGTTCTCTTCTTCAGCCTGTCTTCTTCTTTCTTCTTTTTTTTTCTTTGCTGCAGCTGCCTCCTTCTCTTTCTTTCTTTCTTCAGCTGTTATGTCCTTCTTCTTCTTCATCCATCTCTTATTCTTTGATTTTCTTCTTTCTTCTGCGTCTTCTTCTTTGCTGCAGAGGCTCCCTCCTCTCTTTTCTCTTTCTTTTTCTCTGGCCCATCCTCTGCTCTTCTCTTCTGCTCCGCTCCTTCCTTTCTTTCCGACGTCTAATTCAGAAATCAAACGCCTTATCTGATCAGCCTCTCCTTCTTTTCTTTCCTCTTGGCTTCTCTGGCTTCTTCTGCTCCTCTCCTTCCTTCTCCTTTCTTCTTCTCTACAGCTAAGTCCTAGCCGCTGCTCTTCCTCTTCTTCTTTCTTTCTTCCTTCCTTCTTCTCTTCAGCAGCTCCTTGCTTCTTCCTTCCTCACCTGTTCCCTGCACACACACACAAGCTCAACGCAAAACCTACCCTACCCTCTTCCCGCGTCTCTCTCTCTCTCTGAATCTCTCTTTGGTACGCTCTCCCAGAGCCAGGTAATCGGGTCGGGTTGCGTGGCCGGGTCCAGGCGCACCGGCGTGGGTGGTGCGCGAGGAGTGTACAGGAGTAGGGATAGTCGAGTCGGGTCAGGTCCACGTGGGAAGAGCCGCGGACGAGCCCAGGGTGATAGGTGAGGAGGAACCTCACCCCAATGTTTCGAGGCGAAATGCCTAGAGCACTTTTTCAATTTATGTGTGGGCGTGCGCCCACACACTTCCAAGGTGGGACTAAAGTCCCACCTCCGCTCTGCGCGCCTGCAGGCAAGAAGTTGCGAGCAATTGGGGTAGCAGCGAAGGCATGCGACCCCAATTGAGAACCTGGGCACACTTGCGAAAGTGTCCCGCGTTGCCTGGGGCCTGCACCTGGTGCTGAAGGGGCCTGGAGCTGCTCGCTAAGCAGCTCCTGCTGTTCGTCAATGGCGATGAGGGGGGCGAGACCTGAAAGCACGAAAACGGCCTCACGGCCACGTCAGACAGTTCAGGAAGCTTCACTAGAGTACGGCAAAGGCGGTGCGGGGGTCGGTGTGGCAGGAAAGTGCTTGTGGTCATGTGCCTAGGGCACACTGCAGAGGTGCAGGTGGGTGTGTTCAGGGGGTGTTCTGGGTGTGTGGAGTGGTGGTGTGAGTGGGGGAAATGCTTGAGTGGAGTGAGGGGGAGCCTCTGGGCTTGTCGGCAAGGGGTGGAGTGGCCTGTGGAGGTGGAGCGACCTCCCCGCAGTTGGTGGCCGGAGGTGGAGCAGATGGAGGTGGTAGTGGCAGTCGAGGGGTTAAAAGTGCCAATTTAAGAGGGGAAAATAACAGAGAGAAAGGGGAAGTTTTTACCTACTTAATTGACGAAGAGGGAAAGAGGGGGCGCCCAGCACATGCCTGCCGAAGCTGGGGACGAAGGTGCCCAGAAGGGGGGTAACAGCGACGAGGAGGGGATCTAGAGGCGTCAACTAGTGCGGCCTGGCTTGGGAAGACAAGGCAGAGTGAGCTCTGCTGCAGGTATGGCAGCAGAACGACGAGGAGGAGGAAGAAAGATCGCCGAAAGCTTGGGCTGTCAGACCGAAGTGAGAGGAGATGAAGTTTGGGGTCTTCTTCAACCAAAACGAGCTTGCCAGAAATGGCTGCCCCTGCTGCTTCTTATAGAGGTGCTGGCGGGGAGAGGATCTCAAGGGGGCGACGTTGGGAGCTCCCCGGAGAATGGTCGGAGATGGAGACCCATGCCTTTCATGCGTTCGCACGAGAGGCATGGGCAGCCGCAGGTCAAAGGGGAGGGTCCCTGCGAAAAAGGACGACGCAGAGAACCCCTCGTTCGTTCCTAAGAGCGGCCCCCATACCCTGCGCGGCGCCATCCTCCGCGCAAGGTCGCCGGAGGTATGGCGCCTGCGTGGGGTGGCAGGAGGGGCCGTTCTGCAAAGAATGAAAGAGAAGATGGGGGGCTAAATGCAAGGGTTTAAAAAGATAAGGGTCAAAAAGTAATTCAAGAGGACCAATTCGTAAAGTCGGTCAAGATGATCTTCTCTTTGGCCCAAATTTTTGTACCAACCTAATTTGAACCTAAGGAATTCAATGGTATAATTTGATTTTAGGTTTGACCACGTTTGACTGATCAATTTGAGTAAAAACTTGAATTAGGTCAAAATTTGGGCATGGTTCTCAATTTTGGTCAAGATAGGTTGCAAAGGCTAAATTGAAGGTTCTAAACCCTAGGAAATATTTTTTCATGAATTTTAGAGGGTTTAGTTGATTTTTATCCTACCTAGAACCTCGTGAATTAAAGCGAGTTTATTTTTAGGGTTACAGAATGTCATTTAATTCCTAAAAGTTACTATAACCCTTTTCGGCTCAGGCTATCCCACTTTCTTTCTTATTAAGCTCATTTGACCTGTATTCAGACCCTTAGACACACTGGTTGTGCACTGCATTTGTAAAATTACAGTTTTACCCCTTATGACTTATTTTATTCTTCAATTTAGAATTCTCTAAGTTAGGCTTTTCTTTAGATTTTGTAGGAGCTTTTTCACACTTATTTAGATCAAATTGTGCCAGTTAAGGTTCATGATGAGGCTCTTATTAGGTAGCTACCTGTGCGCTTATTGTGAGTGCCGTAGTCACCGCTACATCGCGATCGTGACCCTGGGATGGTAGACTAGATGTAGGACTACCACGAGGTACTCTCCCGACCAGGAGAGTGACATGTGTACATCCTATATCGCAGGAAAACTACATTAAGATCGTTCCCTTAAGAAACACATGCATTAAATAATGATGTGGACCTTTACTAAAATACACGAATAATTAAACACATAGTGGATTATAAACGGAAACAGATGATAATGAGTAACTGGAAAATACCTGAATAGTTTACTATTTTTCTTTCATGTTTAAATGCATTTAATGTTCTTATGTACCACTCTACTCAGCATTAGCTGACCACAGATATATGTAAACATGTTCAGGTCAAGGAGTTGAGCAGCCAACGCAACCGGCTGCAGAGGGTGCTGGGCCCAATTGAGCCCAGCAATAGTTGTTCTTTCCCCTTTTCCGTTTCTGAGACCTTTTATTGTTAGTGAGTATCTCTAGTATGTTGGAACATTTTTGCTAAGGATGTACTTTGTAAATTGTACTTTGAGCTTTCTATATAAAAAGCTACAATGATAGTTGCTAGTGGTTGCACCAACCACCTCCACCTTTTCTCATAACACGGTGTTCATGGTGTCTTAAATAAAATCTCCATTACAATTTGTTAAAAGCACAGTAGAGATGGACATTCTCATTTGAAACATTTTCTTTTTCTTTTTTTTCTTTCTGCAACCCAAAACCCTCGGCAGCTAAATTGAGAGAATTAACAATCCTACAACTATAACAACAACCTCTGAATAATATAAGGTCGGAACTCAAACTTAAATCTCCCATATCAAAGTTAGTGGTTACCACTAACTACTCTGCATCCTAACAGGTCAGTTGAAACATTTTCAAAATCGCCCATATGATTGGAGGGTTAATGTATATAATATATTCCGCCACTATTTTAAGAGCTCGCTTACAATATCGTGGAAAAGGCTAAAATTGACCCATTCCATTCTCTACTCTGATTTCTTCAGGATAGATTCTTCCTCAAGTTTCAATTAGTGTGTATCCATCAGCCACTGACTACCAATGGGACACACTCAATCCCGTGTGATCTGGATCTACACATATTTGCAGCCACCTATTTCTTTCTTGACACGATACGCAAGTTGGACCCATGCTTAAATTTAATTGGCTGGATATATTTGACTCGGGGGTTCCTATAAAATCACAAACAAATTGCTCCTCTTTGTATGGTTTCGGTATTTTCTTGAAAGACGAAAATTTAGGTTTACCTTACTAGCTGACTTGGTCACATGAGTACTTAATTTAACGTGATAGATTTTGATCCATATCCACACGATATCATATGGGTAAATCTACATCACTGTCAATGTTTAACAAGCTATGGTCAATGTACCATATTGTTAGAGATTGACGTTAGTAATATCTACAGATTTATTTCACATGTGGGTTGTAATCTTAACTACGGACTCTAAGAAGTAGATGTCTTTCGACCAAGTGTCTAATAGGAGTTTCTCATTGATTTTTTCGGCACTTAATTACGTATCGTAGTTGATTGCATTGCCATTGAAAGTCTTTGATTAGGTCACCTCCGGCTTATAGATTAAATGCTAAGGTTAAGTCTTTGCTGCTAAAGTATGACCCATGAGATTTAAAAAAAGATTAACAATTGGGACATGTTTATTTTCATAAAAAAAAAGTAAAAAAATATACTTAGAGGTAATTTTAACTAAGATATTTTAATTTTGATATCACTTTACATAGATAAAAATAGGTAAAATATCACATTTAAACGAAAAATCAACTCTATACTCACGTCCGTTAATCTCAAGAAAGTACAAATGCAAATCGCAATCCAACGTGGTTTTTCCAACTTATTTCTTCTTAAAACAAGCAAACATCAGGACGTACAATAATTTTGTCTTGGTTCTCATGTAATGAATAGATATCAAAACTGTTGTTGACAAAAGAAAAAAAAAAAAAAGGTGTCATGTTGGTTTTTTTTCTTTCTTTTGTTCTCTCCTCTCGAAAAAGTCAAAACCCTTGTCAAGAGAATAGGATGGAAAGCATTTATGCCAAAGATTGCCGCATGAGAAGACAGTTGAGACATTTATGTGGATTTTACTCCAATCTCATGAGGAGAGGCGGAGATTATTTCTCCCTTTCTAATTATATTTATTTTTATTTTTTTTCCAAAGGAGAAAAGTTTGAGAACAAAATTTCCTTCATGCTATATATTCGTATCTCCTTAAGCCATCAAGGATCGGCCTACTATAATTATGAGAATGGGTCAATTCAAGCCTAGTTTATTTGTAAAGTTAACCCTTAAATTAGAACGTGGTGTCAAACCTTCCTTCTATTTTTTTTTTTTTTTTACTTTCTTCCCCTTAACACTATAGGTCAACAGGTATTTCAAGTAAATAAAAATAAATGTTAACCAATGAATTAGCACTCCTTCAAATGGACAAAAGAAAAGAGATTAATATCACTTGCACATTTGAAACACTTAGCATTGAAATACTTAAGTAAACTAACTCTTAAGGAATAGCTTACATGACATTTAGTAGAAGTTCTTTTATTTAGATTACAAGAGATATAATGAATCTTTTTCTCAAAAGGATAAATGAAGCTGATATTTCTAATTCATTATTATCTCCATGCTTTATTTTCCATGTTCTTTGATAAAAAGCTTATCTCCTAACAGTTTGGATTCATTGCCTCATCTGAATTAGTAGGTGGACACGAATTGCTCCCATCTTACCCAAGTGAGCAATGTTGCTCGTGGATCGTCAAAGAACTAGCTATCACGTAGGTTCAGTCAAGATTGCAATTATGTCATCCAAGTCTAGAGTATTTCCTACTCGAGAGAGGTCTCATACATAGAAATGGATGGCAAAGGGCTCATTTTGTGAACAACAATTACATGCCATAGAAGGGGGAACAAAGAGCTCATCTTCGTGCAATTGGAATGAGATGTACCTCGTCTTATCTAGTTGCTTACAGTACCATCCATGGCCTACTACCATGTGATGGGACCAAAGAGCGACCTTTGTAGAATATGATTGGTGAAAGGGATTGATCGCTATTTGTTAAGACCCGTGCCATCAAAGTTCTTTAAGACGTTTGGGACTTGGGCCAAACGTCTGGTCAGACGTCTGGACACCTTCCCAGAGTCTGGAAATCAATTTTTGCGTGCGTACGACCGCGAGTCTGCGCGTGTGACATGCGCAAACTGAGCCCCAACCGCCTTCTTCTCTTTCTTCTTCCCTCGCCGACTGCAGAACCTTTTCCCCCCTCACGCCTACTTATACCCTCTCCTCTCCCTCACGCCACCCCACAACCACCCCTCTTCTCCTTCCTTCAACGCGAGAGCGAGAGTAGCAGCTGCAGCCGATTGCAGTGGCGGAGAGGAGAGCGCACGAGCCATGAGAGAGAGAGAGAGCTCGCCGGAGCAGTCCGAGGCCGGTCGGCGTGCGCGAGGCAGAGTGTGTGTTGGGGAGGATCCCCCGACGCTGCTGCAGATAGAGCAGCGAACGAGCAAGCGCAGCACGGCCGCGTGCAACAGGAAGAAGACGAAGGAGCTTCTGATTCTAGGATTTTTCCCAGAATCAGACGTATGGACCTACATCCAGACGACGTGGATGACGTCTGGAGGGAGCTCCAGACGACTGAGAGGTACGTACTGCGCCCTTTACTTCCCTTTGCGGATACGGCCATGCAGGCCGTTCCGCCGAGGCTCTGTTGCATGCCGTGTTGAGAGATTTTGCGTGCGCATGCAGGATTCGCTTCGGGAAGGCACGGGACACATCCTCCCACGCGGTTCAGAAGTCTGGGCAAGGCACCAGACGGCGGAGAGCGTCTCCAGATGTCCAGAGGGATAGTCGCACGTCTGAAACTAGGTCCAAACGGTTCAGCAGGATCCCTGGATGTCTGAGGAGCAGCGTAGAGTGAGGTATGATCTAGACCCCTTTTTAAGACGTCTGGAAGATGTTCCAGACGTCTGATTTGAGTCAGAGTTGTCATTTTTGACCCATTTAGGGTCCGTTTGAGGTCTGATTTCCGCGTTTAAGATTCTGTTCTTCTTCGTATAAGTTCCCCTACTTATTGGAATGCTTTTTATCATGTTCTAAGTGATTTCTTGTGGTTGATCCTTATGTTAGGATCTCGTTCTGTTGCGGATTTGAGGGTTGCGGAAGCACGTGGACTTGCCGATCATGCCTCCATTACTCTCGATTTTGCGGGTAGAGTGGCTTTCCTTAGTTAATTACAAACATAAATTCATGTCTGCAATAAATGATAGATTCTAGGGTCTGGCATGAATCCTAAGACCAGAAACACTAGATTGAATGATAGATCCCAGGGTATGGCATGAATCCTAGGACTAGAAACACTGGAACGATTGTATTGAATGCCTGAATTACAGTCTTGGATGAGTAGATAAAATAATAATAATTGCCTGTAATTGGATAATAGCTGCTTGTGAAATGTAGAGTACTATTACTAGTAACTGCTATATGTAATTCCTGTTGTTTGAAATTAAATACGAGCTGCTTGTATATAAGTTGGAAAAGAAAGATTGAATGTTGGAAACACATATTATATGCGAATAACCCTAAAACAATGAAACATAGTACGTCTTGGCCTGAGAAACATGAGCATGAACCCTATGGGGTATTAGGAGTAGAGCTCCTGGAAATAAATAGAATGGAACTGGAAAAGTGAATGGGGAAGTGAGCTAGCCCTTGAGTACGGAGTACCAAGGAGAGCGACTGTCCCCCCCTGTTTAGTGCAGAGCGGAGCTAGCCGCCCTAGGGTTGGGACCCGGGGTTAGGACTGGCCACTTTGTACCGACTCTGTGGCCCTCACGTACACAGTACCGGGGAGAGCTACTAGTGTAGGGAGAGAGCTAGCCAACCCACGGGGCCCAAGGTTCAGCTAGCCGTCTTACACTGACTTGTTAGGCTCACTGGGCAAACCAGGGTAGTCAGGCGAGGGTGTGCGGACTGTGGAGGGGCGAGACCCCTATTTGGTTCTTAGGGGGCTAGACTCTTGTTACTGAGAGGGCTCTGCCCTATACTAGTTCTGTGCTGTGCTTTGGGCGCACCCGTTAATGGAAACGACTGACCACGTGCCAGTGTGGGGTAGCTACCGTGCGTTTATCGCACATGCCGTAGTCACCTTTACGTCTGTCAGCGATCTTGGAGTGGTTGACTGAGGGTAGGACCACCACAGGGGACTCTCCCAGCCAAGAGAGCATCACGTGCTACTTCTACTCTTCGGAAAAGACTACAACCAAGATCGTTCCCACAAGGAACACTCGAGATCAAGAAAAAGACCTGATAAATAAATCAAGTGATGAAAGAATGAATAATTAGTTGAATAAAGAAATTGAAAGCAACAGCTACCTGTCCATCTTTATTGTTTCTCTTAGTTAGCTGGTTATCACTCTACTCAGCGTTTCGCTGACGTGTTGTACTTACAACTTTTTTCAGGTCCAGGTGTTGGCCAGCCAGAGCCTACGGCTGCGGAGGGCACTGGGCCCAGTAGAGCCCAGTAGTTGTACTTTTGTTGTACCCGTTTTCTGTAGTAGCGAGTATTTTGTTACATTTTTGTACTCTTGTATTGTAACTTTATATTCCTGTACCTGTTTAAAATTCTCTACTATTGTGGTGGTGTGTACTGTAGTAGTTATTTCTTTACTGCTGTACTTTTTGTTACTGTTAGTTGCTTGCATGCTGAATGTAGTTTATTTTACTGCTTTGTGGTTACTTTCTCGTTGGACGATTGGGTCTTGGGATCAGTCGAGTCGGTCCAATTCTCATGTCCTGTAGGGATTTGAGAACCGAATCGTAACACTATTGCTTTAACATCCATGGAAGTACTTTTGTTTAAAGAAAGGAAGCAATGTGTCATCTCTTCAATCACAGAGCGGACCGAAGGCCATTAAATCAAATGTTGTAGAATCGTCATCACGCTAGTTAGGCACGTTAGGAAGCACATTTTCTTAGTCATCTTCTTGGAGCGTTTGTTAGCTACGATAGACATGAAACTCGAGTTGTTTGAATGAAAAGATACCAAGTGTTAAGATAAAGTTAGTAATAAAAAAAAAAGTATTGTAATCACTTGTGTCACTTTGAGAGATTTCGAGTCTCTCATCCCCTCCCCCTTTCCTCTCAAACCCTAGGCTCAATCTGTTGTTGCTAGGGCTCCCCTCCTTACTTCCTCCATCCCTCTTCCACTTAATCATCCCACCCCCCTAGCTTCTTGTGCGATTCTCCCACGACCTTCTTGCTTCAGGTTGCCAGGGCCACGACTTCTAGGGCACCATCGCCATGCTCCCTCTTCGGTGACTTGGCTCTTTGCCTATCATTGGTGGCTCATGGTGCTACACAACTAGTTGTGATCCCTCTAATGCTATGGTAGTTGGTGGTGGTTGATCTTTGTCGGGCTACGTCCTATGGGTTGGTTCTTCTAAGATTGGTTGCGCTTTAAGGTTAAGGGTGTCTTCCCCATCATTTTTGGCCATGGCTTCGTTCCACTTCCATCAACCATGGATTTTGTTCAACCTTGTTGGTTGTGTTGTTTTTATCTTGTCACTTGTTTGGTTTGTTGTTTGTTCTTAGGTTTTGTTTTTTTACTTAAGTTGTTGGTGTTTGTATGGGTCCACGCATGTATTCAAGCTCTTTAGATGTCACTTGCCCTTCAAGGTGGTGTCTCCAAGTAGGCTTTTGTCCTCATTTGGAGGTTCCACCTCAATGGCTTCCTCTCTACTCGATTTTTTTACGCGCAACGATGTCAAGAGCTGTTGAGTGGTTGTAGCATTATTTTGAACTTATTGTTTGTACCTTGTTTCTCTCTTTAGTGTAATCTTCCATATTTGGGGCTTGAACACAATGTTCCTTTACTTAATGGAATTCAAGTTGTTCAAAAACAAAAAATGTAAGACAGTTAAAGTTAGTAGACTTAGAGAATCGTTCCTGCTTGCATTGTGGTCAAGCTTCAGCATTTGGTTTGCTAAGGTTTCTGAAGAATCGTAAGTCTTACATCAAACCTCATTTACACTCGAAAATGGTGTAGATTTGAGTTGGGTATAAACCTAAGACTAACATGAAGCCTAATCTCAAAAAAATCTAACTCAAAAATCTTCAACTGGATCACGCTCTAGGTCCAAAAATCTGCCGTCATCAAATATGGAATTCTTAGATTCGATACAGGCGTTTTTTTCACGTAAAAGGCGTTGTTTCTTTTCACGTGAAAGGCGGTCCCATGGCCATGGGGAACACCTACCGGTGATATTTTTATTTAAAATTATTAAATCGCCATGAATGGCATGAGCAGCGAATATTATATAGATTACCATTCCTTGAAACGGGCCGGTGGTGACTTGTTGAGGCTAACCATGTCAAAGCAATGACGTCTCTTTCTTTATCAACTAGCCATGCCCATAGGGTAATAACAAAGGTTATCCTACAAAATTATTGAAGGAGAGCATCAGATGCATGGGCATGTGGGAATTAATGCAAGAGGATAATTTGTTTATCGTTCTTTTCCCGAAGTGGCATGGCCCATCATAAGTTGGCCAACCATGATAATGCCTACCCCCCTTGGCTAATATACATCTTTGGATTGGGATATGAGCAACTGTCTTCATCATTTCAAGCTTCCATGGATATCTTATCTGGATCCTCATTCAATGGGTCTGGGGTTCCATAGCTGGATCACCATGCAATTCGGTCCAAGGTTATACTTCAAATGTGCCCCTTACTTCCGACGGCCAAATCGTAGATGAGAGTTTGAACATGGTTGGACATTTCGCCTTTACGTGTGAAGCGTACGTTAACGATTCTCAGAACTGTTCGTTGGAGGACATTCTCTAGACGTTGATACCACCATCGAGAGATGGCCAATGATTGAAATATCTCTCGTCAAGCCAACCATAAATCTACCATATAGTGGCAAAAGACTAAAGGCCCATTAAACCATATTGTAACAAAAGAACAACAATGGCATTGCCTTCACCTTGTGTTTTAATCATTATATTCTTTGTTAATTTTGTTAAGATTAGCAAAATTTATACTTGGAGGTCGGAGCTCCTAATTTACACTAAGGATTAGCAAAATTTTAACTTGGGGAGTCTGAGTTTTTAATTTACACTAATTAGTTAATTTCCTTAGCTAATTATCGATGAATAACATAAATACATGATTAATTATATAATAAAAGTAAAATAACAAGGACCTTAGAAATATGTTAAAATAACGTAATTAAAGTTTAATTAATGTTAACCTAAGTTTAATTAATAATTAAAACTCAAATCATAACCATTTAGTTATATTAAGCATTTAATATAATCCGTATTAACTTATGACCTAAGTTATTAATTAACCTAGTTAAGTTAATCACTTTAATAAATATAGTTAAAATAGGAAAAAGTATAATTTTAAGGCATAGATATTATATTTACATTAATTATAATTACATATATAAAGTTGAAAAAGAAATAAATTTAAATAAGTCTTCAAATCCATGGTTTGCACTTTTGCCCTCAACTTTTATTTCGATTGAGTCTTTTTTATTCCGTTCAGGTCCTTCTCTATTTGCGTATGGGTCCCTGTGAACATCATCTTCTCCAACACCTTCTTCCTCTTGGACGATTGACGACATCTAGTAACCGCACCACTCGATGACTACCCATCCAACGTTGAACAACCTCCAAAACTTGAGTCCAAGCTCCGCTCACCTCCCTCTCCACATCCATCAGTCCGGATGCATCTGTAATCCTATTTTTATTAGGTGAATGACCTCACCGGCGTCAAAGAAGTTGCCGGAGGTTATGAAAAATCTAGACCTCTTTCTGTCTAGATACATCCCCCTTAAGCTCCTTCTCCACCTAGTTTAGTCTGTAGTTTAGTCTATAGTTTAGATTTAAGCTTTTAATTGCGAGGAGTAGGTGTAACTAGATTAAGTCTTTCCTCTTTTTCGTCTCCGAAGAGGCTAATCAACCTCGCTGGACTTCATCTCATCCTTCCACACACCTAATCACCTTCTCTATCACTCCACGATCATTTCTACGCTTTCAATTCCTTGATCTATCACTTATATACGCTTAATCCACAACACTTGCACCTAAGCACATCCACTGTCCATGGCGGAGGTCTCAAACTTATTCCACCTTCAAATTAGGGTCTTCCATCACCTTTCCACATTATTAGGACCCAAATCCACTATCTAATTAGATATGTTATCACCTATACATTAAACGCCTAATTTTCACCCAACCTCTTGAGATTGTTGTCAATGATGGCTCAAGAGGAGTTAAATCACTAATTCCTCCATCCAGAGCATCGCCTCACCTTCCTGATCGTTCCCCAGTCAATTGAGTGAGAATCCTTTCCTTGAGTTCACGCGAACTCAAGATGTTTCTTTGGAGCATTTCTTGTTAAATCTTTGTTTCTAATCGATAATTGACTAAATTGTTGTGTTCTTGAGATTCCTTGTGACCTCAAGAAGCTTTTGAACCATTCCATGACGTGTTTCATGGAGATTTGTTCTCCATCACTGAAAATCAGACCTCACCGGAGCTTTGACGAGCTCCGGTGACTTCGATCTCAAGCTAAAACCCTCGAACTCTCTGAAAAGCTCCAAATCATCTTTAATGAGGTGAGGTGAGGATCAAATTCTGATAATCATGCCTGTGTTTTAATGATGATATCTTTCTGTCGATCATCGTCTTCTCCAACTCTGCTGGAGTTGGAGAGACACATTTGTTGAGGTTTAGAACATGGATTTAGGTCCTAAAGCATGAGTAGAACATCTAGAACCTATTCTAGTTTTCACTTAGGCCGTAGATCCTCTGATTTGGCCTGCCGAACAACCCACCCTCAGAGCTCAGGCAAAGGTGTCAGAAAGCACTTATAGAGTGCTCTGTGCTCAGATTTGAGGTGCGCAATCAATTCCTAGGGTTGATTTGAGTTTAATTAGGTTGATAATTTGATCTGAGATGCAGTATACCTAAAAGTCAACATTTAATCTTTAATCGTCAACTCTGAGTCAATTGTGAGGTTTTAGCATTTGAAATTCAGATTTAAAGAGTTGTTTGAGTTCTTATGGTGTTAGTGAATCTTTTGGAATCAATTAGAGTAAGATTGAACGTGACTTATTGAGAATTTCATTTACTGTCCAATGGGTTCCAACTAGAACCCATAGTTGTTCAATGGCTTGTTGGTGAGATTTGAAGCTGAATTCTATCAAGATCAGTCCTTTCTAACCTCCTAAATCGATCCAAATCAACTTTTGAGGCTAAGATCCATTTGACAGACTGATTGGATTTGGAAATTAGCACCTGCTCTTCGAGCATTGAGATTTGAAGCTCATTGAGCTTCCCAAGCTACCCAGAACCCCCTTTTCTTCTTCATTCCATGCGAAATGATTCTCTGAACCTTCCTGGACTCTCAATTGAGAGTGGTGCAGGTCAAATGACCTTATTCCATTCTTCTACATAGCAGTATGTGCATGGCAAACAAGCCACGTTCTTGTCTGAAATACAAAGATCAAATTTGATCCAATCCTCAAATTGGCACTCTCAATCGATAGTACAACTCTAGAGCTTTCGATCGAGCTCTTGATCGCTCGATTTGGAGCTGTATATTGCAAGTAATCAGCCATTGAAGATACGACCTAGAGCTGGAGTTGCATGAAGGAAATAAGGCGAGCATAGCATGACATCGGCGAATCGTAGAACTTGGAACCCGAATAAAACGGTTCATGCCCCTTATGATGTAAGATGAAATGAGAATACGAGCATATTGATCTAGAAGCGTGCGCGCGTGTGTGGGTGCATGTGTGCATGTGGGCCCATTAAGCATTATGGGCCTGGTTGGGCCTAAATTTATATAAAATGAACCTAAAATTAACTAGGGTTTGTCTAGTAATTGTTACGAACATGGGCATCAGATGTAGTTAAGACGTCTGGGAAGTGTCCCAGACGTCTGGCCAGACGTCTGGAACCCTTCCCAGACGTCTGATATTAAATTTTTTCGGCGTACGGGTTCGCGTCTGTGTGCCTGCGCGCGCAGACTGAACCCGCCGCCTTCGTTTTTCTCTTTCCCTCCCTGTAGGCGCCGTTTTCCTCCTTTTCTCTCCCCGCGGATGCCTTATAAAACCGCTCCCCCTCTCTCTCACCCTCATTCCACCGCCTTCTTCTCCTTCTCCCTGCCAGCGAGAGCGCGAGCGGCAGCAGCGGCTGCTGCGAGCGTGCGGGAAGGAGGGGTGGTTGCGAGAGGAAGTAGAAGCTCGACCGTGAAGGTGCGAGCTTGCCGGGGCAGCTAGAGCCGGCCGGCTAGAGAGCAGCGAGCGTGGGGTGGCGCGGAGGAGCTGCTACAGCTCGGGCAGCAGGCGGACGCGGCGCGGCCGTGCGTCACGGGCGGAGAGCGAAAAGGGTCCTGATTCTGGGAAAATTTCCCAGAATCAGACGTTTGGACTTACGTCCAAAAGATGCCGAAGACGTCTGGAGGAAGGTCCAGACGTCTGACAGGTACAATAATTTCCTACCTTCTCCTTTTTACGCGTGTACGGCCATGCAGCCGTCCGCTGCGTTCTTCTGCGCCCCTTCGTGATGAGAGCGGGTGTGTGTGTGCGTAGGTTCTATTCGGGAGGGCGTGAGGGCTCGCCATGCCACACGGATCAGACGTCTGGTCACAGTACCAGACCACGGAGAGGACCTCCAGACGTCTAGGGTGACAATCGGACGTCTGGGAACTAGGATCAGACGATCCAGCTGGCTTCTGGACGTCTGAAGGACTGCGCAGACCAAGGTATGACCTGATCGACCTTTTAAGACGTCTAGAAGAAGTTCCAGACGTATGATTTTGGGCAGACTCGTCGTTTTTGACCCGTTTAGGGTCCGTTCAGAGTCTGTTTTCCTCATTTCAAGTTTCGTTCTTTCCATATTTATTTCCTCTACATGTTTACAGTAATTGTATACTGTTCTGAGAAACTCCTTGTGATTGATCCTTGTGTTAGGATCCCGTTCCGTTGCGATTTTGGGGGTTGCAGAGGCGCGCGGGATTGCCGACCACACCCCCAGTACTCCTGGTTTCACGGGTAGAGTGGCCCTTTAATTTATTTAACAAAAATTATACAATTATGAAATAATTAATAGAGTCTAGGGCATTGCATGAACCCTAGGACTGAGAAATTAAATTGAATGATAGATTCTAGAGTATTGCATGAATCTTAGGACTGGAAAACTAAATTGAATGATAGATCCTAGGGACGGCATGGATCCTAAGACTGGAAAACTAGTTGAATATATAAACATTGCAGTCTTGGAAAAGTGGAAAGGAAATGATAACTGCCTGTAAATTGGTTAACAGTTGCCTGTTATGAATGAATAAATACGGTTGAGAACATGGGTTATATGAATATAAAGCTGGAACGGTGAAACCTAAATTGGCTGAGTTAAAAGAGCATAAACCCTACAGGGAATTAGGAGTAGAACTCCTGGAAAGGGAATGGAATAGAATTGGGGAAGTGAGCTGGCCCTTGAGTACGGAGTACCAAGGAGAGCAACCGTCCCCCTGTTTAGTGCAGAGCGGAGCTAGCCGCCCCAGGGACCCGGGGTTAGGTCTGGCCACTTTGTACCGACTTTTGGCCCTCGTGTACATAGTACCGAGGAGAGCTACGAGTGTAGGGAGAGCACTAGCTACCTCACGGGCCCCGGGGTTCTGCTAGCCCTCCTACACCGACTTGTTAGGCCCACTGGGCAAACCAGGGTAGTCAGGCGAGGGTGCGTGGACTGTGGAGGGGCAAGACCACTGTTTGGTTACTGTGGAGGGGCTGGACCCCTGTTACTGAGAGGGCCCTGCCCTATACTGGTTCCGTGCTGTGCTTTGGGCACACCTGTTAACGGAAACGACTGACCGCGTGCCAGTGCGGGGTAGCTACCCGTGAGTTTATCGCGTGTGCCGTAGTCACCGTTACGTCTGTCAGCAACCTTGGGGTGGTTGACTGAGGGTAGGACCACCACGGGAGACTCTCCCGACCATGAGAGCACCACGTGTTACTTCTACTTTTCGAAAAAGACTGCAATCAAGATCGTTCCCACGAGGAACATTCAAGATCAAGAGAAGGATCTGAGAAATAAATCAACAGTGAATAAATGGAAAAATATAAATAAAGAAAGTAAATATATAATAGCTACTGTACACTCTACTGCTTCCTTTAGCTTTTAGTTGCCACTCTACTCAGCGTTTCGCTGACGTGTCACCCTTGTTACCTGGTGGTCCACCTTCCTCTATAGTTTTATTATTTCGTCGTAGTATAGTATAGAGGGAGGTGATTACCAGTTTAATACAATTTGTTACTCGGAAATAAAGAGTTCCCGAGGTCGAACTCAGGGAGCAAGTTGTATTCTAGGGGTACAAGTTTCTTTTACAAAAATAAAGAAAGAGAGACAGAGAGAATTTGTTGGCTTTTCTTCTTTTCTCTTTGCTTCTCCTCTTCTTCCTTCTCAGATCTTCTGCTCTCTTCTTTTTCTTCTTCTTCTTTTTCTTCTTTTCCTTTCTTCTGCAGAGCGGTCCTGTTCTTCTTCTTCTTCTTTCTTTCCTTTCTTCTGCAGAGCGGTCCTGTTCTTCTTCTTCTTCTTTCTTTCTTCTTTTCCTTTCTTCAGATCTTCTTCTCGTGCTCTTTTTCTTCTTTCAGTTCTTGTCTTGGCCTCTCTGCGTTCTCCTCTGCCTCGCCTTCCTTCTCCTTCCTTGCCTTCAGGACGTCGTCTGATTTTCCAATCAGACGACTTAAACCGCCGCTGCTACAGTGCCGCTCGGTGATCCTCCTTCCTTCAGCCTTCGTCTTCTTCCACAGTTCTTCTTCACCTGTGCCTGCACACTTACACAGCTTGATCAGAGAGGGGCAAAACCTATCTCTACCCTCCCCCCGTGTCTCTCTCTCTCACAGAATCCGCTCATAGGATAGCTCTCCCAGAGCTGCCGGGTAGCCAGGTACGGGTCGCGCCCGGGTCCAGGCCCACCGGCGTGCGTGGTGGGCGAGGAGTGCAGGTCAGTCTAAGTCGGGTCGGGCCAGGTCCGCGAGGCGTGAGCGCGGACGAGACCGGGTCGAGCGAGCGAGTGAGTGAGAGGGACCTCACCCCGTGCTCAGGAGGCAACGAGCATAAGGCGCTTTTTGCCTTTATGCAGGCGCTCTCCTCTGAAAGGTTACGAGGTGGGACTAAATGTCCCACCCCAATTTGGGTGCCTGCGCGGAGGAAGCAGCGGCAGTCGAGGCGAAGCGCGGGGGCTTCGCGCGAGAGCTTCGACTCAACTGCAGCCTAACGCTTTGCCGAAGTGCCCCCACACAGCCTGGGAGGGTGACCTGGGCGCTTCGCACCTGGGGCAGCAGGTGAAGAAGCTGCTTCGCTTCAACAATGGCGGCGACGAGCGCAGGTACCTGCCCACAGAAAAACGGCCTCTCAGCCCAATCAGAAACGCGGAGGACCTTCGCCGTGGCACGGCGAAGGTGGTCGGGGGGTGTGCAGGCGGCGGGGCGGAGCCTAAGGGCTGCCCTAGGTCGGACTGTGGGTCGGAAGATGGGTTTGTTCGGTGGAGTTGCAGAGGGTGATGTGGGGGAAGTGGAAGGGCGGAGGTTGATCAGGGTGAGGAGGCGGAGGTTCTGCGGTGGTCGGCGAGCCGTGTGGGTTGCTGGAGTGATGGGAGCGACTCGCCGGAGGATGACCGGAGGCGGAGAAGGTGAGTGGTCGGAATCGAGGGCGACAGTAGATGTTTAAAGTGAGGAAAAGGAAGAGGGGAGGAAGAGGAGGAGTTCTACCTACTTAGCAGGACGAGGAGGGGCCGGAGCGGGCGACAGTCGTATCGACTGTCGCCGGAGAAGAAGATGCCCGGGGGAAGGGGCGGCGGCGAGCAGAGGGCCGGAGAGGCGCCAGCTGGGTGCGGCGTGGGGCGGGAAGAGCAGGGGAAGAAGTCTCTGCTGCTGGTATTGCGGCAGAGCGAAGAGGAGGAGGAGGAAGAACCGCCGGAGCTGGTGGGCGTCTGCCGGAGTGAGAAGAGAGGAAAGTTGGGGGTTTTCTCCGTCAGATCCGAGCTGGGAAGAACGGTGGAGCGACGGGGGTATTTATAGAGACCGAATCAGGGAGGAAGGCGGAGGGAGACGACGTGTCTCCCTCGCCGGAAGACGCTGGAGATGGAAACCCATACCGTCCGTGCGTTCGCACGGCCGGTATGGTGGGTTACAGCGACCACGGGGGTGTCCCTGTGACGGCTGACGACGCAGGGCACCCCCGGTTTACTTGCCAGACTCTCCCCCTCACCCTGCGCGGCGCCATGCTCCGCGCAAGGTCGCCGGAGCATGGTGCTGGCAGGTTTTGCAGGGGGGAACTGAACGCAAAGAACGAAGGAGAGTTAGGGGCCAAAATGCGAGGGTTGAAAAGTTGAGGGCCAAAAAGTAAATATATGAGGACCAAAGTGTAAAGTTGGTCAAGAAGGTTTCTTCTTAGACTCAAGTTTTTATACATGACTAATTAAGACCTAAGGAATCAGATGGTGAATTTTATTTCTAGATTAAACCTTGTTTGACTGGTCAATTTACGCAAAAACCCAAATTAAGTTATTAATTGGGTATGGTTCTCAATGTAGGTCAAGATGGGTTCCTAAGGTCAAATTGAAGGTTCTAAACCCTAGAGATTATTTTTCTATGAATTTTAGAGGGTTTATTCCATTTTTGCTTTGCCTTGAACCTCGTGAATTGAAGTGGGTTTGTTTTAGGGTTACAGATTATCATTTAGTTCCTTGGAATTGCTGTAGCCCTTGCTAGATCATCTCATCCCACTTTTATTCTTATTAAGTTGCTTTGACCTATGTTTGGACCCTGAATTACCCTGTATGCAGATTATACTGGTAAAATTGCATTTTTACCCCTTATGACTTGTTTTCTCCTTAAACTCAGAATTCTCTGAGTTAAGACTTTCCTTGAGTTATGTAGGAGCTTTTATCCTTTGTATTGGGTCAAAATGAGCTAGTTATGGCTCATGATGAGGTTCTCATCATACCCCCATGCCTAGCTTTTGCTAGTCCCTTAGCAAAAACTTAAGGTTTCAACCCTTGTTCTAGACCATGAAGTTTTTAATAGCTTTAGATAAGTGCTTTTTTATTTGAGCATAGATTAGGTTAGAATGCTGACCATAGGCCTAAAAGGTACTTTAGTACCAATCAAGATCCAAATCTGTCTAGCCTTAGCCTCAGTCTTTAGCAAAGGTTTTTAAGGCCGACAAGAACTAACCTAAGGTTTATTGGACTTTGTGGTTAAAGCACCCGTGCTTGAAATGATTTTAGCCCTGGCTCAGTTCGCAGTGCGTTTTGTAAGAGAGAGATAGAAAGTTATTTTGTTTGGAGAGTTTTCTCTCTCTTTTTCTTTTTAGTTCTAGCCTAGGATTGGCTTTTCAACACGGTCTGTATCAGATTCCTTGCTCCCATCATCAATCCTCAAGGGTTCCTGGCGATCAATGCTTCGAGATAGCACCACCCATGGCAACCCCCGGAACCCTGGCTATTGAGATTTCGAGATAATCCCATCCATGGTGTTCCGTGGCCGAATCCAGACCCTGGCAATTGACACTTCGAGATAATGCCATCCATGGAATCTGAACCAGCAGAGTGCTTACATGCCCCCAGTAGGATATGTAAATATCCTAAGAGACAAGCACCGAGGAGATGATATTTTGTTACGCATCTTCGAGGGGATTTCCCGCCTCTCCGCGCAGGGAACTCGTCCAAATCAACTTGTGTTGATCGGCCGCTCCTATTCTAGGTGTTCTTTTCAGAATTTTGCGACGCTTCTGCGTGATTCTGATTTTTACGCTTACTGAACCAGGCTGTGTGTGAGGTTAGGGTGCTTAGGTTACTGAGTCCCGTAAATCAAAAATTAGTTAACGAGGCCAAATACTTCCTAAGCCTTAGACCTAATACTTCAGCTTTTCATTTTCCTCAACCTCTTGAGGAGTGTCCAGATCTTAATGGGTACTAAGAGTCTATTCAAGAATGCCTAAGGTTTGCATTCTTACTAATCTCATTGTGCACTTTTCAGTTATTTTCTTGAATGAGGTCTAGAACTTAGGTTAATTCCTTAGTTCCTTACTAATGACTATCACCTTTTCTCATAATTTTGTGCTCCTTTTTCATTTTGTTTCTTTTCTCCTTCTCCTTCAGAAAATTTCCTTCTCCTCTTTTCCTTTTATTATTATTATATTTTATTTTTTTTTGAAAAATTTTTAATTTTTATGGTGTTTTTGGCATATGTGAATTTTTTTGTTTGAAATCTTTTCTTACAAGTTTTGCACTTTCATACCCCCCATGCCTAAGATTTACAATGTCCTCATTGTAACCTAGGGATTTTTATTTAACTTAGTTCATTCCTTAAGACAGAAATTTGGATGAGTGAATGGGTTGGGTTGAATTTTTGCGGACGATTTCTAATCCCAGATGCAAGCATCTGAGGTGGGGTCGGCTGTCTATAAGGGTGAACCTTAAGTGCAAAAAGGTGTCAGAAAAAGTTTTGGATTTTTAGGAAAATGACGGGTTGCCTCCCGTTAAGCGCTGAGTTTTACGCCATCGGCTGGGCGCAATAAGCTCAAGGGGAATGGAGGACATAAGATGTTTCAGCCAAATCAGTAGAAGTTACATCAACGAACGGCTTGAGTCTCTGACCGTTCACGATGAAAGGTTCAGAATCGTGGCTGAGTGGACTGATTTCGATTGCTCCATTTCCAAAAACCTGTCGGACCAAATATGGTCCGACCCACTTGGATCTCAGTTTTCCTGGGAAGAGTTTTAGTCGGGCATCAAAGAGTAGGACCTTCTGACCAGGATGAAAGATCTTTCTCGAGATGTGTTTGTCGTGGAAGGCTTTAACCCGCTCCTTGTAGATTTGCGAGTTCTCGTACGCGTCTAGGCGTAATTCATCGATCTCGCTGATTTGGAGTTTTCTGTGGGTCCCAGCCTTGGAAAGATCTAGATTACAGTTCCGTACTGCCCAATAGGCTTTATGCTCCAGTTCTACGGGAAGGTGGCATGCCTTTCCGTACACCAGTCTAAAGGGAGACATGCCCAATTGGGTCTTGTGGGCGGTCCTATAGGCCCACAATGCTTCCGGAAGTTGGGACGACCAGTCCTTCCTGTCAGGTCGAACAGTGACTTGCAGGATTTTCTTGATCTCCCGATTAGACAGCTCAGCTAGACCATTAGTTTGGGGGTGGTAAGGAGTAGAGATTCGGTGAGACACCCCGTATTTGGTCATCAGTGACCTAAACTGAGCATTTGTGAAATGGGTCCCCCCATCAGAGATTATTGCACGAGGAATCCTGAACCTTGAGAAAATGTTTTGATGAATGAATTTGAGAACGATTTTGTGATCACAGGTTCGGGTCGGTATGGCTTCGATCCATTTGGACACGTAGTCCACAACCAACAGAATGTATTCGAAACCATCCGAAACAGGAAAGGGACCCATAAAATCAATCTCCCAAACATCAAAGATTTCGCATACTAGAATCGGTTGCATAGGCATCATGTCGCGATGGCTCATGTTGCCCAAAGTCTGGCAACGACTGCATGCCTTGCAGTGATTGTATGCGTCTTTGAACAGTGTGGGCCAGTAAAAGCCACACTGGAGGACTTTTGATGCGATTTTATGCCCGGCGAAATGGCCACCGCATGCCTAGTCATGGCAGAAAGAGAGGATATTGTTGAATTCCCCTTCCAGGACACATCTCCGGATGATCTGATCGGCACCTATGCGGAAGAGGTACGGGTCTTCCCAAATGTAATACTTGGCATCGGAGCGTAATTTGTCCTTCTTGGCCTTCGGCCAATCGGACGGGATCTGATGAGATGCCAAGTAATTTACTACATTAGCAAACCATGGAAGGCTAGTACCGACTTGTCGATCTTTCGCTTTTAAGTCGTTTGTAGTTTAATGTGGTGGAAAAATCGACTAATCAATTTTTAATAAGAAATAACCACTCGTAGAGGAGCGGGTCGTATCCACAGGGAGGCAATAATGTATTAAAATTCGCGCCACTTAAAAATGTTTGTTCGGAGTCAATTTGGACAAGAGATTGCCTTCAGATTAAGGTTTAAGCAAGAAACAATGCTGAAATGGCAATTATGAGAAACTACAGGATATTTTCCGCAATGCAGAGTGAATAGAATATGATTAAAATGTGGCAATGGCAGAAAATGTAAATTTTAATTAACGTTTTACTGTAGCAAAACAGGGGAATTTTTCCCCGTTGTCTTGTGCGACGAGGAGCCCATGGCTGGGCGCGGGAAGCTCGGAGGAGGTCCCTTGGATCAAGGGCTTCGAATCGGTGGTGGCGGCGAGTCGCGCGGCGGTCGGAGGTGGCCGGACGAGCTCCGGCGGAGGTGCTGCAGGCGGTTGTGCGTGGGCGCGCGGAGGATCTACGGAGGGCGCGCGGTTGTGCGTGGGCGGTGGTCAGCAGGAGGGCGCTTGCGCGGTGGTCTGCAGGCGGTTGGCGTGTGCGGTGGAAGCTGGCGTGGGCGGAGGGTCTGCGGAGGGCGCTGGTGCGGTGGAAGCTGCAGGCGGTTGGCGTGTGCGGTGGAAGCTGCAGGCGGCTGTTGGAGGATGCTGCAGGCTGGTCTGCAGGCGTTGGAGGAGAGTGCAGGCTGATCTGCAGGTGCGCGCAGGTCTGCAGCCGGTGAGTGGTGGAGTGCAGGCTGAAGGTGAGCGGGTGAACTTCAGACGGGTGCGCCGGTGGTTGCGCGTGGAGATGGCGAAGGCTGCAGGTGCAGGGAAGGTGGCGTGAGCGGGCATGAGGGCTGGAGGTTGTGCACGCCTTGCATGCGGTTGGAGATGAGCGGGCTGCTGCGGCGTGGGTGTTGGAAGTGAAGTGAGAGGACGGAGATTGCTGCTGGAGTGGGGGTGGACTTCAGACGTCCGGGAAATTTCCCGGACGTCTTAAGTGACTGAAAGGGTGATTGCACGGTGGCTCGGCGGTGGTGGTTGGTGACGACGGCGAGGGAGATGCACGCTGATGTGCTCACGGTAATGCGGACGAGCTCCGGATGGCGGTGTGGCCTGTCACACCACACGCCCACGGTGGTGGAGACTCGCCGCCACGGTAGAGGCCGGTAGTGTGGAGTGGAAGAGAGAGGTTCTCTCTGCACAGTGGTGGGTCGGTGGCGGAGGCGTTCTGAGCTCGGCTGCCTCCATGCTCCTTTTGTAGTGGCCTGAACAAATTTGAAATCAGCGGCCGACCAGATCCACCGTATCCGCTCCCCCTTGAATGGCTCCTTCACTGCATCACCTGGGCGTTGGAGCGGCAGCCAGCCGTTCTGAAAGAAGACGAATAAAGAAAATATTATTAAAATATTAGGGTTATTTATGTATAGACCCTCAACTTCTATGTTAATAAAAATAATATACCTAATTGGTTATCTAATTAGATGAATGCTATTTTAAGCTAATTCTAAATGCACTTAAGATATGAATGCAATGTATGGATTATGTAATTAGATTAAAACTATGAATTAATCTATTTACATCCTAATTTATACTAAATAAATGTTAGAATTAACCTAATGTGTAGGCACTTAAATACTTAAATAGCCCACAACTATGGGCTAATCAAATACCCCCATGCCTAGTTTTTGCTAGTCCCTAGCAAAATTAAGCGAAACCTAGCACTCTAAGTAGACTAGTCAACTCACTTAGTCTTCCTTCAGAAGCATATTAAGTTCAGGTTCTAAACCCAAGGTTCCTAAGTAGTTGCTAAGTTACAGACTAGGTCGACTAAAGACGAGTTGCAAGCACAAGTTTCCCTGATTTCTGACTCTACCCTAAAGTTTATTGATCCCTGAGATTAAAGCATCCGTGCTTGTGCATTGGTCCGAGTTATTTGAGTTAAAGGAAAATTTTTTTTATATATATATACTTTTTTTTTTTTGTTTGATTCTTCTAAGTCTAACCTCAGATCAGCTATCAACACGGTCTGTGTCGAATTCATTGTCCCCATTACCATACCTCGAAGGGTGCCTGGCTTTCGATGCTTCGAGATAGCACCGCCCATAACGACCCCAAGAACTCCTGGCAATCGACACTTCGGGATAGTATCGCCCATGGATTTCTTAAGTGAATTCAGGCCTATGGCAATCGGCACTTCGAGATAGAGCCGCCCATGGTACCTGAACCGCGCAATGTGCTTACATGCCCCCAGTAGGATGGATATCCTAAGAGACAAGCGCCAAGGAGGTAATATGTTACCATCGCATCCTCAAGGTGAGTATATACTCCACCTCTCCTGCGGCGGGAACTCTTCCAATCAAAATGTGTTTTCAAGCCTTTCTTAAGTCAAAACTAAGAGAACCAAATCTCTTTTCAGAAATTAAGTTAATTACCAGACCAAGTGTGTGAAATTTGGATGCTTGGGTTACAAGGACCTGTAAACCAAAAGGTAGAATAAGACTCCAGGTACTACCCCACCTTTTAACTCAAACCCTAGCTTCCCTTTCTCAACCTCTTGAGGAATGGTCCGCAACTTAACTCCTACTTAAGTTTTTAAGTCCACAAAGGACCCTAAAGGTCTAAAGCTAGTAGCTCATTTAGCTTCTAAAGTTTGACCCTAGAATTAACTTAGTCTACCCTAGAGTTCTGATTTGCTTAAGACGGCAAGATCTAGCCAGTTAAGCTCAAAACCTTTTTTTTTTATATATATATTTTTTTTTCTTTTTTTTTCTTTTTTTTTTCTTTCTTTCTTTTTTTTTTTTATAAATGCATGCTATAAACAAAATGCCTCAGGTCCTCTCCCCCATGCCTGGTTCAAACAATGTCCTCATTGAAAATCAAAAATAGCTAAAGGAAGATATTACCTGAGGCGGAGAATAGTAGGAGCTAAGGCTCCTCAAGAGTGACTTCGTCAACTAGATGACCATCTAAAGTTATGTACGGTTTTAACCATTGACCGTTGACGATAAAGGGAGTTGCTGAAGAGGAAGGATTTTTGATCTCCACAGCTCCATGGGGGAATACTTTGGTGATTATGTAAGGCCCATCCCAACGAGATTTTAATTTCCCAGGAAAAAGCTTAAGTCTGGAATTGAAAAGCCAGACTTGTTGGTTGGGTTCAAAGGTCTTTCGAAGAATAAACTTGTCATGCAAGACCTTAGTTCTTTCTTTATAAGCTTGAGAGGTGTCATAAGCATCATTCCTCAGCTCCTCAAGCTCACTTAATTCTAGAAATCGTGCCTTACCTGCCTTCTCTAAATCCATGTTAACACTTCGAATAGCCCAAAGTGCTTTATGTTCCAACTCAACAGGTAAATGGCACGCTTTTCCATACACAATCCGAAAGGGAGAAGTACCCAAAGGGGTCTTATAGGCCGTTCGATAAGCCCACAAAGCATCATCGAGCTTTTGGGACCAATCTTTCCTATCAGGTCTAACGGTCTTTTCCAAAATATTTTTTATCTCCCTATTTGATACTTCAACCTGACCACTTGTCTGCGGGTGGTAAGGGGTAGCAACCTTGTGAGTCACTCCCAAACTCTTAATTAACCGATTGAAGTGGTGGTTTCGGAAATGAGGTCCCCCATCACTTATAATAGTCTTGGGGCAGCCGAAACGGGATATGATATTGGCCTTCACAAATTTCAAAACCACAGAGTGGTCATTTGTGCGCGTCGGAATGGCCTCTATCCATTTAGAGACAATCAACTGCCACCAAGATATATTCAAAACCATGGGACGACGGGAAGGGGCCCATAAAGTCAATTCCCCACACATCAAAAATTTCAACAGATTGAATAGGATGTTGAGGCATTTCATTCTTCTTCCCAATCGTTCCAGTCCGTTGACATCTAATACAGGCCTTAACAAAATTATGAGAATCCTTAAATAAGGAAGGCCACCAAAAACCAGACTGGAGAACCTTAAAAGCAGTTTTCTTAGCACCAAAGTGTCCTCCACAATGAAGTTCATGGCAAAATGTCAGCACACTTTGTTGTTCCTCTTCAGGCACACAACGTCTCAAAACTTGGTCTTGTCCAATTCTAAATAATTCTGGCTCTTCCCAATGAAAATATCTCGCTTGAGAAATGAATCTCTTTCTTTTCTGCTTATCCCAAGAGCCAGGAGTTTGTCCAGTGACCAAGTAATTTACAATGTCTGCATACCAAGGTAAAGTTGGTGTTACCGCCATCAGAGTTTCATCGGGAAATGTCTCGCGAATGTTTTCAGAAATAGAGTCGTTAAGAGGAAGACGAGACAGGTGGTCAGCCACAACATTTTCTACTCCTTTCTTTTCACGTATTTCCAAGTCAAATTCTTGAAGGAGTAAGATCCACCTAATCAGACGTGGCTTAGAATCTTTCCTAGCAATGAGATGTTTCACTGCTGCATGATCAGTAAAAATAACCACCTTAGACCCAAGTAAATAAGACCTAAACTTCTCCAGAGCAAAAACTACAACAAGTAATTCTTTTTCAGTGACGGTGTAGTTTTGCTGAGGTTCAGTTAAAGTCTTGCTTGCATAATGCAGCACATGAGGTCTTCCCTCAACCCTTTGTCCAAGGACTTCTCCCACTGCATAATCCGAAGCATCACACATAAGCTCAAAGGGGAGTGTCCAATTAGGAGCTTGGAGAACAGGCGCAGAGATCAAGGCCTCCTTTAGAGTTTGAAAGGCCTCGGCACACTTTGAATCAAAACTGAAGGAAGATTCCTTCGCCAATAAGTCACAAAGTGGCCTAGAAATCTTACTAAAATTTTTAATAAAGCGCCTGTAAAAGCCAGCATAGCCCAGAAAGGATCTAATCTGTTTGACATTCGTAGGCAATGGAAGTTTGGAAATAGAATCAATCTTGGCTTTATCTACTTCCAAACCTTGCTCGGATACAACATACCCAAGTACAATTCCTTTCTGTACCATGAAGTGACTTTTCTCCCAGCTGAGGACTAAACCAGTCTCCTTACATCGTTTCAACACATTCTCCAGGTGCAGGAGACACTGGTCGAAAGACGAGCCATAAATAGAGAAGTCATCCATAAATACTTCGACACACTCGTCAATCATGTCTGAAAAGATAGACATCATACACCGCTGAAAAGTTGCAGGGGCGTTACATAATCCAAACGGCATACTCCTGAATGCAAAAGTACCGTAAGGACTCGTGAATGTCATCTTTTCCTGGTCATCAGGAAAGACTGCCACCTGATTGTACCCAGAATATCCATCGAGAAAGCAATAATACTTATTCCCTGCCAATTTTTCGAGAATTTGATCAATAAAAGGCAAAGGAAAGTGATCCTTCTGGGTAGCGGTGTTCAGTTTGCGGTAATCAATACAGACCCTCCATCCAGTTGAGGGTCTAGTGACAACTTGTTCACCTTGGTCGTTGAGTTCCACAGTAAAGCCTGCCTTCTTTGGCACCACATGAATGGGACTGACCCATTTACTATCAGCAATGGGATATATGATCCCAGCGTCCAACCACTTCAGGATTTCCTTTTTTACAACCTCCCTCATATTAGGGTTCAGACGTCTCTGCATGTCCCTAAAAGGCTTGATGGAATCATCAGTATAAATGTGGTGCATGCAGAGTGTAGAGTCTATACCCTTAATGTCAGCAATGCTCCAAGCAATAGCTTCCTTATGCCTAGACAGGCATTCAATCAAGGCTCCCTCCTGTGCCTCAGACAGCACAGCCGAAATGATAACTGGGAGCGTATCATTGGCACCTAGGAAAACATACTTGAGAGTGTCAGGGAGGGGTTTCAACTCAAGGTTGGGGGCTTGTATGGTTGAGGGTTTCATAATAGATGTCCCCATCTCAGGTAGCAAATCTGCCTTCGGCGGAAATGATGGGGGAAGAGACTCAGCAGAAACTCCTAGCAATTCCTCTAGTTCTAGTATATCCCCTTCACATTCCTCCAAGAGATGGGAATGCTCATTTAGCATGACATGCTGAAGGGGGTCATCACATAACATTGCAGGAGTTGCCTCTTCAATCAGGTCATCTATCACCTCAACTTGAGAACAATCCTCAAGTCCAGCTTGTTTGTAAGCATCAAACACATTAAGCCGGATTTTCCTATTCCCAAAGCCCATTTTCAATGCCCCAGTATTGCAATTAATTGAAGCATGGGAAGTTGCAAGGAAGGGGCGGCCCAAAATGATGGAGGGTTTGGTTGGCTTGTTGGTAGGGTCAGTGTCCAAAACTAAGAAGTCAACGGGAAAGAAGAAATCCTCCACTCTTACGAGAACATCTTCCAAAATTCCCCGTGGTGTCTTAAGTGATCGATCAGCAACTTGAAGGATTACAGGGCTAGGCTTCAGATTGCCTCCCCCAAGTTGTTCATATACATAGCTCGGAAGGATGTTCACCCCCGCACCCAGATCAAGCAGAGCCTCATCAATTTGTAAGTCACCAATAACTACAGAGATATATGGGGCTCCTGGGTCCTTAAGTTTCGGAGGTGTGCCATGTTGAACAATTGAGCTAACAGAATCAGGCAGGACAACTTTAGACTGGACCTGTTTTCTAGATTGCCGCTTTTTCGTGCACAAGTCCTTTAAGAAGCGGGCATAAGACGGAATCTGCCTGATAGCTTCAAGCAAAGGCAGGTTAATCTGCACTTGCTTGAAAGTTTCCATAATCTCATCCGTCTTATCTTTGGCTCCAGATGAGCCAGCAGAAGTCTGCCCAGAGGTGGATAAGCGCTCTGGAAATGGCACTCTCGATCTCTGGGTGGAAGGGTTGTCATGTCGAGTAAGGGGTGGAACGGGGGCAACTTCTTCCGGTGAGGTGATTTCAAGCGGAGGAGATTTGGGCAAATCTTCTTCGGTGGGGGTGAAAGTCGGGGTGGATGTTTTTTTAGGGGGTGAGACTATAGGAGCATCGGGTTTGGAAATTTCTTTCCCACTCCTCAGAATAGTCACCGCCTGAGCATGCTCCCTAAAGACAATCCCTTTTCCTTTAGGATTTTCCTCAGCAGCACTTGGAAACTTCCCAGTCTCCCTCTGTCTAACAGCCTCAACAAGGTGTCCAATTTGTGATTTCATTTCATGTATAGCCTTGTCATGAGATTGGATGATGGCACTTTGACTTTCTTGCATAGTTTTCAACATCGCCTTCAATTCATCCATCTCAGAGGTTTTAGGTTGGGCAAAGGTCTGAGGTTGGTTCATTTGATGGTTTTGAAAGGATTGCGGTTTGTAATTCCCTGAATTTGAGACATTTCCTTGTCTCCATGAAAAGTTTGGGTGGTTCCTCCATCCCTCATTATAAGTGTTGGAGAAAGGATCATTACGAGGTCTTGTACGGAACCCTTGAGCGGCATTCAAATCTGCTTGTACAAGCTCAGGGAATTGGGAGGCCAAGTGGCAATCCACAGTGGCGTGTGTATTGCCTTGACAAATTACGCATTCGGAAGCTTGGGATGTGGAGGTGTTAGGTGTGAATGAACTCGGGTTCGACATAAGCCTTTCCATGTTTTGATTCAGTAATTGAATTTGATAAGCTAAATTCTGGGTGTCCCTTGCTTCATTCGCCTCCAACTTTCTTTGCATGAGAGTGGGCTTTCTATCCATGTAGGTAGAATTCAAGTGAATAGAATTCTCACTCAAAGTATCGAATAAGTTCCAAGCTTCATCCTCAGTCTTAGATAGAAAGGTTCCTGCACAGGCACCATCCACAGTTTGCCTATGCGAATCATTAAGTCCGGTGTAGAACCTTTCAACCAGTTGCCATTTAGGCACCTGGTGATGTGGGCAAAGTCTCAGCAAATCGTTAAAGCGCTCCCACGCATCATGGAAAGCTTCCCCATCCTTTTGAGCAAAACTCATGATTTCTCTCCTAAAGTGATTTGTTTTGCTCATGGGGAAGTACTTCTTCAAAAACTCCTTTTTCAGGGCATCCCAAGTATTTAAATTATCAAGGGTGTGATACCAATACTTGGCTTTGTCCTTTAGGGAGAAGGGAAAAAGGGTCCGCATTTGAGCGTCATCAGTAACGCCCTGCAGCTTCACCGTGGAATAGACCTCGGTGAATTCCTCAATATGCCTGTAAGGGTCTTCCCTAGTAGTACCATAAAAGGAGGGTAGCAAGGATATGGTACTACTTTTGATCTCATATGGATTATCCCCTCCAGGTCTACGTAGTGCTGGGCCAGCTTGGTTGGTTGGGATGAAATATTCCTTAAGGCTCCTTTGACCGGCCATTTCTACCCTTAGGAGGTCTTTTCTTAGGATTCTTTCCGGTTCAGGATCAAATACAAGTTGTCTCCTAAGAGAACGCCTACCAAGCATGCACTACAAACACAATTCAAACGGACTTGTTTGGTCTTTACAGATTTAGGCTTTTGAATTTAATTCAAATTGTAGGTGACAAAACAAGTTACCCAATCAATTACGCGCCTATTGTCAACCTACGGCTCGCCTAAAAAGACCTAGTTGGAACTTAGGTATTCTTCCCTAAATCTCAAATGGTCAAGTAAATCCAAAGACGGAAGATCGAGGGATGCAAGTAGGCCTAAGCCTTCCTTTGAAGCTGTGCTTTCGCGGTGCTCCTCAACTACCCCCAAAAATCCGTGACAGGGTATCCCCCTCTTTAGATTTACAAAACCTTTGATTTCCAGTTCCGAACACTTTAGAATCCAACGAAAGGAGGGCTCTTGTCCTAGTATTTCCAAACCTAAGGAGTGTCTAGAAGCGTGTCGTGGTGCAAGTGAAATAAGTGTGCATACACCGTCAAAGATTTTGAACTTTGAATCGCACGCCAAGTTTGAAAATGAAATCCTTGGTTTTTAAAATGTCCTTCCTTTAATTAGTCGTTTTTCTAAAAAAATGTGACCACTTGTTAGATTTATTCAGTACAGATTAGGTGGTCTTTACATTAAATCCCAAATGCAATGCGTGATAAAAAAAAATAGGATGCAAAGTAAGAGAATGCGTACCTTGCCTCCAACGATCTTCGATGCAAAAATGCACGCAATGCAGAAAAGCAAATCTAGAGGCTGCTCATATAGACCTAAATGGTTCGTCCTAGGGCAGGCAGCTCATTTTTTTTTTTTCTTTTTCTATTTTTTTTAGAACTACTTATGCACAAGCAAATAAAAGTAATAATAAAAAAAATTAATAAACCTAAATCTAAAGAAAAGGGAACAGACTCCCAAAAATTACCCAACACGGGTCCAAAACAAAATCGGGGAACAAACCCCTCAAAATTTACCCCAGAACAAGGGTTTCAAACTAACTGTAATGAAAAATTAAGTCTTCAGTCTTAATTCTATTCTAATTAAATTAGCGATTAAATACAATGGTGTCCGTCGCGTCCTCGTCCTTCTCCTCCTTTCAAAATTGCTTGTCCACTTCTCGTCTGGCAACGTCAAGGGTCGCCTCTCACAGTGGCTGATTCTTGCATAAAATTTCTCGCACAAAAAAGAAAATAATGAATGGTCAAATCTCTGTACAATTGACAAATAATCAAAATAAAATTAGCCGAAATTATTGCGTCTGTTGCCTCCCAGGCAACGGCGCCATTTGACCGGTCGATCTTTCACTTTTAAGTCGTTTGTAGTTTAATGTGGTGGAAAAATCGACTAATCAATTTTTAATAAAAAATAACCACTCGCAGAGGAGCGGGTCGTATCCACAGGGAGGCAATAATGTATTAAAATTCGCGCCACTTAAAAATGTTTGTTCGGAGTCAATTTGGACAAGAACCAAGCCAAGATTGCCTTCAGATTAAGGTTTAAGCAAGAAACAATGCTGAAATGGCAATTATGAGAAACTACATGATATTTTCCGCAATGCAGAGTGAATAGAATATGATTAAAATGTGGCAATGGCAGAAAATGTAAATTTTAATTAACATTTTACTGTAGCAAAATAGGGGAATTTTTCCCCGTTGTCTTGTGCGACGAGGAGCCCATGGTCGGGCGCGGGAAGCTCGGAGGAGGTCCCTTGGATCAAGGGCTTCGAATCGGTGGTGGCGGCGAGTCACGCGGCAGCCGGAGGTGGCCGGACGAGCTCCGGCGGAGGTGCTGCAGGCGGTTGTGCGTGGGCGTGCGGAGGGTCTACGGAGGGCGCGCGGTTGTGCGTGGGCGGTGGTCAGCAGGAGGGCGCTTGCGTGGTGGTCTGCAGGCGGTTGGCGTGTGCGGTGGAAGCTGGCGTGGGCGGAGGGTCTGCGGAGGGCGCTGGTGCGGTGGAAGCTGCAGGCGGTTGGCGTGTGCGGTGGAAGCTGCAGGCGGCTGTTGGAGGATGCTGCAGGCTGGTCTGCAGGCGTTGGAGGAGAGCGCGGGCTGATCTGCAGGCGTGCGCAGGTCTGCAGCCGGTGAGCGGTGGAGTGCAGGCTGAAGGTGAGCGGGTGAACTTCAGACGGGTGCGCCGGTGGTTGCGCGTGGAGATGGCAAAGGCTGCAGGTGCAGGGAAGGTGGCGTGAGCGGGCGTGAGGGCTGGAGGTTGTGCACGCCTTGCATGCGGTTGGAGATGAGCGGGCTGCTGCAGCGTGGGTGGTGGAAGTGAAGTGAGAGGACGGAGATTGCTGCTGGAGTGGGGGTGGACTTCAGACGTCCGGGAAATTTCCCGGACGTCTTAAGTGACTGAAAGGGTGATTGCACGGTGGCTCGGCGATGGTGGTTGGTGACGACGGCGAGGGAGATGCACGCTGATGTGCTCACGGTAATGCGGACGAGCTCCGGATGGCGGTGTGGCCTGTCACACCACACGCCCACGGTGGTGGAGACTCGCCGCCACGGTAGAGGCCGGTAGTGTGGAGTGGAAGAGAGAGGTTCTCTCTGCACAGTGGTGGGTCGGTGGCGGAGGCGTTCTGAGCTCGGCTGCCTCCATGCTCCTTTTGTAGTCGCCTGAACAAATTTGAAATCAGCGGCCGACGAGATCCACTGTATCCGCTCCCCCTTGAATGACTCCTTCACTGCATCACCCGGGCGTTGGAGCGGCAGCCAGCCGTTCTGAAAGAAGACGAATAAGGAAAATATTATTAAAATATTAGGGTTATTTATGTATAGACCCTCAACTTCTATGTTAATAAAAACAATATACCTAATTGGTTATCTAATTAGATGAATGCTATTTTAAGCTAATTCTAAATGCACTTAAGATATGAATGCAATGTATGGATTATGTAATTAGATTAAAACTATGAATTAATCTATTTACATCCTAATTTATACTAAATAAATGTTAGAATTAACCTAATGTGTAGGCACTTAAATACTTAAATAGCCCACAACTATGGGCTAATCAAGTACCAATAGTCAGCAGGTGCTCATCGGGAAAATGCTCAGTGATGGGTCCGGGAGGGTTAATTATTTCAGAAGGAAGACGGGACAAGTGATCAGCTACCACATTTTGCTTTCCCGCTTTGTCGCTAATCTCAAGGTCAAATTCTTGCAACAGCAAGATCCATCGGATTAATCGAGGTTCCGCGTCCTTCTTTGCAAGGAGATGCCTCACAGCTGTGTGATCCGAGTATATGATGACACGGGAACCCAGAAGGTACGATCTGAATTTTTCTAGGGCAAATACTACAGCTAGCAGCTCTTTCTCAGTAACCGTATAGTTACGCTGAGCCTCATCGAGTGTTTTGCTGGCGTAATAAATGACCATAGGTTTCCCGTCAATTTTCTGCCCCAAAACCGCTCCTACAGCGAAGTCGGATGCATCGCACATGATCTCAAAGGGTTGAGACCAATCAGGGGACTGTAAGATCGGGGCTTGGGTGACTCGGTCACGCAGGATTTCAAATGCTTGAGTGCATTCCTTGGAAATTTTGAAAGGAACATCCTTGGAGAGAAGAGTGGTCAGGGGGCGCGCGATTTTTGAAAAATCAGGGATAAATCGTCGATAAAAACCGACATGCCCTAAAAAGGAACGGATGTCCCTGATCGAGCTAGGCATAGGAAGGTGAGAAATCAGATTAACCTTAGCTCGATCCACTTGGATACCTTTCTCCGAAATTGAGTGTCCCAGGACAATTCCCTCAGGCACCATGAAATGGCTCTTTTCCCAGGAAAGAACCAAATTCACATCGATGCACCGCCTGAGTATCTGGACCAAGTGTTGGAGGCAATCGTCGAATGATGCTCCGAAAACTGAAAAGTCATCCATGAAGACTTCCAGATAATCACCTACCATATCTGAGAATATGGCAAGCATGCATCGCTGAAAAGTAGCGGGTGCATTGCAAAGACCGAAAGGCATCCTTCGGAAAGTGTATGTTCCGAAGGGGCAGGTGAACGTGGTCTTTTCTTGGTCCTCAGGATGGATTGCCACCTGGTTATAACCGGAGTACCCGTCAAGAAAGCAGAAGAACCTATTTCCCGCAAGTTTTTCGAGAATTTGATCAATGAAGGGTAGTGGGAAATGGTCCTTCTTCGTGGAGGAATTGAGTCAGCGGTAATCTATACAGACTCTCCACGAGTTGGCTAATCGGGTAGGAATGATTTCTCCGGTCTCAGTCGTTATAGTGGTGAGTCCTGCCTTCTTGGGCACGACCTGAATTGGGCTCACCCAACGACTATCGGAGATCGGGTAGATGATTCCGGCATCTAACCACTTGATGATCTCCTTTTTCATGACCTCCTGCAGATTGGGGTTTAAGCGTCTCTGCATTTCACGAGAAGGTCGTGTGCCCTCTTCTGAATAGATATGATGAGTACAATAAGAGGGACTTATTCCAATTAAATCATCGAGAGTCCACCCGATGGCTCTGCGATGTTGCTGGAGGACAACAATCAGACGGGATTCCTGTTCAGGACTGAGGTTGGAATTGATAATACAGGAAGGGTCTGATTAGAACCCAAAAATATGTATTTCAAGTGAGCAGGAAGGGGTTTCAGTTCGAGGATGGGGTTATCAGTAGCAGCGGGTGGTTCAGTATAGATGTGAGGTTCGAGGGTGGGAGTTACTGGGTTATTCATATCTGGATTCGACTCCCCTGTTTGCGGGTCAAGATCCTTCTGTGGTTGATGAGGCATAATCGCGTCATTCTGGAAGTGTGATTCATCAACCAAGGTCCTGATGTCACAAATTTGTTCGATGACGCCGCAATTAATTCCTTGTTGGGCCTTAAATATATCAATTTTCAGTGTTTGATCTCCAAACTTAAGCTCTATTTGGCCCTCCTCACAGCTAATGTTGGCTCTAGCAGTAGCCAAGAAAGGTCTCCCTAGAATGATTGGTGTATCCCTAGGGTTCTCAGGTGCATCCATATCTAAGACTATAAAGTCCACTGGAAAATAGAAATCCCGCACTCTTACGATAACATCCTCGAGAATCCCTTTTGGTGACTTTATAGATCGATCTGCTAATTGTAATGTCACCTCGGTTGGTTTTAGCTCAGATTCTTCTAGATGGTCAAGTAAGGATGTGGGTATCAGGTTTATGGATGCACCCAAGTCTAACAATGCTCTATCAAATTGGGTACCACCTATCTTGCAGGAAATCAGGGGAGTACCAGGATCTTTTGCCTTGGGTGGGAGTCTACTGAGGATTACAGAGCTGGCTTGCTCTGACAGAACAATTGGGCTCCCTCCCTTGGTTCGCGGCTTACGCTGGGGTGTACATATATTCTTTAGAAATCGTGCGTAAGCTGGTACGTGGCGGATTGCATCCATCAAGGGGATGTTTATGTGGACCTGCTCAAAGAGCTTGACCAGGTCCTCCTCAGGGGCCACGGGTTTGGTGGTCTTCTTTCCCTTGGTCAAGGCCTCGGGAAACGGGATCTTGGTTGGTTCTTCTAGGATAGGTCCAGGTTGTGGATCCGGAACAGGGGTTTCTTGGATAACTATCCTAGGGTCATGGTTATCAGGCTTGGAGTGGTTTGGATAATGCGGGTCTTGAGTTGTTTTACCACTACGTGTTGTTACAGAATTTAATCCGGCCTGATTTTGGTTTGGGTTTGGTAAGAGGGGTGGCTGCTGCTGAAATCCCGCATAAGAAGTTGAAGCTTCCATCTCGTCTGGAGATGGAGCAGTAGGGGCCTGATAAATCCATTATGCGTGGCCTAAATTTGGATTCATAACGCGCTTCTGGGTTGGCACGTTATTCGGGTTAGGAAGAGGTTGGGAAGGGAGTGTGCCTGGCTGGCGAGAATTTGCCAACTGGGCAAGTTGAGTTTTAACCTCTGTAAGTTCATCCTTGTGCTGTTTTTGAATAGCCGCATTTGTTCTTTGAATGTCAGCCAGAGTCTGAAGGATTAGGGACATTTGATCCTGATTTGGCCCTGATGGATAAGTAGGGTTGGGCCGAGGCTGAGGCGGCTGGAAATGACGAGAGGGCTGTGGGCGGGACTGAAAAGGTGGTCTTTGGGTTTGGGAATTTCCCGCCCACTGAAAATTGGGATGGTTTCGCCATCCAGGGTTGTAAGTGTTGGAGAATGGGTCGTTCTGGATGGCGTTGAGGTCCTCGCAGGTCTGAGGAACCTCCTGAGAATCAGGGAAAGGGGGAATGGAGTTCCCCGGGCTGGTGTAGAAAGGATCGGATGATCCTCCGATCCGAGAATCAGATGGGGATGGATATGGATCCATCCTAGGGGAATATCGGTGGAGGATGTTTTGCACAGTCTCCTGTGTGGAAGGACGTTGTGCAAAGGAGTTACGCGCGGAGGTGGCTCGCTGCAAATGCTGAGTCAGCTCATCCACCTTCTTCTCAATGATTGAGACCTTGTCCAATCTACTGGCCATTAATTCCAGGTCTACTGATGCGGACAGGCCCTGCGTCTCATGTGCTCCCTTAAGATTCGTCGCTGCGCGGGTATTAGTCCTGTCGAATATCCCATGGAGTCATTGTTGATGGAGTTCTCGCACATGTTTTCGATAATCTCCCATACGGTGTCTTCATGTTGACCCATGATGTTTCCTCCGCAAGTTGCATTGACGAAAAGGCGGATGTCCTCACGGAGTCCCTGGTAAAAAGATTGGACTTGTTCCCATTTAGGAACTCCGTGATGGGGGCACTTTCTCATGAGATCCTGAAAACGATCCCATGCCTCATGGAGAGGTTCTCCTGATTGTTGAGTGAAGTGTGTAATCTGATGGCGCAATGCGTTGGTCCGACCAACGGGAAAAAACTTTTTCAAAAACTCGGATTGAAGTTCTTCCCAAGTGTTGATCGGCCGGGTCTGAGTTTGATACCAATGGGCGGCCTTGTCCATAAGAGAAAAGGAGAACATCTTCATGAGAAGAATATCCCGATTTTGCGCATCTGATCCAAAAGTGTGGGCCAGATGCTTTAGCTGTTTGATGTGCTGGAAGGGATCTTCAGAATTAAGCCCATGGAATTTAGGTATAGCATGAATCATGTTGGGCTTTAATTCGGAATCAGGTCCTCCAGTCGGGATTCTGACTCGAGGCTCAATGGCCACCGCAGCAGGATTGTAGTGGTCCCGCATCATAGGACGCTGTGGTGGGTGCACGAAGTTTTGGAAGAGGTCATTGAGTCGCTGGAGCTGGTGCTCCAGATTATTTTCTTCCTCAACTGGCTGAGCCATGATGGGGGAAGAAGAAGAACTTGGTTCTGAATCAGAAGAGAGAATAATGTGAGGGTGTTGTTGCACAAACACGGGCGTCGAGGCTTGGCCTTGACGGGAGCGAATTTCTAAAGGAGGTCTTAAGGGTGGTCTTAAGGACCTCCTTCCGTACATGCACTGTTGGAAGAGGTAAGTTTAGAAGGTGCTGGACCCAATCAAGACACCCAAAAATGTGTTGGGTGACTATAGAGGTGCGGGGCAGATGGACCCCTTGATCAGAAAGATCGTCCACCTGAGAATTACCTGGGCAGCCAGAGAGGGAGAGTCCCGCAAAGACCCCTACACGGTAGAGCGTCCCCACGGGTTACAGGGTTTCCCCCACCCGACCTCTCTTGTCACTGCGGTTCCAGGTAGACCAGAATGGGGATCTTGACCTCTTAAGTCTACCAATTTTAAGATCAGGGTGCTTAAGGTTTTCACTTGAACTTTAGTCTTTTAAGTGCAAAGAGTGACCCAATTTAAGGTTGGTTGACCCAAGGGGTCAACTTTACCTCTTGTTTTCTTTGAGAGCTTTTAGGTCCTGTCTTTTAGGGTTCAAGTGTTTAGAGAGCCAATTGTTTTAGGTTTTCTTTGAATAGGTATTTTCAGACAAGGGCTTGGGCACACTTCATTTGGTTTTCTCAATTCTTGCTTAAGGAGTGTGTCTCTAAATCCCTAGTGTTGGATCCTAGGTTGGCTCTACTTGGTCCAGTTAATTCTTTGTTGGGTAATTAGGGCTCAAGCAAGAATGTGTTAGCCCTTAAATACCCTTAATAGTGTGCAGGAGTAATGAGTTGAAAACATGCAACTCTTTATGGTTACTAAGTATGGAAGACAGGTTAGCCCTATATTGCTTGTTCTTTTCTTTTCTTCCTCTTTAGAGTTTAGGGGTTAATAGCAAGAGGAAAAAATTTTACCTGTCCTCGGAGTGGTTGTCGTGCGGTTGCTTGTTTTCTTGATTTCCTGTAGCTGCACAAAAGAGAGGAGATTATCAGAAACTAAAAAGAAACAGGAATGTTTACCTCTAGAATAGCCGTTGCTCCCCGGCAACAGCGCCAAAAAACTGGTGGTCCGCCTTCCTCTATAGTTTTATTATTTCGTCGTAGTATAGTATAGAGGGAGGTGATTACCAGTTTAATACAATTTGTTACTCGGAAATAAAGAGTTCCCGAGGTCGAACTCAGGGAGCAAGTTGTATTCTAGGGGTACAAGTTTCTTTTACAAAAATAAAGAAAGAGAGACAGAGAGAATTTGTTGGCTTTTCTTCTTTTCTCTTTGCTTCTCCTCTTCTTCCTTCTCAAATCTTCTGCTCTCTTCTTTTTCTTCTTCTTCTTTTTCTTCTTTTCCTTTCTTCTGCAGAGCGGTCCTGTTCTTCTTCTTCTTCTTTCTTTCTTCTTTTCCTTTCTTCAGATCTTCTTCTCGTGCTCTTTTTCTTCTTTCAGTTCTTGTCTTGGCCTCTCTGCGTTCTCCTCTGCCTCGCCTTCCTTCTCCTTCCTTGCCTTCAGGACGTCGTCTGATTTTCCAATCAGACGACTTAAACCGCCGCTGCTACAGTGTCGCTCGGTGATCCTCCTTCCTTCAGCCTTCGTCTTCTTCCACGGTTCTTCTTCACCTGTGCCTGCACACTTACACAGCTTGATCAGAGAGGGGCAAAACCTATCTCTACCCTCCCCCCGCGTCTCTCTCTCTCACAGAATCCGCTCATAGGATAGCTCTCCCAGAGCTGCCGGGTAGCCGGGTACGGGTCGCGCTCGGGTCCAGGCCCACCGGCGTGCGTGGTGGGCGAGGAGTGCAGGTCAGTCTAAGTCGGGTCGGGCCAGGTCCGCGAGGCGTGAGCGCGGACGAGACCGGGTCGAGCGAGCGAGTGAGTGAGAGGGACCTCACCCCGTGCTCAGGAGGCAACGAGCATAAGGCGCTTTTTGCCTTTATGCAGGCGCTCTCCTCTGAAAGGTTACGAGGTGGGATTAAATGTCCCACCCCAATTTGGGTGCCTGCGCGGAGGAAGCAGCGGTAGTCGAGGCGAAGCGCGGGGGCTTCGCGCAAGAGCTTCGACTCAACTGCAGCCTAACGCTTTGCCGAAGTGCCCCCGCACAACCTGGGAGGGTGACCTGGGCGCTTCGCACCTGGGGCAGCAGGTGAAGAAGCTGCTTCGCTTCAACAATGGCGGCGACGAGCGCAGGTACCTGCCCACAGAAAAACAGCCTCTCGGCCCAATCAGAAATGCGGAGGACCTTCGCCGTGGCACGGCGAAGGTGGTCGGGGGGTGTGCAGGCGGCGGGGCGGAGCCTAAGGGCTGCCCTAGGTCGGACTGTGGGTCGGAAGATGGGTTTGTTCGGTGGAGTTGCAGAGGGTGATGTGGGGGAAGTGGAAGGGCGGAGGTTGATCAGGGTGAGGAGGCGGAGGTTCTGCGGTGGTCGGCGAGCCGTGTGGGTTGCTGGAGTGATGGGAGCGGCTCGCCGGAGGATGGCCGGAGGCGGAGAAGGTGAGGGTGAGTGGTCGGAATCGAGGGCGACAGTAGATGTTTAAAGTGAGGAAAAGGAAGAGGGGAGGAAGAGGAGGAGTTCTACCTACTTAGCAGGACGAGGAGGGGCCGGAGCGGGCGACAGTCGTATCGACTGTCGCCGGAGAAGAAGATGCCCGGGGGAAGGGGCGGCGGCGAGCAGAGGGCCGGAGAGGCGCCAGCTGGGTGCGGCGTGGCACGGGAAGAGCAGGGGAAGAAGTCTCTGCTGCTGGTATTGCGGCAAAGCGAAGAGGAGGAGGAGGAAGAACCGCCGGAGCTGGTGGGCGTCTGCCGGAGTGAGAAGAGAGGAAAGTTGGGGGTTTTCTCCGTCAGATCCGAGCTGGGAAGAACGGTGGAGCGACGGGAGTATTTATAGGGACCGAATCAGGGAGGAAGGCGGAGGGAGACGACGTGTCTCCCTCGCCGGAGGATGCCGGAGATGGAAACCCATACCGTCCGTGCGTTCGCACGGCCGGTATGGTGGGTTACAGCGACCAGGGGGTGTCCGTGCGACGGCTGACGACGCAGGGCACCCCCGGTTTACTTGCCAGACTCTCCCCCTCACCCTGCGCGACGCCATGCTTCGCGCAAGGTCGCCGGAGCATGGTGCTGGCAGGTTTTGCAGGGGGGACCTGAACGCAAAGAACGAAGGAGAGTTAGGGGCCAAAATGCGAGGGTTCAAAAGTTGAGGGCCAAAAAGTAAATATATGAGGACCAAAGTGTAAAGTTGGTCAAGAAGGTTTCTTCTTAGGCTCAAGTTTTTATACATGACTAATTAGGACCTAAGGAATCAGATGGTGAATTTTATTTCTAGATTAAACCTTGTTTGACTGGTCAATTTACGTAAAAACCCAAATTAAGTTATTAATTGGGTATGGTTCTCAATGTAGGTCAAGATGGGTTCCTAAGGTCAAATTGAAGGTTCTAAACCCTAGAGATTATTTTTCTATGAATTTTAGAGGGTTTATTCCATTTTTGCTTTGCCTTGAACCTCGTGAATTGAAGTGGGTTTGTTTTAGGGTTACAGATTATCATTTAGTTCCTTGGAATTGCTGTAGCCCTTGCTAGATCATCTCATCCCACTTTTATTCTTATTAAGTTGCTTTGACCTATGTTTGGACCCTGAATTACCCTATATGCAGATTATACTGGTAAAATTGCATTTTTACCCCTTATGACTTGTTTTCTCCTTAAACTCAGAATTCTCTGAGTTAAGCCTTTCCTTGAGTTATGTAGGAGCTTTTATCCTTTGTATTGGGTCAAAATGAGCTAGTTATGGCTCATGATGAGATTCTCATCATTACCTTTTCAAAACCAGGTGTTGAGCAGCCAGAGTCAACGGCTGCAGAGGGCGCTGGGCCTAGTAGAGCACAGTAGTGTTACCTGTAGTACCTTCTGTACTTTTCTTTCCGCTTTAGTGAGTAGTTTTCTGTTACTCCCTGTATTCTCTTTATTGTAAGCTTCATATTATGTACATGTTTATTTCTCTTCTGTTGTGGTGATGTATACTGTAGTATTTCCTTTCTTTACTGCTGTATTTTGTTACTGCTAGTTACATACATGGTGAATGTGGTTTATTTTACTGCTCTTTTGGTTACTTCCTCGTTGGACGACTAGGTCTTGGGATCAGTCGGGTCAGTCCGATTCTCGTATCTCGTAGGGATTCAGGAAATCGGGTCGTTACAGTAATGGTATAGATCCGACCATTAAGTTGTTGATCCTGTGAAAGGCAGGTTGGCCAACTAGAAATATAATTTTAATTTTTGCTAAGTATAAAGGAGAAAAGGGCTCTCTCAAGATTTGGCTATGTGTAGTATTGAAGGATGAATGCTGAAAAGGAAAAGGCAAATATAATAAGTATTAATCATTTTTAAATGCCTATGTTGTACATTTACTTTTTTGTAATTCTTTATTGTTTCTAAATGTAATATTATTTCTTTTGTACATTTTCATATATAGAATAATTGCCAAGTTTAAATGTTCAATTCTTATGCAATTGTTCATGAGGATAACATATTATAGTAATAAATAGATAATTAAGCTACTAATTATGTGATTGGTGTAGTTAAGTATATATTAGGATAATAATCTATGGTATATAGTAACATAAGCTATTAGTTAAGTTTTAGCGTACAGTAAATAAATAACTTAAGTAGAGTAGTAATTAACTTAAGTAATCAACAATAAAAGTAACTTAGAATAAAATGGTGAATAATTATTTTAATTAGCCTCTCAATGAACAACATGAATTTAACCAGTTAAAAGAAAAATTTTTAAATGCTAGGTTCTCTTGCACCCTTCACTACAATTAACAGTGACAAATTAATTAAACGAAGTAGCTAAAGCATCAATTTTAACATGATTAATTAACTATGTACAGAGAAATGCACTATCAACAACCTATTGGGTCTATGATCCTTGCATGATATGTTCTAAGCTTTAAAATTTAGAACATTGCCTCCTCCTCCTCCCTCCCTCAATTGGGTCTTAACATGTTTGACTGAATCTTACCTAGATAACAATAGAAAATGGATCTTGGTGGCATTAGGTAGCTACCATTTAAAAGTATTTTAAAATGAGTTATAATAGATTTTACAAATCTTAATGGGCTTTCAGAATTCAACTCGTAAGCCTGACTTAAACTTTAAAACCAAGCCCAGCTTCGCCTAGCTTAGGCCCGTAACACATGGGTTGTGAGACCTTGATTTGATGAAAATTTTGAATTTTAAGCCTAAGCCAAGGTCTGATGGATGAGATGACCTATTCTGATTTGAAATCCAAACCAATTCTCCTCCCTTAATCGAGAAGTCAAAACTCGCCCTACCTAGAGCCCCCTTTGAGGTCGAGAAACAAAACCTAGCCAACGACTTTTTTGGAGGCTTAGCCCAACCGGCCGAACGAACGTCCTCGGCGAAGGGGACATTCCCCACCAAGGAACCCGAAACGAACAGCAATCCCATCCGCAAAAAGGCAACGGAGAGGAGAGTTAAGAGAATAAACGAGAGGAGAAGCACACCGCTACCCCACCCTCCCTTCCTCCTCTTCCCATCGGGATCAACCACATCATCAGATCTGCGCCCCCCAGATCTACTGCTCTCCCCATCGGGATCAACCATCATCAACAGGAAGAAGAAGGAGAAGAGGAAGGAAGAAGAGGTAGGAGGAGGAGGAGTCAGCATAGGCATCATCACCACCACCTTCATCGTCGTCGTCGTCGTCGTCGTCGTCAGAAGATCCATCAGCATGACGTCGCAGGGTCACGGCGACACCATCCCTCTGCACCCCTCCTCCCAATCGGACATAGATGAGATCGAGAACCTCATCAACTCCAGCAGCAGCGGCGCCCCTTCCACCGTCCTCCCCGCCCGCCCCCCGAGCCCTCCACGGGCCTCCATCCCCGTCTCCTCTTCCCCCTCCAGCCTCCAACCCCAACCCCCTCGACCCACTCCTCCTCTTTCCTCGTCTTCCAAGCCCGTCCTCCCCGTGGTCTCCTCCGACTCCCAACAGAACAAGGCCGGCGGGGGCATCGCCTCGGATGGGTTCGGCCCCGCTCCCAACACCCTGACGGAGCCCGTGTGGGACACGGTCATGAGGGATCTCTCGAGGATCTACACGAACCTTAAGCTGGTGGTGTTCCCCAACCCCTTCCGCGAGGACCCCGGGAGGGCCCTCCGCGACTGGGACCTATGGGGCCCCTTCTTCTTCATCGTCTTCCTTGGCCTCGTCCTCTCCTGGTCCGCCTCCGTCAAGAAGGTCCGTTCGCTTCCACCCTGTTCCCATCCATCTGATCTGCCTCTCTCTCTCTCTCTTTCCCTCTTTTTTTTTTTTCCAATCTCTTATCTCGAATGAATGCCGATCGGATCCATAGAAAATCCCTGAGCTTCGTTTTCTGTCACTATCGCTTGAAATGCGTTTTGGCTGTGGGATGAGGGTATTTAGATCTCCAATGGGTCCTTGGGGTTACTTAAAGGAATATGCTGGCATTGTGTGCATCACGAGTAATTGTATGCATTGGAGAAGATGGTAGGCAAATCGAGTCAACGCGGGATTAGGTAGGCAGTCAACACACCTGGTATGCTAAAGAGATCGTCGTGTGAGTTGCGATCTATCGTATGGTTTCTTGATTGAAACAATGGATTTGCGATGTGAGTAGCTTGGGGAAATTGGTTGGGGGGGGGTGTTGACCCTCAGAGAGAATAGTGTCTGATGTGGGATTTCGCTTTAGTTGGTAGTGTGGATATTAAGATTGTTTGTTTGCGTTGATAGATTGGAAGTCCTTTTTGAAGCAATGTAAGATCCTTACAAAAACAGATATGGAAAGTTAGACATTCTCTTCACTTGCTTGTGGACTTGTATGAAAACATACAAGTTCTAATCGTGAATCATAGTAAAAAAAAATAGTCGAAAACAAAAAGGAATTATATCATACCTACCAAGTTGCTCTACTCAATATTAAAGAGTTAGGAATTACTGGTGGAATGGAGTCACAATTTAAACCTGTGACTTCAAGGTTGGTTTTATGATGGGTCTTGGACTAGAAGGGCCTTGTACCGGTAGTAAGAGAGTTGGACGAGGATCTTGTGAAATACCAAGCTGCTCGACTCCACCGTGCTGTTGAGCTAAGGATGAATGGGCAAAGGAAGATTGGATACGCCTCTTTACCACATCCATATAAATAGTGTAGTCCATTTATACAGAATAGCGGAGAGGCCCCTCAATATGACTGAATTGGTGGCCTCGATCAATATGTATCGAATAGAGGAAAGAACCTCTGTGACTGTTGGACAATGGTAGAAAGTCCTAGCAAAATCGATAGCTACTTGTACTGAAAAACAAAGCAATAACATATGTTGACTTGATGAGGAATATATTTAGTGGTTATATCCTTTGGAATCACCTAAATCTATCAAACCATATACTTCACTAGACCATCTATGAAGATTTCATCTTGAATGGCTAGAGTAGAAATATAAAAATACTGGTTTAAAGCAATATGATAAATGGTGTTGCATGTGCAAGTTAATATTTCGTCCGTGTATCTATGTCACCAATTGAGTTACTGTTTTGCATGGGAACGATGAGAACTGTGTAAGTAAGATTCTGTAAGAGCTGTAATAGAAGTTTTTTCCTTTCAGCAGATAATCACTCACTCTCATGATCCAAAACAAATACCCAGATAGGAAGGCTAGCATCTGTGTAGTGTTTCCAATTAGGTAATCGTCTGGTTTGCTACACACATTGTTCGATCAATAGAAAATCTGGTCAATGGAATGCAAGCAAAATTCTGCTAGAGCAAAGACTGAAATTGAGACTCTAAAGTACAACATTGGCATGTTGTATAATTTTCTTCTTTTTCAAGAGCTATAGTGTAACTCTCACTAACTGAACAAGTTAAATTTCTCACCAAGTTTGGCCTGTTAGATTTTTCCAAGCATGTAGTTGAGCATCTTGGCTTTACCAATCCTGTTCAAATTCAGCACAGTAATTCATTTAACCAGTTATTTAAGTTTACTTGAGTTGTCTATCATATGTTTATGATTCATTTTGATTAAACATTTTTGTTCCTGTTGCCTATTAGTTGGGATATGAATTTAGAAGTCTCAACAAGATATTCAGATATTTGCGGATCATTAAAATAGTGATTGTCAAATAATAGTTTTTTTGGATTAGCATATCCAACCGTTATAAATAGACCTTTTGAGTCCTTCAAAAAAAAAAAGGACCTTTTGGGTAAAAAAATTTGAAAGTGATCAAATTATCACAAATATCTCCTTGAGATTACCTGGAAAAAGAATTATAGTTCTTCTCAGTTACTACTGAATGGGAAGGCCTTTATGTGAGGATCAGTCTTGCATAAATAATTTTGGATTTAAATTCAACTGCATTAACAACCTCATAAGAACACGTGGATTGGCAAGATTCATCGAATGTTTAGTGGTTGGTTTCTTCTTTTTCCTTGGGAGGTAAGACATTATACATGCAAATGGCTATCACATTCATTCAGAGTATTCTTAGGTTGACAGCAATAAGTGATCAATACCACATGATCCAACATTGTATTTGATGTATAGATGATGTTCATGGCTTCCAAATATGTGCTAGTCAACAAATATCCTTGTCCCTGACAGAGACATCATACATGCAAATGGCTATCACATTCGTTTAGAGTATTCGTAGATTGACAGCGATAAGTGATCAATGTCACATGATCTAATGTTGTATTGATGTGTAGATGATGTTCCTGGCTTCTAAAGATGTACTAGGAAAAAGATTGCCATTTCCCCAACGAATAAAGTGTGTTGGACCTGTGATGGACTTAACAAAGTCCAATATTTATCGAATCTGTGGAATTAATGCAGCCTACTGGATGCATTTGATGAAATTAGGATCTAAATCAAGGAAATACTAATTACAGGATTTCAACGCATATTTACTTGTAGATTCCTAGGTTTTGGAGCAGATTGAGATGATGGTGGGCAGATTGCAACACAAGGTGGTGCTGGACTGATTGAGTGAATTAGTGTTTACATTTGTTTTGTTTTCTTTTTTATTTGGTGGTTGTGTGCATCATGTGCATGCAAGGTTGGGGAGTTGGGATTTTCCAGTTCTCAATTGTTACTGCATTGTGAGCTACGCAGATGCCATGTATGAGAGTATGTTTTTGGTAACTCTTCTGTTTTCATCAACCTGTAGAGGGAACAGTTTGACAAAGTCTGCATGGGATGCCTTTTGAATGTATTAGCACTTTACCTCTGTTTGTTTACTGTTTCCCCTTTCCAATCTTTTTACCTGCTATTCGAGTTATTAGGTTGCCAGTTATCTCTGTCCCTCAAGTCTTTTTTCTTATTGCCTTTGCTTCATCCTTTCTCTCTCTTAGTTGTTTCTTAGGAGAAATCTAAATTATAAAAATTAATGAAATCAGGATTATTATATCCCCTTTTCCAAAAAGGTTCACTATCTTGTTTGAGAGATGTTGTAGAGCACAATCACCATATCAAAAGAAACTATGGAATAGGTAGTCAATCCATGCATGTGAGAATTTGATAACTGAGTTCTACCACAATGGTGTGAAATAAACAGTCAATCCACTTATACATAAATTTGTTAGCTAAGTTAAGAAATAAAACATCCAAGCTTTCACTATAGAGTTGGAATATTTACAAAGCTTGTTCTCTCACTTGACAATGGAAATGTGTACAACGGAATTCAATGATAAAAAATGAGGATGTGTGACCCTTATACAAGGATCCAAATATTGATATCAATGTCATTTTGATGATTTTTGAAATGTCCATTTGCAAGGCTTATGGGAAAGGCACACCAAAGAGATGCTTGAATTTTGATGACTTCAACATCCTCAGAAAATGACCATTTCTAAGGGATGTTGGAGGCATGTAAAGGAAATCTCGAAGCTCTATCAAAATGATTATAATCTTGTTAAACCTATATAATTATGCTACTAAAACTTGCTAAATATCTAAATATTAATCCCATAAGAAAGTTTAAAAATTGAAATCTAGGGTCTAGCAATCTAGGGTCTAGCAATCAGATTTAGTAATCCTTGGATTAAATGATCTTAGCATTAACCTACTATAAAACTCGTGGATCTACGAATGTAATCCTTATCTGTTGAGTTTGGCACACGTGGAGGCGTGGAGGCTCCTTGGCATGTGGAAAAATAGTCCAAGAATTTCCTGGACTATTCCACATTGAAAACAAGGAGAGAGAGAGCAGCAGCAGCAGTAGCCAACGGTCTTGAAGAGAGAGAGAGAGGGTGGCCGACAGCTATAGGGAGAGGGAGGAGAGGAGTAGAGATGTTGGAAGAATTTTTATATTACTCAAAATAAGGATTATAAAGATTCTTTTATAAAAGAGAGAACATATCACAATCCTTAAAAACAATAACTGATTCTATCCTAATCAAATCATATCTCCTAGAAAATGCCAAATCCTCTAAACAAACTTACTAAAAACAAACATACCAATTAAACAAAACTTGCAATTAAAGCAAATGACCAAATAGGACTCTAAAAAACTCCAAAATCTGCGGCCCTTGGATCCTCTGAATGGCTGCCACGTGGCTTGACTAGTTGCCACGTGGTACACTTTATCCCCAATAGAATCAATCAATCTAGAGATTCTAGCTTGAGTCTAGCTTAAAGGACAAGAATTGGCTTGTGTTTTAATTTTGAAGAAGTTATACTTTATGCTTTAGGCATCTTCAACTAAACTTTAAGCTGTTTGACCTTCCAAGGAATACTTTCATTCTTAAGGGGAACCGTTCATGTAGATAATATTATATGGATGCCATTGCTTTTAGAAAGTCTTGAAATTTTATTTCGAAGAGGTGGTGTTTTGTCCTTCGGTAACCCTTTTTTGGAATTAATATAATAGGATGATGGCCAATCTTGAGTGGTCATCCCTTTTTCTTTCAAAAAAACCAAAAATCGACCCCTAGGTCAGGTGATCAGATGTTTCTCCTTTTATAGAAAGGATATTTCATAATCTCAACCAGGTCTATCGTAGTGGAGGAACTTTTCTCTTAATGTAATATAGTACTTGGTCAGTGCCTATGATTTGGACGTTTCCCATTATAGATGAGCTACTCTATGGAGAGTCTAGTCATCAAGTAAACGGAGATAACTTAGCACTTGGATCTTAGATATATTGGTCTAGAAGTTTTTCAAGCTTATTTTGTGTGGACCAAAAGCTAAGTTAGCATATTTTGGTGTCTTAGGTTTGATCTTTCCAAGATTTAGCTAAAGGCACATGCACGATATGTCGGTTTCTAAAGTTTTAAATATCGATATCGATGTTGAATCGACAATTGAAAAGGGGACATATCGTCAATATATTGTCGACATTTGGAGAATTTGGGAAAATTGCTTAAAATGCCATAATTCAATGAAATCAATATTTTAATAATCACTACATGTATGAAGAAATGTTTAAAAGATCAAATTTATAAATTTTGAATGAAAACAAAATATAAATGCACCACTAATTTAGTGTCATATCAACAATCATCGTTGTAAATCATAACTTTGAAAAAAAAAGCACATAATATGATATTAACTTAAGATTCTCATAATAATACATATCAGAAATGAAATATAATAGTATTGGTACCATCAAATCATGATTCATGACTTCTTCGATTCCATGTGGAGCTTTGACCTGGCTGAATACTTCTCCTCTTTCGATTTTCTTCCTCTATGATATCCTAGCACAGATACGGTAGTTGTCCCACATCATAGAGTTGTATTAAGTATTATATTCATGGATGTATCGTTTGCAATCTTCATCATTGTAGTATACAAATACTCCAAGATGTAGACATTGACTGTGACTATCGGTGCAGCTACTTCTAGATAAACCTTGACTATAATCATCTTGATCTTATTTATGATGCCTGATTGGTCCTCTTGAATCTCTGAACCTGGTAGAACCAACTCGTCTTAATTTACAACCTGAAGGTTCAGGAGGTTCGCATTGTTTTGTCAATGAAGTTCGTGGTGGCCAAGGAGGAAGTTCAGTATCTGATTGGGAAGGCTAATGATAATAAGGTTGAGGACCTTAGGGTGCAAAATATTTGAGAATATCACATACCCTTGTGTTGTAGAATTACTTCAACTAGAATGACTTTAGGCACCATCATATTCATAGCCATGGAACCATAATAAGATAAAGGTTGACTTGGCTCTGGTTGAGAGTCTTGAGACATCGATGACGATGAATAGTAGCTAGGCAAGAAATTTTATAAACTTTGTGCTTCATCTTGGTTGGGTGGGGGAGTTAGTATTGAGGGCAAGTGTAATGAGATCCATATCCATAGAAATTCGATGATGATGATGAAGGGCCTTCTTTAAGAATTGAATATGCTAGATTAAGGGTCCCACTAATGAACTTAATTCATCGATGAACATTATAAAAGTTGAGCCATACCCTGCATCATGGTCATGAGTTGAACTTGGCAAGGGATCTCCTTGTATGGTTCTGTCTCTCTTGATATTCATGTCCAACATCCTCTTCATCCTTATTAGGATGATATCTCCCACCTCCTCCACTACTTTCTTGCTGTTGAGATTCAAGTTCAACCATCATTGCATCGGCATCGTCTTCCTTCATCATCATCATCTTTGGTTGTTCCTAAAGGTGAATCTTTCTCCTCATCTAGACTCTCTTTAATGTCATAGATTACTCTTCTACCATGCTACCCACAAATTCATTTACATTTGTATCCATTTTTTTGCTATCTCAAGATTGGCATCACCATCTTTATCAAGCACTGGCTCTCCTTTGCTATTCAACCATTCTTGTAAAACATTTCATCATCTCTTTCTTCAAAATGACACGTGACATCAATCGAGTCTATGTATTCTTCCTTATGTTCTTCTTTCCATATATGTTTCATCTTTAATGTAATGTTGTAATGGACAAACACCAAGTTCATCAACTGGTTACTATCAATGTTATTCTCCTTTGTGAGTGAATCAGGTTAAAGGTATCCGAATTCTTTTTACACCCTCATGCGGATGCCATTTGAGATAAGATTTTAACGGCAACTTGGCGAAGGTTAGGAGCATCGGTGTCATGTAAGTGTCACCATTCAACTACAATAGAAAAATGAAAGGAAACTTATTAATTTATGTAACTTGTGAATTGTGAATTGAATTCACAAAGACATCTTTAAGACTTTATATTTAGATCACGACTATAACAAGAAGGGTTTTACTTCGTACATGTATAGTGTTTGTCCTAGAAGATAGCAACTTATCTCTAAAATATTTCATTTGCAAGAAACAATGAATTAAAAACATATAGTGTCCTCTATAATAATACGAGTAAAATGTCTAACAACGTATGCTAAAAGTACGAATAATGTGTCACCTCATTCATATGATCTGCTTGTTGTTGGACCTTTATGAGCTTAGAGATAACTATTTGCATTGCTTTGAGGAGCTCGCGATCACTACGAAATCCATATTTGTAGTGATATTTTGGATTTAGATACTATGCTGCAAAATTAGGATTTAAGATTAATCACTACAAGGCTACGGTAAAATATATATGAAACTTATACCATCGAGACATGGTCAGTTTTTTGTCCTTGTTCTGGAGGGGAAGCGATTGTGAGGGGATGAGCACCTTTCGATCTAAGAGGAAGAGAGCCAAGGTGTTGGCAGTTTTGTGGGGTGTGGTTGAGGAGGAATGGAGTGGTGTTTAGGGGCGACACACCTTATGTGGAGAATTTTTTCTCGTCCATTTCCTCCCAAGTGGTCTTTTGGGAGTCTGTTTTGTAATTGGTGATCTGGGTGTTGTTTTGATAAGTTTGATGAAATAAATTCAGGTGGTTATCATTTGGCTAACCGCCCCTTTGCTTATATATATATATATATGAAACTTGGTAGTTATGTAAAATTGTAAATTTATACCAGCTTTATGAAGCGGATGTGAGAGCATATCTTACCATTTCTCATCAATTATCTTTATGTATTGTTGAGTTAACTTCCCAGCATTCTCCTTGACCTTTTGCTTCATCATTTCTGTAGCTGCATGTATCTTGCTAAGATTGTTTTTTATCACCATCAACTATCCTTAGCATAGCCACAACAAATTCCATAATCTTTACAACCCATGAACAATTATTCCAGAACTTTATGGAGGTCACCAATTCTTCCACCTTCCCGATCTCTGTTTTGCAATGTTGTTTTGAATTCTAATCATTAGAGATAAATATCTACTTCAATCTCACTTTAATGTCCATAATACTATGCAATGTAATATAATTGCTTGTAAATCAAGTGATGGCGGGTCTTACCAATTCACTCATACAGAACTTTATCATTGCCTGTATTTGCTAGTGATTATAATTGAAAGTTGTGATTGAACGTGCATCTTGAATAAGTGCACTTATCAACTTCCTCTTTCCAAAGTCCTTCAAAATTAAATCAATACAATAGGCTGCATAAGGAGTCAAAAAACTTCCATACTTGCTAGACTTTATTAAATTCGTTCTAGCCTTCTTAATCTTGTTATTGATATTGGTAACAATTTGCACTACATTTAAGGTCTATCCTCTATCACAACATCCACGATCAAACATTATATGTACTTGTAATCTTTTGCTAAATTATATGCATCTACATATTTTAAAAAAAGTCTTTCCATCACAATAAAGAAGGAAATTTATTATTTTCCTTGTGAAACTGTTCCACCTATCACGCATAATGGAAGTTCCAAAATCCTACCATAATCTCTTCATCCCATCTATATGTTTGTTGATGTTATCCTTTGCCATGTATAAATACTTATTCATGATATGGTGTGGGGTAGAAGCCTTCGCACATATTCCTCCGTAGGTAATCTCATCCATAGTATGTTGTAGAAATGGTGTGTGTACTATATTTGTTGGAATCGCATGTGCAAAGAAGAGTATAGAGATGGTCTTTCTTACCCTTTCTCTAATATTTCTAAACATGCTATTAATGGTCTTCTGTCGTTTGTCTAAGCTTGGCACATATCTTATACCAGTTGATCTACCAACTTCTACCCCCGTTTACTTTTTTGCAGGATGCTCGAGGATAGTGGCATGGGCACTTCCATTTCCTCTCTTATAAAATAACCTTTTATAGGCAAATTCCTCTCATGTTCACTCCTTAGAAATTCTCTAATAGCACTCTTATATATCAATCTGTGTAGAAGTTTCGACATCACTAGGGTACTGAATAGTAAAATCATTGTCTAAGTCATCTATATCAGTATACCTTTTTTTCCCCCACATTCTCTTAGGGAGCATCAAGTCTCTCCTTGACTTCTCTAGATATTTCATTTTCTTTCCTTTTGCGGACAAATATTACCATAAATGTTGCACTATGGTAAATAGCATGATTGAATTACTTCATTTTTTTCATCATGGTTGAATATCTACAAGACATAGATTAACATTTCAAATCATTAACCATGGTTTGACAAGAGATCTATTCACAATTTAATATAAATAACTTTGAATGGATAATAAATGTGGCTTTAAGATAAGATTTAGGCCATAAAATTATAATCAAATTGAAGTTTAATTAGTGATCTTAGTAATGTAATGTGTAAATAACATTATCTAGCCAATAATTGAGTATGTGAAAATATTCAAATTCTATAGGAACAGTAACCATGGTTTAAGCATGATAATTTAGGCAACAAAATCATCACTAAATTAGTGTCTTTTTTTTGGAAAAGAGAAATGGTGATTGTCCATATTAGAGTTTAATTAGTGATTTTAGTAAGGTAATGTGTAGGTAACATTAATCTAATCAATAATCAAGTATATCTAAAGATTAAAGTTCAGTACAAACAGTAACCATGGTTTAAACATAATGATTTGGAGCTAACAATGCAAAAAAATTCAAGAAAATAAGATTACTTAAGGAGTTGAGGGTGATTATCTTGTTGAAAGATGAAAAAGAACTCCAAATCACCTAAGAGGAAGGTGCAGTAGCAGAGGAGAGGAAAGACGATGTTATAGCAGCAGGGGGAGAGGAAGAAATGGCAGTGGAGAAGGCAAAGAACCAAGATGGGTCACTGTTGGCAGATCTGCCGATGCGTATCGAGTCTATTGACAGATATCGCTGAATATTGGCAAAATAATGGAAATTTTGTGAAGAGAGGCCTCTAAAACTTCGATACGTTATCAAAATCCACCGATATGGTCAATTTATCGGGTGATATATTTGAAATGCGATTCTGCAAGGGTGTCGATATCCCTCCAGTTGGGGATATGTGATATATATCGCTGATATATCACAGACATTTAATTCCTTGATTTCTATTTTGATCCTTTTCAATTATCAAGCTGTCATCAAAGGTGGTTGGGTGTTCTTTTTATTATGTTTGTTGGGTAGGTATTGGGTGCATGCCTATGTTTTTCCTTTTCTTTCCGTTGAATTTTTTTGGGACATTTAGAAGGATATGAAGGGAAGCATATTAGAGGTTCATGATTTAGAGGTTCATGGTTAGAATTTTATAGATTAGAGAGTTAGATGGGAATTATGCAAGTGCTGGGCTGTCGTTTCATGATTTGTCTCCCTTATACTTGGAGTTCATGTTCTCAGAGGAAGATTTTAGTGCAGCTAAGAGAAAATTTTCTTATCATAGGTATTATCTTCCGCTCACTTGAAGTTTAAGACATTATCACCATCCACTGTTGTACCTCTCTCTATCTCTCTTAATAAACTCCTGTAACTCAAAAGATCTTCTGCGTCATGCTTCCATCAAATGCTTTTGCTCTGACCATCAATTTTCTATTTTCTTGGTAGTATGATCACAAAAAATGGTTTTGCCTATGGGAAGTGAAGGAAATTATTTTCCACAAAATTTCCATTTATATTGGTTGGTGGGAATATGTAGGAAAGGCTTTTTTTTTCTCTCTTTTTGAGGGCACGTATGGAGACTGGTGGAAAGAATAGTTTATATTTTAAAATGATGAACAATAATCATACTACTTTTGGGTTAATCGAAAATATTTTCCAGATGCTTGGAAAATATGGCTAGACACTATGGCTAACTTTTGTATAGATGTTGATTGCATAATCTGGTATCCTTAAGAAAATCCTTTTCTTCTAATTTTCGATATTTTTACTGACATCACCCATAATTTTGTTAGTCTGAAGTTTTTGCTGTAGCATTTGCCGTTCTTGCAGCAGGTGCTGTAATTCTCACCCTGAATGTCCTTCTCCTGGTGAGCACATATTTCTTTATCGAGAATTTTATCTGGCTTTTACCCTCGTGGCTCCACAGGTCCATCATACAATTTGTGTATGCAGGGTGGACACATAATCTTCTTTCAGAGTCTTAGTCTTCTTGGTTACTGCCTCTTCCCCCTGGATGTGGGAGCACTAATCTGCATGCTCAAGAACAATGTCATACTCAAGATAACTGTGGTGACCATAACGTTGGCATGGAGCTCATGGGCTGCATACCCCTTCATGAGTGCTGCGGTCTCACCGAGGAGGAAGGCCCTCGCCCTATATCCTGTCTTCCTGATGTACATCTCTGTTGGCTTTCTTATCATTGCCATTGATTGAAGGCCTTGTGGTAGCAAGCGTTGTGGCTGTGACAGAAGTGCTTGTCTTGAATCAGAGTTGGCGGATGTTACTGTTTCCAGGACCTTTCATGTGATACCCCTGTGCCTGTTCTCTTTCTTTTGTCTCTTTGGCCATCCCTCATATCTACCATTCATATTAGGCATGGATCTTGTAGAAGTTTATTTCGTTTTATAGGTATATTTGCATGGAAATAAAAAAAAAAAAATTCAATAGTCTGCTATGGTGGCGATGTATGAAGGACTCGAGAGGGAGGGTCGATCTTTGTTGGCTGTTACTAGGATTCTGTTCTCTGTTTTCACAATACTGAAGTTTTTGACTTTGGCCTTTTTTAGAGCTCAAGAGTTTGTCAGGGCCGATTGTTCTCTATTTCTGATCCTTTGTCCGAGTAATTGATTGTACAATATTTACTGTTTGTTATAGAACAACAAGACTTTGACGTTTTTGGGTTCGTATGATAAATGCAGTCTGCACATGATTTGCTTGTTTGTCTATCTGATTGCCGGATGTCTGTGGAAATGCGTGATATTTTTATTTGGCTGATATTTCGCTGGACACAGGAAAATCTGAGAATATGGTGGCCAAAGAAATCAAAGTATTTCATAAAACAAAGAATTCCAAATGTTGTTTGTAAAACTCTGGATATGAGGCTCAAGATGGAGAAGAAACATTTGCCTGATTTCAGTTTAGCACCTCTATAGGCAGTTCCAAACTAGCTGGACGATGGTGATTTTTCTTGGTTCGTTTCAATGCCAGTATACTGAGTTCCACCTTCTGGTGTTTGACCTATAAAATCATGAAACCGTTTATTGCAATGATGATATAAATTGCACAATTTTTTCTAATATTCTACTCGAATCTGCCTTTTTCCTGTGTATGGATAACGCTAACGGATCTGATATTGATGGACCTGTAGTATCTTGAAATTCCAAATTAGGTTTTCAAATATATCTATGTCAGTTTTAGAATTTTGAATTCAGTTTCAGTTTTGCTTAATGCACTACTTCGTGAGAGTATATATACAAAGGATAGAGTGTGCAGTTTATTTACATCTAAGTTACATGAAGTTTAAATATATTATTATATATAATTTTTTATTATAAAATAAAATTTTAGATATTAAAATTATTTAATAAAAATATAAAATATACAGAATTTTATTAACATCAAATGATCTAGTAGCTTTATTAAATAAGATCAAATTTTATAATATTTAAGTCGTCAAAATTTGATAGATTAACTTAAAATTTTATGTCAAATATATTTATATGAAGTGATTTTAATTTTTAAATTTTTAATTTAAAATATTACTCGTAAAAAAAATATATTAGCTAAATTTTAGCTATGCCTAGGTGAACTTCAAACTTCTTCTTTTTCATTTTTATATATATTATTCAATTTGCAGACTTCTTCAGGAATTCTACTCCATTCTTGTCCCAAGGAGCTGCCATGGCATTTTCCACGATCCAATTTGTTTAGCTACACCGAGAACAGCAAACTCTCTCCAATCAAATTGCCACAGCCAGTGCAACTCAAGAGGAGATTTTTTGAAATTAGATGTGTCATTGGTGTGCCTACTCAACCCCATCCACAATTGGCAATCCTGTCCTGCATGAAGCACATGGTTGGTAGAATCTTGTGCACCTATACTAGACGCACTCTGCTTACACTTCGTTCTTTGTATCTTTAACTAAGGCACATCCCCCCTGACATATGCAAATCAAAAGATATTCGAAATTATAATTGCTGGCAGCAAGGCATGACTAAAAGTTTCAAAAACACGACTATACATATTCTACAAAATGTGCAATTCATTTTGGTAATTTGTTTACAAAAAAAGGCTGATTTGATTAGTCTGATGTTTGCCTAGACAGCAGGTTATAGTGCAGGAACTCATTCCAAACGTCAGGGACACCCGGTAGGCACCAGTGGCTGCAATCTTGAACACTTCTGGAGGATCTACCTCCAGGTTTCCTCCCGCAGACAGAGTGATGTGCGTTCATTCGAAGTCCAGACATCGCCGTGACATTCAAAACAGTTACGGGGGTCTTCATCTGCCTCAACACCTGCTCGACAACCACATTCAACTTTGGGGATCTTCTAGCTGGCGTCTTGTTGAGGGGACGAGTGCTCTCCGAGCAGTGGCCTCCAGAATTCCACTCGCCACCACTGTTGGATGAGAAAGGCTTTAGACTGGCATTCTGTATTCCAAAGGATAGTGACTTTTGAGTTGTTAGATAAACTAGCAACACTGACCTGGAATGAGAAGGAGAGGAGCTCCTGAAGAAGACAGTAGTTCTTCTTGGATCGACATGTCGATCGATCCACGATGCCCACGGTTGTAGAGCTTTTCGGAAGGCTGTGGCAATATCTAGTTGAGGATGGACTAGATCGCCTTCCTGGAAGTAGTTCCTCCTGCATGAAGTATCACAGAAGAAGCATTGATCATCAAGAAAGCCAGGTGTAGGGTACACGATGAGATTTAATGACCATTGAATGATAAGAAGACGAATAGCATCAGGAAAGTCCCTGTTCTCACATCAAATAGCTTGTCAAAGGATGCATTTTTCAAATGCAGTACACACTGGCTTTAGTCTACGGTGAAGTTTTATTAATGACTACTTCATTTGAACTCGTGAAAAAGGAATAATGGACTAAAAAAAAGCCATTCTTTTTTGCTTCAGAAGGTGCAACTTCTAGTGAAGACAACTACTGCTAAGAACACATAATACTATCTACTTTGCATGTGCATCTAGTTGGGGCTCCACTTAGCATCTGGTGATTATTTGCCGCCAGAACAGGCATCCATGATTTAAAAAAGGCATAGATGGCAGGACTTTCTTTTCCATGATTAGTGTAAGCAATTCTCTCAATTAAGTAACCTGGCTAATAATCTCCCAAATCATGCCTGCATCACAGATTTCTGTGAACTTTGTGTTTAGAAGAATAAGTCTTTCATTGCCAAAAAGCAATCCACCTTCCAATTTGTATTGCAGGAGTTCACATATTGTCGTAACCATCATTGCACATGATAAATCACCTTTCTACAGACTCCAGAAAGAACTAGAGAAACATAAACCTCAAGATTGTTTACCATGAATAGCGTCCAACTAAAGTTTATTCAAGTGCAATGCATGTTAGGTGGATCTACTCACCCAGTTTTGGTTTTATGGTGAGACCACCAATGTGCAGTGTTGAACACAAGGATGGCTGCTTGTTTCCATCTTGATGAGCTCCCATCGATGGAGTCAATTCGCAGAGTCGATACCCGCCTCTTCCTAATCCTGGCCTTCTCCTCACGAACAAAGAAATGGGTCACATGGTATTCAACACTACATTTGCAGTCCCGCAAAAACAGTGATATATCAAATCAGCAGCAAGCCAAGGATATCTCTATGCCTTACAATCAATCCATCCGAAAAACTAAACTTCAGACATCGGAAGTCTGCAAATCAAATTCTACCAATTGATTGAGACTCCAACAGAAACGGCGAATTCTTGAGCAAATTTTTGGGCACCTTCGTCTTTCCAGAAAAATACAGAAGACCAAGTGGAATCAACTTCCCACCAGACAATCTCTTCTAATTGAACTGAAATAGTGTCACCAATTGGTGAAAAAGTGGGTTTTCTTTTTCCCTTTGGGTTGGATGAGAAACCAAAAATAAAGAGCTACCAACAGGAAAACTTTGAATGCACGATTTACAACAGAAGGGACAATAAAGTTCAACTGGATTTACTGGAAATTTGAAACTGTAGGTCCCCCTGCTTTTGGTTATTCTACGTCCACGTGCTTCATACATATGGTTGGGATCTGAGATGCCCTGTCGCAACATGCACAGCAAAGACTCCCACTGGTTCCTATTGATTGAATCCCCAGCAAAAACCAATCTCTTTCCTCTGATCATTTCCAACAATTTCACCGCATTGAACCTTGAGAAACAAAACCCAACATCCACGATGCTAATCAAGACCGTGTCTTTCATTTATGAGTCACTGGAAGTGAAGGGAAATTAGAATACCTTGGGAAGTTGCAATCAGATGGCTGCCACCTCCACTTCATATACTCCATGTGACTGGCAGCTGAAGCCTTCATCGATTAGAGGAAACGTCTTATTTGTGTACAAGGGATAGCTCTCATCAAAGACCCACCTTCCTTTGTAAATATCACAAGGTCCCTTCCTCAATCTTGGGATTCCTGACCACAACTTTAGACATATTAACCCTTGAAGCATCACCAGAACTGCTCCCACCCTCGAATCCTCCTGCTTTTCTTGCCTCCTCTCTTGGATAAGGAAAAGAAAAGGAGTCAACTTTACTTGAATCTCCAGGTTTTTCAGTCGAATTAACACTTCCACTGAAGTGGGTTCTCTCCAAAGTGGGATCTTTCATCTCAAGAAACGAATCCGAGTCCTCTGAGGAAGCAAGAGGCCCGTGGATGTGAGCGCATGTAGAGTTATCGCTCACCTCCTGATGGGTAGAAATAAAACCAAGATCAGCCTCCACGACCATCTCCTTCGAGAGCAGTACCGTTATGGTCATCACCAGAGAAATCCAGCAAGCTCTCCCCAGCTGCAGTCTCGCGCAAGGAATCCAACTGGATGCGGGTCTTCCCGTGGAGAAGAGTGGAATAACCGCTCAGCGTGATGGAGTAGAGGAAGAAGCACAGCAAGAGAGAGGAGGACAACGAGAGCGGGAAGAGGAGTCTGGTAACGGGCAGTAGTTGTTAGCCAACTCTAATTTTGTAATTAGTGGAGGGTAACGGGCAGTAGTTGTTGGACGCTCGCTCTCTCACCATGAAGAGGGTGTTGGCCACTAATTGATTAATAAATAGGTTATTATTATTATTTTTATGATATAAGTATAAAAATATAAAATTGACGTATTTTTGTATCATAATTATCGATACATCACATCTATATATTACAAAACGCATTACATTTTGTGCTTTTGTATATTTTACCTTTACTTTTAGGAATCGAAATCTCTTTTGGGTTAACTAAAGAGGAGTTTGTCATTTTCAAGTGATATAGGAATAGAGATTTAAACGTGAATTTCTCCTATTAAAGTCGAGTCTTTATCGTTCGACCATACCTTCAGCCTGAAGAGCATTGGTAAAGGCAAGTACAATCAAACACACTAATCTAAGCATACCATCCCATTAGTTGAAAACATAAGAAAAATCCATGCATTACAAACTATGTCCCTACATGCATTTCATAACCCCCATCCCTTCAAAAAAGAAAAGAAATAAATAAAAAAAAAATCAGAAAAACAACTTGTACTGTGTCCATTTAAGTGTTAATCTTGGAGTCCAAGATGAGCTATAATATCTCTTTTCAAAGGAAGTGAGCGATAGAAGGGACTTGTTAGTGATATCATGGGGCATTTGCCATAAGAGGCAGGAGTCATCCTCACATTGAAGAAAGAGACATATTGCAATAGAGGTTGAAAATGGAGAGCTAAAATTCTTAGGCCTAGTTTACTTGTAGGATAACCCCTCAAAAGGAGAGTTAACTCTCATTTACTAGCAATCGTGAGATCAAGAAAATTTTGCAAACTACCATTAGACCAGATAGGAAAGATTGGCCTCCAACGGGTGGCTCAGCTGATAAGGCCTTTATACCACTATTGGGGGAACGGGGTCTCCGATTCGAGTCTTGCCAACGTTGAATTTACCTGGAGGTTGTGGAGTTGAGGCACTTTGGTCTCCCGAGGACTACCTTGCAAGAGAAAACCTCGTCATCACAAAGATAGGAAAGATTGGTCTTCCCGCCTTTCTGATGCATTGTGGGCGTATAGGATAGCTCATAAAACCCATTAGGAATGTCTCCTTTAAACTAATATATGGGAAACTCTATCATGTTCCCATAGAACTTGAGCACAAAGCCTATTAGGCCATCAGAATGTGTAATTTGGACTTAGAGAAGGCTAGTGATCATGGAAGATTACAAATTTTTGAGCTAGATGAGTTAAGGAATGAACGTTATGAAAGCTCGATGATCTATAAGGATAAACTCAAGGCCTTCCACGACCGCCACATTCGTAGGAAAACATTTCACCCTAGTCAGAAAGTCCTTTTATTTGACTCAAGACTCAAGCTTTTCCGAGGGAAACTCGAATCCAAGTGGACTGGACCTTTCATCATTAAGAGAATATTTGACAATGGAGCTGTTGAAATCATCGAGATTGACAAATTTGAATCTTTCACTGTGAATGGACAGCGATTGAAACCTTTTATTGAGCCTCATGATTGATCTCAGACTTGTCAATTCTGTTGTTTCGCTCCTATATTTTGAATCATCTGGGTTTATGTCTAACTGAAGGCGTAAAACTTAGCAACTCTTTTGTATATAGCTATTTTGTCTTTCTTTATTTCTACATTTCTTCCTTAGTGTCTATCCTTCCATTTTAGTTTGCATGCATAGTCACATTTATCCTACATTTCACTACTTAGCCTGACTTTCCACTCTGATTTACATCAGACTTGAAATCATCTACACAGAGATTTTATCTCCTCATTCTAACTTCATTTCGTCACCTTAGTCTAAGTTAGTGAAAACAGAGTATGCATTTACATCCACCATATTCATCTAATGAGGATATTGCATTATTTAAGCATGGGGGGTGTAAATCATGAAATCATTTACTGAAATACAATTATAAACACCCCTTTAGAGTATATAGATGGTATTATTGAAAAACTCCAAAAAATTGAAAATTTTGAGAAAAAAAAATTACAAAAATAAAAACACAAGAAACTGTGAAAAATAAAAATTTCAAAAATACAATAAGAGATCTACCTTTTCTATTGAGGGAGAACTTTAGAAAATTTATGAGGAAATTGAATTGAAAAGTTTTGTAAGTGTTTAATTATGATCTTATAGGATTTGCTGGTTAGACTTCCCGGGCAACAAAAACTTGATTTTCTTAGGCTTAGGCTTAATACACTTATGCATTTACAGAAAAAATCAGGTTCTCTCCTAACTTAGGACATATTCTTGTACCTGAGTCATCAGTACAGGATTTGTTGGTTTGCTTTTACTTAAAAGTCTAAGTTTGGTTTACACTACACAGAGTCGGGAAAGACTAAATGAACTTAAGATTCAACCCTAGTGTTCATTAGGGAAGGTAGAGTCCTTACCTGTGCATGCAGGTAGACTTTTTATCCTAATATTTAGTTTTGTGTTTAAGAGAAGCTCTTTCCACTAAAGTACTCACCCACCAAATAAGTGTGTTCTACCAACTACAGTTGTAGGAGACATATTAATATTTGCTTTCAGAAAAATGAGAAAAAGCAAAAAAATAAAGAAAAATATAAGAAAAAGTCAAAAAGACTAGAAAAGAGGTATTCTTTTGAATAAGTCAGTATGCTCTCCGAATCCTGTTGTAAATATGTCCACCAAAAAGATTTTTCAGGGTACATTAAAAATACCATATTTCCACCAAATATTTTTTAAGTCACAATGCAATATAAGTTGGATTTAAGTCTTCAATCATTTTGAGAGTCGATCCGAAAATATAAGCTGAAGTTGAGACCAACCTGGACTTAAAAAAACGTGAAACCACGGACTTGAGTCTTGTGTTCATCCAGTTAGTTTTGATTATTCACTGAACACAACCATAACCTCTTAGCTTTTGAGCTTGGTAAAACCCTTTGAGTTCTGAAAATCACACTTAAGGTTTAAATATCAAAAGTCCTTATTGGTTGAGAGATGATCTATGATATGTAAGTCTTGAGTTTTGGTAAGCCTTTGTTAGCAATTGGTTCTCACAATGTCTACTATATAAACATAGTTGGTTTACTATAGAAAAATTTAGCTTAAAGATCATTTCTAAATACTTAACAGTTAAAAAGAGTAAATAGACATCTCATCATACTTACCTAGCCGTTACTACAATGCTTTGCACTGAATAACTTGTTTGCTAAGGGACTAGCAAAACCTAAGTATGGGGGTATGATGAAGTGTGGCTTATTATAGCTAAAATACTCAAATTAAGCTAGAATCTAAGTTAAACACTATCATATTAACATAATAAATGGGTTAAGTGTGAGAATTAATGGAAATAACCTAAAACACTCAATTTGTGTTAAAAATGAATAATTAAGTTATATTTGAGATATTCTATTCATAAAATACTATTGGATGATCCAAATGTCAATTGAACATTAATTTGAGAAATAAAGTATAAATTAAGAGTTTAATTATGTTTCAACATGTTCAATTAACATAACATTAAAATTTCATTGCATTTGGACAACATTTGGACCTGGTAATACTTGCATTTCACTTAGGTCCTTCGTAGCATTACATTTATTCACCTTTATAAGCCGCAGGGGCTTATTTGCAAGCCTCTAGGGACTTCTTTGTATGAAATCTTCACCACCTATGGGTCTTTCTGCAATTTCTCACCTCTTCACTTAAATGGGCTCTTCGTGCAATTTCTCCTTCACACCTGATGCTCCAACGTCTACTGTTCATTCACAAAAAACAGGAGCAACAGCGACCGTTCGTTCTATGGAGCACGAGCTCGACGCTGGATCCTCCACCGGAGCCTCATCGCCGGTGCGAGCACCTTCGCACCGATCCTCAGATCTCATCCAACGGCCAGATTCCTGCGCAAAACTTCCCGCGCTCAACTGCAACTCATCCTCACCGTTCAACCCCAATTCGATCCTCCCTCAAATTGGGTAACCTGAGCTCCCCTACGCATATTTAAGGGGCTTCCCAAGAGACCCTTGATCCCTTACTGACTCCCTTCCCTCGAGTCAATCCCTTCGTCCACCCCTCCAGTTCCATTTTCTCCTTCCTCGATGGCCGGTGACAGCAGCTACTTTCTCCCTCGATTCTTCCCCATCAGCCACCGGCCGTTCGTCCGAGAGAGTCCATCCCTCTGCACCCCTCCTCCCAATCAGACATAGACGAGATCGAGAACCTCATCAACTCCAGCAGCAGCGACGCCCCTTCCAACATCCTCCCGGCAGCCCCACAAGCCCTCCACACGCCTCCATCCCCATCTCCTCCTCCCCCTCCAGCCTCCAACCCCAACCCCCTCGATCCACTCCTCCTCCTTCCTCTTCTTCCAATCCTGTCCTCCCCGTGGTCTCCTCCGACTCCCAACAAAACAAGGCCGGCGGGGGCATCGCCTCGGATGGGTTTGGCCCCGCTCCTAACACCCTGACGGAGCCCGTGTGGGACACGGTCACGAGGGATCTCTCGAGGATCTACACGAACCTTAAGCTGGTGGTGTTCCCCAACCCCTTCCGCGAGGACCCCGGGAGGGCCCTCCGCGACTGGGACCTATGGGGCCCCTTCTTCTTCATCGTCTTCCTCCGCCTCGTCCTCTCCTGGTCTGCCTCCATCAGAAAGGTCGGTTCCCTTCCACCCTATTCCCATCCATCTGATCTGCTTCTCTCTCTCTCTCTTCCCCTCTTTTTTTTTTTTCAATCTCTTCTCTCGAATGAATGCCGATCGGATCCATAGAAAATCCCTGAGTTTCGTTTTCTGTCACTATCGCTTGAAATGCGTTTTGGCTGTGGGATGAAGGTATTAAGATCTCCAATGGGTCCTTGGGGTTACTTAAAGGAATATGCTGGCATTGTGTGCATCACGAGTAATTGTATGCATTGGAGAAGATGGTAGATGGTAGGCAAATCGAGTCAACGCGGGGTTACGTAGGCAGTCGACACATCTGGCATGCTAAAGAGATCGTCGTGTGAGTTGCGATCTATCGTTTGATTTCTTGATTGAAACAATGGATTTGCGATGCGAGTAGCTTGGGGAAATTGGTGGGTGGGGGGGTGGTTGACCCTCAGAGAGACGAGTGTCTGATGTGGGATTTCGCTCTAGTTGGTAGTGTGGATATTAAGATTGTTTGTTTGCGTTGATAGATTGGAAGTCCTTTTTGAAGCAATGTAAGATCCTTACAAAAACAGATATGGGAAGTTAGACATTCTCTTCACTTGCTTGTGGACTTGTATGAAAACATACAAGTTCTAATCGTGAATCATAGTAAAAAGAAATAGTCGAAAACAAAAAGGAATCATGTCATACCTACCAAGTTGCTCTACTCAATATTAAAGAGTTAGGAATTACTGGTGGAATGGAGTCACAATTTAAACCTGTGACTTCAAGGTTGGTTTTATGATGGCTTTTGGACTAGAAGGGCCTTGTACCGGTAGTAAGAGAGTTGGATGAGGATCTTGTGAAATACCAAGCTGCTCTACTCCACCGTGTTGTTGAGCTATAAAAAGTAAAGATCTATTTTTCGTTGATTATCTCCAGTTCCCTTAGAAATTCATTGTGGTTTCAACATTTAGATACTACTACATTGTTTGCCTAATTGATTATTCCCAAAATTCTACAATAGTGATCACCAGGATATGGGATGATGTATTATGTGGCCCGGTCGTTCCTGTAGCGCAGCTAGAAGCATTGGCCAAGTTAAGATCTAAGTTCTGCCCAAGATGTTGAGGGCTTAAACTCTGACGAAAACCTACAGCATGCAGGAGCCAGGTATGGTGCTTCACTCAAAGTAGTATGGAATCAAAAGAAACTATTAGCAAAAGTTGAGTAGTGTAGAACAAAATGACAATGTAAAAAAAATACAATGAGTAGGTTGCCCTTAACAATTTACAGTCTTGATGATCTCAATTAATGCATCAAGGCACGAGATGATCTCAATACGATATCGTAAAGAGTGCAATTGGTATAAGACAACCTCTTCTCATACTTATTCCACATCTTAGTTCATTATTATGGGGTCATTGCGAGAAATGATACTACATTTACAAGGCATATATGCATAGCAAAATTGTGTGATGCATGTATGCAAGGCATAGCCCATCTATTACATTTACATTCTTCCAATTCAATACGTAATGATATTTTTTATCTCATATTTTCAAATGTTTGGACTTCTCCTATACCTTCTTATGATGGCTACAAATATGACATTACTTTTATTGATGACTACTCAAAATATGTGTGGGCCTTTCCTATGAAACTTGAGTCTGATGTTTATTTGATTTGCATTCAATTTTATTCATACGCAATTCTCCTAGGTAATCCGTGCTTTTCATTTTGATTTGGGGGTAAGTATTAGAGATTTTCTATGTGGCTTCATGATAAGGGTATATGGCATAGAATTTCAGCTCCTCACATCCTAGAACAAAGTGGGTGTGTGGAAAGAAAGAACAAACATATAATTGAGATGGCTAGGTCCTTGATGTTCCATGCAGCTATACCCCTTCGTTTTTGGTACAATGCTATTCATACCGCCACTTGCATTATCAACTCTTTACCTTCCCTCATATAACAAGGCTAAACTCCTTATTGATTGCATAACAATCATACAGCCTAATCTACTTGAATTAAGTTAGATTCTAGCATAACTTAAAAACAATGCATGAATAAGCATCATAATTTGTATAGTAGTTAGTTTGGTAGCTTTATAGATAATATTGCTATTTTATGCTCTAAAAGAGAGACGATATCGATTGCAGATAATTCGAGGCCACAGATTACAGATTAGACTATACAGATATGATCAGGACGACAATGAGAGCCCAACGCTTTTGAAATCATCTTGATCAGACGACCACAGCAGCACATACACCCCATAGAAGAATGGAGGCCAAGGAGTAAGATGGTAGAGATCCAAGCTTCAGATGTCAAATCCGACAACACGGATGGATCCAGATCAACAATTGCAATCCACTAGCACAAAAACTCATCTCAATCAGAGACCTACAACATAATCTACAAAGGAGAAAAGATGAACGGCTACGATGGGGTCACGTGGTACCATCACAGCCGCCCAAGAGTGCCGTCCAACCTTTGAAGTTCTCGCGCCTTTTGGGTTGTTGGATCGTCATCCAATGGCCACAAGAGCGCCATGTCATCGCTCCAGACACGCTTCATTACGGAAAGGTCATGCTCAGCCGTTGGATCTCCATCCAACGACTGAGAGCAACCGTGCGAAAAATGGGAAGCGCGACCATCCACGCACGCCCTTAGTGTGTTGGTTGACGTGCTCGATCAGTAGCGCAAAACGCGCGGTCAATTCTCAATCCACAAGAAATTAAGGCAGCAACGAGCGCGGATGAAATTCAAGCATCGGATGTTCATCAAATGGCGATGGAGCGAAGGTGTGTCATGCTAAGGATCGTTGGATGCCCACACGCGTGACCACGTGCAACCAAACGCATGCACATGCGTTAGGATTTCAAAGGTGGTGGGCGCGGTGCATTTAAGTCGTCCGATCTCTAAGGATCGAACGTGGAGCGCTTGCACGATTTCAACATCTACAGTTGAGTCGCGAAGGCGGTGCGAGCGAGCGCGCAGCGACAATCGTGCGATGGCGATCCGAAGGATGAAAGCATGCCACGTGGTAGCTAGAGGAGCAATTCGAGCGTTAAAGGCGTGCAAAAGGTGATTTTGAGTTGCGATTTGATCTGTTGGTTTCCTGATCGATAGATCTGATCAAACCAAGGTTATTGCACGGTTTTGGGGGCTTAAATGCATATTTTGCCCCTCATTAATGTTATAAAAAGAATCCTAGGGTCCCTCAGTTGAGAGGCAACTCCCACCAGATAGATCTCCAACCTCTCTCTCTCTCTCTCTGCAACTTCTCTCTGGTCTTCCTCCCGACGCTCTGGATTTGAAGTGCTACCGCACTTCGCACAAGCATCCTACAAGCGGCGTCGTCCTTCATTTATTCTCTCTCTCTACTCCTTAACATAGTTATTTTTAATTTGAAATTTGTTTACAAGAAGTAATAAAATTTTGATTCTCTGGATATCTGATTTCTCTTTTGCATTAGTAGTTAGTACGAAAAGCTTTTGAGAATCATGTTTTACCTTCCTGTGAATGATTCGGTACTCACCGAAACTCTATAAATGTTATTTGTTTCATTGTAATTCGCATTACAACGATACAAAATCTTTTAATGCATTTTGCTATCGAACAAGTTAGTGTCGTTGTTGGGGAGGCAATGGAAAATTTTTTAAGCTTTTCTTCTTAGTTTCGTGTGTGTAGGAAGCGTGGAAATTTGAGAAGAAATGCAACACGGGAAAATTGTAAGTTTCGAATATCAGGTAAGTACTGATATCTTATATTAAGTTAGATTTCTTTTCGAAAAAAAAAAAATTAGGTGATTGCTTGATCCTTAGGTTAGAATTTGCTTGATCTAAAAAAAAATCTCTTGTTGGTGGGAATCAACATAACCACCTCTTATATTTTCGGGCTGAAACAAACTCTCTTATTAAAAATTAAATTCCTGAAAAGTTACATGTCCAAAAATTATAAAATTTTTAGTAGGCGTGAGTTTTGAACTCATGAACAATATATTCAAATTTTGTGTCATTCTGAGTTTTATAAAAATCTTAAAAATTCACGAACTGAATTGATATCAAATTTGTTATTGATTACATGAATTTTTGGACTTCAAAAAATTACATGAATTTTTATACAACTCCAGTTGACTTGAAATTTGGATACTGAATTCCTATGAAAATCAAGAATTTAGGAAAATTTTGAAAAAAAATATTTTCTACACGTTTGATTGCACGTAGTATTCAATCACCAACTGGAGGTCAAAACAGACTACAAAACTTCTAGTACACTTTAAATCTTAAAAAATAGAAACATATATTAAAATTCTTGGAAAAATATTTTTCGAGTGTCTAGTTAGTGGTGTAATAAGATCAATTGATTACATTGTTTGGGTCGCACCAGTTCCCTAATTTTGGACTTAAAAGGATCATCTAGCACTATCTGCTTTTAGAGATTCACAATAAGGTAAAGCATACTTGTATTTCCATACTTAAAGGAAATCTATCAAACAATTGGGACTTGCAAAATCTTTTGTCTACCTCATCAGAACCATTGTTTGAAGATAGTTATTCAAGTGAACCCTAAAATTCACTAATACAAGCAATTGAATCTTAAAATTTGCTTCATCATAAAAATTGCTTATGAACCCCTTACCTATGCACTTCACATTTTTGAAATCAATTTTAAGGGCAACACTCTTCTAACGCTCATCATATTCCAAAAGTACCTCAAGCCTAAACCTAAAACTGAGTAGACGTACCCCAAGTAGGACTAATTTTCTTGGTGACTTGAAATTAGATTGGGCTTGTCTACTTGGACCCACTGGTGACAAGAAAGGTCGATGCGGTAATTGCGTCAACCCTTAGTGGTGTCCCACCGTGTAGGGTGTCCTAGGAGGTCCCACACTTCTGACCAGTTAAGTAATTCAAAGGTTGATCTAACCTAGTCGTGTTTAAGGAGCTAGGATTAGGTCTAATTAGTGTTTACACTCTAAGGATTAACTTGATTGATTATACTGTAAGGGCGGGGATTCTCTCATCTGTTTTCTCTATCTCATCTATTAACTTTCTTTTGGTATATGGACGCTAGAAGGTCTTTGAACGCTGATTTGGTACCACCTTTAGAGAGTAATCTAAGAAGACGACCCAATTTCTCTATGTCTTATTCCTTTCCCATGGGTAATTACCATGAGGAAGAACCGATTGAGGAGGAGAACTCGGACCTATACTCTTTTGCTTCCCACCATTCCTCCTTTTCTCCCTATCCCAACCCATCCCTTGCTCCAACATCTTCGGGATGGGAGAACCTTCCTTAACACTCGGGACTTGATTCCCTTGTCTACACCTCATATTTCCCAGGTATATCCAGGCCTACCTCATCCTTATGGAATTCCACACAAATTTTTGGATATCAAGAATCTCTACAATCCCAAGAGACACTCCATATGGGACCAACACCTGATTGGCATGACCAACTATCTTGATCAGATTCATCTCTCCCCTGGTCAGGGATATGCCTCAGAGTCCCAATACCTAGAATATCAATCCTATCCTTGAAATCACTTTGCAAATTATCCTAATTCTACCTAAACCACTCCACCTTCTTATTGGGATAACTCGACACCACCCAACCAAAGATAGGATTCTTACCTTAGGTATTCAAATGATAAATATTCTGATTTGACTAAGGTTAGAAATCTTGAAAATTATTATCCTCAGCCTACTCAAATCCTTGACCATGGTGGTGATCCTGCGATTACCCAATTACTCCAAGTAGTCCAGGAGATGAGAGAAGTTAATAAAAAGAATACGAATAACCTAACAAAAGAGCTCAATAAAATTGGGGAATCACAACGTCATGGACCTTATCAGAGTGTGCCACAAGTTTGTGGTAAGCCACTTAAGGCTGAGGATCCAATTTTAAGTATGACATCTTATCCAATCCCAACCTCTACAAACACCGAGCTCACCCACCAACCTTGTGATTATCCAGAATAGATCCTACCCAAACATACATCTGAACTAATTGATAATTCTGATATCCTAAAGACTAACTTTGAGGAGAAAGACTTACTCGAGGATCTAAATCTTGATTAATAACCTGAATTACAATCCTTTATGTCAAAAGATGCACAACTGGACCACGCAAATGATTTGGATTTGGATACCTTGAAAATGTTGGGAGAATGATCAGATGTGCTTAGACAATTTGATATCTGGATTCAGCAATACTAATCATTCTGAGATATTCCATATAGAAGTCGAATCTGCCTTCACTTCTATATCAGCTAATTCACACCCTTCTCTTCCCATCCACCAAAGTCTTGAGGAAAACCCTGACTCTTATCCCCAACCTCTCGAGATTGAACAAAACAAACAGTCCCCTTATGAAAGAGATGTTCAAGAGATTGCATAATTATTGGAGATGACTTATGGTGATTTATCTGAGGAAGCAAAGAATTTAGATGAATCATGGAATTTTGAGGAAGTTGATTTGATTGATAAAAACAAGAAGACATTCCCTCAGAAGATGTCGTTCAAGAGAAAGACAATTGGGATCAAATTAATAATTCTACTCAGAAATTCACAAAACAAAAAGGATTTGAGGCCTTGATTAATCTAGATTCCAGTCTTACTCCCCCTTGGGAAAATATTCTAAGGAAAATGAATTTTCACACATTACATTTAAGGATTTGCATCATGTATTAAGATAGGATTTGGGTGCCTCGTATGAGATTTTTAATCACCCTAGGGATGAACTTGAGGATACTGATATCTAGCATAAGTTGGGTGAATCTGGAACTATTAAGATGGACCACTGGATTTTATTTGACTCACCTACTCTACATCCATCTACGCCTGACGTGACTTACGAAGTAGTTCTTTGTATCATTTCAGACTACGCAACTCAAGTTCCTCCATTCATTTCCCATCACTTTTACGACTCGTATAATTTATTCCCCACTTACTACTCTTTACCCACCTCATCTACCTTACTCATGCACCACTTCTTAGGGTTACCACTATCTACTTTCCACTTTGGCACCCGCACTTATTTTTCTCTCTTTCGTAGCACCTGGCTACAAATAATTTCAAGCTCATTTATTTTATTTTTCCAACCTTTTGGGCTTGGTATTCATCATCAGTTGGTCCACATTTGTGGATCACTGATTCTTGGAACACACAATCATATCTTTATATTAATCCTGACTCAACCCATTAATTTAATCATCCATTTTTGGGTTTAGGTCTGACAAGTGACGTTAAACTTAGCGCTGGTTGGGAGACAACTCAGTATTCTATATAGGTATTTTTCTATTCAAGCTGACCTTGATTAACAAGCTCAATCAGGTGATATCCCCTCCTCTTGCTTATTACATTTTGATTTTCTTGCATACATTTCAATGAAGACATCATAAATGAATAGGTATGGGGGGGGGGGTGGACATTGCATGTCTTATTTTTATGTCAGAAAAAAAAAATTTCATTCATGCATAAAGAATTTTTATCAAGAAGGTTTTGTTAAGGATTTATTCTTTAAGTTAATTCCTGAATTAGAATCCAGTAGATTTTCACACTTATGTAGAATTTGCAATGGATCCTCTGTGAAGATTGATAGACATCTTTAGTTTGTCAAGAAGAATCACTACTTCTCCTCCTGAACCCTTGTATGGTAATTATGGAGTCAGGTAAACATCTTCTAGTAGATACACCAACCAATTGCGAGGTGAGAGTAGAGAGTCACTGATGCTCTGAGATTAGTATAAGGAATCTTCATTTTTGGGTAATTAAATAATGATACTCGGAGTTAGATATAATTTTTGCTCTCGCTTCCTGTGTATAAATTCTTTGCGTGAATTTTTGGAAAGTCACTAAATAAGGCAAATACACAGAGAGCGAGTTCTGATAAAATTAGGATCAATGTGTATGGTTATGACCATCATTTACGGAATCCTCAGTTGAAGGAGAGTATTAATATCAAGATAAAAAATATGATGTCCCATCCATTCTTTTTCCGGTGTTGAGAATAGGCACTTTGATAAAATAAGCCACCTAATATCCTTTTGAACATCCCAAAATCCCGAATAATGCCTCATGAATAAAAATGTGCATGAGTGCTGCATTACGTTGTGTTGGTACAAATAAAAATAAAAATAAAAAGAAGAGAAAAGCAGAAGAAAAAAAATATATATTTATATTTAAAAAAAGTGTTGTGTTTACTTCATGTTAAGCACGTTGAGGCAACAATATACATTTCCTTTATAATCCACCAAATACAGCATTGATATACTTTTCTGTATTTCTGACCACCTGAATGCGGGCTGAGAAAATTTGATTTAGTCGAAGGGTTATCAGAACTTAATCAAAGTATTAATACCATAAGAGATCACCAAATATGCTGACGAATATGGTGAAATTGTGAGCTCAACAAGAGAAAAAAAAGAAGAGGAAAAGAGTGAAAGAAAAAAAAGAAAGAAAGAGAATGGGAACAAAGGAACTAAAGAGAATATAGTTTCTCCACCCCTGTTTGAGTTGAATTATTTAATGGTTTGGAAATCTAGGTTTTGTACTACTAGTTTATGTGTAACACCAGATGTGTATGAGCCACCAAATACAAATCCACCTGACTCAAAATATCTTCTATTAAGCCAAAAGTCGGGTTGAATTTATAGATTACTTTATAATTCCGAGGGAAAAAGTTTGCCTATCCCAATAGAATTTTACTAAAGGTTAAGTATAAGCATTAGATGTGGATTGATTTTTCACTTAGATCCGTTGCATAAGCTACAACATTACACTTTCATGAATGTTTGGATTTCTAAAGTTTTGGATGAAAACAAAAGAACTAAATCTCTAGTTAAACTCTCGATAGAAATCAGTTATTAGGGTCACTTTGTATTTGCTAAGGACTAGCAGGATTTAGGCATGGGGGTGTGATTGCATAGTAATCATACGGCATAATCTACTTGAATTAAGTTAAATTCTAGCATAACTTAAAAATAATGTATGTATAAGCATCATAATTCACATAGTAGTTAGTTTGGTAACTTTATAGATAATACTGCTATTTTATGCTCTAAAAGAGAGATGATATCGATTGCAGATGATTTGAGGTCACAGATAACAGATTAGACTATATAGATCTGATCAAGATAACAACGGGAGCCCAACACTTCTAAAATCATCTTGATTAGACGACCATAGAAGCACATACAGCCCATAGAAGAATGGAAGCCAAGGAGCAAGATGGCAGAGATCTAAGCCTGAGATGCCAAATCCGACCGCACTGATGGATTCGGATCAATGATCGTAGTCCAACGACACAAAAATCATCTCGATCGGAGACCTACAGCATGATCTACAAGGGTGAGAAGATAGACGGCCACGATAGCACCACGTGGCACCATCACAGCCACCCAAGAGCGCCACCCAACCTCTGAAGGAGTTCTCCCTGCGCCTTGTGGGTCATTGGCTCGACATCCAACAGCCACAAGAGCATCACGTTGCCGCTCCAGACATGCTTCACCATGGAAGGGTCATGCTCAGTCATTGGATCTCCATCCAACGACTGAGAGCAGCTGCGCAAAAAATGGGAGCGACCATCCACGCCCTTATCACGTTGGTTAGTGCACTCGATTAGTAGCGCAAGACGCGCGGTCAATTCGCAATCCACAAGAAATTAAAGCGGCAACGAGCAATGAAATCCAAGTGTCGGATCTTCATCAGACGACGATAGAGCGAAGGCGTGGCGCACTGAGGATCGTTGGATGGCCACGTGCGTGATCACGTGCAACCAAACGAGCGCGCACTTTAGGATTTCAAAGGCGGTGGGTGTGGTGCATATAAGCTATCCAATCTCTAAAGATCGAGCGTGGAGCGCTTGCGCGATTTCAGCATCTACAGTTGAGGTGCGAAGGCAGTGCGAGCGAGTGCGCAGCAACAACCGTGCGATAGCGATCCAAAGGATGAAAGTGCGCCACGTGTCAGCCAGAGGAGCGATTCGAGCGTTAAAGGCGCGTGGAAGGTGATTTTGAGGCACGATCTGATCTATTGGTCTCCTGATCGACGAATCTAATCAAACCAAGGTTGCACAGTTTTGGGGGTTTAAATGTCTATTTTGCCCCTCATTAAAGCTATAAAAAGAACCCCAAGGTCCTCCAGTTGAGAGGCAACTCCCACCAGACAGATCTTCAACCTCTCTCTCTGCAACTTCTCTCTGGTCTTCCTCCTGGCATTTTGGATCTGAAGTGCTGCCGCACTTAGCACAAGTATCCCACAAGCGACGTCATCTTTCATCTACTCTCTCTCTTTACTCTTTAGCATACTTATTTTTAGTTTGAAAACTATATACAAGTAATAAAATTCTGATTCTCTGAATATCTGATTTCTCTTTCGCATTAGTAGTTAGTACGAAAAGCTTTTGAGAATCATGTTTTGCCTCCCTACGAATGACTCGGTATTCACCGAAACTCTATAAATGTTATTTGTTTCATCATGATTCGCACAACGATACGAAATCTTTTAACACATTTCACGGTCGAACACTTATCAGTTGCTTTATCAAAAACAACTAGCCTACGATTTCATGAGGATTTTTGGTTGCAAATGCCAAGCTTTAGCCTCGGTCTACTTTACATGTCTTCCTAGGGTGTAGTCCTCGCCATAAAGCCTATCAATGTTATAATCTTCAGACAAACAAAATTCTTATTGTAAGACGTTATTTTTTATGAAAGTCTCTTTCCATTCAAGTTGTTTGTTCCCAAAACTACACAACCATCTTCTATGTCTTCCTCTCCGATTATTTTACCCATTCCTTCTTCCCTATTATATTTATCTTCCCCTTCAATTCCTACAACAACTTCGCCACCTCTACCTCCACCTCCACCAAATACAACTATTTCCCCTAATATACCATGTCGCAGCCATCCAATCTCCAATTCTCCTCTCATTCTGCCTTCAATACCTTCACCTACTCCAATGACCATTCCTTTACCTACTCCTATTGCACCCTAAAGACAGCATCAGATGGTCACACATTATATGTGTGGAATATTCAAGAAAAAGGCTTTCTCCGGTACTCTTCATCCCCTTCCTGTAGGCCTGCTCTGTCATTTTTCTAAATCTGAGCCAACTTCCTATACTAAAGCCATGAAGCATTCTCATTGGTTTGTTGCTATGATCAAGGGAATTAATGCCTTGCTACGCAACAAAACTTGGGTTTTGGTACTTCAAACTCCTATAATGAATTATACTTGGAAACAAATGAGTATACCGCATCAAATGAAACCAAGATGGTTCTATGGAGTATTATAAAGCTTGATTGATAGCAAAAAGGTTCACCAAACCAAGGGAATTGATTACTGTGAAACTTTTAGCCCTGTGATCTAAGCAACTATTGTCCATCTTTTACTAGCCTTGGTTGCAGCACATAATTGGAATATGTGTCAATTAGACATTCAAAATGTCTTTTTACATAGACATTTGGATGAAAAAGTCTATATGGTTCAATCTCCATTAGAATTTCCCAATTATGTTTGTGCTCTTCAAAAGTCCTTGTATGGACTCAAATTAAGAGGTTAAGCATGTTTCTTCATAATTGTGGTTTTCATGATTCAAAGACAAATTTGTCATTGTTCATATATTTAGACTAGTCTTTCTGCCTCTGTTTCCTCATGTATGTCGATGATACACTTGTATAACGTCAACTTTAGAAACTCTTGTTAATAAATTGACTCATGAATTTCCATCTTGAAAGTTGGAAAACCCAAAATTTTTTCTTAGTATTGAGTTACACTATTGTAGTGATGGCATTTATTTGTCAAAACAAAAATGTATTCTTCATTGCTTGTTAAAGAATAATTTGGAAGGGGCTAAGCTAATGAAGACTCCTATGATTATTGATTATATAAAAATGATTCTTCCTTGCTTTCAGGTCCTGTTATCTACAGGAAACTTGTTGGGAGCCTACAATATCTATCTTTTACATGCCTGGCATTCAATTTGTTACCAATAAATTTTTGCAACATATTCATCAACAGTTTTAAAGCAACAAAACGTGTTCTTCGATAGCTGAAGGGCATTGTTGATTATGCTCTTTTTTACTCCAACAACTCCACCATGGTGTTAGAAGCCTTCTCAAATGCTGATTAGGCCACTTGCCCCAATGACCGTTGTTCCACTACTAGGTATATCATCTATTTGGGTGTCAATCCCATTTCCTTGTCCAGTAAGAAGCAAGCTACTATTGCATGCTTAAGTAATGAAGTTGAGTATTGATGAGCCTACATTTGTAGGTTATTTTTGTACTTAAATATCTAGACATTCAATTCATGCTAGTATCTATAAAGTATGCATTAGGATGTAAATAATTAATTCATAAATTTGCTTGGTTAACACACATCACACATTACATGCATGATTTAGATAAAAATAGGATTTAACATCTCTTTTAGGTTCTGCACATAAATAACTCTCATATATTTTTTAATTATTTAAACATCTTTTCTTCACAATGGTTGTAGCAGTCACACCAGTTGAGATCTACCATTGAAGCCTTGCAATGGAGCGGAAAGAACGGATCTCAACACTCCTCTCCTATTAAGAGGAAGTCACCTGCAACCGAGCTTGGGAGGCCATCACCCCCAACAGTGTTGAGCAGCAAGCTCTCCTCTATTCCATCACCGTGAGCGTGTGATGTGACAGAGCACATTGCCATCCAGAGCTCGATCGCACCACCGTGAGTGCACCAACTAGGGCATGACCTGTTCCACCACTTCCAGACCAACAACTGCACATACGTCCTAAGTGTACATCCTCCACCTTCCACCTTACTATTCATCATCTCTCTCCTTTGTTCTTTCCTCCGTGGAACTCCTCAACTCAACATCACTGCCAACACCACCACCGCTCTCCTCAACGCCAAGCGGCCAATGGCTATTCCCAATCAACCACACCACCATCTCTTCTTCTTCCTTGACTTTTACTTTTCTTCCTCTCCTAACTCCATTGTTCATCTTCTTCATAACAAACGCAAACCTTCACCACACCACCTATTCACAGCCACCACATCCGACCATCATTTGTACTGCAAATGTCACTGGCGTCCTTGCCATCCTCAAGAACATCCATGCCGCTTCGTCGGCGCTTCACTTGTTGAGCTGAGCACCAATGCCAGTGTCAACCTCTTCACCAGCCACCTTCCCACTGGCCATCTCCTGCCACGCCGGTGCCACCATCGCGATCCTCCTCTAGCACACCTCCACCAAGATCCTCTCCAACGCTGACATCTCCCTCCCACTACTACGAGCTTAAGAAGAGGATCCCCTGTTGGCTACAGCAAATGTAGCAATTAAAATTTATACTTTCATGACATTGACGTCTATCATTTTTCTATTTAATGAGTTAAATATTATGGCACATTTATGAAAATAGCCTCCACCTTTCATGTAAATGTAATTTCAACTTGTCCATGCTTTGTTATCTTAATTGAAAGTGTATTTTGACTTGATTTCTTCGACTAATCATTTGTGAATCTTATTTTTTTCTCATTTTGTGAGTTTTAAATAGGCCATTGCCTCCCTGTGGATATGACTGACTCCTCTAGGAGTGGTTAAATTTTATTTGTTTTGATAATTTATTTTCTACCACTAGATTACTACTTCAACGTACTATTTTTTCTTGTGCGAAATTATTCTAAAGTAAAAATCGACTCTGTCAAGTATTATGTATTGGCAAATACCACTGATGAGGTAACATGCTTATAGTCCCTTATTTTTGAACTATGTTTATTCCTCCCTTCAATTCTTTGGTGTAACAACGTAACAGCAACATGTATGACAACCAATCCTACTTTCCATACTAGAACTTAGCATATTGAAGTGGATTTTCACTTTGTTCAGAATAAGGTTGCTCGAGGTGATCTCTCTATCAAGTTTTTATCATCCAAATATCATATTGATGATGGATTTACGAAGGCCCTTTGATGGAACAGTTTCATCAAATTTCATCACAAGCTCAAGCTTTCTCAAAAGCTTTAGCGGTGTTAGCATATTACGCGTATTATACTGATTTACAACTTATATTTTTGCTGAGGATGCATTCTTTAAGTTGTACTTTGAGCTTTCTATATAAAGAGATGCGATGATAGTTGATGGTGTCTGCGCTAACCACCTCTACCATTTCTCATAACACAGTGTTCACGGAGTTTTAAGAAAATCTCCATTACAAATTGGTAAAAGTACGGAAGAGGTGGACCTTCTCATTTGAAACCTTTTCTTCTTTTTTTTAACAACCCATAACCCCTAGCGGTGAAATTTAAGAAATTAACCGTCGTGCAACAACAACCTCTGGATAATGGGAGGTCAAGACTCAAATTTGGATCTCCTTTGTTATACTTAATGGTTGGCATCAGCTAAGTTACACCCTAACGGGTCATTTGAAACCTTTTCAAAATTGCCCCTCTGGTTGGAGGGTTAATGTACGTAATATTCCACCACTTTTAAGAGCTTGCTTACAATATATCGTGGAAAATGCTAAAATTGGCCCATTCCATTTCCTCTGGTTTATTCATTTCGAGGATAGATTTTTTCTCATGTTTCAATCAGTGTGTATCCATCAGCCACTTACCAATGGAACACACTCAATACCGTGCGATCCGAACCCTACACATGCAGCCACCTATTTATTTCTTGTCGAAATAGCAAGTTAGACCCATGCTTGAATTTAATTGGCTGGACATATTTGACTTGGGGTTCCAATAAAATCACAAACAAATTACTATTCTCTTTGGATGGTTTTGGTATTTTCTTGAAAGAGGAAAATTCAAGTTTACTTTACTAGATGACTTGATCACATGAGTACTTAATTTAACATGACAGATTTTGATCCATATCCACGTGATATCATTCGGGTAAATCTATATCACTGTCTAACAAGCTAAAGTTCATGTATCATATTGTTAGAGATTAGTGTTGGTAATATCGACAAAGTTATTTTACATGTGGGTCATAATCTTAACTAAGGACTATAAGAAGCAGATGTCTTTCGACCAGGTCTGCAATAGGGTTTTTCTCATTGATTTCTTCAGCACTTGATTACATACCGTAGTTGATTGCATTACCATTAGGAGTCTTTGATTAGGTCACCTCCGGCTAATGGATTAAATGCTAAGGTTAAGTCTATGACCCATGAGATTTTAGAAAAAAATAACAATTGGAACCTGTAATATTTGACACTATTTTATTTTAATAAAAAAAGTAAAAAACATAAAATGTAATATTTTTTTTGTAATGCAAAGGATGAGAATGATGGTTTCAATTGAGATATTTTAATTTTAATATGATTTTACATAAGTGAAAATATCACTTTACATAGTTAAAATATTATGTTTTAAATTAAAAATTATTTTTTTATCAGTGTTTCATTTCCAATCGATGTATTTTGAACGTCAACTTATAAAAATTATCCTTTTAAATAAAAATTTATCTTTTAATCATATATTTTAACTTTTAATTTATCTATTTTCATATTCAATGGATATATTTTAATCGTGCAGATCGTAATTTACAATGTTTATATAGATACGTATTTTCTTACTCACATCCGTTAATCTCAAGAAAGTACAAATGCAAACTGGAAAGTGGAAACTATCAATCGTATCGCCCTTTTTTCCCGTTTACGCTGCTTTGGTTTTGATTCTCCCTTTTAGGTCAAGTAGGAACTACGGGGAATCCGACATGATTTTTCCGACTTATTTCTTCTTAAAACAAGCAAACATCAGGACATACAATAATTTTGTCTTGTCTTTGATATAATGAATAGATATCAAAACTGTTGTGGATAAAAAAAAAGGTAGGTTGTTGGGTTTTTTTTTTTTCTTTTCGTTCTCTGAGACATTTATGTGGATTTAACTCCAATGTCATGAGTAGAGGCGGAGATTATTTCTCCCTTTCAAATTATATTTATTTTATTTATTTTTCTTTTTCCCAAAGGAGAAAAGTTTCAGAACAAAATATTCCTTCTCCGAGCTATATATATATTCGTATCTCCTTAAGCCATCACGGATCTCCCTACTATAATTATGAGAATGGGTCTACTCAAGCCTAATCTATTTGTAAAGTTAACCCTTAAATTAGAGAATGTGGTGTCAACCTTTTTTTTTTTACCTTTCCTCCCGATAACACCATAATCCAATACATATTTCAAGTAAATAAAAATAAATGTTTACCAATGAATTAACACTCCTTCAAAATAGACAAAAAAAAGAGATTAATATCACTTGAGCATTTGAAAACCTTAGTATTGAAAAACTAGCTCTCAAGGAATTACTTGCATGGCATTTACAAGAGGTTCTTTTATTTAGATTACAAGAGAGACAATGAATCTTTTTCTCAAAAGGATGAATGAAGTTGTTATTTCTAATTCATTATAATCTCCATGCTTGTTGTCCATGTTCCGTGATAAATGTATTATCTCCTAGTAGTTTGGATTCAATACCTCATATGAATTAGTAGGTGGACATGAATCTCTCCCATCTTGCCCAAGTGAGCAATGTTGCTCGTGGATCTTCAAAGAGCTAGCTATCACGTAAGTTCAATCAAGATTGTAGTCGTGTCATCGAAGTCTAGAGTAAGGTCACATATATAGAAAGGGGTGGCAAAGGACTCATTTTGTGATTGGCAATTACTGGCCATAGAAGGGGCAACAAAGGGCTCATCTTCGCGCAATTGGAATGAGATGTTCCTCATCCTATCTAGATGCTTAGGGTACCATCCATGGCCTACTACCACATGGTGGGACCCAAGAGTTACCTTTGTAGCATATGGTTGGTGAAAGGGATTGATGGCTATTGCTTTGACCTTTATGGTAATACTTTTGCTTAAAGGAAGGAAGCAATATGTCATCTCTTCAATCACATAGTGGACCGAAGGCCATTAAATCAAATGTTGTAGAACCATCATCACACTAGTCAAGCACGTCAGGAAGCACATTTTCTTAATCATCTTCTTAGAGCATTTGCTAGCTACGATAGATATGAAACTCAAGTTGTTAGAATGAAAAGACACCAAGTGTTAAGATAAAGTTAACAATAAAAAAAAGTATGGTAATCACTTGTCTCACTTCGAGAGACTTCGAGTCTCTCATCCCCTCCTTTCCTCTCAAACCCTAGCCCCAATCTGCTGCCACTAGGCCTCCCCTCCTGACTTCCTCCATCGCTCTTCCACTTAATCATCCCATCCCCCCTAGCTTCTCAAACGATTCTCCCATGACCTTCTTGCTTCAAGTTGCTACGGCCATGACTTCTGGGGCACCACTGCCATGCTCCCTCTTCGGTAGGGATGCAAGTTTTGGTAAATCCGACGCGAATCCGACAGGGTTTGGGTAGGGTTTTATCTAAAAAATCTAACTGGATATGGGTATGGGTATAGATCTATATCCAATTACCCGACCCAACTACTTGAATAAAATCCCTATTTACCCGAGATATATAAGTATCACCCTAAGTCTTTCATTCCCCTAGCTTTAATCTCTCTTATGATTCCGTAAAGACCCGTTCTGTTTTGAACCTTTTAAGACGTCTGGACCCATTCCCAGACGTCTGGAAATTAAAAAACCTGTACGCGCATTTGCTTTCTACGTGCAGGCAGCGTGCAATTCGCCTCTCTCTCCTCTTTTCTCTTCCCTCTTGATGTAAACACATGTACACTACTTAAGATGTCTATTTATGCATGTTCTTAAGCATAGGATTGCATTGCATGCTATAAATATTGCATAACATGCATCATCTTGCATTTAGAGTAGCTTGAAAAAAATGGAGGTTAATTGTCTCCTTTTATGTGCTTAGACAGGGCAAACTTTTTATCGGCGCCTCGTATCGAAGATCCAACCGTACGGATGTGATCAGGGTGACGATTGGAGTTCAACGACTCCAAGATCGCCCTAATCAGACATCCGTAGCATCAAATAGTGACTGGGGAACCCTAGAAGATCAAGGGCCAAGATGATATAAATCCGCACTTCAAATGATAAACCCGACCGCACGGATGAATTCGGATCGACGATCGCAACCTAACAACGTAAAAATCGAATCAATCCGACATCCGCAGCACCATCTACAACATCTAGAAGATGGACGGCCAAGATGGCGCCATGTGGTGTCATCTCGGCCACCCAAACGCCCGCATGAAACCATTGAAGCCTTCGCATCCGCCCTCTCTCAGTCGTTGGATCTTGATCCAACGGCTGTGGACGGTTGCGCCTAAAAACGTCCGCTCAACCATCCACGCCCCGTAGCGCAGCGGTCGTGAGGCGCTCCACGTTCACAAGACGCAGGTTCGAGCCACAACGAAGGGGCGAAGGGCGCAAGCGTGTGTTGGATCGTGATCGGGCGGCTCAGATCTTCCAATAGCGGCGACGCGCTATTTCACGCGAGGCGAGAACGCGACATCGCACGCGCTGGGGCGGGCGCGCAGCGAGTGGGGAAGGTGCAATCACAGCTGTTCGATCTCGCGATCGGACGGCCGTGGATGGATGAACGTGCAGCGAGCGTTAAGAGTGAGCAGCTGAGGAGGCACGCGTGGGGAGCACCCACTACGCCCACGTTAGGGCTTTAGCGACAGTTTTATCCGTCACTAAAGACCCCTTATTTAATGTTTTAAAGATGTAATGACTAATTTGCCCCACTCGTTGCAACTATAAAAGGAGAACCCCTCCACACGAAATTCCCATCCCTTCCTTCTCTTCTCTATCTCTCCAAAGCTCAAGAGAAGCTTATCCCACACCCGGGATGCTTCTCTCGAGATAAAGTCCAAATTTTCGTCCTCCTTCGGAAGTGGATCCCGCGACGACGACGACGTGCTGCCCCGTTCCCGTTATTCTGCTTTGTCCTCCTTCGTCCTGCTTCGTCCTTCGCCCAGGCGTCGTCCCGTCCAGCTCGTCCTCCAAGCGACTGTCGAGGAGGATATCTCTCTCCCTATTATTTTTACTGCTTTCTAGTCTAGATTTACTGCTTTTTAGAGTAGTTCTGCTCGTCCTCCAAGCGATCATCGAGGACATTTTTCCCTCCATTCTTTTAATGCTTTCTATAGTAAATTTATTACTTTCTAGTGTAATTGTTTTCTACTTTCTAGTTGTAATAGTGAAACAAACAATCTCCTTAATGATAAATTTCCTGTTTATTCTACATCTCGTTTTGATTTCTGTTTGTAATATTCTCTCTCTTCTATTTATTGTAAATAATTATATAGTTTTAAATTGAATTATTTCGTGACAAATAAAAAGAAACGTGTAGTTTTTAAATCAAACGTCCGCCTCCTTGTGTTCGACCCGGAATTTTCATTTCGGTATAAATTTTATTTGTTGAACACAAGTTCTTTGCTTTCAAACTACAACGACAGGTTTTCCAAAACCAAATACGTTAGCGTAGCAATTTGTACGTTCAACATTTTGGCGTCGTTGCCGAGGAGGCGATGATCTTTAATTTCTCTTCGCGTTTTGTAACTTACAAATCATTTACCTCACTTTTCTTCTTTCTTATTGTAATTGCAGGTACTCTTTCGAGACAGGCAAAAGCGGTAGATCGGAGGAAAGTGTTGTGGAAGGTTCTGTGAGTTATCCCCCACCTCCCACCCATTAGATTTCATTTCACAACATAATAATTCAAACATCAATCAACTTAGGTGTTCTCATAAACTCTAAGGTTAGATTGTTTGTTGTTTGACACGCACACCCGCCCCAACCCCCACATTAAAAAAAAAATTAAAAAAATCTCACAAAGGTACACAACCTCATCTGATTTTCAAATTCAATCGGTAAACCGATCTTTGGAGCCGGTACACACATTCAAACAAATAATTGAGTAAAAATCAGATTAGGTAAATCACTTGTGTGCCTAATTAAGTGGTGCAACAGGTTAATTGTTTGAGTTGATTGGGCCGCACCACTTCAAATAAAATAAACTCATCAAGTAGCTGCCAATTAGGTTTAACTCTTAGAGATTTACCAGGCACTCCACATTCTTTTCAAGCTTCAAAGGAAAACATTTTCACTCGTGCTTTCAAAACCTAGTGTGTCAACGAAACTTGTTTAAAAATGCCTAAAGTTGAATCCTAAAAGCTACTAAGCAAGATTTGAACCTTAAAATTCACCGCATCAAAAATAATCTTGCTTGAAAATCATTGGTTGTGCACGCACACACAAATCAATCAATCATTAAGGGCACAACCCATTTAAAGGGTTCATCACATTCCAAAGCACATTCAAACTTAGCCCTAAATAAAACAGAGTAGATGTTGGCCTTAAGGATTGGACTCACTCTTCATAGCCCAGAATGAGATTATTTTCGATTAGTCTGTTTCTACTGTTCAATCTGATGTCTAGCTAGGAGAGCATAATCAAACGATCACGGCTGGGGGGTACACTAGGAACCGGAGGCGCAAGCCGAAGGAAGAACCTTCTCCCCAGTCCCTCCTTTTAACTGGTTGGATTGAACAGATAGAAATATATCAAATCGTTTCTCAATCTCAAGACGGGTTTTGGGAGTCTATAGGTCTGCAGGCTAACCTACTTAAGGACAGGTTTGATTGTTTGTATTGTAGGGCACCTTTCTTCCTCCCAGTTCTCATGAATCTTTCCACATATTACACGCATTCCCGCTCTTTCCCTCCAATTGTGAATTATCCTCAACATGACGATTATCTCAACTCGTATTGTAATCAACCATCAGTTAGTTGGGATAACTCAGATTGGGGATACAGTTTCGGACCTTTATGTTTAAGGTCTAACCCTGAATACTTTGATTCTGATTTCTATCCTTCTCAGAGCCACATCGGTTATAGATCGCCTTCCTTTCATGAACAACCTAATACGATCTACAATCAAGAAGGATACACTGATTCTTACTCATCCTCTGATTACACTGCCTTTAGGTCATCATCACCTTTTGAACAATTTGAAATGGTCTATTATCAGGAAGGGTATAACGAATCTCAATTCGTTAATTCCCCTGTATTGACCCCAATAACCAGGTTCAAGATAAGGTTCTGACTAACTTGAGAAATATCATACAATCTTTAGAAGTTCAGCCAATACCTTGCATTGAGAGATTGGAGCCCCTGATTGAAATGATTGATGATTTGAACAAGTCGTTGTTGGATTGGCTCTAGGATGTTTAGGATAAGAACTCGAGTGAGTTTCTACTTGGGAAATTAGCGAAATTGAGGATGAGATTCGTGGTTGCTTTGATTCAATCATGGGATGATTCCCAGGATGAACTCCCTTCAGGAAAGCCAATGACAGAACCTGCTCAGGCACCTGTTGGGGGGGACACGTGTTTCGAGCTGACTAGATTGAATTAAAGCAACCAATTAAGGATGATATGATTTCTTCACCTAAGATCCCTGAGCCGGGGTACGAGGAAATGTATGTCTCCTTGGAACAGAAAGTGACAAATGATTTTGGGACATACATTGATACGGATCCTGATTTCTTTGATGGTGAAGATTCAAGTTGCGAAGTCTCACGCGAGTTTTCTGAACACGATTTCTGTAAGACGATTAGGCCTGAGAAATCTGATAGATCATTTGATAGCCCAATAATTGAGGAAACTGATCTTAGGGCACACAATACGGATCCAGAATCGCATTTTCTGGAGGATTCAATTCAATGCCCAGATTATCAGCTACACCCCATTGAGCTTATTGATGATTCTATTTCTGAGATAATTAGACCCAAGTCAATTTTGATTCTGCCACATCATTTAGACTTGGAGATTTCAGATGGAGCGATTAATATACAAGAGGTCCTGGAATTTGACATACTGAATGAGGATAAGAACTGGGAAGTTCTGATTTGGGAAGTTAACTTTGGAGGAAATAGAAGATTGATTCGAAGGGTGTCTATTAAGCTGAAACCATCAAATCAGAACACTGATGACATCTGTTCTTAGGATGTTCAACCCAAGCACACATTCAACGGTTATCCTTTTGAGCTTAATTTCTCTGTAACCCGACTTTTTGGTCTTGAGTTGCATCCTCATAAATCGCAGGCCCGACCCTGCTTGCATTCTGATTTTAGGTTTTGGGTATTTTTTATCCAGAACCTAAGATATTCTCGATTATGAGGGATGGGTCTACACCACAATCTGGTCCACATCTGTGGACATCTGCTGATAGGTCGGAGGATTCTTCTGTTTATTCTGATTCTGACCTGCACTTGTAAATTCTTCATTTCTCTTCTTTGTATAGTGTGCCTAGCTGAAGGCACTAAACTCAGCACATATACAGTTCTTTTTAGTTTTCATCTCGGAGCGGACTTGACATTCACGCAATTCAGGTGCTTTCTACGCTTTTCCACTCTATTTTGTGTCTTTTTAATACAATGAGGACATTGCATTAGATAGGCATGAGAGGGTGGACATTCATCTCTAAATTCATTCGTTAACTCCGTAGATTTGTTTTATTTTCTTTTATTAAAAAAAATGAATTAGAAAAGAGAACTTGGGTTTAAGAAAATTTTCAATCTTAAGAAATACTACATTATGATTTGAACACAAAGACCCTTCAGGTCTTTGGACTTAATCAACCCGTGTATCCACTAAAATGTGGATTTGTTTTTCGAATTCTCGCCAACCTGAATTTTATTTTAATTGGAGTAAATAAGTTTGAGTGATAAGTACACGACTTATCAACCTGCCCTCTGATTTGAGAAAATTTTGAGTTTCTAGCATCTACACACTATCTTGTCACTGACTCGTTGTTCGGTGATTTTAACGAAAATTGAGTAGCTAATGAACCTTCTAGGGTGATATGACTGGCAAGTTATCGTGGGTAACAGCCCATAGGTAGGTTGTCCAGAGCCCAATCACTGGACCTTTCTCTTTTTCCTGCCCTTAGGTAAATTTTAGACCAGGGAAGCCACCTACTTAAAAAAAAAATCAAAAATAAAAGGAGAAAAGAAAAAAAAGAAATAAGCCACACTTCACTGCACGAGTATGGCTGGCAAGTTGTCGGTGGTAACAGCTCATCGACCGGTTGTCTAGAACCTAGCTCAGTAAATGCACTGAAAATTCCCAAAACACTTAGGAAGAAGCGGAGAAGTAGAATAAACCGGGGAGATATACACTGAATTCACCCTTGTGTTGACCCTGTAAAAAAATAAAAGTAGGGAGAAAGCTACCAGTTGTAAAGATACACCTTTAGGCAGAATTTTTTTTTAAGGTCACCTAGAGGCGTAGAAATCCAAAGTCCGTTTTAATTGTCGGTCAATGAGTCTATCACAATCACAATAAGATGCTTAAAACTTAGGGTTCTCATCAAATCTTGGGTAAGTTGAATGGCCGTAGAAAATCACTCTTAAATCCTAAAATTTGAAAATTCAAAAAAATTAGAAAAGAGTAAAAGGAGAAAAAGAAATTTTTCTTTGAATAAGGCGAGGGTTTGAGGCAGTCTGTATTTTAGCAAATACTCAGGCACTGTTGTGTCTTTGAAAGTTCAGATCCTAAGTAGATAATTTTTTAATGATTGAAAATAACTCAGGCCCAAATAATCCAACCTAATTCCTTTATAAATAACATATAGTTTTTGCTAGGGACTAGTAAAAGATAAGCATGGAAGTATGATGTAAACACATTTACACTACTTAAGATGTCTATTTATACATGTTCTTAAGTATAGGATTGCATTACATGTTATAAATATTGCATAACATGCACCATCTTGCATTCAGAGTAGCTTGAAAAAAATGGAGGTTAATTGTCTCCTTTTATGTGCTTGGACAGGGCAAACTTTTTATCAGGGCCTCGTATCGAAGATCCAACCGTACGGATGTGATCAGGGCGACGATTGGAGTTCAACGACTCCAAGATCGTCCTAATCAGGCATCCGTAGCATCAGATAGTGACCGGGGAACCCTAGAAGATCAAGAGCCAGGATGGTATAAATCCGCAATTCAAATGACAAATCTGACCGCACAAATGAATTCGAATCGACGATCGCAGCCTAACGACGCAAAAATCGAGTCAATCCAACATCCGTGGCACCATCTACAACATCCAAAAGATGGACGGCCAAGATGGCGCCACGTGGCACCATCTCGGCTGCCCAAACGCCCGCATGCAACCATTGAAGCCTCCGCATCCGCCCTCTCTTCGCCGTTGGATCTCGATCCAGCGGTTGTGGACGGCTGCGCCTAAAAACGTCCACTCGACCATCCGCACCCCGTAGCGCAGCGGTTGCAAGGCGCTCCGCGTTTACAAGACGCGGGTTCGAGCCGCAGTGAAGGGGCGAAGGGCGCGGGCAAGCGGGCGCTAGCATGCATTGGATCGTGACCGGGCCGCTCAGATCTTCCAATAGCGGCCACGCGTTATTTCACGTGAGGCGGGAACGCGCCATCGCACGCGCTAGGGCGGGCGCGCAGCCAGCAGGGAAGGCGCAATCACAGCCGTCCAATCTCGTGATCGGACGGCTATGGATGGATGAACGTGCGGTGGGCGTTGAGAGTAAGCAGCTGAGGAGGCGCGCGTGGGGAGCGCCCACTATGCCCACGTTGGGGCTTTAGCGACGGTTTTATTCGTCACTAAAGACCCATTATTTAATGTTTTAAAGCTGTAATGACTAATTTGCCCCTACTCCTTGCAACTATAAAAGAAGACCCCCTCCACACGAAATTCCCATCCCTTCCTTCTCTTCTCTACCTCTCCAAAGCTCAAGAGAAGCTTGTCCCACACCCGGGATGCTTCTCTCGAGATAAAGTCCAAATTTTCATCCCCCTTCGGAAGTGGATCCCGCGACGACGATGACGTGCTACCCCGTTCCCGTTCTTCTGCTTCGTCCTTCGTCCAGGCGTCGTCCCGTCCGGTTCGTCCTCCAAGCGACCGTCGAGGAGGATATCTCTCTCCATATTCTTTTTACTGCTTTCTAGTCTAGATTTACTGCTTTCTAGAGTAGTTCTGCTCGTCCTCCAAGCGATCGTCGAGGAGGACATTTCTCCTTCCATTCTTTTAATACTTTCTATAGTAAATTTATTGCTTTCTAGTGTAATTGTTTTCTACTTTCTAGTTATAATAGTGAAACAAACAATCTCCTTAATGATGAATTCCATGTTTATTCTACATCTCGTTTTGATTTCTATTTGTAATATTCTCTCTCTCTTACTCTCTCTCTCTTCTATTTATTGTAAATAATTAGATAGTTTTAAATTGAATTACTTCGTGACAAGTAAAAAGAAACGCCTAGTTTTTAAATCAAACTTCCGCCTCCCTGTGTTCGACCCGGAATTTTCATTTCGGTATAAATTTTATTTGTTGAACAAGAGTTATTCGCTTTCAAACTACAATAGGTTTTCCAAAACCAAACACGTTGTTAGCATAGCAATTTGTACATTCAACACCCCCTGCCGAACCCTAACCCTTTGCCAATAAGAGCACCCCCCTTCCTCTCCTCTCCACTCCACCACCACCTTACTCCCCACTCCACTACCGTGAATGAGGCGCGCGAGATAGAGGGAGCGAGAGCGAGGAGAGGGTGTGAGGAGACCAAGGTTGCAAGTTCGTGGAGGCTCACCAGAGTGTTGCACGGCCACCGCGACGCATGCGAGAGGTCGGGGTGTCATCCCCGACTTCCTGCAGCAGTCAGAGCTGTAGCAGAGCAGGAGGAGCTGCGGTGGAGCGCAGCGAGAGAAGCGGGAGCGCGGTCTAATACTGGAGCTTTTCCAGTATCAGATGTCCGGAGTGCCTTCCGGATGACGGGTTGGACGTTTGGGGACCACACCAGACGTCTGAAAGTGGGTATTTGCGCAAGTACGTCTTCCTCGCAGTTATGGCCATGCAGGCTACACCGCAGAGGCGATTTGTTTCGCTAAAAATGGTGCGCTACTCTGTCGTGTGCAGGAGCAGCTTTGGGAAGGCACGTGGCACACCCTCCCACATTTTTCGGACGTGTGGACAGCTTACCAGACGACCGGAGGCTTTCCCAGACGACCGGAGGACTAGTCGGATGTCTGGAGCTGAGTCCAGACGGTCGCGGAGGAGTCCTGGACGTCTGAAGTTGTCACAGGAACTTGAGGTGAGACTCTGTTAACATTTAAGACATCTGGACTTTATCCTAGACGTCTGATTTGGGTTTGCAGACATGTTTTTGACCCGTTTAGGGTCCGATCGGGATCCGTTTTACGCGAACGAAATATCTGTGGTTTCCTTGTGAGTTCCTCTACATATTAGAAACCTTTATATACTGTTCAGAACGTTCTGTTGTGATGTGTCCCTTGGTATAGAACTTCGATCTGTTGCGTGTCTGAGGCTTGCAAAGGCACGTGGGCCTGCCGTTCGAGCCCCCAGTACTTTTGGATTGTCTGGTAGAGAGATTTCTCTTGTTCTATTTATAAAACATGAATGCGGTCATGAAAATTAGATAACTAGAAACCTAGGATGTGGCATGAATCCTAAGACGAGAAATAATTGCACTGTTTATGTGCGTGATTGAAATTATATTCATAATTGAATGAGCTGAATTGTTAGCAACTGTCTATTATTAAATACGAGCTACCTGTCAGAATATGAAATTGCCTGGGATAACTAAACAGTTACATGTGATATCGCTTGTGCATGTGTTAAATTGTGGAAACACGAACTGCATGTGTATAATACGAATGGAATTGTGAATGATGAAACTTAGTATGGAATAATATGATGAATATGAGCATGAACCATACGGGGAGTTAGGAGTAGAGCTCCTGTAAATGAATAGAAAGGCCTGGAAATGTGGATGGGAAGTGTGCTGGCCCTTTAGTACGTGGTACCAAGAAAAGCGACTGTCCCCTTTTTAGTGTAGAGTGGAGTTAGCCACCCTTGGGTTGGGGCCCGAGGTTAGGATTGACCACTCTACATCGACTTCTGTTGGCCCTCACATATAAGGTATTGGGGAGAGCTACTAGTGTAGGAAGAGAGCTAGCCACCCCACAGGACTCGAGGTTCAGCTAACCACCCTACACCGACTTGTTAGGCCCACTGGGCAAACCGGGATAGTCAGACGAGGGTGCGTGGACTGTGGAGGGGCGAGACCCCTATTTTGTTCTGAGGGGCTAAACCCCTGTTTCTAAGAGAGCTAGGCCCTATACTATTCCGTGCTGTATTTTTGGCATACCCGCTAGCAGAAATGACAGACCGCGTGCCAATGCGGGGTAGCTACCGATGCACTTATCACACATGCTGTAGTCACCGCTACGTCTGTCTGTGACCTCGGGGTGGTTGACTGGGTATAGGATTACCACGGGGACTCTCCAGGTCAGGAGAGCACCACGTGTACTTTCTACTCTTTGGAAAAGACTGCAATCAAGATTGTTCCCACGAGAAACATGCGAGATCAAGAAAGAAATCTGAAAGTAAATCAATGGGGTGAAAAGAATTACTTGAAAAATAAATAACTGGAAAAGATAAATTTACCTGCTAACTTTTACTGCTTTAGATAGTCTGGTTACCACTTTACTCAGTGTTTGCTGACTCCGTTTTTACATAACTCTTTACAGGTCCAGGAGTTGAGCAACCCAAATTACCGGCTGCAGAGGGTGCTGGGTTTAGTCGAATCCAACAGTAGTTTCATACTGTTGTTGTACTCTCTTTTTGCTATAGTGAGTTTCAGACTTTGTTTACTGTTCCAGTTGCAGTTACTTTTGTTTTACTTTCCTGTTGTTGTGGTACTATATACTGATTAGCAGCTTTTACTTCCTTTACTGCTTGTACGCTTTTACTGTTAGTTGCATTGCATAGTGAATGTAGTTTATTTTCCTACTTTTCTATTGTTTCTTGTTGGACGACTGGATCTTGGGATTAGTCGAGTCGAGCCGATCTCTGGTCTTGTAGGGATTCGAAAATCGGATCGTAACAGATTCCCTCCATGATTTTGAAGATTTAGAGTGTTTCTAAAGATTCCATTAAACACTTATTTCTGTGATATGGATCTTTTATTTAAAATGTACTTGTATTTTTTATTTCTTTGTATTTATTATTTTTGATATATTTCCCTTAAGTTTTTTGTAATAATTTTAATGAGGATCACTAAAATTAGAGGCCTGAGTTCCTATATTTTAGACTTGTTAAAAATAAATAATTGATGAATCGTGTCATAGTTTTTTTTCTTCTTTAACTCTAATTTGGACATGATTTGATTAGAAGATCAATTTATAAATGAGTACCCAATAGGTAGATGGGTACGGGTATGAGTTTGAATTTTTGTACTCAATAGGTAAATGGGTAAGATATGGATATGAATTTTGTAAATAGATATGAGTATGGATTTACCCAAACTCATCCCGAACCTAACTCGTTTTCATCCCTACTCTTCAGCAACGTGGCTCTTCCCCTATTATTGGTGGCTCATGGTGCTACACAGCTAGTCGTGATCCCTCTAAAGCTTTAGTGGTTGGTCTTTGTCTAGCTACCTCTTGTGGGTTGATTCTTCTAAGATTGGTTGTGCTTTAAGGTTAAGGGTGTCTTCCCCATCTTTTTTGACCATGGCTTCGATCCACTTCCATCAACCATGGATTTTGTTTAACCTTGTTGGTTGTGTTGTTTTTATCGTTACTTGTTTGGTTTGTTGTTTGTTCTTAGGTTTTGTTTCTTTACTTAAGTTGTTGGTATTTGTATGGGTCCACGCATGTCAAGCTCCTTAGATGTCACTTGCCCTTCAAGGTGGCGTCTCCAAATAGGCTTTCATCCTCATTTGGTGGTTCCACCTCACTGGTTTCCTCTCTACTCGATTCTTTTACATGCAACGATGTCGAGAGCAGTTGAGTGGTTGTAGCATTATTTCGAGCTTATTGTTTGTATCTTGTTTCTCTCTTGAATGTAATCCTCCATGTTTGGAACTTGCATACGATGTTCCTCTCCTTAATGAAATTCAAGTTGTTCAGAAAAAGAAAAAAGAAAAACAGATGAAGTTGGTAAACTCGGAGAATCATTCCGACTTGCATTGAGGTCAAACTTCAACATTTGATTTGCTAAGGTCTCTGAACAATCATAAGTCTTGCATCAAACCTCATTTACACTCGAAAATGATGTAGATTTGAGTTGGGTGTAGACCTAAGACTAACATGGAGCCTAATCCGAAAAAATCTGACTAGAATTTTTTCAATTGGATCTAGCTCTAGGTCCAAAAATTCTACGATCATCAAATATCGAATTCTTAGATTTGATACAGGCGTTTTGTTTTTCTTTTCACATAAAAGGCGATCCCATGGCCATGGGGAACACCTACAAGTGATATTTTTATTTAAAATTATTAAATCGTCATGAATGGTACGAGCAGCGAATATTACATAGATTGCCATTCCTTGAAACGGGTGGTGACTTGTTGAGGCTTACCATGTCAAAGCAATGATGTCTCTTTCTTTATCAACTAGCCATGTCCATAGGGCATTAACAAAGGTTATCTTACAAATTCATTGAAGGAGAGCATCATGGGCATGTGCGAATTAAAGCAAGAGAATAATTTCTTCGACGTTCTTTTCCCAAGTGGCATGGCCCATCATAAATTGGCCGACCATGATGTTGCCTACCCCCCTTGACTAATATGCATCTTTGGATGGGGATGTGGGCAACTATCTTCATCATTTCAAGCTTCCATGGATATCTTATCATTCAATGGGTCTGGGGTTCCATAGCTGGATCATCATGCAATTCAGTCCAAGGTTATACTTCAAATGTGCCCCTTACTTCCGACTGCCAAACCTTAGATGAGAGTTTGAACATGATTGGACATTTCGTCTTTACATGTGAAGCATACGTTAATGATTCTCAGACCCGTTCGTTGGAGGACATTCTCCAGAGACGTTGATAGCACCATCGAGAGACGGCCAATGATTGAAATGTCTCCCCACCAAGCCAACCATCAATCTACCATATAGTGGCAAAAGACTAAAGGCCCCTTAAACCATATAGTAACAAAAGAACAATGGCACTGCCCTCCACGTAGCCTTCACCTTAAAGGCCATTTCCACATAACCTTCCAATTCAACTCTTGCAGGGTGAAAGATTGCTGTGGTTTTCGCCACTCCCAGCATGCTTTATCCAACCTTTGAGTATCTCGCGAGGAGCTTCATTCCTCTTCCAATTCACTACCTGCCAACATACGAAAGGACAATGACAAACTATCCTCACCAAGATCGTCCAAGCAAACAAAGCATAATCCCTACCATCATCCCTTTCATCCACAAGCATTGCTCACTAAGACAGATCCCAAATTCCAAAATCCTTTCTCAATTATGCCTAATAACCACCAAAGATGAATGATTAGACACCCTGTGCAGCTAGCGCAGGCAGGAAAGGTGTATCGTTCGTTCAACACACCACACGTGCATCGTGTCAACCTGCATATGCAATAAACACGTTACAGACTATTTTTCCAAACCACATCAAATCCCAATTTAGACTTTCATGTTCAGACTAGGAAGGAGCATTTCCCACAACCTGAAGATCTCTGGATGCGGATCTGTATAATCCTTCCCCTGTATTAATGTAAACTCCCAACTTTTTTACCTTGAAACCTTAGCCTCCAAGAGAGGTCTCAGAAAAGCGGGTAAGGTGGTTTCTTTGCTCCCATCATGGAGAGTTTCCACGTAAATCATGTGTGCTTGTGCACTTGTTGCTTTGCATTTTGTGTGATCTTGTTTCTATGGTGACAGTGATGGCATGAGTACCCAATTGAATAGATTTGGGTTACAAATGTAACTGTCAAATTTGCAGGCCTTGTTGGATCTAATGATTTGATCAATTGACTCACTATGAAAGGCTGACATGGATGGTACATTTTGCAAGCCTTGCATGTAAATCACTCATTAACCATGCTAATAAGTCCAATGCAATTTAAAGGGAGCACCAATGACACCGATGTTCCCAATTACTGGAACCCAAGTTTCTAACCAGATGGGCAACATTTGACCAATTTAAACATGTCAACCCAGGTAATGTCATATCAACCATGTTGAAAACCATCTACCTATTAAGTGCACTAATCAACTTCAAGAAGCCGGCTGACCAAGGCGAAGGCTTGCCTTTGTTGAAGAAGATGTTTCGTGGTGAAGTGATCTGCACATCAACTGCTACCTTGGTCGTCTTGATCATCTCAAGCTCACCAATCATTCTGACCAATCTATATGTGCATAACCATCTAAGAATCTATTGCGACTTGAACAATTGATGCATCAACTACAACATGGCCATTTATAAGGGCTTCATCCCCGAATGAAACAATGACATCGGAAATTCAATTTCATTTGCTATCATGGTTGATCAACCTATCTGTTGTAGCCAAGCCAGTCGACATAAATTTTTTTCTGGATCACCTGAATCAATTCAAATTGATAGGTTGCTGGTCAACAAGGTCGACTTGAACAATGGAGTTCTTTGCATCATCAAACTCAGGCAAGCTTAATTTACCAGCCTGCATTTGTCACTCCAACCAAATGATGCATAAAATCAGAATTGGCAAGCAATCATAATGTTCAAACCGGTGGCATTCTTCCATGCAAATGCTAGCCCTTCAGCCTAGATTGATATTTTTGTTGGCCTGAGTATGTTCACATAAGTGACTTGGCCTAAACAAAATCCTTGGGTGCAAGAACATTTATATATTCTCTGATGTTAAGATGCCTTCACTTGCAATCAGGTTAAAACAATGGACTCCAGTTTGACTATAGATGATTCAAGAACTTTCTACACCGCAAACTAAAAATCAAACCATGCATATCTTATTTACCTTCTATTTTGAATAAAGATATTTAAAAAAAAAAGGCTTACCTTCTTCAAAGAAAAGATAGTCAAATTCGCCTAAAACTTTTTATTACAATATTATGTGGCCTCTTTCATTGTCACGTACTACTTGGTTTCAAGTAACAACACCTCATGAAATTCTCAGTTTTGTCCTGAGGCTTGTCTCAAAAAAGGGGGCTTCATTTTTTAAGCTTCTTATTACCCACAGGAGTTCCCTACCATTTGTCCTGCCGATTCATAATGCACATAGGATGCCTGGTTTTAATCAGTTGAAATGTTTTACCAATCTTCTTTTTTTAGGAGATGTTTTACCTACTTATTGATGAGAGGATACAATAAATAAATAAAACCTATGGACCCATCTGAGGCCTTTTGTTTCACTGCACGTATATGCAGTTATGCACAAAAAACCAGAGGGCATATTGTCAAGGACCAAGAGGCCACTACAAAATGACTCTTAATTTCAGTGGAAATAATGAAAGGAGATAACATGAAAACAAAATGGGCAACTTGAGACTACAAATATTATCACAATCCCCCTTTTGGCAAACTTACAGCCACCAACCAGTGCCAATCAAACCTTGGGCCTAATTCAATCTTTCCACTCAAATCAAGAGGGCCCAAACTATGTTAGGGCTCAAGCTTGCACCACTAAATTTTAAAGCAGGGCCAAATTTGACTCTTGTCAGGACCACCAAGATCTGTCCAACTCTGACAGGATGCAAAGTGGTCCTCAGACTATGGCATAGACTCGATTAATCCAATATTCGGCACCTATATATATTATCCATGTAAAGATGGGTGTGTACATATGTATAACTGTTTTCTGCTAGTAATCAAAGAGTACATGCAGTTGTGATTTACTACTATTCGCCTTTATATTCTTGAACCCCAGTCATGTGTATTTTGAAGTATTAGGTGTTCCTTTTATGTTGTAATGTAATGAAATTCCAATCAGTCCACTTCCAGGAAACTTGATTATTTTGTTTGGTTTGTTAGTCTATGAGTAGTGGCTAACTTACTCAGAAATATGATTACTTTTTTTTTCTTTTGAAAGGAAAAATGTGCTTATTTTTGGCACTTTAGCAATTGTAATGCTTGCATTATCTGAATTTGCAATTTGTTACCATTGACTTTAGAATAGATGGGTAATTGGATCTACATAGTGCTTGGTTATTTTGTCCCATCTCACCTACTGAGGAGAGTTTGTAACAGTGAGTGGTCTATATAAGAAACCACGTAGAATCATTTTATCTTGAGAAGAAATAATAGAAGATGAAGCACTTGAAGACTTCTCCCATGTCCTTTCTCTCCAAGAAAAGGCTTTCCACGTAAATTGAGGTTTTCTTATGCTCTTTGATGTTGCCTTTCTTTATTTAATATTCTTCAAATGGTATTGGAGCATATGATTTGGACTTATTTCTTTAAGTTAATCAAGAGGTTTGTTCCAAGATCCTCTTCATCTTTATTGTCACGTTGTATGATGTTGTTTTTATTGATCCCAATGCCACAAGCGAGAAGATCTAGCCATCTATATTCTTTGTTTTTTTAATTGGCTGAAAAAAATCTGGACTTTTTCAAATTCTGAAATCAGAGTAGGAGGTCTTTGAGCTTTTCGAGTATCAGGGTCCAATTCTAAGAATTTAAGGTGATTCAAGTGTCATGGCAAGAATACTAATTGTGAAGATTTGCAATACTGGGAGAGGACCCTTCTTCCTCTTGATGTTGGCATGTGAGAGAGGAGGAGAGAGAGGAGGGAGTTGTAGAATGTGGAAATCTTTTATTGCAACTCAAAAAACAAAGAAGACTATTGATCTCTATTTAAAGATAACCAAACCTAATTGCAATCCTAAAATATTTAGGACTTATATATCCTAAACAAACTTAATCACAAGTGATTAACTATTCATATTTTGAACTCAATCAATCACTAAATAAATTGCCACTGTTAGGATATAAAATCAAAGAGAGATTGTTGAGTTGCTTTCTATTTAGGTCATTGTTATTTTCAGTAAGTGATTAATTGTGTTTCCATGTATGCCAAGGTCCTCTCTCTATATAAAGAGGGTTAAGGCTTCTCTTTTCAATTAATAAAGTTTATATTCACCCCAACATCTCCACATAATATGGGAACGGAGAAAAGGGAGAAAACCCCTTGGGGGGGGGGGGGGGGGGGGGGGGGGGGGGTCCTCTGGCGGCACCATCGGTCTCTGGCAAGCCATCAGAGAGGTGCTCTCCTCTCCCCGGCTCTTCCTTTTCTTCTTTCTTCCTCTTCTGTTACTGAAGTTCTCACCACCGCCGAGGAAGAAAGCTCGCCGATGATGCCATCAAACGTGCACCAACAAAGGACCACACGCGCCGTCGCTGCCCTAGCCTTCACATCGACCTAGTCCAATGGCCATCGGACCAGCCACGCACCATCGGTGACCTTATCTTTATCCAACGCCGCCCATGAAGGTCGTGGATCAAACCCCTATTTTGGCCCCCCAAAGCTCGTTTGATTGAGGATTTGAGGGTACCCTCATACTCCTTGAGGACCATGCCACCAAACCAAGGTAGTCCAATCCTCCCTCAACCTTGCCAGAGTGTCGTTGTGCTCCTCCCCTGTAGCATCGCCTAAACAGAGAAAAGAATAAGGAAAAAAGAGAGAGGAGCGATGGCAGTGATCTTCGATGGCAAGGCTCCTCCGATGGCTCCTCTCCAGTTGCTCTTCCGAACCTCCTCTCTCTAGCAACACACAACAGGGGCGATACCCAGGATTACGGGCAGTGCTCTTACACACCTCAAGAGAAACCAAGTACGGAGTAGCTTTGTGAGGGCGTACAAGAAAAGACACCTAAGTTTGAAGGCAATTTAACGAAGAAGACACAAATCGGCTTAGACATGTAGATGGGGTGCACTCTCACGCACCTAGAGCATTTCAGTTGGCTCTTAGGGGGTAGGACAGTGGCAGCGGAGGTGACCTTATGCACGTTTGGAGAAACCAAGTACCGTACGTTGGCTCACAAGGTGTAAGAGCAATGGCACTAAGGATGAAATCGAATCGGATTCGGTTCAGATATAGGTATTTCCATATTCGTATTTGTTTTTCAAAATTGAATTCAGATTCAGATTCGAATTTGGATATTAAGTCAAATAGAATTTTTATTACCATATCCTAATAAAATCGAATACAAATTCAAATCGCATATAAATCTAATTCAAATACAGATCGAGTATTAATCGAATTCAAATAAGATATTGATTGAATACAAATATTAATCTGATATTGATTAGACACAAATATGAATCCAAATCTATTATTTATTAGATAAACTTTCTCAAAAAAATATTTATTCGATAAATATAAATGGAAACAAAAATTCAAAGAAGATTTATAGGAGAGCCAAGTTTTTGTATATAAATGGAAACCAATATTGCTATAAAGGGTGGAATGAAATTAAATGGCTTCATTATCTAAAGATTAATACCGCTTGTAAAAGTGGTTATTCCGTACAAGTATCAACAATTGATACGTATAAATTATTAGCTTTCTTATAAATATAAGAGAAGAACAAATCATTAGTTAAATATATTACATTCTATAAAATAAAGAATGACAAAATAAGAATAAAAAATTAATAAGAATAAAATAATATAAAATATATTTTATATTTATTTCTGAATTTCGTACATGTATGATTAATATTAAAGTAAGATTTTAAAAAACCATAATACCCATGGATTAAGTGGTAGGTTGACTCCCTTCAAGCATATTTATATATAGCTTCGATGGGTACATGTTGAAGTGGAAGGAGACGTTAAATCCGAATCTGAATCCGAATTCGAATGTATATAATCAGATATCTGAATCTGATTTTTTTTCATAAAATCCGAATTCAAATTCAAAAATTTAGGAGTTTCACTATCCAAATTTAGATCCGAATCTGCATTACCAAATCCAACCAAAATCGAATACAATATCCAGATATCCAATTCGGATCCAAATCCATTTTCATCCCTAAATGGTACCCATGTGACCTTATTCACACTCAAGAAGACCAAGCCTCATCATCTTCAAACTCTTGGATGTGGGAGTAGCAACACCCAAGTTTTAGTCATGATTTCTCATGTACCCAACGCCTAACGCAGGACGAACAAGTAGAAACAGGGCATATTGATACAGGTGCTGAAGCCGATTATTTTTCAACTACCATCACGTACCGTTGATCCAAGCCTTCATCGTCTCCCACGTCTCGACCTGTGGGGGAGTGTAAGGAAATAAAATCAAAGAGATATTGTTGAGTTGTTTTCTATTTAGGTCATTGTTATTTTTAGTAAATGTTTAGTTGTATTTCTATGTGTACCAAGGCCCTTTCTCTATATAAAGAGGGTTGAGGGCCTAAGGCCTCTATTTTTAAATCAATAAAGTGTATATTTTACCCAAACATCTCCACAACCACATGTGCCACAAATCCTAAACCAATTTCCAACGCACACCACATCATGTGCCCAACAGTGGGCCCCACTGGACTCTGCCACGTGGCCACTGACTGCTGCTGCCACATGGCTTTATCCCCACACTAACACTAATCATATTTGCTTTCGTGAAGAATATTGATATTGATCCACAAACAGCCCAGATCTATCCATACATGTTTTAAGATTCCTGGCATTACTGTCACCTCTATTGCAATAGATCTAATGGACTATTATCACCAAAGATAGAGCAATTGCAGCCACAGTCTGCAAATACCCCAAATTGTGTTTGTTTGTATGATGCTGACCAAGTCTGGATGTCTATTTCTGCCAGAACTCCAACCGTATGCTCAACAACTGTGGCATGTGCAGATGGGAGAGGCTGGTCATGTTGGCTAAAATCTAATGCACTAATGGTTGTTTTCTTTGGTCAATGATGGTAACAATCTAAGTTTTTACTTTTGATTAGTGTTGTAAAAGTCGGTAGTCGGTATTCAATCAGCCAGGCCACTAACTAAGGAGTATACGGTATGTGGGGGAGTAATCGAGGAGTACTTGGTCAGGCATTTTTTAAATGAATAAATACACACACACACACACACAACCAAGGCAAGGATTAAGGTGAGAGAGGAGCGGCAGTAGCTGTAGTACCAACAGCAGGAGTAGGCCAAAGTGGCAGGACATCGGCAATGGCATGGTGCTTGAAGCAAAAGCAGTAGCAACAGTGGCGTCAGAGAAGGTGAAAGGGCTGAAGGGCAAGGCAATGACCAAAGAGGGAGAGGAAGGGGCGATCATGTGGAATCGTGGAGGACAAGGCAATGCTCTATCAAGTCGGAGTAGGAGGCTGTCGCAACGTCACCTATAGGGAGAAGCTTTGATCGTTTGGAAGAGGGCGTCACCTATTAGGTTGCGTGTAGGTTTCAAACAAAAGGTGTGGGAGGTGCAAAGGGTGTCAGGGCAAGTAGGGGTTAACTTTACCTAGGAAAATAATATCTAAATGTATCCGTTTATCTTAACCTCTATGCAAAAAGCAACCTATAACTCGACCGACTACACCAACTACTCGGCCGAGTAGTCGGTATTGCCAACTATAGGACCATATATACCTTATTCAATCGGAGAGGGGTGCAACTAGGATTACTCGGCCAAGTAGACCGATTTTCACATCAAAGCTTTTGATGAAAGAAGAATAGAAGAAAATGAAGGTGAAGGAAAAGATGGGCTCAACATCCATTTGCCTAACATATTTCAAGTTAGTCTATAGAATTGGGATACCTGCAATCAGTCTAGAAGTCTTCAGAATTGTGAAGTAGCCTTGATTGCTTAGAATTTCAACTTGGATCCGAACTATTCCATTATTCTTTTTCTTGGCTCTGAGCAAGGTTTGAACCCCCGATCCAATGCGGTAGAGCTTGAGGGAGAATATTTTTGGATTGTTCAAAGGAAAATTAAAAAGAGGAAGAGGCATGACCTTTATTCCATTGCCTTTTCTTCTCCAACTTGATCAAATTATCTCTATGAATCTGATAAATATAGAAAAAAGAGCAAGATAGTACAGAGTAGAGATGTCAATCGGGGCAAGTTTAGGTCAAGTTAGTTCTTCGTAATACCAAACCCATCCCCATCTAGAAACCCAATTCCCATACCTACCCCATTTACTTAGCAAGGAAAACCCGCTCAAAGCCCATTTAGTCATTAATACCTGTTTACCTAGCAACATGTTGTCTCATATGTCTTATTCATATATAATTAAGAGATCTTATACAAAGTTAAATAAGAATTGACAATACATATCAACAAGCAACTAAAGAAAGGCATACTTCCAGAGTTCCATGTTATAAAAAAGACTTGTTTCTTAAATTACGCAAGTGTCTCATTATGTAAAAGATAATTTAAGGAGTGGGTAGGAGTTACTTTTGAAAGGAAATCATACTAGAGCACAAAATCCAGCAAAACATAGGTACATGACCTAATCAGATATATGGGCTGGGGGGTACTCCCATACCAAGACCCAAATCTAATAAGGGTGGTTTAATGGACCTAAACCCGCCCATTTTAGAAATGAGATTGGTAAAACCCACCCCGATTGGATCAGTTAGGGTCAAATCCCCACTAAGGAATACCGTATTGACATCCCTTGTATGGAACCCATGAGTTATATCTTTTGTATGGATCTTATTCTCGGTGATGTGCTCTACAAGATTACACTTTCAGGGCATATGCTTCTTATACCTCCTATTGGTCCTTTGAAGTGAATTTTGTACTACTACTACCAAATGGAGTTGTGCATTAATCATAAGGTTCTACTACATTGCTTGAGATCTTCTCCTACATTGCTTTGCTTGGAATCATCTCCTACTGCTACTTGGATCCTCCCTTCTAAATTTCTAATTGGATCGTCTCCTACATTGCTTGGAATTGTCTCCCATATTCTACCTAGGATCGTCTCTTATGACTACTTGAGATTGTCCACCACTGCCTGGAATTGTCTTCTACACTTCTTAGGATCATCTCCACCTACTGCTTGAGGTTGTCTCCTATCTATCATCCCACCTACATGAATCCTAATTACATGCTTGCTAAACTCCAACTTGCATGCCTGCTTCTCCCACTAGAGGATTGCTAAGTATAGCGGAGTTGAGTTCTATCTCATGCAACAAGCCAAATCTTGATAAGCTCCAGCTTAGGGGGGAGTGTCAAGAACAATGTACTTAGAATAGGTGGGTAATCTTCTTCAAAAGAAAAAAAAAGAGAGTAGGTGGGCAATTGGATCCTCTATTGCATCCATGTAGTACTTCGTACTTGTTTGTTTTGTCCTACCTCAAGACCTTGTGAGAGCAGGTGGTCCATATAAGAGTACATGTATTGCCATTTTATCTTAAGGAGAAATGAAAAATGATGCAGCTCTCAAGGGATTGTACAGTTCTACCGTGGTTCTTTTCTCTCCCATGAAGGGCTTTCCATGCAAATCAAGGATTTCTTATGCTCTTTGAGACTGCATTGCTATATTTTACATTCCTTAACAGGTACAAACACATAAAGAAATAATTCTATAAAATACGAATACGATACAACAATCCTAATAGGAACTTTCTGTTTGTCTTCTTTGCTTATCTAACAAACCTATTTCACAAACATATATCACATATGTGGAGAATAAAGGCCACGTGGCAGGTTTTGTGAGCACCTAAGGGGTGCCGGCCCTAAGGGTCTTGGTGGTCTTTACTTAGTGTCCAAGTTTCTTATTTTTTTAGTAAGTTAGGTTAGGTGTCAATTAGTTGAGCAATTCGAGGGATTTGATACTCTCTGATTTTAGGAGATTCAATTAGGCTTGTTTCCTATTTTGAGATTACGATTTGCTCTCTTTAAACAGAGAACCTATGTAATTTTTTAAGTCAATGCAATATTATATTCCAACACAACAACTCCCTCTCTCCCTCTATTCTCCACCACCGGCTGCCATCTCTCTCTCTCCTTTGTTCAACGTGTGCAACCTCCATTGGCAACACCCGTGGAAGAGCCTCCACACTCCATAGCACCCAAATCTCCACATGGTATCAAAGCCTTCGATTTAGACTCTTCCAAGGGATTTTTTTCTACATGCATAGGAAGAAGAGAAGAAAAGCCACACACAACAGCCTATGCATGACCTTTTCCTAGTGGACAGCAACCACGTGCATGGCCTTTCCTCTTGTCAGATCATGTACAAGAAGTCCTATTTTGTGCGTAATTCCCACAGGTATCAGGACCTTGTGTGTCGAGATATCTTCGTCGACTTGTGAGTTCTCTCGAAGAACCCCTTGAAGGACCTTAGTGCCTTGTGCAAGGCCCAAGGAGATATGCAAGGGACTCTGACGGGTTGCTTCCCTCACATATCTAGCGCTTAACGCAAAGCGCACAAGTAGAGTAAGGCTCACTTCTTAAGGACGGAGATGGCCGAGAGCAAGAACTAGATCAACACCAAGGAAATGTTATAGTTCAAGGCACCACAATAAAACTTTAGGGTGCCTCGAACTATATCCTATGAGCTCGAGCATTCAAGATCTTTGTGGGAGGATAGGACAAGTTGCATGTCCTTCTCAAGGAGGAGCCCAACTCCAAGGACACGACGAAGAAGAAATTGGAGAAGAGAGTCTATCAAGTTATACAAAGACAAAACTACACTAATAGCCACGATTTCAAAGGTTGCCAAAGAAACAACGACTACAGAGGTGGCAAGAGAATTCACAGTTACATCAAAAGAAGATGGTGGAGCATTTGGCCACACCATCAACGAGACAAGTTGAATAAGTCATCGTCCTCCCAACCTCAACTTGAGGGGGAGTGTGGAGAATAAAGGTCACGTAGCAGTGCCATGTGGTGGTCTTTGCTTAGAGTCCAAGTTTCTTATTTTTTTATTAAGTGCTAATTAGTTGAGTAATTAGAGAGATTTGATACTCTTTGATTTTAGGAGATTTGATTGGGTTTGTTTCTTATTTTGAGATTAAGATTTACTCTCTTTAAATAGAGAAAACCTATGTATGTTATTTTTTGAGTCAATGCAATATTATTTCCAACACAACTACTCCCTCTCTTCTCCACTGCCAGCTACCATCTCTCTCTCCTCTGTTCAACGTGTGCAACCTCCATTGGCAGCATCTGCTACTGCCATCTCTTCCCAAGTGGAAAAGCCTCTACGCTCCGTAGTGCCTAAATCTCCACGACATCAATTGACAAAACTCAATGTTGTGCAAAACTAAAAATTTTGAATCTTAGTGATGATACAAAGGACAAAAAATTGCGCAAAAAACTTGGAACCCATTGAATTGAGCTCAAATGTTAATTTATTTGTTGACATGAAAGAAATGTCAAGATTCACACTGGTACACTCTCGAGGCAATTACATGTAGAACTTGTAAATTTAAGATTTTTTTAATGAAATTTGTGGAAAATAAACAAGTTTCCTATTCTTTTTCTATAACCCTAGGGCTCTATTTATAAATGATAAGCCCTAGGGAAAGTTACAACCTCACCCCTATACTTGGAGAACAAGAAGGAAACAAAATCGAAGGAAAAAACGTAAACAAATAACTCTACACTTCCCCTCAAGCTGAAGCATAGATGCCAATCATGCTCAACTTGGAAATGCATTTGTCGAAGGTCAAGTGGAGAAGAGCCTTGGTGAACAGGTCGATTGCTTGGTCTTTTGATAGCACATGAGCAGTACGGATGTATCCCTTTTGGATCATGTCTCTAGTGTAGTGGCAATCTACCACTACGTGCTTTGTTCGCTCGTGAAATGCCAGGTTGTTCGCTGATGTGCACACATCTAATTGACCTAAAATGCCTATTTATGCATGTTCCTAGTGTCATGGAAGTATCATACATTATAAATATTACATAACATGCATCATCATGCATTTAAATTAATTTATACAAATTATATAGTAATTCGCCTCTTTTTGTGATCAGGAGACAAGTGTTATTTATTTGGACTTCGGATTGAAAATCCAACCGTACGAATCTAATCAGGGCAACGATTGGAGTCCAACGCCTCCGAGATCGCCCTGATCGGACTTCCATAGCATCAGATGTAGTCCAAGGAAGACCAAGAGTCAAGAGGTAAGGTAGTAAAAATCCAGACCTCAGATGAAGAATCCAACCGCATGAATGAGTTCGAATCGATGATCACAACTCAACAGTGTGAAAATTGATCCAATCTGACATCTGCGGCATCCCTTAGAAGCAAAGGAAGATGGACAGCTATGATAACGCCATGTGGCACCATTATAGCCTTCCAAATCGACCACCCGCATTTCTCCTCAGCCGCAACCACTAATCTAAGACGTTGGATCGCCATCCAATGGCCCAGATTTGGCCACATCGCTCCAAACCTGGTGCCTCCACTCTCTAAAGGCCAAGGCACATGTGATCTCATCCAACAACTGAGCACGATGACCATAAAACCAAGGGCATGACAATCGGCGCTCGTAGCACAGCGGTCGCGTGCTCTTTCTTGAAGAGGAAGGCACAAGTTCAAGCCTTGCCCCGCCTTAAATCGAGAGCGCAAGCGGTCACGGCAAAATTTGGCTGTGGATGCTTGATCTAGCGGCAGCGGCAGTAACCACGTGGTGCGGTATCGTGCACCGGATGCACATGCGCACGATCACGCGCAATCTAGTGCGTGGCAGATGAGGCGCAATCTCAAGCGTAGAATCTCAGTCATCTGATGCTGATCGAACGACCGAGGACGCACGGCGCTTGGCAAACGTGTGTGAACGGTTGAAGAGGTCGTGACATGGCATCGTGTGGATGCTCGGATAAGCAACACACGGTCAAGATCCCACGCGCGACTTCAGCAACGCTCGCCTACAGGGATGCTTATAAACATCACTAAAGGCCCTGAATTAATTTTAGCCCTTGGAAAAGACCTTTCTACCCTTTTCTCCTCACTTATAAAAGGACCACCCCTACCACATATTTCATCATCCATTTCTCTTCTCTCACCTCTTCCAAAGCTCTAAGAGCTGGTCCCATACGCGGGATGTTCCACTAGAGCTAGAGTAAAATAATTTTGTTCATCTTCTCACCCCCTTCGTGGAGCATCATGTGGTTGTCTTCTCACCACATTCGGGAAGTGGATCCCGCTGCAACGTCGCCTTGCTCCATCTTCCAGCCCCGTTCTCCCTCGTCCAGCATCTCACCACCCCCGTCCGGGTACTCTATCAACGTGGCTCATCCTCCAACCAACCGTCAAAGAGGATTTTCTCACCCCTATCTTTTTACAGCTTTCTAGTGTATATTTCAATTTTGCAATTAGTGTAATGAGCATGGCTATATTCTTATGAAATATTTGTTCTCTCTCTCCCTCTTTCTTTGTATTATTCTCTCTTTTCTTTTATTTATTCTTTAATTAAAATAATTTACGTAAATTAATTTCAACCAGCTATTCTACTTTGCAACAATAATTCCAAACGTGATTTTTAATTAAACGTTCGCCTCCCTGTGTTCGACCCGAGACTCAAAAGAGTTTTGATTATAAATTTTATTTGGTAGCGGATTTTCTTACGAATTTTACGACTCAGGTATTCTAAACTCAAACTTTTCGCAACGATTTTCTCACTCATCATTTGCAATGGACATCGCAACCTTATTGTCACACCTCAACTCCATAGAGTCAGAAAAAGGAACCTGAAGATCCATGAGGACCGTCCAGATCCATGAGTTCAACAGAGGTTTGTGCCATAAGCAAGATACTGAGATTCCGCACTAGACCTGGCTATGACTGTATGTTTCTTGCTTCGCCAAGTAACTAGGCTCCTACACACAAAGGTACAGAATCCAAAAGTGGACTTTCTATCCTTCGAGCATCCAACATAATCGATGTCAATGTAGGCCATGACTCCAAGAGTGTCTCCATAGGAGAAGATAAGCCCCTTTTCTGGGGCAGATTTAAGGTACCTCGGGATCATAATTGCTGCTTCCCAATGTACCCTCTGAGGTTTATCCATGAACTAACTCACCTTGCTAACTGCAAGGGTGATATCTGGTTGTGTCACAATTACATATAGCAACTTCCCTACCAACGCTCTAAATTACCTCACATCTACCAATGCAAAGTTGACCTTGTAGAGATGGAGCTTGGGATCCATAGAAATCAAGACTGGCTTGGCACTTGGCATACCAGTCTCCTAAAGAAGATCAAGGACGTGCTTCCTTTGAGAGAGTACTCCTCTGACATTATGAGCCACCTCGATGCCAAGGAAATACTTGAGTGGACCCAGATCCTTAGTAATAAAATGCTATCGTAGAAAATCCTTGGTGATAGCAATGCTTTCCATGTCATGTCCCGTCAAGATGATGTCATGTACATACACAAGCATCACAACTCATCCTTGTGTTGTCCAAATGAATAATGAGTGATCAATTTCTAACCTCTTGAATCCAATCCACTCTACCACTTCAGACACTTCTAACACCATGCATGTGGGTTCTGCTTAAGGCCATAAATGACCTTATGAAGTCTACACACCTTGTGACACTTCCCCTGAAGTTCGAATCTTGGTGGCTGCTACATGTAGACTTCCTCATTAAAATCACCATAGAAGAACACATTCTTGACATCTAACTGATGAAGACCCCAATCCAAGTGGACACAATAGATGGCATTGACTACTTCGATACTTTTTCCCTAGTGGCAAGGCTCCCCACGATCTGGATGTAGCCTTTGGCTACCAACCTTGCCTTGTAGCGGTCTACAGACCCATTTGACCAATGTCTGACTGTGAAGACCCATCGACACCCAACAATCTTAGCACTATTAGGAGGATCAACAAGGATCCATGTTCACCGTGAGCATAGTGTTTTGCTATTTCCTCCTCCACAACCCCCTTCCACTATGGTAATGAATAAGAGGAATCTGCATAGTGGAGAGAATAAAGATGAACTGCTGGTGTTCAAGAGAGAGCCCGACCAATGGGCCAAGGACACATGCCAAGAGAGAGGACATAGAGTGCACGGTCAAGTCCCCTTGATGTGATAGGAAGGTCCAGATCAATATCTTCATCATCATTAGAAGACAGTTGAAGAAAATGAATCTTCTTAGTTTACCAAGTAGTCCCTACACCTCTATATAAGTGAGGGAAAAGTTACATCATAAACCCACTTCTAAAATAAAAATAACAAAACACCCCTTACAGCAGAAACATAACTCAACACTCCCCCTCAAGCTGGAGCATATATATCTATCATGCTCAACTTGTTTTACACTTCTCAAATTAGGGGCAAGATAACTTGGTAAACATGTCAGCAGTTTGGTCTGAGGAGGCAAGACAAGTAGTATGAAGCAGACCCTGTTAAATCAAACTCCTGGTGTAATGACAATCCACTTCCACACGTTTTGTTCTCTCATGGAACATAGGATTATTTGCAACATAGGTAGCAGCCCGGTTGTCACAATGCATCTCCATAGGTTCCTGAACATTAACATGAAGATCTCGTAATAAAGATCTGATCCATATCATCTCAGCTGCAGTATGTGCCATGGCCCTATACTTAGACTCAGCACTAGAGCATGAAACAACACTTTGTTTCTTGCTCCTCCAGGTTACCAAGTTCCCAGCAACAAAAGTACAGAAACCAATAGTAGACCGCCTGTCACCAACATCACCTACATAATCTGTATCTGAGTATGCAACAACAGACATAGATGCCTTTCTCTGAAAGAATGCCTCTACCTGGACATCCCTTGATGTAACTCATCAGTGTTTGAGTTATGTTTCTGCTAGTACGAGGTAGGTAACTCAGCACTGGATACAGCAACTGTGAATGCATGAAACTCTGAACTTAGAGAATCAGCAGAAACAATACTCCAGCAACACGATACTGGGCACAAGATCGTAGAACCTTTCTGATAGCAATAGGGATATCCTCATTAGTACTCATGGAATCAGGATCTGGAGAACCATCCACAGGTGACAAACTCTCACCCTTTACATCTCCTGACACTATATCTGAAGAAGCCTCCTGAGTAGAAACCGCCTCTAGGTTATTAACACTAACCTGAGGAGTCTGTGGAATAAATAGAAGGGGCTTTGCCCTATACACAACTGACAACTGATAAGTGTGACCCTTGAAGGTTCCTTCATCCGCTAGTATCGGCTTGAATGTGCTAGTAGGTGGCTCAGTAGTTTGAGAAGGACTACTAGTATCTGTGAATATACCAAATGGTATAGGAGTAACTGGTACAGGTGCACACTCCGGCACACTCTGCACCTGCCTGGCAGTAACAGAAAAATAAGGCACAACTTCATGAAAGATGACATCTGCACTGATATGTCTCTGGTGTAGGGGATCAAAACACCAATACCCCTTCTGAGTACAAGAGTAGCCAAGAAACACACACTTGACTGCTCTAGGTGCTAATTTATCGCGTCCAGGTCCAAGGAGATGTACAAAAGCCACGCACCCAAATGTCTTGGATGGAAGATCAAACAACTCATCATTTGGATAAAGCACTTGCCACAGTATCTACTCGTGAATCACTGAGGATGGCAATCTATTAATAAGGTAGCAAGCTGTGAGAACTGCATCACCCCAGTAGTTCCGTGGCACACTGTTATGGATAAGAAACGCTCTAGCCATATCAAGGATATGTCCGTGCTTCCTTTCTACGACTCTGTTTCGCTGAGAAGTGTGAGAACAAGAGGTCTGATGAATTATGCCTGTAAGCCATAGAATTCTGCCAGCCGACGAGTATAAAACTCCAGTGCATTATCAGATCTAAGAGTCTTGATGCAAACATCAAATTGATTTTTTATCATCAACACAAACTTCTCAATCAATGGACCCACTTCGGACTTATTCTTCATAAGAAATAGCTAGGACAATCTGGAAAAATCATCAACCACAATCAAATAATACCGATGTCCTACTCTATCAGGAGTCCTACTGGGACCCTAAACATCAAGATGCACTAACTGAAAACACAAGGTCGAACGTGGTCCTATAGCAGCTGGAAAGGAAGATCTATGGTGATTCCCAAGTTGACATGCATCACAGGAAAGTTGTGTCGTTGGGGATACATGAGGAATAAGTCTGCATAATTTTTCCAAAGAAGGATGGCCCAACCATCTATGCCACTGTAAAGCACTCCCAGATGTGGTACTAACCCGACATGCTCAGCCATGGGACCCTGTTGAAGTTGGTAAACTCCATATCCACTACCAATAGCTTTTCCTATCATTCTATCCTGAAAAATACATCTACGTTCATCAAAGATGACACGGCAATTCATCTGCTTAATGATCTCACTGACAGAAAGCAAGTTCATGGATAAATCTGGAACAAACTGGACATGATTAAGCTACATAGGAGTAACATTAATTTCCTCCTAACCACTAATAGGAGCAAGTCGCCAATCAGCCACCTGTACTGTAAGACCTTGAGAGACAAGTTGAATCTGTCCAAAACATTCCAGATTCCCGGATAAATGATTGGAAGTGCCTGAATCAATCAACCACATTATACCAGTAGTTGGAGTATCACCCACGACGATTCCCAACGCAATCTCTGACTGAGACACTACCATAGTCACTAAAACACACTGCCACAAACTAAGTTCAATGTGCCGCAGAAAATGGTACACACCCCTGAATTTCTTCACAATCACAAACTAAGTTCAATGTACCACAGAAAGGGTACACACCCTTGAATTTCTTCACACTTCAGATCTAAAAATTGACAGAAAACGGGGAATACACACCCCAACAAATATACCAACCAAGGAATACACACCCCAAAAATCTCCACTCACACGAGGTCAATACTCAAGGGAAATACACACCCCAAAACAAACGAACACAAAGATCTGATTTGATTATAGCATCCAAGAAGACCTTTCAAACTCCTTTCCGAACGATCCTCACTCTAGAACTTCATCACAAACACGTGGAGGATCTTCCTAGACCCCGAAACAAAGGAGATAGGGATCTACAACCCTCTCCTTATTGCCGGAAGATGTCCAGCAGCAAGAGGAAGGCGGTGGAGAAGGGTAGGAGAGGCGACGCTGCCCCCTTTACCCTCCTGTCGCTGCCAGCGGTGGCAGGAGACGGTGCTGCTGCTGCTGCTGGCAGTGGCGGCAACGCTGCTGCTGGAGGTGGCAGTGGCAGTGGCGGTGGCAGTGACGGCGGGCTTGGTGGTAGGGTTAGGGTATTCTTGGTGGAGTCCTCAACTTGGCTCTGATACCAAGTTGAAGAAAATGAATCTTCTTAGTATACCAAGTAGTCCGTACACCTCTATATAGGTGAGAGAAAAGTTACATCATAAATCCACTACTAAAATAAAAATAACAAAACACCCCTTACAGTAGAAACATAACTCAACAAAGACACCATCTCATGCTGCTCAGATGAACCAAGAATATTTGTGGCACCAAGACTAGAAGGGATAACCTCAAGAGCAGGTGAAGGCTCTGGCACTGGAGGAAGGGGGTCGTATCTAAGTCAGTGAGAATAGATCCTTTCGAACAAGCTATCAGGTTGACCATGGGGAGAAAATGGTGGCTCAAGTGGCTTTCTCTGTGAGGTATCTGAGGGTATAGGAAGGGGTATGACAACAACATCTTCAAATGTAGGAGTGCGAATATGGGAACCAGAAGTAGAGTAGCAAGGTACTAACTGATGGAAGATAATATTGGCACTGACATAATGACCTCTCAATGGGATCATAACAGCGGTACCCCTTTTATATTTTTGAATATGTAAGAAAGATACACTTGACACCATGAAGAGCAAGCTTATCCCTATTAGATCCATGAAAATGGACAAAAGGCACACAACTAAAGACCTGGGGTGACACCCTAAATAAGTCACCATTAAGAAATAAAATGGAATAAGGCACCTGCTCATTCAGAACCGTAGACGGCATTCGATTTATAAGGTAGCATGCAGTTAACACTGCATCTCCCTAGTACCTAGGTACATTATTCTATATCAATAGTCCTTGCAACATTTAAGATATGTCGATGTTTCCTTTCTGCCACGCCATTCTACTGTGACGTATATGGGCAACTCGTTTGATGGATAATTCCACACTCTTGATAGAAGGCACACAGGGAGCTAGTACAAAATTCCAAGGCAATTTTGATCTAATGATTTTGACCTCCTCAAACTGGTTCATGTCTACCAGGAAAGCACGAATCATATCCCCAAGTTCAAACTTGGATTTCAACAAAAAGATCCAAGCAAGATGTGAGAAGTAATCCATGACCACCAAGTAAAATCTATGCCCAAGATGATCTAGGATTCGACTCGGTCTCCAGATGTCCAAATGGAGTAACTCGAACATGACTCCAAAACTTCTACGTTGGCTCCTTGGAAATGTACTCCTATGATGTTTGTCAAGTTGGCATCCCTCGCATTGGAAAGTGGTTGTTGGAAGAATTTGTGGTAGAACCCTTCAAAGTTTATGTAAAGGGAGATGACCAAATCGAAGGTACCACAGGTAGCTAAAGGTGCTTCCTGAAGGAAGAGAGGCATGGCCTGCATAAGGCGATTGTAGGAGACGATAACACCGCCTTCTTCACAGCCACACCTAATAATGCGACTAGTTAGAACATCCTCAAAGGTGAGAGATATAGCATCAATACCGCCCTACAAGTCAACTCCTTCGTTATCCTACTGATGGAAAGCAGAATGAGAGGAAAATCTGGAGTAAGGACGTTTTCCAATTTCATACAAAGAGCCACATGAACCTCCCCTTGATGAGTAATGGGGGAATGCTGCCCATCAATTACCAGTATGGCCCTACCTGACGGAACCACCTGAGTGTGGAGAACTATTTCACGTCTCCACATGTGTTTGGATGCACTTGACTCAACAAGGCAATCTACTTCCTCAACCTGAGACTGGCATGCAATCCCCACCTCAGATGCATTAAGTTGGCAGAGTCTTTGGAGCAATATCTCGTACTTACTCCTAGGAACGGTCACTATATCATGTGCAACAAAGGCACTATGCTCCGTAGTAGCCACTCTTTCCTCAGACAAATATGTACTCTTCACCCTATCCTATATTTCGTAGGTTGTCTTGTGGTACATGATCTTATTGGTGATGCATTGTGTTGAAGCAGATGATTGTCGCAAAACAAGTTGAGTTTTGAAAATCCGTCGTTGTAGTTTGATTTACAAGAAAAACCGTCAACAGATAAATTTTACCAAAACTCAAAAGGAATTCCGGGTCAAACACTGGGAGGCCGACATTTGATTAAAAATTGCGTTTGTTTTATTTGTCACGAAGCAGATTAGCCAGTCGAATTGAATCTAAACTAACTATCTGCTTAAAGAATAAAGAATAGAAGACAGAGAGAGAATATTACAAATAAAGAGAAAACAGAGATGGAATAAACATGGATTTCATTACCATAGCTGATGTTCATTACAATTACAACTACTTACTACACTAGAAAGCAGGAAATCTACACTAGAAAGTGGAAAATCTACACTAGAAAGCAGTAAAAGAGAAGGTAGAGAGAAGTTATCCTCTTCGATGGCTGCTTGGAGGATGAGCCGCAACAACGGAGCGCCCGGACGAAGGTGGTGTGTAGGACGAAGGAGAACAATAAGGGATGACGGAGAATCGGGCAGGACAACGTCGTAGCGTGATCCGCTTCCCGAATGGCGGTGAGAGGGCCACCGCGGAATGCTCCACAAAGGGAATGAAAAGGTGGAAAATTTATAATTTTAACTCTAATGGAGCATCCCGAGCTTAGGACAAGCACTTAGAGCTTTGGAGGGGGTGAGGAGAGGAAGGGATGAAGAATTCGTGTGGTATGAGTCTCCTTTTATAGTTGTAGGGATTGAGGGCAAAATTGACATTTCAAGCTTAAAACATTAAATGAGGGAGTCTTTAGTGACGGATTTAAGTGTCACTAAAGACCCCACGTCGCTGAAGCTCCCCGCGTACGCCCGCCTCCTTGCCTTCTGCGCGCTCAACGCTTGCCCATGTTCTCGCACGATCGGACGGCTTATAAGTTGCTACACCTCATCGCGCGCCCACGTCAAATCACACGTGCACGATCCACGCGCTCTAGGTACACCACGTGTTGCTCCATCAAGCCGTTCGCCATGCTAAATTGAGGTGCTCGAAGAGGCTCGAACCTGTGACCTCTATCTCGCCCGCAGGTGCATGACAATTGTGCCAAGGCCAAGAGTTGGTCACGTTTCCATCCAAAGCATACATGCTTGTGGCCGTTGGATCAAGATCCAACGGCCCAGATTTGGCGATCGTTTGAGGAGAGAGCAGCGAGCGTTCATGGCTAGTATTGGGCGGCTGGGATGGCGCCACGTGACGCTATCCTGGCCATCCATCTTCTATGACTTGTGGATGGTGCCACAGATATTGGATTAGATCGATTTTCATGCCGTTAGGCTGCAATCGTCGATCCGAACCCATCCGTGCAGTCGGATTTGTCATCTGAAGTGTGGATTGACACCATCTTGGCCCTTGACCTCTGATCTTCCTCGAACTGCATCTGATGCTACGAAAGTTCGATCAGGGCGATCTTGGAATCGTTGAACTCCAATCATCGCCCTAATCAGATCTGTACGGTTGGATCTTCAATCCGAGGCCCCGATTAAATGTCGCCCTGTTACCTGACCATAAAAGGAGACAATTAACCTAAATTTTATACAATCTAACCTAAATGCAAGATGATACATGTTATGTAATATTTATGATGTATAATGCAACTCTACGCCTAAGAACACGCATAAATAGACAGTTTATGTGATATAAATGTATTTACATCACAGTGGATAGTAGTATTCATTATCTACACCCTAACCATGGCATTATCTCTTTTCCAGGTGGCGTATTTGCCAACCTTCTCAACCGGTTGTAATTTAAGAAGAATTGCTCCTTATTATGACCTTCAACCACATTGAGAATCGACTGTGACCACAGTGCATAGTTTAACCCATTATACTTAGTAATCGAGCCAAAGAAAGGGTTCTTGACATCCCCTTGGCTTCCCTCTCCATGAGCGAAAGAATCGACGACTTATGAGACCATGCTTCTTAATCAAAACCCAACACTACTTCAAAATATTCTATGGGATACCTCTAACTAGTCATCTAGATCATTTAAGGTGATTCAAGGTCTGTCGATGGCAAGGGTTGAGCTGGCAATGCTCCAACGAAGGCATTATTCGATCTAATGATTTTGACCTCCTCAAACTGGTTCATGATCTCTGCTAGGAAAGCATGGATCATATCCCCAAGTTCAAACTTAGATTTCAACAGAAAGATCCAAATAAGATGTGAGAAGTCATCCACAACCACCAAGTAAAATCTATGCCCAAGATGATCTAGGATTTGACTCGGTCCCCAAATGTCCAAATGGAGTAACTCGAACATGACTCCAAAACTCCTATGTTGGCTCCTTGGAAATGTACTCCTATGATGTTTATCAAGTTGGCATCCCTCGCATTGGAAAGTGGTTGTTGAAAGAATTTGTGGTAGAACCCTTCAAAGTTTATGTAAAGGAAGATGACCAAATTCGAAGGTCCCACAAGTAGCTAGAGGTGCTTCCTGAAGGGAGGCATGGCCTGCATAAGGTGACTATAGGAGATGATAAACACCGCCTTCTTCACGGCACACCTAATAATGCGACTAGTTAGAACATCCTTAAAGGTGAGAGATATAGCGTCAAATACCGCCTTGCAAGTCAACTCCTTCGTTATCCTACTGATGGAGAGCAGACTGAGGAAAATCTAAAGCAAGGACATTTTCCAATTTCATACAAGAAGCCACATGAACCTCCCCTGATGAGTGATGGGGGAATGCTGCCCATCAGCTACCAGCATGGTCCTACCTGATGGAACTGCCTGAGTGTGAAGAACTATTTTGTGTCTCCACATGTGTTTGGATGCACTTGAGCCAACAAGGCAATCTGCTTCCTCTACCTGAGACTAGCATACAATCCCCACCTGAGATGCATTAAGTTGGTGGAGTCTTTGGAGCAGTATCTCGTACTTGCTCCTAGGAACGGTCACTGTATCATGTGCAACAAAGGCACTGTACTCCGCAGTAGCCACTCTTTCCTCAGACAAATATGTACTCTTCAACCTATCCTATATTTCCTTGGTTGTCTTTGGTACACGATCTCAATGGTGATGCGCTGGATGGTAGAATTCATCATCCACACCCTGACCATGGAGTTATCTCTTTTCTAGGTGACATATTTGCCAACCTTCTCAACTGGCTCTAATTCAAGAAGAATTGCTCCTTATCATGACCTTCAACTACATTGAGAATTGATGGGGTGCATAGTTTGACCCATAAAACTTAGTAATCGGGTCAAAGAAGAGGTTCTTGGCTTCCCTCTCCATGAGCAAAAGAATCGACAACTTATGAGACCATACTTCTTAATCAAAACCCAACACTACTTCTCTAATTGGTCATCTAGATCACTTAAGGTGATTCAAGGATTGTCGATGGCAAGGGTTGGGCTAGTGACGCTCTAACGAACATCACCAACCCTGAAGTGGCTTCCAATCAGTGACTTCATCGGGGGTTGACCTAGACCCTCAGAAGCCCTTGAATACTGGAGAAGTCAATCAAATCGAGCCCCTTCAAGCTCAAGCCTAGGCAGCGGTGCATCTCTAATGGAGCATTGCCTACAGTGAGGCGGCTGTCGATCGCCCACTAGAGGGGGCACGACTAAGGAGTTTGGTAGCAAACGAAGGTTGATCGACGGCAAGAGGAGATCGGTCAATGGCAATGAAAAATGCTCGAGGAACAATACTTGAGCACTATTCCTAAGGTCCTGATTTCCTTCTCTTTCTTTTTTTTTATTTTTTTTTTGGTGGAGAAAGGAAAGGGGTGATAATCAAGGAGGTATCAAATGTCTGCCTAAGACTGCCGCTATGATAGCATGTAGTAAGTAAATGAGTTTCTTATTTTGTCTCTATAACCCTAGGGCTCTATTTATAGATGATAGACCTTAGGGAAAGTTACAACATCGCCCCTATACTTGAAGATCAAGAAAGTAACAAAACCAAAGGAAAAAACGTAAAAAAATAATGACTCTAACAAAATTAAAGTAGAGCCTTAAACACTTGGGCTATTTGACAAAGGATAAAAATTCTATATTATTCACAAAGAGTAACAGGACTCAAGTGAAAATCTTACAGCAACTGTGCCTAAATCGCATGATGTATGTTAAATCTTTCTTGTGATCTCTTGAAGAGCTTTCTCATAATAGGGCATTCTCTTGATTACATTAACTGCAGCATCAAAATCCTGTTCCATAAATACCTTCGCAAAGGAACTCGAGCAAGAGTCCATTTTTTCCTGAATCTAACGTTAACAAGACAAAGAATAACCAGATGCAACTATTACTACATGTTGAAGTTAAAGATGTGCAAACCAATTAATGGGAATGAAAAATACCTGATATTTAATGTTTTCCAGCACACGGGTATCATCAGCTTCTTCAACGGCTTCCCTAATCTCCATAACCTGGATAGAGAGATGAGAGAGCAGTCATAGGTCAACAAGCACATCCTCTAGTAAGTACAAGACGTTTCCTTGCCTTTAATAAAGCTTTTTATTCACATCATAATGAAGTCTTAAAAAGTGTCAAGTTTTGAGCAAATGGTCAAAGGCTATATACAATTCAACCTCAAGCACTAGGCAACCCTTGCAATATGAGCAACTGAGGAATAGCTATTTTAACAAGTTTATATAGGCACAACACTTTGTGATGTGGCTGATGAGAAATAGTTCCACAGATGTGGAAACTAAGAAGTGGTTCATTATTTGACTGGGTCATTCCACTCAAGCCAATTGATTCAGATGTGAGCACCTCTAACATGGTAACAACCATTTTAGAGATACAATTGGATTCATAATTTTTCCCATAAAATTACACTCCATGGTTGGCCTAATCCCAATAGAATATGATCGCTACACACCCCTGGAGAGCATAGATGGTGCCAAAAAACCTCAAGTTTGATCAATACAACAGAATCAGAATACCTCAGTAAGTAATTCTGGATCTGTAAGCGTCTCCTCTTTGTCCACATTCACTCCCTCAAGTTCCAGCTGTTCAAACATAAAGAAGGAAAAAAGAAAAATCAGATTGTAACAGAGGGCACAATTAGTTGGCTCAAATACATGAGAAACAGCATAAAGTACTACTAGTTGAAGTACTGCAACTGTGCATTTCCTCATCTCATTAGTTAAATAGACATTGTAATTCAAAGGAAAACAGTAGGAAACTTATTATTAATTTCACCAGCGAGGATAAACATCAGTTTTCATTTTTCCCTTTTTTTTTGGGAAGGATTTTCCCTTTCAAATTACCACAGCTTCGACCAGATCCACAAACCAGAGTAACCATCCAGCAGTTTACTCACTTATTACCATGCAAGATGTGTTGAAATATTCTGTCTGTTATCTCAAAGAGTTCTGCACATGCTGAAGTAATAAGATATTGCGGAACTTCAGTGATGTATAAAGTTATATGTAGTTGACTCGATGTTGAATGTTTCATCAATCATTGCAGTAACAGGATTTTATATTTAGCAATGTAAACTAACATGAGTTCCATTGAACTAAAAGTGGAAAGCTGTCCAATAGACTGACTAACCAAACTCAAGGCTAATTCTTAGACTATGAAAAGTGCAAAGCTAGGAGTAGATGATGAAAACAATGATAGGGTCCTGGTCAAATAAGAATGGCATAACATGTTTCTATAGAAAAGCTGATTTAGTGCCATTTCATTCACGTTTTAAATTTGATTAGCTAGACCCACATTAAGACTCAATCGTCTTATCAATTTTTTTGTTTTAAAAGGGAAAAGGATGGTTATCTTTCAGATACCACCCAAAAATATATTAATTAATCACATTAAATACAAGGCTCACATTACAAGCAAGAACTCCACCCCGAGATAAAGGACAAAGTAGACCCAACAAAATTTTTCACAGACGGGCACTACCTCCTAAAACCAACTGCATTCCTACCCAGCCAAATAGCCCAGACAACCGCCAATGGCCGAGCTTGCACTCTCTTCGAACGAAACATGTTGCGTCCAATGTCGACTCCTCTACACCTGAAAGACCTCCAGAAGCTAGTAAATGAGTCATGAGCCCACCATCAGTCCTCAATCTGCCAGACCTGCGTCACCACTGGACACGTAAAGAACAAATGATCGATATCTTCCTCTGCCTAAACACAGAGCAGGCATGACCTCTCCGCATCCTGGACCCACCGCGCCCTCCACTTCCTGGTCATCAACCTACCTCTCCTGAGGAGCCAAGTGAACACCTTCACCTTCAGGGGGCAAGAAGCCTCCCAAAGCTACCTGCAGTCTCTAACCAAGTCAATGCCCCCAGCATGCCCGAACCTCCAAGCCTCCTATATGCATCCTGCATCGAGAAGTCACCTTCCTCCCACCCAAAAGAGTCCGCACCAACCTCTGGCTCAAACCCTTCTAATTCTTGCAACAGCACCTGCATCTCCCCAAGCCTCTAATCTAACAGACTGCCCAAGAATGTGGGACACCACACGCCATTCCAAACCTTTGCCACTGAGGCTCCTCTGTCAACTGCCAACGCTGCAAGCCTAGGGAAGCACTCTGCTAGAACCCCAAGCCCCAACCAACCTCCAAGCTCAACCTTAACATCAAGGTAAAAAAAGATTGGACCTTCGGCACCACCAAAGACAAGCCTCTAAGAAAGTAGAAAGCTCCTCGAGGAGGAGAAGCCAGGAGACCCTAGTAAGGCGATCCCCCATAGCAAGATTGTAGGGACCCTCCCCACCAGACACACCTCACCTCCAAATAGCATCACAATCCACTTCGCCAAGAAGCTATCCTTCATCCTCCCCACCTCCCTGACTCGACCCCCCTCCCCGACAGGCTTGCACATCTCACTCCAAGCCACCAGCTTCGCCCCCTTCCCGCCCGCTCCATAGTTGGTCCAGAAGAAGCTTCTCATCAGGCTCACAATCTTGTCTTCAATTTTTTGCGACATCTTCACAACCGAAGCAAGGTATGCTAGCATCACCGACAGAACCGCTTTTATGTCCTCTCGAAAGCAACTTAGACGCCCACCCCGCCAACTATTCTTCAATCCTCTCTAGCAACGGAACCTAGCTCTGCATTGCAACCCTCCCGTCCGTTAAGGGCAAGCCCAGATAATGGCAGGGCAGAGACCCAACCTCCGTACCCAGGGCCTCTAAACACACCCTGGCCTCCTCAGCAGTCATACTAAACTGGACAAAGGAAGACTTTGAATAGTTAATTTACATGCCCGACGCCTCACAAAAAAGTTCCAAGAGGATATGGCTCCGTCTTGCTTCCACCTCCGCCCCTTCCACAAAAAAGAGAATATCATCCGCATACTGCAGCATCGATATACTCTCCCCTTTCCTTAAAGAGAAGCCCTAAACCTGACCCACCGCACACGCCTTGTCGAATGCCCTCGCTAAAGCATCAACCGCCAACACAAATAACATGGGTGCCAACAGGCACCCCTGCCAAGCACCCCTCCTCTGCTGAATCCAACCACTTGCTGGGTTCCCATTGATGAGGACCGAGAAAGATGTTGTGACGCACTGCTTCATCCATCTAATCCAGATCGGCGGGTAACCCCTCCTGGCCATAACCGCCTACAAGAAGGACCACTGTACAGAGTCGTAAGCCTTCTTGAAATCAACCTTCCACAGAAAAGCCTTCCTCCTCTCCCTTTTCCAATGTACAAGGATCTCCGTCATTGCAACATACCCATCCAAGATGCATCTCTCTGGCACAAACGTTGTCTGCACCTCCGACACAACTCCACCAATCACCCTCCTGAGCCTGTTTGCCAAAATCTTCGCCATGATCAAACATGCCGCATTCGAGAGAGCAATCGATCTATAGTCATTAATCGCCTCTACCCCCTCCTTCTTAGGCAGTAGGAACATATAGAATTTGTTGAGTTTGTTGAAGCCCTTGTTGCCCTCCTCAAACTCCACAAGGACTTACATGATCTCAGTCTTCAACAACTACCAAAATTCCTTGAAAAGCAAGACCGGGAATCCGTCAGGACCCAGACATCCATCTGCATTCAGTCCCTAGATCGCCCTGCGAGCCTCGTCCTCTGTGAAGGGTGCCACCAGCCCCTTCACGTCCACCACCGAAGCGCCCAGACCCCTCCACCGCCATCTCCCATCCCTCCTCCCCGTAAACTCCCTGAAGTAGTCCGCCACTGCCCTACCCATGGATTCCCTACCAGAGCACTCCACCCTACCCACCTGGAGCTTATTAATCCAATTCCTCCTACGTCCAGTTGATGCCATCATATGGAAGAACTTGGTGTTCGAATCTCCCTCCTTGATCCACTTCTGTCTAGATCTCATTCTCCACTCCACTTCCACTTTTTAGTCCTCATCCTAGACAGCCTTTATGTGTTCTACCTTGCTTTGTCTCTCCTCCAATGTCAACAGGCCCCGGTCCTTGACTCTGTCTAGTCTCTGGATCTCCCCGAGAACCTCATCCCTCTTCATGTTTCATTCTTCTTTCACCTGCCTTCTGTACTCCTTCAGAAAGAGTCTCAACTCCCCAAGCTTTGACTCTAATCTCGCGACCGCCAAGTTGTTCGGGTGCAGAGTCCTCCATTTGTCCTCCACTATGTTCCTGAAGCCCTCCTCCAACAGACACGGCTTGTCAAACTTGAAATACGTACCGCAGCGAGACCCCTCTCCAGACTCCCACAACAGAGGGGTGTGGTCCGAGAAGGGCCTCTCCAAAGCGTGGACCCCTGCTAGCGGGAATCCCTACGCCATCTCCACTGAGCACAAAAAGCGATCCAATCTGGACATCAAGCCTCCGGAGCTCCTCTACGTGTACGAACAGGAAAAAGGGGGCGCATCTTGCATCCAGTGCTCAGTAATGAACCTTGCAGTCCTCAAAACCTCGGTCCCTACCTCCTCTCCCCCTTAGCATGTCCTCTGCCAAGAGGGTGACGTTGAAATCCCCTTCAATAAGCCACGGGCACCCCTAAAATCTCCCGGCGATCTGTTGTAGCCCCTCCCAAAGAAAGCTCCTCTCAAAGTCATCAACCGGTCCTTACACAGACGAGAGCACCATAACGAGCCCATCGCTCCGCCTACTCAACTGCAGTGAGACTACACCTACCCCTACCTCCAAGTCCTCTAAGGAGAATAGGTCCTTCCAACCGATGACAACCCCCCCCCCCCCGGACCTCCCAGTCTCATCCAACATCAAAAAACCTCCCAGCAAGCCACCCCCAATCTCTCTCCAAACCCTCTGATTATAAGCCCGTAACTTCGTCTCCTAGAAGAACACCACATCCGGACTCCACTTATGGAGGTAGGACTGCAACGTCCCCCAGCATGAAGGGTCGCAAAATCCCCTAACATTCCACGTAAGCACCTTCAACATGGCGCACCCACAGAACCTCCCCCCACCGAGCGACCAAACTCGGCCCCCCTCTGCCATCTGCTCCACTTCCCCCGACTGAAAATCATCAGACTAGACCACACCCAACTCCCCACCCCTCCTTCCACGCCTCCCACACCTTCCCCCCCTAATGGCCCACCTCCCTCACTGCCTACTAACCCCATCCCTCCCCCAATAGCCTCAACTCCACCCTACACCTCCAAGCGCATCGCTTCCCCCACAAAACTCCCAACCCAAGCCCCTCCTTCGGAATTGCGGAACCCTGTTGCCTCAAGAGACCCCACCGCCCCCTCCGAATAGGGTATACCACCCTCGGCTTAGAGGTTAGCGCCACCGCCACCACCATCAGCTCCTCAACGAAGCTCCGCATCACCCCTCAAACTTCCTCCACACGTCAGGGGGGCCACCGATGTCGACGAAGTCCCGGGCGATATCCCCCACGTCGTGGGGAAGCCTTGCGCCGCCGTCCATAGCTTCTCCATCTTCTGATGGAGGAGCTTCGTCGCTCTGATCTCCTCGCTCTTCTCACCATCACCACCTCCGGGAACGGCCACCTTCGCTCAACATCCGTGCTCCGCACCCCCCACCCAAACGGAACTCGACGCGCTGCAAGTCCCCTTCAAGGGGACCCTCTGTGGGCCACAGAAAAAAGGGGCATGAGGGGGTATTGGGTCCGAGTGCAAATCTAAACCTAGATCCGACGCTGCCCCCCTCCCTAAACATCTTCATCGGTCGCTAGGCCCCCTCATCCCAAACAAGGCACACCTTCAACGCATTGAAATCGCTCGAAGCGCCTTCCCGCTCCCCTCGATGGCCTCGCGCAACCCCTCGTCTTCCCCGAACGACTGCATGCTCCCAGCCAACTCCTTTAATCGCCTTCTCCTCGTCCAACGGCCCCGCCTCACCCGCCATGTACATTGAGCGCCGAGTCTCGAAGGGAGTGCGCCCACCCAACTCTAAGTCCCGTGCCGCTGACTCAACACATGAGGTGCCTCCCCCGTCGACAACCTTTAGCCTCCACATCGTCTCATGCGTCGGAGTGCCTCCCTCCGTCACCAAACCCCCTTCAGCCAGCAGCTCCACCACCTCCACGAAGGATCACGATCTTCTTCCAACCAGCTTCACTAGCACGACCCACGAGGCACTCCCCAAGCACAATGACACCTTCTTGTGGAGCATCTTGTCCAACCTGAGCTCCACCAATGCCCACATCAATGCGAGATCCTCTCCACCAAGGCCAAGGCCCCTACACCATCACCTCTCAAAGGGGGCGACCATCGCCTCCAAGACCTTCCTTGTGCGAAGAACGAGCGACATGCCCTCCAGGTTCACCATCATCTCCACCCTCCTCAGTGGTTGTTCCCAGAGCGCACCATCCGAGCTAACCACCCACCGCCACCTAAGCACTCCAGCCGAGCATGAAAGGTCCTTGAAAAGCAGCTGCTCCGCCACCTTCAACGACGCACCAACAAGCATGAACTTCCCCTCCCCTACCACCTTCAACCCCAAGCCCCTCACCCAGCCCCCCAGTGTCCTCACCACCTCAGCCTTGAGAACGCCCAGCTCAACGCAACCCTCTGCCACCACTCCGATCAAAGCCGTCACGAGGGTCCTCTCAAGCCTCCTGACCTCCTTTGACCAAGGGGCCTCCACCTTAACCGACGGTGCACCCCCTAGCAGGGGTGGGGGCACGACTACTCGCGTAACCACAGCTACAACCCTCCACACCTCCTTCACACAGAACGACCTCCGATGGCCCAACTCCCTGCACCGTAGGCAACGCACCGGGTCCTTGCACTCCCACGTGACATGACCCTTCCCTCTACACTTGAAAAAAAGCACCTCCAGCATTGCCCTCTTCTTCCTCGCCTTCCCTACCACCAAAGACCAGCCCCGACCTCCATCTCCCTAACTCTCTCTCTCCCCGTACATGGTGGCACTTATCCTCTCTCAATCGTCTTATCAAATTGAGTATGCAGAGAACATATATCATCCAGGAACCACACTACAAATTCACCATCGTTCATCTATCTATGAAAAGGAACATTCTAAGACAAATTGAGATATGAGTAATTAAGTCATTACCTATTTGTGTTTATACGCATACAACAATTCCAATGGCACACAGTTAAAGAGGGAGAAGTGAGCATGTCAATCTTTTCTTTTTTCTTTTGAAAAGGAATGAACGTGTCAATCTTAGATAAAATTGGACGAATGTGGCCATTTTTACAATGATAAATTGTTGTTGTGTGAAAAATAGTAGTAGACACTCTAGTTACAATGGGTTGTAAGTGGTCTAGTCTATGATGAACAATCTGAACCAGGCAATTGTAGAGGTCAACAACCAAGTTCAAGAGAAATATCTCACATTAGTAACAAAAAGTATGGATAATTCTCTCTTATCATATCAACATTTTTGTGTGTGGGAGGAAGCTGCTTGTTCAGCACCTCATGTACCTATAATGGTGCAAGTATGGCCATCCTTCTTTCAAATTATATGTGCATTTACAAAGCTTGGACATACGTAATACTCAACCATGATATGGCCATAATAACTTTCACTATTTGTTTCAGTCTTAAGAGAGGATAGTCACCATGGTAAGAATGGTGACATAAGGTCTCATAGAGAATACATAAAGTACACACATCCACAATCTAAAAGGAAATAATTCAAACGTGATATGGTTGTAATAACTCCTATTAATTATTTCAATCTTAAGAGAATGAGCTGCACTTGTTGGGGTAATAATAGTGACATAGGGACTCAACAAGAATAGATAAAGTACCCATGTCTTGATAACTAGTGCTAAAGCTTGAAGGTCTCAATAAAAATCTAATGGGTAAAGGTGGGCAAGGACTTTGCCCCTTGCTCACTATTGTGATTGAGGGTGTGAAACTATCAACCATGTTAAGATAAAAATGGAAAGGGAAGCAATTACTTTAATATCCACCATAATGGAGACTTCCCCAATACATATAACACCTCTGGGACAAAAGGACACTGGACAACCGGCCTTCTTAAACAACACTCTGCGGGAGGGCACAACCATTGATTTAAATGGCGACGGCATGCCAGTCATTTCCGAACAAGGGTCGTGCCGACATAAATAAAATGTCGATTTACAGGGATATCATCGGCATGCTGGCGAAATTGGTGCCCATGCCAAAGTTGCTGTTGATTTTTTTAATTATTTTTCCTATTTTTGTCGGTATGCATCGGCATGCCCATCGAAAAACGGACATTTCCATAGCATGCCCACGAAATGCACACTTGGAATTTCATCGTCATGACATCGAAATCGGCATTTCGAACCTTGGGCACAACCATTACTCCTCCCTCCAATCGCAGCTCTCACATGAGCCAACCTTGACCATGCACAACCACAGCCTTTGCACCATCGATAGACACTACCCAATGGTACTTTTAGGAGACTTGCTCCCTACGCCAACATATCTATGCAAAGACCCAACCCAACTCCACATACGCATAGACTTGGCCATGGGTCGAGTCGATGGGCCATGGGTCGGGTCAATCGGGCTGAACTTTCAAAAGCCTTGGTCCAAGCCTTAGTTGGGTTGACCCATGAGCCTATAATCTTGGCCCAAGCCTTATTCCTAAGGGTCGGGTCGGGCCTGAGCCAACCCACAGGTCAAATATAAAGTACTTTAAAGTTTTAAACACAAGCATGGATAAGAATACAATACGAATGACTGAAAACATAAACATAAACATACTAAAAAAATACCATAAGTGAAAGGAACAATAAAAACCAAATCTACTTTAGTTAAATGTCATAAAAGTCATGAAAGTTCATCATTCACATAAAAAATAAACTACCGAAGTTTATAAAATATTAATCCTCCATGAAAACACATCCTAAAAAATTTATAAATCATATAAAATTTAAGAATAATATAAGTAATCCTATGTTATTGTACTAACAGTTCAATCCCCAATCCCCAACCCCCATTAACAGCTTTCAATCTATTACTTTGTACTATGTTAACTATTAAGTATATTGTCCCATGTTTCCCCCTGATTAAATGTGCTTATATGGGCATACTAAAGGTCCTTGATTCAAAATTTAAAAAAAAAAACAAGATAAAAGAATAGACGGTAGAAGAGTTGGAAGGTGGTTGTTGGTCCAATAAATGGTTCTCGTACCTCAGGTTAAATAGATGGTTCATAATTTTAGATGATGGATATTGAACATCTCGCATGATACTTGGAGAGCGGTAGAGATTTTGGAGAAGCAAGACAATGGTTAAATAAATGAAAAATTCAACATCCAACGGATGGGAATGTGATTGTTGGAGTTACAAGTTAAGACTCTTGGAGTTCTTGATTTTAAATATTAACAATTTGCGGGCCAAGTCGGGTTGTAAATTGAGGATCCAAGCCCGCCCATTTAAAATCGAGCCAATTAGAGGGTCGGATTGGATCGGGTCATGATAAAAAAATCGAAACCCAAGCCCACCCATTTTACAGGTCAGGCAGGCCGGGTCGATAGGGCCCCTAGCCCATGGCTAGGTCTACACACAAGATCCAACTTGCAACCTCCTCGGATCCAACCCTCGACCTCATGCTTTGCTGCACGCATCATGTCTGTACTCTAAAATGAAATATTTTGAACAAATTGCTTTTTAAACTATAAGTAATGCTAAAGCCAAAAACCTTAAGTGCCTTTTAAAATGGCACCATCACCCATAATATACTTTCTTTTGAAATGGATCACCAGTAAAATACTTTATCACCCAACAAAACATCCACATTATGTTTAATGCTCATACTTGTATCATGAATCATGATTAAAAGGCTGGTGCAGAAGTTAGTGGAGCAAACCATTTAATGTTCAAAAATTAAAGCTTTCAAATTTTAAGAAAGCAAATACCCATATTACTCTTCTTACCAGGTATGTAGCTCTTGATAAAGTATTGCTAAGGGTCCGGCGTGCGTCAATCACCCGAGCAGACTGTTCTGCTGCATAGTTTTTCTCCCTCTAAGGCAAAAAAGGAAAGAAGAACATAATGTCAGCTATAAATAAAAATATTGAAGGTGATGAGAACAGATGAGACTGAGTGAACAATTCCCAGCTTGTAAAAAAATGGCAGGAGTTACCTCGGATTTTGTATGAACCAAATCAGGATGCAACTTCTTCTGCCACTCCTTGTACTTGCTCTCTAAGTTCTCTTCTCCTATATCATAGCCCCTATCTCTGAAAAAACCACAAGAAATTGTAAGGTCAATCCAACTCTTCATATAACTCGATGAGAAATCCATCTTAACTTACACCATGATATCAGAATACTGCATTCTCTTGATAAATCAGAGTTTAGAAGGAGGAGGAGAGGGAGGAATTGTCCAGAGCAGTTATGAGTATATTTTGAAAAGAGACTTAATTTCAGATTTGTTCATTTTGAAAGTTTTCCCAGACAAAAGCGTCCAATTATTCACCAAACCAGGCCCCAGTAAAACACAACAAAAAGATCAGACCAACCACCAATTTCTTGGGAAGCAATGAGAAAGTTTCATGTGATATAACTTCCTCTCATGTTGCTTCATAAATCATGAAATTTGATGAGAAAGTCTGATCAGAGCTTTTACAACTCTATTCTTTCTGATGCCTACTTGACCTCAAGAGCTAAAATTTCCTCTTTCAATCTCATCAAACAGCTAAGAATTTCACTTTTTAACCTTGCCAAAGAAGTGGCTCATCAAAACTAAGACAATGACCAGAAGTGAAAATAATCTCCTCGTGAAGATCATGCCACTTTTAATAACTTCATGCCTAAAGCATCTATCTGGACATGAGCATTCCTTCTTTACTAAGCTTCGTCACCAAGGAACCCCTAAAAGTCCAATCCCCATAAGGGGTACTCTCCAAAGGGTAAAGACACAATCTTCCTTAAAACCATACGTCCCAAGAACCAAGATTCTCCTCCCTACTTTAAAAAAATTGCTATATCGACAGAAGCAGGTATACTGTGAAATACAGAACAAAGAAGTACAAAAGACAGAAGTTTGGCATTCACTTCATTTATAAAGCTTTCACGAACAATAGGATAATGATCAATAGTCCATCCTAGCGTGAAAACATCCAATATTCGCACCCTGATTCTTGACTTGGGAAAAGGAAAGCATACCAAAAAATGGTCCCTTCCAGAAGCAATACTAAACCTAAATTTCAAGTTCCATCTTCACATTTTAGCACCGACAAGCACACATGGTTACATCCAATTCATCTAAATGCAATTGGATTTTGCAAGGAACTTCATCCTTATGTAATTGAATTACATCTGGAACCCACTCCTACCCAACACAACCGCGCCGACACTGAACTGAAATCTCAAATGCCACCCTCTCATTTTTCGAACTGACAAACGTGTGCAGTCCCATCCTGTTTATCGAAACGCAATCAGATTTTTTGCAGGAAACTTTACTCTACATAACCGAGCCATATTCAGAACGCGAAGCCCGATAAGGTCAGAAATCTGATCACAACATATTCTACAGCAGTCCACTCCTTCTAAAATTCCATTTCAAAACAAAATTTACATGCTTACATCAAATCCAAATATGGAATCAAAAATTACAATTTTACACCACCAGTAACCAAAAAGGTCCCAACTTTCCCAAGGAACTTACATCCCAAAAATCTGGAAGTAGTCGACAGACGCATCCAAGGGTTGGACGGCCCTACAAGAGGCGCAGACCAAGAAGGGGTCCGAACCCAAGGACGAGTCCCACCCACAGCTCCAGCAGCGGGCCGTCGACGGCGCCTCGGAGGAGTGGCACCTCGCCTTCCATCCCACGTGTCCCCGCCACGGTTCGCCGGTTTGACCGGGTACCCAATTCGTGTTGGACGATCTACCGCAAGAAATGGGCGATCTTGAGGGAAGATGTGGAGAAAGGCGAGTACATGATCGTTGCTGTCGCAGGAGGAAAGCCCTGAAGGCCAAAGAACAGAGCTTTTTCCTGCTGGTGAGGAGCATAGCGAGAAATGGGCACGCGGGAGTGTGAGCGGGAGGGCGGTGGCGACGGCGGTGGAGGTCAGTGGTTCCACCTCCACCTCGTGGCCGTCGGGAGATCGAGAGGGAGGGACAGAGAGAGGTTGAGACTCGTACTAGAAAGTTGCAGAATATTGGCCACCTCACAGCCGCGGATGATGGTTCTTCTCTCTCTTTTTTTATAATTTACGTGTAAAAGATGAAAATTTTCGAGTTTGTCTCTACGTGCTCCATGCTTTATCAGCGGAGAAATGTTTTTCACCTTCAACGTCATGATCTACGCCCTCCATATCAAAACAAAAAAAAAAAAAAAACGGAGACCGACCTCGGGAAGTTTCAATTGCTCCAAGCTTTCAAAGTCGTTGGCAAGGATGCTATGGTGTGGGAAATGGCAAGGAACATCTTTTGATATCCATGAACTAAAAAGAGTGTTAGAATAAGTATGATTAAAATTAAAAATAATTTTTATGCTCACTTATCTTGTAAGGAAAAAATATATATATATATATATGAAATTTGTCAAGTTTCATCGAATAATTAAATAGAGATAAAGTCTCGTTTGAAATGTTCAACAAGACGTAGTTTGAGCCATTAATCATTTTTTCTTATATTCTTTCTACAATGATTTTCTCTTTAAATTTTTTTATCAATTTTTGTGAGATTACATTTAGTTTTGCTACACGATTCACCTCTCATACCTCTCTTGTGTTAAAAAAACACCATTGTGTGTTAAAGGTTGTTTGACTCACTTGTTTGTAAATTAGTTATAGGTTTACTGCATCATGTTATATGGCACGTGTTAGTAAGTTTTGTGAGCATTTTCTTATATTCTTTATAAATTCTATGTATATTTTTATTTTGTTATTTAATCATTTTTTTAGATGTTGGCAGTGATTTACTTTTTTATTTCATTGTTTACTCTTTATTTTTAGATGTTAGTGATGATTTGCATATTTTGATTAATATTCTTATGTAGATCTATGGCAAGGAGATTTGTGATTCTATTTACAAAGTTCAAAATGAAGGATTTGTCAATCATGAGGAGAAAGATCCTTTTACATGATGTTATATTGTCATAATTTATAATTTGGTCATTATATTGGTTGTTATATATAACTTCTGGATGCAAAGAAATGTGTTAGTCTTTTTTATCTAATATTGTTTCTTGTTATCTTGTTCATTTTATTTTTTGTTTGAATTTTTTACATTCTCAGCTACTTATTCTCATTTAATGTGTTCAACGTGGATGTGAAGTAAAAGCAATGTATATGATAAGTAGCAAGTAAGAAAATTTGCACTCAATTTATTGTCTGTACACTTTTTTGCAAAGCTAGTATTTTTTTTTGTTTCATGGTTTTACATCATGATAAAATTATGTCAATTAGAAAAAATAAAAATAATTTTTAATCTTGCAAGAAAGAAAACTCTGTAATATTACAAGTAACTTTTGATGTAAAATATAACTTTACATCAAAAATGAGAACTACATAGGCGTAAGTTCAATAAGTGATAGCTACATGTGATGCTTTTTAGAGTGTTAACCATTACTTCTTCCGAAAACTTATTACAAAAAAAGAATGTTAGAAAAAAAAATTAATATGAGATCTATTATTATTCGAAAGCCATCCTCTTCCTCTTTTTCTAAATTAAGAGCAACATGTTGTTGAGTAGTTGTAACAAAAAATTGAGTGAAAGCATTCTCATACTACACATGTATTGTAACTAAATTACCCTTTTAGGTTTTGTATTCAACTAACTTCTTACAAGTGATTCGTTACCTGCAAAAGGCTGATGTTTTGGCACTTTGATGAGAGTTTCGTTTTTTTTTTTTTACAGGTTCGATGTTGTAGCAGACATGTAGGCTATAGTTGACACATAGGTTTCATAACATATAAATTTTGATGGTTAACGATCTTACATGTTAAGATTGACATTGGTTGAATTTGTAGGCTCAAGATGATCCATTATTTCGTTATCTTACTTTTAGTCTTAGTTGCGCTGCTCTCGTATCTACAACATTAAATGCATGCCAGTGACTAGTTAGGTGTATGAAAAAGTTGAAAGTGCAAAAAAAAAATGTATTTAACTATATTTGTGAACAACAGAAGGATAAGATGTAATAGTACCATGTACAAGTAGGTTAGGTAACACACAGATATGATTTACATAGGTAAGCACGAGATGCAATACTAAATAGGGACCTATAAAGAGTAGGAAAGTTGAATGTATTTCTCATGCATTAAATTAGTTTAGGTAAAATGTATGTATGATTTACATGTGGACTTTAGTTGTCATATAAAGTCTATATGTAATTCATGCATCGCAATTATTGTTACATATGTACAATGTATATATTATTTATAGATTAGTTTCACCCACGTTGAAGGCTTCTCTTCCTTCCCATTAGGTGCATCATAGGCACTAATCAGGTGCATTAAAACACTTGTGGGTGCTAACAAACATGCGGTCGACCATCTATGTGGAGAGTAGAAAAGTTAGATGTATTTCTCGTGCATGCAACCATTTTAGGTAACACATATGTACAATTTTCCATTGTATATACAATATATGGACTTTAGTTGTTTTGTGAAATTCTTATGTAAATCATACACTGTATATATGCATTACATATGTTTAGTGTATATGTTGTTTGCATATTGGCCTCACCCACGTTGCGAAGGCTTCTCTGATTATAGCATTAAGTGAATTGTAGATACTAATTACATATATTTTCCATTGGTGTTTTCTTAAAAGTAAATTTAGGCAGTTACCAAGTTAAGGACAAGTTTTGCAAGGGGGTGTTGAAGTGACCACAGGCAATAGATGATTGGTATCACGCTTAAGTATCTAACAACTAGTTTGTAGATTAATTAGTTGTATGTACACTTCACCAATGCAACTATTTTAGGTAATGCATGAACAATTTATATATTTACGTTAGTAAAGTGAATTGTTGATACTAATTAGGTGCTTGATAAATGCCAGTTTATCATCATTCTTATGCTCTAAAATAGACCTAACTCTTAGGATTTTAACTCTACAATTGCATTTCTGGGCTGCATTTAGGTAGTCTCCTAGGTTCGACACGCATTGCATATGTTTGACTTTTTAATGTGTTTATTTGAATGTCAGGGATAAGTAGAGAGCCAAATCCCACAAACCCTAGTACTTTAGAAGGCAAAAGATGAAGAGGAAGCACAATTTAGCTAAATCCTAGCTAAATCCAGCTCATCACACTGAATTCCAGCTCAACTTAGTTCAGACTACCTCATCTCAGCTCCATTCAGTTCACATTAGCTGAATGGGGGCTCAGGCTAGCTCAACATAGTTGACCTCAACTCCATTTCAACTCCTCCCAACTCTACTCAACTCATGGGAGCTCCAGTCAACTTGGCTTAGCTACTAGTCCTCAACTAGCCTAGCTAAGTCAGCTAAGAAGTCCACAACCAGCTCATGAAGACTCACCCTAGCCCAACTTAGTTGAGCTTGTCAACTGACCTAAGCTAGCTAACTTAGCTAGTTAAGGAGTCTTCATGGAGATCTCAACTAGCTCCCTTCAACTCTAGAATAGTTGAGATCAACTCAACTTAGCTCAACCTACTCAACTTAGTAATTAGCAAAGAACTAGCTATCTAAACTAAGTAGCTAAGTAATGGCATCGCCATTATCCTCTATAACTTACTTAATTTAGTTAAGTTCTAAGGTAAATTGACTTAAACAATACATAAAAAAAGGTACATTATGATCAAGAGGGAGAATCATCAGAATAAGCCTAAAAGGATCGCAATGTAGGTCAGAATAGCCAACTTAAGGTTTCTTTTGAAATCATGCTATTAAAAGAAAACAATTAAACCCTATTTTTGGTCTAACCTAGTTTGATAGGTTTCTAATGAAAATATTACAAATTAAACCTTCTAAAAATTATAGATGAATATACCATAAGGTTTAATTTGATCAGATAGGTCAAAGGAGCTAATTTAACCTAAAACAATGACTTAGGTGAATAACCAATGTCAAATGAGTATAATTAAGAAATTCACCAACCAAACAATTTCAAGACTCAAAATTGACATGATCACTAGATTCCCTAGATCTTAATTAAGCTCCCATAAAAAGTTGGACCTAGTTTGACAATGTTTGCACCTACTTTGCATTTAGGCCCCTAAATTCCTAAAATCCTTGCAAGTAGGTTCTATCTCATTACTTTTAGGTCCTTTCCTTCTTGTAAACTAATCCCTGGAGTCATCTACCTCCTTCAGCAGCCAGGGCTCTATTGATCGAGCTGCTCGTCGAGATTTCGATGCCATTTGCAGCCGCCTCAAGCTTCGACTGACCTCGACCTCTAAGGCAAAGTTGTTCGCCTTTCAATTCTACATCTATTGGTATTTGTTTCACCAGCCGCCGTCGCCACCTCAGCTTACAATCTCTGGTCCAAACAAACATGGAATTGCGAGTTGTTGCAAGGATATCTCACAATCTCTAGCAACAACTTCACGCGCAGTTGTTGCTCTATAAAGACTTGTGACGCTCCTCTAAGTCGAGTCGTCTGGAATCCGAGCACCTACACCTTTGTCTTCTCTTCCTCCAAGCGCCGCCATTACCAGACCTTGAGGTCTTCTTCCCTTCGCTCCGTTGCGTCTCGCCATCACACAAAGTCGCAGCCGCCTTCGCCCTTCCCTTGACGAGCTTCTCAGCCTAGAAGCCAGCTCTCTACCCCCCTTCGTCAACCTCAATTTCGTCTCTAATTCATCATCGGCGGCCTGCCACTGGTCTACGTCCCTCCTCTCCTCCAATAAAGTTAGGGCTTTCCTTTCCCTTCTTCTCTTCTATCTTCTCATCTCTTCAATTTCAACTTTCAACCCCATTTGAACCATCACCGACCACCATCTTCAAGAGCTTCGGCGAGCTTCTTCGCCACTCCACTAAACCCCGATGCACGGCACATAGACCTAAGGGAGAGCTCGGGGATCTTCCTTGAAGCTCCTAGATTGATTTGGGACCGACAGGTCCATTCTATTGTGCACAGGTACTCGCCAGAGTTGCCCTCCGTCTTCACCTCTGGCCTCGGTTCCCCGGTCACCTCCGACGAAGCTTCACCACGCCATCCAGTGTCCTGATCAGAGAAGAAGCTCACCAATGGAGAGCGCAACACCAGCAGCAACTGAACCCCAGGTGCCTCAGGCCGATCTGATGACTAGTGCGCACGAATCAAGGATGAACATCTTCCCTGTCAAAGACGAAAGAAGCAACAAGGAACATAGTCCCACATCGTGCACATCCGAAGGAGCAACAGCGCTTATTAGGAAAAAATGTCCGAGGCTTATCGCCTCAAATGCACGGGGTGAGGTCCCCAAAGCATACCCAATGCACGCACTCACACATGCACGCTCACGTGCCCTCACCCGCGAATATGCCCGCAGGTCTGGGTTGAGGATCCGGTTACCCGGGTTTGGTGGATTTGAAAGAGATCGTGAAGGAGGGAGAAGGCGGGTTTTGCAGCTTGAATCTGTGCCTTTCCCCCCTTGCAGAACTTTGCCTCCGTGCTGTGATTGATACATTTAAGGCGTATGTGCCTAATACCTGTCGTATGAGGGTAAAGTGCTTAGTTCTTTGAACATTAAATCTTTAATAGTTGATATTTGTGCTAAGTATAAAGGGTAACTTTGGTGGTTTAAGCCATCACTTTTACCCTACATTTTTTATATCTACCTATCTAAAGATACACTTTATTCATTGAGCATCTATTATCTTTTGATAGTGATTAAGTGTGCAATTTATTGCTCCCAGAGATGACCTTGGATTTATTTTCTAATTCGAGTATTAAAATTTAAATGCTTGATTTGCTTTTATCACTATACTACGATGTGACAATTTTAAAACACAATCAAAGCGAGTTAACACTGAGCTCCTAAGAAGACCTCTTCAGCAACAATTAGCTCCCGCAAGTCTTAGAGCAGCTCAAGTCTCCTTCTCAGCTAAATCCTAACTACTCCACTTACCTACTAGCTTAGCTAACCTAACCCTTATTCCTCTACTCCATGGCCGTCCACAACCCCTACAACCTCCCTCCTTTGGCGCCAAAAATACACCTCAACCACCTTCCTTGCAACCCTTCACTTTGGCGCCAACCATGGCACCTCTTCTCCCCTCAAACACCACCAAAAACCACCTCTAAATTGGAGCCAAAAACCCTTCCTATAACCACCATTCTTAGCGCCAATTCTAGGCCCCACCCTAACCATCCATCCACCACCAAATACCATCTTCACCATCCAAAAGTGGCGCCAACATCCCATCTTCTAGAAGCCTTAGAATTGGCGCCAAACTTGCTGGCAAACACCATGGTGGACAGCCACCAAGAGGTGTCTTCAACCATTTTCCAACCCCCCCCTCCCACCACCTCTTCATGTGGCGCCAAATGAACACCCCCCCCCCACCCCCCCGAATCACCTAACCACCTCCAAAAATCCATCCTAGCCATCCACCCATCTCCATGCCAACCCTCCCTTCACCACTCCTATATCTACACCCCTACCTCCCACCAAATACACTACCCTTGGCTACATAATCTTAGTGCATAACCCACCTATAGCCTACCCAATTTTCAGCTAAAAGAGAAGGAGAGAAGAAGATTAAGGAGGCAACCTTGCCTCCTTGGTGCCTTCTTCCTCTTTCCTTCTCTCTTGTGCTAAGACAAGGAGGTCACAACCCTAAGGAGGATGGCCAGGCAAGAGAAGGAGCAAGGGTGGTGCACGTCCACCTTGAGGAGGAGACAAGGCACGCCTGCAAGGGTTTGCCAAGAGGACATTCAGGAGGAGGAGTACTCTTCAATTTCGGGGTAATCGGAATTAGAGTGAGGATTCCGCAACGGCTGCATCTTCATTCACTAAGCCTTCTTTTTCTTCTAGCATTTTTAATTTGTTGTAGCTAGTTACATCTTCTGGTGATTACAAGTGTGGAATTCCTCCCACTTGTAAGCTCTCTAGATTTTTTGTAAAACAAAATTTTAGTTTTGTAAAAACATTCTTCTACATTTTTGGCTTTGTGGTTATTTCAGTATTTCTACCTTTTCATTACTCCAATTCACCCGTACTTGGAGTGAGTTGGAACAGTACAACACTTAGTTATTTTCTCGCTTTCCTGCTCTTCTTTGCAAATTATCTTTGTGTGTTTTTGCCCTATTCAAAAATCAAAAAAAAAAGAATCCATATATAAAAAATCAAAAAGAGAGATTTCCTTTATAATCCAAGAAAGAGTGTTCTTCGCATTTCTACCTCCCTTGGGACGACCTGAATACTCCCTGAGTACTTGGTATTTACAAATTTTAAAAGCGATCGAACTTTGCAGGTTACAATGACAAAAACTCGCTTTTACAAATCATGTGATTTTCGTTATCAATGTTTCCAAGCTTTCATAGGTACAAATAAACATGTGTCCAAGCATTTATGTGAGATTGGGGTAAAAGGTTTGTTGTCTCTTTCAAGTGATCAAATGATGATGCAGGATCAGGAAGTAGGCATTACTAGTGACATGAATTGAAAGATGGGTCACATATTCCCTAAGCAAAAGATAACATTACAGTTGAAGTGGGAAAATGAGCAAGTTATCTTATTCTGTTGTCCAACCTCTCAATATATAGAGGTAGAGTAGAGTGCTTCACAAGACAGAGGGAGGCAGATAAGGCAATTGCTATAAAGGCAATTGCCATACAATAGACCACAATTAAGGCAACTGCTATAAAGGCAATTCCATACAAGGGACCACAACTAGAAGTGTCAAACGGGTTGAGTCGGGTTGGACCCGACTCATATAACTCAAACCCATTACCAATCGAGTCAGGTCGGGTAGACCCGTTTAGTAAACGGGTCCAATGCCTCCCAACCCGTAACCTACCCGTTTAAATTCTTAAAACCCAACCCGACCTATTTAACCCATTTAATTAAATGGGTTAAACAGGTTTGGTGGGTTTAGCAGGTTTAAAGTAAAGGCTGTAAAGGTTTGCTTCTTAAGCTCATTCAATAAGATACATTCCAATTTCTCGTCATTCTATCCAAGTTTAACTCATCATGGATAGAAGGGGGATGCAAATGTTTACTTAAACCACCACCCAAAAATTTACAGTGTCCACATCATCCCTAACAAAAATGGATCATTGGAAACACATGGATGCGATCAAAGAAGCTGCTACCTAGGATGAGAAATCCGAGGCCACAAAGATGACTCTGGCAGTGATGCTCTTGGTGAGGACAAGGTAGGAATCGATCGTGCCAAGATACCAACTGAGAAGCCCTCCATTGCTGCATCGAGGCGCCAGAGCCCGAGCGAGGGACGACAAGGACACAGATCTCGGTAATCTTCCCAGCAGATGCTTCAGTGGAACCGGAGGAGGCCATTGGGGTAAGGTAGCGGGGAGGGGGGGTTTTGAGGAGGAGGGGAGTGGGAGTTGGTGCAGTCGCTGTTGCCACTTTGAGGTGGGGGCGTGAGAGGCATTTGGATGCTTCTTGTCTGAGGATGTGAGAGGCGTTTGGATGCACTTGAGGGCCACACCCTCGCATAGGTTGGTACGCGTAGTCTTTCCCTTAAAGTTTGGTCCACTTAATCGGGTTTGGCGGGTCCATGGGTTTAAAACCAAACCCAACCCATTTATTAAATGGGTTAAATGGGTTTGAACCCGTTTAAAATAAACGGGTTCAGGTCGGGTTTGGGTCTAATATTCGAGTCGATTTCGAGTCAAGTTAAATGGGGTAACATTTTCTTGATAAGCCTAACCACAACTAAGGTAATCATCATACAAGGAAACAATAAGAAAGGAAATAACAAGAAAGACCGTAGGGGCAAACATAGTAGGGACATATCAACAGTTGATGTGATATTAGTGGGTAATCCTTGTTGATAGATTAGGGTGGCTTGGTGTCCTCATAAAAGTAAATTTAAGCAATTACCAAATTTGTGGATGTGTTTTGTACAGGGGCATTAAAGTGACCATAGGTAGTGGATGGTTGGCATCATGCTTAAGTACCAGATAACTGGTTTGTAGGCTAGTTGTAGGTTGAAACTTTTCATTTCTATGAGAAAAACATTTGTATGTATGTTTTATTAATGCACCAATTATGTGCTCTATATTTGTTGCATATAATTTGCATTAAAGATCAAAAATTGGGTAATGCTCGAAGTTGCATCTAGCATGTATTATCACATAGATAAGCACAAGAGGAACAAAAGTGTTATCTAAAGGCAATGTAATACAAATGTGAGTCATTCACAAAAGTACAACCAAGGTGATATATCTCTTGCTTCTCAACAACTAGGCCACAATCAAATTCTTCCTTAAGATGGATGTCCAACTTAAGCATGACTAGTTTTCTCTTCTAGATTTCTACTGTAATAAGAAGTTTTCGTCCTTTAAAGTTTCTTCATCAGCCATTATATGCTAGTAGTTGAGGGCACTTTGGTCTAGTTTGCAAGTTAACAAGTCCACTTGTCTTTATATTAGGTGAGTCATTTTTGGGAGCTAGTTTGTGCCCATTCATATACAATCGGCATATGTACAAAATCCACATTTACGTAGCTAGTAGGTATGTTTGACATAGATAACAAACAAACAAAGTGCAGTGTAGGTACACCAAATATGATATATAGCTCTCATTAGGTTGATTGTGGGGTGTGGGGGGGGGGAGAGGATTTCATCGACAGCAAGGGGTAAGTTTGACATAGGTAGCAAACCTGATATGTAGGTAAACCCACAAAGATAGTAGTGTACTTTTACCTACAACAAGCCTAATATGTAGTTCTTGTTGAGATGATCACCTAGGTAAAGTGGAGATGAATCTTCTTGATGATGAAGGACTTCTATAGCAGGCGAGTCACTGGTGAGGGACTCATCATGGCTCCTTATTCACTTAAATAAGGTAGTTTACCTGATTAATTAATTAGGAATTGCAATAAATCAGGGTTAATTAATAAATAAACCAATTCTGAGTAAGGACATTAATTATACCTTAAAATAGCTTAATTATTGTATAATAAACATTCCTTTATATTTAATTAATAATAGGGGCTTAAATCTATGCATTTAGTTATTTATAATTAAGTTAAATTAAGCTTATACGTATTATATAGTATAAGTTAATAATATAAGCAATAATATCAACCATTAAATTAAATAATGCACAAAGGGGCAAAAATGTAATTTCAATCCATAAATACATTATTTAACATATATTTAACCTATAATAAAAAGTTGGAAAAGAAATAAATTAATTTACATATTTAAATTTATAGGTTTGCATTTTGGTCCCTGAAAAATCATTTCAATTAAGTCGTTATTATTATTAGGTCATTTTTATTTGCACTTAGGTCCTCCAAACCCAGTGCCTTCCATCGTCTTCTTTCTTCTTTCCCATCTACGATCGATGTTAACCTATCTTCTCCATCTTCGATAATCGATTATTGGATGACGATCCTTCTTTTCCTTGGCCGTCGCAAAATATCCTAACTAATCATCTTCACCACTTCAGAACATGTGTCAAGTCTTGTCGATGCTAAAGACGATGATGTCATTTTCGAAAACCTAGATGCATATCTGGCCAAGTTCATTGGACCTACATCTTCTCCACAACTATAAATAGAGGTCCATGGACTCCAATGAATGGGATCGACTCCCTTCCCTCTCCTTCACCGTAGTCGATCACTAGTTCATCTTCTATTACTCCAACGGTCTCTGTTCTACTTCTAGGGCATGTATCTCTAACAAACGCCATCTCCCTCACCTCCCCTTCCTCTACTCTGCCCTGCCAATGGCAAAGGAGCACCCATCTTCTCTCTAAGTCGTTGTTCAATCGTCGTCGACTCTTCTCTCATCTCAACTAATTTCTTCTCAGCTCTGGCATGCCAATTATGGAGCCCCTCTCACCATTTCATCTAGGTAACTAGTTCAGTAGTTTAATCTAATTTCATAGATTAGCTTAGTGTAGTCAATTAGGTAGAATAGCTTTAGTTTAACTTAATGCTCCTCATCTCCTTCTCTGATGCTAGCAAGGGCAAGTTCAGCCTTGCTCGGCCTTCCTTCACTAATTCCACTTCATTTCCACTTTTCTTAGCTTTTCGCGATCATCGTCCACCTCTTTCTTCCCCCAATTATCCATTTATCATCAAACACCTAATTTCACATCATCCTTCGAACTCCGTTGTTTACGGTGGAGGTCGAAGGAGTTCCTCCACCTAAATTGACCACATCAGAACCTTCGTTTCACCTTATTGATCATCATGCCTAACTCAATTAGATGATTGAATGAATCTTGAGTTATAATGAACTCAAGATCTCTTTTAGGCTAATTCAAGTTCGCAAATCTTTCTCGAGCTTTTGTCAAATTGATGAGTTCTTGAGGTTACTGATGCGACGACCTGAGTCCCGCCAATCGACATGACCCGAGTCACCGTGTCCTAACAACTAGCACAAATACCTGCAAGATCGCAGTCACCCAACATAGAGTCATAAAACATCAATGGCCAACATTCTCAGGATCTGCACACGCACTAGGGAGAAGACTTGGTTCAATTGGACCCACGATGGGGTCGGAGTCACCGTGATCCTCCAGTGGTATCAGGTAGTGTAACGACCCGATTCCCGAATCCCTACAAGACACGAGAATCGGACCGACTCGACTGATCCCAAGACCCAGTCGTCCAACGAGAAAGTAACCAAAAGAGCAGTAAAATAAACCACATTCACCATGTATATAACTAGCAGTAACAAAATACAGCAGTAAAGAAAGGAAATACTACAGTATACACCATCACAACAGTAGAGAAATAAACATGTACATAACATAAAGCTTACAATAAAGAGAGTACAGGGAGTAGCAGAAAACTACTCACTACAGCGGAAAGAAAAGTACAGAAGGTACTACAAGTAACACTACTGGGCTCTACTAGGCCTAGCGTCCTCTGCAGCCGCTGACTCTGGCTGCTCAACACCTGGTCCTGAAAAGGTAACAAGGGTGACACGTCAGCGAAACGCTGAGTAGAGTGGCAACTAAAGCTAAAAGGAAGCAGTAGAGTGTACAGTAGCTGTTACATTTTTACTTTCTTTAATTATATCCTTCCATTTATTCACTGTTGATTTATTTCTCAGATCCTTCTCTTGATCTTGGATGTTCCTCATGGAAACGATCTTGATTGCATTCTTTTCCGAAAAGTAGAAGTAACACGTGTTGCTCTCCTGGCCGGGAGAGTCCCCCGTGGTGGTCCTACCCTCAGCCAACCACCCTAAAGTCGCTGACAGACGTAACGGTGACTACGGCACGCGCGATAAACGCACGGGTAGCTATCCCGCACTGGCACGCGGTCAGTCATTTCCGTTAACAGGTGCGCCCAAAGCACAGCACGGAACCAGTATAGGGCAGAGCCCTCTCAGTAACAGGGGTCCAGCCCCTCCACAGTAACCAAACAGGGGTCTTGCCCCTCCACAGTCCGTGCACCCTCGCCTGACTACCCTAGTTTGCCCAGTGGGCCTAACAAGTCGGTGTAGGTGAGCTAGCAGAACCGCGGGGTCCGTTGGGTAGCTAGTACTCTCCCTACACTAGTAGCTCTCCTCAGTACTGTGTACACGAGGGCCAAAAGTTGGTACAAAGTGGCCAGACCTAACCCTGGGTCCCTGGGGCGGCTAGCTTCGCTCTGCACTAAACAGGGGGACAGTCGCTCTCCTTGGTACTCCGTACTCAAGGGCCAGCTCACTTCCCCAATTCTATTCCATTTCCTTTCCAGGAGTTCTACTCCTAATTCCCCGTAGGGTTCAAGCTCTTTTAACTCAGCCAATTTAGGTTTCACCGTTCCCGCTTTACGTTCATACAACCCAAGTTCTCAATCATATTTATTTATTCATAACAGGCAGCTGTTAACCAATTTACAGGCAGTTATCATTTCCTTTCTACTTTTCCAAGACTGCAATGTTTGTATATTCAACTAGTTTTCCAGTCCTAGGATTCATGCAGTACCCTAGGATCTATCATTCAATCTAGTTTTCCCGTCCTAGGATTCATGCAATACCCTAGGATCTACCATTCAATCTAATTTCTCAGTCCTAAGGTTCATGCAATGCCCTAGTGTTACGAACGCAGCTTCAAAACGTCATTTAAGACGTCTGGGAGTTGGCCCAGACGTCTGACTAGACGTCTGGAACCCCTTCCAGACGTCTGACTAGACGTCTGGAACCCCTTCCAGACGTCTGACTAGACGTCTGGAACCCCTTCCAGACGTCTGACTAGACGTCTGGAACCCCTTCCAGACGTCTGACAACCTTCCAGACGTCTGGGATTTAATTTCCGCGGCACGGTGGATTTCGTCTGCGCGCCTGCACGCGCAGACCTGCAGATGCTCTTTTTCCCCTCTCACCTCCACAGGCACTACTCTCTCTCTCTCTCTCTCTCTCTCTCTCTCTCTCTCTCTCCCCGCGCGGCTTTAAAAAGAGCCCTCGCCCTCTCCCTCACTCTCATCTCCTCCACTCCCTTCTTCTTCCTCTTCCAGCCGGAGTGCGAGTGCGAGCGCGAGCGAGTGGCGGCAGCGGCAGCCGCCGCAAGTCGTGGGAGGAGGTGTCTCGCGAGGGAGGAGACGCTCGGCCGTGAGGGCTCGAGCTCGCCAGGGCAGCTAGAGCCGGCCGGCGGGGGAGCCGCAGGCGTGGAGTGTCGCTGGAGGGTTGCTGCAGCTCGAGCAGCAGGCGGACGAGGCGCGGCGCGGCCGTGCGTCGCGGGCGGAGGGTGAGTCGAGCTCTGATTCTGGAAATTTTTCCAGAATCAGACGTCTGGGATTCCAACCAGACGACGGTGAAGACATCTGGAGGACTGTCCAGACGTCTGGTAAGTAAATTATTTTTCGTCCTTCGTCCTTTTCTGCGACCGTCCGTATTGAGCACGAGGAGTGGGTACGTGCAGGTTCTAAGATTCGCATCCAACGTGAATCAGACGTCTGGCCGCAGTGCCAGACGACTGGAGGGACTTCCAGACGTCCGGGGTGACCATCGGACGTCTGGGAACTAGGCCAGACGTCCCCCGCAGGCTTATGGACGTCTGAGAGACTACACAGAGTGAAGGTATCCTCTGAACCACTTTTTAAGACGTCTGGAAGAGGTTCCAGATGTCTGATTTTGGACTGTTTCGTCGTTTTCGACCCGTTTAGGGCCCGTTCGGAGTCCGTTTTCTGCGTTTCGAGTTGCGTTCTTTTCGGGATAAAATCATCTACCCGTTTACAGTAATTATATACTATTCTGAGAACTCCTTGTGTTTGATCCTTGTGTTAGGACCCCGTTCCATTGCAGTCTCGGGGGTTGCGGAGGCGCGAGGGATTTCCGACCACACCCCCATTACTTCCGTTGTAGCTGGTAGAGTGGCTTTAGAAATTATTAACATAATTTGTTACAATTATGGAAGATTAATACAACCTAGGGCATTGCATGAATCCTAGGAATGAGATACCAGACTGAATGATAGAACCTAGGGCATTGCATGAATCCTAGGAATGAGAAACCAGATTGAATGATAGATCCTAGGGTATTGCATGAATCCTAGGGCTGGAAAACTAGATTGAATGATAGATCCTAGGGTACGGCATGAATCCTAGGACTGGAAAACTAGTGATATGATTATAGATATTGCAGTCTTGGGAAACGTGGAAAGGAAATAATAGCTGCCTGTAAATTGGTTTAACAGCTGCCTGTTATGAATAAATGAACATGACTGAGAATATGGGTTGTATGAACGTGAAACTGAAAGGGGTGAAACGGGAATGTGCTGAGTTAAAAGAGATGGAACCCTACGGGGAATTAGGAGTAGAACTCCTGGAAAGTGAATGGAATAGAATTGGGGAAGTGAGCTGGCCCTTGAGTACGGAGTACCAAGGAGAGCGACTGTCCCCCTGTTTAGTACAGAGCGGAGCTAGCTGCCCCAGGGACCCGGGGTTAGGTCTGGCCACTTTGTACTGACTTGCTGGCCCTCGTGTACACAGTACCGAGGAGAGCTACTAGTGTAGGGCGAGTACTAGCTACCCCACGGGCCCCGGGGTTCTGCTAGCTCACCTACACCGACTTGTTAGGCCCACTGGGCAAAGTAGGGTAGTCAGGTGAGGGTGCGCGGACTGTGGAGGGGCAAGGCCCCTGTTTAGTTACTGTGGAGGGGTTGGACCCCTGTTACTGAGAGGGCTTTGCCCTATACTGGTTCCGTGCTGTGCTTTGGGCGCACCCGTTAACGGAAACGACTGACCGCGTGCCAGTGCGGGTTAGCTACCCGTGCGTTTACCGCACGTGCCGTAGTCACTGTTACGTCTGTCAGTGACCTTGGGGTGGTTGACTGAGAGTAGGATCACCACGGGGGACTCTCCCGGCCAGGAGAGCACCACGTGTTACTTCTACTGTTCGGAAAAGACTGCAATTAAGATCGTTCCCACGAGGAACATTCGAGATCAAGTGAAGGATCTGAGAAATAGATAAATTGTGAAACAATAGAAAGACGTAAATAAAGGAAGAAAGAAAATAAAACAGCTACTGTACACTTTACTGCTTCTTTAGTTTAGCTGCCACTCTGCTTAGCGTTTCGCTGACGTGTTACACTCGTTACTTTTCAGGACCAAGTGTTGAGCAGCCAGGGTCAGCGGCTGCAGAGGACGTTGGGCCAAGTATGGTCCAGTAGAGTTACCACTGTTCTTTCGTGCCCTTTTTGTTCCACTGTAGTGAGTAGTTTTTGTTACTCTCTGTACTTTTCTTTACTCGTAGTTCTTGTTATGTTAAATGTTGTTCTACTGTTGTGGTGGTACATGCTGTAGTAGTTCTTTTTCTTACTGCTATATTTTGTTACTGCTAGTTATATTTCATGTTGAATGTGGTTTATTTTACTGCTCTTTTGGTTACTTCCTCGTTGGACGACCAGGTCTTGGAATTAGTCGAGTCGGTCAGGTTCCCGTGTCTCGTAGGGACTCGGGAATCGGGTCGTTACACCTAGACTCTATTAATTGTTTCATAATTATACAAATTTTGTTAAATAAATTAAAGGGCCACTCTACCAGCGAAACCGGGAGTACTGGGGGCGTGGTCGGTAATCCCGCGTGCCTCCGCAACCCCTAAAACTACAACGGAACGGGGTCCTAACACAAGGATCAATCACAAGGAGTTTCTCAGAACAATATACAATTACTGTAAACAGGTAGAGGAATTAAGTCTGGAAAGGACGCAACTAGAAACGTGGAAAACAGACTCCGAACAAGTCCTGAACGTGTCAAAAACGATGAATCTGTCCAAAATTAGACGTCTGGAACCTCTTCCAGACGTCTTGAAAGGTCGCTCAGGTCGTACCTCGGTTCTGTGCAGTCCTTCAGGCGTCCAGGAGCCTGCTGGATCATCTGGTCTTGGTTTCCAGACGTTGGATTGTCAACCCGGACGTCTGGAAGTCCTCCCCGTCGTCTGGTACTTCGCCCAGACGTATGATTCGTGTGGAATGGCGAGCCCTCGCGCCTTCCTGAACAACACCTACGCACACACGCATCCGCTTCTCATCACAAAAAGGCGCAGAGGAACGTGGCGTACGGCCGCATGGCCGTACGCACGTAAAAGAAGGAAGGAAAATTATTGTACCTGTCAGACGTCTGGATCGTCCTCCAGACGTCTTCGGTGTCGTCTGGACGTAGGTCCAGATGTCTGATTCTAGGAAATTTTCCCAGAATCAGGACCTGGTTCGCTCTCCGCCTGCGACGCACGGTCGCGCCGCGCCGTGTCTGCCTGTTGCCTGAGCTACAGCAGCTCCTCCACGACACCCCACGCCTGCTGCAGTCGTTGCTGCCGCACGCTCTCACTCACTCGCTCGCGCTCTCGCTGGTAGGGAGAAGGAGAAGAGGAAGACAGTCGAGTGAGGGTGAGGGAGAGGGCGACGCTATATAAAGGCAGCGCGGGGAGAGAGAGAAAAGAGAAGCGGCGCGCCTACAGCAAGAGAGAGGAAAAAGAAGACGAAGGCGGCAGGCGCAGTCTGCGCGCTCACGCGCGCAGACGCAACCCGGTACGCCAAAAAAATTTATTACCAGACGTCTGGGAAGGGTTCCAGACATCTAGACAGACGTCTGGGGTATTTCCCATACGTCTTAAAATCCGTCTGATGCCACGTTCGTAACAGGTAGAGTACTCTATCCCTCTTTCAATTCAACCGATCTTTCGGGTAATTAAGGACCCGACCTGTGCGATTTTCGTCGATATTGCCTTGGTCTGTGTGTGTTCTCCTTTTTGCTAAGTTGGAACCCTCAGGTGTTTTCTAGATTTTTCTCACTATAAACAAGAAATAATGGGTTTACGTATCTAATAAAGAATTAATAAGGACATATACCCCTGTTATCGCATGCATGAAACGAACCCCTTTGTTCCATAAAACAAGTTATGTTATCTTTAGAAATGTCTAAATAAAATGACACCACTAGTACAAGATGGATATTACTTGTAAATGAATAAATCAAAAGATAATATGTAACCTTGGAATTAGTAATACGAAATTACTAAGGGTTCTCAGAATTGACAAAACAAAAGATACAGTTATCTAGAAACGGCATATATAATACAACGGATATGTCGAGAAAATAAAAGGAATAGATAACTAGTTTTCAGCCCCTCTACTTGTCAGGTTTTTGGTTGTAGCTTTAGGTCTTTTCAAACTTGGCTCAGGGGCCAGTTTAGGGAGTGGTTAGCCTCCATACGACTCTCTGGTTAGGCTTAGCGACCAACTAAGATAGCAGACTGCAGGGCTAGAGGCTTGGAGTGGTTTCTTTCTCGGCCGGTGGGAAGGTCATTGGCTGTTTGTGGTTCAGCGTACATAGCGCTTGTATGTGTTCATGCTACATGACGTAACCACCACCCCTTTTCTCAATGACCCTAGGGTGATGAAAAGCAGTGACTTGGTGGATATAGGCGGTCTTCCTGGCTAGGAGGGTAGCTTATACCAGTCTTGCACTGCAAGAAGTTACATGAAATCATCTCATGCCCGAGACGTTGATTGACAGTTTGAGAACAATAATAATATGGGCACATTACATAAAAAGGATTGGATATGAACTAAATAGACAAATTATCAATATAGTGCATTTTTCCTATAGTCTATTACTTGAGTTACGTGTTTAGTTGTTCTACTCTGCTCAGTTTTCACTGACGTTTTGTCTCAGGTTCCGTACTCAAGTGCTGCTGAGTAGTCGGGTGCCGCAGCTGCTGTGGGTTAGACTTCCATGGAACCGGGTCCTACCTAAGAAGATAATCCGTACTGATCTAGTGGCTCATAGGAGTAGTTTCTTTCAACTATTAAGCTTTTATTTTCTGTCTTCTTGGTAGTTGTACGAGACTCTTTTTAATTTCTGCTCTAGGTGAACTTTGATTTTATTGTCAGCACTTTAATTTTCTTTTATTTAATGCTTTATGAATGAATGTTGGCTATTGATGTTTTATGACTCTATGTTGGGTGATTGCGATCTTGCAGGTATTCGTGCTAGTTGTTAGCACACGGCGACTCGGTTCTCATCGGTTGGTGAGACTCGGGTCATCACAACCGATGACCTCAGGAATCTTTTGCACTTAGTTTTTGTGGAGTTTCATTGAGTTTGAAGTTCTAGCAATCAATTTTGTCCATCACCGAAGCTCCTATGAGCTCCAACGAAGTCAACTCTGAGTTTTAATGTTCAAATCAATTCTGAATGTCCTTAATTCACTTCAGAAGCTTCTAGAGATGGATTTCCTTCAATTGCAATCAAGTTTCATTGATTACATCACCATAGGCATCATTGTCTTCCTTAGCTCCGACAGAGCTACGTAGAGCTGCTCCTCCATCTTCCAACCTTCTAAGTAGATCCATAAGCATCAATACATCACCCTGAGTCTAGAATACCTTTCGATCAGGTTGTTAGAGCTCCAATCAACTCTGTCGATCATGACCTTATTAGAACTCAAGCGATAACTTTGAAAAATCTATTAGATCGATTGATGGTAACGCCATCATTAGCCATAAATAGCTTTGATTAGTCAGAATCAAGAGACAAAAGCTACTACATAATCACCTAAGAGCCATAATTCCATGCAAATCCATTCTGAAAAGAAAACATTAAAACATGATTAATTCTACAGTTTTAACATCACATCATGAACATAGAGTAATCACGGGGTTTGATAAGGGTTAATTAAATGTCAAATGTGCATTAAATTCCTAAGAGTGGGTCCACACAGACAGAAATAAGGTTTCACGTATTTCGAGAACTAAATCAGAACCCAAAACCCTAATTTCAGACTCGCTTAAATTAAAGGGATTTTAGTCAGGATAAAATTCATATAAACATCCTAAAATTCATAGAAAAATATTCTGAGAGGTTTGGTACCCTTGGTTTGACCATCTGAACCCATTTTGACCTTAGATATTATCTCAAACGAGATTTTATCCTAATTTGGGCTTTTGTGCAAATTTCCCATTCAAACTTGGTCAAAATTGAAATCTTACTTCACCATTGGATTTTTTGGTCCAAATTAGGTTTATACCAAAATTTGGGCTCAATCAGAGTCCATCTTGACCTAGTTTGCATTTTAGTCAATTAAAACTCTATTCCTCTCAATCAAGCCCCTAACTTTTGAATTATTTGTAGAAAGCCCCCTAACTTCTTCATATTCTTTACCGTTAGGTCCTTTCTATCATTGTTAGGTCAACCGACCTATAGACAACCTTTGACCAAACCAAAACCACACTAAACTAACGCCAAATCCCACCAAATTTGGTGGGATTGGTGTTCACATTGTAGGGAATCTTTTGAAGGTGATCTTGGCTTCCAATTCGCGTTGATTTGCCCTATCAAATCCATGAAACTTTTGGGTTCCTTGCTACCTAATTCCCAAGCCAATCAAGCGTCATTCCTAAATCAGAGCTCGGCTAGGAGCTCTATAAAACCTCCTAAAGCTTCAGGCTGTGCTCCTTAGCTCGGTTTTGGCCTCATCTCTTTAATTTCTTCTCCCTCCGGCCACTCCACCACAGCTTCGACGACCCCTCTACTCCGGCGTCTTTGCCCTTTGCCACATACTATAGGCAGAGGGAAACTCCTTATCTCCTTCCGCTTCTCGCAATACTAGCAAAGGCCCTCCAATCCCTTCTCACCATTCTCCCTCACCGAAGGATTCCCCTTCTCCGACGCTAGCCAATCACAGTTGTCGCCGACCTTCTTCCCCTTGGTCCATTAGCTAGGCAAACTCCTTCCTCTCCCTCTCCTGAATCATTCTAACACCTTATCTCCCCAATTCAGCCACTCAATCATCTCCTCCCCCTTCGTCTTCTTCTGCTCTGACCGCGCTCTGGCATGGACACACGCCCTTCACAGACCACCAAACGCCACACTGACACTCCCAAACCTTCACCACACCTCCACGACCAAAAGCCTTGTACCTATTCGCCCTTCCACCCACTCAACACCTCCGCCGAACACCTCCTCCACCGTTCACCCTCTCCGACTCCGTCCGACCACCATATGCCATCATCCACCAAATCGACACCGCCACCACCTTCGCCATGCTCCGGTGATGCTTCTAGACCTGCTGATTAGGGCCTAGAGCCCATGTTTGTGAATTTTCAAGTCTCACCATCGCCACCATCGCTGTCATCATCTTCACCTCCATCCGCCCTGTTCCGATCACGCTTCTTCCCAGCATCACCTCTAGACATTACGGCCTGATCTCTTAAAGACTTTAGCCACTTCAATTGGGCTTCCTAGCAACAATAGCAACACACAATCAAGAACACACCCTCACAGCTACACGCTGTTATGACCCGAATCCCGAATCCCTATAGGACACGAGAATCGGACCGACTCGACTGATCCCAAGACCCAGTCGTCCAACGAGAAAGTAACCAAAAAGCAGTAAAATAAACTACTTTCACCATGCAAGCAACTAACAGTAAACAAAGTACAGCAGTAAAGAAACAACTACTACAGTACACACCACCACAACAGTAGAGAATTTTAAACAGGTACAGAATTATGAAGTTTACAATAAAAGAGTACAAAAGTGTAAAAAATACTCACTACTATAGAAAACGGGTACAACATAAGTACAACTACTGGGCTCTACTGAGCCCAGCACCCTCCGCAGCCGTAGGCTCTGGCTGCTCAACACCTGGACCTGAAAAAGGTGATAAGTACGACACATCAGCGAAACTCTGAGTAGAGTGGCAACCAGCTAGCTAAGAAAAATAGTAAAGGTGGATAGGTAGCTGTTGTTTTTAATTTCTTCTTTATTCAACTAATTATTCTTTCTTTCATTACTTGGTTCATTTATCAGGTCTTTTTCTTGATCTCGAATGTTCCTCATGGGAACGATCTTGATTGAAATATTTTCCGAAGAGTAGAAGTAGCACGTGGTGCTCTCCTGGCTGGGAGAGTCCCCCGTGATGATCCTACCCTCATTCAACCACCCCAAGGTCGCTGACAGACGTAACGGTGACTACGGCATGTGCGATAAATGCACGAGTAGCTACCCCGCACTGCCACGCGGTCAGTCGTTTCCCTTGACGGGTGTGCCCAAAGCACAGCACGGAACCAGTATAGGGCAAAGCCCTCTCAGTAACAGGGCTCTAACCCCTCCGCAGTAACCAAACAGGGGTCTCACCCCTCCACAGTCCGTGCACCCTCGCCTGACTACCCTGGTTTGCCCAGTGGGCCTAACAAGTCAGTGTAGGTCGGCTAGCTGAACCTTGGGTCCCATGGGGTGGCTAGTTCTCTCCCTACACTAGTAGCTCTCCCCAGTACTGTGTACACGAGGGCCAAAAGTCGGTACAAAGTGGCCAGACCTAACCTCGGGTCTCAACCCTAGGACGGCTAGCTCCGCTCTGCACTAAGAGGTAACATGTGCTTCCCTTGGTACCACGTACCCAAGAGACAACACACTTTCCCATTCACTTTTCCAGTTTCATTCTATTTATTTCCAGGAGCTCTACTCCTAATTCCCTGTAGGGTTCATGCTCATGTTTCTCAGGCCAAGCCATACTAGGTTTCATCATTTCATGTTTATTCGCATATAGTACGTGTTTCCAACATTCAAACTTTCTTTTCCAATTTATATACATGCAGCTTGCATTTAATTTCAAACAACAGGAATTACATGTAGCAGTTACTAACAACAGTACTCTACATTTCACAGGCAGTTGTTATCCAATTAGAGGCAATTATTATTCCATCTACTCATTTTAAAACTGCGTTTCAGGCATTTAATACAATCGTTCTAGTGTTTCTAGTCCTAGGATTCATGCCATACCCTAGGATCTATCATTCAATCTTGTTTTCTGGTCCTAGGATTCATGCCATACCCTAGGATCTATCATTCAATCTAGTTTTTCTGGTCCTAGGATTCATGACATACCCTAGGATCTATCATTTATTCCAGATATGCATTTATGTTTATAATTAACTAAAAGGAGGCACTCTACCTGCAAAACCAGGAGTAATGGGGGCTTGATTGACAGATCCACGTGCCTCTGCAACCCCCAAATCCGCAACGGAACGAGGTCCTACACAAGGATCAATCACAAGGAACCACTCAGAATGGGATAAAAGTATTTCAAACGAGTAGAGGAACTTGCACGGAGAACGGAATCTAAAACGCGGAAATCGAACCTCAAACGAACCCTAAACGGGTCAAAAATGACAATTCTGACTCAAATCAGACGTCTGGAACATCTTCCAGACGTCTTAAAAGGAGTCCAGATCCATACCTCACTCTGTGCTACTCCTCAGACGTCAAGGGATCGTGTTAAACCGTCTGGACCTAGTTCCAAACGTCCGACCACCTCTCCGGACGTCTAGAGACGCTTTCCGTCGTATGGTGACTCACCCAGACGTCTGAACCGCGTGGGAGGGTGTGTCCCGCACCTTCCCGAAGCGAATCCTGCACATGCACGCAAAATTTCTCAACACGGCATGAGACAGAACTTCGGCGGAACGGCCTGCATGGCCGTATCCACAAAAGGAAGCAAAGGAGGAAAATACGTACCTCTTAGTCGTCTGGAGCTCCCTCCAGACGTCGTCCGCATCGTCTGGATGTAGGTCCAGACGTCTGATTCTGGGAAAAATCCCAGAATCAGAAGCTCCTTCGTCTTCTTCCTACTGCGCGCGACCTCGCCACGCAGCCGCTCGTCCGCTGCTCGAGCTGCAGCAGCACCGGGGGAAACCTCCCCGACACACACTCTGCCTCGCGCACGCGCGGTCGGCCTTGAACTGCTCCGGCGAGGTCTCTCTCACGGCTCGCGCACTCTCTCCTCTTCCCTCTCGTTGCACCTCTCCTCTTCGCCACTACACCTGGCAACAGTTGCTGCTCGCTCTCACTCTCGCTCTTGCGTTGGAGGAAGGAGGAGACGGATGGAGTGGGGTGGCGTAAGGGAGAGGATGGGAGTATTTGTAGGTGCGAGGGAAAGGGTCCTGCAGGTCAGCGAGGGGAGAGAAAGAGAAGAGGGCGGCTAGGGTTCAGTCTGCATGTGGCACGCGAGCAGACTCGCGGTCGTACGCACGCAAAAATTAATTTCCAGACGTCTAGGGAAGGTGTTCAGACGTTTGGCCCAAGTCCCAGACGTCTTAAACGGCTTTGGTGGCACGAGTCTTAACACACGCAAAGAAGAAGGCGGCAAATGGTCCCACATTGTTAGTGAAGGAGCTCATTGAGGCATATAATACAAAAAGAGTGCATTGCTTTGTCGCCCAAGTACACGGGGGGTCGGGTCCCCCACGCACTCAACGCTCACTCCTCGCTCACCTTCACCCCCGGTGAGCCTGGACTCAATACTACGCATACCCGGCTACCCGAATACCCGATTATGCATCCAGTTACGAGAGGAGGAATTTGTGAGGAGGGGGGAGGGTTTTGCTACAGCTTTCATCTCCCTCGAGATGCATGCTGATGAAAGCTAACACTTAGCCTCTGAAGAAGAACGTTCACCCTTGTGCGTTTGATGAGGCTCTGTGCCCTGAAGCCTTATGCTGAGTTGATAAAGGCTTGTGCCTTGTTATGAGGCTCTAATACTTAAGTCGTCTATGGAACTTCGACAACGATTGACTGAGGTTACTATGGACTTATTTGGTTGATACTTGATCCGGATTGCTGTTGGGATATTTGGTTAAATTAAATTGTGGGATGTATGCTTAATTAAAGGATTTATGTGGTGATCTAAATCACCATTCTTTTTGCATCCTTCTATCCTTTTTCATCCTGTTATTCTTAAGATACATTGATCTATCATTGAATATTCTGAGTAGTTTATTTATTGCATATCTTTGTGACAATTAATTATTGTGCTCATCTATTTTTTTTACATTGCGATTAGTGCTGTGAATTCCATATTTGCTCCCTGCAAACGACCTCAAACGCACATTGATTTTAAGTTTTATAAATTTAAATGCTGTTATGTTTTCGTTGACTATACTACGACTCATACATTTCTTAACTCGACAATTTACACATCCAACATCGATCAATTCCTTATCTTTTTTATCCTAATGAGTTCCTAAGGTCATTTAGAGTCTATCTGGGCCTTTAATTTAATCAGAAGTATCCTATAACAGAAAGTCAACTCTTCACCTAATTCTAGTCAAACTTATTTTGCCATGAGAGCTCAAAGCTATCAAGCTCTAGTTTAAGAGCTGCAGCGAGTTGTTAGGTTGTTAAGATTCAGTTAATTTCATTTCGAAGAAGTTTCAGGTTGCTAGATGTTGTTTGAATCACTTTGAAGTTTTTGGGTTCAGCTAAGTTGTAAAGAAAATTCTTTGTGATTGAAAATGTGTTTCTAGGTTTCCTTAGGTTATAGGAATATATAGAACCCTCCTAAAAGTATTAGAAACATGTTTGAAAGGTTAGAATTAGGAGTTGAGATGATTTGAATTCTCGATTCCATCCTCTGTTGTGTTAAGTCTGCATTGATAATTGCTAAGTAGTGCTTTAGCTTAAGAGGATATCTCTAGGCTTAGCAAGTGTTTTGAAGAGTTGTATGCATGAGAGAATGTTTAGATTCAAGAGAGTGAGTAGTATAGGTCTTTACACAAGCCTGCAGGATGTTTGTTTGAAAGTTGCTACATATACATAGCTGAAGTTGAGAAGTTCATATCCAAGATAAGATTTGACCTACAGATCGATTTTTATGAAGAACTTGAGTTGGATTAAGTTGTTGAAGCTTTCTTAAAGCTTAATTGGTGTAACGACCCGATTCCCGAGTCCCTACGAGACACGAGAACCGGACCGACTTGACTAAACCCAAGACCTGGTCGTCCAACGAGGAAGTAACCAAAAGAGCAGTAAAATAAACCACATTCAGCATGAATATAACTAACAGTAAGAAAATACAACAGTAAGGAAAGAAACCACTACAGTATATACCACCACAACAGTAGAACAACATTCATAACATAATATGAACTACAGGTAAGAAAAGTACAGCGGAAACAAGAACTACTCACTACAGTGGAACCAAAAAGAGGTACAAGAGAACAGTGGTAACTCTACTGGACCCTACTCGGCCCAGCGTCCTCTGCAGCCGCCGACCCTGGCTGCTCAACACCTGATCCTGAAAGGTAACGCGTGTAACACGTCAGCAAAACGTTGAGTAGAGTGGCAACTAAAACAAAAGAACAATAAAGTGTACAGTAGCTGTTTTAATTTTCTTTCTTCCTTTATTTACGTCTTTCTATTGTTTCAAAATTTATCTATTTCTCAGATCCTTCACTTGATCTCGAATGTTCCTCGTGGGAACGATCTTGATTGCAGTCTTTTCCGAACAGTAGAAGTAGCACGCGATACTCTCCTGGCCGGGAGAGTCCCCCGTGGTGATCCTACCCTCAGTCAACCACCCCAAGGTCACGGACAGGCGTAACGGTGACTACGGCACCCGCGATAAACACACAGGTAGCTAACCTGCACTGGCACGCGGTCAGTCGTTTCCGTTAACGGGTGCGCCCAAAGCACAGCACGGAACCAGTACAGGGCAGAGCCCTCTCAGTAACAGGGGTCCAACCCCTCCACAGTAACCAAACAGGGGCCTTGCCCCTCCACAGTCCGCGCACCCTCGCCTGACTACCCTGGTTTGCCCAGTGGGCCTAACAAGTCGGTGTAGGAGGCTAGCAAAACCCCGGGGCCCGTGGGGTAGCTAGTACCTCCCTACATTAGTAGCTCTCCTCGGTACTACGTACGCGAGGGCCAGCAAGTCGGTACAAAGTGGCCAGTCCTAACCCCGGGTCCCTGGGGCGGCTGGCTCCGCTCTGCACTAAACAGGTATAAGTACTTCCCTTGGTATTACGTACCCAAGAGACAGCACACTACCACGTCTTTCTTTCTCAGTTCCATTCCTTTCTCTTTCCAGGAGTTCCACTCCTAATTCCTGTCGGGTTCCAGTTCTTTTAACTCAGCATATTCAGGTTTCACCTTTCCAGTTTCAAGTTCATATATCCCATACTCTCAGACATGCTCATTTATTCATAACAGGCAGCTGTTAATTCAATTCACAGGCAGCTATTATTTCCTTTCCACATTTTCCAAGACTGCAGTAATCATATATTCCACTAGTTCTTCCCATCCTAGGATTCATGCCATACCCTAGGATCTATCATACAATCTAGTTTTCCAGCCCTAGGATTCATGCAACACCCTAGGATCTACCATTCATTCTAGTTTCTCACTCTTAAGATTCATGCAATGTCCTAGGTGCTATTTATGGTTCTATAATTTAACAGATTATACCAATAAACTTAAAAGTCACTCTACCGGTTACAACAGGCATACTGGGGGCGTGGTCGGGAATCCCGCGTACCTCCGCAACCCCCGAGACTGCAACGGAACGGGGTCCTATCACAAGGATCAAACACAAGGAGTTTCTCAAAACAGTATACAACTACTGTAGACTGGTAGAGGATTTAATTCCGAAAAGCACGCAACTCGAAACGCGGAAAACGGACTCCAAACGGGCCCTAACGAGTTGAAAACGACGAAACAGTGTAAAATCAGACGTCTGGAACTTATTCCAGACGTCTTAAAAAGTGGATCAGGGGTTACCTTGCTCTGCGTGGTCACTCAGACATCCCGAAAGCCTGCGGGGGTGTCTGGCCTAGTTCCCAGACGTCCGATGGTCACCCAGGACATCTGGAAGTCGCGCCAGTCGTCTGGCACCACTACCAAACGTCTGATTCGCGTTGGATGCGATTCCAGAACCTGCGCGTACCCATTTCCTCTCTCTCTTAGTACAGTCAGTCGAAGAAGAGGGAGAAAGACGGAAATAACTCACCTTTCAGACGTCTGGACAGTCCTCCAGACGTCCTCCACGCCGTCTGGTTGTACACCCAGACGTCTGATTCTGGAGAAAATTCCAGAATCAGGGCGCAACTCGCCCTCCGCTCGCGACGCTCGGCCGCGCCGCGACTCGTCCGCCTGCTGCTCGAGCTGCAGCAGGCCTCCCGCGTCACCCTGCGTCTGCTGCTCCCCCTCGCCGGCCGGCCCTAGCAGCCCCGGCAAGCTCGCCCTCACGGCCGAGCACCTCTTCCCACGCGCAGCACCTCCTCCCACGCTCACCGCGGCTGTCGCTGCCGCCGCTCACTTGCGCTCGCTCACGCACCGGCTGGAAGGAGGAGAGGAAAGGGGGCGGAGGTGACGGGAGTGAGGGGGAGGGCGTGGCCTTTTAAGGCCGCGCGAGGAGGAGAGAGAGAGCGGGACAGAGGGCGTAGGAGGGAGAGGGAAAAAGAGAGAGAGAGACGCTCGTAGGTCTGCGCGCTCAGGCGCGTAGACGAAACACGCGTGCCGAAAATAACCGAATCCCAGACGTCTGGAAGGGGTTCCAGACGTCTGGGACACTTCCCAAAAGTCTTAAAAACGTCTGAAATCGCTCGTTCGTAACAATTGGTGAACCTTTGACCAGAATTGAACGAATTGAAGAACTGTATTGCTGTTGTGAAGAAGTTGTTGAGCCAAGGCATGAAGCCTAGAATAGAGGGGGACTAAACATAGTCCCACCTTGTTAGATGACGAAAGTCTGACCACGGATATTATGTTTCACATGTATTGCCCTCCCATAAGCCTTCGGGCCGACGAAGGCGTAGGTGCCTATTATCCCTCTGACCTATACTTGACCATTGACTAATCCATTGGCTCTAGGAGAGTGGCTTGCGAGCGATGATGCACTCTGATGATGACACACGACACCAGTGTAACTATCAATCCAGCCCTCAATGGTTATTGATTTAGTTCGTGGTGTCATCCAAATTTTTTATAATTGAGGGAACTTGTTGTTGTGCTTGTGTTGTGAAAGCTTAAGTGTTAAGTGTTGTGTTAACACTTAGAGAGAAATGAAAGAGGCTAATTTGTACTTGTTGGTGCTAGAGCACCTGTTACGACCCGGTTCCTGAATCCCTATAGGACACGAGAATCGGACCGACTCGACTGATCCCAAGACCTAGTCGTCCAACGAGAAAGTAACCAAAAAAAATAGTAAAATAAACCGCATTCACCATGCAAGCAACTAAAAGTAAACAAAGTACAGCAGTAAATAAATAAACTACTACAGTACATACCACCACAACAGTAGAAGATTTAAATAGGTAGAGGAATATGAAGTTACAGTAAAAGAGTACAAAAGTGTAACAAAGTACTCACTACTACAGAAAACAGGGTACAACTACTGGGCTCTACTGGGCCCAGCACCCTCTGCAGTCGTAGGCTCTGGCTGCTCAACACCTGGACCTGAAAAAGGTGGTAAGTACGACACGTCAGCAAAACGCCGAGTAGAGTGGCAACCAGCTAGCTAAGAGAAACAGTAAAGGTGGATAGGTAGTTGTTGTTTTCAATTTCTTTCTTTATTCAACTAATTATTCTTTCTTTCATCACTTAGTTTATTTATCAAGTCTTTTTCTTGATCTTTAATGTTCCTCGTGGGAATGATCTTGATTGCAGTCTTTTCCGAAGAGTAGAAGTAGCACGTGGTGCTCTCCTGTCCGGGAGAGTCCCTTGTGGTGGCCCTACACTCAGTCTACCACCCCAAGGTCACTGACAGACATAACGGTGACTACAGCATGCACAATAAACGCAGGGTAACTACCTCGCACTAGTACGCGGTCATTCATTTCCGTTAACGGGTACGCCCAAAGCACAGCACGGAACCAGTATAAGGCAGAGCCCTCTCAGTAACAGGGGTCTAGCCCCTAAGAACCAAACAGGGGTCTCGCCCCTCTACAGTCCACGCACCCTCGCCTGACTACCCTGGTTTGCCCAGTGGGCCTAACAAGTCGGTGTAGGACAGCTAGCTAAACCCCGAGCCCCGTGGGGTGGCTAGCTCTCTCCCTACACTAGTAGCTCTCCCCGATACTATGTATGCGAGGGCCACAGAGTCAGTACAAAGTGGCCAGTCCTAACCCCGGGTCCCAATCCTAGAGAGGCTAGCTCCGCTCTGCACTAAACAGGGGGACAGTTGCTCTCCTTGATACTCCGTACTCAAGGGCTAGCTCACTTCCCCATTCACCTTTCCAGTTCCATTCTATTTATTTCTAAGAGCTCTACTCCTAATTCCTCTTAGGGTTCATGCTCATGCTTTTTAGGCCAAGCCATACTCTGTTTCATCATTTCAGGTTTATTCGCATATAACACGTGTTTCCAACATTCATTCCTTCTTTTCCAATTTATATACAAGCAGCTCGTATTTAATTTCAAATAACAAGAATTACATGTAGCAGTTACTAACAACAGTACTCTACGTTTCACAGGCAATTATTATTATTCTATACACTCATCCAAGACTGCAATTCAGGCATTCAATACAATCGTTCCAGTGTTTTTAGCCCTAGGATTCATGCCATACCCTAGGATCTATCATTTATTCCAGATATGCATTTATGTTTGTAATTAACTAAGGAAAGCCACTCTACTCGCAAAATCGGGAGTAATGGGGGCGTGATCGGCAGGTCCACGTGCCTCCGCAACCCCCAAATCCGCAACAGAATGAGGTCCTAACACAAGGATCAACCACAAGAAACCACTCAGAACAGGATAAAAGTATTTCAAATAAGTAGAGGAACTTATTCGGAGAAGAACGGAATCCTAAATGCAGAAATTGGACTTCAAACGGATCCTAAACGGGTCAAAAACGACAATTCTGACTCAAATCAGACGTTTGGAACACCTTCCAGACGTCTTAAAAAAGGGTCCAGATCCATACCTCGCTCTGCACTGCTCCTCAGACGTCCAAGGATCCTGCTAAACCGTCTGGACCTAGTTCCAGACGTCCGACTCTCTCCGGATGTCTGGAAACACTCTCCGCCGTCTGGTGCCTCGCCCAGACGTCTGATCCGTGTGGGAGGGCATGCCTCGTGCCTTCCCGAAGCGAATCTTGTACGCGTACGCAAAATCTCTTAACACAGCACGCAACAGATCTTCGGTGGAACGGCCACATGGCCGTAACCGCAATATTGAAAGCAGTGGGCGCAGTACGTACCTCTCAGTCGTCTAGAGCCTCCTCCAGACGTCGTCTGCATCGTCTGGATGTAGGTCCAGACGTCTGATTCTGGGAAAAATCCCAGAATCAGAAGCTCCTTCATCTTCTTCCTGCTGCGCGCGGTCGCGCCGTGCTCGTCCGCCCGCTGCTCTAGCTGCAGTAGCACTAGGGGAAACCTCCCCAGCACAACTCTCCGCCTCACGCACGCCGACCGGCCTCGAATTGCTCCGGCAAACTATGTCTCTCACGGCTCGCGCACTCTCCTCTCTCCCCTTCTCTCGCTACCCCTCTCCTCTCCGCAGCTACACTTGGCAGCAACTCGCTGCTCTTACTCTCACCCTCGCTGGAAGAAGAAGGGGGGAAGGATGGATGTGGGGTGGCGTAAGGGAGAGGTGGGGATATAAGTAGGCGTGAGGGGGAAAAGGTCCTGCAGCCGGCGAGGGGAGAGAAAGAGAAGAAGGCGGCTGGGGTTCAATCTGCACACGTGCAGTCATACGCACGCAAAAATTAATTTCCAGACATCTGGGAATGTGTCCAGACGTCTGGCCCGAGTCTCAGACGTCTTAAAAGAGCTTTGATGGCACAGGTCTTAACAGCACCGTGATCGTTTATTTTGATGATAACAAAACACATGTCATTTAACATTTGCACTTAAAGTCTTAGATTTCAGGTTAATTGCAAATGGTGATGTGGTTAGACAGAGTTCGAGTTCACATCCAGGATGGATTGGAGGAGCTTGAAGGAGAACAGAGGAGCTTCGCAAGGAGCAATGGCTTGAAGAAGGAAGGAGATGAAGAATAGGATAGATTTCCTTTCCTTGTAATCATTGTATTTTTGTGTCTTTTATTGCTCTTTATTTTGTTACTTAGATTCATGTTAAAGAGTCTCAAAGAACCCTAACAGTAGTCCTAGGAACACTTGCACAACCCTAGGATACTAAGATTTTCTGTAGAGAACTTAGAAAACTAAAATAGGGTTCAAATAGCCTTTTCAGACGTCTAATCTGAAAATCAGACGTTTGATAAATACTTTTAAGACGTCTGAATGTTGACTCAGACGTCCGACTATATTTAGGCTAGACTTAGTTAGTTCTGTCTGATGAAATCAGACGTCTAGATATTAGTCCAGACGTCTTAGAAGACATCTAATGATTCTTCCAAACGTCCAATTAGTGGACCGTTGGATGGCTTAGCAAATAATGAAGGACATGACCGTTAGCCCCGTATCAGACATCCGTAGAGGACCCCAGACGTCTGATACATGACCGTTTTACCTCGGCTGACCCAAAATCTCTTTTCAGAGATCTTATAGCCATTGAATTCTCTTGGAAATTCATTCCTGCAGAAAAGTAGGTTTTCAAACGTCCAGACTTAGTTCCAGACATCCTGTATGTCGTCTGACGACAATGCACTAGAACCCTGTCTAGATTTAAGTCAAGTCAGGAAAGAAACCCGCCTAAAATTAGACGTCTGACTTTGTTCCCATGCGTCTTAAACTGGTTTTCCAAACATCCGATGCCAGGATCAGACATCTGATAACCCTGTCAGTGAAATGATTAACTCTGATTTCAGCTTGATTTTCTTGGAGCTTGCACTTAACTGCTATGGAAGTCTTCCAAAGCCTTCTAAAGCCTTCCTAGGGCCTCTATAAATAGAGGGGAACCTTTGCCACTCAAAGAAACACCAAGACACACATAACAACATACTTTCCACTCTTTTGTGTCCAAGAAAAGCTCTTGCTCTCCAAGCTCAAGTTTTCCATCTAGAGAGCATCAATCATTTGCGCACCCGCTCTCCCGTCGTAGTTTACGGGAGCGACGAAGCGCTACCGCGTGATTCACGCATCCGCGTCGTCGACGCATTTCCACCAAAGGGAAGCATCCTTTCTCCTATAAAAGCTTAGTTTTAGAATATCTTTATTGGCTCTATAGGACTATTTGTACTTTTCTTTATCATTTGGTTGGGTATGCGCTTTGCGAATTCCCGTCTCCTTCGTGAAACAAAATCCTTCTCATGAAAAGAAGGGGTTTGAGGTACGATATCCTCGTATAAAGTAGCGTGGTTGTAAGTGAGGTTGTACTATCATTGTTTAAGTAGTACGTTAGTGGATTTGATCAATTTTGTTGATCGGAAGATCATAACTCGAGAGGGTTAGGTGGTGGTTTTCATCTGGTTTGGGTTTCTACCTAAAAATAATTGTGTACATTATGTGATTGTTTATTTTGTGAGATTGTTATATTTTATTCCGTACTTTATTGCATCACCCCCTCCTACCAGGGAAACTATAGTACTGAGGTTTGCTTGAAATTAATTGAGAAAATTAAGAGTTTCATTAGTTGTTCTAAAATAACTTTTTATCATATTTTTTATGCAATCAATGATTAATCATTTTAATCTTTTGTAGTGTGTGTTTATCAATCAAATGGAATTAGCTGCCATGTTTAGTGTCTATATTTCTTGCAACTAATTCATGGGTCTAAAGTGTATTAATTAAGCAATTAACATAGTAACAAAGTAAGTACTCCAATTAAGCTAAGTAAATTATATGATGTAATTAAGTCAAAGTAATTTAAGTAGACTAGTTAAGGATAGTTTAAGTTAAGTAATTATAACTAACTTAGTAAGTTAAGGTATAGTAAGTATAAGTTAAGTAATGTATTATTAAGTTATATGTTAGTAATTAGTTAAGTTGAGTAATTAAGTTTAAGTATAGTATTAAATTATATGTCAATAAGTTAAGTAGGTGATTTATATGTAGTTTATAAACTAAGCTTATGTATATATTATAAAAGTAAGTATAACTTATTAATTAATAGATCTTAGTATTATTAAGAGAAAAAGAATAATGGGTGAATTTTGCTAAATAAACCTTCTAACGAACGACTTCGACTCAATCAATATAAATTATAAAATATGTTAGTTCCCTTGCTTTTTATACTATAACAAAACAACATTTCTTATAAATGTGAGAAAACTTAACAGCATTTTTTGAGTCATTTTAGGGAGTCGCTATGTGTCCATTCAGAACCAACATGCCTACAGAATCCACATTTATGTAACTATTAGGTAAGTTTGACTTAAGTAGCAAGCCAACAATCTAGGTACACCGGCTTATAGCAAACCTACATAGATGACAACTTACATGTACCTGCATCAAACTTGACATGTAGGTCTCATTGCGTTGATCACCTTGCTTGGGGGAAGGGGGAGGGAAGTGGGTATTAAGAGATGCTTTTGAATTTGAATTTATGATATGATAAATGGTTGATAAGACCTTTGATTTTTGATGTGATGGGTTAGGGAGGTCGCTTCCATTGTAGGCAAGTGCTCCACATAAGCTTGAGTCCACGTTAGAAGGTGCCATGTAGGATTTGCTGAGAATATGTATAAGAAAGTGGGTATGTTAATCATCATCCTAATTTTTTTTCTTTACTTTTCAAATTTATCGCTCAAACTTATGTCTCAAAAGTAATGTGGTCTAACATGCAGATGACATCACTCTATTGGATCAATGTTCTCCCTTAAGTTGGAAAACTCCATTTCATTTTTATTATAAACTGTTCAACTTCTTTCCTTGCACTTTTTTCTTGATACTTGCATAGCCTCAATTCATGTGCCCCTGTCGCCCCACCAGTTCTTATGTTCTCTTTTTATTATGGCCTCCCTCATCTCTTGGTGACTTTGATTTGAATCGCTGAATGGTTGGTCTTGTGATCTGAATTATGGAACTCCCCTATTCGAATGAGCTAAGCTTCTAGTTTTGATCATATCCTTCTCTAATCTATTACGAAAAGAAGTAGAAGAAGAAAGTGAACAACGCGAATGATTGAAAGTAGGAAACCTGGGACAATTAGTACTCTCCAATTCAAATTATCTTGAACCCATCATCATCGTAAAGAAACCAAAGATTAATCACGATTTTCTTCTTTAAAAAATAATAAGCGGAGATCTATAGATCTTCCATTCTGGCACATGCATACTCATTTCCACTGAGAAATTTCAAGTACTTATTACATGAATCATCCAACTATTTGGATATCACCATTTGGCAATTGGTTACATTTCCCCCCTTAGGTTAGAAGAGGAGATTAAAGGCCTAAACAATGCAATGACTTAATTTAGATGTAACAGAAACAAAAACAACTATGAAAATCCTACTCCCCCATGATAGAGTATAGATTATAGAATGAAACAACACACCTTATGATCCCTTGAGACACCAAACTATTGAACCCTCCCCCCCTCCCCATACTAATCACATAATTAGCTGCGTAACACTTACTTTGAGCAAAGTTGTACCTTATTCTGCAATTAGAGAAGTGTGGTGAACTGCAAACTGAGTAGATTTTATACTCCTTTTCCTTCCTTCCTCCAATTCTATCGCCTAAGGTTCAACCCACAAAATTTCTTCTTCTTTCGTATCAACATTCCATCAAAGCCACCACTGCGGTGCGTACCACCATTCTTCACGGTGACCTCATCATACACCTTGCTCATCTGCTCTGCTGCAGGGAGCTGCATTCTTGTGAGGCTGACTGCTTTCGCCAGATCACCTCCCATTACACTTCCAACATCATTGCTCGACGCAACATTTGATACGTCACTGAAATGGAAAATGGAATTCTTTACTTAAACAATAGTTTTACAACATAATAGATAATTAATATACCTGATATGATCGTATACGTAATGCAAAATCATCTCAAGAGAGCAACTAGAATATAGCTTAAACACCGCAACAGGATGCCGAAGAATTGATTAAGAATATGCTTCAGTTATTGGACACAATAATTTTTGCGAGGCGAATGCATGGTAGAAGGTGTAACCATATTCTTGGAGCTCCAGCATTGAACAATTTAAGCATGCCAATTGTTACAACTCCATGAGAACGTTTGATGATACTGCTACTTGGTCACATTGTTAGCTTAGGTCCTATAAGGTAACGACCTAACATCGTAGCTCGGTGCATCCACTATAAAAACTCATACTTTGGAAAGCAAGGTGAACTACCTGTGATCTTTAAGGGTTGTATGATCTTCGAAGCCATCAGTGCTCCCGTCAAAGCCAGGTTTCTTAGAGGAATGTTCTTCGTTCAAAGAAAAGGCTTCTTTTGCTTGATATGGCAACTCGGACTTATGGCCAACATCTACGGTCTTGGCCGGAGAATTGGATGTTTGAAGGCTATGAATCATCACAATGGCCTCGTCCACAATTCCTAGAGCATGTTCCACCTCTGGACTTATAAAGGTTCCACCTTCTCTAGGATGAATGGGTTTGGTGGAGAGATGATTATCACAAGCAATGAGAGGGGACTCTATGGATGATGAACTCTGCTCTCCTTGTTCTTCCTCTATCTCATTATTTAGTGCGCTTCTTATTGCAACATCTTGAGTGGTGCTTCCAACCGTGGCATCTTGCATGTCGGTAATCTCAGGTTTCTCTGAGTAAAGACTTTTGCGTATTCGAGTGTACATTGCCTTCTGAAGTGCATCTCGATATTCCTTGCCACCGGAAGCAACAGAAGCAACTACCTGCAATGATGACGAATGCCATTATTTCCTCCTTGACATATGGAAATGCACATCAGAATGCAAGGTGCTGTAAATTTACATGGCCAGTGAAATTTTCATGGAGCAAAAATTGCTAAAGATGGTTTTCTCCGATAAAAGCACAACATCAATTCCAATGATAGAAGCGACAACCTTTGTATAAAGTTTATGCCCATTTCCTATGAGTTGCCTCGCTACAAAGTTTATAAGCCACGGCGGCACAAAATCAAGCTTCATGTCCATGTTTGCGATTGCCCTGCACACATGAAGCAAAGTTGGTCACAAATTGAAGGAATCTTTGTTGCCTTTTTTTAAGAGAAAGAGTGCACACAGTCAAGCTCGTTGCTACAACAAAATTGACTATACATGTTTGTTGCTTTTTTCTTTTGGAAGATGGGATGAGAATTTTATTGATCCAGAACTAAAAACAGCTCAAAAAGTTTTTGTTGAACCACAATATGGAATTCGAATTAGGTGAAATTCCCCTCATGAAATAGCTAGCAGGAAAGGGAAAATCTTTATTGGTGGATAGAAGGATGTGATTGTGGAAATCGGTGGAAGGAGAAACAAGGTGAATGGATTGCATGAGATTTCATGAAAAGTTGAAGTGAGAAGACAGTAGGGAACAAATGCTCACATTGAATCCATAGAATGGCCAAAGAGCCATCCATGTCTCTTCAACTATATTTGCTACAAACTAATAAATGATGAGCACAAAAAATTAAGACTAGAAAAAATTTGACAAAAAAAAACGTTTGTTGTACCTGAAGTAGCTTCTGTTTGGGCTCACTCTTTGTAAAACAAAGCCGCCCACCACGTCTATTCTCACGATACCATTGGCCTCGTGTATACCATCTTTCGTGAATCCATGAGTTCTAACATCGATACATTCCGTTTCTGGAATCTGTGATCGACAGGGAAAGCTTTTGAGTTAGGGGGTAAAATCTCCGAAAAAAAAGGATGAGTGGGGGAAGAAGAAGAGTGAATTCTTTGTATGAGTTGGTACCGTATTTAGAAGCACCATGACAAGATCTTCCTCAAAGTACTCAAGCTCGAAATTGTGCAGAAGGGCCTCTCTCTCAGAAAGTGGCCATGGCACCTTCACCCTTTCTTCCGAACAGTTGTGATAAGAGAGTTAATATACCAAAGTAGAGTGCAAAAAGGACTACCCATAAACCTGATAATTAAAGAAGAACAAACCTCACTATAGATATTTCTTCCCCAACTCGGACCTTCTGCAAGCTAGATGAGGAAATGATATTGAAAGTTGGAATGGAGTATTGTGGCCACCTGCAGACATAAATTTTAACAACATGAATTTCCAAGGGAGAAGATGGGAAAAAGAGAGGAAGAGAAACCATTTCCTCTACAATGACATAATTCATGGCTTTGCAACATATACTTCTAGCAAAAGAAGTGTTACCCATGGATGGGCAATGACATATATGAGAGCTACTGGTGACTAAATATTCATAGTGCACGTGATTCCAAAGATCATTTTCTTGTTAGTTTACCAATGCCCAAATAATTAAGTGATGCACAAAATAAACAAGGATGCCACCAAAAACTACCATTAACACCAAGCCAAGGGTGCTGGCAAAATAGCTTGATCTCACATGGAACAGCCAGAAATTATTATAAACTCCAAACTGAAGGAGAAAATTGCAAAAGAATAGGCAAAAGCAAATGCCAAAACCCAATAAATAACTTTGCAGCAGAATTTCATCAAGGTTTTGCCAGAATTGATGGATTAACTCACATGCCGACTAAGTAAGCAAGCACCCACGGAACATATCTAGAAAAAAGGCAAACCAAAATGTTGATTGAACCTCACCATTTTTTATACAGTGTTGACTCCCATGAGACGCACAAACCTGAGCAAGTGGCAGTAAAAAGGCATCTATCAAGCTACGAACAGAGCTTAAACTTTCTGCCAGAGTTAGCGTTAAATTGATTATAGAAATCAAAGCAGCTCAATTTTTCAACTCACAGCAATCGACTGGTCCGTCGACAAAGCCCTCACAGAGTAGAGTATGAAAAGGAGTGCCTTTGGGGCCTTCCCGATACATCACCCGCAATTGATCACTCTGTTGCTTTAACTGATAAAAGAAAAAAAAACCATTACCCTCAGGACATGCTTTTTTTTTCACCATACAGTTAATTGGTCATACAAATTCACCACATCCGATCTATCAGTATAAATCCTTAAGAAATGTTTCCAATATGATGCCTCATGGTGAATCGGTACTCATGACCAGGTTTCCAAGCCTAAAATTCTAGATACTATTACTATATACTAGGAAGAGTACACATTTATATCCTTAGTCCATGCACAATTATATATGTTGGAATAAAAGCCACATGGATTGTCCACGTGGGAGTCACGAAGCCACGTGGATAGTCCATGTGGCAGCCTCTGTGGAGCCCCCAACAGGCCCGGCGATCATGGGTTCTAAAATCTAAGTTTGGAGTCTTTTGCTTAGAAGTCAAATTTTCTATTTTTAGCAAATGTATTTTAGGAAAAGTGTTTGTGATTTGATTTGATTTGAGAGATAAGATCTTTTCTTATGGGATATGATCTTTAGTTTCTAAGAATAAGGATGTGTACTCTCTATAAAAGAAAGCCTTCCCTCTTTGTAATCTCTTGAGTTATAATAATATTTCATATTCTAAGAAACTCCTCTCCTCTCTCTTCTTCTTCCAACAACACCACCACCGACCATCAAGCTTGCCGGCCACCCTCTGCCAGTCAACCTCCTCCAGCCAGCCACATCAACTAGCCACCAAGAGGGCTGCCGACCACCAGGCTGCTCCTCTTGATCTGTGTGCACATAGCCCCCACGTGGGACTATTTTCCCACGCACAAGGAGCCTCCATGCTCCGAATTACGCTGATTCTTGATGATATACATTAGAAAAATATGGAGAGCGTAATCATAACATGAAATAATACCTAAAGAAACAATTGGGGTGTTTCTCGAATTCTTTGTCAAAAGGTGAAAAAAATGGTTGTAGATGAAATTAAGTAATCTACCAGTCGTGATAATATATATATATATATATATATATATTACCAAGAGAGCATTAAAACAAATCCTCTAACCAATCACCAAGGGAACGCGGTGGACTTCTACGATTTTGATAAGGTACTCCTCCTTGATTAAGGTTAGCTTTGGAGATCATTATTCTCATTTTGGCTTCATGTGGCACATGCTCAACTAACTAACAGGGAGAAAAATTAGAGAGATGACCGCACATCTTACAGTCAAAGCTAAATAGTTCTCACCAGTCACCATTCAACAAAATTTCTTAATTCCTCAATATCACGAAAGGATGAATTTGAGATAAATTGATTGTCATCGGTGCATCAAATGGCCATGATAAGAATTAAAATATAAGAATATAAGAAACTTTGAATATTATTAGTATATCAAAATACTCCCTCCCTGTGGTGGAAATGCAGAGGAGTATGACCCTACGGTTAAGTGCAAGAAGGATTCATAGGAGGCTTAGCTGAAATGTAAGGGATCGCACCCTTGGAGGCAAACAAACCAAATTGTAAGAGATGATGCTTCATGACAAATGTCATGCATAGAGGGACCTTGGTGCACTCATGCCAAATGTGGACAAAGTGGGGATAGCTCCTTCTCTCATTCAATTCATCAGCGTGAATCACCATACCATAAAGCCATGATAAGATAATAAAATTTGCCTTAACAAAACTCTACACATTAGATAAAAAGCTTTGAAAGGACATCTAAGACTACCCCTACCTTCCAATCATTTTTTGGCAATCCATGGGACTTTGGTGCAGATTCGTCTTCTCTTGACGCACTCCTTAGCATCTCGAGGAAATTAGACACCTCTGAGGTGCGTTTTTCAACCAGATATCTGAACTCCCCTGAAACAATGATGAATATAAATTATAAAGTCAGATGGTAAGACAACAAAATCAGAGATGTTGATGTTTCGAAGTTTGGAGTTATATTACTTGAAGTTGTATTGACATATATACTACAAAAAAACCAAGGATCTCTTCAAAGTGCTATTAGAGAGAGGGAGAAGGAGAAGGGGGGGAGCAAACCCTCTGTGCCAGAGAATGGTGTTAGGAGAAGTTGGTTTTCTACAAGGGACCGTATCGATTTTCTGCTTGAAAGACGGGGGCAGGATAATGAATTTTCCAATCTCTCCTGGGCTTCCAATATTTTCCTCCTCTTGTCCATTTTGCAAACAGATGATTAACGCACTTTCATGTAGATTCTTACAAAAATAACTGACATATTCAGTATCTGCAATCCAAACCATATCCTCATATAAAGCATGTCTTAATTAAGCACAAATAAAATTAATTCTTGCTCAAAGCACTTTTTTTTTTTTTTTTAAGATGGAAGCACAAATGAAACTCAAATAAAATAAAAGAAAGATTACGCATAAGAGAATGATGGATAAAGAGAAGACTAGACAGTTTTCCCATTCATTGTAAATTAAAGCGCACCAAATTAAACTCACTGTAGTCATTCAAACTTTGTGGTCTATAACCTCAGAATGCGAAGAAGAAAAACACCCAGATATATAACCCATTCTTCTGAAGAGATATTTTCTTAAGAAGCCTTTCAAGCACGTATATATTTTCAAATAGAGTCCATGGAATATGTAGATTCCCTGTAGAATTTCCATGCTTACTCCCATTTTTTAGGATGATTTTTAAAATATTTCATGTTGAAATTAATGAAATAAAAAATAGCTATATACATAAGCTTGGGAATCTTCTCTTCCTTTTTCTTTTTCTCTCTTTTTTTTGGATGGTGTTATAACGTAGAGAAGCTTAAAAAAGTGAATTAAATAAAAATGTTCCAATCACTACAAAAGTAGGTCAAATACATAGAATATTTAAATGTCCAAGTTTGCAAATCAACCATAAAAACTGCCTAGATTTATGATGTGTTTCCCAGATAATGAGAAATCATTATGGCAGACACAATTAAAATATTTACTAATCATCTCCTAATCATGTCTATATTATTCTAACACAAGGAAGAATACATTTCCCTGTTAGGGCATCCCAGTTGATGCCAACACTGACTTATAGCAGTGGATATCCAAGTTCGAAACCTGTATTATCCAGGAATATGATGTTGCGGGGAACGCCGCCTCCCTCAGTTTCCCCTATTGGGGATCCGCATGCGTCACCAGCAACAAAAAAGGAAGTATAGATTGTTTCTGGACAAGCACAGAATACCATCCAACGACATTTTCGCCCGTTTCCAAGATAAAATTATTGTCCCTCTTCAATTGCAGTACAAACAGACTAGTTAGAAATGCACTAATTTTTTCCCCTTCAAATTTTAGCAAACAAACGAAACAATAGTTGGCAACCCTTAACCACCTCAACTTTGGTGCATCCATTCATTTATTAGCTCTGTCCCCATCTTCGAGCATTTAAGGCTCCATGATAAAAGACAACATCAATTCTGAACCTACTGCGAGGGGAACAAAGACAGCTTAGCTAAGTACCAGAGTTTGCTATTTAAGGTGGCATGGAATTCATCTTAGGCAAATCAAATCTATTTACTTCCTTCAAATAGCACCAAAAGCTAAAAATGGACTTATCATGTTTAAACACACATAGGTGCTCAGAATTCGTGCATTCTCATGTGCAGAAAAGCTAAATTATTAAATCGGTAGGTATAAAGCAGGTTTGCATCCACTTGGGAAAAAAAAAAAAAAGCAGAAAGAGCAAAAAGTCAAAGGAAGGGCAGTTGTTAGAGAGTTTAGAACATAAATTTTTCTCTGGGAAAATAAAGTTCTAGATTCTAATGTTAAATAGGTTAAATCAATTCAGTAACTGAAATCTGTGAAACTAATTTTATAATCCTTAAGCCAGATTTGCACACGCTAATTTTACCATACCAATTGAGCATCTATATCTATAAATTCTGGCAAGAAGAATAGGAAAATAACAGATCAATTTGAGAAAACTGGATTAAATTAAGCTTTCTACTAAAGCATTCCTTTCCCCAAGCAATCGCTCTTCTTGATAACAAAACAAGCTACTATGGTGCTCCAGACGTTACCAAGAGAATCGAAGTGGGCACCTCCAAGTTCAATTGCCAGAAAACCTTTTCTCAAGACAGGTCATTCAATCTAGAAGCTAAAAAGGTGCCTCTGCAAGAATTTAAATTGCACTCCCCCCACTCCATCCGGACACACTAAAAAGAAGACTAAGAGAATAAATAATCTAACGGATGGATAGATGAAATAGAATATTAATTAAGTGAATAAATGAGTTTTTCTGAGAGCTAAAGAAGATAAATTACATAACTAGATAGATGAAATTTAGGGATCACCACCCTGCAAGTTATAATCGACTGTCCCACAGAATTTATTTCGGAAGAACAAAGGGGCCTCTCATTACAGTAGAGAGATTTGGACCTTGGAATTAAATTTTGAGTGGGTACCATGGAATTATTTTTTTCTATTGCGAAGAAGATGAGAGCTCCAAACCTATTGTGTTTTCTGCCCCAGAAATACAGTTGACTTAAATTCCAAGAACAAAAGAACCAAAACATCATTGATGCATTGTCAAATTAAACAGAGTACTTCAGATATATATAGGGAAGCGACGTCGAAAATAAGATTCACATGAAAATCGAATTTTCTTCATAGATTTCGATTCGTTCCTCTTTGAAACAGCGCAAGGAAAATCCAAAACACATTTATCAAAGTGTGAATTCTACAAGAATTCCAGGATATTCGGAATCATATTTTGGGAGTGGTTCTGAGTACACATGAAGTAATTTGTTATCCTTCGTCGATTCTCAATTATATGCCGTCAACATGGCATCAAAACATATTCAGAAAGGAGATCTTTCATAAGATATTCAAGTGTTCTTTTAGTCCTCGGTTCCCAATGGCAGTTAATTGGTTGATGTGTTATCTTTCTGGGAAAATCTCGAAACACTAATTATCCTGCAGTGTCATCTCATGAAAACTACATAAGTTAATTTATGGAATTCTAAATCTCTTGAGGAAAAAACATAAAAGGAAAGGGAAAAGAAAAAAAGTGACTTTCAGTAAGCACTTCCAGGTACCCTTTAAAGCTCAGTTATTTTGGACAAAAATCAGCACAATAACCGAAAGAAAGAACGAAAGAAAAAGGAAAAAAATGAAAAGGATGCAAACATTCACTCCAACGAATCACACACTCATGCATTTGAATCCGAAAATTTCGATGACCCGTAATTAAAAAAAGGAAAAAGAAAAAAAAGGAGAAAAGGAACGGAAACAGAGCAGAAAACAATGAGACCATATCATATAATTGGAGTGAATTGAGATACGTACCGAAGTCAACCCACAAGAACGCTCTCCTGAAACTGCCACCAGGCACCTCCAAGATCCAACCTTTCCCCCCGGAACCATCAAGGGGAGCGATAAATATCGTTGCCCATCAAAGGAATCGATTCTTCGGCTGCAGGGAGCCGACGACCAGCACATGAAACAGTAGGCAAGAGGCGTAAAGGAGGCTCCTTTCCACGAGCGGGTGGAGGGAACACTTGGTGGGGAATGCAACAAGAAGGAGAAGGAGAGGGAGATCTTTCCTTGAGATCTGCGTGGCGGTCGTTGGCTGCTGCCCATTTTTATACGTATAAGTAGTGAAAGTCTCCTCCTTAGTCCTGAGGCCGCAGCTGGCTGTTTACACCGACGACAAAACAGCGACGTTTTCGACACGTCTGGTGGTTTATATTACACCCCTTCCTCTTGGATTTTGCCTCCTCTGACATGCGAGGAGGGCATGGCTGTTGCCTTGTTGGTGTCCTCGACTTCGACTTATCTGGACATTGGGGGTTGCAATTTGCATGATATAAAAGTCCCATAGCTGTCGAGGGGATTTGAATGCGTGATTAAAGGCATTGCTTGAATTGGTGAAAAGTTTGGGAAGGGATCTTTTTTTAGATATAGCAACGTTTCTGATCGAGGGAGATGTTTCCAAATCGAGGGATATTGTTCTTTTGATTACGCTAGAGGGAGGGAAACTTGAAATCGCATAGAAAAAGCAGCATACCTTCCTATGCATGAATTAAATCGTATAGGTGATTTTAACTATTAACGCTTCACCCTCATTCACCATCCACGATGTTTTTGTTCAGCATATGTATGATTGTTGTTTACTTGGTTTCTAGTCTTGGTTATGGTTCGTTTAGTTTGTTTTCCATGGCCAATTGTATGATTCATATTGTTTTGTGTATGTTGTTGGAGTTACGCATGTATTGGTACATTTAAATGTCATTTGGCCCTCTTGTGGTCGATATCTTCAACTAGAATTAACCTCCTATTTGGTGGCATCTTCTTGATCCCTCTACTAGAGGTTAAAGCTTTCCTTAAACCTTTTGTATTAGCTTTGTCTTTATGTTATGTTGTCACGGTAACTTAGTGTTTTAGGATTTGTACCTTTATTTTTCATTCTACGAATGAAATTTTTAATTTCATAAAAAAAAATATTCATAGGTATAAAAATATAAAAATCACCGTATTTTATAATACACTTACCTGACAATTGATGTAAAATTATCACAGATTATTTTTCACTAATATAAAATCACTCAATCACTATTTTATATCAATGTAAAATCACTCAAAATTATTTTATATTAATATAAAATTACTTTACACCAATATATCAACGTAAAATAGGTCAAATGATACATTTTATACACTTTAATAAAAAAAATAAAAAAACACTATTGCTGTTATCTATTCTTTTATCACCAACCATTCATGCTGACTCTATCGGCATCCAACCACTTATCTCCGTACAAAAGTTATTCCTCCGGCATTATTCTCGCATCCAAATAAAACGTACCCTCTGTGGCGGAGCCACATTTTAACCATTTTGCCCACCTTAATTTGCGTAGCGGAGTGGACCTCCTACGACGCAAATATTTTATGGTTTATAAAAATAGATTCAAATATATTGAATATTTTAAGATAATGTTAATATATCGAAATGTTTATTTATCTTAAATCGACATGAACTCGTAATTACGTTGTTATGTATTCCAAAGAATTTTACCATATCTTAACAAGCCTAAGTCAACCACACCCATTAGCTATTTCTTCCATCACTAACAGTTTGCCCTCTAATGCCACCAAAGGGTTTCCTTAGTGATAGGATATCTCACTTACTTTCAAAAGGTTACGGCATTAAATCTCACGTCCATTGTATTTACTTTATTTTTTGAAAAATTCTAATTATTGACATCAAATATGTTAATTAAAACTCTCCAAATTTAGATTTTTACCACCACCATCATCATCTATATAATCTCTGTTCTTCTTCTTTGATGAGCGTTATGGTGATATGAAAGCGATGGATTATAGTTGGATATTGCCGCTTGAAATCGAATCTATCATACAATTTCACCAAAAAAAACTTACAGGCATAATTGGCCATATATATACTACATGATGTATTCATGTATTTACTTCTTCCTATCTTTTTCATATAAGAAGTGGATATGAATTGACAATTAAGGCTCTGTGCAAAACAGGATCGATTCAATATTTATATAAGTTTTCAAATCAAATTGAAAATTCAATCATTTCAAAATCGAGAACAAGAACCGAATCTATTTAAGCAAGGAATCAATTTTTTTTATTGATTATCAATCTATTCAAACTGATTCCATTTTGGTTATAATCGACCTTAAGCATCATTTGCGGATTTTCCATTTATATAAGCATAGTTAACAATAGTTTACAATTTAATAATAAAAGCTTTCGTATTTTAAGACTCTCTAAAGTGTATATTATTATATATTAATACATTTAATATATATATATATAATGAAACAATTCATCACCGCTTTGGTCATTTAAGACGTCTAGGATGTTCACCAGATATCTGTCCAGACGTTTGGAAATGCTTTTTGCATGCAGTATACGAGCGTCATGCTTCCTCCCTCACCACGCCTCACCGTGTCTTACCGTGCCTTCTCCTGCGACGCCACTCCACGCCCATACTCCGCCTTTCCGTCCCCCTCACCTCCTCTCTCTTTATAAACCTCTCCCCCTCCTCTTCGTTGCCCACCTATAGCCGAGAGTAGAGCGAAGGCGGGAACGAGTGAAGAGCGGAGAGCCGAGCGACAGGAAGTGCGAGGGCGAAGGCTGCAGCACCTACAGGCAAGGGGAGCCAGAGCGGTTCCGTGAAAGTCATTTTTCTGCGGAATCAGATGGCCAGAGAGATACCCAGACGTCTCACCAAACGTCCGAAGGTATGGCAAGACGTCTGATAAAGATTTACTTTCTGTACTTTTCCTCTCTGACAAGTCCTGACAGCGTACGCGTATGTGTCAAAGGGCGGGAGCGTAGCCGAGGTAGTTTCAGATGTCCGGGAGCACCCCCAGACGTCTGACAAAGTCCTTAGACGTCGGCTTTGAGTTCCAGATGTCTGATAGCGGAACACCAAGAGAGGTATCTGTTTTAAGACATCTGGGACCTTTCCTAGACGTCTAATTTTCGTCTGATAGCGTATTTTGGGCCATGTAAGGCCCTATCATTATCGCTTTTTCGCAAACGAACCATCTATGTTTTCCATACGAGTTTCTCTGTATAATGATACCTCATTTATATCTTTCTGAACCTTTTGGCCCATCAATCCATGTTTTAGGTCTCCAGTCCGTCGGGTGTACGGGACCTATGGAGACGTCAGGAGCCACTGTACGAGCCCCCATTCCACTCGGTTACCCAGGTAGAGTGGTTACAACCTTAACCTCTAATTCAATATATGCAAGTAAGTAATCCTAGGACTTGAGATGAACCCTAGGAAAGAATAAACGTATATTCAAGAATAAATTCTTGAACCTTAGGTCTTAGCATGAACACTAGGGTCAGAAGAAACTGCATGTGAATGATTGTGTAATCAAGAACTGGCTATTCTTAGCTAAAATGGACCCCTACTGCATGTGAATAATTGAGTAATCGAAAACTGCCTGTTTTTAGCTAAAATGGACCCCTACTGTAATAAAATGGAAATTGAGTTGTTGTCCCGAACATTCCAACCCGGATGTGATAAAGAAATTCCTATACGAACCACGCAAGGAATGTAAACATGAACACCATACCTCGAAGAACCAGATGGTTCTAGGAATTTGCTGCCTATGGACAGCTGTTAAGGGAGGTAAGCTGACCTTCGTGTAAGTAGTACCGAAGAGAGCAACTATCCCTTGTAGTGTAGAGGGGGGCTTGCCGCCCTTGGGTTGAGACCTGGGGTGGGTTTGGCCACTCTACGACGACTCTTACTGGCCCTCGTGTACGTGGTACCGAGGTGAGTTACTTAGTGTAGGGGGGAGCTATCCGCCCCAGGGGACTTGAGGCTAGGTATGGCCACCCTACACCGACTCTCGTCAGCCCGTTGGGCAAACCTGGGTAGTCGGACGAGGGTATGCGGACTGAGGAGGGGCAAGACCCCTGTTCTGTTCTGAGAGGGCAAAGCCCTACACTGTTCCGCATTGTACGTTGAGGCGTATCCGCTAGCAGAAACGACTGACCACGTGTCAATGCGGGGTAACTACTCGTGCACTTATCACGTGTGCCGTAGTCACTGCTACGTCACGACCGTGACCTCGGGGTAGTAGACCGAGTATAGGACTACCACGGTGGGACTCCCCCGGCCAAGAGAGTGCCACGTGGGCATCCTATATTGGCTGCTACTCTCATCTATAGTTCTAATATTTCGTCGTAGTATAGTATAGAGGAGAGGTTACCAGTTTAATACGATTTGTTATTCGGAAAATAAAAGTTTTCCCGAGGTCGAACTCAGGGAGCAAACTGTATTCTAAAAGACAAAGTTTCTATTACAAAAATGAAAGAAAGAGAGAGAGAGATTTGTCTTGTTGGCTTTTTCTTCTCTTCTTTCTCGTCTTTGTCTTCTTCTCTTCTCTTCTCTTTGGTTCTTCAGTCTTCTTCCTTCTTCTTATTTCTTCTTTCTCCCATGCTTCTTCTTCTCTTTCTCCTCGTGTTCTGCTTCTCTCTTCTTTGTCTTCTCCCTTCTGTTCTTCTTCTTTCTTTCTTCTGGGCGTCGTCTGATTTTTCAATCAGAAGACTTAAGTAGCCTCTGCTACAGTGCGTCCTCCTTCCTTCTTTCTTCTTCTTCTTCTTTGCCTTTCTTCTGCTTTGCTTCAAGCAGCCACGACTCTGGCTGCTCCTTCCTTCTCTTTCTTCTTCCTCTGCGGTCTGCCTTCTCTTCTTCTTCTTCTGTGCCTGCACACTCACAGTTGGGTCAGGGCAAAAACCTACTCTACCCTCCCCCGTGTCTCTCTCTCAGAATTCACTCGTGGGATAGCTCTCCCAGAGCTGCCGGGTATTCGGGTACGAGTCACGCCCGGGTCCAGGCCCACCGGCGTGCGGTGGTGGGCGAGGAGTGCAGGTCGGGTAAACGGGGACCTGGCCGGGTGAGCGGGTGAGAGGGACCTCACCCCGTGTGCTGAGGCGATAAGCCTATAGCACTTTTTGCATTTATGCGGGCGCGCGGCTTCAGAATCCACCGAGGTGGGACTAAATGTCTCACCCCAATTTGGCGCCTGCAGCTGAGAAAGCTGCAGGCAATCGCGGCTGTGTGCGAAGCCTTCACCCCAGCTGCAGGCCTGGGCAGCTGCGTAAGGGTGAACCGCGCGTCCTGGCGAGTCAGACCTGGGCGAAGCGAGGCTGCAGCTGCAGGCGGAAGAAGCTCCACCTGCTCAGCAATGGCAGCGGAGGGCGGGTGACCTGTTCACAGCAATACGGCCTCTCGGCCTAGTCAGAAGGTGCAGGGAGCTTCGCCAGAGTGCGGCGAAGCTCGTGCAAGTGGTGGCGAGGCGTGGGGCGGCGTGCAAGGGCTGCCCTAGGTCGGACTGTGGCTGGGGGAATGGGTTTGTTCGGGGGGTCTTTAGGCAGCGAATGGTAGGGAGTGAAGGGGTGGAAGTGGTTCAGCGTGAAGAGGCGGAGGTTTTGGGTCGGTCGGCGAGTCGTGTGGGGTGGTGGAATGATGGGAGCGAGTCGCCGGAGGCTGGCCGAAGATGGAGAAGGTGAGGGTGATTAGGCGCGGTCAAAGGGTTGTTGAGCAAATTGATGTAGGGAAAAGAAAGAGGGGAGGAAAGGAAAGAACTGTACCTACTTGGAGGGACGAGAGGGGAACGGAGCAGGGCGACAGTCGTATCGACTATCGCCGGAGAAGAAGATGCCCAGAGAGAGGGGGCGGCGGCGAGGAAAGAGCGGGAGAGCATGCGCTGGGTACGGCGCGGCGCGGGAAGAGCGGGCGAAGGCGGCTTTGCTGGTGGTAATGCGGCAGAGCGACGAGGAGGAGGAGGAAGAACCGCCGGAGTTGGAGGGCTTCTGCCGGAGTGGGAAGAGAGGAAGGAGGGGGGTGTTTCTTCGTCAGATCCGAGCTCCAGAGTGCGGCAGAGGGAGGCGACTTTTATAGAGATGAAATCAGAGAGGAGGGTGGAGGGAGGCGACGTGCCTCCCTCGCCGGAGGATGCCGGAGATGGAGACCCATACCTTTCGTGTGTTCGCACGGGAGGTATGGGCAGCCGCAGAGACCATGGAGGTGTCCCTGCGACAGCAGACGTCGCAGGGAACCCCCGGTTGTCTTGGCAGAGGGCCTCCCTCACCCTGTGCGGCGCCATGCTCCGCGCAAAGTCACCGAAGCATGGCGCTGCTTAGGGTTTTGCAGGGAGGACCCAAATGCAAAGAATGAAGAAGAATTAGGGGCCAAAATGCGAGGGTTTCAAAAGTTGAGGGTAAAAAGGTAATAGATGAGGACCAAAATGTAAAGTTGGTCAAGAAGGTCTCTTCTTAGGTTCAAATTTTTATACATGACTAACTAGGACCTAAGGATTCTGATGGCGAATTTTATTTCTAGATCAGACCTTGTCTGACCGATCAATTTACGTAAAAATCCAAATTAAGTCATTAATTGGGCATGGTTCTCAATGTAGGTCAAAATGGGTTCCTAGGGCCAAATTGAAGGTTCTAAACCCTAGAGATTATTTTTCTATGAATTTTAGAGGATTTAGTCGATTTTTTCTTTGCCTCGAACCTCGTGAATTGAAGTGGATTTGTTCTTAGGGTTACAGGATGTCATTTAATTCCTTGGAGTTGTTGTAGTCCTTATTGGATCAATTCATCCCACTTTTCTTCTTATTAGGTTGACTTGACCTATGTTTGGATCCTGAGTTACCCTTTTTTCAGATTGAGTTGATGAAATTACATTTTTACCCCTTAGTTTATGTTTTCTTCACAAACTCAGAATTTCTCTAAGTCAAGCCTTTCTATAGTTATGCAGGAGCTTTTTCTTGCAAATCTAGGTTAGATGGTGCTAGTTTAGGGTTTATGACGAGGTTCTCATCATATATCACAAGAAGCTGCAAGCAAAATCGTTCCTATAGGGAACCAGATGATTAATTAACAGATCCTAATTAGAGATCTCTATGCACCCACATGTATACTATAATTAGAAAATGGAAAACTTTATGTTAATACATGTTAATTCTTAGCCACCACTCTACTCAGCTTTAGCCGACTCCAGCCACATATATTCTATACAGGTCAGGGATTTGAGCAGCCTGAGCCACCGGCTACTGAGGACGCTGGGCCTAGTCGAGCCTAGCTTTAGTTCTACTGCCTGCTAGTGAGTTTTATAGCTTGTATTCTGTTACATGTACTCTTTGATGTGATGGCTGTAATATCACTGTTCTCTTTCCACCTGTTGAAACTTTCTTTTTGCTTAGTTACTGTACTTATGTGATTGTAGTTTGTTGCATGTTACTTGGTTATTTCTTGTTGGACGACTAGATCTTGGGATAAATAGAAGCGAGCCAGTCTTAGATCCTGTCGGGATTTGGGACCGGGTTGTGACAAGATGGTATCAGAGCAAGGTCGTCCCAAGAAATGAACCAAGTAGTCTGGAAAACACCACACTTGTACATGTAACTAAGATAACCATCACAACATTTTCTCCTGGATATTGTATCTGAGTCTCATGTCTCCTTGGTCAAACAGGCACCAATAATCTCGTTCCTCCTTGATCTTTGAGTAGGAAATGCCTCGCCAGGGAGCTATTGAGTCAGGCTGCGGACGTGGTCGTGGCTGAGGACGTGGTCGCAGGGGAGGACGAGCAATGGCTGAAGATAGAGCCACTCCACCTCTCCTCCCGGGCATCCAGACCCCGGACCTCGCCCAACTGATCCAGAGTCTTATCCGGGACGAGCTCCATCAGCCTCCTCCTCAGCCTTCCCTTCTTGGGGATGCAGAAGGGGAATCCTCCGTGGGGCAGGCAAGCCGCCACGGCACTGGACGAGCAATAGGGGGAGGGGGTGATCCTTTACCGCCCCCTTCAAACACTTCGGGGCACGAGTCTTCCTTACCTGGAAGTGCACCCTTTCCTCTGCTAGGGCTACACCATGAGTCCTTCAACCAATTCAGGAAGCTGAAGCCCCCCTCTTTCAAGGGGGAGGAAAGCCCATCTGAGGCAGAAGATTGATTGGAACAAATGGAGAAGATCTTCGACACCCTCTATCCTCCTACAGAATGCCGCATGGCCTTCGCCACGTATTAGCTGGAGAGTGCAGCCCACAGGTGGTGGCAGGCGGTCAGAGGATAGGAGGAGGGAGAACTAACGTGGGACCGGTTTGTGGTGCTCTTCAGTGAGCAGTACTTCCCACAAACATGGTAGGATCAGAGGAGGCGAAAGTTCCACACTCTCCGCTAAGGGGCAATGACAGTTAGCGCGTATCGTACGCGTTTCTTGAAGCTGTCACGCTTGGCCCCGACAATCGCATCTACCGAGGAGGAGCACCTGTGGAGATTCACCGAGGGTCTCCGACCCGCCATCCGGGGGTACATAAAGCCCCTGAAGCTACCTACCTTCTCCCGCGTGGTCGAGGCTGCCATGACCTATGAGGAAATCAACCCGTCCGCACGAGATATTGATGGAGGAGGATGGAAGAGGCCCTACCCGTAGGAACACTCACAGGGTCGCCGGGAGAGGAGGCACCGGACACCAGCAAGGGAACCGTCCCATTCTGTGGGTCCACTAGGGACCTATGGGAGTCCCCGACAGGGATCAACCAACTGCAGCAGACCCCCGCCTAGTCACCAGCAAGGACAACAGACAAAGGGAAGTCGCGTACCCCTCTACTATCAGTGTGGCCAACTGAGTCACATACGGAGGAATTGTCCATCTAGGACTAGAGCACAGCCGACGCTCCCAGCACTGAGCACTGGAGGCCGATCTGGCGGCCACGGATTCCAGCCCCGAGGAGGATAGCAGTCACGAGGAGGGCACCGGCCCGCTGCCTCCCGCCCGACCCAGAGCACGGGCGTGTTAACACCCTAACTCACGGAGATGCCAGAGCTTTGGGCTCTGTAGTGGCAAGTATGGTTACTATTTTTGGCAGACTCGTCTACACTCTTTTCGATTCTAGAGCCACGCACTCATTTGTTTCTACGAGTTTCACTATCTACACGGGAGTGAGCAATATGCTTTTAGATGAGCCCTTCCTGATTAGAGGACCAAGTGGGCAGGTATTTATTGTTGAGGAGGTTCTCGCTAACTGTAAGGTCATGATAGGGGGATACAGTCTCCCGATAGACTTGATCATAATCCTGATGGATGACTTCGGTGTAATCTTAAGGATGAACTGGTTGACCGCATACCACGCCCTTGTAGACTGTTTTGGGAGGAAGATCGTTTTCTCCATACCACGACTTCCTCCCTTAGAATTCCACGGCCAGCCTGTAGACGGAGGATTCAGATGCATCTCCACACTTCGAGCAGCGAAGCTATTAAGTCAAGGATGCGAGGGCTTCCTTGCTTGCGTTCTAGCAGAATTTGTCCCCATGAATAGTATACAAAGTATTCCGGTGGTCTGTGAGTACCCCGACGTCTTCCCAGATGAGCTGCCAGGACTGCCACCTGAGCGCGAGATCGAGTTTGAGATCTCACTGATACCAGGGACAGGCCCCATTTCTTCAGCACCGTACCGAATGGCCCCGCTTGAGCTGTGAGAGCTCAAGACATAGCTACAGGACCTGCTAGAGAAAGGCTTCATAAGGCCTAGTGCCTCTCAGTGGAGAGACCCCATCCTATTCGTAAGAAAGAAGGATGGTACTCTTCGGCTGTACATTGACTACAGACAGCTGAACCGGGTCACCATCAAGAACAAATACCTGTTACCACGCATAGATGACCTCTTCGACCAGCTGAGGGATGCCACGGTATTTTCAAAGATAGATCTGAGGTTAGGATACTATCAGCTGAGGATTAGGGAGATCGACGTCTCCAAAATAGCCTTTCGTACACGGTACGGCCACTATGAGTTCTTAATCATGCCGTTTGAATTGACCAACACCCCTGCCGCCTTCATGGACTTGATGAACCGCATTTTTCGGCTGTATCTAGATCAGTTCATGGTTGTTTTCATCGATGATGTGCTCATTTATTCACGGGACCAGACGCAGCATAAGCAACACCTTCACATGGTCTTGGACACCTTGAGGCGGCATAGATTGCATGCCAAATACAGTAAATGCGAATTCTGGTTGAGACAAGTCACCTTCCTAGGCCATGTGATCTCAAAAGATGGTTTAGCTGTGGATCCAGCCAAAGTAGAAGTAGTACTCAGGTGGGAGAGACCGCGTTCGATGACTGAGATACGCAATTTCTTAGGGCTGGCTGGTTATTACAGACAATTTATCCAAGGGTTCTCGCAGATTGCTCATCCTCTGTCTCAGTTGACTCGGAAGGACGTACCCTTCACCTGGATCGACGAGTGTGAGTCTTGGTTTTAGAACTGAAAGACAGGTTGACTTCAACTCTTGTACTCACCATCCCTGACAGCAGCGGCAGATTCGTCTACACAAACGCCTCATTGCAGGGATTGGGGGGTGTACTAATGCAGCGGGGTCATGTTGTTGCATATACCTCACGGCAACTAAAGCCCCACAAGTATAACTATCTCACCCACAACCTAGAGCTGGCAGCAGTCGTCCTAGCGTTGAAGACCTAGAGGCACTATTTGTACGGAGAAACGTTCGAGATTTTCACTGACCACAGGAGCCTCAGATATCTGTTTGACCAGAAGGATCTCAACATGAGACAGAGACGCTGGTTGGAACTCCTGAAAGACTACGATTGCAGCATCTCTTACCACCCGGGAAAAGCCAATATGGTGGCTAACGCCCTGAGCCGAAAGGCGCCTGCCCACTTGGCTTGCTTACAAGCATGAAGTTGGAAGCTCATGGAGGAGTTGAGCAGCTGGCGACTCCAGGAGACACAAGGGTATTGCGGGACAATGACAGTCGTGAGGCAAACACGACCAGAGTTGGTGGATCGCGTCATGGTTAAACAAATGACGGACTCATACCTACTACCACAGCGAGATCGAGTATTGGCAGGGAGCCCAGGAGATTTCTCTTTCACTGACGGAGTTCTGCGTATGAGGTGGCGCTTGTGCGTTCCTAGAGATGAGGAGCTGTTGAGGGAGCTCTTGACTGAGGCTCATGGATCCAGATTTACCATATATCCCGGGAACACGAAAATGTATCACGACCTACGACGTGATTTTTGGTGGAGAGGCATGAAGCAAGATGTTGGCCTTTTCATCCAGCAGTGTCTGACATGCCAGCAGGTGAAGGCCGAGCATTAGAGGCCCGCAAGGCCATTGCAGTCACTTCCCATTCCAGAATGGAAGTGGGAAAGTGTCACTATGGATCTGGTAGTAGGGCTACCTGTGACACAGAGAGGGCACGATGCAGTCTGGGTGGTTGTGGATAGATTAACGAAGATAGCACGATTTCTGCCAATCCGAGTCACTTATGGACTAGCACAGTTGGCTGAGAGATACATCAGAGACAATACGCTTTCACGGGGATCCCCGCGAAATTATTTCAGACAGGGACACTCGTTTCACTTCCCAGTTCTGGGCAAAATTTCAGCGAGCCTTGGGGACTTGTCTGAAGTTCAGTACAGCCTATCACCCCCAGACAGACGGACAGTCAAAGAGCACCATTCAGACCCTTGAGGACCTTCTGCGTGCTTGCGCATTGGACTGGAGGGGCCTCTGGGAGGAGCATTTGCCGTTGGCAGAATTCACATACAATAACAGTTACCACTCGAGCATCGACATGGCACCATATGAAGCTCTGTACAGGAGGAAGTACCCCTGGTGAAAGTTCTATGGAAAAGCCAGCGGTACGAGGAGGCAACTTGGGAACCTGAGTCGGCGATGCGAGAGCAGTATCCGGAACTTTTCGAAAGTATGACTCTTCTGACCTACTTCAATCCTCTTTAAGTTTGTTATACCTACTAAGTTATATTTTTCACACCCTAGTCAGTTCAAGTTTCGGGGACGAAACTTCCTTTAAGTTTATTATATTGAAACGACCCACCACCCCTTTGGCCAATTAAGACATTTGGGATGTTCACCAAACGTCTGTCCAGACATTTGGGATGTTCACCAGACGTCTGGAAATGCTTTTCGCTCACAACATATGAACGCCATGCTTCCTCTTTCACCACGCCTCACCGCGCCTTCTCCTGCGACACCACTCCACGCCCATACTCCGCCTTTCTGTCCCCCTCACCTCCTCTCTCTTTATAAATCTCTCCCCCTCCTCTTCGTTGCCCACCCGCAACCAAGAGCAGAGTGAAGGCGAGAACGAGTGAAGAGCGGAGATCCGAGCGAGAGGAAGCGCAAGGGCGAAGGCTGCAGCGCCGTTCTGCTGCAACACCTGCAGGCAAGGGGAGCCAGAGCGGTTCCGTGGAAGTCACTTTTCCGCGGAATCAAACGGCCAGAGAGACACCCAGACGTCTCACCAGACGTCCGAAGGTATGGCAAGACGTATAGTAGAGATCTATTCTCCGTACTTTTCCTCTTTGACAAGTCCTAACAGCATACGCGTATGTGTCAGAGGGCGGGAGCGTAGCCGAGGCAGTTTCAGACATCCGAGAGCACCCCCAGACGTCTGACAAAGTCCTTGAACGTCGGCTTTGAGTTCCAGACGTCTGATAGCAGAACACCAAGAGAGGTATCTGTTTTAAGACGTCTGGGACCTTTCCCAAACATCAAATTTCTGTTTGATAGTGTATTTTGGGTTGTGTAAGGCCCTATCATTATCGCTTTTTCGCAAACGAACCATCTCTATTTCCCATACGAGTTTCTCTGTATAATAATACATTGTTTATATCTTTCTGAACCTTTTGGCCCATCAATCCATGTTTTAGGTCTCCAATCCGTCGGGTGTACGGGACCTGTGGAGACATCAGGAGTCACTGTATGAGCCCCCATTCCACCCGGTTACCCAAGTAGAGTGGTTACAACCTTAACCTCTAATTCAATATATGCGAGTAAGTAATCATAGGACTTGAGATGAACCCTAAGAAAGAATAAATGTATGTTCGAGAATAAATTCTTGAACCCTAGGTCTTGGCATGAACACTAGGGTTAGAAAAAACTACATGTGAATGATTGTGTAATCAAGAGCTGCCTATTCTTAGCTAAAATGGACCCCTACTGCATGTGAATAATTGAGTAATCGAAAATTGCCTGTTTTTATCTAAAATGGACCCCTACTGTAATAAAATGGAAATTGAGTTATTGTCCCGAACATTCCAACCCGGATGTGATAAAGAAATTCCTGTACGAATCCCACGGGGAATGTAAACATGAACACCGTACCTCGAAGAACCAGATGGATCTGAGAATTTGCTGCCTATGGACAACTGTTAAGGGAGGTAAGATGACCTTCGTGTACGTAGTACCGAAGAGAGCAACTATCCCTTGTAGTGTAGAGGGGAACTTGCCGCCCTTGGGTTGGGATTGGGGGTGGCTTTGGCCACTCTACGACGACTCTTACTGGCCCTCGTGTACGTGGTACCGAGGTGAGCTACTTAGTGTAGGGGGGAGCTATCCGCCCCAGGGGGCCCGGGGCTAGGTATGGCCACCCTACACCGACTCTCGTCAGCCCTTTGGGCAAACCGGGGTAGTCAGACGAGGGTACGCAAGTAGAAATTGACCCTACCAGGAGGGGGTGACGTAATAAATTGCGGAAATAAAATATAAAGCAATCTCACAAAAAAAATCAATCATACAATGTGCACAAATAATTTTTAGGTGGAAACCCAAACCGGGTGAAAACCACCACCTAACCCTCTCGAGTTAGGATTTTTCGATCAACCAAGTTAATCAAATCCACTAAACGAATTACTTAAACGAGGGTGATTCAACCTCAATTACAACCACACTACAAGTGCGAGGGTAGCATTCCTCAACCCCTTCTCTTCACGAGAAGGATTTTGTCCCACGAAGGAGACGGGAATTCGTAAAGCGAATACCTAACCAAATAACAAAGATAAAATAAACAACAATCCTATAGAGCCAACAAAGTAATATTTAACCTAAGCTTCTATAGGAATTAAGATGCTTCCCTTTGCAAGGAGTGCATCGAATTGATGACGCGGGCGTGAGCTACACGACGGCGCAACGTCGCTCTCGTGAACTATGGCGAGAGAGCGGGTGCGCAAAGGCTTGATGCTCTCAAGATATAGAACTTGAGCTTGGAGAGTAAGAGCTTCTTTAGGACACAAAAGAGTAGAAAGTGTGTTGCTTGGGTGTGTCTTGTGTATCTAGGTGTGTGTTTGTGTGCAAGAGGTTTCTCTCTATTTATAGAGGCCTTAGGAAGGCTTTGGAAAGCTTCCATAGCCATTGGGAGAAAAGCCCAAGAGAATCAGGCCGAAATCAGGAACAATGATTACACTGACAGGGTAATCAGACGTATGATACTGGTATCAGATGTCTGGGAAGCAATTTAAGACGTCTGAAAACAAGGTCAGACGTCTGATTCTATGCGGGTTTCTCCCTGACTTGAATCAGATCTAAACAGAGTTCTAGTGCAAGTCCATCAAACGACATATAGGACGTCTGGCACTATGTCTGGACGTCTGGAAACCTACTTTTTCATGGGAATGGATTTCCAAGAGAGTGCAACGGCTAGAAAATCTCTGAGAAGAGATTTTGGGTCAGCCGAGGCAAAACGGTCATACATCAGACGTCTGGAAAGGCTTAAGGACGTCTGATAAGGCTCTAACGGTCATATCATTCAGTGTTTGCTAAGCCAGCCAACGGTCCACTAATTGGACGTCTGGCAAAGTCATCAGACGTCTTCTAAGACGTCTAGACTAAGGTCTGGACGTCTGATTTCATCAGACAGAGCTAACTATGTCCATCCTAAATGTTATCAGACGTCTAAATCAACAGTCAGACGTCTTAAAACACATTATCAGACGTCTGATTTTGGAATTAGACGACTGGAACAGCTGTTTGAACCCTATATTGGTTTTCTAAGTTCTCCACAGAAAACCTTAGTGTCTTAGGGTTGTGCCGGTGTTCCTAGGACTACTGTTAGGATACTTTGAGGATCTTTAACAAGATTTTCTATGGAAAAAAAGAGCAAGAAAAATAAAGACAAGAGTACATGAAAGAAATAAACAGAATTCTATCATATTCTTCTTGTCCTTCCATCTTCAATATATCGCTCCTCGCGAATCTCCTCTGTTCTCTATCAAGCTCCTCCAATCCGTCCTGGATGCGAGCTCAAACTCCGTCTAATAACGTCTCCATTTGCAATTGATCTGAAATCTAAGACTCCAAGTGCAAATGTTAAATGACACGTGTTTTGTTATCATCAAAACAAATGATCATGGTGCTCTGGCACCAACAACGCGACTGAAGAGGGGCAAGACCCCTGTTCTGTCATGAGAGGGCAAAACCCTACACTATTCCGCATTGTACGTTGAGGTGTACCCTTAGCGGAAATTACTGACCGTGTGCTAGTGCGAGGTAGCTACCCGCGCGCTTATTGATGAGAGCCTCATCATGAACCCTAACTAGTACAATTTGATCTAAATAAGTTTGAAAAGGCTCCTACAAAACCTAAAGAAAAGCCTAACTCAGAGAATTCTGAATTGAAGAATAAAACAAGTTATGAGGGGTAAAACTGTAATTTTACCAATGCAGTACACAAATAAGGTATCTAAGGATCTAAACATAGGTCAAATAAGCTTAATAGGGAAGGAAGTGAGATGTTCTGATCTTACAAGGGTTATAGCAACTTTTAGGAATTAAATGACATTCTGTAACCCTAAAAATAAACCTGCTTTAATTCATGATATTCTAGGTAGGATAAAAATCAACTAAACTCTCTAAAATTCATGGAAAAATATTCCCTAGGGTTTAGAACCTTCAATTTGGCCTTTGGAACCCATCTTGACCCAAATTGAGAACCATGCCCAAATTTTAACCTAGTTTGGGTTTTTACACAAATTGATCAGTCAAACGTGGTCAAACCTAAAATCAAATTACACCATTATATTCCTTAGGTTCAAATTAGGTTGGTACAAAAATTTGAGCCTAAGAGAAGACCATCTTGACCGACTTTACAAATTGGTCCTCTTGAATTACTTTTTGACCCTTATCTTTTCAAAACCTTACATTTAGTCCCCTATCTTCCCCTTCATTCTTTGCAGAACGGTCCTCCCTGCCACCTTACGCAGGCACCATACCTCTGGCGACCTTGCGCGGAGGATGGCACCGCGCAAGGTAAGGCAACCGCTCTTAGGAATGAGCGAGGGGTTCCCTACGTCGTCCTCCGTCGCAGGAACCCTCCCCTATGACCTGCGGCTGCCCATGCCTCTCGTGCAAATGCACGAAAGGCATGGGTCTCCATCTCCGATCATCTCCGGCGAGTACCCCACGTCGCTCCCTCAAAACCCTCTCCTCGCCAACACCTTTATAAGGAGCGACAGGGGCAGCCGTCTCCTTCAAGCTAGCTTTGGCCAAGAAAACCCCCTACTTCGTCTCCTCTCACTCCGGTCAGACAGCCTAAGCTTCCGGCGATCTTTCCTCCTCCTCGTTGCTCTGCTGCCATATCGCAGCAGAGCTCACTCTGCCTCGTCTTCCCACGCCAAGCCGCACCAGCTGGTGTCTCCAGATCTCCTCCTCGACGTCGTTACTCCTCTTCTGGGCACCTTCATCCCCAGCTCCGGCAGGCACGAGCCAGGTGTCTTCCTCTCCCTCTTCGTCGATTAAGTAGGTAGAAACCTTCCCCTTACTCTCCTCTCCTCTCTCTTTTCCCCTCTTAAATTGGCACTTTAGACCCCTCAACTGCCACTACCACCTCCATCTGCTCCACCTCCGGCCACCATCTCCGGCGAGGTTGCTCCACCTCCACAGGCCATTTCACCCCTTGCCGACAAGCCCAGAAGCTCCCCCTCACTCCACTCAAGCGTTTCCCCTACTCCATTCACCGCCCTTCACCTTCAGACCACCCTCGAACACACCCACCTACACCTCCGCAGTGTGCCCTAGGCACACGGCCACAGCCACTTTCCCGCCACGACGACCCCCGCATCGCCTTCGCCATCCTCTGGCGAAGCTTCCTGAGTTGTCTGACGTGACCGTGAGGCCGTCTTTGTGATTTCAGGTCTCGGCCTCCTCGCCGCCATTGACGGACAGCAGGAGCTACTTGGCGAGCAGCTCCAAGCCCTTTCAGCACCAGGTGAAGGCTCCAGGCAACGCGGGGTACTTCCGCGAGGGTGCCCAGGCCTTCTATTGGGGGCGCGAAGCCTTCACTGCTGCCCAATTGCCAGCAGCTTCTCGCCTGCGGGCATGCTGAGCAGAGGTGGGACTTTAGTCCTACCTCGGAAGTATGTAGATGCACGTTCACACATAAATTGAAAAAGTGACCTAGGTATAAAAATATAAAAGTCAACGTATTTTATAACACACCTAGGTGGCAACATGTGTAAAATTATCACGAATTATTTTCCACCGATACAAAATCATTCGATCACCATTTTATATCAACGTAAAATCACTCAAAATTATTACCAACGTAAAATGCAACTCGTAATTATGTTGTTATGTATTCCAAAGAATTTTACCATATCTTAACAAGCCTAAGTCAACCACACCCATTAGCTATTTCTTCCGGCACTAACAATTTGCCCTCTAATGCCACCAAAGGGTTTCCTCAGTGATACGATATCTCACTTACTTTGGTTACGGCATTAAATCTCACGTCCATTGTATTTACTTCATTTTTTGAAAAATTCTAATTATTGACATCAAATATGTTAATTAAAACTCTCCAAATTTAGATTTTTACCACCACCATCATCATCATCTATATACTCTCTGTTCTTCTTCTTTGATGAGGGTTATGGTGATATGAAAGCGATGGATTATAGTTGGATACTGCTGTTTGAAATCGAATCTATCATACAATTTCACCAAAAAAAAACTTACAGGCATAATTGGCCATATATATATTACATATGTATTCATGTATTTACTTCTTCCTATCTTTTTCATATAAGAAGTAGGTATGAATTGACAATTAGGGCTCTACGTAAAATAGGCTCGGTTCAATTTTTATATAAGTTTTCAAGTCAAATTAAAAATTCAGTCACTTCAAAATCGAGAACAAGAATTGAACCGATTTAAGCAAGAAATCAATTTTTTTATTGGTTATCAACCGATTCAAACTGATTCCATTTTGGTTATAATCGAGCTTAAGCATCATTTGCGGATTTTCCATTTATATTAGCAGAGTTAACAATAGTTTACAATTTAATAATAAAAGCTTTCGTATTTTAAGACTCTCTAAAGTGTGTATATATATATATATATATATATATGTCAATGTTACATTGGGATAGTTACAATTATCCACCTTCGCACACGCATATATATTCGTATATATGGACATATACTTTGGTTAAAGAAAACTGATTTGTTTTTATTTATTAGGTTTTCTCATAATAGTAAATGATGATCGAATCGATTATCAAATAACGAACTTTTCCAATCCTTGTGCAATTCTACATATTAAGCACCGTTTGTTTGGTAGGATCAAGTGACTTATTCCGTGTTTGGAAGGTTGTAATCTTAGGATTGCTTGATTTTTCATGCATTTTCCTAAGGATGTAGGAGGCAAAAATATAAAAAGTGATGTATTTTACAATGTAAGGATGTTTGAATACGGTCCTCACTTTACAAGTCATTCCTTTATATTTTTTTCAAAAAAAAAAAAAAGTCTTTCTTTTATGTAAAAAAATATTGACATATGGTAGGTTCTACCACTGTTTAAACTAATAGCAAAATCATTTTGTATTAGTGCAAACCACTGAAATCATCTTTGAAATCATTTTGCACCGATGCAAACACTGAAATCACCTTCAAAATCATGTTACATCGATGTAAAACCACTGGAGCACCTTTAGAACCACTTTGTACCAATGTAAAATTATCTCACAATCATTTTGCACTGATACAAAATGAGATTGCACCTACGAGCTTTGGTTCAAAGTGGTGGTTGCGATTTTCGTAACATTTTGCACCTACGCAAAACCATTTTGCACCCTCACATTTTGGTTCAAAGTTGTGGTGGTTTTTTTAAGTTGAGCGAACTAACCACGTAATAAAACTTACATTCTTTCGTTTCTTTACATTAAATACCAATTGCCAAGTGGGATTCACATTTACAACTCTTTACGTTTACGTCACTCTCTGTGTTTCTTTACATTTTTACTTTTCCTAATTTCACCTCTCCCTTAGAATTAGGGTTGTAGGATAATTTATCCCACCAGCCTCTCACAATTTTTAGCTTCTCTCGCATTTTTAACAAAGACCATGTGAGATTACTCCAACTTATCACGTGCAATGGCATTCCTTGCATTCAAATAGAAAATGTGTTGTTATCCACCATTTTTGTCTTCTAGCACAATCCAATAAAACTTAGGTAAAATGTAAAGAGCAAAAAATGTAATGCAGAAGTAGAGACCACGCCATGCATTCTCCTCATGTTCACACTCCCTCTACTCGGGTGAGACCCACACAGTAGAATGCGTCGATACATTCAAATATCACCGGTGATGTTTGTCGTTGCCACTCAAAAGATCATGCACCCTTTACAATGTACGTAATGAGGCCTATCACCCACCAAATATCATGAAATCATCAATAATTTTTACTTATAACTAAAAATCACTGGTGATATTTAATTAGAAACTAAAAATCACTCGTGAATATTTGATTTGAAACTAAAAATCACCGATGATATTTGATTCAGATGCAAAAATCGATGACATTTCTAAAATCACCAGTTATATTTGATTTTGATGCAAAAATCACCGATGTTTAATTTTAAAGAGTCGAGTGGTGACGTAAAGCCTACGAAGCACATGATTTAGAAAGAACTATCCTCTTTGACACTTCCATCTTCGTTGGAAGTTCCCTGTTCGTCAAAAAGAATGATAGCCCTATTGCTTAAAAACGGGAAAAATTTAGTGATTCCTCACTCAATCACCTTTTTCCTATCCAACAATGCTCTAGAAGCGATATATATTTAGTGCCAATGTTATGAAAATGCTAAAAACTATATAATCCTATTGGTACCATGCAAAAATTTTTACTTTTCAATCAGAAATCAAATAATTTGTAATTAAGAATTTAACGGTCTGTGTGTGATTTTACCTTTGCCTATCGAATAAAGTCCTGGAATTGTCTTTCCGTGCTCATGTTTCATCAGGTCTACGCAAAGACAAAGCGGGAATGTCTAAAGTAGACTGAATGTCTAAGAAAGTATAGTATGACCTCTCAACTCAGCTTCAAATGGAAGTTCCACTCCCTTTTCTCCTTTCTCTGCTGGAACCCTAGACCTCCATGTTTGGGTCCTCTACCAACAACACCGTGCCGTCTGGGAACCCCCCCTACCAACGCCCCTTTCACTTCTGCTTGTTCCACCCTTCCTTCCCTTCCCTACTTGATCTCTGCTTGTTGTTTTCCTTTGCTACTGGGCTCTCACATTTAGCTTGCTAGGGTGATGCCCTGCCTCACCGGGGTGCTGTTTGCTGCAGTGGCTACGTCGGTGGTGAGCAACGGAGGCAACATTTGCCCTCGTTGGGGAGGAGCTTGCAGTGAGGTTGGGTCACTCCAGTTGGTGCACCTGCAGCTTGCCGTGCTTGGCCTTGTGGGGGCACATCCTGCTGCGTGGGCAATGTCGATCATCGTGATGATTGTTTGTGCTGCCTGCCAGCTTCTGGAGTGCTCAGGCTAGTGGCTCTCGCCGTGGCTGGTCTCTGATGCGGGACATATAGTTCGGTTGGGTTTCTCGATGAGCTTGGATTGAAGAGGGGGTTCATTGCTTGCATACTATTAATCGACCGTGGTGCTCATCCCACCTCATCATCCTCACTCTGATCTCATTTCAGTGTGGAGTTGGTGTACAAGTTCAACTTCACAGCTGTAGCCAGCATTTTGCAGATGTTGGGGATCACGTGTCACTCTAGATCTCATGCGACCATGAAGTTGCCCGACTTGTTTGGGTTTTGATTTCTTATCGGTTTCTCATTTGCATGGATCCCTCAGATCACCAAATTTCATGCTTAGTGCCATAGTTGCTTTCTACGAGCGTAGAATTTGCTTCTCTTTCATGGTCTAGAAGAATGATGCTAGATCTTGTCTACAAAGAATGCTTTCTTTGCTATTTATTATGTTTTCTATTTCCTTTTCTTATTTTGTTGTTTTTGTCTTTTCCTCCTTTTGGGAATTGAGCTGCTTTCCCCTCCTCACGAGGGCATCCGGTTATCATCTCCCTCTCTTTTCCCTCAATTGGGATTGCATCCTATTGTATTTGAATTTTCCCTTTTAATAAAATGCATCTTTTTTTATAAAAAAAAAGAATGAATGCATATCTTGTATTTTTTTTTTTTTTTGTAATATGTAAGTTACTATTGGGGCTCCGATCGGCCATCGGAGCTAATCAGAGCCCCCCCTCCCCCCCCTACTTTTGTTATGCATCCCCCTCTCCCTCCGGACCTCTCCTACAACTATGAGCTTGACATGCAAAGCTCCTTGCGGTTGGTAGCAGTCGGACATAACGCTCGAGGCTGCAGCGACTGCGGTGGTCGTCGTGGTGTCGTGCCCCACTCTTCTCAACCGATGGCTTCTCCGCTTGGTGCGGAGTCTCGTAGTAGTGTGTTTGGGTTGCATGGCAGCGGCTCGGGAGTGCGACGGCGTGCTCAGGTGGTGGCTTAAAAGATGCAAATGAACACCCAAAAACAATTCCTAGCAATAGTGAAAGAGAACTATACAAGAGCAACCCAAACACACTGAAAACCTAAATTCATGACGACAGTATATTCGTAGAAACACAAGTTAGATAAAAGGCCTTGCACATTATATGAACAACACGAGTATCATAAACACCAAGGGCAAGCACATTGACAATGTCACTGAAATTGCAAATTCGACATTGACAATATCACTGTCTTGTAGTAAAGCTCAGCATTTGTAATTTTTACAACAACATCCATAAATTGCAAGTGATCACATGAATCAATTGAATGTTTCATGATTGTGGTGCCAACATTGTGAACTTCATCATACTGTGTATATAGGCACATGAGCTCCTTCCAATATTCATGCTCATCAGAAGCCCTAGTGTGCTTTCAAGCTTAGGATAGTTGGAGTTAGAATTTTCTAGCTTACCCAACTTTATATAGAGCTTCAGCAAAGAGACGAACAACAAAATTTTGTAAGTTCCAAACAATTCACATATCAATAAACTCTTCAACATCACCTAATCTATCAACCTTCACATATGAATATATGAGTTCACTCTATACATTTGGTTATTTAACTCTCTCAAACCACGAACAACTACTTAACAAAGTCATCGTAAGCATTGGCATTTTCATCAGCCTGGATAACTTGTAAGAAATGAGTTGAATCATCTGCTAGAATCAATCACCCACTGGCAGCATTAACTAAAGCCTTGGCAACCTCGCTACAGAATATATCGAGGGTAGGACATTTATGCTACGCTCTATGCTATGAAGAGGGCATTCACAACCTTAACTACTTCCACAACTCCACTCCCATAAAAATTGTCCAATAGTTTAATATAATGCTTCACTCTTTGATGGGTAGGCCTTCATAGCTATTAAGATAGGGACAATCTTCTAAAGAAGATCGCTAGGCTAAGATGGAAGATCTACAATCATAAATGACTTAACAGCATCAGATACTTCTTCAGGACTCTTGCTTTCAAGTAAGGATGTAGACACAATTTCATCACTTTCATCAACGATGTAGTTGGCTCTAATTACAACATGGTAAGTTAAATGTACATCACCAAGAGGAATAGATGTATACCCAACACAGATTCAAGACAAACTTTTCCAATGAAATAACAACTTCATTCATTCAACAATTGACATAGTTCATACACATCTGTGGAACTAAGGACACTAACTTACATATACTTTCAGAAAAATAAGAATAGAACGATTTCAACATACATTCATCTAACCATGGAAGTCATTTACCACCTAACCAGTACATCCATCTTGGGTAATCAGAAAATGATAACGATGTTGTCCATGCGTTGGAGCTTCCACGGAGTTCGCGTGAAGAGGTGCATGGCATTGAATCGTAGTAGTGCAAATTCACAGAGTAGCTACAAGGCACTCAGAAGTCTATGGATATACATTATCAAAATATTCACACAAAATGAAAATGGCGTGGAAATCATTTCTTCCATGACCTCTCTGACAAAAAGTTATCTCCCTGCTGCATCTCTTCCTCCGCTTAGGAGGTCTACCAACTCTACTTACATGTTTTGAATTTTGCAGAAGTTCTTTTCTAGCATTACAAGTAGCATTTGAAGGTTCCTGAAAAGAAAAGGTCAAGTAGAAATTTAACTTAAATAACATAGAAAGGAAAGTAAGAAGTGATCTATGATCATACCGTAATGGATGCAGAGGAAACAAGATCCATGTAGGCTTTCCCCAAAATCTTAATACATGACTCATACTTCTCAATAGAAATTGAACCATAATCAGCAAACTTATAAATATAGAAGCATATGTCCTCATACCAATCGCCAATGTCTTCCAACGAAAGAGGACATGAGGTATCAACTATAAACTCAGGGATTCTAATTTCTTTGCGCTAACGCTTGAGTATGTACTTTGAAGGGATCTCATTAATCCCATTATCTAAGAGCAAACGAAGTATATGATGACACAGTAGACCATCTATCTGAAAATAACAACAGGAACACCACAAATCGAATTCACAAATATCCCAATGGACATCATAGATAAGGCTACCAACCTTGTACTCGAAGATCTCCTCATCTACAAAGCCTGATTCATAATTGGGAAGATATCTTGGAATAGAATAGTGCATTAATATTTTCAACCCTTCCTGGAAAATCCTAAATATCTTCAACGTATAGAAGGAACGTACCTACTCCCCCACTCGAAAATCGAAAACTAGAGGTACAAGCCTATACATAGATTGGAAATCAACCTTCCTCAGCTTCTCCTATTTCGCTTGCATAGCAAGCTCAAATTAAAGTAAATTTAGTTCCTCAAAGCATGTAAATGATTTGATTCATGTAATTTCACAAGTAAGCAGAAAAAATAATTTAAAGGAAACAACAGCATAAGGAGGGATGAAAAACACATGCACACAATGCAGATGAAAAGATAACGTAAAACACATTAAAGGGAATATAAGTAGTTGCAAAAAGAAGTAAAAATAAATAGAAGGTGAGGGTGCCCTCAAGTGCTACAGTTAAAAGGTGATAGTAGCAAATGCTTGTTGGTAGGACATATGCAAAAAATAACTACGGCACATTCCTCGAAGCATACACACACCACGTAGAAGATAGAGTATAAAGAAGCGTGTGAACATAACCTACAATACATAAGAAAATAAAGGGAAGTGGACGAACAAGTAAAATGATACACATAAGACCCACACCAGGAGAAGTTATGTCACATGTGTTCTCATTACAAACCAATGGGAAATGCGGGAGTTATGGACCCACACCAGGAGAAGTTATGTACATAACACCTAGAAGTCACAGTATAAACAAACACACGTTGTGTCACATGTGCTGTCATTAGGAAGCGAAAGCAATAAAACACATTACAGCAAGAAGAAGGAGATGTTTTCATACCCAAAGCACGTGGTCATCCAAAGACAAAGAACTACAGCATACAACATGAACACAAATCATGGATACAGCACATACAACATGAACCCAAAGCACGGTGGATCCCAAGAAGTTTGAAAGAAAAGGCATGTTGTCATTACAAACCAACGGGAAATGCAGGAGTTATGGATCCACACTAGGAAAAGTTATGTACATAACACCTAGAAGTCATAGTATAAACAAATGCAGGTTATGTCACATGTGTTGTTGTTACCAAGCGAAAGTAATAAAAGCACATTACAGTAAGAAGGAGATACCCAAAGCACATGTTCATATCCGAAGACAAAGAACTGTAGCATACAACATGAAAACAAAGCATGTCTACAGCACATACAACATGAACTGAAAGCGTGGTGTATCCCAACAAGGTCGAAAGAAAAGGTGTCATGTCATTACAAACAAACGGGAAACGCGAAAATTATGGAAACAGTCGGATCATGTGAGGGCGAAATTCCGTACAAGGGGTCACGTGAAGGAGGAGGCCATACATGTGCTTCGATATGCTGTGAGTACAATCCTCCTTGAAAAGGGGCAAGGCATGGAAAACATCTTAAAAGGAAACTTCGATTAAATGCTTTTCTTAAACATTATACCTTGAAATATCACATTCAAGACAATATAATCACTGTACATACATATTCATGACAATTTTTATATACATGCTAAATAGCTAAGCATCCATGCACCGTAGCTGATTGAAATTGATAAGAGTAAGAATATGGAGAGGAATTGATATATTATAGGTCCCACGTAGAAAATGAAACAGGAGGGAAACAAAAAGATATAAGTATAAAATTATATATTTTGCAACTTAAGGGGTTGAGAACAATAGCAAAAAGATAAATTTAGATGTTAGGATCACGACAAGTGTTTTACTTTTTATGTTAAAAAGTAACGTAAAATAATATTAGGTGAGATCTACCACCACTAAAAAAAATGTATCACTTTTAAATTAATAACAGAATTATTTTAGGTAAATATACTTTTGTTCAAGATAGTGATGGCTTTCAAAAAAATTACACAAGTGTAAAATTATCTTGCATGGATGTTTGAATTTTCATATTAATTTATTAAATCCTTTTAAATAATTTTGATTATGTCTTTTCGTTCTCTTGAGATGAGTTATATGATTACATTCGAACATTTCATCTTTCCCTTTCCCCAAAAGAAATAATTAATCATATGACTCAAAATTTTAGTTATAATTGCCTTTAAGGCCTAATTTACGGAGGGGGTTAACCCCAAAAGTGAGGGTTAACCCCGATTTACCTTAGGGGATAATTCAACCCCTCTTTGAGTTGCCAACCCGTGTTATCCTAATACCGATTTGAAGAAGGGTGGACCAACCCCCTACTTAACCCCCAATTTCTCTCTCTTACCTCATGTCACATCACAGGATAACCTCATTCATGATCCCTATTCAGTAAATACAAATAAGGGTTAATCCCTGTTTGCAAGTAAACAAAAACAAGGGTTAACCCCTTTGCTAACACATGTTAGTTAACCTGCATCGTAAACTAGTCCTACAAGAATACCCTCCTCTTGAAGAGATTTGACATGCGAGTTACAATCCCACTACAAAACACGTGTTAAAAACCAATTTGTTGTAGAAAGGATGTTGGATGTAGGGATATAAGTTTCTGACATACTCAACTCGAATCCAATCCAATCTGAGCCGAAAAAAAAAGGTAAAATTCGATCAAATTAGGATATAGGTACGATTTTATTCCCATTTACCTTACCCAAATCCAAGAGAAAATACCTATTCATCCATTATATTTAATTTCCTAACGTGAGATCACCCAACTCGAATTCCCTCCGCTTATTCTTTTTTTTTTTTCCAGCCGGCAGCAGCACCCGCATGCGCACGCTACGTAATTTATGTTACTCTCCATGGCTCCAACCATATAACGTAAGACGGTTTTTGACTTCAGTTGTTCGGTAACTTCGCCGCTTCGATCGTTTGTTCAATTGTTCCTCAACTTGAGTCCTCCCCTCGACAGACGACAGTGCTGCGACGGCTGCTTCCTTCATCCAAGTCACGACTCATGAAGTCCCAAGTTCCCTCGACATCTAGCAGTCCTCCCTCGCGATGGCGACCACCAGCCTTCTCATGACCCTTCCTCGCGAGTTGCAACCGTCGCCCCCGACGACCTAACGACCACCGTCGCGACCTTCCCTCGCGACAGCCGCTTGTGACTTTTGACCTCCAATCTCGCCTCGACCTCACCCAAACAATCAACCTCGCGACAATCCAACCTTGTGCTTCTATCCAATGGGTAAACATGTAGGATATAAATATGAATTTTGTAAATAGATGTGGTTATGGAATTAACCAAATTCAACTCGAATCCAACCTATTTCCATCCCTAGTTGGATGATAAGACGTACCATCATCGACATCCCACAGCCTCATGGTCCATTTAATTCAAATGGTCGAGAAGGCGGAGAAGGAAGAGCGAGAGGATGGAGAGAAGGGAGAAGTTGGAGTAAAAGAGTGCTATTATAAAGAAGACAAAAGGAAAGTATGAATGTGCAAAGACAGAACTAGAGCGCGGTGTGGAAACTGCAAAAGGGAAGAGAGCTTAAACTTTTAAAATAGGAGGGAAATTGTAATTGACCAACGTTCACATAGAATTTTTTTTTTTAAATATTTGTATTTATTAAGTCATATAACGCAGAGTGTTACATGCAATCAAATAATAGTCAAAGATAAAATTTTAGTGTCTAAAATTTAGATAAAAATCATGTATCTCTATTAACGTAGTTGATCTGGTACGTCATAAAATAATCCTATTTCATACAAGGAACCTACGATGTCTGATTCCATAGGATTTTAAATGAAATCCATGAATTGTGAAATTCAATAATCATATGGATTAATTTTAAAAGAAGCTATTAATAAACCAAAACCTTTAACATAATTAAATATCTTCATCTCGTAATTTTAATAGATATCTTGCTATATGTAATTACACATTATCAAATATAATGACCATATCTCATCGGAACTTAATTTTCATTACACAAAGGCACCAGTCCTAATGATGCTTTTCACAAATTACATTTCCCTTTTTTTCATATTATATTATTATCTTCAAGTTCGATGAAGTAAAAGATAACATATAACACACTAAAGATATTATTTCATAAATAATTCTTTTATAATAACACATGAAATAAGTTAACGTTATTGCCATAACTCTTGTAGTTGTTCAATTCTTCAATATTATAACTTATACTTTTCAAAAGTTTACTTGAAATATGAGAAATTTATAACTTGTAAATTTCAAACCTCCCTCACATGATTTTCGAAAATTGCACGATTTCATTTTCTTAACACAACAATATTTCGCTGACCATGTTGCATGTATAAACATATTATATAACCTCATCCATACAACAAATCGTAGGCAAATCATCCAATAACACATTTCATGGGGCTTTTCCTTGACAATAGTCATTTTCAATAATTTATTGCATGACATTCCATAACAATTTCATGACAATTATTTACTTTATTAAATCATTTCTTGCATAAAGATGTTTACCTAAGTTCACATATCATTAGGTGGCTTTGATGACTTAAACGCTGGCATAAGCAGTCTATGAAACAATAACATGCATGCTAATGTAGTTACAACTGAGGTGAACGTATCTTTTGCCATAGTGGTTCATAGAACCATATGCCCCCATAAGGCGTTCCCCTCTTAGGGTCATGAGACTCATTTGAGTCAGTTCTTTAACATATTCATGAATCATAATTCCATACTTTTTATAAAAAGTTTATTGGTGTAGTGTCAAGTATCTTAGTATTTTATAAATACTAATTCATCTCTTTCTTTTTATATATCATATTTAATTGTACACAGCTCTTTAATTTTAATTCATTTCTTTATATCAATTTCTTATATATCGTATAACTTAGACATATACCTTTAAAAAAGAAGCATATTACATAATCATTAGTTTTCATGTACTCAATTAGTTCGTGATCACACATTCTAAAGGACATGTTCATAATTATTCAAGTAATGCATATATAAAAAAGTTAATATTCAATATTAGTTTGACTTACAAGATCTTATAATAAAATTAGTATTATCAATAAGTTGGGAAAAATTACATTCGAACACAAGCAATTACCTAATTGTCTTATCCACATACTTATAAAGGTCACCAACATATGTTAATAACAATTCATTAAAATAAAATTAAACATAAGCCATTTAAGCTATAGTATGATGTTTCTATATATATACCTAGCAAATTATTTGCAATAATTAAAGAATGTGTAAAGTCTAATTTATTTACACCGTCAACTATTGTCATATGTCAAAGAAAATACCACACATCTTTTAGTCATTGCTTGTTCTACTAAAATGATTACAACATAAGAATAAAAAAGGGGTAGCATATTTGACTTTCTTTATTTACTTACACCTAACTATGAGACATAAGAGGACATGCCAATAACATTTTTTTTCTGTATTGATAGCTATAATAACCTAACGATTATATTAATAACAATTGTCATTTTACATTGGCATTTTTATTGTTCACTCACATATAAGAAATTATAAATGTAAGTTAATACTTATTCGTGCATTCGTACTAATTAGAGACAAAGGAAGAAATAGATCATGACATGCTTGAAGATGGATGTAATGCATTTATCACATCTGAAATATATAATTTATGAAATTGAAAAACTTATAAATAAGATCATAAAGAAATCTTGCATAGTTCTACAAAAAATACTTGAAATTTACTGCATATGTATAAAAATCGATCACTTATAAGGAATATAGTTGGCATAATTTTTTTTAATAGTACCGGAGTTGATTTTCTTTACATATCAATGTCATGGCCGAACATGTGAGAAATGGATTGCAATAACCAGAGGTTATACGATTTATTCCCACTTACCTTCTGATGACATTGAAAACAACAATTCAACAGCATTGATGTATCCCACTACAAACGACATTTGTCACCATGATCAGCATCAAATTCAGATTCAACCATCACATGGGTGTGAAATTGGTAGCATGTTAGTAGTTTGGATGGAAAAAGTCTTGCATAGAGGGTATGTTTATTTTCAAGAGGGAGATAAGTAAGACCACATATGGAGAAGCTTATGACTTATTGAAGTGTCATTCGATTTTGAAAAGAAGAGATATAAAGAGATGAAAGGAAATAATGAAAGCAATAATGTGAGAATAACAATTAGTAATGACGTTAACGAGAGCAATCATTTGAGGATGACAATCAGTAATGATGCCCATGACCATGACTCTTGACATTCAATGATCATACAATTATAGTGTAATATAATAAGAATGCATTGATTGGAGAGTAAACATGAAGAGATATAATTCATAACTAATAACTTAATAAAAAATGAATCAATGTAATAAAGAAAAATAATAACTAATTACTTAATGAAAAAGATTAATTATTTACTTATTACTTACTTTTTTTAGCTAATAATTTTTATGTGAACATCTTTCCAAAAAAATTATTGATCAATTTACTTTTCACCTTCCTCGTAATAGGTCATAATCATATTTATTCTATAATACAAACATCTAATTACTTATTTATAAAAAAAATTTTATTAAAAATTCAAGATATTACACAATTAACAGGAACAGAGGGGATATGAATGAAAAAGAAAAGAGACTAAAAGGACGTAGAAAGTGACCAGAGATGGAGGATGATGTGTGTGAAAGGGTATAAATGAGAGAGGGGTATAAAACTATGGAAAGAAAAGGTACGGATGTCAATATATATTAATGTAAAAGTTCACATAAAGTTCGTGCGCTCCCTCAAACTAAATTGCACAAGACGAAATTTACTTATAAAGCAAACTATGCAGGTCATATTTAATTTTAAATTAAATGTCAATATTATTAGTTGCTATTTGAATATCATGAGTTCAATGTAACCAAATATGATCGATTTATATCTGTTGTTTTGAAGGTCTCATGGGATTTTGCATGTTTTTTTGCATTAAAGAACCGCAGCTACGGATGGTATCGGATCAGGTAGGATTATTTCTATATTTGTATATATTTGTTTACAATTTAATACGGATTTGGATGTATATCGAATTTTCTTTTTATCATATCCTAAAAAATTTGGATATAAATTTGGTTTGAATGAAAATCGGATGTCTATATAAGTTGAATATAAATATAAGATATAATTCATATAGATAAAATTATATATATGTTAAAAGTTTTAATCTATCCATAAATATATTTAGGAGTTGTTAGGTTCTAAATATACAATAATCTAAATTAAAAAATATAAAAAATTCCTAAAAAGTAAAACTAATTTGAGTCTAACACCATCTAAGAGAATAATGTGCACAAAAGACTTTTAAAAAGAAAAAACGTACATAAAAGAAATAGAAGATGCACATAAGTTTAACATGTCAAAGTACCTGAATACAAATCCAATCTCAATTAGAATTTCAACATATCATATCCCAATTCCCATCCAATAAAATTTTAAATGTTTAAATTTACATCCAAATCGGTTGAATGTCCAAATTTAAATATCCAAACCCAACTATTTTCCAATACGATTCGTTTTCGTCTCTAACTACGGTCTCGAATATAAGATGGATCAAGGCGATCAAAAGAATATTAGAATCAATTCAAAAGGTGCAAATAGAATTTCCTTTTATTCACATTTTTGAATAAAAAAGAAAAATCCAATCCAATCCAATCCTAGGTATGCATATCCTAAATCATATGCAAATGTAGGGATCATGTGAACAAAATGCTATGCACCTCAACTCCTTTCTTTCTCTCTCATCCAAAGGGTGATGACAGGGCGCACCACGCGTGGAAGTACTGAGTGACGGGGGGGGTGGTGGGGTCCCATAACAATCACGATTGCAGCTAACAATGTCACACATACAGATCTCGTGTGCGTGTGGTTGGAATGGTGGTTGGTTGTGTCCTCCTCCCCCCCCACCCTCCGTGGGCTATATGGCAAGTCGACTGAGGTCACATAAGATCACGATTCATACATACAAATCTTCCGCATGTGGTTGGAATGGTGGTTTGGTGTGCCCTTGCCCTTGTGGGCCACAAACATCGGAGGAACTTAATTATTCGAGAAAAAGGCACGTTAATTTGTCATTTCATGCGGAAGTTTTTTAATATATATATTTTTTCTTCCTGGTGAATGATTTTTGGAGTTTTTTTTTTTTTTTTTAAGAGGAAGTTACTTTCCCTTTCTACGAGAGGGGTGGGATATTTTTCTTTTTTATCTTTAGATTACGTCCTTATATTATATTAGTATCTTTAATAAAAAAAATTTCCTTCCATTTTAAGGAGTGGCATGTTTTTTTCCCGATGGACAAATTAAGAGCCCGAGATTTTAGTTGGCAGTTGTGACATTATACGCCACAATTTTAGGTACATGTTAAGTGGCCTTTCGGATATGAGGTAAGAGGATGGCTTCCGATCATTAATTTTAGACCAAACAAGCCATGACAGCGTTGACAAGTACACCAAAAGTCTCCAAACTTGATTGATGATGGCCTGATTTAGTAGCAACCAGCAAGCATCCATCCCTTTGGCCAGAGGAAAGCGTCGATGGCTATATAAGTTCCGATTCGATCAAAGCAACGTCACCATGAAAAAGATCTGCACGAATTAGTAAATAACAGTGTATAAATCCAAGTTCCATCGAGAAAGATCTATGTTAATAATTTGTTAGCAATGAATCCAAACATCCAAAATGTTTAAATTCAAATTTTTAAGTTTAAAACCTCAATTTATTACAACACATTGTTTAATTTCACGAGTCTCTGGTGTGTATTATCTTCGTGGTTTTATAATCTTTTCCGCTTCAGATTTTGATAATCGTGGATCACACAGCCCTATGATATGGTATTGTGGGAGGATTAGATTGTGATAATAGAGTTATATTTTTCATTATTTTTTTTAAGAATATATTTTTCATGATTTTAGGAAGAAATTTAATTAATAACCTTTATTTCATTGTGCTTTTCACGTATATACTTATTTTTATGAAATTTATAATTTTCTTTTAACGGTATCTCCACGGTTGGTTGTGGTTTTATTTTGCAAAAATGCAAAGGCACTTTTGATCGAGCTCAAAATGACACAATCAGAAAATCTAGCACTCAGTCGCACATGCAAGAGATAACAAATTGATGTCCTAGTTCTACGGATGACACGTACGTCTAAAGAAGGGATTTACCCCTCGAATATATAGCATATGCAAGGAATTACAATAAGTTTGTGATCGATGAGATCAATTACCCTTACATGGTACTTGTTATAACCCTTTTACAGGGTCGTTTCAAGACAATGATTATAGAGCTAATAATTCCTCTCTTGAGAATGATGCTAACCATTCCACTCCTCGAGGACTCTCCTGCAATGTCATCTTGCCTTCCTAGCTCACCTAGGCTATGCCACCTAGTCGAGCATCAAGTGCCTTCTTCGATCCACCTTGGCCACTTGGCACCTCTCCTAGCCCACTTGGGTTACGTTAGTTGTTCGACTACTTGATGCCTTTCACTTACTTATTGACCCAACACCTCTAGCAGATGCTCGAGTTGCCTAAACTACCCCCTAATCAGGCTTGGCTAGATCTTTCATTGATTGGACTCTCGTCTCTAGCAAGCTTGAGGTTATTTAGGCCTAGTGAGCCTGGGGTCAATTAGGTGTTGCAAGCCCTTCTTCTCTTCAAGCCTTATGTTCTTGGACCAATTCCATTTCTCCATCACTAGTCGCTTTAGTTCTCATAGTCTAGTTGCGTTGACTGCAAGAGTAAATAGGGGTGTCCTTACCCCCCAGCAGCTAATTCCCGACGAGTCAAGCGAGTGGGTGCTCGGGAGCTACTCCACACCCCAACCCATGTGCTTGTCAAGAGGAGCATTTCATTCTCGCTAGGTTGTCCTTTGGTTGCGTACTTTTGAACTGTGGTATAGAGGTAGTCTTGCTATTGGGTGCTTGTGATAGGGCTATTCTTAGTTGTGAAATCGCTTGCACTCTTGGTGGATGCTTGTAGGGGAGCTACCCCTCTATCGTGTTTGGATATGGTGGTTTGGACCATCCAAGTCTCGAGCAGGGGTGCTGGATGCGAGTTAGAGCGGTATGCACACGTGGGTTTCGAATGGGTGGTGACCAATCAATGCCTCACACTTCCACTCGAATGGGGGGGAATGCAAAAGAACATATCATGATTGCATCTAAAGTCAGTCTCTTTAATGGGTTGCATGTGGCCTCTTGAATGGTCATTTGTAATCAATAATTCTTTAATTGACATAGTGCTTTGGAATCACTAATTCTATTCTTATAAAATAAAAATATAATGTAAAATAGGAAATATTTAAAGAATAGATTCACAACATATAAAAAATATGAGTATTACATGCAAACAAATTTAAAAAGAGATTTTTACATCCATACCTCTAGAAACATCCTAATTACATTTATATTGCTATATATTTTATTATTACATCTATGTCCTCATAAACTTACATCACATGATGGTTATACCTCCAGGTTATGTTTTGATTAAATTTAAGAGAATATTCCCTAGTAATGGTTAAAAATAACAACGAAAGTTTGAAAATTACATTAATTAGCATATCTATTAATATTTCAAAATTACATCAGTACCCATGTTCATACTTTTTTATCCTCTTTCGTTTTCATCCTCTCCTCCCTATCTTCCTTCTCTCATGCTTGGATTACACCTCCTTCCTCCTCCTCTCCCCTTTCAAGAGATTTTTTTTTTTTTTGATGATTTGGATGTAATTAGGAAAGTTTTGGAGGATATGAATGTAAAAATCTTAATTTTTGTTGGTTAATTATGGTTGGGACTACATATTAATCATAGTTAACGCCATTTATCATCCAATGTAATAGTAGGGCTATATGTGTATAACATTGTAAGTTGTAGGAGTATAGACTTAATAATAAAGTATTTAAGAGTATGGATGTAACTAAATATGTTTGTAAGGATTTGTATATAAAAATCTTATTTATAAATTGTATAAATGAATATAAAGTGTAGAAGTGCAACTATGTGATAGCTCTTTGTAAATTGCACCAAAAGATATATGTAAATCGCTAAAAACACAACCTGGATTATTTTTGAAATACTCCAAGTCTAACTTATTGACAAGGCAAATGGGTGAAGATGCAACTAGGTGGGTAAGTTTGTAATATTTTATTATTATTATTTATTTTCAATATGCCATTTTTTTTAATTCTCTAAGCGTTTCTCTTTTTTTGCATTTGTTCTTTTTTTTTGAAAAAAAAGAATTCTTTCACCCAACACACATGTATTATATGAATTTATAATCAAAATGTAACTTTTCAATAAACACTTGTGTGATAGAATGAAGCATAGCATGTCTTCCAAGTTATTTTCTATTTTTAGCATTTTCTTTTATTTTAGAAGTTAGAGTTTTACCCGTAATACAACTCTTTTGATCGTATTGCAAGTAGAACATGAACAATTAGCAATTGATGATAGTTTCATCAGTGATACAAATTTATAAATTGATAAATTTCTTAGTTTCTAAAGAATACTCTTATTTGTGTTACACCTCAAAGCTATCTTCCAATATAGAAGATAATACATAAATTGCAAGTATGGTTTATAGCTACAAGAATAAGTTATTTCATTGTATTACAAGCCAAATTTGACTTGTAGTACAACATAAGATTCATAATACTTACATTACAAGTCATGTGACTTATACTTCAAGTAGATTTGGATTCGCAAAAATAGGTTACTTCATTGCATTGTAAGCTAAAATTTAACTTACAATACGATAATAACACTTGTGTTTATAAATTATTTATATTAATACTTATAAATATTATTTGCAATACAACAAATATATTCATTCAATTTCGAAACTATTTTTTAACATTCCTTTTCATATATTTATAGGTAGGATGCATTATATTCAGATCACATATAGAAATAAAGAAAACTATGTTATTACATTTTTTTTTTTAAATCAATCAATACCTCGACATTTTGAATAGATTTTTTGGTACACTTAATGCTTTGATAGTCTTTTTATTTTTTAATTATCTTATATTTAGTAAATGCTTCATTTGACAAGAACTCTAAGAGTGATATATACATATATTCCATTGATCCATCTTCTCTACATGAAAGCGATGTTTTGCATCATTAGATTGGTATCCTATTTAATTTTGTTGCTAAAGTACAAATATTTTATAAGTATTATATAATTCTTGTGATTCAACATTTATAAAAGTAATATAAAATTGTCAATTAATAATCTAACAAAGCATAAGATCCTTACATACAAGGAATTTGTTTATAGTTAACTTGTACGGAATATATTTGTTGTTTGGAAGGTTTCGTAAGGAATTTGTTTATTTACAAAGGTTTTTCATATAGAACTTTTCATGTTTCAACGGGTAAAAGTGTTTCATCTTATGATCCTTTTCATTATTTGATTGCATTATCTAAGAGAAATTTTAATAAAAAGTTTGGGACTTTTAGAACTAGTTGCAAAGATGACCCTTAAAGTGACCATGTTCACGAAGAAATGGAAGGTTAAAAAATTTATCGATGAACACAACCATCCTCTTTCATCTCTTACTAAGTGGAGATACTTTGAGGATGTCAAGAAGATTACAAGCCACCCAAATTAATTCTGATTCAATATCCAATGTGTACATCCTTGTGTTATGACTCAATTTCAAGTGTTGAGGTTGAACCATTCAACTCACAAGATATCTAGTGATTTGTCTTGCTTACTCAATTTTTCTAAAACCCATTACATTAAGGTTAGAGATTGAGTTGTAGCTATGCTGAACCACATTCACTTGCTGGTATTATTATTGCCTCTTAAGGTTTTGAGAGTTGATGATGTGAAAATTGCTTTATGTGTGCTTGAAATAGCTTATCTGGACAACAGAAGTATATGACAATGCTATGTTGGATTTGATGTGATAGACAAGGTATGCATGTGGTAATGATTGTCAACCGATACTTTCTCAACCAAAAACGGATCCCTAAACCTCAAGAGATCCCAAGTCAAAACAGTTCCCTAAAAGCTTCGTCTCGATTGTTGTAACACATCTGCTATTTTTAGTTGGTTGTAAAGTTTATAAAAGAAGTATACGTCCTACATTCATTTGATATGAAATAGTGAAGAAATCCTATCTTCTTTGTTGATATGGTATCAGGCTAGAGGGGGGTCTGCTACTCAGCCGAACCCTCCACTCCACGACCACCACGTGTTCACGGCGAGACATCCTGTACACCAGAGCTGCGAGCGATCTCTCTGAACGAGTTCCTCCTTGTTCTCCCACCGTACCCGATCATAGTCCATCAATACAATCACACTCAAACTTACGAGTGCGGGAACGACTGGTCGCACATGGTCATCATCATTATCACCACTACTCTTATTCCTCCTCCACCATCTGCGCATCTCCACCGAGTGTTGCCCCTCCGTGTCCTCTCCTCGACGACCGCCCTCCCCATCTCCAGCCTCTGTATCTCCTCCTCGACACCCGCCCTCCCCATCACTGGCCACCATCCACCCTTGTTGTAAAGACCCGTTTTGTTTGAGCCTTTTAAGACGTCTAGACTGGCAGTCAGACGTCTGTACCCCTTTCCAGACGTCTGGAAATTGAAAAATCTGTACGGAAGGTCTGTTCTGCGCGCTGGCTGCACGCAAATAGCTTTCCTTCTCTCTCTTATTTTCTCCTCCCTCACCGAACCCTAAGCCTACCGCCTATATAAGTGCCCCATTCCTCCCCTCACCACTCCATCACCACCACCTTACTTCCTCTCCACTACCGTGAGAGAGACGAGCGAGAGAGAGGGAGCGAGAGCGAGGAGCGAGGAGGAGCGGCATGAAGAGAGGGAGGAGGTTGAGCTCGCAAGCTCAGAGAGGCTCACCGGAGTGTGCACGGCCGCCACGGTGAGTGCGGGAGGAGAGTGTCGGGGGAACCGTCCTCGACTTCCTACAGCGGCCAGAGCTACAACCGAGAGGGAGGGGCCATCGCGGAGCACGGTGAGAGTGGGAGCTCGCTCTGATACTAAGATTTTTCCAGTATCAGACGTCCAGAGTACCTTCCAGACAACGGGTTGGATGTCTGGTAACGACACTGAACGTCTGAAAGCAAGGTTTCACGCAGGTACGTCCTTCTTGCTTTTACGACCATGTAGGCAGCACCACAAAGTCGAATTGTTTGGCTAAAAGGGGATCTGCTGCTCTGTCATGCGCAGGAGCAGCTTTAGAAAGGCACGTGGCACGCCCTCCCACGCGTTTCGGATGTCCGGACAGCTTACCAGATGACCGGAGGCACTCCCAGATGATTGGAGGATAAGTCGAACGTCTAGAGCTAAGTCCAGACGGTCAAGTAGGGGTCTTGGACGTTTGAGGTCGACGCAGAGACTTGAGGTGAGACTCTAGTGACTTTTAAGACGTCTAGACTTTGTGCCAGACGTCTGATTTGTTTATGCAGTTCTGTTTTTGACCCGTTTAGGGTCCGTTTGGGGTCTGTTTTACGCAAACAAGATAACTGTGGTTTCCTTATGATTTCCTCTACATGTTAGAAGTCCTTATATGTTGTTCTGAACATTCCATTATGGTATGTTCCTTGATATAGGACTTCGACCCGTTACATGTCTAGGGCTTGCAAAGGTACGTGAGTCTGCCGTTCGAGCCCCCAGTACTCCCGGATTGTCTGGTAGAGTGGTTTCCCCCTTTTTTTTATAAAACATGAATGCTGTCATGATAATTAGATAATTAGAAATCTAGGATGTGGCAGGAATCCTAAGACGAGAAACTGTTGCATTGTTTGTATGCGTGTTTAAGATTGCAGTCATAAATTAATGAGCTGAATTGTAAACAACTGCCTGTTAATAAATAAGAGCTGCCTGTTCGAATATGAAATGCCTGAGATAACCAGGCAGTTACCTGTGATATCACTTGTTACATATGTTAATTGTGGAAATACGAACTGCATGTGTATAATACAAGAATGGAATTGTGAATGATGAAACCTGGTATGGAATAATATGGTGAATATGAGCATGAACCCTATGGAGAGTTAGGAGTAGAGCTCCTGTGGATGAATGGAAAGATCTAGAAATGTGAGTGGGAAGTGTGCTAGCCCTTGAGTAGTGGTACCAAGGAGAGCGACTGTCTTCTGTTCAGTGTAGAGCGGAGCTAGCCGCCCTTGGGTTGGGACCCAGGGTTAGGATTGGCCACTCTACACCAACTTCTATTGGCCCTCGCGTACACGGTACCGGGGAGAGCTACTAGTGTAGGGAGAGAGCTAGTCACCCCAAGGGGCCCGGGGTTCAGCTAGCTGCCCTACACCTACTTGTTAGGCCCACTGGGCAAACCGGGGTAGTTAGACGAAGGTGTGCGGACTGTGAAGGGGAGAGACCCCTATTACTGAGAGGGCTAGGTCCTATACTGTTCCGTGTTGTACTTTGAGTGTACCCGCTAGCGGAAACGATTGACCGTGTGCCAGTGCGGGGTAGTTACCTGTTATGACCCAAGACATCAAACACTTTTTAAAACGTCTGGGAGTTGGTCCAGACGTCTAGAAATAATTTTTTGTGGCGTACGATGGCGAGTCTGCGCGCGTGCGTGCGCAGACTGAGCCCGCCGACCTGCAGGCGCTTTTTCTTCCTCCCCACGCCTTCAAATACCCCTTCCCTCTCCCTCACTCATCACCCCACCGTCCCCTCCTTCTTCTAGCTTGAGCACGAGAGAGAGAGAGAGAGAGAGTGTGTGGGCAGCAGCTGCTGCCGGGTGCGTAAGAGAGGAAGAGGTGCAGCGAGAGGGGAGAAGAGGGAGAGCGCGTGAGGAAGAGAGAGTGAGCTCGCCGGAGCAACACGGAGCCGGCCGACAGGCGCGCAGTGAGAGCGTGGTGCTGGGGGGGGTTACCCCGGTGCTGCTGCAGCTCAGGCAGCAGACAGGCGAGTGCGACGCGGCCGTGCGCAGCAGGAAGAAGGCGAGGAGGTTCTGATTCTGGGAAATTTTCCCAAAATCAGACGTCTGGACCTACATCCAGACGACGCGGGCGACGTCTGTAGAGAGATCCAGACGTCTGAAAGGCACAATATTTCTCATCTTCCTCCTTTTCGCGGATGCGGCCATGCAGGTCGATCCGCCGAAGGCTGAGACGTATCGTGATGAGGTCTTCGTCGCGAGTGCAGGTTTCATTTCAGGAAGGCGCGAGGACACGCCCTTCCACACAGATCAGACGTCTGGGCACAGCACCAGACGGCGGAGAGAGTCTCCAGATGTCCGGAGTGATAGTCGAATGTCTGGAACTAAGTCCAGACGGCTCAGTGGGATCCTGGACGTCTGAAGAACAGCTCAGAGTGAGGTATGACCTGGACCACCTTTTAAGACGTCTGGAAGGTGTTACAAACATCTGATTTGGGTCAGAGTTGTTGTTTTGACCCGTTTAGGGTTCGTTCGAGGTCCGATTTCCGCATTTAAAATTTGGTTCTTCTTAGAATTAGTTCCTCTACTTGTTTAAAGTACTTGTATCCTATTCTGAGTGGTTCCTTGTGACTTATCCTTGTGTTAGGACCTCGTTCTGTTGCGACTTTGGGGGTTGCGAAGGCACGTGGACCTGCTGATCACGCCCCTATTACTCCCAATTTTTCGGGTAGAGTGTCTCCCTTTAGTTATTTACCAACATTAATGCATCTTTGAGATAAATAATAGATTCTAGGGTATGGCATGAATCCTAGGATCTGAAAACTAAATAAATAACAGATTCTAAGGTATGGCATGAATCCTAGGATCTGAAAACTAGATTGAATGATAGAACCTAGGGTATGGCATGAATCCTAGGACTTGAAAACTAGATTGAATGATAGATCCTAGGGTGTGGAATGAATCCTAGGAACAGAAACACTGCAACGAATGTTGTGAATACATGAATTGCAGTCTTGGAAAAGTAGATAGAATAATGATAATTGCCTGTAATTGGATAACAGCTGCCTGTGAAATATAGAGTACTGTTGCTAGTAATTGCCACATGTGATTCCTATTGTTGAAAACTAAATTTGAGCTGCTTGTATGTAAATTGATATTAAATATTGGAAACACGGGCTATATGAGAATAAAACTGAAATGATGAAACCTAAAATGGCTTGGCTAGGGAAATATGAGCATGAACCCTACGGGGAATTAGGAGTAGAGCTCCTGAAAGATAAATAGAATAGAATTGGGGAAGTGAGCTGACCCTTGAGTACGGAGTACCAAGGAGAGCGACTGTCCCCCTGTTTAATGTAGCGAAGCTAGCCGCCCTAGGGACCTGGGGTTAGGTCTGGCCACTTTGTACCGACTTTTTACCCTCGCGTACACAGTACCGGGGAGAGCTACTAGTGTAGGGAGAGCGCTAGCCACCCCACGGGCCCCGGGGTTCTGGTAGCCATCCTACACTGACTTATTAGGCCCACTGGGCAAACCAGGGTAGTCAGGCGAGGGTGTGCGGACTGTGGAGGGGCAAGACCCTTATTTGGTTACTGTGGAGGGGCTAGATCCCTCTTACTGAGAGGGCTCTGCTCTATACTGGTTTCGTGCTATGCTTTGGGCGCACCCGTTAACGGAAACGACTGACCACGTGCCAATGTGGGGTAGCTACTCGTGCGTTTATCGCGCATGCCGTAGTCACCGTTACGCCTGTCAGTGACCATGGGATAGTTGACTGAGGGTAGGACCACCATTGGGGACTCTCCCGGCCAGGAGAGCACCATGTGCTACTTCTACTTTCGGAAAAGACTGCAATCAAGATCGTTCCCGCGAGGAACATTCGAGATCAAGAGAAAGACGCTAGAAATGAATGAAGAAAGGGTAAATAGAGAAATAAAGAAAGAAATTAAAAATAACAGCTACTTATCCACATTTACTGCTTTCTTAGCTAGCTGGTTGCCACTCTACTCAGCATGTCGCTGACGTGTCACTTTTGTCACCCTTTTTAGGACCAGGTGTTGAGCAGCCAGAACTTGCGGCTGCGGAGGGTGCTGGGCCTAGTAGAGCCCAGTAGTTGTACTTTTGTTGTACCGTATTTCTGTTTCACCTTGTACTCTTTATTGTAAACATCATATTTCTGTACCTGTTTTTAATTCTCTACTATTGTGGTGGTATGTACTGTAGTAGTTCTTTTCTTTACTTCTGTACTTTTGTTACTGTTAGTTACTTGCATGGTGAATGTGGTTTATTTTACTACTTTTTGGTTACTTTCTCGTTGGATGACTGGGTCTTGGGATCAGTCGAGTCAGTCCGATTCTCGTGTCCTGTAGGGATTCGAGAACCGGGTCATAACAAGATGGTATCAGAGCAAGGTCGTCCCTAAAAGTGAATCAACTGGCTGGAAAATAACCAATTCACGTGCCTGTAACTAGAGTAGCCACCACATTGTACCTTTTGACATCTGTTTTGAGACTTCTTCGTTGAATATCGATTCGTATTGACGTCTTTTCTATTCCGTGTTCGCGTCTCCTTGCAGGAGATGCCTCGACGAGGAGGTAACGAGGCGGGCCGCGGACGCGGCCAAGGACGAGGTCGAAGGGGCGGGCGCGTTGAGGCTGACACCTCAGTGGACCTGCCACTGCTCCCGGGCATTCAGGCCCAGGACCTCGCCCAGCTGATACGGGACATCGTGCGAGAGGAGCTCCACCCACCACCACGAGCGCCTCTCCCTAGGGCTGCAGAGGGGGAGTCCCCTATGGGACTACGCGACGGACATGACGTTGGACGCGAGGGAGGGGGTGGGCCTCCACCGCCCCCACCTTCCTCCGGCACTTCTGAGCACGAGGCTTCTTTACCGGGAGGCGCACCAGTGTCTCCCTTTCAGCGCCACTACGAGCTTTTTGGGCAGTTCCGGAAGCTGAAGCCCCCCTCCTTCAAAGGGCATGAGGACCCGACCGAGGCAGAGGACCGGCTCGAGCAGATTGAGAAGGTTTTTGACACCCTTCGCCCCCCTGTGGAGTGTCGCGTGGCCTTTGCCACGTACCAGCTGGAGAGCGCGGTATACAGGTGGTGGAGGGCGGTCAGGAGTCAGGAGAGAGAGATGAGCCGACTTGGGACCAGTTCGTCACCCTCTTCTGCAAGCAGTACTTCCCTCAGACGTAGCAGGACCATAGGAGGCGGGAGTTCCACACTCTCCGCCAGGGGACGATGACCGTGAGCGCATACCGTACGCGTTTCTTGGTGCTGTCCCGTTTCGCAGCGACAGTTGTGGATACTGAGGAGGAGAGCCTTTGGAGGTTCACCAAGGGGCTCCAGCCTGCTATTCGGGGGTATGTCAAACCCCTGAAGCTGCCTACGTTCTCGAGGGTGGTGGAGGCAGCTATGACGTACGAAGAGACCAACCCGTCCGCACGTAACACTGACAACGGGCGGAAGCGGCCCTACCAGCCAGACTTCTCACAGGGCTGATGAGAGAGGAGACACGTGGCGCCCGTAGGAGAGCTGTCACGTTTTGTGTGGCCATCAGTGGCCTTTGGCGGCCCCCGACAGGGGCCAGCTGCTAGTACCGGACCGCCGCTCAGCCTTCAGTAGGGACTCACTGAGGGCTGGAGTCGAGTCCCCCTTTGCTACCAATGTGGCCAACTGGGCCACATCAGGAGGGGCTGCCCATCTAGGGCTGGAGGTCAGCAGATGCTTCCCACGCCGAGCACTGGAGGGCGAGCAGGAGGCCGCGGTTTCCAGGTGCGAGGAAGTGGACAGCAGTCGCGGGGAGGGTACCGGCCAGCGGCTACCCGTCCGACTCAGAGTGTGGCTACTTCGTCTGCACCTAAGGCTAAGGGGCGTATCAACGCCCTGACACACAGGGATGCCAGAGCTTTGGGATCAGTGGTGGCAGGTATGATTTCAGTTTTCGGCAGACTTGTTTACACGCTTTTCGATTCCGGCACTACACACTCGTTTGTCGCTGCCAGTTTTGCGGTTAGTTTGAGGCAGGACTGTGTGCTGTTAGAGGATCTGTTCGAGATCAAAGGTCCGAGTGGTCAGTTGTTTGTAGCTGAGGAGGTGTACACAGGTTGTGAGGTCAGTGTTGGGGGACACAGCCTTCCCGCTGACCTGATTATGAAACAGATGGAGGACTTTGGTGTAATTCTGGGGATGGACTGGCTGTCTGCTTACCACGCCTTGGTGGACTGCTTGGAGAGGAAGATCGTCTTTTCCATACCGGAGTTGCCTTCTTTCGAGTTCCATGGGCAGCCAGTGGACGGAGGTTTCAGGTGCATTTTTGCACTTCGGGTGGCGAGACTTTTGAGCCAGGGATGTGAAGGCTTCCTAGCTTGTATGGTGGCGAAGACTAGCCCTGTGGAAGACTTCCAGAGTATCCTGTGGTTAGAGAGTACCCCGACGTGTTCCCAGATGAGTTGCCAGGACTACAGCCTGAGCGTAAGATCGAGTTTGAGATCTCACTGGTACCGGGGACCAGCCCCATCTCCACAGCACCGTACAGGATGGCACCACTTGAGCTGCGAGAGCTCAAGTCTCAGATGCAGGATCTTTTGGGGAAGGGCTTTGTGAGGCCCAGTGCGTCTCCATGGGGAGCCCCGGTTTTGTTCGTAAAGAAAAAGGATGGTACCCTACGCCTTTATGTGGACTACAGACAGCTGAATAGGGTTACCATGAAGAATAGGTATCCGGTGCCGAGGATTGATGACTTGTTTGACCAGTTGCGAGGTGCCACGGTATTCTCCAAGATCGACTTGAGGTCTGGATACCACCAGTTGAGGATCAAGGAGGCAGACGTCTCCAAGACAGCTTTCCGCACCCGGTACGGACAATACGAGTTTCTGGTCATGCCGTTGGGCTAACCAATGCCCCCGCTGCATTCATGGATTTGATGAACCAGGTGTTTAGACCGTACATGGACCAGTTCGTGGTGGTATTCATTGGTGATGTGCTCATCTATTCTCGAGATCATACGCAGCACGGACAGCACTTGCGGATGGTTTTGGACACACTGAGACGACATAGGCTATATGCCAAATACAGCAAGTGCGAGTTCTGGTTGAGGGAGGTGACCTTCTTAGGAAATGTGATCTCCGGGGGTGGCTTGGCTGTGGACCCAGCCAAGGTTGAGGCAGTGCTCAGGTGGGAGAGACCACGTACAGTTACTAAGATTCGCAGCTTCTTGGGACCGGCAGGCTACTACAGGAGGTTTAGCAGGGGCTTCTTGCAGATTGCACGTCCTATGACAAAGCTGACCCGGAAGGACGTGCTCTTTACTTGGACATACGCTGGTGAGGCGTGTTTTCAAGTGCTGAAGGAGAGGCTGACTTCGGCTCCCGTGCTCACCATCCCAGATAGTAGTGGCGGGTTCGTTGTGTACACGGACGCTTCTTTGCAGGGGTTAGGGGGTGTGCTCATGCAGAGGAGTGACGCTGTCGCTTACGCTTCGCGGCAACTGAAGCCCCATGAGCATTACTACCCTACCCACGACATGGAACTGGCAGCTGTCGTCTTTACTATTTTCTTAGCTAACTAGTTGCCACTCTACTCAGCGTTTCGCTGACGTGTCACTTTTGTCACCCTTTTCAGGACCAGGTGTTGAGCAGCCAGAGCCTGCGGCTGCGGAGGGTGCTGGGCTAAGTAGAGCCCATAGTTGTACTTTTGTTGTACCGTATTTCTGTAGTAGTGAGTATTTCTGTTTCACCTTGTACTCTTTATTGTAAACATCATATTTCTGTACCTGTTTTTAATTATCTACTGTTGTGGTGGTATATACTGTAGTAGTTCTTTTCTTTACTGCTATACTTTTGTTACTGTCAGTTATTTGCATGGTGAATGTGGTTTATTTTACTGCTTTTTGGTTACTTTCTCATTGGACGACTGGGTCTTGGGATCAGTCGAGTCGGTCCGATTCTCGTGTCCTATAGGGATTCGAGAATCGGGTCGTAACACTACCCGTGAGCTTATCACGTGTGCCGTAGTCACCTCTACGTCTGTCAGTGACCTCGGGGTGGTTGACTGGGTGTAGGATCACCACGGGGGACTCTCCTGGCCAGAAGAGCACCACGTGTACCTTCTACTCTTCGGAAAAGACTGCAATCAAGATCGTTCCCATGAGGAACGTGTGAGATCAAGAAAAAAACCTGAAAGTAAACTAATGGATGAAAATGAATTACTTGTAAAATAAATAATTGGAAAAGATAAATTTACCTGTTAGGTTTTACTGCTTTAGATAGTCTGCATACCACTCTACTCAGCGTTCACTGACTTCGTTTACTCATAACCCTTTACAGGTCCAGGAGTTGAGCAGCCCAAGTTACCGATTGCAGAGGGCGCTGGGCCCAGTCAAGCCCAGTAGTGGTTTCCTGTTGTAGTTGTACTCTCTTTTCTACTAGTGTGTATTAGACTGTTGTTACCGTTTCTATTACTGTACTTTTGTTTCTACTTTCCTGTTGTTGTGGTGGTGTGTATTGTTTAGCAGCTTTTACTTCCTTATTGCTTGTACTATTTTACTGTTAGTTACCTTGCATAGTGAATGTGCTTTATTTTCTTATTTTTCGTTTATTTCTTGTTGGATGACTGGGTCTTGGGATTAGTCGAGTCGAGCCGGTCTCGGATCCTGTAGGGATTCAGGAACCGGGTCGTAACACTTGTCGAGCGCGCTACGCTAGCCCAAGGCTCCACTCTATTCGCTCCACCCGACAACTTCGCTAGCTCCATTGAGAAAGAAGGCTCGTACCTTGCTCTCTCTCGCCGATCCTTGCAGTGAGATCTCCTCCACTGCCGTCTTCACGTTGCCGTCTTCCACCTCGCCACCAATCATCGTCAAGGTGCATCCCTTGCCTCGACAACCGACTCTTGATCCCTACCAGGGGAGTGGCTCACGACTAGTGCGGCGAGAACGCACGAACTGTTGCTGCAAGGGGAGTATCTCACAAACCCTATTTCCCAACCCATATCCATTTTATTCCCAACCCCCCCTCCCATATTTCTCACATTAACACCAGGGCCCTCATATATCTCCTAACTACACAGTAGGTCCAGATAATATGCCCACTTATTCGTTAAGGCATTTACCAACTAAGGACACTTACTATCTTCCCCATCAGTAGGAACGATGGCATCTCCAAACCTATCTACTCTCCCCTCGACGAGCATGCATTACTTCCTTTTTATCACGCTAAAACCCACAAACATTCTTCTGTGGAAAACTCAACTTATTCTATTACTTCGGGCACATGGCTTACTTAGCATCGTCGATGGCTCCAAACCATGCTTAGCAGCATCATTTGCAACCTCCTGCTCAGATGTTGCATTGTCAGCTTCTCAGAGCTCCTTGATGAGAACCTCATCATGAGCCCTAACTAGTTTATTTTGACCTAAGAAAATGAGTAAAGGCTCCTGTAAAACCTAAAGGAAGGCCTAAATCAAGAGACCACTGATATGGAAAGAAAACATGAAACAAAGGGTAAAACTGTAATTTTACCACTGCAGTACATCAACGGGATTTTCCAGGGTCTAAACATAGGTCAATTGGATTTAATAAGAGAAAAAGTATGATGGTTCAGTCAGAAAAGGGTTATTGTGGAATTTAAGAATTAAATGACATTCTGTAACCCTAAAACAAACCTACTTAATTTCACAAGATTCCACTCAGGATAAAAATCAACTAAACCCTCTAAAATTCATGGAAAAATATCTCCTAGGGTTTAGAACCTTCAATTTGACCTTTGAAACCTGTTTTTACCAAGATTAGGGTCCAAGCTCAATATTTGACCTAATTTGGATTTTTGTGCAAAATGTCTAGTCAAACGTGGTCAAACCTAAAATTCAACTTCACCAATGGATTCCTTATGTCCAAATTAGGTTTGTACCAAAATTTGGATCTAAGGGAGGGTCATCTTGATCTACTTTGCAAAATAGTTCACTCAATTACATTTTGGCCCCTAACTTTCGAAAACCCTTGTGAAAACCCCCTCAACTTCTTCATCACTTTTTGCATTCTGGTCCCTCTTCCATTGCAGCGAAAGACCTATACCTCCGGTGAAGTTTCGAGGAGGATTTCTCCTCGCTTCCCCAAGGAGCTGCTCTCAGATTTGAAAGGGGAGTCCTCTGCGAAATCCCCTATCGCCTTAGCAGCTCCCCATGCCCTGATTCGCACCATACCTCTCATGCGAACGCTCGAGAGGTATGGGTATCATACCTGCAGCGACCTCCGACGAGGAATTTGTTCGCCTTCCAAGCGTTTAACTCTCCACCCCTGCCTATAAATGAAGCTCCAGGTCCAGCCGCTTCTTCCAAGCTTGTTTTGTCCACGGATACCCCCTGAATTTCATCCTCCCTCGTCTCCGGCCAATTTCCCGCAAGCTCCTCCAACCTTTCCTCCCTCTTCTCATCGCTCTGCCACCATACCAGTGGCAGAGTCTTCTCCGCTATGCTCCTCCACGTCGCACTGTACCCGTGCGTGCCTCTCCGACCCCTTCCTCGTCACCGTCGTCCTCACCTCATAGTCTTCATCTCCGGCAACAACAAATACGAGCCGTCCGCCTCCTCCCTCCTTTCTTCCATTAAGTAGGTTAGAACTCTTCCCCTCTCTCCCCTCTTTATTTCCCCTATCTTGATTGCTATTTTTATCCCCTCGACGCCACAGACCACCACCACCTTCTCCACCTCCGGCAGACCATCGACGAGGCACATCCACCACTTCGCATCTCCACACACCTCGCTAGACCCCACATCACCTCCGCCATTACCCACTGAGCATCATCCGCCCCTCCATTACCCGCCAACACCTCCATAAACACCCGCCGATCAAACCCATCTTCACAACCACAGCGCAACCTAGGCACGCACGCCTAAGCCGCCCCATGGCTAGCCACCCACCTAGGCACCTTCGTCGTGTCACAGCGAAACTCCCCATCTGGTTTAATGAGGCCACGAGGCCGTATTGAGTGGTTTCAGGTTTGAGCCCCTGCTGCCATTAAAGCACGGATCAAGGAGGTCACAAGCAGCGCTCCAGGCTGCATCCACCCAGGTGTTGTGCTCCACGTGATGTGCCTTGAGTGCGCGAACATATCCAGTGAGAGAGTAGGCTTCACGAGGCACCTTGCTGTGGCAATCGAGCGAAAGACCTCACCTGCGGGCGCGAAGAAGAGGGTGGGACTTTAGTCCCACCTCGGAAGTGGTAGGCACAGAGGAGTCATTTAAGTTGTTTTTGTGTTTCCCTCTTATCGCCTGAGAACACGGGGCGAGGCCCCATCGCCCCCGCCTCGTCCGTGATGCACACTCACGCGGACCTGGTACCCGACCTGTATACCCTGCACTCCTCGCTCACCACCCACGCCGGTGCGCTTGGACTTGGGCGCACGTAACCCGACTCGTTTACCTGGCTGGCTCTGAGAGAGCAAAGAGAGAAATAGAGAGAGAGTGACGTAGGGGAGGATAGGTGATAGGTTTTGCACTCCCGTGTGTGCAAGGAAAAGAAGAATTCAAAGAAGAAGAAGGAAGAGGAAGGAGCAGCTAAGGAGGAGAAGGAAGATGGCACTGTAGCCGCATAGAAGCTGAGGCAGAAGAAGAAGGAAGGAGAAGGTGCGGCTGAAGAAGAAAAGATAAGGAAGGAGAACTCAAGGCAAAAGCCAAAGCTAAGGAAAGAAGAAGAACGACTTGAAAGCAAAAGAAGAGAAAGAAGGAAGAAGAAGAAGACAGATAAAGGCAGAGAAGAATGAGAAGGAGAAGGAGCTGAAGGCATTGTAGCAATCGCAAGTTAAGACGTCTGATTCACAAGGAAAGAGGAAAGTCAGAGTAAGAAGGCCAAGCAGAGAACCAAGGGCAGAGAAGTCAAGGAAAAGAAAGAGAGAAGGAAAAAAAGAAAGAAGGAAGAGAAAAGAGAAGAAGAAAGAAGAGAGACATTCTATTTCTTTTTGCATTTTCTCTCTCTAGCTTTCATATACGTGAATTGCATTGATATCATCTTTTGAGTAAATTTGGAAGTTGTGATTTTAGTTTTTAAATACCAATTTGCTCCCTGTGTTCGACCTCGGATACTTAGGTTTTCGAGTAATAAAAACTTCTTATTTGTTGATAATGCTTGATCGACAGTACTACAACGCGATGTCCTTTATCTTTATAAAAACCCTCGATTACGCCGTTTCGTTAACATTTTGGTGCCGTTGCCGGGAAGCAACGAACATTTTAGAAGCTTTGATCACAACTTCTTATTCAATACTAACTTAATTTCTCTCTTTTGTTATGTTTGTCCAAGGGAAAGCCGAAGAGAGAAAAGCAGCCGCACAACAACCACACCAAGGAACAGATAAACTTTCATTAGCCCTCTCTTTTAATCCCCTCAAAATCTAAAAAGGAAAATAAAAAAAAATCAATCTAAGGCTACTTGTTTCCATATTTAGTAATTCACAAAAGTTGCCTGATTTTTACTTTCAACACATTTTGAATTACACATCCAATTAAGGTAACTAGGGCTAAAACCTTCTTGATTGAGCCCTAGATACCAATTTTTGAGGTAACTAAATTGGACCAAATATAGCCAACTTAAGGATTACATGCTAGGGTTTTAGAGATAATCTTCTTCTAAGCAAGGAATCAAAAATTTCAAAAAGAGGTGTGCCTAAGCCTTGTTTGAAAAGATCTATCCAAGAGAAACCCTAAGCAAATCAGGCTCTTAATCCATTTGAACCCTAAAAGCAAGGACCTAAAAGCTATCAAAAGAACAAAGAGGTGAAGTTGATCCTTTGGGTCAACCAACCTTAAAATTAGGTCACTTTGCACTCAAAAGGCCTAAAGTTCAAGTGAAACCCTGATGTAAACACATTTACACTACTTAAAATGTCTATTTATGCATGTTCTTAAGCATAGGATTGCATTTCATGATATAAATATTGCATTACATGCATCATCTTGCATTTAGAGTAGTTTGAATAAAATGGAGGTTAATTGTCTCCTTTTATGTGCTTGGACAGGGCAAATATTTTATCGGGGACTCGGATCAAAGATCCAACCGTATGGATATGATCAGGGCGACGATTGGAGTTCAACGACTCCAAGATCGCCCTAATCAGGCATCCGTAGCATCAGATAGAGACCGGGGAACCCTAGAAGATCAAGGGTCAGGATGGTGTAAATCCGCACTTCAGATGGAAAATCCGACCACACGGATGAATTCGGATCGACGATCGCAGCCGAACGACACAAAAATCAAGTCAATCCGACATCCGTGGCATCATCTACAACTTCCAGAAGATGGACGGCCAAGATGGCGCCACGTGGCGCCATCCCAGCCGCCCAATCGGCCGCAGGAGTCCTGTGAAGACCGCGCACCGTCTCCTCTCCGCCGTTGGATCTCGATCCAACGGCTGCGGTCGCTCGCGTTTAAAAACGCCCGCGCGACCATTTCGCCCGCGTAGCGCAGCGGCGACGCAGCTGCGGGCGAAGCGGAGGTCGCGGGTTCGAGCCGCGGTGAGGGGGGTCGAAGGCGCGGGCGAGCGGGCGCGCACGAGCGTCAGATGAAGATCCAACGGCCGTGCGCGCCCGATAGCGCCGACGCGCAATTGGACGCTCTGGTGAGCGCGCGATCGCACGCGGGCGGGCGCGCTACGCAGTGGGCGCGGACGCGATCTAAGCCGTCCGATCTCGCGATCGGAGGGCTGAGACGACGCGGACGTGCGTATGCGTTACGCACGCAGGCCAACCAAGCGGGCGCGCGTGGGCGCGGCGGCGACGGCGACGGCGGGGCTTTAGCGACGGTTTTATCCGTCACTAAAGACCCCTTATTTATTATTTTGAAGATGTAATGTCCATTTTGCCCCCACTCCTTGCAACTATAAAAGGAGACCCCCTCCATACGAAATTTTCATCCCTTCCTTCTCCTCTCTACCTCTCCAAAGCTCAAGAGAAGCTTGTCCCACACCCGGGATGCTTCTCGCGAGATAAAGTCCAAATTTTCGTCCCCCTTCGGAAGTGGATCCCGCGACGACGACGGCGTGCTGCTTCGTTCCCGTTCTTCTGCTTCGTCCTCCTTCGTCCCGCCTCGTTCTCCTTGGTCCAGGCGTCGTCCCGTCCGGCTCGTCCTCCAAGCGACCGTCGAGGAGGATAACTTCTCTCTCCCATTCTTATTTACAGCTTTTCTAGTGTAGAATTTTCCTGCTTTATAGTGTAATTGATTTCTCACTTTCTAGTGTAACTTTAATTTCGTTTGCTTGTATAAACAATTGAAATATTGAATGCATGTTCTCTTTCTCTCTCTCTTTCTCTCTCTCTCTCTCAATTTGATAGCTCCATTGTAATTATTTCGCCTTGTTTATCAAAAATCTTAAAAAAACATAATTGCGAATATAGATCAACGTAGCCTCCCTGAGTTCGACCCGGAATTCTTATTTCGGTATAAATTTTATTTGTTGAACACGAATCCTTCGCTTTCGAACTACAACGACGGGTTTTCCAAAACCAAACACGTTAGCGTAGATTCTCGTTCAACATTTTGGCGCCGTTGCCGGTGAGGCAACGATTTCCGATCTTTTCTTCGCATTTTTTGCACTTTATTTGTTTTCTAACTAGCTTTCTCTTGTGTCTATTGTTTTGCAGAGACCTCCATCAAGGAATCAACAAGCGGTAGACTGGAGTAAAGTGCAGTTGAAGATAACTGTAAGTGCTCCCCCATTCTTTCCCCCTCCATAGATTTCATTCGCCACATTAAATCCAAATTCCAATTAACCTAGGTGTTTGCATAAATCCTAGGAATAGTTTGGTTGTTTGGATTTCTACTCACACTCATTTCACCCTCATTCATAAAAAAAAAATAATAACAAAAAGATAATTTTGTGGGGTAACTTTCAACAAACACACAACACACACCCACATTCAAGGCACTTGATTAACTTGATTTGTTTTCTACTCAACCGGGTTCTGATCTGTGGAACCGGTACACACAGAGCAACACATAACAGAGTAGAAATTATTCTAGGTTAACCATCTTTGAGTGCCTAACTTAGTGGTGCAATTGTGGCCAATTGTTTGAGTTGTTTGGGCCGCACCACTTTATTTAAAACCAACTCATCAAGTAGCTCCTCCTTAGGGTTTTCAATCTAGGTATATTCTAGGCACTCCGCTTTCTTTCTGATTTTAAAGGAAAACTATCTTCACCCGTGTTTTACAACTTGGTTTGCCTAGAAATTTGATTGCAATTCACCTAATTTGAAACCCTAAAAGCTACTTAAGCAGGATTTGAACATTAAAATTCACACATTATAAATAATCTTGCTTGAAAACCCTGGTTGTGCACGCACTTACACAAATTTCAATCAATCATTAAGGGCACAACCCATTATAAGGGCCCATCACATTCCATAAGCACCACAATCCCAGGCCGTAATAAAATTAAGTAGACGTTGGCCCTAAGGTTTGATTCGCTCTTCAAGGCCTAGTCTGAGATTGTTTTTGATTAACCTACTTGTACTGATTAATCTGATGTCTAGCTAGGGGAGTAGCGTCAAACGACCGCGGCTGGGGGGTACACTAGGAACCGGAGGCGAAAGCCAAAGGAAGAACCTTCTCCCCAGTCCCTCCTTCTAACTGGTTGGATTATACAGACGCAAGTAGAGTAAATCAGTTACAGTCTTAAGGCTGGTGTTGGGAGTCAGTAGATCCTTAGGCTACCTCACTTAAGGACAGCCTTGTTTTGTTATACTGCAGGGTCCCTATCCCCGGTCCTTCCGACCTACTCCTAGTTTATGCTGGGAAGACGGTCATTGAATCCCCGATTAGAAGGACCATTAGAACATTCTAGGAGGCGCAAGTTAGATTTTGGTCAATTTGATCCCATGGCCGAACAACAGCCTCTTCTGCCTGGAAATCCACAGGAAGAATTTCGAAGGCAGCTGGAACAAATGCAGAGAATGCAAGAATGGTTCCAGAGAATGCAGGGCGTTCAGCCCTTGAAGGATTTTTATGATCCTTCAAATTACGGGGAACGTCCCGGCGTCCAGATTCCAGCCGGTGACGTAGAAATCAAGCCCCAGGTGTTAAGCCTGATTAAACATTATCATGGGCTTGGCTCCGAGGATCCGTTTCAACACTTGGAGGACTTGACCACTTTGGTCCAGACCACCAAGTCTCGAAACGTAAACGAGGAGCAAATGATCATGAGGCTCTTCCCTCACTCTCTTAGGGATAAGGCCGCGCATTGGTATAGGACAATAGGAAGACCAATTACAACTTGGAATGAGTTGAAATCGGCCTTTCTGAAGAAATTTTTCCCAGTCGGTCGTACCAATGCTTTAAGACGGGCAATCACTACTTTTACCCAGCGGCCGGGGGAGCAGTTTCATGTGGCCTGGGAGCGATTCCGGGACTTATTGCGGAGGTGTCCACACCACGAGGTGCCGAAATGGCAACTCGTGCAGATTTTTTATCATGGGTTGACTGAGCAACTCAGAAACCATGTGGATGCTTCTTGCGGAGGCAATTTCCTTAATAAAGATGCAGATAGTGCACATGATTTATTTGAGGAAATGAGTGAGAATTCAATAAATCATGCCTCCATGGATACTTTTAACCGGTCCCAACAACCCAGATCAAATGTCAATGAAGTCCATGACTCTCATTCATTTGATATGGAATTGATTTGTAATAAACTTGACAAAGTGGACTTGGTTGCTAAAAGAATGGAAGAGTGGATGGCTGGCAATTCTATGAACAACTCTCAATCCACTCAATCCCAAAATTCGGGATTCCATTCTTCACGAGCTCTTTCTGGACGGGAGTTCGTGAATCAACTTGATGCGACTCAACCTATGAGTCAGCATTTTTCGGAACCCCATGGGTTCCCAACTGGGGCCTTTGATCCCAGTTTTTCTAATCCTTCCTTTTCTTTCTCTCCATCCTCACTTTATGAGGATGTCTGTGCTGTACAAGAGAATGCTAGATCCAACCCCTACTCGAATGCCTATAATCAAGGTTGGAGAAACCACCCTAACTTCTCTTGGAAAAATCCGGGGCAACAGACCCAATTCCGACCCAGCAATTATGCTCCGCAACGACCAATGGGTCAGGGTCAAGTATATACTCAGTTGCCTCCGAATCAGGTCAATCAGCCAGCTTGGAATGCCCGTCAACCCGCAGGGCAGGCTGATTTGAACCATCAAATAGTAGAGATGCAAGGATCTATGCTCCAGCTCATGTAGCAAATGAAAAACTCACTGGACAACTTGCAATCCGGGCTCATTGCTAACTCTCGCCAACCCGGATCTCTACCATCCCAACCCGTACCCAACCCACGAAACATTACGAATTCGGGCAATCAAGCCCAAGGGTACGGAAATCAGAGGGACCCACACGCGCATGCTCAGGTGGTTGAGCAGGGTTCCTCATCTTCTTCTTCTGTAAATCAACAATTCATGGTCAATCAAGCCCCTCCAATCTTTCCTAACCCTCCTCAAGACCCAAATTCTTACGCTTCTGCAAATTCTGTCACTTTGAGAAGTGGTAAGAAGACTCAGGATCCACAACCACATTATTCTAATCTTTTGAATCCTGAAGAATCTGAGGAGAGAGAAGAGAATTCTAAAGGAGAAATCAAGGCTCAGGAATCCGATTCCAAAGATCTGACTCGTGTTCCTTTTCCTGAAGCCTTAACCAAAGCAAAGAAGAAGAAGTCTGTTGATAGCAATGAGGAGCTTCTGAATTTATTTAAGAATGTTGAGATCAATATCCCGCTCCTTGATGCTATCAAGCACATACCGACTTACGCAAGATTTTTAAAGGAATTATGTACACAAAAGCGTAAGTCGAGAGAATCTGTTCCGAGGAAGGTGGTACTCTCCGAGCAGGCTAGTTCTGTTATCCTGCACTACCTCCCTCAGAAAAGGAGAGATCCTGGTGCTCCTTTGATTTCTTGCGTTATCGGAGATTACACATTTGATAGAGCACTTTTGGATCTCGGTGCATCCATCAACCTAATTCCGACTTCTCTTTACGAGAAGTTTGGGTTAGGCGAACTTCGGCCAACTTCAGTAACGCTACAGTTAGCGGATCGTTCGGTCACAAACCCGCGAGGCGTTATTGAAGATGTTATAGTTAAGGTCAAGGATTTTTATTTTCCTGTAGATTTCCTTGTCCTTGACATGGATGTACCAGATAATCTGAGGAACACGCCCATCATTCTGGGGCGTCCGTTCCTGGCTACCGCAAAGGCCAACATTAATTGTGAAAGCGGTAGCATGGAAATCGCCTTTGGGGACCAACGTATGAAATTAGATATTTTTAAGGCGATCAATAAATTTGAGGATTGTGGAGTTATTGAGGAACGTGATGAGGATAATGTTAATATTGAAACTTGTTTGACAGTTTCTTCAATTGAAAGTTCCTCTTTGGTTGATGAATTTGACCCGCAACCCTCTGACTTAACATCTTCGGAAGAGGTTACTGATTTTGTCCACTCACAACCTCTCCCTCTTGTTGAATCTTCAGCATCTACCCGACCATCAATCATCACCCCACCCCAGCTCGAATTGAAACCATTGCCCGAGAATTTGAAATATCAATTTTTAGGACCTCAGAATACGCTCCCTGTGATTATCAGTGCTAAATTGACAAAGGAGCAAGAGATTAAATTGATTAAAGTCCTAAAGGAACATAAGGAGGCAATTGGTTGGACCATTCATGACCTTAGGGGGATCGAGCCATCTTACTGCAATCATAGAATATTCTTGGAAGAGGGATCCCGCCCTTCTCGCCAGATGCAGAGGAGATTGAATCCAAATATGCGAGAAGTGGTCAAAAAGGAAATCATCAAGTGGCTCGATGCAGGAATTATTTATCCAATCTCTGACAGTCCCTGGGTAAGTCCCGTTCAGATTGTTCCAAAGAAAGCCGGGATTACTGTTGTGACTAATGAGAAAGGAGAATCTGTCACAACTCGTTCAGCTTCATTTTGGAGAGTTTGTATTGATTACAGGAAGCTGAACACTGCCACTAAAAAGGATCATTTTCCCCTGCCCTTCATTGATCAAATCCTGGAAAAATTAGCCGGGCAGAAGTACTTCTGTTTTCTTGATGGTTACTCGGGATACAACCAAGTTCCTATCCATCCCGAGGATCAGGAAAAAACTACTTTCACCTGTCCCTACGGAACCTTTGCTTTTCGTAGGATGCCTTTTGGGTTATGCAATGCACCTGCGACTTTTCAAAGGTGTATGCTAGCCATATTTTCCGACATGGTGGGAGAGTTTATGGAAGTCTTCATGGATGATTTCTCCGTTTTCGGAGAATCATTTGACTCTTGTTTGGTTAATTTGGAAATGATTCTTAAGCGATGTATCAAGACACGATTGGTCCTTAGCTGGGAAAAGAGTCATTTCATGACCCAAGAGGGCATCGTCTTGGGTCATGTAATCTCTGAACGGGGAATTGAAGTGGATAAAGCTAAGGTTGATGCTATCGCTAAACTTCCTCCTCCCACATCAGTTAAACAAATCAGATCATTTCTTGGCCATGTGGGATTTTATCGAAGATTCATCAAGGACTTCTCGAAGGTTGCTCGCCCTTTGAGCAATCTTCTTGCCAAAGAAACACCGTTTGTTTTTGACGAATCATTCCAAAAGGCATTTGATTTCCTAAAAACGGCGGTCACCTGTGCGCCAATTTTGCAACCACCTATTTGGACAACCCCATTTGAGATCATGACCGATGCTTCTGATTACGCGGTCGGGGCTGTCCTGGGTCAGAAAATTGATCGAAAGCCCTTTGTCATTTACTACGCTAGTAAAACTTTGGATGAAGCCCAGAGGAATTACACTGTTACTGAAAAGGAATTACTCGCTGTAGTATTTGCGTTGGAAAAATTCAGGGCTTATCTCTTGGGGTCTCATGTTATTGTTTATACCGACCACTCGGCCTTGAGACATCTCTTGGCTAAAAAGGATGCTAAACCCCGGCTTATTCGTTGGATTCTTCTTCTTCAAGAATTTGATCTTGAAATCAAGGATAAAACTGGGGTACAAAATGTGGTGGCGGATCATTTGTCGAGACTCCTAGGTGATTCTTCTTGTCCGGACATTCCGATTACTGACACTTTTCCGGACGAAACCATTCTTACAGTTTTAGGTGTCCACACCCCATGGTTTGCTGACATTGTTAACTATTTGGCCGTTGGTCAAATCCCCCAGGATTGGACCAAGCAACAACGGGATAGACTCAAATCTGAGGCCAAATACTACTTTTGGGAGGACCCTGAACTGTATCGCATCGGCTCTGATCAGATTATTCGCCGATGCATACCGGAGAATGAATTCAACAGTATACTTGAGTTCTACCATGCATCTGGGTGTGGTGGACATTTCTCCGGGAAAAAGACGGCTGCAAAAATTTTGCAATCTGGCTTCTATTGGCCGTCTTTATTCAAGGATGCCCAGGAGTTCTCACAGTCATGCCCTCGATGCCAGGCACTCGGGAGCATAACTAAGAGAGACATGATGCCCTTAAACCCTATTCTTCCTGTCGAAATTTTCGATGTTTGGGGCATTGATTTCATGGGACCCTTTATCCCTTCATTTGGACATCAGTACATTCTTGTCGCTGTTGATTATGTGTCTAAATGGATTGAGGCAATTCCCACCCGAACCAATGACCACAAGGTGGTCATCAACTTTGTCAAGAAAAATATCTTCAGTAGATTCGGGATTCCGAGGGCTATCATCAGTGATGGTGGCACTCATTTTACTAATGCCCAATTCCGGAGTTTATTGGCCAAATACGGGGTTAATCATCGAATCTCCACACCTTACCATCCCCAAACGAATGGACAAGCCGAGATCTCTAATCGAGAGATCAAGAACATTCTGCAAAAAACGGTTAGGCCCGATCGCAGGGATTGGACTCAAAAGCTTGAGGACGCTCTTTGGGCCTACCGTACGGCGTATAAAACACCTATCGGCATGTCTCCATTCCGTCTGGTGTATGGAAAGGCATGTCATCTACCCGTAGAGATTGAACACAGGGCATTCTGGGCAATCAAACAATGCAATCTAGATCTAAATCTAGCTGGGAAGACCAGGAAACTCCAACTATCTGAGTTGGAGGAGCTTAGAAATGATGCTTATGAGAATGCCAAGATCTACAAGGCTCGGACCAAAGCTCTACATGATCAAATGATTTCCCGCAAGAGCTTTGAGCCAAACCAGAAGGTCTGGTTATTCGATTCTAAACTTAAGCTCTTTCCTGGTAAACTTAGATCTAAATGGAGTGGCCCATTCATAATTGATCAGATTTTTCTAAATGGTGCCGTTCAGATTTCTGACCCAAAGACGGGTAACACCTTTAAAGTCAACGGTCAACGTCTGAAGCCTGTTGTTGACCATAATCTTCCAGAACCCGTTTCAGACTCTGTTGCTCTAGCCATTCTGTGACTTCTTTGGCTGGACTTCGCCTAGCTGACGGCATTAAACTCAGCAGTTGTACATATAACACAAGGCTGATACGAGCTTCATATCCAGGTGACATCTTTCATACTCTACCCTTTCTTTCATGTCTCTTTTTCAATGAGGACATTGCATCAGCTAGGCATGGGGGGGTGGGTTCATTTTTGAATTAGTTGGTCAGCTTTGTGAAATTCATATAAATTGCTCTCTTTCCAAAAAAAAAAAAAAAAAAAAAAAAAAGGAAGGATTAGTTGGACATTAGGACTTTTCAATCCTAAGAAATTTTACATTAGGATCTGAACACAAAGACCCCTCAGGTCTTTGGACTTAATTAGCCTGTGTATCTACTAAAATGTGGATTTGTCTTTGAGTTCTCGCCATCTTAATTCTATTATAATTGGAATAAATAAGTTTGGGTGATAAGTACACGACTTGTCAATCCGTCCTCTGATTTAAGGGAATTTTGAGTTTTAAGCATCTACACACTTTCTTTGCACTGACTCGTTGTTTGGCGATTTTAACGGAAATTGGGTAGCTAATGAACCTTCTAGGGTGATATGGCTGGCAAGTTATCGTGGGTAACAGCCCATAGGTAGGTTGTCCAGAGCCCAGTCGCTGGACCTTTCTCTTTTTGCTGCCTTTAGGTAAATCTTAGACCAGGGAAGCCACCTACTGAAAAAAAAAAAAAAAAAAAAAAATCAAAAAGGAGAAAAGAACAAAAAGAAATAAGCCACACTTCGCCGCACAAGTATGGCTGGCAAGTTGTCGGTGGTAACAGCTCATCGACCGGTTGTCCAGAACCCAGCTCAGAAAATGCACTAAAAATTCCCAAAACACTTAGGAAGAAGCGGAGAAGTAGAATAAACCGGGGAGATATACACTGGATTCACCCTTGTGTTGACCCCGTTAAAAAAATAAAAGTAGGGAGAAAGCTACCGGTTGTAAAGATACACCTTTAGGCAGAATTCTTTTTGAGGTCACCTAGAGGCGTAGAAATCCGAAGTCCGTTTTAATTGCCGGTCAACGAGTCTATCACAATCACAATAAGATGCTTAAAACTTAGGGTTCTCATCAAATCTTGGGTGAGTTGAATGGCCGTAGAAAGCCACTCTTAAACTCTAAAATTTGAAAATCCAAAAAAAAAGAGTAAAAACAGAAAAAGAAATTTTTCTTTGTATAAGGCGAGGCTTGAGGCGGTCTGCATTTTGGCTGATACCCGGGCACTGTTGTGTCTTTGAAAGTTCAGTTCTTAAGTAGACAATTTCTTAATGATTGAAAATAACTCAGGTCCAAATAATCTAACCTAATTCTTTTATAAATAGCATATAGTTTTTGCTAGGGACTAGCAAAAGATAGGCATGGGGGTATGATGTAAACACATTTACACTACTTAAAATGTCTATTTATGCATGTTCTTAAGCATAGGATTGCATTTCATGATATAAATATTGCATTACATGCATCATCTTGCATTTAGAGTAGTTTGAATAAAATGGAGGTTAATTGTCTCCTTTTATGTGCTTGGACAGGGCAAATATTTTATCGGGGCCTCGGATCAAAGATCCAACCGTATGGATATGATCAGGGCGACGATTGGAGTTCAACGACTCCAAGATCGCCCTAATCAGGCATCCGTAGCATCAGATAGAGACCGGGGAACCCTAGAAGATCAAGGGTCAGGATGGTGTAAATCCGCACTTCAGATGGAAAATCCGACCACACGGATGAATTCGGATCGACGATCGCAGCCGAACGACACAAAAATCGAGTCAATCCGACATCCGTGGCACCATCTACAACTTCCAGAAGATGGACGGCCAAGATGGCGCCACGTGGCGCCATCCCAGCCGCCCAATAGGCCGCAGGAGTCCTGTGAAGACCACGCACCGTCTCCTCTCCGCCGTTGGATCTCGATCCAACGGCTGCGGTCGCTCGCGTTTAAAAACGCCCACGCGACCATTTCGCCCGCGTAGCGCAGCGGCGACGCAGCTGCGGGCGAAGCGGAGGTCGCGGGTTCGAGCCGCGGTGAGGGGGGTCGAAGGCGCGGGCGAGCGGGCGCGCACGAGCGTCAGATGAAGATCCAACGGCCGTGCGCGCCTGATAGCGCCGACGCGCAATTGGACGCTCTGCTGAGCGCGCGATCGCACGCGGGCGGGCGCGCTACGCAGCGGGCGCGGACGCGATCTAAGTCGTCCGATCTCGCGATCGGACGGCTGAGACGACGCGGACGTGCGTATGCGTTACGCGCGCCCCCTTATTTATTATTTTGAAGATGTAATGTCCATTTTGCCCCCACTCCTTGCAACTATAAAAGGAGACCCCCTCCATACGAAATTTTCATCCCTTCCTTCTCCTCTCTACCTCTCTAAAGCTCAAGAGAAGCTTGTCCCACACCCGGGATGCTTCTCGCGAGATAAAGTCCAAATTTTCGTCCCCCTTCGGAAGTGGATCCCGCGACGACGACGGCGTGCTGCTTCGTTCCCGTTCTTCTGCTTCGTCCTCCTTTGTCCCGCCTCGTTCTCCTTCGTCCAGGCGTCGTCCCGTCCGGCTCGTCCTCCAAGCGACCGTCGAGGATGATAACTTCTCTCTCCCATTCTTATTTACAGCTTTTCTAGTGTAGAATTTTCCTGCTTTATAGTGTAATTGATTTCCCACTTTCTAGTGTAACTTTAATTTCGTTTGCTTGTATAAACAATTGAAATATTGAATGCATGTTCTCTTTCTCTCTCTCTTTCTCTCTCTCTCTCTCAATTTGATAGCTCCATTGTAATTATTTCGCCTTGTTTATCAAAAATCTTAAAAAAACATAATTGCGAATATAGATCAACGTAGCCTCCCTGAGTTCGACCCGGAATTCTTATTTCGGTATAAATTTTATTTGTTGAACACGAATCCTTCGCTTTCGAACTACAACGACGGGTTTTCCAAAACCAAACACGTTAGCGTAGATTCTCGTTCAACAAACCCTAAGCACCTTGATCTTAAGTAAAAAAGGTAGACTTAAGAGGTCAAGGTCCCCATTCTGGTCTACCTGCAATCTCAGTGACAAGAGAGGTCGGGTGAAGGAAACCCTGTAACCCGTGGGGACGCTATACTGTGTAGGGGTCTTCGCGGGACTCTCCCTCTCTGGCTGCCTAGGTATTTCTCAGGTGGATGACCTTTCTGGCTAAGGGGTATCACTCAACATTTTTTGGGTGTCTAGATTGGGTCCAGCACATTTTGATCTCATCAAATCCTTCAATGCATGTTTGGTAGGAGGTCCTTAAGACCTCCTTTAGAAATCCACTCTCCCCGAGGCTAAGCCTCAATGCCCTTGTTTGTGCAGCAACCCCACCGCATAAATCTTTCCTCGAATTCAGAACTAAGTTCTCCTTCTTCCATCATGGCACAACTTGTTGAAGAAGAGAACAACCTTGAGCACCAGCTTCAACGCCTAAATGATCTCTTCCAAAACTTTGTACACCCACGGTATCGTCTTATGATGCGAAATTACTATAATCCCGCTGCAGTGGCAATCGAGCCTCGAGTCCGAATCCCGGCTGGAGGTCCTGATTCCGAACTCAAGCCCAATATGATTCATGCCATACAAAAATTCTATGGGCTTAACTCCAAGGATCCATTCCAACACATTAAACAGCTCAAGCATTTGGCCCAGACCTTCGGGTCAGATGCACAAAATCGGGATATTCTGCTCATGAAGATGTTTTCTTTCTCCCTTATGGACAAGGCTGCTCGTTGGTATCAAACTCAGACTCGTCCGATCAACACATGGGATGAACTTCAGTCTGAATTTTTGAAGAAGTTCTTTCCCGTTGGTTGGACAAATGCCTTGCGCCACCAGATCACTCATTTCACCCAACAAACGAGAGAACCTCTTCATGAGGCATGGGACCGATTCTTGGATCTCATGTGAAAGTGCTCCCATCACGGAGTTCCTAAATGGGAACAAGTCCAGTCTTTTTACCAGGGACTCCATGAAGACATTCGATTATTCGTCAATGCAACCTGCGGAGGAAACATCATGGGTCAGCATGAGGATACGGTGTGGGAGATTTTTGAAAATATATGCGAGAACTCTATCAATAATGACTCTATGGGCTTATTCGATCGGACGAATGCCCGCGCATCGACGAATCTTAGGGGAGCACATGAGACGCAGGGCCTGTTCCCATCCGTCGACTTGGAGCTGATGGCCAGTCGGTTGGACAAGGTCTCTGTCATAGAGAAGAAGGTGGATGAGCTGACTCGGCATCTACAGGGAGCCACCTCTGCGCAGAACTCTTTCGCACAGCCACCTCTCGTGAGGGAAACTGTGCAAAACATCTATCACCGATCTTCTCAGGGGATGGACCCGTATCCACCCCTATCTAACTCCAAGATCGGAGGGACCTCCGATCCACTCTATTCTAGTCAGGGGAACTCTGAACTCCTATACTCTGACTTCCCTCAGGCTCCTTAGACCTACGAGGACCTCAACACCATCCAGAATGACCCATTTTCGAACACCTACAACCCTGGATGGCGAAATCATCCCAATTTCCAGTGGGCAGGAAATTCTCAAAATCAAAGACTACCTTATCAACCCCGTCTACAAGCCCCTCGTCCATATCAGCTGCCTCAGCCTCGGCCCAACCCCACCTATCAATCTGGGCCAAACTAAGACCAAATGACTCTTATCCTTCAAACACTGGCTGACATTCAGAAAAAAAATGTGGCAATACAAAAACAACACAAGGACAAGATCACAGAGGTTCACAACCAACTCGCCCAGATGGCGAATTCCCGCCAACCAGGCACACTTCCTTCGCAACCTCTGCCAAACCCAAATAACATGTCGACCTAAAGGCTCGTAATGAACCCAAATCCAGGCCACACACATGATTTATCAGGCCCCTTCTGTTCCATTACCTGATGGGATGGAAGCTTCAACATCTTATGCGGGATTTCAACGGTAGCCACCCATTTTATCAACCCCAAACCAGAACCAGGCAGGATTAAACTCCGTAACAACCCGTAGTGGTAAAGCAACTCAAAACCCACCTTATCCAAACCACTCCAAGCCTGATAGTGATCCAAGCCCTAGGATAGTTATCCAGGATGTCCCTATCCCAGATCAAGAACCTGGACCTATTCTAGAGGAACCAACCAAGGTTCCATTTCCCGAGGCCTTGACCAAGGGAAAAAGGATAACCAAACCCGTGGCTCCTAAGGAGGATCTGGTCAAGCTCTTTGAACAGGTCCATATAAACATCCCTTTGATGGATGCAATCCACCACGTACTAGCTTAAGCACGATTTTTAAAAGACGTGTGTACACCCAAGCATAAGCTGCAAACTAAAAGTGGGAGTCCGATCATACTGTCAGAGCAAGCCAGCTCTGTAATCTTGAGTAAACTCCCACCCAAAGCTAAAGACCCAGGCACCCCCCTGATTTCATGTAAAATTGGTGAAACCCAATTCGACAGAGCTTTGCTAGACCTAGGTGCCTCCATAAACCTAATACCTACATCCCTCCTTAACCACCTTGAACAGTCCGAGCTTAAACCGACAGAGGTGACACTGTAGTTAGCCGATCAATCCATCAAGTCACCGAAAGGAATACTCGAGGATGTCATTGTTAGGATACGAGATTTCTACTTCCTAGTGGATTTTATAGTTCTAGATATGGATGCACCTGAGAACCCAAGGGATACACCGATTATACTAGGGAGACTTTTTCTAGCCACTGCTAGGGCCAACATAAGTTGTGAGGAGGGCCAAATAGAATTGAAATTTGGGAACCAAACTCTAAAGATTGACATCTTTAAGGCCCAACAAGAGATTAATTAAGATGTTAAAGAACAAATATGTGATATCAAAGCCATGGTTGATGAATCGCATATAGAGGACAACCTGATTATCCCCGATCAACCACAAGAAGATCAAAACCCGCAAATAGAGGAGTCTGAACCTGATCTAGATACACCCATAACTCCTACCCTTGCTCCTGACACACACCCTGAACCACCTGCTACTGCTGATAATCCCATTCTGGAACTCAAACCCCTTCCCGATCATCTGAAATACATCTTTTTGGGTTCCAATCGGACGTTTCCTGTGATTATAAACTCCAGACTCACACCTGACCAAGAATCCCATTTGATTACTATCTCCAGCAAAATCGTAGAGCATTAGATGGACTCTCGATGATCTGATTGGTATCAGCCCCTCTTATTGCACACACCACATCTATTCCGAAGAGGGTGCACGACCTTCGCGAGAAATGCAGAGATGTCTGAACCCTAATCTGCAGGAGGTCGTGAAAAAGAAGATCATTATGTGGATAGATGCAGGGATCATCTACTCCAACTCCGACAGTCGATGGGTGAGTCCAATCCAGGTTGTGCCTAAGAAGGCAAGACTCACCACCATCATGACTGAAATCGGAGAGATCATATCGACCCGTATAGCCAACTCGTGGAGAGTCTGCATAAATTACAGAAGACTCAATTCCTCCACGAAGAAGGATCATTTCCCACTATCGTTTATTGATCAGATCCTCGAAAAACTAGCGGGAAATAGGTTTTGCTTTCTTGACAGGTACCCTGGTTATAACCAAGTCGCAATCCATCCAGAGGACCAAGAAAAGACTACATTCACCTGCCCCTTCGAGACGTACGCATTTCGAAGAATGCTTTTCGATTTCTGCAATGCACCCGCGACTTTTCAGCAGTGCATGGTTGCCATATTCTCAAAAATGGCAGGTGATTATCTGAAAGTCTTAATGGATGACTTTTTAGTATTTGGAGCATCACTTAATGATTGCCTCCAACACTTGGTCCAAATACTCAGGCGATGCATTAACGTTAATCTGGTTCTTTCCTGGGAAAAGAGCCACTTCATGATGCCTGAGGGGAACATCCTGGGACATCTGATTTCGGAAAAAGGCATCCAAGTCGATCGAGCCAAGGTTAACTTAATTTTTAAACTCCCTATGCCTAGCTCGATCAAGGACAATCGATCTTTTCTGGGGCACGTTGGTTTTTACCGTCAATTTATTCTTGATTTTTCGAAAATCGCACGTCCCCTGATCACTCTTCTCCCAAAGATGTACCTTTCAATATCTCCAAGGAATGCACTCAAGCATTTGAGATCCTTCGTGACCGAGTTACCCAAGCCCCGATCCTACAGTCCCTTGATTGGTCCCAAGCCCTGACGCATCTAACTTCACTGTAGGAGCAGTTTTGGGGCAGAAAATTGACGGGAAACCCGTGGTCATTTACTACGCTAGCAAAACACTTGACGAGGCTCAACGTAACTACACGGTTACTAAGAAAGAGCTGCTAGTTCTAGTATTTGCCCAATAAAAATTTAGATCTTACCTTTTGGGTTCCCATGTTATTATCTACTCGGATTACACACCTGTAAGGCATTTCCTTGCAAAGAAGGACAGGAAACCTCGATTAATCTGATGGATCTTGCTGTTGCAAGAATTTGACCACGAGATTTGCAGCAAAGTAGGAAGACAGAACGTGGGAGCTGATCACTTGTCCCGCCTTCCTTCTGAGATCATTAATCCTTCCGGACCTATCATAGAATATTTTCCTGATGAGCACCTCCTGATTATCGATACAGGGCTTCCATGGTTTGCTGACATAGTAAACTACTTGGCATCACATCAGATCCCGTCTGATTGGCCGAAGGCCAAGAAGGACAAATTGCGTTCCGATGCCAAGTATTACTTTTGGGAAGACTCGTATTTATTTCGCATTGGTGCTGATCAAATTATCCAACAATATGTCATGGAAGCGGAAACCAAAGACATACTCTCTTTCTGCCATGACCAGGCATGCGGTGGATATTTTTCAGGACACAAAATCGCATCAAAAGTCCTCCAGTGTGGCTTTTACCGGCTCACAATTTTCAAGGATGTATACAATCACTGTAAGGCATGTAACCATTGCCAGACCTAGGGTAACATGAGCCATCGAGACATGATGCCTTTACAGCTGATCCTGGTATGCGAGATTTTTGACATTTAGGGGATTGATTTTATGGGATCCTTCCCTATTTCGGACGGCCTCGAATACATTTTACTCATTGTTGATTATGTGTCCAAATGGATCGAACCCATTCCGACTCGAACCAATGATCACAAAGTCGTTATCAAGTTCATTCACTAAAACATCTTCTCATGGTTCGGGATTCCACGTGCTATCATTTCTGATGGAGGGACCCATTTCACAAACGCTCAGTTTAGGTCACTGATGACCAAATACGGGGTGTCGCACTGAATCTCTACTCCTTACCACCCCCAAACTAATGGTCTAATTGAGCTATCAAACCAGGAGATCAAGAAAATCCTCTAAGTTACTGTTCAACCTGACAGGAAGGATTGGTCATCCTGGCTTCTGGAAGCTTTGTGGGCCTATAGGACCGCCCACAAGACCCAATTAGGTATGTCTCCTTTCATACTGGTGTATGGGAAGGTGTGTCACCTCCCCGTCAAATTAGAGCATAAAGCCTATTGGGCAATATCGAACTGCAACTTAGATCTTTCTAAGGCTGGAACCCATAGAAAGCTTCAGATGAGTGAGATTGATGAATTACACCATGACGCGTATGAAAACTTCGAATCTACAAAGAGCGGGTTAAAGCCTTTCACGACAAGCACATATCTAGAAAGATCTTTCATCCTGGTCAAAAGGTTCTACTCTTTGATGCCTAACTCAAACTATTCCCAGGGAAGCTACGATCTAAGTGGATTGGACCTTACTTAGTCCAACAAATCTTTGTAAATGGAGCCGTTGAGATCAGTCCACTCAGCCACGATTCTGAACCCTTTGTCGTGAACGGGCAGAGACTCAAACCGTTCATTGACATGACCAATACAGATTTGGCCGAGACATCCTTTATCCTCCATTCTCCCTGAGCTCATTGCACCCAGCCGATGGCGTAAAACCCAGCGCTTAACGAGAGGCAACCCGTCATTCTTTGAAAAACCCAAAACCTTTCCTAACATTTCTATGTTGAATTCATATTGCACTTTAGGGTTCATCCATTAGAACAACCGACTCCACCTCAAGTACCTGTACTCGAGTCTAGAAATCGTCCACAACAGTCACATCGACCCGTTCGCTCACCAAACAACTGTTCTAATGAATGAACTAAGCTGAATTCGAACCCATCTAGTTTTCACATATCTAAAATAAAAAACTGAGAAAAAGGAGAGAAAATTTTTGGGCTAAACAAAATAGGAGGAGGAAAAAGAGTAAAATGTCAAGAAAGGAGCACAAAATGAAAAAGAAAGAGATAGTCCTTAGTAAAAGATTAAGGGATTAACCGAAGTTCTAGACCACATCAAGAAAAGTAAAGAAAAGTGCTAAGGAGACACAAAAAGAGATTAGTAGGAACTCTGACCTTAGGCCTTTTTGGCTAAACTCTTAGTACCTGTTAAGATCTAGATAATCCTCAAGAGGTTGGGGAAAATGCAAAGCTTAAGTATTAGGTCTAAGGCTTAGGGAGTATTTGGCTTCGTTAACTGACCTTCGGTTTGCGGGACTCAGTAACCTAAGCACCCGAATCAACACAGTCTGGTTTAGTACGAATAACTATCAAAATCACGCAAAAGCGTTTTAATATTCTGAAAATGTTGCCTAGATTAGGAGCGACCGATCAACACAAGTTGATTTAGACGAGTTCCCGGCACGGAGAGGGGGGAAATTTCCCATGAAGATGCGTAACAACATATCATCTCCTAGGTGCTTGTCTCTTAGGATATTTATATATCCTACCGGGGGCATGTAAGCACTCTGCTGGTTCAGATACCATGGGTAGCATTATCACGAAATGTCGATTATCAGGGTCTGGATTTGGCCACGGAATGCCATGGGCGAGATTATCATGGGCGGTAATATCACGAAGCATCGACTGCCAGGAACCTTTGAGGATTGATGATGGGGACAAGGAATCCGATACAGAACGTGTTGAGAAGCCAATCCGAAGCTAGAAATAAAAAGAAAAGAGAGAGAAAACTCTCCAAACAAATAAATCCTCTGTTTCTCTCTTACAAAAAACGTATTGCAAACAGAACCAAGGCTAAATATGTCTCAAGCATGGTTGCTTTAACCACGGAGATCAATGAACCCTAGGATAGTTCCTGCGGGCCTTAAAAACCTTCGCGGAGGACCGAGGCTAAAGCTGGTCAGGTCCGGGTCTTGGTTGGTACTAGAGTACCTTTAGGCCTACTGTCGGCATTCTGACCTAATCACAAAAGAAAAATAAGAAAAAACACTTATCATAATTGGTGAAAGAAACTCATGGTCTAGAACAGAAGTTAAAACCTTGAAATTTTGCTAAGGGAATAGCAAAAGCGAGGCATGGGGGTATGATGGTAACCTTATCATGAGTCCTAACTAGTATATTTTGACCTAAGAAAATGAACAAAAGCTCCAGCAAAACCTAAAGGAAGGCCTAACTCAAGAGACCACTGATATGGAAAGAAAACATGAAACAAAAGGTAAAATTGCAATTTTACCATTGCAGTACATCAACGGGATTTCTCAGGGTCTAGACATAGGTCAATTGGACTTAATAAGAGAAAAAGTCGGATGGTTCAGTTAGAAAAGGGTTATTGTGAAATTTAAGAATTAAATGATATTCTGTAACCCTAAAACAAACCCACTTAATTTCACTAGTTTTCAGTCAGGATAAAAATCAACTAAATCCTCTAAAATTCATGGAAAAATATCCCTTAGGGTTTAGAACCTTCTCTTTGGCCTTTGGAACATGTTTGGACCTAGATTGGGGTCCAAGCTCAATATTTGACCTAATTTGGGTTTTTATGCAAAATATCCAGTCAAACGTGGTCAAAAATAAAATCCAACTTTACCAATAGATTCCTTAGGTCCAAATTAGGTTTGTACCAAAATTTGGATCTAAGGGAGGGTCATCTTGACCTACTTTGTAACAAATAGTCCACCCAATCACATTCTAGCCGCTAACTTTTGAAAATCCTTGTGAAAACCCCCTCAACTTCTTCGTCACTTTTTGCATTCTGGTCCCTCTGCCATTGCAGCAGAAGACCCATACCTCCAACGAAGTTTCGAGGAGGATTTCTCCTCGCTTCCCTAGGGAGCTGCTCTCAGATTTGAAAGGGGAGTCCTCTGCGAATCCCCTACCGCCTGAGCAGTTCCTCATGCCCTAATTCACACCATACCTCTCGTGCGAACGCTCGAGAGCTATGGGTATCGTACCCGCGGCAACCTTTGACGAGGATTTTGCTCGCCTTCCAAGCGTTTAACTCTCCTCCCCAGCTTATAAATGAAGCTCCAGGTCCAGCTGCTTCTTCCAAGCTTGTTTTGGCTGCGGATACCCTCTGAATTTCATCCTCCCTCATCTCCGGCCAACTGCCCGCAAGCTCCGGCTGTAGATTCCCTACTAGGAGGGGGTGACGTAATAAATTGCGGAAATATAATATATACCAACCTCACAAAATAAATAATCGCACAAGGTACACAATTATTTTTAGGTGGAAACTCAAACCGGGTGAAAACCACCACCTAACCTTCTCGAGTTAGGATTTTCCGATCAACCAAGTTGATCAAATCCACTAAACGAATCACTTAAACGAGGGTGATTCAACCTCAATTACAACCACGCTACAAGTGCAAGGGTAGCGTTCCTCAACCCCTTCTCTTCACGGGAAGGATTTTGTCCCACGAAGGAGACGGGAATTCGCAAAGCGAATACCCAACCAAATAAAAAGATAAAATAACAAATATAGTCCTATAGAGCCAACAAAGATTTAAACCTAGCTTCCATATGAATTAGGAAACTCCCATTTGCAAGGAGTGCGTCGAATCGATGACGCGGGTGCGTGAGCCACGTGACGGCACAACGTCGCTCTCGTGAACTATGGCGGGAGAGCGGGTGCGCAAAGGCTTGATGCTCTCAAGATGTAGAACTTGAGCTTGGAGAGCAAGAGCTTTTCTTGGACACAAAAGAGTATGAAAGTGTATTACTAGGTGTGTCTTGTGTATCTAGGTATGTGTTTGTGTGTAAGAGGTTCCTCTCTATTTATAGAGGCCTTAGGAAAGCTTTGGAAGGCTTTGGAAATCTTCCATAGCCGTTGGGTGCAAAGCCCAAGAAAATCAGGCCGAAATCAGGAACAATGATTGCACCGATAGGGTTATCAAACGTCTGATCCTGGCATCAGACGTCTGGGAAACCAGTTTAAGACATCTGAAAATAAGGTCAGACGTCTGATTTTATGCGGGTTTCTTCCTGACTTAAATCAGGTCTAAACAGGGTTCTAGTGCAAGTCCATCAGACGACATATAGGACATCTGGCACTATGTCTGGATGTTTGGAAACCTACTTTTTCCGCGGAAATGGATTTCTAAGAGTTCCAACGGCTAAAAAATCTCTGAGAAGAGATTTTGGGTCAGCCGAGGCAAAACGGTCATCTATCAGACGTCTGGAAAGGCTTAAGGACGTCTGATAAGACTCTAACGGTCATATCCTTCAGTGTTTGCTAAGCAAGCCAACAGTCCACTAATTGGACATCTGGCAAAGTCATCAGACATCATCTAAGACGTCTGGACAGAGGTCTGGACGTCTGATTTCATCAGACAGAGCTAACAAGTCCAGCCTAAATGTTATCAGACGTCTGAATCAACAGTCAGACGTCTTAAAACACATTATCAGACGTTTGATTTTGGAATTAGACGTCTGAAAAAGCTGTTTGAACCCTATATTGGTTTTCTAAGTTTTCTACAGAAAACCTAAGTATCCTAGGGTTGTGCTAGTGTTCCTAGGACTACTGTTAGTGTACTTTAAGGCTCTTTAACATGATATTCTAAGGAACAAAAAGAGCAAGGAAATAAAGACAAAAGTACATGAAAGAAATAAAAAGATTTCTATCCTATTCTTCTTGTCCTTCCATCTTCAATCTTTCGCTCCTCGCGAATCTCCTTTGTTCTCCATCAAGCTCCTCCAATCCATCATGGATGCGAGATCGAACTCCGTCTAATCACGTCTCCATTTGCAATTTGACCTGAAATCTAAGACTCCAAGTGCAAATGTTAAACGACACGTGTTTTGTTATCATCAAAACAAACGATCGCGGTGCTCTAGCACCAACACCGGCGACCTCTCCTCCCTCTTCTCATCGCTCTGCCACCATACCAGTGGTAAAGTCTTCTCTGCCATGCTCCTCCGCGTCACGCTGTACCCGCGTGCGCCTCTCCGACCCCTTCCTTGTCGCTATCATCCTCACCTCAGGGTCTTCATCTCCGGCGACGGCAAATACGAGCCGTCCGCCTCCTCCCTCCTTTCTTCCGTTAAGTAGGTTAGAACTCTTCCCCTCTCTCCCCTCTTTATTTCCCCTATCTTTATTGCTATTTTTATCCCCTCAACTCCACAGACCACCACCACCTTCTCCACCTCCAGCAGACCACCGGCGAGGTGAATTGTTACGACACAGTTCCCGAATTCTTGTAGGACACGAGACCAACTCGACTCGACTAATCCCAAGACTCAGTTGTCCAACAAGAAATAACCAAAAAGTAGGGAAATAAACCACATCTACTATGCTAAGTAACTAACAGTAAAAGAGTGCAGCAGTAAAGGAAGTAAAAGCTACTAACAGTACATATCACCACCACAACAGTAAAGCGGAAACAAAGTACAGAAACATAAAAAGCAACAAGAGGCTGAACTCACTAACAAAAAGGAAGTAAAACAACAGGAACTACTACTGGACTCGACTGGGCCCAGCACCCTTTGCAACTGGCAACTGGGGCTGCTAAACTCCTAGACCTGTAAAGGGGTACGGGAACAACGGAGTTAGCGAATGCTGAGTAGAGTGGTAACCAACTAACTAAAGCAGTAAAAGCTAACAGGTAATTTATCTTTTCCAATTATTTTATTTTACAAGTCATTTCTTTTCACCCATTGGTTTACGTTTCAGATCTCTTTCTTAATCTCACATGTTTATCGTGGGAATGATCTTGATTGCAGTCTTTTTCGAAGAGTTGAAGGTACACGTGGTGCTCTCCTGGCCAGGAGAGTCCCCGTGATAATCCTACACTCAGTCAACCACCCCGGGGTCACTGTCTAGATGTAGCGGTGACTACGACACACACGATAAGCGCACAGGTAGCTACCCCACAGTGGCACGCGATCAGTCATTTCCGCTAGTGGGTACGCCCAAAGTACAGCACAGAATTGTATAGGGCCTAGCCCTCTCAATAACAGGGGTCTAGCCCTTCAGAACCTAACAGGGGACTCACCCCTCCACAGTCCGCGCACCCTCGTCTTACTACCCTGGTTTTCCTAGAGGGCCCAAGAAAAAGTTGGTGTAGGTGGCTAGCTTAACCCCGGGCCCTGTGGGGTGGCTAGCTCCCCCCTACACTAATAGCTCTCCCTGATACTGTGTACGCGAGGGCCAGCAGAAGTTGGTGTAGAGTGGCCATTCCTAACCCCAGGTCCCAACCCAAGGGCAGCTAGCTCCGCTCTACACTAAAAAGGAGACAGTCGCTCCCCCTTGGTACCACGTACTCAAGGGCCAGCATACTTCCCATTCACATTTCCAGACCTTTCCATTCATCCACAGGAGCTCTACTCCTAACTCCCCGTAGGGTTCATGCTCATATTCACATACTACTCCATACCAGGTTTCATCACTCACAAATTCATTCTTGTATTATACACATGCAGCTCGTATTTCCACAATTTAACAGATACAACAAGTAATGTCACAGGTAACAGGTTAACTAGCATAGGCATTTCATATTCCACAGGCAGCTCGTATTTCCACAATTTAACATATACAACAAGTAATGTCACAGGTAACTGTTTAACTAGTACAAGTATTTCATATTCCACAGGCAGTTCGTATTTATTAACAGGAAATTATTTACAATTCTATTCATTCGTTTATGACTGCAATCACAGACATTCATACAAACAATGCAAGTACTTCTTGTCTTAGGATTCATGCCACATCCTAGGTTTCTAGTTATCTAATTTCACATAAGCATTCATGTTTAATAATTAAATAAAGGGGAAACCACTCTACCAGACGACCCGGGAGTATTGGGGGCTCGAACGGTAGGCTTACGTGCCTCAGCAATCCCCGAATCCGCAACAGAACGAAGTCCTATATCAAAGAACATAACACAATGGAATGTTTAGATAATATAAAAGGCCTTTTAACAAGTAGAGGAACTCACAAGGAAAAGACCGATATCTTTTTTGCATAAAACAGACCTCAAACAGACCCTAAACGGGTTAAAAATAGGGCTGCAGGCCTAAATCAGACGTCTGGCACAAGGTCTAAACATCTTAAAAGTAACCAGAGTCTCACCTCAGGTTCTGCGTTGACCTCAGACATCCAGAACCTCTTCTCGATCGTCTGGACCCAGCTCCAGACGTCCGACCTCCCCTCTAGTCGTCTAGGAGTGCTTCCGGTCGTCTAGTAAGCTGTCCAGACCTCCGAGACACATGGGAGGGCGTGCCTCGCGCCTTCCTGAAGCTATCTCTGCACACGACAGAACGTATCTTCTACAATTAGCTATGTAGATCGTAGCGGCAGTGCGGCCCGCATGGCCGTAACCGCAAGAGGGTCGTACCTTCGCAAAGCTCTACTTTCAAATGTCCTGTATTGTCACCAGACGTCCAATATGTCTTCTGGATGGCACGCCAGACATCTGATTCTGGGAAAATTTCGAAACCAGAACCACCCCTGCTCCTCTCGCATGCGCCGCTCCGGCCGTGCGCCCTCCTGTGAGCTCCCACGAGCTCGTGAGTTCAAGCTCTTCCTCTTCTCCTCACGCCACCTCTCCTCCTTGTCGCTCGCTTTTGCACTCTCTCTCACACTTGCCCCTCTCGCTGCAGTGGAGAGGAAGGAGGGAAGGTGGTTGTGGTGGAGTAGGGAAGAAAGGAAGGGGAGAAGAGGGGTTTTATAAGGGTGCGCTAGAGTTCTGCGAGGGAGACGAAAAAGAGAGAGAAGAGAGAAAAAGGCATCTTAAAATTTTAAATTTCCAGACGTCTGGGAGTGTGTCCAGACGTCCGACCAGACGTCTGATCGACAGTCTAGACGTCTTAAAGGGCTTGGAACAGAACGGGTCTTTACACGCATCCACCGCTCCGCATCTCCACACGCCTCGCCAGACCCCTCATCACCTCCGCCATCACCCACTGAGCATCATCCGCCCCTCCATTACCTGCCAACACCTCCATAAACACCCCCCGATCAAACCCATCTTCACGGCCATAGAGCGACCTAGGCACACACGCCTAGGCCGCCCCACGGCCAGCCACCCACCTAGGCACCTTCGTCGTGCCACGGCGAAACTCCCCATCTGGTTTAATGAGGCCGCGAGGCCGTATTGAGTGGTTTCAGGGTTGAGCCCCTGCCGCCATTAAAGCACGGAGCAAGGAGGTCGCAAGCAGCGCTCTAGGCTTCATCCACCCAGGTGCTGTACTCCAAGTGACGCGTGTTGAGTGCGCGAACGCATCTAGCCAGAGAGTAGGCTTCGCGAGGCACCTAGCTGCGGCAATCGAGTGAAAGACCTCACCTACGGGTGCGAAGAAGCGGGTGGGACTTTAGTCCCACCTCGGAAGTGGTAGGTGCAGAGGAGTCATTTAAGTTGTTTTTGTGTTTCCCTCTTATCGCCTCAGAACACGAGGTGAGGTCCCCTCGCCTACGCCCCCGCCTTGTCCGTGACGCACACCCATGCAGACCTAGTACCTGACCCGTATACCTTGCACTCCTCGCACACCACCCACGCCGGTGCGCCTAGACCCAGGCGCACGTAACCAAACCCGTTTACCTAGCTGGCTCTGAGAGAGAAATAGAGAGAGAGCGACGTGAGGGAGGGTAGGGGATAGGTTTTGCACTCTCGTGTGTGCAGGGAAAAGAAGAAATCAAAGAAGAAGAAGAGGAAGGAGTAACTAAGGAGGAGAAGGAAGATGTCACTGTAGTCGCAAAGAAGCTGAGGCAGAAGAAGAAGGAAGGAGAAGGTGCGGCTGAAGAAGAGAATAAAGGAGGACTCAAGGCAGAAGCCAAAGCTAAGGAAAGAAGAAGAACGACTTGAAAGCAGAAGAAGAGAAAGAAGGAAGAAGAAGACAGATAGAGGCAGAGAAGAACGAGAAGGAGCTGAAGGCACTGTAGCAATCGCAAGTTAAGACATTTGATTCACAAGGAAAGAGGAAAGTCAGAGTAAGAAGGCCAAGCAGAGAACCAAGGGCAGAGAAGTCAAGGAAAAGAAAGATAGAAGAAAAAAAAGAAAGAAGGAAGAGAAAAGAGAAGAAGAAAGAAGAGAGACATTCTATTTTTTTTGCATTTTCTCTCTCTAGATTTCATATACGTGAATTGCATTGATATCATCTTTTGAGTAAATTTGGAAGTTGTGATTTTAGTTTTTAAATACCAATTTGCTCCCTGTGTTCGACATCGGATACTTAGGTTTTCGAGTAATAAAAGCTTCTTATTTGTTAATAACGCTTGATCGACTATACTTAATAAAAACCCTCGATCCCGCCGTTTCGTTAACACTCCTCAACGCTCAAGGAGTGGCATCACAAAGATCAGGCGGTACTCAGTTGGCTGTTGTCATCCTTATTTGAAGAAGTCCTTCCAAGTGTCATTGGACTTGAGCATGCTCATCAGGAATAGCAAACTCTTCAAGATACGTATGGTGCTCCATTTGCTTCCAAATTACTTCAGCTACGCATCTAGTAACCGCTGGTTAGGGCTCTTCCCTCGTTATGGTTATTAGATTTGCAATCGTTGTAGTATATGACAAAACAGCTACCAGATTACTACAGAAATTTTTTTACTCGAAATAATAAGTTTTCCCGAGGTCGAACTCAGGGAGCAACCATAATTCTAGAAGTATAAATATTCACAATTTTGTTACAAAAATAATAAGAGAAAGAGAGAGAGTTTTGTTGCCTTCTTCTTCTTCTCTTTTCTTTTTCTCTCTTTTCTTCTTCTTGGCTATTCCTCTTCTTCTTCTTTCTTCCTGCCTTCTTCTTTCTTCTTTAGCCTGCGGCTGTGGTGATCTTCTTTCTCCTCTCTTTTTCTTTCTTTCTTTCAGCTGCAGAGTCTTCCTTTCTTCTCAGCCTGCCTTGTTCTTTCTTTTCTCTGCTTCCTTCTTTCTTTTCCTTCTCTTTTCTTGTGTCTTCTTTCTTCTTTTTCTTCCTTCTTCTTCTCTTGTGTCTTCTTTCTCCTTTTTCTCTTCTTTCTGCTCTGGCCGCTGCCCTTCCGTCGTCTGATTTGATGCTTAGACAACTTAACTGTGGGTTTGCTACAGTGCGGCTTCCTTCTTCTTTAGTTGCCCAGTGCGGCTAAAGCTTCGGCCGCTCCTCCCCTCTTCTTCTTCATTAGCTTGCTTCTTCTTCTTTCTTTCTTTCTTTCTTTCAGCTACAGAGTCTTCCTTTCTTCCCTGCGTGCACACACAGTGGTCAGTGCAAAACCTGCCCCTACCCCTTCCCCGCGTCTCTCTCTTTCTCAGAATCTCTCTTAGGAATGCTCTCCCAGAGCCGGGTAATCGGGTTCGGGTAGCGCGCTCGGGACCAGGCCCACCGACGTGCGGTGGTGGGCGAGGAGTGCTTGGTCGGGTAGTCGGATCCGGCCCAGACCCGCAGGGCGTGAGCGCGGGCGAGGGCGAGCGAGCGCGTGGCGCGTTGCGTGCGAGTGAGAGGGACCTGTTAAGACCCGGGGCACCAAGACCACTTTAAGACGTCTGGGAGTTGGCCCAGACATCTGATCAGACGTCTAGACGCCTTCCTAGACGTCTGGAAATTAATTTTGCGTGCGTACGAGAGCGAATTTGTGCGCATGCACGCGCAGACTGATTCCCAGCTGCCCTCTTCTCTTTCTTTCTTCCCCCGTCGACTTGCAGAGCCCCCCACGTGCCTACATATACCCCTCCTCTCCCTCACGCCACACCACTCCCTTCCACCCGTCTTCTCCTTCTCCCTGCCAGCGAGAGCGGTTGCTGCGAGCGTGTAGGGAGAGAAGCTGCTACGAAAGGAAGAAGAAGCTCGACCGCGAGGGTGCAAGCTTGTCGGGGCAGCTAGAGCCGGCCGGTGGGAGAGTAGCAAGCGTGGGGTGTCACGGAGGAGCTACTGCAGCTCGGGCAGCAGGCGAACGTAGCACGGCGTGGCCGTACGTCGCAGGCGGAGAGCGACAGGGTCCTGATTCTGGGAAAATTTCCCAGAATCGGACGTCTGGACCTTCGTCCAGACGACGAAGAAGACGTCTGGAGGAAGACCCAGACGTCTGGCAGGTACAATATTTTCTTTCCTCCTTTTTATGAGGGTACGGCCATGCAGCCGTACGCTGCGTTCCTCTGCGCCTTTTCGTGATGAGAGTGGATGCGTGTGTGCGCAGGTGTTGTTCGGGAGGGCGCAAGGGCTCGCCGTTCCACACGAATCAGACGTCTGGCCATAGTATCAGACGATGGATAGGACCTCCAGACGTCTAGGGTAACAATCGGATGTCTGGAAACTAAGGCCAAACGATCCAGTGGGCTTCTGGACATTTGAAGGACTACGTAGACTAAGGTACGACATGATCAACCTTTTAAGACATCTGGAAGAGGTTCCAGACGTCTGATTTTGGACAGATTCGTCGTTTTTGACCCGTTTAGGGCCCGTTCGGAATCCGTTTTCCTCATTTCGAGTTGCATTCTTTCCAGATTTATTTTCTCTACCGGTTTACAGTAATTGTGCACTGTTCTGAGAAACTACTTGTGTTGATCCTTGTGTTAGGTCCCCGTTCCATTGCAGCTCTGGGGGTTGCGGAGGTGCGCGGGATTGCCGACCACACCCCCAGTACTCCCGGTTTCGCGGGTAGAGTGGCCCTTTAATTTATTTAACAAATTTGTACAATTATGAAACAATTAATAGAGTCCAGGGACATTGCATGAACCCTAGCACTGAGAAATTAGATTGAATGATAGATCCTAAGGCATTGCATGAATCATAGGACTGGAAAACTAAATTGAATGATAAATCCTACGGCATTGCATGAATCCTAGGACTGGAAAATTAGTTGAATATACAAACATTGCAGTTTTGGAAAAGTAGAAAGGAAATGATAACTGCCTGTAAATTGGTTAACAGCTGCCTGTTATGAATGAATAAATATGCTTGAAAACATGAGTTGTATGAACGTAAAGCCGGAACGGTGAAACCTAAATTGGCTGGGTTAAAAGAGCTTGAACCCTACAGGGAATTAGGAGTAGAACTCCTGGAAAGGAAATGGAATAGAATTGGGGAAGTGACCTAGCCCTTGAGTACGGAGTACCAAGGAGAACGACTGTCCCCATGTTTAGTGCAAAGCGGAGCTAGCCGCCCCAGGGACCCGGGGTTAGGACTGGCCACTTTGTACCGACTTTTGGCCCTCGTGTACATAGTACCAAGGAGAGCTACTAGTGTAGGGAGAGCACTAGCTACCCCACGAGCCCCGGGGTTCTGCTAGCTCTCCTACACTGACTTGTTCGGTCCACTTGGCAAACCAGGGTAGCCAGGTGAGGGTGTGCGGACTGTGGAGGGGCAAGACCCCTGTTTGGTTACTGTGGAGGGGCTGGAGCCCTGTTACTGAGAGGGCTTTGCCCTATACTGGTTCCATGCTGTGCTTTGGATGCACCCGTTAACGGAAACGACTGACCGCGTGCCAGTGCGAGGTAGCTACCCGTGCGTTTATCGGGCGTGCCTTAGTCACCGTTACGTCTGTCAGCGACCTTGGGGTGGTTGACTGAGGGTAGGACCACCACGGGGGACTCTCCCGGCCAGGAGAGCACCACGTGTTACTTCTACTTTTCGGAAAAGACTGCAATCAAGATCACTCCCACGAGGAACATTCAAGATCAAGAGAAGGATCTGATAAATAAATCAACAGTGGATAAATGGAAAAATATAAACAAAGGAAGTAAAAATATAACAGCTACTGTATACTCTACTACTTCCTTTAGCTTTTAGTTGCCACTCTACTCAGCGTTTCGCTGACGTGTCACCCTTTTTACCTTTTCAGGACCAGGTGTTGAGCAGCCAGAGTCAGCGGCTGCGGAGGGCGTTGGGCCTAGTAGGGTCCAGTAGTGTTACCTGTAGTATCTACTGTACTTTTCTTTCCACTGTAGTGAGTAATTTTCTGTACTCATTGTACTCTCTTTAATGTAAGCTTCATGTTATGTACATGTTTATTTCTTTACTGTTGTGGTGGTGTATACTGTAGTATTTCTTTTCTCTACTACTGTATTTTGTTACTGCTTGTTATATACATGTTGAATGAGGTTTATTTTACTGCTCTTTTAGTTACTTTCTTGTTGGACGACTAGGTCTTGGGATTAGTCGAGTTAGTCCGATTCTCGTGTCTAGTAGGGATTCGGGAATCGGGTCGTTACAGGACCTGACCCCTATGTATTGAAGGCAAATAGCCTGATACACTTTTTCAATATAAGTGTGGGCGCGCGGCCGCACACTTACGAGGGACTAAAATGCCACCTCCAAATCTCGCGCCCGCGGCTGAGGAAGCTGCTGCCTATTAGGGCAGCCGTGAGGCTCGCGACCGAAATCGAAAGCCTGGGCTTATTCGCAGCAGCAATCCGCGCTGCCTGGGATGTGCGCCAGGGCTGGAGGAAGCCTGGAGCTGCGAGCAAAGGAGTTGCAGCATCTTAACAATGGCGGTGAGGGAGCTCTGACCTGAAAGCACAATGACAGCCTCTCGGCCACATCAGAAAACGTGGGAAGCTTCGCCGGAGTGCGGCGAAGGCAGTGCGGTGGTCGGCGAGGCGCGAGAGCGCCTGTGGAGGTGGACCTAGGTTAGAATGTAGGCGCGGAAATGGGTCTGTTCAGGGGGTGGTCGGGCTGTGAGTAGTGGTGTATAGAGTTGAGGTCTGTGGAAGTGGGATAGCCTCGCCGGAGAAGGCGACCGGAGATGGAGAAGATGGAGTTGGACAGTGGTGGTCGGGTGGTTTAAATGGCAGATTAGAAGGGGGAAAATACAAGGGATAAAGAGAGGAAACTTTGTACCTAATTACTCCACAAGGGGGAGAGAGTAGCGCTCGGCTCGTGCCTGCTGGAGCTGAGGACGAAGATGCCCAGGAGGAGGGTATTGGCGACAAGGAGACAGTCTGAGGGCGCCAGCTGGTACGGCCTAGCGTGGACGACAGGGCAGAGTAAACTCTGCTGCAGGTAGGGTAGCAGAGTGTCGAGGAGGAGGAGGAGGAGATCGCCGGAAGCTTCAGGCGCTCTGACTGAAGGAGGAAGCTTGGAGGAGTCGGCAAACCTTGCCGCTCCTTATAAAGGCCTTGGCGCGAAGAGGGGATCGAGGTGGCGACGTGCCAGCCTCGCCGGAGAGTGGTCGGAGAGGATGCCCATGCCTCTCGTGCGTTCGCACGAGAGGCATGGGTGATGGCAGAGGGCAGGGGAGGGTCCCTGCGACAGCGGACGTCGCAGGGAACCCCCCGTCTATTCTAGAGGACGGTCGCCCTGCCCTGCGCGGTGCCATCCTCCGCGCAAGGTCACCGGAGGCATGGCACTGTGCAGAAGTGGTCGGGAGGACCGTTCTGCAAAGAACAACGAGAAGTTGGGGGCCTAAACGCAAGGGTTTCAAAAGATAAGGGTCAAAAAGTAAATAAAGAGGACCAATTTGTAAAGTCGGTCAAGATGGTCTTTTATTAGGCTCAAGTTTTTATACAAGACTAATTTTAACCTAAGGATTTTAATGGTAAATTTTGATTTTAGGTTGGATCATAATTGATCTGTCAATTTGCGTAAAAACCCAAATTAAGTCATTAATTGGGTATGGTTCTCAATTTAGGTCAAAATAGGTTTCAAAGGCTAAATTGAAGGTTCTAAATCATAGGGGATATTTTTCTATGAATTTTATAGGGTTTAGTTGATTTTTATCCTGCCTCGAACCTCGTGAATTAAAGTGGATTTGTTTTAGGGTTACAGAACGTCATTTAATTCTTAGAAGTTGCTATAACCCTTTTCAGATCAGATCATCTCACTTCCACCATTGTTAAGCTTGTTTAACCTGTGTTTGGACCCTTAATTACCCTGTTTGCATACTGTATTGGTGAAATTATAGTTTTACCCCTGATGATTTGCTTTATCCTTTAACTCAGAATTCTCTGAGTTAAGCCTCTCTTTGGATTTTATAGGAGCTTTTTCACGCATATTTGGATTAGATTGTGCTAGTTAGGGTTCATGATGAGGTTCTCATCAGCATCCAGCTACATAACCTCAGGAAAGGAGATGAGCAAGTCGCTACATATCTTCAGAAAGCCAAATACATTGTAGATGAGTTGGCTGCCTTTGGGCAACCTATCTTATCTGAAGATTTCAATGCGATTATATTCTCTAATCTTGGTACTGATTTCAATGAAATTGTGGCTGCCCTATCTGCACGTCCTACCATCGTCCCTTTCTCCGAGCTTCACAGTCTGCTACAAAGTCACGAGATACGCACCCAACGCAACACTACACCAGTCGTAGCTGCTACGGTCAACATAGTATAGCTGACCTCTTCCTCCAATCACTATTCCTCTCGAGGATGTGAATGTGGATGTGGTCGTCATGCTCATCTCTCGTCTCCAAGCCTAGTTTGCTGTCTGAAGGTTCCTACGGGAGGGGGTGAGTTTTGTGGGATAAAATATAAAATGTGGAAGCAAAATAAAATAATCTCACAAAAGATACAATCACACAATTGCACAAGTGACTTTTAGGTGGAAACCCAAACTGGGTGAAAACCACTACCTAACCCTCTCGTGTTAAGATTTTCCGATCGACCAAGTCGATCAAATCCACTCACCCAGTCACTTAAATGAGAGTGACTGAACCTCAATACAACAACACTACTTTATATGAGGGTTGTGTGTCTCAAACCCCTCATATTCACGAGAAGCTATTTGTGTCACGAAGGAGATGGGAATTCGCAAAATGAATGCTCAACCAAACACAGAAAAATAAAACAACCTATAGAGCCGCAAAGATTAAAACCTTGCTACTATAGGAGTTAGGAAACTTCCCTTTGGCAGAAGTGCGTTGACTTGACGACGCGGATGCGTGAACCACGCAACGACGCTTTGTTGCTCTCATAATCGAGGAGTGAGAGTAGGTGCACAGTTGGATGAAGCTCTCAGGTGTGGAACTTAAGCTTATAAAGCTATAGCTTCTTCTCAAGATCAAATGACATAATATGGTAGAAAGTAGTTTCTTTAGGTGTGTTCTCTGCAAGGCAGGGGGCCCTCTCCTATTTATAGATGGCTTAGGAAGGCCTAGGAAGGCTTTGGAAGCCTTAGGTAGCCATTGGGGATTATCCCAAGGCAAATCTAGCCACAATCAAAATCATTAATGATTCTAAGAGGGTCATCAGACGTCTGGGAAAAAGATCAGATGTCTAGAAGTCGCTCCTAAGACGTCTAGAAATTAAATCAGATGTTTAATTTTAGACGAGTTTCTTCCTGACTTGAGTTAAACCTAAACAGGATTCTTGTGAAAGTGGGTCAGACGATAGGTTGGACGTCTAGCACTATGTATGGACGTCTGAAAACCTATTTTACTATGAGAATGGATTTCCCAAGGTCCAAACGGCTATATTAGTTTGGGAAAGCGATTTTGGGTTAATCGAGGCAAAACGGCTACATATCAGACGTCTGGAGTCCTCTAAGGACGTCTGATAGAAAATCAAAGGTCAAACCTCAACTATAATATTCTAAGCCAACGTGCACTAATTGGATGTCTGGCCAAGTCATCAGACATCTTCTAAGACATCTAAACTAAGGGACGGTTGTTTGATTTCAACAGACAGAAGGTTCTGAGACCAGCCTTAAAAGTTTGGACGTCTAATTCAACATTCAGACATCTTAAAGTCCAAGATCAAGCGTCTGAATTTCAGATTAGACATCTGATCAGGCTGTCTGAAGCCTATTTTGATTTTCTAAGTTTTCTAAGAATTGTTTAAGTGTTCTAGGGTTGTGCGAGTGTTCCTAGGATTACAATTAGATAACTTTGAGACTCTTTACCAAATATTCTAAGACAGAAATAAAGAGTAGCAAAGAAACAAAAACAAAGTATAACGAACAAGAATGGAAATCGATCATATTCTTCATCTCCTTCCTTCTTCAAGCTTTCGCTCATCGCAAAGCTCCTTCTCCTCCAACGAGTTCCTCCAATCCACCATGGATGCGAGCTCTGAGTTCCTTCACACTTGAATCCATTTGCAAATAACCTGAAGTCTTAGACTTCAAATGCAAATGTTAAATACAAGTGTTTTGTTATCACCAAAATTGACGATCGTGATGCCCTTGCACCAACACAGTCTCACGGACATTGCCCTTATAAATGCAAATTTCGCTAAACAGCTCCAATACCACAAGCACATTTCTCTACCACCTCTACTAGCCTCACTGGAGATTGGTATGCTGACTCTAGAGCATCCCATCATATCACTAATGGCATGGAGATGTTGACACCGTCAGACAATTATATCGGCCCTGACACTATTCAAGTTGTAAACACTCAAGCCATGCCTATCTTCGGTATTGGTAAACATAGCCTCAAATACCCATCTTGCCATTTCCAGCTAAATAATATTCTATGTTCTCCATCAACCTCCAAATCCTTATTATCCATCTATACCTTCTGTTGTGATAATAATTTCATTTTTGAATTCTCTAATGATTCCTTTGTGGTAAAGGACCGCTTCACAAAACAAATTCTTCTACATGACAAACTTGAGAATGATTTGTATTGCTTCCCCCACCCATCGTCGTCATCAGCTGCTCTCTCTATCTCCTGACAAAGCTTTGATATTTGGCATCAACGCCTTGGCCATCCTCATTTTCAGATAACTTGTCAAGTTCTTAAGAATAATGGTCTTTCTGTCTCTTATGCTTCTAGGTTTGCGAATAAATGTACTGCCTGTCTTTTAGGAAAATGTACTCGCACTACTTTGCATGAGACTAAAACTATCAGTAGTGCTCATTTAGATTTGGTTTTTAGTGATGTCTGGGGACCAACCCCTACTTTATCTGTTTCTGGTCATCGTTATTTTCTTTTGTTTATCGATGATTATTCAAAATTCACTTGGTTTTATCCCTTAAAGTGCAAATTTGATGTTCCTCTTGCATTCAAAAAATTTCAGAATATGGTTGAATGTCAATTCTCCACCAAAATAAAGCAATTCCAGTTTGATGGAGAAGGCGAATACATTCCTCTTAGGTTATACTTCTTAGACAAAGGAAACATCCGTCGTATTTCTTCTCCTCACACCCACGAGCAAAATGGAGCAGCAAAACGTAAAATCAGACATATTGTTGACACTACCCTCACTCTACTTGCTCACTCATCTACACCTAAACATTTTTGGGATCTAGTAGCCGAAACAACGGTCTACCTTATAAATCGCATCCTTGAACCTATTCTCTCCAATAAATCCCCCTATGAAACACTCTTTCATAGGAAGCCAAATATCAACTTCCTTTGAGTATTCATATGCGCTGCCTACCCTCTACTACAATCGTATAACTCTCATAAGTTTTCTTTTCGAGCAACAAAATGCATCTTTCTTAGCTATGCTCCCAATTACTTGGGGTACAGGTGCTATGACCCAACTACTCGGAGATATTATATTGCTCGACATGTTACCTTCGATGAGCAGGTGTTTCCCTTCAAAGGTGAATCCATTCTTGGTCTACCTTTGACGCCAACAGATGAAGCTTGGCTTGTTGTAAAACTACTAGTATTCGATTCCCAAGAAGTCGTCGTGTCTTCAGACACTTCCCCATCATCTCCCAGCCCGCAGCACCACCTACGTCCAAGGAAACAAATTGATTATCGATAGCTTGCTGGAATATCCAACAGGTGCCCTCGCCATGCTCTACTGGTCGCTCTCAATACTCTCTTGCAACAAGAACATGAGCCCACGTGCTTCTCTCAAGCAAATAAAGACTCTCGCTGGCGACAAGCCATGAATACTGAATATAGTGCGCTTATAAACAATGGCACATGGTCACTAGTACCTAGGAGTCCAATGAATGTTGTCGACTGTAAATGGGTATTCTGACTTAAGTATACCGCAGATGGACAGATTGATCGTCACAAGGCTATTCTAGTGGCAAAAGGTTATACCTAGTGTGAAGGCATTGACTATAATGACACCTTCAGTCCAGTAGTCAAAGCCACCACTATTCGTGCTATTCTTTCTCTTACTATCTCTCAACATTGGCTATCATGATAGTTGGATGTTGCAAATGCATTTTTGCATGGCAATCTCAAAGAGGATATCTACATGAGTCAACCACTTGGATTTATTAACTAGAACTATCCAAATCATGTCTGCAAACTTCATAGGTCCTTATATGGTTTTAAGCAAGCACCAAGGGAATGGTTTAATCGTTTGAGTACCTACCTCATCTCACTTGGCTTCCAAGGCTCTGCAGCAGATTCTTCTCTATTTCTTCTTCGACAAAATGAAGTAACTCTACATCTTTATCTACGTTGACGACCTGATCATCACTGGCAACAACAACGCAGCTTTGACTAGTGTTATTTCCAAGCTTCATGAAGAATTCAAAATTTGGGACCTGGGCAATCTCCACAACTTTCTTGGTATTGAAGCAACTAGTCACAATAGTGGACTCTTGCTATTACAACGAAAGCATATTTTGGATCTTTTACAACGAACTGGGATGACAAACTGCATGCTCCTACAAACTCGAATGTCCACCTTCGTCAAACTAACAGCTTAGGGAAAAGCATTTCATGATCCTACGATGTATCGGCAAGTTATTGGAGCATTTCGATACATACTTCTCACTCGACCAGATTTATCATTTGCGGTCAATAAGGCATGCCAGTTGTAACGATCGCGTGCCCCAGACGTCTTTTAAGACGTCTGGGAGGAGGTCCAGACGTCTGAACAGACGTCTGGGATCGTTTCCAGACGTCTGGAAAACAGTTATTTTCGCACGGGAGAGTCGTCTGCGCGCCTGTGCGCGCAGACCCGCGATTCCTCTCTCTCTCTTTTTCCCTCTCTCTCTCTGCGGCTGCAGGCGGCCTGCCACCTCCTCTCTCCTCCTCGCGCGGCCTTAAAAGGGCCACGCCTCCCCTCCCGTCTCCACCGTCTCCTCCTTCTTCTCCTTCCTGTGCGCGAGAGCGAGCGGACGCGAGGGCGGCAGCGACGGCTGCAGTGAGCGCGGAGGTGCGGCGTGCGAGGGCGGAGCTCTGCCGTGAGGGCGAGCTCGCCGGAGCGGCTTGGCCGGCCGGCGGAGGGCGCAGGGGGCGCGGAGCGACGCGGAGAGGGACCTGCTGCGGTTTGAGCAGCAGGAGCGCGAGGTGCGACGCGGGCGGCGTCGCGAGCAGAGTCCGGGTCGCGCCCTGATTCTGGAAAAATTTCCAGAATCAGACGTCTGGGTTGACAGCCAGACGGCGAGGTAGACGTCTTGAAGCTCATACAGACGTCTGAAAGGTGAGTTTACCGCCTTCTCCTTCCTTCTTGTCGACTGACCGTACTAAGGGAGGGAGTTGGCTGTGCCCAGGTTCGCTGATTCGCCATCCCTTGCGAATCAGATGTCTGGAAGTTGTACCAGACGGCGGGAGTGACCTCCAGACGTCCGGAGTGACCATCGGACGTCTGGGAGCTAGGCAGACGTCCCCGCAGACTTCTGGACGTCTGGGAAACCACGCTGAACAGGTAATTCTCTGATCCACTTTTTAAGACGTCTGGAAGGAGTTCCAGACGTCTGATTTTGCACAGTATCGTCTTTTTCGACCCGTTTAGGGCCCGTTCGGGCTCCGTTTTCCGCGATTCGAGTTGCGTTCTTTTCAAAATTAATTCCTCTACCCGTCTACAGTAGCTATACATTGTTTTGAGACACTCCTTGTGTTTGATCCTTGTGATAGGACCTCGTTCGGTTGCAGTCTTGAGAGTCGCGGAGGCACGCGGGATTCCCGATCACGCCCCCATTACTCCCGTTGTACCTAGTAGAGTGGCTTTAAGTATTAATAAAATTTGTTAAAGTATGGAACCATAACTAGAACCTAGGACATTGCATGAATCCTAGGAATGAGAAATATATGGAATGATAGTTCCTAGGTGTTGCATGAATCCTAGGGCCGGAAAACTAGATTGTATGATAGACCCTAGGATATGGCATGAATCCTAGGATGGAAAAGCTAGTGGAATGTATAATAATGCAGTCTTGGAAAAATGGAAAGGAATATATGAAGCTGCCTGTAAATTGAATTCACAGCTGCCTGTTATGAATAAAGAAACATGATTGGGATCATGGTTTGTAAGAACGTGAAACTGGAAAGTAAGACATAAGATGTTCTGGAACCCTACGGGGAAGTAGGAGTAGAACTCCTGGAAAGCGAATGGAATAGAATTGGGGAAGTGAGTTGGCCCTTGAGTACGGAGTACCAAGGAGAGCGACTGTCCCCCTGTTTAGTGCAGAGCTGAGCTAGCCGCCCCAGGGACCCGGGGGTTAGGACTGGCCACTCTGTACCGACTTGTTGGCCCTCGTGTACGTAGTACCGAGGAGAGCTAGTAGTGTTAGGAGAGTACTAGCTACCCCACGGGCCCCGGGGTTCTGCTAGCCTCCTTCACCGACTTGTTAGGCCCACTAGGGCAAACCAGGGTAGTAAGGCGAGGGTGCGCGGACTGTGGAGGGGCAAGGCCCCGGTTTGGTTACTGTGGAGGGGTTGGACCCCTGTTACTGAGAGGGCTCTGCCCTGGTTCCGTGCTGTGCTTTGGGCGCACCCGTTAACGGAAACAACTGACCGCGTGCCAGTGTGGGCTAGCTACCTGTGCGTTTATCGCGCGTGCCGTAGTCACCGTTACGTCTGTCAGTGACCTTGGGGTGGTTGACTGAGGGTAGGATCACCACGGGGGACTCTCCCGGCCAGGAGAGCACCACGTGCTACTTCTACTTTTGGAAAAGACTGCAATCAAGATCGTTCTCACGAGGACATTCCAGATCAAGTAAAGGATCTGAGAAACAAATGAAATAGTGAAAAAAATTGAAAGATGTGAATAAAGGAAGTAATAGAACATAACAGCTACTGTACACTCTACTGTTGCCTTTAGTTAGTTTGCCACTCTACTCAGCGTTTTGCTGACGTGTTACACTCGTTACCTTTTTCAGGACCAGGTGTTGAGCAGCCAGGGTCGGCGGCTGCGGAGGACGCTTGGCCGAGTAGGGTCCAGTAGAGTTACCACAGTCTCTTGTACCTCTTTTGTTTCTGTTCTAGTGAGTAGTTTTTGTTTCCGCTGTACCTTCTTTACCTGCAGTTCTTGTTATATGATAAATGTTGTTTTACTGTTGTGGTGGTACCTACTGTAGTAGTTTCTTTCCTTACTGCTGTACTTTCTTACTGTTAGTTATATTCATGCTGAATGTAGTTTATTTTACTGTCTTTTGGTTACTTCCTCGTTGGGCGACTAGGTCTTGGGATTAGTCGAGTCGGTCCGGTTCTCGTGTCTCGCAGGGACTCGGGAACCGGGTCGTTACACCAGTTTATGGAAAGCCCAACAAACAAACATTGGGAACATGTCAAAAGAATTTTAAGATATCTCAAAGGCACAATCAATCAAGGTCTCTTTATTTCTTCCAACTCATCAATGTTTATTCATGCCTACTCAGATGCCGATTGGGCAGGATGTCCAGATGATAGAAAATCCTCCAGAGGGTACCTCATTTACATGAGCTCCAATCTAATATCTTGGTCAGCACGAAAGTAGCAGACAGTCTCATGCTCCTCAACTGAATCTGAGTATAAGCATTTGCCAATGCCACAGTCGAATTGATATGGGTTCGCTCACTGCTCAATGAATTCAATATACCACTGAAAGAACCACCAACCTTGTGGTGTGATAATATTGGAGCCACTTACTTGACAGCTAATCCTGTTTTTCAGGCTAGGACTAAACATATAGAAGTTGATTATCATTTTGTCTGTGACCAGGTTGCCAAGAAACTTCTTTCAGTCAGATTCATATCCTCAAAAGATCAACTCGCGGATATCATGACCAAGCCATTGCCCCGAAAATAGTTTATGACCATTTGCGATAGACTTATGATTCAATCTGCAGTCACGTGGTTCCTTGGATTGAGGGGGCCCGTCAGCCGATACTTCCTCAACAAAAACCAGATCCCTAAACCGTAGGAGATCCCAAGTCAAAACAATTCCCTAAAAGCTTGGTCTCGGTTGTTGTAACACATCTGCTATTTTTAGCTGATTGTAAAGTCTATAAAATAAGTCTATGTACTACATTCGTTTGATATGAAATAGAGAGTGAGGAAATCTTATCTTCTCCTTTGTTGATAATGATGAAGTGGCTAACTTTACATAATTAAATGCATGTAAGATGTGCTTTTTATTAGATTGTATGCTATCTTTTTTTGTACTTTTTGTGTAATCTTGTAAATATTGGTATCTAGAGCACTAATCCTTTTTTTCTATTCATGTGTTGCAAACTTGATTCAATGCAATGTGGATTTGTTAGGATGATCAACTTTTAGCCAGATATTATCTTGTGTGTTTGTTTCACATTTTCTATTTAATTGTGTCATTGGCATGTAAATATGCTTCCATTGATGTGTATATTGGAAGTTATGGTTATATTATGCAATTGTGTGATATGGACAATTCTAATAAAGTAGATTGTAGATAAAAAAACTTTGTTCGTACGTGCTAACCTATTCTTGAGTGGTTGAGAGGTTTTGAGATGTGATACTAGTGTCAATTATCTCATAAAACCATTGTTGTATGACATAGCATTAGTGTTTGAACAACGGTGCTATGCTATTTGTGATAGCGACATATAGTTGCAAAAGATTAAGTATGATGGTTATGCATTGTCGTTGTTGTTCAATTTCGCTATAACTTTCATAATTCCTGACAATAATTTCACATTACAAATAGTCTACCTTTACAAAAAAACTTTTGGGGATGATTAAGTTAACGTCGCCTATTACCTATTTTGTCCTGAAGTGCTTAACTATATATTTTATAGCTACAACCCACTTGATATTGGAAAAAAAAAAGCCTAATATTGTGTCCTCAAGAATGCCTTTTATAAATTTTGGGCATAGGTTGTATTGAGCTCATGTTGCTCAATGATTTACCTTTAAAAGTGTTATTGGAGGTGAAGTAAGAATAAGTTTATTGTCATCAACAAGAACCTAGCAACTAGAGAGAGAGAGAGTATGTAAGGGATAGATTCACCTTTGCATGTAGCTTTTCATGGATTAAAGATGCTAGTTAAGCCAATGACGATAATTATATGAATGTAACTCCACCTCATTTTTTAATGTAAAGAGGGGTTGATTGGAGCCTTTTTTTTCAAAGCTCTATTGGGTTTGGAAAAGGGAAAAGAGGTTTATTCACAATGAACAATTATACAAAAAGATAGAGAATTTGGCTATCTAGTTTAACTTAGAAAATGTGTATGTCTAGGGAGAGTGTGTGTTAACTCTTAAAATTTTTACTACGTAAAATAGGAGTACAGAAAATCACTTCTCTCTTTCTCCATCTCTTTGTGTGCGTGTCCCCATTTACAGTGATCCTTATGTATTTTAAAAGTGACAAGTTTCGTAATGTCCAAAATCTTACGAGTGTAAGATTTTCGAATCATGGTAATCGTGGTTAGATGCTTGGTCGTCAGACGACGACTGTTACTTGACAATAATCGTGAGGGCATAGCCTTAAATGGTCGTAATCGTTGTCCTTTGGTTGGAAATTTATATGCTGGGTCAAGTAGTTGGGCTAGGGTTCGCCTAGTCGACAAGACATTTAGGTCGTTAAAGTAAGAGGAGGTTTGTTTTATTTATTAAGTGGACTTAAAGCCTCTTCAACGATCCTTGTTAGTCAGACATTTAACCTTCTGCCTATTTCTATTAGTTGGATAGGCAAGGATCTTTTGTTGGATCATTACTTTTTTTAACAAAGTTTTTATTTTATTGAGTAGTTAGGTATCATTCTATTGAATTTTTCATATTTTATTTGTTGGATGTCTCGAGTTATTCTTAAACCTTTAAGAGATCATTAACAATTAAACCTAATAAGAAATTTTTCCTTCCATCATCGTCGCTAGTGGTGCCTTCATTTTTCTCCCATCTTATTCCATTTCCATCCTTGCCTACCATACGTGGCATTGACGGACCTCCTGCTCTTTCATGGATATGCATGTATATCAACAAAAAGAGGGAAGGACTAAACTTAAAAATCGAGACGTTATCAATATAATTTATAAAAAAATCTTGGAAGTCAAGACGGATGACTGCCTCTACGTACACGTGGCGAAGTCACGTGCTTGGTGCTGCTGACGTAGCGACTTCACCACACCATCGCACGCATCGAGAGGAGTGGGACGTATGGGACGTAGGACCGATTTAAAAACCATGGCTCCCACGCACCACCTATTCGCCCACCCCCACAACCCAAACGAAAACGGAATCCCCCCTCCGCTGACCTCTGCCATCTCCACCGTCCAATCCGTAGACCGCCCGCCATCCCCGCGAATCCGACGACCCAAATCACCCAAATCAGATACCCCCAAATCTACGGCGCACGAACTGCCACACCCACCAACTCTCTCTCTCTCTCTCTCCTTCAAACACCCAAAACTCGAAAAGAGGAGGGTTTCCTCTCTGTTCTCTCTCTCTCTCTCTCTCTCTCTCTCTCTCGTTTTCGTCCACTTCGCAACCCCTCCTCGCCGCCGACGCAAGCTGATCTCCGGCTGCGCCACCCCGACGTCCGACGTGCCCCCCCATGGAGACGGAAGGCGGAGCCGGCGGGAAGTTCCGGAAGCGCCCCTTCCGGCGGTCCCAGGCGACGCCCTACGACCGGCCTCCGTCGGCCCTCCGCCCGGGCCTCCGGCTGGCCGCCGAGGACGGGGGGCGGATCGGCTGGCTGGCGCGGTTCGTCGACCCCGCCTCCAGGGTGATCGCCGGTGGGGCCACCCGTTTCTTCTCGTCCGTCTTCCGCAAGCGCCTCGGGGCCCCCCCACCACCCCCGCCGCCGCAGACGGACACGCCGACGCCGACGCCGACGCCGACGCCGACGCCGACGCCGACGCCGACGCCACTGGGTAAGGGCTTCTGGACTCGTTATGGAGGTTTGGTGGTCTGGAATGGTTGGGATTAGGGTAAACGTTGGGGCGTTTTGGGGAAAGTTAGGGTTTTGTTGGTTATTTTGGTTTGGAGGGTTGTTCTAGGGTTTTTGAAGTGCGGGAGAGCGGTAGATGTAGGAAAGATAGGAACTTGGGGGTTTCATGGAGTGAAGTGCGGCTGCTCGAATGGAGTTGCTTGTTTGGATTGTTGGGGGACCATTGTTGGCCGTTCCTATGGATTATTAGTGCCGCGAAGATTGTAGGCTTTTGAATCGGGGGCTTCAAGTGCTCCGTTGAAAGCAGGTAATGAGATTACGAAACCCCAGAGATAAAATAAGATCGTTCGAAATTGGTTGATCATTTTTTTCTCTCTCGATGATCCTTGAATTTTGAATTGCAGTTATGTCTGTTTTAGCTAAAAGGAAGAAAATAGGTAGCGTTTGGTCTACTCTTTAGTTTGGGCATTGTCCCTCAGATGCTGTACTTTTTAATTGCTAGCAATTCAATTGCTTTGCGACCTAGCTCATTCATCATGGACAAACCTATAATACATTTAGCTTATGTTCAATGTGAGTGGCTAACTAGGCATTTCATTCTCAACAATCATATCATTTTTAACAGGTGGATGTTCGGTAGGGGTAAGCCTCAAACCGAGTTTGTGCAAAATGCACTTAATTCCGAAGTTTTTCTATGAGCCAACCACTAGTAGTTAATCGGACAAGGCTAGAGGTTCAACTTAAACCAAACATGTTAGAAAGGATTTAAGCTAGAAAATCAAGCATTTGAAGTATGGATTTCACAGAAGCTGTTTATAAAGTAGATCTTCAAGTTCTTGTTTTCAATACATAGGACCAGTGTGGAAGTTCTTGGAGAGTGCAGTCCTCAGAATTTCAGCTGTGGATTTTATCTAAGAGATACACTAACTATATCGGAATGTAGGACTTATATTAAAATAGTTACAGTTGTTTTTTCAAAAAAAGGTTAAGAGTTGTTTGCTTGATTGAGTAAAAAGTTGGGAAATGTTATTACAAAAAACTCTGTAAATTTTAGCGAAGTACTAAGAGAAAATGACTGTACCAAATACCAATAATGTTTAGCTGGATCAACTGGAATACGAGGGTGGTAAGGTTAGAACAAGCAGTCAGTGTACAAAATCTGTAGTTCACAGTGAAATACTGAGAGAAAAAGTCATGTGCTGATATTTAGCTAGGCCAGTTGAAATACTGGTGTAATATTATTAGAAACTCACATCCTGTGTAATTAGCCGTAGGGATTGAACTGGAAAGCAGATGAGGCAGTCATTCAAGATGGTTATGGTTCTTTTTTCAGAAAAACAAGATGGTTATGGTTCTGCGAAGTGAAGACATTTAGAACCTCTAGTTAGAATGTGTGATGTGGCAAAAAAGATGAAATGCAAACCTTGAACCACACATGGGGAAATTCATACATAAATGTGTGGGATTAGGGTATCCAACTGAGAATCGGGCTCTGTATAGAATGTAATGGATTAAAAAAATTGGTTCTCCTAGTTGGTGAAACCAGGCTAAGTTTTGATTATTCTGTTGGATTTTGTCATTGATAAATCTATCAATTACATGATTCGTGAGCTATCATTGCTATTATGAACATTTTTTTAACAATTTGATTTTTACATGTAGTTGTGAATTGAATTTGGTCCTTTCTTCTCTTGTCCTTGTTGTTTAGTATATAACAAGATGCATGATTTTTTTTTTTGCAGAAATGGATCCTGAGAGCAAAGAGGAGGTTCATGATGTTTCTTCAGTTGTAAGTACTATCAGATAAATAATTTATCATTTTCTTTTCTTGATGTTGTATTTTCCTTCTTTCAAGCAAGAGGATTTTCAGTTTATTGCTTGTTGTTTGTGGAGATTTCTCACTCAAGTTTAATAAATTTTGCCTTATTTACATTTTTAGCTGCACTGATTGTTTATAAATGAAAATACTCAAAAGTTTGTTTATGTAGAACATCAAATGTTCTTCTGTACTGGAGCAAGGTGTCTAAATTTAGGCAGTAATATGGGAGCAGTTCAAATTCTCCTTGAATGTCAATTTCTTGAAGAATTAATATGTAAAATTGATAAATTGAATTTTCATTAGAGGGTCTATTGCTCGGAAATGCAGGGAGATTTATCTAGATGATTTGCGCACTTAATATTTAAATGTTACATTCCTTGGCATGAGGTGCCCAGACTTGCCACAGATTCACAGATCTTAATCTTTGTTCACAGTTGCCAGTGATTGCCAAAAGTGGTTATCTTTGGGAAGGAGAGATCTGATCTTTTTAGGTCAATTGAAATTTGTATTCTTAGGAAATCAATGTAACCATTGATGGGTGCGAGGATTTGTCAATGTTGTCACTTTCTTCAAAGGAACCTCCTTTGATTGGAGCTTCTCTTATGGCCCAATGATGCATTTCAAATTTTATACAGATTATCTCAATTCAACTCCAATGAGGGGGAGTAGTTGCATCTTTGGGATTTAGAAGACAATGATGTTTTGTCAAGGTGTCCTTGAGGAAGGGTGAGGGTAAAAGTGATGGCTAAGGTGATGCATCATGATACGATTTATGAAGAGTTCAAGGGTTTCAGTGTGAATTTCTAATTTCTATCTTAGAGAGGGCTTTAGCAAAATTTTTGTCTTTTAGGAAAGAATCTAATTGATATTTCCTTTGTATTTTTTCCTTTTCTCTATTAGGAAAGAGAAATTTTTTGAATTCTCTAAAAAAAAATTCTATTTGAATTAGTATTAGGATTCAAGTCTTATTGGTTTTGGGATTAGGAGTCTTGATCTTTGAGATTGGGGTTGGAAAATTCAATTTCTTTCTTGTATTACAAGTAGGATAGGATTAGCTTTTTTTCCTTATTCTATGGAACTCCACCTCTATATAAAGGGAGAATTCTATTGTAAAAACCGGTGTTGGATTGAATAAAACTTGACTTCTAATCTATCATCTATTATCCTTTCTTACTTCCATTCTCTTTCAATCCTATGCAGTTTGGTATGTTTCTTTTCTTTCTTTTCTTTCTTTTATTAGGAGTTGGTACATGGATTAGCTTTTTTTCTTTATTCTATGTAACTCCACCTCTATATAAAGGGGAGAATTCTATTGTAAAAGCTGGAGTTGGAATGAATAAAACTTGATTTCTCATAAATCTCTACTATCCCTTGTCAACCCTATTCTCTCTCAATCCCACACAGTTTGACATGATTCTTTTCTTCTTTTCACCTTCCATCACCTTCTGAACACAATTTTTCCCCATTTTGTATCACCGGGTGTTTGGTTTTGGTTTCTTAATTTTGCCTAAGGGACCATGGCATTATTGAGGGCTGGGTTCTTTTTCTATTTTTCCTGTTGCTATAATAGAGTTCTGGATTTGGTTGTTACATTCCAAGTGTTTATAGTGATGTGAGGTTTGTTTTATCTAGGAATTAGAGCTTGATATTAATCACTGTTTTCCAAACCTCCTCTGGAAACAATGAAAACAAGAAAAGAGTTTAAAGGGTCTCTATTTGACTGTTTGTATCATCTGGCGGCTTGATGTAGCTCTGGTGTTTTGATGAACAAGTACTTGCACATGGTCTCTCAATGCCCCATGGTCGGCGCACTGAATTCTCTCACATCCCTTTTGAGTGCAAAATTTTAATGCTATTTCTGATTAAGGCCTGTTTGTTCTATTTAGGTTGCATTTGTTTGCACATTGTGGTTTACATATGCTTTCTTTTTTTTTTTAGGTGGTATTCATTCTTATTTTCTAATGGCATGCATATGACTTTTGTACTTAAATTGCCGAGGACCTACGTCATCCTAAAAGAATCTGGCTGAGCATTTAGTGTTGTGTTTTATAAAGTGGGATGATTTGAGTCCTCGAGGATCCATTTTTTTTAGAGAATCAAAGCACTTAAGAATGAATCATTGCTACAGATGAATATATTTTAAGGTGGATGATGGTTCAAAGAAGTGGATGAATGGATGGTCAGAACCAGTAGAGTAGAATGATACGAATTGAACACAAAGTTTTCATGAGATCTGCATGTTCCAAGCAATGTGAAGAAATCAGTGGATGCATCATGACATCGAATATTGATATTGACAAGTCAAAATGGGGATATCGTTGTTGATATACCTGAATAAGCTAAAATGGCACAAATTCTCAAATTTTATAAAATATTGATTTTAATGATTGCTACGGTTTTAAATAAACGTCTTTGAAGACTAGAATCACGACTTTTTAATAGCATACAAGATAAATATGCTAAGGGCAAGTTATAACTCAAGCCACACTAACATGCACATATATTCCTATTTTATTGATACTAAAATTAAAAGGAGAAACAAAAGTTAAGATCATAAGTTCATAACAAGCAATAGCTAATAACTAACTAACAAATTGTGAATAACAACTAAGAAGCAACTAATCATGGTTTCTATTAAACGCAATTATTGAATGCATTGATGGCATTTATGCTACCCATTGCATGGTGAATGTACGATGGACCGTGGTTGTAGAATGGAAGGAGCGTAGGTTTATGGTGCATGAACATGAAGTGACAAATGGAGGAAAAAAGACTGAAGAAGATGATATAATAAAAGAAGATGTAGAGTTGAGATGTAAGGATGAAGTACGGATTATTACCTTAAAAAAATGGAAGAAAACAAGAGGGGCCATCAATGCACCATAATGTCAAGGAGAGACACTCTAAAGTAGCAGCATGCACAGGCACTCAGATCTAAAAAGTGGGGCATTCCCCGCATGCACGGCCAAATACTGGCATATATCAGTCCATGCACTGATATGCACCCAATTTTCCTGATAAGATTCAATATATTCATACCCCTGATATTTGTGGGGATAAGATTATCATTTTCAACTTTGGTACTCAGGCCTTAACAACATGGTCTGGAATGGCAATATGAGATGATATGTTGTGATATTTAGTTCTGTGGATGCTCTTAATTGTCTAAGACTTGGGAAAATGAGATTTGCCAAGATGTGCCATGAGAGAAATGGAAGACAAATACTGAAGATAGGAAAAAAATTGGGAGAGGTTGAAATCACAATGTGGTTCTCAACAATTTTGACTTTGTTGTTGGTTTTTTTGTTACCTTCTTGGGCTACATGTAGCTACTGATAACAATACTCGGTAAATGAAAGAAAATGTGAAGCGGAACTTCCTCCTTGATGTCTGAATTCACATGCCTCATCTCATGAATTGTGATTCCAACATATGCACTAAAAATGAAACAGACTCGTAATATGGAAATAATCACTCTAATTTAGGTCCTTTTTTTTCCTAGTACATGTTGAATTTGACTTAGTAGTTAGTACTTCAGAAAAAAAGCAAAAGGCATGCTCATCATCCTCTTTGTAAACTTCAGTCAAGTAATTAACTCTGCCAGTTACTTGGTTGGTTATACCAGGATTAAATAGTTATGTGTGCCTTATGATTTTATCACTATATTTATTACTTTCCTTATTAGTAAACTAATTTTGAGTTCATATATTAAACACTAGAAATCGCTAATTAATCCCCCACATACCATGTACTCTTTAACGAGTGACCTCCCAATGCAGGTATCTCAACCTTGATGCACATGCATGTAGTGTATAAGGATGCTTTTTTTTTTTAGTAAAAATGAGCCACTGGCGGTAGATCTTGATTTTTAATTATAATAATTATGAAGAAAGCTATTCTTCTTCATAGCCCCCAATGTGGTGAATCACACACCATTTCTGCATCACCCTTTTCGTCAAAAGATTGTAAATTAATTTGATTCCATCATCATTGACACAATTTTTTTGGCATCATATCAATCTCCATGGCACAATTCGCCAGAGTACCCTTGAAAGGTTACATCTTACCATAGATGCAACTTCACCATCTCTTGGTTATTTGTGCCTGAATGGGTTTGGCATGTCTGCAGTGCGGAATTAATGTTTTAGATGCCCACACAACTGCTCCTTGGATTTCTCTTCCTCAGGCAACCACCCACCCTTCTTGCTCCTCTCCCTCTGCCTTGAACTCTTCTCCTTTGTCAATCTATGATACCACACCCCTTTTACCCTACTCTCTTTCCACTCTGTCTCAAGTGCATTCCCAATTGCATGGCCTCTTCAATAACCTCTCTATTTGATTCAGCATCTCATATTCCTTTGAGGAGACACCACCAACCCCAACTTATCGATCAAATGACATCTTTGCAAGGGTATCCACATTAATCCCTTGTCATCCTCCCCATTGGACCATCCACATCATTCTGGAGAATTGCTCTTAAACTCCTCTCCTATCCCACCTCATGATGGTGTAGAGGTGACAATGGTGGGGGTGATGGCAGCAAGGTGTGGGTTAATGTTAACTGGAGAGGATACTTTGGGACTTGACATAATTGCGAGTGACATTGGAGGCAAGGAGAAAGGTCAGACTATGATTGACAGGTGGAGAGAGGAGGGATGGATGAAGATAGTGGCATATTTTATAAGTTAGAGTAATAATAAGGGATTGAAGGGACACCTTTTTTGGTATTCTTCATTAAGCTCAATGGCAATGTTTAGAGATCGTATTTTGAGGGCCATTGATGATTAACGTGCAACAAAGTGAGGGCATTTTATACTTACAAAGATATGGGGGCAATTGTGTAATTTTGCATAGGTCCAGGGCACCTATCAAAGCCCCATTAAACTATTGTTTCATAGGTTAGTGGTAATGAAGCGGATGACTGTGCATCCTTTTTCCTTTCCTAAAAAGTAAACATTGCATCATAGGTATAGCTTGTAAATCTTGTTTGAAAAGGCAAAAGGATGCTTACACCAATGTGCTATTCAAAATTTATTGCCTAAATTTTTATGAAATGAAAGTAAGATCCTGTCACTCTTATTAAGCACTGCCTGAAGACACCTTTCCAGATGAAATATGCAGCAAGCCCTCCAAATGACCAACATCAAATAGCGAGCAAGCACATAAGCTCCTAAAGTTTTGGAATAAAATATAGCATTTAACTTTAACATATTATATATTTTACAGATTGTACAAAATAACCATTTTTTTGTGGAAAAATATGACTTCTATTTTTTTAAGCAGCGGGGTTTTTGCATTAAAGCATGCTGTGGTTTTATTATCTTCTTCCTCTGCTTTCCCACTACCGACCACCCATCCTTTGCAGCCACAAACAACATCCCTGGCCTGCCCAAGTTAGCCCAACACACACATGCGCATGAAATAACTTACAGTTCATGCAACCTCCTACAGTAGCATCCTTTTGACATGCAATGATTTTTACTCAGGATGATTACGGATCTTTGGTAATCTTGGTAATCTTTCTTTCTCCTTTGAAACAAAAAAGCTATTGGTTTATTTTGACGGTCTTATGGGATGGGATGTCATGCACAATTAACATGGGAGCTTGTTTGGGGCCTGATGTCTCCATGGTTCATAAGGTGTCGGAGATCTGGCAGATGCAAAGTTGTATAGATGCTTGACAGTGCAACTTGTGAGGGTTTCTGGCGGTTTTGACACCATAGCTCCAGAAAATGAACTTTTTTTGTATTTGGAATAATGACACAAACAATTTGTTAATTAGATTTAAATTCTGTAGGATTTATGCTTGATTGTGATGTAAATCATGGAAAACTCCTCAAATAGCTTGTCAGGGCATAATTTTGTCGGACTGGATGCTTGTTGGTGCTGATGGCTGAATTTAGATTGGTTGTGGTTGGAACTTTTGTTTTGCCTAACCTGAAGTGCGACTGTGCAGGTTTATTAGTACTTCCCCAGCTTTGTTCGTGCCCTTGATTGCAATTTCTTTTCTCCTCTTTTCTTTTCTTTTTTTTCTTTTGTGGGGGTTGGTTGGTTGGTTGGGGGGTGGGATGGGTGGTTGTGGAGGCTTGGGTTTCTTTAAATTGTTGTTGAAGTGAACTAGTAGTTTTGTGATTAAGTGGTTTTGGCTGCAGCTGTTTCGTTTTGACACATTTCATTCATAATGAACTATGGCGCATAGGAAGATTCTTTTGTATATAATATGCATGGATATAAGCCCCAATCAGTTGAGCTTCTTTCTTGTCAAGCATTGCAGTTCAAACTGCCTTAAACTGACCAGCCATGTGCAAGTGCTCCTAAATAGTCAAGCTTCTTTTTCGTTGGGCATTGCAGTCCAATCTGGCTAAGACTAGCTATTTCCACCAATCTATTTGTAGGAGGAAAAGAATTGGATCTATTACTGAAACCCTAGGCCCTCTTATATAGAGAGAGACTTAATGGGTAAAAGTACAAGAATGCCCTTAATAATGAGAAATAGAAAAAATGCAATTCAACTCTTAACACTCTCCCTCAAGCTGGATTATAAATATCTGACATGCTTAGCTTGGTACAAAGGTACATTAACCTCTTCTTGGCTAAGGATTTAGTAAATATGTCAGCAATCTGATTTTGACTGGAAATATAAGGTGTACAAATCTTTCCATCTAAAACAACATCATGCACAAACTGACAATCTATTTCTATGTGCTTCTTTCTTTCATGAAATGCTGGATTGTTGGCAAGGAAGGTGGTTGCCTTATTATCACAGTACATAGGTATGGGATCTGGAACTTCAACTTTAAAATCACAAAAATAGATCTGATCCATTAGAGTTCACAAGTAGTGTAGGCCATGGCCTTATATTCTGATTCAACATTGGATCTGGAAACAACATTTTGCTTTTTACTTTGCCATGTAACAAGATTGCCACCTACATAGGTGTAGTACCTTGTCGTGGATTGTCTGTCCTCATGAGCACCTACATAGTCTGCATCAAAGTATCCACATACCTGAAGGTGTCCATGTTTTTGGAAGAAAAGACCTTTTCTAGGAGCTCCTTTCAAGTATCTCAAAACTTGGCATAGTCTAGCCCAATGTATCTCTCTAGGCTCTTGCAGAAATTGACTTAGCCTCCCTACAACATAAGAAATATTTGGCCTTGTCACAGTGAGGTACAACAGTTTGCGAACCATAGCTCTGTATCTAGTCACATCTTCTAAAATTGAGCTGTTAGTGTTTGCAAGGTGAATAGCTGGATCTAAAGGTATACCGGCAAGTTTGCATCCAAACATCCCCGCTTTACGAAGCATGTTAAGTACATACTTCTTTTGAGATAAGACCATTTCTTCATCTTTATGGTGTATCTCAATACCCAAAAAATACTTGATCAAGCCAAGATCTTTAGTAACAAATTGTGTATGTAGGAAGTTCTTGGTGTCCTCTAGACCCTCCAAGTCACTTCCTGTCAACAGAATATCATCAACATACACAATTAAAATAATAAACCTTGACTGTGTGTGTTTGGTAAACACCGAGTGATCAGACATAGACCGAACAAACCCAAAACTCTGAAGTGCAGTACTAAATTTGTCAAACCAAGTTTTGGGGCTTTGTTTCAGGCCATTAATTGCCTTGTGAAGTTTGCACATCTTATGACACTCCCCTTGAATAACAAAACCTGGAGGCTGTTCCATATATACTTCCTCATCAAGGTCATCATAGAGGAAAGTATTTTTAATATTAAGCTGATGTACATGCCATCTTTTATTTACTACTATAGATAGAAGAATCTTGAAAGAATTCAGCCGTGCAACAGGTGAGGTCTCAAAGTAATCCACCCCAAATGTCTGAGTGTAACCCTTGGCAATGTAGCCTTGTATCGTTTAACTGTTCCATTAGGTAGGTATTTAATAGTAAATACCCACCTACATCCCACAATAGTTGCTACTGGAGGCAAATAAACAAGCTACCATGTACCTTTGGACTAAAGAATAGACATCTCCTCTTTCATTGCCTTTGTGCAATTTGGATCCTGAAGAGCCTCCATATAATTTCGTGGCACCTGGTGACTGTCAACTGCAAGAGAAAGTGATTGTCCTGCTGCAGACAACTGATCAATAGTCATATAATCTGCTAAAGAATATCGAGCACACGACCGTGGAGCCTTCCACTGCTATAGGAAGTTCCAAGTCATCGTCCTGAGTAGAAGAGGATACCTGATATCGAGACAAATTAGTAGAATCAGTAGGGGACTGAGCAGAATCATGTTGGGTAGGTATAATGGAAAGAGGCTCTTCCACATGTGGATTGGAATCTTTGGATTTGCGGTGAAAAGTTTGTGGATAGTGAGTAAAGGGTTTTGCATCAGGTGTAGCTATATTTGGTGATTGGCTAAGTGGGCTCTGAAGGTGATGTAGATGGAATAGGAAGAGGAATGTCATGTTGTATAGTAGGTGAGGATTGGTTCCCTTTATGGGGGTAAAAGGGAAGCTCCTTAAAGAAGGTAATATTGGCACTGGCATAAAATTTATGAGCCACATGTTCATAGCACCTATATTCCTTTTGGGTTCTCGAGTACCCTAAGAAAATACATTTCACAGAACGAGTTGACAAGTTATCCACTTTAAACAGATGAACAAAGCAAACATATCCAAAAACCATGAGGGTAAAAGGGAAACATGCCTAACAGGAATCAAAGTAGAATAGGGTACCTTCCCCCCTAATACAGACGAAGATACCTTGTTAATAAGAAAAAACAACAGTAAGAATTACATCAACCCAAAAACAAGATGGAACATTCATTTGAAACATGATAGATAACGTCACATCTAACAAGTGATGTAACTTGCGTTCAGCAACCCCATTTTGTTGTGAAGTGTGAACATAAGAAGTTTGGTGAATCACCCTCATGGAACTAAAAAATTGAGTCAACTTGGCATTAGTAAATTCCAGTCCTTTATTAGAATGAGAAACCTTAACAGTGGAAAACTAGGTCTTTATTTCATTGAAGAAATTTTGAATAAGTACAGGGCTTCAGAATTTTTCTTCAACATAAACATCAAAGACACATGGGTACAATCATCAATCAAAACAAGGAAAAAATGAAAACCCCTAACACTGCGGACCCAACATGGCCCCTACAAATTAGCATGCACAAGATTAAAAGGAGACTCAGACTTCTTATTTTGATTGGAAAAAGGTGAACGGTGGTGTTTGAACAGGAGCTTTTCACTTGTAGAAATACGTCAGAAAAATATGATGGTGTAATGTGTAAATTGTGGTGGAAAAATCCCGAACAAAATTGATTATCAGTAAAACTAACCACGGTTGATTAGGTCGTATCCATAGGGAAGAACAAATCAATAAATTCACGAATAAGTTTACCTTGTATTCGTCCAATCAAATGCAAGATCTGTGCTCAAATTCGCTGCGAAATGCGACGAAAGGAGGAAGACACAATAATTTAAGAATGTAAGGTTATTTGCACAATTTTTCCTCAATAGAATATTCAATAAATATGTGATCAGTAGTGGCATCTCATGTAATGTTCAATTGCACGCGTATTAGAGAGAAATTGTGTAAATCTGAATCCAAATTCAATGTCGAATGATGCGCATAATAGGAGTCAAGTGAATACGAGAAAGCACAAGTGCACTGCTACAAATTCACCTCAATATAATAATCAAAAAATAAAAAGTCCCACATCTCATCAATGACATGCAAATGTAAATAAAAATCAAACCCAAAATAGAGCTTTTCTTCCCTTCATGCGTGCGTGGTGGAGAGGCGATGGCGGATCGTGGGAAGCTCGGAGAATGTTAGCTGCGATGAGGGCTACGCGTGGGTGGTGACGACACGTCGAACGGTGGTCGGAGCTGCCGCCGGTGATGAGGAGGGGTGGTGACGATGGCGGGTGTCCACGCGGATGTGCAGGCTGTCATGGTCGGCTCTGAGGGCGTGGTCGAGCTCGTGAGGGCGCGGCGAGTTCGTTGGAGTCGACGACGTGGTGAACGGAGGGTGGAGGGATCGGCTGCGTGTGGACATGGACGGTGAGCTTTGGGTTCCTCTTTGTTGACGGAGAAGAAGAGAGGAGGCTGGGCATGTGCATGGGCTGGCGGCGCTGGTTGCTTCGCGCGAGGGTGTGGGGTGCGGCCTACTGTGTGCCGGTGAGCGTGGGCACGACTGTTGGCTATGTGCGGCGGCTAGAGGGAAGGAGAGGTCGTGCGTGGCGCTTCTGCGTGTTGGCGTTGTGCGTGCCTGGTGCGTGGTGTTGGCATTGCGCAAGGGGGCTGCGCGTGAGGGGAGTGTTGGCTGGAGGTGTTGGCCTGCGCAAGGGAGCGCGGTGGTCGTAGGTGCACGCGGGGATGGTAGTGGTGCGTGGAGTTGGCGGTGGCTCCTGTTGGATTGTTTGTTGAAGAACAGAGGAAGAGGAGGATGAGGCTGGCCTTCCTTCTCAAACTTCTGGGGAAGTGCTTGGACGTCTTAAGTGAGGGGGACGGTGCATAGTAATGGAGATGGAGCACAGTGGCGGTTGTTGTCGAGGCGAAGCACGGTCGTGAAGTCGGAGATGCAATCGAGTTGAGAACGCAGTAGCAAACGCGGTTGCGGGTGTCGGTGCTGTCACCACCGACCGCGGTGATGGATTTGTCGGAGGCAAGACACGGTGGTGGTCGTCGGAGGCGAGACGCGGTGGTGAAGATGTTGGTGGCATATGGTCTTGATGTTGCGGTAGAGGGGGCTAAGACGTGGTGATGGGGTTGGCACAGTTGCTGAAGCACGGTGGTGGAGTTGTTCTCCCCCCTGTTGGAAGATGGAGCTCTGATGGACGGATGGCTCGTGGGGGAGGAGATATGATGGAGAGGAATTCCTCCCGTAAGAGAGGTAGTTTTCCTCCCCCTCCAGAGGGAGATAATTGGATGTCATCCCCTTCCCTCTTTATAAGGAGAGAAAATAATCAGAGCGAGAGAGATATTTAAGGGAGAGAGAGATTCTCCCCTCTGTTCCTTCCTGCACATATAGAGAAAGAGAGAATCAGAGAAGGAAAGAGTCATAGAGATAAAGAGTTGTTATTTTATGTTACCAAATAGAGAGGAGAGAATTGAGGGAGAGAGATACACAAGGAAGGTTTGTTTTCTGTCTTTCTTTCGCGTGATTTGTAAACTCTTCCATGGGGATTCTTCTAATTAGGATAGAGTCCACTCCTTTCCAAAATTGGAGATGTGAAGTGAACTCTTTCCTTTCTTATATGTGACAAATTAAATATCTGGCATTCCAAATTGAGTATGATTCCTTCCAATTTGTGCCTTCCATAGTGATGCAATGCATGAAATGATAATTCTAAAGCTTACATAATTTTGTCCATATAATGCATACTCTAAATTGAATTATTATTTCAACGATAATGCACTTAAGCTCCAATTTAGCCCACTAAAGTGGACCTACCAGTGTTTGCCAAGCTGACAGGTATCGCACGAAAAATAATCTAGAAACTTCAAATCTGGAAATCGACGATGGAGAACGGAAATACTCGGGTGACCCAATTGCATGCGCCACTATAAGGGAGTAGTGGAGCAGCGACAGTAGTAGTAGGTGGATGGCTAAGGTATTAGAGGCCATTTTGCTCAAATCTTTTACCAATCCGCCTCATCGTCTGCAGATCCTACAAGAAGTAGTGGTCATGAACATGCTCAGCATCCTAGATCTTTAGTAATCATACTAATGGATATCAAATTGAGTGCAAAGCGTTGAGCATGCATAACATTTGACAAAGGAAAAGAGGAAGAAAGAGATATATCTCCATGACCAATAACAGGAGACAAATCACCGTCTGCTACTTTGACTTGAAAGGGAGTAGCAAGACTATGAAGAGAAGAAAAAAGAGTGGAGTCTCCTATTATATGAGAGAAAGCACCTGAATTTCCTATCCATGTTGGTGCACAAGTACTGGCGGACAAAGCACAAGTACATGTAGGATGAGGAATAGATGCCCCAGCAGTAGTGGTGGTCTGAGAAGTCAGTAACCTATCATACTCAGCCTCAGAAATAGTAATCTGACTATCCATCTTCGAAGACTGTTATCCTCCTCGGAAACAACCTAATTAGCACGGAGGCCCTAGTTCTGAGGATACCCATGCTTAATTTAGCGTCTGTCCACACTATGCCCAATCTTATGACAATATTCACACACAAAGTTCCCTCTGCCACGACCTCGTCCGCCTCTAGAGGCGCTCCATCCTCTGGCACCTCGTCCACCACTAGCAGGTGGGCCACGACCTTGACCAAAAGACCTATGGCAGAAGAATCAGAACTGGGAATAAGGTCGGAGATCTCTAATCTCGAGAGACGGGCATAAATCTTTGTAGGAGTGGGAATCGCCGCAGAAGTCATCAACTGGTCCTTTACTGACTTGCATTCTTCTGGACCCAAAGTAGCGAGAAACTGTATCGATTGGATTGCCTCTCTCTGTTTTGCCATGATTGTGATGTCAGATGCCAACGACTGAAATGTGTCCTGTTCATCCTATAGATTTGTGAGTGTACCATAACACTCTGCCAAGGACATGGTCCCTTTTTTAAATGTGTGAATATCCTCAATCACACGATACATAATGCAATATTACTCTTTTGCGAATGGATCTCGTGTAGCGCTTCCCACATTTTCTTTGCTTAGGCATAAGACATGACTCGTTTTGTAATATTCTCTTTCATACTATTCAGCATACATGTTGGAACCAAGTCATTATCCACCTCCCAGGCATCCGCCTTTTTGGAGTCCTCTGGCTCATCCCTCAAAGAATATATTTCTTTCTAAGTGATCCAACAAATCGTGTAAAAGTAGACCATAGCAATAAATTGGAACCATCCAATTTGATACTAGTTCCTTGCATATGAGAGGGAACATTTGTGGTTGACATCTTACCAGTAGAGTCACCAACAACCTCTTTACTATCAGCCTTGGTAGCTACTTCGTGTGAATCAACAACTCAACAATCAAAGATGACAAAAAAAACACTACTCATAGGAATGCTCAGAGGACTGCAAACATAATCATTAGTTTGAAAAACACAAACTTAGGTCTGAAAAATACCAACTTTAGATCACATGGGGCCGATCTGCCTCTCTAGGACATGTACATGTTACCAAGGATCAATCGGACCTTAGCAATAGTTCAAGAAGATCCCTAGGAAGGCAAGATCAACCCCAGCAGCCACCACTGGACTCCTAAAAGCCCATCAGGTGGTAGCGGTGGCACTGCAGGGGTAGAGGAGCGACGCTGGCGACGATTAGGGTGGGGGGGGGGGGGTTGTCATCGACGCTGCTAGCTCAACAAGACCCTTTGGCGGCACCCTTAGAGGGTGGTGGAAGACCGGTGGTGCTGTGGCGGTCTCCTGTTGGAGATCGTCTCCGCCGGTCTTCACCGAAGAGAGATGGGTGCGGTGGTGGGTATGGGAGACCTATTCTCTGTGGGATATCGAGTGCTGGTCTAGGATTGTTGCTCTGATACCATGTAAGAGGAAAAGAGTTGGATCTATTATTGAAACCCTAGGTCCTCTTATATATAGAGAGACCTAATGGGTAAAAGTACATGAATGCCCTCAATAATAAGAAATAGAAAAAATACAACTTAACTCTTAACACTATTTTATCTCAACCTGATTTTTGAACCTTGGTATTGCTGTCAAGGGATTGCCACCGAAAGGAGGCAGGTAGCCACTGAATGGAAAAAAAATCATGGGCATGGCTTCTTTGTCAGTTGTGCTACTGAATCTGTGGTCATCTACCTAGTTGCATTGTAGATGTTGTTCTTTATCAAATCCCATTGGAATGATAATCACAACATAATCTACTCCTGTTCCTGAACTCCTGGCACAATCAGTTTGATCTAGTCCATTCTATGCTAGTCATTTTTTCCCCTTGAGATATTATGCTAGCTATATCTTTGGAAGAGTTTGATTGACATAGGGTTGTTTAACCAACATGATTTTGATTTCGGTGTCAGGGGCCAAAATCAATAGAAGCCACTAAAGAACATCTCACAAAGAACTCCCCTTTCAACGTCTTCTGGCCTTTGATAGGTTCTGCATGAATTTGAGTGTACACCCCCCTCCCTCCCTCTCTCCATTCGTAACCAAAGAAAAAAAAGTAAAAAAGAAAAGAAATCTGCTATGTTGATGCTGTCATCCCCCGGTCAATGTTTCCCAGTGAACTCCTCTTTGGGCTTTATGGATCACAGCGACTATATTATCATCAAAGCAAATAAGCACATGGAGCCCCCTCTACGCAACCACCAAACCGCCCAACTAAATATGCAGCTGAAGAAAAACATTTTTATAAGCTTATTCAGAGCCTCTTTCTCCACTAGGAGGCATTCACACTCTTGCTTTTCAGAGTTGCCAGTCTTCAGGTTATTGGCAATGTCTCTGTTACTTGGTCTCAGACTAGATATTTTAGCTGGTCATTTTTGACGTCATTGACTGATTCGCTTCCAAAAGTAGCTGTTTTAGGGAAAAAACTTTAGTTGGCCTAAAGGTGGATAACCTTGTAAATTACTAGTTTACTACAATTGTTGGTAGTTGTAAAGCTTTGAGCCTTGTATCTTTTGCATTGTAGTCGTTTTATCAGTAATTGTAGTTAATTTTTGTGGATTATATATTATGTTTTGTAGTTTTCCATCATTTTCTTGTTAATTTATCAACAAAACAATCATTTGTGCTTTCAAAACGCTCATTAAATTTGACTTTGTTTGGATGCTGAAATCCTTTTCTCCACTAATATTATCGTTCAGTTTTTCCCTTATTGTTAATTCAATAAGCACTTTGGTCTACGTTCATGGCACTTGTTGATAATTCTTACCTATCCCCTATTTGGCAAGTGTAGCTAGGTCTGTTTTACTTGTTGCTCATTTTTTTTAACACTTCGTGTTCTATCATTTTAATTTTTCAATTTGATCTTGTAGAAAATTCTGACGCGAAAGGTACATGATCAAGGAGACAAAGATGAACAAACATTCAAGGGCAACTCTGAGAATAATGGGATCTCAGAGCTAGAGCAACTACTCAATCAAAGAACATTTACAAGGAAAATGTTTATTCTTTTTCACTGGAAATTGAAATTTATTTTCTAATAGTACTTTCTAATATGGCCTTTTAATGCAACAGGGATGAGTTTGAAAGATTGACAGAATTTCTGCGTTCACGAACTGCGGGCTTATCAACTGATAGGAGGGACCAAAAAGTTGAAGCAAGTACATCAAAGCAGGTCATTGGAGGCAAAGAGGAAAAGACAGGTCTTCTAGAGAAAGAAAACGAAATAAGGACATCGAAGTTATTTAGTAGCACTCCAAAGTCCCATTCTAGTTTAAAGGTAGAGTGAGATTGCATTCTGTTTTTGTTTCTAAAATCATGTTGAGCTGCATCAGTCAACAAAATTGGACTTTTGGTGAAAACCTAATGAGCTCTTTCCAAGTTAATAAACTTTCATGTTGTTAGAGCTAATTAGGCTTGGGCTATTATTATTTTATCAGTATTCTTGTTTTATTTGTAATTAATATGTTTTTTTGGAAAGGAATTTGTAATTAATATGTTGGGCAAGCACCTTTGTGTTTATGAAATTGTTCAAATGGTTGTGTAAGTCTACGAGTGGATTTTTTTGAAAAGAATATGCAGATAGTAGTTGGGTGGTCGAAAAACAAAAGACAAACAAATAGTAGTCCAGCCTGAGTCCTTTCCATAAGAGTAGTCCTCCAAGACCTATGAGTAGGACTTCCTAGCCTAGTTTTCTCTGAAGTGCTTAGAGCATGCATGTATTGACGCCAGTTTCTTGGGCTGTTAGTTCTCAATGATTGGCCTGCATTGTTTTGAGAATGGAAAAAGTCCCAAAGTGATTGGTTGCTCGAAATCAAAGTCATCCACCATGTACTGGCCCCTTAGCATTAAATATTCCTCCCTTTTTTTCTTTAATGGATGGGTTCTTTTGATGCATGAACTGCAAGCATGGATTGTTGTCACATGGAATTTATAATGGCAGGACAATCTCTTTAATTGATACTAATAACTATAAATGACTACAACATTTAACATTGTCAATTGTTTTTTCTCTTGATGCTGGTGACAGCTTCCAATTGTTTACAAGCTCAAAGATGCTTTCCTGAGTTTCTTCCAACTAATTTTCCTTGTTTTATTTTCCTGACTGAATTATGCAGCTATCGTCTGGAGCTGTTCAGGAGTCCAAAGAGAGGATCACATCACCAACAGAAGTGGCCAAAGCTTACATGGGTTCTAGGTTTTCAAAGCCTGCTCTACCATTGACTGTGCATTCAATGTCCCGCAGGGAATCTGCAGTGTTGGCCAGTCCACAAATGCAGTTCAAGCCATCTGACACATTTGTTGGTCCAAGATCGACCATCCAGTTAGCTGGACTTCCCGAAAATGGTTTGAGGACTCCCAAGACTCAAGGAAGATCAGCACTGTACAAAATGTCTCGCTCTCCTTATTTCAAGGCTCAGACTCTGGCCTCTGAGAAGGTTCTTTCCATAAACAAAGTTTACTTTGTCTTTCTTTTTAAGTGTTGCTAATGTTCAGTTGCTGATTCAGGGCCATGAACTGTCTGATGGGGGGCGCAATGTGTTTCCAAGGTCTCCGTTGGTGAGGTCTGATCTTTCTCTTTCTGCTGGCAAACAGGTAAAATGCATTAGTGAAAGCATTTCTTCTAAGTGTCTGTCCTTACATGTCTAGGTAATTTTAGTATTTTACAAGAAGATATCTAGGATAAAGGGAAAATAGAAATGGAATAGTTTCAAGTTTTAGCTTTCAGAAAGAGCTTTTTCACATTTACCAACAGCATATTATTTTCATAATAGCTTTAAAAATATGTTGCATTGTTCCTTTTAAAAAAATGTTGATTTGCTTATTGTCAGTATGCAAGAGATATTTGCAGACACATATTACTAGCACCATCATCAAAAAAATAAATGCTAGCACTAGGGCCATTTGTATGGAGATTTCTGGTTTGTAGATTAGTTAAACGGTGTAAGGAAATGCTTTGATCAATCTTTGTTGGAAGAAGTCTTCCTAGACCTCGTACATATTGTAGGTACACATATTACTAGAACTTTTTTTTTAATGCTGAACACCAGGGGCACATTGCACTGACCTATTTTTGTTGGAGGAAGGTCTTTCTAGACCTCACACATATTGTGGATACACATATTACTGGAACCTTTTTTTGAAAAAAAGTTGCTAGCACCAGGAGCATATTGCATGGAGTTTTCTGTTTGTACATTAGTTGAAAGGGGCAGGGAAATACACTCATCCATCTTTGTTGGAGCCTTGGAGGAAGGTCTTTCTGGACCTCATACATATTAGTAAATGCCCATGTAAATCCCATGCATCCCCCCACCCCTCCTCCTCCACCTCCTCCTCTTGGAGAGGGTTATGCAGTACAGCTCTGCCAAAGTTGTATAGTTTTTTTAAGTAGATTGAACTCGTCCTTTACATGCCTATGTCTTTACTCTCTGTTCTTGCGTCCATTGCACTGTGTAGTAGAGGGTGTGATCATGGACATACACTACTGCTGGATGTATAGTCTGACAGCCATTTAAACTTACCTTCAACTTGATTTTTTTTGGATAAAGAATTCTTCTCGAAATTGTTATGACACTTGGCCTTTGAATAGCTTGCTTCCTCCAAGAAGTAATCTTGAAATTTTGGTATGCACTCACCAATGACACACTCTGGATGGGAAAGTTCTGTTCCAAGTAGGTTTCAAATTATAACAATTGCAGATGTTCTCTATGTGAATAGTCACCTATCAGATGCCCATCCTTATGAAGACATTGGCTTCAAGGAATGAGACTTATGCCTCGGCGAATGGTGATTAATGCTTTACAACTTGGAAAAGTTTGCAGGCATGCAGCTCTGGATTGACTTTCTATGTGATGTTAGTTGAATTTAATCTCAATCTGTTTCCAAACCTTTAGGATTTGAGTTGTTTTTCACAAAAAAAGGCTTTAGAGTTAGATATGGCCAAATTACAAACTTTAGGATTGTATATTTATTTATTTATTCTGTTAGGCTGCTGTTTGATCTTAACCTTATTTTGGCTTTGAAATGCTACTATTTGAGTTAGATGTGACCAAATTATATATTATATATTATTATTATATATTTTTTCTGTTTATATTGTAACATATGTGAAATTTTGGGTCTCTATATTAATTTTTTCTTGAGAAAGAGAATGAGGCCTACGCCTTCAACTGCACGGTGCCCTTTTGCTCAACGAGGAAGAAATTCTCTTGAGCATTATCGGGAAGGAAAAATGCATTTCCGTTCATTTCTGCATGTTTTGGCCTTTGCGTGTGTCAAGATTTGGAACTTGTGGAGAGGGTCCTTCTTCCTCTTGATGATGGCACGTGGGGAGAGGAGAGAGAGGGCCGGCGGCTATGGTGGAGAGAAAGGAGGGAGTTGTAAAAAATTAGAAAAGATTATTGTAAACTCAACTCAAGAATGAACTTGGTGCATTGCCCTCCTTTTAGAGAGTGAATCACTATAACAAACTTGCAAAACAAGAAACAAATCAGATCACCAAATCTCTAATCCTAATTTGAACTCTCCTAAAACTCTCTAACTTGACAACTAAGAAACCAAAATATCTCTTAACAAAACTTGTCACATGTGGCACAAAACAATTTTGGAAACACCACCAAATCTTGAACTTTACGCACCCAACAATGGGCCAATTGAACTCTGCCATGTGGCGCTACAACATGGCCACTTACTGCTGATGTGGTTTTTATTCCACACTAACATGCCCTCCCAAGTCAAAGTCGGAGAGCTTGAAGACTTGCCTTCAAAACTTCATGGTAAAAAGGTGTGTGATTCCAAGCTTTACGATGGGTGTCTTTTCTCTGGGAAAATCTCCCCTTTTTGAGGAGAATAAAAAATTGGATAAGAGGATCCTGTTGAGAGATGAGGCTATTATAGTGGTACGTTTAGTACCACATAGTGGAACGAAAAGAGATAGTGTGCATGGTAACCTATAAATAGGTTATTGTACCCCTATTTGTTTCTTGAAAAGAATAAAACTATCAACCGTATTGGGGCCTTCTCCCATAATTTTCTCCTCGCTTTTTGTGGATGGGGTTTCCACGTAAACTCAATTATTCTTTAATTGTTTTATGCTTTTGATATCTTGTTATGTTTTCGCTTATTTATATTTTATAACATGGTATCAGAGCAAATTGACTGATAAAATTATTTTTAGGGATTTTATCATAATTGTGTCTTATTTTTGGTATTATTCATCTTAAGGATGATCTCAATTGAGATGGAAGAGATGTCGTGGTCCTTGAGGAGGACTTACATCGCAACATGCAATTAATTTTGCTATAGCGATGTGCCCTTACTGGTCGAGAAGAAGAGGTGGATGTGAGCATTGCAAGGTTTGCGGCATCGATCGGTGATGCGATTGGTGGTGGTCTTGGCATAGAATGTGTAGGAGAACCGTAGTGCGGAGGAGTTGAAGCGTTGCAAGCTTGAGGCCCAACGCTATTGGCACAAGGTGGAGGGTCCCAAGCCCCACGTCTCTAGGAGGCGCTAGGAGACCACTACCTCGACATCTTGGAGGACTCCCATTTGTTGCCATCAGATGACTCCATCGCCCATGATAGCGAAGCTGAGTCTAGGGGCATTGCTAGTGACAACCAATGGAGTGGAAGTCAATGATGTAAGTTGCGAGGGCTTGGTGAGGAAGATTTAATGGTCGAGATAAACCCTAGAGACGAGCGAAAGGGTAAGGAGGTGAAGACCACGCATGGTAGAAGTGGCAACGATGATCTTGCGCGAGATTACGAGATTGTCATAGTAGCAGCGAAGATGATGCCGAAGGAGATAGGTTGCCAAGATAATAAAACCCTTGTAGGGTTTTATTTTTAGGTAGTTTACCTCTTTTCCCCTCAGTTTCATTCTTTTTACTTTTTAGACTCAGGTTGGCTTCTTAGTGCAAAGGAGGTGGGGGCAAATAAAAAAAAAGAGAAAGAAAGCAAAGGTAGAAGAAGAAAAATATCAAGTACAAAAAATAAGAGGAAGAAAGAAAAAGTGTAGGGAACAAAAAAAATAGGAAAAAAAGAGAAAATGACCAAAAAAAGAAAAAAATGTTGATGAAATTAAAGAGAGGAGGGGGAGAAGCTCTTCTCTATTTTATCTTTTCTTCTCCCATACAAGTATGGGAGAAAAGGGGAGTGTGAGAGCCAATGCTGTCAAAGGCACTAAAAGGCGAGGAGGGTCTAAAATGCCCGGGGCGCTAGGCGCTTACCTGAGAAAAATGAGGCGCTAATATATATCTACATAGAGTAATCAAAATATGGTATGTTATGATTGCATATATATAATATACAAGATATATAAGTGATTAGACAAACAAGCGCAATGCACATACATATGTACATTGATACATATCATAAGTGTGCATACAATTTCGTACATTTACATATACACATCTAAATGTACATATTATATTTATATGTTATACTTATGCACATGCACACATATGTATGTACACATATATTTGTATGTATAAGTTGACATGTATGTACAGAGATACACAGACATACAAAATATGTGTGTGTAAGCACATGTATATGTATATATCTATGCATATGTGCATATACATACGCATAGGTGTGTGTTTAACTAAGAGAGAGTGCCCAATAATTAGGTGAAAAAAAATTAAAACACTTAAAAGTACTTAAAAAAATAAAAAATCAGCAAACTTGGTTTAAGCACTACCTAGGTTTTTTATTTTTTAAAATACTTTTAAGTGTTTTAATTTCTTTTTATCTAACTATCGGGTACTCTCTCTTAGTTAAACGCACCTATGTGTATGTATATGCACAAATGCATAGATATATACATATACATGTGCTTACACACACATTTTGCATGTCTGTGTATCTCAATGCTGTCAATGCGAAAGGCAATACCAAGGCGACACGGCTCAAAATTGCTCGAGGCGAGAGTCGACAAAAAGGCGATAGCCCGAGTGAATTGACGCGACCATTGTTTAGTTGCATATATATGTTTTATTAACTCAATTTAATAGCACTAAGTTTATAAAACATGCCTAATAACAATGTTGGAGACTTTAAGTAAAAGAAAATGATAAGAATTGTATTGCCAAAAATTATTTCGCATAATTTCAAATAGTAAAGAAGGAAAAGCTTCTACATAATTAAGGTAGAAAAACATAAAAATCAAAATTATCATTGAAGTGAATAATTCTCAAATAATATAACACATAAGTCGTCAGAATCATCTTCAAGATTCAATTCGTCATCGTCATCGTCACTAGCAACTTCTTCAATCTCCTCTTCCTCTTTCTCATCATCATCACTGTCCACATACTCTTCCTCTTCTTCAATGACTATTGGAGCTTTTTGTTTCCCCTTAGCTTGCTTAGGACTATTTTTCTTCGTAGTAGCACAAGCCTGAGTACGTTGAGAAGTGTCTTGCTCGTTAATGCTTGATGTAAGCTCAACCATGCTCCAAGTGAGATCATCATCACCAAACATAAGATCATCACATACATTTTCTTCATCTTCCTCCATTCGCCCTAATAGCCATTCATTTGAATCATCAATCTCCTGGAGGGAAATGGGATCAAGATAATCCCTATCTTCATATCGATTCCTCAAAGCTTCGTTGTATTTAACAAACACAAGATCAATCAACTTTTGTTGTACCAACGGATTTCTCTTCTTTGAGTGAACCTGTATAGATTTCCAAAATAAAAGTATTAATATAAAATTACTTAATAAAATTAATGCAATGGCGCATATTATAAATTAGTTTGTAACTTACATTTCCAAATACACTCTAATTCCTTTCGCATCCCGAGCACTACAAGTAAGACCTAACACCTTCAGTGCCAATTTTGCCAAGTTAGGTGCAGCCCCACCAAAGAGATTCCACCACTCCACTGTAAAAAGATAACAAGTTATATAATATTAATAAGCACCTGGAAAGTTACTATAAAAAAATTATACCACTTGACTACCTGAGGTAATGGTCTTCCTTTGTTTAATAGCAATAGGTGTTCCAAAAAGTCCTTGTGCATTTCTATAAATGAAAATTTCTCATGTTATTTTGTCTTGCACACTCTCATCAGGCTCCAATTTTGTCAAGACATTGTAGAATCCATTCATAACCTCCGAATCAAAATCAAGATTCTGATTTTCATAAGAGAATTCAGGATTGAGGAAATATCCTGCTGCATGTAGAGGCCTATGAAGCTGGCAATCCCACCTCTTATCAATGATGTCGCAAATAGGTCCAAACTTTTTAGCATTATTGTTGAAAGCCTTTATGACAGCTTCCTTAACTCTACCCATTGCTTCGTATATGTATCCCATTGCAGGCCTCTTCTTTGAGTCAACAAGATGAAGCACTCTCACAAGAGGAGACGCAGCCTTGAGAATGTAAACAACCTTATTCCAAAATGAAGGCATCATGATGATTGTTGCCACTTTCTTTCCCTTGTCTTCTTTTGCATTTTTAGAAGTGATCTACTTATCTGAAGTGAACATCTTCCTTAAATTTGTCTTTTGTCTGTGAATGCTCTGTAAGATGAGGAAAGATGTAGCAAATCTTGTAACTGCAGGTCTCAACAACTCCCTACTTGTGAATTGTCTTATCAAATTTAAGACTGAAAGATGCATGTATATATAATTACCCAGTTGCATTGCATGCTTGAGTGTCTTTTTTATATCCTCCAACTTCCCAAAATCTTCCAACATCATATTGATGTAGTGTGCAGCACAAGGAGTCCAATAAACTGGAGGATGCTTAGCCTCCAGTCATTTGCCTATGGAAAAGAAAAATGATATTTTTTATATCTTACAATGCTTACATTGGTAAAGAAAATATGTATGTTAAAATAAATAGACATTTATTATCAGCAAGAACATAATTCGATGTGTTATCACTGAAGACTTGAATCACATATTCCTCCCCGACGCTACTGATTATGCCACTTATCAGTTCGCAAAGCTTCTTTCTTGTTTTTACATAGGATGAAGCATCAATGGACTCCAAGAAAACAGTTCCCTTGGGAGAATTGATAAGAAAATTTATAACTGTTTTGCTTTTCCTATCTGTCCAACCATCTGTCATCAATGTGCATCCATATTTTGTCCAAGCATCATGATGTTTGGTGATGAAATCCTGAGTCTCGTTCACATGATATTTTAATAAAGAAACTCACTTTGTGGTAAGGAGGTTTCAATCCAGGGTCAAAACGACCAATTGCCTTAATCATTATCTCAAACCAGATATCTTTAATAGCATTGAATGCAATGTTGTTACGGTACATCCATTTTGCAATGATCCGTACAACTGCATCTCTTCCCTCATTCTTGAAAACCTCAGAAATTGTAGTTTGTTTTGTCAACAATCTCCTTTTTCGTTCCCGAACCACCTTCTCAGGATCAACCTTCGTAAACTTCTTCATTAGTCCATGAAACTTCTTCATTAGAGGAAGTCTACCACTTCCACTTCCACCAGCACCGATCATGATTCGAGCCTTCTTTGCATCTGACTGTGTAGGATTTTATACTCTTCTTTTAGTAGTGAATCTATCCATGGGTCATCGTAAGACATTCACTTCTATTTCATCTCCATCATTATCATCATTGTTAAGCAGCTCATCGTAAACAAAATCTTTCACGAACCTTTCTTTTTCTTCCTTTTTAGATTGTCGATATTTTCTCAACTCCTCTCTCACATGTTGTGGAGCTTTTAGACATATTGTTGTGTTCTTATCACCACCAGTAATATATCCAGTAGCTCTATGAATCCCCCCTTTCACTATCCTACCACAAAAAGTATGCTTCGTATCGTTAGTCTTTTTTGGGTCCTACAATGTGACATACTTCAACATGGGTGCTTTCTCCTTGTTTCAGCTATCCACAAAATTCAAAATACATGCAAACATTGCAATGTTGCAACCAATGATGTAAGATCATGTAAGTAGAAAACAAACAGATATCACATTATATTACAGAATATATACATACTTATATATATATACATACTTATATAATAGTATATATACATACTTCAGCATGGGACCTTCTGTCATGGTTTTCTCCCTACTATTTGTGAGTGGGGTTTCCACGTAAACCTAAGGGTCCCTTGATTGTTTTATGCTTTTGATATCTTGTGATGTTTCTGCTTATTTATATTTTGTAACATGTTCAATCTGTGAAGTACATTGATCACGATAAATTGGTCAATGAAGCATCACTTTTCCTTTGAATATTTGTCCTTCCAGTTCTTTGTATTTGCCTTTTCAGAAAATATATGGAGTTTATTTTGAGCCTTTACGTTTGCCATTGTTGTCTTCAACGTCGTGGTTGAGGAAGGTCTCTATGCCTTTCCTTCTACAGCCAAGAGCTAAGCACTAGATCTTTGGTGTTCACCGACATGCTAAAGGGTTCCACGCACCTCCTTCAATTCCTTGGTGCTATTGCTCCTACACCCCAAGAGTTCATTGAGTCACTTGGGTCTATGGGAATATATAAGGTTACCCTTCGTAGTGGAGTTGGCGCGACAATTTGACTCGAAGCTACCTCCACGCATTCCTCGCACACGAAGAAAACTCCACGTGATCTTCCATGGATCTCCTCAAAGGCAACTCCACGTGTTCCACGCACACGGAGAAACCTCCATGTGATCTTGCATGGATCTCCTCTCTTCTCTTCACCTGCGTGTGATCTAGTAGGGCAGGATGGCCCACTCTGATACAATGTGAAGATTTGGAGCTCGTGGAGAGGATCTATCATATTATTGCAAACTCAACTTAAGAATAAACTTGGTGTATTACCCTCCTTTTATAGAGAGGCAATCACCATAATAAACTTGCAAAATAAGAAATAAATCAGATCACCGAATCTTAATCCTAATTTGGATCTTCCTAAAACTCTTTAATTTAACAACTAAGAAACCAAAATATCTCTTAACAAAACTTGCCATATGTGACACAAAATAAATTAGGAAACACTAGATCAAATCTTGAACTTTACGCGACCAACAGTGGGCCAATTGGACTCTGCCATGTGGCACTGCCACATGGCCACTGACTGCTGATGTGGCTTTTATGCCATGCTAACAGTATGAAATGAACTTAGCATTGCAATAAATATTTTGAACGAATACTTGAATAAGAAATGATGGAAATAAATTTATTTTCCTATTTTTAAAATAGGCCAAACTACTGTCCTATCCAGATAAACAAAATGCTATTTGCAGAGAGGACAATGACCTTTTATTGTTAAACTTAGAAGTTTATTATGCCTTGCAATAATTTCTCAACACCTTGACGTCGTGCCTCATTGTTTCATCCATCACTTGCTAAATCATGTTGACAAACAGCAATTGTGATCAATCTAACATCGTATCCTGTTTATATGCTGCTATTGCCACACTTATCCACTATTCTTACTTTTTTGTAGGCAATTTGTATGTTAGCCTTACTGTGCATGCTTTAGCATTTTTGACTTGATGCTGTTGAAGGTTAAATCTTTTTAAGAATTAAATTTAAAATTTACGATAGTTGCTGATTGTTAGCCCAGAAAGAAGTGTAAATTACTGTTGTACAATAACAAAAGTTCCAAAAAAATATGGACTAACGTTTATTTTGTTCTTTCTGTTTAATTGGTTTCTATTTTTTCTTCTTTTGGAAGGCCTTATTAGTATTAACTGCATGCGGACCATCTATGAACATTGGAAGTTTTAAACCATTGATTGATTTGCAAGATGTGGATGGATTATAAATGATTGAATGTTTCTTTGATACAGTTCACGCCGGGCTAAATATGTTTAGAAATGCATTGAGGACAGCAGCCCTGTTAAACTTTGCTTTGTTGGGGAGCTACCAAAGCTCTCTATGAGCTGTTTTAGGTATTTGATTGGTAAGAGCTGTCTAGCAGACTCATTCCATAAGGAATAGTTGCTTCATTTCAATGATTGGTGACTGATTTCTTCTTTATGTAGAAGGATCTTTGCATTTGCGATACCTCTATGCTTTGGTACTTTTGCGTCAAGATTTCAGAGAAGTAGACATGTGGATTTCAAGGCAAATGTACAACAGATTGCTAGAATAAGAACCCATGTTGGATAACATGAAGTAGGGGGTGTTAGAACCAGGTAGTTGTTGCTGCTCAATTACTAAACTTTTATTTTCATTGTGGATACCTTCTCTAGGGTACTGGGAATAGATGTCAAGAACCAGCTGCACATCAATGCATATCTAGATTGTTAACAACCGGAGCTGCTTGTAAACAAAGGGACCTATGGATAGGGAAGACTTGGGCGAGGAGTCTTCCTTGCATGCCCTATATTGCAGGTGGAATGGGATACTGACAACTGTGCAAGGGAACATAATGGGAAAAGGGAAATAATGGTATACTTTGAAAAATATGCAATTATGGTGGTAGGGCTTTTAGGTTACATGTATCACCCATTGGATTATAGGACTAAAACATAGGCCATTGGCCTTTTAGGTATGCATGCTCCATTATGGCCACAACGAGGATGACACCACCCACACATATAACAACTAAGATAAAGGACACCACATGTACTCACGCCAAACCCGCCCACCATGGGTTGAACTTGAAACACACGTTATCCTTGAGTGCCCTCAATTGGTATTGGAGCTGTAGGTTTGCATGGTTCTATTGTCTTCCCCGCTTTGCATAATGAGGACTTTAGTGGTTGCCTACTTGTGATGCTTTACCATTCATTGCGCCAAACTGTGTGTAATGTAATGCTCTAGTCCATTGTGTAGGGGCTAGTCAACAATCAAATTCACTTCCTTAAAGAAGATTTTAGGCAAGCTGTTCTTAAGCTATTATGGGTCTTTCCATGTTTGTAAGATAGGTGAAATGGCCTACAAGCTGCGACTTTCAGAATGGTGTTGCATCCACCTGGGCTTTCACATGTCGCAGTTGAAGATGCACCAAGGAAAGATGCCACCATAGCAAAGCTTGTCGTTTGCAACACTTGCAACTAGAGATAGAACGATCGCTCTTCAAAAAGCTCTATGTCCCTTTGATGCTTGTTGATTGTGGTCCACATCCTATTAGGGATCCTATGCAACTTAAGGAGGATTGCTTGAGGCTTTGAGTGACCTCTTTGGACCATGTTTCTCGCCTCACATATGACTTCATTAGGGGGGATGGCTGGCCATACATGGCTTCAAAGGGGGTCATCCCTATAGTTGAGTGCTAGTTGGTGTTTAATTGGTACTTAGCCAATGGAAGCCATGGGGCATATGATTTTGGGTAACTATCATGGAATCAAAGTACATATCTAGGTGGGATGATGTCACGAATTGCTTTAGGATTGGGGACTGTCTTGCCGAATGCATCTTTAGGGTAGTTTAAGTATTCACCATTCTTCTTTTGAGCACCCAAAGTTGACCTCTCTACTTAGCAAGATTAAGCTCTCTTTTGCTAGAAGCTCCTTTAGGGTTTGGTTTGCAGGGGGAGGGAAGTGCCTCCACAAAATCTATGGAGAGGTCTTCTTAAATTAAATGTGGAATGGGTAGGGATTGGATCAACCCCTTAGGGACCAATGTTGAGACTGTGCAATGTTGGTAGAGGTTACAAGCGTGGACCTTAATTGCTCATGCCTTGTCATAGTTTGTCCCTCTCGCTGCACCTTATCCAATGTGTTGGCGAATCAAGTGCGAGGCTGAGGCCACAAACAACATGTCCATGTAGTAAAGGACAGTGTCTACTCTTAGTTGTGTTCCTTGCTGTTGAGTGCATTGTCCTTGGCTTGATAGTAGTTTGGATAAGTGTCATATTTTAAGTTCTTCACCACATAGTCTGTGGGTTGACATTGCCAAGATGGCTTCCTCTTTGTGATGAGGAGCATAGGTGGCTTTGTTAGTGGCTTCTCTTTGCACTCAGTCTCAATCAAAGGCCATTAATTTGTCCACCATTTCTGATGACGATGAATGGTGACCCTTTGGATAAGTGATTGAGGCTGTGGTGATCAATCCTCACTTTGAAGTGTCTTCCCATCAAGTAGTGAAGCCCTTTGGTGATGGCCAATACTAGTATGAACAATTTTTTCGAAGGTGGAATATCCTTGTTTTGCTGAGTGAGATTGGCTAAGATATGATGGGGTGCCTTTATCTTTTGTGGATGTCCTCACACCATGCTTCTATTCAAGGCATCACATTCGATGACAATAGGACTGCCAAGTCTATCGGTGCGAGGATGAGCATCATTATGAGGATGCATTGAGAGCATGGAAAGCTCCTTTGACATGGCCGTCCTACGAGAATGTTGCCTTCTTCAATAGTCAATGGAGTGGCATGCCAATTGTCCCGGAGTTGTGTACAAATTGTCATAATAGCCCACTAACCCAAGGAACCCATGGAGCTAAATGCAACGAGGATGGGGTTAGCCACTCATTGATGGCCATGATTGTCATAGGGTCCACCTTGACCCTCAGCAAGCTACAATATTGCCTACATAGTCAATGGAACACCCATCAAATTAGCACTTGGGGCCCCCAAAGATGAACTGATGGGCCTAGAGGTGGCCAAGCAAGATTCTAAATGTTGACTTTGAGTTTATTTTAGTGATAGATGTTGGGAATCTCAATGATTTGACACCTCAAAAAGTAGGTTTCTTGCATGTCAAGGAAATCTGGGAATTTTGTCAAAATGAACATAGCCATATGGAATTCATATGGTCTCTATTAAACATCAATCCCATAAAAATACTTAAGCATTAAAATGACCGAGATCTAATAATATAACTTTATAAACCATATTGATCAAACAATTATACATCTAGACCCTTTCAAAAAAAAGTCATACATCTAGAAATCCTTAGATTAAGCGATCTTAGAATTAATCGTAAAACTCTTGGATCTACAAATGTTATTTTTAAAACCCATAAAAGAATTAGTCTATCTAGAAATTGTAGCTTAAGTCTAGCATAGAGAAAAAATAACTACTATTTGGCTTTAGAGAAGCTAAATTATCTTAAAGATCTGCCAAAGGGCTTTTAAAAAAAAATCCAACAAAGGGGGATTGGAGCTCTTTTATAAGGGTGCACATGGATTGAGTTGGGTCAGGCTGGGACCCAACCCACAATTTTCATGTTGGAATTTTTCCCCAACCCAACCTAACCCAACTTGTTACATCACTGAACCCAACCCAACCCATAAAGCCAGGTTAGGTTGGGTTGAGTAGGTTATTTACTAGTCAAAGTTTATATTTGTTTCCTACGTGTTTTTTTATGTCTTTCCTATTTAATAAGAAATAAGTTTAAACTTGTATCTTATAATAAAACAAATAAAATAAGTAAAAACTAAAAAGAACTTTAAAGAGAGAAAAAAGCATATAATCTAAAAGTAATGAACTCAACTGATTATAATATTAATATTTTGCATAGTTGGTTAAGGATAGAGTGGGACAATTGAGGAGAGAGGGGGGGGGGGGGGGTGAAGGGGTGGCATGGCATTGGGGGAGGGACGAAGTGGGGTGGTGGGGGGTCGAGGAAGGATTAGTGGGGGTTTGGGCCAAGGGAGGAGGGAGGTGGCAAGGTTTTGATTGAGGGGAGGAGTACCTTGCAAGGAGGAGAGGCAACAAGAGTTGATGAGAGGCGTTGGCGAGTGGATGAGACAACAATAAAGGTGGCTTTTCAAAAAAGAAAAACAATAGTAAAGGTAATGGGGGCTTAGGGAGAAGGTAGGGTTTTGTTTGGTCGAAGGGGGAAAATGTAGGGGGGGCAGGAGGGAGGGAAGTGAAATTTTTATTTATGGGGGAAAAATTGATATGAGAGAGGGAGAGGGAAATATTCAATCTAGTCCTCTCTTCTCATCCTAAGCATAATGCTTTTCAAAATAAATAAATAAATAAATATATATATATATTATCGAGTTGTGAGTTAGGTCAGGTTGGTTGAATCTTAAACCCAACCCATTTTTTATCGAGTTGGAAAAATCTTAACCCAACCTAACCCATTATAACTCTCAACTCAACCTGCCTATTGGGTTGGACCCAACCCGTGTACACCCCTACTCTTTTCACTCCAGCAAAAATGCAATATCAACAATAGAAATGGGCTACTATGCCTCCCATTTTGACCTTAAAATATGAAAATGGTGCAACATTGCACTTGACCTCCCCCCCCCCCCCCCCCCCCCCCCCCATTTCTTCGAAATTGTATCTATATTGTCAAAATTTGGTAGGTTGACGTTCTTTCATTTTGACACTATATATATACTCTTGGAGAAAAAAATTGACACTATATCTATGTTGATATGGTCCCATATATAGAAAAAGCCATTCCATCAGCACACCATGGACATGCAGCATCCTACAACTAGGGATGGTGATGACATGCTTCACATGCTATGAACGGCTAACTACTGGGATGTTGTTGAAGAACATTAAGGTGAAATGGTTTAAAGAGGTCATTCATCGTGGATTGGATTGTCGAGGGTATATTGCACAACGTGAAGGGTATACCAAGGAATTTGTAGTGCCTATTGTGAATGCGGAAAGCGGTCTTGTGCACATCCTCTGCATTTGAATTTGGTGTAGGCAAGCCATCAATCCAATTTGGTGAAGTCAGCCCCTCTTAGCTTGTTGAGCTAGTCATCAACAATAGGAATTAGGAACTTGTTCTTGATGGTGTGCTCATTTAGAGCATGATAGTTAATGTAGAAGTAGAACCTCTAGCTCGTGTTTATTTTGGAGATGAGTAGCTCTGGATTGCGTATTGGGTTGTATCAATTTCTTGTCCAATAGGGCTAGCCCCTATCTCTCCACTTCTGTAGGGTTGTGATTAGGATTCTTTTGTACCCATTTGTAGGCAAATGGTTGTCCTACCTCCTTGAGGAGATTGGCATGTTGCAAGTCCTCTCTAGGGGTTAACCCCCTTGGTATATGTAAGGCAATGCATGCTCCTAGAGGATGGCTTCGTCTCGTTTGAGTCCATGTGAATTTCCAGCTTGGCCCTTGGGACACAACCTCCTTAACATGTATGATGAAGAGTTGCTTGTAGGGCGTAAGATCGTAATAGTTAGTAGATCTCATTAGTCATTAGGGCTCCAACATTTGGGTTGAGCCCTCGTAATGTGATGGGTCCCATTGGATCACAGTAGGTGAGTTGCATCTCCTTGAAGTCCTATGAGGTCTTACTTGAGTGTCCATATCTCCTATGATGCTAAGGTCTCGAGACTTGAGAGCAAGTATGCGTTCGTTCGTAACTCCAAGGTCTTTGCCTTATTTGTGTGTATGTGCCACCCCATGCAACTGAAACACATGTAGGCTTGTGGAGGTTATACCTTCTTGCAGACGTGACCATGAGTCGAGGGTCGACATTGTTGGAACTTTTTTGTAGTCTTTAAGGCTTTGTTTGGTTGAGGGATTTGGGATCCCTCTGTCAAAGGGACAAGGGTGGAACAAATCTTCCAAAGAGTAGAGTTCAATTTATCCCATTTCATCAAATCAACATTTATCAAAATATGCCTGTCAAACTATCCCATTACAATTAGAGGACTTCCGGATGGGAGGGCGATGGAGGAGGGATGGGCGATGTGAGAAAGTCTCTCTCCCATCGTCTTCGGCGTTAGATCTGTTTCCATTGTAGGGAGAAGGGTCACTGGACAAGAGATTGTAGGAGTGGAGTGGTTTGCCTTAGGTGTAAGGGGGTTGGTCATTGTCAGGAGTCTTGTAAGATGGCAGGAATGAAGATTCAGATGTAGGCGCAACCTCTTTTGCGGTCGTCGAGTAAACCTCCTTTCGTGGAGGTGAAGAGTCCATGGTCGGATGAGGTGAAGGTGATCGATTCGTTGCTGGGAACGGTGCTAGTGGGAACTTTTCTTATTGGTTCCCCATCTATGGATGTGGTTAAGTCGATGTTACGCGGTTGCGGATTGGTATCTTGCGATTGGAAGGTGGCGACCAACGTTGTGTGGAAGATGCTGGTTTTTGGATTGGTGGACTCGGATATAGTTCGCCTAAAATACAAAGTGATGTCCGATGATCAGGTTAGTATACGATGGTCATCTCCGAGTATTTACGAGGGTGCAACTGAAGAGTGGGTGCCTTTGCGCCCCACCGTTGTCTTTTGTATCGTTGGTATTCCTTTGAGATGGAGGACGGTGGCTACGATCTCTCCTATTTGTGAGCCATTTACGCAAGTGCGAAGGTGTGGTGATCTTGGTCTGCATGTAGGTGACATTTCAAGCGTGACTGTTGAAGAACTGTTGATTGGGTAGTCCCTCCCTACTAAAGAAGTATTGAGGTTCAGAGGTTGTGCGTGTGTGGTTTCTTTCACCAAGATTTGCGAGGTGGGTGCGATGGTGGGGATGTTGAGGCTGCTGATTAGTGGTTGGTCATGCGCAAAGGTGCTGGTGGCGGGTTGCATCGCTGTGGGCGGTGAGCGTAGCCACGGTGGAGGCGTGGTGGTTGCAGGTAGAGGTGTTGGGCAGGTCGGGTAGGGTGGGTGACTGAAGGGCACGGAGGGTCAACAACGTGCCCTCCAATTTTGGAGGGTGGTTAAGAAGCCAACGGAGCTCCACGTGTCGTCAACATCTAATTTTTTGAATGCAGGTCCAACGCATGGAGTGAGCGCTGACCTCTTGCCAAACTTGGACACACGTCCAATTTTGGGAGAGAGCGAAAAATATCCTTAGCACATGTAGGCCATTTCCAGATTCGGATTCGGATCCGGGCATGGTGAGTTGGTCCGACCTTCTTGTGATGATATGGGTTTACATATGGGTGGGGTACCCTCTGTGCCATGTGTTCATGTGTAGGATGGAGTCAACGCAATGTCATTGGAGAGGGCATTGGAGGCTCGTGCTCGGGCGATCTTGGAGGGAAAACGATAACGCAAGAGATGATCGAAGATGCTTGTGCAATTGCTTGCAGGTTGGTGGGCGTGCCGCGTGATCCATAGGTGGACTCCAAACCCAGCTCTGGGTCCGGATGCGGTGAGTTTGATATTGACACGCTCTTTCCTGAGGTTGCTGTGTTTTCTATTCCCAAAGGGTTGGAGGTGGCGGTTGCTATGTCTTCTTTTGATCAGAGTCAAGATTGAGTGTCGTTAGCTATTGGGTCAATTTTTCAAAAGCATCGGTTGGAGGAAGACTATTCATATGCCAGCGAGGGAAGGAATAGAGGAACTTCTAGAGCAGCATGTGGGATGTGATGTTTAATTGGAAATTCAGATGTGGGGCATGGCAGTGTCAAGGAACATTCTATATTGGGGCGGTCAACATCAAGCAAGTCATCGTCTCGTCCCAGAGTAGTTTCACAGAAGCACAGACTAGTGTTGAGCTTGTGTTATAAACTGAAGAGGGCGATGAAGAAGCCTTCTACGAAGGGGAAAGATGAGGACAAGATGGAGGAGAACAAGGAGGTTGATGCACAAATGGCTAGGGTCGTGGGTGTGAAGAGGGTACATAAAGGAGGGGATATACGTGTTTCTCATGTTTAGGATCCTTTCATGGAACATGCGTAGCCTCAGAGATGTGGGTCGAAGGACAACTCTAAGGAGATATTTGGAGTGGAAGGTGGATATTGCTGTGCTTCAGGATATGCATATTGAGGGTCTAAATGTGCAAGTCAGAGGTAGTTTGTGTGGTAATAGATACACGGAGTTTCTGGAGGTGTTGGTGGAAGGGAGATCGGATGGTATTCTCATTCTTTGGCATGGTGACACTTTTGCTTTAAAGTCTTTCGACAATGGCAGATAGAGTGGCTATAGCTGTGCTCAATAGAAAGTCAGATGGCTTCTCTTTTGTTGTGTCTGGTTTGTATGGTCCATGTGAAGATTTGGTAAGGCCCCACTTTTGGGAGGAGATGGAGTAGGCCGTGCAATATGTGGATGGGAGGCCGTGGTTGTTAGGAGGGGATTTTAATGCAACTCTCCATCTAGAAGATAGGCCAGATGGTAGAAGGGATTACGCATCGGCTGATTTTCAGCGTGTCTTCCAAGATTTGGAGTTGATAACTAATGGGGCGAGGTTTACATGGAGGAATGGAAATGGGGCGATTTCATGCACAGATGGATTTTTATGCAATGTCTCATTGGTAGAATCTTTTCATAGGGCGGAGGTAACTACATGTGATAGGCCTTTCTCAGATCACACTTTGATTCTGTGGTCTAGTAATGAAGTGAATTCTTCCACATATTTTAAATTTTGTAAATCTTGGTTGAAGGAGCTTGGTTTTAGGGAGATGATTTCTGGTCGGCAACACCTGCCTCGTTGTCGGTTGCAAAAGCGGTGGCGTGTAGGATTCGGGCTGTAAAACAGGCAACGATTGATTTCAAATGGGACCCACGGAGGCGTAGAGAGGAAAGGAGAACTGAGGCTTTACAGAGGATCTCTAAGATTGATAGACATGAAGAGGTCTCGATACTATCTAATGATGATTGCAATGAGTGCAGACAAGCAGAAAGTTGTTGAGGAGGATCACAAGAAGGAGATGGATTGGAGACAGAAGTCATGCCAATTATGGCTTAAAGAGGGAGGTGCAAATACAAAATTCTTTCATGTGGCAGCCAACCATAAGAGACAATATTATTAGTACTCTTGAAGTGGGTGACACTACTTTGTGATAGAGGGAGCAAATTTGTGATGCCTTTAGGTCGCATTTTCACGAATTCACACGGAGACAGCCATGTGGGAATCAGAGACTGGGGCCCCTGGAGTTCCAATAGGTGGAAGAGGAGATGAAGGTGGAGTTGTTGGAGGTACATGAAGAGGAGGTGTTGGTTGCGCTTAGAGGACTAAAGGCGGAGGGATCTTTGGGTCCTGATGGCTTGCAGGTTCTTTGCTTTAGGGAATTTTGGGAGATGGTGGGATCGAACCTGGTTGCACTTATGAGGGAGTTCATGGAGGGTAATAGGGGCATTGATAGATTGAACCGTTATTACTTGTTTCTATTGCCTAAAAAGCTAGGTGCTATTTCAGTTGATGATCTTAGGCCAATTGCCTTGTCAAATGTTATTTACTTATTTGTGTCCAAGGTGCTTGCAAATAGATTGCGGCTTAGTTATGCCGGATATTCTCTCTCGTCCAATTGGCATTTATAAAGGGATGCTCCCCAGTGTTGTAAAAGTCGGTAGTCGGTATTCAGTTGGCTATGGCACTGACCAAGGAGTATATGGTATGCGGGGGAGTAGTCGAGGAATACTCAGTCGAGCTTTTTTTAAATAAATAAATACACACACATACACAGACAACCAAGTAAAGGATTAAGGAGAGAGAGGAGCAGCAGTAGTTGCAGTACTAGTAGGCCGAAGTGGCAAGGCATCGGTAATGGTGTGGTGCTTGAAGCAGTAGTAGCAGTGGCATCGGTGAAGGGCAAGGCAATGATTGGAGAGGGAGAGGAAGGGGCGATCGTGTGGAATCGTGGAGGACGGGGAAATGCTCTGTCAGGTAGGAGTAGGGGGCTGTCGTGGCGTCACCTATAGGGAGAAGCTCTGATCGTTTGGAGGAGGGCGTCACCTATTAGGTCACGTGTAGGTTTCGAACAAAAGGGGTGGGTGGTGTGAAGGGTGTCAGGGCAAGTGGGGGTTAACTTTACCTAGGAAAATAATATTTAAATGTATCCATTGATATTAACCTCTATGCAAAAAGCGGCCTATTACTCGCTGACTACACCGAGTAGTCGGTGTTGCCGGCTATAGGACCATATATAGCTTATTCAGTCGGAGGGGGATGTGGCTTAGGATTACTCGGTCAAGTACTTGGCCAAGTAGACCGATTTTTACATCAGAGCTTCATGATTCTTTCGTGTCAGTTGTGGAAATGGTGGCCTCCTGGAAGAGAAGGGGAACTTGTGCTTTCCTCTAGAAAGTGGAATTTTCAAAGGCCTACGACTTCATTTCGTGGAGATATTTATGGGATGTTCTTAGGAAGAAGGGTTTCCCCGAGAAGTGGGTGTAATTAATGAAGCGCTGCATCACTACATCCTTTTTCGTTTTGGTGAATGGTAGATCAAATGGTATATGGATTCAACCACAACGGGGGGTGCGTTAGGGATGCCCATTGGCACCGCTTCTTTTTGATATTGCGGTAGATACACTTGCTATTTTGGCCTTTAAGGCTTGTGGTCAATTATTTGAGGGATTTACATGCAAGAAAGATGACTCTCTACTTACGACCCTTTTACAATATGTGGATGACATAACTTTCTTCATTCAGGGGAGCACTTCGGCAACTGTGCATGTATCCTCTCTTGGGAGAATTTTTGCTTCTCTTTCAGGTCTCAGGATAAACAGGGCTAAGTCAATCCTTGTTCCTTTCTCCTTGCCAAATTCGGAGGTTATTGATGTGGCAAATGCGTTGGAGACGCCTGTGGGCCACTTACCAATCAGGTATCTAGGCCTCTCATTGAAGGAGAAGAGGTTGACGACGTCGGATTGGAGGTGTGTTGTGGAGAGGGTGTGGAAACTTCGCTCAGCTTGGAGTGGTAGATTACTTTCAAGAGGGGGTGGCTGGTTTTGTTAAAATATGTGTTATCATCTGTTCCGATTTTTTTTTTTTGGTCGATTTTCAAGCCACCAAAGAAGATTGTCACTCAATTGGATCTGATTAGGAAGATGTTTTTTTGGAAGGGAACAGATCATGAGGGAAGGTTTGCACAATTGGTTTCATGGAAAGAAATTTGTTCTCCAAGAAAAGAAGGGGGATTGGGGGTGAGAAGGTTAAGTGAGTTTAATGAGGCTTTGCTTATGAAGTGGGCTGTTAGAATTCTCTCGGGTGAGAAATCTATGGTATCTACGGTAATAAATGATGCCTACGGGAAAAGTATGAATTTCATTGAAAGGGTGGGGGTGAGTCGTGCCATGTCGGCTTTTTGGTATTCACCGTGGCAGGTAATAGTGAAAAACGCTGTTGATTTTGAACCGGTTCTGGGTGATGGTAAACTTTTAAGTTTTGGATGGACATTTGGTTTGATTTGAGACCACTCTCGGAGGAAGCCCCAAGAGTTTTTCGGCTTGCTTCAGATAAAGATGTGGAAGTGCTTCAGATGTGGGATGAGCTGAGAAGAACGTGGGATTTCCATTTACTGCCTGCAGCCCTTTCGGATCAAACATATGCTGAATTTCAGCATCTAGCTGAGAAAATTTCTGAAATTTAGCTTGCAGTAGGGCAGCCTGACCATTTCATTTGGAAGGAAGGATGCTTTACTGTAAAAAAGGCCTATGAAAGATGTATTTCTAGTGCTGGAGGTTCAGATGTCATTAGCATTGATTGTGGTCTACTGTGGAGGTGCCATCTACCCCTGAAAATTAAGACTCTTATGGTTGCTTCGGAAAGAGTGATTGGTTACAAAGAAGTTCAGAGAAAGGTGGTTTGCTGAGATTGATACGAGCTGCCCCTTTTGTGAATGGCATGAGGAAGATGTTCAGCATCTTTTCTTTGGGTGTGATTTTTCCAAGGACGTCTGGGATAGACTACAGCTCCGCACTTCAGATAGTGGTGGTTTTTAGCAGTTCTGGAATTCATTTCGTGATCATTATACCCTAGACGTTTCTGGCTGGGTTACTGCTTTTGCTGCACTTTGGTGCATCTGGTTACAATGGAATGATGTCATCTTTAAAGCTCAATGAGGTTGGGTGGAAAATGTACTGAGGGAGATTTATTTTTTGTCCGATTATTGGCTACAAAACTTGTGAGTCTGTTCCGTTTTTACTCATGATTAATACAATTACTGGATGATTACTGATCTTAGGTAATCTTCCTCTTTCTTTCTAAAAAAAAAAACTATCCCATTATATCTTATCAACACCAATATATAATAAAATATATCCACTCTAATATAATATAATCCCACACCTTATGTAATAATATTAAAATATCACCAAAGAGACTTTCATCTTAGAGTGGCAAATTACTTTCAAGCGGTGGACATCTGGTCTTGTTAAAATCTGTTTTATCTTCCATACCAGTATTTTTCTTGTCCATTTTTAAGCCGCCAAAAAAGATAATCACACAATTGGAGACGATTAGGAAGAGATTCTTCTAGAAGGGTGCCGAACACGAGGGCAGATTTTCTCAGCTCGTCCCTTGGAAGGAGATTTGCACCCCCAAGAAAGACGAGGGGTTGGGTGTGCATGGTTTGGAGGCATTTAATAATGCTTTATTCATGAAGTGGGTTGTTAGATTACTTTTTGGTAAACAATCAATGGTGTCCACGGTTATCAATGATTCTTATGATTTCAAAAAGAATCTCAATGATATGGCATGTGTTAGACGTGGAATGTCATCTTTTTGGCATTCAGTCCGGTGGATTTTAGAAAAAAAATGTTGATGCTTTTGAGCCTGTGTTGGGAGATGGTAGGTCCTTCAGATTTTGGACAGACGTGGGGAGGGTCGGCTCCTTTTTCAGAGATGTTTCCAAGAGTTTGTCACCTTGTGGTAAATAGACAGTCAAACGGTTAATGAGATGTGGGATGCCTTGACACATGTGTGGAACTTTCAACTACCTGCAAGCCTTTCAGAACAAACATTTTCAGATTTTCAGCAGCTGTCCTCCTTAATTTCAGAGGTGCACCCATGTGCTGGGAAGCCGGATTAATTTGCTTGGAAGGAGGGGAATTTTTCGACGAAAAGAGCTTATGATAAGAGCACCCAATCTGCTGAAATTTCAGATGTACTCAGGTCTGATTGTGGACTCATTTGGAAGTGTCATCTTCCTTTAAAAATAAAAATCTTCCTGTGTTTGCTACGGAGGAAACGTTTGGTCACTAAGATGATGTTGAAAAGATGGAATGATGGTGTTGATGCAGTATGTTCTTTGTGTGGTTGGGAAGAGGAAGATGTTCAGCACCTATTCTTTGGGTGTGACTTCTTCAGAGATGTTTGGGATTGACTGCAACTCCGTACTACAAATTGTGATGGCCTACAGCAGTTCTGGAACACTTTTCGTGATCATTACAACGTGGCAGGATGGATCAGGGCATTTGCGTCACTCTGGTGTATTTGATGGAAAGGAATGGTACTATATTTAGATCTGAACGGTGTTGGGTGGATAATGTTATGAGGGAGATATATTTTTTGTTTGAATTTTGGCTACAAAACCTGTAAGTTCATTTCTTTTTGATGATTAATGCAATCCTTGGATAATTACCGACCTCCGGTAATCTTCCTTTTCTTTTCTCAAAAAAAAAAAAAAAATCACATCACCTTACCAATCCTTTCTATCCCATTACTTATCCCATCCTCTGAAACAAATACCTTGCACAACTTATTCCGCTCCAGTTGTATCCCAGGATTAACTAATCTCCCAACCAAACACAGCTTAAGGGTCACCTTATGGCCCTTGCCCATGACTGGATCAAGTTGGATAAGGCCCATTGTGACAAGCCTGGACATGACATGGGATGGCAGCTGCTCTGCCTCCACATTCATCCGTTGCTCTCCCTTGTTCTCCTCCCATCTCCATTGTCCACCATGAGATGCAACATTTTGGTCTTGCACTGATGACTGGGAGCATACCTATCGTCATGATTGGAACGGAGGTTTTTGTGCCTTCTTTCCACCATTTGCACTGGGGTCAGCTTCTTTAGGGGTAGTGGAGTTGCTGGATTCTTCTTTCCTTCTCGCATGGCTATGGTTGCTGCAACCCCACCAGGATGGCCTTGTGGGAGCATCATCTGTGGGGCCCCTATTCACTTTGCTCTTCAAAGATACATGCATAGCAAAGAGCCTAAGCCATTGTTTTCGGCTTGAGAATCGTCATGTCTATGCGTATCATGTCCTGCAAGCTGGAGAGAAAGGCCTTCCTGAAGTGGCCCTCCATTAACGGCACCTCATCTTGCAGTGCCTCAAATATATGAAAAGTAATTACTTACTGTGGTTGTCTGATTCAGCCTGTACTGTTGGATGAGTGAATTGTCGCACACGCTTTGCCTGAAGCATGATAGCAGCTCCTCACAAAACTTGGATTGTGTTTTATCTTGCTGCTATACTCCCCGAATGCAGCCACAGCATTGCTTCACCATCAAGCTGAAGTGTGGATAACCTCACCTTCTCTAGAATGGTATGGTAGGAGAGTTATTGTTCAGCATGGTGGAGCCAGTGTTACAGGTTCTTACTTTCGTCATGGAGCGGGAATACCAGCTTGATCATCCTCGGAAGGGTTCCACCCTCCAGTGGTTTTGTCGACTTGTCGACCTTCTTACCTTTTTCCTTGGCATTTACCTTGATTTCCCGCAAGAGATGGATAAGTTCATTAAATTCATTAGCTTGTTGCTACAGCATTCCCATGACCTCTTGTTGTAGCAGCACCATGGTCTCCAGCTTCTTGTCTGACACTGTGCTCATGTTGTGGATAATGCTCCGATGTTGCTGAGCTCTAATACCAAAGGTTGGAGTTCCTTATAAATGATGGGGCCTCTGGATGGGAAGACTTGGTAAGAGTCCTTCCATGTCCTATACTGTGGGTGGAATGGGAGACTGACAAGCACGTAGCTGAATATAACAGGAAAAAGGGAAAGTCAATATTCATACCTCTTGCATGATGAGCACTACCCTACATATATAACTCGCTCCCCCACTAATGACAATGCATGGTCACGAGAACACAGGCCATCGGCCTGTATAGACGTGCATCCTCCCTAACTACCACAATGGGGATAACACCACCCACACATATTGACTAAGATAAAGATACCACCACTCATACTTGTGCCACACTGGTCATTTCCTTGGCATGTGCCACAGATCATTAATATAAGGTATCTATCTATCTATATATGTGAGCTCGTCCATCAACTGAGTGCCTGGAGATGGAAAGGGGACTAGAAACACTGAACATTCACATCGTTGCGATGTCATACCCATGATCATGCTTGCTCTTTAGATTACTATTCATGGTTTTGGACAGTGCGTATAAAGGGCTGATGTCATGCCCATGATCACGTTTACTCTTTCGATTACCATTCATGGTTTTGGACAGTGCGTATAAAGGGGTGTCTAAGATTGCCTTATAACAGGTGTGATGGTGTTGGTTTTAATGTAATATAAAATTGGTGGTCAAAAGCATTTTGCATCTAAATGTGGTTAATCCATTTGGTGTTTTTTTTTTTTTTTTTGTGAGAGGTAAACGGATGCCACCACAATGAGGATAACACCACCCACACATATTGACTAAGATAAAGATACCACCACTCATACTTGTGCCACACTGGTCATTTCCTTGGCATGTGCCACAGATTATTAATATAAGGTATCTATCTATCTATATTTGTGAGCTCGTCCATCAACTGAGTGCCTGGAGATGGAAAGGGGACTAGAAACACGCACAGATCATTAATATAAGGTATCTGTCTATCTATATATGTGAGCTCGTCCATCAACTGAGTGCCTGGAGATGGAAAGGGGACTAGAAACATGCACAGATCATTAATATAAGGTATCTGTCTATCTATGTATGTGAGCTCGTCCATCAACTGAGTGCCTGGAGATGGAAAGGGGACTAGAAACACTGAACATTTACATCATTGCGATGTCATGCCCATGTTCATGTTTGCTCTTTAGATTACTATTCATGGTTTTGGACAGTGCGTATAAAGGGCTGATGTCATGCGTACGATCACTTTTACTCTTTAGATTACCATTCATGGTTTTGGACAGTGCGTATAAAGGGGTGTCTAAGATTGCCTTATAACAGGTGTGATGGTGTTGGTTTTAATGTAATATAAATTGGAGGTCAAAAGCATTTTGTATCTAAGTGTGGTTAATCCATTTGGTTTTTTTGTTTTTTGTGAGAGGTAAAAGGATGCTCAGCTAATGGTAATCAGAGTGGGTTTTTTGCACTTTCTAAGAAATGGTTGCTTGGAGTCGCATACAGCTATCTAAGGTGTGAGATGAAATGGTGTAAAACGAAGAGAGGGTGGAGCATGATGGTTGGGGAGTATTCATCAGGTGTGGTGATGGAAGGCAAAAAATGGACGGAGAGATGGCAGAAGATAGACTCATGAATTATTCTTCAAGTTAACAAAGGAAAATTTACTACATAAAGGATGCACATTGCACACTCTACCTTGTTGGTTGAGCTTCCTTTGATAAATTCTATCACATTATGTGTACTTAAATTGATTTCAGAATGTTCTTTCTACAGTTCAACTATGTGAATCACTTTATGATGCTTGTGGTTTTCTTGGAAAGGGTGCCGGTGCTTGTAGTTGTAACCCTTTTATCAAGCTTATAGTTGAGCACTGAAGCTTACTGCCATAGATTTAGCTTTGCAAAGCATTTGTTTGTTGATTGCTGTTTTGTTTGACATTGATGAACAGGCTTTAAAGCGCAGGAGTTCTGTCTTAGATAGTGACCTAGGTTCCATTGGTCCTATACGCAGAATTCGACAGAAATCTAGTTTGGACTCATCTTCAAAAGAATTAATTATCTCATCATCTGGGAGGTACCTTACCACTTCCATGAATGGACTTCAGAACTCTGTAGCATCGACTCAAAAGTCCTCTGCATCAGATTCATCTAAATACAAGATCCTTGAAGATGCTGACAAGAGAGAGAACAGATTTTCTTATGCACCCCGTCAATCGACTCAAGTGGCTGGAAGAATATTAGAATTGGTTGATCAGTTAGTACAATCACCCAAGAAGAAGGTTTCTGAATTAAAAGCAGGCACCATGGGGGAGTCTCCACCCAAGCTCACATTTGATATGCTCAACAAACAAGCTCTTGAGAGTGTTAAGGATATTGATTCTGCAAAAGTACTAAGTGTACAAGAGAATGGAAAAGTGGATGGGGGCACTGAATCCATTCCTTTCAAGGGTCTCAAGCCTCCTGCTTATCCAGTCCAAGACAAGCCTGAGACAAATGGGCCCATAAGATTACCTGCCTCAGGAATGGCAGAAGCCAATGGCATGGACATTATGACGACAACTACCGAGAAAAAATATGGCATGTCTATGGGTAGCCCTGCTGCTTTGGTTCCTGGTGCGGTGCCTCTGCAGAAGAAGCCTGCCTTCAAGATGCAGGCACCAGAGGTATGGAGCTTACATTTATCTTTTAGATGAACAATCAGTTTTTTACCTGCTTGCAGAGCTTGTGCTTTTAGATCTTAAGGTTGTTTGACTACCTTTTTTTATTAAGCTTTATTTCTTTTAATTCCTAAGAAAGAAGTAGAATTTGGTAGCAGATCATGGATGCATGTGCTTACTTTTCAGGCATTTCCAATATGTGTACATTCACCAAAAATGGATTCGTATCCTGCTTTTATGGTTTTTATGTCCTGCCTTCAGTTTTCCTGATTCATTTTAATTTTCGTCTCTAATTTGAAGAGCTTGTTGGAGTTGGATACTAACAGTCAAGGTGGGGAGGATGCCTCTGGCAATCTGGCAAGTGAAAAGGAAATTCTGAAAGCACCTACTGAGCAAGCAAAGCCTGTTGCTTCTGAAGAACTGATCCAGAAGACTTCCTATGTTTCGTCGTGTAGTAGTAAGCCAGGCTCAGGCTTTATGCCAAGCAAGGAAGACACCCAGACACTGCAAGTTAAAGTAACAAGACGAGACAATGGATTTACATTTCCTGTTGCTTCTTCTGAAAGTTCATCTCGGGCTCCGCCAACACCATCTATGCCATCGACTTCCTTAGAACAATCAGTTCCAGCAAAGGAAGAACCTGTTGCTCCTGTTTTCAGCTTTGGCTCTAGAAGCGTCTCTGCTTTTAGTTCAACTACTACTTCAGTTGGTGGTACTTCAGGACTCAAATTTAGCTTTGCCCCAAGCACAGAAAGCGAGGTTTCTGTGAGGTGAATTTATATTTGAATTCATTGCTTAAAATTTTTGCTTTTTTTGCATTGCTCTCAAGTATAAATATTTATATCACAAACACTGCCTCTTTTCTATCTGAGGTCTAAGTCATAGCAATCTTTACTATCAGCTCTGCTTGTGCCTTGCCTTTGTAGTATCATCAACATCATTTTTGGTTTGATGTATCATATTATGATATGATACAAGGTGCAATTTTTCTCTTATTCGCTTAACATATCTGAATACTGTATTTGATTTTGAGGTTTCCTTGCCATTTTCAACTCCACCTTGTAATTCTGGTGGTTATTCTCAGAGGGTTACCTGAAACTTTTTTCTATCTGAGTATATTATAAAAGGCCACAATGTTCTGTGGGCTGTTGGAAAAATTTACATTTGTTTTGGTTTATTTCTTACGTTTTGCCTTTAAAAAAAAAAAAACATTTTTTACCCTCCTATCAGTTATGCAACTAAGTCCTCAGAATATTTTCCTTATGGGATTCCTGGTACTTATAATTGTTTTCCTGTTAACAAGAAGATGTCTACTATCTTCTCCATGAAAAAGTACGAATGAAGTTTTTCCAATTGTCTGCAGTGCTGCTGCACCAACTACCAATACCCAGGAGCTGCTGAGCGGTACTGAAGTTGGTGAAACTGATAAGGTGAAGGAAACTGTGAAACCTGTTGGGGGCCTTTTCCCAAGTCTACCAGCGTCAACTGCTCCAGTGTTAGCTTTTGGCTCTTTGTCTTCCACAAGCTTGAGCAATGGATCTTTGGAGGCAAAATCATCTGCTTCAGCTGTTTCTGCCTCTCCCACTTCAGAACCATCTGATAACCTTCCAGTCTCAGTTGCCTCTAGTGTTAGTGTCACCCAATCAATTTTTGCCAGCCCGACTACCTCAGCATCAACCAAACTGCCTACATTCAGTACAACTCCGACACCTGCAATTATCACTGTTGCAACTGCTGCTGGTACTGATACAGATACTGTCAGAACAGACACAAAAGATTTGGAAAGACCTCCGGAATCACCAACTTTTGGTTTAAATAATCTCTCTTCTGCGGCATCTGCTTCTTTCCAAAGTTTAGGAAGCAGCAACGTCTTCTCATTCAGTGCAAATGCCCCAAGTGCCCCCCCTGCTTCCACCTCAGGGCAATTCTTTGGTCTGCAGCCTAGTCAAGCAGCAACTTCAACTGCAGTGTCTGCACAATCTGAAGGAAGTATGTTCAGCTCATCAGCAGCAGCACCTGCCACTATGGTGGCGAGTTCTGTGTTCACATTTGGCAGCTCCGGTTTTGGATCATCTTCTTCTACGAGTACATTTTCGTTTGCCCCAAGTTCTGGTGCTGCACAGAGTTCCTCAATGCTATTCACTTCTAATGCTAGTGCATCTGGGCCATCCAATGGTTCGTCATTTGCCCCACCTGCAACTGGGTCCAGCATGTTTGGTTCGTCAAGTGGATCTTCATTTGCCTCGACGGCTCCAGCAATGAATTTATTTAGCTCATCTAGCAGTTCATCCTTTCCCTCTGCAGCTTCTAGTCCGAGTTTATTCAGCTCAACCACTTCTCAAGCCTCATCCTTCATTTTTGGTTTTGGGAGCTCCAGTTCCTCGCAATCAACCCCATCTATTTTGGGTTCTGGTGCTACAACTACTTCACAATCTTCCCCATCCATTTTGGGTTCTGGTGCTGCAACTACAGTGTTCCCTTTTGGGCAAACATCTGCTGCACCAACCTTGCCGATTACCTTTGGCGCATCGTCTTCTGCACCTTTCTCCTTCATGTCTGCCTCCACGAGTACAACAGCACCTGTATTCGGAACGCAGACACCAGTTTTCGGTTCCTCACCGGGAAACGATCAGATGAATGTTGAAGATAGCAGCATGACTGAGGACATAACTCAGAATGCAATGCCTGTGGCACCAGTGTTTGGCCAAGCAACCAATCAGCCCATGGCATCTGGTATTACTTTTGGCGCCTCCTCTCTTCAGCCAACCACTTTCCAGTTTAGTAGCCAGCCAACTCCAGCTTTCCCACAAGCTCAATCGCCATTCCAAGCACCGGGCAATTTGGAATTCGCAGCAGGAGGGAGCTTCTCGCTTGGCAGTGGTGGCGGTGACAAGAGCGGAAGAAGAATAGTCAAGGTTAAGAGAGACAAGCTTAGGAAAAAATAGAATGATGGTCCTGAGACTCTGCGGGAGTTTCTCTTGAGATCTCATCATCTTCCTCATTTTTACGGCTCCAAAATGTTGTGAAGGTATGGAATGCCTCATGACTTTCTTTTTTTGCCATATGCCTTGCGGGGCTTCAAGGGGAATTCAATTTGTCACTCTTGCTGGTCTATATTCGAGCAATTTTGGTCTAGAGTTTATAACTGATCCTTTGCTGGCGCCATGCCAATTACAGTGCCCGTGCGTTGTATCTGTATAATAGTTGCATGTATCTGTCGTCCGATTGTAATGTGTACCATTTCCAATTTAGCTCTAGGTACAGTGTTGTGCTCCCATATTTTTATCTCCGTATTTTTTGTAAGGGATAAGCGATTTTGCAAATAATCTCATCCCAAGTCAACAGAATTTGAAGAAAAAAGGTGCCTTCTCTCTGTTTGTTAGCCGTTATGACGTCAGTCGGGAAAGCCTTTGCATCCGATTTTTGAAAACAGTTGGGGTGCATGATTGGATTATAATTTATATTTTTAGGGTTGTGCCTTGTTCATTCCTGTATAAACAGGTTTTGTAACAATTTAATTCTGGCTGGTATTGGTCCTCTCAGTTTGGGTTTTTTGCTGTTCACTACCTTATTCATTGGCCTCGACCCTCTTCAAGATTGTGGATTGAGGTACTCTGATGTGGTCTGGACTTGCACCAAGGGGTGGTAAGGCATTGTTGTTTGCACAAGCTTTTTTCCCACATAGGGATGTCTAACTGCTAATAAAATAAAGGAGTCATACTGTTGTAGTCTTCAATCACAAACTTGAATCGACAATGAAAATTGCAAAATTCGCTTATGATCTGGGAACACTACAAGAAAAAGGATTTTTCTAGATACTTGTTTCCTAAACATTTAGATAACCATAATATTATCTAGATGCTTAAATATAATTAATGTCAAGTTAAATCTATGGTGACATGAGCTTGAGTCAAACATCTTTAAAGGGTAGTTAGAATGTTTTTGGTCCAGATGTCTTGAAAGGATAAGATCTTGCTTAATGTTTATCTTGATTAAATGTTTAACTAGGTATAATTTATTTGTATGTTTTGGAAAATTAACATGTAGAAATGTCACTGTCTCTTTTTGTAGTGGAATTAGGACAATTCTTAGCATCACGAATTTGAATCCTGGATTGGTAGAATCTCGATGAATTATTACTTAGTGATGTGCAGGCATTTTACGTTTCTTCTCTCATGTAACCGTCGCAATTAGAGTTTTGGCTGTCTTTTCCCTACTCTCCTGCCTAAAATTAAGATATCAGATGCCATAATTTTTGACGGTGCAAATTATATATAATAGAAGCGAAGAATGTTGATATGTCTTTGCACAATTCCTTATGAGAAATGATCGTGTGTGGCTTCCAAAAACTATCGAGAGGTCATGTGTCAAGGTATATTCACAACTCAATGCAAGAGGCAATGAGCATGCTATGTGATTTCTCGAGCTCAAAAGAGCTTGATAGGTGATACATTATGAGTTAAACACATGATATCTACAAAATGCTTAAGTGTCTCAAAGAGAAGTCCAAGGAAACTTTATGGTAAGGATTTGTAGAAATTCTACGCAAATGACAATGGGGTGACTCTAGGGTATGATCCAATGAAGACGAGAAATGATCACTCCAATATAAAGAAGTTGTCATCTTCATAACATCATTAAAAGGACTTGGCGCTGACAATTTTAGCCTTGGCCTCCTATCCTTAGAGGTCTCCTACCCATGTCCTAACCTACCCAAAGTCATCACTTAATTTGATAAACTTATAACTATCCATGTAAGTTTCCCGTTTAGGTCTAACAAGTCCTACACTCTAGAATTTTCCTTATTTAAGTCAATCTTCCTCTTGCCTAATTCTTGAGGTATTCACAGAGGAAGAATGCATCTAAAATAGTTAATGATTTTCATGGGACAATAATCTTTGGTGATGAAGTTATGCAAGGAAGTGACTTGTGAGTCATCTTTGAGGAGGATTAGTAACGATTACTAATTTTTTATGTCTATTTTTGTTCATTTGTAATTGGGAACCTTTGTACTTATTAGACATAATTGTATAATAAAGTGTGTTATTTTTATTCCATATCTCTTTCTGTGCTTGCTTGGATTAAAATTTTCTTTGAATAGCTTGAGATTTGATTGAAAGTTTGAATTTGTTCCTGTGATGTATTAGTTGGTGTTTAATTCCTATAATAGATTGTTCATAACCTAATGCTTATAATTTGCACAAGATAGTTCTAGCCTAGGAATTTCATTCCAAGTAGGATTATAGGCTTCGGTAAATTAGAGGATACTTTAAGCTTATGTAGAATAATGTCCTTTGAGCGTACATGTTTGTTTTAATTGAGTTAATTACAAAACCGGTATTTAAGTTTGATCTTTTTTCAAAGAATTAGGTTAGATGAGTTTCACACTAGTTATTGAATTAGAAGTTCCATTAAGCATCATAATTTGCATCTAGTTTGATTTGCATTTATTAATTTAGCATCTTTCATTCTCTGATTTTTAGCAGATAAATAAAGTGATTTGGGCCTTACTCAGAGTATCATACCAAATAGACAAAATCCTTCTTAGAGGGATTGACTTGACTTGCAGTCCGTTTCAACTTGTAGCTAAGATAATTTATTAAATTGTACACTTATCAACACAAGATGCCCCCTTAATCTCAATTTCGCCTTCATAAGAGAGGCAAAAGCTTTAACGATGATGGCAATAGCTTTTGTGTTGTTAGATTGAGAAATGTAGGCATTACCTTTCACTAAGGAACACTTCATGAGGTAGTGATGGGGGGTGTGGGTCTTTGATCCCTATTTACCCTACTACTAGGGGGGGTGACGATATTAAATTTCCACCAGTAAATCATCTTGCTTGCTTGAATCAATTGTGATACCTCTCACCTACAATGCAACGGACACTAATGGAAGGATGGTCAAAAGCATCACAACTTGAATAGTGGCATGGTTTTCACTCACGTAACACTTGCAGGGACAACTCCTTTGAAAGTTGAGCAAGATATATGGTGTGGAGAAGTTCTGTATCCACTAATTTTACATCACTGTACCTTGTTCAGGAAAGCTTCTCCTTTTTGGTTGTGAACGTGTCTATAGCATAGTTGCCCCACTACACTCATTTTACCATCATTATCTCCTCCAACCATTGGTTGAGATCTAGATTAAGGAAGTGAATCCAAAATGGAAGCTCCTTGAAGAGATCCACTCCAAACTCCTTCCTAGCTAGCTTTTGAGAATATCAAGCACCCTTTGATTGTTTAATATTTGGCAATTAAGATTCTTTTATGATCCTCCATAGAGGAGAAAGGCACAAGGAAGAAGCCCTCAAACACATTGATAGGCTTCTATACTTTCCCCACAAAGTGCTTGCTTAATTGGATGTAAAAGATGGTCGTCACTTTATTGTGTCTTGAAGGATTTCTTAAGAGATTAAGGTCATTAGTTTTCCATTCTCAATAATTCGAGGCATTAGTAGAAGAGAAGTTGTGAGATGACCTAGTAATTTCACTCCAAGAGATTGGAGGAGCACAAAAGGGTTTTTCTTTTATTAGCGAGAATAAGTCTTATTCATCTCCCATTCCCTGGAGGCAGCCAAAAAAGCAGAGGGACCAAACCAAAACTTGCTAACTACACAAAAAGAAGGACCACGACTCGTGGCCTAGTATAACACAAAAAAGCAGACAGAACAACAGAGAAAAATCAATAGATCACATAAGGAAGCTGAAGCTTATCTAGGATGATGGTACCCTGGATCCGTCTGTTGAGCTTCTCCGAGTTGAAGCAGATCTTCCAATCGTCCTTGGCTAAGGAGCCAATCAGGCTTGCAAGAGCATTGGCAGTAGGACAAATGAAATTAAGGGAGCCAATTTTGTCTTTGTGTTTTAAAAGCTTGTTATAATCTTCTCTGGTAGCCCATGCGACAGGGACTTTCCCGATCCACCAAAAGTACAGCAGAGAGGATTCACACTCAAATTGGATTCCAGAAACGGAGGTACAAGTATCTAGTGCATGAAGAATGGCTTGAATGATAGCTTGCTCGTGCATCTTGACGTTAGTGATGTCGTAAGCACAGTTTATAAAATTCCCAGCCACATTCCTCGCAACCCAGGCTATATGAAAATGACCAGCTTGTCTACAAACAACTATATTAATTTTAGTCCCAACTAGAGGTTTGACCTAATTCACCTTCATGGCCTTGGGGTGCTTCTGGCGAATCCACGCCTGGATATTAAAGTTATACTAGTTTTGATCGATCCACACAGCAATGCTGTTGATCGAGACATTATTGTTCCTAAGCTTATTCCTAGCCCACCACACATTGTACCAAATGAAGAATATTAGCCCCTTAATAATACGATTTTTAGGAGATCGATTAGGGGAGCAAATGATATTGAAGAATCTATTAGGGTAAATAGGAATGATTTGGCTTTCGGAAAAGACCCAATTCGTAATCTTGTGCACCAAGTGGCTTTGCGAAAAAAGATGTTTAATCGATTCACACTTGGGCTGATGGATGCAGCAAGAGCATTTAGAAGGGAAGGGAATACCAATTTTAGAAATATTGTCATCATTCGAGAGTCTAGAATTTAGAATACACCAAGCCAGCAGGGAGACACGAAGGGGGAGTTTTAAACTCCAAAGAGCTTTGGCTATCTCGTCCGTTGGGAAAGAGGCAAAATGGGACTGATAAGTAGAGGATACCGAAAAGTTACCGTCACTAGTAGGCATCCAAGTGGGGACATCCTTACCCTGGTTCAAAGAGGAGGACAGAATTTGGGATTGCATATACTGAGGAATGTGAACCATAAGAGGATGAGTATGGGCGATCAGGAGGAAGTCTCTAATCTTGGCTGGAGGAGGGTTATCTGAATCAGGAAGAAAGAAATTCAGTGGGGAGTCACCGATCCAAATATCATTCCAAAAGTCTATGGAGCCTTCACAGATATCCCAATAGATTAGGGGTATCATAGTGCCATATGAGGGATTTGGAAAGGGGAGATAGGCCTTAGCTCATAGAGGGTAGAGGTGTTGTAGGGCTTTTGGTGACATGATGTACCCATGGATTTAATATCGAAAACCATGAATTTTGCTTGTTTTGTAACATTCCTAAGGTGGTCTCCAAAACCTGAAAGGTAGACATAATATTTAGTGGTCATGAGCCTCAAGGTTATCATGGAGTTGGAAATGTTAATGCATATATTAGTTTTGATGATTTAAAAAAAGGGATTTGATAATTAAATCGATTAGTGCTAGTTATTTTCTAAGAAGACTTGTAGGAATTGTCCACATCCTTAGAGATTGTATGAGCTCAATTGTATCCTTGAAGTACAAGCAATTCACCAAAGGTCTTTAACACAATGAAGACTTTGGAAGACATTGAAGACAAAAGAATTCAAGGAGTTTGTTGCTTTTTCTTGTCTTTTGTATTTCTTAAACTTTTGTTAAAGAGCCTCGAATACACTTCTCAACTTAAAAATGACTATTAGATAACCTAAGGACTTATAACAAAATGAAAAACTCTATGACAAAACATCTTCCAAGTGTTAAGTCGACCTTTCTCTCCAAGAGTCAACCAACACCTTCATTAATCGACCGACATTTATATCGTTGGTTGACCTATGCTATTGCAAGTCAACTTACGACTAGATGTTGCTGAAGCAAATGTCAACTGCTTTGGAACTTGATTAACCTTAATGACACTTAATTAAGTCTGACTTTAGATTCCTTTGATCCACTGCTTCATCAGACAACCATTAGTCAACCTACCATACACATAGGCATCGATTAATTCTCCACAGAAGTCAACTAATATTGCAAAAACCAAATTCCAAGAACTCATCCAAACCAACCCCTCTTTTATCGGTTGACTAAAATGAAGGTTAAGTTGACCAACATGTTAACAAGAAGTTGACTGATAATTCAACTAGTCGACCTATCACTATAGGATCTCTAGCCCTATGTACCTATACTTCTTGGTTGGCCTAGCATCAACCTAATCTTTAGTAGGGCACTAACTAATGAACATTATTAGTCGACTGATTACTATTGACTGTCGTGTCTACTCAATTTTAATATTTTTTGCCTGTTAAGCCTTGATTCTAATTACCCTTTAACAGCCATATTAGGCTCCTAAACATATCTAGGGTCTTCCTAACACTTTTATAAATACCTTAGAAGACTCCTTTTGCAAAACACAACAAAAAGAGCACTCATCCACACTCTGGAGCTTGCAAAAGAACTCCATTACGTTCTTGCTCTCCGCAAATCCCGTTAAATCCACAAGAGACCTCTGTTCTACTGCTTCCTCCCGCACTCCTCACCATTAAGGGAAGTTATTCACTCCTATAGAAGCAATTTCATCTAATTTACAACTTGAGCTCTATAGGAACTTTGTTGTTCCTCTTTTATTTGTTGTAAGGATGTCTAGTTTGTGGGCTCCTGTCTCTTTGAGATGAAATTTGTATCGGTAGGGATTGGTGCAAGTTGTATTTGAGGTTTCATCACCCTTGGGTTTTAAGTGTGTGGTTTAGTAGATTTGATTGGTTTGATCAATCGGGAAAATCATTAGTCGGGAAGACTCAGGTGGTGGTTTTTACCGTTGTGGACTTTCCATCTTAAATTTTTTGTCTCTTATGGTGTTTATTGTGTAGCATTTTATATTTGTTTTAAATTTTATCCCATACTATTGACCCCCTCGGTAGTGCATTTTAGAAAATTAATCACATGACAAAGAAAAAAGTCTTAAATGTAAAGATAATCACATATGGAAAAAAATTTGTATGGATGGTTAAAAATATATTTATTTCATCATTTATGATTTCAAAAATATTAATTACCTAACTAGCACAAAGTCATGTCTTTGAGTCACTACTTTGTTAAGATAGGGTAAGTTGTGCCTAGAAGACACGACTTGCTTCAGGATAGATTAAGTTATGCCTTTTAGACACGACTTTTAGTATAGGAACTAATTAAATCGTGTCCCAGAGATATGACTTAGGTAGTATAACCTAAGTCATGCCTCAAAGACATGACTAAAGTAGTTATTTTAGAAGCCATGCCTCCCACTTCTCCCCTCCCCACATGACAAAATAGCCCACCTACCTAACTGTTGGTGCTGCAAGCTCTCTACCTGATGCTCCTCCACGTTGCCACTGCTCCTCCCGGCATTTGTTGCTTCTTTGGACACTGTTCTCCACTACTCTACGGAGTCACCGTGGTAGATCCTATTACTCCCACCGCTTGTTGCAACCTGTCTTTTTGTTTTGTTGTTTTTGATGTTGAATGTGATGGAGAGGGTGAGGTGTGTAGATCTGATTGGGGTTCAATTCCATGGGAGGGGGAGAGAGGAGAGCAACATTGCAGGTGATGCGTGGGGGGAAGGGGGAGTGGGGGAGGAGGAGGTGGGAGTGGAGGGAAGGGTGAAGGGTTTGTGGTGGCACGTGGGTGGCGAAGGTGATGGTCCACTTTGTTGCGGAGGGTGGTAGGTAGTCCATCGTCGACGTTGAGGGCATCCTCTCCATCCCTTAGAAGTTCATGTAATTTGGCTCCCGTGTATTTCTTTTTTCAATGTAATTTACTAACACTTATCTCATAATGGTGAAGATGTAGCTTACTAGGATTCATGTACGATTATGCTATAATGGTGAAGGTGCATATGTCTAATGCAAATTTTTCTGTTTAATGTTAGTCTAAATGACACCAACCTTTTGTGTTTGTTATTTACACACGAAAAAGCTGTTGAGAGAGAAGATAAAGTTGATTACCAAAAGTCATTTCATGGCACCAATTTTATAACCCATGCAATAATTCAATTAATTTGAGGGGCCTCAAAAGCATGGTACCGTTCATACATTTCATTTAATAACTATATATGTAGGTGGTGTATTCATCTCACACATCCGCTTTGTGAGAGCATGAAGTTACATGTGCCATCCAAAAGTCATGAGTATATATATATATATATAAAAGATTCTCTCGACCCCCACACATATTCCTTTCATTGATACGCACATTGATCACTTTCACCCTAACCTGCAAGGAAAGCAGACGTCAACCACTGATGCATATGTGTCCCCACGCAACATCACCTATCGTGATGATAAGAGCTCACATGCTCGAGGAGAATCGGCATCAACAAGTTATCACAGATGAAAAAGTCAAAATATGTAAAAACACACACACACACACACACACTATATATATATATATATATATATTTGGAAAATGAGCTCCTTTTCTTTTTGTCTTTTTTTGAAACCTCTTCTACTTCGTGTTTGTTTGTTCCTCTCCAAATTTCAAGGGAAAGGATTGAAACCCGACCAGGATTGAATTATGTGGGATAAGAACTTTTAGGAGGATTCAACAACAACAACAACCAAGTCTTTTTCCACACTAAGTGGGGTCAGCTATATGGATTCTTTGTCTCCACACAGATCGATTTTCAGCCATTTTAGGACTTAAATTAAAGTAATTGAGGTCATACTTAATAGTTTCCTTTCAACACTTGTTTGGTCTTCCTCGCCCCCTCTTAGCGGGTTCAGCCTCCAACTTCTCGCATCTCCTAACAGGAGCATCTACTGGCCTTCTTTGTAAATGTCCAAACCATCTTAGATTGGCCTCTCATTTTATCCTCTATTGGTGCCACCCTAACCCTGTTTCTAATAAATTCATTTGAAATATGGTCCTTTCTTGTATGACCACACATCCATCTTAACATCTTCATTTCTGCCACAGACATCCTCTGTACATGCCTATAGTTTATAGCCCAGCATTCAGAACCGTACAATATGGCTGGTCTTACCACAGCTCGATAGTATTTTCCTTTGACTTTTAAAGGAACCCTCTTATCACAGAGAACACCAGAAGCACCATTCCATTTCAACCACCCTGCATTAATTCTATGTGTAACATCTCCATCAATTCCACCATCATGTTGGAAAATGGATCCCAAGTACTTAAAAATATCTTTCATTGGAATGCACTCTTCTCCAATTTTTACATCAATCCCTTCGTTGTTCCCTCTACTACTAAACTTACATTCCGTATCTCAGTCTTCGTCCTACTTATGCGTAATTCTTTATCTTCCAGGGCTTCTCTCCAAAGCTCAAGTTTTCTGTTCACTCCATCTCTTGTCTCATCAACCAACACAATGTCATCAGCAAAAAGCATACACCAAGGCACTTCAACTTGGATATGTTTCGTCAACTCATCCATAACCAAAGCAAAAAGATAAGGGCTTAAAGTCGAACCTTGATGCAGACCAATGGTGATATCAAAGTAGTCTGTCAAATCATCCTTAGTCTTTACACAAGTTGCAGCTCCATAGTACATATCCTTTATGAGGTTGATATATATAATTGGCACTTGTCTCTTCTCCAAAATTCTCCACAAGATATTTCTTGGGACAGAATCATAGGCCTTCTCCAAATCAATAAAAATCATATGTAAATCCTTTTTCTTCACTTTGTATGTCTCCATCATACGTCTCAAGAGGTGTATTGCCTCAATAGTAGACCTGCCTGGCATAAAGCCAAATTGATTTTCAGTTACCATAAAGACTTGCCTCACCCTTCTTTCAATTATTCTTTCCCAAAGTTTTATCGTATGACTCATCAACTTAATACCTCTATAGTTGGAACAATCTTGTATATCACCCTTGTTCTTGTATAAAGGTACCACAAAACTTTTCCTCCATTCCTCTGGCATCTTCTTGCCTCTCCACATAGTATTAAATAAATTTGTGAGCTAAATTATACCCCGTTCTCCCGTCATTCTCCACACGTCTATAGGAATATCATCAGGCCCAACAACCCTCCCACTTTTTACCATCTTCAGAGCCTCCTCTACTTCTTTCTTTTGTATCCTTCGATACCATGATCGATTCACATACTCTTCTGAGTTAACTAACTCCCCTAAGATGATATCATTCTTTTGTTTTTCATTAAATAGCTTATGAAAATATCTTTTCCATCTTGTCTTTATATCCTCACTAGCTATAAGTACCCTTCCTTCTTCATCCTTGATGCATCTTACATGCGTAAGGTCCTTTGCTTTCTGCTCTCTTGCTTTAGCTAACTTGAAAATATTTTTTTCACCTTCTTTAGAATCAAGTTTCTTATAAAAATGCTTCCAAGCTTTTGCTTTTGCTTCACTAACAATTTTCTTTGCTTCTTTCTTTGCTCTTTTGTAGTTTTCCATATTTTCATCGGTCTTATCTCGATATAAGGCTTTAAAACAGGCTCTTTTAATTTTAATCTTCTCCTGCACTTCCTCACTCCACCACCAAGCCTCCTTTTGTCCTGGAACACCTCCTTTAGACACGCCTAATACCTCCTTTGCCACCTTCCTAATACAGTTTGCCATATTTAGCCACATTTCATCAGCACTACCATCAAGATCCCAAGCCTTTTGTTGCATCACCTTCTCTTTAAATCTCACTTGCTCTTTCTTAAGATTCCACCATTTAATTCTCAAATTCTTAGACACTAATTTTCTCTTCTTTACCTTCTTCAAATGAACATCCAACACCAAAAGATGATGTTGAGCAGTTAAACTCTCCCCTCGAATAATCTTGCAATCTTTACAAGATAAACGATCCCTTCTTCTCAAAGCAAAGTAATCGATCTGCGTTCTTGTTAAGCCACTTTTATAGGTAATCAAATGCTCTTCCCATTTTTTGAAGAAAGTATTTGCTATAAAAAGATCATAAGCCATAGCAAAATCAAGGAACATCTTCCCTTCTTCATTTGTAACACCAAAACCATGATTTCCATGCACTCCTGCATACTCTAAAGCATCTTTTCCAACATGCCCATTTAAATCTCCACCCAAGCAAATCATTTCTGTCTGTGGGATTCCTTGAATTATCATATCAAGCTCTCCCCAAAATTTGTTCTTTATTCTTTCCTCTAGACCAACTTGAGGTGCATAAACTGAAATGACATTCAAGATCTCTTCTTCTAAGATTAATTTTATCAAAATAATTCGATCACCCAATCTCTTAACCTCAACCACGCTCTCCTTCAAATCCTTATGAATTATAATGCCCACGCCGTTTCTACCTTTGTCCCTTCCTGAATACTAAAGTTTGAAACCTGTTCTCTCGATTTCCTTTGCTTTTTCACCAACCCACTTAGTCTCTTGAAGGTAAAGAATTTGAATCATTCTCCTTACCATTGTATCCACAATCTCCATGAGCTTGCTGGTCAAAGTACCAATATTCCAACTACTGAATCTCAGCATTCTTTGTGACACACTTCGATGACGAAGTGGTGGAATTAGCTTCTTTACTCGCATGCGTTTCTCATGCGAGAACCTTGCTCATTTTGGACTACATCCGGGCGGCGATGTAGCGGAACTAACTTCTTTACTCGCATGCGTTCCTCATGCAAGAACCCTTGCTCATTTTGGACTACATCCGGGCGGCGATGTAGCGGAACTAACTTCTTTACTCGCATGTGTTCCTCATGCGAGAACCTTTGCTCATTTATCACTACACTCAGGCGTCGATGCAGTGCGTCACAAGTAGGGAACGTCCCAACGAAATCAGAGTGTTTGCTTGAATCCATGTTAAAAGATCCGACAAATTTTACGCTGGCTGTCGGCTACCTAACGCAACCCTTCTCCTTTACCCGGGCTTGGGACCGGCAATGAAAAGGCACACGAACCTCAACATAGGCGTATTATCCTATATTTTTATTTGGAAGTTAAAAGGATTATCCTATGATTGTTTGGAATGTGGTGAGATGACTTGAAGGGTTATCCTATTTAAATAATGGGATAAATCACATATTGCTTTGTTTCTGTGGGATGAGATGACATGGGTTAACGTGCAGAGTAACTTATACTGCATTAGGTTTGGGATAAGTTATCTCGGGTTAATCCCTTGTAACTCGAGTTAATCTAGCCTAGAAATCAAATTGGGTTATCCCCATTTTGAAGGGGTAGCCTACCAAACAAGCTAAACCTAAGCGTTAGTTTACAAGAGAGGATTGAAAATTCAGACGAGGCTTATCTCATCTTAATTTACATTTACATGGAATTTGGGATTATCCCCCTAGTGATATTTACTGGTAGAGGGGACAAAATGGAAGTTATCATTTGATTGGATAGGTTAGAAAGAGAAGTTATCCCTTCTTTAAACTCGGATTTGGCCAAATCTAGGTTATAGTGCAAATGTTGGTTTAGATATCCCTATTGTAAATGGGGTTATCCCTCTTTTGGAGGGATAATCCTACAACGTAGATGGTCTTTGATGGGCCTCGGAAGGCCACCAAAAGATTTGCTAGTGTAGGAGGTGTTACTTAGCCATAAATCTCCCATCGAATAGGTGGGCCAAAGGACAATCCACAAGCACATAAAGAGGAAAAAGAGTTTGGTGATCCAATTCCACTATAAAGGGTGTACGTCTGGGGGGAGGATAGGGCTCCCAACTATGCATTATAATTTTGAGGATAGATGGTATTACATGATTTTGCTCCCTCTCTTAGGGAGATGACCCCTTCTTCAGAGGGCCTCCTTCTCTATTTATACTATAGGGAGGAGGCTCTCCCACTCGATGGGCTCTGGTACCCCTAATGGCCAGGTGGCGACGTCTGTCGTTCGTATGCTGCGTTTCTTACTCTTGGCGGTGTTATAATGATTAATTCATTATAGTATAGTACAAACAACGGTCACTAGTTTACAATTTATTACTCGGAATTAGAATTTTCCCGAGGTCGAACTCAGGGAGCGCATGTCATTCTAGCAATATAAAGGTTCACAATTCTGTTACAAAAAAGAATAAGAGGGAGAGAGAGAGAGTGGGCAAAAGTTCTCTCTTTTTTTTTTTTGGCTTCTTCTTCTTCTCTATTCTTCTTCTCTTTTAGCCAATTCTTCTCTTCTTCAGTCTGCCTTCTTCTTTCTTCTTCTTTTCTTTGCTGCGACTGTCTTTTCTCTTCTTTTTCTTTGCTGCTGCATCTTCTTTTTTTTCTTTCGTCTGCGTCTTTTTCTTCAGCAGCTCCGCACTCCTTCTTCTTTCTTCTTTTCTTTTCTTCTCTTCTCTTTCTTTTCCCTGATCCGGACGTCTGAGTCTTTGGGTCGGATGCCTTATCAGCGCTGTTGCTACAGTGCCTTCTTCAGTTTGCTATCTTCTTTTCTTCTTCAGTCTTCTTCCTCTTCTTCTCTTTTCTCTGGCCCTTTTGGCTTCTGTGCGGAAGAGGCTCCCTCCTTCTCTTTTCCTTTCTTTTTCTCCGACCCTTCCTTTCTCCTTCAGCTCCTTTCTTCTTCCTGCTTCTTCTTCTTTGTTGCTGCTTCTTTGTAGCTAAGTCCTTGCCGCTCCTCTTCTTCTTCCCTACTTGTTCCCTGCACACAAACCAGCGCAAAATCTACCCCTACCCTTCCCGCGCGGCTCTCTCTCTCTCTCTGAATCTCTCTTTGGTACGCTCTCCCAGAGCTGGGTTATCGAGTCGGTCGCGCGCCCGGGTACAGGAGCACTGGCGTGGGTGTGGTGTGAGAGGAGTGCACAGGAGTGAGGGCTAATCGGGTCGTGAGTCAGATTCGCATGGGCAGTGCTGCGGACGAGACCCGGTAGATAGGTGAGGAGGGACCTCACCTTAGCGTTTCGAGGCGAACAACCTAGAACACCTTTTCAATTTATGTGTGGGTGTGCGCCCACACACATCTGAGGTGGGACTTTAGTCCCACCTGTTGCTGCACGCGCCTGCAGGCAGGAAACTTCGAGTGATTGGGGCAGCAGCCAAGGCTTGCGACCCCAATTGAAGACCTGGGCACACTCGCGGAAGTCTTCCTCGACGCTTGGGGCTAGAGAGGCTTGGAGCAACTTGCGAGCTTGCTCAAAGCTTGTCGTCAATGGCGGAGAGGGGGCATGACCTGAAAACACGAAAACGGCCTTGCGGCCACGTCAGAAAGCTCAGGGAACTTCGCCAGAGCGCGGCGAAGGCAGTGCGGGGGTCGACGTGGCGTGGGGAGGCCGAAGTGTGCGTGCCTAGGGCACACTGTGTGTGTGTGAGAGTGGGTGTGTTCGGGAGGTGTTCTGGGTATGTGGAGTGGTGGTGTGAGTGGGGGAAATGCTTGAGTGGAGTGAGGGGAAGCTTATGGGCTTGTCGGAAAGGGGTGGAATGGCCTGTGGAGGTGGAGCGGCCTCACCGGAGTTGGTGGCCGGAGGTGGAGCAGATGGTGGTGGTAGTGGCAGTCAAGGTGTTGAAAGTGACAATTGAAGAGGGGGAAATTAAGAGGAGAGTAAGGGGAAGAGTTGGACCTATTTAACTGACGAAAGGGGGGAAGGAGGCGCTTGGCACGTGCCTGCCGACGCCGGAGATGAAGGTGCCTAGAGGGGGACAACGGCGACGGGGAAAAGGTTGGGAAGGCGCCAGCTGGTGTGGCCTGGCGCAGGAAGACGAGGCGGAGTGAGCTCTGCTGCAGGTATGGCAGCAGAGTGACGAAAGGAGGAGGAAGGGCCACCGGAGCCTGCGGGCATTTGACTGTGGGAGGAGGAGATGAAGTTGGGGGGGGGGGGGGGGGGGGAATCCTTGGCCAAATCAGGCTTGCCAGAAATGGCTGCCCCTGCTGCTTCTTATAGAGGTGCTGGAGAGGAGAGGATCTCGAGGGGGCGACGTGGGGAGCTCACCGGAGAATGGCCGGAAAGCAGACCCATGCCTTTCGTGCATTTGCACGAGAGGCATGGGTAGCTGTAGGTCAAAAGGGAGGGTCCCTGCGAAAGAGGACGACGCAGGGAACCCCCCTTTCGTTCCTGAGAGCGGCCCCCATACCCTGCGCGGCGCCATCCTCCGTGCAAGGTCGCCGGAGGTATGGGCGCCTGCGTAGGGTAGCAGAGGGGCCGTTCTGCAAAGAACGAAAGAGAAGATAGGGGGTTAAATGCAAGGGTTCAAAAAGATAAGGGTCAAAAAGTAATTCAAGAGGACAAATTTGTAAAGTCGGTCAAAATGATCTTCTCTTAGGCCCAAATTTTTGTACCAACTTAATTTGGACCTAAGGAATTCAATGGTGTAATTTGATTTTAGGTTTGACCATGTTTGACCAGTCAATTTGCACAGAAATCCAAGTTAGGTCAAAAATTGGGTATGGTTCTCAATTTAGGTAAAAACAGGTTCTATTGGCAAAATTGAAGGTTCTAAACCATAGAGGATGTTTTTCCATGATTTTTAGAGGGTTTATTTGACTTTTATCTTGCCAGGAACGTTGTGAATTGAAGCGGGTTTGTTTTTAGGGTTACAGTGTGTTATTTAATTCCTAGAAGTTGCTATAACCTTTTTCGGATCAGGTTATCCCACTTTCTTTCTTATTAAGCCCATTTGACCTGTATTCAAACCCTTAGACACCCTGATTGTGTACTGCGTTGATAAAATTGCAGTTTTACCCCTTATGAATTATTTTATTCTTAAATTTAGAATTCTCTGAGTTAGGCTTTTCCTTGGGTTTTGTAGGAGCTTTTGCACATTTATTTAGATCAAATTGTGCTAGTTAGGGTTCATGATGAGGCTCTCATCACCAGGCTACATGGTAGCTATTAGGGTGTAGGTGGTCGGGCCCATCTTATTGTATCTTCTGCTCACAATACGCTGAATCTTTTGGTAGGCCGGGCGGGTTCTGGTTGGGATTCGACTGGTCTGAAGTATGGCAAGCTGACCCGGTTCCCTCTGCCTATTGTATGTGGCAGAGGGCGACGAAGAGGAATCTGAGGAGGTCGTTGGAGCTTCGTTGGAGCAGGAGGAGAAGAAGATTTTCTGGCCTAAAACCTTGCTAGGGAGGACGGTCTGGGGTTGCTGAGCTAATATAGAGCTCAGAATCGAGTTCAATCATGGAAATCTATCGTGATTTCATTGTGATATAATTTGGGTCTCCTCGTAGATTTCAAGAGCTTCGCCTGAGCTATATGATGCGAATTAGGACTTAGGATCGAGTTCAATCGCTGGGGAATCTCCTAAAGATCATTCCCTCCAAATTTGATAGCATTGATTGAGAAATCAAGGAGTTCTCCAAGTTTGAAGGTCGGTGGGTCATGGAGAGATTTTATTCAGACCTTCAATGGTGGTAGGGGGAATTTTGTAAAGGAGACGACAAAGTTAGGGGGCTATTGGCAAGAATCTTGAAAGTTAGGGGTTTGATTGAGAGAAAAGAGATTTAAGGGACTGAAATGCAACTAGGTCAAGATGGACTCTGATTGGACCCAAATTTTGTTCTTAACCTAATTTGGATCTAAGAAATATAATGGTGAATTTGGATTTACTTTTTGACTACGTTTGAATGGGAAATTTACATAGAAGCCCAAATTAGGGCAAAATCCCATCTGAAACTTTGTTCAAGGTCAAAATGGGTTAAGATGGTCAAATCAAGGAACCTAAACCTCTTAGAATATTTTTCTATGAATTTTAGGAGGTATGTATGAATTTCACCTTGACCATAACCTCTTTAATTCAAACGGGTCTGAAATTAGGATTTTGTGTGCTGATTCGGTTCTCGAACCGTTTATGCAATGTTGACCCACTTTTTTGGACTTTAATGCTCAATTGACCTTTAATTAACCCCCAGGTGATCCCATGGTTACTCTGTATTTATGATGTGATGTTAAAACCGCAGAATTAACCTTGTTTTAATGTTTTCTTCTCAAAATGGATTTGAGTGAAATTGCTGTCCTCAGGCAATTATTTAGGAACATTTATCACTTGATTTCAACTGATTAAAGCTAGTTATGGCTAATTATGGTGTTACCATCAGGAGGTGACCTTGGGAGGTGGCCTCGGGGCATAGGGCCCCAAGCTCATGTCATTATGTGGCGTTGTGTCGCTTGGGTGATGGGGCACTAGGGTGCCACTCCCTCGCCATTTGCCGAAATGTCTGTCGTTGGTCGAGGTGGCCTGAACCCTCGCCATTCATTTTGGTGGGGAGATGCCTCTGAGGGCGGGGTGGCCAAAACTCTTGCCAGTGGGCAGTGTGTTGAACCTCAGGGCGCATGGGCCCGAGTTCTTACTAGCTTGATGGGCTGGCCTTGTTGCCACTGGAACATGGGGCGTGAGAGCCTTGGTTCCACCGTCCTCTTGGGACGACTTTCCTTGCGGGGTGGTAGAAGGAGGGGGCAGAGAGTCCCTACTTGCCTTGGCGGCTTTAAGGACGGGATGCCTCGGTCCTTCATGTACTCCTTGGAATCAGTCGCTGCTTGACAAGGTTTTCCTAGGGTGGAGTTTAGAGGGTGCTCCGGCTCCGTTTGTGCCGCCTGAGCCCTTCTGTTTGGGTGGCGAAGGGCCAAGGAACTATGGTCACTTTGGAGATGTTGCCCCTCTGTTGAGGACTGCGGGGAGTTGGGGCTCCTCTTCTTAAGGCATGCCCCCTTACCTAGGGGATGTTTAGTTGGGTCTCTTGAGAGACCCTTGGTTGGAATAGGTTTGTCTTTGGCGACACTTGCTGCATGTTTCTCGTGGGGATTGCGCAGAAGTGTCTGATGTAGGAGTGCCTACCCTTGGTGGGGGGGCCCTAAGGCAGTATCTGCCGGAGGGGCTTGTGGGTGTGCGCTGTTTTAAGGTCGCCGCTGCCCTCAGGAGTCGTGCTTGCCACAGGCATCTAGGGAGCCAACTTTGACAGTTCTTTGAGCCTCGGCCTTGGCCTCTTATTATGGCTGGATAATTGTTGTCTGAGTGGGTGGATCCCTTGCCTGGACAAGTTAGGCGGTGTCGACAGAGTATGATCGAGTAGCCAAGGCTGAAGAGCCTGGCAAAAATCTCGCGCGGGTTAATTTGGACCCAGTTGTTGAACTGCTGTCCGTTACCTCAGCCTCTACGCCGAGGCGAGGACTTAGGAGTTGGTCGCTAGGTGGGCCCACCATATTTGCGAAGGGGGTGAGCGGCCCAGCCATTTTCTGGACGTGGCTAATCTACAGATGGGCCTGCTATTGCGAGGAGTGACTTTGTGGTGATAGCAGCAGGGTGTGATACCGTCGGGCATTTGCCTACCCGATTGTGCCCTTGGGTGGGGTAAGCACAAGGGGATTTCTGCGTGGGTCGACCCTTGAAGGTGACCATCGCCTAGAGCCTTCCGTAGGAGGTGGTCATGAAGTGGAATTGATCTTGAAAGGTGGCGACGAGAGGCAAGAGTAGGCACTCGGACTCTCGAAGGTCTGGAAGTGCGCTAGTTGGGGTTTGGAGCGCGGGGATACAAGCCCACGTTATGGGCACTACGTGACACGGGGAATTAGGATCCTGACTCAACTTTTGGTGGCCAGTATGGTTTCCATTGGGAAAGATGGCATGAACCCTCTCCACTTGCTCCAGTGGGCAAATGCCTCTATGGGTGGAGTGGCTAGGGTTTTGCCCACGGGCGGTGTGTGGAACTTTAGGGCACATGAGCCTGAGTTCTTATCAGCCCAGGGAGTTGGTGTCTTAGTTGTTGGAACGCAGTGCTCGCACGCTAAATTGATGTTTTAAGATTATCGTGTTGTAGTATAGCCAAAATAATTCTCAAACAAATAAATTTTATTACTCGAAAAGGTTTTGAGGTCGAACACAGGGAGCAATATGGAATTTAAAGCTCAAGATCATAATTTAAATCAAGAATAAAGATTACAATAAAAATAATGTTAGGATCAATATGTAAAAAGAATAGAGTAAAATGGTGATTTAAATCACCAATTACTCCTTACAAATAACACTTAAATCAAGTCTCAAGTATATGCAATTAAAGTATCAGACGTCTTAAGTAGCCCTGTGCTACAGTCCTAGAGACTCAAGGGTCTCTTGCTTTTCTTCTTCTGTTGGTTCTTCTTCTTCTTCTTCTCTGTTTGTTCTTCTTCTGCTCTTCTTCTTCTTTGTTTCTTCTTCTCCTCTTCTTCTTGTGTGGCTCCTTCTCTTCTTCTTCTTCTTCTATCTCTGTTCAGCTACTTCACACAGAGGGGGAAGCTTCTTGAATTGGCTAAGTGTCAGCCAATTCTTTCTGCAGCAAAACCCTCCCCCTACCCGTGCGATCTCTCCTTCTCCTTCTCTCTTAGGCTTCGCCCTCCCAGGGCCTCTTAGTGGGTAACCGGGTAATCAGGTAGGCGCAAACCTGGTTGCGGGCATGGCGTAAAAATCCACTATCAGATAAATTATAATCGAAACTTTAGTGAGTCCCGGGTTGAACATGGGGAGGTGAACGTCTGATTAAAAATGACATTTGGTATTATTGTCACAAAGAAGAGTAGTTGGTTGAAATTAATCTATGCTAGCTATTCTACTTAAAGAATAAATAATAGAAAAGAGATAGAATAATACAAAGAAGAGAAAAATAGAGAAAGGATGAACAAATATTACATTTAAATATTCTAAAGTCTATTACAATTGCTTAAAGAAAGCCAAACTACACTAGAAACAGTAAAAAGATGGGGGTGAGAAAATCCTCCTCGACGACTGCTTGGAAGATGAGCCGTGTTGAAGAAGCGCTCGGAAGATAGTGGTGAGATGCTGGATGAAGGGGAATGGAGCTATAGGACGAAGGATGAAGTAGGGTGATGTCATAGTAGTATCCGATTCCTGAATGGTGGCAAGAGGACAACCATGGTGCTCCATGATGGGGATGAGAAGATGGAAAAAGTATTTTACTCTAGCTCTAGTGGAGCATCCTGGGTATGAGATCAACTCTTAGAGCTTTGGAAAGGGTGAGAGAAGAGAGGAATGGATGAAGAAATGAAGGGGGTGTAAGGTCCTTTTTATAGGCAAGGAGAAAGGTGTAGAATGGTCATTTTAAAGGCTAGAAAATTAATATAAGGTCTTTAGTGATGTTTATGAGCGTCACAGTAGCCGCATGTTGCTGAAGATGTGCATGCGTCCTCGACCATGCAATGGGGATCGAAGCATTCTCGTGCGACCATGTCAACGATGCCTAATCTTCAAGCGTTTAAGGTGTGGGATGATCTCAGCCCTCCGATCTTGATCGGAGGGCTGAGAACGCACCTTTGCTACTCCCTCTTCGTCAGTTAAGGGATGGCATGGCCGTTCTCTAAGTCGTCCGATCTTCATCAAACAATCCAGATCGCGTGAGAATGGCGCTTCACAACTCACGCCTCAACGTGTCAAAACGTGCGTCATCATGCACATGTGAATCATGTGCATAAGGTATAAACAGGATGGATGGGTGGGTGGACGGTGGGTGGTGAAGTACGAAATGAAGTGAAGTGGAATCAAATGAAATGAAATATGGAGTGAGTATGACTGGGTATTGAGGTGCCTCCCAACGAGCACTGAATTTAACATCTCCAGTTGGAGCCAGAATGAGGCATTGGCTAGTTACCTTCTAGCAACGCAACTATTTCACGAACAGGGGTAGGCTCATGAGTGAGATACATTTTCAACCGCTGCCCATTAACCGTAAATCTATGCCCAGATTTGGGATCTTCAATTTCGACGGCACCGTTAGGAAAATGCCTCGAGAGCAGGAAAGGACCAATCCATTTGGACTTCATTTTTCCATGAAAGAATTTGAACTGAGCATTATAAAGCCAAACTTGCTGTGATGGCCCAAACTCCTTCCGCCTAATGCGACTGTCGTGAAAGGACTTGGTTCACTGTTTAAAGGTCATGGCAGAGTCACAGGCTTCACGACACAACTCTTCTAATCCCTAGAGTTAGAGTTTCCTTTCTCGACCACATAAGTCTGGGTCCTTTCTCGACCACACAAGTCTGGGTCGAGGTTACAATGGCGAATTGCCTAATAAATGCGGTTCTCCAACTCCACAAGCAAGTGACAAGGCTTTCCAAAATTAATCCTCTACAGAGACATACCAAGGGGAGCCTTGAAGGCAGTTCGATACGCCAATAAGGTGTCAATCAGCTTGCCGACCAATCCTTATGGTCAGGCTGAACCACTTTCTAGAGGATTTGCTTGATCTGCCGGTTCGACAAGTTTGCTTGGCTATTCGTTTAAGGATGATATGTAGAAGCAATATGGTTGACGACTCCGTGTTTCCTCAAAAGTACTTGAAAAGTCGAATGAGTGAAATAACTTCCTCCATCCAAAATGATGGCTCGAGGGATCCCAAAGCATGCAAAGATGTAGTCCTTGATGAATTTGTTGGTACAACATGATTAGCATGGCGTGCGGGGATAGCCTCAATCCATTTTGGGACATAATCAATGATGACAAGGATATACTTGAAACCGTTGTATGGAGGAAAGGATCCCATAAGGTCAACTCCCTAGATGTCAAAAATTTATGTAGCTAGGATGGGTTGTAAGGGCATTATGTCGCGACATGACATTGACCCTAGTGATTGGCACCTAGTGTAATGCTTAGTGTAATTGTGTGCATCTTGATGCAGGGAGGGCCAAAGAATCCAAACTACAGCACCTTGGTTGTAGTTTTCCTCACATAAAAGTGGCCTCTGTAGGCTCGTGGCAAAAGGGTAGCACACTAGGGAACTTGCTGTTAGTAGCACAGCGATGAATAATCTGATTAGCACCTACTCTAAAAGGTAGTGGATTGTCCCAAAAATAATACTTTGCTTCTGCAATGAGATCCTCACACTGATTTTTAGGCCTGCCTTGGGGAAGAGAGCCAGAAGCAAGGTAATTAGTGATATCATCATACCATGGTTAACTTGCCACATCTACTGCTAGAAGGTGCTCATGAGGAAAAGATTCATTTATTAGCAAGGCAAGTCCAATATGGTCCAGGTCGAGTCTCAAGAGATGGTCTACAACTACATTCTGGGCTCTAACCTTATCTCGTATCTCAAGATCAAACTCTTAAAGGGGAAGGATCTAATGAATCAATCGAGGCTTTGCATCCTCCTTATGCATGAGATGACGAATGGCCGTGTGGTCTGTGAAGATGGTGACATGAGAGCCCAGAAGATACGATTGGAATTTCTCCATCCCAAAGACGACCGCCAGCAACTCCTTTTTAGTGGTCGTGTAATTACATTGGGCCTCATCCTACGTCTTACTGGCATAATACAACTTGAAGGGGTGTTTATTGCATCTTTGTCCAAAGATGGCTCCAACAGGTAGGTCAGAAGCATCACACATCAGCTCAAAGTTGAGGGATCAATAAGGCAATAGGACAATAGGGGCCTTAGTGACAGCATCACGCAGCTACGTAAATGCTCGAATACAGTCAAGGCCCATGTCGAAGGGCACATTGGTCGATAGGAGATACGTTAAAGGTCTGGAAATCTTGGAGAAATCCGTGATAAACCTCCTATAGAAATTGAGGTGACCCAAAAAGGAGCGAATTTGTTGGACAGAGCTAGGTATCGGTAAATTAGCTATCACATCAAGTTTAGTTCTGTCTACCTTGATACCCATTTCAAAGATGATATGTCCTAGAACAATACCTTCATGCACCTTAAAATGACTTTTCTCCCAGGAAAGCACGAGGTTAAAATCAATACATCTTTGAATGATGCGGGTCAAGTTGGCTAGGCAGTCATCAAAGGTTGGTCCAAAGATCGAAAAGTCTTCCATCTTCCATAAAGACCTCAAGAAAATCACCCACCATATCATGGAATATCTCCAGCATGCATCATTGGAAAGTAGTTGGCACATTACAGAGTCCGAATGGCATGCTTTTGAAGGAGTAGGTGCCAAAGGGGCAAGTGAAGGTGGTCTTCTCTTGGCTACGGAGGTCAGTAGCCACCTGGTTATTGCCAAGCAATCCATCCAGGAAACAAAAGAATTTATTTCCTACTAACCGCTCCAGGATTTGGTCTATAAGAGTTAGCAGAAAATGGTCTTTCTTGGTAGCAGTATTGCGTTTCCTGTATTCTACACACACTCTCCAAGACGTAGCTGCATGTGTAGGGATGGATTCGCCCCTGTCATTAACATGGATGGTGAGACCTGCCTTTTTAGGAACAACATGAATCAGGCTCACCTAAGGGTTGTCGTTGTTCAGGTAAATGACGCCCATGTCAAGCCACTTAATAATCTCAGTCTTGACAACCTTCCACATATTAGGATTGAGACGTCGCTGCATCTCATGGGAAGGTCGAGCCTCCTCCTCTGTATATATACGGTGAGTGAAGTAGGAAGGGCTAATGCTAGTCAGATCAGAAAGAGACCATCCAATGGTTGCCTTATGTTCAATTATGACTTTCATTAGCTTGCACTCTTGCTCCCTGAATAATTTTGAATTGATGATTACAAGAAGCATTTAATTTGCTCCAAAGAAAGCATACTTTAGCATGTCAGGCAGTGCTTTAGGATCGGGAGTGGATGGCGAAGGATTTGGCAAATCTTGGGACGAGAGTGTCCCAAAAGGATCATAGGAAAGAATGAGGGATGAAGGAAATTGGCCCTCAGGTTGGCCAAGAAGAGCGGTGTCTTGGATTGATGGATCCAAGAAAGCAGAGCCCTAGTGATCAGCATTTGGGAACAAGCTCCCAGAGTGGAATGTCACTTCCACTTATTTTGGCAGGATAGAAAGGGCACTTTGGTCTTCAAGGGGTTAGATCGGAGGTGAGCAGCCCAGAAATGACTCAAACCATGAGGCATAAGAAGTGGAGTGGACCTCATTAGCGGTCTGTTCAAGAAGAGATAAGGGTAAGGGGAGGGGTGGGGAAATGTCATAGTAAAGGCAGTTAGGTCTTGATGATTTTCTAAGGGTATGCTATAGTAGTTTGAATAGGTCCCTACCAACCTGATACACGCACTGACAACCATGTCATCTTCGAACATGTCATTCTTAATAAGATCGCAATCAAAATTCTTGGTGACCTTGAAAATATTAAGTTTGAGCTTTTCAGTGCCCATGACAATCTCTATGTAGCTCGATTCACAATCGATATGAGCATGGGATGTGGCCAAGAATGGTCTATCGAGGCTGATCAGGTAATCATAAAGCAAATCAAGAACATCCATATCTAATACAAGAAAGTCAATAGGAAGACAGAGACTGTTGACGCTAACCACCACGTTTTCCATCACACCCCATGGGATTTTGATAGAGCAATCTGCCAACTACAAGGTGTTGGTGCTACCCTCCTTCGTGGGACAAAATCCTTCTTGTGAAGAGAAGGGGTTGAGGAATGCTACCCTCGCACTTGTAGCGTGGTTGTAATTGAGGTTGAATCACCCTTGTTTAAAGTGATTCGTTTAGTGGATTTGATCAACTTGGTTGATCGGAAAATCCTAACTCGAGAGGGTTAGGTGGTGGTTTTCACCCGATTTGGATTTCTACCTAAAAATTATTGTGTACTCGTGTGATTGAATTTTTTGTGAGATTGTTTATATTCTATTCCGCAATTTATTACGTCACCCCTCCTGGTAGGGAAGAATCTACACAAGGTAGTAGGGATGGGTTTCAGATTTCCCAATGCAAATTTTTGAAACATGATGCTCAATACAAGGTTAATGGACGATCCTAAATCCTGCAAGGTAGGATGAAAAATGCAGCCTTTGATGTTGCATGAAATGAAAGGGGTGTCTGGGTCTTTGTACTTTGGTGGTAATTTTGACAGTATAGCACAACTCGCATGAAGCGAGAGAACCATCGGGTTCTTCGTTTTCTTTTGCTATCACCTAGGTATAGTGTAGTGCTTAAAGAAATGGGCGACAGCCAGGATGTGGTCGATCGCCTCTAGCAAGGGAACCTTGATCCCAATGTTCTTCAATAAATCATGTAGATTATCAAAGGTTTGCATGTTATTTTTCATGCCTTTTGGATCCCTTAGTAGTGCCTCAAGAAATGGGATTGATTATGACACCAGTTTGGGTGTGTCATCTTTACAAGAATGTGGTGCGCAGTCTGAATGAGAGGATGATGAAGAAGATGGGCCAGGACCAGGTCAAGGCAAATCGAAGGACTGTTTACCACTCCTTGTAGTAATCACATTAGGCATCGCAACTCCAATGGGGTCATAAGGCAGAGGAGGGTTCACAATAAGGAGATAGGGATGATGTGCTGCTGTGGGTTCAGCCTAAAATCCTAGTGGAGTACTTGAAGCATGTAGAATCTGATGAACTTACCCCTAAGAAGGTCGTACCTATGATTATGGACCATAGGGTATGAAATTTCACTTGTTTGGGATAGGTTGGGCAGGAAGAGTGCCCTGAGATCGAGTCGTCATGCGTAGTTAACTGATCTCAGCATTCTGCTGCACCAATTGGTGTTAAAGATAAGTCATATTTTCATCATGGCACTTCGACATTGTCGTTATCATTCACATCAATTTATCAAGAGGGCTTGATGAGCGATTTGTCTGAGGTGTGTAAGGGCCTGGTGACGGATTTATCGGAGGGTGATATTGGGCCCTTGGGATGACGGGAGCGAATGGTCGCACTGGTCCACCAGCAGTGTTTCGGCATTCATGATTGTTAGACCATGCGAAGTTTGGATGGTTGCACCACCTTTAGTTATAAGTAGAAGAATATGAGTTGTTCCCTAGGGCACAAACATCTTCAAATTTAGAAGATGAGTCTGCATAAGATAATGTGTCTGAGTACACAGAGGGTTTCTCCTCTATGTCGTAATACTAGCTAACAGAAGCCATGTCCACGTTACTTCCCGAGTCGCTCGGCAAGATACTTGGCAAGGATGGTGCTGATCATGCTGGATTCTTGGAAATCATCCTAACTTGGGAAGGATTGGGTTTGTGATGTGATGGAGGTGTCGGAGTGTGAGCTACAAAACATGTAGGGTTGGCCAAGAGTTCGTCTAGCTTCTTGTGCATGACAAAGACTTCATCCAACTTTTGTGCAATTAATTTTTAAGTCAGCAGATGAATGGGAGGGTCCCATGTCTACCTCGTGTGCCCTGCTATGAGGTGCGTTGGTCCGATTACAGGCGACGATGGAAGCATTGTTCATAGAATTCTTACTCATGTTTTCAAACAGTTCAAACCCTCCATCCTCATCTTTATTCAGGAAATTATCTCCACAGGAAGCATCTGCAATCTGCCTCAAAGTTTCATTTATCCCATAATAGAAAATTTAGGCTACATGCCACTTAGGCAGACCATGGTGTGGACATTTCTTGAGGAGGTCTTTATACCTCTCCTAGGCCTCATGAAATTGTTTGCCACTTTGTTACATGAAAGAAGTTATAGCACGACGAAGCACATTGGCGCGCCCGATTGGGAATAATTTTTTGAGAAATGTTGTACGCATCTCTTCCCAAGAATGGATGTGTTTTCCAATGGTGTGTAACTTTGTCTCGCAACAAAAATGGGAACATGTTCATGAGGACAATGTGTAACTCGATATTGCTTGGTTTAATCGTTTGAGCTAAATAGGTTAAGTCCTCCAAGTGAAGAAAAGGGTCTTCATTGGCAAGTCCGTGATAATGGAACTTGATTAGGTAGATTACGTTCGATTTTAATTCAAAATCTTCCTCGCGCATGGGGATGCGGATTTGCCCAAGGGTCATGTTCGTGGTGAAATGCGTAAAAAGATTTACATAGTTGTAGTTGCGAATCATGCCGAAACAAATAAATTTGTAATTCAGAATTGGTGAGTCTCACGTCGTTCGTAGGGAGGTAAAATAAGAATCTCAAAGATTTTCATACTAACTAATCTAACTTAATGAAAGCATAAAAAGAGAGACAAGATATAGAATCAGGTTTTTATTGCTACTTGCAAAGAGTTCTAAACTATAATTCAAAACAAATAGTAGAGAGAGAAAAATAGATGAATGATGAAGTCGCTTAAGGGATGCTTGTGTGAAGTGCGACAGCACTTCACATCCAGGGAGCCAAGTAGAAGACCAGAGATATGCTGCAGAGAGAGAGGGCTAGAGATGTGTCTGGTGGAAGTTGCCTCTCAAATGGGTCTCTGGGGCTCTTTTTATAGCTAAAAGCAAGGGCAAAGTAATTATTTTAGCCCCAAAAGCTCTACAACACCTTTCGATTGAATAGATTCATCGTTTGAGAGATCAACAGATCAAATCACACTTGAAATGAATCTCCATTGTGCCTTCAACATGCAGACTCTCCAGAATAGGCCACGTGGTGCCTCCACGGTCGCTCAATCTGCTCTGCATAGGTCCTCATGAGTGCGTATGTGTTTGATTTCAACCGTCCAATCTCACAATTGGATAGCTCACAATGCATGGTGCACTGCCTCTCCAATCCGCCCGATACACGGGTATATCAGGGTGTTCACCTGCGGATTGTCATGCGTGTTCATCTTCACCGCCTTATCTAATGCTCCTTCGTATGCCACATGGCCCATTGCGCGCCAGTCGATCTCCATCGCATGACCTGATTTCACGCAAGTGCATTGCCTCATCGATTTAGCGCTTTGCACGATTCAAACTCACGCCTGTGCTCTGCATTTTAAGGCGGATACCAACGTGTTGCACGCTTGCTTCGTTGTGTTTTTGGTTTCGTCGCGTGGCAGCTCTCAACCGTTGGATGAAGATCCAACGGCTGAGATGGATGCCCACTTGATGAAGGGTGCGATAGGTGGATGACATGGCTTCATCGTTGCCATTGGATGATGATCAAACTGCCTGCATTTCGTGCTTCAGTTGTTAGGGCTCGGAGGTGGGCTGTTGGGATGGCACCACGTGGCGCCACCTTGACCGTCCATCTTCCCACCTTTGTAGTTGGTTCTACCCCTCCTTCATTCAACAAGAGCAGAGGAAGATACTTCCAATTGAGGTCTGGGACGCAGTTAAAGTGCCCAATTGATCACTTGTTCCTCTGCCTGGGTGGATTCCGCTTCACCTGGGATGAGTCCTTGGTGCTAGAACCTCACAAACACTACTGGAGCTTGCTCGAAGATGCTCCATTAATGGCAGCTGAAGGTCCTATACCTGAAAACATAAACACGGCCTTGAAGCCGCATCAGAAGTGCTCAGGAGCTTCGCCGAATGTCATGGAATGTAACTGTGGTGGTGGCGTCGCGTGCGAGTGGATGTGGAGGCCCGTCGACCTTGCGGAATGTGTGTGTGAGTGCGTGAGTTGTGGGAGGTGATAGAGAGGCCAATCCCCCCAATTACTTGAGGGGTTTTAGTTGGTGGGTTGAGGTGATGGTGAGGAGCGTGGAAGCGGCGTGGTTGGGTGAGTGTGGAAGTCTCTAAGGCTCGCCGGAGGTCTGCCGGCGAGTTGGAAGATGAAGTCGCGAAGGGCGAGTCGGTGGTTGAAACGAAGTTGTGAATGTTTGGAAATGAAGAGTCGAAGATGAGGAGTCATTTAGGAGAAGTAATAGACGACGGGGAGTGGAGTTGGCGCTGGTTGCGGTATGGCCGGCGTTGAAGACGAAGCTTGCTCTGATAAGGGGTGGACGGCAAGGATGAAGGAGATAAGGACGCTGGCTGGTGCTGCTCGACGCGGAAGAAGGCAAGGAAGGAGAATCTATCACTGGTATTGCGGTCAGATGACGAGGGAAGGCAAGGAGGGTCGTCGGAGCTTGAAAAGCAATTCGGCCGGAGGGGGAGAGAAGAATTTGAGGGTTACTCTGGTCGAATTCAAGCTTGAAGGGTTCGGCCTGGCCTGGGCTTTCTTTTATAGGTCATCAGAGGGCGGTTAGAGCTTGGGAAGCAAGCTTCCTAAGCTTGGAAAGCTCACCATATTGGGAAATCCCTTGAGACCCAAATCTCTCATGCATTCGCATGAGAGATTGGGTAGGTTTTAGGGCTTAGGATCGGACTCAAAAGGAAGAGATTTTCTTTACAAACTTCCCTTTCAAATTTGAAAGGGATTCGTCAAGAAATTAGGGAGTTCTTTCCAATTTAAGGTCGTCGGAGCAAGTAGGAATAGGTTTAATGGCAGTAGAATGAAGACAAAGTTAGGGGTCTGTTTGAAAATATTTTGAAAGTTAAGGGTAGAAATGTAATTAAACAGGACCAATTTGCAAACTAAGTCAAGACAAACTCATCTTGGGTGGTACAAACCTAATTTGTGTAATTCCCTACTTGGAGGGGGTGAGATCAGCGTGACGTAAAAAATGCGGAATATAATGTAAAGCAATCTCACAAAAATTAATCACACAAGGTACACAATTATTTTTAGGTGGAAACCCAAACCGGGTGAAAACCACCACCTAACCCACTCGAGTTAGGATTTTTCCGATCAACCAAGTTGATCAAATCCACTAAACGAATCACTTAAACGAGGGTGATTCAACCTCAATTACAACCACGCTACAAGTGCGAGGGTAGTGTTCCTCAACCCCTTCTCTTCACAAGAAGGATTTTGTCCCACGAAGGAGACGGGAATTCGCAAAGAGAATACCCAACTAAATAACAAAGATAAAATAAACAACAATCCTATAGAGCCAACAAAGTAATATTTAACCTAAGCTTCTATAGGAATTAAGATGCTTCCCTTTGCAAGGAGTGCGTCGAATTGATGACGCGGGTGCGTGACCCACGCGACGGCACAACGTTGCTCTCGTGAATTACGGTGAGAGAGCGGGTACACGAAGGCTTGATGCTCTCAAGATGTAGAACTTGAGCTTGGAGAGCAAGAGCATCTTTTTGGACACAAAAGAGTGGAAATGCTTGTTCTTGTTGTGTCTAGGTGTATCTAGGTGTGTTTTGGTGTCTTTTTGGTGTGTCTTGATGTGCAAGAGGTTCCTCTCTATTTATAGAGGCCTTAGGAAGGCTTTGGAAGGCTTTGGAAAGCTTCCATAGCCGTTGGGAGCAAAGCCCAAAAGAATCAGGCCGAAATCAGGAACAATGATTGCACTGGCAGGGTTATCAGACGTCTGATCCTGGCATCAGACGTCTGGAAGATCACTTTAAGACGTCTGAAAATAAGGTCAGACGTCTGATTTTGGCGGGTCTCTTCCTGACTTGAATCAGTTCTAAATAGGGTTCTAGCGCAAGTCCATCAGACGACGTACATGATGTCTGGCACTATGTCTGGACGTCTGGAAACCTACTTTTTCATGGGAATGGATTTCCAAGAGAGTGCAACGGCTATAAAATCTCTGAGAAGAGATTTTGTCTCAGCCGAAACAAAACGGTCATTTATCAGACGTCTGGAAAGGCCTAAGGACGTCTGATAAGGCTCTAACGGTCATATCCTTGGTGTTTGCTGAGCCAGCCAATGGTCCACTAATTGGACGTCTGGCAAAGTCATCAGACGTCTTCTAAGACGTCTGGACAGAGGTCTGGACGTCTGATTTCATCAGACAGAATAGCTAAGTCCAGGTTAATTGTTATCAGATGTCTGAATCAACAATCAGACGTCTTAAAACATATTATCAGACGTCTGATTTTGGAATTAGACGTTTGGAACAGCTGTTTGAACCCTATATTGGTTTTCTAAGTTTTCTATAGAAAACCTAAGTGTCCTAGGGTTGTGCCGGTGTTCCTAGGACTACTGTTAGGGTACTTTGAGGCTCTTTAACATGAATCTATGTAACAAAAATAAAGAGCAACAAAAGAAACGAAAAATACAAAGAGTACACGAGAAGGAAATCTATCCTATTCTTCATCTCCTTCCTTCTTCAATATATCGCTCCTCGCGAATCTCTTCTGTTCTTCATCAAGCTCCTCCAATCCGTCCTGGATGCGAGCTCGAACTCCGTCTAATCACGTCTCCATTTGCAATTTGCCTGAAATCTAAGACTTCAAGTGTAAATGTTAAATGACACGTGTTTTGTTATCATCAAAACAAATGATCGTGGTGCTCTAGCACCAACAATTTGGACCTAAGGAATGCAATGGTGAAGTTGGATTTTGGTTTTGACAACGTTTGACTGGGTAATTTATGCAAAAGCCTAAATTAAGGTAAATGTCTGTCTGTGACTATTCTGGGTCAAAATGTGTTCTGATGGTCAAATTGAAGGTTCCAAACTCTAGAGAATATTTTTCTATGAATTTTAGAGGGTTTAGGTGAATTTTATCCTGATCAGAATCTTAATTAATTAAGCAGGTTTGTTTTTAGGGTTTCAAAAGTCATTTAATTCTCAGAACACGTGCAAACCCTTTTCTGATTGTTCTAACCCACTTGTGATCTTTTTAAGATCATTTGACCTTCATTTAACTCATGAGAAAACCCGTGGTCGTACTACATTCATGATAAGTTGACAAAATTATAGTTTTAACCCTGGTTTCTTATTTTTCCCTCAGAATGATTATGCAGTGACTTGTGATTCTCTGGCAGTTATGTAGGAGCATTTATTGACTTAATTGGGTCAAAATAAGCTAGTTATGGCTTATGATGGTGTTCCCATCACATAGGATGTGGAAGCCCTGATTCTGTTGTTTCTTGTAAATGGCATTCTAGTAGTTAGGAAATGGGGTGTAATGTGCATACATCTGATTAACCTAAAATGTCTATTAATGCATGTTCTTAGTGTCACATTATCATCATACATTGTAAATAGTGCATAACATACATAATCATGCATTTAGATCAAGTTGTATAAATTGTATAGTAATTATCTCCTTTTTATGGTCAGGGACATGGTGACTTTTTATCAAGGCCTCGGATCAAAGATCCAACCATACGGATCTGATCAGGGCGACGATTGGAGTTCAACGACTCCAAGATCACCTTAATCGGACATCCGTAGCACCAGATAAAGATCAAGGAACCTTAAAGAGCAAGAGCCAATATGGTGTTAATCCGCATCTCAGATGATAAATTCGACCACACGGATGGGTTCGGATCGATGATTGCAGCCTAACGGAGCGAAAATCAGTCCAATCCGACACCCGTGGCACCATCTACATCACTCAGAAGATGGATGGCTTAGATGGGGCCACGTGGCACCATCATAGCCGCCCAACACTGGCTGCAGCTCTCCTTCTTCACCCACTCGACAAATCTTAGCCGTTGGATGCCCATCCAATAGTCGAGATCGCGCTATGCCACCGATCATCCAACGCTATCCTCTTCTGAAGGCGCATGCAACCTTTGATCTCGACTGTTGGATGAAGATCCAACGACCGAGATCGGTTGTGTGCTAAACACTCCGTACAACACAATCGCACGCCCAGTGCAGCGGTCGAGCGTGCTACTCGAGCGCGCAACGTGCGTTCGAGCTCGCATTGCTCTGAGCGGGCGTACGATTAGAGGCACGCGATGAAGATCCAGTGGCGGAAATCGAGAGTTGTGCCCACGCGCGATCAGACGCGTGGCGCTTAAGCGTGATCGCACGTGGGCACGCGGTGTGGGCGTAGGCACTTTAAGCGTCTGATCTCTTGATTGGACGATTGAGAGCACGCGAATGTGCGCGTGCGTTGAAGGGTGCGGAGGCGAGGGGGTGCGTGAGCGGCAGGCACGTCGGCCACGTTCAGGCCTTTAGTGACGGATAAATTCATCACTAAAGGTCCTGAATTAATGTTTTCAAGTTGTAATGTCCAAATGCCCGCACTCCTTGCAACTATAAAGGGAGACCCCTTCCATATGGATTTCTCATCCCTTCCTTCCCTTCTCTCCCTCTCCAAAGCTCAAGAGGAGCTTGTCCCACACTCGGGATGCTCCTCAAGAGCTAAAATCAAGTTTTTGCCCCTGTTCCGGAAGCGGATCCCACGACGATGACGACGTGCTTCCTTGTTCCCGTTCCTCTTGCTTCGATCTCCTTCCCGCTCCGTTCCTCGTCTTCTAGGCATTGTCTCGTCTAGCTCGTCCTCCAAGCAATCGTCGAGGAGGATAACTTCTCTCTCCCATTCTTTTTATTGCTTTCTAGAGTAAACTTTTCCTACTTTTTAGTTGTAATAATTTCTTGCTTTCTAGTGCAATCTTTTCTCGCTTTCTTAGTTGTAAAAATATTTTGCAATATTAGGTGAATGTTCTCTCTCTCTTCTTGTCTATATTGATTTTCTTGTGATTATTCCTCCCTTTAAACAAAAACATTCAAAAAAATATAATTACGAATTTTGATTGACGTAGCCTCCTTGAGTTCGACCTGGGATTTCTTTATAAATTTTTCGATATAAATTTTATTTGTTGAACAGATTTCTTCGCTACTCTAGCTACAACGACAGATTTTCAAAACCAACTCCGATAACGTAGTCTTCCGACATTCAACAGGGTGCGAGTGCCTTGGTTCGGGTTCACCCCAGCCATCGAGGGTGGCTGTGTCTGTTGTAAGAGGCGGCTATTCCTAGGTTCAGGGGGTGGGTTCTCCCGACCCCTGGCCAACTTGGAGAGATGACTTGTTAGCTTAGATAAGTGGCAGTATAAGAGAGTGTTTGGTGGGTTGGCTCGAATTTTCACTGACCTTGTGAGGAGGCAAGATAAAGAACATCACACGCGTCTGCCCGGGTTTGTATTGGCTTGACGAGGTGGCAATACATCGGATGGTGATGAGAACCTCATCATGAGCCCTAACTAGCTTATTTTGATCTAATAAAATGAACAAAAGCTCCTGCATAACCTAAAGGAAGGCCTAATGCAGGGTGATGTAAACACATTTACACTACTTAAAATGTCTATTTATGCATGTTCTTAAGCATAGGATTGCATTTCATGATATAAATATTGCATTACATGCATCATCTTGCATTTAGAGTAGTTTGAATAAAATGGAGGTTAATTGTCTCCTTTTATGTGCTTGGACAGGGCAAATATTTTATCGGGGCCTCGGATTAAAGATCCAACCGTATGGATATGATCAGGGCGACGATTGGAGTTCAACGACTCCAAGATCGCCCTAATCAGGCATCCGTAGCATCAGATAGAGACCGGGGAACCCTAGAAGATCAAGGGCCAGGATGGTGTAAATCCGCACTTCAGATGGAAAATCCGACCACACGGATGAATTCGGATCGACGATCGCAGCCGAACGACACAAAAATCGAGTCAATCCGACATCCGTGGCACCATCTACAACTTCCAGAAGATGGACGGCCAAGATGGCGCCACGTGGTGCCATCCCAGCCGCCCAATCGGCCGCAGGAGTCCTGTGAAGACCACGCAACGTCTCCTCTCCGCCGTTGGATCTCGATCCAACGGCTGCGGTCGCGCGCGTTTAAAAACGTCCGCGCGACCATTTCGCCCGCGTAGCGCAGCGGCGACGCAGCTGCGGGCGAAGCGGAGGTCGCGCGTTCGAGCCGCGGAGAGGGGGGCGAAGGCGCGGGCGAGCGGGCGCGCACGAGCGTCGGATGAAGATCCAACGGCCGCGCGCGCCCGATAGCGCCGACGCGCAATTGGACGCCCTGGTGGGCGCGCGATCGCACGCGGGCGGCGCGCTACGCAGCGGGCGCGGGCGCGATCTAAGCCGTCCGATCTCGCGATCGGACGGCTGAGACGACGCGGACGTGCGTCTGCGTTACGCGCGCAGGCCAGCCGAGCGGGCGCGCGTGGCGCGGCGGCGACGGCGACGGCGGGGCTTTAGCGACGGTTTTATCCGTCACTAAAGACCCCTTATTTATTATTTTGAAGATGTAATGTCCATTTTGCCCCCACTCCTTGCAACTATAAAAGGAGACCCCCTCCATACGAAATTTTCATCCCTTCCTTCTCCTCTCTACCTCTCCAAAGCTCAAGAGAAGCTTGTCCCACACCCGGGATGCTTCTCGCGAGATAAAGTCCAAATTTTCGTCCCCCTTCGGAAGTGGATCCCGCGACGACGACGGCGTGCTGCTTCGTTCCCGTTCTTCTGCTTCGTCCTCCTTCGTCCCGCTTCGTTCTCCTTCGTCCAGGCGTCGTCCCGTCCGGCTCGTCCTCCAAGCGACCGTCGAGGAGGATTTCTCTCTCCCTATTCTTTTTACTGCTTTCTAGTATAGATTTACTGCTTTCTAGAGTAGTCTATTCGTCCTTCGAGCGATCGTCGAGGAGGACATTTCTCCCTCCATTCTTTTAATGCTTTCTAGAGTAATTGTTTTATGTTTTCTAGTTGTAATGAAAGAACTCTTTTATGATAAATTCCTTGTCTATTCTACATCTCATTTTGATTTCCATGTATAGTATTCCTTCGCTCTCTCTTACTCCCTCTCTCTCTTTTATTTGTTGTAGATACTTAGATAGTTTAAATTGAATTTCTTTGTGACAAAATAAAAAGAAACGCGGAGTTTTTAAATCAAACGTTCGCCTCCCTGTGTTCGACCCGGAATTCTTATTTCGGTATAAATTTTATTTGTTGAACACGAATCCTTCGCTTTCGAACTACAACGACGGGTTTTTCAAAAAAAAACCAAACACGTTAGCGTAGATTCTCGCGCTCAACATTTTGGCGCCGTTGCCGGGGAGGCAACGATCTTTGATTTCTCTTCACGTTTTGTAACTTACAAATCATTTACCTCACTTTTCTCCTTTCTTATTGTAATTGCAGGTACTCTTTTGGGGCAAGCAAAAGCGGTAGATTGGAGTAAAGTGCTGTGAAGGGTTTTGTAAGTTATCACCCATTCTTTCCCCCTCCATAGATTTCATTCGCCACATTGAATCCAAATTCCAATTAACCTAGGTGTTTGCATAAATCCTAGGAATAGTTTGGTTGTTTGGATTCTCACTCACATTCATTCCACCTTCATTTATATAAAAAAAAAAAGTAAAAAGATAATTTTGTGGGGTAATTTTCAACAAATACACAATGTACACCCACATTTAAAGGCACTTAACTAAATTGATTTGTTTCTACTCAACTGGGTTCTGATCTGTGGGACCAGTACACATAAAGCAACACATAAAAGAGTAGAAATCATTCTAAGTTAACCATCTTTGTGTGCCTAACTTAGTGGTGCATTTGAGGCCAGTTGTTTGAGTTGTTTGGGCCGCACCACTTCAAATAAAATCAACTCATCAAGTAGCTGCCAATTAGGTTCAACTCTTAGGGATCTACCAGGCACTCCACATTCTTTTTAAACTTTAAAGGAAAATATCTTCACCTGTGCTTGCAAAACCTGGTGTGCCAATGAAACTTGATTGAAAACACCTAAAGTTGAATCCTAAAAGCTACTAAGCAAGATTTGAACCTTAAAATTCACCACATCAAAAATAATCTTGCTTGAAAACCACTGGTTGTGCACGCACACACAAAGCAATCAATCATTAAGGGCACAACCCATTTAAAGGGCCCATCACATTCCAAAGCACATTCAAACCTAGCCCTAAATAAAACAGAGTAGACGTTGGCCTTAAGGATTGGACTCACTCTTCAGAACTCAGAACGAGATTATTTTCGATTAGTCTGTTTCTACTGTTCAATCTGATGTCTAGCTAGGGGAGCAGAGTCAAACGATCGCGGCTGGGGGGTACACTAGGAACCGGAGGCGCAAGCCGAAGGAAGAACCTTCTCCCCAGTCCCTCCTTCTAACTGGTTGGATTGAACAGACAGAAGTAGATCAAATCGTTCCTTTATCTCAAGACGGGTTTTGAGAGTCTATAGGTCTGTAGGCTAACCCATTTAAGGAAAGGTTTGATTGTTTGTATTGCAGGGCACCTTTCTTCCTCCCGTGTCTCATGAATCCTTCCACATATTTCACGCATTCCCACTCTTTCCCTCCTGTTGTAAATTATCCTCAACATGACGATTATCCCAACTCGTATTGTAATCGACCATCAGTTAGTTGGGATAATTCGGATTGGGGATACAATTCCGGACCCCCGTGTTTAGGGTCTAACCCTGAACACTTTGATTCTCAATTCTATCCTTCTCAGAGTTGCATCGATTATAGATCGTCCTCCTTTCATGAACAACCTAATGTGATCTACAATCAAGAAGGATACACTGATCCTTACCCCTCCTCTGATTTCACTGCCTTTAGGTCATCTCCATCTTATGAACAATCTGAAATGATCTATTATCAGGATGGGTATAACGAATCTCAATTCGTTAATTCCTCTACATTGATGTCAAACCCGCCCAACCCTGAACCAACTCATTTGGTTCAGGTTAATCAGGTTCAAGATAGGGTTCTGGCTAACTTGAGGAATATCATTCAATCTTTAGAAGTTCAGCCAATACCTTGCATTGAGAGATTGGAGCCCCTGATTGAAATGATTGATGATTTAAACAAGTCTTTGTTGGATTGGCTCCAGGATGTTAAGGATAAGAACCCGGGTGAGTTTCTACTTGGGAAATTAGCGAAATTGAGGATGAGATTCGTGGTTGCTTTGATTCAATCTTGGAATAATTCCCAGGATGAACTCTCTTCAGGAAAGCCAATGACAGAACCCGCTCAGGCACCTGTTGGGGGGGACACGTGTTACGAAGCTGACCAGATTGAATTAAAACAACCAATTAAGGATGATTTGATTTCTTCACCTGAAATCCCTGAGCCAGGTTACGAGGAAACGTATGTCTCCTTGGAACGCAAAGTGACAAATGATTTTGGGACATACATTGATACGGATCCTGATGGTGAAGATTCAAGTTGCGAAGTCTCACACGAGTTTTCAGATCACGATTTTTGTGAGACGATTGGGCCTGAGGAATCTGATAGATCATTTGATAGCCCAATAACTGAGGAAACTGATCTTATTAGGGCACACGATACGGATCCAGAATCGCATTTTCTGGAGGAATTAATTCAATGCCCTGATTATCAGTTACACCCTGTTGAGCTTATTGATGATTCTAATTCTGAGATAATTAGACCCAAGTCAATTTTGATTTTGCCACATCATCTAGACTTGGAGATTTCAGACGGGGTGATGAATATACAAGAGGTCATGGAATTTGATATGCCGAATGAGGAGGATAGGAGCTGGGAAATTCTGATTTGGGAAGTCAATTTTGGAGGAAATGGAAGATTGAGTCGAAGGGTTCCTTTTAAACTGAAACCATCAAATCAGAACCCTTACGACATTTGTTTCGAGGATGTCAAACTCAAGCACACATTTAACGATTATCCTTTTGAGCTTCAATTCTCTGTAACCCGACATTTTGGCCTTGGGTTGCATCCTCACAAATCGCAGGCCCGACCCCGCTTGCATTCTGATTTTAGGTTTTGGGTAATTTTTATCCAGAACCTAAGATATTCTCGATTATGGGGTGTGGGTCTGCACCACAATCTGGTCCACATCTGTGGACCTCTGCTGACAGGTCAGAGGATTCTTCTGTTCATTTTAATTCTGACCTGCACATGTGAATTCTTCATTTCCTTTCTTTGTATAGTGTGCCTAGCTGAAGGCACTAAACTCAGCACATATACAGTTCTTTTTCATTTTCATCTCGGAGTGGACCCGATATCCACGCAATTCAGGTGCTTTCTACGCTTTTCCACTCTGTTTTATGTCTTTTTAATACAATGAGGACATTGCATTAGATAGGCATGGGGGGATGGATATTTATCTTTGAATTCATTTGTCAGCTCCGTAGATTTGTTTTATTTAAAAAAAAAAAAAAAAAAAAATCAAAATTAGGAAAGAGAATTTGGGTTTAAGAAAATTTTCGATCTTAAGAAATACTATATTATGTTCTGAACACAAAGACCCTTCAGGTCTTTGGACTTAATCAGCCTATGTATCCACTAAAATGTGGATTTGTTTTTCGAGTTCTCGCCAACTTGAATTTTATTTTAATTGGAGTAAATAAGTTTGGGTGATAAGTACACGACTTAGCAACCCGCCCTCTGATGTGAGGGAATTTTGAGTCTTAAGCATCTACACACTTTCTTTGCACTGACTCGTTGTTTGGCGATTTTAACGGAAATTGGGTAGCTAATGAACCTTCTAGGGTGATATGGCTGGCAAGTTATCGTGGGTAACAGCCCATAGGTAGGTTGTCCAGAGCCCAGTCACTGGACCTTTCTCTTTTTACTGCCTTTAGGTAAATCTTAGACCAGGGAAGCCACCTACTTAAAAAAAAAAAAAAAAAAAAAAAAAAAAAAAAAAATCAAAAAGGAGAAAAGAACAAAAAGAAATAAGCCACACTTCGCCGCACGAGTATGGCTGGCAAGTTGTCGGTGGTAACAGCTCATCGACCGGTTGTCCAGAACCCAGCTCAGAAAATGCACTAAAAATTCCCAAAACACTTAGGAAGAAGCGGAGAAGTAGAATAAACCGGGGAGATATACACTGGATTCACCCTTGTGTTGACCCCGTTAAAAAAATAAAAGTAGGGAGAAAGCTACCGGTTGTAAAGATACACCTTTAGGCAGAATTCTTTTTGAGGTCACCTAGAGGCGTAGAAATCCGAAGTCCGTTTTAATTGCCGGTCAACGAGTCTATCACAAATCACAATAAGATGCTTAAAACTTAGGGTTCTCATCAAATCTTGGGTGAGTTGAATGGCCGTAGAAAGCCACTCTTAAACCCTAAAATTTGAAAATCTAAAAAAAAAAGAGAGTAAAAACAGAAAAAGAAATTTTTCTTTGAATAAGGCGAGGCTTGAGGCGGTCTGCATTTTGGCTGATACCTGGGCACTGTTGTGTCTTTAAAAGTTCAGTTCTTAAGTAGACAATTTCTTAATGATTGAAAATAACTCAGGTCCAAATAATCTAACCTAATTCTTTTATAAATAGCATATAGTTTTTGCTAGGGACTAGCAAAAGATAGGCATGGGGGTATGATGTAAACACATTTACACTACTTAAAATGTCTATTTATGCATGTTCTTAAGCATAGGATTGCATTTCATGATATAAATATTGCATTACATGCATCATCTTGCATTTAGAGTAGTTTGAATAAAATGGAGGTTAATTGTCTCCTTTTATGTGCTTGGACAGGGCAAATATTTTATCGGGGCCTCAGATTAAAGATCCAACCGTATGGATATGATCAGGGCGACGATTGGAGTTCAACGACTCCAAGATCGCCCTAATCAGGCATCCGTAGCATCAGATAGAGACCGGGGAACCCTAGAAGATCAAGGGCCAGGATGGTGTAAATCCGCACTTCAGATGGAAAATCCGACCACACGGATGAATTCGGATCGACGATCGCAGCCGAACGACACAAAAATCGAGTCAATCCGACATCCGTGGCACCATCTACAACTTCCAGAAGATGGACGGCCAAGATGGCGCCACGTGGCGCCATCCCAGCCGCCCAATCGGCCGCAGGAGTCCTGTGAAGACCACGCAACGTCTCCTCTCCGCCGTTGGATCTCGATCCAACGGCTGCGGTCGCGCGCGTTTAAAAACGTCCGCGCGACCATTTCGCCCGCGTAGCGCAGCGGCGACGCAGCTGCGGGCGAAGCGGAGGTCGCGCGTTCGAGCCGCGGAGAGGGGGGCGAAGGCGCGGGCGAGCGGGCGCGCACGAGCGTCGGATGAAGATCCAACGGCCGCGCGCGCCCGATAGCGCCGACGCGCAATTGGACGCCCTGGTGGGCGCGCGATCGCACGCGGGCGGCGCGCTACGCAGCGGGCGCGGGCGCGATCTAAGCCGTCCGATCTCGCGATCGGACGGCTGAGACGACGCGGACGTGCGTCTGCGTTACGCGCGCAGGCCAGCCGAGCGGGCGCGCGTGGCGCGGCGGCGACGGCGACGGCGGGGCTTTAGCGACGGTTTTATCCGTCACTAAAGACCCCTTATTTATTATTTTGAAGATGTAATGTCCATTTTGCCCCCACTCCTTGCAACTATAAAAGGAGACCCCCTCCATACGAAATTTTCATCCCTTCCTTCTCCTCTCTACCTCTCCAAAGCTCAAGAGAAGCTTGTCCCACACCCGGGATGCTTCTCGCGAGATAAAGTCCAAATTTTCGTCCCCCTTCGGAAGTGGATCCCGCGACGACGACGGCGTGCTGCTTCGTTCCCGTTCTTCTGCTTCGTCCTCCTTCGTCCCGCTTCGTTCTCCTTCGTCCAGGCGTCGTCCCGTCCGGCTCGTCCTCCAAGCGACCGTCGAGGAGGATTTCTCTCTCCCTATTCTTTTTACTGCTTTCTAGTATAGATTTACTGCTTTCTAGAGTAGTCTATTCGTCCTCCGAGCGATCGTCGAGGAGGACATTTCTCCCTCCATTCTTTTAATGCTTTCTAGAGTAATTGTTTTATGTTTTCTAGTTGTAATGAAAGAACTCTTTTATGATAAATTCCTTGTCTATTCTACATCTCATTTTGATTTCCATGTATAGTATTCCTTCGCTCTCTCTTACTCCCTCTCTCTCTTTTATTTGTTGTAGATACTTAGATAGTTTAAATTGAATTTCTTTGTGACAAAATAAAAAGAAACGCGGAGTTTTTAAATCAAACGTTCGCCTCCCTGTGTTCGACCCGGAATTCTTATTTCGGTATAAATTTTATTTGTTGAACACGAATCCTTCGCTTTCGAACTACAACGACGGGTTTTTCAAAAAAAAACCAAACACGTTAGCGTAGATTCTCGCGCTCAACACAGGGGATTACTGATCTGAAAAGAATACCTAAATAATAGGGTAAAACTGTAATTTTAACATTGCAGTGCATCAATGGGATTTCTCAAGGTCTAGACATAGGTCAATTGGACTTAATAAGAGAAAAAGTGGGATGGTTCAGTCAGAAAGGGGTTATTGTGAAATTTAAGAATTAAATGATATTCTGTAACCCTAAAAATAAACCCACTTAAATTAACAAGGTTCCAAGCAGGATAAAAATCAACTAAATCCTCTAAAATTTATGGAAAAATATCCCCTAGGGTTTAAATCCTTCAATTTGGCCTTTGGAACCTGTTTTGACCTACATTGGGGTCCAAGCTCAATATTTGACCTAATTTAGGTTTTTGTGCAAAATATCAAGTCAAACGTGGTCAAGCCTAAAATCCAGCTTCACCATTGGATTCCTTAGGTCCAAATTAGGTTTGTATCAAAATTTGGACCTAGGGGAAGGTCATCTTGACCTACTTTGCAAAATGGTTCACCCAATTACATTCTGGCCCTTAACTTTTGAAAATCCTTGCAAAAACCCCCTCAACTTTTCGTCACTTTCTTCATTCAGGTCCCTCTGCCATTGCAGTAGGGACCCATACCTCCGGCGAGGTTTCGAGGCAGTTTTCTCGTTTCCCCAGGGAGCTGCTCTGAGATTTGAAAGGGGAGCTCTCTGCGAAACCCCCTACCGCATGAGCAGCTCCCCATGCCCTGAATCTCCCCATACCTCTCGTGCGAACGCTTGAGGGGTATGGGTTTCACTCTGGCCATGCCTCCGGCGAAGACTTTTGGCCGCCTCCTTGCGACTCTCCTTCTGCCCGTGCCTTTATAAGCAAACCCAGATCCCTTCGCATCAAGCAAGCTTGTTCTGGCCTGAGATACCCCCAAAAATTCGTCCTCCCTCACCTCCGGCCAACAGCCCGCAAGCTCTGGCGACATCTCCTCCCTCTTCTTGTCGCTTTGCCACTGTACCAGTGGCAGAGTCATGTCCGCCTCGTTCTTCCACGTTGCGCCGCACCAGCGCATGCCTGCCTGACCTCCTCCTCGTCGCCGTTATCTCCACCTCAGGGCCGTCTTCTCTGACAATGGCACATACGCGCCGTTCGTCTCCTCTACCCCCCCTTCGCTCCAAGTCCCTCAGTTAAGTTCCTCTCTCCCTACCTTTTATTTTCCCTCCTTTTTTTTCACAAATCACCCCTCGACTGCCACTGTCCACCCTCATCTTCTCCATCTCTGGCTGACCTCTGGAGAGATGCATCCATCACTCCGCGCATCCACATGCCTCGCCAACCACCTCACAAGCTCCGCCTCCTTCCACTGTCCACTTTCTTCCCACTCACTACCCACCACACACGCTCCACACCTCCATCGAACAACCCCACAAACACAGCCATAGAGCAACCTAGGCACGCACGCCTAGGCCACCCCGCGACCAACCGACCACCGTCTCACCTTTGCTGTGACACGGTGAAGCTCCCCAAGTGATTTGACAAGGCCGCGAGGCCGCATTCATGAAGTGCAGGTTCGACCCTCTTCCGCCATTGACGAAGGCGTGAAGGAGTTTGCTCGCGAGCTCCAGGTCGTGTGCTCCACGCGTCAGAGTCCCAGGTGGAGCGGATTGGTGTCGCGAACTCACACAGGTAGGAAATTGGCTTAGCAGGTGACCAAGGCTGTGGAAATTGGATAACTTTTGCGGACGCGAGCACAGAAGCGGGTGGGACATTTAGTCCCACCTCGTGAACTCAGAAGCACGGAGAGAGCCTTAAATTGAATTTGTGTTTTTAGTTGTCACCTCCAGTACATAGGGTGAGGTCCCACTCGCCCTTTACGCCTCATCCACGATGCATTCCCACGCGGATCTGGCACCCGACCTGATTACCTATCCCACACACTCCTTGCGCTTCACATCCATGTCTGTGCACCTAGACCCGGGTGCGCTTGACCTGACCCGATTACCCGGCTCTGGGAGAGCATTTGTAAGAGTGAAATAGAGAGAGAGAGACGCGGGGGAGGGTAGTGGATAGGTTTTGCTCTTTGTGTTGTGTAGGGAAAGAAGGAGAAGGATGAGGCAGCTGTTGAAGAAGGACTTGTGAAGGAGAAGCTGCGGAAGAAGCTAAGGCAGAGATAGAAGCTTGAAGGCAGAAGCTAAGCTAAGGAAGAAGGCACTGTAGCAGCAGAGGCAGAGGATGAAGAAAGAAGAAGGAGAAGGTGTGGTTGAAGATAAAGGCAGAAGAAGAAGGAAGGAAAACTCAAGGCAGAGGAGGCACAGCATAGAAGAAAAAAGACGAAGAAGCCAAAGAAAGCAGAAGAAGCACAACCGCAGAGGAGAAGAAGAAAGAAGAGGGAAAGAGAAGGCCAAAAATCACAAACCAAGCACTGTAGCAAAACCCTTTTAAGACGTCTGATTTTTCATCAGATGTCCAATTTTTGGGCATTGACATTACTTCTTAATGTTGATTAAATTGGTTATTGCTTTCTATTAAATTTAGAGTTGTGCTTTTAAGCTTTTAAAATATCAATTTGCTTTTTGAGTTCGACCTCGGAAATTTTAACTTTCGAGGAATAAAATTGTTATTTGTTCATACGCTTTTTCGACTATACTGCAACGAGGTTGATTTAAAACACGACAAAGAATTACAAACATTTGTTGGCACCGTTGCTGGGGAGCAACGTGCCATTCATCACTAATCTCTGCATTATTTTTGATTATATTTGATCACTAACTTGCCCTATCTATTTTGTTGTGATTTTGCGAGGTATTTCACGAGAAGATCTCCCACGCAAATCAACCACTCGACGACAGGTAAATTCTCTTTTCTTCCTTAATCCATCTCCTAATCCTGGGAAGACAAAAAGAAGCAATCAAAGTAGGAATCACTTGCCTTCTGTTTATAGTAATTACCACCTTTAAGGCAAAAGTTTCCTGATTTTGTGAAAATTTTTCAAAAACTTATTGAAGTTAAAGCAATTTTTAGAGATCCTACCCTATAAATTCCTGTGCCTAGTAGAGATCATGCTTAATTTCTGAATCTCCGTGGACTACACACTTCTTATTTTTTAAGTCTAAAGAGAACTTTTGTGAAAGACAAAGAGGATTGGAAATAGAACCAAATTTGGGTTTTAACAGTAGGGTTTTGGAGTACTAGTTCACACATGCTTGCATAAAAGGAAACAAATCCACCTGCATCAGTGTGCTACCCAAGCCCTTGATTGAAAAGATATAAGAAAGACAAACCCTAAACTTGAGTTCTAAAATCACTTGAATCTTAAAAACATTGGACCAAATAACCTGGGAGTCAAATCAGGGTGATTTCTGGGTCTTGACCTAGAATCATTCTGCCATCTTTAATGCAGGTCAGGTGAAGTTGACCCCTTGGGTAAACCAACCTCCAAATTAGGTCACAGAATCAAAACATCTAAAGGTCAAGTGAAAACCCTAAGCACCTTTGATTTTAAAAGTGGTAGACTTAAGATGTCAAGGTCCTCATTCTGGTCTACCTGGAATGTCAGTGATAAGAGAGGTCGGGTGGGGGAAACCCTGTAACCCGTGGGGACGCTCTACCATATAGGGGTCTTTGCGGGACTCTCCCTCTGTGGCTGCCTAGGTAATTCTCAGGTGGACGACCTTCTGATCCAGGGGTATCATCTGCCCCAGACCTCTATAGTCATCTAAACATCTTTGAGTCCCTTGATTGGGTCAAAAACATCCAGTCCCTCATCTCTTCTCTTTAGAGCACACATATACATTTTCAGTGGGACTCTGTATTCAAATCTATTCGCTTCACAACTTGATTCTACATCAAAATTCTGATTCTACATCTTGATTCCACCACCTGATCCAAATATGCAGCCTAGTTACTTAGGATTACCCTTCAAAAAACCTGAATCACAAAGATTCATGAGAGATAGGATGGTTGAGGATGCCCTTGAATTCTATGAAATTGAACACAAAACCTCAACACCAATAGAAAACATTCAGGTTGATGTCCCAACAACTACAACCTTTATCATAAATTGTGCCCAAATATTATTGATTGAAGTCACAAAAGGATTAACCCGAGACATGCTCATAACATGATACATTGAGATAGAAAAGTTACACAAATTTGAATACCTTCAATGCATGACAAATCCTGTACTTTGTGAACAACACCAAGATGATCTTGAAAAATGGGAGAAGTTGATGAGATTACTGAAACAAACTATCGACCAGAAATACCTGTATATGCCACAAACAGAGGATGAACCATCTTGGAACAGTATTGAGGATCAATCCAAATTTTCAAATCTCGGGTTTGTGGCATAGAGTTGTTGTGGATTCCCAACCCAGATGGAATACAACATGCCTGATATTGGATTAGGTTGAGAAATTGCAGGAAAACACAATGTTGATCCAACCCTAAATCCTAAGCCACCAAGCATAGAATTCTGAGACTCCTGCAATGATGAGATTAGAACTGAACCTCTTGAGGGTGTAAATTCTGTCCCTTACCCTTATAAGGTCACTCTTGAAGTTAAATTGGACCTAGATTCCAATGATTCAACCCACATCCTAAACCTAGAATCAGGATCTGTATTGTCTTTAGAAGATTACGAGGCCCCATATGAAGAAAATCAAATTTTCAATGAAGGATATGATTTTGGGCCTCTATTTGATGAATATCCCTCTCCAACTTCCTCAGGAAATCAGATCAAATTTCTGGGAGTCATGCCAATTTACGATACAAAAATCGAGGAGTTGAACGAGTGGGGTTTCAATTGGGTTTGTCCTACCAGCTTGGAACTTGAGCTTAGTAAGAACACCTTTTAAAGCTCAGAATTGACATATAGGCTAGACCTCAGTCAGGCTACTAAATTCACATCATGTGATTTATTCTATGGTGGAACTCATGATCTCGAATCTCATTCAAAACTTGATTTTCGCAAACTCTCCAACGATTTCAAATTTGACTATGATTTCAGAGAGACTCTGCTTCGTGAACACATCAAGCCAATTTACGACCTTAGCTCACATAACTCATTCTCCGACTCTGTCTCTGAGATCCCAGTTCTCGAGATCATTGATTTAAGTTCAGGTTCCAGTGACATGGAATCATTTCTTTTCGATCCTCAGGAACCAAAACCAGAAAATGCCGAGAGTGATTGTAACCTAGAATTCGAATCTTTTCTCGATTTAGATTTCCTTCATCCTATAGACACTCTTCAGGCATTCACTTCTGCATTTGATAGTTACCCAGAGGACTCTCTACATGAGACCACCTGTCATTCATTTCTAGAAGAGCCCTCATACACAATTCTCATTGAAGCCACCTCTTCCACACATACAAAATCGATCAAAACCCGTTTTCAACCCAGACTCACAACTGGACTCAATTTCTATTCTGATTCCCCTCTCACTGAGCCGATTGTAGACGATTCAACTCCGCATCTATACCGAGTTTCGGATATTGATCAGATTGAAGACCATGCTCCATCATTCTCTAATCACCCCCGTAGGGTTTCTGCGTCATTCACTGATTACTTTACAGATCCCTACTCTGACCAGGATGATTCGACTCAGTCAAATCCCGCATTCACACTTCCACATCCGTCTGAGCTTCATAGTATATGGTGGGTTCCACACCTCTTGATCTACATTTATCAACCCACCAGATTGATTGGGTTTGGGCTGCATCATTAGCCTACTGATCTGAACAAGCACCTGGTTGGACCAACCAGGCTCTTGATCAAGGTGCTTATTGTACAAAACTCCGCTGATTTGACCATTCCCTCTCCATCCCATTTCCCGCTGTGCTGAAGGCGTCGAATTTAGCGCTTAACGGGGGGCAACCCGTCAGTCTTTGAAAAAAGCCCGAGATCTGTCTGATTATCCGTCTATACTTCACGTCTATTTCACCCCAAGTTTGAATGTCTTAGAACAGTCGATCCTACCTCTGGTACATGTACCAGAGCTTGAAATCGTCCGCATCAGTCACTTCCCGACCCATTCACCCACCCGATGTATCCTGTTCTAAGTCCCTGGACCCAACACTATTTCACACCCTCTATTTACAATGAGGACATTGCAAAACTTAGGCATGGGGGGTGGTAAAGTGTAAACATACAGAAATCAAGAAAAGTCAGAAAGATTCTCACAAAAAAATCACATATGTCAAAAACACCAAACAAAAAAAAAAGAAAAAAACTGAGAAGGGGGAGAGAAAATTTTTGGGCTACACAAAAATAAGAGGAGGAAAAATAGCAAAATGTTAAAAAAAGGAGCACAAAATGAAAAGAAAGAGATAGTCATTAGTAAGAGATTAAGGGATTAACCAAAGTTCTAGATCACATTAAGAAATGTAAAGAAAAGTGCTAAAGGGACACAAAGAAATTAGTAGGAATGCTGACCTTAAGCCTTTTTGGCTAGACTCGCAGTACCCTCTATGATCTGGATAATCCTTAAGAGATTGAGGAAAATGCAAAGCTTAAGTATTAGGTCTAAGGCTTAGGGAGTATTCGGCCTCGTTAACTGGCCTTCGATTTGCGGGACTCGGTAACCTGAGCACCCCAATCCACACACCGTCTGGTTCAGTATGCATAACTATCAAAATCACACAAAAGCATTTTAATGTTTTGAAAATGTTGCCTAGATTAGGAGCGGCCAATCAACACAAGTTGATTTGGATGAGTTCCCGACGCGGAGAGGTGGGAAATTCCTTTTGAAGATGCGTAACAACATATCATCTCCTCGGTGCTTGTCTCTTAGGATGTTTACATATCCTACTGGGGGCATGTAAGCACTTTGCTGGTTCAGATACCATGGGTGGCATTATCATGAAATGTCGATTGCCAGGGTCTGGATTCGGCCACGGAACGCCATGGGCAGGATTATCTCGAAATCTCGAAAACTAGGGTTCTGGGGGTTATCATGGGCGTTGCTATCACGAAGCATCGATTGCCAGGAACCTTTGAGGATTGATGATGAGGACGAGGAATCCGATACAGATCGTGTTGAGATGCAAATCCGAAGCTAGAAATAAAAAGAAAAGAGAGAAAACTCTCCAAACAAATAAATCCTCTGTCTCTCTCTTACAAAAATGCATTGCAAACTGAACCAAGGCTAAAATATGTTTCAAGCATGGGTGCTTTAACCACGGAGTCTAATGAGCGTTAGGATAGTTCCTGTGGGCCTTAAAAACCTTGGCAGAGGACCGAGGCTAAAGCTAGTCAAGCCCGGATCTTGGTTGGTACTAGAGTACCTTTAGGCCCATTGTCGGCATTCTGACCTAATCATAGAGGAAAAAGAAGGAAAAGCACTTATCATAATTGGTGAAAGAAACTCATGGTCTAGAATAGAAGTTAAAACCTTGAAATTTTGCTAAGGGACTAGCAAAAACTGGTATGGGGGTATGATGACAACCTCATCATTAGCCCTAACTAGCTTATTTTCATCTAATAAAATGAACAAAAGCTCCTGCATAACCTAAAGGAATGCCTAATTCAGTGGATTTCTGCTATGAAAAGAATACCTGAAGAATAGGGCAAAACTGTAATTTTACCATTGCAGTGCATCAACAGGATTTCTCAGGGTTTAGATATAGGTCAATTGGACTTAATAAGATAAAAAGTAGGATGGTTCAGTCAGAAAGGGGTTATTGTGAAATTTAAGAATTAAATGACATTCTATAACCTTAAAACAAATCCACTTAAATTCACAAGGTTCTAGGTAGGATAAAAATCAACTCAATCCTCTAAAATTCATGAAAAAATATCCCCTAGGGTTTAGATCCTTCAATTTGGCCATTGGAACCTATTTTGACCTAGATTGGCATCCAAGCTCAATATTTGACCTAATTTGGGTTTTTGGTCAAAACATCCAGTCAAACGTGGTAAGGCCTAAAATCCAACTTCACCATTGGATTCCTTAGGTCTAAATTAGGTTTGTACCAAAATTTGGACCTAAGGGAAGGTCATTTTGACCTACTTTGCAAAATGGTCCACCTAATTACATTCTGACCCTTAACTTTTGGAAATCCTTGCAAAAACCCCCTCAACTTTTCATCACCTTCTTCATTTAGGTCCCTCTGCCATTGCAGCAGGGACTCAAACCTCCGACGAGGTTTCGAGGTGGTTTTCTCCTCGATTCCTCAGGGAGCTGCTCCCAGATTTGAAAGAGAAGCTCTCTGCGAAACCCTCTACCGCATGAGCAGCTCCCTATGCCCTGAATCGCCCTATACCTCTCGTGCGAATGCTCGAGAGGTATGGGTTTCACTCTGGCCATACCTTCGGCGAAGAATTTTGGCCGCCTCCTTGTGACTCTCCTTCTGCCCGTGCCTTTATAAGTAAACCCAGATCCCTCCGCATCAAGCAAGCTTGTTCCGGCTTGAGATACCCCCAAAAATTCATCCACCCTCACCTCCGGCCAACAGCTCGCAAGCTTCGGCGACATCTCCTCCCTCTTCTCGTCGCTCTGCCACCATACCAATGGCAGAGTCATCTCCGCCTCATTCTTCCGCGTTGCGCCGCACCAGTGCACGTCTGCCTGACCTCCTCCTCGTCGTCGTTATCTCCACCTCAGGGCCATCTTCTCAGACAACGGCACATACGTGCCGTTCGTCTCCTCTGCCCCCCCTTTGCTCCAAGTCCCTCAGTTAAGTTCCTCTCTCCCTACCTTTTATTTTCCCTCCTTTTATTTCACAAACCACCCCTCGACTGCCACTGTCCATCCTCATCTTCCCCATCTCCAGCTAACCTCCGGCGAGACGCATCCATCACTCTGCGGACCCACACACCTCGCCAACTACCTAACAAGCTACGCCTCCGTCCACTATCCACTTTATGCCCACTCATTGCCCGCCACACATGCTCCACACCTCCACCGAACAACCTCACAAACACGGCCACAGAGCGACCTAGGCACGCACGACTAGGCCACCCCACAGCCAGCCAACCACCTGATTGCGTAGCAATCATAGGTCTTAATTGACCAAGATTAGGCTAGAACTTAGCATAAGTTAGGGTTATTCATGCATGCATGAACATTATTTGCATCTTTATTGCTTTCCTTTTGCTATGCAGAAAATGATGTTATAATGTGCTGATTAAGTGCATTATGTCGATTGCAGGCAATAAGCTGATCTGGAGCTGGATCTGAAGCTGGATCAGGAATAACGGGAGTTGTAGTAGAGCTGGAGTAGAAGGCCTAGTTTAGATATAGGAATAATAATGTAAGGGGATTAAATGTTTGCTATTCTATTAAGTAGAAATAAAGTAGTAAAATGTGAAGAGCTTAGGTCCATCCTAGTCCTAGGATAGTGTTTGTCAACGTTTTGTGCGGGTTTAAAGGATGTCACATTGTAGTATAACCGACAAAACGTCTAAACAAATATAAAGAATTTTATTACTCGAAGACCGGAGTATCCGAGGTCGATCACAGGGAGCAAACGGAATTTACTACTAGTCAAAATGTAATTGAACACTCTAATTTACTCAAAATATCAATTCAACTATGAATGTATGCGATTAAAAATAGTTAGGATAAAAAGAAATGAAATTGGACGTCTGATCACAAGGTCAGACGTCTTAAAAGTATGTTCCCTTTTCTTCTTGATTATTCTTCTTCCTCAGCAGTCTCTCTGTTTCTTCTTTTTCTGCTGCTGTGTTTGCTTTCTTTTCTTCTCTGTCTTGCCCTTTCTTCTTCTCCTGCGAAGGCTTCTTTCTTTCTTCTTCTTCTCTGCCTTGTTTATTCTCTGTCTTGCTCCTTCTTCTTCTCCTGTGAAGGCTTCTTTCTTTCTTCTTTGGTCTCTCTGTCCTTCCTGCCTTTCCTTCTTCCTTCTCGCGACCAAGTCCTTCTTCCTCAACGTTTCAGCCTGTGCCTACACAAAGCAAAACCTATCCTTTCTCCCTCTACCCACGCGTCTCTCTCTCTCAAGCAATTCACTCACGGACGCTCTCCCAGAGCCACAGCCATAATCGGGTCGGATCGTACCCGGGACCAGGCGCACCTGCAGGTGGTGTGATGCGCGAGGAGTGCGTTGGTTTAGGTCGGGTCGGATCCGCCAGATCCGCGTGGTCAAGCCGCGGACGAGGCAGGTGTGGGGTCATTGAGGGACCTCACCCCTGTGCTTACGGAGGCAACCGGCTTAAAGCACAAATACAATTTATAGCGTACCTGAGTATTGCAATCCCACGATGTGGGACTAAAGGTTCCGCCCTGATTTCACGCGCGCCCGCAGACTCGTATGCAATTGCCCAAGCGGATGGCTCTACTGGCGCTCCGTGCTGGGCTCACTCACCTCGCGACACTCGCGTGAGTCTCCTGCATCTGCAGCCTGGGAAGCCAGATGCCTGGAGCTTCGTTGGAGCTTCACCGGAGGTCGTCCATGGCGGCAGCGGCTCAAACACTGTCATACACAAAACGAGCCTCATGGCCCAATCAGATCAGCTAGAGACCTTCGCTGTGGCACGGCGAAGGCAGTGGACGATGCTGCAGGCCGTAGGTCGGCCTAGGCGTGCGTGCCTAGGTCAACCTGTGGCTGGAGATGGTGGGTTGTTCGAGGGGTGATTATGGAGGTCTGGAGTGGCAGTTGTAGGGTGGAGCGAGTTCCTGGTGGTGAGGCGGAGCTCTCGAGGTGGTTGGCGAGCCGTGTGGGGGGGCTGGAATGGTGGAAGCGGCTTGCCGGAGGTCGGTCGGTGATGTGGAAGATGAGGGTGGTCAGCGTCGGTCGAGGGGTAATCAGATGAGATAACAGGGGGAAAAGAGAGAGGAGAGGATGGAGAGGAGTTCTAACCTAATTGTAAGGACGAAGGGGGACGGAAGGCGGACAGCAGTACCTGCTGTCGCCGGAGAAGATGATGCCTAGTGGGGGAGAACGGCGGCGACGACGGGGCTGAGGCGGCGTGTGCGGATACTGCACGACGCGGAGGGAAGTCAGGAAGCTAACTCTGCCACTGGTTTTGTGGCAGAGCGAAGAGGGAGGGGAGGGGGGCTCGCCGGAGCTTGCTGGGACTTTTGGCCGGGCAGGAGGAGACGAATTGGGGGTGGACACTCGGCCAAATCAAGCTCGCCTTCTGCGGCAGGGTCTGGGGTGTCTTTTATAGGTGCTGGCCGCACCTACCAGCGCGTGGAGACCGCGCAATCAATGCTGCCGGCTCGCCGGAGATGGAAGGAAGGTGGATACCCAAATCTCTCATGCGTTCGCACGAGAGATTGGGTTCACACCAGCGATTGTAATTGGCTTTATAAGGAAGGGAATTCCTCAGAGAATCCCCCTTCCATTTTTGGGAGAGAATCTCCGAGGAATTAGGGAGCAATCTCTCTCGAAACTTCGCCGGAGCTCGGTTCTGCTCTAGCAATGGCGGCAGGATCGGTTTGCAAAGGAGGCGAAGAACCTAGGGGGCTCTCTGCAAAGGTATTCAAAAGATAGGGACCAATTTATGATTTGGGTGTACTAAATTGCAAAGTAGGTCAAGATGACCTCTCCTTAGGTCCAAATTTTGGTACAAACCTAATTTGGACCTAAGGAATCCAATGGTGAGGTTGGATTTTAGGTTTGACCTCGTTTGACTGGACATTTTGCGTAAAAACCTAAATTAGGTTAATTGAGGAGCTAGGACCCTGATCTAGGTCAGACTAGGTTCCAAAGGCCAAATTAAGTGTTCTAAACCCTAGAGGATGTTTTTCCATGATTTTTAGAGGGTTTAATTGCTTTTTGTTCTGACCGGAACCTTGTTAATTAAAGCGGGTCTGTTTTAGGGTTACTAGGTGTCATTTAATTCCTAGATTGCACATGAACCCATTTCTGATTGACTCAACCCTCTTTTTATCTCATTTAGAAAATTTGACCTATGTTTTGCCTCTGAGAAATCCCGTTTATGTACTGCAATGGTAAAATTGCAGTTTTAACCTTTATTTCATGTTTTCTTCTCAGAGCACTTGTTCCTTCAGTTACTCCTTCTAGGTTATGTAGGAGCTTTTATCTTCTTTATTGGGTCAAAATGAGCTAGTTATGGCTCATGATGAGGCTCTCATCAGATAGCCTAGAGACTTCCCTAAGCCTTAGCCACCCTTAGATTAGGTCACAACACCCTAGGAAGCCCTAAAGCCCTAGTTCCAACCCTTATCTGGACGTCCCGATAAGTTATAGGACGTCCAGGACCCTTAGCCACCTCCCGCACACCTTAAACCCACTTTTGTAGTGTTATTGGATGTTCAGACACTTTGTCAGATGTCCAATTTCTGCAGAATACCTAAAACAGAACCTTTATTTCCCCTGACTCAGATTGGACGTCCAGAACTGAAGTTTGGACTTCTAATTTTTGAGTATAGGTCATCTGATCAAATTATTGGACGTCTGGTACTGGTCTCCAGTCCCTGTTTTGGGATTCAAGTCTTGATCTTGGATCTCTAGCTCCCTAGACTTAATCCCAACCCCATAGGAACCTAAATTAAGGTGTCCTAACCCTAGTACATCACTTCTAGACCTACCTAAGGACCTAATTAGGTCCTCACCAAACCCAATTGACTTAGATCAAAGTTAATTACCTTCACCTAAGTCAATCAGACTCATTGAGTCCAATTGGGCTCAGATCTCAACCCACACAAGTTTAATAGGACTTGGTGAGAGTCCAATTGACCTAAACCCAACTTAATTGAGTTACTTCACTCTCAATTAGGATCACACTCATTTAATTAAACTTAGGTTAAGTTTAATTGCATTTTCCCCTTAGCAATTAAGATTTGTAACCCTAATTCAAGACTTACACCTACCCAAACCCCTTAGGACCTAACCTAAGCCACCTAGCTACAGAGAGCACGACCACACACACACACACACACCCATTCATGCACACACACTTCTCTAGAGTTCTCTAGTACTCTCTTTGAAGTGGTGCCACCTCTTGGTTGCCAAAATTAGCAACCAAGAGGCATTCAAAATGAGATCCATAATTTTTGGATCTCATAACCTCTTGGCCGGCCACTCTTGGACTCTCTCTAGAGAGTTCCACACCTCTCTAGAGAGAAGCCATTGGGTCTATGAACATACCCCATGGGTGGCCAAATGCACCCATTCACATCCTTGGCTTCCATTGGCACCACTCACCTCATTAGCTCCATGCACGCCCACCTTCACTTAGGTCAACTACTCCACCCCCACGAGCTCACCACCATCATGGAGGACATCATGCCGGGATGCTGTATCAATCCTTCCTCCCTCCAAGGGTCGGCCTAAGCTACATTGGCCGCCCCTCATTCTCCTCTCGACCACTCCAAGGCCATCGAGGACCACCCCTGAATGCCCTCTATTTTGCTAGATTTATTTTATGCTCTCCATAATTTTTACTGCTTTTATTACTGCTTAGTAGCGTAGTCTTAACTTCTCCCCCAATGATGCATGCGAAATCCCCCCATTGATTCTTGTATGCAGTCATTTTCTGGTAGCTAGATTTCCGTTTCAAGCATTTATGTACAAGCTTTCCTCTAAATTTCTTGTGCAAACAACTCTCCAATCGAATGAATGAAAATGCGTTTATACATATATATCTCTCTATATGTTTGAAATCACCATGAGCTTAATAATTGTCATTCTTTTTGCGTGATTCAAGTTGCCTATTTTTCAATTGTTTATCTATTCACAACAAGCATGTCGTTTTATGAGGATATTGAAAATCTAACGATAGATGCTTTCTCCATAAATAGTCACCACCTCACAAAATCGTGCGCACAGAAACTCACATGTTCACCTTCGTAATTTATTTGACTCACGCGCACGTAATCCGAGTTAATAACAGAAGTGGTGAAGTTTTAGTTAGGAAATTGGAAACTGACGTGCGTTTTTAAATAAAGTAGAGCAGCAAAAAGATCGATTTCAAAAGTGATGAGAGCCTCATCATGAACTCTAACTAGCTCATTTTAACCTAAATAAGTGTACAAAAGCTCCTACAAAACCTAAGGGAAAGCCTAAATCAAATAAATATAAATTTGAGTATAAAGCAACTCATAAGGGGTAAAACTGTAATTTTACCAATACAGTACACAAACAAGATGTCTAAAGATATAAACAGGTCAAAGGGGCTTAACAAGAAAGAAAGTGAGATGATTTAATCTGAAAAAGTTTACAGCAATTTCTAGGAATTAAATGACATTCTGTAACCCTAAAACAAATCCGCTTTAATTCACGAAGTTTCAGGCAAGATAAAAATCAATTAAACCCTCTAAAATTCTTGAAAAAACATTACCTAGGGTTTAGAACCTTCAATTTGGCCATTGGAACCTATCTTGACCCAGATTGAGAACCATACCCAATTTTTGACCTAATTTAGGTTTTTGAGCAAATTGACCAGTCAAACGTGGTCAAACCTAAATTCAAACTTCACCATTAGATTCCTTAGGTCTGAATTAGGTTTGCACCAAAATTTGAACCTAAGGGAAGGCCATTTTGACCTACTTTACAAATTGGTCCTCAAGAATCACTTTTTGACCCTTAACTTTTTGAACCCTTGCATCTTGTCCACAGCTCTCCCTTCATTCTTTGCAAAACAGTCCCTCTGCCACCCTACACAGCTGCCCATGCCTTCGGCGACTTTGCACGGAGGATGGCACCGCGCAGGATATGGGGATTGGCCCCAGAAACGAGATGGGGGTTCCCTGCGTTGTCCTCTTTCGCATGGACCCCCTCCCATGCCCTGTTGATGCCCATACCTCTCGTGCGAACATGCGAGAGGCCTGGGTCTTTTCTCCGGCCATTCTCCGATGAGCTTCCCACGCTTCCTTCTCGAGACCTTCTCCTCGCCAACATCTATTTAAGGAGCGGTAGGGGCTGCTGATTGCTCCAAGCCTATTTTGGTCGAAGAAAACCCCCAAATTTCATCTCCTCCTCCTCTAGCCATTCGCCCGCAGGCTCCGGCGACCCTTCTCCTCCTCTCTCGTCGCCCTGCCACCACACCAGTGGAAAGGTTAGCTCTGCCGTTGTTCGTCATGCCTTTCCGTACTAGCAGGCACCCTCTAGTCTCTCTTCCTCGTCGTCATCATCTTCCCCATAGGGCGTCGTCTCCGACGAGGACAGGAATGAGCCATCCGCCTCCTGCCCCCCTTCGTTCGCTTAGCTAGGTAAAATCTCTTCCTCTTTGTCCCCTCTTTATTTCCCCCTTATCAATTGTTATTTTCAACCCCTCGACAGTTGCCAACCACCACCATCATCCACGCCTCCGGCAGACCACCGGCGAGGTGACCCCGCCACTCCACGCCTCCATCCACCTCGCCAAACCCCTCAGAATCTCCACCATCACTCCCTGATCATTTTCCCTTTTTCCATCGACCACCACACCCTCCACACACTATCCCCGAACACACCCACCTGCACCTCTATAGTGTGCCCTAGGCGCACGGCCACAGACGTTCCCACGCCTCGCCGACAACCTCTGCACATTCGCCACATCTTGGTGAAGCCCCCCAAGGCATCTGACATGGCTGCAAGGCCGTGCTCGTGTTTTCAGGTGCAGGGCGTCTTCCGCCATTAGTGCAGGAGTAGAAGCTTGCTTGAAGTAAGCGTGCTGAAGCTCCAGGTCGGCCCAGCCTAGGTACAGCAGTCTCAGGTGTGTGAAACACTCTCATGCACACACTCAGGCCCTCAATTGGAGTCGAAGGCCTCAACTGCAGCCGCAATTGCTTGCGCCTTCCTCCTGCAGGTGCACGAAGAAGCGGGTGGGACTTTAGTCCCACCTCGGAAGCGAAGGCGCGCCCGCACCTGCATAAGAGGAAAAAGTGACTTAGGCTTATCGCTTCAAGTCACACAGGGGTGAGGTCCCTTGCCCTCACTCACCTGGTCTCGTCCGCGGCACTGTCCACGCGGATCTGGCTCGCGACCCGAATACCTTGCCTATGCACTCCTCGTGCACCACCCACGCTGGTGCGCCTGGACCCGGGTGCACGTAACCCGACCCGAATACCCGATTGGATGGCTTTGGGAGAGCGAAGAGAGAAATAGAGAGAGAGCACACGCGAGGAAGGGTAGGGGTAGGTTTTGCGCTTGTGTGTGCAGGGAACAGGTGGGGAAGAAGAAGAGGAGTGGCAAGGACTTAGCCGCAAAGCGCTCGCAGCAGAGAAGAAGAAAGAAGGCGGAGGAGACGCAGCAGCTCAAGAAGAAAAGAAGAAGAAGCCAAGGAGGAGCTGTAGCTGAAGAAGGAGCTGAAGAGAAGAAGGAAGGAGCTGAAGAGAAGAAGGAGGAAGCTGCGGAGAAAAGAAAGAGAAGACAAAACTGCAGCAACCGAGGAAGAAAGAAGAAGACAGGAAGGTTGAGAAGACAACTGAAGAAAGAAGGAGGCACTGTAGAAAATGGGCTAATAAGGCGTCTGATTCAGAGAATCAGATGTCCGAAAAAGGAAAGGCAGAGAAAGAAGAGAAGAAGAAGAGAAGAAAGAAAGAAAAGAAGAAAAGTCTTTTTTTTGTTCTCTCTCTCTCTCTCTTAAATTTTTGTATATCGTAGTAAGCTGTGAATTTGTATGCTTCTAGAATCAAAGTGTGCTCCCTGAGTTCGACCTCGGGATATTTTAAATTCCGAGTAATAAATTGAAATAAACTGGTAATCGCTTTTTGCAATATACTACAACGAACATAACTTTAAAACATCGCGAAACGAACCACCAAAAAGTAAAAGCAAACGCCTCCTAGAGACGAACGAATGGGATTCAAGTCTCATAATTTTTACAAACTTAATTTTTGACGAACGTTTTTGCGTGACTATACTACGATTTCCGACGACTTTCAAATGCACGGAAACGACTTTCCGTCACCATCGTCTCACCTTCGCCGTGATGTGGCGAAGCTTCCCAAGTGATTTGACAGGGTCGCGAGGCTGTATTCATGTAGTGCAGGTTCAACCCACTTCCGCCATTGACGAAGGCGTGAAGGAGTTTGCTCGCTAGCTCCAGGTCGTGCGCTCTAGGTGTCAGAGTCCCAGGTGGAGCGGATTGGTATCGCGAACTCACACAGCCAGGAAATTGGCTTAGCAGGCGATCGATGCTGTGGCAATTGGAGCAGGTCTCCTGCGGATGTGAGCACAGAAGCGGGTGGGACATTTAGTCCCACCTCGTGAACTTAGAAGTGTAGAGAGAGGCTTAAATTGAATTTGTGTTTTTAGCTGTCTTCCCCCAGTACACGGGGTGAGGTGCCACTGGCCCTTCACGCCTCGTCCGCGACGCACTCCCACGTGGATTTGGCACCCGACACGATTACCTATCCCACGCACTCCTTGCGCATCACACCCATGCTGGTGCGCTTAGACCCGGGTGTGCTTCACCCGACCCGATTACCCGGCTCTGGGAGAGCATTCATAAGAGTGAAATAGAGAGAGAGAGATGCGGGGGAGAGTAGGGGATAGGTTTTGCTCTCTGTGTTGTGTAGGGAAAGAAGGATAAGGAAGAGGCAGCTGCTGAAGAAGGACTTGTGAAGGAGAAGCTATGGAAGAAGCTAAGGCAGAGATAGAAGCTTGAAGGCAGAAGCCAAGCTAAGGAGGAAGGCACTGTAGCAGCAGAGGCAGAGGATGAAGAAAGAAGGAGAAGGTACGGTTGAAGACAAAGGCAGAAGAAGAAGGAAGGAAAACTCAAGGTAGAGGAGGTGCAATAGAGAAGAAAGAAGATGAAGAAGCCAAAGAAGGTAGAAGAAGCACAGCCGCAGAGGTGAAGAAGAAAGAAGAGAGAAAGAGAAGGCCAAAAATCACAAACTGTTACGAACGCACTCCAAGACGTTTTTTTAAGACGTCTGGGAGGTGGCCCAGACGTCTTGCCAGATGTCTGGAACCCCTTCCAGACGTCTGGGATCTATTTTCGGTGGCACGTGGGGCTGCATCTGCGCGCAGGCGCGCGCAGACCCGCAACCGCTTTCCTCTCTTTTTCCCTCTTCCTCCTGCGGGCGCAGGCTAAGCGCCTCTGTCTCGCTCTCTCTCTTTCTCCCCGCGCGGCTTTAAAAAGCCACGCCCTCTCCCTCACTCTCATCACCTCCGCTCCCTTCCTCTTCTCCTTCCAGCCGGTGCGTGAGTGCGAGCGTGAGCGAGCGGCGGCAGCGACAGCCGCGGTGAGTGAGGGAGGAGGTGCTGCGCGAGGGAGGAGGCGCTCGGCCGTGAGGGCGAGCTTGCCGGGGCTGCTAGAGCCGGCCGGCGGGGGCGCAGCGGGCACGGGGTGACGTGGGAGGTCTGCTGCAGCTCGAGCTGCAGGCGGACGTGCATCGCGGGCTGCGGGCAAGTAGCGCTGTGGTTCCGGAAGTTTTTCCAGAATCAGACGTCTGGTCTTCCAACCAGACGATGGTTAAGACGTCTGGAGGACTATCCAGACGTCTGGCAAGTAAGTTATTTTTCGTCCTTCCTCCTTTTCTACGACCGTCCATACTGAGAACGATGAGTGGGTACGTGCAGGTTCTGAGATTCGCATCCAACGCGAATCAGACGTCTGGCAGCGGTGCTAGACGACTGGAGGGACTTCCAGACGTCCGGGGTGACCATCGGACGTCTGGGAACTAGGCCAGACGTCCCCGCAGGCTTCTGGACGTCTGAGAGACTACGCAGGACAAGGTACCATCTGATCCCCATTTTTAAGACGTCTGGAATAAGTTCCAGACACCTGATTTTGCACTGTTTCGTCGTTTTTGACCCGTTTAGGGCCCGTTAGGAGTCCATTTTCCGCGTTTCGAGTTGCGTTCTTTTCGAAATAAAATCCTCTACCCATCTACAGTGATTAGATACTATTTTGAGAAACTCCTTGTGTTTGATCCTTGTGATAGGACCCCGTTCCATTGCAGTCTCGGGGGTTGCGGAGGCACACAGGATTCCCGACCACGCCCCCAGTACTCCTGTTGTAACTGGTAGAGTGGCTTTTAAGTTTATTAGTATAATATGTTAAATTATGGAACCATAAATAGAACCTAGGACATTGCATGAATCTTAGGAATGAGAAACTAGAATGAATGGTAGATCCTAAGGTGTTGCATGAATCCTAGGGCTGGAAAACTAGATTGTATGATAGATCCTAGGGTATGGCATGAATCTTAGGATGGGAAAACTAGTGGAATATACGAATACTGCAGTCTTGGAAAAATGGAAAGGAACAAATAGCTGCCTGTAATTTGATTTAACAGCTGCCTGTTATGAATAAATACACGTGATTGAGAACATGGATCGTAAGAACGTGAAACTGGAAAGTGGAACCTAGATGTTCTGAGTTAAAAGAGCTGGAACCCTACGGGGAATTTGGAGTGGATCTCCTGGAAAGAGAAAGGAATGGATTTGAGAAAGAAAGACGTGGTAGTGTGCTGTCTCTTGGGTACGTGGTACCAAGGGAAGTACCTGTTACCTGTTTAGTGCAGAGCGGAGCCAGCCGCCCCAGGGACCCGGGATTAGGTCTGGCCACTTTGTACCGGCTTGCTGGCCCTCGTGTACGCAATACCGAGGAGAGCTACTAGTGTAGGGCGAGTACTAGCTACCCCACGGGCCCCGGGGTTTTGCTAGCTCACCTACACCGACTTGTTAGGCCCACCGGGCAAACCAGGGTAGTCAGGCGAGGGTGCGCGGACTGTGGAGGGGCAAGGCCCCTGTTTGGTTACTGTGGAGGGGTTGGACCCCTGTTACTGAGAGGGCTCTGCCCTGTACTGGTTCCGTGCTGTGCTTTGGGCGCACCCGTTAACGGAAACGACTGACCGCATGCCAGTGCGGGTTAGCTACCTGTGAGTTTATCGCGCGTGCTGTAGTCACCGTTACATCTGTCCGTGACCTTGGGGTGGTTGACTGAGAGTAGGATCACCACGGGGGACTCACCCGGCCAGGAGAGCACCACGTGCTACTTCTACTGTTCGGAAAAGACTGCAATCAAGATCGTTCCCACGAGGAACATTCGAGATCAAGTGAAGGATATGAGAAATAGATAAATTGTGAAACAATAGAAAGACGTAAATAAAGGAAGAAAGAAAATAAAACAGCTACTGTACACCTCACTGCTTCTTTAGTTTAGCTGCCACTCTACTCAGCGTTTCGCTAACGTGTTACACTCGTTACTTTTCAGGACCAGGTGTTGAGCAGCCAGGGTTAGCGGCTGTAGAGGACGTTGGGCCGAGTAGGGTCCAGTTGAGTTACCACTGCTCTTTTGTGCCCTTTTTGTTTCCACTGTAGTGAGTAGTTTTTGTTACTCTCTGTACTTTTCTTTACTCGTAGTTCTTGTTATGTTAAATGTTGTTCTACTGTTGTGGTGGTACATGCTGTAGTAGTTCTTTTTCTTACTGCTGTATTTTGTTACTGCTAGTTATATTTCATGTTGAATGTGGTTCATTTTACTGCTCTTTTGGTTACTTCCTCGTTGGACGACTAGGTCTTGGGATTAGTCGAGTTGGTCCGGTTCTCGTGTCTCGTAGGGACTCGGGAATCGGGTCGTTACACAAACTAAGCACCGTAGCAAAACCCTTTTAAGACGTCTGATTTTTTATTAGACGTCCAATTTTTGGGCATTGACATTACTTCTTAATGTTGACTGAATTGGTTATTGCTTTCTATTAAATTGAGAGTTATGCTCTTAAGCTTCTAAAATACCAATTTGCTCCCTGAGTTCGACCTCGAAAATTTTAACTTTCGAGTAATAAAATTGTTATTTGTTCATACGCTTTTTTGACTATACTGTAACGAGGTTGATTTAAAACACGACAAAGAGTTACGAATAGTCGGTTCGTTCGACCTCTTGTCGGCCTTAAGATGTGGCTTGTTGGCTTGAAGAGGCGGTGGTATGTGGAACGTCGGATGCATTCATTCGAGTTATAGCCGACCTTAAGAGGTGGCTTGCTGGCCTGAAGAGGCGGCAAAGGATGGAACATCGGATGCGTCCGTCCGAGTTCTCTCCAAGTTGAAGAAGTGGCTTGCCAGCCTAAAGAGGTGGCCATAGATGGAATGTCGGATGCGTACATCTAAGTTTTGATCGATCGGAAGAGGTGGTTTGCCGACCTGAAGAGGCTGCAACAAATGGAATGTCGGACGCATTCGTCTGAGTTCTCGCCGACTCGAAGAGGGGGCTTGCCGGCTTGAAGTGGCGACCTTAAATGGAACGCAGGATGCGTCTGTCTGAGTTCTCGCCATCCTGAAGAGGTGGCTTACCGGCCTAAAGAGTCAGCAACAGATGGAACGTCGGATGCGTCCATGCAAGTTTTCGCTGACCCGAAGAGGTGGCTTGCCGACCTAAAGAGGTGGCCTTAGATGGAACGTCGGACGCGTCCGTTCGAGTTCTCGCCGCCTTAAGAGGTGGCTTGCTATCTTGAAGAGGCGGCCATAGATGGAACGTCGTACACGTTCGTCCATGTTCTCGTCGATTTGATGAGGTGGCTTGCCGGCCTAATGAGGCGGCCATAGATGGAACGTCGGACGCGTCCATCCGAATTCTCGCTGACTTGAAGAAGCGGCTTGGTTGGTAGAAATTTTGTCTTGATTATCCTCCGAAGGCAAGCCGCCTGGCGAAAGCAAGGAGTGGTTGCTACCCTTTGCAGGAGGTAGCCATCTATCACAAGGGGTAAGGCCCTATCCTTGTTAGGACAGGTCGGGCCTCTTACTACCGCTGAGGTAGGATGGGGGCCTCAAAATGCCAATTTTGGCGGTGATCGGATTGCTCCTCGTATGGCAGGGACTGTGCACGTGTGGGATTTTCCACGCTGACCACCCTCGAGGTGTGGTCTCACCATCGTCGGGACCTAGGGGGGACGCCATGGTTCTCGACGGCCTTAGGTGCTTTGGCCCTTAGAGGGAGGGGGGCGTCATAGCTCTCAGACTTTTGGAGAGATTGAGATCCCGGCCCAGCCCCCGACGAGTCAGATGCGTTCGTGAGGGAGGAGTAGGAAGCGGGGAATGCCACGACTGAAGAGTCCGACCTTGATCCCAAAATCGCTTGATTAATCAGCCGGGCTAGCTCCTTGCTGGATTACACAGACTTAGCTTCCCTTTCCCTTCTTCGAATGGGCCCCTCGGGTTACTTCGCCTCGACTTTGGGGGGCTTGCACCGAGTCGTGGCTCCTTCACGTCTAGTGCTCATCCTCTAAGGGAGTTAGGCATGTAACGGGAGGGCCTGGCGGCAGGTGCATATCGGTGGTTAGTCGGTCGGCTCACCTAATTCTACTGTCAACCTGACTGCCCTTGGTATGGCAACCTGGTTGAGGTGCTTGTCCTCATTTGAGTTGGTCGAAGGAGGGCTGTTCCCTTCCCCTCTCCCTTTCTCTTAATTGCCAAAGGTCCGTGACTGGCATGGTTGTTGGGAGGAGAGGAAGGTGTTCTCATCAGAGTGGTGGATGTGCTACGGGGTGCCAACTTGGAAAGGGTAGCTTGGAAGGTAGCCCGACCCGAGCGTCTCGGAGCGCTGCAGGCGTTTCCATCGGAAGTTAGTCATGTGGGCTGTGGACCCTTCTTGGGTGTCGTCGCTCCCAGAGGTTGCCTCGGTCTGCGTGCTGATGCACTTGGGATGTTGCCGACAGAGACCACGAACCATCGTAGGTACCGCAGTGGTGGCTTTCGCCTGGTCCGTGGCCAGAGGAGCATGTTTTTTGAAGGGCTTGGTGCTACCCCGAAGGGGGGAGACTCTTACCGTGACGAACCTGGATGCTCCGTCGGATTCTGTGGGAAGACTTGGTCATATCGTCTTTGCCTGGATAATTGTCGGGAGGGAGGTACCTTAACCTCTGTGCCAATGTGCTTAGGTATTAGGTGGAGAGAACCTGGCAGCGATGTCTGTCAGGCGGGGGAGTTGGGGCAACGCCGCCTGAAATGACCCTTCCAAGGATCGTTGGAAATTTTCTAGAAAGTTAGGGACGTTAACGCGAAAATTTTGATTCTTTGAGTTGAGTGTGTGGGTTCTTCGGGAAGAAGAGAGTTTGGCAGGGAAATGTTCACAATTTTTCTCTCTCTCTCTCCTCTCCCTCACCACACTCATGCACACACACACGCACACTTTTTCTCCATTGCAAACCCTAACCCATTTTCTACTTAAACCCCTCCACCCCACTCCATCTCCACTCCACCACCACTTCCACCACCTCCACCTCCATCTCCTTTGCCAATGAGCCACCAACGGCCTCCCCATCACCGCTTGCAGTCGCATGTGGAGGAGAGGAGCTCATGAGAGGAGGAAAAGGAGAGAAGGGATCAGTCGCGGTCGCGAGAGCTCAAGGAGGAGCTCGTGGAAGAGAGGAGGATGGTACGAGGGGAAGGAGCTCATGGAGGAGAGTTTTTCTGACCCCCTGTAGTTGCTGCTGCTGTGCTGCAGGCGGAGGCAGCGAGGAAGACGAGCTATGCGAGGAGTTTTTGGATACTGGATTTTTCCAGTATCAGACGTCTGTAGTATCTTCCAGATGTCTGGAGGGTCAGCGGACGTCTAGAGCTGAAGCTGGACGTCTGAAAACTCGTGGAGTGCCGAGGTAAGCCTCCTGAGCAGTCATGCATGCGCATATGTTATGTACGTAATGTTGCGCTGTCGAGGGTTTTGACCTATGAGTGTGTATGCAGGTACAAGCCTTGGAAAGGCGCACAAGCATGCTCTTGGAGGTGCTTTAGGATGTCTGGACATCTCCACAGACGTCTGATAGACGCATCGGACGTTCGGATGCACAGACAGATGTCTGGAAAGACCCAGGACAACTGTGGAAGGGTTCCAGATGTCCTCCAGCAACGTAGGGAAGCCAGGTGAGGTTCTGAGATCATTTAAGATGTCTGGTGTTGAGAGCGTAAATCGTGTTTTTGATAGAAAAAAGTGTCGTAGTATAGTTGTGAAGTACGATCCAACAAAGATATTGTTTTGTAAAAATTACGAGACTTGAGTCTCGGTCATTCGTCTCTGGGAGGCATTACTTTCACTTTTGAAATCGATCTTTTTACTACTCTACTTCGTTTAAAGACACACGTCGGTTTCCAATCTCCTAACTAAAACTTCACCGCTTCTGTTATTAACTCGGATCACATGCGCATGTGTCAAGTAAATTACGAAAGTGAACGTGTGAGTTTCTGTGCGCATGATTCTAGTGAGGTGTGATAACGGCCTTGTGACTAGGTTTTGTTGTTTTGTTATAGAAATTACGTTGTAGTACAGATAGTCATTGCCATTATTACAATTTTTACTCGGAAATGAAAGTTCTCCCGAGGTCGAACTCAGGGAGCAAGTTGTATTCTAGAGGTACGAAGTTTCTATTACAAAAAATAAAGAGAGAGAGAGATTTGTCTTGTTGGCTTCTTCTTTTTCTCTTCTTTCTCGTCTTTGTCTTCTTTTCTCTTCTCTTTGAGTCTTCAGTTTTCTTCCTTCTTCTTATTCTTGCTCTGTTCTTCTTTTCTTCTTTTCTTCTTGCCTTCTCTTCTGTTCTTCTTTCTTCTCTTTCTTTTTCTTCTTGTTCTTCTTTCTGTCCGTCTCTTTCTTTTTCTTCTCCCTTGCGGTCCTGTTCTTCTTTTCTTCTCCTTCTTCTTTGCATTCAGAGCGTCGTCTGATTTTTCAATCAGATGACTTAAGTAGCTGCTGCTACAGTGCGTCTTTTCTTCTTCTTTCCTTTGTGGCTTTCTTCTTCTTCTCTTCTTCTTGCAGTCCTTCTTCTTCCTGCCTTCTCGTCTTCTTCACCTGTGCCTGCACATTCAAAGTTCGATCGGAGGGCAAAACCTACTCTACCCTCCCCCGCGTCTCTCTCTCTCAGAATTCACTCATAGGATAGCTCTCCCAGAGCTGCCAGGTAGTCGGGTACGTGGGTCGCGCCCGGGTCCAGGCCCACCGGCGTGCGGTGGTGGGCGAGGAGTGCAGGACGGGTAAACGGGTCGGGCCAGGTCCGCGGGGCGTGGTCGCGGACGAGGCCGGCTCGAGCGGGTGAGAGGGACCTCACCCCATGCTCAGGAGGCAAAGAGCCTAAGGCACGTTTTGCCTTTATGCGAGCGTGGGCCTCTCAAAAGTTCCGAGGTGGGACTAATTGTCCCACCCCAATTGGGCACCCGCAGCTGAGGGAGCTGTAGGCAGATGCAGCAGCTGTGGGGCTTTCTTCCCAACTGCAGGCTTGGGCGACTGCGTGGCTGCGAACCGAGCGTCCTGGCGAGTCGAACCTGGGCGAAGCGCGCCTGCAGCTGCAGGTTGAAGGAGCTTCACCGGCTCAGAAATGGCGACGGAGGGTGAGCAACCTGTCCACAGAAGAATGGCCTCTCGGCCTAATCAGACAAGTGGAGAACCTTCGCCGTGGCACGGCGAAGGCGGTGTGGGGTCTGGCAAGCCGTGGGGCGGAGCGTAGGGGCTGCCCTAGGTCAAACTGTAGCGCGGGAAATGGGTTTGTTCGGGGGATCTGCAGGTGGCGAGTGGCGGGAAATGGAAGGGCGGAAGTTGATCAGGGTGAGGAGGCGGAGGTTCTGCGAGGGTCGGCGAGTCGTGTGGGGTGGTGGAATGACGGGAGCGAGTCGTCGGAGTTTGGCCGGAGATGGGGAAGGTGAGGGCGATTAGGCGCGATCGAGGGGTGGTTATGCAAATTACAGTAAGGAAAAGAAAGAGGGGAGGAAGAGGAAAGATTGTACCTACTCAGAGGGACGAGGGGGGGGGGGGGGGGCTGGAGCAGGGCGACAGTCGTATCGACTGTCGCCGGAGAAGAAGGTGCCCAGAGATAGAGGGCGGCGGCGAGGAGAGAGCGGGAGAGCGCGCGCTGGGTACGGCGCAACGCGGGAAGAGGAGGTGAAGGCAGCCCTACTACTGGTAGTGCAGCAGAGCGACGAGGAGGAGGAGAAGGAACCGCCGGAGCAAGGGCGCCTCTGTCGGAGTGGGAAGAGAGGAAAAGGGGGGGGGTCTATCCGTCAGATCCGAGCTCCCAAGAGCGGCAGAGCGTCGGGGGTTTTTATAGAGGCAGAAACAGAGAGGAGGGCGGAGGGAGACGACGTGCATCCCTCGCCGGAGGACGCTGGAGATGGAGACCCATACCGTCCGTGCGTTCGCACGGGCGGTATGGGCGATTGCAGCGATCAGGGGGGCAACCGTCGCAGGGAACCCCTGGTTGACTTGGCAGGGGGTCCCCCTCACCCTGTGCGGCGCCATGCCTCGCGCAAGGTCGCCGGAGCATGGCGCTACTCAGGGTTTTGCAGGGAGGACCCAAATGCAAAGAATGAAGAAGAGTTAGGGACCAAAATGTGAGGGTTTCAAAAGTTGAGGGTCAAAAAGTAATGAATGAGGACCAAAATGCAAAGTCGGTCAAGAAGGTCTCTTCTTAGGCTCAAGTTTTTATGCATGACTAAATGGGGCCTAAGGATTCTAATGGTGAATTTTATTTCTAGATCAGACCTTGTTTGATTGGTCAATTTACGTAAAACCCAAATTAAGTCATTAATTGGGCATGGTTCTCAATGTAGGTCAAAATGGGTTCCTAAGGCCAAATTGAAGGTTCTAAACCCTAGAGATTATTTTTCTACGAATTGTAGAGGGTTTATTCGATTTTTTATTTGCCTCGAACCTCGTGAATTGAAGTGGGTTTGTTTTAGGGTTATAGATTGTCATTTAATTCCTTGGAGTTGCTGTAGCCCTTATCTGATCAGATCATCCCACTTCCCTTCTTATTAGGTTTGTTTGACCTGTGTTTGGACCCTGAATTACCCTGCTTGCAGATTATGCTGGTAAAATTGCATTTTTACCCCTTATGACTTGTTTTCTTCTTAAACTCAGAATTCTCTGAGTTAAGCCTTTCCTTTAGTTATGTAGGAGCTTTTATCCTTTGTATTAGGTCAAAATGAGCTAGTTATGGCTCATGATGAGGTTCTCATCAAGGTGGTGACTAGTTATGGAGAAAGCATCTATTGTTAGATTTTCAATATTCTCAGGAAACAACATGCTGGTGCGTAATAGATAGACAGTTAAAGAGCATGTACTTAAATCACGCAAATATGATAATTATTAAGCTTGCGGTGATTTCAAACACATAAAAAGATATATATATATATATATAAATGCATTTTCATTCATTCATTAGGGAGTTGTTTGCACAAGGAATCTAGAGGAAAGCTTGTACATAAATGCTTGAAAATTAAACCTAGCTACCAGAAAATAATCACATAGAAGAATCGATGGGGGGATTTCGCATGCATCATTGGGGGAGAAGTAAGACTACACTACTAAGCAGTAGATAAAAGCAATAAAATTATGAAGAGCGCGAATTAAGTCTAGAAGAATAGAGGGAATTCAGGGGTGGTTCACGATGGCCTTGGAGTGGTCGAGAGGAGAATGAGGGTTGGCCAATGTAGCTTAGGCTGACCCTTGGAGAGAGGTAGGGTTGATCCAGCATCCCGGCATGATGTCCTCCATGATGGTGGTGAGCTCGTGGAGGTGGAGTAGCTAACCTAAGTGAGGGTGGGCGTGTATGGTGGTAATGAGGTGAATGGTGATAATGAAGCCAAGGGATGTGAATGGGTGCAAATGGCCACCCATGGGGTCTTTTTATAGACCCAATGGCTTCTCTCTAGAGAGGTGTGGAACTCTTTAGAGAGAGTCCAAGAGTGGCCAGCCACATGAGTGTGGAGGTGGTCTTTGAGATCCAAAAATTGTGGATCTCAATTTGAATGCCTCTTGGTTGCTAAATTTGGCAACCAAGAGGTGGCGCCATCTCAAGAGAGTTCTAGAGAACTCTAGAGAAGTGGGTGTGCGTGAATGGGTTCGTGTGTGTATGTGTGGTCGTGCTCTATGTGGCTAGGTGGCTTAGGTTAGGTCCTAAGGGGTTTGGAAAGGTGTAAGCCTTTAATTAGGGTTACAAACTCTAATTGCTTAGGTGAAATTGCAATTAAACTTAACCTAAGTTTAATTGAATGAGTGTGAGCCTAATTGAGGGTGACATAACTCAATTAGGTTGGGTTTAGGTCAATTGGACTCTCACTAAGTCCAATTGAGCTTGTGTAGGTTGAGATCTAAGTCAATTGGACTCAATTGGACTCAATGAGTCCAATTGACTTAGGTGAAGGTAATTGACTTTGATCTAAGTCAACTGTGTTTGGTGAGGACCTACTTAGGTCCTTAGGTAGGTCTAGAGGTGATGTACTAGGGTTAGGACACCTTAATTTAGGTTCCTATGGGGTTGGGATTAGGTCTAGGGAGCTAAAGATCTAAGATCAAGACTTGAATATCAAAACAGGGACTGGAGACCAGTATCAGACGTCCAATAATAGGATTAGACGACTTATACTCGAAAATTAGAAGTCCAAACTTCAGTTCTGGATGTCCAATTTGAGTCAGGGGGAAATCAAGGTTCTATTTTGGGTATTCTGCAGAAATTGGACGTTTGACAAAGTGTCTGGACGACCAATAACACTACAGAAGTGGGTTTGAGGATTGTGGGAGATGGCTAAGGGTCCTGGACGTCCTATAACTTATCTGGACGTCCAGATAAGGGTTGGAACTAGGGTTTTAGGGCTTCCTAGGGTGTTGTGACCTAATCTAAGGGTGACTAAGGCTTGGAGAAGTCTCTAGGCTATCCTAGGACGAGGATGGACCTAAGCTCTTCACATTTTACTACTTTATTCCTATTTAATAGAATAGCAAGCTTTTAACCCCCTTACATTATTGTTCCTATATCTAAACTAAGCCTTCTGCTCCAACTTTGCTACAACTCTCGTTACTCTAGATCTAGCTTCAGATTCTGCTCCAGATCCAGCTCCAGATCTGCTTATTGCCTGCAATCGACATAATGCACTTAATTAGCACATTATAACATTATTTTATGCATAGCTAAAGAAAAGTAGTAAAGATGCAAATAATGCTTATGCGTGAATGAATTTTCCTAACTTATGCTAAGTTCTAGCCTAATCTAGGTCAATTAAAACCTATGATTGCTGCTCAATCATTTGGATCGAGTTCCAAAAGTCTAATTTTAGACAATATCTGCATTTTTGGGCCATTTAGGGCCCGAACGAAGTCAGATTTACGCAAACGAAATACCGTTGTTTTCCGCTCGAGTTTCTCTACGTGTTAGTGTCAATTATAACCTATTTTGAACTCATCTGATGTGACTTAGTCACTGGTATAGGCCTCCAGCCTGTAGCATGTTCGGGGCTCACGGAGATGACAGGACTTGCGGTTCTAACCCCCATTCCTCCCGTGTTTCCTGGTAGAGTGTTTTGATTTAATATTAAGATTTAATCCAGCAAAGCGCATGTTTAGAATAACTAAATTGAACCCTAGGATGTGAAATGAACCCTAGTGCAGAAGCGAATGAATATTTCTTGAGTTACACTGTTTCTTTTGAGATGCATGTTAATCCCTAATTGCTAGTAAGTGTATTAATTTATTGATGTGATGCTTTCTCAGTTAGTAAAACACGAGCTGCTTGTTATAAGAATGAAACCCGAGATGTGAATAGTGAGATCTGAATGTTGATAAATGAAATGAAAGGTATACAAGCATGAACCCTATAGGGAATTAGGAGAAAAACTCTTGTATACGGAAAAGGACTTAGTAAGTAGATGAGAAGTGACCTGGCCCTTGTGTATATAGTACCAAGGAGAGCAACTGTCCCTTAGAGTAGAGGGGAGCTTACCGCCCCTTGGGTTGAGACCCGGGGTGGGTTTGGCTACTCTACGTCGACTCTTGTTTGGCCCTTGTGTACGTGGTACCGAGGTGGCTCAGGGTTAGACTAGCCACCCTACACTAACTCTTGTTAGGCCCACTGGGTAAACTGGGATAGTCGAACGAGGGTACACGGATTGTGGAGGGGCGAGACCCCTGTTCTGAGAGGAAAAGGCCTTGTGCTATTATATGCTGTACTTTTAGGCGTACCCTCTTGCATAAACGACTGACTGCATGCCGGTACGGGGTAGCTACCCGTGCGTTTATCGCGCGTGTCATAGTCACCGCTACATTGCGACCGTGACCTCGGGGTGGTTGACTGGGTGTAAGACTACCATGGGGGACTCTCCTGGCCATGAGAGCACCACATGTACATCCTACATCACGAGAAAGACTGCAATCAAGATCGTTCCCTTGAGGAACAGACAAGATCAGGAAATGACCGTATTAATAAGAGAATAAACAAATCAGAACTACTTAGTTGAGCTAAATGAAAATAGATAATTAATTAGTTGCTTGTCTTATGTTAATTGTATGTAAATGGCTTAATTACCACTGTTAAGACCTGTGCCATCAAGGATCTTTAAGACGTCTGGGACTAGGGCCAGACGTCTGGACACCCTTCCAGACGTCTAGAAATTAATTTTTGCGTGTGTACGATCGCGAGTCTGCGCGCGTGCTGCACACAGATTGAGCCCCAGCTGCCCTCTTCTCTTTCTTCTTCCCCCGTCGATCTGCAACACCTTCCCCCCCCCCTCTATGCTTACATATATCCTCCTCTCCCTCACGCCATGCACATCCATCCGTCTCCTCCTTCCTCCAGTGCGAGAGTGAGGGTAGCAGCTGCTACCAAGTGCAGCGTTGGAGACGAGGGGTGCAGCGAGAGGGAAGAGAAGAGAGCGCGCGAGCTGTGAGAGGGAGAGCTCGCTGGAGCAGCTGGAGGCTGGTCGGCGTAGGCGAGGTAGGGCGTTGTGCTGGGGAGGTTCCCCCGGCTTTGCTGCAGCTCGAGCAGCGGACGCACTACTGCGCGGCGAGGTCGCGCGTAGTAGGAAGAAGAAGAAGGAGGTTCTGAATATGGAATTTTTCTAGAATCAGACGTCTGGACCTACATCCAGACGACGTGGACGATGTCTGGAGGGAGTTCCATACGACTGAGAGGTACGTATTTCCTCATATTCTTCCTCTTTGCGGATAGGCCATGCAGGCCGTTCCGCCAAAGTTTTATCTCATGCCGTGTTGTGAGATTTTGCATACGCGTGCAGGATTTGTTGGTGCTAGAACACCACGATCATTTGTTTTGATGATAACAAAACACGTGTTATTTAACATTTGCACTTGGAGTCTTAGATTTCAGGTCAATTGCAAATGGAGACGTGATTAGACGGAATTCGAGCTCGCATCCAGGACGAATTGGAGGAGCTTGATGGAGAACAGAGGGGCTTCGCGAGGAGCGATAGATTGAAGATGGAAGGACAAGAAGAATAGGATAGAATTCCATTTTATTCCTTTCATGTACTTTTGTCGTTATTTTCTTGCTCTTTATTTCCTTAGAACATTATGTTAAAGAGCCTCAAAGTACCCTAACAGTAGTCCTAGGAACACCCGCACAACCCTAGGATACTTAGGTTTTCTGTAGAAAACTTAGAAAACCAATATAGGGTTCAAAAAAAATTTCCAGACGTCTAATTCCCAAATCAGACGTTTGATAATGTGTTTTAAGACGTCTGACTGTTGATTCAGACGTCTGATAACATTTAGCTGGACATAGTTAGTTCTGTCTAATGAAATCAGACGTTCAGACCTTAGACCAGACGTCTTAGAAGACGTCTGATGACTTTGCCAGACGTCCAATTAGTGGACCGTTAGGCTGGCTTAGCAAACACTGATGATCTGACTGTTAGAGCCTTATCAGAAGTCCTTAAGCCCTTCCAGACGTCTGATAATTGACTGTTTTGCCTCGACTGACTTGAAAATCTCTTCTCAGAGATTTTCTAGCCGTTGCAAATCCATTCCCACGAAAAATTAGGTTTCCAGACGTCCAGACATAGTGCCAGACGTCCTATATGTCGTCTGATGGACTTGCGCTAGAACCCTGTTTAGATCTGATTAAAGTCAGGAAGCTACCCGCCCAAAATCAGACGTCTGACCTTATTTTCAGACGTCTTAAAGTGGTCTTCCAGACGTCTGATACCAGAATTATACGTTTGATTACCCTGTCAATGCAATCATTGTCCCTGATTTCAGCCTGATTCTCTTGGGCTTTGCACCCAACGGCTATGGAAGCTTTCCTAAGCCTTCCAAAGCCTTCCTAAGGCCTTTATAAATAGAGGGGAGCCTTTGCACACTAAGATACACCCAAGCAACATACTTTCCACTCTTTTGTGTCCAAAAAGAAGCTCTTGCTCTCCAAGCTCAAGTTCTACATCTAGAGAGCATCAAGCTGTTTTGCGCACACGCTCTCTCACCATAGTTCACGGGAGCGACGTTGCGCCGTCGCGTGGCTCACGCACCCGCGTCATCGATTCGACGCACTCCTTGCAAAGGGGAGTTTCCTAATTCCTATATAAGCTAGGTTTAAAATTACTTTGTTGGCTCTATAGGATTATTTGTTATCTTTGTTATTTGGTTGGATATTCGCTTTGCAAATTCCCTTCTCCTTCGTGGGACAAAATCCTTCTCGTGAAGAGAAGGGGTTAAGGAACGCTACCCTCGCACTTGTAGCGTGGTTGTAATTGAGGTTGAATCACCCTCGTTTAAAGTGATTCGTTTAGTGGATTCGATCAACTTGGTTGATCGGAAAATCCTAACTCGAGAGGGTTAGGTGGTGGTTTTCACCCGATTTGGGTTTTCACCTAAAAATTATTGTGTACTCGTGTGATTGAATTTTTTGTGAGATTGTTTATATTCTATTCTGCAATTTATTACGTCACCCCTCCTGGTAGGGAAGAATCTACAGGATTCGCTTTCGGAAGGCGCGGGACATGCCCTCCCACGTGGTTCAGACGTCTAGGCGAGTCACCAGACGGTGGAGAGGGTCTCTAGACGTCTGGAAAGATAGTAGGACGCCTGGAATTGGGTCCAGACGGTTCAGCAGGACCCTTGGACGTCTGAAGAGCAGCGCAGAGTGAGATATGACCTGGACCCCTTTTTAAGACGTCTGGAAGATGTTCCACACGTCTAATTTGAGTTAGAGTTGTCGTTTTTGACCCGTTTAGGGTCCGATTTCCTCGTTTAAGATTCCGTTCTTCTCATAATAAGTTCCTCTACTTATTTGAAATACTTTTATCCAGTTCTGAGTGGTTCCTTGTGATTGATCCTTGTGTTAGGACCTCGTTCTATTGCAGATTTGGGGGTTGCAGAGGCACGTGGACCTGCCGATCATGCTCCCATTACTCCCGATTTTGAGAGTAGAGTGGCTTCCCTTAGTTAATTACAAACATAAATGCATATCTGAAATAAATGATAGATCCTAGGGTATGGCATGAATCCTAGAACTAGAAACACTAGAACGATTGTATTAAATGCTTGGAATGCAGTCTTGAAATGAGTAGATGGAATAATAACTGCCTGTAATTGGATAATAGCTGCCTGTGAAATGTAGAGTACTGTTGTTAGTAGCTACTACATGTAATTTCTGTTGGTTGAAATTAAATACGAGCTGCTTGTATATAAATTGGAAAAGAAAGATTGAATGTTGGAAAGACCTGCTATATGCGAATAAACCTGAATGATGAAACCTAGTATGGCTTGGCCTAAGGAAACATGAGCACGAACCCTACGGGGAATTAGGAGTAGAGCTCCTAGAAATAAATAGAATGGAACTGGAAAAGTGAATGGGAAAGTGTGTTATCTCTTGGGTACGTGGTACCAAAGAGAGCACATATTACCTCTTAGTGTAGAGGGGAGCTTGCCGCCCTCAGGTCGAGATCAGGGTGAGTTTGGCCATTTTGCACCGACTTTCTAGCCCTCGTGTACACAGTACCAGGGAGAGCTGCTAGTGTAGGGAGAGAGCTAGCCACCCCACGGGACCCAGGGTTCAGCTAGCCATCTTACACCGACTTGTTAGGCCCACTGGGCAAACCGGGGTAGTCAGGCGAGGGTGTGTGGACTGTGGAGGGGCGAGACCCCTGTTTGGTTACTGTGGAGGGGCTAGACCCCTGTTACTGAGAGGGCTCTGCCCTATACTGGTTCCGTGCTGTGCTTTGGGTGCACCCGTTAACGGAAACGACTGACCGCGTGCTAGTGCGGGGTAGCTACCAGTGCGTTTATCGCGCGTGTCGTAGTCACTGTTACGTCTGTCAGCGACCTTGGGGTGGTTGATTGAGGGTAGGATCACCCCGGGGGACTCTCCTGGCTAAGAGAGCACCACGTGCTACTTCCACTCTTCGGAAAGGACTGCAATCAAGATCGTTCCCATGAGGAACATTCGATATCAAGAAAAAGACCTGATAAATAAATCAAGTAATGACAGGAAGAATAATTAGATGAATAAAGAAAGAAATTGAAAGCAACAGCTACCTGTCCACCTTTACTATTTCTCTTAGTTAGTTGGTTGCCACTCTACTCAGCGTTTCGCTAACATGTCATACTTACCACCTTTTTCAGGACCAGGTGTTGAGCAGCCAGAGCCCACGGCTGCAGAGGGTGTTGGGCCTAGTATAGCCCAGTAGTTGTACTTGTGTCGTACCCATTTCTGTAGTAGTGAGTATTTTGTTACACTTTTGTACTCTTTTATTGTAAACTTCATATTCTGTACCTGTTTTAATTCCTCTACTATTGTGGTGGTGTGTACTGTAGTAGTTCCTTTCTTTGCTGCTGTACTTTTGTTACTGTTAGTTGCTTGCATGGTGAATGTGATTTATTTTACTGCTTTTTGGTTACTTTCTTGTTGGACGACTGGGTCTTGGGATTAGTCGAGTCGGCCTGATTCTCGTGTCCTGTAGGGATTCTGGAACCGGGTCGTAACAACTACTCTAATCAGTGTTAGTTGACTATGGCATTCTATAACCTTGTTCAGGTTAGGGAGTTGAGCAGCCAGCACCACTAGCTGCAGAGGGAGTTGGGCTCAGTCGAGCCAAGTCATAGCTGTTGCTGTTTTCTGTTCTAACACGTTCTTTTGTGTAGTAGTGAGTATTTGTTATATGTAATAATATTTATGTTATATTTCCACTTTATTTTCCGCTGTTGTAGTTGTGATGGCCTGTAATATTGTGAGATCTTCCATTCTGTTTTCTTTACTTTCTCTGTATTATTTTCTGCTTAGTAACATTGCATGTGTGGATATGGAATATTTCCTGCTTTTAGTTATTTCTCATTGGACGACTGGGTCTTGGGATTAGTCGAGGTGAGCTAGTCTCGTGTCCTATAAGGATCTGGGATCGGGTCGTAACATCACCTGAATACTGGGGTGGGGTGTTAACCCACTTGGCTCTCAGTTTTTCCCGGAAGACCCCATCAGCCACCTGCAGTCGTCGGGACCCCTTCTTTGGGTGGTCCTTCAGGCACTTCGCAGGCCTCATATCCTTTCACTTGATAGAGCCTTAGGATAATGGGCCCTCATTCGCGTGCTAGACCCCTTTTAGCACGCTCGCCTGGTCCATGGCCAGGGGGTGCGTCTCTCGAGGGCTCCACCTTGACATGGTGGGGTCTACCCCGTAGACTTTCGGTGGATGGGAACACCATCATGAGCCCTAATTATCTCATTTTGACCCAAAGAAGAGAACAAAAGCTCCTACATAACCAACTGGAGGTCCTAACTCAATGAATAACCATTCTGAGAGAAAAATAAGAAATAAGGGGTAAAATTATAATTTTACTATTGCAATGCAACAACGGATTTTCTCATGAGCTAAACACAGGTCAAATGATCTTAACAAGATAAAAAGTCATTTGGTTCAAATAGAAAAGGGTTCATGTGAATTCTGGGAATTAAATGACTTCTTGTAACTATAAAAAAGACCTACTTGATTTAACAAGGTTCTGGTCGGGATAAAATTCACCTAAACCCTCTAAAAATCATATTAAAATATTTTCTAGGGTTTAGAATCTTCAATTTTGCCATTGAAACCTATTTTGACCTAAAATGGGGTCTCAGACAAATATTTGTCCTAAATTGGGTTTTTACGTAAATTGCCTAGTCAAACGTGGTCAAACCCAAAATCCAACTTCACCATTGGATTCTTTAGGTCCAAGTTAGGTTTGTACCAAAATTTTGACCTAAGCGGAATTCATCTTGACCTACTTTGCAATTTGGTCCAGCCCAATTACATTCTACCCCTATCTTTCGAAAACCTATGCAGAAACCCCCTAGCTTCTTCTTCGTTCTTTGCAATTAGGTCCCTCCTCCATTATAGCGGAGGGAATCCTACTCCGGTGAGATTGCAAGGGCAAGTTCTCCCTGATCTCTTAGAGGATCCTCTTCAAAATTGAAAGGGAGTTTTTCTGAGAAATCTCCTCCAGTGTGAACCTAATTTGAGGCTTTGTTTGGTACCAAATTTCTCATGCGAACGCATGAGAGATTTGGGTCTCTTTCGAGTTGCCATCTTCGGCGAACTTGCCGTGCTTGGAAGCTTGACTTCCAAGCACAAAACCTACCTCCAGGGCCTCTTTAAGCAAACCCAAATCACCCCGCATCTCCCAAGATTGAAATTGGCCGGAAAACCCCTCAAATTCGTCTCTTCCCCTTCGGCCAGTTGGCTCATCAAGCTCCGATGACTTCCCTCTCTCTCCCTCATCGCCTAGCCATAATACCAGTGGTAGGTTTCTCTTCCTCCCGCTTGTTTGCGTTGCGTCGCACTCGCCGACGCCCCTGCATCCCCTTCGTCCTTGCCGCCCTCCCTCACTGAGCACCTTCATCTCCGGCGTCGGCGATACGCATAGACGCCATCCTTGCCTCCCTCTTCGTCTCTTTACGCCCAAATAAGTTCCCTCTCCCTTCTACTCCTTTTTCCCCTCTTTATCTCTCGAAAACACCCTTCGATGCACTCCACCACCATCATCCCCTTCACCTCCGGCCAGACCTCCGGCGAGGCGTCCCCATCGCTCCTCACCTACATTTGCCTCGCCAGCCACCCCATAAGCTCCGCAACACCTCACTGAACATAACCCCTCACTCCATACATGCCATCACTCAAACACAAGGGCCCCCGAACACACCCACTCACATGCAGACAGGGTGCCCTAGGCATGCGCACTCAGGCAGTCCCATGCCACGTCGACCACCGCAACACGCTCGCCGTGCCTTGGCGAAGCCTCTTGAGCATTCTGACGTAGTCGCGAGGCCGTTTGCGTGATTGCAGGTACAGGAGGGTTGCTTCCATTGACGAACAGCAAGGAGCTTGCTAGCAAGCTCTCTCTAGGTCCACTCGCTCTAGGCTTGTGTCCCAAGTGTGCGGAAGCCCCTCGTGCATGCACTCAACCCCTTGATTGGAGTCGACAGCCTTTGCAGCAGCTGCAATTAAGCTCTCAACCTCTGTGGGCGCATGCAAAAGGAAGGTGGGACATTTAGTCCCACCTTGGAAGAGAGAGATCGCCTACACTTGCATAAGAGGAAAAACTACATAGGCCTTAATGCCTCAGTTACCACGGGGTGAGGTCCCAGTCACCCTTCACCGGCCTCGTCCGTGACCTTGCCTTCGCGGACCTGGCTTGATCCGACCAGACCCAGCACACCTCGCCCACCACCGCATGCCGGTGGGCCTGGTCCCGGGCACGTACTCGATCCGATTACCCGAGATGGTGGCTCTGGGAGAGCGAACCTAAGAGAGAAAGAGGACAAGAGAGCGCGCGCAGGTAGGGGTAGGTTTTGCTCTGTAGGTGTTTCCGCGGCTAGATCATGTTTTAAAAGATGTCTCGTTGTAATATAGATGAAATCTCCGCGAAAACAAATAAGAATTTATAACTCGAAAATCAAAGTATCCGAGGTCTAACACAGGGAGCAATTGGGTATTCCAAAACTTAAGAACACAACTTTCAATAAAAAGTAATAACTAATTCAACCAAAATTGAAGAGTAATGTTATGGAGAAATAATGCTCAAAAAGAATTGGATGTCTGATATTTTATCAGACGTCTTAAAAATTCTGACTACAGTGCTTTGAATTATTGTCCTTTTGTGTCTTCTCTCTCTCTTCTTTTGCTTTGATCTGCGGCTATGCTTCTTTTGGCTTCTTCTTCTTCTTTTCTTCTTTAGCTACCTTCTTCTTCTTCTGCTTGCTTTCTCTCTTCTTTCTCTTCTTTGCCTTCATGCAGCCAAGTCCCGGCCTTTCTTCTTTTCTTCTTCAGCTACCTTCTTCCTCTTCTTCCCTTGGTCTGCCGCTCCTTTGCTACAATGCGTCTCTTTTCTTATCCTTTTCCCTTCCTTGCTGCGGCTACCTTCTTCCTTTTCTAGGTCCTTCAGCCACTTCCTTCTTCCTTTTCTTCTCTTGCTGTGCCTCTTCCTTCCTTAGCTCCTTCTTCCTGCACAACACCATGTAGCAAAACCTACTCCCTACCCTCCCTACGTCTCTCTCTCTCTCTTTATTTCTCTCTTCAGTACGCTCTTCCCAGAGTCGTCTAGTCGGGTTGGGTGCGCGCCCGGGTCCAGGCGCACCGGCGTGGGTGTGATGTGCGATGAGTGCTAGGTTAGGTAATCGGGTTGGGTTCCAGGTCCGCAAGGGCAGGTCGCGGATGAGGCGCGGGCGAGTGAGGGAGAGGGACCTCACCCCTGCGTTCTCGAGGCAAACAATACAAATCACAAAATCAATTTAAACTACGTACCTCACTCCTACGTTTCCAAGGTGGGACTAAAAGTCCCACCCGCTTTTGTTGGCTCTTGCAGGAGGATACCTTCACGCAATTGATGCAGCTGAAGGTCTCGCAGCGACTGCTCTCTGGCTGGATTTGCTCGCACACTCAACTCGAGCAGCCTGGGGTCCTGAAACCTGGAGCGCGCAGCCTGAAGCTCGGAAGCAAGCAAGCTTGTATGCTTGTTCATGGCTTTCGGGGGCTCTACCTTGCACGACACAAGAATAGCCTTGCGGCTCTATCAAACAACAGGAGAACCTTCGCCATATCATAGCGAAGGTGAGGCGGGGGTTGGTGTGGCTCAGAACGGCCTAGGAATGCATGCCTAGGTCGGACTGTGATCGTGTGAGTGGGTTTGTTTGGTGGAAGTGTGGAGTATGTGTGGCGGGCAGTGAGTGGGCGGAAAGTGGATATTGGATGGAGGTGGAGCTTGTGAGGTGGTTGGCAAGGTGTGGATGTGTGGAGTGACGGATGCACCTCGCCGGAGGTCAGCCAGAGATGAGGAAGATGAGGGTGGACAGTGGCAGTCGAGGGGTGGTTTGTGAAATAAAAGGAGGGAAAATAGAGAGTAGGAGAAGAGGAACTTATTTGGGGTACTTGGAGCGAAGGGGAAGCAGTGGAGACAAACGACGCGTATGTGCCATTGTCGGAGAAGACGGCCCTAAGGTGGAGGTAACGGCGACGAGGAGGAGGTCAGAGAGGTGTGCGCTGGTGCGGCGCGAGGTGGAAGAACGAGGCAAAGCGAACCCTGCCACTGGTATGGTGGCAGAGCGACGAAAGGAGGGAGGGAGAGTCGTCGGAGCTTGTGGGCTACTTGGTCGGAGAGGGGAAAGAGGAATTCTGGGGGATTCTTCGGCCAAATCAAGCTTAGGGGATTCGCAGAGGACCGGGGGGCCGAGCTTCTGGTGCTTGGAGGGCAAGCCTTCCAGTGCAAACTCCTCGCCGGAGAAGGAAGGTGGTTAGGATACCCAAATCTCTTGAGCGTTTACATGAGAGATTGGGCATAAATTTGATTTGGAGATCGCATTCAATCGATGGAGAAATCCTCAGAGAATCTCCCTTCCAAATTTGGGAGATCTTTGAGGATTAGAAGAGATATTAGCCTTGAATCCTCGCCGGAGTGGGATTCCTTCGCTGTAATGGCAGAGAGACCTGAATGCAAGGGTGGCGAGGAAGCTATGGGGCTCTGCGCAAGGGTTTTTTCAAAAGTTATGGGCCATAATGTAATTGGGTGGACCATTTCGCAAAGTAGGTCAAGATAACCTTTCCTTAGGCCTAAATTTTGGTACAAACCTAATTTGGTCCTAAGGAATCCAATGGTGAAGTTGTATTTTAGGTTGGACCACGTTTGATCAGACATTTTGCATAAAAACCCAAATTAGGTTAAATACTGAGCTAGGACCCCAATTTAGGTCAAAATAGGTTTCAAAGGTCAAATTGAAGGTTATAAATCCTAAGGGATATTTTTATATGAATTTTAGAGGGTTTAGTTGATTTTTATTCTGACCAGAACCTTGTTGAATTAAGCGAGTCTGTTTTAAGGTTAGAGAATGTCATTTAATTCTTGGATTGCACAATAACCCATTTCTGATTGGACCAACTCACTCTTTATCATATTCAGGCCATTTGACCTATGTTTTGCCTCTGAGAAATCCCGTTTATGTACTGCAATGGTAAAATTGCAATTTTTACCCTTTAGTTCATGTTTCCTTCTTAGAATAGTAAACCCTTGACTTAAGTCTTCCTTGAGGTTATGCAGGAGCTTTTGTTTACTTTCTTAGGTCAAAATGAGCTAATTAGGGCTCATGATGAGGCTCTCATTAGCAGGGAAAGGAGAAGAAGAAGAAGCCAAGGAAGAAGAAGGAGGAGGCAGAAGAGGAAGCTAAGGAGAAGACAAGGCTGAAGAGGAAAGAGCTGAGAAGGAAGGAGCTGAAGAGAAAGAAAGAGAAGGAAGGACTGAAGGCAGAAGAAGAAGGAGACACCAAGGAAAGGCTAAGGGAAGGAATCAAAGGCAGAGAAAGGCTAAGGTAAGGAATCAGTAAAAGAGAAAGAAAGAAGAAGAAGAAAGGAAGCAGCCGCTAGAGACAGAACAGAGAAGAAAGAGAAGAAAGAAGATCAAGCACTGTAGCATCCATGTTTTAAGGCGTCTGATTCACAAATCAGACATCTAATTTTTTTGCTTATTCACATACATTGATATTCTGTACTTACATTTGTCTTTTTTTACTATAACTTTGGTTTTTATTGCATATTATATTCAATTTCTCAAGTTGTGCCTTGATTTCTAAACCCTAATTTGCTCCCTGTGTTCGACCTCGGACTTAAACTTCGAGTAATAAAATCTATTTATTTTCAAAGCGATTTCGATTATATTACAACGCTTTATTTTAAAACTCGATTTTGCCTTATTAACATTTTTGGTGCCGTTGCTAGGGATCAACGAGCGATTTAGAAATCTTGATTACAATTACTAATGTGGTACTAACTTGATATATTTATTTTGTTGTGATTGTTTCAGGGGAGAAGATTCAAAGGAAGACAGCCGCACAACAAACACGCTCGGGGCAGGTAATTTCTGATTAGTTCCTTCTCTTAAGCCCCTCATTCTGAAAAGGAAAAAATAAGATAAAATCAATTAGGGCTACATGCTTTCCATCTCTAGCTAATTCACCAAAGTTTCCTGATTTGATTTCAACAATAAATATTGATTTGTGCACCTATTTAAGGTAACTAGGGCTTGCACCTTCTTGATTGAGCCCTAGATATCATATTTTGGCAACTAAATTGGACCAAAATTAGAGCCAAATTAAGGATTTCAATTTAGGATTTTAGAGACACACCTTCATAAGAAAGAATCAACTCTCCAAAAAGAGGTGTGCCCAAGCCTTGGTTGAAGAGACTTATTCAAGAAAATCCTAAAAATTCAGGCTCCTAATCTCACTTGAATCCTAAAAGAAAGGACCTAAAACTTCTCAAAGGACAAATAGGTGAAGTTGACCCCCTTGTTGGGTCAACCAACCTTGAAATTAGGTCACTTTTGCACTCAATACATCTAAAGTTCAAGTGAAATCTTAACCACCTTTGCTCTTAAAATAAAATTGGTAGACTTAAGAGGTCAAAGTCTCCATTCTGGTCTACCTGGAACATTAGTGACAAGAGAGGTCGGGTGGGGGAAACCCTGTAACCCGTGGGGGTACTCTACCGTGTAAGGGTCTTTGTGGGACTCTCCCTCTCTGACTGCCCAGGTAATTCTCAAGTGGACGACTTTCTGATCCATGGGTATCATCCGCCCCGAACCTCTATAGCCATCCAAACATCTTTGGGTGCCTTGATTGGGTCAATAACACATCCAGTCCCTCATCCCTTCTAGTTAGAGCACACACATAGATTTTCTTGTAGGAGTCTCTATTCAGATCAAATCACTTCATTCTAAGACTTGAATTTTGATTCTACATCTTGATTCCACCATCTGATTCAAATATGCAGCCTGGTTACTTACGAAAACTATTAAAGAAACCTGAATCACAAAGATCAATGAAAGATAGAATGATTGAGGATGCCCTTGAATTTTATGAAATTGAGTACAAAATCGCAACACCAGTAGAAGACATTCAGGTCTGTGTACCAACAACAACAACCTTCATCATAAACTGTGCCCAATTGTTATTGACAGAAGCCACAAAAGGATCAACCCGAGATATTCTCATAACAGGATACATTAAGATCGAAAAATTACATAACTTCAAATACCTCAAATGCATGACAAATCCTGTACTTTGGGAACAACACCAAGATGATCTTGAAAAACGGGAAGAGATGATGAGATTGTTGAAACAAGTTATCGATCAGAAATACCCGTACATGCCCCACACAATTCATGAAACATCTTGGAATAGTATTGAGGATCAATCTGATGTCCCAAATCCCGGGCTTGAGGCACAAGGTTGTTGTGGATTCCCAACCTAGATGGAATATAACATGCCTGATCTTGAATTAGGTTGGGAAGTCCCAATTGCAGGAGAACACGATTTTGAACCAGCCCTAGAAAACCAAAATCCTGGTTCTCCAAGAATAGAATTCCGAGACTCCTGTAATGATGAGGTCCCACTCACCACGGGGACCTTATCGCCTCAGTTACCACCGGGTGAGGTCCCACTCACCCTTCACCGATCTCATTCGTGACCTTGCCTCCGCGGACCTGGCTTGATCCGACCCGACCCAGCACACCTCGCCCACCACCGCACGCTGGTGGGCCTGGTCCCGGGCGCGTACTCGACCCGATTACTCTAGACGGTGGCTCTGAGAGAGCAAACTTAAGAGAGAAAGAGGAGAAGAGAGCGCGCGGGGGTAGGGTTAGGTTTTGCTTTGCAGGGAAAGGAGAAGAAGAAGAAGCCAAGGGATGAAGCCAAGGAAGAAGAAGGAGGAGGCCGAAGAGGAAGCTAAGGAAGGAGAAGACAAGGCTGAAGAGGAAAGAGTTGAGAAGGAAGGAGCTGAAGAGAAAGAAAGAGAAGGAAGGAGCTGAAGAGAAAGAAAGAGAAGGAAGGATTGAAGGTAGAAGAAGAAGGAGCCACCAGAGAAAGGCTAAGGCAAGGAATCAAAGGTAGAGAAAGGCTAAGGCAAGGAATCAGTAAAAGAGAAAGAAAGAAGAAGAAGAAAGGAAGCAGCCATCAGAGACAGAACAGAGAAGAAGAAAGAGAAGAAGGAAGATCAAGCACTGTAGCATCCATGTTTTAAGGCATCTGATTCACAAATCAGACGGCCAATTTTTGTACTTATTCACATACATTGATATTCTGTGCTTACATTTGTCTTTTTGCACTATAACTCTGGTTTTTATTGCATATTATATTCAATTTCTCAAGTTGTGCTCTTCATTTCTAAACCCTAATTTGCTCCCTGTGTTAGACCTCGAACTTAAACTTCGAATAATAAAATCTATTTGTTTTCAAAGCGATTTCGACTATATTACAATGCTTTATTTTAAAACTCGACTTCGCCTTGTTAACATCAGTTCCCCTCAAGCACGTCCGCTTGGTGCATGGCCGAGGGAGTGCATTCCTTGAAGAACTCCTTTGGGCAGCACGGCGTGCAATTGCGGCCCTCCGAGAGCTGGTTGCTACCTTGGGAGAGGTGGTCCTTCACTGGGGGGAGGAGCCTTAACCACAGGTGGCACGGGGGTGCGCTTACCCGGGAGTATATACTTGCCTTCAGTGGGGCTGTCGTTGCCATCACACTTCTCAGCTGATCCACAGGAGGAGTTAACTCACTCCATGATCTCTCGTTGGGTATTTTAGCGTGCGGTCGAGGGCATTGTGCCCATTCTCGCAAACCGGATGGCCCGACTCGGGGCACCGAGGGATCGTTGCCTCATGCGGCCTCCCTCGATCAGAGTGCAGAGCCTTGAGCTAACCCGAGCAAAATCGAGTGGGCTCGGACCTTCGCTGCTCGACTTTCGATAGCCTCTTAGGGTTGTCATCGATCCCTAAGTGCTTGGCGAAGCACTCCCAGGAGCTATTCTTGACACCCTCGGAGTCGTTGTCCGGCTGGCCGAGCAACGATACGCATGGGGGCCCTCGTAGGGCGGGCGCCGCTAGAGGAGCCCGATGGGAACTCCTCTCGGGATAGCCGAGTGGTGACTTATACCGAGGGTGGCTCCTAAGGGAGTGGTGTAAGAGCTAGGGTCCACCGTCCTTTCACGCTAGGCATCGACTGGCTCTTCGAGCATTTCCAATAGGGAACCTCCATTTTCCCTTTCCCGTGTGGGTAGGTGGTACGCGCAGGACATATATTTGGGACTGCTAGATTTGCCTCCTGGTTCCTTTTTCCTGGGCTATGCCTCAGGGAAGGGGGGCCCAGCTTGGGGATCTTGGGTGATCAGTCGAGGTCACTAGGGCGTGAAGACGTCGCATCCTGACCGAGTCCCTCCGAGGGGAGGGAAGCTGAGAGTGAGACCATGGGTGGTTACGACCACTAGGACAATTCTCGCTCAGGAGGGTCGAGGTAAGTGATGAGAGCCTCATCATGAGCCATAACTAGCTCATTTTGACCTAATAAAGAGAATAAAAGCTCCTACATAACTTAAAAGAGGGCTTAATTGGAGGAATAAGTGTTCTGAGAAGAAAACATGAAATAAAGGTTAAAACTATAATTTTACCATTGCAGTACATAAACAGAATTTCTCAGAGACAGAGCATAGGTCAAATGATCTAAATGAGATAAAAAGTGGGTTGAATCAATCAGAAATGGGTTAATGTGTAATCCAGGAATTAAATGATATTTGGTAACCCTAAAACAGACCCGCTTAATTCAAAAAGGTTTTGGTTAGGATAAAAATAAAGTAAACCCTCTAAAATTCATGGAAAAATATCCCCTAGAGTTTAGGACATTCAAATTGGCCTTTGGAACCTAGTTTGACCTAGAATAGGGTCCTAGCTCATCAATTGATCTAATTTGGATTTTTACGTAAAATATCTAGTCAAACATGGTCAAACCTAAAATATAACTTCACCATTGGATTCCTTAGGTCCAAATTAGGTTTGTACCAAAATTTGGACCTAAGGGGAGGTCATCTTGACTTACTTTGCAATTTAGTACACCCAATCACGTTTTGGTCCCTATCTTTTGAAAACCATCACATAAACCCCCTAGCTTTCTCGCCAATCTTACAATCAAGTCCTTCCGCCATTATTGGGGTAGAATCCTTCTCCGGCGAGGTTGACGGAGGGGATACTCTCAGATCACTCAGAGATCTCCTCCCAGAATTGGAAGGGAGATTCTCTGAGGAATCCCCTTCCATCTAAGCCCGATCATGATCTCTGATTCCTGTCCAATCTCTCTTGCGAACGCACGAAAGATTTGGATCCCAACCACCTTCCTTCTTCGGAGAAGATAACGGTGGCTAAAAGCTTTCCCTCCACGCACCAGAAGCTCGGCCAGCACCTATAAAATGACCTCCGACCCTCTACGAAATCTCTCAGACTTGTCTTGGCGGTAGAATCCTCCAAATTTCTTCTCTCCTCTCTTCGGCCAAGAAACCCGCAAGCTCCGACGCTTACCTCTCCGCCTTCTCGTCGCTCTGCTGCCATACCAGCAGTAGAGTCTACTCCGCCTCATCTTCCCGCGTCGTGCCGCACAAAGCGCACGCTTCCGGACCTCCTCCTCGTCGTCGTTATCTCCCTCAGGGTTATCTTCTCCGAAGACGGCACAAACGAGCCGTCTGACTCCGCTGCCCCCTTTCTCTCCCAACAGTCCAGATAAGTTCCCCATCTTCCACTCTTTCATTTCCTCACTTTATTTCACACAATCGACCCTCGACTGTCCCTGTCCACCGCCACCTTCCTCATCTCTGGCAACCCTCCGGCGAGACGCTCCCATCACTCCGCAGCCCCACACGTCTCGCCAACCATCGCATAACCTCCACCTCACCTCACTGAGCACCCTCCACTCATCCACAGTCCCACTACACCACCACAACAACCCCCCGAACACACCCACCCATCCGGCCACAGAGCGACCTAGGCACTCACGCCTAGGCCGCCCCGTGGCCTGCCGCATAGTTCCTCACCTTCGCCGTGACACGGCGAAGGTTCCCCGGTGATCTGATTAGGCCGCGAGGCAATTTTTGTGTCAGACAGATCTTAAGCTCAGGCTGCCATTGACGGCAACTCGAGGAAGCTCCACACTCGCTCCAGGCCTCAAGACCGCAAGATTCTAGGTGCTGCGAATTTGGGAAGGTCTTGCGAAGGTAGCTGACCCAGCAAGCGAAGCCAACAGAGCCTGCAGTTGAAGGAATTGAAGGCGCGGTCTGCTGCAGGCACGCGAGGAAAAGCAGTGGGTTTAGTCCCACATCGGTAAGTCACGATGCATGCATATCCTTTATATTGTTTTTGTCATATACGCTGTTTGCCTGCAGTCACACTTGGGGTGAGGTCCCTCACCTTACCACTGTGCCTCGTCCGCGAGTTCACTACGCGGATCTGGCGCGACCTGACCCGACCCTGTCCTGAGGACACCTCACGCATCACCCTCACGCTGGTGCGCCTGGTCCCGGGTGCGCGATCCGACTTGTTTACCCAGCTTTGGGAGAGCGTGCTTAGAGTGGTTTACACAGAGAGAGAGAGAGAGACGTGTGGGTAGAGGGTTAGGTTTTGCTGTGCGTAGTTGTGTGCAGGATGCAGGGACTTAGCTGCTGCAAGCAGAGGAAGAAAGAAGGAAGGAGGCTCTGCAGAGGAGAAAGAAAGGCAAGGAAGAAGAGAGGCAAGGTGGAGAAGAAGGACAAAACCAAGGAAGGCAGAGAAGAAGAAGCAAGGCCAAGGAGAACAGAACTGAAGAAGAAGAAGACAAGGGGCAGACGAAGATTCAAGAAGGCAAAGGAAAAGAAAAGAAAGAAGAAAGCCAGACCTTGGTTGCAGGAAGAAAAGAAATAAAGAAAGAGAAACAGAAGCAGAAAGGGAAGAGAAGAGAAGAGAAGGAGCTCTATTTTAAGACGCCTAATATTGTATCAGACGTCCATTTTTGTTCCCTTTGAGCATTTTCTTTTTATATCACTCTCATTGAACTAGTCATTTATTCTCATTTAAAAGGTTATGTTCTCAAGTTTTGAAAGTACTTAGATTGCTCCCTGTGTTTGACCTCGGATACTCTGATTTTTGAGTTATAAATCTTTATTTGTTTTCGCGGAAAGTTCGTCTATATTACAACGCATTAATTGTTAAAACACGATCTAGCCGCGTCAACAATAAGGTACCAGAGGGGTCCTTCCTCCCAGCGATCGGATGCTCTGGAGAGAGATGTCTCTTTCATTGACACTTCCCACAAACGACGCCATTTGATGGGATTCGGAAGGCCACCATGGGATTTGTTAGCGTAGGAGGCACTACTTAGCCATAAATCTCCCATCATGTAGGAGGGCCAAACGACAAGCATACATGGTAGAGAAAGAGAGTTTGGTGACCCAGTTCGACCATAAGGGATGTACGTCTAGGGGGAGGACATGGCTCTCAACTATGTATTGTAATTTTGAGGATACATGGTATTATATGATTTCGCTCCCACTCTTGGGGAGGAGACCCTTTTTTTCTGAGGGCCTCTATTTATACTCTGGGAGGAGGCTCCCCCACTCAATGGGCTCTGGTACCCTTAGTGGCTAGGCCACATGGTAGTTGTAAGGGTGTAGGTGATCAGGTCCATCTTATTGTATCTTCTGCCCACGTTCTGCTGAATCTTTTGGTAGGACAGGCGGGTTTTGGTTGGGATCCAGCTAATTCGAGGTAGGGCGAATTGACCTGATTCTGTTCCTGTAGTCGTGCAACTGAATCCTCTATTGGGTCATGTGCGAAGTTTTTGATTCTTAAAAAAAATCTCTCTTTTTCGATGAAACAAGAGATTTAGGACTAATGAGGGACGAAAAAGAGAGATTTTGAGTCACTAATTTGTTGCGTGTGGATCTTTGGACTCTTTCTCTTCATGAAGTACTCCACCACATCTTCCACTCTTATCATGAAATTGAGGTGCTGTGGAACTTTTGTGCCAGTTGCTCGTTATGTTAGAAATTTAAGGCTAGCTTGATGAGGGCATTCTTAGTTCTTAGAGTTGTCACTTGTTGGATTATGAACCAATGAGAACCAATATCTTTGCAACTTAATTTGGTCTTTTATTGGGCATAAGAAACTTTTGCCTGAAGCAAGAAATGCTATTTGGAATCAAGGCGATGAGTATAATGATCAAAGGCAGAAGCAGCATGACGATCGTAGAAGCGCTTAGGCTATATTAATAAAGTTTCATATTCCCCATGCATGAGTGAAGCAATTGCCATGCAAGATTCCGCAATGTATTCAGATCAAATAGACTTCACTGGATAACTACCGATCACCTAGCTAGTATCAATTTCCAACTATATATGTAATTGGTTAGTCTCCAGCTACTAAACCCTCTATCATTGTTGAGGCTTGAATCTAATTATCTACTTAGTGCTTCATGCTAAGCATTGACGTCAATCATGAAATTTCTTGTAAAATAGGCGGTTGGGAACAATTTCAAAATTAATTTGATTTGATTGATCAAATGATATTCCTGCACTGACTCTCAATGTGATCACTCTCAAGATTTGCCTCTGCTTTGTTGTCGGCAAACCTTAGCATCCCCTCCATGTTGACTTTGAGGAGGCTGGAAAGTTGGGAGACTCTTATCCCCTCTGTTAGTTTTGTAATTGAGAGTTAGTCAATAAGTTTGAATGATACCAATGCTACTGAGTTATATCATTGCACCAGCATTATGATCGAGTACTGCAACACCAGTGCTACGTAACATATTTGGAATGATATAGTTGTACATAATTACTATTAACACTAAGAATGATGGGGATGAGGCATTGGGTGTCTATATATATTAATTTAATTACCTACCTTTGAGGATGGGTTTCTTTCACTTTTTATTCATTCCCTATCGGCTACTCCGTGGTTCTCACTTGTAAGAGGGAAAAGTTAAGCTAAAAATTAAATAAATATATGTTGTAATATGTTTTACAATGTACAAAGTAAAAGTGATGATTTCAATTGGTGTATTTCAATTTTTCACTGGTGAAAATCACTTTTCATAAATGAAAAATTACTTTCTAAGTAAAAAATCACTTCTCATAGGTGAAAAATCATATTTCAAGTGAAAAACTATTTATCACCAATAGAAGGTACAACATACCGGTGGATTTTTATTTTTAATCGGTGTACTTTGATTTTCAATCATTGTATTTTCATTTTTAATCGATTGATTCTAACCACACGTTGCAAAACATATTGTAAGATGTGTTTTCGTACTCACACTCATAAGTTAAAGAGGATAACTTTTGTGTGGTCTAATAAAACTTAGAAGTTTCCCGTTTGGAAGAACCGATAAACTTCATTCAGGATAGATTGTTTGGAGGATGAGGTAAAGGATGGAGTTTCTTCATGGGATAAAGCTTGGGATAAAAGAGTCCCACCTCTCCCTATTGAAATTTTTTATCCTATCCATTCCCCATGGGTGCGTTCGGAAAGGGGAGTAGGGGATGAGTTTTGTGCAGTGTGGATAATACTGGGAAATCCTATATTTACCATTTGTGTCCGTTAGTTTAGTGGGGGGTGGGGATTTCCTCGTTTTATTTTTAGTTGGGTGTTTGGAAGAGGGGATAAAAAATATGGAAGAAAGACAACGGACAATATCCAATTTTGAGGAATAACTTTTGAAGGTGGTGAAATCGAGGGATAATTTATTTTTGATGTTTGGGAGGTATAGGTCAAATCACAGGATAAGTGAGAGTGTTTAAGGGTATAGAGAGGGGGCATTGTGTCACAAGAGGGAGATAACCTTCATCACCCCCTCTCTCAAATATAATGTATATTGTGATAAGGGGGAAATCCAACCTGGTGTAACTTGGTAACAAATAGATCTTAAGGTCTAGTTTCCATTGCATGATAAAACTTGCAAGCATAAGATATCTTATGTTGGTATTTCGGTAACTCAAGATGATTACGTAAGGGTGTTTATATGAACGGAGTATAAGGTGGGGATCGGAAAGTGGAGTGTTTATCAGGGAAATGGGAGATGGAAGGGTGGCAAGTAATTAAAAGATAACGTTATCTTTTAATTAGTGGTTATGTTTGTTAGTGGATTTTATTTTTTTTTTTGTAAGATATTGGTGATTATTTATGTAAATTATATAATTCTAGAAATTATTTTTACTTGATTAATTGAAACTACTTGAAAATATTATTCTACCAATAGGAATCATCCTCTTTGTGCGCTCGGGAGGAGGGAGGGAGGGGGCGGGGGGTGGAGAGGTGAGGGATGGAAGCGAGAGAGGAAGGTGCGAGGGCAATTAGGACATCTCACAAGTGGGGGGTTGCTATGCAGGATCGAAACGTACATGGGATAAACAATCTCGAGTCCATACACTGGATTTGTTATCCTTATGCGTAAAGGATTGGATATCTTTCAACGTAAATGGAAGGGGATAACTAAACCTGAGATTATTTCCATGTTAAATGCGAGTCTTTCTGGAAACTTCTCCCTTCCAAATTAACGCACCTTGTGTTATCCTCACTCAAATATACGGGAGATCGGCGTAATTAAACTCTCCCCTTCCAGACGGCCTTGAAGATTTCTAATTGCTAATTAAACATTTTTCTCAATTTCGCTACTCGAAAATTTCCCGCCAAGGGGAAAAAAAAGGGAAAAAAAGAAGGTGCCAGATTCCAGCCCTATCCCTGCCCATCCAACAAAATATCCAACTACACCCATAAGGGCATTAGGGTTCTTGGCAGCTTCTGCTGCATCATGGACTGCCGCTCGGCGACATACAGCTAAACGAGACATGACAAGACCTTTCCGATTCCCCTCATCTTTTCTCTCTCCCTCTCTCTCTCTCTCTCTCTCTCTCTCTCCACACAATATATATCTATGTATATATCTCTCACGCTTCGTAGTCACCAGACGTGCATGTCTTGTTGTCTAACACATGAATGCCCCCGTGGGGTCGAGCAGAGCAGGAGACAGATGTGGCATCACACACACACACACACACACACACACGTCCGATATCACGTGATTGAGACCTCAGCAATCGTCACTTTATCATGCGCTATTGGAGGAGGAGCGATCAAATGAGAAGGCTCAGCTCGGCTCAGCTCGCGCCTTTGGTGGCGAAATAAGGGGAGAGCATGTCGGCCCCCACGTGACCCCTTCGATGTATTAAAGTCCTAACAAACAACCACCTGCTCCAATTCTATGGTCTCTCCAGAAGACGCATATATATATATATATATATATATATATATATATATATATAACCCATTAGGGTTTACTGCTGGTGGTGCTGTAAGAGAGACGAGAAAGGTGATCATATGTGTATACATATGTATATGTATATGTATCGGTGTTGCTTCTTTGATAAATACTGTAATTAGTTGTGCATATGCTACTGCATGGTCCACATTTGAAGTTTCTTTCTTTACAATTCTATGTAACTTTCCTCGGCTCTTGCAACTCTTCTGTTGATCTCCTCTTCTTTTTTATGTAATTGTAATTAAAACCTTAATTTTTTTCCTCCACTTTTTTATGCGGGACTACCTTAGAATATTTAGGGTTTCGATGTATGTGGATGTATATTGTTGGATGGTGGACGGACATGTATATGGTACTTGCACGTAGCATAACATTTTTTTGGGTTTTCCTTGTTATCTAAGGTCTTCAAAGATTATAATGTGAACCCACTTCAATTAATGGTTTGGTTGTCGAGCACAGATGTGCTTTAACCATGTGCGTAGACAAGTGGTGGAGCCAAGAAAATTTATTATCGTGGGTGCAATGAAAAGAAGATCTGGGAATATAAATAGGAATTAACGCTACAAGTGAATAATGATATTATTCATAAAAAATATGTATGATCAATCAAATCATGCAGCCTTGATCGAATATAATAATGGATTATAGATAACGTAAATAATCACGCGGTGTGCATCATAATGCAAAAGCACATGGAAATTACTTGTAACTATGTAGCTGTTGAAAACATTGAACGTTTTAAAGTCACTTATCTATTTTAATAGTTGGTTTACTTAGCTGGTTAGAGAAGTGATATTATGAAATATGAAATTAGTGTTAAATTATAATTATGTTTACTTAGAGAATGATGTTAAAATTAATTTGCATTTACTTGAATTGATATTAAGTTGTGTTATCAACTCTTATGAAGTTTAATTGGTAATGGTATTAGACATATAAAATACAAGGAGTATCAGAAATACGAGTGGTGTACAGCTTTAACACGAATTTGACTAATACTAATTATGCAAATTAGTATTAGACAAATCGATGTTATAGTAGCTTAACTTGTGTTACTAGATAAGAGGTTAAGTACCCAAGTAATTAACATAGGTTAACTCCCCAAATAAATAAGCCTAAGAAACGAATGCCTCCCTCCTTCACAGGTGTAGATGCATGTCTCCTTAAGACCTTATCACGCTTCCATGATGTCACCAGCTTGTGCATAGAAATATGCAACTATTTCCAGCAGACCTAACATGCCTAAGTTGGCAACAATATTTACGTTTTTTTTTTTAATAAAACACCTCATATATATATATATATATATATATATATATATATATATATATATATATGATCATATGAGTTGAAAAGACCCATCAACGTACATACCATTTGGAGATTTTTTTATCAATGGGTTCAACCCATTCCTTATCAGTAGAACAGACAACGAACAATGCACACACCCTATGCACCTGCACCCTATGCCAAGATTCCGACTCCTTTGCAAAGTGGCTTAAAGGTTTCTGAATACGAAGTTAATTGCTTTTGTCAGGTCTTATTGCGGTCAGCCTGTGATGTATATATCTGACCCACTGCATCTCTTTTACCGATTTACCCTCCATCATTCTGCTAACAAAGGCGAAAGCATGAGACTTTATTGGCCTAAAGCTTCCTACACATAGATATGCTTATATCACATGTAGCCTTGTGCATGCCAAGTGATCATCCTGTTTCTTTTCCCGATAAAGGAAGAACTTATCGCTATCATGTGGAAAAGCTTATGTGCGGGCTCGGAAAGGCAATACCTATAACAAGGTATATGGAAAAGGATGCAAGAAGAAACTCTCAATCACCTTTTTTCTTCCAATGTGATTTTTCCCACCAAGTTTGGTGAAAGGTTTGAACGAAAATTATAAACTTTGGGACTGCTATTATTTCCCACCCTTCATGTTGGCATCACCTTTTGAAAAATGATTGCTGCATCTATTTGGCACCTATGGAGAGAACTGAACACTAGAGCCTATGGAAATACCCTAAAGCCTCCTGAGCTAATTGCAAAAGATATTTCTACTTATTGTAAATTGTAACTTCTTTTATGTGCCCTCCTCTTCAATGTTTGTAATAGGGGCTTGCCCCTTACTTATTTGGCCGGTTGGCCACTTTGAGTAAAATTGACCAATTATTCACACAATAAAAAAAGAAAGAAAGAAAGAAAAGCACTCCTTGTATAAACATTGCATGTTTAAAAGACAAAAGTTTAGAGTATAGTTACAAGATAAAAGTCCCTCGGAAGGCATTACAGAGCATTAGAGAAGTAGATAATTAAGATTTAAGGAGATTTGTGATGCATGCATTGATTACTTGTATGTAACTATGCGATGCGTTGCATTTTGGACAAAAGTATAACTTTTGATTCGGTTTATGATGTGCGCGAAAAGTTGTATTTAGAAGAAGCATTCTTGGGTTGCTTTTGAAAATTTTGTTACAAAACTAAGAAGTTATAATTTGCAAGTTAGAGCAAAAGCTACAAATTATGCTTGGCAAGTGCGAATTTGCAAAAATCTCAACACATAGCTTTCCAAACACCTATGTTTGGACCTATCCAAATAGCCCCAGATTATATTCATTTCATGTATGGAAATGTGATTGAGGTAACTTGTTTTGGGTATAACTAAAATGTATCTATTTTATGGATGAAAAAAAGCGATTAATACAACTTTTTTCCCAGTAGAAACAACACTTAATTAGAAAGCATTTTACTATTTACAAGTTTTAATGTTGAGACATTTTCTCCGCTTTCTTTCTTTCTCCCAAGGGTTTCGTCCTCCTTTTCACTGGTGTAGGATGTGGTCCTCCCTCTTCGGAGGGGGGTTGTTTAGCTCTTGACCTATAGCAGGGGCTCTCTCTTAAGCTCCTGCGGTGGTCGGCTCTCCTGGTTGCTTTTTCTGGCTTTGTGGTTCCTCATGGCTTTCATTTTTTTCTCGCTGTTGGCTTTTCTTATCTTGGTTGGTTTTGTGTGTTTTGGCTTTGTCTGCGTGTTGATTTCTTCTTGCTTGGTGGTTTCTGTGCTTGTTTGGCCTTTACCTCTCTTCGGATCTCGTGCTTTCTTCGGCTTCCTCTTCCTATTTGCTTGGTGCTTTGCGCTCTTGGCTATTGCTTGTTTTGGTCTGTGGATGCGCTTGGAGTTTTTCCAAATGGCATCTTCGGATCTTCCCTCCTCTTCTTCGAAGGACCATGATCCCCGACCACCTAAGCCGTTCTTTGTGAAGGTGGTGGCAGGCGATCCCCCTTGGGGTCCCACCTCAGTGGTTGACCTTTCTCTCTAGGTCCACCGTCCGAAGAAGGAAGGGGTAGTTGCCACTATCTTCTCTTTTGTTGAGGTTGAGGATCTAAGCTGGCCCTTCTCCTTTTCAGTTGCTGCTCATGCTTGGGGTTCGAAACCCTCTGTTCATTGTCTGAAAGATTTCTTGATCAACAAGGTGAAGCTTTCTCTCTATTTTACGCTAGTTTCGCTGGATTTTTGATATTGGCTCATTAGATGTGGTTCCTATGTTGATTTTAGTAAGATTTTCTCGAGAGGTTTTGTTGTTCTTGATCGTAATCGGCTTCAGTTTATTTGTTGGTCCCTGTCCTTTTGCACGGACTCGTCAGTTGGCTCTGCTTCGGTTTGGGTTGGCTTTCTGGGGATAAACTTGCATTTGCTGCATCTGAATGCATTGATCTCGATAGCGAATCAGTTGGGTAATCCTTTTTGTATTGATAAATAGACTGTTCACGGTCATCGACAAGGTTACCCTAGGATATGTGTCGAGATCGACCTTCTTTCTCCTCTGGTGGATTTGCTTTTGATCTTAAGTGGTACAGAAAAGATGTCACAACGTGTTGTTTATGAGAATATCCCTCTTTTTTGTTCTAAGTGTTTGTGTTTTGATCATTCTATGCTGGATTGTGCTTTGAAAAATACTACAGGTTCTCCTTCTAAATCTGTCTATGACAGGCTTGCTCCCTCCCCTCTAGGAGAGGTTGATGCTGAGGCCCTAGGCTCCCATGTTGTTACTGATTCGATGATGGATGCTCCTGATCCCTCCCCAGAGGACCTGGGTGAAGTGGGTGGAGTTTTCGTTTCTAAATCTAAATCTTGTAATTTCTCCACTTGCGGGGATGAGGGTAGGGTTTCTTTGGGTCAGAACGGTTCTTCTGGGGAGAGGAAGATGCGACGTACTCGTCGACGACGTCGTCGATCGTAGTGTGACGACCCGAGTCCTGCTAAGTTACGAAACCTAGGTCGCCGTGTGCTAACAACTAGCACAAACACCTACAAGATCGTAGTCATCTAACATATAGCTATAAAATATCAATAGCCAACATTCATTCATAATGCATTAAATGAAAGAAAAACTAAAGTGTTGACAATATAATAAAAATTTACTCTAAAATAGAAATTAAATAGAGTCTCGTACATTCACCAAAAGGATAAGAACTAAAATCCTAACAGTAGAAAGAAACTATTATGAGCCACTAGCTTAGTATGGATCGTCTCCTCAGGTAGGATCCGGTTCCATAGAAGCCTGACTGACAGCAGCTACTGCACCCGACTGCTCAGCAACATCTGAGTACGAAACCCAAGATAAAATGTCAATGAAAACAGAGTAGAGTAGAACAACTCAACATGTAAGAACAGTAACAAAAGTACAGGAAAAGGTCACTATGCCAAAAGTTCATCCGTCAACAATCCAGTTCTGTTTACACAATTTGCCCATATTATTATAGTGCTCAATGCTTCAATCGACGTCTTGGGCATGAGACGATCTCGTGTAACTTCCTGCAGCATAAGACCAGTATAAGCCATCCTCCTGGCTGGGAGGACTACTTATAGCCATCGAGTTGCCACACTTCATTACCCTGAGGTCATTGCGGAAAGGGATGGCGACTATGTCGTGTAGCGTGAATACGTACAAGCGTTGTGCACGTTGAACCACAGATAGCCAATGACCTACTTACCGGTCGAGAAGAACCACTCCAAATCTTGAGCCACGCATCCCACGATCCCAATTGGTCACTAAGCCTAATCAAAGAGTCGTAGAGAGGCTAGCAACTCCCTAAATCAGCCTTTGAAACCGATCTGAAGGACCAAAGCTATAGGTAAAATCCGACGAGTAGCGGTGCTAAAGCCAGTTAACTAATCCTTTCAATTCTAGACAAATCCGTTGTACTAATTATTTAATCAATTTCAGATTACTGTATCTCTCATTTTCGTTAGATCAGAATATTCACTGTAATTTTACATTATTAATTCCAGGATTAACAAATATATATCTACATTATCTTCCAACTTATCCGTTTACAGGTAGTTTTCAGTTCATGACAGTGATCCATATTATTCATCTAGTAATGAACACAATGGAGCTTGTTTTATGGAAAACAGATCTCGTTTCATGCATTCAATAACAAGGTACATGGGATTATTAACTCAATTCTTTTGACATAATTTCATTTATTTTTTCATTAAAGTGCCCATAAATCGGGGAAAACACCAGAGGATTTCAAACTTAGCAAAAAGGAGAATCAGACACCAACCAAGGCAGTTTACGCGAAGAATCGCATAAGACGAGTCCACAGGTACCTGAAAATCAGACGGAATTGAGAGAAGGGTAGACTACTCTACCTAATGTCATCGTAGGGTCACAGTGACTCCGAACCGAGCACACAGGACTTAGGGACAATCTCCACACCCACCTCGAAATCCATGCATGCACTGGAGGTAAGACCTTGTTTGTCGAAATCTGAGGCTGGGAAGGCCTCGTATCACTTGAAATTGTGTGAGGGGGTCTTGAACCAAATCTATTTAACTAGACCGGTCAACTGGTCATTTTGACACATCCGTGACATATGTCGTGTCCTAATTCGCTGTCGTCGTGCATTCAGGATCACACCTCATTGCATGATTTCCACTGATCTTCTCCATGACTTGCGCATCCATGGTGTCCCAACTTCCTACTCGCGCTAGCGCGCCTGCGAGCACGTGTGTTCACGGCCTCCTCACGCGACATGTGTCGCAGATCGAGCACCTGCCGCTAGATCGGACGGCCTACGTTCGTTGCTGCCATTGCCCTCGCTAAATTTGCAGTGGGTAGCCCGAGTTTTGAAAATTCGCACCCAAGTCCCTGAGAAAAATTTCTATCTTTTGTGAAGGAAAAGCTTGAGCTTTTCCTTCTCTCTTCCTCTCTTAATTAAGAGGATTAGAGAGAAGATGATGACCCAAGGACCCAAAGAGGTCCTTATATAGGCCCAAGGTTCGTTGGGATTGGGTTTAGTGGGTGAGATTGTGAATATACCCCTAGGGTTGGGTCCACCTTACCTATAGGTCCTTGTTGACTTGTTTTGGTCATAACTTGAGCTATACACCTCAAATTTGTACGAAATAAGTGCCATCGGAATGCTTGTGACGAGAGGAATCCAACGGTATCATACATGGTACCTTTTTGACAATGTTTAACTTAGGGTTGACTTGAATACGCATTTTTGGGCAATTTAAGAAGGTGTTGACGCTCGCACCGAACCACGACCGGGTTTTCAGGTTTGAATTGGCTTGAACCACCCTGAAATGACTTGGAACTTAGATTTTTGGATGTTATAGATATAAAAACCTTAAAGGGAGTTTCTTCCTCGAAACTCAAGCGAACTTGGAGGTAAAAGCAAAAGTCATGGTAGGTGTATAACAACTTTAAAGAGAAATAACCCAGGGAGTTATGAACTTACCTGTGAAGAGATCTAGGTACTTCGCCTTCATTTTTGCCTATAGTTCCCAAGTCGCCTCTTCGTATATCTGATTCATTTAAAGAACCTTCACTAGAGGGATCCCCTTTTTCTGTAGCCTCCTAGTGATATGGTCTAATAATTGCACCGGTTGCTCCTGATAGGTTAGGTCCTCCTCTATCCCCATGCTCTCGTAGCTAAGAACATGGTCCGGATTTGACATGTTCTTCCGCAGATTGGAGATGTGGAAGATGTCGTGGATGCCAGCTAGCTAAGATACTGGATCGACCAACTCTAGTATCTCAAACGGGCCCATGAACCTCGGGGCCAGCTTACCCTTCACCCCAAATCTTTGAATCCCCTTAATTGGTGATACACTAAGGAACACTGAGTTACGAACCTCAAGCCGTACATTCCTCCATCGACGATCTGCATAGCACTTTTTCTGGCTCTATGCAATAAGGAGTTTCTTCCGAATTTGCTTGATGACCTCCTTGTTTTGCCTGATTAGTTTGGGACCTACCTCCTACTTCATGCCCACTGATGGGAACACCATCATAGGCCCTAACTAGCGAATTTTAGTCGGGTATGATTGATAAAAGCTCCCACATAATCATCTGAGGGATGTAACTCCACATTGCTCTGATTTGAGAAGAGAACGGGAAATCAGAGTTAATTATGTAATTTTAACAACACATCATAAACACAGATTAACCATGGGGTTGGTCAGGGGTTAGATGAAGGTCAAATGAGCTTAAAAGTAAAAAATGTGGGTCAACACTAACAGAAACAGGATTTCATGCATTTTAAGAACCAAAACAGCACACCGAAATCCTAATTTTGGACTCGCTTAAAGTGAAGAGGTTCTGGTTAGAACAAAATTCATCCAACCCTCCTAAAAATCATAGAAAAATATTCTAAGAGGTTTATAGTCCTTGGTTTGATCATCTAAACCCATTTTGACTTAGAACAGAGTTGCAGACGAGATTTTGCCCTAATTTGGGCTTCTGTGCAAATTGCCCAGTCAAACATGGTAAAGATTGAAATCCAACATCATCATTAGATTCCTTGGGTCTAAATTAGGTTAAGGCCATAATTTGGGCCCAATCAGAGTCTATCTTGACCTAGTTAGCATTTCAATCCTTTAAATCTATGTTTCTCTCAAGCAAATCCCTAACTTTTGATTTTACTACATCTAAGTCCCTAACTTTTCATCTTTCTTCTCAAAACGATCCCTACTGCCATGAGAGTTTCAAAAGGATCTTCAATACTTCAATGCCGACATTTAATCAAAGATTTGGTTCTAGAAATCTCATTGTAAAATCCTAAAACATGGTAGAATTGATCCTCATATCAATCCGCAATGATCAGGGTCCTTTTCAAGGCTAATTGCTATCGGAATTTGCGTCGGCAAGCTTGAGAAAGTTGAGCTTTTCAGGCGGAGAAGGCACCTACCCAAAATGCTTAGCTTCCCTTGATTGAAGCTCGAACCTGGTCCTATTTAAAGATCTGGTCATTGCGCCTTCTTCCCTCATGCAATTCTAGTCAGTTTTCCCCTAGATTCTTATTCCTCGCCCAATTGGAATACCCACCTCTAGAGCTTCCCTGATCCCTCTAGTCGCCCTTAGCCAAGTACAATAGGCTTAGGGTTTTCTTCCCCCTTCATCTTCGAAGCTTCTCGTGAAGTTTCACACTCGGACACGCCTTCCTCAGCTCCAGCGTACCTCCAATAGCATCTACTCTACCTCCTTCTTCCTAATTAGCATAGGGTTTTCTCTCCCCTCTTCCCCAATTCCAATTCTGGAGCTTCTCAGCTCCTAACTCGTTCTCTTCCACCTACGCTGACGTTGATGACCTTCGCTTCGACCACCTTCACCGACTCTTCCTCTCCATCTTCCTATGCTCTAATTAAGTTAGGCGAAATGCTCCCCACACCTCCATAAGCATTTCTCCTAACTTAATTCCAACTCACCACACCTCCATCATCTCCTCTAACTCTATTCATCGAAGCTTCTTGAAGCTCCTTCGTCCGCCCACTACATTCACTCTTTCACCAAATCACCGCTACCACTACGTTCGTCGTACTCTGACGACGCTCCAGAACCTTTTAACTGGGGCCAAAGGCCTGCATTATTGCTTGCAGGTACCTGCCATCGTTGGTCATCTTCTCCGACTTCATTAGCCATCATTCGGCCACCCCCGACCTTGCCCCCGCTCTCAATCGATGCGGCTTTGGGTGCTGAAGCTTTCCAGACCTATTGGAGCACCAAAGCCATCATCTTGGCAGTAGCAGCGCAATGGAGCACTAATTGAACGACACCTTTAGCTGCTGGTGCACGCGGACGAAAGGGACAAAGATTGACCTCAGTGCATCTCAAGAGTGACCTCAGTGTATGAATGGAATTTATGCTGGTAGCTGTTTGCCTCAGCACACACTGATAGTGAGGTCCCCATACACATGCCCCACTACACACATTCACATGTGCTTGTCCATGCGCCCTCGCCCGCGGGTCTAGGCGGTGGATCCATTTACTCGGATACCTGGGTCCGACTTGGCTCTAAGGAAGGAAACTATGAGAGGGAGGAGGGGGTTTTTGCTGCCTCAGGAGTTGTGCCCTCCCTGTCCTCTCTCTACACTTAGTCGCTGTTGAAGACTTAGTGAGGCCTTGTGCCTTGCTCTTGTGAGAGGCCCTTGCACCTTTGTGTTCCTCTGCTACTGCTGTGCCTTGGTTTCTTTGAGGCTCGAGATAAGGCGTCTGAAGCCTTAAATAGAATCTGACCCTGTGCTTGTGTTGGTTCTGATATTTGAGATATTTGATTGATACTATTGAAATATTTAAGTGGTTATAGAGCTTAAACATTAAGGTTAATTTGGTGATTCAAATCACCATTTTAACCCCATATTTTTGCACTCTCATTCTTAGTTTTTATTGCAATATTATTCTGATTGATTATATTTGCATACTTTTATTTATAATTATGATTAGTGATTGAAATTCGCCATTTTGTTCTCTGCGAATGACCTCGGACTTACACTATTTTCGAGCTTTATAAATTTAAGTGTTCGTACGATTTTTGTCCTATACTACGACGTATTTCTCTAAAAGATGACTCTCGTGCTTAAACACCCGCCTCATCCCAAGCAAGCGAAGTGGTGCACTTTCAACCATACAATGCCTCATATGGGGCGATGTTGATACTAGCGTGATAGCTGCCATTGTATATGAACTCCACCAAAGGTAGGTGATCCTCCCAAGAGCCTTTCCACTCAAGTATATAGGAACTCAACAAGTCCTCCAATGTCTGAATGGTCCTCTCTGTCTGTCCATCGCTCTGCGGGTGTGCCACAGTGAACGTTTATTTTTCTCGATTTCACCCATAAGTTCACTAAAATCATCTGGACAAATTCAAATAGTGATATTTGCTCATTCTTGCTCTTAGAGACGACCTCAGAATATACTCTTTTATTTTGAGAATTATAAATTTAAATTTCATCTCGCTTCTATCGTCTATACTACAACGCGAAATGATTTTTAAAATATGGTAGGAGCATGATAACAATGCTAAATCTAAGGCTATAAACTTCTTCCAAGATCTCCTTTCCTCCTCACTCCCCCACATTTCTGATTCGTTCCTCAATGTTGTTCCTTTGCTCTTAACTTCTGAGGAACCTGCCCTCCTTACTTCGGCCCTCTCCAAGAAAGAAATCCTTGATGTTCTATCTCATATGGATTCCAATCGCACTCTAGGTCCCAATGGCTTTAATGCTGAGTTTTTCCTTCATTTTTGGGACCTTCTCAAATCTGATCTTGCCGTTGCCATTAACTGCTTCTTTAACTCCGATATCCCTTCTTTCGGTTTTAATAATGCTTTCATCTCTTTAATTCCTAAAAAGAAAGTGGTTAATGATTTGGGGGATTTTTGACCCATCAGTCTTTGTAATGTTATTTATAAAATTGCTTTGGGTATCATTGCTGCTCGTCTCACTACTTTTTTTCATAAAATCATTCTCCTGAGCAAGAAAGTTTTATTAGGGGTCGATCGATGTTTGATCATATTACGGCTGCCTTAGAGATCATCCAACATGTCGATCATAGAGTTCATGGCTCTAATGTTATTATCTAGCTAGACTTGGAGAAAGCCTATGATAGGGTCGAATGGGAAGTTCTCTTTCAAATTATGCAATGTTTTGGCCAGCATGATGGCTCCTCCATTTTGGTGGATGGGGCTTCCTCCTCCTTCTTCAAAGTGATGCGTGGCCTCAAGCAAGGAGATCCCTTATCTCCTTTTCTTTTCGACATTTTCATTGAACCTTACATCCGTGGGCTTAAGGAGTAGGTTTATTGGGGAAAATGATGTCATTCCACCTTAAAAGGGGAATCCAAAGTCCCATTGCCTTACTGTACGCTGACGATATCATCATCTTCATGAATGGTAATCTTAACTCCATTCGCAATCAATCTCATTTTATTAAAGATTTTGAATTAATACCGGTCAGAAAGTTAGTCTTCTCAAAAGCTCTTGTTATGTGGGTAATAACTTCCCTCTTGGTAGAATTTCTAGACTCCTTAATTCAACAGGCTATCAACTTGGATCTTTCCCTTATACTTACCTTGGCTGTCTCATCTTCTATAGGAGATCCAAGGCCAAGTATTTCTCTGACATGGTTGATAAGATTCACACTAAATTGAGTGCTTGGAAGGCAAACTTGCTCTCCTCTAGTTCTACGAGGCTTCTCCTCATTAAACACGTTCTCACCTCGGTTCCTATCCATATCTTATCCATTCTTGAGGTCTCGAAATCTATTATCCGCAAGTTAGAGTCCATCTTTGTTGATTTCCTTTGGGGTTCTTCGGATCAAAATCACCAACATCATTGGATTTCTTGGAAAACTATTTCCAAACCTCTTGATATGGGGGGCCTGGGTGTCCGTGACCTTTCCTTGGTGGTTAAGGCTCTTAGGATGAAAAGAGTTTAGAATATTCTCGGTGGGAACTCTCCATATGCTAGGATGTTCAAAGACCTTTTTGGCCACTTCTCAGCCCATTCCTTGCCTGCTTGTTTCAAAAATATGAAAATTGAGTATTTGGCCTTGAAACCTTTCCTCCGTTGGGAAGTTCATGAAGGTTTGATTGATTTCTGGTTTGATTTATGGATTGGTGACATAACTCTAAGAGATCTTCTCCTTGTCACCTACGCCACAAGCCCTATTTCCATTAAAGACATGATTCAAAACCTGTCTCAAGCTGACATTATTTCGCTACTTCTCGATCAGATTTCTAATAGCTTATAGAATATCCTCTTTGATGATGGAAAAGACAAGCCAATTTGGACCTGGAACCATCTGGTAGCTTCACGGTCACCTTTACTTACAACGTCAATTTCCATCCTGATGTTGTTGACAAAGTTTTTAGAGACCCCTGGAGGCTCAAAATGCCCCTTCACATTACTCTTTGTGTTTGGACAATCTTGAGAGGGTGGCTCCCTACGGATGACTTGATGATAACGCCATCATCAGCCATAATTAGCCTTAATTAGTCATAATCAACAGACAAATGCTCCTACATAACCCCTGAAGAGCCATAATTCATTCCATATCCTTTCAGAGAGATACATTAAATCAGGGGTAAATTTACAGTTTTAACAGAAGATCATAAATGCAGAACAATCACAGGGTTTTTCAGGGGTTAAATGAAGGTCAAATGGTCATAAATGTCTATTAAGAGGGTCCGTGTAGATAGAAAAGAGTTTTTGCGCATCTCAAGAATTAATGGATATCTGAAATCCTAATTTCAAACTCGCTTAATTAACATAGGTTCTGGTTAGGATAAAATTCATGTAAATCTTATAAAAGTCATAGAAAAATATTCTATAAGGTTTGGTATCCTTGATTTGACCATTAGAACCCATTTTGACCTAAAATAGAGTCTCTGGCAGGAAGTTACCCTAATTTAGGTTTTTATGTAAATTATCCAGTTAAACTTGATAAAAACCAAAATCCTACTTAACCATCAGATTCCTTGGGTCCAAATTAGGTTTTTACCAAAATTTGGACCCAATCAGAGATCATCTTGACCTAGTTTGCATTCTAGTCCAGTATGACTCTTTTTCTTACACATACACCCCTAGCTTTTTGTATTATTTATGAAAAGGTCCCTAAGTTCGTCATCTTCTTTACAGATTGGTCCCTTCACCATTATCGTAGAGGAACTCCTACTTCAGCCACCTTCAATCAGAGATTCATCTCTGATTTCTTGACGAATCTCTCCCAAAATAGAAAGGGAGACCTCTGATGAAATCCTCTTCCATTTAAGCCACACATTGGGCTCTAAATCTTACTCGAAACCTCATGTGAACCTTTCAAAGGTTCAGGTCTCCTTTTCGTGCAAGAACCACATGCTTCCAAGCTTGGAAAACTCCAATGAAGCCCATAAAAGGTTCCCTGGGGTCAAGCTGACCTCCTTAGCTTGGTTTGGAGGTCGGATACCCCCTACTTCCCCTCTCCCTGACCTCCATCTCCACCAACTCCGGTGACCCTCTTCGACTACCTTCTTCACCGTTTGCCATGTACAATAGGCGGCAGCTCCTTCATCCTCAGCTTCCTCCGCGCGTCGCAATACTAGTGAGCGCCGCCAACCTCCCTTCGTCGTCGCTGCTTCACCCACCGGAGATTTCATCCCCTCCAAGTCCGGCGTACCACCGGCAAGGACTTCCTTCCCTCTCTTCTGTTGGAATTAGGTTAGTTAGATTTTGTAACGACCCGATTCCCGAATCCCTACGAGACACGAGAATCAGACCGACTCGACTAATCACAAGACCCAGCCGTCCAATGAGAAAGTAACCAAAAGAGCAGTAAAATAAACCACATTCACCATGTATATAACTAGCAGTAACAAAATACAACAGTAAAGAAAGGAAATACTACAGTATACACCACCACAACAGTAGAGAAATAAACATGTACATAACATGAAGCTTACATTAAAGAGAGTATAAGGAGTACAGAAAACTACTCACTACAGTGGAAAGAAAAGTACAGTAGATACTACAAGTAACACTACTGGACCCTACTAGGCCTAGCGCCCTCTGCAGCCGCTGACTCTGGCTGCTCAACACCTGGTCCTGAAAAGGCAACAAGGGTGACACGTCAGCGAAACGCTGAGTAGAGTGGAAACTAAAAGCTAAAATCAGTAGAGTGTACAGTAGCTGTTATATTTTTACTTTCCTTCCTTATATTTTCCGTTTATTTACTGTTGGTTATTTCTCAGATCCTCCTCTTGATCTCGAATGTTCCTCGTAGGAACGATCTTGATTGTAGTCTTTCCCGAAAAGTAGAAGTAACACGTGGTGCTCTCCTGGCCAGGAGAGTCCCCAGTGGTGGTCCTACTCTCAGTCAACCACCCCAAGGTCGCTGACAGACATAACGGTGACAACGGCACGCGCGATAAACTCACGGGTATCTACCCCGCACTGGCACGGGGTCAGTCGTTTCCGTTAACGGGTGCGCCCAAAGCACAGCACGGAACCAGTATAGGGCAGAGCCCTCTCAGTAACAGGGGCCCAGCTCTTCCACAGTAACCAAACAGGGGTCTTGCCCCTCCACCGTCCGTGCACCCTCGCCTGACTACCCTGGTTTGCCCAGTGGGCCTAACAATTCGGTGTAGGAGAGCTAGCAGAACCCTAGGGCCCGTGGGGTAGCTAGTACTCTCCCTACACTAGTAGCTCTCCTCGGTACTGTGTACACGAGGGCCAAAAGTCGGTACAAAGTGGCCGGTCCTAACCTCGGGTCCCTGGGGCGGCTAGCTCCGCTCTGCACTAAACAGGGGGATAGTTGCTCTCCTTGGTACTTGATGAGAACCTCATCATGAACCCTAACTAGCGTAATCTAACCTAGATATGCATGAAAAAGCTCCTACATAACTCAAAGAAAGGCTTGACAGAGGGAATTCTGAGTAAAACAAGAAGACAAGTCATAAGGGGTAAAAATGCAATTTCACCAACACAATCTTCAAACAGGGTAACTCAGGGTCCAAACATAGGTCAAACTAACCTAATAAGAAGGAAAGTGGGATGATCAGATTCAACAAGGGCTACAGCAACTCCAAGGAATTAAATGACATTCTGTAACCCTAAAAATAAATCCACTTCAATTCACGAGGTTTGAGGTAGGGTAAAAATTGAATAAGACCTCTAAAATTCATAAAAAAATAATCTCTAGGGTTTAGAACCTTCAATTTGGCCTTGGAAACCCATTTTGACCTACATTGAGAACCATGCCCAACTAATGATTTAATTTGGGTTTTTACGTAAATTAGCTGATCAAACAAGGTCTGACCTGGAAATAAAATTCACCATTAGAATCCTTAGGTCCTATTTAGTCATGCATAAAAACTTGAGCCTAAGAAGAAACCTTCTTGACCGACTTTGCAATTTGGTCCTCAGCTATTACTTTTTGACCCTCAACTTTCGAAACCCTTGCATTTTGGCCGCTAGTTTCTTCATCATTCTTTGCATTCAGGTCCCTCCTGCAAGTCTCTGCGCAGCGCCATGCTCCGGCGACTTTGTGCGGAGCATGGCGTTGCGCAGGGTGAGGGAGGCGTCCTGCAGATTGAACCCGGTGTTCCCTGCGACGTCTGTTGTTGCAGGGACACCGCCATGCCTTCTGTCCTCGCCCACACCTTCCGTGCGAACGCGCGGAAGGCATGGGTCATACTTTCGGCCACTCTCTGGCGAGGGAGGCACGTCGCCTCCCTGCGCCCACCCCTCCGCCACCGCCTTTATAAAAGCCAGCGTCGCTAGCCGATTCTGGTAGCTTGGTCCTGACGGAGAAAACCCCAACCATTCCTCTCTTCCCCACTTCGGCAGAAACCCACTAGCTCCGGCGGCTCCTCCTCCTCCATCTCATCACTCTGTTGCAATACCAGCAGCAGAGCCACCTTCGCTTGATCGTCTCGCGTCGCGCCGTACCCAGCGCGCGCCCTCCTACTCTCTTCCTCGCCGCTGCTCTCCCCCTCTGGGTGTTTCTTCTCCGGCGACAGTCGGTACGACTGCCGCCCTGCTCCGGCTCCCTTCGTCCCTACAGCTAAGTTCTAGATACTCCCTGTACTCCCCTCTCTCTTTTCCTCACATCTTTTTATTCAGACCGCCCCTCGACAACGCCTGACCACCTTCGTCTTCCACGCCTCCAGCCAACCTCCGACGAGTCGCTCCCATCATTCCGCCACTCCACACGACTCGCCGACCAACCCAAAACCTCCGCCTCATCACGCTGAACCACTTCCGCCCCTTCACTGCCACTCCACACCCACACAAAGCACCGCCGAACACACCCACTTCTCCGATCACAGGTCGACCTAGGCACGCACGCCTAGGCTGTCCTGCGACATGCTGCACATTCCACCACCTTCGTCGTGCCACGACGGAGGTCTGCATGTAGTTTGATTAGGCCGAGAGGCCGTGTTTCTGTCTGACAGGGTCGGAGCCCCAGCCACCATTGACGACAACTGAAGTAGCTTCCAGGCGAGTTCCAGGCGTCGGGGCTTCAGGATTCCAGGTGTTGCAGGTTGGGGCGAAGTCTGCGAGGACTTCTGCTTCAGCAGTTGGCACCAATAGTGGCTGCAGTTGAGCAGAGAGTGAGGAGGTCTTCTTGCGGGAGCGCGCGAGAAAGGCGAGCAGAATAGTCCCACATCGTAAGTTCTCGAAACCCCGCACTGGTTTAAATTGATTTGGTGTTTTCTACTGGTTGCCTCCGAGACACCTGGGGTGAGGTCTCGCACCCCACTCACCCGCCCGGTTCGCGAGCTCAACACGCGGATCCGGCGGACCCGACCTAACACCACCTGCGCACTGCTCGCGTACCGTACACGCCGGTACGCCAGGTCCCAGTTACGCATACCCGACCCGATAACCCAGCTCGGGGAGAGCTTCCTATGAGCGGTTTATAGAGAGAGATGTGCGGGTAGAGGGAAGGGTTAGGTTTTGCTGTGGTTTGTGCAGGGACAGGGTGTGAGGGAAGAAGGTTCACACTTGGCTGCAGGAAGAAGAAGAAGCCTTGCAGCTGAGCAAGGCAGAAGGCCAAAGAAGAAGAAGCGGGAAGAAGAAGAAGAAGAAGAGAAGAAGGAGAAGCAACAAAGGAAGAAAAGAGAGGGGAAGCACTGTAGCAGACCGCCAATTAAGTCGTCTGACTGAGATATCAGACGAAGGATGAAGCTTCAGGGGAGACAAAGCAGAGAAGAAGAAAAAGAAAAGGTTCTGCAGCTGAAGTGAAAGAAAAGAAAAGAAGGAAGAAAGAAGATAAAGAAAAGAAGAAGAAAGGAAATACAGAAGAACTGAAGGCCTCCAGAAGACCAAAGAAGAAGACCCGAGAAAGAAGAGAAGAAGAAAAAGCCACAAGACACAAATCTATTTCTCCCTCTCCCTCTCTCTTATTTTTGTAATATAGAAACATTGTACTTCTAGAATTCCAGTAGCACCTTGAGTTCGACCTCGGGAAACTATTTCCGAGTAAAATTGTAATGGTAACGACAACCATAGCTGTCTCATTATATGACACAACGAAACTTCTGTAATAAGCATTAAAACAAACAAAGACTAGCCGCAGTTGCGAAAGCGTTCACCAGTACTCCGTACTCAAGGGCCAGCACACTTCCCCAATTCTATTTCATTCACTTTCCAGGAGTTCTACTCCTAATTCCTTGTAGGGTTCAGGCTCTTCTAACTCAGCCAATTTAGGTTTCACCGTTCCAGGTTTATATCCGTACGATTCATGTTCTCAACCGTATTTATTCATTCCTAACATGCATCTGTTAACCAATTTACAGGCAGTTATCATTTCCTTTCCACTTTTCCAAGACTGCAATGTTTATATATTCAACTAGTTTTCCAGTCCTAGGATTCATGCCGTACCCTAGGATGTATCATTCAATCTAATTTTCCAGTCCTAGGATTCATACAATTCCCTAGGATCTATCATTCAATCTAATTTCTCAGTCCTAGGGTTCATGCAATGCCCTAGACCCTATTAATTGTTTCGTAATTGTACAAATTTTGTTAATTAAATTAAAGGGCCACTGTACCCGCGAAATCGAGAGTACTGGGGGCGTGGTCGGCAATCCCGCGTGCCTTCGCAACCCCCAGAGCCGCAACAGAACGGGGTCCTAATACAAGTATCAAAGACAAGGAGCTACTCAAAACAGTATACAATTACTGTAAACAGGTAGAGGAAATAAATCTGGGAAGAATGAAACTTGAAACGCGGAAAACGGACTCCGAACGGACCCTAAACGGGTCAAAAACGACGAATCTGTCCAAAATCAGACGTCTGGAACCTCTTCCAGAAGTCTAAAAAGTTCGATTATGTCATACCTCGGTCTGCGCAGTCCTTCAGACATCTAGAAGTCCGCTGGATCGTCTGGTCTTGGTTTCCAGATGTCCGATTGTCACCCTGGACGTCTGGAGGTCCTCTCCGTCGTCTGGTACTGTGGCCAGACGTCTGATCCGCGAGGGATGGCGAGCCCTTGCGCCCTCCCGAACAACACCTGTGCACACACGCAACCGCTCTCATCACGAAGAGGTGCAGAGAACGCGGCGGATGGCTGCATGGCTGTACACGCTGTTGTCGACGTTTTGTGCGGGTTTAAAGGATGTCACGTTGTAGTATAACCGACAAAACGTCTAAACAAATATAAAGAATTTTATTACTCGAAGACCGGAGTATCCGAGGTCGATCACAGGGAGCAAATGGAAATTACTACTAGTCAAAATGTAATTGAACACTCTAATTTACTCAAAATATCAATTCAAATGTGAATGTATGCAATTAAAAATAATTAGGACAAAAATATGAAATTAGACGTCTGATCACAAGATCAGACGTCTTAAAAGTATTTCTCCTTTTCTTCTTCTTCTGCAGTCTCTCATTTTCTTCTTCGTTTGCTTCTTTCTCTGCTTTCTTTCTTGTCTTGCGAAGCCTTCTTCTTCTGCGAAGGCTTTTTTTCTTTCTTCTTCTTCTCTGTCTTGCTCCTTCTTTCTTTTCTTCTTTGGCTTGCCTTTCCTTCTTCTTCTTCTGTAGTGGCCAAGTCCTTCTTCTCCTGCGTTCAGCCTGCCTGCACAGGAGCAAAACCTAACCCTTCTCCCTCTACCCGCGCGTCTCTCTCTTAAGCCGTTGACTCATGGACGCTCTCCCAGAGCCACAGCCATAATCGGGTCGGATCGTACCTGGGACCAGGCGCACCGACAAGTGGTGATGCGCGAGGAGTGCGTAGGTCTAGGTCGGGTTGGATCAGCCAGATCCGCGAGGTCGAGCTGCGGACGAGGCGTGTGTGAGGGCAGTGAGGGACCTCACCCCTGTGCTTACGGAGGCAACCAGCTTAAAGCACAAATACAATTTATAGCGTACCTGAGTGTTGCAATCCCACGATGTGGGACTAAACGTTCCGCCCTGATTTCATGCGTGCCTGCAGACTCTCGTATGCAATTGCCCAAGCGGATGGCTCTACTGGTGCTCCGTGCTGGGCTCTCTCACCTCGCGACACTCGCGTGAGTCTCCTGCATCTGCAGCCTGGGAAGCCTGATGCCTGTAGCTTCGTTGGAGCTTCATCAGAGGTCGTCCATGGCGGTAGCGGCTCAAACACTGTTATGCACAAAACGAGCCTCTTGGCCCAATCAGATCATCTAGAGACCTTCGCCGTGTTACGGCGAAGGCGGTGGACGATGCTGCAGGCCGCAGGTCGGCCTAGGCGTACGTGCCTAGGTCAACCTGTGGCTGGAGATGGTGGGTTGTTCGGGGGGTGATTATGGAGGTCTGGAGTGGTAGTTGTAGGGTGGAGCGAGTTCCTGGTGGTGAGGCGGAGCTCTCAAAGTGGTTGGCGAGCCGTGTGGGGGGCTGGAATGGTGGAAGCGGCTCGCCGGAGGTCGGTCGGTGATGTGGAAGATGAGGGTGGTCAGCGTCGGTCGAGGGGTAATCAGATGAGATAACAGGGGGAAAAGAGAGAGGAGAGGATGGAGAGGAGTTCTAACCTAATTGTAAGGACGAAAGGGGACGGAAGGTGGACAGCAGTACCTGCTGTCGCCGGAGAAGATGACGCCCAGTGGGGGAGAATGGCGGCGACGACGGGGCTGAGGCGGCGTGCGTGGGTACTGCGCGACGCGGAGGGAAGTCAGGAAGCTAACTCTGCCACTGGTTTTGTGGCAGAGCGAAGAGGGAGGGGAGGGGGGCTCGCCGGAACTTGCTGGGACTTTTGGCCGGGCAGGAGGAGACGAATTGGGGGTGGACACTCGGCCAAATCTAGCTCTCCCTCTGCGGCAGGGTCTGGGGGGTGTTTTATAGATGCTGGCCGCTCTTATCAGCGCGTGGAGAGCGTGTAATTAGGTTTGCCGGCTCGCCGGAGTTGGAAGGAAGGTGGATACCCAAATCTCTCGTGCGTTCGCATGAGAGATTGGGTTCACACCAGCGATTGTAATTGGCTTTATAAGGAAGGGAATTCCTTAGAGAATCCTCCTTCCATTTCTGGGATGGAATCTCTGAGGGATTAGAGAGCAATCCCTCTCCGAACCTCGCCGGAGCTTGGTTCTGCCCTAGCAATGGCGGCAGGACCGGTTTACAAAGGAGGCGAAGAACCTAGGGGGCTCTCTGCAAAGGTATTCAAAAGATAGGGACCAATTTGTGATTTGGGTGTACTAAATTGCAAAGTAGGTCAAGATGACCTCTCCTTAGGTCTAAATTTTGGTACAAACCTAATTTGGACCTAAGGAATCCAATGGTGAAGTTGGATTTTAGGTTTGACCTCGTTTGACTGGATATTTTGCATAAAAACCCAAATTAGGTTAATTGAGGAGCTAGGACCCTAATCTAGGTCAAACTAGGTTCCAAAGGCCAAATTAAGTGTTCTAAACCCTAGAGGATGTTTTTCCATGATTTTTAGAGGGTTTACTTGCTTTTTGTTCTGACCGAAACCTTGTTAATTTAAGCGGGTCTGTTTTAGGGTTACCAAGCGTTATTTAGTTCTTAGATTGCACATGAACCCATTTCTGATTGACTCAACCCTCTTTTTATTTCATTTATACCATTTGACCTATGTTTTGCCTCTGAGAAATCCCGTTTACGTACTGCAATGGTAAAATTACAGTTTTAACCTTTATTTCATGTTTTCTTCTCAAGGCACTTGTTCCTTCAGTTAGGCCTTCTTCCAGGTTATGTAGGAGCTTTTATCTTCTTTATTTGGTCAAAATGAGCTAGTTATGGCTTATGATGAGGCTCTCATCACACGCGTAAATAGAAGAAGGTAGGAAAATATAGTACTTGTCAGACTTCTGGACCGTCCTCTAGACGTCTTCAGCGTCGTTTGGACGTAAGTCCAGACGTCTGATTCTGGGAACTTTTCCCAGAATCAGGACTCGGTTTGCTCTCCGCCCGTGATGCACGGCCGCGCCTCATCGCGTCTGCCTGTTGCCCGAGCTGCAGCAGCCCCTCCGTGACAACCCACGCCCGCTGCTCCTCCGTCGGCCGACTCTAGCTGCCCCGGCAAGCTCGCACCCTCGCGGTTGAGCTTCTTCCTTCCTCTCGCAACTCTCCTCCTTCCCGCATGCTCGCTGCGGCCGCTGCTGGCGTAGTCGCTCACTCGCTCGCTCGCGCTCTCGCTGGCAAGGAGATGGAGAAGAGGATGGCGGTGGAGTGAGGGTGAGGGAGAGGGCGATGGTATTTAAATGCAGCACAGGGAGAGAGAGAAGAGAAGCGGCGTCGTACTGCAGGGAGGGAGTGAAAGAGCAGGACGAAGGCAGCGGATTCAGTCTGTGCGCGCACGCGCGCAGACGCGAACCCGTACGTCGAAAAAATTTAATACCAGATGTCTGGAAAGGGTTCCAGACGTCTGGCCAGACGTCTGGGAAGGGTCCCAGACGTCTTAAACTACGTCTGTCGCCCTCGTTCGTAACGATATAACAAACTCAAAGGAAGTTTCATCCCCGAAACTTGCGCTAACTAGGGTGCGGGAAAGAACAATATACATACATAACAATCTCAAAGAGGACCGAAGCCGGTCCTAAAAGACGTACCCGTGAAAAGCTTCGGGTACCACTCCCGCATCGACGCCTCAGGCTCCCAGGTAGCCTCCTTGTATCGCTGGCTCCTCCAAAAAACCTTCACCAAGGGTACTTGCTTCCGTCTCAGACTGCGGACGGCTCTGTCCAGAACCTGTATTGTCCGCTCGGGGTAGGTCAGGTCGTCGCCCACCTCGACGCTCTCGTGGCTCAGGACGTGACTGGGATCGGCGGCATACTTTCTGAGGTTGGACACGTGGAACACGTCGTGCACCCCAGAAAGCTGGAGAGGGAGGGCAAGCCTGTAAGCAATGGGTCCAACCCGCTCCAGGACCTCAAAGGGCCCCACAAACCTCGTTGCGGGCTTCCCTCTCACCCTAAACCGCTGCAGGCCCTTCATGGGCGAAACACGAAGGAAGACGTGGTCCCCAACCTTGAACTGCACCTCTCTGCGTTTCCGATCCGCGTAGCTCTTCTGCCTGCTCCTGACAGTGAGGAGTCGCTTGTGAATCTGCTCGACTACCTCCTGACTCTGCCGGATCAGCCTGGGGCCAACCTCCCACTTGGTCCCCACCTCAACCCAACTCAAGGGTGCCGTACATCTCCATCCTTACAGAGCCTCGTAGGGTGCCATGTCGATGCTCGAGTGATAACTGTTGTTGTATGCAAACTCCGCCAGGGGTAAGTGCTCCTCCCAGGAGCCCCTCCAGTCGAGTACACAAGCACGCAAAAGGTCCTCAAGTGTCTGTATCGTGCGATCAGATTGTCAGTCCGTTTGGGGGTGGTAAGCTGTATTGAACCTCAACCGAGTCCCCAGGGCCTGCTGAAACTCAGCCCAAAACTGGGACGTAAAGCGGGTATCCCGGTCGGATACGATCTCCCGCGGAACTCCGTGTAGACGTACCACGTCGCGGATATACCTATCTGCCAACTATGCTGGTCCCAAAGTGACTCGGATCAGCAAGAACCGCGCCGTCTTCGTCAATCTATCAACGATTACCCAGACTGCGTCATGTCATCGTTGGGTAACAGGTAAGCCCACCACCAAGTCCATGGTGATGCTCTCCCACTTCCACTCTGGCACTGGAAGTGGCTGTAGCGGCCCTGCAGGCCTCTAATGCTCTGCTTTCACCTGCTAGCACACTAAACACTACTGTACGAATTCACCTACATCCCGCTTCATCCCCCTCCACCAAAACTCGCATCTCAAGTCATGGTACATCTTCGTGTTTCCGGGATGTATGGTGAATCTGGAACCGTGTGCCTCAGTCAGGAGCTCTCTCAACAGCTCCTCGTCTCTGGGAACGCACAGACGTCCCCTCAGGCGCAGCACCTGGTCTGTGAAAGAGAAGTCCCACGGGTCTCCTAACAGTACTCTGTCGTGTAGGGACTGCAAGTACGAGTTAGTCATCTGTCTTGTGATGATGCGATCTATCAGCTTTGGCCTTGTCGTCGTGTCACAGTCACTGCCCTACAGTGCCCCCGTAACTCTAGGGTCGCCAATTGCCCATCTCCTCCAAAAGGCTCCAACTCTGCACCTGTAGACTGGCCAAGTGTGCGGGCGCCTTCCGGCTCAAGGCGTTAGCCACCACGTTGGCCTTTCCGGGGTGGTAGGAAATGCTGCAGTCATAGTCCTTCAGGAGCTCCAACCAACGTCTCTGTCTCATCGTACAAGATATCTGAGGCTCTTGTTGTTTGTAAAGATCTCGAAGGTCTCATCGTACAAGTAGTGCCTCCACGTCTTCAGCTCGAAGACAACAGCTGCCAGCTCTAGGTCGTGGGTAGGGTAGCTATGCTCATGAGGCTTCAGTTGCCGCAAAGCGTAAGCGACAACATGACCCCTCTGCATGAGCACACCCCCTAACCCCTGCAAGGAGGCATCCATGTACACAACGAACCCGCCACTGCTGTCAGGAATGGTGAGCACGGGAGCCGAAGTCAGCCTCTCCTTCAGCTCCTGAAAACACTCCTTACAGGCATCTGTTCAAGTGAAGGGCACGTCCTTCCGGGTCAACTGTGTCATAGGACGTGCAATCTGTGAAAACCCCTGATAAATCGTCTGTAGTAGCCTGCCAGTCCCAAGAAACTGCGTATCTCAGTAACTGTACGTGGTCTCTCCCACCTGAGCACTGCCTCGACCTTGGCTGGGTCCACCGCCAAGCCATCTCCAGAGATCACATGACCTAAGAAGGTCACCTCCCTCAACCAGAACTCGCACTTGCTGTATTTGGCGTACAGCCTACATCATCTCAGTGTGTCCAGAACCATCCGCAAGTGTTGTCCGTGCTGCGTCTGATCTAGAGAATAGATGAGTACATCATCAATGAATACCACCACGAACTGGTCCAAGTACGGTTTAAATAACCGGTTCATCAGGTCCATGAAAGCAGCGGGGGCATTGGTTAGCCCAAACGGCATGATCAAAAACTCGTAGTGTCCGTACCGGGTGCGAAAAGCAGTCTTTGAGACGTCTGCCTCCTTGATCCTCAACTGGTGGTATCCAGACCTCAAGTCGATCTTGGAGAATACTGTGGCACCTCGCAGCTAGTCAAACAAGTCGTCGATCCTCGGCAGCGGATATCTGTTCTTAATGGTGACCCTATTCAGCTGTCGGTAGTCCACACAAAGGCATAGGGTACCATCCTTCTTCTTTACAAACAGTACCGGGGCTCCCCAGGGAGACGCACTGGGCCTCACAAAGCCCTTCTCCAAAACATCCTGCAACTGAGACTTGAGCTCTTGCAGCTCAAGTGGTGCCATCCTGTATGGTGCGGTGGATATGGGGCTAGTCCCTAGTACTAGTGAGATCTCAAACTCGATCTCGCACTCGGACGGTAGTCCTGACAACTTGTTTGGGAACACGTCGGGGTACTCTCTGACCATCGGGATACTCTGGAAGTCTGCCACAGGGCTGGGCTCTGTCACTACACAAGCTAGGAAGTCCTCACACCCCTAGCTCAAAAGTCTCGCTGCCTGAAGTGCAGAAATGCACCTGAAGCCTCCGTCCACTGGCTGACCGTGGAACTCGAAAGAAAGCAACTCTGGTATGGAGAAGACGATCTTCCTCTCAAAACAGTCCACCAAAGTGTGGTAAGCGGACAGCTAATCCATCCCTAGAATAACGCCAAAGTCCTCTATCTGTATCGTAATCAGGTCAGCGGGAAGGCTATGATCCCCAATACTGACCTCGCAACCCGTGTACACCTCCTTAGCTACAAACAACTGACCACTCGGACCTCTGATCACGAACGGATCCTCTAATAGCATATAATCCTGGCCCAAACAAACTGCGAAACTGGCTGCGACAAACGAGTGCGTAGCGCCAGAATCGAAAAGTGTGTAAATGAGTCTGCTGGAAACTGAAACCATACCTGCCACCACCGATCCCGAAGCTCTGGAATCCCTGTGTGTCAGGGCATTGATACGCCCCTCAGCCCTAGGTGCGGACGAAGCAGCCACGCTCTGCGTCGTACGGGTAGCTGCTGGCCGGTACCCTCCTCGTGACTGTTGTCCTCCTCCTCGCGCCTGGGATCCGCGGCCTCCTGCTCGCCCTCCAGTGCTCGGCACAGGAAGTATCTGTTGACCTCCTACCTTAGACGGGTAGTCCCTCCTGATGTGGCCTGGCTGGCCACACTGGTAGCAGAGGGGAACCCGACTCCCGCCCTCAGTGGGTCCCTGTTGTCGGTTGGGCGGGGGTCCGGTGCTGGCAACTGGCCCTTGTCGAGGGCCCCCAAAGGCCACTGATGGCCCTGCAAAACGTGACGGCTCTCCAGCGGACGCCACGTGTCTCCTCTCTCGCCGGTCCTGTGAAAAGTCTGGCTGGTAGGGCCTCTTCCGCCCGCTGTCAGTATCTCGCGCGGACGGGTTGGTCTCATCGTAGGTCATAGCTGCCTCCACCACCCTCGAGAACGTAGGCAGCTTTAGGGGTTTGACACACCCCTGAATCGCAGGCCGGAGCCCCTCGGTGAACCTCTAAAGGTGCTCCACCTCAGTGGCTACTGCCGTCGTGGCGAAGCGGGACAGCTCTAGAAAACGCGAGCGGTACGCGCTCACAGTCATCGTCCCCTGGCGGAGAGTGTGGAACTCCGGCCTCCTCTGGTCCTGCCATGTCTGGGGAAAGTACTGCTTGCAGAAGAGGGTGACGAACCGGTCCCAGGTCGGCTCGTCCCTCTCCTGTCCCCTGACCACCCTCCACCACCTGTGTGCCGCACTCTCTAGCTGGTACGTGGCAAAGGCCACACGGCACTCCACTGGGGGGAGAAGGGTGTCGAAAACCTTCTCGATCTGCTCGAGCCAGTCCTCCACCTCGGTCGGGTCCTCATCCCCCTTGAAGGAGGGGGGCTTCAACTTTTGGAACTGCCCGAAAAGCTCGAAGTGACGCTGCAGTGGAGATGCTGGTGCACCTCCGGGTAAAGGAGCCTCGTGCACAGAAGTGTCAGAGGAAGGTGGGGGCGGTGGCGGCCCATCCCCTCCCCCGCGTCCAGCGTCACGGCCGTCGCGTGGTCCCACAGAGGACTCCCCCTCCGTAGCCCCAGGGAGAGGCGCTCGGTGCGGTGGGTGGATCTCCTATCGCACTATATCTCGTATTAGCTGTGCAAGGTCCTGGGCCTGAATGCTCGGGAGTAGTGGTTGGTCCACTGAGACGTCGACCGCAACACGCCCACCTCGCCGACCTCGTCCTCGGCCGTGCCCACTACCCGCCTCGCTAGTCTCGCGACGAGGCATCTCCTGCAAGGAGATGCGAAATAGAACGGAAACACGTCAATATGGAACGATATCTAACGAAGAAGTCTAAGAGCTCATGTCAAAAGAAACGTTGTGGTGGCTACTGTAGTTACAGACATGTGAATTGGTTATTTTCCAATCAGTTGGTTCACTTCTCGGGACGACCTTGCTCTGATACCATCTTGTAACGACCCGATTCCCGAATCCCTACGAGACACGAGAATCGGACTGACTCGACTAATCCCAAGACCCAGCTGTCCAACGAGAAAGTAACCAAAAGAGCAGTAAAATAAACCACATCCACCATGTATATAACTAGCAGTAGCAAAATACAGCAGCAAAGAAAGGAAATACTACAGTATACACCACCACAACAGTAGAGAAATAAACATGTACATAACATGAAGCTTACATTAAAGAGAGTACAAGGAGTACAGAAAACTACTCACTACAGCGGAAAGAAAAGTACAGTAGATACTACAGGTAACACTACTGGACCCTACTAGGCCCAGCGCCCTCTGCAGCCGCTGACTCTGGCTGCTCAACACCTGGTCCTGAAAAGGCAACAAGGGTGACACGTCAGCGAAACGCTGAGTAGAGTGGCAACTAAAAGTTAAAAGAAGCAGTAGAGTTTACAGTAGTTGTTATATTTTTACTTTCCTTCCTTATAATTTTCGTTTATTCACTGTTGGTTATTTCTCAGATCCTTCTCTTGATCTTGAATGTTCCTCGTAGGAACGATCTTGATTGTAGTCTTTTCCGAAAAGTAGAAGTAACACATGGTCTCTCCTGGCCGGGAGAGTCCCCAGTGGTGGTCCTACTCTCAGTCAACCACCCCAAGGTCGTTGACAGACGTAACGGTGACTACGGCACGCACGATAAACGCACGGGTAGCTACCTCGCACTGGCACGCAGTCAGTCGTTTCCGTTAACGGGTGCGCCCAAAGCACAACACGGAACCAGTATGGGGCAGAGCCCTCTCAGTAATAGGGGCCCATCCCTTCCACAGTAACCAAACAGGGGTCTTGCCCCTCCACAGTCTGTGCACCCTCGCCTGACTACCCTAGTTTGCCCAGTGGGCCTAACAAGTCGGTGTAAGAGGGCTAGCAGAACCCTGGGGCTCGTGGGGTATCTAGTACTCTCCCTACGCTAGTAGCTCTCCTCGGTACTGTGTACACGAGGGCCAAACATCGGTACAAAGTGGCTAGTCCTAACCCTGGGTCCCTGGGGCGGCTAGCTCCGCTCTGCACTAAACAGGGGGACAGTTGCTCTCCTTGGTATTCCGTACTCAAGGGCCAGCACACTTCTCCAATTCTATTTCATTCACTTTCCAGGAGTTCTACTCCTAATTCCCCGGAGTGTTCAAGCTCTTCTAACTCAGCCAATTTAGGTTTCACCGTTCCAGGTTTATATCCATACGATTCATGTTCTCAACCGTATTTATTCATTCCTAACAGGCATCTGTTAACCAATTTACAGGCAGTTATCATTTCCTTTCCACTTTTCTAAGACTGCAATGTTTATATATTCAACTAGTTTTCCAGTCCTAGGATTCATGCCGTACCCTAGGATCTATCATTCAATCTAGTTTTCCAGTCCTAGGATTCATACAATTCCCTAGGATCTATCATTCAATCTAATTTCTCAGTCTTAGGGTTCATGCAATGTCCTAGACCCTATTAATTATTTCGTAATTGTACAAATTTTGTTAACTAAATTAAAGGGCCACTCTACCCGCGAAATCGGGAGTACTGGGGGCGTGGTCGACAATCCCGCGTGCCTCCGCAACCCCTAGATCCGCAATGGAATGGGGTCCTAATACAAGGATAAAAGACAAGGAGCTACTCAAAATAGTATACAATTACTGTAAACAGGTAGAGGAAATAAATCTGGGAAGAATGAAACTTGAAACGCGGAAAACAGACTCCAAATGGACCCTAAACGGGTAAAAAACGACGAATCTGTCCAAAATCAGACGTCTGGAACCTCTTCCAGAAGTCTTAAAAGTTCGATTATGTCATACCTCGGTCTGCGCAGTCCTTCAGACGTCCAGAAGTCTGCTGGATCGTCTGGTCTTGGTTTCCAGACGTCCGATTGTCACCCTGGACGTTTGGAGGTCCTCCCCGTCGTCTGGTACTGTGGCTAGACGTCTGATCCACGTGGGATGGAGAGCCCCCGCGCCCTCCCGAACAACACTTGCGCACACACGCAATCGTTCTCATCACGAAGAGGTGCAGAGAACGCGGCGGACAACTGCATGTCCGTACACGCGTAAATAGAAGAAGGTAGGAAAATATAGTACCTGTCAGACGTCTGGACAGTCCTCCAGACGTCTTCAGCGTCGTCTGGATGTAAGTCCAGATGTCTGATTCTGGGAGCTTTTCCCAAAATCAGGACCCGATTCGCTCTCCACCCGCGACGCATGGCCGCGCCGCGCCGCATCTGCCTGTTGCTCGAGCTGCAGCAGCCCCTCCTCGACAACCCACGCCCGCTGCTTCTCCGCCGGCCGGCTCTAGCTGCCCCGGCAAGCTTGCACCCTCGCGGTCGAGCTTCTTCCTTCCTCTCGCAACTCTCCTCCTTCCCGCACGCTCGCTGCGGCTGCTGCTGCTGCAGTCGCTCACTCGCTCGCTCGCGCTCTCGCTGGTAGGGAGAAGGAGAAGAGGAAGGCAGTGGAGTGAGGGTGAGGGAGAGGGTGATGGTATTTAAAGGCAGCGTGGGGAGAGAGAGAAGAGAAGTGGCGTCGTACTGCAGGGAGGGAGAGAAAGAGCAGGACGAAGGCGGAGGATTCAGCGTGCGCAGACGTAAATTCGTACGCCGAAAAAATTTAATACCAGACATCTGGAAAGGGTTCCAGACGTCTCGACCACTTTCTAGACGTCTTAAACTATGTCTGACGCCCACGTTCGTAACAGATTTATCTCCCTTTTTACTCTCTTTCTCTCTATTTCAAACCCCAAATCAACCCACGCTACCGTCGCCAACCCCCTTCATCTTCGTCTCTGGCCGCATCTCCAGCGAGGTCTTCCCGTCACTCCATCACACCACACACCTCTCCAACACCCTCACAACCTCCGCCGCTCATCCCCGCACAAAACCCCTCAACCAATTTTGCATTCCACCCACTCACGACCACCATCGAACAACCCACCTTCTCACCTTAATCTCCGACACCGATCACCCTCCACACGCCGCCATCCTCCACGAAACACCCACCATCACCTTCTCCATGCTTCGACGAAGCTAAGAAGCTATTTAACTGGAGCTTTCAAGCCCGTATTTGTGTTTCAGGTTCCTTGCCAGAGCTCCGCCATCGCGTCATCTTCTCTGGCTTGTTCTTCGCTCCGCAGCCATGTTCTTCACTAAGAACCCTTCCAGGCCATGTGGATGCATCCTAGGACCCTTTCCAAGTCCCCAATTGAAGACCTTAGCAACAACTATTGCTCTAATTGAAGACACTACAGCTGCACGCACGCTGGCAGAACGGTGGCAGCAACTAGCTTTTCTTAAGTCGTTATAGTACAGATAGTTATTGCCATCATTTGCTAATATTTGTTACTTGGAAAATACAGTTCTCCCGAGGTCGAACTCAGGGAGCAAGTCGTATTCTAGAGATATACATATTCTATTACAAAAATAAAGAGAGAGAGAGATGAAAGTTTGGCTCTTCATCTTTTCTTCTTTCTTCCTCTTTGTCTTCTCTCCTCTTTGGCTTTTGTTCTTCGTGTTCTTCCTCTATTTCTTGGTTGGATGATCCTGTCTTTTTCTTCTTTTTATTTTCTTTGTTTCTTCTTTTCTTGCCTCAGATCTTCCTCCCGTGCTCTTCTTCTTTTCTTCTTGCTTCTCTTCTTCTTCTTTGTCTTCTCTCCTCTTTGGCTTTTGTTCTTCGTGTTCTTCCACTATTTCTTGGTTGGACGATCCTGTCTTTTTCTTCTTTTTATTTTCTTTGTTTCTTCTTTTCTTGCCTCAGATCTTCCTACCGTGCTCTTCTTCTTCTTTTCTTCTTTCTTCTCTTCTTCTTCTGCTTTCTGTTTCTGCACTTGGCAGCTCTGTGTTCCTCTCTTTCCTCTACTTCGCCTTCCTTCTTCTTCTTTGCCTTCACCTGTCTTCAGGACGTTGTCTGATTTCTAAATCAGACGACTTAAACCGCTTGTAGCTACATGATAAACGCCAGTTTATCATCATTCTTATGCATTAAAACAAACCTAACTCTTAGGATTTTACTCCGCAAATGGGTTTTTGGGCTGCATTTAGGCATAAATTAGGATAGGCATGCATTGCATTTTTTATTGTCGTTTTAATGAGTTTTTGTGAGTGTCAGGGATGTACAGATGCATAGATCCCTAAAACCCTAGCACTCAAGAAGGCAAATGGTGAAGGAGAAGCTCAGACTAGCTAGAACTCAGCCTAATCCAGCTCACCTCAGCTTGATCCAGCTCACCGCAGCTAGAACCTAGCTTACTTGAACTAGGGTTAGCTCATCCCAGCTCCATTCAGCTAATCTCAGCTGGATGGAAGCTCAAGAGAGTTCATCTTAGCTCACCCTAGCTCAAGTCAGCTCAGATCCAGCTCAACTTAGCTGAGTCTAGCTCATCTCAGCTCCCACTAGTTCACAGGGAGCTCTAGCTAGCTCAGCTGAGTTGACAGGAGTTCACCCCAGCTCAGATCCAGCTACATTCAGCTCCACTCAACTCCAGCCAGCTGAAGAAGAATTCATCTCAGCTCAGGAAGCTCAAGTCCAGCTCCCGGGGACTCAGCTTAGCTCAACTCAGTTGAGCTAAGCTACCTTAGCTGCCTCAACCAGCTTGATTCTCCCCGGGAGCACCAGACCTAACTCACCTCAGCTCATTTTGGTAGAAGCTAGCTCACTTTATCTTGGCTTAGCAACTAGCAAAGAACTAGCAAGCTAAGCCAGCTAGAGTAGCCCCATGCCAGCCTCTTCAGCAGCAGCCAACTCCAGCTCCAACTCCAGACTTCTCCTCAGCTCCTTCCTCCAAACCCTAGCTCCAACACCTTCTCCTCTACTCCACCTTTAGCTAAGCTAGCTTAGCTTATCTTAGCTTAGCTTAGCTTAGCTTAGCTAACAACCAGCTTCTTGGCCATCCATTACCTTAAAAATCAACCCTAGCTAGCTCCACCAACTCAAGCCTACCTAAGCTAGCTACCCTACTTAAGTTGGCGCCACCACCTAGCCACCCCTTCACCCCATTATCTCCACCAAAAGACACTTCAAGTTGGCGCCAAAAACCACCCCTAACCACCCCCATTTTGGCGCCAACTTTCAGCCTCTTCATCCACCCTACACCTACCCATATAACACATCCTAGCCATCCACATACCCCCCTTCTAGAACCTTAAGGTGGCGCCACCTAATAGCCTTCTAGAAAGCCCATTTTGGCGCCAACACTAAGGGGTGTCAACACCCATAACTACCCCCTTGGTGTCCCTTAAGGTGGCGCCAACTCTCCTTGGCCATGGGATCTCCAACCACCTCCATCAACTCATCTTGGCCATGGGATCTCCAACCACCTCCATCAACTCATCTTGGCCATCCATTTCAAAGGTCACCATAGCCCCCTTCCTATTCTATAAAAAGCCACCACCTACCACCATTTTGGGGCATCCTCCTTTAGTATATTTTTCTACCTAAACCACCTATACCTACGGCCAAGAAGAAGGAGTAGAGAAGGAGATTAAAGGGGCACATCACCAGCCCCTTTGGTGCCTTCTTCTCCCCACTCTCTTCAACTTGAGCCACGCCAAGGAGGAGGACTCTTCCACTTCAAGAAGGACGGCCAGGCAAGGGAGAAGGACTTAGGGTGGACGTCCACCCTTGGAGAGAAGCTTAGGGCACGCCCCCTTGGGCTTGCCTTGGAGGACATCACCTTGGCGGAGCACTGCAAGGAAGGAGTTGAAGGATTCTTTTCAAGCTTGGGAGCCACCAACCTTGGAGCAAGAAGCCCTCTTCTTCACCATCTTTCTAGAGGATTTGTGTTTGCTTTTCTTTATTTTAATTTTTCTAGTAGTAGAAGCATTCCTCTACTAGCCTTTTTTGTAAAACATTTTTCAGTAATCTAGTTGCCTTGCAATTTTCTATTTTGCATTTCTACTTGCTTTGCTTTTTAGCATTTTTCACTCCCTCTCCCTAATTATTCTAGGCCTCCACTTGCCTAGAGTGAGTTTAGGGAGAGGCTCTACTTGCCACTAGAAAGTAGTAGTTAAATTGAAGTGTGAATTACCTTCCCGTCACCATTCCGCATGTTGTCTTAATTTAAAACAAAAAAAATGATATATTGAAAAATACCAAAAAGAAAGTTGAGATTGTATTCCAAGCAAGAGAATCACTATTGCAAACATTTGGCCTCCTTGGACGACCATAGATACTTCCCTATCTAGGAATATAAATTTAAAAGTTGATCGGTTTTACGCGTTACAACGACGTATTTTAACAAACCGCGTATTTTCGCTATCACTTTTTGGCGCCGTTGCCGGGGAGGCACAGCTTTGCATTACTTAATTTTCTCTTGCTTGAAGTGGATCTCATCCCCTTCTCTTTTTTTCTTTTGTGTGTGCAGGAACTACAGCGGGAAGGCGGGAATCTGGAAGCGAGAGCTCAAAGTTCCTTTTCTTCCCGCGAAATTCAGGTTGGTTCCTCTTTCTGGTCACATAATTAATTAAAACTACCAAAAATATATTAAACTTGGCTTTCAGGATCCCAAAAAACTTAATTAAGTGGAGTGGTGCATTATAAAATCCATTGTTTGCTTGTATGCTTCTTTAACACCATTCCATTGCAAGTATTGGTGTTCTGTTTTTCGGGTCTAGATTTCTGTCCGGACTTGAAAAATCGATTCCTAACATCACAGGCCTCCTACAATCATAAAATTTCATAGAGTGATTCCCAATTAAGTTTGGAACATCTGTTCCAAATTTCAGATCAATTGGATTTGTATTTAATTTTTAAAAATTCGTGGATTGCAGAGGGGTCACACCCTTTAATCTTCCTGTTTTGCTACTATCTGCGAATTTTTAGAATTTTTATACTCATCCAATTTTTGTGAATTTTAGTTTTCTGGAATCCTTGTGAAATTTTACACATCATATAAAATCAAAAAAATTTTCTGAGGTTGGTGGTAATACTGAAAAGTCCACAATACCCACGGGTATCATTTCTGGACTTTGACACCAGTACAATTAAAAATTTAAAATAATTATCAAACAAATTCTTAAAATCTTTCAAAAATCTTTTTTGAAAACCTTGTTTGATTTTCTTCAAAGTAGTGGTGTTGTTTGACTTGTTTGGACCACTACTTAATTCTGAAAGCCTAAAAATAATTCATTGGTAGTAAAATTTCACTCTTAGGGAAAATTGGCTTAGGGTTTCTTCTTTCTTTTTAGAGACTCAATTAAAGGAAATATACAATCACACATACAACTTGAATTTCCTTTGATTGTGAACTTTCAAACTTGTTTGAAAACTTAAAGAGAAAAACCCTAAAACTCATTTAATTAAATCAAATCCTAAAAGACAAAAATACATAAAAATAGTGTAACAACTTGATTTTCATTGGAGCCACTCTCCAATTCCTGCACACACACAAAAAAATCAAATAATAGGGCAACAACCCAATAAACGCCCTCCACATTCCGTGTGTACTATATCATCCTAGACCTAATTGAAACTTGTAGCAACTTGACCGCTAAGGCTTTATCAACTTAGGCTTGCTATTTAGGTCTTAAGTTCTCTTTAGTTAATACCAATTCTATCATCTGTATCTGGTGTTCAGGTTGAGGGGCCGTGTCAAACGACCAGGCGCGGGTTTGTACAAGCACCTGGGGTTTTCCCTGGGAAACGTTTGGGCCCAAACCTCCGCTTAAGCAACTTGGCTAGACTTGTTGATAGAACGGGTATTCACTATTGACTACTTATTTCCTATATAGACCAAGTCTTAGGTTATTATTAGGGAGTCACAATTAAGTTAGGTCTAGTTTTTGTTTGTTTGAATTGCACACTTTCTCTCATCTCTTTCTCTTCTCCTCCCCTCCCCGTTTTCCATTTTATGCACGGGCGACGGTCTCAAAATCCGCACTTGGAAGGACGATTTGATTTCGCCCCCCACGTAAAAAGACCACTTTTTCTATCTTCTTCTCCTGAAAAAATGGAAACACAACAAAATAGGTCCACTGACCCTTCCACTTCCACCTCTAACTTTACCTCTAACCCCATCACTAACCCTTCTAACCCTTCCACCCAAAACCCACCCACCATTAACTTCCCACACTTGGAGCTCCCTAATCTTGAGTTGCCCCACACACAACATCAAGACCCCCTTCCTGATCTTTTAAAATTAATGGCCGATCAGATTAATAAATTAAATTCCAACCAACAAACATTGACTAGGAACATCCAAAACCTAGCCAATCCAAGGCCAAACCCGCCACCCCGTCAGCAGCCTGTTGTTCCTCTAAAAGATTTCTATGATCCATCTTATTATGAGGAACGACCAGGGGTGGTCATACCGGAAGGGGACTTTGAGATCAAGCCTGCGGTCCTGAACCTAATTAAACGCTTTCATGGCCTTCCTAAGGAAGACCCTTTCAGCCACCTTGAAGAGCTAACTCTTCTTGCACAGACAACCCGTTCCCGAAATGTGCAAGAAGACATATGGCTGATGCGGCTTTTTCCATTATCTCTTAAAGATAAGGCCGCTTATTGGTTCAGGACCATTGGCCGACCCATCACAACATGGCCTCAACTCAAGAGCACCTTCCTCAAGAAATTCTTTCCCATAGGTCGTACCAATTCCTTACGAAGATCTATTACGACCTTTCACCAAAAATCTGGTGAAACTTTCCATGATTCTTGGGAAAGATTTCATGACCTTTTAAGGAGTTGCCCGCACCACGAGATTCCTTTATGGTAGCTCGTGCAAACCTTCTATCATGGATTAGAAGATCAAATCCGACATTTTGTCGATGCCTCGTGTGGCGGCAACTTGTTAAATAAAGATGCAGAAAGTGCCTATGACCTGTTCGAAGAAATGAGTGAAAACTCATTTAATCAAGCTTCCATGAACACATTTTGCAGAACCCAAAACCCGCAGTTCGGTGTTCATGAAATAGGCACTCAATCTATCCCTGTCACCCAAGACGATCTTCAATTGATTGCTCAAAAACTCGACCAGATGCATATTAATCAAAAGAAAATTGAGGAAAGACTAGCCACATCAACTCAAGCTCCACACCCACATCTAACCCAACCTAACTTTCCACAAAGAGAAAATTTGCACAATCTCAACACTACTCCTGCTGATTATTCTAAGGTTGCCCATGATTCACTGGGGAACTACAACTATCCAGATCTTAACCCCACTCAAAATATTTCTGCCATCCAGGAGCCCTTTAAAAATTCTTCCAATTGGAAAAATTACCCGAACTACTCCTGGAATAATCAAGTTTCCTCCCAACCATATCATTTTAATGGGTATGGGTCGAATCCAAACTTCCATCCTGGGCCTTCCCAACAAGATATCAATGCCCAGATGCTGCGAACCTTGCAGGATATGCAAACAAAAATGACGGAAGTAACCCGCAACATCACAAATCTGAACAATCAGATTGGGGTTACTCCCACGCAAAGACCTGTAGGACATCTTCCGTCCCAACCCATACCCAACCCTAATCACCAAGGAAACCATTATATGGGCAGAAATCCACATTATCCACATCAGCCTCCTCCTAATCCACCACCTCAGCAGCCGCCCAAGTTTCTACAATCACAGGCCCCCCCACCTCCTCTAAATAATAATCCGACTGCACATGCAGTTACTTTGAGGAGTGGGAAAACCACCACTGACCCCGGGCCTTCACACGAACCTGGTAAGATACCTATGCAAATTGACTCCCCACCTCCCCATCAGGAAGAAAAAGAAAAACAAAAATCTCAAGACAAGATTCCTGTCCCTTTCCCACAAGCTCTCTACCCCACCACCAACAAAGAAAAGAAATCTGAGCCCGCTACAAAAGAACTCATGGAGCTATTTGGGCAAGTTCATATCAATATTCCTCTCCTAGATGCCATCAAATATATACCTGCCTATGCTAAATTTTTGAAGGATATTTGTACTCTTAAAAGGCAGGCTAAAAATCTAGGACAGGTGCATCTTTCAGAGACAGTAAGCTCTGTCATACAGAGTATGCTGCCTCCTAAGATGAAAGATCTGGGGGTGCCTTTAATTTCTGTAATTATTGATGACACTACATTTAATCGCGCCCTCCTTGATCTTGGTGCCTCAGTTAATATTATTCCCACGAGTTTATTCGAAGAATTTCAGATCGGTGAATTAAAACCCGTTGAGGTTACCCTGCAATTAGCCGACTGATCTACAATCAAACCTCTTGGGATTATCGAGGATGTTTTAGTCAAGGTCCAGAATTGTGTCTTCCCTGCAGACTTTCTGGTTCTTGACATTGAGGCACCTGAATCATTACTGGACTCCCCAATAATCCTTGGACGCCCTTTTTTGGCCACTGCAAAGGCAAATATCAATTGCCACACAGGAAAAATGGATATCACTTGTGCAGGCCAAACTCTCACTTTAGATATTTTCAAATCCTCCAGGAGATTCCATGATGATAACTTCTTTGAGGACTCAGATACTGAAATTTCCAATATGGTGGAGGAGACAATATTAATAGATACCCTTACCGACCATAATTTTTTTGAGGACTCTGATTCAGAATCAGTGGTCGGCAAAATCTGTGATCCGGAAACTTGTCTTGACCCCAAATTTATTCCTGATACCCCCCTAACCCACCCACTATTCACGCACCTAACTTTTCCACACTAACTTCACCCAATCCTCACCATTCCTTCCCTGACCCCTTTCTTATGGACCTACCACCAACCCCGCCTGAGTTTGGCACCCAACCTAATTTAAACCCATGGCCAGACTCGGGCTACACTTATCATTTTCCATCCAACTTTGATCCCAATATTATTTATAATCAATTTTCTAGGGATCTAAAAGAAGACACCTTTTTTGCGGGCATCCAAGTGTCCAATTATTTACATGATCTTACGTCTTCCGTGCATACCTTCACGCCCGGCTGAATGGCGTAAAAGATAGCACTGGATGGGAGGTAACCCATCATTTTTTCTTGCTTTCCCTTTTTTTTTTTTTCTAGGTTTTGTTCCTCCTAAACTCGACCGTTCTTCACTAAGGTGATCCCTTTTCCCTCCTAATGCATGAGGACATGGCATATCTTAAGCATGGGGGGGTGTTTTTAAATTTTACGATCGATTTAGGATTTTCAAAACCTAAAAACATGCATTTTTGTTTAATTTACTTCCTGCTTGCATACCCAAAAAAAAAATTTAAAAAAAAATGTTCAAAACTTTTTGAGGAAAAATTTTGAAATCGGGACTAAGGTCGAAAAATTCACTTTTGGTACAATGGATTTAATCTTTAACAAACTAAGGATGAGGATATGGATCTGATCATTAGAATTCCAGGGTCTATTTTAGACAAGATCAGATATCTTTCTATAAAATTCCACCTGAACTCATAATAGTTCAGGTGACTTGATCCTATTTTGCAATATGAAAATTATTTGACTTAGCTTCTGATTCAAAAACTTGCATGTTTTGAGAAACTTCTTGTGTCACCTTCACACACAAGCCAACACTTAAAAATAACTAAAAATTTGAAAAACTCCCTTGTTTGGACTTAGTGAAAGTCTGAAGCAGATCATTGGTTTGAGTTCCCACCGCCGAGAAGGAGGAAAATGCCTCCTTTAAGGATGCGATGTCAACATGTTACCGCCTCGGCGTTGCTCCATATATATATTTCATATCTTTAGACGGAGCATTAAAGCGCATTTTAGCAGCTCAAGTGTCTTGGACGGTGCTCTACCTATAGTGTCGGAGCAAGAGCTTGAGTTTGTTTGGAGCGCCCCTTTTCACCGCATCGTGTTCTGGGGTTGTGAGCTCCTGGGTGGTGTCATGGACAGTGCTATCTCGAAGTACTGGCGCCAGAGCCCCCTCGAGGAATGGTAACGGGAATGATGATCCCAACACATCTGTTGTAAGACTAAGCTAAAAATAAGCATGGGGGAGAAAAAAAAAAAAATTAACACGCCCTTATAAATGTTGGCTTTTCACAAGCACAGCCACAAGGTTTTAAAGGATTTTGCAAGTTGAGAATCAGATTCACGAGCCAAAAAAATTCCTAAAAACAAACATTTCAAGTCATCTGAATTAACAAGGGGTTAATTTGAGAATTTTTTGGAAGATATATTGATCCCGTTCTATCTAATGGTTGAATCCAAAAATAAATCCCGATGTTTATCTTTAACAAATCCCGTACCTCCAGTGTTTTTAATCTGCCAAGGTCCATTGATCTCTTTTTCTCCTCCAAAGTCAAAAAAATTAGATTTCCCAAAAATTCCGTTTTAAGTTTTGCTAAGAGACTAGCAAAAGATAAGCATGGGGGTGTGATAAACGCGAGTTTATCATCATTCTTATGCATTAAAACAAACCTAGCTCTTAGGATTTTACTCCGCAAATGGGTTTTTGGGCTGCATTTAGGCATAAATTAGGATAGGCATGCATTGCATTTTTTATTGTCGTTTTAATGAGTTTTTGTGAGTGTTAGGGATGTACAGATGCACAGATCCCTAAAACCCTAGCACTCAAGAAGGCAAATGGTGAAGGAGAAGCCCAGACTAGCTAGAACTCAGCCTAATCTAGCTCACCTCAGCTTGATCCAGCTCACCTCAGCTTGATCCAGCTCACCGCAGCTGGAACCTAGCTTACTTGAACTAGGGTTAGCTAATCCCAGCTCCATTCAGCTAATCTCAGCTGGATGGCAGCTCAAGAGAGTTCATCTTAGCTCACCCTAGCTCAAGTCAGCTCAGATCCAGCTCAACTTAGCTGAGTCTAGCTCAACTCAGCTCCCACTAGTTCACAGGGAGCTCTAGCTAGCTCAGCTGAGTTGACAGGAGTTCACCCCAGCTCAGATCCAGCTACATTCAGCTCCACTCAACTCCAGCCAGCTGAAGAAGAATTCATCTCAGCTCAGGAAGCTCAAGTCCAGCTCCCGGGGACTCAGCTTAGCTCAACTCAGTTGAGCTAAGCTACCTTAGCTGCCTCAACCAGCTTGATTCTCCCCGGGAGCACCAGACCTAGCTCACCTCAGCTCATTTTGGTAGAAGCTAGCTCACTTTAGCTTGGCTTAGCAACTAGCAAAGAACTAGCAAGCTAAGCCAGCTAGAGTAGCCCCATGCCAGCCTCTTCAGCAGCAACCAGCTCCAGCTCCAACTCCAGACTTCTCCTCAGCTCCTTCCTCCAAACCCTAGCTCCAACACCTTCTCCTCTACTCCACCTTTAGCTAAGCTAGCTTAGCTTATCTTAGCTTAGCTTAGCTTAGCTTAGCTAACAACCAGCTTCTTGGCCATCCATTACCTTAAAAATCAACCCTAGCTAGCTCCACCAACTCAAGCCTACCTAAGCTAGCTACCCTACTTAAGTTGGCGCCACCACCTAGCCACCCCTTCACCCCATTATCTCCACCAAAAGACACTTCAAGTTGGCGCCAAAAACCACCCCTAACCACCCCCATTTTGGCGCCAACTTTCAGCCTCTTCATCCACCCTACACCTACCCATATAACACATCCTAGCCATCCACATACCCCCCTTCTAGAACCTTAAGGTGGCGCCACCTAATAGCCTTCTAGAAAGCCCATTTTGGCGCCAACACTAAGGGGTGTCAACACCCATAACTACCCCCTTGGTGTCCCTTAAGGTGGCGCCAACTCTCCTTGGCCATGGGATCTCCAACCACCTCCATCAACTCATCTTGGCCATGGGATCTCCAACCACCTCCATCAACTCATCTTGGCCATCCATTTCAAAGGTCACCATAGCCCCCTTCCTATTCTATAAAAAGCCACCACCTACCACCATTTTGGGGCATCCTCCTTTAGTATATTTTTCTACCTAAACCACCTATACCTACGGCCAAGAAGAAGGAGTAGAGAAGGAGATTAAAGGGGCACATCACCAGCCCCTTTGGTGCCTTCTTCTCCCCACTCTCTTCAACTTGAGCCACGCCAAGGAGGAGGACTCTTCCACTTCAAGAAGGACGGCCAGGCAAGGGAGAAGGACTTAGGGTGGACGTCCACCCTTGGAGAGAAGCTTAGGGCACGCCCCCTTGGGCTTGCCTTGGAGGACATCACCTTGGCGGAGCACTGCAAGGAAGGAGTTGAAGGATTCTTTTCAAGCTTGGGAGCCACCAACCTTGGAGCAAGAAGCCCTCTTCTTCACCATCTTTCTAGAGGATTTGTGTTTGCTTTTCTTTATTTTAATTTTTCTAGTAGTAGAAGCATTCCTCTACTAGCCTTTTTTGTAAAACATTTTTCAGTAATCTAGTTGCCTTCTTTGCAATTTTCTATTTTGCATTTCTACTTGCTTTGCTTTTTAGCATTTTTCACTCCCTCTCCCTAATTATTCTAAGCCTCCACTTGCCTAGAGTGAGTTTAGGGAGAGGCTCTACTTGCCACTAGAAAGTAGTAGTTAAATTGAAGTGTGAATTACCTTCCCGTCACCATTCCGCATGTTGTCTTAATTTAAAACAAAAAAAATGATATATTGAAAAATACCAAAAAGAAAGTTGAGATTGTATTCCAAGCAAGAGAATCACTATTGCAAACATTTGGCCTCCTTGGACGACCCTAGATACTTCCCTATCTAGGAATATAAATTTAAAAGTTGATCGGTTTTACGCGTTACAAGGACGTATTTTAACAAACCGCGTATTTTCGTCATCACTACAGTGTCTCCCTTAGCTTCCTTCTTCACCTGTGCCTGCACCCTCAAGAATTCAGAGTCAGAGGGCAAAACCTACTCTACCCCCCTCCCCCGCACGTCTCTTTCTCTTTAAGTTCGCTCTTAGGACAGCTCTCCCAGAGCAACCGGGTAATCTGGTACGAGTCGCGCCCGGGTCCAGGCCCACCGGTTTGCGGTGGTGGGCGAGGAGTGCAGGTCGGGTTAATCGGGTCGGGCCAGGTCCGCGGAGCGTGATCACGGACGAGGCCGGGTCGGGTGAGAGGGACCTCACCTCGTGGTCAGGAGGCAGACAGCATAAGGCACTTTTTGCCTTTATGCGCCCGCGCTCCTCTGAAAGGTTCCGAGGTGGGACTAAATGTCGCACCCCAATTGAGCGCCTGTCGCGGAGGGAGCAGCGGGCGATCGTGGCTTCACGCGCGGCCTTCGCCCCAACTGCGAACCTGGGAAGTTTCGCGGAGACGCCCCGCGCAACCTGGGAGTCGAACCTGGGCGAAGGTGTGCCTGCACCTGCAGGCGAAGGAGCTCTGCCTTCTCAGTAATGGCGACGGCGGGCGAGTCACCTGGTCACAGAAGAACGGCCTTTCGGCCAAATCAGACAGGCGGGGGACCTTCGCCGTGGCACGGCGAAGGTGGTCAGAGGGTCTGCAGGGGGCGTGGTGGAGCAAACAGATCGCCCTAGGTCAAACTGCGGGCGAAGAAGTGGGTGTGTTCGGTGGGTCTGCAAAGGGCGTTTGGTGGGCAGTGGAAGGGCGGAGGAGGATCAGGGTGAGGAGGCGGAGGTTATGCACCGGTCGGCGAGCCGTGTGGGGTGCTGGAGCGATGGGAGTGGTTCGCCGGAGTTTGGCAGGAGGCGGAGAAGGTGAGGGTGATCGGTGGGAAATAGGTGGCGACAGTAAGGGTTTTCAGTATAGAAAAGAAAGAGGGGAGGAAGAGGAGAAGTTCTACCTGCTCAGCTGGACGCGGAGGGGTTGGCGCAGGCGACAGTCGTATCGACTGTCGTCGGAGAAGAAATTGCCCAGAGGAAGAGCGGCGGCGAGGAAGGGATCGGAGAGGCGCCAACTGGGTGCGGCGTGACGCGGAAAGATCGAGGGAAGGTAACCCTGCTGCTGGTAGTGCGGCAGGGCGACGAGGAGGAGGAGGAGAGGCCGCCGGAGCAAGGGGGCGTCTGTCAGAGTGGGAAGGGAGGAATTTAGGGGGGTGTCTCCATCAGATCCGAGCTACCGAAAGCGGCAGACGGTGGTGGCTTTTATAGAGGCGAAATCAGAGAGGAGGGCGGAGGGAGACGACGTGCCTCCCTCGCCGGAGGATGGCCAGATCATGACCCATACCTTCCGCGCGTTCGCACGGAAGGTGTGGGCGATGGCAGAGATCGTGGAGGTGTCCCTGCGACAGCAGACGTCGCAGGGAACACCCCGTTGTCTTGGCAGGGGGTCGCCCTCACCCTGCGCGGCGCCATGCCTCGCCGGAGTATGGCGCTGCGCAGGGTTTTGCAGGGAGGACCAAAATGCAAAAAATGATGAAGAATTAGGGGCCAAAATGCGAGGGTTTCAAAAGTTGAGGGTCAAAAAGTAATGGATGAGGACCAAAATGAAAATTTGGTCAAGAAGGTTTCTTCTTAGGCCCAAGTTTTTATACATGACTAATTAGGACCTAAGGATTCTGATGGTGAATTTTATTTCTAGATTAAACCTTGTTTGACCGGTCAATTTACGCAAAAACCCAAATTGAGTTGTTACTTGGGCATGGTTCTCAATGTAGGTCAAAATGGGTTCCTAAGGCCAAATTGAAAGTCCTAAACCCTAGAGATTATTTTTATATGAATTTTAGAGGGTTTATTTGATTTTTACCTTACCTTGAACCACGTGAATTGAAGTGGATTTGTTTTTAGGGTTACAGGCTGTTATTTAATTCCTTGGAGTTGCTGTAGCCCTTATTGAGTCATTTCATCCCACTTTTCTTCTTATTAGGTTGTTTTGACCTATGTTTGGACCCTGAGTTACCCTATTTTCAGATCAGATTGGTGAAATTGCATTTTTACCCCTCAGTTTATGTTTTCTTTGCAAACTCAGAATCTCTCTGAGCCAAGCCTTTTTAAGGTTATGTAGGAGCTTTTATTCTTTGTATTAGGTCAAAATGAGCTAGTTATGACTCATGATGAGGTTCTCATCACACGCGAAGAGAGGCTGTGGCGTTTAGTTCTACATCGGGTGCAGAAGAACTAGTTTCCCTTGTTAATTAGCTAAGAATATGCCTAAATAGGGTTTAATTATAATATAAGGGATAAAATGCTAAGGACCACAAAAATAAGTTAAAAAATCAAATTAAATGTCAATTAATATTATTAATAATTTAATTAATAATTTGGACTTAAATATTATACATTTGGCTACTTAATTAATGTTTAAATTAACATTATCAATATTTATACCTAAGTATGTAATTAACTTAAATAACTTAATCATTTAAATAAATAATGCCAAAAAGGTCAAAAATGTAAATTCAAGGCATATATATAATATTTATCTAATTTATAATTATATATAAAAAGTTGAAAAATAATTAAATTAAAATAATCCTTGAAAGCCTCAGTTTATGGTTTAGTCCTTAGGTTTCTATTCCAATTGAGTCCTTTTATTTACTTTTAAGTCCTTAAGTTTATCTACAAATAGGTCCCTGTGAGCACAATTCTTCTTCTTCTTTGTCTTCTTCTTCAGTGTACTGAACGATTGAGGGTAGTCGGTGACCGCATCGCCCAATCACCCATCCTCCCTCGTCACCTCTTTCGCCGTTGCCGCCATTGTTCAGCTCACCACCTCCTTCACATCTGATGGTCTGGATGCACCTTTAATCATAATTAGGTCAGGCATTTAAGCTCACCGGCGTTGGAGACGACGTCGGTGGTTGCTCTGAACCTAGACCCTCTTTTGTCCAGATACAACCCCCTTTACCACCATCGTAACCTTTAAATAGTCCCCTTATCTCCTACTTCAAGGGTTGACTCCCTTCTTTCTTCTCCCATCGTAGTCGACGATAGGTTATCCTTCTTCAACCTCCGACAACCTCTCACCTCTCCTTCAGAGCGTCTCCGCCAGAGGCGTTCGCCTCCCTCACCTCCTCTTCCTCTCCCGCAACTGTGACAGGGCTTAGGAGCGCGCTGCCCCTCCTTCCCCTCCGTTTCCTTTCTCGCCAGAGCTCTATCTCCAACCTTCTGATTTTGTCCTCTGTCATGACACTTCGACGGAGATTCTGCCTCCTACCTTCGTCCAGGTAATAGTAAACTAGGTAAGATTTAGTTTAGGATAGTTAGGTAGTTAGATTAGCATAGATTTAGCCTAGCTTCAGTCTTCCTTCTCCGACTCCAGCGAGGCTAAGTTCAGCCTCGCTGGGCTTCGATCCACCTTCTCAACCACCTGAACACATTCCTCTACCCTTCACGATCCTCCTCCACTTCTTTCCCTTCCTTTTTAGCAGCTGTAACGCCTAAAACACTCAACCTTCACCGGTGACCTCCACTATCCATGGCGGAGGTCATCGGCGTAGATCACCCTCAATTAGGGCCCTCCATCGCCTTGTCATCATCTTAGGGCTCTGTTCAACCTTTTAATTCACCTAATTAATCATCTAAATGACTAACTCACCTCAACCTTCACCTGAACACCTCACTGTCCATGGTGAGGTGTTCAGAGCTATTTCACATCCATTTAGATCCTCCATCACCTTCGCAACACTAAAAGGATCGCATTTACATAATTAATTTCTCTTATAATGCACTACACAACAAACGCCCAAAATCCACTTCAACCTCTGAGCTGCTATTAATGGCGAGCTCAGAGGAGTCTTTCACCAAATTGAACACCTAAGCACCATCGCCGCACCCTTATATGCTATTCCCCTCACTCAATTTAGAGGAAGATCGACTCATGAGTTCTGTCGAACTCAGAGCTCAGGTTTCATTGAGTTCCTAATGAACTCAATGTTAACTTCATCAATTGAAGTTTCTGTTGTTCTCTTGAGGTTCCTTGTGACCATAGGAGCTTGTCCATATTATTCATGGTTTGTTTCACAAAAGAATTGACTTCTGCATCCATTTCAGTGTTCACCAGAGCTCTGGCGAGCTTCGACGACCCAATTTAGAGCTTTAGCCCTCAGAATTCTCTGTAAAGCTCCAGATCGATTCTCTTGGGCCTCAGGATCAAGAATCCGAGATCTTAAGTGCATTCCATTGATTTGAGCTCCAGTTTGATATCTATCTTCTTCAACTTCGGCGGAGTTGGAGGAGCGAGTATGTTAGGGTTTAGACCCTGAGATTAGGTCTAGAAGCATGAGAGGAATCTATAGAGGTCATTCATGATCTTTAATTGATCTAAGAATCTCTTGACTTTTCTTACGAACAAGGCCACTTTTGCTCTTAAGCGGCGATGCCTGAGAGTACCTCTAGGATCATTAAAACACAATTTTGAGGTACTGGTTCATTTCCTGAAGGTGAATTAAGTCAAAATAAAGCTTCAATTTGATCTGCAATGTCCTAAATCAGGAAGTCAACTCTTGAATGGCATTTGGTCAACCCAGGGGTTAATTTGAGGAATTAATGTTCAAATTATGATTTAATGGGTTGTTTAGGATCCTAGGATGATTTAGAGTTTGATATGATCGAATTTAATGTGTTTTATTGAGGATTAAGAGACTTTTAAAGATCTGAGTAGTTTGTGTTCATTTGAATCCAGCACTGTTCTTGAGTATTTTTTACAAAATTAGAACTCAATTCTTGCCCAGATCGATTGTTTTTAGCCTATTGAATCAGTTCAGACCCCTTCTTGAGGTCTTTTTCTCTCTTTTGGATAAATTGGAGCTCAAATTTGAGCTCTGAGCTTCCAAAACGAAGCTTCTTAGCTTCTGCTCCTCATGAAGCACCTTCATATCTTCAGTCTTCTTCCAAACCTTGAGGAATGATTCACTGAAGGCATTCAAGCCTTTAGTTGAGAGCAAAATGCCCTTCTGTAGGTCAAGAGACCTATTGTTCTCTTCTTTGCAGCTGTTCTGTCTTGTTGGAACAGGCCACTTCATCCCTGGAATAGACGGATCAGAGTTGATCCAAGCAACAAATTGATGCTACAATTGGATGGAGCACATTTAGAGCTTTCCATTGAGCCTTTGCTCGATTGGTTTGAACAATTGAGTTTCCTGGAACCCTCGATTGAAGTCTGGCCTGGAACTGCTACAAAAGGTCCCACATTGGAAGTCTATAAGCGCACACCATTGTACAGTAGGAATTTGCACTACAACCCTCTTGGTCATCAGCGTAGGGCGTAGGCGGGGGCATGTGCACGAGCTCGGGTGTGTGTGCACGCAGGTGCATGCATGTGAGCTAGTGTGGGCATGGGTGTGAGCATGCCTGATTGAGCCCATTATTGTGCAATGTGAATAATATACGACAATCCACCTAATTAAATAACTAGGCCCAAGCTCTAGTAGGGTCTGGTTTCGCCCAATTGGGTGTTGTGTATCCCCGAAAGAGCTTGGGCCGCCCATTAAAGATATTTTTGTAAGTGAAGAGTAAAGTGGCCCTTTTTTGAGCTGAAATCAACTGAGTGTGGAACTGAAGAAGGCACAGTATGAAAGATATAAGGAAGAATAAGAGAAGAAAAGGAGAGAGAAAGGTAAAGGAAATAAAAGAAGAGAGCTCACGAGAGTTAAAGAGAGAAGAGCTAAAGAACTTAAGAGAAGAGAAAGAACAAAGTTTTAAAAAGAAGAGAATTGATAGAGAAATCAGATGTCCCCATTACATATCAGAAGTCTAATTCTTATTTTAAAGTCGTCTAATTTTCTTTTCAGACGTCTGATTCAGGGCTGAAGCTGCTACATTACATGTTTTTGAGCTTTTAACATTGTAATGGGCATGATAAACTCTTGTAATTGCATTCTATGCCTTATACTTTTGCAAGAAAATTGTAACAAACAATGTTACATTTGATTTTTTCAATGATAAATCTTTCTTGCATAGTTGTTCTTATTAATGGAATATTGCATGTTTTTATTGTTAAAATATATTGTGCAATTATTCATGTACTTAAAATATTGTTAATTATTAATCTGATTGATTAAGTAGATAGTAATTATGCTTTAGGAATTAATGGTGAATTAAGATTACAATTTTGCCTCCCAACGAATGACCTGGACTCAACTAGTTAAAAAAGAATAAAAATCTAAAATGTTAGGTTAACTTGACCCTATACTACATTCACGATATTAATTTGAGTTAACCTAAGTTACTTTCTGATGAATTAATTAAGTCTAATTAACTTAATTAACTGTGTTGAGAATTAACGCATCATGTTGTCTGAGAGAGAAGAGGAGGAATTTGTAAGCAGGGGAGGGGGTTTTGCTCTTTGAGGCATGACCCTGTGCAACACTTAGTCACTGAGAAGAGAAGAAGAGGAAGAGGCTGAAGGAAAGAAGAAAAGAAAGAAGAGAAGAAGAGAAAAGCCTCTGAAGAAAGAGAGAAGAAAGCAGGAAAGAAGAAGAAGCAAGTTTTATGCATGTACTGTAGCAATAACGTTTAAGTCATCTGATCTAAAAATACGACGTCTGATTGAGCATTTGATACTTTGGCCACTTAAGCTTACGTGGCATTACTGATTCAGGCTACTGTTCATTTATTTCCTATAATTGAGTATTTAGTATATATGTGTCTAAACTAATAATTGGTGATTTAAATCACCATTATTTTGTCTTAGATATCTTTTTGTCCTCTTCAACTCTTGCAACGCTCATGTTCTCCATTGAAGATCAGTTTTGAGTAGATATTATTTAATGAATATCATTATTGGTTTGATTTCTTATGCTCATTTAAATATTCATTTCGATTAGCATGTGAATTGCAATAATCGCTGATCGGTACACTATCATGAGCCATAACTTGCTGATGGGTACACCATCATGAGCCATAACTAGCCCAATTTGGTATGATAAAGTCAATAAAAGCTCCTACATAACCATGGGGGTCCTAAGTGCTTAATATTCTATTTTGACAAGAAAAGATGAAAACAGGTTTATTTCTACAATTTTCCATCTTATCACAACTACAGAATAACCATGGGATTTTCTAAGGGAAAACTAAAGGTCAAATGGTCGTAAAAGTCCAAAAAGGTGGTCCATATAGACAGAAATAGGATTTCACGCGTTTCATGAATTAAATGACATCTGAAACTTTAAAAACAAACCTGCTTAAATCACTAAGGTTCTGGTTAGGATAAAATTCACCTAAACCCTCTAAAAATCATATAAAAATATTCTCTAGGGTTTGGCATCCTTGATTTGACCATCTGAACCCATTTTGACCTAAAACAGAGTCAGACAAACAGTTGCCCTAATTTGGGTTTCTGTACAATTTATCAAGTTAACCTTGGTCAAAACCTAAATCTAACTTCACCATCAGATTCCTTGGGTCCAAATTAGGTTGGTACCAAAATTTGGGCCCAATCAGAGATCATCTTGACCAAGTTTGCATTTTGGTCCAGTCTGACTTTCTTCTCTCACACACATGCCCCTAACTTTCGAATTCTTTGCAAATAACCCCCCAACTTCTTCATCTTCTTTGTAGATTGGTCCTTTCCTCCATTGGAGGTCAACTGACCTCCTGACGAGCTCTGATTAGACCAATCCTACTCTAATGGCAATCAAATCCCACCAAATTTGGTGGGATTGATGTTCACACCTATACAAACCTACTGTGATAGATCCTAACTCCTAAAACCCTTTGATTCGTGTGTGCAAACGCATGAAATCAATGGGCGTTTCTTGATTTCCTAAAGCACAAATTAGATCTCTTTTATGATCTAGAGCTCTCTTTGGAGCTCTATTTATGCTCTCGAACCCTTGCCTTACCAACCTAGCAAGTTCTGGAGAGCCAAATACCTCTCCTTCTCCTCCTCCGACCACCGAAACGTCTGCTCCGGTGACCTCTCTTCGTCCTCCTCTTTCGGTCGCCCAACTATCAAATTGGATGACCAACCACCTTCCTCTCTTCATCGTGGTTGTTGCCAGCCAAAGCACAATTTCCATCTCTGCCTTCGTTCTCGTCGCTACCTCGCCGTCCTCATCTCCTTCTCAGGCTCCGGTCAAGCCACGATCGGAGCTCTCTGGCTATTTTCCTCACTCCTAAGACCCTCTACCTTCTCCCTTACTCCCCAACATCACTTCCCCCTCACCCGCACTTGAAATCAACCATGCTTCCACCTGCTATGCCATCATCTTTCTTTGCTCCGGCAATGCTTTGATGAAGCCTTCCCACCGCGCCACTGCTCGAAATGCCACCGCTCTGCACCCATAAGCACCGCCGTATCCCAGAGAGCAAATGCCCTCTGGTTATTGAGGCTATTGGCCTCTCCTTAGTGTCACATAACACTACTACCTACGCACCATCTTCCCAAGGTCACCAGACCACCACAGGCACTCTCACGCCACACCATCACCACCACTACGTTTGCTATGCTCTAGTGGACCTTTTGAGCTGGTTTAACGAGGTCAAAAGACCATATTCTCTATATCAGGTGCTTCATCGGACCTTCGCCGCTGCCTCGAATCCTCCGACCACGTTCTTCCCACAAGCATCTCCTAAAGGCGCAGACGATTCCTAGGTGTCTTCCCAGACGCCCAATTGCGGTTGTCAGCATCTCCTTCACCATCAATTGGAAGCTCTTTCAGCCTTAGCTCGCACGCGACGAAACTCAATGGGATTAGTCCCACATCGGATAGCGTAGACGCTGCAGCTGCACATAAATTGATTTTGTGCCTCTACCTGGTTGCCTTCGAGAGCACCGGGGTGCGGTCCTGCTCACATGCTCCACGCAAGTGCCCTTGCCCGCACTTACGCCACACGAGTCTGGGCCTTGATCCGATTATCTGGGTTCGGTCTGGTCTGGTCTACCTGTTCTGAGGGAGAAGGAGAGAGAAAGGGGGGTTTGTCTCGCTCTCTGATCTCTCAATACTTAGTCTCTGAGAGGCTTTCATGCCTCTATGTTGTGCTTGTGCCTCGTACTGAGGCTTGAAGGAGAAGAGAGGCCTTTGCCTCTTCTGTGAAGCTGTGTTCTGTTGGTGCTGGTTCTACTATTGGATCATTTAACTTGGTTGACGTGGAATATTTGCTTGGATTCACTGTTCATTTATTTGAGATACTTGAGCTTAATTAAAATGGTTAATTGGTGATTCAAATCACCATTTTAACCCATCATTTTTGCATATTGATACTTGAATTATTGAAATATCATTCTTGAATAAGTTTTGGTTGTAATTGCTTATATCTTTTACTTAGAATTGTGATCTTGTGATTGGTTTGCTGATTGCTCCCTGCGTTCAACCCCGGATTTCTATTCGAGTATAAATTTTATTTGTTTTCTAGCTTTATCGGCTATACTGTAATGTACCATTTTTAAAACCCTGATTCAGAGCGACAAATATTTTGGCGCCGTTGCCAGGGAGCAATGCGCAATTTGATCTCTTGATTACAATTCCTGACTTGATACTAACTTGCTTTATCTCTTTTGATTGTGATTTGTGTAGGGATTTAGCCAAGGAACAAGATCGACCGCATAACAGCCACTCAAGGGGCAGGTAAACAACGAATCCATCTTCGTTAAGCCCCTAATTCTAAAAAGCTAAAAAAGGAAAGAAAGCAATTAGGACTGATTGGCTCGCTTTTCGCAGTGTTTTAAAGATATGTTCGTTGTAGTATGTTGCGAAAAATAATGATCAATTTAATTTATTTATTACTCAAAATTTAGAATGTTCCGAGGTTAAACTCAGGGAGCAAACTTAGTTCTAGAAGCATAAAAATTCACAATTCACTACAATATACTACTTTACAAAAATTAAAGAGAGTGGGAATAAAAATTTTTTCTTCTCTTCTTTTCTTCTCTCTTTTTCTTTTTGTCTTCAGGCGTCTAATTTCATGAATCAGACGTCTTAAGTAGCGCTTGCTATAGTGCTCATCTTCTTCTTCTTCCTTTCTCTTTGGCTGCTGCTGCTTCTTCTTCTTGGCTTTTTCTTCTTCTCTTCTCTTCATCTTTTTCTCATGTCTTCTTTTTCTTCCTTTCCTTCTCCTTTGTCCTCTCTGCTGTGTGAGGCCTTCTCTGTCTTTGTCTTCTTTGCTTTTCTTCTTCTCTGCTGTTGCATTATCTCCTCCTTCTTCATCTCCTTTTGCTCCTATGTGTGGCTAAGTCCTCAGCCGCTCCTCCTCCTTTCTTCTTCTTCTTTTCCTGCTTCCCTGCACAGTGTAAGGTAAGGCAAAACCTACCCTTCTACCCACACCCGCGTCTCTCTCTCTCTGTGTATCACTCTTTGGTACGCTCTCCCAGAGTCGGGTAATCTGGTCGGGTTGCGTGCCCAATTCCAGGCGCACCGGCGTGGGTGTGGTGTGCGAGGAGTGATCGGTAGGCTAGTCAGGTTGGGTTGCCAGATCCGCGAGGTAGAATGTCACGGATGAGGCATGATAGGTGAGGGACCTCACCCCATGTGTATCTCGAGGCGAAGAGGCTAATGCACTTTTTCAATTTATTTGGCTGCGGCGCTTCAAGGATTTCCGAGGTAAGACTAAATGTCCCACCCGCTTCCGCGCCTTCGCCTGCAGCCAAAGTCCTCGCAATTGCAGCGATACGCGAGGCTCGCGTCTTCAATTGGGGTCCTGGGACCATACGTGAGTCTCTTCCGCGCGGTCTAGGACTCCAACCTGGGACACGGATGCTTGGAGCAAGCCTGCGAGCAAGCTCGAAGCTTGCATGTTAATGACGGCGTGGGCATAGAACCTGAAAGCAAGAATACTGCCTCGCGTCTCTGTTAGACCATAGGAAAACCTTCGCCGTATCACAGCGAAGGTGAGGCGTGGGTTGGCTGGCCACGGGGCAGCCTAGCCCTGCGTGCCTAGGTTTCTCTGTGGCTGTGAGGATGGGTTTGTTCGGGGGGAGGTGACAGGGGTTGGTGCGTTCAGTGGAGGGTCGTAGGGTGATCGGTGGGTGGTGGTGATGCTCAGGGATTGGTTGGCGAGGGGTGGATCTGTCTGTGGAGGTGAGGTGACCTCGCCGGAGTTGATGGTCGGAGGTGGAGATGGCGAGGGTGGACAGTGGTGTAGAGGGATCAAAAGTGTGAATTAACAAAGGGAAAATGAAGAGGGGGAGAGGAAGAACTTATCTGTGGGTCTCTGGACAAAGGGGGAGGTAGAGGGCGAGTGGCACGTATTCACCATTGCTGGAGATGAAGGCCTTGAGGGGGAGATAACGGCAACGAAGAGGAGGACAGGAGGGTGCCTGTTGGTGCGGCTAGGCACAGTGGACGATGGTGAGTAGAGGAGGAAGGTCACCGGAGCTTGCAGGCAGACGGCCAGAGATGAGGGAGGACGAAATTCAGGGGGAATCTCAGGCCAAATCAAGCTTGGGAGAAGCGATAGAGCGTGCTGCTTCTTAAATAGGCGAGGGCAGGCCGGCAGGCGTGCGAGAGTGGGGGAAAAACCCCATCGAAGACGTGGGCAGTCGGAGACCCATACCTCTCGCACGTTCGCACGAGTGGTATGGGTGTCGGCAGGGCATGGGAGGTGGTCCATGTGAAAGAGGACAACGTAGGGGATCCTCATCTCGTTTCTGGGGCCGGCTCCCATGCCCTGCGCGGCGCCATCCTTCGCGCAAAGTCGCCGGAGTTATGGCCTGCTGTTGCGGGCGACAGAGGGACTGGTTTACAGAAAATGACGGGAAAGTTGAGGGGGTAAGTGCAAGGGTTCAAAAAGTTAAGGTCAGAAAGTAATTAGTGAGGACTAATTTGTAAAGTGGGTCAAGGCAACCTTTCCTTAGGTCCAAATTTTGGTATGACCCTAATTTGGAGCTAAGGAATCCAATGGTGAGGTTGGATTTTAGGTTTGACGACGTTTGACTGGACATTTTGCACAAAAACCTAAATTAGGTCAAAAATTGGGTATGGTTCTCAATCTAGGTCAAGATAGGTTCCAATGGCCAAATTGAAGGTTCTAAACCCTAGGGAATATTTTTTCATAAATTTTAGAGGGTTTAATTGATTTTTATCTTGCTTGTAACTTCGTGAATTAAAGTGAGTTTATTTTAGGATTACAAAATGTCATTTAATTATCAGATTTTGTCATAATCCTTTTCTAATCGAATCATCCAACTTTTTCTCTTATTAAGTTCATTTGACCTGTGACTAGACCCTTAGAAATCCCGTTTATGTACTGTTGAAGTCCCCGGCAATGGCGCCAAAATGTTGAACGTCGGGTTGCTATGCTAACGTGTTTGGTTTTGAAAACCTTGTTGTTGTAGTTTGAAAGCGAAGAACTCGTGTTCAACAAATAAAATTTATACTGGAATAGAAATCCCGAGTCAAACATAGGGAGGCGGACGTTTGATTTAAAAAAATTCACGTTTGTTTTATTTGTCACAAAGTAATTCAATTGATTAGAACTATCTAACTATTTACAATAATTAGAAGAGAGAGAGAGAGAATAAGGGAGAGAGAATAATACAAAAATCAAAAGAGATATAGAATGCACTTGGAATTCATTATTGAAAGGATTGTTCATTACACTAAACATTACGACTAGAAAGCGGGAAAATGATTACATGAGAAAGCAGTAAATCTATTCTAGAAAACAATAAATCTATTCTAGAAAATAGTAAATCTATTCTAGAAAGCAGTAAAAAGAATGAGAGAGATATCCTCCTCGACGGTCGCTTGGAAAACGAGTTGGACGGGATGATGCTTGGATGAAGGAGGACGAAGGAGGACGAAGCGGGAAGAATGGGAATGGGGTAGCACGACGTCGTCGTTGCGGGATCCACTTCCGAAAGGGGACGAAAAATTGACTTTATCTCGCGGGAAGCATCCCGGTGTGGGACAAGCTTCTCTTAAGATTTGGAGAGGGAGAGAAGAGAATGAAGGGATGAGAATTTCGTGTGGAGGGGGTCTCCTTTTATAGTTGCAAGGAGTGGGGGCAATTTGGTCATTACAATTCTTAAAACATTAATTCAGGACCTTTAGTGATGGATAAAACCGTCGCTAAAGGTCTGAATGTGGGAGTAGTGGGCGGCGCATGCGCGCCTGCTCGCTTGCCCGTGTGTTCAACGCTCGCGCACGTCCAGCTGATCTCAGCCATCCAATCGTGAGATCGAACAGCTTAGATCGTGCCTCCGCCTGCCTACGCTGCGCATCCCATCGCGTGCGATGCTGCGTCTTCTCCGCGCGTACAATAGCGCGGGAGCGCTATTGGGTGATCTGGGCTGCCCACAGCGGATCGGGCGGTCGCCTTTAATCACCCACGCACCGCAGATCGGGAGTCGAACTCGTGTCCTGTGAACGCGCAACGCGACGCGACCGCTGCGCTGCGCGGTGGAAGGTGTCGCACGGATGTTTTAAGGCGCGCGCGTCCACAGCCGTTGGATCAAGATCCAACGGCATAGAAGCAGCACTCTGATTGAAGAAGAGAAGGTGCGGCGGTGCTTTAGCCGGTTGGGCGGCTGAGATGGCACCACGTGGTGCTATTTGAGCCGCCCATCTTCTAGATTATGTAAATGGTGCCACGGTTGTCGGATTGAGTTGATTTTTGCGCCGTTAGGCTGCGATCGTCGATCTGAATCCATCCGTGCGGTCGGATTTATCGTTTGAAGTGCAGATTTTCTCCATCTTGGTCCTTGATCTTCTAAGGTTCCCCGGTCACTATCTGATGCTACAGATGTTTGATTAGGGCAATCTTGGAGTCGTTGAACTCCAATCGTCGCCTTGATCACATCTGCACGGTTGGATCTTCGATCCGAGGCCCTGATAAAATATTTTCCCTGTCCATGAACATAAAAGGAGACAATTAACCTCAATTTTATTCAAACTACTCTAAATGCAAGATGAAGCATGTTATGCAATATTTATAGCATGCAATGCAATCCTATGCTTAAGAACATGCATAAATAGACATCTTAAGTAGTGTAAACATGTTTACATCATACCCCGATGCCTATCTTTTGCTAGTCCCTAGCAAAAACTATATGCTATTTATAAAAGAATCAGGTTAGATTAGTTGGGCTTGAGTTTATTTTTAGTCATTAAGAAAATGTCTAATTAGGATCTGAACTTTCAAAGACACAACAGTGCCTGAGTATCTGCCAAAATGCAGACCGCCTCAAGCCCTCGCCTTATTCAAAGAAAATTTTCTTTTTCACTTTTTTCCTCTTTTCTAATTTTTTTTGGATTTTCAAGTTTTAAGGTTTAAGAGTGGCTTTTTACGGCCATTCAACTCACCCAAGATTTGATGAGAACCCTAAGTTTTAAGCATCTTATTGTGAATGTGATAGACTCGTTGACCGGCAGTTAAAATGGATTTCGGATTTCTACGCCTCTAGGTGACCTAAAAAAGAATTCTGCCTAAAGGTGTATCTTTACAACCGGTAGCTTTCTCCCTACTTTTATTTTTTTACGGGGTCAACACAAGGGTGAATCCAGTGTAGTATTTCCTAAGATTGAAAATTTTCTTAAACCCAAGTTCTCTTTCCTAATTCCATTTTTTTTTAAATAAAAGAAAATAAAACAAATCTATGGAGCTGACGAATAAATTCAGAGATTAATATCCACCCCCTCATGCCTATCCAATGCAATGTCCGCATTGTATTAAAAAGACATAAAACAGAGTGGAATAGCGTAGAAAGCACCTGAATTACGTGAATGTCAGGTCCGCTCCGAGATAGAAACTAAAAAGAACTGTCTATGTGCTGGATTTAGTGCGTTCAGCTAGGCACACTATACAGAGAAGAGAAATAAAGAATTCACAAGTGCAGGTCAAAATCAAAATAAACATAAAAATCCTCTGACCTGTCAGTAGATGTCCATAAATGTGGATCAGATTGTGATGTAGACCCATACCCTATAATCGAGAATATCTCAGGTTCTGGATAAAAATTACCCAAAACCTAAAATCAGTATGCAAGCAGGGTCGGGCCTACGATTTATGAGGATGCAACCCAAGATCAAAGAGTCAGGTTACAGAGAATTCAAGCGGATAATCAATGAATGTGTGCTTGGGTTGAACATCCTCAGAACAAATGTTATAAGGGTTTTGATTTGATGGTTTCAGATGAAATGGAACCCTTAGACACAGTCTTCTACTTCCTCCGGGGTTAGCTTCCCAAATCAGAACTTCCCAGCTTCTATCCTCCTCATTCAGAATGTTAAATTCCGGGACCTCTTGCACCCCATCTGAAATTTCCAAGTCTAAAGATATGGCTGAATCAGAATTGACTTGGGTCTAATTATCTCAGAAACAGAATCATCGATAAGCTCAATGGGGTGTAACTGATAATCAGGGCATTGAATTGAATCCTCCAGAAAATGCGATTCTGGATCCGTAATGTGTGCCCTAATAGGATCAGTTTCCTCAGTTCTTGGGCTATCAAATGATCTTTTAGATTCCTCAGGCCCAATCGTCTCACAAAAATCGTGTTCTGTAAACTTGCGTGAGACTTCGCAACTTGAATCTTCACCATCAGAATCAAGGAATTCAAGATCCGTATTAATGTATGTCCCAAAATCATCTGTCACTTTCTGTTCCAAGGAGACATACATTTCCTTGTACCCTGGCTCAGGGATCTCAGGTGAAGAAATCAGATCATCCTTAATTGGTTGCTCTAATTCAATCTGATCAGCCTCGTAACACGTGTCCCCCCAATAGGTGCCTGAACGGGTTCTGAAATTGACTTTCCTGAAGAGGGTTCATCTTGAGAATCATCCCATGACTGAACTAAAGCAACCACAAATCTCATCCTCAATTTCGCTAACTTCCCAAGTAGAAACTCACCTAGGTTCTTATCTATTGAAGCGACACTCTTGATCATGTTTTAACAGTTATTGCGTCGTAGTATAGGTGATCAAGCGTTGTCAACAAATAAAGAGTTTTTATTACTCGAAAATCGGAGTATCCGAGGTCGAACACAGGGAGCAATTGGAATTTACTACTAATCTCAAATGTAATTGAATACTTTAATTTACTCAAAACTTTAATTCAAATATGAATGTATGTGGTTAAAGAGTAATTAGGAAAAAAGAGTAAAATTGGACGTCTGATCTTGTGATCAGACGTCTTAAAAGTGTTTTCCCTTTTTCTTTGATTATTCTTCTTCTTCTGATCTTGCTTTCTTTCTTCTTCTGCAGTCTCTTTTTCTTCTTCATCCTCTGTCTTGGCCTCTCTTCTTCTTTCTCTGCAGTCTCTCTTCCTTTCTTCTTCTTTCTCTCTTCTGCGAAGACTTCTTCTTCTTCCTTGCCTTTGCTTCTTCTCTCTTCTGTCTTCTTCTTCTTTCTCTTCTCTACCTGCAAAGGCTTCTTCTTCTTCCTTGGTCTCTTCTCTTTTCTGCAAAGGGCTTCTTTCTCTTCTGTCTTCTTCTTCTCAGCCGTCTCTCCTTCTTCCTTCACACCTCTGCCTTTGCTTCTTTTCTTGCAGTCCTTCTTTCTCCCTTCTCTTCTTTAACGCTCAGCCTCTTCTTCTGCTTCTTCTCTTTGCGGCTAAGTCTTTCTTCCTCGACGTTCATCCTGCCTGCACAGAGAGGTGGAAACAAAATCGACCCTACCCCTCTACCCGCACGTCGCTCTCTCTCTCTATAATTCGCTCAAGGATGCTCTCCCAGAGCCACGGGTAATCGGGTCGGATTTCGCACCCGGGACCAGGCGCACCGGCAGGTGGGTGATGCGTGAGGAGTGCTCAGGATGGGTCGGGTCGGAGCCCACCAGATCCGCGAGGTGAAACCGCGGACGAGGCGAGAGTGGGATAAGGTGAGGGACCTCACCCCTGTGCGTTCGGAAGCAACAAGGAAATATCACAAAAACAATTTAAAGTATACCTGCGCTTCGCATTTCAACGATGTGGGACTAAAGTCCCGCCTTCTTTCGCTCGCGCCCACAGACGATTCTTCTTCGATTGCCAAGGCTGCGGACGTCGCTGCGCTCCTTGCTGAGCTAGATCACTTCGCATTGCTCGCCTGAGTCCACTGCACCTGAAGCCTGGAGCTGCTTTGAAGCTTCTTCAACCGTCGTCAATGGCGGCAGAGGCTTCGATACTGTCACACACAAAACAAGCCTCTCGGCTCAATCAGACCAGCTGGGGACGGTGAAGCAGGTCGTGGGATGGCCTAGGCATGCGTGCCTAGGTCATCCTGTGTTCGAAGGTGTGGGTGAGTTCGGGGGGCTATTGTGGAGGCATAGAGGGATGGTGGATGGGCGGAGGTTGTTCCTTGTGCTGAGGCAGAGCTTATGAGTTGGTTGGCGAGCCGTGTGGAGGGGCAGAATGATGGGGGCGGCTCGTCGGAGGTCGGTCGGAGGCGAGGAAGATGGAGGTGGTCAGCGATGGTCGAGGGGCAATTAAATGAAATAAAAGGGGGAAAGGAGAGAGGGGAAGATGGAGAACAATTCTAACCTACTTACAGGGACGAAGGGGGACGGAGAGGCGGACAGCTGTACCTGCTGTCGCCGGAGAAGAAGCTTCCCAGTGGAGGAGGACGGCGGTGACGATGGGGCTGAGGCGGTGTGCGCGGGTATTGCGCGACGCAGAGGAGAATTAGGGAGATGACTCTGCCACTGGTTTTTTGGCAGAGCAAAGAGGGAGGGGAGGGGGGCTCGCCGGAGCTCGCTGGGTACTTGGCCGGAGAAGAAGAGACGAATTGGAGGTGGAAGTCCGGCCAAGTCAAGCTAAAAAATGAGCGGCCGGGTTTGGGGGTTCTTTTATAGGTGCTGGGCCGTGCTTTTAGAGCGTGGAGGGCACGCATTTCTCTCCGATGGCTCGCTGGAGAAGGAAAGTGGGTGGATACCCAAATCCCTCGTGCGTTCGCACGAGAAATTGGGTTCGCACCAGAGATCATGATTGGCCTTAGATGGAAGGGAATTCCTCAGAGAATCTCCCTTCCATTTCTAGGAGGGGATCTCTGAGGAATCAGAGAGTATTCCCTCTCTAATCCTCGTCGGAGAAAGAATCTCCCTTCCATTTCTAGGAGGGGATCTCTGAGGAATCAGAGAGTATTCCCTCTCTAATCCTCGTCGGAGAAGGAATCTGCCCTAACAATGGCCGAAGGACCTAATTGCAAAGTTGGTGAGCAAGTTAGGGGGCTCTCTGCAATGCTTTTCAAAAGATAGGGACCAACTTATGATTTGGGTGTACTAATTTGCAAAGTAGGTCAAGATGACCTCACCTTAGTTCCAAATTTTGGTACAAACCTAATTTTGACCTAAGGAATCCAATGGTGAAGTTGGATTTTAGGTTTGACCTCGTTTGATTGGATATTTTGCGTAAAAACCCAAATTAGGTTAATTGAAGAGCTAGGACCCTAATCTAGGTCAAACTGGGTTCCAAAGGCCAAATTAAGTGTTCTAAACCATAGAGGATATTTTCCCATGATTTTTTGAGGATTTAATTGATTTTTATCCTGATCAAAACCTTGTTAATTTAAGTGGGTCTATTTTAGGGTTACCAAATGTCATTTAATTCTTAAATTGCACATGAACCCATTTCTGATTGACTCAACCCACTTTTTATCTCATTTAGACCATTTGACCTATCTTTTGCCTCTGAGAAATACCGTTTATGCACTGCAATGGTAAAATTGCAGTTTTAACCTTTATTTCATGTTTTCTTCTCGGAGCACTTATTCCTTCATTTAGGCCTTCTTCTAGGTTATGTAGGAGCTTTTTTATTCTTTATTGGGTCAAAATGATCTAGTTATGGCTCATGATGAGTCTCTCATCATTATCCTTAACATCCTGGAGCCAATCTAATATATATATATTCAAATCATCAATCATCTTAATCAAGGGCTCTAATTTTTCAATGCAAGGTGTTGGCTGAACTTCTAAAGATTGTATGATATTTCTCAAGTTAGCCAGAACCTTTTCTTGAACCTGGTTACCCTGAACCAAATGAGTTGGTTCAGGGTTGGGCGGGTTTGAGATCAATGTAGGGGAATTAACGAATTGAGATTCGTTATACCCTTCCTGATAATAGGTCATTTCAGATTGTTCAAAAGGTGGTGATGACCTAAAGGCAGTGTAATCAGAGGATAGGTAAGGATCGGTGTATCCTTCTTGATTGTAGATCGTATTAGGTTGTCCATGAAAGGGTGACGATCTATAATCGATGTGGCTCTGAGAAGGATAGAATTCACAATCATAGTGTTCAGGGTTAGACCCTAAACACGGAGGTCCGGAACTGTATCCCCAATCCGAGTTATCCCAATAAACTGATGGTTGATTACAGTACGAGTTGGGATAATCGTCATGTTGAGGATAATTCAAAACAGGAGGGAAAAAGCGGGAATGCGTATAATATGTGGAAGGATTCATGATAAACGGGAGGAAGAAAGGTGCCCTGCAATACAAGCAATCAAACTTGTCCTTAAGTGGGCTAGCCTAAAGACCTACAGACTCCCAAAGCCCATCTTGAGATAGAGAAACGATTTGATCTACTTCTGTCTGTTCAATCCAACCAGTTAGAAGGAGGGACTGGGGAGAAGGTTCTTCCTTTGGCTTGCACCTTTGGTTCCTAGAGTACCCCCCAGCCGCGATCGTTTGATTCTGCTCCCTTAGCTAGACATCAGATTGAACAGTAGAAACAGACTAATTGAAAATAATCTCGTTCTGGGCTCTGAAGAGCGAGTCGAATCCTTAAGGCCAACGTCTACTCTGTTTTATTTAGGGCTAGGTTTGAATGTGCTTTGGAATGTGATGGGCCCTTTATATGGGTTATGCCCTTAATGATTGATTGATTTGTGTGTGCGTACACAACCAGTGATTTTCAAGCAAGATTATTTTTGATGTGGTGAATTTTAGAGTTCAAATCTTGCTTAGTAGCTTTTAGGATTCAACTTTAGATGTTTTCAAACAAGTTTTGGTTTCACACCAGGTTTTGAAAGCACAGGTGAAGATATTTTCCCTTGAAGCTTAAAAAGAATGTGGAGTGCCTGGTAAATCTCTAAGAGTTGAACCTATGTGGCAGCTACTTGATGAGTTGATTTTAATTGAAGTGGTGCGGCTCAAATAACTCAAACAATTGGCCTGTTGCACCACTTAATTACGTACACAAGTGATTACCTAATCTGATTTCTACTCAATTATGTGTTTGGATGTATGTACCGGCTCCAAAGGTTAGTTTACCAATTGAGTTTGAAAATCAGATGAAGTTGTGTACCTCTATGAGATTTTTTTTAATTTTTCATTTTTCTTTTATGTGGGGGTTGGAGTAGGTGTGGGTGTCAAACAACAAACAATCTAACCTTAGAGTTTATAAGAACACCTAGGTTGATTGATGTTTGTGTTATTATGTGTTGAAATGAAATCTAATGGGTAGGAGGTGGGGGATAATGATGAGAACCTCATCATAAACCCTAACTAGCACAATCGAACCCAGATATGTGAGAAAAAGCTCCTACATGACCCAAAGAAAGGCTTAACTCAGAGAATTCTGAGTTTAAGAATAAAACAAATCATAAGGGGTAAAACTACAATTTCACTAATGCAGTTTGCAAACAGGAAAATTAAGGGTCCAAATACAGGTCAAACAAGCTTAACAAAAAGGAAAGTGGGATGATCTGATCTAAAAAGGGTTGTAGCAACTTCTAGGAATTAAATGACATTCTGTAACCCTAAAATAATTCCACTTCAATTCATGAGATTCGGGGTAGGATAAAAATCAACTAAGCCCTCTAAAATTCATAGAAAAATGCTCTCTAGGGTTTAGAATCTTCAATTTGGCCTTAGAAACCTATTTTGACCTAGAAAGAGAACCATGCCCAATTAATAACTTAATTTAGGTTTTTACGTAAATTGATTAGTCAAACATGGTCCAACCTAAAATTAAAATTCACCATTAAAATCCTTAGGTTCAAATTGGTCTTGTATAAAAACTTGAGCCTAAGAAGAGACCTCCTTGACCGACTTTACAATTTGGTCCTCTTCATTTACTTTTTAACCCTTATCTTTTGAAACCCTTACATTTAGGCCCCCAACATTTGCATCATTCTTTGCAGAATGGTCCTCCCTTCAACCTTTGCGCAGCGCCATACTCCGGCCACCTTGCGCGGAGCATGGCACCGCGCAGGGCAGGGCTGCCGTCCTGTAAAGTAGAAGCGGGGTTCCCTGCGACGTCCTCTGTCGGAGGGACCCGCCCACGTCCTCTGCTAACCACCATGCCTTCCGTGTGAACGTGCGGAAGGCATGGGTGTCATCTCCGGCCTTACTTCGGCGAGGCTGGCACGATGCTAGCATGCCCTTCCCTCTACGTCAACCCCTTTATAAGGAGTTGCAAACCTTGCCGACTCCGATAAGCTTTTCTTTGACGGAGAAACCCCCCTTCTTCATCCCTTCCTCCTTCGTCAGAAGGCTCGAAGCTTCCGACGAACTCCTCCTCTTCCTCCTCGTTGCTCTGCTTCCCTACCTGCAGCAGGGTTTGCCTTGCTCCATCGTCCACGCCGAGCTGTACCTGCCAGCGCCCTCCACCTGCTTCCTCGTCGCCGAACTCCTCCTCCAGGGCTTCTTCGTCTCCAGCTCCGGCAGATACGAGCTGGCTCCTCCGCCCTCCCCCTTCGTCTAATAATTAGGTAGATAGCTTCCTCTCTATTTCCCTTGCATTTCCCCCCTTTTAAACTGCACTTTCGACCACTCGACCGCCACTGTCCAGACCACCCTCACCACCTCCGATCACCCCCTCCGGCGAGACCATCTCACGACCACAGACACTCCCGCACCTCGCGGACCATCACACAAGCTCCCTCACACTCCACTTTATTGATTCCCCATCTCCATTCACTGCCAAACGCCACCCGACCGCCCCCCGAACAAACCCACCTCTCCGACCACAGTCTGACCTAGGTCAGCCTTCTCACGCAATCCCGCACCTCGTCGACCACCGCACAAGCTTCGCCTCACTCCGGCGAAGCTTCCTGCTTATTCTGACTGGGCCGAGAGGCCGTTGTTGTGATTTCAGGTTCGCGCCCCTCGTCGCCATTGATGACGAGCTGCAGCAGCTTCACCTGCAGCTGCAGGCGCCCTCCAGCCCAGGTGTGCGTCCAAGGTCGCGTGGGTTGTCTCTACGAAGGCACCCAGGCCTACAGCTGGGGCAAAGGTGTCACGGGCCGCCTTAATTGGTAGCAGGTAGCTCGCCTGTGGGTGCCAATTTGGGAGGTGGGACTTTAGTCCCACCTCGGAAGTGCATGGCCAAGCACTCGCACTTAAATTGAAAAAGTGTCTAAGGATGATCGCCTTCGAACACAGGGGTTAGGTCCCTCCCCTGCACGCTGCACGCCACGTGCTCGCTCGCCCTCGTTGGCGCTCACGTCCCGCGGGTCTGGGCAGGATCCGATTACCCAAACCGCGCACTCCTCGCCCACCACCGCATGCCGGTGGGCCTGGTCCCGGGCGCGATACCCGCACTCAATTACCCGGCTCTAGGAGAGCGGTCCTAAGTGAGAAATCTGAGAAAGAGAGAGACGCGGGGAAGGGTAGGGGTAGGTTTTGCTCTAACCCCTTGTGTGAGCGTGCTGGAACAGAAGGAGAAGAAGGCAGGAAGGAAAAGAAGGGAAGCAGCCGAAGCCTTAGCCGCTCAGGGCAGCTGAAGAAGAAGTGAAGGAGAGAAACAAAAGAAGAAAAGAAGGAAGGCACTGTAGTAAAGCCACAGATAAGTCGTTTGAGCACTGCATCAGACGTCAGAATCACTACAGCCGCAGAAGAAGAAATAAGCCTTTGCAGCCGCCAAGAAGAAGAAGAAGGCAGGAAGGAAAAGAAGAAGGCAGGAAGAAAAGAAAGAAAGAAAAGAAAAATAAAAGGAGAAGGCAGGAAGAGAAGAAGGAGAAGAAAAGAAAGAAGGCATAGCCGCAAGCAAGGAAGGAAAAGAAGAAAAGAAGACTCTACTGAGAAAGAAGAAAGAAAGAAAAGAAGAGAGAAGAAGAAGAAGCTAAGAGAACTCTAGCCCTCTCTCTCTCTCTCTCTTATTTTTGTAACCTAATTGAGAACTTTTTACTTCTAGAATTCTAGTTGCTCCCTGAGTTCGACCTTGGGAAAATTTTGTATTCCGAGTAAAACTTTGTAGTAATCTGGTAGCTGACTTGTTGTATACTATAACAACTGTAACTAAACTATAATAAACGTAAACACGAACAAGCTATCGGTCATTATTTTTTGTGCCGTTGCGGGGAGCAACGGCTATTCTAGAAGCTATAAAATCTCTATTTGTGAGTTTCTAATAATCTCTTCTCTCTTTTGTGTGCAGGTACAGGAAAATCAAGAAGTAGCCGCACAACAACCACTCCAAGGACAGGTAATTTCTATCCTCTCACTATTAACCCCTAAATTCTAAAGAGGAAGAAAAAGAAAAGAATAAACAATATAGGTATAACCTGTCTTTCATACCTAGTAACAGCTGCATATTTTCAAACCACTATTCCTGCACACATTATTAAGGGTATTTAAGGGCTAACACCTTCTTGCCTGAGCCCTAATTACCCAACAAGGAGTTAACTGGACCAAGTAGAGCCAACATTGGAATTAACACTAGGGTTTTAGAGACACACTCAATCAAGAATTGAGAAATCCCAAAAGAAGTGTGCCTAAGCCATTGATTGAAAATACCTATTCAGAAAAACCCTAAGTAATTGGCTCTCTAAAAACACTTGAACCCTGAAAAACAAGACCTAATAAGCTCTCAAAAGAACTAGCAGGTGAAGTTGACCTCTTGGGTCAACCAACCTTCAACTTAGGTCACTCTTTGCACTCAAAAAGCCTAAAGTTCAAGTGAAAATCTAAGCACCCTGATCTTAAACTAAAAGTAGTAGACTTAAGAGGTCAAGATCTCCATTCTGGTCTACCTGAAATCTCAGTGACAAGAGAGATTGGGTGGGGGAAACCCTGTAACCCGTGGGGACACTCTACCGTGTAGGGGTCTTAGCGGGACTCACCCTCTCTGGGTGGCCAGGTAATTCTCAGGTGGTCGATCTTCTGATTAAGGGGTCCATCTGCCTCGAACCTCTATAGTCACCCAACATCTTGGGTGTCCTGATTGGGTCCAGCACCTGCTAAACTCATCTCTTCCAACAGTGTATGTTTGGTAGGAGGTCCTTGAAACCTCCTTTAGAACTCCACTCTTCTCAAGGCCGAGCCTCAGTACCCTTGTTTGATAAAATAACACCTCACATCAACCTCTCCTCCGACTCCAAACCCAACTCACCTTCTTCTTCCACAATGGCTCAGCCAGTTGAGGAAGAAAACAATCTGGAGCACTAGCTCCAGCGACTCAATGACCTCTTCCAGAACTTTGTGCACCCACCGCAGCATGCTATGATGTGGGACCATTATAATCCTGCTGCGGTGGCTATTGAGCCTCGAGTCAGAATCCCGACTGGAGGACCTGATTTTGAATTAAAGCCTAATATGATTCATGCCATACCCAAATTCCATGGGCTTAATTCTGAAGACCCCTTCCAGCACATCAAACAACTAAAGCATCTGGCCCAGACTTTTGGGTCAGATGCACAAAATCGGGACATTCTCCTCATGAAGATGTTCTCCTTCTCCCTTATGGACAAGGCCGCTCATTGGTATCAAACACAGACCCGGCCGATCAACAATTGGGAAGAACTTCAGTTCGAATTTTTGAAGAAGTTCTTTCCCGTTGGTCGGACCGATGCCTTGCGCCATCAGATTACCCACTTCACTCAGCAAACGGGAGAATCTCTCCATCAGGCATGGGATCGCTTTCAGGATCTCATGAAAAAGTGCCCCCATCACGGAGTTCCTAAATGGGAACAAGTCCAGTCTTTTTACCAGGGACTTCGTGAGGATATCAGGCTTTTCATCGATGCAACTTGCGGAGGGAATATCATGGGTCAACATGAGGACACCGTGTGAGAGATTCTCGAAAACATGTGCGAGAACTCCATCAATAATGACTCCATGGGACTATTCGACAGGACGAATACTCGCGCATCGACGAACCTTAGGGGAGCACACGAGACGCAGGGCCTGTCCGCATCAGTCAACCTGGAACTGATGGCCAGTCGATTGGACAAGGTCTCCATCATTGAGAAGAAGGTGGACGAGCTGACTCAGCACCTGCAGCGAGCCACCTCTGCGCATAGCTCCTTTGCACAGCCTCCTTCCACATGGGAGACTGTGCAAAACATTCTCCACCGACCTTCTCTTGGGATGGATCCATATCCACCCCCATCTGATTCTCGGATCGGAGGATCATCTGATCCTTTCTATACCATCCAGGGGAATTCCATTCCCCCATTCTTTGATTCTTTGGCGGTTCCTCAGACCTACGAGGACCTCAACGCCATCCAGAATGATCCATTCTCCAACACCTACAACCTTGGATGGAGAAACCATCCCAACTTCCAGTGGGCGGGAAATTCCCAAACTCTGAGACCACCCTTTCAACCCCGTCCACAACCCCCTCGTCCTTACCAGCCGCCTCAGCCTCGGCCCAACCCGACTTTTTCATCAAGGCCAAACCAGGACCAAATGTCCCTCATCCTTCAGACTCTGGCTGACATTCAAAGAACGAATGCGGCTATTCAGAAACAACACAAGGACGAACTTACAGAGGTTGGAAATCAACTGGCCCAGTTGGCAAATTCTCGCCAGCCGGGCACACTTCCTTCCCAACCTCTTCCTAACCCTAATAACGTGCCGACCCAGCGGTGCGTTATGAACCCAAACCCAGGCCAGGCACACATGATTTATCAGGCCCCCTCTGTTCCTTCACCTGACTGGATGGAGGCTTCCACTTCCTATACGGGTTACTAGCAACAACCCATCTTCTCCAACCCTAACCAAAACCAGGCAGGACTGAATTCTGTGACAACCCATAGTGGTAAGGAAACCCAAGATCCACCCTATCCAAGCCACTCCAAGCCTGGTAGTGATCCCAACCCTAGGATAGAAATCTAGGACGTTCCTATCCCTATCCCAGATCAATGATCTGGACCTATCCTAGAAGAACCAACCAAGGTTCCGTTTCCCAAGGCCTTGACCAAGGGAAAGAAGACAACCAAGCCCGTGGCTCCTAAAGAGGACCTGGTCAAGCTCTTTGAGCAGGTCCAAATAAACATTCCCTTGATGGATGCAATTCACCATGTACCGGCTTACGCACGATTCTTAAAGAATGTGTGTACACCTCAGCGTAAGCCGTGAACCAAGAGTGGGAGTTCAATTGTACTATCAGAGCAAGCCAGCTCTGTAATCCTAAGCAGGCTCCCACCTAAGGCAAAAGATCCTGGTACTCCCCTGATTTCCTGTGAAATAGGTGAAACCCAATTTGACAGAGCATTACTAGATTTGGGTGCTTCCATAAATCTGATACCCACATCCTTACTTAGCCACCTAGAAGAATCCGAGCTACAACCAACTGAGGTGACACTACAATTAGCAGATCGATCTATAAAGTCACCTAAAGGGGTTCTCGAGGATGTTATTGTAAGAGTGCGGGATTTCTATTTTCCTATAGACTTTATAGTCTTAGACATGGACGCACCTGAAAACCCTAGGGATACTCCGATCATTCCAGGGAGACCTTTCCTGGCTACTGCTAGAGCCAACAACAGTTGTGAGGAGGGCAAAATAGAGCTCAAATTTGGAAATCAAACCCTAAAAATTGATATATTTAAGGCCCAACAAGGAATCAATTGCGGTGTCATCGAACAGATTTGTGATATCAGGGCTTTGGTTGATGAAACGCATTTTGAGAATGACCTGATTATACCTCATCAACCACAGAAAGATCTTGAACCGCAATTAGAGGAGTCAAATCTGGATTTAGAGAGACCCATAACTCCTACCCTTGACCCTCACATTTACCATGAACCACCCGCTGCTGCTGATAACCCCGTCCTTGAACTGAGACCCCTTCCCGATCATTTGAAATACATCTTTTTGAGCTCTAACCAGACCCTTCCTGTGATTATAAATTCCAAGCTTACTCCCGAATAGGAATCCTGTCTGATTGCTGTTCTCCAGCAACATTGCAGAGCCATTGGATGGACTCTTGATGATTTGACTGGAATAAGTCCCTCTTATTGCACACATCATATTTATTCAGAAGAGGGCGCACGACCTTCTCGTGAGATGCAGAGATGTTTAAACCCCAATCTACAGGTCGTGAAAAAGGAGATCATCAAGTGGTTAGATGTAGGGATTATCTACCCGATCTCCGACAGTCATTGGGTGAGCCTCATTCAAGTTGTGCCTAAAAAGGTAGGGCACACCACCATTACGACTGAAATCGGAGAAGTCATACCTATCCGATTAGCCAACTCGTGGAGAGTCTGCATAGATTACCGATGACTCAATTCCTCCACGAAGAAGGATCATTTCTTACTACCTTTCATTGATCAGATTCTTGAGAAATTAGCGGGAAATCGATTCTTCTGCTTTCTTGACGGGTACTCCGGTTATAACAAGGTAGCTATTCATCTTGAGGACCAAGAGAAGACCACGTTCACCTGCCCCTTCAGAACATATGCATTCCGAAGGATGCCTTTCGATCTCTGCAATGCACCTGCGACTTTTCAGCGGTGCATGCTTGCCATATTCTCTGATATGTAGGTGATTATCTGGAAGTCTTCATGGATGACTTTTCAGTTTCCGGGGCATCATTTGATGATTGCCTCTAGCACTTGGTTCATATACTCAGTTACTGCATCAACGTTAATTTGATTCTTTCCTGGGAAAAGAGCCATTTTATGGTGCCTGAAGGGATCGCCCTAGGACATCTGATTTCTGAGAAGGGCATCCAAGTGCATCGAGCCAAGGTTGATCTAATCTCTCGCCTTCCTATGCCTAGCTCGATCAGGGACATCCGTTCTTTTCTGGGGCACATCGGCTTTTACCGTCGTTTCATTCCTGATTTCTTGAAAATCATGCACCCCCTGACGACTCTTCTCTCTAAGGATGTACCCTTTGAAATCTCCAAGGAATGCACTCAAGCCTTTGTGAACCTCCGTGACTGAGTCACCCAAGCTCCGATCCTACAATCCCCTGATTGGTCTCAACCCTTTGAGATCATGTTCGATGCGCCTGATTTCGCTGTAGGAGAGGTTCTGGGGCAGAAAGCTGACGGGAAGCCCGTGGTCATCTATTATGCTAGCAAGACACTTGACGAGGCTCAGGTAACTATACAGTTATGGAGAAAGAGCTGCTAGCCGTAGTATTTGCCCTTGAAAAATTTCGATCTTATCTCTTGGGTTCCCACGTCATCATCTACTCGGATCACACTGCTGTGAGGCATCTCCTTACCAAGAAGGACACGAAACCCCGACTAATCCGATGGATTTTGCTGTTGCAAGAATTCGATCTCGAGATTCGCGACAAGGCGGGAAGACAAAATGTGGTAGCCGACCATTTGTCCGCCTTCCTTCTGAGATTATCAACCCTTCCGGACCCATCACGGAGAATTTCCCTGATGAGCACCTGCTGACTATTGGTACTAGACTTCCATGGTTTGCTGATATAGTAAACTACTTGGCATCTCATCAGATCCCGTCTGATTGGCAGAAGGCCAAGAAAGATAAATTGCGTTCTGATGCCAAGTACTACATTTGGGAAGATCCGTACCTCTTCCACATAGGTGCTGACCAAATCATCCGGAGATGTGTCCCGGAAGGTGAAGTCAATGATATTCTTTCCTTCTACCATGACCAGGCATGCGGTGGCCATTTCTCTGGGTACAAAACCGCATCGAAAATCCTCCAGTGTGGCTTTTATTGGCCCACTCTATTCAGGGATGCATACAATCACTGTAAGGCATGCAGTCATTGCCAAACTTTGGGCAACATGAGCTATCGCGACATGATGCCTTTGCAGCCGATTCTCGTATGCGAAATCTTTGATGTTTGGGGGATTAATTTTATGGGCCCCTTTCCTGTTTTGGATGGTTTCGAATACATTCTGCTGGCTGTGGACTACGTGTCCAAATGGCTGTGATCACAAAATCGTTCTCAAATTCATTCATCACAATATCTTCTCATGGTTCGGGATTCCTTGTGTTATCATCTCAGATGGGGGGACCCATTTCCGAATGCTCATTTCAGGTCAATGATGACCAAGTATGGGGTGTCTCACTGAATCTCTACTCCTTATCACCCCCAGACTAATGGTTTAGATGTGCTGTCAAATCGGGAGATCAAGAAAATCCTGCAGGTCACTGTTCGGCTTGACAGGAAGGACTGGTCGTCCCGACTTCCGGAAGCCTTGTGGGCCTATAGGACCGCCCACAAAACCCAATTGGGCATGTCTCCCTTTAGACTGGTGTACGGGAAGGCGTGTCACCTTCCCGTCGAATTGGAGCACAAAGCCTATTGGGTAGTACGAAATTGTAATCTAGATCTTTCTAAGGCTGGAATCCACAGAAAGCTTCAAATCAGCGAGATCGATGAACTACCTCTTGATGCGTACGAGAACTCACGAATCTACAAGGAACAGGTTAATGCCTTCCATGACAAGCACATCCCTAGAAAGATCTTTCATCCTGGTCAGAAGGTCCTACTCTTCGATGCCCGACTAAAACTTTTCCCTGGGAAGCTGCGATCTAAGTGGGTCGGACCATACCTTATCCGACAGGTTTTGGGAAATGGAGCTGTCGAGATCAGTCCACTCAACCATGATTCCGAACCTTTCATCGTGAACGGTCAGAGACTCAAACCGTTCATTGATGTAACCTCTACTGATTTGGCTGAATCATCATTTATCCTCCATTTTCCCCGAGCATATTGCGCCCAGCCGATGGCGTAAAACTCAGTGCTTAACGGGAGGCAGCCCGTCATTCTCTTTGAAAACCTGAAACCTTTTCTGACAACTTTGTGCACTTAAGGTTCACCCTTTAGGATAGCCGACTCCACCTCAGGTGCTTGCAGCTGAGATTAGAAATCATCCGCAACAGTCACCCCGACCCATTCACCCATCAAAACATCTGTCCTAATGTATGAACTAAGTTGAATAAAAGCCCCTAGGTTACATTGAGGACATTGCAAATCTTAGGCATGGGGGGTATGAAAGTGTAAAAACTTGTAAGAAAAGGTTTTAAACAAAAAAATTCATATATGCTAAAAACACAATAAAAATTAAAAAAATTTTTGGAAAAAGAATAATAAAATGAGAGGAGGAAAGAAAATTTTGAGGAATCTACAAAGGAGGAGGAGAAGAAAAAGGAACAAAATGAAAAGGAGCACAAAATGAAAGAAAAGTGATGGTCATTAGTAAGAAATTAAGGAATTAACCTAAGTTCTTGACCTCATTCAGGAAAAGAAATGGAAAGTGCATAGTGAGATTAGTAAGAACGCAAACTTTAGGCATTCTTGGATAGACTCTTTGTACCCATTAAGATCTAGACATTCCTCAAGAGGTTGAGGAAAATGAAAAGCTTAAGTTTTAGGTCCAAGACTTAGGGAGTATTTGGCCTCGTTAACTGACTTTTGGTTTACGGGACTTAGTAACCTAAGCACCCTAACTTCACACACAGCCTGGTTCAGTAAGCATAAAAATCAAAATCACACAGAAGCGTTACGAAAATTTTGAAAATGACACCTAGAGTAGGAGCGGCTAATCAACATAAATTGATTTGGATGAGTTCCCAGCGCGGAGAGGTGGAAAATTCCCCTCGAAGATGCGTAACAAAATATCATCTCCTCGGTGCTCGTCTCCTAGGATATTTGCATATCCTACTAGGGACATGTAAGCACTCTACTGGTTCAGATTCCATGGATGGCATTATCACGAAATGTCAATTGCCAGGATCTGAATTCGGCCACGGAACACCATGGATGGGATTATCTCGAAATCTCAATAGCCAGAGTTCTGGGGGTTACCATGGGCGGTGCTATCTCGAAGCATCGACTGCCAGGAACCCTTAAGGATTGATGATGGGGACAAGGAATCTGATACAGACCGTGTTGAAAAGCCAATCCTAAGCTAGAATTAAAAAGAAAAAGAGAGAGAAAACTCTCCAAACAGATAAATCTTCTATCTCTCTTTCTTACAAAACGCACTGTGAACTGAGACAGGGCTAAAATTATCTCAAGCACCGGTGCTTTAACCACAAAGTCCAATAAACCTTAGGTTAGTTCTTGTAGGCCTTAAAAACTTTTGTTAAGGACTGAGGCTGAGGCTAAACAGATCTGGATCTTGGTTGGTACTAGAGTATCTTTTAGGCCTATGGTTGGCATTTTGACCTAATCTAGTTTGCAAAAGAAAAAGCACTTATCTGAAATCATTAAGAACTTCTTGGTCTAGAACAATGGTTGAAATCTTAATATTTTGCTAAGGGACTAGCAAAAGCTAGGAATGGGGGTATGATGAGAACCTCATCATAAACCCTAACTAGCACAATCTAACCCAGATATGTGAGAAAAAGCTCCTACATGACCCAAAGAAAGGCTTAACTCAGAGAATTCTGAGTTTAAGAATAAAACAAATCATAAGGGGTAAAACTGCAATTTCACCAATACAGTTTGCAAACAGGGTAATTAAGGGTCCAAACACAGGTCAAACAAGCTTAACAAAAAGGAAAGTGGGATGATCTGATCTAAAAAGGGTTGTAGCAACTTCCAGGAATTAAATGACATTCTGTAACCCTAAAACAAATCCACTTCAATTCACGAGGTTCGAGGCAGGATAAAAATCAAATAAACCCTCTAAAATTCATATAAAAATACTCTCTAGGGTTTAGAATCTTCAATTTGGCCTTAGAAACCTATTTTGACCTAGAAAGAGAACCATGCCCAATTAATAACTTAATTTAGGTTTTTACGTAAATTGGCCAGTCAAACATGGTCCAACCTAGAATTAAAATTCACCATTAAAATCCTTAGGTTCAAATTGGTCTTGTATAAAAACTTGAGCCTAAGAAGAGACCTCCTTGACCGACTTTACAATTTGGTCCTCTTCATTTACTTTTTGACCCTTATCTTTTGAAACCCTTACATTTAGGCCCCCAACATTTTCATCATTCTTTGCAGAATGGTCCTCCCTTCAACCTCTACACAGCGCCATACTCCGGCTACCTTGCGCGGAGCATGGCACCGCGCAGGGCAGGGCTGCCGTCCTGTAAGGCAGAAGCGGGGTTCCTTACGACGTCCTCTATCGCAGGGACCTGCCCATGTCCTCTGCCGACCACCATGCCTTTCGTGCGAATGCGCGGAAGGCATGGGTGTCATCTCCGGCCTTACTCCGGTGAGGTTGGCACGATGCCAGCATGCCCCTCCCTCTGCGCCAACCCCTTTATAAGGAGCAGGACACCTTGCCGACTCTGATAAGCTTTTCTTTGATGGAGAAACCCCCCTTCTTCATCCCTTCCTCCTCCGTCAGAAGGCTCGAAGCTTCCGGCGAACTCCTCTTCCTCCTCGTCGCTCTGCTGCCCTATCTGCAGCAGGGTTTGCCTTGCTCCATCGTCAGTGCCGGGCTGTACCTGCCGGCGCCCTCCGCCTGCTTCCTCGTCGCCGAACTCCTCCTCCAGGGCTTCTTCGTCTCCATCCCCGGCAGATACGAGCCGGCTCCTCTGCCCTCCCTCTTCATCTAATAATTAGGTAGATAGCTTCCTCTCCATTTCCCTTGCATTTCCCCCCTTTTAAACTGCACTTTCGACCACTCGACTGCCATTGTCCAGACCACCCTCACCACCTCCAATCACCCCCTCCGGCGAGACCATCTCACGACTACAGACAGTCCCGCACCTCGCCGACCATCCCACAAGCTCCCTCACACTCCACTCTATTGATTCCCCATCTCCATTCACTGCCAAACGCCACCCGACCACCCCTCGAACAAACCCACCTCTCCGGCCACAGTCTGACTTATGTCAGCCTCCTCACGCAATCCCGCACCCCGCCGACCACCGCACAAGCTTCGCCTCACTTTGGCAAAGCTTCCTGCGTATTCTGATTGGGTCGAGAGGCCATTGTTGTGATTTAAGGTGTGCGCCCCTCGCCGCCATTGACGACGAGCTGCAGCAGCTTCACCTGCAGCTGCAGGTGCCCTCCAGCTCAGGTGCGCGTCCCAGGTCGCGCGGGTTGTCTCTGCGAAGGCACCCAGGCCTGCAGCTGCGTGGCCAAGCGCTCGCACTTTGGGAGGTGGGACTTTAGTCCCACCTCGGAAGTGCGTGGCCAAGCGCTCGCACTTAAATTGAAAAAGTGTCTAAGGCTGATCGCCTTCGAACATAGGGGTCAGGTCTCTCCCCCGCACGCTGCGTGCCATGCGCTCACTTGCCCTCGCCCGTGCTCATGCCCCGCTGGTCTGGGCAGGATCCGATTACCCAAACCGCGCACTCCTCGCCCACCACCGCTTGCCGGTGGGCCTGGTCCCGGGCGCGATACCCGCACTTGATTACCCGGCTCTGGGAGAGCGGTCCTAAGAGAGAAATATGAGAAAGAGAGAGATGCGGGGAAGGGTAGGGGTAGGTTTTGCTCTAACCCCTTGTGTGAGCGTGCAGGAACAGAAGGAGAAGAAGGCAGGAAGGAAAAAAAGAAGGGAAGCGGCCGAAGCCTTAGCCGCTCAGGGCAACTGAAGAAGAAGTGAAGGAGAGAAATAGAAGAAGAAAAGAAGGAAGGCACTGTAGCAAAGCCACAAATAAGTCGTTTGAGCACTGCATCAGACGTCGGAATCACTACAGCCGCAGAAGAAGAAAGAAGCCTTTGCAGCCGCCAAGAAGAAGAAGAAAGCAGGAAGGAAAAGAAGAAAGAAGAAGGCAGGAAGAAAAGAAAGAAAGAAAAGAAGAACAAAAGGAGAAGGCAGGAAGAGAAGAAGAAGAAGAAAATAAAGAAGGCATAGCCGCAAGCAAGGAAGGAAAAGAAGAAAAGAAGACTCTGCAGAAGAAAGAAGAAAGAAAGAAAAGAAGAGAGAAGAAGAAGAAGCCAAGAGAACTCTAGCCCTCTCTCTCTCTCGCTTATTTTTGTAACCTAATTGAGAACTTTTTACTTCTAGAATTCTAGTTGCTCCCTGAGTTCGACCTTGGGAAAATTTTGTATTCCGAGTAAAACTTTGTAGTAATCTGGTAGCTGACTTGTTGTATACTATAACAACTGTAACTAAACTATAATAAATGTAAACACGAACAAGCTACCGGTCACTAGATAACTTACAAAACCTTCCACAGCACTTTACTCCAATCTACTGCTTTTGCTCGTCTCAAAAGAGTACTTGCAATCACAATAAGAAAGGAGAGAAGTGAGGTAAATGATCTGTAAGTTATAAAAACACGAAGAAAATATCAAAGAGCGTCACCTCCCCGGCAATGGTGCTAAAATGTTGAAGTTCCTGGCAACGGTGCCAAAATGTTGAACGTCGGGTTGCTACGCTAACGTGTTTGGTTTTGAAAACCTTGTCGTTGTAGTTTGAAAGCGAAGAACTCATGTTTAACAAATAAAATTTATATCAAAATAGAAATCCCGGGTCGAATACGGGGAGGCGGACGTTTGATTTAAAAAAATTCGCATTTGTTTTATTTGTCACAAAGTAATTCAATTGATTAGACCTATCTAACTATTTACAATAATTAGAAGAGAGAGAGAGAGAATAAGGGAGAGAGAATAATACAAAAATTAAAAGAGATATAGAATGCACATGGAATTCATTATCGAAAGGATTGTTCATTACACTAAACATTACGACTAGAAAGCGGGAAAATGATTACACTAGAAAGCAGTAAAAAGAATGGGGAGAGAGATATCCTCCTTGACGGTTGCTTGGAGGACGAGCCGGACGGGACGACGCCTGGACGAAGGAGGACGAAGCAGGACGAAGGAGGACGAAGCGGGAAGAATGGGAATGGGGTAGCACGTCGTCGTCGTCGCGGGATCCGCTTTCGAAAGTGGGACGAAAAATTGACTTTTTCTCGCAAGAAGCATCCTGGGTGTGGGACAAGCTTCTCTTGAGCTTTGGAGAGGGAGAGAAGAGAAGGAAGGGATGAGAATTTCGTATGGAGGGGTCTCCTTTTATAGTTGCAAGGAGTGGGGGCAATTTGGCCATTACAACTCTTAAAACATTAATTTAGGACCTTTAGTGACGGATAAAATCGTCGCTAAAGGTCTGAACGTGGGCGTAGTGGGCGACGCGCGTGCGCCTGCTCGCTTGCCCGCGTGTTCAATGCTCGCGCACGTCCAGCCGATCTTAGCCGTCCGATCTCACGCCTTCGCCCACCTACGCTACGCGTCCCATCGCATGCGATGCCGCGTCTTCGCCGCGTGTGCAATAGCGCGTATCGCTATCGGGTGATTTGGGCCGCCCACAGTCGATCAGGCGGTCACCTTTAATCGCGCGCGCTGCAGATAGCGAGTCGAACTCGCGTCCTGTGAACGCGTAATGCCTCGCGATCGCTGCGCTGCGCGGTGGAAAGTGTCGCGCGGATGTTTTAAGGCGCGCACGTCCACAACCGTTGGATCAAGATCCAACGGTGTAGAAGCGGCGCTCTGATTGAAGAAGAGAAGGTGCAGCAGTGTTTTGGCCGATTGGGCGGCTGATATTGCGCCACGTGGCGCCATCTGAGCCATCCATCTTCTAGATGATGTAGATTGTTCCATGGTTGTAGGATTGAGTCGATTTTTGAGCCGTTAGGCTGCGATCGTTGATTTGAATCCATCCGTGCGGTCAGATTTGTCATTTGAAGTGTAGACTCACACCACCTTGGTCCTTGATCTTCTAAGGTTCCCGAGTCACTATTTGATGCTACAGATGTCTGATTAAGGCGATCTTGGAGTCGTTGAACTCCAATCGTCGCTCTTATCACATTTGTACGGTTGGATCTTCGATCTGTGGCCCCGATAAAAAATTTTCCCTGTCCATGAACATAAAAGGAGACAATTGACCTCCATTTTATTCAAACTACTCTAAATGCAAGATGATGCATGTTATACAATATTTATAGCATGCAATGCAATCCTATGCTTAAGAACATGCATAAATAGACATCTTAAGTAGTGTAAATGTGTTTACATCATGTATTGCATTGGTAAAATTGTAGTTTTACCCCTTGTGAATTATTTTATAGTCAAATTTGTAATTTCTTGATTTAGGCTTTCCCTTAGGTTTTGTAGGAGCTTTTGTACACTTATTTTGGTCAAAAATGTGCTAGTTAGGGTTCATGATGAGGTTCTCATCAAGGACCTACTTGCATTCTATTTTTAGATTAATCATCACAAGTTGCCTAATTTGATACGTTTTTAGAAACATCCCAAACCTAATTTCTGCACCTATTAAGGGATTTAAGACACTTAGGGCTACCACCTTCTTGATTGAGCCTTAGGTGCCAGATTTGGAATTAATTGATTGGACCAATTAGAGCCAATTAAGGTTTCCATTCCAAGGTTCTAGAGACACTCTGTTAAAAAGGATTCAATCTTCCCAAACTGTGTGTGTCCTAAGCCTTAATTGAACTTACCTAAACAGGAAAACCCTAAGAATCAAGCTCTAAATCTCACTTGAATCCTAAAATCGGGACCTAATAATCAAGGAAAAATCTAATGAAGTCGACCCACCTTGCGGGATCAATCAATCTTCAAATTAGGTCACCACTCACAAAAACATCTTAAAGCTCAAGTGAAATCCTAAGCACCCATGCTCTAAACTTAAAATTGGTAGACTTAAGAGGTCAAGTTATCCATTTTGGTCTACCTGGACTCTCATTGACAAGGAAGGTCAGGTGGGGGAAACCCTATAACTCGTGGGGGCGCTCTACCGTGTAGGGGTTTTCGCAGGACTCTCCCTTCCTGGATGCCCAGGTAATTCTCAGGTGGACGACATTTTGATCTAGAGGTATCATCCTCCCCGAACCTCTAAAGTCATCCAAAGATATTTGGGTGTTTTGATTGTGTCCATCACACCTTCTATCTCTCGTCTTCTCCATCGGTGCATGTTTGGGAAGAGGTCCCTAAGACTACCCTTGAGACCTCCATTAGCTATTCACTCTTGTTGAGGCCAAGCCTCGACTTCCCTGTTTGTGCAACAACTCGACTAGATCGATATCTCTTCTGATTCATCTGAGCCTAGATCTCCTTCATCCATAATCATGGAACACCCAGCAGAAGAAGAAAACAAACGCTAGAATTAGCTTCAGCACCTCAATGATCTATTCCAAGCCTTTATGAATCCACCGCAGCATCCTATGATGCGAGATCATTACAATCCCACTACGGTGGCGATCGAACCTCGAGTACAAATCCCAGCTAGAGGTCCTGATAATGAACCCAAGCCCAACAAGATTCATGCTATTCCTAAATTTCATGGGCTTAATTCCAAAGATCTTTTCCAGCATATCAAGTAGCTCAAGCATTTGGCCCAGACCTTTGGGTTAGAAGCTCAAAATTGGGATATCTTGCTCATGAAAATGTTCTCCTTCTCTCTCATGGACAAGGCTGCTCACTGGTACCAAACCCTAACTCATCCAATCAACACATGGGCTAAATTGCAATCCGAGTTTTTGAAAAAGTTCTTCCTTGTTGGTCGGACAAATGCTCTGCGGCACCAGATCACACATTTTACGCAGCAGGTAGGAGAATCGCTTTATGAGGCATGGGATCGCTTTCTGGATCTCATGCGAAAGTGCCCCCACAACGGAGTTCCTAAATGGGAACAAGTCCAGTCTTTTTACGTGGGACTCCATGAGGATATTCGATTATTCGTCAATGTAGCCTGTGGAGGAAACATCATGGGTCAACATGAAGACACCGTGTGGGAGATTCTTGAGAACATGTGTGAGAACTCCATCAAAAATGAATCCATGAGCATGTTCGATCGGATGAATGCCCGTGCATTGATGAATCCATGGGGAGCAAATGAGATGCAGGGCCAGTCCTCTTCTGTCGACTTCGAGTTAATGGTCAGTCGCTTGGACAAGGTCTCGATCATTGAGAAAAAGGTGGATGAGCTGACTCGTCATATGCAGCGAGTCACCTTTGTGCAAAATCGGTTCGCACAACCACCCTCTGGGAGGGAGGCTGTGCATAACATCTACCACCGATCTTCTCAGGGGATGGATCCATACCTACCCCCGTCTGATCTAGGGTTTGGAGGAAACTTCGGATTCGCTTACTCTAGTTGGGGAAACTCTGAACCCTCATCTTCTGATTTCTCAGAGGATCCTCAGATCTGCGAGGACCTCAACGCCATACAGAATGATACATTCTTAAACACCTACAAACCTGGATGGCGTAATCTTCCTAATTTCACGTGGTCAGGGAACGATCAAAATTAGAGACCTCAATATCAACCTTGACCACAAGTTTCTCGTCCATATCAGCCGCCTCAACCTCGGCCCAACCCGACTTACCAAATCAAGCCAACTCGGGAAGATCAAATGATTCTTACCCTTCAGACTTTAGTTGACATTCAGAAGATGAATGCGGCTATGCAAAAATATCACAAAGACAAGATCACAAAGGTTTGCAATCAACTCGCCCAGATGGCAAATCCCTGCCAACCTGGTGCACTCCCTTCGCAACCTCTGCCCAATCCAAATAACATGCGAACCAGAGGGGGGTTATGAACCCGACTCAGGGCCAAGCTCACTATGTCTATCAGACCCCTTCTGCTCCATCACCCGACGGGATAGCGGCTTCGACATCATATGCATGTTATCAGCAACAACCACCTCTTTTGCCTTCCCCAACCAAGAACCAGGCAGGACTAAACTCTATTATCACCCTAGTGGGAAAACAACTCAGAACCTACCTTACTCGAGCCACTCTCAACCTGGTAGTTCAAACCTAAACCCTAGGTTGGTCATCCAGGATACCCCTTTCCCAGATCAAGAACCTAGGCCAATTCTAGAGAAACTTGCAGAGGTTCCATTTTTGGAGGCCTTGACCAAAGGAAAGAGGAAACCCAATCCCATGGCTCTCGAGGAGGACTTGGTCAAGCTCTTTGAGCAGGTCCAAATAAACATCCCTTTGATGGATGCGATTCACCACGTATCGGCTTATGTGATGTTTTTGAAGGATGTATGTACACCTAAGCGTAAGCCGCGAACCAACGGCGGGAATCCAATCGTATTGTTGGAGCAAGACAGCTCCATCATTTTGAGCAGACTCCCACCTAAGGCAAAAGACCCTGGTACCCCTCTGATTTCATGCAAGATCGGTGATTTAGAGTTCGATAGAGCCCTTTTAGACTTAGGAGCTTCCATCAATTTGATCCCTACATCCATACTAGATCGTTTCGAGGAGACTGAGTTAAAACCAACTGAGGTGACTTTACAATTAGCTGATCGATCAATTAAGTCACCTAGAGAAGTTCTCGAGGATGTTCTAGTTTGGATCCGCGATTTCTACTTTCCTATGGACTTCATTGTGTTGGATATGGAGACTCCTGAGAATTTGAAGAATACACCGATTATACTAGGTAGACCGTTCTTAGCGACAGCCAGGGCAAACATTAATTGCAAAGAGGGTCAGAATGAATTGAAATTCGGGAACACAATGCTAAAAATTGATATATTTAAGGCCCATAAAGGAATTAACTGCGGGGCAGTGGAACAAGTATGCGACATCAGTTCTGCGGTTGAGGATGCGTTTCCTGAGGACGACTCAATTATCCCTGATCCTCAGCCCCAAGCAGATCATATCCCGCAGATAGAGGAGCCTAGCACCGATCTAGACTCACCCACAGCTCCCACCTTTTCTTCTGAGGCCCATCTTGCCCTACCTACTGTTGTTGATAATCCCATTCTGGAACTGAAGCCTCTTCCCGATCATCTGAAATACGTCTTTTTAGGTTTCGATCAGACATTTCCTGTGATTATAAATTCTCGCCTCACCTTTAATTAAGAAACACGTTTGATTTCTGTCCTCCAGCAGCATCGGAGAGCCATTGGTTGGACTCTCGATGATCTGACTGGCATTAGCCCTTCATATTACACACATCGCATTTATACTGAAGAGGGCGCATGACCATCCCGTGAAATGTAGAGACGCTTGAATCCTAATATACAGGAGTTCGTGTAGAAGGAGATCATCAAGTGGTTAGATGCAGGGATCATCTACCCGATCTCTGCAGTCGGTGGGTGAGTCCATCCAGGTTGTGCTTAAGAAAGTAGGACTCACTGTGATCACGACTGAAATCGGAGAAACTATACTGATGTAGACACATCCATTTAAGTTAAAATTCCTATTTATGCATGTTCCTAAGCTTAGATTTGCATTCCATATTATAAATATTTCATAGCGTGCATCATTCAGCATTTAGAGTAGTTGTGTATATTTAGGTTAATTGCGTAGTTTTTGTGGTTAGGAGCGAAGGAGATTTATTTTGGAGCCTCGGACTGACGATCCGACCATACGGATTTGATCAAAATGATGATTGGAGTCCAACGCCTCCGAAATCGCCTTGATCGATGTCCCATAGCACCATATGCAGTTCGAGGAAGATCAACAGCCAAGGGACTAGGTGACGTAATTCGGAGCTTCAAACGACAAATCTGACCATGCGGATGGATTCAGGTCGACAATCGCAACCCAACGACGTGAAAATCGACTCAATTCGACCTTTGTAGTTGCCCCTACAACAGAGAGGAGATGGACGGCCTAGGTCGTGCCACGTGGTGCAACCCAGAAAGCCCATGCACACGCATGTGCCATCGCATGCGCACAGCAGCGGGGGTGCGCGCGCATGCGCGAAGGCATGCACGCATGCAGGCGCAGTAGCGTAGCGTGCAAGGCAACAACAGTGGCAGTAGTAGCAGCGCATGCGGGAGTGAGGCGTGTAGCGCACGTGCCCGCGTGACAAGCTTGCATGGTGTGCGTGCCAACGGTGCGGCAGCAGAGGCTCGTGATGTGCACGCCAGCAGGGGAGAGGGTTGGTGCGGGATCTTCAACGACATTTGCAACGAATCTTCAGCAACATTTTTGACTGTCACTAAATGTCCTGCATACGATTTTGATTCTTTCCTTCACTATAAAAGTACCCCTACCCCTCCCATTCTTCTTCATCTCTTACTTTCTTCCTCTCACCACCTCCAAGGCTTTAAAGAGAGCTTGTCCTAAGCTCGGGATGCTCTTCTAGAGTAAAATCAAATATTTTCCCTCCTCTCATCCCCCTTCGTGGAGCATCCCGCGGTCGCCCTCTTACCTCCCTTCGGGAAGAAGATCCTCGCCGCGACGTCATCCTGCCCCGCCCTCTGTCCTCCAGCTCTGTCCTCGTTCGTCTCGCTCTTCACCACCTTTCTCCAGGCAACGTTAGAGCGAGTCATCCTCCAAGCGATCGTCGATGATGATTTCTCTCACCTATCTCTATCTTTATTACTTTTGTAGTATAGATTTCTTGCTTCCTAGTTGTAACAAACATTTGTTTAGAAATATATGACTGTTTCTCTCTCTCTCTCTTATATTTTGGAAGTAGATTAGGTAGATAAAATTTCATTGACCTGATCTCTTGCCCTATTAAAAATACCAAAAAAAAAGAAAAGATAAAAAGGACAAAAATAAATGAAAGCAAAACGTGTATCTTTCAAAACCAAACGTTCGCCTCCCCGTGTTCGACCCGGGACTTACTTTTCGAGTTTCGGTTATAAATTTTATCTGATCGACGGATTTTCTCTTGAATCTAGCTACGACGACGGGTTTTCCAAAATCCAATCCCACCTGTGTAAGAATCCGGCGAATCACATACAGACCTGTATAGCGTACTCATGGAGTGTTTGCATTGATTACAAAAGATTGAATGCCTCCACGAAGAGGGATCATTTCCCACTTCCGTTCATTGATCAGATACTCGAGAAACTAATGGGAAATCAATTCTTATGCTTTTTGGACGTGTACTCCGATTATAATCAGGTGGCAATCCATCCTGAGGACCAAGGGAAGACGACCTTCACTTGCCCCTATGGGACATACGCGTTCCGTAGGATGCATTTCTATCTCTACAATACACCTGCTACTTTTCAGCGGTGCATGTGTGCCATATTCTCAGATATGGTAGGTGAATACCTTGAAGTCTTCATGGACGACTTCCTGGTATTTGGGGAATCTTTTGATGATTTCCTACTGCACTTGGTCCAAATCCTTAGGCATTGCATCAACATGAATTTGGTTCTTTCCTCGGAAAAGGGCCATTTCATGGTTCCTAAGGGAATTATCCTCGGTCACCTTGTTTTTGAGAATGGCATTCAGGTTGATTGAGTCAAGGTTAATTTGATTTCTAAACTACCCATGCCTAGCTTGGTGATGAGTCCATCAAAATGGACTAATATTAAGCCTAAGAATATTTAATCGTATAGTTTAGGTGTGTTAATAATGACAATTAAGTTATAGAATATTTGTACGCCTTATAATTTGAGTTTATAACATTCTATAACTTAATTATTTTGTTATTTTTATGTGCAGGTAATAAAATCCAGAAAGAACAAGGGTGGGGGGATAATTTCCCCAAACAGCCGATTCTTTCCCCCCTCCCCCGCCGGACATTGGGTCAATCTTCTCCAACGCTCGCCGGCCAAAAACAGAAAGGGATTTGCAAATCCATGGATCGGCGCACGGAGGGAGAGAGAGGACTTAAAAAGAGAATAGGCGGCATGCACAAAGGAATCTTTCCCCCTCGCGGGGAACTGCTTCACCGTGGAAAAGGCGAACCTTGTGATCTAGCAGCGTGCACTGTGTCCTCTTCCCCCTTGCAGGGAAAAACCTTCACCAGTGCGCATGCCTCCGCCCGTGCGCCTCTTCCTGCCACAAGCACCGCTCACCAACTGCCCGCTCCAGCCCCCTGCAAATTAGACTCCGCACCCTCTTTGCCCGCGCGCACCAGCGCGCCCCTCATCTCCAGCCGGCCTTACTTCCACCGCACTTGCCCTACAGCGTGCTCTCTCATCCAGCCACAGCAGGCGCTCTCACACAAGCACGCCTCTCCTCCAGCGCGCCCCAACCTCTCAAGCAGGCACCCGCACGCCATATCCCGCGCCTCACTGCAGGCGTTCCTAACCACGCGCCATCACCAGCGCCTCCTGCTGCAGGCAGATCTCACCCGTGAGCCCATCACCTCCCTGCAGCCCCACGCCATAGCAGACGCTCAAGCAACATCCCGCGCCTCTCCTCCAACGCGCCTTCACCAACTGCTTGCACCAGCGCCCCCTGCTGGACTGCGCCATCAGCCCGCGCTTCCTCCTTCCAGCGCCTACCGCTCCGCCTTCAAGCACCCGCAGGCGCTGCATCTTCACCCTGCCAGGCCGCGCCCGCATGCCCGCAAGTCTTCTCCACAGCGCACCGCCAACCACCTGCAGACCGCAACAGCAAGCGCTGGCCCTCGCACCAGCGCGCGTGCGCACCGCTCGAACAGCCGCAGCAGCAACCGCCCTCTTGCTCCACTGGCCGGAGCTCCGGCCACCGCCGCTGGCCGCCTCCGGCCACCTCCACCGCCGCCGCTGCCACCATCGGAAAGCTGTTGACCTCGCCGTCCTCTTGAGCCCTGCATCGACCCCCGCGGTTCTCTCTCTCTCTCGCGAGGAAGAGAGAGGAAGAAAGCTCTGTTTTTGTTGGAATTAGAAATTACATTCAATGCCATTGCCACCGATTTCATTTTTTTATTATTATTCTATTATGGCAGAGTTGCATTCAAGCACTCACAGTTCTTTCTAATTGCATGGTATTAATATTGGTTAGTTTAAAGATTGATTTTGGACTTGACTTAAGTACTAATCGTCTTTAGTACACATCACATGAAAATCGCACTAATTCATCCTAAATTTATTGAGGATTTCTGTGAGGAAAAACTGCACTTACACCCTTAACTTTTTAGGTTATTGCAAATCTACTTTCCTTCACATTTTAAGTCCAATTTGAAAAGGGATTTCGCACTATCTGAAATAACATTAAATAATTAAAGTATTGATTGCATCATTGCCTCCCTGTGGACACGACCTGCTCTTCTGTGAGTGGTTAATTTCATTATTTTTGATTAGTCGATTTTTCCACCACTTAAATACTATAACGTTAAGAGAAAAGTCGACTGTCAAAATTGGCGCCGTTGCCGGGGAGGCAACAGATGCAATAGATTTACTTTATTGTTTTTGAATATTCTGAGTTGCGAAATTATCTGATCATTTTATTATTGTGCGAGGAATCTAGCACGGTGACGAGGCACAGCAAAGCGACGACATTTAACCTGAACGACGCGCACGGCGGAGATGATCTTTTTGGTGGACCTTGACACCACCTGGATGCCAGAAACAGGAACACGTGGGCCTTGATCCCACACACATAGGCTTACTGAGAAGCCTATTTCTAATTTAGTCAGTAGATCTTAGTTAGATTTAGTTAGATAGACATTTTAGTTAGATTTAGTCAGATAGACATTAGAAGTTAATTACGGTCTTTTGGACCCTTGTTGGGTATTTTTTGGAACGTGTTCCCAGTGACATTTCATTTCTTATCGCTCTTGTATGCGGGAACGTATTTTTGGGAGCGTGTTCCCATTTATTTAGATTATAGGATTATTTGAATTATTTTAAACTGCATTTTAGTTAGTTAGTTAGATTAGGTCTGTTTGTTACTATTATTAAAAAAAAAAAAATTGAACTACCTGCTAGAAGCTGCATATCTATAGGACGATCATCTATGACTGAATGAGCAGCATCTAGTTTATTTTTTATTGCGTTGCATTCATACACTACACGAAGAAAGCTGGAGTAAGGTACGTCTTTTCTTGAGCATTTTACTTATCATGCATATGCATTGAACCTAAATCTAAGACCACTAAAGTAATTGAATCAAATTAATTCAGTGGTCACTTTTAAACAAATTAGGATTGTTAAGAGGTTGGACTTTAAAATCTGTGATTGAAAATTGTGTAATAGATTATTCTTACTCCTATCATTCAGATTATCAGAGTCAATACTTCCCATCTTTTAATCAGGATCCCATGCTCCTAGCGTATCCATCCTTTGATGGGTACATTGATAATTCATGCGATCATTCTCATTCTTACCCTGGGAGTACTAGCTTGATAACTCCCACTTTTGAGCAGAGCCTAGGAGTGGGATTTTCTAATCCTGAAATCCCTATTTCCATGCAAACACCCAACCCTTCCACCCTTCATGATTTTCCGTATCGAGGTTGGACCGATACCCCTAGGCAACCAGAGCCTAAAATTGACTATCCTCCCCAACCTGATAATAGTAGCCTCTCCTCTTTTATGATAGAAATGCAAAAATAACAAAAGAAAATAATGGAATCAATGGGAGAGATGTTGAGGAATAGTCAACAATTAAATGAAGAAATAAGACAACTTAGCCACACGGTTCCCAATAATCCTGATCCCTACCTATCTGATCATGATCATGAAAATAATTCTGAGGTACTTAATGACAATAGGGATCCAATTTCATGTAGCGATCACTTAGACTCTCCCAATGAGACGCGGCCACTAGAGGATAACAATCATAGTGATTATCCACCTGAACTATATTAGAGTCAAAAGGAAGGGAAGATTATTGTTCCTATCACTTCCCCTCTTAGTTATTTGGTGGATTCCCATTCTACTCTTAGTGAGCCTACTCCTGACCCTCCACTTAGGGAATCAACACCTATCATTCAATATCTTGAGGATTCAAATGTACCTAATGAAGGTGACCCTAAGGGAATGGAGGATGATAAATTCTGGTCTCAGGGATATGAAGAGTCTAATTCAGAGGTTGAGGATGCCCCAATAGAGGAACCTAGACTGAAAATTTGGAGTGAATCACAGGAGAATTATTTATCATTTGAGGATTTAGCTCCAGAGGATAGAAATAATATCATTAAATCCGGATTCCTACTTTCTTTTGAGAGTCATCCTCCATCAAAACATGAGTTGATATTAGAGGACAAAGAAAATGAGAAGTCTATGGGAGACTCTCGGGGACAAAACAAGTCATTTGAGGATTTATACCCCGAGAACAATAATGAATTCAATGATATAGGCTTCCTCCAAAATATTAAGACTGATCCTCCGTTAGAAATAATTGAAAAAACTGATCCAACTCCTAATGAATCACATATACACCCTGACAAATATTTGAGTGAACTAAACGAATTTGGGGATGAGTGGAATGATAATGATTCTGACATTTTCACCCTGCCATCAAAGAGTTCTAATTTGGAGTCTACCCTTGATTCAAATATGACTCCGATCATTAATACTAGGCAGGGTAACGTGAAGTTGTCTACAACTATTAGGGAGTGTACACAATTTGAATCATTGTTGGAATTGGACCTAACATCAACTAAGCCTTCATTGGACTTAACCATTACCTTCCAACACTACAAACAACCTTTATACTCCCTAACCGATCCTTGGCTCAGGTCTCTGCTCATGTACATTCTTTCTGGAGAATATATCAGGCCAGTACATCCTAGGGTAGAATGGCGAGTATGGATTGATGCTTGTACTTTTACTCTCGCCATTCAAGGGTTTGAACTAATTATGTGTATATCTTTTAAAAGCCATCCTGCTTTGGAGGATCCTTGTTATCCTCCACTTATTCCGTTTCGGGAGGCCTCTTTTCATATTCCGTTTCTTATTCCTAGACCTCCCAAGGTAGCCAACGAAATTTTCTGTTTTCATATCTTCTGGCGAGCATTTGGAATTACATTGCATCATTAGCTTGCCAACATCCGTGGTTACCTGTTTTCTAGGCCTGCATTGTTACGCATATTCTTAGGGCCTAACCTTTTCTGTTTAGAACCAGACTTATAGGTTCCTTCTTAGTCTGGCTGCTGACAGAAAATGCAGCGCTTGTTGGGAGGCAACTCAGCAAATTGTGTCAGGTGATATTTTTCCTCCTGTTTTAATTTTACAATGGGGACATTGTAGGATTTAGGCATGGGGGAGTGCATTTGCATTTAGGTGCATTTAGGTTAGCATATAAAAAAAAAAAATTCTCTTTTCTTGAGCTGATTGGGTTAGTCCTTAGCAGAATACCTTTGTCATTGGAGGTTTTTCTTCTTGAATTATTTCTTAAGTTTAGAATCCAGTACATTTATTTCACATGCACGTAGACTTGGTAATGGATCCTTGAGGAAAACCAATGAGCATTTGTAGTCTACTGAACCCTTGGACAGTTCATAGAGAGTCAGGCATACTATCTTCTAATAGATCTACCTCATATTTGTGAGAAGAAAGTAGAGAGATTACTGGTGTGCTAAGTCTAGTGCAAGGACTCTTAAGTTTTGGATAATTAGATAACGATACTTCAGAGTTAGGCGTAGTTTTCACTCTCTGTTCCTGTGTACATACTTTGAGTGAATTTCTGAGAGTCACCAAATAAGGCAGATACACAGAGATTGAGTCTTAATAAAGCTATAACTGTGGTGGATGGTTACGATCGTCCTTCATAGAGTCCTCAGCTGAAGGAGGGTAATAGTGTCAAAGGTCAGAAATACGCCTGTCCTATCCATTCTTTCCCAGTGAAGAGAATAGGCACTTCCACCAAATAAGCCACACAACTTCCTTTTGACCATCATCATCCCTAATAATGCCTCGTAAATAAAAGTCCGTATCGTGTTGTGTTGATTGAAAAAGAAAAAAAAAATATATAAAGAAGTAGAAAAAGAAGAAATAAAAAGAAGAAAAAGAAGAAAAAAAAATTATATTAAAAGAAAAAAAAAGTCAAAGTGTATGATGTAACACTATTTTTGAGGCAGCAAAACACCTATCGCGTTCCACCAAATATGACCCATACCTACCTTCTAGTATTTCTAATCGCCTGAATACTGGTTGAGAACTCTAACTTAGTTATAGAGTTATTAGGATTTTAATTGAAGTGTAGGTGCCATGTGAGGCCACCAAATAGTGAGTATAATTTCTAATTCTGGCGAGATTCGTGATCTCAGAAAGAAAGAAAAGAGAGAGTGCCCAGGAACATTAAGAGAGCACAGTTGTGTAGCCTCTCTCAGAGTTGACTTGTCTAATAGTTTAGAGAGCTAGAGTCTGCAGTACTAGACTATATGTAGCACCAGTTGAGTGTGTGCCACCAAATACAAATCCATTCAATTTGATATCTCCTACCTAAGCCAAACGCTGGGGTCAAATTACAGATTATCGTCTGCTTTATCCCCGAAGAAAGTGGTTGCCTATCTCGACAGAAATTTTTGCCAAGGGTGATGTATGAACTCCCAATGCGAATGGCTGTTTCACTTGGATCTGTTACCTAGGTTATCAGCACTTCACATTTGTCTGGATTTCTAAAGTTTTGAAATAAGAAAAGAAGAAGTCTTCTGCTTACTTCTATTATTCATTTTTGCTAGGGACTAGCAAATCTTAGGCATGCAGGTATTTGATGAGTCCATCAAAATGGACTAATTAAGCCTAAGAATATTTAATCGTATAGTTTAGGTGTGTTAATAATGGCAATTAAGTTATAGAATATTTGTACGCCTTATAATTTGAGTTTATAACATTCTATAACTTAATTATTTTGTTATTTTTATGTGCAGGTAATAAAATCCAGAAAGAACAAGGGTGGGGGGATAATTTACCCAAACAGCCGATTCTTTCCCCCCTCCCCCACCGGACATTGGGGCAATCTTCTCCAACGCTCGCCGGCCAAAAATAGAAAGGGATTTGTAAATCCCTTGATTGGCGCATGGAGGGAGAGAGAGTACTTAAAAAGAGAAGAGGCGACGTGCTCAAAGGAATCTTTCCCCCTCGCGGGGAACTGCTTCACCGTGGAAAAGGCGAACCCTGTGATCCAGCAGCGTGCACTGTGTCCTCTTCCCCCTTGTGGGGAAAAACCTTCACCAGTGCACACGCCTCTGCCCGTGCGCCTCTTCCTACCACAAGCACCGCTCATCAACTACCCGCTCCAGCCCCCCTGCAAATTAGACGCCGCACCCTCTTTGCCCGCGCGCACCAGTGCGCCCCTCATCTCGAGTCGGCCTTGCTTCCACCGCACTTGCCCTACAGTGCGCTCTCTCATCCAGCCACAGCAGGCGCTCGCACACAAGCGCGCCTCTCCTCTAGTGCGCCCCAACCTCTCAAGCAGGCGCTCGCACGCTATATCCCGCGCCTCACTGTAGGCGTTCCTAACCGCGCGCCATCACCAGCGTCTCCTACTGCAGGCAGATCTCACCCACGCGCCCATCACCTCCTTGTAGCCCCACGCCACAGCAGGCGCTCACGCATCAGCCTGCGCCTCTCCTCCAGTGCGCCTTCACCAACTGCCCGCACCAGCCCCCCCTGCTGCACTGCACCATCAGCCCGCGCTTCCTCCTTCCAGCGCCTATCGCTCCGCCTTCAAGCACCCGCAGACACTGCGTCTTCACCCTGCCAGGCCGCGCCCGCACGCCCGCAAGTCTTCTCCGCAGCGCACCGCCAACCACCTGCAGACCGCAACAGCAAGCGCTGGCCCTCGCACCAGTGCACGCGCGGGCCACTCGAACAGCCGCAACAGCAGCCACCCTCTTGCTCCACAGGCCGGAGCTCCAGCCACCGCTGCCGACCGCCTCCGGCCACCTCCGCCGCCGCCGCTGCCACCGTCGGAAAGCCCTTTACCTTGCCGTCCTCTTGAGCCCTGCATCGACCCCCGCGATTCTCTCTCTCTCTCGCGAGGAAGAGAGAGGAAGAAAGCTCTATTTTTGTTGGAATTAGATATTACATTCAATGCCATTGCCACCGATTTCATTTTCTTATTATTATTATATTGTGGCAGAATTGCATTCAAGCACTCACAGTTCTTTCTACTTGCATGGTATTAATATTAGCTAGTTTAAAGATTGATTTTAGACTTGATTTAAGTTCTAATCGTCTTTAGTACACATCACATGAAAATCACACTAATTCATCCTAAATTTATTGAGGATTTCTGTGAGGGAAAACTGCACTTACACCCTTAACTTTTTAGGTTATTGCAAATCTACTTTCCTTCACATTTTAAGTCCAATTTGAAAAGGGATTTCGCACTATCTGAAATAACATTAAATAATTAAATTATTGATTGCATCATTGCCTCCCTGTGGACACGACCCGCTCTTCTGCGAGTGGTTAATTTCATTTTTTTTGATTAGTCGATTTTTCCACCACTTAAATACTATAACGCTAAGCGAAATGTCGACCATCACTTGGTCAAGGACATTCGCTCTTTTTTGGGGCACGTTGTTTTTACCATCGTTTCATTCCTGATTTCTCGAAAATCTCATGCCCCCTGACTAATCTTATCTCAAAGGATGGATGTCCCTTTCAAGATCACCGATGAGTGCACTCATGCATTTGAGAGCCTACGTGATCGAGTTACTCAAGCACCAATCCTACAATCCCCTTGCTGGTCTCTACCCTTTGAGATCATGTGCGATGCGTCTGACTACGCAGTAGGGGTGGTGCTTGGGCAAAAAGTTGACAGGAAACCTGTGGTCATCTACTATGCTAGCAAGATGCTGGACGAGGCTTAGTGTAACTACACTGTTATTGAGAAAGTCATGTTGGCAGTAGTATTTGGCTCGGAGAAATTCAGATCTTATCTTTTGGGCTCCTGTTTAAGTCGAAGCGAGATCAATGTAAAATAATGCGTCGTAGCGTAGTTGAAATCGCTCGAAAACAAATGAATTTTATTACTCGAAAATGTAAATCCGAGGTCGAACATAGGGAGCAAATTGGGGTCCAAAAATCAAGAACACAACTTTCAAATTTGATATAATATGCAATGAAGAATCAGAGTTATAATGCAAGAAATGTAAATAGATTCACAAAATATCAATGTATATAGAAGCACAAAAAATATGGACGTTTGATTTTGAAAATCAGACGTCTTAAATATCAGATTGCTACAGTGCTTCTTTGTCTTCTGTCTCTGATTTCCTTCTTCTTCTTTCTTTTCTTTCTTTTGCTCTCGGCCCTTGTCTTCTTCTTGGCTTCTTCTTCTTCTTCTTCCTTCTGTCTCTGACTTCAACTCCTCTTCAGCCTTTCTCCTCTTCAGCCGTGCCTTCTCTTTCCTTAGCTTCTCTGGCTGACACTCTTTCCTGCCTTGGCTTCCTTTTCTTCTCCTTTCTTTGGCTTCCTCTTTTTCGCCTGAGAGCAAAACCTACCCCTATCCTCCCCTGCGATCTCTCTTCTTCCTTCTCTTTTAGGCTTGCTCTCCCAGAGCCTTCTTGGGTTATCGGGTCAGGTATGCATGCCCGGGACGTGGCCCACTGGCGTGAGTGGTTGGCGAGGAGTGCACAGGCTAGTCGGGTATACGGGTCAGAGCCAGATCCGCGAGCAGTGGGGTCATGGATGAGGTGGTGGGAAAGTAGGACCGCACCCCTTGGTCAGGAGGCGATAAGCCCCCGACACTTTTTCACTTTATATCACAGCACCCACTCCTACACTTCCGAGGTGGGACTATGTTGTCCCACCTTCTTTGAAAGCGCCTGCAGCAGATGTCTCCTCAAATTGCAGCAGCTGCGTGGACATTTGCTGCCAGTAGCTAGGATGGAGATGTGCGCGAAGGAAATCCGCGTGACCTGGGACCTGGAGCCTGGGGCTTGGAGTCTTGGATGAAGCTTCCAAGCAAGCTTCTTCCTCCGTCAATGGCGGCGAAGGCCTCGAACCTGTCATCAAGAAAATGGCCTTGCGGCCTCGTCAGAATACGCTGGGAGCTTCACCTGAACACGGTGAAGGTGGTACGGTGGTTGGCGTGGAGCGGGGTGGCCTGAGCGTGCGTGCCTAGGTTTCCTTGTGCATGCGAAGGTGGGTGTGTTCGGGGGGCGTTCTGGGGGCTTGCCGCGGTGAGTGGAGTGAGGGGTTTGTGTCAGTGAGGTGTGGAGAAGCTCGTGAGGTAGTTGGCGAGGTGGATGGAGGCATGGAGCGGTGGGAACACCTCACCGGAGGTCTGACCAGAGGTGGAGAAGGTGGAGGTGGTTTGCGAGCATCGTGGCGTAATAGCAGAAATAAATGATATTAAAAGGATGAGAAGAGAGAGAGGACTTATTTGAAGGTAGATAGACGAAGGGAGATGTGGAGGAGGCGGTTGGCTTGTACTGCTGTCGCCGGAAACGAAGGACCCAGTGGGAGGAGGACGGCGACGACGAGAGGGCTGTAGGGATGTCGGCTGGTGCGGCGTGACGCAGACGAAGGGGATAAAGGGAACTCTGCCACTGGTATTGTGGTAGAGCAACGAGAGAGAGGGAAAAGAGTCGCCAGACCTTGCTGGGTGGTTGACTGGAGGGGAAGAGAGGAATTAGGGGGTATCTCAAGCCAATTCAAGCTTGGGAGGTGCGGGATGATCTGGGGAGGCTTTTATAAGCCCTGGCAAGAGGTCTTGTGCTTGGAAGCCAAGCTTCCAAGCATGGCAACCTCACTGGAGTTGGAAGGTCAGAGAGACCCAAATCTCTCATGCATTCGCATGAGAGATTGGGTAGGAATTAGGGCTTGATAATGGGTTCACATGAGAGGAGATTTCTCAGAGAATCTCCCTTTCAAATTTGAAAGGGATTCTTTGAGGAATTAGGGAGTTCTTTCCGTCGAATCCTTACCGGAGTAGGATTTCCTCTGCTGTAATGGTAGAGGGACTTAATTGCAAAGAATGATGAGGAAGTTAGGGGGGTTTCTGTAGAGGTTTTCAAAAGTTAGGGGTAGAAATGTAATTGGGCTGGACTTGTTTTCAAAGTTGGTCAAGGTGAATTCCCTTAGGTCTAAATTTTGGTACAAACCTAATTTGAACCTAAGGAATCCAATGGTGAAGTTGGATTTTGGGTTTGACCACGTTTGACTGGGAAATTTGCACAAAAATCTAATTTAGAGCAAACAATTGACTGGGACCCCAATTTAGGTTAAAATAGGTTATAAGGGACAAATTGAAGGTTCTAAACCCTATAGGATATTTTTCCATGAATTTTAGAGGGTTTAGGTGAATTTTATCCTGACCAGAACCTTGTTAAATTACGTGAGTTTGTTTTAAGGTTACAAGAAGTCATTTAATTCCCAGATTTCACATGAACCCTTTTCTGTCTGAACCAACCCACTTTTTATCTTGTTAAGATTATTTGACCTGTGTTTATCCCATGATAAAACCCATTGTTGCACTGCAATGGTAAAATTACAGTTTTACCCCTTGTTTCTTACTTTTCTTTCAGAAGGGTTATTTCTTTAGTTAGGATCTCCAGTTGGTTATGTAGGAGCTTTTGTTATCCTTTTTGGGTCAAAATGAGCTATCTAGGGCTCATGATGGTGTTCCCATCAGCTCCCATGTCATTATTTACTCAGATCACATCACTGTGAGGCACTTACTCGCGAAGAAGGACGTAAAACCTCGATTAATCCCTTGGGTCTTGCTGTTGCAAGAATTTGATCTCGAGATTCATGACAAGGCGAGAAAATAGAACGTGGTAGCTGGCCATTTTCCTGTCTTCTTTCTTTAGTCATTGATGGAAACACTACCATGAGCCATAACTAGCTCATTTTGACCTAATGAAGAGAATAAATGCTCCTACATAACCTACTGAAGGTCATAATTCACTGCACAACCATTCTGAGAGTAAAACAACAAATTAGGGTTAAAACTGTAATTTTACCATTGCAGTACAACCACGGATTTTCTCAAGAGCTAAACACAGGTCAAATGGTCTTAACAAGATAAGAAATGGGTTGGATTTGACAGAAAAGGGTTTGTGTGAGTTCTGTGAATTAAATAACTTATTGAAACCCTAAAATAGACCTACTTGATTAACCAAGGTTCTGGTCAGGATAAAATTCACCTAAGCCCTCTAAAAATCATAGAAAAATATCCTCTAGGGTTTGGTACCTTCAATTTGGCCATTGGAACCTATCTTGACCTAGAATGGGGTCTCAGACAGGTACCCCAGATCCTCCCGCATTCTCTAAGCTTGAAATTGGGCCAATTCTCCCTATATTCCTCTCTCCCTTGTTGGCCACAATCTCCGTAAGCTCCGGCGGTTTCTTCCTCACTCACTCATCGCCCAACCACAATACCAGTGGTCGGGTTGTCTTCCTCTCCATCCTCCGCATTGCGCAACATCAGTCGACGTCGCCTCTGCCCCATCTTCGTTGCCGCCTCATCTACAGAGCTTCGTCTTCCCCACAGCCGGCAGCCATACCGACGTGGATCCCCTGTCCCTTTCGTCCCTTAAAAGTAGGTCTTTCGACTCTCTCTCTCTCTTACTTTCTTTCCATCTCTTTATTTCTTAAAAACCACTCACCGATGCCATTGACCACCATCACCTCCACCTCTAACAATACCTCCGGCGAGGTGCTCCCGTTGCTTTGCACCTTCATCCACCTCGCCAACCACCCTACAACCTCCGCCTCGACTCCCTGATTATATCCCCTCACTCCAATCACTCCGTCAACCACCCAAACACTCCCTTGAACACACCCACACCTTCGCACATAGTGTGCCCTAGGCACGCTCATACAGGCACCCCCACGCCACGCCAACCACCCCAGCATCTTCACCGTACTCGACGACCTTTTTTGAACATTTTGACGTGGCCGTGAGGCTGTGCTATTGATTTCAGGTTCAGGATGCCTTCCGCCATTGTTGCGAAGCTTGAAGCAAGCTTCGAGCCGCTCCAGTCTTCGCTCTGCTCCAGGAGATCACCCCAGGCTGTGCGGAATCCTCTCGCGCACGCATCCAAGCCCTTGTGCAAAGACTCCATCAGCCGCAGCCCTTCAATTTGGCCAAAGCACGCTCTGCGACAGACGTGCGAAGGGAGGTGGGACATTTAGTCCCATCTCGGAAGTGGAAAAGCGCCCTTGTGTGCATAAATTGATTTTGTGTCAGAGGCTTATCGCCTCCAACACTGAGGGTGAGGTCCTCCTCCCCCCTCTCACGGACTCATCCGCGATATAGCCCGCGGACTTGGCCACGACCCGATTACCCAACTTGTTCACTCCTCACTCACCACACACACCGGTGAGCCTGGACCCGAGACTCCGTTAGGTCCGAATACCCGACCAGCTAAAAGGCTCTGGGAGAGTGACACTGAAATAGAAGAGAGAGAAAGAGAGAAGAGAGCTATGCGTGGGAAGGGGGGTTTTGCTCTGAGGAGTTTACCTTCGACACTTAGTCGAATTCAGAGAATTGCAGGGCTTAAGGCAAGGCAAAGAAGAGAAAGAGAAGGCAGACGATAGAGAAAGAAAAGAAGGAGCTGAAGAAGGAGAAGCCAAAGAAGAAGGCAGAAGACAGAGAAAGACACAGAGAAAAGAGAAGGCTCGCAGAAAGCCAAAGAATAAGAAGAGGGAAGAAGACAGAGACAGAGAAAGAGAAAAGCAATCAGACATTTAAGTCGTTTGATTAAAGAATTAGACGACAGATTTTAGCCTCATTGCATATTTTTACATTCAATCATTTGGTGATATTGTAGGAGTATTTGGTGATCTACATCACCATTTTACTTCTATACTTTTGCACTCTGATACTACTATTATTGCAATTTCTTTCAGTATAAATTGTGATCTTGATTTCTAAATACCAATTTGCTCCCTGTATTCAACCTCGGAAATCTTTTCAAGTAATAAAATTATATCTGTTTTGAATGCTTTTTTTGAGTTATACTACAACGCAATACCTCTTAAACACCAATTCAGCGCTCTCAATAGTCATCGATCTGTCTGGTCCAATCACCGAGCACTTTTTGGATGAGCATCTACTAGCCATTCATGGTCTCCCCTGGTTTGCTGATATAGTGAACTACTTGGTTACAGGGAAAGTCCCGCCAGATTGGGCGACTTCCAGGCGGGACAAGTTGATTTCCGAGGCCATGTACTATATTTGGGAGGAATCGTATCTCTTCCACTTTGGCAATGATTAGGGGATTCAGAGATGCATTTCTGACGACGAGGTCAGTGACGTGATCTCATTATATCATGACCAAGCCTACAGTGACCATTTCTCTGGGCGTAAAACCGCAGCAAAAATTCTCCAATGTGGGTTCTTCTGGCCCACAATGTTCAAAGATGCACAAACATATTGTAGGGCATGTGCTCGTTGTCAGACCCTCGGCAACATGGGTGATGAGAACCTCATCATGAGCCATAACTAGCTCATTTTGACCTAATACAAAGGATAAAAGCTCCTACATAACTCAAGGAAAGGCTTAACTCAGAGAATTCTGAGTTTAAGGAGAAAATAAGTCATAAGGGGTAAAAATGCAATTTTACCAGTATAATCTGCATACAGGGTAATTCAGGGTCCAAACATAGGTCAAAGCAACTTAATAAGAATAAAAGTGGGATGAGATGATCTAGAAAGGGCTACAGCAATTCCAAGGAACTAAATGATAATCTGTAACCCTAAAACAACCCACTTCAATTCACGAGGTTCAAGGCAAAGTAAAAATAGAATAAACCCTCTAGAATTCATAGAAAAATAATCTCTACGATTTAGAACCTTCAATTTGGCCTTCAGAACCCATTTTGACCTACATTGAGAACCATGCCCAATTAATAACTTAATTTGGGTTTTCGCATAAATTGACCGGTCAAACAAGGTTTAATATAGAAATGAAATTCACCATCAGATTCCTTAGGTCCTAATTAGTCATGTATAAAAACTTGAGCCTAAGAAGAAACCTCCTTGACCAACTTTACACTTTGGTCCTCATATATTTACTTTTTGGCCCTCAACTTTTGAACCCTCGCATTTTGGCCCCTAACTCTCCTTCGTTCTTTGCGTTCAGGTCCCCCCTGCAAAACCTGCCAGCACCATGCTCCGGCGACCTTGTGCGGAGCATGGCGCCGCGCAGGGTGAGGGGGAGAGCCTGGCAAGTAAACCGGGGGTGCCCTGCGTCGTCAGCCGTCGTAGGGACACCCCCCTGGTCGCTGTAACCCGCCATACCGGCCGTGCGAACGCACGGACGGTATGGGTTTCCATCTCCGGCGTCCTCCGGCGAGGGAGACACGTCGTCTCCCTCCGCCTTCCTCCCTGATTCGGTCCCTATAAATACCCCCGTCGCTCCACCGTTCTTCCCAGCTCGGATCTGACGGAGAAAACCCCCAACTTTCCTCTCCTCTCACTCCGGCCGACGCCCACCAGCTCCGGCGGTTCCTCCTCCTCCTCCTCTTCGCTCTGCCGCAATACCAGCAGCAGAGACTTCTTCCCCTGCTCTTCCCGCGCCACGTCGTACCCAGCTGGCGCCTCTCCGGCCCTCTGCTCGCCGCCGCCCCTTCCCCTGGGCATCTTCTTCTCCGGCGACAGTCGATACGACTGTCGCCCTGCTCCGGCCCCTTTCGTCTCCGTAGCTAGGTCAGAACTCCTCCCCATCTCCCCCTCTTTCTTTTCCTCACTGTCTTTTATTTGATTAAACCCTCGACCGCTCCTGTCCACCGTCACCCCCCTCGTCTCCGGCCATCCTCTGGCGAGCCGCTCCCATCACCCCAGCATCCCACACGACTCGCCGACCACCGCAGAACCTCCGCCTCCTCACCCTGATCAACCCCCGCCCTTCCACTTCCCCCACATCACCCTCTGCAACCCCACCGAACAAACCCATCCTCCGACCCACATTCCGACCTAGGGCAGCCCTTGCACGCCGCCCCAAGCCTCGCCACCACCCACACGAGCTTCGCCGCACTCTGGCGAAGCTCCCGGCACCTTCTGATTAGGCCGAGAGGCCGTTTTGCTGTGAATAGGCCACCCGACCTCCGCCGCCATTGCCGTGCAGAAGGAGCTGCTTCCGCCTGCAGCTGCAGGCGCGCCACGCCCAGCGCCACGCCCAGGTTCGACTCCCAGGCCTTGCGAGGCATTTCGACAAAGCATCAGGCTCGCAGCTGGGGAGAAGGCTTCGCGTGAAGCTGCGATCGCCCGCTGTTTTCTCCACTGCGGGCGGTCAATTAGGGTGGGACATTTAGTCCCACCTCGGAAAAGTCTGAAGAGGCGCAGCGGTTTAAAGCGAAAAAGTGCTGGAGGCTTACTGCCTCAGCACACGGGGTGAGGTCCCCTTCACCCGCCCGGTTACCCGGTCTCGTCCGCGCTCACGCCCCGCGGATCTGACCCGACCTGACTTAGACTGACCTGCACTCCTCGCCCACCACGCACGCCGGTGGGCCTGGACCCGGGCGCGACCCGTACCCGGCTACCCGGCAGCTCTGGGAGAGCTATCCTATGAGCGGATTCTGTGAGAGAGAGACGGAGGGGCGGGGGGTAGAGTAGGTTTTGCCCCCTGACGTAAACTCTGAAGTGTGCAGGCACAGGTGAAGAAGAAGGACCGCGGAAGAAGAAGGAAGCTGAGGGAGACACTGTAGCAACAAGCGGTTTAAGTCGTCTGATTGGAAAATCAGACGACGTCCTGAAGGGAAAAGAAGAAAGAAGGAGAGACGACGTCCTGAAGGGAAAAGAAGAAAGAAGGAGATCTGAAGAACAACAGAAGAAGGCGAGGCAGAGGAGAACACAAAAGAACACAGGGAAGAACTCAAAGAAGAAGAGCAGGAACAGCTGAAGGAAGAAGAAGAACATCACCACTGCAGAAGAAGAACATCACCACTGCAGATAAAGAAGAAGAGGATAACAGAAGATCTGAGACGAGGAGAAGCAAAGAGAAAAGAAGAAAAGACAACAAATTCTTTCTCTCTCTTTCTTTATTTTTTTGTAAAAGAAACATGTATATCTCTAGAATACAACTTGCTCCCTGAGTTCGACCTCGGGAACTCTTTTATTTTCCGAGTAAAAAATTTATATATTTGAAATGATGGCAATAACTGGCTATACTACAACGCTATAACAATAAAACCCGGTTGCCGCCAGCGTTTCAATGGGCCCGTGGGATATGATGCCCCTGAACCCGATAATTGTGTGGGAAATCTTTGACATATGGGGAATCGATTTCATGGGACCCTTTCCCGGATCTAACGGCTTCGAATACATCTTGCACGCTGTTGATTACGTCTCTAAATGGATTGAAGCTGTCCCCACGAGAACTTGCTATCATAAAGTTGTTCTCCGATTCATACAGGAGAACATCTTTTCTAGATTTAGGGTTCCTAAAGCCATCATTAGCGATGGTGAGTCTCATTTCAACAAAGTGCATTTTCAGTTTCTGATGAAAAGGTACGGGGTGTCGCATCGTATCTTGACTCCTTACCACCCCCAGACAAATGGACTGGTAGAACTGTCAAATCGAGAGATCAAGAAGATCCTTCAGGTCACTATTCAGCCTGATAGGAAGGACTGGTCTACTCGCTTTCCAGAAGCTTTTTGGGCCTATAGGATCGCTCACAAGACCCAATTAGGCATGTCTCCCTTCATATTAGTGTACGGAAAGGCATGTCACCTTCCCGTAGAGATGAAGCATAGGGCCTATTGGGTAGTACGGAAGTGCAATTTGGATTTGATGAAGGCTGGGATACACCGCCGGTTGCAAATGAGTGAGATTAAGGAACTATGCAATGACGCGTACGAGAACTCGTGTTTTTACAAAGAGCGGGTCAAAGCCTTCCATGACAGGCACATTGTACGAAAATCTTTCCACCTTGGTCAAAAAGTCCTACTCTTTGATGCCAGGCTCAAACTCTTCTTAGGCAAACTCAAATCTAAGTGGATTGGACCTTTCTTGGTAAGAAAAATCTTTGGAAATGGAGTCGTTGAAATTGGTGAACTCAGCCATGATTCTGAACCTTTTGTCGTGAATGGTCAGAGACTCAAACCGTTCGTCGAACTCACCGACCCAAACAAAGCTGAGTTATCTTTTGATCTCCATTCTCCCTAAGCTTATTGCTCCTAGCTGATGACGTTAAACTTAGTGCTTAACGGGAGGCAACCCATCATCTTTTGAAAAAACCCAAAATCCTTTTGACATATCTCTTCGCTGAAATCATATTGCACTTTAGGGTTCGTCCATTAGAATAGTCGACTCCACCTCTGGTACACGTACTAGAGCTTAAAATCGTCCGCAATAGTCACCTTGACTCGTCCACCCACCCTTTGAACCTGTTCTAATGTACAATCTAAGCTGATCTCGAACCCATCTAATTTACTATATCAGACTTCATTTTTTTTTTCTGAGCTTATAAATTGTATCTATTTATTGAGCTATTTAGGAGATTTTGCTAAAACGAAACATATTTTATCTCCTCGAAAGCTTGATCAACATGACTGTATCCTTAAATTTGCTGTGGCTCTTCCATCTAAATCTATTCGTTGTCCTAATGTCCTCAAGGCTGAGACCTTTTCCCACCTATTTGAATTCAACCATCTTGTTAAGGATGTCTCTAATTGGACTTTTGACAAAATGTTCTTCACTCACATCAATCCTGATAACTTCTTTCAGATTATGAGGAATATCACCCCTCTGACAGTTAATCACAAGAAAAATATTAAGGCCTTGATTAGCTTCATTTGGTTCAATGTTTGGTGGATTCAGAATCTTTTCAAACACAATGAGCTTCCCGATAAAAAGAAATTCCTTCTACTTGAGCAAAATTGAAAAAAATTTCAAATGTCCCAATGGTTCAAGTCTCAATGCCTTGCCACTTTTGCTCTGCCTTGGACTGAGCCATTTGTTGGATTCAAAATTAATTTTGCCACTACTCATGATGAGAATTTCTCTTATTGTGGTTGGGTCATCCGGAATGACAAAGGTGATTTTGCTGTGGTGCCAATTTCAGAATGTCCATTATGAAAGATGAAATTGTCATTCTTAAATCTATTATCCATGCTATTGCTGTGGTCCTGGTTATATCTTTTCAGATGGAAGTCAATTCATCTTTGTTGTATTATTGGTGGAATAGAAAACCTCAAGCGGCATGGCAAGCTAAATCGGACTATGAAGCGGTTTGGAATTCCCCTCAGATTGAGTCATTGGCCTTTCTGCATCCTTCGGTCAATGCTCTTGCTCGTGGATTGGCTAATATATATTGTTGAAGAAGATTCGAAAGGTTATCATTCCTCCTCAGCTATTCCTAGACATCTCTGCGACGTCGCCATTTTGGACAAGATCTAATTCCCTTACATTATCTTGTCGATGCTGTTTCCTACCCTCTTTCTGGCTATCCTTAGTTTTTCTGTTTTGGTTTTTCTGTTATCCTTTGTACTTGCCCACGAGTTGTGGTCCTTCTGTTTTTATATGAGGCAGGTCCTAGCCTAGTCCCCCGGGCTCCCCTTTTATCGCCTCCTGAGAGTGGGGGATGAATAAAATTTGCGCTCGTATTTCGTAAAAAAAGAAAGTTTTAATGTTGAGATACGATTTATACTTGTAAATCCTTTGTCTTGTAAAAAAACCAAGTTTTTCACGAATGGCGGAAAATCCAATCCCCTTCTCCTCCTTAAAATGTAATTTACTATTGATAGTATGCTTGTGGCACTATATGTTAAAGATCATTCTTGGAACCAAGCAATGTTTCAACTAAAAAAATATTACCTCAAAAATGTTAGAGACGTACCTTGACAAGTGTGTTTCGATAAATATTTTCATAGGATAATAATTAGTATCTTAGAGAGAATCCCTAATTTATATTCTAAGTTAGGCTATTTTTACTGGGAATATAAGATAGAGACAATCCTTAGAAGAGAACTTTAAATCTAGGATGGAGGTCTTAATTATTAACTTATTTGCAATGATTTATGACATTATTTTTTGTAGTGATTGCTTAGCATTAAACATCAAATTCCACTTCTTTAACATCATATTCTTTTCATTTCTATAGTGAAATAGAGTATTTTGCAAAGCAGAGGATCCAATCCATATTGTATGCTGGATATTGGGAATGAAAGGAATTAAAGCAACGGACAATTTCCATAGAGGAAGAAAATATCTTGATCTACTTAAAATAATGGACAGAGGAAAGTTACAGGTGACAACTGATATGATATTAGCAATGAAACTTACTACATTAACTCATGATGGTAAAATGCATCTCCTGCTTGAGATTTTAGAACTTTGCTCCAGAAAGGATCTAGTTGTCTAATAAAGCCCTTGAGCTTTTCCCATCCCTTCAGTCGCAATCGGTGCGTCAATTTTCACATGCTTGTTTGCCTCCAATGTCAATTCAAAATGGATTTGAGGCAAATGCGCCCACTGCATACATATGAGACAAATATGATACATTCATGTGGATGATGTAGGATTGTAAACGTTAAGGCTACTCGATATGAGATGAAATACCAACCAACTATTACCACTTATTGTGATTCTAAAGTTCGAAAGGATATAGACTTCAATGAAAGTTTGGTTCCTTTGATTTGGTTTTTCATTCATTATAGAGTCGTCTCTCTCTCTCTCTCTCAATTTTCCCTCTAAATTTTTGGATGCACAAATCTTTCACAAGGCACACACATTAAGAAAATATGACCCATCCAACCAATCCCTCTCTCTCTCTCTCTCTCAATTTTCTCATGCTTGATGGTCAAACTTGATTAATCGTTGACTGAGTTGTTTTGGTCAAACTTAGTCAACTTTGTCATTCATGTTAGACTAGGGAAATTGGGACCACTTAAGTTGGAATTGGTTTGGGCAAACGAGTTTGAGAAAAGTTTAGTTTTAAACCTTGGTTTCTATCAAAGGATGGGTGAATTGATGGATAGAGGATAGCACGGGTGAACGCATGTAGGAAAGAAACAAGTTTTCTCCAATATATGAGTGAGTCTTTTTTTCCACCTTTTTAATAATGTGCCCCCATTAGTTTACATGGTTAGTGGATTTATTTGCACTGTGTGAGAGAATTACCTAGACATGGTATATTATATAGGAAATAATGATGGGTAACTTATTCTTTGTTGAACATGTTCCTTCAAGACGCGTCATTATAATAAATTTAGGTTCATATGTTTTTCTAAATGAAAATGTTAAGATGAAATGCATGAGTATGGTAGTCACTTCTTAATATGAGAATCTAGAATACATATTTGTGAAGAGAAATGCAGCTATATCTAACAATAAAGCAGACAATTAAGATAATGCAATATTGTTACCAAGGGATTGGCTAAGTAGTATAGCTCTCCATTGGCATCCAAGAGGTCATGGTATCAAATCTTATGCATACCATATTTACCTTCTAAAAAAAAGATAAGGCAATACTCTAATTAATGATTAGCTAATCAGATCTAATCAAATGTGATTGATGTCATAAATGTTTCATGTTTCAAAGCTATGTTCTTCTAGGTAATATTTGAGATAGCATTTATTTCATAACTCCTGCTTGAATTAAGGAAACTTCAGAAATACACATAATCACTAAATTTGGTTTTAAGATAAAAGATCATTATACGAAATTGCATGCATTGGATTTCAACATTCTTGAGTATTGATGAGAATATAATGTGTACAATTCAATTGCAGTGATCCTACAATTTGTTATCAGGTTTTAATTTATGGAATTTTTAAAGCAAAGTACATAGATCCTAAGCATGTTATTTAAATGTGTTCATACAAAAAGTGTCCTAAGGTAGAGAGATAATCTGGGAATGTCATTGGCAACTAGGGATGTGTCCCGACAAGTATAATTGATGAATACTTACCTAAGGATAGTAAGTGGTATCCTACATATATATAGTTCTTAATTTATATAATAAGTCAAACTATTTTTTTGTTAAGGATAGAATTTAAATACATCCCCTTAAAGATGAGTTTAAACTAGGAGATTTGAATCATGAATCATCCGCCTTAACTTACAATACTATTTTTTTATAGCGCATAATAAGATTAGATTGTTGTCAAATACATGTATAAGCAAACTCTACCATCTAAAATAGAGTCTGTAATTAGATTCATGAGAATTTTACTTTCTATGTAAATCATTATACAATCAGTATAATTTGGAATAAGCATTTATAGCAAGAAGGGTCATGTAACGATCGAATTCTAATTATACATAAAATATTGACTTTAAATGTTAAAGTGAGGTGGTACTACACACTTTTAGAAATATGCTAGTCTTCATCTTAAAACTCTTGTAAAAGGGACCTTTATTGTAGAGCTATTTTTCCTACTTTGTCTCTTTGTTATTCCTTTTCATGGTTCATCGATAGTAGATCATTATTTTTTAAGTGAAATAGATAAAAATTCATAGGCACAAAATATCATTTTTGTGGAGTTGTGGCGCTTGTGGTCTCTTGGGGACTACTTCACAAGAGGGAACCTTGTCATAAAAAGAAAGTATCATTTTCGTTAGAGAAAGTAGGGATGACTGCATTAGCTTAATTTGATGGTTTAATTATCAATCTACCACCAATTCTCCTCTTCTGTTCATCGTTATATGGAATGGTATATCATTAATCTCATTCATATGTCGACAAGTTGAAGCTTCCAGTACTAATTGAATGGGTTCACTCAAAATCTCTCTCTTCTAAGGCTACAATGTATGCTTTTTCATCTCCTCTTTTTGTTTATTTCTTTTAATATTATGCTTCAACCTTTCCTTTAGAAAAGAATTTCAAATTGTTGCCTTGTTAATTATTTTCTTCCCCAACACTCATATCCAAGACAAAAATGCAATGTTGAAGTTCGTTCACTAATACTCTAATTAAACTTAATTCAAATTTAGCTGATGGCTTACATTCTTTGCCGCAGCACTGAAAGCTTCACGGTGGCTAATATCTGGATTGTTTGCTTTTATCCTTTGGATCTCCTCCCTATTAATCACAACCAATAAAATAAATCAAGTTTGAAAAAGGTTATCAACCTTTTAATATTCGTTGAGGAAAGCAAAAAAAAAATGTAATTAAATGTCTCACTTAATAAATCTGTTGTAAGCAGAGGGTGCGCGTTGTCTCTTTTGATCTGGGGCTGTTTCATTAAATTAATTTCAACATATTGTAAAGTTAGACATGTGGAAACTATAGTTGGCATAAATTTCATGAGAATTAGTAGCTAAAAGAAAAAAATGGAAGCAAATTAATGTATGTACGTATTTAGCCTTTCATAGCCATAGTAATTACCATGCACACGAAATTCTTGATAGTTAAGACCCTTTTTTGTGTACATAATTACATCTTAATGATGACTAAGGGAAAGGCTCTTCACATCTGTTGTCTTGATGTAATTGGTTTCTTGGGGCCTTTTAGACAATGAATTCAAGTATTTGAACTTTGCTTCTCATACCTAAATTGATACACGTTTGCTATTGTCTTTCTTGTGCTATGAAGTTTTTTGCTATTATTTACATTTGTGCAATCTTTTAGTATATCCTCCTCCTCTATTCAGTCTACTCCATTGACACCACCACCATTCTTAGCAATACCTCTACCATCGTTGCCAACATCATCATCTCTTCCACCAACACTAGCACCACAACCACCTCTACCACACCATCACCTCAAACAACATATCACCATCGCCACCTTCAACTTCGCCACCTCATTGCTGACATCTCCATCACCACCATTATTGCTACCTCAGCACCATCATCACCATTCTATATGTTGTTGTTAGGGTCATGGAGGCAGAAGATGTAGGGGCTGGTGGGTTGGGGGGAGAGAGGTCACGGAAGGAGGCATCTAGGTTGTCATGCAAGCTGAAATTCATTACCTATTTCTCTTAAATTATTTAACTAGTTAGCTTTTAGATTAAAAATAATAAAAAAAATAGAAAAAGGAAAAATGCTTTTAGCTATTGTATGTGTTACAACTTTTGCCTTTTTGATTTCATTTTATTTTTTATTGAAATAAATTCCTCTTGTGGAGTGAGAACCTCCAACTAAAAGAGTTCAAATATGCAATCTTGTCAATAAGTTGGCATAAATTTTGGTAATAGAGGGTAAGATGTCATTAAGAGGATTTAGGTGGATATTTCTATTTGATTTTTGGCTATTAGTTGCTTTAATCATTTAATTCATTACTTCCTTTTTCCTATTTGATTATGGCCTTGTAACATGTATCCTTTTGCGAATAGTAGTCTTCCTTTTTATTTCGGTGCCAAAGAGGTATAGATGATGAAGTACTTGGTTTTAACAGAATGATATTACTAATCACCTAATTGAGGGGACAAGTGTCCACCCTTTATCAATTAACATGACCCTACAAAATTAATGAGGTGCAAGCCTTCAATCTTCTTACTAACCATTTGAAGGCAAACATGTTTGGTACCTCCCTTTTTTCTAGTGTGCCCGATCAAGCTATCTTAGATGTTGATCGTTTTGGCAAATTCTTAGTTTCCTACTCTTACATGCTCCTCTCATGTCCTACTTAGCCTACTATTCATTAGGGTGAAGTGATCTTGAAGTTGGCCATTCCTACTTGCTTGCTGTCCTCAAGAGGATTTTGCGTGGTAAATTTCCTATTGATGTTTAGATCAGGGCTAAAGGCATTTCCATGCAAGGCTTCCAAATGTTGTCGTACTATCTCATTTGAGATTAATTGGGTGAACAACTAATTTGTTATTTAGGTAAACATGCAACTAAGAAAAACCAATTGACCCATTTACTCATTTAAGAACATGCTTACTACATTTAAAAAGTCCAATTGATCGTTCATTCCCGATCTCCCCCTTTCACTTCAATTAATTCGCACTTGTCTCCTTTTGACCTACAAGTATTAGCTTATATGTTTTTGTTTATGCTTCAAACTTGAGCATGACTCATTTTGTATGACGCAACAACTTGTTGAAATCTCATTCTTTTTTTTAGCTTAATAGGAAATTGTGTAAGTCATCATCTTATTAACATCTTATTAGTATAGATATATATATACATGTAATCGTATATATAATTGTCTTTTAAATATTTTAATATTAAAAAATATTCAAAAAATTAATCCATACTTATTCCCCTCACTAAAGATCGATTACTTAGTTTTGCAACCCTGGTTGAAGTAAGCTTCCCTATGGTTTTAAAGTGAACTTTCCCACTAGATGCCACCTAACCTATAGTGTGGATATTCATGACACGGAGGGAAATAAGATTTGGGCGTTGTTGGGAGGTTTTCATTCTCCTATTATTTGCATTCCTAGCTTCAAATGCTTCGCTATACTTTAATATTTCATAAACCATGCTATCTGTCCTTTACATGTATATTGAGATTGACTCAGTTCCAATTCTTCACTAGTAGGAGGTCATCAACCTTTTGCCATGGTAGTTTCTCTCTTGCAAGTATCATCTGCAGTTTTGGATTTTGTATGCACTTGTTTAGCTAGCTATATGTCTAGGAAGATAAGGAGGTAGCTAAATCACTTCTGAGACAAGGAGTAATGCTGGAATAGAACTAAATTATTGGATATCATCTTTAGTTTAGAGGCCTCATTGAACTTGAAGGAGCATAGATCCAAACATTTCATGCATGTTTACCGTTGTTCTTGCTTGAATCATGTGCTTCCATGTTTGCTTCCTTTATAGTGGATTACCATATGCATTCATTTTTTAATGGTTACTTCTTAGGTGCTAACCTCTTTTCTATCTTTTTGCTAATATGTGTTAAGGCTGCGAGACGTGGTCATATGATACTACGGTTAATTTCCTTTTTTTTTAACATCTCTAAGACTATGATTTGAGCTCTATTTTACGCTTTTCACCGGAAGCAAGTATGCTTTGCTTTGGTCATCCTACTCCTTTTGATTTTCCCTCCTGTGTGAGAGACTTGTTTAAAGAAATTAATCAGATCATACTACTTACTAATCATATTTTGTTTTAAACAAACATATAAAAGGAAGTTAGAGGCAATATGAGAATAGCCTTACAGCGCATGGGAAGAGTTTGATGCTGGTAATTCTCAAATGCACTCATCAAAGGCATCCGATTGGCCTTTGAAGAAGACCCATAGTCAATGCCAAACTCTTGGAACTTGTTATTCTGTAAGAAATACTTCACAAATTAGAAAGCATGCTTTTCTAACCGTGTACATGACCTTCACAAGAAAACCTTCACTTATATTTATATTAATATATATAAACGTTCAAAGTGTATATATATATATATATATATATATATATATATATATATATATTAACCTGTCGTTGTTTCATAAGTTTAGAAAAGTTATACAAACAGTATGGTTTGGACTGCAGGAGAAAAAAGAAGAAGAGGAAAGAAATACCTCTTAATTTCTTTACTAAGATTTAATCAAATTTACGGGGTCAGATCTTATTTGATGTATGAATCAAATTAATAACCAAACACGTACAGTAATTAGTTGAATTGTTTTCTTCTCCATCTCTTACTTTTCCATGAGAAGATTTTAACATGATATCCTTTATTCGGCTTTGAGAAAGAAGTATATGTATCTTTCATATATATGGGGTGACATCTCAATAGCCAATTTTACCGTAAGCTTTCACAGAAAAAGATGGCTCCTCGTTTGTACCATTACCGGCAAATATGGCAACGTTTTTTGTACACACGGAATGCAAGAAAAGCCGGTAAAGCTCTGCCACCACACCCCCCCCACACACACGCACATAAAAACAAGATCCAGCAAGCACATATAAGAGGAGTGTGTGAAGTAATTAAACATGTTACCAATAACTAAGAAACTCCTCCAAATTAACCATGCAGTAAGGATCCAAGGTAAGAAAAAAAAAGCGGAAGAAATCAACATGGTATGAGAGGAGGATGCGCCAATTAAGTTAACCTGAGGGAGATGAGTTGGGAGTGCTTGAAGCGTGGCTCCTAAGTTCACCGAGAGAAGACTTGCGCAATGACCGCACCTCACCGTGACAATGTTGTGTAGGTTGTTGGATGGCACGCTTACCTGCAAGAGAATTAGTGGAGCTTCCTTTAGAACTCTTGCCCATGTTCGTACGTGTGCCCTAATTAATTAATCAAGAGGCCTCATTTGTTGATACCATGTAATTAAGCCTTTCCGTGATCTTTAATTAGAAGTACATGGTAAGCTGAATGCTATATGCTATGCAATTAATGCAATGCGTGATCCTATTGGAGGTACGTATGCGTAGAGAGATCACGTATGCCTCTAGAGGCAATAATATTGTACATATACGCGTAGCGAACACTTGGGTTGGTGTATATGCTATGTATATATATGGACAGAAGTTTCTTCTAGGACATACCCCGGTCGGAAATATCAAGAAAAATTGAGTTTTTTTTCTTCCTTATGCTACGTTTAGCAGTTAAAGTTTTGAAGAGTATCTTTGATATGTATGTGCGTCCAAAAACTATTGGTTCATAAATGGTGGAAAAAGGTCTTCCATGTAGAAGATTGCGATATACAGATGGAGACCATGCATCTTTCGATACCATGATCTTATAATTTCATGGGCTTAACCCCTTCCATTAATATTCAGGCTGCGAATTCGTACGTTTTTCCACCCAAGACAAAGATCACTGGATCCACCTCGATGTACGTAGCTGATGAAATATCCATTGTGTATCAAGAAAATGCAAGAAATATGTTGATATATATATATATATATATATATATATATATATATATATATATATATATATATATTCTCCAGAGATCCAAAAGATTTTCTTGATAAATAGAAGGATCGATTGATGTTAGCCGCGGCCATCATTTTTCTCAAGGGATTCTTTACCTCTCCTGTTAATATATGCAAATTAACCAAGCTTCTAAACGGATGGAATGAATAAAATCATGCAAACAAAACGAAGGGGCAATCTTTCTTTCTTTTTTTTTGTTTTGCTTTTGTCCCAAGGGGAAGATCAAATATGGAATCCGTGATATCTTCCTCCGTGCTTCCTTTCTTTGGAAATGGGATGAGATCCTCAGAGGTCTTTGCCCTTGTGGTGGAAAAGGGGGGACCATTGCTTTCCGCAGGCTGCTGCAGGGCTGAGAGAGAGAGAGAGAGAGAGAGAGAGAGCAAAAGACACAGAGAGAAAGATATGAAGGGAAGGAGAGAGGGGGTCTTAATTTGGATGTGCATTGCACCACCTCTCATCCCCCACTTAATCGAGGAGAGTAAAGGCATCGTGGCCATATGCCTGTCTGTGTACTCCCTATCGGCTTTCTCTGTAGTTCTGGGCTGCATCAACTGGAACCATGCCTTCCACTCTAGAAAGAGAGAGATTTAGGAGGAGGGGGAGGGTGTTGATGACATTGACTCAACACAACAGACCCATTACCACAAAATCCAGAAGCATGCAACACACAAACACACACAGGGGAGAGAGAGAGAGAGAGAGAGAGAGAGAGAGAGCTCCCGAAGTTGGTCATAGCATGCAGCTAAGAAGGAGGGGAAAAAGCTTATAATGGGAAGGCAGCAAGAGATTGTGTAGATTTCGATGACATCTGCCAAATTTTTGTCGGCATACTTTGCAGCATCTCAAGATTCTAAACAAAGAAAACACAATCTCTATCATCATACATGCAGCCACATATATTTTGCATATCTCTCTCTCTCTCTCTCTCTCTCTCTCTCTCTCTCTGTGAAACTTTGAAACCTACAGTAAAAGCGCCTAACAGTATGCTTAAGGATGAGATGATTGTCTTACACACCCAAGAGGACCCATGTGATGGCATGCACTTATGATGCCATTAACATTATTAATCATGTCTTACATATAAAGCAATTATTTGGCTCAGCTCATATGACTTCTTTGCTTTCTTCCTTGAGAACCAACTGTAGATGATCTGATCCGCCGGAAAAATTTCACTCTCTTGGAAATCTAAAAGAACAGCTTTTTTTTTCATCAAATACCACCTTCATTCGTATACCTTGGCATCACAAAGAAAGGTAGGGAAACAAAGACAGATGCCTCCATGATAACATAGAGAAGAGGAGGAGGCGGAGAAAAGAACAGCTTAGAGGTTCTCAACTAAGCGAATTTGAGTACCCATTTGTCGACTTCACTTAAAGTATAAAGGCACATACGACCTTTACCTCTCCTAAAGTTTTCTCTCCACAGAGAAGTGGGACGTCTCTCAGGGATTCTAACCCTAACCCTAACTCTAGCCAAGCTCAAACTTTCTGACGTCTTCACCGCCTTCTTCTCGTTTTCTGCGCGCGAAGGTGGTGAAGGAGAATCCCATGTCCTCTCACGAGTTGATGTGGAAAATTCCATGGCAGTACTGAGGAACCATCAAAGGGAAATGACAGCTCCATCTCATGCACTTTAATTAGTACCGGCAAGAACACCCGAAGACCCAAGATCCTTAACGACGGTTGCCAATAATGTTTTGGTCGGATCCTTCACTACTCCATTTACTACGTATATCTAGCGATTACTTAGACAACAAAGCAAGCAGAAGAGAAGGTCGATCGTCATATATAATAAGAGAGAGAGAGAGAGAAGGGGGGTGGGGGTGTGGGCGCGGGGGAGTGATGGCTTGTTTGTTGGTGTATGTGCGCGTGTGTGTTTGCGGAGCGTAATTTGTGGGTTGATATGTGGAGCTTTACCGCGAGGATGGTGTTGCAGAAGTTGCAGTGGACGTAGCAGACATGGTCGGGGGAGAGCGACAGGTTGGCGGACATTTCTTTCTCGTCGGCGATTGACGACGGGCATAAAGAGGGAGGAGAGGATGGGAAGGAGGAGATGAAGAAGAAGAGGGGGATCACAGATGGTGGTATGTTGTAGGAAGGGAAAATTAGCTATATAACCTGGAGGAGGAGGGGTGGAGGGGGGGGAGGAGGAGGAGGAGGGATAGCCAAACAACATGGTGGGGGACAACAGCAGTGGTGTGGTGGGGGCCCTTGTGGGGGGGGAGAGAGAGAGAGGTGTTGATTAGAACAGTCGTGTGGGGTTGGAGGTCTAGTGGTTTTCAGCAGGGGAAGAGGAGGGAAGTGAGGATTGTGGAATGAGTACAGTGGTAAAGAGGGAGGGACCCGCACACACACACACACACTCTCTCTCTCTCTCTCGCTCTCTCTCTCGCTATAGTGGAAAGTCATGTGGGGAGAAGCACAGTATTAATGGAGTGGAAGCAGACTGATACCCAAATAGAATCCTAACAATCCCACAGGGTAGCAACAAATTAAGCTTTCAATTATGATCAGGAGGGAGAGAAAGCACAAGGGTTATATGGTAAGGAAAGTGTTGGGAGGTATGGGGATGTGTTTCTTTGAACTTTAGGAATGTTAAATCATAGTATCAGATCCATATGTTTAGATTAGCTCCCAATTGGAAGCTTCTAAACCAAAATGACGGTGAATTTGAATCTTATATCAATCACATAACCTACATCAGCTGAAAAATCCCTAGGTTCAAGTTTTTGATCAGCTTAGAAAAATAAGCCTTCTTGAATTCCCATCTTTCTTCCCTTTTTTTTTTTTTTCAAAACCTATCTATATATATTGATGAAATTAAGAGATCCTTTTATTCTTACCTCTCTTCCCTTGAAGGAAAAAAGGAGGATCAAATTAAAGCTTGCTTGCTAAGTATAGAGGAATAGGTATAAAATGGACTATGACACCTAGTCTTAAAAGCAAAATAAAATAAATATTAAATGCAAGCTAAATATGACTCATGATCTTATAAGAAAAAAGTCTCGAAAAGTACAAAATATCATCAATGTGGTGCCCAAAAAGAGTATATAAGTATGATGTTAGGTTGCTTTGATGTTAGGGAAACTTCAGTTGTGTAGATGTGAAAGTCCTTTGTGTGATGTGGAAGAAGTGCTTCTTCAGTGAAGGACAAACCTAAATGGAGTTGAAAGACATCTGATAAAGTAAAAACTTTTATACATACATGGTAATGGTACTGGTAGAAGAATTTATCTTGAGTTGGTGAGGAATAGGATTAAGATGTTCAACCTTCCAAGATAAGCATATGGTCCCCTCCCAAAGCTAAATGATAAAGATATTGTCAGCCTCAAGTTCATTGATTCACAATCCTTTCCTACTAGCATAAATTAGCTCCCAAATGACAATATGCAAGAAGGTGTCAATGGTAGATGAAGATTGAATAAAAAAATGTGGAACTCACCCAGCTTTCCTTTACTTTTTGAATTTGTAAGGCTACAAGTAGTAGTTACTAATTTAAGGTCTTATCGTTGTTTCTTCAATTGTAACGCTAGGAATTATATTGTTTTATATTCTATATGATGAGCTTGTGAGCATTGTAAGGCCATCGGGGCCAAAGGCATTAGAGTTGAAATGGTTAACTTGAACCAACTCGAACCTCTACCTCCTATCAAATCTTCCCAAGGAAGGGGAACTCCTAGTAAACAAGTTGAAACCTAGGGATTATCTACTCTATGAGGTTCGACATATTGGTTGGATGTCCAACTAGAAGGTGGAAATTGGATGTAAGAGAATGAACAGGCACCTTGCATTGTGTTTGAATGTTAAAGAGCTATCTTCAACGGGATGACAAAATTGTGTTAACTCATTGGATCTCTTGACAAGAATAAATTCTCCTAATCATCATTGGATGCCTCGAAACTCACATTTATTGATATTTTAGATTTTTCGAGAACTAGAAATGAAGAAAGCCCTTCACTGTAGACTTCCCAAGAAATGTCTATGTAAGGCCCTTGGGAGCATCGAAACACAGTATAATCTAGAACAACCAAAGCAATTATCTAAGAACTTTTACTCTCTATGACCAAGCTTTTTAGCACCTACAAAAGATGTAATGTTTCTTAAGACCTAGAGTCATTCTAGCATGAACTTAGATGTCAATCCCCCTATCTTGTACTTGCGTGCCTATTCCGCTTCTTTATCCTTGATATTTGGACTTTGAGTAGTGGTGCTTCTTTTAGGTGTCCATGCACTTGAAGAACTGTCAAATCATAGCACATTCTATATACTTCTAGGATAATTCCTCTCCATGTGCCATCAGCGAAAGAGTAGGTAGCAACAATATTTAGTTTTTTTTTCTTTTCTTCTTTCTACAAAATATGGGAGTTAATTTTATTTATCTCCTACTCCCCGGAGGCAATAAAAAAGAGGTAGGGGGACTAGACCAAAACTTGCCTTTTACAAAAAAAAGCATACCACAACTTGTGGCCTAGTACAAAAGGGAACAAACAACGAAAAAATAAAAGAAAAACCAAATTAGGCCAAACAGCAACATCAATTGAATTGCACTGAAGAAGAAGAAGCGAACAGAAGCCCACCCCTAGATGTTAACGAGCCACAACAACATATGGAATCTGTATTAAATCAAGACGAAGAACCCCCAAAGTATGTCTATCCAGCTCCAAAGAATTGGTAAAAATCTTCTAGTTGGTCGTACCCAAGCATGCCATTCTATATGCAAGACCATTAACAGAAGAATGAACAAAAGAGAAGTTCCAAGACGAGATGCTTCAAAACTTGTTTCTGATCATCCATGGCACCCGAATCTTAACTTTCCACCAGTAATGCAACAACGTGGAATTATCTTCTAAAGTCAGTGTAGAATTGGAAGTGGTAAAGGTCCGAAGGGAATGTAGCATAGCTCGAATAATCGCTGTAGTCCGCTGAACAGGAGGAGTCTTCCTTGCTGCGTCAAGAATGAACTCCCCCAAATGATTCTGAATGACCCAAGAAACCCAAGTGAAGTCCCCATCATGATAAGCTGCATAATTAGCCTGAAGGCCAGAGGAAGGGCGAACCCAACTCAAGAGAACAGTAGAAGGCCTATGATTCTTGAACTAATTCCTTATGTCATAAGTGTCCCAGCTAAATTTGAGGGATAAGATAATCTTGTGGAACGGAAAGCCTTCATTCCTAATCTTGTTTCTAAAGTATCAAACATTGTGCAAGATAAAGCAAATAAGAGCAATAGTTCTTTTTCTTTGATGATCCTGATTAAAAACATGGAAATAATGCCAAGGATCAATATAAGGAACATCACATTCCGAGATGACCCATTTTGGATATGAGAAGGACAAGATTGCTATGGGATAGTAGATGATCGAAAGTTTCAATCTTAGGGAATTTAGGGCAACAACAACATTTGGAGGGGAGGGAATGCCTAATTTGACAATATTATCATCAGTGGGGAGTTTTTTCTTCAAAATTTGCCAAACAGTCACGGAGATACGAATTATTTTTATGTTTCTCCTTTAGGATAGTTGGAAAGGGACAGATTTTAAGGGATAGATATTATCAATTACGTTGCTTTTGGTTATAGCTTTGCCTCTACAAATTTGTCATTAATGCTCACTTCATTCTTTACATGATGGTCTAATCCCTTGTAGGAAGTTGGCTATTTGAAGTAGGTTCTTTTCTTTTATTCCATTAGTGGACAAAGGAGAGCATGCAATAGATGAACCGGAAGTAAGGGCATTAAGTTTTGTAATACAATCTCACTATTTGCTCCTTTTTACTTATTTTTGGAGATGCCAATGGTGTTGTAGGGAACTTGGATGAAAAAGGCTTGATAGGTGAGGACTCTATGCAAGTTATTAAAGCTTCTCTTTAGCCTCAAAATTGAATCCTTGGACACATAACTTTGGATAGAATGATCACACCAACTATTATGTTGCATTGATTTGGATTTCTTACATCTTGGCCATTGCTTTTAGAATTACACTTTTTTGTAGGACTTGATCTTACTTTTACATTGAGTTTCCATCAATTTAGTACAATGGCATGAGTAGTAGTCATTTTCCTTTTATATTTTAAAATTTAGGCTTTGCTCTAGTCCTTTTGCCTTTCTTATGAGGGGTAAAAATTACCTAGATTTGAGTGTTATGTTTGATTGATTTATCATTAAATGATTATGAGTGTTTTGTATGAGAATTGTGACAATATAGAAAGTTAGATGACTAAAGAAAAGGGAGTAGATAGAACTGAACCAAAGAAATCATCACAAATAGCCTAGATAACTCAAATTGTGAGAATATTCAAAGATATGGAATAAATCAAAATAATAGATCAGAATTTAATGTCTCATGATCCCTTAAATCTAAAATGATCAAAGTTCGAGTACTCTGATGTATGTGAGAGAAAGGAGAAAACTAAAAAAAGAGCATTGACAAGTGAAAAAATAAAGCTAGATTACCTTAAGGTTAGGGGAAAGGGCAATATTCGAGTAGCCATTAGGGTGAAAGGACCAACTTATGTATGAAAGAAGAGGACTATGGTCCTAGTAATCAGACTATGTCCGACTACCCATTAGGGAGAAAGGATTGACTCTTCTTAACCGATCATATACCTCTAAGCAACTAAGCAATGTTTGAGTAGTTATTGAGAGAAAGAGCTGAATATGAAATGACATCCAACACCCGAATATGCTAATCTCCCTCTAAATTTTATTTCTAAGTTTGAAGATTTGGAAAAGAAATTCCTCAGCTTCTTCTAGATAGGCGAAAGAACCAATAAGGACAAGAAGTTATTAAATACAATCATCCAAGGTTAAGGTGAGAGACTACATTCTTATTTACAAAGATTGGCAGACTAGTTGATGAAGGGTACAAGGGAACAACAGGGTGAACCTATATCAATTGTAGTTGGGAGGTTATTGATGAATAAATTATGGGAGACCAACAGTATATAATGAGTGAGACATGGCATATGTAACGACCCGGTTCCCGAGTCCCTACGAGACACAAGAACCGGACCGACTCGACTAATCCCAAGACCTAGTCGTCCAACGAGGAAGTAACCAAAAGACAGTAAAATAAACCACATTCAGCATGAATATAACTAACAGTAAGAAAGTACAGCAGTAAGGAAAGAAACTACTACAGTAGCTACCACCACAACAGTAAAACAACATTTATCATATAACAAGAACTGCAGGTAAAGAAGGTACAGCGGAAACAAAACTACTCACTAGAACAGAAACAAAAGAGGTACAAACGGCTGTGGTAACTCTACTGGACCATACTCGGCCCAGCGTCCTCTGCAGCCGCCGACCCTGGCTGCTCAACACCTGGTCCTGAAAAAGGTAACGAGTGTAACACGTCAGCAAAACGCTGAGTAGAGTGGCTTAAGTTATTTTTAAAATCTGTTAAAGTATGGAACCATAACTAGAATCTAGGACATTGCATGAATCCTAGGAATGAGAAATGTATGGAATGATAGCTCCTAGGTGATGCATGAATCCTAGGGCTGGAAAACTAGTTGTATGCTAGATCCTAGGATGTGGCATGAATCTTAGGATGGAAAAACTAGTGGAATGTATAATACTGCAGTCTTGGAAAAATGAAAAGGAATATAAAGCTGCCTGTAACTTGAATTAACAGTTGCCTGTTATGAATAAAGAAACATGTTTGAGATCATGGATTTTGAGAATGTGAATCTGGAAAGTGAAACATATGATGTTCTGAGATAAAGAGCTGGAACCCTACGGGGAATTAGGAGTGGAACTCCTGGAAAGAAAAAGGAATGGAACTGAGATGTAGTTTGTACTGTCCCTTGGGTACGCAGTACCAAGGGAAGTACCTGTACCTGTTTAGTGCAGAGTGGGGCCAGCCGCCCCAGGGACCCGGGGTTAGGATTGGCCGCTCTGTACCGACTTGTTGGCCCTCGTGTACGTAGTACCGAGGAGAGCTAGTAGTGTTAGGAGAGTACTAGCTACCCCACGGGCCCTGGGGTTCTGCTAGCCTCCTTCACCGACTTGTTAGGCCCACTAGGGAAAACCAGGGTAGTCAGGCGAGGGTGCGCGGACTGTGGAGGGGCAAGGCCCCGGTTTGGTTACTGTGGAGGGGTTGGACCCCTGTTACTGAGAGGGCTCTGCCCTGGTTCCGTGCTGTGCTTTGGGCGCACCCGTTAACGGAAACGACTGACCGCGTGCCAGTGCGGGCTAGCTACCTGTGCGTTTATCGCGCGTGCCGTAGTCACCGTTACGTCTGTTAGTGACCTTGGGGTGGTTGACTGAGGGTAGGATCACCACAGGGGACTCTCCCGGCCAGGAGAGCACCACGTGCTACTTCTACTTTTGGAAAAGACTGCAATCAAGATCGTTCCCACGAGGACATTCGAGATCAAGTAAAGGATCTGAGAAATAAATGAAATAGTGAGAGAAATTGAAAGATGTGAATAAAGGAAGTAATATAACATAACAGCTACTGTACACTCTACTGTTGCCTTTAGTTAGTTTGCCACTCTACTCAGCGTTTTGCTGACGTGTTACACTCGTTACCTTTTTCAGGACCAGGTGTTGAGCAGCCAGGGTCGGCGGCTGCAGAGGACGCTGGGCCGAGTAGGGTCCAGTAGAGTTACCACAGCCGTTTGTACCTCTTTTGTTTCTGTTCTAGTGAGTAGTTTTGTTTCCGCTGTACCTTCTTTACCTGCAGTTCTTGTTATATGATAAATGTTGTTTTACTGTTGTGGTGGTAGCTACTGTAGTAGTTTCTTTCCTTACTGCTGTACTTTCTTACTGTTAGTTATATTCATGCTGAATGTGGTTTATTTTACTGTCTTTTGGTTACTTCCTCGTTGGACGACTAGGTCTTGGGATTAGTCGAGTCGGTCCGGTTCTTGTGTCTCGTAGGGACTCGGGAACCGGGTCGTTACAGCATGTAGGTAAAAAGTATATTCACTTGGAGGATATAAGAAATGGTGGGACTAAAATTGAGCAAATTTATTTAATAAATGCTCAAGGCTTGAAAAGGCCTAGTGAGAGATATATATAGCAGATGGTTTGATATCTCATTTTTAGTATTCGAACTTGCATGGTAAAACATAGTTTCCATAAAAGATTATCCTTATCCAATCTTATCTAGTATTTGATGAATGATAAATTCAGATTTGTTCCCGACCCTTGGTGGAGCTCCACATGATGATCTCACACTTCTTCGTATCCATTTAGAATGGGGGCACATGATGTGTAATTAATTAAAAGCATTTTTGTACATCCTCCCCTTTTTGCATTTATAATATTGAATGCGTGGAGTTGAATTTGACACATCTTTGGTTGCCACATCCTTCACGGAATCAAAGTGCTAATAGGTGTAATCCACAAATGCTTGACATTGAAAGGTTAGGTTGGTAACATAATCCACAAGAATCAAACTTACATATATGTGTACTTGGAATAAGCTTTGGGATATCCTATGTTTGTTGTTTGGTTGTGGTATGTCCCACCGCAAAATAATATTGTTTTCATTGTAAGAAATAAATTTAAAATTTAGCTTAATATGATATAGGTAATTATGATGTTGATAAGATAAATAACACCATAAAAAGTTATACATATATAGGTGATGGTTAGATAGCAACATGTAGCTGTTTTAAAGAAGTTTATTGGACATGACTTGACAAGGTTTACATAAGTTCCTTGATTGACTAGAAAATTGAACGTGTAGATTTTTCTTTGAAATTCATGGTTGATTGTATCTCTTTTTGATTTTTACAATGATGTCAATTCTTTTTTTTTTTTACTTTTGTTTACATACATTAAAAAGGGAAGATATGGACCTTCATTGTATGGATGAAGAAGCTATCTTGAGTAAAAATAATAATAAATTGATGGTACTAATTTTATATAAGTTTAGGGTGTCACATTCTCTATAAATACCAGAACACAATATGTATTGGTAGAGTTAGGAAATGAGTTTAGGAAGGGATGAAGTCAGAGAGGATTATGTTTACCAATACAACCCTAATGGTTAGGGTGTGCAAAACATGAGAAAATTGAACGAAATAAAAAATTGGGGCATACAAGTCTTAAAGAAATTATAAAGTTGGGGGGTGGGGGATTGCCCCTACCTACCTATCCTTGGCTCCAACCTTGACAATATGTTGTTGGCCTGAGCTCCCTCCCCTAACAATTATGGTGGTTCTACCTTATGAGCAGCCTTTCCCTACTTGTCTTGCTTACTAGTTGTAATTAGATTCTATGCGGTCCTTTTTTCCTTTTAGGAATCGTGTCATGATACCATTTTATGATACCTTAGGTCCACCTTGAGCACTCCATGGCTATTAACCTGGATAACATGTTGAGCCACAAGTCCTAATGGACTTGCCACTAATTGGTTCAAAATGCTTAAATTCATGTTAACTAGTATTATGCTTTTTACCCTTATATGCCACTTACAACTCTCTTGAATTAACGTTAATGATAGTATCTTTACATGGGTATAGGGTGTGACACTCTCCCTTATGTTATTATTACAATGTCCTTGTTCGACTGGTCCAATCTTCGTCCCTCAGTAGTAGTGGTAGATCTATCTCATAGATAGCTCTTTCCTATTGGTACTAGAATGAGTGAGTTGTGCTTTGATACTATTCCTTGATGCCTTGGGTCTACCCTGAGAACTCTCTTGTCCTTAACCTATTTTGCATGAGTTATAGGCCTTGATAGACCTACGTACCATCAACTAGTCCAAATGTCTAAGCCTATCTTAAGTAGTGGTATGCCTTCTAGCTACCTATATGTACTACTTGTAACTCTCTTGAGTTAACAAGGCAAACTATCCCTATAAGGATAAGAAGTGTCATACTCATGCTAGATCTAATGGTCAAGGATTTTCACTTGGCTTTCAAGAAGGTTGATAATGGAATTAATAGGGAAGTTAAAGACATAGTGGAGGAAGTTCTAGTGAATGCTTGTTTATGCACATAAAATCTCTTGGTTTTGAAGATATCGAACACAAGAACATGCTATAACATTTGATGACCAAGTTAGATCTGTATGAATATGTGAAGAATGAAAAAAATTGAAGATTGGAGATAGTTCTATTTGGTGCAAATATACATGTGTCCTTCATCTTCAGGTTGGTTTTTTGATTTGAATTTCATTCCCTCCATATATACCATCTTTGTATGTCAAAGGGGGGATAATTTTGAACCCGTGCAACTACATTTTTTCTTTTGTATTTATATTAGCTACATTTAGGCACAAATAGGATTGATTGCACTTTTCTTTTTAACTTCCCTAATTAAGGATCTTTCTCAAGTAAATTACTCTTGAGAGAACTATCTTTAGAGTGCATGGTTATTGTATTAGGGTTGCTCTTTCTAAATAACAAGGACTACTAGTGAAAAATCTTGAGAACGCCAATCTTGGATATAGGATGTAGTATAAAGGAAGATGAACCTATATACACTTTGTGCCTTGTTGTGGTTGCTTGTGATTTTGTTTGTCGTAGAGAATTTATTTGCTTAAAGCATTATTAACACCCTTTACAGTGCATTTTCTAGAAGGTGGGCAAACGAGTGCCAGTGGAGATGGGCTCAATGTAGGGAATAGAGAGGCTTAGTTGGAAGAAAGACCTGAATTTTACAGATAAGTCATGTTGAAAGGGACAAAGGAGGATAAGTCATGTTGTGATAAGCCATTTTGAGTATGCCACAAGGCTCTTACCTAGTAAACACTGTTAAGTCACAAGCCTTGATGGACATATCACTGATTGGCTCGAAATGCCTAACTCCATATTAAGTGTACCACCATTCTTTCACATTTATGTATCACTTGAAACTCTCTTAAGTTTACGATATGATACTATCATTTCGGGGAATGAGTCTTGACTCAAAATCCTATATGGATAAATTGGAGGGAAATTAGCCATCCCCTACTCACCAATTTTGTAGATAGTGTAGGGATGATAGTTTTAACCTAAATGCTCCCTGCCAACTTCAAGAGTCCCCACCAATGTTCATTCGGATGGGTAACATAGGCACATTAACTACTGCGTACATGCCAACAAAATTACAATCGATTAATGATCTACATCAAAAAAATTTCATGGTAAGTTATCGCCAAACCATAATTGAATGATAAGGGTTCATAATTTCAATAATAAAGATCCACATTTGAATTCTCTCTTAATATTATTTAGGAGATAGACCAACCATGGATGACCAAATTTTCAATGATTTGCTCACATGGAACTCTAGGGAATAAAAAATATATATATTATTATGGTAGCTGTGACATATAAGTAAGGATAAAATAATCTGTGCTATTAATGTGATGAATGTAGTTATTTATTTAATATTAAAATAGAGGTGTAAATAGATTTATATTATATTATAAATATAAATTAATGGATATCTTATATTGAAATAGATGTATTTTAATATATATTAATTTTGATGCGATGAAATAAGATGATACTTAAAATTATCGATTGAAAAGATATATTCCATCACCTCCCTTGTGAAGTTGGCAAATGGGGCCGTGATGCATCTTTTATCGTCTGTAAATTGGTTGACAGCATTACCACTCAGAATGAGTCCGATTCCATGTCGACTCATTAATATTTTCTTATGCGATGTATTGTATTGTAACGAGTGTAGGAGCCGTACGCTATTGCACGATGGGGTCGATTAATTTGTACCTTTCTCCCCTCAGACTTTGTCTTCTTTTTGATCCTCAGACCTATCACGTCGATTAGACATGCAGCAATTTTAAAATTCAATTGCTGCGCTTGTGTTCCTCCATGGACACTTTTGGCCCCATCCAAAGTAACCTGATCGAAGTAATTAATTCACACGACCATGCGAAAGAAACAGCTCCCAGTTGGTGACGGGAGAGATAAGCAAACATCTCTCAATTTGGGAAAGTTAATCTAGAATCCCTATTTAATTAGCAATTACGATTATCGTGTGATTTATTTTGCAAGTTATAACTTAATAGAAGGGATAGGGTGGAGCATTGTGTTGGACTTAACCCAATTTAATCTGTAACCTGGAAAGGTTCATTTTATTTTTCAAATCTTGGGTCGGGCTCAACCAAAGGTTCAAGTTTATAAGCTTGGGGCCAAGTCAGGTTGGACATAATTTAGTGTTTAGAATAGGTTTTCAGGTTGGACCAAAACAAGTTAGTTTAGACTCATAAAATCTATTAGGATATATTTTAGTGGATTCTTAAATAAAACCTCTCTAAGTTCGTTAAAGTCTATTTTTTTATTATTATTTAAGTAAAGTTCAATTTAAAGTTGAAATTAGATAGTAATAATTATAATAATTCTTCTAATTGAACGAAATATACTAATACTTCTATAATAATCTAACTTGATAGATACTACTATAAATGAATTTGGATCTAATGGACTTCTTTGACCTTTTCTAGGTTCAAGCTAGAAAATATTTGCATTTTAACCATTTTTTTAGCCTTTAGGCTCTAGGAGAATTTTATCTGTATTTCCTTTCAAAGATACAATCTAAAAGAAATATAATATATGAAATTCTACTAGAAAACAACCGAGTGTTCATCTAATTAGCAGATGAAAATATCAAATTAGCTAAAATATTAAATTTTACGAAGAGTTGAAACATGAGGATTCCTATTTATAAAAGAACTAAAATGGAATTAAAAGTTCTAACCAAATTAATTTCACTAAGATGACAACCACATAGTATTTCTCTCTATAAAAGTATTATTTCTTGAAAAGTTAGTGAAGCATCTCATTCATGTGTACCTCCAACATGTTCATTGCACTAATATGTACCTTTAAAATGTAGATTTTTACGGTAGGGGTTGAGATTTACGGAATATAAAATAAAGTGTGGAAATATATAAATAATCTCACACAAATAATCAATCACACAATTACACAAGTATTTTAGGTGGAAACTCAAATCGGGTGAAAACCACCACCTAACCTTCTCAATTTAGCATTTTTCGATTGATCAAGTTGATCAAAATCCACTAACCCAGTCACTTAAACGAGAGTGATCGAACCTTAATACAACCACGCTATTTACATAAGGGTAGTGTACCTTAAACCCCTCCTCTTCACGAGGAGTATTTTGTCCCTCGATTGAGACGAGAATTCGAAAAGCGAATACCCAACACAATCACAAAGTAAAATTACAACAACCTATAGGGTCAAAAAATAAACCTAGCTACTACAAGTAAAGAATCCTTCCCTTTATTGGAAGTGTGTTGGCTTGATGCGGATGCGTGAACCACGCGTAGGTACTATGTCTCTCTCGTAATCGTGGAGTGAGAACGGGTGCACAGCTAGATGAAGCTTTTAGGTGTGGAACTAAAGCTTGTGAGAGTTAGTACTTCTTCTACTTCTCTTGAACACAAAAGATGTGGAAATGCTAATGGTTGGTGTATTTTTGCAAGGCAAGGATTCTCCTCTATTTATAGATGACCTAGGAAGGCTTAGGAAGGCTTTGGAAGCCTTAGGTAGTCGTTAGGAGCAAACCCAATGCAAATCAGGCAGTAATGATTCTGACAGGGTCATCAGACGTCTGGAAGTCACTCTTAAGACGTCTGGAAACTAAATCAGACGTGCAATCCTAGACGGGTTTCCTTACTGACTTGAGTCAGACCTAAATAGGGCTCTAGTGTAAGTAGGTCAAACGATATGTTAGATGCCTGGCACTTAAGTCTGGACTTCTGAAAACCTAATTTACTACGGGAATTGATTTCCCAAGGTACAAACGGCTGCAACCCTTAAGAGAAGTGATTTTGGCTTAATCGAGGTCTAACGTTCACTTATCAGACGTTTGAGGTCCTTTAAGGACGTCTAATAGAAGAGTGAAGGTCATTTCTTAAAGATCATATTCTGAAAGCCAACGTTCCACTAATTGGACATTTGACAAAATTATCAGACTTTTGGACTAAGGGCTGATCGTCTGAAATAGGCAGATAGAAGCTACTAACTCTAGCCTAAGTGTTTGGACGTCAGATTTAACATTTAGCCGTTTTAAAGTTCAAGATCAGACGTCTGATTTTCAGATTGGACGTCTGATCAGGCTGTCTGAAGCCTATTTTGGTTTTCTAAATTCTCTACGAAAAACATAAGTATCTTAGGGTTCTGCAAGTATTCCTAGGACTACAGTGTTGATACTTTGAGGCTCTTTAATATGCATTTAAGAAAGAAAATAAAGAGCAACAAAAGAAACAAAAATACAAAGAACAAGATTAATGGAAATCTATCCTATTCTTCATCTCCTTTCTTTTTCAAGCTTTTGCCCTTCGCAATGCTCCTTCTCCTGTCAAGCTCTTCTAATTCGCCATGGATGCGAGCTCTTCACACTTGTGACCATTTGCAATTGTTCTGAAATCTTGGATTCAAAAGCAATGTTAAATAACAAGTATTTTGCTATCATCAAAATAAACGATTATGGTTCCCTTGCACCAACGCAAAACACTTTTTTCGTCATATACCATCAATGAAACAAGATAAAGAAACATGATCTACGATGATTATCGTTTCATCAAGTAAGAATAGAGTTGAAATAATAAAACAAGTAATAAAATGAATATAATATCGGGAGCATCACATGAAAAATGTTTGGATTTACATGAAAATTCCTTTCACAAGAAGAGGAGAGAAAATCACATAAAGAGCGTCCTATAAGTGTGATGTTGTGCTACTTCTTCTCAAAGATAAGTGGAGGCCACCACATATCTTTTAAATTTTCCCTTCCACTGGGTGGGATTAAACATGCAATTGGATCTTCGCATAATCCAACAACTCAACTATAATATTCATCTCTCTCAACAAATAAAAAAGTGAATAAAAGGGGCATCGATGAGAAGTAAAGATACGATCTTGCAAAAATATAATATATGAAATCCTACTACAAAAACAACCACGTGTTCATTTCATTAGAAGTCTAGAATGACTGCAATAGTTACTTCTATAGCAAGTTGGCTAACCTTTAACTTTGTATTTAGAGGTGGGCAAATCTTAATACATGGGCGTGCTCCCTTTTGATTGCCCCCATCACGGATCGATGGCAAGTTTTAAGTTAATGTTGATCAAGATAGGAAAGGGACAGCTTTTCTAGTACAACCTTCCTTTTTTTTAACTTTAAATTATTGCTAGACAACAAGTCTGGCAACAATAATAGATAGGTCGGCCTTATTTTGTTCAATGGTTTTATCACTGAAGTCTACCCATTCCTGTATGTTCTTTGCTTTTTGTTAATCTTTATGGAAAATGGAGGATCTAGTAAGCAATTGAAAGAGGTGGCTTAATTATGTCCATACAGTGGTGTGTATATATATATATATATATATATATATATATATATATATATATATATATATATATATATATATATATGTTTTAGTAGGACCTAAAGGTTGGTTCTAGATTGATATGTGGTCAAAATATATCCAACTGACAACATTTAATTTGGAAGTTGTAACGTTTTCAAAATTCACATGATTGATCCGTAGCACCTTGAGAACATAACTCAATTTTCTTTGGCACATTTGGTTCCCATGTATAATATATTGTCCACGGTCCTATTCACAAGCCTTGAAACGTCAATCTATAGATTCAAAATTTAAATAGGCTGTTGAGTAAATATGGCATCATGTCCAAAATTGTGTCTTCCTAAGACTAGGGTTCAAAGTTTCAAGGGATGAGAGAACTAGTAAGCGGGCCATGATTTTGCTGTATCCCTATTCCTCATATTCATATCAAACTCTATGGTACAATATTTCACATTTTAGTGAAGTGAATTGTCGATCCACGTTAAGGTGAGATGGTTATGATGTACACTTTAGTAAATATATATATATGGCAATAACAACGTGTTTCCAAAAAATTTTCATATACCAATGACATCTAGATTGGTTGGGAAATTCTTCCAACAAGGCAAATTCATATTAAATTGCACACAACATTTAATTAAAGGTGAGTACTCGAGCAATATTCTTGAGATTTAACAATTTGTATACATTTTCGAAAATGATCCTTTTTGCGGAATACAGATGTTGGCATCAGTAGTTAGAGCTAACAGTTGCTGACTTGTATACATTTCTCTGTATATAAATTTAGCACGATAATTGACAAGTAAAACATATGTTCTTTCAATGGCGTGAGAATTAAATATCTTAATTAGAACAAGTAAGATAGAAAATGTAGGCTGTGCAAATGTTATTGCACATCTTGGAACAAGGAGCCTACATACTTGCAATAGAAGGTGGGATAGAAGGAGCAATTAGAAGAAGAGAATTGGTTTTTCTATCCACCCATCTCATTCCAAAAGCAACAACCTCATTCGATCCCATTGTCCCTTTTCCACTAAAGGCAAAAGTTCCATGCACTATTTCAACTCACTACTCCCATCCCTTATCTATTGTCAAGAGAGAAGGGAAGGCTGCATGGAGTGTGGCATGGGGAGCTTGTTTAACATTTTTCCTAGGAGATGCAAGGGATGATACCTTGGAAGGATAAACCTAGAATGACGAGAAGATCTAGTAACTATCAAATAGGTGGAGATGGTATTGGAAGTTCACCAAATGAGATGGACATGTCTCCTAGGAGGCTTTGTGAAAAGAAGGAATGAGATTTCATAATGAAATTTTGAAAGTTTGATAAGTCGAAAAAAATTGGATACACAAACTTGCTCCATATTAACCAAGTATCTCCATAATACGTAGCCTCTCCCGTGGTGTGTACCACTTAAAGAAAGAAGCCAAAACCAAAAGATGTATAGCTGAGGTATGTACATAAATCGAAAAAGACAAGAACTAGCTTGGGAAAGGTTTCGTTGTTATTCAGTGATTATTACTCATAAAGTTGAAGAGATCAAGAGAAGATTTAAAATTTATAATTATAGCAAGGAGGAATTAGCCATTTTGGCTATTGACTAAAGTTTACTAAGTTATCTAGATTTTTTCAATAATCTATCTCTATAGAGTATGAAAGTAAGTGATAGATCTAGAAGAACCTTTTTCTGACCACAGGAGTAGGAAATATATCCTACATCACTAATGAAATACTGTTAGAAGTAGATAAACCTAAGGAGGAAAACCTTATAAAGCAAAATCTCTCATTGTTTGGGATAAAAAATTTTGGTATCGCACTAGGAATAGATTGATTTTCTAAACAACATGGCCCTAAATTGTAGTAGGAAGAAAGCAGCTTTGCAAACATGGGGGGGTCTTACTTTTGAGTGCCTTCATAAGGATAAAGAAAAGAAAGTTAAAAGAATTAATGTAGCGAAACGAATAAAGCTCTCAACAAAGAATGCTCAAAATTTCTAACTAGTTCATCTCTATAGCAATAAGCACATCCAGCCTTAGGGAAGAATCGCCACACAGAATATTATTGGACAGACAACAACTTTAATTTGCAAAGAATTACTCCAATTTATCATCCCTATAGATATAGATGACATCACTAATAGAGTTAGAAAATAAATTCTTAATAGTAAGCATCCAAGAATTAATGTGCTATCCGAAGATCATTAGGAGGATGTTAAATCCATTATAGCAACTTATTGGAGTCAGCCTCCTTCAAAGCAAGTAAATGTATAGCTTTTGCGTAAAATAGGATATCATAGAGAATTTTTATCCCTACATCTCCATTAATTACAACAAAGCCATGAAGCTTTCTAAAGAGAAGATTTTAATTCCCTATCCTTGCATTGATACGTGGAAGATGGCCAATTCTACTCAATTTATTCAATAGGAGATTCTTGGTAATAACAAAAGGAATTAGATTACTTCCTCATCTCTCAACACACCACCACCTCTAGAAATTCCTTAATGAAGAAACGAGCCATTATTATCTAATTAATCCCGACTTTCATCATTTAGAGATAATTAGTACCTATATCTATATCTAATGGCCATTACACTTCTCCTCCTTCTCCCGTTTCTTTGTTTCTTTTTCGCATTATGGTATGAGTCCAAAGCAACCTTACAGCATCTTTGGCATTTCTTCTAGCCACATAGACAGGATATGATACCATTAATTTCCTGTAACAACGAGTCCTTAACAAATTTTAATTCCTTTGTACCGCCACACAATTACCAACATTTTCATGGCCATTAAGTCCCTTATGGGAAAAAAAAAAATTGATGATGGGCTTTTTCAATTTGAAAGTAACTCCCACAAGAAACATATTTAAAGTCAATTGAAATATAGGCCTGAATAAATTAATGGTTAAGTATAACTTCAAACGGGTGGTCTTCAACTTGAAGAGGAAATTGATATGGGAAATATTATTGTACCCATAGACAAGCATGCAACAAGGGGTATTATTATTATTACAAGAAAGTAGACGACAAGAGTCCCAAATCTCAATGATTTCAGGATGAATGCATCCAAAGACATAGCAAGTCTTATCAGATCAGAGGTTGCTGGATTTTGACAATACCTCTTTCCTTCAAATAGATGAATTGCAGCATGAGCCTACAGTCTTTCAGAAAAAAAAAAAAAAAAAAAAGGCATGAGCCTACAGGAAGCACTTTGCACAAAGTTAACGCCTGTTGTGTTCTGACCGCACCTCTTTCGTTGACTGCTGCACCACAAAAGATACCCAAGATAGCTCTTATATTGGCATAAATTATCATGGGGAAGGGATAAGTGGGAAGAGAGTACTTGATTAGAATATAAGAATAAGTAATGAGATAAAATAGTTGATGTTGTGATATTAGTAGATATTTATTTAATAATAAGATATTTGTGTGAATGGGTTGATGTAATTTAGTAAATATATTTTAATGTATATATTTTGTTCGAGTATACAACGATTCAAGTTTAAATTTGAGAGATATTTGAGAAAAATTAGTTTTGATAGTTTATTATTGGGTATATATTTTATAAACTTAAGCAACCACTCAAAATCTTTATGTCAAAGTTATTAAGTAGTAATTCTTAATCTTCTAATTATATCTCACCACTCATTTTATCAATACGTGAATTTACTATGTAGGACTATTCTTGATCAATCAATATACTTCTAGTGATAGTAGTAGCTTCACCTTTTGATGTACTCTTTGGCTCTTTCAAGAGTAATCCTTTCCACCTACTGGAAAGAGTTTGATTTTGATATCATTTGTAATGAGTCAGGCTTAAAGTCAAGTCTAATAGCAAGTTTATAAGGTTATAAACTCAACAAGTTGTCAATGATCATTTTTTTCAATTCATGGACTAGCGCTCGTAAAAAAATTAACTTCATATAAGAAAGGAGAAAGAGTAAATTGAGTTATTTTGAGAGCAAACATGAGAAAAAAGCCATAGTAATTAATGTGCTGACGAAAACACGCATGTTTGGACTATATACTTTAGATCCTCACATAGCTGAAGCACATAAATCCATAGAGCATCCTCATCACGTGCTAAACATTCTAAACAATTAAGAAAGCATCTTTGGGAGACGAGATGTCGGTTTTTGTTTTTTTTTTCTTACAGTGCAAAACCCTTCACAAATAATTCGAACGAATCGATGATCCCGCAACGTTAATTTTCAAGTAATGTAAGATTAGGATTCAAATTCAAATCTCCTCTACCGTAATCAATGATTACCACAAGCAAAATTATATTTTGAGAGGTACGAAATGTGGGTGTTCGTGGTAGGTACCATCATGCTCCGCACCTTGTTATTAAATGAATATGACTTGCCCAAATGTGTTTACGATACGTTAGAGATTTGAGTACAGAGGACGTCTTGTCTTATTCTTTCCCAATTTATGACATGGTCATCTTCTACAACCCTAAACAAGATGTCATTAATTTGAGGTGTCACGTCCCAAAAACTTAGGCTTCCAACGAGTGTTGGAGTCTTGGAGAATGACAACAGAAGATGTACTAGTTTATTTAATTTAAATTGTATCTAATTAGGTCAAATTATAATATAATTCCATTTATCATATAAAATATAAGAAAAATATGGGAGGTATGGCACAAATTAACTAGAAAATAACTATAACTAAAGCTTAAATATTACCTATTTAGTAGTGCATAGCGAATCCCGCACTACATCCAAAACTCGCATGTTGACGACACATGACCACATCTGAAATTAGGTCACGGAGTAGGGAAAAGCCAACCGGCTCAGTAGGGAACAAATAACTACTGTAATCCAATAAAAACAAGATAGTGTACAATTTTGCTACCTAGCTATATCTCTAGCCTAAACTCAAAACCCCAAGTTTCAATCCTAACCAAGACTAACCTGACCAACCACCATGGTCCTACCTCACATACCTGCTTAATTAAAGCCATGCATTTTAACACAATTATCCTAACGATTTAAGATCCTAGTACCCGTCACTCTAATCCTCGGAGTAACTAAAGTAGCCATTCTTGCTGAAAGAGATCCCGATGTGCCCTCTCTAATGGTACACATGTACCCTAGCCCCTCCTTGGCCAGAAGAGAGATTAAAGCACTTGTTGAATGCTTTTGAAAACCTGTCGTAGTAGTATGAAAGCGAAGAACTCGTGTTTAATAAATAAAATTTATACCGGAATAGAAATCCTGGATCCAACTCAGGGAGGCGAACGTTTGATTTAAAAACACGCATTTGTTTTATTTGTCACGAAGTAATTTAATTGACTAGAAACAATCTATCTATTTACACTAAATAGAAGAGAGAGAGAGAATGTGTTACGAACGCGTGGCTTCAGACGTCTTTTAAGACGTCTAGGAGGTGGCCCAGACGTCGGACCAGATGTCTGGAACCCCTTCCAGACGTCTGGGATTCGGTTTCGGCAGCACGCGCAGTTGCGTCTGCGCACCTGTGCGCACAGACCTACGGGTGCCTTTTCCCCTCTCTCCTGCGGCCGCAGGCTGCGCCCTCTGTTCCGTTCTCTCTCTCCTCCCCGCGCGGCTTTAAAACGCCACGCCCTCTCCCTCACTCTCATCACCTCCGCCCCCTTCCTCTTCTCCTTCCAGCCGATGTGCGAGTGCGAGCGAGAGTGAGCGGCGGCAGCGACAGCTGCGGTGAGCATGGGAGGAGGTGCTGCGCGAGGGAGGAGGCGCTCGGTCGTGAGGGAGAGCTTGCCGGGGCTGCTAGGGCAGGCCGGCGGGGGGAGCAGCAGATGCGGGAGGCCTGCTGCAGCTTGAGCAGCAGGTGGACGAGACGCGGCGCGGCCGTGCGTTGCGAGCGGAGGGCGAGTCGCACCCTGATTCTGAAAATTTTTCCAGAATCAGACGTCTGGGCTTCCAACCAGACGACGGGGAGGACGTCTGGAGGACTGTCCAGATGTCTGAAAGGTGAGTTATTTTCGTCCTTCTTCCTTTTCTTCGGTCGTCCGTACTGAGAGAGAGAAATGGGTACGCGCAGGTTCTGGATTCGCCATCCAACGCGAATCAGACGTCTGGCTGTAGTGCCAGACGACGGGAACGACTTCCAGACGACCGGGGTGACCATCAGACGTTTGGGAACTAGGCCAGACACCCCCGCAGGCTTCTGGACGTCTGAGAGACCACGCAGGACAAGGTACCATCTGATCCCCATTTTTAAGACGTCTGGAAGAAGTTCCAAACATCTAATTTTGCACTGTTTCATCGTTTTCGACCCGTTTAGGGCCCGTTCGGAGTCCGTTTTCCGCGTTTCGAGTTGCGTGCTCTTCGGAATTAAATCCTCTACTCGTCTACAGTAGTTGTATACTGTTTTGAGAAACTCCTTGTGTTTGATCCTTGTGATAGGACCCCGTTCCGTTGCAGTCTCGGGGGTTGCGGAGGTACGTGGGATTCCCGACCACGCCCCCAGTACGCCTGTTGTAACCGGTTGAGTGGCTTTTAGGTTTATTAGTATAATCTGTTAAATTATGGAACCATAAATAGAACCTAGGACATTGCATAAATCCTAGGAATGAGAAATAGATTGAATGATAGATCCTAGGTGTTGCATGAATCCTAGGGCTGGAAAACTAGATTGTATGATAGATCCTAGGATATGGCATGAATCCTAGGACGGGGAAAACTAGTGGAATATATGAATACTGCAGTCTTGGAAAAATGGAAAGGAACAAATAGCTGCCTGTAAATTGAATTAACAGCTGCCTGTTATGAATAAATTAACGTGACTGAGAACATGGATTGTAAGAACGTGAAAATGGAAAGTGAAACCTAGATATTCTGAGTTAAAAGAGCTGGAACCCTACGGGGAATTAGGAGTGGAACTCCTGGAAAGAGAAAGGAATGGAACTGAGAAAGAAAGGCGTGGTAGTGTACTGTCTCTTGGGTACGTAGTACCAAGGGAAGTACCTGTACCTGTTTAATGCAGAGCAGAGCCAGCCGCCCCAGGGACCCGGGGTTAGGACTGGCCACTTTGTACCGACTTGCTGGCCCTCGTGTACGTAGTACCGAGGAGAGCTACTAGTGTAGGGAGGTACTAGCTACCCCACGGGCCCCGGGGTTCTGCTAGCCTCCTACACCGACTTGTTAGGCCCACTGGGGCAAACCAGGGTAGTTAGGCGAGGATGCGCGGACTGTGGTGGGGCAAGGCCCCTGTTTGGTTACTGTGGAGGGGTTGGACCCCGTGTTACTGAGAGGGATCTGCCTTGTACTGGTTCCGTGCTGTGCTTTGGGCGCACCCGTTAACGGAAACGATTGACCATGTGCCAGTGCGGGTTAGCTACCTGTGCATTTATCGCGCGTGCCATAGTCACCGTTACGCTGGTCCGTGACCTTGGGGTAGTTGACTGAGAGTAGGATCACCACGGGGGACTCTCCCGGCCAGGAGAGCACCACGTGCTACTTCTACTTTTTGGAAAGGACTGCAATCAAGATCGTTCACACGAGGAACATTCGAGATCAAGTGAAGGATCTGAGAAATAAATGAAATCGTGAGACAACTGAAAGACGTAAATAAAGAAAGTAACAGAACGTAACAGCTACTGTACACTCTACTATTTCTTTTGTTTTAGTTGCCACTCTACTCAGCGTTTTGCTGACGTGTTACACTCGTTACCTTTCAGGACCAGGTGTTGAGCAGCCAGGGTCAACGGCTGCAGAGGACGCTGGGCCGAGTAGGGTCCAGTAGAGTTACCACTATTCTCTTGTACCTCTTTTTGTTCCACTGTAGTGAGTAGTTTTTGTTACCGTTGTACTTTTCTTTACCTGCAGTTCATATTATGTTATGAATGTTGCTCTACTGTTGTGGTGGTATATACTGTAGTGGTTTCTTTCCTTACTGCTGTTTTTTCTTACTTTTAGTTATATTCATGCTGAATGTGGTTTATTTTACTGCTCTTTTGGTTACTTCCTCGTTGGACGACTAGGTCTTGGGATTAGCCGAGTCGGTCCGGTTCTCGTGTCTCGTAGGGACTCGGGAATCGGGTCATTACAGAATGAGAGAGAGAGAATATTACAAACAAAAATCAAAAAGAGATGTAGAATGAACATGGGATTCATTATCAGAAGATTGTTCATTACACTAAACATTACGACTAGAAAGCGGGAAAATGATTACATTAGAAAACAGTAAATTTATTTTAGAAAGCAGTAAATCTATTCTAGAAAGCAGTAAAAAGAATAGGGAGAGAGATATCCTCTTCGACGGTCGCTTGGGGGACGAGTCGGACGGAACGACGCCTGGACGAAGGGGAATGGAGTAGGACGAAGCGGGAAGAACGGGAATGGGGCAGCACGTCGTCGTCGTCGCGGGATCCGCTTCCGAAAGGGGGATGAAAATTTGACTTTATCTCGCGAGAAGCATCCCGGGTGTGGGACAAGCTTCTCTTGAGCTTTGGAGAGGGGGAGAAGAGAAGTAAGTGATGAGAATTTCGTGTGGAGGGGGTCTCCTTTTATAGTTACAAGGAGTGAGGGCAATTTGGTCATTTTAATTTGAAACTCATTAAATCAGGGGTCTTTAGTGACGGATAAAACCGTCGCTAAAGCCCCATCGTGGGTGTAGTGGGGCACCACCCAGGTGCGGCCGCTCGCCTCCTCGCGCATAACGCGCGCTCCACGTCCAGCTGATCTCACGATCGGATGGCTTAAGTCATGCCTCCGCCCGCTTCTCAGCGTGCGCCCGCCCACGTGCGATCCCGCATGAGGCGCGGTGTGCAATAGCGCGTGGGCGCTATTGAGTGCCCGCAGCCGCTCGATTCTCATCGCACGGTCGCACGCGCCCGCTCGCCTGCGAATGCGGATTCGAACCCATGTCTGAAGGCGACCGAGCGCCTTATCCACTGCGCTGCGTGCGTGGATGGGCGGGCGACCAAACTTTTGAACACGCGATCAGGACCGTTGGATCAAGATCCAACGGTCAAGGCAGCTTCTTCAGGTGCAACTCAAAGGATGGGCGCATCGGTTGAGCTCCTCTCTCAGCCGTTGGATCTTGATCCAACAGCGGAGATGCGTTTGCGCTATTGTCTTCAGTGAATGAGGGTGGCTGATTGGACGGTCGAGATGGCGCCACATGGTGCCATCTTGGCCGTCTATCTTCTGGATGATGTAGATGGTGCCATGGGTGTTGGATTTAGTCGATTTTCACATCGTTAGGCTGCGATCGTCATTTGGATTTGTCATTTGAAGTGCGGATTCACACTATCTTGGCCCTTGATCTTCTAGGGTTCCCCAATCTCTATCTGATGCTATAGATGTCCGATTATTGTGATCTTAGAGTCGTTGAACTCCAATCGTCGCCCTGATCACATCTGTACGGTTGGATCTTCGATCCGAGACCCCGATAAAAAGTTTGCCCTGTCCATGAACATAAAAGGAGACAATTAACCTCCATTTTATTCAAACTAATCTAAATGCAAGATGATGCATGTTATGCAACATTTATAGTAAGTAATGCAATCCTATGCTTAAGAACATGCATAAATAGGTATCTTAAGTAGTGTAAACATGTTTACATCATGCCCCCATGCCTATCTTTTGCTAGTCCCCAGCAAAAACTATATGCTATTTATAAAAGAATCAAGATGGATTATTTGGGCTTGAGTTATTTTCAATTATTAAGAAAATATTTACTTAGGATCTGAACTTTCAAAGACACAACAGTGCCCGAGTATCTGCTAAAATGCAGACCGCCTCAAGCCCTTGCCTTATTCAAAGAAAATTTTCTTTTTCTCTTTTTCTTCTTTTCTAATTTTTTTTTATTTTCAAGTTTTAGGGTTTAAGAGTGGCTTTCTACGGTCATTTAACTCACCCAAGATTTGATGAGAACCCTAAGTTCTAAGAATCCTATTGTGAATGTGATAGACTCGTTGACCGGCAGTTAACACGGACTTTAGATTTCTACGCCTCTAGATAACCTAAAAAAAAAAATTCTGCCTAAAGGTGTATCTTTACAACCAGTAGCTTTCTCCCTACTTTTATTTTTTTATGGGGTCAACACAAGGGTAAATCCAGTGTATATCTCCCTAGTTTATTCTACTTCTCCACTTCTTCCTAAGTGTTTTGGGATTTTTTAGTGCATTTATTGAGCTGGGTTCTCGACAACAGGTCGATGTGCTGTTACCACTGACAACTTGCCAGCCATACTCGTGCGACGAAGTGTGATTTATTTCTTTTTTTCTTTTCTCCTTTTTTTTTTCTTTTTAGGTAGGTGGCTTCCCTGGTCTAAGATTTACCTAAAGGCAGCAAAAAGAGAAAGGTCCAGTGACTGGGCTCTGGACAACCTACCTATGGGTTGTTACCCATGATAACTTGCCAGCCATATCACCTTAGAAGGTTCATTAGCTACCCAATTTTCGTTAAAATCGTCGAACAACGAATCAGTGACAAGATAGTGTGTAGATGCTTAAAACTCAAAATTCCCTCAAATCAGAGGGCGGGTTGATAAGTCGTGTACTTATCACCCAAACTTATTTACTCCAATTAAAATAGAATTCAGGTTGGGGAGGACTCAAAAAATAAATCCACATTTTAATGGATACACGGGCTGATTAAGTCCAAAGACCTGAAGGGTCTTTGTGTTTAGATCATAATGTAATATTTCCTAAGATTAAAAATTTTCTTAAACTCAAGTTCTATTTTCTAATTCCATTTTTTTTAATATAAATGAAAGAAAAAAATAAAACAAATCTACGGAGCTAACGAATTAATTCAGAGATGAATATCTACCCCCCCATGCCTATCTAATGCAATGTCCTCATTGTATTAAAAAAACATAAAACAGAGTGGAATAGAGTAGACAACACCTAAATTGCGTGAATGTCAGGTCCGCTCTGAGATGGAAACTAAAAAGAACTGTATACGTGCTGAATTTAGTCATTCAGCTAGGCACACTATACAAAGAAGGGAAATAAAGAATTCACAGGTGCAGGTCAGAATCAGAATAAACAGAAGAAGCCTCTGACCTGTTAGCAGAGGTCCACAGATGTGGACTAGTTTGTGGTGCAGGCCCATACCCCATAATCGAGAATATCTCAGGTTCTGGATAAAAATTACCCAAAATCTAAAATCTGTATGCAAGCGGGGTCAAGCTTGCAATTTATGAAGATGCAACCCAAGACCAAAAAGTCGGGTTACAGAGAATTCAAGCTCAAAAAGATAATCATTGAATGTGTGCTTGGGTTCAACATCCTCAGAACAAATGTTGTAAGGGTCCTGGTTTGATGGTTTCAGATGAATAGAAACCCTTAGACTTAATCTTCTATTTCCTCCAAAGTTAACTTCCCAAATCAGAACTTTCCAACTCCTAACCTCTGCAATCAGAATGTTAAATTCCGAAACCTCTTGCATATTAATCACCCCGTTTGAAATTTCTAAGTCTAAATGATGTGGCTGAATAAGAATTGACTTGGGTCTAATTATCTTAGGAACAGAATCATCGATAAGCTTAATGGGGTGTAACTGACAATCAGGGTATTGAATTGAATCCTCCAGAAAATGTAATTCTGGATCCGTAATGTGAGCCCCAATAAGATCTGTTTCCTCAATTATTGGGCTATCAAATGATCTATCAGATTCCTCAGGCCCAATCGGCTCACAGAAATTATGTTCAGTAAAATCGCGTGAGACTTCGCAACTTGAATCTTCACCATTAAAGAAATCAAGATCTGTATCAATGTATGTCCCAAAATCATCTGTCACTTTCTATTCCATGGAAACATACGTTTCCTCGTACCCTGGCTCAGAGATCTCAGGTGAAGAAATCAGATCATCCTTAATTGGTTGCTCTAATTCAATCTGGTCAGTCCCGTAACACGTGTTCCCCCCAACATGTGCCTAAGCGGGTTCTGACTTTGGCTCTCCTGAAGGGAGTTCATCCTGGGAATCATCCCACGACTGAACTAAAACAACCACAAATCTCATCCTCAATTTTGCTAACTTCCTAAGTAGAAACTCACCTGGGTTCTTATCCTTAACATCCTGGAGCTAATCTAACAAATACTTGTTCAAATCATCAATCATTTCAATCAAAAGCTCCAATCTCTCAATGTAAGGTATTGGCTGAACTTCTAAAGATTGTATGATATTCCCCAAATTAGCCAGAACCTTATCTTGAACCTAGTTACCTTGAACCAAATGAGTTGGTTCAAGGTTGAGCGAGTTTGGGGTCAATGCAGGGGAATTAACGAATTGAGATTCGCTATACCCTTCCTGATAATAGGTCATTTTAGATTGTTCAAAAGGTAGTGATGACCTAAAGGTAGTGTAATCAGAGGATGGGTAAGAATCAGTGTATCTTTCTTGATTGTAGATCGTATTAGGTTCTTCATGAAAGGTTGACGATCTATAATCGATGTGGTTCTGAGAAGGATAGAAATCACAATCAAAGTGTTCAGGGTTAGACCCTAAACATGGAGGTCCAGAACTGTATCCCCAATCCGAGTCATCCCAACTAACTGATGGTTGATTACAGTACGAGTCAGGATAATCGTCATGTTGAGGATAATTCAAAACAGGAGGGAAAGAGCGGGAATGCATGTAATATGTGGAAGGGTTCATGAGAGATGGGAGGAAGAAAGGCACCCTGCAATACAAGCAATCAAACCTGTCCTTAAGTGGGCTAGCCTAAAGACCTACAGACTCCCAAAACCCATCTTGAGATAAAGGAACTATTTGATCTACTTCTGTCTGTTCAATCCAACCAGTTAGAAGGAGGGATTGGGGAGAAGGTTCTTCCTTCGGCTTGCGCCTCCAGTTCCTTGTGTACCCCCCAGCCGCAATCGTTTGATTCTCCTCCCCTAGCTAGACATCAGATTGAACAGTAGAAATAGACTAATGGAAAATAATCTCGTTCTGGGCTCTGAAGAGCGAGTCGAATCCTTAAGGCTAACGTCTACCCTGTTTTATTTAGGGCTAGGTTTGAATGTGCTTTGGAATGTAATGGGCCTTTATCTGGGTTGTGTCCTTAATGATTGATTGATTTGTGTGTGCGTGCACAACCAGTGGTTTTCAAGCAAGATTACTTTTGATGCGGTGAATTTTAGGGTTCAAATCTTGCTTAGTAGCTTTTAGGATTCAACTTTAGGTGTCTTCAAACAAGTTTTGTTGGCACACCAGGTTTTGAAAGCACAGGTGAAAATGTTTTCCTTTGAAGCTTAAAAAAAATGTGAAGTGCCTGGTAAATCCCTAATAGTTGAACCTAAGTGGCAGCTACTTGATGAGTTGATTTTAATTGAAGTGGTGCGGTTCAATCAACTCAAACAATTGGCCTATTGCACCACTTAATTAGGCACACAAGTGATTACCTAATCTGATTTCTACTCAATTATGTGTTTGGATGTGTGTACCGGCTCCAAAGATTGGTTTACCGGTTGAGTTTGAAAATCAGATGAGGTTGTATACCTCTTTGAGATTTTTTTTTTATTTTTCTTTTTAAATGTGGAGGTTGGGGCGGGTGTAGGTGTCAAACAACAAACAATCTAACATTAGAGTTTATAAGAACACTTAGGTTGATTGATGTTTGTGTTATTATGTGGTAGAATGAAATCTAATGCGCGGGAGGTGGGAGATAACTCACAGAACCTTTAACAGCACTTTACTCCAATCTACCGCTTTTGCTCATCTCGAAAGAGTACCTGCAATCACAATAAGAAAGGAGAGAAATGAGGTAAATGATTCGTAAGTTGGAAAATGTGAAAAAAAATCAAAGAGCGTCGCCTCCCTGACAAGGGTGCCAAAATGTTGAACGCACGGGTTGCTACGCTAACGTGTTTGGTTTTAAAAACCTGTTGTTGTAGTATGAAAGCGAAGAACTCATGTTCAACAAATAAAATTTATACCGTAATAGAAATCCTGGGTCGAACTCAGGGAGGCGGACGTTTTATTTAAAAATATGCGTTTGTTTTATTTGTCACGAAGTAATGTAATTTACTAGAAACTATCTATCTATTTACATTAAATAGAAGAGTGAGAGAGAGAATATTACAAACAAAAATAAAAAAGAGATGTAGAATGAACATGGGATTCATTATCAGAAGATTGTTCATTACACTAAACATTACGACTACAAAGCGGGAAAATGATTACATTAGAAAGTAGTAAATTTATTCTAGAAAGTAGTAAATATATTCTAAAAATTAGTAAAAAGAATAGGGAGAGAGATATCCTCCTTGACGGTCGCTTGGAGGATGAGCTAGACGGGTGATGAGAGCCTCATCATGAGCCATACCTAGCTCATTTTGACCCAATAAAAAAGATAAAAGCTCCTACATAACCTAGAAGAAGGCTTAACTGAAGAAACAAGTGCTCTGAGAAGAAAACATGAAATAAAGGTTAAAACTGCAATTTTACCATTGCAGTACATAAACGGGATTTCTCAGAAGCAAAACATAGGTCAAATGGTCCAAATAAGATAAAAAGAGGGTTGAGTCAATCATAAATGAGTTTATGTGCAATCTAAGAATTAAATGACACTTGGTAACCCAAAAACAGATCCGCTTAAATTAACAAGGTTCCGGTCAGGATAAAAATTGAGTAAACCCTCTAAAAATCATGGAAAAAACATCCTCTATGGTTTAGAACACTTAATTTGGCCTTTGGAACCTAGTCTAACCTAGATTAGGGTCCTAGCTCCTCAATTAACCAAATTTAGGTTTTTACGCAAAATATCTTGTTAAACGAGGTCAAACCTGAAATCCAACTTTGCCATTGAATTCCTTAGGTCCAAATTAGGTTTATACCAAAATTTGGACCTAAGGGGAGGTCATCTTGACCTACTTTGCAATTTAGTACACCCAAATCACAAATAGGTCCCTATCTTTTGAATATCCTTGCAAAGAGCCCCCAAGTTCTTCGCCCCCTTTACAATCCGGTCCTGCCGCCATTGTTAGGGCAGAACCGAGCTCCGGCGAGGTTCAGAGAGGGATTGCTCTCTAATCCCTCAGAGATTCCCTCCCAGAAATGGAAGGGGGATTCTCTGAGGAATTCCCTTCCTTCTAAAGCCAATTACAATCGCTGGTGTGAACCCAATCTCTCGTGCGAATGCACGAGAGATTTGGGTATCCACCTTCCTTCCAACTCCGGCGAGCCGGCAGACCTAATTGCGCGCTCTCCACGCGCTGATAGGAGCGGCCAGCACCTATAAAACACCCCCCAGACCCTGCCGCAGGACCCAAGCTTGATTTTGACGGAGATCCCCTCCAAATTCCCTCTCTCCCATCTCCGGCCAAATGACCCACAATCTCCGGCGACCTCCTCCCCTCCTTCTCGTCGCTCTACTGCCATGCCAGCAGCAGAGTCCTCTCCGCCTCTTCCTCCCGCGTCGCGCTGTACCCCGCGCGCATGCTCCTGACCTCATCTTCGTCGCCGCTTCCTCCCTCAGGGTCTTTCTTCCCCGACGACGGCAGTTACGAGCCGTCCTCTCCACCGCCTCCCTTCCTTCCAGACAACCCCAGATACATTCTCCATCCTATCCTCTCTCTTTTCCCCCTACTATTTTACTTGATTACCCCTCGACAGTACCTAACCACCTCCATCGTTCTCGCTTCCGACCGCCCTCCGGCGAGCTGCCCACACCACTCCGCCCCTCCACACGGCTCGCCAACCCCCTCGTGAGCTTCGCCTCACCACCAGGAACCCATTCCACCCCATCACTGCCACTCCTGACCTCCACAAGCACCCCCCGACCAACCCACCATCTCCGGCCACAGGTTGACCTAGGCACGCACGCCTAGGCCGACCTACTACCTGCAACATCACCCACCTCATTCGCCGTGCTACGGCGAAGGTTTACAGCTATTCTGATTGGGCCAATAGGCCGTTCTGTTGGATGTCAGGTGTATGCTCCGGCCGCCATTAACAGCCGAAGCAGCAGGGAGCTTGGAGCAGCTTCAGGCATCAGGCTTCCCAGGCTGCAGGTGCAGCAGACTCTCACGAAGGTCGCGAAGCAAACGAGGCCAGCCAGTCTCACAGAGGAGCCATCAGCTTGGGCAATCGAGTGACGAAAGCTCTGCGGGCGCGCGTGAAGGCAAGACCAACCAGATAGTCCCACATCGTGGGATTGCAAAACTCAGGTATCATATAAATTGTTTTTGTGTTTTCTTCTTACTGCCTCCGTAGGCACAGGGGTGAGGTCCCTCACTGCCCCCACACGCCTCGTCGGCGGCTTGACGTCGCGGATTTGGCAGATCCGACCCGACCTAAACCACTTGCCGGTGCTCCTGGTCCCGGGTGCGAATCCGACCTGACTACCCGTGTGGCTCTGGGAGAGCGTGCTTGAGTGAATTGCTTGAGAAAAAGAGAGACGCTTGGGTAGAGGGACGGGGGTAGGTTTTTGCTACTGTGTGGTGTGTGCAGGAAGGAAGAAGTGACCGAGGCAGCGAACACTTAGAAGTTGAAGAACAGGAAGAGAAGAAAGAAGAGGCTGTGTAGCAGTGAAAGGAGAAGTCTTCGCCGAGAAGAAGAAGAAGAAGGAAGACAAGGCAGAAGAGAGAGAAGAACAAAGAAGAGGCCAAGTGAAGACTGCAAAGAGATCAGAAGAAAAAGAAGAAGAAAGAAGAAAGGCAAGGCAGGAGAAGAAGGAAGATACAGAAGCAAAAAGGAGAAGAAGAGAGAAAGAGAGATTACATTTAAGACGTCTGATACAGAAATCAGACGTCCAATTCTACTTTTTTTTCACAAATCCTTTTTAAAATTCTCTCTTTGAATCAATTATATTTGCATTTAACAGTTGTATTCTTTGGTTTTACAAAGTACTGAGATTGCTCCCCGTGTTCGACCTCGGATACTCTAGTTGTTCGAGTAATAAAATTCTTTATATTTGTTTAAACGTTTTGTCGGTTATACTACAACGTAATACGCTTTAAATTCGCACAAAATCGTTGAGAACAATGGGACGATGCCTGGACGAAGGGGAACAGAGCAGGACGAAGAAGGACGAAGCGGGAAGAACGGGAATGGGGCAGCACATCGTCGTCGTCGCGGGATCCGCTTCCGAAAGGGGGACAAAAATTTGACTTTATCTCGCGAGAAACATCCCGGGTGTGGGACAAGCTTCTCTTGAGCTTTGGAGAGGGAGAGAAGAGAAGGAAGAGATGAGAATTTCGTGTGGAGGGGGTCTCCTTTTATAGTTGGAAGGAGTGCGGGCAATTTGGTCATTTTATTTTGAAAATCATTAAATCAGGGGTCTCTAGTGATGGATAAAACTGTCGATAAAGCCCCATCGTGGGCATAGTGGGGCACCGCCCGCGCTCGACCGCTCGCCTCCTTGCGCATAACGTGCTCTCCACGTCCAGCTGATCTCAGCGATCGGACAGCTTAAGTCGCGCCTCCGCCCGCTTCTCAGCGTGCGCCCTCCCGCGTGCGATCCCGCGTGAGGCGCGGCGTGCAATAGCACATGGGCGATATCGAGCACCCGCAGCCGCTCGATTCTCATCGCACGGTCGCACGCGCCTGCTCCTCAGCGCCTGCTCGCCTGCGAATGCGGATTCGAACCTGCATCTGAAGGCGACCGAGCGCCTTATCCACTACGATGCATGCGTGGATGGGCGGGCGGCCGAACTTTTGAACACGCGATCAGGACCGTTGGATCAAGATCCAACGGTCAAGGCTGCTTCTTCAGGTGCAACTCAGAGGATGGGCGTGCCGGTTGAGCTCCTTTGTCAGCCGTTGGAGATGCGTGGGCACTATTGTCTTCAGTGATTGAGGGCGGCTGATTGGGCGGCCGGGATGGCACCACGTGGTGCCATCTTGGCTGTCCATCTTCTGGATGATGTAGATGGTGCCACGGGTGTCGGATTGAGTCGATTTTCGCGCTGTTAGGTTGCGATCGTCGATCCGAATCCATCCGTGCGGTCGGATTTGTTGTTTGAAGTGCGGATTCACACCATCTTGGCCCTTGATCTTCTCGAGTTCCCTAGTCTCTATCTGATGCTACAGATGTCTGATTAGGGTGATCTTAGAGTCGTTGAACTCCAATCGTTGCCCTGATCACATCTGTACGGTTGGATCTTCGATCCGAGGCCCCGATAAAAAGTTTGCCCTGTCCATGAATAGAAAAGGAGACAATTAACCTCCATTTTATTCAAACTAATCTAAATGCAAGATAATGCATGTTATGCAATATTTATAGTATGCAATGCAATCCTATGCTTAAAAACATGCATAAATTGGCATCTTAAGTAGTGTAAACATGTTTACATCAGCACTCATGTCCACCAGACAAAGGATACCTGTTCCAGCCGCCAGAACGTTGACTGTACTCAGAGTCCTTGGAAGGCTATTCCACACAAGACATTCTTGAGTACTTGGTCCAAAAGATTCGATGGGAGAGATTTCACACAAGATCATTCGCAAGGAGCAATTGTAGCAAATCAATCACTTAATCACAATAATTAGGAATAATGCAAGTGAATCAAATGATATTCAATTAGTAACAAAAATGTATGTCAAAAGTTAGGGACAAAAATATAAAAATAAAGGACTAAAAATGGTGGTTGAGACCACCAATTAAGCACTAGAAGTTAAGCACAATTCCCAGTCAATTTCTCAACAGTATTCCTCAACCACTTAACTGTTGTAGGGCAAATTAAGAGTTTTAAGATGTGGTCATCATAGTATACTTCCAAATCGCACAACAAACACTTAAATTTATAAACTCAGAATCTAATTGGAGTCCGAGGTCGTTCGTAGGGAGCAAATGTAGAAGTCATGCATTAATCTTCATTTAGAATAAATGAGCACAGTAAATTAAGCGTAATAAAAAGATATGTTCTGAATAAAACTTGTCAGATTGATAATCAAATATAATCCAATGTATCTCAGAAAGTATAGGAACAAAAAGAATAGAAGAAACCTTAAAAGTGGTGATTTATATCACCATTTAGATCCCTCTAATTAAGCATATACCCCACATTCAAATTATTCAAATAATCCAATAGTACCTCAATCATATAACTTAGGTACTTAAATGTTTCAACAGTATCAGAATCAAAGGTTCAATCAGACGTCACCCACGTGTATCAGACGACTTAATATTCTCAGCACAGCCTTACAGAAGGCACAAGGGCAACGAGGCTTCTTAAGGCATTCTCTTCTTCTTCAAGCCTTTCTCAAGCATATGGCCAATCCTTCTCAGAGGCTAAGTGTTATGAACGCGTGCCCCAGACGTCTGGGAGGTGGCCCAGACGTCGGACCAAATGTCTGGGATCACATCCAGACGTCTGACCAGACGTCTGGGATCGTTTCCAGACGTCTGGAAATCAGTTATTTTCGACACGCGCGGGTCGTCTGTGCGCCTGAGCGCGCAGACCGCATATTCGCTTATTCTTCTCTCTGCGGCTGCAGACGCCGCTGCCGTGCTCCCTCTCTCTCCTCCTCGCGCGGCCTTATAAAGACCACGCCTCCCCTCTCTTCCGTTGCCCCCACCCCTTTCCTCTTCTTCTTCTAGTGAGCGGGCGCGGGGTTGCTGCGGCGGCGACGGCCACAGTGAGTGCGGAGGGGGTGCTGCGTGCGAGAGCGGCGCTCAGCGGTGAGGGCGAGCTCGCCGGGGCTGCCAGGGCCGGCCGGCGGGGAGCGCAGCGGGTGCGGAACGACGCGGGAGGCCTACTGCAGCTCGAGCAGCAGGCGCACGAGGTGCGACGCGGGCGGCGTCGCGAGCGGAGGGCGAGTCGCGCCCTGGTTCTGGAAAAATTTCCCGAATCAGACGTCTGTGCTGATAGCCAGACGGCGAGGTCGACGTCTGGAAGACTTTCCAGACGTCTGAAAGGTGAGTTTTCCATCTTCTTCTTCCTTCTTGTCGACTGACCGTACTGAGGGAGGGAGATGGGTGTGCGCAGGCTCGGTGATTCGCCATCCAACACGAATCAGATGTCTGGCTGTAGTACTAGACGGCGGGAGTGACCTACAGACGTCCGGGGTGACGATCGGACGACAGGAAACTAGGCCAGACGTCCCTGCAGGCTTCTGGACGTCAGAGAAACCACGCAGAACAAGGTAATTCTCTGATCCACTTTTTAAGACGTCTGGAAGAAGTTCCAGACGTCTAATTTTGCACAGTGTCGTCGTTTTCGACCTGTTGAGGGCCCGTTCGGGTTCCGTTTTCCGCATTTTGAGTTGCGTTCTTTCCGGAATTAAATCCTCTACCCGTCTACAGTAGCTATACACTGTTTTGAGACACTCCTTGTGTTTGATCCTTGTGATAGGACCCCGTTCCGTTGCAGTCTCGGGGGTCGCGGAGGCACGCGGGATTCCCGACCATACCCCCATTACTCCCGTTGTACCTGGTAGAGTGGCTTTAAGTTATTAATAAAATCTGTTAAATTATGGAACCATAAATAGAACCTAGGACATTGCATGAATCCTAGGAATGAGAAATAGATGGAATGATAGCTCCTAGGTGTTGCATGAATCCTAGGGCTGGAAAACTAGATTGTATGATAGATCCTAAGATATGGCATCAATCCTAGGATGGGAAAACTAGTGGAATGTATAATACTGCTGTCTTGGAAAATGGAAAGAGATATAAAGCTGCATGTAATTTGAATTAACAGCTGCCTGTTGTGAATAAATAACGTGGTTGAGAACATGGATTGTAGGAATGTGAAACTGGAAAGTGAAACCTGGATGTTTGAGTAAAAAGGATGGAACCCTACGGGGGAATTAGGAGTGGAACTCCTGGAAAGAGAAAGGAATGGAACTGAGATGTAGTTGTGTACTGTCTCTTGGGTACGTAGTACCAAGGGAAGTACCTGTACCTGTTTAGTGCAGAGCGGAGCCAGCTGCCCCAGGGACCCGGGGTTAGGACTGGCCACTCTGTACCGACTTGCTGGCCCTCGCGTACGTAGTACCGAGGAGAGCTACTAGTGTAGGGAGGTACTAGCTACCCCACGGGCCCCGGGGTTCTGCTAGCCTCCTACACCGACTTGTTTTGGCCCACTGGGGCAAACCAGGGTAGTCAGGCGAGGGTGCGCGGACTGTGGAGGGGCAAGGCCCTGGTTTGGTTACTGTGGAGGGGTTGGACCCCTGTTACTAAGAGGGCTCTGCCTTGGACTGGTTCCGTGCTGTGCTTTGGGGGCACCCATTAACGGAAACGACTGACCGCGTGCTAGTACGGGTTAGCTACCTGTGCGTTTATCGCGTGTGCCGTAGTCACCGTTACATCTGTCAGTGACCTTGGGGTGGTTGACTGAGGGTAGGATCACCACGGGGGACTCTCCCGGCCAGGAGAGCACCACGTGCTACTTCTACTTTTTGGAAAAGACTGCAATCAAGATCGTTCCCACGAGGAACATTCGAGATCAAGAAAAGGATCTAAGGAATAAATGAAATAGTGAGACAATTGAAAGATGTGAATAAAGAAAGTAATCGAACATAACAGCTACTGTACACTCTACTGTTGTCTTTAGTTTAGTTGCCACTCTACTCAGCGTTTTGCTGACGTGTTACACTCGTTACCTTTTTCAAGACTAGGTGTTGAGCAGCCAGGGTCAGCGGCTGCAGAAGACGCTGGGCCGAGTAGGGTCCAGTAGTGTTACCACTGTCTCTTGTACCTCTTTTTGTTACGTTGTAGTGAGTAGTTCTTGTTTCCGCTGTACTTTCTTTACCTGCAGTTCAAATTATATTATGAATGTTGTTCTACTGTTGTGGTGGTACATATTGTGGTAGTTTCTTTCCTTACTGCTGTACTTTCTTACTGTTAGTTATATTCATGCTGAATGTGGTTTATTTTACTGCTCTTTTGGTTACTTCCTCGTTGGACGACTAGGTCTTGGGATTAATTGAGTCAGTCTGGTTCTCGTGTCTCGTAGGAACTCGGGAACCGGGTCGTTACACTAAGTGTTAGCCTCCTCTTCAGCATGTGCATATGAATCTCAGAGCAAAACCCTCCCCCCTCTTTCTCACAGATCTCTCCTCTTCTCTTCTCTCTCAGACCCAGGGATAATCAGGCAAATAGGTAGGTTATCGGATCCGGCAAGGGGACCAGGCTCATTGGAAGTGGGGATGAGCGAGGTGTGCGAGCACATGTGAGAGGGACCCGACCCCTCGTGACTTGGGTGATAAGCATAGATCACAAATTCAATTTAAACGCTGCAGCTACTCTTTCACTTCCGAGGTGGGACTATGTCCCACCCTCTTTTTTCTCTCTCACAACAATAGCTAAGATCGAAGGAATTGAAGGTGTTGCTGTTACTGTTGCCTTCAATTGTTGTTGCAGATATGCCCCTGGGTTGAGTCCGCAACACTTGGGCGTGGTAGCAAGGTCGGTGCAGGTCGGAGCAAGGCGGACGGCGATAGGAGACGACGACGAAGAGACCTAAAACTCACGAACATGGGTGCTAGGCCCCAATCAGATAGTCTGGGAGGATCGCCGGAGGATGGTGAAGTTGGTGGCGGTGTCCTTGTGGCATGTGGGGGTGTGTGGTGGCCTGACGAAGGTGGAGATGGTTTGTGGTAGAGGGTAAGTTCGATGGAGGTTTTGAGTGGGTGAAATGCGAAATAAATAGAGGGGTTTTGTTGGTGGAAGCACGGTGAAGGTTGTGGGGGTGGTCGCGTGGAATTTGGTGGACTGTGGAGTACGGGAGGCTTCGCCGAAGCGGAGGAAGGAGGTGGAACAGGTAGTTGAATGGTTGAAATAGGGGAAGGAGATAGGGAGATTTAGGAGAAGGGAAGAAAGAGGTTAAGACCTAAATTACTAGATGAAAGGGTGAGGAAGGCGGTAGTACGGCCTACTGGGAAGTATTTTCTCAGAAATTCAGCTTGTAATTCATCCCAGGTATTGATCGATCGATTCAGAGACCGATACCAGTGGGCAGCTTTCTCTTTAAGCGAGAAAGGGAACATTTTCATGAGCAGAGTGTTCCGATTTTGAACAGTTGGCCCAAAGGTTTGGGCTAAATGTTTCAACTCTTGAATGTGTTAGAATGGGTCTTCAGTACCCATCTTTTGGAAATGGGGAATCAAGCTGATAATATTTGACTTGAGTTCGGTCTCAGGTCCCCCAACCGGAATACACACTCTGGGCTAGATAGCTACTTCTGCGGGATTATAGTAATCCCATATTTGTGGACCTGCTCTAGGGTTTGCCAGCCTATTGATAAGATCTGCGAGAGTTTGAAGCTGGTTTTGCAGGTGCTGGATGTCGTCTCCTCCTTTTATACCAGGGTTCTCCATTGAGTCAGAATCAGAGTACGGAGAGCTTGGGTTGGATGTAGATGGGTTAGAGGGGATATGGATCAGCTTAGAAGAAGACCCAAACAAGTTACTCGGGTCTTGGCCCCAACGTGAGTGAACTACTAAAGGAGGTCTTAGGACTGGTCTTAAGGACTTCCTACCATGCATGCACTACAGAAAAGATGAAGGACTAGATTTCAATCAGACCCAATCGAGACACCCTAATATGTTTGGATGGCTTAGGCTTGCTCGACGCAGATGGCCTCTAGATCACAAATCCAACTGCCTGAGAATTAGTTGGGCAGCCAGAAAGGAAGAGTCCCGTGAAGACCCCTACACAGTAGAACACTCTCACGGGTTACAGGGTGTTACGACCTGGTTCCCAAATCCCTACAGGACACGAGACCAGCTCGACTCAACCGATCCCAAGACCCAGTCATCCAACAAGAAATAACCAAAAAGTAGGAAAGTAAACCACATTCACTATGCTATGTAACAAACTGTAAAAAGTACAAGCAGTAAGGAAAGAAAAGCTGCTACAGTACGTATCACCACAACAACAGTAAAACAGTAGCCAGGTACAGAAACGTAAAGGTACAGAAATGTAAAGGTACAAGAGTCTGAACTCACTACAATAGAAAGTACTATAAAAAAGAAGGCTACTGCTATTGGGCTCTACTAGTCCTAGCACCCTCTGCAGCTGGAGACTCGGGCTGCTCAACACCTGGACCTGAAAAGGGTTATGAGTAAACAAAGTTAGCGAACGCTGAGTAGAGTGGAAACCAACTAACTAAAGCAGTAAAAGTGAACAGGTAACTATCTATTCCAATTACTTTATTTTACAAGCTATTCCTTTTCACCCACTGGTTTATTTTTCAGATCTCTTTCTTGATCTCGAATGTTCCTCGTGAGAATGATCTTGATTGTAGTCTTTTCTGAAAAGTAGAAGGCACACGTGGTGCTCTCCTGGCTGGGAGAGTCCCCCGTGGTGATCCTACACCTAGTCAACCACCCCAAGGTCATGGACAAACGTAACGGTGACTACGGCACGTGCGATAAGCGCACGGGTAGCTACCCCGCACTGGCATGCAGTCAGTCGTTTCCGTTAACGGGTGTGCCCAAAGTATAGCACGGAACAGTATACGGCCTAGCCCTCTCAGTAACAGTGGTCTAGCCCCTAAGAACCAAACAGGGGTCTCGCCCCTCCACAGTCCGCGCACCCTCGTCTGACTACCCTGGTTTGCCTAATGGGCCTAACAAGTCGGTGTAGGGTGGCTAGCTGAACCTCGGACCCCGTGGGGTGGCTAGCTCTCTCCCTACACTAGTAGCTCTCCCCAGTACAGTGTATGCGAGGGCCAAGAAGTTGGTGCAGGGTGGCCAATCCTAGCCCTGGGTCCCAACCCAAGGGTAGCTAGCTCCGCTCTACATTAAACAGGGGACAGTCGCTCTCCTTGGTACCACATACTCAAGGGCCAGCATACTTCCCCACTCACATTTCCAGATTCATTCCATTTATTTTCAGGAGCTCTACTCCTAATTCCCCGTAGTGTTCATGCTCATATTTCTCATGCCATTCCATACCAGGTTTCATCATTCGCATTCCCATTCTCAGGATATATGCATGCAGCTCGTATTTCTATCATTCACATTTCCATTCTCAGGTTATACACATGCAGCACGTATTTCTATCATTTAACGTATACAACAGGTAATGTCATGTGTAACTACTTAACTAGCACAGGTAATTTATATTTCACAGGCAGCTCTTGTTCATTAACAGGCAATTGATATCATTTCTATTTATCCATTCAAGACTGCAAATCAAACACGCATACAGACATTTCAAGTAACTTCTCATCCTAGGATTCATGTCATATCCTAGCTTCTAGTTATTCAATCCACACATGCATTCAGGTTTATAATTAAATTAAGGAAAGCCACTCTACCAGACAACCCAGGAGTATTGGGGGCTCGAACGGTAGGCTCACGTGCCTCAGCAAGCCCCGAACCTGCAACGAAACGAAGTCCTATAACAAGGAACCATAATGGAACGTTCAAAACAGTGTAGAAAGCCTTCTAACAAGTAGAGGAGCTGACAAGGAAAATACCGATATCTTGTTTGCGTAAAACAGACCTCAAACGGACCCTAAACGGGTCAAAAACAGGGCTACTGACTCAAATCAGACGTCCAGCACAATGTCCAGACGTCTTGAAAGTGATAAAAAATGCACCTCAAGCTCTGCGTCGACCTCAGACGTCCAGGACCTCTTCTGGACAGTCTAGACCCAGCTCTAGATGTCCGACCACCTCTCCGGACATCTAGGAGTGCTTCCATCCGTCTGGTAGGCTACCCAGACATCTAAAACGCATGGGAGGGCATGTCCTGCGCCTTCCCAAAGCATTCCCTGCACGCGACAGCAAATCTTCCACATTAAGCCACATAAAGCATAGCTGCGGAGCGGCCTGCATGGCCGTATCCACAAGAGGAAACGTACCTTCGTGAAGATCTACCTTCAGACATCTGGAGTCGTCTCCAGATGTCCACTCTGTTGTTTGGACGTCATTCCAGATGTCCGATTTTGGGAAAAATCCAGAACTAGAACCTCCTCCTACTCATCCTCGCCGCTCGCAGCCGTGGCCTCGCCTCCTCGCCTGCAGCTCCGGCTGTAGTAGTGTCGGGGATGACTCCCCCGAAGTACTCCTCCTCCTTCCACATGCGTCGCTCCGGCCGTGCGCCCTCTGGTGAGCTCCCACACGAGCTCACAAGCTCAAGCTCCTCCTCTCCTCATGCCACTCCTCATCGCCACTCTCGTGCTCTCTCTCTCTTATTAGCTCCTCTCGCTGGGGTGGAGAGGAAGAGAAGAAGGTGGCTGGTGGTGGTGTGGGGAGAACGAGAGAGGAGAAGAGGGGTTTATAAAGAGTGCGTTAGTGCTCGGTGGAGGAGGGAAGAGAGAAGAAGGGGAGAAAAAGAGGGTACTGTTTGTGCACTGTCCGCGCGCAAACGCGAAGGCTTGCACAAAAATTTCAATTTCCAGACATTTGGGAAGGGGTCCAGACGTCTGACCGACAGTCTAGACGTCTTAAAAGGCTCAGGACAGAACGAGTCTTTACATCATAACAAACTTAAAGGAAGTTTCGTCTCTAAAACTTGAGCCAGCTAGGGTGCGGAAAAAGAACTGTATACGCATAACAAACTTAAAGAGGACCGAAGCCGATTCAAAAAGACATACCCTCAAAAACCTCTCGGTACCACTCTCGCATTGCCGCCTTAGGCTCCCAGGTAGCCTCCTCGTACCTCTGGCTCCTCCACAAGACCTTCACCAGGGGTACCTGCTTCCGTCTCAAACTCCGGATGGCTCTGTCTAGTATCTGCACTGGTCTTTCGGGGTAGGTCAGGTCGTCACCCACCTCGATGCTCTCGTTGCTCAGAACGTGACTGGGATCGACGACGTACTTCCTGAGGTTGGACACGAGGAACATGTCGTGCACACCAGAAAGCTGGGGAGGAAGGGTAAGCCTATAAGCAACGGGTCCTACCCACTTCAGGACCTCAAAGGGCCCCACAAACCTCGACGCGAGCTTCCCTTTCACCCCAAAACACTGTAGGCCCTTCATTGGTGAAACGCTAAGAAAGACATGATCCCCAACCTTGAACTGCACCTCTCTGCGCTTCCGATCGGCATAACTCCAGTGTCTGCTCCTGACAGTGCAAAGTCCTCTGTGAATCTGCTCTACCACCTCCTGACTCTGCGCACCGTCCGCATGTAAACGCGAAGGCTTGCACAAAAATTTCAATTTTCAGACGTCTGGGAAGGGGTTTAGACGTCTAACCAGATGTCTAACCGACAGTCCAGGCATCTTAAAAGGCTTAGGACAGAACGGGTCTTTACACAGGGTTTCCTCCACCCTACTTTTCTTGTCACTGCAGTTCCAAGTAGACCGGATACGTGTGAATTGGGGTCCTAGTGTTGGAAGAAAAATCGTAGATCACATTTTTGATATGAAGGAAATGTGTCGTAGTATAGTCGCGAAGTACGATCCAACAAAGATATTGTTTTATAAAAATAACGAGACTTGAGTCCCGATCGTTCGTCTTTGGGAGGCGTTGCTTTTATTTTTGAATCGATCTTACTATACTTTATTTAGAATCGCATGTCGGTTCATGATTATTACATATTTAGGTATGACATGCTTAGTTGCAAGAATATTAGGAATTGGAAACAGGCAACTTGAATCACACAAAGAATGACAATTATTAAGCTCATGGTGATTTCAAACATATAGAGACAAATATATATATAAAACCATTTTTCATTCATTCAGCGGGAGAGTCGTTTGCAACATAAAACGTAGAGGAAAGCTTGTACATAAATGCTTGCAAATTAAACCTAGCTACCAGAAAATGATTGCATATAAGAATCGATGGGGGGATTTCGCATGCATCATTGGGGGAGAAGTAAGACTACATTACTAAGCAGTAAATAAAAGCAGTAAATATACGAAAAGCTAAGATACTAATGTAGCAGAAGGAAGGGCACTCGGAGGTGGTCTCCGATGGCCTTTGAGTGGCTGAGAGAAGGAGGGGCGGCCAATGGAGCGTAGGCCAACCCTTGGAGAGAGATTAGGGAGCTGATCCAGCTTCCCGACGTGGAGATGGTGGCCTCCATGGTGGTGCTCAACTCGTGGAGGTGGAGTGGAGATGGAAGTGGTTAGCCTAAGTGGAATGAATGCCAAGGAAGTGAATTGGTGCAAATGGCCACCCATTAGGTCTTTTTATAGACCTAAGGGAATCTCTCTAGAGAATTATGGAATTCTCTAGAGAGGCCTATGGTGGGATCTCGTGGGAGAGTGAGAGAGAGAGGGTGGATGGTGGTTTTTAGATCCACCAAATGTGGATCTAAAAATTGAATGGCTCTTGGTTGCTACTTTTGGCAACCAAGGCAACCACACATGGTAGAGAGTTCTAGAGAACTCTAGGCTAGGTATTTTCATGTGGATGGTGTGTGTGGGTGTGTGTGGGTCGAAACTTAGGTGGCTAGGTTGATTAGGTTAGGTTCTAGTGGGTTTAGGTCAAGGTATGTCTTAAATTAGGGTTATAAACCCTAATTCACTAAGGTAAAGTGCAATTAAACTTAATACAAGTTTAATTGGGTGTGTGGAAACTTAATTGAGAGTAAAACAACTCAATTAATTTAGGTCTAGGTCAATTGGACTCTCACTAAGTCCAACTGGACAGTGTGTGCTGAGATCATGGCTCAATTGGACTCAATGAGTCCAATTGAATAGGCTGATGGAATTGACTAAGATCCAAGTCAATTAGGTTTAGTGAGGATCCTAATTAGGTCCTTAAGGAGGTCTAGAGGTGATGTACTAGGGTTAGGGCACCTTAATTTAGGTTCCTATGAGGTTGGAATTGGGTTTAGGGACCTAGAGATCCAAGATTAAGGCTTAAATCTCAAAACAGGAATTAGAGAGCAGTATCAGATGTCTAATAATAGAATCAGACGTCTTATACTAAAAAATCAGAAGCCCAGACTTGTTGTCTGGACGTCCAATCAGAGTCAGGAAGGATTTCGGATTTTGTTTTGGGTATTCTACAGAAATTGGACGTCTGACAAAGTGTCTGGACGTCCAATAACACTGTAGAAGTGGGTTTGAAGTGTACGGGAGTTGGCTAAGGGTCCTGGACGTCCTAAAACTTATCTGGACGTCCAGAGAAGGGTTGGGACTAGGGTTTTAGGGCTTCCTAGGGTGCGATGGCCTAATCTAAGGGTGTCTAAGGCTTGGGAAAGTCTCTAGGCTATCCTAAGGCTAGGATGGACCTAAGCTCTTCATATTTTACTGCTTTATTTCTACTTAATAGAATAGAAAACCTTTAACTCCCTTACATTATTATTCCTACATCAAATCTAAGTCTTCTGCTCCAGCTCTACTGCAACTCTCGTTATTCTAGATCCGACTTCAGATCCTGCTCCAGATCCAGCTCCAGATCTGCTTATTCCTTGCAATCGATATAATGCACTTAATCAACACATTATAACATTATTTTATGCATAGCTAAAGGAAAGTAGTAAAGATGCAGATAATGCATATGCATGCATGAATAACCCTAACTTATGCTAAGTCCTAGCTTAATCTAGGCCAATTAAGACCTATGATTGCTACGCAATCACCTAGGTCTATTAGATTTTAAGCCTATTTGTGCCTCTAGTTATCACTTGATTAAGAGTTTATTCCCATTGTGAGCTAATTTTTAGGTTGATTAGATCACTAAGTGAACCAACTTCACCTGACCTGTCATAATGTTTAAGATGCAATCCGGGTTAACTCACCCAACTCATCCTATTCTAGTTTGACAAGCAGGTTATTAAGTCACTTCTTTTAGGGTTCAAGTGATCTTAGAGCTTGTGTTTTAGGGTTTGAATTGTAAATTCATTCAACCAAGGCTTAGGTAGCACATAATGCAGATGATATTTTCCTTTATAATTTGCAAATGTGTACTACATAGCCCTAAAATTTAACCCTAATTTGGCTCTAAAGTGAAGTCCAATTTAAGTTCAATAATTCCCTTGGACTCAATCAAGAACATGCTAGTCCAAGGGTTCAATTAATCTCAAATAAGTTCCTATAGGTTTAGAAATTGTTGGGTAGTGTCTTCTAGGCCGAGCTTTCTCCTTAACCACGGTTAATGCTAAAAAATTATAAATTCTTGCCACAAATGAAATTTCTAAGAAAATACGGCAAGGTTGCATCCTATTTTTCTTTTACCCCTTTTTATTTTATTTATATTAGGAAAGAGGGGATTAAGAAGGAAGGATTGAGAGTTACCTGCTGAGAAGTGGTTGTCCTCAGGTTCCAGAAGTCAGGCATTTTGGTTCAATTTTGCAAAACAACCAAACAAGGCAGATGTGTCAGAAATTAGAAATGATAGTAATATATGTGCATTGCTCCTTGGCAATAGTGACAAAGTGTTGGTTCTCCTTGATCATGTTTTAAAATTGTCGCGTCGTAGTATAGTGATCAAAGTAAATCAAGCATTTAGATTTTTAATACTTGAATTAGAAAATAAATCTGAGGTCGTCTTTGGGAGCAATCAATATCACAATAATTCACTATCAAAAGATAATAGATGCTCAATGAATAAAGTATATCTTTAGATAGGTAGATATAAAAAAAGTAAGGTAAAAGTGGTGGTTTAAACCACCAAAGGTACCCTTTATACTTAGCACAAATATCAGCTATCAAAGATTTAACGTTCAAAACTAAGCAACTTTACCCTCAGACGATAAGTATTAGGCACAGACACCTTAAATGTATCAAGCACAGCACAAAGGAAAAGCTTTGGAAGGGGGCAAGACATAGATTCAAGATGCAAAACCCACTTTCTCCCTCCTTCACAATCTCTTACAAATCTAGCCAGACCCGAGTAACCGGAGCCTCAGCCCAGACCTGCAAGCGTATTCCTGGGCAAGGGCACGTGTGTGAGTGCATGCGTATGGGTGTGCTTTGGGGACCTCACCCCGTGTGTTCTGAGGTGATAAGCCTCGGGTGCTGATGAGAACCTCATCATGAGCCATAACTAGCTCATTTTGATCTAATACAAAGGATAAAAGCTCCTACATAACTCAAGGAAAGGCTTAACTTAGAGAATTCTGAGTTTAAGAAGAAAATAGAAACTAAGGGTAAAAATGCAATTTCACCAATTCAATCTGAAAACAGGGTAACTCAGGATCCAAACATAGGTCAAAATAACCTAATAAGAAGAAAAGTGGGATGAGATAACTCAAAGAGGGCTACAACAACTCTAAGGAATTAAATGATATCCTGTAACCCTAAAAACAAACCCACTTCAATTCACGAGGTTCGAGGCAAAGAAAGAATCGAATAAATCCTCTAAAATTCATATAAAAATAGTCTCTAGGGTTTAGAACCTCCAATTTGGCCTTAGGAACCCATTTTGACCTACATTGAGAACCATGCCCAATTAATAACTTAATTTGAGTTTTTACGTAAATTTACTGGTCAAATAAGGTTTAATCTAGAAATAAAATTCACCATCAGAATCCTTAGGCCCTAATTATTCATGTATAAAAACTTGAGCCTAAGAAGAAACCTTCTCGACCAACTTTACTTTTTGGCCCTCAACTTTTGAAACCCTCGCATTTTGGCCCCTAACTCTTCATCGTTCTTTGCATTTGGGTCCTCCCTGCAAAACCCTGAGCAGCACCATGCTCCGGCGACCTTGCACGAGGCATGGCGCCGCGTAGGGTGAGGGGGACCCCTGCCAAGTCAACCAGGGGTTCCCTGCGACGTCAACCGTCGCAGGAACACCCCCTGATCGCTGCAATCGCCCATACCGCCCGTGCGAACGCACGGACGGTATGGGTCTCCATCTCCGGCGTCCTCCGGCGAGGGAGGCACGTCGTCTCCCTCCGCCCTCCTCTCTGTTTCTGCCTCTATAAAAACCCCCGACGCTCTGCCGCTCTCTCCAGCTCGGATCTGACGGAGAAATCCCCCCCCTTTCCTCTCTTCCCACTTCGACAGAGGCCCCCTTGCTCCGACGGTTTTTCCTCCTCCTCCTCGTCGCTCTGCCGCACTACCAGCAGCAGGGCTGCCTTCACCTCCTCTTCCCACGTCACGCCGTACCCTGCGCGCGCTCTCCCGCTATCTCCTTGCCGCCGCCCTCTCTCTCTGGGCACCTTCTTCTCCAGCGACAGTCGATACGACTGTCGCCCTGCTCCGGCCCCCCCTCGTCCCTCTGAGTAGGTACAATCTTTCCTCTTCCTCCCCTCTTTCTTTTCCTTACTGTAATTTGCATAACCACCCCTCGACCGCACCTAATCGCCCTCACCTTCCCCATCTCCGGCCAAACTCCGGCGACTCACTCCCGTCATTCCACCACCCCACACGACTCGCCGACCCTCACAGAACCTCCGCCTCCTCACCCTGATCAACTTCCGCCCTTCCATTTCCCGCCACTCGCCAACTACTGACCCCCCGAACAAACCATTTCCCTCGCCACAGTTTGACCTAGGGCAGCCCCTACGCTCCACCCCACGGCTTGCCAGACCCCACACCGCCTTCACCGTACCACGGTGAAGGTTCTCCACTTGTCTGATTAGGCCGAGAGGCCGTTCTTCTGTGGACAGGTTGCTCGCCCTCCGTCGCCATTGCTAAGCCGGTGAAGCTCCTTCAACCTGCAGCTGCAGGCGCGCTTCGCCCAGGTTCGACTCGCCAGGGCGCATGGTTCACAGCCACGCAGTCGCCCAGGCCTGCAGTTGGGGAGAAAGCCCTGCAACTGCTGCATCTGCCTGCAGCTCCCTCAGCTGCGGGTGCCCGATTGGGGTGGGACATTTAGTCCCACCTCGGAACTTTTGAGAGGCCCACGCCCGCATAAAGGCAAAAAGTGCCTTAGGCTCTTTGCCTCCTGAGCACGGGGTGAGGTCCCTCTCACCCGCTCGAGCTGGACTCGTCCGCGACCACGCCCCGCGGACCTGGCCCGACCCGTTTACCCATCCTGCACTCCTCGCCCACCACCACACGCCGGTGGGCCTGGACCCAGGCGCGACCCGCGTACCCGACTATCCGGTAGCTCTGGGAGAGCTATCCTACGAGTGAATTTTGAGAGAGAGAGACGCGGGGGAGGGTAGAGTAGGTTTTTCCATCTGATTGAACTTTGAGTGTGCAGGCACAAGTGAAGAAGAAGAGAAGGCAGGAAGAAGAAGGACTACGAGAAGAAGAAGAAGAAGAAGAAAGCCACAGAGGAAAGAAGAAGAAAAGACGCACTGTAGCAGCAGCTACTTAAGTCGTCTGATTGAAAAATCAGACGATGCTCTGAAGGCAAAGAAGAAGGAGAAGAGAAGAGGAACAGGACCGTAAGGGAGAAGAAAAAGAAAGAGACGGACAGAAAGAAGAACAAGAAGAAAAAGAAAGAGAAGAAAGAAGAAGAACAGAAGAGAAGGCAAGAAGAAAACAAGAAAAGAAGAACAGAGAAAGAATAAGAAGAAGGAAGAAAACTGAAGACTCAAAGAGAAGAGAAAAGAAGACAAAGACGAGAAAGAAGAGAAGAAGAAGCCAACAAGACAAATCTCTCTCTCTCTCTTATTTTTTGTAATAGAAACTTCGTACCTCTAGAATACAACTTGCTCCCTGAGTTCGACCTCGGGAGAACTTTCATTTCCGAGTAAAAATTGTAATAATGGCAATGACTATCTGTACTACAACGTAATTTCTATAACAAAACAACAAAACCCAGTCACAACGCCGTTATCAGGTGCTTTTTCCTAATAAGTGCTGCTGCTCCTTCGGTTGTGCCTGATGTGGGACTATGTCCCTTTTGCTTTGTTCATCCTCGATTCGTGCACACCAGCCGTCAGATCAGCTTGATGCACCTTGGGATCAATTGTTGTTGGTGTTGCGCTCTCAATTGGTGAGCTTCTTCTCTGGTCAGGGCACTGGATGGCTTGGTGAAGCTTGTTGAAGATGACCGAGGAACCGCAGTCGGAGGTGAAGACGAAGGGCAACTCTGGCGAGTACCTGTACACAATAGAACGGACCACTCGGTCCCAAATCAGTCCAAGAGCTTCAGGGAAGAACCCCGAAGCTCTTCCTTAGGTCCACATGCTGTGCGTAGGGGTTTAGTGGGGTGGTGAAGAAGCTCGCCGAAGCTCCTGAAGATGGTGGTTGATGATGGTTCAAACAGGGTTGAAAGTTGAAATTGATAGAGGAGATGAAGGGGAAGGGAAGCCCTAACTTTATTGGAGGGATGGAGGGGGGGAGACAGGTGGCGGTGGCAGGCCACCAACGATGAATCAGAGAAGAAATTGAGGTTGACGAAGGGGGTTAGAGAGCCAGTTTCTAGGTTGAGAAGCTCAGCGAGGGAAGGGCGAAGGCAGCTGTGACTTCATTTGATGGCGAGAAGCAGCGGAGCGAAGGGGCGAAGAAGACCACAAGGTCAGGCAATGGCAGCGCATGGAGGAAGGGAAGGAGAAGGCTTAGGCACTCGGATTCCAGACGATCGGACTTGAAGGAGCGTCGCAAGGCTTTATAGAGCTGCTGTCGCGCGTGAATTTGTTGCTAGAGGTTGTGAGAGATCCTTGCAACAACTCACAACTCCGCGTTTGTTTGGACTGGAGATTACGGGCTACGGTGGCGACAGCGGCTAGCAAAACAAACATCAGTAGAAGCAGAATTGAAAGGCAAACAACTTTGTCTTAGAGGTCGAGGTCAACCGAAGCTCGAGGCGGTCGTAAAGGGAACTGGAGTCTCGACGAGCAGCTCGGTGAATGGATGATGGCTGCTGAAGTAGGAAGATGACTGTAGGGATCGATTTGCAAGAAGGGAAGGACCTAAATGTAATGAAATTGGACCTACTTGCAAGGATTTTTAGGAATTTTGGGGCCTAAATGCAAAGTAGGTGAGAACTTTGTCAAATTGGGTCCAACTTTTTATGGGAGATTAATTAGGATCTATGGAATCTAGTGATCATCTCAATTTTGAGTTTTGAAATTGTTTGGTTGGTAACTTTCTCATTTAAACTCATTGACATTAATTATTCACCTTGGTTATTGTTTTTATGTTAAATTAGTTCCTTTGACTATCTGATCATATTAAACCTTGTAAAATGTTTATCTATGATTTTTAAAAGGTTTAATTTGCAATGTTTTCATCATAATCCTATTAGACCAAAAATAGGGTTTAATTAATAGCTTGATTTCAGAAGAAACCCTAAATTGGCTATTTGAACTTGTTTTGTGTCCTTCTGGGTTTATTTTGATGATTCCTCCTCCTGATTATATTGTACCCTTTTATGTATTATTTAAGTTAATTTTACCTTAGAACTTAGCTAAATTAAGTGAGTTATAGAAAATGATGGTGATGCCATCAACCGGTCCAATTAATTCCTCATAGTCTGAACATCAATCCCACCAAATTTGGTGGGATTTGATGATGATTTAAATAGGTTTAGGTGTGTCAAAGTCGGCCTAGGCGTAGGTTAGCATCTAATGGCGGCAGGGGTAGATTCGCAAGGAAGATGACAAAGTTAGGAACCCATTTGCAAGGATTTTCAAAAGTTAGGGGCTTGTTTGAAAGAAACAGAGTTTAATAGGCTAAAACATAAACTAGGTCAAGATGGACTCTGATTGTGCCTAAATTTTGGTACAAACCTAATTTGCACCCAAGGAATCTGATGGTAAAGTTGGATTTGAGTTCTGACCAAGTTTGACTTGGAAATTTGTGTAGAACTCTGTTTAAGGTCAAAATAGGTTCAGATGATCAAATCAATGATACCAAACCTCTAGGAATATTTTTCTATGAATTTTAGGAGGTTTAGGTGAATTTTATCCTGATCTAAACCTCCGTAATTTAAGCAGGTCTGAAATTGGGGTTTTAGGTGCTGTATTGCTTCCCGAAATGCATGAAATCCCATTTTTGTCTACATAGACCCACTTATTAGTATTTAATGCTCATTTGACCTTCAGTTTACCCCTGAAAAACCCCATGGCTATTCTGTTTTCATGATGTGATGTTAAAATTGCATAATTAACCCTGATTTAATGTTCTTCTCTCAAAACAGATCTGAATGGAATTGTGACTCTCAGGCGACTATGTAGGAGCATTTGTCACTTGATTATGACTAACTAAAGTTAGATATGGTTCATAATGGTGTTACCATCATTAACCAAGAATATCCACATCGGACCAAGTATCAATATCTCCACAGTGCCTCAAATCAGATGTCAGACCCTAGGTTCAGATGGCTTAAAGGTTAAAGCCTCAGCACCTCACAGATATTCGCCTAAGTATTGGGAGAATGCACGAACCTCAAGGAGTAACAGTGCAAAACCACCCCCTACCCTCCTTAAATCTCTTTCTTTCCCTTTCCAGACCTAGGTGAACAGTAACTGAGTAAGCAGGTGATAGCCCAAACCCACGTGTGTGTATCACGGGCAAGGGAGTGCGTGGCACGTGAGGAGAGGAGGGACCTCACCCCGTGCATTTGGAGGCGAAGAGCTACTAGAGTGAAAACCTTATGTACGTGATGAGAACCTCATCATGAACCTTAACTAGCTTACCTTAGTCTAATAAAATGAACAAAAGCTCCTACATAACCTAAAGGAAGGTTAATTCAGGGAATTACTAATATGAGAAAAAAATATGAAATAAGGGGTAAAACTGTAATTTTACCATTGCAGTGCATCAAAGGGATTTCTAAGGGTCTAGACATAGGTCAATTGAATTTAATAAGAGAAAAAGTGGGATGGTTTGGTCAGAAAAGGGTTATGGCGAAATCTAGGAATTAAATGATATTCTGTAACTCTAAAACAAATCCACTTTAATTCACAAAGTTTTAGGAAAGATAAAAATTAACTAAATCCTCTAAAATTCATGGAAAAATATCCCCTAGGGTTTAGAACCTTCAATTTGGCCTTTGGAACCTGTTTTGACCTAGATTGAGGTCCTTACCCAATTTTTGACCTAATTTAGGTTTTTGTACAAAATATCTAGTCAAACATGGTCAAACCTAAAATTCAACTTCACCATTGGATTCCTTAGGTCCAAATTAGGTTTATACCAAAACTTGGACCTAAGGGAAGGTCGTCTTGACCCACTTTGCAATTTGGTCCTCAAAATTACTTTCTGACCCTCAACTTTTTGAAACCCTTGCGATTACCCCATCAGCTTTCTCGTCTTCTTCTTCAGTTCGGTCCCTCTGCCATCTGCAGCAGAGGCCATACCTCCGGTGACTTCACGTGGAGGTTTGTGCCTCACCTGCATGGGGAGCTACCCCCAGCTTTGAAAGGGGAGCTCCCTGCGGAGCCCCCTACCGCATGGGCTGCTCCCCATGCCTTGAAACCCACCATACCTCTCGTGTGAACGTGCGAGAGGTATGGGTATCCGACTGGCCTTACCTCCGACGAGGCCTCTCCGCCGCCCTCGCACACTTCCCGCCCTGCCAGTGCCTATTTAAGGAAGGGCACGCCACGCCGCTTCCTCCAAGCTCAATTTGGCCTGAGATCCCCCTCCAATTCGTCTCCTCCCAAATCCGGTCGACTGCCCAGAGCTTCCAGCGACTCTTCCTCCCTCTCTCATCGCACTGCCACCATACCAGTGGTAGAGCTAGCCTCGTCGTCCTCCGCTGCATCGCGCCGTACTAGCGTGCACCCTCCGACCCCCTTCCTCGTCTACATCTTCTCCCACTAGCACCTTCCTCTCCGACGACGGCAGGCACCAGCCGCATGCCATCCACCTTCCCCCTTCGCTCTGGACTCGTTAGATAAGTTTCCCTCACTCCCCTCTTCATTTACCCTTTGATAATTTGTACTCTCGACCCCTCGACTTCACAGACCACCATCACCCTCTCCACCTCCGGCCACCAACTCCGGTGAGGTCGCTCCACCTCCACAGGCCGTTCCACCCCTCGCCAACCGGTCCCTAAGCTTCACCACATCCCACTGATCACCTTTCGCCCTTCCACTCTCCGCGCCACCCCCTGTCTCCTCCCCCCGAACACACCCACCTACACGCACATAGTGTTCCCTAGGCACACACGCATAGCTGCCCTCACGCCACGCTAACCCCCAGGCCACCTTCACCACACCTTGGCGAAGCTCCCCAAGGCATCTGATAGGGTCGCAAGGCCGTGATCGTGATTTCACGGTCACGACCACCTCTGCTATTGACGTCGATCTTGGAGCAAGCTTGCAAGCAACACCAGACCTCCCCAGCCCCAGGTCACGAGGCCAGGTCGCGTGGACTCCCCTCGTGCACTCAACCAGGTCTTCAATTGGCGTCAGGGACCGTAGCTACAACTGCAATTGGACAGCAAGGTGGGATGTTTAGTCCCACCTCGTGCATTTTCGAGTGAGTGCAGGTAAATAAATTGAAAAAGTGAATTAAACTCTTCGCCTTGGTACACGGGGTGAGGTCCCCTCACCCACTCATCGCCTCATCCGCGCTCACTCCTCCGCGGACTTGGTTGACCTGACCCGATAACCCTGCACACCTCGCCCACCACCGCACGCCGGTGGGCCAAGTCCCAGGCGCATATACCCGACCCGATAACCTGGCTGGATCTGGGAGAGCTATGACCTAAGAGAGAAATAGAGAGAGAGAGACGCGGGGAGGGTAGGGGTAGGTTTTGCTTAACCGTGTACCTGTGCAGAGAAGAAGAACGAGGAAGAGGAAGCAGAAGAAGAAGAAGAAGAAGAAGAGGAAGAGGAGAAGAGGCCAACTGAAGAAGAGAAAGAGGCTGAGGACTTAGCCGCGCCAAGGAAGAGGAGCAGGAGCTGAAGAAGAAGAAGGTAGAGAAAGAAGCATAGTGCAAAAGGAAAGGAAGAAAAAGAAGAAGGCAGAAGAAGAAAGAGCGAAAGAGGAAGAGGGAGCTGCCGCAAAGAGGAAAGAAAAGGAAGAGAAGAAGAAGCCAAGGAGAAGAAGCAGCCAAAGTCAGAGCAGTAGCAGCCAAAGAGAAGAAAGGAAGAAGAAGAAGAGGGCATGCACTGTAGCAGTTACCACTTAAGGCATCCGATTCCTAGAATCAGACGTCTGAAGATAGAGAAAAGAAAAGAGAGAGAGAAAAGAAGGAGAGAAAAGAAGAAAAAGAGAAGAAAAATTCTACTTTTAGTCTCTACATTTTTTGTAAAACATTACAGTATTGTGAATTGTGATTTTTATGCTTCTAAAAATAAATTTGCTCCCAAAGTTTGACCTCGGAATGTTTTCAAATTTCGAGTAATAAATAAATTAAATTGATAATTATTTTTCGCAACATACTACAACGTATCTTTTTGAAACACCATGATGAACGACCCATCAGTACGCGAGAAAAAATTGAAAGTCTCGGTTGTAGGACTAAATTGGGCAGTTTCCTTTGCGTGCAACCGTGGCCACCCTCTTCATCAAATTGGAGCTGCTCCTTGCTGCCTTTACTTGATTGAAGGTGCAGGCGTGCTTGCGAGATGAAGCCACAACTATAGGATGTGGTCAAGGGTCCAGTGGTGGTCAAAGCACGACGACGAATGTCAACAAAGACGGAGGCGGCGGTAGACGTCCGATGGCACCTAAAATACACGAATACAGCCTCGAGACCTAATCAAAGTTGCTCAGAAGCTTCGCCAAGTTGCGTGGAGTGCAACGGTGGCGGTTATGGGTGATGTGCGTGTGTGTTGCAAGCGGCCGATGTTGGAGAAGGTGACCGGATGCATGTGTGTTCAAGGGAGTTGTGGGGTAGTCGCTTCATAAAATAGGTTTGTGGCTTTTGATGGTGAAGATGAGGCGAAGCTAGTGGAGGTGGTGGTCGGATGTGGCTACACAGCCTCGCTGGAGGCGTGGCCGGTGTTGGAGAAGATGATGGGGAATCGAGGTGTTGTGCGATCAAATTAGGTAGATAAGGTCCTAGGGGTGATCTAGAGAGAAAGAGAGAGAGTTTAGGAGGACTTAGGGGAAACGAGAGAGAGGGATGTGTCCGGTGTTGGCTGGCTGGATGCGGAGAAGATGAGAGCGATGACAAGACGGTAGCGAGGAAGGAAAGGGTGAGGGTAATCTTGCTTTAGCCGGCAAGACTCACGACGAAGAGGGAAAGTCAAAGAGCCATCCAATTTGATGGTTGGACAGCCAGAGGAGGTGGTCAAAGAGGGCTCGCTAGAGCCGAAGACATGATGGTTGGAGAAGGAAGAGAGAGGGTGATTCCGGCTTGTTCTTTGCTAGTTTGAACCATAGGACTTCAGGGGGTATAGAGCTTAGATATGAGCTCTAAATGAAGAAACGAGCTTGATTAGATCTTGATTTTTGAGGAAAAAGTTCCTCAAATTCTTCAAGCTCTCCTAAGCTCTAGGATCAATTTCGATCTCTCAAATGGGGTTAGTTGGATTCCCTATCATTTGAATAACAATCCCTCCAATTTTGGAGGGATTTGATGCTAATTTGAAAGAGATTTCCTCTCTTGAAAATCGGATGCAAATGCGTTCACATGTTAATCGCGGTAGGGACCTGGATGCAAAAGCAACGACAAATATAGGGGGCCATTTGTAATAAACTTGAAACTTAGGGGTACAAGTGTGAGAAATAGAGTTTTTAGGGGATAAGATGCAAACTAGGTCAAGATGAACTCTGATTGGGCCTAAATTTTGGTATTAACCTAATTTGGACCCAAGGAATCTAATGGTGAACTTGGATTTGAGTTTTTATCACGTTTGACTAGGTAAATTGCACATAAGCTTAAATCAAGGTAAATTCCCGTCTAAAACTTTTAGATGGTGAAACCAAAGGTACCAAACCTTTTAGAATATTTTTTAATGATTTTTAGGAGGTTTAGATTAATTTAATCATATCCAAAACCTTTTCAATTTAATTGGGGTTGATAATTAGGGTTTTCAATATTGTTTTCACCCTCGAAATGCGTAAAACCCTAATTCAGTCATTGTGGACCCACTTTTTAGAATTTTATGCTCAATTGACCTTTCATTAAGCCTGAGTAACCTCGTGGTTAATCTGCATTTATAGTGTGCTCTTAAAATAGCAGAATTAACTATATTTTCTTATTTTCTTCTCAAATCAGATTATTGCAGAATTGTAATCCTCAGATGATCAAATAGGAGAATTTACCATTTGAACTTGACTAATTGTGATTAGTTAGGGTCCATGATGGTGTTACCATCATATCTACATGCCTAGTTTTTGCTCGTCCCTCTCAAAATCTTATCGACTAAACCAGATCTCTAAATCGGATGTAACCGTTAAGATGCTTTACTAAGCCACATCTCTAAAAATCAAATCAAAATACCAACAATAGGCTTAGAGGTACTCAAGTACCAGCCAAGATCCAGACTTTACTAGCATCAGCTTTGGATCTGTCACGAAGGTTTTTAAGGCTCACAAAAACTGCCCAAAGGTTCGTTGAACCCAGTGGTCAAAGCACCAGTGCGTAAACGTAGCAAGTCCAGGTTCAGCTTGCCAGTGCACTTTTGATAAGAGAGATAGAGATTGATATTTATTTTGAGAGTTTTCTCTCTTTTTATTTTACATTCCCCTAAATCCAACATCGGATTGGCCCTACACACGGTCTGTATCAGATTCCTTATCCCCACCATCAATCCTCAAAGGGTCCTTGGCTTTTGATGCCTCAGGATTGCACTGCCCATGGCAACCCCCAGAACCTTAACTTGCGACACTTCGTGATAGTGCCGCCCATGAGGTTCTGTAGCTAAAGTCAAGCCCTAGCAATCAGCATTTCGAGATAATCCCACCCATGGCATCTGAACCAACGCAAGGTACTTACATGCCTTCGGTAGGATATCTAAACATAGGAGACAAGCATCGAGGAGACGATATGTTATTACACATCTTCGAAAGGAATATTTTCATTCCACCTCTCTACGTCGAGAACTCATCCAATCAACTTGTGTCTTCGAGTCGCTCCTAAACCAGATCATTGAGTAAAACCTTTTCAGAACAGAACACTTTTGGCATTTTAATTCATTAAGCGCACTAAACCAGACTGGTGTATGACTTTTGAGTGCTTAGGTTACGAAGTCTAGCAAACCAAAGGGCGGGCAGCGGGGCCGAATAATCCCTAAGCCTTAGACTTAATACGTTAGCCTCGCACTTTCCTCAACCTCGTGAGGATTAATCCAAATCTTAACAAATACGTGAGCGTTTAAGCCCTAGGATAGGCCCAAGAGGCCTATGGTCGATATCCGTCACTCATCTCCCAAGTTTTAGCCATCCAAGTCTTAATTCATCATCCGATCTAACCTATAACTTAGGTAAGTTCCATACTTGATTATAGGGACTATCACATTTTTCCTCTTTTGTATGCTCCTTTTTCTCTTTTCTTTTCTCCTCTTCTTCCTCAATTTTTCAATTTAGCTCTCAAAATTGACCTTTTTTTTTTTTTCCTCCATGAATCGAATTTCATAACGTTTTGCACTTTAATACCCCCCATGCCTCAGATTTGCAATGTTCACATTGTAAAGTAGGTGGGTTTGAGTTCAGCTTGAATCATACACTAGAACAAGTTTGGTGGGTGGCAACAGGTTGGGATGACTGTTGTGGATGATTTCAAGCTCTGATATAGGTATCAAAGGTGGAGTCAGCTGTTCTAATAGACGAACCCTAAAGTGTAATTTGAATGCAGCTCATAGATAGGTCAAAAGGGTCTCAATTTTTTCAAAATGATGGGTTGCCTCCCGTTAAGTGCTAAGTTTAATGCCATTCGTTGGGCGAATTGCAGCTCAAAAGGATATGTCATCTAGCACACTGTAAGGAGTGGTAGGAGAGAATATGTGATCATGGTGAATGAGAATAAGATGGCCACAAGTGAGTACCAAATCATGATGAAGAGTCAATCCAGAAGGTCTATGGTATGGATCGAATTGATTCAATTATGGGTGTTTCTTATTGAGTTTTTTTGAAGGAATCACTGAGAAGTTGTAGTGATCATGGGCTTTGAAGTAAGACTGTGGTGAGTCCAGGTCCCAACAGAAGTGCACCTAGTCAATATAGTCCAAATGTTTGGCTCCTCTCATGCAATGTGGCCTAATAGATCATCCAATGAGTCATATTGATACTTGATGAGAACCTCATCATGAGCCATAACTAGCTCATTTTGACCTAATACAAATGATAAAAGCTCCTACATAACTCAAGGAAAGGCTTAACTCAGAGAATTCTGAGTTTAAGGAGAAAACAAGTCAAAAGGGGTAAAAATGCGATTTTACCAGTATAATCTGCATACAGGTCCAAACATAGGTCAAACAAACCAAATAAGAAGGAAAGTGGGATCATCTGATAAGGGTTACAGCAATTCCAAGGAACTAAATGATAATCTGTAACCCTAAAACAAACCCACTTCAATTCACGAGGTTCAAGGCAAAGAAAAAATGGAATAAACCCTCTAAAATTCATAGAAAAATAATCTCTAGGGTTTAGAACCTTCAATTTGACCTTAGGAACCCATCTTGACCTACATTGAGAACCATACCCAATTAATAACTTAATTTGGGTTTCTACGTAAATTGACCAGTCAAACAAGGTTTAATCTAGAAATAAAATTCACCATCAGATTCCTTAGGTCCTAATTAGTCATGTATAAAAACTTGAGCCTAAGAAGAAACCTTCTTGACCAACTTTACACTTTGGTCCTCATATATTTACTTTTTGGCCCTCAACTTTTGAACCCTCGCATTTATGCCCCAAACTCTCCTTCGTTCTTTGCATTCAGGTCCCTCCTGCCAAAACCTGACCAGCACCATGCTCCGGCGACCTTGCGCGGAGCATGGCGCCGCGCAGGGTAAGGGGGAGGGTCTGGCAAGACAACCGGGGGTGCCCTGCGTCGTCAGCCGTCGCAGGAACACCCCCCTGGTCGCTGCAACCCACCATACCGGCCGTGCGAACGCACGGACGGTATGGGTTTCCATCTCCGGCGTCCTCCGGCGAGGGAGACACGTCGTCTCCCTCCGCCTTCCTCTCTGATTCGGCCTCTATAAATACCCCCGTCGCTCCGCCGTTCTGAGGAGCTTGGATCTGACGGAGAAAACCCCCAACTTTCCTCTCTTCTCACTCCGGCAGACGCCCACCAGCTCCGGCGGTTCTTCCTCCTCCTCCTCTTCGCTCTGCCGCAATACCAGCAGTAGAGACTTTTTCCCCTGCTCTTCCCGCGCCACGCCGTACCCAGCTGGCGCCTCTCCAGCCCTCTCCTCGCCACCGCCCCTTCCCCTGGGCATCTTCTTCTCCGGCGACAGTCGATACGACTGTCGCCCTGCTGCTCCCCCTTCGTCCCTGCAAGTAAGATAGAACTACTTCCCTTCCTCTCCTCTTTCTTTCCCCGGTTTCAATTTGTTCAATTAAGCCCTCGACCGACCCTGACCATCGTCACCCCCTTCGTCTCCGGCCACCCTCCGGCGAGATGCCCCCATTGCTCCACAGCCTCACACGCCTCGCCGAGCCTCACCGAACCTCCGCCTCATCACACTGAGCACCCCCCACCCCTCCACTGCCACTCCACACCTCCGTAACGCTCCCCCAAACAAACCCATTTCTCCGGTTACAGTCCGACCTAGGGCTGCCACCAGACACCGCCTTGCGGCTTGCCGCACAGCTCAACACCTTCGCCATGCCACGGCGAAGGTTCCCCAGTAGTTTGATCAGGCCGAGAGGCCATATTCGTGTCCGACAGGTTCTGAGGCTTGACCGCCATTAACGCCACATTGAAGCAGCTTCTCCCGCGCTCCAGGCTTGAGGACTCCAGGTCTCCAGCTGCTGCGGATTACGGAGACTCCTGCGAAGGCAGCCAGCCAGCAACCGACGAAAATCGAAGCTGCAGCTGCAGAAGCAAGGCCGCGGTCTTCCAGCAGGCGCACGCGAGGAGAGGCCTCAGTTTAGTCCCACATCGGTAAGCCTCGCAACTCTTTCACCGTTTAAATTGTTTTTGTGAATAAGCCTTATCGCCTCAGCACACGGGGTGAGGTCCCCTTCACCCGCCCGATTACCCGGCCTCGTCCGCGCTCACGCCCCGCGGACCTGGCTCCGACCCGATTAGCCCAACCTGCACTCCTCGCCCACCACCGCACGCCGGTGGGCCTGGACCCGGGCGCGACCCGCGTACTCGATTTACCCGGTTGCTCTGGGAGAGCTTTCCTAAGAGCGAATTCTGAGAGAGAGAGACGCGGGGGAGGGTAGAGATAGGTTTTGCCCCTCTCTGATCAAGCTGTGTAAGTGTGCAGACACAGGTAAACAAAGAAGAAGAACCATGGAAGAAGAGAAGAAGGCCGACGAAGACTGAAAGAAGGTCGAGCACTGTAGCAGCGGCGATTTAAGTCGTCTGATTGGAAAATCAGATGACGCCCTGCAGTAAAAGGACTGCAGAGAAAGAAGGAGAACGAAGACGCCGTGCCACTGAGCAAGGGATCGCAAGAAGAAAAGCTTTACAGCTGAGGCAGAAAGAAGAAAGGAGAAGCTGAAGAAAGGCAGAACTGAAAGAAAAGAAGATGAGGAGCTCTGAAGAAGAGAAGAAATAAGAAGAACAGAAGGCAGAAGAAGAAGAACACCCGGAGATAAACAAAGAAGAAAAACCAAAAGCCAAAGAGAAGAGAAAACAAAGAGGAAGAAAGAAGAAACCAAATTTTTATCTCTCCCTCTCTCTCTCTCTTTATTTTTGTAATATTTTTGTAATAAGAATTTGTATCTCTAGAATACAGTTTGCTCCCTGAGTTCGACCTCGGGAACTCTTTTATTTCCGAGTAACAAATTGTATTAAACTGGTAATCACTTCTCTATACTATACTACAACGAAATAATAGAACTATAGAGGAAGGCTGTCACCAATACTTTTCCAAGGGATGAAAGATCAATTCCTCAAGAAATGACTCAAAGATTAGGTCATCTAATGGATCTTCTCTATAATTCTCATCCCAATCAAAGGTGAATGTCTGGAGAGTGACTATTGGATTATAGAACTCTGATTCTGTAAATTATTGAAACTCTCGGTTGTGGTCTGATGTAGTCACAACTATTGAGGATAAAATGCCTATTCATGCATGTTCCTAAGCTTAGCATTGCATATCATGGTATAAATATTGCATAAACATCCACTGCATTGCATTTAGGATAATTGTACATTATGTACATTAATTCTATCGTCTTACATGTCCAGGAGATAGAGCGACGTCTTTACAGGCTTTGGATGAAGAGTTCGACCGTACGGATGGATTCGAAGTAATGATTGCAGTCCGTCAACGACGAAAATCACCCCGATCAGAGCTCCGTAGCATCCTCTCTAAGGAGAAGATGGAAGGTGCAGCCTCCCCAGCTTCACGCCTGGACTGATCCCAGTCGTTGGATCTTAATCCAACGGTTGAGGGGTGCTCTACATCGCCCAACCTCAAGCATCTCAAGGAAGGCTCCATCACGACCGTTGGATCTTCATCCAACAGTCGAGACACATGACCGCATCGCCCTCCACACGGCAATCCATCTCTCTGCCAAACAGTGAAGCGCCCATTTCGCAAATCAAAGGTGCGGGTTTGAACCGCAATTTGCCATGACCACAGCGTCGGTTGAAATATAACCACTCGATCATGATCGAGCGGTCAAGATTCTTCACGTGTGACCTGACACTGCCCACCGACGCGAGGACCCACGCCAAATCGCACGTGTGCAATCAAAGGTTCTCACTTAAGTCGACCGAATGCGCTGTTGACCGTCGGATCTTTGCGAAGGTGCGATCCGAGCGCATTCAAAGCAGTGAAGGCACAATCCGTGGGCGTCTCTCGGCCGTGCGATGCTTCATCCAACAACTTCCAGCAGAGCACAACAACACAGAGGCACAACAAAGAACAGCACCAACACCAACAGAGGCGAAGGCCTCTTCAAATTTCACTAAGTGTCGAGAGATAGGCAGCGAGGCAACCCCCCTTCTCTCTCTCTCTTTCCCTTTCTTTCCCTCTTCTCTTTCTCTCAAAGACCCGAGGTTAATTGGGTAATCGGGCAGGAATAGTAACCAGATCCGGGAGCATGGCTACGTACGTGAGGTCATAGCTGATTAGTGAAGCGGGTCAGGTCAGGTCAAGTTACTAGGTGCGGGGACCTCACCCCCAGTGTGTCGAGGCGATAAAGCCTTGGCACAAATTCAATTTATGTGCCTCTTCCCGCTCTAATTCCCATGATGTGGAACTATCTATCCCCGCTTCTACACACAGCAGCTGCAGTAGGTAAAGGGGCCAATTGAGGTCGAAGGAGAAGGGAGCCACGTCAATTGACCACCTGGGATGCTTCCTAGGGTTGGGCCGAGCGACCTGGGGCACTCGCCTGGAGTGGATGCCTGAAGAAAGTGATGAGATCTCGCTTGAAGCAACTGCAGTAATGGCGCTGTGGTGCAAACACCTACAAAAAGAAGAACAACTTGATGGCCACGTCAGAGATGCTCAAGAGCTACGCAACGGCACGGCGAGGGTGATGGTGGCGGTGACGAGCTGTGAGAGGGGTCGAAGAGGGTTGGCAAAGGCATACTGTGACCATGATGGTGGTAGTGTTCGGTAGGAGGTTAGGGCAAGCAAACCCCTTAATTTCTTGAGGGGTTTTGCTCACATGGATGAGGCGATGCTTATGAGGTAGGTGGTGAGGCTTATGGTGTGGTGTAACAGACGGAGAGCCTCGCCGGAGTGGTTGCTGGAGCAGAGGAAGATGAAGTCGCGTATAGTGTAGGAGCGGTCGAAATAGCAGCGTAGTGGCACGGTGATGGTGTGTGGAAGATAAGGAGTTGAGGAGACTAAGTAGTGGTCAACGAGGGGGAGGAGCGACGTCGGATCTGGTGTGGTCGGCGCCGAAGACGAAGAGAGCTCTGATAGGGTAGAAGCGGCGATGTCGAAGAGAATTGGACACCCACTGGTATGGCGCAACGCGGAAGAGGGAGAGGAAGAAGAATCCACCGCTGGTATTGCGGGTGGATGACGAGAGTAGTCGGAGAGAGTCGTTGGACATCGTGGAGCCTTTTGGCTGGAGAGGAGGGAGGAAGGAGAGGTATTCCAGCCAAAAATGAGTGTAGGGAGGGTGGTTTGTCCTCAGGTGTCTTTAAATAGGCCTTAGAGGGAGGTTTGAAGCTTGGAAACCAAGTTTTCAAGATTGGTAAGTTTGCCGGAGTCGGGCACCCATATCTCTCGTGCGTTCGCATGAGAGATTGGGAAAGAATTGGAGATTTAGACTTGGCTCAATAGGAAGGAGATTACCTAACAAATCTCACGTTCAATTTTGAGAGGGATTCATTAAGTAATCTCTGAGTTCTTGCCAAAAGAAGCTCGCCGGAGTAGGATTCCTCCATGACAATGGCGGAGGGGCCTCCTTTCCAAGAGTGAAGACAAAGATAGAGGGGTATTTGCAAGGAATTTCAAAAGCTAAGGGGTTGTGTGAGAGAGAAAGAGTTAGATTGGACCAAATTGCAAACTAGGTCAAGACAATCTCTAATTAGGTCCAAATTTTGATACAAACCTAATTTGAACCTAAGGAATCCAATGGTGAAGTTGGATTTTGGTTTTGACCTATTTTTACTGGATAATTTATGCAAAAACCTAAATTAAGGCAATAGTTTATCTGAGACTTTATTTCAGGTCAAAATAGGTTCAAATGGTCAAATCAAGAATGTCAAACCTTAGAGAATATTTTTATATGATTTTTAGAGGATTTATATGAATTTTATCCTGACCATAACCTCAGTTAATTAAGTGGGTCTTTTTTAGGATTTCAGATGTCCATTAATTCTTGAAATGCGTGAAAACCTGTTTCTATCTGCATGGACCCACTTATTAGGCATTAATGACTAAATGACCATTAATAAACCCCTAGCATACCCCGTGGTTATTCTGTATTTGTGATAAGATGGTAAAATTGCATAAATAACCCTATTTTCATCTTTTCTTCTCAAAACAACTCATCCTGCTCAAGAGACCTTCTGACTGATATGTAGGAGATGTTATTGACTTTATAAGACCAAATTGAGCTAGTTATGGCTTATGTTGGTGTTTCCATCAATAGGTCTCGAGTCTTGTGTGCCCCTCCCGTGTTTGTTAATGCGCGAGTGGTTGTCCAGTCGAACACACCCATAGACTCTTTATTTATGGTGTTCTCACACATGTTCTCGAGAATCTCCCAAACAGTGTTCTCATGCTGACCCATGATATTGCAACCACAGGTTGCATTGACAAATAACCTGATATCATCATGGAGTCCCTGGTAAAAAGATTGGACTTGTTCCCATTTAGGAACTCTGTGATGGGAGCATTTCCGCATGAGATCCAAAAAGCTTTAATTTTTATGTGTTTGCACTTTAACACCCCCCCATGCCTTCGTTTTACAATGTCCTCATTGTAAATTGAAGGGTATGAAGTCAGCTTGGTTCAAAGGTTAGAACAGGGTTAACGGGTGGGTAAACGGGTCGGAATGACTGTTGCGGATGATTTCAAGCTCTGGTACGAATACCAAAGGTGGAGTCGATTGTTCTACTCTGAACTCTGAAGTGCAGTAAATGTGAAGTGATGAGAACCTCATCAAGAACCCTAACTAGCATATTTTGACCTAATAAAGTAAACAAAAGCTCCCACATAACCAAGAGAAAGGCTTAATTCAAGGGATCACTAATTTCAAAAGAGAACATGAAACAAGGGGTAAAATTACAATTTTACCATTGCAGTGCATCAACGAGATTTCTAAGAGAAAAAGTGGGATGGTTCAGTCAAAAGAGGGTTATTGTGAAATTTAAGAATTAAATGACATTCTGTAACTCTAAAACAAACCCACTTTAATTCACAAGGCTCCAAGCAGGATAAAAATCAAATAAGCCCTCTAAAATTCATGAAAAAATATCCCTTATGGTTTGGAACCTTCAAATTGGCCTTTGGAACCTGTTTTGACCTAGATTGGGGTCAATGCCCAATATTTGACCTACTTTGGATTTTTATGCAAAATGTCTATTCAAACGTGGTCAAACCTAAAATAAAACTTCACCATTGGATTCCTTAGGTCAAAATTAAGTTTCTACCAAAATTTGAACCTAAGGGAAGGTCATCTTGACCTACTTTGCAAATTGGTCCACCAAATTACATTCAGACCCTTAACTTTTGGAAACCCTTGCAAAGACCCCCTCAACTTCTTCATCACTTTCTTTATTTTGGTCCTCTGCCATCGCAGCAGGGACCCATACCTCCAGCGAAGACTTTCATCCAGCTCCTCACGGCTCTTCCCTCTGCCCGTGCCTATTTAAGCGAGACCAGATCCCTCCGCTTCTTCCAAGCCTGATTTGGCCAGGGATAACCCCCCAAATTCGTCTCCTCCTCCTCTGGTCATCTGCCTGCAGGCTCCAACGACTCTCCCTCCCTCTTGTCATCACTCTGCCACCATACCAATGGCCGAGTCCTCTCCGCTATGCTCCTTCGCGCCACGCCGTACTAGCGTGCACCCCTCTGACCCTCTTTCTCATCGTTGTTCTTCACCTCAGGGCCTTTGTCTCCAGCAATGGCAGACACGCGCCGCTCGCCCTATGCCTCCCCCCTTCGCTCCAAGTCCCTCAGTTAAGTTCCTCTTTCTCCTCTCTTCATTTTCCCCTTATCAATTTCTATTTTCGACCCCTCAACTGCCACTACCACCACCATCGTTCCCACCTTCGACCAGATCACCAGAGAGGTGTGCCCGCCGCTCCACGCCTCCATCCACCTCGCCAAACCCCTCAGAAGCTCCGCCACCTTCCACTGAGCACTTTCCCCATCTCCATTGTCTGCCACACACACTCCACACCTCCACCAAACAACCCCACACCAACGGTCATAGTCTGACCTAGGCACGCATGCCTAGGTCATTCTGAGTGACATTGCCCTCGCCTTACCTTTGCCGTGACACGGTAAAGGTCTTCCTGTGGTTCGACAAGGCCGCGAGGCCATATTTGTGTTGACAGGTGTCGACCCCCTCTCTACCATTGAAGCTCGAACGAGCTTGCTTGCTGCTTCGCCCCAGGTTGCTGCGCTCTAGGTGAATGAGTCCAGGAAGTGCGAGATGGCCTCGCGCACGCATCTAGACAAGTGAGAGCCTGGAAGAGCGACTGCAGCTGCGGCGATTAGGCGAAGTCCTCCGCGCAAGTGCGAGCGAAGCAGGTGGGGCATTTAGTCCCACCTCGTAAACTCAAAGGTATGCTACAACACTTAAATTGAATTTGTGAATTAGCCTCGTTGCCTCCTTACACGGGGTGAGGTCCCCTCACCCACCATGCCTCATCCGCGATCCACACCTCTGCCGACCTGGCTGCCTGACCCGATTACCCATGCACTCCTCGCCCACCACCACACGCCAGTGGACTTGGTCCTGGGCACACATACCCGACCCGATAACCTGAGAAGGCCCTGGGAGAGCTATCTTGAGAGTGAAATAGAGAGAGAGAGATGCGGGGAGGGTAGGGGTTAGGTTTTGCCTCTTTGTGCACAGGGAAGAAGAAGGAGCTATGGAAGAAGAAGGAGGAGGCACAACAGAGAGAAGCAGAGGAAGAGAAGAGAAGAAGAGAAGGCACAGCTGAAGAAAGGAAAACAAGAAGAAAGATGAAGGCAAGGAGGAGGTGCAGCAACTCCAGAAGAGAAGAAGAAGAAGCCAAGGAGGAAAGCCAAGTGAAGAAGAAAAGAGGAAGAAGGAGCTACAGTAGAGAAGAAAAAAGAAGAAAGCAGAAGAAAGAGAGAAGCAGCCGTAGACGAAGAAGACAGAAGGAAAGGAAGAAGAACAGGGAAGACAAAAGAGAAGAATCACTGTAGCAATCTGCAAGATAAGCCTTCTGATTCATAGAATCAGACGTCTGAGAAAAGAAAGACATAGAAAGAAAGGAGGAAAAGGGTGCGGCCAAGAAGAGAAAAGAAAAGTAAGAAAGAGAAGAAGGGAGAAGCAATCAAGAAAATATTTCCTCTTCCATTGCTATTTTCTTTGTAGTTTTCTTATACATAAACTTTCACTTATATCCTTGTTAAATATCACATTTTGAGAATTGTGATTTTATTTTGCTTTTGAAATACCAATTTGCTCCCTGAGTTTGACCTCAGAAGTTTTTGAATTTCGAGTAATAAAAGTTGATAATTGGTTATACGACGTTTTCAAATATACTGCAACGAATATCCTTTTAAAAACACGATCTCATCGTAGCAGCGATTATTTTTGGTGCCGTTGCCGGGGAGCAACAAGCATTTTAGAAGCTTTAATCACAATTTTTTATTCATTACTGACTTAATTTCTCTCTTTTGTTGTGTTGTTGTAGGAAAGCCGAGGAAAGAAAAGCAACCGCACAACAACCACACCAAGGAAAAGGTAAACTCTCATTAGCCCTCTCTCTTAATCCCCTCAAAATCTAAAGAGGAAAAATAAAGAAAAATCAATCTAGGGCTACCTGTCTCTATATTTAGTAAGTCACAAAAGTTGCCTGATTTTTAATTTCAATACATTTCTAATTGCATATCCACTTAAGGTAACTAGGGCTAAAACCTTCTTGATTCAACCCTAGATACCCATTTCCAAGGCAACTAAATTGGACCAACTAGAGCTAACCAAAGGATTACAAGCTAGGGTTTTAAAGACACATCTTCTTCTAAGAAAAGAAGCAAAAATTTCAAAAAGAGGTGTGCCTAAGCCTTGTTTGAAAAGACCCATTCAAGAGAAACCCTAAGCAAATTAGGCTCTTAATCTAGTTGTACCCTAAAAGAAAGGACCTAAAAGCTCTCAAAGGAACAAAGAGGTGAAGTTGATCCTTTGGGTCAACCAACCTTTAAATTAGGTCACTTTGCACTCAAAAGGCTTAAAGTTCAAGTGGAACCCTAAGCACCTTGCTCTTAACTAAAAGAGGTAGACTTAAGAGGTCAGGGTCCTTATTCTGGTTTACCTGGAATCTCAGTGACAAGAGAGGTCAGGTGGGGGAAACCCTGTAACTCATGGGGACTCTCTACCGTGTAGGGGTCTTCGTGGGACTCTCCCTCTCTGGCTACCCAAGTAATTCTCAGTTGGACAACCTTTCTGACTAAGGGGTATCATTCGCCTCGAACCTCTATAGTCACCCAACATATTTTGGGTGTCTCGATTGGGTCCATCACATTCTAATCTCATCCAATCCTTTGGTGTATGTTTGGTAGGAGGACCTTGAAACCTCCTTAGAAATCCACTCTCCCCGAGGCCAAGCCTCGATACCCTTGTTTGTGCAGCAACCCCACCACATAGACCTTTCCTCTGATTCAGAACCTAGTTCTCCTTCTTCTTCCATCATGGCACAGCCTGTTGAAGAAGAAAACAATCTTGAGCACCAGCTTCAGCGTCTAAATGACCTCTTCCAGAACTTCATGAACCCACCGTAGCGTCCCATGATGCGAGATCACTATAATCCCGCTGCGGTGGCAATCGAGCCTCAAGTCCGAATCCCGGCTGGAGGTCCTGATTCTAAACTAAAGCCCAATATGATTTATGCCATACCAAAATTCTATGGGCTTAACTCCGAGGATCCATTCAAGCATATTAGACGGCTCAAGCATCTGGCCCAGACCTTCGGGTCAGATGCACAAAATCGGGATATTTTGCTCATGAAGATGTTTTCTTTCTCCCTCATGGACAAGCAGCTGATAAGACCCGTGCCATTAAAACACTTTAAGACGTCTAGGAGTTGGGTCAGACGTCTGGACATCTTCCCAGACGTCTGGAAATCAATTTTTTTGTGCGTACTGCCTCGAGTCTACGCGCATGCCGCACGCAGATTGAGCTCCGTCGCATTCCTTCTCTTTCTCTTCCCCTCACCGAATTGCAGAACCTTTCCCCTCATGCCTACTTATACCCCCCTCCTCTCCCTTACGCCACGCCACTCCCACCCACCTTCTCCTTCCTCCAGCGAGAGCGAAAGCAGCGAGCGCAGCCGAGTGCAGTGGCAGAGAGGAGCAGCGAGGGAGGAAGAGAGGAGAGCACGCGAGCCGTGAGAGAGCTCGCCGAAGGTGCTTACGGCCAGTTGGGCGTGCGCACAGCGGAGAGGTGTTCGGGGAGGCTTCCCCCGATGCTGCTGCAGCTAGAGCAGTGGACGAGCGAGCGCGGCGCGGCCACGCGCAGCAGGAAGAAGACGAAGGAGCTTCTGATTCTGGGATTTCTCCTAGAATCAGATGTCTGGACCTACATCCAAATGACACGGACGATGTCTGGAGGAAGCTCCAGACGACTGAGAGGTACGTCCTGCGCCCTATACTTCCCTTCGCGGATACGGCCATGCAGGCCGTTCCGTCGAGGCTTTGATACGTGCCGTATTGAGGAGATTACGTTGTGCATGCAGGATTCGTTTCGGGAAGGCGCAGGGACATGCCCTCCCATGCGGTTCAGACATCTGAGCGAATCACCAGACGACGGGAAGCGTCTCCAAACGTCTGGAGAGGTGATCGGACGTCTAGAACTACGTCCAGACGGTTCAAAAGGATCCCTGGACGTCTGAGGAGCAGCGCAGAGTGAGGTATGATTCTGGACTTCTTTTAAGACGTCTGGAAGGTGTTCCAGACATCTGATTTGAGTCAGGATTGTCGTTTTTGACCCGTTTAGGGTTTGTTTAAGGTCCGATTTCCGCAATTAACATTTCGTTCGTCTTCGTATAAGTTCCTCTACTTGTTGGAATGCTTTTATCATATTCTGAGTAGTTTCTTGTGGTTGATCCTTGTGGTAGGACCTCATTCCGTTGTGGATTTGGGGGTTGCGAAGGCATGTGGATCTACCGATCAAGCCCCCATTACTCCTGGTTTCGCAGGTAGAGTGGCTTCCCCTAGTTTAATTACAATTATGAATGCATATCTGGAATGAATGTTAAATCCTAGGGTATGGCATGAATCCTAGGACTAGAAACACTAGATTGAATATTAGATCCTAGGGTATGGCATGAATCCTAGGACTAGAAACACTGGATTGAATATTAGATCCTAGGGTATGGCATGAATCCTAGGATTAGAAACACTGGAATAATTGTACGGAATGTATGAATTGTAGTCTGGAGGAGTAATCAGCACAATAACAATTACCTGTAAATGGATAACAGCTGCCTGTGAAATGTAGAATACGGTTGTAGTAACTGTTACATGTAAATTTCTATTATTCATGATTAAACATGAGCTACCTACGAATAAACCTGAAATGATGAAACCTAGTATGGCTTGGCTTGAGAAACATGAGCATGAACCCTACGGGGAATTAGGAGATGGGCTCCTGGAAATAAATGGAATGGATCTAGGAATGTGCTGGGAAGTGTGTTGTCCCTTGGGTACATGGTGCCAAGGGGAGAACATGTTACCTCTTAGTGTAGAGGGGAGCTTGCCGCCTTCGGGTCGAGACCCGGGGTGAGTTTGGCCACTTTGCACCGACTTTTGGGCCCTCGCGTATACAGTATCGAGGAGAGGTACTAGTGTAGGGAGAGAGCTAGCCAACCCACAGGGCCTGGGGTTCAGCTAACCAACCTACACCGACTTGTTAGGCCCACTGGGCAAACCAGGGTAGTTAGGTGAGGGTGCGCGGACTGTGGAGGGGCGAGACCCCTGTTTGGTTCTTAGGGGCTAGACCCCTGTTACTGAGAGGGATATGCCCTATACTAGTTCCGTGCTGTGCTTGGAGTGCACCCGTTAACGGAAATGACTAATCGCGTACCAGTGCAGGGTAGCTACCCGTGAGTTTATCGCGTGCGCCGTAGTCGCCATTACGTCTGTCAGGGACCTTGGGGTGGTTGACTGAGTGTAGGACCACCACGGGGGACTCTCCCAACTAGGAGAGCACCACGTGCTACTTCTACTCTTCGGAAAATACTGCAATCAAGATCATTCCCACGAGGAACACTCGAGATCAAGAAAAAGACCTGATAAATAAACCAAGTGATGAAAGAAAGAATAATTAGTTAAATAAAGAAAGAAATTGAAAAACAATAGCTACCTGTCCACCTTTACTTTTTCTAGTTAGCTGGTTACCACTCTACTCAGCGTTTGTTGATTTCGTGTACTCATAACCTTTTTTAGGTCCAGGTGTTGAGCAGCCAGAGCCTACGGCTGCAGAGGGTGTTGGGCCCAGTAGAGCCCAGTAGTTGTACTTTTCTTTGTTGTACCTATTCTGTTGTTGTGAGTAACTTTGTTACACTTTTGTACTCTTTATTGTAAACTTTATTTTCCTGTACCTTTTTAAATTCTCTACTGTTGTGGTAGTATGTACTGTAGTAGTTTCCTTCTTTACTGCTGTACTTTTGTTACTATTAGTTACTTGCATGGTGAATGTGGTTTATTTACTGCTTGTTGGTTACTTGCTCGTTGGACTACTGGGTCTTGGGATCAGTCGAGTCGGTCCGGTCTCGTGTCCTGTAGGGATTCGGGAACCAGGTCGTAACAGCAGCTCATTGGTACCAAACTCAAACTCATCCAATCAACACATGGGATGAACTTCAATCCGAGTTTTTGAAGAAGTTCTTTCCAGATGGTCGGACAAATGCCTTGCGCCATCAGATTACTCATTTTACCCAACAAATGGGAGAACCTCTTCATGAGGCATGGGACCGATTCTTAGATCTCATGCAAAAGTGCCCCCATCACGGAGTTCCTAAATGAGAACAAGTCTAGTCTTTTTACCAGGGACTCCGTGAGGACATTAGATTATTCGTCAATGCTACCTGCGGAGGAAACATCATGGGTCAGCATGAGGACACGGTGTGGGAGATTCTCGAGAATATGTGCTAGAACTCCATCAACAATGACTCCATGGGCTTAGTCGACCGGACGAATACCCACGCATCGACGAATCTTAGGGGAGCACATGAGATGCAGGGCTTGTTCGCATCTGTCGACTTGGAACTGATGGCCAATCGGTTTGACAAGGTCTCTATCATAGAGAAGAAGGTGGACGAGCTGACTCGGCATTTGCAACGAGCCACCTCTGCACATAACTCTTTTGCACAGCCACCTCTCGCAAGGGAAACTGTGCAAAATATCTATCACCGATCTTCTCAGGGGATGGACCCGTATCCACCCTCGTCTGACTCCCGGACCGAAGGGACCTTCGATTCACTCTATTCTTGTCGGCGGAATTCTGAACCCCCATACTCTGACTTCCCTGAGGTTCCTCAAACCTGCGAGGACCTCAATGCCATCCAGAATGACCCATTTTCCAACACCTAGAACCCTGGATGGCGAAATCATCCCAATTTCCAGTGGGCAGGAAATTCCTAGACTCAAAGACCACTTTATCAACCTCGTCCACAAGCCCCTCGTTCTTATCAGCTACCTCAGCCTTGGCCCAACCCCACCTATCAATCTGGGCCAAACCAAGACCAAATGTCTCTCATCCTCCAAACGTTGGCTGACATTCTGTTATGACCCGGTTCCCGAATCCCTATAGGACCCGAGACCGGCTCGACTCAACTAATTCCAAGACCCAGTCGTCCAACAAAAAATAACCAAAGGAAAGTAAACCACATTGACTATGCTAAGTAACTAACAGTAAAAGAGTACAGCAGTACAAGAAGTAAAAGCTGCTAATAGTACATATCACCACCACAACAGTAAAATGGTACAAGTACAGAAATGTAAAGGTAACAAGAGTTAGAAACTCACTAACAACAGAAAGTGCTACAACAGGAAGACTACTGCTACTGGGCTCTACTGGGCCCAGCACCCTCCGCAGCCGGTGACTTGGGCTGCTCAACACTTGGACCTGAAAAGGGTTATGAGTAACAAAGTCAGCGAACGCTGAGTAGAGTGGTAACCAACTAACTAAAGCAGTAAAAGCTAACAGGTAATTTATCTTTTCCAATTACTTTATTTTACAAGTTATTCATTTTCACCCATTGGTTTATTTTTCAGATCTCTTTCTTGATCTCAAATGTTCCTCGTGGGAACGATCTTAATTGCAATATTTTCCGAAGAGTAGAAGGACACGTGGTGCTCTCCTGGTCGGGAGAGTCCCCTGTGGTGATCCTACACCCAGTCAACCACCCCAAGGTCACGGACAAACGTAGCGGTGACTACGGCATGTGCGATAAACGCACGGGTAGCTACCCCGCACTGGCACGCGGTCAATCATTTCCGCTAACGGGTACGCCCAAAGTACAGCATGGAACAGTATAGGGCCTAGCCCTCTCAGTAACAGGGGTCTAGCCCCTCAGAACCAAACAGGGGTCTCACCCCTCTACAGTCCACGCACCCTCGTCTGACTACCCTGGTTTGCCTAGTGAGCCTAACAAGTCGGTGTAGGGTGGCTAGCTGAAGCCCGGGCCTCGTGGGGTGGCTAGCTCTCTCCCTACACTAGTAGCTCTCCTCGTTATAGTGTACGCGAGGGCCAAGAAGTCGGTGTAGAGTGGCGAATCCTAACCCCAGGTCCCAACCCAAGGGCGACTTGCTCCGCTCTACACTAAACAGGGGATAGTCGCTCTCCTTGGTACCACGTACTCAAGGGCCAACACACTTCCCACTCACATTTCCAGATCCATTTTTATATCCACAGGAGCTCTACTCCTAATTCCCAATAGGGTTCATATTCGTATTTCTCATGTCATTCCATACCAGGTTTCATCATTCACATTTCCATTCTCAGATTATACACATGCAGCTTGTATTTGCATCATTTACATATACAACAAATAATGTCACAAATAACTGTTTAACTAGCACAGGCATTTCATATTTCACAGGCAGCTATTGTTTATTCACAGGCAGTTGTTCACATTTCTATTATTCATTTAAGACTGTAATTTCAATACACATACACACAGTGCAATTACTTCTCGTCCTAGGATTCATGCCACATCTAAGGTTTCTAGTTATCCAATATCACATATGCATTCAGGTTTTATAATTAAAAATAGGAGGAAACCACTCTACCAGACAACCCAAGAGTATTGGTGGCTTTAACGGCAGGCTCACATACCTCTGCAAGCCCCGAACCCGCAATAGAACGAAGTCCTATGTCAAGGAACAATCACAATGGAACATGCAGAACAGTGTAAAAGGTCTTCTAGCAAGTAGAGGAACTCACAAGGAAAACACCGATATCTTGTTTGCGTAAAACGAACCTCAAACGAACCCTAAATGGGTCTAAAACAGGGCTACAGACCCAAATCAAACATTTGGCACAAGGTCCAGACATCTTAAAAGTAGATAGGAACTCACCTCAGGTTCTGCGTCGACCTCAGACATCCAAAACCTCTTCTAGACCATCTGGACCCAGCTCCAGACGTCTGACCTCCTCTCCGGATGTCTGGGAGTGCTTCCAGCCGTCTGGTAAGCTATCCAGATGTCTAAAATGCGTGGAAGGGCGTGTCCTATGCCTTCTCGAAGCAATCTCTGCACGCGACAGGCAAATCACCTAAAATTAGCCACCCAAAACATAGTTGCGGAGTGGCCTGCATGGCCATATCCGCAAAAGGGACGTACCTTCATGGTAAGCTACTTTCAAACGTCCAGTGTGGTCACCAGACATTCGCCCCGTCGTCTGGATGTCACACCAGACGTCTGATTCTGGAAAAATTCCAGAATCAGAGCGACCTGCTGCTCTCCCTCATCACGCGCAGCCACGGCCTCGCCTCCTCACCTGCAGCTCCAGCTGCAGCAAGTGTCGAGGATGGCTTCCCCAACGCACTCCACCTCCCGCACGCGCTGCTCCGACCGTGAGCCCTCCAACAAGCCCCTACGAGCTCGCGAGCTCAAGCTCTTTCGCCTCTCCTCACACTGCTCTCGCGCTCTGTCTTGCGCTCGCTCCTCTCGCTATGGTGGAGAGGAAGGGAAGAAGGTGGCTGGCTGTGGTGAAGTGGGGAAGAAAGGAGGAGGGGAGAGGACTTTATAAGGAGTGCGTTAGGGTTTGGTAGAGGAGGGAAGAGGGAAGAGAGGGAAGAAGAGTACTGTCTACGCGTAGCCCGCACGCAGACGCGAAGGCTCGTACCAAAAATTTGATTTCCAGACGTCTGGGAATGGTTCCAAACGCCTAACCAGACGTCTGACCGACAGTCCAGACATCTTAAAAGGCTCAAGACAGAACGGGTCTTTACACATTCAGAGAACGAATGCGGCAATCCAAAAACAACACTAGAACGAGATCACAGAGGTCCGCAACCAACTTGCCCAGATGGCGAATTCTCGCCAACCAGGCACACTTCCTTCACAACCTCTGCCAAACCCAAATAACATGCCAACCCAGAAGCATGTTATGAACCCAAATCCAAGCCACGCACACATGATTTATCATGCCCCTTCTGTTCCATCACTTGACGGGATGGAAGCTTCAACATCTTACATGGGTTATCAACAGCAGCCACCCATTTTACTAACCCCAAACTAGAACCAGGTAGGATTAAACTCCGTAACAACCCGTAGTGGTAAAGCAACCCAAGACCCACCTTATCCAGACCACTCCAAGCCTGGTAGTGACGCAAGCCCTAGGATAGTTATCCAGGATGTCCTTGTCCCAGATCAAGAACCTGGACCTATTCTAGAGGAACCAACCAAGGTTCCATTTCCTGAGGCCTTGACCAAGGGAAAAAGGACAACCAAACCCGTGGCTCCTGAGGAGGACCTAATCAAGCTCTTTGAACAGGTCCAAATAAACATCCCCTTGATGGATGCAATCCGCCACGTACCGGCTTATGCACGATTCTTGAAAGACATGTGTACACCCAAGCGTAAGCCGTGAACCAAAAGTGGGAGTCTGATCATACTGTCAGAGCAAGCTAGCTCTGTAATCCTGAGTAAACTCCCACCCAAGGCAAAAGACCCAGGCACTCTCCTGATTTCATGTAAAATTGGTGAAACCCAATTTGATAGAGCATTGCTAGATCTAAGTGCCTCCATAAACCTAATACCCACATCCCTGCTTAACCACCTTGAAGAATCCGAGCTTAAACCAACTGAGGTGACATTACAGTTAGCTGATCGATCCATTAAGTCACCTAAGGGAATACTCGAGGATGTTATTGTTAGGGTATGGGATTTTTATTTCCCAGTGGATTTCATAGTTCTAGATATGGATGCACCTGGGGACCCAAGGGATACACCAATCATACTAGGGAGACCTTTTCTGGCCACTGCTAGGGCCAACATAAGCTGTGAGGAGGGCCAAATAGAATTAAAATTTGGGAACCATACTCTTAAGATTGACATCTTTAAGGCCCAACAAGGGATTAATTACGGTGTTGTAGAACAAATATGTGATATTAAAGCCGTGGTTGATGAACCGCATATTGAGGAAAACCTAATCATATCCAATCAACTATAAGAAGATCAAAACCAGCAATTAGAGGAGTCTGAACCTTATCTAGATACACCCATAACTCCTACCCTTGTTCCTCACACAAACTCTGAACCAGTCGCTGCTGCTGATAATCTCGTCTTGGAACTCAAGCCCCTTCCCGATCATCTGAAATATGTCTTTTTGGGTTCCAATCAAACGTTTCCTGTGATTATAAACTCCAAACTCACACCTGACTAGGAATCCCGTCTGATTACTATTCTCTAGCAACATCGTAGAGCCATTGGTTGGACTCTCGATGATTTGACTGGTATAAGCCCCTCTTATTGCACACACCACATCTATTCCGAAGAGGGCGCATGACCTTCGCGTGAGATGCAGAGACGTCTGAACCTTAATCTGTAGGAGGTCGTGAGAAAGGAGATCATCAAATGGTTAAATGCAGGGATCATTTACCCGATCTCCGACAGTAGATGGGTGAGTCCAATCCAGGTTGTGCCTATGAAGGCAGGACTCACCACCATCACGACTGAAATCGGAGAGGTCATGCCGACCCGTACAGCCAACTCGTGGAGAGTCTGCATAGATTACAGAAGACTAAATTCCTCCACGAAGAAGGATCATTTCCCACTACCATTTATTGATCAGATCCTCAAAAAACTAGCAGGAAATAGATTCTTCTACTTTCTTGACGGGTACTCCGATTACAACCAAGTGGTAATCCATCTAGAGGACCAAGAGAAGACCACGTTCACCTGCCCCTTTGGGACGTACGCGTTCCGAAGGATTTCTTTCGGTCTCTGCAATGCACCTGCGACTTTTCAGCGGTGCATGCTTGCCATATTCTCTGATATGGTAGGTGATTATCTGGAAGTCTTCATGGATGACTTCTCAATATTTGGGGCATCATTTGACGATTTCCTCTAGCTCTTGGTTCAAATACTTAGGCGATGCATTGACGTGAATCTGGTTCTTTCCTGGGAAAAGGGCCACTTCATGGTGCCTGAGGGGATCGTTCTGGGACATCTGATTTCAGAGAGAGGCATCCAAGTCGATCAAGCCAAGGTTACCTTGATTTCCAAGCTCCCTATGCCTAGCTTGATCAAGGACATCCTATCTTTTTTGGGTCATGTCGATTTTTACCGTCGATTCATCCCTGATTTTTCAAAAATCGCGCGCCCCCTGACCACTCTTCTCTCCAAGGATGTACCTTTCGAAATCTCCAAGGGATGCACTCAAGCATTTGAGATCCTTCATGACCGAGTTACCCAAGCCCCGATCCTACAGTCCCCTGATTGTTCTCAACCCTATGAGATCATGTGCGATGCATTTTACTTCGCTGTAGGAGCGATTTTGGGGCAGAAAATTGACGAGAAACTCGTGGTCATCTACTACGCTAGCAAGACACTTGACGAGTGATGAGAACCTCATCATGAGCCATAACTAGCTCATTTTGACCCAATACAAAGGATAAAAGCTCCTACATTTCTCAAGGAAAGGCGTAACTCAGAGAATTCTGAGTTTGAGAAGAAAGCAAGTCATAAGGGGTAAAAGTGCAATTTTACCAGTATAATCTGCATACAGGGTAATTCAGGGCCCAAACATAGGTCAAAACAGCTTAATAAGAATAAAAGTGGGATGAAATGATCTAGCAAGGGCTACAGCAATTCCAAGAAACTAAATCTGTAACCCTAAAACAACCCACTTCAATTCACAAGGTTCGAGGCAAAGTAAAAATAGAATAAACCCTCTAAAATTCATAGAAAAATAATCTCTAGGGTTTAGAACCTTCAATTTGGCCTTTAGAACACATTTTGACCTACATTGAGAACCATGCCCAATTAATAACTTAATTTGGGTTTTTGCGCAAATTGACCGGTCGAACAAGGTTTAAGATGAAAATGAAATTCACCATCAGATTCCTTAGGTCCTAATTAGTCATGAATAAAAACTTGAGCCTAAGAAGAAACCTCCTTGACCGACTTTACACTTTGGTCCTCATATATTTACTCTTTGGCCCTCAACTTTTGAACCCTCGCATTTTGGCCCCTAACTCTCCTTCGTTCTTTGCAATCAGGTCCCTCCTGCAAAACCCTGCCAGCACCATGCTCCGGCGACCTTGCGCGGAGCATGGCGCCGCGCAGGGTGAGGTGGGGGACCTGGCAAGTAAACCGGGGGTGCCCTGCGTCGTCAGCCGTCGCAGGGGCACCCCCCTGGTCATTGTAGGCCACCATACCGGCCGTGCGAACGCACGGACGGTATGGGTTCATGTTCCGACCATTCTCCGGCGAGGGAGACACGTCGTCTCCCTCCGCCTTCCTCCCTGCTTCATCCCTATAAATACCCCCCGCCGCTCCACCGACGAGGGCAGCCTGGATCTGACGGAGAAAACCCCCAGCTTTCTTCTCTTCTTCCTCCGGCAGACGCTCACCAGCTCCGGCGACTTCCTCCCCCTCCACCTCTTCGCTCTGCCGCAATACCAGCAGCAGAGACTTCCTCCCCTGTTCTTCCCGCGCCACGCCGCACCCAGCTGGCGCCTCTCCAGCCCTCTGCTCGCCGCCGCCCCTCTCCCTGAGCATCGTCTTCTCCGGCGACAGTCGATACGACTGTCGCCCTGTTCCTCCCCCTTCGTCCCTGCAAGTAAGTTAGACCTACTCCCCTTCTTCTCCTCTTTCTTCCCCCGCTTTCAATTTAGTCAATTAAACCCTCGACCGCTCCTGTTCACCCTCACCCTCTTCGCCTCCGACCACCCTCCGGCGAGCCGCTCCCATCACCTCAGCGACCCACACGGCTCGCCGACCACCGCAGAACCTCCGCCTCCTCACCCTGATCCTCTTCCGCCCCTCCACTTCCCACCAAACACCCTCTGCAGATCCACCGAACACACCCACTTCCTCGCTCACAGTTTGACCTAGGACGACCTGTTAGCTCCATCTCGCCCCCTGCAGACCCCCTGACCACCTTCGCCGTGCCGCGGCGAAGGTCTCCCGCCTGTCTGATTTGGCCGAGAGGCCGTTCTTCTGTGACCAGGTGACTCGCCCGCCGTCGCCATTACTGCGCAGGCAGAGCTGCTTCACCTGCAGGTGCAGGCACGCCTTCGCCCAGGGTTGACTCCCAGGTTGCGCAGGGACTCTCCGCGAAACGTCCCTGGTTCACAGACGGGGCGAAGGCCGCGCGGGAAGCCACGATCGCCCACTGCTCCATCCGCGACGCGCGCTCAATTGGGGTGGGACATTTAGTCCCACCTCGGAACCTCTCGGAGGCGCGCGGACACATAAAGGCAAAAAGTGCCTTATGCTGTCTGCCTCCTGACCACGGGGTGAGGTCCCTCTCACCCGACCCGACCCGGCCTCGTCCGTGACCACGCTCCGCGGACCTGGCCCGACCCGATTAGACTGACCTGCACTCCTCGCCCACCACGCACGCCGGTGGGCCTGGACCCGGGCCTGACCCGAACCCGATTACCCGGTAGCGCTCTGGGAGAGCTTTCGAAGAGTGATTTCAGAGAGAGAGAGATACGCGGGGGAGGGGGGTAGAGTAGGTTTTGCCTCTTGACGAAAAAACTCTGAAGTGTGCAGGCCAAAGAAGAAGAAGCAGACCCGCTGAAGAAGAAGGAGCTGCTGCACTGTAGCAAAGGCATCGTTAAGTCGTCTCAGCACCGGGGCAGACGACGGAAGGTCAGCAGCCAGAGCAGGAAAGAAGACAGGCTGAAGAAGAAGGAAGAGCAACGGCCAACGCGAAAGAAGAAGAAGAGAGGTCAAGGCAGAAAACCAAAGAAGAAGAAGAACAAGGAGCTCTGAAGAAAGAAGAACATCACCAACGGAAGAACAGCAGGAAGAAGAAGAAGAGCACCACCATTGCAAGAGAAGAATATCACCTGAACAGAGAGAAAGAAGGAGATCTAAAGAAAGAGAGAAAGAAGAGCACCCCCCTCTGCAGAACAAAGAGAACAACAAATTCTCTCTCTTTATTTTTGTAAAAGAAACATGTATATCCCTAGAATACAACTTGCTCCCTGAGTTCGACCTCGGGAACTCTTTTATTTTTCCGAGTAAAAAAAAATTTTTGAAATGTTGGTAATAACCGGCTTTACTACAACGTTATAACAAACCCGGTTGCCGCTTTACGCTTTCAACGAGGCTCAACGTAACTACACGGTTACAGAGAAAGAGCTGCTATCCATAGTATTTGCCCTGGAAAAGTTCATATCATATCTCCTAGGTTCCCGTGTTATTATTTACATGGACCACACAGTTGTGAGGCATCTCATTGCGAAGAAGGACGCGAAACCTCGATTAATCTGATGGATCTTGCTGTTCCAAGAATTTAACCTCGAGATTCGCGACAGAGCGGGAAGACAGAACGTGGTAGCTGACCACTTGTCCCGCCTTCCTTCTGAGATCATCGACCCTTTCGGACCCATCACAGAGCATTTTCCTGATGAGCACCTCCTGACTATTGGTATAGCGCTTCCATGGTTTGTTGACATAGTAAACTACTTGGCATCACATCAGATCCCGTTTGATTGGCCGAAGGCCAAGAAAGACAAATTGCGCTCCGATACCAAGTATTACATTTGGGAAGACCCATATTTATTCCGCATAGGTGCTGACCAAATTATCTGGCGATGTGTCACAGAAGTTGAAATCAAAGACATACTCTCTTTCTACCATGACCAGGCATGTGGTGGCCATTTCTCTGGGCACAAAATCGCATCAAAAATCCTCTAGCATGGCTTTTACTAGCCAAACCTTGGGCAACATGAGCCATCGTGACATGATGCCTTTACAGTCGATTTTGGTATGCGAGATTTTTGACATTTGGGGGATTGATTTTATGGGACCCTTCCCTATCTCAGACGGCTTTGAATACATTTTACTCGTTGTTGACTATGTGTCCAAATGGATCGAAGCTATTCTGACCCAAACCAATGACCACAAAGTTGTTATCAAATTCATCCACCAAAACATCTTCTCACGGTTCGGGATTCCTCGTGCGATCATTTCTGATGGAGGGACCCATTTCACGAATGCTTAGTTCAGGTCACTGATGACCAAATACGGGGTGTCGCACAGAATCTCTACTCCTTACCGCCCCCAAACTAATGGTCTAGCTGAGCTATCAAACCAGGATATTAAGAAAATCCTCCAGGTTACTGTTCGACCTGATAGGAAGAACTGGTCATCCCGACTTCCGGAAGCTTTGTGGGGTTATAGGACAGCCCACAAGACCCAATTAGGCATGTCTCCTTTCAGACTGGTGTACGGGAAGGCATGCACCTCCCCATCGAATTGGAGCATAAAGCCTATTGGGCAGTACAGAATTGCAACTTAGATCTTTCTAAGGCTGGAACCCATAGAAAGCTTCAAATAAGTGCGATTGATGAATTACACCTCGATGCGTATGAAAACTCGTGAATCTACAAAGAGCGAGTTAAAGCCTTTCATGACAAGCACATTTCCAGAAAGACCTTTCACCTTGGTCAAAAGGTCCTACTCTTTGATGCCTGACTCAAACTGTTCCCAAGAAAGCAACGATCCAAGTGGATCGGGCCATACTTAGTTTGGCAAATCTTTGGAAATGGAGCCATTGAGATCAGTCCACTCAGCCACGATTTCGAACCCTTTGTCGTGAAGAGTCAGAGACTCAAACCGTTCATTGACATGACCATTACAGATTTGGCTGAGTCATCCTTTATCCTCCATTCTCCCTAAGCTCATTGCACCCAGCCGATGGCGTAAAACTTAGTGCTTAACGAGAGGCAACCCGTCATTCTTTCAAAAACACGAAACCTTTCTTGACATTTCTTTGCTAAATTCATATTGCACTTTAGGGTTCATCCATTAGGACAGCCAACTCCACCTCAGGTACCTGTACCCGAGACTAGAAATCGTTCGCAACAGTCACCCCGACCCGTTCACTCACCCAACACCTGTCCTAATGAATGAACCAAGCTGAATACAAACCCACCTAATTTACAATGGGAACATTGCAAATCTTAGGCATGGGGGGTATGAAAGTGCAAAATGTATGAAAACTTATATTAAGAAAAGGTTTCAACAAAAAAAATCACATATCATCTAAAAAAAACTGAGAAGAGGAGAGAAAATTTTTTGTAGGCTATGCAAAATCATGAGGAGAAAAAGAGTAAAATGTTAAAAAAGGAGCACAAAATGAAAAAAGATAGAAAGAGTCATTAGTAAGAGATTAAGGGATTAATCGAAGTTCTAGACCGCATTAAGAAAAGTAAAAAAAAGTGCTAAAGAGATACAAAGAGATTAGTAGGAACGCTGACCTTAGGCCTTTTTGGCTGGACTCTTAGTACCCACTAAGATCTGGATAATCCTCAAGAGGTTGAGGAGAATGCAAAGCTTAAGTATTAGGTCTAAGGCTTAGGGAGTATTCGGCCTCGTTAACTAACCTTCGATTTTCAAGACTCGGTAACCTAAGCACCTCAATTCACACACAGTCTGGTTCAGTGCGCATACTATCAAAATCACGTAGAAGCGTTTTAATATTCTAAAAATGTTGCCTAGATTAGGAGCGGCCGATCAACACAAGTTGATTTGGACGAGTTCCCGGCACGGAGAGGTGGAAAATTCCCCTCGAAGATACGTAACAACATATCGTCTCCTCGGTGCTTGTCTCTTAGGATATTTACATATCCTACCGGGGGCATGTAAGCACTCTGCTGGTTCAGATACTAAGGATGGCATTATCACGAAATGTCAATCACTAGCGTCTGGATTCGGCCACGGAACGCCATGGGCAGGATTATCTCGAAATCTCGAAGACCAGGGTTCTAGGAGTTACCATGGGCGGTGCTATCACGAAGCATCGATTGCCAGGGACCTTTGAGGATTGATGATGGGGACGAGGAATTCGATACAGACCATGTTGTGAAGCCAATTCGAAGCTAGAAATAAAAAGAAAAGAGAGAGAAAACTCTCCAAACAAATAAATCCCCTGTCTCTCTCTTACAAAAATGCACTGCAAACTGAAGCAAGGCTAAAATATGTCTCAAGCAAAGGTGCTTTAACCACGGAGTCCAATAAATCTTAGGGTAGTTTCCTGCGGGCCTTAAAAACCTTCGCGGAGGACCGAGGCTAAAACTGGACATGTCTGGATCTTGGTTGGCACTAGAGTACCTTTAGGCCCATTGTCGGTATTACGACCTAATCACAGAGGAAAATGAAGAAAAAGCACATATCATAATTGGTGAAAGAAACTCGTGGTCTAGAACAGAAGTTAAAACCTTGAAATTTTGCTAAGGGACTAGCAAAAGATAGACATGGGGGTATAATGAGAACCTCATCATGAATCCTAATTAGCATATTTTGACCTAATAAAGTAAACAAAAGCTCCTACATAACCAAGAGAAAGGCTTAATTCAAGGGATCACTAATTTGGGAAGAGAACATGAAACAAGGGGTAAAACTGTAATTTTACCATTGTAGTGCATCAACGAGATTTCTAAGGGTCTAAACATAGTTCAATTAGGCTTAATAAGAGAAAAAGTGGGATGGTTCAGTCAGAAGAGGGTTATTGTGGAATTTAAGAATTAAATGACATTCTGTAATCCTAAAACAAATCTACTTTAATTCACAAGGCTCCAAGCATGATAAAAATCAACTAAACCCTCTAAAATTTATGGAAAAATATCCCCTAGGGTTTGGAACCTTCAAACTAGCCTTTGGAACCTGTTTTGACCTAGATTGGGGTCCATGCCCAATATTTGACCTAATTTAGGTTTTTATGCAAAATGTCCAGTCAAACGTGGTCAAACCTAAAATCCAACTTCACCATTGGATTCGTTATGTCTAAATTAGGTTTTTACCAAAATTTGAACCTAAGGGAAGGTCATCTTGACCTACTTTGCAAATTGGTCCACCAAATTACATTCAGACCCTTAACTTTTGGAAACCCTTGCAAAGACCCCCTCAACTTATTCGTCACCTTCTTCATTTTGGTCCCTCTGCCATCGCAGCAGGGACCCATACCTCCAGCGAAGACTTTCGTCCACCTCCTCGCGACTCTTCCCTCTGCTCGTGCCTATTTAAGCGAGACCAAATCCCTCCGCTTCTTCCAAGCCTAATTTGGTAAGGGATAACCCCCCAAATTCATCTCCTCCTCTGGCCATCTGCCCGCAGGCTCCGGCGACTCTCCCTCCCTCTTCTTGTCACTCTACCACCATACCAGTGGCCGAGTCCTCTCCGCTGTGTTCCTCCGCGCTGCGTCGTACCAGCATGCGCCCCTCTGACCCTCTTCCCTCGTCGTCGTTCTTCACCTCAGGGCCTTCGTCTCCAGCGATGGCAGACACGCGTCGCTCGCCCTCTGCCTCCCCCCTTCGCTCCAAGTCCCTCAGTTAAGTTCCCCTTTCTCCTCTCTTCATGTCCCCCTTATCAATTTCTATTTTCGACCCCTCGACTGCCACTACCACCATCATCATTCCCACCTCTGACCAGATCACCGACGAGGTGTGCCCGCCGATCCACGCCTCCATCCACCTCACCAAACCCCTCAGAAGCTCCGCCACCTTCCACTGAGCACTTTCCCCATCTCCACTGCCTGCCACACACACTCCACACCTCCACCGAACAACCCCACACCCACGGTCACAGTCCGACCTAGGCACGCACGCTTAGGCCGTTCTGAGTCACACTGACCCCTGCCACACCTTCGCCATGACACGACGAAGGTCTTCCTGTGGTTCGATAAGGCCGCAAGGCCATATTTGTGTTGACAGGTATCAACCCCCTCTCCGCCATTGAAGCTCGAACGAGCTTGCTTGCTGCTTCTCCCCAGGCTACTGCACTCCAGGCGAACGAGTCCAAGCGGTGCGGGATGGTCTCACGCACGCATCCAGACAAGTGAGAACCTGGAAGGCAAAGTCCTCTTGCATGGGTGCGAGCGAAGCGGGTGGGACATTTAGTCCCACCTCGTAAACTCAGAGGTACGCTGCAACACTTAAATTGAATTTGTGAATTAGCCTCGTTGCCTCCTGACACAAGGTGAGGTCCCCTCGCCTACCACGCCTCGTCCGTGACCCACACCTTCGCGGACCTGGTTGCCTGACCCAACTACCCGTGCACTCCTCGCCCACCACCGCACGCCGGTGGGCCTGGTCCCGGGCACGCATACCCAACCCAATAACTCGAGAAGGCTCTAGGAGAGCTGTCCTGAGAGAGAAACAGAGAGATAGACGTGGGGAGGGTAGGGGTTAGGTTTTACCTTTATGTGCGTAGGGAAGAAGAAGAAGGAGCTGCGGAAGAAGGAGGAGGCGCAACAGAGAGAAGCAGAGGAAGAGAAGAGAAGAAGAGAAGGTGAGGTTGAAGAAAAGAAAAGAAGAAGAGAAGAGATGAAGAGAAGGCGCGGCTGAAGAAAAGAAAAGAAGAAGAGAAGAAGAGAAGGCACGACTGAAGAAAAGAAAAGAAGAAGAAAGAAGAAGGCAAGGAGGAGATGTAGCAGCTCAAGAAGAGAAGAAGAAGCCAAGGAGGAAAGCTAAGTGAAGAAGAAAAGAGGAAGAAGGAGCTGCAGCAGAGAAGAAAAAAGAAGAAAGCAGAAGAAAGAGAGAAGCAGTCGTAGATGAAGAAGACAGAAGGAAAGGAAGAAGAACAGGGAAGACAAAAGAGAAGAATCACTGTAGCAATCTGCAAGATAAGCCGTCTGATTCACAGAATCAGACGTCTGAGAAAAGAAAGACAGAGAAAGAAAGAAGGAAAAGGGTGCAGCCAAGAAGAGAAAAGAAAAGCAAGAAAGAGAAGGGAGAAACCATCAAGAAAATATTTCCTCTTCCATTGCTATTTTCTTTTTAGTTTTCTTATACATAAACTTTCACTTATATCCTTGTTAAATATCACATTTTGAGAATTGTGATTTTATTTTGCTTCTGAAATCCCAATTTGCTCCCTGAGTTCGACATCGAAAGTTTTTGAATTTCGAGTAATAAAAATTGATAATTGTTTATACGACGTTTTCAAATATATTGCAACGAATATCCTTTTAAAAACACGATCTCGTCGTAGCAGCGATTATGAAGTTAAAAGGATAATCAGAAGGGTCTCGAGTTTTTGGAAATGATGGGTTGCCTCCTGTTAAGCACTAAATTTAATGCCCTCAGCCGAGCAGAAGATGGTCATGGAGGAGTAGTCAAATCAGATGAATTTTGTAAAAACGAGCACCTTGATCAATAGCCTGGTTGGTCCAACCAAGTGCTTGCTCAAATCAACAGGCTGATGATGTAGCCCAAACCTAATCAATCTAGTGGGTTGAAGGATGTGAATCAATAGATGCGGAGCCCACCAAGTATTCTGTGACTCAGAAGGATGTGGCAGTGCAAAATGCAGGTTTGGTTGATTCCAATCAGCCTGGTCAGAGTAAGAATCCTCAAATGCAAATGGATTTGTGGAGAATGTGAGATCCCTACGAGTGTTATTAGAGAAGGGTAGGACGTGATTTGCATTCTGATCGATGTCCGAAACCCGATCAAAAGATGGAGAAGAATCATGTGCAATTGGATCATAGCGAGGAGAATCAGAATAGAAATTGATTCCGGTGGTGAGTCAAGGTTGAGAACGAGTTTGGGAAGGCTCTGTATGCGGATCAAAAGAGGTGACTTCAAGGAGAATTGTATTGGTTGAGGGCTCCTCTAGAAAAGGTTCAAAGGTCGGTTCATCTAGAGAGTCTTCATAATGTCCATCAAAATCAAATGTAAATGTCTAGAGAGTGCTTATAGGATCATGAAATTTTGAGTCAAGAAAAGATTCGAACTCGGGATTGCAGACACTCTTAGCACTTGTTTCTGATTCCTAAAGATCAAAAAGGAATGATTCCATCTCAATGGAACCTGATTTTGAATCAATGATCTCAGGATCAAGGACCTCCAAGTCAGAGTCGAAGAATGGGTCATGGATGCTAAGGTCGTGGATTGGTTCATAAATGCCAGAAACAAAGGTTCTTCGAAATCAGAGTAAGATTCGAAATCGTCAAAGAATTTGCGAGAATCGTGTTCTGAACCTAATTCTAGATCAAAAGTTCCACCATGAAGTAAATCAAGATGTGGAGAAGCAGTAACTTGACTTGGATATAACCTAATCTCAAAATCCAAACTCAAGAAGGTGTCCCTATTAGGCATGGGCTCGGGTTCTTGGCTCCTAGGGTAGACCCAATCGAATCCCAACTCTTCCAGCTCCTCGGTTTCTATATCGTAAATTGGCGTGACTTCCGAAAAATCAATCTGTATCTTGGAGGAGTCTGGAGAGGTGTAGTCGTCAAACATAGGCCCAGAATCGTAGTTCAGATTCAAACTCTGATTCTCATCATGTTGGGCCTCATGATCATCCCAAATAGGCTCGAATCCAGATTCTAGGTTAAAGGTAAGGATTATATCACTAGGATCTAGGCTGGGTTCTATTGGGATGTCAGAATTATCCTCGAGAATTACCTTAACAGGATAAGGCTCAGGATTTACACTCTCGAGAAGTTCTATTTTAAGTTCATCATTACAGGTGTCTAGGAATTCAAAGCTTGGTGAACCAGGCTCTCCATTTTCTAGGGATGGCTCAAAATCGAGAATACCTGCATTTGGATCCTCCCAACCCATCTCAAGATCAGGTGTATCAATCTACACATAATTTGAATCAGATTCTATTTAGGTTGGGGGTCCACAACAACCTCGATTCTCTTCCCTGAGCTCTGGGGTATCGTATTGATCCTCAATGTCATTTCAAGGTGTCTCATCAATTTCTAGAGGGATGTATGGGTAATTTTGATCAATGGTTTGTTGTAATGTGTTCAACATACACCTACGTTTTTCCATGAGACCTTGGTACATCTCTCAAAGGTGTGGATTGGACAAACAATATATACTCGGTATTGTGTAGTCTCCACAATTCACTGTATTTAGTTAAAAGATTATCTTGGGTTGAACCATGTATCATTTGTGTAAATAACAGTCCAGCACGGTTCATAATGTGGGTTGTTGTTTCTAGTATAGTAACTTGTATCCTGTTAACTGGATTTAAGGTCCTGAAATAGTCATCATGGTGTTTAAGAGTAACCTCAATCATCTTCTCTTTGATGCTCATTTCGGATTTAGGTTTCCTAAACAGTTTTCCTAAAATGTTAGGGTGCATTTTCAAATCAGGTGGTGGAATCAAGATTTAGAATCAAACTCAGGTTCAGATTGGAACTGATTAGATCTGAAAGAAATTCCCAAAAAAAATCTAATGAGACCTCTTAGGTTAAAAACCTAAGGACCTTCCTGTGTGTGTGCTCTAAAGAAAAGATGAGAGACTGGATGTTATTCGGACCCAATTAAGGCACCCAAAGATTTTTGGATGACTAAGGCTATTTCGAGGCGGATGATACCTCTGAATCAGAAATCCACACACCCGAGAAATACCTGGAAGGGAGAGTCCCACAAAGACCCCTACACTGTAGAGTGTCCCCACGGGTTACAAGGTTTCCCCCAGCTGACCTTCCTTGTCACTGCGGTTCCAAGTAGACCGGAATGTATGGACCTAATGCTTACGAGCGAAATCGAGGTTTTAAAATCTGTGTTGTAGTATAGTTGAAATCGCTTTAAAAATAAATAAATTTATTACTCAAATATCAGAAATGAAAGTCTGAGGTCGAACACAAGAAGCAAATAGGAATTCATAGACTAATCTCAAATAATGCAAATGAGCACAAGAAATTAAACTACTCAAAAATGATAATCAATGTAGAACATAAGTATAACAAGAATTCAACATGATAAAAAGAGATTAAACAAAATAATGGTGATTTAGATCACTAATTATTTAGTAAACTAAGGTAATCAATAATGCCACAGTAATCAGGATCAAATCAACCAAATATCCGCACAATAGCTTGAATGCTACAGTAATCAAACGTCTCCTTTGGAGATCAGATGCCTTAAATGTTCAACTACTACAGTACCTTCTTTGTTTCTCCTTCTTTCTCTTCTCTCACTTTTTCCTTCTCCTTCTCTTCTTCCATGGCCCTATTCTTTAGTTCATCCTTGTGCCTCCTCTTCTTCTACCTTGACTTCTCTTTTCTTTCTCTTCCTTCTTATCTTCAAGCCTTCTTCTTCTCTTCCTGCTTTCTTCTTCACACACAGAGGGTAGCCATCTCAGATTTTGGCTAAGTGTCGCACGGGGCAAAACCCTCCCCTACCCCGCACTCTCTCTCTCTTTGTCTCCTCTTAGGTTTCGCCCTCCCAGGGCTTCTCAGGGTAGTTGGGTTATCGAGTAGGTGCGCACCCGGGTCCAGCTCACCGATAGTGGGTGGTGAGCAAGGAGTGAGGGCTTCGGCGGGTTGAGTGCACCAAGTCCACGAGGGAAATATCGCAGACGAGGTACGTGAGGGCGCGAGGACCTTACCCCCTGTGTGTCACTTGAGGCGATAAGCTCATGTGATAAAAATAACTTATGCGGCTTCAAGCACTCCTCAGTCCACGATGTGGGACTAAATCCCACCGCCTTTCTCTGCGCACGACTGCAGCTGCTTCTTCGCGTGATTGTGGTCAAAGGCTCAGTCAAAGAACCAAATTGGATCCTTGGTTACGCTCCTGGAGATGTTCCGCTGTGCCTGGAGCTTCTCTTGGGGCCTGTAGGTTTTGGAGCAGCTTCAGGCTTTGCTCAAAGCTTCGTTAATGGCGGCCGGGGCAGAGAAGACCTAAAAATAAGAATACGGCCTTGCGGCCAAGTTAAAGAGGTTCAAGCGCTTCGCAAGGATGCGGCGAAGGTGTGGGTGGCAATGGCGTGCTGCGAAGGTGTGTATAGGTGGCTGGTGAAGATGGAATAATCAGAGATGATGGGTTTGTTCGGCGGGGAGTTCGGGTGGACAGGAAGGCTAATAGAGATAGGGGTTTTGTGCGCGAAGGGATGGCGGTGCTTTTGGGAGTTGTGGCGAGGCGTGTGGATGAGCGTAGCGTGAAGAGGACCTCGCCAGAGATGGTGAAGACGGAGGTGAGCAACGGTGTTGAGGGCTATTTTTGAGGTTTTTGGGTATAAAACTAAACCTAAAAGCTAAGCTAACTAATCTAACCTAATCTAAACAGACGAACGGGGGAGAACAGCACTGGTGTTGGTAGGCCGAAGCTGGGGAAGAAGGTGCTCCGATGATGGAACGATGACGACGACGGAGGTAGAAGGGTTCCTACTAGTACGACCAAGAGCGGACGAGGGAGAGAAAGAGAATCCGGCCACTAGTTTTATGACCAGATGACGAAGGAGGTTAGGAGGGGTCACTGGAGCTTGAGGAGCTTCGCGACTGAAGAGAAGGAAGAGGAGGGTTTTCGGCCAGAATCAAGCTTGAGAGCACGACCGTGCCCTAGGGATCTCTTTATAGGGCTCAGGAGGGGGTTTTGAGCTTGGAAGCCAAGCCTCCAAGCTAGAAATTGTTGCCGGAGTAGGAAACCCAAATCTCTCATGCATTCGCATGAAAGATTGGGAAGGTTATGGAGCTTATGGACGGATTCATAAGGAAGAGGAGTCCTCAAAGAATCTCCCTTCCAATTTTGGAAGGGATTGATTGAACAGAGAAAGAGTTCTCTTCAATCAAAAGTCCTCCGCCGCCATTGCCGTAGCTTCGAGTGAAGCTGGAAGCTTGCTCCAGCACCTGCAAGCCCCAGGTGAAGTCCCTGAGGCAACAGAGAGTCTCCAGGATCACAACCCAAGGACCAATTTGGCCCTTTGACTGCAATTGCAAGAAGTAGCAATAGCTGCTGCATGATGTAAACATGTTTATATCACATAAAATGTCTATTTATACATGTTCTTAAGCATAGAATTGCATTACATACTATAAATATTGCATAGCATGCATCATCTTGCATTTAGATTAGTTTGAATAAAATGGAAGTTAATTGTCTCTTTTTATGTTCAGGGACAGGGCAACTTTTTATCGGGGCTTTGGATCGAAGATCCAACCGTACAGATCTAATCAGGGTGATGATTGGAGTTCAACGACTCTAAGATCGCCTTAATCAAACATCTATAGCATCAGATAGAGATTGAGGAATCCTATGAGATCAAGAGACAAGATGGTGTCAATCCACACTTCAGATAACAAATTCGACAGCATGGATGGATTCGGATTGACGATCGCAGCCTAACGGCACAAAAATCGACTCAATCTGACAACTGTCGCACCATCTACATCATCCAGAAGATGGACAGCCAAGATGGTGCCACGTGGTGCCATCTCAACTCCCAATCAACCACATGCACCTGCCGCACCTTCTCTTCTTCATCTGAGTGTCGCTTCTCAGCCATTGGATGCTCATCCAATGGCTGTGGGGTGTGCACGCACATTTCATAAGCACGACACAAACGCGCTGATAGCGTGTTGGTCGAACGCGCTTTCGCAAAGGATGGATGCGGGTTCGAGCCGCGAGGAGCGGGAGCTGAGGCGCGAATGAGCAGGCGCGATTGACCTCCCGATTGTGATCCAGGGGCCACGCGCAATTAATCCAGATCACTTGCCATCGCACGCCCACGCGTAACGCAGGATCACACGCGTAGGCACGCGATGGGGAGGCACGGCGATGATCTCTCTCAGCCATTCGATCTCACGATCGAAAGACAGAGATTTGAAGGACTTGAACGAGCGTTGCGCCTTGAGGAGATGAGCAGGCGTGCGCGTCACCCCACTACGCCCACGTTCGGACCTTTAGTGACGGTTTTATCCGTCACTAAAGGTCCTAAATTAATGATTTTCAATTTAAAAAGACCAAATTGCCCTCACTCCTTGCAACTATAAAAGGAGACCCCTTCCATACGAAATTCCCATCCCTTCCTTCTCTTCTCTCCCTCTCCAAAGCTCAAGAGAAGCTTGTCTCACACCTGGGATGCTCCTCGAGAGATAAAGTCAAATTTTCACCCTCATTTCAGAAGCGGATCCCACGACGAAGATGATGTGCTACCTCGTTCTCGTTCCTCTTGCCTCAACCTCCTTCTTCCCGCTCCATCCTCCGTCTTCTAGGTGACGTCTCGTCCAGCTTGTCCTCCAAGCGATCGTCGAGGAGGATCACTTCTCTCTCCCATTTCTCTTTTCAGCTTTCTAGAGCAGAATTTTCCTGTTTTCTAGTGTAATAGATTTCCCGCTTTCTAATGTAATTTTTCTCTGGTTTTATTATATAAACATTTTGAAATATTAAGTGCATGTTATCTCTCTCTCTCTCATTTATTCTGATTGTTAATATTGCTCCATTGTAATTACGTCGCTTCGCTTTTCAACAAAAACTCTAAAAAAATATAATTGCAAATATAGATCAACGTAGCCTCCCTGAGTTCGTCCCAAGTTTTCTATTCCGGTACAAATTTTATTTGTTGAACACGAGTTCTTCGCCTTTAAACTACGACGACAGGTTTTTCAAAACCAAATAGGATAGCATAGTAACCCGTAGCTTCAACATTTTGGCACCGTTGCCGGGGAAGAATTTCTTCAGAAAGGCTAATTTCAACTCATTCCAAGTTGCAATTGGTCTTCCTATTGTTCTGTACCAATGCCTTGAGACAGGCAATCACTACTTTTACCCAGTAGCCACGGGAGCAGTTTCATGTGGCCTAGGAGCGATTCCAAGACTTATTGCGAAGGTGTCCACACCACGAGGTGCCGAAATGGCAACTCATGCAAATCTTCTATCACGGGTTGACTGAGCAACTCCGAAATCATGTGGACACTTCTTGCTGAGGCAATTTCCTCAACAAAGACGCAGATAGTGCACACGATTTGTTTGAGGAAATGAGCAAGAATTCAATCAATCATGCCTCCATGGATACTTTTAACCGGTCCCAGCAGCCCAGATTAAATGTCAATGAAGTCCATGACTCTTATTCATTTGATATGGAATTGATTTGTAACAAACTTGACAAGGTGGACTTAGTTGCTAAGAGAATGGAAGAGTGGATGGCTGGAAATTCTATGAACAACTCTTGATCCACTCAATCCCAAAATTCGAGATTCCATTCTTCACGAGCTTCTTCTAGACGAGAGTTTGTGAATCAACTCGATGCAGCTCAACCTGTGAGTCAGCATTTTTCGGAACCTCACGGGTTCCAAACTGGGGCCTTTGATGCCAGTTTTTCTGATCCTTTCCTTTCTTTCTCTCCATCCTCACCCTATGAGAATGTCTGTGCTGTATAGGAGAATGTTAGATCCAATCCCTATTCTAATGCTTATAATCTGGGTTGGAGAAACCACCTTAACTTCTCCTAGAAAAACCCGGGGCAACAGACCTAATTCTGACCCAGCAACTATGCTCTGCAACGACCAATGGGTCAGGGTCATGTGTATACTCAGTTGCCCCCAAATCAGGTCAATTAGCCAGCTTGGAATGCCTGTCAACCGGTAGAGCAGGCTGATTTGAACCGGCAAATGGTAGAGATGCAAGGATCCATGCTCCACCTCATGTAGCAAATGAAAACCTCGCTGGACAACTTGCAAACCGGGCTTATTGCTAACTCTCGTCAACTCGGATATCTACCATCCCAACCCGTACCCAACCCGCGAAATATTCTAAATCCGGGCAACCAAGCCCATGGGTACGGAAATCAGAGGGACCCATATGCACATGCTCAGGTGGTTGAGCAGGGTTCCTCCTCTTCTTCTTCTTCCGCATATCAACAATTCCTGGCTAATCAAGCCCCTCCAATCTTTCCTAACCCTCCCCAAGACCCAAACTCTTATGCATCTGCAAATTCTGTCACCTTGAGAAGTCGTAAGCAGACTCAGGATCCACAACGACATAGTTCTGATCTACCAGATTCTGAAGAACCTGAGGAGAGAGAGGAGAATTCTGGAGAAGAAATCAAGGCTCAGGAACCTAATTCCAAAGATCTGACTCATATTCCTTTTCCTGAAGCCTTGATCAAATCAAAGAAGAAGTCTGTTGATAGGAGTGAGGAGCTTCTGAATATCTTTAAGAATGTTGAGATCAATATCCCGCTCCTTGATGCTATCAAGCATATACACAGCTTACGCGAGATTTTTAAAGGATTTATGTACACAAAAGCGTAAGTCGAAAGAATCTATTCTGAGAAAGGTGGTACTCTCCGAGCAGGCTAGTAATGTTATCCTATACCACCTCCCTTAGAAAAAGAGAGATCCAGGTGCTCCGTTGATTTCTTATGTCATCGGAGATTACACATTTGATAGAGCACTTCTGGATCTAGGTGCATCCATCAACTTAATTCCGACTTCTCTTTGCGAGAAGTTTGGATTAGATGAACTTCGACCGACTTCAGTAATGCTATAGTTAGCGGACCGTTCGGTCACAAATCCACAAAGCGTTATTGAAGATGTTATAGTTAAGGTCAAGGATTTCTATTTTTCTGTAGATTTCCTTATCCTTGACATGGATGTACCTGAAAATCTGAGGAACACGCCATCATTCTGGGGCGTCCGTTGCTGGCTACCTCTAAGGCCAACATTAACTGTGAAAGCGGTAGCTTGGAAATCGCCTTTGGAGATCAACGAACGAAATTGGATATTTTTAAGGCCATTACTAAATTTGAGGATCGTGGATTTATTGAGGAACTTAAGGAGGATAATGTAAACATTGAAACTTGTTTGATGGTTTCTTCAATTGAAAGTTCCTCCTTTGATGACAAATTCGACCCGCAACCCTCTATGGAAGATCTACCATCTTCTGAAGAGGTTATTGATTTTGTTCACTCACAACCTCTTCCTCTTGTTGAGTCTTCAACATCTTCCTTACCGACAATCATCACCCCGCCCCAGCTTGAACTGAAACCATTGCCTGAGAATTTGAAATATCAATTTTTAGGACCTCAGAAGATGCTCCCTGTGATTATCAGTGCTAAATTAACAAAGGAGCAAGAGATTAAATTGATCAAGGTCCTGAAAGAATACAAGGAGGCAATTGGTTGGACCATTCATGACCTTAGGAGAATCGAGCCATCTTACTGCAATCATAGAATATTCTTATAAGATGGATCCTGCCCTTCTCGCTAGATGCAGAGGAGATTAAATCCAAATACGCGAGAAGTGGTCAAAAAGGAAATCATTAAGTGGCTCGATGCAGGAATTATTTATCCAATCTCTGATAGTCCCTGGGTAAGTTCCGTGCAGATTGTTCCCAAGAAAGCTGGGATTACCGTTGTGACTAACGAGAGAGGAGAATCTGTCACAACTCGTTCAGCTTCCTCTTGGAGGGTGTGTATTGATTACAGGAAGCTGAACACGACCACGAAAAAGGATCATTTTCCCTGCCTTTCATTAATCAAATCTTGGAAAGATTAGCTGGGCAGAAGTACTTCTGTTTTCTTGATGGCTACTCGAGATACAATAAAGTTCCTATCCATCCCGAGGATCAAGAAAAAACTACTTTCACCTATCCCTACGGAGCCTTTGCTTTCCGTAGGATGCCTTTCGGCTTATGCAATGCACCTGCGACTTTTCAAAGGTGTATGTTAGCCATATTCTCTAACATGGTGGGAGAGTTTATGGAAGTCTTCATGGACGATTTCTCTATTTTTGGAGAATCGTTTGACTCTTGTTTGGCTAATCTAGAAATGATTCTTAAGCGATGTATCAATACATGATTGGTTCTTAGCTGGGAAAAGAGTCATTTCATGACACAAGAAGGCATCATCTTGGGTCATGTAATCTCTGAACGGGGAATTGAAGTCGATAAAGCTAAGGTCGATGCTATCGCTAAACTTCCTCCTCCCACATCTATTAAACAAATCCGATCATTTCTTGGTCATGTGGGATTCTACAGAAGATTCATCAAGGATTTCTCGAAGGTTGCTCATCCCCTGAGCAATCTTCTCGCCAAAGAAACGCCGTTTGTTTTCGACGAATCATACCATAAGGCATTTGATTTCCTGAAAATGGCAGTCACTTGTGCTCCAGTGTTGCAACCACCGATTTGGACAGCCCCTTTTGAGATCATGAACGACGCTTCTGATTATGCGGTCGAGGCTGTCTTGGGTCAGAAAATAGATAGGAAGCCCTCTGTCATCTACTACGCTAGTAAAACTCTGGATGAAGCCCAGAGGAATTACATTGTTACTGAAAAGGAATTACTAGCCATAGTATTTCTTTGGAAAAATTCAGGGCTTATCTCTTAGGGTCTCATGTTATCATTTATACCGACCACTTGGCCTTGAGACATCTCTTGGCCAAAAAAGATGCCAAACCTCGACTTATTCGTTGGATTCTTCTGCTTCAAGAATTTGATCTTGAAATCAAGGATAAAACTGAGGTACAAAATGTGGTGGCAGATCATTTGTTGAGACTCCTAAGTGATTCTTCTCGTCCGGACATCCCGATTGTTGACACTTTTCCGGATGAAGCAATCCTTGCAATTTCAGGTGTCCAAACCCCGTGATTTGCTGACATTGTTAACTATTCGGCCGTTGGTCAAATCCCCCAGGATTGGACCAAGCAACAACGGGATAGACTTAAATCTGAGGCCAAATACTACTTCTGCGAGGACCCTGAACTGTACCGCATCAGCTCTGATCAGATTATTCACCAATGTGTTTCGGAGAATGAATTCAACAGTATACTCGAGTTCTACCATGCATCTGGGTGTGGTGGGCATTTCTTCGGAAAAAAGACGGCTGCAAAAATTTTGCAATCTGGCTTCTATTGGTCGTCTTTATTTAAGGATGCCCAAGATTTCTCAAGGTCATGTTCTCGATGTCAGGCACTTTGGAGCATAACTAAGAGAGATATGATGCCCCTAAACCCAATCCTTCCTGTCGAAATCCTCGATGTTTGGGGCATCGATTTCATGGGACCCTTTCTCCCTTCATTTGGATATCAGTACATTCTTGTTGCTGTTGATTATGTGTCCAAATGGATTGAGGCGATTCTCACCTGAACCAATGACCACAAGGTGGTCATCGATTTTGTCAAGAAAAATATCTTCAGTAGGTTCAGGATTCCGAGGGCCATCATCAGTGACGGTGGCACTCATTTTACTAATGCCCAATTCTGGAATTTGTTGGCCAAATACAGGGTTAATCACCAAATTTTCACACCTTACCATCCCTAGACGAATGGACAAGCCGAGATCTCCAATCGGGAGATCAAGAACATTCTGCAGAAAACGGTTAGGCTTGATCACAAGGACTGGACTCAAAAGCTTGAGGACGCTCTTTGGGCCTACCGTACGGCGTATAAAACGCCCATCGGCATGTTTCCGTTTCATTTGGTGTATGGAAAGGCATGCCATCTACCCATAGAGATTGAACAGAGGGCATTTTGGGCGATCAAACAATGCAATTTAGATCTGAATTTAGCTGGGAAGACCAGGAAACTCCAACTATCTGAGTTGGAAGAGCTTAGAAATGATGCATACGAGAATGCCAAGATCTACAAGGCTTGGACCAAAGCTCTACATGATCAATTGATTTCCCGCAAGAGCTTTGAGCCAAACCAGAAGGTCTGGTTTTCCCGCAAGAGCTTTTCTGGCAAACTTATATCTAAATGGAATGGCCCATTCATTATTGACCAGATTTTTCCAAATGGAGCTGTTCAGGTCTCTGACCCAAAGATGGGTAACACATTTAAAGTCAATGGTTAACGTCTGAAGCTTGTTATTGACCGTTCCAGAACCCATCTCAAAAACGGTTGCTCTAGCCATATTGTGACTTCTTTGGCTGGACGTCGCCTAGCTGACGACATTAAACTCAGCAGTTGTACATATGACACAAAGCTGACACAAAGCTGACCCAAGCTTTATATTCAGGTGACATCTTTCATACTCTACCCTTTCTTTCATGTCTCTGATGCGGATTTTACACTGTTTGTAAAATACGTCGTTGTAACGCGCAAAACTGATCAACTCTTAAACTTATAAACCTAGATAGTGGGGTATCTAGGGTCGTCCAAGGAGGCAATATGTTTACAAAACCAATTCTCTTGCTTACAAAATAGATCTCAACTTTCTTTTTGATCTTTTTTTATTATATCATTTTTTGTTTTCGAAATTAAGGCAACATGCGAAATTGTTGGCGAGAAAGTGATTTACACTTAACTCAATACACTACTTCTAAAGTGGCAAGTAGAACCTCTCCCTAAGCTCACTCTAGGCAAGTGGAGGCCTAGAATAATTAGGGAGAGAGAGTGAAGAATGCTAAAAACAAAGTAATTAAAAATGCAACTAAAGAAATTGCAAAGAAGGCAACTAAATTATTGAGAAAGTGTTTTACAGAAAAGCCTAGTAGATGAATACTTCTATTACTAGAAAATTACAATAAATAAAAGAAAACACAAATCCTCTAGATAGATGGAGAAGAAGAGGGCTTCTTGCTCTAAGCTTGGTAGCTCCCAAGCTTGAAAAGAGTCCTCCAACTCCTTCCTTGCTATGCTCCGCCAAGGTGATGTCCTCCAAAGCAAGCCCTAAAGGGGCGTGCCCTAAGCTTTTCTCCAAGGGTGGACATTGATAAACGCCAGTTTATCATCATTCTTATGCATTAAAACAAACCTAGCTCTTAGGATTTTACTCCGCAAACGAGTTTTTGGGCTGCATTTAGGCATAAATTAGGATAGGCATGCATTGCATTTTTTTATTGTCGTTTTAATGAGTTTTTGTGAGTGTTAGGGATGTACAGATGCACAGATCCCTAAAACCCTAGCACTCAAGAAGGCAAATGGTGAAGGAGAAGCCCAGACTAGCTGGAACTCAGCCTAATCCAGCTCACCTCAGCTTGATCCAGCTCACCTCAGCTTGATCCAGCTCACCGCAGCTGGAACCTAGCTTACTTGAACTAGGGTTAGCTCATCCCAGCTCCATTCAGCTAATCTCAGCTGGATGGCAGCTCAAGAGAGTTCATCTTAGCTCACCCTAGCTCAAGTCAGCTCAGATCCAGCTCAACTTAGCTGAGTCTAGCTCATCTCAGCTCCCACTAGTTCACAGGGAGCTCTAGCTAGCTCAGCTGAGTTGACAGGAGTTCACCCCAGCTCAGATCCAGCTACATTCAGCTCCACTCAACTCTAGCCAGCTGAAGAAGAATTCATCTCAGCTCAGGAAGCTCAAGTCCAGCTCCCGGGGACTCAGCTTAGCTCAACTCAGTTGAGCTAAGCTACCTTAGCTGCCTCAACCAGCTTGATTCTCCCCGGGAGCACTAGACCTAGCTCACCTCAGCTCATTTTGGTAGAAGCTAGCTCACTTTAGCTTGGCTTAGTAGCTAGCAAAGAACTAGCAAGCTAAGCCAGCTAGAGTAGCCCCATGCCAGCCTCTTCAGTAGCAGCCAGCTCCAGCTCCAGACTCTCCTCCTCAGCTCCTTCCTCCAAACCCTAGCTCCAACACCTTCTCCTCCACTCCACCTTTAGCTAAGTGATGAGAACCTCATCATGAGCCATAACTAGCTCATTTTGACCTAATACAAAGGATAAAAGCTCCTATATAACTCAAGGAAAGGCTTAACTCAGAGAATTCTGAGTTTAAGGAGAAAACAAGTCATAAGGGGTAAAAATGCAATTTTACCAGTATAATCTGCATACAGGGTAATTCAGGATCCAAACATAGGTCAAAGCAACCTAATAAGAATAAAAGTGGGATAAGATGATCTGGCAAGGGCTACAGCAATTCCAAGGAACTAAATGATAATCTGTAACCCTAAAAAAAATCCACTTCAATTCACGAGGTTCAAGGCAAATAAAAAATGGAATAAACCCTCTAAAATTCATAGAAAAATAATCTCTAGGGTTTAGAACCTTCAATTTGACCTTAGGAACCCATCTTGACCTACATTGACAACCATACCCAATTAATAACTTAATTTGGGTTTTTGCGTAAATTGACCAGTCAAACAAGGTTTAATCTAGAAATAAAATTCACCATCAGATTCCTTAGGTCCTAATTAGTCATGTATAAAAACTTGAGCCTAAGAAGAAACCTTCTTGACCAACTTTACACTTTGGTCCTCATATATTTACTTTTTGGCCCTCAACTTTTGAACCCTCGCATTTTGGCCCCTAACTCTCCTTCGTTCTTTGCGTTCAGGTCCTCCCTGCAAAACCTACCAGCACCATGCTCCGGCGACCTTGCGCGGAGCATGGCGCCGCGCTGGGTGAGGGGGAGGGTCTGGCAAGTAAACCGGGGGTGCCCTGGGTCGTCAACCGTCGCAGGGACACCCCCCTGGTCGCTGTAACCCACCATACCGGCCGTGCGAACGCACGGACGGTATGGGTTTCCATCTCCGGTGTCCTCCGGCGAGGGAGACACGTCGTCTCCCTCCGCCTTCCTCTCTGATTCGGTCCCTATAAATACCCCCGTCGCTCCACCGTTCTTCCCAGCTCGGTCCTGACGGAGAAAGACCCCCACTTCCTCTCTTCCCACTCCGACAGGAAGCCCTCCAGCTCCGGCGGCCTCCCCTCTTCCTCCTCGTCGCTCTGCCGCACTACCAGCTGCAGGGTTGCTCTCCCTCGCTCTTCCCGCGCCACGCCGCACCCAGCTGGCGCCTCTCCGGCCCTCTGCTCGCCGCCGCCCCTTCCCCCGGGCATCTTCTTCTCCGGCGACAGTCGATACGACTGTCGCCTGCTCTGGCCCCTCCTCGTCCTGCTAAGTAGGTAGAACTCCTCCTCTTCCTCCCCTCTTCCTTTTCCTCACTTTAAACATCTACTGTCGCCCTCGATTCCGACCAATCACCCTCACCTTCTCCGCCTCCGGCCATCCTCCGGCGAGCCGCTCCCATCACTCCAGCATCCCACACGGCTCGCCGACCTGCACATAATCTCCGCCTCCTCACCCTGATCCATTTCCGCCCCTCCACTTCCCCCAAATCACCCTCTGCAACTCCACCGAACAAACCCATCTCCCGACCCACAGTCCGACCTAGGGCAGCCCTTAGGCTCCGCCCCGCCGCCTGCACACCCCCCGACCACCTTCGCCGTGCCACGGCGAAGGTCCTCCGCGTCTCTGATTGGGCCGAGAGGCCGTTTTTCTGTGGGCAGGTACCTGCGCTCGTCACCGCCATTGTTGAAGCGAAGCAGCTTCTTCACCTGCTGCCCCAGGTGCGCCACGCCCAGGTTACGCTCCCAGACAGCGCGAGGCGCCTTCGCGAAGTACCAGGCTGCAGTCGAGTCGAAGCTTTCGCGCGAAGCCCCCGTGCTTCGCCTCGACGGCCGCTGCTTCCTCCGCGCAGGCACCGAAATTGGGGTGGGACATTTAGTCCCACCTCGTAACCTTTCAAAGGAGAGCGCCCGCATAAAGGCAAAAAGTGCCTTCTGCTCGTTGCCTCCTGAGCACGGGGTAAGGTCCCTCTCACTCACTCGCTCTCTCGACCCGGTCTCCTCCGCGACCATGCCCCGCGGACCTGGCCCGACCCGACTTAGACTGACCTGCACTCCTCGCCCACCACGCACGCCGGTGGGCCTGGACCCGGGCGTGACCCGTACCCGGCTACCCGGCAGCTCTGGGAGAGCTATCCTATGAGCGGATTCTGTGAGAGAGAGACGCGGGGGAGGGTAGAGATAGGTTTTGCCCCTCTCTGATCAAGCTGTGTAAGTGTGCAGGCACAGGTGAAGAAGAACCGTGGAAGAAGACGAAGGCTGAAGGAAGGAGGATCACCGAGCGGCACTGTAGCAGCGGCGGTTTAAGTCGTCTGATTGGAAAATCAGACGACGTCCTGAAGGCAAAGAAGGAGAAGGAAGGCGAGGCAGAGGAGAACACAGAGAGACAAGCAGAAAGAGCTGAAAGAAGAAGGAGAACGCAGAGAGGCCAAGACAAGAACTGAAAGGAGAAGAGCACGAGAAGAAGAAGGTCTGAAGAAAGGAAAAGAAGAAAGAAAGAAGAAGAAGAAGAACAGGACCGCAAGGGAGAAGAAAAAGAAAGAGACGAGCAGAAACAAGAACTGAAAGAAGAAGAAAAGCATCACTACTACTGCAGATAAAGCAGAAGAGCCAAGCAGAAGAAGATAGGCAAAGAGAAAAGAAGAGAAGAAGAAAGAAGCCAACAAATTCTCTCTCTCTCTCTCTTTATTTTTTTGTACAAGAAACTTGTATCTCTAGAATACAACTTGCTCCCTGAGTTCGACCTCGGGAACTCTTTTATTTCCGAGTAACAAATTGTATTAAACTGGTAATCACCTCTCTATACTATACTACGACGAAATAATAAAACTATAGAGGAAGGAATCCCACCAGTTTTTGGCGCCGTTGCCGGGGAGCAACGGCTATTCTAGAGGTAAACATTCCTGTTTCTTTTTAATTTCTGATAATCTCCTCTCTTTTGTGCAGCTACAGGAAATCAAGAAGACAAGCAACCGCACGACAACCACTCCAAGGATAGGTATTTTTTTTTTTTTTTTTCCTCTCGTTATTTAACCCCTAAACTCTAAAAAGGAAGAAAAGAAAAGAACAAGCAATATAGGGCTAACCTGTCTTCCATACTTAGTAACCATAAAAAGTTGCATGTTTTCAACTCATTACTCCTGCACACTATTAAGGGTATTTAAGGGCTAACACATTCTTGCTTGAGCCCTAATTACCCAACAAAGAGCTAACTGGACCAAGTAAAGCCAACCTAGGATCCAACACTAGGGATTTAGAGACACACTCCTTAAGCAAGAATTGAGAAAACCAAATGAAGTGTGCCCAAGCCCTTGTCTGAAAATACCTATCCAAAGAAAACCTAAAACAATTGGCTCTCTAAACACTTGAACCCTAAAAAAACAAGACCTAAAAGCTCTCAAAGGAAACAAGAGGTAAAGTTGACCCCTTGGGTCAACCAACCTTAAATTAGGTCACTCTTTGCACTTAAAAGACTAGAGTTCAAGTGAAACCTTAAGCACCCTGATCTTAAAGTAAAAATTGGTAGACTTAAGAGGTCAAGATCCCCATTCTGGTCTACCTGGAACCGCAGTGACAAGAGAGGTCGGGTGGGGGAAACCCTGTAACCCGTGGGGACGCTCTACCGTGTAGGGGTCTTCGCGGGACTCTCCCTCTCTGGCTGCCCAGGTAATTCTCAGGTGGACGATCTTTCTGATCAAGGGGTCCATCTGCCCCGCACCTCTATAGTCACCCAACACATTTGTGGGTGTCTTGATTGGGTCCAGCACCTTCTAAACTTACCTCTTCCAACAGTGCATGTACGGAAGGAGGTCCTTAAGACCACCCTTAAGACCTCCTTTAGAAATTCGCTCTCGTCAAGGCCAAGCCTCGACGCCCGTGTTTGTGCAGCAACACCCTCACATTATTCTCTCTTCTGATTCAGAACCAAGTTCTTCTTCTTCCCCCATCATGGCTCAGCCAATTGAGGAAGACAATAATCTGGAGCACCAGCTCCAGCGACTCAATGACCTCTTCCAAAACTTCGTGCACCCACCACAGCGTCCTATGATGCGGGACCACTACAATCCTGCTGCGGTGGCCATTGAGCCTCGAGTCAGAATCCTGACTGGAGGACCTGATTCCGAATTAAAGCCCAACATGATTCATGCTATACCTAAATTCCATGGGCTTAATTCTGAAGATCCCTTCCAGCACATCAAACAGCTAAAGCATCTGGCCCACACTTTTGGATCAGATGCGCAAAATCGGGATATTCTTCTCATGAAGATGTTCTCCTTTTCTCTTATGGACAAGGCCGCCCATTGGTATCAAACTCAGACCTGGCCGATCAACACTTGGGAAGAACTTCAATCCGAGTTTTTGAAAAAGTTTTTTCCCGTTGGTCGGACCAACGCCTTGCGCTATCAGATTACACACTTCACTCAACAATCAGGAGAACCTCTCCATGAGGCATGGGATCGTTTTCAGGATCTCATGAGAAAGTGCCCCCATCACAGAGTTCCTAAATGGGAACAAGTCCAATCTTTTTACTAGGGACTCCGTGAGGACATCCGCCTTTTCGTCAATGCAACTTGCGGAGGAAACATCATGGGTCAACATGAAGACACCGTATGGGAGATTCTCGAAAACATGTGCGAGAACTCCATCAACAATGACTCCATGGGATTATTCGACAGGACGAATACCCGCGCAGTGACGAATCTTAAGGGAGCACATGAGGCGCAGGGCCTGTCCGCATCAGTCGACCTGGAATTAATGGCCAGTCGATTGGACAAGGTCTCAATCATTGAGAAGAAGGTGGATGAGCTGACTCAGCACTTGCAGCGAGCCACCTCCTCGCGTAACTCCTTTGCACAACCTCCTTCCACATAGGAGACTGTGCAAAACATCCTTCACCGATCCTCCCCTAGGATGGATCCATATCCATCCCCATCTGATTCTCGGATCGGAGGATCATCCGATCCTTTCTACGCCAGCCCGGGGAACTCCATTCCCCCTTTCCCTGATTCTCAAGAGGTTCCTCAGACTTGCGAGGACCTCAACGCCATCCAGAACGACCCATTCTCCAACACTTACAACCCTGGATGGCGAAACCATCCCAATTTTCAGTGGGCGGGAAATTCCCAAACCCAAAGACCACCTTTTCAGTCCCGCCCACAGCCCTCTCGTCATTACCAGCTGCCTCAGCCTCTGCCCAACCCTACTTATCCATCAGGGCCAAATCAGGATCAAATGTCCCTAATCCTTCAGACTCTGGCTGACATTCAAAGAACGAATGCGGCTATTCAAAAACAGCACAAGGACGAACTTACAGAGGTTAAAACTCAACTGGCCCAGTTAGCAAATTCTCGCCAGCCAGGCACACTCCCTTCCCAACCTCTTCCTAACCCGAATAACGTGCCAACCCAGAAGCGCGTTATGAATCCAAATTTAGGCCACGCACAATGGATTTATCAGGCCCCTACTGCTCCATCTCCAGACGAGATGGAAGCTTCAACTTCTTATGCGGGATTTCAGCAGCAGCCACCCTCTTACCAAACCCAAACCAAAATCAGGCCGGATTAAATTCTGTAACAACACGTAGTGGTAAAACAACTCAAGACCCGCATTATCCAAACCACTCCAATCCTGATAACCATGACCCTAGGATAGTTATCCAAGATACCACTGTCCCGGATCCACAACCTGGACCTATCCTAGAAGAACCAACCAAGATCCCGTTTCCCGAGGCCTTGACCAAGGGAAAGAAGACCACCAAACCCATGGCCCCTAAGGAGGACCTGGTCAAGCTCTTTGAGCAGGTCCACATAAACATCCCCTTGATGGATGCAATCCGCCACGTACCAGCTTACGCACGATTTCTAAAGAATATATGTACACCCCAGCGTAAGCCGCAAACCAAGGGAGGGAGCACAATTGTTCTGTCAGAGCAAGCCAGCTCTGTAATCCTCAGTAGACTCCCACCCAAGGCAAAAGATCCTGGTACTCCCCTGATTTCCTGCAAGATAGGTGGTACCCAATTTGATAGAGCATTGTTAGACTTGGGTGCATCCATAAACCTGATACCCACATCCTTACTTGACCATCTAGAAGAATCTGAGCTAAAACCAACCAAGGTGACATTACAATTAGCAGATCGATCTATAAAGTCACCAAAAGGGATTCTCGAGGATGTTATCGTAAGAGTGCGGGATTTCTATTTCCCAGTGGACTTTATAGTCCTAGATATGGACGCACCTGAGAACCCTAGGGATACACCAATCATTCTAGGGAGACCTTTCTTGGCTACTGCTAGAGCCAACATCAGCTGTGAGGAGGGCCAAATAGAGCTTAAGTTTGGAGATCAAACACTGAAAATTGATATATTTAAGGCCCAACAAGGAATTAATTGCGGCGTCATCGAACAAATTTGTGACATCAGAACTTTGGTTGATGAATCACACTTCCAGAATGACTCGATTATGCCTCATCAACCACAGAAGGATCTTGACCCGCAAACAGAGGAGTCGAATCCAGATATGAATAACCCAGTAACTCCTACCCTTGAACCTCACATCTATACTGAACCACCCGCTGCTGCTGATAACCCCATCCTCGAACTGAAACCCCTTCCTGCTCACTTGAAATACATCTTTTTGGGTTCTAATCAGACCCTTCCTGTGATTATCAATTCCAACCTCAGTCCTGAACAGGAATCCCGTCTGATTGTTGTCCTCCAGCAACATCGCAGAGCCATCGGGTGGACTCTCGATGATTTGACTGGAATAAGTCCCTCTTATTGTACTCATCATATCTATTCAGAAGAGGGCACACGACCTTCTCGTGAAATGCAGAGACGCTTAAACCCCAATCTGCAGGAGGTCGTGAAAAAGGAGATCATCAAGTGGTTAGATGCCGGAATCATCTACCCGATCTCCGATAGTCGTTGGGTGAGCCCAATTCAGGTCGTGCCCAAGAAGGCAGGACTCACCACTATAACGACTAAGACCGGAGAAATCATTCCTACCCGATTAGCCAACTCGTGGAGAGTCTGTCTAGATTACCGCCGACTCAATTCCTCCACAAAGAAGGATCATTTCCCACTACCCTTCATTGATCAAATTCTCGAAAAACTTGCGGGAAATAGGTTCTTCTGCTTTCTTGACGGGTACTCCGGTTATAACCAGGTGGCAATCCATCCTGAGGACCAAGAAAAGACCACGTTCACCTGCCCCTTCAGAACATACGCTTTCCGAAAGATGCCTTTCAGTCTTTGCAATGCACCCGCTACTTTTCAGCGATGCATGCTTGCCATATTCTCAGATATGGTAGGTGATTATCTGGAAGTCTTCATGGATGACTTTTCAGTTTTCGGAGCATCATTCGACGATTGCCTCCAACACTTGGTCCAGATACTCAGGCGGTGCATCAATGTGAATTTGGTTCTTTCCTGGGAAAAGAGCCATTTCATGGTGCCTGAGGGAATTGTCCTGGGACACTCAATTTCGGAAAAAGGTATCCAAGTGGATCGAGCTAAGGTTGATCTGATTTCTCACCCTCCTATGCCTAGCTCGATCAGGGACATCCGTTCCTTTTTAGGGCGTGTCGGTTTTTATCGACGATTTATCCCTGATTTTTCAAAAATCGCGTGCCCCCTGACCACTCTTCTCTCCAAGGATGTTCCTTTCGAAATTTCCAAGGAATGCACTCAAGCATTTGAAATCCTGCGTGACCGAGTCACCCAAGCCCCGATCCTACAGTCCCCTGATTGGTCTCAACCCTTTGAGATCATGTGCGATGCATCCGACTTCGCTGTAGGAGCGGTTTTGGGGCAGAAAATTGACGGGAAACCTGTGGTCATTTACTACGCCAGCAAAACACTCGATGAGGCTCAGCGTAACTATACGGTTACTGAGAAAGAGCTGCTAGCTGTAGTATTTGCCCTAGAAAAATTCAGATCGTACCTTCTGGGTTCCCGTGTCATCATATACTCGGATCACACAGCTGTGAGGCATCTCCTTGCAAAGAAGGACGTGAAACCTCGATTAATCCGATGGATCTTGCTGTTGCAAGAATTTGACCTTGAGATTCGCGACAAAGCGGGAAAGCAAAATGTGGTAGCTGATCACTTGTCCCGTCTTCCTTCTGAAATAATTGACCCTTCCGGACCCATCACTGAGCATTTTCCCAATGAGCACCTGCTGACTATTGGTACTAGCCTTCCATGGTTTGCTAATGTAGTAAATTACTTGGCATCTCATCAGATCCCATCCGATTGGCCGAAGGCCAAGAAGGACAAATTACGCTCCAATGCCAAGTATTACATTTGGGAAGACCCGTACCTCTTCCGCATAGGTGCCGATCAGATCATCCGGAGATGTGTCCCGGAAGAGGAATTCAACAATATCCTCTCTTTCTGCCATGACCAGGCATGCGGTGGCCATTTCGCCGGGCATAAAACCGCATCAAAAGTCCTCCAGTGCAGCTTTTACTGGCCCACACTGTTCAAAGACGCATACAATCACTGCAAGGCATGCAGTCGCTGCCAGACTTTGGGCAACATGAGCCATCGCGACATGATGCCTATGCAACCGATTCTAGTATGCGAAATCTTTGATGTTTGGGGGATTGATTTTATGGGCCCCTTTCCTGTTTCGGATGGTTTCGAATACATTCTGTTGGCTGTGGACTACGTGTCCAAATGGATCGAAGCCATACCGACCCGAACCTGTGATCACAAAATCGTTCTCAAATTCATTCATCAAAACATTTTCTCAAGGTTCGGGATTCCTCGTGCAATAATCTCTGATGGGGGGACCCATTTCACAAATGCTCAGTTTAGGTCACTGATGACCAAATACGGGGTGTCTCACCGAATCTCTACTCCTTACCACCCCCAAACTAATGGTCTAGCTGAGCTGTCTAATCGAGAGATCAAGAAAATCCTGCAAGTCACTGTTCGACCTGACAGGAAGGACTGGTCGTCCCGACTTCCGGAAGCATTGTGGGCCTATAGGACCGCCCACAAGACCCAATTGGGCATGTCTCCCTTTAGACTGGTGTACGGAAAGGCATGCCACCTTCCCGTAGAACTGGAGCATAAAGCCTATTGGGCAGTACGGAACTGTAATCTAGATCTTTCCAATGCTGGGACCCACAGAAAACTCCAAATCAGCGAGATCGATGAATTACGCCTAGACGCGTACGAGAACTCGCAAATCTACAAGGAGCGGGTTAAAGCCTTCCACGACAAACACATCTCGAGAAAGATCTTTCATCCTGGTCAGAAGGTCCTACTCTTTGATGCCCGACTAAAACTCTTCCCAGGAAAACTGAGATCCAAGTGGGTCGGACCATATTTGGTCCGACAGGTTTTTGGAAATGGAGCAATCGAAATCAGTCCACTCAACCACGATTCTGAACCTTTCATCGTGAACGGTCAGAGACTCAAGTCGTTCATTGATGTAACTTCTACTGATTTGGCTGAAGCATCTTATATCCTCCATTCCCCTTGAGCTTATTGCGCCCAGCCGATGGCGTAAAACTCAGCGCTTAACGGGAGGCAACCCGTCATTTTCCTAAAAATCCAAAACTTTTTCTGACACCTTTTTGCACTTAAGGTTCACCCTTGTAGACAGCCGACCCCACCTCAGATGCTTGCATCTGGGATTAGAAATCGTCCGCAAAAATTCAACCCGACCCATTCACGCATCCAAATTTCTATCTTAAGGAATGAACTAAGCTAAATAAAAACCCCCTAGGTTACAATGAGGACATTGCAAATCTTAGGCATGGGGGGGTACGTAAGTGCAAAACTTGTAAGAAAAGGTTTCAAACAAAAATTTCACATATGCCAAAAACACCATAAAAATTAAAAAAAAAATTTGAAAAAGAATAAGAGGAAAAGAGGAGAAGGAAATTTTGTGAAGAAAAAAAAAAAAAAAAGAAACAAAAGGAAAAAAGGAGCACAAAATTATGAGAAAAAAAAGTGATAGTCATTAGTAAGGAAATAAGGAATTAACCTAAGTTCTAGACCTCATTCAAGAAAATAACTAAAAGTGCATAATGAGACTAGTAAGAACGCAAACCTTAGGCATTCTTGGATAGACTCTTAGTACCCATTAAGATCTGGACACTCCTCAAGAGGTTGAGGAAAATGAAAAGCTGAAGTATTAGGTCTAAGGCTTAGGGAGTATTTGGCCTCGTTAACTAATTTCTGGTTTATGGGACTCAGTAACCTAAGCACCCTAACCTCACACACAGCCTGGTTCAGTAAGCGTAAAAATCAGAATCACGCAGAAGCGTCGCAAAATTCTGAAAAGAACACCTAGAATAGGAGCGGCCGATCAACACAAGTTGATTTGGACGAGTTCCCAGCGCGGAGAGACGGGAAATCCCCTCGAAGATGCGTAACAAAATATCATCTCCTCGGTGCTTGTCTCTTAGGATATTTACATATCCTACTGGGGGCATGTAAGCACTCTGCTGGTTCAGATTCCATGGATGGCATTATCTCGAAGTGTCAATTGCCAGGGTCTGAATTCAGCCACGGAACACCACGGATGGGATTATCTCGAAATCTCAATAGCCAGGGTTCCGGGGGTTGCCATGGGCGGTGCTATCTAAAAGCATCGATCGCCAGGAACCCTTGAGGATTGATGATGGGAGCAAGGAATCTGATACAGACCGTGTTGAAAAGCCAATCCTAGGCTAGAACTAAAAAAAAAAAAAAAAAGAGAGAGAAAACTCTCCAAACAAAATAACTTTCTATCTGTCTCTTACAAAACGCACTGCGAACTGAGCCAGGGCTAAAATCATTTCAAGCACCGGTGCTTTAACCACAAAGTCCAATAAACCTTAGGTTAGTTCTTGTGGGCCTTAAAAACCTTTGCTAAGGACTGAGGCTAAGGCTAGACAGATTTGGATCTTGATTGGTACTAGAGTACCTTTTAGGCCTATGGTCAGCATTCTAACCTAATCTGAGCTCAAATGAAAAAGCACTTATCTAAAGCTATTAAGAACTTCATGGTCTAGAACAAGGGTCGAAACCTTAAGTTTTTGCTAAGGGACTAGCAAAAGCTAGGCATGGGGGTATGATGAGAACCTCATCATGAGCCATAACTAGCTCATTTTGACCTAATACAAAGGATAAAAGCTCCTATATAACTCAAGGAAAGGCTTAACCCAGAGAATTCTGAGTTTAAGGAGAAAACAAGTCATAAGGGGTAAAAATGCAATTTTACCAGTATAATCTGCATACAGGGTAATTCAGGGTCCAAACATAGGTCAAAGCAACCTAATAAGAATAAAAGTGGGATAAGATGATCTGGTAAGGGCTACAGCAATTCCAAGGAACTAAATGATAATCTGTAACCCTAAAACAAACCCACTTCAATTCACGAGGTTCAAGGCAAAGCAAAAATGGAATAAACCCTCTAAAATTCATAGAAAAATAATCTCTAGGGTTTAGAACCTTCAATTTGACCTTAGGAACCCATCTTGACCTACATTGAGAATCATACCCAATTAATAACTTAATTTGGGTTTTTGCGTAAATTGACTAGTCAAACAAGGTTTAATCTAGAAATAAAATTCACCAACAGATTCCTTAGGTCCTAATTAGTCATGTATAAAAACTTGAGCCTAAGAAGAAACCTTCTTGACCAACTTTACACTTTGGTCCTCATATATTTACTTTTTGGCCCTCAACTTTTGAACCCTCGCATTTTGACCCCTAACTCTCCTTCATTCTTTGCGTTCAGGTCCTCCCTGCAAAACCTGCCAGCACCATGCTCCGGCGACCTTGCGCGGAGCATGGCGCCGCGCAGGGTGAGGGGGAGGGTCTGGCAAGTAAACCGGGGGTGCCCTGCGTCGTCAACCGTCGCAGGGACACCCCCTGGTCGCTGTAACCCACCATACCGGCCGTGCGAACGCACGGATGGTATGGGTTTCCATCTCCGGCGTCCTCCGGCGAGGGAGACACGTCGTCTCCCTCCGCCTTCCTCTCTAATTCGGTCCCTATAAATACCCCCGTCGCTCCACCGTTCTTCCCAGCTCGGTCCTGACAGAGAAAGACCCCCACTTCCTCTCTTCCCACTCCGACAGGAAGCCCTCCAGCTCCGGCGGCCTCCCCTCTTCCTCCTCTTCGCTCTGCCGCACTACCAGCTGCAGGGTTGCTCTCCCTCGCTCTTCCCGCGCCACGCCGCACCCAGCTGGCGCCTCTCCGGCCCTCTGCTCGCCGCCGCCCCTTCCCCCGGGCATCTTCTTCTCCGGCGACAGTCGATACGACTGTCGCCCGCTCCGGCCCCTCCTCGTCCTGCTAAGTAGGTAGAACTCCTCCTCTTCCTCCCCTCTTCCTTTTCCTCACTTTAAACATCTACTGTCGCCCTCGATTCCGACCAATCACCCTCACCTTCTCCGCCTCCGGCCATCCTCCGGCGAGCCGCTCCCATCACTCCAGCATCCCACACGGCTCGCCGACCTGCACATAATCTCCGCCTCCTCACCCTGATCCATTTCCGCCCCTCCACTTCCCCCAAATCACCCTCTGCAACTCCACCGAACAAACCCATCTCCCGACCCACAGTCCGACCTAGGGCAGCACTTAGGCTCTGCCCCGCCGCCTGCACACCCCCCGACCACCTTCGCCGTGCCACGGCGAAGGTCCTCCGCGTCTCTGATTGGGCCGAGAGGCCATTTTTCTGTGGGCAGGTACCTGCGCTCGTCACCGCCATTGTTGAAGCGAAGCAGCTTCTTCACCTGCTGCCCCAGGTGCGCCACGCCCAGGTTACGCTCCCAGACAGCGCGAGGCGCCTTCGCGAAGTACCAGGCTGTAGTCGAGTCGAAGCTCTCGCGCGAAGCCCCCGCGCTTCGCCTCGACGGCCGCTGCTTCCTCGACGCAGGCACCGAAATTGGGGTGGGACATTTAGTCCCACCTCGTAACCTTTCAAAGGAGAGCGCCCGCATAAAGGCAAAAAGTGCCTTATGCTCGTTGCCTCCTGAGCACGGGGTGAGGTCCCTCTCACTCACTCGCTCTCTCGACCCGGTCTCGTCCGCGACCACGCCCCGCGGACCTGGCCCGACCCGACTTAGACTGACCTGCACTCCTCGCCCACCACGCACGCCGGTGGGCCTGGACCCGGGCATGACCCGTACCCGGCTACCCGGCAGCTCTGGGAGAGCTATCCTATGAGCGGATTCTGTGAGAGAGAGACACGGGGGAGGGTAGAGATAGGTTTTGCCCCTCTCTGATCAAGCTGTGTAAGTGTGTAGGCACAGGTGAAGAAGAACCGTGGAAGAAGATGAAGGCTGAAGGAAGGAGGATCACCGAGCGGCACTGTAGCAGCGGCGGTTTAAGTCGTCTGATTGGAAAATCAGACGACGTCCTGAAGGCAAAGAAGGAGAAGGAAGGCGAGGCAGAGGAGAACACAGAGAGACATGCAGAAAGAGCTGAAAGAAGAAGGAGAACGCAGAGAGGCCAAGACAAGAACTGAAAGAAGAAGAGCACGAGAAGAAGAAGGTCTGAAGAAAGGAAAAGAAGAAAGAAAGAAGAAGAAGAAGAACAGGACCGCAAGGGAGAAGAAAAAGAAAGAGACGAGCAGAAACAAGAACTGAAAGAAGAAGAAAAGCATCACTACTGCTGCAGATAAAGCAGAAGAGCCAAGCAAAAGAAGATAGGCAAAGAGAAAAGAAGAGAAGAAGAAAGAAGCCAACAAATTCTCTCTCTCTCTCTCTCTTTATTTTTTTGTACAAGAAACTTGTATCTCTAGAATACAACTTGCTCCCTGAGTTCGACCTCGGGAACTCTTTTATTTCCGAGTAACAAATTGTATTAAACTGGTAATCACCTCTCTATACTATACTACGACGAAATAGTAAAACTATAGAGGAAGGAATCCCACCACTAAGCTAGCTTAGCTTATCTTAGCTTAGCTTAGCATAGCTAACAACCAACTCCTTGGCCATTCATTACCTCCAAAATCAACCCTAGCTAGCTCCACCAACTCAAGCCTACCTAAGCTAGCTACTCTACTCAAGTTGGCGCCACCTCCTAGCCATCCCTTCACCCCATTATCTCCACCAAAAGACACTTCAAGTTGGCGCCAAAAACCACCCCTAACCACCTCTATATTGGCGCCACTTTCAGCCCCTTAAATCCACCCTACACCTACCCACATAAGCCATCCTAGCCATCCACATACCCCCCCTTCTAGAACCTTAAGGTGGCGCCACCTAATGACCTTCTAGAATGCCCATTTTGGCGCCAACACCAAAGGGTGTCAACACCCATAACTACCCCTTGGTGCCCTTTAAGGTGGCGCCAACTCTCCTTGGCCATGGGATCTCCAACCACCTCCATCAACTCATCTTGGCCATCCATTTCAAAGGTCACCATAGCCCCCCTCCTATTCTATAAAAGGCCACCACCTACCACCATTTTTGGGCATCCTCCTTTAGTGTATTTTCTACCTACATCCACCTATACCTACGCCCAAGGAGAAGGAGTAGAGAAGGAGATTAAAGGGGCACACCACCAGCCCTTTTGGTGCCTTCTTCTCCCCACTCTCTTCAACTTGGGCCACGCCAAGGAGGAGGACTCTTCCACTTCAAGGAGGACGGCCAGGAAAGGGAGAAGGACTTAGGGTGGACGTCCACCCTTGGAGAGAAACTTAGGGCACGCCCCCTTAGGGCTTGCCTTGGAGGTCATCACCTTGGCGGAGTTCTGCAAGGAAGGAGTTGAAGGATTCTTTTCAAGCTTGGGAGCCACCAACCTTGGAGCAAGAAGCCCTCTTCTTCACCATCTATTTAGAGGATTTGTGTTTTCTTTTACTTCAATTATCAAGTAGTAGAAGCATTCCTCTACTAGGCATTTTTGTTAAACACTTTATCACTTATCTAGTTGCCTTTTTCGTATATCTTGTTTGCATTTCTTTTTGCTTATTTTCAGCATTCTTCACTTCCTCTCCCTAATTATTCTAGGTCTCCACTTGCCTAGAGTGAGCTTAGGGAGAGGCTCTACTTGCTACTTTAGAGTTGTTTACTTAATTGGAAGTGTAAACACTTTTCCCGCCATCAGTTCTCATGTTGCCTTAGTTCAAAAATAAAGAAAAATGGTATATTGAAAATTACCAAAAAGAAAGTTGAGATATATTCCAAGCAAGAGAATCAATTTTGCAACCATATTGCCTCCTTGGACGACCCTAGATACTCCCCTATCTAGGAATATAAATTTAAGAGTTGATCGATTTTGCGCGTTACAACGACGTATTTAACAAACCGCGTATTATCGCTATCAGACATCCACCCTAGGTCCTTCTCCTTTGCCTAGCCGTTTTCCTTGAGATGGAAAGGTCTTCCTCCTTGGCGTGGCCCAAGTTGAAGAGAGTGGGGAGAAGGCACCAAAGGGGCTAGTGATGTGCCCCCTTAATCTTCTTCTCTTCTCCTTCTCCTTGGCCGTAGGTATAGGTGGATGTAGGTGGAATAATACACTAATGGAGGATGGGAATTATGTGGTGGTAGGGTAGCGTATTTATAGGATGGGAAGGGGGGTGGTTATGGTGTTTTTTTGGAGGGAAATGAAGGGGTGCTTGGATATTTTTGGAGGGAAAAATGGGAGGGAAATGAAGAGGTGCCTTGGTTTTCCCTCCAAAAATACCTTCTAAAAGGCAATTTTGGAGGGAAAAAATGGAGGGTGGAGATGGGTTTTGATGGTATATGTAGGGTGGTGATGGAAGGGATAGTTGGCACCAAAATAAAGTAGGAGTAGATGGTCTTTTTGCTGGAGCTTAGGTAGTAGGGTAGTAGGTTTTGGTGCCATGGAGGTGGACTAGCTAAGTTAAGCAGCTTAGCTTGCTTAGCTAGTAGGGAGTAGAGTTGGAGGCATTTGGAGCTAGGGTTTTCAGGGAGAAGAGCTGGAGGTAGTCATCTTGAGCTGCACTAGAGCTAGTGGCTGCTGAAGAGAGCTGCAATGAGCTACCTTAGATGGCTTGGCTTGCTAGTTCTTTGCTAGCTACTAAGCCAAGCTAAAGCAAGCTGGCTTCTGCTGAAAGGAGCTGAGGTGAGCTGGGTATAATGCTCCCAGGGAGGATCAAGCTGGGTGAGGCAGCTAAGGTATCTTAGCTCAACTGTGTTGAGATAAGCTGAGTCCCGGGGAGCTGGACTTGAGCTTCCTAAGCTGGAATGAAGTCATCTTCAGCTGGCTGGAGTTGAGTGGAGCTGGATGTAGCTGGACCTGAGCTGGGGTGAACTCCAGTCAACTCAGCTGAGCTAGCTAGAGCTCCCTGTGGACTAATGGGAGCTGAGATGAGCTAGACTCGGCTAAGTTGAGCTGGATCTGAGCTGACATGAGCTAAGCTGAGCTAAGATGAGCTCTCTTGAGCTGCTATTCAGCTGAGGTGAGCTGAATGGAGCTAAGATGAGCTAACCCTAGTTCAAGTGAGTTGGAATCCAGCTATGGTGAGCTGGATTAAGCTGAGTTCCAGTTAGTCTGAGCTTCTTCTTCACCAGTTGCCTTCCCGAGTGCTAGGGTTTTGGAGTTCTGACAATCTGTATATCCCTAACACTCACAAAAACACATTAAAAAGACAATAAAAAGTGCAATGCATGCCTAACCTAACTGATGCCTAAATGCAGCCCAAAAACCCATTTACGGAGCAAAATCCTAAGAGCTAGGTTTGTTTTATTGCATAAAAATGATGATAAACTGGCGTTTATCAGTCTCTTTCTCAATGTGGACATTGCATCAGCTAGGCATGGGGGGGTGGATTCGTTCTTGAATCATTTTGTCAGCTTTGTGAAATTTTTGTAAATTGTATTTCGCTTCTTATATAAAAAAAAGGAAAAAAAATTAATTAGGAAGGAATATTTGGACATTAGTACTTTTCAATCTTAGGAAATATTACATTAGGATATGAACACAAAGACCTTCAGGTCTTTAGACTTAATCGGCCCGTGTATCCACTAAAATGTGGATTTGTTTTTCAAGTCCTCGCCATCTTAATTCTATTATAATTTGAGTAAATAAGTTTGGGTGATAAGTACACGACTTATCAACTCACCCTCTGATTTGAGGGAACATTCAGTCTTAAGCATCTACACACTTTCTTTTCACTAACTCATTGTTCTACGATTTTAACGGAAATTGGGTAGCTAATGAACCTTCTAGGGTGATATGGCTGGCAAGTTATCGTGGGTAACAGCCCATAGGTAGGTTGTCCAGAGCCCAGTCATTAGACCATTCTCTTCTTGCTGCCTTTAGGTAATCTTAGACATGGGAAGCCACCTACTTAAAAAAAAAAGAAAGGAAAAGAAAAGGAGAAAAGAAAAAAAAGAAAACAAAAGAGATAAGCCACACTTTGCCGCACAAGTATGGCTGGCAAGTTGTCGGCGATAACAGCTCATCGACCGGTTATCCAGAACCCAGCTCAAGAAATGCACTTAAAAATTCCCAAAACACTGACGAAGAAGCGGAGAAGTAGAATAAACTGGGGAGATATACACTGGATTCACCCTTATGTTGGCCCCATAAAAATAAAAGTAGGGAGAAAGCTACCGATTGAAAAGATACACCTTTAGGCAGAACTCTCTTTTTAAGGTCACCTAGAGGCGTAGAAACTCGAAGTCCATTCTAATTACCGATCAATGAGTCTATCACATTCACAATAAGATACTTAAAACTTAGGGTTCTCATCAAATCTTGGGTGAGTTGAATGGCCATAGAAAGCCACTCTTAAACCCTAAACTCAAAAATCAAAAAAAGAAAAAGAAAAGAAGAAAAAGAGAAAAAAAGAAAATTTTCTTTGAATAAGGCGAGGGCTTGAGGTGGTCTGCATTTTGGCAGATACTCGGACACTGTTGTGTCTTTGAAAGTTCAGATCCAAAGTAAACATTTTCTTAATGATTGAAAATAACTTATGCCTAAATAATCCAACTTAATTCTTTTATAAATAGCATATAGTTTTTGCAAGAGACTAGCAAAAGATAGGCATGAGGGTGTGATGTAAACATGTTTATATTACATAAAATGTCTATTTATGCATGTTCTTAAACATAGAATTGCATTACATACTATAAATATTGCATAACATACATCATCTTGCATTTAAATTAGTTTGAATAAAACAGAGGTTAATTGTCTCCTTTTATGTTCAGGGACAGGGCAACTTTTTATTGGGACTTTGGATCAAAGATCCAACCGTACAGATCTGATCAGGGCGATGATTGGAGTTCAATGACTCCAATGGCACCATCTCAATCGCCCAATTGGCCGCATGCACCCACCGCACCTTCTCTTCTTCATCTGAGCATCGCTTCTCAGCTGTTGGATGCTTATCCAATGGCTGTGGGGCACGCACGCACATTTCATAAGCGCGACACAAACGTGCTGATAGCACGTTGGTCGAATGCGCTTTCTCAACGGATGGATGCGGGTTCGAGCCGGGAGGAGCGGGAGCTGAGGCGCGGATGAGCGGGCGCGATTGACTGCCAAATGGTGATCCAGCAACCTCGCGCGCTCAATTAAGATCACTCGTCATCGCACGCCCGAGCGTAGCATAGGATTGCACGCGTAGGCGCGCGATGAGGAGGCGCGGCGAGGATCTCTCTCAACCATTCGATCTTACGATCGAATGGCTGAGATTTGAAGGACATGAACGAGCGTTGCGCCTTGAGGAGATGAGCGAGCGCGTGCGCCGCCCCACTATGCCCACATTTGAACCTTTAGCGACAATTTTATCCGTCATTAAAGGTCCTGAATTAATGATTTTCAATTTAAGAAGATCAAATTGCCCTCACTCCTTGTAACTATAAAAGGAGACCCCCTCCATACGAAGTTCTCATCCCTTCCTTCTCTTCTCTCCCTCTCTAAAGCTTAAGAGAAGCTTGTCCCACACTCGGGATACTCCTCGAGAGATAAAGTCAAATTTTCGCCCTCATTTCGGAAGCGGATCCCGCAACGACAACGACATGCTGCCCTGTTCTCGCTCCTCCTGCCTCGACCTCCTTCTTCTCGCTCCGTCCTTCGTCTTCCAGGCGGCATCTCGTCCGACTCGTCCTCCAAGCGATCGTCGAGGAGGATAACTTCTCTCTCCCATTTCTCTTTTCAGCTAACTAGAGTAGAATTTTCCTATTTTCTAGTGTAATAGATTTCCCGCTTTCTAGTGTAATTTTTCTCTGATTTTATTATATAAACATTTTGAAATATTAAGTGCATGTTCTCTCTCTCTCTCGTTTATTCTGATTGTTAATATTGCTTCATTGTAATTACGTCGCTTCGCTTTTCAACAAAAACTCTAAAAAATATAATTGTGAATATAAATCAACGTAGCCTCCCTGAGTTCGACCTGGGATTTCTATTCCGGTATAAATTTTATTTGTTGAACACGAGTTCCTCGCCTTCAAACTACGACGACAGGTTTTTCAGAACCAAATACGATAGCGTAGTAACCCATAGCTTCAACATTGCACGCAGAAAGAAGGCAGTGGGATAGTCCCACCTCGGAGCTGAAAAGCGCCCGCAGCTGCATATATTGATTTTCTGCCACATGCTATTCGCCTCAACAGAACACAGGGGGTGAGGTCCCCGCTCACCTATCACCTGCGCCTCGCCCGTGACCCATTCCCCCGCGGACCTGGCGCAGATCCGACCTGCCTAAGCCTTGTTCACACCTCGCTCACCACCCACTACTGGTGATCCTGGTCCCGGATGTGCTCTACCTGAATACCCGATAACCTGGGGCCCTGGGAGGGTGGATCCCAGAAAGAGAAGGAGAGAAAGCGTGCCGGGGCAAGGGGGTTTTACTCTGTGATTCAACAGGCTGACACTTAGTCGTTTAAGGAGCCCTTCCCCTTGTGCATGAAGAGAAAGAAGGAGAGGATCCCAAAGGAAGAAGGAGCAGAAGACGAAGGAGAAGAAAGCACAGCCAAAAGAAAGAGAAGCTGAAGAAGAGAGAAGCCTGAGAAGAAAAAGAAGAGAAGAAAGAGGAACAATACCTTTGAGCGATTTAAGCCGTCTGACCGACTAAGCAGACAACTGAGATTCAATAGAAGCACTTATACTACATGGAATTTAATTGATTAGTAATGTTGAAATATTTGATATAATTATGAGGGGTAATTGATGATTCAAATCACCATTTTAGCCCATTCTTTTTGCACTCTTTGACATACGCTTTCATTCATATATCATTATTGCTTGGAATTCTATTGCTTATATATTTGTGTTGAATTGCAATCTTAAGAATCATTTTTACCAATTACTCCCTGTGTTCGACCTTGGACTTTCATTCGAGTAATAAATTCTATTTGTTTTTCACACTGATTCGACCTATACTACACGCATTGATTTTAAAACCCGTTTCAGAGCGACTAACATTTTGGCACCATTGCCAAGGAGCAACGCGTAACTTTGGTCTCTTGATTGCAATATTTGCTCTGGTACTAACTTGCTCTATCTCTTTTGACTGTGATCTATTTCAGGGATTCATTGGAGGAAGATCAGCCGCACATCAGCCACTCCAGGGGCAGGTAAACTCCTTCCACCTTCTTCTAAGACCCTGATTCTGAAAAGCTAAAAAAGAAAAAAAAAATCAATTAGGGCTACTTGCATTCTATTCTTAGATTAATCATCAAGTTGCCTGGTTTGATACATTCTATTTAAACAACATCCAAACCCTGATTTGTGTACCTACTTAGGGCTTAAGGTATCCAAGGCTATCACCTTCTTGCTTGAGCCCTAGGTACCACATTTGGATAAATTAAAATTTGACCAATCAGAGCCAATTAGGGTTTTCAGTTTAAGGTTTTAGAGACACACGTGCTTAATCAAGAATTAACCTGCCTAAACAGTGTGTGCCTAAGCCTTGGTTAAATTGATCTATTCAAGAAAATCCTAAAATTAGGCTCTTAATTTCATTTGAACACTAAAAAGGGACCTAAATTTCTCAAAAGACAAAACAGGTGAAGTTAACCACCTTGTTGGGTTAACTAATCTTCAAATTAGGTCACTTTGCACAAAAACATCTTAAAGTTCAAGTGAAATCATAAGCACCTTTGCTCTTAACTTAAAATTGGCAGACTAAAGAAGTCAAGTCCCCATTCTGGTCTACTTGGATCCTCAGTGACAAGAGAGGTCGGGTGAGGGAAACCCTATAACTCGCTGGGGCGCTCTACCATGTAGGGGTCATCGCAGGACTCTCCCTCTCTAGTTGCCCAGGTAATCCCCAGGTGGACGACTTTCTGACTAAGGGATATCATCCACCCCAAACCTTTATAGTCATCCAAACTTTTTGGGTGTCTTGATTAGGTCCATCACCTGCTATCCCTTATTTATTCCATCGGTGCATGTTTGGGAGGAGGTCCTTAAGAGCATCCTCAAGGCCTCCATTAGCTATTCACTCTCGTCGAGGTTGAGCCTCGACTTCCGTGTTTTTGCAACAACCTGATCACATTGACATATCCTCTGATTCAGGACCTACTTTACCCTTATCAACTATGGATCACCAAGGAGATCAACCTAACATTGAGCAACAATTAAATGATTTCCGAAACCAAATCGATGCCATCAGCAACCCACCGCTGCATCCTCAAATGCGAGATCACTATAATCCTACAGCGATGGAGATCGAACCCCGAATCAACATTCTCATGGGCAGACCCGAGGTGGATCTCAAGCCTAGCATGCTTCATATGACCCCAAAATTTCATGGCTTGAACTCCGAGGATCCATTCCAGCACATCAAAAACCTAAAACATCTAGACCACACTTTTGGGGCATATGTACAGAATCGGGATGGATTACTCTTGAAACTCTTCTCATTCTCTCTGGCTGACAAAGTTACTCACTGGTTTCAGACTCAATTGCACACAATCAACACATGGGGAGAACTTTAAACCGCCTTCCTGCAAAAATTCTACCCCATTGGTCGTATAAACACGATGCAGCACCAAATCACACACTTCTCCCAAGGAGTGGGAGAATCTCTACACAAGGCATGGGATCATTTTTTGGATCTCATGCGTAAGTGCCCCCATCATGGAGTTCCGAAGTGGGAACAAGTCTAATCCTTTTACCACAGACTCTGTGAAGACATCAAGCTCTTTGTCAATGCAACCTATGGTGGTAGCATCATGGGTCAACATGAGAACACGATCTGGGAAATTCTCGAGAACATGTGCGAGAACTCCCTGAACAATGAGTCATTGGGTGCATATGTGATGAGTGGCTACTCATCATAGCTAAAAAGCTAAAGTTAAGCTAGAAACTAGGTTAAATAACACCAAATTAACACATAAAAAGGGTTAAGTATGGGAATCAAATAAAAATACCTAAAACATTAATTCTGTGTTAAGATTGTATAATTAGGTCATAAATTGAGATATCCTTGAGAAAAAAGATCAAATGATGATCCAAGTGTAAATTTAACACAAAAACAAGTTTACAAGTCCAAATCAAAAGTATAGTTGACTTCTTAAAAGTTCAATTAAGCACATATAAAAACTTGAAGGCATTTGAACATAATTAAGGCCTTGAAACTTAGAATTTACATTTAGGTCCTTTATGCATCACATTTCCTTCATTGGAAAACTTTTCCGGACCCATTTGTAACCCGTAGGGACCTCTTTGAAAGCCCTTAAGGACCATTCAGCTACTGTTTCCTATCACTTATGGGCCTGCCTATAAATGTTCTACCCCTTCACAGAAGGGCCTCCCTGCATATTACCCAAATGAAACCCAGCACCTGGAGCCTCCGTGCATACACTGTGCGTGCGTAGAACATGAAGCATCTCGACCGTCCACTCTCTCTTGATCTTGATCTGCGGCTCGATCTCAATCGAAGCTTCGTGCGAAGTGGTGCATGTGCTCACCCCTTCCCCCATATCCCATCCTATGGTCAGTTTTCAACTTGGCAGCCCACACACTTCTCTCATCTCATCCTTGCCGCCGGTGCCCTTGTCGCCTTTTTTCACCCGCGCGGCGATCTAAGTCACTGAGGTCGCTACTTAAGCACCTCAGTGGCCGCGCATGCAAAGGATCTCTCTCTCCTACCTTCTTAGCGATCATTCTTCCACTCCAGTCTCTCCCCCTCATTAATTCCCTGATTTCACAGCCACCGGTTGTGTAATCCCCGACTTCTCTTCGAATCTCCTCGTCACTAAGGACCACGTAGCACCTGAGAATGACCCAGAAGCCTCACTAGCAAGCTTTTCACTCCGCTGGAGCTCTTCCCCCTCCATTCTTCCTCCTTAGCCGCCAGCTAAGGACCCGCAGGTCCCATTCTTCCTGTTAGAGTAGTTTTAATGTTTTCTAGATTAGCTGTAGAATTAGATAGGTAGATTAGAGTAGAATTAGATGTAGAATTAGTAATCGATATGTTGTTCTGATTAGTTTAGCATTAGGAGCAGTTTTAGCATAGTAATTTCCCCCCTCACCTCCTCTAATCATCCCAGATCAAAGGGGAAGAAATTCACCCAATCATTGCTCATTTTGTTCTTCCTCTACATGTTTTCACCTCATTTCCGATTCCGTTGATTTGTATTTCACAATCCACCCACTCATAAGACCTAATTTCAAATCTGATTGGTTTCTAACCTCAAATCTAAAATTAGCGTCAAAAATCACATTAGGGGCTTTGATGTAAACATGTTTATATTACATAAAATATCTATTTATGCATGTTCTTAAGCATAGAATTGCATTACATACTATAAATATTGCATAGCATACATCATCTTGCATTTAGATTAGTTTGAATAAAATGGAGTTCAATTGTCTCCTTTTATGTTCAGGGACAGGGAAAATTTTTATCGAGACCTCGAATCGAAGATCTAACCATACAGATTTGATCAGGGTGACGATTGGAGTTCAACGACTCCAAGATCGCCTTAATCCAACATCTGTAGCATCAGATAGAGACCAGGGAACCCTAGAAGAACAAGGGCCAAGATGGTGTGAATCTACACTTCAAACGATAAATCTCACTGCACGGATGGATTCGGATCGACGATCGCAGCCTAACGACGAAAAAATTGACTCAATCCGACAACCGTGGCACCATCTACATCATCTAGAAGATGGATGGCCAAGATGGCGCCATCTCGGCCACCCAACCGACCGCCCTCAACTTTTGAAGCCGCTAGCACCCACGCATCTCCGCCGTTGGATCAAGATTCAACGATTGAGAATGCATCCCAATCGATGCACCCATTTTCTGAAGCGTCATCTGAAGAGCTGCCTCTACCGTTGGATTTCAATCCAACAGTCCTGATCACACGCACACAAATTTGCCCACTCGCTCATCCACGCGTGTAGTGCAGTGGGTAGAGCTCTCCCTCACGATCGGGCGTGCGTTCGAGTCGCAGGAGGCAGGCGCTGAGGCGTGGAAGTGCGGGCGCGATTGACCGCCCGATGGTGATCCAGCGGCTGTAAGCGATCAATCCAGATGACGCGCCCACGCACGCTCGTGCATAACGTGGGATCGCACGTGCTAGGCGCACGATGAGGTGCAGCGGTTATCAAATCTTAGCCGTTCAATCTCACAATCGAACAACTGAGACTTGATGGATGTAGGCAGTGCAGGAGGTGAGCGGGCGGCACACGTCGCCCACGACTGGGGCTTTAGTGACGGTTTCATCATTCACTAAAGACCCCTTATTTAATATTTTGAAATTGTAAAGACCAAATTGCCCTCACTCCTTTCAACTATAGAAGGAGACCTCCTCCATACAAAATTGGCATCCCTTCCTTCTCTTCTCTCCCTCTCCAAAGCTCAAGAGAAGCTTGTCCCACACCCACGATGCTCCTCGAAAGATAAAGTCAAATTTTCGCCCTCATTTCGGAAGCGGATCCCGCAACGACGACGACGTGCTACCCCGTTCTCGTTCCTCCCGCCTCGACCTCCTTCTTCCCGCTCCGTCCTCCTTCTTCTAAGCAGCGTCTCGTCCGGCTCGTCCTCCAAGCGATCGTCGAGGAGGATAACTTCTCTCTCCCATTCTTCTTTACAGCTTTCTAGAGTAGAATTTTCCCACTTTCTAATGTAGTTGATTTCCCACTTTCCAGTGTAATTCTTCTCTGATTTTATTGTATAAACATTTTGAAATATTGAGTGCATGTTCTCTCTCTCTCTCTTTGTCTCTCTTTCTCTCATTTATTTTGATTGTAATATTGCTTCATTGTAATTACGTCGCTTCGCTTTTCCGCAAAAACTCTAAAAAAATATAATTGCGAATATAGATCGACGTAGCCTCCCTAAGTTCAACCTGGGATTTCTATTCCGATACAAATTTTATTTGTTCAACACGAGTTTTTCGCTTTCAAACTACAACAACAGTTTTTTCAAAACCAAATACGTTAGCGTAGTAACTCGCAGCTTCAACAGGCTTCCCATTCACCCCATGTTTATCTCAAAAACCCCTGATATGAGCTAAAAAGTGAATCAGTTTGCCGAATTTTCTATGAATTCAGATTTCAAAGATTTTCATTCATTTGGGCTTTGAATGTTTGATCTTGCAAACTGAAGAATTTTGATTTTGATCCACTGATTAGCAAGGAATCTGAGGTGATTCTGAAGTCAAAATTCACCTCAGAAGAGCCATAATCTGATCTGTTAATTTTGAGGATTTCAATGTGTTGAATGCCTTATAGAGCCAAGGAAGATCAACAATGTTGATTGAGGCTTTATTAGGGATTCTAATCTGAATTATTTTTCTGAGAATCTGAATTTTCACTTAAGGGATTCTCAATATCCCTTAAGATGTGTAACATCCTGGGATTCAGATGGATTTCTTATGTTGATTCTAACCCTTTCTACATGCTGTCTATAACATTAGAAGGAGTTAGATCATCAGTTTTTGGATTTACTGTGTTGATCCTAACCCTTTCTACATGTTGTCTATAGCATTAGAAAGAGTTAGATCAATAGTTTTTATGGACTGAATGGTTGTGATATTTGTGACAAGGAACTTGGGTTTAAGATGCTGAACATCTGAGCATGGTTTTTATGTGAATTTAAACCCTTGTCAAAATTTGATTTAGTGATTTTTGTTTTATGTTTTTGAATCCCATAATCAGAGTAAATTGCTGCCATTGCCGCTACATTCCCCCAAATCCCAGCTAAGTGATAGCCTGAAACAATCATTTTGAATCCCTGATCAAGCTATCTTGAGTCTGATCTGGGATTTAATTGGTTGATTTAAGCTGTTAAGTAGTTGGAATTTAGCTTTCTTCCCTGTTGCAGACTTTTTTGTCTTCCAGATGGATTAACTGCAACAGCACTTAAGCCGTCTGGAATCAAGTCTGGCCTGCTACAGAGCTTGTGTTCAGCAACTCCTACTGCTGTTTGCAACAATTTTCTGAGAGTGTGAGTGTTAGCTATGTTGGTGCTAGAGCACCACGATCATTTGTTTTGATGATAACAAAACACGTGTTATTTAACATTTGCAATTTGAGTCCTAGATTTCAGGTCAATTGCAAATGTGGACGTGTTTAGACGGAGTTCGAGCTCGCATCCACGACGGATTGGAGGAGCTTGACGGAAAACAGAGGAGGTTCGCGTGGAGCGATAGATTGAAGATAGAAGACAAGAAGAATAGGATAGATTCTTTTTAATCCTTTCATGTACTTTTATCTTTATCTTTCTTGCTCTTTATTTTCCTTAGAAAATTATGTTAAAGAGCCTCAAAGTACCCTAACAGTAGTCCTAGGAACACCGGCACAACCCTAGGATACTTAGGTTTTCTGTAGAACACTTAGAAAACCAATATAGGGTTAAAACAGACTTTCCAGACGTCTAATTCACAAATCAGACGTCTGATAAAGTATTTTAAGACGTCTGACTGTTGTTTCAGACGTCTGATAACTGCTAGGCTGGGCATAGTTAGTTCTGTTTGATGAAATCAGACGTCCATACCTTAGACCATACGTCTTAGAAGACGTCTGATGACTTTGCCAGACGTCCAGTTAGTGGACCGTTGGCTGGCTTAGCATACAGTCAAGAATATGACCGTTAGAGCCTTATCAGACGTCCTTAGACCTTTCCAGACGTCTGATAAATGACCGTTTTGCCTCGGCTGACCCAAAATCTCTTCTCAGAGATTTTCTAGCCGTTGCAACGTTTGGAAATCAATTCCCACAGTAAAAGTAGGTTTCCAGACGTCCATACATAGTGCCAGACGTCCTGTATGTCATCTGATGGACTTGCGCAAAAACCCTGTTTAGATCTGATTCAAGTCAGGGAGAAACCCGCATAGAATCAGACGTCTGACCTTGAGATCAGACGTCTTAAAGTGGCCTTCCAGACGTCTGATGACATAATTAGACGTCTGATGACCCTGTCAAATGCAATCTTTGTCCTGATTTCGGCCTGATTCTCTTAGGCTTTGCACCCAACGGCTATAGAACCTTTCTTAAGCCTTCCAAAGCCTTCCTAAGGCCTCTATAAATAGAGGGGAGCCTTTACACACAAAACACACACCTAGAGAGACATATACACACTAAGACACACACCTTGCAATACACTTTCAAACCTTTTGTGTCCAAAGAAAAGACTCTCTTGCTCTCCAAGCTCAAGCTCCATTTTCTTGAGAGCATTCAACCGTTGCGCACCCGCTCTCCCGGCGTTGTTAACGAGAGCGACGTAGCGCCATCGCGTGGCACACGCACCGCGTCATCGTCGACGCACTCCTTGCAAAGGGGAGTTTCCTATTTCCTATAGAAGCTAGGTTTAATTATTTTGTTGGCTCTATAGGACTATTGTTTATTTTATCTTTGTCTTTTGGTTGGGTATTCGCTTTGCGAATTCCCGTCTCCTTCGTGGGACAAAATCCTTCTCGTGGAGAGAAGGGGTTGAGGAACGCTACCCTCGTACTTGTAGCGTGGTTGTACTGAGGTTGAATCACCCTCGTTTCAAAGTGATTCGGTTAGTGGATTTGATCAACTAGGTTGATCGGAAAATCCTAACTCGAGAGGGTTAGGTGGTGGTTTTCACCCGGTTTGGGTTTCCACCTAAAAATACCTGTGTACATTGTGCGATTGATTTTTGTGAGATTGCTTTATATTTTTATTTCCGCATATTTTTACATCACCCCTCCTAGTAGGGAACCTTCAATTGGTATCAGAGCAGGTCTTGCTGTTTTGGCGTAACAACCAAGCAAGAAGATAGATGGAGGGAAGCAGTTCCGCGTGTAGGATTTCGGAGGGACAGTCCACAACCCGTCCGCCCTACTTTGACGGGAACAACTACAGCTACTGGAAGCTGAGGATGAGGATGTGGCTTCAAGCCACGGACTTCGCTCTATGGGGACGTTGCGAAGCCTCATACGAGATCCCGGAGCGACCGGATGCAGGCTACTCGCAGCTGCAGATTCGAGAGCTTTCACTCAACGCAAAGGCAATGAATGCCCTGTATTGCGCGTTGAGTCCGAAGGAATTCGAAAAAATCCAAGAGTGCATCACCGCCCACGAGATATGGAGGAGGTTGGAAGGCACTCATGAGGAGACAAGCTCAGAGGAAGAAGAAGAAGAAGAAACCGCTTGCTTTGGTTTTATGGCCAGAGGAACCAACAGCGACAGCGAAAGTGGAAGCGACGACAGCGACAACGAGGTAAATCTTGATCTTCAAGAAGCTTTTAATGAACTTTTTGAGATTAGTAAATCACTTAGGATAGAAAATAAAAGCATTAAAAAGAACCTTAGTTTTCTTAAAAATGAAAATGATAGGTTAGAAAAACAACTTAAGGACATAGAAGCTAGTCCTAAGGATGATAACCTATTATTAGATAATCATAACCTCATCAATGAAAATAATAAATTGATTGAGGAAAATGTTAGTCTAAAATTAGAAATTTCTGATTTAAAGACTAAGATGCAAACTATAGAAAAAGAAATTGCATGTCTTAGGGAAAATTCTAACAAATTAATCAACAAAGTTGATAATTTTTATAGCCCTAAGGTTGAGAAAGGATCTCCATCAAGGAGACCTTCTAACAAATCCGGATCCAAGCCCACTTGGATACCGAAAAAAGAATTAGAATCTTGTTTTGTAGGGTTCAGGGATAATTACAACATAAGGGACTGGACCTACAAGCTCAAGGCTGGTCAACTCGAATTGGGAGAACTAAGGAGTAGACTAAGGAGGAGAACAAGAAGACCGACGAGACGGCGAACAAACGACGGACCCGCCGCACGTCGACCACCAGATTGGAGACCGGCGCCAATGCCCGGGCCTCCAAGCTACGGATGGGAGCCCCATCCGATGTGGCATCCACCACCACCATTCGGGCCATTTTATTGGCCATGGTAGGTGAGGTAAAACCCTTTACCCTATCTTTTTATCATAAGCATTTAGATAGGGGGAGTTAAAAAAAGGATGAGCTAGTTGTCAATTTTTAAGGGGGAGATATAAGGTAGCTAGATTTCCTTTAGAAAGGGGGAGAAAAATAATAGCTATCGCATTGTTACAAAAAGGGGGAGGACATTACCTCTGTCAAAAGAAACTCATAGAAGAGAATGTTTTAAGGGGGAGTTATAGGAAATATAAAATCAATTAAACCTTTTTGATAATGTCAAAAAGGGGGAGGATTTTTATGTATTATTATTTACGGTTTTGTCATCATCAAAAAGGGGGAGATTGTTGGTGCTAGAGCACCACGATCATTTGTTTTGATGATAACAAAACACGTGTTATTTAACATTTGCAATTTGAGTCCTAGATTTCAGGTCAATTGCAAATGTGGACGTGTTTAGACGGAGTTTGAGCTCGCATCCAGGACGGATTGGAGGAGCTTGACGGAAAACAGAGGAGGTTCGCGTGGAGCGATAGATTGAAGATAGAAGACAAGAAGAATAGGATAGATTCTTTTTAATCCTTTCATGTACTTTTATCTTTATCTTTCTTGCTCTTTATTTTCCTTAGAAAATTATGTTAAAGAGCCTCAAAGTACCCTAACAGTAGTCCTAGGAACACCGGCACAACCCTAGGATACTTAGGTTTTCTGTAGAACACTTAGAAAACCAATATAGGGTTAAAACAGACTTTCCAGACGTCTAATTAACAAATCAGACGTCTGATAAAGTATTTTAAGACGTCTGACTGTTGTTTCAGACGTCTGATAACTGCTAGGCTGGGCATAGTTAGTTCTGTTTGATGAAATCAGACGTCCATACCTTAGACCATACGTCTTAGAAGACGTCTGATGACTTTGCCAGACGTCCAGTTAGTGGACCGTTGGCTGGCTTAGCATACAGTCAAGAATATGATCGTTAGAGCCTTATCAGACGTCCTTAGGCCTTTCCAGACGTCTGATAAATGACCGTTTTGCCTCGGCTGACCCAAAATCTCTTCTCAGAGATTTTCTAGCCGTTGCAACGTTTGGAAATCAATTCCCACAGTAAAAGTAGGTTTCCAGACGTCCATACATAGTGCCAGACGTCCTGTATGTCGTCTGATGGACTTGCGCAAAAACCCTGTTTAGATCTGATTCAAGTCAGGGAGAAACCCGCATAGAATCAGACGTCTGACCTTGAGATCAGACGTCTTAAAGTGGCCTTCCAGACATCTGATGACATAATTAGACGTCTGATGACCCTGTCAAATGCAATCTTTGTCCTGATTTCGGCCTGATTCTCTTGGGCTTTGCACCCAACGACTATAGAACCTTTCTTAAGCCTTCCAAAGCCTTCCTAAGGCCTCTATAAATAGAGGGGAGCCTTTACACACAAAACACACACCTAGAGAGACATATACACACTAAGACACACACCTTGCAATACACTTTCAAACCTTTTGTGTCCAAAGAAAAGACTCTCTTGCTCTCCAAGCTCAAGCTCCATTTTCTTGAGAGCATTCAACCGTTGCGCACCCGCTCTCCCGGCGTTGTTAACGAGAGCGACGTAGCGCCATCGCGTGGCACACGCACCGCGTCATCGTCGACGCACTCCTTGCAAAGGGGAGTTTCCTATTTCCTATAGAAGCTAGGTTTAATTATTTTGTTGGCTCTATAGGACTATTTTTTATTTTATCTTTGTCTTTTGGTTGGGTATTCGCTTTGCGAATTCCCGTCTCCTTCGTGGGACAAAATCCTTCTCGTGGAGAGAAGGGGTTGAGGAACGCTACCCTCGTACTTGTAGCGTGGTTGTACTGAGGTTGAATCACCCTCGTTTCAAAGTGATTCGGTTAGTGGATTTGATCAACTAGGTTGATCGGAAAATCCTAACTCGAGAGGGTTAGGTGGTGGTTTTCACCCGGTTTGGGTTTCCACCTAAAAATACCTGTGTACATTGTGCGATTGATTTTTGTGAGATTGCTTTATATTTTTATTTCCGCATATTTTTACGTCACCCCTCCTAGTAGGGAACCTTCAAGCTACAGATCTGAGATTCCAGCAGCTACTTTGCTATTGTTGTTCTTGTTGTTTTATTCTTGCTGTAGCAGATTCTGTCTAGATAGCTCTATGGACAGTAGGTGTAGATTTTAAACTATTAGATAGCTAACTGATGTATAAAGGTATGTCTGAGTTGTATACAAGCTTTCATACATTGTAATTGACTTTAAATTCATTTGAATGCTTGTAATCTTGAGTTAAATCTCCTTTATCAGCTATACTTAAGGCCTTACTATCCAACAAGTAAAATTAAATGAAATCCACAATGATTTGTGTGCTTAATGGTTGTATCCTTTCCTATACATTGTGCTGAGATTTTTGAGGTAGTTTACTGCCTTTTAAACTCTTAGGTCCCATTCTATAGCCTTAGGACACCTTAGAAAACCCTTGAAAGGCCTAGAATGTGTGAACTTTGGAATTAAATAAAAATTATATAAAAAAATAAAATGAACCTGTCTGATTGAAGATTAGGTATTTCTTTAAATGCATACCAAGTTTCATGGTAATCTGAACCCCTGACTTAGTAGAATTTACCAGTCGACGATTCTGTATACCATGAAACTTAATAAAAGAAACTACACTTAAAAATACCAAAACCATCTCTTTCTCCTCATCTATTTCTTTCCCTCTCATCACCTACCTCCATAAAAAATATAAAAACCATAAAAAGTGAAAAAAAAACCTAAAAATACTAAAAATCCTTTGTATAATATGTATATAAGTGTATATATAAGCTATATAGTAAGCTTATTAACCTATAATGTGAATTATACATATTTATAATATAAATAACTTATGTATACATTGTAGTATGTAAATTAAACATTTAAGTTAGATTATACTGTATACATCTTCATTATATAACTAATTATTAATTAAACTAATTTATATGTACTAATAAGCTATATAAAGTAGTAAACACTATAAATAATCATATTAAGTTATAATACTGTATATACGTATTTATATGTATATTATAAACATATTAAACACTGTACCTTAATTTAATTATATATACAGAATAAAGAATTAATTTATTAAGTTAGTAGTTAAGTTATTAGATTAAATTAAAATAAATTGGTAATTTAAGTTATAATTCAACTAACCTAAACTATATATTTGTAATAATGTATTTTAATTAATTTAAGCTAATTTAAGTATATTGATATTGTTTATACTATTTAAACTTAATTTATAAATAAAATAGTCTAAAATTATACTAATTAAATGAAAATAAAATAGAAATAAAGCTTGTAAAATACAATAAAAATATCTATTAAATACTTTAACCTATTTACTAACTCTGTATAAGGTCAATTAGACCATATAATAACTAATTTATACGTAATTAAAGAATAAAATCTAAAATCAGTTATGTATAAACTGTATATTTACCTAATTAATTTATATAGTAAATATAATTAAAATTCCAAATTAATTATACAATTGTATAGTACTATGTAAATACTTTATTTTCACATAATTTATTTTTGATATCTAATAAATTATGGCCCTCGAATTAAGGGCCAAATCGCGAATTTGGCATAACCGCACCTAAATCCAACACATAGCCATGGCACAAATAGTGCCACATCATGGGCGTGCGAGCGCTCTTAGCACTTTAAATTATTTTTCTGCATTGTAACACTCAGTCATCATGGGCACTGTGTGCCCAAAACAACCGAGCATTTATCTGAGCATACTTGAGTATATTCTGAGCATGTGTGTAGGCCAGGGGCTGGTTACTGTGCGAGGGTTTGATTAAGCCCAAATTTGAGCTAAAAACGTAATTAAGCGTCCTAATTAAGAAATTAGGACGCACTTAGTAGAGGTCTGGTCCCACCCACCTCGGGTGCTATGTATCCCTTGAAAGGCATGCCCGCTAATTAAACATATTTTTGTTAAGTAATAAAATGCCCTAATGACTCATTAAGCACAGAAGATTAAACGGCTAAGTGTTTGGATAAGGAAGAAGAAGAAGAACATAGAAGAGGCTTAAGAAGTAATAGAAGAAGAAGAAGAAATGTATATGTATAATGGATAGCGTATATGTGAATATAAATAAATAAGTATAAGGTAAATAATAAGCATACGTATAAGCAGTATAGTTATATATATGTATATAAATAACTACATGTCATTACTGACAGAATAAAACATCACTAAAGGTAAAATAACTGTCGCTATAGACCCTAGTTTTTTCTTTAGAATCTGTATAAATTGTTTTGGATCCAGCGACATTTGTATCTGTCGCTATAGCTATTATATATGTTACTATATACATTAGTATATTAAGTTAAGTTAGTATGATATGTAATATTAGTTAGTAGTGAATATTTATGTAAGTATTAGTAATATAACTTATAAATAGATAGTATAGAATATATCTATGTATTATTTGATGCTTGTTTGTAAGTAGATTTTTGCAACCATTTTCATTGACTCTTTTTGTACATAATGAAACCTTAATTTATTCTTTATGGATTCATTCATTCATTCATTATTGATTGTATATAAAATTAATCGTTTTTGGAATTATAGAATAATCTTGGACTTAGAAGGTGATGTAAATCAATAACTGCCTCCCACTGAATAACCTGGAATAAACCAGTAAAAATTATGTAATTAAATAAAATTGATACGATAATGGTTTATATTTGTGACACTTACTACAACAACGACGACATTTTTTTATATACGAATCGTTTTTCCATTCAGTACGACCGGACGTCCACCCGTGCATTGACAAATAATCGGGGGGTAAACGAATCCTGCAACCTTTCTACGTCCGTTGATCTGGAGTTGGTAGCCAGTCAATTGGATAAGGTCTCCACTATCAAGAAGAAGGTGGACGACATCACTCGTCATCTACACAAATCCACCTCTGCACCTCAAAGCACATACATGCACTTGCCCACGGAAAGGGAGGCTGTGCACAACATCTACCACTCCCTGAGGATGGATGCATATCCACCCCTATCTGATAATGGCTTCGGAGGCAACTCCGGGTCATCTCACCTCAGTTGGGGGAACTATGAAACCCCGTACCCTGATTATCTCGGAGTTCCTCAAACCTGCGAGGATCTCCATGCTGGCCAGAATAACCCTTTCTCCAATACTTACAACCCTGGATGGTGAAATCATCCAAACTTTATGTGGTCGGGAAATAACCCAAATTTGAGATCCCAATTCCCACCCTGACCACAAAACCAGAGACCATATCAACCCACTCAACCAAGGCCTAATCAAAATTTTAAATCTGGACCACCTAAAGAAGATCAGACATCTTTGATTTTCCAAACTTTGGTTGACATGCAAAAACAGCACAAAGAAGAGATCTCTGAGTTACAAAATCAATTGACCCAGCTGGTAAGTGCTCGCCAGCCTGGTGCACTTCTTTCCCAACCTCTTCCAAACCTGAATAACGTGCCGAGCCAGAGGCACGTTATGAACCCAAATCAAAGCCATGCTCACTTTGTTTATCAGGCCCCTTCTACTCTATCACCTGATGGGATGGATGCTTTAACTTCATACGTAGGATTTTAGCAGCAAACACCTATTTTGCCCAACCCAAACCAGAATCAGGTAGGATTAAATTCCGTCACCACCCGTAGTGGCAAAGCAACACAGGACCCACCCTTTCCTAGCCACAACTTGCCTGAGACCGTATACCCTAACCCTATATTAGTCATCCAGGACACACCCATCCCTAATAAAGAGCCTGAGCCAACTCTAGAAGAACCATCTAAGGTTCCATTTCCCGAGGCCTTAACCAAGGGAAATAAGACAACCAAACCCGTGACACCTGAGGAAGACATGGTCTAGCTCTTTGAGCAGGTCCATATAAACATCCCCTTAATGGATGCAATTCGCCACGTACCAGCTTACGCACGATTCTTGAAAGATGTGTGTACACCTAAGTGTAAGCCGAGAACCAATGGTGGGAACCCAATCGTACAGTCGGAGCAAGCCAGCTCCATCATTTTGAGCAAACTCCCGCCTAAGGCAAAAGACCTAGGCACCCCTCTGATCTCCTATGCTATCAATGATATACAGTTTGACCGAGCCTTATTGGACCTAGGAGCTTCCATCAATTTGATACCCACATTCCTACTAGACCACTTTGAGGAATCTGAACTCAAACCGACAGAGATGGCTTTGCAATTAGCCGATCGATCCATTAAGTCACCAAAAGGAGTACTCGAGGATGTAATAGTTAGGATACACGATTTTTACTTTCCCATGGATTTCATTGTCTTAGACATGAATGCTCCTGAGAACTTGAAAAATACATCGATCATATTAGGGAGACCCTTTCTGGCCACAACTAGAGCCAATATTAATTATGAGGAAGGCCAAATTGAGTTAAAATTTGGGAGCAAGACACTAAAGATCGATATCTTGAAAGCCCAACAAGGAATTAATTGCGGAGTTATCGAACAAATTTGTGATATCAAGGTTGTAGTTGACCTATGTATCAAGGAAAACCCGAACATTTCCAATCAACCACAAGAAGATCAAAACCCGCAATTAGAGGAGCCTGAACCTAACCTAGACACACCCATAGCTCCTTCCTTTGCTCCAAACACCTACCTTGAACCACCTGCTACTACTAATAATCGTGTTATGGAATTGAAACCCCTCCCTGACCATCTCAAATGCATCTTTTTGGGTTCCAATCAGACGTTTCCTGTGATTATCAACTCTTGACTCACATCTGATCAGGAAACACACCTTATTACTATCCTACAGCAGTATCGGAGAGCCATTGGATGGACTCTCGATGATCTGACTGGTATCAGCCCCTCATACTGCACACATCACATCTATAACGAAGAGGGCTCACAACCATCCCGTTGATGGGAACACCATCATGAGCCCTAACTAGCTCATTTTGACCTAGGAAAGAGAATAAAAGCTCCTACATAACCAAGTGAAGGGCCTAACTCTGAGAATAACTAGGTTGAAAGAAAAGCAAGAAATAGAGGGTAAAACTGTAATTTTACCATTGCAGTACAACAACAGGATTTCTCAGGGGTTAAACATGGGTCAATTGGTCTTAACAAGATGAAAAGTGGGATGGTTCAATCAGAAAAGGGTTAATGTGAGATCTGATAATTAAATGACATCCTGTAACCCTAAAATAAACCCACTTAATTCAACAAGGTTTTGGTCAGAATAAAAATCAACTAAACCCTCTAAAATTCATGGAAAAATATTCTCTAAGATTTAGAACCTTCAATTTGGCCTTTAGAGCCTATTTTGATCGAAATAGGGGTCCTAGTCAAACATTTGCCCTAAATTAGGTTTTTGTGCAAAATGTCAAATCAAACATGGTCAAACCTGAAATCTAACTTCACCATTGGATTCCTTAGGTCTAAATTAGGTTTATACCAAAATTTGGACCCAAGGGGAATTTACCTTGACCTATTTTGCAAAACAGTCCAACCCAATTACTTTTATGGCCCTAACTTTCGAAAACCTCGCAAAGACCCCCCTATCTTCCTTGCCACTCTTTGCAATTAGGTCCCTCCGCCATTACAGCCGAGGAGGCCTACTCCGACGAGGATTCAAGAGGGAATTTCTCCCTGATTCCTCAGAGAATCCCTCTCAGATTTGAAAGGAAGATTCTCTGAGGAATTCCCGACCATGTGAACCCAATCTTGCGCTCTGATTCGCACCCAATCTCTCGTGCGAACACACGAGAGATATGAGTATCTCTCGACTTTCCTACTCCGGCGAGGAAACCTGTGCTTGGAAGCTTGTCTTCCAAGCACAAGGCCCTTTGCCTGTGCCTATAAAAGTAGCCCCAGTCCTGGCCATCCATTTTAAGCTTGATTTGGCCAAAGAATCCCCCAAAATTCCTCCTTTCCCATCTCCGGCCAAATAGCCCGCAAGCTCCAGCGATATCTCCTCCCTCTTCTCGTCACTCTTCCACGATACCAGTGGCAGAGTCTTCTCCGCCTCGTTCTTCCGCGTCACGCCATACCTGCGCCCGCATCTTCAGCCCTCTTGTCATCGCCGCCTCTTCATCTCAGGGCCTTCGTCTCTAGAGACGACAGATACGCGCCGTTCACCCTCCGCCTCCCCCCTTCGTCCAATTACTCTCAGATATGTTCCTCTCTCTCTACTCTTCTTTTTACCCCTCTTTATTTCACAAAACCACCCTCGACAGCCACAGACCACCCTCAACTTCCTCATCTCCGGCCGACCATCAGCGAAGGCGCATCCACCACTCCACGCACCCACACACCTCGCCACCGACCGTAGAAGCACCGCCACCTTCCACTGATCATCATCCACCTCTTCATTGACCACCACACACCCCTACACTGCCCCCAAACAACCGCACTTTCACAGCCACAGTCCAACCTAGGCACGTACACCTAGGCCGTCCTGCACCACACCACCCATCGCACCACCTTCTCCGTGTCACGGCGAAGCTTTCTAAGTGCTTTGACAGGGCCGTAAGGCGATATTCGTGTTAACAGTGTTGGACCCCCAGACGCCATTGGAGCAGGAGCAAAGCTTGCTCGCAAGCTTGCTCCAAGCAGCCCCGCTCTAGGAGATCGAGCCCCAGGTGCGCGGAAGCACTTTGCGATCCTCTTGCACACAGTAATCGAAGCCACAGCACACCATAGCTACAGTAATCAGAGGAGACTCCCTGCAGACACACGAAGAAGCGGGTGGGACTTTAGTCCCACCTTGGTAACTTTGGAAGCGGCGAAACGATATAAGTTGATTTTGTGTTTTAGCCTTGTTGCCTCTAAACACGAGGTGAGGTCCCCTCGCCCACTCACCCGCCTTGTCCGCGCTCACTCCTCCTCGGACCTGGCTGACCTGACCCGATAACCCTACACTCCTCGCGCATCACCCACACCAGTGCGCCTAGACTCGAGTGCGCTTGCCTGACCCGAATACCTGATTGGCTCTGGGAGAGCGATCCTATAAGAGAGAAGAGAGAGAGCATACGCAGGGGAGGGTAGGAGTAGGTTTTGCACTTCTGTGCAAGGAAAAGAAGGAAGGAAAGCTGAAGGAGAAAGAGCCGCAAGGGAAAGGCTAAGGGCAGGAGGAGCCAAAGAGAAAGCTGAGGACCTGAAGGCAAATTTGAAGGAGAAAGAAGGAGATCAGAAGCTAAAGGAAGAAGAAAGAGCCGCATGGGAAAAGCAAAGGCAAAGAGAGGACTTTGAAGGAAAGATCAAGGCTAAAGAGAAGAAGCTGCAGAGGACACCAAGGAAGGAAAAAGGAGTAACTGTTGCAAAGAAGGAAGGAGAAGTGATAGCGAAATATGCGTGATTTGTAAAAGTGGGTTTTTAACGTCCTTGTAACATGCGAATCCGCTTTCGCTTTTAAATTTATATCCTAGATAGGGGAGTATCTAGGGTCATCCAAGGAGGCAAAAATTGTAATTCAATTCTCTTGATAAAAGCACATCTCAACTTTCTTTTTGGTATTTTAAATATGTAATTTTTTTGTTTTGAAAAGACAAGGGCAAAATGCGAATTGTAACGGAAAGTACTAACACCTATAATTGCTTAACTAAAACTTAAAAGATAGATATATCTTCTTCCTAAGCTCACTCTAGGCAAGTGGAAGCCTAGGGTAATTAGACCAAAAGGTGAAACAAGTGCTAGAACAAAAAGTAACAATTGCAATAAAAAGCTAAAAGAAGGTAATTTAATTAACTAGAATTAGTGTTCTTTTTAAGGACAAGTAGAGGAATGCTTCTACTAGAACTAAACAAATTTAAAAGCAATAAAAGAAACACTAATCCTCTTACAAAATTTGGTGAGGAAGGGAGTCTTCTTGCTCCAAGCCTAGCTGCTCCTTGGCTTGAAAAGAGGGCCTCCTTCTTCTCCTTCCTTGAGAGCTCCTCCAAGGTGGAAGCTACCACCTTCAATGCTCTCCTCCAAGAGGGGGAGCGTGCACCACCCTCAAGAGCTCCTCCAAGGTGGCGTGGAACACCTTCAAAAGCTCCTCCAAAGATCTTCCTTGCCTGGCTTCTCCTTTGGCTGGCAAGACCCAAGAGAGAAGGGAAGAGGGGAAGGCACCAAGGGGACAGAATATCCCCTTAATCTTCTTCTTCTTCTTCTCTCTTGGACGTGGGCTTCTAGGTGGAATATGAGAGTGAATTTTCTAGCCAAGGATGCCTTGAATGGTGGTGGGTAGTGGTCTTTTTATAGGGTAGGATGGGGGGTTAAGGTGCCCCTTAAAATGGAGGGCTAGGATGAAAGGATGGAGGTGGTTGGTGATCCTACGGCCAAGGGTATTTGGCGCCAACCCAAGGGGTGTTAAAGGGGGTGGTTATGGTGGTGTTGGTGGCTTTTGGTGGTGGAGAGACACCACCATTTTGGCGCCAACCTAGGGTCTTCTAGAAGGGGGGTTAGGTGGATGGTGGAGATGGATTTAAGGAGAGGTGTATGGTGGAGATGAAGGGGGTTTTTGGAGGGAAAAGTGGCGCCATCAAGGGGGTGGTTAGGGTGGTTTTGGCGCCACTTTTAGGTGTCTTTTGGAGGTGGTGGGTAGGCTAGGTTGGCGCCAAGTAGGTGGAGCTTAGGTGGAGCTAGTAGGTGGAGTTGTTAGGTAGGGTTTTTGGGTGGTACAAGTCAAGGAAGTTGGAGCATAGCTAAGCTAAGCTAGCTTAGCTACAGGAGGAGTAGAGAAAGAGGTGTTGGAGCTAGAGTTTGAAGAGAGGAGCTGAAGAGAAGTCTGGAGCAGGAACTGGAGCTGGCAGCTGCTGAAGAGGCTGGCATGGAGCTACCCTAGTTGGCTTAGCTTGTTAGTTCTTTGCTAGCTACTAAGCCAAGCTAAAGTGAACTGGCTTCTACCATAATGAGCTGAGGTGAGCTGGGTCTGGTGCTCCCGGGGAGGATCAAGCTGGTTGAGGCAGTTAAGGTAGCTTAGCTTAACTGAGTTGAGCTAAGCTGAATCCCCGGGAGCTGGACTTGAGCTTTCTAAGTTGAGATGAGTTCTTCTTCAGCTAGCTGGAGTTGAGTGGAGTTGGATGTAGCTGGGTCTGAGCTGGGGTGAACTCCTATCAACTCAGCTGAGCTAGCTAGAGCTCCCTGTGGACTAGTGGGAGCTAAGATGAGCTAGTCTCAGCTAAGTTGAGCTGGATCTGAGCTGACTTGAGCTAGGGTGAGCTAAGATGAACTCTCTTGAGCTGCCATTCAGCTAAGATTAGCTGAATGGAGTTGGGATGAGCTAACCCTAGTTCAAGTGAGCTAGGTTCCAGCTGTGGTGAGCTGGATCAAGCTGAGTACCAACTAGTCTGAGCTTCTCCTTCACCATTTGCCTTCTTGAGTGCTAGGGTTTTAGGGATCTTTATATCTGTTCATCCCTAACACTCACAAAAACATATCAAAAAGACAATAAAAATTGCAATGCATGCCTAACCTAATTTATACCTAAATGCAGCCCAAAAACCCATTTGCGGGGTAAAATCCTAAGAGCTAGGTTTGTTTTAATGCATAAGAATAATGATAAACTGGCGTTTATCACACCCCCATGCTTATCTTTTGCTAGTCTCTTAGCAAAACTTCAATTTTTTTGGAAAATAGAATTTTTGGGAAATCTAATTTTTTCGACTTTTGAGGAGAAAAAGAGATTATGGGACCTTGGTAGATTAAAACACAGGAGGTACGGGATTTGTTAAAGATAAACATCAGGATTTATTTTTTTAATCCAACCATTAGACAGAAAGGGATCAATATATCCTCCAGAAAGTTCACAAATTAACCCCTTGTTAATTCAGATGATTTGAAATTTTTATTTTTAGGATTTTTTTGGCTCCTGAATCTAATTCGTAACTTGAAAAATCCTTTAAAACCTTATGTCTGTGCTTGTGAAAAGCCAACATTTATAAGGGCGTGTTAATTTATTTATTATTACTTTTTTTTTCTCCCCCATGTTTATTTTTAGCTTAGTCTTACAACAGATGTGTCGGGATCATCATTCCCGTTACCATTCCTCGAGGGGGCTCTGGCGCCAGCACTGTCCATGACACCACCCAAGAGCTCACAACCCCAAAACACGATGCGATGTAAAGGGGCGCTCCAAGCAAACTCAAGCTCTTGCTCCGACACTATAGATAGAGCACCGTCTAAGACACTTGAGCTGCTAAAATGCGCTTTAATGAGGCGGTAACATGTTGACATCGCATCCCCAAAGGAGGCATTTTCCTCCTCGGTGGTGGGAACTCAAACCAATGATTTGCTTCAGACTTTTACTAAGTCCAAACAAGGGAGTTTTTCAAATTTTTAGTTGTTTTTAAGTGTTGGCTTGTGTGTGAAAATTGACACAAGAAGTTTCTCAAGACATGCAAGTTTTTGAATCAGAAACTAAGTCAAATACTTTCCGTATTACAAAATAGGATCAAGTCACCTGAACTATCATGAGTTCAGGTGGAATTTTAGAGAAAGATATCTGATCTAGTCTAAAATAGACCCTGAAATTCTAATGATCGGATCCGCATCATCATCCCTAGTTTATTAAAGATTAAATCTCATTGTACCAAAAGTGAGTTTTTCAACCTTAGTCCCGAAAAGATTTTTTTCCTCAAAAAGTTTTTCATCAATTTTATTTTATTATATATATATATATATATATTTTTTTTTTTTTTTTTTTTTTGGTATGAAAGTAGGAAATAAATTAAAGAAAAATGCATGTTTTTAGGTTTTGAACATCCTAAATCGATCGTTAAAATTTAAAAACACCCTCCCATGCTTAAGATATGCCATGTCCTCATGCATTAAGAGGGAAAAGGGATCACCTTAGTGAAGAATGGTCAGGTTTAGGATGATCAAAACCTGGAAAAAGAAGAAAAAAAGAAAGCAGGAAAAAATGATGGGTTATCTCCCATCCAATGCTATCTTTTACGCCATTCAGCCGGGCGTGATGTGCATTAGTGATCAAGGGTGGCTAGCTCAGTAAAATTAAAAGATTCAGACGAAATTTTAGGTGTATGATCAAAATAGGGCTTTAAACGTTGGCCATTGACTTGAAATGTCGAATTAGTTTTCGAATCAAAAAGGTCAACAGCGCCGTATGGATATGTTTTATGGACAATAAAGGGGCCGGTCCATTTAGATTTTAATTTGCCAGGAAAAAGACGTAATCTTACATCGAAATGCCAAACACGTTGATTAACGTCAAAGTGTTTCCAAACAATATATTTATCGTGAAATTTCTTTGTTCGGTCTTTATAAATCCTCGCATTTTCATAGGAAAAATTACGTAATTCTTCCGATTCAGTTAATTTTAATTTTCTATGGTTACCGACGTCAGATAAATCTATATTGAGTTGTTTTATTGCCCAAAAAGCCCTATGTTCTAATTCTACTGGGAGATGGCATGCCTTCCCAAAAATCAGATGGAAGGGAGACATGCCAAGCGGAGTTTTAAAAGCAGTACGGTAGGCCCATAAAGCATCGTCCAATTTGGTGGACCAATCTTTACGGTATGGCCTAACCGTCTTTTGTAAAATATTTTTAATTTCCCGGTTAGAAACTTCAGCCTAGCCATTTGTTTGGGGTGATAAGGTGTGGAAATTTTATGATTAACCCCATATTTAGAAAGAAGGTGACGGAATTGTAAGTGGGTGAAATGTGAGCCTCCGTCACTGATAATGGCTTTTGGTATGCCGAATCTTGAGAAAATATTTTTCTTAAGAAATTCGACAACCACACGGTGATCACTAGTGCGGGTGGGTATTGCTTCTATCCATTTAAAAACATAGTCGATTGCGACTAATATATATAAATACCTACCAGAGTTGATGAACAGTCCCATGAAGTCGATGCCCCAAACATCAAAAATTTCAACCTCTAAAATAGGATTAAGGGGCGTCATATCCTTCCGAGTCATGTTGCCGATGCTCTGCCAGCGCACACAGGACTGAACGAAGTCATGAGCATCTTTGTGCAAGCTGGGCCAATAAAATCCCGAATTAAGGATTTTAGCTGCAGTTTTCTTGCCCGAAAAATGTCCGCCACAGGCCATTGAGTGACAATGTGTCAAGATATCATGGATTTCAGAATCGGGGACACATCGTCGAATGACCAGATCGGTACAAATGTGAAAACGGTCGGGCTCCTCCCAAAAATAATATTTAATATTAGCAAAGAACTTATCCCGTTTTGTTTTTGGCCAATCAGCGGGGATTTTTTCTGTTGCTAAGTAGTTTGCGATGGGCGCAAACCAAGGGAGGGTTGTAGCAGCTAAAATGCTTTCATCGAGGAACTGATCTGGCGGGTTCATTATATCATTCGTCATAAGACGAGAGAGATGGTCGACCACTACATTGTGCAATCCCGCCTTATCCTTGATTTCCAGATCAAATTGCTGGAGCAGCGGAATCCAACGGATAAGGCGGGGTTTCGCATCTTTCTTTGTTAGCAAATATTTAATTGCTGAGTGGTCGGTATAAACAATGACATGTGACCCCAACAGATAAGATCTAAATTTTTTTAAGGCAAATACAATGGCAAGAAGTTCCTTTTCAATAACCGTGTAATTCCGTTGTGCATCATCAAGGGTTTTGCTAGCATAATATATTACAACGGGCTTCTTGCCAATTCTTTGCCCTAGAACGGCCCCTACAGCAAAATCTGAGGCATCTGTCATTAATTCAAAAGGACTATTCCAATCAGGTCCCTACAATATTGGTGCCTCGTAACCTCTTTCTTCAACCTCAAAAAACTCTCCAGGCACGTGTTGAACGTATACGAATTGCTCCGTTAACGTGTTTGGTTTTAGAAAACCTGTCGTTGTAGCTTGAAAGCGAAGAATTCGTGTTCAACAAATAAAATTTATACCGAAAAGAATTCTGGGTCGAACACAGGGAGGCTACGTTGATCTATATTAGCAATTATATTTTTTTAGGATTTTTGATAAGCAAGGCGATATAATTACAATGGAGCTATCAGACTAAAAGAAAGAGAGAGAGAGAGAGAGAACATGCATTCAATATTTCAACTATTTATACAATCAAACTAAATAAAAGTTACACTAGAAAGCGGGAAATCAATTACACTATAAAGCAAGAAAATTCTACACTAGAAAAGCTGTAAATAAGAATGGGAGAGAGAAGTTATCCTCCTCGACGATTGCTTGGAGGACGAGTCGGACGGGACGACGCCTGGACGAAGGAGAACGAAGCAGGACGAAGGAGGACGAAGCAGAAGAACGGGAACGGAGCAGCACGCCGTCGTCGTCGCGGGATCCACTTCCGAAGAGGGACGAAAATTTGGACTTTATCTCGCGAGAAACATCCCGGGTGTGGGACAAGCTTCTCTTGAGCTTTGGAGGGGTAGAGAAGAGAAGGAAGGGATCAGAATTTCGTATGGAGGGGGTCTCCTTTTATAGTTGCAAGGAGTGGAGGCAAAATGGTTATTACAACTTTAAAATAATAAATGAGGGGTCTTTAGTGACGGATAAAACCGTTGCTAAAGCCTCCTTCGTGGGCGTCGTGGGCGGCTCGCGTGCGCCTGCTTTCCTGCTCGCGCACGCAACGCCTACGCACGTCTGCTGAGTCTCAGCCGTCCGATCGCGAGATCGGACTGCATAAGACGCATCTTCCTGTTGCCGCTCCCGCCTGGCGCGTACGATGCTCCGTGACGCCGCGCGTGCAATAGCGCGTGAACACTATCGGGCGCGCACGGCCGTTGGATTGCAATCTGACAGTTGATCAAAATGCGCCCGCTCGCCTTAGAAACCGCTTGGCGAGGCTTGAACGTGCACCAGCGCCTAGCGATAAAGCGCTGGACCGCTGCGCTGCCTCGCCCAAAAGGTCGCGCGGATGGTTTTAAAGAGCAGCGTCCACAGCCGTTGGATCGAGATCCAATGGCGGAGAGGGGGCGGGCGTGCGTCCTTCATAGAATGTAAGCGGTCGTTTGGGCAGTCGAGATGGTGCCACGTGGCGCCATCTTGGCCGTCCATCTTCTGGAAGTTGTAGATGGTGCCACGGATGTCGGATTGACTCGATTTCTACGTCGTTGAGCTGCGATCGTCGATCCGAATTCATCCGTGCGGTCGGATTTGTCATCTGAAGTGCAGATTTACACCATCCTGGCCCTTGATCTTTTAAGGTTCCCCGGTCACTATCTGATGCTACAGATGCCTGATTAGGGCAATCTTGGAGTCGTTGAACTCCAATCGTCCCCCTGATCACATCCATACGGATGGATCTTTGATCCGAGGCCCCGATAAAATGTTTTCCCTGTCCAAGCACATAAAAGGAGACAATTAACCTCCATTTTATTCAAACTACTCTAAATGCAAGATGATGCATATTATGCAATATTTATATCATGAAATGCAATCCTATGCTAAGAACATGCATAAATAGACATTTTAAGTAGTGTAAATGTGTTTACATCATACCCCCATGCTTATCTTTTGCTAGTCCCTAGTAAAAACTATATTCTATTTATAAAAGAATTAGGTTGGATTATTTGAACCTGAGTTATTTTCAATCATTAAGAAATTGTCTACTTAGGAACTGAACTTTCAAAGACACAACAGTGCCCGGGTATCAGCCAAAATGCAGACCGCCTCAAGCCCTCGCCTTATTCAAAGAAAAATTCTTTTTCTCTTTTTTCTCTTTTCTAATTTTTTTGGAGTTTCAAATTTTACGGTTTAAGAGTGGCTTTCCATGGCCATTCAACTCACCCAAGATTTGATGAGAACCCTAAGTTTTAAGCATCTTATTGTGATTGTGATAGACTCGTTGATCGGTAATTAAAACGGACTTCGGATTTCTACGCCTCTAGGTGGCCTCAAAAAGAATTCTACCTAAAGGTGTATCTTTACTTTTATTTTTTTTACGGGGTCAACACAAGGGTGAATCCAGTATATATCTCCCCGATTTATTCTACTTCTCCGCTTCTTGCTAAGTGTTTTGGGAAGTTTTAGTGCATTTACTGAGCTGGGTTCTGGACAACCGGTCGATGAGCTGTTACCACCGACAACTTGCCAGCCATACTCGTGCGAGAAGTGTGGCTTATTTCTTTTTGTTCTTTTCTCCTTTTCTTTTTGATTTTTTTTTTTTTTTAAGTAGGTGACTTCCCTGATCTAAGATTTATCTAAAGGCAGCAAAAAGAGAAAAGGTCCAGTGACTGGGCTCTGGACAACCTACCTATGGGTTGTTACCCACGATAACTTGCCAGCCATATCATCCTAGAAGGTTCATTAGCTACCCAATCTCCGTTAAAATCGCCGAACAACGAGTCAGTGCAAAGAAAGTGTGTAGATGCTTAAGACTCAAAATTCCCTTAAATCAGAGGGTGGGTTGATAAGTCGTGTACTTATCACCCAAACTTATTTATTCCAATTATAATAGAATTAAGATGGCGAGGACTCTAAGACAAATCCACATTTTAGTTGATACACAGGCTAATTAAGTCCAAAGACCTGAAGGGTATTTATGTTCAGATCCTAATGTAAAATTTCTTAGGATTGAAAAGTCCTAATGTCCAACTAATCCTTCCTATTTTTTTTATATAAATAAGAAGAGAAAAACAATTTGTATGGATTTCACAAAGCTGACCAAATAATTCAAAAATGAATCCACCCCCCATGCCTAGCTGATGCAATGTCCTCATTAAAAAAGAGACATAAAAGAAAGGGTAGAATATGAAAGATGTCACCTGGATATGATTGCATTGTTTGATTGCCCAGAATGCCCTGTGTTCAATCTCTACGGATAGATGGCACACCTTTCCATACACCAAACGGAATGGAGACATGCCGATGGGCGTTTTATACGCCGTACAGTAGGCCCAAAGAGCGTCCTCAAGTTTTTGAGTCCAATCCTTGCGATCAGGCCTAATCGTTTTTTGCAGAATGTTCTTGATCTCTCGATTGGAGATCTCAGCTTGTCCATTCGTCTGGGGATGGTAAGGTGTGGAAATTCGATGATTAACCCCGTATTTGGCCAATAAATTCTGGAATTGGGCATTAGTAAAATGAGTGCCACCATCACTGATGATAGCCCTCGGAATCCTGAACCTACTGAAGATATTTTTCTTAACAAAATTGATGACCACCTTGTGGTCATTGGTTCGGGTGGGAATCGCCTCAATCCATTTGGACACATAATCAACAGCAACAAGAATGTACTGATGTCCAAATGAAATCGATGCCCCATGAAATCGATGCCCCAAACATCGAAAATTTCTACAAGAAGAATAGGGTTTAGGGGCATCATGTCTCTCTTAGTTATGTTCCCGAGTGACTGACATCGAGAACATGACCTTGAGAAGTCCTGGGCATCCTTGAATAAAGACGGCCAATAGAAGCCAGATTGCAAGATTTTTGCAACCGTCTTTCTCCCGGAGAAATGTCCACCACACCCAGATGCATGGCAGAACTTGAGTATACTGTTGAATTCATTCTTCGGTATGCATCAGCGAATAATCTGATCAGAGCCGATGCGATACAGTTCAGGGTCCTCCCAAAAGTAGTATTTGGCCTCAGATTTGAGTCTATCCCATTGTTGCTTGGTCCAATCCTGGGGGATTTGACCAACGGCCAAATAGTTAACAATGTCAGCAAACCATGGGGTGTGGACACCTAAAACTGTAAGAATGGTTTCGTCCGAAAAAGTGTCAGCAATTGGAATGTCTGGACAAGAAGAATCACCTAGGAGTCTCGACAAATGATCTGCCACCACATTTTGTACCCCAGTTTTATCCTTGATTTCAAGATCAAATTCTTGAAGAAGAAGAATCCAACGAATAAGCCAGGGTTTAGCATCCTTTTTAGCCAAGAGATGTCTCAAGGCCGAGTGGTCGATATAAACAATAACATGAGACCCTAAGAGATAAGCCCTGAATTTTTCCAAAGCAAATACTACAGCTAGTAATTCCTTTTCAGTAACAGTGTAATTCCTCTGGGCTTCATCCAGAGTTTTACTAGCGTAGTAAATGACAGAGGGCTTTCGGTCAATTTTCTGACCTAGGATAGCCCCGACCGTGTAATCAGAAGTGTCGGTCATGATCTCAAGAGGGGCTGTCCAAAATGGTGGTTGCAAAATTGGAGCACAGGTGACTGCCGTTTTCAGGAAATCCTTTCAGCATGATTCGTCAAAAACAAATGGCGTTTCTTTGGCAAGAAGATTGCTCAAAGGACAAGCAACCTTCGAAAAATCCTTTATGAATCTTCGATAAAATCCCACATGGCCAAGAAATGATCTGATCTGTTTAACAGATGTGGGAGGAGGAAGTTTAGCGATAGCATCAACCTTAGCTTTGTCTACTTCAATTCCCCGTTCAGAGATTACATGACCCAAAACGATGCCCTCTTGGGTCATGAAATGACTCTTTTCCCAACTAATGACCAGTCTTGTCTTGATACATCGCTTAAGAATCATTTCCAAATTAGCCAAACAAGTGTCAAATGATTCTCCGAAAACAGAGAAATCATCCATTAAGACTTCCATAAACTCTCCCACCATGTCGGAAAATATGGCTAGCATCCACCTTTGAAAAGTCACAGGTGCATTGCATAACCCGAAAGGCATCTTACGAAAAGAAAAGGTTCTGTAGGGACAGGTGAAAGTAGTTTTTTCCTGATCCTCGGGATGGATAGGAACTTGGTTGTATCCCGAGTAGCCATCAAGAAAACAGAAGTACTTCTGCCCGGCTAATTTTTCCAAGATTTGATCAATGAATGGCAGGGGAAAATGATCCTTTTTAGTGGCCGTGTTCAACTTCCTGTAATCAATACAAACTCTCCAAGAGGAAGCTGAACGAGTTGTGACAGATTCTCCTCTCTCATTAGTCGCAACAATAATCCCGGCTTTCTTTGGAACAATCTGAACGGGACTTACCCAGGGACTGTCAGAGATTGGATAAATAATTCCCGCATCGAGCCACTTGATGATTTCCTTTTTGACCACTTCTCGCATATTTGGATTCAATCTCCTCTGCATCTGGCGAGAAGGGCGGGATCCATCTTCCAAAAATATTCTATGATTACAGTAAGATGGCTCGATCCCCCTGAGGTCATGAATGGTCCAACCAATTGCCTCCTTATGTTCCTTTAGGACCTTAATCAATTTAATCTCTTGCTCCTTTGTCAATTTAGCACTGATAATCACAGGGAGCGTATTCTGAGGTCCTAAAAATTGATATTTCAAATTCTCGGGCAATGGTTTCAATTCAAGCTGGGGTGGGGTGATGATTGATGGTAGGGTAGATGCTAAAGATTCAATAAGAGGGAGAGGTTGTGAGTGAACAAAATCAATAACCTCTTCTGAAGATGTTAGGTCAGAGGGTTGCGAGTCAAATTCATCAACCAAAGAGGAACTTTCAATTGAAGAAACTGTCAAACAAGTTTCAATATTAACATTATCCTCATCAAGTTCCTCAATAAATCCACAATCCTCAAATTTGTTGATCGCCTTAAAAATATCCAACTTCATTCGTTGGCCCCCAAAGACGATTTCCATGCTACCGCTTTCACAATTAATGTTGGCCTTTGCGGTAGCCAGGAACGGACACCCCAGAATGATGGGCGTGTTCCTCAGATTATCCGGGACATCCATGTCATTGAAATTTCCCTACTTGGAGGGGTGAGATCAGCGTGACAAAAAAATGCGGAATTGAAAAAATATAAACAATCTCACAAAAATCAATCGCACAATATACACAGGTATTTTTAGGTGGAAACCCAAATCGGGTGAAAACCACCACCTAACCCTCTCGAGTTAGGATTTTCCGATCAACCTAGTTGATCAAATCCACTAAACCGAATCACTTAAAACGAGGGTGATTCAACTTCAGTACAACCACGCTACAAGTACGAGGGTAGCGTTCCTCAACCCCTTCTCTCCACGAGAAGGATTTTGTCCCACGAAGGAGACGGGAATTCGCAAAGCGAATACCCAACCAAAATAACAAAGATAAAATAAAACAACAGGTCCTATAGAGCCAACAAAGTAATTAAGAACCTAGCTTCTATAGGAATAAGGAAACTCCCCTTTGCAAGGAGTGCGTCGAGAATGACGCGGGTGCGTGAGCCACGCAACGGCGCAATGTCGCTCTCGTAGACAACGGAGGGAGAGCGGGTGCACGAAGGGAATGATGCTCTCAAGATGTAGAACTTGAGCTTAGAGAGCAAGAGCTTCTTGGACACAAGAGAGTGGAAGTATGTTGCTTAAGTGTGTCTTTTGTGTTTCTAAGTGTATATCTTGTGTGTTTTTGTGTTGCAAAGGCTCCCCTCTATTTATAGAGGCCTTAGGAAGGCTTTGGAAGGCTTAAGAAAGGTTCTATAGCCGTTGGGTGCAAAGCCCAAGAGAATCAGGCCGAAATCAGGACAATGATTACATTTGACAGGGTTATCAGACGTCTAACTCTGGCATCAGACGTCTGGAAGGCCACTTTAAGACGTCTGATTACAAGGTCAGACGTCTGATTCTATGCGGGTTTCTCCCTGACTTGAATCAGATCTAAACAGGGTTTTTGTACAAGTCCATCAGACGACATACAGGACGTCTGGCACTATGTATGGACGTCTGGAAACCTACTTTTACTGTGGGAATTGATTTCCAAACGTTGCAACGGGTAGAAAATCTCTGAGAAGAGATTTTGGGACAGCCGAGGCAAAACGGTCATTTATCAGACGTCTGGAAAGGCCTAAGGACGTCTGATAAGGCTCTAACGGTCATATTCTTGACTGTTTGCTAAGCCAGCCAACGGTCCACTAATTGGACGTCTGGCAAATCCATCAAACGTCTTCTAAGACGTCTGGTCTAAGGTCTGGACGTCTGATTTCATCAGACAGAACTAACTATGTCCAGCCTAACAGTTATCAGACGTCTGAAACAACAGTCAGACGTCTTAAAATACTTTATCAGACGTCTGATTTGTGAATTAGACGTCTGGAAAGTCTGTTTTAACCCTATATTGGTTTTCTAAGTGTTCTACAGAAAAACCTAAGTATCCTAGGGTTGTGCCGGTGTTCCTAGGACTACTGTTAGGGTACTTTGAGGCTCTTTAACATAATTTCTAAGGAAAATAAAGAGCAAGAAAAATAAAGATAAAAGTACATGAAAGGATTAAAAAGAATCTATCCTATTCTTCTTGTCTTCTATCTTCAATCTGTCGCTCCACGCGAACCTCCTCTGTTTTCCGTCAAGCTCCTCCAATCCGTCCTGGATGCGAGCTCGAACTCCGTCTAAACACGTCCACATTTGCAATTGACTTGAAATCTAGGACTCAAATTGCAAATGTTAAATAACACGTGTTTTGTTATCATCAAAACAAATGATCGTGGTGCTCTAGCACCAACAATCTCCCCCTTTTTGATGATGACAAGACCGTAAATAATAATACAAAAAATCCTCCCCCTTTTTGACATTATCAAAAAGGTTTGATTTTAAATTTCCTATAACTCCCCCTTAAAACATGCTCTTCTATGAATTTATTTTAACAAAGGTAATATTCTCCCCTTTTTGTAACAACAAGATAGCTATTATTTTTCTCCCCCTTACTAAAGGAAATTTAGCTACCTTATTTCTCCCCCTTAAAAATTGACAATTAGCTCATAAAATTTTTAACTCCCCCTATCTAAATGCTACTGATAAAAAGATAGGGTAAAGGGTTTTACCTCACCTACCATGGCCAATAAAATGGCCCGAATGGTGGTGGTGGATGCCACATCGGATGGGGCTCCCATCCGTAGCTTGGAGGCCCGGGCATTGGCGCCAGTCTCCAATCTGGTGGTCGACGTGCGGCGGGTCCGTCGTTTGTTCGCCGTCTCGTCGGTCTTCTTGTTCTCCTCCTTGGTCTACTCCTTGGTTCTCCCAATTCGAGTTGACCAGCCTTGAGCTTGTAGGTCCAGTCTTTTGTGTTGTAGTCATCCCTGAAACCTACAAAACAAGATTCTAATTCCTTTTTCGGTATCCAAGTGAGCTTGGATCCGAATCTGTTAGCGGGTCTCCTTGACGGAGATCCTTTCTCAACCTTAGGGCTATAAAACTTATCTACTTTGTTGATTAATTTGTTAGAATTTTCCCTAAGACATGCAATTTCTCTTTCTATAATTTGCATCTTAGTCTTTAAATCAAAAATTTCTAACTTTAGACTATTATTTTCCTCAATCAATTTATTATTTTCATTGATGAGGTTTTGATTTTCTAATAATAGGTTATCATTTTTAGGACTATCTTCTAGATCCTTAAGTTTTATTTCTAACCTATCATTTTCATTTCTAAGAAAACTAAGATTCTTTTTAATGCTTTTGTTTTCGATTCTAAGTGATTTACTAACTTCAAAAAGCTCATTAAAAGCATCTTGTAAATCCAGGTTTACCTCATTGTCGGAGTCGCTTTCGCTGTCGATGTCGCTTTCTCCGATTGCCATGAAACCAAGGCACGTGGTTTCCTTTTCTCCGAGATCTTCTTCCGAACTCGTCTCCTCATGAGTGCCTTCCAACCTCCTCCATATCTCGTGAGCGGTGGTGCACTCTTAGATTCGTTCGAATTCTTTCGGACTCAACGCGCAATACAAGGCATTCATTACCTTTGCATTGAGGTTGAGATTTCGAACCTGATCTTCTGAGTAACCTCTTGCGGGTTTCTTGGGAATCACAAATGCGGATTCACATTTTTCCCACACCCGGAAGTCGTTGGCCTGCAACCACATAGTCATACGATTTTTCCAATAAATGAAATCTATACCTGCAAAGTATGGTGGTCGCGAGGTGTCGTGTCCTTCGGTGCACACGAATGCTTTTCCCTCCATATTTAGATCCTCGCCGGTTTGTAACGCCGAAAATGCGAGACCTGCTCTGATACCAATTGAAATTTCCCTACTTGGAGGGGTGAGATCAGCGTGACAAAAAAATGCGGAATTGAAAATATAAACAATCTCACAAAAATCAATCGCACAATGTACACAGGTATTTTTAGGTGGAAACCCAAACCGGGTGAAAACCACCACCTAACCCTCTCGAGTTAGGATTTTCCGATCAACCTAGTTGATCAAATCCACTAAACTGAATCACTTAAAACGAGGGTGATTCAACCTCAGTACAACCACGCTACAAGTACGAGGGTAGCGTTCCTCAACCCCTTCTCTCCACGAGAAGGATTTTGTCCCACGAAGGAGACGGGAATTCGCAAAGCGAATACCCAACCAAAATAACAAAGATAAAATAAAACAACAGGTCCTATAGAGCCAACAAAGTAATTAAGAACCTAGCTTCTATAGGAATAAGGAAACTCCCCTTTGCAAGGAGTGCGTCGAGAATGACGCGGGTGCGTGAGCCACGCAACGGCGCAATGTCGCTCTCGTAGACAACGGAGGGAGAGCGGGTGCACGAAGGGAATGATGCTCTCAAGATGTAGAACTTGAGCTTAGAGAGCAAGAGCTTCTTGGACACAAGAGAGTGGAAGTATGTTGCTTAAGTGTGTCTTTTGTGTTTCTAAGTGTATATCTTGTGTGTTTTTGTGTTGCAAAGGCTCCCCTCTATTTATAGAGGCCTTAGGAAGGCTTTGGAAGGCTTAAGAAAGGTTCTATAGCCGTTGGGTGCAAAGCCCAAGAGAATCAGGCCGAAATCAGGACAATGATTACATTTGACAGGGTTATCAGACGTCTAACTCTGGCATCAGACGTCTGGAAGGCCACTTTAAGACGTCTGATTACAAGGTCAGACGTCTGATTCTATGCGGGTTTCTCCCTGACTTGAATCAGATCTAAACAGGGTTTTTGTACAAGTCCATCAGACGACATACAGGACGTCTGGCACTATGTATGGACGTCTGGAAACCTACTTTTACTGTGGGAATTGATTTCCAAACGTTGCAACGGGTAGAAAATCTCTGAGAAGAGATTTTGGGACAGCCGAGGCAAAACGGTCATTTATCAGACGTCTGGAAAGGCCTAAGGACGTCTGATAAGGCTCTAACGGTCATATTCTTGACTGTTTGCTAAGCCAGCCAACGGTCCACTAATTGGACGTCTGGCAAATCCATCAGACGTCTTCTAAGACGTCTGGTCTAAGGTCTGGACGTCTGATTTCATCAGATAGAACTAATTATGTCCAGCCTAACAGTTATCAGACGTCTGAAACAACAGTCAGACGTCTTAAAATACTTTATCAGACGTCTGATTTGTGAATTAGACATCTGGAAAGTCTGTTTTAACCCTATATTGGTTTTCTAAGTGTTCTACAGAAAAACCTAAGTATCCTAGGGTTGTGCCGGTGTTCCTAGGACTACTGTTAGGGTACTTTGAGGCTCTTTAACATAATTTCTAAGGAAAATAAAGAGCAAGAAAAATAAAGATAAAAGTACATGAAAGGATTAAAAAGAATCTATCATATTCTTCTTGTCTTCTATCTTCAATCTGTCGCTCCACGCGAACCTCCTCTGTTTTCCGTCAAGCTCCTCCAATCCGTCCTGGATGCGAGCTCGAACTCCGTCTAAACACGTCCACATTTGCAATTGACCTGAAATCTAGGACTCAAATTGCAAATGTTAAATAACACGTGTTTTGTTATCATCAAAACAAATGATCGTGGTGCTCTAGCACCAACAAAGGACAAGGAAATCTACAGGAAAATAGAAATCCTTGACCTTAACTATAACATCTTCAATAACGCCTCGTGGGTTTGTTACCGAACGGTCCGCTAACTGTAGCATTACTGAAGTTGGCCGAAGTTCACCTAACCCAAACTTCTCATAAAGAGAAGTAGGAATTAGGTTGATGGATGCACCGAGATCCAAAAGTGCTCTATCAAATGTGTAATCTCCGATAACACAAGAAATCAAAGGAGCACCAGGATCTCTCTTTTTCTGAGAGAGGTAGTGCAGGATAACAGAACTAGCCTGCTCGAAGAGTACCACCTTCCTCGGAACAGATTCTCTCGACTTACGCTTTTGTGTACATAATTCCTTTAAAAATCTTGCATAAGCCGGTATGTGCTTGATAGCATCAAGGAGCGAGATATTGATCTCAACATTCTTAAATAAATTTAGAAGCTCCTCATTGCTATCAACAGACTTCTTCTTTGCTTTGGTTAAGGCTTCAGGAAAAGGAACATGAGCCAGATCTTTGGAATCAGGTTCCTGAGCCTTGATTTCTCCTCTAGGATTCTCCTCTCTCTCCTCAGGTTCTTCATGATTCAAAAGATCAGAATAGTGTGGTTGTGGATCCTGAGTCTTCTTACCACTCCTCAAAGTGACAGAATTTGCAAATGCGTAAGAATTTAGGTCTTGGGGAGGGTTAAGAAAGATTGGAGGGGCTTGATTGACCATGAATTGTTGATTTGCAGAAGAAGAAGATGAGGAACCCTGCTCAAGTACCTGAGCATGTGCGTGCGAGTCCCTCTGATTTCCGTACCCTTGGGCTTGATTGCCCGAATTCATAATGTTTCGCGGGTTGGGTATGGGTTGGGATGGTAAAGATCCGGGTTGACGAGAGTTAGCAATGAGCCCGGATTGCAAGTTGTCCAGCGAGTTTTTCATTTACTGCATGAGCTGGAGCATAGATCCTTGCACCTCTACCATTTGACGGCTCAAATCAGCCTGCCCTGCGAGTTGACGGGCATTCCAAGCTGGCTGATTGACCTGATTTGGAGGCAACTGAGTATATACTTGACCCTGACCCATTGGTCGTTGCGAAGCATAGTTGCCAGGTCAGAATTGGGTCTTTTACCCCGGATTTTTCCAAGAGAAGTTAGGGTGGTTTCTCCAACCTGGATTATAGGCATTCGAGTAGGGGTTGGATCTAACATTCTCTTGTATAGCACAAACATCCTCATAGGGCGAGGATGGAGAGAAAGAAAGGGAAGGATCAGAAAAACTGGGATCAAAGGCCCCAGTTGGGAACCTAGGGGGTTCCGAAAAATGCTGACTCATAGGTTGAGTCGCATCGAGTTGATTCACGAACTCCCGTCCAGAAGGAGCTCGTGAAGAATGGAATCCCGAATTTTGGGATTGAGTGGATTGAGAGTTGTTCATAGAATTGTCAGCCATCCACTCTTCCATTCTTTTAGCAACCAAGTCCACCTTATCAAGTTTATTACAAATCAATTCCATATCAAATGAATGAGAGTCATGGACTTCATTGACATTTTATCTGGGTTGCTGGGACTGGTTAAAAGTATCCATGGAGGCATGATTAATTGAATTCTCACTCATTTCCTCAAATAAATCATGTGCACTATCTACATCTTTATTGAGGAAATTGCCTCCACAAGAAGCATCCACATGGTTTCTGAGTTGCTCAGTCAACCCATGATAGAAAATTTGCACGAGTTGCCATTTCGGTACCTCGTGGTGTGGACACCTCCACAATAAGTCCTGGAATCGCTCCCAGGTCACGTGAAACTGCTCCCCCGGCCGCTGGGTAAAGGTAGTGATTGCCCGTCTCAAAGCATTGGTACGACCGACTGGGAAGAATTTCTTCAGAAAGGCCGATTTCAACTCATTCCAAGTTGTAATTGGTCTTCCTATTATCCTATACCAATGTATGGCCTTATCCCTAAGAGAGTGGGGGAAGAGCCTCATGATCATTTGCTCCTCGTTTATGTTTCGAGCCTTGGTGGTCTGGACCAAAGTAGTCAAATCTTCCAAGTGCTGAAACGGATCTTCAGAGCCAAGCCCATGATAATGTTTAATCAGGCTTAACACCTGGGGCTTGATTTCTATGTCACCGACTGGAATCTGGACGCCGAGACGTTCCCCGTAATTTGAAGGATCATAAAACTCCTTCAAGGGCTGAGCACCCTGCATTCTCTGGAACCATTTTTGCATTCTCTGCATTTGTTCCAGCTGCCTTCAAAATTCTTCCTGTGGATTTCCAAGCAGAGGAGGCTGTTGTTCGGCCATGGGATCAAATTGACCAAAATCTAACTTGTGCCTCCTAGAATGTTCTAACGGTCCTTCCAATCGGGGATTCAATGACCGTCTTCCCAGCATAAACTAGGAGAAGGTCGGAAGGACTGGGGATAAGGACCCTGCAGCACAACAAAACAAGGCTGTCCTTAAGTGGGGTAGCCTAAGGATCTACTGACTCCCAAAACCCGCCTTAAGACTGTAAATGATTTACTCTACTTACGTCTGTTTAATCCAACCAGTTAGAAGGAGGGACTGGGGAGAAGGTTCTTCCTTTGGCTTTCGCCTCCGGTTCCTAGTGTACCCCTGTTCGTAACACTTTTGTGCGGGTTTTAAAGAGAATATGACGTTGTAGTATAGCCGACAAAGCGTTCAAACAAATAGAGAATTTTATTACTCGAAAACCAGAGTATCCGAGGTCGAACACAGGGAGCAAATGAAATTTACTACTAATCAAAATGTAATTGAACACTCTAATTTACTCAAAACTGGAATTTAGAGGTATCTAAAAAAATAATTCAGACAAAAGAGTCAAATTGGACGTCTGATCTTGGGATCAGACGTCTTAAAAGTGTTTTCCCTTTTCCTTTTGATTATTCTTCTTCTTCTGATCTTGCTTTCTTTCATCTTTTGCAGACTCTTTTTCTTCTTCGTCTTCTGTCTTGGCTTCTCTTCTTCTTTCTCTTCTCTCTTTCTGCTTTGCTTCTTTTCTTGCGAAGGCTTCTTCTTATCTTTGCAGTCTTTCTTCTGCCTTGCCTTCCTTCTCCTGCGAAGGCTTCTTTCCTCCTCCTTCTCTTCTCTGCCTTGCCTTCCTTCTCCTTTGGTCCTTCTGTTCTTCCTGCCTTTCCTTCTTCCTTCTCGCGGCCAAGTCTTTCTTCCTCAACATTCAGCCTGTGCCTACACAGAGCAAAACCTACCCCTTTCCCTCTACCCGCGCCTCTCTCTCTTAGCAATTCACTCAAACATGCTCTCCCAGAGCCACACACGTAATCGGGTCGGATTCGCACCCGGGACCAGGCGCACCTGCAGGTGGTGATGCGCGAGGAGTGCGTGGGTTTGGGTTGGGTCGAATCCCGCCAGATCCGCGAGATGAAACCGCGGACGAGGCGGGCGTGAGGGCGAGGGACCTCACCCCTGTGCTTTCGGAGGTGGTAAGCATAAAACACAAATTCAACTTATAGCATACCCGCGCCTCGCGATTCCATGATGTGGGACTACAGGTTCTGCCCTGATTTCGTGCGCGCCCGCAGACCTGCGTGCAATCGCCACAGCTGCTGGCTTCGCAGCGCCCCTGGCTGGACTCGAGGAACTTTACAACGCTTGCTCGAATACGCAGCACCTGAAGACTGGAGCTGCTGCGAAGCTGCTTCAACCTTCGTCAATGGCGGCAGGAGCTGAAATCTTGTCAGACACAAAGCGAGCCTCTCGGCTCAATTAGACCAGCTAGGGACCTTCGCCGTAGCACGGCAAAGGTGGTGAGCCATGCTGCAAGCCGCAGGATGGCCTAGGCATGCGTCCCTAGGTCAACCTGTGGCCAGATGTGTGGGGTTGTTCGGAGGGCTACTGTGGAGGTGCAGAGTGGCAGTGGAGGGGTGGAATGTGTTCCTGGTGGTGAGGCGGAGCTTACGAGATGGTTGGCGAGCCGTGTGGAGGGGCGGAATGGTGGGAGCGGCTCGCCGAAGGTCTGTCGGTGATGTGGAAGATGAGGGTGGTCAGCGTCGGTCGAGGGTCGATTAGATGAGATAACAGGGGGAAAAGAGAGAGGGGACTACGGGGAATAGTTCTAACCTAATTGTAGGGAAGAAGGAGGACTGAGGGCGGACAACTGTACCTGCTGTCGCCGGAGAAGATGCTGCCCAGTGGGGGAGAACGGCGGCGACGACGGGGCTGAGGCGGCATGCGCGGGTACTGCGCGACGTGGAGGAGAGTCAGGAAGATAACTTTGCCACTCGTTTTGTGGCAGAGCGAAGAGGGAGGGGATGGGGGCTCGCCGGAGCTTGCTGGGAACTTTGGCCGGACAGGAGGAGATGAATTGGAGGTGGAAACTCGGCCAAATCAAGCTGAAGATCTGCGACCGGGCTTAGAGGTTATTTTATAGGCACTGGGCCGTGCTGTCAGAGCGTGGAGGGCGTGCAATCACCTGAGGTCGGTCGTCGGAGATGGAAAGAGGTTAAGATACCCAAATCTCTCGTGCGTTCGCACGAGAGATTGGGTTCACACCAGAGATTGTGATTGGCCGTAGATGGAAGGGAATTCCTCAGAGAATCTCCCTTCCATTTCTGGGAGAGAATCTCTAAGGAATCAGAGAGTAATCCCTATCTAAACCTCGCCAGAGCTTGGTTCTGCCCTAACAATGGCGGCAGGACCTGATTGCAAAGGTGGCGAGGAACTTAGGGGGCTCTCTGCAAAGATATTCAAAAGATAGGGACCAAGTTGTGATTTAGGTGTACTAAATTGCAAAGTAGGCCAAGATGACCTCGCCTTAGGTCCAAATTTTGGTACAAACCTAATTTGGACCTAAGGAATCCAATGGTGAAGTTATATTTTAGGTTTGACCTCGTTTGACTGGATATTTTGCGTAAAAACCTAAATTAGGTCAATTAATGTGCTAGGACCCTAATCTAGGTCAAGCTGAGTTCCAAAGGCCAAATTGAGTGTTCTGAACCCTAGAGGATATTTTTCCATGATTTTTAGAGGGTTTACTTGATTTTTATCCCGACCGGAACCTTGTTAATTTAAGTGGGTCTGTTTTAGGGTTACCAAGTGTCATTTAATTCCTAGATTGCACATAAACCCATTTCTGATTGACTCAACCCACTTTTTATCTCATTTAGACCATTTGACCTATGTTTTGCCTCTGAGAAATCCCGTTTATGTACTGCAATGGTAAAATTGCAGTTTTAACATTTATTTCATGTTTTCTTCTCAGAGCACTTGTTCCTTCAGTTAAGCCTTCTTCTAGGTTATGCAGGAGCTTTTATCTTCTTTATTGGGTCAAAATGAGCTAGTTATGGCTCATGATGAGGCTCTCATCATACCCCCATGCCTAGCTTTTGCTAGTCCCTTAGCAAAATTTCAAGGTTTCAACTTCCGTTCTAGACCCTGAGTGTCTGTCAACAATGATAAGTGCTTCTCCTCTTGTGATTAGGTAGGAATGCCGACAATAGGCCTAGAGGTATCCAAGTACCAACCAAAATCCGGACCTGTTCTGCTTTAGCCTCAGTCTTCCTCAAAGGTTTCTACGGCCTACAGAAACTAACCTAAGGTTTGTTGGACTCCACGGTTAAAGCACCGTGCTTGAGACATTTTTAGCCTAAGTTCAGTTTGCAGTGCATTTTTTTGTAAGAGAGAGATAGAGGATTTATTTGTTTGGAGAGCTTTTCTCTCTCTTTTCTTCTTATTTCTAGCTTCGGATTAGCTTCTCAACACGATCTGTATCGGATTCCTCGTCCCCATCATCAATCCTCAAGGGTCCCTAGCTTTCGAGATTTCGAGATAATCCCGCCCATGGCAACCCCCAGAACCCTGGCTTTCGAGATTTCGAGATAATCCCGCCCATGGCGTTCCGTGGCCGAATTCAAACCCTGGCGATCAACATTTCGTGATAATGCCACCCATGGTATCTGAACCAGCAGAGTGCTTACATGCCCCCAGTAGGATATTTAAATATCCTAAGAGACAAGCACCGAGGAGACGATATACTGTTACGCATCTTCGAGGGGGATTTCCCGCCTCTCCGCACTGGGAACTCGTCCAAATCAACTTGTGCTGATTGGCCGCTCCTAATCTAGGTGACTCTTTCAGAACATTAAACGCTCTTGCGTGTTTTGGATATTTATGCGCACTGAACCAGACTGTGTGTGAATTTGGGTTGCTTAGGTTACCGAATCCCGCAAACCGGAGGTCAGTTAACGAGGCCGAATACTTCCTAAGCCTTAGACCTAATACTTAAGCTTCGCATTTTCCTCAACCTCTTGAGGATTATCCAGATTTTAACGAACAGGTGAATTTTTAAGCTAAAGATTCTAGCCCAAGAGACCTAAGACCAGCATTCCCACTAATCTCTTGTTGTATCTGCTTAGCACTTTTTTTTTTTTTGATCTGGTCTAGAACTTCAATTAATTCCTTAGTCTTTCACTAATGACTATTTCTTTTCTCTTTCTCATTTTGTGCTCCTTTTTGTCATTTTTGCTATTTTTCTCCTCCTTTTGAATATGTGGCTTACAAAATTTCCTTCCTCCCCCATTTTTTTGTTCTTTTTCATAATTTTTCAATTTTTTGTGTTTTTGACATATGCAAATTTTTTGTGTGTAAGACTCCTGACTTTTTTCTTGGTTCTGTATGTATGCACTTTATCACCCCCCCATGCCTAAGTTTCGCAATGTCCTCATTGTAACCAGAGGGTGTGAATTAGTGTTGAGGTCAGGGACTTAGAACAGGATACATCGGGTGGGTGAATGGGTCGAAAATGACTGATGCGGATGATTTTAAGCTCTGATACGTGTACCAGAGGTGGGATCAACTGTCTAAGGCTGAACTCAAGGTGCAATAGACGTGGAGTACGGACGGATAATCAGACGGGTCTCTGTTTTTGGGATGACGGGTTGCCTCCCGTTAAGCGCTAAATTTAATGCCTTCAGTCGAGCAGAAAATGGGGTGGAGAGGGAGTGGTCAAATTAGCGAAATTTTGTAAAACAAGCACCTTAATTAAGAGCCTGGTTGGTCCAACCAGGTGCTTGTTAAGATCAGTGGGCTGATGATGCAGCCCAAACCCAATAAGTCTGGTGGGTTGATAGATGTAGATCAACAAATGTGGAACCCACCATATGCAGTGAAGTTCTGATGGATATGGAAGTGAAAACTCGGGTTCAGGCTGAGTCGAATCAGCCTGGTCAAAGTAGGGTTCCGAAAAATTATCCATGTAAGGTGTGGAATCCCTACAGGGGTGATCAAAGGATGGAGGCTCCTGATTTGTGGTCTGATCAGTACCCGATACCCGGTCTAGATATGGAGTTGAATCATCTGCAAACGGCTCAGTGAGAGGTGAATCGGAATAGAAATTGAGTCCGGTTGCTGGTCGGGCTGGGGAACGGGTTTTGATTGGTTCTGTATATGTAGAGCAGGTGGCTTCAAAGAAGATTGACATGTTATAATCAGGAGGCAGATTTTCTCCGATGTTATGGTCAGATTCAAAATCGTCGGAGAGTTTGCGAAAATCAAAGTTTGAATGAGATTCCAGATCATGAGTTCCACCATAGAATAAATCATATGTTGTATATTCAGCAGCCTGATTGGGATCTAGCCTAAATGTTAATTCTAAGCTTAAAAGGGTATCCTTATCTGGTAGAGGCTCAGATTCTAAGCTAGTAGGGCAGACCCAATTGAAACCCTGCTCGTCCAACTCCTCGATTTCTATGTCGTAGATTGGCATGACTTCCGAAAAATCGATTCGTTCCTCTGAGGAGGTTGGCAAGGGATATTCATCAAATCGAGGCCCAAAATCAGATTCTTCATTAAAAGATTGATATTCTTCATCTGGGGCCTTGAAATCTTCAAAATATGTTTCAAATCTAGGTTCTAGGCTTAGGATGTGGGTTGAATTACTAGAATTTAGGTCTGAATAACTTTCGAGTGTCACCTTATCAGAATAAGGGACGGAATTTACACCCTCGAGAGGTTTAGTTCTACTCTCATACTTGCAGGAGTCTTGGGATTCTAAAATGGGCTCATCATGGTCTTTTCCTGCATTTGGAGCTTCCCAACCTTTTTCAATATCAGGTGCATTATACTCCATCTGGGTTGGGAATCCACAACCATTTTGTGTCTCAAACCCGAGATCAGATTTATCCTCGATGTTGTCCCAAGATAGTTCATCCTCTGTTGGTGGTATGTACGGGTATTTCTGATCAATCACTTGTTTTATTAATCTCATTATCTCTTCCCGTTTTTCAAGACTATCTTGGTGTTGCTTCCAAAGTCGAGGATTTGTCATACATTGAAGGTATTCACTATTGTGCAATTTTTCTATCTCAATGTATGCAGTAATGAGCAAGTCACGGGTTGATCCTTTGTTGGCTTCTACTAATAGTACTTGGGCACAAGTTATGACAAAGGTTGTGGTTGTTGGGACATCAACCTGAATGTTTCCTACTGTTGTTGAGGTTTCTTCATTTTCATAGAATTTCATGGCATCCTCAATCATTTTATCTCTCATGGATCTCTGATATTCAGGTTTCTTGAATGGTGGTCCTAGGTGGTTTGGCTGCATATTTAGATCAGGTGGTGGAGTCAAGATGTAGAATCAAGTTATGAATCACGATTTGTTATGAAGCGATCAGATCTAAATAACGAGTCCCACTGAAAATGTGTATGTGTGCTCTAAAGAGAAAAGATGAGGGACTGGAGATGTTCTTGACTCAATCAAGACACCCAAAGATGTTTGGATGACTATGGAGGTTCGGGGCGGATGGACCCCTGGATCAGAAGATCGTCCACCTGAGAATTACCTGGGCAGCCAGAGAGGGAGAGTCCCGCAAAGACCCCTACATGGTAGAGCGTAACTACGGGTTACAGGGTTTTCCCCACCCGACCTCTCTTGTCACTGAGATTCCAGGTAGACCAGAATGGGGACCTTGACCTCTTAAGTCTATCACTTTTTATTTCAAAGGTGCTTTTAGGGTTCTTACTTGAACTTTAGATGTTTTTGGTATTGCGACCTAATTTAGAGGTTGGTTGACCCAAGGGGTCAACTTCACCTGACCTGTCCTATAGATGGCAGTATGATTCTAAGTTTGGAGCCTAGAGATCACCCTGATTTCACTCCCAGGTTATTAGGTCCAAAAATTTTAAGATTCAAGTGATTTTAGAGATCAATTTTAGGGTTTGTCTTATTTAGCTCTCTTTAATCAAGGGCTTGGGTAGCACACTGATGCGGGAGGGTTTATTTCCTTTTATACAGGCATGTGTGACTAGTGCTTCAAGACCCTAATGTGGAAACCCTAATTTGGTTCTATTTCCAATCCTCTTTTTCTTTTTCACAAAAGTTCTCTTTGGACTTATAAACAAGAAGTGTGTGGTCCGCCTAGATTAAGCGTTATTTCAATTAGGCACAAGAATTTGTGGGATGGAATCTAAAGAAAATCACTCCAACTTCAAGAATATTTGCAGAAATTTTCGCAAAATCAGGAAATGTTTTGCCTTAGAGATGGTGATTACTATATAAAGAAGGCAATTGATTCCTAAATTGATTTTCTTCTTTTTGTCTTTCAAAGATTAGGGGATGATTAAGGAAGAAAAGAAATTACCTGCCCTGGAGTGGTTGACTTGTGGGAGAGATTTTCTCGTGAAGTACCTGCAAGATCACATCAAAGCAAAGTAGGGCAAGTTAGTGTTCAATATGATAAAAAGAATGTAGAGACTAGTGTTAAATTGCGCGTTGCTCCCCGGCAACGGCGCTAAAATGTTCGTAACGCTTTTGTGCGAGTTTTAAAGAGAATATGACGTTGTAGTATAGCCGACAAATCGTTCAAACAAATAGAGAATTTTATTACTCGAAAACCAGAGTATCCGAGGTCGAACACAGGGAGCAAATGGAATTTACTACTAATCAAAATGTAATTGAACACTCTAATTCACTCAAAACTGGAATTCAGAGGTATCTAAAAAAATAATTCAAACAAAAGAGTCAAATTGGACGTCTGATCTTGGGATCAGACGTCTTAAAAGTGTTTTCCCTTTTCCTTTTGATTATTCTTCTTCTTTTGATCTTGCTTTCTTTCTTCTTTTGCAGACTCTTTTTCTTCTTCGTCTTCTTTCTTGGCTTCTCTTCTTCTTTCTCTTCTCTCTTTCTGCTTTGCTTCTTTTCTTGCGAAGGCTTCTTCTTATCTTTGCAGTCTTTCTTCTGCCTTGCCTTTCTTCTTCTCCTGCGAAGGCATCTTTCCTCCTCCTTCTCTTCTCTTCCTTGCCTTCCTTCTCCTTTGGTCCTTCTGTTCTTCCTGCCTTTCCTTCTTCCTTCTCGCGGCCAAGTCTTTCTTCCTCAACGTTCAGCCTGTGCCTACACAGAGCAAAACCTACCCCTTTCCCTCTACCCACGCCTCTCTCTCTCAGAAATTCACTCAAACACGCTCTCCCAGAGCCACACAGGTAATCGGGTCGGATTCGCACCCAGGACCAGGCTCACCTGCAGGTGGTGATGGGCGAGGAGTGCGTGGGTTTGGGTCGGGTCGAATCCCGCCAGATCCGCGAGATGAAACCGCGGACAAGGTGGGCGTGAGGGCGAGGGACCTCACCCCTGTGCTTCCAGAGGCGGCAAGCATAAAACACAAATTCAACTTATAGCATACCCGCGCCTCGCGATTCCACGATGTGGGACTAAAGGTTCTGCCCTGATTTCGCGCGCGCCCGCAGACCTGCGTGCAATCGCCACAGCTGCTGGCTTCGCAGCGCCCCTGGCTGGACTCGAGGAACTTTACTATGCTTGCCCGAATACGTAGCACCTGAAGACTGGAGCTGCTGCGAAGCTGCTTCAGCCTTCGTCAATGGCGGCAGGAGCTAAAATCTTATCAGACACAAAGCGAGCCTCTCGGCTCAATTAGACCAGCTAAGGACCTTCGCCGTAGCACGGCGAAGGTGGTGAGCCATGCTGCAGGCCGCAGGATGGCCTAGGCATGCGTGCCTAGGTCAACCTGTGGCCGGATGTGTGGGGTTGTTCGGGGGGCTACTGTGGAGGTGCGGAGTGGCAGTGGAGGGGTGGAATGTGTTCCTGGTGGTGAGGCGGAGCTTACGAGATGGTTGGCGAGCCGTGTGGAGGGGCAGAATGGTGGGAGCGGCTCGCCGGAGGTCGGTCGGTGATGTGGAAGATGAGGGTGGTCAGCGTCGGTCGAGGGTCGATTAGATGAGATAACAGGGGGAAAAGAGAGAGGGGATTACGGGGAATAGTTCTAACCTAATTGTAGGGACGAAGGAGGACTGAGGGCGGACAGCTGTACCTGCTGTCGCCGGAGAAGACGCTGCCCAGTGGGGGAGATCGGCGGCGTGCGCGGGTACTGCGCGACGCGGAGGAGAGTCAGGAAGATAACTTTGCCACTCGTTTTGTGGCAGAGCGAAGAGGGAGGGGAGGGAAGCTCACCGGAGCTTGCTGGGAACTTTGGCCGGACAGGAGGAGATGAATTGGAGGTGGAAACTCGGCCAAATCAAGCTGAAGATCTGCGACCGGGCTTAGAGGTTATTTTATAGGCACTGGGCCGTGCTGTCAGAGCGTGGAGGGCGTGCAATCGCCTGAGGTCATTCGTCGGAGATGGAAAGAGGTTAAGATACCCAAATCTCTCGTGCGTTCGTACGAGAGATTGGGTTCACACCAGAGATTGTGATTGGCCGTAGATGGAAGGGAATTCCTCAGAGAATCTCCCTTCCATTTCTGGGAGAGAATCTCTGAGGAATCAGAGAGTAATCCCTCTCTAAACCTCGCCAGAGCTTGGTTCTGCCCTAACAATGGCGGAAGGACCTGATTGCAAAGGTGGCGAGGAACTTAGGGGGCTCTCTGCAAGGATATTCAAAAGATAGGGACCAAGTTGTGATTTAGGTGTACTAAATTGCAAAGTAGGCCAAGATGACCTCGCCTTAGGTCCAAATTTTGGTACAAACCTAATTTGGACCTAAGGAATCCAATGGTGAAGTTATATTTTCTGTTTGACCTCTTTTGACTGAATATTTTGCGTAAAAACCCAAATTAGGTCAATTAATGTGCTAGGACCCTAATCTAGGTCAAGCTGAGTTCCAAAGGCCAAATTGAGTGTTCTGAACCCTAGAGGATATTTTTCCATGATTTTTAGAGGGTTTACTTGATTTTTATCCTGACCGGAACCTTGTTAATTTAAGTGGGTCTGTTTTAGGGTTACCAAGTGTCATTTAATTCCTAGATTGCACATAAACCCATTTCTGATTGACTCAACCCACTTTTTATCTCATTTAGACCATTTGACCTATGTTTTGCCTCTGAGAAATCCCATTTATGTTCTGCAATGGTAAAATTGCAGTTTTAACCTTTATTTCATGTTTTCTTCTCGGAGCACTTGTTCCTTCAGTTAAGCCTTCTTCTAGGTTATGCAGGAGCTTTTATCTTCTTTATTGGGTCAAAATGAGCTAGTTATGGCTCATGATGAGGCTCTTATCAACCCCCCAGCCGTGGTCGTTTGACGCTACTCCCATAGCTAGACATCAAATTAATCAGTACAAGTAGGTTAATCAAAAATAATCTCAGACTAGGCCCTGAAGAGCGAATCAAACCTTAAGGCCAACATCTACTCAATTTTATTAAGGCCTGGGATTGTGGTGCTTATGGAATGTGATGCACCCTTACAATGGGTTGTGCCCTTAATGATTGATTGAGATTTGTGTAAGTGCGTGCACAACCAGGGTTTTCAAGCAAGATTATTTATAATGCGTGAATTTTAATGTTCAAATCTTGCTTAAGTAGCTTTTAGGGTTTCAAATTAGGTGAATTGCAATCAAGTTTCTAGGCAAACCAAGTTGTAAAACACGGGTGAAGATTGTTTTCCTTTAAAATCAGAAATAAAGTGAAGTGCCTGGAATATACCTAGATTGAAAACCCTAAGGAGGAGCTACTTGATGAGTTGGTTTTAAATAAAGTGGTGCGGCCCAAACAACTCAAACAATTGGCCACAAACGCACCACTAGGTTAGGCACTCAAAAATGGTTAACCTAGAATAATTTCTACTCTGTTATGTGTTGCTTTGTGTGTACCGGTTCCACAGATCAGAATCCGGTTGAGTAGAAAATAAATCAAGTTGATCAAGTGCCTTGAATGTGGGTGTGTGTTGTGTGTTTGTTGGAAATTACCCCACAAAATTATCTTTTTGTTATTTTTTTTTTTATGAATGAGGGTGGAATGAATGTGAGTGGAAATCCAAACAACCAAACTATTCCTAGGATTTATGCAAACACCTAGGTTAATTGGAATTTGGATTTAATGTGGTGAATGAAATCTATGGAGGGGGAAAGAATGGGGAAGCACTTACAGTTGTCTTCAACTGCACTTTACTCCAGTTTATCGCTTATTGATTCCTTGATGGAGGTCTCTGCAAAACAATAGACACAAGAGAAAGCTAGTTAGAAAACAAATAAAGTGCAAGAAATGCAAAGGAAAGATCGGAAATCGTTGCCTCCCGGCAACGGTGTCACAATGTTGAACGTATACGAATTGCTCCGCTAACGTGTTTGATTTTAGAAAACCTGTCGTTGTAGCTTGAAAGCGAAGAATTCGTGTTCAACAAATAAAATTTATACCGAAAAGAATTCAAGGTCGAACACAAGGAAGCTACGTTGATCTATATTTGCAATTATATCTTTTTAGGATTTTTGATAAGCAAAGCGATATAATTACAATGGAGCTATCAGACTGAAAGAAAGAGAGAGAGGGAGAGAGAGAGAGAGAACATGCATTCAATATTTCAACTGTTTATACAATCAAACTAAATAAAAGTTACACTAGAAAGGGAAAAATCAATTACACTATAAAGCAGGAAAATTCTACACTAGAAAAGTTGTAAATAAGAATGGGAGAGAGAAGTTATCCTCCTCGACGATTTCTTGGAGGACGAACTGGACAGGACAACTCCTGGACGAAGGAGAACGAAGCAGGACGAAGGAGGACGAAGCAGAAGAATGGGAACGGAGCAGCACGCCGTCGTCGTCACGGGATCCACTTTCGAAGGGGGACGAAAATTTGGACTTTATCTCGAGAGAAACATCCCGGGTGTGGGACAAGCTTCTCTTGATCTTTGGAGGGGTAGAGAAGAGAAGGAAGGGATCAGAATTTCGTATGGAGGGGGTCTCCTTTCATAGTTGCAAGGAGTAGGGGCAAAATGGTCATTACAACTTTAAAATAATAAATGAGGGGTCTTTAGTGACAGATAAAACCGTCGCTAAAGCCTCCTTCGTGGGCGTCGTAGGCGGCTCGAGCGTGCCTGCCTGCCTGCTCTCGTGCGCAACGCCTGCGCACATCCGCTGAGTCTCAGTCGTCCGATCGCGAGATCGGACGGCTTAAGATGCATCTTCGCCCACTGCCGCTCCCGCCTGGCACGTACGATGCTGCGTGACGCCGCGCGTGCAATAGCGCGTGAACGCTATTGGGCACTCGCGGCCATTGGATTACAATCTGATAATTGATCAAAACGTGCCCGCTCGCCTCAGAAACCGCTTGGCGAGGTGATGAGAACCTCATCATGAGCCATAACTAGCTCATTTTGACCTAATACAAAGGATAAAAGCTCCTATATAACTCAAGGAAAGGCTTAACTCAAAGAATTCTAAGTTTAAGGAGAAAACAAGTCAAGGGGTAAAAATGCAATTTTACCAGTATAATCTGCATACAGGGTAATTCAGGGTCCAAACATAGGTCAAAGCAACCTAATAAGAATAAAAGTGGGATGAGATGATCTGGCAAGGGCTACAGCAATTCCAAGGAACTAAATGATAATCTGTAACCCTAAAACAAACCCACTTCAATTCACGAGGTTCAAGGCAAAGCAAAAATGGAATAAACCCTCTAAAATTCATATAAAAATAATCTCTAGGGTTTATAACCTTCAATTTGACCTTAGGAACCCATCTTGACCTACATTGAGAACCATACCCAATTAATAACTTAATTTGGGTTTTTGCGTAAATTGACCAGTCAAACAAGGTTTAATCTAGAAATAAAATTCACCATCAGATTCCTTAGGTCCTAATTAGTCATGTATAAAAACTTGAGCCTAAGAAGAAACCTTCTTGACCAACTTTACACTTTGGTCCTCATATATTTACTTTTTGGCCCTCAACTTTTGAACCCTCGCATTTTGGCCCCTAACTCTCCTTCGTTCTTTGCGTTCAGGTCCTCCCTGCAAAACCTGCCAGCACCATGCTCCGGCGACCTTGCGCGGAGCATGGCGCCGCGCAGGGTGAGGGGGAGGGTCTGGCAAGTAAACCAGGGGTGCCCTGCGTCGTCAGGCGTCGCAGGGACACCCCCCTGGTCGCTGTAACCCACCATACCGGCCGTGCGAACGCACGGACGGTATGGGTTTCCATCTCCGGCGAGGGAGACACGTCGTCTCCCTCGGCCTTCCTCTCTGATTCGGTCCCTATAAATACCCCCGTCGCTCCACCGTTCTTCCCAGCTCGGTCCTGACGGAGAAAGACCCCCACTTCCTCTCTTCCCACTCCGACAGGAAGCCCTCCAGCTCCGGCGGCCTCCCCTCTTCCTCCTCGTCGCTCTGCCGCACTACCAGCTGCAGGGTTGCTCTCCCTCACTCTTCCCGCGCCACGCCGCACCCAGCTGGCGCCTCTCCGGCCCTCTGCTCGCCGCCGCCCCTTCCCCCGGGCATCTTCTTCTCCGGCGACAGTCGATACGACTGTCGCCCGCTCCGGCCCCTCCTCGTCCTGCTAAGTAGGTAGAACTCCTCCTCTTCCTCCCCTCTTCCTTTTCCTCACTTTAAACATCTACTGTCGCCCTCGATTCCGACAAATCACCGTCACCTTCTCCGCCTCCGGCCATCCTCCGGCGAGCCGCTTCCATTACTCCAGCATCCCACACGGCTCGCCGACCTGCACATAATCTCCGCCTCCTCACCCTGATCCATTTCCGCCCCTCCACTTCCCCCAAATCACCCTCTGCAACTCCACCGAACAAACCCATCTCCCGACCCACAGTCCGACCTAGGGCAGCCCTTAGGCTCCGCCCCGCCGCCTGCACACCCCCCGACCACCTTCGCCGTGCCACGGCGAAGGTCCTCCGCGTTTCTGATTGGGCCGAGAGGCCGTTTTTCTGTGGGCAGGTACCTGCGCTCGTCGCCGCCATTGTTGAAGCGAAGCAGCTTCTTCACCTGCTGCCCCAGGTGCGCCACGCCCAGGTTACGCTCCCAGACAGCGCGAGGCGCCTTCGCGAAGTACCAGGCTGCAGTCGAGTCGAAGCTCTCGCGCGAAGCCCCCGCGCTTCGCCTCGACGGCCGCTGCTTCCTCCGCGCAGGCACCGAAATTGGGGTGGGACATTTAGTCCCACCTCGTAACCTTTCAAAGGAGAGCGCCCGCATAAAGGCAAAACGTGCCTTATGCTCGTTGCCTCCTGAGCACGGGGTGAGGTCCCTCTCACTCACTCGCTCTCTCGACCCGGTCTCGTCTGCGACCACGTCCCGCGGACCTGGCCCGACCCGACTTAGACTAACCTGCACTCCTCGCCCACCACGCACGCCGGTGGGCCTGGACCCGGGCGCGACCCGTACCCGGCTACCCGGCAGCTCTGGGAGAGCTATCCTATGAGCGGATTCTGTGAGAGAGAGACGCGGGGGAGGGTAGAGATAGGTTTTGCCCCTCTCTGATCAAGCTGTGTAAGTGTGCAGGCACAGGTGAAGAAGAACCGTGGAAGAAGACGAAGGCTGAAGGAAGGAGGATCACCGAGCGGCACTGTAGCAGCGATGGTTTAAGTCGTCTGATTGGAAAATCAGACGACGTCCTGAAGGCAAAGAAGGAGAAGGAAGGCGAGGCAGAGGAGAACACAGAGAGACAAGCAGAAAGAGCTGAAAGAAGAAGGTCTGAAGAAAGGAAAAGAAGAAAGAAAGAAGAAGAAGAAGAACAGGACCGCAAGGGAGAAGAAAAAGAAAGAGACGAGCAGAAACAAGAACTGAAAGAAGAAAAGCATCACTACTGCTGCAGATAAAGCAGAAGAGCCAAGCAGAAGAAGATAGGCAAAGAGAAAAGAAGAGAAGAAGAAAGAAGCCAACAAATTCTCTCTCTCTCTCTCTTTATTTTTTTGTACAAGAAACTTGTATCTCTAGAATACAACTTGCTCCCTGAGTTCGACCTCGGGAACTCTTTTATTTCCGAGTAACAAATTGTATTAAACTGGTAATCACCTCTCTATACTATACTACGACGAAATAATAAACACTATAGAGGAAGGAATCCCACCACGAGGCTCGAACGCGCGCCAATGCCTCGCGATAAGGCGTTGAACCGCTGCGCTGCCTCGCCCAAAAGGTCGCGCGGATGGTTTTAAAGAGCCGCGTCCACAGCCGTTGGATCGAGATCCAACGGCGGAGAGGGGGCGGGTGTGCGGTCCTCATAGAATGTAAGCGACTGTTGGGCGGTCGAGATGGTGCCACGTGGCACCATCTTGGCTGTCCATCTTCTGGAAGTTGTAGATGGTGCCACGGATGTCGGATTGACTCGATTTCTGTGTCGTTGAGTTGCGATCGGATTTGTCATCTGAAGTGCGGATTTACACCATCCTAGCCTTTGATCTTCTAGGATTCCCCGGTCACTATCTGATGCTACAGATGCCTGATTAGGGCGATCTTGGAGTCGTTGAACTCCAATCGTCGCCTTGATCACATCCATACGGTTGGATCTTTGATCCGAGGCCCCGATAAAATGTTTGCCTTATCCAAGCACATAAAAGGAGACAATTAACCTCCATTTTATTCAAACTACTCTAAATGCAAGATGATGCATGTTATGCAATATTTATATCATGAAATGCAATCCTATGCTTAAGAACATGCATAAATAGACATTTTAAGTAGTGTAAATGTGTTTACATCAGCACGTATTGTTAAAATCAAATGGCTGGTCTTTAGTGAGAAGCTGACTTAAGGGCTTGGAGATTTGGGAAAAATTTTGTATGAATCGATGGTAGAAACCCACATGACCCAAAAAGGATCTGATCTGTTTGACAGTAGTGGGCGGTGGGAGCTTAGATATAGCATCTACTTTTGCTTTATCTACCGCGATTCCTTATTTTGAAATAACATGGCCCAAGATAATACCTTCTTGGACCATGAAATGACTTTTTTCCTAGCCGAGGACCAGATTAACTTCTATGCACTTTTGGAGAGTTCTTTCAAGATTTTTGAGACAATGGTCAAAAGAATCTCCAAAAATAGAGAAGTCATCCATAAAGACTTCTAAACATTCACCTGCCAGGTCTGAAAAAATTGCAAGCATGCACCTTTGAAAAGTCGCAGGTACGTTGCAAAGACCGAAGGGCATTCTTCGGAAAGCAAAGGTTCCGAAGGGGCAGATGAAAGTTGTTTTGTCCTGGTCCTCAGGATGAACCGCTACCTGATTATAGCTGGAATAACCGTCCAAAAAATAGTAAAAATCCCGTCCGGCTAACCGCTCCAAGATTTGATCAATAAAAGGGAGCGGGAAATGGTCCTTCTTGGTGGTGGTGTTTAATTTTCGGTAATCGATACACACGCGCCAAGAAGAAGCGGTTCGAGTGGCTACATTTTCCCCATTATCATTAGTGACAGCTGTTAGTCCATCCTTTTTGGGGACAACTTGTGTTGGACTAACCCAGGAGCTGTCAGAAATGGGGTAGATGATATCAGCATCCAACCACTTAATAATCTCCTTTTTTACCACCTCCTGCATAATAGGATTCAAGCGCCTTTGTGGTTGGCAGGAGGGGTGAGAATCATCCTCTAAATATATATGATGCATACAATAGGACGGATGAATACCTTGAAGATCAGAAAGGGTCCAACCAATAGCTTTCCGATATTTACTCAAAACCTGGAGGAGTTTGTGCTCTTGTGCCCCGGTAAGTCCAGAATTTATAATCAGGGGCAGGGTCTGATTAGGAGCCAGGAAGACGTATTTAAGGGAGTCGGGCAAAGGTTTTAATTCCAATTGTGGGCCCAGCTACGAAAGAGTTTCTGCTTTGTGGGTTAGAGGTGAGGTGAGAGTGAAAGGGTCAGCTGGAATGTTAGCTGGACGTGTGGTTGGGGTGGAAGGGTGAGAAAAAGTGGATTGTTTAGGAACCGTATTGACAGCAAAACAGGAACCTAAATGGGAAATCTACAAAGTTTCCTCCACAATGTTTTCTATTTCTGAATCCAAATCATCAAAGAAATCTGGTTCTTGCAACTGCCTAGAAGCTTGAAAAATGTCTAAGGTTACAGATTCACTGCCACACATGATCTTCATCGTTCCAGAATCACAATCAATATTGGCGCTGGCGGTGGATAAGAATGGTCTTCCAAGAATAATGGGGGCAAACTTAAGTGCTTCAGGTACCTCTATGTCCAGGACTAAAAAGTCTACTGCGAATAGACAATTTTTGACCCGGACAAGAACATCCTCAACAATTCCCTTTGGTTTAATCGTAGATTGGTCGGCTAATTGGAGAGTAACCTCAACAGGCTTCAATTCACCGATCTTAAATTCCTCAAAAACAACAGTGGGGATAAGATTAATTGAGGCACCAAGATCCAACAAAGTGCGATCAAATGAGGTATCATTAATGATAACTTGGATTAGGGGGGTGCCAGGATCTTTTCTCTTAAGAGGCAGTCGGCTTTGCACAACTGAGCTGACTGTCTCTGGAAGAATTACCTTTCCTAAATTTCTAGGCTGCCTTTTTGGAGTACATAAATCTTTTAAGAATTTTGCATAGGCAGGGATATATTTAATGGCATCTAAGAGAGGGATATTAATTTCTACTTGCCCAAATAAATCCATTAATTCCTTCTCAGTGGGCTCGGATTTCGTCTTTTTCTTTTTTGAAGAGTGGAAGGCTTGTGGAAATGGGGTAGGGTTGCCCTGTTTTGCATGAATTGGTTCCTGAACAATAGGAGGGGAAGAGTTAATCTGTGTGTCATTAGAGTGGGTTTCTTTAACAAGCAGGGTATTGTGAGTGGTTTTCCCATTCCTCAAGGTAACTGCATTTGCAGTCTAGTTGTTTCTAGGATGAGGATGGGGGCCCTGGCTGTTATTGAAACCCGGTGGATGCTGAGGTGCTGGCTGAATGGGTTGACTAGGATATCCACCTTGGAATTGATTCCTTTGATTATTTGGGTTGGGCATGGGTTGGGAAGGTAAATTCCCAATAGGTCGATGATCAGGAGTAACCTTAACTTAGTGTTGCAAGTTGGTAATCATGAGGCTTACATCTGTCATTTGAGTCTGCATTCCTTGCAAAGTTTTCATGACCTGATTATTAATATCATCCTGGGATGGTCCAGATTGATACATAGGTTGCCCATAATTCCCAAAATAGTTTTGTTTGGGAAAAGGAATCGGATTTGGGTTTTTCTAGGAGTGATTCGAGTTAGTCCTCCAGTTTTGATTGGAAGAGTTGGAGGGGTTTCTAAATTGCTCCTGGAGAGCATAAATATTTTCCAAGGTGGGATCAAAAATATTTTGATCAAAATTCCTGGTTAAATCTTGCGGGAAATCAGCCGGAAATTGCTGGCCAGTAGATGTGGAATCAATATTGTGTAGATTTTCTCTTCGGAGAATGTGTGGGGGGCTAGTGTGTGGAGAGTGGACGGGTGAAGTGATGAGAGCCTCATCATGAGCCATAACTAGCTCATTTTGACATAATAAAGAGAATAAAAGCTCCTACATAACCTAGAAGAAGGCTTAATTGGAGAAATAAGTGTTCTGAGAGGAAAACATGAAATAACGGTTAAAACTACAATTTTACCATTGCAGTACATAAACGGGATTTCTCAGAGGCAAAACATAGGTCAAAAGGTCTAAATAAGATAAAAAGTGGGTTGAGTCAATCAGAAATGGGTTCATGTGCAATATAGGAATTAAATGATATTTGGTAACCCTAAAACAAACCCTCTTAAATCAACAAGGTTCCAATCAAGATAAAAATCAAGTAAACCCTCTAAAAATCATGGAAAAATATCCTCTAGGGTTTAAAACATTCAATTTGGCCTTTGGAACCTAGTTTGACCTAGATTAGGGCCCTAACTCATCAATTGACCTAATTTAGGTTTTTACGCAAAATGTCCAGTCAAACGTAGTCAAACCTAAAATCCAACTTCACCATTGGATTCCTTAGGTCCAAATTAGGTTTTTACCAAAATTTGGACCTAAGGGGAGGTCATCTTGACCTACTTTGCAATTTAGCACACCCAAATCACATTTTGGTCCCTAACTTTTGAAAATCATCACAGAGAGCCCCCTAACTTCCTCGCCACCTTTGCAATCAGGTCCTTCCACCATTATTGGGGCAGAATTCTTCTCCAGCGAGGATTAGAGAGGGAATACTCTCTGATTCCTCAGAGATCCCCTCCCAGAAATGGAAGGGAGATTCTCTGAGGAATTCCCTTCCATGTAAGGCCAGTCTTGATCCCTGGTGTGAACCCAATCTCTCGTGCGAACGCACAAGAGATGTGGGTATCTACCCACTTTCCTTCTCCGGCGAGCCGTCGGAGACAAAGGCGTGCCCACCAAGCTCTGAACACACGGCCCAATGCCTATAAAAGAACCCCCAAACCCGGCCCCTCAATTTCAGCTCGACCTGGCCAGGGTTTCACCTCAGATTCGTCTCTTCCTTCCCGGCCAGGGTACCCAGCGAACTCCGGCGAGCTTTCCCTTCCCTTCCTCTTCACTTTGCCACAAAACCAGTGGCAAAGACCTCTTCCTGACTCTCCTCCGCGTCGCGCAATACCCGCGCACGCTGCCTCAGACCCGTCGTCGCCACCGTCCTCCCTCCACTGGGCATCTTCTTCTCTGACGACAGCAGGTACAGCTGTCCGCCTCTCCGTCCCCTTCGTCCCTACAATTAGGTTAGAACTACTCCCCGCATTCCCCACTTTCTTTTCCTCACTGTATTTCACTCAATCGACCCCTCGACCGTCGCTGACCACCGCCATCTTCCATCCCTCCGGCCAACCTCCGGTGAATCGCCCCCGTCGCTCCACACTTCCGCACGACTCGCCGACCAACTCAGAGGCACCGCCTCACCTCACCGAGCAACCTCCACCCATCCACCATCCCTCTACGCCTCCACAACAGCCCCCCGAACACACCCACACCTCCGGTCACAGGACGACCTAGGCACGCACAGCTAGGCCGCCCCGCAACCTGCTGCACGTCGCACCACCTTCGCCGTGGCACCAATAGGCCGTATTCATGCATGATAGGATCGGAGCTGCAGCTGCCATTGACAACGGTTGAAGTAGCTTCCAAGCACGCTCAGGCTCCGTGGCTTCAGAATTTCAGCTGCTGTGGAGTGGAGTGGAGTGAGTTGCGTGCAAGCAGCCAGTTATCCAGTGAAGAGAGTTGAGGCTGCAACTGAGCGGAGCGCGAAGAGCGTTCTGCAGGCGTGTGCGAGAGCAAGGCGGGACTAATAGTCCCACATCGGAAATCTACGAGGCGCAGGTGTAGTATAAAGTGAATTTGTGTTATCTTCTCGTTGCCTCTGAACGCACAGGGGTGAGGTCCCTCACCTTACCCACGCTCACCTCGTCCGCAGTTTCACCTCGCGGATCTGGCGGGATCCGACCCGACCCTATCTGAGCACACCTCGCGCATCACCCTCACGTCGGTGCGCCTGGTCCCGGGTGCGCTACCCGACCTGATTACCCACGGCTCTGGGAGAGCGTCCTATGAGTGATTCTTAGAGAGAGAGACGCGCGGGTAGAGGGACAGGGTAGGTTTTGCTCCTTGTGCAGGCAGGCTGAGAGTTGAAGAGAAGAGACTTAGCCGCAGGAAGGAGAAGAGAAGGAGCAGAAGAAGAAGAAGCTCTGAAGAAAAGGCTAAGCAAGGCAGAAAGAAGAAAAAAAAGGCAAGGCAGAAAGACCAAGGAAGAAAAAGCCTTCGCAGAAGAAAAGAAAAGAGAATCCAAAGAAGAAGAAGACAGAAGGAAAGATAGAAGAGAAAGAAGCAAAGTGAAAGAAAGCAAGATCAGAAGAAGAAGAATAATCAAAGAAGGGAAAACACTTTTAAGACGTCTGATCTTGTGATCAGACGTCCAATTTTACTCTTGCCTAGATTACTTTTTAAATGCATTTGAATTAAACTTTTGAGTAAATTAGAGTGTTCAATTACATTTGAGATTAGTAGTAAATTCCAATTGCTCCTTGTATTCGACCTCGGATACTTCGATTTTCGAGTAATAAAAACTTTTATTTGTTGATGACGCTTGATCACCTATACTACGACGCAATAACTGTTAAAACACGACCGAGCCAGTCGCTTCAACATGGAGCTTGTTTGTTTATGAGCTTTTCTTCCATTTTCTTTTGGTGAATTTGCATCTGGTCCAATCGTTGAGCTAACATATATAGATCATCTTGCGTGACTGGAACAGAGGTGGATTTGGAGTCAATTTCATGGACTCCGTGTCTGGGGTTTTGTGATCTGCCAAAAGTGTCCATTGAAGTCATGTTAAATGAGTTTTCACTCATTTCTTAAAAAAGAAGATAGGCACTTTCGGCGTCTTTGTTAAGAAAATTTCCCCCACATGAGGCATCCAAAAATCGTTTCAAATGATCTAATCCATGATAGAAGATCTGCACTAACTGCCATTGTGGAATTTCATGATGGGGACAACTTCTTAGAAGTTCCTGAAATCTTTCCCAGGCTTCGTGGAGGGGTTCACCAATTTTCTGTTGAAAGGTCGTTATGGATCTTCTTAATGCATTCGTTCAACCGATCGGAAAATTTTTTTTAAGAAAAGCACTTTTTAATTGGGGCCAGGTGGTAATAGGGCGCCCAACCGTTCTAAACCAATGAGATGCTTTGTCTTTAAGAGAGAGAGGAAAGAGTCTCATTAACCACACGTCTTCCTGCGCATTGTGGGAACGAGTGGTTTGAGCGAGGACAGTTAATTCCTCGAGATGACAAAAAGGGTCCTCTCTTGGAAGACCATGAAAATGCTTGATAAGGTTTAGAATGGCTGGTTTGATCTTGAAATCCCCTTGTGGTATAACCACCCCTGGTCTTTCCTCATAATTGGAAGGATCATAGAAATCCTTAAGAGGAACGACAGGCTGTTGGCAAGGTGGTGGATTTTGTCCTTGATTAGCTAGGTTCGTGACAGTCCTAACTAGGTCTTCTTGATTTTGTTGCAGTCGAGCCAAATGGTCGACCATTAATGCAAAGGGATTTGTATTTTGGGTTATAATTGGAGGGCCACCTGGCCCTGCTGGTATTTCTGGTTGCTCCAAGTTAGGAAGGTGAGGGAGGGTGAAGTCAGCTTGTGGGTCGGCTGATGGGTTAGAAGTGGAAGCAGAATTTTTTTGACAGCTTCCTGGGTTTTCCATTTTTTTAGAAGAGGAGGGGGAAGAAAATAATGATTTCCTGCTGCGGGGGGAGAAATCAGATGGTCCCTCGAGGTGTGGTTTTTGGGACCGTCGCCTGTGCATGCACTACTTGGAAGAATTGGAGGGGAGGAGAAGAGAAAGAGATGAGAGAAAGTGTGTAATTCAAACAAACAAAACTAGATCTAACTTAAATGCGACTCCCTAATAATAAACCTAAGACTTGGTCTATGTAGGAAATAAGTAGTCAATAGTGAATACCCGTTCTATCAACAAATCTAGCCAAGTTGCTTAAGGGGAGGTTTGGGCCCAAACATTTCCAAGGGAAAACCCCAAGTGCATGTACAAACCCGCGCCTGGTTGTTTGACATGGCCCCTCAGCATGAACACCAGATACAGATCACAGAATTGGTACTAACTAAAGAAAACTTAAGACCTAGATAGCAAGCCTAAGTTGATGAAGCCTTAGGGATCAAGTTGCTACAAGATTTAATTAGGTCTGGGATACTATAGTGCACACGGAATGTGGAGGGTGGTAATTGGGTTGTTACCCTGTTATTTCGATTTTTTTGTGTATGTGCAGGAATTGGAGAGTGGCTCCAATGAAAATCAAGTTGTCACACAATTTTTTTGTATTTTTGTCTTTTAGGATTTGATTTAATTGAATGTGTTTTAGGGTTTCTCTAGCTAAATTTTCAAACAAGTTTGAAAATCCACAATCAAAGGAAAATAAGTTGTATGGGTGATTGTATATTTCCTTTAAATTGAGTCTCTAAAAAGAAAGAAGGAAACCCTAAGCCAATTGTCCCTAAGACAGAAATTTAACTACCAATGAGTTATTTTTAGGCTTTCTAAATAGATAGTGATCTAATCAATCCAACCAACACCACTACCTTGAGTGAAATCAAACAAGGATTCCATAAAATATTTTTGTAAGATTTTAGGAATTTGTTTGATAATTTTTTTTAATTTTTAATTGTACTAGTGTCAAAGTTCAGAAATGATACCTGTGGGTATTGTGGACTTTTCAGTATTACCACCAGCCTTAGAAAATTTTTGTGATTTTATGTGATGTGTAAAATTTTACAAGGATTCCAGAAAAATAAATTTCACAAAAATTGGATGAGTATAAAAATTGTAAAAATTCACGGACAATGGCAAAACAGGAAGATTAGAGGGTGTGACCCCTCTGCAATCCACGAATTTTTTAAAATTAAATACAAATCCAATTGATCTGAAATTTGGAACAGATGTTCCTAACTTAATTGGGAATTACTGTATGAAACTTTATGATTTTAGGAGGCTTGTGGTATTAGGAATCAATTTTTCAAGTCTGGACAGAAATCTGGATCCGAAAAATAGAACACCAATACTTGCAATGGAGTGGTGCTAAAGAAGCATTCAAGCAAATAATGGATTTTAAAATGCACTACTTCACTTAATCAAGTTGTTTGGGATCCTGAAAGCCAAGTTTAATATGTTTTTGGTAGTTTTAATTAATTATGTGACCAGAAAGAGGAACCAACCTGAATTTCGCGGGAAGAAAAGGAACTTTGAGCTCTCGCTTCCAAATTCCCTCTTTCTTCCTGCAATAGTCCCTGCACACAAAAAAGAGAAGAAAGAGAAGAAGATGAGATCTACTTCAAGCAAGAGGAGAAATAATAGCAAAGCCGTGCCTCCCCGGCAACGGCGCCAAAAAGTGATAGCTAAATACACGTGATTTGTAAAAGTGGGTTTTTAATGTCGTTGTAACACACGAATTCGCTTTCGCTTTTAAATTTATATCCTAGATAGGGGAGGATCTAGGTGAAATTTCCTACTAGGAGGGGGTGACGTAATAATTGCAGAAATAAATATAAACAATCTCACAAAATAGACAATCACACAAGTACACAAGTATTTTTTAGGTGGAAACCCAAACCGGGTGAAAACCACCACCTAACCCTCTCGAGTTAGGATTTTTCGATCAACCAAGTTGATCAAAATCCACTACACGAATCACTTTAAACGAGGGTGATTCGACCTCAAATACAACCACGCTACAAGTGCGAAGGTAGCGTTCCTCAACCCCTTCTCTTCACGAGAAGGATTTTGTCTCTCGAAGGAGACGGGAATTCGCAAAGCGAATACCCAACCAAATAACAAAGATAAAAGAACAATAATCCTATAGAGCCAACAAAGTAATTTTAAACCTAGCTTCTATAGGAATTAGGAAACTCCCCTTTGAAAGGAGTGCATCGGCGACGCGGATGCGTGAACAATACGACGGCGCTACGTCACTCTCGTGAACTACGGCGGGAGAGCGGGTGCGCAAAGATTGATGCTCTCAAGATGAAGAATTAGAGCTTGGAGAGCAAGAGAGTCTTTTTGGACACAAAAGAGTATGAAAGTGTGTAGCTAGGTGTGTGTTTGTGTTGCAAAGGTTCCCCTCTATTTATAGAGGCCTTAGGAAGGCTTAGGAAAGGTTCCATAGCCGTTGGGTGCAAAGCCCAAGTGAATCAACCCGAAATCAGGAACAATCATTGCACTGACAGGGTTATCAGACGTCTAATTCTGGCATCAGACGTCTGGAAGACCACTTTAAGACGTTTGATTTCAAGGTCAGACGTCTGATTTCGGGCGGGTTCCTTCCTGACTTGAATCAAATCTAAACAGGGTTCTTGTGCAAGTCCATCAGACGACATACAGGACGTCTAGCACTATGTCTGGACGTCTGGAAACCTACTTTTTCCTGGGAATGGATTTGCAACGGCTAGAAAATCTCTGAGAGGAGATTTTCGGGTCAGTCGAGGCAAAACGGTCAATTATCAGACGTCTGGAAGGGCTTAAGGACGTCTGATAAGGCTCTAACGGTCATATCCTCGAGTGTTCGCTAAGAGAGCCAACGGTCCACTAATTTGACGTCTGGCAAAGTCATCAGACGTCGCCTAAGACGTCCGGTCTAAGGTCTGGACGTCTGATTTCATCAGACAAAACTAACTATGTCCAACCTAAATGTTATCAGACGTCTAAATCAACAGTCAGACGTCTTAAAACACTTTATCAGACGTCTGATTTGGTAATTAGACGTCTGGAAACTCTATTTGAACCCTACATTGGTTTTCTAAGTTCTCTACAGAAAACCTAAGTATCCTAGGGTTGTGCCGGTGTTCCTAGGACTACTGTTAGGGTACTTTGAGGCTCTTTAACATGAATCTAAGTAACAAAAATAAAGAGCAACAGAAGAAACGAAAAATACAAGGAGTACAAGAGAAGGAAATCTATCCTATTCTTCATCTCCTTCCTTCTTCAATCTATCGCCCCTCGCGAATCTCCTCTGTTTTCCATCAAGCTCCTCCAATCCATCCTAGATGCGAGCTCGAATTCTGTCTAATCACGTCTCCATTTGCAATTGACCTGAAATCTAAGACTCCAAGTGTAAATGTTAAACGACATGTGTTTTGTTATCATCAAAACAAATGATCGTGGTGCTCTAGCACTAACAATCTCCCCCTTTTTGATGATGACAAAACCATAAATAATAATACAAAAAATCCTCCCCCTTTTTGACATTATCAAAAAGGTTTGATTGATTTTAAATTTTCTATAACTCCCCCTTAAAACATGCTCTTCTATAAATTTCTTTTAACAAAGGTAATGTCCTCCCCCTTTTTTTATAACAACAAGATAGCTATTATTTTTCTCCCCCTTTTTAAAGGAAATTTAGCTACCTTATATCTCTCCCTTAAAAATTGACAATTAGCTTATAATTTTTTTCTCCCCCTATCTAAATGCTTATGATAAAAGGATTGGGTAAATGGTTTTTTCCTCACCTACCATGGCCAATAAAATGGCCCGAATGGTGGTGGTGGATGCCACATCGGATGGGGCTCCCATCTGTAGCTTGGAGGCCCGGGCATCGGCGTCAGTCTCCAGTCTGGTGGTCGACGTGCGGCGGGTCCATCGTTTGTTCGCCGTCTCGTCGGTCTTTTTGTTCTCCTCCTTGGTTTACTCCTTGGTTCTCCCAACTTGAGTTGACCAGCTTTGAGCTTGTAGGTCCAGTCCTTTGTGTTGTAGTCATCCCTAAAACCTACAAAACAAGATTCCAAATCTTCCTTCGGTATCCAAGTGAGCTTGGATCCGGATCTGTTAGCGGGTCTCCTTGATGGAGATCCTTTCTCAACCTTAGGGCCATAAAAATTATCTACTTTATTGATTAATTTATTGGAGTTTTCCCTAAGACATGCAATTTCTTTTTCTATAATATCCATCTTAGTCTTTAAATTAGAAATTTCTATTTTTAGACTAATATTTTCCTCAATCAATTTATTATTTTCATTGATGAGGTTATGATTTTCTAATAATAGGTTATCATTTTTAGGACAAGCTTCTAGATCCTTAAGTTTTATTTCAAACCTATCATTTTCAGATTTAAGAAAGCTAAGATTCTTTTTCATGCTTTTATTTTCTATCTTAAGTGCTTTACTAACTTCAAAAAGTTCATTAAAAGCTTCTTGTAAGTCGTAACTTACCTCGTTGTCTGAGTCGCTTTCGCTTTCGCTGTCACTTCCTCTGGCCATGAAACCGAAGCAAGCGGTTTCTTCTTCTACAGACTTTTCTTCTTCCTCCGAGCTGGAATCGTCCCAAGTGGCTTGGAACGCTTTCTTCTTAGATCTCTTTTACTTTTCCTTCTTCTTCTCCTTTTTGAGAAGAGGGCACTCTGGTCATAGGTGCCCTTTCTCGTTGCAGTGGTAGCAACATCTTGGGCTTTCCTTCTTCTCCTTTTTCTCTTTCTTTAATTCCCTACAAAACTTGGAAAATTTTTTAAGTAAAATTCTAAAGTCTTCGTCGTCGGAACTTACCTCACTATCCGACGCGGCTCTGAAGGCGAGAGTCTTCTTCGGTTTAGGCTCCGGTGTATCCTTCTCCTTTTGCTTCAACTTTGTCTCGTAGGCCATTAGATTGCTTAGGAGATCTTCTATGTTGAGCTCCTCCACTTCGTTTGCCTCCTCGATGGCAGTGACTTTCTGTTCCCATTCCGATCCAAGGGAACGAAGAAGCTTCCCTTGAAGCTCCCCCTTGATGAAAGTCTTCCCTAAAGCTTTCAAATTATTTACAATGAGAGTGAACCTAGTGTTCATCTCACTTAAAGATTCGTTAGATTTCATTGAAAAAGATTCAAATTCTTGAGAAAGTAAATTAATTTTAGAGGTTTTTACCTTAGAGGTACCTTCGTGAGTTACCTCAAGTGTGTGCCAAATCTCGTATGCAGTGGCACATTGAGAGATTCTGTTGAACTCCACCGAGCTGAGCGCGCAATACAACGCGTTCATTGTTTTCGCATTGAGCGAGAGCTCCCGAATCTGCTGCTGCGAGTATCCTGTGGCGGGTTTTTGTGGAATGTCGAAGGGGGTCTCGCACCTGGCCCAGACCGGGAAATCGGTGGCTTGAAGCCACGTCTTCATCCGCAGCTTCCAGTAAGAGTAGTTGCTCCCGTCGAAGAACGGTGGATGAGTCGTAGACTGGCCCTCGGAAATCCTACTCGCGGAACTGCTTCCCTCCATAGATCTTCTTGCTGGGTGTTACTCCGAATAGCAAGAACCTGCTCTGATACCAACTGAAATTCCCTACTAGGAGGGAGTGACGTAATAATTGCGGAAATAAATATAAACAATCTCACAAAATAGACAATCACACAAGTACACAAGTATTTTTTAGGTGGAAACCCAAATCGGGTGAAAACCACCACCTAACCCTCTCGAGTTAGGATTTTCCGATCAACCAAGTTGATCAAAATCCACTAAACGAATTACTTTAAACGAGGGTGATTCGACCTCAAATACAACCACGCTACAAGTGCGAGGGTAGCGTTCCTCAACCCCTTCTCTTCACAAGAAGGATTTTGTCCCTCGAAGGAGACGAGAATTCGCAAAGCGAATACCCAACCAAATAACAAAGATAAAAGAACAATAATCCTATAGAGCCAACAAAGTAATTTTAAACCTAGCTTCTATAGGAATTAGGAAACTCCCCTTTGAAAGGAGTGTGTCGGCGACGCGGATGCGTGAACAACACGACGGCGCTACATCGCTCTCGTGAACTACGGCGGGAGAGCGGGTGCGCAAAGCTTGATGCTCTCAAGATGAAGAATTAGAGCTTGGAGAGCAAGAGAGTCTTTTTGGACACAAAAGAGTGTGAAAGTGTGTAGCTAGGTGTGTGTTTGTGTTGCAAAGGTTCCCCTCTATTTATAGAGGCCTTAGGAAGGCTTAGGAAAGGTTCCATAGCCGTTGGGTGCAAAGCCCAAGTGAATCAACCTGAAATCAGGAACAATCATTGCACTGACAGGGTTATCAAACGTCTAATTCTGGCATCAGACGTCTGGAAGACCACTTTAAGAAGTCTGATTTCAAGGTTAGACGTCCGATTTCAGGCGGGTTCCTTCCTGACTTGAATCAGATCTAAACAAGGTTCTTGTGCAAGTCCATCAGACGACATACAGGACGTCTAGCACTATGTCTGGACGTCTGGAAACCTACTTTTTCCTGGGAATGGATTTGCAACGGCTAGAAAATCTTTGAGAAGAGATTTTCGGGTCAGTCGAGGCAAAACAGTCAATTATCAGACGTTTGGAAGGGCTTAAGGACGTCTGATAAGGCTCTAACGGTCATATCCTCGAGTGTTCGCTAAGAGAGCCAACGGTCCACTAATTTGACGTCTGGCAAAGTCATCAGACGTCGCCTGAGACGTCTGGTCTAAGGTCTGGACGTCTGATTTCATCAAACAGAACTAACTATGTCCAACCTAAATGTTATCAGACGTCTGAATCAACAGTCAGACGTCTTAAAACACTTTATCAGACGTCTGATTTGGTAATTAGACATCTGGAAACTCTGTTTGAACCCTACATTGGTTTTTTAAGTTCTCTACAGAAAACCTAAGTATCCTAGGGTTGTGCGGTGTTCCTAGGACTACTGTTAGGGTACTTTGAGGCTCTTTAACATGAATCTAAGTAACAAAAATAAAGAGCAACAGAAGAAACGAAAAATACAAGGAGTACAAGAGAAGGAAATCTATCATATTCTTCATCTCCTTCCTTCTTCAATCTATCGCTCCTTGCGAATCTCCTCTGTTTTCCATCAAGCTCCTCCAATCCATCCTGGATGCGAGCTCGAATTCCATCTAATCATGTCTCCATTTGCAATTGACCTGAAATCTAAGACTCCAAGTGCAAATGTTAAACGACACGTGTTTTGTTATCATCAAAACAAATGATCGTGGTGCTCTAGCACTAACACTAGGGTTGTCCAAGGAGGCAAAAATTGCAATTCAATTCTCTTGCTAAAAACACATCTCAACTTCCTTTTTGGTATTTTAAATATGTAATTTTTTTGTTTTGAAAAGACGAGGGCAAAATGTGAATTGTAATGGAAAGTACTAACACCTATAATTGCTTCACTAAAACTTAAAAGATAGATATATCTTCTTCCTAAGCTCACTCTAGGCAAGTGGAAGCCTAGGGTAATTAGGAAGAAAAGGTGAAACAAGTGCTAGAACAAAAAGTAACAATTGCAATAAAAAGCTAAAAGAAGGCAATTTAATTAACTAGAATTAGTGTTCTTTTCAAGGACAAGTAGAGGAATGCTTCTACTAGAACTAAACAAATTTAAAAGCAATAAAAGAAACACTAATCCTCTTGCAAAATTTGGTGAAGAAGGGAGTCTTCTTGCTCCAAGCCTAGCTGCTCCTTGGCTTGAAAAGAGGGCCTCCTTCTTCTCCTTCCTTGAGAGCTCCTCCAAGGTGGAAGCTACCACCTTCAATGCTCTCCTCCAAGGGGGGGGCATGCACCACTCTCAAGAGCTCCTCCAAGGTGGCGTGGACCACCTTCAAAATCTCCTCCAAAGATCTTCCTTGCCTGGCTTCTCCTTTGGCTGGCATGACCCAAGAGAGAAGGGAAGAGGGGAAGGCACCAAGGGGACAGAATATCCCCTTAATCTTCTTCTTCTTCTTCTCTCTTGGATGTGGGCTTCTAGGTGGAATATGAGAGTGAATTTGCTAGCCAAGGATGCCTTGAATGGTGGTGGGTAGTGGTCTTTTTATAGGGTAGGATGGGGGGTTAAGGTGCCCCTTGAAATGGAGGGCTAGAATGGAAGGATGGAGGTGGTTGGTGATCCTATGGACAAGGGTATTTGGCGCCAACCCAAGGGGTGTTAAAGGGGGTGGTTATGGTGGTGTTGGTGGCTTTTGGTGGTGGAGAGACACCACCATTTTGGCACCAACCTAGGGTCTTCTAGAAGGGGGGTTAGGTGGATAGTGGAGATGGATTTAAGGAGAGGTGTATGGTGGAGATGAAGGGGGTTTTTGGAGGGAAAAGTGACGCCATCAAGGGGGTGGTTAGGGTGATTTTGGCGCCACTTTTAGGTGTCTTTTGGAGGTAGTGGGTAGGCTAGGTTGGCGCCAAGTAGGTGGAGCTTAGGTGGAGCTAGTAGGTGGAGTTGTTAGGTAGGGTTTTTGGGTGGTACAAGCCAAGGAAGTTGGAGCATAGCTAAGCTAAGCTAGCTTAGCTACAGGAGGAGTAGAGAAAGAGGTGTTGGAGCTAGAGTTTGAAGAGAGGAGCTGAGGAGAATAAGTCTGGAGCTGGAACTGAAGCTGGTAGCTGCTGAAGAGGCTGGCATGGAGCTACTCTAGCTGGCTTAGCTTGCTAGTTCTTTGCTAGCTGCTAAGCCAAGTTAAAGTGAACTGGCTTCTACCATAATGAGCTGAGGTGAGCTGGGTCTGGTGCTCCCGGGGAGGATCAAGCTGGTTGAGGCAGTTAAGGTAGCTTAGCTCAACTGAGTTGAGCTAAGCTGAATCCCCAAGAGCTGGACTTGAGCTTTCTGAGCTGAGATAAGTTCTTCTTCAGCTGGCTGCAGTTGAGTGGAGCTGGATGTAACTGGGTCTGAGCTGGGGTGAACTCCTGTCAACTCAGCTGAGCTAGCTAGAGCTCCCTGTGGACTAGTGGGAGCTAAGATGAGCTAGTCTCAGCTAAGTTGAGCTGGATCTGAACTGACTTCAGCTAGGGTGAGCTAAGATGAACTCTCTTGAGCTGCCATTCAGCTGAGATTAGCTGAATGGAGCTGGGATGAGCTAACCCTAGTTCAAGTGAGCTAGGTTCCAGCTGTGGTGAGCTGGATCAAGCTGAGTTCCAGCTAGTCTGAGCTTCTCCTTCACCATTTGCCTTCTTAAGTGCTAGGATTTTAGGGATCTGTATATCTGTTCATCCCTAACACTCAAAAAAACATATTAAAAAGTCAATAAAAAATGCAATGCATGCCTAACCTAATTTATACCTAAATGCAACCCAAAATCCCATTTGCGGAGTAAAATCCTAAGAGCTAGGTTTGTTTTAATGCATAAGAATGATGATAAACTAGCATTAATCAAGAAGGAAGAAGCCAAAGGCTAAAGATAGAGAAAGAGAAAGAAGCCAATGAAAGAGAAGAAAAGAAAGAAGAAGAAGACAGAGGAAAAAGAAGCCACAGTTAGAGGAAGAACTAAAGTCAAGGAAGAAAAGGAAGAGAAAGAACAAAGAACGAAGAAGAGAAAGCTCAAAGCATCTGAATTTCTTTTTACATCTCTATTCATCTCTTTGAAGCATTTATACACATTGAAATTAATTCTATTGCTTCATAATATTGTTGATCACATTTATCAAATTGAGATTGTGTTCTTAGTTTTTAAATACCAATTTGCTCCCCGTGTTCGACCTCGGATTCTTAGTTTTTTGAGTAATAAATTCTTATTTGTTTTTCGAAGCGATTTCGACTATACTGCAACATGATATTTCCAAACCCGATTTCGTTTTCGATAAAACACCCATGAAATGCAAAGATGCCTAAATCCAAATCTGCAGGATGTCGTGAAAAAGGAGATCATCAAGTGGTTAGATGTAGGGATCATCTACCCGATCTCCGACAGTCGGTGGGTGAGTCCAATCCAAGTTGTGCCTAAGAAGGCAGGACTCACCGTGATCACGACTGAAACCAGAGAAACCATACCGACCCATATAGCAAACTCGTGGAGAGTTTGCATTGATTACAGAAGACTCAATTCCTCCACGAAGAAGGATCATTTCCCACTACCGTTCATTGATCAGATACTCGAGAAACTAGTGGAAAATCGATTCTTCTGCTTTTTGGATGGGTACTCAGTTATAACCAGGTCTTAATCCATTCTGACAACCAAGAGAAGACCACCTTCACCTGCCCCTTCGGAACATATGCATTCTGAAGGATGCTCTTTGGTCTCTGCAATGCACCCGCTACTTTTCAGCGATGCATGCCTGCCATATTCTTAGATATGGTCGGTGAATACCTTGAAGTCTTCATGGATGACTTCTCAGTATTTGGGGAATCATTTGATGATTGCCTCCTACACTTGGTCCAAATCCTCAGGCAGTGCAACGACGTGAACTTGGTTCTTTCCTGGGAAAAGAGCCACTTCATGGTACCAGAGGAAATTGTCTTGGAAAATCTCATCTCTAAAAAAGGCATCCAGGTTGATCGAGCCAAGGTGAATCTGATTTCCAAACTCCCTATGCTTAGCTCAGTAAAGGACATCCGATCCTTTCTGGGGCACGTTAGTTTTTACCATCGATTCATTCCCGATTTCTCAAAAATCGTGCATTCCCTAACTACTCTTCTCTCCAAGGATGCCCCCTTGGAAATCACCGAGGAGTGCACTTAGGCATTTGAGATCCTACGTGATCGAGTTACCCAAGCACCTATCTTGCGGTCCCCTGATTGGTCTCAACCCTTTAAGATCATGTGCAATGCATCTGATTATGCTGTGGGTGCGGTACTTAGGCAGAAAATAGATGGGAAACCCATGATCATCTACTACGCTAGCAAGACACTTGACGAGGCTTAGCGTAACTACATAGTTACTGAGAAAGAGCTGCTAGCAGTAGTATTTGCCCTAGAGAAATTCAGATCGTATCTTTTGGGTTCCCGTGTTATCATATACTCAGATCACATTACAATGAGACACCTCGCGAATGATGCGAAACCTCAACTAATCCGCTGGATCTTGCTATTACAAGAATTTGATCTCAAGATTCGCGATAAAGCGGGAAAGCAGAATGTGGTAGCTGACCACTTATCCTGCCTTCCTTCTGACATTATTGACCCTTCCGAATCCACCACAGAACACTTTCCCGATGAGCACCTCCTAACTATTAGTACGGGACTTCCTTGGTTTGCTGATTTGGTAAACTACTTGGCATTACGTCAGATCTCGTCCGATTGGCCGAAGACCAAGAAAGACAAATTGCTTTCCGACGCCAAGTACTACATCTCGGAAGACTCGTACCTCTTCCACATTGGTGTTGATCAGATCATTAGACGATGCATCCTGGAAGCGAAAATTCAAGACATTTTATCCTTCTCTAGACAAAAAACCCCAGCAAAAGTCCTCCAGTGCAGCTTTTACTGGCCCACGATTTTCAAGGATGCATACGATCATTGTAAGGCATGCACTCATTACCAGACCTTGGGCAACATGAGCCACCGCAATATGTTGCCTTTACAGGTGATTCTTGTATGAGAAATCTTCAATATCTGGGGGATTGATTTCATGGGACCATTCCCTATCTCGGACGGCTTCGAGTATGTTCTTCACGCTGTTGACTATGTGTCCAAATGAATCGAAGCCATCTTGACCCGAACCAACGATCATAAGGTGGTAATCAAGTTTATTCATCAGAACATCTTTTCTCAGTTTGGGATTCCACGTGCCATTATCTCTGATGGAGGGACCCATTTCATGAATGCTCAGTTCAGATCACTGATGACTAAGTATAGGGTATGACACCAAATCTCTACTCCTTATCATCCCCAAACGAATGGTCTAGCTGAGCTATCAAATCGAGAGATCAAGAAAATCCTTCACGTTACTGTCTGACCTGATAGGAAAGATTGGTCGTCCCGACTTCTGGAAGCGTTGTGGGCTTATAGGACTGTCCACATGACCCAATTGGGCATGTCTCCTTTCAGATTGGTGTACGGGAAGGCATGTCACCTCCCCGTCAAGTTGGAGTACAAAGCCTATTGGGCTATACGGAAGTGTAATCTAGATCTTTCTAAGGCAGGAACCCATAGACAGCTTCAAATGAGCGAGATCGATGAACTACGTAATGATTAGTACGAGAACTCACGAATTTACAGAGAATGAGTTAAGGCCTTTCACGACAAGTACATATCCAGAAAGATCTTTCACCTTGGTCAGAAAGTCCTACACTTTGATGCAAAACTCAAACTGTTCCCAGGAAAACTCAGATCAAAATGGATTGGACCATATCCTATCTGACGGATTTTTGGAAATGGAGCCGTTGAAATTAGTTAACCCAGCCTTGATTCTAAACCTTTTATCGTGATTGGCCAGCGACTTAAGTCATTCATTAAACTCACCGATACAAACTTGGCTGAAGTATCTTTTGATGGCATTAAACTCAGCGCTTGACGGGAGGCAACCTATCATCTTTCTGAAAAAACCCAAAACCCTTCTTGACACATCCCGTGCTGAACTCATATTGCACTTTAGGGTTTGTCCATTAGAATAGCCGACTCCACCTCTGGTACCTATACCCAAGCTTAAAATTGTCCACAACAGTCATCCCAACTCGGCCACCCACCCAAAACCTATTCTAGTGTACGATCTAAGCTAAATTCCAACCCACCTAATTTACAATGAGGACATTGCAAATCGTAGGCATAGGGGGGGTATTAAAGTGCAAAATGCTGTGAGAATCACTTCATAAGAAAGGGTTTCATTAAAAAAATACATATTCCAAAAAACCAAAAAAATTAAAAAAAATGAAAAAGAACAAAAAAAATGAAGGAAAATTTTGAAAGATCAAATTGCATATCATTCTTGAGGAGGAAAAGAGGAAGTGATATAAATGTCAAAAATGAGCACAATTTGAAACAAAAAAAGTTAGTCATTAGTGAAAGATTAAGGACTCTACTTAGTTGTAAACCAAATCAAAATGAAAGAAATAAAAAGATAAAAAAGTGCTAAGAGACAAAAGAGATTAGTATGAACGCTGATCTTAGGCCTCTTGGGCTTATGTTTAGGCTTAAAAATTCAAATATCTGTTAAGATCTGGATAGTCCTCAAGAGATTGGGGAAAATGCGAAGCTTAAGTATTAGGTCTAAGGCTTAGGGATTATTCGGCCTCGTTAAATGACCTCTGCTTTGCGGGACTCGATAACCTAAGCACCCTAATCTACACACAGTCTGGTTCAGTGAGCTTAATTATCAAAATCATGCAAATGCATTAAATCTATTATGAGAAAGCTACTTAAATTAGGAGCGGCTGATCAACACAAGTTGATTTGGAAGAGTTCCCGATGCGGAGAGGCAGGAAATTCCCCTCAAAGATGCGTAATAACATACCGTCTCCTCGGTGCTTGTCTCCTATGATATCTAAATATCCTACCGGGGGCATGTAAGCACCTTATGCTGGTTCAGATGCCATGGGTGGCATTATCACGAAATGTTGATTACCAGGGTCTAGATTTAGCTACAGAATGCCATAGACAGGATTATCCTGAAATCTCGAAAGCCAGGGTTATGGGGGTTGCCATGGGCGGTGCTATCTCGAAGCATCAATTGCCAGAGACCTTGCGAGGATTGATGGTGGGAGCCAGGAATCCGATACAGACCATGTTGTAAATCCAATTCGAAGTTAGAAATAAAGAAAGAAAAGAGAGAGAAAACTCTCCAAAAGCAAAAAAAATTATTTTGTCTCTCTCTTACAAAAACGCATTGCAAACTGAACTAGGACTAAACATGTTATAAGCACGGGTGCTTTAATCGCGAAGTTCAATGAACCTTAGGTCAGCTCCTATGGGCCTTAGAAACCTTCACAGCGGACTGAGGCTAGAGCTGGTTAGGTTCGGATCTTGGTTGGTACTTAAGTACCTCTAGGCCTACTATTGGCATTCTGACCTAATCTACAAAAGAAAGCACACAGCAAAAATATAAGCAAAAAAAGGCATAGCCAAGAATTTAAAGTTAATTCCATGAGATTTTGCTAAGGGACTAGCAAAAGCTAGGCATGGGGGTATGATGGGAACACCATCGTGAACCACAACTAGCTCAGTTTAATTTGATTAAGTTAATAAAAGCTCCTACCTATCCATCAGAAGGTCTTAAGGGCATAAAACATTTATTCGAGAAGAAAATAAGAATATAGGGTTATTTCTGCAAAATTACCATTCTATCACAAAAACATAATAACCATGGGTTCTCTCAGTGGTGGAACAAAGGTCAAATGGTCTTAAGAGTTTAATAAGTGGGTTAGAACAGACAGAAAAGGGTTTTCATGCGTTATAGGAATTAATGGACATCTGAAACACTAAAAATAGACCCGCTTAATTAACTGAGGTTCTGGTCAGGATAAAATTCATATAAAAATATTCTCTAGGGGTTGGTACCTTCAATTTGACCATTAGAACCTGTCTTGACCCAAAATAGAGTCCTAGACAGACATTTGCCCTAAGTTGAGTTTTTGCATAAATTAACTAGTCAAACTAGGTCAAAACCTAAATCTAACTTCACCATTAGATTCCTTGGGTCCAAATTAGGTTTATACCAAAATTTGGGCCAAATCTGAGATCATCTTGACCAAGTTTGCATTTTGGTCTAGTCAGACTCTTTTTATCTCATTCAGATCCTTACCTTTTGAGTTTCTTACACAAAGGCCCTATCTTTTCCATCATTTTCTTCAAAAAGGTCCCTACCTCCATGAATCCTAATCCTACAACTCCAGCGACCTTAAAATGGCATGTTCTCCTTTATTCCTTGATGAATCCCTCTTAGATTTGAAAGAGAAGTTTGTCAAGGAATTCCCTTCCTTTTGAGTCAAATCCCAAGCTCTAAAACATTCCCAATCTCTCATGTGAACGTATGAGAGATTATGGTATCTTGGAATTCCTATCTCCGGTGAGCTTTCCTAGCTTCCCAAGCCCAAAACACCATTCAGAGGCCTATAAAAGGACCCCCAAATCAGACCAAAGATCTCACGCTCAATTTTGGCCGAAAACTCCCCATATTCCTCCTTCCTGTTCCAGCCGAAAGGCTCCTTGAGCTCCAGCAATTTCTCCCGACCTCCTTCCTCGTCCATTCGCAATACCAACGACGGATTTGCCTCCCTCACCTTCCTCTGCGTCGCGCAATACCGACCGACATCCCTATCTCCTTCGTCCTCGCCGTCCAACCCCCACTGGAGTCACCTTCGTCTCCAGCGCCGGCCATGCCGCAACCGGTGCCAACTTTGATCCCCGTCGTCCGCTACCTATCTCTATCAACTCCTCAGCTTCTCCACGTCACGACAACACCTCCGACACTTCGCTTCAACTTCCGCACCACCCTCTGTGACTTCATCTTCCACCTCGCCGGCATACCACCAGCGAGCTCCAGCGGCCACAACAGACCACCTATGCTGCCGCTTCCACGCTCTATACCTCCTCCTCGACCTTAGGAGCAAAAGCCCTAACGTAGTTAGGTCAATTGCTCCTCCAAACCCTCTGCCGAACACACCCACCTCCGCGAACCAACTCCATCACCGTCCAACCACCACAGCCACTCCCACTCCACATCGCACCCACCACCGTACTCGCCATCCTACGACGAAGCTCCTGAACCTATTTAACAAGGTCGAGAGGCCGTATTCTGATTTCCAGGTAGCAAGTCCTCCGTCGCCATTGCCGTAGCTTCAAGCGAAGCCTGAAGCTTGCTCCAAAACCTGCAGGCCCCAGGTGAAGTCCCAGGTGTAGTAAAGAGTCTCCAAGATCACAACCCAGGGACCAATTTGGCCCTTTGACTAGGCCTTTGACTGTAATTGCAAGAAGCAGCAGGTGCAGCTGCACGTAGAAAGAAGGCGGTGGGATAGTCCCACCTCGGAAGCTGAAGAGCACCTGTGGCTACATATATTGATTTTCTGCCACAAGCTATTCGCCTCAACAGAACACAGGGGGTGAGGTCCCCACTCACCCATCACCTGTGCCTCTCCCGTGACCCGTTCCCTTGCGTGCCCGGTGCAGATCCAACTTGTCTAAGCCCTGTTCACACCTCACTCACCACCCACTGCCGATGAGCCTGGTCGCAGGTGCGCTCTACCTGAATACTTGATAACCCGAGGCCTTGGGAGGGCGAATCCCAGATAGAGAAGGAGAGAAAGCGCATGGGGGCAAGGGAGGTTTTGCTCTGTCATTCAACAAGCTAACACTTAGCCGTTTAAGGTGCCCTTCCTCTTGTGCGTGAAGAGAAAGAAGGAGAGTATCCCAGAGGAAGAAGCAGCAGAAGAAGAAGAAGGAGAAGAAAGCATAGCCAAAAGAAAGAGGAGCTGAAGAAGAGAGAAGCTTGAGAAGAAAAAGAAGAGAAGAGGGGCTGAAGCAAGACAAGAAAGAGGAGCAGTACCTTTGAGAGATTTAAGTTGTCTGACTGACTGAGCAGACGTCTGAGATTCAATAAAAGCGCTTATACTACGTGGAATTTAATTGATTAGTACTGTTGAAATATTTGATATAATTGTGAGGGGTAATTGGTGATTCAAATCACCATTTTACCCCATTCTTTTTGCACTCTTTGACATACGCTTTCATTCATATATCATTATTGCTTGGAATTCTATTGCTTATATATTTGTGTTGAATTACAATCTTGAGAATCATTTTTGCCAATTGCTCCCTGTGTTCGACCTCCAACTTTCATTTGAGTAATAAATTCTATTTATTTTTCGTGTTGATTCGACCTATACTACACACATTGATTTTAAAACCCGTTTCAGAACAACTAATAGTGACCGAGGAGTATATGGTCGGGTGAAGGGGACCTCACCCCGTGTTCTGAGGCCAAGAGCCCAGAGCACAAAATCAATTTTTCCGCTATTGCCACTTCTTCTCGTCATGAGGTGGGACTAAACCCATACCTTCTTGCTCGCGTGCGCCTACAGCTGTGAGGATCTCCCAATTAACGTAGCAGATATACTTGAAGTCCTCGATTGAGGACCTGGAGAAGGTCCTGGAGTGAAGCCGAGTCACCTGGGAGTAGCACCAGGTTTTTTCGACATCGGAGGAGCTCGGTCGTGGTCGGGGATGGAGGCAAGGGCAGTGGAAAACCAGCGAAGACCTGGAACACGAATATGGGCTTGAAGGCCCTAGTTAAATAGCTCCTTAGCTTCGCCGTAGTACAGCGAAGGTGACGGTAGTGTTCATGTGGAGGATGGTGGCGTGTAGAGGGCGATCAGTGACGGAAATGAAGGTGCGTAGGTGGGTTGGTCGACAGGTGATTTATGTGGCCAATAGGGAGGAATAGGTTAGGGCTTTTGTTCGTGGTGGTGTGGCGGAAGTGTAGGAAGTGGTCGCAAGGTGTTTGGAGGTGTGTAGTGACGCATCGATTTTCTATTTTCGATTAAGTTTCGCAAATGAAATAACGTGTTGTTGTAGTATGTAAGTGGTGGAAAAATTGACTAATCAACAATTAAAATAATCACTCAATTAGGAGCGGGTCATATCCACAGGAAGGCAATGGCCTATTTAAACTTGCCAAGGTCAAAAACCAATGTTCACTATTAATTTCGTCAAGAAATCAAGCCAAAATTGCTTTTCAATCAAGATAGAAAGACTTTAACTTGCTGATTTTGCAATTATGAGAACAAGAGGAAGATGCTAAAAAATGTGCCACAATAGAATATCCAATAAATTAAAATCAACTCCCACAATGGCATTCACATGTAATTATTAATAGAGATGAAAACAGAGGATTAATTCTCTCACTTCGTCACGCATGGAGGAGACATCAATCGGAAGCGTGAATCTCATCGGAGGTCGAATGGGTTGAGGGCTACTCGGCGGTGGTGGTAGCTTGGCGAACGGCGACCGGAGACGACGGCGGCGAGGAGGAGACGGCAGTGAGTACGTTGGGCGACTCTTGCTGCTGCTGCTGGTGTGGGCATTCGCGGGCTGCTAGCCGCAAGTGCTGCTGGAGGATCGCAGCTGCTGAGGCATGCGAGCCATGAGGCGAGGACACGCGCGAGCAGATCTGCTACGCGCAGGGGTGCAACGTGGAGGCACAGGAGGCAAGGGGGCTGCTGCACGCTGGAGGTGTGCTGGAGGAGGTCGACAAGGGTGCTGAAGGGGAGAGCGCGCGGAGCTGCTGGCGGGGTGCTGGAGGCAACACGCGCGCATGGAGGAGAAGGCACGCCTGCTGGGTGCTACCAGGCGCTGCAGACCGGTGTTTGGACGCTAGAGGGGCGGGCGCACGGTGCTATGCAGCTGCTGCTACTGGACACTACAAGCTGCGGGCGAAGGGAGTTTACGGAGGCTATGCAGCCAAGCATGGATAGGGGGGTGTTCGGACTGCATGCTGGGAGGGTGGCAGCTCTCAGCTGCTGCTGAAAGTGTGCGAAGGTGGAGCGGGTGATGGCCTATGCGTAAGTGTGCAGGCGCGGGCGAGGGGAGTTTTGTTGAAGTGGAGGTGAAACAGAGCAAGGAGAAAACAGAAGAAGACAGATGAAGATATGGGAGGTTAGACGTCTGGGATCATACCCAAATGTCTTAACTGGCACGGGGGTGAGGAACTGAAGGTGGTTGCTGGCGGTGGTTGCTAGCAGTGGTTGCGTGGCCTTCAAGCGCAAGCTCGCAGTGATGCACAAGCCACAGATGGCGCGGCGGTCTGTCACCCCGCCTGCCAGCAGTGGTGTGGTCTTGTGCTCGCGGTGGGAGGCCGGTGGTGTGGAATGAAGTAGCTCTAAGCTCTACGTAGTGGTGGGTCGGAATGGTGGTGGCCTGCTTCTGATGATGCGGCTATCTTCTTTTATGCTGTAGGAGGAGGCACATAGGCGGACGTTGGTAAAGCGACGATATCGTGGGGTGCAAAGATCCACAATTGTCGCTGTGCATTTAGCTCGCACACTCTCCTGCATGCAGCCGTTGGAGAAGAAACAAATAAAATAAAGAAAAGAAATAAATGGTTATTTATGTGCAAACCCTTAAAAGAAGTGGGAAATAAAATAATGTATGTAATGCAACCTAAAAGATTAACTATTCTAATGCATGTTATTTTAAATGAATTCTAAGTATGAATGCAGTGCATGAAATATGTAAATAAATGAATACCTAGACTAATCTATTTACATCTTATTGTATGCAATTTATATGCCAATATTAATCTAATTCCTAGGCATTTAAGTAACCAATTAGCCCACAAATATGAGCTCATTAAATGCCCCCATGCCTAGTTTTTGCTAGTCCCTAGAAAATTCAAGTAACAACCCAACTGGTCGTGTCGTGTTTCGCATGTTAGAAATCGAGGTTACAAGTAATCCGTCGTTGTAGTTGCAAAACACGTCGATCAAATAAAATTTATACCGAAACTCCAAGGGAGTCTTGGGTCGAACACAGGGAGGCGACGTTTACTTTACTTGAAAACCACGCTTCATTTTGTTTCTTTTTGGTATTTTAGGGTTTTGATATTTTTTTGTATTTTTGGAATGAAAGAAATCAAGCAAACGTATCACAAGCTAGAGATTTGGAACAAATCTGATATATATTACTTCTAATATCAATTACAAAAAACTATGAAAGCATATAAAAAGAGGGAGGTGAGAGGAAATCTCCCGAATCGGCTGTTCGACGAGACAACGGTGCCTGGCGGAAGCTCGGACAAAGGAGGTGAGCAGGACAATGCAGGTGAGATGCTGAAGGACGTCGGGTTGAGGAAAGCTTCAGCGTAGCTCCGAAATGGAGGTGCGAAGACGGAGTTGATCTGCTACCAGAATGGAGGTGAGAAGACAGCTCCAAGGTGACCTATGAAGGGAGATGGGAAGTTGGAGGAGTATTTGGGGGGGCAAAGGTTCACTACACTAATAGGCACCTTGGGAGCTTGAGAACAAGCTCTAATGGAGCGTTGGTAGGCTTGCTAGAGCTTGGGAGTAGAGTAGGTAGAGATCGCTTGGAAGGGAGGGGGTATAGGTCCTTTTATAGTAGTGGAGAACAGGCAAAAATCGATATGGGACCATTAGTGACATCCAAGCCGTCGCTGGAAACGTTGCTGTAGGCAGCTCATGCCTGCTGGCGCCCCAGCTGGCTCTGCTGGCATGAGATAAATTACCGACAACTGTAAGCATCACTGTAAGTCCAGCTCATGCGTCGCTGTAGTCCACCTCACACTATGCTGGCGCCGCTCCAGCCTTGCCGCGTGCGCGCGCGCCGACGCGCTGGCGCTGCGCGCATGCACGCCCGCGCCCGTGCGATGCTGCGTGCGTGTGTTGGCAGCTTGGGCTGCTGTTTGTCGCACTTGATCGGGTTTTAAAAGAATGTCACGTTGTAGTATAGCCGAAAAAGCGTTCAAACAAATAAAGAATTTTATTACTCGAAAATCGGAGTATCCGAGGTCGAACACAGGGAGCAATTGGAATTTACTACTAATCTCAAATGTAATTGAACACTCTAATTTACTCAAAACTTTACTTCAAATGTATTTAAAAAGTAATTCAAGCAAAAGAGTAAAATTGGACGTCTGATCCCAAGATCAGGCGTCTTAAAAGTATTTTCCCTTCTTTGATTATTCTTCTTCTTCTTATATGCTTTCTTTCTGCTGCAGTCTTCACTTGGCCTCTTCTTTCTCTGCAGTCTCTCTTCTCTTTTTCCTTCTGCCTTCTTCTTCGTAGGTTCTTCTTCTTCTCTTCTGATCTACAGGACTTCTTCTTGCCTTGATCTTCTTCCTACCTTTGCTTCTCTTCTCTGGCTTGCCTTCTTTCTTCTTGGCTTCTACGAAGGCTTCTTTCTCTTCTGTCTTCTTCTCAGCAGTCTCTCCTTCTTCCTTCAGATCTCTGCCTCTTCTTCTACTTCTTCTCTTCTTCTTCCTTGCGGCTAAGTCTTTCTTCCTCGACGTTCAGCCTACCTACACAGAGAGCAAAACCTACCCCTTTCCCTCTACCCGAACATCTCTCTCTCTCTCTGGAATTCACTCAAGGATGCTCTCCCAGAGCCACGGGTAATCGGGTCGGATTTCGCACCCGGGACCAGGCGCACCTGCAGGTGGGTGATGCGCGAGGAGTGCTCAGGATGGGTCGGGTCGGATCCCGCCAGATCCGCGAGGTGAAACCGCGGACGAGGCGAGCGTGGGTTAGGTGAGGGACCTCACCCCTGTGCGTTCGGAGGCAACGAGTGTATTACACAAAATCAATTTAAAGCATACCTGCACCTCGTATCTCGCCGATGTGGGACTATCAGACCTGCCCCGCTCTCGCACACGCCCGCAAAACCTTCGTGCAATCGCCACAGCTGCAGCCTCTGTTAGCGTTGATTACCGGATCAGATGGCTTCGCAGTGCTTGCCTGAATGCGCAGCACCTAAAGCCTGGAGCTGCTGACGCCTGGAACTGGCTTGAAGCTTCTTCACCCATCGTCAATGGCGGCAGGGGCTTCGATACTGTCACACTCAAAACAAGCCTCTCGGCTTAATCAGACCAGCTAGGCACCTTCGCCGTGGCACGGCGAAGGTGGTGAGCCATGCGGCAGGCCGTGGGATGGCTTAGGCGTGAGTGCCTAGGTCAACCTGTGGCCGGGAGTGTGGGTGTGTTCGGGGGACTGTGGTGGAGGCGTAGAGGGATGATGGATGGGCGGAGAGTGTTCCTTGTGGTGAGGCGGAGCTTAGGAGACGGTTGGCAAGCCGTGTGGAGGGGCGGAATGGTGGGGGCGGCTCGCCGGAGGTCAGTCGGAGACGAGGAAGATGGAGGTGGTCAGCGATGGTCGAGGGTCAATTAAATGAAATAAAAGGGGGAAAAGAGAGAGGGGAAGATGGAGAACAATTCTAACCTACTTACAGGGACGAAGGGGACGGAGAGGCGGACAGCTGTACCTGCTGTCACTAGAGAAGAAGTGCCCAGTGGAGGAGGACGGCGGCGACGACGAGGCTGAGGCGGCGTGCGCTAGTGTTGCGCGACGCGGAGGAGAATTAGGAAGATGTCTCTGCCACTGGTTTTGTGGCAGAGCGAAGAGGGAGGGGAGGAGGGCTCGCCGAAGCTCGCTGGGTTCTTGGCTGGAGAAGAAGAGACGAATTGGAGGTGGACGTCCGGCCAAGTCAAGCTGAAATTGAGCAGCCGGAGGTGTGGGTTCTTTTATAGGCACTGGGCCGGGTGTTCAGAGCGTGGAGGGCACGCCTTTGTCTCTGATGGCTCGCCGAAGAAGGAAAGAGGCTAGATACCCAAATCCCTCGTGCGTTCGCACGAGAGATTGGGTTCACACCAGAGATTGTGATTGGCCTTAGATGGAAGGAAATTCCTCAGAGAATCTCCCTTCCATTTCTGGGAGGGGATCTCTGAGGAATCAGAGAGTAATCCCTCTTTAAACCTCGCCGGAGGTTGGTTCTGCCCTAACAATGGCGGCAGGACCTGATTGCAAAGGTGGCAATGAAATTAGGGGGCTCTCTGCACGGATTTTCAAAAGATAGGGACCAAATTATGATTTGGGTGTACTAAATTGCAAAGTAGGTCAAGATGACCTCCCCTTAGGTCCAAATTTTGGTAGAAACCTAATTTGGACCTAAGGAATCTAATGGTGAAGTTGGATTTTAGGTTTGACCTCGTTTGACTAGATATTTTATGTAAAAACCCAAATTAGGTTACTTAAAGAGCTAGGACCCTAATCTAGGTCAAACTGGGTTCCAAAGGACAATTTAAGTGTTCTAAACCCTAGAGGATATTTTTCCATGATTTTTAGAGGGTTTACTTGATTTTTATCCTGACCGAAACCTTGTTAATTTGAGCGGGTCTGTTTTAGGGTTACCAAATGTCATTTAATTCCTAAATTGCACATAAACCCATTTCTGATTGAATCAACCCACTTTTTATCTCATTTAGACCTTTTGACATATGTTTTGCCTCTGAGAAATCTCATTTATGTACTGCAATGGTAAAATTACAGTTTTAACCTTTATTTCATGTTTCTTCTCAGAGCACTTATTCCTTCATTTAGGCCTTCTTCTAGGTTATGTAGGAGCTTTTATCTTCTTTATTGGGTCAAAATGAGCTAGTTATGGCTCATGATGAGGCTCTCATCAGCTGCGCCACGTGACGCAGTCTGGGCCGTCCATTTTCTTCGTGTTGTAGGGGCTACTACAGAGGTCGGATTGAGTCGATTTTCGCACCGTTAGGCTGCGATCGTCGACCCAAATCCATCCGCGCGGATGGATTTATCATTTGAAGCTCTGAATTATGTCTCCTAGTCCCTTGGCTGTTGATCTTCCTCGGACTACATATGGTGCTACAGGACTCCGATCGAGGCGATTTCAAAGGCGTTGGACTCCGATCGTCGTCTCGATCAGATCCGTACAGTCGGATTGTCAATCCGAGGCTCTAAAATAAATATGCTTCTCTCCTAACCACAAAAAAGATGCAATTAACCTAAATTATATACAACTACTCTAAATGAAAAATGATGCATGCTATGCAATATTTATAACATGAAATGCAAATCTAAGCCTAGGAACATGCATGAATAGTCATTTTGTCCTCAACAAATGTGTTTACATCACCAACTCTTCAAGTGGACTTAGCCAACCCAATCAATCTTCCCTTAGAAACATGTTAAGTTCAAACTTTAGACCTAAGGTTCCCAAGTAGTTGCTAAGTTACTGACTAGGTCAGCTAAAGATGAGTTGCAGGCACAGGTTTCTCCGATTTCCAACTCTACCCTAGGGTTTATTGGTCCTAGAGATTAAAGCATCCGTGCATGTGCATTGGTCTAAGTTATTTACGGTTGGTTTGATTGCCAACCAGGAAAGAGAGTAAGAAAGAGACTTTTTTTTAAAATTATTTTTTTTTTTTTTGATTCTTCTAAGTTTAACCTTGGATAAGCTATCAGCACAGTCTGTGTTAGATTCATTGTCCCCATCACCAAACCTCAAAGGGTGCCTGGCTTTCGATGCTTTGAGATAACACCGCCCATAGCAACCCCAAGAACTCCTGGCAATCGACACTTCGAGATAGTATTGCCCATGGATTTCTAAAGAGAATTCAGGCCTGTGGCAATCAGCTCTTCGAGATAAGGCCGCCCATGGTACCTGAACCGCACAATGCGCTTACATGCCCCCAGTAGGATAGATATCCTAAGAGACAAGCGCCAAGGAGGTGACATGTTATCATCGCATCCTCAAGGTGAGTATGTACTCCACCTCTCCTGCGGTAAGAACTCTTCCAATCAACTTGTGCTTTCAAACTTCTCCTCAGTCAGAACTAAGAGAACCAAATTTTTTTTTTATTTTTTCAAGAAAGAAATTAAGGTGATCACTATTTTCATAAGACCAAGTGTGTGTGAATTGTGGATGCTTTGGTTACGAGGGCCCGTAAACCAAAAGGTAGAAGAAGACACCAAATACTACCTAGCCTTTAACTCAATCCCTAGCTTTCCTTCCTCAACCTCTAGAAGAATGGTCTACAACTTAACTCCTACTTGAGCTTTTAAGTCCACAAAGAACCCTAAAGGTCTAGAGCTAGTACTTCAACTTGCTGCTAAAGTCAGACACCTAGAGTCAACATAGTCTAACCTAAAGTTCTGGTTTACCTAAGAATGAAGGACTTAGCCAGTTAAGCTCAATGATGTAAAATGTTTTTTTTTTTTACCATCAAATGTATGCAATGCAGAATATTTAAATTAAATGCATGAATGCACTATGTATAAATGCTATGTACAAATGCCTTAGGTCCTATTCCCCCATGCCTTGTTCAAACAATGTCCTCATTGAAAGTAGAAAGACCAAGGGAAGATATTACCTGAGGTAGAAAAGAAAGGAGCTAAGGCTCCTCGAAAGTGAGCTCGTCAACTAGCTGGCCATCCAAAGTTACATAAGGTTTTAATCGTTGGCCATTGACGATGAAGGGAGGTGCTGAAGTGGAAGGATTTTTTATCTCCACAGCCCCATGCGGAAATACCTTGGTGACAATATAAGGCCCATCCCAACGTGATTTCAATTTTTTGGGAAACAACATAAGTCTGGAATTGAAAAGCCAGACTTGTTGGTTAGGCTCAAAGGTCTTTTTAAGGATGTACTTGTCATGCAGTACCTTAGTTCTCTCTTTATAAGCTTGGGAGGTGTCATAAGCATCATTCCTCAACTCCTCAAGCTCAGTCAACTCCAGTAAACGTGCTTTACCAGCTTGCTCTAAATCCATGTTAACACTTTGGATAGCCCAAAGTGCCCTATGTTGAAGTTCAACAGGTAAGTGGCATGCTTTCCCGTACATAATCCAGAAGAGAGACATACCCAAAGGGGTTTTGTAGGCTGTTCGATAAGCCCATAAAGCCCATAAAGCTTTTGGGACCAGTCCTTCCTATCTGGCCTAACAGTCTTTTCTAAAATGTTCTTGAGCTCCCTATTTGAGACTTCAACCTAGCCACTTGTCTGAGGGTGATAATGGGTAGCAATCTTGTGAGTTACTCCCAGACTCCTGAGTAGCCGATTGAAATGATGGTTCCGGAAATGAAGTCCCCCATCACTTATAATCGTCTTGGGGCAGCTAAAGTGAGATATGATATTAGCCTTCACAAATTTCAAGACCACAGAGTGGTCATTTGTGCCCGTAGGAATAGCCTCTATCCACTTGGAGACGTAATCAACTGCCACCAAGATATATTCAAATCCATGGGATGAAGGGAAAGGACCCATGAAGTCTATCCCCCAAACATCAAAAATTTCCACAGGTTGGATAGGGTGTTGGGGCATCTCATTCCGCTTCCCAACCGTTTCAATCCGTTGACATCTGAGACAGGCCTTAACAAAGTAATGGGAATCCTTAAATAAAGAAGGCCACCAAAAATCGGACTGGAGAACCTTAAAAGCTATTTTCTTAGCACCAAAGTGTCCTCCACAATGAAGCTCATGGAAAAATCTCAACACACTCTGTTGCTCTTCTTCAGGCACACATCATCTCCAAACTTGGTCCTGTCCAATATGAAATAATTCTGGCTCTTCCTAATGAAAGAATCTAGCATGGGAAATGAATCGCTTCCATTTTTGCGCATCCCAAGAGCCAGGGGTTTCTCCAATGACCAAGTAGTTAACTGTATCCGCATACCAGGGTGAAGTCGGTGTTACCACCATAAGGGTTTCATCAAGAAATGTCTCACAAATGTCTCCAAATTGAGAGTCATCAATGGGCAGGCGAGACAGGTGGTCAGCCACTACATTTTCCACTCCTTTCTTTTCACGAATCTCCAAGTCAAACTCTTGAAGGAGTAGAATCCATCTAATTAAACGTGGCTTAGAATCTTTCTTGGCAATGAGATGTTTCACTGCCGCATGATCAGTGAAAATGACCACCTTGGATCCAAGAAGGAAGACCTAAACTTCTCCAAAGCAAAAACTACAGCAAGAAACTCCTTTTCAGTGACTGTGTAGTTTTGCTGTGGTTCAGTTGAAGTCTTGCTAGCATAATGCAGCACATGAGGTTTTCCCTCAACCCTCTATCCAAGAACAGCTCCCACTGCATAATCTGAAGCATCACACATCAACTCAAATGGGAGTGTCCAGTCAGGAGCTCGGAGAATAGGCGCAGAGGTCAAGGCCTCCTTCAGCATATGAAAAGCCTCAGCACACTTTGAATCAAAATCGAAGCAAGATTCTTTCGCCAATAAGTCGCAAAGTGGCCTAGAAATTTTGCTGAAATTCTTAATGAATCACCTATAAAAACCTGCATGGCCCAGAAAGGATCTAATCTGTTTGCCATTCGTGGGCAATGGAAGTTTGGAAATAGAATCAACTTTAGCCTTATCCACTTCCAAGCCCCTTTTTGACACAACATGACCAAGTACAATGCCTTTTTGTACCATGAAGTGGCTTTTCTCCCAGCTGAGGACTAAACCAGTCTCCTTACATCTCTTCAGCACATTCTCTAAGTGCAGGAGACATTGGTCGAAAGACGAGCCGTAAATGGAGAAGTCATCCATAAAAACCTCGATGCACTCGTCAATCATGTCCGAGGAAATGGACATCATACACCCCTGGAAAGTTGCAGGTGCATTACATAATCCAAACGGCATACGCCTAAATGCAAAAGTGTCGTACGGACTAGTGAAAATTGTCTTATCCTGATTATCAGGGAAGACTGCAACCTGGTTGTACCCAGAATAGGCATCTAAAAAGCAGAAATACTTGTTCCCTGCCAATCTTTCAAGGATCTGATCAATAAAGGGCAAGGGAAAGTGATCCTTCTGGGTAGCGGTGTTCAGTTTGCCGTAGTCAATGCAGACCCTCCAACCTGTTGAGGGTCTGGTCACCACTTGTTCACCCTGGTTATTTGTTTCAACTGTTAAGCCTGCCTTCTTTGGCACCACATGTATTGGACTAACCCATTTGCTATCTGCGATGGGATAAATGATCCTAGCGTCCAACCACTTCAGAATCTCCTTTTTAACCACTTCCCTCATGTTGGGGTTAAGACATCTCTGCATGTCTTGAAAGGGTTTGATGGAATCATCAGTATAAATGTGATGCATGCAGAGCATAGAGTCTATACCCTTAATATCAGCAATCATCCAAGCTATGGCTTCCTTGTGCCTTGATAAGCAGTCTAACAAGGCTCCCTCTTGCACTTCAGATAGTGCAGATGAGATGATTGCAGGGAGCATATCATTTGGCCCAAGGAATACATACTTGAGAGAGTCGGGGAGGGGTTTCAGTTCAAGGTCGGGGGCTTGTATGGTTGAGGGTTTCATAATAGAAGTCCCCATCTCAGGTAGCAGATCTACCTTAGGCAGACATGATGAGGAAAGAGACTCAGTAGAAACTCTAAGCAATTCCTCAAGTTCTAGCACATCCCCTTCACATTCCTCCAAGAGATAGGAATGCTCATTTAACATGACATGCTGAAGGGGGTCATCACATAAAATTGCAGAAGTTGTCTCTTCAATCAGATCATCTACCACCTCAACTTGGGAACAATCCTCAAATCCAACTTGTTTATAAGCATCGAACACATTCAGCCGAATTTTCCTATTCCTAAAGCCCATTTTTAACACCCCAATGTGACAATTAATTGAAGCATTAGAAGTCTCAAGAAAAGGGCGGCCCAAGATGATGGAAGGCTTGGTTGGTTTGTTGGTAGGGTCAGTGTCCAAAACTAGAAAGTTAACGGGGAAAAAGAAATCCTACACTCTCACGAGGACATCTTCCAACAGGCCTCGTGGTGTCTTCAAAGAACGGTCTGCAACTTGGAGGATTACAGGGGAAGGCTTCAGATTGCCTCCTCCAAATTGTTCATATACATAGCTCGGAAGGATGTTCACCCCCGCACCCAGATCAAGCAGAGCCTCGTCTATTTGTAGGTCGCCAACGACCACTGAGATGTATGGGACTCCTGGGTCCTTAAGTTTCGGGGGTGTCCCATGTTGTGTAATTGAGCTAACAAAATCAGGCAGGACAACCTTTGATTGGACCTGTTTCCTTGATTGCGGCTTTTTCGTGCACAGGTCCTTAAGAAAGCGGGCATAGGATGGAATCTGCCTGATAGCTTTAAGCAAGGGCAGATTAATTTGCACTTGTTTGAAAGTCTCCATTATTTCATCCATCCTATCTTTGGCTCCAAATGAGCCAGCAGAAGTCCACCCAGAGTCAGATAAGCACTCTGGAAAGGGCACTCTCGGTCTCTGGGTGGAAGGGTTGTCATGTCGGGTAAGAGGGGGAACGAGGACAACCTTTTTCCGGTGAGGTGATTTCAAGCGGAGAAGAGTTGGGCTGCTCTTCTCCAGTGAGGTCGAAAGTCGGAGTGGATGGCTTTCCAAAAGGTGGGACTATAGGAGCATCAGGTTTGGAAATTTCTTTCCCACTCCTCAGAATAGTCACCACCTGGGCTTGCTCCCTAAACATAACCCCTTTCCCTTTAGGGTTCTCCTCAGATGAACTGGGAAGCTTCCCAATCTCTCTTTTACTCATGGCCTTGACAAGGTCTCCAATTTGTGATTTCATCTCATTGATTGCCTTGTCATGAGATTGGATGATCATACTTTGATTCTCCTGCATGGCTTTAAGCTCATCCACTCAAAAGTCTTTGATGGTTGGGAAGTCATAGGAGGTTGATTATACTGTTGAATCTGAAAGGGTTGGGGTCTGTAATTCCCTGAATTAGAGACATTCCCCTGTCTCCATGAAAAATTGGGGTGGTTCCTCCATCCCTCGTTAAAAGTGTTTGAAAATGGGTCATTACGAGGTCTGGGTCAGAAGCCTTGGGCGGCATTCAGGTTCGCCTGTACAAGGTCAGGGAATTGGGAGGCCAAATGACAATCTACAGTAGCGTGCGTATTGCCATTGCAAATGGAGCATTCAGAAGCTTAGGAAGCAGAGGCATTTGATGTGAGTTGGCTAGGGTTTGTCATAAGCCTTTCCATGTTTTGATTCAACAATTGAATCTAAAAGGCCAAATTCTGGGTATCCCTAGCCTCATTTGCCTCCATCTTTCGCTGCATAAGAGTGTGTTTTCTATCCAAATAGCCATAATTAAGATGGATAGAATTCTCTCTCAAAGTCTCAAAAAGATCCCAAGCCTCATCTTCAGTTTTTGTGAGAAAGATTCCTGCACAGGCACCATCCACTGTTTGCCTGTGCTTGTCATTTAATCCAGTGTAGAACCTTTCTACAAGCTACCATCTTGGCACTTGATGATGGGGACATAAGCGTAACAAATCTTTGAAGCGCTCCCCTGCATCATGAAATTGTTCTCCATCTTGTTGAGCAAAACCTATGATTTCCCTCCTGTAGTGATTAGTCTTGCTCATGGGGAAGTATTTTTTCAAAAATTCTCCCTTCAAGGCTTCCCAAGTATCCACTCTACCATCTAGAGTGTGATACCAATGCTTCACCTTATCTTTGAGGGAGAAAGGAAAGAGGGTTCTCATTTGGGCGTCATCAGTAACACCCTGCAATCTCACCATGGAACAAACCTCGGTGAATTCCTCCAGATGCCTGTAGGGGTCCTCCCTAGAAGTACCATAGAATGAGGGCAACAAAGAGATGGTACTACTCTTGATTTCATATGGATTATCCCTCCCAGGTCTTCTCAGTGTATGGCCAGGTTGATTGATAGGGGTAAAATAATCTCTCAAAGATCGTTGGTTTTCCACAATTCTTTTCTCTCTTTCCTTGGCCATATCTTTTCTCTCTTGGTTGGCTCTCCTAAGGATCCTTTTAGGTTCTGAATTAAACACAAGTTGTGTCCTCAAAGATCCCCTACCAAGCAAACACAAACAAACACAATTCCAAAGGTCTTTTATGTCTTTAATCAATTAAGGCCTTTGAGATTTAAGTCCAATTGTAGATGACAATACAAATTGCCCAAACAATTACGTGCCTATTGTCAACCTACGAAATGCCTTATTGAAGACCTAATTGGAACTTAGGTACTCTGCCTTAAAGTTCAAATGGTAAAGTACTCCAAGGATGGAAGATCAAGGGATGCAAGTAGGTCTAAGCCTTCCTTTGAAGTTGTGCTTTCGCGGTGCTTCTTAACTACCCTCAAAAATCCGTGACAGGGTATCCCCCTCCTTGGAGTCACAAAACCTTTGAGCTTAAGTTTCAAGCACTTTGGTATCCAATGATAGGAGAGTTCTTTCCTAGCAGCTCAAAAATCTAGGAATGTCTAAATGCGTGCTTTGGTGCAAAGAAGTGTGCATACACCGTAAAAGTTTGATTTTTTGAATCGCAACACAATGTCTCAAATCAACTCCTTGGGTTTTATATGTTCCTCCTTTGATTAATCCTTTTTTCAGAAAAGGTGACCACTTGTTAATTCTTTTCAAGACAAATTATGTGGTCTTCGAATTAAGTCCAAATGCAATGTGTGATCAAGAATAGGATGCAAAGTAAGAGAATGCGTACCTTGCTGCCTGTTGAACGCACGAATCGAATCGCTAACGTGTTCGGTTTTGGAGAACCAGTCATTGTAGTTTGAAAGCGAAGAATTCGTGTTCAACAAATAAAATTTATACCAAAATGAAAATTCCAGGTCGAACACAGGGAGGCGGACATTTGATTTAAAAACTATGTGTTTCTTTTTATTTGTCACGAAGTAATTTAATTTAAAACTATCTAATTATTTACAATGAATAGAAGAGAGAGAGAGAGAGGGTAAGAGAGAGAGAGAATATTACACATAGAAATCAAAATGAGATGTAGAATAAACAAAGAATTTATCATTGAGATTGTTCATTACAACTAGAAAGCATAAAACACTTGCACTAGAAAGCGATAAATTTACTCTAGAAAGCATTAAAAGAATGGAGGGAGAAATGTCCTCCTAGATGGTCGCTTGGAGGATGAGCAGAACTACACTAGAAAGCAGTAAATCTATACTAGAAAGCAGTAAAAAGAATAGGGAGAGAGAAATCCTCCTCGACGGTCGCTTGGAGGATGAGCCGGACAGGACGACGCCTGGACGAAGGAGAACGAAGCAGGACGAAGGAGGACGAAGCAGAAGAACAGGAATGGAGCAGCACGCCATCGTCGTCGAGGGATCCACTTCTGAAGGGGGACAAAAATTTGGACTTTATCTTGCGAGAAGCATCCCGGGTGTGGGACAAGCTTCTCTTGATCTTTGGAGGGGTAGAGAGGAGAAGGAAGGGATCAGAATTTCGTATGGAGGGGGTCTCCTTTTATAGTTGCAAGGAGTGGGGGCAAAATGGACATTACAACTTCAAAATAATAAATGAGGGGTCTTTAGTGACGGATAAATCAGTCACTAAAGCCTCCTTCGTGGGCGTAGCTCCTACACCCACGCGTGGCTCCTCAGCTGCCCGCTTCCTCAACGTCCACGCACATTCCTTGATTCTCAGCCGCCCGATCGTGAGATCGGACCGCTTAAGACGCATCTCCGCCCGCTGCTGCGCCCGCCTGGCACGTGAGATCGCGTGTGACGCCCCGCGTTCAATAGTGCGTGATCTCGATTGAGCGCTGACGGCCGTCCGATCACGATCCAACTCCCGCCATCGCCTGCACGCCCACGACTTCCTCCCTTCACTGCAACTCGAACCCGCGCCCGCAGCTAGCGTAAGCGCGCTCGACCACTACGCTACGAGGCGCGGATGGTCGAGCAGACGCTTTTAGGCACGGCTGACCACAGCCGTTGGATCAAGATCCAACGGCGGAGAGCGAGCGGGTGCGGGGCCTTCAGGGATTCATGCGGCCGTTTGGGCGGCCGGGATGGCGCCACGTGGCACCATCTTGGCCGTCTATCTTCTGGAAGTTGTAGATGGTGCCACGGATGTCAGATTGACTTGATTTTTGCGTCGTTGGGCTGCAATCATCAATCCGAATTCATCCGTGCGGTCGGATTTGTCATTTGAAGAGTGGATTTACACCATCCTGGCCCTTGATCTTCTAGGGTTCCCCAGTCACTATCAGATGCTACAGATGCCTGATTAGGGCGATCTTAGACTCGTTGAACTCCAATCGTCGCCCTGATCACATCCATATGGTTGGATCTTTAATCTGAGGCCCCGATAAAATGTTTGCCCTGTCCAAGCACATAAAAGGAGACAATTAACCTCCATTTTATTCAAACTACTCTAAATGCAAGATGATGCATGTTATGCAATATTTATATCATGAAATGCAATCCTATGCTTAAGAACATGCATAAATAGACATTTTAAGTAGTATAAATGTGTTTACATCATACCCCCATGCCTATCTTCTACTAGTCCCTAGAAAAAACTATATGCTATTTATAAAAGAATTAGGTTGGATTATTTAGACCTGAGTTATTTTCAATCATTAAGAAATTGTCTACCTAGGAACTCAACTTTCAAAGACACAACAGTGCCCGAGTATCAGCCAAAATGCAGACCACCTCAAGCCCTCGCCTTATTCAAAGAAAAATTCTTTTTCTCTTTTTACTCTTTTCTATTTTTTTTTTTTTTTTGTATTTTCAAATTTTAGGGTTTAAGAGTGGCTTTCCACAGCCATTCAACTCACCCAAGATTTGATGAGAACCCTAAGCTTTAAGCATCTTATTGTGATTGTGATAGACTCGTTGACCGGTAATTAAAACGGACTTCGGATTTCTATGCCTCTAGGTGACCTCAAAAAGACTTCTACCTAAAGGTGTATCTTTACAACCGGTAGCTTTCTCCCTACTTTTATTTTTTTACGGGGTCAACACAAGGGTGAATCCAGTGTATATCTCCCCGGCTTATTCTACTTCTCCGCTTCTTCCTACGTGTTTTGGAAATTTTTAGTGCATTTACTGAGTTGGGTTCTGGACAATCGGTCGATGAGCTGTTACCACCGACAACTTGCCAGCCATACTCGTGCGGCGAAGTGTGGCTTATTTCTTTTTGTTCTTTTCTCCTTTTCTTTTTGATTTTTTTTTTTTTATAAGTAGGTGGCTTCCCTAGTCTAAGATTTACCTAAGGGCAGGAAAAAGAGAAAGGTCCAGTGACTGGGCTCTAGACAACCTACCTATGGGCTGTTACCCACGATAACTTGCCAGCCATATCACCCTAAGAGGTTCATTAGCTACCCAATTTTCGTTAAAATCGCCAAACAACGAGTCAATGCAAAGAAAGTGTGTAGATGCTTAAGACTCAAAATTTCCTCAAATCAGAGGGCGGGTTGATAAGTCGTGTACTTATCACCCAAAATTATTTATTCCAATTACGATAGAATTAAGATGGCGAGGACTCAAAGACAAATCCACATTTTAGTGGATACACAGGCTAATTAAGTCCAAAGACCTGAAGGGTCTTTGTGTTCAAATCATAATGTAGTATTTCCTAAGATTGAAAATTTTCTTAAACCCAAATTGTCTTTCCTAATTCCAAATTTTTTTTTATAAAAGAAAATAAAACAAATCTACGGAGCTGACGAATGAATTCAGAGATAAATATCCACCCCCCCATGCCTATCTAATGCAATGTCCTCATTGTATTAAAAAGACATAAAACAGAGTGGAAAAGCGTAGAAAGCACCTGAATTGCGTGAATGTCAGGTCCGCTCCGAGATGAAAACGAAAAAGAACTGTATATGTGCTAAGTTTAGTGCCTTCAGCTAGGCACACTATACAAAGGAAAGAAATGAAGAATTCACAAGTGCAGGTCAGAATTAAAATAAACAGAAGAATCCTCTGATCTGTCAACAGAGGTCCACAGATGTGGACCAGATTGTGGTGTAAACCCATCCCCCATAATCGAGAATATCTTAGGTTCTAGATAAAAATTACCCAAAACCTAAAATCAGAATGCAAGCGGGGTCGGGCCTGCGATTTATGAGGATGCAACCCAAGACCAAAAAGTCGGGTTACAGAGAATTGAAGCTCAAAAGGATAATCGTTGAATGTGTGCTTGAGTTTGACATCCTTGAAACAAATGTCGTAAGGGTTCTGATTTGATGGTTTCAGCTTAAAAGGAACCCTTCGACTCAATCTTCCATTTCCTCCAAAATTAACTTCCCAGATCAGAACTTCCCAGTTCCTAGCCTCCTCATTTCGAATGTTAAATTCCGAGACCTCTTACATGTTAATCACCCCGTCTGAAATCTCCAAGTCTAAATGATGTGGCAGAATCAGAATTGACTTGGGTCTAATTATCTCAGAAATACAATTATCGATAAGCTCAACGGGGTCTAACTGATAATCAGGGCATTGAATTGATTCATCCAGAAAATGTAATCCTGGATCTGTAATGTGTTCCCTAAGATCAGTTTCCTCAGTTATTGGGCTATCAAATGATCTATCAGATTCCTCAGGCCCAATCGTCTCATAGAAATCGTGTTCAGAAAACTCGCGTGAGACTTTGCAACTTGAATCTTCACCATCAAAGAAATCAGGATCCGTATCAATGTATGTCCCAAAATCAGTTATCACTTTCTGTTCCCAGGAGACATACGTTTCCTCGTAACCCGACTCAGGGATCTCAGGTGAAGAAATCAGATCTTCCTTAATTGGTCGCTTTAATTCAATCTGGTCAGCCTCGTAACATGTGTACCCCAACAAGTGCCTGAGCAGTTTCTATCATTGGCTTTCCTGAAGAGGGTTCATCCTGAGAATCATCCCAAGATTGAATCAAAGCAACCACGAATCTCATCCTCAATTTCACTAATTTCCCAGGTAGAAACTCACCTGGGTTCTTATCCTTAGCGTCCTGGAGCCAATCCAACAATGACTTGTTTAAATCGTCAATCATTTCAATCAGGGGCTAAAATCTCTCAATGCAAGGTATTGGCTGAACTTCTAAAGATCGAGTGATATTCCTCAAGTTAGCCAGAACCTTATCTTGAACCTGGTTAACCTGAACCAAATGAGTTGGTTCAAGGTTGGGCGGGTTTGGGCTCAATGCAGGGGAATTAACGTATTGAAATTCGTTATACCCTTCCTGATAATAGGTCATTTCAGATTGTTCAAAAGATGGTGATGACCTAAAGGCAGTGAAATCAGAGGATGGGTAAAGATCGGTGTATCCTTCTTGATTGTAGATCGTATTAGGTTGTTCATGAAAGGAAGACGATCTATAATCGATGTAGCTCTGAGAATGATAGAAATCAGAATCAAAGTGTTCAGGGTTAGACCCTAAACACGGAGGTCTGGAGCTGTATCCCCAATCCGAATTATCCCAACTAACTGATGGTTGATTACAATACGAGTCGGGATAATCGTCATGTTGAGGATAATTCACAATAGGAGGGAAAGAGAGGGAATGCGTGAAATATGTGGAAGGATTCATGAGACACGGGAGGAAGAAAGGCGCCCTGCAATACAAACAATCAAACCTGTCCTTAAATAGGTTAGCCTACAGACCTACAGACTCCCAAAACCCGTCTTGAGATAAAGGAACGATTTGATATACTTCTATCTGTTCAATCCAACTAGTTAGAAGGAGGGACTGGGGAGAAGGTTCTTCTTTCGACTTGCGCCTCCGGTTCCTAGTGTACCCCCCAGCCGCGATCACTTAACTCTGCTCCCCTAGCTAGACATCAGATTGAACAGTAGAAATATATTAATTGAAAATAATCTCGTTCTGGATTCTGAAGAGCGAGTCCAATCCTTAAGGCCAACGTCTACTCTGTTTTATTTAGGGCTAGGTTTGAATGTGCTTTGGAATGTGATGGGCCCTTTAAATGGGTTGTGCCCTTAATGATTGATTGATTTGTGTGTGCGTACACAACCAGTGGTTTTCAAGTAAGATTATTTTTGATGTGGTGAATTTTAAGGTTCAAATCTTGCTTAGTAGCTTTTAGGATTCAACTTTAGGTGTTTTCAAACAAGTTTCATTGGCACACCAGGTTTTGCAAGCACAGGGAAAGATGTTTTCCTTTAAAGTTTAAAAAAAGAATGTGGAGTGCCTGGTAAATCCCTAAAAATTGAAAATAATTGGCAGCTACTTGATGAGTTGATTTTATTTGAAGTGGTGCGGCCCAATCAACTCGAACAATTGGCCTGATGCACCACTTAATTAGGCACACAAAGATGGTTAACCTAGAATGATTTCTACTCTTTTATGTGTTGCTTCATGTGTACTGGTTCCACAGATCAGAACCCAGTTGAGTAGAAACAAATCAATTCCGTTAAGTGCCTTTGAATGTGGGTGTACATTGTGTGTTTGTTGATAATTGCCCCACAAAATTATCTTTTTTTATATATATATATAAATGAAGGTGGAATGAATGTGAGTGAGAATCAAAATAACCAAACTATTCCTAAGATTTATGCAAACACCTAGGTTAATTGGAATTTGGATTTAATGTGGCGAATGAAATCTATGGAGGGGGAAAGAATGGGGGATAACTTACAAAACCTTCCACAGCACTTTACTCCAATCTACCGCTTTTGCTCATCTCAAAAGAGTACCTGCAATTACAATAAGAAAGGAGAAAAGTGAGGTAAATGATTTGTAAGTTAGAAAACGTGAAGAGAAATCAAAGAGCATCGCCTCCCCGGCAACGGCGCCAAAATGTTGAACGCACGAATCGAATCGCTAATGTGTTCAATTTTTGAGAACCTGTCATTGTAGTTTGAAAGTAAAGAATTCGTGTTCAACAAATAAAATTTATACGAAATAAAAATTCCAAGTCGAACACAGGGAGGCGGATGTTTGATTTAAAAACTACGCATTTCTTTTTATTTGTCACAAAGTAATTTAATTTAAAACTATCTAATTATTTACAATGAATAGAAGAGAGAGAGAGAATATTACACATAGAAATCAAAATGAGATGTAGAATAAACAAAGAATTTATCATTGAGATTGTTCATTACAACTAGAAAGCATAAAACACTTGCACTAGAAAGTGATAAATTTACTCTAGAAAGCATTAAAAGAATGGAGGGAGAAATGTCCTCCTTGACGGTCGCTTGGAGGATGAGCAGAACTACACTAGAAAGCAGTAAATCTATACTAGAAAGTAGTAAAAAGAATAGGGAGAGAGAAATCCTCCTCGACGGTCGCTTGGAGGACGAGCCGGACGGGACGACGCCTAGACAAAGGAGAACGAAGCAGGACGAAGCAGAAGAACGAGAACGGAGCAGCATGCTGTCGTCGTCGCGGGATCCACTTCCGAAAGGGGACGAAAATTTGGACTTTATCTCGCGAGAAGCATCCCGAGTGTGGGACAAACTTCTCTTGAGCTTTGGAGGGGTAGAGAGGAGAAGGAAGGGATCAGAATTCCGTATGGAGGGGGTCTCCTTTTATAGTTGCAAGGAATGGGGGCAAAATGGACATTACAACTTCAAAATAATAAATGAGGGGTCCTTAGTGACAGATAAATCCGTCACTAAAGCCTCCTTCGTGGGCGTAGCTCCCGCACCCACGCGCGGCTCCTCAGCTGCCCGCTTCCTCAACGCCCACGCACGTTCCTTGATTCTTAGCCGTCCGATCGTGAGATCGGACGGCTTAAGATGCATCTCCGCACGTTGCTGCGCCCACCTGGCATGTGCGATCGGGCGTGACGCCCGCGTTCAATAGCGCGTGATCTTGATTGAGCGCTGACGGCCGTCCGATCGTGATCCAACGCCCACCATCGCCCGCACGCCCGCGCCTTCCTCCCCTTTGTTGCGGCTCGAACCCGCGCCCGCAGCTCGCGTAAGCGCGCTCGACCACTACGCTACGAGGCGCGGATGGTCGAGCGGACGCTTTTAGGCACGGCTGACCACAGCCATTGGATCAAGATCCAACGGTGGATAGCAAGCGGGTGCGGGGCCTTCAGGGATTCATGCGGCCGTTTGGGCGGTCGGGATGGCGCCACGTGGCGCCATCTTGGTCGTCCATCTTCTGGAAGTTGTAGATGGTGCCACGGATGTCGGATTGACTTGATTTTTGCGTCGTTGGGCTGCAATCGTCAATCCGAATTCATCCGTGCTGTCGGATTTGTCATTTGAAGAGTGAATTTACACCATCCTGGCCCTCGATCTTCTAGGATTCCCCGATCACTATCAGGTGTTACGGATGCCTGATTAGGGTGATCTTGGAGTCGTTGAACTCCAATCGTCGCCCTGATCACATCCATACAGTTGGATCTTTGATCCGAGGCTCCGATAAAATATTTTCCCTATCCAAGCACATAAAAGGAGATAATTAACCTCCATTTTATTCAAACTACTCTAAATGCAAGATGATGCATGTTATGCAATATTTATATCATGAAATGCAATCCTACGCTTAAGAACATGCATAAATAGACATTTTAAGTAGTGTAAATGTGTTTACATCACTACCACCAATCAACAATGCGAGAATGCATGCAATGTAGAGAAATAAATCTAGAGGCTGCTCATACAGAACTAAATTATTCGTCCTAGGGGCAGGCAGCTCATTTTTTTTTTCTTTGTTTTTTACCTACTTGTGCACAAACAAGTAGAGGATAAACAACCCACAAAAGAAAACCTAGATCTAAAGAAAAGAAGGAATAGACTCCCAAAAACTACCCAACATGGACCTCAAGCAAAATCGGGGAATAAACCCCTAAAAATATACCCTAGAACAAGGGTCTCAAACCAAATGTAAGTGCAAGAAAATAAAGAAAAGTAAAGTTCTAAAACCTAAATTCTATCTACTTTGACAAATCGACGGAGATGAAGATGATTGACGAGTTGATAGTTCGCTTTTCAAGTCGTTTGTAGTTTTATGTGGTGGAAAAATCGACTAATCAATAATTAATATAACCACTCAATTAGGAGTGGGTCGTGCCCACAGGTAGGCAATGATGCAATAATATCTCACTTATTTCGTATTCGTTCAATCTCGTGAGAAATCCGTAGTCAAATCTGACGTGAAATACCACTGAAAGAAGATGCACAATATCTTGAAAACATAAGGGTAGATGTACAATTTTTCCTCACTGAAATATTCAATAAACATGTGATGATTTTATGCAATTTTCCATTGACATGTACTAAAGAAAATTTGTGCACATTTAAATTCCAAAACCAATGTCAAACAATGTTAATTACAAAAGCCACGTAATTGTAAGAGAACTTGAGTATGAAGTTGTAAATTTTACCATAATAAAATATTCATAAACCAAAATTCTTTTTCCTAGCAATGGCATGAAATGTAATAACTAATTAAGTCCATAACAGAGCATTTTACCTCTCTCCTCCTCGCGATCAGGAGAGAGGTTCAATCGAGGAGAGGTTCACACAGGCAGTTGGCTGAAGCGAGGCCGTCGCGGTGGTGGCAGCCGCACGTCGAGCAGTGACCGGAGTCGGCCGGACGGAGCTCCGGCGAAGGTAGCTGTCAACGGTGGCTGCAGCTGCTAGAAGAGGGGCGGCTGTGCGCGCGTGTTGAGCGTGCACGCGCATGCAGTGGTGTTGCGGGCGCGCTGGAGTTGAGCACACGGAGGGTTGCTAGTGGGCGCGCTCTGTTGGAGGCAGATGCTGCTGCAGGTGGTAGGCGCAAGCGGACGGTGCGGGTGCACTGCAGGCTGGAAGGCGCGGGCACGCTGCAGATGGCAGGGAGTGCTGCAGGTGGAAGGCGTGGCGCGGGAAGGCTGCAGCTGCTGGCGAGCGCGCGCTGGAAGCTGGAGGTGATGCGCGTGCGTGGGCTGGCGGTTAGCGTTGGAGGTGGCGGTGAGGCACAGTAGGGGCATGCGCAGGCGGAAGGCGTGGCGCAGGAAGGCTGCAGCTGCTGCTAGATGCTGCTGGCCGTGCCCGCCTTGCGCGCAGCTGGAGGTGTGCGGGGGAATGCTGCAGGAGGTGCGGCCCTGCTGCAGGCTTGCGGGCGGGCGCTGCAGCCGTAGGGGCGTGCTTCTGCATATGGCAGGGAGAGTACGCGCGCGGTTGGTGTGGGCGTGAAATGGAGGTTGCTGCTGCAGATGTGCAGCAGCAAGGCATGTGTGGGCTGGGGATGGCGTTGGAGTGGATGCTGCAGGAGGTGGTTTAAGTGTGCAACTGGAGAGGCGTGGGTGTGAAGTGAGTGGCCAGTTGCTGCTGAAGTGTGGGTCGAAGCTTCAAACGTCCAGGAAACTTTCCGGACGTCTTAAATGACTGAGGAGTGAAATTGCAGTGGCTGCAGCAATGGTTGTTGGTGACGATGGCGAGGGAGGTGCACGCTGAGGTGCTCACGGTAATGCGAACGAGCTCCAGATGGCGGTGTGGCCTGTCACACCACACGCCCACGGTGGTGGAGACTTGTCGCCACAGTTGAGGTCGGCGATGTGGAATGGAAGAGAGACGAACTCTCTGCACAGTGGTGGGTTGGGGGTGGAGGCCTCCTGAGCTCGGCTGCCTCCTCCTCTCTTTTGAAAGCAGCTGCCCGACCAGATCCAACACATCCACTCCTCCTTGATTGGGTTCTTCACTGCGGCAGCTGGAGGAAGAAATGCAATCGTTGCACGTAGAAGAAGAATAAAAAATAATGATAAAATATTGTGGTTATTTATATACAAACCCTCAACTTTTATGTTAACCTAAATTAATGCATGCAATGTACCTAATTAGTTAACTAATGCAATTCTAAGTTAATTCTAAATGCATTTAAATATGAATAAGATGCATGAATTATGTAATTAAATTAGAAATATGAATTAATCTATTTACATCCTAATTTATACTAAATAAATGTTAGAATTAACCTAATATCTAGGCACTTAAATACTTAAATAGCCCACAAATATGGGCTAATCAATGATCACTCCAAATGTCCTCTTAGTTGGTGACAACAAAGTTCACCAATGTTCAAGCTCTTCCTCATATATGCAAAACTCGATCCCTCCTCCAAGTGGTGGAAACAAGGTCCACCACGGCATTGCTAAGGCCGATGCAACAACCCGTGTGTAATATGCGTACCTCGCACCAAATCAAATAAAACAGGTTAAATATGCCTCAATTAAAATGTGAACAAATAAATAGATAAATGAGAGTTTAACAAGCCTGTTGCATCCCTGGCAACGGTGCCATTTGACGCGTCGATTTTCCGCTTTCGATTAAGTTTCGCAAATGAAATAACGTGTTGTTGTAGTATGTAAGTGGTGGAAAAATCAACTAATCAACAATTAAAATAACCACTCAATTAGGAGTGAGTCGTATCCACAGGGAGGCAATGGCCTATTAAACTCGCCAAGGTCAAAAACCAATGTTCACTAATAATTTCGTCAAGAAATCAAGCCAAAATTGCTTTTCATTCAAGATAAAAAGACTTTAACATGTTGATTTTGCAATTATGCAGAACAAGAGGAAGATGATCATAAATGTGCCACAATAGAATATCCAATAAATTAAAATCAACTCCCATAATGGCATTGACATGTAATTATTAATAGAGATGAAAACAGAGGATTAATTCTCTCACTTCGTCACGCATGGAGGAGACATCGACCGAAAGCGTGAATCTCACCGGAGGTCGAGTGGGTTGAGGGCTACTCGGCAGTGGTGGCAGCTTGGCGAACGGCGGCCGGAGACGGAGGCGGAGAGGAGGAGACGGCAGTGAGTACGTTGGGCGACTCTTGCTGCTGCTGCTGGTGTGGGCACTCATGGGTTGCCAGCCGCAAGTGCTACTGGAGGCTCGCAGCTGCTGAGGCGTGCGAGCCGTGCGGCGAGGACACGCGCGGGCAGATCTGCTGCGCACAGGGGGTGCAGCGTGGAGGCGCAAGAGGCAAGGGGATTGCTGCCCGCAAGAGGTGCGCTGGAGGTCGGCGAGGGCACTGAAGGGGCGGGCACGCGGAGTTGCTGACGGGGTGCTGGAGGCAACACGCGCGCGTGGAAGAGAAGGTGCGCCTGCTGGGTGATAACGGGCACTGCAGACCAGTGTCAGGCACTGGAGGGGCAGGCGCGTGGTGCTATGCAGCTGCTGTTGCTGGACACTACAAGTTGCGGGCAAGGGAGTTTGCGCAAGCTGTGAAGCTACGCACGGATAGGTGGGCGCTCGGACTGCACGCTGGGAGGGTGGCAGCTCTCAGCTACTGCTGAAAGTGTGCAGAGGTGGAGGAGCGGGTGATGGCCTATGCGTAAGTGTGCAGGCGTGGGCGAGGGGAGTTTTGTTGAAGTGGAGGGGAAACAGAGCAAGAAGAAAACAGAAGAAGACAGATGAAGATATAGGAGGTCAGACGTCTGGGATCATACCCAGACATCTTAACTGGCGCGGGGGTGAGGAACTGAAGGTGGTTTCTAGCAGTGGTTGCGTGGCCTTCAGGCACACGCTCGCAGTGATGCACAAGCCACAGATGGCACGGCGGTTTGTCACCCAGTCTGCCCGCGGTGGAGTGGTCTTGTGTTCGCGGTGGGAGGCCAGTGGTGTGGAATGAAGAAGCTCTGAGCAGTGGTGGGTTGGAATGGTGGTGGCCTGCTTCTGATGATGCGGCTATCTTCTTTTATGCTGCAGGAGGAGGCACACAGGCGGATGTTGGTGAAGCGACGATATCATGGGGTGTAGAGATCCACATTTGTCGCTATGCATTTAGCTCGTACACTCTCCTACATGCAGCCGTTGGAGAAGAAACAAATAAAATAAAGAAAAGAAATAAATGGTTATTTATGTGCAAACCCTTAAAAGAAATGTGAAATAAAATAATGTATGTAATGCAACCTAAAAGATTAACTATTCTAATGCATGCTATTCTAAATGAATTCTAAGTATGAATGCAATGCATGAAATATGTAAATAAATGAATACCTAGACTAATCTATTTACATCTTATTGTATGCAATTTATATGCCAATATTAATCTAATTCCTAGGCATTTAAGTAACTAATTAGCCCACAAATATGGGCTCATCATGTAGCATGCGGAGGACCTCGCCAAAGTTGCGACAGGAGATGGAGACGAAGGTGGATGGCGGTTAAGTCAAGGGTTGTTTTTGGGTTTCAAAAAGAGGGCTAGAACCTAGGGAACTATGGGAACCTATCTACCTACTCTAATTGGATGAAAAAGGGAAGGAAAGCACTGGCTTTGATGGGCCAGCGTCGGAGGAGAACTCTCTGTTGAGAGAGACAACGGCGAGGAAAGGAGAAGATGGCCCTCGCTTTGACTGGCGAGGTGTGGAGAAAGGTGATGAAGATGATAGACAAGCCAATTTGGCCGTTGGTTGTCCCCAGGAAGATGGGGAAGAAGGCCTCCGAAGCTAGGTCAGAGAGGGGCTGGATGTAGGGATTTGAAGAGGTTTTTGGACCCAAACCTTGCTAAGGATGTAAGGTTTGCATTAGGGGGTCTTTTATAGGTCTTAAAGAGGGGTTCCTAGCATAGAAAGAAGCTTTCAACCTCCTTCCAATTTGCGCACAAGAGATACCCACATCTTCCATGCATTCACATGGGAGATTGGGAAAGAGTTAGGAATCATGGCCAGGTCCATTTGAAAGAGAATTTATCAAGGAATCTCCCTTTCAATTTTGGGAGTGATTGATTGAGAATAGTGTGAGAAATCCTCGCTCAAATCTCAACGGTGGAGCTTCTGTTCACACCTAATGGCGGTAGGGGCCTCTTTGTGAAGACGATGACAAATATTGGGGGTTATTTGCAAAGAATTCAAAAGTTAGGGGCATGTGTGTGAAAGAAAAGAGTCAGACTAGATCAAAATGCAAACTAGCTCAAGATGATCTCAGATTGGGTCCAAATTTTGGTAAAAAAATAATTTTGACCCAAGAAATCTGATGGTGAAGTCAGATTTAGCTTTTGACCAAGTTTGGTTGGGTAATTTGCACAGAAACCCAAATTAGGGCAACTGTCCAACTGAGACACTGTTTTAGGTCAAAATGGGTTCCAATGGTTAAATCAAAGGTATCAAACATTAGGGAATATTTTTTTATGATTTTTAAAAGGTTTAGGTGAATTTTATCCTGACCGAAACCTTAGTTAATTGAGCAGATCTGCTTTTAGAGTTTCAAATGTCCATTAATTCTCAAAATACGTGAAAACACGTTTCTGTCTGCATGAACCCACTTATTAGACATTTATGATCATTTGACTTTTAATTAACCCCTGGGAAACCCCGTGATTGTTTTACAATTAAGATATACTGCTAAAACTGTAATTTTACCCTTATTTTAGTACATTTCTCTCAAAATGGATATGCAATGAGTTATGGTCTTCTGACGATTATGTAGGAGCATTTATCAATGAATTATTACTAATTAAATCTAGATATAGCTGATGATGACATTATCATCACCTATAAGTCTACCTGGCTATCTTATTAAAAACCCTCCCTTTAATCACCCCTAATCATAGGAAACAAAAGATGAAACAAAAAGGGGGGAAATTCCTACCACCACTCAAATAAACTCCCAAGGGATAAAAAAAAAACACCACATGCATCACTTAAATCCTTGCATGTAAAACATTTGTTTCACTTCCAATCTAATCCTTGTTATCGCTCATAAGCTTGAGAATCAAAAGAAGGTACAATATTGGAGGAAAAAGATATATTAGTTAAATATGGTTGGAACTCTACTCGGAGGAGGAAGATTGAGTTAGCGGTGATGAAGGGTCCTAAATCCCTTCCCTAATGGTCCTCCTTTCCTCAAATTCCAAACCCACAAGTTCGAACTCAAGGAATAACCTTTGGGACACATAAAATCCCATCAAAAACCTCACCAAGAGGTCTAATACGAAAAACCCCAGGAATAATTTTATGAGATCACAAAGGCAATAAGCCACTTGTAATACATACATGCAACCTCAAATCAACATGCAGTAGCTAAGATCTAGTATAAATCCTTTTTCCTTACCCTATTTACAAAAGAATCAAGAGGACTTTGCAAAAGGGGTTAAAATCCCTAACTGAAGATGGAGCTTCTCCTCCTCTTCTTTTCTACACGCAACAGAAGCAGTAACAACAACGACGGCAATAACAGCAACCCCTTCTCCCTCTCTTCTTCTCTTTGCCTTGCAACCAACCGCAGCCGCAGCAGTAGGACATGAGACAACAGCAGCCAAAGCAATAGGAATAGCAATAGAAACTGCTGTAACAACAACAGCAACAACTAGTGGCTGGCGGGGAGGAGCAAGGACAGCTGGAGGAGCAAACACAGCAATCGTAGCTGGAAGTCAATGGAGGGAGCTAGAGCAAGGAGCAAATGAGAGGGGAGGGTGCACCATGGGAGAGGGGAGGCAGCCCATCATCTTTTTGAAAAATCCGAAACCCCTCTTGACAGATCCCTTGCTGAACTCATATTGCACCTTAGGTTTCATCCATTAAAACAGTCAACCCCACCTCTAGTACCCGTACCAGAGCTTGAAATCGTTCGCAATAGTCACCCTGACCCGTCCACCCACCTAAACATGTTCTAATGTACGATCTAAGCTGAACTCGAACCCACCTAATTTATAATGAGGACATTGCAAGTCGTAGGCATGGGGGGGTACTAAAGTGCAAAATGCTGTGAGAATCACTTCACAATAAAGGGTTCATCAAAAAAATACATATCCCAAAAAAAAAAATGGAGAAGGGAGGAAATTTTGAAAGATTAAATTGCATATCATTCTTAAGGAGGAAAGGGGGAGGTGATTTAAAATGTCAAAAATGAGCACAATTTGAAACAAAAAGATATAGTCATTAGTAAAAGATTAAGGAATCTACTTAGTTCTAGACCAAATCAAAAAGAAAGAAATAAAAGACAAAAAGTGCTAAGAGACATAGAGGTTGGTATGAATGCTGATCTTAGGCCTCTTAGGCTTGTGTTTAGGCTTAAAAATTCAAGTATTCGTTAAGATCTGGATAATACTCAAGAGGTTAAGGAAAATGTGAATCATAAGTATTAGGTCTAAGGCTTAGGGATTATTCAACCTCGTTAGCTGACCTCTGGTTTGCAAGACTCAAAATCCTAAGCACCTTAATCCACACACAATCTAGTTTAGTGTGCTTAATTATCAAAATCATGCAAATGCGTTAATTCTGTTCTGAAAAAGTTACCTAGATTAGGAGACGCTTATCAACACAAGTTGATTTGGAAGAGTTCTCGGTGCGGAGAGGTGGGAAATTCCCCTCGAAGATGCGCAAAAACATATCATCTTCTCAGTGCTTGTCTCCTAGGATATCTAAATATCCTACCAGAGGCACGTAAACACCTTGTGCTGGTTCAGGTACCATGGGCGGGATTATCACGAAATGTCGACTACCAAGGCCTGAATTTAGCTACAGAATATCATAAGCTGTACTATCTCGAAGTGTCGAAAGCTAGGGTTCTGGGGGTTGCCATACGCGGTGCTATCTCAAAGCATCGAAATACAGGGACCCTGCGAGGATTGATGGTGGGAGCTAGGAATCTGATACAAACCGTGTTGTAAAGCCAATCCGAAGCCAGAAATAAAAAAGAAAAAGAGAGAAAATTCTCCAAAAATGCAAAAATTCATCTATCTCTCTCTTACAAAAATGCACTACAAATTTAACCGAGACTAAACATGTTTTAAGCACGGGTGCTTTAACCATGGAGTTCATCGAACCTTAGGTTAGTTCCTATAGGCCTTAGAAACCTTCGTGGCAGACTAAAGCTAAAGCTAGTCAAGTCCGGATCATGTTTGGTACATGAGTACCTCTAGACTTACTATTTCCATTCTAACCTAATCTACAAAAGAAAGCACACATCAGAAATCCAAGCATAAAAAGACATGGTCTAGAATTTGAGTTAATTCCATGAGATTTTGCTAAGGGACTAGTAAAAGTTAGGCATGGGGGTATGATGATAACGTCATCATCAGCCATATCTAGCTTTAATTAGTCATAATTAAGGATTAACTGCTCCTACATAACCGCCAGAGAGACATAATTCATTGCATAATCATTCTGAGAGAAAGAGAATAAAATAGGGGTAAAACTGTAGTTTTAACAGTATATCTCAATTGTAGAACAATCATGGGTTTTCTCAGGGGTTAATTAAAGGTCAAATAGTCTTAAAAGTCTAACAAGTGAGTTAGAACAATCAGAAATGGATTTTCGCGCATTTCAGGAATTAAATGACTTCTGAAACCCTAAAAATAAACCTGCTTAATTAACTGAGGTTATGGTCAAAATAAAATTCACCTAAATCCTCTAAAATTCATAGAAAAATATTCACTAGGATTTGGTACCTTCAATTGAACCATCAGAACCCGTCTTGACCTAAAACAGAACCACAGACAAACTTTTGCCCTAATTTGGGTTATTGCATAAATTACCCAGGAAAACAAGGTTAAAACCAAAATCCAACTTCACCATTTAATTTCTTAGGTCTAAATTAGGTTTTTACCAAAGTTTGGGCCCAATCTGATATTGTCTTGACCTAGTTTACAATTTTGTCTTGTTTGACTTTTTTCTTTCACACACATGCCCTTAACTTTCAAAATCCTTGCAAATAGCCCCCCAGCATTGCGTCTTCTTCACAAAAAGGTCTCTGCCGCAATGAAATCCTATTCCTACAACTCCGGCGACCTTTGATTGAAGAGAACTCCTTCTCTGATCAATCAATCCCTTCCAAAATTAGAAGGGAGATTCCTTGAGGAGTCCTCTTTCTATTGCACCCGTCCATGAGCCCCAAAACCTTCTAAATCTCTCATACAAACGCATGAGAGATTCAGGTATCATAGAGTTTCTAACTCCGACAAGCTTTCCTAACTTGGGAAGCTTGCTTCCCAAGCTCTAAACTCCATCTAAAGCCCTATAAAAGGACCTCCATGGCATTGCACATTTTCTACACTCAAACTTGACCGGGTTCCCCTTCGATTTCATCTCTCCTCATCCGATCGAAGCTCCTCGACATCTGGCGATCTCCTCTGACTCCTTCCTTCGTCTGACCGCAATACCGGCGATAGATCCTCCTTCCCTGCCTTCCTCCGCATCGCTCCATACCAGCAAGCACCTCTATCTCCATCCTCGCAGTCCTACCCTCACTAGAGCGCCTTCTTCCCCGGCATCGACCACAACTCAATGGACGTCACCTCTGCTCCCCTTCGTCTGCCAAGTGCCTAGATAAGTTCCCTAACTCCCCTACTTCATTCACACACCAACCACACTTCGTTTCAACCGTCGTATCACCCCGATCACCTTCACCTTCTTCCGCTTCGGCCACATCTTCGGTGAAGCGCCTCCACCGCTCCACACCTCCATTCGCTTCGCCATCTACTCCAAAAGCTTCGCCGTGTCCTAGAGAGCAAAAGCCCTCTGGTTCTTGAGTCTATTGGCCTCCCCTTAGTGCCACCGAACACCACCACCTACACACCACCTTCTCGAGGTTGTCAGGCCTCCACCCTCACTCGCACCACACGTTGCACCCACCACTGTACTCGCCACTCCACGGCAATCCTTCTGAGCCTGTTGGATGTGGCTACAAGGCCGTTTTCTTAATTTCAGGTTTCTCGCCGGTCGCCGCCACCGCTGCCATCTTCGCCGTCCTATTCATCATGTTCAAAGCCCTGCACATCCCAGGTGCTATGCCCAGGTCATGCGGAGAAGCTCCAAGCAGGTCTCTAGGCCCGCAATTGAGCGTCAAACCCTCAGCTACAGCTGTAATTGATGGGGAGTCCATCTGCGGACGCTTGCGCTAAGGCTTAGGTGGGATAGTCCCACCTCGGAAACTGCTAGGCCACTTGCACAATACAAATTATTTTTTTGCTTATGGCTTATTACCTCATCACACACAAGGGGTGAGGTCCCGCTCACCCTTCACACGGGCCTCACCCGTGACCTGTCCCCAGCGGACCTGGCGCTGACCCGACCCACCTAACCTGCCTTCACTCCTCGGCTGCGATATCACACTCACAGCCCTGGTCCCGGGTACACTTAGATCTGAATCCGATTGCCAAAGGCTCTGGGAGAGCGAATCCCAGAGAGAGAGCGTGAGGGGGCAGGGGGTTTTGCTCTGAAGACCAGCGGCTGACACTTAGCCATTTGAAGAAGGAAACCCTTCCCCTTATGCAAGAAGAGAAGGAAGAAGGAGAGGGAGACAGAGAAGAGAGAGAAGAGAAGAAGGCACAGAAGAAGAAGAGAAGAGGAGTTGAAGCACAGAAGAAGAAGAGAAGAGAAGCTGAAGAAAGAGAAAGAAGAAGAGCAGTAGAAGTGCAATGTGCACTTATCCTACGTGGATTTCGATTGATTGATACTATTGAAATATTTGATATTATTGTGAGGGGTAATTGGTGATTCAAATCACCATTTTACCCCATTCTTCTTGCACTATTTGACATTCGCTTTCATTTATATATCATTACTACTTGGAATTCTTTTATAAATTGCTCATATATTTGCCTGAATTGTAATCTTGAGAATCATTTTGCTAGTTGCTCCCTGTGTTCAACCTCGGACTTCCATTCGAGTATAAATTCTATTTGTTTTTCACGCTAATTCCATCTATACTGCAACGCATTGATTTTAAAATCCAATTCAGAGCGATTAACAGTATTCGTATGTACCAAATTAAGGAATATATGCTTAAATTAAGGACATCTGATATCCAATATATATATATATATATATATATATATATATATATATATATATATATATATATATATATATATATATATATACATATGAGAAAATGGAGCATGAAGCTCACATGCACATAACTTAGGTAAAGCTTAGCTAATATCTTCTATTACGAGTAATATTTTGAAAGTGAAAATTTGGAGATTAAAATCACTCTATATGAACATGTGTACAAAATTTCAAGTCAACCTGACACTCCTACCTCTTATACCGAAGTGATGGGAACACCATCACGAGTCCTAACTAGATCATTTTGACCCATAAAAGAGAACAAAAGCTTCTACATAACCAACTGGAGGTCCTAACTCAATGAATAACCATTCTGAGAGAAAAGCAAGAAATAAGGGGTAAACTGTAATTTTACTATTGTAGTACAACAACGGATTTTATCAAGAGCTAAACACAAGTCAAATGGTCTTAACAAGATAAAAAGTTGGTTGAATCAGACAGAAAAGGGTTTATGTGAATTCTGGGAATTAAATGACTTCTTGTAACCCTAAAGCAAACCCACTTGATTAAACAAGATTCTGGTCATGATAAAATTCACCTAAACCCTCTAAAAATCATATAAAAATATTCTCTAGGGTTTAGAACTTTCAATTTGGCCATTGGAACCTATTTTGACCTAGAATGGAGTCTCAGACAAATGTTTGCCCTAAATTAGGTTTTTGCATAAATTACCCTGTCAAACGTAGTCAAACCAAAAATCCAACCTCACCATTGGATTCCTTAGGCCCAAATTAGGTTTGTACCAAAATTTGGACTTAATGGGAACTCATCTTGACCCACTTTGCAAACAGGTTTGACCCAATTACATTTCTACCCCTATCTTTCAAAAACCCTTATAATTAACCCCCTAACTTCTTCTTCATTCTTTGTAATTAGGTCCCTCTGCCATTATAGCGGAGGGAATCCTACTCCGACGAGCTTGAAAGAGTGATTTCTCCCTGATCTCTCAGAAAATCCCCTTCAAAATTGAAAGGGAGATTTTCTGAGAAATCTCCTCCAATGTGAACCCAATTAGAAGCCCTATTTAATACCCAATCTCTCATGCGAACGCATGAGAGATTTGGGTCTCTCTTGAGTTTCCTCTACCGATGAACTTGTCGTGCTTGGAAGCTTGGCTTCCAAGCACAAACCCAACCTCCAGGGCCTATTTAAGCGACCCCAACTCGCCCCGCATCTCCTAAGCTTGAATTCAGCTGGAGAACTCCCTCAATTTCATCTCTCCTCCTCCAGCCAATCTGCTCATCAAGCTCCGGCAACTTCTCCCACTCTCCCTCATCGCCTAGCCACAATACCGGTGGCAAGTTCCCCTTCCTCTCACTCGTCTGCGTCACGCCGCACCCGCCAACGCTTCTGCATCCCCTTCATCCTTGCTGACCTCCCTCACTGAGCACCTTTATCTCTGGCGTTGATGAGAACCTCGTCATAAACCCTAAACTAGCACCATCTAACCTAGATTTGTAAGAAAAAACTCCTACATAACTTTTAGAAAGGCTTGACGTAGAGAATTCTGAGTTTGTGAAGAAAACAGGAACTAAGGGGTAAAAATGTAATTTCACCAACATAATCTGTAAACAGGGTAACTTAGGATCCAAACATAGGTCAAACTAACCTAATAAGAAGGAAAGTGGGATGAGTTGATCCAACTAGGGCTACAGCAACTCCAAGGAATTAAATGACATCCTATAACCCTAAAACAAATTCACTTCAATTCACAAGGTTTGAGGCAAAGAAAAAATCGAATAAACCCTCTAAAATTCATAGAAAAATAATCTCTAGGGTTTAGAACCTTCAATTTGGCCTTGGGAACCCACTTTGACCTACATTAAGAACCATGCCCAATTAATAATTTAATTTGGGTTTGTATGTATATTGACCAGTCAAACAAGGTCTGATCTAGAAATAAATTTCACCATTATAATCCTTAGGTCACATTTAGTCATGCATAAAGACTTGAGCCTAAGAAGAGACCTTCTTGATCGACTTTGCATTTTGGTCCTCATCTATTACTTTTGACCCTCAACTTTTGAAACCCTCGCGTTTTGGCCCCTAAGTCTTCATCGTTCTTTGCATTTAGGTCCTCCCTGCAAAACCCTGAGCAACGCCATGCTCCGACGACTTTGCGCGGAGCATGGCGCTGCGCAGGGTGAGGGAGGCCCTCTGCCCTTTCAACCGGATGTTCCCTGCGACGTCTGCTGTCGCAGGGACACCTCCATGATCTCTGCGGCTGCCCATACCTTCCGTGCGAATGCACGGAAGGTATGGGTCCCTACTCCGGCCGTCCTCCGACGAGGGAGGCACGTCGCCTCTATAAAAGCCGCCTCCGCCTGCAGAAGATGGCTGCTCGGTCCTGACGGAGAAACACCCCCATCTTTCCTCTCTTCCCACTCCAGCAGAAGCCCTCCAACTCCGGCGGTTCTTCCTCCCCCTCCTCGTCTCTCTACTGCAATACCAGCAGCAGAGCCACCCTCGCCCACTCTTCCCGCGTTGCACCGTACCCAGCACGCACCCTCTCACTCTCTCCTCGCCGCCGCCCTCTCCCTCTAGGCGTCTTCTTCTCCGGCGACAGTAGATACGACTGCCGCCCCGCTCCGGCCCCCTTCATCCCTACAACTAGGTCAGAACTTCTCCCCACCTCCCCCTCTTTCTTTTCCTCACTATTTTACATTCAATTAAGCCCTCGACCACTCCTGTCCACCGTCACCCCCTTCGTCTCCGGCTACCCTCCGGCGAGACGCCCCCATCGCTCCACAGCCCCACACGCCTCACCAACCCTCACAGAACCTCCACCTCATCACCCTGAGCAACCTCCGCTCACCCATTACTGCTCCACACCCCCACCACACACCCCCGAACAGACCCATTTCTCCGGTCGCTGTTCGACCTAGCCCCGCCGCCAGACGCTGCCCCACGACCTGCTACACCCCGTGCCACCTTCGCCGTGCCACGGCGAAGGTCCCCCGCTAGTTTGATTAGGCCAAAGGGCCGTGTTTCTGTCTAACAAGTTCGCTACTCCAGCCACCATTAACAACGACTAAAGCAGCTTCGAGGCGAGCTCCAGACCCTGCAGCCCCAGGTTCCCAGGTGCTGCAGGTTGGGGTGAAGTCCGCGAAGGCTTCTGCCTCTTCAGTTGGCACCGACATCGGCTGCAGCCGATCAGAGGGCGAGGTGGAGTCGTCCTGCGGGCGCGTGCAAAGACAGCACAGAAGATAGTCCCACATCATGGGATTTCGAAACGTCGCCCGCTTATAAATTGGAAAAGTGCCTTAGCCTCTTCTCCTTCGAACACGGGTTGAGGTCCCTCTCACCCGCTTCACCCGGCCTCGTCCGCGACCACCCCCCGCGGACCTGGCCCGACCCGTATACCCGACCTGCACTCCTCGCCCACCACCGCACGCCGGTGGGCCTGGACCCGGGCGCGAACCCGTACCCGAATACCCGACTCTGGGAGAGCGATCCTACGAGCAAAATCTGAGAGAGAGAGACGTGGATGAGGGTAGGGTTAGGTTTTTGCTCTAACCAGGCTATGTGAGTGTGCAGGCAGAAGAAGAAGGGGAGAAAGAAGACCGTAGAAGAGGAAGGAGAAGAAAAAGAAGGAAGAAGCAGCCAAAGCCTTGGCTGCTCGAAGCAAAGCAGAAGAAGAAGAAGAAGAAGAAGAAGAAGAAGAAGGACTGCAAAAAGAAGAAGAAGAAAGAAGCAGAAGAGGGAGCACCAAGGAAGCACTGTAGCAGATGCTACTTAAGTCGTCTAATTGAGAAATCAGACGACGCTCTGAAGAAAAAGACAAGAAGAAGGAAAGAAGAACAGGCGCCGCAGAAGAAGAAAGAAAGAAAAGAAGAAGAACAGAAGAGAAAGAAAGAAAGAAAAGAAGAAGGAAGAAGACAGAAGAGCTGAAGACGATCAAAGCAAAGAGAAGAGAAGAAAAAGAAGAAGAAGAAGAAAGACTGCAAGAGAGAAAGAAGAGAAGAAGAAAAAGCCAAGAGACTAATCTACCTCTCTCTCTCTCTCTTATTTTTGTAACAGAAACATTGTACTTCTAGAATTATAAGTTTGCTCCCTGAGTTCGACCTCAGGAAACCTTTTCTGAGTAAAAATTGAAAATGATGGTGACAACCGTAGCTTATACTATAACGACATACTATAATAAATACAAAGCACCACGAGTTTCTTGCCACTCATCTTTCAGGCATCGACGATACGAGCTAGACACCAACCCTGCCTCCCTCTTCGTCCCTTCACTCCCAGATAAGTCCTCTTACCCTCTACTCTATTTTCCCCTTCTTTATTCCCTCGAACGACCACTGCCGCACTCCACCACCATCATCCCCTTCACCTTCGGCCACCACTCCGGTGAGTTCGCTCCACCGCCATAGACTACCTCCCTCCTCGCCGACCAGTCCATAAGCACCGCCTCAACTCACTGAACATAACCCCCCACTCACAACACTTCGCCACTCACCCACAAGCGTCCCTGAACACACCCACAACCACGGCTGCAGTATGCCCTAGGCACGCCACCTCAGGCGGTCCCACGCCACGCCAACCACCTCTACAAGTTCGCCACACCTTGGCGAAGCTCCCTGAGCTTTTTAACGCAGCCGCGAGGCCGTTTGTGTGATTTCAGGTTCAGGGGTTCGCCGCCATTGACGCATGGTTAAAAGCTTTCTTGCTAGCTTCTCCAGGCCGTGCCCACCCCAGGATCCAGTCCCAGGCAGTGTGGGGGACTCTCGCAAACATCTCCAGGGGGCCAATTGAAGGCAAGAGCCAAAGCCAGAAACATCTGGAGACACCCCATAGCTGCAATTGAACGACGCCCCTCTGCTGCAGACACGTGTGAAAGAGGTGGGAAGATAGTCCCACCTCGGAAACATCTGGAGCACCAAAGCTACATAAAAGGAATTTCTGCATAGGGCTTATCGCCTCCAACTCACCGGGTGAGGTCCCCTCTCACCCGACCCGATGCCTCGTCTGCGACCACCCCCCGCAGACCTGGTGATCTGACCCGACCCAGCACACCTCGCCCACCACCACACGTCAGTGGACCTAGTCCCGAGCACGTATCCGACTCGATTACCCAAGAAGTGGCTCTATGAGAGCGAACCTAAGACAGAAAGGAGAGAAGAGAGCTCGCGTGGGTAGGGGGTAGGTTTTGCTCTACAGAGAAAGGTGAAGCCAAGCCAAAGGAAAAGGAAGGAGAAGACAAGGCCGAAGAGAAGTTAAGGCAAGGCAGCCAGCGAAGAAGAAGCTAAGGGCTGAAGCCAAGGAAGAAGGAGTTGAAGGAAAGAGCAAGGAAGGCAGAGAAAGAAGAGAAGAGGCAGAGGAAGAGAGGCTAAGGCAAGGAATCAGAAGAAGAGAAATAAGAAGATTGAAAGCCAGCCGCCAGAGACAGAAAGAAGAAGAAAAGCCAAGCACTATAGCACCAACATTTTAAGGCATCTGATTCACAAATCAGATGTCCAATTTTGTGTTTTTTCACATACATTGATTTCTTTAATATTTTGTGCTTACATTTATTCCTATCTTCTTATAACATTGATCTTATTGCATATTATGTTATTTCAAATTCTCAAGTTTTGATCTTGATTTCTAAACCCTAATTTTCTCCCTGTGTTTGACCTCGGACTTTCAAATTCGAGTAATAAATTGTATTTGTTTTGAATGCTTTTTCGACTGTACTACAATGTGACTTTTTAAAACTCGATCAAGCATCCCTAAACATGAAGGAGGCTCAATTTCGATGGCCTAAGTATTACGAAATTTTGCTCTACTTGATGGAGGTGCTTCGCTCATCCAATTTTAATGAAATTTTGCACACTTTATGTTTTTACTAAATGGTTTCAATCCATAAGTTTTCATTTTGAAACATTATTTGTGTATAGAAATGTGTCTAAGCTTCACCTAAGTTATGTGAAGGTGAGTTTTGCGCTCCCTTCCCTCATATATATATATATATATATATATATATATATATATATATATATATATATATATATATATATATATATATATATATATATATAAGGGTTGGGAGGGTGCAGGTGCAACAATATCTCCCATCATGAGTAATGTTTCGGATTGAAAATTTAGAGATTGAGATCACTCTATATGAACATTTTATGCACCAAATTTAAAGCTAATCCGACACCCCTAGCGCATACATTCAAGGGGGTTATTTTTTACAACCTAAGTATCACAAAATTCGACCATATTAGATATATTTGTTAAGAGTGTCAGATTGGTTTCAAATTTGGTGCATAATGATTGCGCAGCAATCATAGGTCTTAATTGACCTAAATTAGGCTAGGACTTAGCATAAGTTAGGGTAATTCATGCATGCACAAGCATTACTTGCATCTTTACTGCTTTCTTTTAGCTATGCATAAAATAATGCTATAATATGCTGATTAGGTGTATTATGCCAATTACAGGTAATAAGCTGATCAGAAGATAGATCCAAAGCTGGATCTAAAGCTAGATCAGAAGAATAAAGGATAACTGGTGTTGCAGCAAAGTTAGAGCAGAAAACCTAGAAAAAGATGTAGTAGACAATAATGTAAGGAGTTGAGGTATGCTATTCTATTTAAGTAGGAATCAAGCAGTAAAATATAAAGAATTTAGGACCATCCTATCCCTAGGATAGCCTAGAAGCTTCCCCAAGCCTTTGCCACCCTTAGATTAGGTCACCACACCCTAGGAAACCTTAAAACCCTAATTCCAACCTCTATCTGGACGTCCAGATGAGGTATAGGATGTCCAAAACCCTTAGCCAACTCCCACACACCTTAAACCCACTTCTACAGTGTTATTGGACGTCCAGACACTTGGTCAGACGTCCAATTTCTGTAGAATACCCAAGGCAGAACCTAGAAACCCTCCTAACTCTGATTGGACGTCCAGACAACAAGTCTAAACTTCTGATTTTTCACTATAAAACGTCTGACAACTTTATTAAACATCTGATACTGTCCTCCAGTTCCTATTTTGGAATTCAAGCCTTGATCTTGGATCTCTAGCCCCCTAAACCCAATTATAACCCCATAGGAACCTAAATTAAGGTGCCCTAACCCTAGTACATCACCTTTAGACCTCCCTAAGGACCTAATTAGGTCCTCACTAAACCTAATTGACTTAGATCTTAGTCAATTCCATCAACCTATTCAATTAGACTTATTAAGTCCAATTAAGCCCTGATCTCAGCACACACTATCCAATTGGAGTCGTAAGAGTTCAATTGACCTAGACCTGACTTAATTGAGTTATTTTACTCTCAATTAAGTTTTCACGCACCCAATTAAACTTGTATTAAGTTTAATTGCACTTTACCTTAGTGAATTAGGGTTTACAACCTTAATTTGAAACCTACCTTGACCTAAATCCACTAGAACCTAACCTAATCAACCTAGCCACCTAAGTTTCAACCTGCACACACCCACACACACCATCCACATGAAAATACCTAGCCTAAAGTTCTCTAGAACTCTCTACCATGTGTTGTTGCCTTGGTTGCTAAAATTAGCAACCAAGAGCCATTCAATTTTTAGATCCACATTTGGTAGATCTAAAAACCACCATCCATCCTCTCTCTCTCACTCTCCCATGAGCTCCCACCATAGGCCGCTCTAGAGAATTCCATAATTCTCTAGAGAGCTTCCCTTAGGTCTATAAAAAGACCTAAGGGGTGGCCATTTGCACCCATCCACTCTTAGTTCCATTTAGCTTAGTTTCATTCCACATCCACTCCACCTCCATGTCCACGAATAGCTTCACCATGGCCACCACCACCTCCACGCCAAGATGCTGGATCACCTCTCCATCCTCTCTCCAAGGGTCGGCCTAAGCACCATTGGCCTCCCCTCCTCCTCTCAACCAACTCAAAGGCCATCGAAGCCCACCTCTGAATGCCCTTATTTCTACTAGATTAGTAGCTTAGTTCTTCTTAGATTTACATGCTTTATTTACTGCTTAGTAGTATAGCTCTTTATTCTCCTCCAATGATGCATGCAAAATCCCCCCATAGATTCATATATGCAATCATTTTCTGGTAATGAGTAGTTTTATTTCCCTATACAAGCATTCCTCTACTTGTGCTCTGCAACTCTAATATCATCATCATCTTTTATACATATAAATATATATGTTGAAAATCACCATGTGCCTAGTTATTATCTTTTGGTGTGATTGAAGTTTCATCTCTTAATTACTATCTTTCGGCAACTAGCATGTCGTACATCATATGTAAATCACCATAAACCGGCATGAGATTTTAAGCAAGTAGAGCAAAAGAGATCGATTTCAAATCTGCATTTCCATAAATGCCTCCCAAAGATGAATGATCGGGACTCAAGTCTCGTTATCTTTATAAATTATTTTTGACGAGCATTTTCGTGCACTATACTACGACGAAATCTCTGTTTTCAAAACACGCGCGAGAATCGCCCTCTGTCACATAACATGTTCACATGAAGTGATCTTAATCCCTAAATTTTCAATCCAAAACATTACTCGTGATGGAGGATATTGCTGCATCTGCATGTAACTTACGTGTATGTCACTTGCATGCTCCCTTTTCCCTATATATATACACACGTGTCCATTAATGCTTTATATGAATGACTGTACGATTATATGATAAGGGTAAATTATGATATTTGAGGACAATCAGAGAGCCTACACAAAGGACCATGAGAAAGAATAGGAAATCGAAGTTGAAAGCCAAAGGATAGAACAAATTGGGTAAGGGAAGTTTAGATGAATTAAATCCAAATAGAGGACCAGATTCATAAAAATTCTTGCTTTGCGATTTAGCCCAACATTTACAAAAAGTGATCAATAAATTCACATACTCAACTGGATCTTAATATCAATAAGAGAAAGAAATGGAAAAACACTAACTAAACATATATATCAGATCCTTCACTACAACAATATGTACCATCTGAGAATGACATACATTGAGTAAAGGGGTAATTTATTACCCAAAATGGTCGACTTGCCACAAACAGGTGCAAGCACCTATATAAACAAATCACACTCAAAAGAAAATACAACCAAAAGAAAATGGCAAACATTGCATTGAGTAATTGGTTATGATGGCATTCACAATCATTACTGCAGGTAAGTTTGGCTCCCCATGCCTTTGGCTATTACATTCCTTCCAGAGATATCAAATCGCGGTTGTGAGGATCCTACAAAAATAGTTTGTCTATGAGAATAGTCTTGCTCGATGACAAGCTTCAAGTGGATGGCCAGGCACGTGCAGGTTAGGGAAGAAGCGGTCCCAAACTGGCATCCACATTGAGATAGAGTAGTGACATCTGAAGAATAGGTGTGCATGGGTTTCTTCATAATGCGAACAAAAGATGCAGGTGTTGTTAACCGATAAACCCTAGTCTTTCAATCTTGAGAGAGTTGGTAATCTATTTGTTACCGCCAACCATGCCCAGCAACTCCACTTAGGATACATGACCACAAAATGAAGAAGACTAGGTCATTACGGAAAGGAAAAAAAAAAAAGGTTTAGAGGTTGATAACAAACAAGTTTTACTCTATTAGTCAATCCTAAGCATTGGTTAATCCACCCACCCATACGAACCTCCCTTCATGTCCACATGGCATTAATGCTCCCCCATATGTATTGCATTTTTCTTGAATCGCTATCTTGTAGGTGTTTCTTTTTTTTTTTTGAAAAGATCATGTAGGTTTTTCTTGAAGCACTTCTGTTGCAAGTTGAGTATATTTGTTGCGCTAAATGGAATTAGGAGTCCAGTTATATTAGACAGAAGTGTACACTGACCAATAATGACATCAAAATTTTACTTTACTAGTTATTTCATAGATATATGTCTTAATGCGGTGCTTACTTAGTAGCGATGTAGGAGAGAAGAGACTGCATGTGACTTTAACACGAATTCGGATAATATCAACGAAAAAGAGAAAATTAATTTTTAAATAATGAAAGGTTAAGCGGTGAAATAAGAGACTAACCCTCAATAACTTCCCATGATTTTCTCAATTACATTCCAATTTCCCAGGGCAACCATAACGTTTGTACTTTGCTCTCCTCGGAAATAGCTGGTGGTCCTCCCTACTACCATCCACAAACTGGAGGCGATGAGAGGAACATTAAGTGACTGGGGGCAATGCATGTAAGTGGGCAATCCAGTGAAGTGTCCCCAAGTGGGAGACCCACAGAAGTGCCATGTCCTACGGTCAAATGGACTTGTGAAGTGACCTATCTTCTACGTATGCTCTTCTTCCCCATCTCCTCCCCCCTCCCACGCTTTCTCTGCTATATATATATATATATATATGTTTGTAGCCCGCTTGCTTCAGAATCAATTAAGTCCTTGGTCGAGAAGATTGCAACCTTAATCCACACTCTTTGGGACTTTGGAGTCAAGGCATGTTACCAAATCACTCAATTCCAACCACCTACGCGATGTTACGCATGGGAGGGGACCGATGGGCCATGCAAAAGAGGTAGATACACCTCATGCGTGGATGGATGTGTATCATTTCTTTTATATATATATATATATATATATATATATATAGAAAAAAAAATGTAGGTGATCTATATGATACAGTAATATCTTCAATCACGAATAATATTTTAAATTAAAAATTTAAAATTAAATTCACTTCAAATAAACATGATACTGCAAATTATATACTAAAATCTCGACATCATAAGATCCGCATGAATTAATGAAGGATGAATTAAGCCGACAACCATGCACATAGATGGATCATTAGTGATAATGGTTGGTGAAAATCTTCGACTAATGATGTGAAGTCCAAGAAAGAATTTTAGATGCTATCTTCATGCATAATCGACTATAGTTGCATGTGGATTTACCTCAAGTTTAAGTAGCGGTTTAAGGCATAGTGGGCTAGGTTAAAACCTACTTCGCTAGTTATATAACTTTAATTTAGTCCTTAAAAGATTTCCTATTTTAACGTTGGAAGTTATCTAAGGTTAACGTTTAGTATCTAGAATTGAAATGTGTATGCATGTATCTCTCGATTGTTGTAAGTAACGAGTAGCTTAGCATCACAGAGAAGAAGCCCCCAGTTCTCCCCCAATGCATGAAACCTATGGTCACCTCCCCTCCCACTCCTATGCCATAGCTGCTCGTCCAAATTTGGGCCTCTAGGCAACCACTGAGTGCCACCAGAGGGTTCCCCTCCACTGCCTTGGTCTCTACCTCTTTGTTAACACTGTTCACCCTCTCACTTTGCCTGAGAGGTCCTTCTTCACTACATTGAGATCATGACACCAACCCCCCACCAACTCCTTGCAAACAAATAAATCTATATAAAAAATTTGTAAAAATAATGAATTGAGTATTATTGCTTAACAATAAGGGAACTCCACTTTCTAAACCCTTAAGGCTAATTTACTTTGGAAGCTAAGGAAAGTGACGTTAAAAAATATGAAATTAATATTAATTTGTAATTTGTGTATTTTTACAGTGGCGTTAGTGTTTACTTGAATTAGTTTTAAATTGTTGTATTAACCCTTGTAACATTTACTTTTAGGAGTGTTAGGTATATAAAACATGAAGGGTGTTAAAGACAGAGTGGTGTATAATTTTAACATGGATTTGGCTAACACCAGTTGAAACTGGTGTTAGACAAATCCTTGTTAAAGTAACTAAACCCGAGTTAGTAAATTGGGGGTTAAGAAGTCAAGTAAACGGGGATTAACCCCCTAAGTAAATTAGGTCTTAGGGCTAATTTACTTGAAGGGTTAGAAAAAATAGTGCTAAGAAATATGAAATTAGTGTTAACTCGCAATTATGTTTACTTACAATTTCATGTTAACACTATTTTATGTTTACTTGAATTAGTATTATGTTATAGTGTTAACTCTTGTGACATTTACTTGATAGTAGTATTAAGAATATGAAATACTATGGATATTAGAGGCACGAGTGATATACGATTTTAACATAGATTTAACTAACACAAATTAAAATTAATGTTAACTACAAACTCATGTTCAAGTGGTTAAACCTAAATCAGCAGCAGATGGGAAATTAAATAGTCAACTAAATTGAGATTAATCCTCTAAGTAAATTAAGCCTCGGATGCACAGCCATGTAGGTCAGGTACCAAATAAATGGGCAACTTGCACCCCTTGGCGCAAGTTTGCAAGAATTTTGCCAAATGCTTTCCTCGGCTAAAGTTCTTTCTGAGTCCCATACCATTGACATGCTTTATCTGAGGATCGGCATAGTTTGCACTAAGAAAGCGAAGAAAGACATACCATGTAGACACTGATTCTATACAATTCTATTCTATATATTTGGAGTATCTCATCTTTCTCCACTTCTTCCAACTTTTGGGAGAAACAGTAGATAATCGGTCCTTTTGGAGATGGGGCAGAAAAAACAGGTGGTCCAGTCAAAAAGATGCTCCACAATGATTCTTATTCTGCACTTTCACAAAGGCCAACCCATCTCCTGAGTGGAACTGAAATTTGAAATAAAGTTTGGATGATGAGAACTTGGAACTTGATTGCTTGATGTATACTAAACAGCAAATCAATGGTAAATATCAAGGAAAACTCAACTATGCCTTTGTCGTATTATCTTAAAATTAATTTTCTCCTTGACCGTTTATATCATATTATTTTTCTCCCAAACTTTGCACCCCCCCCCCCCCCCCACCTACCGGGTGTGCTCGCGGATCAAATTAAACCTAAATCTGTCGAAGCCATGACCCACTTCGTCCTTGATAAATTATGATTTTTACAATCCAATCCAATCTAATTGAAGGTTTAATCTAATCAATGGGGGCGGGAAAGTCAAGCTCACCAAAAATCTACTGGTAAAGCAAACAAGCTGAAATTAGGTCCAAAAAACTAGCTGGCCTAACCCAAAGGCATAGAGCCCCCTGTGGGACTGGGTAGGGGGTGTCCACTATGGGCAAACCACTTGAGTCTAACCGATTGATTTGTTTGCCAAAAGCACCCAAAAGCAACTGCCCAGTCCGATCGCCTAAGAGACCAAAGCCCCTTAAGCCTACCACTCCACCAACTCCGAGAATGCCAAGCAAAAGGGGCACCGACAGTATGAAGGTCGAGACGACAACTTGAGGATCACGGCTTTGGTGCAAGAATCCAGGCAACAACATGAGGAGCGAGGTGACAGAATAAAAGGAAAATCAACTCTTCAGTTGGTAAATCATAATCAACCTTAATTATAACCAACGCTCTCCTATAAAGAGAAGATACCCAGAAAACCCTCCATCTTTTACAAGAACAATCACTACTGGATAATTGAATGTTAAACTCCCTTTACAAATATACACTAATACGATGGAATTAGGCTGCCAAATTTTAAACTTCTCTCTATGCATTCACACTATGTAAACATGAGTACTAATCCAACCTAGAAGTTTGGGATTGGTTTGCATTTGTTATTTTTTTAAGCCATACATGATTTTGTTAATGCAAAGTTTCATGGAACAAGATCCTAAAATTGAACTTTAAGATTTATTGTTTGTTTCTTTAATTTCCTGCTAACAAAATGATCACATCTCTCAATAAATTAGAAAAAAAATGCATCCTACTCTATGAAACTTATAATACAATAAAGAAATTAACTCTAAAAATAATAAGAAAATAATAAATATACCTCCAAAGGAGAAATAAATTTCTGATGATAGTACATCGTATATGTGGGTATGCACGTGCACACACCCATGTCATTATTTTATCGATTGCAGATCGGATTCGATCCGGATCAAGATTTGAACCTAATCTAGTTCTATTTTTACCAGATTAAAATTTTTCTGATTTCAAGATTAGAATTCACAAAGTCCAAAAAAATCCAATATAATCGGATCGAATCATATATCAGATTGGATCGTATATTCATCCAATCCACGTGCAACCCTACTCCCTACCCCCATTAGTTGTGAACAACTAAGATTCAAGGAGATGTAGGATTACAAATAAATCCTTGATTAGTTTTAGGTGCAATCGCCAATCTCCTTCGCCACCAGCATTACTATATACAAAGGATGTCATCCCCTCCCCTCCCCCTAATGGTGCTCTCTCTCCACACTAACAACCATCATGATAAAAAGTGTGATTTCCGAAGGGGATGGTTATTTTATCATCGCTAAATGATGTAATTAGTGACGGTTATGATAATAACTGTCACTTAAAACCTGATCCTTCCACCCCCAACGATCGAAACATCCCCTCCCCTTCCATCAACATAAGGCTCTCCCTACCCTCTCGACTGATCTACTAAAAACCCCCTCGGTTATCATCCTGCTAAATCTCCCTAACCCTCCCATGCAATTATCCCCACTTGATATGCCAAGCATATCAACAACATGATCCGCCAAGATGAGCAAGGGTAGCCATCCAATTGTCCTACTTAACTAGGCGACATCAAGTGAGAAGAAGAAGCAACAACACGGAGAACGATCAAGGTGGCAGCACAGGTAGCAAGGCAATGGCCCAAAGGCAAAGAGATGCATGGAACAGTCGCCTCCCCAAGAGGTGTAATCGTTGCTGTCGCAATGTCCTATGTCTCATATAAAAAGAAGATCATGTACCCAACAAAAAAAGTAGTCAACCATATTGTACTGGAAAAAAATAAGCATCCACATAGTATCAACTCTGGGGATCATATTTCTCTAAGACATACATCCTTATCAATAAAACAGGGTCTCCAATATTGACCTATGTTGTGTGATTTACTTTTCTTTTTAATTTCGTCAATAATTCTTCGGATCGGATCCTTCAAACCGATCACGCGGTATTTTTTCATATGTACTCTTTTCTATAATTTTGTTCTGTGTGATTTGCTAGATAATATAAAGTTAACGAACTTCTTCCGAGTAAGCTCTTGTTTATTTTCAGCAATATTAATTGAAGTAACTTGTTTGCAAAAATATTTTGTTAATTTCCACGTAACTTGATATTCGATTTAGATTTGATATATAATTTCATTAAATTATATAAAAGAAAATAAATTACAACCTAATCTTTCAGCCAAAGAAGAAAACGTTATAATTCAAAATGAGCTATCACCCACAGGCTTTACCGCAACAACATATATGGGTTCTCTGGATGTTTATAAATGCCGATAAAGGTCGAAATAAACGTCAGTAGAGTCTTTTCTTAATATTTATAAGATCATAAAAGAGCATTCTCGGGGTCATTCAAGAAACTACTATTGTCAATGCATATAAAAATTTCATAGAAGCATCCAAAATTAACTTTCTTTCTCTGAGAATCGTGACAATATGTACAATCAATCGAATGTTGTACAACTTACTATTGATGTCATCTATACTAAACAAAGATAATAATTTTATGAGAGGTTCAAAGAAATAGCTAAGTCGAACACCAACTTGATATGAAAAGATTTACATAATTAATAGGGTTAGTCGATAGATTTAATTAAGTATGTAATAGTACATTAAGATAATCTGAAATTATCACTATTATGTGCATACAAAAAAATAAATAAATAATTCATTTATCTTTCTTAACTGAATCAAGGTTTCAAATGTTGCTATAATGATTCTATCTTTACAAATTCAATGGACTAGTAATCTAGCATGTTCTTGCCTTCTCAAATAGTATCTATTCGTACCTTTTTGCTGACACTAGGCATCTTAGATAGGACCCATCTTGCCCAAATAAATTTTTAGAAAATAATTTTCAAATAAAAAAAATCAATTGCGAGACCTTCTACCATCACCTCAATACAATATGACATCATATCTAAGTCGTCCACCTCTTTAGTGGCAACTATTTCGAAGTAATGCAGATTTAACCCGTCTGCAAACAATCATAAGTGGAACTATCTGCGATACCCGACAAGGTATAAACCTTTCTTAGATTAATCAGTAACAATATCTACTACTTCATAGTCGATGGTGTCAAATAATTACTTTCACTTGTTAATTAGATAATTTCAAATTCTCTAAGTCAAGAAATACGCAAACATGATAAGATAAAAAAAAAAGAATTGAAGTTGACATACATATAGCTACATATTAATACACAGCTTATATCAATGGAAACAAAAGAAATTAATAATCAATGCAGGTATATAATATCAATAAATTAATTCACATACATAAATATCATGCAAAATTTAACAATTAGCTTAATTTAAAATTACATACTTTAATCGGCTGCTATAATCAAATTCAAATTTCCAATCAAATATTTTTATGTGCCATCTTTAATCATTCAAATCAAACCTTCAAAAAATATTGAACACACATAATACTTCCCCGAGAACGTACGAACACCTTCAACACTCAATCGGTGGTCAGAGAGTGGAGGCTTCAACGACTGCGGCTATGGTTGAGTTTTGGGTTATCCCCCTCACGAGGATGGCTTGGGCTTTCTATGGATATAAGAAATGACTTGATTCTACTAAGATTAACATATGTTGGATGTTGTTATGATTTGGATGGATGATTTGATGCTTAGGTTGGGGGTGATTTGTTGCTGCTTGCAACACCCCCCCCCATAGTTTCTTTTTTATTTTTATGAGCAAACCCCTTCTCTGAAAGAGTTAAGAATTAAACTCCAAAATAAATAAATTAAATTAAATAGTACTTGTGACCTTACAATTATAACTTTAATTATTACACTAAAATAAAAATTCATTTTTTCAACATTTTTTTCCTTGTTCTAAAATCAAAACCTGATCCAACAGTGGAGAGTCCCGACTTTAATGGGAGAGGCCAAGAAGACCTGATCAGTTCCATATATCTGAGGATTTTCGATAAACAGATCAAAATTTTACCATTTACACAGTTATTACCGTCATAGAAATAGAAAAGCATAGCAATTCGATAAGATCCTTGGTCCACTGGTATTGTCCACTACGATGCAACTGGTGCACCTGAACCTGATAAGGTAGCTACGTGCCACGGATCGATGTCCACAAAACATGGGCACGAGCATAGTTGCAAGAACCACTAACAGATAAAATATATCACAAGTACTACGGATCGATTTGTACTCAACGAAATCGTATATATCACAAATCCGATGGCCCTCCATGAATCGGATATATAGCTTTCCATCCAAGCAAAGCATGCACGAAAACGTACATGGTGATGTATTTTATGACGTTAGTTGGATATGGGTGGTGTGTGGATGGGGGAGGTTTTGGGACGTCACCCTTTCCAATGAAACAGCTACGTGTATAAAAATTAAAATATACCAATATAAAACCACCACCTTCTGATATCTTGCGTCGATTCAAAATTGTAACATTTCAAAATTATCGAAATCATCTTTAAAATTATTTAATTTAATTTAAAATCATCAAAAACATCTTTAAAATTATTTTTACATTGATATAAAAGCATTGAAACTATCTAAAAAATTATTTTAATAAAATCATAAGGGTACTTTAAAATTATTTTATATCTCTACATTTTTATTTGACAAATAGAAAAGACCCCTATGTGATGGGTGAGGCCACCGACTACGTCCATCCATTGCAAAATACTTCACGTTCTGTGTTTCTATAGATTTTAACTTGGAGAAAATAGATTAATAATGCCGTCGGATGTATAACCAAATTAATCCGATAAAAGAACCATAATCAGCTATCACATATGCACGGAATTACATAGACTGAAGTATATGGAAGTAATACACCAGTAACTGCATGAAAAAAGATGTTTTTTTTACGTTTATTTTCTTAAGCAACCAAATAATCATGATATTATCTAGACATTTAACTGAAGTAAAGTTCAAGTTAAATATATCACAACATATTCTTTCGAGGCATTTGACTTCAACATTTCGACATTTGATTCGAAGGTTAGGTTAAAATTCTCGTGGTATACTCTTTTAAAATATTTAAATTAAACGTCTTAAAAGATACGACGCCGTAGACCTAATTTAATATTTAATTTGACTAAGCATCAAAGATATAATGCAATGGTTGTTGACGTTTAGGAGACAAACGTTTTAAAAAAAAAAAAAGATCTTTATTTTTCTTGTAATAAATTCTTCCCAAGGAGATTTGTTTAGGATAAAGTCAGATTCATTTATTTTCGTGGTCGCAATTGCATGCGATGAAAAGCTTTTCCTTACACACTTTAACTTACTTCCTTATGAACTAAGTGTGCTTGTTGCTGCTTTCTTTGACATATCGATGGTTATTGGTATGATATCATATTGGCGTAATTGCAGCTCTTAAGTTAATTTTGCGGCTTCTGGGGATCCCCAGTCAAATTAAGAACCAGAATGGGATAAAATACGTGAATACGTACGGACCTATACGGTAAGACATGCATTATCCACCAACGTAACTTGATTGACTCGACGTCGACATGGATTGGCACATTTCAAGTGAGAAATGGGATATCGTATATATACTAATCCAAATCCTGAGGCCTCCTGGACGACATATGCCGTAAATTTAATTTGCCGGGATGTTAATTTATTTGAAGTATTCTTGCTCGATATCAACGATACGAATGTGGTATTCTTTTATATTAGGATGATAAAGGTGAGATTTTGGGACTAGTCAGAAAAGATCATTATGATAATAACATATATATATTCTTCTTTCCCGTACTTAGAAGCAATTAATCACCCTCTTGTCCACCGATGGTACAGTTGGGCTCCTACAGGAATTTAACGCCGTTTAAGAAGCCCAATGAAGATTTAGCCCATTTAACATGGAAAGCCCATCTAAAAGGAGATACACTTAAAAGGCCACATCAGCCATTCATCTGGCGTCCCACGTTGTCCATGATATCATACACTTATACCGGTTTTGGGTCAAGTATCTAAACAAAAAAATAATTGCTAGCGTCGTTTGGTAAAAGGAACCAGTCTGTGGAACAAGGGATAGAGAAGAAGTTGAGTAAATGGTAAAATAAGTAAGTTAATTTATTTAAATATTTTGATAAATTAAAGTTATTTTTGTGTAGAAAATAAAATAAATAAAAAATAAATTAAATATTTAACTTGACGTAAATCTAATTAATTAACCTGTGCAATGATTCTGGCCTATGAATAAATAAATAATAACGAAAGGAAATATAATAGCCATACATAAAGAAATTATTCAATTGAGAATGCATTAGAGAGAATTCATGGAATCGAAATCTAAACAGCAAACTTTCACATACTCAAAAGCAAGACCTTGATTTAGTAGTATAATCCATCTTTATGGTATATACGGTGAAATGGGTATTGCTGACAAGTGACGAGGGAGCATTCAAGCACATCCGAAGACATTGATGCAATCACAAAAGAATTAGATCTAATCTTGAATACTAGGATTTTTTGGAAGTACAAGGTGCTTTTTATTGCAAGTTGATTTTATTTAGACGTTAATTTGCGAACCGATGGGGCCGGTCATGGCTTTGGAGATTAGGAGTGTCGAAATAAATATTGAATTGCGTGCCACATCATGATTAGTCCATATATGCTAGACTTTGGCACTTCATCGAGATAGTCTACGATGAGCAATCAATATATTGAGTAAGTTTGCCCTTTGCCTTCTCCATATCCCTCTTCCTTTTTCTTCTTCTTCACCTCTTATATATGTGAATTGTTGGTAGTCCTACCTCATGACCAAGCAAAAGAATGGTTTCTTTTTGTCTCGTTTGTAGGGTAAGGAGCTTTTTCAATGGCGCGTGTTCCTGTTTTTGGGACAATTTCTTGAGATGACAATTAGGGGCACACGTTAAGGTGCAAAAGTTTTCAAATGAATTTTATGATCCATGTTCTGTGTTTCATTTTCACAAGATTCTCCCTCAACCACTAGAAGGGCATGGTCGATGAGTCACTATAAGCTACATAAATTTATATTGCAATCTCTTGCCTATTCTCTGCAAGCAAGTCCAAGATATATTGTGTTAAATATGCCCCTATTCAGCAACTCTAATGCCTATAATATGTTTAAATCTTCCCAATTTTATCTCAGAAAAAAAAAAAAAAGAAAGAAAATAAAATAAAAGAAAAGAAAAGAACTTCCTTCCAACTCTAGGATCTTACCCCCAAAACAAAATATTTGACTTTGTTTTTGACAACCATCATCTAAGGTTCCTCAACTACCATGAATATAAAAACCCCTTATCTTCATCGCATTGGTTAATATATTACTTGAGGAGATCATGATTTCAGGCTCGAATCATGATGAGACGCACTTAGAACTCGCAACTCAAGCAACACCAATTGGTTGGACCATTCGTTCGCTGGTCAAACAAAAGGTCAAGCCTGAAAGATATCAGGATGTCACCTTTAAGCAATTAGTTTTGTTCTTAATTGGTCATCCAAAATGTTTGTTAAGTTTAGCACATGAATTGATTGTGTACAATTGATGAGATCTATGCTTAACTAATTGGGGATGGTCAATTATGTCAATTAGCTTTGTATTTTTCAATAGGCACTGGCATGCTTAATCATGGATAAATGAATGGCTTGGCTAAAATAATAGACAAGAAGTTTTTCAAGATGCAAGTGCCATCAAGTACATTGGAAAGAGAGCATACAAACCCTCCAGAATATATAGATCCATGATAACTTCAATGTCATGACCTACAATCTTAGCTAGGAAATCAAAAGCCAAAATCCCATATGATAAGTACCAAGGTAGAATATTCAATTGGACCTTCATCCTTTTGTTGTCATTCTAATGCAAACATTCGACTTCTCATTGATGCTAGACCAAGCATAAGTGCATAGATCATATTGGTCACTGAAGGTTTAAAGCGGCTTGGTTGTTTAGGGATTTAAAGTGTGATTTGGTCATATAAATAGAGAAAAATCCATTATTTTAGAAAACAAAAATCAGTGCAACATGATGTATTAACTTTGAAATTTGAGTTAAAGTGTATTTAAGACAAGGATGGAAAATAAGCATCCTTTTCTTTGAATTAAAATCAATATTCTTGCTAAGAACCCTACTTCACGTCACTTCCTTGATCATGGTGAACTTGTCACTTAAAATGTTGTACATAAATCCCTACACTAACATCATATTAATCAGCTCTTTGAATCCCTTCTTTGTCATTTTTCTGAAACAGTTCAAGGTGATTCATGTGATATTTGGATTAAATGATATGATTTCCATCCTTTTATATTTCATCTAGTTCATCCCAACAATCAATCAATCATGGGTCATTGGGCTTTCGTAATCTCACATAATTGGTTCAATGTCCATTAGATTGCTAAGTGATCATCAAAGCGATTCACCTAGGAACTAAGCTTTCAAATTCAACCATGTTCGTCAACCTTGGAAGTTAATCTATTCTTATCAACTATCCATAAATATGTGATGCTTAATCATCGTGAAATATTGGTATATTGGGATTAATGGATTTTGAGGTGGTCATATTGCATGGTTGTGTTGCATGGGTCTTGTACTTAACTACGTCACCTATTTTATAATGCTAGAGGTGATGGAGGCCTATACTTATAAGCACACATAACCACTTGTATCTCTGATCGCTAAAATGTGTGATTTGTAAAAGTGGATTTTTAAGTCATTATAACACGCAATTTAGATCGCTTTTAAATTTGTAAAATCTGAGTACTTAGGTAAGTATTCGGGTCATCCCTAGAGAAGCAAGAAAGCTTTTACCAAAATTCTCGCTTAATCTTTCGAAAATCAACTTCTTTTTTAGGGTTTTTAAAATATGTAATTTTTTTTTGTTTTGAATAGGGAAAAAACAAATGCAGAGAGAATGACAGAAATTTAAGCTATGGAAATTGTAAGGCAACTAGTGCCTTACTTCTTACTCACCCTAAGCACAAAAGGCATAATGCAATGAAGAAGTAAGTCACAAAATAATCATAAGCCCTTTAAACCAAAAGTAGAAGAATCCTTCTTAACTAAAAGAGTTTTACAACGGGGTTGGAAAACTCACAAGTGAAAAGAATCTCCACTTGTAATTTCCAGCCAAATTGAAATCTAGCACTAAACTACTATGCAACTAAACAACAAAAAGTAGAAGAAAGCTTAGAAGATGTTGATGATGGTGATGATGCTACCTGGAACTCTTGCTCCAGTCCTAGTTGCCTCAGGACTAAAAGGATTTCCTCTCTCCTTCCTAGACTTCCTCCACAAGCAAACCCTAGGTGGGCATGCTGTAGCTTTGGCCCTACAAGGAGGGGGTGACGTAATAAATGCGGAAATAAAATATAAAGCAATCTCACAGAATAGACAACCACACAAAGTACACAAAGATTTTTACGTGGAAACCCAAACCGAGTGAAAACCACCACCTAACCCTCTCGAGTTAGGATTTTCCGATCAACCTAGTTGATCAAATCCACTAACCGAATCACTTTAAAACGAGGGTGATTCAACCTCAGTACAACCACGCTACAAGTACGAGGGTAGCGTTCCTCAACCCCTTCTCTCCACGAGAAGGATTTTATCCCACGAAGGAGACGGGAATTCGCAAAGCAAATACCCAACCAAAATACAAAGATAAAATAAAACAAGTAATCCTATAGAGCCAACAAAGTAATTTAAACCTAGCTTCTATAGGAAATAGAAAACTCCCCTTTGCAAGGAGTGCGTCGAGATGATGACGCGGTGTGTGTGCCACGCGATGGCGCAATGTCGCTCTCGTAGACAACGGCGGGAGAGCGGGTGCGCAAAGCTTGATGCTCTCAAGAGAATGAAGCTTGAGCTTGAAGAGCAAGAGCTAGCAAGGACACAAGAGAGTGGAACTATGTTGCTTAAGTGTGTCTTGTGTTTCTCTTGGTGTATCTAGGTGTGTAAAGGCTCCCCTCTATTTATAGAGGCCTTAGGAAGGCTTTGGAAGGCTTAGAAAAGCTTCCATAGCCGTTGGGTACAAAGCCCAAGTGAATCAGCTCGAAATCAGGAACAATCATTGTTCTGACAGGCTTATCAGACGTCTAATTCTGGCATCAGACGTCTGGAACTTCACTTTAAGATGTCTGATTCCAAGGTCAGACGTCTGATTTTGGGCGGGTCTCTCCCTGACTTAGATCAGATCTAAACAGGGTTTTTGCGCAAGTCCATCAGACGACATACAGGACGTCTGGCACTATGTCTGGACATCTGGAAACCTACTTTTACTGTGGGAATTGATTTCCAAACCTTGCAACGGCTAGAAAATCTCTGAGAAGAGATTTTGGGTCAGCCGAGGCAAAACGGTCATTTATCAGACGTCTGGAAAGACCTAAGGACGTCTGATAAGGCTCTAACAGTCATATTCTTGACTGTTTGCTAAGCCAGCCAACGGTCCACTATCTGGACGTCTGGCAAGTCCATCAGACGTCTCCTAAGACGTCTGGACTAAGGTCTGGACGTCTGATTTCATCAGACAGAACTAGCTATGTCCAGCCTAACAGTTATCAGACGTCTGAAACAACAGTCAGACGTCTTAAAATACATTATCAGACGTCTGATTTTGGAATTAGACGTCTGGAAGTGCTGTTTGAGCCCTATATTGGTTTTCTAAGTATTCTACAGAAAACCTAAGTATCCTAGGGTTGTGCCGGTGTTCCTAGGACTACTGTTAGGGTACTTTGAGGCTCTTTAACAATATTCTAAGGAAAATAAAAAGAGCAAGAAAATAAAGACAAGAGATACAAGAAAGGATTAAAAAGAATCTATCCTATTCTTCTTGTCTTCTATCTTCAATCTGTCGCTCCATGCGAACCTCCTCTGTTCTTCATTAAACTCCTCTAATCCATCCTGGATGCGAGCTCGAGTTCCGTCTAAACACGTCCACATTTGCAATTGACCTGAAATCTAGGACTCAAATTGTAAATGTTAAATAACATGTGTTTTGTTATCATCAAAACAAATGATCGTGGTGCTCTAGCACCAACACATGCTTCTCCCTCCTATAGTGGATGACTTTCCACTCCAAGAACTCCTCCCTAAGGTGGCATGGACCACCTTCAGAACCTTCTCCTCGGGATGTCCTTCTTGCCTAGCTTTCCTCCTTGGGATGGTGGCGACACAAGGAAGAAGAAGATTTGGTTGAAGCCACCAAGGAGACAGGGTGTCCCCTTGATCTTCTTCCTCTTCTTCTTCCTCCTTGGACGTTAGATATAGGTGGAATGTAGGTAGAATATATGCACCAAGGATGCCAAAATGGTGGTATGTGTTGGCCTTTTATAGATATGGTAAGGGGTTAAGGGTGGTTAAGGGATAGATGGCTAGGATGGCTTGTTTGTTGGAACCTAGTTCCATCTCTCTTTTGTGTTTTGGTGTTAGCAAAATCATTTTAAAATCTAATGTGTTTATGAAGTATTACAGGTCAAAAGAATCTATGGATGCAAGCAATAAGATTGCATATGAAGGAAGAAGATTAGAAGACTAGTTTTTGTTGTATTAATTATTTTTTAAAATCTTAGTACGTCTCCTAACAAGTAAAACAGAATCTAGGAGTTAAAATTAAAGTAGAGATAATTAGGATTCAGAAAATCGTTCATTCACTCATTTCAAAACTCAAAATTGATTTTTTCAAAATCAAGTCGTTTAGAGTAGGTTGGATTTCTCTAAAAATTGATTTACATTTACAAAATGTGGTACTTGTAGCAAGTATCGATACTGGTCATAAGTACCGGTACATGCTAGGCACAGATTTGGGCCTAAGTCCCAAACTGTGAATAACAAGTACCGGTACTCATCGTGAGTACCGGTACCAAGTGGTCACAGTTTGTGCACTTGGTTTTTGCCTGGACCTTACAAGTACCGATACTAATCACTAGTACCAGTACATGTAGGTCACTGGACCCAAATCTGTGAGTCACAAGTACCGGTACTCATCATGCGTATCGGTACCAAATGTTTAGTACCAGTACCAACTAACCGTTGTGACCAATCTGAACGGCTATTTTGCAATTAAACATATCCGTAATCTTACCAAATTACCCCTAATGGTTAGTAATCGTAGGGAAGGTACTTAGTGGGTTATATAAGCACTCTTTGAGTGTCCTTTGCACACAATCAATAAGTTAAAATTCTATCCTTGCCTACACCTTCATTTCTCAAATTACTAGCTGCAAAGGAGCTTGTATTGTTGCAATTCTCTCAAGGCCATTCTCCACTTGCAACAAGTCATCAAGGCGATCGTGTTCTCTAAAAAATTCATTTGTTTTATGCCTTAATTTTCTCGTTAAATTAATTTACATACTCATATTAAGCAATATAATTGTTGGAGACTTAGGGATTAATTGTAAGCTTTTATTTATATTTTTCTTACCTTGCATCTTTATTTCTTTTCAATATCTTATAATTGGGTTGAGGAAACCCGTTAATTACCTCATATTTTAGTAAATTGATTCCCTCCGGATTGAAGGAATCGGGTTAAAAATCCTAAGTCGGGAGACTTAGGTAGTCGAGTACCCAAGTAAGGGAAACCACTATATATCTTATGCATTTTGTGGTTTGATTTGTCTTGCAAATTTTTTTCTACCACACTGTTCATCCTCCCTTCTAGTGTGCTTGCGATTTACATATCTACATTGTTAGTGATGGTTAAGGGATCCTAGGGTGGATGGTGGTTGGTGCCAAATGAGAGGATGCTAGGTGTTTTGGCACCAACTCTAGGAGAGGACTAGGGTTAGGGTTTTAGGTGGTAGGGTTAAGTGGCATGGAGGAGAAATGGAGGGTTAGGATGTTGTTGTTGGATGGTGGTTATGGGAAGGAGGACTAAGGTTATTTGGCGCCATTTAGAGAGGTGTGTGGGGGTTAGGTTAGGTGGGTGGTTGGCGCTAATTATGGTGGTGTTAGGCTTAGGTGGCATGGAGGAGAAATGGAGGGTTAGGATGTGTTTTTAGGTGGTAGTTATATGGTGGAGGATAGGATGTTTGGCACCACATGAAGGGTTGCATGGAGGTTAGGTTTAGGTGGAGTTGACGCCATTTTAGGTGGGTTAAAAGGGGGGTTAAGTGGCACCACTTTAGGGTTTCTAGAAAGGGGTTATGTGTAGGGTTTAGATGGGCATATAGGGTGAGGTGTAGGGCTAGAATGGAGGCTCATGTTGGCACCAAAATGAAGGGATGTCTAGGGCCTTTTGGTGCCAACATGAAGGCGTGTCTAGGGTGGTGGTTTTGGTGGGTTGGCGCCAAAAAGAATTGGGTTAGGTTAGAGTTAGTTAGGGTTAAGGTGGAGGAGTGGATGACCATGGATTTTTAGGTGGAGCTGGAGCTTAGCTAAGCTAGTAAAGTAGAGGTGGAGGAGCTAGGGTTTCATGAAGGAGGAGCTGGGAGAGAAGACTCTGGAGCTGATGGAAGCTATGCTGGAGTTGGGTCTGCTGAGGCAGCTTCAAGGGGAGCTCAACTACTGAGCTCAGCCACTTAGTTCTTATGAAAGTAGCCAAGCTTGGGTAGTGGAGCTCAGTTGAGTTGGAACTACCTCTGACGAGAACTCCAGAGTTAGCTAAGTTACTAGTTGATAAGTAGTAGCTCAGCTAGCTTAGAGTTTAGCTACTATGAACTGGTCGGAGCTGAGGTGAGCTGAGCTTGAGGTGAGGTGGACTGATGTCAACCCAGTTGAGCTAGCTAGAGCTCCCTGTGGATTGAGTGGAGCTAGGATGAGCTAGACTCAACCAAGTTGAGTTGGATCTGAGCTTAGCTGAGGTAGGGTAAGCTAAGTTGAGCTATCTTGAGCTACCATCCAGCTAATATGAGTTGGATGGAGTTGGAATGAGCTAAACTTAACCAATGTGAACTAATGTTTAGCTGGTATAAGTTGGATCCAGCTAGGATTCAGCTGATCTGGACTTCTTCTTCACTTTCTTCTTGAGTGCTAGGATTTTGATGGTTTGAATATCTATTTAACCTTAACACTCAAGTAAAGATGTCAAAAACACAGAAAAAGAATGCAATGCATGATTAACCTAATTTATGTCTAAACGCAACCCAAAAACTTGTTTGCAGATCAAAATCCTAAGAGCTAGGTTTGTTTTAATGCATAAGAATGATGATAAACTGGCATTTATCAATCTCCAAGGATAAAATAATAGAAGATCCATTTACAGGGACTTCTCCCATGGTTTTTCTCCTTCCCCTTGTAAAGAGGGTTTTTCCATGTAACTCCTCTGTTTCTATGTGCTCTACATGGTATCAGAGCAAGTTGAATGTTGGATTTTATCATTATTCATATCTAATTCTCCTTATTCTTAGGGTGCCTTTGTTCTCAATCATTAGTACCATTGTCGATTTTATTCTCAACCGTATTTTATAATCGAAGATGGGAGGCGAAAGAGGTGCAATTAGTGGAGACGATCTCCACACTCACAGCAACAGAGTCATCCACGTATCAAACAAATAGATTCATAGAGCAACAGATATTCACAGTGCCGACATGCAGTTCTTCAAATGATTTATATATCCTTTCAATATATGCCACTATCTGCACACCCTAATTACCCTCAAATTTGCAAGGCATCTGATGTAAACACATTTACACTACTTAAGATGTCTATTTATGCATGTTCTTAAGCATAGGATTGCATTTCATGATATAAATATTGCATTACATGCATTATCTTGCATTTAGAATAGTTTGAATAAAATGGAGGTTAATTGTCTCCTTTTATGTGCTTGGACAGGGCAAATATTTTATCGGGACCTCGGATCAAAGATCCAACCGTATGGATGTGATCAGGGCGACGATTGGAGCTCAATGACTCCAAGATCGCCCTAATCAGGCATCCGTAGCATCAGATAGTGACCCAGGAACCCTAGAAGATCAAGGGCCAGGATGGTGTAAATTTGCACTTCAATTGATAAATCCGACCGCACGGATGAATTCGGATCGACGATCGCAGCCCAACGACACAAAAATCAAGTCAATCCGACATCCGTGGCACCATCTACAACTTCCAGAAGATGGACGGCCAAGATAGCACCACGTGGTGCCATCTCAGCCGCCCAAACGGCCGCCTGAGTCTTGTGAAAGCCCCGCGCCCAATCGCTCTCCGCCGTTGGATCTTAATCCAACGGCTGTGGGCGCTCGCATTTAAAAACGCCCGCTCGACCATCCGCGCCCCATAGCACAGCGGTCGAGCGCGCTATCGCGAGCGCGGGGCGCGGGTTCGAGCCGTGGCGAGGAGCGGCGGGCGCGAGCAATTGGAGCGTCGGATGGAGATCGGACGGCCGTGCGCGCCCGATAGCGCCGACGCGCGATTGGATGCGCGATTGGACGCGCGATCGAACGCGCAATCAGACGCACGGGGGGCGCGCAGCGCGCGGGCGCGGACGCATCTTAAGCAGTCCGATCTCGCGATCAGACGACTGAAAAGCACTGGATGTGCGCGAGCGTTGAGGAGCGGGCAGCCGAGGAGGTGCGCGTGGGCGCGGCGACGACGGCCACGTCGAGGCTTTAGTGACGGATTTGTCCGTCACTAAAGACCCCTTATTTATTATTTTGAAGATATAATATCCATTTTGCCCCCACTCCTTGCAACTATAAAAGGAGACCCCCTCCATACGAAATTCTCATCCCTTCTTTCTCCTCTCTACCCCTCCAAAGCTCAAGAGAAGCTTGTCCCACACCCGGGATGCTTCTCGCGAGATAAAGTCCAATTTTCGTTCCCCTTCGGAAGTGGATCCCGCGACGACGACGGCGTGCAGCTTCGTTCCCGTTCTTCTGCTTCGTCCTCCTTCGTCCGCTTCGTTCTCCTTCGTCCAGGCGTCGTCCCGTCCGGCTCGTCCTCCAAGCAACCGTCGAGGAGGATTTCTCTCTCCCTATTCTTTTTACCGCTTTCTAGTATAGATTTACTACTTTCTAGATTAATCTACTCATCCTCTAAGCAACCGTCGAGGATGACATTCCTCCCTCCATTCTTTTAATGCTTTCTAGAGTAAATTTATTGCTTTATAGAGTAATTGTTTTATGCTTTCTAGTTGTAATGAACAATCTCTTCAATGCAAAAATTCCTTGTTTATTCTACATCTCATTTTGATTTCTCTGTGTAATATTCTCTTTCTCTCTTACTCTCTCTCTCTCTTCTATTTATTGTAAATAATTAGATAGTTCTAAATTGAATTATTCTGTAACAAATAAAAGGAAACACGTAGTTTTTAAATCAAACGTCCGCCTCCCTGTGTTCGACCCGGAATTTTAATTTCGGTATAAATTTTATTTGTTGAACACGAATTCTTCACTTTCGAACTACAACGACAGGTTTTCCAAAACCGAACACGTTACCGTAGCGTTCGCAAAATACCGTTCAACATTTTGGCGCCGTTGCTGGGGAGGCAACGATCTTTGATTTCTCTTCGCGTTTTGTAACTTACAAATCATTTACCTCACTTTTCTCCTTTCTTATTGTAATTGCAGGTACTCTTTCGAGACAAGCAAAAGCGGTAGATTGGAATAAAGTGCTGTAGAAGGTTTTGTGAGTTACCCCCCACCTCTCACCCATTAGATTTCATTTCATCACATAATAACTCAAACATCAACCTAGGTATTTTTATAAACTCTAAGGTTAGATTGTTTGTTGTTTGACACCCATACTCACCCCAACCCCCACATTAAAAAGAAAAAAAAAATCTCACAGAGGTATACAACCTCATCTGATTTTCAAACTCAACCGGTAAACCAATTTTAGGAGCCGGTACACACATCCAAACACATAATTGAGTAGAAATCAGATTATATAATCATTTGTGTGCCTAATTAAGAGGTGCAACAGGCCAATTGTTTGAGTTGATTGGGCCGCACCACTTCAAATAAAATCAACTCATCAAGTAGCTGCTAATTAGGTTCAACTCTTAGGAATTTACCAGGCACTCCACATTCTTTTTAAACTTTAAAGGAAAACATCTTCACCTATGCTTGCAAAACCTGGTGTGCTAATGAAACTTAATTGAAAACACCTAAAGTTGAATCCTAAAAGCTACTAAGCAAGATTTGAACCTTAAAATTCACCACATCAAAAACAATCTTGCTTGAAAACCACTGGCTGTGCACTCACACACGAATCAATCAATCATTAAGGGCACAACCCATTTAAAGGACCCATCACATTCCAAAGCACATTCAAACCTAGCCCTAAATAAAACAGAGTAGACGTTGGCCTTAAGGATTTGACTCGCTCTTCAGAACCCAGAACGAGATTATTTTCGATTAGTCTGTTTCTACTGTTCAATCTGATGTCTAGCTAGGGGAGCAGAGTCAAACGATCGTGGCTGGGGCGTACACTAGGAACCGGAGGCACAAGCCGAAGGAAGAACCTTCTCCCCAGTCCCTCCTAACTGGTTGGATTGAACAGACGGAAGTAGGTCAAATCGTTCCTTTATCTCAAGACGGGTTTTGAGAGTCTGTAGGTCTGTAGGCTAACTGATGTAAACACAATTACACTACTTAAAAGGTCTATTTTTGCATGTTCTTAAGCATAGGATTGCATTTCATGATATAAATATTGCATTACATGCATCATCTTGCATTTAGAATAGTTTGAATAAAATGGAGGTTAATTGTCTCCTTTTATGTGCTTGGACAGGGCAAATATTTTATCAGGGCCTCGGATCAAAGATCCAACCGTATGGATGTGATCAGGGCGACGATTGGAGTTCAACGACTCCAAGATCGCCCTAATCAGGCATCCGTAGCATCAGATAAGTGACCCGGGAACCCTAGAAGATCAAGGGCCAGGATGGTATAAATCTGCACTTCAGATGATAAATCCGACCGCACGGATGAATTCGGATCGACGATCGCAGCCCAACGACACAAAAATCAAGTCAATCCGACATCCGTGGCACTATCTACAACTTCCAGAAGATGGACGGCCAAGATGGCACCACGTGGCGCCATCTCAGCCGCCCAAACGGCCGCTTGCATTTTGTGAAGGCCCCTCCCGATCGCTCTCCGCCGTCAGATGGAGATCCAACGGCTATGGTCACTCGCGCTTAAAAGCGTCCGCGCGACCATTTCGTCCGCGTAGCGCAGCGGCGACGCAGCTGCGGGCGAAGCAGAGGTCGCGGGTTCGAGCCGCGGTGAGGGGGTGAAAGGCGCGGGCGAGCGGGCGCGGACGAGCGTCAGATGAAGATCCAACGGCTGTGCGCGCTCAATCAGGACGACGCGCGATTGGACGCCGGGCGTAACGCAGGATCGCACGCGGGCGGGCGCGCTACGCAGCGGGCGCGGACGCGATTTAAGCCGTCCGATCTCGCGATCGGATGGTTGAGACTTCGCGGACGTGCGTAGGCGTTACACGCGCGGGCAGCCGAGCGGGCGCGCGTGGGCGCGGAGGCTACGCCCACGTTGGGGGCTTTAGCGACGGTTTTATCCGTCACTAAAGACCCCTCATTTATTATTTTGAAGTTGTAATGTCCATTTTGCCCCCACTCCATGCAACTATAAAAGGAGATCCCCTCCATATGAAATTTTCATCCCTTCTTTCTCCTCTCTACCCCTCCAAAGCTCAAGAGAAGCTTGTCCCACACCCGGGATGCTTCTCGCGAGATAAAGTCCAATTTTCGTTCCCCTTCGGAAGTGGATCCCGCGACGACGACGGCGTGCTGCTTCGTTCCTGTTCTTCTGCTTCGTCCTCCTTCGTCCCGCTTCGTTCTCCTTCGTCCAGGCGTCGTCCCGTCCGGCTCGTCCTCCAAGCAACCGTCGAGGAGGATTTCTCTCTCCCTATTCTTTTTACCACTTTCTAGTATAGATTTACTGCTTTCTAGATTAATCTACTCGTCCTCCAAGCAATCGTCGAGGAGGACATTTCTCTCTCCATTCTTTTAATGCTTTCTAGAGTAAATTTATCGCTTTCTAGAGTAATTGTTTTATACTTTCTAGTTGTAATGAACAATCTCTTCAATACAAAAATTTCTTGTTTATTCTACATCTCATTTTGATTTCTCTGTGTAATATTCTTTTTCTCTCTTACTCTCTCTCTCTCTTCTATTTATTGTAAGTAATTAGATAGTACTAAATTGAATTATTCTATAACAAATAAAAAGAAACGCGTAGTTTTTAAATCAAACGTTCGCCTCCCTGTGTTCGACCCGGAATTTTAATTTCGGTATAAATTTTATTTGTTGAACACGAATTCTTCGCTTTCGAACTACAACGACAGGTTTTCCAAAACCAATCTCGTTAGCGTAGGTTCGTAATCGTTCAACATTTTGGCGCCGTTGCCGGGGAGGCAACGATCTTTGATTTCTCTTTGCGTTTTGTAACTTACAAATCATTTACCTCACTTTTCTCCTTTCTTATTGTAATTGCAGGTACTCTTTCGAGGCAAGCAAAAGCGGTAAGTTGGAGTAAAGTGCTGTAGAAGGTTTTGTGAGTTATTCCCCACCTCCCACTCATTAGATTTCATTTCATCACATAATAACTCAAACATCAATCAACCTAGGTGTTTTTATAAACTCTAAGGTTAGATTGTTTGTCGTTTGACACCCATACTCACCCCAACCCCCACATTAAAAAGAAAAAAAGAAATCTCACAGAGGTACACAACCTCATCTGATTTTCAAACTCAACCGGTAATCCAATCTTAGGAGCCGGTACACACATCCAAACACATAATTGAGTAGAAATCAGATTAGGTAATCATTTGTGTGCCTAATTAAGTGGTGCAACAGGACAATTGTTTGAGTTGATTGGGCCACACCACTTCAAATAAAATCAACTCATCAAGTAGCTGCCAATTAGGTTCAACTCTTAGGGATTTACCAGGCACTCCACATTCTTTTTAAACTTTAAAGGAAAACATCTTCACCTGTGCTTGTAAAACTTGGTGTGCTAACGAAACTTGATTGAAAACACCTAAAGTTGAATCCTAAAAGCTACTAAGCAAGATTTGAATCTTAAAATTCACCACATCAAAAACAATCTTGCTTGAAAATCACTGGTTGTGCACTCACACACAAATCAATCAATCATTAAGGGCACAACCCATTTAAAGGGCCCATCACATTCCAAAGCACATTCAAACCTAGCCCTAAATAAAACAAAGTAGACGTTGGCCTTAAGGATTGGACTCGCTCTTCAGAACCCAGAACGAGATTATTTTTTATTAGTCTGTTTCTACTGTTCAATCTGATGTCTAGCTAGGGGAGTAGAGTCAAACGATCGCGGCTGGGGGGTACACTAGGAACCGGAGGCGCAAGCCGAAGGAAGAACCTTCTCCCCAGTCCCTCCTTCTAACTGGTTGGATTGAACAAACGGAAGTAGATCAAATCGTTCCTTTATTTCAAGACGGGTTTTAAGAGTCTGTAGGTCTTTAGGCTAACATATTTAAAGACAAGTTTGATTGTTTGTATTGCAGGGCACCTTTCTTCCTCCCGTGTATCATGAATCCTTCCACATATTTCACGCATTCCCGCTCTTTCCCTCCTGTTGTAAATTATCCTCAACATGACGATTATCCCAACTCGTATTGTAATCGACCATCAGTTAGTTGGGATAATTCGGATTGGGGATACAATTCCGGACCCCCGTGTTTAGGGTATAACCCTGAACACTTTGATTCTGATTTCTATCCATCTCAGAGTTACATCGATTATAGATCGTCCTCCTTTCATGAACAACCTAATACGATCTACAATCAAGAAGAATACGCTGATCCTTACCCATCCTCTGATTTCACTACCTTTAGGTCATCACCATCTTTTGAACAATCTGAAATGACCTATTATCAGGATGGGTATAACGAATCTCAATTCGTTAATTCCTCTACATTGATGTCAAACCCGCCCAACCCTGAACCAACTCATTTGGTTCAGGTTAATCAGGTTCAAGATAAGGTTCTGGCTAACTTGAGGAATATCATTCAATCTTTAGAAGTTCAGCCAATACCTTGCATTGAGAGATTGGAGCCCCTGATTGAAATGATTGATGATTTAAACAAGTCTTTGTTGGATTGGCTCCAGGATGTTAAGGATAAGAACCTGGGTGAGTTTCTACTTGGGAAATTAGCGAAATTGAGGATGAGATTTGTGGTTGCTTTGATTCAATCTTGGAATAATTCCCAGGATGAACTCTCTTCAGGAAAGCCAATGACAGAACCCGCTCAAGCACCTGTTGGGGGGACACGTGTTACGAGGCTGACCAGATTGAATGAAAACAACCAATTAAGGATGATTTGATTTCTTCACCTGAGATCCCTAAGCCGGGTTACGAGGAAACATATGTCTCCTTGGAACAGAAAGTGACAACTGATTTTGGGACATACATTGATACGGATCCTGATGGTGAAGATTCAAGTTGCGAAGTCTCACGCGAGTTTTCTGAACACGATTTCTGTGAGACAATTGGGCCTGAGGAATCTGATAGATCATTTAATAGCCCAATAACTGAGGAAACTGATCTTATTAGGGCACACATTACGGATCCAGAATCACATTTTTTGGAGGAATCAATTCAATGCCCTGATTATTAGTTACACCCTGTTGAGCTTATTGATGATTCTAATTCTGAGATAATTAGACCCAAGTCAATTTTGATTCTGCCACATCATTTAGACTTGGAGATTCCAGACGGGGTGATGAATATACAAGAGGTCTTGGAATTTGATACACTTAATGAGGAGGATAGGAGCGGGGAAGTTCTGATTTGGGAAGTTAATTTTGGAGGAAATGGAAGATTGAGTCGAAGGGTTCCTTTTAAGCTGAAACCATCAAATCAGAACCCTTACGACATTTGTTTCGAGGATGTTCAACTCAAGCACACATTCAACGATTATCCTTTTGAGCTTCAATTTTCTGTAACCCGACTTTTTGGTCTTGGGTTGCATCCTCATAAATCGCAGGCCCGATCCCGCTTACATTCTGATTTTAGGTTTTGGGTAATTTTTATCCAGAACCTAAGATATTCTCGATTATGGGGTGTGGGTCTGCACCACAATCTGGTCCACATCTGTGGACCTCTGCTGACAGGTCAGAGGATTCTTCTGTTCATTCTAATTCTGACCTGCACATGTGAATTCTTCATTTCTTTTCTTTGTATAGTGTGCCTAGCTGAAGGCACTAAACTCAGCACTTATACAGTTCTTTTTCGTTTTCATCTTGGAGCGGACCTGATATTCACGTAATTCAGGTGCTTTCTACGCTTTTCCACTCTATTTTATGACTTTTTAATACAATGAGGACATTGCATTAGATAGGCATGGGGGGGTGGATATTCATCTCTGAATTCATTCGTCAGCTCCGTAGATTTGTTTATTTTCTTTTATAAAAAAAAATAAATAAAAATTTCAGAATTAGGAAAGAGAATTTGGGTTTAAGAAAATTTTCAATCTTAGGAAATACTACATTAGGATCTGAACACAAAGACCCCTCAGGTCTTTGGACTTAATTAGCCTGTGTATCCACTAAAATGTGGATTTGTCTTTGAGTCCTCGCCATCTTAATTCTATTATATTTGGAATAAATAAGTTTGGGTGATAAGTACACGACTTATCAACCCTCCCTCTGATTTGAGGGAATTTCGAGTCCTAAGCATCTACACACTTTCTTTGCACTGACTCGTTGTTCGGCGATTTTTATGGAAATTGGATAGCTAATGAACCTTCTAGGGTGATATGGCTGGCAAGTTATCGTGGGTAACAGCCCATAGGTAGGTTGTCCAGAGCCCAGTCACTGGACCTTTCTCTTTTTGCTGCCTTTAGGTAAATCTTAGACCAGGGAAGCCACCTACTTAAAAAGAAAAAAGAAAAAAAAAATCAAAAAGGTGAAAAGAAGAAAAAGAAATAAGCCACACTTCGCCGCACGAGTATGGCTGGCAAGTTGTCGGTGGTAACAGCTCATCGACCGGTTGTCCAGAACCCAGCTCAGAAAATGCACTAAAAATTCCCAAAACACTTAGGAAGAAGCGGAGAAGTAGAATAAACCGGGGAGATAAACACTGGATTCACCCTTGTGTTGACATCGTTAAAAAATAAAAGTAGGGAGAAAGCTACCGGTTGTAAAGATACACCTTTAGGCAGAATTCTTTTTGAGGTCACCTAGAGGCGTAGAAATCCGAAGTCCGTTCTAATTGCCGGTCAACGAGTCTATCACAATCACAATAAGATGCTTAAAACTTAGGGTTCTCATCAAATCTTGGGTGAGTTGAATGGTCGTAGAAAGCCACTCTTAAACCCTAAAATTTGAAAATCCAAAAAAATTAGAAAAGAGTAAAAAGAGAAAAAGAAATTTTTTTTGAATAAGGCGAGGGCTTGAGGCGGTCTGCATTTTGGCTGATACACGGGCACTGTTGTGTCTTTGAAAGTTCAGTTCCTAAGTAGAAAATTTCTTAATGATTGAAAGTGACTCAGGTCCAAATAATCCAACCTAATTCTTTTATAAATAGCATATAGTTTTTGCTAGGGACTAGCAAAAGATAGGCATGGGGGTATGATGTAAACACAATTACACTACTTAAAAGGTCTATTTTTACATGTTCTTAAGCATAGGATTGCATTTCATGATATAAATATTGCATTACATACATCATCTTGCATTTAGAATAGTTTGAATAAAATGGAGGTTAATTGTCTCCTTTTATGTGCTTGGACAGGGCAAATATTTTATCAGGGCCTCGGATCAAAGAGCCAACCGTACGGATGTGATCAGGGCGACGATTGGAGTTCAACGACTCCAAGATCGCCCTAATCAGGCATCCGTAGCATCAGATAAGTGACCTGGGAACCCTAGAAGATCAAGGGCCAGGATGGTGTAAATCTGCACTTCAGATGATAAATCCGACCGCACGGATGAATTCGGATCGACGATCGCAGCCCAACGACACAAAAATCAAGTCAATCCGACATCCGTGGCACCATCTACAACTTCCAGAAGATGGACGGCCAAGATGGTGCCACGTGGCGCCATCTCAGCCGCCCAAACGGCCGCTCGCATTTTGTGAAGGCCCCCGCCCGATCGCTCTCCGCCGTCAGATGGAGATCCAACGGCTGTGGTCGCTCGCGCTTAAAAGCGTCCGCGCGACCATTTCGTCCGCGTAGCGCAGCGGCGACGCAGCTGCGGGCGAAGCAAAGGTCGCGGGTTCGAGCCGCGGTGAGGGGGTGAAAGGCGTGGGCGAGCGGGCGCGGACTAGCGTCAGATGAAGATCCAACGGCTGTGCGCGCTCAATCAGGACGACGCGCGATTGGACGCCGGGCGTAACGCGCGATCGCACGCGGGCGGGCGCGCTACGCAGCAGGCGCGGACGCGATTTAAGCCGTCCGATCTCGCGATCGGACGGTTGAGACTTCGTGGACGTGCGTAGGCGTTACGCGCGCGGGCAGCCGAGCGGGCGCGCGTGGGCGCGGAGGCTACGCCCACGTTGGGGGCTTTAGCGACGGTTTTATCCGTCACTAAAGACCCCTCATTTATTGTTTTGAAGTTGTAATGTCCATTTTGCCCCCACTCCATGCAACTATAAAAGGAGATCCCCTCCATACGAAATTTTCATCCCTTCTTTCTCTTCTCTACCCCTCCAAAGCTCAAGAGAAGCTTGTCCCACACCCGGGATGCTTCTCGCGAGATAAAGTCCAATTTTCGTTCCCCTTCGGAAGTGGATCCCGCGACGACGACGGCGTGCTGCTTCGTTCCCGTTCTTCTGCTTCGTCCTCCTTTGTCCCGCTTCGTTCTCCTTCGTCTAGGCGTCGTCCCGTCCGGCTCGTCCTCCAAGCAACCGTCGAGGAGAATTTCTCTCTCCCTATTCTTTTTACCGCTTTCTAGTATAGATTTACTGCTTTCTAGATTAATCTACTCGTCCTCCAAGCAATCGTCGAGGAGGACATTTCTCTCTCCATTCTTTTAATGCTTTCTAGAGTAAATTTATCGCTTTCTAGAGTAATTGTTTTATACTTTCTAGTTGTAATGAACAATTTCTTCAATACAAAAATTTCTTGTTTATTCTACATCTCATTTTGATTTCTCTGTGTAATATTCTTTTTCTCTCTTACTCTCTCTCTCTTCTATTTATTGTAAATAATTAGATAGTACTAAATTGAATTATTCTGTAACAAATAAAAAGAAACGTGTAGTTTTTAAATCAAACGTTCGCCTCCCTGTGTTCGACCCGGAATTTTAATTTCGGTATAAATTTTATTTGTTGAACACGAATTCTTCGCTTTCGAACTACAACGACAGGTTTTCCAAAACCAATCTCGTTAGCGTAGGTTCGTAATCGTTCAACACTAACCCATTTAAGGACAGGTTTGATTGTTTGTATTGCAGGGCACCTTTCTTCCTCCCGTGTATCATGAACCCTTCCACATATTTCACTCATTCCCGCTCTTTCCCTCCTGTTGTAAATTATCCTCAACATGACGATTATCCCAACTCGTATTGTAATCAACCATCAGTTAGTTGGGATAATTCGGATTGGGGATACAATTCCGGACCCCCGTGCTTAGGGTCTAACCCTGAACACTTTGATTCTGATTTCTATCCTTCTCAGAACTACATCGATTATAGATCGTCTTCCTTTCATGAACAGCATAATACGATCTACAATCAAGAAGGATACACCGATCCTTACCCATCCTCTGATTTCACTGCCTTTAGGTCATCACCATCTTTTCAACAATCTGAAATGACCTATTATCAGGAAGGGTATAACGAATCTCAATTCGTTAATTCCCCTGCATTGAACCCAAACCCGCCCAACCCTGAACCAACTCATTTGGTTCAGGTTAACCAGGTTCAAGATAAGGTTCTGGCTAACTGGAGGAATATCATTCAATCTTTAGAAGTTCAGCCAATACCTTGCATTGAGAGATTGGGGCCCCTGATTGGAATGATTGATGATTTAAACAAGTCTTTGTTGGATTGGCTCCAGGATGTTAAGGATAAGAACCCGGGTGAGTTTCTACTTGGTAAATTAGCAAAATTGAGGATGAGATTCGTGGTTGCTTTGATTCAATCTTGGAATAATTCCCAGGATGAACCCTCTTCAGGAAAGCTAATGATAGAACCCGCTCGGGCACCTGTTGGGGGGGACAAGTGTTATGAGGCTGACCAGATTGAATTAAAGCAACCAATTAAGGATGATTTGATTTCTTCACCTGAGATCCCTGAGTCGGGTTACGAGAAAACGTATGTCTCCTTGGAACAGAAAGTGACAACTGATTTTGGGACATACATTGATACGGATCCTGATGGTGAAGATTCAAGTTGCGAAGTCTCACGCGAGTTTTCTGAACACGATTTCTGTGAGACAATTGGGCGTGAGGAATCTTGATGAGAACCTCATCATGAGCCATAACTAGCTCATTTTGACCTAATACAAAGGATAAAAGCTCCTACATAACTTAGCAAAGGGTTTAATTGAGGAATAAGTGTTCTGAGAAGAAAACATGAAATAAAGGTTAAAAACTGCAATTTCACCATTGCAGTACATAAACGGAATTTCTCAGAGACCGAACATAGGTCAAATGATCTAAATAAGATAAAAAGTGGGTTGAATCAATCAGAAATGGGTTCATGAGCAATTTAAGAATTAAATGACATTCTGTAACCCTAAAACAAACCTACTTCAATTCACGAGGTTCGAGGCAAAGTAAAAATGGAATAAATCCTCTAAAATTCATATAAAAATAATATCTAGGGTTTAGAACCTTCAATTTGGCCTTGGGAACCCATTTTGACCTACATTGAGAACCATGCCCAATTAACAACTTAATTTAGGTTTTTACATAATTTGACAGGTCAAACAAGGTTTAATCTAGAAATAAAATTCACCATCCGAATCCTTAGGTCCTAATTAGTCATGTATAAAAACTTGGGCCTAAGAAGAAACCTTCTTGACCAACTTTACACTTTGGTCCTCATATATTTACTTTTTGGCCCTCAACTTTTGAACCCTCACATTTTGGCCCCTAACTCTCCTTCATTCTTTGCATTTAGGTCCCTCCTGCAAAACCTGAGCAGCACCATGCTCCAGCATGGTGCCGCGCAGGGTGAGGGGGGGCCTGCCAGGTCAAACGGGGGTGCCCTGCGTCGTAGGAGCACCCCCCTGAGTGCTGCAACCACCCATACCGGCCGTACGAACGCACGGACGGTATGGGTCTCCTTCCTCCGGCGTCCTCCTGCGAGGGAAGCACGTCGCCTCCCTCCGCCCTCCTCTCCGTCTCTACCTCTATAAAAACCCCACAAGCTCTGCCGTTCTCCTGAGCTTGGATCTGACGGAGAAAACCCCACAACTTTCCTCTCTTCCCACTCCGGCAGAAGCCCTCCAGCTCCGGCGGTTCCTCCTCCTCCTCCTCTTCGCTCTGCCGCAATACCAGCAGTAGAGACTTCTTCCTGATTCTCCTCCGCGTCGCGCAATACCGGTGCGCGCTGCTTCAGCCCCGTTGTCGCCGCCGTCCTCCCCCACTGGGCATTTCTTCTCCAGCTGCGGTAGGTACGAGCCGGCAGCCCCTTCGTCCCCTTCGTCACTTTAGCTAGGTTAGAATTAGTCTTCTCTATTCCCTCTTTCTTTTCCTCCCTATTTTATAGTCAATTACACCCTCGACCGACCCGACCACCGTCATCTTCCACGCCTCCGGCCAACCTCCAGCGAGTCGCTCCCATCATTCCGCCACTCCACACGACTCGCCGACCCTCACAAAACCTCCGCCTCATCACACCGACCAACTTCCGCCCCTCCACTACCACTCCTCACCTCCACAACACTCCCCCGAACAAACCCATTCCCCCGACCATAGTCCGAACTCGGGCAGTCCCTTAGGCTCCGCCCCGCCACCTGCAGACCCCCCAACCACCTTCGTCGTGCTACGGCGAAGGTCCTCCGCGTATCTGATTAGGCCGAGAGGCCGTTTCTCTGTGAGCAGGTACTTCGCTCTCCGCCGCCATTGCTGAGTGAAGCAGCTTCTTCGACCTGCTCCTCCAGGCGCGCCACGCCCAGGTCAGACTCCCAGGCTGCGCGGGGCATCTCTGCAAAGAAGTCCCAGGCTGCAGTTGGGGCAAAGCCTTCGCGTGGAGCCTCGATTGTGCGCTGCCTCCTCCGCGCGGACGTCCAATTGGGGTGGGACATTTAGTCCCACCTCGAAAACTCACTAAGGCGAGCGGGCGCTTAAAGGCAAAACAAGCCTTAAGCTGTTCACCTCAGATCACGGGGTGAGGTCCCTCTCACCCGCCCGACTACCCGGCCTCGTCCGCGCTCACACCCCGCGGACCTGGCCCGACCCGATTAGCCCGACCTTGCACTCCTCGCCCACCACCGCACGCCGGTGGGCTTGGACCCGGGCGCAACCCGCGTACCCGTTTAACCGGTTGCTGTGGGAGAGCTTTCCTAAGAGCGAATTCTGAGAGAGAGAGACGCGGGGGAAGGTTAGAGTATGTTTTGCCCTCTGACGAAAACCTTAAGTGTGCAGGCACAGGTGAAGACGAAGAAGAAGAAGGAAGCTAGGAGACACTGTAGCAGCAGCAGTTTAAGTCATCTGATTGGAAAAGCAGACGACGTCCTGAAGGCAAAAGAAGAAGAAGGACAGAAGGTGTAACGACCCGGTTCCCGAGTCCCTACGAGACACGAGAACCGGACCGACTCGACTAATCCCAAGACCTAGTCATCCAACGAGGAAGTAACCAAAAGACAGTAAAATAAACCACATTCAGCATAAATATAACTAACAGTAAGAAAGTACAGCAGTAAGGAAAGAAACTACTACAGTAGGTACCACCACAACAGTAAAACAGCATTTATCATATAACAAGAACTACAGGTAAAGAAGGTACAGCAGAAACAAAAACTACTCACTAGAACAGAAACAAAAGGGGTACAAAAAGGCTGTGGTAACTCTACTGGACCCTACTCGGCCCAGCGTCCTCTGCAGCCGCCGACCCTGGCTGCTCAACACCTGGTCCTGAAAGAGGTAACGAGTGTAACACGTCAGCAAAACGCTGAGTAGAGTGGCAAACTAACTAAAGGCAACAGTAGAGTGTATAGTAGCTGTTATGTTCCATTACTTCCTTTATTCACATCTTTCAATTTTTCTCACTATTTCATTTATTTCTCAAGTCTTTTACTTGATCTCGAATGTCCTCGTGGGAACGATCTTGATTGCAGTCTTTTCCAAAAGTAGAAGTAGCACGTGGTGCTCTCCTGGCCGGGAGAGTCCCCCGTGGTGATCCTACCCTCAGTCAACCACCCCAAGGTCACTGACAGACGTAACGGTGACTACGGCACGCGCGATAAACGCACAGGTAGCTAGCCCGCACTGGCACGCGGTCAGTCGTTTCCGTTAACGGGTGCGCCCAAAGCACAGCACGGAACCAGGGCAGAGCCCTCTCAGTAACAGGGGTCCAACCCCTCCACAGTAACCAAACCGGGGCCTTGCCCCTCCACAGTCCGCGCACCCTCGCCTGACTACCCTGGTTTGCCCTAGTGGGCCTAACAAGTCGGTGAAGGAGGCTAGCAGAACCCCGGGGCCCGTGGGGTAGCTAGTACTCTCCTAACACTACTAGCTCTCCTCGGTACTACGTACACGAGGGCCAACAAGTCGGTACAGAGCGGCCAATCCTAACCCCGGGTCCCTGGGGCGGCTGGCCCCACTCTGCACTAAACAGGTACAGGTACTTCCCTTGGTACTGCGTACCCAAGAGACAGTACAAACTACATCTCAGTTCCATTCCTTTTTCTTTCCAGGAGTTCCACTCCTAATTCCCCGTAGGGTCCAGCTCTTTATCTCAGAACATCATATGTTTCACTTTCCAGATTCACGTTCTCAAAATCCATGATCTCAAACATGTTTCTTTATTCATAACAGGCAACTATTAATTCAAATTACAGGCAGCTTTATATTCCTTTCCATTTTTCCAAGACTGCAGTATTATACATTCCACTAGTTTTTCCATCCTAAGATTCATGCCACATCCTAGGATCTAGCATACAACTAGTTTTCCAGCCCTAGGATTCATGCATCACCTAGGAGCTATCATTCCATACATTTCTCATTCCTAGGATTCATGCAATGTCCTAGATTCTAGTTATGGTTTCATACTTTAACGGATTTTATTAATAACTTAAGCCACTCTACCAGGTACAACGGGAGTAATGTGGGCGTGATCGGGAATCCCGCGTGCCTCCGCGACTCTCAAGACTGCAACCGAACGAGGTCCTATCACAAGGATTAAACACAAGGAGTGTCTCAAAACAGTGTATAGCTACTGTAGACGAGTAGAGGAATTAATTTTGAAAAGAACGCAACTCGAATCGCGGAAAACGGAGCCCGAACGGGCCGTAAACGGGTCGAAAAAGATGATACTGTGCAAAATCAGACGTCTGGAACTCCCTCCAGACGTCTTAAACGGTGGATCAGAGAATTTACCTGTTCAGCGTGGTTTCCTAGACGTCCAGAAGTCTGCGGGGACGTCTGTCCTATACCCCAGACGTCCAATGGTCCACACGGACGTCTGTAGATCACTCCCGCCGTCTGGTACAACTTCCAGACGTCTGATTCGCAAAGGATGGCGAATCAGCGAACCTGCGCACAGCCAACCCCCCTCCCTCAGTACGGTCAGTCGAGAAGAAGGAAGAAGAAAGCGGAAACTCACCTTTCAGACGTCTATATTATCTTACAGACGTCGACCTTGCCGTCTGGCTATCAACCCAGACGTCTGATTCTGGAAATTTTTCCAGAATCAGAACCCTGCTCGGCCTCCGCTCGCGACGCCGCCCGCGTCGCACCTCACGCGTCTGCTGCTCAACCCGCAGCAGGTCCCTCTCCGCGCGCGCTCCGCGCCCCCTGCGCCCTCCGCCAGCCGGCCAAGGCGCTCCGGCGAGCTCGCCCCCACGGCAGAGCTCCGCCCTCGCACGCCGCACCTCCGCGCACACTGCGGCCGCCGCTGCCGCCCTCGCGTCCGCTCGCTCTCGCGCACAAGAAGGAGAAGAAGAAGGCGGTGGAGACGGGAGGGGAGGCGCGCCCCTTTTTAAGGCGGCGCGAGGAGAGAGAAGGTGGTCGCAGCGCGCCTGCAGCCGCAGAGAGAGAGAGAGGAATCGCAGGTCTGCGCGCACAGGCGCGCAGACGAATCTCCCGTGCGAACATAACTGTTCTCCAGACGTCTGGAAACTATCCCGGACGTCTGGTCAGACGTCTGGATGTGATCCCAGACGTCTTGTCAGACGTCTGGGCCACCTCCCAGACGTCTTAAAAGGCGTCTGGGGCACGCGTTCGTTACAGAAGGACTGAAGAAGAAGAAGAAGAAGAAAAGAAGAAAGAAGGAGAGACGACGTCCTGAAAGCAAAAGAAAAGAAGAAGAGCACGAGAGGAAGATCTGAAGAACAGAAGAAGAAGAAGAGAAAACAAGGAAGAACAGAAGGCAGAAGAGAAGACCACGAGGAGATAGACAAAGAAGAAGAAACCAAGAGCCAAAGAGAAGAGAAGACAAAGAGGAAGAAAGAAGTGAAGAAGAAGAAGCCAAATTTTTTCTCTCTCTCTCTCTTTATTTTTGTAATAAGAAATACTATACTTCTAGAATACAACTTGCTCCCTGAGTTCGACCTCGGGAACTCTTTTATTTTCCGAGTAAAAAATATCTGTAATGATGGCAATGACTAGCTGTACTACAATGTAATTTCTACAACAAAATCTAGTCACAACCACGTGATCAAATCTGATAGATCATTTAATAGCCCAATAATTGAGGAAACTGATCTTATTAGGGCACACATTACGGATCCAGAATCGCATTTTCTGGAGGAATCAATTCAATGCCCTGATTATTAGTTACACCCTGTTGAGCTTATTGATGATTCTAATTCTGAGATAATTAGACCCAAGCCAATTTTGATTCTGCCACATCATTTAGACTTGGAGATTCCAGACGGGGTGATGAATATACAAGAGGTCTTGGAATTTGATACACTTAATGAGGAGGATAGGAGCGGGGAAGTTCTGATTTGGGAAGTTAATTTTGGAGGAAATGGAAGATTGAGTCGAAGGGTTCCTTTTAAGCTGAAACCATCAAATCAGAACCCTTACGACATTTGTTTCGAGGATGTTCAACTCAAGCACACATTCAACGATTATCCTTTTGAGCTTCAATTTTCTGTAACCCGACTTTTTGGTCTTGGGTTGCATCCTCATAAATCGCAGGCCCGATCCCGCTTACATTCTGATTTTAGGTTTTGGGTAATTTTTATCCAGAACCTAAGATATTCTCGATTATGGGGTGTGGGTCTGCACCACAATCTGGTCCACATCTGTGGACCTCTGCTGACAGGTCAGAGGATTCTTCTGTTCATTCTAATTCTGACCTGCACATGTGAATTCTTCATTTCTTTTCTTTGTATAGTGTGCCTAGCTGAAGGCACTAAACTCAGCACTTATACAGTTCTTTTTCGTTTTCATCTTGGAGCGGACCTGATATTCACGTAATTCAGGTGCTTTCTACGCTTTTCCACTCTATTTTATGACTTTTTAATACAATGAGGACATTGCATTAAATAGGCATGGGGGGTGGATATCCATCTCTGAATTCATTCGTCAACTCCGTAGATTTGTTTATTTTCTTTTATAAAAAAAAAATTCGGAATTAGGAAAGAGAATTTGAGTTTAAGAAAATTTTCAATCTTAGGAAAAACTACATTAAGATCTGAACACAAAGACCCTTCAGGTCGTTGAACTTAATCAGCCCGTGTATCCACTAAAATGTGGATTTATTTTTCGAGTTCTCGCCAACTTGAATTTTATTTTAATTGGAATAAATAAGTTTAGGTGATAAATACACGACTTATCAACCCGCCCTCTGATTTGAGGGAATTTTGAGTTTTAAGCATCTACACACTTTCTTTGCACTGACTCGTTGTTCAGCGATTCTAACGGAAGTTGGGTAGCTAATGAACCTTCTAAGGTGATATGGCTGGCAAGTTATCGTGGGTAACAGCCCATAGGTAGGTTGTCCAGAGCCTAGTCACTGGATCTTTCTTAGTTTGCTGCCTTTAGGTAAATCTTAGACTAGGGAAGCCACCTACTTTAAAAAAAAAAAAAAGGAAAAGGAGAAAAGAATAAAAAGAAATAAGCCACACTTCGCCGCATGAGTATGGCTGGCAAGTTGTCGGTGGTAACAGCTCATCGACTGATTGTTCAGAACCCAGCTCAGAAAATGCACTAAAAATTTCCCAAAACACTTAGGAAGAAGCGGAGAAGTAGAATAAACCGGGGAGATATACACTAGATTCACCCTTGTGTTGACCCCGTAAAAAAATAATAAAAGTAGGGAGAAAGCTACCGGTTGTAAAGATATACTTTTAGGTAGAATTCTGGTTAGGTCACCTAGAGGCGTAGAAATCCGAAGTCCGTTCTAATTGCCGATCAACGAGTCTATCACAATCACAATAAGATGCTTAAAGCTTAGGGTTCTCATCAAATTTTGGGTGAGTTGAATGGCCGTAGAAAGTCACTCTTAAACCCAAAAATTTGAAAATCAAAAAAATTAGAAAAGAGAAAAAGAGAAAAAGAAATTTTTCTTTTAATAAGGCGAGGGCTTGAAGCGGTCTGCATTTTGGCTGATACTCAGGTACTGTTGTGTCTTTGAAGGTTCAATTCCTAAGTAGACAATTTCTTAATGATTGAAAATTAACTCAAGTCCAAATAATCTCACTTAATTCTTTTATAAATAGCATATAGTTTTTGCTAGAGACTAGCAAAAGATAGGCATGGGGGTATGATGTAAACACATTTACACTACTTAAGATGTCTATTTATGCATGTTCTTAAGCATAGGATTACATTTCATGATATAAATATTGCATTACATGCATCATCTTGCATTTAGAATAGTTTGAATAAAATGGAGGTTAATTGTCTCCTTTTATGTGCTTGGACAGGGCAAATATTTTATCGGGACCTCGGATCAAAGATCCAACCATATGGATGTAATCAGGGCGACGATTGGAGCTCAATGACTCCAAGATCGCCCTAATCAGGCATCCATAGCATCAGATAGTGACCCGGGAACCCTAGAAGATCAAGGGCCAGGATGGTGTAAATTTGCACTTCAATTGATAAATCTGACCGCACGGATGAATTCGGATCGACGATAGCAGCCCAACGACACAAAAATCAAGTCAATCCGACATCCGTGGCACCATCTACAACTTCCAGAAGATGGACGGCTAAGATCGCGCCACGTGGCGCCATCTCAGCCGCCCAAACGGCCGCCTGAGTCTTGTGAAAGCCCCGCGCCCAATTGCTCTCCGCCGTTGGATCTTAATCCAACGGCTGTGGGCGCTCGCATTTAAAAACGCCCACTCGACCATCCGCGCCCCATAGCACAGCGGTCGAGCGCGCTATCGCGAGTGCGGGGCGCGGGTTCGAGCTGTGGCGAGGAGCGGCGAGCGCGGGGCGCGGGTTCGAGCCGTGGCGAGGAGCGGCGGGCGCGAGCAATTGGAGCGTCGGATGGAGATCGGACGGCCGCGCACGCCCGATAGCACCGACACGCGATTGAACGCGCAATCAGACGCGCGGGGGGCACGCAGCGCGCGGGCGCGGACGCATCTTAAGCCGTCCGAGCGTTGAGGAGCGGGCAGCCGAGGAGGCGCGCGTGGGCGCGGCGGCGGCGGCGACGGCCACGTCGGGGCTTTAGTGACGGATTTGTCCATCACTAAAGACCCCTTATTTATTATTTTGAAGATATAATGTCCATTTTGCCCCACTCCTTGCAACTATAAAAGGAGATCCCCTCCATACGAAATTCTCATCTCTTCTTTCTCCTCTCTACCCCTCCAAAGCTCAAAAGAAGCTTGTCCCACACCCGAGATGCTTCTCGCGAGATAAAGTCCAATTTTCGTTCCCCTTCAGAAGTGGATCCCGCGACGACGACGGCGTGCTGCTTCGTTCCTGTTCTTCTGCTTCGTCCTCCTTCGTCCGCTTCGTTCTCCTTCGTCCAGGCGTCGTCCCGTCCGGCTCGTCCTCCAAGCAACCGTCGAGGAGGATTTCTCTCTCCATATTCTTTTTACCGCTTTCTAGTACAGATTTACTACTTTCTAGATTAATCTACTCGTCCTCTAAGCAACCGTCGAGGAGGATATTTCTCCCTCCATTCTTTTAATACTTTCTAGAGTAAATTTATCGCTTTCTAGAGTAATTGTTTTATGCTTTCTAGTTGTAATGAATAATCTCTTCAATGCAAAAATTTCTTGTTTATTTTACATCTCATTTTGATTTCTCTGTGTAATATTCTCTTTCTCTCTTACTCTCTCTCTTCTATTTATTGTAAATAATTAGATAGTTCTAAATTGAATTATTATGTAACAAATAAAAAGAAACGCGTAGTTTTTAAATCAAACGTCCACCTTCCTGTGTTCGACCACGAATTTTAATTTCGGTATAAATTTTATTTGTTGAACATGAATTCTTCGCTTTCGAACTACAACGACAGGTTTTCCAAAACCGGACACGTTAGCGTAGCGTTCGCAAAATACCGTTCAACAGCATCCGATTGCTTGTTGTGTTAATCTACTAATTCTTGCTGCTATCTTGCCAGGTTCCTTGGGTTTTCCTGAAACTTGGAGATCATTGAAAAAAAAAAATTTATAGTGTGCTTAATGTAGATAGAAGCACAAAATAATCCCATATTCTTTATCAATACCTTCTTCTAAAGCCACCTTCCATAATGGGTTTCCTGTTGGGATTTGGATGTTGTAAGGGAAGAAGAGAAATAATACCCATATTTGATTTCGATTCTTCCGATTCTGGAATTTACAGCTTTATTCATTTTATGGGAATTATTGCTGCAGCTAGAAGAAGAAGAATCCTATCGTGCCCATCTTCGATCGAGATTGCTGCACCCTTCTTGGATGGTTGGAACCATTTCCATCTAAAAACCTGCGAGATTTTATTCCAAAATATTCCCATCTTGATTTTGGCTATCAAAGCACCTTGCATATTGGGTTTACAAACTTGGTGAACTTGGTTGGATATTTGGGAAAAAGAAGGGTTGGAGCTGCATGCCCATATCAAGTGACGACGATGCCTTTTGCATTATAATTCCTGTAGTTGAGAAAGCAAAAGTATCCATGTTGACCCAAATCTTCTAGTTATTTCAGTATGGAAAAAAAGAAGGTTTTCAAATTCTGTAAAGTAGTTCAAAATTTTTGGATGTCGTCAACAGAGACCATAAGATTCTTAATAAGTTATACAACAACCTGAAATTATGCTCTTTAGTTTGTGAGTAATTAATTGAGCAAAATTTTTTGTTAATGCGATTTTATTCTTTGTTTTCAAATTGGACCCATTTTTCCCTCAATGGAGATGAAGGAGGCTTTCTCATAAAAGGTAAAAGAAAATGGAGATGGAGGAAAAGGAAGAGCTCCTTTAGGTCCAAACAGCATAGAAGTTTGAGCAATCATTTCAATCCTCCTTTGAGGAATTTTAAAAAGAAAAAAGAAAAGGAGAAAAAAGGGGAACACATTGTAAGTTATCCTTGTAGTGCTTCTGGTCATGTCTGATAGCTAGTGGTGGCGAAAGGTGAGATCTGCGATGGTGGTGGCCTCATAAAGGAGGCTATCCTAATTTGTGATAGGGTAGTGGTGTGGTGCAGATTTGTGTTAGGGCAGTATCCCCTTGAGATGCAGCAATCTTGTGATGCAACAACTTTTGTGATCTGGTGATGCGGGGCAGTGGCAGTAGTGGTGGTGATGGCATAGCATTTTTGTGGTGAAGCGATGGCATGTTGAAGTTCTAAACCATTTGCCGTATGGATCTCTATGTGTTAGTGAGTGGTGTTCAAACAAAGCTAACATAGAGTTTCAAAGTCAATTTACATAGATTTTTCAGCAAATTATATCTAGTCATTGACCTCCTTGTCAACATGACCTGTAAAGCATCTTGCCATCATCAAAGCCAGTGGATCGTGGATGAGATGCATTGTCATTGTATGGTGTGAGTGGGTATTAGTTGTTGCAAGCTGAGTGCTTATGCTGCAGGCGTTGCATGCTCAACTTGAGGGGAGTGTTAGAGGATACATGTATGTCGAGATTAATGGACCTTGTGGTGGTCCTATTGGGTGTATTACGTGGGTCTTATATTTAGTCCCACTTCATATCTGTTAGAATGCTAAAAGATGAAAGATGAGGGCATGTAACCACTTATATCTCAGAGGAAAAGTAATAGGAGATCTACCCATAAGGGCTTCTCCTACATTTAGTTTGCTTCTTAAATATTCCAGATTAGAAAAGGTCATACCAGGTTGAAGAGAGAATTCATCTCTCTCCCTTAGCATCACTTCTCTTCTAAGCATAAGTCCTAGTACAAGAAGATTAAAATAGGAGAAACAATAAACTATAACAGGAAAGAATGGGTACTAAGAAAATGAGAGGAAAATTTTCTTTGCTACACACATTGGATCCCTTCCAATATTTCACTCAATTTCTTCGATTTTACATATTTTCATGTTCAATAGCACAATCGGCTTATTTAAGATATGCATAGAAAATACCAGGTGAATCAACAAGCTTTAATCAGTTATATAGTAGCTTGGATGCTTAGTTGTTGCTTAGTTTGTATATTTGGGAAATTTATTCTCAAAGATCATGTTCTTATCATCTTGGTTGCAGGATTATTAAACAATATATGAAAAATTGTGCAGATAAATAACAAAATTATGAAAAAATATTACTAAAGCAAAACACAAAGAGGCTCTTATCAACATTTTGACTTGAACCACCTTGAATTGGTGAGGTTTGAAACAAGATCAATAGGATCAAAAGACCAGCTCAAGTATGCATATTACTTGAATGGCTTGGTTCTTCACTTTACACTGTATATGCAAATTGCTTAAATGGCTCTGCTCTTTGCTGTACACCATATGGTACAGGAAAAAACTTTGAACCTTAACAAAGGATGAATGGAGGATTTCCTCTATGGCCAACTTGTTGCAATTGCAAAATCCACATGTCAAGCCTCCATCTACTCTATTGCATAGAGTGCCTTAAGCTCTTCGATATCATCGTAGCTACCAAGGAATACTGGGGACCTTTGGTGGATCTTTTCAGGGACCAAGTCAAGTGCCTGCAAGAACTTGCAAAGTTAGAACTACATTTGATTAGTAGTTAAGGCCTATTAGGTAACCCTTTCCTTAGAATGATTTTGTCAATAGAACATTCAATTCGAATCTACAACAACGTAAAGAACCTAAAAGTCAATATCCATCATACGGTCGTATTCGTAAAAGGGTCTATAATTGAAAGTAATCTAGAAGAAAATAAAAGCATTCCAAGAGCAGCATGTCAAGTGATTCAGACCCACATCAACACAACTTGTGAAGAGAATAAGGGAGTTCCTCTTGATTGAAAGAAATTTTTCTTTCCTGGTTCATCGGTGTAAGCATTTAGTCTATGCTTATGTTTTGAATCCTATTATTAAACATGAAAACTATTAGTCTGTGAATGTAATCATGTATACATACCCTTTGCTTGCCAGTAAAAGCTTGCCCTCCTGCTTGTTCCATTAGGAATGACATTGGAAAGACTTCATACAGGACACTGTTTGTAACAACATTGCAGTTTATAAGTTAATAGTAGATTTTGAAAGGAAGAAAGTAATGCACATGTCAATACGAATTCCAATTATACCGCAATTTTCCATTCAGGCTCTTCTTATCGGCAGGGTACAAAAATACTCCCCCATAGAGTAAAGTGCGATGGATGTCTGCAACCATGCTGCACATTACACAAATTCAATCAATTCTAAATGATTTGGCAAATCAAAGAAAGCATAAATATCTTGAAATTAAAATGCAAATCAAAGAAAGCATAAATATCTTGAAATTAAAATGCCTCCTCCCTATGCTGGAATGAATTTGGAATCGAAAAAATTGAGGGCATGGACTGGATCAGATATGTGTTTTTCTATCATGCTAATAGATATAAGTGAATCAAATAGAGGTACATTATACGCATTCCTACTTCATATCATTGTTCTTATTTGATGAGGAGAATTTAGAAGCGAATGTGCACGCCATATTTGGCATAGAAATAGACATTAGAAACAACTAATGATCATCTGGCCACGCAGGAAGATAGATAAAAATTGAAATAGATTGGAGTGGACAAGAAGCAAAACAAATACACACAATCTTTTAGGTTAAGGTAAGAAGTGAGACTTGAATGTAATTTGGACAAGGCCATTGAAGAAAAACCTAGATTTGATGAGGAAAATTATAGTAGGATCACAAGATTTCATGTCATCTTCAGAGGAAATAAAAAAAGATGCATAAATGCAAGTATAAATTGCATTAATGAAAATGATAGCTTAGGTGAATTTGAGTGACATCCTTGTATATGAAAACTTTCTAACATGTTCCAAATGTTAATTCCCTTGGGTTATCAGTGAATAGCTTTTAGAAATGAAGAAAATCATTACAAGGATTCCCACATGTCAATTGTTTCTATGCTCACCCACTAATATCTTTAACTGAGAAAGATTATCTCAAGCAGTCAAATCAACTCATACCTTCCAATGTATCTCAAGGATTTGGGAGATGAACCATCCTGGGGAAACTTACATTTCTCCACAAACCTACAAATTATAGTGTACGGGAGCTTAGACAAAATTTAGCATTTTAACCATGGAAGGAACTCAAATGGCACCTACTTTGTTGTCGGCCCATCCCAATTTTTAGCATTCCCTTCATTTACTGAATAAATCTTTCCTTTCCTGGGGATCTGCATCAAATAGTCACTTCTATGATCAAACAAATTAAATTAATAGGCATTCACAATTGCTTTACGGGTCAATTGAACAATAATATTTTATGTTTGATAGGAATGGTTCAATGGAATGAGCCAGTATGATATGCAAAACTAAAATAAGAATAAAATATTACGAAAATTGCCTGCAATGATATTTGGAGATAACAAATCAAATGCAAAAGGAAATTATGTTTCAAAGGAATAAGAGACTTGTGGATTTTACATATCCTTGACGAGGACCTAATGTACTAAAGATGACCTAACAACAGCAGCCTTACCTTGATATCTGGATGTGTAAGTATGAACTCCCCTAAAGATGGATCCAATGTAAATCCATTAACACCATTCCCAGTGCTCAACACTAGCTGCAATGAGGCATTTTAAAAAATTAGACCACATCACATTGGAAGATGCAGATTCCATCTACAATGAGCATGACAAGGAAAATGGATAGAAACAGATCTTGTGTGACTTACCGTGCAAGAGCTCCCATACATGCAATAACCAGCTGCTACCATATCCTTTCCAGGTTGGAGCACATCATTCAGAGATATATTTTGAGGATCTTGTACCATGTAGATTCCAAAGATCTTAGTCATATTTACAAAAGAAGTAGTTTTAGTGCTCCCTTTTTTAACATGAGGATCTCTTGAAATATAAAAGCAAACCAAACTTTAGAGAATTTCATATCTAACATGTTAAATCAGCGGAATGTCTAAGAATCTGCTCTATGCTATATTATGTGGAATAATTTAATTGAATTTGATGGAACAAACTAGGAAAAGATGGATACAAGAGAGAGAAGACCAAGGTGAACCCCACTAACTCTGAAAAGCATGAATTCATTGTTTAGGAGAGACTTGGATAAGGTATGCACCATTTTTACTCAGGCCTCATTTGAACTTGACAAGAGGATAATGTGAAAAAGGGGTCTTGATGAAATTTAATAACTTTGGAGATCATAATTATCAAAGTCTAAACCCAATTAAGTGAAACACAAAAGGAGGTAGGCAATCATTATGCTGAAGTTTTTTAAGCAGAAAAGATCAAGAGATTTTCTTACAAGTTTCAACAATAAATTATTAAAATTGAGGTCCTCTAAAAACAAGCAACATTCAACATGTTGATGCAATTTGAGAAGGGTCTTTGGGAAAAAAAATTGCAAACATAGTAAGATGTAAGTTGTTTAAAAAACTCATCTTTGATGTGGGATTAAAGGAAAGAGTAACTGCCCTTCATGGTCTCCAAGAAAATCCAAAATATCTATTTATATAAATAACAATTATTTCACTTCACTTGTTTGTGTTTGAAATATAAGGTTGCTAGCTTCATGACACCAAACAATGTCACGACAACTTCCTAAGAAAGTCACCATATGAGAAGATCATTAAGGAGATAATTTCTTCTACTTTCAGAATCTTCATATACAAACCAGCAGTAAGATTTCATTCAAAAGAAGATGGTCAAGTGGCTACGAAAAAAAAAGGATCTTAATCTTACTGTTCCTATGGAAACGCCACAGTCAATGTTTGAGGATCCATCCAGAGGATCAAATACAACACAATATCTACACCATCAAATTTAAATTAGCAAAAAATAAAAAAATAAAAGGATCAATATGAATGCAGTCGAAATTGTATAAATGAAAAGTGCTACTAGTGGAAACCTTCCACGTAGGGATGGAACCACGAAAGTCGCTTCCTCATCTTCTTCTGAAACAAGAACACACTGATGGAAAAATTTCAGTCTTTCTTATTGTCACAGTTCAAAAGATTTTTTCAGTGTCAAAACAAATTGAATTCTATCTTTTAAATGTATGATAAATTAAATTTCATAATAGCTCACCGTGCGTCCACTGCAAACAAGAGCCTTGATGAAAACCTCATTTGACAGAACATCCAATTTCTTTTGTTCCTCACCCTAAATCAAGAACAAGAGGAATCCGCGTTCCAAGTTGTAATTGGGTAACGAGAAAAAGATTGAATATTCCTAGCTCATTGAATTCTAATTATGAAATCATCTTACCAATGACAAAGTCACATAAGTAACAAACGTACCTGGATGTTTGTTTCCCCAGCCAATCCTATCAATTTTGCAAGGCCAGCCTGTTGAAGTAAATAAAACATCAACTTAAGCAAAACGAGCTCAAGTATGTATCAAAGTAATCGAAAAGAACTTTATTATGAGAAATATAGATTTATTTGGATTAGATGATTACATACAATGATCTTACAAGTGTTTTGCCTTCCTTGAGACACGAAATTGAAATTTGTGTAAACGCATCAATCAAACCTCCAAATCCATCCAACCTAAAATCGTTGTATGCTACACGAAAATGTCAAAGTTCCAAGTTTTCTCTCCTTGATGGGGATAATATTAAGCATCGATTCTTATGTTTTGGTTATATACTCGAGAAGGTCCCGATAAATGTAAAATGACCAGGAAAAATCCACAACTCTCTTTTGAGTAGAACATCTCCTCCATATTTTTCTCCATGATAATTAGATGCAACACATGTTTAGCAGTATGAGACAAGTGGGATGACTTCTTCGCGAAATTTGGCTCAATCAATCTCGAGACAAGGACATTTGGACCCTAGAGCGAATCCGAAACCAAACTGATTCCATTAACTTGCGAGGTGATTGCATAAGCATCATCTGGTATTGGATCTTCATTTGAAACTTCACATCAAAATGTTATGCCTGAACACTCATCCAAACAGGTAGAGCCAGAAAGTTCAACATTCAGGATGGGATACTCCAAAAAGAAGAGACACTTTTCAAACGCAACGATCACCATCCAAAACGAAGCTAGATAATCTCCCATCGCTAGGCTTGAATTTGGTGTTTCTTTCTTTCCGTTACCATGTATGCTCCAGCTCCGATTCCCTAATCTATTCTCATCTCCCTACCCAAACTTACAAATAAACTTCAAAATCCATTTGAGATCATACAGAATCTATCAACAACAAAGGAAGAAAGGAGGGGGGTGGGCAAAATATGCCACCAAAGAGACAGCTGAGAATTAGATATTCCTAGATGTGAAAGGCAGCAGCCCCCCCCCCCCCCTCCCACCTCCCTCCATTGCCGGTAGATGGCATAGATAGTACTATCTTTCCAAATGCCTGTTCTGATTGCCCCTCTCACCAAAGAGACAATCGACTCTGCATGTATATCTACCAAGCTATCTGAGTAGCTGCTCACTTGCAATCCAAAAAGGCCCACATTTGTTAAGGCTTGCGAGGCAAACTTGCATGGGGACTTTTCCAATGAACCGAGAAATCTCGGGAGCAGCAATTGGAATAGCCAAACAAACCCATAGTTGCACACATTTTCGATTAAATTTACATTGCATTCCTGGAAACGAGTTCCAAGCCCTCTTCTGTAAATTGCCCACCCACCGAGCTTACTGACCCCAAATGTAGACGCTTCTTTTTTCTTGAAATCATCTTAGAAATGAGTAGATCGATGGCATCTGGCGTAATTTCCTAGATTTAGTGTACCTCCCTCGATGGTAATTTTCGTAGTCCGAGAGGGCGGATGCCTGCACTTGCTACTCCATTGAAACTACTCCCCGGTGATAACGAGAGAAATGATAGAGGGATATCATCGTGTACACAACAACCTAAGTGGAACATGATATGACACAAAACATGCCACATCACGTTGACACGATACATGTGTGGCATATGACATGACGTGATTGATGTGCCCTGTTATCATATGGAAGGATGCAGAGAGCATGAAGCATCACACAACGTGACACATACATCATGTGACATGGCACTTACGTGACACCTATATATGAATTTGCGTACACTTTAATTTCCACTAAGTATTTTCCTAACAATCTCGCCTGATACTTTTTAATTAACTGCTTGAATATTGGACACTCATTCTCTACCCACAATGGACGAAGGAGGAATCCCATCCTAACTTCCTAATTTTTTTAAGAACTATATGTCAATTACTTGGAAAGTTAACGCGAAGTTAATCTCCACTTATTTTGTAAGTTAACATCACCACCTTCCAAAACTAATGTTTTGAAGAGGAAACAAACATTTTGTAAAACTCAACTTTACACCGATGTTACCCTTCCTTTTTTTTTATCTTTTTTTCCTCTTGGTATCATAGGATAACACTTGTTTCAAATAAATATCGGGCAAAGTTAAAAAAGAAAAAGGTTACACCCCCTTACACTTTTACGTTCCATACGATAGAGGAAATAAGTTTATAAAATAAATAAAGCAAATGCTTAACATGTCAAATAAATACCACCTTACATATCCAAATTTTATAACACACCGTGCAAAGTAACCCTTAAATTTAGTAACCACCAGCGCACCACCCACACCCTCCGCTCAACCAAATGTAAATCCTTGGCTCGGGGGAAGAAGCAAAATAAGCGGCGGCGAACCTTGCTGACGGCGGAGCAGACGAACTTGCAGCCGAGGACGATGTGGCTGAGGAGGATGGTGAGGTCGCCCTTCGCCTCCGGGAAGTTCGACTGCTCGTTCAGCACGTGCCTCGTCAGCGTCATCAGGTCCGTCTGCTGCGCCTCCGCCGCGTGATCCATCGCGTTAATCCCCGGAGATCGACAACCGAGATGGACAGTCGAAGCGGCGGCAGTGGTGGTTAGCCGGTGCCTCTCGGTGGTCGTTGTGGTCGTCTAGTACCGAGGGAACGAGAGGGGGGAGTGTGGGGGGTAGAGATAGCGCTATCCATGCGAGGGGGTGCCCCGCCGACACGTGGCAGGCTCGGAGGTGTGAAGGGCCCGCGGGGTACGGAACCGCCGTGTCCCGTGGGGGCCATGTGTGGCTCCGGAACACGGGTGTATCCGTTGCGTTCACTCTTTTCTTCATTTTTTTTTTTTTTAATTTTTTCCACGATTTACGGAGAGGCCCTCGAACTTTGGTGCACATGGCATGTTACCTTCAAAATATCTTCCAAGAGGTTTTAGAAGATTTATTCAAATAACAAAGCCACTCTTCCCTCCTCTCGTGCGAAATCCCGACCCTAGCCTCAACCTTTCACCCTCGTATGACTCGAGCTACTAGGGTCCTCCCTATGCCTTCGCCTTTCCTTTCCCTCTTTCCTTCCTTCTTCCCCTTTGGCACCCCCTCCTCCATCGTCGCTCCCCGAGAGATGAATATACATTTTGGTTTGTAAACCTAGATGAAGGTATTGGATATGAGTTTTATAGTTTATCTATTTCGATAAATGAATTGGCCTACGTATGAGTCAAGTTTGGGCTTAAAAAATAAGTCAATGGCCTAACCTAAGCCAATCAAGGATTGAGTAACTTCCACGAAAAAAACCTCCACGACATTTTCCAATTTCAAATATCTCACTCACATTTTCTACCTATAAATGGATCTAATATGGAAAACAAATAAACTTGACCTTATTTTTCTATGATGGATGGATGACCATAAAATAAAATAGTGTACACCTTTATTTGATTGAGAATAGCAATAAGATGAATGTGCCATATATGTCCAATTAAAATAATTTTTGAAACAAAAATGTATACTACAATAAGGTGGACATTAACTTGTAGGTTAACTCAACCCAACTAATGATGGGATAGGCTTGGACCAAGCTTTTCTAACTCATTGACTAGGTTGGGTTAAGCTTGGGATGTAGCCTTTTCTTTAAGGTCAACCCAACAGCTTAGCCCAAGTCCCAAATAAGTCTAATTATTTTATTTCATTATTTGGTTCTAAGCTTGGAATTTTCTATTTTATCTTAAACATCATTAAACTTCATCATCTTTTATGCATAAAATATATGCTTAATGTTGAAAATGACTCATATAATAAAGTAGGCTAATGATGAGACTCGAAGGCCATTGGCCAGGCCACCAACGATTATCAACAGATTTGTTGACGTAAGGAATGTCACGTAGCCACAAGTCCTCCCTCATGGGGAGGTCACGATCGAGCCTCCTTCGCGACGGGAAGACTCGACCCGACAAATCTCGAGCAATCACAAGAGAGGCAAGAGGAATTAATGACTCAGTTCCACCGCAAAGGGTGTACGTCTGGGGAGAAGATAATGTTTCCAACTATGCACTAGAACTTGTAAGATTACAAGATTTCTCTCCCTTCGGCCTCCTTTACTCGGGGGCCACTTTTCACTATTTATAACATGGAAAGATTCCAAGCCTAGTGACCTCTGGTATATTTTCTATCAAACTGTTTGTCTACTGTCAAGTTGTAGGTAGTCACTTCCGTCCTGTCATGATTCTGACCCTGGCTGCGCCGAATCTTCTAGTAGTTTGGATGAATGTAGGTTCGGGTCTGGCTAGTCTCAGGCAGGTCGGATGGTACCGAACCCGCCTGTTTACCCTGTAATCGGATAGTTGGATCCTCTGTTAGGTTGTACACATAGTTTTGGATCCGGAAGCATTTTTTGCCCCTCCTCAACTAATAATCAAATGATACCAGAATGATAAATGGATGTAGGCATAGGCTTGAATGTTGACACTCAATGGGTAAAAAGGTAAGATGGACATGGTGGATCGATTTTAACTATAGTTAAACAACTTAAACTCCATCTGAACGCAATTCATTAATATCCCTATGCATGGGGCAAATCCAAATTGTTCTCCATATGGCATTATTTTTAACCCTTTCACGATGAGTTTTAAGTGAATCAATCAATACCTAAACTTTAATCTTTGAACCTCAGCTACATAGGAATGCCTGGACATGAACTTTGAAAGGGTAACCATACAGAGGATTGGACGAACAGGAAAAAGTGAGAATCCCCTCAAAAAAATCAACAAATCAATTGACCTAGGTTATCAAATGCGCATTGCAACATATTTTGCAACATGTGGACCTCCACTCACACTCCCACTCACATATGTACGAAAGTCAAAAGTTACATGCCCACCATTGAATTTAAAAAAGCAACACAAGTAATATGAAATCCACCATCATTCAAAAAAAAGTAGCCCACCACATTACGGGTGGAAATATTAAAACACATCGGTTAACTAGTTGAAAATGATTTTCCACCGGTTGAAAATCAATCACTCTCTCTCTCTCTCTCCTCAGCCACTCTTCTTGCCATCAGTACTCTGGGATTGTCTCTTCTATCCCTCGCTTGGGTGTTTTAGTCCCAGGATTGGACCATCCTGGGATTAAACCTACAATCTCAAGATAGGACAATTCTAGGGGGGTATGGGATTGTCTCAATCCTAAATTTCAACCTGCTGCCTTCACCCAAATTCAAAAATAATCCCTCTCAACAAATACATTTATACTTTCCAATCCCTTGATTTGACCTACTGACCAACCAAATAAGATTTATCCTCTATCTCAAGTTTATTACACAATCTCACCACCAACAAAGTATATCCCTTACAAACAATACGTTAGGTGGTGTTTGATAAGTGGAATAGATTTGTAGATTTAGTAAAGGAATATAGAATGAGTGGATTGAAATAGTAGAATAAGTGGGTCAATCCGTCTAGGGGATTTGGTGGGTTATTCTACTGAGAGAGTAGAATAACTTTATCCCAAACACCTCTTCAATTGCCAAGTATTTTGCTTAGGCTATATTGTCTTTGAGACAAGGAGAACGAATGCAAATAATGAGATCAAAAAGGCCTTGGTCTATTTTGTCTCCAAATTGGGTCCAAGAAGAAAGGAGACTAGCTATGGAATGAAAGAAAGGAGCACTTGAGTCTTCACGTAGACAACCACGTTACCATAACAAAAACTTCTTGACATTTGTCCCGGACATGTCTAAATAATGATAATGCTATCTTGGTATTTAACTAAAATAAATGTCTAAGTCTATCACAGCATATCCGATCAAACACCTTGAAAGGACATGTCACCGTAGATCTAACTTGATATTTGAGTCAAATGTCAAGACATTGAAACCAAACGTCTCCAAAAAGTATGACATAATAAATCTAATTTGACGATTTTTGGATTAAACGTTTAGGAACCTAATGCTATAGTTATTGAGAGGTTTAAGAGAACAAACATTAAGAAAAGCTTTTCTATTTTTCCGTATTGCCATCTCACATGTTCATTTGCCATTTTTGGCCACCACTTTGTGGATTGCTAAGATCATCTCGCAACCATCTCGCCTCTCTTTATATGAAAAATATATGCGACGGGGTATAAAAGAGGGCATCTTTATCAACATCAGGTGTTGAGTCTCTAACTCCATTCATTCCCAACTTTTCTACCCAATCTCCCACGTAGGCTTACATTACAGATGTGGGGTCTCTACCTCCATGCATGCGCGGGGTCTAGTATTGCAATTTACAATTAAAGATGCTTCACTATGGCACAAGCTCGTGGGGTCATCAAGTTTGTTCTCTTGTTGATGACTTTGTGTAACCAAGATGATTTCTGCTTAACCAATGACAATCCTAAAGACTATTGAAGAGTGCAGATATTGAATCGTTCACCTTACTCTAGGTGGTTATTTGGTTAATATTATATATCTCAAGGTACTTTTTATCTTTTATTGCCTTTGAAATGAATGTAGTAAAGGGTAAGGTCATCCCAAGGACACCATGCCTTCCTCCATAATCGTCTCTTCGTGACCCAAGAAAGCTCATCAAAGCAGCAGATGTATACACTGAATGAATTAAGTATGTCAATTATTACCAGTTCTTGATTAGTATTTTTAAATTTAAATGATGTAAGAGTTGAGGCATCGTAGGTAGCATAGACGAGCAATTGTTACTTGCTTAGGCAGTGGTTAGAAGCCCCCTGTTTACTTCACTTGGCTCTCTGCACATGTGAATTAAAGTGACCACCCTGATAAAAATTCTCATACTTTCTTACCATCTATATGATGCACAATTCCTTTTCTTATTGCATTTGATCGTCTGTTGAATATTGTTAGTTAACTTGGTAAGATAAGATTTGCTAAGAGATATGAGTATACATCTCAGAAAACAAGAGAGAGGGATATGAGTACATGTGTTTCTCATTTCATTTGGCGTCATGTACTGTCTCTCGTGGTCATTAATTTTGCCAACTAATATGCATTTTAAGTACACGTGTCAATGGCTAGAGATAAACTGATTTATGGTCCTATCATCTCAGGCAATGCATGGATCGATACACACCAACCAATTGGAGAATTAATCTTTATCCAAAATACTTGGCGGTTATTGAGTTCCACTTATTTTTTGGAAATTAAATGGAGTAAACATCATGGATTTACATGGTTCTTTTTGGAAAGTTTTGAAGCTACTCCACACGATTACACCGCTTGTTACTCACAAGGTCCAGAGACAAAGTTGAGAGGTAGAGACAAAGTTGAGAGGTATGTTTTGTTGGGATCATTTAAGCACACCATGCTCCCCCAAGGGTTAGACCTTTAACTCCCGTTTGGTCGGTAGAATTGGACTTTTAACTTTTTATTTAGGGTGCTCAATTTTGAAATTCTTAGGCACCCGAATGAAGACCTTAATTTCAGGTTTTCATATATCCCACACCCCTCCTCCGCACCATGAAATTATCTAATTCATCCTGTTTTTACAACTAATATTCTACTTATTCCACTAACTAATTCTACCAAGCAAACACCCCAATAAAGCATCTGGTACACAGAATCGTCACCAATTTCGCCCCTAATTCTGCATTTGGCACATATAAGTCTGGAACCACACTATTCCAAAATTGGGGGTGAAATTACAGATTTTGACAATTCTGTCCTCCCTTTGAATTATCTAATTTCACTTGTTAGTTTCGCCCGTTACTTCTTTTCAACTAATTTTCTTCTAATTCGATTAGCTTATTCCACTAAACAAACATCCCAAGTGGAATAAAACTCCCTAATTCCTATGATAAGACAATAAATCCAACCAAACATCTTAGCAGAATAAAATCCTTAATTTCTCCTGCTTCTAATTTTTATTATTTCTAATAATTTCACTTACCAAACATCACCGAAGCATAATAAAGCTCCCTAATTCCTTTAACAAGACAATAAATCCAACCAAATACCAAAATATCTCAATTCCTCTATTTTTCCTACTTCTAATTTTCATTCCTCCTAATAATTTCCCTTACAAAATCAGACCTTGGAGGATGATAGGTGTTTGGGTCTTGCTAGAATTCTAGGTCCACGTATCAAATGTTAAAAGTTGGGGACGTTTACATGGGTGTCATGCAATCTTTTTATTTTCTTTGGAGCGATGCTCAAATCTAATAAACAAGAGAAAACAACATACATCATAAAGTCACCCTATATGACTAGAGAGGGAGTATAATTAAAGCAAGAGAAGAGACAACCTCACCCGCCATCAGAGGCCACAACCCACCCGTCGACAAGGACAAAAGGATGGACGTGAGTGTTCAAGGCATGCCAAAGTAGCACTTCATGCAACCATAGATGAGAAAATGCGAGAAAAAAGATAAAAAGAAGTTATACACCCAATGCATCCACGTGTATGCACTCTAGTGAAAAAAAGGATGCATCTTGCAAATCACCTCGACACTGGTAGGATGGATCGATTTACCAACACTATGAATTAGGACATAGATAACGTAGAACAACCCTTCAATGGAGCTCAGATTTGGTATCACTCCCAGAAGACCAATATTAAAACCTAAAAAGAAGCACTGTGGGAAAGGGAATGCGAAATTGAGGTCAACAGCAGTGGGGTCATCAGCAGTGACTGGGGTGAAGGTCTAAGGGTGATGGTGGTCGAGGGAGGTAGGAACGCCAACCTTAACTTGCAATGGCGGTGTCGAGCACAACCAAGGCGAAGAACACCATCATCGAGTCTCCAAAAATGCCAACGGTGACAAGAAGAAGGATGAATGGTGGAAGAAAGGGAAAGGAGGAGGGGGCTTCCAACTGTCCAACATTAGCCAAAGACCTAATTAAGGCTACGAAAAGGAGAAAGTTGCCGGTATTTGAGGAAAAAAGCCCTAATTTTTAGAGAATAGTCTCCCTAAAAATCGAGGGCGAAAATCAATGAGAGCTGCCAACAACTTTGCCTACCTTTTAGTATCCTGAAATCATCGTTTATAATAACTCACGTCTCTAACTCCTTGTCATTTTCATTTATCATTCCTCCCCCGTTATTTCTCTTTTGAACATTTTTTTACCTTCTTCCTCCTCTTCCAGCGGCTCCTTTTTTATTCCACCAATGTAGTAATGTCTATAAGCGAATCTATAGCATCTAATAGGCTCAAATTAAGAGGTGCCGTATTTTTACGTCCGATTCTGTTAATTTGTCGGAATATCTAAACAAAAGGGTTGCAATGAAAACATAACGAGTTTTCTTGGGGTTTCTAAGTAAATAAGAAGAAGTAAAGGATGCATATATATTGTTGCAAATTAATTATTCCATAGGCATTCATGTAAAATCCCTAGGGATAATTAGGAAGGATAAAAATAGGATGTAAAAGAGTAAGAAAAATTAGAGATTTTTATTTCGTCTAAATATTTAGTTGTATTTTATTGTCATATCAAGAAATTAAAAATATTTATTTTATCTGAGATATTTGATAAGAGGAATAAACGAATTTTATGTGGTAAAGTTGAAAGAAAGAGACGAGAGAGGTGAAATAAATCAGCAGAATAAACGAATTCTAACTCTTCGACGGAATTCATTTATTTCAAAATTTACCCCTCAATTTCAAAATTTACCAATGTCAGAATAAAAACTATCAAATACATAATTCAACCTTAATTCTTCCCCTATTCCTCAAACTAATCAACCCCTAAAAGTTAATGTCTAGGCTTTTCCGAAAAATTAAAATAAGACCTTATGATTGGAGAGTTGGATGGACATGTTTGCCCTTTTTTATTAATTTAAAGATATCAATGTATTTCTTCACACATCAATCGTTCCATTCCAATTCTCTATACATTTCCTTTGTAATTTAAAAATATTCTTCTTCTTCCACCGCGAAGCACGGGGGCAATAAACTAATTTACAATAAGAGGAATCCAATTTGTAGGGTTTGAATCTCAAAGAGCAAATAAAAATAAACAAGAATTTGGTCAAATGGAGGGGATCCAAATCATAGGATGCATCCGTAAAGGCACCACTTATGATTTGTCCCATTATTGAGCACCTTGCTTTCTTTGTCAAACCAACGGAACGAATAAGCCAAAAAGATTTTGACATATATATTTTTATTAATGTACGGGAATACATATACATCTATACTCAATTCATATATATATATATATATATATATATATATATATATATATATATGTGAAATGTCATTAACATATTTTCGTATCCTTTTACAACAATTCCTCTCCCTCTCCCAACCTCAGTCCCTCCTCGACCTACCACCTCATCTCCTCCGTCGAACGTCAGGGTTGAGGAGGAGGAGGTTAGGAGAGGGAGGGTGTAGGCTGCCAAAAAATATATATATATATGTTAATTAAAATCACACTTATCATTTAATTTAAAAGATATAAAAATATGTTAATGGTATTTTATGGGGTATACATAATTATGAATTTACTCAAAACATATACATATTTATATAAATTAACAAAAAGGTAATGATATATACACTTCTCTATATACCTACATTCATACCTAAGATAATTAGGATGCTCCCATACCCCCAAGTACAAAAGTCAACCCATATTTTGAATTTGAAAAATTATCTATAAAAGTAAGACCACCCCCTCATACCAACTACATTCTAGCACACTGTCCACACCCCCACCTACAACTCACCGACAACCTACTCTGACAGCCGCCGAGCTCCTCCTCTGTGCTAAGCTTCACCAAGACTTCGCCAAGCACCTTGAATACTCTGAGCTTGAGCTCCTCAATGGAGATCTCGATGACTGACAAGCACATCGAGCTCCTCTCTACCTCCAACCTCCTCTAAACACAACGACCTCGACCTTGGCAACGAGCTCGACGATAACCTCAACCTCGACGACTACCTCAACGTCAACAATGACCTCGGTGACGATCTAGACCTCGATGGCGATGACCTCTACTTCGACATCGACGACGACGACGATCTTGACCTCGGCGGCGGTGACCTCAACCTCAACCTTAACATCGATGGAGACGTCGACAGCAACCTCGATGGCGACCTCAGTGGTGACCTCGTTGTCGACAACGATTACCTCAACGGCGACCTCAATGTTGACAACGACCTTGACCACAATCTCGGCGTTGACGGCAGTTACCCTTAACCAGTGTTATCATGCCTTCCCTGATACTTCTGTCATGTATACCTCATATTTCATCCCAGATTCTCCATTCCATACATGTCACATGTCATCAGCAAGATTTTTCATACTTAGCTTCAATGTATGAGAGGTCAATCATTTTCTCTATAATTTCCCTTGCCTTGTCATAAGTATCTTCAATATTCATTCTGAATGTATTGCCACTATTCTTTATCTGTCAGCAGCAAAAGTTCATCATAGACCATCTGTGGTTTATTTCTACTTGAAGTACCCTTTTCAAAATTATACAAATTCTAGGGAGTCACACACTTACTCAATGTTATCATGGTATCCTTGATACTTATGTCATGTCTATCCCAAATTTCCTTCCGGATTCTCCACTCCATATATGTCACCTGCAATCAACAAAATTTTTCGTTATTGTCTCCAATGTATGAGAGGTTAGCCATTCGTTATTTTCTTCTCTCTATACTTTCCTTGTCTTGCCGCAAGCATTTTAAATATTCATTCTGAATGTATTGCCACTCATCTTCATCTGCTAGCGGCAGAAATTCAAAATGGATGAGTTTCTTCTATCAACAGTACATATGGATGAACTATGTAATATATGTGAATGTCATCGATCCCTTAGTGTCACTCGTTGCTACTGTTAGCAGTAAAATTAAAGTGGTTGAAAATGCTGCATAATGATATTCACTCCTCCAGTCTGCTATAGACATAGTTCATGTAAACTTTGTATGTTATAATAGGCATCTTTGATGGTCATAGTAAAGTGTGTATTGATTCTACTTTATAGACCATTTATACTATTGTTGGCGACTTTAGAAAATGCTTCAGGCATCATCCAAAATGTTGTACGCATCATTCATAACCACCAACCATAATGCTACCAATATTATGAAATTCGTACTATTGCTAGCAACATTGTTAAAAAATTTGTAGTGTTACTGTCAGCATTCACTTACCTGCATAAGATTATTGTACTCTCTAACAATGATAGCATTATTAAGAAATTCATAGAACTTCTTAAGACCGTTAACTAAATGACGTATTCCACAATAAATCTTCACCAACGTACGGATTAAATATATGAAAGTTGATAGTTGAAGGAATGATCATAGATGGACGTGAGCTTCTAATATATCTGGAATGATAAGAGATGGACGTAAAAGTTTTTATGAGATAACGAGATAGACATAAAAAAAATGAAGTTAGTTACTATTGACGTAATTATATAAAAAACACTACTTACAACACCATCAATAAGAGTGACCATCAACGCAACTTATTGGGAGCGTACGATAGTGCGAACACATCCTGCCAACAGCACCAGCAATCCTGCCAACAGCAGCTACTTCTATCGGTCTTGCATAAAAATGGAAATAGACAGACCTGAGGATTGAAAACCTATACCATTAGATAACAGGCTGATACGTCGTAAGCTACCGTTGACAGGTTGGTAGGTGCTACTAGATTTACCTACCTACTGTTGGCAATAAAAATTAAAGTAGTTGAATATGGTGTAAGTACAATGTTAAGAACTTCATATTGTTGTTTGCAACATACTTTAACTACATGAGACTGTTAGCAACATTCAATTACTTCGTTAAGTAAATGAAGTATTTCATGATAACTCGCTAAATATAGTAACCTGCCGCAAGTAGCAATGAGAGTGATGAGGGTTCAAAGAGATAGGCGTTAACCTCACCAGAAAGTGAAGGGATCAACAAATGGTTAACCAAAATACCCCCTAACACATAAGAAGAGGAAACTGGATAAGGAGTACAAAATTTGTCATTGCACAGAAAGAAAAATAGGCAGATCTGACATTTGAAGACATCTGTAGACTGATGGAATGAATGTTAACCTATCGTTGGCAGCAATGTCGCGTTAAGATGCAGGAGATCTACATTCATATAAAAAGCTACCACTGATAGCAATAGTAGTAATTTGACCATTTCTGTGACATAAGATAAATGGGATGGAGGAGAGGAGAGGGGGAGCTAGGGTTACGGAGGAGGACAACGGTTGGAGAGTATGGAGGTCTAGGAGACGGTGTCAGAGAGAGAGGATGGAGGAATATTGGGAAACTCCACGCGCAATCGAAGGTGTTGGCGATATGTGGAGGTGAAGGAGAGGTGGGAATGCAGATATTGTGTGCTATCGGTGTAGAAGGAGAGGGCATATGGCGGCCGTGTGCAAGTCGCCGACCTTGTGCTTGGCATGTGGGGGCTGGGGCCATAAGAAGGTTGAGTACAGAGTGAAGAGGAGGATGGCTCAGCAAGATGGTGGGCAAGTTAGGGTCCAAGGAGCGAGTGGGACAACACCGCCACCACCTTCGGCGAGGATGGGACAGGTGTACGATGTGGAAGTACCACAATCCGAGGAGGTTATGGCAGCGAAGATGACGATAAGGGGGGCCCTTATCGGTGAGATTATCGTGGGAACGTATGCACACGAGTGGATCCAAAACCTGGTAAGATCTCTATCGTTATCCTCTCAGGGGCGCATTTAGGTGGGGCAAGGTTTGTGCTGTTTGATTTGGGTATGTTGGACATGGAAGGTCTCCGCTTCGGCACAAGTACTTTTGAAGGAGTGACGATGACATGGAGATTGGTGTCGCCTTTCGATGGGGCTCTCCAAGACTGCCCTTCCCAAAGGGCCGAGAATAGAAGGGGAGTCATGGAGATATGGGGACTGCCTTTGCATCTAAGGACGAACGGGGTGGTGGTAGGAGTGATTGCCAACTTTGAGGCCCTGGTAGAGAACGCCAAGGTGGGTCTATGTGAGTGAGATGGGAGATCGATTAGGGTCAAGGTAAAGGTGACGAGGGGGGGCCCAATCCCTGACAAAGTCATTCTCAGGTGTGGAGGGAGCTCGTGGCTCCTCCGGCTGAAATTAGCCCTCCTTTGTGAGGATAAACAGAAGGAGGAGGCACCAAATGTGCAGGCAAAGGGGATGGCTACTCAAAATGACACGAAGGTAGACCCTAGAGATCAGACAGGCAAGAGGTGAAGAAGAGGAAAGAGCTTCATTAGTTAGAGGTGCTAGACGATGAGATGAAGGGGACGAACCAACCAATGCCCGAGGATGTGATGGTGCAGGATGAATGTGGAGGAAGGGAGCTTATGGTTGTAGACTTAGATATGAAGAGGCAGGAGGAGGATCGTGAGACCACTCCACAGAACCCATACACTCTCTCCTTCTTGGCTCCAGGGGGCCTATGTTATGGAGTGGGGTTATCATCGAAGGGGAAAGTTGCGCGCTCTCCATACAAATTGAGGGGAAGGAGAGCTGGAGGTGACCAAAAATCCAGAGAAGAGAAGGTTGCAGCCATTCTGAATGTAGAGGAGAGGGCAGGGGGACAGCAGGGGGCTCCGAAGTTCAGGGGATGAAGGTGATCACATGGAATGTGTGTAGGTTGCACGATAGGGTGCGGAGGGCTTCCTTGGCTCATTACCTTCGTGAGTGGGGAGGTGGATTGTGCCTTACTACAGGAAACTCATATAGAAGGAGGAGGGGATTTTTTGTGGCAGTTGCTGCTCCAAGGGGGCCAAGCTGATGTTAGAGCAGTGGATGCGCTTGGAAGGGCAGGGGGGCTGGCAATGTGGTGGGAAACATCCAGACTGAGTTTGAGAGAGGCATGGAAGGGCATATTTATGGTCTCATCCAGATTTCAAGCCGTAGGGGATGATCAAGATTTGATTATCTCACGTGTGTATGGTCCATGTGCGGACAATTTGAGAAATGAGTTGTGGCAAGAGGTGTATGTGATGGCGAGCAAGACAAATGGGGTGCCTTGGCTTGTAGGTGGAAACTTCAACAGCATCTTGTTTGAAAACGATCAACGAAATAGAAGGGTGGATAGGGCCTCGCTTGGCTTTCAGTTGGTGGTGTCAGAGGTTGGATTGAATGAATACCCATCAACCGGGGTAGAATTCACATGGCGAGGGGGGAATGGACTGGTTCCAAAGTTGGACAGGTTCTTTGGGAGTGTGGAGATGTTGGAGAGATTTCAACTCTCATCGATCATGGGTTTGGATCACCCCTTCTCGAACCATACCCCATTGCTATGGGACAGTGGGGAGGAGTCATATGTTGGTACTTATTTCAAATTCAGGAAATCTTGGCTGAGGGAGGAAGGCTTCAAAGAGATGGTCAGCCGCTAGTGGGAGCACAAGCAGGTGGAAGGATCTGCTACTTGTCGCTTGGCTAGGAAATTGAAGGACTTGAGAGCGATGTTGAGGGAATATAAATGAACGGTGGAGTTTGTGAGAAGCCAAAGACGGTCGGAAGCATTATCCATGGTGCGACTGTTGGACGAAGCCCATAGTTGTGGGCCATTTAAGTATTTAAGTGCCTAGACATTAGGTTAATTCTAACATTTATTTAGCATAAATTAGGATGTAAATAGATTAATTCGTATTTTTAATTTAATTACATAATCCATGCATTGCATTCATATTTTAAATGAATTTAGAATCAGCTTAGAATGTCATTCATTTAATTAGTTAACCAATTAGGTACATTGTTTTAGTTAACATAAAAGTTGAGGGTTTGTATATAAATAATCATAATATTTTAATAATATCCTTTATTCTTCTTCTTCTCAGCAACGACTCGGCTGCCGTTGCAACGCCTCCAGCCACACTAAAGCACATTCATGGATCAGCAAAGGTGGATCTGCTCCCGCCTCTCCATTCAAATTCGTGAAGTCAGCTACAAAAAGAGGAGAGAGGCTGCCGAGTGAGATAGGCCTCCACCACCGACCCACCACTATGCAGAGAGATCTCTCTTCCATTCCACACCGCCGGCCTCAACCATGGCGACGAGTCTCCACCACCGTGGGCGTGTGGTGTGACAGGCCACACCGCCATCTGGAGCTCGTCCGCATTACCGTAAGCACCTCGCCGTGCACCGCACTCACCGTCGTCATCAACAACCACCGTCGCTACAATCATCTTCTCAATCACTTAAGACGTCTGGGAAATTTCCCGGACGTCTAAAGCCCACCCCCCACTCCAGCAGCAACCACCCTCACCCACTTCACCTCCAACACCTGAACCGTAGCCCTCACCCGCTCACTCCACGTCCGCCCACACGCCCTCCAGCCGCACGCAAGGCGTGCACAGCCTGCAACCGCACCCGCTCCCACTCCTGCAACAACTAGCCCTCGCCCGCTCACCTTCCACCTGCAACCTCACCGCTCACGCCCGCATCACACCACCCGCACGCCTGCAGCAAGACCGGCTACTCCAGCACCACCCCCGCACCTGCAGCCTTCATCCACGTGCCCTTCACCTTCGTTCACACTCGCGCGCACCGCCCACCAACAGCACGCCCACCCACGCTAGCGTGCAACACCGGCTACAGCGCTCAACACACGCAGCAGCAGAGCCGCCGTTCTCCCGCTCCTGCAACGCCTCTCGCCTGTGCACGCAACAGCAGAACCGCCCTCCTCCAGCGCCTTCCACCCGCAGTCCCGCGCGCACCGCCCGCCAACAGCAGCTGCAGCACCGTTTGCAGCCACCTCCGCCGAAGCTCGTCCGGCCGGCTCCGGCCACCGCACGACACGCCGCCACCACCGCTTCGAAGCCCTCGGTCCAAGGAACTTCCTCCGAGCTTCCCACGTCCGGTCGTCCACTCCTCGACACGCATAGCCATGGGAAAAAATTCCCTATTTTGCTACGGTAACATGGCCATTAATAATTACATTTTCTGCCATTGTTAATTTTTAATGATATTTTATTGATTCTGCATTGAGACAAATATCCTCTAGTTATTCAGAATTGCTATTTCAGCATGATTTCTTGATTCAACCTTAATCTGAAGGTAATTTTGGCTTGATTCTTGTCCAAACTAACCACGAACAAACATTTTTAACTGGTACGAATTTAAATACATCATTGCCTCCCTGTGGATACAACCCGCTCTTCTACGAGTGGTTATTTCTTTTTAAATATTGATTAGTCAATTTTTCCACCACATAAAATTGCAAACGACTTTAAAGCGAGCAATTGACTCGTCAAATGATGTCGTTGCCGGGGAGACAATAGACGCAATAATTTCACCTGATTTTATTTTGATTATTTGTCAATTTCACAGTGATTTGAACATTTATTATTTTCTTTTCTGTGCGAGAAAATTTGTGCAAGAATCAGCCAGTGTGAGAGGCGACCCTTGATGTCGCCAGAGGAGAATTGGACGAGCAATTTTGAAAAGGAGGAGAAGGACGAGGATGCGACGGACATCATTGTATATTCAGTCGCTAGTTTGATTAGAATAGAATTAAGACTTTAGATTTAATTTTTCATTGCATTTTGTTTGAAACCCTTGTTCTAGGGTATATTTTGAGGAGTTTGTTCCCCGATTTTGTTTTGGGCCTGTGTTGGGTAATTTTTGGGAGTCTATTCCCTTTTCTTTAGATTTAGGTTTTTAGTTTATTGATTACTTTTATTTGCTTGTGCATAAGTAATTTAAAAATTAAAAAAAATAAAAAAAACGAGCTGCCTGCTAGAAGCTGCCTGCCCTAAGATGAACCATTTAGGTCTGTATGAGCAGCCTCTAGATTTATTTCTCTGCATTGCGTGTATTCTTGCATTGTTAATTGTTGGAAGTAAGGTACGCATTTTCTTACTTTACATCCTATTCTTGATCACGCATTGCATTAGGACTTAATGCGAAGACCACCTAATCTGTACTGAATAAATCTAACAAATGGTCACATATTTTCTAGAAAAAGGACTAATTAAAGGAGGGACATTTTAAACCAAGGATTTGATTTTCAAACTTGGCGTGCGATTCAAAATTCAAAATCTTTTGCGGTGTATGCACACTTATTTCGCTTGCACCATGGCACGCTTCTAGACACTCCTTAGGTTTGGAAATACTAGGACAAGAACCCTCCTATCGTTTGATTCTGAAGTGTTCAGAACTTGAGATCAAAGGTTTTGTAAATCCAAAGAGGGGGATACCCTGTCAAGGATTTTTGGTGGTAGTTGAGAAGCACCGCGAAAGCACAGCTTCAAAGGAAGGCTTAGAACTACTTGCATCTCTAGATCTTCCGTCTTTGGATTTACTTGACCATTTGAGATTTAGGGAAGAACACCTAAGCTCCAACTAGGTCTTCTTAGGCGAGCCGTAAGTCAACAATAGGCGCGTAAATTGATTGAACAAATTGTATTGTCACCTGCAATCTGACTTAAAAGCAAAAGCCTAAATTGGGAAAGACCTAAAAGGTCCTTTTTGAATTGTGTTTTGCTTAGGGAATTCTGATTGAGGTGTGAGTTAGAATGGACCACATTGATTTTCATCCTTTCACATCTTGCCCACACCCTCACCCCCACTCTACATCCTTCGATCCCAGACGCCGAGATGGTCCATCCCTTGATGGACATAATGATAATCATTGGGATCCGTTTTACTCCTATTATTGGAGTATTGGCCTGGTTAAGCCCTGAATCAGTGAGAAGAACCTAGGAGCGGGATTTGCTTTGCCCAATATCCCACACACCATAGAAATACTCAACCCACCCTCCCTGAAAAATTATAATGGTTGGACAGACACTCCTGGGTACTGTAAGCCTGAGCCTGACTTCTCTCATGATAGAAATGACCTCCCCTCTTTGAAGCTGGAAATACAGAAAATGCAAAACGAAATGATTAAATTGTTAGGAGAATCTTCAAGAGCAGGCCAACAAGAAAGAGATGAAATTAGCCACCCAATCTACCCCATTGAGGATGACGTACACCCCTCTACAATAGATGAATCTCCCGTGGGAGAGCTACACTTTAAGTTGGAGGGAAATTCTAGGGAGAATAGCTACTTTTCGAGGATCGATTTTGAAACCTCCCCATTAGATGACACTTTCTTGAGAAATCCACACCTTAGGTGGGAGGAAGATACACATGAAAGTAGCTATGCATTGGATGAAGAAAGGTGGCAACCCGAGGAAGATGATGATAAGGTTGATGAGAGACAGATATAACCGGGTTTTATTGTTATAGCGTTGTAGTATAGCCAGTTATTGCCATCATTTCAAATATATAATTTTTTTACTCGGAAAATAAAAGAGTTCCCGAGGTCGAACTCAGGGAGCAAGTTGTATTCTAGGGGTACAAGTTTCTTTTACAAAAATAAAGAAAGAGAGAGAGAAAGAATTTGTTGTCTTTTCTTCTTTTCTCTTTGCTTCTCCTCGTCTCAGATCTTCTGTTATCTTCTTCTTCTTTATCTGCAGTGGTGATGTTCTTCTTCTTTCTTTCAGCTGTTCCTGCTCTTCCTTTTTCTTCTGCAGAGCGGTCCTGTTCTTCTTCTTTTCCTTTCTTCAGATCTTCTTCTCGTGCTTCTCTTCTTTCAGTTCTTCCCTTGTTCTTTTGTGTTCTCCTCTGCCTCGCCTTCTTATGTTGTTCTTCAGATCTCCTTCTTTCTTCTTTCTTTTTCCTATCAGGACGTCGTCTCTTCTTCTTTCTTCTTCTTCCTTTCAGGACGTCGTCTGATTTTCCAATCAGACGACTTAAACCGCTTGTTGCTACAGTGTCTCCCTCAGCTTCCTTCTTCTTCCGCGGTCCTTCTTCACCTGTGCCTGCACACTTCAGAGTTTATGTCAGAGGACAAAACCTACTCTACCCCCCCCCCCCGCGTCTCTCTCTCAGAATCCGCTCTTGGGAAAGCTCTCCCAGAGCTGCCGGGTAGTCGGGTACGGGTCGCGCCCGGGTCCAGGCCCACCGGCGTGTGTGGTGGGCGAGGAGTGCAGGTCAGTCTAAGTCGGGTCGGGTCAGGTCCGCGGGGCGTGAGCGCGGACGAGACCGGGTAACCGGGCGGGTGTGGGGGACCTCACCCCGTGTGCTGAGGCAGTAAGCCTCCAGCACTTTTGCGCCTTATACCGCTGCGCCTCTTCAGACTTTTCCGAGGTGGGACTAAATGTCCCACCCTAATTGAGTGCCCGCAGCGGAGAAAGCAGCGGGCGATCGCGGCTTCACGCGAGGCCTTCGCCCCAGCTGCGAGCCTGATGCTTTGTCGAAACGCCTCGCAAGGCCTGGGAGTCGAATCTGGGCGTGGGGCGCCTGCAGCTGCAGGTGGAAGCAGCTCCTTCTGCACGGCAATGGCGGCGGAGGTCGGGTGGCCTGTTCACAGCAAAACGGCCTCTCGGCCTAATCAGAAGGTGCCGGGAGCTTCGCCAGAGTGCGGCGAAGCTCGTGTGGGTGGTGGCGAGGCGTGGGGCGGCGTGCAGGGGCTGCCCTAGATCGGACTGTGGGTCGGAAGATGGGTTTGTTCGGTGGGGTTGCAGAGGGTGATGTGGGGGAAGTGGAAGGGCGGGGGTTGATCAGGATGAGGAGGCGGAGGTTCTGCGGTGGTCGGCGAGCCGTGTGGGTTGCTGAGGTGATGGGAGCGGCTCGCCGGAGGATGGCCGGAGGCGGAGAAGGTGAGGGTGAACAGGAGCGGTCGAGGGTTTAATCAAATAAAAGACAGTGAGGAAAAGAAAGAGGGGGAGATGGGGAGGAGTTCTGACCTAGCTACGGAGACGAAAGAAGCCGGGGCAGGACGACAGTCGTATCGACTGTCGCCGGAGAAGAAGATGCCCAGGGGAACGGGCGGCGTGGCGCGGGAAGAACAGGGGAGGAGCAGAGAGCCGGAGAGGCGCCAGCTGGGTACGGCGTGGCGCGGGAAGAGCAGGGGAGGAAGTCTCTGCTGCTGGTATTGCGGCAGAGCGAAGAGGAGGAGGAAGAACCGCCGGAGCTGGTGGGCGTCTGCCGGAGTGAGAGGAGAGGAAAGTTGGGGGTTTTCTCCGTCAGATCCGAGCTGCCGAGGTCGGTGGAGCGACGGGGGTATTTATAGGGACCAAAACAGGAAGGAAGGCGGAGGGAGACGACGTGTCTCCCTCGCCGGAGGACGCCGGAGATGGAAACCCATACCGTCCGTGCGTTCGCACGGCCGGTATGGTGGGTTACAGCGACCAGGGGGTGTCCCTGCGACGGCTGACGACGCAGGGCACCCCCGGTTTACTTGCCAGGCTCTCCCCCTCACCCTGCGCGGCGCCATGCTCCGCGCAAGGTCGCCGGAGCATGGTGCTGGCAGGTTTTGCAGGGGGGACCTGAACACAAAGAACGAAGGAGAGTTAGGGGCCAAAATGCAAGGGTTCAAAAGTTGAGGGCCAAAACGTAAATATATGAGGACCAAAGTGTAAAGTTGGTCAAGGAGGTTTCTTCTTAGGCTCAAGTTTTTATACATGACTAATTAGGACCTAAGGAATCTGATGGTGAATTTCATTTCTATATTAAACCTTGTTTGATCGGTCAATTTATGCGAAAACCCAAATTAAGTTATTAATTGGGCATGGTTCTCAATGTAGGTCAAAATGGGTTCTGAAGGCCAAATTGAATGTTCTAAACCCTAGAAATTATTTTTCTATGAATTTTAGAGGGTTTATTCTATTTTTACTTTGCCTCGAACCTCGTGAATTGAAGTGGGTTGTTTTAGAGTTACAGATTATCATTTAGTTTCTTGGAATTGCTGTAGCCCTTGCTAGATCATCTCATCCCACTTTTATTCTTATTAAGTTGCTTTGACCTATGTTTGGGCCCTGAATTACCCTGTATGCAGATTATACTGGTAAAATTACATTTTTACCCCTTTTGACTTGTTTTCTCCTTAAACTCAGAATTCTCTGAGTTAAGCCTTTCCTTGAGTTATGTAGGAGCTTTTATCCTTTGTATTAGGTCAAAATGAGCTAGTTATGGCTCATGATGAGGTTCTCATCAGTTGAGTATCCACCTGAATTATATTAGAGTCAAAAGAAGGGAATGATGGTACCATTGGAAGACCTCGACCCAGATGATAGTATTTTTGTGACATTTGATAAAGTGGGTCAAAGTCAAGTTGTTAATCCTATCCTCCCTTCTGATCACGATATGGAACTCAAGCCCACCCTTAGGGAACCTAACCCTAAAGAAATTGACCTATTTGAGGAGTCTGATGTTACCAGTGTAAACCATTTACCTCAGATAGAGCACCCTAGGGGATCTACTAAGATATTAAATGATTCTAGACCTCGGCTATATGGTGAATTGTGTGATGAGGAGGAAGACGAATTATATGAGGAACCTACATTCAAGATTTGGAGTGACACTAAGGGTGATTATGTCTTATTTGAAGAGTTAGCCCCTGAGGATGTCACAAATTTGACCAAATTAGGTTTCCTTAGCACACCCATTGATGATATTTCTCCTCATGATGAAATGATGGAAAATTTGCAAGCAATTTATAAGATTTATGTGGATTCACATATAGACTCCGGGGAAGATTTGAGTAAAGAACAAAAACCCGGGGATGACATTGATAGGATAATCCCTAGATCTGTTGCTTCCAACCTGCCTTCATTCATTTCGAAGTCACCCTCTGATTTACTTATTTCTGAAAGCGAAATTGTGACTCCTGATGAAGAGCAGGAAGATACATGTGATGGTGCAAGGAATGCTAGGGATGAAATTGAGGATTTAGAAAGAGTGTTTGGGATGGACACCGAGCTGATTAAACCCAACCTAGATCATATCGCCATCCCGCAACCTCGTAACTTGGACACCCTAGACGATCCTTGCCTTAGAGAATTGCTCACTTTTGTTCTGACAAGGGGGCTTAACAGACCAATATTTCCCGTAATGGAGTATCGGGTATGGATTGATGATTTCTTTAGTCAGTCCATTACCCTAGGGGTTTATCTCTGCACCATTCCTTCCCCATTCTTTTTGGAGGATCCATCTTATCCTCCCCCTACCCCTTTGGAGGTTATTATACCTGTTTATCCTTTAGAACCTCTTCCGGTGACCTGGGAAGATTTCATTCCCATTTCAGTTGGGCGAGCATTTGCTATCGGGATTCATCATCAGCTCGCCAACATCCTAGGTTACCTATTTTCTAGGCCAACATTGCTTTGCTCATTTTTAGGGCCTATTTCTGTAATTCTTGAACCTGATTTGCAGGTTCTTTGGCTATTCAGCCCAGCTTTGACCCAGGTAATATCCTTCTATGCAATGAGGACATTGCAGAATTTAGGCAAGGGGGGTGTACTTGGGGATATACATATCATAGTGCATCCATACATTTGCATATAAAAAAAAATAAAAATAAAAAATAAAAAACAAAAAAAAAACTTTTGAGTTTAACTGGCTAAGTCCTGCATTTTTAAGTAAATCAGAACTCTAGGGTAGACTAAATTAATTCTAGGGTCAAACTTTAGAAGCTAAATGAGCTGCTAGCTTTAGACCTTTAGGGTCCTTTGTGGACTTAAAAACTTAAGTAAGAGTTAAGTTGCGGACCATTCCTCAAGAGGTTGAGAAAGGGAATCTAGGGTTTGAGTTAAAAGGTGGGGTAGTACCTGGAGTCTTGTTCTACCTTTTGGTTTACGGGTCCTTGTAACCCAAGCATCCAAATTTCACACACTTGGTCTGGTAATTAACTCAATTTCTTTCTTTCTGAAAAGAGATTTGATTCTCTTAGTTTTGACTTAGGAGAGACTTGAAAACACATTTTGATTGGAAGAGTTCCCGCCGCAGGAGAGGGGAGTATATACTCACCTTGAGGATGCGATGATAACATATTACCTCCTTGACGCTTGTCTCTTATGATATCCATCCTACTGGGGGCATGTAAGCGCATTGTGCGGTTTAGGTAGCATGGGCGGCCCTATCTCGAAGTGCCGATTGCCATAGGCCTGAATTCGCTTAAGAAATCCATGGGCGATACTATCTCGAAGTGTCGATTACCAGGAGTTCTTGGGGTAGTTATGGGCGATGCTATCTCAAAGCATCGAAAGCCAGGCACCCTTCGAGGTATGGTAATGGGGACAATGAATCCGACACAGACCGTGTTGATAGCTGATCTGAGGTTAGACTTAAAAGAATCAAACAAAATATATATATATATATATATAAACTTTTTCCTTTAACTCAAATAACTCAAACCAATGCACAGGCACATATGCTTTAATCTCAGGGATTAATAAACTTTAGGGTAGAGTCAGAAATCAGGGAAACTTGTGCCTGCAACTCGTCTTTAGCCGACCTAGTCTGTAACTTAGCAACTACTTAGGAACCTTGGGTCTAGAGTCAAACTTACTATGCTTCTGAAGGGAGACCAAGTGAGTTAACTAGTCTACTTGGAGTGCTAGGTTTCGCTTAATTTTGCTAGGGACTAGCAAAAACTAGGCATGGGGGTATTTGATTAGCCCATAGTTGTAGGCTATTTAAGTATTTAAGTGCCTAGACATTAGGTTAATTTTAACATTTATTTAGCATAAATTAGGATGTAAATAGATTAATTCATATTTTTAATTTAATTACATAATCCATGCATTGCATTCATATTTTAAATGCATTTAGAATTAGCTTAGAATGGCATTCATTTAATTAGTTAACCAATTAGGTACATTATTTTAGTTAACATAAAAGTTGAGGGTTTGTATATAAATAATCATAATATTTTAATAATATCCTTTATTCTTCTTCTTCTCAGCAACGGCTCGGCTGCCGCTGCAACACCTCCGACCGCACTAAAGCACATTCATGGATCAGCGGAAAAGGTGGATCTGCTCCCGCCTCTCCATTCAAATTCGTGAAGTCAGCTACAAAAAGAGGAGAGAGGCTGCCGAGCGGGGTAGGCCTCCACCACCGACCCACCACTATGCAGAGAGATCTTCTCTCTTCCATTCCACACCGCCGGCCTCAACCGTGGCGACAAGCCTCCACCACCGTGGGCGTGTGGTGTGACAGGCCACACCGCCATCCGGAGCTCGACCGCATTACCGTGAGCACCTCGCTGTGCACCGCACACACCGTCATCATCAACAACCACCGTCTCTGCAATCATCTTCTCAGTCACTTAAGACGTCCGGGAAATTTCCCGGACGTCTGAAGCCCACCCCCCACTCCAACAGCAACCACCCTCGCCCACTTCACCTCCGGCACCTGAACCGTAGCCCTCGCCCGCTCACTCCACGTCCGCCCGCACGCCCTCAAGCCGTACACAAGGCGTGCACAGCCTGTAGCCGCACCCGCTCCCACTACTGCAACAACCAGCCCTCGCCCGCTCACCTTCCGCCTGCAACCTCACCGCTCACGCCCGCATCACACCACCTGCACGCTTGCAGCAGGACCGGCTGCTCCAGCACCACCCCCGAGCCTGCAGCCTTCATCCGCGCGCCCTTCACCTTCGTTCACACTCACGCGCACCGCCCACCAATAGCGCGCGCACCCACGCCAGCGTGCAGCATCGGCTGCAGCGCTCAACCCATGCAGCAACAGAGCCGGCAGAACCGCCCTTCTCCCGCTCCTGCAATGCCTCCCGCCTGTGCACGCAACAGTAGAACCGCCCTCCTCCAGCACGCGCACCTGCCTGCAGTGCCTTTCGCCAGCAGTCCCGCGCGCACCGCCCTCCAACAGTAGCTGCCGCACCGTTTGCAGCCACCTCCATCGAAGCTCGTCCGACCGCCGCGCGACACGCCACCACCATCGCTTCAAAGCCCTCGGTCCAAGGAACTTCCTCCGAGCTTCCCGCGTCCGCCGCCCACTCCTCGTCGCGCACGGCCAAGGAAAAAAAATCCCCTGTTTTGCTACAGTAACATGGCCATTAGTAATTACATTTTCTGCCATTGTTAATTTTTAATGATATTTTATTGATTCTGCATTGCAATAAATATCCTCTAGTTATTCAGAATTGCTATTTTAGCATGATTTCTTGATTCAACCTTAATCTGAATGTAATTTTGGCTTGATTCCTGTCCAAACTAACTACAAACAAACATTTTTAACTGGTGCGAATTTAAATACGTCATTGCCTCCCTGTGGATACGACTCGCTCTTCTACGAGTGGTTATTTCTTTTTAAATATTGATTAGTCAATTTTTCCACCACACAAAACTACAAACGACTTTAAAGCGAACAATCGACTCGTCAGAGAACAGTGGACAATTGGCTGAGGATGAGGTGGCACAGAGGAAACACTGGCAAGGGGTGGTTCAAGCAGAGGACCTGGCAAGGGAAGTGTACTGGCAAGAGAAGTTAAGGCAACTATGGTTGAAGGAGGGAGATGTAAACATAAAGTTTTTTCATATGGCAGCGAGCTCTAGAAGTAGAGTGAATTTCATCTCTTCCCTGAAGAAAGGTGATACGATGCTAACTTCTTTGAATGAGATTAGAAGGGAGGCGGCTAGATATTTCAAGGAAGCCTCAAGATCAAAAGGGAGAGGAGGGTTGTTACGACCCGATTCCTGGATCCCTACAAGACACGAGAATCAGACCGACTCGACTGATCCCAAGACCCAGTCGTCCAACGAGAAAGTAGCCAAAAGAGCAGTAAAATAAACCACATTCACCATGTATATAACTAGCAGTAACAAAATACAGTAGTAAAGAAAAGAACTACTACAGTATACACCACCACAACAGTAAAGAAATAAACAGGTACATAAACATGATGCTTACAATAAAAGAGTACAGTGATAACAGAAAATACTCACTACAACAGAAGGAAAAGTACAGTGGGTACTACACAAGTAAAACTACTGGGCTCTACTAGGCCCAGCTCCCTCTGCAGCCGCCGGCTCTGGCTGCTCAACACCTGGTCCTGAAAGGGTGACAAAGGTGACACGTCAGTGAAACGCTGAGTAGAGTGGCAACCTAAAGCTAAGAAAAACAGTAAGGTGGACAGTAGCTGTTATATTTTCAATCTCTTTATTTTTCTATTTACTCATTATTGAACTATTCCTCAGATCTTTCTCTTGATCTTGAATGTTCCTCGTGGGAATGATCTTGATTGCAGTCTTTCCCGAAAAGTAGAAGTAGCACGTGGTGCTCTCCTGGCCGGGAGAGTCCCCCTTGGTGGTCCTACCCTCAGTCAACCACCCCAAGATCGTTGACAGACGTAACGGTGACTACGGCACGCGCGATAAATGCATGGGTAGTGATGTAAACACAATTACACTACTTAAAAGGTCTATTTTTGCATGTTCTTAAGCAAAGGATTGCATTTCATGATATAAATATTGCATTACATGCATCATCTTGCATTTAGAATAGTTTGAATAAAATGGAGGTTAATTGTCTCCTTTTATATGCTTGGACAGGGCAAATATTTTATCAGGGCCTCGGATCAAAGATCCAACCGTATGGATGTGATCAGGGCGACAATTGGAGTTCAACGACTCCAAGATCGCCCTAATCAGGCATCCGTAGCATCAGATAGAGACCGGGGAACCCTAGAAGATCAAGGGCCAGGATGGTGTAAATCCGCACTTCAGATGGCAAATCCAACCACACGGATGAATTCGGATCGACGATCGCAGCCCAACGACACAAAAATCGAGTCAATCCGACATCCGTGGCACCATCTACAACTTCCAGAAGATGGACAGCCAAGATGGCGCCACGTGGCGCCATCTCAGCCGCCCAAACGGCCGCATGCATCTTGTGAAGACCGCGTACCCGTCTCCTCTCCGCCGTTGGATCTCGATCCAACGGCTGCGGTCGCTCGCGCTTAAAAGCGTCCGCGCGACCATTTCGTCCGCGTAGCGCAGCTGCGACGCAGCTGCGGGCGAAGCAGAGGTCGCGGGTTCGAGCCGCGGTGAGGGGGTGGAAGGCGCGGGCGAGTGGGCGCGGACGAGCGTCAGATGAAGATCCAACGGCTGCGCGCGCTCAATCAGGACGACGCGCGATTGGACGCCGGGCGTAACGCGCGATCGCACGCGGGCGGGCGCGCTACGCAGCGGGTGCGGACGCGATCTAAGCCGTCCGATCTCGCGATCGGACGGCTGAGACTACGCGGACGTGCGTAGGCGTTACGCGCGTGAGCAACCGAGCGGGCGCACGTGGGCGCGGCGGCGACGGCGACGTCGGGGCTTTAGCGACGGTTTTATCCGTCACTAAAGACCCCTTATTTATTATTTTGAAGATGTAATGTCCATTTTTCCCCCACTCCTTGCAACTATAAAAGGAGACCCCCTCCATACGAAATTTTCATCCCTTCCTTCTCCTCTCTACCTCTCCAAAGCTCAAGAGAAGCTTGTCCCACACCCGGGATGCTTCTCGCGAGATAAAGTCCAAATTTTTGTCCCCCTTCGGAAGTGGATCCCGCGACGACGACGGCGTGCTGCTCCGTTCCCGTTCTTCTGCTTCGTCCTCCTTCGTCCCGCTTCGTCCTCCTTCATCCAGGCGTCGTCCCGTCCGGCTCGTCCTCCAAGCGACCGTCGAGGAGGATTCTCTCTCCCTATTCTTTTTACTGCTTTCTAGTATAGATTTACTGCTTTCTAGAGTAGTCTATTCGTCCTCCGAGTGATCGTCGAGGAGGACATTTCTCCCTCCATTCTTTTAATGCTTTCTAGAGTAATTGTTTTATGTTTTCTAGTTGTAACGAACGAACTCTTTTATGATAAATTCCTTGTCTATTCTACATCTCATTTTGATTTCCATGTGTAGTATTCTTTCTCTCTCTCTTACTCCCTCTCTCTCTTTTATTTTGTTGTAGATACTTAGATAGTTTAAATTGAATTTCTTCGTGACAAAATAAAAAAGAAACGCGAAGTTTTTAAATCAAACGTTCGCCTCCCTGTGTTCTACCCGGAATTTTAATTTCGGTATAAATTTTATTTGTTGAACACAAATCCTTCGCTTTCGAACTACAACGACAGGTTTTCCAAAACCGAACACGTTAGCGTAGCTTCGTAATCGTTCAACATTTTGGCGCCGTTGCCGAGGAGGCAACGCTCTTTGATTTCTCTTCGCATTTTGTAACTTACAAATCATTTACCTCACTTTTTTTCCTTTCTTATTGTAATTGCAGGTACTCTTTTGAGACAGGCAAAAGCGGTAGATCGGAGTAAAGTGCTGTGGAAGGTTTTGTAAGTTATCCCCCACCTCCCACCCATTAGATTTCATTTCATCATATAATAATTCAAACATCAATCAACCTAGGTGTTCTTATAAACTCTAAGGTCAGATTGTTTTGTTGTTTGACATCCATACTCACTCCAACCCCCACATTAAAAAAAAAAATAAAAAAATAAAAAAAATCTCACAGAGGTACACAACCTCATCTGATTTTCTAACTCAACCGGTAAACCGATCTTAGGAGCCGGTACACACATCCAAACACATAATTGAGTAGAAATCAGATTAGGTAATCATTTGTGTGCCTAATTAAGTGGTGTATCAGGCCAGTTGTTTGAGTTGTTTGGGCTGCACCACTTCAAATAAAATCAACTCATCTAGTAGCTGCCACTTAGGTTCAACTCTTGGGGATTTACTAGGCACTCCACATTCTTTTTAAACTTTAAAGGAAAATATCTTCACCTGTGCTTGCAAAACCTAGTGTGCCAATGAAACTTGATTGAAAACACCTAAAGTTGAATCCTAAAAGCTACTAAGCAAGATTTGAACCTTAAAATTCACCACATCAAAAAAATAATCTTGCTTGAAAATAATTGGTTGTGCACGTACACACAAAGCAATCAATCATTAAGGGCACAACCCATTTAAAGGGCCCATCACATTCCAAAGCACATTCAAACCTAGCCCTAAATAAAATATAGTAGACGTTGGCCTTGAGGATTGGACTCGCTCTTCAGAACTCAGAACAAGATTATTTTCGATTAGTCTGTTTCTACTGTTCAATCTGATGTCTAGCTAGGGGAGCAGAGTCAAACAATCGCGGCTGGGGGGTACACTAGGAACCGGAGGCGCAAGCCGAAGGAAAAACCTTCTCCCCAGTCCCTCCTTCTAACTGGTTGGATTGAACATACGGAAGTAGATCAAATCGTTCCTTTATCTCAAGACGGGTTTTGGGAGTCTGTAGGTCTGTAGGCTAACCCATTTAAGGACAGGTTTGATTGTTTGTATTGCAGGGCACCTTTCTTCCTCCCGTGTCTCATGAATCCTTCCACATATTTCACGCATTCCCGCTCTTTCACTCCTGTCATGAATTATCCGCAACATGACGATTATCCCGACTTGTATTGTAATCAACCATCGGTTAGTTGGGATAATTCGGATTGGGGATACAATTCCGGACCCCCGTGTTTAGGGTCTAACCCTGAACACTTTGATTCTGATTTCTATCCTTCTCAGAGTTACATCGATTATAGATCGTCCTCCTTTCATGAACAACCTAATACAATCTACAATCAAGAAGGATACACTGATCCTTACCCATCCTCTGATTTCACTGCCTTTAGGTCATCACCATCTTTTGAACAATCTGAAATGACCTATTATCAGGATGGGTATAACGAATCTCAATTCGTTAATTCCTCTACATTGATGTCAAACCCGCCCAACCCTGAACCAACTCATTTGGTTCAGGTTAATCAGGTTCAAGATAAGGTTCTAGCTAACTTGAGGAATATCATTCAATCTTTAGAAGTTCAGCCAATACCTTGCATTGAGAGATTGGAGCCCCTGATTGAAATGATTGATGATTTAAACAAGTCTTTGTTGGATTGGCTCTAGGATGTTAAGGATAAGAACCTGGGTGAGTTTCTACTTGGGAAATTAGCGAAATTGAGGATGAGATTTGTGGTTGCTTTGATTCAATCTTGGAATAATTCCCAGGATGAACTCTCTTCAGGAAAGCCAATGACAGAACCCGCTCAAGCACCTGTTGGGGGGGACACGTGTTACGAGGCTGACCAGATTGAATGAAAACAACCAATTAAGGATGATTTGATTTCTTCACCTGAGATCCCTAAGCCGGGTTACGAGGAAACATATGTCTCCTTGGAACAGAAAGTGACAACTGATTTTGGGACATACATTGATACGGATCCTGATGGTGAAGATTCAAGTTGCGAAGTCTCACGCGAGTTTTCTGAACACGATTTCTGTGAGACAATTGGGCCTGAGGAATCTGATAGATCATTTGATAGCCCAATAACTGAGGAAACTGATCTTATTAGGGCACACGATACGGATCCAGAATCACATTTTCTGGAGGAATCAATTCAATGCCCTGATTATCAGTTACACCCTGTTGAGCTTATTGATGATTCTAATTCTGAGATAATTAGACCCAAGTCAATTTTGATTCTACCACATCATTTAGACTTGGAGATTCCAGACAGGGTGATGAATATACAAGAGGTCCTGGAATTTGATATGCTGAATGAGGAGGATAGGAGCGGGGAAGTTCTGATTTGGGAAGTTAATTTTGGAGGAAATGGAAGATTGAGTCGAAGGGTTCCTTTTAAGCTGAAACCATCAAATCAGAACCCTTACGACATTTGTTTCGAGGATGTTCAACTCAAGCACACATTCAACGATTATCCTTTTGAGCTTCAATTTTCTGTAACCCGACTTTTTGGTCTTGGGTTGCATCCTCAGAAATCGCAGGCTCGATCCCGCTTACATTCTGATTTTACGTTTTGGGTAATTTTTTATTCTCGATTATGGGGCGTGGGTCTGCACCACAATCTGGTCCACATCTGTGGACCTCTGCTGACAGGTCGGAGGATTCTTCTGTTCATTCTAATTCTGACCTGCACATGTGAATTCTTCATTTCTTTTCTTTGTATAGTGTGCCTAGCTGAAGGCACTAAACTCAGCACTTATAAAGTTCTTTTTTGTTTTCATCTTGGAGCGGACCTGATATTCACGCAATTCAGGTGTTTTCTACACTTTTCCACTCTGTTTTATGTCTTTTTAATACAATGAGGACATTGCATTAGATAGGCATGGGGGGTGGATATTCATCTCTGAATTCATTCGTCAGCTCCGTAGATTTGTTTATTTTCTTTTATAAAAAAAATAAAAATAAAAATAAATAAAAATTTCAGAATTAGGAAAGAGAATTTGGGTTTAAGAAAATTTTCAATCTTAGGAAATACTACATTAGGATCTGAACACAAAGACCCCTCAGGTCTTTGGACTTAATTAGCCTGTGTATCCACTAAAATGTGGATTTGTCTTTGAGTCCTCGCCATCTTAATTCTATTATAATTGGAATAAATAAGTTTGGGTGATAAGTACACGACTTATTAACCCGCCCTCTGATTTGAGGAAATTTTGAGTTTTAAGCATCTACACACTTTCTTTGCACTGACTCGTTATTCGGCGATTCTAACGGAAATTGGGTAGCTAATGAACCTTCTAGGGTGATATGGCTGGCAAGTTATCGTGGGTAACAGCCCATAGGTAGGTTGTCCAGAGCCCAGTCACTAGACCTTTCTCTTTTTGCTGCCTTTAGGTAAATCTTAGACCAGGGAAGCCACCTACTTAAAAAAAAAAAAATCAAAAAGGAGAAAAGAACAAAAAGAAATAAGCCACACTTCGCCGCACGAGTATGGCTGGCAAGTTGTCGGTGGTAACAGCTCATCGACCGGTTGTCCAGAACCCAGCTCAGAAAATGCACTAAAAATTCCCAAAACACTTAGGAAGGAGCGGAGAAGTAGAATAAACCGGGGAGATATACACTGGATTCACCCTTGTGTTGACCCCGTTAAAAAATAAAAGTAGGGAGAAAGCTACCGGTTGTAAAGATACACCTTTAGGCAGAATTCTTTTTGAGGTCACCTAGAGGCGTAGAAATCCGAAGTCCGTTCTAATTGCCGGTCAACGAGTCTATCACAATCACAATAAGATGCTTAAAACTTAGGGTTCTCATCAAATCTTGGGTGAGTTGAATGGTCGTAGAAAGCCACTCTTAAACCCTAAAATTTGAAAATCCAAAAAAAAAAAATTAGAAAAGAGTAAAAAGAGAAAAAGAAATTTTTCTTCAAATTAAGGCGAGGGATTGAGGCAGTCTGCATTTTGGCTGATACCCGGGCACTGTTGTGTCTTTGAAAGTTCAGTTCCTAAGTAGAAAATTTCTTAATGATTGAAAGTGACTCAGGTCCAAATAATCTAACCTAATTCTTTTATAAATAGCATATAGTTTTTGCTAGGGACTAGCAAAAGATAGGCATGGGGGTATGATGTAAACACAATTACACTACTTAAAAGGTCTATTTTTGCATGTTCTTAAGCAAAGGATTGCATTTCATGATATAAATATTGCATTACATGCATCATCTTGCATTTAGAATAGTTTGAATAAAATGGAGGTTAATTGTCTCCTTTTATATGCTTGGACAGGGTAAATATTTTTTCAGGGCCTCGGATCAAAGATCCAACCGTATGGATGTGATCAGGGCGACAATTGGAGTTCAACGACTCCAAGATCGCCCTAATCAGGCATCCGTAGCATCAGATAGAGACCGGGGAACCCTAGAAGATCAAGGGCCAGGATGGTATAAATCTGCACTTCAGATGGCAAATCCGACCACACGGATGAATTCGGATCGACGATCGCAGGCCAACGACACAAAAATCGAGTCAATCCGACATCCGTGGCACCATCTACAACTTCCAGAAGATGGACGGCCAAGATGGCGCCACGTGGCGCCATCTCAGCTGCCCAAACGGCCGCATGCATCTTGTGAAGACCGCGCACCCGTCTCCTCTCCGCCGTTGGATCTCGATCCAACGGCTGCGGTCGCTCGCACTTAAAAGCGTCCGCGCGACCATTTCGTCCGCATAGCGCAGCGGCAACGCAGCTGCGGGCGAAGCGGAGGTCGCGGGTTCGAGCCGTGGTGAGGGGGTGGAAGGCGCGGGCGAGCGGGCGCGGACGAGCGTCAGATGAAGATCCAACGGCTGCGCGCGCTCAATCAGGACGACACGCGATTGGACGCCGGGCGTAACGCACGATCGCACGCGAGCGGGCGCGCTACGTAGCGGGTGCGGACGCGATCTAAGCCGTCCGATCTCGCGATCGGACGGCTGAGACTACGCAGACGTGCGTAGGCGTTACGCGCGCGAGCAGCCGAGCGGGCGCGCGTGGGCGCGGCGGCGACGGCGACGTCGGGGCTTTAGTGACGGTTTTATCCGTCACTAAAGACCCCTTATTTATTATTTTGAAGATGTAATGTCCATTTTGCCCCCACTCCTTGCAACTATAAAAGGAGACCCCCTCCATACGAAATTTTCATCCCTTCCTTCTCCTCTCTACCTCTCCAAAGCTCAAGAGAAGCTTGTCCCACACCCGGGATGCTTCTCGCGAGATAAAGTCCAAATTTTCGTCCCCCTTCGGAAGTGGATCCCGCGACGACGACGGCGTGCTGCTCCGTTCCCGTTCTTTTGCTTCGTCCTCCTTCGTCCCGCTTCATCCTCCTTCATCCAGGCGTCGTCCCGTCCGGCTCGTCCTCCAAGCGACCGTCGAGGAGGATTCTCTCTCCCTATTCTTTTTACTGCTTTCTAGTATAGATTTACTACTTTCTAGAGTAGTCTATTCGTCCTCCGAGCGATCGTCGAGGAGGACATTTCTCCCTCCATTCTTTTAATGCTTTCTAGAGTAATTGTTTTATGTCTTCTAGTTGTAACGAACGAACTCTTTTATGATAAATTCCTTGTCTATTCTACATCTCATTTTGATTTCCATGTGTAGTATTCTTTCTCTCTCTCTCTTACTCCCTCTCTCTCTTTTATTTTGTTGTAGATACTTAGATAGAAACGCGAAGTTTTTAAATCAAACGTTCGCCTCCCTGTGTTCGACCCGGAATTTTAATTTCGGTATAAATTTTATTTGTTGAACACGAATCCTTCGCTTTCGAACTACAACGACAGGTTTTCCAAAATCGAACACGTTAGCGTAGCTTCGTAATCGTTCAACAGGTAGCTACCCCACACTGGCACGCGGTTAGTCGTTTTCGTTAACGGGTGCGCCCAAGCACAGCACGGAACCAGTATAGGGCAGAGCCCTCTTAGTAAAAGGGGTCCAGCCCCTCCACAGTAACCAAACAGGGGTCATGCCCCTCCACAGTCCGCGCACCCTCGCCTGACTACCCTGATTTACCCAGTGGGCCTAACAAGTCAGTGTAGGAGGGCTAGTAGAATCTCAAGGCCCGTGGGGTGGCTAGTGCTCTCCCTACACTAGTAGCTCTCCTCGGTACTGTATACACGAGGGCCAAAAGTCGGTACAAAGTGGCCAGACCTAACCCCGGGTCCCTGGGGCGGCTAGCTTCGCTCTGCAATAAATAGGGGGGACAGTCGCTCTCCTTGGTACTCCGTACTCAAGGGCCAGCTCACTTTCCCAATTCTATTCCATTCACTTCTCAGGAGCTCCACTCCTAATTCCCCGTAGGGTTCATGCTCATTTTTCTTCAACTCAGCTAATTTAGGTTTCATCATTTCAGCTTTATATTCATATAGCCCATGTTCTCAACAGTAATTATCCATTCATAAACAGGCAACTGTTAACCAATTACAGGCAGTTATCGTTTTCCTTTCTACTTTTCCAAGACTGCAATATATATATTCAAAATAGTTTCCCAGTCCTAGGATTCATGCCATATCCAAGGATCTATCATTCAATCTAGTTTTTTTCAATCCTAGGATTCATGCAATACCCTAGGATCTATCATTCAACCTAGTTTTTCAATCCTAGGATTCATGCAATACCCTAGAATCTATTAATTATTTCATAAGTGCATAATTTTTTATAAATAAGTAAAGGGGCCACTCTACCCGCAAAATCGGGAGTACTAGGGGCGTGATCGGCAAGCCCGCACGCCTCCGCAACTCCTAGAGCCGCAACGAAACGGGGTCCTAACACAAGGATCAATTACAAGGAGCTACTCAAAACAGGATACAATTACTGTAAATAGGTAGAAGAACTAAATCTGAGAAGAACAAAACTTGAAACGTGGAAAAAGGACTTCGAACGGACCCTAAACGGGTCAAAAATGACAAGTCTGCCCAAAATCAGACGTCTGGAACATCTTCCAGACATCTTAAACGATGGCTCAGGTCATACCTTGATCTACGCGGTCCTTCAGACGTCTAGAATCCCGCTGAACCATCTGGACTTAGTTTCCAATCGTCCGACTGTCACTCCGGACGTTTGGAGACCCTCTCCATCGTCTAGTGTTGTGCCCAGACGTCCGATCTGTGTGGGATGGCGTGCCCTTGCGCCTTCCCGAACGTTACCTGCACACATATGCGACCGTCCTCAACACAGAACGAAGTAGAACCCTTCGACAGAACGGTTGCATGGCCGTACACGTGAAAGAAGAAGGGAAGGAAAAATATCGTACCTTTCAGACTTCTGGACCTTCCTCCAGACGTCACCTGCGTCGTCTAGACGTATGTCCAGATGTCTGATTCTGGGAAATTTTCCCAAAATCAGGACCTCCTCGCCCTCCGCCTGCAGCGCACGGTCGTGCCGCGCTCGCCTGCTGCCTGAGCTGCAGCAGCTCCTCCCCAACACCATGCTCCTGCTGCGCACCCGCCAGCCGACCCTGGCTGCTCCGACGAGCTCGCACCCTCGCGATTTAGCTCTCTCCCTCTCGCAGCAACCCCTCCTCGCCACGCACTCACTGCAGCAGCTGCTGCTGCCCTCGCCCGCTCACTTTCTCGCTAACAGGAAGAAGAAGAAGAAGGTGGTGGAGTGAGGGTGAGGGAGTGGAGAGGGGGGTATTTGAAGGATGCTGTGGGGAGAGAGAGAAAAAGATGGCTGCGTTTGTAGGGAGGAAGGAAAGAGAAGAAAGGAGGCGGTGGTTCAGTCTGCGCGCGCATGCGCCCAGACGCGAACCCGTACGTCGAAAAAATTAAATTTCAGACGTCTAGGAAGGCTTCCAGACGTCTGACCAGGCGTCTGGACCAATTCCCAGACGTCTTAAACGACGTTTGATGCCGAGGTCATAACAAGGGTGGAGACTGGCAGCTTCAAACCTCCCCTTGGTGGGAAATTTAGCAGCTGCAAAAATGATAGAAAGTATCTCAAATCAAGAAGTGCTGGAGGCCATGGCCGGGTTGAATGCAGAGGGATATCTGGGTCCAGACGGATTCCAAGTACTTTTTTATAAGGAATTTTGGCATGTGATCAAAGAGGACGTGATGGAGGTTATTAAAGACTTCCAAAGGGGCAATTCAGGTATGGAGAGAATAAATAAATCTTACAGTTCTTACTACCAAAAAACATTGGGGCAGAAACATTGGCAGACTTTAGGCCTATCACACTTTCGAACTCGATTTATTTAATCATTAACAAAGTGTTGGCAAATCGATTGAAGTACGTTTTGACTGACTTAATTAGCCCGGTGCAATCGACTTTGCTTCCCAATAGATCACTACAAGAGTCATTCATTGTAGCACAAGAGGTGGTCTCGGGGTGGAGCAGGAGAAAGAGTAGAGCATTCATGTGGAAGGTAGATTTTAGTAGAGCCTACGACTCGGTAGAGTGGTCATACCTTTGGGAGATTTCTAAGAGGAGGGGCTTCCCATCTCTTTGGATACAATGGATGAAGAGATGTATTGTCATATCCTCATTCTCCCCTCTCGTGAAAGAGAGACCATGCAGAGCGTGGATACAACCTCAATGCGAAGTGAGGCGAGGGTGCCCTTTGGCCCCTCTTATTTTTAATCTAGTAGTGGACACCATAGCGCACTTTACTTGTAAGCTGGCAGATGCAGGTTTGGTTAGGGGGCACTCCTTATCAAATTCTAGAGCTCTAACACCAATACTGCAGTACACCGATGACACAGTGTTCTTTGTGGAAGGAGGGCTTTGTGAGGCGAAGACCCTATTTACAATGATCAACATATTCGGTGAAATATCAGGCTTGAGGTAGAATGGGGAGAAGTAGTCACTAGTTTGGTTTGGCATGACAAGCCGGGAGGGTGAGGCAATTTCAGCCACCTTGCATACTCCAATTGCCACACTCCCAGTGAGGTATTTGGGTCTACCCCTAAGCGATAAGAAACTGAAGAAGAGTGATTGGGCCTCTCTATTTGAGAAAGTGAATGCCAAACTGGAATCCCGGAGTAGTAGATTCTTATCGAAGGGAGGACGATTGATTTTGCTCAACTCAGTCATCACTTCAATACCGGTCTTCTTTTTCTCGGAGTTCAAATCTCCGAAGTCAATATGGAAGAGGTTGGATGTGATGAGGAAGCGCTTTTTCTGGAAGGGTGAGAAGGTGGAAGGCAAGTTCTTGCATCCGATGAAGTGGCCGCAACTTTGTAAGCCTCGATCAAAGGGAGGGATGGGCATCCATTCGTTGAAAGAATTTAATGACGCTCTGCTCTTGAAGTTGGCAATTAAGCTGACAGTGGAGGATGGAAAGATGTGGCCCCAACTAATTAAGGAGACCTATGGACCTACGTAGGTGTAGCTGTGGACAAAGGCTCCAAATCGGCCTTCACCATTTTGGAAGCCAGTGAGGAGAGCGATTCAAGAGCACTGGTCTGAATTTGCACCTGTCCTGGGGGATGGTAGATACTTCGTGATAATGGCGTTTGCTGTCCGGTTAGCTTGTTTACGTTTGTTATACTTTAAATTACAGTCATTGTGATAATAAGACAGCTACCAGGTTATCATTACAAAATTTTTTACTCGGAAATAGTTTTCCCGAGGTCGAACTTAGGGAGCTACTGGAATTCTAGACATACAAAGGTTCTCTATTAGATTTACAAAAATAAGAGAGAGAGAGAGAGTCTGTCTTGGCTTCTTCTTCTCTTCTCCTTTTTCTTCTTCTTCTCTCCTCTTAGGACCGCTCTCCCAGAGCCGGGTATTCGGGTATGGGTTTCGCGCCTGGGACCAGGCCCACCGGCGTGCGGTGGCGGGCGAGGAGTGCGCGGGTTGGGTAATCAGATCCTACCCAGACCCGCGGGGCATGAGCGCGGGCGAGGGCAAGTGCGTGGCACGCAGTGTGCATGAGGGACCTGACCCCTGTGTTCGAAGGCGAATAGCCTTGAACACTTTTCAATTTTAAGTGCGGGCGCTTGGCCACGCACTTCCGAGGTGGGACTAAAGTCCCACCTCCCAGATTGGCACCTGCAGGCGAGCTACTTGCGGCCAATTGCAGCAGCTCACGGGGTCTTTGCCTTAGCTGCAGACCTGAGATGATTTGCAGCAGCAACCTGAGCGTCCTGGGGTGCGGACCTGGGTGGAACAGCACCTGCAGCTGCAGGAGAAGGAGCTGCAGTAGCTCGGTAATGGCAGCGAGGTGGCTTCGACCTGAAAACAGGAATACGGCCTCATGGCCCAATCAGAAGATGCAGGGAGCTTCGCCGGAGTGCGGCGAAGGCAGTGCGGGTGGTGGCGAGTCGTGAGGATGCGTGTGGAGGTAGCCCTAGGTCGGACTGTGGCCGGAGAGGTAGGTTTGTTCGGGGGGTGGTCGGGTGGCATTTGGCAGTGAATAGGAAGGGGGGATCGGTTGAGTGGAGTGAGGGGAAGCTTCTGGGGTAGTCGGCGAGGGGTGAGAAGGTCTGTGGAGATGAAATGGGCTCGCCGGAGAAGGTGGTCGGAAACGGAGCAGGCGGAGGTGGAAGTCGCGTGTGGTGGGGCAAAAAGGTAAATTGATAGAGGGAAAATGTAAAGGAGGAGGAAAGGAAGCTATTTACCTAAGTCTTGGACGAAAGGGGAGGGCGGAGCCGCCGGCTCATGTCTGCCAGAGCTGGGGAAGAAAGGGCCCTGGAGGAGGAGTGCGGTGACGAGGAAGTAGGCGGAGAGCGCCGACGGGTACAGCCCAGCGCAGACGAGAGGGCAAGGAGAACCCTGCTGCAGGTAAGACGGCAGAGCGACGAGGAGGAAGAGGAGGAAGTCGCCGGAAGCTGCGAGCCTTCTGACGGAGGAGGAAGGGATGAAGTGGGAGGTGTTCTCCGTCAAAGAAGAGCTTGCTGGAGCCGGCTGGGGGTGAGGGTCCTTATAAAGGGGCTGGCGACGTGCTAGCCTCGCCGGAACGTGGCTGGAAGGGGCACCCATACCTTCCGCGCATTCGCACGGAAGGTATGGGGGTCGGCAGAGAGCATGGCCAAGTCCCTGCGACGTCCTCCGTCGCAGGGAACCGCGCTTCTTCTTTGCAAGGCGGTACCCCTTCTCTGCACGGCGCCATGCTCCGCGCAAAGTCGCCAGAGCATGGTGCTGTGCAGAGTTTTGCAGGAGGGACCATTCTGCAAAGAACGATGAAAAAGTTGGTGGCCAAAATGCAAGGGTTTCGAAAGATAAGGGTCAAAAAGTAAATGAAGAGGACCAAATTGCAAAGTCGGTCAAGGAGGTCTCTTCTTAGGCTCAAGTTTTTATAGAAGACTAATTTGAACCTAAGGATTTTAATGGTGAATTTTATTTCTAGGTTGGACCATGTTTGACCAGCCAATTTACGTAAAAATCTAAATTAAGTCATTAATTGGGCATGGTTCTCTTTTTTAGGTCAAAATGGATTTCTAAGGCCAAATTGAAGGTTCTAAACCCTAGAGATTATTTTTCTATGAATTTTAGAGGGTTTAGTTGATTTTCATCTTACCTCTAACCTCGTGAATTGAAGTGGATTTGTTTTAGGGTTACAGAATGTCATTTAATTTCTTGAAGTTCCTATAACCCTTTTTAGATTAGATCATCCCACTTTCCTTCTTATTAGACTTGTTTGACCTGTGTTTGGACCCTTAATTACCCTGTTTGCAAACTGCATTGGTGAAATTGCAGTTTTACCCCTTATGATTTGTTTTCTTCTTAAACTCAAAATTCTCTGAGTTAAGTCTTTCTTTGGGTTATGTAGGAGCTTTTTCTTACATATCTGGGTTAGATTGTGCTAGTTAGGGTTCATGATAAGGTTCTCATCATACCCCCATGCTTAGCTTTTGCTAGTCCCTTAGCAAAAACTTAAGGTTTCAACCCTTGTTCTAGACCATGAAGTTCTTAATGATTTCAGATAAGTGCTTTTTCATTTGAAACCTAGATTAGGTTAGAATGCTAACCATATGCCTAAAAGGTACTCTAGTACCAACCAAGATCCAGATCTGTCTAGCCTCAGCCTCAGTCCTTCGCAAAGGTTTTTAAGACCTACAAGAACTATCCTAAGGTTTATTGGACTTTGTGGTTAAAGCACCCGTGCTTGAAATGATTTTAGCCTTGTCTCAGTTCGCAGTGCATTTTGTAAGAAAGAGAGATAGAAGATTTATCTGTTTGGAGAGTTTTCTCTCTCTTTTTCTTTTTAATTCTAGCTTAGGATTGGCTTTTCAACACGGTCTGTATCAGATTCCTTGTCCCCATCATCAATCCTCAAGGGTTCGTAGTAGTCGATGCTTTGAGATAGCACCGCCCATGGTGACCCCCAGAACCTTGGCTATTGAGATTTCGAGATAATCCCATCCATGGTGTTCCGTGGCCGAATTCAGACCCTGGCAATTGACATTTCGTGATAATGCCATCCATGGAATCTGAACCAGCAGAGTGCTTACATGCCCCCGGTAGGATATGCAAATATCCTAAGAGACAAGCACCGAGGAGATGATATTTTGTTAGGCATCTTCAAGGGAAATTTCCCACCTCTCCGCGCTGGGAACTCGTCCAAATCAACTTGTGTTGATCGGCCGCTCCTAATCTAGGTGTTATTTTCAGAATTTTGCGACGCTTCTGCATGATTTTGATTTTTATGCTTACTGAACCAGGCTGTGTGTGAGGTTAGGGTGCTTAGGTTACTGAGTCCCGTAAACCAAAAGTTAGTTAATAAGGCCAAATACTTCCTAAGCCCTGGACCTAATACTTAAGCTTTTCATTTTCCTCAACCTCTTAAGGAATGTCTAGATCTTAATGGGTACTAAGAGTCTATCCAAGAATGCCAAAGGTTTGCATTCTTACTAATCTCACTGTGCACTTTTCAGTTCTTTTCTTGAATGAGGTCTAAAACTTAGGTTAATTCCATAGTTTCTTACTAATGACTATCACTTTTTCTCTCATTTTTGTGCTCCTTTTTCATTTTGTTTCTTTTTCCTTCCTCCACAAAATTTCTTTCCTCCTCTCATTTTATTATTCCTTTGTTTTCAAATTTTTTTTTTAATTTTTATGATGTTTTTAGGATATGTGAATTTTTGTTTGTTCAAAACCTTTTCTTACAAGTTTTTGCACTTTCCTACCCTCCCATACCTAAGATTTGCAATGTCCTCATTGTGACTTAGGGGGATTGTTATTCAACTTAGTTCATTCCTTAGGATAGATGTTTTGGTGAGTGAATGGGTTGGGATGACTGTTGCGAACGATTTCTAATCTCAGATGCAAGCACCTGAGGTGGAGTCGGTTGTCTTAAAGGGTGAACCTTAAGGGTTCAGAAAAGGTTTCAGGTTTTCACATAGAATGACGGGCTGCCTCCCATTGAGCGTGAGTTTTAGGCCATCAGCTGGGTGCAATAAGCTCATGGGGAATGGAGGATATAAGATGATTCAGCTAAATTAGTAGAAGTTACATCAATGAACGGTTTGAGTCTCTGACCGTTCACGATTAAAGGTTCGGAATCATGGCTGAGTGGACTGATCTTGACGGCTCCATTTCCAAAAATCTGTCGGACCAAGTATGGTCCGACCCACTTGGATCGCAGCTTCCCAAGGAAAAGTTTGAGTCTAGCATCAAAGAGTAGGACCTTCTGACCAGGATAAAAGATCTTTCTAGAGATATGCTTGTCATGGAAGGCTTTAACCCGCTCCTTGTAGATTCGCGAGTTCTCGTACGCATCAAGGAGTAATTCATCGATCTCGCTGATTTGAAGCTTTCTGTGGGTTTCAGCCTTCGAAAGATCTAGATTACAGTTCCGTACTGCCCAATAGGTTTTGTGCTCCACTTCGACGGGAAGGGACACGCCTTCCCGTACACTAGTCTAAAGGGAGACATGCCTAATTGGGTTTTGTGGGCGGTCCTATAGGCCCACAAGGCTTCCGGAAGTCGGGACGACTAGTCCTTCCTGTCAGGCCGAACAATGACCTGCAGGATTTTCTTGATCTCCCGATTTGATAGCTCAGCTAGACCATTAGTCTAGGGCTGATAAGGAGTAGAGATTCAGTGAGACACCCCGTATTTGGTCATCAGTGACCTGAACTGAGCATTTGTGAAATGGGTCCCCCCGTCTGAGATTATCGCACGAGGAATCCCGAACCGTGAGAAGATATTGTGGTGGATGAATTTGAGAATGATTTTGTGGCCACAGGTTCGGGTCGGTATGGCTTCGATCCATTTGGACATGTAGTCCACAGCTAGCAAAATGTATTCGAAACCATCCGAAACAGGAAGGGCCCATAAAATCAATCCCCCAAACATCAAAGATTTCGCATACGAGAATCAGCTGCAAAGGCATCATGTCGCGATGGCTCATGTTGCCCAAAGTTTGGCAACGACTGCATGCCTTGCAGTGACTGTATGCATCCTTGAACAGAGTGGGCCAATAAAAACCACACTGGAGGATTTTCGATGCGGTCTTGCGCCCAGAGAAATGGCCACCGCATGCCTGGTCATGGCAGAAGGAAAGAATATCATTGACTTCACCTTCCGGGACACATCTCCGGATGATTTGGTCAGCACCTATGCGGAAGAAGTACGGATCTTCCCAAATGTAATACATGGCATCAGAGCGCAATTTGTCTTTCTTGGCCTTCGGCCAATCAGACGGGATCTGATGAGATGCCAAGTAGTTTACTATATCAGCAAACCAAGGAAGTCTAGTACCAATAGTCAGCAGGTGCTCATCAGGGAAATGCTCCGTGATGGGTCCGGAAGGGTTGATAATCTCAGAAGGAAGGCGGGACAAATGGTCAGCTACCACATTTTGTCTTCCCACCTTGTTGCGAATCTAGAGGTCGAATTCTTGCAACAGCAAGATCCATCGGATTAGTCGGGGCTTCACGTCCTTCTTGGCAAGGAGATGCCTCATAGTTGTGTGATCTGAGTAGACGATGACATGGGAACCCAGGAGATAAGATCAAAATTTTTCAAGGGAAAATACTACTGCTAGTAGCTCTTTCTCTGTAACTGTATAGTTACGCTGAGCCTCGTCAAGTGTCATACTAGCGTAGTAGATGACCACGGGTTTCCCGTCAACTTTCTGCCCCAGAACCGCTCCTACAGCGAAATCAGACGCATCGCACATGATCTCAAAGGGTTGAGACCAATCAGGGGATTATAGGATTGAAGCCTAGGTGACTCGTTTATGAAGGTTTTCAAAGGCTAGAGTGCATTCCTTGGAGATTTCAAAGTGTACATCCTTAGAGAGAAGAGTAGTCAGGGGGTGCGCGATTTTTGAGAAATCAGGAATGAAACGACGGTAAAAATCGACGTGCCCCAGAAAAGAGCGGATGTCCTTGATCGGGCTAGGCATAGGAAGGCGAGAGATTAGATCAACCTTAGCTCGATCCACTTGGATGCCCTTCTCAGAAATCAGATGTCCAAGGACGATCCCCTCAGGCACCATAAAGTAGCTCTTTTCTAAGGAAAGAACCAAATTAACGTCGATGCAGCGCCTGAGTATATGGACCAAGTGTTGGAGGCAATCATCAAATGATGCCCCGAAAACTGAAAAGTCAACCATGAAGACTTCCAGATAATCACCTACCATATCAGAGAATATGGCAAGCATGCACCGCTGAAAAGTCGCAGGTGCATTGTAGAGACCGAACGGCATCTTTCGGAATGCATACGTTTCGAAGGGATAGGTGAACGTGATCTTCTCTTGGTCCTTAGGATGAATAGCCACCAGGTTATAATCGGAGTACCCATCAAGGAAGCAGAAGAATCGATTTCCCGCTAATTTCTCGAGAATTTGATCAATGAAAGGTAGTGGGAAATGATCCTTCTTCGTGGAGGAATTGAGTCGTCGGTAATCTATGCAGACTCTCCACGAGTTGGCTAATCGGGTAGGTATGACTTCTCCGATTTCAGTCATTATGGTGGTGAGCCTTGCCTTTTTAGGCACAACCTGGATTGGGCTCACCCAACGATCCCTACATCTAACCACTTGATGATCTCCTTTTTCACGACCTCCTGCAGATTGGGGTTCAAACGTCTCTGCATCTCACGAGAAGGTGTGTGCCCTCTTCTGAATAAATATGATGCGTGCAATAAGAGGGACTTATTCCAGTCAAATCATCGAGAGTCCATCCAATGGCTCTGCGATGTTGCTGGAGAATAGCAATCAGACGGGATTCCTGTTCGGAAGTAAGCTTGGAATTTATAATCACAGGAAAGGTCTGATTAGAACCCAGAAAGATGTACTTTAAATGATCGGGAAGGGGTTTCAGTTCAAGGACGGGGCTATCAGCAGCAGCGGGTGGTTCAGGGTAGATGTGAGGTTCAAGGGCAGGAGTTATGGGTCTGTCTAAATCTGGATTTGACTCCTCTGATTGCGGTTCAAGATCTTTTTGTGGTTGATGGGGTATAATCAAGTCATCCTCAAAATGCGTTCCATCAACCAAAGCCCTGATATCACAAATCTGTTCGATGACACTGCAATTGATTCCTTGTTGGGCCTTAAATATATCAATTTTTAGTGTTTGATTTCCAAATTTGAGCTCTATTTGGCCTTCCTCACAGCTGATGTTGGCTCTAGCAATAGCCAGGAAAGGTCTCCCTAGAATGATTGGTGTATCCCTAGGGTTTTCAGGGGCGTCCATGTCCAAGACTATAAAGTCTGCTGGGAAATAGAAATCCGGCACTCTTACGATAACATCCTCGAGAATCCCTTTAGGTAACTTTATAGATCGATCTACCAATTATAATGTCACCTCAGTCGATTTTAGCTCAGATTCTTCTAGGTGGTTAAGTAAGGATGTAGGTATCAGATTTATGGAAGCGCCTAAGTCTAGCAATGCTCTGTCGAATTGGGTATCACCTATTTTGCAGGAAATCAGGGGAGTACCAGGATCTTTAGCCTTGGGTGGGAGTCTGCTTAGGATTATAGAGCTGGCTTGCTCTGACAGTACAATTAGACTCTTACTCTTGGTTCGCGGCTTATGCTGAGGTGTACACACATTCTTTAAGAATCGTGCGTAAGCCGATACGTGGCGAATCGCATCCATCAATGGGATGTTTATTTGGACCTGCTCAAAGAGCTTGACCACGTCCTCCTCAGGTGCCACGAGCTTGGTTGTCTTCTTTCCCTTGATCAAGGCCTTGGGAAATGGAACCTTGGTTGGTTCTTCTAGGATAGGTCCAGGTCTTTGGTCGGGGATAGGGATAGGAACGTCTTGGATTACTGTCCTAGGGTTGGGATCACTACCAGGCTTGGAGTAGTTTGGATAGGGTGGATCTTGGGTTTCCTTACCACTACGGGTTGTTACAGAATTTAGTCCTGCCTGGTTTTGGTTGGGGTTGGGTAAGATGGGTTGTTGCTGATAGCCCGCATAGGAAGTGGAAGCCTCCATCCCGTCGGGTGAAGGAACGGAGGGGGCCTGATAAATCATGTGTGCTTGGTCCGGGTTTGTGTTCATAACGCGCCGCTATGTTGGCACATTATTCGGGTTAGGAAGAGGTTGGGAAGGAAGTGTGCCTGGTTGGCGAGAATTCGCCAACTGGGCCAGTTGATTTCGAACCTCTGTAAGTTCATCCTTGTGTTGTTTCTGAATAGCCGTATTCGTTCTTTGAATGTCAGCCAGAGTCTGAAGGATAAGGGACATTTGGTCCTAGTTTGGCCCTGATGGAAAGGTAGGGTTGGGCCGAGGCTGAGGCTGCTGGTAAGGACGAGGGGGTTGTGGACGGGGCTAAAAGGGTGGTCTTTGGGTTTGGGAATTTCCCGCTGTTACGAACGCAACTTCAAAACGTCCCATAAGACGTCTGGGAGCTGGCCCAGACATCTGACCAGACGTCTGGGATTTAATTTCTGTGGCACAGTGGATTTCGTCTGCGTGCCTGCACGCGCAGACCTGTGGATACTCTCTTTTTCCCTCTCCTCCTGCAGGCGTAGGCCGCGCCCCTCTCTCTCGCTCTCTCTCCCCGCGCGGCTTTAAAAGGGCCCTCGCCCTCTCCCTAACTCTCATCTCCTCCGCTCCCTTCTTCTTCTTCCAGCCAGTGCGAGAGTGAGTGAGCGGCGACAGCGGCAGCCGCGGCGAGTTGCGGGAGGTGTCGCGCGAGGGAGGAGACGCTCGGCGGTGAGGGCTCGAGCTTGCCGAGGCAGCTGGAGCCGGCCGGCGGGGGAGCCGCGGGCGTGGAGAGTCGCTGGAGGGCTGCTGCAACTCGAGCAGCAGGCGGACGAGGTGCGGCGCGGCCGTGTGTCGCGGGCGAAGGGCGAGTCGAGCTCTAATTCTGGAAATTTTTCCAGAATCAGACGTCTGGGATTCTAACCAGACGACGGTGAAGACGTCTGGAGGACTGTCCATACGTCTGTTAAGTAAGTTATTTTCGTCCTTCTTCCTTTTCTACGACCGTCCGTACTGAGCACGAGGAGTGGGTACATGCAGGTTCTGAGATTCACATCCAACGCGAATCAAACGTCTGGCCGCAGTGCCAGACGACGGGAAGGACTTCCAGACGTCCGGGGTGACCATCGGACGTCTGGGAACTAGGTCAGATGCCCCCGTAGGCTTCTGGACGTCTGAGAGACTACGCAGAACAAAGTTACCATCTGACCCACTTTTTAAGACGTCTGGAAGAGGTTCCAGACGTCTGATTTTGGACTGTTTCATCGTTTTCGACCCGTTTAGGACCCGTTCGGAGTCCGTTTTCCGCGTTTCAAGTTACGTTCTTTTCGGAATAAAATCTTCTACCCGTCTACAGTAATTATATACTGTTCTGAGAAACTCCTTGTGTTTGATCCTTGTGTTAGGACCCCGTTCCATTGCAGTCTCGGGGGTTGCAGAGGCGCGCGGGATTTCCGACCACGCCCCCAGTATTTTCGTTGTAGCTGGTAGAGTGGCTTTAGAAATTATTAACATAATTTGTTACAATTATGGAACAATTAATAGAACCTAGGGCATTACATGAATCCTAGGAATGAGAAACCAGATTGAATGATAGATCCTAGGGTATTGCATGAATCCTAGGACCGGAAAACTAGATTGAATGATAGATCTTAGGGTACGGCATGAATCCTAGGACTGGAAAACTAGTGAAATGAATATACATATTGCAGTCTTGGAAAATGTGCAAAGGAAATAATAGCTGCCTGTAAATTGGTTTAACAGCTGCCTGTTATGAATAAATGAACATGATTGAGAATATGGGTTGTATGAACGTGAAACTGGAAAGGTGAAACCTGAATGTGCTGAGTTAAAAGAGCTGGAACCCTACGGGGAATTAGGAGTAGAACTCCTGGAAAGAGAATGAAATGGAACTGAGAAAGAAAGATGTGGAGGTGCGATGTCTCTTGGGTACATAGTGCCAGGGGAAGCACCTGTTACCTACTTAGTGCAGAGCGGAGCCAGTCGCCCCAGGGACCCGGGGTTAGGTCTGGCCACTTTGTACCGACTTTTGGCCCTCGTGTACACAGTACCGAGGAGAGCTACTAGTGTAGGGTGAGTACTAGCTACCCCACGGGCCCCGGGGTTCTGCTAGCTCACCTACACTGACTTGTTAGGCCCACTGGGCAAACTAGGGTAGTCAGGCGAGGGTGCGCGGACTGTGGATGGGCAAGGCCCCTGTTTGGTTACTGTGGAGGGGTCGGACCCCTGTTACTGAAAGGGCTCTGCCCTATACTGGTTCCGTGCTGTGCTTTGGGCGCACCCGTTAACGGAAACGACTGACCGCGTGCCAGTGCGGGTTAGCTACCCGTGCGTCTACCGCGCGTGCCGTAGTCACCGTTACATCTGTCAGTGACCTTGGGGTGATTGACTGAGAGTAGGATCACCACGGGGGACTCTCCCGGCCAGGGGAGCACCACGTGTTACTTCTACTGTTCGGAAAAGACTGCAATCAAAATCGTTCCCACGAGGAACATTCGAGATCAAGTGAAGGATCTGAGAAATAGATAGATGGTGAAACAATAGAAAGACGTAAATAAAGGAAGAAATAAAATAAAACAGCTTCTGTACACTTTACTGCTTCTTTAGTTTAGCTGCCACTCTACTCAGCGTTTCGCTGACGTGTTACACTCGTTACTTTTCAGGACCAGGTGTTGAGCAGCCAGGGTCAGCGGCTGCAGAGGACGCTGGGCCGAGTAGGGTCCAATAGAGTTACCACTGTTCTTTTGTGCCCTTTTTGTTCCACTGTAGTGAGTAGTTCTTGTTACTCTCTGTACTTTTCTTTACTTATAGTTCATGTTATGTTGAATGTTGTTCTACTGTTGTGGTGGTACATGCTGTAGTAGTTTTTTTTCTTACTGTTGTATTTTGTTACTACTAGTTATATTTCATGTTGAATGTGGTTTATTTTACTGCTCTTTTGGTTACTTCCTCGTTGGATGACTAGGTCTTGGGATTAATCGAGTCAGTCCGGTTCTCGTGTCTCGTAGGGACTCGGGAATCGGGTCGTTACACCCATCCACTGGAAGTTGGGATGGTTTCGCCATCCAGGATTATAAGTGTTAGAGAATGGATCGTTCTGGATGGCGTTGAGGTCCTCGCAAGTCTGAGGAACCTCCAAAGAATCAGAGAAAGGGGGCATGGAATTCCCTGGACTAGTATAGAAAGGATCAGATGACCCTCCGACCCGAGAATCAGATGGGGATGGATATGGATCCAACCCAGGAGAAGATCGGTGGAGAATGTTCTGCACAGTTTCCCGTGTGGAAGGAGGTTGTGCAAAGAAGGTATGCGTAGAGGTGGCTCGCTGTAAGTGCTGAGTCAGCTTGTCCACCTTCTTCTCAATGATGGAGACCTTGTCCAATCGACTGACCATTAATTCCAGGTCAACTGATGCGAACAGGCCCTGCGTCTCGTGTGCTCCCCTGAGGTTCGTCGATGTGCGGGTATTCGTCCTGTCGAATAATCCCATGAAGTCATTATTGATGGAGTTCTCGCACATGTTTTCGAGAATCTCCCACAAGGTGTCCTCATGCTGACCCATGATATTTCCTCCGCAAGTTGCATTGACGAAAAGCCTGATATCTTCACGGAGTCCCTGGTAAAAAGACTGGACTTGTTCCCATTTAGGAACTCCATGATGGGAGCACTTTCTCATGAGATCCTGAAAGTGATCCCATGCCTCATGGAGAGCTTCTCCTGTTTGCTGAGTGAAGTGAGTAATCTGATGGCGCAAGGCATTAGTTCGACCAACGGGAAAGAACTTCTTCAAAAATTCGGACTGAAGTTCTTCCTAATTGTTGATCGGCCGGGTCTGAGTCTGGTACCAATGAGCGACTTTGTCCATAAGGGAGAAGGAGAACATCTTCATAAGGAGAATGTCCCGATTTTGTGCATCTGACCCAAAAGTTGGGCCAGATGCTTCAGCTGTTTGATGTGCTGGAAGGGGTCTTCAGAATTAAGCCCATGGAATTTTGGTATGTCATGAATCATATTGGGCTTTAGTTCAAATCAGGTCCTCCAGTCGGGATTCTGACTCGAGGCTCAATAGCCACTGCAGCAGGGTTATAATGGTCCTGCATCATAGGACGCTGCGGTGGATGCACAAAGTTCTAGAAGAAGTCATTGAGTCGCTGGAGTTGGTGCTCCAGATTGTTTTCTTCCTCAACTGGATGAGCCATTGCGGAAGAAGAAGGTGAGTTGGGTTCGGAGTCAGATGAGAGGTCGATGTGAAGTGTTGTTTTCTCAAACAAGGGCACTGAGGCTCAGCCTCGAGGAGAGTGAAGTTCTAAAGGAGGTTTCAAGGACCTCCTACCAAACATACACTGTTGGAAGAGATGAGTTTAGCAGGTACTGGACCCAATCGAGACACCCAAAATGTTGGGTGACTATAGAGGTGCGGGGCAAATGGACCCCTTGATCAAAAGATCGATCACCTGAGAATTACTTGGGCAGCCAGAGAGGGTGAGTCCCACGAAGACCCCTACACGGTAGAGCATCCCCACGGGTTACAGGGTTTCCCCCACCCAACCTCTCTTGTCACTGAAATTCCGGTAGACCAGAATGGGGATCTTAACCTCTTAAGTCTACCAATTTTAGTTTAAGATCAGGGTGCTTAAGTTTTCACTTGAACTTTTAGCTTTTTGAGTGCAAAGAGTGACCTAAGATGAAGGTTGGTTGACCCTAAGGGGTCAACTTCACCTATTGATTCCTTTGAGAACTTATTAGGTCTTGGCTTTTAGGGTTTAAGTGTTTTTAGAGAGCCAATTGCTTAGGGTTTTTCTGAATAGGTTTGTTCAATCAATGGCGTAGGCACACTTCTTTTGGGATTTCTCAATTCTTGATTAAGGAGTGTGTCTTTAAAACCCTAGTGTTAACTCCTATGTTGGCTCTATTTGGTTCAGTTAACTTCTTGTTGGGTAATTAGGGATCAGGTAAGAAGATGTTAGCCCTTAATTACCCTTAATAGTGTGCTCAGGAATAGTGGTTTTGAAAATATGCAGTTGTTACTAGGTATAAAAGATAGGTTATACCTATATTGCTTATTCTTTTCTTTTTCTTCCTCTTTAGAATTTAGGGGTTATTATTGAGAGGATAGAAGTTACCTGTCCTTGGATTGGTTGTTTGTGTGGCTACTTCTTGATTCCCCTGTACCTGCGCACAATAAGAAAAGAGATTATTAGAAACTTAATAGAGAATTTATGACTTCTAGAATAGCCGTTGCTCCCCGGCAACGGCGCCAAAATGATAATGGCGTTTGCTGTTCGGTTAGCTTGTTTACGTTTGTTATACTTTAAATTACAGTCGTTGTAGTAATAAGACAGCTACCAAGTTATCATTACAAAATTTTTTACTTGGAAATAGTTTCCCGAGGTTGAACTCAGGGAGCTACTGGAATTCTAGACATACAAAGGTTCTCTATTAGATTTACAAAAATAAGAGAGAGAGAGAGAGTCTGTCTTGGCTTCTTCTTCTTCTCTTCTCCTTTTTCTTCTTCTGCTCTCCTTCTCTTCTTCTTTCTTTTCTTCTTCTTCTCTGCTTACGGCTTTGTCTTCTCTCTTCTTTCTTTGCCTTCTTCTGTTCTTCTTTTCTTCTTTTTCTTTCTTTGTTCTTCTCTTTCTTTCTCTCTGGCGGCTATGTCTTCTTCTGTTCTTCTTTTTTTGTTCTTCTCTTTCTTTCTTTTCTCTTCTGGCCGCTGCCCAACCGTCGTCTGATGTAGTGGTCAGACGACTTAACTGTAGGTTTGCTACAGTACCTTCCTTCTTCTCTTTTGTTTCTCTCCTTCGTTTCTTCTTTTCTGTTCCTGCACGCTCACACAAGGATTAGAGAGCAAAACCTACCCCTACCCTTCCCCGCGTCTCTCTCTTTCTCAGATTTCTCTCTTAGGACCGCTCTCCCAGAGCCGGGTATTCGGGTACGGGTTTCGCGCCTGGGACCAGGTCCACTGGGATGCGATGGTGGGCGAGGAGTGCGCGGGTTGGGTAATCGGATCCTGCCCAGACCCGCGGGGCGTGAGCGCAGGCGAGGGCGAGGGCAAGCACGTGGCGCGCAGCGTGCGTGAGGGACCTGACCCCTGTGTTCGAAGGCGAATAGCCTTGAACACTTTTCAATTTTAAGTGCGGGCACTTGGCCACGCACTTCCGAGGTGGGACTAAAGTCCCACCTCCCAGATTGGCGCCTGCAGGCGAGCTACCTACGGCCAATTGCAGCAGCTCACGGGGTCTTTGCCTTAGCTGCAGACCTGAGATGATTCGCAGCAACAACCTGAGCGCCCTGGGGTGCGGACCTGGGCGGAACAGCACCTGCAGCTGCAGGAGAAGGAGCTGCAGTAGCTCGGTAATGGCGGCGAGGTGGCTTCGACCTGAAAACAGGAATACGGCCTCGTGGCCCAATCAGAAGATGCAGGGAGCTTCGCCAGAGTGCGGCGAAGGCAGTGCGGGTGGTGGCGAGTCGTGAGGATGCATGTGGAGGTAGCCCTAGGTCGGACTGTGGCCGGAGAGGTGGGTTTGTTCGGGGGGTGGTCGGGTGGCATTTGGCAGTGAATGGGAAGGGGGGATCGGTTGAGTGGAGTGAGGGGAAGCTTCTGGGGTAGTCGGCGAGGGGTGAGAAGGTCTGTGGAGATGAAATGGGCTCGCCGGAGAAGGTGGTCGGAGACGGAGCAGGCGGAGGTGGAAGTCGCGTGCGGTGGGGCAAAAAGGTAAATTGATAGAGGGAAAATGTAAGGGAGGACGAAAGGAAGCTATTTACTTAAGTCTTGGACAAAGGGGGAGGGTGGAGCTGCCGGCTCGTATCTGCTAGAGCTGGGGAAGAAAGGGCCCTGGAGGAGGAGTGCGGCGACGAGGAAGTAGGCGGAGAGCGCCGGTGGGTACAGCCCAGCGTAGACGAGAGGGCAAGGAGAACCCTGCTGCAAGTAAGGCGGCAGAGCGACGAGGAGGAAGAGGAAGTCGCCGGAAGCTGTGGGCCTTCTGACGGAGGAGGAAGGGATGAAGTGGGGGGTGTTCTCCGTCAAAGAAGAGCTTGCTGGAGCCGGCAGGGGGTGAGGGTCCTTATAAAGGGGCTGGCGCAGAGGGATGAGCGGGCTGGCAACGTGCCAGCCTCGCCGGAACGTGGCCGGAAGGGGCACCCATACCTTCCGCGCATTCGCACGGAAGGTATGGGGGTCGGCAGAGAGCATGGCCAGGTCTCTGCGACAGAGGACGTCACAGGGAACCGCGCTTCTGCTTTACAAGGCGGTACCCCTTCTCTGCGCAGCGCCATGCTCCGCGCAAAGTTGCCTGAGCATGGTGCTGCGCAGAGTTTTGCAGGAGGGACCATCCTGCAAAGAACGATGAAAAAGTTGGGGGCCAAAATGCAAGGGTTTCGAAAGGTAAGGGTTAAAAAGTAAATGAAGAGGATCAAATTGCAAAGTTGGTCAAGGAGGTCTCTTCTTAGGCTCAAGTTTTTATACAGGACTAATTTGAACCTAAGGATTTTAATGGTGAATTTTATTTCTAGGTTGGACCCTGTTTGACCAGCCAATTTACGTAAAAATCCAAATTAAGTCATTAATTGGGCATGGTTCTCTTTTTTAGGTCAAAATAGGTTTTTAAGTCCAAATTGAATGTTCTAAACCCTAGAGATTATTTTTCTATGAATTTTAGAGGGTTTAGTTGATTTTTATCTTACCTCGAATCTCGTGAATTGAAGTGGGTTTGTTTTAGGGTTACAGAATGTCATTTAATTTCTTGAAGTTACTATAACCCTTTTTAGATCAGATCATCCCACTTTCCTTCTTATTAGGCTTGTTTGACCTGTGTTTGGACGCTTAATTATCCTGTTTGCAAACTACGTTGGTGAAATTGCAATTTTACCACTTATAATTTATTTTCTTCTTAAACTCAAAATTCTCTGAGTTAAGTCTTTTTTTGGATTATGTAGGAGCTTTTTCTTACATATCTGGGTTAGATTGTCCTAGTTAGGATTCATGATGAGGTTCTCATCACTTCGCTTTCTGGACTAATGAATGGTCTGATTTGGGCCAACTGAGTGTGGCATATCCAAGAGCATTTGCTGCAGCCATGGATAGCAGGGCATTGGTCAGGGACTGCTGGGATGATGCAAATGGCAGGTGGGTCCTTACTGCAGCAGGTGCACACGAGGGAGGCTGAACGTAGGCGGAGCAAGCACGGCTAATAGCAGACTTGGAAGCCTTCCAACCGATGGGCGTGGTGGATGGCTTTTGCTGGAAACATAGCCTGTTCACTCCATCCAAGGCGTATAGAAGGTTGCTGGACTCCATGGGCGTAGCCCCCACAGTCGAAGACAATGACTGCGCCAAAGTGTGGACTCTAAAAATTCTACTCAAAATTAAGATTTTTTTATGATTATGCAGGCGTGATGGACTTATTACAAGTGAAATGAGGAGTAAAAGATTAGGAGTTCCAGCTCATATTTGCCCGCTATGTGATTTCCCCATGAACAACAAGATGCACCTATTCGTATCATACTTGGTGATGGATAAGATCTGGAGAGGAGTTTGTCGATGAGATGAAAGGAAAGAATATACTTACACATATAATTAAAAAAAATACAAAATACTCGAGATCGAGAAAGTATCATGGTGGTGACCACCACATATTAATGCTCTGAATTATTATTATATTTATCGCAGAAGAGACTCCTCGTCAACTACGCAACCTAATTAATGTGTATCAACAAGTGGGCATTTTTTTTTCTCAATATAATGCCCCACCAAAATTGTCGTTGACTTTGTAATGTATGACATTGATTGTATTAAAGGGACTCTGAGTTCTCCTCTTGGATTTCTTTACTTAATTGTAGAGTTCGAGAGATGATAATGTATCTCCTAATGTTTGCATTTCTTTCATTTTTGTTAAGTTTTATGCTTTCAATTTTGAGCATTTATTTGTTCATTATCGATAACATAACCTAGATCAAAATGGCCAATGACCAACAATTAAAGAAAATTTTACAATTTAGGCTTGGAGGTCATGGCACCATCACTCTAGGTGCTGAATTGACTTGTGTTTCAATTTGTTATATCCAAATAAAACTCAATGCAAAGTTATAATGAATCCCACACACTAGAGTTTGAATCCTTCCTATTAAGGGTTGGGGGTAAGGAAATCATCCCTACCTAGTCAACTTTAAGGAAACTTAAATCACATAAACTCAAAAATGCATGTGCATATTTTATTTGTAAGTTTCTTATGCATCCAAATCTCATTTGTTAATTAGGAGTCTGGGTACTTTTGTGTATATTCTGATGTGCATGAAATGTTTCCAAGTAAATAAAGGTCTTTCTATGTCTTGAATTTTTTTAGATTATAATCTTTCAAGGTGAGATAATATTTTTCACAACATGATATTATTATATATTGTCCCCCTTTTAAGTAGGGGTGCACAAATATCAAATTGGATGTACATCCATACAACAACAACAATAACAATCAAGTATTTTCCCATACTAAGTGGGGCCGGCTATATGGATTCTTTCCCTCCACATAGATCGATTTTCAGCCATTTCAGGACTTAAATTAAAGTAATTGAGGTCATACTTAATAGTTTCCTTCCAACACTTGTTTGGTCTTCCTCGCCCCCTCTTAGCGGGTTTAGCCTCCAATTTCTCGCATCTCCTAACTGGAGCATCTAGTGGCCTTCTTTGTAAATGTTCAAACCACCTTAGACGTGCCTCTCTCATTTTATCCTCTATCGGTCCCACCCTAACCTTTTTTCTAATAATCTCATTTGAAATACGGTCATTTCTTGTATGACCACACATCCATCTTAACATTTTCATTTCTGCCACAAACATCTTCTGTACATGCCTATAATTTATAGCCCAGCATTCAGAATCGTACAACATGGTTGGTCTTACTGTAGCTTGATGGTATTTTCCTTTGACTTTTAAAGGAACCCTCTTATTACAGAGAACACCAGATGCACTCCTCCATTTCAACCACCCCGCATTAATTCTATGTATAACATTTTCATCAATTCCATCATCTTGTTGGAAAATGGATCCTAAATACTTAAAAATATCTTTCATTGGAATGCACTCTTCTTCAATTTTTACATCAATCCCTTCATTGTTCCCTCTACTACTAAACTTGCATTCCATATACTCAGTCTTCGTCCCACTTATGCGTAATCCTTTATCTTCCATGACTTCTTTCCAAAGCTCAAGTTTTCTGTTCACTCAATCTCTTGTCTCATCAACCAATACAATGTCATCAGCAAAAAGCATACGCCAAGGCACCTCAACTTGGATATGCTTCGTCAACTCATCCATGACTAAGGCAAAAAGATAACGGCTTAAACTCGAACCTTGATGCAGACCAATGATGATATCAAAGTAGTCTGTCAAATCATCCTTAGTCTTTACACAAGCTACTACTCCATAGTACATATCCTTTATGAGGTTGATATATATAACTAGCACTTGTCTCTTCTCCAAAATTCTCCACAAAATATCTCTTGGGATAGAATCATAGGCCTTCTCCAAATCAATAAAAATCATATGTAAATCATTTTTCTTGACTTTGTATGTCTCCATCATACGTCTTAAGAGATGTATTGCCTCAATAGTAGACCGGCCTAGCATAAAATCAAACTGATTTTCAGTTACCACAAAGACTTGCCTCACCTTCTTTCAATTATTCTCTCCCAAAGTTTTATCGTATGACTCATCAACTTAATACCTCTATAGTTGGAACAATCTTGTATATCACCCTTGTTCTTGTATAAAGGTACCACAAAACTTTTCCACCATTCCTTTGGCATCTTCTTGCCTCTCCACACAGTATTAAATAAATTTGTGAGCCAAGTTATACCCCGTTCTCCCATCATTCTCCAGACGTCTATAGGAATATCATCAGGCCCAACAACCCTCTCACTTTTAATCATCTTCAAAGCCTCATCTACTTCTTTCTTTTGCATCCTTCGATAACATGATCGATTCACATACTCTTCTGAGTTAACTAACTCCCTTAAGATCATATCATTCTTTTGTTTTTCATTAAATAGCTTATGAAAATATCTTTTCCATCTTGTCTTTATATCATCACTAGTTATAAGCACCCTTCCTTTTTCATCCTTGATGCATCTTACATGCGTAAGGTTCTTTGCTTTCCGCTCTCTTGCTTTAGGTAACCTGAAAATATCTTTTTCACCTTCTTTAGAATCAAATTTCTTATAAAAATGCTCCCAAACTTTTGCTTTTGCTTTACTAACTATTTTCTTTACTTCTTTCTTTACTCTTTTGTAGTTTTCCATATTTTCATCGGTCTTATCTCGATATAAGGCTTTAAACTAGGCTCTTTTAATTTTACAGTCTTATCCCATCATTCTCACAAGTAAAGAACGTCCCAACAAAATCTAATTGTTTGTTAGAATCCATGTTTAAAGATTCGAAAAATTTTACATTAGTTGTCGACTACCTAACGCAACCCTCCTCCTTTACTCGTACTTGGAAACAGTAATAAAAAGGCACACAAATCTCAACATAGGCGGAGTTATTGGATGTACATTTATAATTTAATTTATTTTTTTCTGTGTGAGACCTTTGTAATTTAATCTAATTCATTTCAAGGGATAATCAAATCCCATCCGTAAAATTTTGTATTAATTTGTATTAGAATGGATTTTTTTTTTACTTTTAATAGTATATGATTTTATATACCTTTTTTTCTATTAGTTAATGCAAAGTTTCAAAAGATAAGAATGGGTGAAAAATTATGAAGATCATAAGGGGGGTTATTCTAAATAGGAGAAATTGGGAGGAAAACAATTGAATTGGAAAGAATTAGCTTGAAACTTTTATATTACATATCATCAAGTATTGAGATTTATCTCTTAAACATATCACATATGTGTTTGTCTCTGTATTTTAACAAATATCATTTTTTCTACGAGTCATGGATCCCATTGGATCACATATATCATAAATTTTATAGATTACGTGTTTATTTAGATTAGTTAATGCCTAGATGCAAAATCAATCCAATGAAAATAAATTTAAAATTTCCTAATCTAATCCAATCCATGATTATAAAAAAAATTAATATGATATCATACACAAAGCAGTGAGTTAAGGGCAATCAGATCGATGTTAAAATTTACCAAACAACCAATTCTCTCTCATTTGACGTGAAAACTCATTTCTGTCCATTTCATTAAAAGAAACAAAAAAAAATGCATGCACGTATAATATCTTAATAACTCCCTTCGCCACTTGAATCATCGCAGTTTCCACTAAAATCCTCTTTCTTTACATTTTGGCCAAGTCCTTTTTGTGTAAGTTTGGAGTAAATTTAAGTTTTAGTGTGAAAAATTTTGTTAAGAATATAAGCAACGGTATTCTTGGGGTTGTTAAGATGGAAGCCCCCAAGCAAAATGTTTAAGAATAACCCCTTAACCTATGATAAATTAGTAGAATTATGATATTTATAGACATTCTTTGTAAATTTACAATCCTAGATTTATTTAGGAGGTTAAGGTACTAGTATTAAAAAATGTGAAATCGATGTTAATTTTTATTTTTATTTACTTACAAAGTAGTGTTAATAATATTTTATATTTACTTGAACATGTGTTAAACTGTTGTGTTAATTTTGGTGGTACTTACTTGAACTAGTGTTAACATTAACTTCTGAAGAGTAAGATTTGGGTGTAGGAGAGTGACGAAATTAGTACATATTTTATTGACATCCCTCATAATCGATGCTATCAAAATTGGTATTAACCCAAATTTTCACTCTATAGGTTAACTTTCCAAGTAAATTGGAGTTAACCTCCCATTTGGAAGGTTAATATCTATATCAGATTGAGTTACATGTAGCCAATCCTCCAATGTCTGTCTATTTGTATGAACATTTGAGTGACTATCTGTTCTATTGATGACAATTAAAGTGTCTAAACTTAAATACAAAATATAAACTTAATTAATTAAAACATGCAAATAGATGCTCAAAAAATAAACAAACCCTATAACCAAATTGTCAAACCACTCGGATAAACAAACTTCAAATGGCCAAAGCGACTGAATTCAAATTTTATAAACCCTTTCTTCGTTGACTTACAAAGTTAGGGACTTGTGTAAAACTATCACCCCATAATTTAACAATGTAGACCCCCTAGATATCCAAATGCCACTTAAGTCATGCACTTTATCTCCAAAGGTTACAAAAAGTCAATCTGAACAGAAAAAAAAAAAAGGACAAAAAAAAAAAGGCCAAGAAAGAAATCACGTCTCTTTCACCAAAAAGCCGACCGAAACAACGCTGTAATCCCATCCATAATCACAAGATCAGAGAGCGGGATTGAAAGGAGGACCAAACCCGATCCAAAAAAGGTGCCCCCTTTCCCTCATCTCCACCCTCCCCGCTCCTTTCAACTCTCCTTACCAACCAACGACCAGAGAGGAAGGAACACTCCCACCCACAAGTTCTGATCCGATCACCTTCAGAGGTCTCAAACAAAGCTACTGGAGCAATACCCACATCGCGAATCGAGGAGAAGAGGAAGAAAGGGTTTGATGGTGGTCAAGATGATGAAGTGGAGGAGGCCTTGGCCCCCGTTCCAGACCTGTAAGTTCCAGGCGAAGCTCGTGATCCATAGCCTGCGGGGCCCAAAGGTGGGTTCTTTGGGTGGGAAGGCGGGGCCTTTGGCGGCGGAGGTGAGTTGGAAGGGGAGGCCGAGGACGCCATTGGGGCCCCTCAGGAAGTCCGTGAGGAGGAACTGCACCAGAAGGGTGGAGGTGGAGGAGGGGGTTGTCGAGTGGAACGAGGAGTTCTACTGTGTGTGCGACCTCGTGGGCCCCAAAGATGGCGCCTTTCACCCCTGGGAGGTCGCCCTCACCGTCTTCCATGTGAGCTTCTTTTGCCTTGGTAGCACTATCTTCGTCTTCCGCGTCTCGTTTCTAGAATTGGGTTCTATTTATTAGTCTGATTTATTCGTGGACAAGCTATTGGAGATGTTAAAAGCTCTTTAAAGACTTGGGTCTTTCTTGTTCACATGGTGGGCTCTTGTTTCTGGTCTAAAAGTATTGGTGGAGTTCACCTCCACCGTCTTGAATGTGAGCTCCTTCGCCCCCGGTATCATCATGTTCCTCTGTTGGACCTTGTTTAAAGAATTGGGTTCTTGAGAAAAAGCTATTAGAGATGTTAGAAACTTTAAATTCTTGATCTATCTTGTTTCTGTGATCTTTCTGGCTGGAGTTCTTAGCACCCCTTTCTCTGTTGATGTGGAAGATTAGTGGAAAATTAAGGTGGACAGAGGAATCGCATATAATATGCCCGTAGTTTTTCTCTATGGTGTCATCTTGTTATTTGGAGCGTCAAGGTTGGATCTTTCTGAGTGGAATTTTTGTTTTCTACTCGTAATTTAACAGTCCATGTGACTCTTCTATATGGTAGATCTTTTTTGCAGGGCGGGTTTTTCTTTTCGTATGCTCTGGTGGGACCATATGTATGAGAAGGTGATTGATGCTACTAGAGGGACAGCTTTGCCAGTTACTCCTATTCCTCTTAGTTTTGTCTTCGTGTTCCCTGCAACAAAATGGCAGCTTCTCTTGTGGACGCCTGTGCATGTGATCCCTGCGGGAGCATCCTAGTTCCTAATGGGAGAAAGGAGCCTAGAATATTATGCAGTAGGTTATCTTGGCAAGCTGATCTAGGGATGTTGTCTGTGGCTTAATTAGGAAGAGGGGCTGTAACTCAGGAAAGGACTCAGACATTTTTTACAATGTGCTAGGCAGAGGCTTACAGTTCAGAGTTCCAATATGATGCCCACTTCAATACATGTGGTGGCAAACAACTGATACATTCAGAAAAAAACGGTTTAGTAGAACTTTTTTTTGTAGCTTGCCCATTTTAAAACATTGTGCATCTATCAATTTTGCCACAGTTTATCACCACAGTCTACATGTGAAAATATTAGACATATATAAAGCAATTGAATGAGAGAAAAGACTCCAAACATGGATGGTTTCGATCTAGCATGGTTTTCCAATGATAGGTGAAAATAATGGTACTGACTGTGCCTCCCTCAACTGTGACCGTTCAAGGGAAGACCTCCTACATTTTTAACTTTCCTTTGTCCTTTCAAGGGGAAAAACTTTGAAAACCCCCCATCCCTGTGGGATGTGTGGGCCATTCTAGTTGTAGTCGATAATTGGTATCCCTTTCTCAGCTATCAACCTACAAATATCTTCTGTGTTTTCCGTTTATTCGTATTCTTATGAGTTCATGGTTCAGCATGGTTTCCGTTGTTCCTTATGTAATATCGGTGTTTCATTGCTTGTATGGTTGTGCTACTTTTCTAAGTAATGGTGATGCCTTTCACTTCATTATACTGAAGATACTCAATCCTTCTTTCCCGTAACTAGGGCTTCAATGATGGGAGCAGAAACAAGATCTCTGTTGTGGGGATAGCATCACTAAATCTTGGAGAATACGCTCTTGCTGCACAAGAGAAAGAAATTGAAATATGCATCCCTTTGCTTTCGGGGGATGCTATACATGAGCCAGCACTCTCTCTTAATGTATGTGCTGTTTCAACTGCAGTCATCTATGATATCATACATGATGTTGAACTAAACCATCTGGGCTACTTTTACTGTTTTACCCGCTTACTTCCATAGATAGAAACTAATTTTTGCTAGCTTGGAACAAGTTAGCTTCTTATTCTGCATATCTGGCTTTCTAACAAAAAAAAAAAAGGACAAGAAAAAAAATTTGAACTTCTCTCCATTTTATATGGACTTGAATCCATGTCATGGTTTGGGATGCTTCTTCTTAGGCTATTCTAGAAAGATTTCAGCTTTTTTTCAGTTGCAACCTGGGCAGTTGGTGATACAGCTGTGATTACCTTTACCCATTCAGTTTACATAAGGTCCATGAAGGCATCGATGAGTGTAATGACCTAAAGAAGGTACCTAGAGGAGGGTCTCTCATTTTTCATTTTTGTAGAATTATTCAAAACATTTGCCATGGAAAATATTTCATGTGTTAACAACTTTTTTTCTTTTTCTTTTGGTGATTTGAACTTTGATCATGTTACCCATTAACAACAGTAGAATAGTCTCCATTCGCATACCTCCATGTAGCCCATTCTGTTGTGAGCAGCAGGGAGAAGCAGGTTCGAGCCCCCTTCCTGCATTACACAGAGGAAATGTTGTGGAGAAGACAATATCTCCAGTTAGTTTTTGCTACTCATCAACTTTTCCTTTAATTTTTTTTCTTCCAGGGCATTGGTTGTTTTGGGGGGGGGGGTGTTATTCCAAGGTTCAGAATCATTAAAGACAATGCTTCCACTATCTGATAAGAGGTGTAGGAATACTAGATAAAGCAGAGAAAAAGTGATCAGATAATAAAAGAGAAGTTTTAAAAGTCTGGAAGAAGGGTAACATCTAGGAGGCATAAGAAATATAGTAATTTCAGTATTCTATACAATTTGCAACGTGCTTGCAGTCCTCATGGACCCATTTGAAGTTATGTCTTACTCCAAAGGCTTTCAATTTAGTTACTCCTATTGTGTCTGTTGATGCTGATGCAAATTCCTGAGATTGCTGCTTTGCTTATGATCAACTAGGAATTTTTTGGTTAACTATATTGCAAATTAATTAACACATCAGCCTCTTTATTTCTCTAAGTGCTGTGATATGCATCTTTTTCACTACCTTTGAATAATTAGTTTACTTCTGTGAACTTGTTGGCTTTCTTAGTTGGCTCTTAGTTTTGTGGAGCTAAGCGCATCCCAGCAGTCCTCTGAATTGATGCCAAAAACAATTACTCTTGTCCAGCTATCTCTAACCACTGAGGATGCAACCTGTAACAACAAAGATGGGCTTGCTAACACAAACCCTAACTTAAGGAAGGTAAAAACATTTAAGAGGCCCATACCAGGTGGCAAATCAACAAAAGCGGTTCATGACAGCGAGCACAGTGAACGAAGATCCCCAATGAGAAGCAGTGAAGCTAAAAATCAGTATCCTTTTGATACGGATTCCCTCAATGATGGCCTTGATGACGGAGAATCAGAAGATGAGAAAGAGGAATGCGGTGTTGCAATATACAACTATGGGACGTTGGCAGCAGCAAATCATGTTGGTGGCTCATTCTATTCTGAAATGATAAAAAATGGGCAGTACGATAACTGGGTTTACTACAGTCACCGCAAATGCAAGTCAGATTGCTCGCACATTGAGCAAGTATCCACCACTGATTTGTCTATGTCATCACAGACATTTATGAGAAGTTTCTTACCCTGGAAGAAAAGGAGGACGAGTTTCAAATCCCCTAAATGCAAAGGAGAGCCACTTTTGAAGGGTTATGGAGAAGAGGGTGGTGATGATATTGACTTCGATCGCCGTATAATGAGTTCCTCAAATGAATCTCTTAAGGTATGTCTTCCTTCTTGTACATGCCAACAAAGATTTATTGCTGTCCCAAAGCTAAAAATACTAGATTTTTGCAGTGACTTTCTTTTCTTTGTTAATATCTTGCATCATTTTTGTTTAATGTTTTCCTTATTTTAACAAACGTCTAGATTTCTTGAAATAACATGCATCTAGTTTCCCAATAACAGAAGCTCCTATATTTGCAAATCTACAATTAGGTCATTGAGGACTTAGTTTTGTGGGTTCTCTATCAAGTACCTTGTACCTTCTGGTTATAGTTGTTGGCTAATGCTTATTTATTTTCTTTATATATAAACTTTTGGCAATTCTACCCCTAGAACCTTGGAAGAAAGGGTTCCTTCTTAGGCAAGACTAGATGAAGTGGATACAGATTGGATAAAATGTCAAAAATAGTATTTTCTAACGTATAATGAAGGACTATCTTCGGAAATAATCTTGGGAAGTGCAGTGCTTTCTTTAGGAGTGGTTTTTTATAAATTTACAAGTAGTTCCAAAAAAATTACAAACTGCTTGAGATCCCTATCTGTAATGCATAAGATTAAAGCTCTCCCAAAGATACTTGTCATGTAAATGCTCTTAACGCCAAAGATAGTTTTGTTACTTTCCAAACATGTGCTCTAAAACTGTCCCCCAACTCCTGGTGACGTCCCTTTGCATCTGAACAAAGCTGGCGGATGAGCAAGCTGGCATGGTCTAAACAACTTCTGGAAGCTATTTTTGATGTAATTATAATCTATGGGCAGTCCTGAATTTGTAGCTTGAGCTCAAAAAATAGATTGAAAAAAGACCATATGAAGAATCGGTGCTGATTTTTCTAACTACCTTGCAGAATGTGCACTCAAATATCCTCAACACCAAGCCACCTCATTCAAAGGGCCTTATCAGCAATGTATATCTTCAATAATTCCAAGCAAAAACTTTGTCCTCTGAGGGTGTCAATGCCTTCCGAATCAATCTACAGTCTCTCAGCAACAGCCGATCCTACACTCCAACTTGTACCTTAGCCAGAGTCCTATGCACTATCCCACTTCAAACTTTTACTTCCCTGAATCTTCATATCCCTCTCTCTTCTTCTGGCTCGAAAGCATAGATATCGTGGAGCAAGCTCACAATCTCCCCAATATTCTAATCTGGTAATGCTCCTTGGAGAAGTACCCTGTTCCTTGCTTTCTTACATTTCTTCCCAGAATTAGCTACCTTTCCATCAAATAAGTTCTTGTTGCCAGCCAGCTTGAATAGATAGTGTTTCGAAATACTTGGAGGTAAGTGCTTAATAAACTTTAGGGACTAAAATGTGATTTTGAGATTGTATTGATTAAATCATCCCATTGTCGAGGGAAGTTGACTTATTGCGGATCTTACCTCACAATAATAAAGTCTAACAAGGAAAGAATTTGATTGTTTTATATGCTTTGGTGGATTAAATGCAACTTGTCCCAATTGTTTGCTAGTAGTTGGATATGAATCATTCATTTGTTTGTTCTTTTCTAATCATTTATATGAGCTTATCTGTGCAACTTATAGAGCTGTCTTGCACTTTCTTCAACTTTTTCTAAAACAGACAACTAAACTTATAATACAAATCATTTGCAATGGCAGAATTTAGGGGATGTGACAGAAAACAATCCATCCATTTCGAAATTCGGCGACGACAATTTTGCTGTAGGTAAATGGGAAAGAAGAGAGATTTTGAGTCGTGATGGGCAATTGAAGCTTTGCACCCAAATCTTTTTTGCATCCATTGATCAGAGGAGCGGGCAAGCTGCTGGTGAAAGTGCGTGCACTGCACTCGTGGCTGTCATTGCTGATTGGATTCAAACTAATCCAGACATAATGCCAACCCAGTCAGAATTCGATAACCTGATCCGAGAAGGTTCATCGGAATGGAGAAACCTTTGCGGCAATGAGATCTATCAGGAGCAATTCCCTGATAAGCACTTCGACCTCGAAACAGTTCTTCAAGCTAAAGTGCGCCCTCTATCCGTAGTCCCAGATAAATCATTTGTTGGGTTCTTCCACCCAGAAGGTGTCGCTGATGATAATCCTCGCTTCGAGTTCCTTCGTGGGGCTTTGTCGTTTGAGAACATCTGGGATGAGATAAGCCAAGTTGGAACTGATTCTTCCTCAAATGGATCCACGAGTCTCTATATTGTTAGTTGGAATGACCACTTTTTCATCCTCAAGGTTGAGCCCGAGGCATATTACATTATAGACACACTTGGTGAGAGGCTCTTCGAGGGTTGCAAGCAAGCATATGTCTTAAAATTCAACAAGGATACGGAGATTCGAAAGGTGGTCAAGGATGGGAACGATGCTAGCGGAAAGGAGAAGAGTTCTACCACCGAAATGTCCAAACAAAAGCAGCAAGAACAGCAGAATGCCGCCGAGGATCCAGAAGTTCAACCTGACTATCGCGATGACAAAGAAGAGGAGTGTCTACACAGAGGAAAGGAATCATGCAAGGAGTACATCAAGAGCTTCCTGGCTACAATTCCGATCCAGGAACTATTGGTCGACCTTAAGAAGGGATTGATGGCATCCACGCCTCTTCATCAGGTGCTTCAAGTAGATTTTCACTACACCGAGCTATCAAAGCAAATCGTCTTGGGATGTACTCAGCCCAAAGCGTCAGAATCGTTCATGGATTCCACACTATTGGATACTCCCGCAGCATGATCCCTCGTGAAATATGGTTTTCAGCAACTGTACAAAATGGTCGCTAATTCATATGAGGTTACAGGTTTTCCTTAAATGAGTATGCTTATCAACTATTGAAGAATTGCTGACTTGTTCTCATCTCTTTTTTTTAATGCGAAGAGAGGAGTTTGACGGAGATTCGAGTGGAGGCGTGCTGATGAAGAGTTTTAAACCTAGCAAGTGTGAACTCTTCTGAACTTGTAAATAATGCATGTACATCATGTTTCTGTGTTACAAAACCTTATGTGTTATCTATTTATGTGATTGGAACGTTCAATAAGCAAAACTTGAGAGCTCCGCAAAGACATGGATATCAAGTTTTCCTTGGTTGAATGAAATAAATGTATTGCATGTGTCCTTTCAGTATTTATCAATAAATGGATAACTTGTCTTTGGATTGGTATGGATGATGACAATTATGAGAAACATCTTGGGTGGTATAATGCTGAAACTGAGTAGCCAAATCAAGCAAACAAAAGGAGGCTGCCAAATTAATTTTGTTGACCAAACGAATAATGAGATAATGTTGCCTCCCCTATCCCCACCAAAAGCAAAAAAAAAAGAGGTGGTGCTGAGTGGCTCAGGATTTCTGCCTGATTCAAGTTAGATTTTTTTTTCGAGCAAATACAGAATGGTCTAAGTTGAAGCGAGAAGAATAGGGTAAGGTGAAAAGACGTGACAATGATAACTACAGCTGACAGTGACAACGGTGAAACTTAATTAAAATTAAGTTGGTCTACGTTAGCTTATTTAAAAAGTTAAGAAAATGACGTTAGAAAATATAAAATTGATTTTAACTTTTAGTTATATTTATTTGTGGATTGTTATTAACATCCATTTATATTTATTTAAATTAATGTTAAATTATTATATCAACCTTTATAATATTTACTTTGCAGTAGTGTTACCGAGAGAGAGGGGCGATCAACATTAGAGAGAGAAGGTTACGTGTGATTTTAACACGAGTTGGCCAACATAAGTAGCAATCGATGTTAGGCAAGTCGGTGTTAAGAAGGGGAAATCCATATTAAGGAAAGGGAGATTAAGTAGAGAAATAAATAAGGGTTAATCTCCTTTTTGAGGGGTTAACCTTTCAAGTAAATTAAGCCTAAGGTTTAGTTTACTTGAAAAGTTAACCTCCGTTTACTTGACAACTTAACATTTTATTTGTTAACCTAGGTTTAATACTTTAATATTGGTTTGTATAACATTCAATTTCAATTGATTTTAGCCAAACTTGTGTTAAAATCGTATACCATTTGTATCTCTAACATCCCTTATATCTTATATACTTAACACCACTATCAAATAAACATCACAAAAGTTAACACTATAATTTAACATTAATATAAGTAAATACAATTACAGGTCAACATCAGTTTCACACTTCTTAATCACGAGACTCTGGTTAACCCTAAGTAGACCAATCACGAGACTCTGGTTAACAAAGGATCATGTTTGTGTTGTCAACATAGAATCATGATACACATTATTGCTAACAAAGGACCAAATTTATTATCGTTGAATTTATATAGGCATTCAATGTGTAATTAGTAGTCCTTGGACGTATCCATGATCATCAACCATAGTTTGCTAATCAGAGAGGGTTGTGTCAGCGAGTAATCCTTTCTTAGTTTGATTTTAATAAGCGTTCATGATTAAAATTATTCCTGCGTTTTCAAGTAGGAAAAACGAAAACAACTCCTCAACCAGTTTGGATCTATGATATAACGAAAGCAATTACATTAAATTCATATGCATGCACTTGACCGGGAAAAAAAAATGCTATATGATACAGATTTACAAGTGGTTGCCTCGTGGACTTAGGAATATCATCATCATAATTCCTGGTTGTCATCCACGCATTGGCTTGATGTCACCATCTACTCTTAATGGTACGAAAGGTATCTTCTGAATTCTCTTCCCTTCACATAATCTTAACCCTACAGTATCCGACTTCAGTAATTCCTTTAATTAATATCAAGATTAATTGTTTGGGCCCCGTTGACTATGAACCGCTCGATCCCCGTAATGTGATTTGTCTTTGAGCTATAAAAGGAACAATCTATGGAAATTTTCAAGGAAAGCTTCACAGCATTTTACTCTTGAATTGCCATAATATAATTGCATGTTGCAGAATACTTCTACCCTCTGAGAGTCATGTAATTTTATCCCACCTCAATGTAAAATCTAAATAATGAAATCTTTGTAGTGACTCTTACGTTTTGAAATCATGTGTACAGTCTACTCGAGAAGCAAATGATAGAATCTTACCTACATGAAAAAAATTTATGACCACAAAGGTACTTCACATCAAGGAAATTATTTAAGATGGCACTATTTGGTTTTCCATTTTTTTTTAAGGAAAATGAACGTTACATTAAAAAGAAAATAACTCGATAAATAAGAACATACCCCCCACAAAGAAAGGAAGAAAAGGAGAATCCTAATAAGATGGCACTGATTTAAAAATTTCAAATAGGTTAGTATGAATAATAGCTACATATGGGTGTGCAAAAAAATTAATGAAAGCATGTTATATTATAGTGAATCAAATAAAACATAAGTACATCTTATACCATACAAAGGACTTGAACTATATCAGGATAATTAGAAAAGAAGCAAACAAATAAAAGAATTTAAGAGATTAGACGGAAATTTAGATTTTGAGAAGTTTTAGAAGATAAAAGATTGAATGTATATTTAGATTATCCGAAAGTTTGAAAGGTAAAAAATGGTAGGCTTTGGATAATGAATAGTACATAGAAATTGTTGGATTTAGGAATTTAATTGCATCAATTGGGATGTAATTATTATATGGTGATGTTGGAATTAATGTTAAAATCTATGAGATTTGTGAGAAGTATTTAGATCCATACTGGAAGTGGATAAATCTCTTGGTAGGTGTAAAAGGCTTCAACCTCCCATTACTTATGTAGCAAAGAGTAAGAGGTGGGGTCGGGGACTATGTATGCACGCACTTGCACCCCACCCCAACTCGGGCTCGGACTCGGATAAGAATCAAGTTGGAACTTGAAACTTGGACCTCTTTTGCAATAGATTTTAATCTCACGATTTTGATCTTGATTGATCGATCGAATTGTAAAATTGGTCGACCAATTGTTTTGCTCAAGCAATGTATTTACCTTGATCGATCAATTTGTTTGGTTGACCAATTAGTAAAATTTGATTGACCAATTATTTTGATAGATCAATGGGCTTAATTGGTCGATCAAATGGTTTTGCTCGATCAATAAACTTAATTAGTCGATCAATTGCCGTGTTTCCATAAAACGGGAATTTCCTTAAATGTAGGGTCGTGGGTTCTATATAAGGGTTACAAGAGGGCTCTCATTTCACACAAAACAAGAGTAGAAAAACTCTCTACTCTCTCCCTCTCTCTTTTGTTCTCGTCTCTCTTTCTTGGTGCATTCGTTCGACATAAGGTTGGTAGAAAAATCTCCAATCACTTTTATTAATCTTACACAAGGAGATTGAAATACCTACGAGAAGTTTTTGATTGATCAAATCATTCAGTTGATAGATCAATCGAGAATGTAGTTGAAAACTAAATCGTCTTGGCTTTGTCTTCCTGAGGTGGTTTTCGAGGACATCCAAGATCGGAGTGCACCGAATCTTGGAGCCGAATCTTGAAGGTGGATCGTCGTATCTTGGGAGGAGTTCATCAGACCCTGACGTACCGTTATTGTGGGGGTTGATATATTTTCTAAGAAAAATCCTTAATGAATGTTTCGATCAAAGTAAAATCTAATTTCTTCTCTTTTTATTTATTTATATTATTATATGTTATTTATTTTTATTTTATTCTAAATTTTACCTGATCATATTTAACTTAATTTAATATTTTTGATCTATACGAATACGTTGGAAATATATATTTTTTATTTATTTTTTATATATATTTATTTTAACAAAAAGAAATATCACACTTTTACTGCTCAGTCACATAAGCATAAATTCAATGAATAACTATGTTATAACTAACTCATGGATGCGTATTAGATGTATCCATACATCTAAGCATACCTATATACAACTTTCTAAATTGATTTCAACAATCCCAACAAAATGGAGGTTTGATTTACATTTTGAATCTAGGATCAAACGTGGAGATTCAAGTATCAGATCATTTGCAATGTAAGCTAGAATTTATACCTAAATTTTCTTTCACCAATAATATTTAAGGTATTCTTTTATTGGTAAGGGGGAAGTGGGGGAGTAAGTTTTGGAAGAACAAAAGTTATTGGACGCCCATCATATAAGATGCTCAACTCCCCTTGATTGATGCCCCCAATCTATGAACTCCCTTCTCCATGCGCCTATGTTTGATTGACCACAAATAGAGCTCAAATGGCTCAACTTAGAGTTCTCATTTACAGGAAAAAAAAAGTTTCTAGCAATGGATGTGTAAAGAAAATTTACAAGGTCAAGGATACCATTCCTGGGATAATATGTGCAATGAGTAAGACACCTTACTTGTTCTATACTTGCATTTTTTTTCTTGGGAATTTACATGTATGTCATCGAAAATTATTGAAATTATTTTTTTATCATTAGATTGTAAATATTGCTATTAGTGTCATCGTAAAACTTATGCTGTTAACGTAAATGTCACACTGTTATTTCTCTTTTATTCCACTAACTAGGGTTAAGAAAAATTTGACTCAAGTTAAGTTAAAAGTACTCATCTTGAAGAGAAATGGTCAATGATGATTTAATCCATCTTTTGGGATGGATTAGACGAGTAGGATTTATTGGGGATACAAGTCTCCTGCTTCCTCTTCCTCCTTTCTCCTCCTCCTTCCTCTTAACCTCTTCATCATCGACAACGACATCCACATCTATAAGTTGCTCCTCCTCCTCCAACTTGCCCCTTCTCATTCCTCTTCCTCCTTCATCCTCCTCCAACCTACCCCTGTCCTCCACCTCCTTCGACTCCTCCCACCTACGCACACCCCCCTTATAGCACCTCCTCCCACCTGCACCCCCTTCCTCCACCTCCTTCTACCTGTGCTCCCACCTTTATCTCCTCCAACTCCTCCTCCCACCCATTGCTGGGGGTGTGGCCGCAAAGGGGATGCCATCAACATCAAATGCGATGCCAAACCAAGGCCATGGAGGAGGACAACTTCATGTTGCTACTACTGTTGTTATTGTTGTTGTCATTACTACCTTTCTCGTTGGTGTTGATGTTATTGCTGCTACTTTGGTAGTGGTGATGATCATGAGTTTGAGAGAAAGGTGAGCGAGGGCCAAAAAGAGAGGTTTAATGTTCGTTAATCCAAATTAGATAGACATTAACCTAAGTGGCATTTACACAAAAGACATTTTTTTGAGTGACATTAATAATAATATTTACAATCTAGTAGTAAAAAATAATTTTCAGTAACATATGTATAAAAATCCCATTTTTTTTCTTTGATGGCAAATTATTGGTCATGGGCTTTAACATTTTCACAATCCTATTGGCAAGGATCCTTTCTTAAATCACTCTTGAAAAATTTATTAGGCAAATCAAATCTTGTGTTTTCTCGGTCAAACTATGGTCAATCGTTATTGGCATGGATGATAAGCTTGATTTTTTTTTTTTTTTTTTTTTAGTGTTTTCTCGGTCAAACTATGATCTATCTCTTTCGAGTAGGACCACCGTCTCTACTATGTCCCCATCGTGATCATTTAATGACAACAATGATGTAAGAGACAGCAATGGCCACATTCATTCTCTACCAAACAATCAATGACATGGTGCCCCCAAGTTCACATATACTGTGACACTCACATGAAGTACCATTCCTTCAAAGATGTAGCAACATTAATTTCTTCCCTCAAACCAAGATGGCTCGTGGTCCTCTAGACATGTCACAATATGGTATCGTTGATGAGTTGAGTCTACCGTTTTCCAATTCCCCCGAGAGTATCGGTTGATCCAAGAATTTTTGTAAGTTTTTTATTTAAGTCTTGCATTTCAGTCCTTCGAAAAGGACCTGGGAAAAAATTTGTGGAAAGCTTTTCTCTTCCCTCAACTGTTAGGTGCAAATCAATCACTTTGGGAGACAAAAATAGATTTTTAAAGTCAAATAGATAACAAAGAAAATGAAAAATAAAGGAAATTATAGTTGTTTTAATCAATTTTCTAGTCATTTGTGCTTCGATAGAAAATAAAGGGAAAGTAATTTCCATGTGTTTGTGCTTCGATTGAAAATTGAAGGAGAATAAAAATACATAGGAAATTTGGATATAATAAAATTAAAAATAGAATGATTCAACGTAACCAAAGATTACGGCTTCAATAACAACAAAGAAAATAATTCAATACAAATGGAATATATCATTATTTTCATCTTTATTGGTAATATTCATTCTAAGACAGCTAGTTCATAGGCGATATTTTTTTAAAGGAACTTTTATATTCATGTCTTTAAAAGTATACCTATTTACATTTATATTAATTTTTACTCTATTATTATATCCATATCCTTATAAACTTGCATCCTATGATGTCTATATTCTTATATTAAGTCTTCATTAAATTTGAAAGAATATCTCTTGAATATTCCCTAATGACCATTAAAATTAACAACGTAAGATTTAAAAATTATATCAGTACCTCTATTGATGTTTTGAAATTGCACCAAAACTCGTATTCATTTTTTGCCCCTCTTATTTCTTGTCCTTCCCTTCTTCCTCCTCTTATGCTTGGATCACACCACTCATTGGTGGCCACCAGAGCAATGGGTTGAGATCATCTCTAGAGCCCTCCTCCTCCTCCCTAACGGCCATCGTCCCTTCTCCACCCTCTCAATTGCCGCCCCTCCTTCTCCTTCATCCTCCCCTCTCGCCCTCTTCTAGGAGGAAAATTTTATTTTTTATGGGGATTTAGATGTCATTAGGAAAGTTTTGTTGGGTGTGGATGTGAAAATCTTAAATTTCTTTTGCTACCTTGGTAGGGAATTGCATGTTAGATGTAATAACAATGGCATATATGTATAACATTGCAAATTTACAGAGGCATTGATGTAATAATGAAATATTCAAGAATATGGATATGATTATATATGTTTCTAGGGAGATAAATGTAAAACTCCCTTTTCTAAATGATTGCTTCGAAGAAAGTCAAAACATTCACAGTTGGTGATTTAGAAGCAACATTATTCTAAACAAAGGGGTATATAGTGTAAATTTGGCAAGTTTACATAGAAATATGTAAATAGTAGAAAAAACTAAAGAAAGGTATATTTGTCAAAGCTGAAGATACCAGAAATATCCAATTAAAATCTCCTAAGAAAAAGTGGATAGATCTTCTCTCTTGCAATTATTAATCCAACACCATCCAATGCCTCTGATCCCCTCTCCCTCCCCAACCCATCTCACTACCACTCCCCTCCCTCCCTCTTATTCTCCCTAATCCCATCTCTCACCACCAATCTATTCGATTAACCCCTCTCATCCAACCCTCTCCGCCAACATCTCTTCCGCCACCTTATTAATATGCAAACATTGAGGTTAATAACAAGAGAGAGGATGACATCAAGGATAAGGGTGGTTCAATAAGTACTAAATACTGTGGAGGTTTCATAATGAGGACCTTATCATTGCTTAATATCTTCTTGGTCATCACAATAATCGATGGCAACATAATTCTCAAGTGATCAACATAGCAATCTAGTTGTTATAGTGATCAATGTCCAAGGATCTGATCGAGCGAAAAATATAATAATCGCACAAATAAAGTAATTAAAGGAAAAGACAAGGGATTATTGATCTAGTTTCACCTTAATGGTGCATATCTGGATAGGGGATCTAACCCTAAAGAATTCACTATGAGTGACTCTTTTCTTTTTTGGAGTACAATGTGAGTGATTACCCTTCTTTTAGATACAGGAATCCCCTTTTATAGGGTTTTAGAATGTAATTAAGATTGTCAATAATTATTTACTACTTGGGGAGCGTAATCGACTTATGTGTCGATTCGTGATGAGAACCTCATCATGCACCCTAATTAGCATATTTTGACCTAATAAAGCGAACAAGAGCTCCTACATAACCAAGAGAATAACTCAATTCAAGGGATCATTAATCTGGGAAGAGAACATAAAACAAGGGGTAAAACAGTAATTTTACCATTGTAGTGCATCAATGGGATTTCTAAGGGTCTAGACATAGGTCAATTAGACTTAATAAGAGAAAAAGTGGGATGGTTCAGTCAGAAAAGGGTTATTGTGAAATCTAGGAATTAAATGACATTTTGTAACCCTAAAACAAATCCACTAAAATGCACAAGGTTCCAGGCAATATAAAAATCAACTAAATCCTCTAAAAATCATGGAAAAATATCCTCTAGGGTGTAGAATCTTCAATTTGGCCTTTGGAACCTGTTTTGACCTAGATTGGGGTCCATGCCCAATATTTGACCTAATTTAGGTTTTTATGCAAAATATCCAGTCAAACGTGGTCAAACCTAAAATCCAACTTCACCATTGGATTCCTTAGGTCCAAATTAGGTTTATACCCAAATTTGGACCTAATAGAAGGACGTCTTGACCCACTTTACAAATTGATCCACCAAATTACATTTAGACTCAACTTTTTGAAACCCTTGCAAATCCCCCTGTAACTTCTTCGTCTCTTTCTTCATTTCGGTCCCTCTACCATCGATGAAGGGACCCATACCTCCGACGACTTTGCGCGGAGGTTCTCTCCTTGGATTCATGGGGAGCCGCTCCCAGATTTGAAAGGGGAGTTCCCTGCGAAGCCCCCTACCGCATGGGCAGCTCCCCATGCCCTGAAATGCCCGATACCTCTCGTGCAAACACTCGAGATGTATGGGTCTCACTCTAGCCATAGCTCCAGCATGGTATTCCTGCCTCCTCCGTGCTCTCATCCCTCTGCTCGTGCCTATTTAAGCCTGCCCAGAGCCCTCCGATTCTGGCAAGCCTGATTTGGCTGAAGATTACCCCCAATCTCGTCTCCTCCTCACTCCGGCCAACTGCCCGCGGCTTTCAGCAACTTTTCCTCCTTCTCGTCACTCTGCCATAGTACCAGTGGTAGAGCCATCTCCGCCGTACTCCTCCGCGCCGCACCGTACCAGCGCGTGCTCCTCTGACCCTCTTCCTCGTCGTCACTTCTTCCCCACAAGGTCTTCGTCTCCGGTGGCGGCAGTACCCGCCACTCGCCCTCCGCCTCCCCCCTTCGCTCCAAGTCCATCAGTTAAGCTCCTCTCCCTCTACTTTTCATTTCCCCTTCATTAATTTTTAGTTTCGACCCCTCGACCGCCACTACCACCACCATCGTTTTCGCCTCCGGCCACCAACTCTGGCGAGGTCGCTCCACCTCCACAGGCCATCCCACCCCTCGCCGACTGGTCCCTAAGCACCGCCCCGACTCACTGATCATAACCACCCATTCACAACACTCCGCTACTAACACAAACGCACCCCCGAACACACCCACTTGCACAGTCACAGTGTGCCCTAGGCACTCTCCCACAGGCGTTCCCACGCCTCGCCGACCACCTCTACACATTCATCGTACCTTGGCAAAGCTCCCTGAGCTTTTTGATGTGGCTGCAAGGCCGTTTTGGTGTATTTAGGTACCCAGCCGCCGGCCGCCATTACTGACGACGTTGAAGCAAGCTTCGAGCGGGCCCAGGCTTCGCACAGCTCTAGGTGAGACTCCCAGGTTGTGCGGATTTGAAGCCCATGCGCATCCAAGCCCTCATGCAACGACTCCAACCTCTGCAGCTTAGCCAATTGGATGCGCCATCTGTTGCTGTGCGTGCAATAGGAAGGTGGGACGTTTAGTCCCACCTCGGAAGTGGGTGAGTGGGCGCAGCAATATAAATTGAAAAACTGCTTAAGGCTCTTCGCCTCCTACTTACGAGGTGAGGTCCCTCTCTTACCCAACCCGACGCCTCATCTGCGATCACACCCTGCGGACCTAGTGATCCGACCCGACCAGCACACCTCGCCTACCACCGCACACCGGTGGGCCTGGTTTCGGTCACGTTTGCCTGACCCATTTACCTGAGAAAGGCTCTAGGAGAGCTGTGTCCTAAGAGCGAAATAGAGAGAGAGACGCGAGGAGGGTAGGGGGTAGGTTTTGCTTCTCTGTGCTGTGGAGGGAAGAAGGAGGAAGAGGAAGCAGCTGCGGAGAAGAAGAAGGGAAGAAGAGGAGCAGCTAAGGGAAGAAGAAGAAGCTGAAGACTTAGTCGCGAGAAGAAAAAGAAGAAGGCAGAGGAAGGAGCCGAAGAACAAGAAGGAGGAGGCGCAGCACAGCTCAAGAAGAGAAGAAGAAGAAGCCAAAGAGGAAAGCCAAAAAGAGGAGGAAGGAGCTGCAGCTGAAGACTCAGCCGCAAAGAAATAGAAGAAGAAAGAAGAAGAAGAAGCCAAGGAGAAGGAAGGAAGAAGAAGAAGACTCGGGCACTATAACAGACATCAGTTAAGACATCTGATTCACAAAATCAGACGTCTGAAGAAGGCCAAAGACAGAGAAAGAAAAAGAAAGAGAGAAGAGAAGAAGAAAAAAAAAAGAGATATATATAGAGAGAATTTGTTTCTTTTTCTCTATTTACATTGCATTGAACATCTTTCAAGTAACATTTGAGATTGTGATTTTGCTTCTGAAATACCTAATTGCTCCCTGAGTTCGACCTCGGAAGTTTTTAAATTTCAAGTAAATAAATTTGATAATCATTTTTCGCGGTATACTACAACGCATATCTTTTTAAACTGCGAGACCAAGCGATTATTTTTGGCACCGTTGCCGGGGAGCAACAGACATTTTAGAAGCTTTAAATCACAATCTTTGATTTATTACTGACTTAATTTCTCTCTTATTGTGTTTGTTTCAGGAAAATTCGAAGAGAGACAAGCAGCAGCACAGCAACCACACCTAAATTGAGGGGAAAATTCGAAAACAAGTAACCCTTTATTAACCCTCTCCTAAATCCCCTCAAAATCTGAAAAGGAGAAACAAAGAGAAAAATCAATCTAGGGCTACCTGTTTTCCATATTTTAGTAATCCACAAGAGTTGCCTGCTTTTTACTTTCAACACATTTTTAATTAAATATCCACTTAAGGTAACTAGGGCTAAAACCTTCTCTATTAAGCCCCCCTGGATACCCATTTCTGAGGCAACTAAATTGGACCAACTAGAGCCAACCTAAGGATTCCAAGCTAGGGTTTTAGAGACACATCTTTTTCTAAGAAAAGAATCAAAAAGTTTCAAAAAAGGTGTGCCTAAGCCTTATTTGAAAGGACCTATTCAAGAGAAACCCTAAGTAAATCAGGCTCTTAATCTACTTGAACCTTAAAAGAAAGGACCTAAGAAGCTCTCAAAGGAACCAAGAGGTAAAGTTGATCCTTTGGGGTCAATCAACCTTTAAATTAGGTCACTTTGCACACAAAAGGCTTAAAGTTTAAGTGGAACCCCAAGCACCTTGATCTTAACTAAAAGCGGTAGACTTAAGAGGTCAAGGTCCCCATTCTGGTCTACCTGGAATCTCAGTGACAAGAGAGGTTGGGTGGGGGAAACCCTGTAACCCATGGGGATGCTTTACCGTGTAGGGATCTTCGCGGGACTCTCCCTCTCTGGCTGCCCAAGTAATTCTCAGGTGGACGACCTTTCTGACTAAGGGGTATCATCCTCCCCGAACCTCTATAGTCACCCAACATATTTTGGGTGTCTCGATTGGGTCCAGCACATTCTAATCTCATCCAGTCCATTAGTGCATGTTTGGTAGGAGATCCTTGAAACCTCCTCTAAAAATCCATTCTCCCTGAGGCCAAGCCTCGGTACCCTTGTTTGTGCAGCAACCCCACCACATAGATCTTTCCTCGGATTCAGAACCTAGTTCTCCTTCTTCCATCGTGGCACAGTCTGTTGAAGAAGAAAACAATCTTGAGCACTAGCTTCAGCGTTTGAATGACCTCTTCCAGAACATCATGAACCTACCGTAGCGTCCCATGATGCGACATCACTATAATCCCGCCGCGGTGGCAATCGAGCCTCGAGTCCGAATGCCGGCTGGAGGACCTGATTCTAAATTGAAGCCCAATATGATTCATGCCATACCAAAATTCTATGGGCTTAACTCTGAAGATCCATTCCAGCATATCAAATAGCTCAAACATCTGGCCCAGACCTTCGGGTCAGATGCACAAAACCGGGATATTTTGCTCATGAAGATGTTTTCCTTCTCCCTCATGGACAAGGCTATTCATTGGTATCAAACTCAGACTCGTTCGATCAACACCTGGGATGAACTTCAGTCTGAATTTTTGAAGTTCTTTCCCGTTGGTCGGACAAATACCTTGCATCATCAGATTACTCATTTCACCAGCAAACGGGAGAACCTCTTCATGAGGCATGGGACCAATTTTTGGATCTCATGCGAAAGTGCCACCATCACGAAGTTCCTAAATGGGAACAAGTCCAGTCTTTTACCAGCAACTCCGTGAGGACATTAGATTATTCGTCAATACAACTTGCAGAGGGAATATCATGGGTCAGCATGAGGACACAGTGTGGGAGATTCTCGAGAATATATGCGAGAACTCCATCAACAGTGACTCCATGGGTTTATTCGACCGGACGAATACCCGCGCATCGACGAATCTTAGGGGAGCACATGAGACGCAGAGCCTGTCCGCATCTGTCGACTTAGAACTGATGGCCAGTCGGTTGGACAAGGTCTCTATCATCGAGAAGAAAGTGGACGAGCTGACTCGGCATTTGTAGCGAGCCACCTCTACGCAGAACTCTTTTGCACAGCCACGTCCCACGAGGGAAACTGTGAAAAATATCTTTCACCGACCTTCTCAGGGGATGGACCCGTATCCACCCCCGTCTAACTCCCGGACCGGAGGGACCTCCGATCCACTCTACTCTAGTCAGGGGAACTCTGAACCCTATACTCTGACTTCCCTGAGGTTCCTCAGACCTACGAGGACCTCAATGCCATCCAGAATGACCCATTTTCCAACACCTACAACTCTGGATGACAAACCATCCCAACTTCCAGTGGGTGGGAAATTCTCAAACCCAAAGACCACCTTATCAACCCCGTCCACAAGCCCCTCGTCCATATCAGCCGCCTCAGCCTCGGCCCAACCCCAGCTATCAATCTGGGCTAAACCAAGACCAAATGTCCCTCATCCTCCAAACACTGGCTGATATTCAAAGAACGAATGCGGCAATCCAAAAATAGCACAAGGATGAGATCACAGAGGTCCGTAACCAACTCACCCAGATGGCGAATTCCCGCCAACTGGGCACACTTCACAACCTCTGCCAAACCCCAATAGCGTGCCGACCCAGAGGCACGTTATGAACCCAAACTCAGGCCACGCACACATGATTTATCAGGGCCCTTCCGTTCCATCAATTGACGGGATGGAAGCCTCAACATCCTACGTGAGTTATCAACAACAGCCACCCATTTTACCAACCCCTAACCAAAACCAGGCAGGATTAAACTCTGTAATAACCAGTAGTGGTAAAGCAACCCAAGGCCCACCTTATCCAGACCACTCTAAGCATGGTAGTGAACCAAGCCCTAGGATAGCTATCGAGGATGTCCCCATCCCAAATCAGGAACTTGGACCTATTCTAGAGGAACCAACCAAGGTTCCATTTCTCGAGGCCTTGATCAAGGGAAAAAGGACAACCAAACCAGTGGCTCCTGAGGAGGACCTGATCAAGCTCTTTGAACAGGTCCAGATAAACATCCCCTTGATGGATGCAATCCGCCACATATCGACTTACGCACGATTCTTGAATGACGTGTGTACACCTAAGCATAAGCCGCGAACTAAAAGTGGAAGTCCGATCATACTGTCAGAGCAAGCCAGCTCTGTAATCTTGAGCGAACTCCCACCCAAGGCAAAAGACCTAGGCACCCCTCTGATCTCATGTAAAATTGGTGAAACCCAATTCGATAGAGCATTGCTAGACTTAGGTGCCTCCATAAACCTAATACCCACATCTCTGTTTAACCACCTTGAAGAATCCGAGCTTAAATCGACTGAGGTGACATTGCAGCTAGCTAATCGATCCATTAAGTCACCTAAGGGAATACTTGAGGATGTTATTGTTAGGGTGCAGGATTTTTACTTCCCAGTAGACTTTAAAGTTCTAGATATGGATGCACCTGAGAACCCAAGGGATACACCAATTATATTAGGGAGACCTTTTTTGGCCACTGCTAGGGCCAACATAAGCTGTGAGGAGGGCCAAATAGAGTTGAAATTTGGGAATCAAACTCTTAAGAATGACATCTTTAAGGCCCAACAAGGGATTAATTGCGGTGTTGTAGAACAAATATGTGACATCAAAGCCGTGGTTGATGAACCACATATTGAGGACAACCTGATTATCCCCAATCAACCACAAGAAGAACAAAACCCGCAATTAGAGGAATCTGAACCCGATCTAGATACACCCATATCTCCTACCCTTATTCCTCACACACACTCTGAACCACCTGCTGCTGCTGATAACCTCGTCTTGGAACTCAAGCCCCTTCCTGATCATTTGAAATACGTCTTTTTGGGTTCCAATCAGATGTTTCTTGTGATTATAAACTCCAGACTCACACCTGACTAGGAATCCCGTCAGATTGTTGTTCTCCAGCAACATCGTAGAGCCATTGGATGGACTCTCGATGATTTAACTGGGATAAGTCCCTCTTATTGCACACACCACATCTATTCCGAAGAGGGCGCACGACCTTCGCGTGAGATGCAGAGACGTCTGAACCCTAATTTGCAAGAGGTCGTGAAAAAGGAGATCATTAAGTGGTTAGATGCAGGGATCATCTACACAATCTTCGACAGTCGATGGGCGAGTCCAATCAAAGTTGTGCCTAAGAAGGCAGGACTCACCACCATCACGATTGAAACCAGAGAGGTCATACCGACCTATATAGCCAACTCATGGAGAGTCTGCATAGATTATAGACTAAATTCCTCTAAGAAGAAGGATCATTTCCCACTACCATTTATTGATCAGATCATCGAAAAACTAGAGGGAAATAGATTCTTCAGCTTTCTTAACGGGTACTCCAGTTACAACCAAGTGGCAATCCATCCAGAGGACCAAGAGAAGACCACGTTCACCTGCCCCTTCGGGATGTACGCATTCCGAAGGATGCCTTTCAGTCTCTGTAATGCACCTGCAACTTTTCAGTGGTGCATGCTTGCCATATTCTCTGATATGGTAGGTGATTATCTGGAAGTCTTCATGGATGACTTCTCAGTATTTGGGGCATCATTTGATGATTGCCTCCAGCACTTGGTTCAAATACTCAGGTGTTGTATTGACGTGAATCTGGTTCTTTCCTGGGAAGAAAGCCACTTTATGGTGCCTGAGGGGATCGTCCTGGGACATCTAATTTTTGAAAGAGGCATCCAAGTCGATCGAGCCAAGGTTAACTTGATTTCCAAGCTCCCTATGCCTAGCTCGATCAGGGACATCCAATCTTTTTTGAGGCACATCGATTTTTACCATCGATTTATCCCTAATTTCTCAAAAATTGTGCACCCTCTGACCACTCTTCTCTCTAAGGATGTTCCTTTTGAAATTCCCAAGGAATGCACTCAAGCATTTGAGATCCTTTCATGACCGAGTTACCCAAGCCCCAATCCTACAGTCCCCTGATTGGTCTCAACCCTTTGAAATCATGTGCGATGCATCTGACTTCGCTGTAGGAGCGGTTTTGGGGCAGAAGAGTGACGGGAAACCCGTGGTCATCTACTACGCTGGCAAAACACTTGACGAGGCTTAGCGTAACTACACGGTTACGGAGAAAGAGCTACTAGCCGTAGTATTTTCCTTAGAAAAGTTCAGATCATATCTCATGGGTTCTCATGTTATTATTTACTCGGATCACACAGCTGTGAGGCACCTCCTTGCAAAGAAGGACGCGAAACATCGATTAATCCGATGGATCTTGCTGTTGCAAGAATTTGACCTCGAGATTCACAACAAAACGGGAAGACAGAACGTGGTAGCTGACCACTTATCCCGCCTTCCTTCTGAGATCATCGACCCTTCCGGACCCATCACGGAGCATTTTCCTCATGAGCACCTCCTAACTATTGGTACAAGGCTTCCATGGTTTGCTAATATAGTAAACTACTTGGCATCACACCATATCTCGTCTGATTGGCCGAAGGCCAAGAAAGACAAATTACGCTCCGATTTCAAGTATTACATTTGGGAAGACCCGTATCTATTCCGCATAGGTGTTGACCAAATTATCCGACGATGTGTCACGGAAGCTGAAATCAAAAACATACTTTCTTTCTGCCATGACCAGGCATGCGATGGCCATTTTTCTAGGCACAAAACTGCATCAAAAGTCCTCTAGTGTGGCTTTTACTGGCCAACAATCTTCAAGGATGCATACAATCACTGTAAGGCATGCAACCGTTGCCAAACTTTGGGCAACATGAGCCATCGTGACATGATGCCTTTACAGCCGATTCTCGCATGCGAGATTTTTGACATTTGGGAGATTGATTTTATGGGACCCTTCCCTATCTCAGACAGCTTCGGGTACATTTTACTTGCTGTTGACTATGTGTCCAAATGGATCGAAGCCATTCTGACCTGAACCAATGATCACAAAGTCGTTATCAAATTCATTCACCAAAACATCTTCTCACGGTTTAGGATTCCCTGTGCGATCATTTTTGATGGAATGACCCATTTCACAAACGCTTAGTTCAGGTCACTGATGACCAAATACAGGGTGTCACACCGAATCTCCACTCCCTACCACCCCCAAACTAATGGTCTAGCTGAGCTATCAAATCGGGAGATCAAGAAAATCCTCCAGGTTATTATTCGACCAGACAGGAAGGACTGGTCATCCCAGCTTCCGAAAGCTTTGTGGGCTTAGAGGACCGCCCACAAGATCCAATTAGGCATGCCTCCTTTCAGACTGGTGTACGGGAAGGCATGTCACCTCCCGTCGAATTAGAGCATAAAGCCTATTGGGCAGTACGGAACTGTAACTTAGATCTTTCTAAGGCTGGAACCCACAGAAAGCTTCAGATAAGCGAGATTGATGAATTACGCCTCGATGTGTATGAAAACTCGCAAATCTACAGAGAGTGGGTTAAAGCCTTTTATGACAAGCACATATCTAGAAAGATCTTTCATCCTGGTCAAAAGGTCTTACTTTTTGATGCTCGACTCAAACTGTTCCCGGGAAAGCTGCGATCCAAGTGGATTGGACCATACCTAGTGCGACAAATCTTTGGAAATGGAGCCATTGAGAAAAGCCCACTTAGCCACAATTTTGAACCCTTTGTCGTGAATGGTCAGAGACTCAAACCATTCATTGACATGACCAATACAGATTTTGTTGATGCATCTTTTATCCTCCATTCTCCCTGAGCTCATTGCGCCCAACCGATGGTGTAAAACTCAGCGCTTAACGGGAGGCAACCCGTCATTCTTTCAAAAACCCGAAACCTTTCCTTATATTTCTTTGCACTTTAGGGTTCATCCTTTAGGACAACCGACTCCACCTCAGGTGCCCGTACCCAAGATTAAAAATCGTCCGCAACAGTCACCCCGACCCGTCCACTCACCCAACACCTATCCTAATGAATGAACCAAGCTGAATAAAAACCCACCTAATTTACAATGGGGACATTGCAAATCTTAGGCATGGGGGGTACGAAAGTGCAAAATGTATGAAAACTCATAACAAGAAAAGGTTTCAACAAAAAAATCACATATGTCAAAAACACCAAAAAAATAAAAAAAATTTGAAAAAACACCAAAAAAATAAAAAAATTGAAAAAGAACAAAAAAACTGAAGGGGGAAGAAAATTTTTGTGGGCTATACAAAATAGGAGGAGAAAAAGAATAAAATGCTAAAAAGGAGTACAAAATGAAAAAGAAACAGATAGTCATTAGTAAGAGATTAAAGGATTAACCGAAGTTCTAGACCACATTAAGAAAAGTAAAGAGAAGTGCTAAAGAGATACAAAGAGATTACTAGGAATGCTGACCTTAGGCCTTTTTGGCTAGACTCTTAGTACCCGTTAAGATCTGGATATTCCTCAAGAGGTTAAGGAAAATGCAAAGCTTAAATATTAAGTCTAAGGCTTGAGGAGTATTCGGCCTCGTTAACTGACCTTCGATTTGCGGGACTCAGTAACCTAAGCACCCCAATTCACACAGTCTGGATCAGTGCGCATAACAATCAAAATCACGCAGAAGCATTTTAATGTTCTGAAAAGGTTGCCTAAATTAGGAGCGGCCGATCAACACAAGTTAATTTGGACGAGTTATTGGCGCGAAAAGGTGAAAAATTCCCCTCGAAGATGCGTAACAACATATCATCTCCTCGGTGCTTGTCTCTTAGGATATTTACATATCCTACCGGGGGCATGTAAGCACTTTGTTGGTTCAGATACCATGGATGGCATTATCACGAAATGTCAATCGCCAGGGTCTGGATTCTACCATGGAACGCCATGGGCAGGATTATCTCAAAATCTCGAAAACCATGCTTCTGAGGGTTACCATGGGCGGTGCTATCACGAAGCATCGATTGCCAGGGACCTTTGAGGATTGATGATGGGGATGAGGAATCCGATATAGACCGTGTTGTGAAGCCAATCCGAAGCTAGAAATAAAAAGAAAAGAGAGAGAAAACTCTCCAAACAAATAAATCCTTTGTCTCTCTCTTCCAAAAACGCACTGCAAACTGAACCAAGGCTAAAATTATGTCTCAAGCACGGGTGCTTTAACCACAGAGTACAATAAACCTTAGGGTAGTTCCTGCAGGCCTTAAAAACATTCGCTGAGGACCTTGGCTAAAGCTGGACAAGTCTGGATCTTGGTTGGTACTAGAGTACCTTTAGGCCCATTGTTGGCATTCTGACCTAATCAAAGAAGAAAAAGCACTTATCATAACTGGTGAAAGAAATTCATGGTCTAGAACAGAAGTTAAAACCTTAAGATTTTATTAAGGGACTAGCAAAAGCTAGGCATGGGGGTATGATGAGAACCTCATCATGAGCCCTAACTAGCATATTTTGACCCTAATAAAGCGAACAAGAGCTCCTACATAACCAACAGAAGGGCTTAATTCAAGGGATCATTAATCTGGGAAGAGAACATAAAACAAGGGGTAAAGCTGTAATTTTACCATTGCAGTGCATCAATGTGATTTCTAAAGATCTAGACATAGGTCAATTAGACTTAATAAGAGAAAAGTGCGATGGTTCAGTCAAAAAAGAGTTATTATGAAATCTAGGAATTAAATGGCATTCTGTAACCCTAAAACAAATCCACTTAAATTCACAAGGTTTCAAGAAAGATAAAAATCAACTAAACCATCTAAAAATCATGGAAAAATATCCTCTAGGGTGTAGAATCTTAAATTTTACCTTTGGAACCTATTTTGACTTAAATTGGGGTCCATGCCCAATATTTGACCTAATTTAGGTTTTTGTGCAAAATATCCAGTCAAAAGTGGTCAAACCTAAAATACAACTTCACCATTGGATTCTTTAGGTCCAAATTAGGTTAATACCAAAATTTGGACCTAAGGGAAGGATGTCTTGACCTACTTTGCAAATTAGTCCACAAATTACATTTAAACCCTCAACTTTTTGAAACCCTTGCAAATTCCCCCCTAATTTCTTCGTCTCTTCCTTCATTTCGATCTCTTTGCCATTGCAGCAGGGACCCATACCTCCGGCGACTTTGCATGAAGGTTCTCTCCTTGGATTCATGGGGAGCCGCTCCCAGATTTGAAAGGGAAGCTCCCTGCGAAGCCCCCTATCGCATGGGCAGCTCCCCATGCCCTAAAATGCCCCATACCTCTTGTGTGAACGCTCGAGAGGTATGGGTCTCGCTCTGGCCATACCTCCGGCGTGGTATTCTCGCCTCCTCTGTTCACTCATCCCTCTACCTGCGCCTATTTAAGCCTGCCCATAGCCCTCCGCTCTGGCAAGCCTGATTTGGCTGAAGATTACCCCCCAATCTCATCTCCTCCTCACTCCGGCCAATTGCCCGCGGCTTCCGGAAACTTTTCCTCCTTCTTCTCGTCGCTCTGCCACAGTACCAGTGGCAGAGCCATCTCCACCGTACTCCTCTGCACCGCGCCGTACCAGCGCGCGCTCCTCTGACCCTCTTCCTCACCGCTGCTTCTTCATTATAGGGTCTTCGTCTCCGACGATGGCAGTACCCGCCGCTCACCCTCCACCTCCGCCCTTCGCTCCAAGTCCATTAGTTAAGCTCCTCTCCCTCTACTCTTCATTTCCCCTTCATCAATTTTTAGTTTCGACCCCTCGATCGCCACTACCACCATCATTGTTTTCACCTCCAGCCACCAACTCTGGTGAGGTCGCTCCACCTCCACAGGCCGTCCCACCCCTCGCCGACCGGTCCCTAAGCATCGCCCCGACTCACTGATCATAACCCCCCATTCACAACACTCCGCTACTCACACAAACGCACCCCCGAACACACCCACCTGCACAATCACAGTGTGCCCTAGGCACTCTCCCACAGGCGTTCCCACGCCTCGCCAACCACCTCTGCACATTCGTCGTACCTTGGTGAAGCTCCCTGAGCTTTTTGATGTGGCCGCAAGGCCGTTTTGGCGTATTTAGGTACCTAGCCGCCGGCCGCCATTATTGATGACCTTGAAGCAAGCTTCGAGCAGGCCCAGGCTTCGCACAGCTCCAAATGAGACTCCCAGGTTGTGCGGATTTGAAGCCCGCGTGCGTCCAGGCCCTCACTCAATGACTCTAACCTCTGCAGCTTATCCAATTGGACGCGCCATCTACTGCTGTGCACGCAACAGGAAGGTGGGACGTTTAGTCCCACCTCGGAAGTGGGTGAGTGGGCGCAGCAATATAAATTGAAAAACTGCTTAAGGCTCTTCGCCTCCTACTCACAGGGTAAGGTCCATCTCTCACCCAACCCAACGCCTCGTCCGCGATCACACCCCGCGGACCTGGTGATTCGACCCGACCAGCACACCTCGCCCACCACCGCACGCTGGTGGGCCTGGTCCCGGGCACGCTTACCCGACCCGTTTACCCGAGAAACGCTCTAGGAGAGCTGTGTCCTAGGAGCGAAATAGAGAGAGAGAGAGAGACGCGGGGAGGGTAGGGGGTAGGTTTTGCTTCTCTGTGCTGTGGAGGGAAGAAGGAGGAAGAGGAAGCAGCTGCGGAGAAGAAGTGAAGAAGAAGAGGAGCAGCTAAGGGAAGAAGAAGAAGCTGAAGACTTAGTCGCGAGAAGAAAAAGAAGGCAGAGGAAGGAGTCGAAGAAGAAGGAGGAGGAGGAGGCGCAGCACAGCTCAAGAAGAGAAGAAGAAGAAGCCAAAGAGGAAAGCCAAAAAGAGGAGGAAGGAGCTGCAGCTGAAGACTCAGTCGCAGAGAAAGAGAAGAAGAAAGAAGAAGGAACTGCTGCAGAGAAGAAAGAAGAAGAAGCCAAGGAGAAGGAAGGAAGAAGAAGAAGACTCGGGCACTGTAGCAGACATCAGTTAATCTGGAGAAGGCCAAAGACAGAGAAAGAAAGAAAAAAGAGAGAAGAGAAGAAGAAGAAGAAAAAAAAGAGATATATATAGAGAGAATTTATTTCTTTTTCTCTATTTACATTGCATTAAATATCTTTCAAGTAACATTTGAGATTGTGATTTTGCTTCTGAAATACCAAATTGCTCCTTGAGTTCGACCTCGGAAGTTTTTAAATTTTGAGTAAATAAATTTAATAATCGTTTTTCACAGTATACTACAACGCATATCTTTTTAAGCTGCAAGACCAAACGATTACTTCGCCTTCTAAGTTGTTACCTTGTTACTTGTGTTGTCATTTTGCCTTCACACTCAATGCCATCTGACTCGACTTGGCGACGAGCTAGCTAGCTAGCCCTAGTCCTCCTAATGAACCTTTGCCACCCAAGTACCAAGCCAACAAGGCAAGTGTGTCGTTCTAGGTGGTTTTGCCAGGTAAGTTAGTTGGCTAATTTCAAGCAGATCAATTAATCTTCTTGAGGTGTTGGCGAGATGTCAATGATCATCATCATGTGCTCTCCTTGTCTTACGATTGGGTTGACTCCTCCCTTGGCCCAATTAGGGCTTGTTTATGCTTCACATGCCACTCTTAATAGGCTTTGCCTTTTCTCCCCTTATCAAATAGTGAACTTTACTTCCAATGGAGGCAATAAAAGAGAATGATTGCAAGTGATGGAGATGCAATGAGGATCAAAGAGATAGAGGCAGTAGCTAGTAGTTATTGGTTTGCTACTTAACTTAATTGGTGGGTTGTGACGGATGCCATGGGTGTTACCTTGGTGCAATACCTCAAAAATAATAGTATAGAAGTTTAAGAGCAATGAAATGTAGTTATAAGGGTTTGAGAATTGCTATTTAATATAGCTCGGGCTTAAACATTTTAAATCTTTGATATGTTAGATCCAAAACCAATTAAGTTAGCGCAAACAACCTATTTGATTAGAGAGCCTAATTGCATCAATTGAGATGCAATTGCTATATGGTGACGTGGGAAATCATGTTGAAATCAGTGAGATTTGGGAAATGTTTTTAGTCCCATACTAAAAGTGGATAAACCTCTTGGTGAGTGTAAAAGGCTTTTGCCACCTATGGCTTATGTAGCAAAGAGTAAGAGGTGGGGCTAGGGACCATGCACTCACGTACAGGCGCCCTGCCCTGCCTCGGCTTGGTCTCAGGCTTAGGTGAGAATCAATTTGGAACTTGGAACTTGGATGCCTTTTGCTACGGATTTTTAATCTCCCGATTTTGACCTGGATTGGTCGATCAAAATGTAAAATTGGTCAACTAATTGTTTTGGTCGATCAATGAATTTAGTTTGGTTGACCAATTAGTGAAATTTGATAGACCAATTGTTTTGGTCGATCAATGAACTAAATTGATCAATCCATTGCCGTGTTTCCACAAAACAGGAATTTCCCTAAATGTCTAGTCGTGGGCTCTATATAAGAGCCACAAGGAGGCTCTCATTTGACACACAACAACAGTAGAAAAGCTCTCTCCACTCTTTCCCTCTCCCTCTCTCGTTCTTGTCTCTCTTTCTTGGTGAATTCATTTGACGAGAGATCGATAGAAAAATCTCCAATCACTTTTGTCGATTTTGCACAAAGAGATTGAGAGATCCACGAGAAGTTTTAGTTGATCAAACCATTCAGTTGATAGATCAATCGGGAATTTGGTTAGAAACCAAATTGCTTCGACTTCGTTTTCCTGAGGTGGTTTTCGAGAACATCCAAGATTGGAGTGTACCAAATCTTAGAGGTGGATCGTCATATCCTAGGAGGAGTTTGTCAGGCCCCGATGCACCGATATTGTGTGGGGCGATACCTTCTCTAAGGGAACTCCTTAATGGACACTTCAATCGGAGTAAAATCTAATCCCTTCTCTTGTTTATTTGTGTTATTACATGTTATTTGTTTTTTCTTTTATTCTGGATTTTGCCAAATAATGTTTAACTTGCTTGATTTAATATTTTTGATCTATGCGAAAATGTTGGAAATGCATATGTTTTTATTTATTTATTTCCTATATGCGTTAATTTCAACAATCTTAGTGAAGGTATCGCTTAGATCTAAAATATTTAGGATATAGGAAATAACCTTTAAATCACGAGTATACTTATCTGGTATGCTCGAGAAATTTGGTGGGCAAAATTTCAAGCGCTGGCAACAACGCATGAGAATTTGGTTGACCACCATTGGTTTGATCTCGGTGTTGGAAACCGATTGCCCGATTTTTATATAAGAAAAAATCCACTCCTGAAGGCCAAAAGGTGGTGAATGTGTGGAATGAGTGCAACCGTATTTGTCATGGTTGCATCATATTGGCATTGTTTAATGTGCTGTTTGATGTGTACAGCACATCCATGTCCACTGCGAATGGGCTATGGGAGGAGTTGGACAAGAAGCAAAATTCCTGTCGCAAAATTCCTGAGGCTTGGTATTGAAAAATACTTTTTCGCAAAATTCTTTAAATTCCAAATGGCTGAGGGTAAATCGATATCGAAGCAGGCACACGAATTTTTGTTAGTACTCCATGGCTTAGTAGAGGCTGAAATGAAACTTCCTGAGAAGTTTCAAGTTATGTCTATCATTGAGAAATTCCTTAAATCTTAAGAGGACTTTGGGATGACTCTCAAGCATAGGAAGGGAAAGATTTGTCTTGATGACTTGATGATAGCCATTGCTATTGAGGAAGAGCATAGAAAACAGAAACCTGTAATGCCTGTGGAGTCTAAGGAGAATGTCATGACATCTAAGGGCAAGGAGAATAAAAATAAGAACATTAAAAACAAAACGAGGGCCAAACCCAAGATCTAGAAGAAATCCAAGAGTAAACCATGCTGGCATGATGGGTAGGTTGGGCATTTGAAGAAGGATTGTTCTTTTAATAAAGCTCAGCAAAAGACCACAGATGGGAATCTTCAGGTGAATGTGATTATCGAGGAGGTCGGGGCTAGCGATAGGTATGTCTCAATAAAATCCGAACTCTATGTTATTCACTATCCTACTGAATGGCTCGTGTATATTGCAACCAATGTACATATTTGTACTGATAGATCGTTCTTTTCTTCCTATCAAGACCTACAGTGGCAGGACTGTGAAAATAGGGAACAAATCTACAACCAAGGTGCTGGGATTCGGACGTGTGGACTTGAGGTTATCCTCGGGGTGAGTCTGGACATTGCGTAGGGTGTTGTACATTCCTGTTGTGAAAAAGAATGTTCTTTTCGGTTCCTTGTTAGTTAGAGAGGGTTTTGAGTTAAACTTTAAATGTAATAAAGTTGTTATGTTGAGATATGAAATATTTTATGGAAAGGGGTATGATGATAACATCATCATCAGCTATAACTAGCTTTAATTAGTCAGAATCAAAAGATAAATGCTCCTACATAATTGTCGGAGAGTCGTAATTCATTGCATATTCTTTCTGAGAGAAATACATTAAATCAGGGGTAAATTTGCAGTTTTAACTTCATATCCTAAATGTAGAGTAACTATGGGGTTTCCCAGGGGTTAATTATAGGTCAAATGAGCATTAATGACTAACAAGAGGGTTCATACAGATATAAACGAGTTTTTACGCATTTCAAGAATTAACGGACACCTGAAACCCTGATTTCAGACCCTCTTAATTAATAGAGGTTATGGTCAGGATAAAATTTACCCAAACCTTCTAAAAATCATATAAAAATATGTCATAAGGTTTGATATCCTTGATTTGACCATTGAAATCCATTTTGACCCAAATAGAGTCTTACACAAGAAGTTGCCCTAATTTGGATTTCTGCGTAAATTACCTAGTTAAACTTGGTCAAAACCAAAATCTGACTTCACCATCAGATTCCTTGGATCCAAATTAGGTTTGTACCAAAATTTGGGCCCAATTAAAGATTATCTTGACCAAGTTTGTATTTTAGTCCAATCTGACTCATTTTCTTTAAAATAGCCCCTCAGTTTTCGAAATCTATTACAAGGACCCCCCCTAACTTCATTGTATTCTTCACCAATAGGTCCCTGCATCCATGGCCATGTGAATGCACCTGTAGCCGACCTTCAATCAGGAAGATCTCCCTAATTTCACGCCTAAACCCTTCCAAAATTGGAAGGAGGACTCTTGAGAAGATCCTCTAAGCCACATCTTGGGTTCTAATTCTTGCCCAAAAGCTAATGTGAACCCTTTGAAATAAAGGGTTTCCTATTTCACGAAAGCTCCAAGCTTCCAAGCTTGGTTTCCAAGCTTAGAACAGCCTCTTGAATCCTATAAAAGGACCCACAATGCAAGGTCATGCTCCTTAGCTTGGTTTAGAGGTCGAAATCCCCTTCTTCCCTTCTCCCTGACCTTCGTCTCCACCAACTCTAGCGACCCTCTTCGACTGCCCTCTTCGCTCACCGTCACAGACAATAGCGGCGAATTCTCCTTCCTCTCACTCTTCCGCATCTTGCAATACCAACGAGCACCGCCTACCTCCCCTCGTCGTCGCCGCTTCTCCCCCACCAGAGGTATTCTCATCTCTGACGCCAGCCATACCATACCCGGCGCCCTTCCTCCCCTTTCGTCCTTAGAATAGGTTAGTTAGACTCCTCTTCTCCCCTACTCTCTTTCCCTTTCTTTATCCCTCAATTTAACCCTCGACACCGTCGTCCACTCATCATCTTCATCTCTAGCTGCACCTTCGGCGAGGCTTCCCCGTCGCTCCACCACACCACACGCCTCACCAATACTTCCTACACCTCCGCTTCATCCACCCAAACCAAACCCCCATCCTTATTCACTGTTTCATCCACTCACAACCTCCACCGAACAACCTACCTTCTCACCTTCATCTTTGTCATCGTCCACCTTTCACACACCCTCTCACGCCACGAAACCACCACCACCACCTTCGCCAACACTTGGCGATTCTCCTGAGGTGTCTTAATGTGGCCATGAGGCCATATTTTGAGTTTCAGGTGTTCGTCGGTTCGCCGCCACCACCACCATCATCTCCACCTTGTTCTTCACGATCCGGACACGAGAGCACCAGGCTACACCCTCCAGATCGAGCAGAATTCCTCCAGGCACCACTCCAGACCCTCAATTGAGAGCCTCGACCTCAGCTGCTGCTCCAATCGACGAAGTCTCCACAACTGCAGCTACGCGTGAAATAGCAGTGGAGATAGTCCCACATCAGGCACAGAAGGACGCATAGCTACACCAATATTATTTTTGTGTTTATGCTCTATCGCCCAAGACACTTGAGGGGTCGGGTCCCTCACACCCCTTCACATCCGAATACCCGCCTACTTCACACCTCGCCTGCTACCCACGCACGTAGGCCTGGACATTGTACACGACCCATGTACCCGAGTATCTAGATCCGAATACGCTTGCTGGGTCTGTGAGAGAGAAGGAAGAGAAGGAAATTGTGAGAGAGCGGGGAGGGTTTTGCTCTCTGGAGCTTAGTCCCTTGTGCCGAAAAGCCTAACACTTAGGCTCTGTGAAGGAGAAGAGAAGAAGAAGAAAAAGAAGAGATAGAGAAGCAAAATAGAGAAGAAAGGGAAGGCCTTGAGAAGAAGGAGAAGGCTTGTGCAGAAAGCTAAAGTAGAAGAAGAAGAGAAGGAAAGGAAGGAAAGTAGAAGAACAGAAGAAACAAGGAAGAAGGCTTTGAGAGCCTTGATCACTTAAATTGTCTGGTGGAATGTTCTAACGTCTAATTTGGCTTGATACTGTGGCCACTTTTCTTACGTGGCATTTCTAATTGATGATACTGTTCAAATATTTGAGTAGTTAATATATGCTTAATTAAGGCCAATGATTGGTGATCTAAATCACCATTGTTTTGTTTTAGATTTCTTTTTATCATTGTGATCTATTGAAATACTAATGCTTATAATTGAATATCAATTTGAGTAGATATTATTCATTGAATATCTCTTTTGTGCTTTGATTATGGTGCTCATTTATATGCAATTAAAAGATTAGCATGTGAATTCCATATTTTCTTCCTGTGTTCGACCTCGGACTTCAATTTAGATTCTGAGTAATAAATTTTATCTGTTTGATAGCTATTTGTCGACTACACTACAACGCATTTCCTTAAACTTGACAAAAAGCTTGACAAACAGGGTATTTGGCAGATTTTGATCTATTATTTAGAGTGAGGTATGATGTGGATGTATCATCTAGCAATGCTCTAAATAATGTTAGTTTTCATTTGATTCAATCTGTTTGCAGTAATATTGAATCTTGTGATATATGACATGGTAGATTGGGTCATGTAAATTTTAATTCTTTAAAAAGAATGGTGAAATTAAATATGATTCTTGAACACACCATAAATAAAACTAAGAAATGTGAGATATGTGTGCAGGCTAAACAAACTAGGAAGCCTTTTCACTCTATTACCAGAGATACTGAGGTTCTAGATTTGGTGCACATGGATATCTGCGAGTTTAACGGTGTGTTGACTAAGGACAATAAAAAGTATTTTATCACTTTTATAGATGATAGTAGTAGATATTGTTATGTGTATTTGCTTAAGTCTAAGGATGAGGCATTAAGTTTCTCATCTTTAAAAAAGAAGCAGAAACACAAACTAAGAAAACTCTTAAGAGACTGAGGTCGGATAAAGGAGAGGAATATACGTTCAATTTATTTGATGAACAATGCTAAGCTTTTGATATAGTTCATGAAGTGACGGCCCCATATTTCCCTCAATCTAATGGGATAGCAGAACGAAAGAAAAGAATCCTAACTGATATGGTTAACGCTCTTTTGCAAAGTTCAGGATTACCTACTGGTCGTGCTTAGGACCGGTTTGTATTTGTATTTTATTACTCGAAAATAGAAAATCTCCGAGGTCGAACTCAGGGAGAAACACTTGATTCTAGAAGTGTACAAAATCACAATTTACAATATGTATACTGTTTTACAAAAAAGATTAAAGAAAGGAAAATTGATTCTTTTCTTCTCTCTCTTTCTTCTTTTTTCTGCCTCTCTCTTTCTCTTTTCAGGCATCTGACTCCAAGGGTCAGACGACTTAAACTCCACTAGCTACAGTACTGCTGTTGCTGGTTCTACTTCTTCCTCTTGGCTTTTTCTTTGGCCTTCTGCTTCTTCTTCCTTGTTTCTTCTTTGTAGCTCTTTTCTATGTGCTAGCCTTGCCTTTCTTCTTCCTTCTTCAGCCTTAGCTCTCTGACTTCCTCTTCTGTTGGCTTTACCTCTCCTTCTTCCTTGTCTTTCCTTCTTCTCTTCTGACTTCTCTTATTTGCGGCTAAGTGTCAGCTTCACCTTTCCCTTGTTTCCTTCTTTTTCTTCCCTTGGTCTACCTCTCCTCTACTACAGTGCGTCTCTCTTCTTCTTCTCTGCTGCTCACGTCCTCCTCCTCCTTTTCCTACTTTCCTTCCTGCACAGTGCACAATTAGGAAAAACCTAACCCCTACCCTCCCCACGTCTCTCTCTCTCAAATTCACTCCAGGGTTCGCTCCCAGAGCCTTAATCGGGTATGCTGGTCGGGTGACACACCCAGGACCAAGTGCACCGACGTGGGTGGTGCACGACGTGTGCATAGGCAGGTTAGTCGCATCCGGGTGCTAGGTCCGCGGGGGAAGTATCGCGGACGAGACGTGGTGGGGGCGAGGGACCTCACCCCAGTGTGTTTCAAGGTGATAAGCCTGAAACACTTTTGCAATTTATGTGCAGGTACCCGCCTGCAAACTTTCGAGGTGGGACAAAAGTCCCACCCGCGTCTTCCTGTGCACCCGCAACTGATTACGCGAGCGAATGCAGCTGCAACTGAGTCCCCTGACGCTAAGTGAATGCCTGGCTAACTTCATGAGGGGATTTCGCACCTTCTGGACCTGGAGGCCTGGGTTGCTGGGACCTGCGTGAAGCTTCAAGCAAGCTCCAAGCTGCTGTGCCAATGGCAGACGACGTTGCGAACCTGAAATCACAGATACGGCCTTGCGGCCCTGTCAGATCCTTCAGCAAGCTTCGCCTGCGCACGGCGAAGGTGACTCGAGGGTCAGCGTGGTGTGAAGATGCCTATGTGGGTGAGCCTAGGGCTTACTGTGGCCATGGAGTTGGGTGTGTTCGGTGGGTGAGTATGGAGATGTTGGTGGTCAGTGGAGGGATGGATAGTGATCAGTGGGTGAAGGAAAAAGTTCTGAGGTAGGTGGCGAGGTGTGCAGAGGAGTGGAGTGATGGTTTCACCTCGCTAGAGATTGGCCGGAGATGGGGAAGATGGTGGTGGACAGTGGCTGTCGAGGGGTAATTTGTGAAATAGATTGAGGGGAATTGAAGAGGGGATAGAGAGGAGTAAGTCTAACCTAATTAAGTGGACGAAGGGGGAGAGATGGCGACTGGCAGTACCTGCTATAGCTGGAGAAGACGATGTCCAGTGGAGGGAGACGATGGGGCTAGAGCGTTCGCACGAGAGGTATGGTGGCCGGTAGGGCATGTGAACCGGTCCATGCAGAAGAGGACAACGCAGGGAACCCTCCTTTCAAGTCTGGGGCCGGCTCCCCAGGTCTGTGCAGCATCATCCTCCGTGCAAAGTCACCAGAGGTATGGCCTGTGTAGTGCGGGGGTAGAAGTACCTGTCTGAAGAAAGTGACAAGAAAGATAGGGGGGTTTTTACAAGGGTCCAGAAAGCTAAGGGTCAAAAAGTAATTGTTGATGACCGTTTTGTAAAGTGGGTCAAGGCGACCTTTCCTTAGGTCCAAATTTTGGTATAACCCTAATTTGGACCTGAGGAATCCAATGGTAAGGTTGGATTTTAGGTTTGACCATGTTTGACTGGACATTTAACATAAAAACCTAAATTAGGACAAAAATTAGGTATGGTTCTCAATCTAGGTCAAGATAAGTTCCAATGGCCAAATTGAAGGTTCTAAACCTTAGGGGATATTTTTTCATGAATTTTAGAGGGTTTAATTGATTTTTATCTTGCCTGAAACTTCGTGAATTAAAGCAGGTTTATTTTAGGATTATAGAAGTTCATTTAATTCCCAGACTTTGTCATAACCCTTTCCTGATTGAATCATCCCACTTGTTCTCTTATTAAGCCCATTTGACCTCTGTCTAGACCCTTAGAAATACTGTTTATGTACTGCAATGGTAAAATTACAATTTTACCCCTTGTGAATTATTTTATATTCAGATTTACAATTCCCTGATTTAGGCTTTCCCTTAGGTTTTGTAGGAGCTTTTGTACACTTAATTAGGTCAAAATGTATTAGTTAAGGTTTATGATGAGGTTCTCATCACCTACTTACATGTGGGGGGAAGCTTGGAATACAGCATGCCATATTCTGAATAGAGTTCCCCTCAAGTATAAGGAAAGTAGTGCATTTGAGATTTGGAGAAACAGGAAACCAAGTTTGAAATATCTCAAAGTGTGGGACTGCCTTGCAAAGGTGGTTGTCCCAGAACACAAGAGGAAGAAGCTTAGATCTAAGACAGTTGACGCGATCTTTCTGGGTTTCATTGATAATAGCTATGACTACAGATTTTTAGTTATAAAATCTGAGATTTCAGGCATAGATGTCAACACTATTGTTGAGCTTCACGATGCTACATTTTTTGAGGATGTCTTCCCTATGAAGACTGAAATACCTCAAAATGTGACATCTGATGATCTAGCCACCACATTTGGTTCTATTCCTAATTAAGTGGAAAGGATGTCTAATGTGGGGGCTAGCTCTTCCCATTCTGAACCCAATCAAGTAGAAGAGTTTGAACCTAGGAGAAGTAAAAGACCAAGAATTGCCAAGGACTTGGGAAGTGATTTTATTACTTACCAAATCGAGGGTGATCCCCCCACTTATCATGATGCTATGGCTTCTTTTGAAGCTAAGCATTGAAAAGATGCCATTAAGAATGAGATGGACTCAATCATCTCTAATGGCACTTGGGAGTTGGTTGATTTACCTCCAGGGTGTTCTACTATTGGGTGCAAGTGGGTGTTTAAGAGAAAACTCAGGCCTGATGGATCTATTGAAAAATACAAAGCTAGACTTGTTGCCAAGGAGTTCAAGCAAATAGAAGGAATCAATTATTTCGATACATATTCTCTAGTAACTAGGATAACTACTATCCGGATGCTTATTGCATTAGCTTCTATTTATGATCTCACAATCTACCAAATGGATGTGAAGACTGCCTTTCTTCATGGTGATCTTGAGGAGGTCTATATGGACCAGCCTAAGGGATTTGTAGCTCCTAGGAACGAGAAAAAGGTTTGCAAGCTTGTTAAATCTCTTTATGGTTTGAAACAAGCACCCAAGCAATGGCATGAAAAGTTTGATAAGATTATACGATCTTTTGGCTTTGCAAGTCACAAATTTGACAGGAGTGTCTACTCTATGATTAAGGGTGATATGTGTATTGTCCTATTCCTATATGTAGATGATATATTATTGTTTGGATCAGACATTAAAATTGTGAATGAAACTAAGTTGTTCTTGAATAGTAAGTATGAAATGAAGGATATGGGTGTAGCAAATGTGATCCTAGGCCTCAAACTGATTTGATCAGCAGGGGGGATAGCTATTTCTCAATCTCATTATGTTAAGAAGGTTCTTGAGAAATTTGGCTATGAAGAATGCAAGGGTGTAAGCACTCCTTTTATTTCATCAAAATTTCTCTATAAGAATAGAAGTGAAACACCTATTTCACAACTAAGATATTCACAGATTATAGGAAGCTTGATGTATTTGGCTAACTGTACTAGACCTGATATTTCTTTTTCCATGTCTAGGTTGAGTAGATACACAAGCTGTCCTAACCATACTCATTAGGATGCCTTAGACCGAGTACTTAAGTACTTAAAGGGAACTGTTTCCTTAATTTGCATTATGGTAAATATCCTTCAGTTTTGGAAGGATATAGTGATGCAAGTTGGATCGATCAAATGGAGGATTTTGGGAGTAATGGTGTTACAAGGTATGTCTTTACCCTTGGAGGCGGTGCAGTCTCCTGGCGGTCTACAAAACATACCATTTTAGCCCGGTCTACCTTTAAGGCTAAGCTATGTGCTTTGGACACTACAGGAATTGAGGCTGAATGGCTAAAGGGACTTCTGTTTACCTTTAAGGCTGAGCTATGTGCTTTGGACACCACTGGAATTTAGGCTGAATGACTAAAGGGACTTCTTACAGAAATCCCTATGGTGGGTAAGCTAATTCCTGCAATATCTTTGCATTGTGATAGTGATAAGCACCTCATTATGAACCTTAAATAACACATTTTGACCTAATAAATTGAACAAAAGCTCCTATAAAACCTAAGGGAAGGCCTAAATCTGGGAATTACAAATCTGAGAATAAAATAATTCACAAGGGGTAAAACTGTAATTTTACCATTGCAGTACATAAACAGAATTTCTAAGGATCTAGACACAGGTCAAATGCGCTTACTAAGAGAAAAAGTGGGATGGTTTGATCAGGAAAGGGTTATGACAAAATCTGGGAATTAGATGACTTTCTGTAACCCTAAAACAAATCCACTTTAATTCACAAAGTTCCAGGCCAGATAAAAATCAATTAAACCCTCTAAAATTCATGAAAAAATATCCCCTATGGTGTAGAACCTTCAAATTGGCCATTGGAACCTATCTTGACCAAGATTGAGAACCATACCCAATTTTTGACCTAATTTGGATTTTTGTGCAAAATGTCCTATCAAACATGGTTAAACCTAAAATCCAACCTAACAATTGGATTTCTTAGGTCTAAATTAAGTTTATACCAAAATTTGGACCTAAGGAAAGGTCGCCTTGACCCACTTTACAAAACGGTTCTCAATAATTACTTTTTTACCCTTAGCTTTTTGGACTATTGCAGATACCCCCTACCTTTCTCGTCTCTTTCTTCAATCGGGTCCCTCTGCCACCCGCCTGCGCAGGCCATATCTCCAGCGACTTTGCTCGGAGGATGGTGCTGCACAGACGTGGGGAGCCGGCCCCAGATTTGAAAGGACTCCTTACGTTGTCTCCTACAGCATGGGCCAGCTCCCAGCCCTGCCGGCCACCATACCTCTTGTGCGAACGCTCGAGAGGTATGGGTCTTTTTCCGGCCACGCCTCCGGTGAGGTATCCTCGTCTCCTCCTTGCGACTCTGTCACTGGCAACACCTATTTAAGGAACGGCAACCCCTGCCACTTCCTTCAAGCCTGTTTTGGCCAAGGAAATCCCTCAATTTTCATCTCCTCCTCCCCTGGCCATTCGCCTGCAGGCTCCGATGACGCTCCTCCTCCTCTCTCGTCACCTTGCCACCATACCAGTGGTAGGGTTACCTCTGCCGTCATCCACCGTGCTTTGCCGTACCAGCAGGTGCCCTCCAACCCCTCTTCCTCGTCGCCGTCTTCTCCCCTGGGCATTGTCTTCTCCAGCGACAGCGGGTACAGCCAGCCACCAACTCTCCCCCTTTCGTCCACTTAGCTTGGTTAGACTTACTCCTCTCTTTCCCCTCTTCATTTTCCCCCTCTAAATTTTTACTATCACACACTGACCATCACACACCATCGCCACCTTCTCCACCTCTAGCAGACCACCGGTGAGGCGCTGCCACCGCGTCGCACCTCCAAATGCCTCACCAAACACCCCATGAGCTTCGCCACAATCCACTGATCACTTTCCGCACATTCACTAACCGCCAGCACCGCCCCACACTTCCACCGACCTAACCCGCCTCCACGGCCACAGAGCTACCTGGGCACACATGCCTAGGCCGCCCCGAAACCAGCCAACAACCGCCTCACCTTTGCCATGATACAGCGAAGGTTCTCCTATGATCTGATAGGGCCGCGAGGCCGTATGTGTGATTTCAGGTTCTCACGTTTTCCGCCATTAGTGTAGGAGCTGAAGCTTGCTTGAAGCTTCGCACAGGACCCAGCACCCCAGGCCTCCAGGTCCAGAAGGCGCGGAATCCCCTAGAGAATTCAAGCAGGCCTTCACTTGGCGTCAAGGGCCTCAGCTGCGTCTGCAATTGAGTGCCGATCTGCTGCTGGCGCAAGCGCGGAAGCGGGCGGGACGTTTAGGCCCACCTCGTTAGTTTGCAAGCGCCCCACCACGCATAAGTTGCAATTGTGTTTTAGTCTTATCACCTCAAAACACATAGGGGCGAGGTCCCTCGCCCTCACTCACATGGCCTCGTCCGTGACTATCCCCCGTGGACCTGGCCCGACCCGAATACCCTGCCTCTGCACACCTCGTGCACCACCCACGCAGTTGCACCTGGTCCCGGGCGTGTCACCCGACCCGCGTACTCGATTAAGGCTCTGGGAGAGCGAACCTTGAAACGAAATATAGAGAGAGAAACTCAGGGAGGATAGGGGTTAGGTGTTGCCTGACCAAACACCTATGCAGGGAACATGAGAGGAAGCAAAGGGGGAGGAGCGGCAAGGACTTAGTCGCAGAGAAGAAAGCTGCGGCCAGCGAGAAAGGGAGAAGGACTCGGAGCAGTAGAGAAGCAAAGGAGGAAGAAGAAGTTGGCACTGTAGTTGCAAAGAAACTGAAGCAGAAGGAGAAAGAAGAAAGAAGAAAGCAAGAGGCGCAGCTGAGACTTAAGCCACACCAAGTAGCTAAAGCAGGAAGAGAAGAAAAGAAAGAGCAGAGGCACAGGGCAAAAAGAAAAGGAGAAAAAGGAGGAGGCTCATCTCAACAGAGAAGAAGAAGCCAAGAGGAAGAAGAAGAACCAGCAGCAACGATAGCTGAGAAGAAAAGGCAAAGCACTGTAGCAAGTGGCATTTAAGTCATCTGACCCTTGGAGTCAGACGTCTGAAGAAAGAGAGAGAGGCAGACAAAAGAAGAAAGAGAGAAGAAAAAAAGAAGAAGAAGACATTTCCTTTTCTTTCTTTAGTCTTTCTTTTGTAAAACAGTATCTATTGTAAATTGTGATTTTCTACGCTTCTAGAATCAAGTTTTGCTCCCTGAGTTCAACCTTGGAGAAGTTTTTTTTTCGAGTAATAAAATATAATCAAATCGGTCCATGACCAGATAGCATAACTGCTATAGCAAAGATTAAGAGTTCAAAGTTTAATCAGAAAACAAAGAGACATATCCAAATCAGACTCAAGTCTTCTATAAGGGATTTTGTATCTCAAGGAGTAATTGTTGTGGAATTTATAGGATTCAAGGATAATACAGCAGATCCATTTACTAAAGAACTTGATAGATCTATAGTCCTTAAGTCTAGGCTTAGGATGGGAGTGAGACCCATTAGGAGTTCACCCGCAACACCAACCCAACCTAACTGAGTGGAGATCCCACAAAGTAGGTTTAATGTGGTGACAACAAGTTGTATGGGGAACTGGTTGGCACTTATTGTTAGATGTTTTTATATCTGAGTTTAATCCATGGAAGCCTGAGTGCCTTAAGCTGCAAATTTAGGAAGAGTAAAGGCTCTAAATGGGTTCAAACCTTTATCACCTATGTGACTGTTATTGTGGCCGCAAGTAAGGGAATAAGGTTTTTCCTGGTTACACTCATGAAATAGGAAAGGATGCAAAGCCTTTAAGAGCACCAACACTGAAGATTATCACTAAGAAATTCATTCTGTTGTCACCACTATACACCCTACATCAAAGGTCAAGATTAGAAGACTAGTTTCACTTTATTCCTGTGGTGGTGAAGGTGAATGACTCAGGTAAGGGTTCAAACCGGAAGGTACCTTTACCGAAAGTAGAGTGTGGTAGCCGAGGAATTTATTGTTGAATTTCAGTGATGAATTTGTGGGGGATTGTTGGATTTAATAGCCTAATTGCATCAATTGGGATGCAATTGTTATATGGTGACGTGGAAATTCATGTTGAAATTAGTGAGATTTGGGAAAGGTTTTTAGTCCCATATTGGAAGTGGATAGACCTCTTGGTGGGTGTAAAAGGCATCTACCTCCCATAGCTTATGTAGCAAAGAGTAAGAGGTGGGGCTAGGGACCACGCACATGCCCTGCCCCACCCCGGCTCCGGCTCGAGCTCTAGCTCGGGTGAGAATCAATTTGGAACTTGGAACTTGGACTCCTTTTACTACGGATTTTTAACCTCACGATTTTGACTTGGATTAGTCGATCAAAATGTAAAATTGGTCAACCAATTGTTTTGGTCTATCAATGAATTTAGTTTGGTCGATCAATTGGTTTGGTCGACCAATTAGTGAAGTTTGATCGACTAATTGTTTTGGTCGATTAATTGTTGTGTTTCCATAAAACGGGTATTTCCTTAAACGTTTGGACATGAGCTCTATATAAGGGTCACGAGAGGTGATGATAACATCATCATCAGCCATAACTAGCTTTAATTAGTCACAGTCAAGAGACAAATGCTCCTACGTAACCACCGGAGAGTCGTAATTCATTGCATATCCATTCTGAGAGACATGCATTAAATCAGGGGTAAATCTATAGTTCTAACATCATATCTGTTGAACGTCAAGTTGCTACGCTAACATGTTTGGTTTTTAAAACCTGTCGTCGTAGTATGAAAGCGAAGAACTCATGTTCAACAAATAAAATTTACACCGAAATGGAAATTCCAGGTCGAACACAAAGAGACAGACGTTTGATTTAAAAACTACGCGTTTGTTTTATTTATCACGACGTAATTCAATTAATTAGAATTATCTAACTATTTACAATAAATAGAAGAGAGAGAGAGAAAGAATAAGAGAGAAAGAGAATATTACAAACAAAAACAAAAACGAGGTGTAGAATGAACATGGGATTCCATCATCAAAAAGATTGGTCATTACACTTAACATTACGACTAGAAAGCGGGAAAATGATTACACTAGAAAGCAGTAACTCTACTCTAGAAAGTAGTAAATCTATTCTATAAAGCAGTAAAAAGAATGGGGAGAGAAATATCCTCATCGACGGTCGCTTGGAGGACGAGTCGGATGGGACGCCTGGCCGAAGGAGGACGAAGCAGGACAAAGGAGGGCGAAGCAGGAAGAACGGGAATGAGGAAGCACGTCGTCGCTATCGCGGGATCCTCTTCTGAAAGGGGGACGAAAAATTGACTTAATCTCGCGAGAAGCATCCCGGGTGTGGGACAAGCTTCTCTTGAGCTTTGGAGAGGGAGAGAAGAGAAGGAAGGGATGATAATTTCGTGTGGAGGGGGTCTCCTTTTATAGTTGCAAGGAGTGGGAGCGATTTGGTCATTACAACTTTAAAAATATTAATTTAGGACCTTTAGTGACGGATAAAACAGTCGCTAAAGGTCTGAACGTGGGCATAGTGGGCTGCATGCGCGCCCGCTCGCTTGCCCGCATGCTCAACGCATGCGCACGTCCAGCCATTCTCAGACGTCCGATCGCGAGATCGAATGGCTTAGTTCGCACTACGCCCGCCTCCTCAGCGCACGCCCCATTGCGTGCGATGCCGCGTCTCCGCCGCGCGTGCAATAGCGCGTGGACGCCATTGGGTGCTCACAACCGTTCGATCGCGATCTGACGCTAGCCTGCGCGCGCGCCTCCGCTCCAATTGCAGCACGGCGAGGCTCGAATGTGCGCCTTCGCTTCACATTAGAGCGCTCGACCAACGCGCTATGGGCGCGTTTGTGTCAAGCGCTTAACTTCAGCGCAGGGGTGTCGCAGCCGTTGGATCTTGATCCAACGGCGGGGAAGGGCAGATGCGGAGGCCTTCAGCGGGTGCATGCGAACGATTGGGCGGCTGAGATGGTGTAGATGGTGCCACAGGTGTCGGATTTACTCGATTTTTACATCGTTAGGCTGCGATCGTCGATCCGAATCCATCCGTGCGATCGGATTTATCGTTTGAAGTGTGGATTCACACCATCTTGGCTCTTGATCTTCTAGGGTTCCCCGATCTCTATCTAATGTTACAGATGTCAGATTAGGGCGATCTTGGAGCCGTTGAACTCCAATCGTCGCCCTGATCACATTTGTACGGTTGGATCTTCGATCCGAGGCCCCGATAAAAAGTTTGCCCTATCCAAGAACATAAAATGAGACAATTAACCTCCATTTTATTCAAACTACTATAAATGCAAGATGATACATGTTATGCAATATTTATAGCATACAATGCAAACCTATGCTTAAGAACGTGCATAAATAGACATCTTAAGTAGTGTAAACATGTTTACATCAATATCCTAAATGCGGAGCAACCACGGATTTTCATAGGGAATAATTAAAGGTCATTTGTTCGTAAAAGTCTTATAAGAGGGTCCGTTCAGACAGAAATCGATTTTTCACGCGTTTCAAGAATTAATGGACATCCGAAACCCTAATTTCAGACCTGCCTAATTAACATAGGTTTTGGTCAGGATAAAATTCACCTAAACCTTCTAAAAATCATAGAAAAATATTCTATAAGGTTTGGTACCCTCTATTTACCATTTGAACCCATTTGACCTAAAACAAAGTCTCAAACGGAAAGTTGCCCTAATTTTGGTTTCTGCATAAATTACCCGATCAAACTTGGTCAAAACGAAAATTTGACTTCACCATTAGATTCCTTAGATCTAAATTAGGTTTGTAAAAAAATTTGGGCCCAATTAAAGATCATCTTGACCTAGTTTGCAATTTAGTCTAGTCAGACTCTTTCTCTCACACCTGTGCCCCTAGCTTTTTGGATTCCTTACAAATAGCCTCCTAGCTTTATCATCATCTTTGCAAATAGGTCCCTAACACCATTAAAGGAAACTTACAGCTCACCATCAATCAGCCCCAAAATTGAAAGGGAGATTCCTTAAGGAATTCTCTTCCAAATGAGACCGTTCACGGATCCTAAATCCTTCTAAAATCCTCATGCGAATCTTTCAAAGGTTCGGGTATCCCTTGTGCACAAAGCTTCCGAGCTTCCAAGCTTGGAATGCCTCTCTAAACCCTATAAAAGACCCCCTAAGGGCAAACCGTCTTCCTTAGCTTGGTTTGGAGGTCGGATTCCCCTTCTCCCCGACCTCCTCCTCCACCACCTCCTCCTCCTCCACCAACTTCGGTGACCTCCCTTCCCAGAAAGCCAAGGTTCTGGGGGTTGCCATGGGCAGTGCTATCTCGAAGCATGGATTGCTAGGGACTCTTCGAGGATTGATGATGGGGACAAAGAATTCGATACAGACCGTGTTTAGGGCCAATCCAAAAATGGATCTAAGGAAAAATATAATGAAAAGAAAAAGAGAGAGAAAGCTCTCCACAAATCAAATTCTCCTTCTATATCTCTCTCTTACAAAATGCACTGGCAAACTGAACCTAGACTAACCATGTTTCAAGCATAGGTGCTTTAACCGCTGGGTTCAACGAACCTTAGGTTAGTTCCTACGGACCTTAGAAATCTTTGCGGCAAACTGAGGCGAAAGCTAGTTAAGTCTAGATCTGGGCTGGTACTTAAGTACCTCTAAGCCTATTTTTGGTATTAAGATCTGATTCCTAGAGATGCGGCATAGTAGGGCATCCTAACGGTTACATCCGACCTAGATAACTAATTCGATTCATAGAATTTTGCTAAGGGACTAGCAAAAGCTAAGCACGGGAGTTTGATGGGAATACCATCATGAGCCATAACTAGCTCAATTTGGTCTTATGAAGTCAATAAAAGCTCCTACATATCAATCAGAAGGTCTTTAAAGCAGAGTAAGTTGTTTTGAGAAGAAAAGATGAAAACATGGTTATTTCTGTAAGTTTACCATCTCATCACAAATACAGAATAACCACGGGGTATGCTAGGGGTTTATTAAAGGTCATTTAATCATTAATGTCTAATAATTGGGTTCATGCAAACAGAAATGGGTTTTCATGCATTTCAATAATTAAATGACATCCGAAATCCTAAAAGCAGACCCGCTTAATTAATTAAGGTTCTGGTCAGGATAAAATTTATCTAAACCCTCTAAAAATCATAGAAAAATATTTTCTAGGATTTAGTATCTTTGAATTGACCATCAGAGCTCATTTTGACCCAAAACAGAATCACCTACAGACTATTGCCCTAATTTGGGTTTTTGCATAAATTACCTAGTCAAACTAGGTCAAAAATAAAATCTAACTTCACCATTGGATTCCTTAGGTCCAAATTAGGTTTGTATCAAAATTTGGACCCACAGAGATTGCCTTGACCTAGTTTGTAATTTGGTGTAGTCTAACTCTTTTTCTCTCACACAACCCCTCAGCTTTTGAAATTCCTTACAAAAAGCTCCCTATCTTTGTTGTCTTTTTCGCAAAAGGGTCCCACCACCTCCATGTCCTACTCCTACAACTCCGACGACCTTCAATGGGAGTTTTCTCCCTAATTTCAAACTCAATCTCTTCCAAATTTGGAAGGGAGATTCCTAAGAGATTTCTCTACAAATCGAACCTATTCATAGCTCTAATTATTTCTCAATCTCTCATGTGAACACATGAGAGACGTGGGTATCCTTCTCTGTCAAGCTTACCAAGCTTGAAAGCTTAGTCTTTAAGCTTTAAACCCATCCCCATGGCCTATAAAAGGAGCAAGGGCAAGAACCCTAGCTCCTTAGCAAGTCTTGGCCTGAGAAACTCCCTCCTCCTCCCTCTCCGGCCAACTTAGGATTTTGCTTCGGCAACTACCTCCGTTCTCCCTCTTCTGGCCATCCACCATCCAGCCATCAAATTGGACGACCCAACGTCCTTCCTTCGTCCTCGCAAACCTCTCCAACCAAAGAGAGGTCGTTCCTCTATCTCACTCGTTGTCGTCGCCTTGCCGCCCTCTTCATCTTCTCCGGCTCCGGTCAGCCACAACCGGAGCCCTCTGCCTATCTCCTCCGCTCCTAAGACCCTCTACGTCTTCCTCTTTCCTCCTACTTCTCTCTCTCACACTCACAACACATATGCGACAACCAATCACTCATATCCATCCCCGTCTTCTCTACCTCTGGCAACCACTCTAGCGAGGCTCTCCATCCGCTACACCACACCATAAGCCTCGCCACCTATCCCAAAAGCTTCGTCTCACCCACACGAGCAAAACTGATACGAAAAATCGCGTGATTTGTAATTAGGGTTTATAAAGTTGCTGTAACACGTGAATTCACATACGCTTTTAAATTTATATTCCTAGATAGGGGAGTATCTAGGGTCATCCAAGGAGGCAATATGCTTGCAAATCAACTTTGTTGCTTATAAAATAAATCTCAACTTTCTTTTTGGTATTTTCAATATATCATTTTTATGTTTTTGAAATAACGACGAACATGTGAGTTGTTGGCAGGAAAGTAAATAACAACTACGATCACTAAGCTAACATCTAAGTGACAAATAATTCCTCTCCCTAAGCTCACTCTAGGCACGTGGAGGCCTAGAGTAATTAGGGAGAGAGAGTTAAGAGTGCTAGAATCACAGCAATTAAAATGCAACTAAAAAGAAATTTCAAAAAAGGCAACTAGATTAATGAGAAAGTGTTTTACAGAAAAACCTAGTAGATGAATGCTTCTACTACTAGATAATTGCAATAAATAAAATAAAACACAAGTCCTCCTGAATTGTTGGTGAAGAGGGGAAGTTCCTTGCTCCAAGCTTAGGGGCTCATAGCCTTGAAAAGGGCTCCTCCTTCTCCTTCCTTGAGATGCTCCTCCAAGGTGGAAGCTACCACCTTCAATGCTCTCCTTCAAGGGTGGGCGTGCACCACCCTTGCTCCTCCTTGCCTAGCCGTCCTCCTAGTGGTGGAGTGCTCCTCCTCCTTGGCGTGGCACAAGGGAGAAGAAATGGGGAGAAGAAGGCACCAAGGGGGCGGGTGATGTGCCCCCTTAATCTTCTTCTCTACTCCTTCTTCTTGGTTGTAGATATGAGGTGGGTATAGGGTAGATTTTACTAAATGGAGGATGCTCTACAATGGTGGTAGGTGATGAGTTTATATAGAGTAGGAAGGGGGCATAGGTGGCTCTTGGAATGGATGGCTAGGATGGGATATGGGGGGTAGTTGGGGATCCTATGGCTAAGGGTGATTGGCGCAACCCAAGGGGTACCTAGGTGGTGGTTATGGGTGGTGGCACACCTTGAAGTTGGCGCCAAAATGGTTTCTAGAAGGGGAGCTTAGGTGGCACCAAGTAGGGTTCTAGAAGGAGGGGTAGGTGGGTGGCTAGGATGGGTTGTAAGGTTATGTGTAGGGCCATGATGTGGGAGTGTTTTGGCGCCAAAAGGGAGAGCTTCTAGAAGGGTATTTTGGCGCCAAAACAAGGTGTCTTTTGGGTGTAGTTGAGGGGCTAGGAGGTGTCCATCTTGGCGCCAAAATAGAGTAGAGGTTAGGTAGCTTAGGTGGACTAGGTAAGCTTAGTTGGTAGAGCTAGCTAGGGTTAAGTTGAAGGTGGAGGATGGCCAAGGAGTTGGATGCTATCTAAGTTAAGCTAGCTTAACTAGTAATGGAGTAGAGGAGGAGGCAATGGGAGCTAGGGTTTGAAGAGAGGAGCTGAATAGAAGAAGTCTGGAGCTAAAATGGAGCTAGTAGCTGCTGAAGGGGGTGGCATGGAGCTACTCAAGCTATCTTAACTTGCTAGTTCTTTGCTAGCTGCTAAGCCAAGCTAAAGTAAGCTGGCTTCTACCATAATGAGCTGAGGTGAGCTGGGTCTGGTGCTCCTGGGGAGGATTAAGCTGGTTGACACAGCTAAGGTAGCTTAACTCAACTAAGTTGAGCTAAGCTGAGTCCCCGGGAGTTAGACTTGAGCTTCCTGAGCTGGGATGAATTCATCTTCAGTTGGCTGGAGTTGAGTGGAGCTGGATGTAGTTGGACCTGAGCTGGGGTGAACTCCAGTCAACTCAGCTGAGCTAGCTAGAGCTCCTTGTGGACTAATGAGAGCTGAGATGAGCTAGACTCAGCTAAGTCGAGCTGGATCTGAGCTGACCTGAGCTAGGGTGAGCTAAGTTGAGCTCTCTTGAGCTATCATTCAACTGAGATGAGCTGAATGGAGCTAAGATGAGCTGACCCTAATCCAAGTGAGCTGGATTCCAGCTATGGTGAGCTGGATCAAGCTGAGTTCCAGCTAGTTTGAGCTTCTCCTTCACCTATTGCCTTCCTAAGTGTTAGGGTTCTAAGGATCTATTAATTTGTATATCCCTAACACTCACAAAAATACATTAAAAAGATAATAAAAAATGCAATGCATGCATAACCTAATTAATGCCTAAATGCAGCCCAAAAACCCATTTGCGGAGTAAAATCCTAAGAGCTAGGTTTGTTTTAATGCATAAGGATGATGATAAACTGGCATTTATCAAAAACCCCTCAAGAAATTGAGGGGCTTGCTTGCCCTAACCGCCTACCGAACACCACCACCATCACGGTCACATTTCGTCTTCGCCACGCCCACACATGCACTCTCACAACACGCCACCATCACCTTCACCACACTAGCACGAAGCTTCCGAGCATATTTAACTGGGTTGCAAGGCCGTATTTGTGTTTTCAGGTACTCCACCAGAGCTCCGTCGCCGCGATTGCTCTAGGCAACTTTCCCAAGTGACGCGATTCTCCTCTAGGTGCATCCTCGAGCCTTTAATCGACCAAGACGGCAACAGCAGCACACCAATTTGACGGATAACCACCTGCTGCCACTGCGTGAAGGAGGGGGACAAACATAGTCCCACCTCTTGAATAGACAATTGCCCGCATGCCCACATATTATTTTTACTCCTCTGCCTAGTTGCCTTAGTAAACACGGGGTGAGGTTCCCTCGCACGTGCTCATGTATGCCCTCGCTCGCGGCCATGCCATGCCGGTCTGGGCTCTGAACCGATTACCTGTATACCTGGATCCGATCAGCGTATCTTTGAGAGGAGAAAGAAAGGGAAAGGAAGAGGAAAAAAGAGAGAGGAGAGGGGGGTTTTGCTCTGCTGCCCACTACTCGACACTTAGTGAATTTTGAGGGAGGCCATTGCCTTTGCTGGTGTTGGTTCTGAGCTCTGCTGTGCCTGTCCCTGAGGCTTGAGAAAGGGAGGCCTTTGCCTCTATGTTCTGGTTCTGAGTGCACTGTGCACTTATCCTACGTGGATTAAAATTAATTGATCTTGTTGAGATATTTGATATTATTGTAATTAAAGTAATTGATGATTCAAATCACCATTTTATCCTAATCCTTTTACACTATTGACATTTGTTATTATCTATACATCCTTATTGCTTCAATTTCTCATTAAATATTGTTATCTTGTGCTTAAATTATGACCTTGAGATTGATTGCAATACTTGCTCCAAGTGACGACCTTGGTTTTTATTCAAGTATAAATTTTATCTGTTTTTGCGCTATTACGACCCATACACAACGCAACAACTTTTAAAACATCGTTTTAACGCGTTAAACAACACTTCGATTGGAGTAAAATCTAATCTATTCTCGTTTTGTTTATTTGTACTATTACATGTTATTTATTCTTTATTTTATTCTAGATCTTGCGAAATCATTTTAATTTACTTGATTTAACATTTTTAAACTATACAAAAATATTGAAATGATCTATATTTTTATTTATTTATTTTTTATATACATTAATTTCAACACAACCTTCTCGATTGTTTGTGAGCTCAAGCACATTAAAGTCAAACTCTTAAAGGAGAATAAGACTCAAATAAGTGGACCACCAACTTCAAGTAGATTCTCTTTAATATGAAGTTGAGACTGATCAAGAGAAGGAGCTACCACTAACCTATTCAAGAGATGGAGATGCCACTGTTACTATTATGAATAAAATTAAAGAATAAAATATTGAAAATCAGGAAAAATAATATCTGATTACGAGGATTGAAAAATATATAGTAAATTAAATTTTAAGTATTTTAGGTGATTGATTTAGATTTATTTCATCTAAACTCAATAGGTTGTCAAAGTTAATTCTAAATGTGAGTCAAATTTACCTTGGAATCATTTTAGAGGGTAGCAATCAATAAGGGACGGATGCAAGTAGTAGATGGTGGCATTGGATTTAATTAGGGATGTATATGGGTCTGGTTTGAGTTGAATTTGATTAAATTCATATCTATATCTATTTACAAATTTTATATTTATATTTTACTTATTTATCTATCGGATATGAAAATTTAAATCCATACCCATATATATCTACTAATCCAGTATCCATTTATCATCAGATACCCATTTATAAATTTATTTTACAATTAAATCATGCAAAAAATTAAAATTAAAAAAGATAAAAGTCTATTACAAGATTAATCAATTTTTTATTTTTAACAAATCGAAAACATATCGGTTCAGACTATTCCAATTTTAGTAATCTCTATTGGAATTATTACAAAAAAGAACTTCTAGAGAAAAATGTTAAAAGCAAAGAATACAAATAAAGAAAAATATAAGTATATTTTAAATAAAAGATCTCCATCCCCCAAATAAATGTTAAATATAAGCTTCAGAAACACTCCCAACATTTAAAATCATGGAGGGAATCATGAAGGAGATTAGAGTTGGGGAAATGAGGGATTTAGGGTAAAACTTATACATCTCGGGTAATTGAGGATTTTTTTCGAGTACTCGAGTTGGGTAACTAGGTATAAATCCATACCTATACCCATACCCAGTCGGGTTTTTTAGTTCGTAACCCGTGCGTTGTTGTAAGAGTATAAAAGTCAATTACTGCGAGAGCATAAAACTCAATCGTATGGAAGTCAAACATAATTTTTAATCGTTGCATCTTACCTTTCGATCAGTGGAAAATCAACACATCGTGCGTTACAAAATATATTATCCGATATATCTTGATTTTCGACTAATTGAAAAAAAAATACCAATTGAAAATCAAAACACATCATACGTTACAAAACATATTGCTCGGTACAATTTTATTTCTAATTGATGTCTTACATTGAATTTATATTACCTAGCTTTGTAGGTGTATTATTTTGTATTCTTATAGAAACATAGTCGATATTGATCTCTAAAAAAAAAAAAATACAAGATAAAAAAGTCCACGGTAAATATACAATTTAAAATGGATGAATATGTTAAATGTGGGTAAGAAAAATGAAATAAAGATAAAAAAAAAAAAAAGAGGGGGGGAGGGGAGGGGAAGGGCGAAGAGGTAGAGCCCGCTGAAGTGTGAGAGAGAGAGAGAGAGAGAGAGTGAGAGAGAGAGGTGAGAAATGTGCACTGCAGAGAGAGAGAGAGAGAGAGAGAGGTGAGAAATGTGCACTGCGGTAGAAGGAAAAAAAAAAAAAGGATAATTGAATAGTATAAAAACAGTAATCCGGTAACTATTCTCCCACGCTACGTACTTCAAGACACTTGTGCCACCGTAATAGTTCCCTTCTCCTTAGCGCCGGCACAATCCAGATCCTATCCAACGGATCTTTTCCTCGGATACCCCTACGTCTCTATCCCGCCTCATGTCCACATCTCCTTGGGATGACCTGCCTGCTTCGGGATCCCACTTCAGCATTAAATAACTAACGCACTGTTTGCTTAATGGAAGTCATTTAGACCAATAAGCAGCGGCACCCAAGAAAGGCTGAACCCGTGGGTTGCCATGTGGAGATTTGCAAGTTGGTCCCATCGGCTATTCGCCCCCCTTAAATTATCACCGGAGATGCAAACATGTCAGATTTGAATTAAATTTGACCAAATATATATATCAGTATCTATTTATAAAATGCATAATTATATCATAATTTAAATTTATATCCATATTTATTTATCTATCGATTATTTATTTATAAATTTAAATAAAAAAAAAACCAAAAACATGATTCACTATTAATTTGCAACGAAATTTAAATAATATAATAAGAGATTTTGACATATATCTTGGTTGTTAATGTTCTCAAATATATATATATATATTATTTAATTTATATTTATATATATCCCTATTAATTAAGTATCGGTGGAGTTAATATTCTTTTGTCATTATCTTTTTCATCTAGGAACTTAAAGTTGGTTAACCTTCATCAACTATGGTCAGTGGAATCTCGAAATATGATCCAATGATTGATATCTGCAGAAAAGAGTGATGTACTCACATGCTTAATTGTAGAGGTCATTCCTCCCAAGCCTTACCTAGACCTCCTCCTCTTTCTTTAATGGCGTGCCTCGCCCTCTCCCTCCAACTGGCCAACGCCTACAACCTCCTCCTCCAAACGCATGATCATTCCTCCACCCACTCCATCCTCTCCTTCCCCTCCCCCTCGAGGCCCTCATCGTCGACGATGAGGTCAAGGCAACAACAATAGCAGCAGCCTCCTCCCTCCCCTCCTCCACCATCAACGACCAACCCAAGCCCACCCCCGAGGACCACCCCTCCTCCTCTGTTGCCCTTGACAAGAGCAAGGACCCTTTCGTTGCCAGCGACACCCTCAACAAGCCCCTAGAGGAGGCCCTTGTCCATAAGGAGAAGATCATCTCCCTCATCGTACTCATCCTCATTGTCATCCTTATCGTCGTCGTCAGCATGGGAAAAGGGGTTGTGGACACCGACGAAGGGGGTGCGGAAGTCCTCCAAGTGCAGGAGGGAGATCTGGGTGGTGATGAGGGACTTGAAGGGGATGGTGGTGGAGCTATTGTTGTTATGGTTGTTGCGACAATATGGGCCACAGAAGAGGAAGCGAAGGGAGGAGACATGGTGGGATAGGGATTTGAGGGTCCTAGAGGCGAGGCGGCACCTAGTGAGGTCCTTGCAGTCTGGGAGGCAGCTTACGATTGTGCTAGGGAGGTCTTCTATCATAATCCTCTGATGGAGGACCTCCATCCGCCCACTGGGAGAGGGTAGCCCCACTGGCAAAAGGAGAGGAGACCCTATCAAGGCTTTAATTTCTTCTTTTCTTTCTATATCATCACTTTTGCAAGCGAATCCTCCTCCTCTGCTTCTTGATTCCGTAGGACGTCGTAATTTGGGAGTTTTATTTATACAACTTTACTTTTTAACTTTACACTATCAGCTGTTACCTCGATAAGTGATGAATGTTAACTGAGGAGTGTGACCTACTCTAATTATGTATTAAGTGGGGATATATACCTAAGTATGAATTAAATAAGGATATATATATATATATATATTTGCAAATATTTCAAGTGACATATATGTCAAAACCCCATATGGTAATCATATCATTTATAACATACAAAACTTTCAACAATAAAAAGCTAACAATATACATAACATCAAAAGTCAAGAAAATCAATAAACATAGTGATGTTTTACATATAATTGTAAAGTGTTAATTTAATTATAGAGGTTTTTATATATATGCCCTTGTAAACTTTCGTTAAGACGTATATACCCCCATATACTTGATATTGACGTATAAATCCCTAGAAAGTTATTTCATTAAGGTTGTATGCCCCTACTCCGTTAAATCCAAGGGAAAACGTAATCCCAAAATCCTCAAATCCCCTCCACCCTTCCTTACCCCTAATCCCTCTCCAATCCACCTTCACCCACAGGTCCTCCAACTTCCTCTCCGGTCATGTCAAACAAGTTTTCACATACCATATCAACTTCAATCAGAACCAATCAACATTCATGAGCATAGGAGAAAGGAAATCAGATCGTCAAGAAGACACTAAGGTCCCTAGTGACGCCCGAACACATCACAAACACTAAGAAGATGAGATGTTGCAAGTACCACGGATTAGTTGCAGCGATCGGTGCGGCAAGCTGTCGCAGCTCACTCCAGGTTCCCAACAGGATCCGAGAACAGCTTGCCTCGACGAACCTCAAGATCCGGTCGTCCAATGAGAAAGAACCAAATGCCATAATCATTCCATAACCATACGAGTAATGTAACCAAGCAGAAAAATATACAACTGAAAATAAAGGAAGGAAAATAGCAAACCACTAGTATCTCACAGTATATAGCGGAAAGTATAAAACATAGCCATCACAACTGGTAGAAAAAAAATACAACTAAATACAATTATGAGCTACAGAATATTTCACTACTAAAAAAAACTCTGTACAAGAAATGATAGGAAACTACAACTAGACGCGACTGGACCTAGCACCTTCAGCAGCTGGTGTCTCTGGCCGCTCAAATCCCTGACGTGAATAAGGTTATAAATTCTGTGGTCAGCTAATGTTGAGTAGAGTGGTGGTTAAATCATATAATTTAAACAGGCAGCTAACATGCATTTAACAATTCATTCATTATCATCCGTTCCCAATTATCGTCTTTTTGATTCGAGTATTCTAAATAGGTTCCACAACATTTCTCAATCTTCTTGATCCTTAAGGGAACGATCTTGCTTGCAGTTTTCCTATGATTCAAGATGTATATGTGGCACTCTTCTGGCTGGAAGAGTTCCGCGTAGTAATTCTACACCCGATCTACCACCCCGAGGTTACGGTTGCGATGTAGCGGTGACTACAGTAAGCATGATAAACGCACGGGTAGCTACCTCTCACTGACACGTGGTTAGTTGTTTCTGCTAACGGGTACACCCAAACGTACAGCACAGAACAACACAGGGCTTTGCCCTCTCAAAATCGGGGTCTCGCCCCTCACAGTCCGCGTACCCTCATCTGACTATCCTTGTTTGTCCAATGGGCTAACAAGAGTCGGTGTAGGATGGCCATACCTAACCTCGGGCCTCCTAAGGCGGTTAGCTCCCCCTACACTAAGTAGCTTACCTCGATACCATATACACGAGGGCCAAATAGGAGTTTATGAAGAGTGGCCAAACTTACCCTGGGTCTCAACCCAAGGGGTGGCAAGCTCCCATCTACTCAAAAGGGATAGTTGCTCTTTTCGGTACTACGTACACGAGGCCCAGCTCACTTCCCTTAACCAAGTCCGAATAGCCACCGTAGGCGACGCATTCCCAGAACCCACAGGTTTTCTGTACTACAGTATTCCTGGTTTCTTTCTAACTTCCCCGTAGGATTCGTGGGCTTTCTTATTCCCATATCTAGTTCATTATACAAAAAACAAGTAACTCAAATTCTACCATCAATTAGTTAGTAGGCATAACATCGTTCATTTACAGGCAGCTCATGGTTTATTTCTTTCCAGGAGACAATTTGATCATTCACTAAATGTACATTCATTTCTTCTAGCCCTAGGGTTCATTTTAAAATCCTAGGGTTCAATTTCATAGCAGCATGCATTTAACTCTTCAGTCCTAAGGTTCAGCTCAAAACCTAGGTTCAGTTAATTCTATGCATGTAGTTTAATTATTAATTCTGAAATTTATGTAACACCACTCTACCAGGGTAACCGGGTGAAATGGGGGCTCGTACAATAGCTCTCGACGTCTCCGCAGGTCCGTATGCTCGATGGACTGGAGACCTATGACATGAATTGACATGTCAAATGAGCTCAAAATGGTAAGGACAATGTATCATTACATAGAGAAATTCAAATGGAAACCAATGACGTTTCGTTTGCGAAAAATTGACACCATTTGCGCCTTGAACGGGCCCAAAAACACCAACCCTAACCAAAAGCAGACATTTGGGAAAAGTCCCAGACGTCTTGAATGAACTCGCAGGCATATCTTGCTTGGGGTGCCTTCTTTCATACTTCTGGAACTTCTTGTAGACGTCTGAGGGTGTCTTCGGACATTTGGAGATGCTCCCGGACATTTAAAACCACCTCGGTCTTCGCACCGATGTGCCTCCCAACTTCTGACACATGCATGTGAAGTAAGAATTCGACTTGGAGAAAAATAATTAAAAAGAAATGCTCTATCAGATGTTTGGTATTACCTCTGGATGTCCGACCTGGAGGTCACTTCGGACGTTTGATTCTACGGAAAAAATGATTCCGCAGAACTATTTCGACCCTTTTCTCTCCACAGCTCCCTCTCCTTCTCCTCTTGCTCACTTGCAGGCTCCTACAGCAGCTCCACCCCTCTGGATCCTCCAACTACTGCTCCTACTCTCCTTCGCCTCCCCCTTTCGGCTGTGGTGTGGGGAGAATGACAGAGGAGGAGGGGGGTATTTAAGGAGCTTGGGGAGGATGGGAAGCGGCATGGAGGGGAGTGAGGGGAATAGCATCGTGGGGATGGTTGACGCAGGGGGGAGAGGTGAGGCGTGTGGGGTGAGGGGGGAGGAGAGGGTGTGCGTACGTTGAGGAGAGGTGGTGGGGAAATTGCAGGGACGTCCCTCAATTTTCCTCTCCCCCTCACAAACCCCCAAAATAAAAGATAAGGGTTTAAAATTACAGAAAAGCCCCCACAGGTTCTGGAAACATCAAATGACCTCAGGAAGGGTTATTTCACAAGCCCCAGTTGGGATGATGCAGATCTTCAGGGGTGATGCTGTTGGACCACACAGGCAATCTACACTTGCAAAATCGAGCCCTGCAGACCCAATGACATTCTAAATTGGTAGAACCTGCAAAGCTGGGCCCCGAACCTGCTACTGGACGATCAGAAGTTGCAGAGCTAGGTGGTGATCAGAAGTTGAATATCCAAGCTCACCTGGGTGATTAGAAGTTGCAAATCTAGGCTCTATAGAGCTAGCGGTGATTAGAATTGGCTGAACCTTATCAGTAGGCAGCGTTGGCTGTTCTAAGGCGGTGCTTGCAGTAAGCCTCAGGCCAACAATGGTGTTGGCAGTGCTCAGAGAGGCTTGTTGGTAGTGTTGTGCAACGAGAAAGACAGGTGATGGCCCACCATTTGGCCAAGGGAGGTCGATTCTCTTCAGTCCACCTTTGCTCGTAGGAAGTTGGAGGAGGACCACTAGGAGAAGGTAGACCGGAGAGGGGATTCGGGGATTAGGGGCGAGGAAGAGTGGATGGGATTTGAGAATTATAAATATATATATATATATATATATATATATATATATATATTTTTTTTTTTTTTTTTTTTTTATTATATTTTCTATTTGATTTAACGGAATATGGATATATAACCTTAACGGAGTAACTTTATAGAGATATATAAATTAATATCTAATATAACGAAGTATATACATCTTATCCAATATATACACAGGAGTTAACTAGGTTAATAGGTATGAATTTAAATTTCATATTTGAATCTGAACCTGGTTGATTATTTCTTTTAATAAAATTTAAACCCAAACCTGAAGTTAGATTGTATTGAACAAAACTTACATTCCTAATTTTCACTGGAGGTCTAGGAATTACCTGTCGGGAGGTAACAACTTTAACACACACACGTGTTTAATTTTAACAAAAAGAATAGCAGAGGTATGGAGTTATTATCCCAAAAATGATGGTAACTAAAAACACGTATGCACGACTATATATTCCTTCCTTGCATGCCCTCTCTATGTACGTACGGAGAATGTTGCTCATCGGATCATTATCACGACGTATCCAGGAGAAATAGGATAAAGATTATTTCTGTTTGGTGGTCAGGAATTCTTAATTAATAAAAATGCATCAATGGTAAAATGATAATTTTCCTTCTAATATGAAATCTATAAAACAAATAACTTATTTCACTTTTTCCCAATGACTCCCATCAAATACCATAAAAGGTTGTGGATAGAGACTAGTCCAAAACCTAGATCTGAAATTCAACCTGACCTACTTTAAAATTTTACATAGGTAATGTTTGAGTTATAATTTATGGCTTGTTAATTTCTAGATTAGTCCCATAAGATCATTTATATGCATGTCTAAATACGTGATTATGCAAGTGTACATGTGTGCATATGCATGTTTTTATGTAAAATATACATAAATATATAAGTTGTAGGGTCCTGGAGATATATAAAATAGGTGAAATTGGCTTAATTTGATGCAATCTTGTGATAGATGCATTGAAATAGGCACATACCCAACTTTGGGACAACCCACAATATGTGAAATAAAAAGGGCCTTGGCAAATTTTAACCAAGCTAGGCTTATTAGAGGAAAATGGGTTGAGGAGAAGTGGAGTCCACGTGCCTAAATAAAAAGTGTTAGTTCTAATGGAAGAGGGTGGTGGGGCTAGAGGGAGGAGGCTTATGCAAGAGGGACCAGATGGATTTTAAATATTCTAAGTTGACTTGCAGCTATAAGTCATGAAATTTGAGGAAGAAGCACAAAAAGAAGAGTGTTGTAAGAGTCATGTATGATAGCATCAATACTACAACAGTTAGTACAAAGTTGCAATAGTATCATGACACTGACCCAAAAACACTTATGCTGCAACACCAATACCAAAAGCATGTTTACCATAAGCTCACGCATAAACACATTAGATCTTTTTATCTGGAAAGCGAGCCTCATTTCATTTGTTGGAAAGAGGTGGGATTACAAAAGCTCCAAAAATGGTAGCCGGCAATCCTTTAAGAGCAAACACAACAACCCAATAGGGGTGAACAAAAGCTGGCTTAAGAAGGTCGGAACATAGAACAAGGACAAAAGCAAGAAGATGTCAATCGGTAAGTTCCAAAGTACAAGCTTGTCCACTCTTCAGCAAAAGAATGCTCCATGGTGTCAGTTGGTGGCATATGCACCATCGTGGTAAAAGTGTGACAATTTAATGAGCACGATGAGCAAACTGAGAAGCAAGTCTAAATTAACCTATCTCAATCATGGCCTCGTAAGATTACCATGGATCTACAAGAAAAGAAGAAAAAGAAGATGGCCATGATTATGGTTGGAGTTTTTTTAGCTTGACGGCTCTCCAAACTTTGACCCAACTTCCTTGACCATCTGCTTGCCGTAGCCTTATAGTCTGTCTAAACTTGTCCCTCACCAACAATCGGCAAGACTCAACCCTCTTAGCCTACCCGAGGGATTGTTGGACCCCTCTCCCAAGTAATGGTTGTTATGTGGTTTTCACCATTAGGTTAAAAGGTTGGATCTTACAGGGGAGCAGCCAATGCAAATCTCCTTGGTTGGAACCATGTATCTTCTCATTGGTCAATCAACCAACATGAGATAAGAGGATATGTTACGTGAAAATTGTGGTTCTATTGGTTGGGAAAGATAACGTATGCACGATGGAGTGAACACGAAGGTTGAAAGAGGAGGTAGATCTGCACAACGTGCTAGAGAGAAGAGGCAGAGGACGAGCTTAAGGTGGTTGATGAAGTGGGTAGATCGAGGGTCAATGGAACTCGTGGTTGAGGATGGAGCGAGCATAGGCTCCTCATCGAAGAAGGTGGATGGTGGAGAGAGAGGAGCAAAAGGAGAGGTGAGGGTCCCCACGTAAAGCGAGGAAGGTTACATGCATGACCCAGTGGCAAGGCTTAGGTAATGGGCTCTAGGCCTCTGAGGGAGAGGGGACTTGGCTGAAGGGAGGGATGGAAGCTATGAGCAATTAATGCGCTGTTTGTATAAAGATGCATTTGGATTTACTTAATTTGATGTCAACGTGGGTGAAGTGGGTGCACATTTAAAAATACGTGCACATAAGAATTTTTCCTTGTAGTATTTAAATTTCATCTCAATAAACAAGTGCATGGTCAACAATTTCATTCGTGGATTTCTTTTTTTTTTTTATCTTATGATTCCATTTGATAAGGAGAATGAGTTTGTAGAATAAGTTAAATGAGTGAAATAAATATGGAATAAGTGAGTTAATCTGTTTAGACATTTTTGTAAGTTAAAATTATTCCACAGAAAGGGTGGAATAACTTAACCCTCAGTTAAATTCACTTAACCTGACGTAAATAGGAGATAAGTTAAATAACGGGTTAAATACTTAACCTGCCAACCAAACACAATCCTAAATATCTCAAATTGATCACTTAACTAATCTAAATATCTTCAAGTGTAAATTATTACAAGAATCACATGCATTATAACTCCTCCTCTGTGACCATGTTCATTTTAATCAAAACCACTTGTCACAAAATAACAATCCTTTAATCGTCCAAAACTCGTAGAACCATATATAGAAAGCAATTCATTCTTGCGATGCTCAACATCAGATTAAGACTGCTCGAAGAAATCATATCTCAAAAATAACATGTTTTACCAAACAAATGGCGAAATATAAATATATTTAGATATTTCCATTTCTTTTGGAGCAGGCGGTTATTAACTAAACAAAGATTACCAAAACCAACGTCCCCAAATGGTGTGGCCAGAGTCATCAGAGTTCCATTCAGAGAAACTGAATGACATAAAGTCACAACCTTTTCCCCCTGCCCTGCCCTGCCATTAATCTTTCCAACACCAAAGATACACATCGAAGTATATATCATTATTGATTAGCTTATTGTCCCTCGTTTTGCATGGGTATAAATTGTATGTGACATGCATTCACTTTATCAAATAAATGATTATGTATTTTACTATCATCTCCCAATTAATGGCTAACTACTTGATCATTGAAGAAGATCTATACATCATGTGAAAAACTTATCATATTACAAGGGTTAAAAATGTAATTTCAACATATATTACAATAATTTTTTAAAACTAGAAAATAGATACCAAAGTCGTGAATAGAAAACTTTTCTAAATGCAACCCTATCAAATAAATGTTACGTATTTTACTAATATCCCTAATACAGTGGCTAACTGCTTGACCTCGGAAGAAGATCATAGGATATTCTATACATCCTGTAAAAAACAAAAACTAATATTAATAATTTGTGTGATTGGTATTATCATAATATTGTAATATCATGAGAGTTAAAATTACAATTATGGCACATATTATGATGATTAAAAATAAAGGAGGAAATTGAAGATTTTTCTATATGTAAATCAATCAAATAAAATAAGATATTTTTATGCCAATGTTCTTAAAATCTTTTGAAATTATTTAAATAATATTTAATTCAAATTATTAAAAAAATAATATTATTTTCATATTTATCAATATATTAACCTTAATCATTAAATTTAACGATTTTTATTGAAATATAATAAAAATTATTTTTTAGTCATCAAATTTTATTTTTTTAATTTTCACCACCCTCCCTTCCCCTCTCCCATCAGTAGTTCACCTCCCTTCCTCCTCCACCCTCTTATCACCTCCTTCACCCTCTCTCTCTAACCACCACTTCCTCTCAACTATCTCCTCCTCCCAAAGTGGCATTGAAAAAGAGGTCCTCGAAGCCTACCACCACCACCGCAGCATTTTTGGATACCTTTTTAACTACAAGTCCAAGAAGGGTGTCATCACGGAAGACGAGAAGTTGAAAAAAAGTGCCACCGCAAACAATGAGAAAACGAAAGGGGGTAAGAGCAGAGTAGGATGAGGTAGTTGAGAGGAGGTGCTAGTTATAAAGAGCAGGCAGAAGAGGTGGTCGTAGGTTGGAAAGTGGAGGTGGAGGAGGTGTATCGAGATGAGAAGGAAGGGAGGTGAATTGCTAAGAGGAGGGGGGGAGGGAGGGGGTGAAAAATAAAAAATAAAATTTGAAGGAATTTTTTTTCAAGGATTAAAAAAATATTTTATTATATTATAATATAAAATCATTAAATTTAACGATTATAAAATGATACTATTTTTTTAATGATATATTTATAAATATAATAAATTAAATAATATTTAAGTAATTTTAAAAAAAATTAATAACATTTACGTAAAATTTTCATAAAATAATTGTATATTTTACTAATATTGATCTTTAAAGAAGATCTACACATCAAAATCAATATTAATCGATTACGTGAATTATATTACCATAAGCTACAACTTCTATCACAAGGTTAGCAACGTCTGAGAAAATTAGCAAAAGGAAAGTGAAAAGAGAAGGGAAGGTAGGAAGAAAATCCATCGTTGAAGAAGTGAAGTTGGGCCTCGGCCAACGTGGCGGACAAACGAGGCTTGACGTGGACGGAAATCATTGAATTCTGAACACGTTATACGTCCACGGCCTTTACCATGCGTCAAGATTAAGATGGTTGGGTAGTGGTAAAGATCCGAGTTTGATCCGAGTTATAGTCATGAGAAGCAGGCAGGTAGACCAGGGGGTGGCCGTTGCCCACGCTCCCCCTCTCCCCGCAGTCTAAGAGAGAGAAAGGTGGAGATTTTGTTGAGAGAGAGAGGGAGAGATCACGCCCGAGTCTGAGCTGCACAGAGAAGTAGAAAAGGTTGGGGCTATTTTCCGACACAAAGTAGAGAAGTGGCAGCGCCACAGTGACACATCCACTGGTTAAGGACAAGTTTGGGGAGTGGGAGGGAGAGGAAAGGAGGGACCTTTGCACAGAGAGAGAGAGAGAGAGAGAGAGAGGGAGAGGGTGTGTGTGAAGTGAGCAGAGTGTTGTAGGGTTGGGAGGAGCAGGAGGGTGGGAAGAGGGACGGGAAAAGTTCAGGTGGATCCGATCGGTCTCGTCGTTTCAGATCGTGGGTTGTTGCTGCTTCGCATCAGATCCGTCAAAGTTTCGATCTTTGCCGCACCCAAGTGGCTGCCGTCCGCTGATGGATACGGTAAGCCCTCTTTTGGTTTCTGTGTTGCCCATTGTGCCCACATATGCACTGATCTGTTTCTGCCATGGGGGAAACATGTTTTTCTCTTCTTTTTGGTTCACGAGATTAGTGAAAGGAGCTGCCTTTGTTTGTTTGGGTTGGGATTTTCCTGCTCTACTTGGGTTTTGACAGGGCAAATGTGCGGCATTTAGTTTGCATTCTTGGGGAATAATGTGGTTGTTCTTGATGCTCGAGGGTTTGCTTGCATGAGGGAGATGGGGGGGGATCTCATGGCTGCCACTGGCATTGGTGTTTTTGTTGAGACCCCTTTGTTTGATATGTATCCCACAATGTAGGTTGTTCTTCACATTTTTTTTTGCTGTAGATTCAGATCCTATGTGTATATTTGTATTTTCTTTTTGTTGGGGGAGGGTTTTGACTCCTCCAGAGGTTTAAGAGCTTGGCGAAAGTTGATGTTCTTTGGTCACTTAGAGGTCTCTTTTGAGCAGTATTTTTTTGAGCAGTGTGGTTTGCTTGAGCAGCATATTCTTCTTCTCGAGTAAGTAACCAGATTGAGGGGTGTATCCTTTTGGTGTTCCTGATCATGCTCTTAATTTGGCAGGTGCTGCTCACCCGGGGCTGAAGGAATACGAAGGATGGGCATCTCTTCGAAGTGGCTTAAGTTATTGGTGGGGCTGAAGAAGCCTGAAAAGCCCCAACAACCCGAAAAGGATAGCAATGTAGGTTTATACATCCTGTTCATACTCCTTTTGTTTTGTTGGTTTCCTAAAAACTTTGCAGTGGTATAGGTGTTTGGCTGTTTATTTTTGATAGAACAATAATTGTGTCATCTTGTGTCTGACAATTAAAACGAGGATGTCTAAGCACAGTCATCATGATAAGTCTGTGTAATATATTGGCTCTATACATTCTGAATAGTAACAAACCCGGGGATTTGGGCTTCCTGCTGAGCCTGTTATTGTGAAGATCAACTCAACAGTGGCTTCGCGAATTCTATCTGATAATACTATCCTTTTATATTTAATGGGCATGTAATGTTTCCTAATCGGACTACATTCAAGTAAATGATGACAAGTGTGCTCCTTTGAGGTTTACATTGTTCGAGCACTCCTGCTAAACAAGTTATCTTCATTCCGTATGATAGCAGTTTCTATTGGACTATTTCTCAGTGTTGACCAATTCATTTTACCTTAATCTATTCTTTACCTTGGCATATTCTTTTTGTTCACAGAAAAATGGATCCACTAGTCAGGCTACCCATTGGAGGAAACAATCTGTAGACTTCAATGCTGCTGCTATAAAGGAAGATTTTACTGTTAGATTGGGTACAAGTGCGGAAGATGAATATAAAAATAGAAACTGCACATCATCACCTTGTAGTGTACAGCTATCCTGCCAAAATGAATTGAATGTGAGGGAGGAGTGTGCTGCTGTAGCAATTCAGACTGCTTTTCGTGCATTCCTGGTAATAATTGCAAATCTTTTCTTTTTCTGTCCCTCTATCATTGATAATTTCTTTGTTGAAGATGTGGTCTCGTAATTGCCAACCTTGGGAAGTAAGTACTATTGCTTAAGATATTGGCAAATCTGGTGGAACATAAAAAAAGGTTACAACTTTTTGCTAGCTCAACCTAGTACATTTGTGTTCTATTTTGCACATCAAGTGTCTAAATTGTCTAATTGTCCTCATTTTCTTTTCCCTACAATGCCTTGTTTCCCATTCAGAATGCTATCAGAACCATTTTTATTTTTTTCTTTGAGAAGGACAATAAATAATTATATCATGACCTGAAGCATGATATATTTTCTCATGTTTAGTGGAGCTTCTTTTTACATAGTTTGAATCATCTTTAACATTTTAGGCTAGGAGAGCTTTACGGGCATTAAAGGGACTTGTTAGACTCCAAGCCCTTGTTAGGGGTCATCAAGTGAGGAAGCAAGCTGCAATAACTCTTCGTTGCATGCAAGCTTTGGTGAGGGTTCAAGCACGTGTTAGAGCAAGACGTGTGCGAATGGCATTGGAAAGCCAAATGGGGGATCAGAAACTTAAACAGCAACTTGCACATGAAGAACACATTCGGCAGATTGAGGTATTTGCTTGTTCTTATTGATTGCTTTCAATTGTGTAATATAAGCCTCCACTTTGAATCTGTATTGTTTTGTTTGCATGAAGTGCATGTTTTCCATGGCTGTTTTCAAGTTGTTCAAACATGAAAAACTTTTTGGATGTTAATTTGTTAATTGCTTGCTTGTTCTCTGAACTTGCCTGCCTGGAAATCTTTAAAATCACTGCTAATGTGGAAACGTCCTCCTTTTGCATATATGAATGGCACTAGAAAATTCATCATTTTAGCTGTGGGGTTTAGATACTTTCTAACTCTCTGCCTATTGCAATTTGTAGGAAGGTTGGTGTGATAGTGTTGGCTCTGTGGAAGATATTCAGGCAAAGTTATTGAAGAGGCAGGAAGCTGCAGCAAAGCGTGAAAGAGCTATGGCATATGCTTTGACACATCAAGTGCGTTCCAAGTAAAATGTGTTGCGCTTACAGATCATAGGAAGCTTCGCAAGTGAATAGCAGCAGATTCTTTAATAATTTCTTGATAGATGTAATAAGCTATTGGTGATATCTGCATAATGGCAATAGTTATTTTGTTCTTGAAGGATTAGTAGCCATGTTGATTTATGACGTACTATACTACTATTTGGTTATAAAATCTTCCTGTGATATTTATTTACTCTGGAACGTTCACATAATATTTCATTGATTCTTGTGCTTTAACATTTTGAAGATTCAGCCGTTATGCATCCTGTTACCTACATTGATCATTTCTAATTCCAATAAATGTAAACGTGAAATTCTTGTTGCCCGTATTTACTCTGAAACATCCACATAGTGTTTCATTTGCTCTTATGCTGTAATGTTCTGGAAATTCAGCCATCAAGCATCGTGTTACCTAAATTGATCATTTTCTTGAAGGCATAGAGTCAACTAAGATAAAATGTTATGTTCTTGTTCCCATCTTTTTGCACCATTGTGTGCATCATTATGATTACCTATTAAGTTGTTATTTTGCAGTTAGTATTTCTTATGTCAATAAACTCTATGGAATTGATCTATTTTAGCTCTTAGGTCGGCAAATATTAGTTGGCCCAGATTGGTTCTACTTCCCATTTTAGTTTCACCTGCAAAACTAATTGGGAAAGCCTTTGAATACTTGCTACTGCATTGAAACGAAATCGCCTGTTACATGTCTTTTCCATTAATGTTGTCATGCAAAATAAACTGTCATAATTGGGACTTTGGCTTCCTACTTCGTGTCATTAATTTTTTAGCTTGTTTCTTGTTCAGATGCTTATTTTTACGCTTTCCACACACATGGAAAACCTCTTTCACTTGCAAAAATGGTATGCCAAAGTGGTTATAAGATAGTGATGGGGATTTATATGGATAGAAACTTGTTAAACTTGAAGTAAATCTAACATGGATTGAATAAATTCAAAGCAATGATATTGAGGGACAAATTAAACAATTATCTTAGGCCTTATTTGCAGTGCATATTGAGGTGTGAACCTTGGGGAAATTGCCTATCAAAAAGAAAAAAAAATTGATAAAGGGAAATTCCTCAAAGTGTTTTGGAGGAAGGGGAATGGAAGCAAGTAGCATTTTTGGAAATGGCATGTTGTAGAATCAGTTGTGGGTGCTTGATAAGTGGGCTATTTGGTTGTGATAATGACCTTTTGGATGTCTACACAAGGGTTAGCATCAATAGGGGTTCCATGCTGAACATTAGGATTTCGAGTATCCAATATGAGTGGATATATCATATAACATGCATAATTGTTGGGCTTCCTTCATGAAGATATTGATCATGGGTAACCCTTGTGGAGTTTTTTTTCTTTGTTGGTAGGGGACATGGGATACAGCATTAGCTTGACCAGCAGAAGAGACCACACACATAAATCACCAACAATTCAAAATTGTGCAAGTCTGCAAAAGGATTGCAAGAAGATGAATTGTGTTAAAGACTGTAATGAGGTTCAAGCAACGGAATATTAGTCGTAAGAATCAAGGGCAAACAAGCGATCAAAGGTTTGGAGAGGGAGAGGATACCTAATGGATTTGTGCTTATCCCTTGTTCACCTGAAGATCTGGAGTTGCTAAACTTTATTTGACCTGAATTATTAGCTTTCAGCTATCTTTTGGTACATTTTCTCTTGGCAAAAAAAAAAAAACTTTGCACAGGTAATTACATCATATATGAAGAGCATAATTTGTGAAGCTGTATTTGAGGGATGTAGGGCAATCCTATTTCTGGATAAAATATCCTTGGCAAGGCCCTTTGGAGGCATATGCATTAATCTTGATCTATGCACCGAAGATCTATGTATTTTTTGCACTGTTTCCAATGATTAGAACTTGATAGCAAGAGTTATATGGGCTTCTAGCATTTAACTTTTGGTATTATTATAGGTGTAGGCTTGAGGCATTCTACTTCAGGAACCTGAGGGAATTCTTAATGTTAGAGTATTAGGAAAGTTGCTAGAATATTTAGGATTGGGATTGAGTCTATTTTTAGTAAGTCGAAGAGTCCTAGTCAATTCTATATTCCTTTTTTATTTAGGTTTAGTCTATTTAGTTAGGTTTGATATTCCTAGTTCTTTTCCGATTACTTTTTGTTAGTTTGTTGGATCTCTTATGTAATTTTTCTAATCCAACTCTTTCTATAAAGGGAGTTAGGATTTCTGACTGCCTATACCCTAGTCAGCCCTAAAGAAAGGTGCCTCTGCCAGCCTTTGGCTGGTCAGAGGGCTTCAGTGACCAGCCATCGGGTTGCCCTGCCCCAATGACCCTTCCACTGATGCCACTTGCCCTTTTGCAGCCTCTAACTGGTGGCCAAAGGCTCTGCTGCTATTGCGTTGCCTACTGCTGCTACTGCTACTTCTTTTGTTGCACTTACTCTGACCTGCCAGATCTCTGCCTGGACCAACCCAACCTTGTTGGGCCTTTGCCTGGTGTCGGGAACACTCAGGCCAGCCACCTAAGGCAGCCTACTGCTGATTTTGGCAGGTTTTTGACCTTTTCGGTCTCTCTGACCACTGTTGATTGCTGCCAACTCCTATGGCAGCCTCTTTTGTTGTCACTGAGCCTAGTGGTGGTTCCCTAGGCATTGCCTAGGCCAAGAGAAGGCCTCCTCATCCATTTTTTCGCCTCCAGCAGGGTTCATCATCGTTGTACAGACCTCCTAGGGGTGTTTCTTCGCAACTAGGCCCTAACTAGTAGTAGAGCTACCTCCCTACTACTACTACTACTGCCTACTTGGGAGTTTCTCCCTTGCTTGCTTGAGATCGTCTCTCGACTACTGTCTGCTTGAGATTATCTCTCAGTTCTGCCTACTTCCTACTGCTTGTTTGGAATCGCCTTCTGTTCTACTGCCACTACTGTTACTACTTTCTGCTTGGAATTGCCTCCCACTGCCTGCATGCCTGCTCCTTTGATCTGCTACTTGCCTTCTCCTTCAACCAGAAGATGTCTTCATTGGGTCGTGTCAAAATTTGTCTTCTTTAACAAGTTGGGTGTGATTGTTATCCACACTCCAACTTGGGGAGAAGTGTTAGAGCATTAGGAAACTCATTAGAATCTTTAGGATTATAATTGTGTCTATCTTTGGTAAGTCTAAGAGTCCTAGTCATTTTTATATTCCTATCTTATTTAGCTTTAGTCTATTTAATTAGGTTTGAGAGTCCTTCTTGTTCTTTTCCTATTCTTGTTTGTTAGTTTCATATTCCTATTGGCTCTTTTATGTAATTTTTCTAACTCAACTCTCTTTATAAAGGGATTACGGTTCTTGATTTCAATAATAAGAAGAAGACTATCTTATTTTTAGCATATCAGTTATGAAGTTTGGAATTGGCCTCGGGGAGCTTGAGTTGTATATTGTAGAGGAAAAATAAAATGTTGATGGTTATGCAATGAATGTAGATACTTTATCCTTTGATACCTTCTGATGGTGCTTGTCTAGGTGTGATCATAAAGACCAATTGTCTGAGAATATGGGCTTTTGTCTAGGCCTAAGCATCCCTTCCATCTATCCAATTGGATCCTTTTGTTTCTCTTAGGATTTGCTTTTGTTTTATGGGATTGATTTGTGGAGAAGTAATATTCTGGGGATTTAGCTAGTTGGGTTGCTAGTCTAGCAGGGGTATTGGAGGGGATGTGGTTGAATTTGTTGTGGTTCTTCTTGAAATTCTAGGTGTACCATTGTGGGTTTTGTTTTGTTGTGTTCCTTGGATATGATGGGTTTTGGTTACACCACTAGTTGCCACCTCTTGATCCTCCCCTTCTCCCACCAGCTACCACCTCTCCCCTTCGCTAGTAGCCAACTTCTCATCTCCTCTCAATTATTGCAGCTTCCATGAGGAGTCCACTTGCCTGTGAGGGGGTGGGGTGGAAGCAAGGTTCGAAATGCCGATTTCGACGCCGTACCGATAAAATTGTAGGTATGCATTTCGTGGGCATGCCGAAGGCATGTCGTGGAAATGTCCATTTTTTTATGGCAGATTTCGATGATTTCGACGGCCCGAAAAAATGACATTTCGAGGCATGCAGAGGGCATGCCGGTGCATGCCGACAGAAATGATTAAGATTTGAAAGACAACTAAATCAAGATATTAGAAACGTTTTACAGGTTTTTTTATAATAAAAACAGGTTATTTTAGCCTAAAAATCTATCTCTGTATGTGTGTGTGATCAAGATATTAGAAATATTTTTTTATAATAAAAATAGGTTATTTTAGATGTGTGTGTGTGTGACCTTCCCTTCACTCCCAGACCGCCCCCACGCCCTTGACCTTCCCTTCCCTCCCAAACCCCCCCCGCGCCCGCTCCCCGCCCCCATTTCCCGCCCAAAAGCTTCCCGCCCACCCTTTTCAAGTATCCCGTCGCTCAACCACCATCGGCATGCCGGCGAAATCCTCGGCATGCTGACGGTTTCCCTGCAAACCGACACTATATTTGTGTCGATATGCCCTCCCTCCAAAAAACCCCTTACCGACGGCATGCCTGTGGCATGTCATCTGCATTTAAATCACAGACTACAGCAACAGAACGACAACCAGAAGGTTGCACTTTATCTCAGTGACAATCGACACTTAAGGACGTCTTTGAGAAGTCCAATACGTGTTGCCCGATTAGTGCTTGTGACACATAAAAGGCGTATCACAAGGAAGCTACAGTTGTGAAGTTTCTGGTTGGTCTGGGGCCTCAGTATGCGACTTCTTATTCTTAGATGCTTACATTAACAGAGCTTCCTAGTCTTGAGGAAGCATACAACATGCTGAGTAGGATCTTCATTTCTCTCACGATTAAGGAGTCCATAGGTCAAGCTTTTTCCTTGGTTGTTGCTCAAGGTCATGGACAAGGTATTCTCTCTACCGACGGGAGGCATGGTGCTAAGGGCAGAGGGTGCAAATCCTGCACATATTGCGGGAAGCTTGGTCATATTGAGAGCACTTGTTGAACCAAGCATGCATGACGACTATTTGCCAATCAGGTGCTTGCCACTGAAGAGCAGCCAAGAGACACTGTATCAGTACCTTGGTTTGACTATGATAAGCCTCTTCAACGACTTTCCTAGCTCTCTCAAGATACTTCTGCATCTGACACTACTATCCTGGTGACCTCTTCTACCTCTGCTAAAGCTGCCCTAACCACCTCTTCAGGTATATTGCCTACACTCTCTGTACAAAGTGATGATTTATGTGACACATATTGGCTAGTGGACTCAGGAGCATTATGTCACTTGAGTCGAGATCGACGACGCTTCTGTTGTCTCCTCTTTGTTCCTCTTGGACATACAGTACAGGTGGTCGACGGGAGGCATTCTCCCATCACTGGTCAAGGGGAGGTTATTGGCGTCCCCAACATGAGATTGACTGATATCCTGCTTGTTCTTGATTTTTCGATCAGTTTACTTTTAGTTAGCAGAATTACCAATGAATTGAATTGCCAGGCTATATTTGATGTAATTGCTTGTACTTTTTAGAATATCCTGATGGGGAGAACGATTAGTGGTGGTTGTAAAGAAGGGGAAGTCTATCGCCTCTTCTAATCTCCTTTTATTGCGGTAAGTTTTGGTGGAGTCACCACTTCTGTTGAGTTTCCTTTTCAGTGGCATCTCTATTTGGGTCATTTATCTCTGGATAATCATCATGTTATACCACAGGGACCTCCTACTGTTGTCATCGGTTGTAATGCTTGTCAGCTTGAAAAGCGTCATTGGAGTACTTTTAGATTGAGGCATGTGATTTTAGATATATGGCATGTTGTTGCCCATAGATCTATGGTGGGGTTGTTGATAAGTGGCTTGGTGTTCTTCTGCTGCTGTCATTGGCGCAAAGCACATGAGGAAGCAGGCCATGCTTGGCTGCCACTTTCCATCACCAGCTCGGGGGCTAAAACGACGACAGTGAGCTATGGATCATCTTTGCCTTCCAATCTTTGTTGCCACTTCACGTTTGCAGAGATCAAGGCCGCAACGAATAATTTCGATGAGAAGCTTCTGCTTGGCGTTGGTGGTTTTGGGAAGGTCTACCGCGGCAGTATCGATGATGGGATGACCATGGTAGCGATCAAGCGTGCTAACCCAATGTCCGAACGGGGCCTGCACGAGTTCCAGAATGAAATTGAGATGTTGTCCAAGCTCCGCCACCGCCATCTTGTCTCTCTAATCGGTTACTGTGAAGAGAATGGCGAGATGATATTGGTGTATGACTACATGGCTCATGGCACGCTCCGCGAGCACCTCTACAAGTCCAAGAACCAGCCCTTGAGTTGGAAGCAGAGGCTTGAGATATGTATCGGGGCTGCTCGTGGCCTCCATTATCTACACACCGGTGCCAAGTACACCATCATCCACCGTGATGTGAAGACAACCAACATCCTTTTGGATGACAATTTGGTCGCCAAGGTTTCTGATTTTGGTCTGTCCAAGATAGGCCCTTCACTGGACAATACACATGTCAGCACAGTCGTGAAGGGATGCCGACGAAATCTCCTGCAGCGTCGATCGGCATGCCGGCGAAATCGTCGGCATGCCACTGAAACCGTTGGTATGCCGGCGAAATTCATCCGCATGCCAGCGGCACACCTGTAAATCGACAACATATTCATGTCGGCACGACCCCCTTCCAGAAATGGCCTTACTGGCGGCATGCCGTCGGCATTTAAATCAATGGGTGGAAGGGGTAGGGTATAGGGCCTGGAGAGGTAGAACAAAGGGGTGTAGGAGGTAGGGTGGAGTTGGAGGGATGCGGTAGAGAGGACAGAAGGGAGTTGGAGTAGGGGAGGAAGGAGAAATGAAGGTGGGAGGTTGTTAGCATATCTATATATAAGCTGAAAGTCTAATGTGGTGTGTGGTGGTTCTTCTGTAATCAAGTGAATATGTGAGGGTATCTTTGTAAATGTTTCATGCCTATATATTCTCTTGTAACAGTTTCTGCTAGTTATAGTAACAAATGCCACATTTCCACTCTTATGAGAGTTGAGGTTGAGTGTCTACTCTGATCACAACATGGCATCAAAGCTGTACTTGGGAGCTTAATCTTAGATTTGATTATTATCAATTGGAGATTTGAAGCTATACAAGCTCTCATCTAATTTTTGAAGTTATTCTTTGTCAAGTTGCATCTCAATTGCAGTAGGTAGTGGCTCTCCAACAAATCACATTTTTTCCTTGACAAATCTTTGTTCTTCTTTGACAAAACTCCATTATTCTTCATCAATTTGCTCTAGATTCATCTGATTGTTTTTAATTATTCTTATTATGGCATCTCTGTCTCTTGTTACTTTTGGGTTTGGTGTGGATTCTTCTCCTTTGGCTAATTTGGGCTTACCGACCTTGATACACAATGGTATCTTAGTTAAGTTCATTCTTTCAAATTATGCTCTCTGGTGAGCTTAGTTTCTATCTGTATTACATGCATATGATTTGTTTGGTATTGTTGATGACACTTATTTTGCTCTGCCCAAGTTTATTGGTCAATCTGATCGCTAACCTCACCACTTTTAAATAAATTTGGAGTTCTCTTGATCGATATTTTGCAACCCAAACATGTTATAGAGTTTTACACTACAAGTCTAAACTTAGTTCCTCAAGAAAAGGAGATTTGACTGATTTTGATTACGTCAAGAAGGTCAAAGTTATTGCTCTTCAATTAGTAGTTGCTGGCAAGCTTATCAATGATGAAGATCTCATTCTTGCCATTCTTAATGGCTTACCTTTTGAGTAGGAGTTTGTTGTGACCTGCATTTCTAGTAGAGAATTTGCTATGTCCTATGATAAGGCTGTTGGTTTGTTGTTAACACATGAGTAGTGGCTTAAAACTTACCAACCTCAACGTGATATCATTGTTAATCAAGTTGGCAGAGGCAATAACTCTTTTAGAGGTCGCGATCGTTTTTTGTGGAGACAAGAATAACTAAGGTTTAGGGGCTCGTGGTCAATCTTTTGGTCGTGGCTATTCTTCACCAGGCAGATCTCCCTATGGTCGTGGTCGCTCCGCTAATGGACTTTAATGTTAGATTTGTGGTTGTTACAACGACAATGCTTTAGCATGCTATCAACATTTTAATACAAGTTTTGGTCTTGATCCCTCCCAAGTGTAGTTAACTAAGACAACTAATAATCAGTTATGGTATCCAAATTTGGAAGCTACCAATCACATCACAAGCAAATTGAGTCATCTTGATATTAGCACTGATTACGATGGGTTTGAGGAAGTTAAATTTGGCAATGCTGAAGGCTCTCCAATAACTCATATTAGTAATTCTACCTATTATTCTCCTTATAGGCCTTTTTATCTAAAAAATCTTCTATGTTGTTTGGTTGTGCAAAATAACTTATTGTCTATTCCTAGATTTACTGACGACAATATGTGTTATTTTGAATTATATTAGGAGGATTTATTTGTTAAATATGTCACTTCTCGCAAGGTGCTTCTTCAGGGTAGAGCTTACAAGGGACTTCACCCATTGTAGCTACCTCAAGCACTGCTTCATCAAGGGCATCAACCAATATTGTCAAGGCTATCGCCTCAGGCTATATGGTTACCGGGCCAAGCGAGAAAGCCAAAGGTCACCTTGGAGCTATTCCAGGCTAGGGACTTCATCCGAGCTATCGCCCAGTCACCTTCTCTGTCGCTTGCGTCGCCTTACGCCTTGTTGCCTTACTCCTAATTTACTTTATGTAAGACCATAAAACTCTTATTTAGTCTTAAATTATATATGTTATAGATATGTTTATGTTATATATTTATATATATATATATAATACATACATACATATATGTTATTGACAGCTTTTATATGCTCAATTTTGCCTTCTCTACCTAGCTGAGACTTTTGTTCGTTCGTTAAGACATATATGTATAAGTTATACATATACGTTATTGTATGCTTGTAATGATATAATTATGATATATTACAATTTAATGATGTGTGTATGTATCTATTTGTTATTATCTACAACTCTCTAATGATATATAACAATATATGTATAAATTATGGTATTAAATTTGTATTGTATTGTAAACGTAACATATTGTAATACATGTTATTGTCTTGAGTACGACTCAAAGACAACCTTTTGGGTTGGCATTTGGGGTTGTTGGTGGATGCCTCTATGTTGAGGAAGGCATTCACTTTATTGTGGTGCATTTGACTTGAACATAATGGAGTGATTTTTCATAGGAAGTCTCAATAGAGGGAGTACTTTATCATTATAATGCTCTTTGAAGTTTTGCTGTAATTAGCTTTTTTTATTAATGCAATGGAGGGTTAACATTCATTGTTTACCCTTCTTTTCTTCTTCAAAAAAATATGTCACTATGTTGCTTTGGTAGATACATATGATATATATTTTAGTTGTTTGTTCTGGGCTATAATTATAAATATGATATGTATGTTTACATATTGTATGATAATATAAATATGTATGTTATATGATAGGATTGTTGTTTTTTCGTTCACTTAAATAATATTATCATATGTTTCTTATGAAAGTCGATGTTACCATATGAGTTTATTAGGCATATTTAATATTTTAAGAAATAAAAAGATTTGTCGCCTCAATTTGATCAGGCAATCGCCTTCTTATCGCCTCTCGCCTCAGGTGATTAAGGAGCTTGTCGCCTTGTAGTTGCCTGACGCCTTGACAGCTTTGGCATCAACAACCTTTGAAGAATTCTCCTTCAATTTGTTTTGTTGAGAAAGTTTCATTCCACACATGGTATCGGTGGCTAGGGCCATAGGCCATGTTAACAATAAGCTCTATATCAGCTCATTTCATGTCTGCGGTTGCCATTACTTGATAATAAGTTTGTTAACAAATCATCCTTCCGCGGTACTTTTGTTTGGGCTAAAATGCATAGGTTTTCTTTGCCTCCTACGAATACCAAGAGTTCTCAACCTTCTTAATTACTTTTTAGTGATGTATGGACATCCCCTATTCATTCTCTTGATGGATACAAATACGTTGTTACTTTCATTGACAATGCAACAAAGTTCATTTTGGTGTTTCCCATGAAATTGAAGTATGATGTCTTTGCCCTGCTGTCTACAATTTTGTTCAAAACCAGTTTAATACTACTATTAAGGCCAAAGTGATTGGGGATGGGACTATAAGCGGTTGCACAAATGGCTTATAGAAAAAGGAATTATTTACAGGGTGTCTGTCCCATACACTCCCTAACAAAATGGGGCAGCTGAACAAAAGAATAGACATTTAGTTGTGATGGCATTGGCCTTATTAACATAAGGCAAGGTTCTATTACGATTTTGGACCTATGCCTTTGACACTGTTGCCTTCATAGTCAATTCTCTACCTCCTGGAGTAACTAATGGCATCACTCCCCATGAGCTGCTCTACAAGGGTCCTGTTGATTATTATCTCCTTTAGAGGCAATACAATAAACATAAATTGCAAGTCAGGTATACCTTGTGTATCTTTGTTGGCTATTCACCTCATCATAAGGCCTATTTTTGCTATTATCCCTGTCTCAGACAAAAGTAATTCTTGCAAGGCATGTTATTTTTAATGAAGAGTTTACGCCCTTTAAGTCTTTGGAATAATTACAAACATCCATTTAACTAAGTTCAAAACCTTGAATATCTAACAGTGTTAGCTAATGGAAAGAGATGAAGAGGCATACATGTATTTCAGTTGAATAGAAAATCTAAAATATGGATGTCTCATGTGACTCTTCCCTAGAATCTCCCAAGGAATATGATTTCTAAGAAAGAGTGAAACTAGAACTTGCCACATAGCATGGGAAAATGCTTTATTGTTTTTGTTGTTGTTGATGTTGTGAAACTGAAAATTTCTTTGCAACCAGAAGCCTAATTTGCTAAATTATGCATTGCAAATTCAAATTTTATTCATTGTGTCAAGTTACACAATGAAGTGTTGGTGTAAAGACACCACGATCGTTAATTTCGATGATAACAAAACACTTGATATTTAACATTTGCATTGAGTTTAAAATTTCAGAAGAAATGTAAATGAAATCAAATGTGAAGGAGCTCAAGCTCGCATCCATGGTAGATTGGAGGAGCTTGATGGAAGAAAAAGTAGAGTCGGAACTTTGCATGGAGCAAGAGCTTGAAGACAAGAAGAATATGATAGATGTCTTGTCTTATTTTTTGTACTTGCTATTTTTGTTATTTGCTCTTTATTTTCTTAGATTACATGTTAAATAGTCCAAAGTAACATACCTGCAGTCCTAAGAACATTTACACCATTGATTTAAATGCCGACGGCATGCCGTCGGCAAGGTCATTTCGGGAAGGGGGTCGTGCCGACATGAAAATGTTGTCGATTTACAGGTGTGCCGTCGGCATGCCGATGAATTTTGCCGGCATGCCGACGATTTCGCCGGCATGCCGACGATTTCGCCGGCATGCTTATCAGCGCTGCGAGCGGTTTGAAATGCAAGTGCTGGAGATTCAGAGGGGTTGAAATCTGAAATGGGGGGCTTAGTCAAGGGCTGAAATTCGAAAATTGGGGGACTGTCACACACTCAAACAGAGCGGTTTGAATACAGGAGTGGGAGATTCGAAACTGGGAATGTGGGGGGCTGAAATGACACACACACACGATGATTAACTCAACTAGAGACACTCAAGCTTTCCAAATACACACACACACTTCATTTTGAGTATTTATGTGATTTTCTATTTCATTGTGAGTATTTATGTGATTTTCTGTCGGCATGTTATCGGCATGTCCTCGGCATTCCCACGGCGTGCCCTCGGCATGTCCATCGGCATGGCCATCGAAAAACGGGCATTTCCACGGCATGCCCACGAAAAGTACACTTAAAATTTTGTCGGAACGACGTCGAAATCGGCATTTCGAACCTTGATTTACACTACCCTAGGATATTTAAACCATCTTAGACAATTTTGGAAATCACTTAGAAAACTAAAATAGAAATCAGATAGCCTGATTAGACGTCCGATCTGGACTTCAGACATTTGATCTTGAACTTTAAGACGTCTGGTAGCTTATACAGACGTCCAAACACTTAGGTTGGACTCAGTACTCTGTTTATTATTTCCAGACGACCAGCCTATACTCCAGATGTCTGATGGCCTTGATAGACGTCCAACAATAGAACCGTTGGACTGTCAAAACATAGTCTTCGAGGATTACCTTTTAATCATATTTATAACACTTTACAGACGTTCGTAGAGCCTCCCAAACGTCTGATAAATAGACGTTAGATTAAGATTTGACCTAAATATACTTTTGTCAGACCTAATAGCCGTTTGAGCTTCGGAAAATCAATTCCCGCAGAGATTTCTCTTTCCAGACATCCAGAGATTTTGCCAGATGACCGACCTGTTGTCTAACCCTAATAACACTAGAACTCTGTTTTGATATGGTGAAAATAGGAAGAAATCTGTCTTAGGATTAGACGTTTAATTAGTTTCCCAGACGTCTTAAAATGCCTTCTTAGACGTTTGTCTTGATCCAACACCGTCTAGATGATCAACCCTTCTAGATCAGATGACCGACCTTTAGATCAAACGAAGACCTAGATGTCTAGCCTTAAATCCAGACGTCTGATAATCCTGTCAGAATCATAAATGATCTTAATATCATTGGGATTTTGACTTAATCTCTTGTGATTTATTCCCAACGGCTATAGAAACCTTCCAAGGCCTTCTAAACGCTTCTTAGGACCTCTATAAATAAAGGACCCTTCCTTTGTTTAACACACCTTGACATACTACTTCCACATCATATTGTATTCAAGTGAAGAAGAAATCATCTAGAAGTGGTATTGCTCTCCAAGCTTTAGTCTACACATCTGAGAGCACCATCCTATCTGTGTACCTGCTCTCCCACCTTCGCATATGACGGCGTTCTTATGCCTTGCATGGATCACGCACATCGTGTTTCTAGCCGATGCACTTCCATCTCAAGTGTCTTTTGCCTATAGTATCTAAGTTTAATATATTTACTTTGTGGCTCTATAGGATATTTGTAATTTGGTTTTGTTTGGGTATTCGCTTTGAGAATTTCCGTCTCCACCATGAGACAAAATACTCATCGTGAAGATGAAGGGTTTGAGGTACGTTACCCTCGGTTCAAAGTAGTGTGGTTGTATTGAGGTTAAATTACCCTCGTTTAAGTAGTTCGGATAGTGGATTTGATTGACTAGGTCAATCGGGAAATCCTAAACCGAGAGGTTTAGGTGATGATTTTTACCCGGATTTGGGTTTCCACCTAAAAATCATTGTTTCCTTGTGATATTGCATATTTGTGTGATTGTTATATTTTATTCCGTATTATTTTGTATCACGCTTGATCTCACCCCCCTCAGTCAGGATTTACAAGTTGAACACGTTATTGATTGGAAAAAGTTTGATGTGCATTAAATGCATTATATGTGAGTTTGTAAAAGGTTTTTCTTATTCTCTTTCTTTTTTGAGAAGCTACAGCTGATTTTCGGTGGCACCCTTAGTGTCGATTTGGGCACCCTTACATAGTTTTAAGTATTGATATTGATGTCTTCCCCCCGCCCCCCCCACCAAAAGATGCCCTTCATTGCCTTAGAAAATAAAAGATAATATAGTGCATAAAAAGATGGGTGGCTATCAACTGGACTATCACTTTATAACCCACCTCCCACAAAAGAGGCCAACCATCACCTACAAAAGATCTCCCTTACAAAATTTTCAACTTACAACTGTACTCTAAAAACTGTCCTCCTTTCTGTCCAAAGACCAGAAACTGGCTAGGGCCTTCCCCTAGATAGAGATTGTAGAGATTTTTGGTTGGAGAATAATTTTTGTTATTATTGAAAAGAGAAGCCCTAGCCTTTTTTATATAGAGAGGTTAAGAAGCATACATGGAAACTCACCAAATACCTAAAAATAGTCAATTACCTAATCAAATAACCTAATTGATTTATTTCCTAACACTCCTCTGCAAATCGAGATGTAGGAGACGACGAAGACTTGGATCCTTAAGTACTAAAGATCCGCTTTTGTTGACGTGGAAGTCCTCTCTTCGTGTCTTCAACCCTAGGTGTCCGTTCTTGTATGCCCAAAGCCAGTCAATGTTTGGTTTCTCTTAAGGTGCGTGAGAGTACTGCCCAAACTTTGGCATTTTGTGGCGACTCTCGTCTTCAACTCTTGTGTCTTCCACTCAACATATAAAGACTCGATTGGGACAACTCAAAACCTTGAGTGGTTACAGACAAGTACTCCAACAATAGAAGACTAGATTTCAAAGAAAACAAAAAGTGGACTCGATCATAAATGACCCTAATTTTTTTTAAAAAAGCAATATCAAAGACTGAACAAGGGTTTTCATTTTTCACTTATATTCCTCTTTGCCGACCCTCTTTGTTCTAGCTGAAGGGCGGAGCGGACGACGTCCATCATGCCCGGTCGAGGTCAATGAGGTCGATGCGGGGATGTGCCTGCCGGTGGGGTCGATGCAGTGCTTGCCGTAAATGACCTCCCAGAACTTGGTGTCGATTTGAGCTTTGGCTCCCTTGGTGTCTGTGGGAGGCGGCGAGCATTAGAAGAGGAGTGCGGCGACGCTCCGGTAGGTTAGAGGAGTATAGGGCCACCTCGGTCCGGTAGAGCAACCTCCAAGGAACGTGATGGTGCCCTCAAACCCTTGATCAAGCGAGGTTCGAGGATCCAAACCCTTGATCCAATCTTCCCCATCAAGGGGTGGCGCGGTCAAAGGAGGCTTCCTCGACGGCGTGTGGCCGGTTAGTTGGCCATCAAAGGTGGTCGACCTGGAGGCCTAGGCCCCCGACAATCGCTCCACTAGTGGTCCCTTGTTGAACAGTGGTCGGAGGCGACACTGGTGGTGTTTTTCCCTCTAGCGACAAGCAGCAACAACAGCGGAAGAGGAAGTGGAAGAGTAGAAGAGGAAGAGGAAAAGTTGTGGGAGAGGAGAGAACCTCTCCGGTGGCTCACCGGAGGTTGGTAGCGTTGCAGAGGGCCTCCCTCCTCTAGGTTTTCCTTTCCCAAATCATAAACCACTAAGATCGGTGACTCTGATACCATGTAAAGATTTTTGGTGGGAGAATAATTCTTGTTATTATTGAAAAGAGAAGCCTTAGCCCTCTTTATATGGAGAGGCTAAGGGGCATACATGGAAACTCACCAAATACCTAACGATAGTAAATTACCTAATCAAATAACCTAATTAATTTATTTCCTAATAGAGATATTATCCGTAGAACTTGTATAATTCTCCCGAAAGGTGGCCAAGGGGTCTTGATTCAGAGCAAGCGAGAGAAGCTGCCCCCACACCTCCTTTGCAAACTCACACTTGGAATAAGTGCTCCAAATCTTTATCATGCGCCTTACATAAGGAACAATAAGCCTGGTTTTCCAGGGCCCACCTCCTCCTTGCTACTTTAGTGACAAGCATTCCCCTCCTTGAGAGCCAAGCAAAGATTTTGATCCTTAATGGGATTTTCATCCTCCAAATAGCTAAATAGTCCTTGTGAAGAGTGAGATCATTCCCATGCCATAGGTTGGAAAAGGGAAACATGACGAATATCCTGGAAAAGTGGCAAAATGATTCAAATTGGCTCAGGTTTCACAGAATTATGATTTTAGTGATTAATTTTTGCAGAAACAGTTACCAGTATATTCCGGAAAATAATACTAGACAATAAGCCAATAGAAACTGCAAGACTAAGATGATCAAGTAACACATACGACGCAAGGTAAGTGATATGACTCCCTTGAGGAGAGCTATAGGAGGAATATCAAGAGACTCGGTGGAGCTGGAAGATGGAATGCATGGTGCAGATTTACGAGGCAAGGTAATGTCATCTGATGAAGCAATGGTAAATGACAAGAGTATCCCTATTCCTCTGTCAAGAAACCTGTAAAGTCTGATCATCCAACTAAAGAGAGTTAGCCTTTGCCGTGAAGCTTAAGAAATCTGACATTTGCATTGATATAATAATACCTGCTAAGTCAGAAAAACTACGACCCTTTTAGATTCTAGATTAACCAAGGAAAACACATTTGATGGCTCTATATGGTAGGTTATCCTGAACCCCAAACAAGTGAACTAGGTGCATATAGCCAAAGGCTTTGAAAGGTAGATTAGATAAATTAGAATAAGGCTGGAAGTCCTCTTCCAAAGAAAAGGAATATGGCTGGCGATATATCTCTCTTTAGGATAAAAGTAGGAACTGACTAACCAAATAGGTAACAATGAGAATTGGATCACACTAAAAATGTTCTAGAACCTTTTTTTTTTAAAGGCAAAAGGGTGATTATGCAAGAGATAATCACCTACATTCATTCAATTCGAAAATTGAATTACATCAAATATTACAAGGTAGATCTCCAGAATCCAACCTGGGAGGAGATGGAGGATACAAAGTTCTCCGCATAGGGTCTCTCTCCCCCTAAACAACACCCCATTCCTCTCTAGCCAAGCCCCCTACAAAACAGCCAAAACCTTTGCCCGATCATACTTGGAGCGAAAGGTGAAGACTCCACCACCGGCATTTCCTTTGCGAAAAGAGGACCAAAAGCTAACCACTTCCCTATGGGAGATCCAACCGATCCCCATCTCCTGCCAAACCTGCACCACAAACGGACACTGGAGAAGAGGGTGTTGTATATCCTCATCAGTCCCCCCATAAAGGGGACACGCCAAGTCATCCGTCTGGGCCCAACTCGCTCTCCACTGCTTCGTCATAATCCTTTCTCTTCTCACCAACCAGGCAAAGATCGTTACCTTCAATGGGCATTTCGCCATCCATACCAGTCTGCAGTCCCGCAACAAATTAACGTCCAAACTAGCTGCTCCACTCCCCAACTTGTGATAAACCTTTGCCACCAAGAAATCTCCTTCCTCTCAAGAAAAAGCATCAAGACCTTCATCCGATGCCCAACCCACCAGCTCCTGCATTAGTTGCTGGAGGTCCTCACATCTCTGATTGGAGAGACCCCCCCCGAAAAATGAGGCACCAAGATCCATATGAGCACTCCCCAACCTTGGTCGATGGATCCACCACACTTCCCAAGAGGCGAGGGAACCTCTCCCCTAAGGTAGAGCCAGCCCCCTGCCAGTCATCCTGCTAGAAGTAAAAGGAGTTCCCCACACCAAGCACTGAGTCAAAGAAGCCTCGTACCTTCACTGCCACCGCTGCCAAGCCCTTGAGGAAGTGTGATGCTCCAGGAGGAGGGGAAAATAGCGGCCCCCACGACAGGAAGTCGTCGTAACAACGTCGCATAACATCACCAAGAAGCCCTTGCTCTTGCCCCACCAACCTCGCAATCCACTTTGTGAGAAGACTGATGTACATTTTGTCCACATCTCTAACTTGAAGGCCCCCCTTTTGCGTCGATCTGCACACCTCCTCCTAGGCCACCAATCTTGCCCCCTTTCCTGACAACCCTGCAATAGACTAGAAGAAGTCCCTCATCAAGCCTGAGACCTTCTCAATTTGACGCGGCAATCTAAAGATCGAAAGGAAGTACGATGGCATGGAAGTCAAAACCACCTTCACTAGGGTTAATCGCCCACCTCTAGACAAGAGCCTGGAAGACCACCCTGCCAACCTTCCCTCTATCCTTTCCAGTAGCGGAATCCAATCCTGTACTCTTAGACGACAGTCAGATAAAGGAAGGCTCAAGTACACCAACGGCAAGGAACCCACCTCTGTCTCCAAGGCAGCACCCACCCTCTCCGTCTCCGTGGTGAACAAATTGAAAGGAATAAAAGTCGATTTCTGATAATTAATTTGCAATCTGGATGCCTCATCAAAGAGTCCAGAAGGATCCTCATCCTCCTCGCCTCCAACTCTGTTCCCTCAACTAGAAAGAGCGTATCATCAGCATACTGCAGGACCACCACCTCCCTGCCACCACTAAACTTAAAGCCCCTAAACAGACCCCCACTACATGCCCTATGTGCAGCTCGTGCAAAAGCATCTATTGCAAGAACAAAAAGTATAGGCGCAAGAGGGCAACCATGCCTAACCCCTCTTCTAGGTTGGACCCAACCTCCTGTCGGGTTCCTGTTGATAAAGACTGAGAAGGATGTTGTCGTCACACACATCTTCATCCAATCAATTCAGACTGCAGGGAAACCCCTCCTCAACAAGAATGCCCACAGAAAGTCCCACTGAACCGAGTCGTATACCTTGCTAAAGTCAACATTTCACAAAAATGCCTGCTTCTTCTCCCTCCTCCATGTGGCCAAAGCTTCCAGTGCAATCACAAAACCATCCAAAATTAACAAAAGCTGTCTGAACAGGGGAGATCAGCTCTCCAAGAAGGCCCCTCAGTCTGTTAGCCAAGACCTTAGCTACAATAAATGTTCTAGAACCTTGTAAGAAGACATTTGGCTACATCAAGAATACGCTTCACTTCTCTCAGCAATACCGTTCTATCAAGAGGTATAAGCACAAAAGGTTTTACAAAGAGTACCATTGGGAGAAAATATTTTGCACACAATTGAAGAAACACTTTATTATATTATTGACTTTGGCATGATCCTTTGTTAGGTAGACTCATCGTACACATCTATCATCTTCAACGGAAGCTATAGGATGTGTCATGACTGGCACTGGACATGATACAAACCCTATACAGCACAATGCAACGGTTGAGATGAAGACATTGACCCTCATTACGTCGTGAGAAAGATGTGTGATATTTTCCAGTTAGAATAGCAACTTCATGACCTAGATATGGCAGAATGTTGATGCCACAATTGGAGATGAGTTGAAATAGAAGTGACTGCAGCAGAAATGGTAGCCAGGTCAAAGTAGTAAAACCCATATTTCTCATAGCCCCCACAAATTATCTTATCATTTGAATGTCCTTTTATAGGTAGACTCATCGTACACATCTATCATCATCAACAGAAGCTATAGGATGTGTCATGACTGGCACTGGACATGATACATACCCTATACAGCACAATTCACCAGTTGAGATATAGACAAACATTGACACTCATTACGCCGTGAGAAAGATCTGTGATATTTTCCAGTTAGAATAGCAACTTCATGACCTAGATATGGCTGAATGATGATGCTACAATTAGAGATGAGCTGAAATAGAAGTGACTGCAGCAGAAATGGTAGCTAGATCGCCGTAGTAGAACCCATATTTCTCATAGGCCACACAAATTATCTTATCATTTGAATGTCCTAAATCATCAAATATCATCCCACATTTATGATCTTTATCATACTTATTGGATATTCAGGTGCAACATAAACATAAACATTCTTAACCAAGAAGCAATTTTACAAGCTAGGTGATTAAATGCACCTGAATCAACAACCCAGCCACATAAAGGGTTGAATGCCAAACACAGCAGACGGAGTTGAGGCAGCAACAGTTTCAGGGGCATGCATAAATGGAACAGATCTCAGCAACTTTCTACACGAGAGCATAATCTTCAGAAGGAAGAGTGATGGTAGCAATCAGAATAGTATTCAGCCCGGGAGTCTTAGTCATAACATTAATTTACTTTGGTTTGCCTATGCAGGCTTGCCAAAATTCTTTAATTATCTCTCAAATGGTCAATTAATGCATTTACTGTGAATGCATTGCTGAAGGATATGCAACCATGACCATGGCCTCCATTGTTGATATCCATGGTTAATGCTGCTTGTTCTACCATGTTGTCCTGTAACATCCAAGGTCTGAGACTCCTGGACAATCTGAGAAGACTTTGAAATGCTGTCTGACCACCCACACAAAACAGATGGTCTCTAGACGAGGAATGAAATTTGAGGCTAATATCCTTTGCAGACAGATATTGAGGAAGCAACCCATCTAGAAATGTGTAACCTTGCCACTTCTCCCTACTTGTCTCTCCGAGTAGTCTTCTTGCAGGCTGAAAAATAGCTAACTCATACAAAGCATCTACTAGTGGTTAACCAGGGATTGATCCTCCTTGTTAGTATCTCAAATACTACTCAAACTTCCTTATTTGAACACAAACTAGGGCACACACGAGGAATGGGTGCGATAGGGTACATAACAAAAAAATTCTATGTGCTGAAACCTCAAGCAGTGAAGCCTATGTGTGCCTGCTTCTATGCAGGTCATGTGGCCATGCAAGACCTGTACTAATGCAGGCAAAACTGCATTGCCGTGCAACTACTCTTGCACATGCGCTTGCAGTGTGTCACTGATGGTGCATACATGCGGTCGCAGTACTGTTGCTGGTAGAGCACCTACAATGCTGTTGCTGGTGACTTTTCTGGTAGCACCTCTGCTGCTGCCACTTGAAGGGCTTCTACCACCTGCTGATCTTGGTGAGGGAGGGCATATGCACAGAATAGGAAAGAATGATTATTGATGAAAGAGAAGAGGATCAAGGTGGGTATGAACACTGTCCTGGATTGCTGCTTTGTTACCATGTCAAAAAATTTCCTTCGATCTAATCCATTGAGAAATCTTGATCTCTCTTAAATATTGGAAAGAAAAATCACATACTAGTCCTTATGTTACAAAGAAACGCATAAACTTTTTTCTTGAATGGAGGAAAGCATAAATGAGATAACTCTTAACAATCCCTTTTCAAAAAGTTAAAAAGGGAAAAACTTCAACAATCTCTATTTCTGACAATTAATCATCTTGAACTAGAGAACAAGCTGATCCTCTTTGTTAGAGAAAATTTTGTTAGGAATGGAATTATCCGCTTCTTATTTTAGTTTTTCCTATCTTGTTTTTAGATATATGTTTTAGATTTATTGGAGATTTGATTAGATTTGGAAAGATATGATTTGTTTCTTTTGTGATAGAATTAGGATTGGTTCCCTCTCTATATAAAAGGATTAAACTCTGTATTTTATTCTTGAGATTTTATAATAATATTTCTAATTCCCCAAATATCTCACATGGTATCAGAGTGGGAATGCTCGTAAGGAACTCTCCTGGACCATTGGCCCTCTCTCTTCTGTACATGGCCTCTTGTGTTCTTCTCTGTGTGCATCATTGGTGCGTGTCAAATCCATGGCTGCACCACTAGAGTTGCAGTCGTTCACACAAGCTCATAGTAAGTGCTTTCGCAATCTATTGAAGAGTGAAGAACCCTCATTGTCTACTGTTGCTATTGCGACCACTAAAGAAGTCATCAAAGAATTGTCTGTGCAGCTTGTGCCTAGCTCGAAAGAATGTGCTAAAGCTTCGAGTCGTGTCATTGACATAAAAGATGCTAATGAATGGTAGGGAATTTGAGCAACAAGCTTAACCCCATATGTGCTTGGGAATGCTTTCCAATGTGTAGTTGCTACTACTGCTATGACTACTGTGAGGTTGCTACTTCTGCTATGCTCTTCGTATCTGTGCTTGGGATTGACTCTCGCTGAAGATAGTCTGTGCGTGCTTGGCATGTGTGCTCTAGCCTCAACTACATTAGATGAGGGGAGCATCTGCTAGTATCATACTCCTTTAACTTGAGCATGTACGCTTCAACTTGGGGAGGAGTGTTAGAGAAAATCTCGTTAGGAGTAGAATTATCCACTTCCTATTTTAGCTTTTTCTATTTTGTTTTTAGAGATTTGTTAGAGATATATTTTAGATTTATTAAAGATTTGATTAGATTTAGAGATGTTATTTGTTTCCTTTCTGATAGAATTAGGATTGGTTCCCTCTCTCTATAAAGAGACCAAACTCTATGTTTTATTCTTGAGATTTCATAATAATATTTCTAATTTCCCAAATCTCCCACACTCTCATTATGGAAGTCTGAGCTGAGAGAAAGAAGGATGTGAGAACTGAGAGTGAAGGGAAAAATGTGCTCATGCTTCCATTAGTGTGAAGGTGGGACCTTTTACTTCCTAACTCAGGCTGGGAGGTCTCTTGGCTTTTAAGTAATATATTTACTGGGTGGTTATCAACCGGATAACCACCCTTCCTCCTTTCAAAAAAAAAACTCAGGCTGGGAGGATGGTTAGGTCCCCGTCTCAATAGAGGTGGAAGCATAGAGGCAACCGAAAGCTTCAAAAACTCAGATTTGGTGGCAAACCAGATCTCCATAGGCATATTGGCAATACCTTATTTTGGGCAAATTGCACAGATATCCTCACATTTAAACCACTATTGGGTGATACTACTCCTGTGATATTCAGTGAACATTGACAAGGTCAACCGTGTCAATGCTACTCAATATGGTGACATATTGGGGATATGCTGTGACAGTTTGAACTATGGGGGAACCTAGTGTCAACTTTAGTTCGTGGTAAAGACTGTGGAATGTAATATATTGGAAGAATCATGTTAATTATTTCATTTGCAATTCCTCCGTAAAACATTGCCAAACAAATTTGTAAGTTTAAAAAAAAGATTGATGAGTATCATTTTGCAACGTCTGTGCTACAATGTGCTAGAATATACAATAGGTAGAAGGCAAATTTAGAAATCATTGCCAAGTATCTACATACTTATTTCCTTTTGTTCATGATATCTTCTCTAACTTTCAGGAGGTAAATTCAACTGATTCCTTTTTGTGCAGTGGCAGGCATCTTCAAGGCAAAATATGTTGACTGCAGGATATGCACCAGATAAAAACAACTGGGGTTGGAACTGGTTAGAGAGATGGATGGCCGTTCGTCCATGGGAGAACCGTTTTATTGATTTTAACATGAAGGATGGTGTCAAAATCTGTGGCAATGGATCAATGGAAGGGAAGAGCATAACAAAGGCGAACATAGGCAGGAAACCTGTTTCTTCCATTCAATTCGATACATCAATTCCGAAAACTGGACTCCTTTATTCTCATCCAGAGAGTAGTGGATCTTCAATCAAACCTGCATCAAAACAAAAACCTAAGCAAGCCTCAGAGGAGATGGTGCTAGAAGCAGAATCCAAACCTTCAGCGGTGAGTGTGATACCAAGGTCGAATAGCAACCCCAGGGAGAGGCCTAACAAACAAAATTCTCAGGCAAAGAAGCGGTTGTCACTGCCAAATACTGGTAACCTGATCATTTTTTCTAATCAAAATATAACCATAATAATAAATTTCTAAAATTTAACCATTTATCTCACTCCAAGTTTTGCCATCCCTTGTTTCCCTTTATATAGCATAGGATGTAGAAACGTATCTATATTAATATATTCCTGAAAAGGTGTTCCTGTGTTCGCTCCCCCAAGCTGCATTGTGTAGCCTAAAAATTTCTTCTTTAGCCTCTATTACTTACTGTTGGAGGTCATGAGATCTCATGGCAAGAAATCCCCTGGCCACCTTTTTTAATAGTTGGCTTGTAGGCCAAGTAATTAGGTTGCTTAGTTGTCAAGTTTTGATATTTTGGAAAGTCTTTATTAAATTATATTAGGACTAGGAATATGATTGCTTGTTTCGTAATTTGTTATGGGCTTTTTTCTCTATATAAAGAGACCAGTACTCACATTGTTATTTGAATTCTCTCCATTAATAAAATTATATAGTTCTCCACCATATGTGTTTGTCTCTCTCTCTATCTCAACGTGTGCATGATCTCTGCATTATCGTACTCTCAGTTCTTTGACACTTACAATGGTTAAAACTTCTTTATCCAATGTAATAAAAAATTCAGAGATAGGCCATCTTCCCGTAAGGTTTAGTTGCCTTGGTGAATGAAGTAGCACCTTCAGCATATTTCGAAGCCTTGTAATCAAACTGCAATGCGACCACTACATGAATTAAGAATCTCGATCTGTCATAAGTTTTCTCTGTATCAAGTTTGACTACTGCCTTCTGATCCTCGAAGTTTGGAGATATGCTGAGTCAAGATTGTGCATTGAAGATGGTCAACTAGGCTACAAACCCCCCTTTTTTATATAATGTGAATTACTGAGCCTGAATGTTATCCATAGCTTTCTAACAGATCTTGTTGGAAAAATCTACAATTGTCTTGTTGATCCTTTCTGACGTAGATGTCAATATGTATACAAGTGATTCCAGAAGTTTTGTGCAGGCATCCTTGTTTAAAGAAATCCTTGACAGAAGCATAATCTCACCATATAGTTATTCCAGCATGAGAGTGATGACATCTCACAAAAACTCAGGCCCAGTTGTTTTCCATTAATTAACTTTTCATAAAAACTAAGGCCCGATGGTTTTCTCACCATGGTAAGTGGTATTCAAGAATTCTGTCATTTTTTTCAAAGGATTCTTTGTGGCTGGTTGAGAAATTTCTCAATTTATCCTCTTCATACACTTACCTTGGGATGACTGTATAAAAGAGCTGCTATTATGTGGAGCGTGTTTCTCTCCTCTCGCAGCATAAAATCCAAGGCTGATGCATCAAATGTCAATCTGCTTCAAGACCACCAATTCCTTGTGTTTAGGCTTGGTTTAGCTTCTTTTATAGATGGTGGCAGGAGGAGGAAGGTGAAGGGTGGAGGAAGAGGACATTAAAAAAAATGGGGGAAGGAGAAAGGGAGAAATTTTAAAAAAAGAATTATGAGAGTAAAAAAGGGTTAATTACATATATATTGTCGAATACACGTATGCCCATTTGTATCCTGTATTTATGTACGTATTGCATAAGCAACCATCTTGCTTGTTTGCATAGCCTTGCAAAGTCTATGGAATAAATAAAAAGATTTTTTTACACACACATACATCCTCTTTCTCCTCTCTCACAAAAATCCCCTCCTCCCCTCCTCATCCACCTTTTATCCCCTTCCCCTCCAATGAGCTCCCTTCCTTTCCTTCCTCTACCTCTCCTTTGTCAACCTCGACGTTGACGTTGGCATTGGTGCCATCTCTCTGATGCCAGTAGTTTGCACCTCTCCTCTTTCTTCTTTGTTTTCCTATACATTGGTTTAAAGGAGGAAAAATGGGGGGAATGGGTGGTGTGATGGATGTGCACCGAGGCTATGTGTGACTCATCAATGCAACAAGGAGAAGAGGATGTGATGGTGGTGAGTGGTGCTGGGCGTTGCATGTGAACACAGGGGCGAAGCTGCATGGCTATGCATGCAATTGGTGGCATAGGTTGTTGGAAGGAAGGTGGTGCCATGTGTGCCTGTACAACAACATCTCGAGTGGCATAGGGGGTGTAGAGGGGCATGGTTTGTGCATTCCAAGGTAGCATTGGCTACCCTCCGAGCAATATGCAATGATTGTCCTTGTTTTAAAGAATTGTGTGTAGAGCAAGAGAAGCCAATAGTAGCAACAACAATAGAACCCCTCTCCCACCTTGTTCGTCCAAAAAGGCATAGAAGGATGCCTTGGAGAGCTAATCCTTCATCAACAAGAGGTCCCAAGCATTCTCTGTTACATTGAGAGTAGTGGTGCCCTTAATGGCATTGATGCCAATTGGGTGGTTGTAGAGGCGGCCAAGGAGAAGAGGCAAACTGAAGGGGAGGATGGGAACTACGATCGTTGCCATTGGCACCATAGGCACTTGAGGGCTACAGAATCTCCCCAAGGGTTCACCCCACGGGGACCAAATCACTATCGAATGGCCTATGTGGCTCTCCACCATCACCAGGGAAGCCATCAACAACTAGACCTCTAGGAAAACCAACACCTTTGAGAAGATTGAGAAGGATAGACGTTGCCATAGCTTCACCTCCTTTCCCTCGTTCCCTATTTGCTTGTCATTGTGTTTCCTTCTCTCCCTACAGAAACGATATTGATGCAAAAAGCTCGTGATTGACTCCTTTTGCTAGATTAGGAAGGAAGATGAGGGGACGAGGAGAGAGAGAGGAGGTGGAAAGGAGAAAAGGGGTGTATATATAAAAAAATCTTTATTACTTAGTCAACAGAATCACCAAGGGGTTGACTCAGTGGTAAAGCCTCCCATTGGCATTTAAAAGGTCATGGGATCAAATCCAAGGACCATACATATACCTACTCAAAAAAAAAAAAAAGGTCCATAGAGTTCTTAAAGGTATGCGGACAAGCCAAATAGTTGTTTTAGGATAGGATACATAGGGGTGTGCATGTATTTGATAATGATTGAAGGGACACATATGTAATTAACCCCCCAAAAATTACAAGGGCTCTTCATAAAAATGTATTAATAACTTAATCCACATTCCTTAAAGTTAATGGACTATTTGACTGAGGGTTATGGTGCGTAAACTATCTAATGTCTTTGGAGGTACTTATTTAAATATGAGAAAGGTAGAGGTGGGTGTATAATTTTTTTGAGAAAGGGGTATGGTGTAATTACAAAAGATTATGCAGGTATCTATGTTGGAAGCCCTTATAGATTGCTAAATATTTATTGAGATGGATCATATGCCAACCATACATCTCCAACGAGATCTACAGTCTCGTATGCAAAGTTGGTTACTTGAAAGTTATATAAGCTCATTTCTTAGTGTAATGTTATCTCCCTGGCATTGTTGTAACCTTTTTATTTAGCATTGCATAAACATTTACTTGATCTGGAGAATATTTAGAAACTTGCAAATGTGACTTTCCTTATATCCTCTCCATTATTTTCATTTTGAGTCATCCTATCCCTGTCAGTGGAGATTATTATTGGAACAAATGTATCTTATTTTCCTCTATGACACGATTTTCATGTCACAGTGACGCCTTTGTATATGAATCAAGCCGAAATCCAGATCTGCAAGCAGCCATCCTCAGACTAGCATGTAGTAGATCTCGAGTTGAGGTGCTTTAATGTGGCCACCAAACGTCAATTCGGGATACCCTCATGCTCATCTAAACTTTATCCAATCTTAGCTTGATAAACCATGATCTTGTTCCCAAGATTTTGAGATTTGGGTTTTTGTCAAAGGAACATGCAATTCTTAAACAACTATTCATTTAAAGTGCATAAGCATACTTGCCTGCATGTGTTTGTTCAGACATCCCTAACCACATTTTTTTCTCAGTGGTTTAATAGGAGAATATTTCTAAATAATCTTGCAAAGATATAATAAATTCTTAGTGCTGAAAGGTTGTGCACCTTTTAAAATGAAAATCATGTTCTTTTGTTCATAACCTGAGTATATAAAGGTAAAGAAAGCAGAGATAATTAATTTGTATGATACTATGATGTCATCCTTATTTTTTAATATATTTGCTTAGATTCATCTCAAGTTGGGGTTGTATGAAGGACAAGACTATGCACTACATATTTTGGTCAAGGCTGAGTCTGTTAACCATTTGCTTCGTTGTGGCTGTTAATAGTTGTTTTGAACTTGTTAGACAACAAAGTGGGAACCAAATGAGCAGCTGTGAGGATGATGCAATTTTGATATATCCCTAAAAGGGTTTTATATTAGAACAAGGCAGTTAAAACTGGTTCCCATAGGGAATAGGACTCTCCCATGCTCATATAAGTAATTCCATGGTGACATTGAGTGCCATCTCTAATTCTCTTGCTTTCTTTGTGTTGAACAAAACTAGGTGGCTCAACTTTCAAAGAAAACCTCTCTCTTAAATAGAGTAGGGAAAAAGTACAAAAGAGTCTAGTTGAACATTAAAATAAATGAAATGGTACATATACCCTAACACTTCCCCTCAAATTGGAGCGTATGTCAATTAGGCCCAACTTGTCACTCAAAAAAATATCATTTCTTATTCAATGCCTGTGTGAGGATATCTGCAACCTGAAGCTCTGAGGAAACATGTGGAGTCGTAATATTGCCATCTAAATTGCAAGCTTGATGAAGTGGTAGTCAACTTTAATGTGCTTTGTTCTCTCATGAAATACAGGATTAAATGCAATATAAGTAACTGACTTATTATTACAGTACATAGGAATAGAAGTCTACACAAGTGTCCTAGATCAACAAGAAAGAAAACGATCCACATCACTTCACACGTTGTATGAGCCATAACTCTGTATTCAACTTTAGCACTAGAGCAAGTAACCACAATCTACTTGTTTCGCTAGGAAACAAGATTTTCTCCCAAAAATATGACATGACTAGATGTGGATTTTGTCCTCAATTGCTCTGGCATAGTCGACATCTGGATAGGAGGTTTAGATGCAATGTAAGTAGTTGACTTATTGTTGTAGTATATAGGGATAGAAGTCTACACATGTGTCCTAGATAAATAAGGAAATGATGCACATCACTTCACATGCTGTATGAGTCATAGCTCTGTATTCAGCTTTAGCATTGGAGTAAGTAACCACAATTTGCTTCTTGTTCCGTTAGGAAATAAGATTTCTTCCAAGAAATATGGCATAGTTGGTTGTTGATTTTTTGTCCTCGATTGCTCCGACATAGTCAGCAACTAAATAAGAGGTTATTTTCGTAGAGTCATTGTTTTTGTAATATAAGCCTTTGCCATGAGTTCCCTTCAGGTGATTTAGGTGAGGCAAACATTGCACTATTGACTAGAAGATGGTCTATCCATGAACTGGCTGACTCTGCTTGCAACAAAGCTTATATCAGGTCATGTGATTGTCAAGTATAAAAGCTTACCAATAGTGCTCCTATATCGGTGAGCATCCTTAAATGGTAGATCATCCTTAACTATTGTATGTCTCTTTTTCTGCTCAATAGGTATAATGGGTGGCTTTTTACTTAAGAGTCTAACCTCCTTATGAATCTCCAAGGTATACTTTTGTTGGGACAAAATAAGACCTGCCTTTCTGTTGCTTGACCTCTATCCTCAGAAAATAATATAAATGCCCAAGATCTTTAGTAACAAAGACTTTGTATGGGAAGGGTTTAGTCTCCTAAATGCCATCAATATCGTCATCAGTATCATATCATCAACATATATTGCTAAGATGACAATGCCATTGACATTCCTTTTAATAAGATGTGGATCACCTGAAGTCTATTTTCAACACCTTTGAACTTATCCTGTCAAACCAGGCTCTAGGATGTTGGTTAAGGCCATTATAACCTTCCTGAGTTTGCAAACATGCTCCTCCTGAGTCTCATAACTTGGAGGTTCTTCAGTGAGATTTTCATATTGGAATGCATTCTTTACATCCAGCTGAAATAAGAGTTAGTTTTTATTGACTGCAATAGACAAAATAACCTAGATAGATGAGACTCGTGCTATAGGCAACAAAGTCTCAAAGTAATCAATGACATAAGTTTGGGTGAATCCCTTGGCCATAAGTCTAACCTTGAATCTGTCAATTATACCATCAATTAGATAGTTTACTGAAAAGACGGATTTCACTTTCGAAGAATTTTCGCACGTAAAATGTTGCGTCGAAGTAGTATTTAAGTGGTGGAAAATCGCTAATCAACACAATTAAAATTACCACTCGAGAGAATGGGTTGTGTCCATAAGGAGGAATAAGCCTATTAAAATTTGCTACTATTGAAATCCAATGTTCACTATTTATTTTTCCGAAAAATCAATCCAAAATCCCCTTTAGATTATGTTATCAACTGCTAGATATGTTGAATGAGTTTTTATGTAAAACATGAGGGTTTTCATCATAAAACTACCACAGTTAAATATTGATAACTCAACAATCCTTTTTGTGGCAATGGTACTTAAATGTAAAAACTATTGCAACCCAAAACAGGGGAAATCTTCCCCTTGTGCATGTGCGTTGAGGAGCTAATGGCGAAGGTCGAGGAGCGAGGAAGATGGTCGTCGTCGAGAGCTACGCGTGGGCGGTGACAGCAGTGACGATGGTGGTCAGAGGTGGTCGGTCGGAGCTAAGGTGGTCGTCGACGGTGAGGCTCTCTGGCTGGCAAGATGGGGGTTGATTAGTGCGGTTGAAGGTGTGGTTGTGCTCGGAGGGTCGAGACGAGTCTGTTAGAGGTGACGGTGCGAAGCTTCGTGGCCAGTGTCAATGGTTGCGAGGAGGACCGGCGGTGGTGTTGGGTTCCTTCTGTTGGTGAAGTCATTGTTGGGGAGCACGCGATTACTGCGTGCTTGCGTTGGAGGGAAGGAGAGGCCGAGTGTGCAAGGCGCGCGTGTGCAGTTGGGGCCACACGCAAGCGCTGGTGGCGTGCTGGCCGGCGATGGCACGTAGCTGGTTGCTGCACGCGGGTGTGAGGGCGTGCGCGGTGAGGATGGGCGCTAGACGTGCATGCGTGGAGGTGCGTGCGTGAGGAGGTGAAGTGGCGTGTTGTGCGCAGTGGCCGGGTGTGCTGCTGTTGAAGTTGAGAGGAGCTAGAGGTAATGGTTGCGGTGAAGATCTGTGGAGGGTTGGCTACTCACGAGGAGGAAAGGTGTCGAGTCGTTGAGTCTTCAGACACCCAGGAACCTTCTTGGACGACTTAACCGGAGGGGATGGCGCACGATGGTGGAGATGAGGAGATGGTGTGGGTGATGAGGATGATCGTGGATAGGGGGGTTGTGCGTGGGGTAAGTGATGCTTGGTTCACGGTGGTGGTCGCAAGGCTCTGCAGATGGCGGTGTGGGCTGTCACCCCACACGCCCATGGTGGCAGAGTTTTACTACAGTCGAGGCCCACAGTGGCAGAGCGAGAGGAGCTTCAAGCTCTACACGGTGTTAGGATGGGGTGGTGGCCCCCTCATCTCAGTCGTCGAAGGTCTCTTATGCTGCAAGAAGGTGGAGGGGGATGGAGCGTCCGCACATCGAACATCAATGCCAAATCTGGCATTCACGACCATGACATCAATAGTGAAGGTGGTCCTGCAGCCGTTGAAAAAAGAAGAGTTAATAACATAATAAAAAGAAATCAGGGGTTATTTATTTATAAGACCTTAGAAGAAATGTTAAATCAAGCACTACATGTAATGCAACCTAAAAGATTAACTATTCTAGTGTATGCTATTCTAAATAAATTCTAAATGATATTATCAATGCATAATATGCATGAAATATAGGCAATTTTAGGTTACCCTATTTACATTTTAATGTATGCTATATAAATGTACATGTTAACTTAATGTCTAGGCATTAAAATACCTAAATAGCCCACAAATATGGGCTCATCATTTACAATATACACCTACTTGCAGTCTACTAGTTTTGTGTTAGGTGGACAAGGCGTAAGATACCTCTTATCTCGAGAGATCAAAGCCTTCATTTCTTCACCCATAGTTGCTTATCATTGCGGATCTTGAGACACTTTAGCATAGTCACGTCGTACCACAATACTAATCAATGCCTGAGAGAACTATTGCGAGTCTTGGCCCAGATGTGTTGTAGAAGTATAATGGGATATAGGATGCAGAGTGCAGGATAAAGTAGATTTCTAGAGTGCAATCGGTCTGTCATCCATCCCTTCCTGGTCAGTAGGTTGAGGTGTCTTGGTAGAGTAGTCCTTTGATGGACAGACAAGGACCGTGGGTAGAGGAGGTAGATGAGGTCACCTCTCATAGTTGTGATAGACCTATGCTTCTCAAGGAGCAAGATCAATACTTGACCCTTTTTTAGAAAAGGGAACCTTCTCAAAGAAAGTAGCATCTACTGTGATAATATATCGTCAACTTGTAGGATCATAGTACATGTATCCCTTTTGAGTCTGTGAGTATACCAGGAAGACACATTTGATTGCATGTGGGGAGAATTTGTCTTGTTGACCGTATGCTTGTACAAAGCAGGGGCATCCAAATACCTGTAAGGATAGGGCAAAATGACTATATGAATTTGGATGTAGAAACTGATAAGGAATCTCACCATTCAGAGCAGATGAGGGTATCCAATTTATGAGATATGTTGCTATAAGAACTGCATCTTTCTAGCATTGTTTGGGCACCTTCATAAATATCAAAAGTGTCTGAGCAATGCCCAGAATGTGTCGCAACTTTCTCTTAGCAATTTCATTTTACTGAGAAGTATATGCAAGCAATGTCTGATGTAGAGTACCATTGTTTGCAGTGAATGACTGTAGTTCTTTCTGCATGAACTAAGGGCATTATCACTCTGAAATATCTATACAGATGATGAGTAAATAGTTTGCACCTCTGCAAAGAAATGCTCCACAATATAAAGAATCTCAGACCTGTCCTTTATAAGGAAGATCCCGGTAGATCTATTGTAGTCATTGACAAATACATCAAAGTACCGATGGCCTCCATAATTACTAGCATGTGAAGGCCCCCAGACATCACAACGTATGAGGTAAAAAGGAGATGAGCTTCTCTGTTCAGTATGTCTGGGGAAGGTGGCTCGATGATGCTTGTCTAGTGGACATGCTTCACAATCGAAATTGGACATGGTAGGTAAATCTAGAAACATCTGGTGCATCTTCCCAAAGGATGGGTGGCCCAGGCGACAATGCCAAAGGAGTGGGTCTTTCGAGATGGAAACTGCTTTTGCAAACTGCAATGGAGTGTCAAGGTAATAGATGCCATTTTTCTCAACTCTACTAATGATCTCATTAGTCCTTTTATCTTGAATTTTACAGACGTCACTTGTCTAGCTAGTCTCAAACCATGTAGGGCACTGGTATCTCCAGTGAGGTGTATAGATGCACCTGAATCTACCATCCATTGTCCATAACTGGTAGACAACCCCTGATCATTTACCTCAGAGGTATCAGCAACAAAGGCTACATCACCACTCAACGAATTCACATGCAACTGCGAGTAGATAAACCATCCATGATAGGCATAGGTAGAGAACACAATAACCAGCAGACAGGTTGAGAGGTATTGGGAGACAATCCCAAGCAGGGGATTGGGATATATCCTGATCAAGTCCATCAACAAGACTTGATCACGATGGGTAGCAGATTTTTGTTTCCTTATGACGCACCACAATCTAGAGAACCATGTCAGGGGACCCCAGTGAAAACCCCCGCAATAATCTGGTCTAGCACTAGCCACACCAAGAACCAACCCCATGAAGCCCTCAGCAACGGCGATGATTCACCACACCACCACAGTAGCCATAGCATTGGAGCTTGGGCGATGGCGATGGGCTTTAGATTGTGTAACACATGGCCTATGCGAAGTTAGCCCATACAGTACACTGACCCTTCATCACTCTATTTGATGAAAAATCGAGATGGATTGATGATGGGGATGGGATATTTGGTGGGATACCAGACCCATCGATCTAAGTTTGTTGCTTTGATATCATGTTGAACAAAACTAGATGATTCAACTTTCAAAGAAAACCCTAATCTCTCTTAAATAAAGAGTAGGGAAAAAGTATGGTGGAGTCTAGTTGAAAACTAAAATAAATGAAACAGAACATATACTAATACTTTGCATCTTCCCAGTTAACAACCTGCTGCTCCCTCTTCCCCCCACCTGTAGACAGTCATTGACAATTCTTACATGTATGTTGAATAAATATGAAGGACCTTTTGGATGGTAGAGCCGCAGAACACTCAGGTCCTGACACCCAAGATGGTCATCTAATCTGGCCTGGTGAAAGGTATCAAGAAGGTCTGGGAGTCTGGGACTTGTCATCATCCACTCTCTCTTTAAAACTAAGATTTATTTGATCACCTTTTTTGGTCAGTTGACAGAATCTAAATTTCATTTTGATTTTGTACCTGGCATTAGATGCAAATGCTGGCACACATTGTTACCTGGAAATGGTAGTAATATTATTGGATATGAGTTGTGTTGGAAGATATGCATGTTGAGACTAATGGATTTTGTGTTGGTCCAATCCAGTGCATTATGTGGGTCTTGTGCTTTGTCTCATCTCACTTATTTTGGGGTGGTAAAGGAGGCTTATATATGTAGAGTCATGTCACCCTTTGTGCTGGGGAGAAGCAATAATAGTATATCTACATGGTCTTTTCCTTCTCTTTGCGAGAGGTTTTCCACAAACTAACTTTTCCCATGTGGTTACAGTTATCTTACTTGCATTATTTTTGTTGGTTTATGCTTCCTACTCCATTTTATTTTATTCCAAAAGGTCGGAAATGGGACATTGGTCAAGTAGACTGTTAATGTCAAGTTGCATCTATTTTTCCTTTCTTTTTTTTTTTCTTTAACCGTGGTCGTTGATTTCCAAATATGTCAAGTGGGTATTTACTAATTCGTACAATATCCATCCACAACATTTTGTCGGTCCCTCATCCAAATTGGTCTGTGAATGAAGCAGGTAACATGGCTGGCCGTGGTTATAGTAAACCGGCAATAAGCAGGAGCAATACAACGCAGAAAGCTACGAAAGAGCTCCCAAATCCTGGAATTCAGACTTGAATTGCTGATCTGCAAAACAACCGCTTCGAGTGGGTCCGGTCTCGGGAGCTCTCAGTTAAACAACAGGTTGGGCTTGTAATTTACTGAGTGCAACTGTCCAGCTTCTGTACATGCACAACACGTTCGGTTGCAGCCCTCGATGAAAATGAGTCCTTAACTATGCTTTGACGGGACAGGCAAGCTGTCTGCAGCCTGGAGCCAATCGTCCTCAGCATTTTGAATTGTTTTAAACTGATTGAGGGCCTTTCTACGAGTTGCTGCTTGTCTGTGGGACTATATAAATCATTGTCAAAAAATATACCCTTAGTTTGTTTGATAGTCGTCGTGATGGAGCATGCTCCATGGGCTAGACTCCATTTTATCGCATGCAATAACATGTATTTCTTGTTGATTCTCCTAGTGTCAGATCAGAATCTTTCCGGTTCCCACATGAGATCATGTGACTGTAATTACTTGCTAGTGTTAGATCCAGAACATTGTTTCTAGATGTTGTTTTTGCTATTGCGCTCCACTTGGCATTTCAGATCTAGATCCAGCAGTCCAGAGGGTCTGATTAGTAATGGTTCTATGCAAACTCTACTTAATTGAGTCCAGCCTTTTGACTGACCAATGTACCAAATTTCAGGATGTAAAATGTGGTGATGCTGTTGGAAGCGATGGCTTATCCACCTAATTTCTGATCAGCATGTCACTTTAATCTAGATGAGATAGGATGGTTTTTTTTTTTTTTTTTTTTCCCTTTTGTGGGTTTTCTTTGCTGTGATGGAGAGGGGGATTCTCCCTCCTCGCAGGTCATGAAGCTTCATTTGGGCTTGCTCCAAAAAAAGGAAAAAGGGATAGGACGAAAGAGATAGGATGGTAATGGCTTATGAGGATCGGGTTCTCTCACCAAAAAAATAAATCAGGATTTTCTTGATATGGATGTCGGGCTTCCGTAAACTATGTCTCCACATTGGTTTTGCCTCCCAAAACAAAGCTTACCTTTGTGAAGGATGACCCTAACGTCTATTTTGGTAATAGGGGATACATCCTGGGAGATAGCTTTCTTCAGTTGGGTTATCTTGCACTTTTATTTGAAATGCAGAAAGGTCTTGTTGTTGGATTAACCTGTGAAAGTTTGGTTTCTAGAGGGATAACTTGATAGGTTATCTTGCATTGAGAGATGGGGAAGGATAATATAACCATCGAGATGATGACTTTGTTGGAAGGTATGTTGTTGGGTTCAGTCTCACATGGTGGATGGGTGTGAGATTTGTGAGTTGTGTGGTAGCCTACATTTTGGCGGTGTACACTCAGTTAATCTTGTACAGAAAATATAGAATATCTGCCCATTAGGTCTCTCCTGTGGTTTTGTCCTTTCTTTAGGTTTTTATGTAAATCCAAGTACTCTTTAAGTCTCTCTCCTGTGATTTTCTCCTTTCTTTAGGTTTCCATGTAAATAACAGTACTCCTTTGTGATGCTTTGATATCATGTCCATACTATTCTGATTAAGTCCTTTTGACTTGGGTTGAACAATCTCACATTAAATGGAGATAACACATTCTCTTCTAGGTTATTTTAGTAACCAAATTAGGGCTAAACATGCTTTTGGGTATGGGATAAATCTATCTCCTGAAATATCTCTCATACGGTAAATGGTGATGGGTATTTGGTTGTAATGATGAAATAGGTAATGATTGCATGGTTGGAAAGTATCTTTTTTATACGAGAATTTGGAAAAGGATGCTGTGGAGTGTGAACAATATAGGAAACTACAAAGCTCAAGGGATATCCCGTGATTTATTATTGTGCAATCGTTTCCTCAAGTCTCTCATATCACTGCCATCCGCTTTCAAATATCAGGAGCGGCTATAACCTTCTGGATTCTGTGCTCCCTATTTTCGACAAGAGAGGCGTGAGTTTTGTTCTTGAAACGGACTTAACGTTATCCATCTCTTCAAGTTGCCATTGCTCTCTGGTGGGATATATACAATGGCCAAAGGCAGCCTGAAGGACAAATGGTAAGATTCAAACAACAGACATCCTGTTTACATCAGCTCAACCTTAGCTGATGAGACCCACAGTATTGGCATACATGCATTTGCATCCGGACATTTTGACACTAGTCTGAACAATTGCCCAAGGCTTGCCCTGGAAGTTGACGACAACTTGCTTAAATTTCATGATCAGAACCCCATGCCACTTGAAAGTTTAGACTAGTTTAGGTTAGTGGTTATGCCAAATAATTATAGTGTTATCAAAGTTCAAACAACTTGGAGAGAATGAAGAGAGAGTGGACTCACCAAATCACATCCATACGGCCCTAAAAATGAGACAAAAAAACATCCAAGTTGCATTAAAGATGCAGGAGAAATCTATCCCATTTCCTCTATTGGTTCTATGCTACAAGGGATCAAGGAAAGGAGAAAGATTCACCAAAGGAAAAACAAGAAGAAAGAGCCCCCACCAAACACTTACATTTGTGCAAACGATAAAGACCGACGGTAAAGTAGATATGATTAAGGATTATTGATGATTTGCTGTAAAGGAGACCAATACCTAGCTAGGGATGTGCATGGACATTTAATCCTTTTTTTTTTTTTCCCCAAGTGACATGGCCACTTAATCCTCCTGTGCCAATTGTAGTTGAACTATTTTGCACTGCTCTAATCATCAATCCACTTGGCACTATTAATGTATAGCAAGGCAAAAATATAATGCTTATTTTACTTGGAAATTAGGAAAGTGGTATTAAAGAAATGTGAAATTGATGTTAACTTACAATTGTGTTTACTTGTAAAGAGATGTTAATATCAATTTCTGTTTGCTTTAATTGAGGTTTAATTATAATGTTAAACCCTTGCGATGTTTATTTAGTAATAGTATTAGGAATACGAATCACGAAAAATATCAGAGATTCAAGTGGTGTACGACTTTAACACGAATTTGACTAACATCAATGAAAATCGATGTTAGACAAAACTGCATTAAAGTGACTAAAATTAAATTATCAGATAAAAGGTTAAGTAGTCAAGTAAATGAACTCCCCTTTTAAAAGGTTAACTCCCAAATAAATTAGATCTAAGAACATTGTAAAATAAAGTGGAACACAAGGGAGAGCGGTGGGACCTGTTGAGTCTAAATCGGATATGACGGAAATTCTGCATATGACGATGCTGGTGATCTTTAGAATGGTGTTGATTTCAATCAGGGAACAAACAAGAGTGGTAAATCAAAGATAAAGATTAAGGTGACGAAAATGACGTTATTACATTGATTTACGTTTCTTTGAATATGCAAGCCTATATTGTGTAATATATTAACTTTTGTAAAAAGCCTCTCGTACAGGATCTCTATAGCTTTATGTGAGACTTCGTTTTTCCTGTGGGGCTCAAATTCCAATAGGTTGCCTATTGGGTTTGCTTTCGCTTTTGAAAGCGTGCAACTTCTTAACTTGTTTCTCAATCTTTTTTATAAAAAAGAGTTACGTGATCCTTTTGTAAGCATGTACCCAAGGATGAAATGAGGTCATATTGGATTCAGATATTGGTATTTTTATATTTATATTTATTTTTTAAAATTAAATTTAGATTTGAATTTGAATCAAAATTTGAATTTTAAATTTAATAAACTTTTTTATTATCATATCTTAATAAAATCATATATAAATTTGAATAAAGATCGGATATTAATTGAATTTGATTGATCGAATATAAATATGAATATGATATTGATAAGTTTTGAATATCAATCAAAATCTATTATTTATTAAATAGTTTTTTTGAAAAAAGTTAAATAAATAAAAATGAGAATAAAAATTAAAAGAAGATTGATAAGATAATGAATATTTTGTATATAACTGAAAGCCAATATTGTTATAAAGGATGTAACAAAATTAAATTTCATTATCTAAAGATCGATACCTTTTGTAGAAGTGATTATTCCATATAAGTATTAATAGTTGATATGCACAGACAATTAACTTTCTTATAATATATAAAAAAGGAACAAATTATTAGTTAACTATATATGAGTAATTAAATTAAAATATATTCTACAAAATAAAGAATGATAAAATAAAAATAAAAAATTAATATGAATAAAATAGAAAAAAATATATTCTATATGTCTATTTCTAAATTTCGTATGTATATAATTAATATTAAAGTAAGATTTTGAAAAATCACATTAATTTTGATTTATGGTAGTTCAATTCAACCAATAATGTTTAGTGCTTCTACCTGTTATGATGTTAATTTAAAATTCTAAAAAAGAGAATATATTATAAAATTATAATATCTGTGGATTAAGTAGTAGGTTAACTATCTTCAAGAAAATTTGTATATAACAACAATGGATATATGTTGAAGTATAAGCTGATGTTGAATTCGAATTCTAATCCGAAGTTGAAATTGAAATTAAATCCAAATCTAAGTTCAAATCCAAATCTGAATGTATATAATTGGATATTCAAATTTAAATTTGATTTTTTCCTATAAAATTTGAATCCGCATTCAAATTCAAAAATTTTAGAGTTTCACTATTTAAATTCGGATCCGAATCTAAAAATTACCTGAATCTAAATTATGAAATCTGACTAGAATTGAATACGATACCCGGATATCCAATTCGAATCCATATCATTTTTCATCTCTACTTGCACCCATAAGAATATAATTAATATTTTATATCCTTTCAAAAGCACAAGGTGCTTTCAAATTGGCAGTAAGACCCATGGATTAGGGAACAAAAGTAGGAGAACCTTGACCTCCTTTTTAACAAATTACTTGTGTGTCTCTACTTGTGGCAAGAGATCGTGGAAAAATCAAGTTTTTCTTTATTTAATGTGAAATGGAGAAGAAAATGTATTTTTATTTTTAATTAATATATTTTAATTTTTAATTGATTAAAAATTATTTTCTACTGATTATTTTTTATCTATTTAATTTTCAATTAATATATTTTTATTTTTAAATGATTGATTTTTATTTTCAACAAATTAATTATAATTGTACATCGTAAAATACGTTATTTACACACTTTTTTTTTTTTTAATCTTCCAAAAGCACAAACCTCTGTAGTCTCGATTTGTTAAGTCACCAAGTAAGGGAGATTCGGATTCGATGATCCGATTTGTTAAGCCACTGAAGATGAGATTAAAATTCGATTTGATCCGCATCAAAACTTTTCCGAACTTTAATCAAACTAGAATGGTTTGTTAGTTAGTAACAGTAACCTTTTCCATATTCTCACGTTAAAAAATATTATCCCAATATAATATAATGTCCGCTTCAACACGTCTTTTTATTTATTCTCACCTAAAGAATATTATCCACCGTACAAATCAACCATCCCTCCGCTTATTTCACCGCACCCGTCATCATCTTTTCCCAGTTATCCCAAGAATGAACTTCATCCCACGACCACACGCTTCGAGGCGGTGGGTGGAAAAAAAAAAATTTACATGAACATTCCTGCAAACTTTCGGTAAGATAAGTATATATCTCTGTATATTTAATATTTATATATATATTCTTACGAGATCGCTCCGTAATAGTCATATACTCTTCCTTAGCTAAATTCAATGAAAAATATTACAAAACTTTTTAAAATAATAAAATTTATATTTATCTTCCTATAATTTTTCTATATATTCCAGCTCTTTTTCCTCCTTCGTCCTTGACCTCCCCTTCCTCCACAGCATAGCCCCACAGGGTCATGCAAGGGAGTGTCGCCGGTGACAGGTTGCAAGGAAGGAAGCAGGTCAACCCCCACACCGCCGCCAACGCTCCCTTACGTGACTCTACGTGACTGTGTCGTGGAGGAAGAGGAGGTTGGGGAGGAGGGAAAGTGGGAGGAGGAAGAGAAGTTAAAAAATATAAGAAGATTACATGGAGATAAATATAAAATTTTTTATTTTAAATATTTTTAAACATATTTTGTTAGATTGAACCCGTTCAAGATATACTGTTGTAACAAAGTAATTTTGTAAGAATATATACATAAATATTAAGTATACGAAGATATATAGATCTTATCAAAGACTTATAGTAAGATGTGTAAAATTTTTAAAGAAAAAAAAAAAAAAAAAGGGTGGAACCCGCGTAGAGGTGATGTAAGGTGGCATGTTCACCGCCTTTCTCCCTTGTATATATATATTCTTATAAATTTTTGATAATATATGTTCATAGTTTTTATATTTACGTATATATTTATATAAATTTACTCCATTAAAATCATATTTCTCTGCTCCATTACATCGAATGAAAATTATCAAAAATAAATATAAAAAAATAGAAAAATTTATATTTTTATTCTCTTATTTTTTTCCCTAAACCCTCACACCTCCTCCTCCTCCTCCCCCTCCTCTAGTGCCTTCGCAGCTACTTCCCCTACTATGACCTCCACGCGACTATCTACAGCAAACTCGCTATCTTCACCATCTCGATGCCACTGTACGCGATGCCGTCGTACCCTACGTATACGATAGGCCTTAGAATCGTAGTAGAGGAGGTGTTCACGAGAACACCGTGGTGTTCTACATAGTGGGGCTGCCGACAGTAGATGTAGGTCTAGGAGTGAGTTCGCCAAGGTCGAAGAAGGAGAGGAAAACTGGGGAGAAGGAGAGGAAGGGGGAGGAGGAGGAGGTGGTGGTGTGAGAGTTTAGGAAGAAAATAGGAGGATGAAAATATAACTTTTTCTTTTTTTTTTTTATGTTTTCCATTTAATTTAATGAAGTAGGTATATACGACTTTAATGGAACAAATTTATAGGAATACATATACGTAAATATAAAAAATAAAAAGATATATACATCTTATCAAAAATTTACAATATATATATATATATATCCTTTTTTATTCTTTATTTATTTTTTCTTTCCATATCAAAGTATCAAACAACACCGATGTCCACCACCAAAACCCTTCCTCGCTAATGAACTGCCACTCCACTCCCACTCCCACTGCCACTTCCAACGCCCCCACGATGAGATCTCATCAACCCCTCTGAATCCTCTCTCTCTCTCTCTCTCTCTCTCTCTCTCAACCCACAAAACCTCATCTCCAAATCCCAAAATCGAGAAAAACCCAAAACCCACCACCACCAGAGATCTCCAAAATCTCAGCGCTCCCCTTCCCCTACTAAGCCAAACCCACAGCAAGAATTCCTCAATTCTCCCATCATCAATCCCTCCCCCTCATCATGCCCTCCTCCTCCCCCACATCAACTCCACATTCTCCATCATCATCATCATCATCACCACCACCACCACCACCATCATCACTCTCCTCCCCATTCGTCCTCTCCTTCCTCCTCCTCCTCCTCTCCTCCTCCACCTTCCTCCTCCTCCTCCTCCTCCTCCCCTCCTCCTACTCCCCCTCCGTCCCCCTCCCCGCTTCCCTCTCCGACCTCTCCCTCTTCCGCCGCGCCGCCCTTTCCCCTCTTCCCCTTCCCCACCGCACCACCACCACCAATACCCCCCAAGGTAACGGGAAAATTGCTTTCCTGTTCCTGACGAACTCGAACCTCACCTTCGCCCCCCTGTGGGACCGCTTCCTCCTCGGCCACTCCCCTCTCTTCAACCTCTACGTCCACGCCGACCCCCGCTCCGCCGTCGCCCCCCCGGGCGGCGAGTTCCGCCCGAGCCGGTTCATCCCCCCACGCCCCACCCGCCGGGCCTCCCCGGCCCTCATCGCCGCAGCCCGGCGCCTCCTCTCGTCCGCCCTCCTCGACGACCCTGCCAACGCCTTCTTCGCCCTCCTCTCCCAGCACTGCGTCCCCCTCCACTCCTTCCCCTACGCATACCGCGTCCTCTCCCGCGACAACCGCAGCTTCATCGAGATCCTCTCCGGCGAGCCCAGCCTCCGGGACCGGTCCGTGATTCGCACCGCAATTCGGTTGCTTGGTTGTTTCCACTGATTGTGCTTTGGTGCTACTTTGGTTGTTATCAAGTTGGCGAATTCCGAGCTTCTTGGTATGAAGAAGAGTCGGGAGGAATTAAAATTAACGATCCAAAATATTCAAGTCCAAGTTAACAAGTAGTAATTCTCAGCGTTATAGCACCTTATAGCGACATCTCGTTTGTTCTGCGTTTTGGATATAGGGTACTACTTTTAGTGATGTTATTGAGCGTCTCGTCTCTGGTGATATTTCCGCCTATGCAGGTTGAGAATTATAGCTAATGCGGTGTTGTTGAGGCTCGTTGTTGTTTTACTTGGGGTTGGGCGCATTGATTCCATGTTGCTTCTCCCTAGTTTGTTCCTTGGAGATTCTGGGTCTTTGGAAATTTAATTCGGTCATGGAGGAAGTGCTGGCGATCGGGAAAGTTCAGGATTGGTTTTGTCGTTGCGCTTATAGGATAATCTGATTTTCAAGTTCCAACCTCTAGAAGTTGTGATCGAGTTGCTTTCCTCAGCCTTTCTGTTGGATGTGATGGGTGTGGTGATGGTTTGAGGTGGGATTAGTAGCATGCTTTTACCGGCTAAAGATTGGTTCTTAAAATCGTAGACCGAGCTAACCAAATGAAAGAAAGGGAGGAGAAGGCACTTGTTACTTCTTGATATTCCTTTTTTGTCCTTCGAGATTCTGGGTCTTAGAATTTGATTTGGTTGTAAAATTGGCGGGATTAGGGAAAATTAGTATTGGCTTTTGGTGTTTTGATTATAGGATAAGCCAATTTCCACCTTTGAAAGGGTGTGATTATGATATTTTCTCTAGCATTTTTTTCCAAATATGATGTACACATGATGGCTCGAGGTGGGATGTTTTACGTACGTCTACCATTTAAAGATTGATTCTCAGGGTCATAGACCAAGCTAACCAAACAGAAGAAAGGGTGGATAAGAGCAGTTGTTCCCTTTTTCTTCTGCTTGATATTCCTTTCTTTGTTTTGTGACTGTTGTCTCCTCACATCTAGATGGATGGTAATGAACATCTGCAAGGCTTAAGTTTCATAAGAACATCATGTTTGTTTGTTTTGCAGGGTAAGAGGTCACTTCTGTGCTATGATTGGGTTAGCTATCTAGAGGGAGGGAAGGAGTATTTAGGCTGGTCATTGCAATCAATAATCATGTCAATAATCCCATGCTAACTATCAATTTTTTTAAAATTATTCTATCATTGTCATTTTTCGGGCATGCATGGTCCATATACAAGCATACCCTTAATGTTTCAGTTCTCGAGGTTGGAAAGGATGCCAAAGAGTCATAGCTATTTCAAATTTGGCTCTCAAATCATTAATCAAAGACTCCTTGTATAATTATGCCGTTTAGTGAAATCGTCAGGTTTATATGCCTTATTTCGTAATCTCCCAACCAATCAATGCCTCTCCCTTTTCAGGTATGTTGCACGAGGAGACAATGTTATGATGCCAGAGGTTCCTTTCGACCAGTTCCGAGTTGGTTCTCAATTTTTCATCCTCACAAGAAGGCATGCAATGATGGTGATTAAAGACAGCAAGTTGTGGAAGAAGTTCCGCCTCCCATGTCTTAAGGAACGCCGATACTCCTGCTACCCAGAGGAGCACTACTTCCCCACATTGCTCTCAATGGAGGACCCTGATGGATGCAGCCATTACACACTTACAAGGGTCAATTGGACAGGTAGTGTAGATGGTCACCCCCATACGTATGGCCCAGAGGAGATCTCCCCAAAGCTCATTGCAGAGCTGAGGAGGTCAAATTCGAACTACTCGTACCTTTTTGCAAGGAAGTTCGCACCTGAGAGCCTTGGGCCATTGATGCAGATTGCAGATGATGTAATCTTCCGTGACTGAATAGGGGCAAATTTGGAATCATCTTACTGGTGCAAGTTTGATGAATTTTGGTTGTGTTGCTCTTTGAGCTGCAGATGGAGGAGGGTGTTAATCAGCCGGAGCTGAATGTGGTTAGTTTTAATGTGGTTTAGTTGTTTACTTGTGCAGTTTTTAATACGTGGGTGTTTGGGGTTGATGTTTTAGGTGTAAGAAATGATCTGCAGTGGCTTGAACGTGGGATTTTTATTTTATTCATTGATATTAGTGGTTTTTTCAAGGATTCCTAGCTCAAGCAAATATTGATCTAGCAAGATCCATCCACTTGATCTACAACTAACTACCTTGGGAAAAAAAATGCTCTGACATTCTTGCAAAATAGATAGTAAACCTTCTAGGGTAGATGTACTAAAAAAATTCTTCGCTGTTATTGACTTTTTGGAAACTGTTGTTCGATCAGGGTCAGTTTTTTCCTTTCAACCTGCTTTAATCCTACCTAAAATAGATAAATTGCCAAAAGAGTAGGCATCCAGATACTGTGTGATGTAATCTCCATCTTTATAATCATTAGCTGACATAAGTTCTTTTGACACCTTATAAAGTTACATCTGCAAGTTCACCACAGAATGTGCCCCTCCCTTTTGTACTTGTAGCCAGACGGTCCTTCTTGCACTTAGTTTATTTTGAAAAACTCAATTAGAATATGTTATTTAGCCTTTAATTGACAGAAGCATTAAGCTAGTAGTTATATATGACTAGATGATGAAACAAGAAGGGAAAAGATAATGGAGGCATATGTGTGTGCCGGATCCTGTAGTTTGGAAAACTACTTGGCGCTTGCAAGATAAAAGATTTCATTAGTACCTTGTCACCATCCAATTTAAAACAAATTGGCTTGCTTGGAGAGATCCCAAGCTCATTACCAACCACTTCAAATTCAACATATTTAGACCTGGGACTGTTCTTCAACAAGGATGAATTACTAGGTTGAACTTTTCCCTCATTTCCTCTAGTTTAGCAAATACCATATTCAAGTTATTAGTGTCATTATCTTCTTGGTACAAAGGCTCTCTCTTCTGATTGTCATGGAAATCCTACTAAGCTATATAGGATCAGCTTATGACCTGGACCTTAGATTTTGATATTTTTCCTTCGGGCTTCAGAATAGAGGATACTGCACTTTCACCTTTTAATAAGAAGAGATGCTGCTCACAGAGAGGGCTTTTCTTCCTTGAAATGAACATCGATGTAAACATACAGAAGTGCCTAGGACTTCCAATGCCTATCAATTCAACAAGTGAGCAGAGCATCCAGCTCGAATTGAAACTTGAGGGCTAGACTAGTAAAATTAACCATTGATTAGTTTCTCAGATGTGGGGCTATTTGTCTAGCTCATCCTTACTCCTTTACTCCTTTAAAAAGCAGTATATTGGAGCAAGTGTTTCATATGTTTGTTTTGCCGAGCAATCCATGGGCACTTGAATTGTTCCATCCTGAAGAAAATACTTGACTTCTTGTATTTTCGTAACTTCAAATCTTTATGGAGTTTAATAATGCCCTTCGACATGTACACATTGGAAATTTCTACCTTGGATGATCCAGCTGGTATTTTAGGAGCGAAATCAACACATTTCAATATTAGGGCACTGAGAGGAAACATGACCTGCTTAGTTCTTTAATCTTTCTCTTTCTTGTCTTGACCAACATATAAATCACTTTATGCACGTTTTTTGCACCGATATTGCATTAATTTTAGTTACATGATATAACTCCATATGATGGTTAAGAGGCTTCGTTTGTATTTCTACATGATTTTTTTAATTAACTTTTATAGCTTTCTTTCATCTTCAATAATGGTTCGAACTAATTTATTTAGGTCCATTTTGGGGGAGAGATCTGTTGAAGATGGCAACTGGTATGGAATTTTTGTTGTGCTTCTTCTAGTGATGAGTTGGTGAAGAAGAAAAGGTGGTCGTATCACAGGCTCATGCTTGTAATCAAATGCACCAACCAATGGAGCAGGTATGACCTTGATTGTGTATATTTGTATGAAGTGTATAGATGAATAACAAAATATAACCGGTGTCTCTTATGTAAAATAAGAGTTGGGGTTAGAGTTTGTCCTTGTAAGCAAATAAACTCCCTCTTTTGTCAAGCAAAAGAAAATTGAAATAAACTTGCACTTCGTGGAGCAAGGAAAATGTGTGGCCATTATAGTCCCCATCTAGGTTATAGATACCTTATGCTACGAGATTTCTGTTTGCAGCATGTATGCATATCTTAATTGCAGTGCCCAATGATCATATTCCTATCATTGCGTTCCTGTCAAGGTTCTGGCATGTGGGTAGACCCTCACTTTCTCTTTGAGTTGGGCTATCACATTACATATAAAGCTAATGATGTTGACCTCAATGTTGCTTTCAGTTGCAGTCATGCAGCCATCAGATCCATAACTCTTAGCATAAAACTGTTGTCCAGTTTTGTCGGCAAAACTATTTTGCATGTACTTCTCAGCAGCCCATTCTAATTGCATAAACATCCTTGCAAAGTTGTTTGCTACAGCAGATTTGTTGGCAAATCTGCTGTGGTGGCAATTCTCCTTGCAGCAACCAGGGATTTTCTGTGGCAAAAGTTCACCTTTGCCACCTTGGTTCGCTGACAATCCCTCTTTCGTGCCGACCCCTTTATGCCTTTTACCTCCCGGCTTGGCAGGAGAACCCATCCATTTTCACTCCCACCTTTGGTTGCAGCACGCCACTCCTGAACTACCCCTCGGATTTCTCAGCTTTCACCCTTTGACCAAGAGGTATTATGTACCTCTTTTGTGACACGGTACATCGGACATCTTATCTATGCAAACGTTGCAACAGAGACCCACAATCAAGAGATGAGTCATGTAAGGGTGGATTTGCCTCCATTTGACCATTCTTATCAAGTGAAATCTCAAAATCAGCTATTGAGGGTAGCTGATTTTGATCGTATGTGATTATAAAGACAATGGAACAATGATGCTTGGGGATTGCTCCTAGGTGTGGTGGAGACTTCGTTGGATTCCATCAAACAAGGATAGAAAATAGTTCGGGAGTTAGGAGCAAGTTCCAAGGTTCGAAGAACTTGAACTCTGCCAAGCCCCATCGTAGTCACCTTTGCTCTTTTTTGCTTCTCCCTTTTTGTGTTGGTTGGCTTGAGTGTGTACTTTTGGATACCACCTTTCGAAGTATTACTAAAGTCGAAGGTTCTTTCCAGTGACCTCACTTCCACCTCCATCCACGTGTAGGTCAATAAGATGGTTCTTTACTAGGTCTAGGAAGAGAGGGGAGGGACGGGGTGGGGGAAGAGGTGATCGTCATGGTTTTAGTTCTGCGACCTTTAAACATGGTAGGTGGTGTCCCTAAGTCTTGTGGGACTCGACTGTTATTTCTTTCCCCCCTTGGTGTACATGTATATGGGTTCTCCTTGGATGTAGTTCTTTGTTAATGGAACTTCCTCGAAGCATCACAAAAACACATTTGGAGAGCCACTAAGAGTTGGTAGAATGGCAAAGCCTCTTTGTTGGCATCTAAGGCTTAGTTTACTTAAAGGGTTAACTCTTTAAAAGAGGGGTTAACTCTCGTTTACTTGACTACTTAATTCTTTATTTGCTAACCTGAGTTTAGTAATTTTAACATGGGTTTGTCTAACATCAGTTTCAATTGGTGTTAGTTAAATTTATGTTAAAATTCTACACCATTTATGTCTTTAACATCTCTTATATTTTATACGCCTAACATCACTACCAAGTAAATATCATAAGGGTTAACATCATAATTTAACACTAATTTAAATAAACATAAATTATTGTTAACACTACACGGCAAATAAATATAATTATGAATTAATACTAGTTTCACATTTGTTAACATCATTTTCTTAATCCTTCAAGTAAATTAATCCCAAAGATACTTGTACTGCCGACTTCCCAAATATGTATGCTAAAAAAAATTTTCAAGGAATAAGTCTACTGGCTACATGCACTATCGAGGAACAAGTCCACTTAGCTGTAACCATGCGAAAAAGTTCGCCACGTTGACTTATATGGTAGCTACGTAGCTTAGAAGGATGTGCACTGCGTGCAAGGTGATCTTGTAGGGTTATTCGTGTCATGTTAAATTCTTGTACCTCCTCCACATCAAGTAGAATCCACTACTTCGATGCATCCTATGTTTTTGATCTGTTAGTTTTCTGTTGTGGGTTTATACATGCGCGTTGCAATTCCTTCCAGACCTGACTCCGTTCCGTAACTCGATGGGATTGAAAGCACTTCCCTTTCCCAAATTAGGTAGATTTCCCCGCGAAAGGAAAAAAAAAAAAAGATCCGAGTTGTTTTGATGTGTTGGAATCAAATTTTTAGCCTACTTTTGAAATTCGGATCCGCTTGTACCGATTTGTCCGATTGCAAACTACAGGGATGTCAGGGGGGATTTTTTTGTAATAACCATTGTGCTTGCCCATTTGTTTTTTTTTCTTTTTTAATTTCAAGTCGTGGTCAAGAAGGATATAAAAAGGAATGACAGGACGTGACCTTCCCCAAGGTAGCCATGTAATTGTAACAAAGTCGCCTTTTGATAATTGATCGTTTGCCCTTTTGTGGACTTTTGAAAAAGTGATACTGCTCGAGGAAAAAAAAAAAACAAGAAGAAAAATGAAAAGTGATGTCAAACTTCTGAAAATAAAGAAAGAGATTGTGCACCTGAAAAGTGTTTGTAATCGTACGGATGTCCATGGGTTCGGTTGGCTGTGCTTACTCATTACCTGCCTTAAAATTAATTACTCGTATCTTATCCATTTACTCGTCATGTTTCTAAATTTAAGCACATATTTATTTATCCATCAGATATCTTAGTGGAGGACTACCACCTCTTAATATGTGATTATTGTTAAGATGCAGTATTTGATTTCTTCGTGAAACTATCTAAAGCATGCGTTATACAAAAAAGTTACGAGTCATACCATGCATAAGATAAAAAAATCAACATGCACAAAAATAGTTGACTACAAGTTAGACAGCCAAACGGATAAAATAGTTCAAACTCTTGATCAAAAGGAGGTTTATGGTTGGAATCTCGACAGTGGCAAGTGGGAGGTGGATTTTGAAATTTGCAAAGATGCACTAGAATTTAGCTAAATCACGTGACCACCAAGAACAATCTTTTTCCGTGAAAAGCGAGGATGTTAACGATCATGATGTATACCAAGAAGGATGATACTACTAAATTTGAAAAAAATGACCTCGTTTATCTTCCATCTAGGAATAGTTGCTAGTGTCCTCACGTAGAAGTTGGTGTTCCTCACCCACATGTGAGTGTCAATATCCCCTGCTTGCATCTAGAGTAGACGTTCCTCTTATGTGAGCATAGTGTTCCCATTGAAGAGGGTTATTGCTACAGTATGAATGGGCATTGTTAGAGGATAAAATTGGGTTCATGATTTTCAAAGAGATGTTCTCTACTGTAACTTTTTTTCAAAGTCCCAAGAAGCAAATGATAAAAGTATTATAATGACTTCCATTGTAACAACGATCACATCCAAATTATTACTTATCCTACTGCACAACAAAATGACCTAACATCACTTGTTCCTCCCGCCACCTTTTCCAAGGCAAGTTCTATCCTTGGGCTAAATGAGGTAAGGTTAGGAGATAAGTCTATATGAATAAAATCTACGACAAATATATATTTTGAATAAATGGCTAAATATCTATATCAATGCTCATGGTGGCTTGGGTCTATAAATTAAAACTCATATCTATTTGAAAACTAAATAGGTTAGGTTTAACATCCTAGACAGGTCAGGTCTTTACACCAATATCTTAGAATTTGGTTGGACGATGGAATCGACATTACATCATACTTAAAATAATGGGAAAAGGACGAACTATGGGACCTTCTATTTTACTTACGGTGATGTAAGCTTCTGCTCTATAAGAGATAGCATTTACATCTTATATTCCTACTCGATCAAGATATTTTCAGGCATTGTTAAGTTTTACATATTTTAGAAATCACTTAATACTACTTGTCTGGTGGAAAATAAATTTAGGAAGACACTACCAATTTCACAAATAGGAATAGCTTGCCCTTTAAATGCCATGTAGATGGTTAACTTAATTATAAACTTATCATTTGAAGCGTGATATTGAATTATATATAAATGAAGTTGTCGATTAGAACATTGCGCTTCCATCAACGTGGTGTGGACTACCAATCCGGTTCATCCTGGTTTTGACCACTTCAAGAATCAGACGACTGGTCTGCTGGCTAGAACAAAGTTGCATTGCTCCAAAGTTAACATGTGTCACGAATTTTACTTTCACCTTGGGACTTCAAAGTTGCTTCTTTTTTATTCTATTTTAATTGAACCCTTAGTCTTAGTATTGATGTTTGCATTCGCTCAAGGAATGTTGAGATTTCAGCCGACTGAGGTCAAAAATCGACTGCCCATAAAACGAGGGATGTATATTTGAAGGACGGAAGAATTTTTCTTAACAAGATAAGTAAAGATTATTAACTTTTAATTACCTTACAAGGAATGTTTATTTGTAATTAATAGCATAAAACTTGCTTCTACTAGAGATGTCATTTTTGAAGAGTTAGTTTACGGGAGGGGATAGGAAACCACATTTGAAAATCACAAATAGGGGATATGGGAATGTGGGAATGTTGGTGTTTACTTCAAAGTTAGGTTGATCTCCTTGTGGTGTTGCTTGAGGAGAAGATAACTTGGGGATGGACGAGGGATTAAAACACAAGATTTACTCATCTTTACCTCATACATGGGATAATCCAAACCTAGGTTTTGGGTCAAACATGAGTCCAGTTATTCTAATTATAGGTCAAACTTGAGGAGAAGATAACTTTCGCATTAATGCACATTTACCCCTTCTGAATATAGGATAACCTAGATGTTAGAGGAGGTTATCCTCAATAGCGTCAATGGATTATGTGGAGAGGTAAAATTGGTCATGATGTCCAATATAATATCCTCCAACAATATTTCTCCACATTTTGTTATAAAAATATCATTATAAAAATTTTCATTATAATAACTATAATTGATTTAACTATTGGGATAAATCAACAATATATCATATATCATCAACCTATGATATATTGAGATAGGATATGTTTTATTTTTCTCATATACTGAGATATATCATTGATATTGAGAGGTATCAACCACTATCCTCAAATATCGATGAATGGCTTTATAACTTTCCTCATATATAGGCGCTGTGTAGGAGATATGAACGATATCTCACCCATTCATTAGCCATTCATGTGAGCAAATATATGCTATATTCTGAACCCCCTTGACCCTTATTACTCTCGATCCCCCTGCCTCACCCCCGCATTTGATTTTTTTTTTTTTTCTGCTTACCTTAAAAGATTTTTTTTTTTTAAACTACCTAAAAAGATTTTATTAAAGTTTTAACTCATACTTAACTGATGCCAACTCTAATGACTAATGAAGGAACTAAACGTCATGATGTTCCCCTCCCCTCTATCTACCTTAATGTCTTATCTCAATTTTATCTTCTCCTTGAGAGAGAATTTTCTCACTAGCATAAAGCAACTACAAGTGCTTAGAATTATCTCTTATAGGCAACTAAACACCGCCAATGACACATTATATTATATTTTCATTCTAAATTTATAATTTTAATCTACACATTTCTTCATACATGTAGTGATTATTAAAATATTAATTTCTTCAGATTTATGATAATTTAAGCTATTTTGGATCATTTTGATTACCTTCCCTAAAATTTCTTAATATCGACAATATATTTCCTTTTTAACTTGTTAATACGAATACAATATCAATGTTTAAAATCCTACTATAACTTCTAGCGTATCATTTATCCTACTACCCAATCAAATAACTTGATCCCACTTATCATTCAACAACTTATCCTTGTTACAACTTACCCTGCTGCAAAATGCAGCCTCCTCTGTAAACTGCCGTGGGTTTATCAACTCACTGGAGTAACCTTGACACCACCACTTTGGAACAAAAATATCTGGCATTTATTCCACCAACCGATTACAAAGAAAATCAAATAGAATTGCTTGTCAGCATGAATTCACAAGAATTTCCAGTTGCTTACAACCCAAACCTGGGTAACAGCACTACCATCTTTAATTTGGATGGACATCTATTACTATTCATTCCTACCATCATGGATCAAAAACAAAGAAAGTATAAACCCAAGGTTATTGAGCAAGACACCATAGAAAGTAAACTCGTGTTCTTTGTACAATCTCTCAACTGCCCAACTTGGCTTTAAGCATGCAAAAACCCTCCATCTCTGCTTGGATCCTGATCATGACATTCTCAACAAGTCGTGTAAACCAAAATAGATAGTGTTTTGGTGGAAGGAGTTCAGGGCATAGTCCAACCGAAGCTGAACTCGTGATGAGGTCAACCGTAGACCATAGCCGATGCCAAAGCCTCTTCCAGGTTTCCCATGCCTGAGTGCTGGATTGCCTGTAACCTCAAGCGTCATGTACAATGGGATTTTTTTCTTTATTTTTCTGAAAAGGTGTACCATGGTGTTTTTATTGGAATTATCGGTTTGGCTAGTTGAAGGTAGCGTCTTGTTATAAAGATTAATTGTGATGCTCTTTACAATGAGATGCTATATTATAAAGATTACTTCTTGTGATGACTCTTTCCGAACAAATAAAAATAAAGATTAATTGTAAGGGTCAAAAGTGAGAGGAATGAAACATGCCGAAAATTTAAACGTATGGACAGCAAGCTAATCATGTACCGTGGGGGTCTGAAGCGATACTCCGGTATCATTGGCCTTTAGCAAGGCATCTGTCTGAACTAGAGAACATACCTGGAACATGTTTTGCTGAACCAAGATCAGAACCATAGTCCATAAAAGCAACGGCTTCCATTCTGTTCATCTACACAAGTAAATATGGATTCAATTAAAAATACTTAAGTACCTCAGATTCAAGAACAAAGCAGTTTTGCATATTAACAACCAAATATTACTTTAAAAGTAAAAGCAGCACACACAAATAATGGGTATAGTGAGAAGTGTTTGGCATTGTCTGCAAGCACTCATATGGTACAAGGCATTGATTGCGATAACATGGAACTAAATAGGAATAAAAGACACCACCAAGGAGAAATGAAAATCACGTTTGAATTCATAGTTTCCATCACCAAGGAGAAACTGATAGAAAATGTTTTGAAGGAGAGGTCGTGTCATCATCAATTAGGAATATACAACTGTGATGTGACACCTCCAAGGAGAAATGCTTATCAACCACCAGTAAAAGTTCTCACTTGCATTTACAAGAATTTCATACGCTATGGAAAAGATGCATAGACGGACAAAATTCAGATCCTTGATATGGATATTTTTATCCGGTTGGATTCTTACCTTACATGGCCTAACATGGCCTAATAGGTTTTCAACATGGATTGCAGGAATCCCTATGTACCTGACTAGAACAAAACTTAATAAAACCTAAGCTTATACCAATTTATACATCATTCACTTGTAGCAAGCTTAGAACTCAGTCAAAGAGATATCCATCTCCAGTGCACATATAGAGAAGTGGTAAAAAGTATGAATTGCACGTGCGCTTTGTAAAAGGTCCAGTACTTTCTAGGATTGGTTGACGGTCAACTTTCTCCAGGCAGCATGAAGTTTCTATTATACAAGCTTACAATCTTTCCATGGCCACCTGCATATAAAGACCAGACATTGGTGGCAAGAATACCATGGAGGTACAATTAGGCTCATGGACACAGCCTCGGTACCCTACAGAATAGCCATCAGTTAGTAGCACATTTGACTTGAGAATCGAAGGAAGACCCTACAGCCACCAAGAAAGCTAGCACCTCCTACAACTGGTTAACATATGATAACCAGGAACCAATTTCCCATATGTTGACCTATTGAATTAATAATTGAATGTGGTGCCTTTTCCTGCTGCCCACATAGAACGTTGGGGAAATAGAAAGATGGTTTACCTGGAAGTTGTTAATAACAAGAATCAGGATTGAAATTAGAAATCATTTTGACAAAATATGTCTGGACAAAAGAAAGACGAGCTTTATGAGTCTTAGATCCAACTATAGAAAACAGGCACTAATTAGAGACTGCTGCATTGAAAACTAACAGGGATAGAAGAGGTATAGTTATTCCAAGTTAATAGACGATAAGTATTGTAAAGGACAGGTTTCCAGCTCTAATACCAAAGTTTCCTCTCCACTTTTAGGAAATAGTTATAGGCACTAAGAAAGAATAAAGTGATCGTTTTTGTTTTGAATATTGTGGAAATATCAAATTAGTTGATATTTATTCAGAGTAGCTGGTAAACCAAAAGAAACCTTATTATTCTGTCCACCCTGAGCTTTCAAGCAGGTTTTGGAGAAGGAACATAGCTGGCAAGTAAACCACAAGTTGCCATGCCGGACATTTTGATGGATTTGTTTCTGTTCAGAATAATGTATTTAGAATAGATGGGTTATGGAATCCTCTATTAGATCCATTTAATATTTGGTTATTTTAGTCTCACCTCGCTTATTGAGAGTGTGTGAGAACAAGTTGAGATGAAGGAGACATGCGCTACTATTTTATTTTGAAAAGAATAACAGAAGATCACATCCATAAGGGTGCTTCTCATGTGATTTTCTACCCTCTCATGAAAGAGGCTTTTGTGGGATGCCCTTGATGTTTTGTTTATTTTATTTCATATTTTATTATTTAATATGGTATCAAAGGAGGTCCGTCTTGGGGTTTTAATATCTTTCTTGTTCAATTCTTGTGTTCCTAGGATTTCTGTTATTTGAGTTGTTATTTTCAATGTTTTCTTCTTGCTGAAAGGTTAGTCATCTTTCTGTTATTTAGGTCTGCCATCACCCTTATCTATCATCGATGAGATGACGGCATCCAGATCTTGCTCCCCTTCATGATAGGTCATCATCACTAACAATCTGAGCACCATGTTGTCCAACATCACCTTCATTGACACCAAGTAACTCATCGTTGAGGCTGCCAAGGTCTAGAGCACCTCCACCGGAGATTGTCTGATCTGAGACACCCGTCGAGAACCTTGCTTGCAGCAACTATGCTTGAGACAACTGACATTCGCAGTAGCAATCTCTCCCCTACAGTATCACCCACTCGCATGCTATGGGTCTACCCTCCGCTTTACGCTGCACCGTTTCCATCAACCACAAAGAAGCTAGCTGCAATGAGCCAACTCTCGCCACTAGCATTTGTGAGTGAACTCACAGTCACCAACAATCATGCACAATGCATAGAAACAGCGATCAGTGAAGCCACAATTGCCACTGAAGGTCCCTGGGAAACTTGCAGGCAGGATTTCGTGCAAGACAGTGGCGGCAACAACATGTTTTGGGGTTCCATTGAACCATAAACCATAGGATGATCTCTTTGAGCCTTTGTGCCCTTTATTCTTAAGTCCAAAAAAAAAATTAAAAAAGGGAAGAGAAAAGAAGTCTTGACAGTTAAAAGGAGGAAAAAGGGAAGAACAAGAAGGAGAGAGAGAATACAAGGGGAAGAGGAAGAGCGATAAAAAGTAACAAAAGAGAGGAAAAAATGATGAATGAAGCGGATCATCATTTATGTCTTCTACAGGTTTATCTTCTACTTGGGATCGTCTTTTAAACTGCTTGAAATTGTCTCACATTCTTTTTGGGATCGTCTCCCTCTTTTGCTTGCTTAGGAACATCTCCCACACTACTTGAGATTGTTTCCTTCTACTGCTTGGGATCATCTACCAGATTATATCATCATGACACTCTAGCCCATCTACCTGCTTCTTCCATTAAAAGATGTCTTAAGTTAGAGTTGAGTTTTATAGTGTTGAGAATAATGTAGAATAAATGGGTTATTAGATCTTCCATCGAATCCATGTAGTACTTGGTTATTTTAGTCCCATCTTGCTTCTTAAGGAGTGTGTGAGAGCACGTGGTCTATACAAATGGGCAGTTGAAGGAAATGATTTACTTAATCTTTGTTAAGAAACCCTAACCCTTTTTTATATGAGGTGAAAGGGAATATAACAAGAAAAGTCCACAATAAAAAAAATAAAAGATAAGTATGGTGGGAGACCTACAACACTCTCCCTCAAGCTGGAACATAGATATCTATCATGTTCAACTTGTTACAACATGATTCCAAGGAAGCCTTGGCCAATGGCTTAGTGAACACATCTGCAGTCTGATCCTCAGAAGTAATAGTTGTCGTATAGATAATGTCCCTCTGAATCAAATCACGAGTGTAATGACAAACCACCTCCACGTATTTTGTCCTCTTGTGAAACATATGATTATTTGCAATATATGCAGCAACTCTATTATCACACCACATCTCCATAGGTAGTTGAGTCTGAACATGCAAGTCCTGTAACACAACCTATATCCACACCATCTCTGTTGTAGTTTGAACTATCGCTTGATACTCGGACTTAGCACTTGACCTGGATACTACAACCTACTTGTTTCTCCATGTTACAAGATTTCCAGCTACATAAGTGTAGAAACCAGTCATAGACTTTCTGTTGGCAAGGCATCTCGCATAGTCGACATCAGAATAGCCAACAACCTGGATAGGCAATCCTCTCCTAAATAATAAACCTCTGCCAGGAGCCTTCTTAAGATACCTAAGAACCTGCATTGTAGCCTCCCAATGTTGCTTTGTGGGCTTGCTCATAAATTGACTCAATTTTCCAACAGCTAAGGAAATATCTGGTCTGGTCATAGGGAGGTAAAGTAATTTACCAATAAGCTGTCAATATGATCTGCTATCCGCCTAAGGAGACTCCATATCATATAGATGTCCTTTAGGATTCATAGGAATATTGGTAGGCTTGGCACCCAACATTCTTGTGTCCTTAAGAACGTCAATAGCATATTTCCTTTGGGAAATCATAATCCCATCCTTACCAGGAGCCACCTCGATGCCAAGAAAGTATCCAAAGTGCCCAAATCAGTCATAACAAACTTGTTGGCCAGAGTTTGTTTTACCTGTTGTATCCCTGTTGTATCACCTCCAGTAATAATAATATTATCCACATGCACAAGTAATATCACAACTCCTTGACCACTCTTCTTGAGAAATAGAGAGTGATCAACAGAGGACCGCTGGAATCCAATGTCATGTACTACCTTAGACAGCTTTTGGAACCAAGCTCGGGGACTTGGTTTAAGACCATAGATGGCCTTACGAAGCTTGCACACACACTCCCTCTTAGTCTCAAAATCGGGGGGTTACTGCATATAGACCTCCTCTTGCAAGTCTCCATATTAAAAGGTATTTTTGATATCCCTCTGATATAAAATCAACTCACAATGGGCTACAACAGATAGAAGAATACAAGAATACAAACTGTAGGTACTCTGGCCACCGAGTAGAAGGTGTCAAAGAAATCTATTCCATAGGTTTAAGTAAATCCTTTGGCAACTAGGTGAGTTTTATACCATGATATAGACCCGTTAGAATTATATTTGAGAGCGAATACCCATCTGCAACCAACAACATGGGTGCCAGCAAGTAAGGGAGTGAATTCCCACGTGCCTCTGGACCTGAGAGTCGCCATTTCATCCTCCATGGCCTGCAGCCATTTAGGATGGAACATGGCTTGCTAGTAACTGATAGGAATAGTAGTGGCCATCAACGTTGTGGTAAACATAACAAATGGTTATCCAAGATTGGCAGTAGGAAGATCATTACGAACCCGATATCTAGTTGGGCACAAACATGGAGCCTTCCTAATGGCAATGGGAAGGTCCACAATAGGATCAACAGCAGAATAATCAGGGCTAGACTCAACAGATAAACACGCAGAATCATCATGGGAAGAAGGATCAGCACTCTCAATATGTACCTGTATACTCGGAGAGGAAGGTAGCACTGGGGAGGAGGTGAGGGGTCTCTGTCTGTAAGAAACAGATAAGGTGTAGACATGAGGTGGCTAATTGTATCCAGGAAGCTCTGCACTTGTATCAATTGGAGTAGGAGTGACTGGTATCTCCTCTAGGTGGACCGGAGGAATAGGCATAGGTACACATTCCGTATCAGTTGTGATATCATGTCCTGCCAAGGATAAATAAGGAATCTCCTCATGAAAAGTGACATTCGCACTGACAAAGTGACGTCTAGTCCAAACATTATAGCATCTATATCCTTTTTGGGAAGAACTACAACCCAAAAAGACACATTTCATAGCCTGGGGTGCTAGCTTATCATGCCCTGAACCATGTATATGGACAAAAGCAACACATCCAAAAACTTTAGGTGGCACATGAAACAATTATTTGTCTGGAAAGAGAATCTGCAATGGCACCTGATCTTGTACACAGGAATTTGGCAAGCTATTAATCAAGTAGCAGGCTGTAAGTACAGCATCACCCCAAAAATGGGAAGGAATATTATAATGAATCAAAAGTGCGTGCCACATCCAATAAATATCTATCTCCTTTCAACCACCCCATTTTGCTGAGAAGTATGGGGCAGCTAGTTTGATGAATAATCCCATGCATACGGTAAAAGGATTGAAAATGCACATTGGCATTATCAGATCTAACAACTTTAATCATTGTAGAAAACTAATTCTTTATTTGAATAATAAAGGATTCAATCACACTACCAACATCTAACTTATTTTTCAATTAAAATAACTAAGGCATTCTAGAAAAATCATCAATAATCACCAAGTAATATCTATGACCCAGCCAATTAGATACACGACTAGGCCCCCATATGTCCATATGAAGCAAATCAAAACATGCAGATGAACTAGTAGAGGAATTGACAAAAAAAGTAGTCCTGTAATGTTTGCCCAACTGGCATGCCTCACAAGTAATCTAAGCAGCAGGTGATATATGAGGAATCACTCATCGTAGACTGTCCAGAGAAAGGTGTCCAAGTCGTTTGTGTCACTAAGCAACTGTCCTTGCAACCAGGGCAACCCCCTTGACATGTAGCAGGAAAAGGACTCTGAACTAGGCGATAGACTCCCACCTCCTCATGTTTGTCACCAATCATCCTCCCCGTGAGTTTGTCCTGAAAAGCACATCCCATAGCATCAAAGATAGCCCGACAATTTAATTCCTTGGTGATCCTACTGATAGACAATAAGCTAATGGAAAAATCTGGAACAAATAAAACATCTGCCAACCAAAGTGTGGGGGTCACAGCCACCTCCCCCTAGCCATCCACTCTAGATTGGCACCCATCAACCACCTGAACAGTTCTACCTAGTGAAACCGACTGCAAACTCCGAAAAGCAGATTGATTGCCACTTAAGTGTCGAGATACACCCGAGTCAACCAACCATGATGTGTCACGAATATTTGAACTTTGAGTAGCAAACTAAAAATACTACCTGAAGAAGATGCTAAGGCAATATCAGGTGTAGTAGTGGCAATGGTAGTAGTCTCCTGGTTCATCTGAGAGAACCGTTGAACCATGACATCGAACTCGACTCTCGTGACCAACTGAGACTACTCATCAGATGCAACAGTAGCCTGATTAGCCATGGGAGGACGACCATATTTGGCCCAGCATTTGTCCTCCACATGGCCAACCTTACCACAAAATGTACACGTGGTACGTGGTCTACCAATCTGACCACATTCACGAGTGGAAGGCACACCATGGCCTCCACATCCTCCAGAAGCAACCAAAGCTATCATCTTACCAGTCGATACAATAGGTTGTGGCTTGATCACAATTCTACTCAGGAGACTGTAAACCTCCTCCAAGGAAGGTAAATCAAGAAGTGCAAGAAACTGGGCACATGCGCCCTCGTACTCAGATCAAAGGCCGCTAAGAAACTGCAAGACTTCATACTTCTTCCTATATTATTGCTGACTGGCACACATGCAAACTGGCCATGCAGCATTATACTCCTCAAGTAATCCCTTGAGATCAGTATAGTACTGCGCAAGAGTGCAGTCATCCTGACTAAGACTCCTCAGGTCATGATGAATCCAAAACACTCAGATGAATATTTTCTCATGAGAATATGTAGTGTGGAGTAGATCCCACATCCCCTTCGTTGTCTTATGGTACATGATACTGTCGCCAATACAGGGAGAGATAGTATTCATAATCCATGACCTGACCATCACATTGTCTTTCTTCCACGATGCATACTTCCCGGTCATGTTGTTCAGCTCAGCTTCAAGCAACAAATGCTCCTTATCATGATCCTCACGGTCATGAAAAAAGTTTGAGACCACCGTACATAGTTGGTCTCATCAAGCTTCATTATCAGCACAAAGAAGGGGTTCTTATAGGACCCCGAATCTCTCGCAGTAATCGATGAGACCTCGGACTATTCTGGCATGCTCATCGTGCCCAATGGAGAATAAAAAACACTCACCTACAGATCTGGAAATCAGAAATCAAATCTCTTGAACTTGAAGAACATGTCAATGGGGGATTCGTCTCTTCCTCGATTGAGACAAATGCATTTCAATCACAACGATAGAACCCCATAGCCCCTTGGGATTGGGTGTAGGCACACACTAGGGCAAAGGGGACCCCCTAGCAGTGCCGCCCAAGGTGCTCAGGCCTCTCCCCTCACCGGCAACCCGACGTTGTGCACCCTAGCGGCAGCAGCGCAGCGTGCAGCATCCTGCAGCGGGCTCAAGGGCCCCTTGGCCGGAGCACTCGAGGCACACCCAGCTGCTGCAGGTGGTCCCTGGGGGCTACAGCGACCAGCTGGAGTTGCTGATGCTGCCGGCAACGAAGCCAGAGTCGCCTGCAGTCGCCGGTGACAAGGAGAAGGGAGGGAACACAGGTTGAGGTAGAGGTTTTGGTGGTTGTGCAGGTGGGATATCGAAGCAACAACCTAGGATTGCGGCTCTGATACAAAGTTGAGGGAAATGATTTGCTTAATCTTCATTAAGAAGCCCTAACCCTCTTTGATATAAGAGGTGAAAAAGAAAATAACAAGGAAGATCCACATAATAATAAAAATAAAAGATAAGTATGGTGGGAGGCCTACAACGGAGACATGTAATGAAACTTTTGGAAAACTGAAATAAAACTGACAGAAAATGACAAAAGATAAAAGAACATAAAAGGTGACTTCTCTACATGTACTACTATGTCATTTTAAAAATAACAAAAGATAACACCAAGAGGGGTGCTTCTCCATGGTTTTCTCTCATCTTCTCGTGAATGGGTTTTTCACACAAATCCAAGTTTTCTTGTAGGATGCTCTTAATGCTTTATTTATGTTATTTCATATTTTATTATTTAACGGTTTCCTCACAGTAGAGGGCAGGAAAAAAAAAAACTGAAACAACATGGAAACAAAAAACTAACTGAGATCGAGAAGAATGAATTTCAGATAGAAATGGTCCTAAACAAACAAACCACGACTCAAAACTTAAAATTATACAATAAGACAATAAATCAAGTGAGTGAAGGGAAAGGAAATTCTTGTTATCTGAAGCTCAAGAGGGATGTTAGAATAGAAACTGTCAATTCGCATACCAGAGGAACTGTCAATTCGCTATTCACAATGAAGCAGGATCTCCCAGAACCAACACCACCATCTCCATATCCCCTAACGCTACCGAGTCCCCCAATAGAGAACGCTTGATAAGGTGCCATGTCTCCTACGATAGAACCACCTGTAATGCTATCCAATAAAAAGGTAAAATTTGTTCCCCAGTTTTGATAGTTAGAAAACAAGGAAACCAGGAACAAACAGTTACCTTGTCAACAACAAAGACCTTCCCAACTTGACTCCCTTTGAAACATTGAATTTAAACCGATTGAAAATTAACCATTTTGAGAAAAGTGGTATTCCTTGATCCACTTGAAGGTTTAGCTGACATTTCAAGCTCATATTAGGCCTCAAAATCCATTAGCAAATGATCTATACATACCCACTGCTTACCTTAAAGAAACCACGATCATCTCTAGTTGCATATTTAGACTTTTGCCTTAGGACAACCATGTTATCATGGGAATTTCCACTGTGGTAAATTATAAGATTTCAGTAGATTCAAGTGCTATAACCTTTCGGATATTATTTGAGCACTGTTGATGGAATGATGAACATTTACCTGCAAGTAATGGCAAATCCTTCATCATCTGTGGATATTGGGAATCCATGATCACTGATTGGGCGGACATGCTAATAAGAAAAAGCACTGCCTCTTAGCTATTATTTCATTCCAAGAACAAAACTGACAACAAGTTATATTAAATGAAAATTGCATCACTCATGTTACCTCAAATCTGATGCTAGTTGTACTCATCAAATTAGACGTGTCTGGATCAGCCAGATCAACCCCAGCAGAGAAATGACATAAATTGATACCCCCACTCCATGTGTGTGTGAAACTATCATCAGGTTTCCCATGAACCTCTATCTCCGGGCTTATCGAATTCTGTACAACAACCAAGCTCAGGTTACTAGAATGCAGATTAACTACATGGAAAAATACCAGCGAGGCTTTTCATTAATTCTTTTGTTTACTATTTGGAATTTGAGGATTGTTTCTACATATCCCTTTATTTCATTTTGGCTTCTTGAACATTTATTTTCATTATTTGACAACAATTTACACTCAATCCTTCAATCCCCTACCTTGAATTAATTTCTGAATTCTAAAGATCATCTTTGGGAAATGATGATAAGGTTCGATCTTTGGGAAATGATGAGCAATCAATTATCATAAACAAGAAGGAAGTAGTCTCCAGACTTATCTCCATACAATTGCGCATTAAAAAAGACTCACTTTATACATTGATAACAGCTACATTATGAATACATGATAACAATGAAGCAACTTAGATTACATACTTTTTTTTCTAAGGACGTAGATTACGTACTTATTAATTACCATTGATGCAAAACGTGTTATTTTCAAATAAAACACCATAAAATCAAATCTAGTACTTAGTCAAGAGCCCGATCGCTACCTTCATATGAGAGAAAAGCAATACCAGAAAAATGTTCACTACCATTCTATATTACAACACACTACCCGAAAGAAAATACTAATGGATTAGACATCCACCTATATGAAATTTGGCAAGATCTTATATACTAAAACTAATAAAAACATGTAATACATAAATATGAATTTAACACACATAACTTGGATATAAACAAGATTTTCGCTCAACATCACAAAGCACTCATTCACGTCTACTCACACCACTTATCACTCAATCTCAAGTCACTCACTGCACCACACCTCATTTGTTTCACTACAACACAAGCATCTCTCTCTCTCTCTCTCTCTCTCTCTCTCTCTCTCTCTACCAATTTTCTGTTAACCCTTTGATTTTGATGAGGTGGGAAATCTCTATTTCTCATTCACAAATCCATCCTAAATTAACAAATCGATGGTCTTTAAGGGAAAAAAGTTTTTTGTGTTGCATCTTGGTCTCTTATTTGTTATCTTGCAATCCCCCGGGTATGATACCCTATAGCATCACAGTGACAAGTCAATCCTTTTGGCTCTCTATTTTTTATAGGCATTTTGAACTCCCCCCGCCGCCTCCACACCGCGCGCCCCCCCCAATAAACAAATTGTCACTCAGCATCACAAACACTAACTCACATCCACTCACAACTCAATTTCACGCCACTTGGTCATTGCACCACACAAACACCATAGGCACTCACCTCACATTTTTCACCACAATGCTACAGGATGAATACTTGTATTTTTGAATGATTCATGTCGTCAAATGTATCCCTTCCAAATTTCATTTCAATCAAATGATTGGTGGCAGGGTGGGGACCTTGGGCGGTGGAAGGCACCAACTATTGGATTATAGTAACAGCAATGACTATTCCAGATTAACTTGTAACATAAGCAACCTTGAGAAATTTCTAGAGGTATGGGCAAGAGAGCATTCCAAAAATTAAAAAATAAAATCAGTGGTGAATTTCAACACCATCAACCCAATGTGATAAAAGTGCAACACAGGAAAATTTCCTTTCAAGAACAACAAGCCAAGAATCCCTGAAAACAGTCTTGACAGAAAAAATAAATAAATAAATAAAAATGAAGAAGAAGCAACCTGAATCACAAATGACTGCTCCGAGAGCCGCTCAGGCCTCCGCCGCCTAAGTGCAACTAGAACATTGGAAGCACCTAATCCCTTGTCCCAAATAGCATCCAGCTTCTTCCCTTCTCCGAAAACATTCGGGTGCTCCAAGAACATCCTGAATCCTCCACCACAATCAGAATGGCATGCACACATACATACATACATAAATGAATACATGCATGCAAAGATACATTCATACACTTACAGATACAACAACAACAACAACAACAACAAAAAACAAGTGCACAAATGAGAAAGCAAATTTACCTCCACACAACCAGCGACAAAGGGCCTCCAGCAACCCTACAAACACAGGAGGAATCATCATCAAAAGTCAAAATGATACAAAACAACGAGTTGGGTGTCCAAAGATCAAATTTTTATGGGTGCCACTCGCCTGAACTCAGGAGGAAGCAAGAGAGCAGCGCATATCTTGTTGGAAAAATCCAAATCGAAGTCGATCTTAGCTGATTTGGCAAAAAAAAAAAAGAGTAACCCATCAGGAGTTTTAATTGTAAGATAGGAAGATGGGGGAACTCAAAAGGGCACAACTTTGCTCACCACCGCCGGCTTGGATGCTCTTCCGTGCTCCCATGGTGGAGGAAGAGATGGTTTCCGGTGTCTTGAGAACTGGGTTGACGCCCCTTGTGGTTTTGGCGTCGATTGCTTCGATCATACGAGAATTTGGTTCTTTGCGTGCAGCGGCTATGAACAGTCCTCCTTCGGGGATCCACCGGAAGGAGGAGAGGTATAAGATGGATAGATATCTGAGTCGGAATTTGGGTGCGCCTAGAGGCACTCTTTGTTTGCGGGATTGAATTATTTATGATTTTCTTTATTCTTTTAATTTTTAGTTATAATAATCTTGGGATGAAATTTTCAATCATACAAATATCTAATTTTAAGAAAAGATGAGATTAAAATTATCTTCAGATTGTATAGGAGAATACTTACACCTAAATCATCAAATACGTCATATTTCTTTCAAATAAAAAAACATCGCAATCCCACTAGTTATAAAATTAATTCCTCAAAATCAATCTCTCAAAATAAATTGTACAAGAGAAATTGTGGATCAAGTTTTTGATGTGACATCTTGAGGAAGATATTCATATCATTAGGAATTTGGGTGGATTTAATATTGTTATGCTAATTTGAATTATTTTATATTTTTTTGCAAAGATAGACTTTATTGATGGAAAGAAGTAATTACATTACAACACCTACATCTTCCAAAGAGGGAAACCACACCTCCCAATATAAGAAGTGATACTTGCCCATATAGGTGAAGAATCAAAACACACAAACATAAACCAAGGTGTTCAACCTAACTTGCTTCTAAAATTAGTTCCACGCATATAATGATTCACGCCATCGAACAACATCGATAATTTATGCGAGGTAAGAAACCAGTAGACAAAACATTAGTCAAGGACTGATCGTGTTGAGCCCAGTTCCTAGCATGACCCATCATCAAGAAAGAAAAAATCAGAAGCATAGGAAAGAAAAGATGAAACACCAACCACCAAAAACTGTCAAGGACATCGATGGAAGCAGGGATGACAATGGAAGTGCCCCAACACGGGATCACTCATAGTAACTTCAAATGTGGATAAGAGCATCAACCTCGTCCAACTTAAAAGGAGTCGAAGTTGTCAACGAAGCACAACCTCGTAACAACCACTCTATAGCTCCAACCAAGGATCAAACATGGACAAAAGATCACCAAGGAGAAGCATTGCCGCCCCCGAGTAGAAGCCCAAAAGCAACAAGGCATCCCATAAGAAGATGTTCCATGTCACGACCCGATTCCAGATCCTTACAGGACCCGAGACCGGCTCGCTTCAACTAATCCCAAGACCTAGTCGTCCAACAAGAAATAACCAAATAACATTCAACAAACCACAGTCACACAAGTACAGTAGCTACGCAGGAGAAATTTGCAACAGAAGGGGAATTAGAACAGTAAAACTACACTATTACATGTTATCAAGAATATAATACAGCCATCACAACGAAACAAATACATATAACGGAAACAAGGCTATAGATACTCACTATAAACAGTAGAAACTACAGTTGGGCTCGACTAGGCCCAAGTCCTCAACAGCCGATAGCTCGAGTTGCTCAAATCCTTGACCTGTATAAAATTCATATAACTAGAGTCAGCTAACGCTAAGTAGAGTGGTAACTAAACATAAAAATAAATTTATCAAGTAATTTAACATATTACTTTCCAATCCAATTTATCCTATAATGGTTTTCTTTGTGTAGAGATCTCTAATCAGGGCTCATCTCATTACTTAAATCTTCTTGTTCCCTAAAGGAACGATTTTGCTTGCAGCTTCCTGTGATGTAGTATGCACACATGGCACCCTCCTGGCCTGGTGAGTCCCTCCGTGGTAGTCCTACACCCGATCTACCACCTCGAGGTCACGGTCGTGACGTAACGGTGACTACGACACACGTGATAAGCACGCAGGTAGCTACCCTGCACTGACACGCGGTCAGTTGTTTCTGCTAGCGGGTATGCCTCAATATACAGTACGGAACAATATAGGGCCTTGCCCTCTCAGAACAGAACAGGGGTCTCGCCCCTCCTAAGTCCGCGTACCCTCGTCCGACTATCCCGATTTGCCCAACGGGCTAACAAAAGTCGATGTAGGGTGGCCATACCTAGCCCCGGGCCCCCCAGGGCAGCTAGCTCCCCTCTACACTAAGTAGCTCACCTCGATACCGTGTACACGAGGGCCAGCAAGAGTCGACGTAGAGTGGCTAAACCCACCCCGGGTCTCAACCCAAGGGTGGCAAGCTCCCCTCTACACTACAAGGGATAGTTGCTCTCTTCGGTACCATGTACACGAAGGTCAGTTCACTTCCCCTAACAACTGCCCGTGGGCGGCAAATCCTAGAACCATCCGATTCTATGTTACGGTATTTTCATTTCATTTCACATTCCCCGTAGGGTTTGTACGTGAATTTCTCTATGTTCGATTTCAAGTATACGAGAAGGTACCGGCTTGTTCATGATGTGCTCCATTCCATTAAGCAACTCATGATTTTCTCAATCATCCACATACATTCTTTTCTAGCCTTAGAGTTCATGCCACAACCTAGGGTTCAATTGAGTAGATGTATTCTAGAGTATATGTTTTCATTTCTTCCTAGGGTTTATCTTATATCCTAGGTTTAACTAGTTGCATGCATTTTATTAAAACTGAATATTTGTAGTTAGAACCACTCTACCAGGGTAACCAGGTGGAATATGGGCTCGTACAGTAGCTCCCGACATCTCCGCAGGTCCTGTACACCCGACGGACTCGAGACCTAAAATATGGATCAATAGGTCAAAAAGGTTCAGAATGATACAGACAAGGTGTCATTACGTAGAGAAACTCGTATGGAAAAAAGATACGTTTTGTTTACGGAAAACTGACAACACTAAGGCCTTGTACAGGCCCAAAACAAGCGGTCAGATAGAAATTAGATGTCTGGGAAAGGTCCCAGACATTTCCTAGACATCTTAAAACAGTTATCAGGGATACCTCTTTCGGTATTCCTATATCAGACATCTGAAACTCAGTGCCGACATCCAAGGGTTCCATCAGACGTCTGGAGGTGCTCCCGGAAGTCTGAAACTGCCTCGATCAGCCTTCCAACTTCTGACACATATACGTACACTGTCAGGACTCTAGCAGAGAAGAAATACGGAAAGTAGATCTCTAATAAACGTCTCACTCTACCTTCGAACGTCCGGTAAGATGTCTGGATGTCGCTCCGGACGTTTGATATCGCGGAAAAATGACTTCCGTTGAACTGCTCTGGTTTCCCTCACCGCAAGCGCTACAGAAGAACAGTGCAGTACTCTCCGCTCTCGCTCTCAGACTCTCGATCAGCTCTCTGCTCGCTCTCACTCTGGCTCCCTGCTCTCTCTCTCGCTCAACTGTGGACGTGAGATGAAGAAGAGGAAGAGGGTTTATAAAGGGAGAGGAGGAGAAGGGAAGGGTTTGGGCAAGGTGTGGCGGGGGGTGACGTCGCGCGGGAAGTGCGGTGAGGTGCGGGTGAGGGAGAAGACATGGCGTACATATGGTACGCGCTGAAGAGAAAGTATTTTCAGACGTCCGTTGATCTTTCCAGACGTCTGGTAAACTTCCCAAACGTCTGAAATGACCAAGGGGGTGACGGGTCATTTCAATCCACATCTCACAAACCCTCTCGTACAATCCCTCACCCGAGATTCCTCGAAATAACGCCACTGCAGGAGTAAAGGGGATGGATAGGGGAGGAGGTAGGGGCACTAGCCAACTCAAAGACTGGTCAAGGCCCTGCCCCGCAGCTTCTACTATTAGGTTTCGCTCACTCAAGGAAAGGAGAGGGTGGATAATGATGAAACGGCGATGAATCTATAACATTTGGATGTGTAAATTGATTGTTCAATATTGGTTGTATTTTTTCTTTGAAGGTTTTACTAGGTTACATAGCAAACATTAAAAATCTAACTTAGACCCCTGACTGTGAGATCAGGATCAACGTCATGATGTTATCCATGTATTGATATCATTACTAAGTATCAATTGTGAACATTAGTTCAAAGTTTTGCTTTTCAAATTTGAAAGTTAAATCTCCAACATGAGATACGAACTTTAACAAAACTTTATCCAAGAAAATCAAATTGTTTTAAAGTTTTCATGGTTCTGGTTGGTCCGGTGTGATAGGATATAATCATCCAAAAAATGTAACGGGGAAGAGATGATGTTAAGAATGAGCCAAAAATGCTCAATAAAGATTTAAAGGTAAAATTTAAATGGATTTATTGAATAGTGTAATCGTTGTTATACGTTGAATATTCTAGGCATCATCATAATGCTATCTTTATGGTATTCGTAATAACAATAATGTTATAATATTGGTTGTTTTGTTCTTAAAAATGCTCTGATGTTAGCTGCTTTGTTCTTCCGTCAACTCTCTTTTTATTTCAGAGAAGGGTGGACATTACTCATCTTAAGAGATAGGTAATTGGAACCATGCTTTTTTTTTTTTTTTTTTGAAACAAATTGGAACCATGCTTTTATCTAGATTATGTTCCCTATTTGGTGCCTAGCCATAGTTTTATTCATTAAGTAATTATTATCATGTTGCATCTTAATCAAATGAGAATTTTGTACCCATCATGCATTTCCTAGTCAGCATTTGTTTCATCTTTTTTTAAATATCATGCACAAGGTTGCTATGTATATGGTCAATTCGATGTGTAGGCAATAACCTTACTTAACATGCTTAACCTACAAAAACTATAACATGTGTGCATAAAATTGTCGAAAGCTTTGCATCACTTGCATCATATGAAAAATATGGCACTTTGCACCCTAGGGTGCTAAAAGAACCATAGCTTTTCTTTGTTCATCCCATTAGCTATTACATAAAGCAAATAAAATATAAAAGCATGTATATTTACGTACCATTTGAAGTTATATGATCCTATCAAACCTTGTCCACCGTTAAACAGCCATTTACTCCTTTGTTGCCATCACCTAAGTAGGCAATGAAGCTAATATAAGAATGAGCAAAAACTTACAAATTTGGGTACTATGTATCATTACTTAGAGGTACCTTTTTGTCATTTTATCCTCTAAGTTTCTTTTGGGGGCTCTTGTCCATCCTTATAGGTTTTACCATAGAGGTTTTCTTCATCGAAATCCATGAACCTACTCTTATAATTAACCCCACCTAGTCTGTCTACTTTTTTTCAGTTTGTATTTATGAATCTTAATTTGGCATTTCTACTCATTTTATCTCTCTTCAAGGTTTGGGCACGTCTCATGGCTGCAAGTCCTTATCATGAACAATAATAGATCTTATTGGGATGACCATGTGACCTATTAATACTGAGAACCCTAGAGGCGAACAAGAGTATTCTCCTCCTAATAGATTCGTGAAATACAAATCCTTGATTGACTAGCACCTTTTGAGAAGTTGTTGCCTCATCAAAATGAGTGATCATCCTAATTACTTGTAAAGCGGTGGGCTAGCCAATAAGGATCCTTTATAAAGACTTTAAGCAAGATTCAAGAAATTGGACAGAATTAGTTGGTCTAATATGTTGGACCAAAAACTTGCTTCAAATAGTTGAATCAATTGGCTCATTGGTTACGAAAGAGTTCAACATGGACAACATAAACCTTTGATCAGATCCATTCAGCCAGTTCTATCTTATCTAGTCGAATCCTTTATGTGAACAATTTCAGACTTTCATTCAAGTCACATTTTCTTCATGGGAAAACAAAGCTCCTGATCCCATTTCCCGTCACACTATCCAAACATTTCTAGGTAAGAATTAGATTTTGAGGTTCAATATTTCTCGACATAAAATTCACTTAAATATTGCATGATGTTATTCGTGCATGTATCTTCTTAATTTTACTTGTTGAATTTTGGATTTCAGTGAATAGACAATTTATATAGGAAATATGTCTATTACATATTACACAAGTTTGTTTTCTTAAACCGAAGATAATATGATCTGATAAGTTCAACAACCAAAAATTGGACCATCCATCTTCTCGTTAGTCTGTAAGGATGGTGACAACAAAATCACCACTTGGACCTCATTCAACTTGAAACAAAGATTTTTCCTATTTGATATATGCTCTAGTTTCTTAAACCTTGGCATTAGGTCATCTTCTTCCCTCAACTAAGATACCTTAGAATGCTGTACTTGCATATCCAATATGTTGGAACCATAACTTTCTCATCTGAGGTTTAAATGACCTTATTCTTTGGCATGCGTCCCTTTTTCTTTAGGAAAAACACAGCCAACAATTTGGTTCTAAGTTTTACAGCTCAAGTACAAGGAATTTAAAGAGATACAACCTAAAAAGAAATCTGATTCACATTTCACGGTTCAAGTCCATCCACTAGAGGAAAGAGATTTTAAAATCTCCTATAATTGGGCATAGGTATAATTATCAATAAGGTCACTCTTACGAAGTTTTATTCCCAATGTGCAAATAAAGTCAGCGAACGAATCAAACTATCAAAGCTTTCATATCAAAGCTTCAGGTTGTTTAAAAAAAAATCTCTCTCTCTCTCACACTACGTACTAAAGGAGCCACTCTATGCCTTTTCTTTGTTTAGAGTGCCTTTCAATTGCCAATCCATCTACATGTCTCATGTGTTTACACGTAAAAAATTGAACACATATAACCCCACAAGATATCTCAGAGAAAGTTTTTACAATGGATCTGACTTACACATTACCATATATAGGCATCACCTGCCATCTTTATCTCCATCACCAAGCCTCGATTCACTTGTCTACATACAAAAACTAAAAGGAGCATTGCAACATTCAATTTCATAAACTCATTTGCATTGTATTCACAAATCTCCATGATCTTCATTTAATCCTGGGATAATCGATGTGAGGGAGCGGCACAGAAGCTTCTGGCATGTCTGGGCGAGCAAGTGAGTTGCATCAATAAAGCAGAATGCCTATGTTCTAAGACAAACCAAAAGCTTTACTTTCCGTGAATCTCATCCAACAAATTTAGCTGGGCATACATGATAACACCTCTCCATGGAGGTGTAATTTGATCTTTTTTCTTTTACACCTACAATCCCATGTGGACAAACCGAGGGCTCCCAAACACTAATCCCTGAATGAAAAATAGATGGAGACGCAAACTTGAATCGTTTCATTCCTTTTAAATGAGACAACCGATCAAATATCCTCTTAAAAGCAACGTTTCATTCCTTCGTTTCGTCCGTCAACCTTGCGTCATTTGAGATAAAGGTTAATATTCGAGACATCATTTTATAGGCCAAGTCCCATCAAACCAGTTAAAAAATGGTAGAGCTTTTCCTCGGTCTTTATGTGTCTACTACCTCCAAAAGATGTCAGATACTCATAAATACTATCTTTAGTGTTCATCAACCGTTACATTTCTGATATATATAAATAACCACGTTAGTTCAGTGCCCAGTCATCCCTTCGCCATTGTGAAACACTGAAACCTGAAACTGCTCGATCGGATTAACTGTCAACATTTTCTGATGTAGGTTAACGGTCACCATTTCCTCACATTTTATACTGAAAAGGTATAATGAATATCGGCAAAGGCTGGTTAAACTTACAAATTTCAGAGCCTCTGAGAGAAGTATATCTTCCAGTTATAGATATTACCATTTCAAGCCTGTCCGAGAAAATGAACAAAAATCACACCCCATTTTGGAGGGTGTGTACTGAAAGATTATAACAGGCAAATGATGATTAATCACAAGTACAAGACACAACCATTAGCAAATCATTTACCCCAAAACACAAAAGAGGCAAGGGCCTATCTTACCTGCTTGTGGAATCCTCTCAAGAAATGGTTGCATTTGCTTCCTTTCAACAAGCAAAATTTACAAGGACACAGAAAGAAACAGCGCGAAATTTACAGGCAATTTTGTCGAATTAGGAAGCTATATGGTACAGCATTATGTGGTCAACCCCTCACCCTCCTCACAACTATATAACAAAGATAAAATCACATACAAAAAGAATACCCTGTGAATCATGTCAATGATCTTCAATCCTAGTGAGTGATACCAACCTAGGGTAAATGCACCGCCAGTCTACCAGCCAGTGGTGGTGGAATGCATGCACCAAGATTCAGGAAAGGTGGATAATTCAGATAACCAAACCTCTCTCTGGAAGGCCAAATGAACCCCTGCAGCACAACTCCAGCTAGTTACATGCCCGTAACAGGTTGCACTTAAGCCCAAGCTCATAGTCTGACCGGTAAACCAATCCGAAATTTTTATGCACTTCATAGTCCATCAGTCATCAGAAATATCATCCCGAATGAATAAAGCAAGGTCGTTAACCATACAATCAATGGAGTCCATTAAAATGTTTGGATCCCTACTTGCAGACGTCCCCTAGTTGGTGTTGGTGGCCTGTTTGTATTAAGCTCCTGCTGATTTAACAAAACACTAGTCAAAGAACAATGTATACTTTTAGAACTCCAATATATATACAAGACATTCAGCACTAGACTCTAGTTCCAACACATCGTTTTTTCTTTTAACAATAGTTTCAAAACAACATCCTGCATGCTAAATGAAATAATCAACATTCAAGGAGGATCATCCTCTAAATAAGTATTTTTCATACCTGCATCCATGTATCCTCAATATGGCATTCTGGCGACGTTTCAGATGAGCCAACAATTGGTGGCAAAGGATGGATAAGTTTGGGTACAACAACAAGATCTCTTCCCAGGACCAAGATCGCTCCAGCATTATCAGCAGTACCTGCAAGTGAGTTAGGGGTTCTAATCATCAAATTAAAAGTGTGCAGAAGAAATATTCATTGAAACAAATTAAGAAAGCTTACCACAATAATTCGTTGCAGAAAAAAGAGTAATTAGATGCCCCTGAGCAAATCGTTCAAACCCATCCATTACACACTCGTGAGCACGTACAATGAGCTGCACATCATTGTTGTGGCAGAACTCCATTACACGATCCGGCTGCATGATAACAAATTTAAAAAGAAAAGTGAAAAGGCGTGTACTACAAACAAAAAATGCTGTTATAATTAAAATACAAAAGACAGGGATGTGTCAAGGCACACAAATGACTCGAAAGACAAGGGCACACAGTTTTATCTCCCAACACAACCATCCTTGATACAAAACCATCACAAAATGTTAAGTCAACTGTAGCCATTCTTCCAAGGGCTCTACCACAAGAAAGGCCTTTGAAGAGGGAAGTTGACTCTTTGCAACCTAACGACAGGTCAGATTTGAGAAGTACAAGGGATGTTTTCTAAAGCTCTATCGACGAAAGAAGAGAGTTCTGATGTCAGATCCCTTGGTACTGAAGGCCTCTGAAGGAGTGTTTTCACTGCTCAAGGAAAGTCAAGTAATTGTCCCTTGGTACCCTCTAGCTCTAGTAAAGGATGATCTGATTGCTGATAATGGAGCACCAGATCATATGATTGAAAATGCTATTTTTTTTCCAACAATACAAACTCAATTATAGGTGTGACCATGTTGTTATGGTCAATGGTTCTAACCTTAATGTTTCAAGGAAAGGACATATTCTATCTTACACCGATTTCTTCTTAGTGATGCTCTTCATGTTCATGATCTCCTTAATTTACTGTTTGTGAGTAAAATTACCAAGGAACTTGTCTGCAGACTTATATTCTTTGATGATCGCCATGTTGCAGGATCTGATAACTGAGGAAGATTGGAATTGGTTTGGTCTGTGATGCTTTGTACAAGCTTCCTTCTAGAGGTGCAGCTACTCTTGTCATGGTTTTGGATCATTGAACAACGTAAAGAAGTGGAATGAGTTATTAGATGGCATTATAGATTGTTATACCTTAGCTTTTTTGGTTTAACAAAATTGCTTCCTACCCGGTTTTGTGAAACCAATGTGCACTCCTTGAAGCGTGAAGTGCATGAACTAAATATTGCCGAATTCATTTTTCTAAACCTGAAAAGTAAAAGTGACACTGATGTTTGGTGACTAGTTAGTTTAAAATCTATTGGCACTTCCAATATTTCATCTCTTTCATTGACAATTGGTCACAGTATACATTCATTTACTTGATGAAGACTTGGATAAAAGTGCCCAAAATTGTCCAAATGTTCTGTTTCAAAAAAAATTGTCCAAATGTTTCTTGTCAAGGTGGAAAATCAATTTAACACTGTAATAAAGATCATTAAATCTGATAATGCTTGAGAGTGTCCAGACCAATCCTTGGCAGAATTCTTAATAGCAAAGGCACCATCAATGACCTTTTGCAGCTATATATACTCCACAGTGAGATGGAATTGCAGAGAAAAAGAATAGACACCTACCGGACACAACTCATGCACTACTCATTCGGAGAAATGTTCCCAGGAAATTTTGGGCAGAAGCTATTTTGACAAGCACATAATTAATTAACAAAATGCTCTCTAGGATACTAGGTGGGAGAACACTGTTTTCCATGTAGAGGAATGAATCTCAGCCATTTGCTCTTGCTCCTTAAGTATTTAGTTGTGTTTGCTTCATTCATACTTTTGCTCCCAGAAACAGTAAGTTGGATCCAAGGTCTACAAGAGGTATTTTCCTTGGGTATTCCTCTACCGAAAATGGATATAAATGTCTTCAGGCAAAAAAAACTATTATTGCAATGTCACATTTTTGGACCTGTTTTATTTTCCTTCCCAAAATCCTCTTAGGGAAGAGGGGAGTGCTACTACTCAAGAAGAGGATTTAGGGATCTTGGGATCACCAATATGGATTAAGTTGATGAGGATGATAGATGACAAGAGAAGAGGATAGTGGTACAGGTAGGAGGTATGAAAAAATTTACTACAAGAGACAACAATGAGGACAACAATTTAGCCATCAGATCAATCCCATTTCCTCTTCAGTGTCCATACTAGATCCAAGAGGTCAACCTGAGGACCGGGGCTCAGGTTTGTATGCTCTTTTACTTGTCCTTAGGTGGATGATCATAATGGGATTGAGAATGAGGTGCGGTTGAAAATACTCCAAATGCCTCAAATGTTGGAGACATGCCTAGTGCTCTCATAAAAGGAGTTAGATAGTGTACAAAACACCCTACAAACAAATGTATGGTTTATTCTAAATTGAGTCCCAATTAAATATGTTTCTTGTCCTCACTTGCCTCTCCTATGATTCCCAGGAATGCCGCTGAGGCACGACTTGATCTTAAGTGGATGGACGCTATGTAGGAGATGATTGCTCTATCAAAGAATCAAACTTGGGATGCCATTGACACTCTCAAGCGTGCTCATATAGCTAGCTCAAAAAGGGTGTACACCTTCAAGCACAAAGAAGATGAATAAATTGATAGATACAAAGCTCACTTGGTGGTAAACGGATTCACACAAAAGTACAGAATCGACTATTTTGAGACCTTTGCTATTGTAGCTAAAACAAACTTTGTATGTCCTGCAAACTTCATCAATTTGATGTAAAACAAATGCCTTCTTGAATACTAACATGAAGGAAGTCATCTACATGAGCATACCCTTAAGATATGAGCAAGGAGGAAAGTATTGCAAGCTAAAAAAGGCGTTATACGGGTTGAAATAGACTACTAGAGCATGGTTTGAACGTTTTCACCTCATAATGAAAAATCAATGGTATAAGCAAGGGAATGGTGACTATACCCTCTTTGCAAAGCAAAATGCAGGCAAGACTACTATGCCAATTGTGTACGTTGATGACATGGAAATGATAAAGAGAACTAACAAAATTAAGCATCATCTTGCCAACATGTTACAATCAAAGATTTCGCAGGTTAAAGAATTTTCTCAGGATAGAAATTGCAAGGTCCAAGGATAGTCTCCTCCTGTGTCAAAGAGAATATGTCCACCATTTGTTGAAAAAAATTGGGAAACTTAGGTGTAGACACACTTCCAAGTCTATTGAGGCAAATCATTGTTGGAACCTAGGATGGGAAGCAACTAAACAATCCAGAGAAGAATAGATACCAACAAATTATGCGAAAGTTGATTTACCTTACGTTAACTTAATTTTTTTTTTTGAAAAAGTACTTTAACTCGATTGAATATTATGTATTGGGTTAATGTTGTCAGTCAATTCATGTGTGCCCCAACCTATGCTATCTTATTGCTATCATCGTATCCTCTATTACTTGAAGAAGAATCCTAGTAAGAGCCTTTTATTCACCAAGGGACATAGTTTGGATACCGAGGCCTACACTAATGCTAATTGGGAAGGTTTTATGGATGAAAGGTAGCTTAATACTAGGTATTGCATATACCTTATTCTAGAAATATTGCTTACAAGATTCAACCTATCACACACTAAGAGAAAGAGGCTGCCATCGATCTTGCCAACGACAATCCAATTTTGCATGATAGGAAAGCATGTCAAGCTAAATAGACACTTATGAGAAGATTATTCTAAAGATTTGTGTCTTCCTTGCTTAAGATCTAAGCATCACATTGCTTATGTCTTCACCAAGGTCTTGCTCCAATACCATAAAATATCATGGGCAAGTTTAGCATGTTCAACATTTATGCCCAACTTGAGGGGTAGTGTTAAGAGATGAAATACTAACATATGGATATATGGATCGTGGGTTTGGATCCATGTACGCCATCTCTTTCTTTAAAAAAAAATACACCATCTCTTATAAATAGTGTAACACATTCCCCCTCGTTTTGTTGTTGAGTTTTGTGATGATAAAAACCCTAACTAGTGGACGCCAACGCCTTGTGAGCTAGAGTTCCGGGGTTTTTCCTGTAAGAGTTTTCTATGTAAACTTGCATCTCTTGTGCATGCGTACCTTAATCAACAATATAGATATAATATATATGTATTACAACAACAAAATACCACTTAACACAACATTCAAACCAACAACTAAAAGGGCAAAAATGTCTTTCTACAAGTATCACATTACTTAACACATTTTTTTCTCAAATATCACAATACAGGATAACTCATCAGTTTACCCCCTCTATATACTAAACAGTCATAAGTTAACCCAACAAGGCAACCCATCAGCATTCCAAAAAGAAATGTCAGATAACCCAACTGCAAAGAAAAGTTATCCCGGCAATGATGTGATTTTCATAGGGCAGAGGCTGTACGTGGAAAATTTTATAGAATCAATTTCATCTCTTGTTAGGATGTGGAGTACATTATTGTAATTGGCTGAGCATCTCAATCTTTTTCAACAACAACCAACAACAACCAAGCCTTTTCCCACACTAAGTAGGGTCGGCTATATGAATTCTTTGCCTCCACACATATCGATTTTCAGCCATTTTAGAACTCAAATTAAAATAATTGAGGTCATACTTAATAGTTTCCTTCCAACACTTATTTGGTCTTCCTCGCCCCCTCTTAGCGGATTCAGCCTCCAACTTCTCGATCTCCTAACTGGAGCACCTAGTGGCCTTCTTTGTAAATGTCCAAACCATCTTAGACGGGCCTCTCTCATTTTATCCTCTATCGGTGCCACCCTAACCCTGTTTCTAATAAATTCATTTGAAATACAGTCCTTTCTTGTATTACCACACATCCATCTTAACATCTTCTGTACATGCCTATAGTTTATAGCCCAGCATTCAAAACCGTACAACATGACTGGTCTTACCACAACTCGATAGTATTTTCCTTTGACTTTTAAAGGAACCATCTTATCACAGAGAACACCAGAAGCACCCCTCCATTTCAACCACCCTGCATTAATTCTGTGTAACATCTCCATCAATTCCACCATCATGCTGGAAAATGGATCCTAAGTACTTAAAAATATCTTTCATTGGAATGCACTCTTCTCCAATTTTTACATCAATCCCTTCGTTGTTCCCTCTACTACTAAACTTACATTCCATATAATCAGTCTCCGTCCTACTTATGTGTAAACCTTTATCTTCCAGGGCTTCTCTCCAAAGCTCAAGTTTTCTGTTCACTCCATCTCTTGTCTCATCAACCAACACAATGTCATCAGCAAAAAACATACACCAAGGTACCTCAACTTGGATATGTTTCGTCAACTCATCCATAACCAAGGCAAAAAGATAAGGGCTTAAAGTCGAACCTTGATGCAGACCAATGGTGATATCAAAGTAGTCTATCAAATCATCCTTAGTCTTTACACAAGCTGCAGCTCCATAGCACATATCTTTTATGAGGTTGATATATATAATTAGCACTTGTCTCTTCTCCAAAATTCTCCACAAGATATCTCTTGGGACAGAATCATAGGCCTTCTCCAAATCAATAAAAATCATATGTAAATCATTTTTCTTCACTTTGTATGTCTCCATCATACGTCTCAAGAGATATATTGCCTCAATAGTAGACCTTCCTGGCATAAAGCCAAATTGATTTTCAGTTACCATAGAAACTTGCTTCACCCTTCTTTCAATTATTCTTTCCCAAAGTTTCATCATATGACTTATCAACTTAATACCTCTATAGTTGGAACAATCTTGTATATCACCCTTGTTCTTGTATAAAGGTACCACAAAACTTTTCCTCCATTCCTTTGGCATCTTCTTGCCTCTCCACACAGTATTAAATAAATTTGTGAGCCAAGTTATACCCCGTTCTCCCATCATTCTCCAGACGTCTATAGGAATATCATCAGGCCCAACAACCCTCTCACTTTTAATCATCTTCAAAGCCTCATCTACTTCTTTCTTTTGCATCCTTCGATAACATGATCGATTCACATACTCTTCTGAGTTAACTAACTCCCTTAAGATGATATCATTCTTTTGTTTTTCATTAAATAGCTTATGAAAATATCTTTTCCATCTTGTCTTTATATCATCACTAGTTATAAGCACCCTTCCTTTTTCATCCTTGATGCATCTTACATGCGTAAGGTCCTTTGCTTTCCGCTCTCTTGCTTTAGGTAACCTGAAAATATCTTTTCCACCTTCTTTAGAATCAAGTTTCTTATAAAAATGCTCCCAAGCTTTTGCTTTTGCTTTACTAACTATTTTCTTTGCTTCTTTCTTTACTCTTTTGTAGTTTTCCATATTTTCATCGATCTTATCTCGATATAAGGCTTTAAAACAGGCTCTTTTAATTTTAAGCTTCTCCTGCACTTCCTCACTCCACCACCAAGTCTTCTTTTGTCCTGGAACACCTCCTTTAGACACGCCTAACACCTCCTTTGCCACCTTCCTAATACAGTTTGCCATATTTAACCACATTTCATCAGCACTACCATCAAGATCCTAAGCCTTTTGTTGCATCATCTTCTCTTTAAATCTCACCTGCTTTTTCTTAAGATTTCACCATTTAATTCTCAAATTCTTAGGCACTAATTTTCTCTTCTTTGCCTTCTTTAAATGAACATCCAACACCAAAAGACGATGTTGAGCAGTTAAACTCTCCCCTGGAATAATCTTGCAATCTTTACAAGATAAACGATCCCTTCTTCTCAAGGCAAAGTAATCGATCTGCGTTCTTGTTAAACCACTTTTATAGGAAATCAAATGCTCTTCCCATTTTTTGAAGAAAGTATTTGCTATGAAAAGATCATAAGCCATAGCAAAATCAAGGAACGTCTTCCCTTCTTCATTCCTAACACCAAAACCACGATTTCCATGCACTCCTGCATACTCTAAAGCATCTTTTCCTACATGCCCATTTAAATCTTCACCCAAGCAAATCATTTCTGTCTGTGGGATTCCTTAAATTATCATATCAAGCTCTCCCCAAAATTTGTTCTTTATTCTTTCCTCTAGACCAACTTGAGGTGCATAAACTGAAATGACATTCAAGATCTCTTCTTCTAAGATTAATTTTATCAAAATAATTCGATCACCCAATCTCTTAACATCAACCACGCTCTCCTTCAAATCCTTATGAATTATAATACCCACGTCGTTTCTACCTTTGTCCCTTCCTGAATACCAAAGTTTGAAACATGTTCTCTCGATTTCCTTTGCTTTTTCACCAACCCACTTAGTCTCTTGAAGGTAAAGAATTTGAATCATTCTCCTTACCATTGTATCCACAATCTCCATGAGCTTGCTGGTCAAAGTACCAATATTCCAACTACCGAATCTCAGCATTCTTTGTGACACACTTCGATGACGAAGTAGTGGAACTAGCTTCTTTACTCGCATGCGTTCCTCATGCGAGAACCCTTGCTCATTTTGGACTACATCCGGACGGCGATGTAGCGGAACTAACTTCTTTACTCGCATGCGTTCCTCATGCAAGAACCCTTGCTCATTTTGGACTACATCCGGGCGGCGATGTAGCGGAACTAACTTCTTTACTCGCATGCGTTCCTCATGCGAGAACCCTTGCTCATTTATCACTACACCCGGGCAAGTCGATGCAGCACGTCACAAGTAGGGAACGCCCCAACGAAATCAGAGTGTTTGCTAGAATCCATGTTTAAAAATCCGACAAATTTTACGCTGGCTGTCGGCTACCTAACGCAACCCTCCTCCTTTACCCGGGCTTGGGACCGGTAATGAAAAAGCACATGAACCTCAACATAGGCGGAGTTCGTCTCAATCTTTTTGTTTTGATATAATATAATTTACTCTGGGTGGTTATCATTCGGATAACTACCTTTTCCTTTTTTCAAAAAAAAAAAAAACAATCAATCCTTGTTTCCAAACTAGGCCTTAAAAGAACCCATAAGACCAGTCCTATACCCATCAACCATTAGCAGTGCAACACACAACAAGCTCTTTCCCATACCTAGATTCAAAAGTTCAAAATTGCAGGCAAACTTCAATAATGATTTTCAAAAGTCATAATGAAGTTGGATGAGAACATAGGCACTGAAGTCGGCATGAGAAGTGGCTCCACTCATATACTACCAGCTTAAGTGTGAGAAATGCCTCCACTTATATCCACCACCACCATTTCCACCACTCACATCACCATGCTTCCTACATCAAAGTCAAGTTATTCACCATGCCATATCATCCACTGAACATATAAACTTTTACATAAAAAATAGTTAAGATGGTCATGGTGTAAGATGGACATCTGAACTATCAAGCAATTTGTGACAGTTATTAGAACCTTTTATGTTCCAAGCCACTTCAAAAGTTTTATTTTTGAAAAGTAGGTGAATTGTTTTTTAGAAATAAAGAAGATGAGCTACTGGAGGTCAACAACAACCTGCTTCATTAACCTCTCAAAACCATTACAGTTAACGAATCCAGAAATTACAAATAGAAGACTCTGTCACAACTTATTCGAACCAAGCAGCCACAATATCCAGAACCCTGAGAAAATCCTCTCCCAGCAGAAGGAACCAGCATGCGCACTGGCTCACGAGCAACTTCACAAGGCACCAAAGGAATCGAAGGGAAAACCCAGAGAGTGCAGCTGTGCCCATCATAAAATTAACAGCAACTTCCCCCTCTGGGATCCACCTTCTCAAGGCCTTTTTAACTAACTTTCCTCTCCTAAGCTACCAAAGAAAAATCTTCATTTTGGTGAAATCTTCATTTTGGTAGACTTCTGAGCTGTCTGAATCTTCATTTTGGTATTTTCTAGATTTATCAGAATTTCCTTAGCATGCCACCACTACTTCTATTTTCTTAGGCATTGAACATGATAAAACATAATACATAAAATAACAGAATAACTTAAGAAAGCATTACTCTTAAATGAGGGATATATTGGATCATAATATCGCATGATTTTTTTCTTTTTAAAAAAGCAAAGGATAGTCACTCAAGGGCAGTGACTATCCACATATAACATTAATCAAAGAAGCTACTTCCTCATTACAAGAAACTACCCCATAAACCCAGCGTTACCGAAAAAAGAGTCATAGACCACCCACCCACACTTGAACATTCCCATCTAAAAAATGCACCAACCTCTGCAACCACAAGATCCATAGCACTGCAAAAGGTTTGTGCTTCATTCTTGGACTTGAAGCACGTTGGAAATGATCCAACTCTCTCCCACCAATAATCTCCAAAAAGCCAAATGTGACAAAGAATCCATTCACCTTCTCCTAGATCACCGCAGCAAAAGGACGTGTGAAAATAAGATGGCCACATTCCTCATTCACATCACCACAAAAAATAACATAAAACATCTTTAGTACAAAAGGTCTTTTGTCTATGGAGCTTAGTTATCAACCTCCCCCTTCCTAGGAGCCAAGCAAAAATCTAAACCTTGAGGGCTAGCTTACAGCGTGGGTTAGTTAACTCGTGTTAGCAAAGTTGCAACAGGAGTTAACCCTAGTTTCTATTTACTTGCAAAGAGGGGTTAACCCATGTTTGTGTTTACTGAATAAGGGTTATGAATGAGGGTTATCCTGTGATGTAACAAGGGGTAAGAGAGAGAGATCAGAGGTTAAGTGGGGGATTGGGCCAACCCCTCTTCAAATCAGTGTTAGGATAACATGGGTTAGCAACCCAAGGAGAGGTTAAGTTATCCCCCAAGGTAGGGGTTAACCCCCTCCGTAAACTAGGCCTAAGAGGCATTGTAGCTTTCCAGAACAGCCTAGTGCCAGGAGCCAATATATGATCCAGCTCCTGTGGGCTATCAAATGATAGCCTGTAAGTCTCCTTGATTGAGCACTTCCTAGCCTCCAACTCCTGCCTATCCATCTTTCCTACTACTAGACACAAATTTGAAATTCCTAATATCTTCCTACAGGCTCATAATAAACTTCTTGGCCATCTAATCCAACAAATTTGAGAAGGAAACCCATGTCTACATACCACCACCACCATTGTGGTGAGGGTCCCAATAAGGAGCAACCATAGAATCAAGATTCATGGCAAACGAGAAAAGCGTTGGATAAACATATAAATGAGTCCCTTGCCCCATCCAATGATCAAGCTAAAAACTAAAATCAGACATCTCCCAGACTTGGTTCAAAAGATGCATAATCACAGGCATCAAGTGAATCAAATCCCTCCAGAAAGGAGAAGCACCTCTGACTCTGAGCAGCCTCATTCTCCTCTCCCAATTCACTGTTTTGCCATATCATGCCCTCAAGACATCAAACACGAGACTGCCATGTCCACCCATCACCTTTGCCTCCCATTTGGAGAGCAAGCCATCCTTCGATGTCATCAAGTCAAGCACTCCCAGCCCCCTTCGGACAAAAGGGCACACACCTCCCTCAAGCTAGCCAGGTGCATTCCTTTGGCATTTCCCCCATCCCTTCAAGAAGAATTGCCTCATCATCTTGGCAGTTGTCCCCAGCGTTCTCCGATAGCCCCAACACCAACATGAAGAAGATAAGGATACCCATTAGAACAAACTTCAACAACACAAGACGGCCACCCTAAAAAGAAACTTGGACCTCCACCCTACCAATCTCCATCCCAACCTGTCCAACTGGGATACAGTCTGCAGCTCTGATAGGGCCAGAAGTGAATGCAAACCCAAATAGACCAACAGGTGCCATCTTACCTGAGTGCCCAAGGCGTTCACACAACTCACACTCTACTATTTGTGTATATTGCAAATAATCAAATGGAAAAAGAAATCAATCTATAAAAAGCAATCACTTGAAAGTTATCATGCACACTCTACTATTCGGATTGTTTATCTAATTGTTCCTTGAAACTAGATAGAAGTACTTTCTAGGATCAATAGAAACCTAAAGTAAATGCAACAGGAAGAGAAGATTTTTTTTTGCGGAAAGGGAAAGATGAGGGGAAATTTTATATTCTTCTTCAACTATTAAATTGTAGGTGCACTCCAGAAATGGAGAGATGTTATTTCACTAGGATTTATGTGTCTCCTAGGAACTTTCTTTCCGAGAGAGATTCCAAAATTGACTACGCTAAGAACCCAAGAGTGAAACAATCAGCTAACATGGATTTTTGTGTTAAACAGTATTAACTCTCCACCACCCACTGTACTTAGAAGCACAAATTACAGGCAGTGGAATAAATGCTATCTAATCATACATGTAAAAGTAACAGAGCACTCTCCATTTTTAAGTAACAACTCCTCCCTAAGGAGAGAGGACAGAAACTAAATTGAGATTGATTGCAACAAATAAGAGTACAGAACAAAACCAAGAAGTTAAATACAAATAACAATATAAGTTAGAGGAACGTGAATAAGTAACTAATTAGAACCAAAAACATTCAAACTGCCAGAATAACATGCTCAAGACTAATCTGAAACCAAAATCAAGCCTTTTGATTTTAGCAAACCGGATTATAAATATGAAACAAGAAAAAGAAAAGCCTGGCCTGTACAGACCCCAAATGTAACCAGACCAGGGCCTCTAGCATTTGGTCGCAACCCTTCAATGCTGTCATTTTCTGTTGGATCCGACCTGAAAGAAGAACCATAAGTTATTTCCACATAGACTTAACAATGGGAACACCACAGGAGTACCAAAGCCTACCATAGCAAATCCATGAGGACAACAGAGCCTGCCTCCATTGCAATTGGACGCTGCAGGTTTTCAATTTGCTCTATGTGATGTATGGATCGACCAATTCCCCCATGCACGCAGATGATTTTCTTTTCAATAAGGGCAGCTAAAGGAAGCCAATTAAACAAACGATTTATCCGATACCATATCCAAGCCCCGTCTTGCTCTCCCTGTTTGAAAAGTAGACAAATAAAATTCTGCTGGAGATTGTCCAATAACCTAAACGTCATGGAAACAGATATCTCAATATAAAAGCGATATATCCATATCCCCAACATGACTCATATCGATATCACGGAAATATCTTTTTTCCAAGATATCATTGATATATCACCCATATCAGTGGGCCTTGATCGATATCCCTAAATATCGGAGGGCATCAATGTGGTTGATAGGGATCCTGTAAAAACATCTTTTGAGCCAAGGGGCGTTAGGCTTTGGGATCAAAGAACGATACATAAGAGATCAAACATAACAACTGGTGAGTCGACTCCTTGTGATCTTTGTAAACCACTTTCAAACTTTATATAGAAACCCCAAGGCTTAGATGGTCTACCAAGAGGAGATGATTAAAAACATTACATTACGGAGCTCACTTGGATAAAAGTGCTTTCTATCGAAATGAATTTCCCATGAAAAAGAGCAATCTGCCCTCGAAATTGTTGTGTTCATTGAATTGTTCTCAAGTTCAAAGTTTTATTGGCTTTGGTTTGCAATTTTTGAGACTCTTCTCAAATATCTAGCCCTTTCCCTTCTTTAACCACTTCCAATTCTTCACTTTCTCTATGATTTGAGGTTTTATTCTCCCTCCCTCCATCTCTATTCTTTTTATATGATTTTCTTCTTTTTTTTTGCTCATTGTTACTAATCAACCCTTACCATACATGTGAATAATGCTTAGCTCACACTTATGCTTATGTTGACCATCCTGATCGGTCATATGTGTAACTAATCCATGCTTCATTTTTTTTTTTTTGCTTCTAATCACGAATCAACTCATACCATACATGAAAATTGTGCTAATGCTTAGCGCATATTTGATCTTGTATACTAGTCTTTTCATGTTTTCTCTATCTATTTCTCATTGCCGATATCATAAATAATACATTCCAAATCTTACTTGGCTCACCATCTATTTTATTCTTTCTTACTAGTGGACTATTAATTCTCCTTGTTTTCTATGATCATTGAATCTCTGGTTATCAACTTATGACTATCTTCATTTTATATTGAGTTCTCATACTACTCATGAGATTATTACCATTTCTTTTATTGTTCCGTTTGAATGCTATGAATGTTGTGCACTTCTATTGTGTCATCTAAAATTTAATTCCAATAATAATTTTGTAAAATCTATGGCATTTTTAACCATTATGAATCAATTCTAAAATATCAGCAATATGTCAATGATAAATCTCCGATATGCCCCTTTTTTCACTTGTCGATATGGTGTCAACATTGACATCTGAAACCTTGCTAAACATATGATGACAATCGTGGAAAGTACCATGCGTTCGATGCATTCCATTCTGAAACCAAAGAGTGCATTGATATCTGCAGCTTCATGATTTCCACGGATTAAATGGACATTGCATGGATGCTCAACCTACAACAACCCATTTGGCAAGAGCTTCATGATTCTGCATTCAAATAAACTAGTTCAAATGTAGATGAACAAATGCCAAGCTAGACAGACCTTCAGTGCCAGTAGAAGAATAATTGTTTCCAAACTGTGCTGACCACGATCAACATAATCTCCCAAAAAAAGGTAATCAATATATCTAAAAAAATTAAGATATCAAATGGTTAGAAAACACAGAGAGTCTAATGGTGTAAAAGAAATGTATAAAGGAGGAAACTCTCCCACCTCTGGCAAAACCAATCCACAGCAAAGGGACCTTTGCTTACATGGTTCAGGTTCCTAATCACATGAAACCACCCTACTCCATGGAAGGACACACCCAACGCAAACATATATTGATATCATGCTTCTCAACTCAAAGAGTAACAGTAGGCCCTATAACTAGGGCCAAATCTTGATACAAACTCTCCAAATAAGAAACATTAACCTAGTAGTAATTAGGTACCTGGATAAGGATCCACTAACTACAGTCTAAATAACAAATTCTCAATACTTTTCCTCAAGCTAATTAGGTCAGTACATAAGAGAAGAAACCAACTCTCCTCAATAAACATATCCTCTGGTCAAAGAAGCAACCAAGAAGGCAGACAGGCTGAAAGCAGATGATCTTGTAATTTAACAAACAGCATGGACACAGAAGATAATCCGAAGCACTGAAACAAGGATGACTCCAAGTAGTAAGTCTGAGGCAAAGCAGATGGAGACCGTAAAAAGTAGCAAAGTCAAAAACAACCACAGGTAGGAGACATGCTGACAAGCCCCAAGAATAGTAGTTGCCCTAGTAGTAGATGATGCAGCAGGTAGATTGACTGAAGTTCTCAATACAGGAAGGAAAGACAATTTATTCAAGGGCAGCATCACAATATCTGTTTTGGATATTGCAGTGACAGTATAAGAAGGCCCAAAAAGGAAAGGGCATCCCTATTTCCCCATCCAAATGGCACCATAAAATAATCATGGATGGATCGAGAAAAGAAAAATCAGGCCCCTACATCTTTATCGCATTTAGCATCTCCCCATCCCAGAAAACAAGGGGATAACATGCCATGGTAAAAGGCTTAAGGGCCTAATCAGTCAAATATGACAGAAAGAAAGTGGAGCAACAAACTACATGTTGTAGAAAACTCTATTGATGATAACCTTCCTTTTGCCTGCAAAGCTATTAACAGGAAAACATAGTCTCAAAATTGCATCTCATCTTTTAAAAAATAAGGCATTAGGAAGACTTACCCTATGTCCCCTACCATTGATGGAGAACCATACTCATCAAACAAGCGCATAAGATCACCAAACTGGCCATGGAGGTCTCCAAAAATTTTAATAGGGGCTTTAAGTTGCAAAACACTAGGCTCACTTGCAAAAATGCGTTCAGCATGGTCACAGAGGTCTGCGATTTCACTGCAATCTAAAAAGAATTTTCTGTGTGCCAGGGGTTTCCAGCCCCTGGGCCTCAATAGTTGCACAATGACCTGGACAGGCAATAAGCAAATGATGAGAAATAAAGGCACCCAAGGTTATGTCTTTGTCTTTTGACTACTTTTTCAGTGAAATTAAATTCAAAGGAAAGAAAACTGCTACAGGAAATCAACAATCCTTGATGCAAATAGGCACTTAGATGCAAGAAGTTGTCTTAATTTGATTTAGCATTTCTACACTTGAAAAATGTAAAAGTTGCTTTGACCTTTTGCGTCACAAGGCAATTTTCTTTTAGAGGATACATGTAAAATTGCTGTAAAACTGATAAATCTCCTATTTTAGTTGGCACCTCTGTATATGCAAGATTACTTATTCAATGCAACAGGAAGGATGCAATGGACTACTATCAAGCAGAATCTAATCAGACTAAACATGCCGGGCCAACTATAAAAATAACAAATAGAAATTCAATAGATTTCATCATCTTTTTCAAAGAAAAAAGAAGGAATTTCCTAATAAACAGCAGCATATCTACCTTTTTTGAGACACTATTGAGGGACATCTGCCTGTCTAACAGTTTCCTAGCAGCACTAGCACTTTCAGGACCATAGCTAACCCTCCTGCCTTCATTCTCAAATTGATCTATTGAAAGCTGCCTCACTAAGCCACCCAAATAACCACATGTTTCAGCAGGTACAACCACCTTTAAAAAAATGCCAAAGGCAAAATAACTTTCTGTCAGAAATTAGGCTTAACCATTAAAAGAAAAAATATCGCAATTAAAAACTAACAGCTCTATGATGCAGCCTGACTCCTGAAGGGGGGCTATCATTAGAGGTAGAATCTGGAACTTTAATCAAAGTTGATATTTGTTTTCCATTTGATGTAGCCTCTACAGCATCACCCTGACTAGGCTGCTGTTCAAGTTCGCCGTTCTGCCGTCTAGCTTTTGCTGCAGATAAAGTTGCATTGATTGCTTCAGCTTCTGCAGCTGAGGCCTCAACTAGATACTGTACATCCTTAGTCTTTCTCCTGTTAAAATTAAAAGAAAATAGCTCATTTTCTAAGAAACTAAAGAATAACACTCCATGCATGATAGAGTAATCTGAAATTTCCAGCCTAAAGTATTTACATTAAGACATATTATTGATTAAATTATAACAAATACACATGAAAAGTAAAATGGCAGATAATACAGACACCTGAGTCCTTGTGGAATGGCATTTGCAGTGCTTATATCTGCACACATATCCCCATTAACAGGCGGTGCAACAGGGCTTCCCAAGACCACAGCACCATCTGGAACAGATTCACAAGAATTTTGTTTCATGTTATCGACTGAAAGCTCACATCTTCCAGGAGTCATCCCCGCTTGTGAATTGGCAACACAAGCCACTGCTGCAGCATGCAAGGCAGCATTTGTTGTCTCTGCAGCAGCAAGATCTTCAGCAACAAGGAGATCATCGAGCAACACCCCTGTCAACATCAGAAGGTGTGATTTCCACCGGAGTGGCCAATAAACCTTTTCAGAAGCACAATTGGAATGTCTCAATCACATCAATCAAATCAAAATATTTTCAATTAATTCCACAGGGAAGAAAAACTTCTTGGGTATTGGGAAGTCAATGAAATCAAAATATTTTAAATTAATTCCACAGGTGTGATTCACCTCTTATTTTATTAATGGAGTGTTGTCTGTTGGACCCACGACTATCCACTCCACTGTACTGTAATTTATATTGAGAAGTTTAATTGCAACATATTCAGCTTTAAACAACAGCAAGAACCACGAAACCTTTTCCCACATCAAGTGAGGTCGGCCACATGAATTCGTTGCCTCCACTTGGATGTACCTGAGTCATTTTTGGGCTTAAATCGTAATAAACAACGTCATGTCCGATAGTTTCCTTCCAGCACTTCTTTGGCATGGCATGTCCCCTCTTTAAAGGCTCAGCATTCAACTTCTAACATCTTTTTTTTAGTAAATAAGGTAAATATTTACTCAAATGGCCAACCAGCCAGTGACAGTTTTACACCCATACAACCCTCTCAAGGGAGAACAACAGACTCCAGCACACGTCATTTACACAGGGATTACATCAAGGCTGCAAATACTTCGAAGGATGTTATTGATAACAACAGTAAGGGGTGCAAGTATACCATCATGAAGCTTTTCATTTCTCACCTTCCATAAGTTCAATATTGTAGCTGTGAGAATTTGGGATAAGTAATCCTCCTTCACATTCCCCTCCAATGCCACATCAAGTGCAACCTGTGGGAATGCCTCCACCCTCTGATTGGGAAGGAGGAGCTCCCAAACCTTATTCCACATGCTGAATGAGTAGCTGCAGTGGAAGAAAAGATGGCCAGTGGTCTCTTCCTCCACTGCACAGACCAAGCACTCGCGAGGGGTGTCTAGGCCCCACTGCCGCAGCCAAGACCTCATGAGGAGACAGCCTCTTGCAGCAAGCCAAGCACAATACACCCGCTTGGGGACATGTCCGTTGCACCATAAAGTCCTCCATATGTGGAGCTCATCCCCCATGTTCCTGATTGCGTCCCCTACCTTCTTGGCTGAGATGCACCCATCTTGGTTGCAAGGCCAATCCCAGCACTCCCCTAATCTGAAATGCTCCACCACCAATGGGCGAAGTTGCAGCATTTCTCTCCAAATGGCCAAGTCAGTGGACTTAGGAACCGCAATAAGGAACTCCCCGTAAAGGGCAGACACCCACGTGCTCTAGATGGAGTGGGGTACCTGTATCAATCTCCACAACCTGTAAATCACAGCCTCCTTTCCCAAGAGCTCAAAGCAGCGCACACCCAGCCCACCCTCCTCCAATGGGTGGGGCATACGTCATCCCAAGCAAGTAGGTGGGATTTACCGTCCCATAAAAAATCAACCACCATCATTCTGATTCTGTTCAAGGTTCCTTTGTTAATCACCGAGTTGGCAAGCCAAAACCTACGGAGTCCTTCAATGGCCCAAGTCACCCATTTCACTCTTACCATTCTTGAGAGGAGCTTCCTTCTCAATCCCCCAAGCATTTCTCGCACCCGATCTTCAAGAGGTTTGGAGCGAGAAGACCCCCTTCCATAGCCAATAGTGATCCCCAAGTACTTGAAAGGAAACCTTCCTTCAAGAATGCCCAAGGAAAGGCAAATGCTCCATCTTTCTCTAGCATGTTTGGAGATAAAAACATGGCTTTTGTTCCCATTGAGTGTAAGCTCAGCCACTAAATGAAGAACATCAAGAGCCCTCCTTATCCTCCTGGCCGTTCCAACATCCACACGAGCACAAATAAGTATGTCTACAAGAAGCAACTTCTAACATCTACTGACCAAGGTATTAATCGACCTTCTCTGTAGATGTCCAGACCACCTTAACAGCCAATTACAGATGTCCGGATATATCTTTCTACCTAATTGTCTTTTTAAATATGGCCAAGACTCAAGGTGTATAGAGTGTCAATAGTCCTTAGGCATTTAGAAGTTGCATATCTTAGCTCCACTACCATGCTAACAATCACTTGAGTTGTCTATCACCAATCACCATGGTGAGATGGGCAATATGGGCAACCCTGACCCATGCAACCCCATTTGCTATTCTGAGCATATCTGACTCCTCAATTTCTGGTATCTTAATTCTTTAGTTTGACTCACTTTTAAACCTCATCCCTGCCTCACCACCAAGCTCTTCATCCCACTGCAGCAGCCCATCTTACTCTACAGCAATGGCCACATAACAACCAACTGATAGGCTACTCCAGTAATTGTTTATCAATCATATCTGATTCAGGCCACTAACTACATGGTAATAAAAGAGGCTTTGAAACACGCATGCATGCATATATACATACATAGATATTTGTATATCCATATATGCATCTATCTATATGTTCATTTGTTTCTCATCATATAAGTTAACATTGAAATTGCAAAACCAAATGTTCATCCACAGAACCACCATTTGATGGTTTCTCAGATAAACACCAGTTTTAAAAGCATTACCTACCATGTGGGAAAATTATTACATAGATACTGATTTTTTAATGTAGTTCAGCCACAATGAAACCACACTCACAGAGGATAAAGATAATTTCATGTTCTCATCCATTAACGAAAAAATATCAAGCATGAGCAATTTCAAGGCATACCACCACATAGGCCACCATAAATATAAATTAAATCGCCAACAGCAGCAGCTGAATGTCTACAACGTTGTGTGAGCTCAAAGGAAGAATCTCTGCCTGCAGAATCAGCACCATATCTCCCAGTGCTCGGACTTGTGACAACAGACTTGGTGTCACACCAAACTCCAGCAGCAGTGTCTAGCACTAAAGGCAAGAAATATAAGATAAGACTTCAAAAAGCTACCGTTATAAACATTAATGAGTACTCTATTTAGATTTTCGATTACAGGAAAATTCAGAGAATTTTTTATAAAACAAACATGTCAACATGGCATATTGAATCATTAAGCATTCTTACTTGACCTTGTAAAAGTGCAACTATGAAGCAAAGAATACATAATCATGGAAAACAGAAACCCAAAGAAGTCTCAGGCCCAACGAGTACCATACTCAAAGAAATTACAGTGGAAATGGCATCAACACCAAAGGGAAGCAGGAAAGTCACATAACATAATAATTTATTAACGAAAGATTTGTATCATGGCCAACAAAAAGGGATGAACAGTCTCAAAAGAGATTGTGGCACGAGGGATTCCATATCCCTTTCAGAACAGCAGCTAATATCTAGGGATTGTGCCTTCTACTAACAGACCTACTAAGGGTTAACATACAATAGACCTTCTGTAGGATCCAAAACCACCAAAACCAACCCACCCCTAGCCACCAACATCCACTGCCCATTGTCAGTGAGTGGCCAACATGTGAAACTCCCATGCTCTTCCTGAAAGCAATCCAAGCAATCCTCCCCCATCAAGTCACACACACTGTGCTTAACCCACTTGCTACTAATGTGTCTCACTTCCCTCCAACCCCCAAAGAGAAGATGTGAGACTCCACTCCTCCCTGCAGTCAATCAATGTAGTTCACTTGAGTGTGCCAGATAACGTAACTGCATGGCACTTCTACCAACCATGCCAAAGAGCGTAGCAAGGAGGCATGTGCTCAGCCTAGAGAAAGCAGCTAGTAAAGGCCGAAACTTGCTGGTTGTTGAAGAAGTATTCTTTTGTTTTTCTTTTTTCCCACAAGATCCAATCAGGATCTTGATCAACGACACATTTCCCCACTGTCAGCATTTTCCATCACTTGAGGTGGGAAGGAGCACCTATCTCCTTCACTGTGGAGTTTATCTATGTATGTATGTGTGTATATGTACATCCTTTTCTTTTCTCTGAGAGGGTTGTATATGCATATCCATTTGGAGGCAATATTTAGTTTTACTTCACAGTTACAGTTTTCTTTCCAAAAGTTTTATGTGTCAATGCCATGACAATATCAAGATTCAAGACAAGGTATGGGCATGTCGGGGCACACCAAGGATAATTTGAGGAAATCGTTAAAAAGAAATGATGATGAACAAATGGGCAAAATTTGAAAGATATTAGAGAATGCAATAATTGACAGACTACAATTTCATAAACAATTGAATTATGAGAACAGGAGCCCCCCATTCACTTTCTCATTATATGTGGATAACCAGGTGCTTTTACTTATTTATTCATATGAAAAATCTAGGGATGAGAAACTTTCCAATTAAATATGTAACTCCAATGAGAGAGGGTTTCTTAATCTTATTCTGTACAAAAGGAGACCCTAGAGAACCATCCAGGTTTGATTTATAGTACCTGGGAAAATGGGCACACTGATAGGGCATGCCAACATTTTGGTGGAAATATGAAAGTATGTTTTTTTTTTCCATATCTTCCCTGCACCATCCCATACAATGGAGTCTCCATGATTGTACACAATCAAGAAGAAATTACATAAGCAAAAATCATATAATATGATCCGGAAGATTTCCCAACAAAATGCCACCCAGAGACATAAAAACATAGTGGATTACAATTCACAGGGATTCACAGAATGAGATGGATTTAAGCAGGACACCAATCTAGAATTAGGAACCTACCAGCAATGCTTGAAGAGTCTTCGACCATTCTTCCCCCACCAAGTGCCCCACCAGACACATGAAGGCGGGCATTAACAAAAACCTGAAAAGCTAAATGTGTCAGTAACTTTCCTTTTTAATGTGCAACTGATATCAAAAAACATCTACCACCCACAGCTGCATGCTGGTATCTGGGAGATGGTGAGACACCAGGTGCAATGGCCCATTCCCAACGCCCATCCCTGTGCTTCGCAAGGCCATAGGCATTTGCTAACGGCTTCAGAAAAGATAGACAGTGAGCACTTGAAAATATTCTTAGGCAGAAAGCAGCATAAATGGATAAAAGTTAGAAATGAAATAAACATTATGGTTATAACATAACACAAGTTGCATGTAGCACTTGATTTATGTTGAACAAAATGACTGCTATTGTGTCGAGACAAGACAAGATTATCAAACCACACACTTAGCAGTGAGAATGAGGCATCGCGAGGCAGCATTTTTTTTGGAAAAGGGCTAGGGCAGCATATTGTCCAATAAATAATCTGAATGGGAGTCAAATTCATTACACTCATCAGTATAGAGCCTATCTCACATGTGCAGATTTCTACTCCAAAATTTTCAAACTGAAGGGAACTCAAACTATAATCAGTCAGGAAACATTTTTTCAAAAAAATAACCAGTCAGGAAATGTCATTGGCAAATGTTTGTTCCCAGCACTAAGCTAATGAGAGCAAAGTTTTGACCATTATAAGGAAGGTAACTAGTCCTAGCCATCACACTAGATTGAGTTTGTTATAGGATTGTTATCAATTAGGCTGAGTCCTAGTTTGCTTTCTATTACATTTGATGTTTCCTTTAGGACTACTATGTAATTTTTGCAACTTGACTCTCTATATAAGGAAGTCATGGAACTCTATTCTCAATAAGATAACAGTTTATTTCTTCTACATGATATCATAGCATGAAAAATCCTATCCCTCTCTCTACCTAGGGAGGCACACCACCGCTCCTCCCTACCTACCTAAGGAGTGACGGTCATCAGCCCTTCCTCCTCTTGCACACCGTCTTCCCCACACACCTCTACCTACCCTACCCCTACCCACATGCCTCTTTTTGTAGCACACGACACTGTGCACCTACTCCTACCTACGAGCCACCGCACACCCTCACCACCACACATGCAATCCTCTTTCCACGTGTGACCGCACATGCGGTCCTCCTCCCGCTATGTACCACCATGTGTGTGGCCGATGCTGCTACCATAGCTCTACCTATGCTACAGCTAATTCTTCTCCTTTTCATACTAACTGACGCCCTCCCCAACCACTGCCGCCTGACTCTCTTCTAGCCGAGGACTGCAACCCAACGCTTCCCTGACCATTGCTGCTACCTTGCTAGGTTGCCGCTACCCAGCCTGCCACCCTCCCGATGCAAGAACAATCTGTACTGCCAATAAAAATTTGGATATTTCTTTTTCAATGGGAAATGCGAAGCGAGCGAGTCCTCCTCTACTGCTATTGTCCCTACTCCTAATGAAGTGTCTACAGATCCCTTCAGAGATGCAGATGATGCTGATGGTTGATGGGGGCATTGTGGGTCATTCTCAACCCCTTACCTCATGAATACTACCTGATGTCATCTTCTGCCTGCATGCCTCTTACCAATTTTTTTCCTCCAAACGAGAAGAGTCCGTTGGTCTGAAGTGACTACTTCTGACCTCCTAACTACCTGCTCCTTCGACCAGATGAAAGTTGTTATTAAGGGAAAGTCTACTTTGTTTCCCACTTGCAAGTTGGACATTGCACACTCCAACTTAGGATAAGTGTTGAGAGTTACTAAATTTAGTTAGTTACAAGTTTGTTTCAATTAGGCTAAGAGTCCTAGTTTATTTTCTATTTCCTGTTTAATATTTCTGGTTTCTTTAAGGACTATTATGTAATTTTTGCAACCTGACCCTCTATATAAAGAGACCAGAGAAGTCTATTAACTAAGATACTGTAACTTTTACCAAGTTATCACCACTAAGTCTCAATTCTTGAATTCAGACTGTCTGCAAGTAAGTTTTGATTTGAAAAAAAATGCTTGGAATTACACTCATGTTAATATAAAATATCCCGTAGCAAAGGTTGTGCCCCAAGTGTCCGTGACACAGCTTTCAGTAAAACAAACCAGGCCCGACTTAATCCAAATATACTTGGTGGTTTCTAAAACCTTCTGGCATGTTGCTACTTTAGAGACCCTTTCCAACTCATTCCCTTTATGTGATTACTAAATGAATAATAATTCAACTGAAGTTACAAGAAAAAAGAGATCGATCTCATTGAAACATCCCAATCCCCAATATATAAAAGATGGGAAGTTACAAGTGTATCCTTATAAAATAAGAAAATAAGAAAAAAAGAATGACGAAATATCGAAGGAGCCAATTCTTATACTCTCCCTCAATTTAGAGCATAGATATGTACCATATTGAACTTGGAACATCTATCAAATAAAGCCCTAGGATGCTGAGCGTAGATATCTATCTTAGGAAGTACTAGTCTTGTTATCACATCTCATCTTCATGGAAGAACCAAAGGAAATATGCAAGTCACATAGCACACATCGTACCAACTTCGTCTCAGCAGCAGTCTGAGTCATGGTATGATCTCGAACTCAACACTCGATCTAGACACAACTCCCTACTTCTTGCTCCTTCAAATCACTAGATTCCTAGTGACATACAGGCAAAACCCTATCGTCGACTCTCTGTCCTCAAGACATCCTACATTATCTGCATCTGTGTAGGCAACAATGTCAAGAGCGATGCCTTTGGTGAATAAGACCCCCTACCCTGGTGACAATTTCAGGAACCTAAGTACTATCATAATTGCATCCCAATGTACCTTGGTTGCCTTATGCATGACCTGTCTTAGCTTTCCAACTCCCAATGTAATGTCAGGGCGTGTTATGGTCCAAATATAGAAGCCTTCCCACTAAAGTTCTAAATTGGTAAGCATCAATAGGTGTCGAATTTTCACCATAAAGATGAAATTTTGGATCCATAAGAAAATATGCCAGTTTCGCCCCCAACATACCAATCTCCTGCAAGATATCAATAGCATACTTTCTCTGGGATAACACTATACCATATTTGCTACAGGCAACTTCAATTCCAAGAAAGTAATCGGAGGGTCCCGAATAATCGGACCTGATCAGACTCCCGAATAATCGGAGGGTCCAACTCAGCCAGTTAAGCAATCGCAAGAGAGGCAAAGAAAATGATAACTCAATTCCACCGCAAGGAATATACGTCTGGGGGGGAAGATGATGCTCCCAAATATGCACTAATAAAGAGCAAGATTACAATCTCTCTTTCTCTCTCGAATTGCCTAGATGCGGCCCTAAGGGGCCTCTTTCTGCTATTTATAGTCTAGGGTTGGTCCCTTTACGAGATCTTCTGGCTGGATACACCCATTGCCAGGGTACACAAGTTGTCAGGTTATTGATTACATAGACATGTCACCATTTATTGGAAGTACAGCTGTGCTGTACTTTGTCCGTCGTCTCTTTTAGTGGGTCAAGTCCAAATCCAAGCCTTTCCGGGTATAGGCAGGTTGTATCTGAGTCTTTTTGAATGTAGGCTGGCCAAGTTCCCGGACCTGCCTGTACGCAAGACCTTTTCTGGATGTAGGCGGGTCGGATCCCCGAATCCGCTTGTATCCGAGTCTTTCAGGGTCTGACCCTTCTTTTCGATTCTCTCGCGGAGTTTTGGATCTGAAGGCATTTTTTACCGCTTACTTTCGAGCTGGTGAATGCTTGTTGAGAGAGTAACGTTTGTGGTAAAAACTCCACGATAGGTATTGCCCCTAAATGTTGCCCCGGTTGTTTGTTTAAGCGGGGCAGCATTTGTCATGGAGCGAAATTTCCCCGAATGGCCGTCTGCTATCTTACCAGCTTTAAAAGGCAGCATGAACCACGTCTGCCTACTATATTACTGGCCTTAAGAGGCGGCATGAGGTGCATCCACCTGTCGTATTACCGGCCTTAAGAGTCGGAATGAGGCACATCCACCTGCTGTATTACCGTGACTAATGACCAATTACTACGAGATTTCTATTTTGTTATGTTATTTGACAAGATCGTCATTAATTACCGTTATGATGAGGCGAAGGCCTCAGGTATCATGCCTGTCATTGATGGGACTACCTTCTCTGCGGCGGTGGATATGTGTGCAGGAGGTATTTACTATTCGTAATGATGCTGAGACATTTTTCGTTCTTGGCGATATATTTGGAATCCGCACCGGATACGGCAAGATTTAGTTTTTTCGAAACATACGCCCCGCAAGAGGGGAACCACCCTCTGTGGGGGGTATATATAGGGGTGGTGGGTCACGGTTAATGCCCCCACCTACCTTGGAGAGCACTATGTGCAGTATTTATTCTCAGCGGGGTGTTGTTAGAAAGTGTCCTTCATCGAAGCATCTTCGTCTCAAGGTTTCTTAGAGAAAGGATCATCATATAGGGATTTGCAAGCAAGGATAAGTCCATTGCTTCTTCCGGGGTCTCTACCAAGACGAGAGGTTTATACAATTTTTCGTCTGACATTCATAGTCGGTCCACGATTTTATCTTTTTTGGAGGACCACGAACTCGATGGAGTGTCGTTTCACCCTTGTAGGTCCCAAACCCATCTATGTTCGGACAGAGTGAAGGACATGTTTATAATTTGTAGATATGCCATAGAGTACGATTTACGGGTACCTTTGAACCCCTTTTTATCCTCTTTCCTTTCCATTTACAACCTTGTCCCTTCGCAATTCATCCTTAATTGAACGCTTTTAAGGCCACCTGCCTTCACTTGGGAATTGTCCCCCGCTTCGTTTTGTTCCGCCTTCTTTTTAGGCTGATGCCCCTAAAGGTGAAGGACAGGTCTCCATCAGACACTTACACCCTATACAGCCAGCAGACCAGACACCGAATATTGGATCTCCCCAATAGTTTGAAAGGACAAGACCACTATTTCTCTTTTTTTCCAATATCGAAGACCTTGGAGTCCCCTATACTTGGCAAGGCCCACCTGAGAGGGACCAACTGCCCCAACCTGAGGAGTTTGACCAGTCAGCGCGAGGGTACGCAGACAAAAAAGTTAAGTTTGGTCCGATTGCTCGATCGGAGCTCAGGTGAAAGGACGTCTGAGAGGCTTTGTCATGGGTGGCGAACTCATTGCCCACGCCATGTAAGTAGGTGGAGTAAATAGCTTTCGTATCGCATATTGCACCTTCCAATTACTTATTAATCCGGTGTTTTTGGTTGTAGCTTTCGAGCGATTCGCACGACCGGTCGCACCCAAGCATCGAGGCGATAGCTCTACGTGCCGCAAGTCGCAGCATGGCGAGGAAAGGCTAGTGGAGCAAGGGGAGGAGAGTCAGCCCGCTTACCAAAAGGAGCTGAAGCAGAAGGAAGAGGATGCCCTCGAAGAGGTCACGGAGGAGCCAGAAGTCGCTTTGAGGCGTGCCAGAAAGGGTTCTCCTGTGGAGCTTCCGCAGGAGGAGTCAATGACGTCTTCTCTGCAAAGTCCTAACGAGGTTGAGGGGGAAGGTGTGCCTTCTACCCCTTTGGAGCTGTCCTGGCCGCCTAAGGTGATTACCTTGAGCGACTCCCCTCCGAAGACGCCCTTAGAGGTGACTCATGCAGGGGGTGCTATAGACTTTCCGATCCCGTCGACTACTCTTGAAGCGTTCGCCCGGTTAGTGAAAGAGGTAAGCACCACCAGTAGCATCTTTGACCAGCTGTACTACCAGCGAAGCTCTACAGGTGCAAGAGTCTTGATGGATCCCCTTGGCCAGGGGGCTCAGGGATGATCGATCATACAGTCGGGTCCGTTGCTAGATCCGTGTTGGAGGGCGCTCCTAGTGGCCCCATACCCGAATGGGTCGTGCCTGTTCAACCGAGGGCATCAAATAGTGCCCCCGGTTTAGAACGGCAAATGCTAAGACACCTGAATGATGTCCTGTCTTGGGCTACCTCTGGGCCTCGGGGTATGAACTTCAACCATGTTTTCTTCTATTGTATGCGCAAGGTAAGCTCCTGAGGCCTATTTTTTATCAATTTTTCTCTTGCCAAAGCTTTTTATATTCTGACGCGCTCGTGGGTTACAGGCTAAGACACTTGAGTCCTTTATCTCACGCGACAACGCTCCTTTGGACCTCCCTAACCCAGCCATCAATGTTGACGCGGCGGACATAGCCGCCCAGTGAGCCGTCACAGCCAAGGCAAAGCAGAAGTAGTTGCTCCGCCAAGTGGCGTAGGCCGTTGTCGCCCGGGAGAAGGTGAAGAAGGCGGCAGAGGAGGCTGAGCAGAAGCTCCGTTCCCAGCAATAGGCAGCCAGCGAGATGGGCCGATTGGAGGGGGAGCTGATGAAGACCCACCTTGCTTTAAGGAGGGCCCTCCATGCTGGCGAGTGGCTGGAAGGGAGTCTCATCGGAGCGCACCGTGATCACATGGTGGCCCAGGAGGGCTTGTCCGAGCGCCTCTCAATCGCCCGTGGCAACGTCCTTTCTTTGAAGAAGGAGGTGCAAATACTCAGGGCTGAGCATTCCTCGTCTATGGAGGGGTACGAGAGAGCTCTTAAGGAAGAACATGTCCGCCTGAATGCCTCGATTGATAGACTTGCTTCTATGCGAGCAAAGTCTAGAGAAAGTAGAGGTGACTACAGGGGACTTGAGGGTCGACCTCAACAGGACCCACTAGCTAGCGGAGGAAAGGGGCAAGCGGGTGACCAAGTTGAAGGAGGCTGCAAAGCCGGAGTCGGATGCAAAGACGGTGATGACGTTTTACGCCTCAGATCCGCCTATGGCAGCAAGCCAAGAGGATGTCTCGAAGGAGATCAAGAAGCAGACACTGGCTACTGTGCGGCCCTTATCATCGCGAAGCCTGCCTCTATTGAGGAGTTATGTGACTGGTCTATCGACCAGTTCATGTCAAAATACAACCATTTGAAAGCAGCTGGTCTTATTATCAACGACAAGCTCATGGTACCGTTTGCGGACCAGCCGATTACCGAGGAGGTAGACCAATCGAAGGCCGTTGAACCACCTTCAGGGGCGATCAGCCCGCTCCTCTTCTAGCCCATGCCCGGGGAGGACATCTTTGGGCCATGCGATAGAAGTCCCTGAGCTCTTAGCCGGTGTTGCCCCTCTCTTTTCTTCTTTTTTTTTTTTTGAAATGTAATAGGCAACATTGCTTTCGAATGAAAAAGGAAATTTTCTATCTTTATTGCTTGTTTGTATTTATACATGGTACAAGCGTAAGTTGCTCGGATGTCAAGTGCGGGGGATTCCTTTGCCATCTAGAGTTTGTAGTTCGTAGAAGTCTCTCGTACTATCTTTACAAATCTTATAAGGCCCTTCACATTACGAGTCTAGCTTCCTGCCGACTGACCTGGTATGGACACTTTGCACTTGCGCAGGACTAAGTCTCCTTGGGAGAATGTCCGCTTACGAACCCGCCTATTGTAGGAGGCGATGGTGACTTCTTTATGTTTGAGCGCTGCATCCGATACCTTATCTCTTAGCTCATCCAGGAGGTCCACGGATAAGCAAACTTGATCGTCATTGGTGGCTAGGTCAGAGAATTGTCATGTAAGTGGGGAGAACTGTTTCGATAGGCAGCCAGGCTTTAATGTCATATACCAGGCTGAATGGTGTATAGCCTGTGGAAGTCCTCTGGTAAGTCTTGTAATTCCAAAGAACATCCAGTAGCACGTCTGCACATCTCCCTTTTGCTGAATCCAGCCGACGCATGAGCATTGAGATGATGGTGCAGTTGGTCACTTCCGCCTATCCATTCGCCTAGGGATGTCCGATTAATGTGAAGCATAGGCAAATATCCCAGCTGGTATAAAATTCTTCGAATTTTTTACAGGCGAACTTGGTTCCATTCTCTGTTACAATGTAATGGAGTATCTCATGTCAAGTTATAATGCTTTTGCGAACGAAGGATATAACTCTATCAGCTGTTAGGCTGGCCATGGCCTCAGCTTCGACCCATTTGGAGAAGTAATCGACAGCCACCAATACAAATCGTTTCTGAGCCGAGGCTGGTGAGAAAGGGCCAACAAAGTCCATGCCTCATTTTACAAAGGGGATGAGCGACATCACAGGCACTAACTTCCCAAGCGACAAGTGATGCAGGGTAGCAAACCTCTGGCACTTGTCACACTTGTGCACGAAGTCCCTACCATGTTGCTTCATCTGGGGCCAGAAGTAGCCCACCTAGAATAGTCAAGCCAGGAGTGCCTTGTACCCCTCGCGATTTCCGCATACGCCTCTGTGGGCTTCTTGAAGGGCCTGGGTTGCTTCCTCTTGCGTTAGGCAGCACAGGAGGGGGTGAAATACACCCGCTTGTACAACTACACCTCCATTAAGGTGTACCTTGAGGCTTTCAAGTGGAAGGCCCTAGGTCGAAGTTCCCTCGGGGGTAGCTCGCCAGAGTTTAGATAGCTAACGATAGGCATCATCCAAGAGGTGAACTACTCTATCGCGAACGTTCTAAGAGCAAAGACGATTGGTTCTTTAAGATCTGGAGGCAGATATCCTCTTGTTGTCCCCAAGGGATGGCAACGGTAAGTCTGGCAAACACATCTGCCAAAGGGTTGTTCGCTCAGGGCACCCGCCTGATCGAAACGGTCTTAAAGTCCGCGAGCTCCTCTCTGACCTTGTCAACATACAAAATCATGCTCGGATCTCGAGCTTAGTATTCGCCATTTATTTCATTAGAGACCAGCTGGGAGTCTGTGTAAACCTCTAACAAGGTGACTCCTGTGGATTTGGCTACCCGGATGCCTGTCATCATGGCCTCGTACTCCGCCTAATTATTGAATGCAGGAAAGTCCAGTTTGATGACATACTTATGAGTAACGTCGTCTGGAGCAGTTAAAGCTATCCCGACGCTAGACCCGGTTGTCATAGACAAGCCGACAACATACAGCTGCCAGAGGAGTGTGAGGGAGGCATCAAGGTCCATGAACTCCACCACAAAATCAGCCAAGACTTGTCGTTTGATTGCTCTCCTTGGCTAGTACTTTATATTGAATTCCGTAAACTCCATAGCCTATTTGATCTGTCGTGCGGACCTCGTGAGCTTATGTAGCATTCGCCGCAGGGGGTAGTCTAACAGGACCATTATGGTATGGGCTTAGAAGTATAGTCGTAGCTTCCTGGCTACAATGACCAAAGCTAGCCCTAATTTCTCAATAACTATATACTTAGCTTCTATGCCTTAATAGGTTTTGCTGATAAAGTATACGGGTCACTAAGTCCCCCCCCCCCCCCCCCCCCCGATCACCTACTAGAACGGCGCTAACGGAAGACACAGATGACGCTAAATATAGTGAAAGAATCCCCCCAGGTTGGGGAACCGTTAAAATGGGGGGACTTCGGAGTGCGTCTTTGACCTCCTCTAAGGCCTTCTGGCAGTGAGGGATCCAATGGGAGGCACTATAGCCTTTGCCCTTCTTTATACACTCGAAAACAGGGAGGCATTTATCGGAAGATCGAGATAAAAATTGTCCTAACGAGGCGATTTTGCCAACTAACAATTGCATCCCTTTCAAGGTGCCTGGTGGTTGCAGGTCTACAATTTCCTGGATCTTGTCTGGATTGGCTTTGATTCCCCGATTGGAGCCAGGAACTCTAGAAACTTACCGACCAAGACCTCAAAGGCACACTTGTCGGGGTTCAGACGGAGGCAGGTGTTCCTTAGAATCTGGAACACCTCTGCCAAATATTTCAGGTGTTGAGGAAAATTGGATTCTTTTACAAACATATCTATGTACACCTCAAATAATTTTCCTATTATTTTTGAGAAAATCATATTTACAAGGCTCTAGTAAATTGCTTCAGCATTTTTCAAGCCAAAAGGCATGACTATATTGAAACAGGCCCCTATCGGTGATGGAGGTGTGAGGCCTATCTACTAGAGCGAGGCTGATCTGGTGGTACCTGCTTAAGTGTCCAAAAAGGTAATGTGGGATTGTCTGCTACAAGAATCCACTAGGGAGTCCACCCTTTGCAGGGGCAACTCGTCCTTTGGGCATACTTCGTTGAGGTTGGTGAAGTCTACACATATGCGCCATTGGCCATTAGCCATTGACCTTCACCATTACCACATTCGAGAGCCACGTCGGGTATATGGATTTTTCGATGAATCCCACTTCTAGGAGCTTTTGGACTTCGACCTCAGCCGCCTGCCATTGCTCGACCAACTTAAGCCGATGCACCTACTTGACCACGTGGGTGCCCACCTGGATGTTCAGATGGTGCTAAATCAGGAAGGGTCCATTGCAGGCAAGTCGTTGGCGGACCAAGCGAAAATATTCGCATTGGCCCGAACCAGAAGCAGCAACTCCTATACCTCAGAGGGTGCAAGGTCCGCTCCGACCCGAACGAGCTTGGTAGCGTCGTCATGATACATTTGCAAGGCCATGGCTGAAGAGCCTAACTGTAGTCCCAAAGTCGCTAATGAATCAACTGGAATCACCTCCTGCTGGATTGCCTGGACTTGATTCCTTTTCTTCCCCCATTTCCGTGGCTTGGGGGGCTTTGTCTCCATGGACCGCTTTAGTTCAATCCTAAGGAGCTCATGCTTGGCCGTCTGATCCCCATGTACTATTCCAACTCCATGTGGAGATCGGAAAGGCACGAATTGGAAGTATGACGAGGGGATCAAAACGGAAGGCGTAGGTAGTGGGGCGCCCGAGGATTCCATCGAATGCCTCCGTTAATCCAGCTACTACAAACGTGGTCATCCGATTAAGGTGTCTGGCCCCGTCACAAACAAACAAGGGGAGGCTGATCTCTCCTTTTGGCATCACCTTGTGGTTGCCGAATCCTACAACAGGGTTAACCAATGGGGAGGTGCTCTTTTGCAAAACCCAATTGGCGTAAGGTTTTGAGGAAGAGGACGTCCACAGCACTACATTCATCAACGAGGAGCTGGGGTTGCTACTGTCCCGCTAACAAGAGTGTCACTAGTAGGGGGTCAGTGTGCTCTACCGGATTGGGCAAGGAGGCAAACAGTCGAAAAGTCGCCTGCTTAATAAGGCCTCTCTCACCCCATTGGAGGGTGGGGAAGGCACTATAGGCCACCTGCCCAGAGGGGTTGGGTTGTTGACTCAGGGCGGCATTGACCCCAAAAATCACTTGGACCTCCGCGACCGCGGGGGATGGGTGGTGAGTGTTTTGAGGTAATCCAAGTATGGCCGCCGGGACCTGGCGGTGGTACTCAACCGAGGAGACTAGGGGGGATACCGCATGTTCGAGGCAGCAAGCCACAGCGTCGTTGGGCTCTCAACCCTCAACAAGGACCACGTTGACGCTACAAAAATGCTGAAGCTTTTCCTTGCGGTAGTCTTCTGGGCCCTCGACGGGCCCTTTGCCCTTATCCTAACCCTCATTCCGCCTAACAAAGTGGGCCAGATTTCCATGCCGAATCTGGGACTCGATATGGTCCTCTACATCCCGATAGTCTTCAGTGATGTGCCCTCAGGCCTTGTAGTACTTGCAGTAAGGCTCGAAGTCGGCCTTCATCAACTTGGGCAGGGGTAGTAGGTCATTGTCTGTAGACTACACCTCCACTAACACGTTTGCTTGGTTCACGACAAGGGGAGTATATTCTACGAAGTAATCCCGCCTAGGTTTGCGGGACCCACTACTTCGACCCTTCATTGACCAATTATTCCTCTGCTTCGGAAAGCTAGCCTTACGCTTGTTGAAGTGGCTGCCTCCGTGGATGGAGACAGAGGCGGATTCTACCAGAGCCAACTTCTCCTCGATCGAGTTGGCATCATCTTTGATCCCTCTGCCAGCCGACTGTAGGAGCGAAAAGAGTCATCCTGCTCCGCGAACCTTGTAGCTCTGTCCCGAAGCTCTACCATATCTTTAGGCAGGAAATCGTGGATGTCATACCAAAACCTCTAAGTCAGAAGCGCTGACCTGAAGTATTGAATGGCGATGACATCGTGAGGTCGCTTGCATTTGAAATACTGGACCATAAACCAGTCCAGGTATGATCGGAAAGATTCATTCTTCCACTGCCGAATTTTCGACAATCTTTCAGGGTTGTCTCTAACCCTCTGCCGCTCGGCAAAGTATTAGCAAAACTTGTCCGCCAACTCCTAAAAGCATGTGATCTGCCCAACTGGCAATTCATTGAACCACTCATGGGCCATGCCGGACAGAAAGATGAGGATACTCGACAAAGTACTCCGTCAGGGTAGCCATGTACCAGCATCATCTGGCGGTAACTCCCAACAAAGTTGTTGGGGTCCGTCGTTCCGTCATACTAGGTCATGACGGATTGGTTGAATTTCTCGGGCAGAAGGGGGGGATCATTACCTCAGTGAAGGGGTAGGTGGTGACGTAGGCCTGGGGACGCCCCACATTGCCCTAGTGACATGGCGGACGATCTCAGGGATCGAGCCTCCGCTGCCGAACGTCGGGGGTTGAGTTGAGATCTCTTCAAAGGCGAGCAAGGAACTTTTGGTAGGTCAAGATGAGCTTCCCCTTTCTAGCTACTAAACTCTCATTTTAGTTTTTCGAGTTGTTCACATAGACAGGCATTCTCATCCTCCACGATGCAATGCCACCATTGCTGCTCGTCTTCGAGGCTTGACTGGTGGGGCTCCCCCTGGCGGGGTTTGCCAAACTCCTGGATTTGTCTGATCTCCATGAGTTTCTCCCTGACTGAAAACTCTTCAGCCCTGAGAGCCACCATCTTAGCCTGGTACTGCTCCTCCCTTACCTACAATTCCAAGAGGGGGTCTTTCTCATGGTCCTCCAACAGTTGACCGGGGACTCCTTGCTTCTCCTTGCTTGGCCCAGCCGGCTAAGGGTGTCTCTTGGACACCAAAAACACTGGATTCAACCTGGGCCGATGCTTTCTCGGGGCCAACACGGGAGGAGTTGCGAGTCGTGAGAGCCATTAAGATGACTCTGAGAGCCAGGAAACGTTATCAACCGATAATCGTCCCCATATATGGCACCAATTGATCAAGCTCCCAAATAATCGAAGGGTCCGACTCAACCAATTAAGCAATCGCACGAGAGGCAAAGAAGTTGATAACATAGTTCCATTATAAGGGGTGTACGTCTGGGGGGAGGATAATGCTCCCAAATATGCACTAGTAAAGAGCAAGATTACAATCTTTCTCGAGTTGCCTAGATGCGGCCCTCAGGGGCCTCTTTCTACTATTTATAGTATTGGGGTCGGTCCCTTTGCGAGATATTCTGACTAGATACACCCATTGTCAGGGTACATAAGTTATCAAGTTATTGATTGCGACGGCCATGTCACCATTTATTGGAAGTACGATCGTGTTGTACTTTTTCCACCATCTCTTTTAGTGGGTTGACCATATCTCAACCTTTCCGGGTGTAGGCAAGTTGTATCCAAGTCTTTTCGAATGCAGGCGGGTCGGGTTCCCGAACCCGCCTATACACGAACCTTTTCAAATGTAGGTGGGTCGGATCCCCAAATCCGCCTGTATCCAAGTCTTTCCGGGTTGGACCATTCTTTTCGATTCTCTCACGGAGTTTTGGTTTCAAGGGCATTTTTTGCCCCTCATCAGGACTTAAGTCCTTGATCCAAAGTTCTTATCCAGGCATTTCTTCAAGTCACAAATCCGTTGAGTATCATCACCAATAAGAATGATATCTACATAAACCAACTTTACCACTATCCCTTGAAGTGTTTGCTGAACAAACAAGTAATGATTGACTAAAGATCTACAAGAACAAATTGTCCCAGCCATCTTGGATAGTTTTTGAAACCAGGCCCTGGGACTTTGTTTCAGGCCATAAATCACTATGTGAAGGCGACATACCTTCAATCACTCCTTGTGAGACTCAAAACCTAGTGGCTACTGCATGTAAACAACTCTTCTAAAATGTTATAAAGAAAAGTGTTCTTTTCATCCAACTAATAAAGAAACCATTCCATTTAAACTACCACAGAAATCAAAATCCGAACAGTAGAGAGTCGAGCCACTGGTAAAAAAGTATTAAAGAAATCCACTCTATACGTCTAAGTAAATCCATCTGCAACGAGACTAGCTTTGTATCTCACAACTAATCCATCTGAATTGTACTTAACATTGAAGATCCATTTAAACCCTACCACAGTAGCATCTGATGGTTCAATAAGCTCTTAGGTACCATGGGGCTTAAAGGAAGACATCTCCCCCTCTATGGTTTGTCTCCATCGTGAATCTAACAAGGCCCAAGAGTGAGATGAAGGGATTGGCATAGTAGATAGTGCCAAAGAGAACTTCCTGAATGAGAGCCCAAGACATGGCATAGATATATGCTCGAAAATGGGATGCATGGTGCAAGTATGACGTCCCTTCCATTGGTCAATCCCAATCTGTTATATCCTCATGAATATCACTGGCACCTACCTTCTTAACTGCACATGAAGTATCTATCACTTGGGTATCTAGCATATCATCCACTACTACATTATCCAAACCATCTAGACCAAACTTCTCCTCCGGAGCTAATGGATATTCAAGCTTGGGAGTAGAAAAAAAAATGACTAGATATCTCCTAAGGCTCATCATACTCAAGATTTGGAGTGATGGCAATTGAAATCTCTTTCAAGGGGGAAGGAGGCACCAAATTAGGAACCACATGTAGATGTGTAGAAAAATATGGAACGAACTCAAAGAATGTCGCATCTGCACTACCATAGTGGTGTCCCTAGAAAGGATCATAACATCGATAGCCCTTCTATAACTTAGAGTATCCCAAGAAGACACACTTCACTACTCTAGGAGCCAACTTATCTCTACCAAGACCATGAAGATAAACAAGCGCCATACATTTAATTACACAAGGCTGAACAAAGAACAGTTCTCCATCTGGCTATAATAGTTGTACTGGACTTTGTTCATCAAGTACTGAAGGCATGCGATTAATAAGATAACATGTTATAAGCACTACAAGTCCCCAATATGTTTGAGGGACATTATTATGGCTCAATAGTGTCTTGGCCACATCCAAGATGTGATGTGCTCATGTTTGCACTTGGCAATACTATTCAACTGAGAAGTATGTTAACAAATAGTCTGGTGTATTATCCCATGTGACTTGTAAAAGTCACTGATTTAAATGCCGACGGCATGCCGTCGGCAAGGCCTGTTTTGAAAGGTGACTATGCCGACATGGTTGTAATGTCCAAAGTCAGGAGTTTCGCCGGCATGCTGACCATACCGATAGCATGCCGACGATACCGGAGGCATGCCAACGTGCCGATGCCGATGATGTGTGCTTGCTGCAGACTACCACTGTCATCTCTTCCACTCCGCTAATGCCACTGCCACTACCATCTCTGCCGCTGCTTCAGGCTGTAGCCTGCATCGTTACTTATGGAACTTCTCACCTTCTTGGTGGTGGACTTGTTGCCTGCTAGGAAGGTGGGGGAGCATCTCCCTGTAGAGGGTGGCCGCCGCACGTTTAGGATTTCCTCCAATGATGACTCTTTTGGAGGGAAGGGGAAAGGGGACAATGGTAACGGGAGGTCGTGCAGTGCCAATGCCCGCACTGGCTGGTAGCACGATGGCCTATTCCTTTCCAAAATAGAATCCTACTCACTATTTAACCTACAAATAACCTCCAGAGATTCATTGTTCACCTAACAGTGCTCTTTAATCTATTTCCCATACCCTCTTAGAAACTCTCTTGATGCAAATAACCTTGCTGCCAGAGTACAAGTCATTATATCCACTTCCAGTACTTTACACTGGTGCTCCTGTATAAGGTCTCTAAAGCCAGGTTCACAGAACAAAATTTTCTTAAATTTGAAGTACACTGCACGCCTGAAATCATCATTTGATCTCCAACACTACGGAATGTGATCAAAGAAAAGTCTATCCAAGGCAGTTCACCTCAAATAAAGGGAAAAGCTCCACAAAATTAATGGAGTAGTAAACTTGTAATTACATGGGCACTGCTTCTGTGTGTGATGCTTCACCAAGTAAAACAGCAGTTGCAGGTTATACAATCAGATAATGCAAGCTCAGCCAGAACGTCACTGAACTCTATCTCATCCCTATCCCTTGATACTTTATCCCCTAGTCGATCATGTATTCCAACTTAATATTAGAATCTCAACCTACACTCTGGTAAATTGGAAAAAGGCCCTGTGCATGTGTCTCAAATCTTCTTACAGTACCCTTCTCTCTATCTCTGCATGTGGCCCATACAAAGAACTAAAGAGGAATTCGTTCTTATCTAATATATTGCAACATCACTAAAAATAAAATGTTTCCAACCACCGAATCCTCTTGCAAAGTTTCCCACATCCTTGGCAATCAGATGCCTGCCTAACAAGCCATCTGGATTCTAAGCCACAAAATCATTTCATTATGTTCCCCCAACTAGCCCCAACAGTTAAAAACAACAGACCTCCAACGTTGCCCCTTGTAAAAATACAAGCACTGGACTCTAATATGACAAGCACCTCCCAAAAGTCCTATGATAGGCAGTGTCCCACAAACCCTCATGTTCCAACTATCTTCACCAGAATATAAGACAAAGCCCCCGCTTCCAGAGTTCCAACTGTCTACCACAAGCCTACCCCCTAGCCCCCATCACAACTCTAGCCACTGCATTCGTAGTCTATTTGAAGTCTAATGTAATTCAATTGTTGCAACCCCATAGTTAGCCTCCTTTTATGAAGTGTAAACAAGATGGTTTTGAGTGTGGGAGACTTCTTCAGATCCAAACATCACATCTGGAAATCAAATCCGAGAGCATGCTGTCTAATTTTTTTTTTGAAAGGAAAAGGAAAGTTATCGAATCGCCAATAGCAATCCAGCATGCTGTCTAATTTTAAATACAGTTGAGCATAATAGGTCATTGACTTTGCTGAAAACTTATGGTAGTCTCAATTTTTCTATTCAACAAAATTTTCTAGCCAACTACGATTCTTTCTTAGCAACATGATCTTCTAATGGAAGTAAACAACCAAGCGAACTTAAGACATAGCATGAAATCAAGACAAATCACCACCATGAACACTAAGAAGGAAACCTCGAAAGGTCACTCTTATACAATGTTGCATAATACAAGATGAAGCAAGAATAAGAGATAATCAAGAAATAATGTGCTTCATCACAACAAACTCCCCTACAATAGTAGTGGACTAAAGCTAGTTCATTCTTCTCAGAGAAGAAGACAAAGGGGAAAAAAGGGCCCACCTCAACTTGAGTAGTATGCCCTATTCACACCCAAAAAAGAAAAGGAAAAGAAAAAAAGAATGGTATGCAACTAACACCTTGAGTACTAACTGGATATAGAGGTAGATCCAACAGGCCATCTAATCAGTTACCTTACTCAACATAGTCTTCATCATCCAACTTGGATGCCAATCTTCACTCTTAGTTTATATTCTACGCCTCTTCATGATTAACAGCAGTTTCGGTAGTGTTTCTGCCCAAATCCATAAACCATGATTCATGCATGTTGCTTTGGGGTTGATTCTAAAACCCTACTATGCATGTTCATATATTATTATTCCATTAAGCATGACTTATGCATCTCACTTAGGATTTTCTTCCGTTAAATAGTGTATTAATGGGTTGTAGCTAAGATTTCTAGTAAAGGAATCTTATTACTTTTCCCTACTTTACTGTTCCTCTATGATTTTGTGACTACATTTAGATGGAAGGATTAGTTTAGATGCATATACACCTATATATTAAGACTAACATTGCACTGATCAAATATTGTTCGTGGTGTTTCATGTACAGATACAAGAGGAGCCAGTTACATACAAACCCTCCTAACCCGACCTTAAGCACTCTAGGATCCCAATCCATCTGAAATATGCCCCCAATTCACGTCAAGATATAGATGAGCACGGTGATTTAAATGCCTACGGCATACCGTCGGTAAAGGGGTTTTTAGAGAAAGGTCATGCCGACACAAAGATAGTGTCGGTTTGCAGGGAAACCGTCGGCATGCCGAGGGTTTCGCCGGCATGCCGACACTTGTCGACGAAACGACGGCATGTCGACCGTCTACTGAGTGGCGCTGGGAATTGGAGCAGCGGAAATTTGAAAAGGAATTGGAGGTTTAAATCTGAGGAAGAGGGACAGGTTATACTTTTCAAAATTCGGGAAGAGTCCACACACACACATTGATTTTTTGTCATATAGGCTCAAATAACCTGTAAATACGTTTCCAACATCTTGATTTAGTTGTCTTTCGAATTTTAATCATTCCTGCACACACACACGTTGATTTTTTGTCATATAGGCTTAAATAACAATTATTTTTTGTTCATATAGGCTTACATACAACTGTAAATATGTTTCTAACATTTTGATTTAGTTGTCTTTCAAATTTATCATTTCTATCATTTCTGTCGGCATGCATCGGCATGCCCTCGACGTGCCTCGAAATGTCATTTTTTCAGACCGTCGAAATCGTCGAAATCTACCATCGAAAAACAGGCATTTCCACGACATGCCTTCGGCATGCCCACGAAATGCATACCTACAATTTCATCGGCACGGCGTCGAAATCGGCATTTCGAACCTTAGTAAAAGTTACAAAGAAACATGGTGCAAAACTCTAAGGCATTGTCAGAACAAACAATTTTGCTTATGGCCCCAATTATGTTTTCGTCTCCAAAACAAATTTCCTAATGATCATCCCTACATCAAATTTCTGCTTTAGCAAAAACACCCAAGCCAGGCAAGAATAATCGTCGACAATCACTAAATAGTAGTGATGCCCTAGCCTATCAAGAACACGACTGAGACCCTAAACATACTTGTGAAGGAGCTCAAATAGGGATCATGATCTCCTTGTTTGACTGGATGGAAACTTGCTTCTATAGTGTTTCCCCAATTAGTATGCTTCACACCCAATCTCTGCACCTAAAGAAATTTAAGAAATGATGCGATGAAGCTTGCAAAAAGGAAGATGACCCAGTTGCAAATGCCATTAAAGAGCAGATGCTGACGATGTAGGAACCACAGCATAAGCAGTAAATGGAGACTAAAGTAGCCACCTCACAACCTTTACCAATGATCTTCCTAGTTAAGATGTCTTGAAACATGCACAAAACACCATCAAAGATAGCACGGCAGTTTAACTCTTATGTGATTCTAATGACTGAAAGTAGGCTGATGGGGAAGTCAGGAACATATAGAATGCATAATAACCACATGGTCAGGGTAACCATGACCTCCCCCAAACCAGTGATGAGAAAATGTCACCCATCTTCCAACTAAACTATTCGTCTTGCAGGAAGCTGCTAAAAATGATTGAAACAGTACCAATCACTACAAAAATAACATGACACACCCAAATCTACAACCAATCAAAATCAAGCATACTATCCATCTGATATAGCAACATGACTAGAACTCTCCTCTTGCACACGCACCACCTCGAGGTTATGGAACTCTCGTGCATTCTTACTACACTTCTCTACAAGCTCTAGCAAAATGTGCCTCTTGTCCTGACCTTCTACCTTTGTCCTAAACATCTGTGGCCATTGTGCATGGTTGATCTCATCCAACCTCAACAAGGATTTGAAGATGCGACTCTCATCTAAGTTTACACCAATGCCACCTTTGAGAAGTCTTTAGAAGCCATTTCCTCTCCAACCAAAGCCACAAATAACTAAGGTAGCAAAATTGAAGTGAAAATAACACTACATCAAAGCAATCCCAAACTCAGTCGAGAAATCACATAGGCATCAAATAAGGGCCAATAGTGTCCCAACATACTCTAGTAGCAGCCAAATGGTTCAAATTCGAGCAAAAAATGATCAAATAGGCTGAATCCAGCCACAAAAGTCCCTCCAGTGAGCCCATCAGTTGGCCACCAATGGCTAGCAAACTAGCCCTTCGGGGTAGAGGCTAACGGCTCTAATCAAACCTTCGCACTGACCAGCAAGGGCCAACAATGGCAACAGCAACCTAAACAAGGCCGTTGCAACCCTACAGCCGTCAAATCTCCTCTACATCATGTCGGTGGTTGTCGATTGTTGTCGATGGCATCAGTCGAGCGGCGTGGCCTAGCTAGCCGGTGATCAATTCGACGACCTCAAGGCAATTTGTTGTTGTTTAGGGCTCCAAACCCTATTTTTTGGGGTTTTTCCCTTCCTTTCAAGGTTTTTTTTTGTGGAGAAAAAAAGAAAATGAGAATCGAGGGTACTAGACGCTAGAATAGAGCTACTACTCTAATACCAAGTTAGAAGAAAAAAAGAGATCTATCTCATTGAAAGATCCCAATCTTTAATATATAAAGGATACAAGTAGACCCACATAACATAAGAAAAATAAGAAAAAAAGAATGAGGAGTTTTTTGAAAAGAAAACTTAAGAATTGGAGTCCCAGAGAATTCCAAACTCCAACTTGCACACAACATTTTCTTTAGGGGTTAGTTTGTTAACAACATTTAGGAATGGTACATCTGTTCTGGACTATTCTTCAGATAGATGCTGCTTTCAACGACAATGGTCACTCCTTCATTAGGATTCTCCATGTCTGATTCATCTATCAGTTGTCCAAGAAGTCCTAGAAGTCTTATAGATTATGATGCCTCTATTATGATACATACTAACAGGTAGAAAAGTTGAATATTATTTTTTCTTGGATGATAGAAAATTTGCAAACTCTTGACTACCAAGAAATTATTGATAAGCATGAGGTCAATGATAACACAAAACAAGGAAGGTTAGGGGCCACCAAGCAATCAGTATGGTTCCCAAACCAATGCAAGTCTTTGAACAGTGCTATTGCACAATGAGTAGTTTCTGCTCTTTGCAAAGCATTAAATGACCACAAAATCAAGTTCATTTGATAAATAATTAAACATTGCAAAATAATATTACAAGTCATTGCAATTTCATTTTCAATGTATAGATCTATATTTTAGTATAAACTAGTGGGCAGGCCCGCACTTTGCGACAGGAGAGAAGTGGGTGGATGCTGGTGGTGGTGGTGGTGGCCGACTGTGGTAGGGGAAAGGGGAGGACAGGGTGGAGGTTTGGATGTGGGAGGAGGAATGGGTGGGTGGTGGTGGTGGTGGCCAACAGTGGTGGGGGGAACGCCCCTACCGGCAAAGGCACGGTTGAAGAGCTCGGAGAGGATGGCATTGACGGTGAGGAGGGTGATGCTGCTCCCAAAGATGACGAAGAGGACTACCCCAGTGGTCCCCACCACCTTTCCGAACGTTGGCCACTCCATCCCCACATCCTCCGCCACTCCCCCCAAGAACCGACATTCCACCCTCACCTCCACCAACATCCTCTTTATCTCCTCCACCTCGTCCACACTACTTGCAGTAGTGGAGGAGGAAGAGGAAGAGGGCTGCTCCTCCTCCCTAGGGGTAGCTCCGACCTCGGAGGTGTTGTCGTCGAGGGTTGTTGTGGAGGGGAGAAAAGGGGAGCAAAGGCAGAGGGGATGAGGAGGAGAGCGTCGATGGTGGCAGAGGGAGGTGAAGGGGAGGTGGTAAGGGGGAGAGCAAGGGAGTGAGATAAAGAGAGATGAGAAGAGAGCAAGGCGACAAAGGGGAGAGATGGGGAGGAGAGCGAGGGAGTAAAGTAAAGAAAGGCAGGGAGGAGAACGAGGGGGTGCGGGGGAGGGTGACACGTGGAGGGGGAAAACTCTCCTTTAGTTTATAAGTAAAGATTATAGCAAGCCACCAAACTAAAATTTAATTTAGCTATATGCATACTCACCATATTGTTCGCATCCCTCCCCCCGCAAAGCAACAGAAGACCATCGGAGCGTGCACCGGCAGTTGCATACCTGTCCATTACAAAAATCTATAAGCTAATTAACAAACTTTGAGCTACTCCACCAAAGCACGTGCAATCGAAAAGCTACTCTTGTCATAATCAAATTAAGTTTGGTTAGGACATGGATTACTTTCACAAATAAATACAACTCCATATAAAAAAAAGATTCTTCAAGGGGCTCAATGCATTCCTTTTCTTAACATGTATAAAACAAGCAAACTTGAGTAGAGTGATGGTGGGAGAGGCTCCCATGTGCAAAAGGGAGGGCGAGTAGGAGGTGATGATGGTGAAGATGGGTGGCAAGTTGTCATCAAACAGAGGCGTGCAAGGTTTCCTGCCCCTGTGAAATCGAATGTGGAGGTTTTCTTCTTCATCCCTTAAACAGAATGCTTCCACTATTGCAAGTTGGGACACACCATAGTAAATTGCCATGATCTGGTCAAGTGCATCCTTTGTGAAGGAGTGGGACACCTAATTCATGTGTCCTAAGAAAGAAGGTTTTTTCACTTCATTTGGAGCGTCAGCTGGCATGAAGTAGGCTGTTGTACCCTGCTCGTCTATGACTGAAGCAAATGACAAGATTCTTTGCAATTGCTTGGTGGGTGATTGTGTTGCAGGCAACCTAAGGATGGGCAGCTTGCCCGGCTCTCTTGTGAGGTTGGTGGGAAAGTCTGCTTCCTCCTTGCTGGCTGTGGTTGCAGATTGTAAGCACCTTATACAGGGACTATCTATTGATCAGAGAAGGAAACCTCTCTTCGAAGGGGTTTCATGTGCATATGGCTCAATTAGCTGGAAACTGCCTTCTAATTTGATGGATCAATCTCACTGTGAGCACTGCATCAACCAAAAGTCCAGTCGCGGCTTTTTGGTATTCCCTTGTGGTTGCAGTGTGTTGAAGTCATTGAAAAGGAGGTCTCAACATTTGGTTGGCTCAAGTTTTGCAATGATGTCAATATCTGGAAAAAGGACCTTTGCTGGGTAACCATCCTAGTGCAGAGGAACATTTGTTGCAAGATTCCAGAAGTAGTTCTTCTCCAGTGCAGAGGGTGTCCTCTGATGGTGATGGTACAGTCAATGCATGGCTACTCCAATAGGGAAAGCCCATTCGGTCATCGCATGGGGGTTGATAACTTGATGAAGGGCAGTGTTCACAATTGCTACCAGAGGAGTCAGCAGTTATAACAGTTGAGGATAGCAGTTACCATTCCGTAATTGGCAGTTCCAAAAGCCAAAAAGCCACCATCATGATCTAGAGAGTATGGAGGTCCTCGCTATTCTACTTCTTGTTGTTGCTGGATCTGATGATGGTCCCCTTAGGCATGATGGTTCCAGTACCAAATCTGGCAGCGGTTCAGTGGATACTGATGATCCAGATTTATCTGGAGGAGGACCCAGGTCAAGGTCATGGTACGTGCTGCAACTGAAGGTTTCTTTGGACTTGTTGTTCGAGGGAAGGGGCAGCCCAAGGTGACCAATGAAGGTACTTAGTTCAAGTTTATGAACAATGCGAGCTCCAAGGCAAACTCATGCACCCGGCATTCTTTGATGAACAGCATCCTTTGGTCACCTTCTTACAAGAAACAAAACTGGAGGATTGTTCAAAGAGGTTACGGACCTTGGGGGGAGGGGAGAGGGGTCCATTAGGGTGACTTTTCAATGTTAAACTCCATAGGCCTCTTGAGTGGACAGCTTATAGCTTGGGAATCAAACCTTTTTTTTCTTTTCAAGACACAGTGACAGGAATCTTTGTTCTCTATATGGTGCTGCAGCATAAGTCTATTGGTTCAAGATTTCTTTTCAATTCAATGTATGAATGTAATGCTAATGCAGAAAGAGGCCGTATATAGCAGCTTTCAAAAGGATACACTGTTGATACACTATTGTACCCTAGTCAATTTTTGGAGATTTTAAACTAACTCAATTTAGAAGAGAAACCAGGAGGTCATATGGAACAGGATAGGGGTACTATCGAGTTCAATGAATTTCTAGTGGAGTTGGAGCTGGTGGAGTACACAGTATCTAATTGCAGTTTTATTTTACAGAGCTCTGCCTCGGGAGATTCTTGTCCATGCTTGGATAGGTTCTTGGCCTCTATTGACTTCATGGAACAATTTCCTCTTTTTGATGTTGTGCCAATAACATGGCCGTTCTCAGATCACATTCCCATTTGCTGGCAATCAAATGAAAATCTACCTTGTGGAACGTATTTCAACTTTGAGAAGGCTTGGTTACTTGAAACTGGGTTTTTTTTTTTTAAGGGTAAAGGATGGCCACTGGAGGTCAGTAGCCATCCACTTCATTCCTTTAACCAAAAGTACCTCAAGATATTAGATAGAGTTTACCAGAAAGTACACAAAGAAGAGTCATCTCTTACAACATTGTCGACATATACCCGAGACCCTGCAAGACCACCCAATTGCATTCAAGCCAGAGGGACCAAAAGCCAACCAGCGCCTTCATCCACATATCAGAATCCACTCAAACAGCACTTCTAAAATTCTCAAAAACCCTGAAAACTGGCATGATTCATAGCCTGTGATAGGAATTGTGCCTGCACCTCCTTAGCAAACTAACACCCAAAAAAGAAATGTTCCAGATCTTCATTGCGGATGCCACATAGGTGCATAGAGAGCAAGCAACTTGGTCCTCCTGATCCCATCTTCTCTTCATCACTTTAATGTCAAGCCTTCCCCTCCTCAAGAGCCAAGCCAAGAACTCGATCTTCAAGGGGACTCATTTTCCATAAGGCCAAGAAATTGGCACCAAGATGAAAATTGCCTGCATTTGCCACACCCCTGAACAAATTGCACGCCATCTTCACCGAAAAGGAACTAGTTTCAAAGAATTGGCCCAAGAAAACTGGCGTAAGATGCCATAGTCTGATATTGTTGTCTGTACCATGGCTACCAGGCTTTTCACTCTCTGTATCATTCTCCATGGCTACAGGAAGGAAATAAAGGCCAGGTTGCGGCAAAATCCCAAGTCCTTGGAGGCTATTTTTGAACTTGATAGAAAACAGGATTCTAGGGTTTTAACACCTATTGAAATGGTGGAGCGTGACAGGCACCAGGCAGTCGTAGGTGAATGAGATAGGAAGGAGATCATCCAATGGCAATAGCAGTCACAGCAACTCTGGCTACGAGAAGGACAGATGCAAACACAAAATTTTTCCATTGTTGTGCAAGCAAGCAAAGGAGATGAAACCAGATTGATTGCCTTGTGATAAGGGAATTTGAGCTTTGCTTTAGGGAGCACATTGGCCAACATCTGGCTACACATCCTAAACAGTTCATAAAATGATGATCTAGTGGCTGGAGATAGCGAGGCAGAGATGTTCTATGGTTGTCCAAGGATATGACTTACTAAAGGCCAGTGTTTCCAAGCAGAACATTCAATCCGCTTTCTCAGGATAGATGCCGATGGCTCTCCAAGGCCTAATGGGTTACCGGTCTTTTTTCATAAAGAGTTATAGGAGTTGGTCTGGGATAATGTCTTGGTGGTCATTGGAGAATTCCTTATTGGAAATTCTCGTTTTGATCATCTAAACAGGCTCTTTGTCTCTGCTCCCTAGAAAAGAAACCATGGAGACAGTGGATGATCCTTGCCCAATAGCTTTATCAAATTCTGTCTACTCAATCCTTTCTAAAAGAAAAAAAAAAAGCTATCTGCTTGATTATGGCCACTTGCCAAGGTGTTGGTAAATTGCTTGTGGCTGGTGCTTAACTCATCAATTTATCATTTAGGCAGCTTTTGTCAAGGGACAATCTCTGTAGGATTGTCATCATAGCCCTTAAAATCTTGGCATCCTGGAAGAGAAGGGGCATTAAAGCATTCCTTTGGAAGGCAGATTTTGCAAGGTTCATACTCCATGGACTGGAGTTTCCTTTGGACATCCATGGTATGCCGTGGTTTTCCAAACAATTGCGTTCAGCGGGTGAAGTGTATCACAACCACTTCATTTTCAATTTTCCTTGATGGGAATCCAGGTGGATGGGTCCAACCAAGTATGGGTGTCAAACAAGGCTGCCTCTTCGCACATTTGTTATTTTTATGGGTTTTAATGCCTTGGCAATTTAGTTCCTTTGCTACTTGATGCACAGGCCCATTCTCTGAATTTAAAGGGTGTGAAGGGTTTGATGGATGGTACCACTCTGCAATATGTTGACAATACAGCATTTTGTCATTGAAGGTTCACTGCAAGAGGCTAAGAATGTGGCCGCCCTCATACGAATTTTTGTGAGGCTTCTAGCTTGTCCATTAATTTTCACAAATCCTCATATGCGACCTTTGGAATAAGGAAGGATGGGGGCAAAATCCAGTGGTCCTCCATGGTTAAAGGCGGGGAAGATCAATTGTGTACAAGGTTACTTCATGCTCCGTATGGGGAAATTCTTACTGGCAGCATTGGTGCGTGGTGGGAGGCAAGGATTCCACTTTTCAAAAGGGTTTAGTGAAAGCCTTGCCTCAGTTGAAGGAGTTTGTTACTCCCAGGGTAGGGCTAGGTGATAGATTCTTGTTTTACAAAGATGCTTGGCATGCTTCAGTTTTGTTGGTCAATCCCTTTCCACATCAATTTAGTTTGGCACACACTCTTAAAACAACTCTTGTGGAATGTCTGGACATAGCTCCGGATAAGAAAGGTAGTAGGTGTCCCTCATCTCAGAGGAGCCTCTTACAAGCACAGAAGTACTTGCAGATATTTGCGAGTATCCAGGGTGCTTCTTTACATTTTTGTGTTTGTGATGGGTGGAATGGGAAAATGGGAAGTTCCCTGTCAAGGGTGCAAAAATCGATTTAGTTAGTCGATTAATCAGTTGATTAATTATATGCAGTCATTGACTAAACCGCATATCAATATGCAGGTATATATTCAGCCAAGTCAATTAATTGGACAATTATCTGATTAGTCAGTGGATCAATCAGCAGACCAAATATGGTTCTTTCTCTTTTTTAAAATGTCTTGCGAAGGATTTTTTATTTCACTAAGGCATGCTGGATTTTTTGAATATGCGATGTTGGGTTTTTCCTTTCATCATTTTTTTCCTCAATTCATGCTGTTTTTGTCCTAATTTCTTTTATGTTAGCACTTATTCTCAATTGTTAATGTCTTGTTCTTTGTTGGTTGTCTTCTATTTTGATCATGTTTTTTTTGTTCTTGTTGATTAGGTTGTCCTAATTAATTATGATGATTGTGCTTCATTTGTTGATAAGATTAAATTTGGTGATTGCGGTCATGTTGTTTTCAACTTTCAACATATGGATTATGATATCTTGAGTGTTGATTTTTTTTTTTTTGAAAAGAGTGCTGATTTATTTTACATACAAGAGGATTTTTTGAAGAATCTAGATCCTTCTTTATTGCTTATTGACAAAATGTGAATATCAAAGTAATAATATTGACATATGTGCATGATATATATATGATGCCTTGAGATGGTGGCTGGAGAAGAGGGATGAAGGGTTCCTTCGAGATTGTTGGCTCTTATGGGCTGCAAAGGTTCCCTTGAAAGTTCACTTTTTCACATGGGAATAACATTGGCAGAGGCTTCTCAGAAAGGCAAGACAGTAGAAATGGATTCCTACCTCCTCTACTGCATGTTCTTTTTGCAGTGCTATTGTTGAAGACAAAGATCATCTTTTCTTTCTTTGCACTTTGTTGAAGAGAGTTTGGGAGGAATCCACCTTAGGATGGATTTCTCATTGTTCCTTTCAAGATTTCTAGTGCTCCTCTAGGCATGGCCAACCAACAGCCAGATGGCTTAGTTCAGGTCTAAGTAGGAAAGAATGGCCCCTTTGGCAATCTTGTGATCTATTTGTTATGCGAAGAGACCATATAGTGAAAATATAATCTTTTGAGCAAGGTCCTTGATGTCTGTGTAGGGACAAGCTTTACAATGATTTTTTCGATAAGGTAAATGTGTGGGTCATGTGATTTGATCCCATGACCTCTTGGATGCCAATGAGGAGCTTTACCACTAAGCCAACCCCTTCGTGATATAGATGTATTCATACACATTTTCCAGATTTCCATGTAGTTGGAGGGTTCCTAACCTCAAATTAAACCTCCTTTTACCTTTCAAATAAAGGCTACTAGTCTGGCACATGACTCAAGCGAGATTCCTTTTCAAACCCCAATCATACCACTATGACCTACCAACCTAAACAAATCCAGCAATGTCCTATGTACACGTGACTTCCAAAATCAAAATGAACTTCTTATGTCCTATTTGATAAATATCTGTAATGCTTTCTTAAATATGTAAATGATTCCTAGATAAACATAACATCATTCTTTTTCAAAAAATACAAAAAGAAGAAGAAAAAGAAAAAAAGAAAACATAACATCCTTACGAATCTCTAACTACATATTGAAGCCAATGGTATTCTACCTCTGAGAATGATTCTTTTCCTTTGGGAAGAAAAAGGAAAATCACATGAGAGAAGTGACCATCCACTTCATTAAAAAGAGCCTCTGAGAATGATTTAAAAAAAAACTACACACATACTATACTAGTTAATTTTTTTTGAAAAAGCACTGTATTAGTTAATTGCCATCATTTATCTCAAAGTTTCATCTCCCTCAAAACTCAACAAGTTTCATATAAATGAGGAGGTTGACCACCCAATGAAATAACCTAGTAAATATTGACAGCACAGTATCAATAAATTGTACATCACAAAAGAGCTTTCTATTCTCCAACAGACCAATAGCAACAAAAAGGAATAGAGATGAGGATGTCAATGATAACAATGACAATGAAGGTGGTTTCAAAAAAGCAGTGTCCTTTGAGAGAAAGGAATCAACTGTAAACCTATATATGGGGAAGCAGTGTGCTGTGAGAGAAAGGAAGTAGCAACAAACTTACATGCAGGGTGGTGGACCTTCCCCTTCTGGTTGTAGCTTCCTCCATTCGTAAGGCTTCGCAGCTGTATCAAGTGCCCAGACATCCGCTAAAGGACGCTTCCCTATGAATTAACTGTAAACTTATTTCCTATTGGTACACATAACATACTTCCAAGAAAAAAAACTATATCACAATTCCTGTCAGACTCTCACCATCATTCCCACCAATCGTCAATAAAAACCTTTGCCCAATCAAAGCCATCACATGCCCATACCTTGGCCCAGGCCCTGGACCATGCACGGTAACTCTACAATGGTAATTATAATATCATATTAATGTCGACCCACACAATAACAAGATAGGCAATGACGACATGCAGTTCCCATAACCATTGTAAGAATATCTAACTGAATGCATGATTGATGAAGGGGTAACCTATGCCACCGTGGTTGCTCCGGTGTCAAGTCAAGCACATGGAGATCCTCTGGTGACAAGCCAGCTGGGCCAATACCACCCTGAATTGCAATAAGAACAAACGGCCTCATTCCACCAAAAAAGGAACACCATGCACCCGCAATTCGGGCTGCAAGAGCAGATGAACACACAGGGAACAGCAGAAAGACTTTCATGGAACCAAAATCCAAGCACTGACCTGGATAACCACCATGGTGCCGACAGCCGTCGCAGCATGTGCAGCCCTTGGAGAAGGTGGTTCACCGATGGAAGTAGGCCTGCATATACACATTATTCTATGAAGCTAACCACCAGACTTTTCATAAAATCAGAAATATAAACTTAAAAAAAAAACAGAAATATACAAATTCTTCTTAGTTTTAGAACTATCTATCTTCAGCAAATCACAAGCTGGCAAAAAAATGTGCCATAACAGAAGTCAGATGCAACATTACCTTGTCCACTTATTTTTTTGAACATCATAGCAGTGAACATCAGCTGTGGCACCAGCAAGACCTGCAAAAGCAGCATTCACGATATCTTATAAGCTAGAGACTAAGTACAATGTAATACGAAAACAGACATTCATAAACTGACCCCACTATCATCCGTTTTATAATTAGACCTTGCCATCTTAAAGACCTTAACTTTGGCTCTCTGATTAGATGTGATTTCACTTTCATAAAGCACTTTGGTCTACCAAATTCATCAATGGAAAATACCATCAGCAGCTAGCAATACTAGTACCCAGAAATTCTGGAATTAACGAATCTGTAGTTGTCGAACCTACTCCAAGAATTGCCACCAACAATATAGATATGACAATTTTGACCTGGCTCGTGTCACCATCAGAGTGACACAAGATGCTCAAAATGAAAAAGAACAAGTCGTTGGGGGAGTTTATCTGAAAAAGAAGCATGGGAGCACTCCGAAGATAAAAGAACCATTTCCAATATATTTCATAATGAAGGTCACAAAATGGCTTGTATATCCATGTCCTGTAAGTTGGGGGAAGTCACTACCAAAGTAAATTTCATAGCTTGATTCGGGTCCCTAGCTGAATAACTCTGCATCAAACAACATTCCTCTGAACTCCAGGAAGCACACTTACTTCGACATGCATTTTGTTGATTCATTTCGATCAACTCGCAAGGCAAAGACATCCGCACCTCATTCGAAGAATTCGCCACTCATTCCATATAAACAGGCAATATGCAGAAAGTGGAGTCCCAATCAGCTTTCCAATTAAGCGATCTCAAGTTAAAAGTCACAGAAAGTCCATTCAATCGCTCCCCTAGATAGAACTAGAGTCAAATTCCACGATCTCAGGTAACAACTCTGCGAAAAACCGATCCAACGCCACACTCTAAGGAAGAACAAGTCTTCTAAACAAAACTCTCTCAGCAATCTCCATTAGAAGCGCGGTTCCTCATTTCAGATTCTAAGTCAGAGGCATCAAGTGCACCTCATTTCAAGCATTGCCGTCAGTTTCGTATGAAATACAGACCCTATCAACTTTCCAGTTGACTGGATTCCCATCCACACCTCCTCGATGGTAACAGGGTCGAATCCCACGGCTTCCACTAACAAACTCGCGGGAAAACCGATCCGTAACGTTACTTGAGAAAAGGAAAACGCAAACTCGCTCGATCAAATCTTACAGCATCTCGCGAATTCCTCCGCGGAATCCGACCGCGCGAGCTCCGCACGCGATAGCGAAAACCGCGATCCCCGCGGGAGCTAAAGCGGACGGATTCAACTCGCATTGGACATGCGAAGGAGGAGGGGATGGAGGGAGGGCGTACGTATGCCGGCGGGGGAGGGGGCGAAGGAGGAGGAGGAGGAGGCGGCGATGCCCTCGAGGGCGGTGGCGCCGCCGAAGAGAACGAGCCGGGGGCCGAAGTGGCCGGGCTTTCCCTCCTCGCCGACCGGGCCGATGGCGGTGAGGGTGTGGCCGCACCTGGGACCGGGGGCGTCGCCCTCGTCATCGGCGAGGACGGCCACGGGGGAGTAAGGGGGAGCGGGGCGCGGCCCGCCGGCGGCGGCGGGGGGGGCGGGGGCGGGGGGGGGGGCGGGGGTTGAGGGGGAGGGGGAGGGGGTGGAAGGCTGCTGCTGATGCTGATGCTGCTTGTCGTCGTCGAGGTCCATGGCGGGGGCGATCTTGGCCCTGCGGGTGGCGTTGCTGCTGCTGCCGTGGCGGTTGTGAAGGCTACGGAGGCGGGCGGCGAGGGGCATCGCGATGGGGCATCGGTGTGGGGGGAGAGGGGTGAGGACACGAGGGTTTTGGCCGGTGGGGGAAGAGGAGAGAGGAGGGAGGGGGGTGGGTGGGGTGTGGGGGGAGAGAGAGAGGGGTCGATCAGAAGTTGGTGGGGAAAGGAGGGGGAGGGGATTGCGCAGGACGGTTGAAGGGAGGGTGTGGTGGGGTGGGGATGGGGAAGGGGGTACGTGATTGGATTATTAGTTTGGGTGGTGGGCTGGCAATTTGGGAGTAGTTGAGAGGCAATCTGCACGCATTAGTCTCATTCTTCTCCTCTTCTCACGTTTTTCTTTTTAAGCTCTTACAAAAATGTTACGTTGAACTTTTAAAATTACCTGTAAACATGAGAAAATCCATATTTTTATGACTATCTTTGTTTAAAAGTATACGAAAGTCTACGTAAAAATTCACGTATTTTTTAAAGAATGAATATCATTAATAGTATTTATTTAAATATTATCGATAATGTATCGAATGAATTGAAATATCACATATAATTTATAATTCAAACAACTTTAATTTTATTTTAATTGTACTTAAATATTATCGATGTAATTTATTATATAATCAAATATCAATTATGTAATTTAATTAAAAGAAAGTCTGTGAACTTCCTTATCAACGTGCATTTGTAATTTACGTAAATGACATAAAAAGTTAACTTCATTTATATGTATATCAATCCATGTATAAATCCCTCATGCCAATCAAGATGATATCAAATTGTTCATTTGCACCTTCGAATTTACTTTAACATGATGATCGACACAATCTAGATTTCATCTTAGATTAACACAATGATTGATAAGAACTAGTATTTATGTAAATTAGGTTAACTTTTTCATGTCATTTTGTGTAATCTTTTATTTACTTCTTATATTGAATTAATCTGTAAAGTTCTTCGTGTCATTTGTATAAAAACTTCTTTTCTTTTATTTTTTTTAATTTTGACTGGATAGTGCAAGAAAACTGTTATTGTAGTGTTACACCGATGAGAGATTAAATGAACAATATAATATAACTTGCTCAAACAAAAAAGATATAATTTAATTTTATTATTCAAATTACGTTTACATCGTAAAGTTGGAGCAAAATAAGGGCATATGAATTTATCTTTTTTTTATTAGAAGTCATGTGTAAGTAGGACAAATTATATTCGAAAAGAATTATATTACAACAAATAATATATTTTGAATGTTGTCTTTTCATATATGGTAAAGGATGGAGAGACTTCCTTGCTCCTGCACCCCTATTTCCCTCTGGGTGGAGGAAGGGGGGAACTTTGGGTGACCTTTATACTAGTTGAGGCCCTTGTCCCTCCTCAGCGTCCTCTCATCGGTTGCTATTCTTCCTTTTGCAATACTCTCTCACTTAATTAGTTGATTGATTCAGTGTTGTCTTTGGCAGGGTCATCCTATCATTGGCTATTCTCTTTTATCCGTGGTGTTGTACTTTGGGGTAGCTGCTTGATGTTGCTCTCAGCTCAGTTGGTCATGGATCTGCCCCCTACAGTCTGTGAGGTGCCTTTCCTATAAAAATCCGTTCTGATTTGAGCATTTTAAGACGTCTGGAATGTCGGTCAGACGTCTGACCAGACGTCTGGATCTCATCCCGAACGTCTGGAAATTGAAAAATCTGTACGTGCTTTTGGTTCTGCGCGCAGCCCTTCTCTCTCTCTCTCTCTCTTTTCTTCTCCTTTTCCCCCGTCGAACCCTAACCCCCATCCTATAAAAGAGACCCTTCTCCTCTCCTCACCCCTCCACCACTACCACCATCCTCCCCACTCCACTACCAAGAGCTGAGGTGCATGAGAGAGAGAGAGGGCAAGAGCGAGGAAGAGGAGCGGGCGTAAGAAGGAGAAGGCCGAGGTCGCGAGCTTTGCGGAAGCTCGCCAAAGGTCTGCACGACCACCGCAGCGCGTGCGGGAGGAGAACGTCGGGGCATCGTCCCCGACCTTCTGCAGCGGAGCGGAAGGAGTCGCGGTAAAGCGTGGCGAGAGGTGCAAGAACGCGATCTGGTACTGGAGTTTCTCCAGTATCAGACGTCCGGAGGGTCTTCCGAACGACTGGCTGGACGTCTGCCATCGACACCAGACGTCTGAAAGCGGGTGTATCACGAAGGTACATCTTCCTCGCGGTTACGGCCATGCAGGCCGCACCGCAGTGTGATTTGCTGGCTAAAAGTGGCGAGCTACTCTGTCGTGCACAGGAGCAGCTTTGGGAAGGTGCGTGGCATGCCCTTCCATGCCTTTCGGACGTCTAGATAGCTTACCAAACGATCGGAGACGTCCCCAGACGACCGGAGGACTGGTCAAACGTCTGGAACTGCTTTCAGACGGTCGCGGCAAAGTCCTGGACGTTTGAGATCATCACAAGAACTTGAGGTGAGTCTCCGATGACTTTTAAGACATCTGAACTTGTTTCCAAACGTCTGATTTGGGTCTGCAGACACGTTTTTGACCCATTTAGGGTCCGATCGAGATCCGTTTTATGCAAATGAAATATCTATGATTTCCTTGTGAGTTCCTCTACATATTAGAAACCTTTATATACTGTTCTGAATATTCCATTGTGATGTGTTCCTTGGTATAGGACTTCGACCTGTTGCGTGTCTAGGACTCGTAGAGGCACATGGGTTTGTAGTTCGAGCCACTAGTACTCCCAGATTGTCTGGTAAAGTGGTCCACCCCTGTTCTATTTATAAAATATGAATGCATCTATGATAATTAGATAACTGGAAACCTAAGATGTGGCATGAACCTTAGGATGAGAAATAGTTGCACTGTTTGTGTGCGTGATTAAATTGTATCTATAAATGAATGAGTTAAACTGTTAGCAACTGCATGTTAATAAATATGAGCTGCCTGATAGAATATGAGCTACCTGAGATACTAAACAGTTACCTGTGATATCACTTATTGCATGAGTTAAATTGTGGAAATACGAGCTGCATGTGTATAAACGATAACCGAATTGAGAATGATGAAACCTGGATTGGAATAATACGGTGAACATGAGCATAAACCCTATGGAGAGTTAGGAGTAGAGCTTGTAACGACCCGATTCCCAAGTCCCTACGAGACACGAGAACCGGACCGACTCGACTAATCCCAAGACCTAGTCGTTCAACGAGGAAGTAACCAAAAGAGTAGTAAAATAAACCACATTCAGCATGAATATAACTAGCAATAACAAAATACAGCAATAAGAAAAGGAACTACTACAGTATATACCACTACAACAGTAGAACAACAATTATAACATAACATGAAGCTACAAGTAAAGAAGTACAGAGAGTAACAAGAACTACTCACTACAGTAGAACAAAAGGGGTACAAAAAGAACTGCGGTAACTCTACTGGACCCTACTCAGCCTAGCGTCCTCTGTAGCCGCTGACCCTGGCTGCTCAACACCTGGTCCTGAAAAGTAACGAGTGTAACACGTCAGCGAAATGTTGAGTAGAGTGGCAGCTAAAACTAAAGAAGCAGTAAAGTTTACAGTAGCTGTTTTATTTTCTTTCTTCCTTTATTTACGACTTTCTATTGTTTCACAATTTATCTATTTCTCAGATCCTTCACTTATCTCGAATGTTCCTCGTGGGAACGATCTTGATTGCAGTCTTTTCCAAAAAGTAGAAGTAACACGTGGTGCTCTCCTGGTCGGGAGAGTCCCCCGTGGTGATCCTACTCTCAGTCAACCACCCCAAGGTCCCTGACAAACGTAACGGTGACTACGACACGCGCGATAAACACACGGATAGCTACCCCGCATTGGCATGCGATCAGTCGTTTCCGTTAACGGGTGCGCCCAAAGCACAGCACGGAACCAGTATAGGGTAGAGCCCTCTCAGTAACAGGGGCCCAACCCCTCCACAGTCCACGCACCCTCGCCTGACTACCCTGGTTTGCCCAGTGGGCCTAACAAGTCGGTGTAGGAGGCTAGCAGAACCCCAGGGCCTGTGGGGTAGCTAGTGCTCTCCCTACACTAGTAGCTCTCCTCGGTACTACGTACGCGAGGGCTAGCAAGTCGGTGTACATTGGTCAAACCCACCCCGGTCTCAACCTGAGGGCGGCAAGCTCCCCTCTACACTAAGAGGTAATGTGTGCTCTCGTTGGTACCACGTACCCCAGAGACAACACACTTCCACGTCTTTCTTTCTCAGTTCCATCCATTCTCTTTCCAAGAGTTCTACTCCTAATACCCCGTAGGGTTCCAGCTCTTTTAACTCAGCACATTTAGGTTTCACCGTTCCAGTTTTACATTCATACAACCCATGTTCTCAATCATATTTATTCCTTTATAACAGGTAGCGGTTAAATCAATTTACAGGCAACTATTATTTCCTTTCCACCTTTCCAAGACTGCAATATTATATACATATCACTAGTTTTCCAGTCCTAGGATTCATGCCGTACCCTAGAATCTATCACTCAATCTAGTTTCCAGTCCTAGGTTTCATGCAATACCCTAGGATCTATCATTCAATCTAGTTTCTCAGTCCTAGGGTTCATGCAGTGCCCTAGACTCTATTAATTATTCCACAATTGTAACAAATTTGATTAAGTAAATTAAAAGCAACTCTACCAGCTACAACGGAAGTACTGGGGGCGTAGTAGGAAATCCCGCGTGCCTCCGCAACCCCCGAGACTGAAATGGAACGGGATCCTAACATAAGGATCAAACACAAGGAGTTTCTCAGAACGGTATATAATTACTGTAAATGGGTAGAGGATTTTATTCCGAAAAGAACGCAACTCGAAACGAGGGAAACAGACTTCGAACGGGCCCTAAACGGGTCGAAAACGACGAAACTGCCCAAAATCAGACGTTTGGAACCTCTTCCAGACGTCTTAAAATGTGGGTCAGAGCGTACCTTCGTTCTATGTAATCCCTCAGACGTCCAGAAGCTTGCGGGGGCGTCTGGCTTAGTTCCCAGACGTCTGATGGTTACCCCGGACGTCTGGAAGTCCTTCTCCTCGTTTGGCACTGCGGCCAGACGTCCGATTCACGTGGGATGGCGAGCCTTCCCGAGCAGAACCTGCATGCACCCACACCTGTTCTCAGTACGACGAGTCGTAAACGAAGGCGCGGCGGACGGCCGCATGGCCGTACACGCGAAAAAGAAAGAAGATAGAAATATCTTACCTGACAGACGTCTGGGCAGTCCTCCAGACGTCTTCACCGTCGTCTGGTCGTAAGCCCAAACGTCTGATTCTGGAAAATTTTCTAGAACCAGAGCTCAACTCGCCCTCCGCCCGCGATGCACGGCCGCGCCGCGCCCCGTCCGCCTACTGCTCAAGCTGCAGCAGCCCCTCCGCGACACTCCACGCCCGCTGCTCCCCCGCCGGCCGGCTCTAGCTACCCCGGCAAGCTTGAGCCCTTACGGTCGAGCGTCTCCTCCCTCGCGCAACACCTCCTCCCGCACACTTTCCGCGACCGCTGTTGCCGCCGCTCACTCGCTCGCTCGCGCTCTCGCACCGGCTGGGAGAAGAAGAAGAGGGACACGGAGGAGATGAGGGTGAGGGAGAGGACGAGGGGCCTTTTAAGGCCGCGCGGAGAGAGAGAGAGAGAGAGAGAGAGGGACGCCACGCCCTGCAGGAGGAGAGAGGGAAAAAGTGGGAAGAGAGCGGCGGGCGCAGGTCTGCGCGTGCATGCGCGTAGCAATCCCGTACGCCGCAAAAATTAAATACCAGACGTCTGGGCCACTTCCCAGACGTCTTAAAACCGTCTTGAGGCCGCGTTCGTAACAGAGCTCCTGTGGAAAGATGGAAAGGCCTGGAATATGGATGGGAAGTGTGTTGGCCTTTGAGTACGTGGTACCAAGGAGAGCGACTGTCCCCTTTTTAGTGTAGAGCGAAACTAGCCGCCCTTGGGTTGGAACCAAGGGTTAAGATTGGTCACTCTACACCGACTTCTGTTGGCCCTCGCGTACGCAGTACTGAGGTGAGCTACTAATGTAGGGAGGGAGCTAACCACCCCACGGGGCCTAGGGTTTAGCTAGCCACCCTACACCGACTTGTTAGGCCCTTTGGGCAAACCGGGGTAGTCAGACGAGGGTGCGCGGACTGTGGAGAGGCAAGACCCATGTTTGGTTCTGAGAGGCTAGACCCCTATTCCTGAGACAGCTAGGCCCTATACTGTTCCGTGTTGTACTTTAGGCGTACCCGCTAGCGAAAACGACTGACCGCGTGCCAGTGCGGGGTAGCTACCTGTGCGCTTATCGTGCGTGCCGTAGTCACTGCTACGTCTGTCTATGACCTTGCGGTGGTTGACTGGGTATAGGACTACCACGGAGGACTCTCCTGGTCAGGAGAGCACCATGTGTACCTTCTACTTTTCGAAAAAGACTACAATCAAGACCGTTCCCACGAGGAACATGCGAGATCAAGAAAGAAATCTAACAGTAAACCAATGGGGAGAAAAGAAATTACTTTTAAAATAAATAACTGGAAAAGATAAATTTACCTGCTAGCTTTTATTGCTTTAGATAGTCTGGTTACCACTCTACTCAGCGTTCGCTGACTCCGTTTTCTCATAACCCTTTACAGGTTTAGGAGTTGAGCAGCCCAAGTTACTGGCTACAAAGGGTGCTGGGCTCAGTCGAGCCTAATAGTAGTTTTTGTACCGTGGTTGTACTTTCTTTTCTGTTAGTAAGTTTCAGACTCTTGTTTACTGTTCCTGTTACTGTATTTTTGTTCTACTTTTCAGTTGTTGTGGTGGTATATACTGACTAGTAGCTTTTACTTCCTTTACTGCTGTACGCTTCTACTGTTAGTTACATTGCATAATGAATGTGGTTTATTTTCCTATTTTTCGATTATTTCTTGTTGGACGATTGGGTCTTGGGATTAGTTGAGTCGAGCTGGTCTCAGGTCCTGTAGGGATTCGGAAACCGTGTCATAACATTTCTTTTTGTGGCTAGGGCTTGGCTTTACTGAGTGAGGGACTTTGTCGCACCTTGCCTAATCTTTGTTGTTCATTGTTATTGGGTGGCTTTGGCACCAACATCGTCATCCTTTGGGTGGTGGTCATAGTCACGTTGACAGTCATGATGCCGATAATTGCCTTTGACCATCTCCCCGTCGAGCTTGCATGCTGCTGTTCTTAGTTTATTACAATTGTTGTTTTCACTTGATGTTGACTGTCCCACCTCCGCCTTACCTCCACCCCATTGATGATCGCTATTTTTGTCTCTTGTTGTTGGGACCATGTGTGAAATCGTGCTTCATCATGACTGAATAATTGCCTAAGTTGCTTTGTTCTAAACCAGTTATTAGTTATGAACAGAGATCCAGAACATCTTTGGTAGCGCCATTCTATCCCAATAACATGGAGCAGACATTTGTGTTTGCAACATAAATTGTTAGAAGAATTCTTCTTTTCTTTTTTTAAAATTTTTCTTGTTTATTTTTTGTTTCGTTGTTCTCTACTCTTTAAAGGGACATTTTAGTTCCCTCCTCTTCAAGGGAGTATTGTGATTTTCTATATCTGTCCTTGTTTCTTGTGGCAACGTCCAGTTGTACCATTTTTATTTCTATTAACAAAGTATTTACTTTTAAACAAAAAAAAAACATATGATAGAGCATATCTTAATACATTACCTATAACTTATTTGATCAAAGAAGGCAAAAAAAAAAAAAAAAAACAAAGATTTGTACTTACTCCATGCCTTATGATATTAAAAATGAGACATGTCTTTATTGACGTGAGAATAAGAAAAAATGATACCTAGAAGCAACATCATCCGAAAATAGCTTGCATGCACTTTGCTTAGATGCACAAGATCTAGTGCTGATGTTCACAATTGTAGGAAGGTTTCAATGGCACATCATGAAATTGACAAAAGTACTTGTATTGATGAAGTACACATCCAACTTATCTTCACATCTTCTCTTTAATCTTTAGTTTACTGCTTTGGTCTAAAAAATATGAACTTCAAATATTGATTTGGATCTAACATTTTTAGCTTGGAAGATTACAAGTTATCAATTCCATCAAACTTGCCTAAACATGGATCTAGTTTTTGTTTAAATACAGAATCTAAATATTAACATTGAAGGAAATTGCTATGAAAAGAAAAAGAAATTTTGAAAAGGACAAAAATCTAAATTTCTCTTCAAAAGGAGCATAGGAAAGAACACACATTGGGAGATAAAAAGAGGGGAGAAAGAGAAGGGGATTAATTTTGACAGTGTTAATGTGAGATATTAATTAATATCTCATCTCAACCAACTTAGGAATCATTTGAAGACTTAGATTTATGGGATTTAGTCTATAGTTAGATTGATTGTTGTATATATAAATCTAATCATGCTAACTTTATGATGAAAGTATTTCAGTTGCATCACAACCCCTCCCTCACAAGCCACATCCTTATTTAATATTACCGTGCCTATAAATTTTTCATCCTTGATTATAAAAAAAAATAAAAATAAGAAAAAGAAATCACTTCAAACCACATTACACAATTGACCCCTCAGATTCTAGGGGTTTCCTTCTCAGTTTGCTTATTAATTTAGTATGCTTTAGGGGTGAAGATCACAAAGATTGCTAATAAAATAAAGTAATATGATATAAGATTCATGAGGTTGATGGTGGTACAAAATGGGTAATCATTTTTTATATAACAATTCTCCGCATTTTTAACACGTAAAAATAAATTTTATCACAAAACGTGTATGCCCCGTTGATGTAGACCTTTCAATTAAGGTTAAGATGGTATCGGTATGATTCCTACGATGTTGAAAATGCAATGTAATCTTTTCTGGTCTTTCTTACGGTACTGTTTATTTGAGGTTAAGAAATTTATATTAGAAAATGTAAAATTAATGTTAATTTTCCTATTTATTTACTTGTAAATTAATGTTAATATCAATTTATATTTACTTGAACTAACATTAAGTTGTGATGCTAATTTTTATAGTATTTACGTAAATCGATGTTAACATCGATTTCTGAAAAATAAAAAACTGGATGTAAGATAGGTACAAAGTTAACACCAATTTTATTAATATCTCTCCAAATCGGTGTTAGCAAAGTCGATGTAAGATACCGCAAAACCTAGGTCATGACCATGCAAATCAACCCTCCAAGTAAATTAACATTTAAAGTTTACGGCTAACCTTTTTTTCTTGCCTATCCTTTAATAATCAAGATCCATAAAAATCTACTTTCTTACATGCCTCTCTCATGTACAACTACTTGGATATTTGGTTGCACTCCAATATCACCAGTAATATTTTAATTTACAATTAAGAAACACCCGAGAAATTAGATGAATTAATAAGGTCTTAAAATTATGGAACAACTCAAATTATTATTATTATTCTTAGACGGCCAAAGACTAGCGGGATTCTGGTACCCTAAACAATATGCATGATACCCTTGGGATGTTCGTAAGAATCTTTACTCGTATCGATGATGGATTATGTGCCAAGCATGACTTGCCATCCATGCACATTGTTTATTTGTGTTTGACTAATTGTTTTGGCTATCCTAAGGATATATTGCTAATTTGTTGTGAAGATATGTATTGTTAATTTATTATAAAGCTTCGTGTGGTCATGGTAGTCGATGAGCATCATCCATTAATTTACAACTTCCCCTGATCTTGAGGTGAATGGTGATTTGGATTTTCCTTTTGGAGCCATCATTTGGTGGAGGAGCAAAAAGATCAAGGTTTGACTCTCAAACTCATTAACAAGGTTTATGTAAGTAGAATCCAATGGGGTGCAACCTCTCCCTTACGAGGGTATAAGATTTTTTCTCTCTTCCTTCTCCAATGGGATGTATCCTTTTGTATCGAGTACTTTTCCTTTTTAATAGAATTTTATCTCTTTCAAAACAAAAACAATTGTAAGTAGAGTAGAAGAAAATAAAGTAATAAATAAATTTTAATGTTTAAAAGATTAGGCGAGTTAAAATTTATTCCATAGAAAAAGTTGGAACAAATTTACATCGGATTAATTTGCCTTAACATGAATCAGATGTGCGTTGACGTAAACTCATCTAAATAGGAGTTAAGTGTACTTAATCTACCCACTAAACACCACCCTGGTGATTCAGCCATGGACGTTGGTGTTATATTCTTCTCCAATCATGCAAGTAGGGCTTACACAATGGAGATGTACACGAAGGAGATCAAAGAAGGGATATAGAATTTTCCCCCTCCTTTGTATCCGTACTGGTTCAAATTACCTCGACCATGTTACGGTGATTTCCTACAATTGAAGTTTTTTTAAAATTTTTTTTTTATTTGCTTTCTTCACATTGACGAAGAGGATAACTCAAATTTGGACATCTAATTAAGGAAACTAACACTCGTGTTAAGTAGAGATAGAGTTTTCATTAGATTTTGCTTCTTTTTTTTTGAGAATTTGTAATATTATCAATCAATTTCAATCATGTAATACTTTTCTGTTACATCCTTGATCCTGGAAAAAATGAAGTTTTCGTCCACCTTTCATTAGTGAAAGTCAAACCTTGCATTTAATTTCCGTTGTCAAGAAAAGGAAGTGGTTATCTGTTGAGATTGAATTACCTTATATCTTATTTGTTTGCCTGATTGTGTTGTGACCTCTACAACTCCAAGTTACAGCCGTTCAAATTGATGTTTGTTTAGACATTCTAAATAATGGTGAAACTTCCATTATCATTACGATTGCTCTACCAATGGTTGTAGTTTATTCTTGTGGCTAAGTTGGCACTGGTTGTGACTAAGCCATCAACATAGATAGGTACTTAATATGATTACTCTAATAACTTCTAAAAATATATATTTTTATAATATAATTAAAGGATAAGGAAGGTATAACTCACCTACACTTGACTTACATGTAATTTAAACATATTTCTATACGAAATCATATTTTAAAATATAAATTTACAAATTGATATCATTTAGTAAAATTATAAAGTATTAAAAAATTCATTAAAATCAAAAAACCCTAACACCTCTATCAAATAAGATCAAATTTCATGATACTTAAACTGTCAAATTGAATTCCCTTCGATGTAAGCAACTAGAGTATTAGATTGACTTAAAATTTTATATATAATATATTTACAAAGAGCAACTTCGATCTTCAAAATATTACTTCAAAATTTTGTATAAATTTTAGGTGGAGGTAAACTTCATTTTTAAACAAATGCAATTCACTTAAAATGTCTACCAATTGAACTGAAACAACCCCATTCTTGTGGATGCCATCCTGTCCTAAAATGTCTACCAAATGAACTGAAACAACCCCATTCTTGTGGATGCCATCCTGTCCTCGTGTTCCCAAAGCCCCATGCCCAACGATGCCCATATGAATTCAGCCAACCCAAACCAAGCCTACTCAGGCTCAATTAGAGTAGGTGAAACCCAATTGATCTAGTTTTTAGATGGACGTGTAATAACCAAATGCATACAAATTTGCAAATTTCTGTTCACGACCCCTTTACCAAACTCTAAATGCTTTGTCCGGCATCCTTACATCATTTAACAAGTTTATATTGTGATGAAACATTTATGATACCTAACTTATTTGGTTGTGGACTCATAGATAACTATTTTTTATGTGGGGCCATGCCAACCTTCTTGACATTTTACATAGAAATCTGCTGATTTATGTTTTGATAAGGCATATATTAAGATGAACATTGCAATCTATCATAGATAAAAGAGTAGCTATTAACTCAACAAGTACCAAATAGATAAGTGAGGTATGCAAGTAGATTTGAATTTGCATAGAAAACTGATAAATAGACAAAGTATGGCAAAGGACTTGTAGGTAGATATGGGTAATATACCAAAGCCCAGCCCAAACTTAACTCATTGACATCCTATCATTACCCACATTTCTTTGTGTACATCACAAATAGGAAACAATTAGGCAGAAAACGATATAGATCAACCTTGGCGGTGGAAATCTAGCGAAATAGAATAGCATGGTGAGCAAGAAGGACAAAGCTCAACAGTGAAGCCAGGAAAAGTTGTTAATTGAACACTCTTGTTAAGCATGTTAACATGTTGTATGTACAATTACAGTACGCCTAGAATAAAAAGCAAGTAAGAGCACTTTCCTTTGAGGATAAATGCAAAGTGGGAAAACAGTAGGATCAAAAAAGGAGGATAAAGCCCATTGTGCATTTAAAGATGAAACCTTAGATAACTGAAAAGAGCGGTACAGAAGCTTAACATATCATCAACAAACATTGACTCGAAGATAGCTAATAACAACTTAGAAGTTTAATCAAGCAGAACCTGGGGCAGTAACTCAAAACCTTGATGCAAAATCTATAGGATATCTCTAACCTTGAAACCCTGGTTGAATAAAGGAGGAAATATCACATGGCAGATTTGAGTCGAACAAATCTGAACTCTTTGCTATTGAAGTTTGTAATGAAGTTCTGCAATTGCAAAATCAAGAGCAGCGATCTGTTCGCTGAGATTTTGGAATGTCGGCAAGCTGGTTGCATCTTGCAAAATATGAATCAGAATCCTCCTTGCTGCATAGTACGAATTCTTGGAAAATCTCAATCACTTGAATCATCTCCCACACTTTGAAATCAAATTCCAACTGCACCCACAACAGTTAAAGCAGCGGGAATATATAGTTCTCATGACAGACCACTTTTTTTTTTAATTTGGTGCGGGTTTAATTTCCACAGATGGAGATACACCAAGGCACCAGACTAACTTCCGTGGGCTAACATCTGATTACATAACAAAAATGAACTACTTGGATCAATTGAATCCATACAAAGAAACAACTCCGTACACAAAAACCTCACCTGCGGAACCTCAGTCCCAAACAAAATTGCACTCACACGGATATGGATGAGCTGCCAGCAGCAACAGTTGCTCTTGCAAGGCTTAGCCGAAGGGGGCGACCTTCAATCTCCTTAAACGGATTGGTAAAAAAAAAGGAGATTAATCGACTATTTGACTTAAAAGTAATAAAAAAGAATATGATTAACCGGCCATTTTGACTTAAATGGCCTTCTGAGGAACCATTAGTTTGTAGCTCAAGAGGAGATATAAATTCTATAACTCAAAAATTGTGGGCATGGCTTGAGAGCCTAAACCTACCAAAAGACAGATTTAAAGACAATTTATTTTGATAGATAGCATTTCTAAGGAAAGCATTCTCTTATAAACCCGAGGCAACTTCAACATTATATACCTATTATTAAAAGTTGAGTCCTAGAATAATCACACAATTGCCCCAATTGTAGTGTACCAGTTCTGTAAACAAGAGCTTTAGACAAAAATAGATCATGAACTACAGGAAGATACCCTGTAAACCAACCTCTCAACTCAAGAAAATATGATAAAGTACACACCTGACCCTCTGCATCAGCCTTAGTTACAAATACGTTCCTACTATATAATAATAAGGGTAGGAAGAAAGAACTAAAATTAGAAGTGTAGAAGGAAAGAGTTGTATGTCTTTAGAATAAGAAATCCTAGTCGCTTTTATATGAGAAAGACTTGGGTAAATTACAACTTCATCAAGAAAATAAAATAGCATGACAACTATCTACAAAAATAAATATGCGCTCACACTCCCTCTCAAGTTGTGACATAAATATCTTCTAACCATAGGTTGTCACGTAGAAACACGTCTCTTTTTCTTTAAGGCCTTGGTTTTTTCTGAAGTAACATGAGTACTAATCCTCCCTTCCATGACTGCATTACACATAAAGTGGTAGTCCACTTCAATAAGTTTAATTCTCTCATGAAACTCAGGATTATAAGCTATATAAGTGGTAGACTTGCTATTGCAGTACAATGGAATAGGCACCTGTATGTATGTCACTCATTCAAGAAGCCCACTACCCACGTGATCTCACGTGTTGCATGAGCCATTGCACGATACTCTACCTCTGCACTGGATCTAGCAACCACGGCTTGCTTTTTGCTTCGCCATGACACTAGGTTCCTACCAAGGAAGACTACATACCCTGATGTAGACCTCCTATCATCAAAGGCAACCACGCTAACAGACCCATGATCTTTATAATGAAGTCCTTTTCCTGGACTCCCTTTAGGTATCTAAATATGAGGCACATATCACGCCAATGGTTGCACTTCGACTTCCCACCAAGGAAGACTGCATACCTTGATGTAGATCTCTTATTATCAATGGCTCCAGCATAATCTGCATCTGAGTAGGCAACCACATCAAAAGACCCATAATCTCTATAATGAAGTCCTTTTCCTGGACACCCTTTTAGGTATCTCAATATGAGGCACAAATCTCGCTAGCGGTTGCGCTTTGGCTTCTCCACATATTGGCTGACTCACCTAACTGCAAAACTGATATCTGGGTAAGTTACTATCAAGAAAAGAAGCTTCCCAAGTGTACTTTTGTAGTGTATAACATCCTTAAGCAATGAGCCATCCTTTAGTAATGTGACCTTCTACATTTCCACAAGTACCCCTAATGGCTTGGCCCTTAAGAGCCCAACCTCCTCTAGAATCTGTAAGGAATACTTTCTTTGGACAACGACAAACTAGATGCTATTTCACTACCTTAATCCCAAGAAAGTATCTCAGGTCTCCAAGGTCCTTCGTTACAAACGTGGTATGTAGGAACTCCTTTGTCTGTCGTATACTGCCCTCGTCACTACCAATCAATACCATATCATCTACATAAATTGCCAAAATGATCACCTTCTGTGTCTTTGCACCTTTGTCCCTCTTGATAAAAATGGAATCATCAAAGAAAGATCAACTAAATCGATCTATTGTATCTCTGTGCTCAACCTTTCAAACCATGCTCTAGAAATCTGTTTTAGGCCATAGATAGTCCTTTTCAACCTGCATATGCACTCCCCCTGCATCTCTGGTGGTTGATGCATGTATACCTCCTTTGTAAAATCTTTGTGAAGATTGAAGAGCCTACTGCTGCGTGACAATCGATCAACCAGTCAAAGAGCCCAAGTGGGTGCCAATTTTGGAGGTTTCAGAGTCCTATTTTGGTTTGCTTTAGTTGCAAGTTTTGTCTTAGTTGGTATTTTGATTTTTAGTAAGTTTGTTTAGAGGATTTGATTTATTAATTAGGATTTGATCCTTTTAAAAATTCGGGATTAGATTTGGTTTGTTTCCTGTTTTAAGGATTGCCATATGTTTTCTCTTCTATAAAAAGCAAGCCTTTGTAATCCTTTTTTCACTTGAGTTATGTAATAATATTTCCAGCATTTTTCCAACTCCTCTCCTCTCTCTTCCTCGTAGCCACCGGTCATCTTCCTCTCTCTCTCTCTCTCTCTCTCTGTTCCAACGTGGAACAGTCCCCACATGGACTCTTCTGCCATGCCAAGGAGCCTCCATGCCTCCACGTTGTGCCAATCTTCACAATCTTCATACAAGGAGGCATTTTTTTATGCCTACTGAAAAGAGACCAACTATTTTTTTACTACAACAGACAAGGGAATGCGAATAGAAGAGACTCATGCCACAAGAGAAAAGGTCTCAAGAAAATCAACACTATAAGTCTTCGTAAACCCCTTAGCTACCAATCTTACCTTGAAGCGATCCACTAACCCATTTGCTAACTATTTAATGATGTAAACCTATTTGCAATCAACAAGGGTAGCACCTTGCAGACACAACACTAAATCCCATGTGCCATGCAAAGTCAGAGCAATCATCTCCTCATCCATGGAAGCTCTCCCGCGAGGATTCTAGGAGACCTCAACATAATCTCTAGGCAATATGGTACTGCTAAGTACTGAGGAAAAAGTGTTGTACATCCTACTGCAAGTGATCTATAGTTGTGCAATTGGACATGGGATGCAATGTACACGACCTACCGGACTTTTGAAGTGCAATCGGCCTGTCATCCACATCATCTTGGATAACTAGAGGAGATCCTCATGTTGGGCAATCCTCTATAGGCTTTGGCGTAGTGGGTAGTGGGATATGCCTCCTGTAATACACTTGCATCTCCCAAGGACCAAGATCAATGTTGGCGCTTTCTTCAGAGAAATATGGGACTTTCTTGAAGAAGGTTGCATCTACAAGCATGATATACCCCCTATGCACTAGATCAAAACATTTATATCCTTTCTAAGTATATAAGTATCCCAGAAAGACACTCCATAGCTTGGGGGGAGAACTTGTCTTGTGCCCCAAAGGCTTGAACAAAGCACATGCAGTCAAATATACGAAGTGGTAAAGCGAATGGTCTGACTCAAGGTACAATGACCGGTAGGGTATCCCTCCACAAAGTATTGAGGATGGCACTCGGTTGATAAGACATGTAGCTGTTAACACCACATCTCCACAAAACCATTCTGGAACTTTCATGTATATCATTAGTGTTCTTGCAATATTTAGTAAGTGATGAAGCTTGCGCTCTGCAACCCAATTCTGCCATGAGGTATGTGCACATGATGTCTAATGCAAAGTCATTCTATTGGTGAAGAAAGCCTGAAGATTCACTTATATAAATTCCAATGTATTGTCACTAACATATGTATAGAGACTTGGAATATTGGGTTTGTATCTCTAAACGATTTCAAGTATCTCTGACCAGTTCTTCATCAAGAAGACCCAGGTAAATCTACTATAGTCGTCAATGAACACCACAAAATATCAGTGACCCGCAACACTAGTGACACGAGTGGGCCCCCAAATGTTATAGCATATAAGACTGAAAGGAGAGGTGCTAATCCCTTTTGTACATCAAGGGAATGTGTTCCAACGATGCTTCTCTAACTAGCAAGCCTCGCAGTCAAAGGTAGTGCTGGATCAAAGTTCAGGGAGCATCTAGCGCATCTGCAGTACATATTAGTGGCTGAGCCACTAGTGTCATAATAGAGGATCTATCAAAATAGAAACTGCACTTACAAACTGTGATAGAATATCAAGAAAGTATATACCATCCTTCTCAATTCCACCACCAAGGGTCTCATTTGTCTACTTATTTTAGAAGTAGCAATGCTTATTATCAAATATAACACAGCATCGAAAATCTTTGCAAATACTACTCATGGATAAAAGGTTAATAAGAAACTCTAGGGCACAATGTACATTTGGGAGCTATAATATGGAGGATATTTGGACATCACCTACTATAGTGATGGAAGAAAGAGTGCCATTTGCCACCTTTGTTGACTTAACATGTCTAGATTTCGTAGGATTCTTCAAGAAGGTAGTCCTCCCATGAGATGTATAGAACCTTCTAAGTCTATAACCCACTGCCCATATGCAACATTGGGCACAGTCTTCTGTATCTTGTTCTTGGCAACTACCATGGCTACACTTCAACACAAAATCTTCTTGTGCAACCATACATATGCAACTCAACCTCCAATTGAAGATCTAATAGTCAAGAAGGTTGGTAGGTTGTGGGAGACAATCCCAAGCACAACGGAGGGGGCACCACTCACTTCCATCATTGGCACTCCCATTAGATGAATAACAACAATAGCAGCAGCGAGATCCTGCGAAGAAAATCATCTGGATCTGGATTAGCAGATCTGGGGCATTGGATCTGGATGTGGCAGCAGCAACAGGAATGACAGCAGGCAGCAGCAGATCCCAACGATGGGGCAATCTGGATGCATGGGTGATGATCAATGGCAGCAACTCGGCAACGTTGTCAGATCTAGGATCTCCAGCAGATCATTGCAGAACTAGAATCTCCTGTAGATCGCCGCAGATCCATGCTCCCAGATCTGATTGTCACACAACAGACCCACGCTCCAGCACCAGCAGCAGATTGCTGCACCAGCACCATCTGATCCATGCCACCTGATCTGTTGCAGATCTGATTACTGCACCAGCAGATCCACGTTCATGACCTTCATATCCATGCAACCGCAGATCCATGCACCAGCAGAACGTTGCAGCATCACAACATCATCATTAGATCAGTTGCACCAATGGTTGATCATGCATGCAGAGATGAGGGGAGGAGTGTTTGTGAAGGAAAGAGTTGCCTCTCTTTCAAATAAGAAACCCTAGTCTCTTTTATATGAGAGAGACTTAGGTAAATTATAACTACATCCATCAAGAAAATAAAAGAGCACAACAACTCTCCACAAAAATAAACATGTGCTCACAAGAAGAGCAATAAAACCCCTATGTTTGTCAGATTGCATTTGGGGTTCAGTTACATTAGCAATTAAAAATTTGAATAATCAATAATGTGCCTGAAAATGGTTACATTAAGGAAATCTACAAGATTACAACAATCTTCCCTGAGGTCACGTATATCTAAGGACTTCAGAACCTCAAGGACAGCACCCCCTGAATACACAACACATTCCACGATGTTGGGGAGCTGAGAGTATCTGGTTGCTTAGGCTTTTAATTGTGAAAAAAAACTATTCTCATCCTCCCTTTGTCCCTTTTGCACTCTTTCACCTCCTCCCCTAACATTGCTAACAAGTCTTCTTTTACATATAATCTTATCCAATAATAATTAAGCTAGCAACTCACGTGAGATAATGTGCAATTATTTCCAAGACCTGTTCCCTTTTCTTTTACTTTTACTTTTTTTCTTTCATGTCAAGGATCAGATTTCAACCCTCATTTATAAAGTGGTTTCCACAATTCAAAATAACACATACAAACTAAGTAGTTTTAAAGTCAAGCTATGCATTTTGGAACTATGTATTCAAAAGCTCCTTTTTTTTTTAATTTCAAGAGGGACATCCTTGAGTACTTTATAAAGTGGTTATTTAGTAGTCTATAATAATTTCTTTCAACATCAATTAGTTTCTACAAGTTCTTTCTTCTAAGTCTGGCTAGGGCCTACTATCCAGCTGTAACGGAAGGTTGTGGTAGGAGAAATGCAACTTTAAGTTAAAGAACTTTTTCCTTCTGTTTTTTCCTTTTTGGGTTGGCAGAGCTGGGGGTCTAGGGAGGGGGTTGGTTAAAACGAGTGACTATAAAGAACAGTAGCCCCCATTTTAGCAAGTGTAAGAGGTGCTAATACATGAGACTGCGGAATATCCTCTCCCCACAATGAGCCAAGACACAAAGCAGAGTGCGAAACATTTTTTAGGAGAGTTGTCCATGAAGATCTTTCTCTTCTTTTCTCTTTTCTTTTGTTTTTTTGAAGCAAATGAGGATCATTTTCTTTGAAGGGAAAAGAAAAGAGAACTATGAGTTAATGCACCTTGGACTCTGGAGTCTGGACTTTCATCAAATAGATCCTCAGCTAGACTGTTGGTAGAGGAATATTTTCTTTGTTTGTGTGTGTGTGTGTGGTTTGTTGTTTTTTTTTTTTTGGTAGGGTCGGGGTTCAAAAAATCTCCAAGACAACTTTCCTTAAAGATGACACTTCTTCGACAGAAAAAGGGCCACAAATACAAAAAAGACAGTACTATTTATCCCTTCTTTCAATATTTTTCTCCGACCAATGGTTTCAAGAGCTTTAATATCATACAAAAAAGGCAGTGTTTGATGTGTAGGGAGGGACTGATTCCTCAATTGGTTTTGCTTGAAATGCACTGAGGAGGTGGCAAAGTCCATATAGACGAGAATACAAGGAACTTCCATATAAGGAACCATCATGAAGGGAAAGAAAATAAGAAAGAAATCTTCAAATCTCAACAGATTAAACAAACAAAAAAGTATTTGGCATTGATATGATGTGGAGAGAGAAGGGAGAATTCTTATTCCACCTCTTGGTGGAATTAGAATAACATTAGGGGTTTTCCTATGATGTGATGGAAAGTGGGGTGTTCTGATAAGCAGAACAAGTTGTGCTGGTATAATTCGTCACTTGAAATAACAGACCAGAAAGTTACTAAGATATCATACTTGGAAGTTTAAAGTTTACATCACAATCAATCCACAATTGGGGACATGTTAAATAGTTATCCCCCATTCTATAACCAAACAAAAGAAATATGAACATCTTCATCTCCTGCCAGTCACCACATGTGCAAGTAATCTAAATACACTTAGCAGTTCATAAAACCTAAGCCAGGAACTTACAGCAGCATTCATGTAGTCAATAGCAGAGCTAGCCTCTTCTTGTGAAGCAAAGGAGACAAAACCAAAGCCACGGGAACGGCCAGAGTTAAGATCATAGATGACCTTGGCACCAAGCATCCCAGGAACACCCTCAAAGGCCTTGCGCAAGGACTCAGACGTCACTGACCAGGCAAGATTGCCAGCATAAACCTGGTAGGCGCCATCTATAAAGTCCCTTCCACTGCCACGCATAGTTGGCCCCATCACTTCCCTCTCCCCTCCTCGGGGCACCTCCGGGAAGTTGACTTTCACAGTCCGTCCACCCAGTTGCTGTTTCACAACACAAAAGAGCAATACCATTGAAATCTCTGGTTATATTTCTTTTGAAGTTCAAATAGACAAGGAATTATCAATCTACTTTGAAATCATATTCAAAAGCAGAAATTACACTCCGACAACTTTTGATATTAATAAGTGACACTTTAGTCATTTTTATGTGTGGTTTGTAGCAATCACTGACCCAAGGTGTCATAAGAAATTGCAGCTATGACCTGCCACTAACTTCTTGGCAGACATCACTAACTCTAAATGTTAATCTTTTACTCCAGATAGTCCTGACCAACAAACAGTTTCTCTGCTAGCTCACCCATCCACACAGTTGAACTTTCTCTTCAACAACTATTAAGTAAACATGCTTATGCCCTCGATCAACAACTACAGCCACGATAAGCAGATATCTAGAATTTGTTTCCCCAAATCGTAGAAATTTTGAGGTAAACAAACATTGAATAATTGTGCGAAATGTTACAAGATATGCAATATGCATGAACAATTTCATCCCTCTGCTTTGTTTAACAACACCATTCACCAAAAGAAATGTTTTCAGACACTGTTAAAATCACACAATACTTCCAATCACTACTTAGTAATTAACACAGACTAAACATTACTTCATCAATGTACCATCGGCATGCTCTACATCATACCATGCAGAACTTACTCTTCTCTACTGCTGACCAAGAAAATAATGGAGAATATGCCCACACCCCATAGGATTGCTGTAACGCAAATTGATTCAATAAAATCCTTCTCCAAAATGGAATTCTAGCATTTGTTCTTTCTTACCGAGCACAATTTGATTGCACAAAATTACTTGACTTTTACATATGTTACTTAGAGCTATTTAATCATGACCCCCTGTTGTTTTGATTAGAGCAAAACAAACCCTGTGTTTTAAAGAAAAGGACAAGGACCCCCCATTTACCAAAATAGATCTAACAAATCATTTCCTATTACCAAACTACCCCCTCTTACTCTTTTCATAGTTTCTTGTGAAACCTTATCCCGTGCTCCATCTTCAACACCACGAGACTACCTCATCCCCATGCCCCATCTTCACCGCTGCTTCCTTATATGCAGCAACCTTGGGTGGCAACAAGGGAGGTCTCTTGCACATGGTCACTGCAACAACCTCATCCCATGGCATGGGAAGTCTTCAATGCGTAACTACCGTAGCAACCTCATGCAGTGACCAAGGGAGGTCTATGGTATTGGGTGGCTGCAGCAACCTTTGGCGGCAAGCAGGGAGATCTCTGAGGGTGCATTTACATAATGGTTTAACTCCCCACATTCAGGGGTTACCCTCCGTTCATTAAGGGGTTGAGAGATAATGCTGGCTTGGGCCCAAACCCATGTTATCTCCAACCCCATGAGAGCTAGTTTACTAGAGGCAATTACAACCCTAGGTTTGAAATTTGCAAAGAGAGGATATCCGTTATCGGTGTTTACTTGGAACCTGGTTTGATCCTAGGGATGAAAATGGATTCAGGTTCGAATCGGATATCCAGATATTCGATTCTAGTCGAATTCAGTAATTCGGATTTGGATCCGAATTTGGATAGTGAAACTCCCAAATTTTCAAATTTGGATTCGGATTCAGATTTTATGGGAAAAAATCATATTCAGATTCAGATATCCAATTATATACATTCCGATTCGGATTCAATTTCGATTTCAGATTCGAATTCGGATTCGAATTCATCATCACCTTCCACTTCAACACTTATCCATCATAGCTATATATAAATTTGCTTTAAGGGACTTAACCTATCAGTTATCACTTAATCTATGGATATTATGGCTTCATAATATGTTCTCTTTCTTGAAATTTCAAGTTAATATCATCACTAATAGAAGCACTAAAAACTATTAGTTGAACCACAATAAATCAAAATTAGCATGATTTTTTAAAATCTTGTTTAATATTAATCATATATGTACAAAATTTAGAAATAGACATATAGAATGTATTTTATTCTATGTTATTCTTATTGATTTTTTATTCTTATTTAGTCATTCTTTATTTTATAGAATGTATTTTAATTTAATTACTCTTATATAGTTAACTAATGATTCATTCTTTTGTTATATTTATAAGAAAACAAATAGTCTATATGTATCAACTCTTGATACATATATATGTTAACTAATAACTACTTCTACAAAAGGTATTAATCTTTAGATAACAAAGCCATTTAATCTCATTCCACCCTTTATATCAATATTGGTTTCCATTTATAGACAAAATATTAGCTCTCCAACAAATCTTTTTTTATTTTTTTTTCCATTTATATTTGCTTAAATTTTTTGAGAAAGTTTGTCTAATAAATAATAGATTTGGATTCATATTTGAGCCTAATCAATACCAGATTTGTATTTGTATTTGATTCGAATTCGATTCATATTCGATTCAAATTCGTATGCAATTTTATTAGGATATGGTAATAAAAAATCATATCTGACTTAATGTCTAAGTCCGAATCTGAATTCGATTTTGAAAAACAAATATGAATTTGGAAATACCTATATCCGAACCAAATCCAACCTGATTTCATCCCTAGTTGATCCCCTAGTGATATTTACCAGGATAGGGGTTGAGAAAGAGGAATAACACGGGGTTTTACAGGAGGTTGGAAGAAGCAAGACCTGAGGCCCCTCGGGTTATCTTAACCCCCATTCTAATGGCCCTTCCCACCTCACAAGCCACCCTTTTAACACCCAATTTTTTAATGTCCATTCAGTGAACACCTACAAGGGTTAACCCCCCTCCAAGTAAACACAATCACAGGTTAACCCGAATCTCCAAGTTGCAAGCCCGGGCTAGCTAACCTGCAACATAAACTAGCCCTGAGCACAGGAAATGAAAGTATACTGAGGATACGTGTCCTCGGGTATGCTCTCCATGCCTATTAGTGGAATTTCTTGTTTCCAATTTATAAATCTGATTGTAAATTAACTTTCTTTGGATCAACTTTGTATTGTAGAAAGTGGACCGAAACGCAATTAATTCTCTTGCTTAGTATTTAGCAGCAGGAGGAAAAACTTGACGATAATGACGGTGACGAATAATGCTTACAGCGCCATCGAACATGCGGATGGCGGCGTTGGCCTCGTCGGCCCCGGCCATCGTGACAAAGGCGAAGCCGCGGCTGCGGTCGGTGATGCGGTCGTAGACGACGTCGGCGGCCTCCACGGGGCCCGCCTGCGAGAACACCTCCCTGAGCTCCTTGGGGGTCATAGAGTACGGGAGGTTCCCCACGTAGATCCGCCCGGCGCCGCGGTCCCCACGCCGTGCCGCCGCCCCCCGGGGGCTCTGATCCTGCTCGTCGGAGTAGTAGTCTTCGTCTTCGTAGCCTTCCTCGTCGCCGGAGGAGTCGGCATCGTAGCCGTCGTCCTCGTAGTCGTCGGTGGAGAAGGCAGAGGCGGTGGCGTGGAGGTGGTGGTGGTGGAGGGGTCGGTGGGGTGGGAGGGCGAGGGAGAGGGTGGCGAACGGGGAGGAGGAGGGGTTTGGTGGGGGTGCGAGGGAGATGGGGGGGTGGTGGTGGTTGGGGAAGAGGAGGAGGAGGTGGTGGTGGTGGTGGAGAGAGGAGGTCGGGTAGATGGTGGTGGCCATGGGGCAGAGGAAAGGGTAGGAGAGGAGGTCGAGGGTTTGGTGTCCGGGGAGGGTTTTGGAGGGGTAAGGGAGGTGGATAAGGTTTTATGCAGATATTTTGAGAAAGTTTATCTTATGCAAACAAAGATTTTATATTTAGCATGTTTGTGCCTATGGCAGCGTATGTTCTTGCTCAAGATGTCATGCTTTATGCCATTCCATCTATGTGAGGTTGGAAGTTTAATAGTGTGTGAGCTGGTTTGTGTCAAGATTGGGGTTAACCAGGTTCCTAATTTCTATGGGAAGGTTGAAGTTTAATTAAGGTATTGGAGAATTAACAAAGAGGATAATGATTGCAATTGTGATTCGGAGGTTAGCGAGAGTTTCACTCGAAGTGGTGAAGCCGAGAATGACATTGATGTGAATATGGAGATATGAGAAAAGAAAGATGATTTTTTTTATTTATTGACATTTTTGGCAATAGATAATGACAGTCAATTGGACTTTAAGGTGACGTTTAATTGAGGAGTAGTGATATTTCAAGATAGAACAAGTGATGAAATAAAATATGTGAATATTTATTTGTATAAATAAAATAAGTAGTAATATAAAATAATTAATATATTAATACGATGTTAGTAAATAATACTTTAATTTTATTATATGAGAATTGATATACTCCTCTATTTTTTCTTTTTTGATATCTTATGAGATATCCCTCAAGGGTATTTAAGCAATGAATCTCAACATAATAAGAAAGTATATAAGTGCATCCATGTAATATGTAAGACCCCATGAATGTTTTCTATACCTTCCTATCTAAGAATGTGACAGGCAAGCTAAAATCAACATCAATCCAGCCCACTCAAAAAGCATGTCAACCTGCTCGTTAATCTGCATAAGGCAGCATAATTTAGCATCGTTGCAGCATTATGCCTTCACTTGCCATCCTTTCCAAAAGATCTATCTTGCGCCCTCTTAATTTTCATCTAAGAGAGTCCCTTGGCCTTTTATAGTGTCCTAAAAAATGTGTTACGAGAGGATCTCAATAAACAAATGATGCAACTGACATTGATACTTTCCATTTGATTGTGAGATAAATTAAAGTTAGATGACTTATAATAGGAGTTAAGGTGGTTCTAAAGTTTTTGGATAAAAATTTGTTTGGAATGTAACAGGTATATAAAGATGTTCGTAGTTGGTAATATTTAATTACGTTTTGGGTTGGCCCCATCAATACATGTTTAATATGAGCTTAATATACCTAAATCAATTATCGAAAATGCTTCAACCGAAGTTATCAAAGAGCAATACTCAATCATCTATTATTCACTGTTTAGTTTCTTGAGTTGTTGATGTGGTACTATTTATCAGAGACATTACACTGACAAACCTTCACATTACCACATGCCAAAAATGTCTGGCAATGTCTCCGAAAGCCCTAAGTTTACCAAGCATACATTGAATATTAACAACATGGAACTATAACTAAATATCCCAAGCTGAAATCCAAACGATGGTATGCCTTGACAACCATGCCGAGGTTATACATTCAGCTTAATTTATTGGAGCCCTCTGCCACTCACAAGCAACAGATGAACTCTGTGTTGTGCTCTCATATATCCTTCAAAACGAACGTTTAACTTGGAAGCTATCGTCAGTGAAAGTGTATAGATCCCCGGCACCAACATGACCAGCAGAGCTGCATGAATCATCACAAGGTAATCAATGACTTGATAGAGCATTAGTACCGCAGCTTAAGAGTGCCTGTGGGGTAACTGTGATAAGATAAATCAGACGTTAGATTTTATCGAAGCCAGGTTCACTGCAGGCTTCTGGAATACTCGAACTGCTGGCATGCCATCACCACCATCATTTCCAACACGCCATGAACGGTCCTTTTTCCTCTGAGGTTTCTTGTGATGCTTGTGTGATGCAACAGGTTTCTTCTTTTTCCTGGTGTCACCGGCAGCGGGTATCCCAGAGACAATGTCAAATGATTTTAGATCATCAAGGAGATCATTTACATCAGGCTTTCCAGTGACATCCTCATCCTCCATTATTGATCCTGCATCATCGGATTCCCCTGAATCTGTAGCATAATCAGCTCCAGAATTTGAGCAGAGACAACCATCCTGTAAGACTGCCTCATCACCCTCCTCTCCAGGAGGCATTGCAAAGTGAGGAAGTTTCCCATCAATGTAATCTTTCAGAATCTGGCGGGCAGCCCTGGTTTCATCTGGCAAACCACTAGCCGCAACATATCCACGAGATGAGCAATAAGCCCTCAGTAACTCTGCAGCCAAAGGTGGTCTCCATTGTGGTTCATAAGGCTTTGGTTTTGGCAACACTATGTTGTATATGCTCTCGACGGTGCCCCTGGGAACATGATTTGCGACCACTTGGACAGCCTCCCTATGCTCGGTCATCCTATCGATAGGCAGCACACCAGAAGCTACCATTTCATACCTAGAGCTGGAAAATGAAGGGAACACCAAACCAGGGCAATCACATAGCATAAGCTCATCAGATATAATCAATGTCTGAAAATGCTTTGTCTTCCCAGGTGTAGATGTCACCCCAGTACGTTTTTCACCCACAAGAGCATTGATTGTTGAACTCTTGCCAACATTTGGGTAACCAACAAAGCCTACAATCACCTGCTTAGCTGCCAGAGCAACTTCACCATTTTTTGAAGAATGGCTATCTTCGGCATCCTTCTTGCTTAACTTTCTTTTCTGCACAATGGCCTCTGCTTCAGTCTGTAGGCGTGCCAAGAGTTCATCCTGGCTGTAGATTTTTGTATCTGCACCTTGCTGGGATTCTTGGCCATGGTTCAGCCCCATCGAGGGGTAGTTCAATCTTCTGCCTTCAAATGTAGCAGAAGCAACTTTAGCAGACCAAAATACATAAAGAATGTCATGCTTTTGGAAAAATGTTGCCCATTTCTTCCTGCAAATGGCATATAAATGAGAATCCTGCACGTTCGAGCATTTCATGCGAAAGAAGAAAATTAGACTTTTCCAGACCTAATAGTTAATGGCAAAAGATCGGCTTTATTGACAAGAAGCATAGTTCGCTTGTGTTCATCAATCTCTTGGGCATATGTCTACAAAAAACAGAATCTCAGAATTAAAAACGTATCAGAACCTTTGCTAATGATATTTAAGAAGAAAAACTTCTGCCGGATAAATGGACTATTGCATATACAGTAGCATAAGTGTAGAACAAGCTGCGCATTTTATGAATGTAGTTGCAAAAGAAAAATATAATTGGTCATTCACCTCAAGATCAGGGCAGCGGTAAAATAATGGATCACGAGCATCAACAACCATGACAATCTGAAACAACAAAATATTATAGCCTTAGAATAACAGCTGAAAAAACAGTCAAAACAAAAATAAACAGCATACATATATGAGAAGTCCTGCTTATTGCAAGATAGATGATTACAGCAAAATCTCTCTCCATGCTTTATATTTGTCACTAAATTAATGTGCATCTATATTTTTATGGACACCAAAAAGTACCTGTAAAACCACCAGATAGAAGCCAACTAAAAGAAAGCAATTCAAAAGCATTTGGTTATATAATAAAATCTTTGAGACATCATATACAATTTAGCTGAATTACCAACAATGCACTCCAAACGTCCATTTCAAAGGAGCATGGATGCCTAATGAATAAAGTGCTTTTACACATAACACAGTCCAGAAAGTTCATTCTAAAATCATTGACCTCATGGATTGTCCATCCTATTATTATAATCAATGTGATCCAGACTCTTCAAACATATTTAAAAAAAAACATATTTAACATGGAGGAAAGTGACGAAGAAAAGAGAATGCCTTATTCCAAATGCGAAACACCAGCCTCTCATTTATATTAGAGAGATTTGGGAAAATTACAAAGATACCACAAAAGTAACATAAATAGTAAAGAAGTCCCTAGGCTAAACACTCCCCCCTCAAGTTGAGGCATAGATATTTACAAGACCCAACTTGTCACATAAGAAATCAAGATACTTCTTCTTTAGAGCCTTGGTAAATATACCAGCCAACTGAAGCTCTGAGGAGACATATGGGATATTAATCTTGCCACTAAGAACAACATCATGAATAAAATAGCAATCAACCTCGATATACTTGATCCTCTCATGAAATACCAGATTTGAGATAATGTAAGTGACAAATTTATTATCACAGAAGAGTGGAATAGGTATAGCAGTCTGGACACGAAGATCCTGTAAGAAGGAAACAATTCACATAATCTCACAAGTGACCTGTGCCATGGCTCTATACTTTGCCTTAGCACTCGAACAGGCTACAATACTCTGCTTCTTGCTCCTCCAAGAAACTAGATTCCCCCCAAGATAGACTGCAAAACTTGAAGTGGAGCATTGATCATCCACAAGCCCAACATAATCTACATCAGAGTAAGCAAGTATATCTAAGCTACCACCACCTTTGTAATACAACCCTCTACTTGGTGTCCCGTAGAGGTACCTCAGGATGAGGCAAACCTCACGCCAATGGCTATAACGTGGAGCTGCATGTGTTAACTAGCTCTGCTCGCTGCAAAACTAATATCAGACCTCATGATGGTAAGATAGAGTAAGCGACCCACTATACTATGGTAACAAGTGACGTCCTCATATAATGGATCTTCCTCATCAGAAGAGCGTTCAAGGAGTGGCTCCACAGGTATACCAAAGGGCTTAGTCCCGAGTAAACTTGCCTCCTGAAGAATCTGAAGTGTATACTGCCTCTGTGATAAGGACAAACCTAACCCCCTGTCATACTGCCTCAATCCCCAAAAAGTATCTCAACTCTCCCAAGTCCTTAGTAACAAAGGTAGACTGCAAGAAGGATTTGATCTAAGCAATCCCATTCTCATCATCACCAGTAAGAATCATATCATCCACATACACAGCTAATATAACAACACGGGTATACCCTCCATACTCAGTCTTCCTGATGAAGACAGAGTGGCCAAAAGTAGAGCGTTGGAACCCAATCTTCTCAATCTTTGTACTAAGCCTCTCAAACCAGGCACGAAGATTGTTTCAATCCATATATCGCCTTCCTAAGACGACAAACATGCTAACCTTGGCTGCTGTAACCTGGTGGTTGGCTCATGTACACCTCCTCAGATAAATCACTATACAAAAAAGTATTTTTAATATCAAGCTGATGCAAATGCCACTTCTTGATCACAGAAACAGAAATAATAATCCTGACAGACGTAATACAAACTACTGGAGAAAATGTCTCAAAATAATTTACCCACTATGTCTGAGTAAAACCTTTGGCAACAAGCATGGCCGTATACCTATCCATCGTCCCACCAGGCTTATATTTGATGGTGTAGACCCGTTAACAATCCAACACAGTAGCACCATCAGGGCAAGATACTAACTCCCATGTCTGTCATAACTGTAAGGCCTATATCTCCTCATCCATCGCAGCCTGCCACCTAGGATCACGAGAGGCCTGAGTAAAATCTCTGGGAATAGTAAAAGTAGTAATAGCTGAAGTAAACTGATAGACACCATCCTCAAGATGAGCAACACCTGTGTACTGAGAGAAAGGATGGAGTGTACACACTCTACTGGGTCTCCTCAAAGGTAACTGCTCCTCTACGTCTGAACTATTCTCATCTTCCAATTCAGAACAAGGTCCAGCGTCTGGCGAAGTGTGTGGCCTTCGGTGGTAAACCTGAGTCTCCTCTAGGGCAGTCGATATCGATGTTCCCTCCTCTGAGAAGTAAGGAACCTTCTTAAAGAAAGTGGCATCTGCAGTGATAACATATCTCATGCGACTCAGGTCATAACACCCGTATCCCTTTTATGTCCTAGAATACCCAAGAAAGATATATTTGACAACCTTAGGAGAACACTTGTCCTAATTACCATATGCCTAAACAAAATAAGTACATCTAAACACCCTCAAAGGCAAAGTAAAAGGTCTGTCACAATTTAGAAGAATCACCTGGAAAGGAATCTGCCCTTGAAGAACTGACGAAGATACCTAATTAACCAGGTAGCTGCGCTGAGTATGGTATCTCCTCAGAATTGCTTAGGAACCTTTATATGGATCATCAGGGTCCTAGCAATGTCCAGAAGATGTCGAAGCTTACACTTAGCCACACCATTCTGCTAGGATGTGTGAGCACAAGACGTAAGATGAATGATGCTTCGTAAAGAAAAGAGAATCTACACATCTCGATGCACAAACTCCAAGGCATTATCACTGTGGAAAACTCAGACTGTACCATCATACTGAGTCTGAACTTCTACCAAAAACTGTTGCATAATCCGAGGAATCTCTGCACAGGTCTTCATCAAGAAAACCTAAGTGAGGCGGCTATAACCGTCCATAAAAATGGTGTAATATCGATGTCCTCCTAGAGTAGGCACTCTGGATGGCTCTGACACATCACAATGTATTAGGGAAAAAGGAACAGTACTCACTCCTACGTTCCTTTGTGGATAAGTGCTTCTATGGTATTTCCCAAGCTAACAATTCTCGCACTGTAACGGCAAAGAATCTGGCAAACTGGGATACATCTGCTGCATCTTCTTGAGCGAGGGGTGCCCCCAAGTCTCCTATGCCATAGTCATGGATCATAAGCTATGGATGTTGCTCCTGCAAATAATGTAGGTATGTTAAGGTAACAGAGTCCATTTCACTCTATATCTCCACCTATAATATCCCCTGTCCGTCTATCCTGGAAATAGGAATAATTCTCGTCAAATACAACATGGCACCCAAGATCCTTACAAATGCAACTCATGGACAGCAGATCCATTGAGAACTCAGGGGCACAATGAACATTCCTTATATGCATCTTCAAGGAGGCACGTACACGCCCTACAGTTGTGATGGGTGACGTGGCTCCATTGGCCACCCTAGCATCCTTGATTCTACATGGAATCTTGGGATCCATAAAGCGTCCCATATCTCCTATAAGGTGGATAGAAGCACTGGAGTCAATTATCCACCTTCCTCCAATCCTCTTCTTCTTCCTCATATTTTCTTAGGTTGCAAACGCAAACCCCTTCAAATCTAAAACTGAACTTCTTAATGAATGGCTCACATCTTCGGTGCATGAGAGAAGGCTTATCGCGCAAGAGAGAGCAAACTTTGCTATTAACAGTAAGAGAATACTCATCACCATGATTAAGAAGTGTGGCATACACTTCATCATGCAAGAGACTGCATCAAGAACCACGAACCGAGGTGGTACACAGCCTAACTGAGCCATCGGTAGACCTGCAGCAAATTTGCCGGTAGCGATGGGGAGATCGGTGTCCTGTTGCACATGGCCAGTAGGGTCGCCAGCCACCTATTGGGCGGTGGCGGCAACTTTAGGACTGCCAACAGGGGCAGCGGCGACGACATGAGCGTTGGAGGCGCTGTCATTGTTGCTGCTCTTCGCCATGTTCTGAATCTTTGATCGAATCACCACGATGTTGGTGATTCAATCATCTCTAGGTGGGATATTTGGTGGAAGACCGGAGCACCGACTTAGGAACGCTGCTCTGGTATCATATTGAAAAAAAGAGAATGTATCATTCCAAATGAAAAAATCTAGTCTCTCTTTTATATTAGAAACCCCAAAAGTAACATAAATGGTAAAGAAATCCTTGGGCTCAACAGAAAGAAACACACATTGAAATTTGGAAAACAAACATCTATACCCCACTGCCTTACAAGTAGGATGCATAATACAGTCCTCCATAAAATCTCAAGAACAAAATCAGGCTGTCAGAAAAACTTGCACGTAATTATAAGGATTGAAAATACCTAATTGATGGCTTAAGCATTTCACATGACTGATTTAAGCCCATCAAAATTAAAGTCAACAGGTTGTTGGCATGAGTTTTTCATTGAGGCTTGGGTCATATTAGAGCTATAAAACAGTCATAAATGTGAGAACTCATCTTGTGTAAAGCCAAATGCTACATCATAGAAGTGATGATGGTATACACCTTGAAATTCTACACAAGCCATCTTTAAAGTCCCATATGTCCTGGTAATTGACTAAATGATCAATTGAATTTACCTTCACAAGGATATTGGAATTTCAAATTGAGGATGTTGTACCACACTAAGGATATTCCACATCAGGAAATCGTAAGTGGTTAGATGCAATTACAAGAGTTGAGAAGTGCTACCTGATAAGTTAGGGTTAAGCCTTTTGGATGGTTGATTAAGTCTATTGCGTACAAACCCAACAGATTACTAGGGTCCCTTTTTTTTCTCAATTTGACTTGGGTCAAAGCTTGGGTCATTATAGTTGACTCCCTTCCCCAACCTTCTCCCCCACCGACTTAGGGCTTGGCATAGTTTAATCTCTTGATTAGTACCATGACTTATTTCACTGTGGAAGGACAAAATTGCCCTTAAATTTTAACTGATTCATTATTAGCATGAAGACAGGTCTTGTTCTCTAAACAAACAGCATGCTTTCTATTAAAGCAACTAAAATGAATTGCAATTGGTGTGCACTGTAACGGTAACTTTGACCTCTTTTCGAAAAAAATAATAGCAACTTCAACAATTGCACCACAAACTAAAGCTTCACCAGTAAAAGATCAATTTGAATTCAAGAATTGTAAAGTAGCTCACCAAGTCACTTCTCTCTAACACTCGCCAAAGTTGTCTCCAAACATCCAAATTCTTCTCAAATGGAGTAAGTACCAAATTTTCATTCTCCTCAAGCCTAAAAAGGTAAGTGTTAGACAAGTTAATACATTGAAGCCAAAAAAGCAACTAACAAAGGCACAGGACATATAAGGGAAAAAAAGGCATGTGGGGGATGCTTTGAGCACTATAAACCAATATTATTAGTAGACAAGATATAATGGTCAAAAAAGAAAGCATAATGATCAGTTTCACCACTATTTCATGCATTCATGTAAGCCCCGGATAATCTGTGTTTGATGCACTTAAATAATATAAGTAAAATATACGGCACCAATCAAGAGGCTTAAGATGGCCACAATAAGGAGAAGATGGAAGACTGGGAATACATGAAAGGAATGCACTACCTAAGATGAGAGATAATCACTTGAAAAATAATCACTTGAAATTGATTAAAAGGGTCGAACAAAGACCTTGAAACACTTCATAATAAGTTTACCTACCCCAAAATGGAGAGTAAAGAAATATAGGCAGCCTTGAAACAAATGAAGGTGTTAAGAATTAGAAAAGTATTAGAGTATTAAAAAAGAGTCCTTATTTAGCTTAGTCTAATTTGTTAAGTTTAGAAGTCCCGGGTCCTATTTTAGTATTATTGTTTGGATTTGTTGTCCCAACTTCTATATAAAGGGGGTTAGCGATTTCTTTTCAAAAATAAGAGGCATTATTCTTCCACATGGGGGACCCCACCACCGCTGGCCCTACCTTTCTCCCTCTCTCTCCTACATGCAGCACCCACCCCACATGCTTCCTTCCTCATGCACGCCACCACGCCTGCGGCCTACCTGCCATCATGCGTATACACTTTTGGCCCTTTCCTATCCGCAGAGCACAAGTGTGCCTGGTAGTCCTGTTGATTGCACCACCGCATATGGGTCTCCCTATCCTTACGCACCACCACGCGCCTTCCTGCCCTCTCCGCATGCAAATCACACGTTGTTGTTCCTTTCTTTAGGCGCGAACCACCCACTACCTTGATCTTGTCGTGCACAACCATGCATTGCGCCTATCCTCTTTGTGCACATAACATATGCCATTGCCTTGCCCTATGCACACTATGTGTTGTCCGTTGTGATCTCTAGTGCGCTACGTGCACTACTGCACTCCTCGTGCACGCTAATGCGTGCACTACTATTGCCTCACGCATGCACTATGCGCATCAATCCTTGTTGCATGCTCTGTGCACATGATTCTCTACTTCTCTAACAACACCGGGATCTTCTTCCTCTATGGATACCAAGACTCTGGCATCTACTACTATTGGAATCGTCCAGGGCACCTCGATCAAATTTAATGGGTCCAGAATTACATCTTTTGGTCTAAAGTCTTCAAGATCTTCATTGGAGGCCAGAAGAAGTTGTATATCCTAACCAAATAGGAGGTAACACCAAGGATAAAGACTACGAGTAAAGGGAGTAGGATAATTACATGGTGATAAACTAGCTCATGAACAGCATAGAGTTGAAGATCACAACCAATACACTGTACAAGAAGAATGAAAAGGACAATTGTGACAACTTGGCTAAGAAGTACTCCCAGAAGTCCAATGGCTTTAGACTAGCAGACATCTATCATAGGATATAATCCACCAATCAAGGGAACCTATCCTTGGTTGATTACTATATTACCATGGAGTCGCTCTACAAGTAACTCGCGATCTTTCAGCCCTCCTGCTGTGATGCCCAAACTACACAAAGGGCTAAGTGGCGAACTTACAAGTTCCTTGACGGATTGGACACTCGCATCAGTCTGCCAAGCATCAACTTCTATCCCCTGACGTGCCATTGGATCTAGAGAGTCTATAGTCGGCTTCAAAAGATCAATGCAAATGCCTTGCTGGCAATCACTACTGCTATTGTTCTTAACACCTCCACCCTTGTTGCCTTTGGAAGATAGGGTGGTCGCTATGGATGTGACTAGTGTTGATGCAAAACACAAATCAACCTAATTTTGATGTTAACAAAATAAGAATTATTACTTGTAATTATCTTGTTGATGCATAACTTAAGCCATACAATGATGATGACGACTAAAGAACTATCTACATGATGACATAAGAATGACGTAGCTCAACATGAAAGCAAATGGAGATGAACTTAAAAAGGAGAGCTAAGGATGAAATTCAAGAAGAGCTTCAAGGGTCCAAGTAAAGTCATATAATTTTTATGTTTCTAGAAGCTTTGTTAAATAACCATTTGATTACTTAACAAAGCTTCTAGAAACATAAAAATTACATGATTTACTTGGACCCTTGAAGCTCTTCTTGAATTTCATCCTTAGCTCTCCTTTTTGAGGTCATCTCCATTTGCCGCCACGTTGAGCTAAGTCATTCTTGTGTCATTATGTAGATAGCTCTTTCGTTGTTATCATCATAGCATGACTTAAGTTTTGCATCAACAAACTAATTACAAGTAATAATTCTTACTTTGTTAACATCAAAATTAGGTTAATCAATGCTTTACACTACCAGTCTCTCCCTTTTTGATGTTTGACAAAATAAGTTAATAAAAATAGCTATGGAATAGAAAACATAAAGAAAGAGGATATAGAATAAATATCATGAACAACCTACTCTCCTTGCATCCACTGCAAAAGAACAAACCATCCGTCCAAGAGATGTTGGGACAAGTTCGACAAGCCCACTTAGGCTAATCAAATGACAATAGAGACGTCTACTCCTGAGACTGGATTTGATCAACCTCCTATCCAATTGGTCCACGTGGAACTTGAGAGTCTGCAATTTATACTGAGGAGTGAGTCCTCATCTACCGTTGCCATGGCTGCAGCCCTTGACCCCACTTCTAAGGACCATGCTGCTAAGCCTTCTGATCCAGTGTGTGGATTCTTTGGTGAAGTTGATGAATTGTGGGGACTTTAAGCAAGACTCTCCTACCTCTGCTACTGCCTTCTTAGGAACATTTCCATGTCTCTGTCTACTACTTCTGCTACAACCCTACTACTCATCTTCAGTTGCTATTGCCTTGACAACACTGCTACTGTCATCCTTAGCTACTACTCTGCTACAGCCTTCTACCATCTATCACCATTGCTACTTCTACTAGTTTACCATGGATGCTATTTCTCCTACAACCGCCACCTACTCCTCTAATCTACTGCTTGCCTACTCCTCTGGATGTTTACATTAGGAAGGAATCCAAATCTTGTCTACTATAATAAGTTGGGCGTTTTACACGCTCCAACTTGGCGGGGAGTGTCAGAGTATTAGGAAAGAGTCCTAGTTTGGTTAAGTCAAACTATTTTATTATGTTTAAAAGTCTCGAGTCCTATTTTAGTATTCATGTTTTCATTTTCTATTTCTATTAGAATTTATTATCCCAACTCTCTATATAAAGGGGGTTAAGGATTTCTTTTCAATAATGAGAGGCATTATTCTTCCACAAAAAGAAAGTGATTGGCAGGGATAAAATGGCAATCACAAATGATGGAGAAAGGGAATAGTGCAAACCTAAAAAGGCATAATTGTCAAGGAAATCATTTTTTGAGATAGAAATGTTGAGGAAATCATACATGACAAACAAGCAAAAGAATATGGAACACCCAAAAACAATTGTGTTATACAAGTGGAGATTTGAATTGCATATTAGCCAATAAGATGCAATTGATCAAACCAAAAGAATATGCTTTTATTGCCGAAAATGGTACAATTTGTTGCAGCTTCTTGCTTGTTGTATTCCGACAAACTAAGCCTTGTGCATTAATTGCTAAACAATGTCATCAGTGGACAAAAGGGATGCTTCTACAACTAAACAAGTAAAATGACTACCAACAAGCACTTAAATTTCCAATGAATTATATACTTCCATGGCAAATAATCAAGAATATCTAGCAGGACGCCTTGATAACTTATGTAAATAGGGTAGTCTACACATGCAGATGCATGAATGCTCACACACCCATACATGTATGCTCATAATACATACACATATGCACATGCACACCTACTGATGCAAACAACCTGCGCCATCTTCACTCTTTCTTTTTTTTCGGAAAGTGCAATCTTCAGTTTTTAAATTTGCAAGATGGTTGGTAAATATGTCCACGATGCCAGATGAATGTGTCTAAATCTCAACATTGATCAACATATGAGGATAGAGTTTGGAAGTCTCCACAAAGTAAATCCAACATTAGGAAATAGAATAAAGAGATATCAAAGCACATATAGGGATGCCTTTTCCCAGAAGAAGAAGAAGCATCCACACCTATAGGGGTTCCACTGATATTTGAAGAAGGAAGCAACTTAAATTTGTTCTCCATAGAGTAGTCTGAGTAGGTGATAAACTGAAATTGGCATTGAATTGATTTTATACAATGTTATCTCCCTATGAAAAATAGCTAAATATCGACCAAGAAAAGGAAACATCTTGAAGAGGTGGACCAACCTTGCAAGAGTTCTTCGCCATGCTAAGAATGCCTGCCTCTCATTGGCATCAAGCTCGTCCACTGACATATTGGCATCCCAAGGTGGCCTACAGTGATAATCCATCATATATTGACATGCAGAGTAATAAAAGAAGCAGCATATAGAAGTATATCCCTCCACGCAAGAGGCAATAAAACAAACAAACCCAACCTTGACTCTTCTGATGAAAAAAGGAGAGAAATCATGTGATATAATTTGCAGAAAATTGACATGAAGCTCCTTTTTAATTCAGAAAAAAAAAAGGTACCAGTAATGCCCTACCTACGTGGAACACGGAGGCTGCTTGCATGCAATTCTTCCTGTTGCTTCTGTTGCTTTCTCTTTTCGCTAGCCACAATGGGTCCAGCAGCACCGGAACCTCCATCCCTACCAATATCAAGAGCAAGAAATGAGCCACTGACATCGCTACTATACCACACACAGCATTTTTCTAACTTCTCATTCAGATAGCTAATTCAAACACCTTTCCTCTAGAAAAGAAACCAAAGCCTAAGTTGCCCATAAAATATATTTCTTTTTATGTTCGTCAGTTACCTAAATCTCTGCCTAATTGAAGAACCGAAGGTGTGCTCACCATCAAAGCAACTATCACTGGAATCAATCACGAGAAAATTCAATGAGGTCATTTAAAAATCACGGAAAGTGAAACCTCAAAGAACTCAATACATGAGTTCACGGCAATTAGATCCTAAATTCTGCTTTAATGAACCAACAGTGTTCTTGTACCTCAATAGATACAACACCAAAATTTCAGGAAAGAAGGCAAGTGGAATTTTGATTCCCCATTACAATTCGAAGAGTTACAGTCATGTGATTGAGAGAGAGAGAGAGAGAGAGAGAGAGCAACGGATTGCGAACACCCATACGGAAACACGTACAGATAATGAAAGTTTACAACACCTCCACAAACCAATTTATGCATCCTCTGCCTATGTCTAATGCACATTTCCACACGATCACATTCATTCGATTCACGATCACTTTAACGTGCACGTCTAAGAGCATCTGCTACAAGACATACTCGCCGCCACTACGAGGTTACTGTATCACGGCTTGATGATAAAAACACGCTAAGCTTCCCACTGATATCCGGCCGTTAGCAAGACCTAAACAAACTCTCGGAAGACAAAAAGGTCACGAGAGTGCGATTGCCGATCCTTCGGACGTCGGCATCAAAGGGACTCGAGAAAAGGGGGAGAAATTTACAGATCGATGCGGAGGGCGGGGGAGGGGCTGGTGGACGAGGAGTAGACGCGGGCGGCCTCCTCGGCGTTCTCGAGGACGACGTCGATGTCGGTGAGCTCCGTGACGGACTCGAGGGGTCGCCGCTGCTGCTTTCTAAGAGCCGCGCCCTTCTCTCTCGACTCGCGGATCATCTGGTTGTGATGCCTCACCAGCGCCCGCCCCAGACCGCCGGCGCCGGAGGACTTCTCCTTCTTGCCGGTCATGGTTCTTCTCTTCTCTCTCTTTCTTTTTTGTTTTTGGGAGTGGGGGGAAAAAGGGTGTTCTTGGTCTTGGTCGGGGATAAAGCGGGGGAGACGAACCCTACTTGGTGGAGGCGGTGGCTTCGCGCCGTTCGCGGAGGCGATGGTGGAAGGAAAGAGGTTGGGTCGATATTCCACTGTAGAGCGTAACGGGAGGCACTCTTGTTATTTTCCAGATGGCCAGATGAAGGGTATTTTTCGGTTAATAGGATTCTTTTTTTCTCGGGATCACATTTAAGCATATCGAGTGCTGTAATTTCGTTCCGTTGAAGGTGTTAGAATCAACGAGTCTTCGTAAGTTTTTGAAGAACAGAAGAGAGGACGATAAGCATGTGAAACCTATCTCCAGTCAATTTATAAGAAATAAAGTCAAAGTTTAAGTTATCTATTAAATAATTTTTTATACTTGCGAGTCATTTGAATCCCAACCTAAAGAAAAATTAAAAATATATTTGAGCATTCTATGACTTTCAAGAGCACGTAATGTATCAATTTTGGGATAAGTAATTGAATTAAAAGACTCAAAGGTTAATAACTAACATAAATGAAATTAGTTGTTTTTACAAATAAATGATAATGCATCTTTGCATAGTCTCATTCATTTGTATACGTAATTCGTGATCCTAACATGAATGTCTAATAAAATTTTCACCAACATCAATCTTTCTTGTATAGAATTACTTGTTACCACAATGAGTCCCTTTCATGACCATCCACACCCATATCCAAATTAATAAATGAATATGGATATAAACACAAATTCCCACCTATTTTCCAATGAAATTCTTCTAAGTCACCAAAGTATAATCGCAAAATTGAACAAATATTTAATGACTCAAATTGAAGATATGGCTCCTTCATTATATCATACACCTTAAAATAAACTTGATAGCCGTCGTCGCGTGTGAATTGAAATATGTTTGAATAGTAGTGCACTAATCAAAGTGGAAACACACGTAATTTACGCTTTTGTGATCCAAACCTCAAATCGATAATTCGGAAATGCGGTTGGATTCCTGGCCTCGCAACAACTCCCACAACTTGCTTCGTGTAGATGTCAAACCTAAAATGCATGAAAAGTGTGCAAACCTATATGCAACCTATTTAGAGATCTGCAGTACGCAAATGACCTCAAATTCGAGATCCAAGAGTTGTGTTAGATTTCTTGTCTCGCAATGCTTCCAATACTAGTTATTTTCCAAAAATCTGAGATCATTTGACCTATTTGTAAGGACTACTTGTAGCTAAGGAAAAAAATACTAGCATTATAATCCTAATCCTAATCCGATGCAAACTGATCCCCAATGTAACCTCTCCACCCCTCTCGCATCTTATAAAGCCCTCTCTCTCCTTCCCTTGTCTCTCTTTCTACAAGCACCTCCCTTCATACTCTCTCTTTCCCTTGCATGCACGGGAGAGAAAGGGAGAGAGTGACCAAGAGGGTGGAGAGAGAGAGAGAGAGAGAGAGAGAGAGACCAGGCAAGGGAAGAGTCAAGGAAGAGTAGTGATAGCAAGTGCCAATGCTGAAGTGAACAACGTAAGGGCAGTGGTGCCTGACAAGCATGGATGGTGGTGGCTGCCACATGCGAGGAAGCTGCGAAGGATTTGAGTTCACATGGAAATTGGTGAATTCCAACAGGATGTTGTTAGGAATCACTAAAGGACGACAGGAGCATTGCTATATGGCGACGATCACTAACGTAGTGATAAAATGAGACCGTCCAAGGTGGGTCTACCATATAGAAAAAACGAAGAAGAGAATATTAGGAGGGAAGGGTTGTGGAGACTTGTTGGTGAGCCACTGGATGGCAGCAAAGGTCTAATGAAGCAGTAATAGGGATGACACGTGGTTGATGATAGATCGGTAGGCCTCTTGGTGGCATGGTAGTGGTGCCCCCCCCCCCCCCCCAAGCTAAAGAAGTAAAAATGAGAGGGGAGGAAAAAGATGAAGAGAGAAAAAAAAGATAAACTAACATATATGGTTTTAACCATTGGCCATTAACAGTAAAGTGCGTTGCTAAAGAGGAGGGGCTCTTGATCTCCACAACCTTTTGCGGAAACACTCTGGTGATTATGTATGGCCATCCCAACGAGATTTCAATTTCCCTGGAAAAATCGTAAGTCTGGATTTGAAAAGCTAGACTTGTTGATTGGGATCAAAGGTCTTTCTAAGGATATACTTATCATGCAAGACCTTAGTTTTCTCTTTATAAGCTTGGGAGGTGTCATAAGTATCATTCCTCAGCTCCTCAAGCTCACTTAATTCCAGAAGTTGTGCCTTACCTACCTTTTCTAAATCAATGTTGACACTTTGAATAGCCTAAAGTGCCCTATGTTCAAGCTCAACGGGTAAATGACACGTTTTCCCGTACACTATCTGAAAGGGAGACATACCCAAAGGAGTTTTGTAGGCTATCCAATAAGCACATAAAGCATCATCCGGCTTTTGGGACCAATCCTTCCTATTTGGCCTAATAGTGTTTTCCAAAATATTCTTAATCTCCCTATTTAACACTTCAACTGGGTCACTCGTTTGAGGGTGGTAAGGGTAGCGATCTTGTAAGATACTTCCAAACTCTTGAGTAGTCGATTGAAGTGATGGTTTCGGAAATGAGATCCCCCGTCACTTATAATCGTTCTAGGGCAGTCGAAGTGAGATATGATATTGGCCTTCACAAATTTTAATACCACGGAGTGATCATTTGTACGCGTAGAAATGATCTCTAACCATTTGGAGACATAATCAGCTGCCACCAATATACACTCATAACCATGGGAACGAAGGGAAGGGTCTCATAAAATCTATTCCTGTTGAATGGCGAATTAGGAGTTTTTAAATATGCATTCGTTATAGTACACTCCTAAATCGTACAACAAGATATTTAAATTTATAAACTCAGAATCTAAAAGGAGTCCGAGGTCATTCGCAGGGAGCAAATGTGGAACTCACACATTAATCTTCATTTAAAATAGATGAGGACAATTAATTGATCACAAAAATAGATATTCAATGAATACAATTTGTCAGATTGTAATTTAAATGATGATGAGATAAAAAGAATAAAGAGTATTTAAAAAGTGGTTGTTTAGATCACCAATTAGGTCATCTAATTAAGCATGCATTTCACATTCAAATTATTCAACAGTAATCTTCAATCAGAATTCAATGTAAACTTAGGTTCTTAAATCATTCAACAGTAAGTAGAACCAAATCAGATTAGACGTCAGGAGTGCAACATCAGACGACTTAAGTGTCACAAGCACAAGGCTCTTCAAGAACCTTCTTCTTCTCAAAGCTTCCTTCCTTCTCAAGGCTTTCTTCTTAAGCCTTTACCTTCTTTAGCACATGAGCACTAATTTCCTTCAGCAACCAAGTGTTCAGCTTTTCTCCAAGGGCATGCATTTCGAGGTTAAGCAAAGAGCAAAACCCTCCCCCCTCCTCTTCACAAATCCCTTATCTTTTCTCTCAGGACCGACTTAATCGGGCATATAATCAGGTAAATGGATCTAGGTATCGGGTCCAAGCCTGTGTGGATGTGTGCACGGGTGAGGGTTCGTGGTGAGTGGGGACCTTACTCCCTAGTGTCTGAGGCAACAAGGCTATGGGAGGAATTCCACTTATGCGTTGCGTTTGGCCTGTATTCCCATGATATGGGACTATCTGCTCACGGCTCCTTCGAGCATCTGCAGCGGAGGTGAAGCTCTTCAATTGCGGATGCTTCTACTACTGGGAAGCCAACAGGAGACGCGGATGGCGTCATGAGGTGAAACCGCATCTCCTGATGCTGAATGCAGAGGGTTTGGCAACTGGGTGAAGGTGGAAGACATTAGCAATGGTGGCTGCATTAATGTCCCCAGAAAAGATACCTGCGAGCACAAATATGGGATAAAAGCCCTGGTTAAAAAGCTCAAAGGCTTCGCTGGATGATGGCGAAGGTGGTAGTGGCGATTTCATGGTGAATTAGGGTGTGTGGTGGCTGGACGAAGGCGGAAGGGGTGAACGGAGAAGGAAGTGTCCGGTGGAGGCATTGAGTGCGTGAATCGTGGAATAAGGATATGAGTTTTGTGTGGATGGATGAGGCGGAGCTTTTAGAGGTGGAGTTGGCACGTTTGGTATGGTGTGGAGCACGGATGGTCACACCATAGGTACGCCGAACGTGGGGAAGACGGTGGCGTTGAGGGCGTATCGATGGTCAAAAGAGAAAGAAAAGGAGCTAGAGAGATTAAGGAGGGAAAAAGGGAGAGGATAAGACCTAATTAACGGACGAAAGGGGAGAGGTGGCCACACCAATGTGATGGCCGAACATGGAGAAGATGACATCTCCGATAGGGGAGAGAGACGAGGATGAAGGAGTAGGGTGGCTCCTGTTGGTATTGCGAGAAGCGGAGGAAGAAGGGAAGATGTTTCCCTCTGCCTATTGTATGTGGCAGAGGGCGAAGACAGAGGTTGGAGGAGCTCTTCGGAGCTGCAGTCGGAGGCGTGCAAAGTGGGAAAATTGTGAAGAAATGTGGCCTGAACCGAGCTCATTTGGAGAGGTTGTGTACGAGGAAGCTTTATAGAGGTCCAGGGCGATCTCTAGATCAGGAAGGAAGGTTTTCATGTCTTGGGATTGGAGGAATAAGGCCCAAGATTCTTGTGCGTTCGCACGAGCAACCAGCAAAGATTTGGGACTCAAAATTGATCCCAGATGGTTCTCCTAGGTGTGAACATCAATCCCACCAAATTTGGTGGGATTTAATGAAGATTCACGTAGGATTAGGCATGGTCAAAGCCAGCCTGGAGGTCGGTTAACCTCCAATGGCGGTAGGGACCTGCTTGCGAAGAAGATAACAAAGTTAGGGGTCAATCTGGAAGGATTTCAAAAGCTGAGGGGCTAATTGAGAGAAAGAGTTTGATTGAACTAAAATGCAAACTAGGTCAAGATGAACTCTGATTAGGCCCAAATTTTGGTACAAATATAATTTGAACCCAAGGAATCTGATGATGAGGTTGGATTTTAGTTTTGATAAAGTTTGATTGGGCAAATTATGTAAAAACCTAAATTAGGGTAGAATTGTGTTTGTGACACTATTTAAGGTCAACATGGGTTCCAAAGGTCAAATCAAGGATATCAAACGTCATGAAATATTTTTCTATGAATTTTAGAAGGTTTAGATGAATTTTATCCTAACCAGAACCTCAGTAATTCAAGCGGATCTAAAATAAGGGTTTTAGGAACTGAATCAGTTCTCGAAGTGCGTGAAACCCTATTTCTGTCTGCATGGACCCTCATATTAGACTTTAAAGCTCATTTGACCTTAGATTAACCCCTAGGAAACCCCTTGGTTACTCTGTATTCGTGATATGATTTTAAAACTGAAGAATTAACCCTGTTTTAGTGTATTCTTCTAGAAAAGGATATGCAGGGAATTACGACTCTTAGGCGATTATGTAGGGTATTTATCAATTAATTTTGACTAATTAAAGCTAGTTATGGCTCATGATGATGTTATCATCAATTTCTCATACATAAAAAATTTCAACAGGTTGAATTGGGTGTTGGGGCATCTCATTCCGCTTCTCAATCATTCTAGTTCGTTGACATCTAATACAGGCCTTAACAAAGTTATGAGAATCTTAAATAAAGTAGGCCACCAAGAATCGAATTGGATAACCTTAAAAGCCATTTTCTTAGCACCAAAGTGTCCTCCATAATGAAGCTCATGGCAAAATCTCAAAACACTTTGTTACTCCTCTTCAGTCATGCATCTCCTCAAAACCTGGCCTTGTCCAATTCTAAATAATTTTGGCTCTTCCTAGTGAAAGTTTCTAGCTTGGGAAATGAATATCTTTCATTTTTGCTCATCCCTAGAGCCAAGAGTCTCTCCAATGACTAATTAATTGACGGAATCAACATATAAGGGTGAAGTCGATGTTACCGCCATAAGGGTTTCATCGGGAAATGTCTCGCGAATGTCTCCAGATGGAGAGTCATCAAGTGGGAGACAAGGCAGGTGGTCAGCCACTACATTTTCCACTCCTCACGAATCTCCAAGTCAAACTCTTGAAGGAGTAGAATCCACCTAATCAAGCGTGGCTTAGAGTTCTTTTTGGCAATGAGATGTTTCACTGCCACATGATTAGCAACAATAACCACCTTAGACCCAAGAAGATAAGACCTAAACTTCTTCAAAGAAAATACTACGATAAGTAATTCCTTTTCTATCACAGTGTAGTTTTGCTGTGGGTCAGTTAAGGTCTTGCTAGCATAATGTAGCACATGAGGTCTCCCCTCAACCTGTTGTCCAAGGACAGCTCCCATGGCGTAATCCAAAGCATCACACATCAACTCAAATGGGAGTGTCCAATTAGGAGCTTGGAGAATAAGTACAGAGATCAAGGCCTCCTTTAGTGTGTGAAAGGCCTCAGCGCACTTTGCATCAAAATCAAAGGAGGATTCCCTCGCCAGTAGATCGCAAAGTGCCCCAAAGAGTTTACTAAAATTCTTAATGATGCTCTTATAAAAGCCAACATGGCCCAGAAAGGATCTAATCTATTTGACATTCGTGGGTAATGGGAGTTTGGAAATAGAATCGACCTTAGCCTTATCTACTTCTAAGCCTCTCTCAGACACATGCCCAAGTACAATACCTTTCTGTACCATGAAATAACTCTTCTCCCAGCTAAGGACTAAACCAGTCTCCTTAAATCTCTTCAGTAGATTTTTTAGGTGTAGGAGACACTGGTTGAAAGATAAGCCATATATAGAGAAATCATCCATGAATACCTCAACGCACTTGTTAATTGATGAGAACCTCATCATGAATCCTAACTAGCTTACTTTGATCTAATAAAATGAACAAAGCTCCTACATAACCTAATGGAAGGCCTAATTCAGGGAATTACTAATATGAGAAGAGAACATGAAACAAGGGGTAAAACTGTAATTTTACCATTACAATGCATCAATTGGATTTCTAAGGGTCTAGACATAAGTTAATTGGACTTAATAAGAGAAAAGGTGGGATGGTTTAGTAAAAAAAAGGGTTATGGCGAAATCTAGGAATTAAATGATATTCTATAACCCTAAAACAAATCCACTTTAATTCATAAGGTTTCAGGCAAGATAAAAATCAACTAAATCCTCTAAAATTCATGGAAAAATATCTCGTAGGGTGTAGAACCTTCAATTTGGCCTTTGGAACCTATTTTGACCTAGATTGGGGTCCATGTCCAATATTTGACCTAATTTAGGTTTTTATGCAAAATGTCCTGTCAAATGTGGTCAAACCTTAAAATCAACTTCACCATTCGATTCCTTAGGTCCAATTAGGCTTATAACAAAATTTGGACCTAAGGGAAGGTCATCTCGACCCACTTTGCAAATGGGTCCTCCAAATTACATTCAGACCCTCAACTTTTTGAAACCCTTGCAAATCCCCCCTAACTTCTTCATCTCTTTCTTCATTTCGGTCCCTCTGCCATTTGCAACAAGGACCATATCTTTGGAGACTTCGCGCGAAGGTTTTCACCACATTTGCATGGGGAGCCGTCCCCGGATTTGAAAGGGGAGCTCCCTGCGGAGCCCCCTACCGCATGGGCAGTTCCCCATGCCCTAAAACCCACCATACCTCTCGTGTGAACGCTCGAGAGGTATGGGTCTCCCTTCGACCTTACCTACGACATAGTTTTCCCGCTGTCTCCATGCGCTTCCCGCTCTGCCTGCGCCTATGTAAGGAAGCACAGACCACGCCGCTTCCTTCAAGTTCAAATTGGCCGAAGATTACCCCCAAATTCATCTCCTCACTTCGGCCGACTGCCCAAAGCTTCCGGCGATTCTTCCTTCCTTTTCTCGTCACTCTGTCACCGTATCAGTGGCAGAGCCAGCTCCGCCGTTCTCCTTCGCACCGCCGCCGTACCGTCGTGCGTCCTCCAACCCTCTTCCTCGTCGCCACTTCTTCCCTTGGGCCTCTTCGTCTCCGGCAACGGCAGGCACCCGCCGCTCACCCTCTGCCTCCCCCCTTCGCTCTGAACACCTTAGATAAGTACCCCTTCTTCCTCTCTTCATTTTCCCCATATTAATTTCCTAAATCGACTACTGCCACACGCCATTCGCCATCATCCCCTTTACCTCCGGCCACCAACTCCGGCGAGACCGCTCCACCCCCACAGGCCGTCCCACCCCTCGCCGACAAGTCCACAAGCTCTACCTCAACTCACTGATCATTTCCCCTCACTTCACTCACCGCGCCACTTACTCGAACCACCACTCGAACACACCCACTCGTACTCACACAATGTGCCATAGGCACACACTCACAGACACTGCCACTCCACGCCAACACCCCCAGCACCTTCGCCGTGCTCTGGCGAACCTCCCCAAGCGATTTGACGTGGCCGCAAGGCCGTTCTTGTGTTTGCAGGTTCGCCGCTCCTTCCACCATTGATGCAAAAGCATGGACCTCGCAAGCTTCGCTCTAGCTCGCGTGCTCCAGGCATAAGGGTCCCAGGTGACGTGCAAAGGTCTCACGCACGCATCCAGCCAAAGAGCAAGCTTAGTGAGCAACTGCAGCAGCGGCAATTAGGCGAAGTCCTCTTGCGGGCGCACAAGCAGAAGTGGGTGGGACTTTAGTCCCACCTCGAAAGTTCGCAACACAGGTAAGCGGCTTAAATTGAATTTTTGTTTTAGCCTGGTTGCCTTCAAACACGGGGTGAGGTCCCCTCGCCCATATACCCGCCTCGTCTGCGACCTACGCTACGCGGACCTGGCTGACCCGTTTACCTTGCACTCCTCTCATACCACCCACGTCGGTGCACTTGGACCCGGGCACGCATAACCCGACCCGATTACCTGGCTGGCTCTAAGAGAGAGAAGAGAGAAATAGAGAGAGAGAGAGACGCAAGGAGGGTAAGGGTAGGTTTTGCTTCTCTGTGTTGTGCAGGGAAGAAGGAGGAAGAGGAAGCAGTTGCGGAGGAAGAAGAAGAGGAGGCGCAGCAGCTGAAGGAAGCAGAAGCTAAAGACTTAGTCGCGCCAAAGAAGAAGAAGAAGGCAGAGGAAGGAGCCAAACAAGAAGAAGGAGGAGGCGCAGCATAGTGCAAGAAGAGAAAGAAGAGAAGAAGAAGGCCTGTAGAAACCAAGGAAGGAGGAGGCGTAGCAACTCAAGAAGAGAAGAAGTAGAAGCCAAAGAGGAAAAGAAGAAAAGAGAGGGAAGGAGTTGCCACAGCAGAGAAGGAAGAAGAAGGAGCCTAAAGAAGTACCGTAGCAGGAGTCATTTAAGGTGTCTGATTTAAAGAATCAGACGTCTGAGAGAGAAAAGACAGAGAAAAGAAGAAAGAAAGAAAAGAGAGAAAGCAAAGAGAGGAGAAGAAGGAAGAAAAAGAGTTTATTTCTTTTTGTTTTTGTCTCTAGCATTTATCTTCCTTGCATCAGTATTCAACATATTTGAGATTGTGATTTTCTGCTTCTAAATACCGAATTGCTCCCTGAGTTCGACCTCGGAATGTTTTTGAATTTCAAGTAATAAATAAATAAAATTGATAATCATTTTTCGCGATATACTACAATGCAAATCTTTTAAAAATCGTGTTGAATGACTATCATTTTTTGCGCCATTGCCTGGGAACAACGGGCATTTTAGAAGCTTTAAATCACAATTTTTTATTTTATACTGACTTAATCTCTCTCTTATTGTGTTTGTTTCAGGAAAATCCGAGGAAAGGCAAGCAGTCGCACAGTAACCACACCAAGAAATAGGTAACATTTTTAACCCTCTCTTTTAATCCCCTCACAATCTAAAGAGGAAAAACAAAAAAGAATCAATCTAGGGCCACCTGTTTTTCATATTTTAGTAATCCACAAGAGTTACTTGGTTTTACTTTCAACACATATTAACTGCATATCCACTTAAGGTAACTAGGGCTAAAACCTTCTTGATTGAGCCCTAGATACCCCTTTCTGAGGCAACTAAATTGGACCAACTAGAGCCAACCTAAGGATTACAAGCTAGGATTTTAGAGACAAATCTTCTTCTAAGCAGAGAATTAAAAATTTCAAAAAGATGTGTGCATAAGGCATTGTTTGAAAAGACCTATCCAAGAAAAATCCTAAGCAAATCAAGCTCTTAATCTACTTGAACCATAAAAGAAAGGACCTAAGAAGCTCTCAAAGGAACAAAGAGGTGAAGTTGATCCTTTGGGTCAACCAACCTTTAAATTAGGTTACTTTTGCACACAAAAGGCTTAAAGTTCAAGTAAAACCCTAAGCACCTTGATCTTAACTAAAAGAGGTAGACTTAAGAGGTCAAGGTCCCCATTCTGATCTACCTGGAATCTTAGTGACAAGAGAAGTCGGGTGGGGGAAACCCTGTAACCCTTGGGGGCGCTCCACCGTGTAGGGGTCTTCGCGGGACTCACCCTCTTTGGCTGCCCAGGTAATTATTAGGTGGACGACCTTCTGATCAAGGGGTATCATCTGCCCCGAACCTCTATAGTCACCCAACATATTTTGGGTGTCTTGATTGGGTCCAACACGTTCTAATCTCATCCAGTCCTTCAGTGTATGTTTGGTAGGAGGTTTTTGAAACCTCTTTTAGAGATCCACTCTCCCCGAGGCCAAGCCTTGGTACCTTTGTGCAGCAACCCCTCCACATAGACCTTTCTTCCGATTATGAACCTAGTTCTCTTTCTTCCATCATGACACAGCCTGTTGAAGAAGAAAATAATCTTGAGCACCAGCTTCAGCATCTTAATGACCTCTTCCAGAACTTCATGAACCCACCGCAGTACCCCATGATGTGAGATCACTATAATCCCGCTGCGGTGGCAATTGAGCCTCGAGTCCGAATCCTGATTGGAGGACCTGATTCTGAACTGAAGCCCAATATGATTTATGCCATACCAAAATTTTATGGGCTTAACTCCGAAGATTCATTCCAGCATATCAAACAGCTCAAGCATCTGGCCCAGACCTTCGGGTCAAATGTGCAAAATCGGGATATCTTACTCATGATGATGTTCTCTTTCTCTCTCATGGACAAGGTGGCTCATTGGTACCAAACTCAGACCCGTCCGATTAACACATAGGATGAACTTCGATCCGAGTTTTTGAAGAAGTTCTTTCCCGTTGGTCGGACAAACGTCTTGCGCTATCAGATTACTCACTTCACCGAACAGACAGGAGAACCTCTTCATGAGGCATGGGACCGATTTTTGGATCTCATGAGAAAGTGCCCCCATTACGGAGTTCCTAAATGGGAACAAGTCCAGTATTTTTACCAGGGACTCCGTGAGGACATTAGATTATTCGTCAATGCAACTTGCGGAGGAAATATCATGGGTCAGCATGAGGACACCGTGTGGAAGATTCTCGAGAATTTGTGCGAGAACTCCATCAACAATGACTCCATGGGTTTATTCGACAGGACGAATACCCGCGCATCAACGAATCTTAGGGGAGCACATGAGACACAAGGCCTGTCCACATCCGTCGACTTATAACTAATGGCCAGTTGGTTGGACAAGGTCTCTATCATCGAGAAGAAGGTAGACGAGCTGACTCGGCATTTGCAGCGGACCACCTCTGCGCAGAACTCCTTCGCACAGCCACCTCCCGCGAGGGAAACTATGTAAAACATCTTCCACCGATCTTCTCCATGGATGGACCCGTATCCACCCCCATCTGACTCTAGAATCGGAAGGACCTCCAATCCTCTCTATTCTTGTCGGGGGAACTCTGATCCCCCATACTTTGACTTTTCTGAGGCTTCTCAGACCTGCGAGGACCTCAACGCCATCCAGAATGACCCATTTTCCAACACCTACAACCCTGGATGGCGAAATCATCCCAATTTTCAGTGGGCGAGAAATTCTCAGATCCAAAGACCACCTTATCAACCCCGTCCACAAGTCCCTCGTCCTTATCAGCCGCCTCAGCCTCGGCCCAACCCCACCTATCAATTTGGGCCAAACCAAGACCAAATGTCTCTCATCCTCCAAACACTGGCTGACATTCAAAGAACGAATGCGGCAATCCAAAAATAGCACAAGGATGAGATCACAAAGGTCCGCAACCAACTCACCCAGATGGCGAATTCTCGCCAACCGGGCACACTTCCTCCACAACCTCTGCCAAACCCTAATAACGTGCCGACCCAGAGGTGCGTTATGAACCCGAACCCAGGCCAAGCACACATCATTTATCAGGCCCCTTCTGTTCCATCACTTGACAGGATGGAAGCATCAACATCCTACGTGGGTTATCAACAGCAGCTGCCCATTTTGCCAACCCCTAACCCAAACCAAGTAGGATTAAACTCTGTAACAACCTGTAGTGGTAAAGCAACCCAAGACCCACCTTATCCAGACCACTCCAAGCTTGGTAGTGATCCAAGCCCTAGGATAGTTATCCAGGATGTCCCTGTCTCAGATCAAAAACCTGGACCTATTTTAGAGGAACCAACAAAGGTTCCATTTCCCGAGGCCTTGATCAAGGGAAAGAGGACAACCAAACCCGTGGCACCTGAGGAGGATCTGATCAAGCTCTTTGAGCAGGTCCAGATAAACATTCCCTTGATGGATGTAATCTGCCACGTACCGGCTTACGCACGATTCTTGAAGAACGTGTGTACACCCCAGCATAAACCACGACCAAGAGTAGGAGTTCGATCGTACTGTCAGAGCAAGCCAGCTCTGTAATCCTGAGTAAACTCTCACCCAAGGCAAAAGACCCAGGCACTCCCCTGATCTCATGTAAAATTGGTGAAACCCAATTTGATAGAGCATTGTAAGACCTAGGTACCCCCATAAACCTAATACCCACATCCCTGCTTCACCACCTTGAGGAATCCGAGCTTAAACCGACTTAGGTGACATTGCAGTTAACTGATCGATCCATTAAGTCACCTAAGGGAATACTCGAGGATGTTATTTTTAGGGTACGGAATTTCTACTTCCCAGTAGACTTTATAGTTCTTGATATGGATGCACCTGAGAACCCAAGGGATACACCAATTATACTAGGGAGACCTTTTCTGGCCACCGCTAGGGCCAACATAAGCAGTGAGGAGGGTCAAATAGAGTTGAAATTTGGGAACCAAACCCTCAAGATTGACATCTTTAAGGCCCAACAAGGGATTAATTGCGGGGTCGTAGAGCAGTTATGTGATATCAGAGCCGTGGTTGATGAACCGCATATTGAGGACAACCTGATTATCCCCAATCAACCACAAGATCAAAACCCGCAATTAGAGGAGTCTGAACCTGATTTAGACACACCCATAACTCCTACCCTTGTTCCTCACACCCACTCCGAACCACCCGCTGCTGCTAATAATCCCGTCTAATTACTGTTCTCCAGCAACATCGTAGAGCCATTGGATGGACTCTCGATGATTTGACTGGGATAAGTCCCTCTTATTGCACACACCACATCTATTCCGAAGAGGGCGCACGACCTTCGCGTGAGATGCAGAGACGTCTGAACCCTAATTTGCAGAAGGTCGTGAAAAAGATCTTTAAGTGGTTAGATGCAAGGATCATCTATCCGATCTCCGATAGTCGATGAGTGAGTCCAATATAGGTTGTGCCTAAGAAGGCAGGACTTACCACCATCGCGACTGAAACCGGAGAGGTCATACCGACCCGTGTAGCCAACTCGTGGAGAGTCTGTATTGATTACCGAAGACTCAATTCCTCAACGAAGAAGGATCATTTCCCACTACCGTTTATTGATCAGATCCTCAAAAAATTAGCGGGAAATAGATTCTTCTTCTTTCTTGACGGGTACTCCGGTTACAACCAAGTGGTGATTCATCCAGAGGACCAAGAGAATACCACGTTCACCTACCCCTTCGGGACGTACGTGTTTCGAAGGATGCCTTTCGGTCTCTACAATGCACCCGCGACTTTTTTGCGATGCATGCTTGCCATATTCTCTGATATGGTAGGTGATTATCTAGAAATCTTCATGGATGACTTCTCAGTATTTGGGGCGTCATTTGACGATTGCCTCCAGCACTTGGTTCAAATACCTAGGCGTTGTATTGATACGAATCTGGTTCTTTCCTGGGAAAAGAGCCACTTTATGGTGCCTGAGGGGATCGTCCTGGGAAATCTGATTTCTGAGAGGGGCATACAAGTTGATCTAGCCAAGGTTAACTTGATTTCCAAACTCCCTTTGCCTAGCTCGATCGGGGACATCCGATCTTTTCTTGGGCATGTCGATTTTTACCGTCGATTTATCCCTGATTTCTCGAAAATCGCATGCCCCCTGACTACTCTTCTCTCCAAGGATGTACCTTTTGAAATTTCCAAGGAATGCACTCAAGCATTTGAGATCCTTCGTGACTGAGTTACCCAAGCCCCAATCCTACAGTCTCCTGATTGGTCTCAACCCTTTGAGATCATGTGCGATGCATCTGACTTTGCTGTAGGAGCGGTTTTGGGGTAGAAGATTGACGGGAAATGATAACACCACACAAGGGGGTAATAATTATGTTGAATATGGCCCATCTTTAGAATAAAAGGCACAACATAAGTAGAATAGGAGCATTGCATGCATCATGTACCAAGATTGCTTATAAATTGTATTAATGGCCATTTGTGTAAGCATTTGTCAAAGCAGGCCTCAGATGAGTAATCGGACCGCACGGATGGATTCAGAACGACGAACAGAGTCCAACGGACTCAAGATCGGCCAAATCCGACATCCGGAGCTCCTACAATGGGGCCAAGAAGTTTTGACCGTTGATCTGCAGATCAACGGCCCAGATTGTGCCACCTCAGCCCCGCCCCCACCGCACGCACGCCTTCATCCAGCCGAGGACAAATCTCGGCCGTCGATCTTCGATCGAACGGCCGAGATCCGCGCGCCCGCCCACGGTCGCCGCGACAAAAGCGCCGGCGTGGCGCAACGGTTAGCACGCAAGCCCGCATCCACGCGACGCGCGTTCGAGCCGCGTGGGGGGGGGGGGATTTGAAGGCGGGCGAAGGGCGCGGAGAAATTGGGCTGCCCGATCAGCAGCGGACGGCCAGGATCTCACCACATGGCGCGATCGCAGCGGACGAGTGCCCACGCGCGCGCGTACACTCGCGCCCGAGGTGCGATCTCAGCTCGGGCGAGGAAGGCTCTCATTCAGTGGCCACGGATCGTGCGAGGAGAAGGAACGGGGCGGGCGACTGACCGACGGCGAGAGGGCTACACCGACGCTTTCGGAAGCGGTTTTAGCGACGCTCTGGATGTCGCTAAAGCCCCTTCTTCTTTTAGGAAGCCCTTAACTCTATTTAAACCCCCTCCAACCACCATTCAAGGATTCACTCCCCCTTGCAACTACTCTACTCCACTCTTAGCTAGCTTTAGGTACTCTTGTAATCACCGGAGACGACGAGCCGCCGACGAAGCCTCCACCACCGTGGCTACCTCGTCGCTCTCCACTCTCTCTCTCCCTCTCTCTCTCAAGCTTTCCATTACTTTTGTTGAAGCATGTATTTAATGTTGTAAGTTATGAACTACGAATGCATGTTTAATGAAGTTATTTTCCGTTCAATTGCCATTTTAATTTCTGTTCAAGTTGCATGATCAAAACCAAGAGCTTTCTAACCCTAAACTCTCTCTCTATCTCTCTCTCTCGTTTTTCAAAAATCGCATCTTTCGCAAGCAAAACTCCGCCTTTTCCGTGACAACAAGTGATAAACAAAAATTCAATTTCCACGCCTCCCTGAGACCGAAACTCGAACTCACCTCCGTTTACTTCTTTTAAAACCGACGTATCAAATGCGACTATAATGACACCTCTTAACACACACGCACAAAGACACGTCAGTTTTTGGCGTCGTTGCCGGGGAAGACTCTCCTCGGTGCTTGTCTCTTAGGATATTTACATATCCTACCGAGGGCATGTAAGCACTCTGCTGATTCAGATACCATGGATGACATTATCACGAAATGTCAATCGCTAGGGTCTGAATTCGACCACGGAACACCATGGGCGGGATTATCTCGAAATCTCAAAAATCAGGGTTCTGGGGGTTACCATGGGCGGTGCTATCACGAAGCATCGATTGCCAAGGACCTTTGAGGATTTATGATGGGACGAGGAATCCGATACAAACCTTGTTGTGAAGCTAATCCGAAGCTAGAAATGAAAAGAAAAGAGAGAGAAAACTCTTCAAAATAAATAAACCCTCTGTCTCGCTCTTCCAAAAATGCACGGTAAACTAAACCAAGGCTAAAATTATATCTCAAGCACGGGTGCTTTAACCACAGAGTCAAATAAACCTTAGGGTAGTTCCTGCGGGCCTTAAAATCCATCGCTAAAGACCGAGGCTAAGCTAGACAAGTCTAGATGTTGGTTGGCACTAGAGTACCGTTAGGCCCATTATCGGCATTCTGACCTAATCAAAGAGAAAAGAGAAGAAAAAACACTTATCAAAATTGGTGAAAGAAACTCATGGTCTAGAATAGAAGTTAAAACCTTAAAATTTTGCTAAGGGACTAGCAAAAGTTGGGCATGGGGATATGATGAGAACCTCATCATGAACCCTAACTAGCTTACTTTGATCTAATAAAATGAACAAAAGCTCTTACATAACCTAAAGGAAGGTTTAATTCAGTGAATTACTAATCTGAGAAGAGAACATGAAACAAGGGGTAAAACTGTAATTTTACCATTGCAGTGCATCAACGGGATTTCTAAGGGTCTAGACATAGGTCAATTGGACTTAATAAGAGAAAAAGTGAGATGGTTTAGTAAAAAAAAGGGTTATAGCGAAATCTAGGAATTAAATGACATTCTATAACCCTAAAACAAACCCACTTTAATTCAAAAGGTTTCAGGTAAGGTAAAAATCAACTAAATCCTCTAAAATTCATGAAAAAATATCTCTTAGGGTGTAGAACCTTCAATTTTTCCTTTGGAACCTGTTTTGACCTAGATTGAGGTCCATGCCCAATATTTGACATAATTTTGGTTTTTATGCAAAATATCTAGTCAAACGTGGTCAAACCTTAAATCCAACTTCACAATTGGATTCCTTAGGTCCAAATTAGGTTTATACCAAAATTTGGACCTAAGGAAAGGTCATCTTGACCCACTTTGCAAATTGGTCCTCCAAATTACATCAGACCCTCAACTTTTTGAAACCCTTGCAAATCCCCCCTAACTTATTCGTCACTTTCTTCATTTCGGTCCCTCTGCCATTTGCAGCAAGGACCATACCTTCGGCGACTTCACGCGGAGGTTTTCACCCCGTTTGCATGGGGAGCTGCCCCCATATTTGAAAGGGGAGCTCCCTGCGGAGCCCCCTACCGCATGGGCAGCTCCCCATGCCCTGAAACCCATCATATCTCTCGTGCGAACGCTCGAGAGGTATGGGTCTCCCTTCGGCTTTACCTCCAATGCAGTTTTCCTGCCGTCTCCATGCCCTTCCCGCTCTGCCTGTGCTTATTTAAGGAAGCACAGACCGCGCCACTTCCTTCAAGCTCAAATTGGCCGAAGATTACCCCCAAATTCGTCTCCTCCTCACTCCGGCCGACTGCCCAAAGCTTTCGACGACTCCTCCCTCTTCTCCTCGCTCGACCACCGTACCAGTGGCAAAGCCAACTCCGCCATTCTCCTTCGCGCCGCACTGTACCAACGTGCGTCCTCCGACCCTCTTCCTCGTTGCCGCTTCTTCCCCTGGGCCTTTTCGTCTCCGGCGACGGCTGGCACCCACCGCTCACCCTCCGCCTCCCCCCTTCGCTCTAAACACCTTAGATAAGTACCCCTTCTTCCCCTTTTCATTTTCCCCATATTAATTTCCTAAATAGACTACTGCCACACGCCATCTGCCATCATCCCCTTCACCTTCAGCCACCAACTCTGACGAGACCGCTCCACCTCCAGAGGCTGTCCCACCCCTCGCCGACAAGCCCACAAGCTCTGCCTCACCTCACTGATCATTTCCCCTCACTCCACTCACCGCGCCACTCACTCGAACCACCCCCCGAACACACCCACTCGTACTCACATAGTGCGCCCTAGGCACACACTCACAAACATTGCCACTCCATGCCAACACCCCCAGCACCTTCGCCATGCTCTGGCGAACCTCCCCAAGTGATTTGACGTGGCCGCAAGGCTGTTCTTGTGTTTTCAGGTTTGCCACCCCTTCCGCCATTGACGCAGAAGCATGGAGCTCTCAAGCTTCGCTCCAGGTAGCGTGCTTCAGGAATAAGGGTCCTAGGTGACGCGCGAGGGTCTCACTCATGCATCCAGCCAGAGAGCAAGCTTAGCGAGCGACAGCAGCAGCGGCAATTAGGTGAAGTCCTCCTGTGGGCGCGCAAGCAAAAGCGGGTGGGACTTTAGTCCCACCTCGGAAGTTCGCAACACAGGTAAGCGGCTTAAATTGAATTTGTGTTTTAGCCTGGTTGCCTTCGAACACGGGGTGAGGTCTCCTCGCCCATATACCCGCCTCATCCGCGTCCTACGCTACGTGGACCTGGCTGACCCGTTTACCCTGCACTCCTCTCATACCACCCACGCCGGTGCACCTGGACCCGGGTGCGCATAACCCGACTCGATTACCCGGCTGGCTCTGAGAGAGAGAAGAGAGAAATAGAGAGAGAGACGCGAGGAGGGTAAGGGTAGGTTTTGCTTCTCTGTGCTGTGCAGGGAAGAAGGAGGAAGAGGAAGCAGTTGCGGAGGAAGAAGAAGAAAAGAAGATGAAGAGGAGGCGCAACAGCTGAAGGAAGCAGAAGCTGAAGACTTAGCCACGCCAAAGAAGAAGAAGAAGGCAGAGGAAGGAGCCAAAGAAGAAGAAGAAGGAGGAGGCACAGCACAGTGCAAGAAGAGAGAAGGGAAGAAGGGCATCTGAAGGAGAAGGCCTGTAGAAACCAAGGAAGGAGGAGGCGTAGCAGCTCAAGAAGAGAAGAAGAAGCCAAAGAGAAAAAGAAGAAATGAGAAGGAAGGAGCTGCCGCAGCAGTGAAGGAAGAAGAAGAAGGAGCCTAAAGAAGCACTGTAGCAGGAGTCATTTAAGGTGTCTGATTCAAAGAATTAAACATCTGAGAGAGAAAAGATAGAGAAAAGAAGAAAGAAAGAAAAGAGAGAAAGCAAAGAGAGGAGAAGAAGGAAGAAAAAGAATTTATTTCTTTTTATTTTTGTCTCTAGCATTTATCTTCCTTGCATCGGTATTGAACATATTTGAGTTTGTGATTTTCTGCTTCTAAATATCGAATTGCTCCCTGAGTTCGACCTGAGAATGTTTTTGAATTTTGAGTAATAAATAAATAAAATTGATAATCATTTTTCACGATATACTACAACGTAAATCTTTTAAAAACCCCATCGAGCGACTATCATTAATCATGTCCGAGAAGATAGACATCATATATCGCTGGAAGGTTGTTATTGCATTGCATAATCCAAACAACATACACTTGAATGCAAAAGTGCTGTGGGGACTAGTAAAAGTTGTCGTATTGTAATGTCCCGTTACATTTTTAGCCGGATAAGACGTTCGGAGTTTCGTTCAGACGTTTGTCCAGACATCTGGACATGTTTTCAGATGTCTGAAAGTGAAATTTTCGTGCTGCGCTTTGTGCTCTGCGCGCGAACGGGCAACGCACAGAGACCCGTTCTCTGTCCTTTACCTCTCACTCGAACCCTAACTTCCCTCCTATATAAACCCCCTCCCTTCTCCTTTCCATTCTTTTCACCACTCAAGACACCTCCACCTTCTCCTGCGACGACCGCGCCCTCTAGCTCCCTTCCTTGCTGTTGCAGCCGCAGCAAGGAAGAGAGGAGCTGGCGAAGGACAACGGGGAAGAGCAAGAGCGAGAGAGTGTGAGGGAGTGAGAACGAGGGAGGAGGGAGACGACCGCAGGAGCTCGGTGGAGCTCGAGGAGGAGCTCGTGTGGGAGAGGAGCTGCTCAAGCTCCTGCAGTTGCTGGAGCTGCCACTGCGTGCGAAGGGTGAGCGGGGCGAGCTGCGCGGAGGTTCTGGTACTGGAAGTTTTCCAGTATCAGACATCTAGAGTGAGGTTCAGACGACTGACAAGACACCAGGACGTCCAGAGTTGAGGCCGGACGCCTGAAAGCGCAATATCGCGTGGTGCGTATCTTCCTGCGCTACTTTTCCTGCATGAAGATCGTAGCGCAGGGGATGTCGGCTAACCGTTGTGTCTGCGTGCGCTTGTACGTAGGTGTAGGCTTTGGGAAAGTGCACTGTGGGCTTTCCCAGGTACTTTTGGATGGCTAATCACATCACTAAACGTCCGGAGGTACTTCCAGATGACTGGAAGTAGGGTGAGACGTCTGGAGATGCCCCTAGATGGTCGCAAAGGGAGCCTGGATGTCTGAATCAGCCGCAGAAAGGGTAAGGTGAGTTTTGACATCTTTTAAGACGTCCGGGACTAGTCCCAAACGTCTGATTTTGATCAGTAACCTTGTTCTTGGCCTGTTTAAGGCCCAAACGGTATCGGATTTCTGCAAACGAAGTACCGTTGTTTTCCACTCGAGTTCCTCCACGTGTTTGTGTTGAATATCTACTGTTTTGAGCTCGTCTAATGTATATTGGTCGCAGGTACAGGTCACCAGCTAGTGGTGTATTCGGGGCCTGCGGAGACAACGAGATCTGCGGCACAGGCCCCCATTCCTCCCGTGATACCCGGTAGAATAGTTTAATTCAGTTGTTAATACATAAATGAGAATGTACTTGGTTGGAATATTCGGATTGAACTCTAGGATGTGGAATGAACCCTAGGGTAGAAATGAACTCTAGGATGTGGATTGAACTCTAGGATGTGGAATGAACCCTAGGGTAGAAATGGAATGTAGCTGTACTGTTTACTTGAATGCATGGTTAAAATAAATTGCTAGCAAATACCTTTGAGGTATTTACAAGATGCCTGTTAAAATACGAGCTGCCTGCATATAAATGAGAAATTGAACTGTGAAACCACAAGTTGCATGTTTATGATTGAGAACTGAATTTTGAAAATACGAGCTGCCTGTATATGGATGAGGAACGAGTAATGAAACATGATAGCTGAATATGGATAAATGAGATAAATATGAGCATGAACCCTACGGGGACTTAGGAGGAAAACTCCTGGATATGGAAAGGAATTCTGTGTGTAGACGGAAGTAAGTTGGCGCTTGCGTATGTGGTACTAAGGAGCACTGTGGTTCTTTTAGTGTAGAGTGGAGCTAGCCTTCCTTGGGTTGAGACTTGGGGGTAGGATTGGCCACTCTACACCAACTCTTGTAGGCCCTTGCATACGTGGTACCGAGGCGTACTACTAGTGTAGGGAGGGAGCTAGCCACCCCACGGGACCCGGGGTCAAGCTAGCCACCCTACACCGACTTTGTTACGCCCACGGGGCAAACTAGGGTAGTCGAATGAGGGCATGCGGACTGTGGAGGGGCGAGACCCCTATTTGGTTCTGAGGGGCGAGACCCCTGTTATGAGAGGGCAAGGCCCTGTGCTGTTCTGTGCTATACTTTAGGCGTACCCGCTAGCGGAAACTACTAACCGCGTGCTAGTGCGGGGTAGCTACCTGTATGCTTATCACGCGTGCCGTAGTCACCGCTACGTCTCGACAGTGACCTTGGGGTGGTTGACTGGGTGTAAGATAATTGTTCGTAACGCTTTGTCGTGTTTTTAAATTAATCTCGTTGTGGCATAGTTGAAAAAGCATTATAAACAATTAACAATTACTCGAAAATGAAAATATTCGAGGTCGAACTCAGGGAGCAAATTTATATTCTAGAAAAAGAAATCACAACCTTAAATTTTACTTGAAAGATGATGTTCAATAATAATGCAATGTATATAAATGCTAGAGAGGAAAATGTAAAAAAAAAGATTCCTTTTCTCTTTCTTTTTCTTCGCTTTCTCTCTTCCTTCTCTTCTTTCTCTGTCTTTCCTTTTTCAGACATCTGATTCTGTAAATTAGATGTCTTAACTGATGAATGCTACAGTGCTCACTTTTCTTCTGTCTTCTTCCTCTTCTTCTCTTGGCTTTCCTCCTTCCTGTCTTCTTCCTCTGACTTCAGTTGCTCCTCTTCTTCTTTTGTGGCTTCCTCCTTAGCTTCTTCTTCTCTTCTCTGGCTGCGCCTCCAAGTCCTTCCTTCTCCTTTAGCTGCTCCTCTTCTTCTTCCCTACGCACACACAGGAGCAAAACCTAGCCCTTACCCTCCCCGCGTCTCTCTCTCTCTCTCTATTTCGCTCTTAGGAATGCTCTCCCAGAGCCTTCTCTGGTTATCGAGATGGGTTTTCGCGCCCGGGACCAGGTCCACCGGCGTGCGGTGGTGGGCGAGGAGTGCACAGGTTAGTCGGGTATATGGGTCAGAGCCATGTTCGCATGGCGTGGGGTCATGGATGAGGCAGTGGCTGAGTGGGACCTCACTCCTGTGTTCTGAGGTGAAGAGATAAAAGCACAAATTTAATTTAAGTGTCACAGCTTACCCTTGAGTTTACGAGGTGGGACTAAATGTCCCAACCACTTTTGCTGGCGCTCGCAGGGAGGATGTTCGACCAATTGGCGCAGCCGCAGTCGCTGTAGCCTTTGATTGCTAGGTGTGAACGGCTCGTGGACTAATTCTGCACACCTAGGACGCAGCAGCCTGGAACGGTGCGACCTAAGGCGAGCGAGCTTGCTCCTTCTTGCCTGCTCCAATGGCGGAAAAGGGTCAGGTCTGAAATTCACAAGGACGACCTTGTGGCCTCGTTAAATCACAAGGGGGGCTTCGCCGTGGCACGGCGAAAGTGCTGTGGTGGTTGGTTGGCCGCGGGGCGACCTAGGCATGCGTGCCTAAGTCGCTCTATGGCCATGTTTATGGGTGTGTTCGATGGAGGTGTGGAGCATGTGAGGTAGGCAGTGGAGATGGCGAAAGTGCTAAGTGGATGGTGGCGGAGGTTTTGAGGGGTCTGGTGAGGTGGATGGAGGTGTGGAAGTAACGTACACACTTCGTCGGTGGTTGGACGGAGATGGGAACGATGGTGGTGGTAAGTGCCAGTCGAGGGGTCGAAAGTGTGAATTAAGAGATGGGAAATGAAGAGGGGGAGAGGAGGAACTTATCTATGGGTCTCTTTTCGAAGGGGGGAGGCGGAGGGCAAGCGGCGCGTATTAGCCATCGCCAGAGAAGATGACCATGAGTTGGAGATAATGGCGATGAGGAGGAGGTTAGGCAAGCGTGTGCTGGTGCGGTGCGATGCGAAGGAACGAGGCGAAGATGACTCTGCCACTGGTACGGTGGCAGAGTGACGAGAGGAGGGAGGAGAAGTCACCGGAGCCTGCGGGCATATGGCCGAAGACTAGGAGAGACGAATTTCAGGGGATATCTCTGGCCATAACAAGCTTACCTCTAGCGGAGGGATCTGGGCTTGCTTATAAAGGCACGGGTACGAGGTTATTCGCAAGGAGGTGTCCAAAAGTCGTCGCCGGTGGCATGGCCAGAGGGGATACCCATACCTCTCGGGCATTTGGGGAAACGAGGAGAGAACAGCCTCGTAACCTCGCCGGAGGTTTGGGTCCTCGCTGCAATGGCAGAGGGACCTAAATGAAGAAAGTGAAAAAAATTTGAGGGGGTTTCTGTAAGGGTTTCCAAAAGTTAAGGGCCAGAATATAATTGGGTGGACCTTTTTGCAAAGTAGGTCAAGATGACCTTCCCTTAGATCCAAATTTTGGTACAAACGTAATTTGGACATAAGGAATCCAATGGTGAAGTTGTATTTTAGGTTTGACCACGTTTGATTTGATATTTTGCATAAAAACCCAAATTAGGTCAAATATTGAGCTTGGACCCCAAATCTAGGTCAAAACGAGTTCCAATGGCCAAATTGAAGGTTCTAAACCCTAGGGGATATTTTTCCATGAATTTTAGAGGATTTATTTGATTTTTATCTTGCTTGAAACCTTGTGAATTTAAGTGGATTTATTTTAGGATTACAGAGTGTCTTTAATTCTTAAATTTCACAATAACCTTCTTTTGACTAAACCATTTCACGTTTTCTCTTATTAAGTCCAATTGACCTATGTCTAGACCCTGAGAAATCCCGTTGATGCACTGCAATGGTAAAATTACGATTTTACCCTAGTTTTTAGGTATTCTTTTCAGATTAGTAATCCCTAGAATTAGGCCTTCCTTTAGGTTATGGAGGAGTTTTTGTTCATTTTATTAGATCAAAATAAACTAGTTAGGGCTCATGATGAGGTTCTCATCATAAGATAACCACGGGGGACTCTCCCAGCCAAAAGAGCACCACGTGTACCTCCTACTCTATAGAAAAGATTGCAATTAAGATCATTCCCACGAGGAACATGCAAGATAAATAAATACCTAGATACTTTAAGAAATAGATGAACCAGAAACACATAAATGAGAAAAATAGAAATGAGGAATAAACATGTTATTTTTACTGTGCTTGCATTTAAATAATGTAAACATCACTCTACTCAGCGTTCGCTGACTTTGTCTTTTCGTAACCCTGTTCAGGACCAGAAGTTCAGCAACCCGAGTTTTCACCTGCAGAGGGTGCTGGGCCCAGCCGAGCCCAGCCATAGTCATTTTTCAGCTCTTTCACTTTCCTACTATTATAGTGAGTAATGGGCACATAGTTTACTGTTCTTGTTACTTTCTATTTCCTTTCCGTTTTCTGTTGTTGTTGTGGCGGCATGTACTATGTTTTGAGACAGTTGTTCTACTTTCCTTACTGCTTCGTACTTTCTTCTGCTTAGTTATATTGTATGTGTGAATGTGATTTATTTTTCCTATTTTTGGTTATTTCTTATTGGACGACTAAGTCTTGGGATTTGTCGAGGCGAACCGGTCTCGGGTCCTGTAGGGATCCAGGAACCGGGTTGTAACTCTTATCCTAGTCTCCAGTGAAGACTGCAACTTGGTTATAGCCAGAATATTCGTCCAAAAAGCAGAAATACTTGTTCCCTGCCAATTTTTTGTGAATCTAAGTAATAAAAGGCAAGGGAAAATGATCCTTCTAGGTAGCGATGTTCAGTTTGCGGCAGTCAATGCAGTCCCTTCAGCCAGTTGAGGGTCTGGTCACCACTTATTTTCCCTGGTCATTAGTTTCTACTGTAAAACCTGCCTTGTTAGGCACCATGTGGATTGAACTAACCCATTTGCCATCTATGGTGGGGCATATGAACCAAGCATCCAACCACTTCAGAATTTCCTTTTTAACTACCTCCCTCATGTTGGGGTTAAGACGTCTCTGCATGTCCCTCAGAGTCTTGATAGTCTCATCAGTGTAAATGTGGTGCTTGCAAAGTGTAGAGTTTATACCTCAGATATCAACAATGCTCCAAGCAATGGCTTCCTTGTGCCTAGAGGAACATTCAATCAGGGCTCCTTCCCATGCTTCAGATAGCATAACAAAAATGATAACGGGGAGCGTATCATTTGCACCAAGGAAGACATACTTGAGAGTGTCGGGGAGGGGTTTCAGCTCAAGGTCGAGGGCTTGTATGATTGAGGGTTTCATGGTAGAAGTCCCCATGTTAGATAGCAAATCTACCCTGGGTAGAGATGTGGGGAAGAGACTCATCAGCAACACCAAGCAACTCCTCAAGTTCTAGTATACCCCCTTCACATTCCTCCAAGAGATGGGAATGCTCATTTAGCATGACATGCTGAAGGGGGTCATCACATAAAATTGCAGGGGTTGCCTCTGTAATCAAGTCATCTACTACCTCAACTTGGGAATAATCCTCAAGTTCGGCTTGTTTATAAGCATCAAATACATTAAGTCGAATTTTCCTCTTTCCAAAGTCCATTTTTAACACCCTAGTATTGCAATTAATTGAAGCATTTGAGGTCGCAAGGAAGGGGTGGCCCAAAATAATGGAGGGCTTGGTTGGTTTGTTTGTAGAGCCTGTGTCCAAAACCAAATAGTCTACAGGGAAGAAGAAATCCTCCACTCTCACAATGACATCTTCCAACAGGACTCGTGGTGTCTTCAAGGATCAGTCTGCAACTTGGAGGATTAAGGCGGAAGTTTTCATATTGCCACCTCCAAGTTGTTCAAATACGTAGCTCGGAAGGATGTTTACCCCGCACCCAGATCAAGAAGAGCCTCATCTATATGTAGGTCACCAACGACCACCGAGATGTATGGGGCTCTTGGGTCCTTAAGTTTCAGGGGTGTCTCGTGTTGTATAATTGAGCTAACAGAATCAGATATTGAAACTTTTGATTGGAACTATTTCCTAGATTGCCACTTTTTCGTGCACAAATCCTTCAGAAAAGCTAGCATAAGATGGAACCTACCTGATAACTTCAAGGAAGGCTAGGTTAATCTGCACTTGTTTGAAAGTCTCCATGATTTTGTTCATCCTATCTTTGGCTCCAGATGAGCCAGCAGAAGTCTGTCCAGAGGCGGATAAGCACTCTGAAAAGGGTACTCTTGGTCTCTGGGTGGAATGGTTGTCATGTTAGGTAAGTGGTGGAACGAGGACAACCTCTTTTGCTAAGGTGATTTCAAGTGGAGGAGAGTTGGGCAACTCCTCTCCTGTGGAGATGACAGTCATGATGGATGGGTTTTCAGAAGGCGGAACTATAGGAGTGTCAGGCTTGGAAATTTCTTTCCCACTCCTCAGAATAGTCACCGCCTGGGCATGCTCCCTAAAGACAATTCCTTTTCCTTTAAGATTCTCCTTAGCAGGACTAGGAAGCTTCCCAGCCTTCCTTTGTCTAATGGCCTCTACAAGGTGTCCTATTTGTGATTTCATTTTGTGTATAACCTTGTCATGAGATTGGATGATGGCACTTTGACTTTCTTGGATAGTTATGAACATCACCTTCGATTCATCCATCTTTGAGGTCTGAGGTTGGTTCATTTGTTGGTTTTGAAAGGGTTATGGTTTATAATTCCCTGAATTTGAGACATTCCCTTGTCTCCATGAAAAGTTTGGGTGGTTCCTCCATCTCTCGCTATAAGTAAGGATCATTACGGGGTCAGAGACGGAACCCTTGGGCAGCATTTAGGTCCACCTATACAAGTTCAGGGAATTGGGAGGCCAATTAGCAATTCACAGTGACATGTGTATTGCATAGCAAATGGAGCATTGTTAAACTTGGGATGGGGAGACATTTGTCGTGAGTTGGTTAGGGTTCTACATAAGCCATTCCGTATTTTGGTTCAACAATTGAATTCGAAAGGCTAAATACTTGGTATCCCTAGCCTCATTTGCCTTAAACTTTCGTTGCATAAGAGTGGATTTTCTATCCAAGTAGGCAAAATTCAAGTTGATAGAATTCTTACTCATTATCTCAAAAAGCTTCTAAGCCTCATCTTCAATTTTTGTGAGAAAGGTTTCCGCACAGGCACTGATGAGCACCTCATCATGAACCCTAACTAGCACTTTTTGACCTCATAAACTGAACAAAAGCTCCTACAAAACCTAAGGGGAGGCCTAAATATGGGAATTACAAATCTGAGAATAAAACAATTCACAATAGGTAAAACTGTAATTTTACCATTGCAGTACATAAACGAGATTTCTAAGGGTCTAGACACAGATCAAATGGGCTTACTAAGAGAAAAAGTGGAATGGTTTGATTAGGAAAGGGTTATGACAAAATGACATTTTGTAACCCTAAAACAAACCTACTTTAATTCACAAAGTTTCAGGCAATATAAAAATCAATTAAACCCTCTAAAATTCATGAAAAAATATCCCCTAGGGTTTAGAACCTTCAATTCAGCCTTTGGAACTTATCTTGACCTAGATTGAGAACCATACGTAATTTTTGACATAATTTGGGTTTTTGTGCAACATGTCCGGTCAACATGGTTAAACCTAAAATCCAACCTCACCATTTAATTTCTTAGGTCCAAATTAGGGTTATAGCAAAATTTGGACCAAAGGAAAGGTCACCTTGACCCACTTTACAAAATGGTCCTCAATAATTACCTTTTGACCCTTATCTTTTTGAACTCTTACAGATACCCCCTACCTTTCTCATCTCTTTCTTCAGAAAGGTCCCTCTGCCCCCGTCTGTGCAGGCCATACCTCCGGCGACTTTGCGCGGAGGATGACGCTACACAGACTTGGGGAGCCAGCCCTAGATTTGAAAGGACTCCTTGGTTGTCCTCTTTTGCATGGGCCGACTCCCATGCCCTGCCGGCCACCATACCTCTCGTGCGAACGCTCGAGTGGTATGGGTCTTTTTTCGGCCATGCCTTCAGCGAGGAGCCCATGTCTCCTCGCGATTCCCACCCGACCATCACCTATTTAAGGAACGGCAGCCCCTGCCGCTTCCTTTAAGCTCGACTTGGCCGAAGATTTCTCCCCAATTCGTCTCCTCCTCCTCCAGTCAAGAGTCCAGTCAGCTCCGGCAAGCCCTCCTCCTCTTTTTCATTGCTTTGCCACAAAACCAGTGGCAGAGCCACCTTCATCGCCTTCCTCCGCGTCGTGCAACACCCGCACATGCGCCTCTAGCCCCGTCATCGTCGCCGTCACTCCTCCCCTAGACATCGTCTTCTCCGGCGACAGCAGGTACAACCAGCCGCCGATTCTCCCCCCTTTCGTCCACTTAGTTAGGTTAGATTTATTTCCCTTTTTCCCTTCTTCATTTCCCCCTTATCTATTTCCTAAATCACTCACTGCTACACGCCGACCACCATCACCTTCTCAACCTCGACAGACCACCAGCGAGGTGTATCCACCACTCCACGCGTCCATCCACCTCGCCAAACACCTCACAAGCGTCGCCATCGACCGCCGAATACTTTCCACCCACTCACAGACCGCCAGCACCGCCCCACACTTCCACCGACCTAACCCACCTCCACGGCCACAGGGTGACCTAGGCACTCACGCCTAGGCCGCCCCGTGACCACCTACTACCCGCCTTACCTTCGCCATGACACGACGAAGGTCCTCCTCTGATCTGACAGGGCCGCAAGGCCGTATTGGTGGTTTCAGGGTCACGACATCTTCCACCATTAGCGCAGGAGCTAAAGCTCGCTTAAAGCTTCACGCAGGACCCAGCACCCCAGGCTGCAGGGTCCAGAAGGCGCAGAACCACCTTGCAGAATCACCCAGGCCCTTACTTGGTACCAGGGGCCTCAGCTGCGTCTGCAATCGGGTGACGACTTGCTGCGGGCGCAAGCGTAGAAGCGGGTGGGACATTTTGTCCCACCTTGGAAGTTTGCGAGTAGGCGTGCACGCATAAATTGAAATTGTGTTTCAGGCTTATCGCCTCAAAACACACAGGGGTGAGTTCCCTAGCCCCCCACCACGCCTCGTCCGCGACACTTACCTTGCGGACCTGGCACTTGGATCTGACTAACCCTACCTGTGCACACCTCGCGCACCACCCACGCCGGTGCGCCTGGTCCCGGGCGCGTCACCTGACCTGCATACCCTATTAAGGCTCTGGGAGAGCGAACCCTGGAGTGAATTTGGGAAAGAGAGAGACGTAGGGAGGGTAGGGGTTAGGTTTTGCCTAATCGGTTGCCTGTGTAGGGAACAGGAGAAGCAAGGGAAGAGCTGCGAGGACTTAGCCGCAGGAGCTGCAGCCAGAGTGGAAAAAGCGAAGGCGAGCAGCAGAGTAAGCAAAGGAGGAGGAAGAAGACGGCACTGTAGCCACAGAAGAGTTGAGGTAGAAGGAGAAGGAAGGAAGAAGAAGTCTAGAGAAGAAGGACTTGGTGCAGCAGAAAGGAACAAGAGAAAAAGAAGCAGCAGAGAAGAAGAACCCGCAGCAGCAGCATTGTAGCAACGAGCATTTAAGTCGTCTGACCCTTAGAGTCAGACGTCTAAAAAGAGAAAAAGAGAAGCAGACAAGAGAAAAGAAGAAGGCATTTTTTTCCTTTCTTTAGTCTTTTGTAAAACAGTATATATATTGTAAATTGGGATTTCTTTACGCTTCTAGAATCAAGTGTTGCTCCCTGAGTTCAACCTCAGAGATTTTCTATTTTCGAGTAATAAAATAAAATATAATACAAACCGATCCCTCGCGGACCAATTTTTGGCGCCGTTGCCGGGGAGCAACGGGCATTCTAGAAGATATTAAATCACAATTTCTGATTGACTATTGACTTGATCTCTCTTCTGTTGTGCTGGCACAGGAAGGCAAGAAGGAACAAGCAGCCACACAATAACCACACCAATGGACAGGTAATCTTCTATCCTCTCTCTTAAGCCCCTTAAATTCTAAAGAGGAAAAAGAAAAAGAAAAAATCAATCTAGGGTTACCTATCTTCTATACATAATAATTCACAAAGTTGCCTGCTTTAAAATTTCAACATATTTTATCTGCATATCCAGTTAAGGTAATTAGGGCTAAAACCTTCTTGCTTGAGCCCTAGTTACCCAATCCTGAGGCAACTAATTGGACCAATTAGAGCCAACTTAGGATTCTAAGCTAGGGTTTTAGAGACACGCCTTCTAATCAAGAACTGAAAATTCCAAAAAAGTGGTGTGCCTAAACCATTGATTGAAAAGACCTAATAAGAGAAACCCTAAGCAATCCGGCTCTTAATTCACATGAACCATAAAAGAAAGGACCTAATAAGCTCTCATAAGAACTAATAGGTGAAGTTGATCCCTTGGATCAACCAACCTTTAAATTAGGTCACTTTTTGCACACAAAAGATTTAAAGTTCAAGTGAAACCCTAAGTACCTTGATATTAATTAAAAGTGGTAGACTTAAGAGGTTAAGATCCCTATTCTGGTCTACCTGCAATCTAGTGACAAGAGAGGTCAGGTGGGGGAAACCTTGTAACCCGTGGGGGCGCTCTACCGTGTAGGAGTCTTTGCGGAACTCACCCTCTCTGGCTACCCTGGTAATTCTCAGGTGGACGACCTTCTGATCAAGGGGTATCATCCTGAAGAGTGACAGGCGACTGGTGCAGCCGTGGTGCTTTGTATTTATTATAGTATAGTCGTTATAGTATAAGCTACGGTTGTCGCCATCATTTTCAATTTTTGCTTAGAAATAAAAGGTTTCCCGAGGTCGACTAAGGGAGCAAACTATAATTTTAGAAGTACAATGTTTCTGTTACAAAAAATAAGAGAGAGAGAGAAGGAGAGGTAGATTGGTCTCTTGGCTTTTTCTTCTTCTCTTCTTTCTCTCTTGTCTTTGTCTTCTTCTTCTTTTTCTTCTCTTCTCTTTGCTTGATCGTCTTCAGCTCTTCTGTCTTCTTCCTTCTTTTCTTTTTCTTTTTCTTTCTTTCTTTTTTGTTCTTCTGCTTTTCTTTCTTTCTCTTCTGTTCTTCTTCTTCTTTGTCTTCAGAGTGTCGTCTGATTTCTCAATCTGACGACTTAAGTAGCATCTGCTACAGTGCTTCCTTGGTGCTCCTTCTTCTGCTTCTTTCTTCTTTTTCTTGCAGTCTTTCTTCTTTTTCTGCCTGCACACTCACATAGCCTGGTCAGAGCAAAAACCTAACCCTACCCTCCCTCGCGTCTCTCTCTCTCAGATTTCGCTCGTAGGATCGCTCTCCCAGAGTCGGGTATTCGGGTACGGGTTCGCGCTCGGGACCAAGCCCACCGACGTGCAGTGGTGGGCGAGGAGTGCACGTCGGGTATACGGGTCGGGCCAGGTCTGCGGGGGGGTGTTGTGGACGAGGCCAAGTGAAGCGGGTGAGAGGGACCTCACCCCGTGGTTAGGAGGCGAATAGGCTAAGGCACTTTTCCAATTTTTGCGCAGGCGGCGTTTCTGAATCCGACGATGTGGGACTATTTTTTGTGCTATCTTTGCGCGCGCCCGCAGGACGACTCCACCTCGCCCTCTGCTCAGCTGCAACCGATGTCGGTGCCAACTGATAAGGCAGGAGTCTTCGCGGACTTCACCCCAACCTGCAGCACTTGGGAACCTAGGGCTGCAGGGTCTGGATCTCGCCTCGAAGCTGCTTCAGTCGTCGTTTATGGCGGCTGGAGCAGCGACCTTGTCAGACAGAAACACGGCCCTTCGGCCTAATCAAACTAGTGGGGGACCTTCACCGTGGCACGGCAAAGGTGGTGCGGGGTGTGGCAGGTCATGGGACGGCATCTGGCGGCGGGGCTAGGTCGGACAGCGACCGGAAAAATGGGTCTGTTCGGAGGAGTGAGGTGGGGGTATGGAGCGGTAATGGGTGGGCGGAGGTTGCTCAGTGTGATGAGGCGGAGGTTCTGTGAGGGTCGGCGAGGCATGTGGGGTTGTGGAGCGATGGGGGCGTCTCGCCGGAGGGTAGCCGGAGACGAAGGGGGTGACGATGGACAGGAGTGGTCGAGGGCTTAATTGAATGAAAAGCAGTGAGGAAAAGAAAAAGGGGGAGACGGGGAGTAGTGCTGACCTCGTTAAAGGGGTGAAAGGGGCCGGATCAGGGCGGCAGTCGTACCGACTGTCGTCAGAGAAGAAGATGCCCAGAGGGAGAGGGCGGCGGCGAGGAGAGCGGGAGGGCGCGCGCTTGGTACGGTGCGACGCAGGAAGACCGGACGAGGGTGGCTCTGCTGCTGGCATTACAGCAGAGCGACGAGGAGGGGGAGGAAGAACTGCCGGAGCTGGAGGGCTTCTGCCGGAGTGGGAAGAGAGGAAAGATGAGGGTGTTTCTCCGTCAGGACCGAGCTGCCCTCTTCTGCAGGTGGAGGCAGCTTTTATAGAGGCTAAGGCGGAGAGGTGGGCGGAGAGAGGCGACGTGCCTCCCTCGCCGGAGGACGGCCGGAGTAGGGACCCATACCTTCCGTGCGTTCGCACGGAAGGTATGGGCTGCCGCAGAGATCATGGAGGTGTCCCTGCGACAGCAGACGTCGCAGGGAACACCCTGTTGAAAGGGCAGAGGGCCTCCCTCACCTTGTGCGGCGCCATGCTCTGCGCAAAGTCGTCAGAGCATGGCGCTGCTCAGGGTTTTGCAGGGAGGACCTAAATGCAAAGAACGATAAAGACTTAGAGGTCAAAATGTGAGGGTTTCAAAAGTTGAGGGTCAAAAAGTAATAGATGACGACCAAAATGCAAAGTCGGTCAAGAAGGTCTCTTCTTAGGATCAAGTTTTTATGCATGACGAAATGGGACCTAAGGATTCTAATGGTCTATATCAGAACTTGTTTGACCAGTCAATTTACATAAAAACCCAAATTAAATCTAATTGGGCATGGTTCTCCTTGTAGGTCAAAGTGGGTTCCCAAGGCCAAATTGAAGGTTCTAAACCCTAGAGATTATTTTTCTATGAATTTTAGAGGTTTATTCGATTTTTTCTTTGCCTCGAACCTCATGAATTGAAGTGGGTTTGTTTTAGGGTTACAGGATGTCATTTAATTCTTTGGAGTTGCTATAGCCCTTATTGGATCATATCATCCCTCTTTCCTTCTTATTAGGTTAGTTTGACCTATGTTTGGACCCTGAGTCACCCTGTTTACTGATTGTGTTGGTGAAATTGCATTTTTACCCCTTAGTTCCTATTTTCTTCACAAACTCAGAATTCTCTGAGTCAAGCCTTTCTATAAGTTATGTAGAAGCTTTTTCTTGCAAATCTAGGTTAGATGGTGCTAGTTTAGGGTTTATGACGAGGTTCTCATCATACCCCTATGCCTAGCTTTTGCTAGTCCCTTAGCAAAAACCTAAGGTTTTAACCTTTGTTCTAGGCCATGATGTTTTTAAAAACTTCAGATAAGTGCTTTTTATTTGAACTTAGATTAGGTTAGAATGCTGACCATAGGCTTAAAAGGTACTCTAGTACCAATCAAGATCCAGATCTGTCTACCCTTAGCCTCAGTCTTTGGCAAAGGTTTTTAAGGCCCACAAGAACTAACCTAAGGTCTATTGGACTTTGTGGTTAAAGCACCCATGCTTGAAATGATTGTAGCCCTGGTTCAGTTCGCAGTGCGATTTGTAAGAGAGAGATAGAAAGTTTTTCTATTTGGAGAGTTTTCTCTCTCTTTTTCTTTTTAGTTCTAGCCTAGGATTGGCTTTTCAACACGGTCTGTATCAGATTCCTTGCTCCCATCATCAATCCTCAAGGGTTCCTAGCAATCGATGCTTCGAGATAGCACAGCCCATGGCAACCCCCGGAACCCTGGCTATTGAGATTTCGAGATAATCCCATCCATGGTGTTCCGTGGCCGAATCCAGACCCTAGCAATTGACACTTCGTGATAATGCCATCCATGGAATCTGAACCAGCAGAGTGCTTACATGCCCCTAGTAGGATATGTAAGTATCCTAAGAGACAAGCATCGAGGAGATGATATTTTGTTATGCATCTTCGAGGGCATTTCCCGCCTCTCCGTGCTGGGAACTCGTCCAAATCAACTTGTGTTAATCGGTCGCTCCTATTCTAGGTGTATTTTTCAGAATTTTGTGACGCTTCTGCATGATTTTGATTTTTACGCTTACTGAACCAGGTTGTGTGTGAGGTTGGGGTGCTTAGGTTACTGATTCCCGTAGACCAGAAGTTAGTTAATGAGGTCAAATACTCCCTAAGCCTTGGACCTAATACTTAAGCTTTTCATTTTCCTCAACCTCTTGAGGAATGTCTAGATCTTAATGGGTACTAAGAGTCTATCCGAGAATGCTTAAAGTTTGCGTTCTTACTAATCTCACCATGCACTTTTCATTTCTTTTCTCAAATAAGGTCTAGAACTTAGGTCAATTCCTTAGTTTCTTACTAATGACTATCACTCTTTTCTTTCAATTTATGCTCCTTTTTCATTTTGTTCCTTCTCCCACAATATTTAATTTTTCCTCTTATTCTTTAAGTTTTTTTTTTAAATTTTTATGGTGTTTTTGGCATATGTGAATTTTTTTTTGTTTAAAACCTTTTCTTACAAGTTTTGCACTTTTATACCCCCCCATGCCTAAGGTTTCAATGTCCTCATTGTGACTTAAGGGGTTTTTATTTACTTAGTTCATTCCTTAAGACAGATGTTTTTAATGAGTGAACGGGTCGGGATGAATTCTGCGGACGATTTCTAATCCCAGATGCAAGCATCTGAGGTGGGGTCGGCTGTCTATAAGGGTGAACCTTAAGTGCACAAAAGTGTGAAAAAGGTTTTAGATTTTTAGGAAAATGACGGGCTGCCTCCCGTTAAGCGCTGAGTTTTACGCCATCGGCTAGGCGCAATAAGCTCAAGGGGAATGGAGGATATAAGATGATTCAGCCAAATCAGTAGAAGTCACATCAATGAACGGCTTGAGTCTCTGACTGTTCACGATGAAAGGTTTAGAATCGTGGCTGAGCGGACTGATTTCGATGGCTCCATTTCCAAAAACCTGTCGGACTAAATATGGTCCGACCCACTTGGATCGCAGCTTTCCCGGGAAAAGTTTGAGTCGGGCATCAAAGAGTAGGACCTTCTGACCAGGATGAAAGATATTTCTTGAGATATGCTTGTCGTGGAAGGCTTTAACCCGCTCCTTGTAGATTCGCGAGTTCTCATACGCGTCTAGGCGCAATTCATCGATCTCGCTGATTTGAAGTTTTCTCTGGGTTCCAGCTTTCGAAAGATCTAGATTACAATTCCGTACTACCCAATAGGCTTTATGCTCCAGTTCTACGGGAAGGTGACACGCCTTTCCGTACACCAGCCTAAAGGGAGACATGCCTAATTGGGTTTTGTGGGCGATCCTATAGGCCCACAATGCTTCCGGAAGTCGGGATGACCAGTCCTTCCTGTCAGGACGAACAGTGACTGATGTAAACACATTTACACTACTTAAAATGTCTATTTATGCATGTTCTTAAGCATAGGATTGCATTTCATAATATAAATATTGCATAACATGCATCATCTTACATTTAGAGTAGTTTGAATAAAATGGAGGTTAATTGTCTCCTTTTATGTGCTTGGACAGGGCAAACATTTAATCGGGGCCTCGGATCAAAGATCCAACCGTATGGATGTGATCAGGGCGACGATTGGAGTTCAACGACTCCAAGATCGCCCTAATCAGGCATCCGTAGCATCAGATAGAGACCGGGGAATCCTAGAAGATCAAGGACCATGATGGTGTAAATCCGCACTTCAGATGGCAAATCCGACCACACGGATGAATTCGGATCGACGATCGCAGCCCAACGACATAAAAATCGAGTCAATCCGACATCCGTGGCACCATCTACAACTTCCAGAAGATGGACGGCCAAGATGGCGCCACGTGGCACCATCTCGGCCGCCCAAACGGCCGCCTACACTCTATGAAGACGCGCACCCATCCCCTCTCCGCCGTTGGATCTCAATCCAATGGCTGTGGGCGCATCGTGTTAAAAGCATCCGCGCGACCATTTGGGCGAGGCAGCGCAGCGGTCCAGCGCCTTATCGTGAGGCGCTGGCGCACGTTCGAGCCTCGCCAAGCAATTTCTGAGGAGAGCGAGTGCGCTCCAATTGATCGCACGATCGAGATGCAGCGGCCGCGCGCGCCCGATAGCGCCGACGCGAGATTGGACGCGCGCGTGGACGCGCGATCGCACGCGCAGGCAGGCGGGCGGCAACGGTGAAGGCGCGATTTTAAGCCGTCCGATCTCGCGATCGGACGACTGAGATTTCGCGGACGTGCGTAGGCATTACGCGCGGGCAGCCGAGCGGGCGCGCATGGGCGCGGCGGCGACGGCCACGTCGGGGCTTTAGTGACGGATTTATCCGTCACTAAAGACCCCTTATTTATTATTTTGAAGATGTAATGTCCATTTTGCCCCCACTCCTTGCAACTATAAAAGGAGACCCCCTCCATTTGAAATTTTCATCCTTTCCTTCTCCTCTCTACCTCTCCAAAGCTCAAGAGAAGCTTGTCCCACACCCGGGATGCTTCTCGCGAGATAAAGTCCAAATTTTCGTCCCCCTTCAGAAGTGGATCCTGCGACGACGACGGCGTGCTGCTCCGTTCCCGTTCTTCTGCTTCGTCCTCCTTCATCCCGCTTCGTCCTCCTTCATCCAGGCGTCGTCCCGTCCGGCTCGTCCTCCAAGCGACCGTCGAGGAGGATTCTCTCCCTATTCTTTTTACTGCTTTCTAGTATAGATTTACTGCTTTCTAGAGTAGTCTATTCGTCCTCCGAGCGATCGTCGAGGAGGACATTTCTCCCTCCATTCTTTTAATGCTTTCTAGAGTAATTGTTTTATGTTTTCTAGTTGTAACGAACGAACTCTTTTATGATAAATTCCTTGTCTATTCTACATCTCATTTTGATTTCCATGTGTAGTATTCTTTCTCTCTCTCTTACTCCCTCTCTCTCTTTTATTTGTTGTAGATACTTAGATAGTTTAAATTGAATTTCTTCGTGACAAAATAAAAAGAAACGCGAAGTTTTTTTAAATCAAACGTTCGGCTCCCTGTGTTCGACCCGGAATTTTAATTTCGGTATAAATTTTATTTGTTGAACTCGAATCCTTCGCTTTCGAACTACAACGACGGGTTTTTCAAAATCGAACACGTTATCGTAGGTTCGTACACGTTCAACAGTGACCTGCAGGATTTTCTTGATCTCCTGATTTGACAGCTCAGCTAGACCATTAGTTTGGGGGTGGTAAGGAGTAGAGAGTCGGTGAGACACCCCGTATTTGGTCATCAGTGACCTAAACTGAGCGTTTGTGAAATGGGTCCCCCCATCAGAGATTATAGCACGAGGAATCCCGAACCTTGAGAAAATGTTTTGATGAATGAATTTGAGAACAATTTTGTGATCACAGGTTCGGGTCAGTATGGCTTCGATCCATTTGGACACGTAGTCCACAGCAAGCAGAATGTATTCGAAACCATCCGAAGTAGGAAGGAAAGGGGCCCATAAAATCAATCCCCCAAACATCAAAGATTTCGCATACGAGAATTGGCTGCAAAGGCATCATGTCGCGACGGCTCATGTTGCCCAAAGTCTGGCAACGACTGCATGCCTTGTAGTGACTGTATGCGTCTTTGAACAGCATGGGCCAGTAAAAGCCACACTGGATGTTACGAACGCGCGACTTCAGACGTCTTTTAAGACGTCTGGGAGGTGGCCCAGACGTCGGATCAGACGTCTGGAACCCCTTCCAAACGTCTGGGATTCAATTTTTTTCGATGCTCGATTTTGTCTGCGCGCCTGAGCGCGCAAACCTGTGAACGCACCCCCCTCTCTTTTTCCCTCTCTCCTGCTGGCGCAGGCTGCCTCTGTCTCGCTCTCTCTCTCTCCCCGTGCGGCTTTAAAAAGCCTCTCCCTCTCCCTCGCTCTCATCACCTCCGCTCCCTTCTTCTCCTCCTTCCAGCCGGTGCGCGAGTGCGAGCGCGAGCGAGCGGCGGCGGCGACAGCCGCGGCGAGTGCGGGAGGAGGTGCTGCGCGAGAAGAGGAGGCGTCAGCCGTGAGGGCTCGAGCCTGCCGGGGCAGCGAGAGCCGGCCGACGGGGGCGCAGCGGGCACGGAGTGACGCGGGAGGCCTGCTGCAACTCGAGCAGCAGGCGGACGAGGCGCGCTCTGATTCTGGAAGTTTTTCCAGAATCAGACGTCTGGGATTCCAACCAGACGACGGGGAAGACGTCTGGAGGACTATCCAGACGTCTGGTAAGTAAGTTATTTTTCGTACCTTCTTCCTTTCCTTCGACCGTCCGTACTGAGCACGAGGATGTTTACGCGCAAGTTCTGAGATTCGCATCCAACGCGAATCAGACGTCTGGTAGTGGTGCCAGACGACTGGAGGGACTTCCAGACGTCCGGGGTGACCATCGGACGTCTGGGAACTAGGCCAGACGCCCCCGCAGGCTTCTAGACGTCTGAGAGACCACGCAGGACGAGGTATCATCTGATCCCATTTTTTAAGACGTCTGGAAGAAGTTCCAGACGTCTGATTTTGCACTGTTTCGTCGTTTTCGACCCGTTTAGGGCCCGTTCGGAGTCCATTTTCCAGGCTTCGAGTTGCGTGCTTTTCGGAATTAAATCCTCTACCCGTCTACAGTAGTTGTATACTATTTTGAGAAACTCCTTGTGTTTGATCCTTGTGATAGGACCCCGTTCCGTTGCAGTCTCGGGGGTTGAGGAGGTACGTGGGATTCCCGACCACGCCCCCAGTACGCCTGTTGTAACCGGTAGAGTGGCTTTTAACTTTATTAGTATAATCTGTTAAATTATGGAACCATAAATAGAACCTAGGACATTGCATGAATCCTAGGAATGAGAAACTAGAATGAATGGTAGATCCTAGGGTGTTGCATGAATCCTAGGGCTGGAAAACTAGATTGTATGATAGATCTTAGGGCATGAATCCTAGGATGGGAAGAACTAGTGGAATATATGAATACTGCAGTCTTGGAAAATGTGGAAAGGAAATAATAGCTACCTGTAAATTGATTTAACAGCTGCCTGTTAAAAATAAATGAACATGTCTGGGAATATGGGATGTATGAACGTGAAACTGGAAAGGTGAAACCTGAATGTGCTGAGTTAAAAGAACTGGAACCCTACGGGGAATTAGGAGTGGAACTCCTGGAAAGAGAAAGGAATGTAACTGAGAAAGAAAAACGTGGTAGTGTGCTGTCTCTTAGGTACGTAGTACCAAGGGAAGTACCTGTACCTGTTTAGTGCAGAGCAGAGCCAGCCGCCCCAGGGACCCGGGGTTAGGACTGGCCACTTTGTACCGACTTGCTGGCCCTCGTGTACGTAGTACAGAGGAGAGCTACTAGTGTAGGGAGGTACTAGCTACCCCACGGGCCCCGGGTCTGCTAGCCTCCTACACCGACTTGTTAGGCCCACTGGGCAAGCCAGGGTAGTCAGGCGAGGGTGCGCGGACTGTGGAGGGGCAAGGCCCCTGTTTGGTTACTGTGGAGGGGTTCGACCCCTGTTACTGAGAGGGCTCTGCCTTGTGCTGGTTCCGTGCTGTGCTTTGGGCGCACCCGTTAACGGAAACGACTGACCGCGTGCCATTGTGGGTTAGCTACCTGTGCGTTTATCGCGCGTGCCGTAGTCACCGTTAGGCCTGTTTGTGACCTTGGGGTGGTTGACTGAGAGTAGGATCACCACGGGGGACTCTCCCTGCCAGGAGAGCACCACGTGCTACTTCTACTTTTTGGAAAAGACTGCAATCCAGATCGTTCCCACGAGGAACATTCGAGATCAAGTGAAGGATCTAAGAAATAGATAAATTTTGAAACAATAGAAAGACGTAAATAAAGGAAGAAAGAAAATTAAAACAGCTATTGTACACTTTACTGTTTCTTTAGTTTAGCTGCCACTCTACTCAGCGTTTTGCCGACGTGTTACACTCGTTACCTTTCAGGACTAGGTGTTGAGCAGCCAGGGTCAGCGGCCACAGAGGACGCTGGGCCCAGTAGGGTCCAGTAGAGTTACCACTGTTCTCTTGTACCTCTTTTGGTTCCACTGTAGTGAGTAGTTCTTGTTACCGTTGTACTTTTCTTTACCTGCAGTTTCATATTATGTTATGAATGTTGTTCTACTGTTGTGGTGGTACATACTGTAGTGGTTTCTTTCCTTAGTGATGTATTTTCTTACTGTTAGTTATATTCATGCTGAATGTGGTTTATTTTACTACTCTTTTGGTTACTTCCTCGTTGGATGACCAGGTCTTGGGATTAGTCGAGTCGGTTCGGTTCTCGTGTCTCGTAGGGATTCGGGAATCGGGTCGTTACACTGGAGGACTTTTGATGCGGTTTTATGCCCAGAGAAATGGCCACCGCATGCCTGGTCATGGCAGAAAGAGAGGATATTGTTGATTTCCTCTTCCGGGACACATCTACGGATGAATTGATCAGCCCCTATGCGGAAAAGGTACGGGTCTTCCCAGATGTAATACTTGATATCAGAACGCAATTTGTCTTTCTTGGACTTCGACCAATCAGACGGGGTCTGATGAGATGCCAAGTAGTTTACTATATCAGCAAACCATGGAAGTCTAGTACCGACAGTAAGTAAGTGCTTATCAGGAAAATGTTCCGTGATGGGTCCAGAAGGGTTGATAATCTTAGAAGGAAGACGGGACAGATGGTTGACTACCACATTCTCCCTTCCCGCCTTGTCGCGAATCTCAAGATCGAACTCTTGCAACAGCAAGATCCAACGAATTAGTCGGGGCTTCGCGTCCTTCTTGGCAAGGAGATGCCTTACAGCCGTGTGATCCGAGTAGATGATGACATGGGAACCCAGGAGATACAATCGGAACTTTTCAAGGGCAAATACTACGGCTAGCAGCTCTTTCTCCGTAACCGTATAGTTACGCTGAGCCTCGTCAAGTGTCTTGCTAGCGTAGTAGATGACCACGGGTTTTCCGTCAGCTTTCTGCCCCAGGACCGCTCCTACAGCGAAATCAGATGCATCGCACATGATCTCAAAGGTTTGAGACTAGTCAGGGGATTGTAGGATAGGTGCCTGGGTGACACGATCACGCAGGTTTTCAAAGGCTAGTGTGCATTCCTTGGAGATTTCAAAGGGTACATCCTTAGAGAGAAGAGAAGCCAAGGGGCGCGCGATTTTCGAGAAATCTGGAATGAAACGATGGTAAAAATCGACGTGCCCCAGAAAAGAACAGATGTCCCTGATCGAACTAGGCATAGGAAGGTGAGAGATCAGATCAACCTTAGCTCGATCCACTTGGATGCCTTTTCCGAAATTAAGTGTCCCAGGACAATTCCCTCAGGTACCATGAAATGGCTCTTTTCCCAGGAAAGAACCAAATTCACCTCGATGCACCGCCTGAGTATTTGGACCAAGTGTTGGAGGCAATCGTCAAATGATTCTCCAAAAACTGAAAAGTCATCCATGAAGACTTCCAGATATCACTTACCATATCTGAGAATATGGCAAGCATGCACCGCTGAAAGGTAGCAGGTGCATTGCAAAGACCGAAAGGCATCCTTCGGAAAGCGTATGTTTCGAAGGGGCAGGTGAACGTGGTCTTTTCTTGGTCCTCAGGATGGATTGCCACCTGGTTGTAACCGGAGTACCCGTCAAGAAAGCAGAAGAACCTATTTCCCGCTAGTTTCTCGAGAATTTGATCAATGAAAGGTAGTGGGAAATGATCCTTCTTCGTAGAGGAATTGAGTCGGCGGTAATCTATATAGACTCTCCACGCGTTGGCTAATCGGGTAGGAATGATTTCTCCGGTCTCAGTCGTTATAGTGGTGAGTCCTGCCTTCTTGGGCACAACCTGAATCGGGCTCACCCAACGACTATCGGAGATCGTGTAGATGATTCCGGCATCTAACCACTTGATGATCTCCTTCTTCACGACCTCCTACAGATTAGGGTTCAAACGTCTCTGTATTTCACGAGAAGGTCGTGCACCCTCTTCTGAATAGATATGATGAGTACAATAAGAGGGACATATTCCAGTCAAATCATCGAGAGTCCACCCGATGGCTCTGCGATGTTGCTGGAAGACAGTAATCAGATGGGATTCCTGTTCGGGATTGAGGTTGGAATTGATAATCACAGGGAGGGTTTGATTATAACCCAAAAAGATATATTTCAAGTGAGCAGGAATGGGCTTCAGCTCGAGGATAGGGTTATCAGCAGCAGGGGGTGGTTCAATATAGACGTGAGGTTTTAGGGTAGGAGTTACTGGGTTGTTCACATCTGGATTCGATTCCTCTGTTTGCAAGTCAAGATCTTTCTGTGGTTGTTGAGGTATAATCAGGTCATTCTGGAATTGTGTTTCATCAACCAAAGCCCTAATGTCACAAATCTGTTCGATGACACCACAATTGATTCCTTGTTGGGCCTTAAATATATCAATTTTCAGGGTTTGATTCCCAAATTTGAGCTCTATTTGGCCCTCCTCACAGCTAATGTTGGCTCTAGCAGTAGCCGAGAAAGGTCTCCCTAAAATGATTGGTGTATCCCTAGGGTTCTCAGGTACGTCCATGTCTAAGACTATGAAATCTACAAGAAAGTAGAAATCCCGTACCCTCACAATAACATCCTCGAGAATCCCTTTTGGTGACTTTATAGATCGATCTGCTAATTGTAATGTCACCTCTGTTGGTTTTAGCTCAGATTCTTCAAGATGGTCAAGTAAGAATGCGGGTATCAGATTTATGGATGCACCCAAGTCTAGCAAGGCTCTATCAAATTGGGTATCACCTATCTTGCAGGAATTCAGGGGAGTACCAGGATCTTTAGACTTGGGTGGGAGTCTACTTAGGATTACAAAGCTGGCTTGCTCTGACAGAACAATTGGACTCCCACCCTTGGTTCGCCGCTTACGCTGGTGTGTACACACATTCTTTAAGAATCGTGCGTAAGCCGGTACGTGGCGGATTGCATCCATCAAGGGGATGTTTATGTGGACCTGCTCAAAGAGCTTGACTAGGTCCTCCTCAGGTGCCACGGGCTTTGTGGTCTTCTTTCCCTTGGTCAAGGCCTCAGGAAACGGGATCTTGGTTAGTTCTTCTAGGATAGGTCCAGGTCTTGGATCTGGGATAGGGGTAGGAACGTCTTGGATTACCGTCTTAGGCTTGGGATTACTACCACGCTTGGAGTGGTTTGGATGAGGTGGATCTTGGGTTTCCTTACCACTACGGGTCGTTACAAAATTAAGTCCTGCCTGGTTTTGGTTGGGATTGGGTAAGATAGGTTGCTGTTGGTAACCTGCAAATGAAGTGGAGGCCTCTATCCTGTCGGGGGAAGGAACAGAGGGGGCCTGATAAAGCATATGGGCTTGGCCTGGGTTTGGGTTCATAATGCGTCGCTGGGTTGGCACGTTATACGGGTTAGGAAGAGGTTGGGAAGGAAGAGTGCTTTGCTGGCGAAAGTTTGCCAACTGAGCCAATTGGTTTCGGACCTCTGTAAGTTCGTCCTTGTGTTGCTTTTGAATAGCCGCATTCGTTCTTTGAATGTCAGCCAAAGTCTGAGAGATAAGGGACATTTGATCCTGATTTGGCCCTGATGGATAAGTAGGGTTGGGCCGAGGCTGAGGCGGCTGGTAAGGACGAGGGGGTTGTGGGCGGGGCTGAAAGGGTGGTCTTTGGGTTTGGGAATTTCCCGCCCACTGATAGTTGGGATGGTTTCGCCATCTAGGGTTATAGGTGTTGGAGAACGGGTCATTTTGGATGGCGTTGAGGTCCTCGCAGGTCTGAGGAACGTCCAGAGAGTCAGAGAAAGAGGGGATGGAATTCCCTGGGCTGGTGTAGAAAGGATCAGATGGACCTCCGGTCAGAGAATCAGATGGTGGATATGGATCCACCCTAGGAGAAGATTGATGGAGAACATTTTGCACAGTTTCCCTTGTGGAAGGAGGCTGTGCAAAGGGGTTATGCGCAGAGGTGGCTCGCTGCAGGTGCTTGGTCAGCTCATCCACCTTCTTTTCAATAATCGAGACCTTGTCCAATCGACTGGCCATTAATTCCAGGTCGACTGATGCGGACAGGCCCTGCGTCTCATGTGCTCCCCTAATATTCGTCGATGCGCGGGTATTCGTCCTGTCGAATAATCCCATGGAGTCATTGTTGATGGAGTTATCGCACATGTTTTCGAGAATCTCCCACACGGTGTCCTCATGTTGACCCATGACATTTCCTCCGCAAGTTGCATTGACGAAAAGACGGATGTCCTCACGGAGTCCCTAGTAAAAGGATTGGACCTGTTCCCATTTAGGAACTCCGTGATGGGGGCACTTTCTCATGAGATCCTGAAAACGATCCCATGCCTCATGGAGAGGTTCCCCTGATTGTTGAGTGAAGTGAGTAATCTGATGGCGCAAGGCGTTGGTCCGACCAATGGGAAAGAACTTTTTCAAAAACTCGGACTGAAGTTCTTCCCAAGTGTTGATCGGCCGAGTCTGAGTTTGATACCAATGAGTGGCCTTGTCCATAAGAGAAAAGGAGAACATCTTCATGAGAAGAATATCCCGATTTTGCGCATCTAACCCAAAAGTTTGGGCCAGATGCTTTAACTGTTTGATGTGCTGGAAGGGATCTTCGGAATTAAGCCCATGGAATTTAGGTATAGCATGAATCATATTGGGCTTCAATTCGGAATCAGGTCCTCCAGTCGGGATTCTGACTCGAGGCTCGATGGCCACTGCAGCAGGATTGTAATGGTCCCGCATCATAGGACGTTGCGGTAGGTGCATAAAGTTTTGGAAGAGGTCATTGAGTCGCTGGAGCTGGTGCTCCAGATTGTTTTCTTCCTCAATAGGCTGAGCCATGATGGGGGAAGAAGAAGAGCTTGGTTCAGAATCAGATGAGAGAATGATGGGGTAGGGTTGCTGTGCAAACACGGGCGTCGAGGCTTGGCCTTGACGAGAGTGAATTCCTAAAGGAGATCTTAAGAGTGGTCTTAAGGATCTCCTACCGTTCATGCACTGTTGGAATAGATGAGTTTAGAAGGTGCTGGACCCAATCAAGACGCCTAAAAATGTGTTGGGTGATTATAGAGGTGCGGGGCAGATGGACCCCTTGATCAGAAAGATCGTCCACCTGAGAATTACCTGTGCAGCCAGAGAGGGTGAGTCCCGCGAAGGCCCCTACACGGTAGAGCGTCCCCACGGGTTACAGGGTTTCCCCCACCCGACCTCTCTTGTCACTGCGGTTCCAGGTAGACCAGAATGGGGATCTTGACCTCTTAAGTTTACCTCTTTTACTTTAAGATCAAGGTGTTTAAGGTTTCACTTGAACTCCTAGGTGTTTTTGTGAACAAGGTGGCCTAATTTGAAGGTTGGTTGACCCTAGGGGTCAACTTCACCTAGTGGTTCCCTTGAGATTTTAGGCCTTGTTTTTTAGGGTTCGAGTGTTTAGAGAGCCAATTGTTTAGTATTTTTCTTATTAATTATTTTCAATCAATGGCTTGGGCGCACCTCTTTTGGATTTCCTCAATTCTTGCTTAAGGGGTGTGTCTCTGAAATCCTAATGTTTGACCTTATGTTGTCTCTACTTGGTCTAGTTAATTCTTTGCTGGGTAATTAGGGCTCAGGCAAGAAGGTGTTAGCCCGTAATTACCTTTAATATTGTGTGCAGGAATAATAGTTTTTGAGAATATGCAGCTATTACTATAAAAGATAGGTTATGCCTATTTTTTCTTTATTTTTCCTCTTTAAAATTTTAGGGTTTAATAGGAAGTTACCTATCCTTGGAGTGGCTGTGGTGCGGCTGCGTCTTTTTTTCTTTCTGTACCTGCACAAAAGAGAGGAGAGATTATTAAAAACTTACAAATATAACTTCTAGAATAGCCATTGCTCCCCGGCAACGGCGCCAAATGAAGAAAGAGTGACAGGCGACTGGTGCAGCCGTGGTGCTTTGTATTTATTATAGTATAGTCGTTATAGTATAAGCTACGGTTGTCGCCATCATTTTCAATTTTTACTCAGAAATAAAAGGTTTCCCGAGGTCGACTCAGGGAGCAAACTATAATTCTAGAAGTACAATGTTTCTGTTACAAAAATAAGAGAGAGAGAGAGAGAGAGGTAGATTGGTCTCTTGGCTTTTCCTTCTTCTCTTCTTTCTCTCTTGTCTTTGTCTTCTTTTTCTTCTCTTCTCTTTGCTTGATCGTCTTCAGCTCTTCTATCTTCTTCCTTCTTCTTTTCTTTTTCTTTCTTTTTTGTTCTTCTTCTTTTCTTTCTTTCTCTTCTGTTCTTCTTCTTCTTTGTCTTCAAAGCGTCGTCTGAGTTCTCAATCAGGCGAGTTAAGTAGCATATGCTACAGTGCTTCCTTGGTGCTCCTTCTTCTGCTTCTTTCTTCTTTTTCTTGCAGTCTTTCTTCTTCTTCTTTTTCTGCTTGCTCACTCACATAGCCTGGTCAGAGCAAAAACCTAACCCTACCCTCCCCCGCATCTCTCTCTCTCAGATTTCGCTCGTAGGATCGCTCTCCCAGAGTCGGGTATTCGGGTACGGGTTCGCGCCCGGGACCAGGCCCACCGGCGTGCGGTGGTGGGCGAGGAGTGCAGGTCGGGTATACGAGTCGGGCCAGGTCCGCGAGGGGGTGTCGCGGACGACGTCGGGTGAAGTGGGTGAGAGGGACCTCACCTCGTGGTTAGGAGGCGAATAGGCTAAGGCACTTTTCCAATTTATACGCGGGCGACGTTTCAAAATCCCACGATGTGGGACTATCTTTTGTGCTATCTTCGCGCGTGCCCGCAGGACGACTCCAGCTCGTCCTCTGCTCAGCTGCAGCCGATGTCGATGCCAACTGATAAGGCAGGAGTCTTCGCGGACTTCGCCCCAACCTGCAGCACCTGGGAACCTGGGGCTGCAGGGTCTGGAGCTCGCCTCGAAGCTGCTTCAGTCGTCGTTAATGGCGGCTGGAGCAGCGACCCTGTCAGACAGAAACACGGCCCTTCGGCCTAATCAAACTAGTGGGGAACCTTTGTCGTGGCACGGCGATGGTGGTGCAGGGTGTGACAGGTCGTGGGACGACGTCCGGCAGCGAGGCTAGGTCGGACAGCGACCGGAAAAATGGGTCTGTTCGGGGGAGTGAGGTGGGGTGCAGAGCGATAATGGGTGGGCGGAGGTTGCTCAGTGTGATGAGGCGGAGGTTCTGTGAGGGTCGGCGAGGTGTGTGGGGCTGTAGAGCGATGGGGGCGTCTCGCCGGAGGGTAGCCGGAGACGAAGGGGGTGACGGTGGACAGGAGTGGTCGAGGGCTTAATTGAATGAAAAACAGTGAGGAAAAGAAAGAAGGGGAGATGGGGAGTAGTGCTGACCTAGTTAAAGGGGCGAAAGGGGTCGGAGCAGGGCGGCAGTCGTACCGACTGTCGCCGGAGAAGAAGATGCCCAGAGGGAGAGGGTGGCGGCGAGGAGAAACCGGGAGGGCGCGCGCTTGGTACAGCGCGACGCGGGAAGAGCGGGCGAGAACTCCATCAACAATGACTCCATGGGATTATTCGACCGGATGAATACCCGCGCAGCGACGAACCTTAGGGGAGCACATGAGACGCAGGGCCTATCTGCATCAGTCGACCTGGAATTAATGGCTAGTCGATTGGACAAGGTCTCAATTATTAAGAAGAAGGTGGATGAGCTGACTCAGCACTTGCAGCGAGCCACTTCTGCGTAGAACTCCTTCGCATAGGCCCTTCCCGTACGGGAAACTGTGTATAACATTTTTCACCGACCTTCTCCTGGGATGGACGTGTATCCACCCCCATCTGACTCTAGGACCAGAGGGACCTCCGATCCTTTCTATTCTTACCGGGGGAACCCTACTCCCCCATTCTCCGACTTTCCTGAGGCTCCTCAGACCTGTGAGGACCTCAACGCCATCCAGAATGACCCATTTTCCAACACCTGCAACCCTGGATGGCGAAACCATCTCAATTTCCAGTGGGCGGGAAATTCTCAGAACCTAAGACCACCCTTTCAGCCCCGTCCACAAGCCCATCGTCCTTATCAGCCGCCTCAGCCTCGGCCCAACCCTACTTATCCATCCAGGCCCAACCAAGATCAAATGTCCCTTATCTTCCAAACTTTGGTTGACATTCAAAGAACGAATGCGGCTATCCAGAAGCAACATAAGGATGAAATCACAAAAGTCCGCAACCAACTCGCCCAGTTGGCAAATTCCCACCAACTTGGCACACTTCCTTCTCAGCCTCTTCTGAACCCGAATAGCGTGCCGGCCCTGCGGCGCGTTATGAACCCAAACCCAGGCCAAGCACACTTGATCTATCAGGCCCCTTCTGTTCCCTCACTTGACGGGATGGAAGCTTCAACCTCCTATGCGGGTTGCCAACAGCAGCAGCCCATCCTACCAACTCCCAACCAAAACCAGACAGGACTAAATTCGGTAACGACCTGTAGTGGTTAGGCAACCCAAGATCCACCTTATCCAGACCACTACAAGCCTGGTTGTGACCCAAACCCTAGGACAGTTATCCAGGATGTTCCTATCCCTGTCCCAGATCAACAACCTGGACCTATCCTAGAGGAACCAACCAAGGATCCATTTCTCGAGGCCATGACCAAGGGAATGAGGATAGCTAAAACCGTGGCTCCTAAAGAGGACCTAATCAAAATTTTTGAGCAGGTCCAAATAAACATCCCCTTGATGAATGCGATTCGCCATGTACCGACTTTTCACGCGATTCTTGAAGAATGTGTGTACACCTCAGCGTAAGCTGCGAACCAAGAGTGGGAGTCCCATTGTACTATCAGATTAAGTTAGCTCCGTAATCCTAAGTAAACTCCCACCCAAGGTAAAAGACCTAGTCACTCCCTTGATTTCATGCAAGATTGGTGAAACCCAGTTTGATAGTGCACTATTATACCTAAGTGCCTCCATAAACTTAATATCCACATCCCTACTTAACCACCTAGAAGAATCTGAACTTAAACCAACTGAGCTGACATTGCAGTTAGCCGATCGATTTATTAAGTCACCTAAGGGAATTCTTGAGGATGTTATTGTTAGGGTGCGGGATTTCTACTTCCCTGTAGATTTTATAGTTCTGGACATGGACACACCTGAGAATCCAAGGGATACACCAATCATATTATGGAAACCTTTTCTGGCCATTGCAAGGGCCAATATAAGTTGTGAAGAGGGCCAAATAGAGCTAGAATTTGGGAATCAGACTCTCAAGATTGATATCTTTATGGCCCAATAAGGGATTAATTGCGGTGTCGTTGAACAAATTTGTGACATCAGAGCCGTGGTTGATGAACCACAAATTGAGGACAACATGATTATCCCTCATCAACCACAAGATCTTAAACCACAATTAGAGGAGTTAGAACTTGATCTAGACAGACCCATAACTCCTACCTTGGTACCCCACACTCACTCTGAACCACCCGCTGCTGCAGATAACCCCATTCTTGAACTCAAACCCCTTCCCGATCATTTGAAATACGTCTTTTTGGGTTCCAATCAGACACTTCTGATGATTATAAACTCCAAACTCACACCTGACCAGGAATCCCGTTTGATTGCTGTTCTCCAGCAACATCGCAGAGCCATTGGTTGGACTATAGATGATTTGACTAGAATAAGTCCCTCTTATTGCACACTCCGCATCTATTCTGAAGAGGGCGCACGACCTTCACGTGAGATGCAGAGACGTTTGAATCCCAATCTGCAGGAGGTCGTGAAAAAGGAGATCATTAAGTGGTTAGATGTAGGGATCATCTGCCCGATCTTCGACAGTCGTTGGGTGAGCCCAATCCAGGTTGTGCCTAAGAAGGCAGGGCTCACCACCATCACGACTGAAACCGGAGAGGTCATACCTACCCGTATAGCCAACTCGTGGAAAGTCTGCATAGATTACCGAAGACTCAACTCCTCCACGAAGAAGAATCAGTTCCCACTACCGTTTATTGATTAGATTCTCGAAAAACTAGCGGGAAATAGATTCTTCTGCTTTCATGACGGGTACTCCAGTTATAACCAAGTGGCGATTCATCCAGAGGACCAAGAGAAGACCACATTCACCTGCCCCTTCGGGACGTACGTGTTCCGAAGGATGCCTTTTGGTCTCTACAATGCACCTGCGACTTTTCAGCAGTGCATGCTTGCCATATTCTCTGATATGGTAGGTGGTTATCTGGAAGTCTTCATGGATGACTTCTTAGTTTTTGGGGCATTGTTGACGTGGTCTCGATCGTGTTTTAACAGTTAGTTACGTTGTAGTATAGATGATCAAGCGTTGTCAACAAATAAAAGTTTTATTACTCGAAAACCTAAGATCTGAGGTCGAACACAGGGAGCAATTGGACTTTATTACTAATCTCAAGAATGTAATTGAACACTTTAATTGCTCAAAACTTAATTCAAATATAAATGCATGAGTTTGAAAAGTAATTGTGGCAAAAAGAAGAAATTGGACGTCTGATCATGGGATTAGACGTCTTAAAAGATGTTTTCTCCTTTCTTATTCTTCTTCTGATTTTCTTCCTTTCTTCTTTCTTCTCTGCAGTTGCCTTGCTTCTTTCTCGTTCTTTTCTCTGCAGTTTCTTTCTCTCTGCGGGTCTTCTTCTTCTTCCGTGGCTCTGCTTCCCTTGGTACTTTCCTTGGTTCTGTTTTCCTTTGCCTTCAGTTCCTCTTCTTCTTCTGCTTGTCTTGACCTTTCTCTATTTCTTCTTTCTTCTTCAGTTCTTCTACTCTTTTTCCTATGCCTCTTCCTTTCCTTCTCTTTTTCCTCTGCAATGGCTTCCTTCCTTCTTCTTTTCCAGCGGCTAAGTGTTAACTTCTCTTCTCCTGTCTGCCTTCCCTGCACAAACCACAGAGGAGCAAAACCTATCCCTCTACCCATACCCGCGTGTCTCTCTCTCTGTAAACCACTCATTAGCACGCTCTCCCAGAGTCGGGTAAACGGGTTGGATTGCTCGCCCGGGTCCAGGCGCACCGGCGTAAGGGTGGTGCGTGAGGAGTGCTCAGGGTAGTGTCGGGTCAGGTCGCCAGATCCGTGTGGTGAAGTCACGGACGAGGCGGTGAGAAAAGGTAAGGGACCTCACCCCAAGTGCGTTCGGAGGCAACGAGTCATAACACAAAAATAATATAACTCACTCCAGCTCTTTACGACTTAACGATGTGGGACTAATACCCACTGCCATCTCTCGCGCGCCCGCAGCAGACCATGCCTTCAATTCCCACAACTGCAGGCTCTACAGTGTCACTTGCTGGGTCGACTGTCTTCGCGATGCCTCCCCGAGCTAGCTGGACCTGGAGTCCTGAAGAATTGCAGCCTGGAACAAGCGTGGAGCTTCTTCGAGTCACCGCTAATGGAGGCCGGGGTGTGAAACCTGTCGGACATGAAAAGATCCTCACGGCTTAATCAAATCACCGGGGGACCTTCGCTGTGTCACGGAAAAGGTGAGGAGCTAGGTGGCAGGCCGCGAAGCGGCCTAGGCGTGCGTGCCTAGGTCGCTCTGTGGCCGGATGGATGGGTGTGATCGGGGGACTGTTGTGGAGGCGTAGAGGGTCTATGGACGGGCGGAGGTTATTCAGTGAGGTGATGCGGAGGTTATGAGATGGTCGGCGAGGTGTGTGGGGCTGCGAAGCGATGGGAGCGTCTCGCTGGAGGGTGGCCGAAGATGAAGAAGATGGTGGTGAACAGTAGCGGTCGAGGGGCATTTGGTGAAATGAGATGAGGGAAATGAAAGAGGGGATAGAGAAGAATAGTTTTAACCTAACTAAAGGGACGAAGGGGACGAGAAGGCGGCCGGTAGTACCTGCTGTCGCTGGAGAAGAAGACGTCCAGTGGGGGAAGACGGCGGCGACAACGGGGCTAGGGCTGCTCGCACGGGTGTTGCGCGATGCGGAGGAGGATGAGGAGGACGGCTCTGCCGCTGGTTTTGTGGCAGAGCAACGAGGAAGAGGAAGGGGGGCTCGCCGGAGCTCACTGGACCCCTTGGCCGTAGAAGGAGTGGAATTTGAGGTGGAATTCCGGCCATGTCCGAGCTCAGGAGGTGCGGCCGGAGTTGGGGTTTAATTTATAGGTGATGGTCGTGCTTTTGGTGTGTGGAGGGCACGCCTTCTGCCATCGACGTCTCGCCGGAGATGGAAGGTAGTTAGATACCCAAATCTCTCGTGCGTTCGCACGAGAGATTGGGTGCAAATCTGCGATCAAGATTGATTTCAGATGGAAGGAGATTCCTCAGAGAATCTCCCTTCCAATTCTGGAAGATCTCTGAGAGATCAGAGAGTATCCCCTCTGCCTTCCTCACCGAAGAAGGATTCTCTCCCCAATAATGGTGGAGGGACCTGATTGTAAGATTGTTGAGGAAGCTAGGGGGGTTTATGTGATGGTTTTCAAAAGATAGGGACCAAAATGTGATTGAGTGTACTAAATTGCAAAGTACATCAAGATGACCTCCCCTTAGGTCCAAATTTTGGTACAAACCTAATTTGGACCTAAGGAATACAATGGTGAAGTTGGATTTTAGGTTTGTCCACATTTGATTGGATATTTTGCATAAAAACCCAAATTAGGTTAATTGATAAGCTAGGACCTTAATCTAGGTCAAACTAGGTTCCAAAGGCCAAATTGAGTGTTCTAAACCCTAGCGGATATTTTTCCATGAATTTTATAGGGTTTAATTGATTTTTATCCTGATTGAAACCTTGTTGAATTAAGCAGATCTGTTTTAGGGTTACTATATGTCATTTAATTCCTGGATTGCACGTGAACCCATTTCTGATTGAATCAACCCACTTTTTATCTCATTTGGACCATTTGACCTATGTTTTGTCTCTGAGAAATCCTGTTTATGTACTGCAATGGTAAAATTATAGTTTTAACCTTTATTTCATGTTTTCTTCTTAGAACACTTATTCCTCCAGTTAAGCCCTCTTCTAAGTCATGTAGGAGCTTTTATTCTCTTTATTAGGTCAAAATGAGCTAGTTATGGCTCATGATGAGGCTCTCATCGGGAATCATTTGACGACTGCCTCCAGCACTTGGTTCACATACTCAGGCGTTGCATTGACGTCAATCTGGTTCTTTCTTGGGAAAAAAGCCACTTTATGGTGCCTGAGGGGATCGTCCTGAGACACTTAATTTCTGAGAGAGGCATCCAGGTGGATAGAGCCAAGGTTAACCTGACTTCTAAACTTCCTATGCCTAGCTCGATCAGGGAATCCAACCTTTTTCGGGGCACGTTGGTTTTTACCGTCGTTTCATCCCTGATTTCTTGAAAATCGCGCGCCCCCTGACTACTCTTCTCTCCAAGGATGTACCCTTTGAGATTTCCAAGGAATGCACTCAGGCTTTTGAGATCCTTCATGATCGAGTCACCCAAGCCCCGATCCTACAGTCCCTTGATTGGTCTCAACCCTTTGAGATCATGTGCGATTCATCTGACTTCGCTGTATGAGCGGTTCTGGGGTAGAAGATTGACGGGAAACCCGTGGTCATCTACTATCACGACCTGGGCATCAAGAGTCGTTTAAGATGTTTGGGAATTGGCCCAGACATTTGGAAGCCTTCCCGGACTTCTGGTATTAAATTTTTTTTGGCGTACGGGTTCGCGTCTGCGAGCATGCGCGCGCAGACTGAACCCGCCGCCTTCGTTCTTCTTTTTCTCTCCCTCCCTGCAGACGATGTAGCCTTCCTCTCTCTCTCTCCCCGCGCTGCCTACAAATACGTTTCCCCTCTCCCTCACCCTCACTCCACTGCCTTCTTCTCCTTCTCCCTACTAGCGAGAGCACGAGCGAGCGAGAGCGGCAGCAGTGGCTGCTGCGAGCGTGCGGGAAGGAGGGGTTGTTGTGAGAGGAGGTAGAAGCTCGATCGCGAGGGTACGAGCTTGCCGGGGTAGCTAGAACAGGCCGGCGGGAGACCAGCGAGCGTGGGGTGTCGCGGAGGAGCTGCTGCAGCTCGGGCAGCAGGCAGACGTGGTGCGGCACGGCCGTGCACTGCGGGCGGAGAGTGGAAAGGGTCCTGATTCTGGGAATGCTTCCCAGAATCAGACGTCTGGACTTACGTCCAGACGACGCAGAAGACGTTTGGAGGAAGGACCAGACGTCTGACAGGTACAATATTTTCTCATCTTCTCTTTGTTACGCGTGTACGGCCATGCAGCCGTCCGCCGCGTTCTTCTGCACCTCTATGATGAGAGCAGGTGTGTATGTATGCAGGAGTTGTTCGGGAGGGCGCGAGGGCTCGCCATCCCACACAGATCAGATGTCTGGGCACGGTACCAGACGACGGAGAGGACCTCCAGATGTCCGGGGTGACAACTGGATGTCTGGAAACTAAGTCCAGACGATCCAGCGGGCTTCTGGACGTCTGAAGGACTGCGCAGACCAAGGTATGACCTGGGCGAGATTTTAGGCAGACTCGTCGTTTTTGACCCGTTTAGGGTCCGTTCGGAGTCTGTTTTTCGCGTTTCATGTTTCGTTCTTCCCAGATTTATTTCCTCTACCTGCTTACAGTGATTATATACTGTTCTGAGTAACTCCTTGTATTGATCCTTGCATTAGGACCCCATTCCGTTGCGGCTTTGGGGGTTGCGAAGGCGCGCGGGATTGCCGTTCATGTGCCCAATACTCCCGATCTTGCGGGTAGAGTGGCCTTTTCAATTATTTATCAAAAGTTATGAAATTGTGAAATAATTAATAGAGTTTAGGGCATTGCATGAACCCTAGGGCTGAAAAATTAGATTGAATGATAGATCCTAGGATATTACATGAATCCTAGGACTGGAAAACTAGATTGAATGATAGATCCTAGGGCACGGCATGAATCCTAGGACTGGAAAACTAGTTGAATATATAAACAGTGCAGTCTTGGAAAAGTAGAAAGGAAATGATAATTGCCTGTAAATTGGTTAACAGCTGCCTGTTTATGAACGAATAATTACGATTGAGAACATGGGTTATATGGATAAAAAGCTGAAATGGTGACACCTAAATTGGCTGAGTTAAAAGAGCATGAACTCTACGGGGAACTAGGAGTAGAGCTCCTAGAAAGTGAATGGAATAGAATTGGTGAAGTGAGCTAGCCCTTGAGTACGGTATACCAAGGAGAGCAACTGTCCCTCTGTTTAGTGCAAAGCAGAGCTAGCCGCCCCAGGGACCCGGGGTTAGGTCTGGTCACTTTGTACTGACTTTTGGCCCTCGTGTGCACAGTACCGATGAGAGCTACTAGTGTAGGGAGAGCATTAGCTACCCCACGGGCCCTGGGGTTCTGCTAGCCTTCCTACACCGACTTGTTAGGCCCACTGGGCAAACCAGGGTAGTCAGGAGAGGGTGCGCGGACTGTGGAGGGGCAAGACCCCTGTTTGGTTACTGTGGAGGGGTTGGACCCCTGTTACTGAGAGGGCTCTGCCCTATACTGGTTCCGTCCTGTGCTTTGGGCGTACCAGTTAACGGAAACGACTGACCGCGTGCCAGTGCGGGGTAGCTACCCATGCGTTTATCGCGCGTGCCGTAGTCACCGTTACGTCTGTCAGCGACCTTGGGGTGGTTGACTGAGGGTAAGACCACCATGGGGGACTCTCCCGGCCAGGAGAGCACCATGTGTTACTTCTACTTTTCGAAAAAGACTGCAATTAAGATCGTTCCCACAAGGAACATTCAAGATCAAGAGGAGGATCTGAGAAATAATCAATAGTGAATAAATGGAAAAATATAAAGAAAGTAAAAATATAACAGCTACTGTCCACTCTACTGCTTCCTTTAGCTTTTAGTTGCCACTCTACTCAGCGTTTCACTGACGTGTCACCCTTGTTACCTGTTCAGGACCAGGTGTTGAGCAGCCAGAGTCGGCGGCTGCAGAGGACGCTGGGCCTAGTAGAGCCAGTAGTGTTACTAGTAGTACCCACTGTATTTTTCTTTCCGTTGTAGTGAGTAGTTTCTGTTACCCCCTGTACTCTCTTTATTGTAAACTTCATGTTTATGTATATGTTTATTTCTCTACTGTTGTGGTGGTATATACTGTAGTATTTCTTTTCTCTACTGCTGTATTTTGTTACTGCTAGTTATATACATGTGGAATGTGGTTTATTTTACTACTCTTTTGGTTACTTTCTCGTTGGACGACTGGGTCTTGGGATCAGTCAAGTCGGTCCGATTCTCGTGTCTCGTAGGGATTAGGGAATCGGGTCGTTACATCTACTATGCTAGCAAGACACTTGACGAGACACAGCATAACACACGGTTACGGAGAAAGAGCTGCTACCTGTAGTATTTGCCCTCGAAAAATTCTGGTCTTATCTCCTAGGTTCTCACGTCATAATCTACTTGGATCACACAACTGTGAGGCATCTCCTTGCGAAGAAGGATGCGAAGCCTCGATTAATCCGTTGGATCTTGTTGTTGCAAGAATTCGACCTCGAGATTCGCGACAAGGCAGGAAGACAGAACATGGTAGCTGACCACTTGTCTAGCCTTCCTTCGGAGATCATCGACCCTTCTGGACCCACTACGAAGCATTTTCCTGATGAGCACCTCTTGACTATTGATACCAGGATTTCATGGTTTGCTGATATTGTAAACTACTTGGCATCACACCAGATCCCGTCTGATTGGCTGAAGGCCTAGAAAGACAAGTTACGCTCCGATGCCAAGTATTACATCTGGGAAGACCCGTACTTATTCCACATAGGTGCTGACCAAATCATTCGGCGACGTGTCCCGGAGGTCGAAATCAATGACATTATCCCTTTCTGTCATGACCAGGCATGCGGTGGCCACTTTTCTGAGCATAAAACCACATCAAAAATCATCCAGTGTGGCTTTTACTGGCCCACTATCTTCAAGGATGCATACAGTCACTGTAAGGCATGCAGTCGTTGGCAAACTTTAGGCAACACGAGCCATCGCAACATGATGCCTTTACAGCCGATTCTCGTATGCGAGATTTTTGATATTTGGGGGATTGATTTTATGGGCCCCTTCCCAATCTTGGACGGCTTCGAGTACATTTTACTCGCTGTGGACTACGTGTCCAAATGGATCGAAGCCATTCCGACCTGAACCTGTGATCACAAGATTGTCATTAAATTCATTCATCAGAATATCTTCTCACGGTTCAGGATTCCTTGTGCAATCATCTCTAATGGAGGAACCCATTTTACCAATGCTCAGTTCAGGTCACTGATGCCAAATACAGGGTGTCTCACTAGTGGCGGTATGACTAGGTTTTGTTGTTTGTTATAGAAATGGCATTGTAGTACAGATAGTCATTGTCACTATTACAATTTCACTCGAAAATAAAAGGTTTTCCCGAGGTCGAACTCAGGGAGCAAACTATAATTCTAGAAGTACAATGTTTCTATTACAAAAATAAGAGAGAGAGATAGGTAGATTGGTCTCTTGGCTTTTTCTTCTTCTCTTCTTTCTCTCTTGCAGTCTTCCTTCTTCTTCTTCTTCTTTTTCTTCTCTTCTCTTTGCTTTGATTGTCTTCAGCTCTTCTGTCTTCTTCCTTCTTCTTTTCTTTCTTTCTTTCTCTTCTGTTCTTGTTCTTGTTCTTTCTCCTTCTGTTCTTGTTCTTTTCTTTCTTTCTTCTTTTTGCTTTCAGCTGCGGCGCCTGTTCTTCTTTCCTTCTTCTTTTCTTTTTCTTTAGAGCGTCGTCTGATTTCTCAATCGGACGACTTAAGTAGCATCCGCTACAGTGCTTCCTTGGTGCTCCCTCTTCTGCTTCTTTCTTCTTCTTCTTTTTGCAATCCTTCTTCTTTTGCTTTGCTTCGAGCAGCCAAGGCTTTGGCTGCTTCTTCCTTCTTTTTCTTCTCCTTCCTCTTCTGCAGTCTTCTTTCTCTCCTTCTTCTACCTGCACACTCACATAGCCTGGTCGGAGCAAAAACCTAACCCTACCCTCCCCCGCGCCTCTCTCTCTCAGATTTCGCTCGTAGGATCGCTCTCCCAGAGCCAGGTATTCGGGTACGGGTTCGCGCTCAGGTCCAGGCCCACCGACGTGCGGTGGTGGGCGAGGAGTGCAAGTCGGGTATACGGGTCGGACCAGGTCCGCGGGGGGTGGTTGCGGACGAGGCAGGGTGAAGCGGGTGAGAGGGACCTCACCCCGTGTGACTGAGGCAATAAGCCTTAGTCACTTTTACAATTTATGCAGGTGCGCGGCTTCGAAATCCCACGATGTGGGAATATCTTCTTTGCTGTCTTCGCGCGCGCCCGCAGGACGACTCCACCTCGCCCTCTGATCAGCTGCAGCTGGTGTTGGTGCCAACTGACGAGGCAGGAGTCTTCGCGGACTTCGCCCCAACCTGCAGCACCTGGGAACCTGGGGCTGCAGGGTCTGGAGCTCGCCTCGAAGCTGCTTCAGTCGTCGTTAATGGCGGCTGGAGCAGCGACCTCGTCAGACAGAAACACGGCCCTTCGGCCTAATCAAACTAGTGGGGAACCTTTGCCGTGGCACGGCGATGGTGGTGCAGGGTGTGACAGGTCGTGGGACGACGTCCGGTAGCGAGGCTAGGTCGGACAGCGACCGGAAAAATGGGTCTGTTCGGGGGAGTGAGGTGGGGGTGCAGAGCGATAATGGGTGGGCGGAGGTTGCTCAGTGTGATGAGGCGGAGGTTCTGTGAGGGTCGGCGAGGTGTGTGGGGCTGTAGAGCGATGGGGGCGTCTCGCCGGAGGGTAGCCGGAGATGAAGGGGGTGACGGTGGACAGGAGTGGTCGAGGGCTTAATTGAATGAAAAATAGTGAGGAAAAGAAAGAGGGGGAGATGGGGAGTCGTGCTGACCTAGTTAAAGGGGCGAAAGGGGTCGGAGCAGGGCGGCAGTCGTACCGACTGTCACCGGAGAAGAAGATGCCCAGAGGGAGAGGGTGGTGGCGAGGAGAGACCGGGAGGGCGCCCACTGGGTACGGCGCGATGCGGGAAGAGCGGGTTAGGGTGGCTCTGTTGCTGGTATTGCAGCAGAGCGACGAGGAGGGTGAGGAAGAACCGCCGGAGCTGGAGGGCTTCTGCTGGAGTGGGAAGAGAGGAAAGATGGGGGTGTTTCTCTGTCAGGACCGAGCTGCCCTCTTCTGCAGGAGGAGGCTGCTTTTATAGAGGCGAAAGCGGAGAGGTGGGCGGAGGGAGGCGACGTGCCACCCTCGCCGGAGGACGGCTGGAGTAGGGACCCAAACCTTCCGCACGTTCACACAGAAGGTATGGGTTGCAGCAGTGATCATGGAGGTGTCCCTGCGACAGCAGACGTCGCAGGGAACACCCTGTTGAAAGGACAGAGGGCCTCCCTCACCCTGCGCGACGCCATGCTCTGCGCAAAGTCGCCGGAGCATGGCGCTGCTCAGGGTTTTGCAGGGAGGACCTAAATGCAAAGAACGATGAAGACTTAGGGTCCAAAATGCGAGGGTTTCAAAAGTTGAGGGTCAAAAAGTAATAGATGAGGACCAAAATGCAAAGTCGGTCAAGAAGGTTTTATGCATGACTAAATGTGACCTAAGAATTCTAATGGTGAAATTTATTTCTAGATCAGACCTTGTTTGACAGGTCAATTTACATAAAAACCCAAATTAAATCATTAATTGGGCATGGTTCTCAATGTAGGTCAAAGTTGGTTCCCAAGGCCAAATTGAAGGTTCTAAACCCTAGAGATTATTTTTCTATGAATTTTAGAGGGTTTAATTATTTTTTTATTTACCTCGAACCTCGTGAATTGAAGTGGATTTATTTTAGGGTTACAGGATGTCATTTAATTCCTTGGAGTTGCTGTAGCCCTAGTTGGATCAACTCATCCCACTTTCCTTCTTATTAGGTTAGTTTGACCTATGTTTGGACCCTAAGTTACCCTGTTTACAGATTGTGTTGGTGAAATTGCATTTTTACCCCTTAGTTCCTGTTTTCTTTACAAACTCAGAATTCCTTGAGTCAAGTCTTTCTATAAGTTTGTAGGAGCTTTTTCTTGCAAATCTAGGTTAAATGGTGCTAGTTTAGGGTTTATGACGAGGTTCTCATCACTCACCAAATCTCTACTCCTTACCACCCCCAGACTAATGGTCTAGTTGAGCTATCAAATCGAGAGATCAAGAAAATCCTTCAGGTTACTGTTCGACCTGACAGGAAGGATTGGTCATCCCAACTTCCGGAAGCTTTGTGGGCTTATAAGACCGCCCACAAGATCCAATTAGGCATGTCTCCTTTTAGACTGGTGTACGGGAAGACGTGTCACCTTCTCGTCGAACTGGAGCATAAAGCCTATTGGGCAGTACGGAGCCACAACTTATATCTTTCTAAGGCTGGAACCCACAGAAAACTTCAGATAAGCGAGATTGGTGAATTACGCCTTGATGCGTATGAGAACTCGCGAATCTACAAAGAGCGGGTTAAAGCCTTTCATGACAAGCCATATCTAGAAAGATCTTCCACCCTGGTCAGAAGGTCCTACTCTTCGATGCCTGACTCAAACTGTTCCCTGGGAAACTGCGATCCAAGTGGGTCGAATCATATCTTGTCCGACAGACTTTTGGAAATGGAGCCGTCGAGATCAGTCTGCTCAGCCACGATTCCGAACCTTTCGTTGTGAACAGTCAGAGGCTTAAACAGTTCATTAACATAACTAATACAGATTTGGTTAAGTCATCATTTATCCTTCATTCTCCCTGAGCTTATTGCGCCCAGCCGATGGCGTAAAACTCAACGCTTAACGGGAGACAACCCGTCATTCTTTTTGAAAAACCAAAACCTTTTTCTAACATTTCTTTGCACTTTAGGTTCATTCCATAAGACAACAACTTCACCTCAGGTACTCGTACCTTAGATTAGAAATCGTCTGCAATAGTCACCTCGACCCATCCACTCACCTAATATCTGTCCTAATGCTTGAACCTAACCAAATAAAAACCCACCTAATGTACAATGAGGACATTGCAAAACTTAGGCATAGGGGGGAATATGAAAGTGCAATGAAATGACATAACAGAAAAAGGTTTCAACAAAAAAAATCCACATATACTAAAAAAAAAAAAACTTTGGGGGAGGGAAGAAAGTGCTGGTAAATTTCACAAAAGGAGGAGGAAAAGAGCAAAACATTAGAAAAGGAGCACAAAATGAAAAGAAAAGAGATAGTCATTAGTATGAAATTAAGGAATTAACCAAAATTCTACACCACTTTAAAGAAAAGTAAAGAAAAAGTGCACAACAAGATTAGGAAGAACGCAAACCTTAGGCATTCTTGGCTAGACCCTTAGTACTTGTTAAGATTTAGATATTCCTCAAGAGGTTGAGGAAAATGAAAAGCTGAAGTATTAGGTCTAAGGCTTAGGGAGTATTCGGTCTCGTTAACTGACTTTCGATTTACGGGACTCGGTAACCTAAGCACCCAAATTCACACACACAGTTTAGTTCAGCAAGCATAAATATCAAAATCACGCAGAAGCGTTTCAAATATTCTGAAAATGTCGCATAGATTAGGAGCAGCTGATCAACACAAGTTGATTTGGACGAGTTCCCGGTGTGGAGAGGTGGGAAATTTCCCTCGAAGATGTGTAACAACGTATCATCTCCTCGGTACTTGTCTCCTAGGACATTTACATATCCTACTGGGGGCATGTAAGCACTTTGCTGGTTTGGATTCCATGGATGGCATTATCACGAAGTGTCAATTGTCAGGATCTGAATTCGGCCACGGAACACCATGGACGGGAATAATTTCGAAATCTTGAAAGCCAGGGTTCTGGGGGTTGCCATGGGCGGTGCTATCTCGAAGCAGCGATTGCCAGGAACCTTTGAGGATTGATAATGGGGACGAAGAATCCAATACAAACCGTGTTGGGAAGCCAATCCTAAGCTAGAATTAAAAAGAAAAGAGAGAGAAAACTCTCCAAACAAATAAACCCTTTGTCTCACTCTTACAAAATGCACTGCAAACTGAACCAAGGCCAAAAATGTCTCAAGCACGGGTGCTTTAACCATGGAGTCCAATAAACTGTAGGGTAGTTCTTGTAGGCCTTAAAAACCTTTGCTAAAGACTGAGGCTAAAGCTAGATAGATCTGGATCTTAGCTGGTACTAGAGTACTTTTTAAGCCTATAGTTGGCATTCTGACATAATCTAGGATACAAGAGAAAAAACACTTATCAAATTTGATGAAAGGAATTCATGGTCTAGAATAGAGGCTAAAACCTTAAATTTTTGCTAAGGGACTAGCAAAAGCTCGGCATAGGGGTATGATGAGCACCTCATCATGAACCCTAACTAGCACTTTTTGACCTATAAATTGAACAAAAACTACTACAAAACCTAAGGGGAGACCTAAATCTGGGAATTACAAATCTGAGAATAAAATAATTCATAAGGGGTAAAACTATAATTTTATCATTGCAGTACATAAACGAGATTTCTAAGGGTCTAGACACAGGTCAAATGGTCTTACTAAGAGAAAAAGTGGGATGGTTTGATTAGGAAAGAGTTATGACAAAATGACATTCTGTAACCCTAAAACAAACCCACTTTAATTCACAAAGTTTCATGTAAGATAAAAATCAATTAAATCCTCTAAAATTCATGAAAAAATATCCCCTATGGTTTAGAACCTTCAATTTGGCCTTTGGAACCTATCTTGACCAAGATTAAGAACCATACCCAATTTTTAACCTAATTTGGATTTTTATGCAAAATATCTTATCAAACATGGTCAAACCTAAAATCCAACCTCACCATTGGATTCCTTAGGTCCAAATTAGGGTTATGCCAAAATTTGGACCTAAGGAAAGGTCACCTTGACCCACTTTACAAAACGATCCTCAACAGTTACTTTTTGACCCTTAACTTTTTGAACTCTTGCAGATACCCCCTACCTTTCTCATCTCTTTCTTCAAAAAGGTCCCTCTGCCCCCGTCTGCGCAGGCCATACCTCCAGCAACTTTGTGCGGAGGATGGCGCTGCACAGACCTGGGAAGCCGACCCCAGATTTGAAAGGACTCCTTGCGTTGTCCTCTTCTGCATGGGTCGGCTCTCATGCCCTGCTGGCCACCATACCTCTTGTGCGAATGCTCTAGAGGTATGGGTCTTTTTGCGGCCATGCCTCCGGCAAGGAGACCATGTCTCCTCCTCGCGATTCCCTCCTGGCCAGCACCTATTTAAGGAACGGCAGCCCCTGCCGCTTCCTTTAAGCTCGACTTGGCCGAAGATTTCTCCCCAATTCGTCTCCTCCTCCTCCGATCAAGAGTCCAGTGAGCTCCGGCGAGCCCTCCTCTTTTTCGTCGCTCTGCTACAATACCAGTGGCAGAGTCGCCTTCACTGCCTTCTTTCGCGTCGTGCAACACCCGTAATGCGCCTTTAGCCCTGTCGTCGTTGCCATCACTCCTCCCCTAGACATCGTCTTCTCTGGCGATAGCAGGTACAGCCAACCGCCGATTCTCCCCCCTTTCGTCCACTTAGTTAGGTTAGATTTATTTCCCTTTTTCCCTTCTTCATTTCCCCCTTATCTATTTCCTAAATCACTCACTGCCACACGCCAACCACCATCACCTTCTCCACCTCCGGCAGACCACCGGTGAGGTGTATCCACCGCTCCACGTGTCCACCCACCTTGCCAAACACATCAGAAGCTTTGCCATCGACCTCTGCATACTTTCCACCAACTCACAGACCGCTAGCACCGCCCCACACTTCCACCGACCTAACCCACCTCCACGGCCACAGGGCGACCTAGGCACGCAGGCCTAGGCTGCCACGTGAGCAGCTACCCCCTGCCTCACCTTCGTCGTGACACGGCGAAGGTCCTCCTCTGATCTGACAGGGCCGCAAGGCCGTATTGGTGGTTTTAGGGTCACGACATCTTTTGCCATTAGCGAGCTGAAGCTCGCTTGAAGCTTCGCGCAGCACCCAGCACCCTAGGCTGCAGGGTCTAAAAGGCACGAAACCTCCTCGCAGAATCACCCAGGCCCTCACTTGGCACCAGGGGCCTAAGCTGCGTCTGCAATTGGGTGACAACCTGTTGCGGGTGCAAGCGCAGAAGCGGGTAGGACATTTAGTCCCACCTCGGAAGTTTGCGAGCGGGCATGCACGCATAAATTAAAATTGTGTTTCAGGCTTATCGCCTCGAAACACATAGGGGTAAGGTCCCTTGCCCCACCACCAGGCCTCGTCCGCGACACTTACCCCGCGGACCTGGCACCCGGATCCGACTAACCCTACCTGTGCACACCTCGTGCACCACTCACGCCGGTGTGCCTGGTCCCGGGCGCATCACCCGGCCTGCATACCCTATTAAGGCTCTGGGAGAGCGAACCCTGGAGTGAATTTGGGAAAGAGAGAGACGTGGGGAGGGTAGGGGTTAGGTTTTGCCTAACTGGTTGCCTGTGTAAGGAACAGGAGAAGCAAGGGAAGAGCTGCGAGGACTTAGCCGCAGGAGCTGCAGCCAGAGAGAAAGAAGAGAAGGCGACTAGCAGAGTAAGCAAAGGAGGAGGAAGAAGACGACACTGTAGCCACAGAAGAGTTGAGGCAGAAGGAGAAGGAAGGAAGGAAGAAGAAGTCCAGAGAAGAAGGACTTGGTGCAGCAGAAAGGAAGAAGAGAAAAAGAAGCAGCAGAGAAGAAGAACCCGCAGCAGCAGCACTGTAGCAACGGGCATTTAAGTCGTCTGACCCTTGGAGTCAGACGTCTGAAAAGAGAAAGAGAGAAGCAGACAAGAGAAAAGAAGAAGGTTTTTTTTTTTTCCTTTCTTTAGCCTTTTGGAAAACAGTATATATATTGTAAATTGTGATTTCTTTACGCTTCTAGAATCAAGTGTTGCTCCCTGAGTTCGACCTCGGAGATTTTCTATTTTCGAGTAATAAAATAAAATATAATACAAATCGGTCCCTCGCGGACCAGTTTTTGGCACCGTTGCCGGGGAGCAACGGGCATTCTAGAAGCTATTAAATCACAATTTCTGATTGACTACTGACTTGATCTGCCCAGGGAGCAACGGGCAAAGGAGGAGGAAGAAGACGGCACTGTAGCCACAGAAGAGTTGAGGCAGAAGGAGAAGGAAGGAAGGAAGAAGTCCAGAGAAGAAGGACTTGGTGCAGCAGAAAGGAAGAAGAGAAAAAGAAGCAGCAGAGAAGAAGAACCCGCAGCAGCAGCACTGTAGCAACGGGCATTTAAGTCGTCTGACCCTTGGAGTCAGACGTCTGAAAAGAGAAAGAGAGAAGCAGACAAGAGAAAAGAAGAAGGTATTTTTTTTCCTTTCTTTAGTCTTTTGTAAAATAGTATATATATTGTGATTTCTTTACGCTTCTAGAATCAAGTGTTGCTCCCTGAGTTCGCACGGAGATTTTCTGTTTTCGAGTAATAAAATAAAATATAATACAAACCGGTCCCTCGCGGACCAGTTTTTGGCGCCGTTGCTGAGGAGCAACGGGCATTCTAGAAGCTATTAAATCACAATTTCTGATTGACTACTGACTTGATCTGCCCAGGGAGCAACGGGCAAAGGAGGAGGAAGAAGGCGGCACTGTAGCCACAGAAGAGTTGAGGCAGAAGGAGAAGGAAGGAAGGAAGAAGAAGTCTAGAGAAGAAGAAGGACTTGGTGCAGCAGAAAGGAAGAAGAGAAAACGAAGCAGTAGAGGAGAAGAACCCGCAGCAGCAGCACTGTAGCAACGGGCATTTAAGTCATCTGACCCTTGGAGTAAGATGTCTGAAAAGAGAAAGAGAGAAGCAGACAAGAGAAAAGAAGAAGGCATTTTTTTTTCCTTTCTTTAGTCTTTTGTAAAACAGTATATATATTGTAAATTGTGATTTCTTTACACTTCTAAAATCAAGTGTTGCTCCCTGAGTTCGACCACGGAGATTTTCTATTTTCGAGTAATAAAATAAAATATAATACAAACCGGTCCCTCGCGGATCAGGCACCATCCATTGTTTGCCTGTGATTATTATTTAAACCAGTGTAGAATCTTTCTACAAGTTGCCATCATGGCACCTGATGATTGGGACATAAGCGTAATAAATCGTTGAAGTGCACCCATGCATCATGAAATTGCTCTCCATCTTGTTGAGCAAATCCTATGATTTCTCTCCTATAAAGATTAGTTTTGCTCATGGGGAAATATTTTTTTCAAAATCTCTCCCTTCAAGGCATCCCAAGCATCCACTCTACCGTATAGAGTGTGATACCAATGTTTCGCCTTATCCCTGAGGGAGAAGTGAAAGAGGGTTCGCATTTGGGCGTCATTAGAAATGCCCTACAATCTCACTGTGGAACAAACCACAGTGAACTCTTCTAAATGCTTGTAGCGGTCCTCCCTAGTAGTACCATAGAATGAGGGCAATAAAGATATGGTACTACTCTTGATTTCATATGGATTGTTGCCCCTAGTTCTTCTCAGTGTATGGCTGGGTTGGTTGGTAGGGATAAAATAGTCTCTTAAAGATCGTTGGTTTTCCATAATCCTATTCTCTCCCCCCTCGACCATCTCTCTTCTCTCTTGGTTGGGTCTCTTAAGGATTCTTTCAGGTTCTAGATCAAACATTAATTGTCTCCTCAGAGATCGCTTCCCTAGCATGCACTACAAGAACTCAGACAAACACAATTCAAAAGTACTTTTTAGGTCTTTACAGATTTAGGCTTTCGACTTTAGTTCATATTGTAGGTGACAAAACAAGTTTCCCAATCAATTACGATCCTATTTGTCGACTTAGGAAATGCCTAAAAAGACCTAATTGGAGCTTGGGTGCTCTTCCCTAAAGCTCAAATGGTAAAACAACTTCAAAGACGAAAGATTGAGCGATGTAAGTAGGTCTAAGCCTTCCTTTGAAGTGATGCCACCTAATGGGATTTATGCGGTGCTTCTTAACTACCCTGAAGAATCCGTGATAGGGTATCCCACTCTTTAGAGTTACAAAACCTTTGAACTTGAGTTCTGAACACTCCAGAATTCAATGATAGGAGGGCTCTTGTCCTAGTGGTTCCAAGACTTATGAAATGTCTAAATGCATGCCTTGTGCCAATTGAACGATGCATTCACCGCAAAATGGCTTTGAATTTTTTGAATCGCACACAAGGTTTCAGAATTAAGTCTTGGATTTTACGTTCCCCGTTTAGTTAATCCTTTGCGAAAATTGATGATGACCAGTAGTTAATTCTTTCAAAACAATTTAAGAGGTCTTGTCCTTAAGTCTAAAATGCAATGCTTAATCAGAATAGGATGCAAGGAAAGAAGAGCATACCTTGTCTCCAGCAATCTTCAATGAAATGCATGTAATGCAGAAAATGAAATATAGAGGCTGCTCATACAATCCTATATGATCATCTTAAATCATGCAGCCTCTAGGTAGGCAATTCATATTTTTAGTTTTTTAATTTTTTTATGTCTAACTATGCACAAACAAGAAGATGAATAAACAAACCATGAAAGAAAGTGAAAACCTAGATCTAAAGAAAATGGAACAGGCTCCTGAAAAAATTACCCAACACGGACCTAAAAGAAAGTTGGGGAACAACCCCTAAAAATATGACTCCAGGACAAAGGTCTCAAACCTAATGAATGTGCAAGAAAAATAAAATAAGAAAATAAACCCTAATTCTAACTTCAAATATAGGGAGAAGGAAATGAGAAGCGCTCCTTGGTGACCTCCTCCAGGTGGTGGCAACAAGGTCTACCATAACGCATTGAGCTCCTACCTTTAGCAGTGAAGTTTTGTTCCTCCTGTGAACGGTGGAAACAATGTCCACCATGGCGTTGCTAAGGCCAATGCAACAACTTGTCTCCAGATATGCTTATCTCGCACCAAAACACAAATATATATCCATGATAATAGCCTTAAAAATAGATCAATGTGAACAGAAAAATGTGCGTAAATTTGCTAGGCATGTTTCCTCCACAGCAATGGCACCATTTGAAAAGATAATTTTCATTTTTTATGAAGTTTTGCACATGAAATGTCTTGTCGTTGTATTTGGTTGCGTAATAGAAAATCGCTTTTCAAAATATTTAATATTCAATCTAACCACTAAATTGATTAGGTTGTATCCACAGGGTGGCAATGCCCGTTAAAACTCATGAAATGAGAGAAATGATGTTCACGGATGAGTAGCCGAAGACATCAAGTCAAAGCCCTTTTTTAATTAAGATAACAATGTATAAACAAGCTGAAATTGCATTTACGTTAAAAGTGGAGGGTGTTCTCATGAATGTGCCACAATATTTATCTAATTAAATGAGAAAATGAAATCCTACAATGGCATGCAATCGTAGATTTTAATTGGAGTGGAAATAAAGGCTTATTTTGTGAAGCTGCTGTGCATACGCGAGATCATTGAAGTCGATAAGATTTGGCGGGGAGGAAGCCTTCAAAGTAAGCTTCGTGATGGTGGTTTCGGTGAGGCGGGAGATGGCCGGCGACGGCCGAATGGAGGGGAGGACGAATGTGAAGTGGCGGCAGCCTGTTGCTGCAGTGAGGGCACGGGCAGCCATGCTTGGCCGTGCAACTGCACGTGGAAGGAGAGGTGGCGCGCGGGTGTTGCTAGGCAGGCGCAGGTGAATAGTAGGTGCGGGTGAGGAGTGCTATAGGTGGTTTTGATGGGTTCTCTTGAGGTGGAGTTGCAGGTGGTTGGAAGTAGACGGCCGCATGTGGCGAGGAGCGGTCATTGGCTGCTTGTAGGAATTGAGCAGTGGTGGTAATGGCGGCTGTTGGAGGTGGCGATGGTGGGTGTGATGGGTTCTCATGGTTGCAGTGGAAGAAGAAGGCGGAGGAGGGGAAAGTGGAGAGGCGGAAGCATGGTGGTGGTTTCTATATTCACGGTGCTGCGGTTGAGCTCTGGATGGTAGTGTGGCCTGTCACCACACGCTTACGGTGGTGGAGGCTCGTCGCCACAGTCGAGGCTTGTGATGGTGAAATGTGAATGAGCTTGATGCTCTGCACAGTGATGGTGTGGGGTGGTGGCCAAGGAGGCTGCAATCTTCGTTTCAATAAAAACTTTATCATAAAATGACGTGCCGTATTTAATCGCATGGTAGAAAATCACTTTTCAAAACCTTTTAATTCTCAAAATCTAACCATGAAGAGTTAGGCCGTCTCCACAGGGAGGAATCAACCTATTGTACTAATGAGTGGTGTCTCAATTATTCGGGAAACTCAACAGGTGTGCATATTACTTAACGCAATTCAATTTCTCACATAAACTCTTATTCTAAATAATTAATCAGGAATGTAGGTATTTATATGCAAAAATCACCATCATATAATATCCTGTAAAAAGATGAATAGTGATCTTTATTAAGGCAATCACCATAAATAGAGCTTGTTCAATGTGTCATACTCTAAAGAACTCAACCACACGTAATTTAAATTGAGAAGAAGGATATCCAAGCAAATTCGCCCCAATATATTAAGATATTAAATAAAGGAATAGTATTCTCACAATGACAAAAGTAGTAAATATTAATAGGGAGGGAAACAGAGCATCTTCCTTCTCTCTTCATTACACGCTTGAGGAGGGTTCGTCGGCTGGTGGCTTCGTCGGAGAAGGTCCACCAGAAGGGAGGCTTCGTGATGGTGGAGACGCGTTGGTGAGTGGCGGCCGGAGGTTGCCGGTCGGAGAGGTTGGCGGTGAGAGGTGGTGGCGGGTTGCTGTGGTCTGCGAGGTAGCGCGCGTGAGCCGCACGTGGCCATGCGTGGTCTCTGAGCTCGACAAGGGTGCATGGGAGGTGCTTGGCGTCGAGTTTGGCAATTAGAGGAGGCTTGGAGGAGTCGCTGCGTGCAGTGGAGCTTTGGGTTCTTTGGTGCGACAGGGGATGGCGGTGAGGAAGAAGATGAAGAAAACGAAAGGGACGAAGAGATGAGGTGTTGGTTGGGTCTAGTGGAGGTGTCTTGTAGGGTGCGGCTGGAGGCGTGCAATGTTGAAGGTGGTTTGCGGCGAGGGGAACAGTCGGTGGTGAGGGAGATGGTGAACAGTGGAGAGGGTGGTGATGGGTGGTTTGCTCTGCGAAGGAGAAGAGGAAGAAGATGAAGAAGAGGCGGTTGGGGTTTTGTTGCGAGGATTTGGTGGTGTTTGGCTATAGGATAATGGTGTGCATGCTGTCACTGCACACACCACTACAGGGAAAAGCGATGGTGGAGTTCGCTCAGGCCACGGTGTATGCTTGGTGTGCGGTGGAGCGGATGGAGGTGATCCCCGCAAGGGGGAAGGTAGATGATGGATCCCTCGTCCATCCTCTTTTTAAACGTCGAGATTGTCTTTTTTTTGTTTCTTCCCCGAGATCGTCTCCAATAATATTGGTGATGAGGTAGTGCCACAAGTTGTTGCGTGAGATTTGATTGATTTGGGTGGCCGATCTGTTGAGGTCGGCGAAAAGGAGGCGGTCTGTTGAGGCAATCAAATGAGGCCAGCGAGAGCCAGCGCATTGCTGGCGATGGAGATGATGGTTGACTTTTAGACATTTGCATACATAACCCTGCATAAACATATATGTATGAAGTTTTTAACATATCTTCTAATTAAGATAAACTATTTCTTAATTCGTTTTGTAATCTAATGATGCATGATTTAAATGTACTTAAGCTAATTAAGTGTCTAATAAATTGGACTCATCAAGGTTCGACCACAGGAACTTCTTATATTGGAGGGGGAATAGCTTGCGATGGTTGAGGAAAGGAGATAATGCGACAACGAACGTGGGCGACCGAGATCCACTTTCATCGCCTCTTCATTGTTGCTCTTCAATGGTCGCGACTTCTACATACATCTCTTGAAAAAGAGAGTGAATAAAATAATAAAAAGAAATGAGGGGTTATTTATGCACAAACCCTTTTAAATCAAAATAATCTATGTAATGCACGTATTGGGTTAACTAATCAAAGGCATGTCATTCTAAGTCAATTCTAAATGCATTTAAATATGAATGCAATACATGAATTATGCAATCAAGCAAAAAATATAAAGTAATCTATTTACATCCTAATGCGTGCTAAATAAATATTAAAAATAACTTAATGTCTTGGCACTGAGATACCTAAATAACCCACAAATATGGGCTAGTCATCGCACGCAGGAGGTTTTGCAAGCGCACTTGTGTGAAGGGAGGAGCGGACGGTGCTGTGGATCATTTACGCGTGGCAATTGTGCGGCATAGGCAAGAGGGCATGTTTGGCGATCCATGTAAAGTGCGCAAGCGCAAATCAGGAGTTGACACATGTCACGCTTCTGTGTTGCAACTCATGTGGACCAGCAACTAGTTCACTTAAATCGATTGGTTCAGCGACCCCCTTGCACTCTTTTGAGTGCTTTGTGCCTTCTTGACCTTGGAATTCAACAAATAAGGTACCGTTGTATCGTATCGGCATTTATTACACCCCGGTACCCTTAAATTGCACTTTTGATGTGAAAAATTAGAAATGTATATAATGTGATTCCAACCTCCTTGGTATGTTGGGTCCAGATAAGCTTCCCGATGCGTGCGTGAGGTACGAGGAAGATCTAGTACGTGTCCCAGGACCTTTTGCACATAGTTCGAAGTCACTGTGACTCTGCGGTGACGTTAAGTGGAGTATTTTACCCTTCACTTGTTTCGAATTCGATTTTGGGTGTGTGAACCTGTACCGCATGATTCTTCGCATATGCCATGTTGAGTAGAATGTGTTTCTTCCTTTTCTGAGTTTGGAACCCTTTTAGAGAGTTTCTTTCTGTTTTTGGGTACTTTAGTATAAAATAGATTTATGTCACGTGAATGATTAAGATTAAGAATATTAAATGTGACCCTATTATCTCATGTACGAAACAAACTCTGTTTTCCATGAAATAAGTATCGTTGTGATCGTTGATTGGTAAATTACTTGGGACCACCATTACAGTTTGAAAATGAACTAATTTATGTTGGATCTGAGAGCCTAATTGCATCAATTAGGATGCAATTATTATATGATGACGTGAAAATTCATGTTGAAGTCAGTGAGATTTGAGAGAGGTTTTTAGTTCCATCATGGAAGTGTAAAAACCTCATGGTGGGTGTAAAAGGCTTCTGCCTCCCATTGCTTATGTAGCAAAGAGTAAGAGGTGGGGGCTGAGGACCACGTACGCACGTACGCGTGCCTCGCCCCACCCTGGCTACAGCTCCAACTTGGGCTCGGGTGAGAATCAATTTCAAGCTTAGAAATTGGACTCATTTTGCTACGGATTTTTAATTTCACGATTTTGACTGGATTAGTCAATTAAAATGTAAAACTGGTCGACCAATTGTTTTGATCGATCAATAAATTTAGTTTGGTCGATCAATTGGTAAAGTTTGATCGACCAATTATTTTGGTCGATCAATGAACTTAATTGGTCGATTGATTGTCGTGTTTCCATAAAACGTGAATTTCCTTAAACGTCTGGTTGTGGGCTCTATATAAGGGTCACGAGGGGACTCTCATTTGACACATAACAAGAGTAGAAAAGCTCTCTCCACTCTCTCCCTCTCTCTCTCTCATTCTTGTCTCTCTTTCTTGGTGCGTTCGTTCGACGTTAGATTGATAGAAAAATCGTCAATCACTTTTGTCGATCTTGCACAAGGAGATGGAGAGATCAACAAGAAGTTTTTGGTTGACCAAACCATTCAGTTGGTAGATCAATTGGGAATTTGGTTGGAAATCAAATTGCTTCGGTTTCATTCTCCTGAGGTAGTTTTCGAGGACGTCCAAGATCGGAGTGTTTGCATGTGTGTGGGGGCGATACCTTTTTGGAGGTAGATCGTCATATCTTGGGAGGAGTTTGTCAGACCCTGACGCACTAATATTATAGGGGGCGATACATTATTTAAAGGAAGTCCTTAATGGACGTTTCGATCGGAGTAAAATCTACTCCTTTCTCATTTTGTTTATTTGTGCTATTACATGTTATTTGTTCTTTATTTTATCTAGATCTTACCAAATCATGTTTGACTTGTTTGCTTTAATATTTTTTATCTATGTGAAAACATTGGAGATGCATATGTTTTTATTTATTTATTTCCTATATGGTTTATTTCAACAATTTACGGTTAGTTATGGTGATGATGAGATTTCTTTCATAATCTTAGTCAATGAACACAATTGATGGAATCATGATTTGAACAAGTAATGTTATTAACTTAGTTATTTAGAAGTGATTATGAAATCAATATGACAGAATTGTCGGGATTTAGGAGTGGGAGAACTAGATCTTAGCCTTACTAATTGCCAGATTTTGGCTGTAGTAATTTAGGTCTTTTAGGTTAGATCTTGGGTTGGTTTAGAGAGTTGCTGACTTTCCTACGACTCTTTGGTTAGGCTTAGTGGCCAACTGGGAAGTAAGATGCGTGGCTCGAGGGTTGGAGTTGTTCTTTTTCGGCTGGTAGGTGGGTCATTGGCTATTTATGGTTAAACTTGCATAGTGCTTGCATGTGTTCATGCTACATGACGTAATCACCACTCCTTTTCATGATGACCTTGGGGTGACGGGTCGAGGTGACTTCATGGGTATAAGCCATCTTTTCGACCAAGAAAATAGCTTATACATGTCTTACATTTTAGGAAGTTACACGAGATTGTCTCGTGCCTCGAGACGTAAATTAACAAAATATGGACTCTAATAACTTGGGCTTCAATGCATAGACAGATTAAATCACGAAATAAATAATAAATGGATTAATTGATAACACAAGTACCATCTTTTGTTCTTTGTTACTATTGCTACTTAGTTGTTGTTCTACTCTACTCCATTTTTACCGACACGTTTTCTTGGGTTCCATACTCGGGTGTTGCTGAGCAACTTGGCGTAGTGGCTAATGTTGGACCTTTTGCTGCGGGACCTAGTTCTGCTGCCGGAGACAATCGTACTAAGGACTGTGATTCAGCTAGTTTTGTTTTTAACTATTAAACTTTTTGCTTTCCATCTTTTCGTGGTTGTATATAGTACTTGAAAACTAATTATTTCTACTTTGTTTGGTTGATTTTATGTTACATTGTCAACACTTTACTTTCATGTAATGCATTATGAACAAATATTTGACTATTGACGTTCTACGATTATGTGTTGGATGATTGCGATCATGTTGTTATTATTATTGCTTGACATTAGCACCTGACGACTCCTAGTTGGCAGGGTCCGAATCGTCACGCATATGTACCACGTCAACATAACATGACATATTCGATGCCATATCATATCCCACATATGTACAAATTTGTGTACACGTCATTGTCCGGTTATTAAAAAAAATTCCAAGGACTAATTCAGGAGCAAACCCGGAAGTTTTTGGACTTCAACGTAAATTATCCCATCCAGTTCGTCCCGATCGGAGGATGGTTGGGCCAGACCAACCATGACATGCCCCCGATACGTCCAACGTTGCCGAACTTCTCTCCAGTCCTCACCCCACCACCGACCACCAGCGAAGATGGCGGTTTCCTCTAGACGTCGCGTACGTGTTTCCACTTGTTCCCAACCGGCACAGCACACGCGACTCAGCCCCGCCCAGATGGCCTACGAATTAAATAGCTAACGGCCTCCCACTAAGGATGCGCGAGCTGAGGAGGAGGAGGAGGAGAAGGAAAGATATATGGATATCGCAGCAGCTGCGGTTTTCGCATTAATGGTGGCGTTGCGTGCTTGTGTGGAGGAATGCGCAGCGGAGACGGGGACGGGTTTGGGGAGGGGGAGCTTCCCTGACGGGTTCGTGTTCGGGACGGCCTCCTCCTCGATTCAGGTGACCACCATTTCGCGCGCTACCTACTACTTGATCGATCCATTAATCTTTGCTTGCTCTCCAAACAAGACGGTAGATTTATAAGATGCCATGGTCGTATGTGTTGTGATGTGGATCTCCACGACTATAAAGGACAATTGCTCGCTTATAAAAGTAGAAATGCCCCCATCGAACTCAAACCAGACGCCACTGATTCCTTTTGAACCGACAAATGCGTCGGACGGGAGAGAAGGGCTTGAAAGTAGTGGCAGTATCTGGTGGACGACGGTAGGGATAGGGGCAGGATGACAGCAGTTTTGTAGGGGGTATGGCTGGCTCTTAATAACGTAGTTTTCTGTCAGGCTCGATAATGGTCGGAAAATGTGATTGGGAATGCTCGGAGGTGGCGCAGTTTTTGTCGTTACGCTTAGGTTCCGTTTGGTAACAGTAATAAGTCTGTGAAATAAGTATATGAATAGAGAAGAAGTAGAATAAATGGCGAAACAAGTGAGTTAATATATTTAAACATTTTGGTAGATTAAAGTTATTTCACAAAAAGGGTAAAATAATTTTACCACGGGTTAAGTCCACTTAACCCGACGTAGATATGAGATAGGTTAAGTGGACGGGTTAAATAATTAATCCGACGCAAACCCACTTAATCCGCCAACCAAACACCCCCTCATTTTCTCCACTGATATAATTTTGGATGCCTATCATGTGCAATAGCCATCCTTTCTTTCCTCAAAAAAAAAAAGAAAAAGAAATAGGATGCCCCTTGATATTAGAAGGGAGCAGAATGAGGGTGGGAGATGTATGGTTGGGGATTGTAAAAATAGTAGCGTGTGTAGGCTACCATTGTTGCTTTATTTTATTTCAAATATGTATATTCTTGCCAGTGTGCACATTTTCTAAGAAACATCAGGCCCTTGTTTATGTTATGGATGCATGCGCTTGGGGCCTACTAATTCATGATTGGAGTATGTATCTTTGGACAATGTCTACATGCATGTGCATGCTTATATGTGGAGGTCCATATATCTTCCATACAAATTTAACTATGTATGTTGCTTTCGAAGGATGTTGCAGTAATCTTTTCCGTTTTTGCAGCTTCTAGATAGGTAGGGCTACTGAATGTAACTTGGAAAAGGACAAAATGTTTCCCATGGGGGCAAAGGGAATTGTGAAGAATGGAAAAGGAATTTGCTTGTTTCTCTCTTGATAACATTTTTGTTGTTTTCCAAGTTTTGGTTAATCAAGTGGACTGTTTCCCATGGAAATGTAGTACAAGTGTCAAAAAAACAATTATTTGCTTTCAAGAAAGGTGACCATATGAGGTATGCTCAGGAAGTGGAGAGAAGCGCTCCGCTCAAGTTCTTACTTGACATTAATAATGAATGCTATATACATCCAAATAAGCATCGTTGCGTAAATGTATCAAGTTCTGGCTTAATAAACTACTTGCATGTTTATCCAGTTGTATCATATGACTCTAATATTTTTGCTAGCATTAGAGTGGATGAAACATAATGGTTCCTAGACGTTAACTCAATTATCATTTGGTATTACAAGAATAATCCATAAACATGGGGCATTTTGAACTTTCCCGGCTAATCTTCTATCAAATCCTTTCAAAAATTTCTCATATATAGGCCCTTTATCTGTCGTATATACTCGTTTATTGAATCTGCAAACTTCATGCTTTTATACTGATTAATATCTGCAGAGTACTTCAGCTGGATTGAACTCTGATGTGAGTTGCATTGGAATTTATACTTATTTAGCTTAGGTTCTTTTTATATAAGTGATGGTGTTTTTATAGTTCTCTGTTCTAATTGTATTTATTTATTTGGGTGAACAAGTATGAAGGAGCAGTCAATGAGGGAGGAAGAGCCCCCTCAATTTGGGACAGGTTTTCACACACTTTTGGTACATATGTATAAGCTTAAACATTTAAGGTAGATGTTTCAGAGAAGGACAAATAGAGGATAATCATGCTAACTCCTGCAGGCAAAGTGCTTGACTCCAGTAATGCTGATGTTGCTGTAGATCAGTACCATCGTTACCAAGTAATCAGCTACCACTAACCTGATATTCTGGCCATTATTCCATTGCTAGCTTAAGCTGAGTGTGCTTATTCATGCAACATATATTCACAGGAAGACGTGCAACTAATGGCTGACATGGGAATGGATGCCTACCGATTTTCGATCTCGTGGTCTCGCATCTTCCCAAGTAAGAAGAGGACTTTACACCTCCCATAATATGCATTGCCTTGGTACAAGTTTCATGTTTTTTTATCCTTCCTGCATGAAGGTTAATCAAAAACATACTTGGCAACAAACACATGGAAATATACATGTGCATGCTTGTGCATTTATGCATGTCCTTTTGTTATTTATTTTTTGATGCAGCACAAGTTTGTAAAATGGCAGAGAAAAGGTTACTACTGAACTCCCACTCTTTCTACCTTTTCCTTTCACTTGAAATGCAAACATAGGCAATTTCTAGGAAGCAATACATCAACCCAACAAGGGTTGTACTGATGCCTTGATCCCCAAAGAAGCTACTTACATACTGTTAGCCTATGTCAGTGGTGAATAAGGCCGAACTGTGTTGTACATTTTTATAGCAGTAAGTCCTTTCTAGTGCTACCAAACTGGGGGGCATTGATAGAAAGGGATCTTTGCAGATGCATATTGCTAATCAACCAAAGGGTTGGGAGCTAGGTTTACATGTTTATATTTAACCAAACAATTGAGAACCATTGTCTACTTTGATTGATCTTGAGTATATTTTGGTGACATTTTTAGTTGCTTTCTATCCGCACTCACATTCTTGGACAGCTACAGGCGTTATTTCAGTCAGTTGTAGCTTTGGCCATTTTGTCTAATTTCTTGCCTACAGATGTATCAAATGAAAAAAAACCCTTTTGATTTTGATCAGCCTGATGAATGGATCTTCTGTCAACATGAAAAAGTAATGATACTAACGAAAACTTTAGATTTTCGACAAAAGTTGGTCCATAGTCAGGAACCTAAAATTGTTCTCCAATAGAACCATCATAAATAAAAGCATTCGTGTTGACGGCTTCTATATCAAGCTTTTAATTATTGTGGTATCTCTTTGTTCAAATTCTTTCCTGGTGCATTCTCACGGTGGTATATGCCAAATTATCTTCTTTTAGATGGTGCTGGAGAAGTCAATCAGGTTGGAATTGATCACTACAACAATCTAATCAACAAGTTGTTAGCTAAAGGTAGAGAGATATTTCCAGAGGTTTAGTTTGATTAAGGAATAATATGACTAGAAATTCCATCTTCCTGATACATTGCTTGTGCTGTGCAGGAATCAAGCCATTTGTGACTTTATATCATTGGGATCTTCCCCAAGCTCTAGAGGACAAATATAAAGGATGGCTTGACCGCCAAATAATGTACTTTTTGAAATATGATCCTTTTATTGTGTTGCTAGCCAAGCTCAATTGCTTCATATCTAATGAAAAAGTGGTTTGAAACCTATATAGGCAAAGTACCCCTGCTTGGATTCTGTGGCTTTTGCAGCATCATGTAATTAGTTTCCTGTATTTGAAACCACAAACTAGTTTCACACGGCTTTTTCCCCTACGTTAATGGAAAAAGACAACTAGTTCTGACATTTTGACGATGTTATTAAAAGATTCTAAACTGCTGATGACATCATAATATTCCTTTTTTTTAACAACAAACTCTTCCCTTTCATGTTTATTAATCAGTGGTTTTTTTAAGGCTAAACACCGGAAGAAAAAACTATACTCGATGATTAAGATCTAATCTCAAATTATTTATTTTATTCATTCATTCATTCAATTCTCACTAATCATGATGATCATCATCTTCTTATTTTTGGCTTTTGTAGAAACGACTTTGCACAATATGCAGACACATGTTTTAAGGAATTTGGGGACAGAGTTAAGCATTGGATAACCTTCAATGAGCCTCATACATTTGCCATCCAAGGTTTTGACATCGGTCTTCACGCCCCTGGACGTTGCTCTACTCTCCTTCATCTTTTTTGCACTGGTGGAAATTCTGCCACTGAACCTTATATCGTTGCTCACAATGTCCTTCTAGCTCATGCAACAGCATCTGATATATATAGAAGAAAGTATAAGGTATATGTAAGTAGTTTTTAGCGGCAAACTTTTATTTCTTTAGACAAAGGATCAAGCTTAGTTTATAGTACTAAACTTCCCGGCAAATGACCCATTTTGGCATTCTTGACAATGTTCAATATGGAAAATTAAACCATTGAGCAGAAAGATTGTGTCCTGCCTTTTGCACTTTAGATTATAGGTGTTTTTACATGTATGCCACTAGAAACCATCAATATTATTTTTCTGTCAATGGATTGCAAATATTGTCACCGAAAAGTATGATCTTTTTGCGGAAATACCCCTTGGGTTAATGTATGTCTAATTTGAGCTAACGGACATTTATTTTTGACAAAAGTTTCCTTCTCTCCTTCCTGCCCTCGCCCTCCTCCTCCTCCACCCCATAACCACCACCACCACCACCACCACCAAAGCAACAACAAGCAACAACAATAGCAATAATAGCAATAGAAGAAGAGGTCGAAGGCAAGGTGGGTACTAGCAATGGCGGGGCAAATAGTGGAGGTGGGGGACACAACGACGGCAAGGGAGGTGGGTGTGTAGTGTCGAGGGGTAGGTAGTTGGTAGGTGGTGGTGGTGGTAGTGGAGTGGGGAGGAGGGAGAAGGAAGAGTGGGTAGGTAGTGGTGGTGGAGGTGGGAGGAGGAGGAGTGGGAAGGTAGTTGGAGGACATGGAGGTGGGAGCACAGGTGGAAGGAGATGGGGGGGCGTAGGTGGGAGGAGTATTTGGAGGAAGTGAAGATGGGGGGGTTGGTGTGTAGGTGGGAGGAGCCGAAGGCGGTAGAGTGGGGTGTGTGGGTGGGAGGAGTCGAAGGAGGTAGAGGAGGGGGTGTTTCGGTGGGAGGGTTAGGAGTAGGTCGGAGGAGGAGGCTAGAGGAAGAGCAAGGAGGAGGAGTAAATTGGAGAGGAGCAGCTCATAGATGTGGATGTCACTGCCAGTGATGGAATGGTCGAGAGGAAGGAGGAGGCTCGCATCTCTAATAAACCCCAGCCATCCTCTCCATCAATATAGATGGATTAAATGACCACCGTCCATTTCCCTTTAAGATGAGGGCATTTAACTTCACTTGAGTCAACTTTCCCTAACCCTGGTCAGTGGACAAATAGAGAGATAACATGATGACGTTTACATTAATAGCATAAGTTTCATAGCGGCATTAATAGCAATACTGGCAACTCAATGACAGGAATAATTTCAATTGTTTTTATAGTGGCACCTGTGTAAAAACCCCTAAATCATAAAATTATATGTAAATGATATGGATGTGAAATTTGTCTAGAAGACTTGTGCCCTTAATATCCAACCTTATCAGAAAATATATTTTTATTGTGAGGTTCTTTTCTTTGTAACGATGGGAAGAAGACTGCCCTTCTCTTTAAGAAAGAAAAGGTTTGGGTGTTTGGTGCGTACATCAAGTCCGTATCTTTGCTATAATTGGTTGCTTATCTTAAAATAGAGGTATATTATGACAATTATGCCGATATGCATGGACTTTTGGCAGAAAAATAGAACAAGTCATATCTAAACATTAATGGATTTGCATATGCTTGTGGACAGAGATATCTTTTAACATGATTACTAAGTATATACTAGAGCAAAGCTGGGGATGATTGAATCTTCTCTATTACAGGCAACTCAGAAGGGATCACTTGGGTTATCATTTGATGTCATTTGGTTCGAACCAATGTCAGAATCAGTTGCTGACAAGAAAACCACACAACGAGCTCAAGATTTTCAACTTGGATGGTAATGATTAGTCAGCCATCCCCACACTTTGTATCAAGAGTACCCAAAATGATTAGTACATTTCCTGTTTATTCTTTATTTGAAGAAACCTGGGAATTTCTTGGCATGCATTTTCTATTCCAAGAAGTGAAATCACCCTTGTTTACCAAACTTCACTTTTTTAAAGCAGCGTGATCAAATTATGATGACATCTATGCCATATTCTTGTGTCAGAAATCCACTTCCTGTTTAATCCTACCAACGTATTAATATCTTCTTGTTTCTGTCCCCAATGGAGGTTTATGGATCCGCTTTTGTTTGGAAGTTATCCAAAATCGATGAGAATGAGGGTGGGGAACAGGTTACCAAGATTCACAGCGAATGAAGCAGCCCTTGTAAAAGGTTCTTTAGATTTTGTGGGCATAAACCACTACACCACTTATTATGCAAAAAAGAACTCAACCAATATGATTAGTTTCATTCTGAAAGATTCCCTTGCAGATTCTGGTGCCATCACTCTACGTGAGTAAAGAAATTCTCAATTACGATGACAGTTTTCCTTGTACAAAACAATCCATTATCTTATTCTCTATTTGATGCATTTGTTCATTCATGGCAGCCTTCAAGAATTTCCAACCAATTGGAGACAAGGTAACTTAAGTGGATTTAGCATTATAGGTATAAACTAGGTAAAATTAGCAAATAAGAAATTCAGAACTGCTGCTGTACATGCAGGGTTGATGGGTACAAATGTGCCACAAGTTAGTTGCTTAGTTGTGAAGGGCATCTAAGTTTGTAACCTCCCCCCACCCAACACCCCCACACCCAAAAAAAAAAAAAAAATGCACGTCAGTGACATGTTGGTGTTTTAAAGAAAAAAAGTGAAATGTGGTTACTTGGGTTGAAAGCTACTTCTTAATAACTTGGGCTTAAGAATTTTTTGTGATTGATTTGGGTCCATTAGGTGTAAGCTATGAACGGCACTTTTCCTCATTGGAACATGAAAATTGATGACTGCAGGCTGCTTCAATATGGTTGTACATTGTGCCAAGAGGAATAAGAAGCTTAATGAATTATATCAAGCAGAAGTACCAGAATCCACCTGTTTTCGTCACAGAAAATGGTAGGCATATTGATCTAATTGGCATTTCATTGCCTTTCTGCAGAGGTTGCTCAAAGCTTCATGCTAACTTGACCTCTCTTGTATTGTTTTCGTGTAAAGGAATGGATGATCCCAATAATCCTTTCATCTCCATCAAGGATGCTGTGAAGGATGAAAAAAGGATTGGCTATCACAATGACTACCTTACAAATTTGGCCGCTGCCATTAAGTAAGTATATCATTTTGTAGCTAACTTCTACATGTTTTCAGTGCATGATGCATGATTGTCATTTAAAGGATGATAAATATTTTAACTCTCTCTCTTTCTCTCTCACACACCATTATATATACTAGAACTTACCTTGACGAATTCCCAGGCAATACGATGAAAGAAATTTATGCTGCCCGCAATGATGCTAAAACTTGCTAAATATGCTTTTCCCAAAGTAGCATGCAGTCTTTTAAAATTTTTTATGAAGTGAGCTTTCATTCTTTTCCACTTTTAAAGTTGTGATTTTTGTTCTGCTGTCGATCTGCTTGCTGATAAACTCATAAATGGCTCGGTAGGGTAGTGATATATATGCAGTTTAAACAGCTTTTACTAAGACATGATTTAAGGTGTATATGGTTGTGAGCAATAACCTTTTACAGGGTAAACATAATGAACATGAAGTTTGTGAAAACTCAATTTAAGAAACTCTTTGGCTAAGCAGGAAGACAACTTTGTATGAATAGATTGTCCACCTTTACATATAATCAAAACATACATAACTCAAAATCTAACCAAGATGGGTTTAATTGAATCGCACTGAGACTTAACTTTGCATTTGACTCACTCAACATTAGAAGCTCTTTTAAGTCCTTATTCAATCTGAATCAAGTTTGGGCCAAACCTTTTCCTGCTTCTTTCTTTCTTTTGGCAAATGTAACACTTTGACTGGTAATGGGGTGCAGAGCCAGTTGCCAACAATCCTGTCAGCGATAAAATCATAAATAAAGATGCATTTATGTTTATGATATATTTGCTTGTTAAATGTCCAAACCAACATAACTAAATGTTCATTGTACCTATAATTCATGCGTCGGCACACTGGCATGCATGTGAACATGTAGATCACAGACATTGAGCTCTTCTTAAACTAGGTCTGAACTCGTCCATGCTCTAGTTTGGCTCATTTTCCATTCAAATCCTTGATCAGTCAGGTTCACCAAATACAAACTATAATCAACTAGCTTATCAAATGAGTCCTCAACTTCTGTTCTTGATTCCTTGGATTTCCTTTGTAGGGAAGATGGGTGTGATGTGAGAGGATACTTTGTGTGGTCTTTGCTGGACAACTGGGAATGGGCTGCAGGTTACACCTCGAGGTTTGGCCTCTACTTTGTCGACTACAACAATAATCTCACCAGATATCCAAAGGATTCTGTCCAATGGTTCAAATCTCTATTGAAATCCAACTGAATGTAGGATATACAAGATATTGCCGTTCCCTGGTTGAATGATTTCCTTGTGTTGACTAATTTAAGGATCGGTTAAATGGAACACAGCTTTCTCTTTGTATCTATATATGTGTTGTATCTGGGGACTGTGCTTGAGGTTTAGGCCATGTTTTTCACGATTCCAGACCTGGCCATGGATTGCCCCAGTTTGTCTTTTCTATATAGGTGTTCTTGTGCTCAACAGAGAATATATCTCTTGTATTCTCGAGATGCATTCTCCAAGAACTAACAAGATGCACATGCTTTGAGATGTTGCTTTCTTCGAGGAAAATTCCTTCTGTGCATCCAAAATTCCTCTTGGTGGGAGGTTGTGAATAGCAATGAAGACAATTCACGGATTCTCATTTTCCTCGCAAGTGATAATGTCCCAGTAAAGGTATTGGTGGTTGGTATTCAGTCGGTGAGGTCATCGATTACTAATTTACATAGTATATAATATGTGGGTGATTAATTGGTTAAGTATTTTTAATATTTACAAATTTAAATATATTTATATATACTATTATATGTATTATATATTTCTATATATAAATTGAGATTATGTGCATAGCTATTATAGTATTTTTTTGTTTTTGAGATGCATATTTTTTCAATAAACAATAAGTAAGGACCTTATTTCTCATAAAAAAAAAACAAACAAAGGACCTAGCTTTTAACGATGGTTATCACATCATATAAAACATAACAAATAAGTTAAGATTGATAAATCAAATAGAAGGTCTTGGGAAGAGTTATAGCAAAGTTCAAACGAGAGGGGAGGGAAAAATGACCATCAGGTGGGTTTTTGTTTAGGCATAGCCGCGTAGGACTCATCCCACCCAAAATCACGTTGAAGATGTTAAAATTTAACAAAAAAAAAAAAAAATCAACATGTCATATTTGCTTAGTCAATTAATCTGCTAATTAATTAGATAAGTGGCCACTTAAGCAGCCCGCCCAATTATAAACTTCCATATGGGAAATGTGGTGCGGTCACCAACTGTATACAATCGATCATTAGATTAATCTGCCGCATAAATAGATTTTTGTAGAACGTTAGTTACTACCCCAACTTTAAATTATGTTGCTTTTAATGACAAGAGGGATAAGAGGGACAAATGAATTGATATGAAATTATCTATGAGAGGACATGAAAAAAAGGACCAAAACAAGTAGATGCCTGATCCAATTGCTTCTATAGGCCAAGTTTTTGGTATACCTAGACAATGATACACCCCCTTGTGTTGGAAATGAAAGAGGAAATTCTTCCCATGGACTTTGGCATTTAGGAGGAAATAACAAGAGGAGATGACGGCATTACCCATGGCCGTGAAAGTGGAGTAATTAAGTGACTAGCCAGATATGCAGAGTGCACCTGTCATCTCATAAGAAGACATATGTTGGTTTTTCTCACCTTAGTGCTAATTATAAGGGTGCTTTTATCATCTCTTGATATGTCTTCCATATCTATATCAATGGCAAAAGTTCACATGTATGCAAGGAGGAGCTGATCCATGCAAGAGGAGATGGAGGCTTTTGGGAAAAATCATACCCAGAAAGTTGTCAATCTCTCATAGAGAACTCATATTGTTGGATTAAAATAAACTATGAAGATATCGACAAATACAATGCAAGGTTTATTGCAAAAGAGTTTACACAAAATTATAGCATTGCCTACTCAGAGTCTGTTGCATGTTTAGTCCCACGTAGTCTCAATAGGAATTTTCGAGAGAGCATGTAATGGCCTACATGTGTAAAAGCTCTTGTATGTTCATTTGTTTTGTAAGGAAAAAAATAATATAAAATCATGCTCATAAAATAATTCTTTCATAATATATATATATATATATATATATATATATATTTCCATGAGGGGGTTTTCACATGGAAACCCAAGCCTTATTGATGATGCCGTTGATCCTTTGTTTGCTTTATTTTTTTTTTATTAATTAATGGTGTAGAATTTTTTAAGGGCACGCATAAGGTAAAATCCCGAGTTCAACAGCCAAGAACAATATCATTGACGATGCATGCCTTTATCTGGCTATTCAAGTGGATGCACGGGGTTTTTTTATTTGCCTTTAGGAAAATCAAATACCTTTTTTTCTTCCCATTATTGTGGAAACATGGTCGAGAAGCATTATTGAAACTAAGACGTCTTCAGATAGGTATCCCTGTAAATATTTGACGTGTTTACACTCTTGTATGCATCGCATGTCACCATCATCACAAAGATAATGATCAGCGATATGCCAATCATAAGAAGGCGGCGGCGGAGCGACGTTGGGAAAGTTGACACGCGGTCTTTGGAATGCAGAGAAGCTCAAAAACTCACGTGAAAATGATTGTGCAATTCTCCACAGCCATGTCAACTGAGATATATATCGAAGGACGAGCAAGGGAACGTGACGCGGAAGTGAGGGTCACCTCACACGTATCATCTAGGTGAGATCTACAACAGGAATAGATATTGTGGCATATTTAAAATAATATTTATTATTATTATATAAATATTTATGCATCTTTATGGCACATGTGTGAGATTTATCATTCAAAAAATTATTAATGACTTTCGCGCGCGCGCGTGCACACACAAATATATATAATTAAAAGTTAGCAATGATATTTAAATATTATCGATATTATTTGATTGAAGATAAGTATGAAAATACGAAATGAAATGAAAGTGTACTGATGATATTTTGAACTTTACATTAGTGTAATTCAAACATTTACTTATGTGTTTCATTCACCAGTAATGATAATTGTTTGAGTAGTGGAAGATTTCAATTCGTGATATTATTTACGTTACTATATATATATATATATATATATATATTATTCACTTAAAGTTGGAGATCGGATTTGTTACCATCACGGATTGCAAAACGTATTAGTTTTTAAATTTTGTATATTTTCGCCGTATCCAATTACTTCCACGGTTTAGCATCACAGACAACGATAGAACTTGTTACCTTTTCTCGAAAAATCTATGGCTTTTATATCCAGGCACCCATGCACGCAAATAACTGATTCGCATGCAAATTGAATTGTACCAAGTGGCAGATATAATCGGTAATAAAACACGATACGAGTTACTGTTTAATTCTTATCTTGTTTAATAGAATAAAGAGTCAAAGAGAGCATATTGTGGGATGACTTGTCTTGGGGGAAATGTTCAACGATGTAAGGATAATTTCCGTAAAGTTTGGTGAAGGCTTGCACGAATTTATCAAGATTTGTCCTAAAGCTTACCCTGTCATAAAGTCAACTTAGGTGTGCATGCCTTACTTGATGCTTCGTAATTCTACGTAAATTAGAGGATTTCGTGAAGAATAAAAATTTTTTAGCACAAAATCAAACCCAAGGTCATGGGGGTAACACCGTATTTTTACCATTCTCCCTTGGGAAAATAAAAAGTTGGGTTCTATCATGGTCTTTGACCTCTAGAAGCCTAATTTGGTAAATGAGATAAATTTTATGGAATAACTTTTTTGTGTAGTATTTTACTGTACATTTTTGTGGGATAACTTTTTCACATTGCATTCTCCTACATTTTTATTTGGAATGTAAATGGATTATCATCATCCTATTATGTTAACCTGTATCGGTTTGGTGTGTCGTGTGAAATCAAAAGGTATGACTTAACCTATACGATAAGTCTATCTCACCTTACTCTTACGATGACTTATCTCAAGTTAAGTCTCTTTAACCCAGGTTGAGCAATCCTAGAAATCAAATAGCCATAACTTATGTCTTTTGAGGTTACCCAAGTAACCAAACTAAGCCATGGTAATGAGGAGAGAAAAGGATAGTGGATAGTTGGAAAAGGTGAGAGATTACAATTTGAGAGGAGGTGCATGAAAAAAAAAAAACATGATTAGTCGAGTTTATTTGACATTTTTTCTTTGTAATAAACATACTATATTTCAATGGTAATACAATAATGTCAGAATAAATTAACACATATTAGTGTATTTATGATGCTTGAAATCTCCGAGTAAAAGATCTTTCCTTGATGCCCCAATCGGTGAAGGGTTGGAAGGAAATCCCAAAGCAAGTCTTCACGCCAGACAAATTCACGCTGGTATTTATTAATTCGGCCGAGAAAAAGATCCCGGTACGGCTCGTTGTAATATGGAGTGAAAGCAAAGAATTCCCGTATTGAGACCCATGAAGTGTGGGAGAAGAACTTGGAGGGGTACGTGTAAAAGGGACTGATGTATACGTGGGAGGAGCTTTCCCTAACAAGAAAGAGCAGGCAGGGCAATGGGACCCATAACTTGGATTAAGTAGTTTGTGCTACATTAGGGTCATTTATTTTCAAGTAATGATTATCACTAGTCTTTGTGCTGCATTAGGCTTATTTAATTTTAAGTTTTGGTTACTATAAGAATATTCATGGTTATTGATCGTTAAAAATAGTTGATAATGTAAAAAAAATAGTTGACAAAGAGAGTTAAAGAAGTTACCATCACTATTGTATTTTTTAAATCATTCTAAAATATTACTATCGGTAAAAAGGTAGATCCTCATTCGACGTTTGACTGTTTTTGTCGTTTGTTTTCAACGATCACGAAATGTTTTTCTTGATTGTTATAAATGTACTGTCGATATAAACATCTACATCAACTGTTATTTAGACGGTCGAGTAAGGTGTTATTTTTTACCGCTAGAAACAAACGGTCGCAAATATTACTATTATCAACCATTTTAAGATGGTCCATAATAGGCATATTCTCGACTGTTATTTTATAACAGATGAAAATAATCATATTATCGTCCGCTATTTAGATGGTCGAGTAAGGTAGTACTCTCGACTGTTAGAAACAAACGATCGATAATATTACTATTCTCGACTGTTTTAAGATGGTCGATGACATGCATATTCTCGATTCTTATTTTATAATAGTTGAAAATACTCATATTATCGTTCGTCGTTAAACGGTCGAGAATGCATTCTAATTTCAGTCGTAGATTATTCTCAACCATTATAAATTGGTTGAAAATAGTAGCAATTTTTTTTTTCTAAAGGTTTTACTATGTGGAAGACCCGTAGAGAACTAAAAATCCAACAAAAATATAATCACATAACTTAAAACATTTACATTCATTTAAAAACACTATAAATGAGAATAAAAAATTTATATATGTATAATAATGTATACAAAGTACATGTTCAAACGGTAATGCATATAAAAAAAATAATTAGGCTGTGGCACCAACGCCTCTAACACCACCACCTAAATTGTTATCGTCACATCGATCTCTATACTGAGTCAATACTGAGTGATTGATACCTCCCTGTTGAAGTACCTTCAGGAGTTTCTTGATGGTTAGAGTTTACTGCAACTGCTCTGTCAACTCGAACTGCGTTGCGTTGTCTCTGACTAGTAAAATATAATCCACGAGGAGATGATCTTGCCCCTCCCTACGCTACGGATGTACCTGCCATGCTCAGGTGGCACGATGTTCCGGAACGCCTCCTCTACTGTCAGTGGCTACTGAATTGTACCAGAGTTGGTGTTTTCAGAATGATGCATTGAATTAAACATATTATCTTGAAAGAGATTGAATTACATCAAGTAATTTCAATTAATTATAATTACGAAATCAAATAAAAGTATTGTGTATTTTAACTTACGTGACTATACTAGTATGTGTCATGAAACCACTCTCTACTTCCCTCATTACTCAGCTTGCTATGAGTGGTCTTATATACTCTCATCCGATCAAGCTGGGCACCTTTATGCCTGGCGGACTGTAATATTTTGAAAGAGTTAATTAAAACAAATTAAAAATATTGTAAGGTTTAAAAGAAAATAATAATTAAAAATATTTACGTATAGGGATTTCATCTCGACTGTACTCCTCCTACCCAAGATATGAGTGTTTGGTGGAACTTTAGCCATTTTTTCCTTATTCTTCTTGGCCTACTCATAAAATAAAGGTACAATTTATTAACTTAAAAATTAGTTAAATGATAATATAGGCAATACTTTTACTTGCGTCGTTGGATCATGTCATTGTTCGCACGCTTCCTTCCAAATATGCTGCTGTATCAGAAGAGGCCCATTACACAATGCCTCATCATGATTCATGTTCTTATTATACTAAAAAATATATTTGTAATGTTATAAATAATATTAAAATTATGGTTAAAAAATAAACAAATAGAGTTAAAATTTATTTTTTACCTTACTCTTTACCTCCAATCTCTAGTCTTTATGAATCTTTGTCACATGTTTGAGGGTATATTTGAGGATGTTCGGATTGTCATCCCAATTGAAGATAGCCTGTTTTAGTAGGAGAACAGAAATTGTTATGTAATTTAAAGTTATATAAAGTAATGTAAATAAGTTATTATTTTTTACCAATTACCTCTAACTCTCGAATGACCTGTCTCTTCAGCTCATTTGGCACCTTCCTTCAATTGAAGTTCGAGAGTGGGATGATCGCCTTCATCGACGTACCCAATCTGTTGATGAATTGAGGATACTCTACTGCTTCCCTCATTGGTGTGATTCTCACTGTAATGCAAGTCCCATGTGGATTTCTCTTTAGGTCCCTATTCCTTGTTGGACCTCTTCCCCTACGTGCACCTGTAAGAAAGAATTATAACATAAAATAAAATGACAAAGAAATAACAAATCGTAACATTTACTAAACTTTAATTTCATACCGAGAAGGTGGCACAGAACATCCCGGCTGAGAAGGATTTAGATCAGTCGACTACTCTAGCTGATTATCCTACTCAACGTCCTCTTCATTAAATGATGTACTATCTTTCTCGTCCTTATCGGCGAGTGCATCCTCCTTGTAATTAGGATCCTCTACCAGAAAATTCGTCGGAGGAGGCATCGGACTCTTCCCCTTCCCCCTACGTCCCCTCCCCTTATTTTGGAGATATTGAGCCACATCTCCAAGCCTTAGAAACTACAGGCGGGGCTCCTCATGGGGGGCCTGAGCTGGGTGTTGCTGGCTATGAGCTTGAGGCTAAGGCTGAGGCTGCTAACGAGGGACCTTAGGCTGTTCGGAGGTGACATCATCCCTACCACTTTTATTAGCCTTCTTGAATATAACTTACGTAAAAATAAAACAAATAACCAGATTTTAAAAAAAAAATTGGTACCATTTCCCCTGTATTTTGTGATTTTTCAAAAATCCTGTATGAAACAAATATAGAAATAAATCAAAATAAAGAAGCACGAAATATAAATGAATTTACAAACCATTTCCCCTCCCTCTTCTTCACATCCCCTTCCCCTTCTACCCTCCATTTCCCTTTCCCCTCCCTCTTCTTTACATTCTCTTCCCCTTCGCCCCTTCATTCAATCTCCCCTCCCTTTCTTTACATTCCCCTTCCCACGTCCATTCCCTTTTCCCTCCCTTTTCTTTGCATTCCCCTTCCCGCATTCCCTTCTTTAGATCTGAGGTTGTAAGTAGGATAGGATTGTTTATTCGAGTTGAATGAGTTGAATCCTAGGGGCTTAGATTTGGTTGCATTCGAATAACTTGGTTTGGTCTCATTAGACTTTGGGTCGATTCACGAGTCCACTCATTAATGAGCTCATGAATGCACATGAGCTAAGGCATGCTAATCTCGTGGTTGAACGTGAATTCGAATGGGATTGAGGTGTTGTTGATGGAGATTTATAGATTCAACATTGGAAGATTTTAATAAATATAACTATAGGAAATTAGATGTTACCTTTCAATAAAAATATTATCTGTATATCCTAAAGCATATGTAATATCCATGTTGAATGTGAGACTCTAAAAAAGTTAAGTTGGGCTTTGCTTGATAAGGTTATTGAACTTGGATCATATTTAGCTGGGTTTACAAACCCTCATTTGGGTCAAGTCTAGGCTAAGACTATTGTGTCCAAACTTTTTGATAACTCTAGCTATTGTAAAGAGTTCTTTCATGCCTCATTAATTATTGATCAATTCAAGTCTCAAGAAACCATAGTAGCTGAGAGATCCAATAGTCAAAATGCCTAGTCAATCTTGGAGATGGATTAATTGACTTATGCATAAATGATTAGTTAACTTATGAAAATGGTAAGTCGACGATTGAAATATGAAATAAGAAGGCTAAAAATCATCTCAAATATATTGATTAGGGATCAATTGTCGGCTATACAAAAGAGACCAGTGAACTTTAAATGAGAGGTTGGTTGACTCAAGAGCCAAATAAAAAAAAAAATCATTTCACCTCCCTCTTATTCACATTCCCTTCCCCTTTCCCTTCCCTCTTCTTCTTATTTTCCTTAAGAAAAGTGGGCACACACCATATAATAACAAAAAAAAGGAATTTACCAAGAATCAAAAAGAGTGGGCACACCTTTCATAATCATAAAAGAAAAGTGAGTACACCACACATAATAACAAAAAAAAGGAATTTAATAAGAATCAAAAAAATTAGGCACACTCCTTATAGTTACAAAAAAAAAAAGTTGGCACACCCCCACATAATCACACATTTACCGGTATTATATAAATTAAATGTAAGTGGGCACACCCCACATGTAAAAGGAAAAGAGCTTTTCAAAAATTTAAATAAAGTTGTAGAAGAATCTCACCACAGTGGAGAACACAAGGAAGAACCTCAAAGAATTCGATAAACTTATATGACATGACAATAAAATAAAATTAAGTTTGGAATAATAAATAAACATAAGCTTGGAAAAAATGATGAATATAAGCTTTAAATAATTAAATGTAAGCTTTAAAACCCAGTTTCTTTAATAATTTCATTTCTTGGATATAAATTAATTCGAATACCAAATTATCTTATATATCAATGTCCATTGCACAAGGGGCAACTTCTTCATTTTGTGGGTTTTCCTGATATGCTTCAGATTCAACATCTAGGTCGAGATCTTTTCCGTATCATATTGTTCAAGAGGTAGAGCTCTAACGAGTATTATTCATCAGGTTCTGCTATTATCTGGCACGTAAAATACATGTGCTACCTAACAGGCTAATGCGAATGGTTCTGATAACTGAAGAATGTGACGATTCTTACAACTTTGAATCCAATGCCTCCTTTGAAAATATCAAACCAATCACACTTGAATAAAACCACCCTATGGCTAAACCTAAAACTCATTTCCACAATCTCTTTAATTTGACCGTAATACCCATCACAACTAGTGCTTATGTCACAACTGACGACGACTCCCGCCTGTTGCATTGCCTTCACATCATCAACAAATCGTACTCTAAATTTGAATTCGTTAATTATGTAACCCGAATGGTAACCTCCATATGTCAAAGGTGTATCGGTAATTATATTAATATCCTGTACCCACCGTGGATCCCCCTGTTCTTTCAGCTTATTTACACAATCCTTGAACCAATTAATGAACTACAAGTCGTGTGTAGATGGCATAGAGGATTCTTTGAATTCATTGTAAAATTCATCAACTTTTGGAATTTGCTTCAGAATGTACAAGTGTGCAAATCGTCGGTCCATTTTCGAGATGGACTTGAACTTCATCCGAATGATTGACCTTCCTCCGATATCAAATATGGACATGCAATCTTCATCATTATCATTAAATCCTCCATCATAATTCCTTTTAAGACGATTAAATCGATTGTCTGTCTCATTCATTTACATGACACAGAAGTTAATGCATTCCTCTACATGATATCCTTCCACGATTGACCCTTCTGAATTTGCCTTATACAAGAAATAATCTTTCAGCTTCTTCAAATATCGTACAGTTGGATACATCCATCTGTACTGCACGAGTTCAGCAATTCTTGCTTCATTTGCAAGATGAAGCCTGACATGAACCATTACGTCGAAGAATGCAGGCAGGAAAATCTACTCCATTTTATAAAGTGTGATCACAATTTATTTATCCCAGTACTCCAATAATTCGGGATCTAATGTCTTTGAATAGATTACTTTAAAATATCTGCTCATCTCCGTAAAAGAATCGACTACTAGATCAAGTATCACTCTACGTATCGCTAGTGGGAATAAGATTTGCATGTACACATGAGAATCATGACTTTTTAACCCAGTAATCTTCTTCTGTGCTTTATTTACACAATGTGAAAGCTGCGATGAATACCCATCTAGAACCCGAAAGTCTTTAAGGAATGAGAAAATCCTTCTTTGCTCTCCGGTAAGATTGTATATAGCTTTTGGAAAGTGAGACCCACCTTCAACGTGCAACTCAGGACGAAGACTCAAAATTTCATATCATTCCTTATTTTAATTATATCCTTTGGGCTATTTTAATGTTTAATACGTCAAGAATGTTGTCCATTACATTCTTCTTGATGTGCATAACATTTAAATTATGTCGCACCGTCAAATCCTTCCAATATGAAAGCTCCATAAAAAATATACTTTTCTTCCTAAATCTTGAATGTCACAAGGAAGTTAAGTCATTTTTGAAAAGACGACCCAAACGTATTTCACCGAGCTGTTGCAATGTTTGCAAGATTTTCATTCCTGACAATTTAATAGAACTTGTATTGAATTGATTTTTTGGATTCCTCGACAAATACAACATGCTTTACCATTAAATTTGTCTTTGAATTGTGACGTTCGCCATCTGTGTTCAATGGGCAAAAACCTACGGTGTCCTAAGTAACAAAACTTCTTACTTTCAAGCAATCTCAGGTGATGAATATCATCCATACAAATTGGTCCCACAGAGGACTCCCCCTCCCCCGTGTCCAGCGCCGCGTCCGTCTAGTGGTCCCACAGAGGACTCCCCCTCCACAGCCCCAGGGTGAGGTGCTCGGGGCGGTTTGTGGAGCTCCTCTCGTACAATGTCTCGTATCAACCGGGCGAGGTCCTGGGCCTGGACGCCCGGGAGTAGTGGCTGGTCCACTGGGGCGTCGGCAACAGCACGCCCACCTCGCCGACCTCGTCCTCGGCCGCGCCCGCGGCCAGCCTCACCAGTCTCGCGACGAGGCATCTCCTGTAAGGAGACGCGAAACAAAACGGAACACGTCACTACGAAACGATACCGAACGGAAACGTCTAAGAACTCATGTCAAAAGATATGTTGTGGTGGCCACTCTAGTTATAGACATGTGAATTGGTTATTTTCCAGTCAGTTGATTCACTTCTCGGGACGATCTTGCTCTAATACCATCTTGTAACGACCCGATTCCCAAGTCCCTACAAGACACGAGAACCGGACCGACTCGACTAAACCCAAGACCTGATCATCCAACAAGGAAGTAACAAAAAGAGCAGTAAAATAAACCACATTCAACATGAATATAACTAATAGTATGAAAATACAGCAATAAGGAAAGAAACTACTACAGTATGTACCACCACAACAGTAGAACAACATTCATAACATAATATGAACTGCAGGTAAAGAAAAGTACAGCGGAAACAAGAACTACTCACTACAGTGGAACCAAAAAGAGGTACAAGAGAACAGTGGTAACTCTACTGGACCCTACTCAGCCCAGCGTCCTCTGCAGCCGCTGACCCTGGCTGCTCAACACCTGGCCCTGAAAGGTAATGAGTGTAACATGTCAGCAAAACGCTGAGTAGAGTAGCAGCTAAACTAAAGCAACAGTAAAGTGTACAATAGCTGTTTTAATTTTCTTTCTTCCTTTATTTACGTCTTTCTATTGTTTCACAATTTATCTATTTCACAGATCCTTCACTTGATCTCGAATGTTCCTCGTGGGAACGATCTTGATTGCAGTCTTTTTCCGAACAGTAGAAGCAGCACGTGGTGCTCTCCTGGCCGGGAGAGTCCCCCGTGGTGATCCTACTCTCAGTCAACCACCCCAAGGTCACTAACAGACGTAACAGTGACTACGGCACGCGCGGTAAACGCACGGGTAGCTAACCCGCACTGGCACACGGTCAGTCGTTTCCGTTAACGGGTGCGCCCAAAGCACAGCACGGAACCAGTACAGGGTAGAGCCCTCTCAATAACAGGGGTCCAACCCCTCCACAGTAACCAAACAGGGGCCTTGCCCCTCCACAGTCCGCGCACCCTCGCCTGACTACCCTGGTTTGCCCCAGTGGGCCTAACAAGTCGGTGTAGGAGGCTAGCAGAACCCCGGGGCCCGTGGGGTAGCTAGTACCTCCCTACACTAGTAGCTCTCCTCGGCACTACGTACACAAGGGCCAGCAAGTCGGTACAGAGTGGCCAGTCCTAACCCCGGGTCCCTGGGGCGGCTAGCTCCGCTCTGTACTAAACAGGGGGACAGTCGCTCTCCTTGGTACTCCGTACTCAAGGGCCAGCTCACTTCCCCAATTCTATTCCATTCACTTTCCAGGAGTTCTACTCCTAATTCCCCGTAGGGTTCCAGCTCTTTAACTCAGCGCATTCCGGTTTCACCTTTCCAATTTCACGTTCATACATCCCATATTCTTACTCATGTTCATTTATTCATAACAGGCAGCTATTATTTCTTTTCCACATTTTCAAGACTGCAGTGTTCACATATTCCACTAGTTTTCCCATCCTAGGATTTATGTCATACCCTAAGATCTATCATACAATCTAGTTTTCCAGCCCTAGGATTTATGCAACACCCTAGGATCTATCATTCAATCTCGTTTCTCATTCCTAGGATTCATGCAATGTCCTAGGTTCTATTTATGGTTTCATAATTTAACAGATTATACTTAAAGCCACTCTACCGGTTACAACAGGTGAACTGGGGGTGTGGTCGGGAATCCCGCGTGCCTCCGCAACCCCTGAGACTGCAACGGAACGGGGTCCTATCACAAGGATCAAACACAAGGAATTTCTCAAAACAGTATACAGCTATTGTAGACAGGTAGAGGATTTAATTCCGAAAGGAACGCAACTCGAAACGCGGAAAACAGAACCCGAACGGGCCCTGAACGGGTCGAAAACGACGAAACAGTGCAAAATCAGACGTCTGGAACTTATTCCAGACGTCTTAAAAAGTGGATCAGGGGTTACCTTGCTCTGCGTGGTCTCTCAGACGTCCAGAAGCCTGCGGGGGCGTCTGGCCTAGTTCCTAGACGTCCGATGGTCACCCCGGACGTCTGGAAGTCGCTCCAGTCGTCTGGCACTGCAGCCAGACGTCTGATTCGCGTTGGATGCGAATCTCAGACCCTGCGCGTACCCATTTCCTCTCTCTCTTAGTACGGTCAATCGAAGAAAACAAAGAAGACGGAATAACTCACCTTTCAGACGTCTGGACAGTCTTCTAGACGTCGTTCCCGTCGTCTGGCTATCAGCCCAGACGTCTAATTCTGGAAAAGTTTCCAAAACCAGGGTGCAACTCGCCCTCCGCTCGCGACGCCCGGCCACGCCGCGTCTCGTTCGCCTGCTGCTCGAGCTGCAGTAGTCCTCCCGCGTCACTCCGCGCCCGCTGCGCCACCGCCGGCCGGCTCCCGCTGCCCCGGCAGGCTCGAGCCCTCACGGCCGACGCCTCCTCCCCCGTGCAGCACCTCCTCTCACACCCGCCGCGGCTGTCGCCACCGCCGCTCACTCGCTCTCGCGCACCGACTGGAAGGAGAAGAGGAAGGGGGCGGAGGTGACGGGAGTGAGGGGGAGGGCGTGGCCTTTTAAGGCCGCGCGAGGAGGAGAGAGAGAGCGCGACAGAGGGCGCAGGAGGGAGAGGGAAAAAGAGAGAGAGGGAATTTTCGCAGGTCTGCGCTTAGGCGTGCAGACGAAACACACGTGCCGAATAACTGATTCCCAGACGTCTGGAAGTGGTTCCAGACATCTTAAAAGACGTCTGAAGTGGCTCATTCGTAACATTATCTTAGCTCTAATTCGTTCATTGAGAGCTTAAGCTAGCTCAACTTAGTTGACAAGAGTTCACTTCAGCTCAAGTCCAGCTTTCCCCAGCTCCACTCAGCTCTTGACAGCTAAACTCCCTTCAGCTTAGCTACTACTTGTCAACTTAGTAGCTAAGCTAACTTTAGAGTTCCCACCAGAAGTAGGTCCAGCTCAACATAGCTCCAGGTAGGTTGAGTCCAGCTCAACCTAGCTCTACTACTCAAGCTTAGTTGCTAGCAGAAGAATTAGCTAGCTAAGGTGAGTAGTTGAGCCCTTATGAAGACCTCTTTAGTCAGATCAGCTCCGGAAAATTCCTTCAACTTCAGATGTGGTCCAAAGCATCTCCTTCCAGCTTATCACCTCATAAACCCTAGCTAACCTCAACCCTACTCCTCACTCCATGGCCGTCCACCCCCCTCACTTAACCCCACTGTAACTCAACCTAACCCGAACCCTAACCCACCATAGTTGGCGCCAAAATACGCCTCAAGCATCCCTTCATTTTGGCGCCAACCATGGCACCCCTTCCTTCCATAACTACCACCCTTAACCTCCCTTGAGTTGGCACCAAAAACCCCCCTTACACCTCTCCAAAACTGGCACCAACTTGAGCCCTCATCTCCACCTTACACCAACCCCCATAAGGCCATCATGGCCACCCAATTTTGGCACCAAATCCCTAACCCACAAACTTCATCCTAACCATCATCTAGTTGGCGCCAAGGACCCATTAACCACCATCTATGTTGGCGCCAACTAGCCCCCTCCTATCCACCATTCATCCACTTCACAAACACATCCTCACCCTCTATTCTCCACGCTAACCACCGACCCCTTAACCTCCCATAGTTGGTGCCATTTTTGGTGCCTCTCCACCACCATAACCACAACCCACATGCCTCCTCCCTTGGCGACAAAACGCCATGGTCATTAGATCTTCTAACCACCCTTATAAGCCAAACACATCCTAACCCCACACATCATCCACACCAACACCCCCCATCACCACTCTTATATATACTTCCTACCTACCACCATTACAAACACCTTTTGGCTATCATCATCACTCATCTTTCCACCCATAATCCACCATACCCCATGGCCAAGAGAAGAAGGAGAAGAAGATTATGGGGACACTCTGTCCCCTTGGTGCCTTCCTCTCTTCCCTTCTCTCTTGTGCCCACGCCAGCTAGAGGTCAAGCCAGGCAGGACAACGTCTAGAGGAGGAGTTCTGGAGGGTGGTTCGTGTCCACCCTGGGAGGAAGTTTTGGAGTGGAAATTCTCCACTCTTGGAGGAGCTAGGGCATGCCCACTAAGGGCTTGCCAAGAAGGATGGCATCATCTCTAGAGAGCACTTCAAGAAAGGGATTAGGAGAAATTCCCTTCAAGCCCAAGAGCAGGCTTGGAGCAAAGACTCTCTCCTCTTCAGCACCATCACTAGGATGATTTTTGTTTCACCATTTTATATTTTTACTTCTGTAGTAGAAGCAATCCTCTACTAGTAATTTTGTAAACCAATTTTCTCCATAATCAAAGATGCCTTTCCATATTTTTTGTCGCATTTTATTGCTTTTTACTCTAGTACACTCACACCCTCTCTATGATTACCCTAGGCCTTTACGTACCTAGGGTGAGCTTAAAAAGAGGATCTTCTTGTCACTTAGGTTTTAGCAATTAAGTGTAGTCTTTCTTCGCATAATATTTCATTGTTGCCCTTTATTTCAAAAACATAACAAAATTCTTATATTAAAAAATCACAAAAAGAAAGTTGATTTCCCGATCTCAAGCGAGAGTGATAAAAATTACAAACTTGCCTCCTTGGAAGATTCTAGATACCACCATTATCTAGGATTACAAATTTAAAAGTGATTACGAACTTGCGTGTTACGACTTAAAACCCTAATTTAACAAACCGCGCAATTTCGTTATCAGTTGTAGCCTAGGGATAATGGAAAATAACGGAGAATCTTCTCTGATTGTTTCTTTCTGCCTGTGTTTGTTGACTTACCCACCTTATACCTCTCACTACCACATTGAGGACAATTAGTCAACCCTGAGTACTCATTTCTGTATAGGACACAGTCTTTACGATAAGCATTAATCTTCTCATATTTCAGTCTGAATCCACGTATCTGCTTTTTCGCATCATACCATGACTTAGGATACGAAGCAGCATTATTTAGCTGCTCCCCAATGAATTCTAGAACCTCAGACATTAATTTCGCCGTGGCTCTGTTCATCACTTTCATCTGAAGCAATTTGAGAATGAATGACAACTTTGACATTGACATTATTCTAGGAGCAATAAGATCCTCTACTACCTTGACTGCATCGTAAAACTCATTACAATCTTACAATGTCTCAGCATCCTCTGCATTCTCAGGGTCTACTGCTCTCATATCATGTAACATTTCATCCAATTCATCTCCCTGAGTGTCATCACTTTCTTCAAAAGCGTCAATTCTCTCATTTCTGACATCTCCTGTGATTTGCTCACAATGAGTTATCCAATTTATGTAATGCTGCCACCAACCGTTACGTAGCACATGCTCGAAAACTGTCTTGGTCATGAAAAAATCCATTCAAAAAGTATTTACATATGCATAAAATCACCTGAAGGAATTCTACTCATCTAAATATTTTCTCATTATCATTAAATGTCCACTCCTGAAACAAAATCACTCCATTCTTATATTCATGATAATTCGAATTTCTTAGACTAATCAATGCCTTATCCATGATAATAAACCTAAATGTCAATGACAACCACTCATAAGTTAGGTTCAAATAAGGAAAAAATGTGTATTTTAAGAAGATTTTCACTTGACAGCTCATCCTTGAAAACTTGACCACAACGTTACTTGTTACATGCAACCGAAATTTAAGAGAAGAGCGAGAAAATGCGACCGAAATTTCTCTAAACGCTAGCTACATGCAAGAAGTAACTTTAAGTTGTGATCAAATCTTCAAGGACCTCCCTTAGTTCAGAACTCCTTTGAACTAAAGACGATGACACTTAGGGCATGTTATAAAGAAAATGCATCGTGCATGTAAGTGAGGTATACACACTCTACATTGTCCTATAACATGATCATAAGTTTCGATAGGTTAGCATTTTGACACAATTATCTCCCTCCCACAACCTATTACCTAAGGGTTAGAATTCCCATTGTTTGTCATATGAAGTATTTCTAAATTTGTGCAAGTATGTGTATCTATAAAGTTCTAATAAAAATTTCATAATAAGAATTTGGCAAAAATCCAACTCAAAAGGGTGTATAGGTTATCTTGTTTGTAAAGGAATTTCTCTTCCTATATGGCAATTCTTGAACATCCGTCACTATGATGCATAAGGGCATCCATTTTTCCTATAACAAAATAGTGATATATGGAAATTGAATGAAAATAGGACATATAAGACAGTTGAATGAAACTAGGAAGACATAGAAGAATAGCTAGTCATTTGCCTTTAAGATTTTCTTGACAAAGGTACTTTCAAGCTAAAATAGCTATCTTAGATATCCTATTGATATTTATCAATGTGGTCCACTTTCTTGAGTAATATCCGCTTCTCTAAAGCTTATTATTCCCCAATTATAAGTTACTATCAGTTCATATACATTGCAGAACCCGAGCTTACCAAGCTCTTCCAATTTGGTGGTTGCTAGGCTCTCTTGGTATACTTCATTAATGTTGAACGATTACGAACCTACGCTAACGTGTTCGATTTTGGAAAACCTGTCGTTGTAGTTCGAAAGCGAAGAATTCATGTTCAACAAATAAAATTTATACCGAAATTAAAATTCCGGGTCGAACACAGGGAGGCGAACGTTTGATTTAAAAACTACGCGTTTCTTTTTATTTGTTACAGAATAATTAAATTTAGAACCATCTAATTATTTACAATAAATAGAAGAGAGAGAGAGAGTAAGAGAGAAAGAGAATATTACACAGAGAAATCAAAATGAGATGTAGAATAAACAAGGAATTTTTGTATTGAAGAGATTGTTCATTACAACTAGAAAGCATAAAACAATTACTCTAGAAAGCGATAAATTTACTCTAGAAAGCATTAAAAGAATGGAGAGAGAAATGTCCTCCTCGACGATTGCTTGGAGGACGAGTAGATTAATCTAGAAAGCAGTAAATTTATACTAGAAAGCGGTAAAAAGAATAGGGAGAGAGAAATCCTCCTCGACGGTTGCTTGGAGGACGAGCCGGACGGGACGACGCCTGGACGAAGGAGAACGAAGCAGGACGAAGGAGGACGAAGCAGAAGAACGGGAACGAAGCAGCACGCCGTCGTCATCGCGGGATCCACTTCCGAAGGGGAACGAAAATTGGACTTTATCTCGCGAGAAGCATCCCGGGTGTGGGACAAGCTTCTCTTGAGCTTTGGAGGGGTAGAGAGGAGAAAGAAGGGATGAAAATTTCGTATGGAGGGGGTCTCCTTTTATAGTTGCAAGGAGTGGGGGCAAAATGGACATTACATCTTCAAAATAATAAATAAGGGGTCTTTAGTGACGGAAGCCCCGACGTTGCCGTCGCCGCCGCGCCCACGCGCGCCCTTTCGGCTGCCCGCGTGCGTAACGCCTACGCACGTCCGCGAAGTCTCAGCCATCCGATCGCGAGATCGGACGGCTTAAATCGCGTCAGCGCCCGCTGCAACCCACCCGCCTGCGCGTGCGATCGCGCGTTACGCGGGGCGTCCAATCGCGCGTCGGCACTATCGGGCGCCCGCGACCGCACGATCTCCATCCGACGTTCCACGTGCCTCAATAACCGCGCCTCCAATCCACTCGCCGCGGCTCGAACCCGCGCCCCGCGCTCGCGTAAGCGCGCTCGACCGCTGCGCTGCGGGGCGCGGATGGTCGAGCGCACGTTTTAAGCGCCGGGCGGCCACAGCCGTTGGATCTCCATCTGACGGTGGAGAGCGATCGGGCGGGGGCCTTCACAAAATGCCAGCGTGGCGCCATCTTGGCCGTCCATCTTCTGGAAGTTGTAGATGGTGCCACGGATGTCGGATTGACTCGATTTTTGTGTCGTTTGGCTGCGATCGTCGATCCGAATTCATCCGTGTGGTCGGATTTGTCATCTGAAGTGCGGATTTACACCATCCTGGCCCTTGATCTTCTAGGGTTCCCCGGTCTCTATCTGATGCTACGGATGCCTGATTAGGGCGATCTTGGAGTCGTTGAACTCCAATCGTCGCCCTGATCATATCCATACGGTTGGATCTTTGATCCGAGGCCCCGATAAAATATTTGCCCTGTCCAAGCATATAAAAGGAGACAATTAACCTCCATTTTATTCAAACTACTCTAAATGCAAGATGATGCATGTAATGCAATATTTATATCATGAAATGCAATCCTATGCTTAAGAACATGCATAAATAGACATTTTAAGTAGTGTAAATGTGTTTACATCATACCCCCATGCCTATCTTTTGCTAGTCCCTAGCAAAAACTATATGCTATTTATAAAAGAATTAGGTTAGATTATTTGGACCTGAGTTATTTTCAATCATTAAGAAATTGTCTACTTAGGAACTGAACTTTCAAAGACACAACAGTGCCCGGGTATCAGCCAAAATGTAAACCGCCTCAAGCCCTCGCCTTATTCAAAGAAAAATTTTCTTTTTCTCTTTTCACTCTTTTCTAATTTTTTTTTTTTTGGATTTTCAAATTTTAGGGTTCAAGAGTGGCTTTCTACGACCATTCAACTCTCACAAAATTTGATGAGAACCCTAAGTTTTAAGCATCTTATTGTGATTGTGATAGACTCGTTGACCGGCAATTAGAACGGACTTCGGATTTCTACACCTCTAGGTGACCTCAAAAAGAATTCTGCCTAAAGGTGTATCTTTACAACCGGTAGCTTTCTCCCTACTTTTATTTTTTAACGGGGTCAACACAAGGGTGAATCCAGTGTATATCTCCCCGGTTTATTCTACTTCTCCGCTTCTTCCTAAGTGTTTTGGGAATTTTTAGTGCATTTCCTGAGCTGGGTTCTGGACAACCGGTCGATGAGCTGTTACCACCGACAACTTGCTAGCCATACTCGTGCGGCGAAGTGTGGCTTATTTCTTTTTGTTCTTTTCTCCTTTTTGATTTGTTTTTTTAAGTAGGTGGCTTCCCTGATCTAAGATTTACCTAAAGGCAGCAAAAAGAGAAAGGTCCAGTGACTGGGCTCTAGACAACCAACCTATGGGCTGTTACCCATGATAACTTGCCAGCCATATCACCCTAGAAGGTTCATTAGCTACCCAATTTCCGTTAGAATCGCCGAATAACGAGTCAGTGCAAAGAAAGTGTGTAGATGCTTAAAACTCAAAATTCCCTCAAATCAGAGGGCGGGTTAATAAGTCGTGTACTTATCACCCAAACTTATTTATTCCAATTATAATAGAATTAAGATGGCGAGGACTCAAAGACAAATCCACATTTTAGTGGATACACAGGCTAATTAAGTCCAAAGACCTGATGGGTCTTTGTGTTCAGATCCTAATGTAGTATTTCCTAAGATTGCAAATTTTCTTAAACCCAAATTCTCTTTCCTAATTCCGAAATTTTTTTTTATAAAAGAAAATAAACAAATCTACGGAGCTGACGAATGAATTCAGAGATAAATATCCACCCCCCCATGCCTATCTAATGCAATGTCCTCATTGTATTAAAAAGACATAAAACAGAGTGGAAAAGCGTAGAAAGCACCTGAATTGCGTGAATGTCATGTCCGCTCCGAGATGAAATCGAAAAAAGAACTGTATAAGTGCTGAGTTTAGTGCCTTCAGCTAGGCGCACTATACAAAGAAAAGAAATGAAGAATTCACAAGTGCAGGTCAGAATTAATATAAACAGAAGAATCCTCTAACCTATCAACAGCGGTCCACAGATGTGGACCAGATTGTGGTGCAGACCCATCCCCCATAATCGAGAATATCTTAGGTTCTGGATAAAAATTACCCAAAACCTAAAATCAGAATGCAAGCGGGGTCGGGCCTGCAATTTATGAGGATGCAACCCAAGGCCAAAATGTCGGGTTACAGAGAATTGAAGCTCAAAAGGATAATCGTTGAATGTGTGCTTGAGTTGAACATCCTCGAAACAAATGTCGTAAGGGTTCTGATTTGATGGTTTCAGCTTAAAAGGGACCCTTCGACTCAATCTTCCATTTCCTCCAAAATTAACTTCCCAAATCAGAACTTCCCCGCTCCTATCCTCCTCATTCAGCATATCAAATTCCAGGACCTCTTGTACATTTATCACCCCGTCTGAAATCTCCAAGTCTAAATGATGTGGCAGAATCAAAATTGACTTGGGTCTAATTATCTCAGAATTAGAATCATCAATAAGCTCAACAGGGTGTAACTGATAATCAGGGCATTGAATTGATTCTTCTAGAAAATGCAATTCTGGATCCATAATGTGTGCCCTAATAAGATCAGTTTCCTCAGTTATTGGGCTATTAAATGATCTATCATATTCCTCAGGCCCAATTGTCTCACAGAAATCGGGTTCAGAAAACTCGCGTGAGACTTCGCAACTTGAATCTTCACCATCAGGATCCGTATCAATGTATGTCCCAAAATCATTTGTCACTTTGTGTTCCAAGGAGACACACGTTTCCTTGTAACCCGGATCAGGGATCTCAGGTGAAGAAATCAGATCATCTTTAATTGGTTGCTTTAATTCAATCTGGTCAGCCTCGTAACACGTGTCCCCCCCAACAGGTGCCTGAGCGGGTTCTATCATTAGCTTTCCTGAAGAGGGTTCATCCTGGGAATTATTCCAAGATTGAATCAAAGCAACCAAGAATCTCATCCTCAATTTTGCTAATTTCCTAAGTAGAAACTCACCCGGGTTCTTATCCTTAACATCCTGGAGCCAATCCAACAAAGACTTGTTTAAATCATCAATCATTTCAATCAGGGGCTCCAATCTCTCAATGCAAGGTATTGGCTGAACTTCTAAAGATTGAATGATATTCCTCAAGTTAGCCAGAACCTTATCTTGAACCTGATTAACCTGAACCAAATGAGTTGGTTCAGGGTTGGGCGGGTTTGACATCAATGTAGAGGAATTAACGAATTGAGATTCGTTATACCCATCCTGATAATAGGTCATTTCAGATTATTCAAAAGATGGTGATGACCTAAAGGCAGTGAAATCAGAGGATGGGTAAGGATCAGTGTATCCTTCTTGATTGTAGATCGCATTAGGTTGTTCATGAAAGGAGGACGATCTATAATCGATGTAACTCTGAGAAGGATAGAATTGAGAATCAAAGTGTTCAGGGTTAGACCCTAAACACGAGGGTCCGAAATTGTATCCCCAATCCGAATTATCCCAACTAACTGATGGTCGATTACAATACGAGTTGGGATAATCGTCATGTTGAGGATAATTTACAACAGGAGGGAAAGAGCGGGAATGCGTGAAATATGTGGAAGGATTCATGATACACGGGAGGAAGAAAGGTGCCCTGCAATACAAACAATCAAACTTGTCCTTAAATAGGTTAGCCTAAAGACCTACAGACTCTCAAAACCCGTCTTGAGATAAAGGAACGATTTGATCTACTTCCGTCTGTTCAATCCAACCAGTTAGAAGGAGGGACTGGGGAGAAGGTTCTTCCTTCGGCTTGCGCCTCCGGTTCCTAGTGTACCCCCCAGTCGCGATCGTTTGACTCTACTCCCCAAGCTAGACATCAGATTGAACAGTAGAAACAGACTAATCGAAAATAATCTCGTTCTGGGTTCTGAAGGGCGAGTCCAATCCTTAAGGCCAACGTCTACTTTGTTTTATTTAGGGCTAGGTTTGAATGTGCTTTGGAATGTGATGGGCCCTTTAAATGGGTTGTGCCCTTAATGATTGATTGATTTGTGTGTGAGTGCACAACCAGTGGTTTTCAAGTAAGATTGTTTTTGATGTGGTGAATTTTAAGATTCAAATCTTGCTTAGTAGCTTTTAAGATTCAACTTTAGGTGTTTTCAATCAAGTTTCGTTGGCACACCAAGTTTTACAAGCACAGGTGAAGATGTTTTCCTTTAAAGTTTAAAAAGAATGTGGAGTGCCTGGTAAATCCCTAAGAGTTGAACCTAATTGGCAGCTACTTGATGAGTTGATTTTTATTTGAAGTGGTGCAGCCCAATCAACTCAAACAATTGGCCTGTTGCACCACTTAATTAGGCACACAAATGATTACCTAATCTGATTTCTACTCAATTATGTGTTTGGATGTGTATACCGGCTCCTAAGATTGGATTACCGGTTGAGTTTGAAAATCATATGAGGTTGTGTACCTCTGTGAGATTTTTTTTTTTTTTAATGTGGGGGTTGGGGTGAGTATGGGTGTCAAACAATAAACAATCTAACCTTAGAGTTTATAAAGACACCTAGGTTGATTGATGTTTGAGTTATTATGTGATGAAATGAAATCTAATGGGTGGGAGGTGGTGGGTAACTCACAAAACCTTCTACAGCACTTTACTCCAATCTACCGCTTTTGCCTACCTCAAAAGAGTACCTGCAATTACAATAAGAAAGGAGAAAAGTGAGGTAAATGATTTGTAAGTTACAAAATGCGAAGAGAAATCAAAGATCGTTGCTTCCCCGGCAACGGCGCCAAAATGTTGAACGATTACGAACCTACGCTAACGTGTTTGGTTTTGGAAAACCTGTCGTTGTAGTTCGAAAGCGAAGAATTCGTGTTCAACAAATAAAATTTATACCGAAATTAAAATTCCGGGTCGAACACAGGGAGGCGAACGTTTGATTTAAAAACTACGCGTTTCTTTTTATTTGTTACAGAATAATTAAATTTAGAATCATCTAATTATTTACAATAAATAGAAGAGAGAGAGATAGAGTAAGAGAGAAAGAGAATATTACACAGAGAAATCAAAATGAGATGTAGAATAAACAAGGAATTTTTGTATTGAAGAGATTGCTCATTACAACTACAAAGCATAAAACAATTACTTTAGAAAGCGATAAATTTACTCTAGAAAGCATTAAAAGAATGGAGAGAGAAATGTCCTCCTCGACGATTGCTTGGAGGACGAGTAGATTAATCTAGAAAGCATACCACTTAAATCGCGTCCGCGCTCGCTGCAACCCGCTCGCCTGCGCGTGCGATCGTGCGTTACGCGGGGCATCCAATCGCGCGTCGGCGCTATCGGGTGCCCGCGACCGCACGATCTCCATCTGACGCTCCACGCGCCTCAATAATCCGTGCTTCCAATTCACTCGCCGCGGCTCGAACCCTCGCCCCGCTCTCGCGTAAGCACGCTCGACCGCTGCGCTGCGGGGCGCGGATGGTCGAGCGCACGTTTTAAGCGCCGGGCGGCCACAGCCGTTGGATCTCCATCTGACGGTGGAGAGCGATCGGGCGGGGGCCTTCACAAAATGCCAGCGGCCGTTTGGGCAGCTGAGATGGCGCCACGTGGCGCCATCTTGGCCGTCCATCTTCTGGAAGTTGTAGATGGTGCCACGGATGTCGGATTGACTCGATTTTTGTGTCGTTTGGCTACGATCGTCGATCCGAATTCATCCGTGTGGTCGGATTTGTCATCTGAAGTGCGAATTTACACCATCCTGGCCCTTGATCTTCTAGGGTTCCCCGGTCTCTATCTGATGCTACGGATGCCTGATTAGGGCGATCTTGGAGTCGTTGAACTCCAATCGTCGCCCTGATCATATCCATATGGTTGGATCTTTGATCCGAGGCCCCGATAAAATATTTTCCCTGTCCAAGCACATAAAAGGAGACAATTAACCTCCATTTTATTCAAACTACTCTAAATGCAAGATGATGCATGTAATGCAATATTTATATCATGAAATGCAATCCTATGCTTAAGAACATGCATAAATAGATATTTTAAGTAGTGTAAATGTGTTTACATCAATTAATATAGCTTTAATACATCCCAAGTGCACCTCATGGACCTACCACGTCCCTCAACCAACCTAGGTTTGCAAGCTACTGCTCTAGGTCTAAGGTTAGTGGCCTCATGGTCCATCTCACTAAGCAACTCTCTAGCCCAATCTCATATCACATCCTATCATGTTAAGGAAGCTTCTAGGAAGAAGCTCGCCAAGACTAGCTAGCCTTGTGGAATTTGACTAGTTAACTAATCTGACTCTCTAGCTCATCAAGACCACTTGCCATGCAACATGTGTTTGCACAGGTGCTTTACAGCATCATATCCGTTGCATTAACCTTCCATGTGGGGAATTAGACCTTAAACATTCACTTCGTAACTCTAAACCCAAGGCCATAAATCCTAAGACTAAGCCATAAAAAAACCCGTCGCATAACCCATTACCCTAAACACAAAAAACCTATAACATAAAAACCTAAACCCTATAAACACTAAAACCTAACCCCTAAAAACACTAAACCCTAAACCCAAAAAACACTTAAACCTAAACTCTAAGAACCTTAATTAACCGTATAAGCAAAACCCTTAACACTAAACCCTATAACCCAACACTAAATCCTAAACTGTATAACCTAAATCCATAACTCAAAACATAATAATGAACGAAACATTCATGCCTAACATTGAACAATAATTTAACTAAATATTCATGTTAATTTAAACATTAAACATTTTAAACTAAATTTAACTAAACACTAATAATTTGACTAAACATTAAAGCATACAATTTAATTGCATTCATAATTAAATTTCTAACCTAAGTAGTACATTAAAAAAAATTAGATTAACCTAAAATTAGATTTCTAAACCTAAGGGGTTAAATTAGGTTGATGGTGGTGGGAGGAGGAGGAGGTGGTGGTGATGGTACCTGAGGTGGTGGTGGTGGTACCTGAGGTGGTAGTGGTGGTGTCAGGAGGTGGTGGTCGTGGCTTGAGGTGGTGTTGGCGGCGGGAGGTCGTCGTGCTGGTGGCTGCAAGAGGTGTTGGTGGTGGTGGTCGGCTTGTTGTGCAGGTGGCAGAGGGAGGAGGGGTGGCCGATGGTGGTGGCGGTGAGCAGAGAGGTGGGTAGTTGTGGTGGTGGTCACGATCGCATTTCGCGTGGTAGGGAGGATGAGCAGGTGGTGGTGGTGCTCATCGTCGAGGACGAGATGGGGAAAGGGGACGAGGACGGCGAGGAGGTTAGCCTTGCGACCTTCGTCCTCCACACCAGCAAGGGGATGCGAGTGGAGGTGGACGGCGAGAGGAGGTGCTACCTGAAGAGGTGAACGTCGATGAGGGCCTCACGTCGTAGCCGGGTAGCACGGCGAGAGGAGGACCACACGGTGAGGGAGGTTGGGCTTCGTCGCGAAGGAGCAGAGGGGGAAGGCCTGGAGGAGAGGGAGATTTCAGAGGAAAGGGGAGGGAGTCGGGATTGCGCGGTGTTACGACCTGGTTCCCGAATCCCTAAAGGACCCGAGACCGACTCGCCTCTACTAATCCCAAGACTTAGTCGTCCAACAAAAAATAACCAAAAGTAGGAAAATAAATCACATTCACACATGCAATATAACTAAGTAGAAGAAACGTATAAAGTAGTAAAGAAATATAACAGCTGTCTTAGTACATACCACCACAACAACGACAACAACAACAATGGCAAGCGGAAAGGAACAGAAGTAGCATAACAGTAACTAAATGTCCATTACTTACTACAACAGTAAAGAAAAAAATCAAGTTGATGAGAACCTCATCATGAACCCTAACTAGCACATTTTGACCTAAATAAGTATACAAAAGCTCTTACAAAACCTAAGGGAAAGCCTAAATCAAAGAACTATAAATTTGAGTATAAAGCAACTCATAAGGGGTAAAACTGTAATTTTACCAATACAGAACACAAACGGGATTTATAAGGGTCTAAACACAGGTCAAATGGGCTTAATAAGAGAGAAAGTGGGATGATTTGATCTAAAAAGGGTTATAGCGGCTTCTAGGAATTAAATGACATTCTGTAACCCTAAAACAAACCCGCTTTAATTTACGAAATTTCAGGCAAGATAGAAATCGTTTAAACCCTCTAAAATTCATGAAAAAACATCCCCTAGGGTTTAGAACCTTCAATTTGGCCATTGGAACCTATCTTGACCTAGATTGAAAACCATACCCAATTTTTTTACCTAATTTGGGTTTTTATGCAAATTGACCAGTCAAACATGGTCAAACCTAAAATCAAACTTCACAATTGGATTCCTTAGGTCCAAATTAGGTTTTTACCAAAATTTGGACCTAAGCGAAGGCCATTTTGACCTATTTTACAAATTGGTCCTCAAGAATTACTTTTTGACCCTTAACTTTTTGAACCCTTGCACTTAACCCCTCAACTTTCCCTTCGTTCTTTTCAAACCAATCCCTCTACCACCTGCAGCAGCAACACATACCTCCGGCGACTTTGCGCGGAGGATGGCGTCGCGCAGAGTATGGGGGCCGGCCCCAGAAACGAGAGGAGGGTCCCCTGCGTTGTCTTCTTCCGCATGGACCCCCTCCCATGCCCTGCCGACACCCATACCTCTTGTGCAAACACGCGAGAGGCATGGGTCTCTTTTCCGGCCATGTCTCCGGCAGCCTGCCCACGCCTCCTCCTCGTGTTTCCCTCCTCGCCAACACCTATTTAAGGAGCGACAGGGGCTACCGTTTGGTCCAAGCTTGATTTGGCCGGAGATTTCCCTCAAAATTCTTCTCTTCTCCTCCGTCTAGGTGACCAGCAAGCTCCGACGAATTTTCCTCCTCCTTCCAATCGCTCTGCCACAATACCAGTGGCAGAGCTGTCTTCACCTCCTTCCTCCGCGTCGTGCAACACCCTCACGCGCGACCCTAGCCCCATCGTCGTCGCCGCTCTCCCTCCACTGGTTCCTTCATCTTCGGCAACGGCAAATACATGCCACTCACCATCTCTCCCCCTTCGTCCACTAAACCAGGTTAGAACCACTCCTCTCTACCCCTTCTTCAATTCCCCTCACTTTATTACACAAAAATACCGCTCGACATCCACTGTCCATCTTCACCTTCTCCACCTCCGACCAGACCTCCGACAAGGCGTCCCCGCCGCTCCATAACTCCATCCGCCTCGCCAACCGATCCCTGAGCATCACCACCTTCCATTGATCATCCTCCGCACCTTCACCAACCGCCTACACCACCACAAACGCCCCCCAACCTAACCCATAAACCCTGCCACAGAGCGACCTAGGCACGCACTCCTAGGCTACCCCATTGGTTTACTTTGTGGCGGTGAGCGGTGAGCGAAGAGGTGGGAAGTTGTGGTGGTGGTCACGATCGCATTTCGCGTGGTAGGGAGGATGAGTAGGAGGTGGTGGTGCTCATTGTCGAGGATGAGATGGGGAAAGGGGACGAGGACGGCGAGGAGGTCAGCCTTGCGACCTTCGTCCTCCATGCCAGCGAGGGGAGGCGAGTGGAGGTGGACGGCGAGAGGAGGTGCTTCCTGAGGAGGAGGTGAACATCGACAAGGGCCGCACGTTGGAGCCAGGTAGCACGGCAAGAGGAGGACCACACGGTGAGGGAGGTTGGGCTTCATCGCGGAGGAGCAGAGGGGGAAGGCCTGGTGGAGAGGGAGATTTTAGAGGAAGGGGGAGGGAGTTGAGATAGCGCGGTGTTATGACCCGGTTCCCGGATCCTTAAAGGACTCGAGACCGACTCGCCTCGACTAATCCCAAGACCTAGTCGTCCAACAAAAAATAACCAAAAGCAGGAAAATAAATCACATTCACACATGCAATATAACTAAGTAGAAGAAACGTACAAAGCAGTAAAGAAATATAACGGCTGTCTTAGTATATACCACCACAACAACGACAACAACAACAACGGAAAGCGGAAAGGAACAGAAGTAGCAGAACAGTAACTAAATGTCCATTACTTACTGCAACAGTAGAGAAAAGAAGCAAGTGCAGAATTAGGAGCTCTACTCCTAATTCCCCGTAGGGTTTATACTCATATTCACCACATTATTCCATACCAGGTTTCTGTTGGTGCTAGAGCACTGCGATCGTTTATTTTGATGATAACAAAACATGTGTCATTTAACATTTGCACTTGAAGTCTTAGATTTCATGTTAATTGCAAATGGAGACGTGATTAGATAGAGTTCGAGCTCGCATCCATGGGGGATTGGAGGAGCTTAATGGAGAACAAAGGAGCTTCACGAGGAGCGATAGCTTGAAGAAGGAAAGAGATGAAGAATATGATAGATTTCCTTTCCTTTGTACTATGTATTTTTGTTTCTTTTGTTACTCTTTATTTTTGTTTCTTAAGTTCATGTTAAAGAACCTTAAAGAACCCTAACAGTAGTCTTAGGAATACTTCCACAACCCTAGGATACTTAGGTTTTCTGTAGAGAGCTTAGAAAACCAAAATAAGGTTTAGACGGCCTTATCAGACGTCTAATCTGAAAATCAGACGTCTGATAATGACTTTTAAGATATCTGACTATTGACCTAGATGTTCGATAACATCTACGCTGGACTTAATAGGTTCTGTCCGTTTGAATCTGTCATCCAGACCTTATCCCAGACGTCTGATGCCTTTGCCAGACGTCTAATTAGTTGAACATTGGCCGCCCACATAGACGTTGAGGAATCTGACCGTTAACTTATATCAGACGTTATCACATGTCCGTAAGTGATCCCAGACGTCTGATATGTGACCGTTTTGCCTCGACTGATCCAAATCGCTTTTGGAAGATCTTGTAGCCGTTACCCTTCTTGGGAATCCATTTCCGCAGAACAAATAGGTTTCCAGATGTCCAGACATTATGCCAGACGTCCTGTGTGTCGTCTAATGGACTTTCACTAGAACCCTGTTTCGATCTGATTCAAGTCAGGAAGGAAACACGCCTAAAATCAGACGTCTGACTTTGTTCCTAGATGTCTTAAACGAGTTTTCCAGACATCTAATGTCAGGACCAGACGTTTAATAACCCTATCAGAGTCATGATTGATCCTGATTCTGACTTGATTTGCCTTGGATTTGCACCCAACGGCTATGGAAGCCTTCCAAGGCCTTCCAAAGCCTTTCTAGGGCCTCTATAAATAGAGGAGAACCCTTACCACTCAAAGACACACCAAGCGACATATTTTCACATCATTTTGTGTCTTTTGATCTTAAGAAGAAAGCTCTAGCTCTCCAAGCCTAGTTCTACATCTATAGAGCTTGATTCTTGTGCACCCGCTCTCCCGCCAACGTTACGAGAGCGTTGTTGTGCCAAAGCGTGGTTTACGCATACGTGTCACTGATTCGATGCACTTCCAAGCAAAGGGAAGCATCCTAACACCTATAGAAGCTTAGTTTAAGAATTACTTTGTTGGCTCTATAGGACTATTCTTGTATTTGTTATTTGGTTGTGTATTCGCGTTGCGAATTCCCGTCTCCTTCGAGGGACAAAATCCTTATCATGAAACGAAGGTGTTTGAGGCACACTACCCTCGTTCAAAGTACTGTTGTTGTAAGAGGTTGAATCACCTTAGTTTAAGTGATTCAGTTAGTGGATTTAATCGACTAAGTCGATCGGAAAATCCTAGCTCGAGAGGGTTAGGTGGTGGTTTTCACCCGGTTTGGGTTTCCACCTATAAATACTTGTACCTATTGTGTGATTGCTTATTGTTGTGAGATTGTCTATTTTTTTCACACTTTATATTACATCACGCTGATCTCACCCCCTCCAAGTAGGGAAAACTACATTTGGTATCAGAGCAGGTTTTCCGCTTTCTAGGAGTAATATCCGCTGAAGATCCAATGGAGGGGAGTAGTTCCACAACAAGGATTCTGGAGGGGCATTCTACCATTAGACCGCCATTCTTTGACGGGAACAACTACCCGTACCGGAAGCTATGGATGAAGGCATGGCTACAAGCCAACGACCTCACCATCTGGGCCAGATGCGAGACGCCATTCGACATCCTGGAAAGACCCGCCGTAGGATACTCGCAGCAGCAGATCCGGGAACTCTCGCTCAATGCGAAAATAATGAACGCATTGTATTGCACGCTCAGCCCTGAGGAGTTCAACAGAATCTCGCAATGTGTCACCGCATATATAAAGGAGAATATGTAAAGGAACTCACAAGGAAACCACAGATATTTCGTTTGCGTAAAACAAATCCTGATCGGATCCTAAACGGGTCAAAAACAAGTCTGCAGACCCAAATCAGACATCTGGGATAAAGTCCAAACGTCTTAAATGTCAATAGAGTCTCACTTTAGGTTCCTGTGATGACCTCAGATGTCCAAGACTCCTCTGCAACTGTCTGGACCCAGTTCCAGATGTCCAACTTGTCCTCTGGTCATCTGAGAATGCCTCTGATCGTCTAGTAAGCTGTTCAGACATCCGAAAAGCGTGGGAGGGCATGTCGCATGCCTTCCCAAAGCTGCTCCTGCACACGATAGAGCAGCGCACCATTTTTAGTGAAACAGATCGCCTTTGAGGTGCGGTCTGCATGGCTGTAACCACGAGGAAGACGTACCTGCACGAATACCCGCTTTCAAATGTTCGGTGTCGTCACCAGACGTCCAGCCCGTTGTTCGGACGGCACTCTGAATGTCTGATACTGGAAAAACTCTAGTATCAGACCGCGCTCCCACTTCTCTCGCCGCGCTCCGCCGTGGCTCCTCCAGCTCTACTACAGCTCCGACCGCTGTGGGAAGTCGAGGATGACGCCCCGACGCTCTCCTCCTCCCGTACGTGCCGCGGCGGCTATGCAACCCTCCAGCGAGCTCCCACGAAGCTTGCGAGCTTGGCCTCCTCCTTCTCTTCACTCCCTCTCCTCTTCGCTCTCGCTCCCTTTCTCTTGCACGCCTCACTCACGGCAGTGGAGGGGGAAGGAAGGTGGTGGTGGTGGAGTGGAGAGGAGAGGGAGGGGGCTTCTTATATAGGCAAGGGGTTAGGGTTCGGTAAGGGGGAGAAAAAGAAGAGAGGAGAGAGAAATGAGCTACGCGTTGTCTGCACGCAAAAAGCAAATGCGCGTATAGGTTTTCAATTTCCAGACGTCTGGGAAGGGGTCCAGACGTCTGACTGACAATCCAGACATCTTAAATGGCTCAAATCAGAATGTGTCTTTACAACAGTGCTATGAAAAGACAGAATCAGCGAACGCTAAGTAGAGTGGTGTCTATATTATCTAAGTACAAAATAGTAAAGACAACAGGTTTAATTCTCATTTCTATTTATCTGTTTTATATGTTTCTGTTTCATCCATTTCTCAAAGTATCCAGATATTCCTGATCTTGCCGGTTCCTCATGGGAACAATCTTGAGTGAAGTCTTTTCCGTAGAGTAGAAGGTACACATGGTGCTCTCCTAGTCGGGAGAGTCCCCCGTGGTAGTCTTACACCCAGTCAACCACCTCGAGGTCGTTGTCAAGACATAGCGATAACTACGGCACGCGTGATAAGCGCACGAGTAGCTACCCCGCACTGACTGCAGTTAGTTGTTTTCGCTAGCGAGTACGCCTAAAGTACAGCACGGAACAGTAGAAGGCCTTGCCCTCTTAGAGCAGGGGCCTCACCCCTTAGAACCAAACAGGGGTCTCACCCCTCCACAGTCCGTGCACCCTCGTCTGACTACCCCGGTTTGCCTAAAGGGCCTAACAAGTCGGTGTAGGGTGGCTAGCTGAACCCCGATCCCCGTGGGGTAGCTAGCTCCCTTCCTACACTAGTAGCTCACCTCGATGCCACGTACGCGAGGGCTAACAGGAGTCGGTGTAGAGTGGCCAATCCTAACCCTAGGTCTCAACCCAAGGGAAGCTAGCTCTGCTCTACACAAAAAGGGGACAGTTGTTCTCCTTGGTACTACGTACTTAAGGGCCAGCACACTTCCCGTCTGTATTCCAAATTCCGTTTATCCACTGGAGTTCTACTCCTAATTCCCCATAGAGTTCATGCTCATGTTCACCTTATTTATCCAGATCTAGATCTCATATTTCATAATTTATTCCACATCAATATACAAGCAGCTCGTGTTTTCATAGTTCAATTCTCAATAACATGCAACTGGTGTTTTTACAGGTAATTTCTCAATTTAATACAGGCAGCTCGTATTCTAACCTACAACTCGCAACTATAACACAGGCATTTACTAGCAAATTATTTTAACCATGCATGCAAGTAAACAATACAGTACAAATAGGCTCATTCATTTCTCTACCCTAGGGTTCATTTCACATCCTAGAGTTCCATTCGGCTATTTCAACCAAACGCATCTTATTTAAATATTAATAACTGAATTAAACCACTCTACCAGGAAACACGGAAGTAATGGGGGCTTGAACCGCATACCCAGACGTCTCTGCGAGCCCCAAACGCGCAGCAGGCTGAAACCCTATACCAAAGAATACATCACAAAAGAAGAGTTCAGAACAGTGTATAATAGACTCTAGTACGTAGAGTAACGCGAGAGGAAAGTGCAGGTATTTCATTTGCATAAAATGGATCCTGATTGGATCCTAAACAGGACAAAAACGTGCCTACTATTCAAAATCAGACGTCTGGGAATAATCCCAGACGTCTTAAAGGGTGTCAGATCTTACCTTGTGTCTCATGCGGTATCCTCAGATGTCCAAACCTTCACTACGACCGTCTGAAGACAGTTTCAGACGTCGGACAATGTCTTCGGTCGTCTGGACGCACCTCCGGACGTCTGGTGATGTGTTCAGACATCCAAAAGCGTGTGGGAAAGCGTTCCGCGCTCCTTCCCAAAGCTTCACCTGCGTACGCAAACGCAGGCACAGTCAGCCGACAATAACCCTTGCGCTGCAATATGCATGGCGCAGGGAGATACGTACCTTACAATAAATGTGCTTTTAGACGTCTGGCCTTAGCTCCAGACATCCAGGTACCCCGCCAGTCGTCTGGACTCAATTCCAGATGTCTGATACTGGAAAACTTCCAGTATCAGGAGCTCCTCGTGGCTCGCTCCGCTCGCTCCTCCCGCAGCGGTAGCTCCAGCTGCTACAAGAGCTTGAGCAGCTCCTCACCGGCTCCTCCTTGAGCTCCACCAAAGCTCCGTCGACCTTGGTCCTCCTCCTCCCACACTCTCCTCCTTCCTCCCTCTCGCTCTCCCTCGCTCGCCCTCGACTCGCCTCTCTCATCCGCCCTCACCACTGTCTCACAGGAGATCTGGAGGTGGTGGTGGCTGGTGGTGTGAGGAGAGGAGAAGGGGGAGGAGGGGTATAAATAAGAGGGTGTAGGGTTCGGGGGTAATGGGGAAGAGAGAGAGAAGGGAACAGTCTCTGCACGCCGCCCGCGCGCAAAGCGTAAAGCGCAGTATGAAAATTCCACTTTCAGACGTCCAGGAATGGGTTCAGACGTCTAACTGAAACTCCAGACATCTTAAATGGATAGAAGTATAACGGGTCATTACACGCGAGGATTTAGGTTAACCTTTCTCGACCGTTTTCTCGAAAGCGGTCAACAATTGAGTTTGAAAAACAACTTTTCAAGTTGGCGATTTCCGAAAAGACTATCGTCGACCGTTTTATCATAAATGGTCAACATATATACTATTCTCGACCGTTTAAAACAATTGAGAATGACCGCAACCACACCAACTCAAGAGTAGGTGGGAAAGTTGGTGGTTAGGTTTTTGGTAACCGTTCTACTTTATAACGGTTGAGAATGTTATTATTAGTGATCGTTGTATAACGGTTGAAAAATCACCATCGAAAACAATGCCTTTCGACTAGTAACCCGCTATGCTCCCTTCCGCAACCTTCGAATCTTGCTTTGATGGGGCCCTCGATCGACTTCCACTTGCCAATCAAGCCTGCCTCCATGCCGCGGCTCCGCCACTTTCCTCAACTCCTCCGACAGCTCACCTCTGACCTCCCTTCTTTTAGCTCCAACTCCGGCGGGGAGTTCCCGACGCCTTTCTCAATCATTTAGAGCTCGTGCTCCTTCTTCCTCTTCGATCCTGCTTCCGTGGGGAAGGGGAGGGGGGTGGCAGGGAGGAGTCAAGGATGCGTTAGGGGTGGGTTGCCTAATCATCGCCGACCACCTCCGCAGCCCTTTTCTTGGGATCACACCAGAGTCCGGAGCTACATACGACCGGGACTTCGTCGGACCTTCTTCAACTGCACATCTTGCCCGTATCTCGCTGGCGCGAATCGCTGAAGCCTCTTCAGTGGCACCGTCGTCATCTTACGACGTGGAGCAATCGTTGGATTCCCTGTATCTTATTTGCAATGGCATCTTCTTTGATTTTTTTTTCCATTTTCTTATTTGATCTCATTGTTTTGGAGTTTCATCGTCTCTCATGGGGCAGGGAATAGTAACCCCCATCCTTGCGGCAGAAGAAATTCGTATGTCCTTCTCTCTTTCCTCTTAGGATCGGCATCCTTGTAATCCTTTCGTTCATTTTTAATAAAAATTCTATGTTAAAAAAAAAAAAAAAAGGTTGGCGTATACAGGATGTCCAGGAGGCGTGTCGGCACGCGCGTACTGTGCGGGGGAAACTTTATTCTTCACCCTTTGCTTGCACGCTCCCGCAACCCCACTCACCTGACCTCGGCCTCGCCTTTTATTAATTATAGACACCGATCCATACTTGCCTCCTCTTAATCTCTCTTCACAGAGTCACGAGTATTCTCTCCATCCCTCCGTCCGTGCACGGTGAGGAGAGCAACTTAAGCAAAATGGCGCTGAAGGAAGTTGCTTTGCTGATGGCAGTGGGAATTGCAGCTCACCTATGTGTCGTGGAAAGCAGCTCGGGGTTAAGCAGAGGGAGCTTTCCCAACGGCTTTGTTTTTGGGACGGCTTCTTCAGCTTTCCAAGTGAGTCCCTCTCTCAGTAATTCAAAATGCCGTCAAGGAAGTTCTCCAGTAGTTAATCAAGCAAATAAAGTAATTCACATGTTTTATAATAAAATAAAGTCACTAAATTCAGTGACAAGAGGCTTGAGCAATTTGGTAAAAAATACACTATATATGTATTGAATAGATGAGTAGATGGCTACATCCATACTGGAAACAAAAATAAAAAAAAAGGGAAGGGTTGGTAGGCTTCACTTGATTTGACGGTTGTGGGATTGGATCCGGAAAAATCTAACATTGGTATCACTACGCTCTCCATGAGAAATTACTCACATGCATAGAGGATGCATTGGTTTGACCATGTGCAGTAATTGCATTATCTCGGTCAGAAGCAACTTTTTCCGCGACGTTGTTGTTGCGTGACTAGAGGGTTTTGGATGCAAATCGTGTGGCTAAGACATACAAGAGAAACGCATCACAATTTTACACGTGTGATTGGCCGTATGCTTTTTGCACCCACGAAAATGGGCTTTACTCAAAGTAATTCAAGAATATACGAAATTAATGTTCAATCTTGAGTAGCCGTGTATGATTTTGTCAAACGATCTGTATTCCAGTTTGAATGAATGCTTTTTTTATACATACAAGAAAGTGAATGAGTATTGTGCCTTTAAAAAGGTGTTTCATATAAGTGCATTATATCAATCACCCAAGTAGTGCCTTAAAAAGCCTCCGAAGGTTTGGTTCAGTGAAAGATATATGCGTGGGGAAGATCTAGAGTGCTATCAAAAACTTCACTATTTTGTTTGTAAATATGAGAATCTCCTTTGCCTCTCAATACACATGTGCCCCCATTTATTGGATCGTGACTTATTTATATGCTAGATGTCTCATATATAACGCGTGTAGCCTTAATCAAGTGAGATTCTCGAATCGTGTTTATTAAGATGAGATGCTCAATCGTCAAGTGATGATTGTTGTCTGGATCGTGGGCCACGCTCTTTAATGAACATGGGGATGTGGTCCTTAATTAATCGTAACTATTATTCTTTTGGTTGACTAAAAGTTCATATGCCATGTCAAGTAGTCAGGCTTTAGTTTGGCCTATCCAGTAGAGCCTTTAGACGGGCAGAGACAAAGGTAGTTCGCCTGGTCAATCAAGCAAAAATGGAACCTTTTCAACTGTAATTTCTTTTGGTCGATTGTTCTACCCTCTACCTATATTGATTTGGCGACAGTAAGGTGTTACTTGCTTAATGGGTTTCTTACCTTTTGCTTAGTAAGCCTCTTTAGGCTTATTCTTGGGCCATAATAAGGAATTCAATTATTAGGCTTTAATTGAAGACTTTCCTTCCCTCTTCACATCAAAAAAATAAATAATAAATAATTAATTAAAAATGTATGAAAACTCAAAAAAATGATGATTTTTGCAATATACGAATGTAAGTGATGTGGCCTCCACCACATACCCTAGTATTTAATATGTGAATTTATTGAGTGAGTTCCACACACAAAAAATAATGTAAGTACTATTGTGTTATGGGACTGACCACCACTTAAATAGCTATCATCAATTGAGAGTGAAGAAACCATCGATGATTTTTAGTTTTAAATGGAAACACATATGTGATTTTTTATTTTGAATGGAAACACATAGATGATTTTTTTGTTTTGGACCGGTGCAATTTTATTTTGAACTACAATGCACTGGTGAATTTTGTTTTGCACTGATGCAATTTGGTTCTAAACTAAAAGACTTGGGTGATTTTTTGTTTTGCATTTGATTCAAAAGTGATGATGGCTATTTAAGCAATGAGTGACTCCACCATGCAACAATACTTGTGTTATTTTTCACATTACCTTTTGACGATATTTTGAATAGATCAATGCATTTCATTAGTGGTTCGCACCTAGGTTAAGAGAGTGACCATGTGGGGGGGGGGGGACATGTGATGTGACCCCGCTCTTTTGCATTGCAAAAGTAAGTTTCAATACCAATCTATAAAAGGTGTTCCCTAAAATAACGTGCTATGGTCATCTATCGATGTCCATCAAAAAGAAGAATATATAGGCACTCTCTTGGGAACTCGAGGGGAATAGAGATTATCATTTGTCATTTTAGAACAAAATTGATAGTAGAATAACATTAATAGTTTTATGTACCATCTATTTAAAAATCACATTTATTAGAACATATGTGTATGGATCTTAGCTACATCTTTCCGAGAGAAACTATTTTGATGGACGTTGTCTCTCACCACAAAATAAATGTTCCTCGATCATAAGCTCTATCCGTCAACTAAATCTCACTCAAAAATTTTAGTTGGAAGTAAGTTCTAATATAAAGGTGGATTGCTATTTTTGGACTTCGATTAAGCATTTTCTATTGTTATCTCATTTTCTTCTTATCCAAAGCTTAATTTATTTACGGGTTTATATTCTTTTAGGGTTAATTTACTTTGGAAGTTATGAAATTGATGTTAAAAAATATAAAATTAATATTAATTCTTATTTTTATTTATCTACGTAGTTATGTTAACATCAATTTCTGTTTACTTAAATCAATGTTAGGTTATGATATCAACCATTGTGGTGTTTATAATGTTGAAATTAATTTCGGTTGAGTAAAATTTAGATATGAAAGAGTTACGAAGCTAATACCTATTTTACTAATATCCCTTAAAGTTAATGTTAGCAAAACAAACATTAACTTTCTAAAATATGTGTTAAAATTATACATGTTAATCTCTCAAATAAATGAAAATTAATCCCCTACAAAAGATGTTAACCTCCTAAATAAACTAACCCTCAGTGTTGCTCTCATTTGGGCTTGGCCCATCGGCAATGCCGTATCATTACGTTAGATATCATAGAAAAATCTTGAATTTATATACTATTTACTCCTAAGTCCTATATCGTCTGAAAATTCTGATATCTAGAAATTCAGTAAATTATTATCTTGTGGAGCTCTATATTCATTGTTCATCCTTCTTGAAGTATGAAGGAGCGGTGAAGGAAGGAGGAAGGGGCCCCACAATCTGGGATACGTTCTCCCATTCCTTTGGTGATTGTTTCCCATAATTTGTGGATATAAGCCTACAATATTATGCAAATTATGTTCTGAACGAATATGTTTTTCTCTTATAGGCAGAGTGATCGATTTCAGTAATGCCGACGTGGCAGTTGATCACTACCATCGATTCGTTGTATGAAACTTACATTTGATATATATATATATATATATATATATATATATATATATATATATATATATATATATATATGGACTTAGTCAACATCAGCATGAAAAGATTGTGAGTTTAATTTGATGAGTATATAATATACCCAGGAAGATATACAGCTAATGGCTGACATGGGAATGGATGCTTACAGATTTTCGATCGCATGGTCACGCATCTTCCCGAGTAAGAAAATTTCCCATTTATCTCCTCATTAGTTGTTTAAGATTATGTTTTGTTAGTAGGTTAAGTATTTAATCCATTACTTAATCCGTCTTTCATTTATGTTGGGTTAAGTGGATTTAATTTATAATAAAGTTATTCCACCTTCTCTTGTGGAATAATTTTAACTCGTCAAAACATTCAAACAGATTAATTCACTTATTTCATCATTTATTTCACTCCTTCAACTTATTGCACAAACTTATCATCCTTACCAAACGGAACCTAAATGAAGGATAAAAGCATTTATCCCCCACTTAACAATAAAAATTTTTAAAAATGTAAGTTCTAATTATCTAGTGGTTTCTTGTTTCACCTTTGAAAAGAGAATTTATGGAGTCGACTCTACTTAACGTGGGAAAAGATATAATTGTTTATATTTCATCTATGAGGTAAAGAAATTAATCCTCTTATCTTAGTCTTCAATTCAACTTTATAGTTAAACTAGTACTACTTTTTAAGCTTTCCCATTCCACCTTATTCGCCATCCAAACAAAATTACTTAACTTCTTAAAGCATTCTTGTAAGTAAATTGACCTTAATCTTAAGCTATAGGGTCCTAATAAGAACTAGGATTACATAAAATGGAAATTACTACAAGAAGAAAAATCATATAATAACTCTCTAATAATAGTAGATCCTAAAAAATTCCTCCTAAGCTAAAGCATATGAATTCATCATGCCCAACTTGAAAGTGGTAGTTGCTAAACTAGATTCACGTAGATCTTTACTAAAAACATTTGTGAGTTGATTCTAAGTTGCTAAATAAGAAGCAGAAATCTGACCTAAATGACTTCTTTAATAAAATAATAATCAACTTCGATGTACTTTGTTCATTTATACCTTATTACAAACTATACACACAAAGGTTTAAGACTCTCACTCCTATGATTTTCTCTCTCTTATCGAAAAGTGTTTCTACGAAAATCTCATGTCCATGTGTGATTAATATTCCTTTTTGTTGGGTGATTTTGTTTTCCCATGGAATTAGAGCCTTCGATCATGCATCAAGGACTCATCTGCGGTAGGAATTTTCTATGGATGTGTCGTGTGTTGAGAAGTCCTAAACATTGGGGTGCATTGAGCCATTTGCATTGCAACAAGGCTTCATAGTGCAATTTTTGGTGCATCCAAGTGACTTAGTAACAATGGAGATTGTTAAAGCAATGTTTGTAACAAATGACTTCATGAATATGGATTTTTTTTTGTCGTTCTTGATTGCTCGATTCATTTTTTGATTGCCATCAACTAGTTGGATCAGGCAAGGAGGGGGTCATGGTGTTATAGTCTGTCCAATTGGTTAAGAACAGAGCTAACTGGTCAACCAATTTTGTGGCACTAGAACTAGTTCTATCTGGTCGATCAAGCAACAACCTAATTGGTCAGCCAAAAGTTGGCTCATCTCCCAACTAATTGGGCTACTCCCTGTGACTTATTATAGGGAGTTGCTAATTTGGCCAACCAAGTAGTGGATCTTGTAGTTGTTTAATTACTTCTTATGGGATTTCTCCTCTTCTTATACAAGGTTTTTGATATTTGGGCTCACAATCTTCGATTGGGTTACTCTTTTTTCTCCTCTTTCTACAAGATTGGTACGCTTGGTTATAGTCCCTTGTTGCTTGAGAACAAGCATATGAGTATGCTCCATCTCCTTACGATTGAATTGTGGATAACGATGTTACAAAACATATAATCCGAAATCCATGATGATTCTCTCAATATACACTCGGTTCAGGACAAGATGGTGTTACCATTGCTAATAATTATAGTGTGAGAGTTGCAAGAAAGATAAACCTACACCTTTTGAATAGGTCCCACTCGATGATATACTCTATTTTTCATAGCTCCCCTTAAACATATTCTTCTTTTACAATCTATCTAAGAGAGTGCGGTGAAACTCCTCTTCCGACGTGTCATGGCACTTTCCCAACTCGCCTCCCACCCCCTTCTTGTCTTAAAGCCTCGAATTATAGACGAGCATGAGCCAACGGCTCATCCCATTAAAAAAAATAGAGAGAGGGAAGGTGCAATACACCTTACGATCCACCAAACGCCCCCGTTCTGCCTCTCTCAGCCTCCTCCCCTTCTTCCATCGCCCCCTCTCCTCCTCCTCCTCCTCCTCCCTCAAACCCATCTCCTCCTCCTCCTGAACCACGACCCCTTGCCCCCACCTTCCACGGGCCACCCACAACCTCATGATCAAGGCCTTCAACGTCCACCGGCGACTTCTCCGCGTCCTCTCCCTCTACATCACCATGAGGGCCTCCGACCTCTTCCCCAAAAGCTTCACCTTGACCTCCTCCTCGCCACCTACCAGCTGTTGGGCTGCTGCGTCGAACTGGCTAAGCAGGCTGACGCCCAGATCTTCAGGTCTCACCTCTTCGTCCTCAACGCCGCGGTCGACCTCTACGTGAAGGCCGGTGCCGACCTGGTCCTCGCACGTAAGGTGTTCGACGAAATGTCTGAGAGAGGCGCTCTGTTGTGGAACTCGATGGTCGGTGCCTACATGAGATGCGGGGACGTGGGAGGCCTTTGTCTTCGTTAATATCACTATGGAGTTGATAGGAGTGCCTCGGTGGCAGAGATCTGGGACAGCATGTGGTGTCCCACTTTCTTGGGTACTTTGTGAGACCAGAGGATTGGGGAGATACAGGTGTTGCCGCAGGAGCTGCAGGGGATTCAGCCAGAGGATGGTGTGGACTATTTTGGGTGGGAGGAAGGCGATTTCTCCGTGCAGGGTGCTTATAGAAGGCTTGGTTGTTCGAGCACGCTGGGGAATATTGACTTGGCTAGAGACTGCAGGCAGCTCTGGGAGGCTTCTTGCCTACTGAAGGTGAAACTGTTCGTTTGGCTCCTCAGGAGAGGGAGATTGATGACCATGGAGTGGAGAGCACGGTGGGTACGGAATGCGGAGAGGTCTTGCCCGTTGTGTGGTCAGGTGGAAGAAGGCATTGATCATTTATTCTTTGCATGTCCGATGCTGACACAAGTCTGGGAGCGGATGGGGGATCGGTGGTAAGCCCACGACTCTTTTCCCAGATTTTGGCGATCTTTCAAATGTGGCAGGGTTGACGTTGAGCGTAACGTGTTTCGATTGAGGAGAGAACAGGTTCAACCACTGGCGATTTTTTGGGCTATTTGGCTGGACAGGAATGCTGTTGTGTTTAAGAGACAGTGCTCATATGTGGAGAATTTTGTTGAATCTGCGATATCTTTTATTTCGAAGTGGAGCTCATGTGTGTGATGTAAGCCTTGTAATCTTTTTATTGATTAATACATTTTTGGATGGTATTTAAAGGATTACCACCCTTTTCCCCTCTCAAAAAAGTTTAATCTCCATGTTTTTGCATAAGGTCGCACTGTTTTTATATCTTTATAGTTAATTAAACCTTGCATGTATTTAATCATGCATAAACAATCTATTTGACTTGTTGAAATTGTCAACGGTGTTATTGTTAGAATCCATGTTTGAAAGTTAAGTTTTTTATTTAGATTTTGACCATCTTTCTTTAAAATGTCATGTATGCCATGCTGGTATCATCCCAGTTTGAAAGTTAAGCTTTTTCTTATTTAAAATTTGGTTCTTTTTCTTTAAAAGTTTCATTTATGTCTTGGTTGAGAAGATACCTTTTTTACACCTTTGCTTGAAACCACCTAACATTTGATTGAGGAGGGGATGTTGAATTAAGAGGGAGTATCTTCTTTTTTTTACTCCACTTATATCTTATGCTCTTCTCTACCTTTCCAATAGCAAGAATGCAATTTTCATCGACTTAGCATGTTGTAATGCATCATATTTGTTAACTTCTCTCTTATTATTGCTTATTTTTGGTTAATGATGTGCACAACTTTAATTAGCATAACTATGTCATCTGATAACATGGGTGGGAACAAAAAGTCTAAGTTATTCTTTTTAGGACATCCTTCAGGTTCAAAAATTGGCTAAGGTAGATGACTTATCTATTTTTAATTTTATGTAATTTTCTATCAATTATTACTTTAGTTGTTTAGATGTATTCCTGACCTACATGTGCATGCACTCTTAATGGGGTGAAACCAATGCTGGTGCTCCATGCTATTCAAAGAGATATTGTTACGAATCGACGTAGTTCGGAACGTGGGGGCTCCATGTGCGTAGGAAGGAGGACTGTCCACGTGAATGTGGAGAGAAGAGAGAGAGGAGAGGAGCCTTAAGTTGAAAATATTATTGATGACTCTCGAGAAAATACAAAGGAAGACTCTCTTTATATAAAGAGATCATATCCCTACACTTGGAAACAAATCATATCTCTAACAAGGAAAGATCGATCTCCTAAGGAAAGATCTTATCTCTAATAAAGAAAACAAATCTCCAATTATTTTCCTAAAACATGTTTACTAAAAATAGCCAACTTGACATCTAAGAAAATCCAAAATTGATCCATATGACCTTCTACACTACCAGCCCTATTGGGCCTTTATTGGCTACCACATGGACTGCCACGTGGCCTGCTGAGTGCCACATGGTGTTCTTCTTGCCATCCTGACACTACCCCTCGACTTGGTCTTCCACTTGTAAGGCTAGACGTCCCACCATTCATCTTCTTTGAGAGCCAAGTTCTCGGTCTTCTCCTTTGACAAGTCAATGGTGTAGCTTTTTGCAATCTTCAGAGTCGTTGCATCTGTGGCAACCTAAAAAGTCGTTGCGATGGTCGCCGTTGACTTGTCTTCTCAAGATTGACAGACGCGAGAGAAACCACACTTGAGGTACTAGTAGCCTCACGTGGTAGTCTTTGCGTCTTGCTTGGATCTTTAGGAAAGGAGCTTCTTGGATCAACCATTAATCCTTTTTGCAACCTGGGAAGTCATTGCTCCTTTTAGCAAACTCAAAAGTCGTTGCATGGACTGTGGTGTCATTTTCTTGACTTCTTTTCTTCAGAAAAATCTCCTCTTTTGAAAGAGAGTAAAAAATCGGATGAAAAACGTCAATATGTGAATAACTTGATAAATCTCCTATTGCTTCTTCTTGCCTTCTCCTCTTGATAATGTGGTGTTTCTGACCGCCATCTTTTCTAATCTTCTTCGCGTAAAACGTCGAATTTGAAGACTTTCTGGATTCGGATATCACCAACTTGTGGTTAACAACCCACACTCACAAAAGAGCCTTGACCGAAGTTCTGATACCATGTCAAGAATCAGCGTCGTTTGGAGTGTGGAGGCTCCGTGTGCATGGGAAAACTATCCAAGGAGGATTATCCACGTTAATGTGGAGAGAAGAAAGAGAGGATAGGAGCCTTGAGTTAAAAATATTATTGATGACTCTCTAGAAAATACAAGAGAAGACTCTCTTTGTATAGAGAGAACAGATCCCCACACTCGAAAATAAATCATATCTCTAACAAGGAAAGATCTTATCTCTAATAAAGAAAATAAATTTTCAATTATTTTCCTAAAACATGTTTACTAAAAATAGGCAACTTGGCATCTAAGAAAATCCAAAATTGGTCCATAGGACCTAGATTGTCAGCCCTATTGGGCCTTTATTGGCTGTCACATGGACTCCCACATGGCCTTCTTTCTACCATCCTAACAATTGTATTAGCTTTTCTTATTATACTTCGAAGCAAATCTACATGACATCATATTACGAGGAACAAGATCATCTCAAAATTCGATACTCAAGGTCACTAAATTACATAATATTCTGTTATCACTTGCTATGATCTCATTAGAGTTTGAGTTCTCACGTATGATCAACTCTCTATGTAAACTTAACAAGTCACAAATCCTTTTGTGAGCATGTTAGAATTGTAGATGCCAATTTTCTCAAAGTCATCTATGTATATACAAATGTGTATAAAAATGTATATGATATTGTACATTGTTATGTAGACGTAGTAGATCAGCTTCTACCTGCCGCAAAGCGTGAGTGCCAATTTCCTAATGTTATCTATAAGCAAGATTTACAAGGAACTGAGGCGTAGATTAATCTTTTATGAGAATCGATGTATGCTACAGGATCTTGAGACAAGAAAGGAGATTGAAATTTCTATAGAGAGTAATAGATTGTACGGATTGCCTAAGAGAGTTGCTTTAGCCTTCTAGGTTGTCTTGTTAAGAATGACAAATGCCGTGAAGATTTGAGTTATCCACTTGTGGCATAAACCAGGTTGGGCACTTAAGTTTTATGTCATTACAGAAGTTATTGCTTAATGTGCTCTTTGGAATTAATCTGGAAAACTTAAAGTGTGAAGTTTGTCAACCTGCCAAGCACCATAGTGCCTCTTTCCTAGAGTCTCAACATAGGAGTTCAATGCCATTCGACTTTATTCACTTAGCTGTGGGGTCTATCTAGCAACAAATCCATGGAAGAATTTCAGTATTTTATTGCCTTTGTGGATGATTGGTCTTAGTTTACTTTTGTGTACTCGCTAACAAGTCAAACAGAAGTGTTGAAAGATGTGAAAATCTTCTCAAATATGGTTAAGTATCAGGTTGGTCATTGCATAAAAGTGTTTCGATCAAACAATGCTCAAGAATACTTGATAAACAATTACAAGATTACTTTCACATGAAAGGGATTATTCAGGAGACATCTTAAGGCTATACTCCCAACAGAATAGAGTGGCTGACCGAAAGAATAAACATCTTTTTGACACCACTCATGTCATATTGTACTAGAGAAATGTTCCAAAAAGATTTTAGGGTGGCACAGTGCTAACAAGCATGTTTCTCATTAATCGGATGTCATCTTGAATTCTAGGTGATAAGACTTAAATATCCATATTATTCTCAAACAAGAAGCATTTTTCTTTGTCTCCTAAAGTCATTGGTTGCCTTCGTTTTATTCAGAATCTTAGTCTTAGTCATGGAAAACTGGATCCAAAAGCTGTTAAAGGAGTGTTCTAAGGTTACTCTGTGACATAAGAAGGATATAGCTGTTTTGATCCCTTGATAGGGAAGTAATATGTGACTAAAGATGTTACCTTTTTTTAAGATGAATCGTACTTTGCCAGGGCTCCTCTTTAGGGGGAGACCACTGTGAATGAAGAATATCCTGGTGGTGTTATACAAATTTTTTATGGGAGTGGTGGTTATGTGGATGGTAAGAATGCAAATGAGTCAAAAAATGATGATGGAGGTGAAAATGGTATAGGAAATAATAATAGTAATTGTAAAGGGGAGAATGAGAATGATGAAGCAAAGATAAGATATATGGAAAATGGTGCCAATATCTTTATCTTCGTTTCCTTTTTAGGAAGAATGCAAATATCAACACTGGTACTATTCCCTCTTCACCTCAAAATCCGACATTAGTGATTGACGACATCCCTACCCCCATTGTTGAATTCGGTGAGGTTGAAGTTGAAGTTACAGAGATAGGTGATGCAAATAATGGAAGTATTGCAGCCAACAACAACATTGCCTACAGACGTCAAAGAAGAGAAATTAGGCATCCTTAGAGATATCTAGAATGCTCTAAATACAATATTGGAAGATATGTAGGCTTCTCTCAATTTAGTCCACAGTTCAGGTGCTTTCTTTCTTAATTTTCAACTTTCAGTGTTCTTAGAAACGTTGGAGAGGCATAACTTGATTCACTTTGGATGGATGCAATGCAAAAGGAAATGAAGGCGTTTCTTAAGAATGGAACTTGAGAAGTGGTAGATATACCCAAGGGCACCCACATGTGGGATCTAAGTGGGTACAAACTATCAAGTACAAAGTAGATGGGTGGGTGGAAAGGTACAAGGCTCAACTAGTAGTGAAAGGATTCACATAGAAATATAAAGTGGATTATTTAGGGACCTTTGCACTAGCTACGACAATGACTTCCGTTCGATTGATCCTTGCATTGGTAGTTCAATTCTCTTCGCCATTGTACCAAATGGGCGTTAGGAATGCCTTCTTGAATGGAGACCTCAAAGAGGAACTCTACATGCATATGCCACCAAGGTAAAATCAATAAGGGTAGTGTTGTAGGCTTAAAAAATCTCTGTATGGTCTAAAACAATTCTAAAAAGTAAGTGTTGCTATGAAATATCAACTCTACAAGCAAGGGAATGGTGGATATTTAATGACCCAGATGAATATTTGAATATTTAATCGGATACTTCACCTCGAAACGAACTCGACAACACCAGTCATGTGCAGATTGGAACTTGTTTGAATAATAATGTACAATCAAAGTGGAAATCCACATAGTCATTGATTTTGCTATCTAGACCTTAAATTGACAATCCAAAAAATTATTTAGCTTCGCGATTTTACAATGAACTTAAAGACATACTTTGCATTGAGATCAGATCTTGGATACATGAAATGCACACAAATTTGTGGGTGATCCATTTAGGGATCCGCTCTGCGTAAATGACCTTGGATTCAAGATCCAAAGGTTTCCTTGGGTTCTTTCTCTTGCAACGATTTTAACGATACCTATTTTGCGAGAATCGAAGCTCATTTGACCTGTTTATGGCAAATGCTCATAGAGAAAAAAGATTATTCATAATCCACAATCCTAGTTCCTTGCCTGATCGTGAAATTTGCAATAATGATAAAAGCGTTGTGTCCAAAAACACAATTGTTTATAAAATTTTTGAACTCTTGAACAAATATAAAAGGTATATCAAGAGCACGAATCGTTCTTAGAGATGTAAATTATCTAAATTATTAATTACTAACCTAAACTAAAGTATTTATTGGGATTTTTTTTTGGTGTCCGAGTCTTTCCTAGATCACCTTTACTTTTCTGCTTGGGTATGGAGGTAATATTCTTCTTATTACTCTACACTCTATATCTAGGTTAGTTATTCCTTTATTTTGTTAGCAGTTGTGTTTTCATGTTTATGTGCTAGACAATGGGTGATTTCGAGTTTGAATCAATGACTTGATATTGCTAGTATTGGGTTGCCACATGATCATAGCTTGTTCACAAAACGTTATGAAGGAAAAGTTGCTCTTCTCTTGGTATATGTTGATGACATGATCATCACAATTGATGCTCATGAAGAAATTTAGATTCTCAAAAGAAAACTCATCAAAGAATTTGAGATTAAAGATCTTAATAGTTTGAAGCATTTCCTTGGTATTGAGATTGCTAGATCTAAAGATGACTTCATTTTATGTTAAAGAAAGTATGTTTTGGACCTGTTGAAAGAAATTGGGAAGCTTGGGTGTAAACTTGCTATGACTACTATTGAGGCTAATCATCATCTGAGCTTGAAAAGTGGTGAATCACTTGATGATCATCAAAAGCAAAAATACTAGAAAATTGTTGGGAAACTCATTTATCTTACTATGATCCAACCTAATGTCACATATGTTGTAAATGCCGTGAGTTAGTTCATGCATGCCCCTACAAATGTTCATCTTATGGCTGTGGATCGAATAATTTGTTACTTGAAGAAAAGTCATGGTAGAGGATTTTTTTCACTAAAGGAGACAGACTTTAGATTGAAGGATACATGCAGACTGGGTAGGATCTATGGATGGCAAGCAATCAACTACAATGTATGTGATTTTCATGTGTCGTAATCTTGTTATTTGGAAAAGCAAAAAGCAAAGTGTTTGTGTAACGACAAGTGCAAAGGCAAAATATAGAGCCATGGCTTTTGGGATCACTGAAATGCTTTGGGTGAATATCGTGTTGACAGCTATGAGTATATCTTCTAATTTTCCTATGAAGCTCTCATGTGATAATAAAGTTGCTATAAATTTGGCAAACAATCTAGTTCTTCATGACAAGACCAAATATGTAGAATCGAACTAGCATTTCATACGAGAGAAGATTGACTCTGACAAGATGTGTCTCTCTTATATTCGAATTGATAATCAAATTGCTAATATCTTCACTAAAAACCTTGCCATGACATAGTTTGAGGAAGATGTTGGCAAGTTGGACATGTTCAACATCCATGCCCAACTTGACGGGAAGTATTGAGTTGTTATGTAATCGGGTATATAGAACTTTGGGTGGATCCATGTATACCCTTGGCCTTATATATTGTAATACCCCACCTCCTTTGTTTTATGGTGAAGAAAATCCCTAGTCTCCATTGAGAGAGGAGGCATAGGACTCTTGCTCTCGTGGTTTTCTCGCTCCTATTAAGAATTTCCATGTAAATCCCGTATCCATGTGTAATTGCTATTCCTTTTTCTTGTGTGATTCTGTTTCCACAATGCCTTTGAATGACATCATTCAGTGGAAGCAGAATCCTTTTTCCTTTTCATATATAATTTTGAAATCAGACGTAACTAGGTTTTTCTCCTTATCTATGTATTGATACTTTAAGTCTAGAGGCTTCTAAACTACCTTCTGAGCAGTTATATATACAGTTATTCACACTTTTTCCATCCTTGTAGATGGCACTGGAGAAGTTAATCAGGCTGGAGTTGATCACTACAACAACGTCATCAATGCATTACTAGCTAAAGGTTGGAAGAAAAATGAAATCATCACTTTGATGGCGATTTTGATATGAATGAGGAGATAGCCAAGTATATTTTGCTTTTACAATTGCTTAAGTTTTACAGGAATCCAACCATATGTGACATTGTATCATTGGGATCTTCCTCAAGCCTTGCATGATAACTATGGCGGATGGCTTGATACCAAGATAGTGTATGGCCTTATTCTATATTTATCTATTTCATTTATGGGAATTTTGCCAACGATAAGTCCGTTAATTGCTGATAGATACTTGAGAAAGAGCCATAAGTCCTTTAATTGCCTTCCTAATGATTGGACCAAATTGGTAGTTACCTGATGGCCAATGGCAGGAAATGTGCACGAAATAAAATTGGAGGTGCATTGGTTGAAGAACTTGGGAACATGGAACCAAACATGTAATGTTTAAACAGGAAATTTATCTGGTTTGATCAACAATGTACATATTATATCCTGTTATAAGGGGTGCAAATTTTTCCCTGCAAGGAAGAAGAACGATGGAATGGCACTCGCGAAATAGCCACAGATTGAAAACTGAGCATATCTGTTTTTTACAACTCTAATTCAACAAATTAAGGCATGGTTCTATTTCTCTTTTTTTGTAACCAAACTGAATGGTTTTGATTGAATTACATATCTAAGGGTATCTATATGATTGACAGTTTTTTGACCAATTTAGTTACATTTGATTGTTAAAACAAAAATTGGAATTATGGCCTATTCCACAAGCTTAAGCTCTAACCACAACTCTAGTCCAATTCAATCTACCCACACCTCTAACCTGTAAATTAAGTTATATGCCTTGGTTTGATAGGAAGGCATTGCTGATTGACTAAATTGTTTATGTCCATTTTATAGGAGGGACTTTGCACACTATGCAGAGACATGCTTTAAGGAATTTGGAGACAGAGTGAAGCATTGGATAACCTTCAATGAACCTCACACTTTTGCTGTCCAAGGTTATGATGTTGGTCTTCAAGCCCCTGGGCACTGCTCGGTGGTCCTGCGTCTCTTCTGTAGAGGCAGAAATTCTGCCACTGAACCATACATAGTTGCACATAATGTTCTTCTCTCTCATGCCACAGTGTCAGACATATACAGAAGAAAATACAAGGTACCACTGACTGATTAACAAAACCGGTATTAAGGACCCTTAACCCACGTTTTCACCATATGTGTTAAACCCTCAAGTAAACAGGGATGAGGGATTAACCCCTCTTTTGGAGGGTTAGCCCGCCAAGTAAACTACTCCTAAAAGATTCATGTTCCATTTTTTTCCTTTTAAATAATGTGATATTAATTATCAGTTTGCTGAGATAGAAAAATAGATACAATAGATCTTTGACATGTCCATTACATACACAATTCTGTTAATCTTATTGTCAGATTATATGTGATGACCCAATTTAATTCTAAAAAGGACTAAGACTACACTTTTCTTGCCATACCACTATGTGTGGGAATGGAAGCATCATCGAAGGCAAATGGCTTGCTTTACACCATGTGAAAATTGTCTGTTTCATACCCAGAAACTTCTAGGGTGTTACAATGTGGCGAGATGCATTCAACTTGACTTTAGATGAAATAGCAAATGAATGAACAAAAAAGGAATTAAGAGAAAGTTTGCTGACTGATTTATTCTCATGTGAAATTAGTATAAAAATTCTGTACTAGACTGGATAAACTGAACTCCTTTCTCCCCCATTGTGAATATAGAACACTCAGCATGGATCACTTGGGGTATCATTTGATGTGATGTGGTTCGAACCAATGACTGACACAAAGGACGACAGGGATGCAACACAAAGAGCCCAAGATTTTCAATTTGGATGGTATCAGTCAACTCTAAAGTTTGTTTATGCAACAATCTTATATAATCAATATATTTCAGTATTGACTTCCGATATTTACTAAAACTTCTTGCTTGTACAATTGTTGCTTGGATATGTTGTTAATTTTTTTATTTGAGAGCAGGTTTATGGACCCCTTGTTTTTTGGGGATTATCCGAGCTCGATGCGAGAAAGGGTAGGAAATAGATTGCCAAAATTCTCAGCACAAGAGGCAGCCCTTGTCAAGGGATCGTTAGATTTTGTTGGTATAAACCATTATACCACCTACTATGCTCGGAAGAATTTAACAAATATAATAGGTGTTCTATTCAGTGACACTCTTGCCGATTCTGGTGCCATTACTATTCGTGAGTATAGTCATTTGATCGAACCTCTCTGTTTTAACAAAAAGATGAAATTGAGTTATATGGCAGAAGGCATTCAACTTTTATCATTGCAGCAGCAAACAACAGAAGATTTTTGCTGTACTATTACACACTAATTCAAGGATTTTTTTTTTTAATTATTATTTTCTGTTTCACAGCATTCAAGGACGGGAAACCTATTGGAGATAAGGTAATTTAGTGTCTGAAATTAAGAAATAGTAACATTCAATTGTCCAAGTAAGAAAGAATTTGCTTTGTAAAAATGAACTTAATTCTTTTTGAGAAAAGAATTTCATTAATCAGACAGATTAGTTTATGCTTCTGTGATGATAAATTTGTCGTGAACTTCTGGAGGCAAAAAAGTGGATCAAGAATTTAGCAGGTGTTTATAAAAAGAGCTTAAATCAGCAACTTTACTGCTGAATCGAATAAAATGTTTTGAGACATTTAAGGTCATGTCATGCTCTTGCAATTGGAATTTTCTTGGGACTCTATACTTGGAATGGAGGGATGTTACTTGTTGACAGGATCTGCCTATTAGCATAATTTTCCTTGACATATTTAGCTATTCAGTAAGTTCGATGCAAGACTATGTAAGCCAAATTGAAATAAGAGTTAAGGGTCCAAAATGGTTTTTGATGTAAAGTCGTATGGCACCAAGTGACTATAGAAGTAGGGAGGAGTGTGCATCCAAGTGACCAAGTTTACTTTAAATGTCAGTTCAAAGCGTTGTTAGTAACTCTTATAGTTCTCCTATTATTGCTTCCAAATGTTTTAGAGGGGGAGTTCTATGGCTGCAGGCTTCTTCCATATGGCTGTACATCGTGCCGACCGGAATAAGAAGCTTAATGAATTATGTCAAGCAGAAGTATGGCAATCCACCAGTCTTCATCACAGAGAACGGTATTGCAATCTCTTTGTTGGTAGCTAACTTCCTAAGTTGTTTCCCTTGATAAGCTTCAAAGATATTGATTTTACATTTTTGGTTGAAGGAATGGATGATCCAAACAGTATCTTCATCTCCCTCGAGGATGCTCTGAAAGATACCAAGAGGATTGGATATCACAACGATTACCTAACAAATCTGGCTGCTTCCATCAGGTAATTATTTGTTAGTCACTTCAGTGACACGTTTCCATAAATTGGACTCTTACTATATTTTGTCTTGAAAATCTTTTAAGTCCATAGATATTAGGACAAAATCAGAAGACATGAGTGAATGCATTAAATAAGGCATCCAAATGTCCATGATAATACGTAAGCTCATGGGGCCACTGGACCCAATTTCAATGAGTTGTTAGGCTAAGTTTTCTCAATTGGACTTTTATTTAGGCTCTATTTATTATATATGGCAAGGCACAAAAGAGGCGTGCAATAAAGACCATGTATTACAATAGTGAAAGTAATACAATTTCCTGAATGATTACCAATCTCTCGTAATCTTCCTTCTCTTTCTAGGAAAAAAAAAACTATAGTGAAAGTAGGCTTATTTGAATCCCATCCAAATATGTTCAAATGGTCAGAACAAACTATTTGACACCCAATTGGTGTCATCTTGCCAGTTATAAATTCAAATAAGCCTAGAAAATTTTTTCTTTTACAGTGTCCTCTTGACTCTTAATTTGGCAACACAGGGAAGATGGGTGTAACGTGAAGGGATACTTTGCATGGTCCTTGTTAGACAATTGGGAATGGGCCGCTGGATACACCTCCAGATTTGGCCTCTATTTTGTGGACTACAAGAACAACCTCACTAGACATCCCAAGGAATCTGTTCAGTGGTTCAAGTCTTTCCTAAGTTCCAGTTGAATGTTACACGCTAAAGGTGTGGCCCGCTATCTGATTGATTGATTGCTTATGTAATCTGTGATTGTAAATATGATTACTACATTGGTGTTGGTTATGGAGGTTTTTTATGTATATAAATATCACTGTATCTATGCTGAAGATTTCTTATATATGTAATGTCACTGTGTCTGTGCTTGTATTTTGGGCTTTTTTAAATAAGCATGGCGAGAGTAAAATATTTCTTTTTAAATAAGCATTATCCATTTTGGTAGAACATATGTACACTCACGCACATATGTGATCGATTAAATATAATATATTCGTAGAATGATAATAGATCCACGATAATAGATGCCATGCAATGCAGGAACAAAAACATGTGAATAACAATAAAAAAAAAAGGATGTGGGTTGGAAAATGTAAAAATTGATGTGTACCGGTGTGAATATGATCTCAATATGCATCTTTCATTTTATATAAAAAAAAGTGTTGACACATTGTTGAGTCCACCATTGTTGAAATTAACAACAAATTATTTTAATACGGATGTAAACTACTTAAATCATCTTCAGAATCACTTTGTATTGGTGTAAAATTATTTTGCACGGATGTAAACTTATTTTATACCTGGATAAAATTACTTTGTAAGTTCAAAATAATTTTATACAGGTGAAAAGTAAGATTACACTGATGTAATCTTACTACATATGCATGCACTCTTAAAAGAATTACAGCAAAATAGACAAGGAAAAAGGTCAAGTTCTTGAAATAATTACCTACATCCTTGTCTAGAGAATAAGAAATCGACAATAAAAGGAAGTAGAAACCTATAAGAATGTCAAAAGCTAGACAAGATCTTCAGCCCAAGTAAGAAGATCGGGAAGGGAGAGAGTTCTTTACATCCCTCCTTTTCCATTTGCAATCAAAGCCACCTCAAGAAGTGTAATTGTCAATAGATTTTGGAATGAATGGTTTGCTCAATGTGATATAATAAATGTCAATCCTCTCCCATAATCTTTACCATAATTTTGCTCTAAATGGCATGTCTTTGGTGATCTATAATCCTCATTGATCTCTTAGAGGAATCTATTACTAATGACAAAGCCCATGTGACATATTGAAGCACCTAACATATCTTTATATTTTCATCTTAACTTCATCCATATCAATTATGCCTAAGCTAATATTAATTTGACACTCCTACTTGATTTATATGTGAACCAAGTTGTATTGATTTCATTGGAATGGAGTGGTGAAGAATCATGTCTAAATGTAAATCTATTCCAACCTTGTGAAAGCAATTACAAAATTGAAAGTACCTATACCACAACTCTACCCAACCTAATTTCATCTATACTTTTAGGTCATGTGGAAGGAAGGTGAAAGAGTTAAAAGTAGAAAATGCAATAGCACCACTGTTCTAACATTAGCAATAGCATACGAACAAAGAAGATTATTGTGGTATAATTGTTATACCACTAATGCTATGTTATGGTCATCAGGTTGTAAAGAAGATTTTGGATAAAATGCAAAAGACACTTCAAGGTTGGAAGATAAACACACTATCCCAAGCTAAGTGTACCCTTACTAAGTGTGCCCTTACCTCCATTCCAATTTATTTACCATCCACATGCTTAATCTCTAAAAGCATCTCCTATATGTTGGATGCTCATGCTTGATCTTTCTGGTGGGGCGAACAATGTAACCAAAGGAAAAGTACACATACCTTAGGCTGGCACAAAATCACTATTCTTAAGCACTTGGGTGAGCTCGGTATCAGAGATACTCATCTAAATAATATTGCATTATGCAAGAAATTTGGATGGTGACTCCAATAAGGTGAGAGTTCTCTCCTTTATAAAACAATTAAAAGTATTTATTTTCCTGCATCTGATCTCTATTCTACTACTTGCAAGCCTTGTCACTCCAAATTATGGAAAGATATTTGTACTATTAGGTCCTTTTTATATGAGTCATATTTGGAATATTGGATATGATTCCTTTGTTAACATTTGCTTCCATAATTGGATACCTGACATATGTGCCCCTATTTTTGCCAAATCTGTTTCTTCATATGATATCTCTAAAGTCTCCTCAATGATCAATCCTAATAACATAACTTGGAAATATGAAATGATTGATAGAATTTTTCATTTGATATAGCAAACAAAATGAAGAGTATTCCAATCAGAATTAGAAACACTTGCCAAGACCATCTTCTCCGGAAACCTAATTTGAAAGGTCATTTCTCCTGTAAATCAACCTATCATTTTCTACTCAACACTTATGATAATATTCCAAGTTATGATTCTGATATGATTTCAATGATCCATAAAATTTGGTCATCAAAAGTTCCTCTTCAAATAATTAAGATCTTCCTTTGGAAACTCTCCTTAAATGCTTTACTAATGGACGAAAGATTACGTTGTCTTCCTAACTGACTCTAGGGTTGTTTATCTTGTTGCATGTGGTGACTCTTCCAATATTACCTGGGAAACTCTTAAAGTTCTTTATAATTGTATTTTCTATTTAAACTATATTCAAGATGCAAAATGTATGCTAATTCCCAATGCCTTTAATGTCCTTGCACATAAAACTGCCAAGTCTTTTAAATCTTATAATGGCTATGGCTTTTGGTTATGTCCAATTGATATTTATGTTTCTTGTATAAACTATTTAGACTTTGGTTGCCTTGTATGAAATGGATGGATATTTTAGATTTTAAGGAAAGGATGTGAGTATGGACACGTGCGTTGCAATTGTAAGGCATAATCCTTACTCACGGCTTCGCTCAACAAAAAAAGTAAAATACATTAGTTGAAAATAAATACACCGGTTGAAAATGAAAATGACTTTTAATTAGTGAAAATCAGAATACATTAGTTGAAAATGAAAATACACTGGTTAAAATTAAAACCACATCGATGGAAAATGATTTTTCACCTATGGAAAGTGATTTCCAATGGTGGGAAACCAAAACACACTAATGGAAACCATTGCGTACAATGGTCCACCATGTTCCCTCACTCAATGCGTTGCAAAACGCGTTGCAGTGTGTGTTTCTTTATTTTTTCACTTTAAAAAACAATGTTATGAGTGTTTTAAGTGCTATTTCATTGATTACACATGTGGTATACACTACAAGAAAAAAGACTTGTGACATATCCTTTTGAGAATCAAAATACATCAATTGAAAATACTTTTTTATTAGTAGAAAATGATTTTTGACCTAAAAAGTGAGTTTAACCGGTGGAAAATTAAAATACACTAGTATATCTTGGTTTTCACTTATACGTTAAAAATGATTTCTCATTGATAGAAAGTCAAAATACATTAGTGGAAAATAAAAACACATGGTGTCTTTTACCTTTTCACCGATGAAAAATAATTTCTACTTGAAAAATGATTTTTCACGTATGTAAATTAATTTTCACCTGAAAAATAAATTTTCACTTATAAAAATTAACTTTTATCAATAAAAAATTAAAATACACTAATTGAAATCATCCATTGAAAATAATGTGTCTTTGTTAATTACATGCACCAATGCACATGTTGCAAAGCCCATTGCATCATGTATTTTTTTATTTTCTTTTTTGTTCTTTTCTTACTTAAAATTTTTGAGACCTTATAATTCTTCTATTTGTCAAGATTTTTACATAAAGAACTCTCCAACATTATTCTATGGCCCGTACGTTACTAACACCGACTATTTTACTTGGTACGCGTCGATGATTAACGGCAAACTTAATTACCAATTACTCAAAATTTATTCATTATGGACCTTTCCTCAACATATCTAATACTCGATGTTCCGATAGATTTATGTACGTAGTTAGATGGTCCACAACTTCTATTACAAGCGGCTACAAACAAGGAAACAAGATAACGGATACAAAATATAATCTCCCATGATAATAGTTTACTAAGAATTGCAAGTAAAATATGCAAAGTGAAGGCACAAAAGAGAAACATCTCAATTTACAGTTTTTGGAAGTAAATGTGTGCTTCAATAGAATTGCGCAAATTAATATACTTCGAACATATTTTGCAACCAAAATATTGAATAAACAAGCGTTTGAAACACATATGTATAGGAAATGACCTTATCTTCTTTGTGGTGTTTGATATTTTATTAAAGATGTTGGTTTGGAAATAAAATATATATATATATATATATAAAAGTTGATGTACGGGACTGTAAATGTGATCTTCACTTGATATATCTTCCTTTTTATGTAAAAAAAATAATCATATGTGGTGAGATACTCCACTGTTGAAATTATCAACAGATCATTTTTGTAGGTGTCAACTGCTCTAATCACTTTCGAAATCATTTTATACGGATGCAAAATTAATTTACATCGGTACAAAACCACCAGATCACATTCGGAATAATTGCATTGATGAGAAATGAAATTACACTAGTGTAAAGTCACTTTAGAATAATTTATCACTGGTGTAAAATGATTTTACACAAATGTAAAATCGATGAGAATAATTTATCACGATACAAAGTTATTTATTATCTGTGTATTTTAGTTTAAAGTGGTGTGATGATTCTTTTTCAATTTAATGGAACTTAGCACGTAATTTTACGTTCTTTTATTTTTTTATATTAAATATCAAGTAGAGATTACATTTACACTAAACGTGTCGGTTCATACATTTCTCTAACTTCATATTAGGCTGCCTTGTATTGCTTGTTAAGGTTTAACGGAAAGGTTTCTTTAATTTACTTCTCATTAAAAAAATTAAAAAAATAAAATAAGAAAGAAACACTGGTATAAAGGATTGAATGTATTGAATGTGGAATACGAGAGTTCTTTTGAAATATTAACATTCATCCCACATTGTCTATCAAGAATGAAAAACATATAGAGTAACCTTAGTCGATCCTACATGCCAAAGATCCCAAAATAATAGTAATGTCTTTTTTAATTTTGACAGTCATATGCGATATAAAGGTTTGCTCGTGCCAAGGATCAAGAAACTTTGATTCTCACATAAAACGTTAAAGGGAACTAAGATTTATTCCATTACCTCTCTCCTTCTTGCTCCAAGAGGATCGTCGTTTTTGTATCGGATGCGGAAACGACCTCAAGCACTTCTCAGACAAAAAAAAAAAATCGCATTTCCCTTTCCTTCTACAGTATTTGCTCTGATAGTCTCCTTGACGGTGCCGTATGGCACCAATTCTTTGGGATTTTTCTATCATGAAATCACCAATGAATTGACTTACCCTTTTATATGGGAAAGGTTGGGAGGTTGCCAAACCCAACTAACCATCACTAACTCAATCCAATTATTATTAACCACTAATATGGACATTTTATTCGATTTAGCTAATTTGTTAGCTTAATTAGATCCAATTTTATTATTTAACCCAAGTCACACACGATAAATCCAACAAAGAAAACATTTGTCGTTCATGAAGAAAGGACTAATTAAATCTCACTTTTTTTTTGGAAAGGTTGAGTAGACCAAAATATAAAACCTTTGCATGAATGCAATATCGAAAAGATAAATGGACCTTAGTAGGCCTATCGATTAGATTGACACATTCCCTAAATAATCCTTTGTCGATTAGATAATCCTTTCCCAACTTCCATTTCTCTCATTTACCCGGTGGTGTTTTCGAGATCAAATCGATACCTAAACCCACGGCTCTATGAGACCCTTCGTTTATCCGCTGAGTCCCCATTACCCAACATGCAACCTTTTACCTGCGCCGTTGAGCTTCCTCGTTTGCCAGCTCATTAGGAAACGAAGAAAAACAACATGGTAAACTTTAGTTTCTAATGTTTCAGAAATATTTTGATTAATAATATTTCGTTTTTATTCATAATCTACGTTCTACAGGTTTACATGTATAAAAAGCTCGGTTCCATTAATCTAAGAAAGGATCCTTACATTTAGACTTTGAGAAAAAAGAAAACAAGTATATGTGATTTATTTTGCATATTTTAGATAAACATATTCAAATTTTCTATATATTAAATTTATTATAAATATATAACATATAGGGTAAGGTTTCATGCCTTCACCCAAATACAACTCAAATCAACTCATATTTATTTTAAAATTAAATAAGGTAGGTAAAACTAGACTGTAATAATGTATAAAGTAAGTTAGTAAAAAGAAGGATTTAACTAGACCCATGCTTTGAAATATTAGCTATTTCTTGGGAGGAGGGGATGGCTGTGCTATCGGAAAGTTAAGAGAAAGGAAAGATTATTTATTCAAAGATTTTCCGTCGGAGGAATTGCCTAAAGAGTGTTTGTAGTGGTGGGTATTAATGGTTTGTCAAAATGTAAGTAAATACGTTTTATGAGGTAAGATGATGTGACTGGAAGTTTTACTTAATAATTTATATTTAATATAAAAAAAAATAAAATTTGTTATATAATGAGTTTCATCATCTTTAAAAAACATCAGTTCATTATTCTAAATTAAAATATATTAGTGATAAATAATTTTACATCAATGATAAATTACTTTACATCTACAATGTTAAAAAAAACTACAACATCATTTTGAACTAAAACGTACAGGTGATAAAAAACATCAGTTCATTATTCTAAATTAAAATATATTAGTGATAAATAATTTTACATCAATGATAAATTACTTTACATCCACAATGTTAAAAAAAACTACAACATCATTTTGAACTAAAACGTACAGGTGATAAATAATTTTACACCAATGATAAATCACTTTACACCGGTGATAAATTGTTTTGGCTGATTTTGTACTGATATAAAATTTAAAAATTATTTTAAGGTGATTTTACATCGGTATAAAATTATTCTGAAGGTAATATTGTGGTTTTCTATAGGTGCAAATTGATTTTTGCACCGATGCAAAGCAATATTGACATATGATTTTTGAATTTAGGATTTAAGATTTACGGTTTAGGATTTAGGTTTATAGAAAATGGTTTAACCTATGGGAAGTGATTTTTCACCTTAGGCTTCAAGGTTTATAATTTAGGATTTAGGGAACCTAAGCCTTGAACAATAACCCTAAACCCTAAATCCTAAGGTGAAAATTCACTTTTCAAGCAAAAAATCTCATTTCAAAGGTGAAGAAGCACTTGGAATTTAATTTTGCACCAATGCAATCTTACTTTGCATCGGTGCAAAACTGTTCGCAAAGTATTATGGTGGTTTTGTATTAGTGCAAAATGATTGTATATCAGTGCAAAGTGATTCTGAAGTGATTTGAGTGTTTGCACCAGTACAAAAGGGGTTTATTGATGATTTCAACAGTGGTAGACCCTACTAAATGTGAGTACTTTTTTTGCATAAAAAAAGGGACACACGTTGGGAAACGCAAAAGCTGATGCAAAAGTTGACTAACAACAATGTGAATGTGATCTTCACTTGATATATCTCTTTTCTATGCAAAAAAAGTAATAACACATGGTGGGGTCCACCACTGTTAAAATCAACAACAAATCACTTTTGTACATGTGCAAACCACTCAAATCACCTTCAGAACCACTTTGCACCGGTGTAAAACTACTTTGCACTTCTATAATCGTATTTTGCACTAGTGCAAAATTACAAAATCACTTTTCACTTTAGAATAATTTTGCACTAGTGCAAAGTAAGATTGCAGTACTACAAAATTAAACACTAAATGTTTCTTCACCTATGACAAGTGATTTTACACTTGAAAGGTAATTTTTCCATCTTAGGATTTAGGGTTTAGTCTTTAGTGTTTAGGGTTTAGCTTTACTAAATCCTAAACCCTAAGATGAAAAATCACTTCTCATACATGAAATCACTTTCAATAAATATAAACCATAAATCCTAAACACATATCTCAAAATTACTTTGCAAAAGTGAAACCACTCTTGAAATAGTTTTGCACCGATGCAAAATTAAATTTTACCATAACAAAGACACCTTAGAATAATTTATCACTAATGCAAAATCATTTTAGACTGGTGCAAAATTACTTAGAATAATTTATCACCAGTGTAAAGTTATTATCACCTGTGCATTTTAAGTTAAAATGGTGTGGTGGTTTTTTTTTAATGTGGTGAGACTTACCATATAATAAAGCTTACATTCTTTTGTTTCTTTACATTAAATATCAATTATCAAGTGAGTCCACGTTCACAACGTTGTGTGAAGTACGAAACAGCACCCACAAATTGTTAGTTCAACCACTCATAAATAATATTTTGATGATTTTACAAAACAAAGAAAAGATAAAAAACAAAAGCATAGCATATTTTCTCTGTAATAACACAATTATAGGTTTCATGGAATTTTCCAAGTCTGAGGATTAAAAGCATGAAGACTAGTTTAACATAAGTGTTGTCATAGGTCATACGCTTTTTATGTAAACTTTTAAAGGTTGTAATCTTTATTTTATTTTAGTCTAGATATGTTGTAAATAGCCCCCAAACATAACTTATAAATAGCTAACTTAGGCTCTCTACACTTATGATAAATTAGAAATAAAAACCTAACACTAAGACACAAATCAGATGTCCATAACAACTGTCAAACGTCTAATTTTCAACTTTAAGACATCTGATCATTGTTTCAGACGTCGAATTGCCTATAACATGGCCTTTACATTTTGACCTCTCAGGCATCAGTCGAAACAACCTTCTATCAGACGTCTAGAGCCTTATCCAGACGTCAAATACATTGCCTGGACGTCCTTAAACCAATCGTTAGACTCAAGTGCCCATTTTCTATCTGTTATAACGGCAAATACACTTTTAGACGTCTATACATATCTCCAGACGTCTATCAATGGACTGTTGCCAATTTATTTCTGTGCAAATCTTATTAGAAACCAAAGTTCAACTCTTAGATTACCGAGGCATGTCCTTATTATTTTTCCAGACGTTTAGGAAATCTGGTAGACGTCCAGACTGACATCTGTTCCTTAAAATCTAGAACCTTGTTTGGATCTGGTCAAAACAGGAACGAATCCGCTTATAATTAGACATCCAATATTTTTATCAGATGTCTTATATGAATATATCAGACATCACTATTTCGATCTAATGAAAACAGTAAGCGTGACTAATAGAATCAGACGTCCATAATTGTAATCAGACATCTTACAAGATGTCTGAACCGAAAATCAGATGTCTGATATTGCTGTCAGATTCGTGATTGCTTTTATTTGTGTTAGATTTCGTCCCAATCTCTTAAGACTTGCCTCCAACGACTAGGAGATATCTCCCAAGTATTCTTGAAGGATCCAAACTTGCCTATAAATAGACTACAACCCCTTTTAGGTAATACACACCTCTTGAGAGTCAATTTCCCTAGAAAATCACTTGCTCACTACTCTTTGCTTCCTATTGCCCTTATACTGTGCGAACACTATGATTAAAGGGCACACCAACACTCCTGATGCACTTCCTTCTACTGATTCTCAGGGAGTTTTTTTTACGCTTAATAGATAAGGAAGTCATTAATATTTTGGGGTGTTCTATAGGTGTTGTTTCATTCTTATTCTATTATTGTAGTTTGGGTATCCGACCTGTCGAATCCTCGTCTCTTCATTGTGGAGGGAGAAACCTTCGTTTAGGGGTCAGAGGTGGGATTTGTAATTAAGGTACACAACCCTTGTTTAAGTTGTGCAGTTAGTGGATTGATCACTTTGTGATCGAAAATCTTAAGTCAAGGTATTGGCGTAGGTGGTGGTTTTCACCTGTTTTGGGTTTCTACCTAGAAATCTTATGCCTCTTTTTGTGATTGTATTTTTATCTTATAATATTTTCTAAATTCAATATTCACCCCCCTCTAGTGCAATTATATAACTTTCCCTACATCAGTATCTACATTTTCCTATTTTTTGACAACAAAAAGATATATCAAGTAAATATCATATTCACAATTCTATACATCAATTTTTACATCGTTTTTTGTGTTCTCAAACTCACATCCTAATGATTTAATACCAGAATAACCTTTAAAGAGCTTTATGTTGTATAAAAAACTTAAGCCACTTCATAGTGGCCATTTGCATTTCGATTGTTAATGGAATTGGTTCGAAATTATTCGATAATCATTCAGAAAATATTTGTTTGAAAAAAAAATAAACATTAAAATTAAGTTTATTAACTTAATGAAGTACATTCATTCCTTATTAAAAACCAAACACACACATGATTATGATTTTATATTTTAGTGCTTTTGATCTTATCACTTAATTTTTTACCTAGTTATAAAATTAGACTCTTTTTAATGTCTTAAAATTTATAGTATACTTAAGGTTTAGGACAATATTTGAGGTTAAATCATTATTGGTCGAACCGTGCTTTTTTGAATAGTGGAAATAAATTAATAAGGAACCAAATTTAAATATTTAATTTTGTAATTGAATTTAACTTCAATGTAAGTATCCATATTTAACGATCTAGAACATCAAACATAGCTTTTTGGATAAAACATTACTTCTGACTCAACTTAAGAGGCACTCTAAAAAGCTACAATTGGACAAATCGTGTTGGGTAGAAGCAGAAATTTACAAAAGATAGGATGCATAAGCACTCAAACGTTGCAATTGGAGCTATCCAACCGACCCCTTTAGAGGTTTTTGAGAGGCTTAATTGCATATTTTTCGTGTGAAAGGTATAAATTCCTAACAATTTTCCAGCATTTGAAATTTGGATATATATGCACGCATGAATGTATGTGCATACATATTTACATGATAAATTGTACGCTCTTTTAAAATGAGTATTTTTTCTTTACATTTCAGAACTCTCCCCAGAAAGCAGCTATGAGATCTGATGGACACTTCTTTAACAACGAAGTTGGTGACGACATTTTTTGTAGAATAAATGAAAAGATTTATCATGATTTTTATACATTAAATGCTTTGTCTGCCTTGCTCAAGCAAATGCATACTTCTTCAATTCCTTAGCAAATACGTTTGATTACAAGACCTTCATCTAGGATATTTTCATGTATGCAATTCGACTTATTGAAAATGTGTGTTGATCATATTTATCCAATCTGTGCACTGTAACTGAAAATCATTGTTGAACTTCATATAACTATTTTGAGTTGTAATTTAGTTTTGGCTCGCAGAATTATTATTCTACTCAAAAGTGAGGGCTTTTTATTTATTTCTATAGTGAATTAGTTACAAAAAGAGTTCATTTTTTTCCCCTATTTGCTTATAAACTAGCATTTTTCACATCATTTTTGGGCTGGTTATAGGACCTATTTAAAAGATTATATTGAATTTTATGCTGATTGTTGGCTAACAGATGCATTTGAGGGGTTATCGATCCATACACTGCCGTATCCTTGCCATAGGCAGACTTGATCATTTGTTTTTGATGTTTCTTTTTTAGCAAAATCAGTATATATACGTAGAAGTTGCAGGCTATATCTAATCGCCTAGTAGCATTTGGTTCTTGTGGATTGGCTCTCATTAGCTCTTTTCTTTTCTTTCACGTAGGAAATCAGCAGGCACCTGCTCCAAATTCAAATAGAAAATCTGCACACCACATCCAAGCAACTTCTCAAGTGTCCCATCACATGTGCTAGTGCTTTTGAAAGTATGGAAGGGTCAGATGAGGAGGATAATGTGCAGAACGGGAAACTCAACAGTGGCTATTTTCTTCCTAATGGAAATGCTGTAAGATTGCCTTCTATGGCCCTGAATAGATTTTTTTTTTATTCCATCGTGATTTTGCCACATAGCCACATCCTGTAATGCTTCTAAAATGTCAATTGTTTTCTTCTGTCTGGTTTGAACTGTGCTTTTGTTTGAGGAAATTCTTTGTGTTTTCATCAGCATGAGCCAGAAGCATTTGTTAAGGTTTATAGAGTCAAAATTTAGGAATCTATTACCTCACAATGGTGTATTTGCAAGGTGACGTTTAAACACCACTAAAAGAGATATAAAATGACAATTCAATATTTTTCAAAAGTTATCTAAGATAATATTTAAATGTCAATATAAAATAAGTAAGAGGATGTTTAAATATTATTAAAAGTTATATAAAATAACGTTTAAATGTTGGTAAAAATTACCTAGAGTGACGCTTAAACGTCACAGTAACATAAATAAAGTAACGTTTAAATGTTACTAAAAGAGATAAAAGATGACGTTTAAACGTCTTTAAAAGTTATCTCAAGTAATGTTTAAACATTACAGTAGTTTATATAAAAAAGTATTTAAACGTCGCTAAAGATTTCGTAGAAATTTAAGGAAAAGTTAAAGTAATATTTAAACGTATTCAAAATTATTTAATGTGACATTTAAATGTTATTCTTTGTAAGATATGATGACCTTAAATGTCTTCTTAGTTATTATTTGGTGATATTTTAATGTCATCAAAAGATATTGAAGACGACATTTGTATAGGAGTTATCATTCAGTGACGTTTTAATGTCATCAAATAATATCGAAGATGGCATTTGCATAATTCGATTAATTTGTAAAATCTTAGATATTACATACAACACTTATTTAACTTCAACGTAAATCTTTTAGGTGACATTCGACTGCTGATGTCGAAATAAACATAAGATGACGTATCTAAAAAGATATTTATGATGATATTTTTTAAACATATATAAAAGTTTATAATGACATTTATGTATAATAACGTAAATAAATGTCACTTCATATATTTTTGATGTAGTGTGCAGATACGGCCAATGGGTATTGTTTTTTTAGGTAAGGTACATTGGGGTCCATTAATTATTTCTCATCCTTCATTAAAGATGCCATAATTTGATTTGAGAAAGGCACTCATGGATTCCTCATTTTTCAAACTTCATACATTAATATCATCCGTTTTGGAATTGGCGCCTTCCAATGGAAGCACTGATCCGCAAATCCAAATGTTGCCAACTGCTTTTCCAAAGGGTCAAGCCCATTAATTTCATGATTTTTGGAAACCAATTAATGGCATAAATGGCTCGTCTCACATACGTTGGATCCCTTAATTCCCTATATTTTTCCATGGCTTTTTAGTGCATTGCCATAATCGGCCAATACCTTCCCTTAATTACCTATATTTTTCCTCTATAAGTGCCCTCACCCACACCACACACACACCCACAAATAAGAGGAAGCTTCAGAAGGTGGCAATGGGTTCGCATTGCTTTGTGGCTTTAGCTTTGTGGGGTTTAGCAGTGTTGCTTGGGGTCAGAGGTCAGGTTGGTTGGGAAATCGCCCATGCAACGTTCTACGGCGACGCGTCGGCCGGCGAGGCGAAGCGTAAGTTTATCCCCATCATAACCCTACATATTCTCCTTTGTGAGTCTATACCCATTCTTGCATGATTCTCATGTATTGTTTTGATAACCATGTATGGTTGTTTACATGGATTCTCCATATATAGATAGGTACCAATATACGTATACGTCCGTCCAGATTGAGATACATGCTTCTTTTATGCATATTTAATTCACTGTGCTGCTGGTCAAATAAAGACGTGAATACACGTATGTATACACACACTTAAATAGGAAAATGGTAAAACTCATGCCCTCGCGCATTTGGACTTGAGGGACGTTCGAGTTTTAATTCGTTTGTTGCTCCAAAGAAGGTTGAGCACTACCATTTTTCTTCCAAATGGAGTATGGTACGGTAAACAAAGAATAAACCATCGAGGAAAAAAAAAACACATGCCAGAAAAAATAAGTAAAAAAAAAGAGAGATGGAGAAGAAGAAGAGCCGCATCAAGTTTAAAATTCCTCACACCGTACACATGATCTCACACTAAAAATGGCAGCCATCGGATGTTGGAAAAGAGGTAGATTTGACCGATCCTCCTTCCAACCATGAGATCCGTTTTTGATATGGGAGATAGTTTGACATGCGTTCTTTCTGTGAGATTTGACATGCAGAACCTTATACGGCAAACATTTTCCTTAATTTTATAGATAAGTGAGAAGAGATGAAACATTTCTTACTTTCTTACGTAAATATTTTACTCCCAGCATGAAACATTTTCTCACTTTCTTACGTCAAATACTCCAAGCTGATGACGTCTTCCTTGCATGCATGCAGAGGGTGCGTGTGGGTACGAGGACACCCTCCGTGAAGGCTACGGCACGAATACCGCGGCTTTGAGCACCGCCCTCTACGACGACGGCAAGAAGTGCGGGTCCTGCTACCAGCTCCAATGCTTCAACACAACCCGGTGGTGTCGTCGCGGCATCATCACCGTCACAGGCACCAACCTTTGCCCACCCAACTGGCAACTCCCAAGCGAGCAAGGTGGGTGGTGCAACCCCCCTCGCCCGCACTTCGACCTTACCCTCCCTGCATTTCTCAAGATCGGCGTGTACAAGGCCGGCATCGTCCCTGTCAAGTATCGCAGGTAAAATTTCATAGCATTGTTATCTACACCAATGAATCTTATCTAAGATCTCACCCGTAAGACATGAGTTATTCGGAGGAGAAAAATGAGACAAAAGTAACCTCGTGAATGACTAGAATCTTACGGGGGCGAGATCTTGGATAGGATTGAAGGTATGCTGGACATTTTTGTAAAATTCACACACAAGCGTGTTTCTGCGCCTCTGCATGCGCATACACCCTCTCTGTCTTGCCTTTCCTTTTATCCAAATAACTATTTTACGCGTGAATATATAAATACTTGGGGGTTTTTTTTTTGTCAGTAACAACTGTAATTGGGTAAGGTAGGCACAATCAAATATCTATATGAGCTAGACGAATGACAATATAAGTGAGATGAGAATAATAAACATGCTAACATTAAGTAAATCGTATGAGTTAATTTGTATATATAAAACATCAAAAAATAGACCCGTACATTGTTAGAATTTGTAAAATAGCTTGATGCTTTTGCATCCCGCCTGTTGCAAGTAATTATTTTCACGTGGAATTGGTATGGTGGTTTAGTTAGAGATGAAGATACGCGTTACTCTCTGGGATTAATTTAGTTAGAATATGGGATGTATATGTGATTGCACATTATTTATGATAAAAAAGGTGCAATTGCAAAATCTTTTTTTTTTTTTTTGTTAAATTTGAATTTAAGAACTAACTATAAAAATAACTTAATTTCCATTAAATTTTTTTTTGAGGGAACTTAATTTCCTTTAATAAACCTATCTATAAAGTTATTAATTTTTTTAACTAACATTTAAATGCTTCTAACATAGAAAGGATGGTCAATTCTAATTGCATCAAGAAGAATATCCTTTTGGGTGGGAAGGGGGGCGGTGGATGATTACATTAAGTGCCTATTTATTTATTTGGTAACGGCTAGGAATTATTATTTGGAAGTTAATTGTTTCCTTCCAAGTTAGTATGGGCAGCGCCCCCCCCCCCCCCCCCCCCACCTAAGTATCGTCCTTATTTTTTGTTGTTTTCTTGAAATGTTATCCATGACATGTTATTATAGGGATCATTTGTAGGGTCCCTTGCGTGAGGATCGGTGGGATCAAGTTCAGGATAAGGACCGACAGCAAGCTCCCATGGTGGTTGGCGGTCGAGATATACAATATTGCAGGGGCTGGCGACATCAAGGGGGTGTCGATCAAGGGATCGAAGACCAATTGGATCTCGATGACGAGGAATTGGGGCGTGGTGTGGCAGACCAGTGCTGGATTGGTTGGCCAGAGTCTCTCCTTCCGAGTGACCACCGGTGATGGGAAGATGGCTGAGTCAATTGATATTGCTCCTCCCAGTTGGACCCTTGGGCAAGTCTTTGAGGGCAAGCAAATATCGGGTTGAGGAATTTGTGCAAAGACTAAAGTCTGCTGGTGGTAGCGGCGGAGGGAATGATTTTGTAACGGGGTAGGAATAAATTTAAACTTTTTTGCGGTTAGATTAATGAGAGAAAAGGGCATTTCGTTGTTGCATGCTTAGCTAATTAGGCTTCTCTTAGCATGAAGTGCCCATCGTCTCGTTGTTGTCGTTGTTTTTTTATCTTAATCGTGGATGTGTCCGCTGTTTAAGATCGAGTTTTTGATCTCTATTTGAAATGAAATCGCGCATGGAGCATATTCTTGAACACGAGGATTGGATTTTTCATTTGATAGTTGAGATAATTCCTAATATAAAGGCTACGTGTTTCGTGCGTTGTTTTGACGCGTCCTCTACTCTCGATTTTGGGTGGATGGGTAATATTGTTACCTGCAAATTTAATTGTCATATTGAAGCTTTTTTTTTTTTTTTTTTTGTTCCTAAAGAGAGTATGCATCAAATGATATTATGATAATGTTGTTCCATGCATTGTATCTATTACAATGTAGGATACGAGTATGGAAATATATGTTGTAAAGTATTTTGTAATACATGATCAGAATCAATCAGTTGAAAATCAAGTAGATTTAAATATATTGGTTAGAAATCAAAATATACTAGTTGGAAATAGTTTTCAACCAAAACACATCGGTCGTAAATGATTTTCAACCAGTTAAAAATCAAAACACACAAGGTGGAAATGGTTGTTAACCATTTGAAAATCAAAATACACCGGTTGACAATGAAAATACAAAAATATACTAATATGTTTTATTTTTCTATTGAGGTAAATGATTTTTCATTTAGAACATGATTTTTTACTAATGGAAAGTGATTTTCACCGATAAAAAACTAAAATATACTAGTTGAAACCAACACTCTTCCTTTATGTGTTGTAAAACGCATTACAAATGCACATTCGTTTACTTTTTGGCTACAATGTAAATGTAACTTTTCTGTTTTTTTCTAGAAAGTAGATATGGTGGCAATGGAATTTTATTTCAATCAATACTTCTTAGGTAGAGACGAGTATTGGGTCAGACCGACTCGACCTAGCTCGAGACCTAACCTAATTAGGTCGGGCCAAGTCCGAACTTGAAATTAACTTAAGCTGGGTTTGAGTTATAAATATAACCCATTTATTAAATGGGTTGAGCTTTGGGTTGAGGTAGCCCAAACCCAACTTGGCCCATTAGCACATTTATGAGGTCACCTTATATATATATATATATATATGCTAAATAAACGTTAACTACTTTTGTTATTTTTTAACCAACTAAACCTCAACCCCCGTGCTCCTTACAACTGTAAGTTATACAATGCAATTCTAAAATCTCGTTCAAATTAGATATGAACAATTAACTTCTTGTCATAGAAAAATCATGAACATCCAAATTTGAACTAAATATGAATACATAAGATGAGTATTTTTATTTTTTATTGTAATTTCCTCTTACTTGATTACATTTAGTTATCTTGTCATATGCTATATATATTGAATATTCAAGCTAAATATTTGTAATGTATGTAGCTTGATCATTATACCTATGATAACTTAAAAAGCTTTTAATATACATAAAAGGTAAATATAATAGTCTCATCATTTACATAACTAAAAAAAATAATTATATTTTACAAGTCATTTTTTCTTACTCGTACAAAATCATATTATTGTTTGTACTTTGAAAATAATTATTGATGTGAAACTCTACTTACATATTATTTTACAAGTATAAGTGAAATAAATAATTAGACTATAAATAAATAAGCCAACTCGACCCACCCCGAACCTATTATTACAAAGAAAATTTATTTTTGATTTGACCTTAGTCTACCCTTTTAATCCATTATTAAACAAACTTAGGTCGGATAGAACCCAACACATGTAAATGCCTAGAGAAATGTGCTCGAAACCTATATTTAGTGAATGGGCGCGCTCAACTTCACCCTTCCGACCTTCGAGTTAGGCACCTAAAATCACATAATTCTTTGCCCTTATGTCAGAATTTCAAATTCTTGTCTCTGACCATCATATTTTCATTGATTCTACTTTCTCAACCAATAATGGCTCTCCACAACTTGTATTAGGTACGTTATTAGAACTTAGGGTCTTGGACTTAAGGGTAGCTCTTTCTTACCTTGTACTAGTGACTCAACTTCCCTTTCTTTCTTTTAGGATCCATTTGGATTGCAGGATAAATTATAAGGGATAAATTTAATTGTGTAAGGGATAAATAGAAATGTTGTTTGGGAGACACATGGGTGTAGTGATTGGATAAATTTGAGTTATCCTGCATTTGAGGGGATATGGGTGTTTGATAGTGGGGATGGAGTTGGAGGATAATATTGAGTTGGAGGAAAAGTTAGTTGGATTAATGAAAATGGACTAAATTACCCTAATCAGGAACTTAATCTTTCTAAGACATGAAGGATTTCTGGAAAAGGAAGAATTTAAAAGTTGTAAATAGAAATGTAACCTTCAATGACATGGTTAAGGGATTAGTTAATGTTAAGATGTAATTGGAGTGGGATAAGTAGTTGAGTAAAAGTATGTTATATATATATACACACACATACTTTTTTTCTGGAAAATATACTTTGAAATCGAGATAGCTGCATCTCCAGGAAATATATGGAACTCACGTCACATCAAATCCCATTCATCCAACAATTTGGGATGAGTAGATATGAGTATAAATCACAAATAAATCGACTATCAAATAATAATCAATAAGTTAAGATCTTCATTTCTCAAAACTCATGTAAATGATGTACACTGTTCGTTATGATAGTCATCCAATATATCATAATCTGAATGATACATAGCATTCCATATTCTACTTAGTACATGGAGAGAACACTACAGCATGATCAGAAATAGAGTAATTCTCAGGCCAGGTTCCTTGTTCTGCTTCTGGAGGGAAGAGAGCTGCGGTCCGTACTTCAAAACGGATTGTGGCATGGAATGGTGGGAATTGGTTCTGTGGTGAACTTGTTTATGACCAGCTTTTACCACCATGGGGTTGAAAACATTAGTCCTTGTTATCTTGGGAGATCTGTTGTAAAATTCTTCACATGATTTCTCTTGGTAGAGATCATCGCTGGTTGCCATTCCTTTCTCCTCCCCCCTTCCATTTCTGCTGATGAGATAAACAGAGGTTAGATTCAGGGAAAAAAGGCAGGTAGTTAGCAAAGTAGAAACATGCAAAGGAATCACCCGTTACCACTCTCAGATTATGGGAGAAACGAGCAAGTGAGAGGAAGCCTACATCGTCAATATTATGGCATCAGAGGTGACTTGAGGGCATCCTCGCATCTCCAATGTTCTTAACATCGAGCAATTTGATACTGATTTTAGTGCATTATCTGTACATGTTGACATCTTGCCTTAAAAATTCAAGACCAATTATAAACTGCAGGCAGAATTAATTCTTCAGTTACATGGATAGCTCCATACCTGACAGGGCCAGAAATAATCTGCTTCTTTAGGTTTTGCAATGTTCTTTAGGTTTTGCAACTCCCATAATTTGCATTGCTTCCAACCATCCATATAAATCAGACGGGGCCTAAAGGTATAAATGGGTAGTTTGACATCTATAGGTTTTTCAGATCCAATTTCAGCAGGGCCAACTTGCAATGGATTTAACATCTATAGTTTAACATCTTGCAATGGATAAGACGATCATTTTAGGCCAAGGGTTACCAAATATATATTTATTAACCTCCAGGTACAGTATAAACAATGCAAGGACCCATTGACAAGACTCCCACATGGAAATACCATGTATTTTATTGAAGGTAAAGTAAATCATGTACATGTTCCAAAAATGATTGTCTAAACGCACACCAAAATTTATGAGGTGAAAAGCAGAGCACACAAAACCACACCGACCTCCAAGCCATATTCCTGCTCCTCCTCATACTCAGGGCCGGATCTCCTGATCCGTTTATCTTTAGCAGTTTCTCGAACTTCTTGCAGCAAATAGCAAGGCAAGAGAGATATTAGGATGCCTTCTTCCAATTGACGGCCTTATTTACTGGGGGAATCTTATGAAACCTCATCATCTTGATTGCTTTCGTCCTCTCTCTTCCTTCTAAACTGACGACTCCTCGTATCCACCTTTTCCTTTGCTCGTGTAGACACGGAAGGCAGATCTCTTCTTCATCGTCACCCACTAACAAATCACAGCTTCTGTTCTTCCTAGCAAAAACAGCTGCCTCCTTCTCTCTCCTCTCATATTCCTGGACAACCAAAAAACGTAAGAAAAACCACAAAGCATGACTATACTGTCGAACCACAAGACAAACAAGGTTATCTGATGCTAGGAATTTAATTTCACAGTGAGAATCAAGCAGCTGGAGTAGAGATCTCAATTTTTTATATATATAAAAAAAAAAACTAGAAATCCCACATTTAAAGACCTCAAAAAATTTTATTTTACCAACAGGGACGGATCTATAGTGGGGGCAGTGGAACCCAATGGATTTTTGTACGTGTGCATTTTACGTTTGTAAGTTGCCCCTGCTGAAATTGGATCTGAAAACCTATAGATGTCAAACTACCCATTTATACCTTTAGGCCCCGTCTGATTTATATGGATGGTTGGAAGCAATGCAAATTGTGGGAGTTGAGAAGTGAGATGAAATAGAGAATGCACCTTGAAGTGGGTTGCTGAGAGGATACATGAGGTCTCCAACACATCTCCCACACAAGGGCCACTTCCACCAATCTTATCGACATTTCCATGCAACAACCAAACAAGAAGGAAGCAAAACAAAGTCAGCACATATTGTTGCATGGTCCTCTTATCAGATATAGAGGGGCAAAAGAATCACTTGCCTCTGAGAAACTAGAAAGATGGGTTGCTCAGTATGCAGTGCGTTAATGTACTGTAGGCAACTGATGCTGCTGAGTGCGAACATGCCCATGTCTGTAATGGAGCAATACGCCAAATTAATCTGCAAGAGAATAAACAAATGCTAACAGTTTCAAGGAAAAAAGGCAGGTAGATAGAGAAGTACAAACATCCAAAGAAATGACCTTTCTAATAAACACAGAAGGAGAAATGACCTTTCTAATGGGGAATAGAGAGTACCTTCAATACAAGTGTCCCTATACCAGAAACAGAATCGAGCATTTCCAATGTGGGTCAGCTTTGTAGATTGTTACCTTCATTCAGATCAATCGTACGTCAGTCTTGGAGTAAAAATCAAGTTAACAAGTTAACCTTATAGTTTGCTCCGAACACAATCTTCTCCCTTGTAAGGCTCAACAACCGACACTTTACACATGCAGATCAAGGCATCAATTGGTCTTTTCCAATAAATACCCAAACCACATTAAACATGCCTTACCCATCATTTTGTATGAAATCTTTTTTCCTTCTCCAAATATCCAACTTAGCATCTTTGTTTCTACCACCATCCTATTGACATGCTCATAATCAACAACTCAGCACTTGGATGTATAAAACAAGGAGTGGAATAAACTTACAACTAAGGGCTAATAACATGGTTGTATAGATTAGTTATAGTGATGCAAATGTGTATCAGCAACCCAAGCCATCATATGTAAACCTGATTCAATTCAGTAAAATGTAACTATAACTCCTTTTCAATGTTACTGTTTTTCAAAGCAAGAAGGCAGTTTCTCGGGCAGATCCCATCTCAGTACAGTTTCTCTCATATTCAAAAACTCTCGCATTAATAGAAAAGCATAACACAAAAAGGTAACCATAAAATCCATATTTAACTAACACTCAATTTAGCTACACATCTCCGTGTTAGGTGCAAGAGCACCACCAATGGTGTGCATGGATATATTTAATGGAAAGTACAACACAATCCACAGAATACCCAAACTTTAAAACTGTTTCTAATTACATCCAAAGTACAAACATCCAAAGGAATCACCCGTTACCTCTCAAGTAAATTTATCCCAATTGCAAAATATGAAAAACAAATAACTATAGATTCGAAGAAGTTGTATAGCCAAAAATGTCAAACATAAATTATAAGTATCATAAGGCCAAAAAAAAAGGATAGAGGACTTATCTAACAAGATAAATGTTAGTGGAAGGTCAGCAATTAATGATTGACAAGATTCATTCTCGATCCTTCAAACGACAAACAATGGAATTTGTTAATTCAAGTTGAATTTGTTAACTACATATACAATGTTAGTTAATTTAGCTTGAATGGAATCATTGTTACCTTAATTTTTGTTATTATTTGAAGGTAGGTATCGTTGGTGATTGAGTGTAAGTGAGCTCAATTAAATTTGTGCAGTACAGTGAAATATAGTCATTGAGTGCAAACACAATTGCTAGGATGCCACAACAGGGATTGACATCGGTGGTGCCAACCTTAACCTGTTTGCACCCTAACTTTCCTATAATTTGGGGTTGCATGAATATTATGTCATGCCATCCATCCAAAATATGGTGTGCCTGTCCCTGTAAATTTTCTTTGTACAATCTTTCATCATCTCCTATGGATTGTTTGGAATGTACCTGTAGCAAGAAACAAAAGTTAATGCTTCTATCCAGGTAATGTTTTGGAGAAAATTTATATCTTGAAATGCTAAAGGCTCTTGATAAAGGAGAAGCTATACCTGCTACAAACCTTACCATTTAACGGTTGTATGAGTGAACGTTATACATTTCACTGTTGATTGGAAATTAAATCATCATAAAGCAATATGATTACTTAATACATGAGTTTGTTTGTATTTACTTGCCGATGATGCTATTACATCCACAAAATTATTATTACAAATAACATCGCCTACGCATTATGAGTTACCAAGTTCTATGAGAAAGGTGCATTAAGTTAACTGTCATAATATTAACCCCTCAATCTCCCATAAAATCCACCATAAGAAAGTATTGCAGATATGGTTTGTCCCTAACATGTCGACAAAACTTCGTAGCGACCGTATCCCATTACTGTGGAGAAGGTGGAACAACGAGACTTGTCTCATCATCCCACATCCAACCTTCCATGTCTAGGAGCTGGCAGATCAAGGTGTATGTTTGCTTAATCTCCATCCACCTATTACGAAATCCCGTCATAGGAAAATTGATGCTGAATTGAGAGTTGAAGTTAACAGCAACTTCCCTCCATCCTTTCCTCGTAAGGGTGTTGTTGATCCGCTCTCCACAAAGCTGTTGATCTTTCATGTTGTTAAGAAACATGATATCTGCGTATGGAGACCAAGTGAATAGAGTGGTGTAACGAGCGCGTGCCCCAGACGCCTTTTAAGACGTCTGGGAGGTGGCCCAGACGTCGGACCAGACGTCTGGGATCACATCCAGACGTCTGACCAGACGTCCGGGATAGTTTACAGACGTCTGGAGAACAGTTATGTTCGCACGGGAGATTCGTCTGCGCGCCTGTGCGCGCAGACCTGCGATTCTGCCCTCTTTCTCTGCGGCTGCAGGCGGCTGCGACCGCCTTCTCTCTCCTCTCCGCGCGGCAGCCGCAGTGAGCGCGGAGGAGGTGCGGCGTGCGAGGGCGGGGCTCTTCCGTGAGGGCAAGCTCGCCGGAGCGGCTTGGCCGGCCAGCGGAGGGCGCAGGGGGTGCGGAGCGTCGCGGAGAGGGACCTGCTGCGGGCGGAGCAGCAGACGCGCGAGGTGCGACGCGGGCGGCGTCGCGAGCGGAGGCCGAGCAAGGTTCTGATTCTGGAAAAATTTCCAGAATCAGACGTCTGCGTTGATATCCAGACGGCAAGGTCGACGTCTGTAAGATCATACAGACGTCTGAAAGGTGAGTTTCCGCTTCTTCTTCCTTCTTGTCGACTGACCGTACTGAGGGAGGGGGGTTGGCTGTGCGCAGGGTCGCTGATTCGTCATCCTTTGCGAATCAGACATCTGGAAGTTGTACCAGACGGCGGGAGTGACCTCCAGACGTCCTGAGGGACCATCGGACGTCTGGGATCTAGGGCAGACGTCCCCGCAGACTTCTGGACGTCCGGGGAACCAAGCTAAACAGGTAATTCTCTGATCCACCGTTTAAGACGTCTGGAAGGAGTTCCAGACGTCTGATTTTGCACAGTATCGTCTTTCTCGACCCGTTTAGGGCCCGTTTGGGCTCTGTTTTCCGCGATTCGAGTTACGTTCGTTTCAGAATTAATTCCTCTACCCGCCTACAGTAGCTATACACTGTTTTGAGACACTCCTTGTGTTTGATCCTTGTGATAGGACCACGTTCGGTTGCAGTCTTGAGAGTCGCGGAGGCGCGCGGGATCCCCGATCACGCCCCCATTACTCCCGTTGTACCTGGTAGAGTGGCTTTAAGTATTAATAAAATCTGTTAAAGTATGGAACCATAGCTAGAACCTAGGACATTGCATGAATCCTAGGAATGAGAAATATATGGAATGATAGCTCCTAGGTGTTGCATGAATCCTAGGGCCGGAAAACTAGATTGTATGATAGATCCTAGGATATGGCATGAATCCTAGGATGGAAAAACTAGTGGAATGTATATTACTACAGTCTTGGAAAAATGGAAAGGAATATATAAAGCTGCCTGTAAATCTAATTAACAGCTGCCTGTTATGAATAAAGAAACATGTTTGAGATCATGGAATTTGAGAACGTGAATCTGGAAAGTGAAACATATGATGTTCTGAGATAAAGAGCTGGAACCCTACGGGGAATTAGGAGTGGAACTCCTGGAAAGAAAAAGGAATGGAACTGAGATGTAGTTTGTACTGTCTCTTGGGTACGCAGTACCAAGGGAAGTACCTGTACCTGTTTAGTGCAGAGTGGGGCCAGCCGCCCCAGGGACCCGGGGTTAGGATTGGCCGCTCTGTACCGACCTGTTGGCCCTCTTGTACGTAGTACCGAGGAGAGCTAGTAGTGTTAGGAGAGTACTAGCTACCCCACGGGCCCCGGGGTTCTGCTAGCCTCCTTCACCGACTTGTTAGGCCCACTAGGGCAAACCAGGGTAGTCAGGCGAGGGTGCGTGGACTGTAGAGGGGCAAGGCTCCGGTTTGGTTACTGTGGAGGGGTTGGACCCCTGTTACTGAGAGGGCTCTGCCCTGGTTCCGTGCTGTGCTTTGGGCGCACCCGTTAACGGAAACGACTGACCGCGTGCCAGTGCGGGCTAGCTACCTGTGCGTTTATCGCGCGTGCCGTAGTCACCGTTACGTCTGTCAGTGACCTTGGGGTGGTTGACTGAGGGTAGGATCACCACGGGGGACTCTCCCGGCCAGGAGAGCACCACGTGCTACTTCTACTTTTGGAAAAGACTGCAATCAAGATCGTCCCACGAGGACATTCGAGATCAAGTAAAGGATCTGAGAAATAAATGAAATGGTGAGAAAAATTGAAAGATGTGAATAAAGGAAGTAATAGAACATAACAGCTACTGTACACTCTACTGTTGCCTTTAGTTAGTTTGCCACTCTACTCAGCGTTTTGCTGACGTGTTACACTCGTTACCTTTTTCAGGACCAGGTGTTGAGCAGCCAGGGTCGGCGGCTGCAGAGGACGCTGGGCCGAGTAGGGTCCAGTAGAGTTACCACAGCTTTGTACCCCTTTTGTTTCTGTTCTAGTGAGTAGTTTTTGTTTCCGCTGTACCTTCTTTACCTGCAGTTTTTGTTATATGATAAATGTTGTTTTACTGTTGTGGTGGTACCTACTGTAGTAGTTTCTTTCCTTACTGCTGTACTTTCTTACTGTTAGTTATATTCATGCTGAATGTGGTTTATTTTACTGTCTTTTGGTTACTTCCTCGTTGGACGACTGGGTCTTGGGATTAGTCGAGTCGGTCCGGTTCTCGTGTCTCGTAGGGACTCGGGAACCGGGTCGTTACAAGTGGTCATCCTAATATCGAGGATATGAAAGCATTTCGTAAGCATAATAGTAAAGAGAGCCTAAATAATCAAAAGCATCATTACAAGTACGCTACATATAACATGCCATAGCATTGATATGAACATGGATGATAATTAAATTGAAATACTGCAAGGAAAAGTCCTTATGAAATGTCGTAATGAAAAAATAAAACAACAAACATAATTACGAGAGGTAGGTCACAATATAACCATGGATTCCAAAAGGACATATCCCCGAGCGTGTCCACGATTCCTGCATGTTGGGCATATAATTCAACTTCCCGTACAACGTGGTCAATTTCAATGTCATGTAGTCTCTCTCTCATCCTTTCAAGATCCCCCTTATAGGATGAAATTTCTGCCTCCATCTAATGAACTTTACTATCCCTGAGTTTCAAATTGCCTTCCAATTCGTTGACCTTGTTGAGGAGCCATTCAATGTACTCCTCATTTGCCTGTCCATCACCGAATAGACAAATATGGTTTACCTCCAAGAATCGATATTGCACAACCAAAAAGTAAGACTCGACTCTTGTAGAATCAATGGTTGATTCCAGTGCAGTAGAACAGACCCTGTAGTTGCAACCCTAGTGATAACATATTTCCATTAATTTCCTAATTGAGAAGAACAATTTCGGACTTCTTGGTTAGGAATACTTACTTCATTCCCTCCACAACAAATGTAGAAAACTCGATCCGTCATTGAGAATTGAGTTCCGTCGTACTTCTCCAAGGTCAACTTAGCAGGATAACCACAGTAACATGTCCAACTATGGGTCGTGGTCATGAATCCATCAGCCATACCTGCAGTTCTGTATAGTTACTAAGAAATCATCTCGCAATTCAACCATTAAAATTCTACTTGAATACAGATAAGTCATTTAACTCTTACAGTGAAACTCAACCTATTTAGGTAACATCAGGTTTACTCCAAGTACATAAGATTACCTAATAACATAGTAGAAGTTCATCACATTTAGTTTAACTGATAGAAAGGTGTTAATTACAGAAGCTATGAAGTACCTTAAAGGATGTGGACTCCATTAGATCGTTTCAAAAATTGAATCTAAAAACCCTACTTCATTGGGAATCGATAGTTCCGAAGCCACCTTAATCAGGGATGCGCCTGGAATGAGATTAGCAAATGTAATCCAAAGGTCATCCATGATCATAATTTTTGTAGGTAGCATTTCCCTTACCTCATTCCATAAGAGATTATGTGCAGGAATGACTGTTCCTGTGGTTTCGCCTCACTGCCACTCATCATCATTAAGTAAACCACAAATTACTCTGTAAATTGCCTTGAAATGCATCCATCCATGAAGGACATCATGTTTGTTGTATTCGATTTGCAGTTGTGCATTGATTTCGACTACGCACTGGCTCCATGCTGCTTTTGTGAAACACCGACTCATAAATTGACCTTGAAGCTTCAAGTTATGAAGAATGATCAACAAAGCCCTATCTCGGTGCATATTTCAACTCTGGGACCTGTCACTCATTACTTCTAAAAGAAGTACACTAACTAAATATTAAAAGTAAAATACTGATAGTGTCTAGAAGGAATTAACATCCTCTAAAGATGGAACAAAGCAATAATACGAAGTTGAAATAAAGGTCGAACATAAACTATAATATATAAAGGACCTACACTACTAGTTTTGGCCATGGTTTCGATCTTCCCATATTTGATTTGCAATCTGCCCTCTTATGAACTCCCCTGCACGAACTGATTGTTGGTTAATATCCTACCACATAACGTCTAAGTCCCCATCATCTACATAGTCGTCAAAACTGTTGGCGAATAGTTCATCAGCAAGATTCCATCGATGAATCATGTTGTACACAACACAACATGCCATGACAATTTGACATTGGGTTTTTGAAGGGAAGAATGGTCTCGCCTCAAAAATCTTGAACATTTTCTTTAAAACCCTGAATGACCGTTCAACCACATTTCGAAATTGTGCATTAGTCGCACTTGAAACCGGTTTGTATTTGTATTTTGATTTTATTACTCGAAAATAGAAAATCTCTGAGGTCGAAGTCAGGGAGCAACACTTGATTCTAGAAGTGTACAAAATCACAATTTACAATATATATACTGTTTTACAAAAAAGATTAAAGAAAGGAAATTTGATTTTTCTGTTCCTCTCTCTCTTTCTCCTTTTGTCTGCCTCTCTCTTTCTCATTTCAGATGTCTGACTCCAAGGGTCAGACGACTTAAACTCCACTTGCTACAGTGTTTTGCTTCTTTAGCTGCTGCTGGATCTTCTTCCTCTTGCTTCTTCTTCTCTGTTGAGCTACGCCTCGTTTTTTTTTCTTCCTTTCTTTCTGTCCTGTGCCTCTGCTTTCTCCTTTCCCTTCTTCTCTGTTGCGCCAAGTCCTTCTTTTTCTTTCGTTGCCTACAGTGCTACCTTCATCTTCCTCCTTTGCTTCTTTCTTCTTTGTTGTGCGAGTCCTTCTTTCCTTCTCTTCTTCTTCTCGTTGCTGCACTCCTTCCTCCTCCTTCCTCTTCTCCTGCTTTCCTGCATAGTGCACTGACGTACGCGTACACATGTTGTTGGAAGTGTCGTTATAGTTTGCACTTGCGACGTCAGTTTTAAAGTAAAGAAACAGACGTGAGTCCGAGTGTCGATCTTAGGGAAGCGTAAAAATCGGATTTCTCTTGTCACTTATTGTCACGAAAATCGTGGGGTTTGCTTGCGAAAAGGCGCAGTTGAAAAGTGAGAGAGAGAGAGAGGGATTAGAGTTAGAATTGTTTCATTCATAGCATGCAACTCGAATAGGAAATAGAGCAAGCAACTGAATAGAAAAGAACTTCATTAATCATGCAACTTTAGTTCATAAATTACAACATTAGATACATGCTTAAAAGAAGGAAAGAAAGAGAGAGGGAGGGAGGGCGGCGAGGCAGCCACCATGGTGGAGAGGGCTCCGTCAGCAGCTCGTCGTCTAAAAGAGCTTAAAGGTAGCTAGGAGAGGGGTAGAGTAGTTGCAAGTGGGGTGAATGCCTTGAATGGGTGGTTGAAAGGGGTTTAAATAGGGAGAGAAGCTTTCTAAATGAAGAAGGGATTTTAGCGACGTACAGGAAGTCGCTAAAACCCTTCCCAAAACGTCGGTGAAGACCCCTGCCTACCGGTCACTCGCCCGCAGCCGTTCTTCCTCGCGCCCAATCCGTGTGCGTGGCATGAGAGTCGTCCAATCGAAGATCTGACGACTGAGGCCTTTGCACGGGGCGTACTCGAATCGCGCCTTGAGTGCACGTGCGCGCGGGCGTTGCCAATCGGCTTGAGCGTGCGCGTGGCTGATTGCCGCCTGAGGACGCGCCGCGTGGCGCGATCGTCACCGTTCGCGTGCGGATCTACGGCCTTAATTAGCTGCGCCCGCTTGAACAGCGAATTAGGCAACGTGCGGGGGCTCGAACGCTCGCCGTTGCCTTTGCGAATAGCGCACAGCCCGCTACGCTACTGGGCTGGATTATCGCGCAGAGGATTCGAGGCGCACGGGTGTGGGGCGCTACGGAGCCGTGCGATGGAGGATTAACGGCCGAGATGCGACCCTTGGTGGAGGAAGCGGGGGCGTGCTGTGCGCGAAAGAGCGGATGGGGGCGCGATGAGGCTGACACGTGGCAGCCCCATGGCCGTTGATCAACAGATTAACGGTCAGAACTTCTTGGGCCCATTGTGGGAGCTCCGGATGTCGGATTTGGCCGATTTCGAGTCCGTTGGACTCCGTTCGTCGTTCTAAATCCATCCGTGTGGTCCGGTTGCTCATTAGAGGCCTGCTTTGACAAGTGCTCATACAAATGGCCATTAATACTGTTTTATAAGCAATCTTGACATATGATACATGCAATGCTCCCATTCTACTTATGTTGTGTTATCTGTGCCTTTTATTCTTAAGATGGGCCCTATTTAACAGAATTATCACCCGAAGATGCTGTGTTATCATGCACGGTTGGGCAAAACCTAACCACTACCCTCCCCACGTCTTTCTCTCTCTCAAATTCACTCCAGGGTTCACTCTCCTAGAGCCTTAATCGGGTATGTAGGTCGGGTGACGCGCCTGAGACCAGGCGCACCGGCGTGGGTGGTGTGCGAGGTGTGCACAGGCAGGGTAGTCGGATCCGAGTGCTAGGTCCGCGGGGGAAGTGTCGTGGACGAGGCGTGGCGGGGGGGGCGAGGGACCTTACCCCAGTGTGTTTCGAGGTGATAAGTCTGAAACACAAATTCAATATATGTGTGCGCGCCTACTTGCAAACTTCCGAGGTGGGACTAAAGTCCCACCTGCTTCCGCGCTTGCGCCCGCAGCAGAAGGCTTTGAAATTGCAGCAGGTGTGGAGTCTCTTGACTCCACTTGAAGTCTGGGTGCGTGCGTGCCTCAATCCCGCACCGCCTGAGGACCTCTCCTGGAGCCGAGCGCAACCTGGAGCAGCTTGAAGGTTGCTTCAAGCTCAGCGATAATGGCGGAGAGCGACCTGACCCTGAAATCAGTAACACAGCCTTTCAACCACGTCAGGTCACAGGAAAACCTTCACCGTATCACAGCGAAGGTGAGGCGGGGGTTGGCTGGCCGCGGCGCGGCCTAGGCGTGCGTGCCTAGGTCGCTCTGTGGTCGTGTTTATGGGTGTGTTCGGTGGGTGTTTAGGGAGGTGTTGGCAGTTGATGAAGGGGTGGATGGTGATCAGTGAGTGATGGCGGAGGTTCTGAGATAGGTGGCGAGGCGTGTAGGGGAGTGGAGCGACGGTTTCGCCTCACCGGTTGGTCTGCCGGAGGTGGAGAAGGTGATGGTGGTCGGCGTGTGGCAATGAGTGATTTAGGAAAAAGATAAGGGGGAAATGAAGAGGGAAAAAAGGGGAATAGTTGTTACCCACTTAGCAGACGAAAGAGGGGGAGGAGGCAATGAGCGGCTGTGCTACCGTCGCCGGAGAAGACAGAGCCCAAGGAAGAAGATGGCGACGAGGAAGAGTTGCTGGAAGGTGCTTGCTGGCATGGCCAGGCACAGTGGACGACGGTGAAGGTAACCCTGCCATTGGTATGGTGGCAGGGCGACGAGAGAGGAGGAGGAGGGTTGCCGAAGCCTGCGGGCGAATGGCCGAAGGAGGAGGAGATGAATTTTGAGGGATTTCCTTGGCCAAGACCACCTCGAAGGAAGCGGCAGGGGCTGCCATTCCTTAAATAGGTGCTGGCTAGAAGGGAATCGCGAGGAGGAGGCGTGGGCTCCTCGCCAGAGGCATGGCCGGAAAAAGACCCATACCTCTCGAGCGTTCGCATGAGAGGTATGGTGGCCGGCAGGGCATGGGAACCGATCGATGCAGAAGAGGACAACGCAGGGAATCCTCCTTTAAAGTCTGAGGCCGGCTCCACAGGTCTGTGCAGCGCCATCCTTCGTGCAAAGTCGCTAGAGGTATGGCTTGCGTAGAGCGGGGGCAGAAGGACCTGTTTGAAGAAAGAGACGAGAAAGATAAGGGGGAATCTGCAATGGTCCAAAAAGCTAAGGGTCAAAAAGTAATTATTGAGGACCGTTTTGTAAAGTGGGTCAAGGTGACCTTTCCTTAAGTCCAAATTTTGATGTAATCCTAATTTGGGCCTAAGGAATCCAATGGTGAGGTTGGATTTTATGTTTAACCTTGTTTGACTGAATATTTTGCATAAAAACCCAAATTATGTCAAAACTTGGGTATGATTCTCAATCTAGGTCAAGGTAGGTTCCAATAGCTAAATTGAAGGTTCTAAACCCTAGGGGATATTTTTTCATAAATTTTAGAAGGTTTAATTAATTTTTATCTTGCCTAGAACTTCGTGAATTAAAGCAGGTTTGTTTTTGGATTACAGAATATCATTTAATTCCTAGATTTTGTCATAATCTTTTCCTGATCGAATCATCCCACTTTTTCTCTTATTAAGCCCATTTAACCTGTGTCTAGACCCTTAGAAATCACGTTTATGTACTGCAATGGTAAAATTACAGTTTTACCCCTTGTGAATTATTTTATATTCAGATTTGCAATTCCCTGATTTAGGCTTTCCCATAGGTTTTGTAGGAGCTTTTGTACACTTAATTGGGTCAAAATGTGCTAGTTAGCGTTCATGATGAGGTTCTCATCATGCATGCCTTTGGTTGTACAACTCCTTGTAGTTCCTATACCTAGTACCTCTATTTCTGTAGTCCTGGAGATGGTATGAGACACCACGAAAGGAAGCAATGAATCGGTCGGTATTTGCATATCCCAGGTCGACTAAATACCTTCGACCTTAGGGTACAATGAGTCTATTAAGTGTTGCCCAATTTAAAACCCTCATGTCGGCAACAGAGTCTTCCCATCCTGTTCCAGCATAAACAAATTGCATGTCGAAATCAATTGCCGCAATGATGTTTTGACTAGTCCACCCTTTACTATTTCGAAACCGTGCTTGGTCAGATGGGGCAATAGTTGCTGAAATGTGGCACCCGTCTATTGCTCCAAGAACATCCTTTCATGTAGAAACATACAATGCTTAGATATGGATATGTGGAATTGAATATATGATAACAATAGAGTATGTATGGGCATACCTTGAAGTATGGGTAGAATTTTCTATTGTTTCTGATTCCTGGTGGAACCTTCGCATTACAACCAGGAAGCCGTATGAACAACTTCCTTACTGAACAAATAACATTCAGGACGTTAAAATACCGAGATATTGTCTCCCCTTAATGCTGAAATCTCTCGATTAGATGGCGGTTTGACACTACTTGAGAGATTGTCATGAGGACCTTTAAGAACTGAACAATAGAAGTGAAAGCCTCCTTCATGACTCTAAACTCATCGAAACATCTATCTTCGTGTCCCCTAAGTATCTCATATATCCAACCGTGGCCGGACAAATTTGGATTAACGTTTCGTGGTCGACATGAGATTGGGATCTCGTGAAATGGTGGGAAATGGAATGCCAAGGGCAATATTGTCACCGGAATTTCTCGACTATTATCCTCATAACCCAATTCACTAGAGGATGACCTTTCTTCATCAGAATCCATACCTGTAAACAGTTTAAACTGTGTAGACGTAGGATAGATATTACGATGCAAAATAATTACGTCAAACTAATTAAAATAGTTCAACTAAATACTACAAATTTTAAAATAGTTTGCAATGTTCAACAGGAGTGTGATTTCTCCCATTAAATATTACATAATCGAAATGCAGAAAAAATGTAGATGGAGTAGAGAACAAGTAGATGAAATCTCTAAGGCTTGTAGAGAAGAAACTTAGAACCCATAGTCACTGCCGATATGTCTACGGAGAAATGCCCCAAACTCTGCATCGTGTGGAAGGAGATTCTTAAAAATAGCACGATGGCCTCTGTGGATAAGCAACTTCGATAGGGTGACAACATCCTTCACGGAGATGCTAGGGATGCGTTGCCGAAGTAGCCTTAAACATTCATTAATTTCCTTAGATACGGTATCCCATCTTTGCTGAGGGTTGATGTAATGGTCCACAAGGCTTCTCATAAGCTTCGTGAATTCCTCAGTTTTCGCAACTGATGCCGCTGCTACAGCTGCTCCAGACCTTCTTCTCTTAACCTCACCAGACGTACTCCCACTACTGCTGTTGAAGGACGCTTACTCCCACTTCCATCAGTAGGTACCTCCAAATGTACATATTCCGTCACCTGAATTGGGTTTGCATTCTGGGTACTTGCTGCACCAGAGCTTGCAAATGCATAAGGACCATTGTAGGGTTCCTGCAAGTACGCATATACATCATCAGAAGATGCAAAACCAAACTCAAATTGCGGAGGTTGTGTTGTGTGAAATTCCTTCACAGGCGGATCAACTGTAAGATCAGTGACATCCACTTCCCGAGTAAAAGACATTGCATTCTCCCCGGTAACGGTATCATTTCTAACGATTGCATGAACTTCGTCCCAGTAGGGGAAAGGCTTGTTCCTTAAGTTTCAAAGTTCATTAAGTAGCTACACAAATAAAATATGCGAAATCGATTAAAAAATTCCAAAGTGGGTAATTGATTGAAAAAATAACCGTGGCACGTACTTGTCGAGATTACCTCGTCCCAGACATCTGACAGGGACTATGGGACAGTTTGTGATCGAGTCTATTCCCCAACCACTCTTCCTGACAATTGCATGTACTGACCATGTTTCCGCTTCAGCTCCTTCCACCTATTCAGTATCTAGAAATTTTTGTACTTGGCATGAGTAACTTCTTCAAAGTCTCGGTCTATCTCATTTCAACTCGTCTTGTTGAATGATTCTTTCACTGAACATCCAACATCATAGTATTTCCTGAGGATCTTACGAAGCTCCATGATCATCTCATAATCCCAATTCTTACGTTTAGATGTCTTTGACGAGGACGATCCCACTTGATCAGAGATATTTATTTTACATAGAACAAATTTTCCCCATCACTTGTAGGAATCTAAAATATCCTTAAACTACAAATATATTTGCGTTGTTGCTTCGAATACAAGACTAAATAAACTCCTAATTTTCTAACATGGGTTATGGACTATAAGTGGACCACAATATCCTATTGTCATTGTGTTGATTTAACCTAAAGGCATTGGTTAGATAAAACTTATAAGAAGGCTACTTAATCGATACCTCCTTTTATGAGCCTCCTAAAAAAAAATTTCATTTGCAATTTTCCACTTAGGCTTAGATAATCCAAGTAGAGGAAACTCAACGTATCAACATAATGGCTGGACCTAAGTCTAATTATAAAAAATTTATCCTCATTTCTCTTCTCTTTTTTTTAAGAATGGATCAAATGGACTCCCTAATTAAGCCACTGATGAAATTTCTTAAATCTACACCATTAATTATTAAGATTTATTAACCACTGCATGCTTCATGAGTTTCCATAGTTTGTGTCAAGTTAATTACTTTTGACCTTGCCAGAGTTTTATCAAGCTAATTTGACTTTCCATCCTTCTTTAACTCCATATAGACAATAAATACCAACCTCATTTCAAGCTTTGTACCATTCAAAACAATGAAAAGATAATCTTCCAATCTTTGCAGCTCTCTCCAACCAATTTTATCTCCTGAAGACTTACGACTTGCCCTCAATATGCACACACTTGCATAATGCACAAAAAGAGTGTACATAAATCTAATTTTTGAAGAGTTTACAATTTTAAAACAACCAAAAAGGTAAAAGAATGATACAGAAAGAATAAGAACATGTAAAAGCACATGGATTAAAAGAAATTTATTACTAATCACATAGCTAAATATTTCTGTTATCTTAAAAGAGCATCTACACATGATGAAGATGTATTCAACTTTTATTCGGACAAGTAACATTGCAATGGATTTGAGAAGGCTCTTTCTAGATACTCATAAATATGAGGTGGGAGTATGCTTCGAAGGGTAATAAAAATGTGAAGGGCACAAAAAAATTTCCCCTATAGATCTTAAAGACCTCATTAAAGTCATTACCAATATACCTCATTTTTTTCTAGGAACTCAATGGAAAATATGTACATAAATAGACCCAAGTTTTGTTCCCCTATACTTCAATTAGTGGAAAATCACTCCCCAAGATTATGCAACTCCATAGAAAAGAAACAAAGTTTAAAAGATAATAAACTATGTGAGAAAAATATTAAAACTCCTCAGAGCAATGATAGATTTTGTTCTTTTCCTATTTCTCCATTTTTTTGATTTGAAAAAGCAAAAGAAAATGAAGGGTAGAGGGGATCCGAATTTCATATGACAATCAAGCTGTCACCGGAAGGGATTCGGATTTCATAAATTTTTAAAATTATACCAAATCAGTGGAGGATGATATATCATGTATATGCATGTCATCCACAACTGCGTTATTTACGAACTAAAAAAGACTAAAATTTTTTATACATTAACAGACATTCAAATGACATTAGTTATCATTAAAGTATAGAACTAGTTTGTAAAAGATCTCCATCCTAAACCATCAATTATCATTCACAAATAAAAATTGAAGAAAAATAACTAACCCTTCTCTCCAAAGGCAGAGACTACCTAAATGTCATTAGTGATCCAACTTTTGAATGGAAATTCTAGTCAGCTGATGTAAACTGGTTAGTATAAGTTGTTCAAATTACTTGAACAGAGAATAATCTGTATATCTAAACTATGCAACTTAAAACTATACTATGAAGTTTAATTTTTGAGGATTTTAGATTTATGGTGTCCAATAATCTAATTTCCTAACAAATTATTATGCAGTTGATGCTCTAACTTATTGTTTTTCTTGGTGGAGAATGTCTTGCACTTACATTTGCAAGCAGGTTAAGTCCACTTAACCCCTATTTTGGCTAAGCTTATACCGGTGCACATCTAACCCAGGTGCAAATTTATTCTAGCCAAACACTAAAATCCACTTATTCAACTATGCTATTTCATGCTTCCCCAATTCCTCTATTTATTCCACAAAATGGTTTTATTCAGGGTCACATTTTCATCAAGATAGGCTTTGTAATCTATACAATGAAACAACTGTACGAAAGATGGGGATGACGTTTACTAAACCTCATATGTCAAGACAAACATAATCTATCACAGTGAAATAATAGGGGAAGAGCTAATTGCTATGAAATTGAAGGGATTAAATTAAATTCAACTATAGCCACAAATGGGGGGGGAGGGGGAACCTCAATTGAAGCCACAATACTAAGGGATAGCAGACATTCTGACACAAGAAAAAAGATTGAAATTTAACGACAACAACAACACAAAATGAGAAAACAACAATAACCGAAAGTAACGAACGGATTACCTCCTCCGAACAGAGATAGATTTCGTGGCAAGCTGTTGGTGATACCCACGTTTCTGTGGGAGGAAATCAACCTCGTCTTCCTCCTCTTGAACCCCTTCATTTGAAAAAAAACCCATTTTGACCCATCTTCAAAAACCAAAACCAGGATGGAAGGGAAACTACCTTCCTTGTTAATGGAGTTGCTCGAGGACTCCTCACTGTCAACCACTCTCTCCTCCTCGAGGATGAACAGTGGGATGAGGAAGCCAGCTACCATCACAACATCAGGTGTTGTTTTATAGCCAAGCCGGTGCCTCACACCCATTGCTACCCTCCTCCATCTGCCAGCACTAATGGCAGAGCATGGGATGCAGAAGAAGGCAACAAAACCATGAACGGATGCAACAAAGACGTCCTCAGATAAAGGTTGCTCTGCTGCAAACCTTCATGGGGAGATGCCCTTTATGAAGAATCGATGGATCTAAGCTCTGCTCCAAAGGTTCAAGTGGAGGTTGCCAAAATGGTGATCCATTGGATGTCCATTTTATTGCGTACATGGGATCTTCAGGCACGCAGTAAAGACAAGGGCAAGCCACATTCAAGACTTACAAAAGTCTGAATAAATGACCACTACCGCTCCCAGGATTCCTGGGAAAGGAATGGTCGAAGCAGAGCAAAAGTCCCCTTGGTGCATTCAAGATGGATATAAAGGCATTGATAGTACGTAGCATGAAGGAAGGACGATCATGGATTGATGAATCATCGCAACAAACGAAGAATTGAATCGACCACAAATTGACAAAGAAACATGGTTCAAATAAACGAAAACATCGTACCCGATAATTGCATGCACGACAAAATCACAAATCGCAAATAGCAAATCGCAAATAAACGAAGACACCGTACCTGTCATCGAGTCAATAGGGTTTCCAATCGCAGATCGCAAATAGGGTTTTGCAGATCTTGAAGGGCAATAAGAATGAAATGATAGGGTTTCGCCTATCGCAGATAGCTAGAGCACACCATCGGCGGAGGACGTGTGGGGGGGGAGGTCGTCGATGCCTCTGAGGGGTAGCGATGAAGGAAATGGGTAGGGTTTTGCAACAACCATGGAGGATTGCGATGCACACCCGGGTTTCTCCACAGCGGGATAAACCATAGGATAAACACAACTCCACGGCCACCGCGGAATGGCATTTACCCTGTGTTTCGCACTTTGCACACGAGGTTCTTTCCACACGAGGTTAGCAAGCCCAAATGAGGGATACGGGCCCGTAACCCGCAATCCAAACGAGGCCTTAGGAGGGAGTATGCTTGAATACCATCTTGCGACGTTTTGGGTTCTACAATGAACATGAGGATCTACCACCTGCCGACTTAAAATATTGAAGTCTAGCTATGTTAATTAGTCATATGCCATTACCGTCATGTACCACTTACAAACTCTCCTGAGTTTATAGTGTTGTGCCATCTTTAGAGAGATGGAGTGTTATGTTGTAACTTGTGTTGTAGTGGCTCAAAGCCTTGTAACTTGAGTCTTGTTCTTGCAAATTACTCGATGGGCAACCATATTTGACCCTTGATTTATTGTCAGCGTTCCACATAAGTTTAGGTATTGAATCGAGTGCTTGTTGGGCTCATAGGTACCTAATATGATTTAGGCTAGGTTGGATTAGACATTGAGACTTTAACTTGATAGGTACCAAGCTAAGCTCAATCGGCTAATAAATGGGCTTAGGATTGGGTTAAGGATTATGATATCTAAGCCCAATTTGATCCAATTTAGTATGATGCATATAATTGTATTAGTCAACTTAGTTTAAGTATAAATGTGTTATGGTTAATTTATTTAATTTTCACTTATATGAGGCCATCGTAAAGTATGGAATAGTAGCCAACAAGGTAATGAACTCAATTTAAATAATTTAGACGTGTAATTTGAAAGGTTAACCCCACTACTTAGATACTATTAAGGTATATAACTTTGTATTGTGATAGATAGATGCACAACCACTTTGCTTAAAGACTATTGACTTGAAGTGCTATTCCCGTAAAAACGATGATAGAGGGGATAACCCCTTAATTTATATCTTGAGATCAAGGAATCCAAAATGCCCAAACTTGTGTTATATAGGAAGGTCTTAGTTTGGCCCTATCTCAACGACAAAAAAAAAAATAGTGATATCATTTAATCACTTTGACATTCTTTCCCATTCGTTTGAATGTAGGGGTAAAGTTTATCTTGCGTGGATAGGATAACTTGTGGGATAAATGGAATTTATTCCATATATGCATATTCTTATGTAGTTTGATTTTAACTACTCATGTTAACAACATTCATTACACCCACTTTCATACGATCATCACCTGCACTATCCTTACATAAAGCGTAACTCATTAAAAATTTGATCTTATTACTATTCATCATACTATTTATCTTATCCGTGACATATTAACTATCCCAACCACTTACTCCACATCCATAGGATATCCGCCTGTTTAATTCTCTTTTTCTAAACACAAATAAGGAATACGTGCACTTCCTACACAAATGTAAATAAGAGATATTTGTAAATTAGGGTCTATGCATTTGGTAGATTTTGTAGATGCATAAGCTTTTTTTGAAAATAAACTTTTCATTGAAGGGAAGAAACCGATGCAAGAGATGCGTTGCAGAAGGGAAGGGAGAGATGGAGAAATCTCACCCACGAAGGGGGAAATATGCCCTTTAAAACGAGGGAACTCAAAAATAAAAAACGAGATAAGAAACAAAAGAGAAAGAAAAAGAAAATGTCCCAAGATCGGGAGCGGACGACCTCCCAAAAAGGGTGACACCACACAAATAGGTACGGCAGGGCACCAATGAGACAAATCTCGAAGAAACACGGCAATGAGATCGAATAGATCGACCAAAAGGTCGAAATCGATCTCGGCCATGAATGCACAGGGTCACACGTGACCCTCACCAAAATTGAACTACATTAAAAACAAGAAAAAAGGACCAAAACTCCCATACATCAACACTCACACTAGAACACCGCCCACTCTCGTGAACCAAACGTTGCTTGTGCCTCGACGACTGTACGTCCACAGATTGTTGCGACGAGAACCACGACCACGGCAATGCGACATCGCAACGGCTGCAGCCCCTCACACCATGACCAGCACACTGCGCCCATGTCTGTGGACCGACTTGCACCCTCGAGCCTCGCCCCACGAGTGCGACCACAGTCGAAAGCCCCCCGCGCTAAGAAAGGCTGCCACACTGACCCCGAACTTCGGCCAGAAGGCCCCTACAGCGACCCCCACGAGCACATGACGGCCTCCGTGGATGCACCGCTGCCTCGGTTGCGAATGATGTGATCTACGAGGAGAAGCTGTGCATGTCTGATATAAGGTTCGATCTATGCAGATAAGAGGTTCGGGGAGAGAGAAGTACAATCCAATGAGGGTGGCTCCGATTAACTTAGAATGATCGATCAAAGCCCCAAGGTTCTGTACGGTTAAAGGTTTACTAGAAGAAAGAGATGGACTTTGCTGAAAGGAAAAAGATAGCTAAAGGCAATGATTTGTAAGTGTATAAGTTAACAAACTTATAGATACCAATTGAGTGGATATTGGTTTCTTACTTGATGATGATTAAGCTTGACTTGGTTATAAATCGCCTAAGATATCAATTGAGTAGATATTAATTTCTTACTCGGTGATAATTAAACTTAACTTGATTATAAATCGCCTAAGTTTTATTCTGACTTTAAAATCGACGAATCAGGTAAAATTTTAAAAATTAGTCAAATCAGTTAATCAGACTCAACCAATCCAATGCCCCTCCGAACCATAAGGAAAAAAAAAAAAAAGGAACGGATCTGGGCACCAAGCCTCCATTTTTGCCCCTACGCGTTCGTCACCGTTGGATCTGCCGCGCCGCAAGTCCCGATCTCATCCTCTTTGCGGCTCACCCCTCCCACTCGTTTATATCTTCTCCAGCAGGACTCCAGTCTCCACCCTCTTCCACTCCAGTCCTACCCCCTTTCTCCCCATTTCCCCGCCAGCTCCACCCACTTCGACCTCTCCACCATCCACCCATCGTCCCTAATTGGCGTCCCGATTAGGGTTCTGCACCACTGCGCCGGAACCCTAACTCCCCTCCGCCGCTATCCGAGCATGTCCGCCGCCTAGCCATGGAGAAGGCCTGCCGCCTCACCAACACCACCTACTGGGACATAGCCCCCTCCCTCCCCCTCCCCTCCCTCCCCGTCCACTTCGGCTCCCCCGACCCCTCCCTCCGTCTCTCCGACGAACCCCCGTCCTCCGCCGCCGATGCCCTCGCGCAGGCGGGCACCATCGCCGAGTTCCTCGGCCGCTGCGACGTATCCTACCTGTGAGCCCCGATCCCTCGAGGTGCTTCGCTCTTTCGCGTGAGTCTCGGGGCTGAAGTGATCGCGGTTGGGGTTGTTGTTGTTGGCAGGAAGCTGAAGGAGGAGGTGGAAGTCGTCGAATGCGGGAGATCGCGGATCTACGAGGAGGTCCTCAAGCATGATCGCACCGCGTTGGATCTCTCGAATCCAGGTAAACGATGTTTCGTTGAATTGGAATTCGAGCTTCCTTTCAGGCCTGAGATCGTTACTGTGCGTGTATATGTGTACGTGGTTTCGTCGTGTTTGGAGTTTGGTAAGCTCGAGTTTAGTGAGCTGTAGTTAGACAGTTGGTTAAGAAGTCAGTTATTCTCTTCGCGGCGGGATTGGGGGACAAATGGGAGCTACATGAGGAGTTTTGACTTAAATGTGAGTGCGGGACATGTGACGGTGCATCTCATGGTATAGCTGAACGAATGCAGGATAGGTCAGGTTGTTTCCCTCACAGGCGAATATCAAACAGTAACCTGTTCTCGGGATATGGTGCATTTTGTGCTATCGGACGTGGAAATGATTGGGGGTATTGATAAGGAAACTTCGGGCCTCATATTTACGCGCCATCCCACCCCCCCACATAAAACAAAACACGCACAGGTGCTTGCGTGCATGTATGCACCCACGTCCTTTTCTGGCACTACGTTGTTCACTATATTGGTCGGTGCACAAAGGTGGCTCGTGCTTTTCTTTGAAATTTTGCTCACTGTAGCTTGTCTCTTTTTTGCAGCAATCTGTCGTAACTCTCCACTTGTTCATACTGAAACATCTTATAGCTGTCTCTCTTAATTGAAAGTGCCTTTCGCATATTATCTTTTACACTAACTTTTTCTTTGATAGTCATGTTTTGCATAATCTCTTCCATATGTAGCTATGCATCTGCATTAGCGTCATCGTTCCTAAATTTTTTTCGCAAATGTCAGTGATTAGCAGCCTGAGATCCGATCCATGTGAAATTGGTGGCCTTGCCATACATTGTAACACTCTCCTGCTATCAACAATACCTTCTTGTCATCTGAGAATTTGATGCATCTCCTTGTTTTACCAATATGTATAGTTTTATGTGCATCATCCAATAAATTCCTCCATTTGATCAGAATATTGATCTCAACTACCTGAACACATCACTCTTTGAATGCAGTGTGTTCCAAATTTCTCCCGATTCACGCAATCATTCACAAAGAACTTACTTCCCATGTACTATATTATTTACTTTGGTGTATTAAGCCAAAAATTCCAAGCTCCTGGGGTCTTCTTTGGAATTCAACTTTCCAAATTGATCCTATCCTCATATCATCTATGAATATAACATCATCCAAGAAAGTATATACATATACACTCTGGTATGCATCAGCTCTTCCATGACCAAAGATAATGATATACAAATTTATCACAGACCTCTGGAGTCTGGAGTAGGTTGATACTGACTATTAGAGTTTGGTATCCATAAAAAATCTGAACACAACCACAAATCTTTCTCATAGATGTAAGGAATATCGATCAGGTGTTGGCAGATATGATTGTGGGTTAAGAATTTAGAGCATATGTCCTATATTCACGTTTTGGAAACGAGTTGCATGAGGACTTCTTTTCCATCCATCGACTACAGTGAAATTCTCTTATTAATCTAATAAAAACTGTCAAGGCAATAAGCAATTGCAAGGTCATAAGTGAAATTGCACGGGGGGGGGGGGGTGAATAGTAAAGTTAAAAGATAATAGCTAAATAAAAAATCAATCACACAATGGAGGTACAATATTTTTAGGTGGAAACTCAAATCGGGTGAAAATCACCACCTAAGTTAATCCCTGACTTAGGATTTACGATCACAATCGTAATCAATCCACTATCCATACTACTTAAAACGAGGGTAGTGTACTTCAATTACAATTTTCACCTCCGATCCTTAAATGGAGGTTTCTCCCTTCACTAAGAAGAGATTGGAATTCGACAGGTCAAATACCCAACTATAATAGATATATGTAAATAGAAAATAAAGCACTATATAGAGTTTCCCAAAATATGATTACTTTAACTTAGCTACTAAGGGTGAGTGAACTCCCTGATGATGAAGGTTGTAGCATTATGAGTTTGCCTAAGAAAGGATTGCTGCACAACAGTAGGGCAATGGGAGCAATGGAGTAAGTAGAAAAGTGATTTTCTTTGTAAATTTTCTCCAAGGTGTGTCTTGCCTAAGAGGGGTTATGGGGTATTTATAGGCAAGTTTAGAACTTTTAAGAAGGCTTGTGAGATGGCTCCTAACTGTTGGAGGCAAGTCTCAAGAGATTAAGATGAAATCTAACTCAAATCAAGCTTATAATGATTTTGACAGCAGAGTCAGACGTCTGATTTTTGCGTCAGACATCTTGTCAGATGTCTGACAATATAGTTGGATGTCTAATACAAAGGGTCAGAGTTTCTATTTTTGTTGGACGGAAACAGGGTTTTAGGTTAGACATCTGGGGTACTATCTTAAGACGTTTGGACAAAATTTTGGATGTCTAATTTTGTATGGATTTAATCCTGTTTTGGTCTGGAACTAAATAGTGTTCTAGTGTTTAAGGGTCAGACGTCATATTGGTTGTCTGACATATTCTGGACGTTTGAAGATCATAACTATCTTGGGGTTCGGATTTCTTGTGAATCTAAAAAGTAAGATTTATTCTGACAAATCTTTGCACATAGATCTAGGTATAACATTCCATTATTGGACATCTGGAGACATGTCCAGACGTCTGAAACAAAGGTTAAGGCAATACTACCGTTGGATATGTTCTGAAAAATAAAAGGAGATTTGGAAATAATTGATCAACGGTACTCTCTAAGGACGTCTGATAGTTTTATCGGACGTTTAACTAGACCTACGGACGTTTGGAGTTAGGTTTCGTCCACTGGAGCCTAAGTGTTTAAAATCTTAAGTCAAGGCTACGAGCATTTGGTCGTTTGATAGAGATGTCAAATGCCTTAAATTGAAAAATCAGACGTTTGATATGTGCTTTTGAATTTGATTTTCGATTTTCGTTTCTAATTTTTCCTAAGTGTTGTGAGCCTAAGTTTAGAGATATATATTTTATTTGGGGGCTCTTTACAACTCCTTCTACACTCAAATAAATAGAAAATTACAACTCTTGAAATATACATTAAATCCTAAGACCTAGATTATATACATATCTTCGTGCTCTGATTCCTTGATGGTGAAACCTACAATTGAGTTATGACAGAGAAAGAATATGGTATATCCAATATTTATTTCTTTTGCTTTATTATGTAAAATCATCAAAACATTATTTAGGAGAGTTTGAACTAACAATAAGCTCCTCAATCTCTTGAGGCAAGAGGCAACAAAAAGGTGATCACTCGATTGACTTGAGGCAACAAGTATTTTTATTTCTAAACTTTTGAATGCCTAACCAACTCATATGATGGCATCAATTTTCACAGGAAACATATAATAATGTTATTTAAGTGAAACAAAAAATAATGATTCTATCATATTTGTGCGTGCGTGCACATGTACATGTGAATTATCATATAATATGTACACATATATATTATGTGTATAGTATGTAAATCATTACAAGTTAAAACAAATAACCGAAACATATAATAATGTTATTTGAGTGAAACAAAAAATAATGATTCTATCATATTTGTGCGTGCGTGCACATGTACATGTGAATTATCATATAATATGTACACATATATATTATGTGTATAGTATGTAAATCATTACAAGTTAAAACAAATAACCAAAACATAATTTATATGTCTGTTGAAACAAGAAATGGATTGGGGGGATTTGGTATCCCCAAGTCCAAGTGTATACCATTTTTTTCTTCAATCCGGGGCTGGACAAAGTGATATGCCACTCACCCAACCCACATAGGTGAAAGAAGAAGAAAGGATTTGTTTGCCTGAGATTGGATGATTTGAGAAATCCTAATGGGATCCATTGCATTGAAAGAAAGTTTCATTTTGCTGTACCTGAGCTTAGATGTTCATTTCTATGGATAAACCAAATGAACCAACACTAATCTGTCACAGACAAGTACTAAAATGATGAAATGAAAATGATAAAAATAGTGGAAATAGAATCCATAGGGCTATACAGACTTGAATTGTAAACCTTTTTGGTAAAACAAAGTCAAATTGTTTCGAAAACTCAATATGCATTTTGTTGCATTGGGCTTGAGGCATTTGGTGCTGCTATTTAATCACAGAAGCGTCATGCTAACCCTCTTGCTTAAAATGAATTAGTTGTCTGAAGTTTTGGTAAGTTAACTTGTAAACCTCATTTATGTTTACCAAACAGAGAAAAATTATTGAAATTAAATGCACATGATATAGCTTTATCAATTTATGTTTGTAGAATAAAGAGGACTCTTTGTGCACATCTCAATGCACATGGCAGGTAATCGGTGGATTTCTCGACTTTTGGGGAAAGCGTATTCCTCGACAATGCATTTAGGGAGGTGGAATGCCGTGAGGGGCAATGGACCTCTATGTAACAGATTCTTGGATGTCGCTTTGTTTACCTTTTAATAAAGTGGATAAATATAAATCTTATGTGATCATCATTTTCCTTTCAAAAAAAGGATTTTTTTTTTTTAGATAAATGCCATCACAAATTGACGCAAACGAATTTGCAAAATTCACAAACTATCCTCGATCTATATTTAATAGGAAAATGAACTAGACTTAGCAACTAAACTTTGTTAGATCTAGATTAACTAATGTGCGAGGGGAAATAAATGTTCTCGACAGAGTCGCAATAGAAATTAAATTCAGTTCTTCGTGAATCCCATAATTTATGATTGGCCAACTGGAGGTGATGAGAGAAATCATGGAAAAAAAGCTACACACCCATAGGCAGTAGCCGTAAGTCAAGTAGTTCCATGCAAAATTATGGTAATATCAAGCTAAAAAAAAGGAAAATTGTAGTAATATGGGTTTGCAATTACTCCAGAGAGGCACCCACAAGTGATTGTGTAATGGCATTAGAACCATAGGATGCAATGAGTGTGGGGTAGGTTGGATAGAGTTCGGTGGCGTCGATGGTAGCTTTCGCAAGTGGCAAGTGGTAGCGTGGCATCAATGAGGACAATGTTGGAGCGACGGGGAAGTGGGGCAATGATGTGGGTTGGCTACAGCGATGGACACTAGTAGTGGCATTGGTGGTTAAGAGGCGGTCGATGTGGCGAGGCCACTGCAGTCACGTGTCGTGGTGTTGATTGTAGGGGAGGTATTGGATTGGCGGAGCGGTGTTGGTATAGGGTTGTTGTTGTGGCAGGGTTATGGTGGAGGTGTTGGAGTATGTAGCCTTGGCGAACCAACCTGAGGCGAATTACTCGATCGGTGATTTAGATTTGAATGTTAAATCATGTGGACATGCTAATGTATTGTAGTCATGTTAGATATACTGATAATAGGTATTGAAGATCCAAACGGTTTGGATCGAAGTTTTTGATAAGTTATCAACAATCATCACGATATCCAACTGTTGTGTCCCATTTGAGAAGATGTGGCAATCTACCCCAGAGACTCTTGCCTAACTGATTGCCTAGATACACATCTTCTACATCGGAATGAAGATTTAGAGCTATCACACAAGATAAGTCAAAGAATTGACTCAATGAAATGAAGATGCAGAAGTTCTTTTATCACTATTAGAGAGAGTGCATATCCTATGACCTGAGGTAGATGTCGCTGTGTGTGAATATGCACAATTGGTGGATCGATAGTTGATGCACCCACTTTGGTGTTGAGACTAGGAAGTTGGTGTGCATGTGAAGGCACAAGTGACGCATGATTTCTTGAAGCTGCTATTGTAAGTGTATGCTGTAGATCAAGAGATTCAGGCTTACTTCTATGAAATGCCGTGCATGTTTGTACGGTCCTGATCAAACTCATACATGAAAGAGAAGAAGATAGTCTTTTGGTATAGGATCTGGTCTTTGTTCTTGTTCTAATGATACAAAGAGAAAATGAGATATGTGTAACTTATGATAGGATGGATAGTGAATCAAGGATTTTTTCTAAGGGTCAGTGTTAAGGATTTATGAGTAGTTGGAATACCTAAGGAAGGCGTAGCGTCATAGTTTCATGAGTCTTAAATCCTTCATTATTGGTGTGACATAGGCAATAATGATTTTGATAGGTTCATACTTGTAGGATTAATTATATGTGATTTAAAGAGTTAAGTTGCATTTAATTTGGTGATTAATTGCACCTAATTTGATTAGATTAAAATCTAAGGGTATGATTGCAATTAATTTCTGTTTGGATAGTAGATCTAAGCATCCCATAATTTGCTATGGGTGAATCATATAAAAATTAAGTTAGATTTGATCCTAACCTTTGGATGGAGATCTAAGGGTTTCCATCATATTAGGATTAGTTTGGAATCCTATAAATATCTCCCAATGCCTGAATGGGAAACCGTAATTAATCCTAAATCAATTCCAATCACGTGACTCCGTAAACCCTCCATCGATCAAGAGAGGAGAGAAGAAAAGATCAGCCTCACTACTCATCTCCTTTTGTTGATTATGGATGTCTCCCTGCTTCATGAGAGGTCCTGAAGGCTTAGGGGACGTCTGGGCTTCTTCCTGGATGTCCAGATTTCCTTGTTCTGGATGTAAATATGGGCGTTCAGAGTGTTGGAAAGAAGTTTGGGAGAGGTGTTGGACGTCTGATACTGTAAACCACAAGTTCTGGACTTATGGTGATTGATCTTAGGAGGAGGATTTTGGGGTGTCACACACCATGGGAACCATGAAGGAGTTCACGGGGTGCGAAGGGTTCGCATTGCACATGGAGGGGATCAAGTGCTCTCGGTGCGAATGGCTTCATCCACTTATTGAGATGTATCATGGATGAAGATGGTAAAAATGATGGAAGAGTTACAGTCAAGCTTTTTAATGGATCTTGTTAGAAAAAGCCTTTTAATGGAAATAATGGAGCTTTTTTCTTGAAAGAAGGAAATAATGAAGGTGAAATTACTTTGGAAGATTTAAGAAACTCTGATGTTATTTGAACTCTGCAAGTTATAGATGGATGAAAAGAATGTAAACGAGGCTTCAAAAATGATGAAAACGGGGAAGGCTTGATGATATCCTTGTAGAGGTTTGGATTTTTTTGGGAGAGCTTACATCTCATACGTAATTCTTTGTTTTCATTTGGAGAATCAAGAAAATGCTTGAATGGTGAAAGAGTATTATGGTAACCTTTTACAAAGGGAATGGAGATATACAAAATTATTTAAATCATAGAGTTTTTTTGGTTGAAAGGGTAAAGGATGGCTACTGGAACCATCTGCTTCATTACTGCTCTGGAAAAACAACCACAATCCATAGCACGTGATAAGGCAATTGGCAATCAACATAACCTTGGAACAAGTCTTTATTCTCTAGAGGTTGACTTCATACCTGGTAGGCCAACAAGTGGAGCAATACATCTTTTGAGGTGTTTAATGGTAATTTTAGTACTAAGAAGAATGATCTATGTATGATTTTAATTAATTTGGAGAAGATACAATTTTAGAGAAAAATGGATGTAATTTTTGGTGTAATCCTCATAAAGGGCATGCATTATGGAGTGGTAGTGTAGATAAGGACTTGGAGTTGGTTGGTAGATTGCTTCGAAATTAACATCAGTCTAGACCAAGGTTTGCAATCAAGTCCTCACCTTTTTACTTTGGTAATGGATGATTTGACGAAGCAAATTGATGAGGTACCATGGTGTGTGCTTTTTGTGGATGAAATTGTGCTCTTGGATAAGACAACAAGTGGAGTAAATAGCAATCTAAAGCAGGGGCAAGAGGCCTTTGAACCGCAATTCCCTTTATAGTTCTTGGAGTTTTTAGCTCTCCTTTTTTAATGAATTCTTCAGAGATTAACATCTTTTGTTAAGCTCTTTTTCCTTTTTTTTAATTTAAAGGAGGACTTCGAACTTAAAGGTTTCCAACTAAGACAGAAACCAATGGTATGCAAGTTTAGTGTTAAAGGATGTGTAGATGGAGTAGACATGAAAATTGGGACACAATCCATTCCAAATAAACATGCCTTCAAATGCTAGAATCTTTTGTTTAGAAAGATGGAGGAATTGATGATACAGAACAAATGTGGACTGGTTGAATTGGAGTGGAACTTCAGGTATTTATGTGAGAAAAAGATTCCTCTGAAATTTAATTGTAAGTACGATGGAGCAATAGCAAAACCTGGCATGCTATATGGATCTGGATGTTTGTTTGTCAATTGTAGGTATGTGCATAGGATTTCTATGGTGGAAATGATGATGCCAGGCTACATATTGCCACATAAGGAATGATTTGATCTCATACTAGATTGGTGTAACACTAATAGAGGATAAAATGAGGAAGACTTGTTTGTGGTGTTTTAGACATCTGGAGAGGTTTTATGATGTGCCAATAATAAGATTTCGTAAATTACATGTTGAGCTTCAAAAAAGGGGCAGGGAAATATTGAAGAATTGTTACAAAGAAAGTATTAGCCATGATCTTAGTATCTTGAAGTCAGTTCATAAGATTACACAAGATAGATTTGAATGAAGGGAAAGAATCCATGTAGAAAAAGGCTTTGTGTTAGTGCTGCTGCTGCTGATCTTGCACGATGTAAGATGCTTTAACTAATTAGCACAGAGTTTCATGAATTTGATTTCTTGTTTGCCTATCGAGAAGCAAACAATGCTTGCAGGTAACTATTAAAGCCATTACTTTCATTGTTGCCAGTACTATTTCACATATTTGACAGTTTCTTTCCCCTGGTTAGAAACACAGATTGCACTGACTGCTGCTTGATTCCTGAAAAATTTCTGCCTCTGAAAAACAAAGTTTACCTCATTTTCTGTGCCAGCATTTACTTTTTGCAAAATGTTTTTACTTTCATTCTGCTTCATTAAAATATCACTGCTGGCTCATTTTTCATTGCCCTGGTCAAGTTTCTCAGGTCCTTTTAGGGAGCATCAGAATTTTTCAGTGGAGAGGAAGCCCTTTGAAAATAATGCATCTATTGTCCCTGAAGGACAAGCAGAGTTGTGGGGAAATGCCGGTGATCACTTTCGTAGAAATACTTCCAATGTAAGCTTTGATCTTAATTCACATTAAGTTTTGTCAACCGCATTGTTTGTTAAGTATATTCGTCTACCTAAGAGTTGGAATTGCAGGATATCACAACTCCTAGTTCAAGAAAACCCAAGACTAAGAAGAAAGGGCACGAATCCATATCTTTATCCACAGACATTGATCAGCTGGATGAGCAAGGTCTGTAATTTTTTAGGGATTCGTTTATATTTTTTCTTGACTTATACTGAGTCTTATAATTTATAGATGTCACTGCAAGCTTCTGTGAATTAGTTGAGGACTTCTGCGGGAGGGCGGAAGCTTCTATTGGTGATCAGGGAGAGGCAGATGGAACATCTACTTCCTCTTCTGACATTAAAATGCTCATAAATGAAATATCATCTGCACGTACAAAGAAAATTCTGCAGTTGGTTCCTATAGATACACTTACAAGACTATTAGCTGTATTAGATCACCAGATTCATTGTGGACAGGGGCTATCCATTGATGAAAATGTAAGTTTCCCCTTTGTAGATTGCTATGCTTCACTGTAGTTTTTTTTCCTGATGCTTTATTCTTTGTTTCCTTTTTTGCATGACAATGATGGCTGACTTATCTGTTTTGGCCCTTGAGTCTCTAACTTGAAGTTGTATATAAATTGTGCTTCATTAATCTAAGTTGATCCGTCATAGCCTTTGCTTGCATGCTATGTGGTATCCAGCAGAATTCTCATCAGAGTAGGGTTTAATTAGAATGAAACTGTATTTATATGGTAGAAGGAATTTTTTCCCCTTCTTTTTTAAAAAAAAAACTCACAATATATTGAACCATGTTAAAGGTGTTTCAGTTTTTACACGATCAAACACAAGAACGCTGATGATATGTTGCATGAGGATGCATATCATATGTGCCAAAGTTTGGATTGGCTTAGCCCAGCCCAAACCTGTTCATTTGTGTTGGGCTTCAGCTTATGCCTATAAAAGAAAAACAGTAATGGTCATTGGTCTAGCCTAAAGCCTAAATAAAATTGTTGGGCTTGGACCTATATTGGCTAGCAAGGGTCCGACCCAATGCTCCACCAACTTGTTGACAAAGGGATTGATTATGTATGGTTGAGTCTGCCTATAACCAAATATTATTAGTCAACCAATCAAGGGGAATGAATGAGATGTGCCCAGAAGAGAAGCATTGAACACTTTCCAAAAAACAGAAAAAAAGAAAAAAAGAAGTGTTGAGCAGACAACAAAAAGTAGGTTTTTATAGGGGTTTTATCGTTGGGTATAAGCTAACTAGCCATTCCTAATTTCCTAGTTGGCCAATTAATTCAATTCAGTAATTGAACGAGCGCTTGCTTAGTTGGAGCAGTTGACTAAGGAGACAATTACCTTAGTGTAGTTGGCCCACATCGGAATATGATTAGTCGGCCAAGTAATCTCCTGATTAATCCTTGATGCAAATAGTACTAATACAAGCAATTGGAAAGATGATGTCGAATAAATCATTCCTATAATTTTGGTCACTTGGCCACTTATCATGCCCCATCTGGAGGGCATTGACTATGAATTTCTATTTGTAACCAACAATAGATGCATCAGATGGAACTCAATCAGCTCCATGTTTTTCTAGAATCAGGTACCCCCATCTTATCATCAATAGTCTGTTGCCATTTTAGATGAAGAATCGCATGCTAATTAGTAGTGGGCAAGTTGATGTTGTTTAGTGCCACTGTAATTTTTCTAGTTGCCATTTTGGATCAAAAATCTCAGGTTAATTAGTAGTGGGAAAGTTGATGTTGTTTAGTGCCACTGTAATTTTTCTAATCTCTGTCAAGATTACCAAAGGAAAGAATGTGATATGGGATGTAATATGTAGGATCTCTATCATTCTCTCGGTGTAATGTGTAAATCACTGTCATCTCCTGTGCTATATCCTCTGTCTGTGAGTCAACGCGTTGCATGCCATCAATATTTGGTATCATAGGTAAAGTGACTACCTCTTTGGAGTCCTTCAGCTTCAGTTGTGGCTATGTGTAGGAACTAATCTGGGGGAAAGGCACTTGATTGATCCCAATATGGAGGACAATGCTCAATGGATAAGAGGATATCGGTACATGATGAACATGTGGTGGATCACTTTCAATCCCTCAGTGTAATGGGCAGATGACTGTCATCTCCTGTGCCATCTCCTCTGTCTGGGAGTCATTTTGCTGCATGTCATCAATATCTGGTATCATAGGTAAAGTGACAACCTCTTTGGAGTCCTTCAGCTTCAGTTGTGACTTTGTGAAGGAACTATTCTGTGGACAAAGAAACTTGATGGATCCCAATATGGAGTACAATACTCAATGGATAAGAGGATATGGGTACATGATGAACATGTGGTGGATCACTCACCCCATGATATAGTGAGATACGTGTCTTCACTTCCATGATGACATACGATTAACTAGATTAAAACAATGATCCCACTATTAAGATGTGAATCTTCTACAATCATGCATTTGACTGCTCCAGGGTGAACTTGTCCCTATTGGGATGCCAAAATTGAATAAAACAAACACAATTGATCTTTGGGGACACATGAAAATATTCAGCATGAGAGAATTTTAAAAAGAATTGGCCTTCCTAGCATAGATGAGGGCATATAGTTTACAGTAGCAAGTGATCAAAAGTGTTACCTCAGTAGGATGAGTGGATGCTGGTTTGTGTCATGAGAGACGGAGCCATGTCGAGGATATGGTGATGTTTATGCTTAGCTTCCCTGCTTTATTGGGAGGTATAAGAGCACTTGTTATGACATTAGAACTATAAAAGACTGTAACCTAATAATGCAAACTTTAGGACCAAATTGTTTCTTAATTTCAATTGTGAAGTATGTTATTACATCTCCAACATTACACATAGCTTTTACAAAAAGATTGAAAATTCACCTTTACAAAATAGGAGTGAAAGTTGAGAAATATCATCAACCAAAAGATGTTACTTATATGTCTGACAACATGGATCATGATCTGGATCCTAAATGTCAAAATTTAACAACTCAAACATTGGCCTAGAACAAAGTCATTGATCAATGTGCAGGATGCCTGATTGCATTTTTGCAGTTGATACACTTTGTAGTTGAAATGTAGCGGAACAAGATACATGTGAAATTATTTTGTGAAGCAACAATTTAGCGAGGCATTTAAGATGCTGCGATTGATGAGCAGAAGCACCACCAAAAGACATGATGGACCTAGCAAAAATAGAGGACTGTGGAAGACTATCAACATCTCCCTCCTTATGGCCCCCACCAATGATCTTTCGGTTAGCATCCCATCAACCACTTGCAGTACATGACCCAAAGGAATAGGACATATCTGGTTTAAATCTCTTGCATCACTACCAGCCAATTTGAGTCATGATTTCATTTGGTAAAGCATTGCAAGCAACATATGCATGTAATTTGTCCATTAATGCAACACTAGAACTCACAGTCACTTGAGCCTAAGCAGCAACTATCTGATTAAACCTCTGTAGTAATTAGTCACTTTATTTTAGAAACAGAGTCAGTGACTATGGATTCAGCTAGAGATGTAGACGCTAGAGTAGCAATTGCGGGTTTCTCTTGCTTGGTCTAGCAATTGTCTTTAGAGTGACTTTACCGTGTTGCAATAAGTGCAGCAATGCATCATGTTTGACCACGAGTGCCTGCCTCATATCCTTATGCATGTTCTTAATGGCTAGTACTGTCCCTTGCCCTTGGCCATATAGGATCCCCATGGCAGAGGTTTGGAAAAGTAAGGACACATGAATCTCTAGCCTTTGTGTACAAATATATGCCTCACACATGGTTGGAACATTGTGAATTGCCAGAATCCAATCCCAAATCTCATGGCAGGGCTGTGCTGGCCTTGTTTGAAAGTGTCTGACCATAATCTCCCGTCAATACTTTCTTCTGAGACGCACTTGAAAATTAGATGATACATGCTCAAACTTCTCAAAGGCTGCCTTAGGAGTTGAATATTACTTGTAGTGACTTGCCACCTTTCTAAAGTATAGTCATCTCCTTATAAATATGCAAATTGTGTATTGCATTCTTCTCATGGTTGTATCATGCATGGAGTCTGACATCCCCATGGCAGTGGCGTGGTACATTATCACCTATGTGTCTTCTCAAAAAACAAAAAAATCATCTTTGTGAGTGGTAATAATGGTCATAGCCCAGGATCTAACAAGGTTGTTATCCTTTATGTGGCATACTTGCTTGTCTCTACAACAGGCTTTGGTTTCAACTCCACAGTAGTGTTCTCTTTGCCATGTGCAAGACCATCTTGGATATTTGGACTTATCCAACTTTGTGACCAAATGAGAAAGGGTTCGTGTGTCCCTCAAAGTCTTTTCTGATCATATCAAACTGTGCTGTAAGAGAATTAGCCTATGACCTCATCTCTGAACCTTTTAAGCCCCACCAAAATCACAAATACGCAAGAAAACTCCTCACAACATCAACTCAATCAATGGAGGACCTTACAAGTACGTCCATGAACGACCTTTTGGGATCGGTTTCATGTGATGTGCAATCAAGTAGATTATGTGTGGCCTGCCTAGGCTTCTGTGCTACACAAGTGCATGACCTCAACACCATGGACTTGCATGCTACTTGAGCATGTCACCTCTCATCTGAGCGCACTGTCTGAGTTTGCCTCTCTCCTGCTTGTAATGCATGCTTCTTGCGTTGGTGCAGATATTGGTATTTCTATTTGCCTCTCTTCCATATATATATATATATATATATATATATATATATATGGAAAAAGGGAATGTGCTGGTCACCTGCACGTAAGTTACGTGTAGGTGCGTCAATATCTCTCACCATAAGTAATATTTTGGATTGAAAATTTGGGGATTGAGATTACTTCATATGAACATGTTATGCATCAAATTTGAAGCTATATATATGTGTTGAGAGAAATGAGAAGTCTAGTCTAATAGAAACTCTAATCCTCATTATATAAATGATTAGAAAGGAAAAAATTGCATAGGAAGTCCTTATAAAACTAACAAAAAAAATAAACGACATAGAATAGAAAAACATGCTAATCTTAATAGTCTTCCTTAAGCTGGAGCATAGATGTTCATCATGCTCAGCTTGGAACATCTGTCAAAAGAAGACTTTGGGAAAGCCTTGGTGAAGATGTCCACTATTTGATCCTTATAAGAAACATGGGTGGTTCTAATAAGTCCCTTTTGAATGAGATCTCTGGTATAATGGCAATCCGCTTTCACATGTTTTGTTTGTTCATGAAACATTGGATTATTGGCCATGAAGATTATTGCCTTGATGTCACATCGCATATCCATGGGGGAGTCGATAGAAATATATAGATCACTCAACATAGAATGTATCCACTCTACTGTAGTTTGTGCCATGGCCCAATTTTTTGGCTCAATACTTGACTTGGAGGCAAGTCTTTGCTTCTTGCTTCTCCAAGCAACACAATTCCCCGCTACATAAGTACAAAAGCCTATTTTAGACTTTTTGTTCTCGAGACACCTTGCATAATCTGCATCTGTGTAGGCTAATGTCGCAAGATGTGCTTTTTGTGGACAAGAGTCCATTTTTTGGTGAAGACTTTAGGTACCTGAATATCATCGTAGCTGCATCCCAATGCACCTTACTTGGCTTGTGCTTGAATTGACTAAGCTTTTCAACAGTCAAAGAAATATTAGGATGAGTGATAGTCAAATATAAGAGTTTTCCTACTAATGCCTTAAACCTTTTTTTTTTGTGAAAGGAAAAAGGGTGTTGATCCTTTAGATCCCATCCATACCTTCATTAAAAGAAAATGCTAAAATTTACATCATTGAGCTACACTCCAACTCAACACAAAAGCCTTTGCAGCCCCAACAAAATTATTTATATACGGGTGCTGCCCCCTAAAAACCATTGCATTCCTCCCTAGCTAAAGTGCCTAAAGAACCGCCAACGGCCTGGCCCGTTCTCTTCTCGACCAGAACACCTGACATTCCCCGTTGACCCCACCACATCTGACGATTGCCAGAACTCTGCATGGGAACCAAGTGCCCACCACCGATCCCCTATCTGCTCCCATGTCCGTATCGCCAACGGGTAGGCGAAGAAAAGATGGTTAATATCCTCCTTCGCTTGGTTACAGAGCGGGCACGACCTGTCCGTGCCTGGCATCAAGCGAGCTCTCCATGTCCTGGTCACCAGTCGTCCTCTCCTGAGAAGCCAAGCGAAGATTCTGACCTTCAATGGGCAGGAGGCCTCCTAGAGTTGCCTGCAATTTCTGACTAAGTCGATGTTCCCAATCGTGATTGGGTCACCGAATTTTCTATACGCATCCCGTACCGAGAAATCTCCCTCCTCCCACCCGAATCTGTCCACTCCATCTTCGGGCTGCCAACCCTGGAGATCCTCCAAGAGCACCTGCATCTCACCATATCTCTAATCTGACAAGTTACCCACAAAAGACATGCACCACACACCACTCCACACATCCGCCACCGAGGCTCCTCTATCAGTCGCCAATGCAGCAAGCCTAGGGAAGTGCTCCGCCAGCACCCCAGTACCCATCCAATCGTCTGTCCAGAATCTAAAATCCTCACCTGAACCTAGCACTAGGGTGAAAAAAGATCGGACCTTCGGCGCTACCAACGACAAACTCCTCAGGCAATGAGATGCTCCTCTCGGAGGCGAAGTAAGGAGCTCCCAACTCACCGACCTGCCATAGTAAGAACATAGGATCCTTCCTACCAGTGAGACCTCCGCCCCAGCAACCTGTCAATTTATTTCGTCAGAAGGCTATCATTTCATCCTCCCCAGTTCCATAACTCCCAACCCCCCTCCCTGAACGGCAGACAAACCTCGTTCCAAGCCACCAATCTCGCCTCCTCCCCCCCGCCTCATAGTTGGTCCAGAAAAAATTCCTCAAGCAGCTAGTGATCCTCTCCTCAACCTTCCGAGGCATTTTGATCACCGAGGAGGAGTAAACTGGTATCGCTGAGAGGACTGCCTTGAGAACGACCAGCTGCCCTCCTCTAGATAACATCTTGGACGCCCATCCCGAAAGCCGACCCTCAATCCTCTCCATCATCGAGGTCCAATCCTGCGCTGATATCCTCCTATCTGTCAGGGGCAACACCAGGTATCGAAACGGAAGGGTCCCTTCTCCTGTCCCCAGCGCTTTTGAGCATATCCCTGCCTCCCCAGCCTCCAGGTTGAAGTGAATGAAAGAGGACTTAGAATAGTTTATCCGCATACCTGATGCTTCGTAGAACATCTCTAGAATGATGCGGCACTGTCTTGCCTCTATCATTAACCCCTCAACAAAGAAGAGGGTATTATCTGCATATTGCATGATCGAGATATCGTCCCCTCCCTCCAAGGGTAAACCCTATAGCATCCCCTCCGTGCGTGCTCTGTCGGTCGCCTTGGCCAGGGCATCTGCTGCTAGCACAAAGAGCAAAGGCGCTAGGGGACAACTCTGCCTCACGCCTCTCCTTGGCTGAATCTGACCTCCTGCCGGGTTCCCGTTAATGAGAACCGAGAAAGATACTATGGTGATGCATCGTTTCATCCATTTAATCTAGATTTGTGGAAAGCCCCTCTTAGCCATGGCTGCCCATAGGAAGGACCACTTCACTGAGTCATAGGCTTTCGTGAAGTCTACCTTCCATATAAAAGCCTTTCTTCGACTTCTCCAATGCGCTAGGATCTCCGTTGCCGCTATATAGCCATCCAGAATGTGCCTCCCTGGGGTGAAAGCGGTTTGCACCTCTGATACTACCCTGCCAATCACCTTCCTGAGTCTGTTCGTCAGAATCTTTGCTATGATTAGGTATGCCGCATTTGACAACGCTATCGGTCTGTAGTCCTCAACCGTCTCCGCCCCCTCTCTCTTCGGCAGGAGGAACATGTAGAACCTGTCCAATCTGTCGAAGCCCCTATTGCCTTTCCTGAATTCTGCCAAGACCTACAGGAGTTCTTCCTTCAACAGTGACTAGAATTCTTTGAAGAAGAGTACCGGGAAATCGTTCGGCCCCAGGCACCTCTCGGCATTCAATCCCCAGACCTCATCCCGGGCCTCGTCCTTCATGAAGGGTACTATCAATCGCTCCGCTTCCTCAGCCCCTGTAGTTGGAGCCCCCATCCCCCTCCATCTCCATCTCCCTCCTCTCCTCCACCTCGTAAAGCCCCTGAAGTAACCCGCCATCGCTCTTCCCACAAACCCTCTGCCTGAGAACTCCGTCCCGCCCACCTCCAGCTTCTCAATCCAGTTCCTCCGACACTTGGTTGAAGCTGTTAAATGGAAATATCTGGTATTTGAGTCTCCTTTTTTGACCCACTTCTGCCTAGATCTGGTTCTCCATTTCACTTCGGCTTTCCTATCCTCCTCCTGGATGACTTTCATGTAGTCCGCCTTGTCCTACCTCTTCGAGTCCATCATCCATCCCAGGTCTTCCACTCCATCTAATCTTTGAATCTCCACGAGTGCCTCGTCTCGTAACCTGGTTCATTCCTCTTTTAGCTTTTTCCTGTACTCTTTCAGAAATTGCTTCAGTTCCAAAAGCTTCGCTTCTAGTTTCGCGGCCGCCGACCCGTCCGGATGCATGTCCTTCCATTTGTTCTCCACTAGGCTCTTGAAACCCTCTTCCAGCAGCCATGCCCTCTCGAATTTGAAGTATGTGCCACACCAGGTTCCTTCGCCAGACTCCCACATCAGCAGGGTGTGATCTGAGAAAGGCCTCTCCATAGCATGGGCTCCGGCCATCGGAAATACCTCAGCCAGCTCCACTGAGCACAAAAAGCGGTCTAGCCTCGACATCCGGCCCCCTGAGTCTCTCCATGTGAAAGCACGAGAGGTAGGGGGTATATCCTGCCACCCATACTCTGCAATGAGGCCAGCGAGCTCTTTCGAGCCCCGATCCCTACCCCCTGGCCCCCCGGCCTATCTTCTGCCTGCAGTGTGATGTTGAGGTCCCCACCAATGAGCCACGGACTCCCCTGAAAGCTTCTCGTCGCCTGGCGAAGACTTTCCCACAATGAGCTCCTCCTCACCTCATCCGTAGGCTCATAAACCGAGAACGTCAGCACGAGCTTGTCGCTCCTCAGCTGCACCATGACCATACCCATCCCCACCTCCGAGCCCACCACCGAGAACAGATCCTCTTTCCAGCCAACAATCACCCCATTAGACCTCCCGACTACATCAAGAGCTAAGAAACCTCGCATCGTGTTTGCCCTGATCTCTCCTCACCTTCTCTGGTCGCACTCTTGCAGCTTCGTCTCCTGAAGAAAAGCCACATTTGGGTTCCATCTGGATAGGTATGACCTCAATGTCCCCCTGCGGGTGGGGTTGCAGAGGCCCCGCACGTTTCATGTGAGGACCTTCACCATGGGGTCCCAACTGCACTGCCCCCTCTCACACGACCAAAACCAGCTCCGTCTGCCACTGGCTCCAACTCCCTTTCTTCAAAGGCGTCAGCCCACCCTCCCCTCAGAACCTCAACCTTTCCGCCCCCATTCCTTGCCCCATCGCCCACGCCCTCCTTCTCCACGCTGCTGCCCTCCCTGTCTGCGCCATCCCTAGTCTCCTCTCCCACCACCGACAGACCCCCTCCCTCAGCCCTCACCATGGAAACCTCCCTGCCGCGCCCCCCCCCCCCCCCCCCGGATTTAGGTGGACCCCCCCTCCTTCAGGACGTGCCGAGGACCTCCTACGTCAGGAGCCTCGTCGTCATTGTCGGACCCATGCTTCGCAACCCCCTGCCCCCCTCCACCAGATAGAGGGTCCACCATTGTCGGGTGAGCCTCACCCAGGCACCTAGGCGCTTCGCTGTTCTCACCGCTCCGGCAAGGGTCCCCATGCCCCAACCCACCTCTACCCTTTGGCGAGGAGCGAGCCTGCAATGGAGAGTCGAGAGCCGACCTCCTACCCTCGCCTCTGCATAGAAGCAGATCCTTCGTCGCAGGTGCCTCCTCCAGTCCCCGTGCCCCGGGGGGTTTGGCCACTGCCCACAAGCTCTCGATCCTCTGGTGGAGCTGCTTGGTCGGACCACTCGCGCCCTTGCTCCCGTCGAGGACTGACTCCTTCGCCCGATTGCTCTCCAGCTTCCCCTGCTCCCCAGGGCTCGAAGCACTGTGCCCGATCTTCAACAGGACCCTCCGCGGGCCATTTAAGAAAGAGCCACAAACCGGTATTGGGTCTGGGTGCGGATCCAGACCCGGATCCGACTTTGCGCTCGCCTCATATGACCCCCCGGTGCCGCCCCTGGTCCTCCCTTGCTTCCCTTAGATTCTTCAAAGTGCTGCTCTCGATCCTCGCTTCCTCCCCCGGGAAACCTGTGGCCTTCAATGCGCCGCCAACGACCAATGCAGCCTCCTCCCGGAGCAACCCCTTAGACTCCCCACCCGACACTTCGCGGTCCCCCGCCTGCTCCTTGGGACCCAGTTTATCCCGCGACGCTGCGATCCCCAAGAGATGCGCCTCGAAGGGCGTACCCTTCGGCACGGCCGACTCGGCCCACGAGGCAACACCCTTCCCGGCGCCCCTCAGCCTCCACACGGCCCTGCTCGTCGGAACCCTTCTCCCCACTACACCGCCACCAGCCGAGCAGGCCAACGCCTTTACATAAGACCTCTGTCCTCCCTCCTTCGGCTTGACGAGGATCACCCAGGACACACTCCCCAACTGCAGCGTTACCTTCTCCTTCAACTCCTTGCCTGGCTGCAACTCCACCTCGGCCTAACCTCACCAAGATTCTCACTGCCGAGACCGAGCCCCCTGCACCTCCGCACTCACGCAAAAGGAGCAACAATCGCTTTGACGACCTGTTAGGTCTGGAGGAAAAGTGGGATCCCCACCAGGCCCAGCGAAAGCGCTACCTTCCGCGGCAGGCGCTCCCTTCTTGTGCCATCCGATCTCACCGCCCACCGCCACCGGACCACTCTTGCCGTGCAACAGGCCTCGCTGAAGAGATGCTTCTCCATCGCCACTGCCGAAGCTCCCATCAGCAGGAACTTCTCCTATCCCACTGTCTGCAGCCTCAGAGGCTCACCTCCGAGGACCCTGGCGACCTCCACCTCCGGCTCCCGAACCCCCTCTCTGCCCTCGATCACCACGGCAACTAGAGCCGACGTGAGGGCCTTCTCGAACCTCCCAGAGTCCTCCGACCATGGGGCTTCAACTTCGACCAAAGGCGCCCCCTTCGACGGGGGTGGGAGCCTCGCCTCCCACGTGCTCGCGACCGCGCTCCTCCTCAACACCTCCGCGCAAGATGCCCTTCGATGGCCCAGCTTCCCACATCAGAGACACCGCACAGGGTCCCTACAGTCCTGTGCCAGATGCCCTTGTCCCCTGCACTTGAAACAAATCACCTCCGTTGCCACCCTCCTCTGCCTTGACCACCCTCCAACTAGTGTCCATCTCTGGCTTGCTGACCGTCCTTCCTCCCCCTCATACACCCTTGCTCGCCCCCTTACGCTCGCACCTCGCCTCGCTCCCACATGCTTTCCTCCTCTCGCTCCCTCGCTAATGTTCCTCCTCCACCAATGGCCTAAACTGGAAAGCGTCAATTGGAGTTGCACTCTCGTCATATAGATGGACCTTTGGATCCATGGGAGTTTACGTAGGTTTTGCTCTTAACATACCAGTTTCTGGCAACAAGCCCATCACATATTTCTTCTAAGATAGCACAATACCTTGTTTGCTTAGAGTAATCTTGAATGCAAGAAAATATCGAAGAGGACCTAAATCCTTGATCATCAAGTTCTTTGCTAGTTGTATTTTCAAGTTGCAAATTCTTTGGGAATCATTCCTAGTAAGGATGATATCATTGACATAAGCAAACATTGTCACAATCCTCTCAGAAGTCTGCTACACAAATAAGGAATGATCAAATGAGAACTTGTGGAATCCAAGGATCTCAACAACCTTAGGCAACTTCTGAAACCAAGCTTGGGGACTCTGATTAAGCTTATATATTGTCTTTCTCAATCTGCATACCTTAGAACACTCTCCCTAAACCTTAAAGCAAGATGGTTGTTGCATGTAAACTACCTTATGTAAATCTCCATACAAGAAAGTGTTTACATCTATCTAAGCTAATGTAAAGGCCAACCATGCTGTATTGCTACAAATATGAGAATTCAAATTGTAGGAAGTTGTGTAATAGGAGAGAATGTATCAAAAAAAATCTACACCATAAGTCTGAGTGAAAACTTTTGTTACAAGCCTAGCTCTGTATTGTGTAACTGATCCATCGTGAGTTATATTTCATGATGAAAACCCATTTTGACCCTATTAATATGGCATAAGACGGTGGCTCAGTAAGCTCCCAGGTACCACGAGACGTAAGAGTAGACATTTTCTCCTCCATAGCCTGTCTCCATCGTGGATCTAGTAAGGCCTGATGATGAGAAGTAGGAATCAACGTTGCAAATAGTGCCAGAGAGAACTACTTGAAAGAGGGCCCAAGGCATGCCATAAAGACATGCTTGGAAATAGGATGCATGTTGCAAGTTTGACGTGCCTTTTGTAAAGCTATTGGCTAGCTCTAGTTTGTTGTAGCATTAGGATTATTGTTGACACTTATCTACTCATTTGCAATCGAAGTATCTCTAACCTGGGTATCAAACTTGTCATTCACCTACACATCACTCGTGCCATCTAGGCTTGTATTATCTTCAGTGGTTGACCGGTGTGTAGGCTTAGAAGTTGAAGGAATGCGACTAGAGATCTTCTGTGTCTCGAGGAACCTAGGGTTTAAAGGAAAAATGATTGGAATCTCATAATGGAATATCAGACATCGATATAGGCACCATATCAGGAACCATATTCGCATGTGACCTTGCTATAGAAAAATATGTAACTGACTCAAAAATTGTCACATCTGCACTAACATAGTGGCGACACTAGAGATGTTCATAAGATTGATACCTCTTTTGACTTGGATTATCCCAAGAGCACACTTTACTGCTTTGGAGGCAACTTATCTCTACCTGAATCGTGAAGATAAATGAATGGCACACATTCAAATACATGGGGTTGGACAGAAAATAATTCTTTTTTATTTGAGAGGGAAGAAATAATAATTCTCCATGTAGATATAGTAGTTGTATGAAAATTTGTTCATTAAGTATTGAGGTGGCATGCAATTAATAAGGTAATATGCTATAAGAATTGCATCTCAATATGTTTGAGGTAAGTTGTTGTGGATCAGTAGTGTCTTGGCAATTCTCAAGATGTGGTGGTATTTGTGCTTAGCCATACTATTCTGTTGAGAAGTGTGTGGACAAGTCGTCTAATGTATGATTCCCTGTTAGTTGTAGAAGTCATGAAGAGTCATGATGTCAAACTCCAAGGCATTGTTAGATCGAATAACCTTAGTAGTGACTCCAAATTGTGTCTTTGTCTCCAAATGAAAATTATCAACAATTGCCGGATAGTAGCGATGCCCCAGTATATCAAGAGCACAACTAGGACCTTAAACATCCATCTGAAGGAGCTCAAATAGAGACCCATATCTCGGAGTGTGCTCGGTAGGAACTGTGTTTCGGTGACATTTTCCTAACTGACACGCCTAACACTCGACTTTGGCACCAGGAGGAAGTTGAGGAATGACATAGCGAAGCTTGGAAGGGGAAGATGTCCTAAGCATAGGTGTCGTTGAAAAGTAGGGCCAGAAGATGTTGGAACAATGGCATGAGTAGTAAATGGTGCTTGAAATTAGTTGTATACCCCCCCTTCTTCACAGCCTCTACCAATCGTCTTCCTAGTCAAGATGTCTTAAAAAACATGAGACTACGTCAAATATAATTTTGCAATGAAATTCCTTGGTTGTCCTGCTAACTGTGAACATACTAGCAAGAAAAGGTTGATACTAATAAGGCATCTTTCTATCTCATTTTCGGGGACATGTAAATGTCTTCCTGGCAAGTAATCACCGAGTGCCTCCCATTGGCTACCTGAACTGTCCATCCCGGTGGAACATATCTAAAGGTGGGGAATCTTCTTCGATCCCTACACAAGTTTTGAGATGCTTCATAATCTACTAACCGGTCAAGATCACATTTGGGGTTCCGAGAAGACAGAGCAACTAGGAAATCTGGTGGAGAGCCACTGGTAGAAGCCAATTCTTGCGTATGATCATCGTATCTATATTTGAGAATTGCCTACATCTTTATCATGGTCCAATGGTACATAATCTTGTCTCCAATTCTTGGGCCAACACTATACATGATCCAGATATAGGCTATAGCATTATCCCTCTTCCAAGTAGTGTGTTTTCCACCTGTTTCCTTAGGTTTGGCTCAAATAAAGATGCTCTTTGTCGTGACCTCCTATTGTCATGAGAAACATTTGTGACCATTGAGCATAGTTGATCCTGTCTAACCTCCTATAGGACCAAAGAATGGTTTCTTATGACTTCTCATTTCAGTGATATGCTTCGATGTCACCTTCAAACCTCTAATGACTCCATAAATGATATTAATTAAAATCATAAGATCATCAACATGGAAGGGGATAAGTGTAGGACCTTAAATCACACATCGAATACGTTTGGTGTTTGAATTTAGGACATGTTCAGTCTGAATCACTTTAACGGATGTTTAAATAGTGTTTTAGCTCTTGCAGACGAGTAAAACATGCCTATTTCACATTGAAAAGGGCACTTGGAATAGTCCCAGAAGGTATTTTTGGCCTGTCGGTAGTGCTTTGGCTAGTTACAGGGGGCGTTAGGGGTCATCGGAATTGGACAATGATTGACAATCACCGAGGACCCAACGCTAGGCAATGCTTTGACGTGGAGTGGCCGGAAAAGCGCTTCCTAGTGGGTGTTGTCATTGGAGGGGGTTGCTAGTCAGCCAGTGAGGGTCGGTGGTGGTGGTGGGGTTACCGGCTGGTAGCGGCTTGGTGGTATTCCAATAGGTCGGTGGCCATTTAATATCAAAAACCCTCGTTTTCTTACTTTTAGGGTAAAAGAAAGTCAGGGTTTTTTATTTTATTATTTTTGTGTTGGTGAAGAAGAAAATAGGTATAAGCATCAAGGAGGGTATTTCACACTGACTTGGGATTGCTACTTTGATACCATGCTAAGAGAAATAAAAAGTCTATTTTATTAGAAGTCCTAATTCTCATTATATAGAGGATTAAAAAAGAAAAAATTACGTATGGAGTTATCATAAAGCTAAGAAAAAAGATAAACAATAGCATAGAATAGAATATATGCTAATCTCAACTACACATGCATACACACAACCGCCCTCAACTACACATGCATACACACAACCGCCCCCCCTAAGGGGGGAGCCAATTGGTTACCCCTGACGCTTTTAACTTCGTCTACGAATCACATTTCGCTATGAAATTTTGGGGATCTAATTATCTTAATATAATTAGGAATTGCATGAAGTTTGAACTCAAGTAGACAATTTTCTCTTGTCTATCAACAATGCCAAATTTTCAATGGCTGAAATAGTGTAAACAATTGGCCGATGGTTCTTTGATTTAAATGAAATTTGAAACACATTTCTTAGTTGAAGTGAAAAAGAAGTCTTATTTTACCAAGTCGTCCCTATGTCTTTTTATATAAAGAGATAAGGGAAAAATAACACAATAAGTCTAACAAAGAAAATAAGATAATAAATAGCCTCTCACAATAACACGTAACTCAATACTCTCTCTCAAGCTGGAGCATATATATCCACCATGCTCAACTTGTTTTTACACTTTTCAAACTGGGAGCGAGGCAGTGAGTTGGTAAAAACATCAGCAGTCTGGTCAGTGGAGGCAAGACACGTAGTACGTAGATCTTGCTGAATCAAACTCTTGGTATAATGATAGTCTACTTCCACATGTTTTGTCCTCTCATGAAACATGGAGATTATTAGCAATATATGTAGCAGCCTGGTTCTCACAATGCATCTCTATAGACTCCTGAATTTTAACATAAAGATTTCTTGGCAGAGGTCTGATCCATATCATTTCAGTTGCAGTATAAGACAACCCCGTACTCGGACTCAGTATTAGAGCGTGAAACAACATTATTTCTTACTTCTCCAGGTCACCAAATTTCTAGCCATAAATGTGCAAAAATCAGTAGTAGACCACTTATCTCCTACGTCTCCTGCATAATCTATATCATTTGCATCAGAGTAAGCCACTATAGACATAGGGCCCTTCTTCTTCTGAAATAGAATACCTCTGACTGGGCATCCCTTAATGTACCTCAACACTTGCATAATCGTCTGCCAGTGAGTATCAGTGGACTTTTCTAAAAACTGAGTTAGATTACCCACTGCAGGGCTAATGTCTGGCCTGGTGATAGGTACAATAACTTTCTAACTAGCTATCGATAGACCTTGTTGTCCTTTAGCTTCACTGTATCCTTAAATAAGTGAACTTTAGGATCCATAAGAATGTTGGCTTCCTTGGATTCTAGCATACCTGTCTCCTGAAGAATATCAAGTTCATACTTCCTCTGAGACATCACTATGCCTTGCTTGCTCGTGACGATCTCAATACCCAGAAAATATCTCAGCTTCCCAAAATCTTTCATGACAAATTGGCGAGCCAAATACTCCTTCACCTGAGTAATACCATTTGCATCACCGCCTGTAAGGATAAGGTCATCAACATATACCAATAAAGTCATGGTATCAGTACTAATCTTCCTAACAAACAAGGAATGATCAAAAGATCTCTGCTTGCCAAACATAGAGAGTGGCTCAGACAGACGCTGAAACCAGGCTCGAGGGCTCTGCTTAAGGCCAAAAATAGCCTTACGAAGTTTGCACACATACTCCCCCTGAACTTCAAAATTAGGTGGCTGTTGCATGTATGTCCTCCAAGTCTCCATATAGAAGGGCATATTTGACATTCAGATGGTGAAGACGCCATCCATAATGAGCCGCAATAGAGATAAGAATATGGACCATGGAGAGTCGTGCTACAGGAGAAAAGGTGTCAAAGAAATCCACCCTAAGTCTGGGTGAATTCTTTGGCTTTAAGGCAAGTCTTATACCGAAAAATAGTCCCATTAGGGTTATATTTCAGGGCAAAGACCCATCTGGCCCCCAACCAAGTGCGCATCAAAGGTAAAGCAGACAATTTCCAGGTGCCTCTATTAGTAAGTGCAGACATCTCTTCCATAGCCGCCTTCCAATGTTGATGTTGGAGAGTTTGCTGGTAGGAAGTAGGTATCTCCGTATTAGAGACTGCAGGTGTAAAAGCATGAAACTCTGACCCAAGAGAACCTGTAGAAACAACACTGCCAGCAACACGATACTGTGCACAGGATCTCGAAGCCTTTTTGATAGCAATGGGAATATCCTCATCTGTAAGCAGAGAAAGGGACCCTAAAGACATATGAGCAGAAGAATCATCAGTACTGACAATACATACTTGAGCAAAGGAGGATGATGGTGGCTCAGTAGGAACTGAAGAAGTGGGGGGTGTGTCTTCTCTCTATAAGTAATTGGCAGCTGATATGTAGTACCCTTAAATGTCTTCTCATTAGGTGGTACGGGTCTGAAAGTGCCCACAGTATTATCTGTAGTAGATAGACCACTACTATAAAGAGAAATCCTCCAAGGTTATAGAAGATACAGGCTTAGGGGCAACCACCTCTATCTCTCTCAACTGATGACCTGAGATAGAAAAATAAGGGATAGACTCATGAAAAGTCACATTCGCACTTACATAGTGTTTCTGATGTGTGGGATCAAAACACCTGTATCCCTTCTGCGTGCGTGAGTATCCCGGAAATACACACTTAATCCCCTCTGGTGCTAATTTGTCACGACTAGGCCCAAGGAGGTGTACAAATGCCATGCATCCAAAGGTCTTTGGTGGCACTAGAAATAAGTCAGAATCAGGATATAAGATACTCTATGGAATCTGCTCATGTAACACAGATGGAGGGAGTCTGTTAATGAGATAACATGTAGTAAGAACCGCATCTCCTCGGTAACTATGCGGAGCACTATTCTGGATAAATAAAGCTTTAGCTGTATCCAGAATGTGGCGGTGTTTCCTTTCAGCTATCTCATTCTCCTGCGATGTATGATGACATGATGTCTGATGCACAATGGCCAGTGATCCATACAAATCAGTCATTTTTTTTTGTGCAAAATTCTAATGCATTATATGTTTTGATTTTCTTAATGGATACACTAAGCTGAATTTTTACAAACACCCCAAATTGCTGAATTAGAGAGCCAACTTCCGATTTATTCCTCATTAAAAAGATCCATGATAAGTGAGAAAAATCATCCATAAATAACAGATGATATCTAAAATTTTGGCGGTCTACCACACGACTAGGACCCCAGACATTACAACGCAGTAAATCAAAACAAGTAGAACTGGTATGCTGGAAAACTGGCACGGTGATGCTTTCTCAACTGACATGCATCACGCTGAATCTTCATGATGAGAGACAAGTGACGGATGATAGCATAGCTTATCTATTGAAGGATGACCTAGTTTTCTGTGCCACTGCAAGGTACTCCTTGCACTAGTCGTCTGATAGCCTGCAGCAATTGGACTCTGAACTAACTGATACACACCTCCCCTAATGGCCACCGCCAATCATCCTCCCTGTCATTCGGTCCTAAAAAGTGCATCCAACAACGTCAAAAATGGTACGACAATTTAACTGCTTAGTAATAGAACTAACAGAAAACAGTTGCATTACCATATTCAATACATAATACACATCATCAAGATGCATGGAGGGTGTAGCAGATACCCTTTCCTTACCATGGATGGGGGCATGTCTACCATCTGCCAGCTGTATTGAGTGTTCCTGTGATGTCTTCTATAATTCCCTAAAGTATTGGAAATTTTTTGTCAAATGATCAGATGTACTTGAATCAACCAACCATGACCCTTTCGTACCTGATGCAGATGCATAGGCTGAGTGCTGGAGGATTAAGGTTACTCATGGGTCAACTGTGCTAGTCGTTGCATAACTGTATCATAGCAAGGGATACTACCCCAGTGCTTACATCTGGAGGCTGTAATAGAGGCCTGGATAGCTACAGTAAGACAGCCAAGTTTATTCCAACACTTAGCCTCAAAATGGCCAAGCCTGCCATAGAAAGAACATGTAAACTTGTCACGACAACCATCAATTTGGCCTCTACCTTTGCCATGAAAAAAGCCTCCACGACCACCACGAGTGCCAATAGTAGCATGAGCCGAAGATGTATTGGTAACAACTGCATCATGAGTATGCTGAATTTGCATCCTACTCAGCCTTCCGTAAATTTTCTCAATAGGAGGAAGCTTAGAGAGAGTCAAAATCTGTGAATGAGCTGCAAAATAGTAATCACTCAGCCTTGCCAGGAACATGTGGGCTGCAAACTCCTTCCTGTGGTTCCTGCATGTAGTAAAAGTACACATCGGTCTACATGCATTATATTTCTCCAATAACTCCTTCATAGTGGAGTAATATTGAGACGGACTCATCTCCTGCTTAAGATGTCATAAATCATAGTAGATCTGAAATACTTGAGTTGAATTCAACTCATGTGAATAAGTTGTCTTTAAGCATCCTACATCTCTTTGGCAGAACTGTAGTACATAACGTCATCGCCAATCCTTGGAATAACGCTATTCAAGATCGAGGCTCTCACCATAGCATCATCCTGATTCCAAGTTGCGTATTTTCTTGTTTCGGTGGTGCTTCCATAAGCACATGCTTCTTATCATGGCCTTCTACAGTGATAAGGAAGGTTTGAGACCAATGGGGGTAATTGGTCTCATCCAATTTTGTAATCAGAGTAAAGGGGCTCTTGTACACCCTACTTTCTATACTTTGTCTTGATGACACCTCAGAAGTATCTGATGCAGACATGGTAAGCTCAAATAGCAGATCTGAAATCCTTGATTAAATACCAACAACTTGGGGAATACACACCCCACAATCTACAGACAAAATATCCAATACTTTACTGGGAAATACACACCCCAAGGAAAAACATTCACAATGGGGAATGCACACCTCAAATCAGATCAAGAGATAAAAGAAGGTCATACCAATTATAGGAAGGTTCTTGCTTCAAATTTTTGTCCTCAATATCTAAGAACCTTCTTACAGAGTTCTTGGAGACACCGATCCTTCTCTCCAACGACCTGAGCAGCAGCAAAACGAGGAGAGAATGACTATAGCTACACTGCGGTTGTGATCTGTGCTACTGTGGCACGCACACCAAGGTGTGGTGGCGCATTATAGGGGCTTCAAGGTGAGGTGCAGCAACAACACATGTCGAGAGTGGCACTTAGGTGACCTCGCAGCATCTGCACAGGCCTTTGGTGATGCTCAGGCGACCCTCCGGCTGCAGCAAGGCAGCGGCGAGTGAGGGCAGCAGTGTTGCTCCAGTCAGTGATGCTACTGTTGTTGCGGCGGCGATCCGACGTCAGCACTACAGCCGATGGTGGCTCACAATGAAGGGGCTTAAGGAAGGATTAGGATTTTTTTTGGTGGAGACCTCAACCTAGTGCTCTGATACTAAGTTAAAGTAAAAAAGAAGTTTTATTTTACCAAGTCATTCCTATGTCTCTTTATATAGAGAGAGACAAGGGAAAAATAATACAATATGTCCAACAAGGAAAATAAGATGACAAATAGTCCCTCTCAATAACACGTAACTCAACATTCTTATTTTAAGTGATTATAATCTCTAAAATTTTATGATGATGTGTTATTCGTGGCCGAAATTCACGGTGTCAGGGAAAGGCCAATTGGCTCTCCCTTGAGGTAGCCACATTTACAACCCCCCTCCCAACACACACACACACTCTGGTGGTCGTGAGGGGGATTATATCTCGTTCTAATACCATTTGAGATAATAAAGGAGAGTTAATTCTTGCTCGGATACTGCTCTGGGATAATCAAAAGATATGGTCTATATTGATACCCTAATTCTCAATGAAAAACCTTTAAGATACACCACCCATGCACTCCCCCAGTTGTCCAAAAGGGTGCACATCCTGAAAATAGGGTCACGTTAGAAAAGCCTAACACATCCAATGGTTGTGGTGAGGTATTGATGGAGTATGAGACGAAGAATGACAGCCAGAGCTCATTCCAGTACAGGGTCATGGTGAAATTTTGACCATTCACGAGCAAAAAAGAAATAAATAATAATCATAATCAACCTCCCCTTCTCAATAATCATAATCAACTGTCAACATGGACCTCATATATGTATGTATGTAGACACACAACACCTAGTAACTGACTTGTGTAGTTTACCGGCACTTGTAAGAGGGATTTCCTTGTTTTGCGAGAGATGGTATATTTCACTGTTGCAGCCTTCTAGGTAATTATAAACACAAAATGTAAAAAAGAAACAAATGATTGAAGTTTCTGGTTATGGGCATACTGCAGACATGTTTATTGCCTCATGCATTTTTGTCTTATGTCAAGCTAAAGGTTGAGGATTTTTTTGTATGCTTTTTCCTGAATGTTGAACTTTTTGTGTTTTTCATAGCTAGACTCGGTTTTTCCACATGGTTGCTTACAATTCAGTGTTACAGCTTGACGAGGATGCCATGTCATTGGTTATGAGTGCACTGGAGTCTACTCATGCTGCATTAGCAATCATGACCCACCAAGATATGCCAAAACAGTTATACAAGGAGGAGGTGTGTGCCGCATTTTCTGTGCAAAGAATATCCTCTTTTCATGTTATTTGAGATTTATTTCAAAAATTTTGCACTATTCCAGAAACTTCTGCCCTCTTTATTGAGATTACCTTTGTTGCAGATAATTGAGCGAACTATTGACTTTTCGAGGCACCAGATAATGGATGTCATGGCAGCTGCTGATCCAACATATCGTGCCATTCACAGACCAAGTGAAAATGGGTATCTTGAGGGTATTACACCTCAAAAATCATGTTTATTGTACTTGATGGACTTCATCATGTTTTCCCATCCAAGTATAATTTTTTGCTACATAACGTATGATCAACGTGCGAAATGTCGAATTCGACGCTGTGCCGATGAAATTGTAAGTGTGTATTTTACTGGCATGTCCAGAGCATGTCGTGGAAATGTCAAGGACATGATGATGCATGCGACAAAAATGACAGAACTAGTTAAAATGATATCAATTTCAAGAAAATCAAATGATGATTATGACATTATGTAACAATAAGAGTGTTTCATCATGACCAAATATTCTTACCATGTTAAGAACTCGATTGAAACCTGTGTGTGTCTAGAGACGTTGGCATTTGGCGGCATGCTGCCCATATTGTGTCGGCATGCCGTTGAAATGGTCGACATGTTGTCGGCATTCCTGTATGTCGACAACTTATTCGTGTCGGCATGGCCTTTACCCAAAAATGGTCGTGTTGATGGCATGTTGGAGATATGCTGGCATTTAAAACACTGTGTATGATCCTTCTTTAGATTGTTATTTTTTGGGAGGTGGGGACTTTTGAGCAATGGAATAACTCCAGGAAGTCCCCTGTTTGGTGTTTAGGAATGTTGGATTGTAAGGAAGGGGAGTTACTCTTGAGCTATCTCCAGTATCCTACTTGGAAGTGAGGAATGGGGATTACAAAGCTTATCTTAGGAGAGACACCCAAAACTTGGGATTTTTTTGATACATTTGCTATCTTGATCCAAACATGGGAACCTCGTGGGAAACCTGCCATCCAAACATGGCTATAAGGCTTAGCTAGACACTCGCATTTCAGAAATTTGATTGCACCAGAAATTGTGTAAAATTACTCACCATTAGGGGGTGTACATAGGTTGGGTTGGGACTCGACCCAAATCCAACCCATGGTTTGTGGGTTGGGATTTTTCTAACCCAACCCAACTTATTACAGTATCAAACCCAACCCATAAAATTGGGTTGGGTCGAGTTGGTTGTTGGCTAGTTAAAGCTGATGTTTGTCTTTTACATGCTTCCTATGTCTTTTATATGTAATAACATAAAATTTTAAACTCAAACAACTTGCATCTTATAAAAAAGTAAATAAAATAGGTAGGAACAAAAAAAACTTTAATAAGAAAAATAAAGATATGATCTAAAAGTAACAAGAAAAGATAAATGCATATATGATAATAAGCTTGATAAATGCATATAAAAGTTCAGGTCTATATTGATAATCGGCAGTAGATATAGAGGGGTTGCTCTTGCGGTGGTGATGGGATCCCTCTGTGGATGAAAAGAGAATAGGTGGGTTGCTCAATGGTGGTGGGCGGATCCCTACGAGGAAGAAGAGAGGAGAGGTTGGTTTTTGGGGACCTAGGCAGAGGTGGGGGGTTGAGGGAAGAGAGAAAGTTGAGGGTTACATGAAGAGTTCGGGGTGTTGCTGCTATTGACGAGAGGAGAAGGCACCTCCTAAAGCTTGGAGCTGAGGAGATGCACTACTTGGAGTGGAGCTTGGAGGTGAGGAGAGGGTAGAAGGCGTCGACTGGAGCTAGTGAAGGTAACTGCGATAGAGGTGAGGGATCGATTAAGGTTGGGAATTGAACCTTTGAGGTATAGGAGTGAGGAGATGTAGAGATTGACACGATGAGGATTTTGTTAAGTCATATATATATATATATATATATATATATATATATATATATATTGGTTAAACATCAAATCCAACCCAATCCATTTTTTATCGGGTTGTAAAACTCTCAACCCAACTCTAATCCAACTCAATCGGGTTGGGTTGGGTTTAGGTTGAAACCAACATGTGTATAACCTACCTATTATTGCTTTGTTAGTGATGCCAATTTCAGGAGAATCCTCCTTGTATGTAATGTTACTAGTTTATTGGCTATATCACTTCAACTAGACAAAATGGGGCTTATCATTAAATGGTTGTTACGAAATGGTCTATAAACTATTTGCACCTCTGGAAGTAGTTGTAAGATTCTTCGTTTTTATATCTTAGTTTTGTTGTCATTCATTAGGTGAGGATGACGAGGACTATGTTGAGAATGATACTACTGCAAGAAAAAGAAATGTACGGAGTAATAAAGTGAAGAAACCAACTGGAACTGGTAACAGGTGTGTCAATCCTAGCATCATTGCTTGAGGTTCTGCATCCTCTTGAAAAAATTTGCTTTCTTTAATTTTCACCTTCTCAACCTTAGGCCATCTGCTACTACACATGCTCTCATTCAGAAGCTTTGTTTGATCCTGGCATTTCTGAGGGACCTCTTGTCAATAGAGAAGTTATCAGACAGTTGCATTCTGCAGATGGTAAAGACATGCTTTTCGACATTTTTGGCAGAGAATATTCAATTTTTGCAGCTGAAAGCTATTGACTTGCTATGTGGGGTATGATGTCTTTTTGTTCATTGCTAACTATGACTTTTGTTATACATTCTGCTTAGTCCTCATCACTCCACCTGAAATTTCTTGGATGCAGGTATTTTCTTCATATGCACAACATAGGAATTTTCTGATTGATGAAACTGTCTCGCTCATATGGAAATTACCATCTTCAAAGAAAGCCTTCAGGAGTTATCACCTGCCTGATGAAGATCAAAAACAAATACAAATGGTCACTGCCTTATTTATTCAATTGGTTCAATCCAGTTGTGACCTTCCAGAGATGATGAAGACCAAGTTGCCATTCAATTCAATATCAGATGGATCATCAGTTGATGAAAATTTGATCACCAAGTGCCATAAAACAATAACAGACACATGCTGCCAGTTCTGGACCGGTATTGTGGAGCGTATTGCATCTTCTAAAGCTCAGGACATTTCTGAGTCAAAAATTGTTATTGAAAATCTTGTTTTAGATTTGCTTAATACTTTGCATCTGCCTGAGTTTCCTGCATCTGCCCCTATCCTCGAGGTAAGAAGTTCAAATACGTGCTCTTTTAGCTTCTTGCTTGTGGTTGTGTACCTTTTAAAATAAGGGTACTTGCAGGTGCTAACTGTTTTGCTGCTTCAAAATACTGGCTTGAAGTCTAAAGACATGACAGCACGTGGTGCTACCATTGACCTTTTGGGGACAATTGCTGCATGGTTGAAAAGAGATGCTGTAAATTGTAGGTCAGATAATTTTTGGATCTTGGAGGAAGAAGTGAGTGAAAATGATGGTGGTTTGAGAGAAACATGTGTTGTTTGCCATGAAGAAAAGGGTTCAAACTCTTTGCTTGTTTGCCATGTATGTCAAAAATGCTTTCATGTGGAATGCCTTGGAGCTGCAGGACAGGAGAATCTAACTCGTGATTGGTGCTGTCATTTTTGTTCCACAAAAAAGCAACTAAATGCTTTACAACTACTTTGCAAATCTCAGAGGAAGCATAATACGAGAAAAAATTCTGGAGACAGCACCGCGGTGGACTCCATCGCCTGTTCGGAAATTATCCAACAAATTCTCTTGAATTACCTCCAGGCAACTGGTTCAGACGATGGTGTTTGTATAGTCACTTGCTGGTGTGTTTGAAAAACATTGTGTTTAATTTTAGTATATTTTGCTGATATACTAAGTAGTGTTGAATCCTGTTCAGGTTTCATCTTTGCCAATGGTACAAGGATAGTCCCCTATCCTCTGAAAATTCTGTTTATCACCTATCTAGAATGAGGTTAAAATCAGTACTACGGGATTCCGGGATCACCTCATCACTACCAAGGGATTGGGCTAAGAAGATATGTCTAGCATTGGGACAAAATAGCTCATTTTCTCGAGGATTTGAAAAAATTTTATATCTTCTTCTGGTAAGTGAATGATTAGGGTTCGAAAAGACTTGTAATTTTCTAGTTTCACCTGGCAGACATTTTTTCTTGAGATTTCTTGATGATTTTGTCCTTCAATAGTTTGCCTTGCCTGTGACAACATTTAAAACTTGCATGAGAAAACATGTACAACGGCTCTGGAAGGATGTGAGAGTACCTTTGATGTTCATATCTAGAGAATCGTAATTAATAATTTATTTGATCTTTCTTTAATCTGAACATGGTGCTTTTCAGTTACATAGCATCAAAATTGAAGAATTTTATCCCTGGTGTCGATTGTTTCTTTATTTAACTTTTGTCTTTAAAGAGTGGATTACTGAACCCAGGCGTAGAAGGAAGCTTTTAAATTTTTTTTTTCTCATTTGATCAGCAGAATATCACTTGATTCTTCTTGTTCCCCTTTTCTTATTTAAATATCTCTATGATTGGACCTGTGGGTACCTAAAGTGATTGGGATTGGGTTTAGGTAAACAATTAAGATTTTGATGTCATTAGAAGTGGGTTGAATCCAGTTGATAATAAAGTTTTTGGGCCTGGGTCGTCATTTCTTTGTCATGCCAGATTTGACCCAATTTGACCCTGCAAGGTCTGATATCCGTGCAAGAATGGGTTTGGAGTCTTTGTCTATTTTATGGTGGACTTTTTTGGTTGAAGTAAATGAATTTGCTATTAAAGATCAGACAATCACACAGAGCATGTGCAGAATTTTCCCATGTTCATGCCTTGATAGTTTTACAACTTGGGGAGGGATCTTCCTCAATTGGCATCAAAGGACTTTGGTTCCATGCGGGGCTTCTGGTTTTTGGCGTGTTCTGATGGCTGTTATGGAACATGTTGTGTCTTTCTTTGACCCTGTTCTAGGTGATGGAGCAACCTTCAGATTTTGGAAGGACGATTGAATGGGGACAGGGAACTTGTCTAGTAAGCATACTTGGTTGTATGCATTGGCTGTTGAAAAGCATCTGCAGGTAGCCCTATGGTCAGGGTCGTGGGATTGTGGCTACCAAATTATGGAGGGGCGATGTTGGATGCAAGGGCTGTGGATTGACAGGAGATGCTTGCTCTCTTAGATGCCGTGCCATATTTTAAGGCCAACCTGATCACTTGAAGTGGGCTCATGAAAATTTTTCCCTTCGTGAAGATGTACAAGATGGTACGTGAGGATGCCATGGTAAATGACGTGTATTTAGGTGTTGACTGCACCCTTATATGGAAGATGAAGATACCAATGAAGGTCAAGATTTTCTTGTGACTATTGTGGAGGGGCCGTCTAGCTACCGAGACTAGAATGCTACAGTGGATGTCTGGGATAAATGCTACGCATCCGTTGTGTTGCCTGGGAGATTAGGATGCACATCACATCTGGCTGGGCTGCAGCTTTGCGACAAGGATATTGATGGAGTTGGGCACTCCTCCCTTGGATACTGATCACCTGGAAGACTTCTGGACTTCCTTGTACAATGGGCCAAGGGCTGACCCTGGTGTTCAGGTCCATGTAGCTGCTGCACTTCGGCCCGCTTGGTTGCTGAGGAATGGCCCCATTTTCGAGAATGAAAGTGTTTGGACAGAAAACGTTGTAAGGGAAGCAAATTATTTTTTAAGATTTTGGTCCCAAAATCAGTAAGTATACCCTTTTCTTCTTGGAGTAATGACCAACCTCTGGCAACCATCCTCCCTCTTTTTAGGAGAAAGACCTTGGGAGTGAAGTTTTTAGTGACACATTAGGAAAGAACGAGAATGTGCATTTATGCCCTTCTAAGTTCTGAGGGGGTGCTCATGCCTTCTCTGCATACATTTACTACCGATAAATTTAGTTGTTATCCTTGCTTCCGACATCATACTTAATGTTAGCCATGGTGTTGCCAAATAGATTGTGACGTCATGTCTTTGAAGCTGTGGGATGTGAGTTATCCTCCTGCTGTCTGTTGACGATGTTGTTTGGTTGACTCATTGAATGCCCAGTTATGTCACACATATGCCAAGCTCATGTTGGTGATAGGCGATCAATTGCAGATCCAGTGGAATCATCTCCTAATCAGGCACGTGAGTAGGCACATCCACCTAATTATCTTCTCATGGTATTCATTGACTGAGGCAGACATGGAACCTGGACCGTTAGGATGGTTGAATGTGTATTGCTGAACATTCCTGAGCTTGCAGACTATGGGTATCGTCAAGCTTGAGATGGCAAATTGAATTAGGACTATACACTATCTGACGAGGAAGGTCTGGCTGTGGGTTTGGAACCCTTTCTTAGTTCTGACCTACACTTAGAAATCATTTCGGTTGGCTTGGATTCTGATCATGACTCTTACTGAGTTGGATCTTGATTGATCCTCCTTTATCATGCCATTTCAGTATCTGAGAAAATTTTGCATATTTTTTTTGAATTTGATTTGAGGGAAAAAAAGGAAGATTAGCAGAGATCGGTAATCATCCAAATATCATTAATATCAAAATAAATGGAACAGAGTTACAAAATATATAAGACCACAACCTTGTTAGGTCACACACCTCCCTTACTACATTCTCAACCCATACCTATTCCTTTTTGAAAAGCGCTACACTCCGTTGATACCAAATAAACCACAAGGCAACAACGGCTTTAACCCAACCACTCGTGATAGCATGAACCAAGGATTGGAATGAACCCCACCATGTCTAAAGATGTAAATACTGTCATCGGAACACATATGCATTGCCAACCTCCATCGAAAATTAATGAGTGAAGAATAGATGATCCAACGTCTCCTTTGTAGCAACACAAAAGGCACATAACAAATCTGAATCCGAAGCCCATTTAAACTATGGGACCTTTGTAACTAACTTCTCTCTTCTAAAAAGCCACAAGAAGATCTTGATTTTCAAGGGTAGAAGCATTTCTAAAACAACGAATAGTCCTCCCATATCAAAGGCATAGGACCCTCCTCCAAAAATAAGATCTTAAAAGCCCTTGAAACAAAAAACCTATCCTCCTTTTTAGTGAATCCATCCACCAAATCTCAACCAACAAAAATCCCATGGAGCATCTCTAGCAAGTTTTGTAACTCTACCAGAGAAGACTTTGAAAGACTTGGCTTTAAAATAGGAGACCAAGCACCTAAGGCAACATCCCAAACATCTGAAATAGAAGTATCCTTGGCAGGAGTCAAGCTAAACAAATGTGGGAACGTACAGAAAAAACCCCACATCCTGACCAATTATCTTTCCAAAATCAGAAGGAGCAACCTTTACCAATCCTCAGAGCAAAGAGATTTGAGGCAACTCATCGTTGCATAGAAGGCTCTACCGAGCTCCAGAAAGCAGACGACCTAACCCTTATGAATGGACTATAAACCACATCAACAGGATCTACATAAAAATCCCTCAATAGCTTGTCAAGGAGCTCATCACCAGCACACAGAAATCTAAGTTATTTAACCACCCACTTTGTCGGGAAGGCCTCATTAGATCTCCCCAAACTTCTAATGGTGACAGAGTATTTTTCGGTCAAAGGAGAGGTGAGACCCTTGCTATTCTTTGAGGCATCTGGTTGGGAAGGAACGCAGTTGTTTTCAAGGGGCAACGTCCTTATATTGAGAATTTTGTTGCTTTAGTTGCCTCTATGATTGGTCTTTGGAATTGGAGCTCCAATTTGTAACCTGGCCTTGTATTGCGACCTTCTGGAATTTATATTAATATAATTTGGGTGGTTATCAATCAGATAACCACCCTTTCCCTTTTCAAAAATAAATGTCTCCAAACTTCTAATGCCAAGCCCACACCTTCTCTTTGGTCCGCAAATCTCCCTCCATGGAACCAATTACAAGAAGCGGCCATCGTGATTCGACCCCTTCCAAAAAAATCGTTTCATGGCAATCTTGAACTTGGAAATAATTTTCTTTGGTGGCCTGAACATAGGTAAAAAATCAATACACTTGACAAAATTGACTTAATCAAAACCAAACTCCCACCACGAGAAAAGAGCTTCCCACTCCAACCAGCTAGCCTCCTATTCATCCTTTCCTCCACCACCCTCCAGTCAGTCACCACCAACCGCTTTCCTTTCAATGGAAGGCCCAAATAAGTAATTGGAAGCCGAACAATTGGTGAATCAAGCGCCTCAGAAATAGCATCCTCCCTCGCTCCATCCATGTGAAAGGGGACAACAATAAATTTTCTTTCATTCACAAGACGCCCAGATGTATCACGAAACATTCTTACCAATTATGCCACATGCTCAGCCTAACGAAGGTCCCCCATAATGAAAAAAATCGTATCATCTAAATACTACAATAGCGAGGTAAGCAATGAATCATCTTAGTGAAAAGTCAAAGAATAAAACTCCCTTTCATACCTGATACCTTAAAAGTCAAAGATACCAAAGTGTCAACAACAATGATGAACAATATTGGCGCCAAAAGACCCTGCCTAGTACTCCTTTGCAGTTCAATCCAAGATCTACACCGTTTCCCATTGGCCAACATGGAGAATGAAGTCGTTGTAATACACCTCTTCATTATCTGAACCCAAGGCTTTGGGAAGCCCCTCTCAAGAATCTCCCACATATAAGCCCAAGCCACCAAATCATATGCTTTAAAGAAATCAACCTTTCACATAAAGGCAGGAGAGGCACATCTATTCTAGGCTGCAACCATTTTTTCAGCTAACACAAAAGAATAACAGAGAGATCTTCTAGAAATAAAAGCAAACTGAACCAAGGATATCAAACTAGGGAGAACCAAGATGTAACCGATTAGCAAATACCTTTGCCACAATCAAATAAATAGCATTTGACAAGGCAATTGGCCTGAAATTATCCAAACTATCAGCTCCCTCCTTCTTTGGAAGCAAAAAAAGATTCAGAGTGATTAAGCCTCTCATAACTCATATTATCATGGAAGAATTCATGGATCATTGCCACCACATCCAAGCCATCAACATCTCAGAACTCCTTATAGAACAACACCTGGAGGCTGTCTGGATCGAGAGACCCCTTTGCCTTGAGGCCACGCAAGGAAACTGAAATCTCTTCCTTGGAAATCTCCCGAATCAACTACGCCCCTAGATAGACGCCCAACCTCACCATACCTGATGATCCCAACCTCCACTCCTGTGGAGCTCTCCTCCTAGTAAAAGCATGAAAATGATCCATGACTGATTAACAAATATGTTCTCTATCATCTAGAACTTCATCACCAACACAAAGAGAGGAAATCATTTTGGCTTTCATTCTAGAAGTGGCTGACAAATGGAAGATTCTCATGTTGGAATCATCCTCCCTAAGCCAAAGCTGCCTAGATTTTTGTCTCCAGTCTGTTTCCCTTTTTCGATCCTCCTCCTGGATAAGATTCTGAATAGGAATCAACTTTGCTCCTTGGCATGTTGGAGCTGCTCAAGTCTAATGACATTTTTTTTTTACAAATTATATATTTTAAATAATAGTACCTGCTTCCCCAACTAAACAGGCAAATATTCATATTTGAAATGAAAATCATCAAGTATCCAGATTCCCAAAAATTATGAAATTAAATAAGAAGCAATACTCTCTTCATGTGCGACTCCCTCTCCCCAAGACCTCGTCCACCCCTTTACCTTTTCATGCCACAACACTTTCCATCTCCTCTCTCTCACTCACAAGTGCTTCCTTTCTCCATTCTTCTACCAATAAGGTCCTGATAAAAGAGCCATCTTTTTAGCCAATGAAAGGTATGGTAAAGGCAAGTTAATATTTTTCCTATTTTTACCTTGTTTCTAAAGTTCAAATATTTCTTGTTCTTGTTTAAATATTTTATAGAGATGCAATACACTTGGATAGCTCTTGGGTAGGTGGATCCAATAGCCATTAAACTTAACAGTTGGGTTGGATTCATGAATAACTGGGCCTATAGTCCATGGGTCTCATAGGATGCCTAGTCTTGTTGTTGTTGTTTTTTTTTTTTTTTCTCGAGGAGCGATGTAAAAGTTTCATGCATGCATGCATGTTTCTGTTCTATTGGAACTTCTTCTGATGGCTTTCACTGAATTTCTTAAACTTCCCTTTTTCAGGCTAGTCTAAGGGAGAATTCCCCTATACTTAGGGCGAAGGCTTTACGTGCGGTAATTTGAAATCTGGTCGTGCTTTCATCACCAAATTGTTCACATATTTTTTAATTCTTGGGTTGTTTAACATTCATTCAGGTAAGCAATATAGTGGAAATTGATCCAGAAGCTTTGTGTGATAAGCGTATCCAGTGTGCTGTTGAAGGAAGGTTTTCTGACTCTGCCATATCTGTACGTGAAGCTGCTCTGGAACTTGTTGGTAGGCACATTGCATCTCATCCTGATGTTGGTTTAAAAGTAAGTGAAAACTGACTTTGCCCTTTTTTTTTTTTTTGAGGGTTTAGATGGGTTCTATTGATATGCTAATTGCTTTCTGCTTGGTTACAGTACTTTGAAAAAGTTGCTGAGCGAATAAAGGATACTGGCGTCAGTGTCAGGAAAAGAGCCATTAAAATTATCCGTGACATGTGCCTAGCAAATTCTAATTTCTCAGATAACACTACTGCTTTCATTGAGGTTATTTCTCGTGTTGGTGATGAAGAATCTAGCATTCAGGTGAGTTGCATTGTGTGGACCAATGAATTGTTTTACTGGATGTAGGTCTTTCAATCAGATTAGCAAGTCTCTTTGCTTTAATATTTTCTTCAGTTATTGGGAATGAAATTTAACAATCTGGTGTTCAATTTTTGTTGGCTTAGTTTATTCTAGGTGGCTTTTTTTACTTGGCTGCTTATATTTAAATTGCCAAACTGGGAGCAAGGTCTCTTAACAAACTCAAGCTTGATGTCTTCAGTTTGTTGTCTTGTTATGAGTGCATCACTTTGTTTAAAACTGAAAGCTGCTGTGTTGGCAATCAGTGATTTTTTTGTTAACAACCTCGTCCTGATATGATAGAATGTGGATATGTTCACAAACTCCTAGAAGTCAATTGCTGATCCAATTTGAGTACTTTGTATGGGATAGGTGTCAACAGAAAACTGTTGAGTAACGACAGCAAGTGATTGAGTTTAGTAGTTTTTCATAGAAAGTTATTGACTCTTCACTTTAGAGATATGGTATAACAAGGAGAAGACGAAAGAGTTTGAAGCATGGACAAAACCGAAAGCGTTCCATGTTTCAAAGAGAGGAAGATATATAGGTTATTTGTATTTTATTTGATTGCCAGTGGTGAATTGAAAGCTAAGTAGTGTATAAAAGTCTTCAGGCTCCTACATTTCCCACAATACGTGGAAGTATCGACGTAATTTGATAGTCATCCAGCTTTTCAAAAAAAAAAATGATAGTCATCCAGAATTCTATATGAATCCTTAATAAAATGAATAGGCATTTTTGTGGGACAACCATTGGTTGAGTTGGTATAGTCTGCAGATAGTATATCAAACTGAATCAATATGTGTTGCTTTAATTACCTGCTAAGTTACTAGTTTTCATAGCATGAAATGATCTGGATCTGGATATTTTTATTTGTCTACATTAGGATGGTCAAGGAGGGAGCTAAGCTACATATGCTATATTTTGTGGGGGGGCTATTTGCCACAGAGCTCTTACAAGTTGCCCACGCTTCTTTTCAAAAAAAAAAAGTTGGCCATGCTTTGGAAGGGCACCGTGGTGGTTACTTGTGTCAAAGCTGGCTGAATTGAGATTGTTTAAGAAGCTTCTACTTCTTAGTCAAGCTTCACCAAACTGATGTTTGGATACACAGGGGATGGATCAGCATTTGAGCTAGTCTAATCTTCGCTCACCCATTTCATCAGGGCTTTATGCAGCAATGAAGAAATTAAATGACAACGGAGAAAACTTATTTTCAGGTTATAATTGTTAGAGATGGTATATAATTAGAAAATTGGGGAAATCTATTTTGGTTTATCACTTTCTATTTTTAAGGATATGATTAGATTTGGTTTGTTAGAAACTTAGAGATTCGTATCTTTCTTATTCTAGAAGATTATGTTAGGATTTGAAATAAGAGTGACCTTCGGACCAACTCCCATCATTTGTTCTGTGAGAGTTATTAAATAATAGGGTTATTAGGTATTTTATGAGGGTTGTATTATTTTTTAATTAGTCAAGTGTCTTGTTATAATTCACCCAACACCTCTTATATAAAAGAGCGGCTAAGGCTCATTAGTTGAATAAGAGAGTTCATTTTCTTAATTCCCAACATGGTATTAGAGCCACCGATCTCTTTGGCTTAGGGTTAGGAGAGGAAAAAAAACCCTAAAGAGGGGAGGGAGTCTCCAGTGGCATCACCGGTCTCTGGTGAGCCTCCGAGGAGTCCCCTCCTCTCCATGTCATCTCCTTCTCTCCTCTTTGATCTTCCTTCTCTTATTTTCGTTTTTCATCTTAATGCTAGAGCGCCACTATTGCCAATTGAACAACAAGACCATCGTATCGAGCGCTGCTCCAATCGTCGTCGACCTTGGGGAGGTATGTGGACTCATTGTCGATCGGCCGCACCCCGTTTGGTGATAATCGACCGACGCGATCGTCGCTGGTGAGTTAGTCTGGCTTTAGCGTCGCCATTGACAGGAAGTCATCTTGATTTTGGGACAAACTCTAGCATCGACTCCTTGTTGGAGCGTCATTAGGGCACCGCCACGTTGTTGGAGCATCGTTCAGAGCCCCTAGCACTGCTGACTAGGGCTCTGATGGTAGGGCGAGTTGATTTTCTTCAGTGGCAATAGAGACAAGCATGTTTTGAGCATCAAAGTTGGATTGGAAGGGATATAGCCATGCACAACAGAATGTAGAGGGGGCTCTATGAATATGGTCTTCAGCCTTTTGATATTTCATCCTCTATGCCTGGCAGTGGTCATGGGTTGCACTTGGATTGTACAAACTCTCTCATGAGGCTTAGATGTGTTACACGGGAGCAGAAACCTCAAATTTCATCTTTTGGTCAACTTAGACAATTGCCTTCAGGATTGCACTCTCAACACATCAAATTGCTCGCAAGTTTCTTGTTTCTCATGAAGATTGCATTGAAGATGTGTTAGTTTGCGTGATGAGTCTCCTCTCACGCATGCCAACCTTGGCGATGAGGCTTCTCTTGCCTATATTACATGGAGTTCCGCTTCTTTGTGTGAGTCTCCTCTCATGTGAGACATGCTTGTTGGACTAGCATTTCCAACCCAAGGTAACTTGAAAAGAAAAGGCAAAGATCTGCATCGTCATGTAGATGGGATGCACTCTCACACACTTAGAGCATTTCGGCTAGCTCGCAGGGTGTAGGAGCAATTGCACTTGTGTGACTTTATGCGTACTCAAAAAGACTAACTTGTGTGACCTTATGCGTACCCGAAAAGACTAAACCTTGTCATCTTTAGACTTTTGGATGCGGGAGCAGCAGCACTCGAGTTATAGTTGTGATTTCTAACATACCTACTGCCTTACACGGGACGTACAAGCAGACACACGACCAGTGGTTGGGGATGTAGATCCCAGTTATTTTGTCATCTACATTTGATCTCTGATTCTCTTCTACCGTTCCCCTCTTGGATTAAAGGGGATCCCTTCATTTTTGTAACTCCTTCAAGTTGAATGTTGCATGCTTCAACTTAGGGGGGAGTGTGAGAGTTATTAAATAATAGGGCTATTAGGTATTATATGAGGGTTGTATTATTTTTTAATTAGTCAAGTATCTCGTTGTAATTCACCCAACACTTATATAAAAGAAAGATTAGGGCTCATTAGTTGAATAAGAGAGTTCATTTTCTCAATTCCCAACACGTTCTTTGATATAGACAATAATATTTTCTATTTCCTCTAAATCTCCAACATGGTATCAAGGGTTTGATCCCGTTTGAAAAAAAAAACAGAGAAAACATCATCGAAAACCCTAAAAGAGGGCCATTGGTGATGTTGCCGGGTCTCGTGGTCGCCGGCGAGCCTTCAGTGGCCCCTCCTCTCCTCGCCCGCTGTGCTTCAACTTAGGGGGGAGTGTGAGAGTTATTAAATAATAGGGCTATTAGGTATTATATGAGGGTTGTATTATTTTTTAATTAGTCAAGTATCTCGTTGTAATTCACCCAACACTTATATAAAAGAAAGATTAGGGCTCATTAGTTGAATAAGAGAGTTCATTTTCTCAATTCCCAACACGTTCTTTGATATAGACAATAATATTTTCTATTTCCTCTAAATCTCCAACATGGTATCAAGGGTTTGATCCCGTTTGAAAAAAAAAACAGAGAAAACATCATCGAAAACCCTAAAAGAGGGCCATTGGTGATGTTGCCGGGTCTCGTGGTCGCCGGCGAGCCTTCAGTGGCCCCTCCTCTCCTCGCCCGCTGTGCTTGTGCGTTGCTACTTCTTGTGAGCAACAGTGTGATGCTACACTGGTTCCCTGCATGCACTCGCACGTGATCGCTGCATTGACTTACCGCCTCCTCTACGCATGTGCCGCCGTCGATACTCTCTTCCTGCTTACAGTGTATACATGCACGGGTCCCCCTGTTGCTACGCGTCATCGTATGTGGCTTCTACTGCGTGTGGTGCTTGCTCTATCCATCGTACCATTGCACGAAGGTGTCTTTGTTCTCGTGTGCCACTTTGTGCCCTTATGATGTCTCTGCACGCAAACTGTGCTCTATTATTGCTACTATTGCTACAACTACTGCTACATCCTACCACCATCTACTACTGGTACTGCTGCTACTACTGGTATAACCTACCACCGTATGCTACTGGTATTATTACTACTACTGCTATAACTTACCACCGTCTATTACTGCTACTATTGCTGTGGCCCTACTACTGTCTATTGCTGTTACAACCCGTCTACTATCTACTGGTACTACTACTGCTACCACTTGATTGGGATCGTCTCCCGTTCTATTGTGACTTTTATGTTGCTACATATGTGTACTTTAGATTGACTCACTTGCTTGGGATCGTCTCCCTCTACTTGCCTACTATTGTGGTTGCTACTTCTACTACAGTTGCTAGTTGCTCTTCCAATCTAATACCTGCTCCTCCAAAAGTCTACATCGCGAGAGTTCACTTTTATAACAAGTTGGCGCTACACGCTCTAACTTGCAGGGGAGTGTTAGAGATAGTATAGAATTAGGAAATTAGGAAAATCAATTTTGGTCTATCACGTTTGATTTTTAGGGATATGATTAGATTTGGTTTGTTAGAGATTTGTATCTTTCTTATTTTAAAAGATTATGCTAGGATCTGAAATAGGAGTAGCCCTGTCTATATAAAGGGACCAAGTATTATCATTTGTTTCTTGAGATCTACAATAATATTTCATATTTCCTCTAATTCTCCAACAATAATCTTATATCATCTATCTCAAGTGTAAACTTCTTATATGGGCGTCTCTTATTACAAGCATCTTTTCTCATTTCGATGCAATTGCCATGGAGTATTACTTTTTGCTTTCGAGTGTTTAATATTGGATGAACATCTTCAATGAGGTGGATTGAAATTTGAAGTGTCTTCTAGAGCTGTTCTCTATTCTGATATGCAACCAAAATAATCTTAGCCATCTAATACCCATCTGCTTGCCACTTTTGGGCGGTTGAGCATCCAGCTTTGCAACTATGTTGGTCAGACGATTTTTGGTTGCTGATTATCAGCAACCACGATTTTCATTTTGGTCTTTTACTCAACTGTTAAAATATTGTTATTACTGTATGAATGATTGGTATGTCTCCTAAATTATTCTAATTCATCATGGATATTCTTGTTAGCAGGATTTAGTTTGCAAGACATTTTTTGAATTCTGGTTTGAAGAACCCTCTGGTACACAGACACAATTTGCTAGTGATGGTAGTTCCGTTCCTCTTGAGGTTGCTAAGAAGACAGAACAAATTGTTAATTTGTTACGAAAGATGCCAAACCATCACCAGCTTATTACTGTAATCAAACGGAATCTAGCACTGGACTTTTTTCCGCAATCAGCTAAAGCTGCTGGAATCAGTTCTGCAATATTAGCATCAGTGCGTAAGCGCTGTGAGATGATGTGTAAACATTTGTTAGAACGAATCTTGCAGGTGACTGCTCTCATAGATGTGGATTCTCTCTGGTGTTTTTTATGTGAAACAAGATAGATATATAACTAGTGCTTAAATTTAGGTGGAAGAGGCAAATAATATTGAAGAGGTGCAAGCGCTTCCATATGTGCTTGCTATTCAGGCATTTTGCCTGGTGGATCCAACTTTATGTATGCCAGCAACTGATCCATCCCAGTTTGTTATCACACTTCAGCCATACTTAAAACATCAGGTTTTTCTCCATCACCTTGTTATAACCTTTATTTTAAATACTACCTCAACATTTATTTAGCATGTAGTTTGTGGCCACTTCCCAACTTGATACCATCTCACTTGGCAACTCCCATTTTGCTTTACAAATGTAAACATAGGCCAAAATGTATAAATGAAGAAGGTTTTGCTGGGCTTTAATAGAGGCCTTGCACCTATTTGTGTTTCGTGCCATAATGCAACTAGCTGACAACATGCAGGTGCTGATTTTGCTTTTTTCTTTTGGAAAGAAGGCATTGATTTTTTCAGATAATAGGAGTTTAGATGTGATATTTGTCTTTGTATTATATTCCCTGTCTACTTTCTATGTTGTTTTGCCTCTATCCTCCTTTGTAAATAGAGATGAGTTCCAGTTTGTAAGTTCAGATTGCACTCATTGCATCTGAATCATTGGATGTGCAGTGGGTTCTGGCCTGCAGGGACTACCTACAGGACTGGTCCCCTGATCTGGTTGGAAGTAGGAAGTACTCGGACATACTCAGATAAGCACTACCTTAGTGCAGTTTCCATTATCCAGAGCTGTACCTTTTGAGAAACTGAGAATCCATTAATCAATAGAGAAATCCTATGTTTACGTTTTGAGAAATTGAGAATCCATCAATCAATAGTGAAATCCTATGTCTTTATATAATCATGATGTAAAAGATACAGAGATGCCCATAGAGAAATAGTGAAGTTATGAAGATTGTAATTTCTCTTAGTTTGACACTTTACTTGTAGGTTGAGCTTAGATATCATTCATGCTTAGGGTGAAACGAAGGAACTCCAAATGGCAACGTGGAAGGTCTGCTGTAGATGTATAAGGGATAGAGATCTTTCCAGATGTGGCAACATCTCAAACAAAATGACAGTCTACCTCATATGCTTTGTGCACTCATGAAATATTAGATTATTTGCAGTGGAGGCCACCGCCTTCTTGTCAAAATACATAGGAACAAACAGTGCAACATAGGTACCAAAATCCTTGGGAAAAGACGCCACACGAAAGAGCTCACAGGTGATATGTTTGTAGTCTGACTCAATGGTAGAATGAGAGGTGGTATTTCGCATCTTGTTTTGCCATGTAACTAGGTTGCCGTGCAAAATCTTATAGTAGATCTCCAATCTTCACAAGTACCTGCATAACTGGCATCAAAGTAGCTCCACACAACAAAATGGCCATGATTTCTGAAGTAGAAACCACTTCTAGGTGATGACTTCATTTATGCGAGTACTTGACATGCACCTGCCTGATGTACTTCTCTAGGATGCTACATCAACTGAATTGACCACTCAATTGCAAATGATATGTCTGGTCATGTTGTAAGGTGTAGAAGCTTCCCAGCAATAACTTGGTACCATGTCACATCTTGAAGCTTTGGATTGTCAGAGTCAACAAGTGGAAGCTATGAATTAGGAAGAAAAAGCCACAGGCTTATAGCCAACCATGCTAGTCTCATGAAGCAAGACATGTATATTCTTTCTTAGAGAGATGGCCTCCATTGATGGAGCTTATCTTAATGCCAACAAAGGAACTTACAGGACCAAAGTCCTTGGTAACAAACTGAGTGTAAGAAATCTTTTGTCTTCAATATAACCATTCTGATTACCTCCTAAATGAAAATGTCATCAGTTACACAACATGAATCATTGAAAATATAGAGCAATGTAGAATGAAGATTGAGTGATTACACAAGGAACTAGTTAAGACAAATTGGCGCTTCAATGGGAGTGTTATATTGTGGCATTCACTGTTCATATCCTGATAACAAACTGTCTCCTCAAGGAGCAAGGAACAGATCTGCCTGGGGTGACTGCCACCTTTTGTTCAAACTCAGATCCAATGCCATTTAGAATAATCTGAATGAGGTCCTCGTCATTAATTGGCTTGCCACACGTTGCCACTTTGGTAGCTATTTCTTGAGCTTTATTAGCAAAATCAGTAATTGAGGAGTCCCCCTTTTAAGGTTTTGTAGTTCACACTTATACCGAAAAGTTTTTGCTTTGGCTTGAGTAGCAAAATAACTTTCCAAGTAAACCCATGCTGCTGCGAGTTTTGGAATTTGGAGATCTGTGATCCAATGGTGTTAGTGGTTATAGAGATTAGGCAACTGAAAACCAATTAGTCACATCTTTGCCATTTGATATAATTGTCATTTATGCTAGGTGTGTTCTCAGAACTTGGTAAAAATTGAGCTGGTGTCGGATCAGTGCCATCTATTTGACCAATCAAGTCATACGCAATTAGGATTGGGACTAATTACACTTTCAAGAGATGATAATTTGAGGAATTAAGCTTTGCAGGAATGCTATTATGAATTGTGGCTGACGGAGTAGAACCTACATTTATCAGGAGAGAACAGTCAGATCGGGCAGATGACATACCAGATCAACTGAAGTGCACTAAAAAGAAAAATCCCTTAGCTCATGAGCAGGATCACATGTAGATCTGCATTCATGGTTTCTTGGGTGGCTTCAATCCTTAGAACAGCATGCAAAATCCTTTGGAGAATGTTGTAGATTTCCTGAACAAAGGTCATGATCTCCTTCCCTTGATCAATAAGTCGATGTAGGCCTCCCTTGAATGTTTGTTGATCGATCAGTTCTGCTCTCATACCATCTCAATGTAGCAGAATGAGAACAGAGACAGGAGAAATGTGGAAAATGGCCTGGGCTCGACTAAATTGCTCAGAGCTGTCGCCAGGTATTTATAGAGATGTTTCAATATCAGGTTTGTTACAACAGAACTCTAGCTCACCATTCTCAGTAACAAACTCCCAGCTCATGTGTACATTTGATGACAACCTTCCGGCTCAGTCTTTACACATGTACATTTAGTATATAATCCTAACACCGGTCGCTAGAGATATTGCCGAAGACCAACCGACAAGAAGAGGATCACCAGAGGGACCCACACCAGGCACAGGATGTGTGTAGAGATCTTCCACACGTACTACGTGTGCAGAAAACCTCCATGAAGAAGAGGCAGCGAGACCAAACTTACTTTGAAGTGAAAAGTAGCAATCACACAGACACAATGATGTACATGAAAAATCCCTTCTCAATAGAAGAGAAGAATCATGGAAACGGATACCTAGCGCTCACGGGCGTCTAGGGTTTTCTATTTTTTTGGTCCAACCTAAACAAAAGGTGGGAGGTGTTACAGTGTTTATAAACGTTGAGTTAAATGGATCTACCCTCAAGATCTAAATATGTGGTTACACATAGAACTCAACAAGATTGATGAAAATATAGAAAATTACAAAAGAGCAAAGAAAGAAGTAAAAAAGACAATTAGTGAAGCAAAGGTAAAGGCTTGGAGCATTTTTATAAGAAACTTGATTTTAAGGAAGGTGAAAAAGATATCTTCAAGCTAGCTAAAATAATAAAGCGGAAAACAAAGGACCTTATGCATGTAAGGTGCATCAAGAATGAAGGAAGGGTGCTTATAGCTAGTGAGGATATAAAGACAAGGTGAAAATTTATTTTCATAAGATTTTTAATGAAAATCAAAAGGATGATATCATCTTAGGGGAATTATTCATTTCGGAATATTACATGAATTGAACAAGTTATCGGAGGATACAAAGAAAGTAGTGGATGCTTTAAAGATAATGAAAATTCCTATAGATGTTCTGAGAGTGATGGGAGAAGAGGGTATAACTTGGCTTATAAAGTTATTTAATGCTAATTAGAGAGGCAAGAGAATGCTGGTGGAATAGAAGAAAAGCTTTGTGATACCTTTGTACAAGAACAAAGGAGATATATAAAATTGTTCCAACTATAGATGTATTAAATCAGTGAGAGATGTCGCGACATACTGGCAACATGTTGTCGATTTGTTGATATCGCCAACAATACCCTTGTCGACGTTACTTGAATGTCTTTTCTTCCAGGATGTTGGGCGAAATATCACCCATGTTGATGTGTGTCGTGGATATATTATCAAATTTGAAGCACATGTGTAATTTTCCCCAAATATCTCCAATATTTGGCAACATCGAGTGATACCTTTGCAGTTGCTCTCTAGTTTCCTCTTTCTTTGCTTTCTTTCTTTCCTCTCCTTCGTTCTTTGTTGTTGCCTGCTGTGAGCATTCACTAGTCTGTTCACCTCAATTGTTAGGTGATTTGAAATCCTTGTTCATTTCTTAACAAGGTAATCACCTTAATCTTGCCATTTTGCACCCCATCCCCAGCCATTTTTTTATCAACCTTCCCAATCTGCTTCACAACTTCATTCTTGACCACTATGGAGTTCATCGACGAGACGTGAATCTTCCAAATCTTCAGGTTCTACATTGAAATAAGGTGGTTCTACCAGGTCTAGGGATTCAAGAGGATATTGAGATGAGTCTAGTGAGGGTTGGTCCAGAAGCAGGAGCAGCTCCTCTGATAGTCGCAGTTGATATTCACTTATTGGAATACTTTTGTACTACAGTGATGAAGACTATCAAAGATATATCAATGAATATAATACTCGATATAACTTCACGGTGTGGGAGTCCTATTGTGAGTATATTTGAATATTACAAATAAAAGAAGAAAATCGAAGGAGAGGTATCGAGCCAAGTTGAAGCTCAACATGGTATTGATTGGTCGCATTGGTTGGTGCTTGGTGTGCTACACTGGTATTACTTATATTTCATTTCTTCTTGTGAGTATTACTATAAACATATTTAGTTATTATCATATTATATGCATTTTCTTTTCAATGCTCTGATATGACTTTGTTGATATACCAGTAGTGCGTTTTTATTGTATTTTCATTTAGAATTTATGATATTAGTCTTCTAAGCATTATTCGTGTATGTAGTAGTTATTAAGATGTTAATTTTCATCAAATTTGTAATATTTGGGCTATTTTAAGCCTTTTTTTAGCGATTTTCCCAAAATTTACCGATATTAGTGATATATCCTCGATATATTCCAGACATCCCCCTTTTGACTTATTGATACGACATCATTATTGACATTTAAAACCTCGCATTAAATTTATGAGTCATACAATGAAGCTTTAGGAGAGAATAATTGAAAGAAGATTGAGGCAAGTTTCTGTAGTAAATGAAAATCGGTTTCAATTTATTCTTGGCTAGTTTACTATTGAGGCAATATGGCTCTTAAGGCATATAATGGAGATCTACGGAGCCAAGAAAAATGGTTTACATTTGTTCTTTATTGATTTAGAGAAGGCCCATGACTCTGTTTGAAGAGATCTTGTGGAAAATTTGGGAGAAGAGATACGTATTATTTCTATATATCAACCTTATAAAGGATAAATAGTGAAGCTATAGCTTATGTAAGGTCTATGGATGGATTAGTGGACTACTTTGATATTACCATTGGTCTACATTAAGGATCAGCTTAAGTCTATACCTTAACTTTGGTCATGGATGAGTTGATGAAACATATCTAAGTAAAGGTGTCATGGTTTATATTTTTTGTTTATAGCATTGTGTTGGTTGGTGAGATAAAATGTGAAGTGAATAGAAAACTTGAGCTTTGGAGAAAAGCCCTGGAAATTAAAGGCTTGCGCTCAAGCACGGCAAAGAATGAGTATATGGAATGTAAGTTTAGTGGTATAGAAAACAATGAAGGGATGGATGTAAAAATTGGAAAAGGGTGTATTTCAAAGAAAGATGTTTTTAGATATTTAGGGTACATTTTTCAAGAATATGGTGAAATTGGAGTTATTTCACATAGAATTAATGTAGGATGATTCAAATGGAGATGAGCATCTAGTGTTCTTTGTGATAAGAGGGTTCCTTTGAAAGTTAAAGGAAATTATTATTGACTTACCATGTTGTATAGTTCTAAATGTTGGGCTGTCAACTATAGATATGCGTAAAAGATATTTGTGGTGGAAATGAAGGTGTTAAGACTTATGGATATGTGGTCATTTAAGGAAGGATTGTATTTCAAATGAGACTATCTGAGAAAAGGTTGGGGTAACACTAACAAAGGATAAAATGGGAGAAATGTCTAAGGTGGTTTGGATATTTTCAGAGAAGATCACTACATGCCCCAATTAAGAGTTGTGAGTATTTGTGGATTTTACTCGTTAGGAAGGGGCGAGGAAGATCAAAGAAGTGTTAAAAGGAAACTATGAAGTTTAACCTCAATTACTTTAAATTAAGTCTAGAAATAACTCAAAATAAATCTGAGTGGAGGCAAAGAATCCATATAGCTGATTTCACTCAGTGTGGGAGAAGGCTTGGTTGTTGTTGCTATTGTGTTTCATTTTGTTTGAATCAGGCTGTATAGATACATTACAGCTCCTCTTTAAGCAAAAATGCCTTCACTTTCTATGAAGTACATTTGTGATCACTGGTCAAAATTAATAAAAATAGATGTTTGATGTATACTGGAAACAAATAATATCAGGTTTCTGAATTGCCATGCTACCATTTTCCCTCCTACTTGTTGCTTGTGTTATATCCTTGAGAATGTAGCCTCTTTTTTATCAAAGGTTCTTACATTTGTAACTTAATGACATCCGTGGTTCAGCCTTTTTGATTCCTGTTTTTCCTTGATAAAGCTACATGGCAGTTATTTGTATTTGTCGGTATGTAGGGTGACAGCCGCCTGGTTGCTCAGCTAATTGAAAGTATCATCTTTGTCATTGACTCCGTTCTGCCAAGGCTCCATAGACCACCTGAAGCTGTCATTGATGATCTTTATCAAGACCTGAAGCATATGATTGTCCGGCATTCTTTTCTGAACGTCGTTCATGCTTGCATCAGGCAATCTCCTATATTTTTGTTGCCAGTATAAGTGTATTTGCATATATTCTATGGCTTGAATGTTCAATTTGTTTCTTTGCTTCTGGAAATGAGATTTATGTGTTCAATAATTGCCATGTTTAGAGGAGAGCCATGTGTGGAGAAAAGCCTTGTGTCTGTCTGGACACTCTTAAAATTTGAGTTGGTTAGTAGGTTGTTGTGATTTTCAGCTTTTTTGTGTTGTTTTGTCTTTTGATTATTTGCCATCTTTTTTTTTTCGAAGAGAATTTCCAATTGTTCTGTGATTCTCATCTGTGGACAGAACATATATGAAATATGATGATACTGTCTTATTACATGCTTCGTTGCACAAGTTGTATGGTCTCTTTGTTGCCGTGGGTTTATTTGTTTGTGCTTCAGGCAAATCGCTTAAGGTCTGCATGCAATTGTTAGGGCAGTTCCTTCTGCAGATCTCTTACTTGTTTGTGTTCAAATTGTAACATAAAATTTCTTTGTTGGACATCTCAAGAAAAAGGATTTCCTGGTGTATTTCCTTACTATTCTCACTCATTTTCTGATGTTACCAATACCGTTTCTTTTTCCTTTTTCCATTTTTTCTCCCCACCTTTCTTTCAGAATTACTATCTCCTCTACGGCCTTTCCCTCCATTTTCTTCATGCTTTGCACTGCTCTATCTGGTTGCCTTTTGCTGCTGCATGTTATCTTGTTGCATGGTGCAGTTATTTGTTGCCCACTCTCAAATAACCTTCAATGTTGCTCACTGCTACTTAGTGACAGAGCACGGAAATAGGGGTGCCACTTGCATTGACAAGCAGTGCTACTGGCACCTAACATGCAGTTGTTTGTAGCCAATATTGTTGACATGTATACAAGGTTCGAAATATCAATTTCGACGTTGTTTTGGTAAATTTTTAATTGCGTATTTTTGGGGACATCATGGAAACATCCATATTTTGATGGCATATTTTGACAATTTCGATGGCTCAAAAATAGGCCATTTCAGAGGCATGTCAGGGGCATGCATCATCATGCTGACAAAAATGATAAAAGTAGTCAACATGATATAAATTTCAAGAAAATCACAAGCATTTATGTACTGTACAACTCAATGGTTGTTCAATCATCCAATGATGTGAACATGATTGATGATTCTCATTACTCAACTCCACTTCACCCACCGTAACCCATCAGGAAGCCTTAGCAGCAGCAGCAGCAGCAGCAGCAACACAGCATGGCAGCAGGCAGCAGACAGGAAGTTGCAACAGAAGCAACATGGGGTTGCGGAGCACCTCGGCGCAGGCCAGCAGTAGGAGCGTGCCAGTGCAGTAGCAGCAGTAGCAGTTGCAGTGTAACAGCAGCTGCCAACACTTGATCGCAGTCGAAATGCTGACTGTATCAGCGATATGCCAATGACATCACGGCATGCCGATGAAACCCATGCATTTCAACTTCGATTTTAAGTTGAAATGGGCCACCGGATGGAACCGTCATTTTGACGGCATGTCGGCGGCATGCCATTGACACTATGATCACTGCATGTAGAAGCAGAGAATGCGAGGGAAGTTAGCACTAGAGATTGACAAATTGAGGTAGGCTGATAGAGGGAAGAGGACATTGTTTGGGTGACAATGGGCCATGGACAAAAATAAAGTGAAGGCCAACTTCAGTGTTAAGTTGGTATAAAAAGTAGCAAAGAATTGTCTCAGGATGACCACCAATCCTGTGTGATCGTCCTTTTTATTTTCCCCCAAAAAAGAATGTTGTTTTAGAAAAAGAGCCACAAGAAGCCAAAAATCATAGGAGATGCATAAATGACACTCAACGCCAATTTTGCACCAAAAAGTGGGAAGGATCATTATGTATAATTACTATGGTAATCTCCCAATTAAGTTATCTTAGTATTTCTATTTTCGTTATCTTTCTCTTGGTTGTCAAGCTATGGTTAACATCTTGTAGCTAAATCTAGAATATCCTACCTAGATAAGATTGGCCTACTTTATTTTGTTTGTACTTTTGAAAAAGCACTTGTCTATTGGCTCCATTGAATTTTGTTTTGCCTAGTGAATTTCTTTTGATTTCCTTGTTCTTAACTTAAAAAATTCTTAAACACAAATTACTGAATGATTTGAACATTTATATATGTTGAGAGTCTTATTTGTTTTGTTTCATACTTTTCTTATTTTGTGGCTTGTTTGTTCTATTTCATATTGTTGAGGTACTCATTGACTATTTTCTTTTGGCCTCTCTTCCATAAATGGAGGCCTAGGATTTTATAGTGGTATAGAATGCTTCATTTTTTTCACATGGTATTATAGCAGGGATCCTAGGCTGGAGCTTGATACCTCCTTGGTCACTCCCCTCTTTTTTCTTTCTTCACTACATAAGCTAGGATTTCTTAGCAATTTATGCCTCTTAAGAAGCATGAGAGGTCTCTCTTCGAAGATTCTTAAAGGGTCTCAATCCCTAGGTCACAAGGCCTAAGGGAAGGAACCCTTTGATCTAGCCACCACTAGGTCAGGGGGGCATCAAAGTATAGCTGCCAACCCTAGCGACACTACTTATCATGGAATTCATGAAAGGATAATATCGTTATTATCGCATGAAATCACAACCATTTAATTAATTTTTGAACTCTTATGGGATAAAATCGAGTAAATATGGGAGTCTGGGTCGTCTTATAGGGAGGTGAAATGTTCAGGTCACTTTCTACGAACCTAAACTAACATATTTTTTCTATTTTTGAATATTGAGATTTTTTGGATTTTTAGATTTGGATAAGACAATAAAACCTAAAAATAGGGACTAGGATGCAAGATATGGACCTAAATGTAATTTGTGTAAATTTTATTTTTAAAAATGAACAAATTCTAAGAAAATTATCGGGCATACTTAAGATCTTAAATAATATTATTTTCGTGCACAACTAAGTTGTAAAACACATGGAATAAATTAAGAATAACATTTAGGACTAACTCATAACAATATAAGCATCCGAACATACAACGATTTTAAGTTTTTTTCTATATGGAATTTTTGCATAAAATTTTTGGAGTATTCTAACCTAACATGCATCAATGTATCGTAAAATTTTTAGAATTTTTGGATGCACGTAAATTAATGTAAAAATTAAGGAATACAAAGCAAGTATCTAAACATAACATAAATAAGGAAACATGTGAAATAATAAGCAAACATAAATGCAGTCAACTAATTAATTGAACATAGGATTTTTGTTTAGTTTTATTGGAAACTAATTGAGTCACAAGTATAACTAAAATTAAAGTACTCCAACTAAAATTAAAATACTTCAACTAGAAATAAAATGCAAAAGGGAAAGAGTGGAGGTGCTGAACGAAGTGGTGGAGATGGACAGGTGATGGAAGCAGAGGTCGAGAGGAGTACATGGCTACCCAAGGCTGCTTGCCCACTCGTAGGAGTAAGGTGGAAGAGAGGCTTGAGGGTGAATGAATTTCCATAAGGGTCTTGAGCCCTATTTATAGACCTAGTAGCCTTTAAAAATTCTAAAAAATCTTTCAAATTCATAGCAAAGGGATAAGGAAGTTGTTTTAGGGTCAAAACAACTCCTAATCCTATTAAAACTCTAATTTGTGGCCTTTTATCCCATATATATGCCACCACATTGCCTAAACAGGATTATTTCTTGATTTTTCTTGACTTAATCGCCTAAATGGGCTAATAAAAATATTTTCTTCAATCTTAGGCCACCTTTGAGTCTTTCAACGCCTCACCTGTGATATAAAAATAAAGAAAATATCATTATTCACAAAATATAAAGAAATGTATAAATTTATTATTTTTACAAAATAAATACCCGAAAATAGAAATAATTAGGTATGTAATTTATATAAACTTATGACTTGATCAACTACCACTCGTTGGAAATCTCAATCGCTAGCAAGTAGCATTGCTAAGCCAAGGATTGATCCATAGGGCCTTGCTATCTCGTAGGCCCCTCACCAAAGTGGTCGCCTAGAGCATGTCCGGTGTTGGTGACTGGTAAACTGGCCGATCATTGGAGAGGGCTCGCTAGAGTGGCTTTTTAGGGTCATTAGTGGTTGTTTTAGGTCGTAAAAGGCGATCAGGACCCTCTTTCTCCAATCAGAGGTGTTAAGAACTTTGTTTTGGAAGTTTTTTTCCTGATTCAAACTTGATATTAGAAGATGTTTCACTGAGATTGCATTTGGATGAGTTCTATCCACAAATAGTGTTTTGTTTGTTGATTGGTATTTGTGAACTCCAATTTATGTAAGATGGAATCTATGACAATTCATTTGCCTCAGGAGGATGGGAATAGAAGGCAATGTTAGAAATCCCTATTTCACCTGAGTGTAGAGCTTAAGGGATCTTGCTATGTGTTACAGTCACGATCACTCCCTCATACAGTTGAGGGATGTGAAAAGGATTGCATCCACATTAAATTAGAGTTAAAGAAGTGTGTAGTTGCTATGGAGGGCTTAACACCAGTATTGATACATGATGCTATGACTATCCCTAGGAGTAAGTATGATGTATTGATCCAAAGACTTCGTCAGTATGAAACATCTCAATTAGGAATTGCATGCTAATCTCAGAAGAAAGAAGCAGGATGGCTAATCAATTTAGGTGCATCTTGACATATATGTGGTGATGCAAGACAATTTTCTTCTCTTAGACCGGTCCTATCAGATAGAACTATACTAGTAGTTGATGGGTGGCATTCTCCCATTACTGGCTAACGGGTGGTACATGTGGCTCCTTACATGAAATTGGAGAATGTTCTTCTAGCCCCAGATTTTCCGTTGATCCTACTCTCTATTAGTCGAATCACGAAAGAGTTGAATTGCATGGCGATATTTGATGCAGTATCCCTAACATTCCAAGATGTTCTAACAGGACACACAATTGGTTGTGCCTGTAAATAAGGGGGTGTCTGTCGTCTTCTATAGTTACCCTATGCAGGTCACGTTTCTCTTCCATCAAGAGGGGCTTCCAGTTCTAGCTACCTATTGCACTTTTAGTTTGGTCATCTTTTGTTACATAAGCTTTGAAGGATGTTACCGCAAATTCCACCAACAACCACTTTTCAATGTCAAGTATGCCGACTTGGGAAGCATCATAGGAGTACATTCTTAAGGAGCCAACTTTGGAGCTCAGAAACTATGCTTTTGTTATTCCAGTTGGACATTTGGGGACCTAGTCGGGTCCCATATGGGTCACGGATTCTATTTGGTGGTAGTAGATGATTTTTCTTGCCTTACATGGACATCCCTCTTGAAATCCAACTCCGAAGCTGATGACATGATCAAGGCCTTCTTAGTGGAGATCAAAAATCGATTTGTGGCTAATGTGAAAGTAATTCAATTAGACAATGCCCTAGTGTTTTGTACTAACTCCCCTTGTGCCTTTTACAGAAAGTATGCAATCATCCACTAATCAAGTTGTCCTTACACGTTGCACCAGAATGGTTTGGCAGAAAGGAAACATCGACATATTTTGAATGTTGTGAGGACCCTCCTAATACACAATAATGTATCGACATCGTACTAGGGAGATACAGTGTTAACTAGTTATCTTATTAATCGGATGCCGTCTAAGTTCTTGACAAGAAAATTGCATATTCTATGCTATTTCCCAATCGTTACTTGTTTGAGGTGTCACTTAAGGTCTTCAATTATGTAGCTTGTGTGCATCTTCATGGTCTCAATAGGGACAAGCTTGCCCCTCATGTAGTCGAGTGCATCTTCGTAGGATACTTTAAGATTGAAAAGAGGTATCAATGTTATAATCCTATTGGCAGATGCTGCTATGTTAGTATAGATGTTACATTTTATGAGTCAGCTCCTACTGAAGGTGTAGCTATCATTAATCTACAATTAGCTCTCAAATTAGCACGCTTGCTACTGAAGGTGTAGCTGTCATTCCACTTCCTATACCATTAGATGCATCATAGAGGCAGTCATCTATGGATCCATCTCAAGGTTTAGGAAGTTGGTATACGGTATGCAATAAGTTGGGTCACCACATAGATAGTATACGATATGTGGATGAGTATGCAATTTTGTATTTTTTATTTAAAAATGTATAAAATAATTAATCAACTTATTAAAATTTATGTTTTTACAAATAATACATAAATAATAAACATCAACCACAACTAAAATGAGACCTAAACTTAAGCTTAAATCATAGTAACCAGTCATACAACAAATTTAGACCTAAAATATTTTCTTTTTAAAAAAAAAAAAGACTTAAAATATATTCTATCACAAAATCGACCTCCTACTTGGTTGACTACTTGAGTATTCGGTCCGAGTAGTCGGCCTTGCCCGCTTAGTGGACTGCCTGTGGATACTCGGTGCGGAGGGGGCAACGCTGATGAGTATGTGGCCACATAGTTGACCTACTCTGTCAACTTCCTGAACATCGATCCACCTCCTTCAAGTGGTCTTCCTAACGGCATGTTCGAGACGATGTATATTTGTTGTCAGACTAAAGGGGAAGAACCACCCTCTCTAGAGGTTTTTATCCAAAAATAGTTTCTTCTACTCTAAAGGAGAGTTTGGTAGCTACTAATACAAAGGTTCACTTTCCTGCCGCTCAAAGAAGTTCTAATATACCTCAGCAACCTGAGGTTGCAACAACTGAAGACTAAGAACTTAAGCTTGGTGAGACGTGATTTAGATGAAGTCAATTTTGATTTACCAATTGCCTTATGAAAAGGCACCAAGTCATGTACTTTGCGTCCAATGTTCCCATATGTCTATGGCGAGTCTCACTTCTCAGTGCCGACAAATTGCTATTGCTCTTTCTATTATTTGGACATCTACTACATATCAGGAGGCACTATGTGATCCAAAGTTGTGACGAGCCATGGAGGAAAAAATGGTTGCGTTAGACTCTTGTGGAACTTGGAGTCTCGTTCAGCCTTCCAATGATGCAGCAGTGGTAGAATGCAAATGGGTGTTTATTGTCAAGTATCGTCTGGATGGGTCTGTTGAGAGATAAAGCTCATCTAGTAGCAAAGGGATACACTTAGACATATGCTATAGATCACTGTGACTCTTAATCCCTTGTGGCACGGATGCCTAGAATTCATATTCTCATCTTTGTAACGGTTCATAAGGATCGGCCACTCTATTAGCTGGATGTCAAGAATACATTCATCTATGGTGATCTCAATGAGGAGGTGTATATGCAGCAACCTTTTGGGTTTGAGTCTACTGGGGAGTGTACCAAAGTTTGTAAACTACACAAGGTGATCTATGGACTTAAACAGAGTCCAAGAGCATGATTTTAGAAACTGTGTAAGGCCATTGAGAAAATTGTATTCAAAAGATCTACTGCAAGTCATTCTCTGTGTGTGGAAAGTTGACTAGGGGATCATTGCGATGCTGGTATGTGTAGATAATATCATATTGATTGGTGATGATTGATAAGAAATCATGACAAGGGGATCATCACAATGTTGTGATAAGCACTATGTTACAAAGGCCTTGGGTTTTCTCCAATACTTCCTTGGCATCGAGGTAGCTAGAAATGCATGTAGAATAGTTCTTTTCCAGAGGAAATATGTGGTAGATCTTCTTCATGAGACATGCATGTTAAGTGCCAAGCGTGATTCTATTTGCATGAATCCAAGTATACACCTCTACGTAGATGGCTTAGGATAGGTTGATGCTTGGTAGTTTAGGAGCCTAGCAAGAAAATTGTTGTATGTTACAGTCACGCACCTTGATTTCTCCCCTGCTATGAGCAAAGTGAGCCAATTTATTGATAAGCCAAGACAAGTACATTGGGATGTTATGATGATGATTCTCAGGTACCTGATGTCTATATCAGGGAAAGGCTTATTGTTTACTAAAGGCAAGGTTTTAGATGTAGCAGCATATACAGATGCAAACTATGCGATGTGTTTGAAGGATAGAAAATGCACCATAAGATTTTGTACTTTTGTTGAGGGTAATCTGGTTACATGGGAAAGCAACAAACAAATTGTGGTAGCTAAATTAAGTGTTGAGTTTGAATATTGGGCAATGGCCCAAACCACTTATGAGTTCATGTGGATCCACTTTGTCCTTGAGGATCTTCTTGATATTGCTATGCCTGCCCTCGTAGAGATGAAATGTGATAACAAGGCAGCTCTATTCATTACCAATAATCTAGTCTTCCATGAAAGTATGAAACATGTGGAAGTGGTTTGTCTTTATACTTGGGATATGAGCCAGAAGGAATACATCTGCACTCTTCTTGTGTTATTTGAAGATCAGGTTGCGGACATGTTCACTAAGGGCCTTCCTCAATCCTCCTTCAACCGATGTTGTACCAAGCTGAGCATGATAAATATGAATGCTCCAGCTTGAGGAGGAGTGTTATTCTATGGATTGTTTGTTCTATTTCATATTGTTGAGGGGCTTGTTTACTGTTTTCATTTGGCCTCTCCTATGTAAATAGAGGCTTAGGGTTTCTTTGTGGTGTAGAATGCTTCATTTGCATTAACAATATGGGAAAAGAGCATGTGTTATGAGATCTGTGAAATGGCATTGTTACCCTACGTGGGTGGTAATTCTAAATGATACTTGTGAGATTGGAATCATCTGGTATGCTAATGAGACAGAAGCATTGCATATGCAGATGATGTCATGTAAATTGACTTGCAATGCACGAAGTGTAAAGGCACTCGGAAGATGTTTAGATAGTGTCTCTTTGGGAGAAAGAAAGGCCCTCGAAAAATATTTGCAGTCCTGATAGCAGCATGGCATCCAGATGAACTGGAATAAGTTCATTTGATTAGTGCTGCTAGGGTTTGCTGTTTCTTATTAGCTATGATTTTTGCAAACATATGTTCGGCAATTTGCATGTCAAGTCACCGTAGGCTTTGATGCAATGAAAATTAACATCTTTTCCATGCATGATATAATAATGAATGTACCTTTTTCTTGCTCCTTCTAGACATATATTCTTGTTAATAGTTACTTAGGCAATGCTCCTTTTTTATTGTCTATGTTTCAGATGTCTTTGCACTGTTGCTAAAGCAACTGGAAGGGGCATGGACTTGATCGAGTATCTTATTCAGTTTTTTTTCAAAATTCTGGATGGATCTGAATATGATAATAAGCAGGTAAGACTCATTAACTTAGTTTTTAACAAATTATTTGCTGGTCGATCTCGAGAATCCATGTCTCTTCGTCTGTATTCATACTTGTGTAGTCTTAGCTGCATTTCTCCCCTTTACTTCTGATGCAGATTGTGTATTGAAAGTTCAACAGTCGTCCAAACATGTAATACACTGTTAAAAGGATGATCTGTACCCGTGCTTTCCCCTTCCACATCATTCCTACCTAACACTAATTGCCACCTATTTATTGGAATAGTTGCATTTCAGCTTAAATTTTATGGACATTGGTGAGGGTTGAAAAGACCTGTGAATCTCTAGGAAAATGCACTAGACAGGGAGTGAATGGTACAGAAAATGACGATAATACATACATATGTATGTACGCACATATGTATGTGTGTTTGTTTGTAAGCTTGCATGCATCTATTATAGTAAGCAAACCACAAGAAACCAGAATTTTAAGTGGTTTCCTGTAAACAGGTCGGTCCACCAGGCAAGTCTCTGAATTTCTGTTTTTTGAACACCTATTCTCTCTACCCAAGGGAGAATCAAATCCACTAAACAATCTCAAGGTAACCTGTTACCTCGACATAGTGTGATATGTGTACAAAGAAAGCAAGTGAAGTGCAAGATGTAAGCTGATGGAAAATGCTTACAACAATTCCCAAGTCATCTTAAAAGAGATCGAACAAGATTACCATTTTGGAGTGGGGAAGGAAACTTAGAATGAAAGTGCATGGGAGCAAGTCTTCATAGACCTGAGCGCTATCGCAAGAAATGAGAGCAGTGGACTTGGAGCTCTTGAGTGAATTGTTTGACACATGAGTTAGTGTGTTACAAAGGGTGCTATGGAGGACTATTTATAGGCTTTGAGAATGCTGAGAAGCACTAGCTGTGGGCTCCAAATCAAATCAAATTAAAGCGATAAAATGAAACAGATTAGGTGCCAAAGGATACTTTCTGGTTTGGTGCAAGGACATGTCTGCCAGTATAATAGCTGTGCACAATTTGTGCATTGCATATATAGGTCTTGTTTGAACAACCAGTCTAGGAAAAAACATATCCTATTTGTACCATTACAGACCCTTCTGCACCAGTGCATCCCCGTGTTTGTAAGCAGGTTGTACCAGTGCTCATTTTTTAGACCAGTGCACAACTTAATTTGTTATGTCCAATATCCTTAAAATAATTTAGAAAAGTTTAACGTTCAATTTTTGAAAACAAATTTCATTGAAGAAGGATATGTACCGGTGCGAAAGTTACTGAACGAGTGCAGTTCCAATTATTTGAGGTGCATGGTGCAAATAGGTTTGTATTGTTACATGATCGATGTGGCCCTGTTTTTGACCGATGCACTGCCTTTGTAAGTAGTTAAGTTGAATTCCTTCATGCTTGATTTTGAAATTGATGTTCGTAAATGAAACCTATTATCTCTAATTCTGCTTTAGCAGGCTTTAGAGCCATTTTTAAAGAGGCACACAAGTAAGGCTGCTAACCAAATCAAACTATTTGAATTCTAATCAATTTTGATTTGGTAATTATTCAATTCAATTCGAATGAAATGAACTGAATATGAATCTTATATCTAGATTCGATAGCTTAACAAATTGATTTTTTTTCTTAAATTCGATTTGAAAATATTTGATCTGATCCGATCCAATATGTGTGTACGTATAGATACATTATTTTCCATTTAAAAACCAAAACCCCCAATATGAAATATACTATAAAAAATGAAAATCAATGAATTATATGAAATTTGATTTAATTAGCACCCCTAATCACGTGTTGCCATAGCAGAGATTAACACTTTTAAAGAATAAAGAAAGCTATTCAAGAATTCCAAAGGAAATATTCTATAATGTAGGACTTTGGAATAGCTAACCTACATAGCTTGTTTATGATATCATGTGAGATGCCTTTAGAAGTTCATGAATGACTTTTTTTCCAATAAGTTTGTTTATATGCTATTTTTTTATGTTTGATTATGTCGATTCAATGATGTAGAGGTCCAAAATTAACTCGGTGGTTATAATCAGTGATCTACATTAAAAATCCTTATTAAAACACAAATTGAGCTTAGAAAAACTTATTGACAATGAAGTAGTTATGTATCATATAAATTCAATGAATAAATATTTGAATCTGTAATGAATTGAATATGGATCTAGGTTTTCAAATTCAAAGTAAATTCAAATCTAATTCAAAATCAAATTTTCTTAAATAATTGAATCCAAATCTGGGTAGATTCAGTGAAATTTGACTCAATTAGCAGCCCTATATAAAAAGATTTAAAAAGTAAAAATAAAAGGATCTTTTTGGACATCTCAAGATTTCTTTGATCGTTACCTTGAAATGAATCAACTCTTAAGTTAAGTTCATTCTCCGATGGTCCATTTGCCCTTGCATGAGCTTGATTTCTGTCAACAGCAACTTAATACAGATACAATCACCTTTATTTAGTTTGTCAGGCATATGGAGCTTAGTTCCAACAATTGTGTCCTATTTCAATGTGAGGATAGGCTATGGAATATGATAATCTTTGAGTTGATGGAAATTTAAATTTAATAACTGGGTCAAAGTTGATTGAACATTAACTGATGTGGGCTTGGGTTGTGTTTGCACATCCGAAACATGTCTCGATCTGATGGTGACTTCTACAAACCTAGTAATTTGAGGATGGGGAGCAGGCATGGTACTCATCTCTGCTTGCACTTTCCATCCGGTACCCATCCTTAACTCTTTATTTGGTGTGTAATATGTGCATCACTCACTCATATTACAATGACCATATGAGATAAGAATAATCCAAAGGACATATGTAAATTAAATCAAGTACATGCAAGCAAAATGCTTATTATAGATATATCAAGTGAAACGTCTGCAGTGTACCAAGAGTGGTGCCTTCTTTTTTTTTTTGGAAAGGGAAGTAACACAAGTTATATGTGTGCATATAGGAGAATTTTCCAATGAACCTAAGGCTTAAATAGCTTACTTGAGCCAAAAAAGTTTTTGCAAATGCATCTTTGAATTTGAGAAAGCTTACTAACTATTTTAAATGTACTTTACGAAAGTTATCAAATATTTATGAGTTTGTCTTAAACTTCTACAAATATAATGCATTTACAAGTTGGATACACTTGTCTAAGGAATTTCCAACGAACCAAATGATATTTGTTGCAAATACGATTTCAAGTTTTATGAAGTTTATGAACTATATTACGGAGTACTTCAAAAAAATTATCAAACATCTTATAAGTTCTAGATTTTTACAAACTTAATGCATGTATGAATCATCTACGATATCTTACCCGATTTAGTGTGGGAAAGGTTGTGTTTATTGTTGTTTTGGGGCATGGCAGTAAAGTATTGTGTACCCCCGATTTGTGTTATTTTCCTATGGGGAGGCGTGTCAACACCCGTGTACTGTTTTACAAGGGTGTCGAGGCATCTTGCAAAATTCATTTGAGATAGGGTGAAAAGAGATGATAGAAAACAAAATGGCATTAAATGGGATGGCAATTGTAAGGGCTGCACGTATGTCTGAACTCTAATGAGTTTACCAGTTATAATTCATAGCATTGACACAAGTTGTTAGCATATATTTTCTATTTTCTATATTTCGTTATATGGCTGTTGGATTTGGTTTGCTCCTCAGGAGTTTTTATGTACTTTCACCCTTTCAGTCTCTCTCTATATAAGAAAGCCTTAGGGTTTCTAATTGAATTTGAATCATTTCATCCAATTTGGTATCGGAGCACCGATCCTAGACCGTGGCTCTGGTTATCCCACCCCTCACGACCTCCTAAACCCTAACCACCAAACCCTAATTGCCTCTCTCTTCCTCATGAGTGGCAACAACACTCGGAGGAGCTCCGGTGACGCGCTGTAGCATGCGTAGCGGTGCTACGGCAGTGCGGAGGGGGTTGCTGCACCGTCAGCGGTGTTGTGACGAGCTTGGAGGCCGATCTAGCCTCCGACGGCGGCACAATAGCAACTAATTTGTTGGTTGGGCCTGCGACGCGGTGCTGCAGGCGATGCTGACCTCCAGCAGCCACGCGATGCCACCAAGATCGCGCAGTAAGGCCTAATGGCACTGATCCAGCCACTGCGGTGATCGGTAGCATAGCACAGCGGCGATGGTGACCTGTGCAGCGACGGTGGTCTACAGGGCCGGTGCTCCTCATAAGGAGTAGCAGGCTGACCATGCTCTTAACCATGCAGGGGGGTTGCACAAGGCTGAGCAGTCCTGATTTAGGCTCCAGGCGGTGGCTGTGAGGGGTGTGTAGCCCTACACTAGGGATTGTGTTCCTCATGTTCACAAGGAGAGGGAGTCTAGGTCTCTTTGGGGCCACCTTGGGTGTTCTCCTTGCACCCAGGTAAGGCCAACATCTATTTAAGGAGGCCTTTTGTCAACGATGTAAATCTGAATATGGATTTCTTCATTAATGAGTTCATTTCATTTGGTGTGATTGATGGATACCTTTAGATTAGTTCGTTTCATTGATTGATGAATTGTTTAGGTCATTTTGGACATGTTGAATTCACCAGGAATTGTTGAGTTCGTGATGAAGGCCGTAATGGAAGCATGACAAGTCAGTCTTGACAGAGATCGTCGTGTCAGACAATGTTATGTGAATAAACGTGAAAGCCCTTCTACACGAGGTAGGGGGCGTCGTCGTTGATAGGGTAGCAAGCAATGGGCCACTGGTATGTTCTCTTGCAAGATAAGTCATGTTCAAACTGTGACTAAAGCTATAGAGTAGGCCGATGGGATTGTTAAGAATAAAGATGCGGCTGTTGTGTCTACCACTTTAGATACTGCAGCACTTGCCTCTTCTGCAGATGATGGATGGCCAATTGTTTCCAGGGCATCCAGGCATCTTAGTGGAGACCGAGAGTGCTTTCGCATGGTGCGTGATGTTCCTCCTGGTAGAATTGTTCAAGTGGCTGCTGCACATCTTTCTCAGGTTCAGGGTGAGGGGGAGGTTACTATATCTCCTACCTTGAGATTGCACAATGTTCTATTTGTTCTTGATTTTTCTATCAGTTTGTTGTCAGTTAGCAGGATTACCAACGAGCTCAATTGCAGAGCAATCTTTGATGATGTGGGGTGTGTTTTCCAGGACAAATTCTCAGGGAAAACTATTGGTGGTGGACACAAGGTGTATACCGCTTAGCTCTGTCTCCATTGGCAGTTGTTGGAGAGGCAGATGTAGCATACAAGGCAGGGATAGCACTTCAGTGGCACCGTCGACTGGGACATCCCTCTCTAGATTGACTGAGACGGGTTATGCCTCATTTATCACCTACTATTGATCTTCTTTGTGGCGTTTGCCAACTAGGCAAGCATCATCGTTCCAGCTATTCTCCTAGCACTAAGGTTGCGTCATCTGCATGTTTGGATTTACACCACATGGACATATAAGGCCCGAGTCGTACTCCTGACAAGCAGGGATTTCGCTTCTACTTTGTTGTCGATGATTTCTCCAGACTATCGTGGTTCATTTTGCTTCGTAGTAAGTTAGATGCAGGAAATACGATTAAGATGTTAATTAATCAGGTCAAGATTCAATTTCTCTACAGTTGTAAAGATTGTTAGAATTGACAATGCACTTGAGTTTTGCACCAGGAGACTAGCCCAGTTGTATAGCTCCCTAGGCATCATACATCAGACCTCCTGCCCCCATACGTCCCAGCAGAATGGTGTGGTAGAAAGGAAACACAAACATCTCTTAGGCGTGGCTCGGACATTGTTGATACATCACAATGTTCCATTTTCCTACTAGAGAGATGCCGTTTTGACTGCTTGTTACCTAAGCAACAAGATGCCTAGTTTAGTCTTTCATGAGCAGATTTTGTATCATATACTGTATCTAGATAGAGATTTGTGTGTTGTACCTCCTCTGATTTTCGACTGTTTCATTTATTCACATCCTTGATCCTATCAAGGACAAGCTTGCTCCCCGTGCGGCCAAATGTGTATTTTTGGGTTACAATGTCACTCAGAAAGGCTACCAATGTTATGATCCCATTGGTAGGCGACACTATGTTGCATGGATGTCACGTTTCACGATGAGGTGCTTTATTTTTCTAAGGGGGACCGTCGGATGTCTACTTCAAATGCACCTGCCTCGATGCCCTTTCCCCTTATCCAGTTTGAGGATATTCCTATTTCGACTCCCCCACCTCCCGCTTTTGATTTCAGGGAGTCCATGGATGATTTTGAGAAGCTACATGGTTTGATGCGCATGTACAGTAGACCTCACTTGACTCTGTAGAGGCCATCTCCGTCTACGCAAACAGACTCTCCTGCACAGGTGCATGTTGACTCCATTGGGCTGTCTGTTGACGATGGTCCCACAAGTCACTCTATGGTGCTTGATGCCATTGAGGATATTCCTATTGCTATTAGGAAGGCTCCACGCTCTTGTGCTCGCTACTGCGTTGCAGGTTATCTTCCTAGTGCCCATCCTGGGAAGTCGTTTGTCTAGTTTACTTCTGTCTTGTTAGCTGCATAGATCCCTACTACCTACCAGCAAGTCATGCTTCATCCAAAATGGTGGGCTACCATGAAAAATGAGATGGTTGTCTTCAGGGTCGCGGTACCTAGGAGCTCACTCCACTCCTTGATGAAGCTATTGTAGATGGATATTCATAGTGAAATTCAATCTAGAAGGGGCATTGTCAGGTACAAGGCACGTATAGTGGCAAATGGGTTCATCTAAACCTATAGGGTGGATTTCTTTGACACCTTTGCACCAGTTGCCAGACTTCCTACTGTATGGGTGTTGGTTGCAGTGGCAATTCAGTTAGATTAACCTTTATATTAGCTGGATGTGGAAAATGCCTTCCTTTATGGGGATCTCCAAGAGGAAGTTTATATGCAACAACCGCCTGATTTTGAGGCTCAGGGGGAGTGTGTATGCTGACTACAGAAGGTCATCTATGGCCTTAAGCAGAGCCCAGAGCCTAGTTCCAGAGACTATGACAGGTTGTGGAGGCAGCTAGGTTCAGGAGGTCAACAACCGACTTCTCTTTTTGTCAAGACTAAACGAGGTATAGTGGTACTTCTTGTTTATGTTGATGACTTGATTGTCACAGGAGATGATGAGCAGGGTGTTGCTGAGATTAAGCGCATCCCAGCAGAGTAGTTTGTCATGAAGGACTTGGGAGCTCTATGGTACTTTTTCGGTATTGAGGTTGCTCACAGTAAAAAGGGTGTGGTTTATCCCAGAGGAAATATGCTTTGGACATCTTGCAGGAGATTGGCATACTTGAGGGCAAGGAGGCCCATATTCCTATAGCCCCAAGATGCCACTATATGATGAGAATGCACAGTTGGTAGATAGCAGGCAGTACAGGCAGCTTGTGGGTAAGTTGCTATATCTCACTATTACGAGGTCAGACATCTCCTTTGCAATAGGGAAACTGAGTCAGTTCATGGCTAAGCCAACACGCCAACACTGGGATGCAGCATTGATGGTGTTCAGATACATCAAGAAGATTCCTGGGAAGGGTCTTCTCTTTTCCAAGGGTTCTTCCATAATCTTGATTGGATACTCTGATGCGGACTACGCTGAATTTCATGTGGATCACAAATCCACTACTGGGTTTTGCACCTTTCTAGCAGGGAGTTTGATTATATGAAGGAGCAAGAAGCAGAGCGCAATTGCAAGATCTAGTGTCGAGTCTAAGTACAGGGCAATGGCTTAGGCCACTGTAGAGATGATGTGGATCAGATCCCTGCTTATTGACTTGCAGATACAATTTTCTAGCTTGATGGAGATGAGATGTGATAATAGAGTAGTTATCTTTATTGCCAACAAGCCAGCATTTCATGAGAGAATGAAGCATGTTAAGGTTGACTATCACTACACCAAAGACATCATTCAGAAGGGGTTGCTTTATACCATGTAAGTTACATCTGAGGAACAGATTGCTGAGATCTTTACCAAGTCCTTAGCCAGATCTCTATTCATGTGTATCTAAGTTGAGTATGATAGACATCTATGTTCCAGCTTGAAAGGGAGTGTTAGCATATATTTTTTATTTTCTATTTTTTCATTTTTATATGGTAGTTGGGTTTTATTTGCTCCTTAAGGGCTTTTATGTACTTCACCCTTTCGGTCTCTCTCGATATAAGGAAGTCCTAGGTTTCTAATTGAATTTAAATCATTTTATACAATTCAAATATTTGCAAAAACTCGCTGAAAGCTAATCAAAATCAATGTGAACTCAGATATTGATAGAATATGGTTTCAAAGCATCAGTTCCATTGCGAACTGCCTATTGAGTATTGGTTTTGGTGGTTAGCTTTTGATCTGCATCGTAACATGCTTCTTTTGAGCCTAGAAAGAAAATGCATGTGAAAAGCCTGTCTTTTTTCCCGTGCATCTCTAGGTTGTCTTTTTAGTCATGGATGTTAAAGTCCTATTAATTGCATGCTTCTTGAGGCTTGAAAATGGGCACGGTACTCCAAGATAGTCTTATTTTATTTGACCCTGAACCTTCTCCTGCATGACGTTGAAAGTGGCATGGAACATTGTTTTCTGAATAGGAAAAAAGAAGGCTACCGGACCAGTAGGCGTCCAGCAAAAATTCTTCAGTCCATCAAAGAATAAAGAGAGGTTCAAATGTTGGATCCAGAAATCAAAAAAAGAGAGAGCGTGCTTACTGCATCTTCCATCCAGATCCTAACTTCTGTGAAAATCTTGTCATTCCTCTGGACTCAAATGCTCCACAGGAGTAGCAGACAACTTACGCTGCATGTTCATGTCCACGCACAATCCATGCCTGAAGTTCCTCCAAAACTCCTTAAATGAATCATTTTGTCAGGCAGGGAGACCCACTCTCCTTGGTAACTCTCTTGTAAAGGCACAGCTTATCGACAGATGCCTCCAATACTTGTCCTCCACCCCAAATAAAACGTAGTTGACATCCTGTTCATTTTTAGTCCACCTGCTTTGTCTAACCTTTGCCACCAACCTCCCTCTTTTGAGCAGCTACATAAAAATCTTTATCTTCAAAGTAATTTTCATCTTCCAGATAAACATCCACCTCTCCTCTAAAGATTTTATAGGTGCGTTTAACGGAGAAGCTTCCAAGGCACCATTCTAGTGAATCTTTCCTCTCTTCAACCAAAAAGGTTCTAGATCTGCTAACAGTTGTATAAGCTCTTGAGCCCTCTCCTGTGACAGGTGACCACCAAAAACAGGCACCCAAGTTTCTACATGCCGAACAAGGGGCCCATTGCAAACTGCCCGAACCAAACAATTCTTTGTAGACGTCAGAGAATACAAACAAGGAAATGTGGCAGCCAAGGCTTCCAAGCCTATCCAATCTTCCTTCGCAAAGCAGAAGGTTTTCCCTTCACTGACGACTGGTTGAAAGCAGTGAGTAAGTTGGCTCATAACCTCACACAAGCCTCTCCAAAAAGCAGACAAACCTCGTGGGACGAGCATCTGGTCATTCCAATTGAGTGTTGTTCCTTAAGAGTTAGTCAAATTGTTATGCCACGGCGTTTCTCCATTAGTAAGAAGCTTTACTACACATTTCGCTGGGAGTGCATCATTGAAATTTGAAAGATGTAGAACCCCCAAACCACCCTGCTGAACCAGTCTACAAATTTCCTCCCACCTGAACAAATGCATAAATGCCCCTACATGGCCAGCCCACTTCCAAAAAAAACCCCTTCCTAACTGCATCAACTTTCCCGATCACCATCTTTGGCAGCCTGAAAACAGACAAATGGAAGATTGGCACAGCTGATAACACAGGCTTTAGCAAAACCAGCCTCCCACTAGCATGGAACATTGGGTGTGAAGGCAGAAGATCCAATAGTCATCTGATATTTTTAATATGGAAACTCTTTTTCCTGACAATTGGATAGTTTAGAAGATATTTTAAGTATAGCATGGTATTTGCATAGAAGTCTAATGCTAGGGAAGTAAATAAAGAAAACTGGGAAGAGAATAACAGGAGAAATGAGAAAATGGGCTGAGGAAACATGCAAATCCATCTGCCGGAGGTCTGCAGGGATGAGCCATGCTGAAGGCTAGTGGTAGGGGTGTTGATGCTGGAGGGGGAAGCAGCTCTGAGTCTGTTGCTGGAGAGACAACAGTTTCTTGAGTTGCAGTTGTTTTCCTTTTTTGTGCTGGGGGAGGACATTTATCTTCCTTAGGGGCTTCACAATTTGCTGAGGGATAATGTGTGGGAGGAAATTTCAACCAGATGCGATGCTACAGAAATGTAAATTAACTCATGAATAAAGACCTATCTGAAGTCCAGTTTACTCCATGCTGATGCTCCATTAATCCAGCTGTATCTTACTATCTATTCTTGTACATTTTCCTGTGTTGATTGACAATACCAAGTGATTCATTTATATATTTGGGTTGTCTATATGTCACTTGTGATATTCCTATTTAAACGGTAGCATTTTAATTTCAGTTACTTGGACGATCTCTATTTTGTCTTGGTCTGCTGATACGCTATGGCAATAATATGGTAGTGCCTTCACATAACCCGGATGGCCTCATTGCAAAGAGCCTACAGTTGATTAAAAGATATCTAGTTCTAGATGATTTTGGTTCAAAAGTCCGAGCTCTACAGGTGTCTTTTGTTATGTCTTCTTCTCTGTTTTTTTTTTTTTTTTCTGTTCACTGGTTACTTATGTTTTATTCCATCTTTCAGGCATTGGGGTCTGTCTTTATTGCTAGACCTGAATGCATGCTAGAAATGGATATGAGAAAAATATTGGGGGCCTCACTGTCATCTGGCACTGATGTGAGAATTAAGGTAAGAGTTTTGTATTTTGCTAATGCTGGATGCTGCTTCCCCTGCTGCTGTTTTAATAACCATCTTACTTTCATACACCAGATGCAAGCATTGCAAAATTTCCTTGAATATCTGCATGATGTAGAGGATCAAATGGATCAAGATAATGCAAATTGTATGAGGAACCCGCATATGGGAAATGCAGTACCTATTGCTGCAGGTGCAGGTGACACAAACATATGTGGGGGAATTGTTCAGCTGTATTGGGAAAACATCTTGGAAAGCTCACTGGATTCCAATGATCAAGTTAGGCATTCTGTTCTCAAGGTACCCGGGACATTTCTTTGCAAAATTAGTGTGCTATTTGATACAATTGCTGTGAAGATGAAGATTGTAATTTTTTTACTCATCTCTTTTGCTCCTTTTAACCTTCTTTTGTGTGATAGATTATGGAAATCGTACAACGCCAAGGCCTTGTTCATCCCATAACTTGTGTCCCATATCTTGTGGCACTTGAAACTGACCCTAATGATGGAAATTCGAAGTTGGCACATCAGCTGCTAATGAACATGAATGAGAAGTATGTGGACCCTTTTCCCTGCTTTTTCTGCAATATTTCCATAGAATTGATTAATTTGTTTTCTCCAGGTATCCTGCTTTTTTTGAAAGTCGTCTGGGTGATGGCCTCCAAATGTCATTCCGATTTTATCAAGTAATAGGCAGTAACCATACTCAAGAACAAGCAAGCCAGAGGGGGAAAACTTGTGGAAGTGCTTTCACTTTTGTTAAACCTGGAATTTCTCGTATATATAGACTAATCCGTGGTAACCGTAATTCAAGGAACAAATTTATGCATTCAATTGTAAGAAAGTTTGAACCTGGTGGTTGGAATTATTCGTCAGTGCCCTTTCTTGTGTAAGCTTGCGGATATTACTCTTGACTTTTGGAACATCTTCTGTTGTACTGTACTAATTCTCAATTCTATGTATAATTTACAGATATTGCACAGAAATTCTTGCTTCTCTTCCATTTACGTGGCCTGATGAACCTCTCTATCTGATTTATGACATTAATCGTGTCTTGCAACTTAATGCTGGGCCAATTGAGTCAAATATGAAACTCTGGTACTCCAGCTTCCTGCAGAAGTACTCAACAAATCATGATGCTAACCAGGAAGTGGATGTTAACCCTACTGACCATGACAGCATCGTTGCCTCCAAGATGGCTTTGGACATTTCTTCTGTAATTTCTGAGGACCACATGCAAAATTTTCAGGTGATATACTTTCATCATATATAATATATCTTTTTCCTCATTTCTAAACAATCTTATCATAAATAAATGGTGATATCTCTGATTGATAACATGATTATAAGTTTTCTTTTGAATGCAATTTCTCATTCAATGATTATAGAATGAAATAGGATTTGTTGAACTGCCTAGATGGTTCCTTTACTTGTGTGGATGCTGACAGTGATCTACATCTCTATTTGGGGGGCATTGATATTTGAGTAAATGTGTTGATCTTTCCTACAATAGCTATTCCCCTTTTTAGATCGATGAGGTTAGTGCAAATTATTTCACTGGATCCACTTCTGTACCCATAGCTCATTATTGGCTGCTTCCTTAAGCTTGAAAGTTGGAGGAAAATGATTTACACGTATTAGATGAGAGGATTTACATTATAAATGGATGGCAAGGGGCAAGTGAGTAGAAAGTATATTGACCTGAAAATATTTGATAGTTTGCTTCTGAAATACTGTAATAGCATACCGTACTTTTAGATTGCTTTCTCGATACATTCTCACATCTGCACCCTCAAGTTTGTGGTCGCTATCTAATGCATGATTTGGCATTGAGTTTGCAGTCACTGCATTCTTTTCCTTGCTAAGTGGTAAAGATTTTATTGCAATTGTCTAAGAAATTTATCCCCCTCGAATATGTGGGAACGCCTTGGATTTGGTTATAAATCAAATGACTGGTTTGGTAGATATTTGGATTTGCTTCCCTAACAAATGCTTATTATTAGGGTGATTGTCATTTGGCCATGGCACTGCAACTTTTACTGAGGTTGAAGAGGCACCTGAAAATTACATATAGTTTGAACGATGCCCGTTGCCAGGTAATTTTTGTACAATCCTGGTTTCTTCTCCCCAAATTATACTGTCTGTGATTGTTAGTTAAAATATCCCGTAATCCTGCCTATCTTTGGATCTCTGTCCAGGCTTTTTCCCTTAAGGAGGTTCCTAAGCCTGGCGAAACACTATCTAGGCAGCATGTACCTCTAAACATAGCCGATGCACCTACTGCTTCACCTAAGACATGCAAGGAGTTGGTGGACCGGTACCAGGTGATGCGACAGACCCTACTCATGCTCAATATATTATTCCATCTTCTGAAATGGGTGAACTCCACACTTTCTCATAAAATATCAACTACTTATCTGAGTTCATAGTGACAGTTGGGTGCAAAGGGTGCTAGCAAATCATGTATTGTTACTTTTTTCATTTCTGTTATATCTCTGGTAATAGAAAGAGGTGCAGATCTCTCTCAGATGTGAAATAAGTTGATGGTAGACATGGATTATCTAGATAATAAGCTTGACGGGTCATGGAAGCCACAGGCTTGCACGATTCTACATAATATAACTTAGAACTATAAAGTAATTAGTTGATGTCTTGTACATATATTGGTAGAATCATCTGTATATTCAGATAACAGACAGGAACGTAAGTTTGTTGGGGATGCTGAAGCCATATTGCGTCAATTTCTATCTCAATACCATCCATGTGTTCTCAAAAGTTGATTCAGCAGCAGATGGATTTAGTAGAACATATTCCTATTTTACTCCAATATACCATTGATTCCCACCTGGCAGCAGCAGCATAATTATCATTACATATGCGAAGCCTGTCTTTGAAACTGCTCTTTCATTCTGGGATTGCTAGTCACCAGAGGTTTGGACCATGTTACCCAATGGAAGTACATTCACCATCCATTTCCTCAGAGTTGGACTGTGAGTTCCCCAGTGGAAGAATATATGCTTTACTGGTAGTACGGAGAGAATGTTGGTTGATTGAAGGCTAGATGACCAAAATATTTTCATATTTATAATGACTTTTAAATAAGCTGAATTTTACATTCATGGTTGGGTACAAGGTGAGTAATGGCCAAGTTAGACATGCATGCATGTATATATGTATGCATATTCATACATATATGCACACATGTATTCAACATTGAATAAAGGTTTATATCAGATGGGATTTTTGATATTTAGGAATTATATTGTTATGGTTTGGTATTAGCGAAATTTTTGCTTTTATTCATAGTGCACTTTTTATGGTATTCTCTTCTGTAGGGACATATGCTGTTTATATGAAAATTCTCTGCTTGATACTCATCTTTGATCGGTAATCTTGTCGGTTGGGAAACCACGACCTTGGTGATTCTAAAATGGGGATGGAAGTTCCACATTCACACATTCTTTGCTACTTCCATGCCTCGACATATCTGAGTGTTTCTCTTGCTAAGGTGGATTGGCTTCTTTGTCCTAACCTTGAAATTGTTGGATGGGTTTCTTCCGTATTCAGGTGCTAAAGCAATTGTTAAAAGAGGACACGATGGATTTCGCTGTGTACACTTTTACTAGTGCCAAGAGAAAACGCCCCACTCCCACTCCTAAACCCTTGAAACCAAAGACTGTTGCATTTGCTCGTGGTCGTAATGGCGAAGATGATGACACAGACGACGAAGATTGGACAGGGGGACCTCGGATGCTCAACTTTGGCACCCAATCTATTGGTGTTCGGGTAACGAGGCAAAGAGCATTGTAAATAGTAACACTAGGCTAACACCACAGAAGAATGTACATTTGTGGGGATAGGAATTTTTTTAGGGGGGGGGGAAAGGGGTTATACAAGTTTAGGAATTTTGTAAAATTGAGTTGGGCTTATCCCAGTTATGTGGCGCCTGCAGGCATATCTTTTCTTGTATCTGCACTGCTGTTTTTGCCCATTGTTCTTCCTGCTAATGAAATTCAATTTCTTTGTATTGATGGGATTGTTTCATAGAAATGTAAAATTGTAAATAATGCTTAATTCAGACTAGTCTGTCGTCTCCTGTAGAGATACCAGACGGGGTGATTGTATGACATTCTCTGATTTCTGTGTTTAAATTCTGGTATACTATTTTCGTTCGTCATCATGGACGTTGCTTGTTTATTGTGTACAACATCGTGCAGCTTATAAGTTGGCATGCAAAGGTAACTTGCCGGTCAATGATTTGACTGAAATATCTGACAGGAGGAACGCGTAAATCATTGTATCTTATGTTGCAGAATAAGCTTTTTTTTTTTTTTTTTTTGACCCAAAATTCCATTTGGACAAAACCTGGGAGGAGGAGGAGTGAGAAACAAGGTGTTCCGAGCTGAGGACTGAATTGTGAGATATAATTTCAAATGGAGATTTTATTTTTTCTTTTTTTTGTGGAGAAGGTAACTCGGTACTAAAGGAAGGGGTGTCACGGCTCTACCCCAGCATGACAGATTGATAGGATATCGTTGTGTGTCGAGGCAGTATGAGTATTGAGGGAAGATCCAAATTGTTGCAGGAACTTGCCAACTCGTCAAGTTGATCGGTCTGAATCTTGGAAGAGGTCATGCCATTGTTCCCTCCTGCAGGGATGAATCCAGAAGCCCTTGAGCATCCTACGAAAGGAAGGTTGTCGGCTCATCTTGCAAAAGGAACCATCACGGGCAGCTTAGAAAAGAAGCTTCAGTGTTGCAGGGCTCTGTGGTTGGACCCGCACCTTGTGCACCTGCACAAGATAGAAGGGAGTTTGCCTTACACCCATGATTGAGGTTTCTATACAGAAAAGTGGTGGCGAGGGTGTGAAGCAATGTTGATAAATGCATGGAAGACCCAAAGAAGAAAGCCTAACTCACCATGGATGGACGTTAGAATGTTGGATGCCAAAATGATAGCTTCAGCTCCTTCCTAAGATCGCAATTGAGCTCTAATTAATTCTTGCCACCTTACATCTCCCGAGAATCTACGAATATATTCAAACGAAGAGATTGAATTTGGAAAAAAAAGAGGAATTAACCATCTCCTTCGCATGTTTACGTACCTCAATAACCGCTTGATGGTATCAAGCAATATTTCTTGAACATATTTGATTGGATGCGGAATATGAGATGCAAGTGGCAATGCATATGCCTCCACTCACCAAAAAAAAAAGGGGCCAAAAAAGAGTTGCCTCACGCATCAGAAATCAAACTCCGAAATAAGTAACCGTGGGGTTCGTCATCATTCTAAAAAAACTAACCCACTGTATCCTAGGTGAAAAAATCTAAGACATAAGCTTGAAAATTAAAGTACATTAGTAACTAAAAAGATATTGATTGAAATTTTTTTATCAATTAAAAATATTTTTTATAAATAGAAAGTGATTTTTAATTTGGAAGTTAATTTTTCACCTATAAAAATTATATTTTAATTTTTAATTAATATATTTTAATTTTTTAATAAATAAAGATCAAAACATAATAATGTATTTTAATTTTTAACATGTTAAAAATTAAAATACATTGTTATGTTTTAATCTTTATTTATAGATAAAAATTAATTTTTCACATGAAACTTAAACTATATCGATGAAAGATAAAGATATATATGAATGTATCGTTCTGTTTAAAAATAATTTCAACTTTCACCTACGAATGAAAAGTAATTTTTCAATCATGGAGTGTATCTTTCCACTGGAAAAGTAAAATTTTTCACCTATAAAAATTAATTTAAACTAACCAATTAAAATCACCAACGTAAGTGAAGATTTACACGTTATTACTTACATTTCTTTACTTTTCACTATTTAATTTCCTTTATAAACCCAGTAGCATCTGTATCTTTATCTTTTGTAAGAGGTCGTTGCAGAGGCGGTTACAACTCACTTGAATAATTTCACTAACCAGTTTGACGAGGGTACAATTTAAATTCTTTATTCCAAGGCTCCTGGAAATTCACTGCCACCGAGGCTCTGCAAGAACAAGGGATGCGGAACTTGGATGGATATTGCCAACTACTTACCCTTTTTGTGGTGATTCCATCGAACCTCTTCGATCTACCTGAAGGGAAAAATTAGATCCTAAGTGTATTGTAATTTTTTTCTGTAATTTGTACCCACTACAGGGGATAAATATCCGAATATGGAAAGAATATATGAGTATATGTAAATAGAGAAGGAATATGTGCCTGAACAAATACACCTGGCAATGGAAATTTTTTCCTTCAATATAAAGGTTGAATGTTAAGTTTATTTGCCATTTATGTACCCTACAGTTTCTTGCCAGTTATTTTTTTTATGGAAAAATACGTACTGTTATTTTATTATTAATTCATATCTTTTAAAGAGGGTTCCCAACGACCAAGGTCACCTGTCGAATCTCCTACTCTTGTGGCGGAAATCCATCTCCCACTCTCAGCTTTCTCAATCCCCTTGCTCTCTCACAACTGCAGAAACGCCGTATGATGGTTATTTTTTTACGAAATAATTTTTATTATTAATTTATTATCAATTAATATCCTTTTATCTTTATATCTATCTATCAATTCCATAAGAGGATTTAAGTTTGAGAGCACTACAAAGGTCACACATCTCCTTCCTCCACACCACATCTCTCTCTTCAATTACCAATTCTCCCACCCATCTCTCCCTCTAGATAGGATATCTAACACATATTAAATAATGTGCACATTAGTAATATATCATTGGATATTAATCAATAAATTATATTTAAAAGAGATTCTTAATATATATTAAATAACATATACATTATTAATATAATTTTGGATGTTAATTTTTTTAATTCCTAAATTCTCTATGAATCCATGATATTTAAAATATATGTAAGAGATTGAGAATGACAATCAATAGAATAGATGCTTTTCGGTAGAAGAACTCATTAGATATGATATGTTAATTTAACCGAACTATATATTTTAGAAATTGATTAAATTGAACAACAATTCATAGTTAAGACTTTTTCTTGAAATTATTATACTTTTTTCTTGTATAAAGTGGAGTCATTTTTGGTAATCAAGTTTTCTTTATACATTAATTTAACAATTAATATAGCAATTTAGATTGATTCAAATTAATTCCAGGTAAATCTTTACACCTTTGTTAATTCAATTAGGGAAGATGAACTCCGTATTATTTATTATATGATGATTAACGTCTTCATTTTATTTTAAAATTTCTAATTGAATTATATTTTTTTATCATGGGAGTTTGACATATTGAGAGTGTCACTTTTTGAATCTTAGATCTCATTTATATGCTATTGAAAATCTATGAAAAAATTAGTGTCTTCAAATAATATATTTACTACTTTATGACACAAATGCATATAACAATAAATAAATCTAACTAGAAGAAAAAGATTGTATTTTATAAATAAATGTGAGTTAGCTAAATATAGCTCTACCTAATCCAATGATCAATCAATGACTATCTCATTACGAAGCGCAAGTCAAGTCAGCTGGCAAGTATATGCCAAAGGAGGAACCCCCCACTTGTGTCTCTCACTTTCTCCCTGTTACCCACTCTCTCTCCCTTTCAAACTAAAGACACAATCTCTCGCTCCCCGCGTGTATGTGTGTATTCCTTTCTCTCTCTGATTCTCACCAAAAGTAGCTTAACCTACACCAATATCTCACTCCTCCTTCCCCTTTCTCTATCTCATCCCATCAAAGCCCCTCTTAACCCCAAGGTCTTTTGCTACAAAAAAGTAAACCATCCATAACTAGGGATGAGAATTGAATCTGACTGGCCTGACCCAGTCCAATTAGGTCGGCTCAAGTTCGAACTTGAAATTAACTTGGGTTGGATTTGGATTATAAATATGACCTATTTATTAAATAGGTTGAACCTTGAGTCAAGGTGACCCAAACTCAATTTGGCCCATTGGCCCATTTATGAGGTTATCTTAACACTTAACCTGTTAGCCCAACTACATTAATATGTATCATATATGTATATATATTCATACTGTCTATCAAAATATATATCACATATGCATTATACATTTAACACTAAATAAGCATTAACTCCTCATGGTATTTTTTAACCAACAAAACCTTAACCCCCATGCTCCCTACAACTATAAGTTGTGCAATACAATCTTATAATCTCGTTAAAACTAAATATGAACAATTAACTTCTTGCCATAAAGAAAGCATGAACATTCAAATTCGAACTAAATATAAACACACAGGATGAGTACCTTTATTTTTTATTGTAATATCCCCTTGATTACCTTTGGTTGATTTATCATATGCTATATATGTTGAATATTGAAGCCAAATATTTGCAATGCATGTAACTGAATCATTTTGGCTGGACATATATCTACAATGACTTAAAGATCTTTTAATATACAAATAAAATAAATATAGTAACCTTATCATTTACAAGTCATTTTTTCTTATTTGTACAAAATCATGTTATTTTTTATACTTTTAAAATAATTATTGATGTGAAACTCTACTTACATATTATTTTACAAAATAAGTGAAATAAACAATTATACCATAAATAAATGGGTTAGCTCGACTTGAACCGAGCTCATTATTTTTTTGGTCGAGACAGACTTGATCCAAGAAAAATTATTTTGGATCAGATCTTGAACTGTCCTTTTAACCCATTTATTAAATAAATTTGGGTTGGGCTGAACCTAACTAGCAAATACCCAACCCAATGCTTCTCCTTATCCATAGCACTTAAATAATGTAAATTATAGTTACAAGAATAAATGATATTTCTAATTTTATAAAACTTTTAAAAAAAAATTTCAATGACACTTGGGAAGATGTTTCCGTGTAGGACTGCTTTTTTAAAATTTCAAACCAGCATTGAATGCTCTTTAAGCGGCAACCATTAATTGTAATAATGTATTAGATAATTGTGGAGTTATTTAACTTATTAAGATGGAGAAATAAATTAGAATTTAAATTAATTGTAGCCAACATGTAGTCTCTAATAGTCTAATGAAGGATAAAATATAATTTAAATTACACAATAAAAAAGATAGGTGTAACCTTTAGCAATATACGCTTTAGAAGATTGTAACGAAATTTTAATTATTTCAAGAGAAAAGTAGACATGTTATTAAATAAGTTTAACATTCACGGAGAGAATTTTTAGAGATAACTTTAACATTTGACCAATTTTATTAAAAATTTCAAACTAGAATTGAATATTTTTAAATGTCAACCATCAATTGTAATACTGTATTACATAATTATGGAGTTATTTAACTTGTGAAGATGGAGGAATAGATTAGGGTTCGAATTAATTGTCTGTTGAAGGATAAATTATAATTTAAATTACATAATAAAAAAGATAGGTGTATGTTTTTGAAATATATGCGCTAACAGATTGTAACGTAATTTTAATTATTTCAAGAATAAAAGTTGACACATTATTAAATAACTTTAACATTCACGCATACAATATTTAAATATAACTTTAACATTAATTCATAACGTGTACGAATCATATTTTCTTCGATCAAGATAAAAGAAATTCAAGAAAAAGTCACTTGCACTTAAACGTCGAAAACGCCGTCCAATGCAACACTTTAAGTTAATATTTACGATCAATTATCAAACTTTCATGGTCACCCACAAAGGTTTTATTTTACAAGAAAATAAATTTATGAAATAAATAGAGAAATAAAATAAATAATAAAATAAATGAGTTAATTAATTTATATTTTTTGATATGTTAAAATTATTCTATATAAAAGGTGAAATAATTTTATTCTATATTTAATCTATTTAACTCACCATAAATTTCAAATATATTAAGTAATATATTAAATATTTAATATGCTAAACGAACACCGCTTAAATCTCTTACCATGTGAAGACAACTTTAATCATATGAAGTTCCGGCAACGAAGTGCGGGTTCTACGATAGTTGGAGAATTATTTTAAGTTCATATATGTAAATCTTAACCTTCTATTGTTAGATGTAATGGCCCCTTCTAAGTTGCTAGCATTTATTTTAGCGGTCACCCTCAGGCTATTTCTTTAATTAATTAATTAATTAATTAATAAGAACAGCAACACAACACAACCCACCTGAGGGGATGAGCCTATCCAGTTAAGAATGTTTAAAGGGTATTAATGTGAATATCGATTATACAGGGATATGTAACTTATCATATATGATTCAAGGAATAAATATATAAAAATTCCTAATGAAAACAGGCTTATAAACAAAGGATATTGTTGTAAATCGAACCTTATTGGACTCAAAATAAGAAAAAAAAGGCCCATCATAGAGTATAAGACAAACCACGGGATGAGAAAGTTTGGAAATCCGATTACTTTATAAAGGTATACGATTTGGGAGATTATAGCCACTCTCTAAATTTTACCTCACAAATTTGATATCAGAAATCTCTCATTAGGAATAAAAATTGTATTAGGATAAAATTTTATAGGGATAAGTGGAAATAATTGTTTGGTTGAGGTATAAGAATAAGTAATGAGATAAAATGATTGATATTGTGATGTGATATTAGTAGATAATTTTTTAATATTATGTTATAGGTTTGAGTTGGTTGATGTGATATAATGAATATATTTTAACAGATATATTTTGTTAAATATATATATATTAATGTAATGTGGTAGGATAGTTTGATGTTAATGTTGAATAATAAAGTGTAATAAGTTATGTCATTTAACTTTAAAATTAATTACTTCATCATTTCTTTAGTAATCCTTTAAGTAAGTGATAACTCAGCCAAACAGAGCCTAAGTGACATCCCCCATGATAAGGATTGTAACTCCTTCATGAATGCTGGACTCGTAACTCTAGGGATTTCGTGAGTCGAAGTCCAATCATCGATCGCTAACCATTACATACCACACAAGCCACGTTTGATGGAACCTATTTTAGCCGATTGGTGGTCGTGTGCTCAGCTAGGGTAAGATATCCATCCAAGGGTGTCGATTGTCTTTGCTAGACTTACCTGGTGATCCATCTCTAAGCCTATAACAGATCTGGTCCACCATAGCTTGGTGGGGAATTGAGGGTCGCTTGCCCTTCTTTCCACCTACTTTTATTAGTTAAATGAGTTATAACCTATTTTGGCGTGTTAGTCTATTTATTCCTACAGTCAAGTTTGAAGCCCTTATGAAGTTCTTATTGAACTCATTTCAGATGCCACTACTAAACTTATCAAACTTGGTTGAGATTTTTTCTTCCCTCGTCAAAAATTATTCGGTATTCTCATTGGTTTACAAGGGACCATACGGTCAACAACTTCATCTACATCGGATGTGAGAGATTACCATCTGAACTCGAGTCAATCTCGGTTTGAACAAGTGTAGATAAAAATATAAAAATTGTTAAACTGTGTATAATACAATGTATATATCAGGGGAGAAGCTATAAGTATACTTTAGTAAATACATATTTATGCGTAAATTCACTCTATGCAATATATTAAAATTGGACAATTCGAAGTCAATGGATCTCCATCCAAATCTGTGTCCATTCAACTTTGGGGTGTTTATTGGAAATAGAGTTCGATTTGCCAGATATTCAATCAGACAATTAACTAAGGTAAACAAATCTGGATTTGAATAATAGAGTACGGATATCAGTTATTTATTTGTAACCCTAAACTTAAATTTCTATTTAGAATTCTCTTATCTTATCTGGATCTGATTGCATTCCTTATTCTTTAGTTCAATCATGACATAAACAAAACCGGTGAAAGAACATTCTGATTCCCTTCCATTTCCTTTGAATTTTATTTGACCCTGAAATTCCTCATCTCTCCCATTCATTCCGTTTGCATTTTATTAGACCTTGAAATTCCTTTTGGCTCCTTTCTAAAGGCACAAATATTTCTCTCGTTTTACACGTAAGCCAAAATCAAGAGCGATTTTTTGATATATGCCCCGATTGACACTTGATATTCCACATTTGCTTCCAAGTCCATCAAATTTCAATCACTGCCCTTATTGAGCTTCTCAATTTCACCTCCATGCCCCTTTATAAACCTAAGATGAGCTAACCTTAATAAGGCTATGATTAATCAAGATGTCATTTTCCACCGAATGTTGATCCAACATCGATACGAGAAAGAGAATCTTATCATTGAGATCCAGATGCTATACCCATGTTTGGTAGGTAAGCTAAGTGTTTGTTGACTATTTAATCTGTCATACATTTGCATTGGGTTAAGAAAATTTAACTATACGCAAAATTATTTCACCTTTTCTGTGAAATAAGTTTAACCTGCTTAAATTCTCAAATGTCAAAATTTACTTATTTTATCATTTTATTTCACTTTTTCTCTATTCCTCTGCTTATTATATAAACTTATTCCCTTTATCAAACACGTCAGCTCAACTGTGAGAACATGAAAGAGAAGAGGGAAAAGATGATTATCTTTCGTTCTCAGAGAAAAATGGCAAATTTCTCCTTTAAAGCTTAATTTTATGAGTAGTTATGTAAAAAATACCTTTCATGAGATCAATGCTATCTCCAACTCTCATTAGACTTACGAAAGGGGCCTATTCCTAATTCATGGCTACTTTTTGGGTGATATAGGGGGTTTGGTGTTGAAAATAATGCATATAAAATATAAATAAATAAAAATATATGCATTTTTAATATTTTCGCATAGATCAAAAATATTAAGTCAAGCAAGTCAAACATGATTTAGCAAGATCCAGAATAAAATAAGGAACAAATAACATGCATATCACAAATAAACAAAACGAGAATGGATTAAAGTTTACTCCGATCGAAGCGCCCATTAAAGACTTTCCATAGAGAAGATATTGCTCCCCATAATACTGGTGCGTCTGGGTCTAACAAATTCCTTCCAGGATACGACGATTCACCTCTAGGAATCAACGCACTCCAATCTTGGACGTCCTCGAAAATCACCTCAGGAGAACCAATCAACGCACTCCAACCAAATTCTCGATTGATCTACCAACTGAATGGTTTGATCAACTAAAAGTTTCTCGTGGATCTCTCAATCTCCTTGTGCAAGATCGACAAAAGTGATTGGAGATTTTTCTGTCAATCTCACGTCGAATGAACACACCAAAAAAGAAAGACAATAACAAGAGAGGGAGGGAGAGAGTAGAGAGAGCTTTCTGCTCTTGTTATTTGTCAAATGAGAGTCTCCTCATGGCCCTTATATAGAACCCACAACCAGACGTTTAAGGAAATTTTCGTCTTATGAAAACACGATAATTGGTCAACTAATTAAGTTTATTGATCAACCAAACTAAATTCATTGATGGACCAAAACAATTAGTCGACCAATTTTGCATTTTAATCGACCAATTTAGGTCAAAATCGTGAGGATAAAATTCCGTAACAAAAGGAGTCCAAGTTTCAAGTTCCAAATTAATTCTCACTCGAGCCCTAACTCAAGTAAGGGCGGGGCGCACATGCGTGCATGCATGGTCCCCAGCCCCACCTCTCATTCTTTGCTACATAAGTAATGGGAGGCAGAAGTTTTTTACACCCACCAAGAGGTTTGTCCACTTCCAGTATGGGACTAAACACCTCTCTCAAATCTCATAGATTTCAACATAAATTTCCACATCACCATATAACAATTGCATCTCAATTGATGCAATTAGGCTCTCAAATCTAACATTTGGTTATGAGGATGGAAGAATAAATGGAGGCAACACCCAATTTTATGTTGGGTTTTTAGGATTAATTTATTTGGGGGGTTAACTCCTATTTTGTGCGTGTTAATCCTCATTTACTTGAGAGGTTAGCTCCCATAATCTTATCACTTGTTTTGGGAGAATTAACCCTATTTTGTTAACATTAATTCTAAGAGGTGTTAGTAAAATATGTGTTAATTTCGTAACTCCCCCACACCTAAATTTTATTCTACAAAAATTGATGTTGACATCAATTTAAGTAAACACCGTAAGAATTAACACCATAACTTAATATCAATTCAAGTAAAAAGAAATTGGTGAAAGTATTACGGTGTATGCTTTGATTTATATTATAAGTAAAAATTATAATATATTACTTAAAGAATTGATTTATTATATACGTGAGAGAATATTTTACTTAATTCAATTATTGATTTTAATCGATGTGCTTTGATTTTTTATCGGTATAAATCAATTTCCATAGGTGAAATATCACTTTTGAAGTGAAAAATTACTTTGCATAGATGAAAAATTATATTATAAGTAAAAAATTATTTTCTACTTGTGTATTCTATTTTCAATTGATGTATTTTGATTTTTAATAAATAAAAAAATATTCTCTCACGTAAAATATTATTTTTCACCGGTATATTTCCATCTTCAACCAGCCAATTTTAATCATGAAATTCACACATTACAAATACATTATAATTAACACATATTTTTATACTTTCATCCAAAAACTAATTCGTTCTAAGTTCACATGCTTGTAATTTCAAGTAGAAGCATTCAAAATTACTCCATTTATGCCTGCAACCTCCCCTCATTCTCCAATTTTGTTGGATTCTTATTCCATCGCTAAGATAAACAAATTAACAATTCTATTGGCTTTAAAATCTCTGTCCCGATGTCTCTCTACCATAGCGACACTCTTCATCGAGGAAGGTAGTCCCATCTCCATGTTACTGGTCAGGATTGTGGAGCCTCTGAAAATGGAAAATCCATGCACATGCATATTTGCAAGTTGTCAAGCTAAATACTATTTTATAACATAGTTTCATCTATCTCTAAATCGTCTCGATTTCATGTGATTTTTAAAAGTGGGGGTTATTTCATGTCACAGTTATAAGTGTCAAAGGGTATAATAGTGACAAAATTTTATTCTTCACTTATCATTTCTACCTGCATTTATCATATCTGTTCCTTATCAATGATGTCCATCCTTGTTAAGTTACTCTTACTTATCACATCTACCTTCATTAATATACTTCTACATATCACGTATATCCTACTAACCAACTTCCAATATAAATAAAAATAAAAACTAATAATAATATATTAACTTAATTGTCGCATCCACACCCATTAACTTTACTCTTTAACATTCTATTTGGAGTCTCTTAAGCATGTACACAACTATTCTAAGTAGCATTTCTAAACTCTAATTCTCTATTTGAAATCAAGTTGCGTATGTGTGCTCATTGATGCTCACTCTATTTAATCTTCTTGAGTATACTCCTTGATGCTTCATTTCACATAGGAACCTCAATCTTAAACTTTTTATCCTTTTCAAAGGCTCTTTAGGTTTCTTCTTGTAATTTTATTTTGTATTTCTTTGGATATCTGGGGTATGAGTCTTTTGTTTTCCCTTGAAAAGAGAGGGACAAATTTCTCCTCCTCCTTGGGGATTGCTCAAGATGAGGAGGGCTATGCTCGTGTCCTTTGTAGCGTGGTACAACGAAGATTCCATCGTGGGCATATCCTAGATTAAAAAATTTAGGCAAAGATTTTTCCTTTAAAAGAGTTTCTTTTCTAAATCAAAAAAAGAGAGGTTTAGTTTGTATTTAAGATTAATGAAGGTTTTGTTCACAAGAATATCACTTGTCCGTCTGCATGCATAATTAATGAAACAAATTAAGAAAAGTTATCCCCAATGGAATGAACATGGAACAAATGTTTGACCCAATTAATTTGAACTTAGCGTCCTTTTCGGTCATTAGTCTGAATGCTTGACCTACTTGATAGCATGACGTGCCTCTTAGCTGTCTAAGATTATTTTTACTTTTACAAGGGAAAAAAATTGGACGGCTCCCTTTATTTTTGACAATCAAGAGCGACCATTTTGGGTTACTTTATGTTCTTTTTGCCAGTTAATTTTTATAATGTTATAAGATTATTCTTTTATTTATGAAATCCCATTATTCGTACATGCTTTTATATCTTATTGTTCTATCTAAACGAGAAAAACTTTTTAATTTCTTTTTAAGATAGATAGATTCAAAAAAAAATAGAAAAGCGGCCATCTTAACAGCAAGTCTTTGTACACTCTAGTGATCGATGGTGACGAAAATAATAGTTTGATTTCTTTAAAAAAAGGAGAAACATAGAATTCACCTAAGTAATCCAGGTAAGCTAGTTTCAATTAATTAATATTTTCCTAATGATCACAAGAATTTTTCCAAAGGGCATATCTATTAAAGGGACCTTGTCAACCTAAAAGTTATACACAAGTTGAATGTAGTATATCTCATCATAGGTGGGGGTTGATAAATTTAGAATAACGAAAATTTGAATTAGAGACCTTTCGTTTCTATTTAAATAATATGAGTCTACTCATTAGTTGAGCTATCTAACTATCAGACAAACTCTAAATTTAGTATATTTTGAAGTTGCTTCTTATTACCTTTGTCCTTTCAAACTAGATAATCAAAATTGAAATGGTAATGAATCAGTTCTCATAAAAAGGTTTTTGAAATTGGAAAAAGAAAAATTTTGAAATTCATGTTAGAAGTTCTCATAGTTCTCATAATCAAGCCTTGGAAATTGAGAAGCATTTATAAGTCACAAACAAACTTTTCAGAATGTATTCTTAAAATAAGTAGAATGTAATCGAAATGATTATCCTACTCATGTAGATGCTTGGAATGACTAGCTATGTGCATTTTCTTTTGAAAGAAGTTTTCCATTCTGAGGCAATTTTGGAGAAGAAGATTCTAAAATCCAAGTAAATTGTTTGGTGCTTTTACAATTTCGTGGTGACCGTAATATAGCATGCACTAAAAAGTAGGAAAATTTGTTACGAAAAGTGGAAAAATGTATTGTGAAATGGGGTTGTCCCTTTTATTGATAGATCTGGTGTTGGGATATTTTCTTGATTGAGAAAATATCCTATGATTTTCAGCTCCATTCTCAATGCAAAAGGTTGAGAAGGAACAAACATAGGCCATAAGTCTGAGTGTAATATCCTTAAATTTTTAACCTTTGGTAGCAATTTATTAACTTGGGAAGGGTGTGGGTGTGATTTGCCCAAACATTAATCAATTGGGAGATAATTTGTGTACATCGATATGTACATTGGAGAGGAACACATGACACTGTCCGATCCCATGACGATGTCGTGGCCGATGACTCTCCTCCCTAATAGGGGGCGGATGTACAAATCGATGTACACACCGGTGTACCCTAAGTCTTTTCCTAATAAAAACTCATGAAATATAGCTCAAAGATCAAATGTTTTATAATTTTGTTCAACCAAGGGTGGGCTTGGCCAACCAAGATTAAAGGCCGAGATTACCTATCCTACCTTAAATGAAGTAGATCAAATTTGACTTCATTGGTGGTCAATCAAAATTATCTATCTGCATATTTACAACTGCCTTTTTTACATAAATTTGCATGAAAATTTGATGTCATAAACCTAGGATGCGCAAAATATAGATTTTTGAATTTTTGAATGTGAGCTTTGAAGCCAATTAAGACTTGGTTGGCTATCAAACTTGTACGATCCACCAAAAGATTTGTGGGACACCCACTATGTAAGGCCAATTCATTTACAACTCGATTTTCATATGAAATTGAGTAAGCTTCAATGGAGAGTGAGTGGAAACCCTAAGAAGTGAATAGTGGGAAATCATGGATTTCCCCATAATTAAACAATGGAATGACACAGCTTTGTGTCAACAAAAACTAGCAAAGATCTTAGAAAACACCGTGGCACCCCGCAACTGGTCAAACAAATCGTCAATCCTCGGCAGCAGATATCTGTTCTTGATGGTGACCCTATTCAGCTGTCGGTAGTCCACACAAAGGCGTAGAGTCCCATCCTTCTTCTTCACAAACAGTACCGGGGCTCCCCAGGGAGACGCACTGGGCCTCACGAAACCCTTCTCCAAAAGATCCTGCAACGTCTGGGGAAAGTACTGCTCGCAGAAGAGGGTGACGAACTGGTCCCACGTCGGCTCGTCCCTCTCCTGTCCCCGGACCGCCCTCCACCACCGGTGTGCCGCACTCTCCAGCTGGTACGTGGCAAAGGCCACGCGGCACTCCACCGGGGGGCGAAGGGTGTCGAAGATCTTCTCCAGCTGCTCAAGCCAGTCCTCTGCCTCGGTCGGGTCCTCATCCCCCTTGAAGGAGGGGGACTTCAGCTTCCGGAACTGTCCGAAAAGCTCGAAGTGGTGCTGTAGGGGAGGTGCTGGTGCACCTCCAGGCGATGGTGCCTCGTGTACAGAAGTGTCGGAGGAAGGTGGGGGCGGCAGGGGCCCATCCCCTCCCTCGTGTCCAGCGCCGCGTCCGTCGCGTGGTCCCACAGAGGACTCCCCCTCTGCAACCCCAGGAGGAGGTGCTCGGGGCGGTGGGTGGAGCTCCTCTCGTACAATATCCCGTATCAGTCTGGCGAGGTCCTGGGCCTGGATGCCAGGGAGTGGTGGCTGGTCCACCGAGACGTCAACGACAGCACGTCCACCTCGCCGACCTCGCCCTCGGCCGCGCCCGCGGCCAGTCTCGCCAGTCCCACGACGAGGCATCTCCTGCAAGGAGAGGCGAAACAAAACAGAAACGTCAAAACAGACGGTACCTAACAACACTTCTAAGAGCTCATGTCAAGAGATATGTTGTGGTGGCTACTCTAGCTATAAACATGTGAATTGGTTATTTTCCAGTCAGTTGATTCACTTCTCGGGACGACCTTGCTCTGATACCATCTTGTAACGACCCGATTCCCGAGTCCCTGCGAGACACGAGAACCGGACCGACTCGACTAATCCCAAGACCCAGTCGTCCAACGAGGAAGTAACCAAAAGACAGTAAAATAAACCACATTCAGCATGAATATAACTAACAGTAAGAAAGTACAGCAGTAAGGAAAGAAACTACTACAGTAGGCACCACCACAACAGTAAAACAACATTTATCATATAACAAAACTGCAGGTAAAGAAGGTACAGCGGAAACAGAAACTACTCACTAGAACAGAAACAAAAAGGGGTACAAAGCTGTGGTAACTCTACTGGACCCTACTCGGCCCAGCGTCCTCTGCAGCCGCCGACCCTGGCTGCTCAACACCTGGCCCTGAAAAAGGTAACGAGTGTAACACGTCAGCAAAACGCTGAGTAGAGTGGCAAACTAACTAAAGGCAACAGTAGAGTGTGCGGGAGCTGTTATGTTCTATTACTTCCTTTATTTACATCTTTCAATTTTTCTTACTATTTCATTTATTTCTCAGATCCTTTACTTGATCTCGAATGTCCTCGTGGGACGATCTTGATTGCAGTCTTTTCCAAAAGTAGAAGTAGCACGTGGTGCTCTCCTGGCCGGGAGAGTCCCCCGTTGTGATCCTACCCTCAGTCAACCACCCCAAGGTCACTGACAGACGTAACGGTGACTACGGCACGCGCGATAAACGCACAGGTAGCTAGCCCGTACTGGCACGCGGTCAATCGTTTCCGTTAACGGGTGCGCCCAAAGCACAGCACGGAACCAGGGCAGAGCCCTCTCAGTAACAGGGGTCCAACCCCTCCACAGTAACCAAACCGGGGCCTTGCCCCTCCACAGTCCGCGCACCCTCGCCTGACTACCCTGGTTTGCCCTAGTGGGCCTAACAAGTCGGTGAAGGAGGCTAGCAGAACCCCGGGGCCCGTGGGGTAGCTAGTACTCTCCTAACACTACTAGCTCTCCTCGGTACTACGTACACGAGGGCCAACAAGTCGGTACAGAGCGGCCAATCCTAACCCCGGGTCCCTGGGGCGGCTGGCCCCACTCTGCACTAAACAGGTACAGGTACTTCCCTTGGTACTACGTACCCAAGAGACAGTACAAACTGCATCTCAGTTCCATTCCTTTTCTTTCCAGGAGTTCCACTCCTAATTCCCCGTAGGGTTCCCGCTCTTTATCTCAGAACATCATATGTTTCACCTTCCAGATTCACGTTCTCAAATTCCATGATCTCAAACATGTTTCTTTATTCATAACAGTCAGCTGTTAATTAAATTTACAGGCAGCTTTATATATTCCTTTCCATTTTTCCAAGACTGCAGTAATATACATTCCACTAGTTTTTCCATCCTAGGATTCATGCCATATCCTAGGATCTATCATACAATCTAGTTTTCCGGCCCTAGGATTCATGCAACACCTAGGAGCTATCATTCCATATATTTCTCATTCCTAGGATTCATGCAATGCCCTAGGTTCTAGTTATGGTTCCATACTTTAACAGATTTTATTAATACTTAAAGCCACTCTACCAGGTACAACGGGAGTAATGGGGGCGTGATCGGGAATCCCGCGCGCCTCCGCGACTCTCAAGACTGCAACCGAACGAGGTCCTATCACAAGGATCAAACACAGGGAGAGTCTCGAAACAGGGTATAGCTACTGTAGGCGGGTAGAGGAATTAATTCTGAAACGAACGCAACTCGAATCACGGAAAACGGAGCCCAAACGGGCCCTAAACGGGTCGAGAAAGACGATACTGTGCAAAATCAGACGTCTGGAACTCCTTCCAGACGTCTTAAACGGTGGATCAGAGAATTACCTGTTCGGCTTGGTTCCCCGGACGTCCAGAAGTCTGCAGGGACGTCTTTCCTAGATCCCAGACGTCCGATGGTCACTCCGGACATCTGGAGGTCACTCCCGCCGTCTGGTACAACTTCCAGACGTCTGATTCGCAAAGATGACGAATCAGAGAACCTGCGCACAGCCAACCCCCCCTCCCTCAGTACGGTCAGTCGACAAAAACGAAGAAGAAAGCGGAAACTCACCTTTCAGACGTCTGTATGATCTCACAGACGTCGACCTTGCCGTCTGGATATCAATCCAGACGTCTGATTCTGGAAATTTTTCCAGAATCAGAGCCCTGCTCAGCCTCCGCTCGCGACGCCGCCCGCGTCGCCGCCCGCGTCGCACCTCGCGCGTACGCTGCTCCGCCCGCAGCAGGTCCCTCTCCGCGACGCTCTGCGCCCCCTGCGCCCTCCCCCGGCCGGCCAAGCCACTCCTGGCGAGCTCGCCCTCACGGCAGAGCCCCGCCCTCGCACGCCGCAGCTCCTCCGCGCTCACTACGGCTGCCGCTGCCGCTGCGCCCTCGTGTCCGCTCGCTCTCGCGCACAGGCAGGAGAAGAAGGAGGAAGATGGTGGAGACGGGAGGGGAGGCGCGCCCCCTTTTAACGCCGCGCGGAGAGGAGAGAGAAGGCGGTCGCAGCCGCCTGCAGCCGCAGAGAAAAAGGGCAGAATCGCAGGTCTGTGCGCACAGGCGCACAGACGAATATCCCGTGCGAGCATAACTGTTCGCCAGACGTCTGTAAACTATCCCGGACGTCTGGTCAGACGTCTGGATGTGATCCCAGACATCTTTACAGACGTCTGGGCCACCCCCCAGACGTCTTAAAAGGCGTCTGGGGCACGCGCTCGTTACATGGTACATGTGTGATACTGGACATGACTTAGGAACGGTCCAGTATTGACTTAGTACTGGTACATAAAAATCAGTACCGGTACATGTAATTCTGGTACCAGTACTAAAGGTCCAGTACCGGTACTTGGTTGTTACTGTATCGGTACTTAAATCTTGATTGGGATAAAACTACGTCGTTTGTGTTGTGAACTTTTTAATCATGAATCATTGGGCATGAATATCTGTAAAATTACATTATAGTAGTTGATTTTGATGTTTTTAAAATTGATTGGTGCATTTGACAATATACTTGCCAAAACCCCGTCGAGATTCTCAATGGGAATAGAAGGATTCACTCCCGCTTCCTTCTTCGTAAGATCAAGCAATGGATTTAGGTATCCATCTAAACTCTTTTTTTGGATTATCAATGCATATGGGAAATCAGAGATTATTGGGATTTATGAAACCTCTCAAATGTTTTGTTTGTATATTGATTTGGTTTCATTTGATGTTAAATCCTTCACGAATCACCTCATAAAGGGATGACCTAGATTAAACAACAAAATTTGACCCAAACAAAAATGTCTATGACAATTTTATTATCTTGATCAACCTAGGTGATCTCTTGGTTGACTAAACTAATTCAAGTTGGGCTTTTGACCTAGCTCTTTATGATCGACCAAAGAGCCCTTGGTCAATTACAACAAGAAGTAAATGACTATTCCCAAAGTACAATGGCTAGAGACCTAGTTTCACCACTTGGGTTTGGGAAGTCATGACATAATTTGATCTTTCTAAGGTTAAGAAGTGGATATTAACCGGATGAGATTAATGCATGAGATGTTGGAATCACTTGTAGACCTACAAAGATTCCTGAATGTATTGAGTACCCTAAAAGTAAGACTTGTAGTAAGAGCAAATACTTGGATACTACTCACTGATGATATGAGTCACATGTGAGGATGCTATTCCTCTTCTTACTAAACATAACCAATGAACCTAGCATTCCCTGGGAAAATTTGTGGCTAATTAGACTACATGTTTGACATATGGCACCTATCTTTTGAAGGTAAGGACCTTTAAGCCCAAGAAAATTTTTTCCATCTCACAACGGGAAAAATCCATACATAAGTGGTAATCATATTTGTATATAAGCAAGTTAAAATCCAAATGAGATGAAAACTTCAATCTAAACATGCCATGTATGCTTTGTAGTCGAATAATTGCAAACGATCACCTTGAAAATAATCCACAAACACAATACTTGCTCTGCAGATAGGTAGTAAAAGAAGCTATCGCGAGAGTGAAGATGGCGGAAAAGGGCAACTCGAGAAATTAGTCGTGATGGAGGCAACACTTCGAGGATAGAGAGCATTGGGGTTGAAATGAGGGTTAAGCCAACCCCGCTTCAAATCCAGGTTAAGATAACTCGTGTTAAGAGCTCAAACAGGGGTTGGGTGATCTCCCTTAGTAAATAGGGGTTAACCCCCAAAAAGAGGGGTTAACCTCTACCGTAAACTAGGCCTCAAGCATGTTAGTGCCTAATTTGGTTATTCTGATAACCCATGGGTTATCCTCGTCACATCTGCACAACTATTCAACTCACGTTACAAGATCTTGACGCAAAACAAATCCTTCTAGAAGAGAGGTGGGATAGGCTCATCCAAGAAATTAAGTTATCCCTTTCAATCTCACGTAACACAAGATAATCTATTAGAGTATCCATCTACATGTCGAACACTTATAAGTTAATATGATAGGATAATCTTCTGCTTTCCAAATGCAGATACAGTTAACCTAAGTGCAAAATAATTTATCTGCAAAATCCATCACTGTTATCAAATTGGACTTCAAAATTTTCATTCCATCATCTACCTATATAATTGACTACAAGATGGGTGAAACCCTGGCTCTACCCTACCTAGGAGTTAGTGCTAGGGAGCGTCAATTCAGCCTCGTCTACTCCGTCATCGTCACCGCCCCGCTGTCCTCTCTCTCGCTCTCCCTTCGTATTCTCCGCCACCCTTCACCATGCGTGTGCTCACATCTCTCTCTCCCTCTCTTTCTATATAAACACAAACTGTCACGCACACACATAACAAATCCCTCACATCTCCCACCCTTCTCCCCCCCCCACTCCCCACCACTCTCTCCGCTCGTTCTCGCTCTTCGATTCGGGCACTGTACTCCACGAATCGATCAATGATGGCATCGATCTCGGTCCCATGTCCGAAGTGCTCCCTCCCCGGCCGCCCCGGTGGGCCCGCGACGCCCCCCAGCCTCGTCCCCCTCCGATCCCTCCCCTGTCAGGTGCGCATTCGACCTCCACTTCCTAAAGATCGTTCCTCGGGAGCCGTCGATCGCTTTCTGGTGCGGGAAAGATTGCTCCTTGCAGTGGTTTCGATGGGTCTTTTGTAATGCGAGGTGGGGGAGAGCCGAGGAGGCTTTGGATGATGTCCATTGAGCTCCGGATCCGTAGGATTCGTATTCCAGTGGTTCGTAACGCGTTTGTTCGGTTGTGGGAGGAGTAAAGCTTGGGTCTTTGGAGGAATCCTGTTTACATAGGACAGATTCTAGCGAATTTTGTATGATATAGAATTATTTTACCGCCCTTTTGTCTGGTTGGATTATTTGAATTTCTTTAAGAGGTTTGAGAAACTACACCGGGAACAAAGACTCGTTCAGGAAAAAAGATAATTTTTTTTGCCAGAAGTTTGAAAAGGTTTTAGGTCGAGGTAATTAGTGATTAGATGTCTATATTTTCGGTCACATCGAGGAGTAAATAAATTTACTCTCTGTTACATCAATTTTTTTTCGGAAAAAAAGATAATGGAATGAGCTTTCCGATTTTTAATTGGTATAACGACCTTATTATGGACTGAGAGACTTATTCTTAAATATCTCGATCCCAGAATAATCAATGCTAAACGTGGAATGAAGTCCCGTAACCAAATACTAACTATAGTTTTTTCTTTGGTTAGTGATTAGAGTCACCTTAAGAGAATTTTGAAAAGGTATTTGATAGAGGTAATTATTGACTTGATGTCTATATTTTTTGGTCACATCCAAAAGTATCTGTCACATCAAAATAAAAAATAAAGAACAATAGAATGAGCTTATGCCAACTTTTAATTGAAATAACAACCTTAGTACGGATTGAGAGACTTTAAATTTCTTGATCCTAGAATATTTAATGCCTGATGTGGAATGGGTCCTGCAACCAAATACTAACTATATTTCCTTTGGTTAGTGATTGAGTCGCATTAAGAGAGTTTGAAAAGTGATTAGAGCTCAATGGAACCTCCATTGGGTTTTGGGTAAAGAATGGATATGATTGAATATTAACAAGCACGCAAAGAATACAGGCAATTCATAGAATAGTAGAGATGTGTACATTGGTGGGGGGCGATGTAACTCTTAAAGTTTCCACTAAGTATGAATAGTAGAGAGATAGAGTACAGGGAGTATAAGGAGCATCCTTCATCTCTTTCTTTGTTTCTTTTGGACCCTTTTTATAATAGGGTATAGACGCACACATCAAGAAAGTCATTGCAAAAGTTCAAATCCTGTATTCATAAGTCGCATCCTTCTATAACAGACTTTCTCTCTCATGTTACTTCATGTATAGCTTGCACATTCCACCAACTCCATTATACTTTGAGCATATTGTAGTGTAAACATCGAACCGCTTTCTCACGTTCAATCGTTGCATAACCACCCATTTTCCTGGTTGCTTCTCACCTAGCTGCCTCCCTGATGGCGCTTGACCGATAAGATCTTCTGGCATGACTTGTCCTATAATGGCACCCCTATCTAGGTGTTTCTCTAGCAATCCACCTAAATAGGTGGGTTGGGAGGTTCACTTGGATAGTTAGGTGGTATGTCTATCTAGTCAGATGAGGCGGATCCCTACACATGGATCTATCAGAGATGTAGAGACATGTTACAAGCTAAATCACTCTCTGTGGGCTTCTTTAGGTTGGGCCAATTTTGGGGACTTTTTTTCCTTCATCAGTTACTCCCACTCTCGTAGTTTGGGTTGAATCGACTAAAAGAGTAGGAAAATATTATTATTTACTTTTGTTCTTTCTTCTTTCTTTTACATTCTGCAATGACTAGACTCTACATTCTGTTAGGTAGACAGCTAATTTATTAGGAGATAGAGCATCACAAGTTGCCCATTAGCTCTCATGTGCATGAAGGTGGGTGTCTTTTGCGTTTAAATCCGAATTCATGGGGAATTTTTCACATTTTTGGCTCATGACATCGTGCCCGAGAGGTGGCAGTCTAACTGGCTAGTTTGGGTGGGTGGTGGCCAACCACCACCTCATGTAATTGGGCAATCATTTTATCATCATAACAAATGATGTGTCGCGTCCTCATTGGTTGGGAGCAGATAGGTCAGATGCCAGCATTAATTGCTGATGTTACCTTTTTGGGTGGGAGAAATGCATCCTTTCACCTGCCCACCTTTCGCCATAAATAGTAGTAGGTGGGCAGTAAATTCCCTTTTTACGCATGGTGAATTCCTTAGTTGCTCAATTTTGAAGTACGTTTGAGTCCACGACAAACCGGTCCAATTGTTTCTATTCTGTCGGATCTTCACTTGAATTGAAGAAAAATGGAGAGTCTTGCAGGGAAAGTTGAGGATTCTTGAACCTTTGATAGGGTATCGTAAGATACTATTGCTTTGTATACATTCCCTTCCCTTATGAGAGACATGAAGGAAATCAACATTTTCTTGAGAAACATGACTTGGGTAATGTGAAGTTCATCATATCAAGTGTGGCTCTCTGGTTATGCTTACTTGGGAAGATGAACTCCTTTATTATATGTACATATGTGATAGAACATGGGTTAAGGATCCCACTCAACTCGTTCATAGTGCCTTTTCTTTGTTATTACAACTTGGCACTATCTCAGTTAAGTATCAACTATTGGTCGGTGGTCAATGCTTTCTTAGTTTTATGCTTTCACCTAAGTGTATGGTCATAGATCGCAGATGGGGGTTTTTTATCTTCTCTTGGGGTTGATGCCCCTAAAAGTGAAGGGGAAGCCAACATCGAGCATGCACATCTTCTGGTGTAGGCGAAACAAATATTGGATTGTGGACCTGCCAAATAGTTTGAAAGAGCAAGACCATTACTTCTTTATGGTTCATAATGCAGAGTCGCTAGAGGTTTCCAACTCGTTGTAAGGACCACTCGCCAAAGATCTGTTGCCTAAGCCTAAGGAGCTAGATCCCTCAACTCAGTTGGATGTTGAAACTACAACCGGGTACGCGAACATTGCTCGGTCAAATTTGAGACATAGTAAGGTGAGGAAGATGTTCTCATGGGTGGTGAATTCCTATCCAGTACTTAGTAGGTTAGAACATATGTGCTTTTATCCATGAGACAAACTAATTTCTGACTATATTTGTCTTTGTAGCTTGTTGAGCATTCATTGAGCCAAATCCTCCTACAAAAAGGAGGGGGAAGGAAGAGGGTTTTCTGAGGCGATTGGCTGCCCAGAGAAAAGGCGGAAGGTCTTAGCCTCTCATCCACAAAAGGCTGTGGTTACCCTGTCTAAGCTGGTAGGTGAGGATTTGTGTAGCAGTAAGGCGTCGCCGGTTGATTTGACACCACAAGTGGAAGAGACGTCATTGGTCTGTTGTGAAAATGTAGGTGCTGAAGAGGTGGGGGAAGCTTCGAGGCCTATACCAGAGTCGGAAGCGAAGGCCTGCTAACAAAAGACAAACGGGAAAGAGGTAGGACCACAAGATGCTGAGGAGCTCCACATAGCGAAATCCTCGAGCGACTTCTCCATTATTTGGGGGAGTAAGGAAGTCTTCCCTAGAGTATCGGGTAAAAACCCTAGGACCCTCGATTAGTCGCCGTGGTGCATGCGACTGTCGGGTGGCCATTGACCTAAGCGACCAAGGCAACTTTGGCCTCCTTGGGGCGACCATGGTTTCAGTGAAGGCCTCAATGTTGGAGGAGCCCACAGGTGACTAGCTGCCCAAGAGACCTGACTCCATTAGCCCGCCAAGAGGGTGAAGGAGCCTTAGGTGGTTCGTTTTCTGCTCATGAGCGAGGCAAAGGAACAGAGGTGGGAGGAACCTTCATTCATCAATTCCTCAATTCTACCAGAGACTACCTTCATGAAGAAGGTGAAGTTGGTGGAGCAAGCTAGGTTTTATCAACAGAGAGCCTTCCATATTCTTAAGTCAGATAAGGTGCCAACTCAACAGTCAACAAGTCACCAAGGTTCTATTGTATGCATTCCAGCTGGTAAAGTTGGGCACGGAGCAAACAATGCTAACATTGTTAATTTCCTCGGTGGAGTAGGTGTGCTTACGGTACACTCCATTAAACACATGGAACATCTACCGCAATTGTTTGCTGGTGGCAACTTCTCGAGTCGCTTGTCTTATGTTTTTGTTTTTAGATTGATGTCCATACACTTTAACTTGTTGGGTTGCTATCATTGTAGATAGAGATTATAGGCCAAGATGTGCTCTTTAGGAGCCATGTCTCACGCTTTACGGTGTTGGGATTGTTCAAAAGGTCCTGGGCTTACACTACTAAACTAGTTGGGAGTTGGGCAAAAGCTTCATTGCAACATGTCCACACTCTCTCCCACTAGCTTGATGATGCTTGGCCACTAAGAAGAAAGCAGAGGTAGATGCAACCATTTGGTTGGAGCAATTTGCAGTAGAGAAGACCTCCAACAACACCCTTAACTCTTTGTCGTAGAGGGTGAAAAGGTCTGAAGAGAAGGCCCGAGCTTCTTGAGTAGAAATGGAGAAAGTCACTAAAAACAGTGATTGAGCGATAATGAAGGTCCATGCGACCTTCGAAAGCCATTTTTAGGGAATGGAGACCCTAGAAAAAAAGGTTGAAGTCTCAAAATTTGGAGACGTCGATGGTGGTAAAGACCATAAAGTCTCTCTAAGTGGCTAGTTGAGAGGCGCTAGCGGTTGCAGAAGAGGCACTTCAGGCGAGCTGCACAACTGTTTGCTCCCTCATGGTAGGAGAGGCAGAGTTGCAGGTGTCACGCTAAGTGGTGAAGGAGACGATAGCCCACTTGAAAAGGGTGTTGGCTCATGGTTGCTAAGGAGAATGCTAATGGAAGCAACTGCCTCCTGGGCAGAGTAGCTGTCTGATAAGGTTCGTCGCTTAAAGGATGAGAAGCGGAAGGTACTTCGTCTTGAGACAATGGAGTTCTTCGACGCCAACCCTTTAATGGAGGCGAGTTGGAGTAAGTTGACCGAGAAGATTGCGAAACACGTTGTGGGATGTCCAACCTTGATTTTTGAAATTGATCAATTGTCCAATTCACTTGATTCTATGAGTGCCAAGTTTGTGAAGGTGCTAGCAAAGATTGAGTGCTAATTCAGCTTGCCCTTGAGGACCTACCACCTGCCCTTCCTTCTGAAGATGAAGACTCAGTAGAGGGAGGAGAAAAGATGGGAGAAACTAGTGAAGAGCCTTTAACTAGGGGGCCCTCCAGTAAGGAAGAGGCAGACCAAGCAAATCCAATGGAGGCATCGACTAAGGCAGGCAGGGTAGGGTTATTAGCGAAAAGGGAATGGGTTGGGAAATGAAAATTGTATCCGTAAACTCGGACATTTAAATAGACTAAGGACTTAGTCCCTTTTTGTCTTATCTGGTCGGCTCCATCACCTCTTTTGTCTTTTTATTCCACTGTAATCAAGCAGGGTATGCCCCTCTTTCTCATGTGTAATGAATATTATTGTATGAATGAAAGGGGTTAAGTTATATGTGTGATTCTTTGGATTGTTAAGAAATGACTATGTATGGCTTTTTTGAATTCTCCTCTTCTATGAAATCAAGCAAAGCTGCTAAAAACTAATACGTTTGTAGTTCTCACTTAGACAAAATAGGGTTGCAAATTTAGAACATTTCAAGAACACGGGATGGGTCGCTCGTCCAATGTCTCTAATTTGTAAGAGCTGATTGAGCTTAAGCTAGTGACCTTGTGGGATCCTTTCCAATTCAGGGTTAGCTTACCACCTGGTTCAATCGAGTTAAAAGCTTCTACTCGCTTGAGGACCAAGTCTCCTATGTTGAAGCATCGTCGCTTGACCCTTTGATTATGATATCGAATGACAGCTGCCTTATAATCGTTTGATTTGGCAAACGCCACCTCTTTTGAATTGCCAACCAAGTCAGTGGTAGCCTTCATATGTTCCTCATTATGGGTAGGATTATAGAATTGTACTCTATAAGATAGTATGTCTACTTTCAAAAGGATCCTTGCTTTTGCACCATGCACAAGATTGAAAGGCATGTGCCCAATGGTTGTCTTATGCCTTGTCCTATACCCTCATAGGACATATGGTTCCTCCACCTATTTGCCCTTACCTGCATCCAACTTCCTCTTTAAGGTTAAGTAATGATTTTGTTAATGACTTCTACCTGTCCATTAGCTTACGGATGAGCTACTAAAGTGAAGTTTAGCTTGATTTCCTGATTTATGAAAAAATTCTCAAAACCTTTTGGATGCAAATTAGGGTCCATTATTGATTACAATCACTTGTAGGACCCTATACCTACAAATCATGTCTTTCCTCACAAAATTCACTACCCTCGTTGCGTTTGAGCTGGCTATGGCCTCTGCCTTGACCCATTTGGAGTAGTCCAGCCACAATTGCAAATATCTTTTGAGCATGAGCAAGTAGGAACAAGTTGATGAAATCCATCTTCCATCTCGCGAAGGGTATCAAGGAACAAATGTGTATCATCTCTTCAAGCGGAAGTTGCGGGATGCTTGCGAATTACTACCACGTATACATCGCTTCACAAATTCCTTAATGTGTTGTGTCATTTGAGACTAGAAATATCTGTATCATAGCAACTTTGCCACCATGGGCTTATGGCCTTCATGTTGCTAGAGGTCCCAATATGTATGTTAATCAATGGTTGTTGTGCTTCCAGTTGGTTCAAACACCTCAGTAAGGGGTAAAGTACCCTTTCTTAAATAGGGTGTCTTCCAAAAGCATATATCTAGCAACTTTGAGGTGGAAAGACTTGGGGTTGGTCACTCCAAGCAAGACCTTCCTATTTGCCAAATACTTAACGATTGGGATCAACCACGAGTCAATCGACTCAATGTTCATAGCCAAAGGCAATCCTATCTTCAACGCTTGAAGTTCTTCTAAACAAATGTTATCTTCTTTCCCTTGTGCCATGACTGACACCAACTTGGCCAAGGCATCTGCCATAGGGTTCTCAGCTCGTAGTACCCAGTAGATGTCCATCCGAGTGAAGTCCAACATTGCTGACCCAGACTCTTTTGCATAGCGAGCCATATTAGGGTCCTTTGCTTGAAAGTCACCCCTAACTTGATTGGCTACCAGTTGGGAGTCAGTGAAAATGTTTTAACTCTTGAGCGCCCATCATTTTCATTAGTCGAAGGCCAACTGAAAGGGCCTCATATTTCGCCACATTGTTTGTAGCAGGACAGGCTAAGCAGATGGAGTACTTATGAACTTGTCCATATGGCATGGCAAGGGCCACGCTCGCTCCCACACTGCCTGACATTGATGACTCATCTATGCGTAGCTGCCACGGGTCTCTACAAGGATTCGTTAGCGGGGTGAACTCCACAATGAAGTTTGTCTGGACTTGGCCTTTAATGGGTAAGTAGGATTTATGCTTAACATCAAACTCCACCAATTCGAAGGCCTAGCGCATTTGCTTATTGGAACCTATCGGCTTATGCAGCATTCTTCTTAAAGGTTGATATGTAAGCATGATTATCGTATGGTCGCAACTTTCGGGTTGCCATGGTTAAGGCTAAACCCAATCTCTTGATGGGTGGCACTTAGCCTCTGTCCCTTTGTAAGTTTTACCAATGAAATAAACCACCCGCTAAACGCTTGCATCGTCACATACGAGTGTGGCGCTCACGGTTTAATTTGAGGTGGCGATGTATAGTGGTTCTCTTGCTTGGGAAGTCAACAAAGTTGGTGAACTTAAATCTTTTCTAGTGTTTGCTAACATTTGGGCATCGAATGTTTACCGGTGTAGCCTTTGTCCATTTTTAGGCATTCAAAGAAGGGCAAGCACTTGTTTGACAAATGGGACAAGAATCATCCTAGGGAGGCAATGTGTTCTTCCAGTGACTATACTGCCCTCAAATTGTTAAGCGGGGTCAACTCCATTGTCGCCTTAATCTTGTCAAAATTGGCCTCGATATCGTTGTTGGACACGAGGAAACCCAAGAATGAGATGTCAAAGGCACATTTTTTCGAGTTTAATTTTAAGTAGTGTTTTTGCAATATGTCGAACACATCAATTAAGTTCTGGAGGTGCTTTTGGAAGCCCTCTCCCTTGACCAGCATATCGTCGATAGACTTCAAACGATTTTCTAATTAATTTAGTAAAAATCAAATTTACAAGTTATTGGTATGTAGCATCAATGTTCTTTAGGCTGAATGGCATGATGCAATACTGGAAAAGTCTCCTATCGGTAATAAAACAAGCGTAAGGCTTATTTGCCGAGGCCAAGCTTATCCGGTGGCATCCACTGTAGACATTCAAGAAAGACATATACGATTATCCCGAACATGACTCCAATAGGGTGTCGATTTTCAATAAGGGAAACTTGTCCTTAGGGCACACCTCATTGATGTTTGTGAAATCGACGCACATGCGCCATTTACCGTTGGCCTTTTCCACTATTACCATATTGGATAGCTAGTTAGGGTATAAGGATTTAATGAATCTCACCTACAGGAGCTTCTCTACCGACAGTGGGCGCCTGCCATTACTCGATGGATTTGTGGCGGCATACCTACTTTAGCAGGTGGATGCCTGATTGAATGTTCAAATGGTGCTCGATTACAATCGAGTCCACTTCCGGGAGATCCTTAACAGGCCAGGCATAGACATCTACATTGCGACGTAGAAGTTCCAGGAGTTCATGAACTTAAACATTGTCGAGATCGATACTGTTTTGAATGAGCTTGTCAAGATTGTCTAAGTAGCATTGGAGTGTCATAGTAGAGGTTCTCGGGTATAGCTTGGTGAGTATGGTCGCCTTAACCTAAGAGGAAGTTCCCACTTCATTGGTAGTGACATAGCTCTCTCCTTCCCCCATTTTTGCAGTTTGAGGGGAATCCTTTGCGTTGTGTGCTCTAGCTCAAGGTAAATAAGCTCTTAGTTGGTCGACTAGTCTCCATGGACTATTCTGGTCCTTGTTCGGCATCGAAATATCACTAATTGAAAATAAGATGGCGAGATGGCAATGAAACATGTGTGGTAGGTTGCCCTACCATCCCATAGAAACAAGCATATAGATTGGCTACCATGAATGTGGCCATCCAATTCAAATATTGGTTCCCATCTTCTATGGTGATCGATAGCTCTATCTCTCCTTTGGGCATCACCTTGTGGTTGCCAAAGCCCACCATAGGATATGTCGAAGGGGTCAGGTCCTCCTTGAAGCCAAGCTTAATGAGAGTTTTCATGAACAGAATGTCAACGACACTGCCATCATCAAGTAAGCAGGGTTGATTTTTTTTGGCTACAAGCAGAGTACTCATGAGGGGGTCGATGTGCATGCCATGGTTCAACAACTGTTGGAAAATAGTTGACATCACCCTTTCAAACTCTTGATGCATGGTTCCAGCACCCCACCTCATGCCTGCCATGGCTGCCTCAAGTAGGCCAGTTAGAGCTGCTACCTGAGCAAGAGGCAAAGGTTGGTGCTGATGCCAAAGATTAGTTCAATTGTGTTGGGAGTTGAGAGTGTCGATGCCATCGCAATTTAATGTCCAACACATCTGTCAGCATTTCTGCCTCTCAGCAAGGAGGGTAAAGGCTTGAGAGTGGTATTCCTCAACTGGGAGGATGATACTAAGTCCTTGCCCTTCGAGGATTTGGGTGACATCCTCTTGGCTGCGTTCTGCCGTTGTGACCATGTTTGCTCCTCTGAGTTGTTGTAGCTTGTCTCGGTGGCACTCCTTAGGATCCTCTATAGGCTTCTTACCCTTTGGATCCTCGTTACGTTTCACATACTGGGCCAAGTTGCTGTGCTGGATTTGATACTCAATCTGATCTCGCAAGTTCTAGCAATCTTTTATGGCATGGCCCTTACCCCATGGTAGCAACAAGAGGTAGATCTTGATTGGTCGCCAAGACCTCCATTCTGCACGATTAACAGTAAGGGGGGTGTACTCGTGATATGCATCCCTTCGGGGTTTTTTGTTTCCTCCATGACGATTGACTCCTTGGCAGTTGTTCCTAGGATCAGTCAAGCACCCTTTATGCTTATTGTTGAAGCAACCATTGCCACTTCTACCCTATCCACCCTTGTTGCCTCCCCGCCTGTTGCTAAGTGGGTAATCGCCATCCTCCTCGATGGTCTCTGCAAAGCAACCGTAGGACCTAAAGGAGTCATCTTGCTCTGCTTAGGTCCCATAGTTTTCGTAACTATCGGTGGCTCGATCCCACAGTTGTGCCATATCTCGATGCAGGAAGGCATCAATGTTGTACAAAAACCTATGAGGAGGCTAGACTTAAAATACTAGATAGTGATGATGTCGTAAGGTTGCTTGCACTTGAGGTACTGGGCTTTAAAGTGGTTGAGGTAAAAATGGAAAGGCTTTCCCTTTCTCTGGCAATTCTGAAAGAACCTCTTAGGGTTATCCTTAACTTACTATTAGCCGGCAAAGTATTGATAGAACTTGTCTACCAATTCTTGGAAACATATGATTTAGCCTGCTAGGAGTTCATTAAACCACTTGTGGGCCATTCCCACCAAATAAGATGGGAACATCTAGCACATGACTCCATCTAGGAAGCCATGCACCAGCATCATTTGTCGGTAATTTCCCATGAAACTACCAGGATCTTTGGTTCCATCATGCTAGCGCAGAGTTGGGTGTTTAAATTTTTTAGGAAGAGTTATTTTTATAACCTCCTCTATAAAGGGGTAAGTGGTGACATACACCTGGGGTGGATCCCCCTCATTGCTTGCGTAATTTGGTGAATGATCTTGAGCAACGATCCTCTCCCGCTGGATTGAAGGTCCCTGGAGACAAATTGGCCATTTAACTCTCAAGGGACTGGAGGAGTCGAGTGAGGTCAAGGCATCGCCCCTCCTTTTTGTCTCATCTCACACTTGAGCTCCTCGATTTGTTCGCATATACATGTGTTCTCTTCCTCCACGACATGTCGCCATCGCGCTTGCTCGTCCAACCGATTTTGAAAGGAATTTGACCTTTGCCGAACGGCTTCCTCCTTGCATTTATAGGCGTTGTGGAGGAAAAGCGTAAATTCCTTTTGCTCCAACCAGATATCCTCCAAATCGTCAAGATACTCCCGTTCATCCTTCTCCGCTTGGTAAAGAGGAGAAGGGGAGGTTCCTCTTTGGGTTCTAAAGCTTCTTTTTGCCTTAGCTTAGTTGCCTCTTCCAACTGCTATTGACAGGGATTGGGCAACACTGGACTCATTAACCACTTGGGGTTTAGTTTTGGAGTCGTTACAAGTCATTTGGGCAATGGAGCTTCAGGAAGACAAACAAGGAAGAAGAGATTCAAGTTTTTGAAACAATGGAAAAAAAAAAAACATTTTTCCCAGAGACAGTGCCAATGATCAAAGCCCAATAAGACCTCTATCAGGTTTCAGGTAGAGAATGGGCCCAACTGAATATTAACAAGCACACAAAGAACACAGGCAATTGGTAGCTCAGTTCCATCACAAGTGGTGTACGTTTGGAGAGGGGATGTAACCCTCAAAGTTTCCACTAAATATGAATCGTAGAGTGCAGAGAGTACAAGAAGCCTTCTTCTCTTTCCCTGTTTCTCGCAAGCTGCTTTTTATAATAGGGTACATACGCACACATCAGGAAAGTCGTTATAGAAATTCAAATCTTCTGTAACAGACTTTCTCTTGCATGTTACTCCACATACAGCTTGCACGTTCCACTAACTCCATTATGCTCTGAGCATGTTGCAGTGCAAATGTCAAACCATTTTCCCACATTCAATCATCGCATAACCATCTGTCTCACCTGGTTGCCTCCCCGATGGAGCTCAACCTGTAGTAAATCATGGTTTCTGTCATTAAATTCAAAGCTATGGGTGTTGGCTGTATTCTTTGTGCAATCATGGTTTCTGTCATATTCAAGAGAATCAACTACTGTTGAAGATGATCTATATGTTAGGAAGCCAAATCAATTGGCCGATTAATGCTTGAAATAAAGATTAGAGTTGATGCTTAGAGTGGAATGACACTTTTAAAACTTGGGTGGATTATAGGCTGAAGAGGAATGCTGCCACTGCATGGCTTAATGTGTTTTCCCCCTAGCTGATTCCCACCAGCTTTCAAGGGGGTTTAGGCTGGTTGGATACTTAATTCGATTTACTTCTTCCAGATAATTTTTAGATAACTTTGTCATGTCTAAATAGGGTCCAATTTTGATTTTTTTGGTTTGATGGGCAGGTGCCAAATGAGAGAAGGTACATTTCTTTGAAGGCACAAGCTCATGAGGTAGGCTTCATGCTACCAAATCCCTTTTCCCCTACTGACTCATGCATGTTTACCTTCTTTCACTACGAGTTCTAAACTGATAGGCTGTTTTGGAAAGTACAAACTCAACCCCAAAATCTTCTACCAAGTTGGAGCTTCCACTCCCTGATGCTGAGCAAGAAGATACCACTTCCTCTGACATTTCGGATTCCAGAATTAAAGCAGTCATGGCTGAAGTATCAGAGCTTGTCAAGTAAGCAGATGCCTTTAGTTTTATTCTGGCAGTATGTAAGAGTTTCTGTTTATCATTGACAGGGCTGTGAGTTATGTCCTCTGATCATTAAAAAAAAATCATCCTTTATTGACATAGATATCCCAATGTTTAACCATAAAAGGGTAGGTCGATGAGCAGGTTGTAGCATTTGTTTTGGTTTTTTGGTTTTTCCCCTTCTTTCTCCTGTTTTGACAAGACTTGGTGTCTTGCTTTCTCTGCTTTGATTAAAGAGAGAACTAACTGGGGGAAGATTTGTGTGACTATGCAAATCGACTTAAGAGAAAAATATAATGGATGAGCGTGTGAAGATGATGCCAAGTAAATAATACTTTTCCAATATAACTTACCTGAAATTTGAAGGCTTATTTATCAAATCCAATGTTGATTCTGGAGTTGAACTGACATCCTGAATTGATTAATCCTGAATGTTTCCTATTTTGGTTTCATATCCTTACTTGTGGTGAGCCAGCCAAACGATTTCTGCATAATAGTTATGGAGAGGAAGAATTCTCAGCCCACTCAAGAATGAGCTTGGAGTATTTTGCTAGTTGTCATTGGTCAGAACTGGAAGTCAATGACAATTTAGCGTACATAATCTCCAATGGGAAGATTATGACCAGTTTCAATACAGCTGAATGCTTCTTAGAATTCAGAATCAAGAAGGATCCAGATTTACATTTAGGTTTCAAATTTGGTTCACTTTATGCATTAATGAACAAAAATCAGGAGTACATTGTTCACGGGAACATTTGCATATGAAATGGAATAAATGCTAGTCAGAACCGATTATGCATATAGCATAGAAAGAGTGCTTGATTCTAGGACATAGAAATGTGCATTGAAGTTGTGGCTACAAAGACCTTGTAGTAAGTAATGAGCAACGATTGGAAAGAAGAGTACATTGAATTGGGATTTTGGATTTTGTTTTGCAGCAATGTTAATTTGGAACAGATGAGTTGTCTTTTGGACTGATATATGCAGTCCAAGCTGGTAACCAAGATTATATTTGATGCAGAACAAAATATGATTTTGCTTTGACTAGTCCCATCAGGATTCAGACTTACATGTAATATCCTTGTCCAAAAAAATGATAATGATAATGATAATAATGTCCAACCTGTCTGTGATTGCCACATTAGGGGTTTGGCTAGTCTGTTGTGGCGTCAAAGCTTCTTAAGTGCTAAAATTTGAATATTTGGTTCATGATCATCATTCTGTATCACTATTTTCACCAGCATGACTCAAGAATTTCACAAAGAGTTTTTAGGTGAAAAACAGTTCACGTTGTTCAGTTTTTACTGTATAACCACTCGAGCTCGTCAGGGATGCCAGTTCTAGTTCTGAAATTTTAAATCATCACCTCAAGATTTCAGATTTCTAAAGCATTCCTAGAGTCAAGTCTTTTGAGATAAGGAAAAAGAGAGAGAGAAAAAATTCTTACTATTATTCACAATTTATGCATACAGGCTTGTGGATTCAAGAGATATTGTAGAGCTTCAGTTAAAGCAGATAGATTGTGAAATTGTAATAAGGAAAAAAGAAGCATTGCCTCAACCTGCTGCAGCTCCTGTTGTTATGTCACAAGTTCCCCTGCAGGCTTATTATTCACCACAACCTCCTTCGCCTGCTCCACCATGTTCACCTGATGTTGCTTCTAAATCAGCTACCCCAACGACACTTCCTTCTCCACCAAAAGCTAACGATTCTTCACTGCCCCCTCTGAAATCCCCAATGGCTGGAACATTTTATCGAAGTCCTTCTCCTGGAGAACCTCCATTCGTAAAGGTCAGTTATCTCTTGACCATATGTGTTACATAAGTTGGAGGACATTTCTCTTTGGAGCATATGTCTGCTTGTAGTTCACTTTGAATTTATGGAAAATCTTAAAAAGCCACTCTTGAGTAGGCTTCAGCATATTTCAGTACTCATCTGTATATATTACCATTCCCAAGATATTTCTATTAAATTTTTTGCAACATATGTTATCTTGCAAAGAATTCCTTGTTTTCATTAGAAATCTATTTTACTTTTGACCTAAGATGGTGCAAGATGAAATGATTAGAAATAACCTTGCCATTGTTGTCTTTCATATCGCATTCATCTGGTTAATAGCTGCACTAACTAATCTTGAATGTGCAGGTGGGGGACAAGGTCCAAAAGGGACAAATTCTTTGCATTATTGAAGCTATGAAATTGATGAATGAGATTGAGGTGAGAGCCGTCATCAAGTTTTCATCTTCCCTTCCTCTTTAGCGAGCTTTTATATTTATATATGAGATGGAAGTAGGTTTTGTGTGTACATTCATCAGCAAGCTTTTTTCTGATTTTTTAAAACATTACGCAAAAATAGTAGAAAAATCTTGCTTGATTCAAATCAATGCACCCATTGAGTTGGACATAGGGTTCAATGTAGAGCTCAATGAGCCAAGCCTAGCATGGCTCACGCCCCGGTAGTTATCAAGTCTGGGTTTTGTACTCGAGCTTGGCTTGCTAAGCCATTGAGTTAGGCTCAAGAGCTCTTGTCAGGCCCAAGCCTGAGCTTAAGGATTGTTTGGACACCTCTACATATAGTTCCCTTGAGACATAGATCAAGTATGACCAGTATTGTATATTAACTTCACCTAGATTATTGTTTTTATATATTTCAAAATTAAATATGCTTACTCTTATCAAGCAAATTAACAAGGGTACTTATCTTAAAAATTATGTCATGAGTCGGATTTGAATTCCTAGGTTACTTGTGCTACAATTTACTATTGGTGGGTATATGCATACATGCATGCATACTCACCCTTATCAAGTCAAGCCTACCTAGGCTCAAGCTAAGCTCATTATTCATTAAGCTATTGAGTTGACTTTTGGACTTGAGCTCAGTTTGTTAACCTATTGAGTCAGGCTTATGATCCTATTGACTTAAGCCTAGATCAAGTCTATAATGACCCTAGACATGGATGTGTGGAAAAATTTGGGGAAGATAATCTTGTTATTAATAAAAAGAGACGCCCTAGCCCTCTTTATATAAAGAGTCAAAGGGTATATACGGAAACTCAACAAATGCCTAAAAATAGTAAATACTAATCAAATAACTAATTTTGATTTATTTCCTAACATTCCCCCGTAAGTCGAGATGCGAGAGATAACAAAGACTTGGATCCTTTAGGTAGTGAAGATTCTCTCTCGTCAACGTGATAGTCCGCTCTTCGTGTCTTCAACCCTAGGTGCCCCTTTTAGTACGCCCTCACAGAGCCAGTCAACGCTCGATTTCTCTTGAAGTGCGTGAAAGTACTACCCAAACTTTAACATCTTGAGGCGACTCCCATCTTGAATTCTTGTATTTTCCACTCAACATATAGGGATCCAAACTAAGATAAACCTAGAACTTGAGGGGGGCTACGTACAAAGGTCCCAAAACAAACACTGAAAACACAAACTTGAAACTCAACTAAACTTAATAAGCAAATAACCCCCCCTTTTTTTATTTTTTATTTTTTCTCTAAACCCTAAAACAAACAACCGACTAAAGGAGCAGAGTTCCTCTCCTTTGTCTATTGTTCCTCCTTGATGCGTATATGGCATTGAAGTTTTTAAACAAGAAGAGATGGCACACGGGGAACTTGAGGAACATAGAGAACGTGTGGAAGGCAAAGCAAAAGCACGAGGCAGAGCAAAGGAAGCTTGAGGAGCTCCGCAATCAGATCGCCGAGGGGCATGAGCATGCCGAGTTCCGCCAACTCCCGACCTCGTCCCGAAGCAGGAAAGGTTGGATTTTTTTTTACGAGTCCGGCTTGGCTGTTGGGAAGGGGAGTTTCGAGGTGTTCAAGGCACTGTGGTTGTCACGGATCAAGGAGAGGAGGATGCCGGTGACGCGACAAGCCGTCAAAGGACCACCGACGGAGTAGAGGGCGGCAGTGAGGTTGTCATCGGAGAACGCAGTCGGCAGCCCTTCAGGAGGGCACCCCCTCCTCGATCACCGTGGCTGCGGTGGTGGCGGCGTTGCCAGCAGGAAGGAGCCTCCTCTCGTGGCGGCAACGGAGGTGAGGTAGAGACTGCCGTCGTGCGACATCGCCCCATGGCTATCGAGGGAGAGTGAGATCAACCTTGGGTGGGTCATCATCGGAGGTCAAGAGAGAAGAGCACGGAAGCGGAGAGCTTGTGGGAGAGGAGAGAGCCTCTCTGGTGGCTCATCGGAGGGCCTCCCCCCTCTAGTGTTTCTCCTCTAGGGTTTGTTTTTCCAATGGGATCAAACCCGTTCTGATACCATGTGGATAAATTTGAGGAAGATGATCTTGTTATTAATAAAAAGAGAGGTCCTAGCCCTCTTTATAAAGAGAGGCAAAAGGATATACTCGGAAACTCAACAAATGTGTAAAAATGGTAAATATTCTAATTTATTTCCAAACAGGATGCACAAGGTCCAGCAATATTTTTAGCATTTGCTCATATTGATGCTCCATCTTTGCTTTTTATGTTATGAAGCAAACATGCATGTGACTTTTGATACGAACTGAAAATCAAAAAGCATGAACCTATCAGCCAAAGCTTGAATCGAGTCCATAACGACCCTAGACATGTGGATGCACATGGTGCAGCAATTTGTTAGCATTTGTGAACATTTGCTATTTATCCTACGAAGCAAGCATGCATGTGACTTTTGATACGAACGGAAAATCGAAAAGCAAAAGGTTGCTAGGTCTATGTTGATAATATTCTGTCCCTTCACTTAATTCTACATTACGTCTCCTTGCATTTAGGGCGGTATTTGTGCTTTTCACAAATGAGAGAAAAAAAAATGAGAGCAAAAAAGTTTCCCGTTGATAAAGGAATTTCCATCATTTTCCAAGAGTTTGTGATTATCCCTTCTTTTGATTTCATCGTTTTCCCCCAGTACAAAAGTCACCTTCGTTCTCGCCGTTTCCTGTTGCAAGCACAAATACATAGAAAATTAATTAAATAATATTGAGGTTTGCCTTATTTTTTCATTTTTCAGAGTTTCCTTTTGAACTTTAAAGTTAATTTTCCTTCCATTTCCAAAGCGCAGACACATGGCATGGGAAGAAATTACGTTCATTTGTTCTTTCTTCTGAAACATGATGGTGAACTGATGTGCTTCCTGGTTTTCTAATCCATCATATTGACTTGCTTTATCATTGCATGCGTTCAGGCCGATAAATCTGGGACCGTTGTGGATATACTCGTCGAGAATGCAAAACCCGTTACCATTGGCACGGTATTACAATAAAATTCTTACTAATCTTGTTTGACGATCATCTTTCGTAGGTATTGATGTGTTCTTTTTATATTCTTTCTTCCCAATATGCAGCCCTTGTTCATTATTCAACCGTGAAGGAAATTTCTCCAAGTTTTCAGCCTTTTGCAATTCAAGCACTAGTTGCCTGTTAGATTTTGTGGACCTGCACCCGTCATTTGCAGCCTCACTCCGCATGCAAAAATGGGGAGAGAGTTTTAAGATTAATAAGAGATACCAGTGGTATTTGTTTTATCTATGGTGTTAAGTTATGCACCCAAGAAATGAAAATATATTGTAAAATCAAGTGAGGTAGTTTGTTTTTTTTTTTTTCTTTTTTTTTTTTCCAAGTACGGGGAATGGAAATCTTTTTTTAATGTAAGTGCCAATGGAAGCACTCGCATTTTCTGAATTTCATTATCTGATCAAGAGTTTCGGCCTGGTCTGTGTGAACTTGTATCATGGATAGACGACTATGTGAAGAAAGAAAAAGAATTGTTCTGGCTTCTCTCCGCTGGTTGAATCACTTGCAAGCTTCCAAACACCTGGATTGGATTGTTTCCAGATCCATTCTTGAATTGAGTTCCTGAATTTCTATCCTTTTTGTCCCATGTTTGAGCCTTTGATTTTTCTAACAGCGTTTACCAATAGATGTAATCCTGAATTTAGTCATTTCTTTTTCTTAAAAAGAAAAGTGACATATATATATATATATATATATATATATATATATATATATATATATATTGTCAAACATGTAAGCCCCTATACATCATGTATTTATCTCTATACCTTCGAAAATTGCCTTACATGACTTCTATACGGTTATACCTTCGAAAATAGCCTTACACGACTTCTTCTATATGGTTACAAATTATATTGATCAAATGATAAGGATTGATATATATATATATATATATATATATATATGTATTTTTTAATTTTCTCTTTCACTAAAAATCTCACTCCCTCCTTTCCATGGGAGCAGAAAGAGATAGAAGATGGGTTTTGTTGAAAGAGGAGAGTAAAAGAGGGTGCATATGGTTGTTTTTATGGATATACATGTTTTTGATAATGATTGTAAGGATATATATATAGACATGTTATGCTCATAGCTTAATAGAAAAAACAATAAATTTTAAATTTTAATTATGAAATCTTACTTTTTAAACTTTGGATTAGCCGATGAGAAAACATGTATAGCATCATATGTCATTTAAAACATTAAAAAAAGTCAATTCCGATCCAAGTGAATTTAAATATGGAGGTGAGTTTGAAAATATAAAAATGACCTAAAAAATGACACATAGAATTATAAATGTAGTCCTCATTTAATTAAATTTTTTTTATGTAAAAGAAAACCTTATACGTGGTGGGTCGATTACTGTTAAAATAAATAATAAATTTCTTTTATACAAGTGTAAATCACTCAAATTATCTTTTGAATCACTTTACATAGGTGCAAAATTATCATATCACATCCGAAACAATTTTGCATTGATGGAATCTTACTTTACATTAATATAAAATTAAATTTCAAATGCTTCTTCACTTATAAAAAGTGATTTTTCACCTTAGGATTTAGGGTTAAGTCTTTAGTGTTGAGGGTTTAAGTAAACACTAAACACTAAAGATTAAATCCTAAATCCTAAAGTGAAAAATCACTTCTTATAGGTGAAATCACTTTCTATAAACCTAAATCCTAAACCTTAAATCCTAAATCCAAAATCTATGGGTGCAAAACCATCAAAGCACCTTTTTAAATAAATTTTCACTGCTGCAAAATAAGATTACAACGATGCAAAATCATCTCAGAATAATTTATCATCGGTCATTTTGCACTGATGCAAAATCATCTAAAATAATTTATCACCGGTGTAAAGTGATTTATCACTAATGCAAAGTTATTCATTATCGATGCAAACACAATTTATCACTTATACATTTTAATTTAAAGTAGTGTGGTGGTTTTTTCAATGTGGTGGGACCTATCACGTAACAAAACTTACGTTCTTTTGTTTCTTTACATTGAATATCAATTATCAAGTATGATCCACATTCACACCACTTTGCGTCACAAAATGCATCACCTCATGCGTTTCCCTACATTTTGACTTTAAATTATAATATATTACATTAGATTAAACTATACTTAAAATATATTGGATTGGATACAAAAAGAGTTAGTTTTACTAAAATTCTATCCAATTCCATTTGTATGCACCCCTAGGGTAAGGAGAAGGAGAGGCATAAGACAGGCTAAGGCCAAGGCCAAACCTAACCACATGTTGGCGGTTTGATGGGGGTAGGGTGTAGAGAGGAGTTGCGGTGGTGGAGGAGCAAACTAAACACCTATTCTCTTCGCCTGATTTTATGGATTTTTGGCTACTAGTGCTGATCTCACCTCTTTATCCTTTTGTCTACCTCTACGAGGAAGGGAATGAGTTCATGGAATGTGAGGAGAGGAATGGCCCTCCTTCACCTTCTTCCTTCCTTTTAAAGTCTAGTTGTACCTTTTGGGTTGCTACATTGGGAGGGGAAAGAGGAGGGTGGGGATTGTGGGTGAGAGGGCCACTGACAACAAATCATAGAAGCACGTGTGGACTTGCCGAAATGTCAAGAAGTATCCATGAAGAGGTTTTTTGCATCTACATACCCATCACCATGCATAATTGCATGTGTTGCATTATGTAGATCTTTTTTTGTTGGAGCAAAAACAAAAGAGATATTCATTCATCTAAAAGGGCGAACGCCAAAAAATCACAAATATTAAAACAATAAGACAAAGGATCCACAGTCTAGAGGTTCCCTAGGACTAACAACCACAAAGAAAGAGAGACTAGTCAATACAGAACAAAACAAAAATTGGGCAGAATAAAATAGAAGCTGGACTTCAACAGGGAGCATCTCCGCACACTCGAGCTCCATCCTTGCAAGTCAAGGATTGACGATGTGAAGCCTTGCTAGACGGTTGGAAAGGCATGTCCATCAGGAGGAAAACATTAAGCAAGTCAATAGATGACAAAAAATTGTTAGCTGTAAGAAGAGATCTAAAGAAAGTCTTTCTTTTAGCTATAAGCATGTACGGGTCAACTTCAATATTTGTGAAAGTAACTTCACATCTTTCTTTCCAAATAAGCCACAAGGTTGTTGCTACGACCGACCTAAAAAGACAAAGGTTTTTAGTCTTTTTACTCCCACCTCCTCTATCATCGATGAATAAACACAAAATTCGAGGAGGTCAATTGAAATTTGGTCACAACAAACTAAGCATGTTTTTTGTGAAAGAGCATTTTTTTAAGATATGATCCACACTTTCTAAACTTGATATGCAGAGAATGCACTAGTTAGGGAGTTGAAAGCCCCAGGATTGTAATTAGTCTAGACTAAGGAACTTAGCATGTAATGCCATCCAGAGAAAAAAAAGCCAGTTATTGGAGGGAAGAAGTGGGACCATATAAGACTTTGTAAGACAGGTCTAATCCACCCATTTGAAATAAATGGGAAACTTTTTTCGGACACACAAACTTGCACCTGAAATAATAGAAGGTAGGGGAGGGGGGGCCTGTGTACACAGGATGTCCCAATGGTAGCACTTGAAATAATTCTATAAACTGATGTTACGAAATGTTTACCTTAAGAAGTAATTTCCAAGGCAAAAATATCTTTCTCCTTAGTCATAAGGATAGAATGAAGAAAACTTTGTAAGAAATTTATCTTCACCAAGGAATACCCACACGGCTTTTAAGTAGTTTGAGCCAATTGCATCTACAATTCAAAGTTGTCAAAGCTTTAGAAAGCATAGCTTTTTTGTTCACGGCCACGGAGAAGAGGGTCAGGAATAGAAGTTTTAAAGGTGGGTATTCATAGAATGAATCTTGCCATGGAGAAGTGGAAGACTTTCCTAAGAGTATTGAAAAGATCTGAATTTTTTTATAATAGCACTCCAAAAGGGAAGTGGTCAAGTTTTGAATGAGAGTCTAGTGGTCTTAGCAAACCCTTAGAGGGTGTGTTTGTTTCATAGCAACAGATTGGGAATGGAATAGGTCTTCAAAATGTTAATCCCATGTTGGATTTACGATCCAAATGAAAAGGAATTAAGATGAGGTTTCGCATTCCACTCCTCTAAATCATGCGAAACAAATGTGTTAAAGTATCTGGCATGTATTATCTTAGATAATAGGTGAGGTTTATTATTTAGAATCCTCGAAAGTGTTTTTGTGTGGAGAGCTTTATTAAAATTATTTAAATCTAAGATTCCTCGACAATCATTATTTTTTGATTTTTATATAGTTTGCCATTTCACACCCTGCATTTTATTTGCATCATTGTTATCTTGCCAAACAAAGTTCATCCTAATTTTGTCTATCACTTTAGTAATCTTAGAGGGTAACAAGAGAGGACATGGGATGGCAAAGAAGTGATTTTATCTAAAAATATCATATGTATCAAACTAAGTGCCCTCCTTTGAGTTATGCTTACCATATTAACACAACACAAATCTAACACTATACATGTTATGCTTTAACCTCATATAAACATGACCCTACAAATCAAAAAAAGAAAAACACAAAACCATTTTCAATGGAACCTAATTGTTAGCTGTAGTGATAAAAGGTCGGCCTCTAGAGAAGGAGAAGGAGAATGAGAGGCATAGATCATGTGGGGGAGGGGGTGGTGGTGGAGGGGAAATGTTACTGTAGGGTGGGAAAGGAGAGAGAGAGGTAGAAGTGATTTAAAGTCTTTGAGAAAGTCGAGTTAATATCATAAAGGCTCGATTTCAATTAACATACTAAAGTTGATTATTAATGGCTTAGCTTTTCCCTGATTAAGGAATAAATTTTTATTTTTTTATGAGGAGGTTCCATTTTTTGAAGTAGTCATCGAAAGATCACAAGTGTCAAAACTTTACAACTTTCGTGTAAATTTAGCAAGATTCAAATCGACAATCTCGTCCCTCACTAATAATATAAGGGTAAGTAATGATATGTGTGTTTAAAAAATTATATATGCAAACTCTTTTTATAGGTTATTTTTTCTCTTTGAAAGCTATCTCTCGTACCGAGTGATAAAATAAGTAGTTAAAAAAAAAAAGTGAGTCTAGCATATTGCGACCTTAAGTAACAAAGTAGTTTGAGAAAACCTTTTCAGAGAGAGACGGAGAGAGAGTGACGGAGAGAGAGAGAGACAGGAAAAAAAAAGGGCAGTGATGAAGTTGCCGCTCATCGCGCTTGACAAATTTTTTTTTTTTTAATTTCAAAAAAAAAAAATCTCGGGCATTTGGATCCCCTGCCATGTTACAGCCCAACCTTTGGATTAACATCCAAGTGAGTGCCAAAAACCTCTCTCCTTCTCCAACAAAAACAAGGGTAAAAAATTCCCAGGAATTTGGATTCCCCGACAATTCCCAGCGTATCCTCCTCCTGCCTCCTCTCTCTCTCTCTCTCTCTCTCTCTCTCTCTCCACCCTTCTTCTACTCCTCCTCCTTTCCCCTGCTCCGACATCCCCGATCCCTCCGCAATCCGCCCAAACATCACCACTCTCCTCCTCCTCCTCCTCCTCCTCCACACAACCGCCCTCTCGCCCTCCTCCGTTGCAGTCCAGTGACGTCACATCGGGATTATTTACTCACCCAAACCCGGAGGATTACCCACAATTGGAACTCCTACAGAAGGGGATAGTATTTAAACCAAGTCCTCCAACACTCCGGAACATATACTTATCCATCGGAGGAGCCCTTCTTACACGCCACGCCACCATGCCGTCCGGCATGGAAGACCGCGCCTTGTGCTCGGGGGACCTCGGCGAGAGGTTCTCGGAGATGGACCTCGTGGACGGCGGCGGAGGCGGCGGCACCTCCTCCAAGGAGAACCTCTCCCAGGTCATGAAGGCCGTCGAGGACGCCGAGAACACCATCAGGCTCCAGGTCTAACCTCTACCCCCATCTCCGTACCCAGTCGTGGTAGCAGTAGCAGTAGCAGTTGAGTTTATTTATTTATTTATTTTTTGGGTTTGGGGATTTTCTCGCGATCGCGTGGGAATGCGAATGGACGGAGAGTTCTGGAGTGGAGAAAGGGCCGATGTTCTCGACGACCAACACGATTGCCCTTCCTGCCAACATCTAACGTGGTTCTTCAACGGTCCATAATAAACACGACGACAGGCGAAACAGGCGGGAACTCGCGGGGATTCGGGATGCTCGTGGTAGCATTATTGCCTCGCGATTCGGTTCTTACACAAGTAAATGCTCAGCACTCGCTTCTGCTTACGAACTCGATCGGTTCCGTTTTCGATCTATTCCGAAGTAGAGAATTCGCCCAAGGTCTTGGGATTGGTGGTTCGGCGCTCGAACCTGTTCTCGAGAAGTTACACTACCTCCTGGTCGGTCTCTTTGCTAGCATTTGACAGAGGAATTATGTGAATAAGGGATTATAGGAGGAATTAGGGTGTTTAGGTGTTGGAGAAGTCTTGTTCAACGAATTACTGGGGTTTATTCCCATCTTAGTGTTTGGTTGGTGGAATTGGTAGGGTGTTTGGGGGGGAATTATGTGGTTAAAAATGTGCATTTGGACCGTTTTGCCCCTTTTGTAGTTAGATGAGATCTTTTCAATTGCATTTTATTGTAGCAATTGTAGAACTTGCTGTTCTAAGTACAGCTATTCCTCTTATTTTTCCTGTTTATCTGTGTTTGCTTCTTCTCCTGACTGTCTTGTTGGTTGGTTTGGTTGTTGGGGGGCTCCTTTGTTGTCATGCTCCGCTATCCTTCTGCCCAAAGAATTTGTGTCACTGGAGGTTTTCTTTCTGGCAATGCAGTGTGTTTGAGTCGATGGTTTGCGAACTTCTTTTTCAACCTGGACATCTGGAAGGGGTGTTGTGTGTTTCAGCTTCTGATGGAACCGAAGCTGACGTGTGACTGACCCCACCAGCTTGACTCTTTGATGTGGGGAGCAAAGTTGCCAGCCCCTGACTTGTAGACTTGTAGTTTTGTCTGCAAACCACTGATCGCATTGTTGGGGATGTAGTTTGAGATACACCTTATTGTTCTCTCGCAACGTTCCATACAACCTCGCTTTTGTGAGCTTTTTGCTTCTTCTGAGGTTGGGCGCCTCTCCTTAGATGCTCCTTGTGCTCAGCTTAGGGTTGGTTGCTGCCTTAAAATTAGTAGTTGCCTCTGGAGCAGTTGAAGTGGTGGATAAATACATAAGATAGGCATGTGGGGGATGGCCATGCACCTTTCCATAATGGAGCACAACAAGCAGAGGATTAACGGATGACGGTGTACTGGTATTTTGCTTGTGGAAACTGTCGAGCCCACTCAAGTTGAAGCATCTAAGGTGTATCTGGTCTAGAACTCAGGCGTCCATGCAATTAACTCATCTTGAGTTGGATTGCTTGTGTTGCCAACACTCCAATGGGAAATTGTTAAGGAACATGGCATCTTTGTCGGTCACCATGGAAGATGGGATTTCATGTAATTGGCCCATGAGATTGACAAATGCTTGGCCACTTCTGCAGCCAAATAGGGACACTTGAGGGTACTTGGATTGTCATACTTTGACAATCTGTCAACCTCTACAAGCGGAAGGCTTGCAAATTAAAGTTGGCAACACCTGTTGAAAAACCACTGCATCTTCCACACAGATTCTATCAGGTATTGACAGTGGTTCAGGAAGATCAGCAGGGGCTTGTGATTGGATTTGCAACTCATGTGCATATCACCATTATTATGATAGGACTTTGAGTCACTATGATAGCGACCAAAGCACGCTGATGAAACCTTAGAAAAAAATGAGAAAATTACTTAACTGAAGAAAGGCATTTTAGATCTTTCATTGTAATACATAATATATGCTTAAGTAAACGTGATTTTACAATCGTTTGGGTTTGATTGGTCACGGTTTGGTATGGTGTCATGATCCACGGTTACATGTAATATAAAGTATAATTAGAGCCATTAAGTATATCAATTATCATGACATTCATCATTCACATTTCATAAGTGCAAATGGTTGTACTAATAACAACTAAGAAATAAGTCCTTTTAAAAAAAAAAACAACTAAGAAATAAGTTACAAGTACCAATTACTAGCTATCAGGTACAATAACAAGCAACAACCATTGTAGCAACAAGTAATGACTTCTTTTTTTTTTTAAGAAGTAATGACAAACAAATTAACATGTAATATTAGCAAGCAATAACACACTAACAAAGTAACAAATAGTATCAAGAAGTATCAAATACTAACCACTATTACGACTCCAAAAGAATAATGCTTGCATACTATAGTGCTCCAACATGGATTTAAATGCCGACGGCATGCCGTCGGCAAGGCCAGTTTTGAAGAACAGCCATGCCGATATGATGTCAGTGTTGAAAAACAGGCGTTTCGGCCCGGTCGGCATGCCGCCGTGCCACTGCCGGCAAAATGGTCACTCTCCCTCGTCCCCCTCACCTGTATAGGAACTTGGCAGGGCTGTAGGGCGTGCGGCTACCGGAGAACACCGCGGAGTAGATTGCGTCGAGATCGCACATGAGGCACACGACCTTCCTGTCGTCGCTCTCGCCGCTCGCCTTCTTCCTCTGCTGCGGCCTGCAGATGTAGGGGTTGTGGCGGTCGCTGAGGAAGTAGTTCCTCAGGGGCGGGGTGTGGAGCAGCGCCTGCAGTACGGAGTTCATGAAGCAGGTGCTGCCAAGGTTGTTGAGCCCCCGGAGGCCCCACGGGACCCCGCGGCCCGACTCGGTGGCGGCGGTGTCAGGGCACCACAGTGGGCTGGAGCCTGGAGCAGCAGTCGAGGAGGCGCTGCTCCCTGGGGGTGGGGGTCCAGGGGCAGAACTCGACCAGTCGCCTCCTCTTGGGGGGTGTGGGGGGAAGGGGGATGGAGGCAATCCGGTATTGGGAGGCGAGGAGGATGGCGGAGTCGAAGTCGGGGTCGTGACCTGGTCGCAGCAGGCGAAGTAGAAGAGCTCGACGCGGTGGACGTCGAGGGCAAGGGCGTGGGGAGGGGAGGAGGGGGACTGGTAGAGGTGGTCGGGGGCGTGGAGGGGGCAAGAGAGGCAGAAGTAGAGGCGGGGTGGGGAGGAGGAGGGGGGCAGAGGGGACAGCGGTGGGGGAGGTCGAGGTGGAGCTCGGCGCAGCCGAGGGTGGGGGGTTTGGGGCGAAGGAGAAGGTGGAGGGAGCGGAAAGGGTTGGGGGAGGAGGAGAGGAAGAGCTGAAGGTGGGGGCAGGGAGGAGGGATGGAGGGGGAGGAGGACATGGGGAGGAAGGTGGTGGTGGAGCCGCAGGGTCGGTGGGCCCCGCGGACATGGGATCATACGACACAACACGTGAGACGGGATCTTCATATGCTCAACCATTCTACTAGCAATCATTTGCACCACCACCGCCTTCATATAATTATCCATCATATTCATACGCTGAGTCTGAAAATGTTGACACTTCTGGGACTAGGACTGGGAGTGAATATTCTTACCCATATGAGTATGGTATGATCCAAAATTACTTTCCTCAGCAGTTCCAACCCCAAGCTCTCCCTCAAATGCCAAGATCAGAATCATCACAAGATGATTATAGAACAACAGGATTCTCACAAACACATGCAACTAATCGTGCACGTGGGCAGCGTGACAGACCATACACAGATAGTAGATTTCCCCGTCTTGGGATTTTTGTTAGTATGAATGAACATGAATACATACAGCACATAATGGATTACCAGACAATGTATTCATATGTCTTGGAAGAATTACTATGAATACATTCAAAGTATTCATCGACACAATAGTCAACAATGGTATCAATCAAGTGATGATAGTACCCATGATAAAGATATGCATCCAGCAAGACACTCTTGGTTCTGGTGAAATCTGTCTTTCAAGTTTCAAGTCCTGACTTCCGATACATCATACATCAAGACATTACAGTTTTAACTTTACTTTGAAACTATACACTTTGATTCTTTCATTCTTAAATTCTTTGAATTCTTTCATTCTTAAATTCTTTGATTCTTAAATTCTTTGTATTCTTCTATTATTAAATTTTCTGTATTCTTAACATGGTAAGAATATTTTATCTCGTTATTGAATTTTAACATTGTATGGTCATGTTGTATATGAATATTATGATGTAACACTCTTATTGTTACATAATCAACATTTGATTTTCTTGAAACTGATATCATTTTGACCACTTCTACCATTTTTGTCGGCATGCATCGGCATGCCCTCGGCGTGCCTCCGAAATGGCATTTTTTCGAGCCATCGAAATCATCGAAATCTGCCATCGAAAAACGGGCATTTCTTCGGCATGCCCTCGGTATGCCCACGAAATACACACTTGCAATTTCATCGGCACGGCGTTGAAATCGACATTTCGAACCTTGTGCTCTAATAACTTGCATCGTGAACAACAACAATAACAACAAAGCCTTCTACACTAAGTAAGGTTTGGCTACATGGATTTCTTGCCTCCACTTAGATCTATCAATCCCTAGTAGATTACGACCTCAAGAAAAAAAATAAATTAACTAATTAATGATATTGTAGGATTTATACCTCAAACAATTAGATCTATAAATTTTTAGCATAATAAAAATATAAATTAACCATCTTTACCTTCTTAAATAAAAAAAGCCATCTCTAATATAATTCACCATTAACCCTTGAATACTAGATATAAATCTCAGATCTAGATTTTAAGTGCATATCTTTAATATAATACTGATAAATCTAATCTTTTCGACACATTAGATCCCAAAATTTGTGAATGTAGCCTCGAAACACACCTAATATATACCTTAGATGATAGATCTAGTTTAGAGGAGATGAAGACGGGTTATATTCACCTTCATGGAACCAAAATACTTAAACAAAGTAATGAAAATTGATTTGGAGATGCAAAAATTTCACCTAACAAGAATGACAAGAAGACCTCACTTGATTTAGACAAAATGGGACTATACTATTGACATGGCCTTTTATTTAGAAACGAAAAAGTGCAACATTTTCATTGAAATTCCTTAATTTCAACGATATTGGTGACATGGTCCTTTGAAATAGGTGTGTGAAAGAAAATAATGCCTCTCATTATTAAAGAGAACCTTAACTCCCTTTATATAGAAAGTAGAGTTAACAAATTACGTGGTAAACCCAAAAGAATTAGGAAATAGCAAAGAGGAATAGAAATATGACTCAAGACTTTCTAACTTAACTAAATTGACTAACTTAACCAAAATAGGACTCTTTTCTAATTATTTCTAATACTTTAACACTCCCCCCAAGTTGGAGCGTGTATAACGCCCAACTTGTTACAATCAACAAGATTGGACTCCCCCCTAACGTAGACATTTAGAGTAGGTAGGCAGCAGATCAGAGGAGCAGGTAGGTAATAGATGTAGGCAGTTAGTAGGGGTTGATCTCAAGTAGAGGTAGTAGTAGGGTGGGAGATGATCCCAAGCAGTAGTAATAGCAGTGGCAGGAAATCAAATATGGGAGACGATCTCAAGCGGGTAGGAAGTAGTAGGGATGTGAGAGAAGAGCCTTATTGAAATCCACTAGTCATTAGAGTTGATGAGGTTTCTAGCAGGAGTAGCAGACTCTCTAGAATTTAAGGCAACAGAGGCAGAATTTGCCACGTGGCTAGTAGCAATAGTAGTTTTTTTTTAAAAGTAGTAGCAACAGTAGTAGTAGAGGGGGATGGCTCGCTCCTTAGTAGAGTCCTCAGATGATCTAACTCCTTAGCCATGAATTATATAGGAGACTGTTCTAAGGTAGCCTCAGATGTAGGGAGTCTTAGTAAATGTCTAATTAGCCCAAGCGTGCTTGCCGAACTTCTCCTAACACTTTTCAGTTGGATGGTTCATCTCCTTGCAGTGAATGCAGGGAGAGTACATACGGTTATGACCATGGTTGTCACCTTGACTACTAGAGCAACCACCTTTCCCTCTAGAGGCAATGGGGGTAGAGGTGTTCAAAAGAGCAAGAGTAGTAGCAAGCGGAACGTCTGCATCAATCATCTGAAGACGTCTGTAGATGGTCTCCAGATCAAGAATAGCATTAAATGATAGAAGTTGGTCCTTGGCTGATTAGTAACGTAAGCCTAGTCTGTTAAGAAACCTAAACGTCTTCCGCTTCACCCTTTGAATAGTTTGCTCATCGCAATAGTTGGAAGACTGCAAGTTCCTTATAAAGGGACTCCACAGTTGTGTAGTAATCGACCAACAATGGGTTCCCTTGTTTGGTGGACCAAATCTGGCGATAGATATCGACTAGCTTGGAGCCTTTTGACTTATGGGAATACTTTTTGGCCAGTTTGTCCTAGAAGTCTTTTGTGTTCTTGTATGATATATTCGCTAGAATCTTTGGCTTTATGTTGTTCACGAGCCAATTCATGATCATATTGTTGTCTTGCTCTTACTTGTCGTAGTCCCTGTCCTTGGTGTTCGGTTCCTCTTTGGTTAGGATGTAGAGTTCCTTCTAGTCTTTAATGAAGTTCTTGAAAGGCCTAGATTGGAGGATGCGGTTCTAGGTACCATTGAGTTTGAGAAAGTAGTGGATGCTAGAGTCTTGACATCAGTAGAGGAAGGGGATCCTGGTGTTGTCATGGTGGGCAGCAGAGAGGCAGAGTCACGTGCATGAAGCACGTAATAGGGGTAGCGTGCGGTAGTGCACAGAGAAGAGCAGTAGTGCATGAGGTAGTAGCAATGTGTGCTGGTGCGTGTAGAGGAGAGTGCAAGTATGGTGGCACTGTGTAGTGCAGAGCATGTGCACAATGGTGCTACATAAGGATTTTGGTGCGTGGGAGAGAGGGCATGTGTAGGGAGGAGGCTGACGACTCTTGTTAGGTTTTTCGAGGATCAAGAATCCCGCTCTGATACCATATGAAAGAAACTAATGCCTCTCATTGTTGAAAGAGAACCCTAACTCCCTTTATGTAGATAGTAGAGTTAACAAATTACATTGTAAACCCCAATGAACTAGGAAATAGCAAACAAGAGTAGAAATAGAACTCAAGACTTTCTAACTTAACCAAAATAGGACTCTTTCCTAATTATTCCTAATACTCTTTCAAGGTGAAATGTTGGCATGCCTCTCAAAATCTTGCAAACTGCAGGTATGTGATGGTATGGCATCCCATTGAAATGGTTGGTTTAGGTGGCATTCACTAGCGGTATGAGATTTCATGTGGAGGAGGCAGTTGTCATGGCCAAGGAGGCAATGATGAGAGGCATCCACTAAAGCATCTACTTTTGCCTTCCTCACCTTGGTAGTTGTGGGAATATATTGCCATGTTTCTGTGGCTGTCGGAGGATTTTTACGGGGCAGATGGTCTGAAGGGAGATGGAGCTTTTTAAAATATGGGTGGAAAACTTTGATGGGTACTATATTACCGTTAGAACCCACACCACCAGGCTCTCAATAGTGTGGTTGTACTATCATAGGATGCCTTTGTTTAGCCATTACGCTCTGCTGAAATTTTGCCAAATCTCCTCAAATATTTATCAAGATATAAGCTGAAACATTCTGGAATTTTAATTAAATCTTAGATGCACATGGACACACACATTACATGCATGTGCGCATGTGCGTGTACGTGCATACACACACACACACACACCCATTGTTGGCTCTGATTGGTTACTGGTGTCCGCACACAGAAGTGACACTTGTCTCATGATATCCTTTCCTGCACGAGGCTGATCTTGAGGATGGGAAGGTTTTTTGTCTACCAGATTCTGTTGCAATGTCGAACAATCATGGGAAGCAGCATATCCCCACAGCTACAGATATCCAATTGTCCATAGATGATAATGACATAATTTGCACTGATTGACATGTAAAGCTGAAAATCTTACTTTAAATAATTATACTCATGAGAAATCTATCTTCTATGCACATATACACTTGTATATAGACGCACGGGCCCTTCAGAAAAACACATAAATGCACCAAATATTATGCATATGGGAGAAATATTCTGAGTATGAACTATCCAATTCCTTTTGATTTTTCTACTTGATGACATTATGGTGAGATGTGGGGTTATTCGGAATTTTCTATTTTTATTTTAGCCTTCCATGTAATTTGCCTAATCTCTGTTATATAAAAGAGAGGTTAGGATTTCATTAGTGAGTTAGAAAGCGATCTTAGATTGATAGTCTAATATCTCACCAAATATCCACTAATCAAAATGTTTGAATCACCAAATCTATGGTGATCTGTAGGATGTTCGAAGAGGGAGCAATGCCAGATGGCAGTGCTGCTGCCGTGATCAGCAGTAGCAGTAGCGTTGCTGCTGCTATAGGGCCAAGCTGCAGCGCCACCGGTGGTGTTGATTCTGGCTGCAGTGCCGCCGGTGGTGTTGGGTCAAGCAGCAGTGTTTTTTTTTGAAAAGGAAAAGGAAGATTAGCAGAGAAATCATCCAGAAATTATATTAATGAAAAGGAAAGGACTTACAATTTTTGAAGCAAAAAATCAGATAAAAAAAGAACCTCCCTCACAATATTATTAACCTAACAACGCTCAACTCGGAATATCTTGCCGTTCCGCTGTAACCAAATACACCATAGAGTAGCAAACGCCTTGATTCAACCTGCCCCATCAAGATCATAATGATCCCGAAAGGAAGTCCAAAAGCCATGCTGACCAGAATAGTTGACTGTGTGAATATGGAGCTGTTCCCAAACGTCCTTACAGAAATCACACGTGAAAAAAAGATGTTGCACATCTTCCTCCGCTTGATTGCACAAAGGACAAGCCGTATCAATATCATCAGACCACCTTTTCATGACCATTTTGGTGACCAACTGCGCTCTTCGAAGTAACCAAAGAAAAACTTTGATCTTCAAAGGAAGGCTGCAATTCCAAATCTTCCTTGAATCAGTCCCAACATCGCCCAAAAGGGTGTCACCACAAACCAGCTTGTCATAAGCTCTCTTCACTGAAAAAGATACTTCCTTCCAATAGAACCTATCCACCTCATTTTCAGCAGGGTGCAGGTCTGAAATTGCCTCCAGCAGCTGCTGAAATTCGCTGAATGATTGCTCAGACAGTCCCAGGGGCATTTGGAACTCCCACGTCTTCCACTGTTCATCCGACATATCATTATCCTTGGCCTCTTTGTTACTGACAAGTTGAAAAACTCTCCGGAAGAGGTATGACAAGACTCCCAATTCACTCCGATTGTCTGACCAAAATTTGAAAAGCATCCCATTACCCAAAATTGGACAAAAAGCACTTGCATTCTCCAGTAGAATTGGCTGTACGGACTGCCAGAAGGATGATGAGCCTCTTCTAAGCACTTCTCTGTCATTCAAGTTCATATCCAAACCATAGGAATCTTTTAGTACCGTAGTGACCATGGATCTCTCATCAGATAATAATCTTACCACCTACTTCAAAAGCAAAGATTTATTGAAAGCCTCTAAAGGCCGCACACCCAAACCCCCTTTTTAGGCTTGCAAATCTCATTCCAAGGGACCAACTGGGCAAACCTACCCACATGCTCAACCCCTTTCCAGAAAAATCTCTTTCTAATCACCTCCAAAATTCTAACTACCTTTTTATGAGGTTTAAAAATTGAGAAGAAGAACACCGGAATGGAAGACAGAATCAACTTGAGTAACACAAGCCATCCACCTTTAGCAAGCATTTTACTGCTCCAAGAAGATAACCTCTTCGTAATACGTTCCACCACACAATTCCAATCCGATGCCCCCAATTTCTTGCCTTTCAAGGGGAGACCAAGAGATCTGATTGGTAAATGAGCCACATGTGTCTCCAAAATAGTAGTAATATTCCCCACCTTCGATTCTGGAATAGAAAAAGGAACAGGAACGGATTTAGCCTTGTTCATTCTGAGCCCAGACATAGATGCAAAAATTCTCACCAATGATGACCCGTGGACCACCTTAGAAGCACCTCTCTCAACAAAGAAGGTTGTATCATTAGCATATTGCAAAAGGGGGGTTAACAGAGAACCATCACCTTGGCAAGTAAAATTTGCGAAGAGATGACCGTTATAGGCTTTAAAGGCTAAGAGAGCAACCGTATCTACTACAATATCAAACAACAATGAAGCCAATGGACATCCCCGTTTAACCCCACGCTGAGGTTCAATCTAATCCCTATTTGAGTGACCATTCACCAACATCGAAAAGGAAGAAGTAGTAACACAGCACTTCACCAACTGAACCCATCTCTTAGGAAAACCTCTCCTCCTAAGAATATCCCAAAAGTACCTCCAGGAGATCAAATCATAAGCTTTGGAGAAGTCAACCTTCCAAAGGAAAGTCGAGACACCTCTTCTCTTCCACGTGGCCAGCATCTCTTCTGCCAACACAAAAGAATCCTACAAAGATTTGCCTTTTATAAAGGCTGACTGGATCGGGGAGATGATGTCAGGCATAACCAACCGAAGTCTATTCGCCAAAATCTTAGCCACCAGCAATTGGTCTGAAATCATCCACCGACTCGGCTCTAGGTTTCTTGGGCAGGAGGAACAAATAGAAGTGGTTAAGCCTTTCAAAACCTTTGTTACCCCCAAAAAATTCCTGAATCATGGCCACTACATCCGATCCCACCGCATCCTACATCTCCCTGTAAAAGAGGACTTGCAACCCATCAGGTCTTGGAGAGCCTTCCGCTTTCGAACCTTTAAGAGCATACAAAATCTCCTCCTCGCTGACCTCCCAAAGAAGCTCTAACTTTGCCCCCTACTTCACTTGCTCCATCTTTGAGGTGTCCAAACGCCAATCCTTGCTTGGCTGCCTTCGAGTAAAGTCGTGAAAATGTGCACCAAAAGCGTCACAAATTTGATTTCTTTGACGCAACTCACAATCATGAACCTTCAGAATATTAATCATATTCACCCTCCTCTTGTTGCTAGCTGCCAAATGGAAGAATTCTGTATTGGCATCACCGTCCTTAAGCCACAACTGTCAGGACTTCTGTCTCCAATCCATCTCCTTTTTATGATCCTCTTCCAAAACCATTGCTTGCACCCTCCAGCGTTCCTGACAATCAACGTTGGTTAAAGGGGACACCTCCTGCCTATCAAAAGCGGAGATTTTCATCAATGCCTCATTCCTCCTTGCTTCTCTACGTGTCTGGAGATCACGTTTAAAATCGATCATTGCCTTTCGAATGACCTGAATCTTACATGCTAAAGTGTGTGTAGCCAAAGATGAAGCAGGCATAGAAGACCATTGGTCTCGTATCAGCTCCCTACAATCAGTCTTCTTCAACCAAGATTTATGAAATTTGAAATATGTTGAAAAATTTGCTGACTCATTACTACACCATAGAAGAGGTGTGTGATCAGAGAATGGTTTATCACAAGCAACCACCTCCACCCCATGAAAGGATTCAACCATCGTTACATTACATAAAAATCTATCAATGCACGAAGTAGCACCACTCTCGTTCCTCCACGCGAATCGTGCTCTTGCAATAGGCAAGTCCATCAACTCAAGATCCTGAACGGTGCACTAAAAATCACCCCTAGACCTTTTACACCTTCCATTCATTCTATCATCCGAATGTAAAGTTGCATTGAAATCCCCAGCAATTAGCCAAAGCTTACCATCCATAAAAAGCAAAGCTTGGTTAATCTCCTCCAAAAAATGTAACTTGGCTAAATCATCATAAGGTCCATACACATAGGAAATGATAAAAGAGAAACCATCCATTTTTCTATTAAGAATTGCCGTTTCCATTCTCCTAGCCAACAAAGATGATTCCAACTCAAAAGAATCTCCATGCTACATCACAATAATACCCCCAACCTCCCCTCTGCCTTCATCTCTAGAAATTCTGAATATCTACCACCACACAGACTATTCTTTAAATGAGCAGATAGACTATCAAGGTGAGTTTCTTGCAACAACACAATATCAACCTTCTAATAAGCTAAATGCCTCCTCAAAGTCGATCTTCTACCTTCATCATGGAGGCCTCGAACATTCCAAGAGAGGATCTTAGTCATCAATAACATTTTTAGCCCCCCCCCCATTGTGTACCTTCTTCACCCCAATCACCATAGTCACTCATCCATCTACCTCCACTGCCTTCCCCTTAACAAAATCATGTGTCTTGTTGACTGTTAGGTAGCAGTGTTGTTGTTGGTATAGAGGCTGGCGGCAATATTGCTGTTGACTGTGAAGTTGGGACATGGCTTTGCTCCATGTTTGTGTGATGAGTCTTCTCTCACAAGTTTGTTCCAAGTTTTGGATTGGCATGATGAGCCTTCTCTCATGCAAATCAAGTCCTATTTGCCAAGAAAAGAGGCAAAATTCAGTTTGTTGTAGGTCTGGTCTTTCGATACACAAGAGATCACATAGATCCAATAAGCGAGTTGAACATTAGATCATTGATTTAGGAGCATCAATTCATCTCACTGGGAACACCAAGGAGTTGAAGAATCCCTCTAAGCCACATGGAGTTAGAGTGGCTAATGAGGTAACATCTCTAGTCACTTCTCTTGGAGAGGTCCAGGTATCACTAGTTTTGAGTATTAGTGATGTGCATTGTGCCTTGGGATTTCCCATGAATCTACTATTAGTTAGCAAGATATGCAAGGGCCTTTAGTGTAGGGTGGTATTCAATGATAGGCACTGTATATTCAAGAGAGAAGTACCAATGAGATCATCGGTGGTGGGATATAGAGAGACAATCTCTACTATCTTGATTCTTGATTTACCCACATTGTTGTTGGTGTTGTGTCAATTGCAAGTGATCCTTGGCTATGGCACAGATGACTGGGACATCCATCAGTTGGGAAGATGTGTCAGACGTACCTCGAGTTGCCAGACACATTGTCACTAGAGTGCGAGGATTGGCAATTGGGGAAACATCATTGGAGCACCTTCCCTCGGAGGCATGAGTGGCTGAGTACTACCCCATTTGCATTAGTTCACTGAAATGTGTGGGGACCAGCGAGAGTACCGAGTACTTGAGGACACATGTACTGTACAATGTTTGTTGATGATCATAGCCGTCTCACCTGGGTCTTTTTGATGAAGGCTAGATCATAGATCCCTCAGATTGTTCAGAGATTCTTTGCAGAGGTCTAGATATAGTACTGTACTACTATTTGTATTTTTCAGCGTGATAATGCTCTGGAATTTATTCGGAGGGAGATGCAGGAGTTCTTCAATGCTCATGGGACCATTCACTAGAGTTCTTGCGCTCACACATCTCAGCAGAATGGTGTAATAGAGTGCAAGTTGAGGCACTTTCTTGATATTGCTCGGACATTGATGATACATATGAAGGTATCTAAGCAGTTTTATGGTGATGTTATACTTACCGCTACTTGTCTGGTTAACTAGGTCCATTCTTCAGTGCTCCACAGGTGTATTCCTTATCAAGTCCTACATCTAGGTTGTGACAAACCATCTGCTTTACCATTGTGGGTATTTGGGAGTATGTGTTTTATTTAGGCGATGGGAGCCAGGATAAGTTCTCCCTACGGGCAGTGAAGTGTATTTTTCTGGGTTACTCACGGATCCAAAGGGCTACATATGCTATAATCCAATCCGCAAGTGCTATACAGTGAGTGCAGATGTATCCTTCTTTGAGAAGGTTCCTTACTACTCTAAGGAGAGTACTAGTATTGAGTTGGTTCCAGAGAGACCTAGGTTTATCATCAACGCCAGGTTATTTGTTCTCCTGGTCATGATTCCTTTCTTGTTTCTATGACTGTGGTTTTAGATGAGTCAGAATCTGATGAGAGGTCTGTAGTTTTGAGAAGGCTAGTTAGTCTTGCACACTGCACCCGATATCTCATTACATTGGGACTTCTCATATAGAGGGGGAGATCATACAGTTTGCCTCTACTATCACTATTGCAGTTGTTCCCAGAGATTTTATTCAAGCCTCGTAGGACCCCATATGGCATGCAACCATGGATGGGGAAATGCAGGCACTTCAATCTAGGGGGAGATGGGAACTAGTGCCTTGTCCTCCTAATGCTACGGTGGTGGGTTGTTGTTGGGTGGGTGTACACCATCAAATATCAAGCGGATGGCACTATTGATAGATATAAGACCCGATTGGTTACCAAAGGTTTTACATAGACCTGTGGCATTGACTATGTGGAGACATTCTCCCCAGTGACACATATCTTGTCTATTAGGATCTTCATATTTATGGTAGTTAATCAGGGATGGCCATTGTACCAGTTGGATATCAAAAATGCTTTTTTATATGGTGATTTGGTAGAGGAGGTGTATATGAGACAACCACAGAGATATAGCATGCAGGGGGGGTGTGTTTGTCGTTTGAAGGCCATCTATGGCCTGAAGTAGAGTCCTAGGGTGTGGTTTGAGTGCCTTAGTTTAGAGGTCCAGAAGATCAAGTTTTGGAGGTCATCGTCAGGCCATTCTATTTTTATTCGGAGTACTGGTGATGCCTCCACTGGCAAAGTTTTGGTCTTGGTAGTCTATGTAGATGACATGTTCTTGACCGGTGCTAATAAGGAAGGCATCAATCATACCAAGGCATTTCTGATGTCCACTTTTGTAACCAAGGATCTTGGTGATCTATGGTATTTCCTTGGGATTGAGGTCGTTCGACAGGGAACAAATTTGTCCTTATTACAAAGGCATTATACTTTATAGATACCAGAGGGGGTTGGTCTTCTTGTAACCAAGCCATCAGGTATTCCTATTGAGGTACAACAGTTTCATGGCACAGATGAGGATGATCCCCCATATGAGGATGTTACCAGATATCAGAGCTTAGTAGAAGTCTACTGTACTTGACTATGACTTGACCAAATATCAATTTTGCAGTTAGCAGAGCTAGTCAGCATATGCAAGCTCCTCGCTACAAACATTGGCATGAGGTATGTCTTATTTCGAGATGCCTCAAGGGTAGACTTTACTACAATGATAATAAGTCCATGGACATCATGACCTCTTTTGATGTAGACTATGCGGGGTCCATTGATGATCGATGCTCCACCTCAGGATATGCTATGCTCCTAGGAGGAAAGCTTGTTTCTTGGCGAAGCAAGAAGCATAGTGTTGTCGCCCACTCTAGTGTAGAGGCAGAGTATTGTGGCATGGTCCACGCTACATATGAGATCATATGGGTTGTGAGTGAAGATTGAGCCACCTGTTCCACTTTATTGTGATAATAAGTTTGAAACTTATATTGTCTCTAATCTTGTTTTTCATGAGTGGACGAAGCACATTCAAGTTGATTGCCACTTTATCAAGAATGCAGTCATGGAATGACGAATTAGCACCCCTTACGTTACCTCAGAGTTACTGCTTGCGGATATACTCATCAAAGCTCTCAAGAAGATAAGACAATTTTTTGTGTTTCAAGTTGGGGTATATAGCTAACGGATATATATACCCCAACTTGAGGAGTGTTAACGTGTATGGTGAGATGAGGGTCTATTTGGAATTTTCTGTTTTTAATTTGGCCTTCCATGTTGTGGAGAGTAAAAAGACCATGTGGCAGGTCTGTCAAGCCACATGGCAGTGCCACGTGGCAGATCTGGGGTGTTTTCAAGGGCCACCAGCCCTAATGATTTGCTTGGTCTTGCTTTGAGTCCAAATTTTGTGTTTTTGGTATGATTAGGTGTCAAATTAGTTGAGTCAATTAATGATATATTTTAGGTGATTTGATTAGATTGAGATTGAGTTTGTTTCCTGTTTTAGAAGATTAGGATTAGTTTCTCTCTATAAAAGAGAACCCTTTGTAATTGTTTTGAGTTGAGTTAATGCATTATTATTGTCCAATTAATACCAACAACTCCCTCTCTCTCCCTTTCTTCTCCACCAATTGCAGCCCTCTCTCTGCTCTCCCTGATTGCGTGAACAGGGGTCACCTGCAGCAGCCTGATGCTGCCTGTTTCTCCCTCGTGGGAGAGTCTCCATGCCTGGTTTGCACCCAAAACTCCACACATGTAATTTTCTATTAGGGTTTCATTAGTGAATTAGAAAACATTATTTTCCTTTCACAATAACAATTAGGAAATTTCTAGTATATTTATCACATGGAGAAAATCCTGCCCCTTTTGTTTTCCTCAATTAACTCTGAGATAATAGTGGTTTTGAATCTATATGGTGGAAGGCAAGTACAACTAGTGCTCCTACAGGGATAAGGTCTGGGCTTCTTGGTGAGAGAGTAAGTCTAAATATATTGACAAGGTAGAACTTAGGCAAGACTATAACCTTCCTTGGATGAGCATGGATATGATTTTTTCACATCTAGTTCATGAATGATTAGTGACATTTATATTGTTGCAAACTACTGACAAGACATGGTTTTGTGCCTTTTCAGTTGGAAGAGAATAATCTGTTGAGGGAGGAGCTTGCTCAAAGGACAGAAGAACTAAAAAAATATGTAAGCACTCATATTATTCGTAACATCATCCGCATGAATATTTCTCTTTTCTTACTATTATCTTTTTTATTTGCATGCTTGGGCATGAAATGCCTTGTTTTTTTTTATTGTTGAGTGTCTCTGTCTTGTATTCTTTACTCTTGTCATGCACTTCTTCATGCTACTATCTGTAAAGTAATGCTCTATCTGAGTTTGAGGAATTTGTTCATGGTCTTATTCAAATATGGACACTGTTGCTTTCATAAACTTTCTATTAAATGAAGGTGCAGGGCCACTGTTACAAGCCGACGATAACCAAGAGAAAAGTACATAAAACTCTCTCATATTGTTATGAGATTTCAATATAGTCCTGATCTTCAAATGTTGTTAATGTCATCCCCAAACTTTTCAATTTTTTCAGTGTAGTGCCTCCATTAGGATTTTGTAATTGTTTCGTTAAACCATTGGGGAAATGAGCAACTTTTGGACATGTATGGATGAAACACTTATCTTGTAGCTTTAACCCCTCCCCCAACATATTCCTTAGCTAAACCCATCCTTCATCTCCTATCCTCAATGCTTAGGGCACATCCTCTTACGTCCAATTACAACTTTGGTGGCATCGACAATCTCAAATCTCCATAGCCAACGAATAGCACACTCCCACCACCAACACTCCCATTGACTGCGGACTCCTGACTCCAACAGGGGTGTCGATGGCTTAGGGTCTGTCACCCAGATACTGTAGCAAAAATTACCATATGACATTTACTCCACGAAGCCTTCAATTTATGCCAGTTGTGTCCCTCTCTCTGCACATTTCACCATGTGCAGGATGGATTCTTGTAATGCCATCCATTTCCTTCCCATTTTTAGATGTCCATTGTTGAAGAGCAGCATATCTACAAAGATATTGCCATGATTCAAACCACCACGGGGAAGGGGGGGATAATTGTTGGGTAGCATAATAACAAAGATTGGCTGGTTATTAACACTAATAAGTAGAACCTATTTGTCAAAATAATGTAGGAAAGTGGCATGAGAGGATTTAAATACATGTCAGGTGGGGCACATAGCCCTCGTGAAATTTCGGAAAAATTGCATAGTGGTCTTCCTGGTTTTGCAACTAAAAAAACCTAGTACATTCTATGGTTGCATGCAACCCCCCCCCCCCCCCCCCCCCCCCCCCCCCCCCAATCTTCTGAAATCAGTTATGCTTCCTGGTTTGGAAACAAAAAAACCCAATCCATTTTATAATGCCGTGCACTCCCCCCCCCCCCCCCCCCCCCCAAAACCCAATCTTCTGAAATCAGTTACACTTCCTGGTTTGGAAACAAAAAAACCCAATCCATTTTATAATGCCGTGCACTGCCCCCCCCCCCCCCCCCCAAATCTTCTGAAATTAGCAGTTGCGGATAGAGATCAATAGAAAAAAAATGTATCCCATAAATGGTGTGCCCCTCATCCTCTCAAATTGGTTTCGTGCAACGGTGTAATTATTAGATTGCAAGCACCGCTTGAACATCACACTTAAAAAAAATCCTTAAATGACTCTAATCCATCCCTTCTCTAATGTGCCTGACTAATATCCTCTAGCCCCCAATGATCCCAAATTCAGCATCCCAGAAAAATTCACCTACTTAATTATCGTGCCCTCCCTACCCTATAATCCTAGGTCCGTCATTGGAAAGTGGTGTTGTCTTTTGCAATAGAGGATATCATATTAACTGTTTAAATGTAGTTTAAAACCTTCCTCCAATCATTCCATCAAACAACTTTCATGCACAAGTGGCAAATGGAAATGAAGAAGAGAAATGCTTCATGTGCATGCTTTAGGAGACTAATTAATGGAAGATGTCTATATATACATCGTACATGTATGTATGGCTACCTTTATGGTATGTGTTAGTCAAGATGACACAGCCTGCCATTGAAGCAACGGGTGCGATTTCGTCGACGGACGTGAACTGAGGAAGAGGAGTTGCAAACTCAGGGACGGTGTAGTGGGCCAATAGCTTTACGTAATGGGATGTCAAGGCATGGCAACGATAGTGCAGTAGTGGAGTCGAGATGGTCAGCTGACACCTCGTGAAAGAGGTGGCTGTACGAGGGTTGGTATTGTGAAACCAAAGCGGTGGTAGAGTTGCGATTATGGCTAGCGAAGAGTCGAGTGGGGAGTTGCAGTAGCGTGGGGTGGAGAGCGTGTGCATTGGATTTTGCAATGATGGTGAGGGCGATGATGGTCGGGTTGGTGGTGATTGATCGGTGAAGGTGGAGTTGAGGCCATCGGTTCAACAGAGGTTGCTATAGGTAGGCTGAGGTTGGGGTGCAAGGGTAGTTGGGTGATGGCATGGGCTCGCGGAGAGGATGGAGGAGAAGAGGCACCTAAGATGGAGGTGGTGTGGGGTGGTCGAGTGGCAATGGAGATGCTTGTCTCTGAAGTTGAGCTGGTGGTAGTGATTATAGCGGGGGAATGGTGGAAGCTTGTAGGTGGAGGGGTCGGTTGTGGCAATCGAAATAAGTAGTGGGGTTGTTAGATGGGAAGTGGAGGGGTTGCTTGGGGCGACGGGGGTTATGATGTTAATGGTGGTGGTGGGTTCAGTGGAGATGGTGGGTTTGATGGAGAAGAAGATGAGGTGAGGAGGTGGTGGTATTGTTGGAATAGGAGAGGTGAGGGAAGAGAAGGGAAAAGGTGGGGACTGGGGAGGAGGAAGTCACGAGAGGGGAATGGGAGAAGTACAGAGATAAGGAGGGGCAATTTGAGTTGAGAGAGAGATAAATAAGGTAAGGGGGAGAAAGAGAAATAAAGATGAGAAGTGGAAATATTAAATGAGAGGGAAATCAACCTTTTTCTCTCAGTTCATTACAATCTATCTTTTTTTGATACAACCGAACTCCTTTATAAAGGGATTACAAAACCTCAAAAGACATGACTCTTGGATTACAACTCTTGACCAAGGCATCCCTTGGTTGAAATTAAAAAAAAAATATAATAACATAAAATAAATGGAAAATTTGCAATTACACACATGAATGTTAATTTCAAATTTGGGCTACATCACAAGATGATTATATTGTAACTTTTTTATATGTTCTATCTCATTTCTAATATCTATGTATATGCTTTACTTTGAATTGAATTACAACATGTTGACAATAATTTTTTTTTTCCGAAAAATGTATGTTCTATCTCATCACAAGTATGCCTGAATGGTTCACTCCTATGTATATGTTTCATCTCAAGGGACGTCTGAAAAATGTTTGGATTCATGAATGATGCGAGGATAGAGGATTCCATTCCATGCCATGCAATGCATGGGCGGAAACTAGTTTGAATTAAAGGGAAACCTTGCTTTTTAGCTGTTGATACCTGATCAAAGAAGTAAAAATAGTTATAACAGAAACTCCTTTTCCTGATTTTGAAGCATTGAAGGGATAAATATATACATTGAGCTGAGGTTGGATTGCGTACATAAGTGGATAAGAATGGTATAGAAAGAGAAACTATTGGGAATAAGTTGGGCCACGTGGCGAGCAGTAAAGGGCCCTAGTGGCCGGCGGTTAGTGGTCCAAAGGATCAAATTTTGAGTTTTTGCTTAATTGTTAAGTTGGCTATTTTTATCAAATAGGTTTTAGCAAACAATGTTTGGGATTTCTTTTCTTGTTTAGAGATAATATCTTTCCTTAAGTGATAAGATGTTTTGTTTTCAAATGTTGGGATATGTTTTTTCTATATATAGAGAGTTTTCCCTTGTATTTTATTTTGAGCAATACAAATATTTCTAACTCAAGACTCCTCTCCTCTCTCTCTTTCTTCTCTCAATAGCCGGGCACCACTTTAGTCGACCGTCAGCCACCACCGGCCACCCAGCCAACTAGTGGACCTCCTCCACGCCTTCGGTCCACACGCGTGGATAGTCCACATGTGGACTATTTTCCCACGCCAAAGTAGAGCCTCCACGCTCCACGATTTTGTCAATCTTGATAGAGACATTTAGATGAGAGGAAAACCCAGCTAATGCTTGATTAATGAAGTACTCATCATAATTAGGGAATCTTTTTCCTATGTAAGTGTAGGTGTAAATATATACATTGAATTGAGGCTGAAGTGAACTGCAATTGTATAAAATGTTGTATAAAGCAAGGAAACCTATATCTCGATTTATTAGTGATATATGCATATCCCCAACAACATGGCTCATATCAATATCACGGAAATATCTTTTTTTCAGGATATTGGCGATATATCACCCATATCAATGGGTTTTGATCGATATTTCTAAACATTGGAGGGCATCGATGTGGTTGATAGGGATTCCGTAAAAACGTCTTTCGAGTTGAGGTGTATTATGCTTCGGGATTAAAGAACGATACATAAGAGATCAAACATAGCAACCAATGAGTTGACTCCTAACGATCTTTGTAATCCACCTTCAAACTTTGGATAGAAACCCAAAGGCTTAGATGGTCTACCAGGAGGAGATGATTAAAGACTATTAGGAAATAAATTAAGATTCAATTAGTTAAGAATTTGGTTGTCTTTCTAATTTTAGTTTGTGTTATTTTTAGTAACTTAGTTATATTTCCTTATTGTCCTAAACACTCTCTCTATAAAGAGGGCTATAGCTTATTTAAATAAGAAAAATTCTTCCCTCATTCTTAACATGGTATCAGAACAACCGATCTCTGTGTCTCAGGGTTAGGAGAGAAGAAACCCTAAAGAGGGGAGGGGGGGTCTCTGATGGCACTGTCGGCCTCTGGCAAGCCACAAGGGAGGCCCCTCCTCTCGTCAATCTCCTCTCTTGTCTCCCATTGATCTCCTTTTTCTCACCTTTTCTCAACGTTGGAACCTACTAATAGTAGCTGCAACGACAGCCGAAGATCATCACCACCACCACCAATTGTTGCTCCGATCATCATTGACTTCTACATCGTCATGTAGATTGGATGCATTCATGCACATAGTGTGTTTCGGTTGGTTCTTGAGGCGTAGGAGCAATGGCAACGAAGTGACCTTATGCACGCTTGGAGAAATCAAGCACGGTATGCTAGCTCACGAGTGTATGAGCAATGGCACCCATGTAACCTTACGCGCACTCAAGAAGATCAAGATTTTTCATCTTCAGCCTCTTGTATGTATGTGGGAGCAACAACACCTTAGTTGTAGTCGTGATTTTTCACGTACCCAATGCCCTACGCGGGACGTACAAGTAGACATGACTAGTAGTTGTGGATGCAGATGCCAGTTACTTTGTTATTTACAGTTGATTTCTGACTCTCGTTTATCACCGTCGCTCCTTCGACTGCCTGCATTAAGGGGTGCTCTCGTTTGTTGTGACTCCTTTAAGTTGTATGTTGCATGCTCCAACTTGGGGGGGGGGAGTGTTAGGAAATAAATTATGATTCAATTAGTTAAGAGTTTGGTTATATTTCTTATTTTAGTCGGTGTTATTTTTAATGACTTAGGTGTTATACTTATTGTACCGGACCCTCTCTCTATATAAAGAGGGGTATGACTTGCTTATGTAAATAAGAAAAATCCTTCCCTCATTCTCAGTGTTGTTGAGGCGATCGCCTTAGGCGATGAGGCGACGAGGCGACTGAGGAGTGCATCGCCTCGAGGAAGTCCCAGGCGAGCTGCTTCGAACAAGCAACGTGCCTCCTCAACTCAGACGGCGCCTCCTCGCCTCGCCGCCTCATCGCCTGAACCCTAGGTCCATCGCCAACTTTTTTTTTTTTTTTTGAAAAATCAAGAAATGGACTTACCATTCTTGCTCTCACCTTCTGTACGAGAGTTTATTTACGTGCATCTCATCTCTACGCCAACAATTACCGCCTCACGCCATTATCGCCTCCGCTGGGGCTTCGTCGACCTCCATCGTCGCTCGAGCTTCACCGCTTGCCATCTGTGATGCCTCCTTGACCTCGATCGCCCAGGTATCTCCTCTACTCAAGGTTCTCTGAGTTCGACGGTGGCGTGCTCGCCACCTCATCGCCTGAGTTCGACGGTGTCTGCAGCCTGCTATATATATGTGTGTATTATTATATATGTTATATATGTAAATATATATATGCAAATATATTTACGTTATATATATAAGCTACATAGATGCACTGTTATATATACTATTGTTATATACTATATATATAAGTATATATATATAATGTTGCTTTATTGTTATATACTGTTGTATATACTATATATATAAGTATATTGTATATACAGTTAAGTGTATATATATATATATATATATGTTATAACAATAACATAAGTATATATAACTATGTATAACATAATTATTAGACTATTAGTATATAATATATATAAGTAATAAGTATGTTATATTATATATGTATATAACTATGTATATGTATAAATCATATATATAGTATATACTATTCTATTATATTTGTATGTAACTATGTATATAACTAGCAACTTTGCATGTGCATTGTAAGTTTGTAACTATGTATAAAACTAGCATGTGTTTTGAATTATGTAGATGGCTGAAACAAGGAGGAAGCACCTATGTTGGAAGTATGTCGCATTAGAGGACCCAAAAAAGACTAATGATACGAAGTGTATTTTCTGTGGTAGGATAGTGAAAGGCGAGATTCATAGAGCTACTGGATATATTACTGGTGGTGATAAGAACACAGCAATATGTCCAAAAGCTCCACAACATGTGAGAGAGGAGTCAAGAGAATATCGAAAATCTAAAAAGGAAGAAAAAGAAAAGTTCATGAAAGATTTTGTTTACGATGAGCTGCTTAATGATGATGAGGATGATGGAGATGAAATAGAAGTGAATGTCTTACGAGGATCGATGGACAGATTCACAACTAAAAGAATAGTAGAAAATCCTACACAGTCACATGCAAAGAAGGCTCGAATCATGATGGGGGCTGGTGGAAGTGGAAGTGGTGGACTTCCTCTAATAAAGAAGTTTCATGGACCAATAGATAAGTTTACGGAGGTTGATCCTGAGAAGGTGGTTCGGGAGCGAAAAAGGAGATTGTTGACAAAACAAACTACAATTTCTGAGGTTTTCAAAAAGGAGGGAAGAGATACAGTTGTACAGATCATTGCAAAATGGATGTACCGTAACAATATTGCATTCAATGCTGTTAAAGATATCTGGTTTGAGATAATGATTGAGGCAATTGGTCGTTTTGGCCTTGGATTGAAGCCTCCTTACCATGAAGTGAGAGTTCCTTTATTGAGATATCATGTGAACGAGACTCAGGAGTTCATCACCAAACATCATGATGCTTGGAAGAAATATGGATGCACATTGATGACAGATGATTGGACAGATAGGAAAAGCAGAAAGTTTATAAATTTTCTCGTCAATTCTCCTATGAGAACTGTTTTCTTAGAGTCCATTGATGTCTCAAGCTACATAAAGATAGGGGAGAAGCTTTGTGAGCTGATAAGTGGCATGATCGGTCGCATCGGGGAGGAATATGTGATTCAAGTCGTCAGTGACAACGTATCGAATTATGTTCTTGTTGGTAATAAATCTTTAGACTTTATTTATTTTAACATACGTCTTTTCTTTAATATTGTAAGCATTGTAAAATATAAAAAATATCATTTATCTTTTCCGTAGGCAAATTACTGGAGGCTACACATCCTCAAGTTTATTGGACTCCTTGTGCTTTACACTGCATTGATCTGATGTTGGAAGATTTTAGGAAGTTAGAGGATGTAAAAAAGACACTCAAGCATGCAATGCAACTGAGTAGTTATATATACATGCATCCTTCAGTTTTAAATTTGATGAGGCAATTCACAAGTAGGGAGTTGTTGAGGCCTGCAGTTACAAGATTTGCTACATCTTTCCTCACTTTACAAAGCATTCATAGACAAAAGGCAAATTTAAGGAAGATATTCACTTCCAATAAGTGGATCACTTCTAAAAATGCAAAAGAAGAGAAGGGAAAGAAGGTGGCAACAATCATCATGATGCCTTTATTTTGGAATAAGGTTGTATACATTCTGAAGGCTACGTCTCCTCTTGTGAGAGTGCTTCGTCTTATTGACTCAGAGAAGAGACCTGCAATGGGATACATATACGAAGTAATGGATAGAGCTAAGGAAGCTGTCATGAAGGCTTTCAACAATAATGCTGAAAAGTTTGGACCTATTTGCGACATCATTGATAAGAGATGGGATTGTCAGCTTCATAGGCCTCTACATGTAGCATGATTTTTCCTCAATCCTGATTTCTCTTATGAAAATCAAAATCTTGATTTTGATTCAGAGGTTATGAATGGATTTTACAATGTCTTGGCAAAATTAGAGCCTGATGAGAGTGTACAAGATAAAATAACACGAGAAATTTCTATTTATAGAAATGCACAAGGACTTTTTGGAATACCTATGGCTATTAGACAAAGGAAGATCATTGCCCCAGACAGTCAAGTGGTATAAATTTTTTATAGTAACTTTCCATTTCCAGTTGCTTATTAATATTATATAACTTATTATCTTTTTACAGTGGAGTGGTGGAATCCCTTTGGTGGGTTTGCACCTAACTTGGCAAAATTGGCACTGAAGGTGCTAGGTCTTACTTGTAGTGCCTCGGGATGCGAAAGGAATTGGAGTGTATTTGAAAATGTAAGTTACAAACCAATTCATAATATGCATAGCATTAATTTTATCAAGTAATTTTATATTAATCATTTTATTTTGGAAATCTATATAGGTTCACTTAAAGAAAATGAATCCCTTAGTGCAACAAAAGTTGAATGATCTTGTGTTTGTTAAGTACAACAAAGCTTTGAGGGATCGATATGAAGATAGAGATTATCTTGATCCCATTTCCCTTCAGGAAATTGATGATTCAAATGAATGGTTATTAGGAAGAATGGAGGAAGATGAGGAAAATGCAGGTGATGATCTTGTGTTTGGTGATGATGATCTCACTTGGGACATGATTGAGCTTGCATCAGGAATTAATGAGCAAGAGGCTATTTGATGTACTCGGGCTTGTGCTACTACAAAGAAAAATGGTCCTAAGACAGCTAAGGGAAAAGGGAAAGCTCCAATAGTTATTGAAGAAGAGGAAGAGTATGTGGACAGTGATGAGGAAAAGGAAGAGGAAGAGGAGATTGAAGAAGTTGCTGGTGACGATGACGATGACGATGATGAATTGAATCTTGAAGATGATTCTATGACTGATGTGTTTTATTTTTTGAGAATTGACAATTGTTTACTTTAATGACAAATTTGGTTTTTATGTTTTTCTATCTTAATTGTGTAGAAACTTTTCTTTCTTAACAATTTGAAATTATGTGAAACAATTTTTGACAATGCAATTGTCATCATTTTCTTCTACTTAAAGTCTTCAACATTGTTATTAGATATGTTTTTATAAACTTAGTGCTATTAAATTGAGTTAATAAGACATATATATGCCAATAAAAGACGATCGCTTCAATTCACTTGGGCTGTCGTCTTTTTGTTGTCTCTCGCCTCGGGCGATTTTGAGCCTTGTCACCTTGCTATCGCCTTTCGCATTGACAGCATTGCTCATTCTTAACAAAGACATTACATTAAGGAGCTCAATTGGATGGAAGTGTTTTCTATCGAAATGAATATCTTATGAAACAAGCAATATGTCCTCAATATTGTTTTGTCCATTAAATTGTTCTCAAGTTCGAAGTTTTATTGGGTTTAGGTTTGGAGTTTTTGAGACTCTTTGCAAGTATCTAGTGCTTTTCCTTCTTAAATCTCTTCCAATTCGTTACCTTTTCTATGATTTGAGGTTTTATTCTCCCTCCCTATATCTCTATTCTTTTTATATGAATTTTTTTATTTTTTGCTCACTGTTGGTAATCAACCCTTACTATACATGTGGATAATGCCTAGCTCATGTTTATGCTTATGTTAATCATCTTAATTAGTCATATGTGTAACTAATCTATGCTTACCTTTTTTTTGGTTTGCCATTACCAATCAACTCATGCCATACATGAACATTATGGTAATGCTTAGCTCATAGTTGACTTTGTATGCCAGTTTTTTGATGTTTTGTCTATCTATTTCTTATTGATGATCTCATAAATAATACACTTCAAATCTTACTTGGCTCTTGATCTGGTTTATTGTTTCTTACTAATTACTAATGGATTATTAATACTCCCTGATTTCTATGATCATTAAATGTCTGGTCAGCAATGTTTGGCTATCTTCATTTTATAATGAGTTTTCATACTACTTCTGAGATTATTACCATGTTTTTTATTGTTCTGTTTGAATGCTATAAATGTAGTGTACTTTTATTGTGTCATTTAAAATTTATTTTCAACCTTTATTGACATTTCTTTGTGTGTATGTCAATAATTAAAATCATAATTTTATACACTATTAATAAATCATAATTTTGTAAAGTCCATAACATTTTCAATTGTTTTGAACTAATTCTGGAATATTGGCGATAGATTAGCGGTATATCTTTGATATGTCCCCTTTTTGACTTGTCGATATAGTGTCAGCATCGACATCTGAAACCTTGATATAAAAAAGGAATGTCTAGATGAGAACAATCACATTGGATTTATGCTTGTTCTCATTCTTACCTAGTTTTACTTTTGAAGCCACTTACTTAAGACCTTTTTTTTTCTTTTTCTTTTCTTAAATTTATGGGGATATGCCCTATCTAGATGGGTCAACTTGTGCTATTGAAGTTAGTATTGTTAGAGTTGAATAAAATAATCAAGCGAAAACATAAATCAAAGTAATAAATAATAATGGAACGCTTGGGTTTACATGGAAACCCCACTTACGAGGAGCGGGGAGAAAACTACGGGAGAAGTACCTTATGGGCGTGTTTTCTCTATATTTCTTCTCAAAGATAAATGGGAGGAGTACACTTTTATTTATAAACTATCACACACACAAAGTGCACACTTTCCAATGTGACACTAAATGACCACTCAATTCTCTCAACACTCCCCCTCAAGCTAGAGCATGGAATGCTTAGCTTGTAACACAAAGAACCCCACTCTACACAACCGGGAACAAAAGTTGGAGCTGCTGAAAGATCTGTGGCTGTCTCTGAAGATCTGGTCTTGATGACTCCCCATTCAGTATCCCTGAAATTGGATCTTTCTCTGAAGACGTCTAAGGTGGATCTCCCTGTCTAGAATGCACGAAAATGGATCACCCACATAAAAACCTGAAATGAATCCTTCCTCTGAGGACCTCTTAGAGTTAGGTTTCTCATGTGGAGTCATAAACAAAAGGGACTCCCAAGCGAGGGTGACTACAACAAGCTTCCACATTCCTCCTTTTTCCTATACTCATATGGGAGAAAAAATAATAAAGACGAGAAGAAAATAAAACATTAAAAACTAAGGAAGACTTCTCTACATCTTCTCTCAATCATAAACTTCATTTTTTTTATCATTTTTTTTTCTTTTTTTTTTCAATTTTTCTCTTTATCTTTATCTTTTTTTTTTCTTCTTTTATTATTATTATTTGTCTCCTTTTTGTTTCTTTCGATATCTTTTCATCCCTTTATTTTTCTCTCTTCATGTCTTTTTTCTTTTTCCTTAACAACCAGTCAATGCAAACTTAAATAAGAAGGATAAAACATGGAGAACCCTGCGCACATGCTCCTCCTCTCCTGTTCACACATCGCTCTAGATTAGATCTTCGCTTCATGTGATCGCATAAGTTCTCTTATGAGATTCTCGCCCAAATCGCCGCCACCTTCATCGCCTATCTCGCGTTGCCAGATTTGGATCTTCGCCTAGTGCACGTGAGATCGACGCTGTGTTCCTCCCCGGGGATCGCTCCACCTGATTACAATGCGATGCTTCCCCTTCATCCTCGTTGGTCGCTTCTTATTCTCCATTTGCCCATGTCTCTGAGCGCTGCCTCTTTCCAAGCGGCACCGCAGATCATGACCCACACGTGAGGGTGCACCTAGCTATTTTCTTTTCTTTCTCGAGCATGAGCATCTCAATGACCTTTCGTTGTAGTTTCTCTCTGATCGAAGCAGGGATCAAAGGTGGCGATCGTTGCTGTTGCTCTTTGATCACGTCATCATGCCACCAAGATGGCACCACGAACGGTGATTGATGCGGTGGTCTTGCTGCCCCTCTCTTGACCACAGGGCAGCGTCATCACCTTCCTTGAGCAGCACTGTCATGGTGCTTCACTGGTGCTCCTACACCCTTGCAGCATCGCCTGAAGGGTTGGCCTGATCTTGCGATCTCCCCCAGGAGATTATTGTGAACGACTAGCGTCAAGCCAATACTCTCTTCCTTGGGCTGATGTTGAATCAACAAATAACTTGAAGAAGAATAAATAATGAAATAATAGAAATCCTAAATACAATAATAACCTAAGAATGACTTGCTTTGATACTAAGTTGAATAAAATAATCAAGCGGAAGTATAAATCAAAGTAATAAACAATAATAGAACACTTGGGTTTACGTGGAAACCCCACTTACGAGGAGCGAGGAGAAAATCACGGGATAAGCGTCCTATGGTCATGTTTGTTCTATATTTCTTTTTAAGGATAAATGGGAGGAGTACATGCTTATTTGTAGGCTATCACACACACATAAAGTACACATTTTCCAATGTGACAGTAAATAACCACTCAATTCTCTCAATAGTTAGCTATCTCAATTTTCTTCTTCTCCATCCTTAAGCCACCAAAGAAGATCATTAAAAAAAATGATGCCATAATGCAAAGTTTCTTCTAGAAAGGAACATCTTATGATAGTAGATTTCTATAGCCCGTGAAGTAGGAAGACATTTGTAGGCCCACTGAACAGGGGGGTTTGGGGTGCTTCATCTCACTGACTTTGGGGACTTCTTATTATCAAGGTGGGTTGTGAAGCTGATGTTGAATGAGGATACATTATGGCACCAGGTGCTTCATGATTCCTTTGGCCTATCTCTTAACTGGGATGAAAGAAGGGTCCCCCCACGTGGCATGACTTGTGGAGTAAAATCAATCTGACCTATTACCTGAGGTGTTTTGAATTGGCTAGAATGAGTGTTTATTCCTCAAGGGGCTTCTTTTTTCTAAATGGCTATATGTATGTGCAAGAGAGAATGAAGTGTCTTATTACGAAAAGAAACCTTAACCTTTCTTATATAGAGGGGGGAATACAAAATTATGTACATGCCCATGCTTATAAAGAAACTAAAAATACCATGAAATTTGAAGAATAACATAATGATATGAAGCTCTAACACTTTCTCTCAAGTGTATAAATATCCATTAAGCCCAACTTGTTACATCGGAATGTCTCTTCTTCATCGGAGCTTTTGTGAGAATATTGGCAACCTGAAGCTCAGAGGACATGTGAGGAGTAACAATCTTTCCTTCCATCACAACATTTTGTATGAAGTAGCAATATATCTCCATATGCCTTGTCCTCTTATGGAAGATAAGATTGGAAGCGATATACGTAGCTGACTTGTTATTGTAGAACATAGGAACTTGACTCTTTACTTGGACCCTAAGGGCTAGTTTGGGAGGATGGATAGCTTTGGTGGGATAACTTTTATGCAAGTGGGTTATCTTGCATTTCTGGTTGGAAGTCGGAAGGGTTATTTTGCTGGGTTAACTTGTTATTGTTGGGAAAGTAGAAGAATAAGCAAAAGGGTTATCCTGTGTTTGTAATTCTGTTGTAGGGATAAGCTATAAAATGACAGATTTACCTTGAAGCTGCATGTTTAAAAGTTAGTTGGTAGTTAGAAGGAAATTAATGTAAGACTTCATTTTATTTAGACAAACGTATTTTAATTAGGAGACAATAGCAGATGTGCATAAAAACTGATCTTTGGTGCTCATCTTTATCTTTTTATTTTTTCCCCAATATCCTTCCCAATGTGAATTATTTACTCTCATACCAAACAAATTTGTCCAACTAATCCAGCGTCATGGTTAATGTATATATAGTACCTTCCACTGATAAGAAAAAAGATATGCACAAGAGAATTCACAAGGTAACTAGGACTGCAACAAGCATTGACGATGACAATTTCCATTCAAATGATGAATAAGACTACATACAAATTGGATCATAGAACAACCCATAGAAGAGAATCTTCTTGCTGAATCAATCATACGAAAAACTACTCTTACATTCAGTGCAAGCCTCCCTAATCTTGACAAATCAACCAATCATGCACTCACAACATTGTGTGTTAAAATAATAATAATAATAAAATAAAACAAAATCCATCCTACAAACATCAAATCCATCACACTTGTAGAAACAATGTCTTGTAAATCTACCAAAATGCCATTAATGGTTGTTGAGAGATGGAGTGTTGTTGTGATGGCTATTTTAGTCCCACATCATTTGTGGGCAAGTTGAGTGTTGAGTGGGTGCCTATGGAAGGGTCATATATCCCCTTATTTTATCTTTGAGAAGAATATGGACATACAATGCCCTTGGGGTGCTTCTCCTGTGGTTTTCTCCCTGCTGTTCGTTAGTGAGGTTTCCATATAAACCCAAGTGTTTTTTATTGCTATGCTTTTATTTCTTGTCCATTTTATTCCACGATTATATATTCTAACATGGCATTATAGTAAGTCATTCTTGGGTTTATTCTTGGTTTCTTTTATCATTGTCTTCATATTCTGTTCTTCGTTATGAGTTCTTGGAGGCAAATGCAACCCCCCGCCAGTGAATTAAAGGCAAAGGTGTTGATGTGAACAAGGGCCCGAGGGCAACGACGAGTGCATAGGAGATGTTGCATGACTGGGCGGAGGTTGGCATTGTAGAGAAGTTGGTAACAACATTGCTGGAGCCTTGGGTGGTGCCACCCATGTCTGCTCTGGTGTCAGTGACCCTTCGATGATCGTGGTGACTACTGTAGCGACTTCCTGCAAAGGAGTTGGGAACTTCGTTTATCGGATTTCATGTTACAGCCAACATCTCATCTGATCTAATGGCTTGCTTCAATGTTACCTTGTAGCAATAGTTGTGGAAAGGCCCAAGAAGATTTGCACCATCGATGAAGGTGGTCCTTGTGTGATTAGATCTTGAGACGATCTAGTAAAGGTTGTGCGGGATTGCGTAGAGAGATCGACGTCAAGGATCTCGACGAAGAACTCACGTGCGATTGCGAGAATGTCCTACGACCTCTTCACCGTCAACTCCGTAAACCCCTTAAACCTTCTACCACAGATCCATCACCCTTGGCGATTACCAAGGGGAGAACGATAGCTCTGTTGTTTAGTTTCTCTTGCACTGCACATCAAAGGTGGCTTTTATCTCTTTGTGGGTATTTTGTATCTAAAGTCCATTTTTTTATTTGTTATCTATGTTTCAAAAAAATGGATGAAGAAAAAAAATTAAAAAAATAGAGAAAAATGAGAAAAGAAAAAAAAATGATGATGATGATGATGATGGACTTGAAGAGAAGAAGGGGAGAAGCTCTTATCTATTATAGTTATTTTCTTCTCTATGTCAGTTTTCTTCTCCCAGACGAGGATGGGAGAAAAGTGGAGTGTGAACCTTTTTTGTGTGTTCTCATATGACTCTTTTCTTTAAGGTCCCTACATGAGAGATTTAACTCTTTTCTTTTGGTCCCTATATGAGAGGAACGGAGAATTCCTATATAGGAGAGACCACTCTCTAGGTCTCCAATGGAGAGATCCCTCTTTGAGTTTTTGTGTAGGAGAGGTCCAGTCTCTTGGTCTCCATGGAGTGACCCTATTTAGAGTTCTCAAAATGGATAAGGCATAGGCACCAAAGTCAACTTCAACAATTCATCTCCGGACTCCAACTGATGCCTGCCTAGAAGCAAGAACGAGGATGTAGGAAAGTTGGTGACCCGATAGCATCAGTTGGGTCATTTAGTGTTGTGTTCTCCTTGGCATAGTGAGGATTTCCTTTGTACAAGTTGAGCACTCTGTGCTCCAGCTTGAGGGGAGGTGTTGAGAGATGAAGTGTTGTTGTGTGGCTATTTTAGTTTCACATCGTGTGTGAGCAAGTTGGGTGTTGAGTGGGTGCCTATATAAGGGTCATGTATCCCTTCATTTTATCTTCCTTTGGGGTGTTTCTCTCATGGTTTTCTCCCCACTCTTCGTGAGTGGGGTTTCCACGTAATCCCAAGTGTTCTTTGTTGCCATGCTATAATTTCCTACCCATTTTATTATATGATTATATATAGTGTTGTAAAAGTCGGTAGTCGATATTCAATCGGTCAGGTCATTGACTAAGGAGTATACGGTATGTGGGGGTGTGGCCGGGGAGTACTCGGTCGAGCATTTTTTAAATATTTAAATACTATACACACACACACATCAAGAAGTAAAATATACTATTGCATAAAAGTAAATCATTTTCAAGGTCAAGGCTATAAAATAAGCTACAAACAATAATTCCAATGAAATAAAATCACAAGTTCAAAGCATCTAATTATCAAAATAATAGAAAACACATTGAGTACACATCTCTATGCAACAATCGGTCTAGTACTCGGTCGACTACATAGACTACTCGACTGAGTAGTCGGTGTTGTTGCTTCTAGGGCTAACTATGGAGTATTCAGTTGGAAGGGTGGCACCTAGGATTACTCAGCCGATTACTCGGTCGAATAAGCTGATTTTTACATCACTAATTATATATTCTAACAACGGTTAGGAGAAAAATGCCTGTTTTTGTCAAAACAATCCTCTCCAGAAAAACAAAAAGATCACCCTTCCCAAATCACTACACAACTACGACGATTCCGAGGAAAACCCATATCACCAAAAGTGTCAAAAAAAGCCAAATCCACTGAGACCGCACCAATCATATGACTACAATCACCAAAAAAGGAGCAAAGATCGCAAGGCCATGAGCAAGGATTAGGACCTAATGATTGAAGGAAGGAGATAGGAGGTAGATGATGAGGATGAGCAAGGCCATGAGGGTAAAGAAGGCTATGAGTCATGTCCATAGACTGGAGATCATCTCAACATCTCCATCTACCTCGCTCGAGGATGAGCAAGGGAGGAAGACAGGGGTGTTGGCGATGAGGTGGGAGGAGAGATGATACACCCTTGATGGCCTTGTGGATCATGATGGGGCTTCTCGTTGACGAAGATGGGGAGGGACTCGATGGTGGAGAGTTGGAAGGTGGGTTGAGGGGAAGGTGAGGGTAGCGAGGGGATCCATCCTTGACAAATGCCTTCACATGATTCTGCAGGCAAGATAAGGAGGGTTAACCTGCAGGGAAATAAGGGATAACCTAGAATAAGTTATTGCAAGTTAACTCTCCGAAACTCAGGTTAAGATATAATGCACACCAAACTGAATTAACCTCCATTTTCATGGGTTAACTTGGTTTCCAAACTACCCCTAAGATCAACTAGGAAGTGATCCACATTACTTCATACACAGTATGTGTCATCGCTTTATACTTAGTCTTAACACCGGAATGAGCTACAACTGTCTACTTCTTGCTATGTCATGAAACAAGGTTGCCTCTAAGAAATATGCCATGGTCAGTGGTAGATTTCCTATCTTCAACGGACTTTGCATAGTCTACGTCAGAATAGAAACATAGATTTGGTTCTTATTGTTCTTGTAGTGTAGTCCTTTGCCTGGAGACGCATTTAGATACTTCAAGATAAGATAAAATATCATGCCTGCAGCATGGTTTGCCCATATATTGACTTGCCCTGTTGGTTGCAAAGTTGATATTTAGGCGAGTGAGTAATGGTCAGGTAGAACAATTTGCCCATAATGCTCTTGTACCTATGGAGTGTGGACATCCTTAAAGGGCAGATCTTCTGTCTGTCATGGAGATGACACAAAATCATCTCTGGGGGTAGAGAATGACAGAGAAAAGTTGCGTAGGGCAACCTCACATGCATACACACTCGCACATGGACCCAATCAAGTCATGCGTCAGGGTCATAGTGCGCGAGTGTGCACTACAACACTGCCTCTAGGTGGTGTCATGCGTTATGGGGCTGCTGCCTAGGCAATAGCAGCACTAAGGCCTAGGCAGTGGCGGTGACGACAACAGTGTGAGTGTGAGGAAATGGAGGAGAAGTCGGGATCCTTTTTTTTGTGGAAGAAAGAAAAGCTATGGGAATCAATGAGGTATCGAATGCTTGCCTAGGATCGCTAGTTTGATAGCATGTAAGAGAGAATGAACCATCTTATTATGAAAAGAAATCCCATCCTATCTTATATAAAGAGGGGGAAATATAAAATTACGTACATGCTCATGAAGAAACTAAAAGTAACATAAAACTCGAAAAGCAACGTAATATGAAACTCTAACAGTATAGTCATGCCCAAAAGTTGCTTCTTTTGTATTGCCTATGCTTAGGATTGGATATGCTTTCATATTCTAGAATGAACATTGGACCAAGGTTGGCACATCAGCTAATTTGCTCCCAATACTATGTTGTACAACACAAAAGAATGCTATAATTGTGCAATGTTCCATGAGGCCAGTGCTATAATGGTGCAATTCTATAAGGTTAGTGACACCCTCTCTATTAGAAAATGAAAGTGGGTAACAATAGAAGAAACTTTACATGGAGGCCTACAACCCCTTAAACCCTCCACATCCCTATACACATTCTCAAGGAACACCTTTTCCATTTGAAAATTATGCCATTGCAACCAAAACACATAGAGAATAGCGAACAACCTTGTTTGCTCGCTCTTCGTCATGAAAGGACCCCTCTAATGACATCTCCAGAAGTTTTCCGTTGAGAAATCCAAGTAGCTTGTTCCAGACTTGCTTCAGATTCCGTTGCAAATCTGCAAGAGAATAATAAGTGCTCACAATCCTGAAGCTTCCCTAGAGGAGATTTGAGTGGTGTTTGAAAGAGGTGCAATCTTCATTCAACATACCCATCCTTTGCATACAAACCAACAATTGAACCAGCTATAACTTTTGAAGAGATTATCATCCCTTTCCATCAAATGTGCCAACGGTGCCTATATGCTGGTCTGGTGCTCGCACAGTGAAAGCCCACCGTACCACAACCAATAATCTAAAATACCATACCTTGATCAAACGATTAACAACTCCTCTTGAGGATGAAGAAGTCTACCAAGCTTTGGTCCAAAAGGTTACCCTCCAACAACAGTGTCCAACTACTCCTACTTGTATCCCAGATTATTCCCAGTAGTCTACCACCTTTGCCTCTAGATCAAAGGTCAAAATAAATAGCCTAAGGAACCAATGTGCGAAAGATCCATGTGTCTACCAGTTGCCTAGGTAGAATTTTGAAGTAGCCCCATCACCCAGCTCCTTAAATAACGGACCACAATGGGCGCAACTTGTGGAATCCCCTTTCTGAAAATCTTTGTCCCCTGGATAAGAGCAATTTGTTGGTCCAATCGAAGTTCCTCTCATAGCAAAAATCCATGATAGTTGAAAAGAGATGTGATCCCCACCTATGGTAGAAAAGCTCGATTCATAATCCTTGGGTCCAAGATTCTTAAGACTCTTAGAAATTGACATGTATATCTCCTCTCATGACACTATTGAAATTAGGGGTGTTAAATGGGTCAGGTTGAGCCAGACCCACCCCATTTAAGAGTGAACCTAAAAATACTCAACTCGATAGCAAGACGAGTCGACAAATTGTAATCCAAGATGCGACCTGACAACTTTCACCAAGATCCAACCTGACCCCATTTCTAACAGGTTTATGAGGGTCTTTATTGGGTTTCAGGTCAAGCGAGTCTTAGTTTGCACTAGTGAACTGAATATCATCAGTGAATTGGGGCTTTTGTTTAAAACCCTAATTGGATCCAGTGGGTCCGTCGAGTCCTACACCCTTACTTGAGACCTAACCTGTTTAATTGACTTGCTTATTGAGTCAGGTTTGGGTCCCTTTATTAGGATGGGTCCGTCAAGTCTGGGTCCAATTTACACCCCTAATTGAAATGCTTTTCTTGTCGTCATCAGCCTCCTTCCAAAAGAATGTCACAAACTTATCCAGCCAAAATCTACCTTGCATTAAGAAAATTAACAACTAAAATGTGGGGATGGAAGAAAGAACATATTTTGATGCAGTCTAGGACCAATTACGAAAAAAAATCAGGGGTTTAAAACAAATTTTGCAGAAATCAATAATTCGGGAGTGGCCTAAATGCAAATTTTCTTGTGAGTCATCGAATAAGTCATGGAAGCTGTCTCTCTTATTTATTCCTCTGTCAAGTGTTTTCGTTTTTACCTTTTTAGAAATTAAGATTTGTAGTCCCCCTCGAGAGCATCCGAAAACAGTGAAGAGCTTTGGGCTCCGATCAGTCGTATGAGGCCGATCGGAGCCCCTCCCCGCCTCTGGAAGCTCTCTCCTCCCCCTGCACCTCTTCTCTTCGATGTGCGGTCCTCCTCAACATGCATGGCCGGTAGTAGCTCGTGGCGACTGTTTGTGGCTGTGGTGGTCGCAATGCGGTGGCAGCATTTCGGGGTCGCAAGGTCATCAGGTGCTCGTGGTGGCCGTTAGCGTTGGAGCGGTCGTGGTGTTCTCGTTGCCGGCTTAGTGGTAGCGATGCTTCCGAGGTAGTGATGCTTCCGACTGTTGCGTCGGCAGCGGTTATGGTGGTCTCCAAGCCTTCGTTGCGGTTCCCAGTCGTGGCTGATGCGGTGTCAAGGCGCGATCGCGGAAGTCATGTGCGGAGGGTGTGGTCGCAGCGGCAGTGTGCTCGGTCGCCAGTGGTGCTCGGTCACTAGAGGTCGATCGCAGCGACTGTGCGGTGATCCGCCGATGACGGTCGCGATCGCAATGTGGAGGTTGGCTGCGGCTGCGATGGTTGCAACGCGGGTGTTGCGCGTGGCTTGGTCGTTCTGTTGTTTCAGGTTTCGTGCTATTGGAGTGGTTAGGTCCTTTTTCTTTTTTTAGTGTAGTTTAAATTTTGTTGAGGACCACGTGTAACCTCGGGCTTTTTACGACGTAAGTCAGTGGTTGAATTCGGCCTTCGAATCGATTTATTCGATTTTTTCGTCAGCACGATCTTTAAGATTTATCTTGTTGGTGGCTTACCATATCTATGAGCATAGGATCACTCTCCTTTGAAAGTTTGACTGATTTTCGATCGCAGGATGCTTCTTTTTTTTTTTCCTTTATTTCTTATCTTGTTGTTTTTTGTGTTTTAACTTTTTTCCATTTTTATCGGGTATAGCCTCCTAAGCTTTTTTCTCTCTCCCTTTCCCTTTGGGTGCATCATTTTGTACTGGGTTCTTTTCATTTTTAATAGAATGTTATATTCCCTGGAAAAAAAAAATTGTTAAGAGTTGCAGGAGGTTCACGACATCTCCTTGCTTACTTTTTGTATTACCTCTATTATTAATAGAGTACTATTTGATGTAGGGGTCAGAGGACATAGAATTATTATGGAATAAGAGAAAAGATTCCTCCCCCAGTCTCTCTCTCTCTCTCTCTCTCTCTCCCCCTTTTTACTTCTCTCCTGTTCCCTTCTTCCTCCTCCTTTCTTCTCCATTGAACTCAACCACAACACCCATGGAGGCCATGGTCACCACCACCACAGCATTGGATCACCTCCTCCCAGCAATACAGTTCGACCAACCACTAGTGACTGTGCAGCCAGCCACAGCTACTGCCGCCAACATCCTACTGGCTTCTCCAACTGTGCTATCGTCGCTTCCGCCTTGCCCCTCCGACCTTGCATCTTTGGACCGTTTTGCTTCCACCCCGCACCAGCTGGCCTGCCCCAAAAACCCCACACTCCATCACGACCCCACGACCTCGACCACATGGTTGCACGTGCCCCCCTCCACGCACTTCCTTTGCCGCTCGAAGCCCCACTCAACACCTCTTCCCCCGACCGCCGCTCACCTGCTTGACATGGCAGCCCCACGGGTGCTGCTGTCTCTCTTTACCAGGCTTTAGTGTCAGAAAGGCATATCTGCACTTCATCGGAGCACACTCCTAAAGATCAGACTTTGGCCGACTACAACGCATCTAGAAGGTGAGGTTGCCCCTGAAGTTCAGGTTCTTTATTTGGCTTTTGTGATAGAGGTGACTTGTCACTTTAGAAATCACTGGATGTCAGAGACTCATCTTGTGTGCTTTGTTGTTCTCATTTGGAAGATGTTAATCACCTCTTACTTGCCCGTCCCTTTACTCAGCAGTGTGTGCATGATTGGTCCCAGAATTTCTCATTGCATGAGGATTTTCAGGAGAGCATAAGGAGGCATACAGACAATCTGGGTTGGGATATGATCAAGAGAGCCTTCATCTTCCCTTGGTTGCTTTGGCTGGTGCTTAGTGATGTTATCTTCAAGGGAGTGAGAGCTATTGTTCAGGGATCCTGTACCATTTTTCTGCGTTATGTAATTGTTGGTGTAACTAGTTTCCCTTTATTATTAATGAATCCATGGGGTTATCCTCCTTTCATTGTCAGAAAAAAAGTTTGGTGGTTGTTGTTGCCCAAGAATGGAATAGACATATGGTGTGATAAAACTGTAGGAGTTTTGGGAGAAGCACATTGTTATGGCATGCCATAGATACTACAGACCTAAATAATAAAATAATTTACCAAAAGCTCCTCAAGTATAGGGTTCTGAACAAAAGGCATCCAATCTTGAAGGATGCTTAAATTAGTATTTGATGTTTGCTAAGTATAACATTTGATGTCTCTCTTATCACAAATGTTTACGTGCCATCGAGTACAATGGGGAAGCCACTTTATCTTTCCTTTGTTCCAACAAACACCCTTTTCATTTTATCTCATTTCCTACCACTCCACTTCAATTTCTAATACTTTGTTATCATCTTCTCTTGCTATAAGGAGGGTTAAAATTTGCTATAAAAAAATAGAGGAAATTGAGCTAAGAATGCAGGGGAAGGATGATTGTGGAGTGAATGAGAGATGAGTTCTTGCATCACATGTAATGGCATGTATGATGGTTCATAATGGAGATACTGGAATGTTACATTTTACAAACTTCATGCATTAATTCATGTCTTTTAGAACTGGGGTTAGTTACATATATGTCCTTGCAATCATTGTTAAAGACATATATACCTATGCATATACCCCCCAAAACATTCATTTGCTTGTTCAGATACTGATATTACATATGTGGACAAAATAATAAAGGTGTTTTTTGTAATCAAACCCTTTGCTTATTTATCTCTTTCACCACCATCCCCCTTGACATCCTCTCCTTCTCTTCCTTCCTTCTATCCACCCCTCGTCTTATTCCCCCCCTTCCTCCCCTCTGCCACCACCTCCCTAGCTCTCCTCCTCCTCTGTTGTTGCCTCACCCCGTCAGCAGTATTACCCTCCTGTAGACCTGTCTCCTACCACTATCTAACCCCTCCCAACATCACTGATGCCGCTTTCCTACCACCAAGACAAGGAGGGCACCTGGGAACCTATCGCTTAGATGAGGAGGTTGAAGGCATGGGAAGGAAGCGACTGCTGTCGTTTTGGAGAGGGGGGAAGAAGGGCTGTTGAGTGGTTGCTCCTGCTGCTGCTGTGTGCGAGAGTGGGAGTGGGTCCAGGGCCGGTGGGAGGTGGCTGCCACGTGCAAGGGGGGAGTGGCCTGAGTGGGATGTGGCTCTCGCTGGGGTAAGGTGAAAGGTGGCTCCTGTCATTGCTACATGTTAGGGAGAGGAGGGCTAGCGGGAGGTGGCTCTTGCTGCTGATACTCAAGATGGGGGAAGTGGGTGGGCTGGTGGGAGGTAGCTCCTGTTGTTGCTGCACAAGGGGGGAGTGGGGGGAATGACAGCAGATGGCTTTTGCTGCTGCTGTGTGGGAAGGAGTTGGAGGAGGAGGGGGAGGAGATAGGAGAGGAGGGGGAGGGGAGTGGATGAGGAGAGGAAAAGGATGTGGATGGGGGTGTTGGTGAAACTGTGAAAAAGATGTAGAAAAAAAATGCTTCATCACAAAAAAAAACATTATTATTTAGTCCACATACTTCATAGGGGTATACGGACAAGAAAATGAATATTCTAAGGGGTACATATATAAATATGAGATATATAGAGGTATATATTGTTAGTGGCACAAGAAGGGGGGTTGAATTATGAAATAATATTAATAAAAAATTCACAAACAATTGCAACAGCACGCAAGTATTTAGAGAGGAAACCTTTGCGGGAAAAACTTCTACCTAGATCTCTCAATCTAGGATTTTGCTCCCAATTCAATGGGAATCACTAAACCACACCACTAATTTGAGGGTGGTGTTCCTCAAAATAATTCCCCTCTCCTGGACAACCCCCAATGAGAGTTTAGCCCCTTTACTAAGAGGAAACGGGAAACCCACAGCTTAGGCACCCAAATAAACTAACAAAATGAAATAATGTAAACAACCCTATGAGCCTTGAAAGATATAGAATATAAAGTAGGCTAAGATACTCCCTTTGCAAACTTATGTGATGCAGAAAATCAAAGTGGGAGTAATGTTGCTCTTAAGAATCTCTAAGAACAAAAGAGTACAATAAAACACAATAGCTTTAGAAAGCTTAGAATATGATAATAGAAAGCATTTAGTATTAGAATATTTCTTTTCTATATTTGTAGGTTTAAAGCAACTCTTGGTGGGTATATAGGTGTAGGAAGTCAGATTTAAGCCTAGGTAGAACGGCTACAAAGCAATTACTTAAAGTCTGTCTGGATCAGACGTCTGAAGGAATCGTTTCAGACGTCTGAGAATAAAGCTGGACGTCTGAAAATCTTCAGTGAGAAAGTAGTTGTTACTGGATTTCTCAAGATTGGGTACAGGGACGTCTGAACAAAAGATATACCTCTGAACAGATAGTTTCAAACGTCTGGAAATAAAGCAAGACATCTGAAAAAGCCTCAGGGTCAAAGTGATCGCTCCTGGAATGAGATTGAATTCAAACAAGGATCTAAAGACAAATGGTTAGATGTCTTACTGGACGTCTGATCAATAGTGTAGACGTCTTAAAAAGAAGAATTAGACGTCTGAATAAATGCAAAGACGTCTAATGGCCTACAATGTTCCAAAATCAAAGTGCAATGAATATGATCAATTGTGGTCAATTTGATTGTTAGATAGAAAGTGAACGTTGGCCATTTCCAAATGTCTTAAGAAGACAAAAGATGTCTGAAGGATAAGAAAAATTATGACCATTGTTCAATTGTGTTAAAGAGATATCAAAAGCTTAAAGAGGCGTCTGAAAGACAATACTAGACGTCTAAAGAAGATATAGATGTCTGAAAAACCTAGATAACAGTGGTCGAGAATTTTGGATAAGAATCTAAGTTCTAGATAGGAGCATAGACGTCTAATAAAATATCTCTGACGTTTGACCAAGCAGACTCAGATGTCTGAATGAATCATAGGACATTTGAAAAATCAATAAAAAACAAGGTCTTGTATTCTGAATTAGAAGAATGAGGATAGGAGTGTTCTAAAGGTATCCTAAGGATAATTCAAGGCTCATTTACATTTTAAAAATGAAACAAAACTAATCTAATTACATCCCCTCATCTCCTTCTATCTTCATCTCCTCATTTCCTTGACGCTTATCTCTTTCTGTCTTCCATAGAACTTGATCTTAAGCTTTCATCAAGTTTCATCCAACCTTAAGCCTAAAACATTCATCTCCAAATACAAAGTTAAATATAAGATGTTTTGTTATCATCAAAATCAATGATCGTGGTGCTTTATCACCAACATATATGTCTTTGACAATGATTGTAGGGACATATATGTAGTTAACCTGATAGAAATTAGGTACGTTATGTTCATGGTCCCATATTTGAGAACTTGGTTGTCATATTACTCTTAATAATATGATGGCTTTGCTAGAATATGAAGATTTCTATTTGCTTTTTTCCTCCCTTCAGAAGCGTTTTGGATAGAAACACAGTTAAATGATAAGGTAGTTTGCTCCTTTATATATATATATATATGTTTTCATTTTTTTTCTTTCTTTTTTTTTTTCTAATTTTGGACAAGGGAAAGGACGATCACTCGAGCTTGGTGATCATCCTGTTCCTCTCAGTGTATTATGGAGTCCATTTTAACTTGCATGGTCAACTTGTTACATGTTGACAGAAGCTGGATGTAGCAAAGTCTTATAGATCAAGTATTGATGATGAGAGAAATGAAAATGTAAGAGCTAGGGACACACATATGCATCAAGCAATGAATGAATCAGATGGTTCGCAGTGGATGGATAATAATCCAGCTCTTGATTCCCTGGGTACAATGGCACTCCATCAAAATGGGCTTCAAAGAAATGATACTATGTTCCAAAATAGTGTGGGAGGTCACCATTACTCAGGCAACAGAGGAAATGGATATGCAAAAGTATCCCACAGTGGACAGGCAAATTCTTATAATCCTGGAACCTCTCAGTTCTCTTCATCTTCTTCTAGATCCATTTCTCCAATCAGGTATACCACCATTAACCTTCCCAAACTTTAATGTTACAAACATGGGCATTTGGTAGAAGCTATCTCTGGAATCATCAGATAGTCGCATCATGTATTTTGGCCTTTTATTGAATCCATATTCAAATTTTGATTGCCATCCTCTCTGTTGGTTTTCCCATTGATAGGTTAAAGCTGGTTGCTAAGTACCTATTTTCTTCGAAGTTATTCCATTTTTGTCAGTCATCATGTCTTATCTTGTAGTTTTTCGTGGAGCTTTATGTCATGGCTTTCATACTCATACATATCTAGATCACCTTCATGCAGCGTAATCCAGAAGTCTGCATTTGCCTTTTGTCACTAGCCTTAATACTCATGCATATCTAGACCCCCTCCATGCAGCATGGTCTGGACATCTGTGTTTGCCTTTTATTAGGTAGACAGTTCCTAGCAATAGAGTTGCAAACGTTGTAAAATCTACATTTTTTTTCTTCACTTGCTTTATAGGCTTCAGAAAGGAGATCTTGATGCGGTTGCAAATTTATCTGGCCAGGCACAACTACAGATGCCTGTGATCAACAGTTCTACCAGCCAATTGAAACAGGTATTATTACTGAAATTTGGTTGTATGATCCTGATAATTCTCCAATGTATAATGGAGGGAATGATTAAACATGCAGGATCTGATTCTGAAGATCAGAGAGCATGAAGAAGAAATTTTGCAGTTAAGGAGGCATCTGGCTGACTATTCAATGAAGGTACCTGAAGAACATGCAAGTAATCTTATTTGAGGATATTCAACCCTTGCCTGTTATGCTGACAAAGCTTCAAACACATCTTTATTTTGAAAAACAGGAGGCACAGATTAGGAATGAGAAATATGTTCTGGAAAAACGTATTGCTCAGATGCGCATGGTAAACAAGAATTACGAATGGTATATTCTACCTATTCATCTTTTCTACTTGTGGACTGAACTTTTTGGACTTTGACTTTCAGGCTTTTGATCAACAACAACAAGAATTGGTTGATGCTGCTTCAAAAGCATTATCATATAGACAAGATATAATTGAGGAGAATATACGCCTTACATATGCATTGCAGGTACTGTTTTGAATTTCTACTGACACTCTTAACCAAAATGTGAGAAGGATTGTGAAGCTCGTGTTGCTATTAGTGTCATCTCTCAACTTAGAGTAGAGAGCATAGCACGTGCTTCTGGTATAGTTGGCAATAAACCACACATCTTTAGGAGTTATTGGTTACTGTGTTTTTGCATGTATCATGTCATTGTTATTGGAAATTTTTGACCTTTTCATAACCTATAAATATAATACGGTATTTTGTTTCATAAAGAAAATTTAGCTGTTGTTTTGATATTTCTATATATCTCAGTCTGCTCAGCAAGAAGGGTCAACTTTCAAATCATCCTTGCTGCCCCTACTTTCAGAATATGATCTCCAGCCACAAACTCCTGATGCACATTCCATTATCAGCAACTTGAAGGCAAGCATTCTCTCCTGACTTTGATGTTGTCTAATAAAATTTTATTTGAGATCCAGCTTTCTTTAAAACCTATCTCATGATTATCTTGTCATTTATTCTTTCAGATTTTGTTTAGACATCTGCACGAGAAGCTTATTATTGCTGAGGTATTGCCCCTCAATTGATTCTATGTTTACCTATTTATTGAATTGTTTAAAAAGTTTTTTTTCAAAAGGGTTGTATGAAGACATTTTTTAAGGCGTAACTAGATGCTGCACTATGAAATGCTTCTTGGTTTTCTATTTCATGTAATTTTCTTGATCTCTATAGTTTTGCTCACGAGCAATCTTTCAGGAGAGATTGAAGGAATCTCAGTACCAGATCATGCCATGGCGTGCTGAAGCATCAAATAATTTGAATCTTGCTCCACAGTCACCTGTCCACACATTTGGAGCTGTACTTACTACCTGAATGTAAATATATTCCATACTCTCTTTGTTATTCTCTGGTGTGAAGTTGTTGTTTATGTCTTAGATGAGAAATGGGCTTGAGCTTGTGCCTCAGCCAACATATTCACACGTGCATTCACCTATGACTTCTCCATTCAATGCTAAGTCAAGAAGGAATTTGGATGCATCGGGACATCAAACTGTACAAGCTAGTTCAGACATCTTTAATTCTAAGAAGAACATGGAAACTGCTTCTATGAACCGGTAATCCCTGTCTTTGAACATGTTCATGAATATGCTTTATTTCAAGATTGTTCAACTAGCTATGCATCTATGTTACTTGAGGAAATCCGTTTCTCCTTTTCTTTGTGAAAATTCTTCTTGGAAATTCAGTAGATCCACCAGAACATCTTTGATTCTTTGACTTAAACAATGTTTGGTATTTTTTGGTTGCTAAAAATTGATGGTCATTGTGAAGAATGAAGAAGCCATGTGGCACTGCCATGTGGACAGTCCACATGGCACGTCAGCCACGTGTCAGTCCAGTCGGTCAAGGGGGGTGCCGGCCCTAGTTGGTTTCTTGAGGGTCAAGTCTAGTTTACTTTTGGGTTCAAGTTTTCTTATTTTAGTATATTATGTGTCAATTAATTAGAGTTGTTAGTAGGATATTTTGTTTATTGTTTGTAGCCAATTGGTGATTTATTAATTACTATTTTCCTTCTTTAGAGACTAGGAATATCTCTCTATGTATAGAGAGAACATATGTAATTTTTAATTGAGTTGAATACAACAATATTTTCAATCTCTCAACTCCTCTCCTCTCTCTCGCCAACTCTCTCTCTCTCCATCGCCTTCCATGCGTGGGATCTTCCACATGCCAAGGCCATCACGCTTCCACGAATCTTCACATGGTATCAAAGTCAGCAATCCGAGTCCACTAGTCTTCATGTGTGGAACACAAGAAGCGAGGAGAAAAGGGTCCACGCACAAGGAGTTTCCCTTACATGTGAACCTTCCACGCATCACCAAGGCCATCTGGTTCGTGGCATCTTCATCCAACATAGGGAGTTCTCTCAAGAACTCCTTGAAGATCCTTAGTGCCTTACACAAGGTCCAAGGAGTCGAGAAGAGGACATCGGCGAGTCTTCTCTCACATATCTAGTGTCTTATGCAGAGCGTAGAAGTAAAGAGAGGTTCCTTTCTTGATGACAAAGATGGTGGAGCTCGAGGCCTAGAAAAGGGAAGAGGAGATCTATCAAGTTATGATACAGTTTATGATCTTTATGCTTTCCCAATGGACACTTTATATTTAGTTTTTTACTCTCCTTCAAAAGAGGAGATTTTCCCAGAGAAAAGGTGTTAAATATCATACATGGGATCGCTCATCTTCCTATCAGTTCAAGAAACTCGGACACTATCTAAAGAGGAAACACCCATGGTCCTCGCAACAACTTCCGAGGTTGCCAAAAGAAGCAAGGATTTTCTAGATTGCAAAAAGACTAGCGATTGATCGAAGAAGTTCATCTATCAAAGATCTAAGCAAGATGCAAGTGGTGGGGCATCTAGCCTTACAAACTTGAAGAGCAAGTCATCGTCCTCCTGACCTCGATTTGAGGGGGAGTGTGAAGAATAAAGAAGTCACGTGACAGTGCCATATGGACAACCCACGTGGCACATTAGCCACATGGCAATCCAATCAGCCAAGGAGGTGCACCGGTCCTACTTGATTTCTTGAGGGTCAAGTCTAGTTTTCTTATTTTAGTATGTTAGGTGACAATTAATGACAGTTGTTAGTGGGATATTTTGTTTACTATTTTTAGCTAATTAGTGATATGTTAGTTACTACTTTTCTTATTTAGAGACTAGGAATATCTCTCTATATATAGAGAGAACATAGGTAATTTTTGATTGAGTTGAATAAAACAATATTTCCAATCTCTCTCAACTCCTCTCCTCTCTCTATCGCCCTCCACGCTCCATGCGTGAGATCTTCCACATGTCAAGGCTGTCACGGTTCCATGAATCTTTACATGGCAGTGTCACGTGGCTTCTTCATTCTTCACAGTCATCATGAAATTGGTTATTGAAAAAGAAATTGAGTTATAAAACCTTCTATTGTCAGTTCAGTTATCTTTGCTTCTAACTGGAGCATCATTTATTTTGAACTGGATTTTAGTTTTATCGATTCTGTTTAGTTGTCTTTTTTTTTTTTAATTATTCATCATATGAATTGAAAATTTTCAGTGGTCCTCTCAGGATTCCTTCAAGTTAGAAAATAGTGTTGCAGTCTTGCAGATCCTTTGTCAAACATGCCACATATTAAGTTGAGAGGATCCTGACAACTTGGTAGATATGGAGCCATTTTCTGGTACTTATTTCTTTGAGAATAGCTTTTCTTAAATGGCTAAACATTTAAGAAATCCTGAACTAGCTATGATGGGCCACATGAAGGAAACTAGTGGCTTTCAACCAGCCAACCGTTAAAATAAATAAATAAAGTGGAATAATAACAAACAATAATATGAAAGCATAATCAATAAAAAACATTTGAGTTTATGTGGAAACCCTGCGCATGAAGAGCAAGGAGAAAATCACAGGAGAAGTGCTCCTCAGAATTTTTCTTAAGGATAAATTGGGGAATACATGGGTCTTATACAGGCAACCAAAACTGCACACAATTTGTCCCACACAATGTGAGACTAAATTAACCCTTAATAATTCTTCATCTCTTAACTCTTTCCCTTAAGTTGGAATGCTCAACTTGTACAAATGAAATCTACACTCTACAAAGCAAAAAACACAATACTCAAAGTGACTTCAACTGATACTATCAGGTCATTGGCTTCCTTGCATCCACATTCATACTTGTAGGTAGGTGTAGGTTGGAGTTTGGAGATGAATCATTGAAGCTGGCTCTGATGCTTGTGCCTCCCATTTTGAAAACTCTAAAGAGGGATTCTCATGGAGACCAAGAGACGGGCTTGTCCCACATGAAAACTCAAAGAGAGGTCTCTCCTTTGGAGACCTAGAGAGTGGTCTCTTTTATACGGGAATTCTTTGCTCTTCTCATATAGGGACTACAAGAAAGGAGTTTCTCTTATGTGGGGATGTCAAAGAAAAAAGTCTCGTATGGGGTACATAAAGAAGCTCGCACAACTCCCCTTTCGCCTATACTCATATAGGAGAAGATACAAAAGAGAGAAGAAATCAGAGGGAAGGCTTTTCCTTTTTTGTTACTGTTTTTCTTCTTTTTTTTGATATTTATCTTCTTCCTTTATCTTCTTTTTTTTTGTTCTCTTCTTCTCCCTCTTTTTTCTTTCTTGCCCCTATCCCTTTGCAATGCTAAGAGAAGACTCAAAAGGAGCCCAAAAAGGAGCTAAAAGGGAAACAAGTGGCAAAAGAGTAAAAGGTACCGAAATATCTTCCAAGGGTTCAAAAGTACCCAAAAATCACGTGCTAATTTCTTCTTTATCAGGGCATTTTTCTTCGGCTCCTTCATCGGCGCCATCTTCTTCGGCATTTCATCACAACTTCTAGTTTCATGACCATGTCAATGGGCACGTGATTTCGTGATCTTGCATGGGAGATTGTCGCTACGATTTCCGCACCTCGAGAGAACATCACAACCTTGAAGATCTCAATTCGGTCGAGAATCCCCGATCGTGCATGATCTTCGCTTCCACGCAAGATCGACGCCTCACTTTGATCTCGCGTGCTCTTCACTATTTTGCACCTTTAGCAGCCAAGCATGTTGCCACGACCTCGCTGGCAGGTTGGCCATGCGTGGAGATGTACCACTTCGGTCTCCTCCTCTAGCTTCTTAATCGCCCTCGCATCGACCTCACATGGAGGCTTCAGAGATCTCGTTGCTTCTCCTCTGGGTTCTTCGCCACAACACTGACCTCGTGTGGAAGTTGCAGAGATCTCGCGATCTCATGCGAGATCAACATCGCCAAGCTCGCCATTGCCTCAATGCTACCACTAATGCCTCGTCGCTTCTTCTTCTTTGTCCTTGCGTGATCTTGCTATCTTGCGCAAGAGATCGTTGTTGATGCCTCGTGGCTAAGGAGAACGTCGCCGCTACGATCACGTTGATGATTGTGCCTCCATTGTTGCGATCACTGTGGGCCTTTTTCCCCCAATGGGACACCACAGAAAGATTAAAACTTTAAATCTTCATAAGGATAACAAAATACTTGATGAACTTAAAAATTCAAAATTGACTTGCTTTGATACCATGTTAAGAAATAAATAAAGTAAATAAATAACGAACAATAATATCAAAGCGTAATCAATCAAGATGCAAGCATACTTGAGTTCATGTGGAAACCCCACTCCCAAAGAGTAGGGAGAAAATCATGGGAGAAGTGCCTTTATGGGCGTAGCATCTTTGTATTCTTCTCAAAGATAAACTAGGAGATTTATGGTCTTTATATAGGCAACCCAGACTATACACAATTTGCCTCACGCAATGTGGAACTAAATTAGCCCTCAATAACTCTTCATCTCTCAACGACAACAAAAGCTGCTTTGGTTCTCCACAAATCCCATTCCTAAATGCTCTTGAAATGACATACATGATTGACTCTTTTCCACTAAATTCAATCTTACGGTTGCAGATTGTTTATTATATGTCAGGTATATTCTGTCTATAAAGGTTCTCTATAGTTTAAATTGTGATGGTTCTCTTCACTGTAAGATATGCCACTAGGAAGTCCGGAGCTTTTAAATCCCTTGTTTCTGAATGATATGTAAGCATATGTGTATCCATGTAGGACTAAAACATAATATCCACCTAAGTTTCATTGATCTTGATCTAAATGCCTTCCCTAAGAAACCATAAGAAAATGTGTTACAACATTTCTTCTAAATGTGCATATATGTATGCAAAAGTTGACGATTCTTTTTCAATATGAAAATTGGAGGTTCCTCATAGCATGCATGGCTATGTGTTGATCTCTTGATCTGACACCTATAGTTGGTGGCATCAATGATCAATCTTCTCTCATGCATTTCCCATTAACATCAGCATGCCTTATCCAGTTGTTTCTTATGCACTGGAATGTTAGCATAGCATAAAAAAACTCATAAATCAAGGCCGGCAGACTGTTCTTGGTTTTAATATTGACATGCCACTGTAGCCGTCTACATCCCATCCCCAAAGGTTGCCTGATTTAGATCATGGGTGATGTTTCATTCCCATACTTGCACAATCCTGAAGTGAAACATAAAGTGCACAGCGGGAAACACAGAAATTTTTGCATTTATGCCTTCCAATGAAAATTTCTACAGAAATACTTTTAGATTCTGATATGACAAACCCCTGCAGCATGTGGTGTTTATTACTGACACATATATTTAAAATAAGATTCCAGCCTTGAGCTCTATTGTAGCTTACTTGTCTAAACTTGTAAACACAACATAGCATAAATCCTTCTTTTTAACAGGTGCACTTCAAGAAAAAGAAGAATTACATGAAAAAGATTCAATGGAATGACTACAGACTAGTTCGACGAATTTCTTCTCTGTTTGTGCTATATGTTTCTACATTGGCTTTCAGGATTTCTGCAGCTGAAGAGACACAGACTGTACTTGTTGGTACACAAGAACCTCGTGTAGGAAATTTCAACTTAGAAGCAAAAAATACAAACCTATCATTTAAAGATCTTCCTGGAACTGATGAGATGGAAGATTCGGAGGAAGCTGCTCATCCTGTTGGAGACCCTGCTCCTCGTTGGGGTAGCAGTGGCTCTCCTTATGTAGCATCTGGACTTGATGATCCCCCTGGACCACCTTACTTACCTCCTGTACTTGAAGAGCCTAGTTCTTCATTTTCTGAAGGTAATGGTTTCTCCTTTTTTTGAGACCAAATGAATTCTTATATTGATGATCAGTAGTAAAGTAACTTCCTAATAAACTTGCAGCTGCCGAAGATGATCCTTTGCCAGCCATACATGGTCTTCAAATTTCTGGTGAAGCTTATCCAGGAAGGGAACTTGGTGCATCTGGGTACTCTATCAATGGAACAACAAGTTGCAATTTTGAGGTAGATGTTTTCCATTGGAGGACGATGAGCTAGTGCACTGCAGCTGCTCTGTAGCAATTGTGATGTAGCCATAACCATCTGATCTAATTAAAAGGTGTAGCTATAAAAAGTTGACCTCCTCCGTCTGCTTGCTCCCCTCCATCTCATCCTTAGCCCCCTATTCCTCTTCCTTGGCTCCGCCACCTCTTCTCCTCCCCTGGCTTACCTCCTCAGCACCAGCACCTTCAAACCTGCCTCCCCTTCCTGAGCTGTGCCCATGTCATCCTGCTCTGCCTCTCTTACTGATTGCCACTCACCTTACCAGCAGACCCAAAAGAATGGTCAGTCACAAAAATTTGTAGATCCTTAATACTACTCAATTTAGATTCTTTATGTTGAAGTCATTGTTTGACATTTCCGAAAGCAATCACCTGACCTCAAAGGAAATTTTCAGCACTTCACTCATTTCTTAACCCCTCTCAAAAAAGGAAAAAAATGACTAGGCACTCCCTCCTCTCTCTGTAACCATTCAGGCACAAACACCTAGGTCTTAGGCTTTCAACTTGAGGGAGGGAAGCACCACTCTTCGGTGAGGTGAGGGTCAGTCGTTGGGAGAGAGGCATGGAGGGAAGAAACTAGCTCCATAGTTCACAGAGAAGTTGGCCAGGAGATGTCACTGATATGGTGGAGGGCGAAGGGGACTATGGGTAACCAAGGAGAAGTAGATAGAGCACAGTGAGGAGAGGGGGTGGATTAATTCTTCCTATTTCTGTTGTTCGACTATATCCAATGGGTTGGTGGCCATGGGTGTGCTGCTATGTAATAGCTTCACTTTTCTCTTTTTGTTATTATCTTTTTTATATTCTTTCAATTTTATGTTTAAGGCATTAATTTGAGTAGTACCCTTGATAAGGTGCCATTTGAATGTTAAATATAGATTCTGCCTTTACTGCTAATTATTGTTCTTTGTGAAATATTTCTAGTGGGTACGCTATAGGGAAGATGGTTCAGTGAGCTACATAGAGGGTAATTGATCTTTGCCTTAACTTGCGAACTTTTGTCGTGCAAAAATTTTTAAGATTTGAGCTTATATTTACCATTTGAGTTTCTCAGGTGCAAAGCAGCCTACATATTTGGTTACTGCTGATGATGTGGACTTCTACCTTGCCATTCAAGTACAACCCCTAGATGATAGAAAGCGTAAGGTATGATGATCCAAGTAGAGGTATTGTCCTACAAGGAAGTGTCATAGCTGAAAATGAAATTCATCTTGCTTGCTCATCCCATCTTCACTTTTATGCATAACACAATCTTGTGCTAGTTAGTGTATTTCAAGAGGTTTCTCCGGTCGCAAGGGCACAATATTTCTCATGTTCTAAAATAATTACGAGAATGCAAAAGGTCTTGGTTTCTCATGGGATCTCTTTGTTCATGATTTGGCATGGTGAACTTGTTCACAAAGTTGATGAATACGAACTTCTCATGTATTTTTTTGAGAGGGATGGACATCTCAGAGATGTTGTCTTTGTTGTGTTTCCAACTTGCATTTGACATTCTCCCTTTGTTTGCTAACATGATTTTATTGTTGTTGAGCTGTATATGTGTGAATGGATCTTTAGTGTGGATGTCAAGCCCTAAGACAACTTGCCACAAGTCTAGAGACTTGTGAGGCTAACTTGTACTGCACTTAATCTAGAAAACAACCACTACAACCATATTTGAAATTCTAAATCGTAACACAACTTGTCTTTACTACAGCATGGCCTATAAGGATCCATATTTATAAGTTTAGCTAAACAACAAACACAAATACATTTTCATGTGACAAATTTAAGAGCTCAAAACCTATGGTCTACTAATTGGCTTATTCAGAACAAATAGGGTTGTCCACCTCCCAGGCTACTTCTCACCTTTAGTCTTAAGCTTCGGAACCTAAAACTTTGTTTAAAACATTTTGTTGGGATTGAAGTTGGCCATGTGGCACGTGCCACGTGGCAACATCTAGGGTCCACATCAGGCCGGTGGTAATGATCCAATTGGATCAATTTTGGTGCACTTAGTTTGATTGTTTTCTATTTCTAGTAAAGTTATTTTTAGGAATTTGTTTTAATTAGGAGATAAGATCTTTCCAAATGGGATAAGATTTTTTCTCAATAAGCATAGAATCTTTTGCTACTATTTTTAGGGATATGTTCTTTCTATAAATAGAGAGCCTTCCTAACAATTCTAATTTGAACAACATACAAATATTTCCAAGAAGCCAAAGCGCCTCTCCTCTCTCTCTTTTTCCTCCAATTGCCGATCCCCTCTGCAGACGCCCAGATCATACGTCTAACGTCCAACCCAGATGTCTTAAAACAGCAGGAACGGGCTGCTACTTTTGCTAGTGCTCTCTCCCTGACTACGCTTGTATAGTCCCTTATTAGGACTTTTCCTACTCACACGGAGCCTCCACGCTAAACTATTTTGTCAAATCTTGACATGATATCAAAGCCTTCGATCTAGGCTTCCTATGTGTGTTGGTATCCTGACCACACGTTGGTGGTTCTCACATCCAAGAAAATCTTCCTCGACAAATCTGACGCCTTACGTGGAGAAGGAAGATTGTAGAAGATGACGGAAGCCTCCACTATGGTCACCAACGCTACATTGGGCTCAGGAGAAAAGAAGGGAAAGTTTGAGGTCCAGAAAAGGCGAGGAGATTTATTAGAAGAAATTTCAAGTCATATGGTACCTTTGTATACGATTTTTTACTCTTCAAAAGAAGATGCTCTATCGAAATAAAGGGTACCAACATATCCACTGAGCGGAGAACGAGCACCACAACGATCACTTCAACTCGACTCAAGAAGAAGAGGTACAATGTAACCTCTAGAATTGCACCATGACTGCATCGACTTCTCCAATTTCTCTTAGTGACCTTGGCCCGAAGAAAAGCTGAGGGTCTTTTATGGCTCACGAGTAGGGCACCATACTTTTCGAAGAGGCACGTGGAACCCTCCAATGCATCGGGGAACGTCGAGATCAAGGGCTCGATTCTCGAGCGTAGAAGAAGAGGCACGAAGATCATCCTCAACTCTTCAAGAGAAGAACGATGTAGCAATATCAAGTTTAGGTGGGCTGCTTGAGGTGATGGTGGAGTTAAAGGTGGGGTGTCGGTGATGGAGAAGGTGGTCCTTTGCCACGGAGGTCATTCGTTGGTCTTCTCCTGCTTACGCATGAGGGCTTCTAGGAGAAAAGCCTCATATGTAGAGGTGGCCGGAGGAGCGGTGACGCCATCGGGCTCGGATGGCGGTGTGGCGACGCCACCGCTTCCTTAAGTTAGGGTTCCACCCGAAGATCGGGAGCCCAAACGTTTGATTGCTGACATGGATGCGAACCCATTGCTGCGCAACAGCCATTGAATGTGATCGTTGCGGATCCACAGATTGCAGCGTAGGAGCCATTGAATGCGGCCGATGCGGATGACTTGACGGAGCTGTCGCATCGGGAAGGCAAAGAGGCGATGATTGTGGCGCTGTCGAAGGGGTGGGAGGCGGCGCTCATCTTGCAAGCTAAAAAGGGTCTCCAGCTGGGTGACCCGGCTGTCCCTCTTAAAGAGGGGTCGGGCTCTCGGGTTGGATCCACTCCGGGTCCGAATGATGAAGGTACCCTTTCGGATACCTTGACGACCCATGACCCGACTTTGGTGGAGGGTGATTCGAAGATGAAGGATGTGTTGCTGACTCCTCTCAACAAGTCGGAGGTCGGTGGCGCTGGAGGAGGAGCTCGACCTCTGAGCCATCTCGACGCGGAAGAATGGAGGGCCCCACCAGTCATCCTCCGGTGGATGAGGGGGGGACCGGGGACATGAGAGTGGCGGTGGTGACACCAGAGTTGCGTCCTGGTGGTGTGTCACCACGGCAATAGGCCGATGACCTCTCCTCAGTAGCAGGCCGCAGTACGGAGGTCCCCCTGGCTGGGTGGAGATCGCGCATAGTGAATGGAGGCTGGGGAGGCGCTATTCGTTACAAATGAAGATGGAGATATCGAAGAATGAGCCGAGGTCAGAGGGTGGTGGTGGATGGTCATGGCAGAACGCCACAACCATTGACGGCAGTGGCTTTAGATCAGAATGATGAAGTGCATCAGACAATGGAAGCATGTGGCTTCAGACTGGCGATGAGGGAGGCCTCTACTTGTCCTAAATGAATGGGGTTGTTACGTGGAACGTGCATGGTTTCAATGACTTATTGAGGGTGATGCTGGGGCATTACATTCACTTGTGGAAAGCAAACGTTGTGCCGTTGGAGGAGATGAAGCTTTTCGGTTGTGATGCTAGGACTTGGATGGAGATCAGGGGCTTGTGGTGGAGGGTTTTCGTTATGTTGGAGTAGTTGGATGTTTTGGAGGACAGATACAGGAATGGTGGAAAGATATCTTCTCCTTGGAAGATTGCTTTAATGGTGAACATGTCATCTCTGCGAGTTTGATTCGGAAATTGGGAGGTGCCAGTATGGAGGTTACAGGTGTTTACGACCCGTTAGATGCTTGGGCAAGAGGGTTGATGTGGGAGGAACTCACGTCGGTGGTCGTGGAATGTCATGGACATCCCCGGTTGATTGGAGGAGATTTCAACATCACTCTACAGATGGAGGACAGACTGAGGGGGTGGGGGAGGCAGGATCCTGGATCTGATACTTTTGTAGATTTTGTTGCCACGCATGGCCTTCTAGATATGATTTCGACGTCCTGTGCGTACACATGGAGGAACAATTGCGATCAGATATCTAGGATTGACAAATTGCTCTCCACCGTGGAGATGGCAGAGGCGTTCCCCTTGGCGGAGGTGTCTCCTTTGGAGAGACCGTTCTCAGATCATACACCCCTTATGTGGCGACCTAATGAGGGGGCACACTATGGCACCTATTTCAAATTTGACAGATCCTGGCTGTTGGAGGAGGGATTCTGGAATATGGTGGAGGAGAGATGGAGCTCCTTTGAGGTGGAGGGATCGGCTACGCTTTGTCTGGCAAAGAAGTTGTCTATGCTGCGAGATCACTTGAAGGCATATAAGAAAGGAATCAGGGCATCTAGGAGGAGCAGAAAGGAAGAGGCTTTGGCGGAGATTACCAGGATAGATTGACAGGAGAACTAAGCCCCTATCTTGACTGAGGATAGGGAGATCGGGATGAAGATGACGCAAGTGGTGCAGGAGGAGGATATAATAGCAGAGGTGGAATGGAAGACGAAATCGAGACAGACATGGCTGAAGGAGGGAGATTCTAATACTTGATTCTTCCACCAAATGGCATCCGTTAGGAGGAGAAACTGGATAGAGAGGCTGCTGATTCACGGGGAGACTTTCTCAGGTAGGTAGGAGGTGGGTCAAGCTGTGGTAGATTACTTCAGAGAATTCATGGGCAAGCACAACAGAGATTGTTGGCAGTGGAGAGGGGAGGATGTGCAATGTGTCACTAATTACCTGGCGGTAAGCGTCACGGTCGGCTTCTCGGAGGATGGGGTGAGGCGAGCAGTTTGGGATTGAATGTAGAGGGATGCCCTGGCCCAGACGATTACCTTGTCCTCTTATTTAGGGAATTCTGGACATTGGTGGGGACAGAGGTGATGCAGATGATGGAGGAGTTCGCAATCGAGAATAGGGGGTTCGACAAGTTGAATAGGTATTACATGTTTTTACTGCTTAAGAAGGTACAGAAGCGATCTGGGATTTTCGTTCGATTGTGCTTTCGAATGCTGTCTACCTTATTGTTGTCAAGGTCTTGGCAAACAGACTTGGGGATATTCTTGGAGACTTGATATCCCTTATGAAGATGACTTTCATTCCAGGAAGGGGAATCTTGGACGGTTTTGTCGTTGCTATGGAGGCGCTGGCCACTTGGAAGAGGGAGAAGAAACATGCATTTCTGTGGATGGTAGACTTCAGCAAAGCATACGACTTAGTATAGTGGGATTTCCTGTGGGCTTCCTTGCTGAAGAGAGGCTTTCCTACGATATGGATTGATTGGATGAAGAAGTACGTGACAAAGACATCCTTCTCAATCCTAATCAATGGGAACCCAACAGATGGTTGGGTACAGCCTAGGAGGGGGGTCAGACAGGGGTGCTCTCTTGCACCTTTGTTGTTTGTACTTACGGCAGATGCTTTGGCAAGGGCAGCTCACAGGGCCTGTGATAAGTGTCTAATTAGAGGATTTTGGGTTGGAGAGAACAGTCAGGTGGTGATCTTGCAGTATGCTGATGATACACTATTTCTAGTTGAAGGTGCAAGTTTGGAGGCTAGGAGGATGAGAATCATCCTGGAGCTTTTTGGCACAGCATCAGGGCTACAAATCAATTGCCAGAACTCAACATTTATCCCGATGAACGTGGCGATTGAAGAGGTGGAGACAGTGGGTGGTGCGCTAGGGATAGATGTGGGCTCTTTGCCGCTGATGTATCTGGGCCTTCCATTATCAGGTTGGCTCCTTAGATTGCAAGATTGGCTTCCTTTGCTAGAGAGAATGGAAAAAAGGTTAGCATGGTTGTCATATAGACTGTTGTCTAGAGGAGGGAGATTAGTTTTGGTGAAGGCTGTACTAGCATCCATAGCATCATATTTCCTCTCTGTTTTCAGTATACCACGATAGGTTGTGAAGAAAATATCCGGGTTGATGTGAGATTTTTTCTGGTCTAATTTGGGGGCGGCAGGAAAGGGGGCGAGACAAGTGGCTTGGGAGGAGGTCTGTAGGCCGATACAGAAGGGGAGCCTAAGAGTTAGGGAGGTGGACAAGGTGAATGTTAGCCTCCTTACGAAGTGGATTACCAGACTAGTGGGACGTGAGTAGGGGCTGTTTGGTGACGTCATGCGGAGTTGCTACAGGCCCTTCCTTTCTTGGGGACCCTTGGAGTCCCCTCCCCCCGGGGCCTCTTTCTTTCTTAGGGGATTAGCGGTGGTGGCAGCTAAGGTGCGGACTTTGTTTTCCCTTATGCTAGGGGAGGGAGATGTTTTCCAATTCTGGTTGGATGATTAGCAGGGGGTCAGCTCAACTCTCAGTGACAGATATCATCGCCTCTTTGGGGGTGTGGTGGACCCGTCGGTCTCGATGGGAGATCGCTTGACTGGGGCCTGGTGCCCAATATTTTGAGGGGACCTCTTCGACCAGAGGTGTGAAGATCTCCAGTGATTACTGTAAAAGCTAGAAGGATAGGAGTTGGAGGGTGGTGACTCATACTCTTGGGAAGAGGGAGAATTCTCTGTGGCGAAGGTCTTTCACAGATTGAGTTGCGGAGTGGCCAACTCGGACGTCGATTTCTTGAGAGACTGCAGACTACTCTGGGAGGCGGAGTGCCTGCTAAAGATAAAGATCTTTGCTTGGTTGGTGAGGAAGGGGAAAATTATGACGAAGCAGTGGAGAGTGAGGTAGGCCTGGACGAGTGATTTGAGCTGCCCCCTTTGCAGAGGAGCAGAGGAAGACACTCAACATCTCTTTTCCAGTGTCCGTTTGTGGTGCAATGTGGCAGAGGATGGGGATCGACTGGATTTCCCATCAAGACATGGCTAGCTTCTGGTCTTCGTTTCGTAGGGTGAATGCCCGAGATGGACAAATCTCCTTTAGATCCAAGAATGATAGGGCCTAGATCTTGGCAGTCTTATGGGGTGTTTGGCTAGGAAGGAATTGAGTGCTCTTTAGGGGGGAGAGATCCTATGTCGAAAATTTTTTCTCATCCATTTCGCCTGAGGCGGAGCTCTGGAGATCTATTTTGTAAACTCTGATGTAATTCATTTTTGTGGAATGAAATGATTGTGGGTGGTATCACTTGGATAACTACCCTTTGATTTTGCAAAAAAAATATCAAGTTCGGCAAGTCTATCGTCCTCCTGGCCTTTGACTTGAGGGGGAGTGTTGGGATTGACGTTGGCCATGTGGCACTGCCACGTGGCAATCAGCAGGCCACGTGGCATGCATGGCACATGTCACGTGGCAACATCTGAGGCCCACATCAGGGCCGGTGATAATGTTCCAATCGGACCAATTTTGGTGCACCAAGTTTGGTTTTCTATTTTTGGTAAAGTTGCTTTTAGGAATTTGTTTTAATTAGGAGATAAGATCTTTCCAAATGGGATAAGATTTTTTCTCAATAGGAATAGAATCTTTTGCTACTATTTTTAGGGATATGTTTTCTCTATAAATAGGGAGCCTTCCCAATAATTCTAATTTGAGCAATATACAAATATTTCCAAGAAGCCAAAGCTCTTTTCCTCTCTCTTCTTCCAACTACCGGCCCTCTCTACAGATGCCCAGATCAGACGTCTGATGCCCAACATGGACTTCTTAAAATAACAGCAACACGCTGCTGCTTCTACCGGTGCTCTCTCCCTGACCACGTGTGGATAGTCCCTTATTGGGACTATTTTCCGACGCACATGAAGCCTCAACGCTCAACTATTTTGTCAAATCTTGACACATTTAATGAACTATACTATCCCAGTAAGCAATTCATATTATCTAAGAATGTATGTATAAGGGAAAGTCAAAGAATTGTATAACGAAAATGTTTAATATCATAACAATAATAAAAATGAAAGTGTTCTTAAGACAAGACACACGTATAAAAAACATAGGTTTGTTGTGTTCTAGCATATTTAACAAATTCATAACCATAGCAAACAAAGATTTAGTTTATCAATCATTTAATCAATGGAATTATGGTCATGTCATTCTCATGACAAGAAACACGTATAACCCTAGTGGTGGGATCGGAATCACATACTATCATGATCGGGTCAAATGAAACTAGTTTTAGCATGTTACCCCCATTGGAAGGGTTAGATCATAGCCCATTTATGATTTAGTATGAAATGGAAAGAGGATGAAGGGAAAAAGAGAAGAAAATGTCAAAGGAGGAGAAAAGGAAGTTGGAAAATCCAATGTAGAGGAGCTAGGTGTAAAATGCCTTACAAACAAAAGTGTGGACGTGGGTAACACAAAATACAAAAGCAAATGGTTTTGATGATTGTCTAACAACAATATATTGCTTACTTTATCCTAATACTAAATTTGTGGCTTGCCTTGAGAACCACATGCAACTTGACTATTGATTATAGGTCGATGGTTGTATGTGGATATCTTCTCCTTGCACAACTCATTAATTCATTGTCGGCAAATGGCTTCCCCTTTTGCAACACTTTTTTTTTTAAGGAAACATCCAGTGGTCATCCAAATTCTACTAAAAATTAAAACAATGCTAATTACAATAACAACTCACAAAGGACCCACCAACAAAGGAGTCACCCATATACAAACCGGACTCACCCACTCCTAAATCAGAAAACAATGTCCAACATAGGACACACTACAATGCAAACACCCATTGGTTTTCCAAACAGAAATCCCAAGAAGACTTCTCACATCAAAAATCAATCCCTACACCCAGAAGAGATTCCCAACAAAGAGAGAAACACGATCATTTGACAAAAGTCTCTTTGCTCTCCCTCTCCTTCTGAGCTCGCGGTCATTGCTTCTTAGTGTGATACACCAACCTCTGTCTTTGGAAAACCAGCTTCCACAAAGGAATGCTACATGGAGATTGTCGACTTGTCGCAGATGTACAATCAGAAGCCTCTCCATCAGCCACCTCCTCTAGCACATTTTGATCTAAAAGCAAACCACTATCAGCCTCAACTTTCACTGCTAATGATGAAATGGAGAGAACATCTGTAAGAAGACTCGTATCTTCCTCTAATACGGGAGGGAAACAAAAGCGTTTTTAAGCCTCTTTTTGTTGAGCAAACATAGAGGTCGATATGCCTACATTTGGTTCTAAATTAATATCACGAAACTGATCTTTTGTTGAAATTGAGCCATAATTACTTTCAACTCCTTCAATATGAATGCCTTTGTCACCACCATAGGGAAGAGATGGTTTTTGATCATTGACCACCCCATTATCTAAGTTCACAAATAAATTGGGATCAAAATCCAAGCAGATACCTCCGACATGGTTTATTGTATTGCTATTAGCTTCATAATCCATTGGAGATTGCCATTAATATGCTTCCCAAAAAAAACCATCGGTATTGGAAATATCCACTCGAAACCCATCCACACAACTATCAATAGCTGAAGCCTAATTTTCTACTTGATTTTCAGACCAAGAAAAGGTAAATTGAGTTGGACTACCACCGCCCACCACCTCTACAAAAGATATACTCTTCAAACGAACCCCATTATCGTCGACACACTCGAACTTAATGACAAAAGAGCCTCAAAATCTTAAAGTCGCCTTCGGTGGCCTTTCTTGGTCACCAAGACACCTACCAATCACCTCAACACATGATAAATCACCCTTTTCCAAATGAATTCCAATGCACTTTTATTCCTCACAAAACTGGCACACAGATCACGTACAACCTCCACGATGCGTAATCTCAAAGGGATATCCCAAATTCGAGCTTTTAGATCCAACCTTACAAAGGGTTTAATGTTTAAAGCTTGTTGATGAACTGAAGGGGATCTTCAAAGGGGAGTAGCGTTACCCACTGCCAACTCTTTGCCCTTCAAACTTACGAGATCCTCCTCACTATGCCCAAAAAGAAGAATCAATTTCTTCACCAAAGAAGCAAATTTCCAGCCCTTAGATAGAAGACCACTACTAGATAGAGAGCAAGCTTCACATCGTCGAGGGAAAACCAACCATGCAAGACATCCTCCACTAGCGAGTTAGATAAAGCAGAGTCAATAGAACTCATCAACAGGGACCACGGTGCCTCAATCACCAAAGAAGAATGAGAAAATGGCGGCGGAATTGATGAGATCCCCAACATATTCCTCATTTAAGAATGGACCGTCACTGTACACGAGTCACATTTATGGCCTACCCCCTCTGCAAGCCAAAAACATCATAGGATCCCTACAAACGTATGCAACATGGCTATGCATCCTACATCTGTAATAAACAATCTCAAGACGAACCTTTCTTGTTGTAGAACAACCATCTGCATGACCCTTTCCCTTTCTTGCTGCTACCCACACATCAGTAGCCATCTCCATGTCCCCTTTTGCAACTCTTTTATGTGTATGTTTTTATCTGTATCCATTTTCCCTATTCATCCTCATCCTCCCTTATTCTTATCCACGTCCATTCCCATACTTATCCTCATTTGATCTTTATCCTCTTCCATCCTCATCCACTTCCATCCCCATTCATTCTCATCCTTGTCCACTCTTATGCCCATCCTTATTCCTATCCAATTATAAAAAATAGGAAGATTTGCATCTATATCCAAGCCCCCTAAAGTTGAAGTTTTATTTATTTATTATTATTATTTAAACCATCATAGTGGATCCATTTTCTCCACGTCTATATATTGTATTCATACCGTAGTTTATATTTAACCAAGTGAAGAAAGCCTTTGTCTCTTGGTGTTGTGTGCTTCCACGATTTTTTCCACTTGTAGAGGAGGTTTTTCCACGTAACTTTATGTTTTTGTGATTTTAATATCTATGTTTGTGTGACTTGGAGGATAAAGAGGAATTTTGGTTGGAGCTTTTCCAATAGGTCACATAAGATGCTTGGATTTGCGTAGGTGACTTCATGTTAGGATCCGATTTCCAAATCCGTACAGGATACGAGACCAGCTCGACTCGACTAATCCCAAGATCCAATCGTCCAACAAGAAATAACCAAAAGCAGGAAAGTAAACCGCATTCACTATACTAAGTAACTAACAGTAAAAGAGTACAGCAGTAAAGGAAGTAAAAGCTGCTAACAGTACATATCACCACCACAACAGTAAAGCAGAAACAAAGTATAGAAACATAAACGGTAACAAGAGTCTGAACTCACTAACAAAAAGGAAGTAAAACAACAGGAAACTACTACTGGGCTCGACTGGGCTCAACAACCTCTGCAGCCGACGGCTTGGGCTGCTTAACTCCTGGACCTGTAAAGGGATATGGGAAAAACGGAGTCAGCGAACGCTGAGTATGGTAGTAACCAAACTAACTAAAGTAGTAAAAGCTAACAAGTAATTTATCTTTTCCAATTATTTTATTTTACAAGTCATTCATTTTCACCCATTGGTTTACTTTTTAGATCTCTTTCTTGATCTCGCAGGTTCCTCGTGGGAACGATCTTGATTGTAGTCTTTTCCGGAGAGTAGAAGGCACATGTGGTGCTCTCCTGGTCGGGAGAGTCCCCCGTGGTGATCCTACACCTAGTCAACCACCCTGAGGTCACGGACAGATGTAGCGATGACTACGGCACGCGCGATAAGTGCACGGGTAGCTATCCCGCATTGGCACGCGGTTAGTTGTTTCCGCTAGCGGGCAGGCCCAAGGTACAGCACGGAACAGTATATGGCTTAGCCCTCTCAGTAACAGGGGTCTAGCCCCTCAGAACCAAACAGGGGTCTCGCCCCTCCATAGTCCGTGCACCCTTGTCTGACTACCCTAGTTTGCCCAGTGGGCCTAACAAGTCAGTGTAGGGTGGCTAGCCGAACCCCGGGTCCCGTGGGATGGCTAGCTCTCTCCCTACACTAGTAGCTCTCCTTGGTACAGTGTACGCGAGGGCCAAAGAAGTCGGTGTAGAGTGGTCAATCCTACCCTAGGTCCCAACCCAAGGGCGACTAGCTCCTCTATACACTAAATAGGAGACAGTCACACTTCTTGGTACCATATACTCAAGGGTCAGACACTTCTCACTCACATTTCCAGATCCATTCCATCTATCCACAGGAGCTCTACTCCTAATACCCGGTAGGGTTCATACTTGTATTCCCCATGTTATTCCATACCAGGTTTCATCATTCACATTTCCATTCTTAGATTTTACACATGCAACTCATATTTCCACAATTTGCATATACAACAAGAAATGTCACAAGTATCTGTCTAACTAGCATAGGCATTTCATATTTCACAGGCAGCTCTTGTTTATTAACAGGCAGTTGTTCACATTTCTATTCATTCATTTAAGACAGCAATCTCAAACACGCATACAAACAGTGCAAGTACTTCTCGTTCTAGGATTCATGCTACATCCTAGGTTTCTAGTTGTCCAATTTTACATAAGCATTCATGTCTTGAACGGCAGGCTCACGTGCCTCTGCAGGCCCCGAACATGCAACAGATCGAAGTCCTATACCAAGGGACATACCGCAATGGAAAGTTCAGAACAGTATATAAGGCTTTCTAACACGTAGAAGAACTTACAAGGAATCCACAGATATCTTGTTTACGTAAAATGGACCTCAAATGGACCCTAAATGGATCAAAAACAGAAATGCAGACTTAAATCAGACGTATGGCATAAGGTTCAGACGTCTTAAAAGTAACTAGAATCTCACCTCAAGTTCCTGCGTCGACCTCAGATGTCCAGAACCCCTTCTTGACTGTTTGGACCCAGCTCCAGACATCCGACCTCTTCTCCAGTCATCTGGAAGAGCTTCCGGTCGTTTGGTAAGCTGTTCAGACATCCGAAACGCGTGGGAGGGCGTGCCCCGCGCCTTCCCGAAGCTATCTCTGCACGCGACAGGCGAATCATCCACTTTTAGCCATGCAGATCGAAGCTGCGGTGCGGCCTGCATGGCCGGAACCGCAAGAGGAACATGCCTTTGCGGAATACTGCTTTTAGATGTCTGGTGTCGTCACCAAACGTCCAACCCGTCGTCTAGACGACAGGCCAGACGTCTGATTCTGGGAAAAACCTAGAATCAGACCGACCTACTCCCTTCGCCGCACGCAGCCGCGGCCTCTCCTCGCTTGTAGCTCTGGCTGCAGCAAGTGTTGGGGACGTCTCCCCCGACGCGCTCCTCCTGCACGCGTCGCTCCGGCCGTGCGTCCTCCGGCGAGCTCCCACGAGCTCGCGAGCTCAAGCTCTTCCTCCTCTCCTTACGCCGCCTCTCCTCTTCGTCGCTCGCTCTCGCGCCCTCTCTCGCACTCGCCCCTCTCACTGTAGTGGAGAGGAAGGTGGTTGTGATGGAGTAAGGAAAAGAGGAGGGGGAAGAGGGGTTATATAGGTAGTGAGGTTAGGGTTCGGGTGGAGGAGAGAAGGAGAGAGAAAAGAGCGGTACTGTCTACACGCAGCCCGTGCACAGACGAGAAGTTACGTACAAAATTTTCAATTTCTAGACGTCTGAGAAGGGGTCCAGACGTCTGACCGACAGTCCAGACGTCTTAAAAGGCTCAGAACAGAACGGGTCTTTACACTTCATCTCCACTTTTTCCTCTGAGTGTTGACCAAACACTATCTCGGGAAGGGATAGGGGGGTTGAGGACTCCCTAGACTAGGTCCTTAATGTTTGCACCGTGGAAGTTGAAATATTTAAATAACGCGGAAGCAATAATATCAAAGCATATAAGCATCACAAAACACTTGGATTTTCGTGGAAACCTCACTCAAGAAGAGCGGGGAGAAAACTATGAGAGAAAACCCCAATAGGGCACTGATTTCTATTTCTTATTCTCAAAGGAATATGGGAGTACACGCCTATTTATAGGCCACCACTTACACAAAGTCCACATCTTCCGATGTGGCACTAAACCTACAACCTAATTCTCTTAACACTTCGCCTCAAGCTAGAGCATGGAATACTTAGCTTGTAACATAAAGAAACCCACTCTATACAGGCGGGAACATAGGCTGGAGTTGTTGAAGGAACTATGGTTGACTCTGACAAGGGCTTCTCCTCTGGTGACTTGGTGTTGGCGGCTCCCCGTTCAGTATCCCTGAAAAGGGTCTTTTTCTGAAGACCTCAAAGTTGCATCTCCCACATAGAAACCGATAGGGCCTTTCCTCTAAGGACCTCGAAAATGGATCTCCCTCTCTTTAGAGACCTCGAAAATCTGAACCTCCCAGAGTTTGGTTTCTCATGTGAAGATCAGCCACTAAACAAGTCCGTAGCAGTATCCGATGTTACCTTAACTACCGAAGGATGTTATCGTGCCTTAGGAGTACAAGTTCATATTGGTACTCGATGTCACCCATCGTGCCTTGGGATTGCAACAAAGAGACTACCAAATGGGGGTGACTATAATGGCTTTCACACTCTCCTTTTATCCCATACTCATATGGGAGAAAAAATAACAAGAGAAGAAATGAAACAATAAAAACTAAAGAAGACTTCACCTCTTCTCTTAAACATGAACCTCATCTTTTTTTCTTTTATCATCAGTTTTTTATTTTTGATTATTTTTGATTATTTTTTATTTTTCTCTCTATCTTTTCCTTTTTTCTTTTTTCTATTTTTTTTCCTTTTTTTTCTCTTTTATTTTCTTCCTTCTGTCCCTTCCTCCTTTTTGTTTTTGTAAAACAAATAAATAAGACAGAGGAAAAGAAAAGAGACATAAAGCAAGGCTAAAAGGGGAAACCTTAATAGGATTCGAATCACCTCACAAAGATGTGGCCCCGAGCTCCCCCTTTGTCCTCACCGTAATCCTCTCCTTCCTCCAACAGCAGCACTCGATCAGCGCCACCTACCTTCGCACGATCTTGCTCGAGATCCTCTCTTCGATCTTGCGTTGCTCAATGCTGAGATCCATGCTGCCATCACTACTAATCTTGCGCTCCTAATTCATGATCTCGTGCGACACGCGTGTGCCCTCGAGCACGACGAGGAGCCTCCATCATCGCCTTGTCCGCTTTAGCCACCATCACCGGTCGCATCCGCCTCGTCGTCGTCGTCGCTGGCCTTCTTCTGTGGCACCTCATCGGAGGAGAAGCTTGACGCCGTACAAGAGGGGAGGGGGGAGGTTGAACCACCGTCACCGCTAGGGTTAGGTCACGATCGTGGGCACTGCGGTTTCCACCGCAGCGATCGACACCGCCGCATGCACCCAGGCCTGATGTTCATCCTGTGTAGCGACCACAAACCTCCACCTTCTTTTCACTGGAGTAGCCACCTTCCTCTTTCACGATAGAAACACGATCCCAAACGGTTGCGACCTCTTCCTCCTTATGCTTGCTTGATCTGCACGATCGTGCCCTCATGGGGGTCGCCCTCCTCCTCAGCCGCTAACGGTTGCTTAAGCGCCACCAATGCAACAGGGCCACACCCTCTTCTTCCTTGTGCAAGATCAAGGCCTCCAAATTGGCTCCTTCGAATGAATCGAGGAGTGGATGATAGATCCACCACAAGAACAAAGATAAATCAAATAAGCAAGATAATCCAAGGAACAAATCGCTCTGATACCAAGTTGAAATATTTAAATAACGTGGAAGCAATAATATCAAAGCATATAACCATTACAAAATACTTGGGTTTATGTGGAAACCCCACTCATGAAGAGTGGAGAAAATCACGGGATAAGACCCCAATAGGACACTGATTTGTATTTCTTCTTTTCAAAGGAATATGGGAGGAGTACACGCCTAGTTATAGGCCACCACTCATATATAAAGTCCACATCTTCCGATGTGGCACTAAACGCACAACCCAATTCTCTTAACAATGGACATGTTGGTTCCTAACTACCATTTTTCTCAACGAAGTTCGAAGTAAAAAGGTCTAAGATCTAGGCTAGATAGATTCTTTTGCTTGTTCCTTTCAACGAGCGGTTCCCCTAGGGCTTGGGGAAGCCCTTCCCCAACCTTCTTGGATCATACTCTCCTATCCTGATATTTGGGAGAAGGAATTAGATTTCGGACATTTTAAAAATGGTCTTGTCTTCTTGAAGACAGATTCAAGGGGAAGGTGGAGAAATGATTGAGAGACCTAGAATCCTACATGCTTTCCTACTCTCATGTATAAAAGAAAATCATCTTCCATAGAGACAAGCTAAGAGACTTTAAGGACTTGAATGCCAATCACAAGGGTTAGAGAAGAAGCACCGGCTAGAATCTATTGACTTGATCATTGAAGATGATAGCAATCTTACTGTAGATGAGGGTAGGGAAAGGGTAGAGTTGAGGTTGAAGGTCTAGGTGGAAGATAGAAAAGAGGTGGCATGGAGGCATGGATCTTGGTAGCTATGGTTAATAGAGGGTGATGCAAAGATGAGATTTTTCCATACTTTCATTAATGGTGGGTGAAGACAAAACATGATGAATTCAATTAAGGAAGGATGGTAAATTAACAGGGGAAGGGTGGTGATCAACTGTGCTTTTATTGATTTCTGCCTTAGTCTTTTCTTTGTGGATTAAGACAAACTTTGGCACCTAGGGGCTTACTACCCTAGGTGCATTAGTGCTGACGAAGCAGTGTGATTGATATTCCTTTTACTAAAAGGGAGGCTTGGCAAACTTTGTAGTCACTTAAGTTGGAAGGTTTTGTAGCTCCTAATGATGTCTCGATTTTCTGTTTGTAGAGGAGATCTAGCCCTTATTTAAAGGAGGCATCATGGCCATTTTTAATGCTATTTTAGTGGAGAATGGGTTTTTTGGACTATTGCTTTTGTCTGAGATTGTTGAGGATTTCAGACCTATTGCCCCGAGCTCCATTTATTTATTTTGACAAGTTTGAAGTCCATTTATTTGTTGGTTGCATAAACACTAGCCCTTCATTAGTGATGGTTCTTGATGATCGATCAACTTGGTGCAATCTCCCTTTGTTAGAAGTGGATCCATCCTCGAAAATTATATTGTAGCTTCTAAGGTTCTATCTCCCTTGGAAAAGGGAAGGGAGGAAGGCCTTTTGCTTAAAATTGACTTCTCTAAGTCATATGATAGTTTGGGTTGGAAGTAGCTTTGGTTGTCCTTTTGCTTGAGGGGCTTTTATCCCCGATGGATTTGTTGGATGAACGCTTGTGCTACCTCCATGTCCTTTGCTATTCTTATCAACGATCGCTTAGAGGAAGTTTGGTTGTACGCTTGTAGCCAAGGAGAGGAGCCAGATAAGGCTACCCTTTAGCACCTCAACTCTTTGCTCCGTGCTGCTGATTTCTTGGCAGCTGTTCATTTTACTCTTTGCTTGGCCAATGAGTTCAAGCTTCAAGGTTCCATTTCTGAATATGGAAGTATGATCATGCCCATCCTCCAATATGCAAATGACACCAAATTTTCTGTATAGGGGTCCTCTAATGAGCCACAGAAGGTTAGAATTCTTTTGAAGAAGTGAAATGGCTTCTTGTAACAAATCCCACACAATACCATTTCATGAAAATTGAAACCAACTATTTGAGGTCTAGACATCATGGAAGAAGTTTAGTTTGCATAGAAAGGGAAAGAGAGTAGGAGAAAGCGAGTATCCATGGAGAGTAATGATACTTGTGAGATATCCCAATCAATGAGGCAAGATCAATCCTTTCTTAGTTGTGGAGCTCTGACACCTCAGCTACTACATTATTGACCTCCATGGAGGTGTGTAGGATATACATTTTGGAGTAGACGAGAAGAAGGTCTAGAGGAGGAAACCACATGTCTGGTCATTTCTAATACAAAGTTTTTTTTTGGAAAAGATGCAATATAATGAATTATTACATCGGCACCACTAATGGGCCCATAACTATCTGAGGTGGGGCCATTGATGCTGACTTCTCATGTTCGACGTGAGGCAATTTGACGACTAATCCATACTTTGCATTTCTGACTTGCATGTGGAACCGGGTACTTTTTTGCTAAGATGTGGCCCATGGCAGGTCCAATTCTGCCTTTGTTAAAGGGGGCATCTCATATAGTTTCTCATTTTATTCTTGTTTGTTGTGTTGTAACTTTAAATTTTGTTCTGGAAAAAAAAGAACAATAAAAAATGTAACAAAAGCAAAAGACTGAAAAACAAAGATATTTATCATCTTTGGTTGTGTCACTATTGAGTTATCAATAAGTTGACAATTTATACCCATTTTTGGAGCATGCTTCAATGAACAATATTCAACCTCCTCTTTTCACATGTCTATTATCTTGGGAATAATCCTCAAATTTCTCTTGAAGCACACCTCTTTTCTATTTCTTTTCCCAGCTTGGTTGGAAACCTTCTTTGTGTGTATGTGTGTGTCTATATATATATATATATATATATATATATATATATATATATATATGAAACGAGACAGAATTAGATTATGAATTTATGTTCTCCCCTTGGCTTCTAAGATAATGGTCTACCATGTTCCTTGTTATTGAAGATGTTCTATCTATTCTTTGAGGTCTTCACATTAAATCTACCCATTCATGACGTCTATGTATAGGAGTGACCCACTCTTGAGTTTATATTCACCAAGGGTGCGAAAATCGACAACCGACATTTAGTCGACAAGGTTACCGACTAAGGAGTATATGGTATTCAAGAGATTAATCGGAGATTATTTGGTTAAGTATTTTTTAATATTTAAAAATAATTATATTATATATGTAACATTATGCATTGAAATTATACACATGTATTAATATTATTATTTTGAAATGCACATTTTGTTAGTAAGCAATAAGTACGGATCTAGTTTCCTCAAAGAAATTCCCTTGCATGTGAAATAAATCAACACTCAACATATCATAATCCGTGTTAAAAGCAACCAGGTAACAATCAATGAATAAAGCACAACTATCATGAAAGAAAAAGTAAAAGACACAATTATAGACAAGCACTATAATCAATAACAACAACCTAATCAACAAGAACACAGAAACACGATCGAAATGAAACACAACCAACAAAGAACAAAGCATGGAAATATGAGAAAATATGCTGAAATAAAAGAAATTGAGGCAAAAAATAACATGCAATGAAAAAGGAAAAAAAAAGTAAAAAGATGATAAAAGGTAAAACCCAACATGTCATATTCAACAAGGTCAGCATGCCTTATTGAAATAACAAAAGCCTTCGCAAGAAATTTAGAAAAAGAAAATAAAAAACCAGCATGCCATATTTAGTTGTCAATTAATCAACTGACTAATTAAATAATTGGTCAATTAATCATCCTGACCAAATATATACCAACATATTGACATACGGATCGGTCAGAAGGTTTTCAAAGAGGCTCACTTTTTGTGAGGTTTCTATGATAGACTTATTTATTCTTGAGCTTATATTATGTTCCTAGGACCTCTATGGTCTATATGTTACATTCATTTCTTTCTAAATTCGTGTTACATGTATTGGACCTTCAGTGGGTCTCTTTCTTTTAATGCCTATTAAGTGATCATGTCCATTCAGGTGATTTTGGCTAAATTCATGAGCTAGTTTCCTTTCTTATATTTACCATATAAGAGATCATATAATACTTAGATGGAACATGTCTATTGACAGTTGTAGAAATTGGCAGTTGGTATTCGGTCGGTGAGGTTACCGACTAAGGAGTATAGGTATGCTGGTGATTAATCGGTGTGGTATTTTTTAGTATTTAAAATTTTAAATATAATTATATATACCATTATATATATTAAGTATACATATATATGAATTGAAATATGACATATATTAATATTATTTTTTTGATATACATTTTCTCTTAATATAGCTTTTAATAAATAACTATCAATATCATAACATATAAAATAGGACAAATAAACTAAGATTGGTGCGTCATAAATCTAAAGAAAAGAAGAGGGACTCAGAATCGACAGTTTTGCTTAGGACTGAGGTTTTCATGCGTTGGGAACTTGGGGTAATGGGAGAAGTTAGGTTTAGTTGAGTGCATTTAGGCGTTGGGTTTTGGTTTGAGGTGCATCGCATGTGCGTCAAAGTTAAAAAAAAAATTGAAACCTTAAAATATGGTCGATTAATCGGATAATCGGTCGATTAATCGGGTAGATCAATTATAGGGTTGAATATAGGTACTTGGTTTACTTTTGGACCGCATACGATTATGCGACTGATTAATCGACCGAATAGATCGATTTTTGCACCCTTATCTATTGATACAAGACTAAGCATGGATAACCTTGTGGCGTCAGATGAACGACCACAATTGAAGTTGGGTAGTGCAGTCTAAAGCAGATGTTATGTAAGTCTAAGGTTTTAACATTGATGCATCTATGCATAGTGTTGAGTACGTACTCCCCCACAACATCTTCCATTCGCTCCCTCTTATTCTTGAATACAACCCTATTACTTTGCCCTATGCACCACAAAACTGCTATTGCTTTCATCGATGGTAGAGAATCCATCTAGTAACCCTCTCAAAATGCCATCTAGAAATCATTAAAAGAGTTTGCCTCAATATTGAAAATGGTCATTAGCTCCTAAACTGCCTTTGCAAACACAGGAGAGGAAGAGGTAAGCACAATCTTCATCTAAAATGCCACATAAGCCACAAGTAGCATCCTCATTATTGGCTAATAGCCTATGTCTCACCTTTATAACTAATTTTCATCTTTTAAGCAAACAAAAAAAACTATCTTCAAAGGAATCTTCTACCTTCAAAAGGCACAAAACGTAAAAATCGATCCAGTTGGTCGACTACTCGGTTGACTATGCTTAGACATCCCCCAACAACTGAATATATCATAGTCGGGTAGATAGTTGGCAGGACTGACTACTTGTTTAAGTAGTCGGTCTACTCACCTGACTACTTGCCCACTTTCTCCATAGCAAGAAAAACGAGTCAAGTTCTTGTACCTGATTAAGGGCACAAAATAAACCCCCCTCGTGCCCTTCCCTAAGCACACCCTTTCGACCCAACCCCTCCCCTCCCCTCTCCTTGCCCAAAAGCCTACTTGTCTGTTGCTTTAAGCCTTCGGCAACTACCAACACTGCCATGTACTTGCTTTGAGCCTTCAATGACTTGTAGTGCCACTACATTGCTTCTCCTTGAGCCTCCTATTGCTGCCATTGTCTCCTATGGTTGTTGCTATCACCTGTTGCTACTACGATTGGTCACCGATCGTCGCTCACTAGCGCTATCCACTACTGTTGTTACTACTCCTCTCTTACTCGAGTGATTCACCCATTTGCTTCTCTCAATAAAATGAGGAAATGTGGTAAGTTGATAATAAAAGGTGAACTTTGATAGTTTATACATTTTATTTAGCCGTTGTTTCATTTTATACATTTTTGTTTCAATATAGACTTCTAAGAACTGTACATGTTGATGAAAACCACTAAACATGTTAAAAGATGGTTTAGAAAATCACCCTTTATATATGGAATGCACTCAATCAATCATTATACTATTTCTTAAAAATATCAATGCACATAAATGTTTAGTTGTATTATGACTCTATAAACCGTATTAGGAATATAATTAATCAAATAGTACATTATTATTGGAAAACAATCATATCACATTAATGCTTAATTACATTACAACTCTCTTCTTAATAAAAATGACTTTGTATTACAAGATTTCATATGTACTACAATTCATATGCTTACTTGTAATACAAATTCTTACATTTCCATTACAATAAATAATTGTAATACAAGTTTATCGTGTATATATAAGTTTGTTTTCACTTGTAATACAAGTTTTTACACTTTTTTCATAGTAAATATTTTGTAATGTAAGCTCATCGTGTGTTACAAGTCAATCTTTCGCTTGTATTTCCTTTTCGTAGTACACGATTACAACTGTCTTTAAATTTAATCATCTTGTAATACATTATTTTGATTGTGATACATCCTTTACAACAAGTATATTATTTCGTTCCAAAACTCATTTCAATTGTTACAACACTCATGCACCATTGTTACAACCACACTTTTTTGATATTACCACACATGCAGTTCTTTGTTGCAATCATTTTACGTTTCTAACTCGTATGCTATGATTTTTTAAAGATTGCACTAGCAAGATTTGTGTAGTCTTTTCACTTTCCTTTCACATAATTTTGTTTTTCCATTAATGATGTTTGTATTATGAAATTTCTTATCGTACAAGTAATTAACTCATTACATGCATTGAGATATTAGGGCATCCTTTTTTAGGAAGTTTTTTTTATTCCGTTTATTCAAATTGTATTATTTTAGCAATTTCCTTTATTTACGGCAATTAATGACACATTGTTGCTTATTTGATTATTTTTAATCACTTTGTTTAGTGGATAGGGCTCCTATATATATATATATATAATGTGACTGAATACTCCCCCACATACTATATATTCCTTAGTCATTGACCTTACCTTACCAACTGAATACTGACTATCGACTTTTACAACACTGGTTGTAAGGATTGTAGTCATCAACTCCAATTGTATCCGATAGTCCCAGAGTCTGCTATATGATCATGCTATTCAATCACTAAAAGAATGGAGATATAGATGCTTATTTGTATGGGGTGCGATTTCCAAGAAATATCATACATTACCACCAATACATATCTCCTCATCTTGAGTTGTAGGTTTGATTCCTCCTATGACATAGGCAAAACATGGGAATCTCATTCCTTGCAACACATTTAGTGCTCTTGATGCCCCTTGATACAAGTTTTCTTTGACAATTTGGTATTGGGGTCCTAAGATCCTTCCTCGAGTACTATAGCAGCTAATCATCTCAAAGGGTTGCAAGATAAGATGCAGGCCTTTGTAGAAAAGATTTGAGAGAGTGTGGAGTAGCAAGGTCCAATGATGTAGGAGCTCATGGCATTGTCATGCAACCTGCATAACCCGTTACAGGAAAGGGAGAAGGAACAAGACAAGGAGGTCTATACTGTATGTAGCTTGAGTAGCTAGTCCACTTTATATATGGTGTTTTTTGCAATCAAGAAGTAGAAGCACACTTTGTCCATGTATGATGGCTTCGAAGATCCATGTAAAGATGTATATTTTGCCCATTACGCATAAAAGGGCAAGAATGAGTGCATATCATGAGCCTCCACCTTGACAAGAGGATCACTTTGTGGTGAGGAGGAGGTTCAATCAAGGTTTGGCCATTTAAAGATAGAAGAACTATTGCAACTCTACCTTATGTGTAAAATTCATTCATTGTTGAGCACTACGCTCACTTCAAGGCCTCCAGGATCAAGTTCCTCAGTTTGATGAGGTCATGGGAGTTTTAGAGATGGTGCAAGCCATGAAGTTGGCTAAACATTATGAGGAGAGCTTTCTTGCAAGATGGGAAGGTGGTGGTTGATCACCCTTCCCATGAACTTGAGGGAGTGATGCCTTCATTGCAAGTATGATTAAGTTGGATGACCCTAACCATGCCAACGATTGAAAGTGATCCCAAGAAAGCTAGAGTAGTTGCCTACCTGACAATGGGACGATTGACCTCAGTTGAAATGAGGAAACATCGATCTTAGAACTTATGCCACAATTGTGCCAAACGATACACCCTTTGCTAGGTGCAAAGCGAAGACTCTTCTATATTATCAAGGAGGAAGATAGAATGCTTGCCTTCTTTTGGAAGCTACGCCAATTATCACCATGGAGCAACCTTGTAAGGTTGCCATGGCAGAGGAGGATGTCTATCTACCTTGGTTGGGTGGTTAACCTCTTTGCATGGAGATACAAGAGCACACCTTCTTCTTGAATGCCTACATACTCTCCATTGATGCTTTTAACATTATTCTACAAACCATGTGGCTAGGACTTTGGACAAAGCCAAATGGAGTGTGAATCACCCGACATTTTCCTTTACAGATGCATATAAGGAGACCTCGTTGGTAGGATCAAGGTTTGAAGTGTCGACGCCATGCCACTAGCATGCCGTCGATACAGCTATTTTCTGGTGACGGGCATATCGACATGAATTATATATCGATATGCAAGTGTATTGTCGACTTATCGTCGGTGCCGACGGTGTGCCAATGGTTGTGCTGTTGGTGTGTTGGTGGTCATGCTGATGGCTGCTAGCTATTGCTACTCCACTGCTGTTGCTGCTTGTTGGTAGCTGTTGTTGCTCTTAATAGTGCCATATATATCACTATCCCTCTCTTTTATTTATGTACATGTCATATGATCCAACTATCTTCGCATGTTAAGCAAATTTCTCAATTTGAGGATATCTATAACTTAGTCATTGTAATTTTGCTAGTAAGATGGTAAGGCGTGTCCTTGGTCTGCCTTTGCAATTTGGATCAATGCACTATCTATGGCATCTCTTATTTCAATAATACTAATGGGATATTCTGTGAATAGAATCGGGATATAGATGATACATAGTGAAACAAGGCACTTCAAGGTTCCTTATGCAACTGGCATGGAATTGAGCCATGACGAAGTTCTGGGAGTTACCAAAGAAGTTCTGGACTCGTATCATTCATGGATTGAAAATGCGAGTTGAAACCTATGAGAATGATCTTCCATTGTTCTAGAGTAGCCTGTGGTAGAGTGGTTGGCTATTGATTGGTTGGTTTTAGGTTTAGATACGACTTGGAGATATTGATTGTAGAATTAAATATCCATAAAATTAAAATTTATTTTTTTCACTTGGCTCAAATAAGATTTAACTAAAGCTTCAGCTCATCCTTAGTTGATGCCAACAACTAATGACTAGTGAAAAAGCTAAGCATCATGCTCTCACTCCCCACTACCTACTTAAATGTCTTGTTTCAAATTTATCTTATCTTCAAGAGAAGGATTTTTCACCGACATGAGGTAGCTACAACTACTTAAAATCGTTTCCCGTAGCCAAGTAAACATCACCAATAATGCGCTTACATTATGTTTTCATTCAAAATTTATAATTTTTGTCTTCTAGGCATTTCTTCATGTATATATTGGTTATTAAAATGTTAATTTCATCAAATTCATAAACATTTTAAGTCATTTTAGGCAAGTTCCCTAAAATTTTCCGATATCAACGATGTATTGGTGATATATTACTTTTTTGACTTGTCTATATGAGATCGATATTCAAAACTTTGTTGTTAAGGATTGCTTTAGAGTCTCTGTATCACCTATCTAGTTATGCCTTTATCGTCTATGTCAATTACGGCATGTGTTGGACCTTTATGCTTGAGAGGTAGTAGAAAAGGTTGAAGGGATGGAGCTTTAAGTTATTATCCAATGGTAGTTGAATGACTATTCTAGTACTTTAGTTTAGATACACATTGCATGCTTTATCTGAATATGTATTAATTCAAGGCTTGTGTTTTCACATATATGCCTTTCTTGCATAACCTTTTAAAGTTTTTAGTTAGTAATTTGTTATTTACTTGTAATTTTAATCATTTTAAGTAAATTTAGTCGGCATTTGTCGACATGCGTTAGCACGCTATCAACGTGTCTTGATACAAATAATTTTAAGCCATCGATAACCTTGATAACGATACACAGACATTTTCGCGACATGCCCTTGGCATGCCTTTGATAACCACACTTAGAAATTTTTTGGCACGGCATCAATATCGTCACTTAGAACCTTGGGTAGGATTATGCACGGGAGTTAAGATGAGTACAATCAAATGCACGAGGTGCAAGTAACAATAGTAGATTAAGAGGATACATATTGAGAAATCCTTAAAGATGTAATGGCTATGGCCTTAATTGTAGTATGTGTTCACTAAGGCTATTGATCTCGAACAGGATCAATACCATGCTTTCTTTTTGAAGGACAAGATGAAGTGTGCGGTTATTACTGGTTTGGTACACTCAAATGCAAAAGAGTAAGATCAAGAGACAAGTTAGGCAATTCCTTGCCAATGGTTGCATCAACCCCCTTTACAATCATTGGTGCTTTTGTGTGGACTATTGCATGCTTATTGAAAGGATGATTAAGGACTAATACATATTAGTCATGGGTAAGTTTTTGGATGAGCTCTGTGGCACAATTCTTCACCAAGTTGGACCTCTAGTCGAGCTACCATCAAATCTATATCGAGGACGTTGGCATTCCAAAGATGGCCATCTACACGAGGACCATTACGAATCTGTGACGAAGCCCTTCAAGGCTGTAGAAATCGACAGTCGATGAGGTCATTGACTAAGGAGTATATGATATGTGGGTGATTAATCAGGGATTAATGGTTAAGTATTTTTAAGTATTTAAAAATATAAATATAATTATATATACTATTATACATATTATATATACATATATATAAATTGAAAATATGCACATCTGTATCAATATTATTTTTTTAATGTGCATATTCTTTCAAGGAGACCCAACAAGCGATAGGAAGGGCAGTGGTGATGGGGTATTGAGGAGAATGAGAGAGGGGGGGTGTGGTTTTAAGGTTTCATTAGGATTTGAATGGGGATGGAGAAGTTGAGTGGTTTTTTTTCTCTTTGACGTACCAATCAGATACAAAAAATTGAACTCCCAATGTTCGATCAAATGATTAATCAATCGATTAATCAGGTAATTGGCTAATTAATTGGTCTATCCGATTATAGGCTTGAATATTGATGTGCAGTTCGGTCCTTGACCGCATACGATTAATCAATCAATTAATCAGTCACATAAACCAATTTAAGATGATATCAAGCACCTCATAAGGAAATGCCATGCTTGGTAGGCATGCAAGGCAGATCATCTTGAACTAGGTTGGCCTTCTATGACCTTTACCGATACCAATTGTTATTTAGTAGGACATCTTGGTGGATGTCCTTGAGGCTTTGACCACTGGACCAATCTACTCGATCATCTTGGTGGTGGCCGATAGACTCACAAAAAATATCCAAATTATACCCATATCCCTTAAATATCCCTACATAGTGGAAAAGGTCACACATGCATTTGTCAAAGACATCATGTGCTTATAGTATGAGATGACAAAAAAGCACCCCTTTCCCCTTGGCTCTGTGGGTTTTTGCATGTGTAAGTGGTTAACCAATGTGCAATGGTTGTCATAAATAGGGACACCATTTACAAGTCACTTCCAACGCAAACTCTTCAAGGTGTAATGGTTGAAGTTGTTTTACTCGTTCACTTACCACCCATATATTGATAGCTAGGTTGAGGTGGTTAGCTAAAGTGTTGCAACTTATTTAAGGTGCTTTTATTGAGATCACCAGTGGTCGTGGTCCAAGTGGTGTGTATGGGTGGAATTTTGGTTTAACACTAATTGGCACTCAATAATTGGGTTGGTGTATTTTGAGGTTGTATGTGGTCTTTTATTGCCTATTCTTCATATGCACATTGGTGCCAATCCTCACTATTGGTGTGTTAGTCTTGAGATATAGACATGCGATTAGGTTCTTTTAGCACTTAAAAAGCACCTTCGAAAGGCTCAAGGTTGGATGCAAATTGCGACAAATGTGCACTATTGCAACTTCTTTCTTGAGGTCCACCAATGGGTATATCCAAGGTTCAAGAAGTTAGTATGTGGTGTGTAGTCGGTTGGGTCACTGCATAGTGAGTATGCGGTATTCAGATGGGTATGCAGTTTTGCATTTTTTATTTTAGAAAATATAAAATAATTAGTAAATTTTTTAAAATTTCTATTATGTGCAATATAATAACTATACAACTATCTTAAGTAGTATAATAAAAAAAACATAGCTAATACTCCTCTGTAATTACCATACAACCTAGAATATAATTGTTGCAAGTAGTGTAGGGATTTTGTGATTAGGTTGGTTTTTGATTGAGAAGGGCATCGATGGCCCTATTTGGAAATCTAGTGAGTATGCAACTAAGTATACGGTTACACGGCCTAGCTAGTTGGGCAAACTCAATTATATGATTGCCTTACACTAGGTTTAGGGACTGCTAAGGCCTATTTGGCCTAGTTGGCTGATGTTGAGAGAGTTGAATGGTTGAATTAGTGTTACATTGGAAAGTATAGACTTTGTGTGTGTGTGATGGCCTATAAATAGGTTTGTATTTCTCCCATTTCCTTTGAGAAGAAATACAAAGAAAACATGCTCGTAGGGTACTCCCATGGTTTTCTCGATGCTCCTTGTGAGTGGGGTTTCCACGTAAACCCAAGCATTATGCATTATCTTTATGCTTTGTTATTGTTCGCTTTTGCATTGTTTATCTTATTCAACTTGGTATTAGAGTGAGTCGTTTCTTGGGTTAATTATCAAGTTTATCATTGTATTCATTATTCTTGAGTTTTATCATTATTCACAGGTTTCTTGGAGAAGGGTCTGCCATATATGTGGCATCTTCTCAACGATGCTCTCGTGTCGGGTTCTTGGAACCCTATTGAGAGAGTGGAGGATCATAGGGCCTAGATTTGGAGGCTGTGGAAGAAGAGTCAAAGGAGCATTGTCGGGCGATGCAAGGTGATGAGGAAGAGGTGTCACAGCAAGACACTACTATGCCTCAATAAGGCACCTTAGAGGTATTGCAGTAGCCCAGGAGGCCACTACAGAGGCCGCAACCGCCCGTGGCGGTAGTGCTGGCCCTCAGTGGCCGCCCCTAGGTGCCTTGGGTAGCGACACAGTGGGTGTTGTCTGCTGGGGTTTCCACAGCGGCGGTAGCCCTAAAAAGGAAGAACCAGCGCCCATGCCTTCGCTGTTGTCTCCGAAAGCTGCGTTGAGCGGTGGTGGTCTCCCTACACTACCAGGCAGCAACATAAGGCTATTGGAGGGCAACAGTGGTCCCTTAGGCCTCAGGCGACGATGAGGCGCTGTGGGAGCATAAGCGACGTTTGAGAAGATTTGGTTCCCCTACTTCGCCGACTTCAATCTTGTCCCTGAGGCCTCGCGAAGAACAGATGCATTGAGAAGGGCGAGGAAGCAAAGCACGAAGGAGAAGGCGTGCTTACGCACTGACAGAAGTCATAGCGACAATCTCAAGCAAAGACCTTGCGCGGTGCGTCCCCAGGTGTGGTTGCAGCAACAAAGAAGCCGACAAAGATGGAGAAACACCTAAGCATCCAACAACACCGTGATTGTCGGCTTATTTGAAGAGATTCTTTTTGGGTATGAGATATGTTTAGGGTCATTTGTCTTTTGGCTCTCAATTTCTTCTCCTTTATGTCATATCTCCTTGTTAGCCTTCAACACAAAACGGAGGGAAGGGATCTATTAAAAAAAGAAAAGAAAAGAGAAAAAATGTAGAGAAGAGAAGAAAGAAAAAGAGAAAAGAAAAGGAAAAAAATGAGATATAGAAAAAAAATAAAAAAATGAAGATTATGCTTGAGAGAAGATGTGGAAAGTCTTCTCTAGATTTTATTGTTCGATTTCTTCTTGTCATTATTTTTTCTCCCATACTTGTATAGGAAAAAGGGGGAGTATGAGACCTTGTTGTAGTCACCTCCATTTGAGAGTCCCTTTTGTTCTTGGACTCCACATGCGAAACTCAACTCTAGGAGGTCCAGAGTTTCGAGGTCCTCAGCGGAAGGGCTCATTTTAGGTTTCTATGTAGGAGATCTAATTTTGTGGACTCCAGAGAGGGAGATCCACCTTCGAGGTCTTCAGAGGAAGACCCAATTTTAGGGATACTGAATGGGGAGCTACCAGCACTAAATCTTCAGAGCCAACTACAGTTCGTCCAGCAACGCCAGCCCATGTTTCCGCCTACAAGCAAGAACCAGTCCAGAGTGTTGGTTCTGCTGTATGCTCCAGTTTAGGTAGTGTTAAGAGAGTTGAATGGTTGAATGAGTGCCACATTGGAAAATGTAGACTTTATGTTTGTTTGATGGCCTATAAATAGGTGTATACTCCTTCCATTTCCTTTAAGAAGTGCGGAGAAAACACGCCCGTAGGGCGCTTCTCCTATGGTTTTTTCCACACTCCTCGTGAGTGGGGTTTCCACGTAAACTCAAGCATTTCCTTGATTGTTTTTTGCTTTGATTTATGCTTCTGCTGTTTATATTTTTCAACTGCTGACTTCAACACTGGATATATCTTAGGCTACCTACATTTTGACACTCTAAGCTATGGAAAAAAACCCCACATGAAATTGTCTCCCAAATTCTATGGACCACTTTTCATCAAATGTCATGTTGATGAAGTCACTTACGAGAAGGAGCTATTTAGGGAAACCCAAGATGCTCTCCATTTTCACATAACATAAGTTGCACCGTGAAGAGATGTCGCGCTTAACCACCTTGCCCTTGAATGGCCACCAACAAATCCTTTGAAACTCTACACTAACTATATACTTTGAATGTCTATTCGCATGGCATTCCTTCCTACTAAACATAGGAGCCATATGAATCTCTTCGTGCAAAAAAATCCAGAATAGCTTTGTTGTTGATACAAAATCTAGTATGGATCACCATGTGCCATCAAATGAGCAACCAAGATTGAAGTTGCGTACTAAGTCTAAAGTGTATGTGGTGTTCTATGAGTTTGAGGTTGTTAGAACATATTTTCTGATTCACTGTTATTACCTTTATGTTTTGTTTATGTAGTCTTTATTTTCTATTTTTCCCGTACCCGCACTTTATTGTTAGGCGATTGTGTACCCCTTTATCTCTTGACCTCTCCCTATATAAAGGGGCCAAGGGAATGCATAATACAATTTGACTCATTTCCTTCCTAACATAGTATTAAAGCAATGATCCTAAATTAGAGTCCTACTATCCCACCCCCACATCCTACTAACCCGACCACCTTACCCCCTTCTCTCATCGCCAGTGGTTAACAACCTCCATAAACCTCCTCTTCCACTTCACCTTCTCTCCTTTCCTCACCAGTGCACCACCACGCCTCCTCCTGGTGGCGCAATAAGTCACTGCACCACCTTCTCCCGCAACGCAACAAGTCGCTGCACCTTCTTCTAGGCGACGTAGCACCCTGCTACACCTTGCTCAACAGCGTAGCACCTTGCTGCACCTTCCTCGACAATGCAACACCCTACTGCACATTCTTCTAGGTAGCACAGCACCTTGCTGCACCTTCCCCAGTGGCACAACTCTTTACTGCACTTCATCTGCGACGTGTTGAAGAGGAATCAACATGGCTTAATGTATTGATTTCTTTCTCCATAGAAGTTATTTGCTAGATGGACATGCTTTGGTGAGAGTTTTCTTTTTTGTGATTGTTGGTAACTAGTGCGAATCATGGGAGACAGAAAGGAAATCACGAGTGGTTTGTTTGGGCGATATCCTGGATCGAGTGCCCAGATGTAGGGGACCACGATCAAGCTTGACAGGACAAACTTCATGTTGTCTACTTCTTTTCTTCAGTTTGTTGGTTTGCACAGTCGAAAGTATATTTTGTTAGAAGATGAGCCTTCTCCAAGACAGTTGAGTGGGAGATGCATAATGATTGGGTGGCAACATGTATGCTGAATAGCATGAAAGAATCTATTGCAAAGCAGGTTATGACTTATCCATTAGCCAAGAAGATGTGGGATATTCTTCATGAGATTCATTCTTAGAAGGCAAATATTGCCCAACTTAACAGAGTTCTTGAGGATATTCAGACGTTTAGGAAGAGGAGCATGAGTCTTCCTGAATGCTATGGTTATTTAAAGAATCTTTGGGATGAACAAGATTTGTTTTAGCCGATCACTTCTAATGTTTCTGTCATTGCCAAATAGAGGGAGGTTATACGTTCTATTCAATTTCTTGTTACCTTGGGGCTAGAGTTTAAGGTTGTCAAGGATCAGCTTCTGACATCAGTAGAGATACCCAGCCCAGAGCAGATTTATGCCAGGTTGATGAGACTTGAGGTTGCAGAGAGCTCTACTTCTAGTGATTCCTCGACCATGGCCTCTGTTGGTCGAGGTCGGGGTTCTTCAAGCAGAGAAGGATGTGGTCGTGGCCGTAAGGGGCGTAGTCGTGGTCTGAGTGCCTTTGTGGCTATTGTCACATGACTGGTCACCCTATTGATCAGTGTTGGGCTAAGCACAAGTACCCTTAGGGACAAGGACCTCATGCTAATTAGGTAGTTACTAAGGAGGATATTATTTCTAGGAAGAGTATGACAGGCTGGTTACCTCTTAGCCCACTGTGTCTGCATCTATTATTCCTTCTTAGGAGGCTACTACATTATCTACTAGGACCGGACAGACCAAGTGGATTGCTGATTTTGGTGCCTCATCTCATATCACAGGTGATGTTTCACAGTTTGCTTTCCTTAGAGAGTTGGATGGGCTCTTTCAAGTCAGGGTTGCTAATGGATGACTTTCGTTTGTTAATGGCCTTGGTGATGTTACTTTGATTGATACTTTGCCCCTATTGATGTGATGCATGCTCCTCACTTTGCCATGATTATATTGTCGCATAGGTGTAGCTTTTTATGATCAACATTCCTTTCTGCAAGACCTTCAGGCGAGGAAGTGGATTAGAGGACTTAAGCTGAATGGTCTCTATTACCTTACTCTACCATCCTCACCCATTGTTGCCGTTGTTTCTAGTGCCACCACTACCTACCAGTGGCACCTTCGTCTAGGTTACCCGAGTCTTGGGGTTCTTCGTCGATAGTTTCCTGGTCATCATGCGCCTGATCAGTTTTAGTGTGATGCTTGCCAACTTGGCAAGCATCACCGGTTCTCTTTTCCTGCTGTCAATAAAAGGATCGATTCTATTTTTTCACTTGTTCATGTTGATGTTTGGGGCCCGTGTAGGGTTACCAATGTACGAGGTTTTCAATACTTTCTTATACTTGTTGGTGACTTCACTTGAATGTCGTGGGTGTTTCTTATGAAAGAAAAGTCGAAAGTCCCTATACTTGTTGAAAATTTCTTTAATGAAATAAAAGCACAGTTTTCTATTGTTATTCGTCTTTTTCATAGTGACAATGGATTAGAATTTGTTAATACCCAGTTAACTAAGGTTTTTGTTTTACTTGGTGTTCATCAAACTTCATGTGTTCACACCTCTCAGCAAAATGAGGTGGCTAAATGGAAATTACGGCACCTACTTGATGTTGGTAGGACACCTATGTTTCATATGCACATTCCCACACATTTCTAGGTCGATAATGTTCTCACTGCCACTTTTCTTATTATCAGGTTAGTTCTTCAGTTTTTGGTGGCAAGTCTCACTTCTCTTTGTTATTCCTTGGTCAAGAGTTGTTTGTGTCACCGTTGGTAATTTTTTGTTGTGTTGTGTTCATCTCTTTAGTGTGGATAAATTGGCTCCTAAATTTGTTAAGTATATTTTTCTCTGACAATCTCAGACCTTGAAGGGATATCACAATTATGATCCCATGCATCATAAGCTTTTTGTTAGTACTGATGTTACGTTTTTTTAGGAGATTCCTTTCTATTCTCTCGAAGGGAAGGCTTTTCCTGCACGCACTACAGATATCCTGTTGCTAGTGCCCTCTACTTTGCCTTGGTGCCCTCTGAGTGAGCCTCCTATCACCTCTATGAGCCCGCCTGGTGTTACTTTTGGTGAGTCGTTGGGACGACTAGTTTCCCCCACTCCTTATCCACATCACTTCAACCGTTGCCCAAACTTGCTCCTAAACCCCTTGCCACAATTCCTATTCAACCAGAACCTGATTCTGTGGACTTTAATGGAGGTCAGGTAATTCCTACTATTGATCAGGACTTGGATCTTCCCATTGCTTAAAGGGAGGTTTTGTGCTCGCTACTCTATCTCCCAACATATGAGTTTTGACAGTTTGCCTACAACTGGACAGTCCTTGTCTTGTGCTATTGACAGTCGGTATATTCCTCGGAGTCATATAATGGCTTTCAGGATTTAGCTTGGACACATGTCATACTAGAGGAAATGGAGGCCCTTATTTCTAAGAGTACTTGGGAGGTTGTTGACCTACCCCTTGGTGCAACTGTTGTAGGGTGTAGGTAGGTGTTTACTGTGAAGTACTTACCTGATGGTTCCATTCAAAGGTACAAAGGTTGACTTATTGCTAAAAGGTATACTCAGACTCATGGTATTGATTATTTTGAGACATTTCTTTTGTTTCTCGTTTAAACTTTGTGAGGATTTTGTTATCCCTTGTTAATTCACATTAGAAGGTATTTCAGCTTGACATTAAAAATGCCTTCCTTTATGGGGCCTTGGATAAGGATGTCTATATGCAGCAACCTTCGAGTTTTGAGCGATAGGGAGAGTGTCACAAGGTGTGTAGATTACATAAAGTCATTTATGGGCTAAAGCAAAGCCCCTGAGCATGGTTTGACAGGTTTAGCAAGACAGTTCAGAGCTTTGGCTTCCTTAGGTCCACTGTTGATCATTCAATTTTTACGAGGCACAGAGTCTGGGTCTATGATTAACGGAATTTTGTGCGCATAAAGATTTGAGTTTGAAAATCCGTTGTTACAGTTGCATAAAAATTCATCAATCAGATAATTTTAACCGAAACTTTGGTAAGTCCCAGGTCGAACACAGGGAGGCGAATGTTTGGTCAAAAAAGCATTGGAATTATTGTCATGAAAGCATATTAGCTGGTTGAAATTAATCTATACTAGCTATTCTACTTAAAGAATAAGTAATAGAAGAGAGAGATAGAATAATACAAAAAAAGAGAAAATAGGGAGAGAATAAACAAATACTTCATATCCATAATATCATGTTCATTACATTTACTTGCTACACTAGAAAGCGATAAGAAGAGAGGCGGTGAGAAGCTATCCAAATAGAAAACTAAGTAAAAATCCAACTAAATCAGTAAACTCCAACTAAGCTTGAGAAAGTTTCTAGTTCACAATAGAAATGGTGTTCCCCAGGCATATCATGTTCTTTCTATTTGGTTTCTATAGATCTTGGCATTCTCATATGCATCATTTTTAAGCTCCTCCAACTCAGTTAATTAAAGTTTCCTAGTCTTTCCAGCTAAAGTTAAGTCAGAGTTGCATTTCTTGATTGCCCAGAATGCTCGATGTTCAATCTCTGCAGGTAAATGGCACGCCTTATCATACACCAGGCGAAATGGTGATATGCCGAGAGGCATTTTTTACATCCAAAGAGCGTCATCAAGCTTTTGAGTATAATCTTTCCTATCAGGCCTAATCGTTTTCTGCAGGATGTTTTTGATCTCCCGATTGGAGATCTCGGCCTATCCATTCGTCTGAGGGTGGTAAGGTGTGGAAATTCTGTGATTCACCCCGTATTTTGCCAGTAAATTGCGGAACTGGGCATTGGTAAAATAGGTACCACCATCGCTGATGATAGCCCTCAGGATCCCGAACTGACTGGAGGTATTCTTGTTAACAAAATCAATGACCACCTTGTGGTCATTGGTTCGGACGGGAATAGCCTTAATCCACTTGGACACGTAGTCAACAACTACAAGAATGTACTAGTGTTCAAATGAAGGGAGGGTCCCATGAAGTCGATTCCCCAAACGTCGAAGATTCGGACAAGAAGATTCAGGTTTAGAGGAAGATTCGAGTTTAGAGGCTCTTGGCTATACTCCTAAGTGCCTGACATTGGAAACACAACTTCGAGAACTCCTGGGCATCCTTAAATAAAGATGGCCAATAAAATCCAGATTGCAAAATCTTTGCAACCGTCTTTTTCCTGGAGAAATGTCCACCACACGCAGATGCATGACAGAACTCAAGTATGCTTTGAAACTCATTCTCCGGAACACATTGGCAAATGATTTGATCAGAGCCGATCGGTATAGTTTAGGGTCATCTCAAAAGTAATATTTGGCCTCGGATATAAGTCTATCCCATTGATATTTGGTCCAATCTTGAGGGATTTGACCAACAGCCAAATAATTCACCATGTCATCAAACCAACGGTTTTGGATACTTGAAACTCTAAGAATAGTCTTGTCCGAAAAAGTTTCAGTAATCGGAATATCCGGATGAGAAGAATCAATTAGGAGTCTCGAAAGATGATCCGCCACCACATTTTTTGCCCCGGATTTGTCTTTAATTTCAAGATTGAATTCTTAAGGTAAAAGAATACATCGGATGAGCCAGGGTTTGGCATCCTTTTTGACCAAGAGATGTCTCAGGGCCGAGTGGTCAATATAGATGATGACATGAGATTTAAGAGAAGCCTTGAATTTTTCCAATGCAAATACTACAGCTAGCAATTTTTTTTCTATAACAGTGTAGTTCCTCTAGGCCTTGTCCAGAGTTTTGTTAGCATAGTAAATAACAGATGGCTTCTTATCTACCTTCTAACCCAAAACAGCCCTGACCGCGTAATCAGAAACGTCAATCATGATCTCAAATAGGGTTGTCTAGACCGGTGGTTGCAGCATTGGAGCACAAGTGACTACCGTTTTGAGTAAATCAAATACCTTGTGGCATGATTCATCAAAATCGAACGACGTATCTTTGGCCAGAAGGTTACTCAAAGGTTGAGCAACCTTAGAAAAGTCCTGGATAAACCTCCTGTACAATCCCATATGACCAATGAATGATTGGATTTGTTTAACGGATGTGGGAGGAGGAAGTTTGGAGATAGCATCCACCTTAGCTTGATCAACTTCAATTCCTTGCTCAGAGACTATATGACCCAAGACGATGTCTTCTTGTGTCATAAAGTGACTCTTTTCCCAGCTAAGGACCAACTGTGTTTTGATGCATCTCTTAAGGATCAAGTCTATGTTGGCCAAGCAAGAATCAAACGACTCTCCGAAAATGGAGAAATCATCCGTGAATACTTCCATAAACTCTCCCACCACGTCTGAGAAGATGGCTAGCATGTACCTTTGAAAAGTCACAGGTGTATTGCAAAGTCCAAATGGCTTTCTACGGAATGCAAAGGTTTCGTAGGGAATGGTGAAAGTTATCTTTTCCTAATCTTCGGGATGGATAGGGACTTGGTTATATCCCGAATAACCATCCAGGAAATAGAAATACTTTTGCCTGGCTAACCTTTCAAGAATTCCGTCGATGAAGGGCAAAGGGAAATGATCCTTTTTCGTGGCTGTGCTCAGCTTCCTATAATCAATACAGACTCTCCAAGAGGGAACTGAACAAGTTGTGATAGATTCTCCTTTCTCATTAGTCACTACAGTAATCTTGGCTTTCTTGGGAACAGTTTGCACGGTACTAACCGAGGGACTATCCGAGATTGGATAAATGATTCATGTGTCAAGCTACTTGATGATTTCTTTCTTTACCACTTCTCGCATGTTGGGATTTAGTCTGCATCTGGTGAGAAGGGCGGGATCCATCTTTTATAAAAATCAGATGATTACAATAAGATGGCTCGATTCCCTTAAGGTCATGGATGATCCAACCAATTGCATCCTTATGTGCTTTTAGAACCTTAATCAGTTTCATCTCCTGCTCCTTAGTCAGTTTTGCACTTATAATCACAGGGAACGTTTCCTTAGCTCCTAAAAATTAATATTTCAGACTGCCGGGCAATTGTTTCAGTTCAAGCTGGGGTAGGTTCAAGATGGATGGTAAAGAGGATGCTAATGAAGATTCATCAAGATAGTTAAATGGAAGAGGTTAGGAGTGAAGGAGATCAGCAACCTCTTCAGGGTGTGGCGGGTCTGCCACGGAGGGTTGTGGGTTGGGTTCATCGGTGCAGGAGGAATTCTCAAGAACAGTAACAGTTATACAAGTCTTAAGATTCAGATTATCATCCTCGAGTTCCGCAATATATCCACAATCCTCAAATTTGTTAATCGCCTTGAAAATATTAAGTTTCATTTTTCTATCCTCAAAGGCGATCTCCATACTATCGCTTTTACAGTTGATATTGGCCTTAGCGGTAGCTAAGAACGGATGCCCCAGAATGATGGGTGTGTTCCTTAAATCTTCAAGTACATCCATGTCAAAGACAGGGAAATCTACAGGAAAGTAGATGTTCTTAACCTTGACGATAACATCTTCAATAACGCCTTTCAAGTTTGTGACCGAACGGTCCGCTAACTGCAGCATTACTGAGGTCGGCCTGAGTTCACCTAATCCGAACTTTTCATAAAGAGAAGTCGGAATTAGGTTGATGGATGCACTAGATCCAAAAGTGCCCGATCAAAAGTGTAATCCCCGATAACACATGAAATCAAAGGAGCACCTAGATCTCTCTTTTTTTGAGGAAGGTGATGCAGGATAATAGAACTAGTCTACTCGGAGAGTATTACCTTCCTCAGGGTAGATTCCCTTGGCTTATGCTTTTGAGTGCATAAATCCTTCAAGAATTTAGCATAAGTCGGAATATGCTTAGTAGCATCGAGGAGCGGAATATTGATTTCAATATTCTTGAATATATTCAAGAGCTCCTCGTCGCTATCAGCAGGCTTCTTCCTGGGTTTAAGCAAAGGCTTTAGGAAATGGAACATGAGTAAGATCATTGGATTCAGGTTCTGAGCCTTGATTTCTTCTTCAATATTCTCTTTTCCTTCCTCAGGCTCACCAGGGTTTGACTGACTAGAAGATGGTAATTTTGGGCCTTGGTTTTGTCTTCCACTTCTCAAGATAACAGAGTTTGCAAAAGTGTGCGGGTTTGGGTCTTGGGGAGGGTTAGGATAGATCAGAGGGGCTGGATTAGTCAAATATCCCAGATTGGATGAACAAGCAGGACCCTGCTCAACCACCTTAGCATGTGCGTGTGGGTCCCTCTGATTCCCATTCCCTTGGGCTTGATTGTCCTGATTTTGTATATTGCGAGGGTTGGGTATGGGTTGAGATGGCAAAGATCTGGGCTGACATGTATTAGCAATGAGCCTGGATTGCAAGTTGTCCAATGAGGTTTTCATTTGTTGCATGAGCTGGTCCATGGATTTTTCATTTCTACCATCTGTCGATTCAAATCAGCTACCCTACGGGTTGACGGGCATTCGAAGTTGGCTGATTGACCTGATTAGGGGGCAGCTGAGTGTATACGTGACCCTGACCCATTGGTCTTTGCGATGCATAGTTGCTGGGTCGAATTTAAGTTTGATGCCCTAGGTTTTTCTAGGAAAAGTTAGGGTGGTTCCTCCAACTCAGATTATAGGAGTTAGAATATGGGTTGGACTTGGATCTAACATTCTCCTATACAGTATACACATCCTCATAGGATGAGGATGGTAGAAAAGAAGGGGAGGGATCAGAGAAACTAGGATCAAAGGCCCCAGTTTGGAACCTGTGGGGTTACGAATAATGCTGGCTCACAGGTTGAGCCGCTTCCAGTTGATTTACGAACTCCCACCCAGTAGGAGTTCGTGAAGAATGGAATCCTGAATTCTGGGATTGAGTGGATCAAGAAGTATTTACAGAATTTCCAACCATCCACTTTCATTCCTTTTGTAACCAGGTCCACTTTATCGAGTTTATCATAAATCAATTCCATATCGAATGAATGAGAATCGTGGACTTTATTAACGTTCGATCTGGGTTGTTGGGACTAGTTAAAGTGTCCATGGAGACATGATTGATAGAATTTTCACTCATTTTCTGAAATCATGTGCACTACCTGCGTCCTTATTGAGGAAATTGCCTCCGCAAGAAGTGTCTACGTGGTTACGGAGTTGCTCAGTCAACCCGTGATAAAAAATCTGCACGAGTTGTCATTCGACACCTCGTGGTGTAGACACTTTCGCAATAGATCCTGGAATCGCTCTAAGGCACCATGAAACGGTTCCCCCGGCCGCTAGACGAAAGTAGTAGTCGCCCATCTCAAAACATTGGTACGCCTGACTAGGAAGAATTTCATTAGGAAAGTTGATTTAAGATCATTCCAAGTTGCTCTCAGTCGTCCAATAGTCTGGTACCAATGTGCGACTTTATCTTTAAGAGAGTGAGGGAAAAGCCTCATGATCATCTGCTCCTCGTCCACGTTTCACACTTTGGTGGTCTGGAGCAAAGTAGTTAAGTCCTCTAAATGCTGAAATGGGTTTATAGAGCCAAGCCCGTGAAAATGTTTAATCAGGCCTAACACTTGGGGCTTGATTTCCACGTCACCGGCTGGAATCTGGACACTGGGACATTCTCCGTAATTTGAAGGATCATAAAAATCCTTCAAGGGCTAAGCGCCTTAACCATGTATTTGCTGGAACCATTCTTGCATTTGTAGCATTTGTTCCAACTGCCTTTGCAGCATCTCTTGCGGATTCTGAGGCAAAGGAGGTGGTTGATCAGTCATGGGATCAATTGGATTAAAATTCAACCTACACCTCCTTGAATGGTCTAATGGTCCTTCCAAGTGGGTATTCAATGACTTCCTTCCAAGCATATACTAAGAAGGGGCCGGAAGGATTAGGGACAAGAACCCTGCGGCATAACAATACAAGCATGTCCTTGAGTTGGTTAGCCTAAGGACCTATGCTCCAAGATAGACTCAAGTCACAACACGAATTTTATGTTGCCCTTAATCAAGAAGTTGATTAAGTTGGGCTGGCGAAGCAGGGGGAGTGTGTCCCGAAGGTTTGCTAATTTTGCCAAACCCCTGCCTGCTTAAGTCCTTTGACAATCAGGCCACCTAACTTAACACCTTCTGAGAAAGCAGACGTCACAAATTCGCACCACGATTTGGGAAATACCCTAAAACGGACTTATGAGTGTTAGGGCCAACGTCTACTTGATTTTAAATTAGGTTTATGATAGTAGTGCTTTTGGAATGTGATGGGCTCTTAAAATGGGTTGTACCCTTAATGATTGATTGAATAAGTGTGAGTGAGTGCACAACTAAGGTTTTCAAGCAAGATTACTTGGATGAGTGGATTTTAGTGTTCAAATCTTGGTTAATTAGCTTTTAGGATTTGAATTAAGGTAAATTCAATCAAATTCAGAAAGCACGCCAGGATTTGCCAACACGAATGAAGATGTTTTCCTTTGAAATCAAAATAAAGTGGAGTGTCTGGTACTTGCCTTAAATTTTAATCTTAATGAGTAAGCTATTTGATGAGTTATTTTTATATGAAGTGGTGCGACCCAAACAACTCAAATAATTGGCCTTAATGTACCACTAAGTTAGGCACACAAGTGTTTACCTAGTCTGATTTCTACTCAATTATGTGTTTGTTTGTGTGTACTGGTTCCAAAGATCAGGTTACCGGTTGAGTATGAGGAATCAGAAGAGGTTGTGTACCTCTGTGAAATTTTTTTAGATTTTCTTTTTATAAGCGAAGGGTGAGATGAGTGGAGGTGGCAATCAAAACAATCAAACTAATCTTAGGGTTTCTGAGAGCACTTAGGTTAATTAGGGTTTGAATTAGGGTGATGGAATAAAATTTATTGAGGGGGAAAGAATGAGAGAGCACTTACAGTTGTCTTCAACTGCACTTTACTCCTTTCTACCGCTTGGGGTACGTGCAAGACAATAGAAAAGAAATAAAAGAGAGAGAGCAAAGAAGTGTGAGGAATGCGGAAAAATAATTGACATCTGTTGCCTCCCTGGCAAATTAACAGAATTTCGTACGCATAAAGATTTGAGTTAGAAAACCCATCGTTGCAATCGCGTAGAAATCCGTCAATCAAATAATTTTAACCGAAACTTTAGTGAGTCCCAAGTTGAACACGGGAGGAGAACATTTGATCAAAAATCGCGTTGGAACTATTGTCACGAAAGTAGATTAGTTGGTTGAATTAATCTACACTAGTTATTCTACTTAAAGAATAATTAATGGAAGAGAGAGATAAAATAATACAAATAAAGAGAAAATAGGGAAAGAATAAACAAATGCTTCATATCCATAACATCATATTCATTACATCTACTTGCTACACTAGAAAGCTGTAAATCTACACAAGAAAGCAATAAAAAGAGAGGGGGGTGAGAAGTTATTCTCTTCGACGGCTGCTTAGAGGGCGAGCCGCGTCGACGAAGCACCCGGATGAGGGTGGTGAGATGCTGGATAAAGGAGGACGAAGCTGGACGACGAAAGATGGAATATGGCGACGTCGCAACGGGATCCGTTTCCCGAATGGCAGTGAGAGGACAACCACAAGATGCTCCACGAAGGGGGTGAAAAGATGGGAAAATTATTTTACTCTAGCTTTAATGGAGCATCCTGTCGGACCAGCTTGTAGAACTTTGGAGGAGGTGAGAGAAGAGAAGGGATGAAGAAAAAGTGGAGGGCGTAGGTATACATGGGGGCAAAAAGGGTATTTTGTTTTTTAAAAATTAACTCTGCTGCCTCTAGTGACAGATACGTGCATCACTGTAGACGCACGTTGCTGTAGCCGCACACTCCGTCTCCGCCGCTTGCTCCGCTTCCAACAGCTCAAAGTGTGCCACGTCGCTCACCCTCCAGCTTCACCACGTACGCATGATCCCATCCGATCAAGGGATCTGACCGCTTAAATGTCATGCGTACCTCTTCGCCTTCAGACATTCCGTGCAACCGCATGCGATCGTGCGATGACACGTGTGCGTGATCCATGCTTCCCCACGTGCTGCGTTGCCGCCTCGCTGCCATTCTTCGCGAATCCGACGGTCGAATTGTGTGCACCCCGCTCACTGCTTCGATTTGAGGTGCGCGGAGGCTCGAACGCGTGCCCTCTCTTGAAAGTTGGAGCGCGCGACCCCTACGCTGCGCGTTCGACTTGGTTGCATTTGCGATTTAACGCTCATGCGCCCTCAGCCGTTGGATGAAGATCCAACGGCTGAGATGCGATGGTGCAGATGAAAGGAGGAAGAGGCCGGGTGGCTGTGGGCGGTTTGGATGGTGCCACGTGGCAGCATTTGAGCCGTCCTTCTTTTACTCGTAGGTGGTGCCACGGATGTCGGATTGAGTTGATTTTTATGCCGTTGGGCTACAATCGTTGATCCGAACCCATCCGTGTGGTTGGATTTGTCGTATGAGGTACGGATTTACACCACATTGACCCTTGGCCTCTGATCTTTCTCGGATAGCATCTGATGCTATGGGAGTCGAATCAGGGCAAGCTCGGAGTCGTTGAACTCCAATTGTCACCCTGATCAAATCCGTATGGTTGGATTTTCAATTCGAGGCCTCGAAATGATATCGCCTTGTCCCTGGCCACAAAAAGAGGCGAATTATTATACAATTTGTACAAATTAACCTAAGTGCATGACAATGCATGTTATGCAATATTGATAATGCTTGATGCTTTTGTAACACTAAAAACATGCATAAGTAGACATTTTAGGTTAATTAGATGTATACACATCAGTCTATAATTCTGATTGTTTGTGTGGATGACATATTGTTGACAGGCAGTAATGGAGCTGGTGTTGAGGCAACCGAAGCCTTCTTGCATTCCCAATTTGTTACCAAGGACTTAGGTCAGGTTAGTTATCTCTTGGGATTTGAGATTCATCATGTGGAGCATGGCTTGGTACTTTCCCAGGGAAAATATGTATTGGATATGCTACGTGAGATTGGTATACTTGGTTGTAAGCTTGCAAGTGTGCCTCTTGATTCCTCTTTGCATCTGGGTGATGAGGATAGTTCTTTGCTAGATGATGTTACAAGATACAAGGCTATGGTAGGAAAGTTGTTCTATCTTACTATCACTAAACCTAATATTGTCTTTGTTGTTGGACGATTAAGTTAGTTTATGCAAGCTCCTCGTGAGGTACATTGGGTAGGTGTATCTCAGGTCATACAATATTTGAAGGCACTTGAAAGGGGGTTGCTTTATGAGGCACATGGTCATGTTGATGTTCTTAGGTTCTTAGATGCTGATTATGCTGGAGCACATGAGGACCAACGGCCGCTACAGGTTACTGCACTTTTGTTGGAGGAAATCTGATCATATGGAAAAGTAAGAAACAAAATGTGATAACCAGGTCAAGTGCAGAAGCTTAGTATAGGGTCATGACGCACACAGCTTGTGAGCTTCTATGGGTGAAATCTCTTCATGATTTTAGTATTCATTTTCAGGGAATAATGTCTATGTTTTGTGATAACAAGGTAGCAACACTTATTACAAATAATCCTATTTTCATGAAAGAATCAAGTATATTGAAGTTGATTGTTACTTTATGAAATACACAGTTCGCCAAGGGAAGATTACTACTCCCTATATATCTAGTGAAGACCAGATAGCGAATATTTTTATGAAGTCCCTACCAAGAAAGTGTTTGGAGTATCTCTCTAGCAAGCTGAGCATGTCTATCTGATGTCTATACTCCAGCTTAAGAGAGAGTGTTAGAACATATTTTCTTATTCACTGTTATTATCTTTATGCTTTGTTTCTATAGTCTTTATTTTTTGTTTTTCCCGTATCTTCACTGTTTGCAGGATTATTGTTCTGTAGATGGGTGTGTACCCCTTTATCTCTTGACCTCTGTTCATATAAAGGGGCCAAGAAAGTATGTAATACAATTTGACTCATTTTATTTCTAACAGAGGCTACAGCATGGGTGCATGCGTCCATGCATGGAGTTGAGTCTATTGCGTAGCGTATTTGGGCTGTTGCAGTGCATGTGAATAGCAGAGTCCATTGTCGGGTCTTGTCTTGTACTCTGCAGCAGAGTCTAGGCATGGTGGATGCTTTTATGTATAAGGTGGGATTTCCAAGAAAGGCAACAATGAGATATCCCATGTTTCCCCCAGCACATCTCTCCTCATCGCTGCTTGGAGGTTCAATTCCTTGCACGAGATTGGTGAAACGTGGGAACCTCACCCCCTGCAGCAAGTCTATTGGTGCCTTTCAACGCAGACAATCACTTGTATCTATCATGTGCGATTACACCACATAGGTAGATCGGCAATTCACAGTTCACCTGTGTTTTGATTTTCCTGTTCTTTGATCAGCATGGTTGCACAGGAACGTGGTCTTCAAGGGGTTCATTGTCATGTTAAAAGTGTTCATTCTGCTTCATCTCCTACATCGTATGTGGATTGTCTGTGGGGTGATAATTGTTAAACTTGTATTTCTTTAACCGATTCGAGTGAAAATTTATTCAGGATGACTACATATCTACAGCAGTAATCCTTTAACATTCTGACGACAAAAAAAATCTAATCATACTGCATATAATAGCATCAGTCCCTTTGTGGCGAATCTCAATTTCCATTTAAAGGCTTTTAGAAATGATAATTCGATTTCTGAAAATTTTGCAAAGTTAAATGCATGCTCAACTTAAGCTGAGCCTTGTCGACAGTACTTGCCGTTCCTCCTTGGGGTTTCGGGCTACTTTCTGGGGTTTTCGAGGTGACATTTTTTGACAGAAAAACTAGTGGCAGCTCGATGGGTGATTCGGAGACAGCAATAAATTCTATTTAAGGGAGAAAGTAACTGGGTGGGAAATGTGGTGTTGGAAGCAGTTTACTCATCAAAGCAATGGCTTGGTTTATCTAATAGGTGATAGTAGGCAAGAGGTAGGTACGAAGAAACACCCTTGAGGTGAAAAATCGGCAACGCAGTGGCGGGAGAAAATCCCAAGTAGTTCAGTCAGTTGATAGCAGGTAGGCAGGGGGAGGGAGTTGAGCATGATGCTCAATTCCCCTAGCAGTCATCAGTGTTATCTGCATCTTCGAAAGGATTAGTGGATGCTAAAGCAGGTGCAGGAAGGTTGGCAAAGCCTGAGGTGACATCATGAATGCAGAGCCACGCACCAGTCGCATGGTTAGGATAGGCCGGGTACGCGTGATTTGTGCAGAATAGGGGCAGGAGGTGTGCGCTAAGCATGCAAATGGGCCAGGCTAGTGGGGCAGGAGGTGTGCACTAAGCATGCAAATGGGCAGGGCTAGTGCTTTTTATGCACGCGACCCCACCAGCAATGTGCTTGTGGTGCGCTCAAAGGCAGGTAGGGTGTGGAAGGGAGGAGAAGCTGCAGCAGTGCACCCAGGGAACCAGTAGAGAGAGAGGGAGAGGGAAGACCAACAACGATGAAGGAAAGAGAGGAAGAACGGCAGTGGCGAGAGTAAGAGAGGAGTGAGGGCCAGCGGCAGGAGGAAGAGAAAGGAGAGGCCCAACGGCGACTCTCCTCAGGCAAGAGGAACAGGAAGCACGCCTCCCTAGTTAAGCAAAGGTTAGGGTTTTCCTACTCTAATATCATGTTGAAGAAATAATTATTCATTTTATTCAGAATAGAGAATCCTAATTCCTTTATATGGTGCAAAAATTACATAGTAGTCCCTAAAGAAATAGAAAGTGCAAATAGGAACAGGAAATACTATAAACTCTCAATCCTAAATGAGCAAACCTGTAACCTATAATTTCTAATAATTGTAACAGAAATATATTTACAAAATAATTTTTGTGAGAGAATATTTTACAAAAAAAATGTTGTGGTCATTTTACTGATTTATTGATGTCATATTAGTCAGTATTCATGAAATTGTGCTGACATTAATGGTAGTATCTCTGAATTACACGACAAAATGGATGCAATTAACTTAACCAACAGCTAACATTTTATAAGGCTTCCCGAATCTGAAAATCATGACAGTTGATAGCTTATTTGGAAAACCGAGCATTTGAGTTATATCACAAATTACCATGATAAGGGAGAGAAGGGTAAACAAGAATATTTCTAATGCACAGTACAATATCGGTCTCAAATAAGTTTTCCTCTTGCTGAGGCTTCTATAGAAATGGTTAGGAACTTCCTGCCCTTGAAGGCTTGAATGAGGAGGGGAAGCTGATTTATGTTAGAATGCAAATCCAAATATAAAGTTTGGGTTGCTTTATCCAAACAGCCAGCACTGAAAGTTAGTGTGCAACTGGTCCTTTTCTTGTATTATCTGAATCAATTGGCTTTCTATACACTAAATTGTTATTACTCTAGAATTCTACGTGCATGTTTATCTTAAGAAGTTCATATTTTCATGTATGTTGTGGTTTAAATGTAGGGAGAACTTATTGAGAATTTTGCTAATGATCACAGGAAAATTCCATGTGGTGAGTTCTTTTCCTTATTTATTGGACTTAATTTAAAAGGTCAACCTTTATTTTTTAAAGATCTTTCTTTTCCAAAAATATGCTGAACGATTTTTTGCTTTAGTATTTTTAAGGAATTTTTACATATGTGCCCCTATAAACATTCATAAATACATCCATACCCACAAATTCGATGTTTATATCCATACTCCCACAAACTTGCTACTCAGGAATGGGCATGCCCTTGGGTTAACTTCCCGTTAGATTTAATAAGATATTCCCCTACGACTGTTAACTTTAACAGTGCAGATAATGGAAATTACATCAATATCCCTACCCTTCCTTTTTTCCATTCTTTCTTCCCCCTGGGCTCTAATTGCACCTCGTTGCCGAAGGCCGTGGTGGTGTCAAGATCCTCCTTGAGGCAGCTGATGAGATGGCAACCACCACCTATGCATGTGGTGCACTTTACCCTCCACACGTCAAATCAGAAAGTTGTGCAGCTCCACTTTGCGCATAGCAACTCCACTTAACTCCACCTCACCTCTACGCAGCTTACTCCTTGATCTCCCCTCCCTTTCTTGGTCTTCCACTCTCTCTTGGTCTCTCCCTCTCCCCTTGACAGAGAAGTCCTGTGTTCATGTATTGTTGCTTTTTCCAGTTTTGCCCCTTTATATTTCTTTTGGGGCCTTCTCCATAGTTGTTCCCTCGCCTCTTCATATATATGGAGGTCTAGGAATTCCTTAGTGAATGTATCAAAAAATTCTCTCTACATGGTACTAGTGCGGTAGTCTTAGGTTGAAACTCTATACCTCACTCTCTCCTTTCTCTTCTTCACCAAATAAGATTGAAAACATCCTCTTTTCTTCTTGGGACTCGTGCTATTACCAAGAAAAGGAGGGGTCACTCTTCCTTGTTGGCTGTGCCCTCTTGGGGGTTGTGCCTTAGAGACAAGGCATTGTTAATGCAGAACACCAAGCATTAGAGCAGCAGCCTCTCCAGCAGTACCTGCCTGGTCCAGCAACAGCATAGCATGTAACTGGCTTCGCCCCAGGCTAGTAGCACTACCGCACACCACTAGAGCTGCATGACACTGGAACAGCACCTCTGTCCGAGCAGTCTACATTGGCCCACCAGATCAAAACAACACTTCAGTTATCCCTTAAGGTGGTTCATATGGCTTGGATTAAATAATATAACCGATTTACTTTCGCCAGTGGGTTAGTTGAAGCAAATAAAAGACCTACATCGATTGTTAATGGGCTTGTTAGAATTGGTTAAGGTTGGGATTATAATTCCTTGCAACCTTTGCCCCTATAAAAGGATAGAGGAGCCAATTAATTGGTGTCTTCCTTATTAAAGAGAAAAATCATAATAGAGTTTAGATGCTTTCCTTACCATCAAGGAGATCCATCACATCAAAGGGTGAAGGGAAGGAGAGCTCATGAAGGAGAAGATCATACAAGATTGGAGGTACACTCTAGATCACTCATGCTTCCTCATCTCGCATGGTGTTTCTTTCCAAGTGCCATGGAAAGAGGTCAAAGGCTAAGTCCCAGTTCTCTTTGTCATTCTACATGAGAATCAAATTTGTCTTAACATTTGGCATGAAGGAATCTTTATCATAACTTGTTCTTGAGATTTGAAATCACATAATAATCATTTTTTGATCATTAAAGGTGGAATCGATCAAGTTTTCCATGTGGGTTTTTTTGCACGATCTCAATATTGATGAAGAATAATAGTTAATTAGTCAATCTATAAAAAAATGCTTACATGTTGTATCAAAGCCAGGTTTAAGGCTCTTTGATTGTAAATTGAAAGAAAGCGATTAAAGTTCATTTTTGGTGATTTTTCCTCAATGTTTTTTTGTGAGAAATCTATTAAGAATCACACAAGTGTCAATACTAAAAAAATTCCAATAAAATGGGAACATTACAGTTTTGATCGGTCAGAATTGCAACCAACCAGTTTGGTGATTTTTCCTCAGTGTTTTTTGTGAGAAATCTGTTAAGAATCACACAAGTGTCAATACTAAAAAAATTCCAATAAAATGGGAACATTACAGTTTTGATCGGTCAGAATTGCAACCAACCAGTTAGATTTGGAGAGGGTCGGATCTGCCTGACCAGTCAAAACAGTGGCCAACCAGTAAGGTTGAAGCAACCCAACCCCATGACCATGGAGTGGTCAGTTCTGTCCAACTGGTTAGCACTCTTTCCAACCAGTCAAGCAGGACCATATCAGCCCCTTGCCCATTATAAATTTGACTAGTAAATATAGTGCCCAGTCAGTTAGACAGTTAGGGATTGGGGAATCAGGTCTTGTCCGACCAATCGATTTAGTGTGGAACCAGTCAGGCATCATGGAAGTTGCTTTCTTATGTTGATTTTGATGCAATGATCGATATATTTATAAGGGTGCTTTGTTCACATGATGATTAATTCAAAAAGCCCAATGTTCGTGCATTTCTTGGAAATTCAATGGATGGTTTTATGTTCTTGATTAAGGGTTAGTCACCAAAGTGGCCTAACCTTGGACAGTTTGAACACTCATGTTCCGATTGCTTGTGATTATTGTGTGCTAATGAAAGTAAATGACATAATAAACCACCTAGTAATCAGATTTTCTTGGCCATAACGTTAGGAGATTACCCAAAGATGGATCATTGTTTAGTCATGCACATTAAAAGGGATAATCGATAATCTAACTGACTGTTGTGCACATCCAAAGATGGAAAGTACATGTTGCTTATGATTTATTTGATAGCCTACAAAAGTATGTTTTGTTGATTAACATTATATCAATGTTCTACCTAAAGGTGAACTTTAATGTATTAAATATTTTTGAAAGCATTATTCTGGATTATGTGTTATTGATATGCAACTATGAGCTTATTTGCTTTAGGCAGTTCAATAGTTGGGTTCAATGAACTCACCTACATAGATTGGTCTGAATAGGTTCAATTCCATTTTGGAGTGGACCTAAATCTCACAATAGTTACTGAAGAGAAGCCCAAGGCCATCATGGAGACCACTATAAATGAAGAGGAAACCTATTATGAGGTTTAGGGAAGTCTAATAGGCTCTGTCTGAATTGAACATGATCAAGTTCAATATGGAAAAGAATGTAAAATTGTTTATGCCCAAGATAGATAATGCTGAGGAATTCATAAATCAAGGGGTACTCTTACTTTGACGTTGCGGACAAGTCTATTGTCGAGAAATTAATAAGCAAAAAGACCACTAAAAAGTTTAATTAGTTATGCTCTATGATGAATCATGTGATTGAAATGTTTAATCTTGCAGCCAAATTGGAAACAATTGTGTCAATTGTAAGTGAAACTTTTACTTGTATAGTTGATCACAAACGTCCTCTTGAATTCAGGCAGTTTCAAGTAAACTGTAACACATCAAAGGATAAGTGGAATTTTATGGAACTTAAGTCCATGTTGATTCAAGAGGAAGTGAGACTCGAAAATAAGGGAACACTTGGTATGCCTCGTAGCTATTGAAGGGGCTACTGTAGGAGCTAGCAGCACTAAGGCAATCCAGATAAAAAGAATAAAGAAAAGTGGTAGACTTTCATAAAGTCTAAGGAAGCAACCTCAAAGCACTTAAATGTTTTTTTGCAAGAAGCTTGGGTATGTGAAGAAAGATCACCCTAAATGGAAAGCATGGTTAGAAAAGAAAGATATGTACCATATTTTCATTTTCTTCAAGCAAATATGAGAAATGTTCGTAATAATACTTGGCGGTTAGATTCTGATGCAACTACTCATATGTCTTATACATTGTGAGAATTTGGTAAAATTTGATACATAAAGGGAAGTGAGGAGTACTTGTTCATGGAAAACATGATGAACGAACACATAGAAAGGATCGGGACTTACAAGTTGATCTTGAGACTTGAACAGTGGGTGTCAAATTGATCTAGAAAAGATGTCTATGTTCTTAAATTTGCTAAAATTCTTGTTTCCATTTACATTATGGATGTTTTAGGTTTTTCTTTAAGAATTTCTGGTGGAGCTTTCTTTTTATTCCGAAATAAATACCTTTATAGTTTTGGTGTAGTTTTATCATTTTAATCTTGATGAAAAATTTATGAAATCTCCATTTTGTGTAGATTGCAATGTCAATGTGAATAAAAATCTTTCTAGCATCAAAGATTATAAATATCTAAGGATAGACCGATAAGGTTAATTAAGAATGAAATCTTACCGCTTTTGGATTTTACTGTCTTAAGGCTATCTTTGGATTACATGAAAGATAAGCAATCTATACACACAATAAAGAAGTCAGCCACAAGAAGCAATCGGCTCCTAAAATGTATACAGAGATATATGTGACCCCTAGGATGTCTAGTCATAAGGTGAAGAGAGATACTTCATGACTTTTATAGATAATTTTACACGTTACATCAATATGTTGCATGGAAGGGCTCAAGCGGTGGATGTCCTTAAGATATTCATCGTTGAGGTTAAGAGACAACTTGATAAAAAAGTAAAAGTTGTAAGATCATAACAAGGTGATGAGTATTTTCGAAAAGTATAATGAGAACGGTTAGTGTGTAGGTTCATTTGTGAATTCCTCAAAAGTCATGGTATTTGTGCACACAATATACAATGCTAGTAAGACCACGACATAATGGTATTGCAGAAAGGCAAAATCGTATGACAATGAATATGATTAAGAGCATAATGAATAATAGTTCCTTATCCCTTTCATTGTGATTTTTTATGCATTAATGGATATGGCTAGGATTGCAAATACACCGCTATTCCTAATGCATATGTCCACAACTAAGGCGGTATGGAACTACTACTCATCATGCTCCCAATCATATCCATTATTGTATGGTTTCACCTTTTTGCAACACTATTCTATTGTGGCATCCCATACGTTGTATATTGTGTACAAATGTCACAATGCTCGAGGTATGTTGCAAATGGACCTTCACATTGACTATTCTCGTTGCAATTTTGAAATACTCACCACCTCAATCTAATCTCACAACTTTTACTTTTCTATTGGTTGCTCCTCAATCTCATTGATGAATATCTTAAGGACATCAATTGTTTGAGTCTTTTCTTGTAACAGATAGATGTAACCATAATGTGCAAAATCTTCTATAAAATTGAAGTATCTTTCTCCATTCGATGAGACATCAAACAAGCCATATATATTTCTGTGTATCAATTTTGGGAACTAGTTGCTCCTTGTGGTTGGCTTCTTTATTGTGTTTGGATTTCTTGCCTTTAATGCATTCCACACATAGCCTTAGGTTAGTAAACTCAAAATGAAGTAAGATTTCATTTTCAATTAACTTCATCATTATAACTTTAAATATTTAATCTAATCTTTGATGCCATAAAACAACAAAACTTTTGTTCGATGCATTTCTTTACATACGCAAATTGCAATCTACATAAAACAAGGATTTCATAAACTTTTCATCGAGATTAAAACAATAAAATCTCTTATTAGTACTAGAATGATAAAAACACTTATTTCTAAATAAAGATTAAGTTCCATAAAAAATCTTGAAAGAAAAACCTAAAACATTCATTTTATAAACAGAAACAAGATTTTTAGCACATTCAGGAAGGTAGAGACATCTTTCCCAAATCAATTTGACCTCAGAGTCCATAATCAACTTGTAAGTTCTGAACCCTTTGTGCTTGCTTGCATCTTGTTTCCCATGAGCAAGTATTGTTTACCTCCCTTTATGTTATGAATTGTATTGAATCTTTGCAATATGTACGACACATAAGTAGTTGCACCTAAATCTAACCATCAATTATTATTACAAACACCTATCATATTTGCTTCGAAGCAAATGGAAACATGGTACATACCTTTCTTTACAAATTATGTTTTTCATTTAGGGCATTCTTTCTTCATATAATCAAACTTCTTGCAAAAGAAGCATTTAAGTTCCTTGGAGTTGCTTCTTGTAGCCTTCATGGAAGTCTTTTCCTTTCTTTTATTAATTTAACTTGGATTGCCCTTAATGCTACTAGCTCCTACAACAACCCTCATCATTAGGCATGAGGTTTACCTAGTCTTCATCTTCTTGAGTCTCCCTTGAATTAGTATCACCGAATTTTTTAATGGTCAACTCTCTCATTAATGTCCCAACAATGGACTTATCCGCAATGTCAAGCAGAGAGAACTTACTTCGGACAAAGCATATTGGACCTTTCCCAAACCTCATAATACGTTTTATCTTCGTTTGTATGGGTCTTTATGATGGCCTTTAGCCTCTCTTCAGTAACTATCGCAAGATGTAGGTCCATCACTTTTGAGTGGAATTAAATATATTCAAACAAATCTACATAGAGCTCATTGAATCTAACTATTGAGCTACCCAAGGCAAATAAGTTCGTAGCCGTAGCATATTAATAACACACATGTTCAACAATATGCTTTGAAAAATATTTTATACAGTTTCATACCGCAAACATGTGGAAAATACAAGAAACTTTAATGACACATCGAAGTTCCTATTTAGGAAAAACATTGATATATCTAAGCATAAATGGTCATAAGCAACAAAACATACTTTATAGGCCATCTGGTGTGTTACGTTAATTTTTTAGGGGCATTATGTCCTTTTATTATTTTATTAGACTTATGTTATAATTTTTCCCCTACCTCTCTCTATGTAAAGAGGTGTAAGGATGGCTTAGTAGTTATGAAATTTCATTTTCTTCAACTCAGTATCAGAGCCAAGTTGGGGACTCTACCAAGAAAACCCTAACCCTACCATAAAGCTCGCCACCATCGCTGTCGCCAGCAATGTTGCCACCAACCAGCAGCAACAGCGTCGGTACACAGGCAACAGCACCACTGTTGACCAGCAGTCACCGCAACGGCAGGAGGAGCAACAAGAGGGTCTATCCGACCCCCTCCTCTTCTCCAATGCCTTCTCCTTGCTACCAAGTCTCCTCCGATGGTAGGGAGAGGGCAATAGGCCATGTTTTCCCTTGCAACAAGGTCTAGGAAGGTCCTTAGCATGTTGGTGATGAAGTTCTAAGGCAAGGACCTTCCAGAAGGTGTTTGGTAATTCATCTTTGATAGTATAATCAAATCAGTATTTTGATGACTGTTTCAGGGTGTATATTCCCCTGTTGATGCATGTTTTGGGGTGTGTATTCCCCTTGGATTGTTGACAAATATTGGAACCATGTGTAAGCGGAGTTTTTGGGGTGTGTAATCCTCGATTGATGCATATTTTGGGGTGTGTATTCCCCATTTTTGTCAAAATTCAAATCTATGTTTGAAGGTTGTTGGAACGTTAGGAAGAAGGCCACGTGGACAGTCCACATGGCAGCATCTGAGGAGCCTAATAGGGCAATCAGTCAGGGGTTCTACCCAGGTCTTTCAGATTCATTATTACTACTGTCACTTAAAGCAGGAATCCATGAGTCTCTCAGTACTATTCCACCATGAAGGGACTCTTGGAGAAGTATAATGCATGCAAGCCCATGTGTACCTCAGCCATGTGCAGGGATCAAAGGAAGGAGTTATCTGCACATATGTTTCTGGCAAGGCTTAATGATAGTTATTCTACTGCATGCTCACAGATTTTGATGTTGTCTAATCTTCCTCCTATTGAGGAGATATACAGGAGACTTAGCAGGTTGTAGGTCCAGTCTACGCCAGAGGTTGCTACTAGTTATACCTCCTCTACTCTTGCAGCCGTGAATACTCGTGGAGGACGGACGGGAGCCTTTCGAGGCAGAGGCAGGGGGCATGCTGATGGTGGTCGTGGCAAGCCCACCTGCTCCATCGTGGGAGAATTGGTTACATTGAAGTCACATGCTAGAATAAACTTGGACGGCCTGCAGTTGCCAACCAAGTTTCTGCAACTACACCTCTAGCTGTCTACTTAGGCAGTGACCTTTAGAGGCAGACTATGATGCAGTTGTACAACGTCTAGCTCAGTTAACCGATGAGCAACCACAATCCTCAGGCACTGCTGCTTATGCCTCCGCAGCAGGTATGAATAGTTCATGGTTGATTAATTTAGGTGCCTCAGATCATTTGTCAAGGAATTCCCAGTGTTTTGGGAATATGCAATAGGTATCACAGGATCGCTTAGTGCAACTCGCATAGGATAAGCATGCCCTCATCTGTGGTAAGGGAGGGGTGTCGGTTACTTCATGCACTTCTTTAATGTTTATTATGTGCCTGATATAGCAATGCAGTTACTATCTGCTAGTACCATTACTAAGCAATTGAATTGTGTCATTTTTTATGTGATTGGATATACGTTTCAGGACTGCATGACAGGGAGGACAATTGGTGGTGGCTATGAGGAGGGGGTGTATACCGGTTAGTTCAGAGTCCTGTTGCTGCAACCTGTCAGACGAGTACTACTGCGAGGAGTTACTTGCAGTGGCATAGATCACTAAGTCATCCTTCAGTGGACAAGCTATGTCAAATCATCCCTCATCTTTCGCCTGCCATGAAGATTCAGTGTGATGCCTGTGAGTTGGGGAAGCATCACCATGCCAGTTTTCCAATTTATATCCAGCCTAATAGTTCTGCTTGTTTTGATTTATTATATTGTGATGTTTGGGGTCCTAATCATTTGGTAGACCGACAGAGTTATCGGTATTATCTATTACTTGTGGATAATTTCTCTCGTTTATCATGAATATTTTTGATGCGGAATAAATCAAAGGTTGGATATATTATTTAGCAATTTGTTATGTTTGTGAAAACTCAATTTGGTGCATGCATTAAGAATATCAAAACTGGTAATGCCTTAGAATTTTGTACTAAGAATTTGGCATCCTTGTATGGGTCACTTGACATTGTACATTAAACGTCCTACCCTCACACGTTACAGCAGAATGGGATTGCTGAACGGAAACACCGTTATATTCTGGATACAGCTAAAGCCTTGCTCATCCAAAATAGTGTTTCACATAGTTACCAGGGAGATGCTGTTCTTACTGCTTGTTAGCTCATCAATGGGCTTCCTTTCTCTGTTTTCACGAGCAAATCCGATGGAACATTCTTTATCCTGACTCAGATTTATTTATTGTGCCACCGAAGACATTAGGTGTGTGGCATTTGTACACCTCCGTCGTGATAAATTGGCTCTTAGGGTGATTAAGTGTGTGTCTTGGCTATTCATGCACTCAGAAAAGATATAGGTGTTTTGACCATATACACCAAAGGCACTATGTTGGTGCAGATGTAGCCTTCACTGAATCTATTCCATATTTTTCCACTTCAGGTCATCAGTTGAAGGAGGCTAAGATGGTTGTGTCGATACCTGTACCTCCTGCAGCTACGGAGGATTTCTCTTAGAGTAGTAGTGTGCCTGCTACAGAGTAGAATGTCGACACATTCAGAGTTGTACCATGATGGGCGAGATTATTACCCATAAAAGATTGAGTTTGAATACCCTTCGTTGCAGTGCGTAAAAATCCGCTATCAAATAAATTTAACCGAAACTCTAATGAATCCTGGGTTGATCACAGGGAGGCTACGTCGATTAAATCCGCAATTATATTTTTTTATAATTTTTTTATAAAGAAATCATTAATAATATCTAATCTACTTGAAATATAAACAAGAGAGAAAAAGAGAGAGAGAATAACAACTTTTATAACTATGATAATGTCAATTACAACTACTTGTTATAACTATAAAGCTGAAAATCTACACTAAAAAGTATTAAAAGATAGGTGATGAAAGATTATCCTCCTCGACGTATGCTTGGAGGACTAGTAGGACGGATGTCACCTGGAGGAAAGAGAGCGAAGATGGAGGTAGGAGAACGAATCTGGAAAAATCGTTGATGAGGCAAGATGTCGACGTCGCGGGATCTGATTCCCGAATGGTGGTGAGAAGACAACCAGGGACGTTTCACGAATGGGATGAGAAGTAGACAAAATTTTGATTTGTACTCTAAGGGAGTATCCCGGGTTTGGGACAACCTTCTTTAGAGCTTTAGGGAGGGTGAGAGAAGAGATGAATAGATGATGAGAATGAGGGGCGTAGGGTCCTTTTTATAGTTGAGATGAGTGTAGAAAGGTCATTTCAAAGTTTAAAAATTAATATCAGGGTCTTTAGTGACGTTTATGAGCATCACTGTAGCTGCACGTCACTGAAGGCGCACCTCAATGTGAGGTGCTCATCACCAATACAAGCGCCCTCATGAAGCCACGTTATCGCTTCTTCTCCTTCATGCATTGCACGCGTCGTCGAATCAAGGTCATCCGATCACAATCGAAGGGTTGAGATCGCACATGCGCCGCTTCATCTTCGTGCGTTGGGGGTCGACGCGACCACTCTAATTACCATTGGATCAAGATCAAAGGGTCGAGATCGCACGCCCGCCCGCCCGCCCGTGCTTCAGATCACAGTCTTGGCTCGTCAGATCGCACGTTTGGATGCATGTGAGATCGCACGTGTACATCCAGTGCTCAAGATTGTGCCACGTCCCGCCTTAGCTGTCATTCATCACGCATCCAACGGGAGAATTTCGCCCGCCGCTCTTCTTACGGATTTAATCCGCTTGCATGGATTTGAGCGCGCGCTGCCCTCATCGCATAAGGCCCTGAACTACTATGTTGACCTGCACTTGTGTTGTATTTTGGAATTTAGGCGCGCTTGCTCTCGATTGTTGGATTTCGATCCAACAGTCGAGATCTCACGAACCCCTACCTTCAGAGATTTGTGAAATGCGCCTTGATTAAATCTCAGCTGTTGGATTGCGGATCCAACGGCTGAGATTAAATGATCAAATGAAGGAGATGCACTATGAGCGTGCTTGGGTGATTTGGGTAGCTAGGATGGCACCACATGGTGCCATCCTGACCGTCCATCTTCAAATGCTTGTAGGTGGTGCCACGAATGTCGGATTGGATCGATTCTCACACTGTTAGGGTGTGATCGTCGATCCAAACCCATCCGTGTGATCAGATTCTTCATCTGAGGTTCAGATTTCCACCACCTTGACTTCTAATCTTCCTCAGATTGTATCTGATGCTATGGATTTTCAATCGGGGCGATCTCGGAGGTGTTGGACTCCGATTGTCGTCCTAATCAAATCTGTATAGTTGGATCTTCAATCCGAGGTCCTGAAATGGTGTCACCATGTCCCCTGGACATAAGAAGAGGCGAATTACTTGCAGTTTGTATAAATTAATCAAAATGCATGATGATACATGTTATGTAATATTTATAATACATGATTCTATGACACTAGGAATATGCATAAATAGATATTTTAGGCCAACTTGATGTGCACACATCATACCACCAGATGATAATACCTTTAAGGGTGCTACATATCGGCGTTCTGTTAGTTATAGAGAGGACACACACCCCCTCCTGAGTTTCTACTGAGCCACCACTGTCCTCCCCCACTCAGGTATGTGTTGAGGATACTGATAATGCTTCTCTTGATAATGTGTCTCCAAGTTCTTCCTTTATGACCACAGATGAGAATGTTCCCATTGTTATTAGAAAGGCTTCACGATCTTGTGTCCAGTATCGTGTTGCTGGGAGTGTTTCTGCTGATTCTCTTGGTATGGAGTTTCATGTGTTCACTGTTGCAGTTTTCAATGCTGAGATACCTACCTTTTACCAGTATGCTCTACTACATCCACACTAGAAGGCAGCTATGGAGGAGATGTCTGCTCTTACTGACAAAGGCACCTGGGAGCTTACTACTTTACCTTCTGGTGCGCACCTTGTTGGTGCCAAATGGGTCTTGCCTTGAAATACAACCCACATGGTTCTATTTCTCGGTATAAGGCTCGCCTTATGGCCAAAGGATTCACCCAAACTTATAGGATGGATTTCTTTGACACACTCCAGTTTTTCGGCTCTCCACAGTTCATGTACAGATTTCTGTTGCAGCTCATTATAAATGGCACCTACACTAGCTGGATAATGTGTTTCTCTTTGGAGATTTATAGGAGGAGATATATATATGTAGTAGCCGCTTGGATTTGAGGTTTAGGGGGAGTGTATATGCAGGCTTCGTAAGGCCATTTATGGTCTTAAATAGAGCTCTTGAGCCTAATTTCAGCACTTGTATGAGGCGTCTATTATTGGGATGCAGAGGTCCTCGTCTGATCATTCACTATTTGTGAGGAAGACCAATGGTGGTGTAGTGACTCTACTTGTATATGTGGATGACTTTATCATCATAGGTGAAGATGCAGCTAGTATTTTTCAGGTGAAGGAGTATTTGGCACGCCAATTTGTCATGAAAGACCTTGGGAAGTTAAGATTTTTTGGGCATTGAGATTGCCACAAGTAAGCAAGGGATAATTATGTCGTAAAGAAAGTATGTTTTTGACATTCTTCAGGTGACTAGCATGCTAAGATCTAAGGATACCAATATTCCTATGAATCCTAAAGTTCAACTCTTTGATGATATTATGAAGTTGAAGGACTAGTAGGCATATCGAAAGCTAGTAGGGAAACTCTTATATCTGACCATTACTAGGTCAGATATTAGCTTTACAGTGGGTAAGCTAAGTTAGTTCTTAGACAAACCTATTAATGATCATTGGCAGGCTGTGATGCAGGTATTAAGGTACATCAAGGGATGTCCAGGTAGGGGCATTCTATTTCAGAAAAAGGCTCCTATGTCTGTTATTGCCTACTCAGGCGCAGATTATGTAGAAGATGTTGGAGACAGGCGATCTACCACTTCTGCACTTTTGTAGTCGGAAATTTGGTGACCTGGAGGAGCAAGAAATAAAGTGTAGTTTCACGTTCTAATGTTGAGTTTGAGTATCGTGTCATGGCACATTATGTAGTTAAGATGATATGGATAAGATCTTTGTTACGAGATCTTCATGTTACTATTTAGGAGTCAATGGAAATGCATTGTGACAATCGAGCTGCAACATACATTACCAACAATCCCATGTTCCATGAGAGAATCAAATATGTGGAAGTGGATTGTCATTACACCAGGAATTTGATTTAGCAGGGTCTACTTCGTGCTACTTGTCTTGCCTCTTTGGATCAGACTATCAACATGTTTACTAGGCCGTTGTCTCGCCCTCAATTTCAGAAGCGTAGAAACAAGTTGAGCATAGTAGATATATATACTCCAGCTTAAGAGAGAGTGTTGCATTACATTATTTTTTTAGGGGCGTTATGTCCTTTTATTGTTTTATTGGACTTATGTTCTAATTTGTCCCTTACCTCTCCCAATATAAAGAAATGCAGGGATGGCTTAATAATTACAAAATTTCATTTTCTTCAATTCTATTAAATAAGCCAATTCTACATGTGCTTGCCATCTTTGGATGTGCATCACAGTCGCTATGTTTCATCAATTATCCCCTTTAATGCATATGACCATAAGCAATTGTCTACCTTTAGGTGACCTCCTGGTACTAGGCTGTTTTTTATGTCATTTACTTCATTAGCATCCATCTTTTGAAAAAAGAAAATTCACTAGCATCCAATAATTACAAGCAATCAAAATATGAGTGTCCGAACGGTCTAAGTTTTTTCTTTTCTTTTTTTTTTGGCCCCAACACTTTTAAGTGTGCCATTTCTTCGAAGAAATGTAGCGGATGCCTACTGACCTTTGGTGGCCATCCTTTACACTTCAAATGAAAAAAGGGAGAAAAAACTGTCTGAGGTTAGGCAACCTTGGTGACTAACTGCAATGTTTTCATTTTATCATGATTTCTGTCATTGACTGGTCTGAATCCATCGTAATTGGTCCATGTGTGATTCTTAATCTACTTTTCACAAAAAACATTTAAGGAAAAATCATCGGAAACGAACTCTAATTACTTTCTTTCAATCTCTATTCATACGGAGAAGTAAAAGAACCTTGAACTTGGTTTTGATCATACATGTAAGTGTTCTTTTATAGATCGATTCATCATCTATTATTCTTCATCAATATTAAGATTGTGCAAAAGTCCCACATAGAAAACTTGATTGATTCCACTGCAATTATTACGTGATTTCAAATCTTAAGAACAATTCATGATTAAGATTCCTTTATGCCAAACATCAAGAGATTTGATTCTCATGTAGAATGGTTGTAACGATCCAAGCTTAAACCTGAGTCTAATTGGGGTTTTCTTGATGGTGAGGAGAGCATCTAAACTCTATTGGGGTTTCTCTCTAATGAGGAAAACACCAATTAATTGGCTTCTCTATCCTTTTATATAGGCAGGGTTGGGGGGAATCCTAATGCTGGCCTCAACCGGTTCTATGAAGCCCACTAACCATCAATGTGCATCTGTTATTCAGTTCAGCTAATCCATTAACTAAATTAGACTTGGTTATATTATTTAATCGAAGTCACATGAATCACATTAAGAGATAATTCTAACATTCTCTCACTTGGTTCATATGAAACTTGATGACTAAATAATGAAGTTGCTACTAATATATATATATATATATATATATATATATATATATATATTGTTTTTTTGAAATGGGAAAAATTAACTGAAATAAGTCATTGATGAGTGGAGACCCTGATAAAAGAGAATAATATTGTTAAGACAATAATTTGGCACAAACTTCCTAATGGTAATCTCCTTTCAGTTTTATTAATGGAAAATTTAATGAAGTTATAGTTGGAAAGATGAACTGGATAGGGACATTTTGAAGTGAATGGACCACATGAATCTGGGGTCAACTTCATGAATTCTTTTTTCTATATGACCCTAATTACTTCATGGGAAAACTTGGGTATATTGTGGGCTATCTATTTACTCATTGGCTGAAAAGCTCATGTGTAATGTTTTTACTAATAGAAAGTGCGGAAAATATTGTCAATATGCTTATTGCTAAAAACATACTGATTGGAAACTTTAGATATTCTGGGGATAAACAATCGTGTCCTTGGCTTAGAATGTTTTCTTAAATTGACGAAATTCTCGGTTTGCTCCCTGTATTCCTCCTTTCTTCTTTCTTTTTGGTTAAATTTATTATCTTTCTTTTTCCCATCAAACTAGCACAATTTTATTTTTGATTTGTGGTGGCTGTGTAGAAATATGGCAGTCTTAAAGCAAAGGAATCATATTTCAGACGTTCACTAAGTTTATCTTGAAAATTAATGCAGATCCTGAAATGCAAGCACAAATTGAAAGGATACTTTCTGTTGGTAATGCATCATTTGAAGTTTCAATTCCAGTACGTATACTGTCCTCCATCTCCTAGATGTCAAAAACTACTTCAAGGTTATTTTGATGATATCAAAACAAATTTCAGGCTGGAGTTGGCAACATCTGGGAGCAGGCTGTCTTGTTAGTTAAAACTGAAGGCTACAGTATTAAGTGCAACGGCCCACGAGGTGTTGTTGTCACAGAGAAATTCTCCCCAAATGTTGAGGTACTGCTGAGTGATCTTGCTTTACTTCCAAGCCTATGAATTCTCATGGCTACACATTTTTAAATCCAATGAGATTTTAAAATCATTGATCTCTGAAAGGTCACTATGAAATGCATTAATAAGCATTCTTGGAACTTTTAATGTTTTCAGTTATGAAGTTCAAAACAATTATTTAACCATGACACTACCAACCACATCTAGCCCAACAAATTTGATCACCAAGTGCTATCGATCCCAAATCTGATTGTCACATAGCTGTGATTTTGTCTCTCTTGAGAGTTGTATTTTTTTTTTTTTTAGGAAAAAGAAGGAATATTACTTGAGCCTGGTAATCATTCTGTCACTATATTAATTTAGAAAAGGAACATACAGGTTTTGAAGTCAGAAATCAGAAAAATAATTAGCCTCTCTCACCACATTCTCCACCCAAACTCACTCATTATTGAAAACCTTACTGTTTCTCTACAACCAGATAACCCAAAGAACGGCAAAAGTTTTGCACCACCTAGCCATATCAAGGTGAAGATAGTCCCTGAATGTCGTCCAAAATGCCTCACAATCTATATGATCAACCGTGTGGACTCCACGGTTATCCTAGACCTCTTTAGAGAAGCTACATTCAAAAAACAAATATTGGAAATCTTCTTCCGACTGGCCACAAAACGGACATGTTGTATCCCCGATAGGACACCACTTGGCCCTGTATGCTTTAGTTAGCAATCTCTTCCTTGTAGAGAACCAAAGGGAAACATTGATTTTGAACGAGATCTTGCAACTCCAAATCAAATTTGAATCACCCTCTATGGGGGTCACCTGCTCACCATTAGAAATCAGAAGCTTGTAAGAATTCTTAACGGTGAACTTTCCATGTTTCCAATGCATACTATCAAGTTCTGTTGATGGCAAAAGTTACTTCACAATGGCCAGCAGCTGCTGAAATTCAAAACACGTCGCATCAGAGAGACTCTGTGGCAGTCTGTTATCCCACGCATTGTGGTCACTGTCCCACACATCTGCCACCCGCGCCTCCTCCGTAATGTGTTGAAATAACCCCTGAAACAGGTTTGAAAACTTCTTATTTTTAGACCAATCATCAATCTAGAATTTAAGCAATGATCCATTGCCCAAATACGGCCTGAAATGGTCTGAAAATTCTGACAAGATCGACCGCAATGAATGCCAGTACGCCAAAGATTCATTAACAGGAGCAGCCCGTTGGTTCAAATCCGTGTCTTCCCCATAGGAATCTTTCAACGTAGATGTAAGCATGTCTTGCTAAATGGAAAACAATTTACACACCCACTTCAACAGCCATGCTTTATTAAAATGGTCCAAGCTGCCAACTCCAAGACCCACTTCTGTTTTTGGCTTGTGAATATCATCCAACAGAATCAGTTGTGCAAATCTCCCCTCACAATCCACCCCTTTCCAAAAGAACTTTCTAATCAAATCAATATGCTTCAAAAGTTTCTTTGGTGGAGCAAACACCGACATGAAGAAGACTGAAATAGAAGAGAACTGATTTAAGCAGGACCAGACGCCCTCCTTTAAAAAGGAGTCTACCACTCCAAGATGACAATCTCTTCGATGGCCTTTCAACAAGCTGTTTCCAATCTGTCGAGTCAGTTTCTGTCCCTTTAACGGCAGTCCAAGATACCGGGTACAATCCCTTTTTCTTATTGGTCCATTATATGGGGTATGTATGTAATTTGTCTCTTGGGTGTCTCTCTATGTAAAGGCCCCTGGGGTTTCTCAATGAAACTATTCCATCTTTTTTCATCAACAGTCTCCTAGAGTAGCACAACAATAGCCCTCTACTCTCCAAGTGAATCCCCAAGATGCCCTATCACAAATCATTCCTCAGCCTCATAACGTTCCGAGAAAGGATAACGTTCCAAGAAAGGATATTTGTCATTGCTCTGAGCCATGCTCCCTTAGCGGCCTGATGGCCTCCCTTGAAGGCTTGCGATAAAAAAAAATCCCAGAGACCACTGCCTTGAAAATTGTCTCCCTCCATATCTTATCGAGTATTGCCCCTCCTTAGGGAAGTTTTTCACATCAAAAAAGGCCCCATAGGCACACCATTAACAACCTTCATCAATCACCTTCATCAAAGTTCACCACATCATTCTTGATCAGATGCTTGCAAGCACCACCAGTAGTGGCTGCAAAGGGAAGAAATAGAACTGAAGCAACTCAAATCCTGGAAATAAGACCTGGACATCTATAAACCTGCCTAATGAATAGGGTCCACTGTTTGAGGATCCAGATCTAACTACCTACCTATCTATCAAAGAAACAGTGGAAAACTTGGGAGATTGAGGTAGCGAGAAGATCTTGAACATCCCAAGACAGACGCCTTTAAGAATTGCAGCTCCCATTGTGCACAAGCCGATTAGCCCTTGAGAAAGATTTCCCTCAACTCGTCCAATATCCACCACTCCATTTTTGGGTAAGACATTCGCTGATGTTGATAAGATATTAGCGATAATGGAAGAATCTTCAAGCATCATGCATTTGACACGTGCACATGGTTAGAAGGAAAGAGGTGTGGAGATCCAAACGAGACTGGACTTCTAGATTACACTGATGAGCCTGATGGCTACTAGCATGGGAAGTAGCCTACGCAACTTGCTTTTTCTCACTTGGTGACCACAAAACAAAGAATGTGCTCAATTCATCTTCTATTCGAGAAGCAAGTGGAGTGACTTGATGGGTCTTTTCGACGAATTTCACAAATGATGATTCAAAACTATCAAGCATTGATGATTCAATGCTTTGAGATCCGAAAACAATCAGCCTTTAAGCAACACTGTCCAGCTCATTGGTGGGGAACAATGAAATGAAGAAATGGGTTTCCTTGAGGCATCTTCCAAGAATTATTGCTATCAATGATTAGTAGCTCTTTTATATCTTGTTTGATTAATTTTTTTTGCCACCTAAGCGTGAATCGAAATAATATTGGCTAAGATAATGCTAAAAATCTAGCCAGATGCAATATTAGTCTGGCCTGATCAGCGACGAAAACAGATAAGCAAAATGGCTCTGTCCTGATTTGTTCATCCTCATTTCTGCAGTTGAGTTTTCCCCACCATGTCTATTATGTAGATCTCCGTGTTTCTGGTGTGTGTTCGAACAACCTTGCCATGTTATCAACATGGGGGAGTGACCTCTTGACAGTCTCAACCTTGTGCATGGAATCGACATTGGATCGCAAGCTATAGTCATTAGATGGGAATCAAATCATAAGGAGATCATCTTTTCTTCAATATAATAGTGCTTTTTACCACCTTATGTTTGCTTGTGAGATGAGTGCAAGAACTTTGTTGATCGATTTATTGACCTTCCTTATTCATTTTTTCTCAGGAACATGTGCTGATCATTCTTATTTGGTCTCTTGCTAGATGATTCCTCACCACATAAGAAGTATAAGTAGTTTTCATGAGATAATAGCCAGCTATGCTTCCTGTCATGGTGGGGAACAGATGTCAAAATGCTCCTAAGGTGGTGGACGGACGAATATGTGGTCTTCATTTTCTGTTTATGGCTACTGGCTTGCTGAGGGAACTTTTGGTTATGACAATCCATCTTTCACTTCGACTTTCATTCCATTTTGTCAAAAGTCTCTTTCCATGAGGGTCATATAGGCAAGTGCTTTGGCCAAGTTCTCTAACAATACTGTTCAGAACTTATCTACAATCGTGGTTGGAGACCCTTATCATTTGATGATCATTTTGATAGAGGCATGGTGTGCACTTCCTTCGTCACTTGCATTTGTGGCTGTAGTCATTGGTGATCATCTTGTCTTTTGCTTTAAGGTCATAAACTCCTACCCTTGGAGAATTCAAATGTGCTTAGGGTAGTATTTCTCCCACAATATCTCCATGATTTCCTTCCAAGGAACCTCTCCTTTGTTTTTGAAGCTCTTTTCAGAGGTTCTATTCTTCCAATACCTAGCCAATTTTTTGGCCAATATGTGGCAAAAGGCATTTTGCTATCACTTAGACATCTCATTAGTTTGAAAAAGTTTATTTGCCACTCATGGCCACATTGTTGTTGAGCTTGACCTCAAATCATGGTTGTTTTTTCTTACTAAACCTCTCAAATGACTTATGTTTTATTTCACCTTCTAGTGGTCTCTAGATTTTGTTGCACTGCATTGATAACTTGGTTTGCCACATATTACATGTGTTGTAGGAGTCCTCATATTAACATCCCTGCGGATGATTAGCCAAGTTCTATTCAACTTACAGACAGTTTTTATCACCGGTGCATGCCATCTACAATATTTATCCCTTTTTTAGGATGGAATGAATCGTAAGGAGAGGGGAGAGGAGTTAGAAGTTGCGAGAGGTTGGGTTACGGTAGCAAGTAAGAGGAATCGCAGGAGGGTTAGAAGGCTCGAGGGTAATAGTTGCGCTTTAGGTGGGGTCGGAGTGGTGTGGTATAGGTGCTGCACACAAGGACACTTAGCAAAACAATGCTGGGACCTTGTTGTTTGCCTCTCTTGTAGAGGAACGGGACATAAATGGGAACGTTGCTCGACTTTAGTCCCAAAGATGACGATGGTGTTGCCTTCACCATTGCCACCTTCACCTCCAATGGAGGTTGAGGTGATGGCCTCGTGGTTGTCATCACGAGGGGCAATCGATGAGTTCCTGCAATCCATCTTGGTAGGGGACATCATGGTTGGGAGGCCCTCTCTTGTTGAGGTCAGGGCTGGATGGGTCAATGTTTTGGCCCTGATGCTCTCCCACATTTGGCCGTCATTAACGAAAGGAAGTTCTAACGATGGATGATCGAGGCCTCCTTGCATCTTTGTGTTTTGACACAATGACGAGGGCAAGTGACGTGGCGTCAACCGGTTGTGATTGACAAGGCTATGGCCGTGCAACCACCTGTGAAGGTGTTCGTTCCAATTACCATCATAGGTATCCCCCTTGACCTCCACTCGCTAGAGACCATTGATTGCTTGATCATGGCTTTCGGGTGGTTGCGAACGTACTCAAGTCTAAACTTAAGGGAGAAGGATCTTAGTTGTGTCAGGGCTTCCATTGAGGTCTCTACTGGCAAGTCCATTCTTGGGAGGATGGTCTTACGTGAGGGGGGCTCTTTTTGGTTTGTCCTTCTTCATTCAAATCGAGAAAGGAGGTTGGTGAGGACCTTCACTAAAGTGGTTGCTTCGCCAACCCCAACGTCGATGACCACTCCAACAGGGAGAAGTTCAAAGATTGTTAAGAAGATGTGGAGATCGAAAGATTTGAGCGGATCTCTCGAGAAATGAATGGCCTCTTCAGGAAGGGTTTCTAAGGGGACGTTGATTTATTTAGAAAGTCCCTCCCTGGAAATGCCAGCATAGTTTCCTTTTGAGGGGAACTTTTTGGTGCATGTGCACGCTAAGGAGCTAGAACAATTGTCACCTTTGATTTTTGAGAAGGGCCCACTCTGTTGTAAAAATCAGCTGACTTAGTCGACTAGTTGGCTAAGTACTCCTAGTTGGTCCCCTAATCGATCGAACTACCCATACTTGGGTATTTAGTCAGCAAGTCCAACTACTTAGCCAAGTAGTTGGTCTACTTGGTCGAGTATGCACCCGATTTCCACATAGGATTTTTAGATATGGGTAAACTATACCTGACCTGAATAACCACCCCCCCCATTACCCCAACTCAATCGGACCCCCAACCCCATTCCTCAACTTCAAAACCCAAACCTTATGCTCTTTGACCTTAGATATTCACCTTTGATGTGATTTTTGTAGTTTTAATAATTAGATACTTTGAACTTGTATTTTTATTTCTTTTGGACTTATGATTTGTTGCTTATTTTCATAATCTTGAGCTTGAAAATGATTCACTTTTATATGATATATTTTACTTGTTGAAATCTTGAAGTGTGTAAGTAAATGTCTTGTCAATATATTTTATGAATATATATATTTAAATATTTAAAAAATACTCGACCAAGTACTCTCCAACTACTCCTTCGCATATTGTATACTCCTTAGTCAATGATCCAACCAACTGAACATCGATTGCTAACTTTTATGACATTGAGGGCCTACAGCCACCAATTGAGTCTTACCTTATTTGGGAGGCATCCGGATCTAGAATCGAATCCAAAGTGGGTATGTCCCACTCTTTTTCTTAGTAGGTTGATGTTTTGGGTCTTAGGTGGGAAGTAGGCTTCGACCCAACTTCTATTTTCGATGGGATGTATGGACCTCACTTCAATAAGAAAGGCACCCAGTCAACAGCAACTTTGCTAGAGTAAGGTCCTCCCCATCCTTTATCATTGGGACCCGATGACGAGGCTTTACTTGGGGGGGGGGGGGGGGGGGGGGGGGGGTGCCCCTATGCGCCTTGTCTGCACTAGGAAGGCACGTGGCAGAGCAACAACCTCTTGAAGTTGAAGTTGACCATGCGATTGCTGGAGCAATCGATCACCAACGTGGTGTTCTAGAGACTGGAAGCGACTCCCAACAGGGCATTAAAGTGAGGATGTTCGGTGCGAAGGGGGCAACAGTTGATGTCTTGATTGTGGATCGTGGTGGTGCTCTTGGACTAGGTGCAGCTTCAACGACCTCTACTACCTCTTCCTCAAGCACCATGTCACAGTTGGCACGTACAACAAAAGGTGCAAGATGTCAAAAGGTTGTGTCATTGAGACCAAGGTTGCCGTTGAATGCTTGTGTCATCTATAAACACAGATTCTCCATGAGGAGGGGATCCAATCACAGCAGGTTGATCTAGGAGGCAATAATCGAACCTTAAGTTATTGAATTGAACATAGCTATGATGATTGGAGCAAGAAGGACGTTATTGTCATCATGTGGGGGGCCCAAGAAGTTACTAATGGTTAAGTTTCTTTCTTGGAACGTTGATGGTCTCCAAAATTCAGATCGAAGAGGGGTGCCCTGTAGATATGCAATTGAATGGGGGTGGACATCCTACTCATCTAAGAGACCAAGCTATAAAGTTTGGTGGTTACGACTAAAAGCAAGATGGGGGGAGGAATCTTCAACTCCCCTCGGTGGTGGATACAGTTGGTTGGTCAGGTGGTATGATGATTGCGTGGAAGGAGTCTATTTTTGACTTGATTGTATACTCGACTGGTAAGTGGTGTTTATCTACATATCTCAAAAGGATCTCTAATGGTTCAATTTCTATCTTTACGACAGTATACGGTTTGTGCAATAAGACAAAGCGGGTTTGCATGAAGAAATCTAAAGCCTTTATTTTTGTTGATGAAAGACCCTGGTTAGTGGGTAGGAATTTTAACACGACATTATCAATTGATGATTGACCCAATGGGCATCGAGATAGATCTATAGAGGACTTTGCTAACTATTAGAGTTAATAGATTTAGTTAGTTATAGGTTTGTTTTAATTAGGATTAAGAATTCTAGTTGTTTTTTATCCAATTTGTTATTCTTTATTTCTTATTGGGTTTAGTATGCAATTTGTCTTAGGGACTCTATTTTCAATAAGATAATTCATTATTCTCTCCACATGGCATCAAAGTAGGTCTAGGGTTAGAAAACCTAACCCTGATCCTTTCTTTTCTTCCGTTTCTTTCCTTTTCTCTTTTTTTTCCTTTCTTTGGTTGCCACCAACCCTAGAAAGGACCTCTATTGTCGCCTCTAGCCGGTTGGAGGGCCCCGACAGCCAGCCATGGGGCCTCCTTACTCTGACAATCCTCCTGCCAATGTCACCAGCCCTCCGGCAACTAAAGGGCCTCTTATTACTACTATAGCTACAGCTGCCCCCATTGCTGTGGTTACTACTATTAGTTTTGCTACTCTTTGATGCTACCTAACCTTGTTAGGGCTTCGCTCAACTCCAGTGACCTCACCAACACCACCACTAGCCTTCAACTATCAGCCAAATTTGGCCAAGAGGAGGCCATTGCTATCAATTTTTTGAACCTAAACCGTCCATAACAACTAAGTTGGGACTCTAAGAGCCACACCGGAGCCATCTAAGGTCTGATAAAGGCCCCTTTAGCGTTGCTTGTAACAACCAAATGTAGTCGATGGCCCTACTTGCCACCGGCAACGATTTTGTTGTCGCCTAGAGCCTGTTGCGGCATCTTTTATCCTTTAGCCATTGTTGCCTTCGACCAAGGCCTACTGAGGCCACTTTCGAGTGTTGCGGTCTTGATGCTTACTACGAGTTGTTCCTACTGTCTCCAAAAGCTCTTAATCGGTTCGTTAGAGGTTCTACGACCACCACGAGGATCGCCTAATCACCAACTCTTCTCCGATGGTCTCTAAAACCATCTCTTGGATGGAGATAACCACTATTATTATCCTCTGATGCAAGAACGATCGGTACCACAGGGGGATGTTGCCCCTCCCCTCCGAAATGGATTTTTTTCAATGGGAATGGAGGACTCTAGTGATGAGTGAACCCTCCTCTACTGCTGCTATTGCTATAAGAGTTGTTGCAGCCCTTGGCCCTACTACCTTTGCTAATCAGGATGTTGAACCTTTTGATCCACCGATTAGCTTCTCTGATGAAGTCGATAGCTAGTGGGGGATTTGAGCAAGGTGCTTTTCTCCCATTACTACTTCTGTCTACCTACCTACTGACTAGGATGATCTCTTGCCCTACTATTGCCTTGCCAATTTTTTCACCTTCAGGGTGTTTCTTCGCAGCTAGGCCCTGACTACATGCCTCTACTATCTCTACTTGAGATTGACTCGTACGAACTGACCGTCTGTTATTTCTTTCTTGCATGCCTCTTTCCAATTTTTTCTCTCCTAGAGAGTAGTGTGAAGCAACTACTTTTACTACGATGGCCTACCTGCTTGCCTACTCCAATCAGACGATGTTGTCGTTAAGGGGGAGTCTGCTTTCCTTTTTGTCTACAAGTTGGGCATTGCATGCTCCAATTTAGTGGGAGAGTGTTTGAGTTAATAGATTTAGTTAGTTATGGATTTGTTTTAGTTAGGATTGAGAGTTCTAGTTGTTTTCTATCTTGTTTATTATTCTTTATTTCCTATTGGGCTTAGTATGCAATTTGTCTAATCTAATTCTCTATGTAAAGAGATCAGGGACTCTATTTTCAATAAGACAATTCATTATTCCTTCCACACTAACCTTGAGGCAGATTTAGAGCTCTATGACTTGTTTCAAGGACCAGGCTCACGTGGAGAAATTCATTAGGTGTCAGGTCTAGGATTGATCTCTTCCTCTCTTCTGTGGAACTTGCTAAGCATTTTCAGTTGGTCAAGGTGATCATGAAGTCACGACCTTTCTCTGACCGGCCCCTCCTTTCTTTGGGTCTTGAATAAGGATGCCAAGTTCACCTCCTACTTCAAAATTGAAAAATCCTAGATCCTAGGATAGAGTTTCAGGGATTTGGTCCAAGACACCTTGTTGGTGTCACCCTCTTCTTTGACGAAGAGGCTGGTAGCTAAGCTGGCCCACCTGAGGTTTAAGTTGATTGGCTTAAAAGAAGGAACTAAGGGATTGAATCCTTCCAAGAGATTAACAGGCTAGATAGAGTGGAGGATTCGAGGGACCTCACGAGATGGGAGTTGGAGGACAAAAGGAGATTTTAGCGGATAGTGTATTAAGAGGATTGAACAGGAGATTTCGCTTTTTAGAAAAATATGTCGTCGTAGTAATGTAAATGGTAGTGGAAAAATCACAAACAAAAATATTTACCAGTAAAACTAACCACGGTGGATTTGGTCATATCCACGGGGAGGAACAGGCTAATAAGATCACAGATATGTAACAATCATATTTGCAAAAATATTCCTCAAATCAATCAATGGATATGCTGCTCTGAATGTGAACCCCCAATTGATAGAAAAATCAAGAGCTGTTTGCGTAAATTTCACGTAAGAAATCAAAGCTCCAAATATGTGAATAGTGCATGTGCAATGGCATCCCATGTAATTGTTACTTTCATGCGTATTAGAGTGTAAATCTGAGTCACAATTTAATGCAATCAAAAGTGATAAACATGAGTTGAACAATTACGAGAAAGCGTAAGTGTGATGATGCAATTTCACCTCAAGAAAATAATAATAATCAAAATTGAGGAGGTGGTAGTGGCATGAAATGTAAATTTTAATTGGAAATCTCCTGGGGATCTTCTCCCCTTGATCGTGCGTGAAGAGGCGATGGCGGGCCGCGTGGAGCTCGGAGGTCGGCATTGTCGAGAGCTTTCCGCTGATGGTGGCGGTGTTGACAGAGGAGCTCAAAGATGGCCAGAGAGCGAGGAAGAGACCATCGGCGGTGGGTTCTTCCGGCTGTGTGTGTGGGCTGTCGTTGGAAACTCTGGTGGCGTGATCGAGGTCGTGGCGTCAAGGCAAGTGCGGGGGAGTCGACGGTGTGAAGCTCCGTGGCCAAAGTCGCCGGCTGCGTGTAGAGCCGGCGGACTTTGGGTTCCTCTTCTCTGTCGGCGGAGAAGAAGAGGAGGCCGAGCACGAGGGCATGGCTGCGTGCAAGGAAGAGGCCGTGCGCGAGGGCATGGCCAGCTGTGTGGGTGTGTGGAGGTGCTGCAGCGTCGGTGGCTGGCGGTGCGTGCGGTTGCATGAGGGTTACCATGTGCGAGGCTGCTGTGTGCAAGGGTTTTGTGAGGCTGCCGTACGCGGCTGTGGGTTGTGGGCGCATGGTTGTAGACACGCGGGGCAGGTGGCGCCAGGGGTTGGGGAGGTGACCAACCACACTGGCTATGGTTGTGCGCGAGGGTGCGCATTGGGGGCTGAGCGTGAGAGGCGAAGGTGGCGCCTCTAGTGGTGCGGGCAGTGGTGGCTACTTGTGCACCCGTGAGCGGGTGCACGCAAGGGGGAAGGCCATATGTTGTCGATGTCACGGTCGTGGTGGATGAAGTGCAAAGGCGAGACACGGTGATGTGGTTGGGGCGCACGGTGGTGGGAAGTTGCGGCCGTGAACGACTCGCAGTGGTGGTTGACGGCGTGGTGGTGTACATTGTCACAGTCTCTGGAAAGGACGGAGCGTGGTCGAGGGCGAGATGCGATGGTGGTCTGGTGAGAGGATGTGGAGAGGGAGCTTCCTCCCCCGTGGAGGAAGATGGTCCTCCTCTCCTATCTCTGCTTGATATAAATTAAACAAAAAGTGAAAGAATATCGAGGAGAGAAAGAGGAAGAAAAAGGAAGGAAATCTTTTTTTTTCTTTTCTTTCCTTTCCTCTTGTGCATGGCTTCCAAAACCTTCATGGGGAAGATTCTAATTGGGAGAGAGTGATCTCCTTCCCAAAATTGGAGATGGAAATTAAAGGGCTCTTTCCTTTCTTACATGTGACAAATTAAATATCTGAAAATGGCATTCCAAATTGAGGTATGATTCCATCCAGATTGCCCCTTCCATAATGACTCATATTTAATTGATTCTGTAGCTTTATTAATTTTATCCATGTAATATATGATTCAGATTATATTTTCATTCCAATAATGAGGTACTTAGGCTCTAATTTAGTCCACTAACATGGACTTATCAAATACACCCATGCCTAAGTTTTGCTAGTCCCAAGTATGGATCAAATCAGGTCTTTAGGTCAGATTTTATCATCAGGATTCCCTATTGTGTCGCTCCTCTAGAGACTAGATTGAAATACCAACTCTAGGCCCAAAGGTACTCAAGTACCAGCCAAGATATGGGCCTGACCAGCCTCAACCTTGGGTCCGCCGCGAAGGTTTCTAAAGCCCGCAAAAATTGCTCAGAGGTTTGTTGACCCCAGCGGTTAAAGCACCCGTGCATATGTGCAACAAGTCTAAGTTCAACTTGCCAGTGCATTTTTGAGAAGAGATAAAGATTTATTTTGAGAGTTTTCTCTTTTCTTTTTAAATTCCCCTAAATCCAACATCGGATTGGTTGTAAACACAATCTGTATCGGATTCCTCGTCCCCACCATCAATCCTTGCAGGGTCCCTTGCAATCGATGCTTTGGGATAGCACCGCCTATGGCAACCCCCAGAACCTTGGCTTTCGATACTTAGGAGTAGTGCCGCCCATGGTGTTCTGTAGCTAAATTTAGACCCTTGCAATCGACATTTCAGGATAATGTCTCCAGGGCATCTAAACTAGCACAAGGTTCTTCTATGCCCCTGGTAAGATATTTAGATATCCTATAAGACAAGCACCGAGGAAACGGTATGTTATAACACATCTTCGAGGGGAGTATTTTTCATTCCTTCTCTCCGCGTCGAGAACTCGTCCAATCACCTTGTCTTCGAGCTGCTCCTAAGTCAAATTTTCAGGAAAACATTTTCAGAACAGATGCTTTTTTTTGCGTTATTCTTCATTCTGCGCACTGAACCAGACCAATGTGTGATTTTTGGGTACTTAAGTTACCAAGTTCAGCAAACTAAAGGGCAAGCAACGGGGTCGAATAATCCATAATCCTTAGACTTAATACATTAGCCTCGCAACTTTCTCATCCTCTTGAGGAATAATCCAGATCTTAACAAATACGTGAGTGTTTAAGCCCTAGAACAGATCCAGGAGGCTTAAAGTCGGTATCTCTCACTTATCTTCTTCTCTCTAGCACTTCAGGACTTAATTAATCATTCATTCTAGCCTAGAACTTAGGTAACTCTTCCATAATCAGATGCTGGGACCAACACAATTTTTGCACCTTTTCCTCTCTATGTTTCTCCATTCTGCTCCCTCTTTTTCCTTCTCAATGTACTTGCAATTCAACTCATCATGATTCCATCTCCTTTTTCTTCTCTCTTTTTTTTAATGCAATATGGATGCCCTTAACTGTATGCAGCATATGTATACATGCTATGAACAACCTCAGGTTATACCCTCCTATGCCTAAATCTGACAATGTCCTCATTGGAAAGCAAAAGCAGGGAAGGATATTACCTGAGGCAGAGTTGGGATGTCTCCCAATGGGTGATTCTCGCAAATCGAGCTCTAGAAGTGAAGCAGAAGGAGACCCAAAGAAGATACATAACAAACCTGACCTAGCAAGTAAGTCCTCCAAAATGTTGGCAAGTTGGTGATGGAGAGTGATGCCAAATGCTCGCCAGATGCAGGTGAAAATAGGGTACTCTTGAGCTATTGTTGGAAGTTTCACATAATACCCATGAGTAGTGACCTCCGGGAGTGCACAGCGAGGAGGCAAAAGCTCTTGAAGCAGATACGTGTGGGAAAAAGAGGGTGCGAAGGACACCCTAAGGATGATGGTCTAACACGGAGAAGCGTCGATTCATACCCGCCACTCTATTGCAGGGTGTATTGGTCTGATTATCCCCCCGTAAAGTTGGAATGTGAGTAAAGACTTTAGGAAGCTGTTTCTGCAGGAATGTAAATCTCTCAGTTGCAAGGTGGGGAAGAGGGTCAAAGAGGGCTTAAGAGGCTCAGTATTCATCCTTAACAACCATTCCAATTCCTTGATGTCATCGGAAGCAACCTTAGTAACTGATTGACTTTCCTATTGCCTGTCATTAGTGTGCGCGTCCTAGAATGGGCCTAAATGTTCGCCTTTCAAATTGAACCGATCCAAGGTGTTGCCCATTTCATTATCATATAAAGGTGGGTTGGAAGCAATAAGAGTGTGAGTGTCCTCAACAACGATATCCCCAGGTTATTATTCAATGCTAAGATCCTGCCCCTGGGGTGTATAGGTTCCTTCATCGAGAGTATTAATTGCTTCCCTTTCTTCCCAATGTTTGAGAGGATGATCTTTGTAGTCAAAAGTAGGTAGGAATCCAGATTTGGCTAAATCAATAAGATCCTTATGGGGTAAGTCTTCGAACAAAACATATTTCCCCCTGGAGTCACATCATACTCTGAGTCCGGACCCCTCAAAGTCATCATCATCCTCCTTTACGCTTCTTCCCTCTTGTCTCTGAGACTCAGGAAAATCTTCAAAGTCAGGATCAAGTGTTTCCTTGTCTTTCTCAAAAAACAAATCTTCATATCCCTGAGACCAAAATTAATCCAAGTCATCCAATTCAGTATCAATTCCGTCAGGGCCACCTATATTGGGTACCTATGAGTCCTCAGAATATTCAATGACAGGTGTTGGTCCCTAAGGAGAGGATCGTGGTTGTTCACTTTCATCCAATATGATTGTTTTTGACATCCAAGACTCTTGGAATTCGTTAACTTCAGAATTACAATCCTCAGGGAGATTTAACTGACGTGCAAGGTCCTCAAAAGTGTAAAGTATAGGTTCGGTATCCCTAAGATGAGGTGTAGATTCCACCTCAAAATCCAGAATGGGAGTTGGGTTGATTGTTTGACTGTGACTCATTTCATCAAATGTAACAAAGATACTATCATCTGGGTCGAGTTCATCTAATGGAACCATTTTCCCCTTCGTCAGACACCAATTAAGATCAAGTGGATAATCACTAGGATTGCCTTCTGATGGGCATATCTTATGGGGGACGTCTAAGTGATAGCTACTCCTCAAAACAAGATCCCTATTATCATTGTTTTCCTTAAAATTGTCTTGGTAATCGGGGGTATAGAGGTAGGGATCAGAATTGACTGTAGAAGGGTCATTAAGTTGGCTAATCTCTTCAATTAATCTTTGACTATTCATCAAAATCTCTCCTATCATTTCTTTCTGATGTTTTTGCATTCCTATCATAAAAGAGGAGAGGCTACTATCAAATTGAGGAGGATAGTCAATCTCAAGTTCAAGTTGCCTAGGAGTGTCAGTCCAACCTCAATAAGCAAAATCGTTAAGGGTGGGTGGGTTGGGTATAGTCAAGGGAGAGCTAGGGCAAGGATACCCTTCTCCTAGGTTCTGCTTATCATCACTGGGTTGGGAATTAATCAGACCAATACTCCTATAGTAGGAGTAGAAAGGATCCCAATGTTCATCAGATGATGGATAATTGCAGGTCATGGGATTGGGATTCGGTGTTCTGGGGTGAGAGTAAGAAGTAAAGTAGCTATTGTAATCCATTTGCAATACGACTTGAAAAACACACCCTAATCAAGCGCAAGGCAATGTGACTCTCCTTTTTCTTAGAGCAGATTTGAGCCAACCTCCAACCCACCCCTTAAAGTTGTCAAATGAGATCAAGTTTGCACATGTCCATTCCCACTTTAGTGGTATAAGAGGGGGCTGTAAGTTGAGATCCTTGACAAGCTCTTTGGAGAAGAGTAGAGGTTGGTTACATTCTTTCTTAGTGGCCAAAGAAGCATACAGGTCCTAAGTTGACCTTCGCGTGCCCTAAGACCTATACCTTGCTTCAATGATACTCTCAAGTGACCTAGTGAGAAGTTACTCCAAGGACGAAACTAAGAGATGCAAGTAGGGTGAACCCTTCCTTTGAGGCAATGCGAATGCGGTGCCTCCTAACTACCCTTTCGTTCCTTTAAGGGGTGTCCCCATTCTTGAAGAATCAAAACATTTGGTCACAGGTTAATATCACCACCACAAAGTGAAATAGGAGGGTCTGCACCAATAATGAGATCGGTGCCTACAACCTTAAGGGACTGAGACCTAGTCCGATGCCTAGTGCGCGTGCTCAGTGCCAGAAGTGTGTATCACACTGCAAATCAGTTTTATTTGAGAGGAATTGCACACAAGTCCCTTTTGATCAGATCAAACGTGATTTGATTTTTAAGGCCGAATCTGATTAGCAATCCCAATTTCAATTAAGCGATCATTGAATTAGATAAATTCAATCAGTTTGGTGGTCTTGAAGTTTAGTTCAAATGCAATGCGTGAATAGGAGCTGGATGCGAAGATAGAAAGGTATACTTGACTCTGGCAATCTTCATGCAGATATGTACACAATGCAAGGAAAGAAATCTAGTATTCTGCTCAATCACCCCTAAATGCGCACCTAAGGGTATGCAACTCATAAACAGGCAGCTCGATATTTCTTTCATTTTCTTCTAGAGTAGGCAAGCAGAGCACCACAAATCAATAGCCCTATTTGCTAAAGAAAGTGAAGACAGACCCCCGAAAACCAACCCCGATGCTACAAGGGCGAGAAGACTAAAAATGTGAACTAGGAAACTACGCTCCTAATCCAATCAGCGTCGAAGGAGAATCCGCTACGGGATCCAAGTCTCCTCTTTGAGTCTTTTTTGTGTGTGTGGGCGTCGCTCAAGGTCGACGTCGTCGTTGTGCCTGTCGTCTCGTCAATTCCTCTCACAGAAAAAGTAAGTGGTCAGATCAATATGCACCTCAGAATAATCCCAAAATATAATTGTGAAAATCTATTGCGTCTATTGCCTCACTTGCAATGGCGCCATTTGAATAGGAGATTTCACTTTTCAGAAAAATATGTCGTTGTAGTAATATAAATCTTAGTGGAAAAATCCCGAACAAAAATATTTATCAGTAAAATAAACCACAGTGGACTAGGTTGTATCCACAGGGAGGAACATGCCAATAAGATTACAAATATTTAACAATCATGTTCGCAGAAATATTCCTCAAATCAATCAATGGATATGCTGCTTTGACTGTGAATCCCCAATTGATAGAAAAGTCAAGGGTTATTTACACAAATTTCATGTAAGAAATCAAAGTTCCAAATATGTGAATAGTGCATGTGCAATGGCATCCCATGTAATTGTTACTTGCATGCGTATTAGAGTATAAATTTGAGTCGCAATTGATGCAATCAAAAGTGATAAACATGAGTTGAACAATCGCAAGAAAGCGTAAGTGTGATGATGCAATTTCATCTCAATAAAATAATAATAATCAAAATTAAGGAGGTGGTAATGGCACAAAATGAAAATTTTAATTGGAAATCTCCTGTAGCAAAACAAGGGATCTTCTCCCCTTGATCGTGCGCGAAGAGGAGGCGATGGCGGGCCGCGTGGAGCTCGGAGGAGGTCGACATTGTTGAGAGCTTTCTACTGATGCTGGCATTGTCGACGAAGGTGGTCAAAGGCGGCCGGACGACGAAGAAGAGGTCGCCGGCGGTGGGTTCTTTCGACCATGTGCGTGGGCTGTCGTCGACGACTCTGGTGGCATGGCCGAGGTCGTGGCGTCAAGGCAAGCGTGGGGGAGTCAACGATGTGAAGCTTCATGGCTGGAGTTATTGGTTGCGTGTGGAGGAGCCGGCGGACTTTGGGTTCCTCTTCTCTGTCGGCGGAGAAGAAGAGGTGGTTGGGCGCACGGTCGATGACTGCACGGGAGGGCATAGCTGGCTGTGCAAATGTGCGGAGGTGTTGCAGCGTCGGTGGCTGGTGGCACGTGCAGTCGTGTGAGGGTTACCGTGCGTGAGGCTATTGTACGCGCGGCTATGGGCTGTGGGTGCGCGGTTGTAAACGAACAGGGCAGGTGGGCCGAGGACCGAGGAGGTGACCGGTTGTGCTGGCTATGGCTATGGATATGCGCGAGGGCATGCGTTGGTGGCTGAGCGTGAGAGGCGAAGGTGGCACCTCTGTTGGTGTGGGCAGCGATGGCTGCTTGTGCGCGCGTAAGGGGGTGCACGTGAGGGGGAAGGTCAGAGGTTGTTGGTGTCGCGGTTGTAGTGGTTGAAGAGCAGAGGCGAGACGCGATGATGATGTTACAGTCGCAGTAAGGAGATAGAGCGCGATGATGAGCGTCAAGGTGGATCACAGTGGTGGTGTTGGCACTGTCACCGCCGACCATGGTGGTGGTTCGCGGTGATGTGGTTGGGGCACGTGGTGACCGGAAGTCGCGGTCGCAGTCGTGAACGGCTCGCAATGGTGGGTGACAGCGTGGTGATGTACGTTGTCACAGTCTTTGGAGAGGACAGAGCGTGGTCAAGGGCGAGACGTGGTGGTGGTCTGGTGAGGAGAGGATGTGGAGAGGGAGCTTCCTCCCCATGGAGGAAGATGGTCCTCCTCTCCCCTATCTCTGCCCGTTATAAATAAAACAAAAAGAGAGAGAATTAGAGAGAGAATATCAGGGAGAGAGAGAGGAAGAAAAAGGCAGGAAATCTTTTTTTTTCTTTTCATTCTTTCCTTTCCTCCTATGCATGGCTTCCAAAACCTCCATGAGGAAGATTCTAATTGGGAGAGAGTGATCTCCTTCCCAAAATTGGAGATGGGAATTAAAGGGCTCTTTCCTTTCTTACATGTGACGAACTAAATATCTGAAAATGGCATTCCAAATTGAGATATGATTTCATCCATATTGCCCCTTCCATAATGACCTAAATTTAATTGATTAAGATGTAAAATTTGATGCAATGCATGGAATGATAATTCTATAGCTTTATTAATTTTATCCATGCAATGTATGATTTAGATTACATTTTCATTCCAATAATGAGGTACTTGGCTCTAATTTAGTCCACTAACATGGACTTATCAAGGATCATAACAGAGATGGTTTGGAGGCAAAGATCTCATCAGTTGTGGCTTAAGGGAGGGAACATAAATACCTGCTTTTTCCATTTATAAACTAGTTCAAGGAGGAACAACCTTATTAGTTCATTGAAGGTCAGGAAGGATGTTGTCACTGAGAAGATAGCAGTCTGTCAATGCTTTATATGCACATTTCTATGATTTCACAAGGAGGCGGAGATCAGGTAACTAGCTATGGTTAGACACGAAGTTACCAACTCTTGGGGAGGAAACCTCTGGGGAGCTGTCTATGAGGGGTTTAAAGGTGGAAGGATTGCTTGCTTCGGATGGTTTCCCTATGCTCTTCTTCAAAGAGTTATGGCAGATTATTGAGGATGACTTCATGCCCACGGTGTAGGAGTTCTTGAGGGGCAACTTTGGTCTTGACATGCTGAACAAATTCTACATGTTTTTATTGCCTAATAAGCCTAGTGCAAAGGCAATTGAGCACTATCAGCCCATCATGCTCTCAAACTCTATCTATTTGATTGTGGCTAAGGTACTTACCAATAAGCTTCGGGATGTGCTACCCTCACTTATTAGATCAGCCAGCCTTTTTACAGGGTAGATCGTTGCAAGAGTCCTTCATACTGGCTAAGGAGATGCTAGCATCATGGAGGCATAGGAGGACGAGGAGTTTGTTTGTGGAAAGTAGACTTCTCAAAAGTGTACGACTTGATTTCCTGGTCCTACCTATAGTAAACACTTAGATGGTGGCACTTTCCCAAGCAATGGTTGGTGTGGATGAAAAGATGCATCACAACTACTTTTTCGGTGATGGTGAATGGAAAACCCATGGGGAGGTGGATCAACCGCTGAAAGGGATTCGTTAGGGGTGTCCCCTAGTGCAGCTCCTTTACATTCTTTCCGCAGATACTCTGGCCTTAATGGCCTTCAAGGAGTCCTTAGGTGGTTTGTTTAGAGGATACCACACAATGCATGATAATTCTTTAGTGACCCCCATTTTGCAATATGCGGACAACACTTTCTTCATCGAGGGCGGAGTCACAGATGTTGAACACTTGGAGTCTGGTGAACACTTGAACACCATCAACCTGGGGCTACAAATGTCTTACCTGCTTAAACACCTTTAGGCTACAAATGGCCTCTCAACCCACCAGGCTCATGAATCCACCTTCAGGCACGGATGTTGAACACTGGAACACCATCAGATGCAGGCTCTTTTGGAATGGCCCCAACCATGAAGATAGGATTCATGAGCCTGGCAAGCTGGGAGGACATTTTTAGACTGATCAGTCATGGGGGTTTTGGTGTGTTGCGTCTCCCAGGGTTTGGAGACTCCTTGTTTTTACAATGGGGGTGAAGCTTCTGATGAATGAAGATTCGTTGTGTTGTGTTCTTAAGGACTCTTATGGTTGCTCACTAAACCTAGAAGAAAGAGGTCTCATCCCGACATCCCGAGGGCAGCTTCTGGTTTTTGGTGCTATCTTTTTGAGGTCCTGAGACATTTGTCCCCCTTTCTGGAACTGAAGCTAGGGGAGGGGAGTACTTTTAGATTCTAAGAGGATAATTGAATGGAGAGTGAAAGGCTCAACTCCAGGTTTCAGAGCTTGTTTGCTTTGGCTATGGACAACGAGTGCTGTGTAGCAGATGTTTGGGAGGGTCCCATGCATGGGAGTGGAGGTGCTTAGGGGCCAACGTTTGCAGGAGCTTCTTAGCATAGTGGATGCCTTCTCCTCAGTGCAGGGCACACCAGATAAGCTGCAATGGGCACTTGGTAGCTACTCCACAAGGAAGGAATACAAGGCCTTCAAGAAACTATGGTTGGGAGTGATGCTTATCTCGGTGTGGATTGCTCCCTACTTTGAAAACTTAAGGTTCCATTAAAGGTAAAAATCTTCTTGTGGCTTCTGACGAGAGGGAGATTGGCCACGAAAGATAGGGTGCAGAGATGGCTGCAGGTGGATGACGTTTCCTGTACAGTATGTGGTTTGGAGACTGAAGATATTGGACACTTCCTGATGCGGTGTGAATTTGTGAATACCTCTTTGTACGCATGGGCTGGCTACAAGTGTATGGCAGATCAAATGAGGATTTCTGGCAGTCTTTGCAAAGCAATTCCCTTGCAGATCCTTTGGGTCGGATCAAAGTCACTGCCATTCTGTGGTCCATCTGGTTGCAAAGGAATAGATCTGTTTTCAGAAGAGGCTCTACTTGGGGAAATGTTGTAAGGGAAGTGCCTTATTTTTCTGAGTTCTAGACCCAGCACCTGTAAGTTTCGTTTGCAGTTTCTGTACCTTCTCCTTGAGGTAATATAGCAGATGTCTACCGGTCTCTGCTAGTAATTCTTTCCCTTTTCAGGAAAAAAAAACATTCCCATGCGTACAATGGAAGATGCTTGCAGATCAAAGACTATACGAGAGGGGGATCAATAATATGGTACCGATTTCTATAAATAAATTTAAAGTAAAAGCTACTGCTAAGAAGAGAATCAAAAGAGCAAACCGCATAAGTGCACAACTATTTATAACGGAAAACCTCTTTGAGTAAAAGCCACTAACTAAGCCTCCTAGCTTGGGATTTTCTTGATCGATCAATGCCAATCCTATCTCTAACCAAGCTACAAAAACTGTGGGTAGCTTAACTGCAAGTATGCCCACTTTGGATCTCTAACATAGTGTGCTTTTGTCTCTCCTTGTCGACGTGGAGAAAGAAAACCCGACAGACTGTGCAACTAGACAACAGAATAAAATGAGTGGCCTTGAGATGAATGGGGTTGAGCACCAAAACCAAGATAGCTTCTAGGATGTGAATCTGATCAAATGAAGCTTTGGGAATGTTGTGTGTATAGAAAATGAAGCCAAAGGATCCTTTCTATAAACCAAGAAATCCAATGTTCAAATACTCCATTAATGAATGAAATGGCACGCAAAAACTCAAAGTTTACATCAGTTTATGTTATTGATTGATCAAAAAATTGGGTCGATCAATCAAAAGACTAAATGAGTAGGATTGATTAAACAAAAAAGTATTTGATTGATCAAATAGTCAAATGTCCAATCAAAACCTGTAGGTGGCAAAGGCTTGAAAATGGCTTCACAAAATAATCAATTAAGGCATTTTCAAAAAAAAAAAATTGATTAAGGAAAAAGATTGGTCAATTAGATGGAGTTTTAATTGATTGAAAAAGTCCTTGATTGATCAAATTGCGTAGGAAAATAGGAAGTTGGAAAGCCTTCATTATTTGGTCAATGTCTTAGAAAATTTGATTGATCAAGGGAACTCAAGACTGAGTGAAAAGGTATGGGATGGCAAAGAACAAGTTGGTTTAGGCTAGACAAAGTCTAAGTAGGTGTAAGAGAGATGAAGTCAAGGAGAATTTTGGTTTACGGAACCTAAGGGTTTGACTAGGGTGGTATCTATTTTGAAGTTCTTTTTGCAATCTAGAAAGAGAAAATTACATAATGTTTCTATTGCAGCATCAAGTGCAACTTTTGACACAAAGAAACTCATTTCTTCTTTAAAGCACCTTTTGGAAAACTTCTACTAATCCTTGTCAAAAAAAGAAAACTTCTACTAATGCTTTGCTCTTCTTGTAGTGTTAAGTCTTTTGCACAAAGCAAATATAAGCTACACTTGTGATTTTGTTATCATCAAAAACAAGGGCATCAACATAGAATTCGGTCTTGCATGTAGAATCCTAGATTCTTGTTTGTGGTATCATTGTTGTTCTGGTTTTCCGTTTACATATCTACAAAACAAAAAGACGAGTAACATCAACCTTGACATGCAAATCCCCTTTAAACTATCAGCTTGACAAACTCCTTTTTTTCCTTTTCATGCTTGGGTATCAACTTGTCACTTGTCTCTTCCCGAGTATCGAAAAGTGTGAACAGTTGCAGAAGCCTCCTTTTTTGTTTTTGAAACTCATGAACATGATATTCAAGCATCATTAGCCATGTACATCACACACATCACAGAGCAATCATATTAGTGGAATAGACATATAATATCAATCACAAAGAGAATCAAGTTAGAGCAAGTTACTCTAAATGTTTGGTAAAGAAAGGCCAAGCCAAAATTTTGATGAGACGAGTCTGTTGCAGATCTTGTCTAAGCTCCTCTATCATCTGCGGCTGAAAAAAATACAAATAAATTACCTCATTAGCCAAGGTCATAATTAATCATTTTGAATTAGAATTCCGTGATTCCTATGTAGTCATATTGGGCCAGAATTCCCTAGTTCCTACTTATAGAACATCCAAGGTAGTTAGCCAACTACCTGTCCCTGAGTCATGGTTGTTACATTCATTTCTTAGTCTAATCATTTCTGTTGGGAATAAAAGACGCCATGTGGCAGCCGGCAGGCCACATGGCACTGCCGCATGGCTGCATCTGAAGGGCCCATCAGGTCTGGCAGCTAGAGGTCCAAAGGGATCAATTTTGGGTCTTTTCCTTAGGAGTCAAGTTTGCTATTTTAGTAGAATTGTTTTAGGAATTGAGTATTTGCTTTATTTAGATATTTGATTAGTTGTAAATTATTTCCTAATTAAGGGATATGTTCTCTGTATAAAAGAGAGCTATCCCTCTTTATAATTCCTTTAGTCAATCAATAATATTTCCTATTCATCTAAGGCTCCTCTCCTCTCTCTTCTTCTTCCAAATAGCCGGCCACCCTCCCTGGCTGATGGCCACCTACTGCCGGCCTTCCACCTTCAGCCGGCCATCCAGAAGGCCACCAGCCTCCCCAAGCTGCTCTCCCTGTCCACACATGTGAACAGTCCACCCTTGGACTGTTTTTCCCACATACGTGAGAGCCTCCACGCTCCTCCTTGCACAATTAGCAACAATTTCTAATCATAATCATATACTCACAGAACTTAAATAATATCAGCCTCAAACATAGGGGAATTCACATTCACAAACTTTTGCTATACTTATTCATTCTTTTTCTTAATTGAAATCTTAATATTAATTTTTGTAATGACCAGAATCATTGTCACAATCATTTTGTTTGTCTTATTTGGGATCTTTATCTTGGCATGTATATTGTTCAAAATCTGTTGTCTTATTTTTTGTTTTATTCTTGTGCTGCTCTCTCCATACAACCCCATCTAGGCTCGGATAGTCCTACCTTATCCATTAGAGTTTAAAATTTTACTGCATGAAGATTCCAGTAGTTGCCCTTGTAGTGATCAGTCAGTTGCCAGTTACAAAGTTCATAGTGATGAAGTACTACATAGTTTTCTGTCTGGAATAGCCGCAATGGTGAACTATGCAGCCCCTATCAGTTGTTGATCTACATCTAAGCAAGCCATCAATCCTTGTCAAGTAATCCATCATATGCCAATCCTTGTTCTTTCCTAGCTTTTTATCTTTTTATGCCCACGTCCTATTCCTTTCATTTGTTTGTGTTTCAATGTCTCAGAATTCCATAATTGCACTTTTGTCCTAAAAATCTGTGGTAGTATAGGCTTCTTGGAGGGTAAAAAAACTGTTATTATGATGTCATATTTTGTAGCTTTTCCTAATAACTTCAGCACTTGTTTCTGCAGATCATTATTATACCATCCGAGCAGCCTACTGAATTTCTTATTCAAACATCTGGTGGAGATCAACACCTTTTAATGTCCTCCAGTAGTACTTCGTAAGCACTCGACATATTTTGTTTTCTTCCTTTTTTTTGTGTCTACTGGCATCCATTTGGAATATCAAGCACTAGTTCCTTAGATGTTGTCCCCTACATTTTTCTTGCATTAATTTCGAGTTGCTCCAGATGCTTTCTTCATTCCTTACATGTTTATCAAGTTCTATGTATTTATTCTAGAAGAGCTTTCATAACATCACTATCAAAATGCAATCATCATGCCTGAGGTCTTGTTTCCTCACTTATATCTGCAGGAATCGTGATACAATTGTGCTTACAATGAGAATATTCAAGAAAAGGGTAAATGTTTTGCATATGATGCTCTTCATCTTTATTTACACCGCAGTTGAGTTTTTTGAAGTACCACATAGCTGTTACTGCTAAGTATCTGTTGAGTTATGCCCAACCCAATCTTCACATAAATGTTCGCATGTAAATGTCTTCTTAATATGAAAGTCTATCTTCCCTTAAAAAAAAAATGAAAGTGCATCTTTAAAGTGAGAATAAAAGTTCAGAGTCCACATGACTTTGATGTCTGTTGACTATATTTATCAGCACTATACCTTGCTACGGCTTTCTGAGACACATATAAAGGAAAATGTCTGTTTGATCAAGTGGTGGCCATTTCCTTCGAACTACTGGTGACGATAAGGAATATGGATGAAATTTTTTAATGGTATCACTTCAGGGAGTAACCATAAATTTTACGAGATTGGCAGAGTAGTTGGTAGGTAAATGAGAAGTACTCTGGAGAAGTGCTGCTCAAGAGAGATGCCAATCTTATTTTATGATGGTGGAATTCTTATACTCTAGGAATATTTAAAGTACTTTTATTTTCCTCATTAAATCACCCCTTACCATGAGTATGCCCTGTTATTAGCCTCCAATATTGGGTGGCTTATTCAGAGTTCAAGCTCCAACCCATCTCCAGAGGTTCCATGTTCTCTTTCCTGCCAAGTTGCATGTCTTTTCACTTTTTCTGAAATGTGTCACCAGGCTCCAGGGATTCTGTGGTTGAGTAATGTGCAAGTTTTAACTTTCAAACACCTTGTCTTGAAATGAGAATCTCTATTGTGGGGCCAAGCTGCAGAGCTGATTGGTCTTTGAAGCTGATCAGCATACATTGGTCATCACTTTGACAGTGCATGTACTATCATGTTCAGTAGGAGTCATCGAAGGAAGTCTTCCAAACATATTTTGGTTCCTTATGTATACACAGGTAGTTTCCTTGTTTAGGGCCATCTTTATGGTTTGCCTCAATGGATGGGTTGGATGGAGTGTCATTCATAAGACCTAGGGCTGTTGGATTTGCTGTCATGTGTCTCCTACAGGCCTTACAACTCTTCTATAATAGATTGTGTGTGTAGGCTCCTGAGTAAGTTGAACGAGGTGCTGCACAACTACATCATGATCAGCACGAGACACTGTATTGCTCACCTCCTCTAAAGAGATGGTTTGATGAGCCATGGGAGGTCTACAATGCTTAGACTAGCAAGTAGCCTCCAAATGACCAACCTTGCCACAGTGAGAGCATATGGTTTGGGGTTTGCTGGTGTATCCTCGACCACACCCTTTCCCCTCGGTAGATGGTCCACCACGTCCTCCAGTAGCCAACAAGGTAGAAGTCTGTCCAACATCTGATGTAGATGACTTCACAACCACTCTGCTCATCCGGTTATATGCTTCCTTAAGAGATGGAAGCTCTGCAAGAGTCAAAATTTGAGACCTGGCGGCCTCATACTCAGATCTAAGATCAAGAAATGGGAGAACAACACTCTTTCCTATAGGTTCTCTGTGTAGCACAAGTGCAGACTAGTCTACATGCGTTGTTTTTCTCTAGGAGCCCTTTCAAGGTAGCATAATGACTGGCCTTCCTGCTTCAGACTCCAAATCTCATGGTAAATCTCAAAAACCTTGCTAGAATTCTTTTGTGTGAATAGGTGTCGTGCAAAGAATCCCACATCTCCTTCGTTGTCATGTAGTACATAATACCATCACCAATCTAAGGTTCCACTGAATTCATGATCCATGCACAGACTATGCCATTATCCTTCTTTCACGTGACATATTTTCCTGTCTTATTCTGTGGCTCAGTCTCCATCAGAATATGTTCCTTATGTCCCTCAACTGCCATGAGGAATGTCTGTGACCATGTGACATAGTCTCATTCAACTTGGCGATAGAAACAAAGAACGGGCTCTTGTAACTCCCAATATCTATAGCAGTATCCGATGTCACCTCTAAACTGCTGGAGGATGCCATCATGCCTTAGGAAGAGAAAAACATGTCAGCAATGAAGATTTAAGAAGAGATTTTAGGTCTGAACAAATCGCAAATCAGAGATTGTGATCTCTTGATCATGAAATCTAAGATCTGGAGACTTTAAAGTCATCCCAAGAGACACGGCAAGCCCCTGGAATCAAGCAAGACGCATGTTAGGGCACAGGGAAACCCCTAATAGTGTCTCCAATAGGAGCTTCTCCCCCTTGTCAGTGAGGGGGATACCCCACCGACCACCACCACTTGCAAGCGACAACGCTAGTGGTCTAGCAGACCACTGGAGGTTGCAGGTGGCGGTGACAACCGCCCCTGCAGGTGGTTGCAGTGGCAACGACAGCGGCAGCAGTGGAGGGCTGCTGTTGCTGCTACATGTGATGGGCTGCCACTAGCCCCTGGCGACGGCAACAAGAAGAACCAACGAGAGAGAAAGAAAAGAGGGTTTAGGTGAAAGGTGTTCGGAGGCTTGTGCGGGTGGGATACCAGAGCGCTGATCTAAGATCATCAATCTAATATCAAGTCGAAGAAAATAACCAATCTTATTCAACTCCAAAACCCTACACCTCTTTATATAGAGAAAGGGTAAATTGCAACATTAAGTCTAGGCAGAAAAAATAAATAAAAGAAATAGTAGAATAGGAGTGCATAAATAGTAACCACTAATGCTAACATAGATGTTTCGCTTTTTTCTTTTGAAGGGAAAAAATGTAATTGCTCCAAGCGTTATTGAACACAATAAAATGGTACGTCGCGCCTTCAACAAGTAGACTCCCCTCCAATGACAATACAATTACACTCTAACCATATACATCAGAGGAGAATCATAGCCCTCTTGAGCTAGTCTTTTCGGTCTCTAAAGAAACGAATCAAAATATATCCAAGAAAGCCTATTCCAAGTTGAAGTTCATTATCAAAGCATGAGCTCGATGCCGGTAGGTGTGGGCATTGGGTTGGGCTGGGTTGGGCTAACTCATTTAATTACCTATTAAAGTCCATCTAGCCCTTAAAGTCCAAACCCAACCCATCCCATTTACAATCAAGTCGAGCTTAGCGGACTTGTTATTGGGCTGGACTCTGAATTAGAAGCCTAAGCCTCATGTAGCCCATGGAATTTTGGTTTGCATACCTATAAAGTCCAATCCGCCAAACTAAGAGGCTATAAATCCATCTATCTAAATGCAAAACCAACAAATCCGCTTAATCTATTGGAAGTTGAACTAGTCTTTGAAATTGCATGCCACTATCATTCATGTACCTAGTTAGCTACCAACCCATGTTTCAGGATGGCCTCATGTAAATGAAAGATATAAATTTGGATGAAATGATTCAACTTCTTATTGAAACCCTAGGGCTCTCTTATATAGAGAGAGACCAAAAAGGGTGAAAGTACATAGATGTCCCTAAGGAATAAACCCCACAACCATACAATAGAGATAGAATAAAAACATATGCTAATACTCCCCTTCAAGTTGGAGCATAGATATCTATCATGTTCCACTTGGATACACATGAATCAAATAAAGATCTAGCTAGGGGCTTTATGAAAATATCTGCAATCTGCTCCTCAGATGTGACTAGTGTAGTATATAGCAACCCCTTCTGAATGATGTCCCTAGTATAGTGGCAATTAACCTCAATATGTTTCGTCCTCTCATGAAATGTTGGGTTGTTGATAATGAAGGTGGCTGCCTTGTTATCACATCTCATCTCCATTGGGCTAGAAAACTGTATCTGCAAGTCAATAAGCAGGGACTTAAGCCACATCATTTCTGTAGTCGTCTGAGCCATGGCTCTGTACTAAGATTCGGCACTGGATCTCACAATTGTGCCCTGTTTCTTGCTCCTACAAGTGATCAAACTCCCTACCAAAAAGGTGCAGAACCCAATAGTGGATTTGCAGTCCACATGACATCCGGCGTAATCTGCATCAGAGTAGCCAACAAAGGTCATAGAAGACCCCTTGGAGAAGAGAAGTCCCCTCTCAGGAGCCTTCTTGATATATCTAAGTACCATCAATGCTGTGTCCCAGTGCTGACGTGTTGGCTTGGCTATGAACAAGCACATTCTCCCCCTCGCAAAAGAGATATCCGACCTCATGATAGTAAGGTATAGCAACTTGCCTACAAGCTACCTGTATCGCTTGCTGTCTACCAACTCTACATCCTCATCATAGAGCGGCATCTTGAGGTCCATAGGAATATTGGCCTCCTTGGCCCCAAGCATACCAACCTCCTGCAAGATGTCTAATACATACTTCCTCTAGGATAAGACCACCCTTTTTTCTGCGAGCCACCTCAATGCCAAGAAAGTACTGTAGAGCTCCCAAGTCCATGACAAATTGCTCTGCTAGAATGCGCTTAATCTCAACAACATCCTACTCATCATCACCTATGACAATCAAGTCATCAACATAAACAAGAAGTACCACAGTACGTTGTCCAGTCCTCCTAATAAAAAGAGAAAAGTCGGTTGTCGATCTCCTAAATCCGGCTGCCTTTACAACCTGTGACAACCTCTGGAACCAATCTTTGGGGCTATGCTTAAAACCATAGATGGCCTTCCGCAGTCTGCAAACACTCTCCCCCTTAACCTCAAAGCTTGGTGGCTGCTACATGTAGGCTTCCTCTTGGAGATCCCCATAGAGGAATACATTCTTCACATGTAGCTGGTGTAAGGGCCAATCAAGCTGCGCTACAACTGCTACCAATATCTGTACTGTGGGAAGTCTAGCAACTGGTGAGGTGTCAAAAAAATCCACCCCATAGGTCTGAGTGAACCCCTTTGCCACTAGACTTGCCTTGTACCTGGCAATGCCCCCATCTGGATTGAATTTCACCGTGAATACCCATCTACAGCCAACAACAATAGCTCTATTAGGAATTGGAGTAAGCTCCCAGGTTCTGCTACCTCAAAGTGCAGCCATCTTGTCCTCCGTGGCAGCCCGCCATTTTGGATGCAGCATGGCTTGCTGGTAGATAGTGGGGATGTCTTCAACTGATAAGGCAGAAGCAAACTGGACAAACGACTTCCTAAGATAGGTGCTAGGAATATTACCTACAACATGGTAGTGAGCACAGTAGCGTGGAGCCTTCCTAATAGCAATAGAAAGATCCTTAATAGCATCAGGCACCGTAGAGTAACTTGTGGGACCATCGTCAACAGGCAGCTCAATGGAGTCAACATGCACCTATGCAGGAGAGTTTAGTGGCATAGAGGAAGATGCAGTACCTGTCTCAGGTGGTGATTGTGGTCTAACAACCTGTGGCATAGACGGAGATGACCTCTGTAAAGTCAGGTCTGCTGTACATGCGCATCGAGCCATGTAGCTTCTCAAAATCATCCACGGACTCCTTGGAATCTGAAGTGGGTGGCGGGGGAGTCAAAGCAAAAATATCCTCAAAGTGGATAGGGGGAAAGGGCATCGGTGCAGGTGCATCTAAAGTAGACATCTGATTGCCCCTCATAGAAAAATAAGTCACCTCATGAAACGTGACATCCATGCTAATATAATGTCACCTACCAATGGGATCATAACATTTGTAGCCCTTCTGTGTGGTTCTGCAACCCAAAAATACACACTTGACCACACGTGTTGCTTGTCCTTGCCAGGACCAAGAATGTGAACAAATGAAGCACAACCGAAAACCCAAGGCAAAACAAACAAATCCCTATTTAGATACGGTATCTAATATAGAATCTACTCATAAATGACCGAACTAGGCATCCTATTGATCAGGTAGCAAGCAGTCAGAACGTCTCCCCAGGAGGAAGATGGAACATTGTGATGTATCAACTATGATTGGGTCACGTCTAGGAGATGTTTGTGTTTCTTTTCTTCCACGCCATTCTGCTGGGACATATGGGGACAGGAGGTCTGATGTATGATGTCTAAGGAGCTGTAGAACTAAGCCAGTCTCCTGGTGCAAAACTCAAGTGCATTGTTGATTCTAACAATCTTTACAACTGTAGAAAATTGAGTCTTGATCTGATTAATTAACATCTCAATCGCGTTTCTTGCATCTGACTTACTACGAAGCAAAAAGGTCCATGATAGTCTGGAGAAATCATCAACGACTACCAAGTAGAAGCAAAATCCCTACCTGTCTGGAATACGACTCGGGTCCCATATGTCCATGTGGAGTAAGTCCAACATGCAGATGATGCAACCGTAGTGCTATGAGAATAGCTAGAACGGTGATACTTGCCTAATTGGCAAGCATCACAAAGAAGATCAGTAGCAGGTGATAAATGAGGAATAACCCATCTCAGTCGATCTAGAGAGGGATGTCCCAGCAGACGGTGCCACTGAAGTGCTATTCTTGCTTTGTACGCCATGTCTGCCAATCTAACAACTGCCAATGGAGACTAAGCTAAGCGATATACACCTCCTTCCTCATGTTCACCACCAATAGTTTTCCCTGTGAATTTGTCCTAAAAAATACACCCCACATCATAAAAGATTGCTCTGCAGTTGAGCTCTTTGGTAATCCTGCTAACTAACAACAAACTAATCGAAAAATCAGGAACAAATAGAACATTAGGCAGTCTCAAGGTAGGAGATATAGTAACCTCCCCTTCGCCCTGGACCTGAGAAAGTTGTCTATCAGCCACCTGAATTGTCCTGCCAGGAGAAACATCACACACCATGCAGAAGTATTCCTGGTCTCCACTAAGATGCCTGGATACCCCGGAATCAATTAACCATCCATCACTTGCATAAGAAGCAAAAGTTGCGGTAGCTGAAGTAGTAGACACAACTACCTCATCTTCTTTCCTAACAATCCCATCGGCTTGCTCTGTAGCTTCAGTCACAGTTTGAACATGTCCCATCTTGCCACGGAACATACCTGTGGCATACTGCCTGCTTCCCTGTCGACGGCGGTGCCCGCTACCTCGTGTAGAAGGGCCTCATCATCTATTTAGATGACATCATCTAACACGATGGTCTCTATCAAGACTGACTTGTCTTGCTTCCATAACAGCCTCCATCATGAACTCAACAATTCCCGGTGAGTTCATCATGTCCAAAGGGAGCTAAACAACTCCTCATCAATCAATGAAACGAACTGATCTAAAGGCAACCATCAATCACACAAAAGAAATCCATACGTCAAGGAAACACTGGCATATCTAGAAGAAATCTGGTTCAAATCTGCATCTTCATTGGAAAGTCCCTTTGGACGGGGGTTGGCCTAACCCGAGTGCGGGGGAAACCACGCAAGACGGCCCGAAGGGAACAACAGGCTTCTCCCTACATCTATGAGGGACGCAGCCGCTAGATCAGGGTTGCAGACCCCTCCCTGTCAACCACAGGCGACACTGGCGAGGCTTGAGGCGACGCTAGCAAAGGCTCAAGGCAGCGCTAGCAAGGTCCTAGGGCTCTCTTATCTGTGCCTAGTTGTTGTTGGCCGCACTTCGTTAGACACGAGGCCGTCGCTCACCTCGTCGAGCCTTATCAGACGCGAGGAACCCCTGCTGTGCAACCTAACATGGTCGCTCGATGCTGCAGATGCATCACTGCAGGCGTATGCCGCCACACATGCAGCGGCCTGTGGTACAACGCTGCCTCTCGGTGACGCTGACGCATCGCCGCACGCATGTGCCACCGTAAGCTACCTTTGGAGCTCCGCCGGAGGTGCATCGTCGTCGGTGAGGGGGACAGAAGGAGAGGGTGGTAGATACCTGGAGCCACGGTATACTTAGTGTCACGGTCTAGGATCGGTGCTCTAATATCAAATTAGATGAAATGATTCAACTTCTTATTGAAACCCTAGGGCACTTTTATATAAAGAGACCAAAAAGGTGAAAGTACATAAATTCCCCTGAGGAGTAAACCCCACAACCATACTTTAGAGAAATAGAACAAAAACATATGCTAACAATATATTTGCAATGAAACATAACAGATTTATCATTATATTTGTTTCAAAATTATTCATCTAAATTGAACTTAATTGGGCTTGAATATCAAAATCTGCAACTCAAGCTCAAACCGTTTATCATCTAGTTGGGTTTAGCCCACTAGTTATTAGGCCAAGATCTTGATTTTTTACCCAAACTCAGCCTAATCAGGTTAGGTACCCAACCCAATGCCCAGGCTTACATGACAACACTCTACAGTGAAATCGCAAATAAAAAGGAGATGGTCAATGCCCTCCACACTCTCATCACAAAGTACATAAAAGAGGCCTTGGCTTATGGCCACCATCTTTGCTTAAAGTCTTCTATGACACTTTTCCTTCACAAAAGTTACGTAAAAAACCACCTTCAACTTCAAACAACAAGGACCTTCCAAATTCTCTTGCAATCATTTCCTAAAAGAAGGTCATGTTATAGATATGCTTCCATCTACAAAAAACAACCCTTTTTAACGTGACGTTTCCATGCTTCCAAATCCATCCTTCTCTTTAAGTCCCTAAACTAACCTACTAGTAGGCCCCAATTTTGTAAAGGAGCTCCTTTGTCCTAGCATCGAAGAGGGCTAAAGATAAGATTGATGTGCATGATCTGTCAAGTATTAATTGTGTCATTGTAGTACAAAATACATGATTGTTTTAAATTTATGTCTGTCTAACTCATAATGATTTAAGTTAAAAACAAGAGTTCGAGCCATCTCACAGGGAGGTGTATAGTTCACGTTGCTTCTTGACCTATACGAAGAGTGCGGAATTTTTTTTTGCAATGTTTGAAGATATTTTTTTATTTTTTGTATTTTTTTTCAAAACTGATCAGAATGATTATTCTAACCCCTTGTGCAAGACACACGACCAAACTGACATTGATGATCTCCTCCCTCTTCTTAACTTTAGGTCCTTCTTGCACCTTGAGTGCCTTCTCAAAAGATATATGGAGCTTATCTTAAGCCTCTACGTTCGCCATTGTTTCAAGTATGTGGTTGATAGAGGTTTCTATGCCTCTTTTTCTACACTCGAGAGCTAAGTAGTAGATCTTGTTGTTCCCAACATGCTAAAGGGTTTCACGCACCCTCTCAACCCCTTGGTGCCATTGCTCTTATGCCCTACAAGTCTTCCAAGTCGCTGAGGTCTCTAGGTGCATATAAGGCTACCTTTTTCATAGTAGAACTGGCTCGACGCTTCGCTCTTGAGTCCTTCACATGGTCCACGCACCGAAGAGAGTTCCTATGTGTGGAGATGTTTTTCCCCACACACTTGAGATCTTAGTAGGCCAGTAAGGCCTTCTCTGATACCATGTGAAGAATCAGGGACGCATAATGGAGTTAGGGCAACTCTACTTCACGCATGAGGAGAGATGAGAGAAGATGAAAAAAAAAAATCCATCAGTGCAGTTGCTGCTGATGGGCACTATTCATGATGAAGAGTAGGGCTTCTTCACATTGAATAAGGTAGAGAAGGGGATAGAGGAGAGGAGAAATCAATATGGAACTTCAAATATTATTGCAATTCTCTCAAAATAACGTGGTAGAAGTCTTCCCTATTTAAGCAGAAGAATTTCTATGCCCCAAATTTGTTGGGATTCGGAATCCCATCAAATCCTAATCCTACTAATTTAAACTTAAACAAACTCTTATTTAGAAAAACCAAATTATCCCTAAAACAAATCCTAATTATTTCTAGAAGAAAATCTACCAACTATGGCAAGTTGGCAAGAAATAACTTGGCATGCAAGCCAACTCAACACCCAAACCCTAAGACAACTCCAGTTGACACTAGGGACCTACTTTTGCCACGTGGCAACCACATGGCAGTCCATGTGACACTCTAAAATTCTGAAAATTCTTCACAAAACCAATAGTAAAGGCACTTTATATAGGGCAAACAACCTTGTAGAAATTCAAATCGTGAAGATGTAGGATCAACTTCAATAAAGTACTAGTTGGATTCATGAGAGGATCAAAATTTCCATATAATGCCAAAACATAGTTTTCAAGTTAGATGCCTTAACGGGCCACTAATTGGATCTATGATAATGTAACTAATATACTAATATGCATGTATGAAAGTTCTTATTTATGTTAAGAACAAAGGCCACATCTAGTAATTAAGGATAGTGGATCGAGAATTTGAAATGATTTGGGATTAGAAATAAGTGGTTTTGATTTCTAGAGTTTACCATCAATAACACATAATCATTATTATAGAGAAGCATCAAATTCAAAACCTTATACATATGTATATGTTGGTTGAGTTATATAGCTAGCCTAAGGCTCAAAAAACTTATTTGATCCAACTTATAGGAAGAAATCCAACAAGTTTATTGGTTAAATAGATTACGCATGAAATTTCATCAAGAATTGAAGTGCTTTTTTGTCAAGATTTGCGCAATACATGGAGCATGGAGGCTCCTAGGCATAGAAAACAGTCCCACGTGGGGGCTAGGTGCATGCAAATCAGGAGAAGCCTTGGTGGCTGGCAGCCCTATGTGGTTGGTGCAGGAGGCCAGCTACCTTGCTGATGGTCACCGATGGTGATGATGTGGAAGTAGAGAAAGGAAGTGGAGTTTCTTAGAGTAGGAAATGCTATTAATGAACTCAAGAGATTACAAAGAGGAAAGGCTGAAATATTATCAATGAACTCAAGAGATTACAAAGAGGAAAGGCTCTCTTTTATAGAGAGTACATATTCCTATTCTTGGAAACCAAAGATCTTATCCCATAAGGAAAGATCTTATCTCTCTAATTAAATCAAATCACAAATACTTTTCCTAAAACACATTTACTAAAAATAGAAAACTTGGCTCTTAAGCAAAAGACTCCAACTTGGGTTCTAGAACCCATGACCAACTGCCTTATTGGGCTCCTCAGACGCTACCACGTGGACTGTCCATGTGGCCTACTGACTACCATGTAATCAGTCTATGTGGTCTTCTTCCTAACGTTCCAACACTCCCCCTCAAGTCGAGGCCGAGAGAACGATAACTTGCCGAACTTGATATTGCTACATCATTCTTCTCTTAAAGAGTTGAAGATGATCTTCGTGCCTCTTCTACGCATGAGAGTCGAGCCCTTCATTTTGGTGTTCCCCGATGCATTAGAGAGTTCCACGTGCCTCGAAAAGTATGGCGCCTTACTCGTTAGTCGAAAAAGACCCTCGGCTTTTCTTCAAGCCAAGGTCACCAAGAGAAAGTGAAGTCGATGCAGTCGTGGTGCTATTCTAGAGCCTACACTGTGCCTCTTCTTCCTCTTGAGTCAGAGTCGAAGCCATTGTCGTGGTGCTTGTTCTCCGCTCAATTGATCTGTTTGGTATCCTTTATTCCGAAAAACCTCTTCTTTTGAAGAGAAAAAAATCGAATACAAAGGTATCATATAGCCTGAAATATCTTTTGATAAATCTCCTTCTCAAGCTTCTTTTTCTTCTTGTTGGATGCCCCATAAAGCTTAACGGTTGTCCCAGTGACAATCACCTTACTTTCTCCTAGACCAAGCGTGGCATCTCCGACTGTCGTGATTGACTCCGCCATCTTCTCTAATCTTCTTTCTCCGCCGGATTCGTCGAAAACTTTCTAGATGCGGATATCACCAATGTGTAGTCAAATATACTACATGCACAGGAGCCTAGATCGATGACTCTGATACCATGTCAAGGTTTACACAATACATGTAGTGGAGAGGCTCCTAGGCGTAGGAAAACAGTCCTACGTGGGGGCTAGTTGCATGCAAATCAAGAGGAGAAGCCTTGGTGGCCGACAACCCTATGTGGTTGATGCAGGAGGTCAACTACCTTGTTGATGGTGGCCGACAGTGATGATGTGGAAGAAGACAAAGAGGGAAGGCTCTCTTTTATAGAGTACATACCCTTATTCTTGGAAACCAAAGATCTTATCCCATAAGGAAAGATCTTATCTCTCTAATTAAATCAAATACGAATACTTTTCCTAAAACACATTTACTAAAAATAGAAAACTTGACTCCTAAACAAAAGACTCCAACTTGAGTTCTAGAACCCACAACCGACTACCCTATTAGGCTCCTCAGACACTATCACGTGGACTGTCCACGTGGCCTGCTAATTGCCACATGGACAGTCCACGTGGCCTTCTTCCTAACATTCCAACACTTTTGATTGTTATCGTAGAGAAAAAAGTTATAAAACTACTAGTTTGTAAAGTACAAGTTATTTTTTTGTAAACAAGTTTAGTTTGTAATAGTGTAATTTGGCCTTTGTAAAATACTTCATTTTTGTAAAATACAAAACATGAATTTGTAATAAGCTCAAATAAGTTATTTAAGCCTTAGTCTCACTGGATAATTTTCCTCTATGTGTGTGTATGTGTGTGTCTATATTTGTGTATATATATGTGTTGAGAGAATTGAGTGGTTATTTAATGCCACATTGGAAAATGTGGACTTTGTGTGTGAGTGGTGGCGTATAAATAGGTGTGTACTCCATCAGTTATTCTTTGCAAAGAAATGGACAGAAACACGTCCATAGGGGCATCTCCTGTGGTTTTCTCTCCATTCTTCGCGAGTGGGGTTTCCATGTAAACCCAAGCATTCCTTGATTTCTTATGCTTTAATATTATTGCTTCCGCGTTATTCAAATATTTCAACTTGGTATCAGAGCATGTTCGTTCCTTTGGTTTTATCCTTTATTGCATATATTTTATCTATTTGGGAGTTATTATTCTCGATGAAGGATCAGATTGATAATGCCACGGGGGATGCCTCCACACCCATGGAGAGGAGTTGGTCAGCAAGGAGTCGACATGGCTGTTGGCGACTGAGGAGGAGGAGAAGAGGTGGCAACAGGCGGTGCTTCCCACTGGAAAAAGGGGCGACGGCCTAGATGGGGGGATGCGATGTGGTGCCTCCTCATTTGCGACATGCAATGCAGCGCGCCTTCAGGATCCACTTGGATCCCGACATCGAGGAGATATGGTGGCCATCATCCACGTTGCAGGCAAAGGAGCAGGACTGCGGCTCGAGTGGCGATGGAGAGGCACATGCTGAAGGAGATGATCTCGGTGCTACGCGAGGCCCGACCCTATTCGGCATGAGGGATGCGAGGTGCGGCATTGGTGGCGTCGCCCAGACCGAATTGGAGGAGATCGCGGCACCATGGCGAGATCGAGGATCGAAGAAGATGGTCGCGATGCTGTACGTCTGCTGCGTTGGATCAAGGAGATGAAGGAAACGAGGCGGCACTGATGGCAGTGCGAGAAGAGGCAAGAAGATGGGAGGGAAGTCTTATAGTTATGGGCTGTGATTTCCGGCACCAGTTGAGGCGAGACCTCGCGTGGCAAACGTGGCAGGTATCTCGCACAAGATCGCGGGAAGAGTGGCACAAATCATGGCTAATGGATCGCATTACCTCGATGAGGAAGCTAAAGAGACGCACGCACAGACGATGGCAACGACCGCGCGAGGAGGAAGAGGCGACACTGGAGCACCCGATGCCCAAAGACCGCGGCTGGAGGCGACAACCGGAGTGATCATGGTAGGAGATGGTGACCGAAGCGACTACGGGAGTTGGCAACGGGAGCAGCCACCTTTCCTTGTTGATTTGGTTCCCCCAAACCTAAGGGGTGACTGAGGGTGCTTGAGGGTGGTTTAAAAGAAAAAAATGAAAAATAAAATGGGCAGAAGAAAAAAAAAAGAGAGGGAAAAAAATGACGTGGAGAGAAAAAAAAAAAGAAGAAAAGGAACAACAAAAGGAAAAGAGGAAACAATAAGAAGGAAAGAAAAATAAATCAAAATAAAAAATTGATGATGAGGTTTATGTGTAAGAAAAGAGATGGAGAAGTCTTTTCTAGGTTTTATTGATTTTGTTTTCTTTTCGTTATTGTTTTCTCCTATACGAGTATGGGAGAAAGGAGTGCGGAACTTGTTGTAGTCACCCCCGTTTGGTAGTCCCTTTGTTGCAGTCCTAAGGCACAATGGGTGACATCGGGTACCGCTACAAACTTGCAGTACTAAGGCACGATAGCATCCTCCAGTAGTTGAGGTGACATCGGATACCGCTACAGGCTTGTTCAGTAGCTGATCTTCATATAAGAAACCAAACTCTGGGAGGTCCAGAGTTTCGAGGTCTCCACAGAGAGGGAGATCCATTTTCGAGGTCCTCAGAGGAAGGGCCCAGTCAGTTTCTATGTAGGAGATGCAGCTTCGTGGTTTTCAGAGGAAGATCCTTTTCAGGGATACTAAACGGGGAGTCATCAGCACCAGATCTTCAGAGACAGCCACAATTCCTTCAGCAGCTCCAGCCTATATTCCCGCCTGTGTAGAGTGGGTTTCTTTGTGTTACAAGCTGAGCATTCCATGCTCTAGCTTGAGAGGGAGTGTTAAGAGAATTGAGTGGTTGTTTAGTGCTACATCGGAAAATGTGGACTTTGTGTGTGAGTGGTAGCCTATAAATAGGCATGCACTCTCTCATTTATTCTTTGAGAAAAAATAAACAGAAACACGCCCATAGGGCACTTCTCCCGTGGTTTTCTCTCCACTCTTCGTGAGTGGGATTTCCACATAAACCCAAGTGTTCTTTGATTTCTTATGCTTTGATATTATTGCTTCCACGTTATTCAAATATTTCAACTATATGCATGTAAATATGTGTGTATCTATGTAGTTATGTGTGTGTGTATGTATATTTATGTGTATGTACGTATGTACATATGTACGTGCACACCTACATGCATGTGTGTGTATAGAACCCATCTAGTGAGCCTAAAGTCTCAATTAAGCTACCTGAGCTAACACGATATTCAATCAACTTTGAAATTTATGTGAAAAATCGAACCATATGGATTGGAAGTTCACTAGTTAAACACGTATATAAAATTTTATGAAGATCAAAAAGACTTTTGGCCTTCATTTTAAAGGAAAAGATATCATAATATTACTTTGTAAAAAGTTAAAAGACATTTTTTAATGATTTGTAGATGTGTTATATCCGTAGGAGTTTAAGATAAATTTGTAATAGTTATAGTTTTTGTAAGTTACTTTGTAAAATAGTTGATGAACTTTGTAAAATCCATAGATGAATTCACAAAAAATATTTTGGCCTAATTTTCTTAGTTGAGCTTTTAGGCTCATTGAAAAATTATTCTGTGTATGCACACACACGCGTGCGTGCACACATGCACACATAGGGAGTATGTAGCTTATAGGCAAATCACCTATAGCTTAGTTAGCTTATATCTTTTTGCATAAACAATATTTCAAAATTAAACTCAGGATCGAAACCAATTAATGAAAGTGTGAAGCCTTGTGTGTGTATGATGAGACGTTGAGGACATAGATGTGGGAGGAGCTCCGGCAAGCAGCCTTTTTAACCAATGGCAGACCGTGGTTGCCTAGAGGGGATTTCAATGACAGACCAGACAGTCAGAGGGGCAGGTCGATGGAGACTTTTGCAGACTTGGTGGCTAAAGCTAGAACTCTATGATGTGCCGACGATGGGTACTAGATTCACTGGGTGAAACTGAGCTAGGGCCAAATAAAAAATTGACAAGTTTCTTTGCTCGGTTGGCTTTGCAGAGAAGTTTCAATTAGCGGATGTTACAGCTAAACTTCTGCTGTTTTCAAATCACACACCTTTGGTTTGGTCGGCAAATGAGGATACTAAATTCGCCACCTACTTCAAGTTTGCTAAGTCATGGCTTCTTGAACCAGGGTTCCGAGATTCAGTGTAAGAAAAGTGGTCAGAGGTGTAACCATCTATGTTGGCTACATGAACTTTGGCTGAAAAGTTGGTGAATTTAAGAGCCGTGTTGATTACTTTCAAAAAGGAAACACATGAGAAAGATAAAAAACAAGGGTTGAACCCCTTCAGGGGATTTCTGTTCTGGATAGAGTGGAGGATGAAAGGGAGCTCACTGTCGGGGAAAAGGAAGAAGCTGCAAGGGATGGTGTTCAGGGACGACTTCAAAAAAGAGATGGACTGGCACCAAAAGTCTAGCTAGCTCTGGTTGAGAGAAGGGAACTCCAACACACGTTTCTTTCATATAGTAGCCAGCTCAAAAAAGATCAAATCTTGTTAGTTTGCTGAAGGTTGGTAATGATCTCATAATGGGTAGAGAGAAGATTAGGCAGATTCTAGACTCACTTCCACAATTGCACCAGATTTTTAATCCTGGCAGTTGGTAATGGTTTGATGTGGGCATTCCTGTACTTGGGAATGACTCCTCCCAGGTCCTTTTAAGGGTGGTGTCTAAACCTGGAGTTCTTGCTGCTATATGGGGATTGATGGTGGAAGGATCGTTAGGACTTGATGGTTTTCCAATGTTCTTCTTTAAGGAGTTCTGCAATGTCATGAAAGAAGATTTTAAGGCTATGTGCAGGGAGTTCTTCCAAGGAAATTTTATCTTCGAAAAATTGAAGAGATCCGTTGTTTTCCTTTTGTTAAAGATGCCCAGCATTGAGCCAGTGGAGTAGTGTAGGCCCATAGCACTCTCCAATTCCATTTATCTTATAGTAGCCAAGGTCCTTTCAAATAGATTAAGAGAGGTCATCCTTTCACTCATATTAATGGTACAATCAACTTTTGTTAGGGGCAGGTCACTACAAGAGTCTTTCACCTTGGCAGAGGAGATGATAGCCTCATGGAGACAAAGGAGAGAAGCTTTTTGTGGAAAATCGATTTTTTCCAAGGCATACAATTCAGTGTCATGGACTTGTTGCAAGCTTTGACGCGTAGACAATTCCCTCCTTAGTGGATTGCGTGGATGAAGAGATGCATTACGACAACTTCTTTCTTGGTGAGGTGGATCCAACCACAGAGAGGGGTGAGGCAGGGTTGCCCCTTAGCTCCCACCCTTTACATTATTGTTGCAAACACTCTTGCCCTAGTGACGTTTAAGGCCTGTCGGGTGGGTCTCTTGAAGGGCTTTACACTAGCAAATGATGGCTCTCTGGTGACCCCTCTCCTACAATATGTAGATGATACATGAATTTTCATTGAAGGGGGAGGTACGGAAGCAGAGCATATGAGCTCCTTGGTTCACATCTCTGGGGAAGTCTCTGGCATGTCAGTTAATCATGTCAAGTCAAGTTTTTGTGCCACTTAATCTTTGTAATGGAGAAGTGGTTGCTTGCTCCACAGCATTCCATACACAACCAGGTTGCCTTCCACTAGTTTATCTTGGTCTCCCTTTGAAGGGAAAGCTCCTTACCTCTAGTGATTGGTTGTCCCTACTTGGGAAGTTGGAGAAAAGACTCTTTGGGTGGAGAAGGCACGTCATATCCAAAAGGGGGATGCTTGGTACTTTTGAAGTTAGTTCTGTTGATGATCCATGTTTTTCACTTGTCCGTGCTTAAGCTGTTGAAGAAGATAGTTAAGAAGATTGATGCTATCAGGAGGAGGTTATTTTGGAAAGGACTGAATCATGAAGGTTCCTTTACTTGGTGAATTAGGATGATATTTGCAGGCTTGTGGATCAAGAAGGGCCTTGGAGTACTGCACCTATGGGATTTTGGTGATTGCCTATTGGCCGAGTGGTGGCTAAGCTGTTATCAAACGAGGACTTGTAGAGCCAAGTCCTATGGTACTCTTATGGTCGTTCACTGAACTGGGATGAAAGGAAGGTAAGCCCACACAAAGCTTCCGACTTTTGGCAAGGCCTGACCAAGGTTATGCGCCTGGTGTCCTCTTTCTTTGAGCCAATCTTGGGGAATGAAGAGATGTTTGGATTTTTGGAGGATGATTAGACAGGCACAAGGTCACTCATGTCTAGGCTTCCTAGACTCTGTCTTGGCTGCTGAGAAGTATAAATTGGTGGCTCACTTCTGGGATAGACCCTTCATTATTGGTGAGGGGTCTTGGCTACCTACTTTTACCGGTTTACTTTCAGACACTAGTGTGGCAGATCTGCATTTTCTCTTATTGCTTTGCAGGCTTTTGTTCCCATGCAGTACAGGAATGATCACCTGGTTTGGGCTCATGACCATTTCTCTACCAAAAAGGCTTATAAAGGGCTCAGAGGAACATTGACCGGGGATGACCCTCAATTCGGTGTTGATTGCAGGATTCTATGGAAGCTGAAGATGCCGTTGAAATCAAAATTTTTATGTGGCTGGTAAGGAGGTAAAGGCTGACCACTAAGGTTTGGTTGCAACAGTGGCTACTGGAGGCTGACACTACTTGTCCGTTGTGCGGCCACGATGGAGAAGATCTACAGCATATCTTGCTTCAATGTGGCTTCCCAAAGGAGTTAATGTAGGGCATGGGTGTTCAAAGCTGGGAGGGAGACAATCTGCAAGAATTTTGGTCTTAGTTCTGCAGCAGGTCTTGGGCAAACCCTCCTTGTAGGTTGAAGCTAGCTGCTACTTTGTGGGTTATGTGGCTATAGAGAAATTGAATCGTGTTCAAAGGAGAAGAGTCTGGCTAGAGAATGTAATAAGGGAAGCGTTGTACTTTTATACTTTTTGTGCACAAAACCTGTAAGTATGTTCTAATTATTTTGGTGTTGCAATGAAGCGAATGGTTACCTACCTTAAGTAACCATCCTTCCCCTTTTCAATAAAGAAGGAAAAAAAGAAAGGCATGAAGCATATTGAATTTCATCCTATTGGAGATCTCGTAAATCTCCACATTGGAGATAACAATCGCATGTGGAGTAGAGGGTAAGGAAGTCTTCCTTGCCTAAGTTATCTTGTTTTCTTAATTTGGTTTCTAATTTTAGAATTATCCTTTTAGAAAAGTTTGTTATGCTAGAGATTTGTTATGATTAGAGATATGTTTTTCCTATTTTAGAAGAATGTATTAGAATTGGGAGGTAAGACTAGTCTCTCTATATAAAGAGACCAAATCCCATTATTTCTACTTGAGTTTTAATAATTATAAACTCCACGTTTCTTCACATGGTATCGGAGCGAGAATGGTTGTAGGGACCATCGACCCTCCTTCCTATATGCGATCTTCGCATGTTCTTTGTGTGTGCCATCACTGCATCTCCTTCATGCCTGCAGCACACACGCGTGCAGGTTTCTTTGGTCTATGTGCAAACCATGCATGCACAATATAATCTATGCACGCAATCAAATTCTCCCCACACACAATCCACATGTGCGCCACACAAGTCCAATGCACACACCAACGTACACCTCTACCTAGTACCTACGTGCACCAATACACATCATTATCGTTTTCTGCACGCAATCAGCATCAATCATGTGCACCGAATGTGTGTGTACTGCTCCTGTTGTGTGCAGCCTAGTGCACTACTCCCTTGCCAAGAATACATAAGCATGTGGTTGATTTACTGTTGATACGCACATCCCGTGTTATGAAAATTGAAGAAAAAATTTACTGAGTTTCCCATATGTGACCGCTACTTCTGCTACTGTCTTTGTCCAATTCAGTTATAATTTGAGCTTGGGATCGACTCCTACAATCAATTCCTGTTTTTAGGGCATGAAATTCTCCCATCAAACTCTCCAAGTCAATTTTTGCTCCAACCGCATGAGTGTTGGATGTTCCCTGATGAAGAGAGACCATTTGCATATTTGAAGAAGTCTGTGAGCATGCAAAAGTATGTGCATGATCTAAACGCATGCTCCAGTCCCACTTGCATCAGAAAAGGGGAGCGTACGTCAAGTACAAGAATCATGCTCAAGCGTCAGTTCCAAGTTTGTGCTACAATTCGTGCGTGATCAAGCCTCCACAAGCACAAGCATCAAAAGTACAAGTGCCTAGCCCGAAGGAAGATGCCACAACTTCGAGTCATGTCATCCCCGAAGAGGATGATGACCAGTGGTGGGGAAACTAAGGTAGAGGCTCAGCCCCATCAGTGGAAGCCCTTAGTCCAGTTTTTTATTCTTCTTGGGGGGGGGAGGGGAGATTCTCCTAGAGGCAAGGTAACCATCATATGCCTGGGAACATTCCCCAATTATTGTCCGTGGTCCAGTTCAAAAATTGAAGGTCGTCTGTGCATGCAGGGCCCACACACGTGCTACTGTTTGGTGTTCTCTCGCAAGTTGGAGACGTCCAACTTAGTGGGGAGTGTTGGAGATCTCATGAATCTCCACATTGTAGATCATGAGATCCCACGTGGAGTAGAAGGCAAGGAAGTCCTTGCGTAAGCTATCTTATTTCCTTAATTTGGTTTTTAGTTTTAGAATTATCATTTTTGTAAAGTTTGTTATAATAAAGATTTATTATAATTAGATATATGTTTTTCCTATTTCAGAAGATTGTATTTGGATTGGAAAGTAGGATTTGTCTCTCTATATAAAGAGACCAAATCTCATCGTTTCTAGTTGAGTTTTAATAATAATAAACTTCACATTTCTTCACACACCCAAATCGGACAATTTTAACATCATCAAATGGGGTCAAATTTTGCAATACTTAGGTCATTGAATTGAGTCCCTTTGATGTAGGGGGTAGGAGTGTTAAATTGGCTTTGTGCATAACATGCACATATGAATTGATCTCAATAGTCAAAAGTTCATTTCAAAATGTTACTTGTAATGAAATATATCAACTAAGCTATAGGTAACGTATATATAGCTTAGCTACATATTCCTTTTTCAACGTATGCATATATATGAGAGATGCCACCTTCCTCTCCTTTATGCTTGTGTATCATAAAGAGGAGTTTGTGGAGTTCCATTGTAATCATGAAGATCAAAATGTCTATGAGGAAGTTCCCCTAAGATTTTAGATTCGGTCTCATCAATGGGTCGTGAGCAATCCCACCTTGTATAGGGGACTTCAAGTTAAGCATGGTTCATCTTTACCATGCACTGCATTAAAATCATATAAAACCCCAGCTCATGCGATTGGAAGCCATTGTCAATGTTTTAATTTATTTAATCAGATAATGCATCATTGCTTTCGCATTTTGAAAAGTTTAGATAATCCACCACATTTTCATAATGTTCCACTTCTTTCACATTACTTCTAACTCCTTGCATAGTTGGATCTTGTCGTTCATTGTTTAGCATATATGAGTATCACCCTCACTCAATACACCTTCAGGTGGAAGAGGAGAGCATATGGGTTGGAATGTAGGGGAGATCATGCAATTAGGGATATAGGTTTGAGATGTGAGACAATGTGAAGCAGTTTGTTGAGTAAAGTGTGAGAAGGCCCTTATGGTAAATAGCATGAAGTATAATGATCCTCTTTTGATGGTAATATCAAAGGAGCGACTCAAGAACCTAGTAAGAATTGTATTCTTGACACTTATCAAGCATAATTCACGCACTGACTGGATGCTTTACTACTCTCAAGCTCAATTTAGGTGGTTTCTTCCAATCCCATATTTGGTGTTTAAAATCTCTCATTCAAGTAATTTAAGCTTTCCATCTAGCACCACATTGAGATAAAACTGGAATGGTTCTAATTGAAAGATGTGCCTTCATTATATAGAGAAACTTGGGAAATCACAGCAAGGTCTAACAAGGAAGATATAATAAGTGCCTAAAATTAATGAAGTCTTCTATTCTAACAACCATATCGTAAGCTGAGGCAGACAAACAAAGTACACCAACACCCAAATATTACACGAAAGTACCAAAAGTAACATGTACAAGGAGTTCCAGCTACTTCAAATGGTATGTGTTTAGCATTTCACAGAGTATTGTTGTGTTTTTTTGCAGTGGACGGTCAATACTATGCTCTTCCAATATGGCATCAAGCAGGCAGATAAGACAAGATATGGAGTCAATAGGAAACTTGAACACAACCAAGCTCCAACCTTATGTCTTGCATCTAGTAGGAAAGGACGAATATGGTTGAATGTGAACAATGTTGGAGGAGAATGTTTAGGCATTACTTAAAAGTGGAACATATCATGTTCCACATGTCATGTATGGGAAGATGATGTTCACCCAAAAATTTTTTACTGTTGCGAAGTTGAAACTAGTGGCATCTTCAATTGGATGAAATGATTCAATTTCATTAGAAACCCTAGGGCTCTCTTATAAAGAGAGAGACCAGAGAGTCAAAAGTACAGAAATGTCCCTGAGGGACATAACATCCACAACCCAAACAATAAGAAACATAAAAGTCATATATGTTAACACTCCCCCTCAAGCTGAAGCATAAATATATATCATGCTCAGCTTGGATATACAAAAATCAAATAAAGATTTGGCCAAGGATTTGATGAAAATATCTGCAATCTGCTCCTCAGATGTGACTAAAGTGATATATAGCAACTCCTGAATAATGTCCCTAGTATAGTGACAATCAACCTCAACATGTTTCATCCTCTCGTAAAATACTAGGCTGTTGGTAATGAAGGTGGCTGCTCTATTAGGACATCACATCTCCATGGTGTTAGAAAAATGCACCTGCAAGTCAATAAGCAAGGATCTAATCCACATCATCCCTATAGTCGTTTGAGCCATAGCTCTGTACTCATATTCGGCACTGGATCTCGCAATTGTACCATGTTTTTTGCTTTTCCATGTAATTAAATTTCCTGCTAAGAAGGTGCAGAACCCAGTAGTGGATTTGCAATCAACATGACTTCCGGCATAGTCTGCATCAGAGTAGCCAACCAACGTTATAGAAGATCGCTTGGAGAAGAAGGGACCCTTCCCGAGGGTCTTCTTGACATATCTAAGCACCATCAATGCTGCATCCCAATGCTGACGTGTTGGTTTGGCCATGAACTGACTCAGTCTCCCCAACAGCAAAGGAGATATCTGACCTCGTGATAGTGAGATATAGCAGCTTGTACACAAGTTGCCTGTATCACCTGCTGTCCACCACCTGTACATCCTCATCATAGAGTGGCATCTTGGGGTCCATAAAAATATTGGTCTTCTTGGCCCCAAACTTACCAACCTCCTGCAGGATATCTAAAGCATACTCTCTCTAAGACAAAAGACCATACCCTTCTTGCTACGAGTAACCGAAATACCAAGGAAGTACCCTAGAGCCCCCAGGTCCTTCATGACAAACTGCTCTGCTAAGATGCGCTTAACCTAAGCAATACCCTACTCATCGTCTCCTGCAACAATTAAATCATCAACATAAACAAGAAATACAACAGTACCTCATCCAGTCCTGACAAAGAGTGAAAAATCAGCTGTTGATCTCCTGAATCTAGTACCTTCACAACCTATGACAACCTCTAGAACCAGGCTCTGGAACTCTATTTGAGGCCATAGATAGCCTTCTATTATCAACATACACACTCCTCCTGACTCTTAAAGCTGAGTGGTTGCTGCATATAAACTTCCTCTTGGAGATCACCATAGAGGAAAGCATTTTTCACGTCCAACTGATACAAGAGCCAATCTAACTAAACTGTCACTGCAACCAACACTCGGACCGTGGGAAGTCTGGCAACTGGTGAGAAGGTGTTAAAGAAGTTCACCCCGTAAGTCTGGGTGAGCTCCTTTGCCACGAGGCGTGTTTTTATACCTAGCAACACCACCATCAGAATTGAACTTCACAGTAAATACCCACCTATAGCCAACAAGTGCAGCACCATTATGAAGTGGAGTGAGCTCCCAAGTCCCATGACCTCGAAGAGCGACCATCTCATTCTACATGGTTGCCCTCCATTTTGGATTAAGCATGACCTCACGATGAGTAACTAGAATTTGTGTAATAGCTGACACCTGAGTGAATTCAGCAAATCCAGGAGCTAAACTATCATTAGCAAATGCTCCCGTCATGAGATAAGTAGTGCAAGTCCATGGTCGCTTGCAAATGATTATCAGAAGATTAACATCATCACCTAACACATCACATATCCTGTCCCTGTGACCATCACATGAAAAACATACGTTAGTATCTAAAGGACTCATCTGAGAAGTCAATAGTGAAGGCGAGCGTAGGGGTCCCCGATAAGTAGTATGAGGGCGGACATATGTCTAGAGTGACCCAGCTAGACGTGGAAAGGGATGCGTAGCAGGAGGTGGTAATGGTGTAGGAGGAACAGGAATCTCAGGAAAGCTTCCAAAGCAAATAAGAGTAGATGGCATAGGTGCCATATCACCCTCAGGAGGCATCTCAGCAGTCATAAAAAGAAAAAGGTACAACCGCATGAAAGGTAACATCCACTGAAACATAGTGCTAAGACATAAGCGGATCAAAACAGCGATACCCCTTTTGTGTCTAGGTATACTCAAGAAAGACGCACTTAATTGCTCTCGGTTCTAATTTATCCCGACCCGGTCCTAACAAATGGACAAAGGCAACACAACCAAAAGTCCGAGGGGTGACGTGAAACAAGGGTCGATCAGGATACATGACCTGAAAAGGAATCCGTTGTAATGCAGCATTAGGCATCCAATTAATCAAAAAGCATGCACTCAAAACATCACCCTAGTAGAGAGAAGGGACCAAATGGTGAATCAACAAAGTCCGAGCAACATCAAGAATATAACGATGTTTCCTCTCAGCAACCATTTTGCGGAGAGGTATGAGAATAGGTTGCCTCATGGATAATATCACAACTAGAAAAGAAATTGCGCAAACGTATAGTACAAAACTCTAAGACATTATCGGAACGAAAGCACTTCACCAAACAAGAATGTTGAGTTTTTATTTCTTTGACAAAGTTCTCAATAATTTATCCCACATCGGACTTATTTTTCAAAAGAGACATCTCCACCAATCGTCTTCCAGTGAATTTGTCCTGCAAGACACAGGACACATCAAAAATAGCTCAGCAGTTTAGATCTCTAGTGATACTACTAACAGATAATAAACTCAAAGGAAAATTAGGCACATAATAGACATCTATTAGCTTCAAAGTAGGAGATAAAGATGTACCTCCCTTACCAACAAGTGCCGAGTGTCTCTCATCAGCCACCTGTATTATCCTGGCTGGTGTAACAGGTGCTAACTGAGAGAAAGAACCTCTGTCGCTACATAGGTGCTTGGATGCACGAGAATCAATCAACCACTCACCAGAAGATAAAAGTGACGATATACCAGTTGCAAGTGTACCTGAAGAGGTAGCAATAGTTGCAGTGTTTGGGGTCTAAGAGGAAGATGCCTAAGTCAATTGAGTAATTTGCTGCCACAAGATTTCAATCTCGGTGCTCAAGGAACTAATATCAGAAGTAGGGAGAGCTGCATTGGAGATTTCAACTGCCTGATTGGCCACAAGTGGCCTATCATGTTTCTGCTAGCATGTAGCCTCAGAGTGACCAAGTCTGCTACAGTAAATACACGGAGTCCTAATACGTGTACCAAACGAGCGTCCACGTGCAGGATAAGTGGTACCCTTTCCACGTCTAGGGATCACAAGCAGTGTGGACAACTAAGCAGTAGAATCAGAAGTAAGAGTGCGCACTGCAACTCTGCTGAGTCTACTATATGCTTCCTCCAAGATAGGAAGCTCAGGAGCAGTGATGATCTGATCTCTGGCTACCACATACTTAGGTCCAAGGCCAGCCAAGAAAAGAAAGACAGCCAACTGTCTCCTAAAACTCCTCCAGGACTCACAGGCATTCCCTAGCAAGGTAGAAATACTGCCTCTCCAACATACCCTTCATGAGGGAGTAGTATTGTGACAACATGCATCCCTCCTGACGCAGGTAGAAAAGGTCCTAGAAGACCTGAAAAACTAGTGTGGAGTTCTTGGCATGTGAATAGGTATAACGGAAAGACTCCCACATCTCCTTTGTTGTAGTATAGTACATGATCTCATCCCTTATTCGGGAAATAACCATCTGCATCAGCCATACACAAACCATGGCATTGTCACTATCCAATTGGCGTTTGTGCCAGTCTTGTTCTCAGGCTCCGGATCTGTAAGAATATGGCTCTTTTTATGACCCCTGATGATTACAAGAAAGGTCTGGGACCATCACGGGTAGTTGGTCTGATCCAACTTAATAATAGGATCAAAGAACGGGTTTTTGAGTACCCGGTGTCCGAAATAGAGCCTGAAAACACCTTAGACTGATCATCTGCAGCCATCTTCGCAATCTGGAAGCCTCGATCAAGCATCTATCACCAAGAAATCATCAAATAATCGAAAACCAAACATATTCAAACCTGCATCGTTGACAAGTGGCCTCCTTAGACAGATGTTGGCCTCACCTGAGTGCAAGAAGAACACCCAAGGCGACCCCAAAGAGACCTAGTCACCCTCTCGCAACAACTACAAGGATTGCAGTCCCTAGATCGAGGCAAGAAGCCCCTCACAATCGCTGCACAGGGATCAAGATCCTATGCGTCGCCTACGCTACTGGTCTGCGCCGCCAATGGTCGCCGCAAACCGCCGCCGCGGCGCTGCACAAGTCACCGCTGCCAGCCTGTAAGGGTCACCGCACCGTGCTGAAGGTTGTCGCCGCCGCTGCTGGCTGCTGCAGAGCATCGCCAACGCTTCTCAAGGCCGTAGTGCTGTCGCCTGTTGCTATAGCAGGCCCTGCATCGCCGTAGCGCCACTGCGAGGTCTGATGGGCATCGCCGAAGCGTCACTGCCTTGCTACAACGAGCCCTACGTTGCCGCAGCCCCGCAACGAGGGCTACAACGTGTCGTCGGAGCATCGCCGAGGGCCGCTGCCCCGTCGAGAAAGAGAGAGGAGATCAAGATTCAATGGTATGGTTTAGGAAGCCTTGAGGGGTGAGATACTTAGAGCCACGGTCTAAGGCCGGTACTCTGATACCAAATTGGATGAAATGATTCTGTTTCATTAAAAATCCTAGGGCTCTCTTATATAGAGAGAGACCATAGAGTCAAAAGTATAAAAATGCTGCCAAGGGACAAAACACCCATAGCCCATATAATAAGAAACATAAAAGCCATATATGCTAACATCTTCAAAAAAAAGTTGCACACTTTCATGGATTGTCATGGTTCATGCAATTCCTTCTTATCCTTAAAAGTAGTCATAAAAAGTTTCTCCTCCATAGGGAGTTTCCTAATGACTGCTAGATTCAAGGACCATTCCTCTTATGCAAACAAATTGAGTTGATCTGTTTAGCACTTGATAAATTACTTAATTTTGCTGAACTATGTAGATTGGTTGCCACTAAAAGCCACGTGTTAAATTTGTTTATATGGATCTTCATTCACAGAAGCTGTTAATATTGCAGGCTATTGAGAAAAGAAGCAGGAGAAAGGCACGCTTCTTTAAGTAAATTGTCTTTAGTGCCTCAAAATCAACTTTGCTTGATCTATGGGTTCTCCTAGCATGTTTGTAATATGGGAATGCCTACCTGTAAATTTGCCTCAACTTGTATGAAATAGCAATTGTATCTAGAATATTGCAAGAATTATTGCCTTCTTCAATCAATATGATTATGTAGCTCCGGTGTCTTCATTCTCCACTCCATGATTAATAACAACACTTGTGACACCATCACCAACCTGGATTCAAGCTACATTCCACCCGGTGTATTCTCAACTTTAGCTATCTGGTCTGCCCTGTGCTGCAAGAAAGTAGTATGCATTTGCCCTCTTCATTCATGTAATTTGAAGCCAATGAAATTTATTGAATCTTGTTACATCATCTGTGAGGTCATTGAGGTGCGAGTATATATTCAGTTTGTGTTTCATTAATTGTTAGAATGTATATAAACTTATCCAACTTTAAATTTTATGCTCGGTGCCTATCATGTGTGCTGGTTGTCCTATTGTGCACACTTTTTTGGTTGTATCTGTAAGTGTTACATGTGTAATATTACGTAACTATACTCCACACATCTCAGATGTGAGTTGTCCTTTTTGCTTTTAAAGTTTAAGATTCTTCATGATTCCCATACCACTATTTGATCACTGTTTCCATCCTTGCTTATGGAAGTCTACTTGAATATTCTACGGAACCTTGGGTGCTGACTGCTACCAACTCATCTGTTTATTGATGATTAGAATGGTTGTCCAGACCATCATCACCATGCCTGTACAGCTCAGTCAATCTGGTCCAGCTGGTCCAACATGAGGGCATTATAAGATGATCTGCCCTTTCAATGTGAGTAAACTATTTGATCATTCTGTTAGAATATATGGCTTTTTTATGTTTCTTATTGTATGGGCTATGGGTGTTTTGTCTCTAAGGGATATTTCTGTACTTTTGACTCTATGATTTCTCTCTATATAAGAAAGCTTTAGGGTTCCTAATGAAATTGAATCATTTCATCAAATTTGGTGTCAAAACACCGGTCATAGACCGTGGCTCTAGGTATCCCACCCCTCAAGGCATCCTAAATCCTACTACCGAATCCCGATCTCCTCTCTCTCTTCCTCGGCAGCGGCAGCAACCCTCGCTGTGGTGCTGCGACGGCACAGGACTTGCTGCAGCAGCACAACGACGCTACAACGGTGCATAGCAGCCTTCGCAGTGACGCTGCAACGGCGCAAGGGTCTACTACAGCAACAGGAAACGACGCTACAGCCTTAATAAGCGTTGGCAATGCTCTGCAACAGCCAGCAACGGTGGCAATAACCTTCAGTAGAGACGCGGTGACCCGTGCAGCGCTGCGACGATAATTTGCGGCGGTGTAGACCAGCAGCGTAGGCAGCGCACGGAGCCTTAATCCCTGTGCAGCGATCGTGAGGGGCTTCTTGCCTTGATCTAGGGACTGCAGTCCCTGTAATCATTGCGAAAAGGAGGCTAGGTCTCTTTGGGGTCACCTTGGGTGTTCTTACACCTAGGTGAGGCCAACATCTGTCCAAGGAGGCCTCTTATCAGCGATGCAGATCTGAATCCGTTTGGTTTCAAATTATTTGATGATTTCTTGCTGATAGACGCTTGATCGAGGCCTCCGAATTGCAAAGATGGCTTCAGATGATCAGTCCGAGGTGTCTTTGGGCTGTATTTCGAACACCAGTGTACTCAAGAACCCGTTCTTTGGTCCTGTTATTAAGTTGGATGAGACTAACTACCCGTGGTGGTCCCAGTCCTTTCTTATGACCATCAAGGGGTCATAAAAAGAGTCATATTCTTACAGATCCGAAGCCTAAGAACAAGACTGGCACAAATGCCAACTGGGATAGTGACAATGCCATAGTTTGTGCATGGTTAATGTAGAAGGTTATTCCCTAAATAGGAGATGAGATCATGTACTATACTACAGCAAAGGAGATGTGGGAGTTTTTACGTGATACCTATTCGCATGCCAAGAACTCCGCATCACTTTTTCAGGTCTTCTAGGACCTTTTCCACCTACGTCAGGAGGGACGCATGCTGTCACAGCACTACTCCCTCATGAAGGGAATGTTGGAGAGGCATTACTCCTACCTGCCATGGTGTGCCTGTGAGTTCTGGAGGAGTTTTAGGAGACAGTTGGCTCTCTCTCTTTTCTTGGCTAGCCTTAGACCTTTGTATGTGGCAGCCAAAGATCAGATCCTCACTGCTCCTAAGCTTCCTACCCTGGAGGAAGCATATAGTAGACTCAGCAGAGTTGCAGTGCGCACTCCTACTTCTAACTCTATTGCCCAGTCGTCCGTACTGGTTGCGATCCCTGGATGTGGTAGGGGTACCACTTATCCTACACATGGTCGTGGATGTGGACACTTGTCTAGTACATGTACTAGGATTCTATGTACTTATTGTGACAGACTTGGTCACTCTGAGGCTACATGCTGGCAGAAGTATGGTGGGCCACCTGTGGCTAATCAGGTAGCTGAGATCTCCGATGGAGCTCTCCCTACTTCTGATATTAGGTTCTTGAGCACTAAGATTTAGACCTTGCTGCAGCAAATTGCTCGGTTGACTCAGGCATCTTCTCAGATTCCAAACACTGCAGTTATTGCTACCTCTTCAGAGACACCTGTGACTGATATGTCGTCACTCTTGTCTTCTGGTGAGTGGTTGATTGATTCTAATGCATTCGAGCACCTATGTTGCAACAGAGGCTCTTTCTCTCAGTTAGCACCTATTACACTTGCTAGGACAATACAGGTGGCTGATAAGAGACACTCGCCACTTGTTGGCAAGAGAAATGTCTTTATCTCCTACTTTGAGACTAGCAGATGTTTATTATGTGCCTGATTTTCCTTTGAGTTTATTGTCTGTTAGTAGTATCACTAGAGATCTGAACTGCCGAGCTATTTTTGATGCGTCCTCTTATGTCTTATAGGACAAATTCACTAGGAAGACGATTGGTGGAGGGTGTGAAGAGCATGGGGTGTACCATCTGAGTTGTACTGCTTTTGCTACTTCTGCTACCTAGGGCCTTTCTTCTGCTGAATCTCCTCTCTAGTGGCACCATCACCTTGGCCACCTATCCATTCATCGTCTCAGACATGTTTTAGCACGCATCCCCTCCAATACTGCTCTCACCTATGATGCTTGTCATCTTGGCAAGCACCACAGGGTTAGTTTTTCCAATTCTACTTCTATTTCACCTGTTGCTGCATTTGATTTGATTCATATAGACGTGTGGGGTCCCAGTTGTACTCTTCATCGACTTGGGAATAAATATTATCTTATTTTAGTTGACTTTTCTCATGTCTCCTGGATGTTTCTTGTGAAAAATAAGTTCCATGTGGGACAAATTATTGAGAACTTTGTCAAAGAAATAAAAACTCAGCATTCTTGTTTGATGAAGTGCTTTCATTTTGATAATGCCTTAGAGTTTTCTACTATGCGTTTACACAGTTTCTTTCCTAGTTGTGGCATTATCCATAAGATAACCTATCCTCATACCTCTCAGCAAAATGGTGTTACTGAGAGGAAACATCGCCATATTCTTGATGTTGCTTGCACTTTGTTAATTAACCATTTGATCCTCTCTCTACTGGGGTGATGCAAGTTTGACTGCATGCTTTTTTATTAATCGGATACCTAATGTTGCATTACATGAACGAATTCCTCTTCAGGTCATGTATCCTGATTGACTCCTGTTTCACGTCACCCCTCGGACTTTTGGTTGTGTTGCCTTTGTCCATTTGTTGGGATCGGGTCGGTATAAACTAGCACCAAGAGCAATTAAATGTGTCTTTCTTGGGTATACCCGGACACAAAAAGGATATCATTGTTTTGATCCGTTTATGTCTCACCACCATATTTCAACGGATGTTACCTTTCATGCGAATGTACCTTTCTTTTCTATAACGGCTACTGAGATGCTTCTTGAGAGTGATATGGCGCCTATACCATCTACTCCCATTTGCTTTAAGAACTTTCCTGAGATTCCTTTCCCTACTACACCACCACCACCTCCTGCTACGCATCCCTTTACACGTCTAACTGGGTCACTCCAAACATATGTCCGCCCTCATACTACTTATCAGGGACCCCCACCCTCGCCTTCACCATCGACTTTTCAGGTGAGTCCTTTAGGCACTGACATCTGTTTGCCATGTGATGGTCACAGGAACAAAACAGGTGATATGTCAGGTGATAATCTTGATCTTCCAACAGTCGTTTGGAAGCGACCACGGACTTGCACTACTTATCCCACAGTGGGGGCATTTGCTATTGATAGTCTAGCTCCTGGATTTTCAGGATTCACTCAAGCGTTACCTATTACGCAGATTCCAGCTACTCACCGTGAGGTCATGCTTGATCTAAAATGGCAGGCAGCCATAGAGGATGAGATGGTTACTCTTCGAGGCCGTGGGACTTGAGAGCTCACTCATTTCCTGATGGTACTGCACTTATTAGCTGTCGGTGGGTATTTACTCTGAAGTTCAATCCTGATGGTGGTGTTGCTAGGTACAAAGTACGTCTCATGGCAAAGGGATTCACCCAGACTTATGGGGTGGATTTCTTTGACACCTTCTCACCAGTTGCCAGACTTCCTATGGCCCAGGTGTTGGTTGCAGCGACAGTTCAGTCAAATTAGCCCTTGCATCAGTTGGATGTGAAGAATGCATTCCTTTATGATGATCTCCAAGAGGAAGTTTATATGCAACAGCCACCTTGCTTTGAGAGTTAGGGGGAGTGTGTATGCCGATTACGGAAGGCTATCTATAGCCTCAAACAGAGTCCTAGAGCCTGGTTCCAGAGGTTGTCATAGGTTGTGAAGGCAACTGAATTCAAGAGATCGACAATTGATTTTTCACTCTCTGTCAAGAGGACTGGACGAGGTACTGTGGCACTTCTTGTTTATGTTGATTTAATTATTGCAGGGGACGATGAGCAGGGTATTGCTGAGGTTGAGCACATCCTAGCAAAGCAATTTGTCATGAAGGACCTGGAGGCTCTATGGTACTTCCTTGGTATTTAGGTTGCTCGCAGCAAGAAGGGTGTAGTCTTGTCTTAGGGGAAGTATACTTTAGATATCCTGCAGGAGGTTGGTATGCTTAGGGTTAAGAAGGCCAATATTTTTATGGATCCCAAGATGTCACTCTATGATGAAAATGTACAAGTGGTGGACAACAGGCGATACAGGCAACTTGTGTGCAAGCTGCTATATCTTACCATCACGAGGTCAAATATCTCCTTTGCTGTTGGGAGACTGAGTCAGTTCATGGCCAAGCCAACACGTCAGCATTGGGACGTAACATTAATGGAGTTTAGATATGTCAAGAAGGCCCTTAGAAAGTCTCTTTTTCTCTAAGGGGTCTTCTATAATGTTGGTTGGCTACTCTAATGCAGACTATGCCGGATGTCATGTGGATCGCAAATCCACTACTAGGTTCTGTACCTTCTTAGAAGGAAATTTAATTACATGGAGGAGTAAGGAATAGGTCACAGTTGCGAGATCTAGTGCCGATTCTGAGTACAGAGCTTGGCTTAGACGACTGCAAAGATGATGTAGATTAGATCCTTGCTTATTGACTTGCCGATGCAGTTTTCTAGTCCCATGGAGATGCAATGTGATAATAGAGCAACCACCTTCATTACTAACAACCCAACATTTCACGAGAGGATAAAGTATGTTGAAATTGATTGTCACTATATCAGGGACATTATTTAGAAAGGGTTGCTATATGCCACTTCAGTCATATCTGAGGAGCATATATTTTCACCAATCCCTTGGTCAGATTTTTATTTGATTCTTATACATCCAAGCCGAATATGATAGATATTTATGCTCTAACTTAAAGAGGAGTGTTAGCATATATAACTTTTTTATGTTTCTTATTGTATGAGCTATGGGTGTTTTGTCTTTCAGAGATATTTGTATTTTTGACTCTATGATCTCTCTATACAAAAGAGTCTTAGGATTCTGGGTGAAATTGAATCATTTCATCCAATCCATTCTAAATGAGCTTCTCATTTCACTTGCAAGATTTATTTTCATTTTCTGATTAACTCCCAAGTCACGCCTGGTATGCTACTCCTTTCGTGGGCTGCTTCCATTAAACAGTTCCACAATGAAAGCTGTATCATCTCCAATAGCAGCAAAGGATGCTAGGTGAGGCACGGGAGTAAAGCAGCAATTGGTTGAGAACATGTCAACCTCAATGATAAAGGATCAGACGATAAATCCAGGATTTTTTTTTTTCCGCTTTTTCTTTTTATTGTCTTTTTCTGGGAGCAGGACGTTTAGTAAGTTAAACTGTCCACATTTTTTTCTCCAAATGATCAGTTTTTATCAGTGCATCTGTAGTTCAAAACATACTACAAATCTTCAATGTCTGTTATATAAGCTGAAAACTTTATTTGGGGATGTGAATGGGAAATCTGTGTTGGTATCCATCAAAAAAAGAACTATAAGCTACTGATTTAAGTGCCTTCATCTGCGGACTTCTTTATGGTGTTCAGTATTATGTAATAGTTATTGCGATCCACATCTATTCTTAAGATCCATAAACTCTGAAAAGCAAACTGGATGGAAGTTCCTGGAGTTCATATATGCAATCCCCGGCCGAAGCGACATGTATATCATGTGACGCCGTGGATGTGGCATTCATTATTTTGGTCCCTTGGCAAATACGGCATCAAGAGTGCTTACCACTGTACCACTCCATTGGACGTTTCACTGCTTATTTCTGTAGAAAGATTGTTTCAATTATATGAAGGACGTTTGGGTGCAGATTATAGTTCATTTCATATCAACTATGTAGAGGTTTTATCGATTAACCAATCATGCTTCCACAAGTAGGTCGAGCCTTCTCGATCTGTCCTAGAATCCCAGATTTTCCAAGTGACAAATTTTTGCATATTCGTGGTTTTAGAGAATTTGGGATTCGAACAGTAAAGCTTTGAGTGTTTAAATGGTGAAGCAATTTTTTTCAAGGATTTTTTTCCCCTATCTGGAGAGCAATGTTTCCATCGTCAGCTAGGGTGAGAGTGCAACAAAATGACGAGTGCTTGATGTAGATAAAGTTAAAGCACTGTCAGCACGTCAAGTTGGAGGAGAAAGTGCAGTCCCCAAATTAGTACCGTATCTGCGGCCACAATTTGATCCAGTTTGGTATCTGGAATAGCCCACGGGGGTTATCCTCTTTTGGAATCTAGATTGGCTTAACCTTGGATAAGGCCACTTAACCTGTGTTAGCCTATATTAGGAGCAGGGTGAGATAAGGGAGCATAGGTTATCATGTTCTATACGTGTCTCCTACATGTCACATTGTAGGATAATCCATTAGTTTAAGCCTCTGCATGGCAAACTGCTAAAAGTTAACCAAGCACGTTAACCCTTCCATGTACCGAACAAAATTGCACGTTAATACAGTTGCAAAAAAAATATTACATAAAATCTATCCTAGTTGCTAGGCTAACCCGAGGCTGAGGTAATACATGAATCAGGGCATTGATGTATTGGCAATGAAGGTAGCTTAGTAAAATGACTAACAGCTTGGCAAAGGACGTTGGTTCGAACATGCACATGAGTTGAAAATTGATGCAAATGGAGGATAACTCCTATATGCGCCAGCAAGGAGGGTAGATGGAAGCAAGAACTAAAGGAAAGGAGGCCACGTGGCCAAAGGTTTAGTGAAGCATGAAGAAACCCCTAGGGTCGCCACCAGGTGTGCCAAAAACCCAGCCTATTTTAGAGAAAGGTTAATCCCCTTTTCTTACATACTCTTTTAGGAAGAATAAGATTGGAATCCCAATCTGTTCATCAGAAGGTGAACTCTTCTGTCACTAAACCATTCAAGTCTTTTCTCGGCTAGTTTTCTAGTTGAGGTCCTTACTTGCCACCCAGTGCTCAACTAGAGTTCCTGATCTGTTGATGCTTGCTTGTGTTAATTTTTAAAGTGTTGATCCTTATCATTCTGGGACTTGCATATTAGATGAGGGATGCTGTTGAAATATAGTTGTAATAGGTAGAATTTGTACAAGAAATGTTAGAGGCAACAATTATTTAGTGTTTAAAAGCAACAGAAAACAACAATCTCACATCCAGGAATGAAGAAAGATGCAAGGACCCGACATGTATGCAGCCAATTAACCATATCGGACTTGTGAAATGGAGGTTTTACGTGTGTCAATCTTCGTTCGTTTCTAAATCATTGCTTTTAACCGTGGCTTTTAATTAGTCATCTGCTGGTAATTGCTGCCAACTACCGGTCATTTAACATTTCAAGGTGACATTGGCGCAATCAAGCTATAATAAGTGACGCTAAAGCTATAAAGTTACGTGCAAATAGATAAAATGCTTGCTTTTATGCCGCTACGAGCTCCATGTTTCGATTCTACGTATCATAATAAACAAACAAAATAATAATATTGCATAATGCAGAATTATTTATTGGCGGTGAATATAAAGGGCTGATGGAGTATCTAATATTGAATTTCAAGATCAATTTCAAATCTTATAAATTGATTAATCCTCCTCCTGCTCCTCTCCTTGTCTTGTTTTTTATTCACTAAATCAACCCTTGTATTCATTCTTCCTCCTTGCTTTATTATCTTCATGGACGTACCTCTTTTATAAAACTTTATCTATCTTCCATGTGAAATTCGTGACACCCCTACCACTTCTCAGCATTGCTTCCAAGAGTAGTCGATCGTGCCATATTGGGCACAACATCCTACCATCGTGAGGATAGCTCCCAACCATCTTCTCCACCAAATTGATCTTATTAGTGGACTAAAGAAAAGGGAGGGACAAGTATTATTTGACCAATTCTTCAAAAAGAAAAAGTATTATTTGACCAACAAGGTGCAATAACTTTGCCTTCTTATGAAGAAATAATCTATCGTTAGTTACTGCTTGGAAATAATAATTTCGGGGAGAGGACTCAAGATCAAGGAAATAAGAGTTTTTTTTATCAGAATAGTTGGAGGAATTCATGGAATATTTCTCTATTTGGAGGGTTATTACTCCACCCAAACCTTGTCTTAGAACACCCAATCTATGTGATTCACGTTTAGTTATTAACATATTAAAACTCAAATCCACTTATTCATAGATATTAGGATTAAAAAGACTTTGATGGGTAAGCAGGTAAGGTTACTCAACTATGCAAAGAAGATAAAAGATTTCTCTTCAAAATTCTCCTTTGATTGCATCAATATCCTCCATTTGTTCAAATTTATTTCAACTTTAATTTATGTGGAAGATGGGCCTCAATTCTAGCATAAATTAATTCCTTTCCCTCCCAGGATTTGAGTTATTTCAGAAAAACAAAATTTCTACTTAATTCCCTAATTGGGCCCAATTCTATGTATAATTCCGAAATTCCTATTCGAGGCACCAAACACCACCACAAACCTTTTGTTCAGACTTACACCTTTGCCTAACACTGGTTAGATTTTTATTCTCTTGCCCTGCATAACATATGGATAACACTTTGTTGCAAAATAAGTAACAAAGGGATGAATTTAAAGTGGAGAGGAGGAATACCTAGGAGATTCTTACCATTATGTGTTGTCACCATAAAATTAAGCATAAATTTTCCAAAGGCCTTATATTTAGGTTTGATCAAACTCTAAAGGACAGAAGTTATTAGTTATCACCCTTTCCTCTGTTCCACTCATTCCCACTCCAACTCACATGGGTATGAAAACATTTATCTTAAAATAAAATGTTAACACAAATATATTATTTCTCCTGCTTTGCAGTGGTTAATCAAATAAGGAAGCATTTTGGATAATTTCAATTATCTTGAGAAAGGAAGGGAAAAAAAAAAGGTGACAAACCAGACTTGAGAAGAGTGACATCTATCCCTCATCCTACATGGGTGAAGGAAGAATAAAGGATGAATTACGTAAAAAGAAGAAGCATCCTTTTGACCTGCTTGAATTGCATAATTTTAGATTGTTAACTTTTTCATCCCAAACACAAGGTCAAAGACATCTTACAAGTTGGAAAGTAAGAAAATATATGCACACATATCCTTACGCCTCCTCCCCCTCCCACCACAGAAAATCCTTATGCCTGTGTGTGTGTGTGTGTGTGTGTGCGTGTGTTTTGATCCAATCCCTCTCCCTCAATAAAATACGGAGGAAAGTGCTTCCTTGTAGTGGTTAAATGATATTGCAACATGTATAGCTTCCAATTTCTCTGTACAGTGAATGTCAAGAAGTCAGATGACGAACAGAAAGCTATCTGCATGTCTTCCAATCAATCTTGATTCTTGAGAGGACTTAAGGTACAAGCATTCTCAATTACTGTGAAAAAAGAATGCATGGAAGAAGAAAACCAACTTTCATCCTCGCCCACCTATTCAAGTAGGCTAGGTAGCAAGTCAAAATATAAAGTAAATTCCACTAAAGCAAAATCAAGAAATGTCGTTGTAGTAAGACTGTCTTTTGCCTACTCAACCTCTTCATAACATGGTGTTCCTCAGATATTTCTCACTTGGAAGGAATAACTTAACTTTACCATCTGATAATTTTTTTACCCATGCTCCCAACGTTCAGCACATGTTTCTTCGCTTTCCAACCTTTGACATGCATTTCAGGCCTTGAGCTATCAAAATCGAAACCCCAGCTTCATTTCTGCCTGTGACTCATCATCAGGTTCACCTTTATCATGACCCCTTTCTCTCTCTGTAACTCCAACTTGTCCAAGCTAGTGGTGCAAATGAACCAGATCCGGTGTCCCAAAGAAAAAGACAACATGGGTGTCAATAGAGCTTCAAATCTTCTCTGGGCGGTAAGGCAAAAATTGTTCAGCAATGAAAGACAAGCCTCCCATAAATGTCAATCTGATGGATGTACACACACTAAATTCAACATTTTACAGTCTTGATTCAGGTACCCACAACTCAAAGGACTCTAATGTTGCCAGGACATTCTTAACATTGTGAGCCAAAATATCAATAAAGATAACTTCCAAAGCTAGACAGTGTAAACCGGTTATTTATCTTTCGTAGTAATATGCTACAAAGTTAGCAGGTTAACACAAGTTGTAACTTTTCCATGACAGCATTAGCCATCTGCTACCATCTAAATGCTTTCTTGTACAGTTGCATTGCTTTTACCATTGTTTCTGCCTGTGGTAGGTACTCCTGTTATCTTCCATTCTTTTGGTTGTAGTAGGCATTGTAGTTCCTTTTTTACTTCTTTTTCTTTTTTATAACCTGAAATTTCTGAGCGAACTGGGTGAAGCGAACAGACCCATATGCGAAATCCTGAGATAAAACATTGAGGGACATTAAGGATTCCATAATTACCAACACATTTCCGAGTTGCAGCAAATATGTCAGAATGCAAAATAAGGTTGTTACTAGTCTACTAGACCCTAGGTATCCATGCTAGCCATTTAATTGATTCTTGAAAAGAAAAAAATATTTTCTATGATAGGATCCCATTTTCCTTGTTCAAATAAAGTAGGTGATTGTAATTTGACTTATGATCATAATTCAATTCCATCATGTGATTTGGACAGAGCATATAGTCAAGCATGTAAAAAGCAGTTGAGTAATCCTAGCAAGTCACTTGACTGAGCCAAGTATAAATACCGATGTTGGGCCAACCCAAGTGATCAAGCTTTTTAATTAGTCATTCGACCGACTAGCAGGCTGATTTTTACATAGAGATTTTCGTAACATGCAATTTTCAACCTATGTAATACAAATATATACTCATTTTTTTAATATTATTAGTAAAGTGCACTAGTTTCACATATTAAACACCGTCCCACAAATTAACATGCTCATGATCAAATATTTTTGAAATTAGATATTAAAAAATACAACACCAATTAACCCCAAATTACAAGACCGCATATACTACATGCTTCTTATTGAGTGACCTCCACAATATTGAGCATCAATCTCTGCAACCTTGTTTATAGTTCAATTGTGTAATTTGATTTGGTTGATCTAAAATTTGTAAATAGATTATGTGGAAACCTTCAGTTGTTTCCCATACTTCACCAAACTATTATCCTCAAACATAAAAGTAACAGCAAATATCCATACTTCGCCAAACAATTATCCTCAAACATGACAGTAACGGCAATATACCCTTTCAAACAAAAAGGTAACGGCAACATATGTTTGAAGGATTCCATTGTAATAAGGTTTTGTGGAAGAGAATTCCATAAAATCAGATTATATTCTGGGTGGAGCAAACAAAGTTCATATGATAATCATTTCAACCTTAACTAAATTGCGTAAAGAGAAATTCAACAGACTCTACATATGTTGCAAACAGAGCCAGGTACAAAAAGTGTCTAGAAGGAAAATTTTCTAAAGGAACTCTAGTGTTAGATAATTCACCCCCATTGGGGTCCTGAGATGCTTCCTGATCTATTAAGATAGGCATCTTTAAAGCATAACACCAATTAGAATATGAAATATGAGGCTATATCCCAATTTATAATCCACCACGGTTAAACAATGATTCAGCGTAAGATTTATTTTCAGGTCTGACATCTTAAATTTGCATGACCCAGTTTCAGCTTAGAAGCCAGGGCTTGACATACAGCCAGCATGTTGGCTCACAGAAACATATATTGAATCATTGGGCAATATTCAAGGAAGGGAAAATGTTCAAAGTTTTCTGGTTCCTCCACTGAGAAAATTCTTGTGAGCTCAAAGTTGTTAATTAAACATCCTATCTAAATCCCTAAACAAAAGAAATGGAGAATATATATTAAAGATTTTATCATGGTATGCATATGGTATTGTGATGAACTACTAAAATATGAAGTGAGTTGTTGCAAAAGAATTACCTTGTTATCCATGCTTTGATTTATTTCTCTAGCCTTATTCTGCAAGAGGCAAAAGCTTGCACTTGTAAGCAACTCCTGTAAGACACCCTGCAAGAGTTCAAGTACCAGAGAAATCAATTTAAAAAATATCAATATGATGTCTTTGAAGAATAGTAGAATCAATCACCCGTAAACAGTACCAGGAATCTGCATTTTCTGGATGCCACCATGTGAAAGCTGATCTTGTACATTGAGAAGGAAATGCCCCAACATTTTCCAAGAATTTCTCAAAGCTCGTTCTTATATCTTCCCAAACTCTCTCAGAATGTCTGAATATATTGAACCTGATTCCTGTAAAGCCCTGGGTTCATCGGAAATCATAGCCACTTGAATCAATTGGAACTCAAACAGGAAAGAATGTGCTGTAGGCCAATGCTCTGTGCAATTCTCAACTGGGACAATTTTTTTCCTTCTGTTTAGCAATAGGCAGACCCCATTTTGTAATACTTAGCTGCCATTGACAAGTCACTTACGTGACCTTTCTTTAAAATAGAACTCCAGATTTTTTTAAGTGAAGCTGATCCATTCCAAAAAAGGGAAGCCTTTCAAATATACTAGCTTCTGATTTCGTGAAAATACTTCAAAATATCAAGCTTCTAAAAGAGGATTCCACATTGTCTGCATACAACTGATCCCTGGATGTTTGATCTGTCCGGCAAGTTGCATTCTTTCCCTCATGTTCTCTGCCTCAACCCATTTACCAGCTTCCGAGTACATGTTGGACACTAAGACCATAGGAGCATTGTCCTCCCATTCCATCTGCGTAATGCAGTCAATTGCTAGCTGTGCTAATTCTAAATTTCCATGAAGTTTGCATGCAGATAAAAATACAGTCCAAATAGATGCATCTGCCTTAATCGGCATGCTCTCGATGAAGGATTTTGCTCTGCTCAACATCCCTGCTCTTCCGAACATGTCAACCATGCAGGCATAGTGCTCAGTTAGAGGAACCACATTGTGTTTCGAAACCATCAAATCGAATATTCGAACCCCATCATCCACAAGTCCATGATGACTGCATGCTGAAAGAAGGGAGAGAAAGGTTACGGTATTTGGCTCTACATCATGCTCCACCATCTTTGTATAAAGCTCTAAAGCTTCAAGCCCAAACCCATGCTGGGCATAGGCAGATATCATCTTGTTCCAAGAGACTGTATCTCTTCTAAGGAAGTCATCAAAAAATCTGCAACTATCTTCCAAAGCTCCACACCTCGCATACATGTCCAAAAGGGACCCGCTAACAAATCTGTCATCCATTTCTCCTATCTTTAAGCAGTATCCATGAATACATTTTCCTTGTTGTAAGTTAGCCAAGCTGCCACAGGTCTTCAAAACACTGCAAAAGGTGAAATTATTGGGACTTACTCCATTATATCGCATTTCTTTAAACAGCTCAATTGATTTTGAATGGAAATCTAACTGCATTAATCCTGCTACTGCCGTGGTCCATGAAATGACATTCCGTTCATTCATTTTCTTTAAGAACTCTATTCCTTCTTCACAATCACCACTCTTAAAAAGACCATCAAGAAGGGCATTTTCAGCCATGGGATGGAAAGCATACCCACGTTTAACAGCATGAACATAGATAGCCCATTGGTATCCCATTGACAAGCCCATCAATGCAACAAAAGTTGCAAGATCGGGTTCCAATCTTTGACGATTCATATCAATAAATAGGTGCATAGCCTCATCAACATATCCATTTTGAATGTAACCAAATATCATTGAGTTGTAAGAAATGGTGTTCCTTTGATGCATCCAATCAAAAATCATGATGGCCTCCTCAATCATTCCACATTTCATATACATATCAATCAATGCAGTGCGCACCACCAAATCCTCCTTATACCCAGTCTGTTCCACAAACCCGTGTACTATGCTCCCCAAGGACTTAGATTTCATCCCACCACAAGCTTTGAGAATAGAGGAGAAAGTGCACTCATTGGGCTTAGAACCTTCCAACAGCAATTGTCTGAAATACTCCCATGCATCTATATGCAGATGACTGCGTGAAAGACCAACCAGCACTGAGTTGTACAAAGCAATATCAGCTAATTGAACACGATGGAAAACCATTTCCATGTTCTCTGTATCTTCAAACTTCCCATACATATCAACAAGAGAGGATGCAATGAAACAATCAGTATCCAACCCAATCTTTGTAATTAGACCATGTAATGATCCTCCTACTTCTTTTCTTAGACACCCAACAGCTTTTATCAAACTTCCAAAACTGAACTCTGTCGGGTTGAACCCAAAAGACCTCCTCATCTCTCCAAACCATTCAAGCACTTCCCTGAAGCAACTATTGACAGCAAACCCATTCAGCATCGAATTAAACACGACCGGATCAACAAGAATTCCATGCTTAAAAACCGAAACAGCAGATGCTAGGTGCTTGGACTTGGAATACATGTCAATAAGAGAGGCTTTCACATATGGGTCTGATCCAAAATTGGAAACAACCACTTGGGCATGCACTTGCTTCCCCAATTTCACAAGATTCATCTTCGAACACGCCGCAACCAAGCTCGAGAACACGAACTGGTTCGGTGCCATGCGGCTTTTTCGCATCCAATCCACAACTCCAACTGCCATTTTTACATCACCAAACCAACGACACGCGGATATCAATGACGAGAAAGATCGCAGGTTTCTCTTGGGCATTTCAACAAATAGGTTATGGGCATCTGCAAAACCCAATAACCAATTCACAGATTCTTAATCACTTGCAGGCGGTCCCATTAGATTTCTGCGGAGATGCAATTGCTTTGGGCAATTAAATGGAAACTCAAGTTTTGTTCGGGTGATCGAATGCGAAAGGTCTATCCTTTGAGGACTACTGGAAGAGAACAGGTGAAAGCGGGTAACTTGAGCTCGTCCTCTGGTAGAGAAAAGGGGTCCCTTTTCCGACAAAGGGATTTAAAGATGGGCTTTTTCTACACGGACGATTCCATGCACATCCAGACGGATCAAAACGTCGAGATTTAAACGTCGGTATTGGTTTTTAACGATGGCATTTGGTTTTTCCACTCATTTCAACGTGACATGTTACAGACAACCGACCAAAGATTCGACAAATTTCCACTCAAGCCCTATGTTGACCAGCACTTTCGAGCTCTGTTCGGTGAATAAAATATTATAAGAATAAATTAAAATAGAATAACTGAGGATTGATATTTATTTAGGTGATATAATGAATTAAAATAGAATAAATGAGGATGGATATTTATTTAGGTGACAAAGGGAGGGTTAAGTAAATAATTAAAATGATAGGTGTAATAATATGATATTAGTGGATATTTATTTAATAATATAATTGAGAGTGGAGGATGTTAGTAGATATTTATTTAGTATTAAAAGTGAGAGTGAAGGGTGTAGTATATATTTTTTAATAGAAAAAATGAGAATAAATGTTATTGTGATTTGATTAGAATGATCCAGAGTAATTATATAAAAATCTATGTTGCAATGATGGAAAAAATTTGAACAAAAATCACGAATTGAGAAAAAAACTCTCTTAACCTCATTACCAACTGAACCCTTAGATTTTCTTTAGTAATCGAAAGAATCCAATCATCATCCAACGGCCATAGTGAGGGGCCCTCCTCCCTGTCATAAAAGATGGCCCCACCTTAGGTAGTTAAATGACATCGGATCCATTTGATTACTGCTAGAGAGAATAAGCAGCCACTAGCAAACTACTCGAAACAAAGGAATCACCAAAGAAAAGGATTAGGAATAGTGAAAGACACATGTGATATATAGGGTACTCTAATCCATCAAAATTGGACATGTCTATAGGCAGGGTCAACTTATGGATTTTGATTTGCAAATAAAATTTGATCTAAAAGATACTAATATAGATTTTATTGAAATTATTTTCTATTGATAATTTATATAAATTTTGCACGTTCTAAGTAGGTGTATTAATGGACCATATAACCCAACCTTGGATTACTTTAAATTCAAGCTAAGTTTGATTTAAACTTACACATTTCCTAATTACCCAGATTTTAATAGAATAGGAAAATATTAGCATCGAGAACTACATCAAAATTTAATATTACATGACATAAAAATACACAACACAACTAAATTTTAACTAAAGAAAAAAATGAGCTTCCACGATATTATGAAGTACCCAACAAAAAAACTACCTCATGCACTAAACCATATATACTAGGAATCTTAGGTATGGGTTTTTTTGTTTGTATTTAAAAAAAAAAAAATTACAAGCTAGGTTCATACACTAACCCAAGCTCACCTATCAATTGAACATATCATTTGATGGGTCAAGCCAACTTACAAATATTTGAACCCAAGCCCAACCCATTAGCAGACTAGGTGAGACAATGTAGCTAGGGTCTAGCCAAAATACACAATCTTGCTTCATAATTATTATACTGGGAAAAATTCCAACCAGAAGTAAGAAAAAAATGCTAGAGAAAATAAGTGTGCTAGTGTAGAACATATTTCGTAATATACAATTTTTTATGTTGAGAAAAGGTTATATTTACCTAAATCATCCCTCGTATACAAGAGATCGTCACCATGATGCTTGAGAAGTAGCCCAACGAGTTCACCTCAACAGGACCCACGTCTATCATCCATGCAGCAAAATCTCTCCCTCTACCATGAGCCATCCTTTGGCATTATGTCCACAACTCTAGTCATTGGGTCGTTATCTCTCAAAATAACCATGCATGACTTTTATGTATCACTTAACGTATTAGTTTCTTCTCTACTTAGTCCACTTTTTCCATGAGTATCTCTATTTATGATAGGTTAACTGCCAAAGGTATCTTTACAGCTTATCATATGACTTTCAAATGGAATGTACTTCCTTATATTGAAATTATAAAATACATTATAAAATTCAACTAATTGAGGTGGTCAGATATTGGTTATTGGATCAATCCTCTCGAGAATCTTGAATGGCTCTATTTGGTAAGGTTCAACTTGTCATCTGCACCAAATTGCTATATTCCTTTCATACGTGAAACCTTAAGAAAGACAAGATCTTCAACTTGGAATTCCAAATCTCTCACTCTATTGTCTAAATTAGTCTTCTATTGATAGCTTGTAGCTTTTCTTTGAGATCAATGCCTCAGATTTTATGTAATAAGAAATTTACATAATCTTTGCACAACTTATGAGCCATCCATACTTTTAGGGTTAGTATAAAATTTTCCTTATAAAGTGACATATGGTTTGATTGGCCTTATCGATAGATGTTAGCTTTTTACTTGGACTAATGTACTTTTAAAGGTTTTCAACATAGGCTTTGGTCTCTTACCAAGCTGAAGAATTGTAAAAGAATGCATAACTCTCGTGTATAATAGAACATATACGAGAAAGTCATCAAGTAGGGTCTTACCTTTTGTTTTTGGGTTTGCTAGTTCCAGATTCATGTGGAAAGAAACAAAAATGCTCCTCATGTTCCCCCGTTGCTCCAAACATTCTCCCTTGTTTGTAGAATAATTCTTTCTATTATGTTCTACCTATAATGGTCTTCCCTTATTTATAGAACAATCATTTCTAGTATTCCCTTTTGTGAAGTTTTTCACATGTTTTGCATGGTGATTCTCCATCACTTTTTCTATTTTAATGGTTCAAGGAATACAATCGAGTTCATTGTGTTTTGGGTTATTGGATGCAGTAACTATTTGACTCTAACCTTGTTGACTTGCAATTTGTCATTTTATATAAAAGTTTGAAATCCTTGATCATGAGATCATGGAGATTCATCTATGATTATTGATTTTTCTCTTTTTTTCATCTTCATGCTTATAGGTTTGCACCAGTTCTTATATAGTGGCATACCTTTATGTGCTACATCATCTATGGTGCTTGATCTTGTATCAATGATTCAACATCTATTTTCATACTCCAATCCTCTATCAAATTCACATTTAAACTCTTGTTCTCCATTCTCCTACCTAGTAGAAAGCCTTTTTAACTTATGTCTTGATATAGTCAAATCCCTCGATTGAGATTGAAAAGTCCCATTTTCTTGTGTTCCTTACAAGGAGGTTAAATTGTTTGATTTCAATGAATTACCCTCAAGTGAGGTGCTTACTTCCTCTTGGTTTGATTTATCTCAACCATCTTTTATGCATTTCCTTGAAGTTGATAAGTAGCAAAAGGAATCAAATTTTTTCATTCAAATTGTAATTATATTTTAAACATTTTATCTATTTGTTGGATTTAGTCTTTTGTTAATGTTGAATCACTTTCTCTTTTGTACATAGGAAGCTTTCTCTTGCAAAAGATGTCAAAATTTATGCTCCTCGATACAATTGATTTAAGCTTCTTCATTATAACACTTCTTTTTCTTGTTTCTCATTTTTTTCTCAAATAAAGGAATTTTTTGTTTGAGTGAATTTTCTATTGATCCTTTAGTTATTACATTGTTACTAGGAAAATCATAATTCAAAGTTTACTAGAGTTGAGATTATTCTTTGTGTAGGCAATTACATGTTATAAATGGCCTACCATTTTGTCATTAGAAATGTAAGTAATCATAATTTCTACCCAACACCAAATAGGCATATGAATCTATGGAAATAGATATTTTTATGTGCTTTTGAATTAAAACGATGCATTTGTAAAAAAGGCTTAATAATATTACTATTGTTATTTGTAAGTATACATAGATAAGTCAAATTTTTTCAAGAGGGCTAAAATATAATACAAAATTTGCAAATACAATAACATAAATGATCGAAGTTCTACCATTTGACATATATTAAAAGTAATACAATATGTTGTCAATTATCATTAAAAATGATAAAAAATAATAAAAATTTGACAAATATTTTTCTCACGTTGGAACCTACTACAGAACCCATGCCAAGAAACCATGACTATTCAGCCATCCCAACGAAACAAAGTTTTGTAATGGTGGCAATTCCTGCCTGTGGCTTTCCATGTCAATCAAGAAATTGATTTTTCTTTTTCTTTTTTCAAATTGAGTCTAAAAAGTTGTCTTACCAAAAATTTATTCTCACAACTCTTTTCTCAAGTTCTTCTATTTGCAATGATATCCATCACATAATTAGTGAAACTAAAAAAATAAAACCTAAATATAATGCTACTTTTGATGTCCTACGGTGATTATTATAATAGTATATCCATGTTTTTTAATATATTATATAAGTGCCTTCAATGTTGATGAAGGAGGCAAAAAGCATCATCATATTTAAAACTTCACGTGTAGTTTAGTAGAAGAGTCGCCTACCCAGTTGTAGAGTAAGCAGGTGGGTCCAGTCTTACTCGACCCACCTATGACCAACTGGACCCAAATCCAACTCACGTTTGGGCGAACCTAGATCCGCCTAACCTACTAGAAGATTCGATACATCTAATATTAGAACGACAGTTGTACAGATATAGTTGCCTATAATCTGACAACGGATGAATGGTCTGACAAAAGATATATCGAAGATCACAGAAAAAATCCTACTTGGCTAAGACTTCTCTCATGTTATAAATAGTGAGGAGAGACCCCTAAGAAAGGGTGGGCGATCCAAGAGAGAAAGACTCTATGAGATTGTAACACCACAATTATTTCTAATAGATGTTTTAGGAGTCTCTCTCTCCCCTCAGACGTACACCCCTTGCAGTAGAATTAGATAACCAATTTACTTGTTTCCTTGTGATGGATTGCTTGAGATTACTTGTTTATGGCTATGTTACGTTTTCTGTGTTAACAAATTCTTTGATCACATTCAGTGGCCTTTGACGGCGGCCCTCGAGGCCCATCAAATGCTAACGGATATTCAAACATTTCAATAAGAACTAGATGTAGGAGAGCAAAATCTTGATGTTACCTTCCTATTTCGAACTCTCATATCTCTCGATTGAAGATTTGGCTATTTACCCTGGCTAGTGCCTTCAATGATGATATCCTCAGTGGATGAGATAATTTCATCCTTAATATTTTTCATTATCACTTCTAAAATCAATTCCATACACCTCTATCCCTTACATAAATCTGTATTCATCCCTTCCCAATACAATCCTAAAAAGGGAATTTACATAAGAAAATTATGCTCTGAAAATATTTTTCAATTTACATAATAACCCTCTCACCCAAAGATAAAGCAAAAAGCCTCTTCTTCTTTGCATTGCAACACCCATCCACCCCCCGCACTCAAAAAAGAAAAAAAATTCTCCTAAGGGTGGCCCAATCCATGTTTAGTTTTGCAAAATCAGGAAATAAATAATGTCAGTATTGAGTATTTACTTTTGAAAGAGATTACTTTCATGGAACGGATGGAATGGAAATGATTCTGTCATTTGATTCCGGTGCCCTAATTCCACTTCTACTCTCTCAACCTCTGTTACAACTCCTCTTGTCACTTTCTTCTCTACGTACTTGTGATCGCCATTGCCTCTTGGCGATCAATGTTGTTGAAGGTGTTATATATTGTTGTTGACATGCAAGGGCATTAGATCATCATTATCTTCTTCCTATGAAATAGCGATAATTTTGAACATGTTCTTGCGATCTTTTTATCGTTTTAAGTCTTCTTAATTGATTATTTTCATCATTTATATTGTTATTGCTACAATAATCTGTGCTTTTATCATTTTAACTCTGTTCTTTGGATCTCCTATGATACATAACATTCTTTCGCTATGGCTTTATATTATGTCAAATGTAACTCATATCATTTATCTTCATTTCAAGTAGGCGATGTCCCTTTCATGTATACTTGCAGGTCAATGGTTCCAATTTTGCAACAGTTAGTATTACCCTCCAAATTTTTGTATGAAGTTGGTAGCATGGAGCATGGACATATGTTACATTAAAATCAACTTATTGTGGAAGAAATCTGCCATTATTTTGACAATGCAGCAAGTAAGCTTTCAAGATACAGTATTTAGCTGGTGACATATCAAATTTACATATCCACTACGAAGGTATGGCTTTATGTTAAGCTGAATGTAACATATATCATGGAAGGCATGATTTAATCACCCATACCATTTGTCCTCATTTCAAGTAACCTCCCTTTCATCTAAATGTGTAAGACTATGAAAGGTATTGTGAAACTTACAACCCTTAAAGTACAATCCTCAATAGTAATTCTAATATCTTACATAGATGTCACATAGAAGTGATATGTGTTTAGCATGTACTTGTATAACTTTTACAATGTGATATGTGGAGATATGTACATGGAGTGGTTTGTAAATAAATAGAATTTACTTGATTGTACCATTATACACTGTCAAGCTTCATATTGTACATTTCATGTAACTTACAATTGTTTGAAATGGATTTCAATAAAATGCAAATATTTTCCATTTTTATGCCAAAGTTATTTCAATTGCAAGAGTTTCAATTATGTACTTATATAGGAGTTTTAATTATATAGCAATTAAAATGTGTGCCATACTTTTATGCATGATGTTACATTCTTTTCTTAACACATTTAATGGTTGGAATACCATCTATGACATTACAGTCTCATTGATCCTTTGCCACATAATACTCACTATAACACATGAACATCTACGAATATACAAATATGAACTTTGTTAAATCTCCGATTACCAATATGGTAAAAAAAATACTCCTCAACAAGTGATTGGTTGCAGTTGTTCTATTCCAAATCAAATAATCACCAACTTTGAATATAAATTACCTTTCTAATAAATGTGATTGCTTTTACTTATCTAAATAACAATCACCCAGATGACTACTACATTGAAAAACTAATGTCAAAAACTTCTGATCATAAACTGATTAATACGGGCATTATCATATTAAGTACAATATAAATTACATGACAAGATTGTAAATACTTGTGAATTATTCATACATTACAAGTAACATAGCTAAGAAGAAGGACATTTCCATCCATAAAACATGTCTTTAACTAACAAATCCTCCAAATAATAAAAAAATATAACCCATGTTGCACTCATTCATTTCTGCTACCAAACAATCAAATTCTCCCAAATAAGAAATCCACTGGAGTCAACTACAAGCCAAACAAAAAGGGATGTAATTCTCTATTTTATTTTATGTAGGGATAAGTATTGGGTTGGACTTGGCCTCACCTAAACTCATTTAATAAATAAGCTAAAAAGGTGGCTAAAGATTTAGCCCAAAATATTTTTTTTTTGGTCACGTTTTACCTAACAAAAAAAAAAGGACTAAGGTCAAGTCGGGCTAGTCCATTTATTCATGATCTCATTATTGATTTCACTTATACTTGCAAAATAATATGCAAATGGGAGTTTTGCATCAATAATTATTTTAAAAGTATAAGCAGCAATATGATTTGGTATAAGTTAAAAAAATGACTTGTAGATGATAATTATTATTTTCACTTATATAAATGATAGGGTTATTGTATTTGTTTTTGTGTAAGATAAAAGATCTAAGTTTTCGTAAGTATATGTACAACCAAAATTGAAATGACTCTTTTCAAAGATCATTTGGAGTTTTCCGGAAAGTTAGAGGCATAAACATAATTTTTGACCCTTTGAGTTGAGTGCGTGGCTTTTGCGAGAACAGAAGAGGAAAGTGGGGGGAGTTTCCACAAATTTTCCCTCTCTCTCCCTTCCCACACACACACTCACGCACACCTCTCCTTCCCCCTCCCTTCCAAACCCTAACCTCCCTCTACTTAAACCCCACCATCCTCTCCATCTCCACACCCTTCACACTACCACCTCCAACTCCTTCGTCGGTGAGCAACTAGCTCCTTCCCATCCCTTTGCAGCCACGAAGAGGAAGGAGAAGGGCGGAGCGTGGAGGAGAGGGAGAGCAAGGGCATGGGAGAGAAGAGAGAGAGCTCAGGGGAGCTTAAGTGTGCGGTTGGAGGAGCACGAGCAAGAGAGAGGGAGGAGCTCGGGTGCAGCGGCGAGTGCTCGAAGTGAGAGAGAGGAGCCACAAGAGCTCGGAGGAGCTTGTGCAGGAAGAGACGAGGATGCGCACGAGGAGGAGCTCGTGGAGGAGAGTTCCCGACCTCCTGCAGCCGTTGGAGCAGCTGTTGTTGCGTTGCGGGCGGAGCTCGCAAGAAGACGAGCGTCCGCGAGGAGTTTCTGTGTACTGGATTTTTCCAGTATTAGATGTCTAGAGCATCTGCCAGACGTCTAGAACAGGAGCGGACGTCCATATCTGAAGCCGGACATTTGAAAACTCACGGAGTGCCGAGATAAGCATCTTGAACGCCCATGCATGCACGTACGTGAAGTACATGGCATGTGTTGTCGTGGTTTTGAACCTGCGAACGTATGCGCAGGTACAGACCTTGGAAAGGCGTGCAAGCACGCTCTTCGAGGTGCTTTAGAACGTCTGGACATCTCCACATACGTCTGATAGACCTATCGGATGTCCGGGAGCACCGACAAACGTCTGAAAAGACCTAGTACAGTTGTAAAGGGGTTGCAGACGTTCACCAGCAACGCAGGGAAGCAAGGTGAGGTTCTGAGATCGTTTAAGACGTCTGGGTATAGTCCCAGATGTCTGAATTTAGATAGTATGCACGTTTTTTGCCCGTTTAGGGCCCAAACGAAGTCGGATTTACGCAAATGAAATACCATTGTTTTCCGCTCGAGTTTCTCTACGTGTTAGTGTCAATTATATACTGTTTTGAACTTGTCTAATGTGACTTAGTCACTGGTATAGATCTTTAGCCTGTAGCGTGTTCGGGACTCGCGGAGACGACATGACCTACGGCTCTAGCCCCCATTCCTCCCGTGTTTCCCAATAGAGTTGTTTACTTTAATATTAAGATTTATATAAATGAAGTGCATGTTTAGAATAACTTGATTGAATCCTATGATGTGAAATGAACCCTAGGGCAGAAGCGAGTGAACATTACTTCAGCTACACTATTTACTTTGAGATGCAAGTTAAACCCTAATTGCTAGTAAGTGTATTAATTACTTGATGTGATACTTTCTTAGTTATTAAAATACGAGCTGCCTGTCATAAAAATGAAACTCGGGATGTGAATAGTGAGATTTGAATGTTAAGAAATGGAATGAAAGGAATACAAGTATGAACCCTACAGGGAATTAGTAGAATAACTCCTGTATATGGAAAGAACCTTGTAAGTAGATGGGAAGTGAGCTGGCCCTTGTATACACGGTACCAAGAAAAGCAACTGTCCCTTTAGAGTAGAGGGCAGCTTAACGCCCCTTGGATTGAGACCTAGGGTAGGTTTGGCCACTCTACGTCGACTCCTGTTCGGCCCTCGCGTATGTGGTACCGAGGTGAGCTACTTTGTGTAGGGATGGAGCTAGCTGCCGCACGGGATCTGAGGTTAGGACTAGCCACCCTATACCGACTCTTGTTAGGCTTACTAGGTAAACCGGGATAGTCGGATGAGGGTATGCGGACTGTGGAGGGGCGAGACCCCTGTTCTGTTCTAAGGGGTGAGATCCTGTGCTGTTCCGTGGTGTATTTTTAAGCGTACCTGCTAGCGGAAATGACTGACTGTGTGCTAGTGCAGGGTAGCTACCCATGCTTATCACGCGTGCTGTAGTCACCGCTATGTCACGACCGTGACCTCGGGGTGGTTGACTAGGTGTAGGACTACCACGAGGAACTCTCTCATCTAGGAGAGCATCACGTGTACATCCTACATCACGGGAAAGACCGTAATCAAAATCACCCCTTGAGGGACAGTCAAGATCAAGAAGTTATTGGATCCTAATAGAATAAACTAATCAAAACCACTTAGTTGAGCTAACTGGAAATGAATGGTTAATTAGTTGCTTGTTCTTATGTAAATTGCATGTAAATGGTGTAACCATCACTCTACTCAGTGTTGGCTGACCACAGATTTTATAGCCTTATTCAGGTTAGGGAGTTGAGTAGCCAGTACCACCGAGTGCAGATGGAGCTGGGCCCAGTCGAGCCCCCCATAGTTGTTGTCGCTTTTTTGTTTCAGCATGTTTTTTTGTTGTAGTAGTGAGTATTTATTATATGTAATACTATTTCTGTTATGTTTTCATTTCATTTTCCACTATTGTTATGATGGCATGTAATATTGTGAGACATTTAGTTCTGTTTTCTTTACTATTTTTTTATTATTTCTACCTAGTTACATTGCATGTATGGTTGTGGAATATTTTTTACTTTTGGTTATTTCTCGTTGGATGACTGGATCTTGAGATTAGTCGAGGCGAGTTAATTTTGGGTCCGGTAGGGATTTGGGATGAAGTCATAATAAAAGTGATCTAGTTACTTGTATTTTAAATATTTGGGTTGAATATTCTATATATATAAGATATGACAAGTCAACCAAATATAATCAAATATACGAAAATTACAATAAAAAATAAAAGTATTTATCTTATGTGTTTATATTTGTTCTGATTTGGATGTCCATACTTCTCTATGCTAAGAAGTCAATATATCATATCTAGCTTGAACAAGATTATAGGATTGTATTACAAAACTTGTAGTTGCCTTAGTACAGGAGGTTAAGATTTTATTAGTAAAAAAAATAACAAAAATAATCCATGTTCATTTAATATTTAATGTACGATGTATATGTGATATATATATATATCAACAGTTTAAGTTTTAAGCTAACTCGTAAATGAGTTAGATGAGTCAGGTTGAATTTAAATTCTCTTAATCTAAGATTCAACCCATTTAATAAATAAAATATATTTATAATCCAAGTCAATCCATATTAATCTCAAACTCAAATTTGAGTCAACCTAACTAAACTGAATCTCAAACTAAATTGGGCCGGCCCGACCCTATCGTATCCTATCCGTTGATCATCCCTAATTTCACGCCAAACCAATTCCACCTATAATTCTCCTTTTTTAATTCCGCGAAACAAACGAGCCCCCATCCTTAGGTTCACATAAATCGTTGGCCCTCGTCTCTCAGAAGAAAACAAAAAAGGCATTCGTAACGGACGGCCAATCGAGGGTTTTGCCCTTCCTGCGCGCGTCCGAAGAGAGAGAGAGAGAGAGAGAGAGAGAGCGAGCGAGCGAGCGAGCAAGCAAGAGGGCAGAAAGATGGCGGGGGAGAGGGAGATCGAGGAAGAGACGAGGATCCAGATGATGCAGAACCTCTTCGGCGAGCAATCCGAGGACGAGGAAGAGGAAGAGGAAGAAGAAGAAGAAGAAGAGGAAGAGGAAGAGGAAGAGGACGAAGCGGAGGCCGCGGAGTCCGAGTCCGAGCGCGAAGCGCCCCCTCCCCACTCCGGTTACCCATCGGTCGGTAACAATCCCCTCCCTTCGATTCTTGTCGAAGTCTCCGTTCCGATCGTTCTTAGGGATCAACCCATTGGGCATCGCCGCAGAACGAATCGTGTGTGTCAAGTTTCCGAAGGCTGTGGACTGGATCAGGGTTGAGGTTCCTCATCAATCCCTCGTGTGTGGATTTGGATTTGCCTCCCATTGTCTTGAATTGAGTGTATGCTGTTATTTTTATTGTTGTCATCGGATCCTACAGTTCTTCGCTGTTGGCGATCGCTGTAATTTTTGGGAATGAGCTCGCATTGTTCCCTCGCAGATTGCTTAGTTCCCCCCAAGGCATCTCTTGCAAACCCGATTTCAAGAGGGGAAAATGCGGTTTGAGTTGGCGTTTTCCTCGGTTGAAGACGGTGTTAGGCTTGTCAGCAAGGAAGAAGTATATTGGAATGAAGCCAAGGTGGAGGATATTTGGATTTGGCTCTTTGGTATGGCGGGTTTATCATTACGGAACGGTGAGTGCGGTTGATGTAGAATTGGGGTGGAAACTTTAAGGGGATATGGAGATTGTTTATGCCCTTGTTCTGGGGAGGTTGGTCCTGATTCTAGAAATCAATTCTCTGTTGGGGGTTTAGAAGGAGTTCTAGTTGAGAGGAGAAATAGGGGAAAAAAATCCCCCATGTCTGCAATCAATGCTGGTGTAACTTAAATGGACTACAATATTATTTGTTGAAGAAGGTGGGTCCTCTCGTTTTTCCTCTCGAACCAGGTCAAATGAAACTGTAATTAGGGTTTTTAGATCATGCTACTGGGGATCTCTACCTATTCAACGGGCAATAAGAATGGTTATTTCTCTCTCTGTTTTTTTGTTTTACGTGTAAAATGCAACATGCTATGTATGCATGCCTCTGGAACAACGTGGAACTTTTGAGTGGAAATGGATAGACAAGCAATTTTGCATTTGTGATATGTTTGTATCCGCATCTAGTAGATAGATATTTGTCTATCCCTACGATACTTGGATACATTCCATATCTGAAGTACACCGATGCAGAGATCGGTATTTATATCTGGATTTGTTATCAACTGGCAATTCATCTGATCTTTTTGTTTAATTTTTTGCAGGCTGTCACTATGCAGTAATTTTTGAATGCTTATTCCCCTTCAGGATCTCTGAATTATCATTACAAATGTCTCTATGTAATCATACCGGTCATCTGTTACAAGGATAGTCTTGTCCAAAACATGTCAATATTGTAAAAAAATTAAAGCAAAAAAGGAATATCAAGACGTACATTCTGGATTTGTCTTTTGCTCATTTACACCCCTAGTTGTATGGAAAGTGCAGCTGCTAATTTTCCCTCAACTCAAATTTTCAGGAAGGAGAGGGTGACATTGAAATAGAGGGTGAAGGTGAAGTAGATATTGAGGGCCAAGGGGAAGTTGAAGCTGAAAGTGATGCAGAAATGCATGGCATAGATGCTGATCAAGGAGAGAGTGAAGCGGAAAGGGCACAGAGTTCCCAAGAGAGAGATGTTAGTGATCAGAGGCTGGTAAGCGAAGAGAAGGATGCTGAAAGTGATGAGCATGGGTATGATCAGAGGGTTGTGACTAGCAAGAGAAGGGATGTTGTTCCTAGTGAGTCAGAAAGATCTGAGGAAGATCGCTATTATGACATCAATGCTGAGGAAGAGGTTGAGGGTCGCCATTACGAGGTGAATGATGAGGAAGAGGCTGAGGAACACCATTATGCAATGAATGATGAGGAAGAGGTTGAGCAGGAAAGAAAGGCGAGGTAAATATCTTGCTTGATAATATGTTCTAAAATTTTCTTTAATCAAACTTAAACTATATCTTTAGATGTTATCTTGATAGGAGTGGATCGGCATCCTTAAAAAATATTTTCTTCTGATATTGTATTATTCTTTTCACGGTAAGTATGAATGCATGTATTTAATCTCACCTGACTCGGAGATGATTCAAGTAGTACAATGAACTATGTTTGCAAAATAAGATATTTCTCGTTCCTATGTTTCTCCATGGTCATTGTTATAGAGATAACAGATAATTCCAATATTGACCGTCTCTATATGCTTCATACTTGGGCTATATAACGATTGGGAAGGAATGCATAAAGACTCCTTGGAAACCCAAAGCATATCACTGTCCATCATTCAACTCAATTTACAAAGTATGCACTGTACATGTTCTCCATATTTCCTTGTCCCTTTGTCGTACAAAAGCAACTGATTACTGTACTTGCTGCTTTGGTATAAACATGGTCCAGTCTCAGGTAGCACTTATTACATTGGGAAAGAATGTGCCCTGTGAGTTTATTAAACTGCTGCCTTCATTGATTGGATTGCATCATCAACTCTGTTAGTGGACAAACACAATGATAGCATCAGATCGTAGTTTGCCTTTTCGATTTTAAGTTTTTTCGAGGTTATATTTTTGTGTGCACTTCATACCTTAATCTATGCTTCATCTATGCAAATAATGCTCCAAGTTGATATTGAAGCCTGGTTCTTCTACGAGAAAGGCTTCCAATTCTTTTCTTTTCAAAAAAAGAAAAGAAAAGAAAAAAGAATGCTCCAAGTGATCAGTTATTGTAAATCTGTTAGATTGATGACCAAGGTTTCAGATACTAATATTGATGCAGCATCGACAACTCAAAAAAGGGGTATGTCAGGGATATATCACCAATATCTTGGGATTTCATGGAAATGCCTGAAAATAGTTTACAATGACTTAAAATATCATAAATTTCATGAAATCATGATTTTAATTATTACTACATGCATAAAAAATATTTACAAAGATCAAAATCATAAATTTTAAGTGAAACAAAATATAAATACGAAATAGTTGAAGAAATCTATTTGAAGACCAAAATCCAAATTTTAGATTAATTTGTTATTTGACTAATAGGATAGGTAGAAAACCTTAATCTCCTTAATAATTGGAGAAATTGATGAACTTGAGTGAGAGAGTGGGGGGAGGGATGGTTGTTGGGTGGCTGTCACCCATTGGAGAGAGAGGCGGAGACGACAAGAGAAATGTCAGTGCTTCAAATGCCTTGGATAGGGCCACCATGCAGGGGAATGCAGGGACCTTGTGCGGTGCTTGAGGTGTGGAGTCATTAGTCACCATCGAGCTCAGTGGCTTGCGGGTACAAGGAAGGGTTTGATGTAGATGAAGAGGATGGAAGACCTTCCTCTGCTACCTTCAGGCAATGTTCAAAATGTCGATTTCAACGCCATGACGAAGAAATTCTAAATGTGCATTTCGTGGGCATGCCGAGTGCACGCCGTGAAAATGCTCACTTTTCGATGGGCATGCTGTGGAAATGCCGAGGGCATGTCAATGCATGCTAGCAAAAATGATAGAAGTAGTCAAAATGATACAAATTTTAAGAAAATCAAATGCTGATTATTTAATGATAAGAGTTTTATCGTGACTACACCCAATGTTTTAAATATCGATATCGATATCGTATCAACAAGTCAAAAAAATGATATAGCAGGGCCCAAAATCACTCAGAAAGGCCAAAATTTGTGCGTGCGTGTGATCTCCACTTTATTTTTCAGGTTTTTGTGTGTATTTCGGTTTCCCGCCCATCTCTAGTCTTTCAAGTTTTGTGTGTGTTTCAGTTGTGTTTCCCGCCCATCTACAGATACCTTTCCTGCCTAAGAATCCTTGGTTTCGATGATATATCATCGATTAGCGCAACGCATAGCAGCCTTGTTGGTGTCGGCATCTGGCGCCATGCCGACCATATCGTTGGCATGTCGGCGAAACTACAACATTTTGATATAAGATCTATGTCGGCATGAAGAAATTCCTAAAATGGCCTTGTCGACAGTATGCTGGCAGCATTTAAATCACTGCCTTTAGGGACTCCTTTGGTGGAGGTCGAAGTGCCATGGTCTCCACAAGCTAAGCCTTTGGAGATGCCTCTTTCGGGGGCCTTGGTTGGAGAGGTTATTCGAGGGAAGGCTGAAGTAGTTGAGGTCAAGGAGTCCGTGGGGTGGATGTTGGGTTCAAACTTGGAGATGAAGATGGCGGCGATTGGAGTGAGGAAGCTACTTGCTTTTGGTTTGAGGGTGGAAGAGGTGAAGAGGCTGATATTCTGTGTGATCAAGATTGGTGAACGGTGCGTGTGGTGGCGGGGGTCATCGGCTCACATGATGGTACGAGTGCTAGGAGATCACCTTGGAAAATGGAGATTGAGGTGGCCATCTCGGGTGTTCCTTTACACCTAAGGATGCTGGAGGTGGTTCTCACACCCTTCAATTCGCTAAAGATGTGCTACGACCTTGGTCTCATGGAGGGCGATACATCCAAGGTGAGGGTGGTGGCTCAATTGATCCTTGGGGGGAAGGTGCTCAAGAAGATTATGCTCCGCCTTGGCGGGGCAGTGTGGGTGATTGGAATTGAATTGGTTGAGCAGACCTCGAGAATGTATCCTTAGGCCATTGCGGAGGGTGGCTAGAGATTGATCGTCGATGAGGATGCCAGGGAGAAGAAGGATGGTGGCGCTGCTGTGTGTCGGTGAAGATGGATGTGGAAGGTGAAGCGGTGCTGCAATGATGGCAGAATGAAGGTGAGTTCTTTGTTGATCTTGGTGGCCCTCGAGGTTGAAGGAAGCATTGCTTGTGGTGCGAAAGTTAGGGAAGCACGCGTCGATCCCACTCCTCTTGGTCCAAAGATCACTGAGTTTTTGAATAAGGGGCTTCTCTTGGATTGTCAAGACCTTACAAGTGACGGTGTGGGTCGACTTGAAATCGGATTTAAATGGACTTGATAAGAATGTGGGTCCATTTATAAAGGACCATGTTAAGAATGCTTCACACTCAACTCCTTTAGGGGATCCTTCGTGGGGTCTGGCTTTGATTGAGCGAGAGGAGCTCAGGAGATGTGAGGTCAAAGGTAAAGCATCGACAAAGGAGGGATCTGCAAGCAAGGAGGATCATGTGGCATTGTCTCTTCCTTTGGTTTGATGGAAACCTTGTCGCCCTCAGCAAAATTTTTTTTTATCGACCTTAGTGAATGTTTAGAGGAAAGACAAGGAGGGGGGTGACCACTTCGACAAAGGCTTCATCGATTGAGCTTGATGGAGGGGTGAACGCGATCCCTTCGGTGGACCATTGCGACGCTGTGAAGTGGGAGGGGTGGCGGTGCTAGGGGTCGATGTTCAGCAGGGTTGAAGGTGAGTGCACTTTGACGGTGGCCCCGCTGGAGCTAGGCGGGGGGGGGGGGGGGGGGGGGGGAGGTTGGGTGTTCACAGGTGGAGCGTGGAGCAATGGAGCAAGAGGCCCTCGATTGAACTGCAAAGGTGATTACGACTGTAGACGAGCTTTTGATTGGGTTGGCGAGGTAGGGTGACGATGAATTGATGGCTGAACATGTGCGTGTAGTTGAACCTGTGGGCTTCAAGCGCAATGATGGGGGTGCTCGATCTATTGTCTTATGATGAAGATTATTTCTTAGAATGTAAGGGGGCTTAATGACCCTTCCAGGAGTGCTGCACTTAGAGGTTATATCCAGAAGTGGAGACATGGGGTGATTCTGCTTCGAGAAACTAAGCTAGAGCAGGTTTTTGACTAGATTTGGAGGGAGATTGGTGGTGGTTGTTTTAGGGGTTTTTGTGCTTTGAATGCGATTGAAAGTTAAGGATGGATCATTTTGGGTTGAGTATTGGATGAGTTCAATTTGGAAGAGTCTATAGTGGGTAACCATGTGCTTTTTGTGCAATTGACAAGGCGTCGGGACACTATGAAGGTGGTTGTATCTGCAGTGTATGGCCTTAATAGTGATGGAGCTCACGTGGGACTTTGGGAGGATTTGGCTCAAGTGGCAGAGAAATTTCAGGGTTGGCCTTGGCTCATAGGAGGGGATTTAATGTCACGTTGCGTGTGGATGACAGGTTGGATGATAGGAGGAAGAGGTCAGGGATTAGAGGCTTTTGCAAAGTTCATTGCGATGCATCGTTTGGTAGATCTTTTGCCTAGTTCATGTGCATACACTTGGAGGAACTCCACGGGGTTGAGTCTTGAATTGACAGGTTCTTGGCTACTGTGGGATTACTTGAGACTGTTCCATTGGCAGATGTTTGGTCGTAGGAGAGGCCATTTTCAGGTCACACATTGTTGTTGTGGCAGTTGAATGAGGAGTTTAGGTATGGGGCATATTTCAAATTTGATAGGTCTTGGCTCCTTGGGGAGGGTTTCATGAGACGTGGAAGAGAAATGGAAATCTTTTCAAATTGTGGGGTCTGCGGTTGCTCAGCTTGAGGGTAAGTTGCATGGTTTACGAGCATTCCTGAGAACTTATAAAAAACAAGTTAAAGAAGAGAGGAACAATAGAAAGATTGATGCCTTAGCAAAGATTACTTGTCTCAACTGGGAAGATGAATGACGGATCCTATCGTAGGAGGGGCAATGTAATAGATTGGCACATTTATGTCCACTGCATTTGGAGGATAGGAATGTTGAGATTAAGTGGAAGACTAAATCCAGGTAGAGAGGGATTAAAGAGAGAGATGCTAATACAAAATTCTTCCACTTGATGGCTTTGGGTAGGAGAAGAAAAATTCGATTGAAAAAATGAGGGTGAATGGTAGTGACTACTAAGGTTTTAAAAAACATGAGGCGGTATCGAGGCGGTTTGCCTTCATCGAGGTGAGGCGTAAGCCTCGAGGTGGTTAAGGTGTAAGCCTCAGGATTTGTATAAAAACATGGAAAAATGATATGATATATACTTGTTTACTGTTAATGAGGAAATAATAATGTAAATAACATATTTTCATAATATTTTTTCGCTATCACAACATTAAAAGAGCGAAACTAAATGAGAGATGACATTTAAATAAAAAGATAAACATCCATACCATATAGAAGATTAGAAAGCATAACTAAAGTACAACTAAACCAACTTCTCAAATCATTGGGAGACTTACAAGCTAAAACATATATTAAAATGAAGGTACATAAGACATCCACATCAAAAACTCAGAAGAACTAAAACACATTGTAGACTCTAGTCTCTTCCTCCTTGAACACCATCAGAGTTAAGCTCATCAATGTTGTCGTTAGGACTAGTCGCATCATCCCAAGAGTCATTCATATACTTCATCCTAGACTTATACTCTACATCTTCCTCAGAATCTCCGTCACTCTTGAAACTCTTCCTCCTCAATGTCAATAACTTTGCCTAAAAGATAAGTCACTTTAAACAATATCCCTTAGAATCTTAGTTTGTAAATTTAAACATTATAGTTCAACAAAATATAAAATTGCTTATTACCTTTACCCTTGTCCTTTCTCTTTTGTTTCTTTCTTTTACTTCCTCTTGTATTCCTCCCACTGCTCCTACTAATTGCTCAAGATCAATAGGATCCTCTTCTAGGGCTATAGTTGCATCAAGCTCTTCATAAGCATCAATCTCTATTTCGCAAAGTTGTAGCTCAGCGATCCACTCATCATCTGAGTCCACTTCCTCTAAGCATAGAGGATCATCCATTGTCTTCACTTGTGTTTCAATTTCAAATTGAACATACAATAAACCAAGTCATTGAGTTTATCTTGTCTCAGCTTGTTCCTTCTCGTAGTATGGACCTACTCGATGAAAAGTTCACCATTTAATTATTTATAATCATAACCTAATGATTATATATTACTCTAAATTTAAAACACAAATATGATCTTTTAACCTGATTAAAAGCACTCTAATTTCGCTCGCATGCGAATGCACTATAAGTCAAATCATTTAATTATTTATAATCATAACCTAATGATTATATATTACTCTAAATTTAAAACACAAATATGATCTTTTAGCTTGATTAAAAGCACTTTAATTTCGCTTACATGCGGATGCATTACAAGTCAAAGTTAAAATGCATCGTAAACTTCTTCAGCTCAGGTGTTTCATCACCAAATGCTTTCCACCAATCTACTGTAATGGAAAATGTGTTTTTAGTATATAGAAAAAGATGCACAAAATTTATTAATTTACCAAGACTCCTCTTCTTCCGAGTCTCAATGCCATTGGATCATCCAAATAATCCTCTTCCATTAACAAATGCATCTGATTAGAGATCCGCATTCAAGCTCTCATCCTGGTCGGAATCAACCTATGGAAGCATGAGTACAAGCCCATCTTTACTTCTGAATCAACTGAAAAAGTTGGTTCATACTGGCATTGAGAATTTAGAAAATAGGCAGCATCATGCAAGTGTGTGTGTAATTGCCTATCCCATCTTGTGTCAATAATGTTTTAGATTGTCTTGTATTTCTTTTTATTATTATCCAAATTTTTAGCAATATCTTCCTTAGCCCTATCCGTAGCCTCATAAATAAATCCCATGGGTGGATATTGTTCAGCATCCACCATTCTTCAAACCAACACCAACGGTTTGATTGCTCTTATCGCATAGGGTACATCATGCCAAAATGTTCTACTTTTAAGGATAATATTTTGTATAGCTTGCCCTTAAATCTTCAATGCATAGCTGCTGCACTGTCACCTTTTTGTGATGAAAAAAGACTTAAGTGCATCTTTTTACATTAGCAATCTCTACAAGGTAAGGAAAGCAATAGCAAGCCGAATGACAGGTCTCGTCAAGTCTCCTCCTACATTCTTTCTTATCATGGCCACCACCCAAGCATGTGCGTATATGTAATTGATTATTTGTTTGGCCTTCTTGAAAACATAGTCATGAAGAGGTAATTTCACGATATCCTTCAACATAAGGTTAATGCAACGAGTAACGCATGGAGTCTAATACAAATGTTTCCCTTCTTTCCATCAATTTCTCTTCAGCTTTTTTGTAAGCTGATGCATTATCTGTTATCACTTGGATAACATTGCTTTTGCCCACTTCTTCAACAACATCATCCATCAATTTGAAGAGAATCAACATTCTTGATCTCATCAGAGTAATCAACAGATTTTAGGAACCATGTACCTTTTGGGTTAACCAAAAAATTGATCAAGGTATGCCCTTTTGTATCTGTTCAACCATCAGACATTATGCTACATTCAATCTCTGCCCAAGATGCTTTTGCTTGGTCCATCATAGTAGCTATTGTCTTGACTTCTTTCAAATTCCAAGTTTGTAGCTTATGCATTGTAGGACCTCTAAATCCCCTTCCATAGTTACATGTTGAAGCATTTGCCAGTAAGATGGACTGGTGGCCAAATTGAATGACAATTCATTCTCAATGAGGAATCTCCCAATACTAAGACACGTTCTAATTTTTTGTTGTTTTTTCCAAGAAGAATTCAAAGTAACCTGCTTTGGAGGACCTTTGAGGAGCACTATCAGGTCCACCACTTCCAGGCCCGGCTTTTTATCCAACTCTTGCAACAAATAAATCCATAGGACTCCTCAACACTTGCACATCTCTTGATCCTGTAGGTGCATTTTCCTCATGGCCAGATGGACCTACTGTATATGCACCTATGCGATGAATTTCTTTCATTTCTTCAAGTGTTTTTCTACCAGCTTCTTTGCTAAGAATGCCTTAATTTTAGTTTTAACTTCAGGTGGCACCTTTGCACATGCTCCCACATTTTTGTGTCTTTGCTAAGTGCTCTTTCAATCTTGCAATGCCACCAATGATAGTTTTCCTACAGAAGTTGTACTTCATATACTTATATCCTTTCTCCTTTTGAGATCCTTGAAGGTCAATTTTCGTGCAGTACTTCCATCCAGGATCAGACTTGCCAGTGGATCCTTCTTTTCCTCCTCTTCTCGCCTTTGGCGCCATGTCTAAAAGTATAACAATTGGACCACAAAATTCAATTAAAAAATATAACATGGTAAGTTGATAACCTACAAAAAAATTAACCTAAATGACCTAACCTAAACATAACTAAAAACGTGTAAATGATGTAGTGTAATGTAATCTGCAAGAGATTAGTAATTAAATAAATAACCTAAATGACTTAAACCTCAGAAATAAATAAAACTAACAAATTCAAATGACCTAAATAACAAATCCATCAACAGTAAAACCTAAAAAATAACAAAATCCTTTTGAATACACTTAAAAAACCAACAAAAATTGCATAAATGACCACAAATCAGTGAAATAAAACTCATTTGGGGCCTTACACATCGCATCGCCCTACCTATGCAGGACTGTCGACCACTTGTGGTGGTGCTGGGTGACACCGTCGACCTCATGGGGCATTGCTGGACTGCGGTGGGGCGTTGCTGGACCACCAACGACGTTGCTGCACCACCGGCGACGCTCCTCCTTCGACATTGCTACAGGTTGGGTTGAAGACATGCCTTCATTGGGTATTCTTCTTGGGTCGAAGATAATAGAGTGTTGCTTGGTCAGGGGTCTTTTTTTCTCATTTCTTGGTTTTTAAACCTTAATAGATGTCATGTGACAAGCACATGACAACTTCTAAAGCTTGAGGCGACGCCTTATACTCGCCTCATCGCCTCTAGTGCCTTGGCTAAGTGAGGTGCACGCCTCACGCTTGCAGATCGAGGCTATTGCCTCGCCTTGAGGTGTATGCCTCTATAGCCTCGAGGTGTATTTTTTCAAATCATGGTGACTACAATGGCAGAGAATTAGTGGGATGGGCGATAGTTGAGTATTTCAGAGAGTTTATATGCAGGAGGGTTGGGCAATGGAGATAGTTGGGGCTAGATATTCCTTCTATTACTAAGGACTAATGTTTCAAATGTTGATGTTGTTTCGACAAGTCAAAAAGGAGGCATGTCGCCGACATTGGGGGAATTTTGGGAAAATCGCTTGAAAAGGTCGAAAAAGGTCCAAAATATCACAAATTTGATAAAAATGAATATTTCAATAATTACTACATGTATAACAAAATGCTTAGAAGATCAAAATCATATGTTTTGAATGAAAACATAATAGAAACGTGCTAGTGGCATAGCTATTGGCATATCGATAGAGTCATAGTATTCAAAAGAAAAGACACAAAGCAATCATATATAATTTTAAAGTTCATGTGGTATGCGTACTTTAATCTCTTCATACCCTTCCATAGCAAAAAGAATCCTTAATATCGAATATCTCAATGCAGAAGTAGATAACCAAGATATGAGGTTATAGCCTTTAAATTTTCCAAATGCCATCAATATAGTTGTAGCCTTAGGATGTTTTTTTCATCCTTTTTTTTGAAGGAACCATGGATATCTATAGTCTCTATTTGTTATGATTTCAGCAAGTTGCATCAGGGATAAGGATCTTGAGACTTGCTATATAAGCTTGTACTTCTACTTTGTATCACCATCATAAGTGAAATTAGATTTGAGACTTGTGATCTTAGATATATGACGTGTTGCGCATAGGCTTACTCCCTACATCATTGCCTTATGATCACAACTCAAAATCTTTGTAAATTAGGATCTAGGAATCACTTACACATATAAAGAGATGTTTTTTTTTTTTTTTTGAAAAAACATGTTGGTGACATATCAACGATATGTTGGAAATTTTATGCTTAGGGGCTTTAATTTTAACAATATCTCATCGATACCCCTCGATATCGGTGACATATTGATCTATATTAGGGAAAAAGATGTAATAGGGGGTGTCAATATCTCTTGAGGCCTCAATATTAACATATTGGCGATATGTCACGGACATGTCTTTCCTTGCTAAGGACCAGGTCGTGGAGATTATTGTTTCTTTCATGGAAGACGAAGTCAGGAGGGTTATATGGGTATTAAATGCAAATGCTTGTCCCTGCGTTTATCTATAAGGAATTCTAGTCAACAATTAAAGATGATGTGTTGTAGGTTCTACACCAATTTGTTGATGAGAATCAAGGTTTTAATAGGATTAACAAATTCTACATGTTCTTGCTTCCAAAGGAGGGTATTGAGGAGTACAAGCCTATTGAGTTATCTAATGTAGTCTATTTTATTGTTGCAAAAGTCCTTGTAAACAAGCCTATTGAGTTATCTAATGCAATCTATCTTATTGTGGTAAAGGTCCTTACAAACAAGATTGAGAGGAGTATTAGAAGAGATTGTTGCAGTTGTGCAGACTACGTTTCTTCCTGGTCGGAGTATTCTTGACGAACATATGGTTGCCTCAGAGATCTTCACTTTTTGGAAAAGGATGAGGAAGAAGGCTTTCCTTTGGAAAGTCAATTTTACCAAGGCTTATGATTCTATTTAGTGGTCTTTCTTGTGAGTGTACTTAATGGGAAGGGGATTCCCTCCTTGGTGGGTGAATTGGATGAAGAGATGTGTAACAACTTATTTTTATTAATGGCAATCCGACGGGTGGGTGGATTCAACTGAGAAGAAGGGTTAGGCAGGGTTGTCCTTTGGCTCCAATGTTATTTGTCCTAGCAGCAGATGCCTTGGCAAGAGCTTTAGCTAGATCTTTTGAAAGAAATCCCTTAAGTGGCTTCCCTAAGGGGAATGGAAGTCAGATTCAAGTGCTACAGTATGCAGATGACACTCTCTTTTTTGTGGAAGGCTTTGAAGTTGAGGCGAGAAGGGTATAAATTCTTTTGAAACTTTTTGGAGAGGCCTCGAGGTTGCAGATAATCTTCCCCAAATCTATTTTTATACCTTTTTAGATGTCCTTATAGGAGTCTAGTGCTTGTAGTTTGCACTTGCACACTGTGGAGAGTTCGCTTCCAGTCTCCTGTTTGAGCTTTCCTTTGCCAGACAAGCAGATGTCCTTATATGATTGGAAGCTTTTAATCGAGAGGTTGGAGAGAAAGTTGACATGCTAGGCATCTAAAATTCTTTCTAAAGGTGGGACATTAGTTCTTTTGAAGGTGGTGTTGGTTGCGATGCCATCCTATTTTACATCAGTGTTGAGGTTATCATAGAATATTGAGAAGATATGTGCATTGATGAGGGACTTCTTTTGGACCAATTATGGGTCAACTAGTAGAGGAGCAAGATTGGTTGCTTGGGAGGATGTTTGTAAACTGTTAGAGGAAGGTGGTTTAGGAGTTAAGAGGTTCGAGGAAGATGAATGACGGCCTCTTGACGAAAGGGATAGCTCTACTCTTGGGGCACAAACAAGATATGGTTGGATGGGTTATAGAGGCACGTTATGGAGCCTTTAGAAGTTGGGATTTGCTGGATTCATTGTAAGTCGAGGTTTCACACTCCATTAAAGGCCTGTCAATGGTTATGCCTAAGGTACAAAATTTCTTCTCCCTTGTGGTGGGCGCGGGCGATTTGTTTCTGTTTTGGTTGGATAACTGGATGGGATCGGGAAAGCTTAGGGAATGCTTTCCTAGATTGTTTGCGTTGGCTAACATGTGAAGGTGATTGACTGTTGGGAGAACTCTTGGAATCCCACTTTTATGGGAAACCTTTTTGATCGGAGGATCTTGGAACTCTAAGTGCTATGGCAGGAGTTGGAAGATTGTCGTCCAGAGGGGGGATTGGATGCTTTTGTGTGGAATGAGGGTGAGTTCTTTGTTAGGAAGGCATATGGGAGATTGGGCAGTGGAGGGGTGGCAATCAATGTTGATTTTTGTAGGGATTGCAGGCAGATTTGGTTAGTGTCTTGTCCTTTGAAGATAAAGATTTTTGTGTGGTTACCCAGAAAAGGAAGGCTGGTGGCGAAAATTTGGAGAGCAAGATGGGTGGCAGATGCTGATAAGGTGTGCCTGCCATGTTGAGGGTAGGGATGGAAACAAGTTGAGTTTGGTTAAACTTATACCTATACCCATTTAAAAAATCTATATCCATATCCTACACATATACCCATTGGGTACAAAAATTCAAACCCATATCCATCTACCCATCGGGTATCTATTTACCTATTGGATACCCATTTATAAATTGATCTTACAATCAAATTGTGCCCAAATTAGAGTTAAAGAAGAAAAAAATCTATAACATGATTTGTTAATTGTTTATTTTTAACAAGCTCAAAACATAGGGGCTTGAGCTACTCCAATTTTATTGATCCTTACTAAAATTATTACAAAAAGAACTTTTAAAGGGGAATACATAAAAAATGAAAAATAAAAAATGCAAAGGACAAAATATAAGTACATTTCAAACAAAAAGATCATCATCCTTGAAATAAATGTTTAATGGAAGCTTCAAAAGCACTTCCAACCTTTAAAATAATGGAAGGAATCATGAGAGAGATTAGGGTTGTGGGAATGAGGGACTTAGGTTGGGACTTATATAGCTCAGGTAAATGGGGATTTTATTTGAGTATTTGGGTTAGTTAATGGGTATAGATTTATACCATACCCATACCCAAACCCGGTAGGGTTTGGGTCGGGTTTTACTCATTATTTTCAGGTTAGGTTGAGTCAGTGCTGTTAAGGCACTCGCCTGAGGCGAGGCATTTTGCTTTGGGCGATGCCTAGGCGAGCACCTGAGGTCTAGGCTTTAGGCACTGGGGTGAGCGCTTGAGGTAAAAAATTTGATTCCACTAACCTAAATACATCGTTGATCGGTCTTGGAGCTAACGCCCCTCGCAGCTCGATGCTCACCACCATTCGCCGCTACTTAATCCTTGCCCCCTCGCCACCGTTGTAGGAGGTGATCTTTACTGCTCCACGCTCAGGTTTGGAATGGGGTTCGACGCCTTCTCAATACAGTTCCACTAATTGCGATCCTTTGGGCAGTACTTGCAGATGTTGGTGAACGCGAGAGGCTGCCCTAGAGCAAGAAATATGAGTGGGTGTTGTTTGGGATGTCCTCGCCTTGCACGAAGAGGGCCTCGGGGTCGTACCAAGCCCAGCAGCAGAAGGACTTGGCCCTGACTTCGAAGGAGAGGAACTCCCCTAGGAAGATTGTCTTGTGCATTGTGCCGATGAGGCAGCGGGGCTCCAAAGAATAGCAAGCAGTGGTTGTTTTGGGTTTGTTAAACCCTAAGAAGATGTTTTGGATTTTTACCTATTTAGCGTATGTTCTCTTACTCTTACTTGGTGGCTATACAAAAAAAAAAAGGAGGGTGATAGAAAGAAAAAAAAGATAAAAAAGGAGAAAAAAGGGGAGAAATAAAAGGGAAAGGCAATGTGTGAGAGAGAGAGAGAGAGAGAGAGAGAGAGAGAGAGAGAGAGAGAGAGAGAGTTGGACTTAAAAAAAGTTGATGAAGTTTAAGAGAAGTTGTTTCATGGGAGCATTGTTGTGGAGCTAGTTGTTTTAGTTTGTGGCATTAGATTATCTAAAACTTTTAGTCATGCTTAGGTTTATGTTTTTTTGCTTGTGAACTTGGTAATATGGTGGTTGGTCATGCTAGGATTTATGTTTAAAGTCTTAGTTATGTGCTTTCTATAATCTTTTTTTTTGAAAGAGGAAAGGGTAGTTATCCGGAGAGATAACTACCCAAAAACTTACATAATAGAATCAACAATAACAAACATTACAAAAGGCGGACCCCAAGGTCCCCCACTCACACCGAAACAACCCAAAGAGAAAACAAGGAGTCGATAGACTCAACAAAATTCTCCACGTAAGGTCTCTGGCCTCGGAAAATCACCGCATTCCTGCCCAATCAAATCCCCCAAAGGACCACCAACGGCTTGGCCAGCTCCTTTTTCGAACGGAAAACAAATCGTCCACCACCACCACCTCCGCTTTTGAAGCTGCGCCAGAATTCCTCAAACAGTCGGCACTCCCACCATCTCTCGCCCATTCTATCCCAAACTTGCACCACAAAAGGACAGACGAAAAAAAGGTGGTCAACATCCTCCTCACCACCTCCACATAAGGAGCAGACTTTACACACTCCAGGAGCCCACCTTCCCTCCACACCTTAGTCACCAGCCTTCTCCTCCTAAGTAGCCAGGCGAAAATCTTGACTTTCAGCGGACACGCGGCTTTCCACATCTGTCTGCAGTCCCTTACCAAATCCAGCTCCACCCCAGGATCACTAGCAGACAATCTCTTGTAAGCAGCCGCAACTGAAAACTCACCTTCATCCCAACCAAACATGTCTGTACCAGCCGCCGGATGCAGTCCCTCCAACTCAGCCAGTAATGTCTGGAAATCATGCGTTCTTGCATCTGACAGATTGCCAACAAAACGCGGGTACCACCCACTATCCCACACCTCGGCCACGGACGCCACCTTGTTCTGGGATAAGGCAAACAGTCTCTGAAATCTTCTACAAAGCGCACCACCACCTGTCCAGTCATCCTGCCAGAATCTGAAAATCTCCCCTGTTCCCAACACAGGGACGAAACAGTTCCTCACCCTCGGGGCCATCGTCGACAAGCCTTTCAGGAAGTGAGAAGCACCCCTAGGCGGAGACACCAGAAAATCCCAACGCATCGGACAACCATATGCCGTCTCAAACACCTTGCCCAACAGATCCCCCCTTCCTTCCAACAGGCGCCCCACCCACTTCGCCAACCGACTGTCATTAGACCTCTCCAAATCCCTCACGCCTAGCACCCCGTCCTCCAGCGGTCTGCAGACCTCCTTCCAAGCAACCAACCTGGCACCCTGTCCATATGTCCCCTGGTTGGACCAGAAGAAACCCCTCATGGTTCTTTCAATCCTTGCAATCATTTGTCGAGGCATCTTCAGTACAGAGATGAAATATGACGGCATCGCCGACAGAACCGCCTTGAGTAGGATCAGCCTCCCACCTCTAGACAAAAGCCTGGATGCCCACCCCTCCAGCCTCCCAACCAGTCTCTCCACCAGGGGGGTCCAGTCTCTCACCAGAATCCTCCCATCTGACAACGGCAGGCCTAAATACTTAATCGGAAGTTTACCCTGTTCTGTGCCAAGACCCAAACTGCATCCCCTTGCCTCCGTCTCATTCATGTTGAATGGGACAAAATCCGACTTAGCCAGGTTAATCTGCAATCCGGATGCCTCACCCAGCAAGAAAACCAGGAACCTCAACCTTCTGGCCTCCACTTCTCCACCTTCAATAAAGAAGATCGTGTCATCCGCATACTGGAGCAAAGGGATACTCGTCCCATCCCTCAGGGAGAAACCACTCACCAGTCTTCTCTCACAGGACCTCCTCGCCGCCCTAGCAAGAGCATCCACAGCAATCACAAAGAGCATCGGGGCCAGCGGACAACCTTGCCTCACCCCCCTCCTAGGCTGGACCCAACCCCCAGCTGGGTTTCCATTGATAAGAACCGAGAAAGATGTCGTGGTGACGCACCTCTTCATCCACTCAATCCATGCCGGTGGGAACCCCCTCTTTACCAAGGACGCCCAAATAAACGACCACTGGATCGAGTCATAAGCTTTGCTGAAATCTACCTTCCATAAAAAAAGCCTTCTTCTTTTCTCTCTTCCAGGATGAAAGGATTTCCGATGCTACCACAAAACCTTCCAAGATATTCCTGCCAGGGACAAAAGCTGTCTGCACTGAGTCTATGATCCCACCCAGCGTCCTCCTCAATCTGTTCGCCAGAAGCTTAGCCACCACCAAGTAAATAGCATTCGAAAGAGCTATCGGTCTGTACTCCCGAATCTCCTCAGCGCCCTCCCTCTTCGGCAATAAGAACATATAGAACTTGTTCAGTCTGTTAAATCCCGAGTTGCCCGTTCTAAACTCTTGCACCACTTGCATAACGTCTTCCTTCACCACCGGCCAGAACTCTCTGTAGAAGGCAACCGGGAAACCATCCGGCCCTGGACACCCATCCGCGTTCAGCCCCCAAATTGCCTCACGAACCTCATCCTCCTCAAAAGAACCCGTCAAAAAATCCGCGTCTGCCTCCCTGATTTGTGGTATCCCAGATCCCAACCACCTCCACCTTCCCCCCCGCCTCCACCTCGTGAAATCTCTAAAATACCTTACAGCCGCCTCTCCCACCGCTTCCTTTCCCACAAACTCCTCCCCATCCACCACCAACCTGTCAATCCAGTTCCTCCTTCTCCTGCCCGACGCAGTCATATGAAAAAAGCGGGTATTGGAATCTCCCTCCTTCAACCACTTTTGCCTAGATCTCACCCTCCACTCGACCTCCGCTTTCCTGTCTTCCTCCTGAATCACCTGAGTCAGTCTCGCTCTGTAAACCCTGTCATCTTCTAAAAGGAGCCTAACATCCTCTGCCCTGTCCAGGCGTGTAATCGCAGCAAGAGCCTCCTCTTTCTTCCTCCCCCGTTCCTCCCTAACCCACTTGATGTGGGACTTCAAGAAAAATCTCAAATCCTTCAGCTTCGCTTCTAACCTGGCAGCCGTCGACCCATCCACCTGAGTAGACCTCCACCGTTCCTCAACCAAACCCCTAAAGCCCTCCTCCAAAAGCTACGCTTTGTCGAACTTAAAATAAGTGCCATGCCTCCATACCTCGTTCGACGTCCATATCAAGGGGGTGTGATCCGAGAACGGATGTTCCAAAGGTCTAACCTCCGCCATCGGGAACAACTCTGCCATCGCCGTTGAAACCAGAAACCTGTCAATACGGGATCGTTGCCCTCCCGCATTCCTCCATGTGTAGAGACATGACAACGGAAGCATATCAATCAGCCCCTGGTCTGCCACAAAGTCCGCAAACGCCTCAGAGCCCTGGTCCAATCCCCCTCGGTCGCCCGGTTTGTCCTCAGCCCGCAGAGTAACATTAAAATCCCCACCAATCAGCCAAGGGACCCCCTGGAAAGCTGCCGCAGCCTGGTTCAGATCTTCCCACAAGACCTGTCTCCTCCGACCCTCCGTCGGGCCATAAACCGAGGAGAGGAGCAAACACGTGTCATCCCGGCGTCTCTGAAGTCTGACAGTGACAACGTTGGATCCAATCATAGAGTCCAGCAAGGAGAACTCCTCCCTCCACCCCACAACAATTCCCCCCGCACTCCCAACCGCATCCAGGGCTAGGAAACCCCCACATCTCTCTCCCCCCACCTCCCTCCACAACCTTCCATCACAGCTCCCCAACTTCGTCTCTTGGAGAAAGACCATATCAGGCCCCCATCTCTGAATATACCCCCGCAGAACCTTTCTTCTTGACGGATCATTCAGACCCCTCACATTCCAAGATAAGACCTTAGTCATGTGGTCCTTCGGGAAACGCCTCCAGATGTCAGCCGTCTAAACCCCATCATCTCTGCCACGACATTCTCCTCCTCATCCAGCAAATGACATCGGTCCTTCGAGATTCCCTCACCATCACATACCTCAATTCCACATCCCACAGCTACCAAATCCCCAACAGCCTTGAAAACCTCTTCGCCGGCACCAGCCCCCAGCAGCTCAGCCTCACCCCCAAGCTGCCCAGCCGCCTCCGTCATTCTCTTCCCCGCCTTCGCATCCCCCAGCTCCCCATCTCCACCACCAGCCTCCGCCGCCTGCCGCCCCTCTGCCAGCCCAGGGAACCCCGGAGCAGACAGGTCCCCGTCGCCGCCCTCAGCAGACGTCGCCGCTGACGATGCAACGCCACCAAACGTCCCCAGCCCCTCCGGCGAACGGCGTCGGTCGACCCCAACCTCCCCCCCAGACGGGGTCCTCCGAGCCAACCCCCTACGGTATGACCACCACAGCCGATAGAGGAGTTTCTGCGACCCGGCCGTCTTCTGCTCCCATCGTCGTTCGCTCCCCTCCCCGCCAATCACCATCAGTCCTGCCGCCTGGCCCTGACCAGCCCAGGAGAGCTTTGAAACCCCTCCAGCAGCCTTCCGCCCCTCCTCCGCAGAAACCAAGGGACGCGGGGACGAGCATGCAAAGGGATCCGACCCGGCTACAGCACCGGAGCCCCCAAAACCTGTAACCGGGTCGCGCTCACCCGACCCGAGACCGCCCCTGCCACCTCCTCAAGAGCAGGAGCCCGCGCGTCGACACCGACACTCCCACATCCAGCGGGGCTGCCCAAATTCAGCGTCGCATTCAATTCCTCCGCCTCCTTCGCTGAAACCGCAGCGGCCCTCTGCATTCTCGCCGCATCGTCTGCCACTGAACGCGCCACGGGAATCGCGTTCACCCCGAGATCCCCGCCATGATCTCCGCCACGACCTTCGGTCTTCCCAAAAACAGTCCGGCCCACCTCCGCCCGTCTGCCGCCATCGCCACCACACGTCGCCGCCGCTCCGCCACCCACCACCTCAGCAAAGGACCTAGGGTTCTCAGAACCCCAGGAGACTCGGAGGAGCCAGGCGGAACTTCCCCACCGGAGCACCGATCTCTCCACCAACTGCCGCCCCGGCTTCACCTCCACCCAAGCCTCGATCCGCGACAGGTTCGCCTCCTTCAAGCCAGTGCCGCTACACCTACGCAGCCTCGCAAATGGGGCAACCATCGCTGCGACCACCTCCACCGTGCGGAGGAAAAGCGGGACCCCCTCAATTAGGACCCTCCTCCTCGCGCCAGATGACGGCCTCTCTGCCAACGCCCCATCAGACCTGACCGGCCATCGACATCTCACCACACCCTCGCCACAACGGAGCACCCTGAAGACCAGCTGCCCCAGCTCCACTCGGCTCAGCCCCAGCAACACCATCCGCCCTCCTCCCAGAGAAGCCACCCTCACTCGACCCCCGTCAGCCCCCAAGTAGGCGGCGACTGCCTCCCTCAGGGTCTCCAAGACCACCGCAACCAACGCTGAGGCCAGCTTTCGTTCCAGTTCTCCCAACTCCTCCGACCACGGCTCTTCGACCTCCACGAGGGGTGCACCCACCGGAGGGGGCGGAGGCGTCTCCCCTCTCCTCGAGGAAACCACGTCACCCGACCTCCGTCGCCCACAGCCCGATCTCCGGTGACCCAGAACGCCACAGCGCAGGCAGCGCACCGGGTTCCTGCACACCGCCGCCAAGTGCCCCTCCCCAAGGCACTTGAAGCACCTCACCGGCACCGCCTCCCTCCTCGGCCTCCCGCCCACCACCGTCCAGCCCGGGCCAACTCTCCCTGCCCCGATCGCCAGACCTCTCTCTCTCATATCCGTAATAGCCGGGCCACTTCCTCATATCCGCCAAGATATTACATAGTGCTTTCTATAATCTTTGGTATGACTTTTGTTTGGACATGTTCTTTTTATTCATGAATTTCATTGTTGGATTTGTGTTTTTACTTGTACAAAGTACTTTTTATTTTGCAATTTTAACTATTGTTTCACATTTTTGCTTATTATATTTTGCTGATGGATCTATGCATGAGATTAAAGGAGCATCTAATTTATTGATAATTTATATATATTTCAAATAAATAAATAAATTAGCGCTGCATTTGTTTCGGGCGAGTGCCTAACGCCTCGGGCGTTTTGGACCCCCTCACTTTTTAGCATCTCTCACCTTTGATAGCACTGGGTCGAGTTGAATTCGGGTCGAGTTTACTGAAACTTGCATCCCTAGTCGAGGGTAGATGAGGACATTGAGCATTTGTTTTTTGGATGCTCTTTCTTAGCTTACATGTGGGGGCGTTTCGGTTTATCTTGCATAATGCACTGTGGTAAAGACACTTTTTGGAGATCTTTTAGGGTTGAGAATTCCAATGGAGAGCCATGCATCTATAGGACTAAGTAGAGGGAATGCCAATGCTTTAGCGATTCTTTGGGGCATATGGCTTGGAAGGAATGCAATTATCTTCAAAGGGCAGCCCTCGTACCCTAAAAATTTTATTTCTTGTATTTCTGCACTTAGGAATTTATAGGTAACCACTATGTAATATCTTGACACTTTGCATATGATTAATATATTTGTTGGCCCCTTTTCGAAAAAGAATAATTGGAGAAATCTCATTAGATGAGATTTAGAGTCGGAGATTATTTTATTATTTGACTAATACAATAGGTAGAGAATAAATGAAGAGATCAAATTTGAAATGAACAATAACACATGTTTAAAGTTGAGATTAAAGTTAATAAAAATCACAACACAACTTTTGAAACTCAAATTATAAATAAAACAATTATTTCTTTGAGTTGAAATGGGATATTTGATTGTCCATTGCGAGCAAAGAGGACAATGGGACCAAAGAGCATCAACAATGCTAATGCAAAGGGCTAGATTTAAGAATAGCAACATGTCCATGTGATATATCCCCATATTGGTGATATATCCACCAATATGTGAAATATTTGTATTGCAACCCTTGTTGATATTTGTGATATTGCTGATACCATCGATATCTTGGAATAACGATATTCCATGGGTATCGATGTGAGCTCTATTGGTGATACACATTTTGTTGGCGACATGTTGCAATATTTGATCCCTTGTTGGAGACATCTTGAACCCTGTCCGTGCCTTTTTCTCAACTTAAGAAAACTCCATGTTTTGTTTTTTTTTTTGAAAGAACACTCCATGTTATTTTTATACAAATCTTCTAATTATGGCCATAAAATGAGATTAATTCTTTGTTTTACATCAAACTCTACTGTTCGCTTTTCTTGTTTTGCGATATAAAAGTTTAACTTTTGTGTTTTTTAAATTATATTTGGCTTGTTGACATTTTGCCAAAGAGCGAATATCCTGGAAAGGTTATTGCTACAACAACAATCAAGTCTTTTTTCACATTAAGTGGGGTCGATTATATGGATTCTTTGCCTCTACACAGATCGATTTTTAGATATTTCAGAACTTAAATTAAAGTAATTGAGGGCATGCTTAATAGTTTCCTTCCAACACTTGTTTGGTCTTCTTCACCCCCTCTTAGCGGGTTTAACCTCCAACTTCTCGCATCTCCTAACTGAAGTATCTAGTGGCCTTCTTTATAAATGTTCAAATCACCTTAGACGTACTTCTCACATTTTATTCTTTATCGGTGCCACCTTAACCTTTTTTCTAATAATCTCATTTGAAATACGATCCTTTCTTGTATGACCACACATCTATCTTAACATCTTTATTTCTGCTACAGATATCTTCTGTACTTGCCTATAGTTGATAGTCCGGCATTCAAAACCGTACAACATGGTTGGTCTTACCGCAGCTCGATCGTATTTTCCTTTGACTTTTAAAGGAACCTTCTTATCACAGAGAACACTTGATGCACCCCTCCATTTCAACGACCTTGCATTAATTCTATGTGTAACATCTCCATCAATTCCACCATCTTGTTGGAAAATGGATCCTAAGTACTTAAAGATATCTTTCATTGGAATACATTCTTCTCCAATTTTTATATCAATCCCTTCATGGTTCCCTATACTACTAAACTTGCATTCCATGTACTTAGTCGTCGTCCTACTTATGCGTAATCCTTTATCTTTCAGGGATTCTCTCCAAAGTTCAAATTTTTTGTTCACTCCATCTCTTATCTCATCAACCAACACAATGTCATTAGCAAAAAACATACACCATGGCACCTTAGCTTGGATAAGGGCTTAAAGTCGATCCTTGATGCAGACCAATGGTGATATCAAAGTAGTTCGTCAAATCACCTTAGTCTTTACATAAGCTGTTGCTTCATAGTACATATTCTTTATGAGATTGATATATAAAATAGGTACTTGTCTTTTCTCCAAAATTCTCCATAAAATATATCTTGGGATAGAATCATAGGCCTTTTGTAAAGGTTATTGCTGATTTGTTAATAAACTGAATTCGGACAGTATGATATATTGCTTGGAATCGTCAAATTTTCCCTGGGCCACTGGATAAGAAAATAATTTAATTCTGTTTGTTAAATGACTGGCTTGAACTCTTTGGTATCTGGCTCAACGTTTTGATGGGAAGTGCCATATTGTCAGGTAGAATTTTGATGATCATATTTAAGCAATGGTACCAATGCTTTTGCTTGTACTAGTCATTTGCCTTTTCTCAATCGAAAAAGAAAAACAATAGTCTGCTAGGTGCAAACTATTGTTGGGTTTCTAATCATTTTACTTTGCTCTTTTTTTTCCTCTTAAAAAAAACATGCTGCTCTTTTAATCTATTCTGTATATTTTTTTTCACTCGACTCATTTTTGAACTCTTACCAAAATTTTATCTCTTGCCTCTGAGTGTATGGAGGCTTGCCTCCACATATGAAAGGTGGTGTTAGTTAGTTGCCCCTTCCACAATATTTTTGGTATGTTATCTAGAGTAGTTGTATACTTGGGTTTTGGAACAAAGTCTGGAAAATAGACAACCGTTTTACCCTCAAATTAAAAATATTTGCCGAGAGGCTATGCAACAAAAAGATGCATATCAAGAATGCGGGACATCACAATCATACCCTTGGCACACCTATCTTAGTATCAGATTCCTAATACAAGAAATTAGAAAAACTGCTGTAGTGGTAGAGATTCTAGACTCAGCATTTGCACTACTTCCAAGGACGCCCTTTGAACCAGGATACTATCGGGAAACTGAAAGAGATTGTTACAAGGTTCACATAATCCGAGTCAATGAGCTGAAGACATTTAATGCTATTTTCTCAACCTGTTGTGCAATTAAATTGTTCTGATGGGACTAGTCCGCCTTCCTTATCTTATTTTGACAACTAAAAAAAATTCTATGCTTATAGCTTGATTTTCTAGAATAATAACATGGAAGCTTTAAAAAAAATAACATGGAAGCTTTAAAATTATATCGCAGATCGCCAAGTGAAGAACAGGATGATGCAATTGTTCGAGATGTGTTTGGTGATTCTGACGAGGATGAAGTTGCTTACCATGAAGCTCGTAATGCTCTTGAGCAAGAGCAACTTGTGAGTATAGTGTACTATGTTGTTTCAGTAAGATTTACATTTCTATAGAAGAATATTCATCCTCTCGGAAATGACACTCTGAATAATCATCTTGTACATTATGGTAACATAGATTGAGAGTGGTCCCATGCGATGTTTGGAGTAGCTTGATTCAAACTTATTTCATCAATTAAATTATCTGTGAAAATGGAAAAGTGCACTTATGAAATTGGCAGAGAAAGATAGGCATAGTCCTCATAAACATCTACCATGTTTTAAACTTGTACTTGTGGCTTTCGCATTCTTTCCATACATTTCCTGTCTTAGTTCATCAGAAATTGACCAGGTAAATAAATTTCTTCCTCAGATTCCTGCTTTTGAAAGATTAAACCTCAGTTCCAAAAAAATATTTCTTCTATCAAAAGGAATGTTGCAACATATGCATGCTTGTTGTTTATCAGAGATCGCCAATTGAGGAGGAAGAGAACTATGAAAGGACTTTGGCACCAGAAGATATTGTACCAGATGAAGATGCATATTATGAGTCGGCAGATGAGAATGCTGAGCAGAGAGCAAAGGAAAAGCCCGTGGGGCCACCTTTGGACATGGAAATTCCACTACAACAACCTCCAGGAATGCCTGATAAGGTAGCATTCTTTTGTCAATGATTTATTGGCATTCGATGGATTTTTACTATTGTGCTTGACATGTGAACAACTAATAAGAGCACTTTTCTTTAACAAACATCCAACTGTTAGGTTTGTGGATGGATGCAAGAACTTTCTTGATAGGATCAAGTTAGCTATATCTTTATGCTGATGATCTCTTAATTCTTCTGACTGGTTTTTTATTTTTTATTTTTTGCCATGGTGTATATAATGCATTTTCCATGTATTAATTATATTCTGTAACTTTGCCCAATTCTGATAAACTTCATGTGAAGTGCCGTCATATATTTCTCCCTTCTATTCTTATTTCAGTAAAATAAATGACTGGTGTTTTTCCTTACGTCCTTTTATGTACGTGCATGAAGCTTCTGTGCCTAATATCTCAATGGTTTGCAAAGATACACCTTCTTTAATTTATACCAGAGTACTGGTAGATTTTTCCTCTATGAAGCTTTCTCTTTATTTTACTGATATTTGCATTGTCAATGGAGAGTGAGCAGTTATACATTTATGCTTCTTTCAGATGAATATGATTAAAGTGTCTAACATTATGGGAATCGAGCCAAAGCCTTTTGATCCGAAGACATATGTAGAGGAAGATGTTTTCGTAACTGATGAATCTGGTGCTAAGAAACGTATCCGTCTGGAAGACAACATAGTTCGTTGGAGAAGTATACGAAACCGTGACGGCTCTATTTCTGTGAGTAGACTTTTATATCTGTGGTGGGAAAAGTACTTTCTTCTTTTTGCTGATGACCCAGCACCCTCCTAGTAAAGTGGGAAGGGTGTAACATCCCACTGATTATCTGCTCAAAAATGAAAAAGCCCCACTGCTTATGGTTTCAAACTGCAGCCAGAGTTTGAATTGCATCTGAATTTGAAATTTTATTTGGATTTTATTCCATTCCATGTCCACACATACATGTTTTTTTTTTTTGTATTTTTGTTCATTTTACTCTTATGCTTATATTGCATTGCAAGGATAAATCATTTAGTTTAGAAAGATTCATGGCTATCTTGTAATTATAAAAACAAACCATCCACCTGTCAAAGAGAAAAAATCTATCCTAGCTCCCTTCAGATGATATTGGACCATGAACTTTTGGTCTATGTCATGCAAGGAGACATTGCTTTTACTGATTTGAATTAAAGTATGATATCAAATTGCTCTTTTTTCTGTGTCCTATACCTATGCCCTATATTTATACATAGGTAGTAACTCCATATTGAGATCATTATCATCAACATTACTACCATCTTCTCAAACAACAAAAAACCTATCGTCATGATTGATATTGTCACTATCATTATATCAGTATCATCAACCAAACCCTGAGGGTGATGCATACATTTATGATCTTGCCTTTTTGGATCTCGTTGTGGGTATTACCTTGGTAGATCTTATTGAAGGTGAAGAATCTACCAGCAGACCATGGTTTTTTTGGAAAGGGCTTGGTTTTGGTTTTGCCTGGATGTTGGATTATTCATATCTAGGTTTGCATGGAATTTGAAAACTAGAAATACTGAACTTTTACAAATACTGAACTCTTGCATGATTTTATGTTTTTGAAGTATGAAAGCAATGCACGCTTTGTAAAGTGGTCTGATGGGAGTTTGCAACTGCTGATTGGGAATGAAGTTCTTGACTTATCTGTTCAGGAATCCGAGCATGACCATACACATTTATTTCTCAGGCATGGAAAGGTAATTCTTGGATCTGTCATGTCTTTATGTGATTTTTCTTTTCCTTCTTTGAAAACTCACATGTTCGTGTAGTTATTACACAAAAACCTTTTTTCCCTATTTTTCTTGATTGTTCAATTACAGATTCTTGGGATGTTCCTATCTATTTACATGGTAATTACAATTGATACAGGGTATTTTACAATCTCAAGGGAGACTCCTTCGAAAAATGAGATTTATGCCATCATCCTTGTCATCTAAGTCTCATCGCCTACTGACTGCTCTCGTTGACTCACGGAATAAAAAGGTGTATAAGGTGAAAAATTGCATAACAGATATTGATCCAGAGCGAGAGAAGGAGGAGAAAGAGCGGGTAAGCAGTTCTCATTTGCAGAATTTGATCATTAATCTTAGTTCAAGTATTAATTGTTTCAGTTTTTTTATTATTTTTTTAACATATATATGTTCGTTGCCAACTGCATACTTGTCTTGCAGATATTACATTTTATTGGATGTTGAGTCAGTTTTGAGGTAGGTCTTAAAAGTGGATGATAAAGCCTGACTTATTCTTTCCCTATGTATGGCATGAGTCATGACTCAAGGCACATTGACATGGTAGCTAAGACTTCACGTGTCCTGCCCTAATTTGTGGCAGGCTCAGTTTTTTGGTAGATTTATTGGGTGATATGCCAAACTTTTTATTTTATACTTTAGTATTTGTTTTCCCTGCCGGTTATTGCCAATTTAGACAATTTTTTAGACAGGCTTAATGACTATAAATATGGGTTCTCAGTGCTTTCACTTATCTGACATGTTGCATGTTAGTTGCACTTACTGATTTCAGATGTTGCATGGCCAGAAAACCAGTGTTTGTGTCTTACTGCAGTTTAGTGCATATTATTGGGTTGAAAAATTAAGTCTGGTGCTGTTGGGAGGTTAGCTTTTTACCTGAAAATGCAATGTGGAATGGATTGCACTTGTATGTTAAGTGGCGGAATCTTCAACACGCCTTTTGAGGGAAAGAAGATCTCAAACATGAGGCACTTATGCATATGCTTTTAAGTTTAGTCCATGGATTACCTCCTAGCCAAATTTATGGATCTTTAATTTTTGATTGTGGATTAAGTTTGTTGGAATCCAAACATTTTCTTAGTTGAGGATGATCCAGGTGCATTCTCAGACAAGAGCTTTGGATATTGATAAGATATTTGTTTGTTTTTGTCCTCATCATCTCTGTATAAAGCTTTTAAATGTACCCTTTATCTCTTCTACCTTTCTGCACACAGTTTGACTCTCTCCTATGATTGAGTCTTTCTGCTCCTTTGAACATCTTTTTTGGAGATCTTAAACATGACCTATCTAACTTCTTTGATTGTGATGGGTGGTCCACTAATGGCCATTCTTGGCTCGGCTACAAGGAATCAATCTTGAAAATATTTTGTTTTTTTTTTTTTTTTTGGGTGGGGGGTGGGACAGGTCCCTTCGTATCTGGAGTTGTGATTGTTGGGTAGATTTGATGATCCAACAGGTTGCTCCTTTGCATCAAGTATTAGGCCCCTCTTTTGTTGCCTAAGTTACACATTTGGATACCTTGGGGATTCCTCTCTTCTCCCTAATCTGAACTTGACGCCACTCTGACTCTCCATCATGGAATTAGATCAAGGCGAATTGATAAGCCATCCTGCTTGTAGGAGGGTAAGTAGATCAATTGTTCTGTACCAAACTTTACTGCTTACCACTTTCTATCCCCATTCAATATTCAAGTTAGGTGGTCCGTCCATTATCATGGGCCTTGGGATGTGCATGGTATTGTGTTTCTAGCAAATGAATTTTTAGTTTCTTTGGCAATTACCTCTTCTTTAGAATATGCTTCCTAGGAAAAAAATATTATACAAAAGATAGAATCAGATTGATAGTATCTCAGATGGTCAAAATGTGTACACTGGGAGGCAGGGGGTTGGCAAAGCCTTTGTAGATTTTTACTGCCAACTTTTTAAGGTTGGACAAGCATTTGCATATTTTTTACCACCAACATTTTTGTCAAGAGCAGCAAAGGATATGGCACTTGGGAGGATACTGTTCACATTGATTTAGGGAAGAAGACGTTACTGCCTTGACGTCACCCATTTATAGAGAGGAGGTGTTCTCTATCGTGTGCTCCCTGAAGCAGGAGGGCTTGCCTGGAGTTGATGGTCTCACAGTCTTGTTTCTTAGGGCGTTCTAGTCCTTGGAGAAGAGGGAGGTTGTGGCAATGTTTGATTCACTGACAACAGGAGATGGCTTCTACAAAATCAATAGATTCTTGCTCTTTCTGCTGCTTAGGAGATAGTACCTAGACTCTTAATGATTATGGACTGATTGCCCTCTTCAACTCTATCTGCTTGGTGGTTGCTAATACTCGACACTTGCAGGTGTGCTAGATTATCTTAGACTCTTATTAGACCGATGCAGTCTGCGTTCAACAAAGGGTAATCTATTATGGAGAAGTACGTTGTTGCATTTGAGATTCTATCCACTTGCAAGAGAGATGATACTGAAGCATTTTGTTGGAAGGTGGACTTTTCAACTGCTTATAACCTAGATTGGAAGTTCCTTTAGTCTTCGTTGAGAGTTAAGGGTTTTCCTCCTCTTTGGATCCATTAGGATGGCGGCATGTGTTACATTTGCCTCTTGGTTTATTTTGGTGAATGGGAGTGTACCGACTCGGGGGAGGGATCCATCCTAGAAGAGGTGCTCGACTGGGATGCCCATTAGTATCAATGCTCTTTGTTATTGTTGTTGATTTGTTAGCTGATGCTTGTTATGCCTCATGTTAGGTAAGGGATGTGAGGGATTTCGGTTTTATGCTAGGAGACATTGTTGTCCCACAGTAGGTGGATGACGTGTTTATCTTTGTTGAGGGCTTTGTGGATGAGGCTCATAAGATTAGCATGATGCTGGAGGTTTTTGGGAAAGTTTTTGGCTTGAACGTGAATCCACAAAAGGTAGGGTTCCTTCCTTTTGGCATGCCTTCGGAAATGATTGTACAAGTTGGTGAAATCTTTTGATTCAATCCCTACGCACCCTATTCACGTATTTAGGTTTACCACTCTTGATGGGCCATTTTACAATGAGAGATTTGGATCCTTGCTATTGAAAGGATGGAGAAGCAATTATAACGAATCGAGGATGGGTGTCACATCTTCTCTCCAAGGACAGCTGGTTGGTTTTGCTGTCCTTTGTGCTTTTGTCATTACCATTGTACTTCCTTTTCGTCTTGAGGATGTCGACTTTCATGCTAAAGCATGTTAACTCCATTAGACGGTGGTTCCTATGGACTTTTGGGATGGGTGATAGCTTCTCATTCTTCTATGGATGAAGGGGAGGCATTGAAATTTTGATGTAGGGGTTCTAGTGCATGCATAGGGTCCAGCTGCTACAGTGGTACCTTGGTATCGAATGACCCTTGCTTACCATTGATTTGGGGATTTCGGTTTCCTACTCTCCCCTTCCCTCGCTTCTTCACTACTATAGCTTCCATAGCTCACACCTTTCTTGCGAAAAAAAGAACAATCTTCCGCTCATACTTGAAAGCCTGACTCGCGCATTTGTGAGAGAATTGACCATTTACTGACATGCGCTCGGGGGCGAGGGAACCCAAGGTAATCCCAAATGGGATTTTGTGATTTCACTCTTTAAAGAAAGGTGGCGGGCATTCGGGCAACTCAGTTGAGTTCCCCTTATTTCCTGCTGCGCCCCCAATGCTTGCTCATTCACTCGCTATTGCTTACATGAGCTCTTTCCAAGAGAATGAGACATGGATGCCTTGTTTCGAAGAAGAAGCTCCATGATGACTTTGAATCTTTTGACAGGATAGAGAACATACCTCATTTAGAGACTAACTGTTAGGGTTCAAGACTCACCTCTTTAACTCTGCTAGTTCTTGGCCCCTTGGTTGGTTTAGTCTTGAGTTGGTATAGGAGATTGCCTCCCACATCTATATCTATACATAGAGGTAGCAAAAAGGTCAAGGCCTTTCTTCACAAAAGAACTATGTAGAGGAAAGAAGCACACCTAGGGAATGTGTATCGAAGAAAGCAATTCATTTGTTCCTCCCCTTTTTATCTATACTCTTATGTTGGCTGAAGTACTAACATGATCCTTGGGCAATTAATTCAATACCTCCTATGGGTCACAGTGTTGTCAAGGCACTTGCCTAGGCGTGCTTAGGCGCTCGCCTGAGGTGAGGTTAGGTCTTGGTGCCTTGGCAAGCCTCGGGTGGGGTGATTTGGTTTAGGTGATGCCTATGCAAGCGCCTCACCTTGAGGCACTGGGTGCTAAGGTGCTCACCTTAGCCAAATATGCGGGCAAGACCTTGAGGAATCAAGCAAAAGCCCGATCCATACCATATTAACATGGAAATAAGCCCCCTCCAAAAGTCTTAAAAGAACCCCCCACCTCCTAAAACTTCATCACACCTCTCCTGATTATTGGAGGAGCTCCTTTGCTGGAGCTTCTCCCCATTGCCAAGCGTCTGCCATTGGAGCTTGTCCTTGTTGCTGAGCTTCTTCCTACTGTTGGAGCTTCTTCCCGTCGCCAAGCCGACCTTCACTGCTTGTCGAGAGAGGTATCTCTCTCTCCCTATGAGCTTTTGCATCTTCTCTTTCTGTATCTCTTTCTCACACTCTCTTTGCCTCACTTTTTCGGAATCTCTCTACCCCTCTTTCTTAGGTTCTCTTGCTCTCTGTCTATTGCTCACTTTGGGACCTTGATCGATACAAGATCTATTAATTTTATTCATATTTTTTATTATTTTATGAATAATGAATGATTATTTAACATAACGATGCCCTCTTATTTTAATGTTTTGAGCCTTTGTTTGTGTTGAATTTTCACTATTTGTGTTGACTCAATAATTGCTTCTAATTATATGATCTTTGGTCATGTTAGGATTTATTTTTGGGCATGTGCTTTCTATGAATTTCACGGTTGGACTTATGCCTTTGCTTATGAAAAGTAATTTTTATTCGGCATTTTATATTTTGTTCGGCATTTTTGCTTATTATATTTTGTAGATGGATCTATGTATGAGTTTGTGAGAATATTTAATTTTACTGATATTTTATATATTTATTTTTAAAAAAGATATAATTTAGTGCCTCATTTGTCTTGGTCGAGTGCCTAGTGCCTCAGGCGTTTGGACCCCTCTCACGTTTTAGCACCTCTCACCTTTAACAACACTGATGGGTTGACAATTTCAGCTTCGTGACACTCAACATATAAAAGACCCTCCATTTTTCGGCCTTCTTTCTCTAATCCCCCTTTGCCCCATTCTCCAATAACATTTTTGGTTTCTTGGGAAGAGTTTTGTAAACCTAAGGAAGAAAGCAGCTTAGGGGTTCCTAATTTGAAGATAATGAATGATGCTTGGCTTACTAAGTGGGTACCATAGCTTATGGGCCTTGACCTACTGCTTCGGAAGAGGATCCTTGTGATTTCTATGGTGATATCGTTTATTGGGAGGAGAGGAGATTGGTGGTTCAAGGCTTATCTTTGTTTTGGATAGGGCTGCAGAAGATATTGAGATATTTAGACCCCATTGCAGAAGGCATTATTTGGGTGATGGCTAGAGGTTTAGATTTTGGACCCATGGTTGGTCCCCTGCTGGGGTCAGTGCCGATATCTACTTCACACTTGCTGCTCTTGTGATTGATCCCATGGCCTTGGTGGCAGATTGCTTCTCTGAGGGGTTTGGTCATCTGCTGTCCCTGCTCCAGACCCTTCTTGGCATTTAACCTGGACAGAATGAGGATGGCTGGATTTGGAGACATGGAGCATTCTTTGTCAGGAAGGCTTATCTTTGATATATGGAGAGTTTTCCTCAAGTGGATTAGGGTCTAGCAGCTGATTGTAGGAAAGTACAAAGTCCCTGTAAAAGTGAAATTCTTCTTATGTTTTCAGAGGAAAGGAAGGCTCCTCACTTGGGAGTGGATACTACTTGTTCTCTTTGTGGTAACAGGGTGGAGGATGTAAACCGCTTGTTCTTATGCTATTCTTTTGCACTTTTTTTTTTTCTTATTTGGGAAAAGGCTCTCTTGCGTTTTCTTGCTGGATGGGTGCTGGTGATTGGTCCATTAGCTTTGACTTCTATGTAGATTCTTGGTCCAGCATCCATGGATCCCTTGTTGATGGGGAGACCATTTGAAGAGTATAACCTTTTATGGTGTATTTGGTTAGAATGTAATAGGGTGATTTTTAGGAGAGAGGAGATGCCAGTTGATGGGGTTTTCACCATTATAACATGCTTTCTGATTATTGATGTCTTGGGCTCTCCTTTTTAAGGAATTTGGGGTTAACCCTCTTTTTCCTTTGCAATTGCTATTTATAATATTGCTTATACTTTTTTACCATTTGCATCCATAAGTTTTTTTTTTAACTTCATGCAGGTTTTTACGCCATTTTCTTGGGACTTTACATAAGTACCTATTTGAAGCTTTTAAAAAATGCGCCTATAAACTTTTGTGATTATACATATGCTCCTATAAATTTGTAGGACATTATGCTTGATACCCTTGGGTTTGTTGTCCGTTGAAACATTTCTTATCTTTGGCGGAAAATGTTAAAAGAGTTTCGTTTTCCCCTACTATATCTCCTTTAACATGCCATTGCTTCATCTCATCCTCCACTATTGTTCTCCCTTCACATCAGCAAGGTTAAGTCTCTTTTGATCCACCCCACTGGACACTGTCGCAATTGATCTTGAAGGCCACTGGTCACAATAATGAGTCCACTGGGAAGGACCTTGTTTGCATGACCCTCTCTCTCATGGACTGCTCTCGTACCCATATTTCCTTGTGCGCCTCTGCCATCGTGTATTGTCTTCTGGAGAATGTCAGTCAGAGACTAGTTTTAGAACATCATAGAAAATTTTATTGCAATCTTTAGGGAAATGCCTCGTCCTTGGGACCATGTAAAGCATCAAGTACTGGTAGATCCTAAAATCCATTAGCACTAGAACATTGATGGAGCACCTCCATTCTACATTAGATGGCGATGCCAATGAGGATAATAAACAATAGTGGCAATTGAGAGCTTTGGAAACCACCCTAACAGTCACCACTATGTTTGTTCCCCATGTCATTGCAATTGCCAAAGCTTCTGCTTTCGCCATAGCTCATGCCATTGACAGTTGACTTCAATTGCAAGTGCTTGACGACTATTATATTTCCATTCCCATCTTTTCCTCTCTTATCTCACCTAAATGCAAAAAAAATGGCATACCTCCATCACCTCATCATCCTCCACTTGCCACAACCCCTCGCGTCAAGACATCTCCACTGGCAGCTGCCACCTCCTTGTTTTCCACTTACATCACCTTTCTCTTTGCCACCTCCACCTTCTTACCCCTTGGCCCTTACAGCCTCTTCCAACATTGTGCCAGCCTCCTACAATCTGATTGCTCCTGCGACTACTACACCATTGTGTAGCTCTCTATCCTATGCTTCTCCATCTTCTCTTTTGCAATTCTAGGCCTCAAGAGGTGCTCTTATGCTGATAACCATGATTCTAGGCTTGCAGAGATGAGGGTGGAATGGATGGCAAAGGTAGCAGTGCAGATGAAGAGGAAGGGAAGATTTGGGGGACAATGGAGGATTGTGAGGGTTGGTGAGAGGAGAGGAGGAACAAGATAGAGGGTGGAGAGTGACTGGGTGAGAATGGGGTTGCTTGCTTCCCCTTTTCTTTTTAGTTTGATTGAATCCTAGCCTTTGGATGAGTTTAATATTTTATGTCATCCTACCCTTATTGTTAACCCAATTGCTAACTTCGTACTAATGGAGGGATATTTGTGTACGCTGGAACAACTCTTTTCAAGGCTGCATTTGATATAGGGTTACATTTTAGCCTGAACTAAATTTAAGGATAGATTGAGTTATAGATGGTGATCATGATGGATTTGGTGGTGGAATAAGTTGTGGAGTTTGATGTGATATATAATTTGATGTGATTTAAATAGAGAGAAAATTGTAGTTTATTTGTTTTATATTCAATTTTTTGTTTATTATTATTATTTGTTGGAAAGTGGAATAAGTGATAGTTGGATGTGATAGGTAAATTGATATATTTGTAAATAGGGATGTGAAATGACTTCTTATAAACCACGTGTATTCCACCCTTACTATTCATCTTATAGCAGCCATGTGAGCAAACCTGAGGATTTAGCCTTCTGCTAAATGCAGCTTAAGGGAATGTAATTATGATTTTTACACAGGTATACATGTAACTACAGATGTTTATAGGGGCATTGATGAAAAAATTCTCTTTCTTTAATCTGCCAATTAGTTTAAGGTTATTCTTTTAGTTTTTTATCAGTGCTTGTTTCGAGGAGTCGGGATAAATATCATATACCAGAAGTTTCATTTATTTATTCTCTTTTCATTCGTCGGAATATTCTTCTATTGCTTATCCCTTACTTATAGTTCTTGTCTATGTGGGAATAGTTACTTGAGTATTCTTTGATGATGATGGTGCGGTTAGGGTGTCTTCGAATGATAATTTGCAGAGCGGCCTAAACCAAAATGCATGCTAGAATTGATGATAGAAAATCCAACTGAATTTTGTTCTGGTTGTATTAAAGTACTTGAGACACCTCTTCTATCTTCGATCTGGAGAAGGCAAAATTGAATACAAAGATCTGGAAACTCAGATCCAAACAATCTTGTGTTTGGTTAATTTTACATTAATCTGAGTCTTATACTTTTGGTGTTTCATTTGTGTATTGATAGTGTTGAGGTTGGCGTAGCGTGGAGGCACCTTTGGCGTGTTGATGCACGTGTGAACAGTCCATGTGTGGACTGTTGGGTGCGTGAACAGTGAGAGAGAGGGAGAGTCAGCGGTGAGAGAGGAGAGGAGTTGAGAGAGATGTTGGAAAATATGCTGTACTCAACTCAAGGAGACATTATATATGTCTCTCTCTATATAAAGAGATAGTTCTAATATCTAAATAAGGAAAACAAATCAATCAAATCTCCTAAAATTAGGAAATAGAAAATCCTCTTAACAACTTGACTAAAAACCACAATTATGTTAAAAATAGAAAACTTAGACTCTAAGCAAGACTAGACTTGACCCTAAGGACTCTGTTAGGACCGAAATGAGTTAATTCTATTAGAGTGACCTTGGGCCTGGTTATATAGAAAGAGGTACCAGAGGGGAGATTACAAGTATATCCATTTACTTTACAATGTAATAAAATGACCTCATTACATATAACTCAACACTCCCCCTCAAGCTGGAACATAGGCATCAAACACACTTAGCTTGGTACAAATATAATGTAATCTCTTCTTGGGAAGTGCTTTAGTGAAAATATTTGCCATCTAGTTTTCAGTGCTGATGTAAGGTGTAGAAATTTTCTTGGCTAGGATGGCTTTTCTGATGAAGTGATAGTCTACTTCAATAAGCTTGGTCCTCTCATGAAAAATAGGGTTATTTGCAATAAATGTAGCAGCTTTGTTGTCACAGTGCATTGGAATAGAATCAGGCACCTTCACTCCAAAATCTTCCAAAATGGAACAAATCTAGAGTAACTCATAGGTAGTCTAAGACATGGTTTTTTATTGTGATTCAGCACTCGATCTGGATACCACTGCCTGTTTCTTGTTCTTCCAAGTAACCGGATTACCCCAACAAATGTGCAGTACCATGTACCGGACTTCCTATCCTCATGAGCACTTGCATAGTCTGCATCAGAGTGCCCACTCATATCCAAGTGCCCATTGTCTTTGAAAATGAGTCCTTTCCCAGGTGCACTTTTCAAGTACCTGAGGATCTGGTAAACACCATCCCAGTGGATTTTCTGTGGTGACTGCATAAACTGGCTTAAATCTTCCAACTGCAAAAGCAATATCAGGGCAAGTAATAGTCAGATACAGTAATTTACTAATCACTGCCTGGTATCTGGTGACATCTTGCAGTAGTTGGTTGTCATCATTTGCAATAGGTAAGGACACGTCCATCGGCACATATGTCGATTTGCACCCCAGCATACCCATGTTTCTCAGCATGTCAAGAACATACTTGTGCTAGGAAAGCACAAGTCCTCCTCCAGTGTGTTGCACCTTAATACCAAGGAAGTAATTGATAGGGCTTAAATCCTTGGTAACAAATTGCAACTGTAGCATCTTCTTCGTTTCCTCTATGCCCTGCCTGTCACTGCCAGTCAAGAGCATTGCATTCACATACACCACAAGTTTGACGGAACCTGTCTATTTATGCAATGTAAAGACATAATGATTTGCCGATGACCCGGTGAAGCCATAATCTTGGACCACCTTGTTGAATCTCTCAAACTAAGCTTTAGGATTGTTTTAGTCTATAGATAGCTTTATTCAGTATACACACCTTTTGACACTCCCCCTTAATAGGGAAGCAAAGTGGCTATTCCATATAGACTTCCTCTTTCAAATCGCCATATAGAAAAGTATTTTTGATATCCAGCTGATGTTCGGTTTGATGTACGGTCCAATGTTTGTTGATAGCAAGAGATAGTAGTATCTGGACAAAATTAAGACGAACAACTGAGAATAAGGTCTCAAAGGAGTCAACCCCAAACCAACGGTATACACGGTTTGGGTTGAGTTGGGACTCAACCTAAACCCAGGGTTGGGATGTTTTCAACCCAACCCAACCCAACCCATCACATTATCAAACCCAACTCATAAAAATTGGGTTGGGTTGGGTTGAGTTGAGCGGGTTATTATTAGTTAAAAAATATAAAACTTATATTTATTTTCTACATATTTCTGTCTTTCATACTTGATAAGAAAATATTTTAAACTCAAAAATAACTTCTATCTTTTAAAAAAATAAATAAAATAAGTAAAAAAAACTTGATAATTGTATGAAGATAAAAAGAAAAAATAAAGACATACCTGATAGATGTATATAAAAGCCTAGGTCCAAAGTTTGGAGAGAACCTTTGTAGGAACTTCGTCCAATGAATTCTTTTTTTTTGTGTTTTGAATAGTTTGACAAAAACTTTGTCCAATCGATTTTTAGGAATTTATAATCCAGTCAAATCCAACTTGATATCATCATGAATGAAATTGGGCAATGACCACTTTAGAGGAAAGTATTACAAAATACCTGCTACGGTTCTCTCCAAATCATTAATACCCCTTACCTGAACTTCAAACCAAGTGTTGACAAACAAATAACTTGTAAGACAAATATACATTTTTTAACATAAATTTTAGAATATTAAAGTTAAAAAAGTAAATAAGTAAATGGACTTACCAATTTTTATAAGAATTGTAAACTTTAAAAAACCTTTCATAAACACAATACACTTAGAATCAAATGTAAACACTAAATAATCTATAATTCATAGCATGACTACAAAACAAGTCCAACGATCCTTAAAATAACATTAAAGAAGAGTCTTAAAGTGTTATACAATCACAAGAAAGTTTCTAAAATTTCAATCACAAAGCAACATAATTAACTAAAGCTAAAAACAAAATTAATAGAAATTACTCCATTTACTTCAAACTCTAATCATTTCATCTTTTCTTGCAAGACAAAGGAAACAAATTAAGAATTACTTTAATAACCAATGGATTACAAATATTAAGAAAACTTAAATATAATCATTTTTCAACTACCCATAATTTGTGAACATCACAAATGTTAAATGAACTCCTTCATGATACTCTAAACCTCCTCATTCCACAGTGATTACTACAATAAATATGCATTAAACTTATGAGTAAGTAATTAAAATTTGCGAAGATAAAATGTCTAAATAGTAAATAAAAACTTAAGGTACCTGAAAGTTCAATTTCTTCAAGATCCTCAACTTTTTCTTCCAGCTCTTTGATGGGAGAAGATCTCAACCAATCTTCAAAGCAAATCAAACATTCAACAATCCTAGGTGTCAAAGAACTTCTGAACCGATCAAGTATGCGTCCTCCCGTGCTAAAGGTAGACTATGAGGAAACAATAGACACCGGAATAGCTAACACATCTATCAAAGATAAAATATGATATTTGGATCTATGAATCTTCCACCAATCTAAAATATTGAAATTTTGGTCATCCTTCTCACGTGGCTCATCAAAATGTCTGTTTATTTCTGTTTTGATTTTGTTACTTTGTTCATCTTGGAGATGTTTTTGAAATTCACTTTCAAAGCTAATATCTGTGTCATCTTCATATTTATCTACATTCATGGAAACTTGATCAGGTGCCTTTTCTTCACTTCTTAACGATGAGTGGCTACTCAAGTTAAGCAACTTGTAATGTTCATAAAGCTCATTCATGGCGAACATGAGGTTGTCAACTAACTCCAAGACATGCTCTTTTGCATACACTTTAGAAAAATAAAATGTCACATACTTCAATTTGAAACGTGGATCTAAAAGAACAACCAATAATAACATGTTGGCTTTGTCTAAGCTGCCCCAATATTTTTGAAAATTTTCCTTTATCTTTTTTGCCATTGCTTGTAAGATACGGTCATTGCTTTTAGACCAATCAATCAAAATATTTTCTATCTTACAAACTTCATGAAAATAAATATAAGATTTCCTAACAAACATTTTGTAGCATCAAAAAAACATTTTAGAAACCTGGTTAGTACATGAGTATGCTTCCAGTCTTCTTCGGTAGGTGGACCTAAATCAAGCTCGGAACTAAATTGAGGGTCCTCTTCCATTCTTTCAAATGCTTTTTGAAACTTTGGAGCAATTTCCAACATCAAATAAGTGGAATTCTTGGAACATCAAGACATAATGTTGGCTTGAAGGAATTCTCTCTTGTCCAACATATTTCTTGAATTGCAATCATTTAGCAGATGAACTCCTTACGTACTTGATAGCATCACGAATTCGAGAAATTGATGCTTGCATCTCTCCAACTCCATCTTTTACTATTAGATTCAAGATGTGAGTACAACATCTTATGTGAATGTATTTTCCATTTAGAATATTATCACTCTTGCCAAATTTGGATTTCAAATAATTGACAGCCACATCATTGGCACTAGCATTGTTCAAAGTGATTGTTCCTACCCTCTCAATTCTCTATTCAAGAAGACAACATTCAATCATTTTTCCAATTTCCTTTTCTTTGTGGCTTGACATGGTGCAAAAATTGATGATCTTCTTTTGTAACTTCCACTCATTATCAATGAAATGTGCAGTCAAACATAAATATGAAATATTTTGAATGGAAGTCCATAGATTACTTGTAAAGCAAATCCAACCTTCAATTTCTTTAAAAATGTTCTTCAATTTCATCTTCTCACGTGCATAAATCTTCATAATATCTCTAGCCACGGTGTCTCTAGAAATTGACTTAAACTTAGGTCGAGTCACTGACATTAAATACTTGAAGCCCTCATGATCTATAAAATTAAAAGGCAATTCATTAACAATGATCATCCTATCAAAAGCTTCCATTACAACTTCATCATATTTCCATAGTGCAAGACAATTCTGTCATTGTTTTCCAATTGGTTGAAATGTTAATGTTCTTTGTCCACTAGTTGATAAATCAAAACGTAATGGACTCTTTTTGCACTTCTGTTGAACGTGAATCCATAGTGTGTAGGTTCCATTTTTACTGACATAAATATAGGACATACCACGATACTTGCAAATTACATTAATTCTTCCTTCTTTATTCTTACGTTTAGTAAAATGCTTCTACACATAAGATCTTTCCCGACTTCTATTCTTTCTTAGTTGAACATCTGATTTAGACACGTTAGGTGCTGTTGAGTCATTAAGATTTTGCATAGGCAGTTCATTGCTTCTTTTAACTTCATCATCCATCTAAAAAAAATAAATTTTAACAAAATCAAATAATACAAATTAGTTAAATATAGAAAATAATTGTTAACATCTTGATGTCGAGTTTAGTTGTTAACATCTTTCAGGAAAAAAAAAAAACAAAGAATACATTGCTAATATATAAAACTTGTAACAAAAACTCATCTAGCCCTATCATAATAACCTCAAAACCTTTGGTCATTCCCAATTTTGTTGAAATAGATTTCTTTTCATTAGATAAGAATCTATTTGACGAGAAGTAAAAGCAAATGCATTACAAGGAGATTTGATTTCATTAAATATTCAGGTTTCAATCCCTTAAAATGAATGATAATGATGTGTTCTATGGCTAAGTATATTACAAGGGTGGGAAAAGCGCAAAAGGAAAGGAAACTCAATAGATGACAAAATTATTCGAGATGATCCAATAACATCTTTAGCAGGTTCTTCCTGCTCCTACATGCCATTTCTTACATTTGCTTCCAGGAGTTGCCTGGGATTGCATTAAAATTACAGCAGCTCATCCCATGAAGATTTCAGCTGCTCTGAGGTTGATATTCTGTCAAGACAGAATTTTAACTTGCCTCATCCCATGGATTTGGATGCGCAGCTTCTTTTAGAAGTCCACACACATTCACATTTTGAATTAATCCCAGGCATGCTTTCCTACATTAAACTCAAAAGCAACTAAATCTTTGGACAAAAAATAGAAGTAAATACATTACTGGCAATCTTTCATTTGAACATGCATTAGACTAGGAAAGATGGTGGGTGGTGGTAAATACCAACACTCACTACATCACCGCCAACGGTCACTACATCACTGCATTATTTTTTATTTGTTAAAAATAAAAGCAAATACATTACTACCAACAGTCACTACATCACTGGTGGTGGGTGGTGGTGGGTTGTGCACTGATGGTGTGGGTGGTGGTGGGTTGTGTGGTGGTGGTTGTTGCCTGTTGCTAGAGAGGAAGAGAGGAGGGAGATGTTTAGTCGTTCACCATGAGGCTCGAGTGGCGACGGTGAGGAGGAAGCTCCGAAGCTGTGACCTGCGATGGAGACTCAAAGAGGCTGGTGGGTGGTGGGCCGTTGGCAATGCCGCAACAATGATGAACTCAAGGAGGGGTTAGGGCTTTGAGCCTTTGAGGTCAGCGAGCGCGGAGCGCTAAGAGGCTGAAATGTCAAGAATAGCGCCTGGAGCGAGCGCCAAGAGTGAAATAACTGAAATGTCGAGAGTAGGGGGCGGGAGTGGCGTGGGCTTTTTGGCTTCTGCAGACTATTGTTTACTTTTTTTTTAATGAAAGTTGGGTGGCTTTTTTTTTTATTTAAAGGAATGGGATGATTTTCTTTTTAAGTTTGCACAGATAATTTTATACATACACACACATAACTAAGAAACGGGTTGCAGGTTGGGTTGCATTTATTTGACCTTAAGCCTAACCCAACCCATTTTTAATCAGGTTGAAAAAATTTCAACCCAACTCAACCCAATCTAACTCACAACCCAACCCGGCCCAATCAGGAACCTGAACCCAACCCATGTACACCCCTACTCCAAACGTCTGAGTATATCCTTTAACCACTAAGTGCACTTTGTACTGATCCATAGTGCCATCAGGGCGGCATTTGAGGGTGAACACCCATCTACACCCAACAGTAGCTCTTAGGGGTAGATCAATCGGGTCCTAAGTGCCATGGGACTGTAAAGCTGTCATCTCATCCATTGCCAATGTCCAAGATGAATCTCGGAAGGTCTCATGATAATCTCGAGGTACCTGCACGCTGTCAATGGCCTGGGAAAACTGGCGTCCAACTGTAGACAAGCTACCAAGAGACATAAACTGAGACACATAATATTGGACACAAGAACATGGAGCCTTCCTTTGTGCAATAGGAAGGTCCAGAGTAGTGTCCTCAGTAGTAAGAGTTACCTGGTCCTTAGACAAGTCATCAGTAGCAGATGGGGACTGAGCAGAGATAGTAGACAATGGTTCATCCATATGAGGAATATCCTAAGTCCTGTGTTGGAAGTATTTAGGAAATGTATCCGTATTAGGAATCTCAGCACGATACGGAAAGGATGAGTAGTCCTGAGTATAGGTGGCTCAATGGGCAAAGGAAGGGAAACCTCATGTGATGGCTCAGTAGGTTCCTCCCCCTGTATCTCCTAGAAAAAAGTGACATCAGCAGAAACAAAATTTCCGTGAAATAGGGTCATAGCATTTTTATACTTTCTGGGTCTTGGAATAGCCCAGAAACACACTTCACAGATCGAGGAGAAATCTTATCCATTTTATGCAAATGGACAAAACACTCACAGCTAAAGACGACAGGACTAATAGAAAACATATCATTGCCAGGAAACAACAAAGAATACGAAGTTTTACCCCTTAAAGATAGATGAGCAAACTCTGTTCACCAGCTAAGTAGCAGTAAGAACAACATTAGCCCACAATTGCGAGGGAACATTCAAGTAAGTGTCGAAGCTTACGTTCAACAACTTCATTTTGTTGGGAGGTGTGAATGCAAGTAGTCTAATGAACAATACCCAAGAATTTAAAGAGAGCATCAGTCCTGGCATTCAAAATTCAAATCCATTCACTCCGAAAAATTTTAATAGTAGAAAACTGAGTTTTTATTTCTAAAATAAAATTTTTGATAATATCAAACACTTTTGATTTTTCTTTCATCATAAAACCCTAAGACATCTTATTATGATCATCTATAAGAATAAGAAAAAATCAAAATCTTCTAACACTTTTGACCTTATAAGGGCCCCAAATAGCAGAATGCACAAGAGCAAAAATAGACAACTCTTGTAATGTTTGGTGGAAAGGAAGACCTATGATGTTTACTTAACTGACAGGCTTCACACCTCAAAACATCGGAAAAAGATAACGCATGAAATTGATGACGCAAAATATGAAGGTTAGGATGACCAAGTCTCAAGTGCCATTGAAGAGCAGTAGTGGCACACACAGCATCGGTACTTGATGGAGGGATATGTAGGTAGTAGAGTCTGTTTTGCTTAAGTCCACCAATTTGCCTCATCATTTGGAGGTCCTGCAAGACGAAATACTAGTCATGAAAAATAGCGCGGTATCTCAAATCTCTGGTAATTGACTAATAGACATCAAATTAAGTGCAAATCTAGGAGCATGCATGACGTTAAAAAGAGGCAAGGTGTTAGAGATAGAGATATTCCCGAGCCTAGTAACAGGAGACAAACCCCTAGTAGCCACTTTGACCTGAAATGGTGTAACAAGGTCATGAAGAGACGAAAAAAGTGTACTATCACCCGTAATGTGGGAGGAGGCATTGAATTTGCAAGTCAGACAGGAGCTTGGGATTTAATTAACATGGCAGAAGTACTTGCAGACTTCTGAACAGAGGCAGAAGTAGACCCTTGAGATGCTATGAATCGCTCGTAATCAGCCTTGGAAAAAATGATCTGGCTGTCATCCTCCTGCACCTGGGTAGGCTCCTTTGCAGATACCTGATGGGCTTGTGGATCCATATGCTATGGGTAGCCGTGCTTCACCCAGCATCGGTCTACAGTGTCCGTTCCTGTGATAGTACTCACAAAAAGGGAACTTAGACCACACCCACGTGCACCACCACCACGAGCTCTACCACCTCTTCCCCCTGAGTTTCCTCTACCACGACCAACAACAGCCATGGCAGGGGTATCAGTAGTGGGCACGGGATCCGAGGTGGAAAGCCCAGAAAGGCAAGCATAGATCTGCTCCGGTGTTGGGATCTTGTTCATCGTTATGAACTGATCTTTGATTGTCTTGCACTTGGAGCCAAGACCAGATAAAAGTTGAATAGAGCGAATGGCTTCTCTCTGCTTGGCTATAACAACAACGTTTGTATAAATAGGCTGATGTACATCTTGCTTGTACTATAGATTCCGCACAATGGCATAATATTCTGATAAGAACATAATGCCTTTTTGAAGATTGTGAATATCCTCCACAACACTGTATAGTCTGGTAATGTTACTTCTATGAGAGTGTATCTCATGAAGTACTTTTCACATTTTCTTGGTCGAAGCATGAGCCGTCACCTACTTGGCTGTGGTCTGGGTGATGTTGAGAAGGCAAGTAGCAACCTAGTTGTTGTCTGCCTCCCAATCGGCAGACTTATCAGTAGGAGCCACATCAGTTAAGATATACTTCTTCCTATGGGATCCGAGTCATCTGACAAACCGGGAGGAGGTGGACCAAATCAAGAAGTTGGATCTGTCCAACTTGATCGATGTCCCTTGCATGTGAAGGGGAGTGCTTGTGGTAGAGTTCTTCCTCATCAAGTCACTCGCATTGTCTTTTTGGTCCCCTTTGATATGCGGAGTCGAGATCCACGAAGAATAACTGTCTTAGGGTCAAAAAATCAGATCATGAGATCTGAAAAAGTTGCATTTCAGATCGATAGAATGCCTTCCAACAGATTTTGCACATGCTAGGGCATAGAAGAGGCCTTAGTGGTGCTCTTCACGGTGGCAAGTCGCTTGAAGAGGCTTTGGCGGTGGCGCTGAGGTGGTCGGAGGCTCGAGGCAGCGGTGCTGTAGGGCTAGCTCACTGGTGGCGGTGTTGCAGAGGTGCTAGAGACATTTGCGATTGTGCTGTGACGCTCTATGGCGGTGATGCTGCCATTCTAGGTCGACCTACGGTGGCGTTGTAGAACCGTGGAGGCCGAGATGGGCCTTGGTGGTGGTGCTGCGGGCCTGAGGAGGACCTGCGATGCTGCTGCAGGTGGTGGGGATGCCGGGAGGGCCTTGCTGCGGCGATGCTGTTGACCTAGGTGGCCGGCGGCGTTGCTGAGCAGGAAAAGTTAGGGTTTTGGTGGTAGGGAAGGGAGGCTAGGGTTTGGTGGGATATCAAAGCCCTGGTCTAGGACCGCTGCTCTGATATCATGTTAGGATCGAAATAAGTTAAGTCTATTAGAGAGACCCTGAGCCCCTTTATATAGAGAGGGGCACCGGAGTGGAGATTACAAGTATACCCCTTCACCTTACAACGTAATAAAAAAACCCCATTATATATAACTCAACAGACTTCAACTAGGGTCGACGGCCTAATTTGACCGATTGTCATGCCACGTGGCATTAGCACGTGTGCCACGTGGCCCACAGTGCCATGTGGTCCTTTATTCTTCACACTCTCCCTCAAGTCGAGTTTGGGAGGATGATGACTTGTTCTTCAATTTTGTGGAGCTAGATGCCCTACCATTCTTCCTCTTCTTTGATCTCGAATTTCTCCAACTTGTCACTTGTAGAAGTCACAGTGTAACCTTTTGCGACTTTCGAAGTTGCCTCTTTGACAACCTCAATAGTCGTTGTGATAGCGACCGTGGTCTTCTCCTTTTCTTCTTGAAGCATAGACCGAATCTTCTCAAGGTCGGCAAGTATAAGGGAGTTTGTACATGAGGTGCTAGTAGGCTCACGTGGAGGCCACCCGAACATGTCCCAACATCTATTTTGTGAATGATTAGTACATCCACAATGTTGGCATGGAGGATAGACTTGGCCTGGGCCTTGACCACGTCCTCTCCTAGGCCTCACACTAGTGTCTGGAGTAGCAAGTGCGTAGTTGTCATTCTTTGTAGTACCTTCCACTTCTGGGACCTCCATCTTTTCAAGATGGCCAAAGATGGTCTCAAGATCCATCTTTCTGACCAATGCAAGAATTTGATTGCATGTCAGATGATAGCAGGGATGTAACATTGACAAGAACTTGGCTGACTACCATCGAGCACGTCTCCTGTTTATCACAACAGATGGGCTCATAGATGTTTGGTTCCTCGAATAGCGCCTCTATCTTCGTGTAGTAATTTGTCAAGGAAAGATCTCTTTGACTAGTAGTCCATATGCACATGTAGAGGTCGGTGATGCGTGCATTATTATTTTTGGGAATACATCTCCTTTAGAGCTGTCCATATCTCGTAAGAGGTCTTTTTGTACAACATATTTTAGGCGATGGCAAGATCAATTGAGATTACGATCCAGTTTATAACCATGTAATTCTCCTCAAGCTTCTTCTTGGCTCCATCTTTCTGTTTAGGTGTTTCTTCTAGGAGAACACTAAGTTTCTCTTGGCCGCAAACAAATATCTTGAATGCGCGAGCTCATAAGACGTAGTTGGAAGCACCTTGAAGCTTGATGGTCGTTCCTTAAACGACCATCTTGCCTTCTCCTATCGACAACGTGGCCTCGGTGTTGGTCATCTTCGATCTACGATCCTCTTCCAACTCCACGTAAGGTGTTGGATGTGGTGGGAAGAGGATTCGTTGAGAATCCCCACAAGATCCCTTCGGCCTTGTGTAAGATGCCAAGATCTTCCAAGAAATTCGTTGAGCGAATTCCCATGTTGAAGAAGAAAGCCACACGTGTGGCCTTGTCGTTGACACGAAGAATCACAAGCGAGAAAAGCTCTCCTTTGTGCGAGAATTCCTCCTCCAGGATATGTGCATGCCAAGGAGTCTAGATCGATGGCTCTGATGTCATGTTGAGGTTGGCATAGCGTGGAGGCACCTTTGGCATGTTGATACACATGTGGATTGTTGGGCACGTGAACAGTGAGAGCCCAACAGTGAACAGTGAGAGAAAAGGAGAGAGTCGACGGTGAGAGAGGAGATAATTGAGAGAGATGTGGAAAATATGTTGTATTCAACTTAAGGAGAGATTAGGTATGTCTCTCTTTATATAAAAAGATAATCCTAACCTCTAAGGAAAACAAATCAATCAAATCTCCTAAAATCAAGAACTAGCAAATCCTCTTAACAACTTGACTAAAAATCATATAACCATACTAAAAATAGAAAACTTGGACTCTAAGAAAGATTAGACTTGACCCTAAGGACTCCAACTAGGGCCGGCGGTTCAGCTTGACGGATTGCCATGTCACGTGACCCTTTATTCTTCATAGATAGGATAATTTAGTAAGGCTGAGTTTTTAAGTAGTAGTGGTGGGAGGATTCTTTTGGCAAATTGCAGGACTTGTGCTTAGAAAACTCGAAGTTAAGTACATGCTGAATTACTTCGTTAGCAGTATGTCTAAAAGTTGTATTTCTGCTGTATGTGGCAGCGGTTTCTTTATGGGAAAATGCATGTTATTTTGTTAGTTTGAGACTCTGAATCTACGAGACATCAAGAGCATATTGTTTGTGAGGAGCATGGTGTGCTGTAGTTGGTCTATCTAGAGAGAAATCATGTTGAATTTTTTTATGAAGGTCAAATCATGTCAAATTTAGCATGAAATGAGGTAGCCTTTAGTGTTTTCCTCTTGCCATGCCTATTTATTGATTTTCTTCTTGTAGATGTGCATGTGCACGTTATGCTAATTTGGGATTTGGAGTTGGGTGAGGGTGGCTGTAGTGCTTGGCATTTTCTTTGAATGGCAAGTGCCATACAGATTATTTTATGAACACATTACTGTTTCAGTAGTTTTATTATGGATAGAATGCAAGTTTTTTTTCTTGATTTAGGTAGTCTAGACCTTTCAGAAAGAAATGATTTTGTCAGTTTGACAGTACCCAAGTAGCGAGTCTAGGAATTCCTCATCCACGCCCTTTGTAAGTTTGAGGAGGGAAATAAATCTATGTTTGTCGGTAGTCTTCCTTCTGTCATTTTTTCCCTTCCTGTTATTTCGTCTGATTGCAATTTGAGAAGTAAATATACACGTTATACTATTGGTTTTACTTGTTGATGGAAGCAACTTTACATGGGATGCTTTTTCCTAGGCTGAAGGCCAATCAATCAGAGCAAATGAGCTTCTGCAGCGGAAACGAGAAAAAGTAACGAAGAAGTACACCCCAAGCATTGAAAGAGGACGCCAACTTTCTCCTGGATTCTTGGAGGAGGCATTGGATGAGGTTAGTTCTTTGGACTCCACTTTGAAGTGATTGCCAAAATGTAAAGCTTATGATAGTTGCATCACCTGACTGGAGTAGATAGAAGTTGTTGCCAACAACTGAATCACCTGAAATTTGCTTCATAGGTAACAGGTGAATTTTGAAGTTATTATCCTGATCTGGGCAGTGTACCTAAAAGGATAGATAGCATATATAGGCACACCAATCCCACTCAACATCCTATAACTTAATTTTTTTACAATGTCAAAGGTCTTGTAGTTCTGCACTTGAAGGACCTTAAACAACTTTTCTCATTTTACCTTCCGTTGGGAGCCCACTAGGTTTCCCTCTAATAACCTCATTTGTATTCAATCTTTTCTTGTGCTGCTATACGTTCCCCTCAACATCCTCATTTCTGTCAGAAGGATCCTTTGTACATGTCTTTAAGGGACAGCTTTAACATTCAGATCCATGTAGCATAGTAGGTTTCATTGTTGTTTCATAGTAGTTGGCTTAACTTCCCAAGGGATTCTTTCTTATCACATAAAGCATTCAAAACCTTTTCCACTTTAACCAATTTGCATTAATTATATATGAGATCTCCGTGAATTCCACATTGGAAAACTGACCCAGGATATCTGAAACATCTTTCTTCATAATGGAATGTTTTTCATGTTTCGCTTCCAACCAATCTATGTGTCCTCCAATATTAGACTAGCATTCCAATGTCCATCTTTGTCCTAATTAACCTTTCCAAAAAAAATTTTTTGCCCTAGTTAGTTGGAGGCTGTAGATTCAAGGATATTTCTTCAATGCTCAAGTTTGGTATTTGTTTCATTTCCTATCTCATCCATGAGCACAATGTTATTGACAAAATGTATACACCATGGTTATCAGTTCTCTTCTATAGTTCTACATGCCTTGTTAACTCATCCCTTATTAAAGTAAGAAGGCAAGGATTTAAAGCTAAGCCTTAATTGACACTAATGTTAAATTCTGTGCAGTTTGTCAAACTTACCTGGGTTGTGTTCTTTAAAATGTTTATTTATAAAATTACTATCCCATTCATATTGAAAGTGTTAAGAAATAAAATAAAGTAGTTAGTTGATTAGGTATTTATTATTTTTAGGTCATAGGTAGATTACTATGTATACCCTTGCCTTTCTATAGATAAAGAGGGTTAGGGACTCTCTTTTATTAATAACAAGAATCATTTATCCTCCTAAAAATCTTTACATGGTATCAGAGTCACCAATGTTGGTGGTCTAGGGTTTAGAAGAGAAAAACCTAGAGGGGGGAGGCCCTCCTGTGGTGTCGCTGGCCTTCGGTGAGCCATTGGAGAGGATCTCTCTTCTCCCAACCTCTCCTCTCTTCTCTCTCCTCTCCCTCTTTTGTTGCTGCTATTGTTGTCCCTCTTATCGTCGAGAGGAAACTGCTCACCAACGTCGCCACCAACTGATCTTCGGTGAGGAACTAATGTGGAAAGGGTCGCTGGTGCCCCAGCCACCACGTCGACCACCTCTGGTGACCATCGGCCGTTGGAGTCACCGTTGGTGAGCCAAACAAGGTCCGACGTTGCCTTTGAGCGGGAAGCTCCGGGTTGGAGTTTTGGGTCAACAAATCATGTCTGTTCAAAGATCTGGAAGCACCATCGTGTTTCTTGGAGCCTGCGCTACTGGACCAAGGCGGTTTGGATCTCCTCTGACTTGCTGGAGCGCCTCTGCGCTCCTCTTTGCCACTGTAGCATCGCCACCCACCAGAAACAAAGGGAAAGAAAACAAATAAAGGTGAAGAAAGAGGAAGCAGATGGTGGCTCTCTCCATGTTTGCTGTAGCATCAAATGTTGTTGCTCATGCCCAACAGAGAAGCATTGAAGAAGAATGAAAAAGACGAAGAAAACCCGCTTTGGTTCTGTTTCCTTTAAAAAAGGGTTACTTTATGATTGAGTTCTTTTTTTCCTTTAAAGTTTAGTCTTCTATTGTTGGGTTCCTTATCTGTAACCTTTCAAAGTTTTGAGTTATCTTAATTGAGTCCTTATATTGTTGAGGGGAAGACACAAGAGTTGAAGACGGGAGCCGCCTTAAGATGTCAAGTGTTTGGGCAATACTCTTACGTACCTCAAGAGAAACTAAACGTTGATTGGCTTTGAGAGCGCGTACAAGAAGAGACACCCAGGTTTGAAGACAGGAAGAAGGGACTCCCACGTTGACCAGAGTTGATCTTCACTACCTTAAGGGATAGTTTACGGTAGGGGTTAACCCCTCTTTTCGGGGGTTAACCCCTGTTTACCACAAGGGTTAACCCAACCCCTCTTAAGGTCCTTATCCCGGGTTATGCTAACACCGGATGGAAGGGGGGTTGGCTTAACCCGCCTCCTAACCCCCATTTTCTCTCTCCTTCAACCTACCCCTCTTGCAATTTAATTTTTTGATTGTGCCCCTCTTCCCCGCTTCCCTCACATAATGGCACAGTGATTTTAAACCCCATTTCAAACTTTTTTTTCTTATTCTTCAACCAAGCATCACCATTTCTTTCTTATTTATTTATTTTTTATTTAAAACTGGCACCACACAAATTTTTGATTACCTATTCTATTTAAAATTTATTAACTTAAACTTGTAAAATAAATTATTCATGTAGATATGTCAGTGTTTAGGAAGTTGGCCACCTAGGTCGAGTAGGCAGCCACATAGTTGTAGGCGGATCCCTCCTCGAAACATATAATGCAATGCGGTGTTATAAGCCAGTCTAGGCGAGTAGTCTGATCAAGTAGGCGTTTACTCGTTCGAGTAGTCACCTGCTTTTGAGATAAATCCACCGATGGGGTTTTCTCGAAAAAAGCCCCACGAAAAAAAATAACTTCAGGGTCCCACATAAAAAGAGCCTAATTACAAACCAAACATCTTGGATCCCCAAACAAATTTTACCTAAATAACCCCCAAAGAACTCATCGCCCAACATCACCGTAAACCCCATACGATCGAAATCCATCGCCTTTAAACCCCAGTGGCTGAACCCGAAACCCATCGCCTCTCCATCGTTGCCCTAAACCCCAACGGCTTATCGCCTCTCCATCGCTCTCCGGCGCAACGCCGCGGCCATCGCCTCTCCACTGCCTGCCATTGCCTCCATCGCCTCTCCATCGCCACCATCACCGGCTGCAGCAGTTGGGGAGTATTGAAGGCTCGGTGCGGCGGTTGTTTTAGGTAACCCCTCAATGAATGGCCCTGCTACGTTTTTGTCTTTCATTGAATGGTGTTGTAATCCTTACTTGAACACGACTTGAACAAGCATATCCTACTTCCCAACTCAGATTATCCCGAGCTAATTCGGTCCACTTCCAGTTCCACCTCAACCCTTAACCCCTCCTCATCGAATGACCCAATGTAGAGGGTGTGTATGTTTTTCATTTGTATTTTACATGTTTGTTTATACTTTATGAACGTTTATCCATGTTTGTTTATATGTCTTTCATTTGTATGTTACGCGTTTTTTTGTCTCCTGTATGTCTGTCTTTCATTTACATTCTTGTACTAGTATTTATCTTAGTTCTAGGCTTCCTGATATTGATTAAGCATGATCAAGTTTTTGCTTTTTAAGGTTGAGATGTTGCTAGTGTCCCCTTGAATTTCGGTTTAATGTGGACTATCTAAAGGTTTGGACAATTTTTTCCCGAAAAAAAGGTTTTTGTGTCCCCTTGGATTTCTGTTGATTTCATATATATATATATATATTTTTTGGTCTGATTTTGATAGATCAATGGCTGATTCACTAAGTCAATCGATTTCTGATGGTGCATCCACGTTAAGTATGTCATTTTATGTTCGACAAGGATCTGATGATCCAGGTTGGAAGTATGCTTATCTTTAAGTGAAGATTGATCTCAATACAGTCACATGTTGACTTTGTGGCAAGGTGGTGAAGCGGGGGATAAATAGAATGATGCAACATCTTGCCCGTATCAAAGAAAATGTCGCACCCTGTCCAAAATCTGACCCTAAAGTTCAAAAACTTAGGATTATTTAGGACAAACATCAAAGAAGAAACAAGACAAAGTTGCAGTTCAAGAAATGTGAGACGAAGTGGTCATTAAAACAAACTCAACACCCTTAATTGATGTTGAGAGGGATGGTAAAAGGCCACGAATGTCAGAAACCACTGAGGATTGTGGTATGTATTAAACCACAATCAAAGTGCATTTGCCAAGGAAGAAAGAGCATGGGTCAACAAGTTTGTGGCGAAGTTCTTTTATGACTGTGGCATCTCTTTCAATGTAGTCACCAACCTGGCTTTCCTTCGTATGTGTGAAGCAATTGGGCAGTATGGTAGGGGATATAAACCCCCTTCTTATTATGAGCTCACAGAGACATTATTGCAAGATGAAATGTTACCAAGAAGAATCTAGAAAGTCATGGAAGAGAGATGGATGCACAATTATGACAGATGCATGGACAGACATGAGGGGTAGAAGCATTATGAATTTTTGTGTGAATTGTGAGCTAGGCACAAGTTTCCTAAAGTCCGTGGATGCATATGCCGAATCACATACTGTAGTGTGTATATTTACTCTTTGATTGATGAATGTGTTGAGGAAGTTGGACCTGATAATGTGATTCAAGTTGTCACAGACAATGCCTCAGCAAATTTGGCAGCAGGAAGACTACTCAAGACCAAATATCATAGTATATATTGGTTGTCGTGTCACTCATTGCATTGATTTAATTCTTGAAGAAATTGGTAAAGAATCAAAGGTGAAAATGTTGTTGCTAAGGCAAAAGAATTGACAACCTTCGTTTATAGTCATGCAAAAACATTGAACATGATGAAACAATTCACACACAAGGACATTGTGAGACCTGGTCAAACAAAATTTGCAACAACTTTTCACACTTTAGAAAGTGTTATGGACAAAAAGGAAAAATTGAGAATGATGTTTTTTTCCGATGAGTGGAGAGCTTGCTAGTGGTCCAAAACGAGAGGAGGTGAGAGGATTGCATCTACTGTTTACAGCATTACTTGGTGGCAGCAAGTGATTTTGACCTTGAAGGTCTTCTCTCCCTTGGTTCATCTTTTGCGCATTGTTGATGGGGATTGAAAGCCCTCGATGGGTTTTGTCTATGGTGGGCTTGAGGATGCCAAGAAAGAGATAAAGGCCATATTTAAAGACGTCGAAGTACAATACAAGCCATTCATTGATGCCATTGTTTCAAAGTGGAAAGGGAGGCTTGATTCTCCCCTTCACCACTGTCTCCTATCTCAATCCGTATTACTATTATCGAGATAAATATATGATTGAGAAGGAAGGTATCGTGAAGAATGATTTCTTGGAGTGCATGGAAAGTTTCTATCCTAATATTGAAATTGAAGATGTCATCATTGAATAATTATAAACAGAGTGGGGGCTTATTTGATAAACCACTTGATGTGAGACAAAGACTTACAAATGATGATGACTTCAATGTAGGTATTCACTACTCATTAAAACTTGTTCATTTATGACTTATGAGAAATCAGCTTATGCATGGTTAATTCATTAAGTTAATTATATGATATAGCTGATGGGTTGGAGACATCTCATCTGAAAGAGATGACTTTGAAAATCCCAAAGTTGACATCATCTTAATCTGGGTGTGAAAGGAATTGGAGTTCTTTTGAGGCGGTAAATGTTAAACATTATCATCATCAATTAATAGTTGGATTACACTTTGTATTGGTTGGTGTCACTATTTACTTAATAAATAAACAAATTGCATGTCCATACAAAAGAAAAAAGGAACAAACTTGAACATAAATGAATGAATGACTTAGTATATGTCAAGTTCAATTCCAAGTTGCGGGAGCATCAACTTAAGAAAAAAGATCCCTTAGCCACAAAGGATAGATCTCATGTTAGGGATTGGCTAGAAGGCGGCGAAGGAGAACAAGAGGTGATTGAAGGAACATGGTTGACATGGAACTTGATTGGTGAAGTAAGTGATGCAGAAGAATTGTTGCATAACAGGAGTCAAAGGCTTGCACGTCCTTCAACAATGTTGTAAAGCTTAGATGAAGAAGAATTTCCATCAGATGAGGAGATTGATGAGGAAGATGATATCCCCGTTATAGATTTTGAAGATGGATCTGATTCAGGATGACTCTTTTAGGCTTTTAGTTAAGTGTTTATTTGGATAAACATTTTCAGTGTTAAGTTTTTTATCTTAACTAGTTTTTGAGTATGGGCACTATTTTGGATGAACATTATTGGCTTTTATTTTGTGTTTGTTTAAATGAACATTTAGATTCTAATATCTACATTTTCTTATTTCTAGATGTCAATTCTTTTATATTCTAGGTTATATAGTAATCAAAGAGGAGTATTAATTATATTTTTTAATTATACTACTTGAGACATTTGCATGATTATAACATTGCATATAACACAAAATTTAATAAATTAACTAATTATTTTATTTTTTAATAAAAAAATGCAAAACCGCATACTCGTCTGCATACTTCGAATACCGCATACTCGCTATGCGGTGACCCAACCGACCGTATACCGCATACTGACTTCCTGAACCTTGAGACATGTATGCATTTGGTATTATCTTTTTGTTTTTATTCGTGCCTCATTGTTATTATAATTTTTACATAATTTTTTCAATTTGATAAATTATGATTGTTACTTTTGTATATGCTCATATGATGCCATGGATCGCCTCCATTTAAATATTTTACTACTAATCATTGTTCGCATATTTTACTTATTAACTTAATCTAATTGTTAGATTATTTAAAAAATACAAATTAATTGTAATTGACATTGTCATTATGTCTACCAAGCACATTATTAAACATAACAAATGAAAATAATGAGGATCCCACACTTTATTTCTACATAGTCTCCTACGTTAAACTAATATAAACTTAAAAAAAATCCAATTAACCTACTTACCATTTAAGGGCAAATATGTCTTTTGTCATCTTATCGCACATTCTAATCCACATTTTCAAGTAAACACCTCCTTTTCACATCATAGGATAACCTACATTCCTAACTCATTCAGTAAACATAAATATGGGTTAATCCCTGTTTGCAAGTAAACAGAAATAGGGGTTAACCACTATTGCAACTTAGCTAACTTGGGTTAGTTAACCCGTGCCGTAAACTAGGCCTAAGGATCCAAGCCTTCGTCGTCTCCTGCATCTCAACTTGCGGGGGAGTGTTAGGAAATAAAATAAATTAGTTAGTTAATTAGGTATTTTCTAGTTTTAGGTCATAGGTAGATTACCATGTATACTCCTATCTCTTTCTATATAAAGAGGGTTAGGGTCTCTCTTTTATTAATAACAAGAATCATTTATCCCCCCAAAAGTCTGCTGAAAGTATTGTTACAAGAGCCAAGTTGGCTCTTGATGTGTGGTGTTTGGTCCTCACTTCCCGTAAGCTCATTTTTTCTTATGAAATAAATTTCTTCTTAGCTTATAGGATCAGTTCAAAAAAAAAAAAGAATCACAAGTCTGATCGAGATGAATAAAAAACTAGAAATTTTCTTGGCTCCAAAAATTTCCATTAAATGCTTCAAAGGATGTGTACCTTCAGGAAGACGTGGCATTTTTCCTTACCAGACTTGGATTGCCGAAAGGAGTGAGTGAGAGAGCAAATGGAGAGAGCGAGCGAGAGAGTGAGCGAGGGAGTGAGCAAGAGAGAGGGGGAGAGAGAGCGAAGGCAGGGTAAGAGGGTGTCAGAGGGCGGAGGGGAGAACTTTCGGAGGGAGGGTGCTGGTGGCATGGTCGGAGGTCGACGCTAGTCGGAGGTGGTGGGTTGGAGCCAGGTGGAGCAGGGCTCGTTGGACCACCGGAGGTGTGTGGGGGAACCGGGTGGGTGTGGCCAGATGGGGCTGGTGCTTTAAGTGCCTCGGTAGTGATCACTGGATCAGAGACTGCCGAGAGTCGTGGCGATGCTGGAGTTGCGGGGGGCTGGGCCATCGAAGCGGTGGATGCTGGGGGGGGGGGGGGGCGCTGTGGGTGTGAGGAAGAGGGGACTGCCGTCGCCCCCGCCAAAGGTGTTGTCGGAGACGGAGGTGGAGGCCCCTTGGTCGGAGGGGGTTAGGGCCTTGAGGAGCCTGGTGGAAGGGAGTCTGATAGGGGAGGTTGTGGAAGGGAGGGTGGCGGTGGAGGGCTCGTTAGGAGAGGCGGCGAGAAGGGGAGGGGCGAGGGTGGTGTAGGTGGCAGAGGGGCTTTTCGTGGCATGCGGGCTTTCGGCGAAGCGGGAGGAGTTGCTGTTCACTGTGTATGCTGTGGGGGGAGGGAGGTGGCGCTAGAGGCACCTGTCGCAACATGATGGGGCTCTGTTGGAGCGCCTACCCGAGCGACCGGAGATGGAGCTTGCCATCGTCGGGATTCCGTGGTGGCTACGCTCGGTCGAGGTGGTGGAGGCGATCGTGGCGCCGTTCGCGTGGGTTAGGAGCTGCGGAGTGCTCAGGTTGGCAGAGGGACCGGTGACGGCGCTGGTTGAGTTGGATGGGGCGAAACCGCTGAGGAAGATCCTATTTCGACTGGGATCTTCCTGGGTGGTGGAATGCTTGGAGCGAGGATGGTGGCGCGCTGTCGCGACTGTCGGAGTTGCGAAGGCAGCAGCGGTTGGAGGCTGCGAAGCAGAGTCGAGTTGCTGACGTAGATGCGGCCCCGAGGGGTCTGCGAAGTCTGTGCGGGGGAAGCCCAAGGGTCGTGTCGCAGTCGAGGTCTCTTCGCCCGAGAGATTCGCGGAGGACGACCGGGATCTGAGAGATTCGGGGCGCGTTGGAAGATGAAAAGTTGGCAGTTGCATCTGGGGAGGGTCGACCAGGCGAGGGGGCTGGACTTTTAAACCCAGCTACGTTTGCGGTGCAGAGCTGCGAAGAGGAGGCCGTTCCGGATCCCTATCCGGATCCTTTGCCAAGATCCGAAGCTGCGTTTCGGTCCATGCAGCAGGGATCCGGACCCCGGGAGGTGGCCCGGACTAGAGGGCGGCAGGAGCACAGATCCGAAGCTCCGGTTCAAGTGCTCTCCTTCAAACCTGAATCTGGGGGGCAGCTCGCGGATCTTCGCTCGAGCCTGGGTCTGTAGCAGCGACCCGTGAGCAGTTTGAGGGCGACGACCCCTTTGGTTCCTCGTCGTTGCCCTAGGATCGATGCAAGAGGTGGAGGGCGCTAGACAGATGGTGTCCGGGAATCGATCCTTGGCGATGCAAGGAGTCGGTGATGAGGAATGGCCCCTGCTTGGGGCAACTCGACCACTGGTAGTATTGGGGGAAGATGGTTGTGGGCCTGCGATGGGCGAGATGAGGCAGCAGCAAGGAGGCAACTCGGAGGTCCTAGAGGTGTACTCGAGATAGTGACCGGATGGGAACCTGGGGGATAACGAGGAGGTTGCCTTGACAGGGTGGACGCCTCGGTTGGTGGGCGCGGTGGTGGCCTCCGTTATCTGAGGAGGTGGCCGTTTCGGGGTAGGCAAAGACCAATGGTGGTAGTGGACGGACGTGGACGAGATCCTCATCACTCATAGACGAAAGAGGAGTTAAACAGTGACAACGAAGAGGTGTGGAAGATGACAGAAGCTGGTGGCTTCAGGTAGGCCACACAGGAGAGTACAACATATGCTAGATAAATGGAGTGATCACCTGGAATGTGTGGGGCCTCAACGACCCCATTTGGAGGGCGTTTCTGGGGAGATACATTAGACAGTGGAGGCCGGATGTCGTGCTGCTGCAGGAGACTAAGGTGGCGGAATGCAGAGCGGGGGTTTGGAGAGAGATTTGAGGGTCGTGGATGGAGGGGTTTCGGGCCTTGGCCGTGAGCGGTAGATCAGGAGGATTGATCCTTGGTTGGAGGGAGGATGTCTTCGCCCTTGAGGACGTCCGATGTGGAGAGCATATCATCTCGGTGTGCTTGGTCAAGAGGATTGGAGGAACCAGATTGAGGATTACTGGGGTATACGGTTCCACTGACACCCAGGCGAGGAGGGTAATGTGGGAGGAGCTTACGGTGGTAGCGGCAGATTACGCTGGAAGTCCTTGGTTGCTGGGGGGGATTTCAATGTAACGTTGAAGGTGGAGGATAGGCTAGGTGGACGGGGGGGGCAGGACCCCAGGTCAGATCTCTTTATCGATTTCGTTGAGGCTTATGGGCTTGTGGATTGGTCCCCCACGGCCTACACTTACACTTGGAGGAATAACAGTGGCCAGGTGTCTAGGATTGATAGGTTTCTTTCCAAGGTGGAACTGGCTGAGGCTTTCCCGGTGGCGGATGTTTGTGCGTTGGAGAGACCTTTTTCGGACCATACTCCCATGATGTGGCGATCGAATGAGGGGGTACATTTCGGCACATACTTTAAGTTCGACAGGCTGTGGCTTCTGGAGGAGGGGTTCAGGGCCTTGGTGGAGAGGTGGAAGGCGATGGAGGTGGAGGGCTCGATGGCCGTGTGTCTAGCGAAGAAACTCTCCATGTTGCGCGATTACCTGAAGCTTAACAGGAAGGAGATCAGGGTGTCAAAGAGGGGAAGGAAGGAGGCAGCACTGGTAGAGATTAGCAGAGTGGACAGGCAAGAGGACCAGGCTCCTATATCCTCAGAGGATAAAGAGCTCAGGGCGAGGATGTTGAAGGTGATCTAGGAGGAGGACAGACGGATGGAGCTAGAATGGAAGGTGAAGTCCAGACAGAAATGGCTGAGAGAAGGTGATTCCAACGCCAAGTTCTTCCACCAAGTGGCCTCGGCCAGGAGGCGGAAGAATTGGATAGACCAGATGGTGATAGACAGGGACTGTTTCTCCGGTAGGGAGGAGGTAGGCCAGGCGACGACGAAGTTCTTTAGAGAGTTCACTGGGAAGTGGGCAAGGGGAGGATGGAGGTGGAGGGGGGTGGATGTGCAGTATATTTCGGAGTCCCAGGCGGAGGGTCTCACGGTGGGTTTCTCAGAGGAGGAGGTGAGGGTGGTGGTGTGGGACCTCAATGCGGAAAGGTGCCCTGGCCCAGACGGCTTCCCTGTCTTCTTTTTCAGAGTTTTGGTCCTTAGTGGGCGCGGACGTGATGCGGGTGTTGGAGGAGTTCGTGTCGGGTAACAGAGGCTCTGATAGATTAAATAAATACTAGTTTCTGCTGCCTAAGAAGGAATGGGCGAAGGACATCTAGGACTTTAGGCTGATTGCTCTGTCCAGTGCAGTTTACCTTATTGTGGCCAAAGTCTTGGTGAATAGACTGAGGGGAGTCTTGGGGGATCTGGTCTCACCGGTCCAGACGACGTTTGTTCTAGTGAGGGGCATACTGGACGGATTTGTGATTGCATTGGAGGCATTGGTGGCATGGAGAAGGGAGAAGAAGCAGGCCTTCTTATGAAAGGTGGACTTCTCTAAGGCACACGACTTGGTTTAGTGGGACTTTTTGTAGATGTACTTGCGGAGGAGGGGTTTCCCCTTGATATGGATTGATTGGATAAAGCGGTGTGTGACGACAACATCCTTTTCAATCCTTATCAACGGGAACCTGGTGGGAGGTTGGGTCCAGCCTAGAAGAGGGGTCAGGTAGGGGTGCCCTCTTGCGCCCATGCTTTTTGTTCTTGCGGCAGATGCGCTGGCACGGGCAGTACACAGGGCTTGCAGCAGGGGGTTGTTTAGAGGTTTTGACCTTGGCGGAGGAAGGGAGGTGGTGGTCTTGCAGTATGCTGATGATACGCTATTCCTAGTAGAAGGAACGAGGCTAGAGGCAAGAAGACTAAGGATCTTGCTTGAGCTTTTTGGGGAGACGTCAAGGTTGCGGGTTAGCTACCAGAAGTCAAGGTTTGTTCCGGTTAATCTACCAATTACGGACACAGAGAGGGTGAGGTCTGCTCTGGAGACAAAGAGGGGCTCGTTGCCATTGGTGTACCTGGGCGTTCCCCTGTCGGACCGTCGGTTGAGACTGCAGGACTGGCTCCCGTTGCTGGAGAGGATGGAAGGAAGGTTGGATGGGTGGTCCTCCAGGCTCCTATCTAGAGGTGGGCGGTTGACCTTGGTGAAGGCAGTGCTAGCCTCCATGCCGTCTTACTTTTTGTCAGTCTTCCGTCTGCCGTGCCAGGTTGAGAAGAAGGTTTCGGGACTGATGAGAGACTTCTTCTGGTCCACCACAGGGGCCACGGGTAGGGGGGCGAGGCTGGTAGCGTGGAAGGTGTGTCATCCGACACAGGAGGGGGGCCTTGGAGTCAGGGAGGTGGACAGAACGAACATCGGCCTCCTCACAAAATGGTTTGCGAGGCTGGTGGGACAGGAATAGGGGCTGTTCGGAGCGGTTATGCGATGCTGCTACGGAGATTTCTTGTCGTGGGAACCTTTGTGCTCGCCCCCCCAGGGGCATCTCCCTTCCTCAGGGGCTCGGCGACGATGGCTGGGAGGGTGCGCAGTTTTTTTGACCCGGTGCTTGGTGCGAGGGACTCCTTTTGCTTCTAGTTGGACGACTGGCAGGGGGTTGGATCCACTCTAGGGAAGAGGTTTCCTCACCTTGTGAGCATTGTGTTGGATTCTTCGGCGAAAGTCGAAGAGTACTGGGATGGATCTTGGTGTCCTGTCTTCCGAGGGGGTCTCTTCGACCAGAGGTGTGATGAGTTCCGGCGACTGCTGCAGGAGTTGGGGGGTTGGGCGTCGGGTGATGGCTTTGATGGTTTTCATTGGGAGGAAGGTGACTTCTCGGTGGCGAAGGTTTATCGCAGGTTGGGGATGAGAGGGGTGGAGGTAGATGTTGATCTCATGCGGGATTGTAGATTGATATGGACGGCGAAGTGCCCGCTGAAGGTAAAGATTTTTGCCTGGTTGGTGAGAAGAGGACGGATCATGACAAAGCAGTGGAGATCGAGATGGGTCGGCACCGGTGACTTGGCGTGCCCTTTGTGCAGGGGGGCGGTTGAGGATGTGCAACATCTTTTACTCCAGTGCCCGTCTGCGAAACAGATTTGGCAAAAAAGATGGAGATAGGATGGATCTCCCACCAGGACGCGGACAGTTGCTGGTCTTCCTTTCGCAAGGGAAATGTGGGGAGCGGTACTTTCACCTTTCGCTCTAAAGCATGATCGGGCCAAGATCCTGGTTGTCTTCTGAGGGGTGTGGCTGGGGAGGAATGTGGTGATATTTAGGGGGGAGAGATCTTATGTGGAAAATTTGTATCCGTTATTTTTTTCCCAGAGTGAGGCCTGGAGGTCCATCTTGTAACTCATGATGTAATTGTTTTTTGATAGAATGTATGTTTGCGGGTAATTATCTCGCTTTTTCAAAAAAAAGATGTGTACCTTCAGTCTGAAACTTACCTAGCATGAAGCCAAATTGATTATCTGTCACACCATGGACTTGTCTCAAGCTTCTTTTGAACACTCTCTCTAAAAGGTTCATTGTGTGGCTCATCAACTTGATAACTCAATGATTTGGACATTTTCTGTTTGTCCTTTTATGAGGATATAACTATACTCTTTTCTTGCTCTCATGGAATTTTCTTCCTTCTCCTAAGGATTTTAAGTAATTTTCTAAGCCACGTGATCCCTACACAACAATTTCAAAACATTTATAGGGATGTAACCGAGTACCATGATTCTCCCCATTTTCATCATTTCTAAAGCCTCCTTGATTGCTTGGATGGTTCATATAAGCATTAGAGTTTGCTCATTCTCCTAAAGTGATTTCAATTACATTATTTTTTATTGTTCATTAAAGTGGAGAGCTAATTACGTGAATAATTATGGATAATGGTATAGAATACCCTCCACTGAAGTTCTCTCTCTTCTAAAAATAATGCCCTGACGCTTTAGCCAAATGAACCAAAGTAGTATAAAGGCTTTCGTAATTTTATCTCCATCCGCAAATGTGTTGCGAATGCTGGCCCAGAACTCTGAATAATAATTGAAGCTGATTGGCCAATCCGAGGACCTTGCCTGACAAGAATGTACAAAGGGGTAGGTGAGGAATAAGTGATTCAAGTCCATTCCCATCACCACCGTAGACTCCGTAGCCCTTTGGTTGGTAGCCAAAGTAACCAATCTAGGGTATACTTCAGCATCGATGCCTATTGGAGACCACTCCTGAATCTGGAAATGAAACATCGAGCCATCATCCTAGATGTTTTTTCAGTGCAGTCCAACTTTTCATAAGCACTTCTACAGCGTCACCAAAAACTACTAGGCACCCCCAACAGTAACCCTCTAATTTTTGAAAAAAAAACTATGGCCCTCCTTTCATCCCCATCTATGGTGTCACCATCCATAGGAATCTTCTTCCAAAGAGGAAGATCATGACCCAAACTGATTTACTGAGTTGGAAGGATTACAGATCTTGAGTAACCCTCCTTTAACTTTTCAACAAAAAATATTTGCAGGTTCAAGCACACACTTGCCTCTGGCTTGTAGATCCCACAAGAGACTAATGGTAGGAAGTTTTCCCCAAAGCTAGAAGCCCATAGAAATCTCCTTCTAATCGAATTAATCTTTTCGAGACTATGGTAGGCATCCTTATGAGCGAGATAGGTAGGGTAGAGATAGCATGGAGGAGCAAGACCAATCTACCCCCTTTAGACAAGACGGGATGCTCACCCTTGCAAGTGCTTCTCCACCTTCTTAGTAATGGAGATGCAATCCCTAGTTTTAATACAACCTGAAGTGAGCAGAAAGCCCAACCCCTAAGTTTCTGGATACTTAGGTGCCCTCTCCTTTGACATGTTGAAGGGAAGGTGGTCGGGCGTGTTTCGCGTGTTAGAAATTGAGGTTACAAGTAATTTGTCGTTGTAGTTGCAAAACACGTCGATCAAATAAAATTTATATCGAAACTCCAAGGGAGTCTCGGGTCGAACACAGGGAAGCAACGTTTACTTGAAAACTGCGCTTCATTTCATTTTTTTTTGGTATTTTAGGGTTTTGATATTTTTTTGTGTTTTTTGAAATAAAAGACAAGTAAATGATTCACAAGATAGAGATGTGGAACAAATCTGATATATATTACTTTTAATGTCAATTACAAGAAACTATGAAAGCATAAAGAGAGGGAGGTGAGAGGAAATCTCCCGAATCGGTTGTTCGGTGAGACGCCGCCTGGCGGAAGTTCGGACGAAGGAGGTGAGATGCTGGAGGACGTCGGGTTGAGGAAAGCTTCGGCGTAGCTCCGGTATGGAGGTGAGAAGACGGAGTTGATAAGCTACCGGAATGGAGGTGAGAGGATGGCTCCAAGGTGACTTATGAAGGGAGATGGGAAGTTGGAGGAGTATTTGGTGCGGTAGAGGTTCGCTACACTAATAGGCACCTTGGGAGCTTGAGAACAAGCTCTAGTGGAGCATTGGTAGGCTTGCTAGAGCTTTGGAGTAGGTGGGAGTAGAGTAGGTAGAGATGGCTTGGAAGGGAGGGGGTGTAGGTCCTTTTATAGTGGTGGAGAAGAGGCAAAAATCGGTATGGGACCATTAGTGACATTCAGGCCGTCGTTGGAAACGTCGCTCTAAGAAGCTCATGGCCGCTGGCGCCCATAGCTAGCTTTGCTGGCATGCGATGAATTACCGACAACTGTGTCGCTGTAAGTCCAGCTCATGTGTTGCTGTAGTCCACCTCACGCTGTGCTGGTGCCACTCCAGCCTTGCCGCGCGCGTGCTTGCGCTACTGTGCGCGTGCGGTGCTGCGTGCGTGTGCTGGCGGCCTGGGCTACGTCACGTGGCGCAGTCTGGGCCATCCATCTTCTTGTTGTAGGGACTGCTACAGAGGTTGGATTAAGTCGATTTTCGCGTCGTTAGGCTGCGATCGTCGACCCGAATCCATCCGCGCAGTTGGATTTATCATTTGAAGCTTCGAATTATGTCTCATAGTCCCTTGGCCGTTGATCTTCCTCGGATTGCATATGGTGCTACGGGACTCCGATCGAGGCGATTTCAGAGACGTTGGATTCTGATTGTCGTCTCGATCAGATCCGTACGATTGGATCGTCAATCCGAGTTTCCGAAATAAATATGCTTCTCTCCTAACCACAAAAAAGACGCAATTAACCTAAATTATATACTACTCTAAATGCAGAATGATGCATGCTATGCAATATTTATAACATGAAATGTAAATCTAAGCCTAGGAACATGCATGAATAAGCATTTTACCCTCAACAAATGTGTTTACATCAGGAGGAATCTTGATTTTTGCAAGTCAAGCCAGAGGCCTCCTTGAAGACTTTTTGTAACAACCTAATCTTCCTTGCCTTCTCATTAGAACCCTCTACTAAGATAATTTTGTCATCTGCATATTGCATCAAGGGGATGACTGTACCACCCTGGTTGGAGCCAAAGGGACTTAATTCACTAGTTTTACAAAGAGCGTAAGAAGTGTTTGGCAGGAAATCCACTGTAAGAACAAATGCATCAGTGCTAGAGGGCATCCTTGCAGCACACCCCTCTTGGGTTGAATCCAACCACCCGGTCTTCTGTTGATGAGGACAAATTAAGAGAGTGATGTCGTGTAAGTCTTCATCCATTTGATCAACAGAAGTGGAAAGCTTCTCACCTGCAAGGTCTAAAGAAAGTTCCAGTCCAGAGTGCCATATGCCTTGGAAAAGTCTACTTTTCAGTAAAAGCTTCTATTCCGTCCCTAAAAAGAGATAGTCTAGTACTCCAGCCAATCGACGAGCCAAAGTGTTAGCCACCACCAAATAGATGGAATTGGAGGCTGCCGTAGGACTGAAGTCCATTGTCTCCATGGCGTCACCCTTAGGTAGCAGAAAAGGAAGAATCCATTGATTCTGGAGAAGCTATCTGTTGTTGCTAAAGATTCAAATGTTGCCATCACCTCCCCTTCAACCAGAGGCCAAAATTCCTTAACGAATTATAGACAAAAGCTACTCGGGCCAGGTGATCCCTCCTGTTTCAAAGAACACATGGCATCCCACACTTCTTCCTCTAAACAGCTGTGCCAATGAAGTGTGCTGTCCTCTCATTGGCTCCTCAGGCAATATCCATCAAGGTGCCAAGGCCTCTTGTGCTCCTGGCAGAAAAGTTGGGGATAAAAATTTGTGAAAGCCTTGCCAACTTCCTGTCTCCCCACATGCATCTCCTGCCAGTCAGAAACGGGTTCAATCCAGTCCTGCCTCCTACTAGTCCATGGAAAACCTTTTGTTTTTTAAGAAGAAAAGGACAATTACTGCAAGATGGTAATCGTGGAAAACTTTCGAAACTAACATTTTTACCTTCTTTGAATATCGTCACTATCTACGAGACTACAAGTACCCTCTCCTTGTCATTCTTTATACTTTTACATGCATAAGATCCTTTCCTTCTCTTATATCAAGTTTTATATACGATGCTAGCTTTTGAGTTTACTTCACTAATGACCTTCTTTGCTTCTTTCATTGCTTCTTGTAATAAGTTAAACCTTCAAATTTTCTTGGTAAAAGGCCTTGAAGCAAGTCTTTTAACTATAATATTCTCTTGTACTTTTCACTTTCACCAGTCTCAAATGAAGTTATGGCATTCTGGAGATGCCACCGAGTGAAATGGAAAAAAAATTGCATTTTCTGAAGTGTTGGGTGTGTTAAGTCTTGACCTGGTTGATGGTGCACACAATTTTTGCATTGACAGCAGATCTTCTTCTGTCGACTCTATACTCAGTGCTCTGCTAGGGAGGAGTGAAAGTCGTGAATGTTAGGAGTTTGGTGTTTAAGGACTGGACTCTCTGAATTGGTTATCCCCTCCCTCTTGGCAACTGAGATTAGCACTCAGCATTCCGTTAGCTAAACATTGTTCGTCTGTGTGATGTGTGGCACCTCCTTTTACCCAGAAACCCCTGCCGTGGACAAACCTAGCACCTCTTTGGCTACCTTCCTAATGCAATTCACCATAGTCTCCTACAACTTATCAGCACCCACATACACAAGCACTTTGCTGCTACAATTTCTTCTTTTAGCTTTCTCGTGCCTTCCTTAGATTCCACTATTTAGTTCCTGTACATTTATTCAAGATTTTTCCTCTTTGTATGCTTCTTTATTTACATATTCATAATCATTCATTAACTATTCAAGGAAATAGTTAATTTGTGTACTTGTCAAACTATTCTTATATGTAAGTGATGAAGTTCTCCCGAATATTTTTTGAAGAAAATATTTGCTATTAAAAGAGTATGATATTGCAAAGTCAAAAAATCTTCCTTTTTTTCATTTTTATCACTAAAATTATGATTTCCATGAGTACTTGTATATTCCAGAGCATCCTTCCATCGCATGTTCATTTCAATCTCCAGTGAAGTAAATTATTTTCTTTGTTGGATTCCTTGGATTACTCTATCAAGTTCTTCAAGTTGGTTCCTTATTTATTCTTTCATCTGGATCGATTTTGGTGCGTAAGCAGATATGATATTTAGAATCTGTTATTCCAAGATCATTTTTATCAAGATAATTAAGTTTCCAATCTCTTAACTTCAAGTACACTGTTCCCAAAATATTGCGAGCAATAATACCAATCTGATTTTGAACTTTCCCGTTTTCTTTTTTCTTTTTTCTTGTTTTGGCGACAGACCTTTCACTTTTCTTGAGCACCATAATTTGAAACTTGTTTCTTCAATTTTCCTAGCTTTATCTCAAACCCATTTTCTCCCTTAGAGGCATAAAATTTGAATCTTCCTTTTATTTGCTGTAACCATGACTTCCACGAGTCATTGTTCACACTGCCAATGTTTGAAGTCCTAATTTGTGCCATCATTTGGGTTATCTTTTTTACTCGCATGCATCCCTCATACAAGAATTCTTCCACATTTTGGACTGTACATCTAGGCAACAATGTGGTAAATCTAGCTTGCCCCTCATGCAAGAGTCCACATATATTTAACACTACATTTTTTTTCCTTTAAATAAAATTACCACTTCATTTTGGTGACAATGTAACAACTCTTGCCAACTTCCCTTTGCATTTGGATGATGCAGGCAGCAACTAGAGAGGAGGGTCCAAATGAAAATGTCTTAGCATGAAAAGTGATGTTCATTGCTTTTTTATTGAAAGGAATGGTGTTTGTTGTTGTTATTGTTATTATTATCATCATTCTTTATAGTTGCTGAAGAATGACAGGGAGGGAGGGAGGGAGTAACGCACCTTATGGTCACATTCTCATTAACACAGGAAAATGATGGCCAAGTGTCTCAAAACAGCAGAAAGTCTCCTTTATATAGATTTAAATGATACGCATGTTAATTTATATTAGATTTTACTGCAAAATGAACGCTTACTTTTTATCAGAAATTTTTTGCAGAAGTAGCTTTAACATTGTGTTCTGTCTGAGGAGTGCCTTGTCTGGAGCCTGTGCTATTTTGAAATCCCTCGATGCAATAATTAGTCCTTTCTTTTATGTTTTTTTGAAAAGTTTTCCTTTTTCTTTCTAAAGGATGATGAACATGATGATTATTATGCTTCTCGGCGATCCGCTGCACGCCGTCGTTTCGAAGAAGACATGGAACTGGAAACTCAGGCTGAGAGGCGCATAGTTAATGCAAAACGGGTGAGCTGGTTTTCATTTTCCACCTTGCTCCACCTATCTGGTTTAACTTCTAAATGTGCTTTCGCACAAAATGGATGGTTAGACTCAAACATGGAAAGATGTTTCTCGGAAGCAATCTTTGCCTTCTGCCCACCCAGCAAGACGCCCTGTTGAAGAGTACTCAGAAAGTGAAAGAGAGGAATCAGAGTATGAAAGTGAAGGGGAAGAAATTGAAAGATCACCTGAAAACAGAAGGCCTGATTCTGATAATGAGGATGAATATGAGGAGCAGGATGATGAAGAAACCGGAGCAGCCAATGCAGATTCAGAGGACGAAGAGGAAGAGGTAATTTAGTTTTATCACCCATCTGGTGATGCTCATTGCTATTGTAAATGGATTTGCTGTCTCAGCACTTGGTAATTTTCTGGAGGCAGCTTTCACAATATTAGAGGATTGGTTCACCTCTTTTTTTTTTGTAAAGTGATTGTTCACTTTTTTCCTTTCATTGTTCAATTTTTTTTTCATCTTCACATCTTACCTTTGGATAATTCAAAATTGTTAAGAGATTTCTTAGTGTGGAATGTGGATGCAATAGTAACTGGCATGGCAGGCCTTAGAATAGCTCATTGGAAAGCTATCACGTTGACTTGCTCCTTGCAGTTAGAGCTTTTTATTCATGTTCCTTTTGCTGAATACCTAATAATCTTGAACATATCCGCCATTTCTTTATTTTTTGATCTCCACCAAAAAGGAGCAAAAGAAACATCTTGTTTTTCTTCCAAAATTTCTGATCTCTAGCCGTTCCCACTGCAGGATTTAAATCCAGATGAACTTCCTACCATTATTCAGAATCCCTGGTCTTATCTTGGACCATAAATTTCTAAAATGGAGATCATGGCATTTGTTTCTTGTCAATGTCCCCTGAAATAATCACTATCCATTTAGATTTCAAGATGATGATCACTTGCAAGTTACAACTAGGAACAACAAGATGAAGATTTGTTTCAACCTTTTTTCTCAATAGTTTCTATATTTCATTCTGAAAAAGGATATGGATAACTGTTTTCCATGACAGTTAATTGGACATCTCTCTTCATGACATCCTGTTTCTATATTTCATAAAGTTTCTAAATTTCCCTGATGGAATGGAGACAGAAAGCATCCTGCAAAGACTGAGTCTATCCGATGATGTCTTCTCCCAAAGAGCATCCAACATTGTGCTACCGAGAAGACATCTAATAAGCCGCTAATTTAGTTCCTAAATGGAAACAAATAAAATACAGACCGAATCCCACTGCTCCATCTTAATTTAGATAGGTGGGTACTTCTCTCTTCTCAATTTATCAAATGATGATTTTGTTCTTCAAAGGGGATCCAAACCGGTCCAAATACATCTTGTCTTCTTCCTTCATGCAACTAATGATGTTGTTAAACTGACTCTTGCATCTATCAAGATATAATTCCATGTCTCTTTTGTTTCTATTTGACAATAGAAGCTCCATGTATTTCATAGGGAGGAACCCCACTGCAGACCCGAGACTGACTGCAAATGTATTCATCTTAGCCTTATAGGTTATTCCTATGAACTTGGATTGGATTAAATTCATTTCTCTGCAAGACATCTTCAAATTAAGATGACTCTTTTTGCCTGTTACTGTTTTCATCCTTAACAGATTTTTGCATTTAGTAATTTTGAGTTAAAATATTTAGTACATTCCTTTTAGTTTTTATAAATTCAGGTGAGATTGTTGGAATTTATTTGTTTGGTATTGGCTTTTGTATCCTTCCATTAAGCATGTATTACTATATTGTAAGCTGATGATAATTTATCCTTTTGGATATAGGAACCAAAAATGGACCGTGAGACTGGAGGTGGTGGTGGCATCAAGCGCAAGGACTTTGAGTCTGATGAAGAGGAATCCCCACCATGGAAGACTGTGGCCCATCGACGAAAGGCAGTTGTTTTTGACAGTGATGAGGAGTAGATTATTTATTTTGGTAAGAAATTGCAATGACTTTCAACGGGAAAACATACTGCAAATTCCAATTAGATTTCAGGTTCATACTTTTGTCAATCTGACTTCAATTTTTAATTGCATGTGTGATTCAGAATATGAATTCGTAATTGAATTGTGAACATGAGATTGCTGCTTTACTATTCAGGAGGACAAGACAACAGGGTGCTAATTAGTTTCAGATTAGCAAAGCAACATGTCTCACAAACATTCAATTGTTGAGATATCATTTTTGAGAAAAGAACAAAGGATAACTTTGGGAAGAACTTTATAAGGTAATCCAAGGAATTTCACAAAGAGAGAAAAAATGCTTGGTTTGATATTTAAATAGACATGTAGGGAAGGATACTATGAAGTTCTTAAGCATTCACAGGAGTCATGGTATTTTTGTCAGGAATTAGTAAAGGAAGATGTTTTTTTCAAGAAAAGAGGAGCATTTGATCACTTTTAAGATTGGTTCATCAGGGACATTTATTAATTAGTTTGGTTGGAGGAAATAAGATTGATTTTGCTGCAAGAATTGCAAGGTAATTCCTGGGGAGGTTCTAACCAGCAAAAAGGTTTATTGGTAATGGATATGTGTATAAAGAAGGCAGAAAAGAGAAAAACAGTGTCCATGGAAAAAACTTGTGGAAGAGTTCTTGGGCCGTGATGGAAGCCTTGAAGTGCGAAATATTATGTAGGACATTAAAAAAGTAGCCAAAGAGATGTTAGGGTGTCCAAAGGAGTAGTGCCTGGGCAAGAAAAGACTTGTGGAGTGAAGATACATATGAGAAACGTTACGAGGCACATGATAAAGCCTTTGGAGAAGGTAATTGAAAGGAGGTTGTGACAAACCTCCAATGTGAGAAAATCAGTATGCTTTCCTTTGGGATGATCACTCGCATATGCTGCTTATAAGTTATTCATAGCAAAGAAGTTGATAATATGCATCAAACTAAACATGCACTCCTACATTTGGAAATGACTGGCATAGGATTCCATTTTTGATTGGGTGTGCAGTTACCAGTTCTGAATCTTGTATTTGTTAAGGCATGAATTTTCTTACATGAATGAGCCTCTTACAACTCAAGACCAGGGCATATAAAGCTTTCTTATTCCTGCCTTGTTAATGCCAGTCTCCGATGTCTAACAGATTTTCTTATACCTGCCTTTGTCTTCATGTTGGTTCCATCACTTACTGAAGTTGTTCTATGGACAACTTGTAAAATGGCAGATCAAATTCCAGATCTGAAAAGAGGGGATGGTGGTCTTGATTGGAGAGAATCGGTTAGATCAGGTATCAGGGTTTGTGTCTAACAGATTTTTTCCTGTTAAGGCATTGAGCTAGACTGGTTTTGAAAAAAGTTCTTTGTTGAGGTTGTGAAGAATACATTGTAACAGTTGTTTTGTTTCTGAATCTTGGTTGAGTTTTGGTGATAAGAACAAAACTTCTGATCAAGTAGAGTACAACAATGCAGGTATAGAACCTGTATTTTACTTAATAAACTTGGTGACTATCCCTGACTTTTGTGTAGGTTTTGGGCTGTTGAGCTACTATGTCTGCCCCATTTACTCTTCTCCATCTTGTTTGGAGATAAACAGATGGAAGTTTTTTTTTTCTATTTACCATTCACATTTGAGATTCATCTGATTTGGGACATTTTTAGGTCGAATGTATATTCTTTTTCCCGCTTTTTGTCACTGCCATGAAAATGCAGAGGTGCTTTGCTTATTTTGTTGTCTTGTCTTTTCAAGGTCTCTAAGCTCATTTATGACACGGAGATTCAGCTGTTCAGCAGCATGATAACAGGAAGCCATAAAGGGACTAAAAGCGATACAAGAGAAGCTTTGATTGGATGAAGAGGTGATGGGGTTTGAAGACACCAAAAAGTGCTTAAATCTGCACTTTTGAGGTGCATGTATTACACGTCCGATCTATTATCTTCACCAAGGTGAGATTGAATGGTCCATTTAAAATTTGTACATTAAAGTTTTTTCTTTGAAATTTCTGCACAAGGTGCAATTTCATTTCTAGTTTTTTTGGAGTTGTCAGCTGCGCAAGCATCAGATTGAATAACCAAGTTGTGCCCAAGTTTTGGGCAATGTAAGCATCTTGTTACTTGGCTTGTGATGTGATCCATAATCTAAAAGAAAGTTGTCGTTTATGTGCTTTGCTTCGTGGATTCTTGCATTAGTATTTCTATCAGAAAAAAATTGCTTAGAACCAATTTTATGTCCCCACCAAAGGAAACATGGTATTTTTGACCATGATTGTAGTCAATGCTATGCTAGATTGAACCATTGTAGGTTGCAAAAAAAGAAAAAAAAAAACTATTGTTAGCTTACATTGTTTTCTAGACCGGATGAGTGACGCATGTTGCAAAATTGTACGACAGGTAATGCTTGTGAAAATTGTACGTACTTTTTACAGATGTCCTAACTAGCAGGGATTTAGATGTACTAGCTGTCGAAATTGGTATTATCCTCATGACGTGTGGAAACCTTCAATTTTCGTGTGGCTGTCACACTGGAAAGGAGACATCTCAGAATGGCATACAAATAATCTTTATACAAAGCAAATGTTCGGAACATTTGATAATTTATTTAGCGTGATGGTATGTCTTCGTCTGATATGGTTTCACATTTACAGGATGCTATTGAATTTTTATTTGTAATGGCAAATTTAGTTAAATGAGAATAACAGGTGGGATCATACTTGTATTTTACATTAAACTTGCTAATGCAGCGTTTAATACAGAAGTTTAGGGTTGGATACAAGACATCGGAGAATATTATTAGCTTGATGAATTGAAGATAAATCAAGTTTCTAATCGGTTTAATGATAATAATAGGTTTGGGTATTGTTCCCTTTTGTTTAAAAACATCCTCCATCAAGCTTGAAAGTACAACGCCTATTTTGAAGCTTATGTTAGAACGTTGACTAATTAGAATATAGCAATTCTGGCAATTCCAAGTAGAGAAGATAACGTACGGCATCGTCCTCCCTTATTTCTCTTCGTTCCTTATTATTTTTAAAAGCTCCCTATTAAGCTTGAAATCGCAATGCCTAATTTAATGCTGAGACGAACCCAAACACATCGAGGAGTATAATCACGTTCCCTAACGAGAGCAGACTGCGACCGTAGATTAAAATCTCAGCGAATTCAAAGGAGTTCTTATTCAAATAGGCAGATATCACCCCTTAATTCTATTCATCTATGGTTAAGTCAGCGAAACAGAGAGGGACATGCTATCTGAAAAAGCGTGTAGCACAAAAGAATTGAAACCTGCCTGCAAAGCACAGTGGTAGCGAGCTAGGTTTGATGGTAGGATAACCCATCTCAGGCAGATTTGTACCTACGGTACGCAACTCCCCTCAAGAAAATAAATATTAAACAACTGTACTGCAACGCCTAATTCCCTACTTGTAAAAAATCAACTATGCTCCACTATGTATCCTATTACTATAAAAAGGAAAATGAAACCAAACATATCGACCATAAATTTCCTACCTACTACTTACGACACATTGATTCATGCGTTGCTGCTATAAGTATGTGATGTTTGGATGCAGCCTGTTTTTAAGATATATCATACGACGGTACCGTCTATGAAAGATGGAAAACTTTTTGGGTGCTCATTAGTCCGTTTCCAGGTTGTGTGGCGTCTACAGTGGAAGCATACATTTTTCGAGTCACTGAAGAAGGCTACAGAACTAATTCAAGATGGTACGATTGGATGATGGTGCTGCTATAGCCCTTCTCACTAACTCTAGGGTTGTGCATTTGGATCTCACTGGGTACCATTCTAATATCGTGGGAAGCCTTGAATATTTTGGATAGTTGTATCTACTACATGAACTTATTTTATGATGCTAAATGCTTCTTAATCCCTAGAATTTTAAAGGTATATATATATCTATATATATTTCTGTTAACTTTAGAAGAAACGCATATACCCCTACCTACTTTGTATATACATACGTACCCTTAATATTGACATTCATGCCCTACAAAAAGTTCAATTTATTAGGTTATATACATTTAAGAAGACTTTCAATTTAAAATTAAAGTCAGCTTTTTTTAACAAACCCTTGGATTTGTTCTCATTTTTCCCAAAATGTCTCCATCTCCCATCCCTCACCTTTCATCCCTTTAATAAAGTCTAGAGGAACCTCGCTGAGAGGGTGTTGAAGAGCTTGTTGAGAGGGTGGAGGTGAGGGAGTGAGCTCAAAGGAGCTCCTTGGAGGGTGTGGTAGAGTTAAGCCTTGCTAGATGCAGAGGGTGTATGGGCAGAGGAGGTGGAATTGTGGTAGAGGCACAGGTGGAGGGGAAGGGGGGCAGGTGGATGAGGAGGAGGCACCGACTGGCCAAGGGAGGGGTGTTGAGTGGTTGAGCAGGGAGGACGGAAATTGGGGTAGGCAGAGTGGGAGCAACGTGGGTGCTGAGGGGCACTGAAGGAAGAGATTAGGATCGGAGGAGGAAGAGGAGAGGGGGTGAACTTGTTGATGAGTAAAAGATAAAATAAAATAATTTATATATGATTTTTTTAATTATTTAGTTTCAATAGCTTACAAGGACATCTGAACAGGTAAGTAAACATTTCTAAAAGTATATACATATAAATGAGATAAGTGAGAGTATATATATCTTTTTCAAAATTTATAAAATAAATATCCTAATTTTAAACTTGTTAACTCACCCTATAGCTGAGAGATGTAAAGTCCCCAAATTATTCAATTTTTTATTTTCGAATAAACTGCCAGAAACTTATGCTTATATTTGTATTTAGCTCTTTGCAGAAACGAAAGTTCTAGTTTTCAAAAACAAAATTCATTCATCACATTTAACCAACTATTATACCATCAAATGAAACACCTTTTGTACTCAACCCTTCATAAAAGTTTTGTGTAACGCCTGGGCTTAGTTTAGCTTGTAATATGACAAATTCCCCACAAGGAAAAAGGAGAGAAGCCAATCCCTTGTACGAAACCAGGTGTCGAGGTGGGCTGTAGAAACGGAGCTTGTCCCCTGCACGTTGGCACCCGTTTTGTGAACCCACCAACAAAAAAAACAGAAACAGCAAAACCCTGATTGCACAGGTGCAAAGTTTTGCATTCTAAGTGGCAAAGTGAGCTAAACCTTCGAGCTTGAAAAAGCCCAGATAACTCATAAAATTTTGTTTTCCTTGGTGCACACCAATCGGGCTGTGAAAAAATGAACACTTTCTTTCCTCTATTTGTTAATACGGCTAGCCTTGTAGCTGGAATGGGGTCTCTCTCCTGGCAGATGAGGGGGATGTCGAGAGGCAAATCAAGGCTCATTCAAAATAATGCACAAAGAAGCTCAGCCCTTGCTTGATTGGACTTGTTTAGACAAATTTCCGAACAAACCGTCCAAAACCATCCATTGGATAAGTCAAATGCTGGTTCCACAACCATCTTGCATTGCATTAAATCAATTTTATGCCATATCATGTACAAATGTGTTAATTATAATGGAACCTAGTTTCCAATGCAGTGCATGCTACATCTGTGCTAATGTTCCAAGTCTCAAAACTTCATGACGACTTTAGATGATTTCACCTATGCTGTACTCTTGCTGGAATCCAAGGTAGCAATCGGAGACTAGGAAGAGCTTTGCTTCCTACAATAGAAACATTGCATCGTCGTTGGCACAAGGTGACTATCACAAATAAACATAACTTCAAAGATTAGCAAAGACTCTGTACCTTGAGGTTATCAGCTGGAACTGATGACAACTCCATGCGAGTAAACAGCCTATCTGTGAAGCTCACTCTCTTCAATGCAAAAAGTTCAGATGTTGTTGCATTTCCAAGGACCATCCACCAGCCCTCATCCTTTACCTGTAAGCAGTAAGATTCTACTTTTATATCCTCAAACATAATGCATAGAAAGGGAAGTGGATATAAACATTTAATAGAGCAAGCAAAGAACGAGCTTATTGCAATGCCTCAACGAATAAGCATCAATTGTTAACTATAATATGTTAGCCAATGTAAAGGTTGTACCGGCATAACTTTTATTCAGGGCAATCTTGAGCCTTTATATAGAAAGGCATCAGAGAAGAGAAGTACAATAATATCCTTACAATAAACCAAACAAGAAAAGACCAACAAACCCTTCATACATAACTCAGCACTCCCCCTCAAGCTAGAGCATATGCATTAAACATGTTTAACTTGGAACAAATATATAGCAATGCTTCTTAGGAAGTACTTTAGTAAAAACATCTGCCAGTTGATCTTTAGAACATATGCAAGGAGTACAGATCTTATTGGCTAAAATACAGGATCTTTAGAACATAAAGTGGCAGTCTCCTTCTATATGCTTGGTCTCATAAAATACATGATTGTTAGCAATAAAGGTGACAACTTTATTGTCACAATGCATGGGAATAGCACCAGAAACCTACACACTAAAGTCCTCTAGAATGGACCTGACCCAGAGTAGCTCACAAGTAGTTTAAGACATAACTCTGTACCCAGGCTCAACACTAGATCTGGAAACTACTGCCTGTTTCTTGCTTCTCCAGGTAACTAGATTACCCCCAACAAAAGTGCAGTACCCTGTAGTGAACCTCCTGTCCTCATGTGCGTCAGTATAGTCTGCATCAGAATAGCCACAGATATCAAAGTGTCCATTATCCTTGAAAAATAATCCTTTCCTAGGTGCACTTTTCAGTACTTGAGAATCTGGCAAACTCCATCCTAATGGACTTCCCTTGATGATTGCATGAACTAGCTTAATCCTCCAACTGCAAAGGCAATGTCAGGATGGGTAACAGTTAGATATAAGAGCTTCCCAATCACTGAACAGTATCTAGTGACATCTTGCAATAGAGGGCTATCTTCATCAGCTATAGGTAAGGAGACATCCATGGACGCATATGCTGATTTGCACCCCAGCATTCCCATGTCTCTTAACATGTCAAGAACATGCACCGGGAGAGCACAAGTCCTCCAGTATGCTGCACCTCAATACCAAGGAAATAGTTGATAAGGCCTAGATCCTTGATAACAAATTGTAACTGAAGCAGTTTGTTTGCCTCCTCTATGCCTTGTCTATCACTGCCAGTAAGAAGAATGTTATCTACATAAACCACAAGTACAACTGTACCTGTCTTCCCATGCACTGTAAAGGCAGAGTGCATGGGCAGAAGATCTGGTGAAGCCATGTTCTTGAACCATCTTACCGAACCTCTCAAACTAAGCTCTGGGACTCTGTTTTAGACTACATATAACTTTCTTCAGTCTACACACTTTCTGACACTCCTAAGTAGGAAAACCTGGTGGCTGTTCCATTTAGACTTCATCCTCTAGATCATCTTACAAAAATACGTTCTTGATATCAAGTTGATCAACAGTCCAACGCTTGTTCATCGCAAGTGAAAGGAGGATGCAAACGGAATTGAGATAGGCCACTGGGGAGAATGTCTCAAAGTAGTTCATGCCAAGTGTCTGAGTGTAGCCTTTTGCAACCAGACGTGCCTTGTATTAATCCACAATGCCATATGGATGACACATGAGGGTAAATACCCATCTACACCCCACCACAGTAGCACCTAAGGGTAGATCAACAAGATCCCATGTGCCACGGGGCTGTAAGGCAGCCATCTCTTCCATTGCCAAGGTCCAAGATGGATCTCGGAAAGCTTCATGATGATCCTGTGGCACCTGTACATTGTCAATAGCCAGAGAGAACTAGTGGCCAATTGCAGATAAGCTGTCAAATGACAAACTGTGATATAGAGTATTTCACACACGATCTGGGAGCCTTCCTTTGTGCAATAGGAAAAAATACTTCTAGGAAACATGGAGTAAGGAGTTTTACCTCCTAGAACAGACGAACACACACAATTCACTAAATAAGCGGCAGTAGGAACATCGGCCCAAAAAGCATGAAGGAACATTCATTTGAAATATAATAGATTAAGTAACATCAAGCAAGCGTCTAAGCTTATGTTCAGCTACTTCATTCTATTGAGAAGTGTGAACGCAAGTCATCTGGTGAACAATATCCAAAGATTTAAAGAAGGTAGTAGTCCTGGCATTCACAAACTCCAAACCATGATCGCCCTGGAAAATCTTAATAATAGTAGGAAACTAAATCTTTATTTCAAGAACAAAATTTTTGACAATATCAAAGACTTCGGACTTTTCTTTCATCATAAAAACATAGGATACCTTGGTATAATCATTCACAATTACAAGAAAATACCCAAAGCCACGAATACTCTTGACCTGACAAAGGTCCCAAACGTTAGCATGGACTAAAGCAAAAACAGACTCATCTCTTTTATTTTGTGGTGGAAAAGAAGACGTATGATGCTTGCCCAACTGACAGACTTCACACTTAAAAACATCTGGAAAAGATAACTTAGCAAACTGGCAGCATAGAACATGTAGATTGGGATGACCAAGATGATAATGCCACTAAAGAGTAGAGGTGGCACACGTAGCATCAACACTGGAAGATGGAGGAACATGAAGGTAGTAGAGACTGTTCTGCTCAAGTCCACTAATTCGCCTCATCGCCTGGAGTCCTGCAAAAAGAAATGTTGATCATGGAACACAACTCGACATCTCAAATCCTTTGTAATCTGGTTAATAGACATTAAATTAAGTACAAATTTAGGAGTATGCATAACATTTGATAAAGGTAAGGTGCTAGAAATTGAGATGTTCCCAAGACCAGTGATCGGTGACAAGCCCCCATCTGCCACTTTAACCTGGAATGGTGTAGTAAGGTCCCGTTGAGAGGAGAAAAGAGTAGTGTCACTAGTAATGTAGGAGGCACTTGAGTCTACCAGCCAAAGTATGGGCTTGGGAACTAGTCATTATGGCTTAAGTACCTGCAAATTTATGAATAGAGGTAGAAGTGGATGCCTGGGAAGCCATGAAACACTAGTAGTCAACCCTAGAAACTGTCATCTGGCCGTCATCCTCCTGCACCTGGGTGGTATCCTCTACAGCAACTTGCTGAGCACACTGATTCATATATTGAGGATAACCATGCTTCACCTAGCATCGGTCCACAGTGTGCCCATTTTTGTGATAGTACTCAGAAAAAAGAACTTCGACCTCGGCCACATCCATGTGTAACACCATCACGAGCTCTACTACCTCTTCCCCTTGAATTCCCCCTACCACGACCAACAACAGTCACGGTAGACGAATCAGCAGTAGGTACGAGATCATGTCTATAGTCATGAATTGGTCTTTGACTGCCTTGTACTCATAGCCAAGACCAGACAGAAGTTAAATCAAGCAAATAGCTTCTCTCTGCTTAGCTATAATAGAAGCATCCATAGAGATTGGCTGATACACATCTTGTTCATCTCACAAATTCCTCATGGAGCTGTAGCATTCAGATAAGGGCATGGAACCTTTCCGAAGATTATGAATATCCTCCACAACTCTGTACAACCTGGTAATATTACTTCTGTGAGAGGATATCTCATGAAGTACCTCCCACATCCTCTTGGCTGAAGCATGGGCCATGATTTTCTTGGCGATAGTTTGTGTGACATTGTTCAGGAGACACGTAGCCACCAAATCATTGTCTGCCTCCCAATCAGCATACTTAATTGCAGAAACATCAGTCAAAATATACTTCTTTTTGTGTGATCTAACAAACCGAGAGAAGGAGGTGGACCAGAGTAAGAAGTTGGATCCATCTAACTTAATCGATGTCCCGTACACATGAGGGGGGGGTGCTTGTGGTAGAACTCTTCCCCCCTACCCCCCAAGTCACCCATATTGTCCTTCTAATCCACCATAATATTCGGAGTCAAAATCAACAAACGATCACTGATCTATGAGTCTAAAATCGGATCATTAGGTTTGAAATCTAGTTTCAAGACTCAAATAACCTTCCAAATGACTTCTCTACAACAATTTCAAATCATGTACCTTGTTGGTATTTCACTAAACACAAGTTGTGCACATGCTAGGGCATAGAAGAGGACCTAGCAGTGCTCTTTAAGACCCTGTGCTCCTGTTGGACTTGCTCTTGTAGAGAGTGCTGTAAACTTGTGGCCCTAAGCCAACACCACCCCTAACAGGAAGAGTGGGGCAGCGCTGGGTTGTTCAAGAGGGTTGGGCAGCGCTGCAAGGTGCTCTACAGGGCCAGCAGCAGAACTCCGGTGGCCTAACCGACCAGTGGTGGCCGAGAAGACCAGCAGCGGTGACACTGAGGTGGTCTGACTGCCTTGTGGTGCTACTGCAGGGCAGAGGAGGTCAACGGTGGCGGTGCTGCTGGCCTTGGTGGCCGACGGCGCCGCTGAGAGGAGAGAGGGTTACGGTAGGGGGGTATGCGGCTAGGATTTGGTGGGATACCAGGACCCCGGTTTAGAACTGCTGCTCTCATACCATATAAAGGTTGTAATGACATAACCTTTATTCAGAGAAACCCTAGCCTTTATATAGAAAGACATCAGAGAAGATAAGTATAATAATACTTTTACAATAAACCAAACAATAAAAGACCAACAAGCCTTCCATACTAACTCAACAGGCAATTACGAGAATTGCCTTTCCTAGTATCACCCTCTTGTCTTCCTGGTTGACATGCCAACATAGATTAATATTGCAACAAGTGAATGGGTTGGCATGCCTTCTTATAATACAGCTTGCTGAGTCCTCTCAGTTCTCAATTCCATGCAACCTTCTATTTTAAATGAAGTGGGTGACTGCTAATATTGAGTAATCATTACCTTCAAAAACCCATGCTACCTGTTGCTTCCTTTGCTGCATTCTCCTTTTTGAAATGTCAGTGAATGATCGATCGGGAAGAAACGACATGGAATATCAATCACTTGAAGGTTTTCTGCAGGAAAAGGTCCCTGAATCTCAACCTCAACATATGGAGGCTGCAGAATTGTCAAAGATCCATTCCCACAGTCTATGAACCAAAAATAAAGGATCTCAAGAACCAGGGAAAGCGAGTAAGATGAACTAATTGAATAGGAAGGAGAACTGTAAGAGAGAACACTGATGAGACATATGGTAAACCTAGATAGCTATGCATTGTGCTTGATTATTATTTTGGCACAACTTGTTCAAGGTATAAATCATTTCAATGTCATGAGAAAGAAATTAATCAGCACAGCAATGTAGAAACTGCTTGTTTGGCTATACTAAGGTTATTTGCCAAAAGATACCGTGTCAAGGACGTTACATGAGCACCATGATTTAAAGACAATGGATAGTCTGGTTAAGCCAAACACATTATAGAGCTTCATTTCTTCAGATTAACCCGTAACCTTGTAAACACAAACAGTAGTAAGAAAAATTCACGTTACAGGATAAAAGCATGAGAATGATCCCAATAGGAAAATGTTACCTTTGGGAACCTAGGAGTGAAAGCCCTAGATGTGCGCTTATAGTTTGCCTTTTCCAGTGTAATATTCAGGAACGGTGATCCTGAATCTTTCTTCAGAAGCTTAGGCTTTAGTTCAATTCGTGGAAAAAGCTGCAAATCCTGCAGGGATGGAAGAGATTCAACATAAAAGATTATACTAGTAATATCCAATTTCTTTCGGATAAGTAGATCAAGGATCTATGAAATTTTATATGCACAAATTTGAAAGGCTGATGGTTTACCTAAATCCTTTCTCATCCATATTATCGCCATCTGACATCATTTACATCTTGGACTGACAAGCACACGTTATGCAGCAAGAATAGACTATTTTTGCATTCTCCATACTATTTTTCTTAGATGTTTTGAGTTTCTCTTTGTTTCATTACCCCAGCAACCAAATTTTCACATCCCTGGTGTCCGCAAGAGAACCTCAATCTAGGAAAACTTGGCTCATGGGTCAATAACCTTATTAAACCAAATAATAAATAAATAGATTGTTGAGTTATGTTTTTTTTGTAGTAAGGGTATTTCGTTAATTTTATTTTTTTGTAGTGGGCTTATGATGTAACTTTTTCCTCACCTATATAGAGGTGTAGGGACTACTTGGTAATGTAAGAAAGATTCTTTTTTTTAACTTGGTATCAGAACACCAGGTTGAGAACTCTACCAAACAACAAATCCTAACCCTACCTCAAGCCTCCTATTGTTGATTGCCACCGCCACTCTTGACAGCAACATTGGCTCCCTGTCACTGCTGCAGCAGCAATCTCACCAGTCGTCCACGCCACCACCGCTGTTCTGTAGCATGTTGCAGGTGGCTGCCATCCTGTAGGCCGCTGCAACCACTCCAGAGCAACACGCCGCCACCGAGTTCAATGCTGCTATAGAGCAACTCGCCGGTCACCGCCTCCTGCCAGCCGTCTTCTCTTTGAGTCGCCGCCCAGGCCATCGGAGAGCAAGCTGCTGGCCATCAGATCGTTGTAGGGAGGTTCTTGAGTGTTGTGGTGGAGATGGGGTTTTGAATCAAGAACCTTCCTATATGTGGTATGATTCTCTGTGACCTTGTGGTTTGAGTTTTGAGATGTGTATTCCCCTTTGATGCATGTTTTTGGGGTGTGTATTCCCCTTGAGTATTGACCATGTGTGAGTGAAGATTTTTGGGGTGTGTATTCCCCGTTTTGGTGCATTTGTTGGGGTGTGTGTTCCTCATTTTCTATCAGGTTTCAGATCTAATTGTGAAGGAGTTCAGGAGTGTATTCTTTTTAGTGGTGCATTGGAATCAGTTTGTGGCAGTGTGTTTCTGTGAACATGCCAGTATTCTAGTCAGAGAGTGCCAGGAACCGCCGTGGGTGATACTCTTTCAATTACTGGTGTGATGTGGTTGATTGACTCAGGTGCCTCCAATCATCTATCCGATAATCTGCAGTGTTTTGGGTAGATTCAACCTATCTCTTGAGGTCACATAGTACAAGTGGCTGATGGGCGGCTTTCTCCTATTGGTGGTCAGGGGGAAATTAATGTTACCCCTTCTATACAGCTTAATAGTGTCCAGTTTGTTCCAGATTTATCTATGAATTTGCTCTTCGTCAATGAAATCATCAAGTAGATGAATTGTTGTGTTATCTTTGATGAACGTGGTTGTATTTTCTAGGATCGAATGATAGGGAAGACTATTGGTAGTAGATATGGAGGTGTCAACCAACTTCAGCAGGGTCCTATGGCTGCAGCATATCGGGTTAGTACCATGCCAGGGAGTGCTCTACAGTGGCATAGATGGTTGGGCCATCCTTCTTTAGAGAAATTACACAGGCTTATTCCTCATATATCCCCAACTACACAACTCAACTGCGATGCATGTCAACTTGGGAAGCACCATAGATCTTCCTTTCCAGTTGCTACTAGACCATGTTCGTCTTTGTCTTTTCAGTTAGTGCATCTTGATGTTTGGGGTCCCAGTAGGACTTTTGATAAAGCAGGACATCAGTACTATTTGATTGTGGTTGATGATTTTTTCAGATTATCCTGGTTATTTCTCATAAAGAGTAAGTCTGAAGTGGATCCGTTGATTGAGAAGTTTGTATTAATGATAAAGAATTAGTTTGATGTTTGCATCAAGACTCTTAGATCTGATAATGCATTGAAGCTTTGTACACGTCGACTGGCAGAATTCTATAGTTTACACGGTATAACTCATCAGATCTCCTGTCCTCACACCTCTCAACAAAATGGAGTTGTAGAGAGGAAGCACAGACATATCCTTGATATGACCAGAGCTCTTATCCATAACAATGTGTCACAGAACTACTGGGGAGATGCAGTTCTCACAGGTTGCTATCTTATTAATAGATTGCTCTCCTCTGTGATTCACGAGCAGATATCGTGGTAGGTGCTCTATCCAAATGATAAGTTATTTGATCTTCCACCCAAGACATTGGGGTACGTGGTTATTGTACATTTTCTTGGACTTGGGCGAGATAAATTAGCACCTAGACCAATTAAGTGTGCGTTTCTTGGCTCAGAAGGGGTATCAGTGTTTTGATCCCCTACACTAGATGTATTACATTAGTGCAGATGCCACCTTTTATGTACCCTATTTTTCTGTTGCTATCAGACAGGTGCAAAGTGTGCCGGATTGTGCTCTTGTACCAGTTGCTCCTATACCATTTGGTGTATTCACAGATAGTAGTAGCTCCTCTCAGGCTGCTAACCCATCTCTACCAGCACATTCAGGTCAGTGCCAGCAGATGAAAGGACCTTCAAGGGTCACACCTATCGGTTGCCAGTTGTCTATAGGGCAAAGCCTTCTCCATCTATTCCATAGACTCCTCGAGTTAGTGTTGATAACCTGGAGGCTACTTCTACTCAGGAGGCTTCTTCTTTAGATATAATGTCAGTAGGTATAGAGGTTGAGAGTCCATCACCTGTGGTTGTTTCTCCAAGTCCTGATTCCATGAGTACTGATGAGGATATCGCTACTGCTATTAGGAAGGCTCCACGATCTTGTGCATAGTATTGTGTTGCTGGGAGTGTTATTTCTGCTGATTTTCTAAGTTTGGAGTTTCATGCATTTATAGCTGCTGTATCCAGTGCTAAGTTACCTACCTTGTACCAGCAGACTCTACTACATTTACACTGGAAGGCAGCTATGGAGGAAATGTCTGCACTTACTACAAGAGGTATCTGAGAGCTGTCACCTCTACCTTCTGACGCACACCTTGTTGGAGCCAGATGGGTCTTTGCCTTGAAATACAACCCAGATGGGTCTATTTCAAGGTGTAAGGCCCATCTTGTGGCCAAAGGATTCACCCAGACCTATGGGGTGGATTTCTTTAACACGTTCTCCCTTGTTGCACGACTCTCCATTGTTCGCATTCTTATCTCTATTGTAGCTCATTATGGATGGCAGTTACATCAACTGGATGTCAAAAATGCATTTCTGTATGGAGACTTGGAGGAAGAGAATTATATGCAACAACCACCTGGCTTTGAGGTTTAGGAGAAGTGTGTATGCAGGCTTCGTAAGGCCATTTATAGTCTTAAGTAGAGCCCCCGAGCCTGGTTTCAACACCTGTCTGAGGCATTGTCTATTATTGGGATGCAGAGATCTTCATCTGACCATTCTCTATTTGTGAGGAAGACCAGCAGGGGTACAATGGCTTTACTTGTATATGTAGACGACCTTATTTTTACAAGTGATGATGCAGAGGGTATATCTCAGGCGAAGGAGTACTTGGAATGCCAATTTGTCATGAAAGATCTTGGGAAGCTGAGATACTTTTTGGGCATTGAGTTTATCACAAGTAAGCAAGGGACAATTATGTCGCAAAGGAAGTATGCTCTTGGTATTATTCAGGAGACAAGCATGATAGGATTCAAAGATGCTAATATTCCTATGAATCCTAAAATTCACCTTTTTAAGGATACTATTAAGTTAAAAGACAAGAAGGCATATCGACAGCTGGTGGGGAAGCTTTATATTTGATCATCACTAGGTCAGATATTAGCTCTGCCGTGGGTAAGCTAAGTCAGTTCTTGGATAAGTCCATCGATGTTTATTGGCAGGCTGTGATGTAGGTGTTGAGGTACATCAAGGGATGTCCAGGTAGAGTCATTCTTTTTTAGAGGAAGGCACCTATGTCTGTTATTGCCTACTCAGATGCAGATTATGCAGGTGATGTTGATGACAGGTGGTCTACTACTAGCTTGTGTACCTTTGTAGTTGGGAACTTGGTGACCTAGAGGAGTAAGAAACATAGTGTTGTTTTAAGCTTTAGTGCTGAGTGATTATAGGGCCATGGCACATACTGCAGTTGAGATGATATAGATCAGGTCTCCGTTACGGGATCTTTAAGTTAATGTTCAGGATCCTATGAAGATGCACTGTAACAACTGGGCTGCCACCTACATTGCAAACAATCATATGTTCTACGAGAGAACGAAATATGTGAAAGTGGATTATCATTATACCAGGAGTTTGATTCAACAGGGTTTACTTCATACTACTTATCTTGCTTCCTCAGATGAGATTGCTGACATGTTTACCAAGTCGTTGTCTCGCCCCCAGTCTGAGAAGTGTAGAAACAAGCTGAGCATGATGGATATATATGCTCCAACTTGAGAGAAAGTGTTGAGTTATGTTCTTTGTAGTAAGGGCATTTTGTTAATTTTATTTTTTTGTAGTAGGTTTATGATTTAATTTTTCCCTCACCTATATAGAGGTATAGGTACTACTTGGTAATGTAAGAAAGATTCTTTTCTTCAATTTAGGTTGCCATATAAAAGGGTGAAAAGAAGATTGCCTTTAGCATGATCAAATCTTCATAGACATCTTTTTTCAGTTGCTTACAACAAGTAAATTGGGACTAAATTTACAGCTTAAACTCCTACCACTTATGCTGGGAGTGGGTTAAAAGGCTTTAGCCAAACTAGAAAGCTTGCCATGACACACTGTCAACTGGATTGTGTGACTGGTGGATAAGATGGTACCAAACAGACTATTTTACATTCCTTCAATATTTTTTTAAATTATTAACCACCCTGAAAATTAAGTATGCTTAGATAAATGCTATTACAATCAAGATATATACAATGTCTCAAATGGATGAACCAAAGAATTTCCTTCAAATTTAATTTGTGATAGTTTCTAATTATATTACTACTGTTATTTCTCTCATAATGTTTGTTTATTTTCCAACAAGAATGACACCACTGGACAACAGGCTCTTTTTAGAAAGGCTGGTATTCACCCAATGGCTTTCCAGCAGATGTACTGCTGCTCTTTCTCCCTTATGGGGAATGCCGGTGAGGCAAATTCTGGTAAAGGATTAACAAGGGAAGAGTTTCAAACCTCCGAATCTGTTCAGCAACAATACTCAAATTACTTGGAAATAAATTCCAAGCTTGAGAAAGAGGTCCATTTTGATGATATAGGATTATTGCCTTGGAATGCAAGAAACCAAAGACTATTGACCATGGAATTTTAGTTTTGAGACTTTGCAGGGAGAAATACTTCAGATCTAAATATACAAAGCCCAACCTGATATAATTGAGAAGTAGGACAATCAAGAAGTAATGTCTGCAGATTTCTCCTCGAAATGCCTAGAAGCCCTTGCAAACTGGAAATGCCCTTTTTGCCAAGATAATCTACAAGGTTGTTGGACATGCAGGGTAACATCCACAGAGAGGAACCCTCTTCAAGCCATAGACCCTGCAATAAATCAGTGGATAATAAGATCACGGAAGGGTATAGATATGATATCCTACCTTTGCATTGAATAAAATGCCATTTAGAGCTCTATATAAGAGAAAGGTTAAAGTAAATGACTTGTTAGAGTATTAGGAATAGTTATAGTCTTAGTTGAGTTAGGTTAAGTTATTTAGAGTCCTAAGTTTTATTTCTATTCCTATTTTGTTATTTCCGAGTACTATTGGGCTCAGTATGCAACCCTCTCTCCCCTACCATCAGCCTTAGGCCTCTCTCTTTCCCTCCGCACACACCATCACGTGCCTCGTTGCGTGTGCCGCTATCGCTTGTCGTGTGCACTTCTACTACCCGCAACGCTCACGTGCAAGTCTAATGCCTTTGCACTCCAGTGTGCGAGGCTCTTGCTTAGTGTAGCGCATGCTCACATGCCTGCGGTAGCTGCTTGCCATGCCACCGCATGTGGCCCTTCCTACCTTGCATGTCTACCTGCATGCCGCTTGCCTACCCGCTATGCACATTGTGTAGGTCCCTCCTGCCCTCTGCACACATCCATTGTGGGTGACTTGCTTGACTCTACATGCGATTTGCCTGATTCCACATGCATCTGCGTATGCCTTGCCATGACTTTGCGCTCTATCGCACACATTTCGTGCAATTCTCCACGCACCTTCTCATGCACTGTCCCCTCTTGTGCTCAAAACTTGCATATATCTCTGCGCGTCTTCGTGCAAGGTTGCATAATCTTCTCTATCTGTCACAATGTTCATGTCAAGATTGACTTTTGCTCCTACTAACGCCAAGATCTTGGCATCTATTACAACTATCGTGGTTCAGGGCATTTCTATCAAACTTAATGGTGTCTGCACTCTATCTTATGGTCTAGAGCGTTTAAGACCTTCATTGGAAGCTACAAGAATCTCTCTATCTTGACCAAAGGGGAACCTAATCCCAAGGACAAAGAGTAAGACACGTGGGAGTAGAATGATTATATAGTGATGAACAGCATAGAGGCGAAGATTGTAACCAATATGTTTTACAAGAACGCAAAAGACATCCAAGACAACCTGACTGAGAAGTACTCCCAAATGTCCAATGACTCCAGGCTTGCAGATGGCTATTGCAGGATATGATCCACCAATCAAGGGGACCTATCCTTGGTGGATTACTACATGACCATGGAGTCACTTTACGAGGAGCTTGAGGTCTTTTAGCCCTTTTGCTGTGATGCGTAGACTACATAGAAGGCTAAGTGGCAGATGTACAGGTTCCTTTGATGGTTTTTGCCCTCACTAGTCACTACCAGTTGGCGAAGGACCAACTCCTGCCCTTTGATGTGACATTGGATTTGGGATAGACTACAACCGTCTTCAGAAGATTGATGTAGATGCCTTGCCAGCTATTGCTTTTGCTATAGTTCTTGACACCTTCGCCATTATTACCTTTAGAGGGTAGGGTGGTTGTGTGGGTGGCTATGGTGGTGGATGTGGTGGTTGTAGATGGACCTACTCTCCTTACATTCACTACAAGAGAACAAACCATTCATCCAAGAGATGCTGGGACAAGTCCGGCAAGCTTGCTTAGGTTATTAGATGACTACAGAGACTCCTACTCTTAAGGTTGGGTCAAACTAGCCTACACTACTGTTTACCCCTAAAGCGTTGGAATGTTTACGATTTCTCCTGAGGAGCAAGCCCTCCTTTACTGCTACCATGGCTATAGCCCTTGCTCCTACTACTTCTTAGGACCAAGGTGCTGGGACTTTTGATCCAGCATATGGCTTCTTTGTAGAAGTGGATGACTAGTAGGGGATTTAAGTAAGGCTTTTTTCTCCCATCCCTACTACTGTTGCTACTACTATTAATATTATTGTTGCTTGGGATCACCTCCCACCCAACTATTGATTGTTTGCCTCTACTACCTATTGCTCCTTCGATTTGCTATCTGCTCCTCCGAATGTCAACATTGAGGGGGGAGTCCAATTTTGTTTCTTGTAACAAGTTGGGTGCTTTACACGCTCCAACTTGGGGATTAGGAATAGTTATATAGAGTCCTAGTTGAGTTAGGTTTCGTTATTTAGAGTCTTAATTTTTATTTCTATTCCTATTTTGTTATGTCCTAATTCTATTGGACTTAGTATGTAATTTGTTAATTCTCTTTATGTAAAAGGGGTTAGGATTTTTTTTGTCTTTGTTATTTCCTAATTCCCTTGAATTTAGTATGTAATTTGTTAATTCTCTCAGTATGTAAAAGGGGTTAGGATTTCTTTTCTCAAGAAGACGGTTCATTGTTCTCTCCAACTCTAGAGACAAAATAAACACCTCTTATTAACAACGTAAACTTGGGGAGACTTTGATTCCATTTTGCTATAGCGTTGCTAAGACACTGAGTTCCATATTACTTATAAGGCTAATGGTCTTGTTTACACACCAAGTTCTTTATGATGATACAGAAAACTACTTTGGTTGGTGCTATAGCTTTTAAGTGGTAACTTTTGGCTTCGAGTCAGAGAGGGGTCTAAAATGAGAAATAAGTAGTGGAAGGAAAAAGAAATGAGGTTAGAATAAGAGATATCAATTATTCCACCTTGAATCCATCATAACAAAACAATTCAGACACCTACACCTGAACCTTAGTTAGAGAACTATTTTTTAACAAAACAATAAATATCCCACCAATCAAATGACACCTAAAATGTATAAATTCAGAGTTTTCTTATATAAAACAATAATATCTAGTGGACAAAATGAATTTTGTTATTGGAAAATGTAACCCCAGTCTCTCTTACATAGATAGGTGGAAATGAAAAATTTCAGTCCTACGAGAAACATAAAATTGCACAACTAATTCTCTAATAAACTTAATCCTAAAATAACTGAACTTTAACTAAACTGATACTCTAATACCCCCCCTCGCATTAGAATGTGTAACGCTTAACTTGTTACAATAAACAAAAGTGAACTCCCACCCAGTGTAGACATTCGGTGGAGTAGGCAACAGATCGAAGGAGTGGGTGGCAGTTGTAGTAGAAGTAGCAACCGTAGTAGACAGACAACAGTAGCAGCAGTACTAATAGTTGCAACAGTAGATGGCAATAACATTTTTGTAGTAGACGATAGTTGTATGGCTATAGCAATAGTAGGCAATAGCAGTAGTTACAGTAGTAGACAATAGCAGTAGTTGCAGTAGTAGATGGGAAAAGTTCCCAAGCAGCAATAGTAGTTAAGTAGGCAAGCAGTTAGGAGTAGGAGACGAGGACCCTCGCTCTGATCCCCTACCATTCATCACCATCATCGTGATAGGCAAAATTAGGATCAGGTGCTCCAGACACAAGAATTCAATCAGAATTAGTAGCATTGGCCACAAGAGTTGTGACAATATCAACAGTAGAGGAGGGCTTGCTCTTCTGTAAACATCTCCGACGATCCAAGTCATCTGTAATAGACACTATAGAAGATTGCTCTATTGCAATCTCAATAATAGGGGACTTGGCAATAGAAGTCTGATTCGCTCAAGTAGGCTTGTAGAACCTGTCCTAGCACTTATTAGAAGCGTGATTAGTTCTCTTGTAATGAATGCAAGGAAAGTAGATACGACAACCTCATCTACGTCCGCCAAAATGGCCACCTCTCCCTTTAAAGGCAATGAGGGTAGAGGTGTCAGGAATAATAGCAAAAGCAATAGGTGGTGTATCAATATCTATCTTTTGGAAGTGGTTGTATACTGTTTCCAGGCCAGGCATTGAGTCGGAAGATAGAATCTAGTCTCCGGCTGGTTAGTGCCATAGTGTTAGGCCATCTAGAAACTAGTAGGTTTGCTACTCTGCACGATCAGTAACTTGCTTCTCTCAACAGGTAGGCCGAAATACGACTAACTCCTAGAATAGGCCTTCCAAAGTAGTGAAATATGCAACCAAGGGCCTCACCTTGATTGGTATTCTACATACGCTTATAGATGTTTGCATGATTGGAGCTGCTTGCCTACAGGGAGTACCCCTTCTATAGTCTCCCAAACCTCCTTTGCTGTCTTCTTATATAGCATATTGGAGGTATTAGTAGGGTCGATGCTATATATCAACTAGTTCAAAACCAGATAGCTGTCCTCCAACTTCTTGTGTTGGCAGCATCTTTGGGTTCACGAGCCCTATCTATCAGTATATACTTCTGTTATGCAGCGAATATGCAGAACATATGTGACCAGAGAACATAGTTCGGGGACCTGATCAACTTGATAGTCATCCTTTGAACTAGCATGGAGGTTGAGATCTTGGCCTTAGTAGTAACAATAGAAGAGTCAGCATCCACCATGAGAATAGCAAGAGACAATCAAGTAGAGCTGTGAGATCTCACGCACAGTAGTAGTCAGTAGGCAGATGTGCAACTTCGTGCATAGAAGTGTGCACTACATACATAGAGAAGCACAAAGTGCCTGGTATATAAGTTCTAAGGATAGATACGCATGCATGAATGCGTGCAGGGAAAAGCATAAGAGGCTATGCGTGATCTAGATCAACCGCAGTGACAAAGGAAAAAGCTAGGAGGTGGCAATGGCCTCAAGCAGGGTCGTTGGACCCCTGTAATGGCGTTGGTAGATTGGTCAGTGGCAAGAAGTGACATTGGTGATGTCATAGGAGGGTCTAATGGTCGAAGGTGTTGGCGGTGATGCTAGGGCTTAACTGGAGACCCAAGCAGTGCTTGGGGCAACGCTGAATTAGTCAAAGCACCATTCAACGAGGTGCTACTTGTGTTGAACAAGGTCTAGTGGCGCTAAATAGCACTAGATAGGGAAGGTCGGGATTGCATGACACTGGGTAGGAGGCTTTGGTGGCGATCAGGATTGGGCGATGCCGATTAAGGCAGTGGCAACGACAAGAACAATGGCCAACAAGGCCCAGTGACACCTTTCGGGCGGTCACCGAACTGTTCCTCGATCAGTGGAGGGGTCGCCTAAGCACCCCCGATCAGTTGCCAGCTGGTGGTAACAGTAGGGAGCCCTTCCTTTGGTTAGCAGTGCTGTTGGGAGGCCCCTAGGTTAGGGTTCAATACTACTTCTCTTGTTTTTTGTTTTCTTGCAGTGGAAGAAAGAAAAGATAGGAGAGACAAGCGGGTATCAAAGACCGGTCTAGGATTGCTATTTTGATACCATGTTGGAGAAAATGAATTATGTTATTGGAAAATGTAACCCTAGCCTCTTATATAGAGAGGTGAGAATAACAAATTACATAAAGTGTTCTACTAGAAACATAAAATTGCATAACTAATTCTTTAACAAACTTAATCCTAAAATAACTTAACTCTAACTAATCAGATACTCTTAACAATATCCAAAAATTAACGACACTTAAATCATGCAAACATTGACTTTTCAAAATCTATCCACAAGTGCTCTAAGAAACATGTAATAATAGCAACAATTTACTTCGTGATCTAAAATAAATTTTACAATCACAAAGTGAAATCTGTTCAAAGTATTATTTATAAATCACCAAGGGAATTTAAACATAAAAATAATAATAACAAAAAGGTCCAACCTGCATAATCATTTGAAGAAGATACATGCAGGTCAATGTACTTGACAACCATCCACTGTTAGCAGAAACATCTATCATGGCTTGCACTATCCGGATACTTTGATCAAGCACTGATTTCAGATCAGTGACATAATCAACAACCGGCATTTCAATCTGTGAAAAGTGAGCCTGGGACATATATCAGTCAGATTTTGCCTCACAGGAGATAGAAGTAAATGGCTACTGACTAATGCTGGCACGTCAAGGTGCAAAAAACTTTTAAATAAACAAGTGGGTGCTGTGAATTTACGAATTCATCCTACAGCCAGATTGTCATGCCCTTCGCTTTATAAAACATGCCTTTACAAAAATATGTCCTTGGAAGCTACCTACCTGAAATAGCAGATTTGCCTTCACATGGGGATCATCAAGACAATTCTCGTCGACAGGGTATCTGACTTCTTTGGATAACTTGGCATTGTGATTCTCCTAGAAATAAATCAATTTTTTTAAGCAAAATGCTAAGGAAGCAACCAACTAATAAGAAGATCAAAACCAATTCTGATTCTTTTCAGCTGATAAAGTTATCAGAACAGATTATGGTAACATAGAGCAAGCACTACTGTGACAGGAGACCACCTGAACTGTACTATTACAGGTGAAGCCTGCAGAGCAAATATTCTTTGAGGAGAACCTATGTTTTCTTTTTCTCTTTCTTTCTTTTAAAATAGGGGGAATTTATCTAGAAGGTTCTCTGTTGTAGGGCTTGTCTGCATGCATGGAAAGATGGGGCTCCGACCATGGCTATAAATGTTTAAATACCCAACTATAAATATTATCTTGTGTCAAAATTTTGTGACGTTTCATTTAAATGCTTAAAATCATGTCAAGGTTGGACATTCCTACACCTCTCCCAAAAGGTTGAGACTTCAGTTCCTGATAAATTAAGACCAAAGAGCTACTAGAATTTGATCCTTTTGATAGGAAGGTGAGCTAAAAATTTAAGCACTTCTTTGAACCATTATGTGACGTAAATCATAAAAATAACTTCCTCTATCCAGTGAGATGGATTGTCTACGTTTTAAAATTAAAATTTCATGATATTTGGGGACTTTAACTACTTCAACATCACATTCCTCTAGTTTTCTTAAAATGCCTCCAAGGTGCCTTTTGCTCTGTATCAGAATTGGCAACAGTAGCTACGTAAATTTCACGTTAATAGTATCCATCAAATCTTTCATCAGGCATTCATCTCATTTGCAAAAATATTCTCAACCATCCCTGGTCAATGGATTCATAAAGAGGTTGCTCGACCTCTTTAGATGACTATTCACCTTTTTAAAGTAATTCACTGAGTGTATATAGAAGTCAGGCACCATAATGAAATCAAGAATGCAGTGGAATCATCAAAATAGTAGAAGCCGATCGACATGACAAAATAAATCAAGAATATAGTGGAATGTTCAATATGTAATCTAACCCCAAAAAATAGCCCCTTATTGGATCTGCATGAAATTAAGAACTAGGTAACAAAGGTTTAGAAATTGCTACATAATAACTTGAGCTTACGTAGTTTTGGGTGATCATTGTTGAGTTATATGGCCTTTTTATTATTTTGGTGCGTGCTTGTAATTTTTTCTTTGTGTCTTTCTATATAAAGGCACACAAGGTTTCTCAATAAAACTGAATCGCTCATTCATCCCAGCATGGTATCAGCTCTCTCGGTAGCAGTAGCAGTGCGGCTGCCCCAGCAGCAGGGCAAGGCACCACACCACTGGGCCTGAAGGGGTCTGCAGCGTCACCCAATCGGGGCCTCCAGTGTCGTTGCCCGGTTTGGGGGGGGAGGGGTCGTTGCAACGCCGCCGTGGGCTCTTGCAGCACTGTTTGCGGTGCTGTTTGAAGGCTGCAGCGCTGCCAACCACCCTGATTGGGTGGTAGTAGTGTTGCAGGGCCTTGATCGGGCTGCAGCACCATCTGCTGGGTCATCTTGATCTGGCTGTGGAGGCTGCAGTACCTTCCTAGGCCTCTATATGGTCTGAAATTGCATGTTTTGGATCGGTTTTGCGGATCTTATGATCTAATTTGGTGTTGTGGAATTCTTGACTGCATGTTTCCCACAAACCGAGCATTACGGCTGACGATAAGGATCCCCCAAGCGACTTGGTAGGGAAAACATCTACCACAAGTGCATCGACTTGTATGCAGGGGACCTCTATTAAGTTGGACGGTACCAACTTTCTTCTATAGTCAACATCCTTCTCCTGATTTGTGGGTTTGCATCACGAGTGTATAATGACGCAAGATGAGCCTGGACCTAAGACTGCAGATTGGGAATCAGATAGCAGTTGGGTGGCGACCTGTATGTTAAACAGTATGAAGGAACCTATTGCCAAGTAGGTTATGTCTTATGTTTCAGCTAAGAAGATGTGAGAAGTCCTCTATTAGATACATTCCTACAAAAGCAACATCAGTTGTTTATACAGAGTAATTGAGGAGCTTCATTCTATCAAGAAGGGAAGCATGTCGCTTCCATGAAGGATTTATGGGGCGAGCAGGATATTCATCAACTTATCTGATTGTACAGCAATCATGCAACCTAAATCATTTGAATTAAGCTAGATTCTAACATAACTTAGGAATAATACATTCATAGGCATCGTAATTTACACAATAGCTAGTTTATTAGTCATATGGATAATATCGTCATTTTATGACCTAAAAGAGGTGATTTTAATCGCAGATGATTCAAAGCCACAGATGTCAGATTAGATCGGACAAATATGATCAGAATGAGGACGGGAGTCCAACGCTTTCGAAATAGTCCCGATCAGATAACCAGAGCATCGTGTGCAGTCCATAGAAGAACGTCGATGATGGAGCCAAAGGAAAAAGATTCGAGCCTCATATGAAAAATCCAACCGCACGGATGAATCCAGATCGACAATCGTAGTCCAACGACGCAAAAATCAACCCGATCGGAGGTCTATATCACCAAATACAAAGAAAAGAAGATGAACGACTATGATGACGCCACGTGACGCCATCACAGCCGCTCCCTCACCACCGCCCCATCTAGGAAGGCCGCAGCGCACGTTGTGGGCCGTTGGATCTTTATCCAACGGCCACAAGTGCGTCACGTCGTCCACCCAGACTGGATAAGCATAAATACAAACGACAAGTATATATAACAAAAGGTTCGCGTAGCTCCTTGGCTCGAGCGCACGCGTGCAAGCGGGGGATGCGGTTTGAGCCTTGCACTGCGCGAAATTGAAGCGGGCGCGCACGGGCGCAATTGCGTGATCGTAAGGTGTAGGCACGCCCACGTGGCGTGATTAGAGCACGTAGTGGGTACGCGTGATCTCACGCGGTTGCTTTAACGCTAAGGTAGTGGCGCTTGTTATGATCGGACGGATGATGTTGAGGCAAGTTTTGAAGGCGAGCGGTGGGCGAAGAAGATAAGCACGCGTGTGAGAAGGAATCAGAGCCGCACGATCGAAGATCGATAACGCAGCGGCTGCCATGTGTCACCACCAGGTTGAATCCGAGCGTTTTTGGCGCAAATGAATGTATTTTGAGGCCAAATCAGAGCCGTTTATCTCCCGATCAACGGATCTGATCAAATAAGGGTTGTTGGACGATTTTAAGGCCAAAATACCCCTTTTACCCTCCATCAAAATTATAAAAGAAGACCCAGGGCCCCTCAGTTGAAGGCATTAACTTAGAATCTCTCTCTCCCATCAACTCCAGATCCCTTTTATCGTCTTCTCTGTAATTCTCCGTCCCTCTGCAACTTCGTCCCAACGCTCTAGATCTGAGGTGCTGCCGCACCTCGCACAAGCATCCTACACGCAGCATCGTCTCTCTGCACTTTCTACCTCTCTCTATCTCCTCCTTCTATCTATCTACTCTCTCTCTCTCTAGTATAGTACTCTCTAGTTTGGAAACTGTTTATGAATGCAATAAAATTTCGATATTCTGAATGTTTGATATCTACTCTTTATATATATATATATATATATATACATATATAAATACCTGTTAGAACTAGTTTTCTGAAAAGCTTCCGTTAAAAATTGAGATTGCCTCCCTGCGAATGACCCGGTACTCACCGGAGTTTTATAAATTTATTTGTCGACGTGTTTTCGTGCTATACTACAACTAAATAACTTTTAAAACGCAAATTACGCGTCGAACAAGTTGACGCCATTGCCGAGGAGGCAACGAAAATTTTTGAAGCTTTTTGGTACGTATTTTAGATTTCTAACTCGCTACATTTTTCGTTGATTTTGTGTGTGCAGGAAACGAAGAAATCTGAACTAAACATGACAACGGAGAAAGTACGGGTTCGAATCTCAGGTAAGTACCCGTAGGTTAGATTAGTTAAATTTAGAAAGTTTAGGATTTGCTTGAACCATAGGATCAGTTAGAATTTGCTTGTTTGAAAAAAAATCTCTTGATTTTTGGGTTGAAATAAAGTTTTATCTTAAAAATTTAATTCCCGAAGATTCGCATGTCCAAAAATTCTCAAATTTTTACTGGATGTAGATTTCAAAGTCAGGAACAATATATCCAAACTTTGCGGCAATCAGAGTTATAGAAAAATTTTAAAAACTCACGCACTAGCTGTTATCAATTCAATTATTGTTCCTGATTTTTCAGAGTTCAAAATATCATAAGAATTTTTATACAACTCCGATTGAAGTGAAATTTACGACACTGAATTTCTGAGAAAGTCAAGAATTTTAGAAAGATCTGAGAAAAATATTTCTTACATGTTTGATTACACGAATTATCTGATTACAAACTGGAGGTCAAAACAGACTGCAAAGCCCCCAGTATAGTTTAAATTAAAAAAGGAAACGTGCATTAAAAATTCTTGAAAAATATTTTGAGTACCTAGTTAGTGGTGCAAGAAAACCAATTGATTGCATTGCTTGGGTTGCATCACTCATCTGATTTTTTACTTAAAAGAACATCTAGAACTATCTGCACTTAAGATTTCACTCTAAGGATAGAGCATACATGCATTTCCATACTTAAAGGAAATCTATCAAATAAATTGGGATTTGCAAAACTTGTGTGCCTCATTAGAAACTTGGTTGAAAATATTTAATCAAGTGAGCTTTAAAACACGTTAACACAAGCATTTGAATCTTAAAAGATACTTCATCATACAAATTTTCTTGTGAACCCTTTGCATGTGCATTTCATATCTCTAAAATCAACTTTAAGGGCAAACACCTCCCTAACGCCCATCATATTCCAAAAGCACATCAAACCCAAGCTTAAAACTGAGTAAACGTGTCCTAGGCAGGACTAATAGACTTGGGAACTTGAAACTAGATTGGGCTAAGGTCAAGGCCTTATTTACTTGGACCCATTGGTGACAAGAAAGGTCGGTGCGATAACTGCGTTAACCTTTAGTGGTGTCTCGCCATGTGGGGTGTCCTAAGGGGTTCCACCCTTCTGGTCAACCAAGTAATTCAAGGGTTGATTTAACCCAGTCGTGTTTTGGGGAACCAGGATCAGGTCTATTTAGGGTTGACACTCTAAGGACCAATTTGATTGCTTGTATTAAAAAGGCGGGGTATTCTCTCATCTGTCTTCTCTCTCTCATCTATTAACTTTCTTTTGGTACATGGATGCTAAAAGGTCTCTGAACTCTGATTTGGTACCACCTTTATTGAGTAAACTAAAGAAAGGACCCAAATTTTTTGAATACACTCCAATATCCAATTGCCATGAGGAAGAACTGATTGAGGAGAAAACCATGAACCTTTACTCCTTTGCCTCACACTATTCCTCCTTTTCTCTCTATCCCAACCCTTCCCTTACTTCAACTTCTTCAGGTTGGAAGAACCCTCCTCAATGCCCGGGACTTGATTCCATTGCCTATACCTCATATTCCTCGGGTATAGCCAGGCCTATCTTGAATCCCACACGAATCTCTGGATATCAAGCATCTATACAGTTTAAAGAGACACTCTCCATACAGGACCAGCACCTGGTTGGCATGACTAGTTATCTTGACCAGTTCAACCAAACTCATCTCTCCCCAGATCATGGATATGCCTCAGAATCCCAATACCTAGAATACCAATCCTATCCTTGAAATCACTGTTCAAATTATCCCAATCCTACTCAAACAACTTTACCACCTTCTCATTGGGATAACCCTACACCAACCAAGGATATGATTTTTACCCTAGGTATTCAAATGATGGATATTCTGGTTTGACTGAGGTCAGAAACTCTAAAAATTATTATCCTCAGCCTGATCAAATCCCTGACCATGGCGGTGATCCTAAGATCACCCAATTACTCCAAGTAGTCCAGGGGATGAGAGAAGCTAATAAAAGAAATACAGATAATCTGACAAAATAGCTCAACAGAATTTGGAAAGCACAAGGTGATAAAACTGGTCCAAGTATGAAACAAGTTGGTGGTAAGCCACTCAAGGTTGAGGATCCAACCTTAAGTATGACATCTTATCCAATCCTAACCTCTATATACACCTAGCTCACCCACCAGCCCTGTGATTATGCAGAACAAACCTTTTTGATATCCCAGAAACTGACTTTGAAGAGGACGACCCACCTGAAGAAATGCGTCTTGATTTAGGCCTTGAATTGCAACCATTCTATTTTGAGGAGCCAATCTATAGTGGGCCGGAGTATGAGTCTTTTATGTTTAAAGACACAATTGGACTTACATGGATGATTTGAGAAGATCAGAGCAAGATCAAGAAGATAAAAAGATTGGGGACAGTGGCACTCCCAGCCAAACACGGTTGGATGGCTCTGATCTGTTCTTGTCTGAGGATAACCATGATCAGATGTGCTCGAAGGATTCGATATCTGGATTTGGCAATACTGATCATTCTAAGATATCCGATGTAGAAGCCGAATCTGCTTTCAATTCTATTTCAGCTAATCCGCACCCTTCTCTTCCTATCCACTAGAGTCCTGAGGAAAAACCTAACCCTTATCACCAACATCTCGAGATTGAGCAAACCAGACAATCCCCTTATGAAAAAGATGTTTAAGAAATTGCAGAATTACTGGGGATCATGGGATTTGGAAGAATTTGACTTGATTGATCAGAAGCAAGAAGATATTTCATCAGAAGATATAGTTCAAAAAGGATTTGAGGTGTTGACTAATCCAAACCTCGATCTTATGGTTCTAAGGAAAAATGAATTAAAACAAGATTTGGACAACTCAAATGAGACTGTTGAGCACCCTTGGGATAAGATTGAGGGCTCTGATAAGTCTGGAACTATTGAAATGGACACTGGATCTTATTTGATTCACCTACTTGACATCCATGCACACCTGATTTGACTTGCGAAGTGGTTTCTTATACTATTTCGGACTACACCACTTGGGCCCCTCCTTTCATTTCCCATCACTTTTAGGACCCGTATGATCTATTTCCCATGAACCACCCCATATTCACCTCATCTGCCTTCCTCATGCATCAATTCTTAAGGTTGCCACTATCTACTTTCCACTCTGGCACCTGCACTAATATTTCTCTCTTTTGTAGCAACTGGCTGCAATTAGTTTCAAATCTGTTCACTTTATTTTTCCGACATTTTGGGCTTGGTATTTACCATCAGCTGATCCACATTTGTGGATCACTGATCCTTGCATTACATGATCACATATTCATTTTAATCTTAACTTAACCCATTTATTTGAACTACATATTTTTGAGTTTAAGTTCAGCAAATGACGTTAAAATTAGCGCTGGTTGGGAGGCAACCCAGTATTCATTACAGGTAGCTCTGCATCTTCTGCATCCACCTTGACCTGGATTAACAAGAAAAGTCAAGTGATATCCCCTCCTCTTGCTTATTTTGATTTTCATGCATACATTTCAATGAAGGCATTGTAAAGAATAGGTATGGGGGCTAGACATTGCATGTCTACTTTTTAAGTCAAAAAAAAAAAATTGCATTTAGTTACAAAGAATATTTATTAAGATTTTATTAGGGATTCATTCTTAAGTTGATTCCTGACTTTAGAATCCAGTATAATTTCACACTTACACATAGAATTTGCAATGGATCCTCTATGAAGACCAATAAACATCTTAAGTTTGTCGAGAAGTAGTGCTTCTTCTCCTAAACCCTTGAACAATAATTAGAGAGTCAGGCAAACTATCTTCTAATAGATCCACCAAACAAATGTGAGGTGAGAGTAGAAAGTCTACTGGTGCTTTAAGGCTAGTATGAGGAATCTTAAACTCTAGATAATGAGATAATGATACTCGGAGTTAGGTATAGTTTTAGCTCTCGATTTCTGCATACAAGTTCTTAGTGCGAATCTCTTGAAAGCCACCAAATAAGGTAAATACGCAGAGAGAGGGTTTTGATAAAACTAGGACTGAGGTGGATGATAACGACCATCCTTTACGGAATCCTCAGCTGAAGGTGGGTATTAGTGTCAAGATCAGAAATACACTATCCTATCCATTCCTTTCCCGGTGCCGAAAATAGGCACTTCCACCAAATAAGCCATCTGATATCCTCTTGAACATCTCCCAATCCTGAATAATGCCTCCTGAATAAAAGTCGTATGTGTTACTGTGTTGCGTCAGTAGATATCTGGAAAAAAAAGAAAAAAAAAGAGGTACATATGTTTATGCATATAGAAAAATATATATATATACAAAAAAAAGTAGAAAAGAAAGAAAAAGCAAAAAAAAAAAAACAGAGTTCATAAGCGTTAGAGTTTATTTCAAGTGTAACGAGACAACAACACCCATCACCTTCACGATTCACCAAATATAGCCTTGACCTACTTTTTGTATTTCTGGCCGCCTAAATATAGGCTGAGGAATTCTAACTTAGTCGTAGAGTTACCAGAACCTAATCAAAGTGTTAGTGCCAGGAAAGACCACCAAATATACTGATAAATTTGGTGAGATTGTGAGCTCAAAAAGAAAGAAAAGAAAAAGAAAAAGAAAAGGGAAGAGAAAGAAAGATAGAGAACGAGTACAAAGGAACTAAAAGGAGCACAGTTTCTCGCCTCTCTAAGTTGAATTATTTAATAATCTGGAATCTACGTTCTAAAGTACTAGTTTATATAAAGCACCAGATGAGTGTAAGCTACCAAAAATAAATTCACTGGACTCAAAAATCTACCTAACCCAAAGTCGGGGCTGAATATACAGGTTACCTTATAACCCTGAGGGGAAAAGTCTGCCTATCCTAATAGATTTTTACTAAGGGTCAAGTACGAGCTTTAGATGTGGATTGACTTTTCACTTGGATCCGTTGCACAGGCTACAACAAAACACAATCACGATTATCTGGATTACTAAAACTTCAAATAAAAACAAAAGACATAAACCTCTAGTCAAACTCTTGATAAAAATTACGCATGTAGGACTACTTTGCATTTAGTCATGCATTTGCAAGGGACTAGCAAAATTTAGGCATGGGGGTGTGATTGCACAACAATCATGCAACCTAAATCACCTAAATAAAGCTAGATTCTAGCATAATTTAGGAATAATGCATTCATAGGCATCGTAATTTGTACAATAGCTAGTTTATTAGTCATATGGATAATATCGTCATTTTATGACCTAAAAGCAAGGTAATTTTAATCGCAAATGATTCGAAGCCGCGGATGTCAGATCAGATCGGATAGATCTGATCAGAACGAGGATGGGAGTCCAATGCTTCCGAAATCGTCCCAATCAGACAACCAGAGCATCGTGTGCAGTCCATAGAAGAATGGAGATGATGGAGCCAAAGGACAAAGATCCAAGCCTCATATGAAGAATCCAACCACACGATGAATCCGGATCGACGATCACAGTCCAATGATGCAAAAATCAACTTGATCAGAGGCCTACATCACCAGATACAAAGAAACGAATATGGACGGCCATGATGGTGCCATCACTGCTGCTCCCTCATCACGATCGGACGGATGGCGTTGAGGCAGGTTTTGAAGGCGAGCGGCGGGTGAAGAAGATAAGCACGCCTGTGAGGAATCAGAGTCGCACGATTGAAGATCGACAATGCAGCGGCTGCCACGAGTCACCACCAGGTTGAATCCGAGCGTTTTTGGCGCAAATGAATGTATTTTGAGGCTAAATCAGAGCCACTGATCTCATGATCAATGGATCTGATCAAATAAGGGTTGTTGGATGATTTTAAGGCCAAAATACCCTTTTTGCCCTCCATCAAAACTATAAAAGAAGACCTAGGGCCCCCCAGTTGAAGGCATCAACTTAGAATCTCTCTCTCCCATCAGCTCCAGATTCCTTCTACTGTCTTCTCTGTAATTCTCTGTCCCTTTGTAACTTCATCCTGACGCTCTGGATCTGAGGTGATACCGCACCTCGCACAAGCATCCTACAAGCGACGTCATCACTCTGCACTTTCTATCTCTCTCTCTATCTCCCTCTCCTATCTATCTACTCTCTCTCTTTAGTATAGTACTATCTACTTTGAAAACTGTTTATGAATGCAATAAAATTCTGATATTCTGAATACTTGATATCTACTCTTTATATACATATATATACATATATAAATACCTGTTAGAACTAATTTTCTGAAAACCTTCCGTTAAAAATTGAGATTGCCTCCCTGTGAACGACTCGGTACTCACCGGAGTTCTATAAATTTATTTGTCGACTTGTTTTCGCGCTATACTACAACTAAATAACTTTTAAAACGCGAATTACGTGCTAAACACTCTCATCTAATGTTGCAGTTATTTCCAAGCAACGTAAGACATTTAGGTTTGTTTAGTTATTTGCTGGCCTTGGTCTTGAGAACAAGGCAGTGAAGGATTAACTCATGACCTTAGAGGAGATTCTTACATCGACCTAGAAATATGTTTATCTCTGGTGACTGGAGATTTCTATGCTCGTCCCATCTTCTAACTCATCAACCATGGCAGTTGTTGGACGTGGTAGAGGAGTCCTTAGAGGTAGGGGGAGAGGACGTAGTGCGAGAGGATGAAGTCGAGGCAGAGGTTGTACTGGTTTGTTTGGTGAACATTGTCACAAGACAAATCATATAGTGGATCTATGTTGGGTAAAGCATGGCTTCTCTCAAAAGCATCAGGCCAATTAGGTTGCATATGATGGTGAAGGGAGTTAGTATTACCGGGAGGAATAGGTTGGCACCCATATTACTATCTCTAAGGAGTATGGCGGGCTCCTATCTTCTTATGGCTACTTCTATTGCGAATGCCTTAGTGACCTGCTAGGCAGGTACTGCTGAAGGTGTTCCTACACCATCATGGCTTGCTGATTCAAGTGCTTCCTCCCACATTACCGGAGATGCTACATTGTTCTCATCTCTTAAACCTCTGACTACTTCAGTTCATGTTAAGGTAGCAGTGGTCCCTTGTCCCCTAGTAGAGGCTTGGGTGACATCTCCTTATCTTTTACTTTGTTCTTATCTGATGTTATGCATGCACCTAAGTTTACTCTAAATTTAACGTCTATAAGTCAGATTACAGAGGCATTAAATTGTAGAGCGATTTTCATGACATTCTTCTTTCTGTAGGACCTTCAGACGATGAAGCTGATTGGTGGACTTGAGCAGGATGGTCTCTACTACTTGCACCTTTCACTTGAGAACCCTTCTATTCCTGCTGCTTGTGTGACATCTGCTCTTTAGTTGTACCTTCGATTGGGACATCCTAGGATTTTAGTTCTTCGTCATTAGTTTGCCGGACATGCATTTTCCTTATTCCTTTTCCTGTGAGGCTTGTCAACCTTGCAAGCATCATAGGATGTCTTTTCCAAGTAAAAATAAACGAGTTGAGTCTCCTTTTAATCTTGATTATGTTGAGTTGTGGGACCCGTGTTGAGTTAAAAGTCTTAGAGGTTTTCACTATTTTTTTGTCATTGTGGGTGATTGTAATCATGTTTTTGATTATTTATGATAGAGCAATCAGAAACCTGTATTGATCACAAATTTTGTTAATGAAATAAAGATTCAGTTTTTTATCCTTATTTGCATGTTTCAAACTGACAACAAACTTGAGTTCGTGAATGCCAATTTATCTCATTTTTTTTTTGCATGGGCATTATTCACCAGACTTCTTGTGTTCATACATCCCAACAAAATAGGGTGGCTGAGCGCAAGTTGAGACGCTTGATATTACCCGTAGTATTATGTTTTGGACATATGTACCTTCTACTTTTTAGGCTGATGCGGTACTTACTGTTGCTTTCTTGATTAATCAGGTGTCCTTTTCCGTTTTGGGAGGGAGGACCCATACTCTGTCTTGTTTCTGAACCGAGAGTTGTTTTCTACCTAAAGTTTTTGGATATGTTTGTTTTGTTCACTTATTCAAAGTGAACAAAATTTCACCTCAATCTGTAAAATGTGTCTTTGTGGGGTATTCTAGAACCTAAAGGGGATATAAGTGTTTTAATCTGTTGACACATCGTTTTTCTCAGCACAGATGTTACTTTCTTTGAGGAAGTTCCCTATTACTCTGCCACTGGGAAGTCCACTACTGTTTCACAGGATGTCTTGCTTCCTATGCTCACCACTACTCCTCTAGTGCCCTCTGAGCCACCCATACCTCAGATGTCTTGCCTGACTATCCTAGACATCATAAGGTTGTAGATACCTTCCCCAAAAATTTTCAATGTAGGCTTGCACCTACCACCACTCCAGTTGACGAGCCCTCTACTTTCCTCTTCAATCCTTTATTGATCTTGCGGATTCAACCGGAGATCCAGAGCCTACAACACTGAAGGTAACTGATGTGGATCTTCTTATTGTCCAAAGGAAGCCATAGTAGTCTTATGTTAAGTGTTCTATTTCAAATTACGTCAATTGATCATTTGCTTGTAGAAGGATGACTTCTCTCTCTTGTAGTGGACAACCATCATATTCCTAGGAATTATGTAGAGGCCTTCCAGGATCCTTCCTGTACCTCAACCATGGAGGAGATGGCAACTCTCCAATCCAGAGGGGCCCAGGAACTTGTTGACCTACTCCCTTGTGCTAGTGTAGTGGAGTGTAAGTGGGTGTTTATCCTCAAGTGTTGTTCAGATGGTTCAGTTGAAAGGTTTAAGGCTCGGTTGGTTGCTAAATGTTACACACAAACCTTTGATGTTGACTATTTTGAGACATTCTCGCATGTGGCTCATCTCAATTTAGTTAGGATTCTACCCTTTGTGGCAGTAAATAATGATTGGCCAATTTTTCCGTTGGACTTTAAAAATATATTCCTTTATGATGACTTTGAGGAAGAAGTATATATGTAGCAACTGTTAAGGTTTTGTGGTTAGGGGGATGTGTTTGAAGGTGTGTAGATTGAAGAAGGTCATTTATTGTCTTAAGCAAAGCCCACTGGCTAAATTTGAGAAGTTTAGTAATGCAATTCAAAAATATGGCTTTGTTAAATCCACAATTGATCACTCTATTTTTACCATGCACACGATTACTGTTATTATTGTTGTCTATGTTGATATTCTACTTACAGGGAGTAATAAAGGAGTAGAAGCTACAAAGACTTTCTTACACTTTCAGTTTGTGACTAAGGACTTAGGCCAGCTAAATTATTTTATGGGCATTGAACTACAGGACATGGATGGTGGTCTTGTCTTATCACAGAGCAAATATGTGATGGATATGTTGAGGGAGGCAAGAATGCTAGGCCACAAACCTGCTAGTGTCCCATGGACCCGTCTATACCATTTGCAGGCTTAGAGAGTCCACTACTTGAGGATGTGATCATGTACTGTGCAATGGTGGGAAAGCTCCTGTATTTGATAGTTATGAGATTGGATATTTCCTTTGCTATTAGGAGACTTAGTCGGTTCATGCAGTTAGCTAGAGAGATACACCGGGATGGTGTGTGTCAAGTGTTGAGGTATCTTAAATAGGCTCCTGGAAGAAAACTTTCTTTTAGAAGGCATGGCATCTTGATATGTGGGGTTACTCTGATGCTGATTATGCAGGGGCACATGAGGATAAGAGATTTACTATAGGCTATTGCACCTACGTAGGTGGCAATCTTGTCACCTGGAGAAGTAAGCAGTAGAATGTAGTCTCTAGATCTAGTGTTAACTTTGAGTATAGGACAACAGCCCATACTATCTGTGAGCTGCTATGGATGAGATGTTTTTCAAAGTTTAGGTGCCTATCTTAAGTCTTACTCTCATATACTGTGATAACAAACTAGCTACTTTCATTGCAAACAATCAAGCATTCTATGAGAGAACAAAGCATATAGAAGTAGATTGCCACTTCATTGAGATGCCATCCTAGTTGGGAAGATTTCAACACCCTATATTGCCACCAGAGATCAGATTGCTAATATATTCACCAAAGCACTCTACAAGAAACATCCTGAGTTGTGCTTCAACTTGAGGGAGAGTGTTAAGTGGCCTTTTTATTATTTCCTTATGTACGGGTGCGTACTTGTAATTTTTCCTTTTGTGCATTTTTATATAAAGGCACATAGGATTTTTCAATAGAACTGAATCACTCATTTGTCTCAGCAATCATCTTGGTTTCATTCGGCAAAAACCCAACAAATTGTGAGAGTTAGCTTATATTAATTATGCTCAGATTAGGACCGGATTGTACTAGAACTGGATTGCTATAAATGAGTTCATAGTCAAACTCCCAGAAAAAGGAAAAACTTATCCAATAGCTGGACCTATAACTAGTGGAGATGGGCTAACCAAGAGGTAAAGCTGATGCTACTGTGATTGAGTGGTTGGGTCAAGTTGAAATGAGGATGTTGCAAATTTAAGTGGGAGAGATGCAATTCGCACAAAAATAGTTCCACGTTAGATTATCATGAAAGGAGTGACTTACAAGGTTTAAGAATTACTACTTAGATAACCTGGGACTAACCATGTGTGGTTGTTTTGGGACCACTGGACACAACTAACAAGGTCTTGAGTACTTATTTTTCTCAGTTAGGGTTTATGTTGTATTGGAGTACTGAAGCTGAACCATGGTGACCCATGATCCACAAGTCCAATATCAAAACATGGCTCTGATATCATTTTAATGACCTCAGCCCAAACTGAAGTTCAATTGAGGAAAACTAACCTCCTCAACTTTTAGAGTTTGGGCCTACTAAACCATACAAGCATCCAAAATGCTGAAACCCAAGTCAATAACTAATCCACAGTCCTTATAAATGACACCTTACTTTTACGAGTTTCAATTATTTTTAGAGGTGTCCCACAAATAACTGAAAGACAGCTATTTGTAATTTCAGTGATACGACAAGAACACTGAAGGAAAAGTAAGTATTTATGAAAATCATTGTTGAGAGAATTAAGTGGTTGTTTAGTGTCATATTGGAAAGTATGGACTTTATGTGTGAGTGATGACCTATAAATAGGTGTATACTCCTCCCATTTACCTTTGAGAAGAAATATAGAGAAAATACGCCCATAGGGTGCTTCTCCAGTAGTTTTCTCCCTGCTCCTCGTGAGTGGGGTTTCCGTGTAAACCCAAGCGTTCCATGTTTGTCTTATTGTTTTGATTTATGCTTCCATATTACTTAAATATTTCAACTTAGTATCAGAGTAAGTCGTTCTTGAGTTATTATTGTGTTTAAGATTTCTATTATTTCATTATCTATTCTTCTTTGAGTTATTTGTTAATTCAACATCAACCCAAGGAAGAGAGCATCGGCTAGATGCTAGTCGTTCACAATAATCTCCTGGGGGAGATTGCAAGATCAGAGCAAAGAAGTCATTAATCAAGGGCAGATTTGCCCACTGGGCGGTGCTGGGGATCAGGGCAACCCTCCTGGTGATGCTGCAAGGGTACAGGAGCACCGGTGAAGCATTACGACTGTGCTGCTTGAGGAAGGTGATGGTGCTGCCCTGTGGTCAAGAGAGGGGCAGCGAGACCGCCGCATCGATCACCGTTCGCGGTGCCATCAAGGTGGCACAATGGTGTGATCGGAGCGTAACAACAGCGATCGCCATCTCTGATCCCTACTTTAATCAGAGAGAAACTACAGTAAGAGGAGGTCGTTGAGATGCTCATGCTCGAGAAAGAAAAGAAGACCGCTAGGTGCACCCTCACGTGTAGGTCATGATCTACGGTGTTGCTTGCAAAGAGGCAGCGCTTAGAGGAACGGGCAGGTGGAGAATAAGAAGCGCCGCATTGTGATCAGGTGGAGCGATCCCCGACGAGGATCACAGCATTGATCTCGCGTGCATGAGGCGAAGATCCAGATCTAGCAACATAAGATAGGCGATGAAGGTGGCGACAATCTGGGCGAGGATCGCGACGAGAATCTCGATTGAGAACTTGCATGGTTGCACGAAGCGGAGATCTAATCTAGAGCGACGCGTGAACAAGAGAGGGGGAGCATGTGAGTAGGGTTCTCTATCTTTTATCCTTCTTATTTAAGTTTGTGTTGATTGGTTGTCAAAGCAAAATAAGGCACGAAGAGAGAAAAATAAAGGGATGAAAAGATATCGAAAGAAACAAAGAGGAGAGAAAAAAATAATAATAAAAAAAAAAAGGAAAAAGATAGAGAGAAAAATTGAATTTTTTTTTTAAATGATGATAAAAAAAATGAAGTTTATGTTCGAGAGAAGATGTGGAGAAGTCCTCCAGTTTTTATTGTTTTATTTTCTTGTCATTTTTTTTTCTTCCGTATGAGTATGGGAGAAAGGGGGAGTGTGGAAGCCTTTTGTAGTCATCCCCCATTTGGGAATCCCTTTTGTTCATGAACTCCACATGAGAAACCCAACTCTAGGAGGTCCAGAGTTTCGAGATCGTCAGAGGAAGGACTCATTTCAGGTTTCTATGTGGGAGATCCAGTTTCATGAACTCCAGAGAGGGAGATCCACCTTTGAGGTCTTCAGAGGAAAACCTAATTTCAGGGATACTGAACGGGGAGCCATCAGCACTAGATCTTCAGAGAGCCACAGATCTTTCAGCAGCTCCAGCCGTTCCCGCCTATGTAAATTGTATTTCTTTGTGTTACAAACTGAGCATTCCATGCTCCAGTTTTAGGGAGAGTGTTGGGAGAATTGAGTAGTTGTTTAGTGCCACAATGGAAAGTGTGGGCTTTGTGTGTGAGTGGTAGCCTGTAAATAGGTGTGTACTCCTCCCATTTACCTTTGAGAAGAAATATAGAGCAAACACGCCCATAGGGAGCTTCTCCCGTGATTTTCTCCTCGCTCCTTGTGAGTGGGGTTTCTACGTAAATTCAAATGTTCCATGATTGTCTTATTACTTTGATTAATACTTCCACATTATTTAAATATTTCAACTATCATATTAGATAACTACTAGCCTCTTCATTTAATGTAAGTGACAAATGTACTAAATGACAGAAGTACCTCATTATGTCGGACAGGAAGCTCATCATACTCGAAGGCACCAGAAAGAATATGCAGGAAAGCCTAACAATGAAACAGCAATCAACGGGAAACAACACAACAGTTTGCGGAAGTAAAAAAAAAGGAAATGAGGACAAATAAATAAGACAGCAATTTTTAGAGTGTACCAATAGCAACAACTTACTTCTAGTGAAGTACTGGGTCCTATATTTGACCCAAACATAGATACAGTCATATAGCTAAGGTAGTATTGAGATGCTATTGATCCCAACATCAAAGGCTCAACAGTGTCTTCATGCACTTCAATGCAACCGCTATCTTCCAGGTCTTCAAATGTATTTTCCGCCAGTCTAATCGAAAGAATAAGCAAATTGCAACTCAGACTTCTCAAAAAAAAAAAGAAAAAGAAAAAATCTCAGAGAAGAACAAAGAACTTGTAACTAAGGCAATTATGTGGTAATCGCATAAATGTATACTCAACCTTGACATGTAAAGATTGATTGTCTCACTCTCTGCATCTTCCAAGCCATAATATGAGGGATTTACAACCTACAAGATGAAATTCATCACTGTAGAAACCAATGAGTGAATTGCATTATACAGAAATCCTAGGTGCCTTTAGATAGAGAAGCATCATGATACAATTACAGTACATATCCCTATACAATCATAAAATAACAAAAAGATCCAAAATATAAAATAACTCTCAACTATCATGCTCATAGTTAAGCTAAATAGCCTAAAAATTGAATCTCACCATCTACACTGATCAAATAAAAAATGCAAGGAATCATTTCAAGCTATGATGCAGCTCCAAGGCTTGTCATTTTGATGTGATTAAAATTATGGGTTCCTACAAAAGCAAAACATCGGTAGAATTTTTTCTACCATTACAAAGTTCCAAAGGCTTGCATCCATGTTTTGGAAAGATCTGACTACTTTTACGTCAGTTATCTTCACCTTAGGAAAGCTTCTTCCTTTATATGGGCTTAGAAATGTGTGACTTGCCACAACTTGAAATGTAGATGGCATTATCGTCCCTAATAATTTGAACTAGAGTGTAGTCAATACTCGAGGCTAAGAGATTGTGAGATCAGATTATTTCGAGAAAATTGGCTTTGGAAAGAAAAGATTTTGAATGCTTCTTCTGCTTATGCACCTCAAGTTGGTGAAAAAGAAAGGATATAAGACTTCTTCGGAAGAGCTTGATACAGTAATTGAAGGATTTCCACAAAATAGAAACAATTTGCAGGAGTGGAGATCTAAGTGGACAAGTGGAAAAGAATAATGATGTAGGTGTTCATGGAAATTATGTCTTTAGTGGCAGAAGTGAAGAAGGGCTTTACAGATTTTGAAATGAGTTGTAATCTTTGTGTAGCAAATACTTCGAAAAATGGGAGCATTTGATCATCTATATGAATGGTCCAACAAAAATACAGGTTGATTAGTTTTCTTTGAGAAGATAATGATCATATTGCAAGGATTGCAAGATTCTTTTAGGCAAGAGTTACCTGCTCCACTCTATTACTGGTAGTGGATGTGTTGGAAAAGAAGCTAGGAAAATGGAAAATTGATGTTCAAGAATATAAGAACTAAATGATGGAGGTGTGGCCATTGTGTCACCATTTGATGAGAAGTTGAAAGATGGGGTTGTGGCTCCTCAGGTGGAGGTGATAACGATTGGTGAGGGATCCCTGACTACTAGGGTGGTGATTGATCTTTGTCGACTGACGTAGGGTGAACAGAGGGCTTCTAGTGGATCCTCTAGTGGGTTTTAGGAGGTTGGCGACCTTTCTTCCAATTATAGAAGTTGGTGTACAATTCTCTTTACAAAAGGAAGAGGATTAGGAAGCAAAAGCAACATGTGGTGGTCAATATAGAGGTGGTCATCGAAAATGATGAAGTTGAAAGCAAAGTGGCCAGTGTTGACCCCAGGAAGAACCTTGGTGAGGCTAGGGAGCATAAGGGAAGATCCTCTCCGCAAGACTACCCTGCGTTGGTATCTGGGTGAGTGGAAGACAGATTTTGCTCTTTTTTTCAAGAAACACATTTGGAATCCTTTGGTGATAGGCTTCTGAGAGATTGGCGGGGATCTTTATGCTAGATTGATTAGTGTTAATGCAATTGGAAAGTCTATGGTATCTTCATGGTCTGGAATGGGGTGACTTCTGAACTAGTTGATTTGTTGTAGGGAAGATGGGTGGTTACGGGAGTTTTCAATTGGGCATTGAATGGTTCTTGTTTGATTTTGTCTGTGGTGTATGGGCCGTGTGATGAAGCCCTTAGACTTGAGCTCTGGGAGGAACTTTGGCAGGCTATGACTTTTGCAGATGGTACACCATGGCTTGTTCGAGGGGATTTCAATGCCACACTATCTATGGATGATAGGTTGGATGGAAGGGTTGATTGGGTTACGTTGACCTTCTCTTCTTTGGTTGACGAGCTTCAGTTGTATGATTTCCTAATTTCTAAAGCCACCTTCACTTAGAGAAATGGATTGGGTTTGAGTTCTAGGATAGACAGGTTTCCATGTTTCGTGAGTTTAGCAGAGCGGTACTAGATGGCAGATGTTACTATAAGGTCTAGACCTTTTTCAAATCATACCCCATTGGTTTGGAACTCTAATGAAGGGTCTGTCTTTGAATCCTATTTCAAATTCCAGAAGTCTTAGTTGACTGCACCTGACTTCAGAGATCTTGTGCAATAGAAGTGGGGAGAAATTCCTCCTTCCTCCTTGGCTACACGTACTTTGGCAACCCCAATACAACATATTCATATAGCTTTGATGGCCTACAAGAAGGAGGTCAAGGAGTTGTGGAAATGGAAATATAGAGAAGCTTTGGCTTGTATATCTCTATTAGACAAGGTGGAGGATTCTAAACCCCTTACTGGTATGAAACAAAAAAGGTGGGTGATGCAGAATGTGGTTCACAAAGAGGACTATAAGATTAAGGCTAATTGGTGACAGAAGTTCAGACAACTATGGTTGAAGGACAGGGACACCAACAAACGTTTCTTTCACCCTTTGGCTAGTGGCCGACGAAGATCAAACCTTATTTCTTCATATATGTTGAGGCGATGTTTACTGATAGGAGGTGGATGGTGGAAGCTCTTCACTCCGACTTCTGGGATTTTACCAAGAGAGGTCCCCTAAGAGAGGGGGGCTTGCTTCGTTTGATTTGGGCTCCTTGGATGATGGCATGAGGTGTGACCATGTTAAGGATGCCATTGAATAGGATGTCCTTGCTGCGATTTGCGGATTGAAGGCAAAATAGGCTCTAGGTCCTGATGGGCTACAAGTTCTTTTCTAAATGGAGCTTTGGGAGGTGGTCAAGGATGATTTCATGGCAATGATCCGTGAGTTTTTCATAGGTATTTGTTCTCATTCCCAAAGAAACAAGGTGCAAAGGTGATTGACGATTATAGGCCCCTTATCTTGTCCAATGCAATTTATTTGATTGTAGCAAAGGTTCTTGCAAATCGACTACGTTCCATCCTCTCGCATTCGATCAGTCATATTCAGTTTGCTTTTATTGGTGGTAAATCTCTACAGGAAAGCCTTTCATTCGTGTAGAGGAGATGGCAACTTGGAGGAGGTCGAGAAGATGTGGTTTTCTTTGGAAGGTGGATTTCTCTAAGGCTTATGATTAGTTAAAATATTTAAATAATGCCGAAGCATAAATCAAAGCAATAAATAATCATGGAACGCTTGGGTTTACGTGAAAATCCCACTCATAAAGAGCGGGGAGAAAACCACGGGAGAAGCACCCTATGGGCGTGTTTTCTCTGTATTTCTTCTCAAAGATAAATGGGAGGAGTACACGCCTATTTATAGGCCACCACTCACACACAAAGTGCATACTTTTCAATGTGGCACTAAATAACCACTCAATTCTCTCAACACTCCCCCTTAAACTGGAACATGAAATGCTCAGCTTGTAACACAAAGAAACACACTCTACACAGGCGGGAACAAAGGTTGGAACAGCTGAAAGATTTACGGCTGTCTCTGAAGATCTAGTGCTGATGGCTCCCCATTTAGTATCCCTAAAAAGGGTCTTCCTCTGAAGACCTCGAAGCTGCATCTCCCACATAGAAGCTAACTGGGCTCTTCCTCTAAGGACCTCGAAAATGGATCTCCCTCTCTTTGGAGATCTCGATACTCTGGATCTCCCAAAGTTTGGTTTCTTATGTGAAGATCAGTTACTAAACAAGTTCGTAGCGATATCCGATATCGCCTCAACTGTTGGAGAATGCTATCGTGCCTTGGGACTGCAAGAGACTACCAAATGGGGGTGACTATAATGGCTTCCACACTCCCCCTTTCTCCCATACTCGTATGTGAGAGAAAATAACAACGGCGAGAAGAAAATAAAACATTAAAAAAAACTGAGAAGACTTTTCCACATCTCTCAAACATGAACTTTATTTTTTTTATCATCATTTTTCGATTTTTTTTTCCAATTTTTCTCTATCTTTTTTTTTCTTCCTTTTTTTTCCCTTTTCTTTTTTTCACGCCATTTTCTTTTCTTTTTTTTTTCCTTCCTTTCTTTTATCTCCTCTTTCTTCTTCGTTTTTCTTTTCTTTCTCCCTTTTTTTAAATCACTTCCTCTTATTGTCCTCTCTTCATCCCCTCCTTTTGGCCATCTCCTTCCACAGGATCTCCATTTTGCACAGAGAGATTAGGGTTTCGCCTTCTATCTCGAAATTGAAGACAATATGGAGACACAAATAATAGATCTCAAGAATAATAAAACTTAAGAATAAAACCCAAGAAAGAACCGCTTTGATACCAAGTTAAAATATTTAAATAATGTGGAAGCATAAATCAAAGTAATAAATAATCATGGAACGCTTTAGTTTACGTGGAAACCCCATTCATGAGTGGGGAGAAAACCACGGGAGAAGCGTCCTATGGGCATGTTTTCTCTGTATTTCTTCTCAAAGATAAATGGGAGGAGTACACGCCTATTTATAGGCCACCACTCACACACAAAGTGTACACTTTCCAATGTGACACTAAATAACCACTCAATTCTCTCAACACTATATTGTGGGCCTATTTATGGGAGAGACTCTGTAGGCATCACTTTCCTGAGGTGTGGATTCAGTGGATGAACATATGCATTACGACAACCTCCTCAGTGTTGTTTAATAGGAGACCAAGCGATATGTCGATGCAACCACAATGTAGGATTAGGCAGGATTGTTCGTTGGCTTTGTTGCTCTTCAACATTACAGTTGACACCTTAGTAGGAATGGCTTTTAAGGCCTGTCGTGGTGGTCTTTTCTCTGGTTGTACTTTGCAAAGGGATCAATCTATTTTGAGTCTTGACTCCTCTTTTATAGTATGCTGATGATACATTGTTACTTAGTTAAGGGAGAATGTGGGGAGGCTGAAAATGTGGCTGCACTTGTTTGTATCTTTGTGGAGACAACTGGTCTAGTGGTTAATCACAAGAAGTTGGCATTTGTGCCTTGTCATACATTAGGGGATGAGGTTTGGTCTTCTTTGTAGGCCTTATGTACGAACACGAGCAGATTGCCTTTACTTGGGTTTGCCATTGAAGGATAAGTAGCTTACCTTGCGGGATTGGGAACCTTTCTAAGAAAGGGTGAGGAGGAGGTTGAATTCTTGAAGTAAGAGATTGCAGTCTAGAGGAGGTCTTGTCTTGCTTAAGGCGATTTTGTCTACTAGTCCAGTTTTCTATCTCTTCATCTTTAGGCCGTCAAAGAAGGTGTTCCATTCTTTGGAGAATATTCATAAATGATTCTGTTGAAAGGGTGTTGAACATGTGGGGAGTTTTTTATCACCTGTATCTTAGGACATTATTTGTTCTACAAAAAAGTATGGTAGGCTTGGTATCCAAGATCTTATTGAGTTATGTGGTGCATTGCTTGCAAAGTGGGTGGTCAAGCTTTTTCGGGGGGGGGGTGAGTCCTTGTGGAAGCGAATTTTGTCTAATTCCTATAGCTCAATTTTGAGCATATTGGAGATGGCTATGATTTCTTGTGGTGCTTCTGCCTTTTGGAGAGCTATTGTTCTAGTGATGCTAAAGGTGTCATCTTTCTTCCATCTTAGGTTGGGGAATGGAAGAACTTTTCACTTCTAGATGGATGATTGGGTGGCAGCGATCCGTTTTGCTGATTTGACACCGAGACTTTTTGGCTTGACAGAAGACAAGCGATGCAGTGTGGTGGACCATGGACATATGGGATGATGTCACTTCTTCTTAGCCAGTTATGTTTGGTGGACTTTCAGAAGCAAGGGTTCATTTGCACCTATTGCTATCTATTCTACATGATATTCGCCCAAGTCCCAATTCAACTAATCAATTGGTTTGGAATAAGGGACACTTTATTGTTGCTAGGGCCTATAAACTTCTAAAATGAAGCGCCATATTTACTAATGATCATGCGGTGGATTGTCATCTACTTTGACGTATTAAAATTCCTTTGAAGGTTAGAATTTTCCTTTGGCTTCTAAGGAGAAATGGCTCAATTACAAAAAAAGGAGATGGATTGAGAGTTATGATGCCACCTGCAGCTTATGTGGTGATGGAAAGGGAGACATTCCTCATCTTTTCTGGATGTATGACTTCCTTGTTGCGGTTTGGGAGTCTATGGGTCTTGTTTGTGTTAAGGTGACCTCTGAGGATGGTTTCTAGAGCTCTTTTGTTGCTGTTGGGATGACCTCTAAAGATGGTTTCTGGAGCTCATTTAGAAGTGGGATTTAGACTAGCATCACTAGTTGGGTTACTGCAATGGCTGTTCTTTGATCTATTTGGCTTCAACGTAATGTAATCATTTTTAAGGGGGGAGAGATTTTGCATTGAGAATGTTGTCAATGGGCTGTGAAGTCTGCCGAGCATGTGGTTGCAGTTTATATAATATTGCTTTTTAGTTATGAATATATGACGATGGCTATCAACCTTTGCCAGTCATTCTTTCCTTCAAAAAAAAAAAAAAAAAAAGAGGAGACGTTGAGATGGATATGTAGCCATAGATGGAAGGATCAGATTACTGACGAGACCATTAGAGAAGTGGTTAGGGTAGCATCAAAGGAGGCTAAAGAGAGAGACACATGTTTAAGGTGATATTAACATCTACAAAGAAGGCCAATTGATACCTCGACCAAGAGATGTGAGGTTATTGAGCCTCCCAAGAGGGGTTAGCAAAGGCTGAAGAAGAGCTGGAAGGAAATCATCAAACAGGATCTTGATCACCTAGATTTATGCCCAGGAACAATTCCCGATAGATTTAAGTGGAGGCAGAAAATCCGTATAGCCAAACCCCCTTAATTTAGGGAAACGTTTAATTGCCTTTGTTGTTGTATTTAGTTCCAAAGGCAACGTTCCAACACCTTTTTCCTTCTTTTTCTGCCAAAAGGCATTCTGATACTATCTCGCAAGATTCTGGTGAAGGTCAGTTAGATTTGATGAATTTCAGTGATGGTCATGACTAGTCCAATAAACTTCAACAATTTTAAGCAGTTCCAGACTCCAGTACATTTCAGCAAGTTCTGATTAAAATTTTCAAACCACAAATCATCATTTTCTCATCTTACTAGCCAATGAAGTTTTGGTCCAAAAATTTGCCCCTTTTTCCTGAAAAGTTGAACAAAGATGCAAGTATTTTGGTTTTAATTTCTTGACAATCAGATAGCCAGTAAATCAAATGTTTCACAGGAAGAAGTTTATGTTTCATACCAATCGTCTGAAAAGATATGTCCATGTCAGGTAATGAACAGCATCCTCCTTGCGACTTATTGTTCCAGAAACAATTTCAGCATTAATATGATCATGCAGCTGTTCCCCCAAACTACTTTCCACAGGAAAAGGTTCATAAAGAAACTGCAAATCAAAGGTAAGATGCTGATGCAACTTCATGGTACAATAACTTAGTAATCTAACTGAGTATAACCTTCTTGTAGAAGCTTTTCTTAGGCTCATGAACCAAAATTACAGCTTTACCATGCTGGTCGAACTGTGGACGACCAGCACGGCCCATCATTTGCAAAATATCTGTTATGGGAAAGTCTACATATCTCTTCGCTTTTCCATCATAATATTCTGTCCCCTGCCCAGAAAGGAGAATATTATTGTATGAACAAAGCAAGAAGACAGCATACCACCCTTTAAATACAGAAGAATGCAAGTCACCTTGATTATAACCAGATGAGCAGGAAGGTTGATACCCCATGCTAATGTGCTTGTGCTTACAAGGACCTGAGCAAGAGAATCGGTGAAGGAGATGGACACCTGAGATCCTCACCATTAGCAGATCTAGTTACTGGGAAAATAACTGATACCTGGATCTTATTATTCCCAAAAAGTTCCTCCACCAAAGATCTATCTCTATCATTTAGACCAGCATGATGCAAACCAATTCCAAATTGCAGACTGTGCCTCAGATTGTTGTCAGTAATCTGGGTAAGCACCATTTCCAATGTTTCTTCTGTCATGTTTAAAAACTGCCTGGGTTGCTCATCTGATGCTGCAAACTGCACAAATTCAAAAAAGCTACAAGGATTTGATTTTTCTTTTTGAGGTATAAAAAATTTCTTTTTTTTTTTTGGAAAGGGTATGAAATATTCCTGTTTCTTACATATAAACACAAAGTTACTGATTCCACTGCTGTTATCTCTTACCTGAATGAGATCTAAGGCAGTAAGTCTTGTTTGACGGCGAGAGGAAACAAAAATAAGAACTGGCTTTGAAGGTGAATGTGTGCATATGGCAGCATATGCAGGTTTGTTCATACTGTTCATCCTTGGACAGTAAAACTTGCCTGGGAAACCCTGCATACGAAAATTTGGAGAAGCATGAAACGAAACTTGAAATCATTGTTTTGAATGCCCACAGGGTGCCAACGGCATGCTCACGAAATGACCTTTTTCTAACGTGGGGCAGTATCGGCACATGTAATGTCGAAATGCAGGAGTGCCAGCAATATTTTACCAAATATAGATAATATGTCGATAAATTCAGAGAAATGGATGGCATTAGATATAACTTTTAAATAGTTACCATATTTTAAGGTCCATATAGGTGTGTCTCAATACCAGTTTTGCCCATTCTTATTTTTTTAAGTGATTTAAATTAACGGCATATTGTCGAAATGCTTATTTTTTAGGATTAGGTCATATCAATATCAATATAATGTCGAAACACAGGGACTTGGACAAAATGTTGTCAAAATTTCACCGAAATGCCAGTAAGTGACGAAGTTCACTTGGTATTTTGACTTGCTGCTATTGCTTCTCACTCTCAGTTCTCTCACTCTTTACTATTGCTACTGTTGCTCACGCTGTTACTGCTACTCTGTTCTTATCTAAATCGAATCTTCGTTGTTGCTACTTCCTCTCGTCTCACTGCTCCTCTCTTCCAACTTTCTTAAGGTTTAATTCCACTCCTATCCATAATTATAAAGTAGCTCTACATACTAGATTCTACATCTACTATTATTACAAACATATAGGTCTGATCATAATTTAGAATTGAAGAAATATTTGTTTCCTTCAGAAAAATAAAATCTTAAATTTAGGTTAACATTAGAGAATAAAAAACTTGCATCTATCCATAAGAGAATGAAACCTGAAAATGGCAAACACTAAGGGCATGTTTACTTCATGAATTAATCATCATTTACTTCAATGATAACATCCAACCTAGAAACCCACGATCCCATGTTTGAAGATGACAACCTATATTTTTCATAAATAAATATGTTACAACTAGATCTAAACGTGATTTATAAGGGGTGTCATAAATAAAAATATCTAACACAACACACATAATTATGTTAATTTAGATCTATTCAAATTGATTAAGATCAGTTGATTAGATATTTAAATTTTAACTTTTATATTTTTACTTTAGTTTTTTGTAAACTATATATTTGAATTTGTTATTTTTGAATGACTTTATTTAATTTGCAAAGTAATTATATGATATTTGATTTTTAAGCTTAAACATGATATAGTAGACCGTGTTGCATATGATATTAGGATATAACATTATCATTTTTGCATAAATATATTTAAGCTTGTGATTTCCTTAAAATTCTAATTATTTTGACTACTTATGTTATTTTTGTCGATATACATTGGTATGCCTCCAAAATGAATTGTTTTTAGTGTATTGAAATCATCGAAATCTGGTGTCGAAATACGACCATTTCCACAACATGCCTTTAGCATGTCTTTGAAATACACACTTAGGAATTTATCGAAACGACATCGAAATTAACATTTTAAACCTTATTTGAAATTAATCAGCAGTTGCAGTTGACCAACTACATGATTAATTTAAAATGCAAGAGATGCACATTATTGGAAAAAGGTATCTTGACACATTAAGGGACTTCAGTCAAGGTATCCACAATATCAGCTTTTGCATGTAGAAAATATTGCGGTGAAAACCTCAATCGTCAAATATGTCAAATTGAACATGGATGAATTGATCTTGATAAAAAATCTGTACGAGGACATGGAAGCCTCACTCATCAAATATGTCAAAACTGAGATAGATAAATTGATCTTCAGGAAAACTACAAGGACATGGACAGTCCTGGAACAGATGTTAGAAAACAAATAACTCCATGAATTGCCATGAGGTTGTTCCATAAAAGCTATAAAAATGTGCTCACCACTTCTGTGTAAATCAAAAACAAGGTCGAGAAATCTTGATCATTACTAACTAATGACAAGGTATGGCCAAATAAGTAGAAGAATTGTTTCACCTGTCGAGAGAGAGAGGAAAGCATTCTCTAGAGAGGTCTCTGTCCACCCTTGGGAAAAAAGCAGAGTAGAGATGCGAGCCATAGGAGCATGCTATGGTGAAGAGAAACTGAGCCTTATTCCGCTGTGTTCCACCCTACTTTTCTTTGTATACTTGCTCCGTATTGCTTCACTTGGTTCATAGGATAGGAAAAAGCTTTTTTGAAAAAAAATAAAGCCTCAACCTCGGCCCCTTGTAGAATAACTAGACGGACAAGTTTCTCAAAATTTTAAAAACTGTAACCTCCATACCATCGAAGGATTCAATAATATGTGCTGCAATAGGTTTCAATTAGTATATCAAGGTAGCATGACAAATTCACACTAGAGAGCATAATTTGAGATATTTTGATATATCACCCATAAGTCACAGGTCATTAAGTGCCACCGTATTGCTTTTTACAGAATGTCACCAAGAAGCGAGTTTGATTGGCCGATATCAGTAGAAGTTCATTCAAATACTCCAAGACATCACCAATATTTGACGACAGCTGCAGGGATATTTTGTAAAGTTACCATATTTGAGTTCTTGGCTTGGTACCTTTTGCCATCCATGATACTGTCCTTTTCCGTACCTCAAAGACTTTCTTTCTTGCATTCTCTTCCAATTTCTTCAAAGTATCTGTTGGGAATAAAAGATGCCACGTGGCAGCAGATCAGGAGGCCATCAGGGCCGTTGGTTTTGGTCCTAGAGTCCTAGTCTTCGTTTTGCTTAAGTTCCAAGTTTTGTTTATTTGTTAAATTGATTTTTGGTAAAGTTATTTAGAGGATTTGATTTGTTCTTTCTTATTTAGGAGAAAAGATTAGTTTGTTTTTTTGTTTTAGAGGATATATTATCTCTATAAAAGAAAGCCTTCCTATTGTATTTGTTTCTCGAGTTAGCAATAATACTTCCTACTTATTTTCAAAACTCCTCTCCCTCTCTTCTTCTTCCAAGCAGCCGACCACCTTAGCCTCTCAGCCTCCCTCAAGCAGCCAGTGGCTGCTCTCCCTGTTCCAACATGGAACAGCCCCTATTGGGCTATTTTTCCACACGCCAAGGGAGCCTCCACGCTCCACGTGCACCAATCTTGACAGTATCAATTTCCATTCTTTTGCCAGATCTCATCACATGTCACCATATATCTCCACATCTCTACAGTTTCCACTTTATCCAAGACTTTATCTGATTAATCAAGGCTCAAAGCTTCAGATTCTGGTAAGAAGGGCATCCAACAGACAAGGTGATGGCGGTTTCGGGGGAGGGGGATTTCTTAGCCTATCTTTGATTTGTTTGGATATTAGTGAATCCCAAAATAGGTTGTTTTCTTGCAATAGAATCAAACAAGGGTTGGAATATAGGCTGGTGAATGTCCTTTCATCGTAAAATCAAGTGCCACCCTACTGATCTAACTCCATAGTTGAAGTGGTTGCAAGATCAAAGACCAAGGGCCTCCTAATGAAGTCGTCCTTCTAAAGTTAGAAGGCAAAGTGAATGTCTGAAACCTAGTCCCTTCCTTCTCTTTTCCATCTCACTGAATCAAGATCTTTGACTCAAACTCGACTCGAAAACTCAATGAGTTGAACTCACAAGTCCTTATCGAGTCAAGTTCGACTTGGATGGCCACCCTTAGAATGGGGACCTTTCGTTCCTTCAGCCTTGTTGGATTTGCTCATCAGAGTTACACACAGATTAGCTTTTAACTAACTCTTTTTTTAGCACACATGGTTAGATGGAGGGCTTCTTTCTCCATGTATGTGCAGCCCTGATCAATTTTTGGATGGTGCTTGATTGCTTGGGATGAATCTCCCAAAGGGATGGAGAAGTGACTAAACATCTGGTTAAGGGCACAACTATCAGACAGGAGGTGGCACCAACCATACTCCAGGCAAGGCCTTGTTAAAGGTCTACCAATGAAGGAAGAAAGGGGAGAGCAAATCAAGATATGTGAGGGAGCCTATCAATATCTTGCAAGCCTAAATTCTTCCATTGCATACCTTCAAGCAGTGATTTGGAGTCACTCAAGAGCTTACACTTGCAGATCCTCTGGTTCTCTGATTTACGTAGTTGATTACCAGTGAAAAGACCATCCAATCCGTGGAAATTTTTATCCAATGAATTCAGATGTCGATATGGGGTCTCTAGTTCACAAGCCTATTTCATAGCTACCTTGGTGATGAGGATGAAACTCCAAGGCTGACTCATCTCCAACAGCATTCTCGAATACAAAGTCCTTCTAGGATCTAGTCTTCACGATAGTTTTCTTGCTTGTTTTTTCTTTGTTATAGCCTGTTCTTTCTTTCACCTTTCTTTGCTTTCTCCCTCTCTCTATTTAGGAGTGGTGACTGTGAGCTTCGATTGGGATTGGGATTGGTATTGGCCTTTCCTCTAATTCCAATGATGGTTCACCCATAACTGACTTCTAGATCTCATTTGGTGATTAATTATTGGACTTTTGGAGCTTGAAGATGAATTAGAAATTTGGTTTGGTTTGGTTAAATCTTCCCAATAAGAGAAAAAAAGTGATCATGGCATATTGCCATCATCATTCATGATTCATGCTTAATTGGTTAGTAAAAATTATTGTTAAGAAATAAATAAAAGTAGAATGATAATGGACAATAATATCAAAACATGAAATAAAGAATACTTAGATTTACGTGGAAACCCCACTCACGAATAGTGGGGAGAATATCACTGGAGAAGACCACTGTGGGGCAAAATATTTATGTATTCTTCTTAAGGATAAACTAGGGGATACATGGGCCTTTTATAGGCAACCACTCTCCTCACAAACTTGCCCACACACGATGTGGAACTAAAACAAGCCTCACTACAATTCTCTACTCAACACTCTCCCTTAAGGTGGAGCACGAAGTGCTCAGCTTGCATAAAAGAAATCCTCACTCTACAAAGCAAAAACACAACACTCAAGAGACTTCATCTGATGCTACCAGGTCACCAACTTTCCTGCATCCTTATTGTTGCTTGTAGGTGGCTAGAGGTCGGAGTTTGGAGATGAATCGTTGAAGCTGGCTTTGGTGCCTATGCCGCCCATTTTGAAGACAATAAAGAGGGTCACTCATGGAGACCAAGAAACTGAGCCTCTTCCACATGGAAATTCAAAGAAAGGCCTCTCCTTTGGAGACCTAGAGAGTGGTCTCTTCTATGGGGAATTCTTTGTTCCTCAAATATAGGGACCAAAAGAAAAGAGTTTCTCTCTTATGGGGATCTCATGGAAAAGAGTCTCGTATAGGGCACACAAAGAGGCTTGCACACCCCCTTCTCCCATACTCATATGGGAGAAGAAATAAAATAAAGATAATCAAATAGAAAAGAGCTTCTCCTCTATTCTCATCATCATATTTTCTCTTTTTTTCTTCCCTTTTTTTCCCTTTTTCTTCTGTTCTCTTCCTTTTTTTTCTTCTTTTTTTTGTTTTTATTGCCCTGTTCTTCTTCCTCTTTTCTTCTTTTTCTTTCCTTGCCCCTTTCCCTTTGCAATGTTAAGAAGAGGCCCAAAATGAGCCGAAAAAGAAATAAATTGAAAGGGGCACAAGATATAAATGTACCAAATATATCTTGGGTTCAAAGAGAACCCAATAGATATGGCAAGGAATTTCCTCCAACTTCTTCAGCTTCTTCTGTTGTTAAGTCCATGCAGGTGGTTTCGCCTCTTGGCGAGGATCTCACTATTTCTCACCAAGCTCAGCGTTGATCCTACTGTTAACACCACCGCTGCCTCTCTCTAATCTCGTGTGAGATCAACATAGATCTCACTACTTTGTCCGTATGTCAATCTTGCAATTGCCTCTTCTCCTTTGTTTCTATTGTTGTTGCCTCACGCTTGGGAGAACATCACCGTCTTGAAGATCTTGAGTCGATCAAGAATCCCTGATCACATGTGATCTTCACCTCCATGTGAGATTGATGCCTCGCTTTGATCTCACGCGATCGCTTTCTCATGTGTCTTCCTTGTGCTCTCCACCGATTTGCATACGAAGTAGAACTCATAGGGTGATGGAGTGCACAGGTGTTCAACGAAAGTTCATAGTGGGGCTCCTTCATGTTAAGTTTAACGCTTGAATGCTGCGAGAGTGCCTTCCTTGTGCTCTTCTTCTTAAACTTTGCTTCGTCGTGAAGGAGATGTTGACAAAGGAACCTCGAAATAATGATGCCCAAAACAATGATAACCTAAGAACCCACTTTGATACCATGTTAAAATATATAAAAGCAGAATAATAATAGACAATAATATCGGCGCATGACAATGAAAAGCACTTAGGTTTATGTGAAAACTACACTTACAAAGAGCAGGGAGAGTATTATAGGAGAAGGCCCCTATGGGGTGAGATGTTTCCATATTCTTCTCAAGGATAAACTGTAGGATACATGGGTCTTTTATAGGCAACCACTCTCCTCACAAACTTGCCTGCACATGTTGTGAGACTAAAACAAGCCTCACTACAACTCTTCACTCAACAATTATACTTTAGAAACTTGAAATTTTAGATTATAAAGCTGTAATTGCTATTTGGTTATAACTCTTAGGCTTTTAGCTTGTACCTTTTTCTTGAGACAGGTTAGGTACTCCATTTTAGGAAAGGAGAAGATTATAACCATCTAAACAATTTCATTAAACATGAATAAAGAAAGTACATCAAGTGGTTCAACAAACTTATCGGAAATTGAAGTTTAGAAACTTATAATCTCAGCTTGTAGCCTCTACTTATTATTTAGTTAGAACTCTTAGATTCTCAATTTCTACCTCTTTTTTTGAGAAAGGAAAGGACAATTAACGTGACAAAATTTACATCAATTGGTTCTGAAATGGCTGAAAATCGATCTGTGTGAAAGCAAAGAATCCATACAGCCGACCCCACTTAGTGTGGGAAAAGACTTGGTTGTTGTTGTTGGTTCCACATCTTCCACCATTAGATACCATTTAACACATTTTTCGAACAAACATGCTCCCCCAAGATATGGTAGCATTTTATTGAAGCCACAATACCCACAATATCACTAAAGATCTCCCGCTCCAACCATCCATACCATTTCCACCCCTCAACCCAAAAGGCACATGAATTTGCACAACTATGAACACTCATCCTAGCCAAAATTGAAGGGGCAAAAGAACAACCAAAGAACAAGTGGTCTACATCTTGAAGATGGTGACAGAAGCAATCTTGGATTTGACTAAGGATTAAATCAAGGAATTGTAAAGGTTATTTTTTAAAATGTTCTTCAGGGAAGAAGCATCATCTCACTTCGGAACTAAGGTAGTGAATCATGCTCTATCAGGTCAAGTTTGCAAGGTATGAAGGTCTCTTCCTCTTCTTTTGATGAATCGATTTTGGATATTGGAGCTATTGACATATATGACCAGTTCCTAATACAAGATTAGCGTTGGCCAAGAACATATTGCTATCTTTGATAGCTCCATTGTGAACATGGCTGCAAAACACTGTGTTATGCTTCTTGGGATGATTCCTTGGTTGATGCTTTACATGTTCCTAATTGTTGAGTTGTAGTTTGGTCTTTATTTTTGTTTTGTTATGTAAGGGGTATTTCTATACTTTTCTCGTTTGGTGCCTCTCTATGTAAAGGCACCAGGGGTCTTCGCTGGCCACCAATAGGGCTAGCAGCGTCGCCCCCCCCACACCGATGTCGCCAGCCACCGCAGGGACACCAATAGCACCATTGACTGACAGCAGGCCCTACAGAGCCTACCATCAGTTTGCCTTCTCTCCTGTGCCGCTTGCTTCTCAGCTACAGAGGTGGTGTAGGGGGCTCTCACCGTGCATCGACCAACTTCCTTAGTCTACCGACCTCCTTGTAGGCAGAGAAGGCCGCCTACATTGACTAGGACAAGAGTCTTGCGGTCCTTTCTTCTACAAAGCTTCTACAAGAGGTCTCTTGGGTGAAACGCACCGCTAAGGCCCGATCTATGCCCTAGCATATGCAAAGAGAGCATCTTTTTGGTACCTACGAGGTACATGATCTGAAATCAGTGCTCTTTGTGGTATATATGGAATTTTTTAGGGCAGTACAGGTCCGAAATCAGAGTTTTCAAACCTTATGATTTGATTTTCAAGCCTTGAAGTCATTGTTTTTTATGGATCATGACTTCAACTATTATGGGGGACCAAAAGGAATCCGTGAGTGACTTAGTAGGAAAGGCATCTTTCTCTAAAGCTTTTTTCATTAGCATAATAAGTAAAGAGCTTAAGTTTTTGTGAGGATTGTCATGATCCAGAGGCAAGGAGAAAGATTGGCACTTTTTGGTGTCTAATAGCCTTCACAGGATCCCCGGAAGGACTGCCATTTCTCTTCATGTAATTTTTAGTCTCCATGGAAAGAACAAAGGAAAGACAAAGCAAATCCAAAAAATGACTTGGTCAACTCGTTGTGGGGAAAGAAATTGATGTCCTTATAATATGAAATACAAATTAGCTAGATATCTTTCCAGAATCTAACAACAAAAGCTCTCTATTTGAGTTGGTGCATTTTTATGTTTCGATTTCTATTAATGTTGCTTCCATGGATGCTGATGAGAGTTGTTAGTTGTCATTTATTTTTGTTATTTGTTATTTTCTTGTGTTGCATGGATAACCTTGTAATTTACCCAATGGGTTCTTTTATACAAGAGTCCCTAGGATTTGTGGAATAAGATAACTATTTTCTCACAACATGGTATCAGAGTAACAGTCTTTAGCTGACACTTGGTATCCGATCGAAACCTAGGCCCCCCACCCTCCACCAATGGCGTCGCCACCCATGCTAGATCTCCTTGCAATGACGACATAGTAGCATTGATAGTAGTGTCGTTGGCCTAGCCAGTAGTGTCAACAAGGTTGCCAATGCTGCTGGTGTCGCCTTCAGGGCCATTGCGTCGATCTTTGGTGTCGTTTCCTTGCCTCTAAGACCCCCCTATACCACTGCTAAGGCTCTCTTGTGTCCTGGCAGCATGTACATGATCTAGAGGAGAGGACCTTGATCTCATTCACCTACACACGTGATCTGAATTTCATAATTTTGGATCTGTATGTGGGTTCTTGCTGCAGTCTCTATCAGTGTTTTAGATGCCGCTGGCAGGCTGGCAATATGGCCATTTTTGGGCAATAAGCATATCGACATGGAAAAGTTATCGATATGTAGGTGCCGATAAGGTCGGCATGTCGCCGATGAGACCTGTTGTGTTGTTACTGCTGTTGCTATTGGCGCACTTTGCTACTATTACTATTGCTGCTACCAGCTAGTCCAATGGATTAGATCTCTAACATAAAAAATATTGACACGGATAATTTTGCGTTATTGATAACATGACAACGATACACAGGTGTTTCTACGGCATGCCCACAATATGTGCATTTGGAAATTTATCGACACAACATCCATATCGGCACTTCGAACCTTGGTCTCTATGCAGTGATCGTCATCTTTTGAGAGCATATCTCCGGTTTACATGAATTATGCATCATGGTTGACAAGGATGCTCTTAACGACTCTGTGGGGAGGATATTTACCATGAGCGCTTCACCTCACATGCATGGCACTACCATCAAACTAGATGGTTCAAATTTTTTGTTACGATCTACTTCATTTGCACAATTTATGGGATCCCACAGAAAAATACATTCTCCTAAAGGAAGAACCTGTAGCCTCCGCGAAGACTGAAGATTGGGAGGCAGATAATGACTAAGTTGCAACTTGCATGCTTAAATAGCATGAAGGAACACATTGCGAAGCAGGTCATGTCTTATTCCTCTACCAAGAGGATGTGGGATTTGCTAAATAAGATTCATTACCAGAAGAGCAACATCACCATATTATATCATGTGATTGAGGATATTCATATATTTGAGGGGACTATGCCCTTGGCTGAGTGTAACTGGATACCTATTAGCGACTGACCTCTAATGTTGCTGTCATGGCCAAGCAGAGAGAGGTTATCAGATGTGAGTAGTTTCTAGCGACCTTGGGCCTTCAGCACAAAGCAATCAAGGACCAATTGATGACTTCTGAGGAGATTCCTACTCTAGCTCAGATTTATGCACGACTTTCTAGATTGGAGATCTCAAAGTTTGTTCCTAGTTCATACTCATCTTACATGGCATCTCTTGGTCGTGATCGTGGTGCATGGCCGTGGTACTCCCACAGGTGGATGAGGGCATAACAGAGGAAACATATTTTGTGATTACTACCATAGAGACGACCATACTGTTGATAGATGCTGGATTAAGCGTGGGCACCCTCAAGGTCAGGGTCCTCATGTTAATGAGGTTCTCAAAGGAAGACAATACTCAGTATCCGAATGTTGAGAATTAGATTACTATTTTCTAAGCAGAGTATGACAGGATGATGATTTCTCAAACCACCACTGCAGCCGAGGCATCAGTTACACATCCTACAAGCACCACTGCATCGTCTGTCAGATCTTATACTCCAACATGCATAGTGGATTCAGGTGCCTCCTCTTATATAATAGCAGATTCTACTCTTTTTTCATCTCTTTGTTCTCTTGCCACATGCCTGCAGGTCAGGGTAATGGATGGTGGTTTATCTGTTGTCACTAGTCTTGGGGATGAATCTCTTTTTAACTCCCTTACATTGTTTCATGTCATGCACGCCCCAGAATTTGCACTAAACTTGATGTCTATTAGTTAAATTACCAAGGACTTGGCATGCAGAGCAATGTTTCAGGATCTATTTTTCTTTTTATAGGATCTGTAAACGATGAGGTGGATTGGTGGAGGACTTAAGCAAAACATCCTCTACTATCTCGACCACCACTTCTACCACTACGCCCTTACATTGGTATCTTTGCTTAGGTCACCTAAGTATTTCTATCCTCCGTCGTCAGTTTCCAGATTCCTTGTGATGCTTGTCAACTTGGCAAACACCATCATTCATCTTTTTCCAATCAGAATAAGAAGTCAGAGTCTCCTTTTGATCTTGCACCTGCCGATTTATGGAGCCTGTGTAGGGTTCGTATTGTTAGGGGTTACCATTTTTTCCTTAATTTGGTTTTATGATTGTACGTGTATGCCTTGGGTTTTTATGATGAAGGAAAAATCAGAAACTCTTGTACTTATCCAAAGTTTTTTCAATGAAATAAAGACTCAATTCTCCACCATTATAAAGGTTTTGCATAGTGATAATGGGCTGAAGTTTGTTAACGCCAAGTTGACTCAGTTTTTCACCTCCATGGGAGTTATTCAGCAGACTTCTTGTGTTCACACCTCATAACAAAATGAGGTCACTGAATGCAAGTACGACACTTGTTAGATGTGGCTCATAAGATGATGTTCTAGATGTGCATGTCATCCCAATTTTGGGCTGACACAAAACTTATCATTGCATTCCTCATAAATAGGGTGTCTTCTGTATTGGGAAGATGCCTTATTCAGTTCTGTTTCTTAGCTAAGATGTTTTTCCTCTTACTACTACGGTGTTAGGTTGTATTTGTTTTGTTCATATCTATTCAAGGTAGAAAAATAAATTATTTCTTCGGTCCGTGAAGTATATTTTTCTGGAATACTTACAAACCTAAAAGGGATATTGATGTTATTATTTGGTAGCTCACAAGTTTTATGCTAGTATTGATTTACTTTCTTTGAGGAGTTTTATTTCTACCCTTAGGAAGGGAGTTCCTCGCCTTACTTAGTGTCACAAGATATCCCACTTCTTATGCCATCTGCACCGCCTGCAAAGCCTACTAAGCCATCCCATCCACCAAATATAGACCCACAAGATCCTGAGCCATTTACTTACCATCCGAGGACTTTTCATCGCAGAGAACTTCCTCTACAGGTGGAGTCTCTTTTCACCATCCCTATGCATATTGATTTTGCTTAGCCTCCTAATTCTGCTACGTCGTTTGGAGATCAGGAACCACATACTATTAAGGGTGCAGACTTAAACCTTCCTATTGCACAACGGAAAACTCCATGGTCATCCGCTCGCTATTCTTTGTCACATTATATGTCTATTGATCAAGACGATTACCTTCTCCAAAATCATATAGAGGCTTTTCAGGATCCTGATTGGACTCGAGCGATGGAGGAACGATGGCTGCTCTTCAGTCCCGGGCAAGAGTGCAAAAATTGGTCTATGCGGCCGATTAATCAGCCGCATAATTGTGTGGTCCAAAAACGAATCGAGTACCTATATTTGACCCTATAGTTGATCTACTTGATTAATCAACGATTATCCTATTAATCAATAGATTAATCGGATAAGTAAGTTTTAAAGTTTCAATTTTTTTAGCTTTGATGCACGTGCAATTCACCTGCAAACTAAAACCCAACTAAACTTGATGCCTAAATGCATCCAACTAAAGCCGATTTCTCCCATTACCCCAAGTTCCCAACGCACGAAAGTCTTAGCTCTGAGCAAAACCCTCAGTCCCGAGTCCCTCTTCTCCTCTCCGATGCTTGCCATTGCCCACCGGTGATTGACCTACTGCTAGTCACAACCTCTTCACGAGTCACCGCTTTGACTAGTAGGCGTTCGATTGTCACCACACCAATTTTAGTTTCTTTATCTTATTTTATATGTTGTGATATTGATAGTTATTTGCTAAAAGCTATACTGAGAGAATATGTATATAAAAAAAGTAATATTAATATATATGTGATATTTTAATTCATATATATGTATACTTAATATGTATAATGGCATATATAATTATATTTAAAATTTTAAATGTTAAAAAATACTACACCGATTAATCCTTGATTAATCACCTGTATACTGTATACTCCTTAGTCGGTGACCTCATCGACTGAATACCGACTATCGATTTTTGCAGCTATGGTCCTAGAGTCATGGAAACTTATAGATCTAACCCCTGGTGCAACAATTGTGAGATGTAGACGGGTGTTTATTATTAAATATCTCCTAGACGGCTCTATCTAGCACTATAAGGAGAGGTTGGTTGCCAAAGGTTACACTTAGACCTTTGGCGTGGATTATTTCAAGACATTTTCATTGGTTGCCAGGTTGCATTCGATTAGGATTCTCTTGTTTATAGTAGTAAATCACAGGCGGCTTGTACATTAACTTGACATAAAAAATGTGTTCTTATATGGCGATCTCGATGACGAGGTGTATATGCAGCAGCTTCCTAGATTTGTCAACTAGGGGGAGTGTCACAAGGTCAGCAGGCTACAAAAGGTGATATATGGGCTAAAACAAAGCCCTATAGCATGGTTTGACAAGTTTAGTATTACACTTTAGAGCTTTGGATTCACTCAGTCTACATCTGACTACTTTGTGTTTACCAGGCACATACAGACAGGCTCTGTCATTTTGATTGTGTATGTTGATGGTATTCTGTTGACATGGAGTGACACGAAGGGTCTAGAGGAGATCAAGTCCTTCTTGCATACACAGTTTGTAACTAAGGATCTTGGCTTGATTAGTTATTTCCTAGGCATTGAGATACAACACATTGATGGAGGAATGGTCCTTTCAAAAAGGAAGCATGTGGTAGATATGCTTTGAGAAGTAGGGATGCTAGGCTGCAAACCTGTTGGCATACCACTGGATTTGGTTGCTCATTTTGTAGACACTGATAGTTCAGTCTTAGAGGATGTTACTAGGTATAGGGCTATGGTTGGCAAACTTCTATATCTCATAGTGACACAGCTAGATATATCATATACTATGGGAAGGCTGAGTCAGTTTATGCAAGAGCCTAGGGAGACACATTGGACAAGAGTCTATCAGGTATTGAGATATTTGAAGAGCTCCTCTAACAAGGGATTATTCTTCCAAAGGCGTGGCCACCTTGAGGTGTGTGGATACTCAGATACATATTATGCTGGTGCCTACGAGGGTAGATGATCTACGACATGATATTGCATCTATGTTGCTGGCAACTTAGTCATGTGGAGAGTAAGAAACAGAATGTTGTCTCCAAGTCTAGTGTGGAGTCAGAGTACAAGGCCATGACCTACACCACTTGTGAGCGCCACTACATTAGATCCATTCTTCGTGACTTTGGTGTAGAGGTCTTTGGTCCTAAACCTATGTACTGTGATAACAAGGTTGCCACTTGCCAACAATCCAATGTTCCATGAGAGGATAAAGTACATAGAAGTAGATTGCCTTGTTCGAAATGCAGTACTGATTGGCAGGATCTCCACACCATAGATTGTTGATATCTTTACTAAAGGCTTAGATAAGAACTTGGAGTATCTTTGTACCAAGATGAGCATGTCATATTTTTATGCTCTAACTTGAAGGGGAGTGTTGAGAGTTAGTTTTCCTTTATTTATCTTATTTGTTATTTTCTTATTTTATAGGGATGACTAGGTAATTTACCCAACATGCCTCTCTATATAAGAGTCCCTAGGGTTTTCGAAATAAGATAACTCTTTTCTCCCAACAGATGTGTTAGAATCTAAAATTGAAATAAAATAAACACGAAAATCAAAGTATCACAATAATGAACACTTGAGTTTACATGGAAGCCCTACTCATGGAGAGCGACGAGAAAACGACAAGAGAAATACCCCTATGGGCGTAATGTGTCTCTATTCTTTTCAAAGAACAGATGGGGGTAAAAAGAACTTTTTTATAGGCCACCACACACCTCACCTTTTCCCATTTCACTATGTGAGACTAAACAATACCCAACTACTACATCATCTCTCTCAACACTCCCCCTCAAGTTAGAACATATAATGCTCAACTCGTACAACAAAAATCCTCACTCACAAACAAAACACAACACTTAAGTGATTCAACTGATGCAATTGGGTCACGGCTCGCATCCTCGCTCTTGCTTGTAGGTGGGTAACTAATGACGACACATTAGCGTAGGTTGGAGTTTGATAGATGAATTGCTGAAGCTAGACTTCAATTGGTGTTGCTGGCTTCAACATTAGAGATCTCTAAGGTAGATCTCTCCCATAGAGACCAAGAGATTAGGCCTTTTCTACATGAAAACTCGAAGTGGGCTTCTCCTTGGAGACCTAAAGATTGGCCTCTCTTATACAAGAACATAAAGGTGGGCCTCTCCCTTAGAGACCTTGGGACTAGCCTCTACAACAACAACAACAACCAAGCCCTTTCCCACACTAAGTAGGGTCACTATATGGATTCTTTACCTCCACACAGATCGATTTTGAGCCATTTCAGGACTTAAATTAAAGTAATCGAGGTCATACTTAATAGTTTCCTTCCAACACTTGTTTGATCTTCCTCGCCCCCTCTTAGCAGGTTCAGCCTCCAACTTCTCGTATCTCCTGACTGAAGCATCTAGTGGCCTTCTTTGCAAATGTCTAAACCATCTTAAGCGTGCCTCTCTCATTTTATCTTCTATCGGTGCCACCCTAAGCTTTTCTCGAATAATTTCATTTGAAATATGACCATTTCTTGTATGACTACACATCCATCTTAACATCTTCATTTCTGTCACAGACATCTTCTGCACATGCCTATAGTTGATAGCCCAACATTCAGAGCCATACAACATGGTTGGTCTTACAACAACTCGATGGTACTTTCCTTTGACTTTTAAAGGAACCCTCTTATCACAGAAAACACTAGATGCACCCCTTCATTACAACCACCCATACATAAATTGTAGACTTCTCTCATATAGGGATCAGGAACATGTTTATCTCATATAGAAACCAAAAAGTAAAAGGTGAGTTTCACTCATGGGGATCTCAAAGAAAAGAATGAGTTTCCTCGTATGGGGTCACATAATAGGCTCTCATTCACTCCTCCCATATTTGTATGGGAAAGGAAAAAATTAAGAGAGAAAAATAACTATAACTCTTCTCTTCAAGTTCAATTCCTTTTTTCTTCCTTTTTTTATCGTCAATTTTCTTTTCCTTTTTTTTCCCAACAGTTGGTGGTTAAGGGATGGATGGGTTTTTTTTTTTTGTTGTTGTTAAATGCTGCCCAATACAAATATTCACTGGAAAATAATTTTAGTTCTTTAAAAGAAAAGAAAAAAATAATGTTAGAATATATAAAATCAGAATACAATAAACACAAATATCAAGACATCATAGAATAACACTTGGATTTATGCGGAATCTTTTCTTGGAGAGTAGGGTGAAAACCACGGGAAAATCACCTTTATGGGCGTAATATTTCACTATTCCTCTTGAAGAACAAATGAGGGTACAAAAGACCTTTTTATAGGCCACCACACACCTCACTTTTTCTCACTCCACTATGTGGGACTAAACAATAGCCAATTACAACATTATCTCTCTGACCACTCCCTCTTAAGTTGGAGCATGGCATGCTCAACATGTACAACAGAAATCTCCACTCTCACAAGCATAACACAACACTCAAGTGATTCAATTGCTGCAACCAGGTCACGACTCTCTTGTATCCTCATTCTTGCTTGTAGGCGGGTGTGCTAATAACGACACATCAGCGTAGGTTGGAGTATGGTTGATGAATAGTTGAAGCTGGACCTCAATTGGTGTTGGTGCCTTCCCTATTGGAGATCTTTAAAGTAGGTCTCTCCCATAGACATAGAGACTGGGCCTCTCCCACACGAAAATTCGAAGTGGGCCTCTCCTTGAAGGCCTAGAGATTGGTCCCCCCTATATGGGAACTGGACCTCTCTCTTGAAGTAGTCTCTCCTATACGGAAATCTCTCCGTAGATTTCTCTCATATAGGAACTAGAAAAGTGCTCCTCTTCTATAGGGACTAAAAGATAAAAAGTGAGTTTCACTCATGTAAAGACCTCAAAAAAAGTGAGTCCTTATATGGGTTCATATAATAAGCTCTCATTCATACTCCTTATTTCTCCCGTACACGTATAGGGGAAAAATAAACATAGAGGAGCTTTTCCCCCACTTCTCTTTAAATCCATCATCATCATTTTTTTTCTTCCCCTTTTTTTCTCTTTTTTTTTCACCTTTTTTTTCCTTCTTTTTTCTTTTTTTTGACTCTTTTTTTTTTGAAACATAACTAACAAATAAAAAATTGGTCTTTAGATGCAAAATGCCCAAAAAGAGATAAAAGCCACCTTTAATATTAAGGTTTAGGAGAACCCAAACAATAGAGCCGCTACTAAAGCCAAATCTCGATCACGTAAATCACATAGGGCTCTATCATCCTCGTGATCTCTTGCAAGAACGTCACTGAGACTTCCTCTGTACAACGTCACCATTAGTTTCTTCATGTTGCCCATCATGGGTGCCAACTTGCGCGCGACATTCGTGGCAAGCTACTTTGTGCAGAGAGGAGAATGATGGGATTTTAGAGTTGGGTGTCGGCTACAATTGGTACAAGCATGATGAAGGTGGAAATCAAGAGGAGCCTCCTCTACCCCTTATCAACATCGACTTTTGTATTACCTCCTCTACCCTCGTCGATCTTGTGGGCCAAGGAGTGATGGGTTGAGCACTGCCACAGGGATTTATCAAGCAAGTAAGATGAATTGAAAAGATAGTGGTCAGCAATGCCACCAGGGGCCGATGGTGATGGAATCAACAGCACCATTAAGAAGCGATGGTCATAAGGATCGATTAACGATGCCATTAGGAGGTGATAATGTAGATCTAGCCCTCAGTGATGAGATTAGGCCAGATCTAGCCTTTACCTGATGATCGATTGAATTCAGTTTGGGCCCTCCTTTCTCTTGTTGTGAATATTGATTGGCCAATATGTCACCTTGATATTAAAAACGCCTTCCATTACGGCAATCTACATGAAGTATATATGAAGTAGCCATCATATTTTGCATGTCAGAGGGAGTGTCAGAAAGTATGCAAGATAAACAGGGCCATCTATGGGTCGAAGCAAAGTCTGCGGGTGTAGTTTGAGAGGTTTAGTAAAGTAATTCAACAGTTTGGATTTAATAGATCATCTTCAGATTACTCCATGTTTGTATGACATAGAGAGGTAGATTGTGTGATACTGATTGTTTATGTTGATATTCTGATTACATGGAGTGATAAAGAGGGTTTGGAATCTACTGAAACCTTCAGTTTGTCTGTAAGGATCTAGGTAAGATCGGATATTGTTTAGGCATTGAGGTGCATTGTATGGATGGAGACATGGTGCGAACTAGCAAGTATCCCTTTAGACTTGGCTACCTATCTAGCCAATTTTGGCAGACCCATTCTGGAGGATGTAAGGAGATTTCAGGTCATGATTGGCAAGTTCTTGTACTTGACTGTGACGAGACTTGACATCGCCTGTGCTATGGGAAGATTAAGTCAATTAATGCATGAACTTAACTAAGTGCATTGATTTGGCATTTGCCAAGTCTTGAGGTACTTGAAGAATTCACCTGGCAAAGGTTTATATTTCTTGAGACACGGGCACTTAAAGGTGTGGGAATACTCAGATGTAGATTATGTAGGAGCACATGAAGATAGGAAGTCCACCACTAGCTATTGCACATATGTAGGAGGAAATTTTGTAAAATGGAGAAGCAAGAAGCAAAATGTGGTATCCAGGTCTAATGTAGAATCGGAGCATAGAGCTATGAGCCTATGGCACATACTACATGTGAGCTCTTTTGGATAAAGTCCATTATGCATGACTTTTAGAGTGTCAGTCCCTTTACCTATTCCAATGTATTGTGACAATAAGGCTGCTACATTCCTTGCCAACAACCTTGCCTTCCACAAGAGGATGAAGCACATAGAAGTTGATTGCTATTTCATTAAAGATACAATAATGCCTGGGAAGATCTCTACAACGTACATATCCACTAATGATCATGTTGCAGACATCTTTACTAAGGCACTTCCCAAGATGTAGTTAGATTATTTGTGTTTGAAGTTGAGCATGACCAACATTTATGCTACAGCTTGAGGGGTAGTGTTAAGAGGTGTTACTTATGTGTGTTGAGTAACTTTGTTATTTTTATATTGTATGGAGTACTCATTGTAATTGTCCCAAGTGGTCTCACCATACAAGGACATCTAGGGCTTCCTTTACTTTTTGAATTATTGCTTCTCACAAACAAGTTCTACAACATCATTGAGCCTCTTTAAGGATTCATTTCCATGGTTTTCTCCTTCAAGTTTTTCTATGCACATTTGGCATCCCATGGTTCGTTGTTTATTCCTGTTCTTGTGGATTTTATTGTTTTATCACCCCCCATTTCAAAGATACAATGACCATCACGATCAACCACTATGAAGCAATATCCACAAGGAATAATTAGTTCATACTAAACATATCTGAAAAGGAAAAAGAAAAGAAAAGAAAAGAAAAGTGCATTATTTCATGGAGTTATAGAAGACTAAATACCTGAATATGAACTTCAAGTGGCACGGGCCTTACACTTGGTTTGAAATTGAAAAGGCCAATTTCCTCAACACCCAACCAATTGGCTAAATCACTGACAAAAATAAAAGAGAACTACAATTATAAGGATTTGGTAAGAATAAAACTGACGTGCACAAGGAAGCTGTAATAAGAGCAGCAGGGCTAATTTTTTTTTTTTTCTTCAAAAGAGTAGCAGGACGGAGATCTCATAGAACTTGTTAGGGAAGAATGAGCACTTACATAATTACATTATCCCATAACCTTAGGAATCTTTTATATGGAGAGACTCTAAAGGAAAAGATTACTCGAGGGATCCATACATAATAATGAAATTACAAAAGACACCGTAAATAGAAAAGATAAAAAAATATAATAAGACTCTAACACTCCTTCTCAAATTGGAGCATAAATATTAGACATGCTCAGCTTGAAACATAGATACTATAACCGCTTCTTCGCTAGAGCCTTAGTAACTATATCAACTATCTGGTCTTCACTAAAAACATATGGTGTAGAGATATTCCCACTCATCACAATATCTCGAACAAAGTGAAAGTCAAACTTTGATATGCTTGGTTCTCTCCTGGAAAGTAGAGTTGTTCGCAATTAAGGTGGCAACTTTATTGTCACAATACATAGGGATAGCTCCAGAAATCTCAACACCAAAGTCATGCAAAATGGACTTGATCTAGAAGAACTTACAGGTAATATGGGCCATAGCTTGGTACATGGACTCAACACTAAACCTACATACAACATTCTGCTTCTTGCTTCGCCGAGTGACTAACTTGCCACCAACATAAGCGTAATATTCTGTGGTAGACCGTCTGTCCTTATGGGCACCAGCATAATCTGCATTAGAGTAACCAAAGACCTCCAGATGACTATGCTTCTGGAAGAGAAGATCCTTTCTAGGAGCACTCTTCAAATAATGTAGGACCTGGTATACTCCTGCCCAGTGCACCTCTCTAGGTTCCCACATGAACTGGCTCAATTTACCCATTGCATAGAAAACATCCGATCTCGTCAATGTCAGATAAAGCAAATTTTCCCACCATGACTTTATATCGGGTAATATCTTCCAAGAATGCACTTTTTATGTTTGCCAAGTGGAAGAAGGATCTATTGATATACTAGTAGGGTTGCAACTCAACATCCCTGCTTCACGAAGCATGTCCAACACATGCTTCCATTGGGAAAGTATCATCCCTCCATCTAAATGATGTATCTCGATGCCCAGAAAATAGCTAATCAACCCAAAGTCATTGGTAACGAACTGACTATGTCAAAAGACCTTAACTGCTTCCAGGCCTTCCTTATCACTTCTTGTCACTAGGGTATCATCAACATAAACTATTAAAATCACAAATCTTGCCTTAGTATGCTTCCAAAACACTGAATGATCAATTGTAGCCTTGAAGAACACAAAACTCTAAATAGTTGTGTTAAATTTGTCAAACCACCCTTTTGGGCTTTCTTTCAGCCCATATATAGCTTTATGCAACTTACACATCTTCTAATACTCCCCCTTTCTAATGAAACTTGGAGGTTGCTGCATGTGTACATCAAGATCACCATGTAAGAAAGCATTCTTGATGTCCAACTGATAAATAGGCCACGCATGGTTGACTGCAAGAGAAAGGAGGATTTGTATTGAATTAAGTTTGGAAATTAGGGAAAATGTATCAAAGTAATCCACACCAAAGGTTTAAGTATATCATTTAGCAAGTAGCCTTGCGTTGTAATGTTCAATAGAACCATCCGAGAGATATTTGAGGGTAAACACTCATCTCCACCCCACTACAGTAGCTCCTAGAGTACGTCAACCAACCCCCATGTTCCTCGAGACTGAAGTGTTGTCACCTCTTCTTCCATAGCCTATGTCCATAAAGGATCTTGTAAGGCCTTTGTATAGGTGCATGGAACCGGATGCTTATCAACTATAAGAGATAATAGCTGTCTTGTTGTAGGTAAACAATCAAAAGAAATATATTATGAAACAAAATAGCAGACACATGACATTTGGACCTTCCATTGATGGACACAAATTACAACAATTGGATAAATATTTCTTTCTGATGAGTCTTGCAAGTTGCAAATAAATTTGTCAAACATCTTTGATATTGCAACAATTCCTGAAATGTTAGTCCATCAAAATAGTGTAATTCTGTTTCATGAAAATAAGGTCTCAACACTTTTCACCCTAGTTAGGGGACACTAGATCACATGGCTTGGGCACATGGGAGATTCACCAGAGAAAGAGCTTAGAGGATGGTAGGAGGGGAGGGGGTTGGGTTGGACATTTATTTGGAGGTGGATTGTTCAATCATCTAAAAGTTGAAGGTTCCATTGAAGACAAGGTTTTCCTTTGGATGCTGAAGAGAGGGAAGCTGGCTACCAAGGAAAGTGTTTGTTGGTGGCTCTCAATCTCTGGACATGGACACAGATACAACATGTTTATTGTGTGACAACTAGAGAGAGGATATTTGTCAACTTCTTTTGCACTACAAGTTGATAAAGGATCTTTTGCTGAGGTTGGAGTTGCCAGTTTTGGAGGACCTTCAGTTGGATGACTTTTGAAGATCATTTCGCACAGGGTCAATAGCGGGCCTAGGTGCTTAGGTCAAGTTAGCGGCAAGCTTGTGGTCATGGCTTCAGAGAAACTATGTTGTCTTTAGGGGAGAGAGAACCTATATAGAAAATGTTGTAAGGGAAGCACTTTTTATTTTTGCTCTCTAGACCCAACGTCTGTAACTCTCTGCTGGTAATTTATTGCCTTCATTAATATAGCAGATGGCTATTGACCTCCTTCCCCTTTCCGGAAAAAAAAAGGTTTGTTTTTTTATTTGGGAGATTTTTTGGTCCCCCGACAAAGTGTTAAATTTTAATTTCTAGATGTTGTGCGATCATTCTATTGCACACCAACCCCCCACCCCCGCCCCACCCCTCCCACAAAAAAGAAAAAAAAATTCTAGTTGAATACATATTTATCGGGAAAAAATTGCAAACTGCCATTGAAATAACAATGCATCTAGTCATTTTGGTTGATTTTGGCCATGCCAACAAATATTTCAATTGAAAAAATGGAAAGTTAAGGAGCACAATTCCACGATCAGCCAAATCTCCATTTTCTTTCAGAAAATCAAACATTAACGGTTGCAAATATGCCTCAAACTTCTGACTGGTACATAAAATTGTTCAGAATAGAAAATATAAACACATCAATCACAATGCAACAAAAATTATACACCTCTGATTATATTTTATTAGGACTGCCTGACTCCTGAGAAGATATTAGTGAAAGGCTTGATGCATTAACAGTAACATAATGCAAGATAATCCAAAATAACAACACAAAATCTTAATTGATATGCTAAGTATGAGAGAAAATAATTCCAGCACAAAATAATAACACACCTGGCATTTGCTAATGCAGTTGATAATCCAACAAAACGTATTGGGCACTCTGTTTGGGATGATATATACCTCATCCGAGAAACAATAACCTGAAATATAAGGTTTCAACCTTCAGCATGGTTTATGAGGAAAAATTGCTTCTGTAACTTCAACCACCAGATGCACTACTAGAAGACTTGAGAGGATGTGGAAGCAAAGTGGTAACAAGACAACAACCACTTAAAACAGAAAAGAGACATGCTGTATGCAGATTCTATCATAAATCAGGAACTTGTATTGCAAAGAACTGTGGCATACGAACCTAGTCCATGTCCAGCTTACATGGTGATTTTCCTTGGAAATTGGTTCAACCTATTTTATTTCAGTTGATGTAGGTTGTAAAGGGGACCTGGATCCCCAATGACCTTCTCCTCACATTAGTTAGATAAAGAAATTTGGAGTCAGTAAACTCAATCCAGTCCAAGTTGTATCTGTAGTCAGTAAGCTCCATGTATGTACTATTTCTTAGGCTTGCCACACAATATCTATTTAGGGTTCATTTTCAAAAAAAAAAAACCTATCTAGGGTTCAAAGCCCACCAAAGAAACTAAAACCATAAACTCCAGGTGCTTGTTTTATTTTACCTTATAAGTTTATGTGAAACTTTAGGCTATTCATTTACCTGATTGACAGAATCATGAAACTCATACTATTCAGGAAAGCACCAAAATATAACAAACAGGCTTTGATTCCAATGTTTATTTTATTTTATTTTATTTTGAAAAAGAGGAGGGGTTCATAAGGGTTGTTAACCCTCCTAAGCAACACAAAGGGGCCCATGCGTATGCTTTACAGCCTCTACAAAAGTTCTTTCACCTCTGGAAACAAAACTGTTATGCTCCGACCAAATACACCATAATATGGTAAAGGGTCCCCTCATTAGCTGAGGGACACGAATGCTGGACCAGAAGGCCTCCTCAGAGGTGCAGTTAATACATCTGTCCAACAAAGAATACCAACACGCCTGTGAGAAGGGACAAGTGAAGAATAAGCGCTCTATGCCCTCAGTCCCTTCATTGCAAAGAATACGGGAGTCATCTGTGTCAGGAGCCCAATAGTGCTGGTAAGAGCAAGTGACCAATCTTTTCCTTCTCAGCAACCATGTAAAGATTTTGATTTGGAATAGGAATCATATCTTCCAAAGCTTTCAAGTTCCGACAATATGAAGCCAACTCCTTGAAGCCACACTGTCATGGCCTTAGAAACAGTACCATCAATGAAGAGGATGGTGCCGTCCATGTACTATATTAGGGGTCTCCCGTGCCTAGGGATGTAAGTTTCGGTAAATCCGACTTGAACCCAACTTGAAAAGAATGGGGGGTTTGGGCATGGGTTTCATCCAAAAAATCCAATTGGATTTGGGTATGGGTATGAATCTATACTTGATTACCTGACCTGAATACCCAAATAAAATTCCCATTTACCCAAGATACATAAGTAGTACCCTAAGTCTCTTATTCCCCAAACCCTAATCTCCCTCACGATTCTCTCCATAATTTTGAAGGGTGGGAGTGCTTTTGGAGCTCCCATTGAACATTTATTTCGAGGACGGAGATCTTTAGTTTGAAATGTACCTGTATGTTGTCTTTCTTTGCATTTTTTATTTTTTGTTTTTGATATATTTCCTTCGAAGGGCTCTTTTTGTAATAATTTTAGTTGGGATCAATAAAATTAAAGTAGCTTGCACCCCTATGTTTTAAGCTTTCTAAAAATAAATAATAATAAATCATGTTATAGATTTTTCTTCTTCTTGGATTCTAATTTGAACACGATTTGATTGTAAGATCAATTTATAAATGGACACATAATGGGTAGATGGGTATGGGTTTGGATCTTTATACCCGATCGGTAAATGGGTAGGGTGTAGGTATGGATTTTGTAAATAGATATAGGTTTCGATTTAGCCAAACCTGACCCGAACTTGACCCGTTTATATCTCTAATTGTGCCCTCTGCTGGATCTAAAGCCCTTAAGGAGACCAGACTCACGAAGGGTGTAACAAACATCTACTAAAAAATCTTTGACCAAGGCAAACAACATGGGGGCAAGAAATCCCTACCTAACCCATGTTCTCGAGTTCATCCATCCTCCTTCCGATCGGCCATTGACTAGTATCGAGCAAGATGTGGACGTGACACATGGTTTCATCCATCGGATCCACATAGTTGGGAATAAGGTTTTAAGTGCTGATATCAATGACATACCAATAAATTTTCAAGTGCGCGTATCGGAAGCACATCGAGGGCACGTCGTGAAAATGCCCGTGTATCAGCGTTGGGTTATTGAAGTTATCGATGCCTCTAACATTCCCTGTATCAAGGGCACACCAACCCATACTGACAAATTCACTTAAATTATTAAAATTGCAAATAAATCACAAATTACTAACGTAAAACCTTAAGGTTATGCTGAAAGGGAAAACAAGTGAAAATGAGACTTCAGAGCCACTCATTTTCATCTTATACCTTCTGCTTCAACTCATTAACCAAAGAAATTCCTATACTTACATGTGTATCATAGGATTTTTTTAAAAAGGGAAAAAGGATGGCTCTATAGATTTATTGAAATGAGAAAAATGATGACTCCATAGATTTTTTCAAGAAGCGAGGCCACCGACAGTGCTAAGGAGGCCATTGCTAGCAGTTGAAGAAATAACAACACAATACAGTCGGCACATGCGTCGATATAGTCGATATGGTTGATATATCGTTGACACATCTACATATTGACACCTTTTGCATGTCGATATGGCTCTTTACCTGAAACCCTCTAAATCGACGACATGCCACTAAGTATATTAGGATTCGTTGCAACCCTAGATATAATTCTCTACCAAAGGAAATTCCAATCAAGGCTATCATAGGCTTTAGAGAAATCTATTTTCTAGCAGAATGCTTTTGTGCCATCCCTCTTCCAAGCTATGAGAATCTTAGAGGCCATGATGCAATTCTCCATGATTAATCTACCCTTAATAAAGGCAGACAAACTATACCGGCCAAATCAGGTGGTCAAGAACCTCTCCCAGATGATGCGCTAAAGTCTTTGGACTAGGAGATTGATAAAAGTTCAAAACGGCAATTAACCTATAATCATCTAAAGATTCCATCCCATGCCCTTTGGGTAGGAGGAAAATGAAGAAGCAGCTTATCTTGGTGAGGTCAGCTCCTGAGAATAGTTGGTCAAAGCTAGCCATGGCATCGGGTTTAAGTAGCTGCCAGAACTCCTAGACGAAGAAAATCAGGAACCCATCTTTTCGAGGAGCATAGAGCTTGCCATACCTTTTCCTAAGTGAAGCAGTGAGAAAGTAAGGCTGCATCTTCATTATCAAACATCCTCAGGCCACATCCTCCAAGATGCCATGTTTTATTGTCAGTCTGGCAGAAAAGGCCTTGGTAGAAATCAACAAAGGCTCCGCCAACCTATTGCCTTCTAGAATGAAGACCATTTTGGTCTGAGACAAAGCTGATCTGATTTCTCCTCTTTCCACTTGCAACGGAATGAAAACATCCGATGTTAGAGCTGCCCTCCTTCAACCACAGTTGCCTTGATCTCCATATCGAGACAATCTTGTTCTTTTTGTCTTCCATCTGGAAGTGCTTACAAAACTCAGATCTCTCTGCAGCCTCCTGCAATGAAAAACCTCTTGTATCTTCAATTCTATCTATAGATTGCTTGGCGGTTAGTATCATAAGCCCCTAAATGATAGGTCATGGATTCCAACTTTTATTGTAACTTGGTCTTCAAAAGTTTACAGTACTTGCTAGGAAAGCATGAGGAACAAGCTTATTATCATTTTAAAAAGACAAAAATTCCAATTCAATTCAAATTTTGATGGACTTGTTGAGATTCGTTCAAAAGATGGATCGGGAAATCCCAAATCATTACCATCTGATTATATCATCGAACTTACCAAATTGAATCCAATCAAAGTGCATCCCTGTCCTTACTCTCTGTCATGACAATCTCTTTTCCACTCGATGCCCCATATTTCTTCTTACTATTCTCCCTCCTCATTGTCTCACGCACTTTTTCCTCTATAACTCTCCCTTCCTATCTCTCTTATCATAACCAAATGAAAACTCCTTTCACTGTTTCATACATGTTCTCACATCCACTTTTTCAGCCCTCCAAATAACACCGTTCTTGTGCATCTCTCCCATGCATATTCTGCATTTAAGTATCTGCTATATCTTAAATTCTCATGTGAACATCTCGTTTCTCTATCCAGCTATAATTATCTTCTAAGAGCAGCATACTATCCAGAGTAAGAGCATGCTTATCCATATATAAAATGCTTATAAATCTCCTCAGTACCATGTAAAACTTTTTAAGAGAAGCATGGGTTCCTTTAGAAAATGCTCAGCATAGGTTTCATCACAGTGGGAATAAAGAACTTACAATTATGTCTAAACATGAGTTCCTTCAGAAAGCATTTAATAAAAGGTTTCATACATGAGGGATGATGGGAGGAAATATGCAAGTACCTCAAGAATGGGCCCACGATCAGCCCCCAGCAAGTGAATCTCATCCAAAATCATGAGTCCAACCTGTGAATCCGTTTGCATAAAAGGGTTGGCTAGTCTTCCTGACAGAATGATTGACTGGGCTTTTGAAGAGAGCATTGTGTACCTTTGTCACATAGCTTCGACTGTGCCAATCACGACTAATACCATCCCATTTTTCTGGAGTTGAGATTATGATATCAGCTGAGAGAAGTGCCATCAGATCAGGTGTAAAGTCCCCAGTCATCTCTACCTAAAAGACAATTTATCTTGGTAGCATATAGCACATGCTAATCAACTCAATTAAAAAACCAATGATTTCCGTACCATCTTCTTCCCAAGCTGAGAAACAAGCCTTGTTTTCCAGTCATTTATTCTTTCACGAACAATGGCTTTTAGAGGTGCAATATAGATAATCTACAAAAAGAGATGTGTCAAACGCAGCTAAATGATGCTCTTTAGAGGGTAAACAAAATAATACCTTCATGTTGGGCTGAGTGTTGAATAAGTGGAACATTGCAAGTTCAGCCGATATAGTTTTCCCACTACCTGTTGGTGCTCCTAGAAGAACATTGTTGTCGGAGTGATAGAGAACATGAAATGCCTGAAATACGAATGATAATTAGGAGCACTGGGATAGAAAAAGGCAATGACTACTATCACAAAAAGAGTACATATTATTTTGCAGGTCAGATCCTGATAACAAACCTGTGTTTGTATTGGATTAAAGTGGGTAAATCGATACAGATCTTCGTAAGATTCATTCCCAAGGGCACTTAAAGGAAGAGGTTTTAAATCAAGGAGCTCTGTGTGTGATGTTCGCATCTGAAATAAACAATTAATAATTTGGAAAGGGCATAAACTAATTTTTGCTTAGCCTTGGAAATATGTGATAATAGCACACCTCAGGCAAAGTGAGAGACTGCAAAGGAATAGTGTAAAATGATTCTGCCTGTAACCAAGAATCAGAAATTGCCCGAACGTAGTATTGCGGAGGATGTGGTTCAAATATTGGGATCGTGAAGGTGATCTTTTGAGATTCTCGTCTTGCCATCTTCTTTGTCAGTGTAAACATCTCTGAATGGTATATATGGTCATTTTCCGAATCCTGCCATGAGAGGAAGAGGATGAGAACCAAATTAGATTACGAAATGCGCATGGAAAAGAAACAAGCACTACCCTCAAGAAAGATTTTGCAAGCATTTTAAAAGAGAGCAAATACAAGTGCATAAAAGGGTTTACTTAGTGGCTAGAAATTAGGGGCTGAATTGTATGACATGAATCACAGTTAGGGTTAGGGACTCACCACAACTCTCCCAAGTACCTTCAAATTTCCTTGTTTGAAATTTGAGGGGCTATTTGTTATCTTATTTTCCATGTTAGATTTATTTTATTATTTTTCCTTGTCTCTCTATATAAAGAGACATAAGGATGACTTAGTAAATAAGATTTCATCTTTTCTTCAACTTAAAATCAGAGCACTAGATTGAGGCTACCACCAAAAAGAACCCTAACCTTATCTTAAGCCCTACCGCCGACAGCCACCGCCACCACCATCGGCGGCAACGCCGATGCCGGATCGTCGCTGCAACAGTAGCTACATCACCGATTACCGCCGCCCTACTACAGCTAGATCACCGCCTGCGCACCGCTCCCAACTCCTGTTGCTGCTGCGCCTTGCCTTGAAGCCGTTGTAGCACATCACCACACCTTGGTGTGCGTGCTACAATAGCACGTCGCAGCCACAGCACAACCACTGTCGTTCCCTCCTCATTTTGCCACCGCCCAGGTCACCGGAAGAGGAGGATCGGTGTCTCCAAGAACTTCGTAGGAAAGTTCTTGAATATTGAAGGATGAAGATTTGAATCAAGAATCTTCTTATGGGTGATATGACTTATTTGATCTTTTAATCTGATTTGGGATGTGTGTTTCCCATTGTAAATGGCTTTTTTGGGGTGTGCATTCCCCTGATTGCTTGATTCTTGAGGTGTGTATTCCCTAGTGAAGTGTTGGAGATATTGCTTATGGATTACGGGTGTGTATTCCTCACGTTTGTTCGTGTTTCATCCAGGATTTCAGATCTATCATTTGGGCTTATTTTTGTGTGTCTAAAGTTACCATATCTGCATCAGATGCTTCTGAGGTGTCTTCAGGACAGAGTACAAAAAACGAGGTGTATAAGAGCCCCTTCTTTGCTCCAATTACAAAATTGAATGAGACCAATTACCCCCGTTTGTCTCAAACTTTCCTTGTCATTGTGGAAGGCCATGAGAAGAAGTATGTGCTTATGGAAGCACCATCAGAGCAGAAAACAGAAAAATACGCAACTTGAAATCGGGATGATGTTATGGTGAGAGCCTGGATCCTAAATAGCATTATTCCAAGGATTGACGATAAAGTTACGTACTATAGTTCTACTAAAGAGATGTGGGATGGCTTGAAAACTGCTTATTCACATGAGTTGAATTTAACTCAAGTATTTCAAATCCCCTATGATTTATGCCATCTCAAGCATGAGGAAATGAGTCTGTCTCAGTACTATTCGACTATGAAGGGGTTATTGGAGAAATATAATGCATGCAGACCAATGTGTACTTCTACATGTAGGGATCACATGAAGGAGTTTACAGCCCACATGTTCATTGTACGGCTGTGTGATTACTATTTCACGGCTCGTTCACATATTCTAACTCTCTCCGAGCTTCCCCTTATTAAGGAAATTTACAAGAGGCTGAGTACGATGCAAATTCATCCTACTCAATGCGGTTGTTACCAATACATCTTCGGCTCATGCAGCTATTAGCACTCGTGGTGGTTGTGGAGGCTTTGTTCGTGGCAAAGGCAGGGGCCAAACTGATGGTGGTCGTGACAAGCCTACGTGTTCTTACTGTGGTAGGCTTGGCCATGTTGAGGCCAAGTGTTGGAATAAACTTGGTCGTCCTACTGTTGCCAATTAGGCTTTTGTTACAGCATCCCTAGGTGTCAGCACTACTGCAGTATCCCTTGCAAAGGCAACCTACGATGCAGTTGTGCAGCGGCTAGCACAATTGACCCATTAGTAGCCTTAATCCTTCAGCACTGCAGCATATGCATCTATATCAGGTATGAAAGGGTAATGGTTGATTGATTCAGGTGCATTTGATCATCTGACAGGAAATTCCTAGTGCTTTAAGGAATTACAGAAGACACCACAGGAACATTCAGTACAGTTAGCAGATGATAAACATGCCCCCATCCGTGGTAATGGAGGGGTATCTGCTACACCCACCATGCATCTTACCGATGTATATTATGTGCCGGACATGGCAATGCAACTAACATCTAATCAGTTCTATTACTAAGCAGCTGAATTGTCGTGTTATTTTTTATGCTGTTAGATGTATTTTTCAGGACCGCATGACGGAGAGGATGATTGGTGGTGGACATGAGGTGGGGGGTATGTATCGGCTAGTTCAGAGTCCAGCTGCTGCAACCTGTCAGACGACTACTGTAGGGAGTGACTTGCAGTGGCACAGAAGACTAGGTCATCCTTCACTGAACAAGCTACGCCGTGTCATCCCTCACTTGCCTCCTGTCACGAAGATTCAGTGTAATGTATGTCAGCTGGGAAAGTATCACCGTACCAATTTTCCAGCATCTATCTAGTCTACCAGTTCTGCTTATTTCAATTTGCTGCATTGTGATGTCTGGGGTCCTAGCCGTGTGGTAGACATCAGCTAGTGGCAGGCGGTTACATAAGTGTTAAGGTACATTAAGGGATGTCCGGGCAGAAGCATTCTATTCTAGAAGAAGTGCCCAATGTCTGCAGTGGCTTACATTGATGCAGATTATGCAGATGTCGGAGACAGGCGGTCTACTACTTGTTTTTGCACATTTGTGGCTAGAAATTTGGTGACCTGGAGAAGCAAGAAACAAAGTGTTTTTCACGTTGTAGTGCCGAGTCTGAATCAATGTTGTAAAAGTCGGTAGTCGGTATTCAGTCGATCAGGCCACTGACTAAAAAGTATATGGTATGCGAGGGAGTAGTCGGGGAGTACTTGTTCGGGCATTTTTTAAATATAATATGTATGTCGTTGTAAATATATCATTGCATAAAAGTAAATATGTTCAAGCTCAAGGTTATAAAATACGCTACAAAGTACAAACAATGTCAAATTCATTAAAAGATTAATAATTAAACAAATGTATAAACCATTACAAATACATTACCAATGTCAGAGCAACATAAACCAAGAATTAATATATGCTTGAATCAGATACATTGCAATATATGCTTCGGCGATGGAGGGTTTTTACTTGCTCAAAGTGGAGTCATGCGTGAATAAATAATTTTAGGAGAGTGGTCGGGATAGGGGGGTCGAGTGGGGTTTTATTTGACCTAAAAAAAATTTACTTACATATCTATTTTTCCCTCTATGAAAAAATCAGCCTATTACTCCACCGACTACATCGACTACTCGGTCGAGTAGTCGGTGTTGTCGACTATAGGCCCAATTATGGGTTATTCAGTTGGTAGGGCACCGCATAGGATTCCTCGGTCGATTACTCGACCAAGTAGGCCAATTTTTACAACATTGGTCCAACTACAAGACAATGGCTCATACTGCAGCTAAGATGATACGAATCAGACCTCTACCATGAGATCTTCATGTTAAGATTCAGGAGCCTATGGAGATGCATTGTGATAATCAGACTGCGACATATATTGCTAACAATCCCATGTTTCATGAGAGAATGAAACATGTAGAAGTGGACTGCCACCATACCAGGAGGCTGATTCAGCAAGGTCTACTTCGTACTACGTATCTTGCCTCCACTGACCAAACTGTCAATGTATTTACCAAGCCACTGCCTCGGCCCCAGTTTGAGAAGTGGAGAAACAAGCTGAGCATGGTAGATATATATGCTCCAGCTTGAGGGGGAGTGTTGAGTTACATTTTATTGTGAGAAGCTATTTGTTATCTTGTTTTTCTTTGTTAGACTAATTTTGTTATTTTCCATTGTCTCTCTCTATATATAGAGACATAGGAACGGCTTGGTGAATAAGATTTCGTCTTTTCTTCAACAAGATGCCAACATAATGAGATCAAGAATAACAGCTAGCAGCCCCAAACCCATGTTGCAAAACTGAAGTTAATATTTGATACACTCAATAACAAAAAGTAATATCAATTTCCTAACAACCAAATATGAATTGGAGAAAGATAAGTATGTATGTATCCATGTCCCTGTGTGTCTACGTGAGTGCATGTTTATGTGTGCACACACGTTTCTGTGTGTTCGTGTGTTTGCGTGTGTCTTTGTGTGTTTGTGCGTCAGAGCCTGTGTGTGTGCACCCATCATGATGTTAAAGAGGTTGAATTAGAATCAATTGAAATATTATTTTTGTATTGTGGAGAATCAAAATAAAGTCTTATTCCCAAAAGAAACCCTAACCCTCTTTTTATAGAAAAGAGAACTAGGCTAATTACATAAGTACCCCCTCAATATAAATAAAACAATAAAAATGCCATGTAATCCCTTACAACTCAACACTCCCCCTCAAGTTGGGGCATATATGTCAATGAGACCCAACTTCTCACTCAAAAAATCTTGGCATTTCCTCTTAAGAGGCTTAATGAAAATATCAGCAATTTGTAGCTCAAAAGATATGTAAAGGGTACTTATCTTGCCCTTCAGGACATCTCATATAAAATGACAATCGACCTCAATATGCTTCGTCCTCTCATGAAAGACAGGATTAGAGGCAATATATGTTGCTGGCTTATTCTCATAATAAAGTGGAACTAGGATATCAACCAACATACCTAGATTTTGCAAAAATCCAACCATCCACATAATCTCACATGCAGCCTATGCCATAGATCTATTCTTTGCCTTTGCACTGGAGCGGGCAACAATACTCTGTTTCTTGCTCTGGCAAGAAATCAAATTCCCTTCCAGATAGACAGCAAAGCCTAACGTAGATCGCCTGTCGTCTATTTATCTTGCATATTCTGCATCAGAGTAAGCAACAAGATCAGGAGTGCCACTCGCCCTGTAATACAGACCTCTCCCTGGGTTCCCCTTCAAGTATCTCAGGATGAGACACACATCATACCAATGGTTGTACCTAGGACTCTACATGAATTGGTTAGCACAACTAACAGCAAAGCTAATATTTGGTTTAGCAATGGACAGGTATAACAATCGACCAACAATACTGCGATATCTAATAATATCCTCAAACAAGGGATTTGACTCATCAGTGGTATGGGTGGCTAGAGCCTTGACCGGTATCCAAGATGGCTTCGACCCAAGCAGTCCAGCCTCCTCTAGCATTTGTAAGGTATATTGCCTTTGTGATAAGGACAAACCATCCTTCTGGCGAACAATCTCTATCCCCAAGAAGTAGCAAAGATTACCCAAGTCCTTGATGACAAAAGTAGAGTGGAGAAAGGCTTTCGTCTTTGCTATCCCATCAATATCATCACATATCAGGATCATGTCATCAACATAGACTGCTAAGATGACAACTCTTTATGCTCCACCATGCTTAGTCCTCCTAACAAATATAGAATGGTCAATAGTAGATCTCTAAAACCCAATCATCTTGATCTCTAAGTTGAGCCTCTCAAACCAGACTCGAGGACTCTGCTTAAAGCCAAAGATCGCCTTCCATAAGTTGCAAATCAACTCCCCCTTCCTGTCATTACCTGGTGGCTGTCTTATGTAAACTTCCTTAGATAGATTACCATACAGAAAGGCATCCTTTATATCTAACTGATGTCGAGGCCATCCCCTCACCACAACAACTGACAAGATGATCCTGATGGAGGTGATACGAGCAACAGGTGAGAAAGTCTCCAGGTAATCTACTCCATACGTCTGGATGAATCCCTTGACAATAAGTCGTGCCTTATATCGCTCCACTATCCCATATGACCTGTATTTGATGGTGTACACCCATCTGCAACCAACAACTGTGCCACCTCAGGACATAGAACAAGATCCTAAATCTTCCAGGTTTGAAGTGCATGCATCTCCTAGTCCATAACAACTTTCCATCTTGGATCATGGAGAGCCTAAACAAAATCTCTCAAAACAATTGCTGTGGTAATGGTTGAAGCAAACTTCATGTCCTCCTCCTGGAGATGAGATATAGTAGTATAACTACAAATAGGGTGAAGCATAGTGCCAGGTCTCCTTTGCAAAATCTCTACACCATCTGCATTATCCCCTACCTGATGGAGTAATAGACTGAAATAGTGCCTCATCTGTGATGTTATCTGGCTGTGATCTTCTCTGATATACCTATGTATCCTGTATTATCACCTCTATAGATGAACCTTCCTCTGAGAAGTAGGGGACCTTCTCAAAAAAGGTTACATCAGCAGTAATAATATATCGCCTTTGAACTGGGTCATAACACCTATAGCCTTTCTGGGTTCTAGAATACCTAAGAAAGATACATTTCGTAGCTCGAGGAGCAAACTTATCTTGTACACTGTAATTCTGAACAAAGCAGACACATCCAAAAACTCGTAGAAGCAGCAGAAAAATCCTATCACACTTAGGATATATAACCTCATATGGAATCTGACCATGAAGTATTGAGGATGGCAACCTATTAATCAGATAGGTTACAGATAATATAGCATCTCCCAAAAAGTGCTTAGAAACCTTCATATGAGACATCAAGGTCCTAGCAATATCAAGCAAGTGACGCAACTTGCGCTTTGCAACTCCACTCTGTTGGGAAGTGTGTGCACAAGAAGTCTGATGAATGATCCCCCTGGAACAAAATTCTTCCTGCAAATCACTACATATAAATTCTAATGCATTATCACTATGGAAAATTTGAACAGTAGTACCATACTGTGTTTGCATCTTTGATAGAAATTATCGAATAATAGTAGGAATCTCACTTCTGGCCTTCATCAAGAATACCTAGGTCAGTCTATTGTTGTCATCAATCATAACTGCAAAGTATTGATGTCTACCAGTAGTGGCAACTTTAGAGGGCCCCCAGACGTCACAGTGCACTAGATAAAAAGGTTCAGAGCTAACACCAGCCTCTCTCCCTGGATAGCTACCCCCGTGGTGCTTCCCCAATTGGCAATCTTCACATTTCAAGACCAAGGAATCAGGTAGCTATGAGTACATCTGACGCATCGTCTTCAAAGAATGATGCCCAAGTCTCCTGTGCCAGAGTAATGGATCACAGGAAATAGACACTGCCCTAGCAAATAGGGTAGGCATGTCCAAATAATATAGTCCACCACTTTCTATTCCACCACCAATAATATTGCATGTGACTCGATCTTGGAAGTAACGGTGCCTTTCATCAAAAATAATACGGCACCCAAAATCTCTACAAATTTTACCGACTGATAAAGGATTCATAGAAAACTCAGGACCATAATATACATGTCCTATCTTCATCTTGGATGTAGCATCAACACATCAAACAACAGTCACAAGGGAAGTTGTTCCATTGGCTACCCATACACCATCAATTCTATGTGAAGGCATGGGATTTTTCAAATAGTCTTTGTCTCCAGTAAGGTGAACAGAGGCACCAAAATCAATCACCCAAGCACTTCTAGTCTTCTGTTTCTTCAGTCAAATCTCGTAGGCTGCAAACGCTAATCCCAGTCAAATCTGAACTTGTTCTACTCAGCTCAATTCTTCTCAATATCGACGAGAGAAGGCTCATTACCATCGATGGGAGGCGTGAGAGAAGGCTCATCACCTACTCAAGGCCAAGAACAAGACCATCGTGACCATCAGCAGTAGTTGTGGACCACCACACAACGCCGCCCGTGTCCCACACGACGCTGCGCACACCACTGTTGCCCCACGCATCGCCGCCAGCACCATTAGGGTGCCACCTACCCCCGCTAGCGGCGCTACTGCTCCATGTACAGCCTCTGGCACCGTCGCTGCCGCTCCATGAGGCGCTTGACCCCCCAACATCGTAGCTCGACCTCCAAGCATCGCCACTAGCGCCATTAGGGCACCACGTGTCGTCGCTAACAGTGCTGTTGCTCCATGCGTCGCCTCTGGCACCTCCGCTACCGCTCCACACGATGTTGTGCACAACGCTAGGCCTCCCAGCATCGCCACTCATGCAACTAGGGCACCACGTGCCACCGTTCACGATGTTGCTGCCACTTGCGCCGATACTGCATGCTCCATCGCTCGCCCTTGCACCGTTCATGGTAACGGTGTCATCGGTGTTCCCCATTAGATCACCTTCAGTTAGTGATCTAAAAGAAAACACATGTTATAGTGGATTTTTGGTGGTATATCCAGGCACCGGCCTAGGAGCGCTACTGTGATACCATGTGGAGAATCAAAATGAAAGTCTTACTCCCAAAAGAAACCCTAGCCTACTTTTTGTAGAAAAGAGAATTGAGCTAGTTATATAAGTACCCCCTCAATATAAATAAAATAATAAAAATGCCATGTAACCCCTACAACTCAACATGTATCAATTCTCTCATCACTCTCTCCTTCTCACCTCTATATCTCTCTCTAGTTCTCTCTCCTCACCTTTCTCCTCGGTCTGCACCTCTCATCCCCTTCACCCGTGAATACCAACTGTCTTGGTTCAAGCTTCTTCCTCTTGTGTTCTGGGACAACTACTTTTGCAAGACAGCCCCACACTTTAAAGTATTTCAAACTTGATTTCCTGTTTCTCTAAATCTCAAATGGACTACCTTCCTTATGCTTGAGAGACTCTATTCAGAATATGACATGCCGTATTTAAAGCTTCCCCCCACATGTAAGTAGGTAATCCTGAGCTTTGCAAGAGAGCGTTGACCATGTCAATTAGGGTCATATTCTTTTGTTCTGCTATCCCATTAGATGGAGGGGAATATTGGGCCATCACTTCATGAACTATACCAAAAGCTTGGCATTGATGTGTATACATCTGAATAGCCAAAAATGTCTATTAATGCATGCTCTTAATATCATATAAGCATCACGCATTATAAATATTACATAACATGTATCATCATACATTTATATCAAATTATACAAATTGTATAGTAATTTCTTCTTTTTGATGGCCAAGGACAGGCGACTTTTAATTAGGGACCTCAGATCAAAGATCCAACCATACAGATCTAATTAGGGCGACGATTGGAGTTCAATGACTCCAAAATCGCCCCGATCTGACTTCCGTAGCATCAAATATAATCCGAGGAAGGTCAGAGATCAAGGGCCAAGATGGTGTCAATCTACACTTCAGATGGCTAATCCGACCGCACGAATGGGTTCGAATCGACGATCGTAGCCCAACAGTGCAAAAGTCAATCCAATTCAACATCCGTGACACCATCTACAACTCAATGAAAATGGACGGCCATGATGGCGCCACGTGACACCATCACAACCGCCTAGCACTGGCCATAGCCTTTCTTCTTCGCCCTCTTGATGAATCTCAACCGTTGGATGCCCATCCAATGGCTGAGAGCATGCCATGTCGCCCTTTTCTCTCTCCAACCGACGTTCCCAGCTTCTTAAGGCACAGGCAAGACAAGCTCTCAGCTATTGGATCTTGATCCAACGATTGAGAGGACGCAGCGATCAAAACATCCTTGCGTCAATCCATGAAGATAGCGTAGCGGTTGAACGCGCATTACAAGTCGACGGATGCATGTTCGACTCGCAATCAGAGGCACGCGCATGTTTTATCTCGACCGTGCGATCAGCTACGAACGGCCAAGATCTTCCAATTAGACAGACACGCAATCGGACGCAGTTATGCATGCATGATCACACACGCTTAACGCGCAAAGCTGAAGCGGGTGAGGAGCATTTTAAGTTTTCCGATCTTGAGATCGGACGGCTTAGAATCAAAGTACGTGGTTGAGTGTTGGGTGCAAGGAGACGAGGGGCGTGCGCACTTTAGCCACGGTCGAGCTGTAGTGACGAATAAATCCGTCACTAAGGACCCCTAATTTATTGTTTTGAACTTAAAATGACATTTTTGCCCCCAACCTCTACACCTATAAAAAGACCTACGCTCCCCATATTTCATTCATCCCTTCCTTCACCTCTCTCCCTCTCTAAAGCTCTAAGAAGCTTATCCCAAACCCGGGATGCTCCTCTAAAGCTAAAATCAAAGTTTTCTCTCCCCGTTCCGGAAGTGGATCCCGCGATGACGACGACGCCCTGCCTCGCCCCCGGTTCTTCCTGCTCCGTTCTTTGCCTCCTATCTTCGTCCTTTGTCTTCCAGGCGTCACCCCATCTGGCTCGTCCTCCAAGCAACCGTCGAGGAGGATAACATATCTCTCCCTTCTTTACTGCTTTCTAGAATAAATTTTCCCGCTTTCTAGTTGTAATCATTTCCTTCTTTCTAATTGTAAAAGTAATATTTAGTTGCAAAGTTATTGTTCTCTCTCTCTCTGAATGTTAATATCAAATCCATTGTGATTCTCGCTTCTAAAACAAAAATACATAAAAATATAATCGCGGATTTTAGATCGACGTAGCCTCCCTCTGTTCGACCGGGAATTTCTTTGCGAATTTCGGTAAATTTATCTGTTGACGGATTTCTTCGCAAATCATACTACGACGATAGGTTTTTCAAAATCCAAATCCCTTTTGCGTACGTCTTCCACTTAAACAGGCACTATACATCAAGTAAATTGGACGTATATTCCCCTCCTCTATCTGACCTCAGTCTCTTAAAAGTTTTCTCAGTTTACATTTCTGCTTCTTTCTTAAAGATGAGGAATTTACCTAATACATCATCCTTAGACTTAAACAAATACACATAGCAATATTTGCTACTGCCATATATAAAGGTGACAAAACACTTTTTATTGTCCTTAGTAAACACACCGTTAAACTCACAGATATCCGTGTGCACCAAATCTAGAACCTCAATATCTCTAGTAATAGAGTGAATGCTTTCTAGTTTGTTTAGTCAACACACATATATCGGATTTCTTAGTTTTATTTATGATGTGTTCAGGAATCATATTTAATTTTATCATTTTTTTAAAAGAATTGAAATTTACATGACCCAATCTACCATGCCATATATCACAAGATTCAATATTACTGCAAACAGATTGAATCGAATGAAAACTAACATTAATTAGAGCATTTCTAGATGATACATCTACATCACATCTCACTCTAAATAATAGATCAAAATTTGCTAAATACCCCATTTCCATAAAACATTCCATATCTCAACATAACTTTATTACATTTAAGGTTTAACTCAAAACCCTCTTTAACTATCAAGGAATCGGAAAGAACATTCTTTTTTACAGCAAGAACGTGCAACACCCTGCGCAGTATCCAGACTCGCCCGAGGAAAACCTCAAGTCCACACGTCCAAATCTCAGCACCTTGGTTGCAGAGTCGTTCCCCATCTTCACTGTCCCGTCATTGCAAGTCTGATAGGAAGAAAAGAACGATCTATCAATACAAATATGTGCATTGGCTCCAGTATCTACAAGCCATTCAGTAGGATCATAAATAACATAGAGTTCGAATTTTATTAAGTCATACCTATCGCTAGCCCCGACCTCCTCGATGATCACATTCACCTAAAGATTCCCATCTGTGGTCTACTGCTGAACTTTATTAGGGCAATCATTCTTCCATTGCCCAACCTGACCACAGTGCCAGCATGGTTTGTTGTTGGATTTCTTCTGGATCTTGGGTTTGACTTTCATTTTGTTTTTATTGTTCTTATTTTTATTCTCCTTGCACTTAGATGTCATGACATTCACCTTAGACTCCACAGGCATTACAGGTTTCTATTTTCTATGCTCTTCCACAATAACAATAGCTATTATCAAGTCATCAAGAGAAATATTTCCCTTCCTATCCTTGAGAGTCATCATGAAGACTTCCCTAGATTTAGGGAATTTTCCAATCATAGCATAACTTGAAACTTTTCAGGAAGCTTCATTTCTCCCTCTGCTAAACAATGGAGCAATAATAGAAATACGTGTGCCTGCTATGATACTGATTTACTCGCAGATATTTAGAATTAAAGAAATTTTGCGACAGAGTACTTTTCAATAACAAAGTCCTCAGTATTATACTTCTTGTACAACTCCTCCCATAGCCCCTTTGCAGTGGACGTGGATGTGCTGTACACATTAAACAATACATTGAACAACGCCAATAAGATGCAACCATGACAAATACGGTTGCACTCATTCCACACATCCACCGCATTTTGGCCTTCAGGAGTTGGTTTTTCCTTATCCAAAATCGGGCAATCGATTTCCAACACCGAGATCCAACCAATAGTGGTCAACCATATTCTCATGCGCTGTCAACGATTGAAATTTTGCCCACCAACTTTCTTGGACATACCATATAAGTCTACACGTGATTTAAAAGTCATTTCTGACATCCCAAATATTTTAGATCCAAGCGATACCTTCTCATTGTTGAAATTAACGCATATAGGAAATAAATAAATAAAAACATATGAAGTTCCAATGTTTTCGCATAGATCAAAAATATTAAATCAAACAAGTCAAATATGATTTAGTAAGATCCAGAATAAAATAAAGAACAAATAACATGCAATAACACAAATAAACAAAATAAAAAGGGATTAGATTTTACTCCGATCAAAGTGTCCATTAAGAACTTTCCTTAGAGAAGGTATTGCCCCCACAATACCGGTGCATCAGGGTCTGACGAGCTCTTCCCAAGATACGATGATCCACCTCCAAGAATCGGCGCACTCCGATCTTGGACGTCCTCGAAAACCACTTCAGGAGAATGAAGCCGATGCAATTTGGTTTCCAACCAAATTCCCAATTGATCTACCAACTAAATGGTTTGATCAACCAAAAACTTCTCGTGGATCTCTCAATTTCCTTGTGCAAGTTCGATAAAAGTGATTTGAGATTTTTTTACCAATCTTATGTCGAACGAATGCACCAAGAAAGAGATACAAGAATGAGAGAGGGTGAGAGTGGAGAGAGCTTTCCTGCTCTTGTATGTAAAATTAGAGCCCCGTCGTGACTCTTATATAAAACCCACGACCATACATTTAATAAAATTCTCATTTCATGGAACTTCACTAATTGGTCAACCAAACCAATTGATCAACCAAACTAAATTCATTGATCGACCATAACAATTGGTCGTCAAATTTTACATTTTGATCGACCAAGCCAGGATAAAATTGTGAGATTAAAAATCCGTAGCAAAAGGAGTTCAAGTTCCAAGTTTCAAATTGATTCTCACCCAAGCCCCAGCCGGAGCCGAAGCCAAGGCGGGGCGTGCATGCGTGCATGATCCCCAGCCCCATCTCACTCTTTGCTACATAAGCCATGTGAGGCAGAAGCCTTTTACATCCACCAAGAAATTTGTCCACTTCCAGTATGAGACTAAAAACCTCTCCCAAATCTCATTGATTTCAACATGAATTCTCATGTCACCATATAACAAATGCATCTCAATTGATGCAATTAGGCTCTCAAATCTAACATAAGCACCAATCAGGAGGGGGTGGACTGCATGGAGAATTAGATTCTTGATTGCAGCAGCAAGTCTAGATCAATCCAGGGATGCGTCAGCAGCAAGATGACTGGATCAATCCGACTCAATCTTGACCGATCTCAAGATGGAATACAACTGGGGATGTGACAGTGGCAAGACCAGATCAGAGAATCTCATAGCCCCAATTGAGACAGTAGCAGCAGCAACAGCAGTAGACTCTGCAGTGGTAACAGCAGCAGCAGCCGAAGCAACAGCAGCAGAGGTGATAGCAGCAGTTGCAGTGGCACCAACAGCAGCAGGGGTGGCAACAACAGTCATAGCAACACTAACAGCAGCAGCGGCAACCTTTTGACTTCACTGTGCCACGACTAGAAATTGCCAGAGGGTCGGCGCGGCGGTCAAAGTGTCACCAGGGCCGGATGACTCCAGTGGCTGGCCATCGGGGCCCTCCATCTGGATGAAGGTCGCCAGTAGAGGCCTTTCTAGGGCCAGCTGAGATTGGCAGAGACCAAAAACGAGAAAGAAAAGGGGAAAAAATTTAGGTTTTAGTTCTCTAACCCTAAACCCACTCCAATACCTTGGAGAAAATAATGCCTCTTATTGCATAACAACAACCATAATCTCTCTTATTTTGAGAGAGGAATGCAAACATTGTACAAGAAACACAGACACAATCCTAATTCCAAAGACCATAACAACTTTCCTAATACTCTGATAGCTATTATTCAATAAAAAGGAAATAACTAAGAAAGTCATGCCTTAGAAAAAACAGAGGTATTCCACAAAAATCGATTGAGTGTGAGGTAGGGAGGTTGCACCTCAACAAATATCCACCAACGCTCTGCAGCACCATGAAAACGCTCCTTCCAAATGAAGTCAGGTTCAATGAGTAAATCCACCTAAATAAAAAAAAAAATTAGCTTCCATATACAAAGTTATACCTCATTGCTTTTTCTAAAAGCATTATACAATTTCATAAAAAGGATACCTTCAGGACAGTTCTGGTGATTGGGCTGACATTAGCAGACAAATTGATCCAAGGAAAATATCCAAGGTATTGTTTTACAAGCTTCAAATAGTCACAAATGCAAACACGCTTTAAATGGAAGAAGAATGCAAGGACATGAAGTCCAAACTGACAACAGCCAGAGTCAAGTAGTTTATGTAACAAAGAAAATCTACCTTTCCTGCAGCAGCATTGCGGATGAGAACACCAATATCTTTTTCCTCCATATCAGAAAGGCGATCCAAGTCAGCCCCCCTCTCTTCAAGCTTCCTCAGAATCTTCAGAAAACCAATTCAAATTACACTTAATTTACAATAAACAAATGAAAATGCCAAAAATGCTGACGAAGTTGGAAACGCACGTCGCCAGATAATTCTCTAGCAAACTGTCTTAGCGGGTGCTGATGAGGCCAAATTTGATGATCTACAGCTTTGCAATATTCTAACATGAAAGAAGACATTTCAGACCACCCTCTTCGCAAGCAAATTTCAAATAAGGCACGCATTATACGTGCCAAGCTTGCACTGATGTAGGCAGCATCAGACACTAATGAAAAGCTCTGAATAGACCCCCTTGAAATGTGCAACTGCACACAATAAGATTTATATCAGATTTTTTTTTTTTAAAAAAAAAGGGAAGGACGGTTACTCATCCATTTAATTTAGCCTTCAATCAAGCCAAACAATTACAAATGATTTATATCAGATATCTGAAACAAAACCTGCAATGGAAATACCTGAATTAAAATTGATATTTTTCCATATTTGTCAGTAGGGCCCCCCTTAACCTCCAATGGACATGATGTTTTCGCCAAGTTTTCAAGCTCATCTTGCTCTTCTTCACGAACAACAATATTTTCAAATTCAGAAGAATGGGCCACCATGTCAATGATCTATACAGAAACATGTTTCATGAATGAAAATTAAAAATAAGTACATAAAAATCCATAATATTCAGGCTATATAAGATCCTTTTTCATCAGTACTTGGCTATCATTCATGTGATGCCTCAGCATTTCGTTGTAGGTTTCAACACTAGTGTACCGAATGTAATAATGACTAGCAATCCGACCAAGCTCAGTGCAATAAAAATTGCCGCTTTTCTCATCAAAACGCATCATTTTTGCAGCATCAAGTGCACGTGCAGCATCAGTAATGAAGGCCTTCTGTTTCAAGATCAGAGATGGGTCACTGATAACCTGAAACACATAGAATATTAGCTATCAGTGAAAGATCAAAACAGAGAATTCAACTAATAAAATAGAAATGACTGCATGTTCTTATCTTTGAATAGATAAGCCAAATTATGGAATTTACAAATTTTGCATTAGTCTAGCCAAGAAGCACAACCTAACGGCAATTTGCAAATTAAAAGTAACTACAAGAATATTTGGTTGCATGATCCAATGGCTGCCAGTGTTTTCCCTCTGCATTTGCACTGCAGGTACACCCACATTCAGAAACTTGATGGGAAAGTGAAACAGATTTCTCTTCATCTATTAGTAGTTTCCTACAACTGTGAGAAGATATGATTCTCCTGGATAACTATAGATATAGCCTAACATCGATAGATGGAATGCCTACTCTTTTAAGACCAGATGAAGGTGAAATTCCATACACCTGCTTCCTAGTCACTAGTGCAAATCAAGGGCTGTTTATCGAGCCCAACAAGCCAAGCCCGGCTCATTAAGCTATCAAGCCGAATTTTGGGCACTGGCTCAGCTCGTTAAGGTATTTATCAGGGCTCATTAGCCCACATTGAGCCTGAGCTCATGCTCGAGCCACTCATCGAGCCAAGATTTCTTCGACACCTTTAGATGTAGCTCCCTTAATATATAGATAAAGTCCAACTAATATCATATACTAGGTACTTTTGAGTTAGCAATTTTAAAATTACATATATCTACTCTAATCAAGCAAATTAGCATGACTACTTGTCTTATAAATTACATGCTATAAAAGAGATACAAACTCTTAGCCTACTTGTACCACAATTTGCTATTAGAAGAAGCATGCATGCATGCATAACTATTAGCTAGGTACATAATTTGAAATCGAACCTGAAATTACCTTCAATGGTCAAGAAACTTAATATCCCACCAAAAGCATGGTAATGGCCACAATTTTGAATGTTGTAGTGCTTGACAACAAGGCATGAGCATGTTGTAACATTTTAAGGGGGCATACAGGTGTTAATACCTCGGTTTTAATACACCAAAATTATATTATCTATAAGACTAATCTTTTAGGACCTTATCTTGACTCATGAAAAGAAATAAAACTTCTCTGGAGTCATTTGTTGTGTCTTTTTCTTTTTCAAGTCTAGAATATAAGTACGAAACCTCAAAATACTTTTTGTAAATCTCAAATAAATTTAGAACCCTAGTTTAGGCCTTTGTGATCGACCAATAATTAAAAGTGATCGACCAAATGTCATGGATTGACCAATCAAAAAATAATATTTTAATCAATCAAAATGTAGATTAATTGATCAACAACTAAATTAATTAATCAACCAAATCACTTTTTATCGACCAAACAATAATATTTGATAGACCAACTGCGTTTGAAAACTTCCTTTCTAGACCAAATTTCTAGTACAAATAGAGGACTTTGGCAGCCTTTTTCCACATAACTCAGAGCAAAAATCTCTAGGGAAAGTGCTTCTACGCCAATCTCTTTGTAGTGCTTCTACGCTTTTACTTCCTTTTCAAAAGCACTCCAATCAAACGCCTGTACGAAAAACTTCGATTTGATTTTTCCCTAACGTTCCTTAGGATTTTATTGTATTGCTTTTTATTTTGCTATTTTGATCTAGGTCCCGAGTTGTTTTGGGAGACCCATTGTCGTTAGTGTCGTGCTTCTCTTCAAGTCTTTAAAGAAAATGGACTTTGTAAGAGGTTGTGCCGCCCTCGCTCAAATGATACGAAGCTTTAGTGGATTGATTAACTTGAACTAATCAGAAAAATCCTAAGCTGGGAGGCTTAGGTAGTGGCTTTTACCTGAAAGGATTTTCACTCAAAACTTAGGTGCACTTGTGAATGTTAATTTGTGGCTTGTGATTGTTTCGTCTAAAGATTAGTTTTAAATTTTTATCTATACTATTCACCCCTCCCCTCTAGTATAGTCTTTAGATCCATAGGCACTCTCAACATGTTGTAGAATGCCCTTATATACCTTTATTGTGGTTGACTTCTTATTAAGCCAAGCTCACCTCGACTCGAGCTCAACTCGTTAAGATATTGAGCTTGATTTTTGAGCTCGAACTCAACTCACTAACATATTAAGCTAGGCTCACAAGTCCTTATCAAGCCGAGACTAAGTCGAGCCTACCAAGCTCGAGCATTTTTTGTCAACTCTATGCAAATCGATAACCAATTACCACAATGTGGTTAATCATATACTAAAGCTTTGTAACATGCTTAACTTTACTTGGATACAGTTCTGATTAAAGTTTAGTATTCATAATGTTTCTAAAAAAATGAATGTGTAACAAAAGGGGCAGATGGCCTCGTGGCCCATACACTAGACAATACTCAGGTACCTAATAGTGAGTGTGTTGCAATATGTATATATATATATATATAAGATGCAAAGTGAAAGATAGGAGCCATAGCTTTGAAATGAAATTCCTAAAAAGAAAGTACTGAACAATATCAAATTTCACCAGCACCTCATCCCATCCAATTCCATAGGCCAGAGGATTTGCTTTCATTCTTATAAAAAGATATGTATATCCAAGCCAAGCACAGGCTTCCTTGACATTTGTCACTGTTCCCAAGGCAACTTCAGCATTCAGATTATCCTTCAATGAACTAATAAACTGCACATGACCAAGCAACATTTAATTAGAAGATAATAGCAAAGATGCTACTTTTTTCAAAGCTGGCAAATAGAGACCACTAAGGAAGGTATGATCATCAAAAAAAAAAAAATTACCCGGAAAAAAATTCAACAGATCTGATTTCAGGAAAAAAAACTTGGCTAGAATCTCAACTCAAAAATAGGAAAAATACTTGGCTATAAGTGGGAAACAAAGTTTAAGTTAAATGAGGCATTTAACTTGCACGAGGTAAGCAAGCACGCACGAAATGCCCCTGAAAATAAAGGTTTAACAAATTTTTGGCCAATTATTTCTAGGCTTATAGCATTACCCTTAGAAGAATTCCCGTAAACGATATTCTATTGCAGTATATTTCAGTTATGGTTAGGATTTTATTCAGCAAGACTGACTAGAGAAATCTCAGACCGAAATCCCAGACCTTCCAGAAACAGGATACCGCATACCGTAACGAACATTGTTGCAAAACTTTAATTGCAATATATCATCAAGGTTGTACATTCCTAGTCTGATCTAAGGATCAAAGTAAGCACAAAAGTCCGCCTTTACGTGCTCCTGAATGAGTATAATCCAAGTGGGTACTTCATGAAAGAGTTGTTTAATAGTTTCAGTAGGAAATAATGATCAATCTTATTCCGAGAAAAAACCCTACACTTCTTTGTATAGAGAGAGAGGTGTGGGAACAATTGCGTAACAAATCCAATAAAAAATAATAAATGATAAAGTAGCCCTTAAAGACATAAAACATAAACAAGATCAAAGGACAGTACTCAACACTCCTCGTCAAGCTGGAGTATAGATGTCAATCATGCTCAGCTTGGAACAATAGACATCAAACGTAGATCAAGAGAGAGGTTTGATAAAAATGTCTATTGTTTGGTCCTTAGAAGAAATAGAAGTGGTGTAGATGACTCCACGCTGGATCAGATCCTGAGTATAGTGATAATCAACCTCGACATGTTTGGTGCACTCATGAAACATCAGGTCATTGGCAATATAAGTGGCGACGTAGTTATCACACCGGATCTTCATAGGATCCTTTGCCAGAGCACATAAATCCTGTAAAATGAATCTCACCTAACTATCTTTACAGCAGTCTGAGGAATGGCTCGATACTGTAACTCTGCACTAGATCTAGACACCACTCCCTCCTTTTTGCTCCGCCATGTGACTAAATTCCTAGCAACATAATTACACAGGCTAGCAGTTGACTTCCTATCTGCCAAGCAACCAGCATAATCCACATCAGAATAGTCAACCATTGTTATAGATGTGCCTCTGGCGAATAATATGCCATGTTCAGGTGTTTTCTTCGTATATCTAAGTACCTACATCACTGCCTCCCAATGCAGTTTGATAGGCCCATTCATGAACTGACTCAACTTTCCCACTACCAAAGAAATATCTGGTCTGGTGATTCTAAGATATAATAGCTCGCTCACTAGCTGTCTATAAGATCTGCAGTCCACATGTGCTGACTCAACATCAAACAAATGCCCCCTGGCATCCATGGGTATGTTGGCAGGCTTAACCCCTAACATCCATGTCTCCTATAGTAAATCAAGAGTGCACTTGCGCCGTGAAAGTACAATGCCCTCTTTTCTTCTTGCCACCTTAATGCCAAGAAAATATCTCAGTTGGCCCAAGTCCTTCCTTACAAACCTATCAGCCAAGGTCTCCTTCACCTCAACTATCCCGATCTTGTCATCACTGGTGATAATGATGTCATCAATGTATACCAAAAGTACAACACCCCTATCACTCCTCCAAATAAGCAAAGAGTGATCCGTAGATGATCTCTGAACGCCTATCACCTGTACCGCCCTGGAGAGCTTCTAGAACCATGCACATGAACTCTGCTTGAGGCCACAAATATCTTTCCGAAGTCTACACATACTCCCCCTAAGTCTCAAATTCGAGAGGCTGCTACATGTAGACCTTCTCTTCAAGATCGTCATATAAAAATGTATTTTTTACATCAAGCTAGTGAGAGGTTAATCAAAGTGAGCAGCAACTGACATTAAAATCCGCACTATTTGTGGGCGTGTCACTGGAGAAAAAGTGTCAAAGAAATCCACCACATAGGTCTGGATGAATCCCTTTGCAACCAACCAAGCCTTATGCCGTGAAATAGATTTATCAAGATTGTATTTCAAGGCAAAGACCTAACGACATCCAACAAATCGTGTTCCACTAGGAAGTGAAGCAAGCTCCCACATCACTACGAAACGAAGAGCAATCATCTCATCCTCCATTACTTGACACCATTTCAGATCAAGCATGGCTAACTAGTACGCAATGGGAATCTGGTAGGCAGAAAGTGCATGGCACAAGCTCTTAAAGGTAGACCCTAATCCCTCAGTAGACAAACTACCTATAATTGGATATCTGGCACATTTACAAGGTGCCTTCCGAATAGCAATCAAAAGGTCAAGATCATTTGTCAAATCCTCCTGTATTGGCTTTGGGTTAGGAACATCCACATCTAGGCTTGTAGCATCACCACTAGATGCCAGTACGCAAATTGTCTATGGTCACCCGAACTTGAGAGGGTGGTATTTATGTAGCCACTGGAGAATCTAATGTCTGCAAAGTACCATGAGGACGTCTGTAGGTAACAGTAGGCTCAGAAAACCTCATAGGTCCAGGCTAGTAGCCAGGGAAGCAAAAATAGATATCTCTTCCAAGAGAATAGGAGGTATAAGCATGGATGCATCCATAACCTCAGGAGATTCTCCGGGCAGTAGTGGAAAAATATGGAATAGACTCATGAAAGGTAACATCAGCACACACATAGTGCCTACCGATGATGGGATCCAGGCACCTGTACCCCTTTTGAGTTCGTGAATGTCCCATGAACACACATTTGACTGCCCGTGGTACAAACTTGTCTCGGCCTGAGGAAAGAAGATGAACAAAGGCAACATAGCCAAATACTCGTGGTGGCACATAAAAAAGCTCTCAATCAGGATGCAAAATATGCCAAGGAATCTACTCATAAAGAACTGAATTGGGCATGCTATTGATCAAGTAACAAGCCGTAAGAACTGTATCTCCCCAGTACAACGGAGGCACATTGTGATGAATCAATAAAGAGCGGGTGACATCCAAAAGGTGGTGATGTTTCCTCTCAGCCACCCCATTCTACTGAAAAATATGAGCACATGTGGTCTAGTGTATAACTCCATGAGATCAATAAAATGCAGACAAACTAGTCGTGCATAACTTAAGTACATTATAAGATCTCACCACTTTAATAACAATTGAATATTGATTCTTTATCTCCAACAAAAAAATTCTAAAGATCAGATCCAACATCTGAATTATTTTTCAGAAGAAATACCCATGATAAACGTAAGAAGTCATCAATAACCACCAAGTAATAATAGTGACTCGCCTATCTGGAATTTAGCTTGGACCCTATACATCCACAAGTAACAACTCAAATAAGGCTGCCGATCCAGGATGAGTACTCATAGGGTAGAAGTTACAATGGTGCTTGCCCATCTGACAAGCATCACTGGTTGCAAGAGATGTGTAACCAACAACTGGTCAAAAGCTATCCAAAGGAAGGTGTCCAAGTCTAAGATGCCACTGAAACGTACTCCCAGCAATAATAGAAACTTCTTGACATGTAGCAGCAAGTGGAGACTGAACCAAACGATAAACACCACCCTCTACATGGCCACTACCAATCATCATTCCTGTCAACTTGCCCTCAAAGATACACCCTACTTCATCGAAAATTGCCCGACAATTAAGTTCCTTAGTGATATTACTGATTGATAGTAGGCTGATGGGAAAGTCTAGCACAAACAAAACAGGCAATCTTAATTTACAGGTTATTGGCACCTCCCCCTAACCTTCCATCTTAGAGTGCCTACCATCCACAACTTGATCAGTTCTGCCTACAAGTACAGATTCTAAGATGTCTTAAAGCTCCTGAATCAACCAACCACCTCGTGTTGTCTTGTTTCCTATCATTTGCAATTGAAAGTAAGTCAGTGCCTCCCCAAAAATCATCATAATGGCAAAGATCTTGGAGTAGCCTCTCATATTCACCCCATGCAATGGTCATTGTATCACTGGTAAAGGTACTTAGTTTAACATAGGGGAGCTATCTTCCTTCAATCAAATCACATGAATGACAAAAAACATATGCCCGAACTGAGATCTAAAATTAATCTTAGATCATACCGAGTGGTGAAAAAAGATCAAGGAATGAACATGAAACCACGTCAAAAGTCGCCCACCAGCCTCTGCAAGATCCAAAACTCACTATTGCAGGCAAGATTTGACACCAACAGTACCTGTAGTGCCAATGAGAGGCTCTCCTCCTCTGCCTACAGGCCTACCAGCAAGCCTGATGCACCCAGAAGCACTCAAGGCTAACGCCTCGCGGCGAGGCATAAGAAAATTGCCCTGAGGCTATAGTGTGAGGTGTACACCTCGGTTTGTCGAGGCAAAGTTGAGGCTATGAGGTGGCAAGGTGGAATCGAGGCTGTAGTCTCCATTGAAAGTTCATATTTAAAGGTCATGTAAGTTACACATGACCTAATAAAGTAAATAAAACCTTCTCCTAAAATCCTATACCGATTACCCAACCCCAAACAATGGCCTTAACTTTTCAAGTCCTAAAAAACCCATCACCCTTAGCTGTTGCAAGTCATTCTCCATCTTTGGACTCCCTCACCATTGCTGATGGCTGTTGCTACATCGCCAGTTGCCGGTCACCTCCCCTACGTACCACCCCTTACTAATTTGTCCCCTCTTTTACCTATCGTTGCCTTCTTTTCCTTTCAAATCTCAACCTCACTTCTTACTATTGTTGGTAAGAGTCTCGACTTCTCGAGTTACACATTACATTTTTTCTTATTACTTATACTTTTATTTTACTATTTAGTTATGTTAATTTATGTTTGAATGATTTATGTGGTTAGTTTACATGTTATGTGATCACTGAATTGATTTTTTTTTAAGAGGCTACGTGGTGATTGTTTACTTAAATCTTGTTGTTACATATTTATTATTATTATTCTCTCAAAAAAAAATTTATTATTGTTTTGATTTTTTTAGTACAATTATGTGACTAGTATTAATTTTTTGAAGAGTTTACATGTGTGATATTTACGTGTATTTAAATCTTATTATAGTTGTTTATATGTGAATATTGTGTGTGTAATATTTACTAATGGACATTTAAATGTTGTGATAGAGCAAAAATTCCATGAAAGTGTATTTCTACATTTATTTTGCATTATTAGCACTTAACAATATATATTTGTCATTTTTTCTTATTTTCCATCCAAAAATTGAGGCTTACACCTCGCCTCGATGAAGGCAAATCACCTCGATATTGCCTCACGTTTTCTAAAACCTTGAGTAGCATTAGCGCTACCCTACAGGGACAACACCAATAGCTGCTGGCACTGCTAGGTGGCATATGTTGTTGCTAGCGTTGTGGGGGGGATGCTATTGGTGGCTATTAGTGGTGCTGCTTAGAGGAGGAGAGAGGAGATTAGGGTTAAGGTGGAAAGGTTTTCAGGCTTGGTTTGGGTGGGATATCAAAACTCAATCTAGGACCGTGCTCTGATACCAAGTAAAAAATAATGATTAATCATATTCCAAGAATAAACACTACTCTTTATACAGAGAGTGGCATGAGAACAATTGCAGTACAAATTCAATAAGAAATAATATCTGATAAAGTAACCCTTAAAACATAAAACATAAACAAGATCAAAGGAGAGTACTCAACAGTTTCAGTAAAGAAAAGTCTTAGTGTCACTCTCTTAAGCAGAAGCATTATGGCTTGCTTAATCGAATGAGCAGAGTTCAATTACAATTTTAATCACTTGCAGATTCAACTTAACCTCGGATAGAGCTCATACCACCAATACAAGTAATAGAGCATCTTGACAAAGCACAAATGTCATTTAAGTGAGGCAGTAAATAGCAAGAAGGGGATGCTATCTAAAAAAAAAAAAATTATACAAATGCAGATTGAAAAATAAAAAACGTGAATTGCCAGAAATTAAAAAGAATATGGTTGATTCGTGAAACAAACAAACGATCAAATATAGTAGGCAGATTGCCAATTATATCTGTATTGACAGTCATAATGGTTGATTCTATATAATACAACTGCATTAAAATGGCTAAACTATAAACACATCAGATGAATTATTTAGGACTCCCAAGTAACAGCGACAGGACTCCCGTAAGAGGTCAAGGATTGGATTCGTCTCCAAAATCAGGGAAGGTAGATGTGGGTTGTCAAGCACAGTGTGTCATTGCCACTCCACCTACTAATCATGCTCCGGGAGAGGCAATCCAAATGAAAAACCGAAACTGGCTGCTACAGTTGGCCTTAAAACGATTGCTACAGTTGGCCTTAAAACGATAGAAAGGTGCATTGCAAGAGGTGTACTGCACAGAGTAGCAGCAAAAATGGCTGCCACAATGGAAAAATGAAGATACTCACATGGAGCAAAAGGGGGTTGAGGGACAACTCAAGCAGGGGAGTCCTGGAAACTGCTTAGACATGACAGTGGATGTTGCTCTACTACAAAAGACGAAATTAGGAGCCTGTGATGCAAGAATCTAAAGCCAAATAGGGGCATCTCGAGTGGACAAATTTGAAGCGTTGACTGTTGTGGAGAGGTTCAGAGGCCTTGTAGGTTTAAGCAGAGACACATTTGACTATCCAAATGTGGAGAAACACATGTCACACCTGGCAACCTCCCGACGAATCAAGAACTAGGTTAACAAGTGTGACTAGATTAGGTCCCAATTACCAAGATGCTTAAGCTTTATTAGTAGTTCCTTCATTAATATCATTTATGTGGATAGAGGAAGGTGATGAGGGGAGGTGGTGGTGGTGAAGATTAGGATAGAGGGAGATGAGGATGATGGAGAGGGTGGTTTGATAGGTGACAGGCACCGCCAGGCATGTAAATATTCATCTAAAACTTGTTACTTGTGACTTTCGTAGACCATTATTGTAGTATTTCACTACTTCTGCAAGTTTTTTTATGTTCATGTCCTTCTGATGTTAACTAAATAGCTAATTTGAAATGATATTAATGAAGGAACAACTAATCTAATTACACTCGTTAACCTAATTCCCAATTCGTCGGGAGGCTGCGGGATGTGACAACATATAGTCCTTAATGTTGGACCTTCAACATAGGAGTGGCATCTATCACTTCAAGTTATCAATGTCTATGGTCCCAATGTGACTAATGAGAAGGAGAAGCTATTATTGCTGGTTCCCATGGAGAAGTGGTCTTATGCCGACGATTTTAATAACATACGGTCCTCCGATGATCACCCATAAGGTATCAGAGGCCACTACAGAAGTACTGATGGCTTTCTGGAATGAATTTGAGGTTGGGGATTTGAAAGTACTCATGGAAGTACCCAACTGGAAATTTTCATGGAGAAGCTCCGATGAGTTCTGGAAGTAGCTGATCCAGATCAGACCGCTTCTTCGGACCTATAACCTTTTGTGAGTTCTATCCCCTTGGCTTGGAGATGACCTTGCTCCACCTGCTCTCTGACCATATCCCTCTTGTGTGGAGTTCTAGGGAAGTCGAGGACAAGGTCTAAGCCTAGTGGAGGGAATGTAATCCCGTTGGCCATCCATCCCTTGTGTATCATAAGTAGTTGCAGTTTCTCCAGGATATGCTGAGTATAAGTGGAATTTGAAAGCTCGTTGTGTTAGAGTTAGAGAGGAGCTTTTGGCCGGGATCTTCAAACTTGATCAACTTGAAGATGCTCACAACATAACAGTCGAAGGAAGGGAGACTGAGGAGTTTGTGCCCTTGGCCCTTGGCAAGCCATTCAAATAATGTAATGAGTTACATTAGATTTGATAATGTCATCTGAATAAGTCAAGGCACTTGAGGAGCACATTTTGACGTGGTTTAAAAGAATGTGCCTCAAGGCACTTGAGGAGCACATTTCGATGTGGGACGGGGCAGTTTCATCTCAAGGCAACTGCCTGAGTCTACCTTCACTGAGGTGTGCACCTCAAAGTGATCGAGGAACTCAAAGCAGAATTAAGGTGCTGGCTTAATGAGTGACCAAATAGATAACATTTGTATCATTCATAAATGGTTGTTTCTTCTTATAACCGTCAAGGACATAATATGATTATAACTTTACACTATAAATACAACATATTAAGCTATTTACAATCTGAAGTTTCAAGAAAACCAACTAGTAACTCAATAAAAAATTACATAGAAGTTAAATATTCAGGAAAAACTAATTAGCCTATGTTGTAATCGGTATACGATTGGTATCCTGCCAAATTAACCAGATTGACCACATAGGAGATTATGTTTCAAGATACAGATCTTTAAAACTATTGATTCATAGCAAAAGAGCATTCTTAATTTAAGAATATCCTCATCATTTCCTTCCATTAGTTAATATTTCACTTTCTGCTTTGAAATCCAAATAATCTTTTATTTTATGATAAGAACTAATTATCCAACTTAAAGGTAAAATACATTGATAATTTTTCTAATTCAGTGGAATAAATGGTCATGAAAATATGCTTTCCCTATTACTTTCACATTAGTAGCACATTTGAAGTATACATACATGTTTAATGATAATCTTTTCTCCCTATGGCCTCACCTCAATAACCCAAAAATGCCCCATTTTTCCTAATGGTTTTTTGAACCTTGATTGAGTCCCTTATTACAAATAGGGTAACCTACCTAAATAGATCAAATGTACGCAATGTGTGTTGACTAAGAGATTTAAATCGTTTAGAGGAAATGATAGCACATCAAAAAACCATCATGATATTAAATCATGTGTTTCTGGTCGTACTAGGGTTTATAACCTTTTCAAGAATCAGTTGCTTAAGGAATGCTCATGAACAGGGATTCATAATTGTCATGCGAGTTAGGTTGAAGAGTTGACTTGATGAAACATGACATAAGTGAAGACCATCTCCAATGCTATCATGGAAAAGGCATATCTTTAACCTAAGAAAGATACAAATCTCTATCCTTAAACATACACATTTGGCAGACCGATGATTAAGGTACCAACATTGGTGATAATACTGGAAAGCTAATGTGTACATGGGAGATTAGGAGATACATTCCTTCAAAGGGATTACATAGAACTACTCTACAAGTGTATATAGTAGATAAGAGAACTGAGCTCACTCTGAGTATATTGCAATCAAATTCCTCATGTAGTCATAGAATCTTGATTAACTCATCTATGAAACAAAAGAAGATAGTCCCTTGGGAATGGTGATGGCCTTTGTTCTCCCAATGATACAAAGAGGAGATTATATCAATATATAACCCCTAGTAAGGGTAATGGTAGGCTAATGGAAATTAAACCTCCGGGTCATTCCCCTCCAATGTGAAAGATCCTAAGGTAATCGAAAAACTAAAATAAGACATAGTGCCATAAATCCGAGTTCCTAAAGGTTTCACCATTGACATGATGAAACCAATATGATTCTAATGGAGTTTCCATGTAGAGAATCAAATGTTATTTCTAAGAGTTAAATAATATTTGATTTAGCAACCAATTGCACAAGACGAAATTAAATCTTAATCCAAAAGTGTTTTGATGGCAACCAAATGCATTACAGGTAATAAAACCCAACTGGCTCAAGTGAAAATAAATTTGATCCAACAATTGCCATTTCATTCAGTTCTCAAGTTCCCTATAAATATCTCCCAAAGGCCTAAAAGAAACCTTAACCAAGTCATTTGTGTCCACCACTAGAAGAGAGAGAAAGTCATGGGGTAGCCATCATCATCTCCCTTCATTCTAGTCATATGTTGACCACTAGAGATGGACATCAACCACCAAAGACAAAGCACCAATTGTCGAGTCCATTGGTAGATCACTAGTTAGAGATTTCTTTTCTAGTTTAGTCGCAAGTTTAAGGCCCTTTTAGAGATAAGGATGATCGTCATCTCTTGGTAATCGCAAGGAGTTCATAATTCGTGTGTACTTAGGCTCGATGTCAAGGATCTCGTCGGTCTACCAAGAAGAAAGGAGTTTCGTCAGGCCAAAACTTATTACAAGAGGCACAACATGAGTGTTATAGTGTATTCCCAAATGTATACTCCTCTCCTGTGGATCCCAAAATGAATAAAAATTAGTTTTTTTTTATGTAATTCCCATTATAGCTTGTTTATTGCTTATTCTTTGTAGTTTTTAGGCAAAATTAAATCAAATAGAAGTTTTAAATATCTGGTTTTCCATGCTTTCGCAATGCCTCAAGGAATCGTTTCACAACATGAGGTAAATCACAAGACGAAGATAGAAGCCAAGGACAAAAGAGAAAAGTTGACTCAGAGGCAGAGGTCCAAATAACTCTGGCTCAAGGAAGGGAACACAAATACAAGGTTCTTCCATGCCTATGCAAAAGGAAGAAGGCAGAATTAGATTGACTTGACCAAGTCAAATCAATAGGTTTTTTTGATAAAGTCAAAGGTAGGTAGACCCTTCTTGACTTCTATCGCCACCACTTCACAATTCCAGGGGAGAGAGACTACCTTCTTGGAGGATATTATCCTAAGAAACTAAGCATAAATGACAAAGGGGTAGGTTCTACCATTTCTAGAGAAGGTGAGGAGGGCACTGTATTCCTTGAAGCAAGTAGGATCTTATGAATCGGCATGGCTTTTCATTCATTCTCGTTGAAGGAATTTTTGCACCTTGTTAAGGAAGATGTTATAGCGATCTTCCAATCTCTCTCCACAAGCGAAGTGTTTGCAAGTAGGACAATCCAGGTTGCAGACGGTAGACACTCCAAGGTAGAAGGTTGAGGAGAAATACCAGTGACTTCTACTTTTAGATTACCTGACGTCTTGTATGTTCTAAACTTTCCTATGAGTACTTTCAATTAGCAAGATTACTATGGAACTTAATTGCTGTGCAATCTTTAATGATGTGAGATATCTCATTCAAGATAGGTTGACAAGAAAGGTAATTGGCAATGGAAATGAGAGGGTGGAGTTTATCGTCTAGCTCAGACTCTACTTACCTTTACATGTCGAGGAGAGGTTTCGTCTACTCCTGGGAGTCATTTCAGTGGCATCTCCAACTTGGACACCTTCCTTTAGAGAGTCTTCATCGAGTCATCCCAAATATATCCCATGTGACCTGGATTTGTTGTGATGCCTGTCAAATGGGTAAGTACTATCATTCCCCCACCCTATGAGTACTCATCATGGATCGACAACCTTGCTTGTGTTGTTATACATGGAAGTGTGGGAGCCGAGTAAGATACCAGATAGGCAGGGTCACCACTACTACTTAGTGGTTGTTGATGATTTTTCATACCTATCATGGGTGTTTCTATTAAAGAATAAGTCAGATGTTGGATCTTTCATTGAGCATTTAATGTTGGAGATTAAGAATTAGTATTCGACTACTATTAAAGTTGTAAGATATGATAATGTGCTTGAGTTAATTACCACAAGGTTGTCTGTTTTTTACAGGTCTCATCGTATTGTGCACCAGACTACCTGTGCTCATACCTCTCAGCAAAATGAGGTGGCTGAGAGGAGACAAACATCTTTTAGATGTGGCTCGCACATTGTTGATTCATCACAGTGTGGCTCTATTATATTGGGGAGATGTAGTATGCTATTTGATCAATAGAATGCCCAGTTCGAAAATTCATACGCAGATACCTTGGCACATATTGCATCCTGAGTGAGAACTTTTTCATATGCCACAACGTGTGTTTGGTTGTGCTACATTTGTTCACCTCCTTTCTTCAAGACAAGACAAGCTTGCATCATTAGCAGTTAAATGTGTTCTTGAGATATTCACAGACTCAAGAAGGATATAGATGCTTGGATCCTATTATTGGTAGGTATTATGTGAGTGTTGATGTTAACTTTCATGAGTCTATTCCATATTTTCTATTACTGCCCGGAATTTATCTCCTGAGGTTATGGAGGCTCCCATGCCTATACCTCCTATTCCCTTGGAGGAGATATTGGTTTCTACTCCCCCTACTACTATGGCCGATCCTAGGAAGTTTTCTGAGCCTATTGTTACATATCAACACCCTCACACTACTTTCCAGATGCCATCTTCTACGACAGCCACAAAGACACCACCTTCTCCTCCTCCGGTGATCATAGACATATTGCATATTAATGATACGGCTCCCAGTGCTGATGCTATAGGCCCAAATGAGGATATGTCAGCTCCAGAGCCAGTACAGGAGGATCAAATGGATGACCTGCACTTTCCGATTGCCATTCGGAAGGGCACCCTGGAGTTGTGCCAAATATCCAGTTATAGGAAGTTTGTCTACTAAGAGACTTGGTTCTACTTTTGGGAGTTTCTGCCGAGCATTGTCAGCTACACAGGTTCTAGCTAACTACCAACAGGCCGTGTTTGATACAAAATGGAGCCAGGCCATGGAGGATGAGATGGTTGCTCTTACTTCACGCATACGTGGGAGCTCATATCCCTACCAGAGGGCGCTACAGTGGTTGGTTGCAGAAGGGTGTTTACATTCAAATACAACACAAATGGATTTGTTGCACGATACAAGGCATGGCTTGTTGCGAAAGGATTCACCTAGACATATGAAATGGATTTCTTTGACACATTCTCTCCAGTTGCTAAGCTTTCTACAGTGAGGATCCTGATTTCTATTGCAGTTTAGCAAGATTGGCATCTTCATCAACTTGATGTGAAGAATGCCTCTCTCTATGGGGATTTACAGGAGGAGGTGTATATGCTAGCCCCCTGGTTACGAGGTTCAATGGGTGTGCATGTTGATTACAGAAGGCTATTTGTGGCCTCAAGCAAAGCCTAAGATCTTAGTTTTAGAAGTTCTCTCAAGTAGTAGAGTTTGTAGGGTTACTCGGATCATCTGTAGATCATTCCTTATTTGTCAGGAGGGCAGGGAAAAGAGTTGTTCTTTTGGTATATGTGGATGACTTGATTGTCATCAGTGATGATACAACAGGTGTGGCTAAGAGTATGCAAACTTCGACAGATCAATTTGTGATGAAGGATCTACATATACAGATTTATGGCATTATAGAGTTGCGGTGTCACAATCAAGCTACTACTTATATTGCCAACAACCCTATGTTCCATGAATGCACCAAACTTTTTTTTTTAAAAGCATGAATGCAAAAAACATGTAGAGGTAGATTGCCATTGTACTAGAAATTTGATTCAGAAGGAGTTTATCTTTATCTCCTAGGTTACTTTAGCAGCACAAACTGGTGATACCAGAGACCATGTGGGTGAAGTCCCTCCCGGCAAACATGCACATGATGGTTGATACTGTTGTGGAGACGACATGCGACAATAAGGCAGCTAGCTACATTGTCAACAATCCCATGTTTCAAGAGAGAACTAAGCACGTGGAGGTAAATTACCACTATACACGTGACTTGATCCAAAGGGGCATTACTCGCACCTCACACATCTCTTCTGAGTAGACAACAGACATCTTTACCAAGGTGTTACTTCAATCTCCTTTTGATAGTTGTTCCAAGCTGAGCATGATTGACATCTATGCTCCACTTTGAGGGAGAGTGTTGGCCCCTACGGTCTATTGTTTTTGTTATTTTTCTAAGTGTATTTCTTTATTTTCATGGGTACTCTTGCAATTTTCCTACCTCTATATATTAAGAGGTAGAATTATGGAATAAAGTTTGTAGATTCATTTGTTCTCACTTTCCTTCCTCAAATTTTGTGCCATTTTTGGAAAACCAAACAGCCAAATACGTTACGCCAAACTTTTAACCAATAAATAAAGAGCATTTTTTTCTCCTTTGGGAGTGGCATTTAGTATATCTAACCAAGACTTAGGCCATGGAGAACATATAAAACAATCAGCACACTCGCTTTCCATATCCCAACAAATTCTCTCTAAACAAAAAAGAGATAGAAACATTCCCTCATAACTGTTGTGCAATACCTAAAAAATATATCGGAGCCTATGCTCCTTGTTCCTCTCCCCTTTTCTTTCCTTGTTTCTTTTGCTCTTACCTTCTTTTCAGAGATATAAAATCCCATGTACCTCTTGCCTGTTCTCTATTTATTTCCTTTCTTTTTGGACCATGACCTTTGTTTCATCTGCAAACTAAGGAACCTACTACAGCATCTCATTCAAAATCAGGTCATTGCCAAGCAGATAAATGGAAAAAATGGATATTTCTATTGGCGTAAACAAAAAACAGAACTAATATCAGACAATACCAAAGGCAATTACCAAACCTGCTACACCGGCATTTTAGTCAAGTTTGTTTTTCTTTAATACAGAAAACACAACATTTTTCAAGCAAGCGACCATGTAGGAGAACTTTTGGACAACAACCAAAAGGTGTCAGGTTTTAGAAATCTCTCAAAAAATCTTCCTTTTCACATACTACTCTTCGATGCCCAAACACAATGCCATTGCCACTGCTGCTGTAAGGGACACCACCAAACTCTCATTCCCATCAAACATGTATCCTTTGATTTCTAATTGCATCTAGCAACAATGAAATACCAAGTAAGCATTCTTCATTACTGGGATGGAATATCAATATTAGAATATATGTTATGTTTTTATTATTTTATTTCAGTGAGGAATAAAAGGCTACTTGACACAGTGGGTCACACGACAGTGCCACGTGGTAGTCGGTCGGTCAAGGTGGGGCTGCCGGCTCTAGTTGGAGTCTTAGGTGTCCAGTCTAGTTGCTTTGAGTCCAAGTTTACTTATTTTAGTAAGTTAAGTGTTAAGTAGTTTGAGTAATTAAAGGGATTTGATTTGTTACTAATTTTGTTGATTGGAGGTATGATTAGATTCTATTTTTCTATTTTAGAGGTTAGGAATGTCTTTCTATATAAAGAGAGACTATGTAATCAATTGTTTCTTAAGTTGTAATATTAAAGAATCATCTTCACAACTCATCTCCCTCTCCTCTCTTCTTACTCTCACCGCCAACTCTCTCTCTCTCTCTTTCTCTCTCCCTCTCTCTCTCTCTCTCTGTTTTTGCATGCAACATAGTAGCAGCCAGCTGCTGCTACTTCTTCCCTCCACGTGGAAGAGCCTCCACATTCCGATAGAGCACAAATCTTCACTTGGTATTAGTTTGTGATGATGTAAGGCTCTTGCAATATTTTCTTAGGATAGAAGTAGCTCGCGGTAGGCATGGTATTGTTCTATCTCAACGGAATTATGCCCTAGACGTGCTGAAGGAGACAAGTATGTTGAGAACCAAACCAACCATTTCCATGGATCCTAAAGCATGACTATATGACAGAGATGCAGAGCCAATTGATAACAGACAATACTATTAACTGGTGGGAAAGATGCTATATTTGATGCTTATCAGGCCTGATATTTCCTTTGCAGTAGGAAAGCTAAGTCAGTTTATGGAGAGGCCTACTAGACAGCACTGAGATGCTGCCATGATGGTGTTCAAGTACCTGAAGAGAGCACCAAGACAAGGCCTCCTTTTCACAAGAGAGACGTCTATGACAATGGTTGAATATTCTAACACAGATTATGTAGGCAGCCATGATGACAAAAAGTCTACTACATGTTTTGTACTTATATTGCAGGGAATTTAGTGATCTGGAAGAGTAAGAAACAAACTATTGTGTCCAGATCCAGTGCTAACTCTGAGTATCGTGCTATGGTTCAGACTTCTGCAAAGTTGATGTAGGTGAGATCCCTGCTCATTGATCTACATATACAGATTGATTGGATTATGGAGTTGCAGTGTGATAACCGAGCTGCTACTTATATTACCAACAACCACATGTTCCATGAACACATCAAACATGTAAAGGTAGATTACCACTATACTAGAGATTTGATTCAGAAAGGGGTTTATCTTTACTTCCCAGGTAACTTTAGAGGTATAGACTGCTGATATCTTTACAAAGCCACTGGGTAGATCCTCCTTTGATACATGTGTGTCCAAGCTAAACATGTTTGATATCTATTCACCAGCTTAAGGGAGTGTTATGGAGTTTAGTTAATTTTAATTTCTTTGATGATATGTATTAATTTTATTTTCCTCATGAGATTGTACCGTAATTTGCACCGACCTTTCTCCCTATGTAAAGAAAGGTAAGGTTTGAAAATAAATTGAGTTGGTTATTTTTCGAATCAATTTTTTTTTCCAAAAAGAAGGTAGCGCATATAGTTACAAGGATAAGAGAGAGAAAAACAACTTAATTTATTGTCTCAATGACATAAAAAGATTGGCTTGATTCAAACACTATTCTAATTAAAACAAAAAAAGCTGAATATAGTGCAAATAATCGATGCTCCAATACTATGAAAACTTATTCCAGCATTTATCCGAACTCCCGAATAGGAAAAAAGGGAAGAATCTGTTTGACAATGTCGCCACAACTTAAAATTGTCCTTGTAAATTGAAAACATCTAACTTAACTTAACATATATTACGGAGAAATTACTTGTCAAGATGTGAAACAAATCAAAAAACAAAAAGAGGAGGAACAAGAAGCGATCTGCTCAAGAATGTATGAAAAAAAAAAACAGTAAATTGGAAATATCTGACTACTTTAGCTCCTGATACAGAGAAATTCCTTATCCAGATGCCAAAAAGAAAATCCATAAGAAAAGGATAAGGAATAAGAAAGAATACAAAAAATAGAAAGCTGCATTTTCTCATATCTAGATGATAAAAAAAAACTTTACCTGACTTTCAATAGGAAGTTGACTTGTCAATAACCTCAGATAGTATGCCAATTTATCATGTGAAGTTATTATTATGCCTTCACCACTTTTATCAAATTGTGGCCTTCCGGCTCGTCCAAAGATCTGACAACATCAAAAATATAAGCATCTTAGTTTTCAAGGGAAGACTCAAGTATTTGGGTTTATGCACCTGCATAACATCAAGCATGCCCAAATCTCGCCATCCTCCAACTTTGGCATCATAGATTTGTGTTCCCTGAGATAGTTGAAGAGAAAGAGAGTGAGTTGATTAGTTTGGGAGAGAAAAATAGACTATGTACTTGGGGTGGTTATCAATTTGGATAACTACCCTTTCCTTTTTCAAAAAAAAAAAAGACTATGTACATGCCGTTAGTGCTTAAAAATCAAGGACTGACAACTCAATATTATTTTAATGTGTACAATCACAGACATATGGCAGCTCTTGATGGATATATGCTTACAGGCAATGCATACATGTGATTTACCATGCAGAATGTGGGCAAGGAACTGCAGTGTTGATATTCGCTTCTGATCTTGTATATTTCATTGCTGGGAAATATTTTAGGTCTAAATGAAGTAAAAACAAATGCTATTGAAGAACAAAATAACATGTTGGGAGAAAACAGCATGTTTTTTTAGAGGAAAATTGAATTAATAATTGTTAGAGGGCTTAGTATTTCTGAAAGGAGTTAAGAGGGTTTATAATAGTTTTATATATTCCAATTTCTCAGGGCTTCATTCTATTTTAACCATGGTGACTCTATAAAAAGACAACTAGGATTTCTTGGTTCAACTTCAATAGATCATTCCTTTCTGCTAACATTGGTATCATAGCCGCAACCTTAGGTCAACGATGTGATATCCGAACAAATATATAGGTTTTCCAAGTTTCCTCACTTCAATCTACACCGAAACCCCGATCCTTCCTAGGGGGCCTCTTTAACATGTCACTACTATCAGTTGGTGGCCTGATCAGGGCACGGCCTAACAATTACGGACATCAAAAAAAAAAAAACTAGGGACCATCAACGACCCTATTTGGCCACTAACAGTGCCAGCCAGTGACTACCTCCTCAAAAGTCATTGGCCCAATTTAGGGCTATTTTTTCTTCCAGCAGACAGATAAATGGTGTTGCACTAGAATCATAGGCATATTGGTTGTACATCCCAGTTTATCTGGGGGCTTTTCCAATGGCTACCAGTCATTACTTCCTTTTTAAAAGGTCCTCGTGTGTCAACAGGTTGCAAATCAATTTATTTTTTTTCTCTTTATATGGGCCTTGTGCAGACTAATCTTGATGATTTAAAGGTTCTTCAGAGTAATTTTTCTCTTTTATTAACCACATAACCTCACACAATAACGGCTAACATCAAAGACTCTTCTTGTGACTCCACAGGGCAATCAACCTCCACAAGAGCCTCTCATCTGATGTAAGGCACCTCCACAAAACTTAACAATACCAACTTCCTCTCAAAGTCCAGCACATTTGCAAGATTTGTAGGGCCACTGAGAAAGATGTATATTCTTCTTAAGGATGATCTTGCAAAAAAGACAAAGGATTGGGGTGTTGACAATGGCCGGGTAACAATTTGAATGTTTGAATGGTATCACGAATTGCAAAGCAGGTGATTCATATTCCTTGAAAAAAAAGATGTAGTCGATACCTCACAAGATTTACTCCCACAAGAACACCACTAAACTATATCACGTGATCAAGGATATTCACTCTTCTTGAAAGGGGTTTATGACTTCAGCAGCGTGCAATCATTCCTTGAAAAATCTATAAGATGAACAAGATATCTACCAACCTATTGTTGCAAATGTGGCCAAAATGACTAAAGAGTGAGAATCCACTCTTTTTGGATGCTTTCTAGCTACTCTTAGAGCTGAGTGTTGTGTTGCCAAAGCCCAGCCAGTGAATCGTGAGGAGATTCCTACTTTGACATAGATCTATTCTTATCTATGTTGCCAAAACGTTTTTGATCCCATGTCTCAAACACCACTGTCATGGCCATGATAGGAGGTTGTGGATGTAGTAGCAACTTAGGCAACAAGAGTGGAAATCAAAGTGTAAGTTGCACCAAAGGGAGGATGAATAGTGCAATATAAGAAAATGATAAATTAATAAAAATAAGAATCATTCACACAAGCATTCACCATAAGAGACAAGCTATTTGTAGGTGGAAATCAAAAATCATCACCTAAGTTTCCTAAGTTAAGATTTCCCGATCGATTGAATCGATCAAAGCACTAATTTATCACTTTAAACCGAAGGTGACACATCCTTAACAACAACATTACTTAAACGTGGGTAACGTACCTCAATAACCACTCTTCTCCACGAAGTGTATTTCATCTCTGAAGGAAACGAGAATTTACAAAGCGAATACCTTACAAAATAAACAAAACAATAATTCCATAGAGCCCAAAATTAAGTTAAATCAAAGCTCCTATAGGCAACGAGAACTTCCCTGAAGTGGAAGTGACTTGGCATGTGTGTAGCATATTGGTGCTCTCAAAAATTGAGTGGAAGGCTTCGAGTGCAAGATCTGAAATCCTCTCTTAGAATGCTCACTTGGTGCATGTAGGTGGAAGTATTTTACTCAAGTATATTTTCACTTATCTTATGTGTAGACCAAGTGCTTGTAAGTATTTATCTAACACATAGGAACAATCTAGAGGTGTGAAAGCAAGTGATACACCCGCTGGAACAATAAAGGTTGTCCCAAAATAGGTTAGAAATCTAAAAAACGAGACCCAACAAACAAGTATAGCCGGTCGACACCCAGTCGACTTCCTAAAGCTGGGTTGGTCGACCAAATAAAATTTTCCATCAACTCCCTACAATAGGTGAGGGTAGCCAAGGTGGGTCTTCACTAGTTGGATGATGACCAATTGACTTGGCTTGTAAGAGCCAATTGACACCCGATCGTCTAGCTACTAAAGGGTTCTAAGTCTTAATTTACTAGAACAATTTACAAGTCGATATAGTTACAACATCAACCAACGCCCTACTATGGGATTAAACAATCCTTGGATAATGCTAAGTCGACTAGTCAACCTCAGGTAATTAAACATTAGTGTATTAGTTATTGAACAATACAAGGGGATAGGTCGACCATTGGATAAGGCCGACCAATAATTAGTGTCTTAGTTAGGCACAAGTTCCAAGAGCTTTTGAACATTAAACAACCAACATTCAAGGGACTGGTCGAGCATTGGTCAACATCCTACATAGTAGACGGTCAGCTAGTTGATTAGCAAGTTGAGTGGCTACTATGGAGTAGGTCAGCACCCTAATGAAGAAAAGTGTTGCTTAGGTGCCTTTAAGTGTAGGGTTTGTTTTCCAAGGCTACTTAACAGCTACCTAAGGTTATTAACTTCATTTTAGAGCTCTTTAAAACAAATCTAAGGAAAAATAAAGAGTAATGATGTGCATGCATCTGAATAGCCTAAAATGTCTATTTATGTATGTTTTTAACGTTGTAAAAGCATCATGCATTTTAAATATTGTATAACATACACCATCATGCATGTAGGTCAAAGTGTATAAATTGTATAGTAATTTGCTCTTTTTGTTGGTCAGGGACAGGTAATATTTAATCGGGGCCTCGGATTGAAGATCAAACCGTACGGATCTGATCAAGGCCATGATCGGAGTTCCACGACTCCAAGATCGTCCCGATTAGATTTCCGTATTATCAGATGCAATCCGAGAAAGATTAGAGGTCAAGGGGCCAGGCAGTATAAATATGTTCTTTAGACGACAAATCTGACCGTACAAATAGGTCAGGATCAACAATCGCAACCCAACAACGTGAAAATCAATCCAATCTGACATCCGTGACACCACCTCCAAGCATGTAAAGATGGACGACCAAGATGGCGCCACATGGTGCCATCTCAGCTGCCCAAACCAACCCAACTAAAATGGCAAGGACCCACCACGCCCTTTCTCTCCTCACATGCACGATCAAATCTGGGCCATCATGAGCGTGCGAACCACGATTGGAAACCAAAGTCTCGATTTTGGCGCATTGGTTGAACGCTCCACGCGCGAGATGAGGGCATCGATTCGAAGATCACCGCGCACCTTCATCTAGCACAGCACAAGGCGTGGCCGATTTCGATAGTTGGATGCAGCGCAGATAGCAGATGGAGAAGCGACGTGGCGCAATTAGAGAACACGGATCCTTCATGCGCAATCAGAAGCAAGCGCGTGAAGGGCGCAATGGCCTTTAAACCATCCCATCATGCGATCGGGCGGCTGACAATGCATGGACGTGATTGTGCGATGAAACAAAGAGGGGGTGGCGCGTGCGCACGAGCTACAGCCATGTTCAGGGCCTTTGGTGACTCTTAAATCCATCACTAACGACCCTTATATCAATGCTTTCAGGTTAAAATGTCCTATTTGCCCCCAACCTCTACACCTATAAAAAGGCCTACGCCCCCCACATATCATTCATCCCTTCACCTCTCTCTTCTTCAAAGCTCTAAACAAGCTTGTCCCGAACCCGAGATGCTCCTCTAGAGTTAAAAGCAAAATTTTGTCCACTTTTCATCCCATTCGTGGAGCTTTCGTGGTTTTCTTCTCAACCCCATTCCGGAAGTGGATCACGCAACGACGACCTCTTGTTTCGCCCCTGGTTCTTCCTGCTTCGTTCTCCGTCTTCCCTCTTCGCTCTCCATCTTCCAGGTGTCGCCCGTTCTAGCTCGTCCTCCAAGCAGCCAACGAGGAGGATAATTTCTCACCTCCCTTCTCTTTGCTGCTTTCTAGAGTAGATTTTAGTGCTTTCTAGTTTTAAAAACATTATCCATATTATAAAGAGTTTTGTTCTCTCTCTTTCTCTTTCTCCAGTGTAGTATCGATTCATTGTGATTATCTTGCCTTTAAACAAAAATTACAAAAAAAATTATTCCGGATTTCAAATTGACATAGCCTCCCTGTGCCCACCACATTCCTTAAGCACTACAATCCTAAGCCTAAGTTAAAATTGATTAGACGTTGGCCTTAAGAATTGATTCGCTCTTCGAGGCCCAGATTGAGATTGTTCATGATTAACCTACTTGTACTAGTCAATCTAATGTCTAGCTAGGGGAGTAGCGTCAAACGACCGTGGTTGGGGGGTATACTAGGAACCGAAGGTGCAAGCCAATGGAAGAACCTACTCCCCAGCCTCCTAACTAGTTGGATTGACTGGATACAAGTAAATTGTCTATAGTCTTAAGACGGATTCTAAGATGCTACCCAACTTAAGGACAGACTTGTTTTGTTGAGCTGCAGGGTTCTTATCCCTAGTCCTTCCGACCTCTTCCTAGTTTATGCATAGAAGGAAGTCATTAAATCCCCGATTAAAAGGACCATTAGATCATTCTAGGAGGCGTAGATTGAATTTTGGCCAAATTGATCCCATGGCCGATCAACAACCTCCTCTGCCTCAGAATCAACAAGAGATGTTTCAAAGGCAGCTAGAATAAATGCAGAGAATGCAAGAATGGTTCCAAAGAATGCAGGACGCTCAGCCCTTAAAGGATTTTTATGATCCTTCAAATTACAGGGAACGTCCCGGCATCCAGATTCTGGCCGGAGACATTGAAATCAAGCCCCAGGCGTTAAGCCTAATTAAACATTTCCATGGACTTAGCTCTAAAGACCTGTTTCAGCATTTGGAGGGCTTGACTACTTTGGTTCAGACCACCAAAGCACAAAACATGAATGAAAAGCAAATGATAATAAGGCTCTTTCCCCACTCTTTTAGGGATAAGGCTGCCCGTTGGTACAGGACTATAGGAAGGCCGATAGCAACTTGGAACGATCTTAAATAAGCTTTCTTAAATAAATTCTTTCTAGTTGAGCATACCAATGCACTGAGATGGGCGATTATTACTTTTGCCCAGCGGCCGGGGGAGCAATTTCATGTTGCCTGGGAGTGATTCCAGGACTTATTACGGAAGTGTCCACACCACAAGGTGCCGAAATGACAACTCACGCAAATCTTTTACCACGAGTTGACTAAGCAACTCAGAAATCACGTGGACGCTTCTTGCAGAGGCAATTTCCTCAACAAAGATGCAGATAGAGCGCATGATTTGTTTGAGGACATGAGTGAAAATTCAATCAATCATACCTCCATGGATATGTTTAACCAGTTCAAACAACCCAGATCGAATGTTAATGAGGTTCATGACTCATTCATTCGATATAGAGCTGATCTATAATAACTAGAAAAGGTGGACCTAGTTACCAAAAGGATGGAGTAGATGGCTAAAAACTCTACGAACAATTCTCGATCCACTCAATCCCAGATTCGGGATTCCATTCTTCGTAAGCACCTTCTGGACGGGAGTTCGTGAATCAACTGGATGCGGCTCAACCTGTGAGCCAGCATTACTCGGAACCCCACGGGTTCCTAACTGGGGCCTTTAATCCCAGTTTCTCTGATCCCTCCCTTTCTCTCCATCCTCGCCTTATGAAGATATCTATGCTGTACAAGAGAACGTTAGGTCCAACCCATACTCTAATGCCTATAATCCGGGTTGGAGGAACCACCCTAACTTCTTATGGAAAAATCCGAGGCAGCAGACCCAATTCCGACCTAGCAACTATGCTCCACAAAGATCAATGGGTCAGGGTCATGTTTATACTCAACTGCCCCCGAATCAGGTCAATCAGCTAGTTTGGAATGCTCGTCAACCCGTAGGGCAAGCTGATTTGAACCGTCAGATGGTAGAGATGCAAGCATCTATACTCTAACTTATGCAACAAATGAAAACCTCGCTGGACAACCTACAAACTAGGCTCATTGCTAATACCTGTCAGCCCGAATCTCTACCATCTTAACCCGTACCCAACCCGCGCAACATACAGAATCCGAGCGATCAAGCTCAAGGGTACGGGAATCAAAGGGATCCGCACGCACATGCTCAGGTGGTTGAGCAAGGTCCTTCCTCTTCTGCTTCATCAAATCCAAGGTTTCTGGCTGATCAAGTCCTTCCAATCTTTCCAAACCCTCCCTAAGACCCAAACCCGTATGCATCTGCCAACTTCGTTACTTTAAGGAGTGGAAGGCAAACCCATAACCCACACCTACCCTGCTCTAGTCATGAAAATCCTGGTGAGCCCAAGGAAAGAAAGGAGAACTCTGAAAAAGAAATCAAGGCTCAGGAACCTGATTCCAAAGATATGACTCACGTTCCTTTTCCCGAGGCCATGATTAAACCCAAGAAGCTTGTTGATAATAACGAGAAGCTCTTAAATATAGTTAAGAATGTTGAAATCAATATCCTGCTCCTTGATGCTATCAAACATATACCGGCTTATGTTAAATTCTTAAAGGATTTATGCACCCAAAAGCGTAAGCGGAGGGAATTTGTTCCAAGGAAGGTGATACTCTCCGAGCAAGTTAGTTCTGTTATCCTGCATCACCTCCCTCCGAAAAAGAGAGATCCAAGAGCCCCTTTGATTCCATGTGTTATCGGAGATGGCACTTTTGACCGGGAACTCTTGGATCTAGGTGCATCCATTAACCGAATTCTGACTTCTCTTTTCGAGAAGTTCGGATTAGGTAAACTTCGACCGACCTCAGTAACGCTGCAGTTAGCCAACCATTCAGTCACAAATCCGAAAGGCGTTATTGAGGATATTATTGTCAACGTTAAGGACTTCTAGTTTCCTGTAGATTTCCTTGTCCTTGACATTGATGTACCTGAGCATTTAAGGAACACGCCCATCATTCTGCGGCATCCATTCCTAGCTACCGCTAAGGCCAATATCAACTGTGAGAGCGACAGCATGGAAATCACCTTTGGGAATCGGAAACTGAAACTGGATATTTTCAAGGCGATTAATAAATTTGAGGATTGTGGATTTATAGAGGAACTCGAGGAAGATCATTTGAATATTGAGAGACGTATGGCTATATCTGTTATTGAGACTTCTTCCTACACCGATGAACCCAACCCACAACCCTCTGTGGCAAACCCGCCACATTCTAAAGAGGTTGCTAATTTTGTTCACTTTCAACCTCTTCCTCTCGATCGTCATGATGAATCTTCATTAGCATCCTCCTTACCTTCCATCTTAGACCTGCCCCAGCTCAAACTGAAACCATTGCCTGAGAGTTTAAAATATCAATTTTTAGGACCCAAGAAGACACTCCTGTGATTATCAGTTCTAAATTGACTACGGAGCAGGTAAAAACTGATCAAAGTCTTAAAAGAACATAAAGAAGCAATTGGTTGGACCATCCATGACCTTAGGGGAATTGAGCCATTTTACTACACTAACAGAATTTTCATGGAAGATGGATCCTACCCTTCTCGTCAGATGTAAAGGAGATTAAACCCTAATATGCAAGAGTGGTCAAGAAGGAAATAATTAAGTGGCTCAACGCAATAATCATCTATTCGATCTCAAATAGTCCATGGATAAGTCTCGTACAAATTGTTCCTAAGAAAGCCGAGATTTCCGTTGTAACAATGGCCATAAACACACATGCCTTAATTTGTAACTGCAACCAAAAGGCAGCCGTAGCTCAATAGTCTCGACGCCACGGGCATCGCGGAGGTCACACGTTCGAGCCCCTGCAAGCGCCTCAAATCAGCTAAACGCAGGGCGCGGTTGATTTCAACCGTGCAATGCACATCGGAAGGCGGCAAGAGCCCTACATGGTGCGCCCAGATGCAAGGAGCACCGCACGCGCGACCAGATGCGCCTCTGCAGGTGCCATCGCACGCAAGTAAGGCGTTATGAAGGCGTGGCGCGATGTAATCTCTACTGTCGATCACAAGACCAAACGAGTGAGGCTGTCTGGACGTGCGCGAGCGTTGTTGAGCGTAGGAGAGGAAGAGGCGACGCATCCGCGCAAGCTAAGGCCACGTTCAGGGTCTTTAGTGACGCTTAAATTCGTCACTAAAGGCCCCTACATTAAAGTTTTTAACAGGAAATGACCTTTTTACCCCCAACATCTACACTTATAGAAAGGCCTATGCCCCCCACATTTCATTCATCCCTTCCTTCACCTCTCTCCCTCTCCAAAGATTTAAAGAAGCTTGTCCCAAACCTCGGATGCTCCTCTAGAGTCAAAATCAAAGTTCTCACCCCCACTCCAAAAGTGGATCCCGCGACGACGACAACCTGCCTCTCCCCCGGTTCCTCCCGCTTCGTTCTCCGTCTTCCATCTTTGCCCTCCGGCTTCCAGGCGTCACCCCATCCAGCTCACCCTACAAGCAGCCATCAAGGAGGATAACTTCTCACATCCTTTCTCTTTGCTGCTTTCTAGTTGTAATATTTCCCGCTTTCTAGTCGTAAAATCATTATCCATGTTATTAAGTTTTTGTTCTCTCTCTCTCTCTGTCTTTCTCTCTCTCTTATTGTTAATATCGAATTCATTGTGATTATCTTGCTTTCTAAACAAAAACAACAAAAAAAATATAATCGCAGATTTTAAATCGACGTAGCCTCCCCGTGTTCCACCTGGAATTCTTTCCGCGTTTCGATAAAATTTATTTGTTGACGGATTTCTTCGCAAATCATACTACAACGACAGGTTTTCAAAACTCAACTTTCGTTTGCGATGATTTTCTGATTCAACAGTGTGTGCTAGCTATTTTTTCTGACATCGTGGGAGAATTTCTGGAAGTTTCCAAGGACGATTTCTCCATTTTTGGAGATTAGTTTGAATCTTGCCTGGCTAATCTCAAATTGATCTTTAAAAGATGCATCAGAACAAGATTAGTCCTTAGCTAGGAAAAGAGTCATTTCATGACGCAAGAAGGTATCTTCTTTGGTCATGTAATCTCTGAACGGGAAATTGAGGTTGATAAAGCTAAGGTTGATGCTATTTGTAAACTTCCTCCTCCCACATCTGTTAAACAAATTCAATCATTTCCCGACCATGTGGAATTCTATCGAAGGCTCATCAAGGACTTCTTTAAGGTTGCTCGCCCTCTGATCAACCTTCTTACCAAAGATATGCCATTGGATTTCAACGAATCATGCCGCAAGGCATTCGATTTTCTTAAAATGGCAGTCACATGTGCTCCGGTGTTGCAGCCACCGGTTTGGACAACCTCATTTGAGATCATGACCGACGCTTTTGAGATCAACAGAAAACCCCGTCATCTACTACGCTAGCAAAACTCTGGATGAGGCCTAGAGGAATTACACTGTTACTGAAAAGAAATTGCTAGATGTAGTATTTACTTAAAAAAATTTCAGGGCTTATCTTATAGGGTCTCACATCATAATTTTCACCGACCACTCGGCCTTGAGATAACTCTTGGCCAAAAAGGATGCTAAACCCCAACTCATTTAATGGATTCTTCTGCATCAAGAATTCAATCTTGAAAGCAAAGATAAATCCGAGGCATAGAATGTGGTGAAGAATCATCTTCCGAGGCTTCTAAATTATTCTTCTCGTCAGGATATTCCGATTACTGATACTTTTCTGGACGAGACTATTCTGGCAGTTTCAAGTGTCCAAACCCCTTAGTTTGCCGACATAGCAAATTATTTGGCTGTTGGTCAAATCCCCCATGATTGGACCAAGCAACAATGAGATAGACTCAAATCTGAAGCCAAATATTACTTCTGTGATGACCCTGAACTGTATCGCATCAGCTCTGATCAGATTATTCGCCGATGTGCACCGGAGAATGAGTTTCAAAGCATACTTGAGTTCTGTCATGCATCTGCGTGTGGTGGACATTTCTACAGGAAAAAGACGGCTACAAAAATACTTCAATCTAGATTCTATTGGTCGTCTTTATTCAAGGATGCCCAAGAATTCTCGAGGTCATGTTCCCGATGCCAGGCACTTGGGAGCATAACCAAGAAAGATATGATGCCTCTAAACCCAATCCTTCCTGTCAAAATCATCAACATTTGGGGCATCGACTTCATGCGACCCTTCCATCATTTAGACACTAGTACATCCTTGTCGTTGATTACGTGTCCGAGTAGATCGAGGCTATCCCTACCCGAACCAACGATCACAAGGTGGTCATCGATTTTGTCAAGAAGAATCTCTTCAGTCGGTTCAGGATTCCGAAGGCCATCATCAGCGATAGTTGTACTCAATTCACAAATGCCCAATTCCATAGTTGAAAAATACAGGGTAAATCACAGAATCTCCACACCTTACCACCCTCAGACGAACGAACAAGCCGAGATCTCCAATCGGGAGATCAAGAACATCTTGCAAAAACGGTTAGGCCTGATTGAAAGGATTCGACTCAAAAGCTTGAGGATGCACTTTGAACCTACCGTACGACGTACAAAACGCCTATCGGCATGTCATCATTTCGTCTGGTGTATGGAAAGGCATGACATTTACTCGTACAGATTGGACATCGGGCATTTTGGGCGATCAAGAAATGCAACTTTGACTTAAGTTTAGCCGGAAAGACCAGGAATCTCCAACTATCTGAGTTGGAAGAGCTTAGAAACAATGCATACGAGAATGCCAAGATCTATAAGATTCGGATCAAAGCTTTTCATGACCAACTAATTTCCCGCAAGAGCTTTGAATCGAACCAAAAGGTCTAGCTCTTTGATTCTCGACTTAAGCTCTTTCCCAACAAGCTTAGGTCAAAGTGGGATGGCCCATTCAACATCGATCGAATACTTTCCAACGGAGCCGTTGAGATCTCCGACCCAAAGACGGGTAATTCTTTTAATGTAATCGGACGTCTGAAACCTTATGTTGACCGTGTTATTCCAGAACCCGTCTCCGACAGGGTTGCTTTAACCGTAATGTCACCTCTTTGGCTAGACTTTGCCTAGCTAATGACATTAAATTCAGCACTTGTACAGTCTGACTCAGAGCTGACCCGAGCATCATGGAATACAGGTAATATTTAATTCATTCTACCTTGCTTCTCATACCTTTTATTTTCAATGAGGACATTGCATCAGGTACGCACGGGGGGTGGATTCATTTCTGAATTATTTTGCCAGCTCTTGGAATTCTTCTAAATTATACAAATTTCTCCTTGTTTATTAAAAAAAAATTGAATTAGGAAACGAATATTTGAACATTAGGATTTTGCAACCTTAGGGAATAATACAGTAGGATATGAACACTTAGACCCTTCAGGTCTTCGGTCTTAATCAGCCCCGATGTCCACTAAAATGTAGATTTGTTTATCGAGTCCCCGCTATTCTGAATTCAATTTCAAATTGGTTAAATAAGTTTGGGTGATAAGTACACGACTTATTAATCCGCCCTCTTATTTGAGTGGATTTAAGTCTAACCATCTAAACACCCTTGCACTGACTCACTTTTCAGCGGTTTTAACAGAAATTGGGTAGCTAATGAGCCTTGTAGAGTGGTATGGCTGACAAGTTATCGTGGGTAACAGCCTATTAGTAGGTTGTTCAAAACCCAGTCACACGACCATTATTTTTCTACTACCTTTAGGTAAATCTTACATCAGGGAAGCCACCTACTTAAAGAAAGAAAAGAAAAAGAAAAATATCCAAAAAGAAACGAAAAAAGGAAAAGGAGAAAAGAAAAAAAAACATAAGTCACACTTTACCGCACGAGTATACCTAACAGGTTATCGTGGGTGACAACCCATTGGTAAGTTATCCAGAACCCAACTCAAGAAATGCACATAAAATTCCTAAACACTTACGAAGAAGCAGAGAAGTAAAATAAGTCGGGGAGATACACTGGATTCGCCCTTGTGTCGACCCTAAAAAAATAAAAGGAGAAAACTACCGGTCGAATAGATACACCTTTAGGCAAAATTTCTTTTTAAGGTCACCTAGTGACGTAGAAACCCGAAGTCCGTTCTAATCTCCGATCAGTAAGTCTATCACATTTCACACATAAAGATGCTTACAACTTAGGGTTCTCTTCGAGTCTCGGGTAGGTTGAGTGGCCGTAGAACGCTGCTCCAAAACCCTAAAATCAAAAATCAAAAAAATAAATTGAAAAGAAGAAAAAGATCCTCCTTTGATAAGGCAAGAGCTTGAGTTGTTTTGCATTTTGGTAGACACCTAGGTACTGTCATTGTAGATCAGGTACTTAGTAAAAAAACTCCTAATGTTAAAGAATAACTTTTGCCCAAGAAATCCAATCCAAATTATTTTTATAAATAGCATATAGTTTTTACTAAGGACTAGCAAAAGGTAACCATGGGGTGTGATGTGTATACATCTGAATAGTCTAAAATGTCCATTTAAGCATATTCTTAATATCGTATAAACATCATACATTTTAAATATTACATAAAATGCATCAACATGCATTTCGGTCAAAGTATATAAATTGTATAGTAACTTACTCTTTTTGGTGGTCAGGGACAGGCAATATTTAATCAGGGCCTCATATTAAAGATTAAACCGTACGGATCTAATCAGGGCGACGATCGGAGTTCGACTCTAAGATCGCCCTGATTGGATTTTCGTAGTATCAAATACAATTCGAAAAAGATCAGAGATCAAGGGGCCAAGTGGTGTAAATCTGATCTTCAGACGACAAATCTGACTGCATGGACGGGTTCGAATTGACGATCACAGCACAACGACGCAAAAATCAATCCAATCCGACATCCGTGACACCACCTACAAGCATGTGAAGATAGACAGCCAAGATGGCACCACGTGGCGCCATCTCGGCTACCCAAACCAACCCATCTAAAACGGCGAGGACCCATCGTGCCATTTCTCTCCTCACATGCATGATCAGATCTGAGCCGTTGGATCTTGATCCAACAGCCACGAGCATGCACACCTCAGTTGGAAGCGCGACAAAGTCTTGGCCTTGGCCCATTGGTTGAGCGCTCCACGCGCAAGATGAGGGCATGGGTTCAAAGCTCACTACGAACCTCAATTCAACGCAGCGCAAGGCGCGGCCGATTTCGACCATTAGATGCGGCATGGACGGCGGATGGAGCAACGATGTGGCACAACCAGAGAGCATGGATCCTTAACGTGCGATCAGACAAGCCTTTCACGCACAATCACACGCAGGCATGCGAAGCGCACAATGGCTTTTAAGCCATCCTATCTTGCGATCAGGTGACTGACAATGCATGGATGGGATTGTGTGTTGAAACAAAGAGGGGGCGGCGCGTGCGCACGAGCTACGGCTACGTTCAAGGTCTTTAGTGACGGATTTAGGCCTTTAGCGACGCTTAAATCCGTCACTAAAGACCCATATATTAATGTTTTCATGTTAAAATGTCCCATTTGCCCCCAACCTCTACACTTATAAAGAGGCTTACGCCCCCATATATCATTCATCCCTTCACCTCTCCCTCTCCAAAGCTCTAAAGAAGCTTGTCCCAAATCCGGGATGCTCCTCTAGAGTTAAAAGCAAAATTTGTCCACTTCTCATCCCGTTCGTGGAGCTTCCGTGGTCTTCTCACCACCATTCCGAAAGTGGATCCTGCAACGACGACATCCTGTTTCGCCCCTGATTCTTCCCGCTTCATTTTCCGTCTTCTGTCTCCGCTCTCTATCTTCTAGGCATCGCCCGTTTCGGCTCATCCTCCAAGCAACCGAGGAGGATAATTTCTCATCTCCCTTCTCTTTACTACTTTTTAGAGTAGATTTTACTACTTTCTAGTTTTAATATTTCCTGCTTTCAAGTTGTAAAAATATTATCCATATTATAAAGTGTTTTGTTCTCTCTTTCTCTCTCTCTAGTGTAGTATTGATTCATTGTGATTATCTTGCCCTTAAACAAAAACTATAAAAAAAATATCGTTGATTTCAAATCGACATAGCCTCCCTGTGTTTGACCTGGAATTCTTTTCGAGTTTCAATAAAATTTACTTGTTGACGGATTTCCTCGCAGATCGCACTACAACGACGGGTTTTCAAAACTCAAAACTCTTTACGACAATTTTTCGACTCAACAAGTAACAAAGATTACAATAATTACAACACATTAAAACTAAATCATAATCTTCTTTCTTCAAGCTTTAAGACTTCATCCATGCTTCTTCAACCATGCTCCTTGATGTTTTTATCCTTCAAGCTCTTTCATGCCTCCATGGACCTTGAACTTAATATTTTTCAAAAAAAAAAATTCCCGTAACTTAATGCTATTTCAAATAAATAATCATCAAAATCAAATAAGTTTAACTCCATTGATATGGGTTCCAACCTCCATACCCATTCCTTCTCTAAGAATCTTGATCCTTTCTTGATGGATTACATAGAAATAGTCTCTTGAATCCATGTTTAAATCTATAAAACAAGTTTGTACCAAATTTGTAGGGACACAGTTGATGTAGTGCGACAAGAAGCCCCCATGCGACGCAGCTTCCACATCACAATCGAGGATGGATACAAAAGCCACAAGTAACACAAGCTCACCAAGAGAGGTCTCTCATACCAAAAACAAAGTGCAAAAGGGACCAACCGTAAGGAAGAGGGGGACAATGGTGGAGAGAGGAAAAAAGCCCAAAGGAATTATTAACATTAGGTGGGCAATCGAACTCCACCTATGAGATGTAGTTCAAAAGGCTCAAGCCTTCCCCATCTATTGCCGCCAAAGATGGAAAGTGAGACACCTTCAATGGCGCATCGTGCGGTGCCCCCACCAAATACCCAACCAGATGCTCCACCTCAACCTCAACCACAGAGATGTCTCGCTCATGCAGACCAAGATCATTACACTCCATCAACCGTACGAAAGGTGCACAGATGGTCTCAATCACCTCCATCGTGCATAATCTCAAGGAAACCCCAGAGATGCCAACACGCGTGACCTCCATTGGAGGCCTCTGATCAATGGCTCAATCAAGCAGGGTTGGTCTCCTCCACATAATAACAACAAACACAGTCAAGCACTCCTAAAAGAAGAGGTGACCTAGATCAACAGGACCAAGTCCAAAGAGTAAGAATCGAGACGAAGCAAACGTAGCGACCCTCCTCAGACATAAGCTGCAACCGCGAGACCGCCATCCTCAGCTCCTCAATCGAAGCCATGCCACATGAAACCTCCCCAATCAGGGTATCCATAAACATGGAATCCAAGGCAGCCACCACCAGGGATCACTAAGCACTCATCGCCAATCGTTGATGCCCCAACAGCAAAGGACTCAACTACATCGAGTCCCAGAGCCTCGAAGGGCACACGTTGCGATGATGCCCACAACCACAACAATGGAGGCAAACAATCGGATCACGACAACCCCTGGTGAGATGCCCATGGAGTGACAGTCCTAATAGAGGACCTCGTGAGCACGGGAAGGAGCACTTTTCCTTGTCGTGTGCCTCCTCACCAACACCTAAACCCAACCATTACCCCAAGATCCCCCTATTGCCCCCACACTCCCTCTCCCCATCCATCTCCCCAACAGAGGTCTTTTCGAATAACACATTGTTTTGCCTTGTATGGAGTTGTGAAGTGATTTCCCTTTCCAAACTAAATGTATCTCCTATTGGGTTCTTGAGATTAGCTATTTGTTTTGTTTTTAATGAGTTGATTAGGAACTTAGGGCTTTTATAAGCTATATAATGTTGAAGATAAAGGGATATTAGCTATTTGTTTTATTTTGTTGATATTAGCTATTTGTTTCTTTCAAATATGTTGATTAAGGAATTAGGGGTCATAAAAAATGTACTTAGCTAGATGATGTATTTTTATTTTGTTTTCAATCCATTTATGTTGGAGATTTGGACTCATCATGGATATAAAACTTCATTCTTTAAATGTTTTGCTAATAATACACAATTAAACCTTTTTTTCCTCCTAACAACTGAGGCAGGCACCTTGAGTTTGATGCCTCACCTCAATAGCAGAGAAATGCCTCATCCACCTCATGTTTTTTTCAAACCTTGTTTGAGATTGACCTGAGATAGACTAATTCAATTCAACAGGAAGTGCTGAATGAAATTCAAAAAAAACAAAACAAAACAAAACAAAAGTGCTGACAACACTTAGCTTCGAAGAGTTATCAGTTAATTTGCCAATTTCCAATAGTTTTCAGTTTATCTGCCATCTAAGTTGATATATGTCATAATATCGTGAAAAATGTCATAAAATATTAACCTAAAAACGTGCATGCCATTTCAAGCAGAAAGACCAAGAATATTGAGATGAGAATGAATGGACAGTTATGTTAGAGAAGAAAAGAGAAACAGAACCACAAACATGTATAACAAAACTAAAGAGATCACCTTTATGATGACAGTATGAGCAGGCAAATTTACTCCCCAAGCCAATGTTGCAGTACATACAAGGACCTGCAGTAACATGCAAAACATAATTAGAAAGCATGCATAGCTTCAAGGACAGGTAGAGCATTGTCTAACAAACTTTCAGAAGGCCGTGAGCGAAAAGGCGTTCAGTCAAGCCTCTATCAGCACGTAACATCCCAGCATGATGAATACCAATGCCATAGTCAAACAGCTCTGCTAGTTGTCTGTTTCTGGATTTCTGGACTTCTTTCTACAAAATCCAGCAAATTCTTCCATGAAATTTTCCAACAGAAATCCTTCTCAAAAGAAATATCCAAAGCTATGCAACAGACTGATACCTTAAATAAACTAAACTGAGGATGAGATTCATTTGCAAAGAGTTCAACTTCCTCCATTTTTTGAGCCAAATCGTTCTGATCAAATAGAGATCAAACAACATAAGAATTTTTCTTGATAGGTAATAATAAAGTATGCAGAGAAACTGGCCAGAATATGGATAGCAAACTAGAGCCTAGAGTGAATGAACTGCATCTAAATTGCCACTTAGTAGCAGAAGACTGCAGAAAAAATCCCAAAGCAAAAGGAAAAAATTCTCCAAAGAATCTTTTATCAAAATTTCCAAGTATTAATGCCTCTTACTTCAAAACCAGCTCCACAGAACCACCCCTCGTCCAAACCCCCCCCCCCCCCCCTCGAAACGAAACAAGATTAAACGAAATTGCAATCGGGCATCCACATCTAGTATAACCGCCCATAGCAGCAAACTACAGGCAGTGTGTGGTTTATGTACTCCTCAATTGAAAATAAAATTGGTGCAACTTTCGTGTTTATCAAGTCAGATGCATATATAAGGTGTGCCGACTTAAGATCCATGTTCCACACAAGCAATAAGGAAGAACAAAGGAAAACCAAAAGGCTTTGACAATTAACTTCCATCCTACCGACTCTCTAAAATGTTAGAATTGTAACATAATTAAGATATGGACTTGATTTCTATCATTCCAAATCACAACGGGTAACTTTCTCTTTATTTCTTAATGATAGCCAACAAAAATTAATGGGCTGGTAGAGTGGTAAAGCCACCCCCTAAAGCTTTATGGGTTCAAATTTCATGACCACCATATTTAGCCTTCTCAAAGGAAATGCAAAAATTTAATGGGCCGTGAAGCAATTTTACGGCCTTCAGGAGACTTCAAAAATGATTATCAAAAAATGACTTGCAACTGGTGGTGAGCATGGAATGAATTGTGCTCTGAAAACAGTCCAGTCGGTCTACCATCAAGTCCCATTTTCATGCCTTGCCAAAAGCATTCATGATTTATATTTTTTAGACTCTTTTCGTTCTAAACTAAATATCACCTCCCCTCCCTCACCACCTCCAAGCAGCCCCCCTCCCTAACACACTCAAGCCATCCCATGGTTCCCATGAAGCAGACCACCACCATCTCCCTCCTCATGACAGCTACAGTCCCATCCACTTCCTCTGAGACATGGCAAAGTTGTGGGAGAAGGCCACATGGTTCACAGAGTAAGACGACTCATTCCACTCTTGTGATCGGCTGGTTGACAATTTTAGGGAAAATCGATGTCATTCCCCAGACAACAAGAGAGCAGCCAACGACACGCTCAGTAACCTAGGTAGAGGCGCCAGCTTCAACAAGCAAAAAGAGATCCTTCCTATATTAGAGGGGTGATTGCCAGGTCTGCAACTGGGATAATGGGCCCCGATAGCCCTGACAAGATATGTACCAGTATACTCCTCTTGACGTCAACCAGGTTGACATCCTTACGGAGGTCTGGTAAACTAACAAGGATCTCTTGCCACCTTCTCCCCCCATAAGGAAACAAATAACTATAGGGCCTTATTGTAGATACCATAAGGCCTGTGGTCACTCCACTGAAAACTACCATGATCTCACAGACCAAATAGAATATCAAATCTAGCACTGCAACTTGGCTCAGTTCAGGAAACAAAATGATAGCCAAGATAAAGGGAGACAGCCCCTCGAAGGCCGTAAAGAATACCACAAGAAGCTCCAGCAGCTGCAATGTGTTCATATGGTGCTCAAATAGGAGGAAGTGCCAACTGACATCAAAAGCGTCGTGGAAGAGCCAGGCCGTACCTTCCGCCAAGAGAATACCATTGTAAGGCTTTGGCTCTTTTGGCCAAGAAAAGGGTCTCAAGGTAGGCTGACACGTCTAGACAGGAGCCACCATCAATTCCCTTCCCGAGCAAGGAGTCCATTGAATTGATATTTGGTGTCAATGCCACACCTTCACTCTAGCCAAACCTAGCGAAGAGAGAAGGTATTCGTAAGGTTTATGCCATCATGAAGTGGCCAGGATCTACATAAAGTAGGGCAAGCTGCCTCCGCCCTCTATAAACTCCCAAACCTAGCTACTCATTTGGACCCCCTCTTAATCACATTGTTAGTAACAGTGCAGGTCCAACCACATCTCCTAGTAGATGGTGGGAGCATAGTCGACATCCTTTCCTTAAAACCCTTATCAAATTGGGGTTTCAAGAAAAAGATTGAGCTTCGTTGACATATCCGATGGTCGATTTCAACAACCACAAGGTCACACCCAAAGAGGAAATAAAGCTACTGGTTTCCATCTATGACAGCAGCTGGCACCTCAACAGGATGGCCACCTTTATGGTGGCCAATTTGACAACTTTTGATGACATCATTGGTCACCCATCCACCCATGGATTTCGAGCTATCCCTCCTTCATATTTTCAATTAGTCCTACCCTACCCAATGAAATAGACATTGTACATGGGGATCAACCAGCCAATCGTGAGCATCGCCGACTAGAGCTCTCATGCACCATGGAGAGGAGGCCCTTGAAGCCACAAAAATGGACAACGAAAAGGGCCCAACTTAATGCAATCCCAGGGGACACCTCTACACCTGCTTTGACGCCACCTGCCATCGACCATGGATTATCAACAGTGGCCATCCAACTCTTCCCTGAAATCCCTAGCAAGTTGGTGCTGGTCGAGGTAAACCAAAACACTACAGAAGTCCAACAACAACTACTACCCCTCCGAGCCAACGTCGACATTTTCACCTGGTTTGCCAAGGACCTGCCGAGAGTTAACCTAGCCATGGTAAAGAAGTCCAATGGCAAGTAGCGTATGTGTGTGCACTTTACCAATTTAAACGATGCCAGCCCCAAAGATGATTTCCCACCCCTGAAGATTGACAGCCTCGTCGAAGATGAAGTAGCATATGGTGTGTATGTGAGGAAGCTTTGCCCATACTTTTCAAGGCATTGAATTATTTTATTATCGAATCATCCTTTACGACGGATGTTACACAAACGTTTAAGTTCAAGCTAACAAATAAAGTGGGCATTGGCGTTAAAGGAACTCGATATCAAATACCAATCACACTTGTCCGTCAAAGGCCAAGTCCTAGTAGACTTCCTTACCAAGTTTACACCGACTAAATCCATAGTCAACCAGCCATGGAGATTATCCATAGACGAGTCCTTTATTAATACCAGGTCAGGAGGAGAGATTGGCATAACATTCCCCAATGGCCACACTCACAAGTATTCAATAAAGATGGATTTCCCAGCTACAAATAACATGGTAGAGTATGAATCTCTACTTCCCGAACTGCACCTTGCTAAGTCCTTAACTGCACAAGTCCTTGAAATCTTCACTACCTCTCAGTTGGTCGCAAGCCAGGTTAGTGGGGGATACCAGGGAAAAGATGCCAACATGTCCCTTTATGTCGACAAGGCTAAAGGGGAATTGGCAGAGTTCAAAATCGCCACAATCAGTTGGATACCAAGACCCAACCCCTTGGTTAATGCCTTAGATTGGCATCCGCAATTCCTTTTGGAGAGGGCGATGATATTTTCCTTAAACTATCAAAACCTGTTACTAAACCTGCTTATCTACTTGTTTATTTTCTTGTATCGGCAAACCTAGGGCTTGCGAGAACGATAACACGCTCAGTTTGTTTCCACATGGCATCAAAGTGGTGGGCCTAGGCCGACCTTTAAACCTCCTCTCTCCTTTTCTTTCTCCATCACTATCAGCCTCAAAAACCTTAAAAACTCACTGTTCTTATCACCGGAGCGTCACCTCTGCTTTGTCCCACTGGTTGGGGGATCGCCTGACCATCACCAACCAGACCGACCCCCTCCGATGGTCCTTCGCTAGCGCAATGATCGCCAGGAAGCTACTAAGGCTTGAGCGCCGCCCCTACTACAACTCACTAGAATCACCTCACAGAGGCTTGATTTGGGTTTCGTACAGTTGCTCTAGTCCTCTAGTGGCCTCGCCCTACCTTAAGTGGTCGCCCCCTAGCCGCCACCTCACTGGACAGCCACTGGAGCATCGCCGCTTCGCCTAAGTGTCGCCAGACATTGATGTGAGCCTCTTATTTCCCCCTTTTTACTGTTGGTGTTGTTTCTCTGGCTTCAGATCAGTAGGAATATCTTCCAAGATGACATTGACATCGTCGAGTAGCGATGAGAGCCAAGGAGAGTTCAAGAGCCCATTCTTTGGCCCGATTGTGAAGTTGGACGAGTCAAACTACCCCCTATAGTCTCAATCAATCCTCAATGTAGTCGAGGGTCATGACAAAGAGAATATCCTCTTGGAATTAGAGACGAAGCAGAAGGTTGGTAAGTATGCCATCTAGAAGAAAGATAATGTTATGATTTGTGCATGGATTATGAACACAACCATTAGCCAAATTGGCACTAAGATAATGTATTACAAAACAGCTAAGCAGACGTAGGAAAATTTACGACACTTATTCACAGGACAAGAATGCTGCTAGGACTCTTTAGTTGCACCATGAGATTGCCCACATGAGATAGGACGAACGGCCATTATCACAGTACTACTCATGCTTAAAATCTACATTTGAGAGGCTCAATGCCTATACTCTTGCGTGTACTTGTGAGAGTCAAGAGTATAGAGCTCAGACTATGGTTGGTCATTTTCTGGCTAGTTTGGATGCAGCTAATTGAGCAGCCAGATTCCATATGCTAATGTTGCCAGAGATCCCTTCTATTAAGCAGGAATACAACATGCTGAGCCATCTTGACATGACTCTTGCTTTTACCCGAAAGGGGGAGCACACTACTGCTATGGTTGTGTCTTCTAGCCATGGTAGAGGATTTAGTCAAGTCATTCGAGGTCATGGTCATAGACGAGGACAAAGTCGCCCTAGGGTCCAATGCTCATATTGCGGGAAGAATGGGTACTTTGAGGACAGATCTTGGTCCAAGCATGGACAGCCTACCACTGCTCATCAGGCTGTTACTAGTGTTGAGACTACCCTGGAGTCTCTTGTATCACACGAGCAGAGTTGATGATTTGGTTCATAGGATCTCTCAGCTTGCTACTTCTACGACATCCAGTTAGACCCCTCAGGATGAGACAGCTGCAATTGCTACTTCTTCAAGTATACGTATAGCTTGTCACTCCAGCACTACTACACTAGATTGGTTGGTGAATTCTAGAGCATTTAGTCACAAATGTGGGAAGGCCCGGCAGTTTGCCAAATTACATCCAGACGCCACAACACAGACCATTGTTGTAGTTGATGACTCTAGTTCTCCAGTCACTGGTCATGGGGAAGTTCAACTATCTCCCAGTATAAGGCTACAGGATGTTCTTCATGCTCCTGATTTCCCTTTGAGTTTGCTTTCTGTTAGTTGCATTACTAAAGAATTGAATTGTCAGGCTATTTTTTATGCTATGACATTGGTGTTTCAGGATATATTGATGAGGAACGTGATTGGTTATGGCCATGAGGAAGGGGGATCTACTGCCTACTTCAGACACCTTCTACAGGCTGCGCAAAGATTTCTAGAGTAGGCACAAATTACTTGTGGCACCTAAGGTTTTGACACCTTCCTCTACTAAACCTTCATTGCGTTATTCCTCAGATAACACCTACTGCTATGTTTCAGTGCGAGACCTGCCAACTTGGGAAGCACCACAGGAGTAACTTTCCCAGGAGGTCGTGTCATAGTGCTTCTATTTTATTTGAGCTTCTTTATCTTGATGTGTAGGGACCTAGTAGATCTCCTGATCGTTTAGGACATCATCTTTATCCTGTTGTCGATGATTTTTCTTGTTAATCTTGGGTGTTTCTACTTAAGTCTAAGTCTAAGGTCGGCACAGTAATCACAAACTTCATAGTTGAAATAAAAAGTCAATTTAGTGCCCATGTAAAAACTATAAGAACTGATAATGCCCTTGAATTTTGCAACAAGGCTCTTCTATTTCAATCACATGGGATTATTCATCAAATCGCATGTCCATACATCTCCCAGCAAAATGGAGTAACTGAAAGAAAACATAGGCATATTCTTGATGTGGCCAAAACCCACCTTATCCAGCATAATGTCCCGTCCTATACTGCGGTCATGCAGTCCTCACTGCTTGCTACTTAATCGATTGTATGCATTCCACTGTCATTGATGAGCAAGTCCCCTACTCTATTTTGTTTCCTGATAAAGAATTATTTAGTGTGCCTCCTAAGATTTTTAGATATGTTGCCTTTGTCCACCTTCATGATCCTCATGACAAGCTCTCTCCTCAGGCAGTCAAGTATATTTTTGTGGGGTACTCCAAGGCTCAAAAGGATATAGATGATGTGATCCCATTAGGTTGTAGGCAGTTTGTCAATGTCAATGTGTCCTTTGAATCCACTACATACTATTCTATCTCTGCCTCTCGGTTGGTTGCTCCAGAACCTATTGAGGAGGTTGAGTTGCCTATGCCTATCCCTACACAGACAATAAACAGGCACACTCCAGATTGGGCTGTACAGCAAGGTTCGCAGCCCAGTTTATTTACTCTCATCGCCGTAGTCAGCAACAACAACAGCAGCATGACACCCCCCCCTCCTCCTCCGGAGCCATTATCATCACCTACCCCTGAGGTAATCCCTGCCTTTAGCCCGACTGACGTTGCTTCCAATGACTCTACTTCAGATTCCTTGGACCTTGCTCATCCAAGTGATGTCCAAGGCCCAGTGGCCTACATCTTCCTATTGCTCACAGGAAAGGATCCCGCTCATGCACTCTTCATCATCTGTCTCACTATGTCCCTCTAGTGCACTTGTAACCTGAACATCAACAACTTATCTCTGCTCTGTCTACTATTCATATTCCTCATTCTCATCAGTCTGCCCTAGGGGAATACCATTGGAAGAATGCTATGGTGATGTCAGCTCTGCACTCCAGAGGAACTAGGACTCTTGTTGACCCCTCAGTTAATGGAACCATCGTCGGATTCAAGTGGGTGTTAACAGTTAAGCAATGTCTCGACAGCTTTGTTAAGCGCTACAGGGCCCGTTAGGTGGCTACGGGATACATGCAAACATATGGCATTGATTACTTTGATACCTTCTCCCTTATTACATGCTTGCCAACGCTTCACATTCTTGTCTCTATAGACAGTCCATATGAATTGGCACATGCATTAGCTTGATGCAAAAAATGCATTTCTATATGGGGACTTAGATGAGGAGGTTTATATGCAACAACCTCTTGGCTTTGAGGCTAAGGGGGAGTGTCACAAGGTATGCAAACTACATTATGCCATATATGGCCTGAATCAGAGCCATATGGCATGGTTCAAAAAATTGTCTAATATTGTTGCTCAGGTTGGGTTCCATAAGTCCACTTCTGGCCACTCACTATTTATGAAAAAGACATCCAGCGAACAAGTGGTCATGCTTATATGTGTGGATGACATTAGTCTAACAGGTGATGATGTTGTTGGTATATCAACTACTAAGAAGTTCCTAAATGAGCACTTTATAATAAGAGATCTAGAATTGAGGTGGATCGTAATGAGAAAGGTGTTGTGCTTTCCAAAAGGAAGTATGTGCTGGATCTCCTGGAAGAGATGGCATATCTGGAGCCAAACCTGCCTCAATCCCTATGGACCCTGGTGTCCATCTCTATGATGATGCTACTAATCCTGTTAATGCCAGGTAGTTTAGAACCTTGGTTGGAAATTTGTTGTATGCATCCAGTGACATGACAGGACATATCACTTCCTATAAGCAAAGTTAGTCAATTCATGGACAAGGAGATTCATTAGGATGCTCTATGATGGTATTGCACCACTTGAAAAGTGCACCAGGAAAGGGGCTCTTATTCTCAAGGGGTAGAAGTTTAGAGGTAATAGCCTATACTGATGCTGATTATGAAAGGTGCCTTAAGGACAGAAAGTCTACAATGGGTTTCTCTACCTTTATGGGTGGAAACCTGATAACTTAGCATAGCAAGAGCAGACTGTTGTTGCTCATTCTAGAGCCACGTCCGAGTACAGGGAAAAGGCACAAGCATCCACTGAACTGATGTGGATTAGATCTCTCCTCCTTGATCTTCAGGTATCTGTTGTTGGGCCTATGGAATTAACATACGACAATTTTGCTGCTATGTTTCTTGCCAACAACCCCACTTTTCATTAGCAGACAAAGCATGTCCAAGTGGACTGCCATTACACCAGGGACATGATTATCATGGGTCCCAAACAAACTACCCTAGTCACATCTAAGCATCAAGTTGATAATATCTTCATGAAAGCTCTTCCACGGGACAGCTTTGACCGCTACTCATCCAAGCTAAGCATGATTGATATTTACGCTTTAGCTTGAGAAGTGTTAGTAAACCCGTTTATCTTGTTTATTTCTAGTTTGTAGGGTTATTTTCGTAATTTGTTTCCTAGGGTCCCATGTCTATATAGAGGACCTAAGGTTTGCGAGAATGGTAACAAGCTAATTTTGTTTCCACAAAACCAATAGTCTCTTTCTTGCATGCCTTTGACACTTCAGGTGTCGAATTCATGGATGACACCTATAATAAGCTATTTAAGCACCGACATACCAACAAGCATGTCACAATCTAAGTCGTTCCAACTAAAGGCCTTTCATTACGTCCTTTGAGGCAGGCAACTATATAAGAGGGGCTATTCCACCCCCTTATTGAAATGTCTCACCGAAGCTAAAGCCTCGAAGGCTCTCGAAGAGGCATACGAAGGAATATGTGAAAACCATGAAGGCTACAAAGCTTTAGTAGCCTGCCTGCGACAGTATGGCTATTTCTGGCCCCAGATGAGGTAGCAATCCAAGCATTTCGTAAGGAAATGCAATAAATGCCAACACTTCGCCAACATTCCCCGTGTACCACCTAAGGAGACTGTCCCAATTCATTCCCTGATCCTATTTGCAAGATGGGGGATGGATTTTGTGGGTCCATTCCCACATGCACCTCCTTAGAAAAAATTCACCCTCGTGGCTATGGACTATTTCTCTAAGTGGGTCAAGGCCGAAGCAATGGCTAGCCCAAATGTAAAAAGAGTGATCAACTTCATCCGGAATAACATAATTTGCCAATATCATATACCACAAACCATAATTACAAACAATGGCACCCAATTTGTGTTTCAAGGACTTCTGTGCTAGTTGGGGGATAAGGATATATTTTACCTTTGTAGCCCATCCTAAAGCAAATGGACAGGCAAATGTAACAAATTATACTATTGTAGCCACCTTAAAGTGTAAGTTAGACATCTCCAAAAGACGATGGGCGGAAGAACTGTCAAATGTCCTATGGGGGTATCCGACCGATTAAAAGATTTCTATCAGCCATACCCCATTTAGCTTAGTATATGGCACAGAGGCAAAAATCCCCTTGAAAATACTCCTTCATTCTTATTGAACATAGCTTCATGATCCCACTTCCAAAGAAGAGCAACTCCGACCGGCATTGGATATAGTCGATGAAACAAGGGAGGAAACGTTAGCCTCAACGATGAAGTATACCAAAGTAGTGGCATCCAACTACAATAAAAGGGTTTGTGAGCGAAAATTTCACAAAGGAAAATTAGTCTTACAATGTGTGGAAGCATCTCCCCTTACAGAAATTGACAGCAAACTAAAACCCATTTGGAAAGGACCTTACAAAATTTCCAACTGTGCAAATCGCAACTACTACCAGTTAGAATCTATGGAGGACCGCCAGATTCCTAAAACCTAGCATGCAACAAACATATGAGCATGGAATAGTTAAGATTATATTATTTGCATCACTTGATAAAAAAATAGTACACTCAAAAAGTAATGTGTTATTCTTTACTTTCATTGACTTACATTCGGTTGTTGGCAAAAAGTATGCGGGGGCATACCCTACTTATAAGCATATGCTCAAAACATAGTAGCTAAAAAATAAAAGAAAAATTCATTAAGAAGCGAGTCATCCAACTCTGTTACAATGGAAAGGGGAGCATTCGGGTCTATCAGTATCTCCACTGTTGGAGTCAATGGAAGAGTGTCTTCCACTCTCGGTTCCCCAACACTCGATCCTTCCATGCCTAGCACTTCCTCCAACAGTACCTTGACTGTTGGCCCTCCTTCGTCCGAGCCACCATCTGCTACTACCTTCAAGTGGGTAGAGGTAATGGTCCTCAAGCATAGGCGAGACATGCTCTCTTTCCCCCATCAACCCTACCTTAACTTGATATTCTAGCTGAACATTAAGCCTTTCAAATGACCAACCAAAGAAATCTTCAACAGAGGTATAACCACCCCTAAGGATCAACTGAGTAATCGCTAGGGTATACTTGCCGCTATCATCCACGAAAATATTTCCCTAATGACATTGTGTTGGTTGATGAGACAAGAAGTGGAGTGAACAGAAAACTTAAGCTTTAAAGGGAAGCCCTGGAAGCTAAAGGACTATGCCTAAGTAGAACAAAGACTGAATATATGGAATGTAAGTTTAGTAGTAGAGGAAACAATGAAAGGATGGATGTAAAAATTGGAGAAGAGTGCATTCCAATGATGGAGATGATGGATCCATTTTCCAATAAGATAGTGGAATTGATGGAGATGGTACATATAGGATTAATGCAGGGTAGTTGAAATGGAGGGGTGCATCTGGTGTTCTCTGTAATAAGAGGGTTCCTTTAAAAGTCAAAGGAAAGTACTATCGAGTTGCGGTAAGACCAACCATGATGTATGATTTTGAATGTTGGCTATCAACTATAAACATGTGCAGAAGATGTTTGTGACAAATGAAAATGTTAAGATGGATGTGTGGTCATATAAGAAAGGACCATATTTCAAATGAGATTATTCGAGAAAAGGTTAGGGTAGCACCGATAGAGGATAAAATGAGAAAGACACACCTAAGATGTTTTGGACATTTGCAAAAAAGGCCACTAGATGCTCCAGTCAAGAGATGCGAGAAGTTGGAGGCTTAACCTATTAAGAGGGGGCGAGGAAGACCAAACAAGTGTTAGAAGGAAACTATTAAGTATGACCTCAATTACTTTAATTTAAGTCCTGAAATGGCTCAAAATCAATCTGTGTGGAGGCAAAGAATCCATATAGCCGACCCCACTTGGTGTAGAAAAGGACTTAGTTGTTGTTGGTGGTGGTGGCGAAGAATTTCATCACTACATTAGGCTTCATATCATGCCATCTTTCCTACCTTAAATTACGGAGCTCCTTTTGACACTTGCTACACGATTTCAGCAGCATTACCTAACTCTTGTGCTAGTCATATTACCTTAGCCTCTACCCCCTCACGCACGAAACATGATCATGTCGTTTCCTCGACAACTAACGCCAAGCAATTTCGTTCATTCTTAAGTGTTGCCTCATAAGTCTCGAAAGCGGATGCCTTGCCCACCCAAAAGAGCTACCATTGCCCTTTCTCAACGCTAGCACTAAGAGAGGTGGCCTTAAGTTTTCTCTTAAGCTCGGCCATCCTATTCAAATGACCTTCAAAGGAGGAATGAATTTTCATCATCTCTCGATCATTTGCTTCAAACGACTTACGCAAGGAAGACAAAGCCTACTAGGCACTAGACTCACCTCGCTGGGCAGATATTAATTATCCAGTGAGACTATTGGAAAGCGCAACTTGGTGTTCAAGCTCCACCTCCGCATCCTTCTCAACCTCCCTCGTGAAAAGGGTATCCACCAACTAGTAGAACATTAACTTTGTATCTGCCAGCATCTTCACCACCCAAATGGCCGACTGTCCGACCGAGTAACACCTCAACAAATCTCTTAGAACCGAGGCGTCAAGAATAAGGAAACTCCCAAAGATCAGACTACTCATGATGGTTTCCACCTATCAAATACAATAAGTCATCTGCATGAGACCCTAAGAAAGATTTAATCCTAATTTTTTAAGTGTAAGAAGAACTCCCCACGCAAAAACAATACAAGTAGACGTTCTTCAAATTGGTTGCACCTTGCGGTGGCAAGGGCCAATCAAAAGCCGCACTAACCAAGGTCAACACCTTCGCCTCAGTTGTCGTATATGGGCATCAACAAAAACCTCAAAAGTTGAGTCTGATGGTGGATGACACTGCCCTCACTACCCTCAACAACACCCAATAGCTCGCCTACTCCTGTCTCTTGATGTGACAAGCATTTTCCACGTGACGGGCCATCCGCCATAGAGTCCTAATGATGATGGGACCGGTGTTCTAATTGCTCTACCTCCATAGCCTCTTAAGGATAGATCACGGACCCGACTGTTTGTTTGATGATCCCAAATCCACCACAAGTGAGATCAATCGGGATGCAGTACCCAGTAGAGCTACGCCAACAAATCTATTGCATAGGGAGGATCCTCCATGGCATGAGGCTCCTTTATGGCAAGTAGGGGACGATTCTCCTATTCCCCCACTTGGACTTGCTTCTTTCGCCTCCTATGAAGGTGACTTCCTTAGAATACTACTCCCTACCTTCGCTATTAACAAACTTCTAGCTAGTGTCAGTTAAACTGCCACATTCTGAGGTAAGGGTGACGGAATCCACACTTTTTCTAACAATCTCCCAACCTCAGGTGACTATGAGTGAGATCTGGCAAGAGAGGTATGTACATGTGGGGCCTCGCTCCCCGAAGAACTTGACTTTATTACTTGAGGGCGATGAGGCATCCCGATGGCCTCCACCTTCTTCAACTTCTTCGACATGCCACCTGCAAAAGAACTAGAACCCTCGATGGGTTTCTTCCTTGTCACTCCTTCACCCTTACTTTGGAAATGCCCATCCCTCTCCTAACGGGAAAAGTGTGATGAGCACGATTATTCCGCGTGATATTTTTCTTTATGCGCCTCGTCCGCCCATCTAGGTTGTTCTCGACGAGAACTATTGCGAGATGAACCAACACTCGCCTAACTCGTTTCTTCAGCGGCTCTGGCTTCACAAACTTGCAGAAAGCCGTGACACAAATAAATCACACATAAGAAAAGATGCAAAAGGACTCAACTATCCCTTAAGATCCCCAACTTTCATAGTGTGGGATATGAGTCTATTACCCACGACAACACCTTCTAAACCTCTGACCGCATTAGGAATGCGCAAGAAATAGCCACAAACTTATTTAAGTTGCCAGATCAAGCTTATGCGAACCAAGCGACAGGTCATTCTCAGGCAAACCTTGCCAAGAGTTGGGAACTTCTAACTTCTCCCCATTGTGAAGGAAGAAGAAATTGTGGTCCTAACCCTTAAAGTTGTCGGGGAGGTCAGTAATCCTATACCTAGTCCTCCAGCCATACAAGGTGTAGGTATCAAATGGTGGTATCCCTTTTTTCACTTTTGAGGATTAAACAAAAAAGCAACCAAAAAAGTCCCATCCATGAACAAATATCCAGGTGAAAACATGTTACCACAAAGACATTCAATACCAGTCAACAATTTAAACTCATTTGGGACGATGCCGAGTGGTAATAAGAGAGGACACCATAAACGGGTTTAGGAGCACTCTATGCCCATGTTCTACCATATATTTACATATAATATAAAAATCACTCTCACCAGGTGAACACAGTCAGATATCCTTTCTAAAAGGCTAAAGCCTGGCCATTCCTAAGTGTTGAGAGAATGTGTAGTTGGGTAATTCGATATCAAAGATCCAATTACAAGAGAATAGTACCACATCACGTAATATCGGTTCATTCGAACCCTAAGAAGGTGATTTGGGTTTTTAACCACCTTAACCCCTTATGTTTTGTTATTTGATAACTTTAAAAAAAAGGAGGTGAGAAAAAAAGAGGATATAAAGGATTGAAGTTAAAAGAAAAAAGAAAAAATGATGATAAAAAAGAGAGGAAAAAAAAGAAAAAAATGGAAAATGAAATAATGAAAGATAAAAGAAATGGTTTGAACTTGAAGAAAAGAGAAGCCCTTCTCTATTTGATTTATTCTCTCATACTCATATAGGAGAAAGGAGGAGTGTTAATGTTAGCCTAGTATTATCGTTGATCCCATATGAGAGAATCACTATTCAGGGTTCCTACAGAAGAGAAACATTCTATCTAGTTCCTATATGAGAGAAATCTAAAAAGAGATTTACGTATAGGAAAGGTAAATCTTGAGGTCTCTAGAAGAGAGTCCCATGTCGAGTTTCCATGTGGGAGAGGCCCAATTTTGAGGTCTCCAGAGAAGAGGCCCATGCCTAAGATCTCCAACAGAACTGCGCTAGCACTAGTCAAAGTCTCTAGAGAAGAGGCCAATGTCAGAGCCAGCTACAACAATTCTTCTAGCAGACTCCATCCCTTGCTGATGTGTTGTCATCAGCATACCTGTCTAAAAGCAAAAACAAGTACACAGCTGACATCATATGCCTGCAAGAGAACTGTGACCCGTTTGCACTAATTGAAAGCGTTGTCTTCTATTGTAAAGTACAGATTTCACTGTTTTACAAGTAGAGCATTTCATGCTTACGCTTGAAGGAAAGTGTTAAGAAAATGTGTAGTTGGGTAATTCGATATGAGAGATCCAATTACAAAAGAATCGTACCACATCGTATTATGTGAAGAGTTGGACTATGTGGTAGCCTACAAATAGGCCTTGTACCCCCTATTTGTTTCCTGAGAAGAATAGAACCATCAGCTCTATCAAGGCACTTCTCCCGTGATTTTCTCCCCGCTCTTCATGAGTGGGATTTCCAACTAAACCCAAGTGTTCATTCCTTCATTAGGCTTAGATATTTTGTTAATACGCTTCCACTTATCATGTTTTACAACACTAAGACATGTTCTTCGAGGAAGGATCTTGAAGCAGACTTACTACGAAAATAAAAGCTAAAGATGTAAAGCTCTAGTGTATCAACAGATAATTGTGACAAGGAAGAGGCAAACTGACCTCTTCCAGCCATACCTGACATCTTCACCTAGGCATCTGCAAGAACTCTACCTAGCAATTCGAAGAAAGCAAGCGGAAGAGAATCCTGTTGGATAGAGCTCTTATGTGCAGAAATAACTAAAGGGTATTAGGAGCATTTACTCACACCTACCCTCTTTTATACCTATGGAATCGTACAACTAGCACGAAAATTCATGCAAATATCATATACGGAATCCGCATCATTCCAACAGCACTAAATGCTCATGGAGATGATTGCTATCCTAGCGGTACAGTGCTTCGAGAAGTACATTATCGCACATTTCCCAGAATCTACAATCAATTAGCACCAATGATGACGATGACGTCATCTTTGTCTTTTCAAAAAACACACATTTAATAGGCGGTGGTTGGCCATCACCCACCTAAATCAAGCAACTTCAATCGCAATCTAACAATGTTTACAATAAAACCTAGGTAAGTGGAAATCGAACCACCATAAGTCAAGTGTTGATATACCAGGGTTAGTTTAAGTAGAGTTAACCACCACCCCTTGGGGTGAAGTGGTTATACCATATACAGATAGCCCTAACCCTCCTATTAAAGCAGAGCCATCTCCCAGGTTGCCAGACCCTGGAGAGGAGATGGCAGCAAAAGGAGGCCTCAAATCGATCTCAAATCGAGTTGAGGTATCCTATATAACCTGAACCCACAATCGAGGCTTCTATGGCGATTGTGGGGAAGACAAACTGATATGGCTATCAATATTATCTTCATACCACTTCTTCGCCATCAAAAAGCAACTACCCATCTCATATTGACGAAAGAGCCGCTTGTTAAGGACAACATGAGGAAGACGTTCTCTCAAAATTTCATCATAAAAATACTACTCTCTTAGCATACTAACTAAAGAGAGTGGGTGTAATTGACGAGGTAAGAAAAAATCCTTAGTCAATCCTAGTTGCGAAAGGCCTTTTTCAAGCCCAATAATAAGCCTAAAGAGGCCTAACAAGCAAATAGTACAAATACCCCCTTAGGCAGATAATACATGAAGACTCGCCTAAAAGGCACTATCAAAATAAAGGATGACTGCCTAAAGAAAATTATAGCTAGAAAAGCTCCATGTCCACCTGGTCAACCAAGCGTACAACTTTGCTCCAAGTCCACCTGACAATTTAGCCTAACACCTTTTCTGCCTTAACCTACATAAGGGCTCTATCGTCAAATCAAAGTTTTCTCCGACTACGTGACCCAGCAAATGAACCATCTGGCCACCTAAAGGCAAGGTTTTAAATGTCGATATCAATGCCTTATCAACAAGTCAAAAAGGGGGTATGCCAGGGATATATCGGGGATATATCACTGATATTGCCAAATTTTGGGTAAATCACTCTAAAAAGGCCTAAAATAGCCTAAAATATCAAAATTTTAATGAAAAATAACATTTTAATAACTATTACATGCATGAAGAAATTCTTAGAAGACCAAAATCATAAATTTTGAATGAAAACCTAATAGAGATGTGCTACTAATATATCAACAAAGTCATCATAGCATTGAAAAGAAAATGCACATAACATATAATAACCGAAGATGTTCATAGGAATACTCATCAAAAGAAATGAAATATAAGTAGTACCAGTGAGATACACCAAGCACCAACTAATGCTAGCAAATTAATACTAAGTTGAGCTTCGACTTGGCTCGATACCTCTCCTACAATTTTCTTCCCCCATTTATAGTACTCAAACATACTTACAATACGATTCCCACGCAATGAAGTTGTATCGAGCAATGTATTCATTAATGTATCGTTGGTGGTCTTTATCACTGCAGTATAGAAGTATTTCAATATGTGGATATCGATTGTGACTATCAGAGAAGTTGCTCCTACTTCTAGATCAACCCAGACCAAACTTATCTCAATGTTAAATCATGATGATTTAGGCCACAAATCATCACCAAATTGGGGTTTAATGAGAGATCTTGCCTAAGTAATGTGTAAACCACATCAATCTGTGCAATAATCAAGTGTAACACAAGGCTTAACCTCGAAATGAACAATAACTGAGGTTAAATTGTAGTGATTTAGGCCGCAAATCATCACCAAATTAGGGATTAATTAGATATCTTACCTAAATAATGTGTAAATCACAGCAATTTGTGCAATAATAGTGCAACACAGGATTTAACTTTAATATAAACAATAATCAAGGTTAAATTGAAGTGATCTAGGCCCAATGATGAAAAGAAATGGCACGACTAAGATGATTACCTTGTTAAAAGATGAACAAGAACTCCAAATCACCTACTAATAGAAGTGAACGGATCGATGAACGCTCGTAGCAGGCAGCAGCAGAGAACAAAGGAAAGGATAGGAGGAAAGCAAAGAAAGAGGAGACTAGAGCGCAACAGCAAAGGTATTGCCCGATGTCGCTAGATACCAGCGATATTTGGAAAAAATTGCACGCATGTGCTTCAATTTCAACGATATATCACTAGCACACATCAACATGGGAGATATTTCACCTGACATCCTGGATAAAAGACATTCTAGTAATGTCAACACGGGTATTGTTGGCAATATCAACATATTAGTGACATGTCGCCGATGTCTTTAACAACTCTTTCACTGATATGGTGATATCTTACTAATATTCTGAAAAAAAGATATTCTTATGATATTAATAAGGGTCGTGTTGGGGATATGCCATGGGTATATCACTAAAATATCGCTAACATATCAAGATATCTGTTTCCATGCCTAAAGGACAATGGTTATAAGCAATTACGTCCACATCCTCACATTCAATAAGGAACGTGACCACGTGTCAAATTATGATTATCGATCGATGACAGAAAAGAGATTATTCGACCTTATCACTATGATTTGAGAATCTCACACAAGTAATATTACATGTGTTTTGGAATGGCTAGTAGATAAATAGGTAAGGGTCCCTCTAAAGGGGACATGCGCACAAAGAGAGATTTTTCTTATATTCAAAAGCAACATGGTAAAATTTCTAAGAGTAATCGTATTCTCCCCAAACATTTACTTTTCAAGTGGAACTGGGTAACCAAACTTCTTTGTCTCTTTATGCGATTGTCTTTTGTGACCAAACCTTCTTTCAGTATTGAGAACCCGAATAGTCCTCATTAAAAGGAAGCTCCAGTGAGGGGTTAAAAGCAAGGGAGGGCCATCATTCGACTACGCGATCCAATTAATTCCTCATGACTCCATGCATGTGAACAATAGTGGCCTACAAAGATTTGAGGGAAGCTATACAGCGATAGGAATTTAATAAAGGCGAGGGCAGCACTATGGTGGTAACCTTTCTAGAGAAAATGAGACAAGCTAATGAAAGGCTTGGTGTTCCAACGGAGAACGCATGTACGAGCTGTCGGTCAGACAATCCTACGAAGATCGATGTGGTGTTGTAATGTCGACGCACTCTAGTCGGCACACTCACCTGTAGACGCCATCGGGTTGCGCTTCTCCTCTGGTGGAGTTCACGGGAACTGAAAGCTCGATGTCGGGGGGTTTGCGACATGGACAAGGATAGTGCAAGTATTGGTCGCATTTTCAATGGGTGCAGTGAACGATGCCAACACAAGTGGTCAAATCAAATTGCATAAGGACATGCAATTAAAAGTTATCCTATCCAAGGTTTTATACCGGGACAAACTCTTATCCAGCATTAAAATGCAGCCTCAAGGCCTCCATGATCTGTATTTTCTATTCAATTATGTAGAGAGTCTCCTAAATCAAAAAAGATAAGAAAATAGATAATTGGATTTTATGAGGACCAAAAAGATACAGTCCCATATCCAGAGGAAATGCATATACCCCATATATGTGAACCCAGACAAAACACAGTAAAGCAAGGCAGTAGTTTTGCACAAACTCCTGATTTCCCAAAAACCCTCCTAGTGTCAATGCAAGCTTCACATATGGTAGAAATCAAATCAGACTTCACATTATCCAAGTGAACTATGGAAGTGGCTCACAACAGAGAAGAAAACTCAAACTTGTGTTAAGCGAAATTCTACTCTGCACCTGCCTGCCAACAGCTAAGATCTTTCCATCAATCACATTGGCAACATAAACTCAGAGGCAGGCACAAAAACTATGCAGCAACTATGACTACTAATAAACCTTTTCCAGACCAAGTAGGAACAGGTACAAGAAAAGGAAAATGGAGCTACGGTAATTTCAATACCATTTAGAAGTAGTAAAACAAGAAAAAGGTAGTGCGGAAAGGGGGAGTTACCATCATCTGAGCAGTTCTGCCTGTATCTTTGCGTGCATGAACAAAAACCATAACCTGATGACCTTGCTTCAATGAATCTGCTACCTGAAGGTTTTGAAATGAAACTAAAATAAATAATAAAAAAGACATAGAACCACAAAAAATATGATAACAAACAGAAAGGACCTTTTTATAGCATATAGTGTTCAACAGTTCGTTTCTCTTGGCAAAGTTTCGCTCACTTATTCCAATATATTGCTGTGCCAGAGGCACAGGACGGTAACTGGAATCAAAATAGAATAATCCCGTTTCTGGATTTACCCTCAGAAACTGTGCAACCTGGTAAACAAAGATAGCTGCTTTTGTATGTAACATCCAATGCAAACCATGAATGAGAAAGCCTTATGCTAAAAATTTGAACCTCCAAATAATTTGGCAACGTCGCTGACAGCCCCACAATTCGTATCATAGACTGCGTTGATTCAACCTGAAACAGGCATTTGAACACATATCTGCTTTATAGGTTTGCCATTGGGAAAAATCTGACCATAATCAGTGATGTTGAACATGAAGATTACTAGAATAAGGGGAACAATAAAGCACCCCTCAGTTAGTTTTAATAGTTTATGACTGCTTTGCTAAAGGATTACTACATTTAGTTCATTTATTTATTCATGGGGCCTTTACTTATTTTCTTATCCCTCATCATATTTTCTGTAAAGTCCCCCACAACAGCATGCATATGCAATAAACTTTGTAGTTTTTATATAAATATCATTAGAAACTTTCCGCATTACTTGAAAAAAAGAACTTTTTTTGAAAGGTAAAAGAGTGGTTATCTGATTCATAACCACCCAGCTTCATTCTTACATAAAACAGGCCAAATGCCAAATTCCAAACAGAAAAAAAAAAAAGGTATTACCTAAATACCACTATTAACTTTGTATTTGTAGATGCCACTAAATACATGCCTCCATTTGCAAAATAATGTCATTCACTGATTCTAGGCTATATGGTAACCACACTTGAGTCATTTCTACGACGGTTATGTTTGTACACATCGTCAAGTAGATATAATGGTGATATTTAATCAAATTCTAAAAGGCCAGGTATATGTAGTCTGACTTTGGTGGTTTAATTTGGTGGTACACATCTTCTAGTTCCAGGTGAGCTTAGAGTTTGGTGAGCCAACATTGTGTATGGGGGTAGCTAGAGTGCTGGTAGGGGAGGTGGAGAGTGAGTGAGTGGAGAAGCTGGTGTGTTTTGTGATAGGTGGGGATAAGGGGAAGGAGCTGGATGATAGAGTTGGTGGGCAAGAAGATGAAAAAGGCAAAGGAAGAGGGAAAAGATGGCAAAGATTTTCATTAAGGATGCCAAAAAAGTATGTCTTCTCATTGCATTGTTACAAGTCCAAGCATAGACTAGCTATATGGAGATGGAAGGAGAGCTGAAGGGAGATTATGATTGACGGAAGGAAGATAACGGATGAGTTGGAGGAAAGATGGCAGTAGTGGGCTATGTTGTCAAGGCTATCGCCTCAGGCTGCTGGGCTAGGCAAGAAAGGCAAAGGTCACCTTGGAGTTATTCCAGGCTAGGGGCTTCATCCAAGCTATCACCTAGTCACCTTTCTTGTCGCTTGGGTCGCCTTGCACCTTGTCGCCTTACTACTAATTCACTTTAGGCAAGACCATAAAACTCTTATTTGGTCTTAAATTACATATATTATAGATATGTTTTTGTGTTATATATAGTGTATATACATAATACATCCATACATATATATTATTGACAGCTTTTATATACTCAATTTTTCCTTTTCTTCCTAACTTAGACTATTGTTTGTCGATTAAGACATGTATGTATAAATTATACATATACATTATTATATGTCTATAATGATATAATTATTGTATTGTAAATATATCACATTATAGTACATGGAATTGTCATGAGTATGACTTGGAGACAACCTTTTAGGCTAGCATTTGTGGGCCATTGATGGATGCCTCTGCCTTGAGGAAGGCCTTCACTTTATTGTGGTACATTTGGCTCAGATACAATGGAGTGATTTTCCATGAAGTCTCAATAGAGGGAGTGCTTTATCATTATAATACTCTTTATAATTTTTAGTGTAATTAGCTCCTTTTATTAATGAAGCGGAGGGCTAACATCCACTGTTATCCATTCTTTTCTTCTTCGAAACAAATATGTCACTATCTTGTTTTGGTAAATACATATGATATATATTATGGTTGTTTGTTTTGACCTATAATTATAAATGTAATATACATGTTTACACATTGTATGATAATATAAATAAATATGTTATTGTTACTTAAATTTGATAGGATCATTGTTTTCTCGTTCACTTACATAGTATTATCATATGTTTCTTATTAAAGTTAATATTACCATATGAGTTTATTAGGCATATTCAATATTCTAAGAAATAAAAATATTTGTCACCTCAATTCAATCGGACAATCGCTTTTTTGTCACCTCTCGCCTCGGGCGATTAAAGAGCTTGTCACCTTCCAGCTGCCTAATGCCTTAACAACTTTGGTAGTGGGTGAGAAAAGAGGGAGATGGGAAGTGGTGGTCAGAGAGGAGGAAAGAATGAGGTGGCTGAAGTAGATAAGAGCATGGTACAAAGGCACAATAGCAAAAGAACAAAGGAAGTGAAAGAATCAAGATCATTAGTTCAGAAATAGGAAGTTGGTCAAAAGGAATTTAGATTTTTTTTTTAGTTTCATTTCCTCAACTTTCCCTTTCACCCCTACAAGTTCTTTTTTTCAATTTCCAATGTGTAAACACCCCCCACAGTGTGGACACCTCCATTCAGTTGGAAGGCCAAAATTATAGATGGACTTCCCATATGGTTCTCTACTAGACTTATAAGAAAATAAAACCAAAGCAACTCTTAATTGCCGCTAAGATAGTGACAGGATTGCCACATGGATACTCAACAGTATACCACAAAAAATTACATTTGAGGTAGTCATGATTTCCAATCATTGGCAAAGATATCTGATTTCAGTCCTAGTTAAAGAAGTCACCTCATTTTCTCACTTCCTCTTCCTCAACCAATATGCAATACCATCTAATAGAAATGTACGATGGATTCCACAGGTAAAGACCAGTGAGATCAAGGCTAAGACTCCTCTAGCTATACACTTGAACATGGCAGTGTATCTGTATCCCACTATTGTGAACATTCATGGACAAATGACCGTAACAATTATTGATAATTGATGAGAGTCTTATCTACCATGTTGTTCTTTTTGGTTTTTTTCCTTTTCCTGGCTTACCTTATTTCATATTGTTGAGGGGTCTAGTTACTGCTTTCCCTTGGCCTCTCCTCTATAAATAGAGGCCTAGGATTTCATAGTGAAATAGATCACTTCATTTCTCAACATAGTAGCAATGTGAAGATTCTAAACCAGAGCTTTGTACCTCCCTGTTCTCCCTCTTTCTTTCTCTACCAAATAACACACATTCTCTACTAATTGCATTGGGATTATCAATCTCAAATTAGTAAAGAGGAGGCTTAAGGGGTGATTGGGTGCCCTAAGGGGCTTGTGCCTTAGCAAGCATTGTCCATCACCACCAAAGAAAGGAGCCTCGCTGGCTGACCACCATGTCAAATCCTTCCAGCTGACCAGTCAAGGCGTCATTTAACCCCTACCAACTAATCGTCAACATCTCAACCAGCAACCGGCCAAAGAACTAGTCGTTCAACCGACCCCTCTTCCCAACGTTGCCCCTGGTGGAGAGCTGAGCAGTGAGGAGAGTGCCTTATTACATTTTAAGGATTGGTGGACCTCACCGAAGGGGTCACCCGAAGGTAGAGAGTGGCCACCAATGATCGATAACCTAGTTAATCGCCGGAGCAGTTGTTAAGGTCACCGGTAGCAATTTTGTGGGCTGCTGGAGGCTATCGGGACCTTCCTTGACTCAATCTAAGAAGCCAAAGTCCTTTTTACCTATTTCAAACCTAACACCTAATGCTAGCCCGTTGAGAGCGGTTGAGATGAGATTTGTAGTTGTAGACTCTAATCTATGTAAGATGGCCTCCGTGGCAACTCACTCACCCATTTTGGAAGACGGGAATACCAGGTGGAGTAAGGAGTCCATATTAGACTCGAGTATGGACCTCAAGGGGTCAAATTGTGGGTCACACTTACGATCATGTCCTCACAGAGTTGAGGAATGCCAGACAGGATGCGTCAACATCGAATCTAAGTCAAAGAAATGTGTAGTGGCGACAAAGAACTTAGCCCCCGGATTAGCACAAGATACTGTGACCATTCCCAATTGTGAGTATGAAGTACTAATCCGAAGACTTCGTCGGCACGAGGCATCTCAAGTAGGAATTGCATGCCAATCTCAAATAGAAAAAACAAAATGGCAAGTAGATTCAAGTGCATCCTAACATATATGTGGTGATGCAAGACAATTCTCTACTCTCAGACCAATCCCATTAAGAAGAACTATATTAGTGGCTGATAGGCGGCATTCACCCATTGTTGGTCAGGAAGAGGTACATGTGGCTCCTCACATGAAATTTAAGAATGTTCTTCTAACCCCTAATTTTCCCTTGAGACTACTCTCTGTCAGTCGGATCTGGAAGGAGTTGAACTACATAACAGTATTTGATGTTGTACCCCTGACATTCCAGGACATTCTGACCGAACACACTATTGATGGTGGTCATGCAAAAGGGGGTGTTTATCGTTGGTCAAGTTTCATTCCCATCAGAATGGGCTTCCAACTACCTGTGGCACCTTCAATTTGGTCATCACTATTTGTCGAAGCTTCGAAGGAAGTTACCACAAATTCCACCCATAGCCACTTTCCAATGTGAAGCACATCAACCTACAAAGCATCACAAGAGTACATTTCAAAGGAGCCAACAACGAAGCTCAGACACTACGTTCCAATTACTTCACCTGGATATTTAGGGACCTCGCAAGGCCCCAAATCATACGGGACACAAATTCTACTTGGTGGCAATGGATGATTTTTCTCACCTCACATGGACATTTCTCTTGAAATCCAAGTTCGGAGCCAGCGACATGATCAAGGTCTTCCTAGCAAAGATCAAAAATCAATTTCGAGCTAATGTGAAAATCATCCAATCTGACAATGCCCAGAAGTCTTATACTAACTCCCTTTGTAACTTCTATTGGGAGCATGGAATCATCCACCAAACAAGTTGTCCCTATACATCACAGCAAAATGGTGTGGCTAAGAGGAAACACCGACATATTTTGGATGTTGCAAGGACTCTCGTAATACAGAAAAGTGTACCGACTTCTTACTAGGGAGCATTGATTTAAATGCCAACGGCATGCCGTCGGCAAGGGCATTTCCGAGCAACGGTCGTGCCGACATGAAGAAAGCGTCGATTTACAGGAATTTCGTCGGCATTGTCGGCATGCCCTCGGCATGGTCGGCATGGCGTCGACATGGTCGACATGCTGGCGAAATTGGTGCCCATGTCTAGGTTGCTATTGGTTTTTTTAATTACTTTAGCTATTTTTGTTGGTATGCATCGGCATGCCATCGGCATGCCCTTGGCATGCCCACAGCATGCTCATCGGCATGCCAATCGAAAAACGGACATTTCCACGGCATGCCCTCGACATGCCCACGAAATGCACATTTGAAATTCATCAGCACGGCATCGAAATCGGCATTTCAAACCTTGCTAGGGAGACGCAATGTTAACCGCTTGCTACCTTATTAATTGGATGCCATCTACAATTCTTGATGAGCAAATTCCCTATTCTATACTATTTCCTGATCGTGAGTTATTTAAGGTATCGCCCAAGGTTTTTGGCTGTGTACCTTTTGTACATCTCCATGGCACTAATTGGGATAAGCTTGCCCATCGTGCAATCAAGTGCATTTTTGTAAGATAACCCAAGACCCAAAAGGGTTACTCATTTATGACCCTTCTAGCAAATGATACTATGTTAGTGAAGACGTTACATTCCACGAGTCGGTTCCTTACTACTCTACATCCGACTCTCAAATTAATATGCCTACGCATGAGGGAATAGTTGTTATTCCTCATCATGTACCAACAGATGTGGCACAGAGCCAAACACCTGAGGGCCCACATCCTTTAAGTGGTCATCCGACAACCTGTTTGAGAGGATCTATATTCGATGTCAAACTCAAGCGGAGAACCACCCCCTCCAAAGGTTCTTCCAAAACCAGTTTCGTCCACTCTTAAAGGGACTTTGGCAACTGCAAATGTAAAGACCCACGTTTCTATTGTCCAAGGAAGTTCTGATCAGCGATTTAAATGCCATCAGCAAGGCCATTTTCGGAAGGGGAGCTTGCCGACACGAGTAAGTTACCGAAATGCAGGGATACCACCGGCATGCACGCACGCACGCACACGCACACACGCAAAAAATAATCAGTATTTTAACATCATTTTGAGTATTTATGTGATTTTTTGTCAACATGTTGTCGGCATGCCCTCGACATTCCCACGACATGCCCTCGGCATGCCCATGAACTGCACACTTAGAATTTTGTCGACACGGCGTCGAAATTGACGAAATTGGCATTTCGAACCTTGGTTCTAATACTCCTCAGACTTGTGGTTTTGTCAACCGAAGGCTCTAAACCTTAGGCTAGTGAGATAGATAATCTAGAGGTAGCCAATATTGATTTGCCTATTGCCTTGTGCAAGGGCACCAGGTCTACACTCTGCATATGATGTCCAAGTACATATTTATAGCGAGTCTTGCTCCTCAGTATTGACAGTTTGATCTTGTTCTCTCTACAGTTCAGACACCTACCATACATTAGGAGGCACTCTATGATCCGAAGTAGTGACAGACCATGAAGGAAGAGATGGTTGCATTAGACTCCCATGGAACTTTGAGTCTCGTTCAAACTCCCAATGACGCTGCGGTGGTAGGATGCAAATGGGTGTACACCGTCAAGTATCATCTAGACGAGTCTGTTGAGAGATATAAAACTCATATAGTGGGGAAGTGACACACTTAAATGTATGGAATAGATTATTTTGACACTTTATCCCCTGTGGCACAAATGCCTATGATTCATATTCTCATCTCTATAGCTATTCATAAGAGTTGGCCACCCTATCAATTGGATGTCAAGAATGCATCTCTATGGCAATCTTCAAGGAGGTGCAATTTAGGGAAAAGTATGGTATTAAAAGAGGATAAAATGAGAAAGATAAGGTGGTTTGAACATTTGTAGAGAAGGCCAATTAATGTCTTAGTCAGGAGACATGAGGAGTTGGATGCCGAGTCTCCTAAGAGAGGATGGGGAAGAATAAATAAGTGTTGGAAAAAATCAAATGGGTGTGATCTCAATTATTTTAATTTAAGCCTAGAAATGACTCAAAATAGATCTAAATAGAGGTAAACAATACATGTAGCTGATCCCCACTTAGTGTGGGAAAGGGCTTTGTTGTTATTGTCGCCCCACAAAAATGAGATCCTAGATTTCTAAATTCAAATGTACATGATACTTCACTTTTCTGTCATGTCTTGATCAATTCTTGGGATGCCAGAATTTCCTTACTGTTAATTTCCAGTGTATCAACCAGTTTGTCTTAATAACTTCCTCCAATTCTAATTCTATATAGAACAGAAACTTGCAACATTATCAATAAAAGTGCTAGGTGTTTCTTTCAACAGTATACCCAGTTACATATGGAGCGGTAACCGGAATTTGGTCCTTAATCTTGTTTTCATTTCATTGGCAGCCATGCGAGGAACGTGCTCCTCACTACAGCCACCAATCCAATAGTTGTCATGGTGGAATTTTTTTAAAAAAATTGCGAGTACAAGATACAATGTGGTTAAGAGTGAGGAGTGGAGAAGCATAAGTTTGTGGCAAGATGTAGACACTTGGATTCCATTTACAGTCCCAACTGCAAGCAAGCTACTTCTAGAAATGTTGCAACCAAACACATTGGTCATTTAATTGAATATTGGAGTTGCTCGAACTTGCTAAAGCCTACCAAGCCAATTCACCCAACAGGCCAAAATTTTGCAAGTTACAAAAGTCACATAAACTTAGTTCTTTACCAAAGCCTAAGTCAAGAAGTCAATAAACATATATAGGATACTTCACTGAATCAGTAGAAAGTGAAGAACAACCATCAGATAAAGATTCTAATTGTAACCTCCACCAATTACTTGCTTCCTAAAAAGCCAAAAACAGAAGCAAATAGTTTGTACCCCAAGGTGCTATGGATTTTCCTTCCAGGTGATTAATATCTACAGGCCCAGTAGCAAGGAGGAGAAGCTAGGGATATAAAAAAGGACAAGCTCAATAGTCTCAACTCTGCTCAGCTCAATGAGGGCTCACAATCCCAAATTAATTGGGTAATGGGCCAAGCCAAATCCCAAAAATCAAGGCTCAGTAGTTTAACAAGCCAGCTTGATATTGCCATTGATGCACTCCTGGACTTAATGGCCTAGGTCATGCCTTCAACGTTGTTACTTTAAAGAAATTGGAGTGCTCAAACAAACCAGCTTGATAAGGGCTTGGGTTCAATAAGAATGAGTATGCATAGTGTCTACAAATATCAAACTATAACACAAGTATCCTAGGAGTTTCAATTCCTCTCATAACATCTAATTTTTAGGACAAGTAGCCTTGTTAAAGGGCTTGATAAGAGTAGGCATATGTAATCTTAAAATATATAAAATCCCCAAGCTAGAAGTATTTAGTATATAATACTAGTTTGACTTTATCTACATTTCAAGCAAACTATACCTAGAGTTTGAAAAAATCCTACCCCAATAATCTACCTCAACCTCAGGCTAAATGAGAGCCCATGATCCCAGCTTGATAGCTCAAGCATAAAATTCAGGCTCGAAACCTTATCAAATCGAGCTTAAGCCAAGCCAATCTCAACTCATTAATCTCGATAAACAGCCATAGGATAAGTTAGTCTTCTGGATGGAGCTAACTGAGTAAGTAATGGAGGATGCTTGGTTATGAGCAGGGCATTTTAATTCTACACTCATGCTAGAGGATTGCCCACACTTTTTTTGGGAACAATAAGAGCATGAAACACCTTTTTGGTAGGCTATCTGGTATAGAGGCAATTAAGCTGGAGGTCCTCAATTGCCTTGTTTCCTGGAGAAATTTAGAGAAGGGGAGACCTAGATCTAGGCTAGATCGACTCTGTGGATCTATCTTCTATTGTGAGAGGCTTCCTCTTGGTTTAGAGACGACTTCCTCCTGGTTTAGAGACAACTCTTCCAAGATCTTTCTCATATTACACTCTGTTGAGATTATTATTATTATTTGTGGGTGTTTTGTATTTTTATTATTGAATTGGGTCCTACTTGTAATTCTCCCAAGGGCACCTCTCTCTATAAAGGGCCCTAGGGTTCAGTAATAGAATAATCCGCTCATTTCACCCAACATGGTATCAGAGTAGCGGTCCTAAGCCGATACTCAAGTATCCCATAGAAACCCTAGCCTCCCACACCTCCACCAAAGCCCCTCCTGCAACGGTGTCACCAGGAACAGCACAGCCGACAATAGGAGGTTGGTAGATAGTGCCACCACCGACCTTGTTCCTTACCCCAGTGCCACTGCTCACCCTTTTTGCTCCCCAATGTCACCGCTTTAGTCCTTATGGACCTTAGCATGTGTGCATGATGCCATGGGTGGCTTGCGAAGGTGCTTCTTGCTCTGTATGATCTGAATACTCATTTTTTCAGATTCTCTTTTAGGCATGATTTTCCCACTAGTGGTCTGATTTCTAATCTGTAAAGGCATCTCTTCTTCCTTGCGTTAGAAATCCAATTTTCATATTGGTCTTAATCCCTCTACTGCTTGGATTATGATCTCAAGTATCATTTTAAGATCCTTGATTGTTTATCTGCAATTGCTAAATGATCTGATTTTCAGCAAGGAGAAGATCTTTCTTTCTATTTATAGCGACTCGATGGGGAGGCTCTCTACCAAGAGCGCAACCTCTTAGTCAAGTTAATTTGTTAGTGCCTATGTATCAGAAGGTATCATTGTGTTAGATTCAAATAAGCAGATTATTCTATTACTAAACCCTAAGGCCCATTATATAGAAATATGCCCTTAGGAGAATTATATGCAGTACACCACACAATAATAAAAATAGAAAACACCCACAAATAATAATAATAATAATAATAATAATAATAATAATAATAATCTCAACACTCCCCTCAAGCTAGAGCATAGATTTCAGTCATGCTCAGCTTGGAATACAAATATTCTAGTCACTTCCTATAGAGTGGCTTGGTGAAGATATTAGCGACATGATCTTCAGTGGGAATATATGGAGTAGATATTCATCCACTCATCACTACATCTCATATGAAGTGACAAGGACTCCAAAAATGAATTAAACACTCTACCACCAAGCTCCCTTTTGACATAAGGCTACAAGGACTCCAACTACATTTCCTGCACCATCACAATATCCACCCACCACTCCAAAGCATAACAAAGCGAAGCGCCCCATTGATCGAGTCTTTGAAGCCCCCTCACGTTCCAAAACAGAATGTTAACCATATACAGAAGAACTCCATGCTGAGGTGGAACGTCAAGCCCCAACCACAAAAGCCACCTTCATGTCAACCTTGTTGATCTCTCTCTACGAAACCACCACATCACCCATCCTCTTGTCATACAAATGCTTTCGCCATGTATGAACCTCGTAGACTATCCAAAGTTTTGGTGGCAAAACCGATCTCCAGAGACTTCAAATCTACACTCGAGCCTTTGGCGCTCCACAAGCACCCCCCACCTCCGAACCACCAGACAAGGCAAGGAAAGCATCCTAACATTCTCAAGGTTCAAAGGTCCTCGCCACTCCAACGTGCCCAATTTCACCTTCCTCCCGAAACAAAGCTCACAACAAAACACATTCGAATCAAGCAATAAAAGATCATCCCTTGGCACCAACAAGGCCGCCACACATAGCAGAAAATCATCCCCAGCCACATCTCAAGGTTTATGCATGATAAAAGGAATAAAACAACCATAAGAAATCGACAAGAAAGGATGGGAATCACAAGAAACTGAAAAGGGAGAGTTGTCCACCCAAACAAGGTCCAAACGAGGCATACATGCTCCAGATCCATTTATGAATCCAGACCCACCCTACCAAATGCTAGCAAGCATCATTTTCTTCAAGCTCGATCCAACTGGTGTCTTCACATGAACCTCACCACCCAAGCATGAGGCATCTAAGTCCCCCACAGGTCTTGCCTCAACATGACAAAAACAAATCGATCGTAAGGCTTTAAAAACCTCCGAAGGACCCTCCCTAATCACGCCCAAAGATATCGCAGCCCTTGAAACAACTCCTTTAATCTCGGCCATGTCCCGTCAAGATCACGGAATGCAAATCCTGAAGGTCCTCTCGCTGAAACACACGCTCTCTCCGCTACCAGCAACTTCACCGATAAGGTCACCACCTCCATGTAAAACCTCCCAATGAAGAGAAGAGCAACGAAGACTGCCACCCCCCCCCCCCCCCCCCCCCCGCCCCCCCAAAACTGAGCAACAACATTGATAACATTCTATAACCATGGTCACTCTTCCACATGAGCTAGAATTGCATTAGCATTAAAAAGTCTTGTCACCGCTTCACCAACCATCTCATTTACATTGCCCCAAATACCTTTTATCGTTTTCTATTTGGGATTACCTTTCATCCTAACACTCCCGGATCGAAAGAAACCAGTGATGTCATCCTTTTAGTTCTTGGTAGGTTTTGCCCTGCTTATACCAACACCAGCATACCTCATGTTCTATGCACTTTTGTCACTGACAAGCATTTGTTGTCATTCAGCTCACTAACTAAGTCTCTCATAGCTTGTCAAAATTGTCTCCTACTCAAATCATTCTCCATATCACTTGAAAATTGTAAGCCATCGTTAGAATCAGAATTTGAGTCAACATCTCCATAATGCTGACGACCAAATAAGGCCTTACGAGCTGCTTCTTTGTAGCTTCCTTTTCCTACCTTGACATCATTGACTCATCAACTACTTCTTGCACATCCTCAGGATAATCTTCACATTTTACCACATTCTTATCATCTCTAACTAGATGTTTAAATCATGTTATTCCACCACCACATAATTGTTTCCCACAAAAGATGCACTATCATATATCTGCCTCCTTTACAACCACCCAATATCATCTTTGTTGGCATCATTTCCTTTTCTTTCAGCACTTTTCCAGACATAGTATTCCCAAAAATTACATGGTCTATTCACTTTCTAGAACCAATGCCTATAGCGAGAAGGGTATTAAGTGAGAAAATTAAAGGAAATTTCAGTGTGAAGTAGGCAATGTTTCAGTTTAACGTTAAAGAAAGTCTTAAGACCTATTTGAGGAGGATCTGTACAGATGCACAAGTTTGACATCTCATTTTTCAATGTTTACAGTCAATCTCATTCTTTCATCGTTCATAGTGGTTATGGACTTATGGTTAAGCAATGGTGGTTCAGAGAGAGAAAAAATAACCACGGACTATACCCTCTATATGGCTTTATAACACTATTAGGAATAAAGGCCACATGGATTGTCCACGTGGCACCCAGCAGACCACGTGGTAGTCCACGTGGCAGCATCTGAAGGGCCCATCATGGCCGGTGGCTAGAGGTCCAAAGGGACCAATATTGGTTCTTTATTTAGATGTTAAGTTTGTTATTTCTAGTAGAATTATTTTAGAAAGAATAGTTTGGGATTTGATTTGTTTTTAGAGAAAAGAACTTTCTTATTTTAGAGATAGGGTTTGTTTCCTATTCTTGGGATATGTTCCAACAAGCAGGGGGAGATACAGGCGGTTTGGCAATCCGCCAAGTTTTTATCGGGGTTGCATTCTCGTTATCGAGCCGCCCGCTATCAAATCTTAGCTTCCGACAGGAAGATGGATCATGCGACTATCTTTTACCATCTCATCAAAATGGAGATCACTGAGGATAAAGACACGTCAAAAGGTGCGAGTCGTGGACCTAGCCGCGTCTACCCGAAGTGCCAACAACGTGGACACAACAATCATCCACAAAACAAGTGTTAGGAGAAGTTCGGGAGGCCACAACGTGGGGCTATTAGCAACTCGCGTGTGAACTCCTAACTCATGAAGAACAACTCCGAAGTTGTGTGCTTTGCTTCGAGAAGACAGGTCAACTACGGCCATCGCAACAACTACTTAGGTTGCCACAGAGACAAAGACTTCAACGAGGTGTATATGTCAAGGATGCTGCAGGAGGCTTCATTGTCGACTCGTCATAGGAGAAGACCAAGAGTTTGGCTCTCGAAGAAGATGAATGGTCGGACATCTACTCTCACAAGTAGAAGACCGAGTCGTCGACCACCTAGCCTTCGACTTGAGTGGAAGCGTTGGGAATAAAGGCCACGTGGATTGTCCACGTGACAGGCAGCAAGCCACGTGGCAATCCACGTGGCAACGTCTGAAGGGCCCACCAGGGCCGACAACTAGAGGTCCAAAGGGACCAATTTTGATTCTTTGTTTAGATGTTAAGTTTACTATTTTTAGTAGAATTGTTTTAGGAAAAATAATTTGGGTTTGATTTTTTCCTAGAGATGAGATCTTTCTTATTTTAAAGATAAGATTTGTTTCCAATTCTTGGAATATGTTCTCTTTAGAAAAGAGGACCTTCCCTTGTAATTTATTTTGAGAAATAACAATATTTCCTATTCTAAGGCTCCTTTCCTTTCTCTCTTCTCCAACATCACCACCACCAGCCATCACCAAGAACAACCGGTCACCACTGTCGGCCACCCAAGGCTGCCAACCTCCACCAACTACTCTCCTCCTCTCTTCCAATCCACATGCGTCGACAGCCCACTGTTGGGGTTCTTTTCCCATGCACAAGGGAGCCTCCATGCTCCGGGTTGCGCCAATCTCGACAAACATGATGAACTAAATTTTGTTGCGAAAAGTTAAGTTTGGAAAATCCAAGTCGTCGTAAAATTCGCAAGAAAATCCACTACCAAATAAAATTTATAACCAAAACTCTGATGAGTCCCAGGTCGAATACGGGAAGGTGAATATTTGATTAAAAAACACGTTTTGAATTATTGTTACCAAGCAAAATAGCTGGTTGAAATTAATAACGCAGGCTAAACTACTTAAAGAATAGACAATAGAAAACAGAGAGAGAATACACAAAGAAAGAGAAAATGGAGAGAAAATGAACAAATATTGCATTTAAATATTCTATAGTCTATTACAACTACTTAAAGAAAACAAAACTACACTAAAATACAGTAAAAGGATATGGGTGAGAAAATCCTCCTTGACAGTTGCTTGGAAGACAAGCCGCATTGACGGAACGCTTGGAAGATGATGGTGAGAGGCTGGATGAGGAAGGACGAAGCTGGACGACGAAGGACGAAGCAGAACGGCGTTGCAGCGGGATTTAATTCCCGAATGGTAGAAAGAAGACAACCACGGGATGCTCTACAAAGGGGGTGAGAAGATGTACAAACTTTTCTTTTTACTCTAGAGGAGCATCCCAGGTTTACAACTAGCTCTTGAGAGCTTTGGAGATGGTGAGAAAAGAAGAGAAGGGATAATGAAATATGTGGTAGGGGTAGCCCTTTTATAGGTGAGAAGAAAGGGGTAGAAAGGTCTTTTCCAAGGGCTAAAATTAATTCAGGGCCTTTACTAACATTTATGAGCGTCACTGTAAACGAGCGTTGCTGAAGGTGCACGTTGAACGAGGGTCGTGCAATCGCAATCCTACGCTCCTCAAGCAGCCACGTCAAGCGCCGCTTCCTCTCCAAGCATTGAGGCAAGCTCATCGATTCGTCGTCTGATCAAACAATTGGACAGCTTAAAACGTGCCTCGCCTCGCACTGCTGAGAAGGCATGCATCAAATCGTGCGTTGGATCACGCGTCATCTCATGTGTGCGCTCGTGCTACTCATCCATTGCACCACGTCGTCACCTCCGCTGCCATTCGATCATCATCATGCGACCGAATTTCAGCACGAGCACCCGCGCTGCACATTTGAGGCATACAAGGATTCGATCCGCGACCTCACTCTCCGCGTACATTGCTCAACTGCTACTCCATGCCTACATTTGTGTCAAGAAGATGGTCGTGCACGAATGCGGCCTCGACCGTTGGATCTCGATCCAACGGTCCAAATCGAGTCATCCATAGGCCTTTAAGGTTGAAGAAAGGCAGGGAAGAGCAACGTGGAGCATTCCTGGCCGTTGGATCAAGATCCAACAACTCAAAATGCTCCCCACACGTGCTTTAAAGATTAGGCGGGGATTCTTGAGCGGGTAGGATGGTGCCACATGACGCCATCTGGGCCGTTCAACTTCTTTTGCTCGTAAATGGTGCCACGGATGTCGGATTGAATCGATTTTCGCGTCGTTGGGCTGCGATTGTCGATCCAAACACATCTGTGCGATTGGATTTGTCGTTTGGAGTATAGATTTTCACCAGTTTTCCCTTTGACCTCTGATCTTTGTCGAATTACATCTAATGCTACGGAGGTCCGATCAGGGTGATCTCAGAGGCGTTAGACTCCAATCATCACCCCAATCAAATCTCTACGATTCGATCCTCAATCCGAGGCACAAATAAATTTCTCCTTATCTCCTGACCACAAAAAGGACATATTAACCTATAATTTGTACAATCTATTCTAAATGCAGAATGATGCATGTTATGCAATATTTATAATACTAAATGCAAGTATATGCCTAAGAACACGCATGAATAGACAGTTTATGTGAAATAGATGTGTCGACATCAAAACACGAATGCTTTTGTTAGCCCATGTCATCTCGCATAGATGCACCAGTAGTTGCAAAGTCCTACAGTGTTTCTAAGTGCAGAGTTTCATTCTTAGACCCTCTTCTTTTGGGAAGAAAACATGGTGGGTTTTAAGGAAAATTGAACGGTTTTTAGGATCAACCATACAAATGGATATTAATAACTCTTACCACACTGGCACACTCACGCACTCAAGCACTCTAAACCATCAAGGATGCACCCGCATTAGCAACAACAAGAGATGAGGAGAGTAAGCACCACCAGAGCAATAGGAGCCGACGTCAAGGAAGCACAAGCAGCAACAGCAGCAGGAGCACGAGCAACAACAGCAGCAGCAACAGCAAACGGAGCAGATGCTACAGATCTCTCTTAAATCGATATAGGGCATCGACATGAGTCTATGCCAATATTTATCTGCGATAAGTTGCATTTTTTATGGGTTTTTATTAAGAAGACCATCAATGTCATTGGTATTGGAAAAATTTCCTCAATAACCGTGATATTGATACCTCTAGCCTCCATTTAGCAAAGAGACAACTCAAGGGTTATCCCTCGATCAAAGGAATACCACAAGAATATCAAAGAAATAAAATCTAAAGTCAAGAGAAACAACTTATCCCACTCCATCAATCAACATAAACATCAAACAATCTCATTTCATCACATAAACACCAATAATATTAAAATATATCCACTCCAACATATTATAGCCATTAAAATTCATTCACAATATCACATTAACCCACTCACACCCATATCATAATATTAAAAAATCTACAAACATCACATTAGCACACCAATCATTTTATCGAAACACTTATTCCATCACTCAAACAAACACCCTACCCTCCTTATCCCTGCAATACTTTAAACTAGGATAACTCTTATCCTTCTACCAAACGCAACCTTAGGATGTCGATATGGGTCCCCTCAGAAATTGGCCGTATCGAAGACATATCATCGACATTTCAAACACTAGTGCAGAAATCTCCTCTATAACCTATCCCCATTGTGGGTCCATTAAGACTTGATGATGAGATGTGGGAATCAACATTGTAGATAATGCCAAATAATAAAGAAGGCTTAAAACATGCCATTGAGACATGCTTGGAAATGGGATGCATGGTGCATGTACAGCATACCTTCAGCTGGTTATTAACGAATCCCAATCTACTTTAGCATCATGACTATCACTACCACCCACCTACTCACCTGCATCTTTAGTATACGCCCCCCTAGGTATCTGGAGTATCACTCACCACCACATCATAGATACCATCTAAATCAATACATATCTTAGGAGCCAATGGTTGTCCAGCCTCAAATAAGGAAAGGTGAGGAGTACTAGAAGCTTCCAGGGAATCGTGGTACCTAGTATCTAGAATGACAGTGACTGGAATTTCCTCTAATAAAGTAGGAGGAATCACCATAAGCACCATATCAGGAGCCTCATTCATACACTCTTGTTGTAGAAAGGTATACAACTTACTCAAAAAATGTCACATCTGTACTAATATAATGGCATCTATGGAGGGGATTGGAACATTAATACCCCTTCTGCAATATAGAGCATCCCAAGAAATCAAACTTCACCGCTTTAAGTGACAGCATATCCCTGCCAAGATAATGAACATGTACGAAATCCATTCATCCAAATACACGAGGTTGGACAAGAAACAATCCTCCATTTGCCTGTAAGAGTTCTATCGATATTTACTCATCAAGAATCAAAAATGGCACATGATTGATGATATAACAGATAGTAAGATCTACACCTCCCAAATGTGTAGAAGTTACACTACTGTGGATCAACAATGCCCTGGAATCATCCGAAATGTGGTGGTGTTTATGTTCAACAACACTATTCTGCTATGACATATGTAGCCAAGTGGTCTAATTTAGTATCCCTTGAGACTTTGTAGAAATCACGAAGAAAAGTTGTGTAAAACTTCAAAGCCTTATCAAAACAAACAACCTTAATGGAAGCCTTTAAATGTGTCTTCATGTCCAGAATAAAATTTTTAATAATCATCAATACATCTGAAGAAATACAGAAAGTCAAGCAAGATTAGTCGCCAACTATCATTAGGGACCTGACTAGGACCCTAAACATTCATGTAAATGAGCTCAAATAAGGAATTAGAGCTCCAAGTCTAACTGGAAGGAAAGGTGCTCCAATAGTGCTCCCCTAACTAACAATCCTCACACTCAATCTTGGCTCTAGGAGAAATATGAGGAATGATGCCACAAAGCTTGAGAAGAGCGAGATGACCAGGGCACAGGTACCACTAACAAGCAGACGTAGAGGACATAGGAACAATGGCATGGACAACAAGTGCAAATAGAAGTAACTTGTACACACCCCCTTCTTCATGACCGCCAACAATTGTTTTTCCAGTTAAAATATCATGGAAAAGACATGTCGCTAAATTAAATATAACTCTACAATTAAGTTCCTTCTCATATTTAAGGAAATATAAACATCTCCTTGGCCAATAATTAGCAAGTGCCTCCCATCAGCTACCTAAACTATCCACCCTAGTGCAACTAATCTGAGAGTGGAGAATCTACTCTAATCCTAAAACAAGTGGCGTGATGTCCCAAAATCAATCAACCAAAGTCACATCTAAGACTCTGAGCTGGTAGAGCAATAGGGATATCTATTAGAGAAACAATAGTAGAAGTGACTAATATCTGAGGCGTCTGCTGCACACGATCATTGTACCTATCATGATAACTCTGAGGGTATCATGCACTAGCCTAGAACCGTTGTTCTAATACCAAGGTGAGAAAAATGAACCCAAGCTATCCTATTAACTCAACCCAAATCCTCATTATATAGAGGATTTGAAAACGATCAGGTGTCCCATGCATAATTTAAATATACCAAAAAAGCACCACAACAATAATAAAAGAGTCTACTCTTAACACAACATGAGCTAACATGCTTAAAAGTGATCACTATCTTGAAGTCCATAGGCATTATTTGTTAATTTTCCCAGTATCTGACTAGCAAGGTAACATAACCAAATCAACACGCATTGAATTTTAATGTCCATTGCTGCTTACTTGACGAAGAGTGCGAGCAACCAGAGCCTCAATAACGGGACCTCGATCATCATTAAGCAAGTGTACCTCATCAATGATTAAGAGCTTTACCAACATTGAGAGTGACATGTCACTACTCTTTCGAGTGATAACATCCCATTTCTCCGGTGTTGTCACAATCATCTAAAAATACAAGCAATGCTTTTTAGATGACCTGAGAGAAACCTAGGATCCAAAAGTGGGAGTTCCATGAACAAAGCAAAAGAAGAAGTATTACTTGAGTCTCTTCAAGTTCATTTTTAGTGAGCTGCATATCTCCTGTGAGTTCCCGAACAACCAAATTCAAGGGAGCCAGACGATGACTAAAAGTTGATGTGACCTCTGCAGCCAATGCCTGTAGACTATATCATCAAGTACACAGCCAAAAAGAAATAAAAAAAGATTCGAGAGGTGGGCTGTTCAAACCTTCATGGGAGCAACATATACCACCTTAAATTCATTTTTGTGCAAATAGCCCTCATGAAAGTGTTGTTTTATCTGAAAAATTCATATAGATTTTATGGATATAAAAGATCATACAAGATCAAACAATTTAAAAAGATTTTCTTCTCTGATGTACTCTTTTAGTTACACACCTCATGTAAAATAGAGATCATAGCAATGTTAGTTTTCCCCGCACCAGTAGGCGCACAAACCTGCAATCATCCTACGAAGTTAAAAAAGAAATGGAGGATTCTAAAGATTATAAAATAACCGGCTAACATGAAATGTCAATAAATCAGAAAAACAAATAAGACACTAGAATGATGACAATTTCACAAATCTGGCACTACACAAATAGAGAACGCAACCAGAATATTCTCATTCATGTGATATGTCGTCTGAAATATGCGGCTCTGGATGCGGTTCAGGGATTTGTATCCTTGGAAAGCAGTTTGAGCAAATTCATCTAATTCCTGTATCTCAATCTGCAAAATAAACACAGTTCAAAAGATCAGATGACAACAGAAAGACTGCCACACACTACCCAATAAACAGATTTTCCTTAAAAGTAAGACAAAAAGATTGTTAATAACCTTGTGACATTATCAGATGGGCGCTTAATTATTTTCATCTACCCAGACTCCATGTAAAACCATTCAAACCTAGCTACAAGCAAAATGAAGCATCCCGGCCAAACTTTTACCCCTTTCAAGACAATCATTCTTGGCATCTTGCCAAACCTTTAACAATGCATGTTCTGTTACCTAAACTCCACTCTTCAGATTATGGCTGCATCTACATGGCGATATAGTATAATTCAAATGTGATTCATTGGACCAATGGCAAACTTGGTCTTTGTTAGGGAAAACAGATGAGATGTTTCTTCTTAGATAAGAAAAAGAATCACACAACCACAAGAACTCAACAATATACGTGGAAAACCCTTTTCAACACCCTTCTCAACATAAGGGAAAAACACGGAAACAAATACCTAGTGCTCACTGGCAACTATGGTTTTCTTTTTCTTCTTAGCTACTGAAGTGGTGGGAGGTATTACAGTATCTATAGACTCTAGGTTAAATGGATCCACCTCCAAGATCCAATTACCCAATTACAGAAAATAACTCAACAATTTCTATTAACAAGTGCACCTCTATAGAGGAGAGTGAACAATGACAAAGTGGTCCTAAAGGAAGTACAAGATAGCGCAAGAAATAAAACACTCCTACATTCCAACACTCCCCTCAGGTTGGAGCACAAACATCAAACATATGCCCAACTTGGATACAATCATGCAATAAAATACAATCTGCTTCCAGATAATACCCCAGTAAAAATGTATGCAAGTTGAATATCCATAGACATGCGAAAGTGCCAATTTAACCTAAAATGGTGGTATCGCAAGTGACAAATAATCCACCTCAGTGCACATTTTATGTTAGCGACAAAAAGTATTCTTCATAATAAAAAGGAGTTTTTACAGATATATCCCTGTAAACTTTCAATAAGACACATATACCCCTATGTACTTGGTATTTACATATACACCCTTGCAAAGTTGCTCTATTAAAGTCATATGCCCCTACTCCATTAAATCGAATAAAAATAATAATAATAATTTTTAAAAAATTTTAAAATTATATTTACCTCCCTATATTTATATTCCTATTTATTCCAACTCCTCTTCCTCCACCATTGGCCACGCTCACCAACCACCATCAGCGACCTCCTTCTCAACTCCTCAATCTCCCACCTCCTCCACGACAACAGCTTCTTCGACACCCTATATGTCATCCTCAACCACCACCCCCTCTCCTCCTCCTCCCCCACCTTTCCCTCCTGTCATACAACTAAACTCGAGGCCACTGTCACCCTTATCAACGTCAAGCTCCTCCTCTGTTGTGTCGTCGCCCACGCCTCCCTCAACGTCAACCTCCCCTTCAACTCCATCCACCGCTTCTCCAAGATCCACGACTCAGGCCACATGGCCCTCCCCTACTTCTTTGTTGTTGTCACTCCACTTCCCACAACACCTCAGACCACTTCGTCGACGCTATCACCAACTGCAATTGTGCCCTCTACATCGACCCCTCCATCTCTACCCTCCACACTCGTGTTGACCTCAAGTCAATTGACTCCCTTCAAGATAGGAGGATCCATATGGGACCAATGATGGGCCCTCCGTCCAAGACGAGTGTCGGCCGAGGAGTTGAGGAGGAGGTTGGTGATGGTGGCCGATGATTGTACCCGATGATGGAGGAAGAGGAGGTTGGGGAGGAGGAAAAGGTGGAGGAGGAGGAGAAAGGAAGGTGGTGGACTGGGAATAACTGAGATAAATGTAGGGAGATGAATATAAGCTTTCTTATTTTAAAAAAAATTTTAAAACATTTTCCATTGGGTTTAACAGAGCAAGGGCATGAACCTTAACGAAACAACTTTATAGGGGTATATACGTAAATATCAAGTATATGGGGGAATATGAGTCTCATGGAAACTTACAAGGGTATATATGTAAAAACACCAAAAAAATAGCGGATTTATCATCATAGTACTTTTGGGACAACATTATAGTTGCCCTCAACACAGCATTTTCTTTCTTACAATAACAAAGAATAACAACATTTTTCTTTCTTGAGCAATAAAAAGATGACAATGTTGCCATCAACAAAGATGCAATAACTTGTAGCTCATGACAGCCTGCATAATATGCACATGAAAACCAACTTTAATGTGGCTTGTTGTTCTAGAATAACGAAGATATCATTTTAGAATATAATGCACAGCCCTCCAATGTCTATCAGTAGATTTATTCATAAATAATCTAACTCGACCAACAAATGAAATATCAAGATAAGTTACAGAAAGATATAAGAGCTTTTTCTTAAAAAGAAAAAGATATAAGAGCTTTTGTAATGGCGCTCTACACATAGATACATTTGGCTCCATAGAAAAAGAAGCAAGTCACACCCCCTAAATCCTATATTTGTAATGAATCGATAACATTCTTTCTCTGAGATAAAGAAACTATCCTCAACACCAGGAAAATAGTTAATCCAGCCTAGATACTCAGTAACAAGCTACAAGTGTAGAAAGTGTTCTGTTTCCTCGATGGAAGATGTATCACTACCAATGAGAAGAATAACATCTACATGAATACCAAGACCAACCACACCTAAAGGCTTTTTCATAGTCAAGACACTACAATCACCTTTTGGCTGATATCATGCTTTAATAAGCCTGTCATACCGTTTTTTTTTTATCGAAAGGGATCTATCAAACCCCATGTTTCAAAACTCTACATAAGTCCATAAACATCTTGCTTTAGTCTGTAGACTTTATGACCCAGTGACAAATTCAAGGGCAACTACATGAATAACAAGACCAACCACACCTAAAGGATTTTTAATAGTCAAGACAATATGATCACTAGTCGCCAGTGGAAATAATGCTTTGATAAGCCTGTCAAACCATTTTTTTTATCAAAAGGGATCTGTCAAAACTCTCTCATACTTAAGTCCATAAACATCTTGCTTTAGTTTACATACTTTACGACCCCCTTCTACCAACAAATCACAACGTTGCTAAATATAAGCATTCTCAACAAAATCTAATGAACACGTTAACCAAAGTTTACAGTTGGAACGCTACATAGAAATGGGCATGCCATTTGGAAGAATGTATGAAAATAATAAACTTCATGTGTCTAGGAATTGCCTTTGCCTGGCCTTATATCTATCAATTTTTCCATCAAGCTAATACTTAAAGAACAAATAGCCCATGGCAACAAATAATATCAATATTAGATGGAAGCTCATATGACCATCCTTTTGCCATCCACTAGGCCATGTGGCTCCAAAGATTCCTTTGTCTCGAACTTCGTGACCATTCGGTATCTCCAACCTCAAAGTGGTCAAGCACCCCAGTTGTACACTCCATTTGTTCATAGAACTCTTGTGGATTCTGAACTGAGTTCGCGAAGGAAGCAGACTTTTCACGGGCCAGCCCTTTGTTATGTGCCCGCTTGATCTTGGAATGAAAATGAGCTTTGAGGGCGCTAGGCGAGGTTCGCGAGAAGGAAAAAAGACTCATCCACAACAATTTCCCCCAATCGTCCTCCCTGGCCCCTATGACATCAGAACTTCGTCGATCGATGAACAGCGGATTTACGAAGCTCCTGGGATTGCTTTGTTTTTCCCTGTGTACCCCATTTCTTTTTTATTGAAGTGGACGGTCACTAATCTCATGTGACTTTCCTTTCTCCTTTCCAAAAAAAAAAACACATGGAAGCTCATCTAAAACCCAAATTCCACATGAAAGTAGAGCTGACATTTCATCCTAAATAGCACTTTGGGAACAATGCTGCAATGTGTTAGAATAGCACTTAGGGACCTAAACATGGTTAACAAAATGGAACAAAACCTAGACACGGATTCAAGAAGGGTAACAAACATAAACAAGACATATTAATGCAGCCTTGGTCAAGCTACAGAAAGTTTCAGAGCTTTAGTTAAATTTTGCAGCCATCGATATTTTGCCAAGGAGGTATTGTTGCTGAACCAGAAGTACTTGACAAGGGGAAGATGACAGAGAGGGAGGAGGGTGGTGCACGTTGGGTGCGGGTCTCCCATAGGAGAGACTCCATCGCGTGGGCTGCCACTCTAGAAAAAGAGGTGATCTACCACAAGTGTAGAGCAAGAGGGCATGTGACTAGGGACTGCCACAATCTGGTTATCCGTCTTCATTAAAAAGGATGCAGTCATCTGGTTATCTGAAGGGGACCTCTTGATAAGAAATGAGGTCCCAAGCAAGATGGTTCTGCATCATGGTGGCTTTTCATGGACTTTATCCATTGAAAAAGCTCGCCGGTGGAGGACCCCAGAATAAGTACTATGTTGCTGTTGTGTCCGGTGGCGGCTCTCCAACAAGCAAGGCTGCGCGACATTTTTGAACGCCTGTTAATGGGGTCAATTCTCCGGCCATAAACTGCGTACCTTCCAATTTCGGAACCTCCAGTTTGAATTCGAACGCACCTGATGCTGCTTGTGTGCCAGTGGTGCCCAATCCATTGCCGGATTTGGAGCTGGCTATTATGGAAAGAACCAAAATTTCAAAAAGCTCTTCACAAGGGCATTCCAGATCCAGAGTTGGTGAGTCCAACTCCCATTCTAAACTGGTTCAGGCATCTTTACAGCTGAACCCAATGAGTTTGATTTTTTACAATCTACTCCTGTTCTCAGCTGCTCTCCAGACTTTTTGCAGAAAGCCATTGCAGAGAAGAGGAAGGAGGATGTGTTGTTGTGTAATGCCGCTGATGGTGGCCAGTGTGGGCAGAATAATGCCAAAGGATGTCATGTGGACTTGGATGAAGGCAGTGCTTTGAAAGCTGCAACCACAAATGATTCTTCTCATATCAGGCAACACTCCTCTCATGCTGTAGAGAGAGGAGCGGACAATTCAATGCTAAAATGTACAGCAGCAAAAATAGTAGAGGTGCTCGACCCATTACATCTATACAACCAAAGTAGATGCTATTTTTTAACACCTGTTATAAAAGGGAGGTTTAAAAAAATATAAGAGGATGTCTTCAATTGGAGACAGACTCTCGGGTAGCACAGGCTTTGAAAGTTAAGAAGGTGCATCAGACCAGTCGTTCGGGGGAGCATAAAAATTCAAGTGGTTAAAGTCTTATCTTGGAATGTTAGAGGCCTACATTATGGGCCACGCAAGGCGTTGTTAAAGAGGTACATGATCAAGTGGAGGGTGGATTTTGCTCCATTGCAAGAAATATATTTGGAAGATATTGATACTAATATAAGAAGTCTCTACGAGGATCGTTTCACGAAGGTTCTACAAGTCAAGGCAATTGGTAGATCAGGTGGTTTATTACTAATGTGGAATGATGACGTGTTTTCTCTAGCCCATTCCTTGATTACTTTACGCATAATTACAGCCTCCTTCGTGAGATGTGCAGATGGTACATCCTGGAACATCTCAAGCATGTATGGTCTGTGTGATGTGCATAACAGACAAGTCCTTACAGAGAGATGCAACAAGCATCAAAATTTGTGAATGGGAGGCCTTGGTTACTAGGAGGTGATTTCAATGTTTCCTTATCATCTGATGACAAACCGGATGGCAGGCTTGATAGGGGTGTGATTGATTTTGGAAGGCAGATAGATGGATTAAAGCTTCTTGATCTCCCCATTTCTAGCACGGTTTGGAAGAATGGTTCTGGTTTGGCATCCAGGATTGACAAATTCTTATGCAATGTGGCTTTGGCTGAAGGGTTTCAAGGGGCAGATACAACTGCGAGATAGAGGCCTTTCTCAAACCACACGCCACTAATTTGGGACAATAATTCTCTCAAAAACAAATTTCGGGACAATAATTAAGGGCTATCTTACACATTCTATTTTAAATTTCAAAAATCATGGCTATCTGAACCGAGCTTTCGTGAGTTTGTGTGGGGCAAATGGAACGTTGTACCAGCTTCTACTTCTGTGGCATGAACATTGACAGCAAAAATTCAAGTGCTTAGGGGGTCATTGATTGGCTATAAGAAGGGGGTGGCAGATCGAAGGGAACGGTCTAACGTTGAGGATTTACAAGCCATCAGTGCTATGGATAGGAAGAAGGATGGGAATCCTTCAGATGAGGAGGAGCTTTAAGAGAGGCATAGTCTTCAATTGGTGGTCCATGAGGAGGATTTGAAGTGAGAGATGGATTGGAGGCAAAAATCCAAACAACTTTGGCTTAAGGAGGGGGATTCCGACACGAGATTTTTCCACCTCTCGGCTGGTGAGAGGAGGACAAATCTTATTAGCTCCTTGCAGGTGGATAATAAGATTTTGGACAAGAGATCAAAGATTTGTAATGCATTCCATGTCCATTTTCATCAGTTCACCAGGAGGCAACCTATGGGGGGTGCAGATTGGGGGTTTCAGACATGTCAAGATTAGATGACCACATGAGGAGTGATTTGACTAAAGAGGTGACGGAAGTGGAGGTTATCTCAGCTATGCGGGGTTGAAGGCTAAAGGGTCCCCTTGTTAGAATGGTTTGCAAGTCCTATTCCACAAGGAATTACAGGATGCCGTAGGCACCGATTTTACAGCGATGATCCACGAGTTCTTTGAAAGGAATCATGGATTTGAGAGGCTTATCCATTTCTACCTCTTCCTCCTTCCAAACAAAGCTGGGGTCGAGATTATTGATGATTATAGGCCAATTGCACTCTCAAATGCAGTTTATCTCATTATGTCTAAAGTGCTTGCTAACAAGCTTCGACTGATTTTGCCAAAGATAATCAGTCCAATTCAGCCAGCCTTTTTGATGGGGAGATCACTACAGGAATCCTTATCCTTTGCTGCTACTAAGGAGATAATCACTTCTTGGAGGAGGTCGGGGGTGGCTCCGTTCCTCTAGAAGGTAGATTTTTCTAAAGCATATGATTACATGGCATGGACTTACTTGTGGGGGATCATTTAAGGGAGAGGTTTCCCAAAGCAATGGTTGCAGTTAATGAAGCAGTTTATTACCACTTCTTTCTTGTTTTGGTGAATGGCAAGTCGTATGGGTCTTGGACACAACCGCAGCAGGACGTCCGACAAGGATGTCCTATCATTTTTAATATTGTTGCGGATACTTTGGCAAGCCTGGCTTTCAAAGTGTACGAACTTAAATTGCTCGCTGGTTTTAGATTGAGAGATGGCGGGTCAATTCTAACTCCTATCATTGAAGGCAGGTCAACCCAAGTGGAAAATCTGGCTTCTTTGGTTAGAATATTTGGGGTGATCTCTGGTTTATGTGTAAATGGGTTTAAGTCTGCCTTTGTTTCATTTAATGTAGAGGAACAGCAGGTGGTGGCCGTGTTGAATTTTCTTGCCTCTCCTTCGGTTAACTTACCAATTATTTACTTGGGGCTTCCGTTGAGAGGAAAAAAATTTGTCTGGTTATTGGAATGGCTTGGTGGAGCATATGACTAAGTGTCTTGCCTCGTCAAGTAGAATGTTAATTTCAAAACGTGGCCATTTGATGCCTACTCAAATCCATTCTGTCATCTATACCTATTTTTTATTCGTCCGTATTTCAACCTCCTAAGAAGGTTCTCAGGGAGTTGGAGATGGCGCACAAGCGTTTCTTTTGGAAAGGGCCAAACCATAAAGGAAGGTTTCTACAGTTAGTGCCTTGGCACAAGATTTGGCAACCAAAGAAAATGGGGGCCTTGGTATCTGTTCTAAAAGAATTCAATGATGCACTTATGATGAAGTAGGTGGTGAAACTATTCCAAAATGGCGATGGCATTTGGAAAAGGAAGCAAAATCTGTGGAAAAAGTAGGTGTTAATAGTGGCATAACAAATGGAGATTACTCTCACTATAAATCTAAACATGCATCTGAATTGTCTGGTATATTCTTAAAAAAGTGTAGCATTTGCATTGATAGTGGGTTTGTGAACAAGGGGATGATACCCACTCTAGCCATTTGCATCTGATGATGCACTTAACAAATCTTAGAAACAACTTATTTTCCGGGAACACATGGACATAATAGACATGTCCAGAGATTTTGGATGTACACAAAAATGACTCTATGAGTGGCACACAAAATCTAGAACCACTATTCTAGATTTTACACTTGCAAGATTTCAATTGTTCTTTGCTTGAATGAAGGCGAGTTACAAAAGATGCTTTAGCTTCAGAAGGCCAAACGTGTGCAAAAGAAGGTGCAGAAGGTTGACGGGGAACCCACATCAACTGATTTGCTGGTGGCTCCTGTGGTTGGAGCCAGGAGAACTTCGGCAGGGCCAAACAAGGGGGTTACTATGGTCAATAATGGTTAAATTCGGAATGCAGACCGGAGGGGTGCACTATAGCAGTACACTTTGGAGTGGAGAATTGATTTCATGAGGATCCAGGAAACGCTTTGGGGTGCACATGATTTAATGATGATCTATGAAACTAAGTTGGTTTCATATCCTCCCATGAAGGTTCCTGCACCTTGTGAGCTGGCACAATATTTGTAGGCCAGTGGGCCAGGGCGGTCTCGGACATTTGCACGATCCTGGTGACTCTTTGTCATCCAAATGGGTAGTTAATTTCATGTCAAATAAAGATGATCTGTGGAGCCTGGTTCAGCGGGACGCCTATTGTGGCACGAGAGAACTTCCTCTCCACAAGGAGCATCTCAAATTTGCCGAGGTCTAACCAACGTTATCAGCCAGTAATGGGAGATGGGGAGACATTGATTTTGGGAAGGCGATTAGACTGGAACGGGCCAACTTACAGCTAGGCTACCTAGATTGTATGCTTTGGCAACTAGTAAGTTGAGTCTGGTTGCCCGATCTTGGATCCCACTTTCAGTGGATCAATGTCAGATGCCAGAACCGTGAAACTACAGGAGCCTTTGACCTTCTTCCATGCCTTTTGGCCTGCCCAAGGCCAAAAAGATCGGTTAGATTGGAGCAATGGGTGATTTTCCATTAAGAAAGCCTACAAGATCCTTAGGGGGACAACCCTCAAGCTGACCATCTTCTGGGGGTAGATTGCAGGCTTATTTGGAAATTGAAGATGTCACTGAAGCTCAAAATATTCCTTTGGTTGCAGAGGAGAGAGATTATCCACGAAGGTGAGACCGCAAACCTGGATGGCTGATGGGAATATAACGTGCTCCTTATGTGGCCGGGACAATGAAGACTTAAAGCACGTGCTGCTGCAGGGTGATTTCGTCAAGGAACTAGTCCAGATCTTGGGAATTCCCTTCCCAGGTGCTAGAAATTTGCAGGAATTTTGGTCTGCTATTAGAATCGGCATGCTTGCTGATTCACATATTCGGGTGAAGATGGTTGCAGCTTTATGGTTATTGTTAACATAAGTTAAATAATCAGTTTTTAATAATGACAAATTATATTTCATACTTTTATTTAAAGACTAAAAAGTTTTGCATGAATGATATGAAGCAAAATGAGCAAAAGGTATGAAGAAAAGAAATGAGAAAAAGATTGATGGAATTTCTCAAGTTTTTTTTTTTTTTTATGTGGAGGTTCGTGTGCATTTTCATTGTCGGTCCCAAGCCCGGGTAAAGGAGGAGGGTTGCGTTAGGTAGCCGACAGCCAACGTAAAATTTGTCGGATCTTTAAATATGGATTCTAGCAAACACTCTGATTTCGTTGAGGCATTCCCTACTTGCGACGTGCTGCATCGATGCCCGAGTGTAGTGATAAATGAGCAAGGGTTCTCGCATGAGGAACGCATGCGAGTAAAGAAGCTAGTTCCGCTACATCGCCGTCCGGATGTAATCCAAAATGAGCAAGGGTTCTTGCATGAGGAACGCATGCGAGTAAAGAAGTTAGTTCCGCTACATCGTCGCCCGAATGTAGTCCAAAATGAGCAAGGGTTCTCGCATGAGGAACGCATGCGAGTAAAGAAGCTAATTCCACCACTTCGTCATCGAAGTGTGTCACAATGTATGCTGAGATTCGGTAGTTGGAATATTGGTACCTTGACCAGCAAGCTCATGGAGATTGTGGATACAATGGTAAGGAGAAGGATTCAAATTCTTTACCTTCAAGAGACTAAGTGGGTTGGTGAAAAAGCAAAGGAAATCGAGAGACAGGTTTCAAACTTTGGTATTCAGGAAAGGACAAAGGTAGAAACGGCGTGGGTATTATAATTCATAAGGATTTGAAGGAGAGCGTGGTTGAGGTTAAGAGATTGGGTGATCGAATTATTTTGATAAAATTAATCTTAGAAGAAGAGATCTTGAATGTCATTTCAGTTTATGCACCTCAAGTTGGTCTAGAGGAAAGAATAACGAACAAATTTTGGGGAGAGCTTGATATGATAATTCAAGCGATCCCACAGATAGAAATGATTTGCTTGGGTGGAGATTTAAATGGGCATGTAGGAAAAGATGCTTTAGAGTATGCAGGAGTGCATGGAAATCATGGTTTTAGTGTTAGGAATGAAGAAGGGAAGACGTTCCTTGATTTTTCTACAGCTTATGATCTTTGCATAGCAAATACTTTCTTAAAAAAATGGGAAGAACATTTGATTACCTATAAAAGTGGCTTAACGAGAACGCAGATCGATTACTTTGCTTTGAGAAGAAGGGATCGTTTATCTTGTAAGGATTGCAAGATTATTTCAGGGGAGAGTTTAACTGCTCAACATCATCTTTTGGTGTTGGATGTTCATTTGAAGAAGGCAAAGAAGAGAAAATTAGTGTCTAAGAATTTGAGAATTAAATGGTGGAATATTAAGAAAGAGCAGGTGAGATTTAAAGAGAAGATGATGCAACAAAAGGCTTGGGATCTTGATGGTAGTGCTGATGAAATGTGGTTAAATATGGCAAACTGTATTAGGAAGGTGGCAAAGGAGGTGTTAGGTGTGTCTAAAGGAGGTGTTCCAGGACAAAAGGATGCTTGGTGGTGGAGTGAGGAAGTGTAGGAGAATCTTAAAATTAAAAGAGCCTATTTTAAAGCCTTATATCGAGATAAGACCGATGATAATATGGAAAACTACAAAAGAGCAAAGAAAGAAGCAAAGAAAATTGTTAGTAAAGCAAAAGCAAAAGCTTGGGAGCATTTTTATAAGAAACTTGATTCTAAAGAAGGTGAAAAAGATATTTTCAAGTTAACTAAAACAAGAGAGCGGAAAGCAAAGGACCTTACGCATGTAAGATGCATCAAGGATGAAGAAGGAAGGGTGCTTATAGCTAGTGAGGATATAAAGACAAGATGGAAAAGATATTTTCATAAGCTATTTAATGAAAAATAAAAGAATGATATCATCTTAGGGGAGTTAGTTAACTCAGAAGAGGATGTGAATCGATCATGTTATCGAAAGATACAAAAGAAAGAAGTAGAGGAGGCTCTGAAGATGATAAAAAGTGGGAGGGTTGTTGGGTCTGATGATATTCCTATAGACGTCTGGAGAATGTCGGGAGAACGGGGTATAACTTGGCTCACAAATTTTTTTCATACTGTGTGGAGAGGCAAGAAGATGCCAGAGGAATGGAGGAAAAGTTTTGTGGTACCTTTATACAAGAACAAAGGTGATATACAAGATTGTTCCAACTATAGAGGTATTAAGTTGATGAGTCATACGATGAAACTTTGGGAAAGAATAATTGAAAGAAGGGTGAGGCAAGTCTCTATGGTAACTGAAAATCAATTTGGCTTTATGCCAGGTAGGTCTACTATTGAGGCAATACACCTCTTGAGACGTATGATGGAGACATACAAAGTGAAGAAAAAGTATTTACATATGATTTTTATTGATTTGGAGAAGGATTATGATTCTGTCCCAAGAGATATCTTGTGGAGAATTTTGGAGAAGAGACAAGTGCCAATTATATATATCAACCTCATAAAGGATATGTACTATGGAGCTATAGCTTGTGTAAAAACTAAGGATGATTTGAGAGACTACTTTGATATCTCCATTGCTCTGCATCAAGGTTCGACTTTAAGCCCTTATCTTTTTGTCTTGGTTATGGATGAGTTGACGAAGCATATCCAAGTTGAGGTGCCTTGGTGTATGCTTTTTGCTGATGACATTATGTTGGTTGATGAGACAAGAGATGGAGTGAACAGAAAACTTGAGCTTTGGAGAGAAGCCCTGGAAGATAAAGGATTACGCATAAGTAGGACGAAGACCGAGTATATGGAATGTAAGTTTAGTAGTAGAGGGAACAACGAAGGGATTGTTGTAAAAATTGGAGACGAGTGCATTCCAATGAAAGATATTTGTAAGTACTTGGGATCCATTTTCCAGCATGATGGTGGAATTGATGGAGATGTTACACATAGAATTAATGCAGGGTGGTTGAAATGGAGGGGTGCTTCTGGTGTTCTCTGTGATAAGAAGGTTCCTTTAAAAGTCAAAGGAAAATACTATCGAGCTGTGGTAAGACCAGCCATGTTGTACGGTTCTGAATGCTGGGCTATAAACTATACGCATGTACAGAAGATGTCTGTGGCAGAAATGAAGATGTTAAGATGGATGTGTGGTCATACAAGAAAGGACCGTATTTCAAATGAATTTATTAGAAACAGGGTTAGGGTGGCACCGATAAAGGATAGAATGAGAGAGACCCGTCTAAGATGGTTTGGACATTTACAAAGAAGGCCACTAGATGCTCCAGTTAGGAGATGTAAGAAGTTGGAGGCTGAACCCGCTAAGAGGGAGCGAGGAAGACCAAACAAGTGTTGGAAGGAAACTATTAAGTATAACCTCAATTACTTTAATTTAATTCCTAAAATAGCTGAAAATCGATCTGTATGAAGGCAAAGAATCCATATAGCCAACCCCACTTAGTGTGGGAAAAGGCTTGGTTGTTGTTGTTGTTGTGTAGAATGTAAAAACAGCCTTAATTATCCCTTTGAATCCCACAGGACACATCTTCGGACTTACCTATTACATTCATCATGTTAAATCATGGAAAATAAATTTATCAAATTTTTTAGACGTTTGATACTTGTTTTCATGAGTCTACTTTTCTAACATGAGCCAAAATTTGAATTTTGTCTCACTTCTAGCATTCCTCTTTGCACTTGAACAGCTGTAAAATATAGGCCGTCTAAGTCCTTATTTCAAACGTCTAAAAATGCCTTAAAACTCCAACGTTAAAGTATTTCAAACTCTAGCATTCCATAGATTCATGCAAGTTTGAACATGTAGATTTTTGAGACATCTGACCCCTTTTCTCAGATGTCTAAATTACTTCTTGAAGGCATCTTATCAATTTTTTCAGATGTCCATGCATCCCATTTGTTGAAAACCACTAACTTTCTCCGGTACTATCTAGGAACTTTCAGACATCTAAGCTTTCAGCCAAACAACTTATTCTCTTAGTTTAGGCAGCTATATCAATTGATCAAACACCCTGGATCTATTTTTCAAGTCAATCTCATTTCCAGGAACTCATCTTTGGTTCTGAGTTCCTGTCATACGTCTATGTATTCTCTCAGACATCTATTTGACTCACCTCAAATGTCAGATGTTGTATTCTAGATGTCCTACCTAATACTAACGTTTAACATTTGACCATCATTTAAAACATCTAAATTTAAAATTCGAACATCTTTTCAGTGTACTTCAGATGTCTATCAATTATTTCAGAAATCTGATTTTGTGGCTCCTGACATGTTACCTTAATTTCAAACATCTAATTTAGTCAAAAAAACACATTAATGATCATTATCCATTCTAGCTCGAATAATTGCACCCTAATTTGCATTTCAACAAGTACTGAGGCTTGAATCCGGCCTCCTACACTCTATAAATAGCTACCCAAGGCCTCCTTAGCCTGCACACCTCCCTACTACGCCATCTTAAGTTAAATTCTTTCATAATTTCTTATTCTAGCTTCTTCATACTCTTGTACTCAAATCATTCTAACAACCATCTAAGAGCACATGCTCCCTCCTGATCTTCCCTGCTCCATATAGATTTGAAAAGGAAGTAAACTCTACCTTACACTCAATTCTAATTCCCTCAAGGCTCATAAGAATCATATTTGTCTTTATTTATTTTATTATTTGCATACCAAAGCTGCGAGTTTCCCATTCTCTCCTAGAAATGGGCAAAACTCTCCTTAGAGGTTATCAAGCATAGGGGCATGGGGTATGGTAATCTTTTGATTAGTATTGTCCTTATTGATTTTGAGGGTAAAATCCTATATTGAAATATCTAGTTAGAGGTTTTTTTCCCACAAAAGTTTTCCTTTCTAAATCTTGTGTGCAATTGTCAATATTTTTTTTGCACAATTCTACACCCCACACACCAACCCCCCCCCCCCCCCCCCCCCCCCCCCCCCCCTCTCGTGCCACTAACAATGGCCTATATGGCTGCAAACAAAATCGGCAATGTTCAAAGGAGAAAGGGTCTAGGTGAAAACGTTGTAAGACAAGCATTGTATTTTTCCACTTTTTGGTCACAACACCTATAAGTATCATATTTTTGCCTTTGAAGGTTTAATGAAGCAGATGGTTACCACCCCTAGGTAATCTTCTTTCCCCTTACAATATATATGTATTCTTTGGTTACAAAATGAATGCATGGTATCATGGGACCGCAGTTGCCGTTCTGGAAGAAATACTTTCAACTTATATGGAGACCCTACCGATGGGGAGAGACGTTGTTCCACATTTTGGAGGGGATTGATGAGCATCCTAAGAATGGCATTGCCTGCTTGTAGAGGCTCTCTTGGCAATGGGCAACAGTTCAAATTATTTTTCTGAAAGTGCAAGAATTCAGATTTTAGAATCATGCTTGGTGTCAGTTGGGTTTTTTTTTTCTAAAAAGGAAGGAGGAAGGTTAACAAGGGTTGTTAACCCCCTAAGTAATCATTACTACAAGGCCTAAATGTTCCAAGAATTACATTGGGAGGTATACATATATTTTACACCCACCATAAAAATCTGTTCTCTAAAAATAACACCAGTATACTCTACCCAAATACATCAAAGCAAGGTGAAAGCCCTCCTCAGGGTCCCCCCCATCATCAATAGGGTGTGAATGCCAGACCAGAAAGTCGACTCCGAGGTATGGTATAAGGGCTCCACCATTGTTGATACTCCAATTATCTACCATTTTATTAGTTGTTATTTCTTTATAGATATATACTGTTATTTATCCATATCTCTTTCTATAAAGAGGTAATGGGTTCTTTTCAATGAAATATGACGATTCATTCTCTTTACCTAGTATCAGAGTGCGGTCCTAGATCGTGTTTTGGTATCCCACCAAATAGAAACCCTAAAATCCAAACACCTCAACCCTCTCTCTCTCTCTCTCTCTCTCTCTCTCTCTCTCTCCACTGCCACCACAGGACCAACCTCCCCTCCTCACAAGAGAGAGGCACCACCAGGGCCTCACACTCCAGCGAAGGGGGCCGAGCCGCACCTCCTTCGGCCCTGTGAAGCGGCACAACACCTCCACCGATGCTCCACAGGCGGCGACGCAGCCTCACCAGCGGCACACCCACAAGCAGCGCAGCCCCAACGGCGCCTAACAGACCACGCGCTGGGAGGGGGGCAAAATGTTGAGAGAGAAATTTCCGTCGTTGGTTAGAAAAGTATCGCGTCATAGTATAGTGACGAAAATCGAATCAACATTTAAATTTGTAATTGCTCGAAAAACGTGTAAGTTCTGAGGTCGTTCATAGGAAGCAAATATGGAATTCAATCCACTAATCGAAATGATAAGCGATGAGCACATTAATTAATTCACAATAATGATATGCAATGAATAATTAACCCACTAAAAATGTATACAATAAGAATCAAAAATGCATCTTAAGGGTCAATCACAAAAGATAAAGAGAAGCCTAAAAATGGTGGTTGAAACCACCAATTAAGCCCCACTAACACTTGGCGCAATTTCTAATCAATTCTCAGCCAAGTCAGAGCCAAATCAAAATCTCGATTCCCACAAGTTCAACGTTGGACCAAGGCCTCATACGCCTTAAACTTCAAGTCCAACACCTTTGAAATTGCGTAAGTGTAAGCACGAATCCCAAGGATGTACAGTGCAAAACCCCCTCCTTCCCTCAGAAATTCCCTTCACTCTCTCTTTAGAACCGAGTCATAGGTAATCAGGCAAACGGATCCGGACTGGGGACCAAGACCGCGTGCATGGGGCACGGGCGAGGTGTGCGGGGGCGAGTGAGGAGGGATCTCACCCTGTGTACTGAGGCCGCACAACTACAGGCGTAACTCAATAAGTATCAAAATCTATTTTAGCCGTATCCGATGTGGGACTAAAAGTCCCTTTTCCATTGCATGCAACTACTGAGGAGCTCGAGTTGAATTGTTGTTGTTGCTGCTTTGCCTTCATCCAATTGAAGGGTTGGAAGCCTTCGTGGATGTATTCCACGACGATTGGGAGTGGTGGCGAGGCCGAAGGTGGACGGAGCACAGCAGTTGATGGCAGCTAATCGACGGCGTCAGCGATGATCCGATGAAGACCTGAAAACAAGAATACGGCTAAAAGCCCAAATTAAAGTGCTTAGAAGTATCGCCGAAGTACGGCGAACACGATGGTGGTGGTGATTTGGTGTTTCATGAGGTGTGGTGGTCTGCAAAGGTCGGACACGACGGTGGCGAGGTGGGTTGTTTGGGGGAGTGAAGGAGTCGATGAAGCGCCTAATTAGATTAGGGATTTTGCTCTAGGGACGAAGAGGAAGGTAGTAGTGGTGGCGATGTTGCGTTTAGTGGTGTATAGCGACCGGATGAAAATCGCCGGAGCTTCGCAGGCCGTAAGGAAGACGAGGGTGAAGAGAGGTGATCAGGGGTCTAAACTAGGTCCTAAGTGGCCTAAACTAACCTAGGGGAATAGAGCGAGATAGAGACCTACTCTATTGGGAGAAAGGGGACGGAACTCGCAACGGCGTGCCTTGCCAGACGCGAGGGAGACGAAACCTCCGGTGGGGGAGAACAGCGACGACAAAGGAGGTAGCTCCTGCTTTGGGGTGCAAGAAGAGGACGAACGTAAAGGTACTGGGCCACCCAATTTGGCCGTTAGGTGGTCGGAAGAACGAGATCAAGGAGGTCTGCAGGAGCCGCGGTCAGAGGTGGCCGAAGGGAGAAGAAGACGTTTTGTGGCCTAAATCGAGATAATTCTGACTGCCAAACATCATGGAGCTTATATAACGCTCAAGTAGGGTCTCAAATTGGAAGATTTAGTGCATAGATTCGAATTTCAAAGCAAGGAATATCCACATTTTCTTTAAGTTCGCTAGACCTTCTCCCTCCAAATCAGGGTCCAAGATCCCGTTGAATTGATTCTCCATGGTATGAACACCAATCCCTCCAAATTTGGAGCGATTTAGTGTTGATTTGAGAGAGATTTCCCCGGGCAAATGTACGGTTTGTTGGGCTGACTTGTAGGATTAGGAGTTGCAGGCAGCAGGGACTAAATTGCGAAGACAACAAAGTTAGGGGCCTTTTCGTAATAAACCTGAAACCTAGGGGTCTGGATGTAAGAAATAAAGTTTTTATGGGCGAAAATGTAAACTAGGTCAAGATGAACTATGATTTGACCCAAATTTTGGTATTAACCTAATTTGGACCCAATGAATCTAAGGGTGAATCTGGATTTTAGTTTTGACCTCGTTTGACTGGATAATTTACGCAGAAGTCTAAAACAGAATAAATTCTTGTATGAATCTCTGTTCTTGGTCAAAATGAGTTCAGATGGTCAAAGAGAAGGTGTTAAACCTCTTAGAATATTTTTCAATAATTTTTAGGAAGTTTAAATTGAATTTATCTCAACCAGAACCCTTTCAATTTAAGTGAAGCTAATAATTATGATTTTCAGTGCTGTTTTAGTTCTCAAAATGGGTGAAACCCTGATTCAGTCAGTGTGAGCCCACTTCTTATATATTTAAGTTCATTTCACCTTAAATTACCCCATGATCAACCCCGTAATTAATCTGCATTTGTGATTGACTATTAAAATGACAGAATTAACCATATTTTCTTGCATTCTTCTCATATCAGTTCAGCACGGATTTACGATCCTCAGATGATCATTTAGAAGTATTTATCACTAAATTCTGACTAATTCAAGTTAGTTATGACGAATAATGGTGTTACCATCAATGGGGGGCCATTCTCCCTGTGCAGTAGGTTGCAGGGCCTTCTCTAGGTCCTTATGCAATCGGTCTGATCTCTCAGTGCCTTTAGCGTAGAGGTTTAGGTACCCAAGACCTTGGATCTTCACACTTGAGGCCCAATATGACCAAGATCACTTATTTCATGTTCTGAAAGTCCTCCACAAATCTCTATTTCTTAGCATGATTTCTATGACCTTTTAACTCTAGATTTCATGATCAAGAGGTCGTATTTCCACTAATATCAGAATTTTCAAATCTGAATACTGTATTCAGATTGTGTTCGTGGCATCTTTCACCGGTTATGTGGCTCAAAGATGGCAAGCTTTAGCCTATGGTGATTCCCTTGATCCATGCTTGGCACAATGCCAACCTCAAGAGCAGAAATGGCATTAGATACCACTACCATGACAAGGATGGTGGAGTGTGTAGGTGCGATGATGCAAGAGCATGGCAGGAGTCACGGTGGTGCAGATGGTTGGTCGATTCTGGTGTTTCACAGCACCTTTGTAGAGATCAGGCCTATTTCAGGTCACTCAATTCCGTTGTACCAGGGAGAACGATACAGGTTGCTGATGGCAAGCACGCTCCAGTTGTTGGCCAGGGGAAAGCGTATGTGACCCATACGTTGCAGCTGCCAGGATCACTACACGTATCGGAGTTTCCCATAGCTTGTTGTCTGCGAGCAAGATCACAAAGGATCTTCATTGTAGGGTTATCTTTGATGAGATAGGATGCACTGTCCAAGATAAGTGTACTGGGAAGGCCATTGCTAGAGGTACACAGGAGAATGGTCTTTATCACCTTAGCCAAGAGCCTTTTGCTGGAGCTAGCAGATATGATGGTGGAAGTGCCTTACAGTGGCATACTCGTCTAGGACATCTGCCTCTGAATCGCCTTAGGAGGGTGATTCCACACATTTCACCCACCATGACTATTCGATGTGATGCTTGCCAATTAGGTAAGCATCATCGGTCCTCCTTTCCTACCAGTACCTCTCCTGGATCAATCACTACTTTCGAGTTACTCAATATTGATGCCTGGGGACCAAGTAGAGTTCCAAATAGGATGTGACATCAGTATTATCTCGTAATCGTTGATGATTTCACCAGAGTATCTTAGGTGTTTATTCTGAAGACCAAGGAAGATGTTGGACGTATCATAGACTCTTCCCTTGGAGATCAGGACTCAGTATTTTGCCAAGGTAAAGATTGTAAGAACAGATAATGCCCTCGAGTTCTACACTGCTAGACTAACTGAGTTTTACAGGACTCATGGGATTATCCACCAAACCACTTATCCCCATACTTCACAGCAGAATGAGGTTGCAGAGAGGAAGCACAGACACCTAGTAGAGGTTGCTCGCACTCTACTTATTCACCACAGCGTTCCACAAAGATACTAAGGGGATGTTGTTTTGACAGCGTGCTACCTCATTAACAGGATGCCAAGTTCAGTCCGTCACAAACAGATACCAATTCTTCCATTACATCCACATGGCGAACTTTTTCATGTGTTCCCCAGGACCTTTGGATGTATTACTTTTATTCATGTGCCATCACAAGATCGTGGCAAGTTTGCTCCTCGCGTTGTTAAGTACATATTCTTAGGATACTCCAGAAGTCAAAAGGAGTACCAATGTAATGATCCCATCCACTACAGGCATTATGTCAACGTTGATGTGACTTTTCATGAGACGACACTATACCTTTCTATTGCTAAACAGACAAGTGTTCATGATCATGCTGCTCCCATGCATATTCCTCCAGTTCCACATGAGGCGATTATGATATCCACACCTTTGCCGACATCTTCAGGGTCTACTACCGTCCTAGATGACTACCAGAGATTGCATGATCCACTGCAGACATACAGTAGACCTCATGCTACACTACAGAGGCCCCACTGTTCGAGTACTTATCTCTGTTGCTATCCACAGAGATTAGTACTTACGCCAGCTTGATGTAAAGAACGCTTTTCTCTACGGCGATCTTCAAGAGGAGGTTTACATGCAGCAGCCCCTAGGTTTGGAAGTTCAGGGGAAGTGTATGCAGACTCAGGAAGGCCATTTATGGCCTGAAGCAAGACCCAAGAGCCCGGTTTCAGAAGCTCTCAGATGTATTGCGGAGGATAGGGATGCAGAAGTCCTCTTTAGATCATTCTCTGTTTGTCAAGAAACAAAGAATGGCATTATAGCAATAATGATTTATTTAGATGACATGATTATCATCGACAATGATGAGGTTAGGATAAGACAGGTCAAGAAGTCTCTTGCACACCAGTTTATTATGAAGGATCTGGGCCTGCTTAGATACTTTCTAGGGATCAAGGTCGCTAGGAGTAGAGATGGGATTATTCTTTCTCAACGCAAGTATGTGTTGGACATCCTTCAGAAGACAGGCATGCTGAGGTCCAAGCCATCCAATATTCTTATAGACCCCAAGGCACATCTACAAGATGAGGAGGCAGAGGTAGTTGATAGTAGAGCGTACAAACAGCTTGTAGGCAAGCTGTTGTACCTAACCATTACCAGACCAGATATTGCCTCGGTAGTAGGCAAACTCAACCAGTTTATGGAAAGGCCGACGAAGCTGCACTCGCAGGCAGCCATACAGGTGCTAAGATACTTGAACAAAGTACTAGGTCGTGGTATTCTCTTCTAGAGAGGTTCTCCTATTACAGTGGTAGGATATTCTGATGCAGATTATGCGAGATGTGTGCTTGACAAAAAATCCATCACTGGTTTCTGTACCTTTGTTACTGATAATCTGGTTACTTGGAGGAGTACGAAACAGGGGGCAATTTCTCACTCTAGTGCAAAGTTGGAGTACAGGGCAATGGCCCAGACTACTACAGAGATGATCTGGATACAATTTCTCTTGTGTGATTTGCATGTCTAGATTGAAGAGCCCATAGAGATGCGATGTGGCAATCGAGCAGCTACCTACATAGCTAGCAACCTTATGTTCCATGAGCGCACCAAACACGTTGAGGTGGACTACCACCATACCAGAGATCTTATACAGCGTGGCTTGTTGCGCACTACTTATGTGGCATCTAAGGATCAAACAGCCAATGTGTTCACGAAGCCTCTACCTCGTTCGACATTTGATTTCTGTTATTCCAAGTTGAGCATGATTGACATCTATGCTATAGCTTGAGGGGGAATGTTGATACTTCTATTTATCTAGCATTTTATTATTTGTTATTTCTTTATGAATATGTAATGCTATTTACCCATACCTCTCTATAAAGAGGTACTGGGTTCTTTTCAATGAAATATGACAATACATTCTCTCCTCCTGTGAACAATCTCTTCCTTCTCAGCAGCTACATAAGGGCGTGTTTGTTTTGCAGTAAGCAGGCGAGGAATGGAATGAGAAATCCCCCCTTGATTCCATTGCCATGTTTGGAATTTAAACTTAACAAAGAAATAATATTTCCAAAGATTTCTCCATTCCCATGAAAGAAGGAAATCCCAATCCCACCAACCACCCTAAGATTCGATATTCCTTTCCAATGTTCTCTTTCCAAATCAGACCAATTCAAAGTTTATTAAAATCGTGCATCATCTCCCTGTTCTTCGCAGCATCGGATGTTCTCTTCCACGACCTCTGCAGCATCAACGTGATTTGGGCAGCATCCTGTTTCTTCAGCATTCAAGTAAAAAAAATTTAAAGAAAAAAAATGTGATAGTCGTCGTCGATTCCTGGTGGTCGGCTTGGGGAGGAGGGGGGCTGTGGAGGGATTGGGGAGGATGGTCAAAGTGGTCGAGCAGAGGGGAAGAAGGGTTGGCGAAGGAAGGGGGCCAACCCGAGGAGACGAGGCGAAGGAAGGGTCAGTTTGTCGACGCTGGCCGCGGCATAGGGGAGGGGGTCGCCGATATGGGAGACGAGGCGAGAGACCTCCTCGAATTCTTCTGCTACTTCTTCAAGGAGGAGGAGGAGGAGGGTTTCGCAAGGAAGAGAAGGCACCTCGTCATCGAGGTCTTGGAGAGGGGTGGTGGTGTCGGGGGGAGGAGGGGGTTTGTGGAGGAAAGGGAGTTGGAGGAGCTCGCTACGGTGGCAGTGGGGGACAAGGGGTCGAGAGAGGGGAGGGAGGAGGGGGTTTGTGGTGGAAAGGAGGTTCGAGGAGCTTGCTACAGTGGAGCTTGCTGCGGTGGTGGTGGGGGACGAGGGGTCGAGGGACGAGAGGGAGAAGGGGGTTTGTGGAGGAAAAGGGGTTGGAGGAGCTTGCTGCGGTGGAGCTTGCTGCGGCGGCGATGGGGGACGAGGGGTGGAGGGAGGGGAGGGAGGAGGGGGTTTGTGGAGGAAAGGGGGTTGGAGGAGCTTGCTACTTGCTGCGGTGGGGAACGAGGGGTCGAGGGAGGGGAGGGAGGAGGGGGTTTGTGGAGGAAAGGGGGTTGGAGGAGCTTGCTGCGGTGAAGCTTGCTGCTTGCTGCGGTAGGGAACAAGGGGTCGAGGGAGGGGAGGGACGAGGGAGGTGGGAGGGACGAGGGGGTAGCAAGAGTTTGCTGCAGAGAAATGGTGAAGACGGTTTTGCTTCATCGACGAAGGGAGAGTGTTTTTTTTGGGGATGATTGGGTTTTTTTCATAGGAACCCTTTTTTTTTAATTAAACACATGACAGGGCCAGGAACATATGATGATAAAGATGCATGTAATGAAATAGGTTATGTCTATGATTCTTTTTAAGAGGAAATGGAAACAAGAGATTAGAGGGTCATGTATATTTTTTTATCTAAGGAAAAAATCATTGCTTACATATTTTTTCATACTTTTTGCAACATGTTATAATACATGTGCATTTAAAAGTTATCCTACAACCATAATCAAGTGGAACCAGCATTTTACAATACCACTTGAATTTATAAGAAGATGTTCTCCGTATTTGTGTGAAAAATATTAAGTTTTCTTAAAATGCTTAATTGCAAATGATTAATGTGAGCATAGTATATAATAAGCTCACTCTTTTACCTATTGGTTTAGTTAAGTAGGGAGATGAAGGAAGAATTCGTAGCTCACATAATTTGCTCATGATATTTTGAAGAAGTCAAATTAGTTTAGACCATTAATATGTAAAAAAAAGGGTAATAATAAGTGCCTATTTCTTTTTCAAACAAGAAAAGGGAGTACTAATTTATATTTGCTCATAATTTTTTACGTGTTTGTATTCCTTTGCACCTAATTTAACTATCCTATGTAAACTGTTTATATTATGCAAAATTTAATTCATTTTCTCTTTTTAATATCATGTAATTATAGCACGTTTACCCAGTTCATTAAGGAAGAAGAAGCAACGACAGAAAACGATCATAATTATAGTACATTGGTTGAATATACTACGATTCATATACCTATTTTTCATTATTATGGAAGGGATTGTATGATGGCATAGCATAAAGCATCTATCGAAGAGAAATATGATTAATTTAGACTATCAATAAAATGAATCTCTTCAAAGATTGTTATATGCTAATGACAAAAGTTGTTACAAGATGACAAGAATGAATCGATTTGCCTTCTCAAAACTTTGTGACTTGTTAAGAACTATTGGTAAATTATCAGTTTCTCGAAATATGCAATTTGACGAGCAAGTTGCTGTCTTTTTACATATTATTGCTCATCATGCAAAGAATAGAGTTATCAAATTTCATTTCATACGGTCTGGAGAGACAATCAGTAGATATTTCCATCGTGTTTTGAATGCTATTTTACGACTACATAATGAGTTATACAAAAAGCCACAACCAATTCCTGCAAATTCAACTAATGATCAATGGAAATGGTTTAACGTACATACATATTTGCATAATTTTTCATAGTCATCTTTAATTTAGGCCGTCTTTGTAATTTTAGCAACCATCGATTCATGTCTTAGGACTGCATTGGTGCTTTTAATGGAACATACATTGAAGTGATTATACCAGAAATAGAAAAACTTAAGTATGGGTCAAGAAAATAGAAAATTGCAATTAATGTTCTGGGTGCATGTTCACCAGATATGCAATTTATCTATATTTTATCAGGTTGGGAAGGATTTGCAACAGACAGTCATGTTTTGAGAGATGCACTTTCAAGAAATAATGGACTAATCCTTCCTCGCGGTAAATATGCTTTATTAAGTTTATTTAAATTGACAACATAAATATATCAGAAATCTAAAGTCTTAATTTTTACTTACAGGGCAATATTATTAGGTTGACTGTGGATATATGAACGGTGAAGGCTTTCCCGCTCCCTATAGAGGACAACGATATCATTTGACTTTGTGGAGAACAAATTATCAACCAAGTACCCTTAAAGAAGTATTTAATTTGAAGCACACAAGAGCAAGGAATGTGATTGAGCGTTATTTTGGATTACTAAAGAAACGTTGGGCAATATTGAGGAGTCCCTCATTTTATCCAATAAAAGCTCAAAATAAAATTATTTTAGCTTGTGGTCTTCTTCATAATTATGTAAGACGTGAGATGCAATATGAACCAACAGAAGACAAAGTACCAGAAGTTCCAGATATGCAAATAAATGGGCAATACTCAAGTAATGGATCTGATGAAGAAGACGAATCAGAGTTGATAACAAATGTAGAACCATCGGATGCATGGATGTTATGGAAAGAAAATTTAGCTAATGCAATGTTTAATTCATGAATATAATTGAGCACATTTTTTTTTCTTTTTAGTCATTTAACTGTCAATCTTATTTCAAGAAGTAAAATTTTCTTGTAATTGAATAGTTAAAGTTGCTTTATATTTTTTTGCAATTAATAAAGATTATTTCTTTTTCTTATATATTTGCTTTATCTGAACTAATTTTGTAAATTATTCTTAAAAGATATGAGCTAAGCAACAGATATGAATTTTGACCTTGGAAAGAATAGGCGAAAATAGTCAGACGAAGAAGATCAAAAGCTTATTAAAGCACTACTTGACTTGGTTCACGATGGGACCTACAAGGCTGATAACGGATTCAAGTCAGAATATCTTGGAGTATTAAAAAAGGCACTTGAACGAAAATTACCAAGTCGTGGAATAAAAGGAAGGCCAAATATTGAATCACGAATTAAGACATTTAAAAATCCCTTTCACATTGTGTGGGATATGTTAAATGAAAGTACAAGTGACTTTAGATACGATCCAAATTTAAAGTGTGGTTGCTAAGAATGATATTTAGGAAAATTATTTGCAGGTAATTATGTTTTTAACTAATATAATTTTAGATTTTATTATACATTAAATTTTTTTATAACATTTATTTAATATTTGATTACAGAGTCACAAGGATGCAGCTCAATTTAAAAATAAGCAATTCCGATATTATAATGACTTTTGTACTATTTTCGGGAAAGATCGTGCCACAGGAAGCAATGCCCAAGCTGTTGTTGATGTTATTGATAAAGTTGAGGTTGAAACTGCAAATGAGAATGATGATAATACAGTTAGTTTAGATGATATTGATCTTAGATCCCCTCTTCTTTCAAGAAATCAAGAAGTATCTGAAGAGAATTATGTTCGTGGGCGTAAAAGAAATAGGTCTCTTACAGATAGCCTCGAAAAATCTATCATCGATGTTGCAACTATGATTACTTCATAAATTAAAGAAGAACCAACCAATTTAGTAGAGCTATTGGGATTAATGCTCTTGAAAACAAACTGAAACTGAATGGAGAGTTATCAAAAATAACTTTATTTAATCAAAGTCAACGCCATCAAATTGGTCTAAACATTGCTCGTGATGCTGATGCATTAGATTTTTTCTTTATTCTCCCAGATGACAAGAAAGAAGGCTTTGCTAGAAATTTTTTAGATTAAAATTTTTGTGAGTTTATTTTTTGTGATTTTTGCAATAAATAATGTAGTTGAATTCTGTCATTTATATTTCGTAAATTTGCATTTAATGTTTTCCTTATCTATTGGTTTGCTATTTTGTTTAATATATATAAAGTATTGGATTAAATTGAAATATTTCTTTAAAGTAAGGGCTTTAATGTAAAATAATAATATTTATTCCTTATTAGTGGATTAAGATGTAAATAGCATAAATTTTATGTTAAAACTGGCAATTACCATATTTTTAGAAATGTATTGGGTCAAAAATGTAAAAAAACTTCGATTCCATTCATCTCGATGACTGAGCCTATCAAACAAATGAAAGAAATTAAATCCATCCTTAACGATTCCATTCTTACCATATTCCAAACAAAGATATGGAATCAACAATTCCTTTCCATTCATTATCTCATTCCATTCTATTTTTGATTCCATTCCATGTCAATTCCATTACTACAAAACAAACACACCATAAAGCTTTTTATCTCAAGTGGCATATGAACTGCCCATACATTCTAACAATTAGACGCCAAGCCCTGGTCAATGTGGGAGGATAGAGTACAAATATGCCTTCTTAACAGAGAGCCCCATGCCTCCAGGTCCAACCATCTCCCCAAACATACGACCTAATCTCATGGAGCATTTGCAAAAGTACGATAGCCTCCTCTAGTTGAGCCTCGAAGAGGGAGTCAAGAAACGGTGGCATATAGCAATCATCCGCCAATCAATCAGCCATCAAGGTAGAAGGACGGGTGGCAAGGGCAGCTAGCCTGGGGTATGCCTCCACCAGGATACCTGCAGGAGACTAAGCATGCATCCATAACCTAAAGCTAGAGCCATCACGCAGCATGGCCTACAATGTGACTGAACCCTCAAAATCCTCCGTAGCTCTTGAAGCACCCTTAATACCAATCCACCACTCATCCCAATCAACCATGTCCCATAGGATTCAGAAAGGATCATCTTCCAAAAAGGCAATTATGGGACCGTGAGATAGAGAACCCACTTTCTGATCAGGGCTTCATTCATCACTTGTAGATTCAAAAATCCCAGACCTCCCATCTCCTTGGGCTTACAAACCTCCTCCTAAGCTAGTAGGGGCATGTGGTTGTCCCCAAAGCCAGAAGCCCATAAGAATTTCCTCCTGATTGAGTCAATCCTCTTCAAAACAACTACCAGCATCCTCATTGATGACAGGTAGTACATGAGCAATGCAGAGAGGACGGCAGACAAGAGCACAAGTCTGCCCCCTCCAGAAAAATGTCAAGCCACCCATCATTGCAAACAGTTCTCCATCCTCTCCATAATCAAGATGCAATGAATGACAATGATGCAAACAAGGGAGAGCAAGAAGCCAAGATATGTGAAGGGTGTTTGCAATTGCTACACACCAAGAGTCCCCCCATATTGTGCCGCCTGATCCCCAATCATCCCAAATGGGAGGACGCCTAAATTTGGAGATTTAATCTCAATCCAAAGGCTTCTCCAAAGACCTCTAAGAGCAACCACACTACTCTGGTTTCAACAACAAAACCCTCAATAAAGAAGATGGTGTCATCCATGTATTTTAGTAAAAGAACCACAATACCCCCTTAGGTTAGAGCCAAAGGACTCAAGGAGACCAACCTTACAAAGAGTGTAGCTTGAAGCCACCAAGAAACCAATGGCTAAGACGAGCAACATCAAGGCAAAATGGCATCCCTAGATCACCCCTCTCCTAGGGTTCATCCATCCCCCCTCAAGCCAACCATTTACTAGGATGGATCAGGATGCAAACATGATACAAGCTTCCATCCAACAAATCCATGCAAGTAGGAAACATCTTAAACTGAGATTGGACAAGAGGAAATTCCTATCCAAGCTATCATTTGGAGAAACTAATCTTCTAGCAAAAGGCTTCTGTCCCATCCCCTATATGAGGCAATAGAATCTCCAAAGCAACAATGTAGTTCTCTATGATCAACCTGTCCTCGATGAAAGCAAACTATACTTGTCTAACCAAGTGGTCAAGAACCTCTCCCAGGCAATGTGCCAAGGTCTTGGCCACCAAAAGATAAAGAGTTGAAGAGAGCTATCGACCTATAATCTCCCACAGATTCCACTATTTCTCCTTTGGGGAGGAGAAAAAGGAAGAAGCAGTTAATCTTCGTTAGGTCTACTCCAGCCAAAAGCTTATCAAAAGCCACCAAAACATCTTGCCCTCAAGAGTTGCTAGAACTCCTTGATAAAGAAAATTGGGAAGCCACTTGGTCCAAAGGAGCCTTCTTACTTTAAGGAGCTAAGGGCTTGCCATACCTCCTCCATGAAACTACAGGAGAAGGAATCTACATCCTCCTGGCTAATCGTTCTTAATTGATATCCTCCCACAGGCTAGGTCTTATGATCACTCTAAGAAAAGAGATGGCTATAGAAGTCAACAAAGGCCCTACCAACCTCTTGCCTACCTAAGTGTGGGCCATTGTGGTCCAAAATGGAGTAAATCTACATCCCACTTCCCCTTCCATTCACAAAGGACTGGAAAAACTATTGGAGTGACAAGGTCCCCTGCCCTCAGCCAAAGTTGCATGGATCTCTATCTCAAGGCAATCTCCTTTTTGTCTTCCATATGGACACGAAGACAGAACTCAAATCTCTCTACAACCTCTTGTGTAGATAGATTTCTGGTGTCCTCGAGTCTATCTAGCCTTGAGATGCCCTTCAAAGCCTCCTCTCTAGATTTGTTTCTAGACACCTTCAACTCCTTTTTAAACTCTATAACCTTGTCTCAGAGGTAGAGGGTCTTCTTATGGTACACTATGGTCGGAGGACTAGTCACTTAACACTCTTTTCACCAGTGCTCCCTCTACCCATGAAATCCGTCATCCACGAGCCAAGACCTTTCAAACTTGAAATAAGTACTATAGCAAGTGCCTTCCACAGAGCTCCACTCCAAGGGAGTGTGATCAAACAAGGGTCATGGCAGGGCCCTTGCCATGCTAAGTAGAAACCACTCACAAAAGTTGGCAAAGCCAAAAAACCTATCTAGTTGGGATCTGGGGCCTCCTTCATCAGAGCTTCTCTAAGAATATCTACAATTAGGGACCTCAAGCATTATTGCATCAACAACAAAAACCCAATCAACAATGTCATTTGATCCCCTGTCTTTGCCTCTAAGATTATCAAGTCTCACCTCAAGAGTTACATTAAATCCCCTACGCATAGCCATGCATCATTAGTCACCAACAAGGACAACTCCTCCCAGAACACCACCTTGTCGTCTAGAGTGCAAGGTCTATAGACATTTATGAATCTGCATGAGAAACCATCACTGCTCTCATGGAGAAGGAACGTCAAAAAAAAAAGACAGAACGTCTTGTGATGGCAATCAGATTCAATGTGTCCTTCCAACCAACAAGCAATACACGGGATCTACGAGTACCATTCAAGGCCGCATGGTCACCTACACAGCCCCCTTTGCCCAATGATTCGGGGGGGGGGGGGGGGGGGGGGGGGGGCGCCGGGGGGGTTGGTATGTGGGGGCAGTCCTCCAATTTGGTCTCCTAGAGAAGGGCAGTTGAGTGTTATTTAAGAAACTTTATTTAAGGTTAACTGCCATCACACTTCATTCTTCAGTAGCAGTGGCTGAATGTTAACATGATAGGAGTGGGGCCCCTGCTCTTTTAGTCGCCTTGTTGGAAGCCACAATGGAAGAATTAGTTCTCATCCTTGCTGCCCTTTAGGAAGTCAGACCCGGCCATGGAAGGGATGGGTTGATTTGGAGGTATGGAACATTCAAGGTTAGGAAGGCATATTCAGTCTATCTTTCTATCTTTCCACATATAAGCCAGGAGTTCAGCCAGGATAATTAGAGAATCAGGATGTCTAGGATGTTCTCAACGTGAAGTTTTACATCTGGCTGCTTAGAAGAAAAAAAAGATGGTTGCAAAAATTTTCAGGCAGCATTGCACCCTTGATATGGACAACATTTACATTTTCTACAGCTCCTTACTTGGCAATGTTGATCATCTATTTTTCAGATGTCCTCATTCTCAGAGATGTTGGACAGAGGCAGGCAACTGGTCTGTCAACTTCACTTCTTTTTATTCTTTTTGGAGTACTTCTGATAATGTTCATTTTGGGGTTGATGTTGGTCAGTTTAGGAAGGCCTTTATCCTCCATTGGTGTACTTGGTTGAAGCAAAATAATTGTATCTTTAGAAGGGTCGTTCCCTCTGTTGATGATGTGGTGTATCATTGGGTTGCCTTACAGCTTTTTGAAACTGATTAATGAATCAGTGGGTTAACATCTCTTGTTAAACCACCAATTTATTTTCCAAAATGAGAAAAGAAAATTAAAGCCACCATGCATACAACCTTAGCTTGAGAGTTGCCTATGACTACAGGCACAAGTAGAAGGAAAACCACATCCACATGCAGAAGAAAGTAGCCACTATACATATGTCAGAAGCAGGAGCAATGGAAGAGCTAATAGTGTGAAAACAAGCATGAGACTCAACTATAGAGGCTGGCAACAGAAGGGAATTCCTCGTTAATCACCATCTTGTCCTTAACTAAATTATACATAGCACCAAGTTCAGGAAGGAATTGAACTGCATGAATGTCTTTTCTACTTGGTCATAGACATGATATCCTCCTTGAAAGGTTGATACAAATGTGCTTACTCTAGTTGCAGTGTGATGTGAGAGACAGAGTATTTCTTCAAATTTGGTATCTCCTCAACGGGCTTAAAAGGCCATGCCACATTTGACTTCTTGTGGTAGTAGGGGTGCACATTGGTCGGGTCCAACCCGAGCCCAACCCAATCCAACCTGGTTGGGTTAGGTTAAGAAATATGATGGATTGGATTGGGTTGGGAAAATCCCAACCTGATAAAAAATTGATTCAATTGGGTTTGAGGTTTAACCAACTCAACCCAACCAGCAACTCAATTTATACATGTGCACACACACACACATATATGTATAAGGAACTTGTTAACAGTTGTTGGATGATAACCAAAATATCGCTGTGATTATTTTGACCCCCCATGTGACCCACTCAAAGGTCCCAAACAGGACAAACACTCATCTCCTGCATCCCCTTCATCCCCAGTGTCACCCTCATCTCCCACAGTCACCATCTCCAGGAAGTTCCCTCATCTCCAACCTCCAAGAAGTTCCACCACCCTCTCCTCTCCTCTTCTCTCCTTGGCGACAGCAACACCCTCTCCTCTCCTTGATCGCGAAGATGCCCCCTCTTGGTCATGCTCTTTAGGTAACCCTTACCCTCCTCCCCTCCTTCAACCCCCCACCCCCGCCCGACGACCCATCACCTGGCCCACCCCTCCCTCTCTCAATGCCTTAGCACCATCACCACCTGACCCATCGCTTGTTTACATGTAATTCTAGACTTATTGTGTTTATGAAAGATTTTTTAAAGTTTACAATTACTTGTAAAGTATCGTAAGTCCATTTACTTATTTGCTTCATTAACTTTAATGTTCTAAAAATTTATATCCAAATATCTATATTTGTCTTCTAGGGTTTTTTTTTTATCAATTATTGGTATACAACTAATCTTTCATGTGTATCTATCTTGTTTGTTATCAGGCATGTATCTTTCGTTATTTTTAGATCATATCTTTTTTTTTCTTTTTAGAAAAGTAAAAGGGCGATTATCCATATGATAACCACCCAACGTCATTCTATCAGCCCATTAAAGAGGTTACATCACAGATTACATAGCAGATTCCCAAAACACCACCTAGGAAGAAATGAAGGAAACAAAATTCTCTACATAGGGTATCTCACCACTAAACACCACCCTATTCCTCCACAACTAGACACCCCACAACACCGCTAACACCTTAGCTCTATCCTTCTTGGATCTAAAGGAGGTATCTCCACCAAGACCATTTCCTCTCTGAAACGAAGACCAGAAGCTGACCATGTCATGGGGAGCAATCTAATCGATTCCCATCTTCCTCCAAACCTACACAACAAAAGGACACTGCAAAAAGAGGTGTTGAACATCCTCGTCTACACCTTTAAAACGAGAACATCTCACGTCATCTATTTGGACCCACCTCGCCCTCCACACCCTCGTCACGATTCTCCCCCTCCTCATTAGCCAAGCAAAGATCTTGACTTTCAACGGGCAATCCACCAACCAAAGCATTCTACAGTCCCTCAAAAGATCGAAATCCAAATTCTTCGAGACAATACCCAACCTACAGACTGCCTTCGCAACAGTAAACTCCCCCTCTTCCCAGCAGGATGCATCACCTCCCTCTTTCAACGCCCAACCTTCTAGCTCCTAAATCAACTGCTGAAACTCTGCACACCTCTGGTCCGAGAGGCCTCCCCAAAAGGACAGACACAAGGCTCCATCCCAATACCACCCCATCGTAGCAACCGAGTCCACAACTCTCACAAAGAGGCGCAAGTACCTGTCACTAAGACACGTTCCAATTCCCAACCAGTCATCTAGCTAGAATTAGAAAGCATCCCCTACCCCTAGGACAAGCATAAAGAAGGAACACACCTTCGGTGCCACAGCCCCCAAGCCTCTGAGGAAAGGAGAAACCCCAAGACGGGGAGACTCCAAAGGTCCCCAAGAGAGGAAGGAACCATAACATTGTTGCAACACATCGCCAAGAAGACCTTGTTCTCGTCACACCAGTCTAGTGATCCACTTCGTGAGGAGGCTGAGGTTAACCCTCTCCTCTCCACATCCCTAACCCGCAGCCCCCCCTCCTTTACCGACCTACAGACCTCTTCCGACACCACCAGCCTTTCCCCTTCACTGCCATCCCCACATTAAACCAAAAGAAATCTCTCATCAACCATGTGATCTTCTTTTCAATCTAATGTGATATCCTAAAGACGGAAAGAAAGTACACTGGTAAGGAGGATAGCACCGCCTTCACCAGGGTCAGCCTCCCTCCCCTCAACAACAATTTGGATGATCATCCGGCCAAACTCCTCTCCATCCTCTTCAACAATGGTATCCAATCTTGCATCATGAGACAATGATCAAACAGGGGCAGTCCCACGTACACCAGCGACAATGCACCCACAATTGTCCCAAGTGTATCACCAACAGCCTCCACCCCCTCGCCCAACATGTTCATCAGGATAAAGCTCGACTTCTAATAATTAATCCGCAACCTTGAGGCCTCACCAAAAAGTTCCAGAAGAACTCTCATCCTCCTAACCTCCAGGACGAATCCTTCAACTAGAAACAAAGTGTCGTCCGCGTACTGCAACACTGGAACCTTTCTATCATTGTCAACCACAAAATCTCTGATCAAGCCCCTGGCACAGGACCTATGAGTCACCCTTGCAAAGGCATCCGCCGCCAACACGAACAGCATAGGAGTGAGAGAGCAACCCTGTCTAACCCCCCTCCTGTTTGCACCCAGCCTCCCGCAGAGTTCCCATTAACCAGGATCGAGAAGGATGTCGTCGTAACACACCTTTTCATCCAATCAATCTAGCCCCTCCTTAGCAGGCAAAACCAAAGAAAACCCCACTGCACGGAGTCGTAAGCTTTACTAAAATCAACCTGCGACAGAAAAGCCTTCCTTCTCTCCCTCCTCCAGGTAGCTGGAGCTTCCATAGCAACAACAAAGCCATCCAGAATTCCTCTCCCCAGGACGAAGGCCATCTGTACGACCGAAATCAGATCACTCAAAAGGCCACGGAGTCTGTTAGCTAGAACCTTCGCGACAATAAGATACACAACATTCGATAAGGTGTTTAATCGTAAGTCCTCAATTGCCTCCGCACCCTCCTTCTTAGGCAGCAAGAAAAGATAGATCCTATTCAGCTTATCAAACCCTATATTCCCAATCGCAAACTCCATCATTTGCAGCACCTCAACTTCGACCATAGGCCAGAACTCCCTAAAAAAGATGATCAGGAACCCATCTAGGTAGGGCATCCCTCTGCATTAAGGCCCCACACTACCTTCCTCACCTCGTCCTCTGTGAATATAGATGTGAGACCCAACGCTTGCTCCGCTGAAATACTCCACACATCCTCCTCTCTTCGCCTCCAGCACCCCTTTCTGCGCCTCCCCATAAATTCCCTAAAGTAATCCACCGCAGCCCGTCCAACCTCCTCCCTACCCGAGAATGTCTCTCCATCCACCAGCAACTTCTCAATCCAATTCCTCCTCCTCCTAGCTGAGGCCACCTGGTGAAAGAACCTGGTGTTGGAGCCGCCCTCTCTCAACCATGTCCTTCTCGATCTCATCTTCCACTCCACCTCTGCTTTCTTGTCCTCCTACTATACCAGCCATGTCATCATAACCATGCACTCTCTATTGTCTGCAGACATAGAGTCACAATCCTCCTTCCTATCAAACCTAGAAATCTCTGCAAGTGCCTCTGCCTTCCTGTCGCCCCTGGACTCCCTCAGCTCCCTCCTAAACACCCTCAAGTGCTCCCACAGACCGCCAGCTTCTTTGCCAGTCAAACTGCAATTGACCCCTCCACCTCCATTGAGTTCCACTTCTCTACCATGGTTCCGAACCCCTCCTCCATCAACCAAGATATGTCAAATTTGAAGTATGTGCCAAAGTAGACCCCCTCATTGGTCCTCCACAAAAGAGGCGTGTGGTCCAAGAAGGGCCTTTCCCTAGTAGAAACATCCGCCAGCGGGAACACCTCTGCCATCTCCACGTTGGATAGGAACCTATCAATCCTAGACTTCTGCCCACTGGTGTTCCTCCAAGTGTATGAAAAGGACATCGAGATCAAGTCGAGAAGTCCGAGCAGAGCCACAAACTCCACAAAGTGTTCTGACCTGGGATCCTATCTCCCCTACCCATCAGGCCTATCATCAGTTTGCAAAGTGACGTTGAAATCTCCTCCAATCAACCATGGCACTCCATGACACTATGACGCCATCGTCGCAAGTTCCTCGCACATTACCACCCTCGCCTAAGCATCTGATGGACCATAAACACCTGTAACAACCATTTTGACCCCATCTGTTGGCATCACCAACTTGGCAAAAATGACATGACTTCCTCTAAAGCAGACTTCCATGGTGAAGATGTCATGGCACTGATAAATACGCATTTATTCAAGATAAAATGTCTATTTATGTGAGTTCCTAAGTTTAACATTGCATTTGACATTGTGAATAGTGCACAACATTCATCATATTACATTTAGGATGACTTGTATAAATTGTATATTAATTTGTGTATTATTATGGCTAGGAAACAGGGTGACACATTTCGGAGCTTCAGATAAAAAATCTGACCATACAAATGAATCCAAATCGATGATCACAACCCATTGACGTGAAAATCATCCTCTACGAGCATCTGCAGGTGGACGGCCCAAATGATGTCACGTGGAATCATCCAGGCCGCCCAAAGCCAACTACAGCTCTTCCCCGTCCGCTAAAGGATTCTCAAGCACACGTACCACCATCGGATGAAGATCCAACAGCGGCTAAGGTGCCACGCCTCATCAAGCTCACGGTCGTTGGATGAAGATCCAACGGCCATGAGCGTGTGGCCACCGTGATGTCCGCATGACAATCCGCAGCCATAGCTCAGTGGCGAAAAGCATCACTCTCAACTCACAGACGCACGATCGAGACCCCCTAAGCGAGTTTAATACGTTGCGAAGAAGGGATGAAATTCAACCGTTGATGTGTGATCAGATGCCAAAGGAGCAACGGCGTGGCAGCACCAATTGCGAGTGAGCAGTACACGTAAATATACGTGCTTGAGGCGTGATTTGATGAAGCAAGCAGGCGTGATTATGGGTCGTTCGATCAGAATCTGATGATAAGACGTCCGCACGTAGTCTCCAACGTCCAATGGCAATCCGAAGCACTGATCCAACGCTCAACATCATCTCCTGCGCGATCGTGCACATTTAAGGCACGATCATCAGCTCGCCTCAGTCGTTTGATTAAGTATTGGATAGTCTGCAGTCATCCTCGCTTGGACAGTGCGGTCCTCCTCAACGCCAACTGCTATGCGCAGGCAATTGCACAATCTAAGGGTCCAACGACCAACAACGTAGGCTAACACGCGCTAAAGCGACCTTCCACCAGTCAAATGACCTCATTAAGGCCTATATAAGGCCCTATACCCCCTCCCTTCACATCCATCTTCAACAAAAGCAACTCTCCACCACTCCAAAGCTCAAGCAAGGTCCTTGGAGTCGTCGAGCCACCGACGAAAGCATCTCCACCACATGGTTGCCTCGCCTCTCCACTTTTCACATTTATTTTCCAGTTTTCGTTAAGCATTTAGCTAGCTTTATTGCTAGGATTTGCAAGACACTTTCACTTGTGCAATATAGTTCTTGTTGTCATGAGTATTGTCTTGTTATTCATGCCATTCCACATTTTTATTACTACATTATCATGTCTTGTTTTCGTGCGTAGTTAGCAAACCTATGTTTTATCACGGATCTCACTCTCGCTCTCTTCACAAGCAAATCAAAATAGCCATCATGTGTAAATAACATTAGCAACTCTAATTGATCCAATTTCTTGCCTCATAACATCAACACTCGCACTCATTTTACCATATTCTTCTTTAAAATTGACGTATTTGCACGCTACAACAAACGAATTATCACTTCGCATTTTTCGACATCAGGCACAACCCAAACATCTGCCCCCCCAAGCAGCCAACTGCATCTAGAGCCTGGAATCTTCCATCCATGAGCCCCTGATCTCTCTCCATAGTCTACCATCACATGAAGGCAACTTCGTCTCCTGAAGCAGCACCACATCCGCCCTCCACTAGCGAATGTAACTCCCCAACGTCAACCTCCTCGACAGGCCGTTGAGACCCCTGACATTCCAAGAGAGTATACCATTCATTGGGTGCTCACAGTGACCTTCGCAATCGGACAGAATCCCACCGCCTCTACTGTCCGACACACCTCCTCATCAGTTCAATCCAACACACCAGACCCCTAACATGGGAGCTGTTGTGAACCTCCGTGGCCATCAACCACCACCTGGGATCCATGGTCGATCCTCTGGAATCTCCACATCCGGCTATAACGGAGGCCACCGCCCCAGCCCCAGTACACCAAGCACGACTGCCATACATTCATGCTGACTTCCACCTGGTCGTCGACCTGACCCATTGCACGAGACTTCGAAAAGCCCTCCATCGATGCCTCGGTTCCCTCCAACGAGCCAACGACTCCCTTCGTCGCCGACCCGCTACCTTCCTGCTATGGATGTCACCGTGGGTCAACATCCCCCTCCGAAGAGCCATTAGCCCCCTTCATCACCATCTCACCGCCGTCCTGCTACAACTATCGTTGCAGGAGGTCGGCGGCCTTCTCCAATGGGCCAGCATCCCCCTCCGTTGTCGTCCGATCATCGCCCGCCACGGTGAGTGCAATGGACCGACAGGCTCCTTCGACGCACCAACAACCCCCTTCGTCGTCATCTCACCGCTCTGCTATGGCAGTCGCCGCTCGCCGACAGCTCCCTCCAACAAGCCACCTTCTACGCTAGTAGGCTAAGGGCCAGCGGCCCCTTTCGGCCGAACTCCATGCACATCCACACCAAATTGCACGATCCTCCGCACGTCCTCCACGTGGCCGAAACCACCATCCCTCGTTCCCACTGACGAAGGGCTCCAGGGGACAACATTCGCAGTCTCCCCACCATTAGTGTGGACGAGCATGAGTGAGACTTTGTCCATCATGATAAACAAGTCCCTAATGATAAACGGTTCCGCGTGCACCTCACCATCAAGTTTGGATCCTTGCGTGGGGTAGGCACCACGCGCTTTAATCCCCTCCATCTATACACGCATGCCAGCAGGATTACGAATACATTTGAAATCCGATGTTTATGCTCCCCGATCCACAATCCACATCGAAGTCTCCGCGCCTTCCTCTGCCATCAACACCACCGAGTACGTGGTTCACGCGGACGTTTCGAGAAACACATCCACATCAGCATCTCCTCATCTCCCCCTTGATCATGTTGTCCAAGCCATTGTCGTACCTCGAGACGCCACCTTTCGATGCCTCATCGACGTGCGACCCTCCATCCTACAAGTAGTAGCTCCAACCATATCGCGCAGCGTACTGCCCCATTGTGTGAAACTAATCACCCATGAGGATCCTCCATGCCGAAGCACAATTTTCTCCAAAAGGGGGAGGCCTACCTTCGGCTTCACAACAACCCTCAGAGGACGTGTTGTGAGCCCCGCATTCCTACACTCTCTGAGTCGAGCAAATGGTGCCAACACCGCCTCCACCTCCTCCACTGTCACCAACCACTATGGGATCTCTGAGACGATCACCTCATAGAGCGACCTCTCCGATGTACGTTCCAGAGAAACCCCATGTGAGGACAGGGCTTTCTCCACCTTAATTGCCTCGACTCTATCTGGAACTCCTCAAAACAAAGCTTTTCCTTCCTAGACGAGGGAAGTCCAAGGACCAAGAATTTCCTCTCGTCGAGAGCCAAGACCTCCACCCTCTTCTCATAGCCGCAACCTAAAGCACCAACAACCACCACACGGCTCATCCTACCCTCCAACACCTGTCCCACCAAGCCCTCCTCGACCGCTACACCAAAGGCAAACACCCCTTTAGACCACGACACATCAACCTCAGCCTGAGGCACCCTCCTAGCTAGTGGCGAAGGCAGGGAACTACCCCCTCCACGACCGCACAGCATACTTCAATGTCTGAACCCACCACACCACCAGCATCTCCAGGGATCGCGGCAATCCCAAGCCCAATGCCCGTGACAAAGGCACCAAAAGCATCTCTCCTCCCTCACATCGCCATTATGCTCCCCAACTCCGAGGCCTTCGCCCAGTGGCAGTCGCTTCCTCCTTACCACCACGATCCACCCATCTGCCTCCACCCCCTCCCCCGGGCTATCTCCATCCTTCTAAGTGTCTCTCACTCTCTCTTTCAGTGGCTCCCACTCTCCATCCCCAATCGTATCTTTATTTTTTCTTTGAAGTTTTTTATTTTTACCTTTTTTTTTTACTTTTTCATATGATACAAGTTATTTATGAGTTTAAAAATTTTTTATTAAGTAATAAAGACATAGGAATATATAGGAGATAAATATAAACTTTGACTAGTCAACAACTCGCTCAAGCCGATCCAACTGACCTAATTTTATGGGCTAGGTTGGGCTGAGTTCAATGGTGCAATGGGTCGAGTTGGAAAATATCCTAACCTGCAAACCATGGGTTGGGTTTCGTTTGGTTTGGTTTGAATTACACCTTGACCCGTGTGCATCCTTATGTTGTAATGAATTGTATGGCAAGTATCCCATACATTTTCTAGCATTAGAAAGTATGATCTTAGACCATGCACATTCCATTTACCTTCTACACTGTTAAGGAAATGTGTTTTGCAACGCACATTACACAAAGGACACATGGCCACCTACTCTCCCTAAATCACATACTAAGTGGGCCCTATGTCGCTGCTTAGCCCCCCCCCCCCCCCCCCCCCCCCAGAATCAAACATCGACAATATTTGCATCCAAACCAAATATCACCGATGATTTTTACATTTGAAACAAATGTCACCAATAATTTTCAATTATAGGTAAAAATCACTAATGATTTCCTAATCTTTGGTCGATAGTGGGCCCCACCACGTGCATTGTAAAGGACACGTGACCTTTCACGTGACAATAACAAACATCACCGGCAATACTTGAATGCACCGATGCATTGTGCTAGTGGATCGCACCCAAGTGGAAGGAGTAAGCATGTAGCGGGGACGCGTGGCGTGGGCCCCACCTCTGCGTTGCATTTTACGCTGTAAAATGTGTTTCTTTACATTTTGTCACTCTATAAGGAGTCGTAGATAATGTTGTATGAACATTGAATGCTGAATACCTCACACAAACTTGTGGAATTAGTTCAACACATTATTATACGCAGAACGGATTGTGGTACAACCCAAGATATTTCTGTAAGTCCCCAAAATGGGATGACAAGAAGATTTTGTATCAAAACACCATCCAAGTTGATGAGGAATGTGCTTTTTCAACAAACAGAAATTAAATAAGCAGAATGCAGCAGACCATGGAAAGAAGTGGCCTCCTTCCCTAAATGCAGCCCTTAAATGCAGCAGAATGCTAGTTGCATCAAGTTTCATAGCAGCCCCTAAATGCAGTGTAAGGCGGCGGTACATAGGAGAAGTCATCTCAGAAGGCTTGGCCTCCTTCCCTACCAATCAATCCCTCTATGGTACTCAAGACACGCTACCTTTCTAACGTAAGTTCATGACAGTGGAGGAAGACTCTGCCTAACAGAAGACACAAAGAAGAATTCTTCAAGTATCAATACATCTTCCCTCACAAGGGGCGATGTGTTCAGTAGGTCATTCATGACAGAGAGGAGATGAAGACACAGATATTGTGACATACTGGGAGAACATGCTCAAGCTGGCATGCTGCTTCCCTATTCCTGCATGCAATCATGCACAGTGATGCTATGCAGCACAACATTTGCATGCATGCTTCTGCCTAAAGTGCTGCTCAACAATGCCAGATGAACGCTAAAGCACTGGCATGCACACACCTATCATATGCCACCTTTGTCTGGTACAACCCTACCTGCACTGAAGCATGTTGCACATCGTCACTAGTACGTATGCGGGGGACTGCTTGCAGTACCGCATACCATGTGCCTCCTCTGCATAGAAGCTAGTGAATGATCACCCATGATACACGAGAGCATGGAGAATAGGGAGAGGAACACCCACGGCTAGAAAGAGGGGGAAACTATTTCATGGAAGGCTTAAAGCGGGAAATGCCCAAGGACCTGCCACACTCTGATACAATGCAAATTGACTTGCCTTAATATTGTAGAAAGGGTATGCTCTCTAAATTTATAGAAAAGCACCTGAGAAGGAATCACGTAGAAGTCCAAACACGTACAATATGAATCGTAAAAGAATATGTCTAAAAGGGCGAAAGACAAGAAAAGAATATTTAAATAACTAATCTCTAGCACCGCACTTTCTTCTTATGCATGTAAAGTCCTAGCACCCAGGCATGCATATTAGAGAAGTAGCAGTTTTGCACTGTGTAAAAGCTACATCCCAAAAGAAACTAGTCTACACAAGATAGCTTAAGCATACTGAAGATTGCTAAAGATAATTGCAGCCAACAAGGGCAATAGGCTAGAAAAGCATTTGCAAAATAAAATAAATATTCTGCATATGAGCACTTAGTAAAAGCCACATACCATAAGAAACTAATCTACAACAGATAGCTTAAGCATACTGAAGATTACTAAAGATAATTGCAGTCAACAATGGCAATAGGCTAGAAATGCACTTGCAAAATAAAATGCATATTCTGCATATGAGGATCCTGAGAGGGGACAAAGAAATAATACCAGATTCTCATGAGGTTTCATTGGTGCTGTAGGCAAGGCAGGAATTTTAACTTCTTCATAGCCTTTTTCAACTGACCTGACAGTTCCTTGAGGAAGAGCAGTAGCCACTAATGAATTAGACCCTTGCACAGTCCCAATGAGATCATCAAACGGTTGCTTTCTCTCACTTGCATGCAGCAACGACAAAAAAGTTTCAGCACCAAACTCGCTCTCATTCTTGGTGCCATGTTTACGCCGTCTTTCTTCCTTGCGTCGAAGTTTATCAACTTGACGCTCCGACTCTGTCTGAATGGTAACCTGGAAAAACCATGTGTAAGCAAATTCCTTACGAATAAAAAGTTAAAAAAAATAAAGATGTTGTACCTGAGTACCATAACTTGGCATGCGTATTTGATTGTTCGATGACATTCTCTCAGATTTTAGTACAAATAACCCATGACGAATTGCATTAACAAGCTCCTTGCGGTTCTGCAACAAGAAGTGCTGATTAACTGTAATCCAGTCTACATAAAAGCAATATGGTAGACAACATGTACACATAATTTACTCAAGAATTGCATAAGCCATACTGGAGCCACCTAGTAATAGACAGTCTACTTCTTGTTAGCATTGCAATTGCCACTAAGATAGTGCAAATTAGACCTCAACTAGGCTTAGAAATGCTCAAAATAATTACTAAAAAGAGTCACATAAGCCACTTTTCATCAGTTCTAAAATACCCATCAGAAGGAAAATTGGAAATTGCATTTTGATCTTCACAAAAATATCAACACTTTTAAGTCAGTCTTTGAAGAAAATCAATAAACTAAAACAGTAAGGCACGAATGCATTAACCAACCTGGTTTTCAATTCAGTGACATATACTCATGCCTCAGTATACTACAGACAGAATCTTGATAACATACAAATTCATCTAATGCATATCAAACAAGGTTGTCGCATTGTCATTAGCAAATGAACAAGTCTATGGTGATAAAATTCATCCCATTTCTTAATGAAAGGAACAGTCATGATTTTGGAAACACAAAATGAAAGGATGACCACTCAAGGTCAATGGTTATCCATCGTTATTTGCATAGAAATTACAACCTTGCTGGAGCTTCCACCTAAGATGAAGCCAAGTGCAATGCGCAATGTTTTCTACATAACTCCTTGCTACCTTCAAAAGCATTCGATTCACACCACAAGGACCACACATTGATAGCTCCCTGATCGATTTTACAATGTTTAAAGGAGCTCCGAAAATCCCCATTGCCGGATGAATTAAATCTACTGCAGACTGGATAATCTACCTCATCACAAAATTGTGAAGTCTATGAAAACTGTAAATCAACCAAAACCAAGCATTAAATGGGGTCTCATGAACTCTTTTCCATATTAATTTAAAGTTGTCCAATATTTTGGACCAATTTCCTCATAACCCCAGAAATTTGATCATGCAACCAAATTGAATGTCCACTTGCAGATGGTGAATAAATAACTAGACTAGATGCAATGAGAAGAATACCAAAGAAAACCTTGATTTACATAGAAGCCCTTTCTAAAGAGAGAAGGAAAGAAACCATTGTGGAAAAGTCCCTTAAACTGGATATTCTGCAGTTTCCTTCAAAAGGAATAGGACACGAGTACAGAAACGCATGCTGCAACACATTTTACAACGCATGGGTGGAGGTATGGGTGGAGATATCAAAAAAAAGTAAATTCAAAAGTGGGGACCACGCCATGTGTCTAGATGGAAAATGATATTATAACTGTGAAAAAACATTCCATCATGTGAAAACCACTTCTCCACAAGTGCAAAACCACTTCCCACCATTTCCAACCAGTGGAAAGTGGTATTCAACTGATGGAAAGTGATATTCCATTGGCAGAAAACCACTTCCCACCATTTTCCACTGATTAAAAATGATTTTCAACTGATTTTCAACCGATCAAAAATAGTGTTCCACCAACGGACAATCATTCCACCATGTAGAAAACCACTTCCCATCATTTCCAACTGGTCGAAAATCGTATTCCACCGATGAAAAATGATTTTCAAATGGTTGAAAATGGTATTCCACTAGTGGGAAACCATTTCACAGGGAAATTCACTTTTCACCATGTTCAACTAGTGGAAAGTGGTATTCCACCAGTAAAATATCATTTTTTCCACCCGTGATTTTGATGTGGTAGTTGCCTTTTCAAGTAGTGGTGATGGACCCCACAGTACTTAGTTACTTGCTTAGAGTGAATGGGGGACACGACACGATCCCCATTACTTTTTTTTGATACCTCCACCAATGCGTTGCAAAACACAATGCAGCATGCATTTCTTTACTTTTTCACAAACGAATAATGGAAACAAGAGCCTCTCACATAGGCCACCACACACCTCTCACGCTCCCATTCCCCAATTAAACAAGGTGAGACTTAATGACCTTCACAAGAACCATTAGCCAACAATCAAGCATTCCTCGTTTCAATACTTTCACTCAACCTTTCCTTTTCAGAAAAAAAAGAAAAAAAAAATGAACTGTGAGTCACAGGGAATCCTTGGCCTACAAAGTGTTGGTAGAGCAACCACATCCCAAGCCTGTTTCTTACAAATAGATCTCGAGAATCTTGGCAGAACAGAGTGACTGTAGCAAGTTGCACATATGAAGAAAAGTTCCTTTTCCAAATTTTAAGCAACTGCACCAACTCCCATCGACCAAAGGACAGCAGCATGATGTGCAAGAAACAATGAGCCTTCAAATCATATATAAAAGCATTAGATTTGAACCTGAACTCACACTTGGAATTACTTGAGAACGAAGGCAAGAATGGAGTGTAATAAGAACACCTGAGTTGATCTTCATACGCAAAATCCCAGAATCAATGTGCTCTGATACAACATGACAAATGTACACAAAAGTAATAGCAATAAAACCAACGAGCAAGAATGAATATATCGTTAGCATATGTTTTTTATTTATTTGTTTGTACTGCTGAGTTTGTAGCTCCTCGGGAGCATCTCTATACTTTCACCCTTTCGATCTCTCTCATATAAGAGAGCCCAAAGGTTCCAATAAAGAATTGTCATTGCAACCAATTTAGTATCAGAACACCAATCCTAGACTGTGACTTTAGGTATCCCACCCCAAATCCTCCGAACCCTACCACTAAATCCCTCTTCCTCTCTCTATCTGATCGGCAGCAACGTCTCACCGACGACGCACCAAAGGTCGCACGTGGCTGTCTTGCGCATCTGAGGCAACGCGAAAGCAATGCTCGCATTAGGCGACGCTCCTGCAGGCTCACACGGCGATCACACACACCTAAGGTAGTGACCCAACGACGCTCGAGTGAGGCGACACTCTAGCAGACTCGCACGACAATCGTGCGTGTCTGAGGTGGCACTCCAGCGAACTCACACAACGATCGTGCATGTCTAAAGCAGCACGGCGGAGGTTCAAAGCGGCGTGGCAGAGCTCTGTGACTCGCATGACGATCGTGCATGTCTGAGGCAATGCTCCAACGGACTCACACAACGATCGTGCGTGTCTGAAGCAACGTAGCGGTTGTTAGAGAGACGCGGCGGAGCTCTGTGCACCTGAGGCGGCGTCGGCGGTGTTCAGAGCAGCAGATTGTCGTGCTGTTACACGTGTGAGGGGATTGTAGCCCCTTTCTAGGGCTACTTTCCTTCTCTACAGCAGGGAGAAAGAGACCTAGATCTCCTTGGCGCCTTCTCGAGTGCTCTCCTCACACCCAGGTTAGGCCAATGCTTGTCCAAGCAGGCCCTTTTGTTGAAGATGTAGATCTGAACATATCTGATTTTAGATCTATTGATGATCTCTTGGACATTGAAGACTGATTGAGTTTTTCGGATCATGAAGATGGCTTCAGATGATAAGTTTGAGGTGACATCGAGCTCTCTTTCGAACACCGAGATACTTAAGAATCTATTTTTCAGTCCCGTGGTCAAGTTGAACGAGATCAACTACCCACAGTGGTCCCAGACTTTCCTTATAACTGTTAGGGATCATAAGAAGAGCCACATTCTTATGGATCCAAAGCCCGCAGACAAGATTGGCACTAACACCAATTCGGACAGTGACAACACCATGGTGTGTGCATGACTTATGCAGACAGTTATTCCCCGAATTGAGGATGAAATCATGTACTACACCACAGCTAAGGAGATGTGGAAGTTCTTGCGTGACACTCATATCCCAAGAACTCCGCACGGATTATTCAGGTCTTTTACAACCTATTCTAGTTGCGTCAGGAAGGATGCTCGCTACCACGGTACCATTCCCGTATGAAGAGAATGCTGAAGAGGTATCACTCTTATCTGCTAGGGTGTGCCTGTGAGTCCTGGCGAAGCTTCACAAGACAGTTGGCAGTTTCCCTCTTCTTGACAAGTCTTCGACCTGAGTATACAGCAGCCAAAGATCAGATCCCCACCGCTCCTGAGCTTCCTACCCTAGAGGAAGCTTATAGCAGACTCGGCAGCGTTTCAATGCGCACTCCTGCTCCTAACTCTAGTGCTTAGTCATCCGTACTAGCTGTGATCCCTAAATGCGACAGGGGAGTCCTTTACCTACACATGGTCGTGGACACGAACGCTCGTCTGGTACACGTACTAGGACTCCGTGTACCTACTGTGACAAACATGGCCACTCTGATGCTACATGTTAGTTCGTGGTAACATGGTACAAGCATGGTACAAGCATAGTAGGCCACCTGTGGCCAATCAAGTAGTCAAGATTACAGATGGAGTTCTCCCCAGTCCTGATGTTAGTTCTCTAAGCACAGAGATTGAGACATTGCAGCAGCAAATTGCTCAGTTGACTCAGGCATCTTCCTCTCAGTCTTTAGATACTGCAACTAGAGCCACCTCTTCTCAGGCACCTGTGACTAGTATATCGTCACTCTTATCTTCTAGTAATTGGTTGATTGATTCTGATGCATCCAAGCACCTATGTGGCAATAGGAACTCTTTCACAGAGACAACACAGTTACACCAGCCAGGATCGTACAGGTTGTTGATGGGAAACATTCGCCACTAGTTGGTAAAGGAAATATGTTGTTATCTCCTACTTTGAGACTAACATATGTTTTCTATGTGCCTGATTTTCCTTCAAGTTTAGTGTCGGTTAGCAGTATTATTAGAAATCTGAACTGCCGAGCTATATTTTATGTGTCTTCTTGTATCTTGCAAGACAAGTTCACTGGAAAGACGATTAGTAAAGGGCGTAAGGAAGGAGGGGTGTATCGCCTGAGCCATATCGTTGTTGCAGCTTCTGCTACCAGGATCTTGCTTCTGTTGGATCTCCTCTCCAATGTCATCACCGCCTTGGCCACTTGCCTATTGATCGCCTCAAATGTGTCTTGCCGCACATACCCTCCCCTACTGCTCTCACCTCTGATGCTTGTCAACTAAGCAAGCACCACAGGGCTAGTTTTACCAGTTCTACTTCTGCTTTATATATTCCTACTTTTGACTTGATTCATATGGATGTTTGGGGTCCCAGTTGTATACATGATCAACTTGGGAACATATATTATCTTGTTTTGATGGATGATTTTTTCTGTGTTTCCTATATGTTTCTCTTGAAGGATAAGTTTGATGTGGGATAAATTATTGAGAATTTTGTTAAAGAAATAAAGACTCAGCATTCTTATTTAGTGAAACATTTTCAATCTGATAATGCCTTGGAGTTTTGTACTACTCGTTTGCATACTTTCTTTTCTAGTTGTGACATTATTCATGAGATCACATGCCCCCACACCTCTCAGCAAAATGGTATTGCTAAGAGAAAACATTACCATATTCTTGATATTGCTCGTACACTGTTGATTCATCATTCAATTCCCTCTCTTTACTAGGGTGACGCTGTTTTGATTGCACGTTTTCCAATCAATATGATACATAATACTACTTTTACACGAACGGATTCCGTTGCAGGTTATATATCCTGATCGACCCCTGTTTCACCTCACCTCTCGGACTTTTGGTTGTATTGCCTTTATCCAATTGTTAGGACCGGATCGGGATAAACTAGCACCAAGAGCAATTAAGTGTGTTTTCCTTGGGTATACTTACACGCAAAAAGGATATCGGTGTTTTGATCCAATTGTTTCTCGGCATTTTGTTTCAGTAGATGTTACTTTCATGAGGCGATACCCTTCTTTTCTACTTCTGCTGCTAAGATGCCTTCTGAGAGTAAGATGGCACCTATGCCATTTACACCAATTCGCTTTGGAAGTTTTCCCGAGATTCCTGTCCCTACTGCACCACCACCACTTGCTACGCAACCCTTACCTCATTTGACTAAGCCCCTTCGGACACATGTTCGCCCTTATACTACTTACCAGCCCCCCCAGCCCTCGTCTTCACAATCAACTTCTTAGGTGAGTCCTTTAGACACTGATGCGGATTTGCCATGTGATGATCACAGGAACAGGACAGATGATGTGGCAAGTGATGATCTAGATCTTCCGATAGCCAACCGAAAGCAACCTCGAACCTGTACTACTTACCCCACGGTCGAGACACTTGCTACTGACGGCTTAACCCCCGGATTTGCTGGATTCACTCAAGTGTTGGCTACTATTCAGATTCCAGTAACTCATCGTAAGGTCATGCTTGATCCAAAATGACAGGGCAGCCATGGAGGATGAGATGGCCACTCTTAGAGATCGTGGGACCTAGGAGCTCACTCCACGTCCAGATGGTGCTAAACTTCTAAGCTGCCGGTAGGTGTTCATTGTGAAGTTCAACCCAAATGGAAGTGTTGCCAGATACAAAGCATGCCTCGTGGCAAAGGGGTTCACACAAACCTATTACGTGGATTTCTTTAATACCTTTTCACCTGTTGCCAGACTTCCTACGGTACGGGTGCTGGTTGCAGTGCAAGTTTAGCTAGATTGGCCTTTGCATCAGTTGGATGTAAAGAGTGCCTTCCTTTACGGTGATCTCCAAGAGGAAGTTTACATGCAGCAGTCACCTGACTTTGAGACTCAAGGGGAGCATGTATGCTAACTACGAAAAACCATCTATGGCCTTAAGCAGAGCCCTAAAGCCTGATTCTAAAGGTTGTCACAATTTGTAGAGGCGGCTAGATTCAGGAGATCGATAGCTAACTTTTCTCTCTTTGACAGGAGGACTGGACGAGGTTTTGTAGCACTTCTTGTTTATGTTGATGACTTAATTCTTACAGGAGATGATGAGCAGGGTGTTACTGAGATTAAGCGCACCTTAGCAGAGCAGTTTGTAATTAAGGACTTGGGAGCTCTACGGTACTTTCTTGGCATTGAAGTGGCTCGCAACAAAAAGGGTGTAGTCCTGTCCCAAAGGAAGTATGCATTAGACATCTTGCAGGAGTTTGGTATGCTTGAAGCCAATGAGGCCAATATTTCCATGGACCCGAAGATGCCACTCTATGATGAGGATGCACAATTGGTGGACAACAAGCAGTACAGGCAGCTTGTGGACAAGCTGCTATACCACACTATCACGAGGCCGAATATCTCCTTTGCAGTGGGGAGACTGAGCCAATTCATGGCTAAGACAACACATCATCACCAGGATGCAACATTGATGGTGCTCAGAAACATCAAGAAGGCACATGGAAAGGGTCTCCTTCTACAAGGGGTCTTGTATGACCTTGGTTAGCTACTCTAACACGGACTACGCCAGATGTCATGTGGACTGCAAATCCACTAACAAGTTCTGCACCTTTTAGGCAAGGAGTCAATTTACATGAAGGAGCAAGAACCAGGATACAGTTGTGAGATCCAATGCCGAATCTGAGTACCGAGCCATGGCTCAGACAACTGCAAAAATTATGTGGATTAGGTCCCTGCCTATTGACTTGCAGATACCGCTCTCTAACCCAATGGAGATGAGATGTGATCAAGATTCGAAATGCCAATTTCAACGTTGTGCTGATAAAATTGTAAGTGTGCATTTCGCCAGCACGATAAGGGCACGCCATGAAAATGCTCATTTTTATGATTACATTCGTCAGTGACGTAATCATTTCATTCTTTATTGAATTTTTACAACCGTCGATGCCCAAACGAATTCATCAATTTTTATTTTATGGGTTTTTTTATCATTATCTGTCGGTGAAGACATGACGTACTGTGCGAATGTACAAGTACAATTCGTTGTACATTGTACAACTCAATGATTGTCCCATTATGCATTGAATGAATGAAAGATATTTTTGGGGATTAAAAATGATGTGATTTGATCTTCCAGGGATACAAAAGGGCATTTTTGTCCACCTTTAAAAAGTTATTGTCCTTAGTTTAGTGTAAAAAGAGAATGTGCACATTAGTTATAGAGGACCAAATAAACATATTTTGAACTTTAGGATAACATGAAAGCTTAGTGTAAATTTAAAATGAAATGACTCGTGCTGCAATGTAGCAGCAGCAGGCCCAAGTAGAGCAACATCGGCATCGACATCGACATCGACATCGACATGCCGACGACATTCCTGCTTCTCGACAGCCATTCCACGTCAGCATGACCATTCCTACAAAAATACCATTTCGACAGCATGGCATCGACATTTACAACCCTGGATGTGATAACAGAGCAGCCACCTTCATTGTTGTTGGTAGAGTACGTATTATTAATTTTGGAGTTATTTGTTATGGCTCTTGTCCTATTGGACTTATGAAGCAATTTTCCCAACACCTCTCTATATAAAAAAGTATAGGGTTTCATTTGAGAATAAGACTTCCCATTTTCTCCGACTTAGTATCAGAGCGACAACCCTAGATCGGCAGTCAAGTATCCCACCCCTCACAAACCTCTGTACCCCTCCATCGAAACCCTAATACTCTTGGTAGACACCCTAGGGTGCTTCTCCCGACGCACCACCTACCGCTGCCGGCCCCAGCAAGCTGCCACCGCGGTCACAGTGTCTGCTGGCGCTCGTCGCCGACTGCTGCTGGCCTTAGCGAGCCGCCTCCGATGGTCACAGGGCATCGCCACCCCACTGTAGACGGTTGCTGGTGCTCCTTAGGGCCCTGCAACCGTACCCTTGACATCGGAGCGACACCTCGTCGCCTGCAAGTCGTTGCTCCGCCTCTGACCTCAGAGTCTCGTCGCCTCATCATCTGCAAGTCACGGCAGTGCTTCTCAGGGACCTACAACCCTGCTTCTAACACCGGAGTGCCACCCCCTCGTCGCCGGCAGGCTGCGGCTCCCAACAGGGCCATCGACTGAAGGCAACGCCGCCTCCTACAGGGTTGCATCTCCTACCTACCGTGTGCAACGTGTAATGAGGTTGGTGGCGTGATTTTCTTGTCGTAGAGGAGATGTTACACTTCTTAGAAGTGTTGTTAGGTTTTTTCCCACATCCTAACATGTGCTAAGCCATGATTTAAGGGGTGCTTGTGATTCCTGGGATCTTATCTAGGGTCTTTCAATCTTAGATCTCATGTTCAAGAGATCATTTTTCTCTGATTGTGAAGTTTTCAGATCTGAATATTGATTTCAGATCGCATCTGTGGCATCTTGTGTCAGTCCTAAGGCACGATGGCCTCCTGAAATTCTTTGGAAGTGTCGTCGATTACCACTACAGACAACAGGGTGTACAAATCTCCTTTCTTTGTTCCTATTGCCAAGTTGAACAAGGCCAATTATGCTAAATGGTCTCAAACGTTCCTCATTACCGTTGAGAGGCATGATAAGGAATACCTACGGTTAAAGTTGAAGCCACAAGATAAAATAGGGAAGAATGTCACATGGAAGAAAGCTAATTCAATAGTTCGTGCTTGGATTATGAATTCTGTTGAGCCTTAGATTGGTGATGGGATTATATACTACAAGATTACCAAGGAGATGTGGGATTCCCTACATGATACACATTCTCATGAGAAGAATTCTAGCAAAATATTTGAGATTCACCATGCTATTGGTAGTCTCAAACAGGAGGGTCAGTCACTGTCACAGTACTATGCCACTCTAAAAAGGCTACTTAAGAAGTACAATGCCTGTCGACCTATCTACACTTGTGCCACTCAGAGGGCACATAGGAAGGAGTATGTTGTCCTATAGTTTTTTGACGGACTTAAACCAGACTATAAGGCTGCTAGATCTACACTTGTGCCTACTCTACGCTCTAGAGGGACGTGGGACGTTACCACCTTGCCTCTTCATGCCAAAACAGTTGGGTGTCGTTAGGTCTTTGCGATCAAATACAACCCAGACGGCACGATATCTCGCTATAAGGTAAGACTAGTGGCAAAGGGATTTACCCAAGCATATGGGGTAGATTTCTTTGATACCTTCTCTCATGTCGCCCAACTGTCTACTATTCGAATTTGATATCTATAGCTGCTCACTATGTCTGGCCTCTTCATCAATTGGATGTGAAGAACATGTTCTTGCATGGAGATCTTCAGGAGGAAGTCTATACGCAACAGCCTCCTGCGTTTGAAGCTCAGGTGAAGTGTATATGCAAATTGAAAAAAGCCATTTATGGCTTGAAGCAGAGCCCGAGATTATAACTCCAGAGACTCCCAGAGGAGGTATAGGTAATGGGGCTTACAAGGTCTTCTGATGATCACTCTTTGTTTATCGGGAAGAGTAAAAGGAAAGTGGTTGTACTCCTTGTCTATATGGATGATCAGATCCTCACTGGAGATAATTTTGCTAGGATAGCTGGGGTGAGAAAGAAGCTGGCTGATGCCTTTGTGATGAAGGATCTGGGAGAGCTCAGATACTTTCTTGGGATTGAATTGGCATATAGCAGAGAGAGCATTGTTCTTAGTCAGTACAAATATGCCCTTAATATCTTACAGGAAACAGGAATAATGAGGTCCAAACTTGCTAATATGCCCATGGATACCAAAAGACACCTCTATGATACTGAGTCTCCGCCTATAGATAACAGATTAAATAGGCAATTGGTTGGTAAATTGTTGCATCTTACTATTACACATCCAGATCTTTCCGTTGCAGTACGGAAACTTAGCCAGTTCATAAACAAACCGACCAAGCAGCATTGGAATACTGCTATATAGGTGCTTAAGTATGTGAAGAAAGCACCTAACATAGGTGTTTTATTTCAGAGGGGCACATTTATAAGTGTTGTTGGCTATTCTGATGCTGACGATGTAGGGTGTATGACAGACAGGAAATCAACAACTAGATTCTATACTTATGTGGCAAGCAACTTAGTAACGTGGAGAAGTAAGAAGCAGCAGGTGATATCCAGATCCAGTGCAAAGTCAAAATACAGGGCTATGGCTCGAATAGCTACAGAGATGATCTGGGTCAAATCTGTGTTACATGATCTCCATGTTCAGGTAGAGGAACCAATGGAGATAAGATGTGATAATCGTGCTACTACATATATTGCAAACAACCCAATGTTCTATGAGAAAGCAAAGCATATTGAGGTTGATTGCCACTACACTAGAGACCTGATACAGCATGGAGACATATTTACAAAGCCCCTTGCTAGATTTACTTTTGATAAGTGTTGTTCCAAGTTAAGCATCATTGATATATATGCTCCAGCTTGAAGAAGAGTGTTGGTAGAGTACGTATTATTATTTTTGGAGTTGTTTGTTATGCTTCTCGTCCTCTTGAACTTATGATGTAATTTTCCTAACATATCTCTCTATATAAAGTAGTGTAGGGTTTCATTTGAGAATAAGACTTGTCATTTTCTCCGACTATTGCCAACAACCCAGCATTTCATGAGAGGACAAAACATATTAAGGTTGATTGCTACTACACCAGGGACATCGTTCAAAAGGGGTTGCTATATATCACTCCAGTCACATTTGAGGAGCAGATTGCCGACATTTTCACCAAGCCCCTACCCAGATCTTTATTCATTCGTGTGTATCAAAGCTGAACATGATAGATATCTATACTCCAACTTGAGGGGGAGTATTAGCATGTGTTTTTTATTTACTTGTTTGTACAGTTGTGCGTTTATAGCTCCTTGAGGGTATCTCTGTACTTCCAACCTTTTGATCTCTCTTATAAGAGAGTCCTAAGATTTCAATAAAGAATTAAGTCATTGCAACCAATTTATACCTATAACAGGAATCATGGTTTACGTGGAAAACCCTCACACGAGGGAAGAGGAATACAACATGAGAAGAAACCCATGGATCACATAATCTATTCATTTTACTCAAAGAAGCCAATCCTACAAGCCCCTGTATATAGGCCTCTTTCCAACTTCCCACAACTCCCAACTAGCAGCACGAGACCAAACACGGACCATCGCTCATCAAATAACTCAATCCTTCTCCATGTATCCAATCATCCATCGCAACTGATGAAGGTAACTCTCAAATTTAAATTTTCAAAAAAAAAATAAAAAAGTCAAACGAGATTGAATAAAAATGACTTGACAAAAGCTTATTCCAGCTTTAATCGAGTCTAACCAGAGATATGGCAAAAACATTTTAGTCTGAACAAGATCAGCCACCATGGTACAAAAGATGGTAAAACACATTATACTATACAGTCATTGTAAACCGGCATTCAGATTCACCATTCTCGTTTGATTGTAAAATATCTAGAACTGCCAAGAATTATGTCACTAGTCGGATGCCTGGGAAAATCGAAAACAAAAATTAATTCTGTATTAGATGACCCATACCGTCAAAAGTTCCTGAACTGTTTCAAAGGCACCATCTCCAACAAGATCTAATAGATCACTGGCAATCTTAACAACAGGAAATTAAGAATCGTAAGAGACTAACATAGAAAGGTGATTGCAGGACTAAATTCAATAACAAGGTTCTTCAAAGAAATCACTAAACATTTTACCTCGTCACCAGCCTTATTTGAGTTGAGCACTCTACAAAGGGCCAAAGCAAGTTCATCTCCAGGCAATTGAGTACTACCACCCTTAACTATTAAGTCACAAACATCTTTTAGCCACCTCAATGTCGCAACTCGATCAGGCATAACAGAATGATTTACAGATATAGGATAATCATTCTTCCGCTCATATGGCGAAGAAATAGAAAGTGAATGCTGATTTTCCAAGAGGGCTCCATTCTCTAGTGGCATGTCGATAATAAACCTTTCGGGAACCTTGAAAACAATGTTCAAACCAAATTCACTCAAACAGCTGTCACACTTATCCACAGCCTTCCCCTTCAGGTGTACATCATCTTGGTCACCAGACTGCACCTCTGAAAGTCTGATGGCTAAAGAAGCTACTTTGTGAACATGCGAGTCTGGAGCAGAGTGACCAACTAGCTTGCTCAGTTCTTCCCTGAATATAGGACAAAATTAGGTAGTTAAAAAGTCTATGCGAAATATACAGGAAGACAGGAAAGCAAACTTCATCCTATAGTGCAGGCTTTAAAAATAGTTAAAGCGCATTACAATGATTAAAATATGGGACTCCCCAAATAGATCTCCTAAAATAAATGCTGTGAAGAAGAAAAGCTTGATCATATTCAACTCAAGAAACCCTAGCCACTTTTATAGAGAAGAAACTGGGAAAATTACCTACGCAGTCCAATGAACAAAAAACATAGCAATAAGGCCCCTCAACCATAGAAAACCCATAGAAAACGTCCACACCCCCCCCCCCTCAAGTTGGGACATGGATATCTATCAATTCCAACCTGCTGCACGAAAAATCATGACACTTTCTCTTGAGGGCCTTCGTGAGGATGTCAATTAACTGCAACTCGGAAGTGACATACGAAGTGTTGATCTTCCCATCCAAAATAGCATTGCAAATAAAATAACATTCAACCATGATATGCTTCGTACACTCATGAAACACAAGATTTAAGGCAATATAGGTTGCTAATTTGTCATCACAATATAGTGGGACTGAGCACTAGTAGTAATACTGAGGTCCTATAGGAAGCCAAAAACCCTCACAATCTCACACGCAACATGAGCCATAGCTCTATACTCCACCTCTGCACTGGAATGAGCATCAACACACAGCTTCTTGCTTCGCCAAGAGATAAGAATCCCTCCAAGAAAAATAGCATACCTAGAAGTAGACAAATGATCATCAATGGAACTAGCGTAGTCCACATCAAAAAAGGCTATAATATCTGTAAGCTATCTCAATAGTAGAGTCCTAAGTCAGGACTACCCTTGAGATATCTCAAGATGAAACACAGCTCATGCCAGTGACTACAACAAGGAGGATGCATATGTTGACAAGCCCTGCAAACAGCAAAACTGATGTCTGGTCTAGTAACAGTCAAGTATAGTAATCTCCCAACCATGCTCCTGTATCTCGTGACATCCTAGTAAGGGAGATCATCCTCGCCTATATCACCTCGCTATTGTACCTCAACAGGTATGTCTGATAGCTTAGCACCAAGAAGGCCAACCTCCTCCAATATTTATGGAGTTTGCTATCTCTAAGATAGAGAGAGATGTAATCCCTATCGAACCACTTCAATCCCAAGGAAATATCTCAAATCACCAAGGACCTTAGTCATCAAGGTGGACTGCAGAAAAGCTTTGGTCTCTCGAATACCGTCCTCGTCATCTCCTATTAAGACCATGTCATCCACATACACTACCAACACAACAACTCTACCAGTGAATGTACATCTAATCCTTCGAATAAAAATCAAATAACTTGATGATGATCTATGGAACGCGATCTTCTGTCTCTCAATACTAAGATGCTCAAACTAGATATGGGACTCTGCTTTAAGCAATAGATGGCCTTCTTCAGGCAGTAAACACACCCCTCTATATGCCATAACCAGGTGGTTATCTCATATATACCTCTCTGCCACGTCACAATATAAGAATACACTCTTAATGTCCAACTGGTACAACAGCCACCCTTGATTCACAACCACTGAGATAATAATCCTAATGGAGGAAATACATGCCACTAAAAAGAACGACTCCATGTAGTCAATGCTATAGGTTTATGTAAAACCCTTAACAACCAATCGAGCCTTGTATCTATCAACTATCCCATCTGCCTAATACCTGATAGTGTACACCCATCGGCAATCCACCACAGTAGCATCGAAAGGACATGGAACTTGTTCCCACATCCCTCTAAACTAAAGTGCCTCCATCTCCTCATCCATGGCAGCAAGCCACTTAGGATCCTAGGAGGCTTAAGCATAGTCTCTAGGCAGAGTTGAGGCTGTAATAGCAAAGGCAAACAGTCAGGCATCCTCCTATAAGTGAGATGTCCTAGTGTAATGAGCCAAGGGATGCAACGTGCAGGAGCGGGTAGGCTTATGCATAGCAATAAGCCTAGTATCATCTGTCCCAAACATATCTTGTGCCACGGAAACAATGGAGGATAACGATCACAAACCTCTGGGACCATAGTAAGGGGATCCTAACAATGGTGGTAGACCTGAGTCTCTTTAGAAGCTAACTCAATGGTGGCTCCTTCTCAGTAATACAACACCCTCTCAAAAAATGCGACATCAACAATCATAATGTATCGCCTATGGACTAGATCATAGCACCTTCTAGGTTGAAGAATACCCTAGAAAGACACACTTTACTGCTCAGAGGAAATTTATCATGCTGACCAAAGGCCTGAACAAAGCAAGTACTCCCAAAACCATGCAACAGCAATGTAAACAGTCTACCATCGTCTGGATACAAAACCTAGTAGCAAACACATCCCTGGATTATCGAATAGGTTGCATTTATTATGGCATCCCCCCAGAAATATTTAGGTACCTTCATATGTACCATCAAAGTCCGTGCAATATCCAAAAGATGTCTCAATTTACGCTCTGCCACACCATTCTGTTGAGATGTGTGAGCATGAGATGTCTAGTGAATGGTGCTGCAAGCATTGAAAAACTCTTGCATCGCTCTTTGAACAAATTCCAAAACATTATCACTCCGAAAAACCTGGATGGTGGTGGAATACTGTGACGGGACCTCTGTAAAAAATCATTGAACAATCTAGAGAACCTCAAATATGGCCTTCATCAAGAAAATCCAAGTCAAGCAATTGTAGTCACCCATAAAGACTATATAGTATCTATAGCCACTAATACTAAGCATACATGCTAGTCCCCATACATCAAGTGAACCAGAGTAAACGAGGCCGTGCTAACTCCATCCACTCGACAACGAAAAGACCTCCTATGGTGCTTCCCTAACTAGCAGTCCTCGCACTCCAATGTAGGGTATATGGCACCTCTCGATACATCTGATACATCTTGCCAACTGACGAATACACCAAACATCTATGCCATAGCAAAGGATCACCCACAATTGGCGTTACTCCTGCAAACACAGTAGGGATATCAAGGAAGTAACAATCATCCCTCTCTATACCTCCACCAACAATCTCATTAGTCTTGTTTTGAAAATAGCAATGTTGACAATCAAACACTACACGGCAATGTAGATTCTTCCAAATCTTACTAACAAACAGCAGATTCATTGAAAATTCAGGTGTACAATGCACGTCACTAACCCCAAATCCATGTGATATCTAGACTTAGATGTTGCCTCATTTGCCATTCTAACTTCTTTGACTGCATGTGACATACGAGGGTTCTTCAACTCAACAGTGTTCCCAGTAAGGTGGATTGATGCACCAAAATCAATGGCCCACTGTATGGACCTTCCCTTGGACTCTCCAGACTTCTCTTGAACAGATAAACCTAGACCGCATAAATATAAAATCCACCCCTTTTTTAGGCATTTGGTCCATAGTTCTTCAACAACAACACGTACAAAAGAACTCGTAGCCATAACTTGCAAGAGATATCCAGCAAGAAGTACCACTGCGTACATGCATCAAAGCCACCCAGTGCATATGCAAGAGAGTACCATGCCCCCGCATGTCTCCCTACTGGCCCTGCAGCTACTACCAACACCACCACTAAAGCTATTAACCCTACCACTATCGCTACCAGCACTGCTGCTGCCGTTGGGTGCACCACCACCAGGCCTCTTTGGTCACACCACGAGGCTCATACCGAGGATTCGGCCATCTTTGATGAATCACCACTTATTTGGTGACTAGAAAGACATGATTTTCAGTAAATATTTAGCGGGATATCAAACCACCGATCTAGGATCCCTCAACCATAGAAAACCATAGAAAACGTCCATACTCCCCCTCAAGTTGGGACGTAGATATCTATCAGTCGAAACTTATCTTACAAAAAATCATGACACATTCTCTCAAGGACCTTTGTAAGGATGTCAACTAATTGCAACTCTAAAGTGACATACGGAGTGCTAATCTTCCTGCCCAAAATAGCATTGAAAGTAAAGTTACAGTTGACGTCGATGTGCTTCGTATGGACATAAAACACAACATTTGAGGCAATGTAGTTTGCTGATTTGTTATGATAATATAGTAGGACCGAAGCACTAGTAATACCGAGGTCCTTTAGGAAGACATACACGCGCTCAGGGACACGCATTCATGCCCACACAAGGGCACACCGTAGACTGACACATGGCATTTATTCTAAACCCTCAGCTCCCCCCTCTAGGTCAAACTCTCGAAGAGAGAGACTCGGAGATGAACTTGGTGAAGCAGTGGTAGAGGAAGTAGTCGTAGTGAATGCATGTTTATGGGCATCTTGTTTCTTAGGGAAAAAACCCCTTCTCATGAAGAACCAAGACCAGGTGACACGGCTCCATCAATGGAGAATAGTTCCTTGGTCATTGTTCACCATGAGATAATTCTCTCTCTCTTTAGCCTTGGCTCATTCATATGCTTCATGTGCTTTTTCATAGACCACTTGAAATTTCTCTTGACCTTCAACGAAGATCCTATAGTTTGAGGCCCCAACAATTTGATGGTAGTGCCTTGAATAAGAACGTTGGTCTCCGTGGTGATCAGAGTCTTAGCATCTGCCATGGCTCTTCTTGTAATTCCCAGAGTCGAGACACCTCGATCGTTCCTAGGTCTATGGGTCCGCATGCCTCTTCTTCACTCGTCTTAGAGTCTAGCCACCTCAATCGTTCCCAGGTACATGTAAAAGGTTCACATGACTCCATCAACTTGAAAGTCGACTCTGTGCTTGACTTCTTGCATCACGTGTTCCCCACCAATACGTAGTCCACGCATAGTGCCTCTCAATCTCAAGGTCATACAAGTGCTTACTCTAATACCATGTGAAGAAGAAAAGCTTCATTCTATTTAACTAAAGAAACCCTAACCTCTTTCAGTGATCTCGGCTGCCTGATTGGCCTACCATGCTTCTGCCAGCATGTAGCCTCAAAGTGGCTAAGTCTGCCACAGTAGGTACACGAAGTCCTAGTGCGTGTACGAGAAGAGTGTCCACGTCCATGACCACGTGCAGGAGCACCCCTATTACGTCCAAAGATCGCAGCCAATGCGGACGTCTGAGCACCAGAGTCTGGAGCAGAAGTCCGCACTACTATACTAAGTCAACTATAAGCTTCCTCCAGGGTAGGAAGCTCAGGAGCAGTGAGAATCAGATCTCTGGCTACCGTATACTAAGGTCCGAGGCCTGCCAAGAAAAATGAGACTGCCAACTGCCTCCTAAAGCTCCTCCAGGACTCACAAGCACACCCCAGCAAATAAGAGTGATGTCCCTCCAACATTCTCCTCATGAGGAAGTAGTATTGTAGTAGCATGCATCCTTGCTGACGTAAGTAGAAGAGGTCATAAAAGACCTAAAAAACCCGTGCGGAGTTCTTGGAATATAAGTCACACGCAGGGACTCCCACATCTCCTTCATTGTGATGTAGTACATGATCTCATCCCCTATTCAGGGAATAACTGTCTGCATGAGTAATACACAGACCATGGCGTTGTCTCTCTCGCAGTTGGCATTTGTGCCAGTCTTGTTTGCAGGCATCGGATCCGTAAAAATGTGGTTCTTCTCATGACCCCTGATAGTCATGAGGAAGGTCTGGGACCACCGTGAGTAGTTGGTCTCATCTAACTTAACGATTGGACCGAAGAACGGATTATTAAGTATCCCAGTGTCCGAAAGAGAGCTTGACATCACCTTGGGCTTATCATCTGAAGCCATCTTCGCAATTCAGAAGCCCCAATCAACCATCTATCACCAAGAAAACATCAATAGATCTGAATCAAGATGTGTTCACATCTGCATTTTCGACAAGAAGCCCCCTTGGACAGGCGTTGGCCTATCCCAGGTGCGGGGAGAACACCCGAGATGACCCCAAGGGGACCTAGGTCTCTCTCTCCCTGTGATTGGAAAGGACGTAGCCCCAGGAAGGGGCTACAAACCCCTCACACATGCAACATTGCCGCCGCACACCGCTCCTGCTGCACAGCGCTGCCACCGTCGCACCGCTCCTAACACGCAGAGCCGCCGTTGCGTCGCTCAACACCATCGCACACCGCTTCTGCCCACGCACCGCTGCTGTGGTGCGTGTGCTGCCGCCGCACGCCATGGATAGAGGGGTGCCAACGTTGGGTTAGGGAAAGGGAAAGGGATTTAGTGGTAGGGTTTCGAAGGCCTTGGGGGTGGGATACCTAGAACCATAGTCTAAGACCGGTGCTCTAATACCAAATTAGATGAAATGAGTTAATCTCTTATTAAAAACCCTAGGCTCTCTTAGATAGAGAGAGAAACCAAAAAGGATAAAAGTACAAGAGTGCCCCTGATGAGCTAAAAGCCCAAAAATTCATACAAATAACAAATAATAATATGTGCTAACATATAAAGAAGACATTGGGAAAATTACATAAACAACCCAATAAAACAAAAAAAAAGAGAAATAAGGTCCCTAAAATATAGAAAACCCATAGAAAACGTCCACAAAAGTCATAGAGGGTAGATTAAAAAATAGTTGCAAAATCATCCCAAAATAGCTGACAGGCAAAGCCTCATTGGGGGGAGTGTGCAATGGGAGGGGTCATTTCTCCCGTCTACGCCTAGAGGTCTATTTCAAGTGTTGTAAGAGAGGTCATTAGGCGAGGGAATGTAGGAATGTCGTGGTTTGCCTCAGGTGCAAGAGTATTGGTCATCGTCAAGGATCTCGCACAATGGTTGAGAAAAGGGAGCGTGTGGCCACGAAGCAGGTTCTTCAACCACCACCTAGTGATCATCAATGGAGATTGATTCCTCTTGGTCAAGCGACGTGGGCGTGATCGACTCAGTGTTGGAATATTCAATGGTGGGGACTTTCCTTGTTGATTCTCCATCGATGGAGGTGGTAAGATCGACGTTGTCTAGTGTGGGGTTGTCTTCCTCTAGTTGGAAGGTGGCGATCTATTCTACAACGAAGGTTTTGGTGTTTGATTTGAACGCTTCAGATATTTCCCATTTGAAATTCGAGGTGATGTCTACTAATCCGATTAGTATTCGTTGGTCCTCCCTGAGTGTTTATGAAGGAGCATCTGATGAGCGGGTGCCTATGCGTCTTGCTATTGTTTTTCACATTTTTTGAATTCCTCTAAGATAGAGGACGGTGGGGACGATAACTTCTCTTTGTGCTTCTTTTGCGAGGGTGCGGAAATGTCCGGGGTCTTGGGCTTCTGGAGGGCAATCTGTCCTATGGCATGGTTGAAGGGGAGTTGTTGATAGGGAAGCATCTACCCAACAAGGAGGTTCTGCACTTTGCAGGGGGGGGGGGGGGGGGGGGGGGGGGGGGGGGGCCTTGCGTGGTTTCCTTCAGCAAAGTTCATGAGGCGGGGGAGTCCCTGAGGTGCGAAATTGGTGGTTCTCCATATGCCCAAGTGGTGGCTAGTGGGTATTCTATCGTGGAAGGTGATTGCGGTGGTGGGGTACCTATGATGGCAAGGGGTGGCGTAGGCCATGGCGACGGTTAGAGTTCTAGAGCGACAAGCAGGGGCGATCAGGGCAAGTCATGGTTGATCTAAAGGTCAATTCCTAAATCAATAGACCGCTAACATATGAAGTCGTCATCGACGATTCAATTTTCAAAGCAAGTGGCGCTTTTTGACAGTGAAGACGATGGTTTTCAAGACTTTCCAAATTTGGAAAACTATCCATTTTTGGATGCTGAGGTTGAGGGACAAATATCAAAACCAATGCAGGTGGCTTCCGGATCCTTAAACGGATCAGAGCGTGGTAAGTTGACCCGCTCTACCAATGGCTTTCCTACTCAATCGACCTTCAAGGTGGGGGGTCCCTCGTCTGTTGCATATGTTGCGATGCAGGACAAATTGATTGCAACAAGGATGGGAGATGCAATGACGAAGAAAGCGACGGCGCCGGTGATCAACTGGACGAGGCACCGATGGATGGCGATAATGTGTCATGCTTTTCACAGGTGGACTCCGGACCCATGCATGGGTCTAGACATGGTGAGTTTACTCCAGACACACTCTTCCCAAAGATCTCTTGTGGTCCTGTTCCCCAAGACAGGGAGGTTGTTGCTACCACTTATTCTTGTGCACGACCATGGTGTGCCATCAGCTTTTGGGTCCATTGTTGGTGCCAAATATCAGTAGGACGTCTTTATTGATGATTCACGAAGATTAAATGAGGCAGAGTTGGTAGGACGATATGTGAAGTAGGCTGACGCACCTGAGGACACTACCTTGGGATGTAGGAAGTAGGGTCCAGCAAGAGACAGAAGGCGTACAAGAGCATTCCATCTTGATGCGTTCTTCTAGCAAATCATCTTCTTGACCAAGATTAATATCACAGAAACACCGGTTGGTTCTCAGTGCCTGTTATAAGTGGAAGAGGTCTGCAAAGAAGCCAGCTACCAAGGGGAACATTGTTGATGGTAAGGGGGAAATGAGGGACATTGATGCTCATGTGGCTAAGGTGGTTGGTGTGAAGAAGGTACGTAAAGGAGGGGCTCGTCATGTTTCTCATGACTGGGATTCTCTTGGAACATTTGCAGGTCCGAGATGTGGGTTGGAGAGCGAGTTTGAGATATCTGTCGAAGTAGAAAGTGGATATTATGCTATTGCAGGAAACTCACCTTGAGGGCTTAACTAGTCAATTGAAGAATAGTATTTGTGGTGACAGATACTCAGATTTTCTAGAGGCGAAGGTAGAAGGGAGATCGGGCAACATTATTATTTTGTGGCAAGGTGATTCTTTTGATTTAGATTCTTCTTTGGTGGCAGGAAGAATGGCTACAACAGTCCTCAATAGAAAAATGGATGATTTCACTTTCGCTATGACCTGCATGTACGAACCTTGTGAAGATTCTATCAGATTACATTTTTGGGAGGAGATTAAACAGGCCTCACAGTCTGTGGATGGTAGGCCTTGGTTGATTTTTGTTGACTTCCAGCATGTGGTCCAGGATCTTTAGCTAATGGACTTGCCTATTAATGGGGCACGTTACACATGGAGAAATGGGATTGGGGCGACATCCTGCATTGATAGATTCTGATATAATGTCTCTTTAGCAGAATCTTTTCATAGGGCAAAGGTGATGGCATGTGATAGACCTTTTTCTGATCACATGCCAATTTTGTGGTCTAGTAATGAAGCGGCAAATTTTTCCACCTATTTTAAGTTTTGTAAATCCTGATTGGAGTTGGAGCAGGTGAAAGAGGAAGCAAATATAGAGCTTCTGAAGGAGGTAGTCGAAGAGGAGGTATTGCTTGCACTTAGGGGATTGATAGCGGAGGGATCTCCAAGACCTAATGTTTTGCAAGTCCTGTTCTTCAAGGAGATGTGGGAGGTGGTGGGATCAAATTTAGTAGCAATGGTTCAAGAATTTATGGAGGGAAATAGGGGTTTTGATAGAATGAATCGTTTGTACTTGTTCCTTTTGCCTAAGAAGCTGGGTGCTACGTCTGTTGATGATTTTAGACCCATTGCCATGTCAAATGCTATTTATTTACTAGTGGCTAAGGTTCTCACAAACAGATTGAGGTTGGTTATGCCTGATATTATATCTCCAGTACAATCGACCTTTATAAAGGGACAATCCCTACAGGATTTTTTCGTGTTGGCAAAGGAAATAGTGGCAACTTGGAAGAGAAGAGGCACTCGTGCTTTTCTTTGAAAAGTTGATTTTTCCAAAGCCTATGATTCCATTTCATAGAGATACCTATGGGGTGTTCTTAGGACGAAGGGATTCCCTAAGAGATAGGTGCAGGTGATGAAACGATGTAATGTGTTACTAAATCACCTTTTGCAATGTTGGTGAATGGCCGCTCAAATGGAGTATGGGTTCAACCTCAGCGCAGAGTGCGTCAAAGGTGTCCTTTGGCACCACTTCTCTTTGATATTGCAGTTGATACCCTTGATATTTTGGCCTTTAGAGCTGGTAATGGCCATCTCTTTGTGAGTTTTACTTGCCTTGGTGATGGTTCTCTATTCACCCCCCTTTTACAGTATGTGGATGACACGACCTTCTTCATTAAGGGGGGCGCTTCTGAAGCTGAACACATTTCGTCTCTGGTGAGAATTTTTGCCTCCTTGCATGGTCTCAAAATAAACTGGGCTAAATCGGTCTTTATTCCGTTACCTTTCCAAGTTCGGAGGTTCAAGATATTGCAAACATTTTAGAGTCACCGGTGGGTCGTCTACCAATTAGATATCTTGGACTTCCTCTCAAAGGGAAAAAGCTGACAAGTCCTGACTGGAATTTTGTTGTTGAGAAGGTTTTGAAGACTCTCCTCTTAGAGTAGTAGATTGTTGTCTAGAGGTGGGCGGCTTGTTTTACTAAAATCGGTCCAGTCATCTATTCCGGTATTTTTCTTATCAATTTTTAAGCCTCCAAAGAAGATTGTCACACATCACACAACTGGAGTTGATTAGAAAAAGGTCTTTTTGGAAGGGGGCCGAACATGAGAGTAGGTTTGCCCCGTTGGTTCCTTGGAAAGAAATTTGCACGCCCAAGAAAGATGGGGGCTTGGGTCTGTGAAGTTTGGAGGCCTTCAATGAAGCCTTACTCATGAAGTGGGTTGTGAGGATACTTTCTGGCGAGATATCTATGGTATCCACTGTGATTAATGATTCATATGGCTTCGCTATGAACCTTAATGACAGAGCTATTGCAAGAGGTGGATCATCTGTGTTTTGGCACCCCATGCGGCCGATCTTGATGAAGAATGCTGGCCCATTTGAACCAGTGTTGGGTAATGGTAAACTTTTTAGGTTTTGCAGTGGTATCTGCTGTGAATCAGGGCCTTTTTCTGAGATCTCTCCAAGGATTTTACAGCTTGCTGCAAACAAGAATGCAACGGTAGAAGAGACGTGGGATGCACAGAGAAATACTTGGGAGTTTAATCTGCCCGCAGGGCTTCCTGAGCAGACTTTTACTGATTTTCAGCAGTTTTCAGGGTAATTAAAGATATGCAGCCCAAGGCTGATCAAGCAGATTGCTTTCTTTGGAAGGAAGGGAGGTTTTCTGTGAAAAGAGCCTATGATAAAATTGTTTATATCGCTGGAATTTCTGATGTGGTTCGGTCTGATTCTAGATTGCTTTGGAAGTGCAATCTTCCATTAAAGATTAAAGTTTTCCTATGGTTGCTCCGGGGGGGAACACTTGGTCACTAAGAAAATGTTGGAGAAATGGTTTGAGGAAGTCGATACAACTGCCTTTTATGTAGCCGAATGGAGGAAGACATGGAACACCTTTTTTTCTGTTGTGACTTCTCCAAAGATGTTTGGGATCGGTTGCCACTCCACACTTCAAATTGCTCTGGTCAACATGATTTTTGGGATTCATTTCGTGATCATTACGACCTTGATGTGGCAGGATGGCAAAGGAACGAAACAATTTTTAAGGCTAAACGTTGTTGGGTAGATAATATACTGAGGGATTTTTTTTTTTTTTTCAGATTTTTTGCTGCAAAATATGTAAGTCTGTTCATTTTTTAATGATTAATATAACCTTTGGATGATTATCGACCACCAATAATCTTCCTTTTTTTTTCTCAAAAAAAAAACTCCTTCATGCAATTCACATGATACTTTTTTACTCATATCCCAAGTTTAGATTGTAAAAGAGTTCTTTTATTTTCCTTTTGGAGGACACTTCCCATTGTTGAGAGTTTTCTTTCCATTTTTATATTTAGTCTATTAGTTGTTTTTTTCTGTTTCCATATTGTAAAGGGATCTATCTACAATTTTCCCTTAGTATCTCCTCTACTATAAATAGAGGCCTAGGTTTTCATAAAAAAATGAATGGATTTTTCATTTCTCAACATGGTATCAAGCTGCGAGAGTAGATCTTCTCAATCATACTATCTAAATAATCATTAGGAGGGGATGGATTGGATGTTGCCATACGTGGACCCTCAAGTGACTGCCATTGTGGTTCATCTGAGGGTACAGGAAGCCAAATGATAGCAACACCTTCAAGTGCAGGAGAGCTAATACGAAAGCCAACTGTAGAGTAGTAAGAGATGAATTCCATGAACGTGTCATCAGCACGTACATAATGTCACCCAAAAGGATCATAACATCTGTAATCCTTCCAGGTCCGGAAGTACCCAACAAAGATACACTTGACAACTTGAGGTGAAAGTCTACCCCTATTAGCACCATGAAGATGTACAAATGCTACGCATCCAAAAACCTTGGGTGGAACTCCAAAAAGTTTTCGATCTAGAAAAAGGACTAAATAAGGATACTGCTCATCAAGCACTGTGGATGGCATCCGATTAATGAGGTAACATGCAATTAACACTACATCTCCCCAATATGACATAGCCAGCCTATTCTAAATTAAAAGTGTCCGCACTACATCCAGAATATGCTAATGCTTTCTCTTCGCCACACCATTTTGCTAATGACATATAGGGGCAATTGGTTTGGTGGATAATGCCACATTCCCGATAGAAGGCACGACAATAATGACAGCAAAATTCCAAGGAATTGCTTGATCGAATGACTTTCACAATGGCTTCAAATTAATTTTTAATGTCCACCAAAAAGGTCTTGATCATAGCACCAACTTCAAACTTTGATTTCAGCAGAAAAACCCATGTCAAGCAAGAGAAATCATCCACAATAAGGTAAAACATGTGACCTGAATGATCAGAATTCCAACTAGTCCCCAAATATCTAGATGGAGTAACTAGAACATCTCCTTAGAACTTCAATGTTGCATCCTTGGAAACGAGCTCCTATGATGCTTCCAAGTTGGCAAACTTCACATTGGAAGGTAACAGCAAATGGAATATGTGGCATCACTTGTCAAAGTTCGAATAAAGAGAGATGGCCAAATCAAAGGTGCCACAGATAACTAAAAGACCCTCCAGATGAGAGAGATGTGTGACCTGTATATGATGATTGTAGGAGGCCATACACGCCACCTTCCTCACATCCATATCTAATGACTTGCCCTGTCAGTATGTCCTAGAAAGTAAGTGACAACATGGAATGCTACTCTACAATTCAACTCCTTTGTAATTTGGCTTACGGATAACAAGCTTAAGGGAAAGTCAGGAGCAAGAAAAGCATTCTCCAACCTTATATGGGGTGCAACCTGTACCTTTCCCTGACCTTTGATAGGAGAATGTCACCCATCCGCAACCAATATGGTTCTACTTGATGGGACTGGTTTAAGTCTAAAAAACTATCTTGAATTACCACGTATCAGGATGCACTCGAATCAACCAGCCAATCTGCGTCATCTGTTTGAGACTGACATGCAATGTCAGTTTGCGTTGTATTCCACTACATGAGTTTCTAAACATTATATTATACTCAATCTGAGGAATGGTAACGCTCTCATTCACCAACTCCAATACAACAAAGGCTTAATTCGCAACATACCTCCCACTAACCTTACATTGAGGCCTAACATGTCTCCAGCCCCTACAACCGCATCCACATCCACGTGTGGACGGTAAAATACCTCAATCTCCCTCAAGGCTCCAACTGGACTCTAATCTGGTGTTTTTCATTATGTACCCCTCAACACCAGTGAGGGCCAAGTGTGGTTGTGTTACATGAATGGACCCATTGAACTTCGAAATCGGGTCAGATAAGGGGTTTTGAAAATCCCCATGACTTCCATCTCCTTGAGTATGGGAATCAATCACTTCGAAGACCATTAGTCACGACGTTGGAGTCCCATGTCTCAAATCAATAAGATTGAATCTCAACTCATTAGAATTATAGGAGATCTACTTCACAGCAACACAAAAGCTAGGGAACCAAAATGGAACAAAAAAGGAAAAAAAAAAAACGGCAGCAACTATCTGGGCAATATCTGATCTGGTGGTGCTCTGATGGACACCTAGGGGGTCACCGATGGAGCAGCCAACCTAACCCTCTTTAGGCCTCAGACTCTTGACCAAGGTCACCCAAAGGGGCCTTTCCTTCCCCATACAGCATTGGCATCGTTGGGAAAGGAAGGCCTCTTAGCGACACGTCGGTGACCAGGCGGTGGTTAGAGGGGTCCCGATTAAAGGCCCAAGGCCCAGTGACCCCGTCGCCGATCGACCAAAGAAGTCTAGTGGTCCTAGCGATGCCAATGATGTCTCCTCCGATGGAGAGGTTGTCCTTCTTAGGGCACAAAATCCAACACAACTCAAGGGAATCTCAATGCACAAGAAACCTAATCATTTATTTAGTAGAGAAAGAAGATGAGAGATCAAGGAGGTATAGAGCTCCGACCTAGGACCACAGCTCTAATACCATATGAAGAAAGAAAATGATTTGCTATATTCTCCAAATGAAACCCTAGACCTCTAAATGGAGAGAGAGGCTAAGGAACAATTACAACTATGTCCTCAAGAAAAACATAAACAAGATCAAAAGACAAAAATAAGGCATAAACAACAACTTCCTCAACACTTTGCTCAAGGAATTAAGAGGGGCTCTAAAGGCCATTATCTCAATGGCCTCGAGCTCATGGATGGTATACCCTATAAGAGTAACCCCTTTTGCTTCAAGATGATGTATCTTGAAGAATTAAATTAGCATATTAGTCATGCAGATTTCTTATCAATCTCAAGGCCATGATATTAAGTATGCAATGATGAAAGACGCCACTAATTCAAAGTCTCTAGCAAATGTTTAATCATTTTTTGGGGGCTTTCACTACCAACGTTGTGATCTCTCAATCTAATACACAATCCTCTACAAGCATCATGTGGTACTGACCAGCTACTTGACTTAAGTGCCTAAAGCCACCAATGTGGAAATGCTATGCCCTTCTCAAAGTTGAGGAAGGTAGGGCTAAATTGTGTAATTAGAGTGGCAAATAGCAGGCTTCCTTGGTAACAAGTCAAGCATGCCAACTATTTCTTAGATCAAGTTATACAATGCACTCTTGATACTTGAGTTTCCTCACGGCCTCCCATCAATACGAAGAATCACAAAAGAACTTAGCTTTAAAGTTATATTTGATCCACTTTTGTACGTTTTCAAGATATTCTTGCATGGAAGAGCATTTGTACTATCCACAAAGGAGGAGACAAAGCATAGAGATATTTTTATATAGCTTGTTTTTTCATTCAAATGAGTGTTCCCCAAACATATTAAGGAGATGCCTCATCGCATGTTATCTTGTAAACTAGACGTTATCTATTGTCCTTCAAGCGTGGATTCATCTACAAGTCATAGTTCTAGACTAGAATTTATTCTATGCTATTCCAAGGATGTTTGACTGTGTTGCTTTTGTCGACCAGTGTGGACTAAGACACTAAGCTAGCTTCACACACAGTGAAGTATATCTTATTAAGTACTCCATAACCTCGATACATCTTGATCTTATTAATGGCCAACATCACATAAGAGTCAATGTCACCTTCTTTGGATCTGCGCCATTTTTCTCTATCTTTGGGTCACAAGTTTCCATCATGGAATCTCTAAAGGTTGCACCCATGCCTTAAATCACCTATACATGTACCACTAGAGCACACCTTGGAGGCATCTCCCACAAGGCAAGATACATTTATAGGCCCTTCACTTACCCATTCTAAATGTCATGCCCCCAATCCTATAAGTATAGATTCCTTATCTGATTTAGTCGCAGGTGTTATTGATTAGGAGGTATTTGCTTCTAATAGAGGCCCTAAAGGTGGTAAAAGCGCTAACTTTATAAATATAGTGGTTCAGGTAGATGTTGATCTACCTATTGCTTTGAGGAAAGCCAAACAATTATGCACAATCCATCCTATATCCAACCATGACAATCTTTAACACTTTAACCCTCAATTCAAGAAGTTTTCACTAGCAAATTCTAGTAAGTACCTACCACTCATTAGAAAGCCACACTTGATCTGTAGTGTAAATAGGCCATGGAGGAGGAGAAGGCAACCATATCAACCAAAACACCTGAGAGCTTGTTGATCCCCCTTCTCATGCATATGTCGTTGGATGCAAGTCAACCTTTACAATGAAACACGTTCCAAATGGTACAATTGATAGGTTTAAGGCCAAGCTATTGGCCAAAAGTTTTACTCATACATACAATGTGGATTTCTTTGATACTTTCTCCCTAGTTACTAAATTTCCTTACAGTCAAGATATTTATTTTAGCAACCATGAGCATTATTTTCATCAGCTTGATGTCAAAAATACCTTCCAATGTGGTGATCATCAAGAAAAACTATATATGCATCAACCACTAGGATTTAAGATTCAAGGAGTGTAGTAAAGGTATGCAAGCCACAGAAGGCTATATATAACCTAAAGCAAATCCATGTGCCTAGTTTCAAGGGTTCGTGGAGGTTGTAGTATAGTTTGAATTCAAAAGATTGACTGTGCATGGTTCATTATTTATGAAGAATACCGAGAGATGCATTGCTTTACTAGTATGCATTAAATGACAACTAAAAGATATGTTGTTTTTGAAAAATAAGTAAAAGGACGATTATCGGAGAAAAAGTTGGAACGGACTTCCAAATTATTGAGCTAAATTCAAACAAAAAATGAACCTCCCTTACAACATTATCCACCCAACACCTATCATCCTTGAAGATCTTGCCATTTTGTTGCAACCAGATGCACCATAGGATAGCAAAAGCTTGGGTCCAACCAGCCACATCAAGGTCGAAGTGTCTTCTAAACAAATTCTAGAAGCTACTCACATCAGAAACATCCACCGTGAGAATATTAAAGTGATGCCAAACCTCTCTTGAAAATTCACACATGAAAAATAAATGTTGCACATCTTCCTCCAACTGATGACAAAAGGAGCATGCTGTAACCCTGTCACCAGACCACCTCTTCCTACGAGCCTTTGTGACTATTCTCTCTCTTCTAAGCAGCCAAACAAAAATTTTAATTTTCAAAGGAAGTCTGCACTTCCAAATGATTCTACAATATGATCCAATGTCATCCAACAGAGTGCCATTGCAGACCAACTTATCACAAGTCTTCTTGACTAAAAAGGTTCCATCTTTCCAATGGAGCCTATCACCCTCATTTGCAGCCAGGCAGAGGTCTGAAATATATTCTAAAAGCTGCTGAAATTAATCAAAGGTTAAATCTGATAAGCCGGGAGGCAGCCTGAAATACCATGCTTTGAGCGGTTTATCCCACACGTCGTTAACCGTAACATTTCTCTCAACAACAAGCTGAAATAGCCTTGGGAATAGATCTGAAAATGTGCCAATTTCACTCCAATCATCCAACTTAAAAGACATTACAAGCAAAGAATTCCTAGCTGCATAGTTTGTCACCAAGGACTTGGACTCATTGAAGTACTTTCTTGACATAGAGGTAACCAGGAGTAAGCAAGGAAAGGAAAGTATGTTTTAGACTTGTTGCAGGAGACTAGTATGCTAGGGGCAAAACCAACCTATATACCTATGGACATGTGCATGCAGTTCAATGATAATTCTCAAAAACAATGGACCCCATGACAATACAAGTGCTTAATTGAGAAGTCACTTTATGTCACTATCACTAGACTATATATTTTGTTTGCAACAGGGAAACTTAGTTCATCATGGCTAAAATAACGGCAAATCACTAAAATATAGCCACAATGATACTTGAGCACCTTCAATTGTTCACCAAGGGAAGTTCCTTGGCATCCTTGCACATCATTGCCTTCTCAAATGCAAATTTTGCCAGTTCTCTAAATAATGGGAAGACTACAAAAGGCTTTTATACCTTTGTTGTCAAGAACCTTAAAACGTGGAGTAAAAGACAGACAATCGTAGCTCACTCTAGTGAAAAGTTAGAATACCAAACTATAGCTCAAACAACTAGTAGCATGGGTCAAATCTATGCTACAGGATCTTCAGGTCTATGACTCTATGGTGGAAATTTTATGTAGTGCCAAAATGAGTGGCAATTTTTTTGCTAATAGCCAACATTTTGCGAGTGAACAAAGCATGTGGACATGGATTATCATTACACAAGTGACCTGATTTAGAAAGGAGTTCTTTAACCACTCATTTTCCATCTTAAGACCAGAGTGCAAACATCTACACCAAGCTGTTGCCTTATTCAAGCTTCGAGAGGTGCAATTTCAAGCTGACGTTGATGGATATCCACTCTCCATCTTCTAGGGTAGTGCAAAGATACAAGCTATCATTAGCATATTCCTCGTGATCCTTTGGGATTTGCTAGAGGTACAGGCATCGTTGCCTCATTGGAATATCCCTATTATCTTTCATAATCTCTTTGCCCCTTTTCTTTTATGGTCTTTCCTATTTGCAGGATTTATTCCTATTTCGTACTCATATGCTCCTCTATATATTGAGAGCACCACTTGTCAAGAAAACCAAGCAATTCCTTTTTTTTTCTAACAAAAACAACAAATGAAAGAGGAAGACATCAATACGTGAAACTTAAAATCAATGCATTGGAATCTCTTCTGCAACTGATTTATAGACTACATCAGACCTTGAAGGCTATACTTCAACCATGAAAATACAAGAAAAATAAAAAGAACTGGATTTCTAAACCACCTGAACACTGAATTTGAGGCTCAGCCACAAAACTGGAAAAAAGGGGTTTTCAATTTCATTTTTGTCTAATTGATTGCAAAATCAAACATGTAGACTTTTTTTCCGAAAATGAAAGGATGTGGACTTTTAACCAGGAAGAAAGTATTGTGAGTCAAACTGGTGGGGCTTTAAATATTGTAAATGAAATAGGAAATGCTTACCATGTCAATGTAAACAAGGTTGACGAAAAGAAGGTTTCATGCCAAATAGTGATGTGATAGTGAAGAGATAACCGGATGATTTAAAAGAAGAAGAAGATTACTGGATCATAATTACTTCATCAACTTAAACAAATGTGACAGATAAAAGGTTGCAAGTGAATATGATAGGGAAGAGAAGAGCAGAATCCTGATTGTTGCACCCGAATTTATGAGGGAGCAAATAATTACTGGAAAATGGACCCTAAAAAAAAGGCGGCAGTTAGTTTTTTATCAAATGGAATATCCAAAGGCATAAAGATCCTACAGATTTGGAGGTACACACCAGAAATACCTGCTTTTAGTTTTTTTTCCTCTTTCAATAAATCTCCACCTGAAATGAGGTGCTTATTTTCAGAGGAAGGAGCCAAGGAGATTCTCGTGACAAGGTATCTATGAAAAACCTCTTACATGAGCACTGCAAATAAATATCCTCAAGAGGACCTTTTGCATGCTGTACTTTTTAAGTAGTGAATATCATGATTTTGCCAACAATCACTATAATGTAGCTCAAAAAACAAAGAGAGACCCAAAAAAAGGCTTTTTCACGCATTAAGAAAGGTCATCCACGAGGATACTTTGCCACTATCCACATCTGTCCTAAAAACACATCGAGGGTTAGGGCTTAAGCTCCTCAAAAGGTTCCAAAATTCAAATGTTCCTTCACTTCTGAAACATGAAAAAGTAAGAATGGCAGCCTCTAGTTGTTTGATAATTTCACAGCTAATTTAATGACATAGAAAGGAATATTTTACAGAACTGATTTAGTTGGTGGCCTCCTGATAACTGGTGTTTATAGGTTCAAAAGGCACAAGATCTATTAACTTGTAACTCGCCAATTATATTACGAAAGACTATAGGCCCAAAAATTGTTAAATTGCATCCAAGTACCAGATACTCAACAATCTAGACAATTAATAAGTGGATTCTTTTAACATGTTACTGCCTTGCTATTGATGGATATAAAACATAGTTTTCCAAGAGTGTCTTGATCCAGTTTACAGGATCGAATCAATATATACTATTTTTTTATATGGTTGTCACCTACTTCTTCTCCAAGATCATTTTACTTGCATCTGCATCCATTTCTATGCCGCTGAACAAATGGTATATGGATTTTGCAATATCTTGAAATTCTTCATGGACCACCTCACCATCCATCAGCTCTACTATAGCTCCAAGATATTGCCTATATATTTGGCGAACTTTGCTTGATACTGCATCAGGATAGATCCAATGTAAGAGATGAAGTCCCAACAGAAAGAAATGAAATAAAAAAACATGTTTTAACATAATGAGATGAGAGAGAAGCAAAAAACCAGGAAAAGATAAGGACAAAGGGTAGTCACCATCAAGATTCTTAGACACACAACACATGCCCATAAATACATGCTCCCCCCCCCCCCCAACACACACACACACACACAACCAAAAAAAATGGACATCCCTTATTCACTTGAGGGATTATCCTAAGTCCTCTTTGGGATGGAGTTAGGGGAATGGGAGGTGGGTATGCTTGCTTTATTAGACATGTTTGAGCTCTGCTTTGAAAAATATGAATTTCAAAACTCTTGTTCCCATAGATGACAAGACTAGCAACACTTACTAATATACCCCCACACATGCCCCTCATCCCCGTTAACCCCACCCCTAGGGCGTTAGCATTGTTTACAATGTATACCACCTTTTACCCCCTATCCCCACCCCCTTTAAGTAATAAACAAAGTCATATCACATGATAACCCAAAAGGTCATCCCCCCTCTGAGTCATGGAAATTCATGTTACTCCCTCCTTTAACACTCCTACAGAATAAACACAAACACATGATAACCACTATCGAAGAAATGCAAATCCAAGTTTTTAAACCCATAACAAAACTGGCCCTAAAAATTTTGACTTGTACCTCAACTCATTAAAGATTGATTGCATGCATAACCTTATGTAATTCATAATGTTTAATGGTGAATAGAGATGATTACAAAATTAAAATAAAAAAAATCTATCCATTTGCATCTCAAATTGCCATCCTGGTAAAACAAAAGTTGGAGGCAGATAAATCCATAAATGCAGTCATTTGGTCAAGGAGACACTGAAGCTAGTTGGTCAAGTTGGATTTGGATACTCACACATGATATCCAAGCCAAAATAGTCTAACAAGCAAGATTTAATTTTCATCACCTATTGATATAGCCGCATGCTGCATCCGAAGAAGGCCATACACGGGTGTATTCAGATAATAATTTTGCATCTAAAGACGTGGAAGTTGAGAAATGGATGATATTGGCTGTTGGTCTTCGCCATTAAAATGGGTTGGTTTTAATTCCATGCTAGCTCTTATAAACCCATTGCCTGCTGAAAAAATGTTCCGCAAATGTTTAATCAAACTAAGGGAAGATGCACCCCTAGCAGACTGATTTCAGGACTATTTCTTCAAACGACGGACATAAGGCTCTTTACTATGATATTTACTACCACAAATCTACAAACCCAGATGTTCACACAACATATATGTCCAATTTATAGGTTCATAGTTTTGAGCAAAAGAAAAACAAGATGACAAATTCCAAAATAGTCTGTGTATCAAGACTGTCAATTGATACATACAATTTCTCACATCTACCACTGATTTAATGAACTTTTATCTTACATTATATTTATTAAAACATACATATTATGGTGCCAAAGTGAAATGTGCCCAAGAAACAATCTTTGAGCTGTTCTTTTTTTTGGGGGTGGGGGTAAAAAAAGATGATGATCGCTCATGATTAATAATCATCCCTAATCATCTAGGGAACAAATAACAGCCATCTTCCAATGATACTCCATAAAAGGGACATCAATTGTCAAACTCCCAACAAAAGGCCATAAACCGAAAAGGTAGCATCTTCCCACTCTCAACAGTGAACACTACATGGATTTGGTGTAACAAACACCAACTATTCCCGCAATTGCATGAAATCATCTACCCTCTATCTGATAAAGTTTCAAGAAAAAAAGGGTGCTTCTACTGCTTCTACTCATTTGCAAAACAGGATTCAAAAACTCCAATAGTCAATAAATATTGGCTTCTCAGTCCAAGTCTAAAGCAAGCAAACAACCTCAAAACTATTCAGTGGAGACTCCCTAGAGACACAATCATCAAGCCAATACTAGAAATCATTATCATCCCCAAGTTTAGCAGTGAAATACGGTATCACATCTTATATTAGAATCATCAAACCCTTCCAAAAAGCAGAAAGACCTCTAGTAGAATCTAACCTTCCCACCTAGTTCAGCAATCAGCCATAATAAGCATCGAAAACCCATGAGAGTGAATCCCATCCTTCTATCAACCTTTCCACCCACTTGGACGGAAGAGCTTTATTTATTGTCCTCAAATCCGATACTCCCAAGCCCCCTTCTGCAACCAGGTGGCACACCACATCCCATGCCACCAACGCAGCATCTCCCCTCCCATCCCAACACCCTTCCAAAAGAACTTCCCTTTCAAAGCATCTAACATGTTCTCCACCTCCTTCAGTGTTGAGAAGACAGAGAGATAAAGCACAGAAATGGCGGAAAGTACAAAGTTCCTTCTCTGAAAAGAAGACATCTCAATCACTCCAACTTCTCCACCCTCTTGCAAAGGCGAGAGGGTAAGAGAACCTAAGGACTCAAAGGCAAGGCTGCCTCAATGTCGTCAAAATAGCTGTATACAGATCTGGTTTCTCGTCATACATTCTATATAGAACAAAGGCTTCTCTTTATTAATCATTTGGCCCATAACTTCCGGAAATAGAACAAAAAGCTTGAACAGATTCTCCATACAAGAAATCATCCCTCAATGAATAAAACCATGTCATCAGCACATTTCAATACAAAAATAAGGTTCTGTTCCACCTAGGTCAAAACCAAGAATCATCCATCGCAAATTGCAAGAGAACAAAGTGCCAATGCATTTATCACAATGGCAATAGCAAGGGAGATATTAGACAACTATTGTGCCCCCCTTCATCCCCACCCACCCCGCCCCCCCAACCCGGCTAATCCAACCATCTTCAGGCCTTCTACTCGCCAATGCAAAGAATGAGTTTGTAGCAATGCATATCTTCGTCTATGAATCCAACCCTCAAGGAATCCTCTCTTATATGTAAAGAACTTCATAAGAAGGCCCAATCTAGAGAATCAGATACCTTAGCAAAATCTACCTTCTGCATGAACACCTTTGTTCCCTACTTCCTCCAATGAGCTACAATCTTGTTAGCCAAAATCACACTACTCATCAAGTCTCTCTCCCATTATACAAAGCTAAATCCTTCTCAAAAAAAAAAAAAACAGAAAACAAAAAACAAAAAAAACAAACTATACAAAGCTAACTAGCCAACCATGTCTCTGAGTCAGTTAGCACATACCTTTGTCATGATGAGATATACCGCATTTCATAAGGCAATGGGATGATAATCTTCTATTCTTCTTGCCTATGTCTTCAAGCCTTCAAAACTATTCAGTCTCTTAAACCCCTTGTTTTCCACCCAAAGCTCCTCCAACACTGCATCAAATTTGAACCAACAAAAGCCCAGAGTTCCTTGAAAAAATAGGAACCCATTACTCTGGTAAAATAAAAGACTACAACTTACCACCTCTACAAATCCATTACCAAGATCCCTTTTTCTCCTCCTAAAGGCCCAAAACCAATCTACCGAAGCCGCATCCACCACTCTTTTGTCTACCCTTTCTCTTCCCAACACCAAAAGTTAGTTAATCCAATTGTTACTTCATCTTAGTGTTGGCATAACCATCCTTTAACTAAACCTACAAAGAGTGTTGTCTCCACTATACTTCAATCTTCTTATATTCTTCTAGAAGCACTCAGTACCTATTTCTCCAAAGTTCTAACTCACTAAAGCCAGGAGCATGATTGCCCTGTAATCTATCTATCCTACAAATCTCAACCAATTGGAAGTTGGCAGCTTAGCCCTTGTAGCTGTTAAAGAAACAGCTGTGGCAGAACATTGGGAGGAACCCTTTTGAAGGAATACTGAGGCCTGGGTAGGCCCTTTCTGAGGCAAGGGTGGGTGATTTGCAGAGGTGACTTGCAGAGGTGGACAGCTTTTGGCCTACACTGAATAGACAGGGTTCAGTTGCTTGGGTTAAAGGAAACTTCTCAATAAAAAAGGCTTACAAGCTACACAGGAGAGAGAACAAGGGTGTTGATCCTGGCATTGGAAGAGGTATCATTTCCTTTTGGAAGTTGAAAACCCTGCTGAAAGTTAAAATTTTTGCATGGCTGCTGACATGCAGAAATTTGGTTACAAAGATTTTTAGACACCGATAGGCTCAAGATGAGGATGCTACTCATTCCTTGTGTGGTGATGGGGTTGAAGATGCTTTTGATCTCTTCTTCTCATGTGACTTTACAAAGCATGTTTAGGACCAACTTGACACAAAAATCAACTCTATGGCTGATTTCTGAAGTGAGCTTCGTCAGGCGACGAGATTGGATGCAGAATGTGCAACCAAAAATGTTGCAGGCTTGTGGGAAATTTGGTTGCAGCAGAAGGGGATCATCTTTCGAGGTGAGCATCCTTGGGTGGACAATGTTGTAAGAGAAGCCTCCTACCTTTCTACTTCTTGGTTCCAAACATTGTAATTTCTTCTTGATATTTGAATGAAGGTGGATGGCTACTGACCTCCAGTAACCATCCTTTCTTTCTTTTCAAAAAAAAAAAAAAAAGAATCTTGCCCAAAACCTCCTCCCCTTTCTTGGCCTTTCTCCTCCCTTGGCCTCTTCATATACTGAATCACCAAAGTCCTCAAACCGTGAAACCTTAATTCTATAGCGGCAGACATTGAGTTCATTACCATTAAAGACCACCAATCATCAATCAACTATCCAAAACCAAACTCCAACAACCAAGAATTTTTGAACATGATATAAGTGGAGAGCCATAAGCCGCAAGAGTGGTCAATATTCATCCTCCATTACATTTAGAGAAAATCCTACACGAAACACACCGAACACAAGAACCTCACTATCTTGGATTTAGATGTTGTTGTTGCCATATTTCTCCCAGTAAAATGATAGTTCCTTGGACTCCTCTCCTTCAGGCCAAGATCTAACAAAAACTCTTAAAACTCCATGGATTGGGGATCCAGACCTCTACTTTTGTTTAGTATATCATTTGACTCCACAGTGACACAAAATCATCCCTGACAATAAGAAGCACACCCTAAAATGTGTCTTCTTGGATATTTGTCAACAACTCTAATCATTTCTCTGAAGTAGGCTCATAGACATAAAAAGCCATAAATCAACAACTACCTCGTGGTTGCTTCAACAAAACCCAACAAACATGTCCCCCCTCTAAAAGTCTTCTCTATCAAAAGAGACGCCATTCCAAGCAATCAGAATGCCACATGATCTTCATACAAAACCCAAAGATGCATACTCCTGATGCCATGTTCCTGTCTACCTTCATTGAAGCTACCCAAAATCCTCCACTTGTATTTCCTGCAAAATATTCACGTAATCTATTTTTCTCTATTTACCCAACAGATAAACAGAAAACCAAAGAAGCTTCACGTGCCTCAAAACCCATCTAGCGAGAAGATAAAGAACTTGGGAGACAAAATCTCAGACCCGATGAAACCTCTCCAAGACGTAAAGGGGAGGAAAAAAAAAAAGCAATCTCCACTTACCAAGCAACAAGGAAATGCCCTCAAATTCCGCTTCACTTCAAGACCCTAAGACCCCTAGCATTCCAACTCAAGATCTTCATCTGGATGATGAGCTTCTCTCTTGGCTAGCAGGCACACCGTGGCTTCATATTCCAACTCTCTTCACCATGGAATCAAAGTCTATTGCAAACAATTCTTCATCCTTGCTGACCCAGACAACCTTGACTAGAAGCAATCCTTCATCCTAGCTACCTCAATCAATCTTAATTGTAACCACCAGACCTACAATATTGGCAGCTAAATCTCCAACTTGTTAGCCCCAGGATCTTCCACTACAGAGCAAGCTCGACAACATCAAGTGACACCCAAGGTTCAAAGAGGTATGCGGTACTCACTCAACAGCAAGCTCAACAACCATTTTTTTCTGACTTGCACCTTTGCAACTGTGGTTTGGGAGCAATTATCCATCCCAGGGACTCCAGTGAACTCCTAGGAGGAGTTTTGGATGGCAGGCAGACAGGAATGAATTCTTGACAAACTCCCTTGTGTGGATCCAGGATTTTGCAACATAGGTGATGTGGCATCAAAAAAAACACAGTTATTTTCCATGGGGAAAGGGATTGGCTTGACAATATAGTAAGGGATGCTGATTCTTTTTGTACCTCTTGGTCATAGCACTTGTAATTATCATCTTTTTGGATGTAATGAAGTGGAAGGTCACTAACCTCCAGTAATCATCTATTTTTCTTTTCAAAAAAAAAAAAGGTCAACTTGCTAAAATTTGTGTTATATGTCCAAAACATATGAAAATTCAAAGTTACAAGCATATTCAAGTAGTATAACACCAAAAGTGTGCTATATTGGGTGGGGTTTATTAGGGGGTTTTTGGGTACAAATTCTCTATTTAAAAATCTGTTGTATACTTGGGTGAGCATAAGACTATGTGACCCGAACAGTCAGTCTGGACCAACTATTGAACCATCATCCCCAACCATCCCTTTCTCCTTCAATACAGCCATCCATAGCGATGAGATCACAACATCTAAATGCAAAGGGATCCACCTTGCCAAGCCCCCTCACCCAAGAAGAAAGACTAGAGTCCAAAAAGGAGCCCCATGGTAACAAATTTGAGAAATCTAAAGTGGAAGCTTTACATGCCTGATGTGTAAGAGAGATGACACAAGGTCCCACCTTACATGCTTCATGTCAGGAAGGGGAAAAAAGGTCGTTACTTTCATTTCTTGTTCGCCCCATCGTCTCCCATGAGACAAGTACCAATAATAATACATTTTTTTAAAGGTATAAGGGTGGTTATCCGGTTGATACCCAACTTCATTCAATCAAAAAAAGCCAAGAAGCAGACCAATTACATGCACGTTACCCAAAATTGGAAAAGAGAGGAGATGGAAAAACCTGCAAAACCTCCCTATTGGAGAAAAGTATAACATCTTATTGAAAGCTGAAACCCTAACCTCTCTTATATAGAGAATAAAGATGGAAAAATTACATGAAAAATCCAACTAGGAATATAAAATTAACTAAGACTCTCAAACCTGAGATAAATAGACTCAAAAGACTCCAATACTCTAATAATCCCCCTCAAGTTTGAACATAGATGACAATCACACACAACTTGTTACAGTAGATAAAACGCAACTCCCCCTCACTCAACACATCTTCTGATTGGAGAAGCAGGCAAATAGTAGGAGACAATCCCAAGCAAAAATAGTGGTAATGGTAGAACGAGAGACAATCCCAAGCAATAGCAACAATAGTAGGCAAAAGTGACAGACGATCTCAAGTAGTTCGAGAAACAATCCCAAGCAAGCAGTAATAAAAAACAGACAATAGTAAGAGATGAGAGAGTCGCTCAAATCCCCCACCAATCATCAGCTTCGTCCAAATGTCCAATAGGATGACCAAATGCTCCAGAATCTTATGTACCGCCTGCTTTTCTTGTTGTTGTCCTTGACACCTCTAGCCTTGTTGCCTCTAGAGGGAGAGAAGGTCGCTCTAAAGGTTGCGGACAAGGTTATCATATCTATTCTCCTTACATGTTTGCAAGAGGACAAACCCGCCTTCTGAAAAGCATTGGGAGAAATTTGGTAAGTCTGCTTGGGCTAAACATACGTCGACTGCTGAGACTCCCGTGACTGAGACTGTTGCTGGGCAGTTTGCTTTGTTGTTTACTGCTGAGGAATTGACCTGTCTGTAGAGTTTACTTAGGAATGAGCCTTCTTCCCCTACCACTGCTATTGCTATAAGTGTAGCAACCAATTCTGCCTCTATTGGTTATCCGGTACCAAATCTAAAGATAATATTTGATCTCTGGCCGACTGGTACTGTGGTGTTAGGTCATCTAGAAAGTAACAGGTTTTCCACTCTTTTCGTTTAGTGACCTGCTTCTCACAGCAGGTAGGCTAGAAGACGACAAGTTCTTCAAATAGGCCCTCTTGTACAATAGTCAACCAAGGACATATCGCCTTGGTTAATATTCTAGATGCATTTGTAGATATCATCTCAGCGAGAACTACTCGTCTAAAGGGAGTAACTCTTCTCCAAAGTCTCCCAGATCTCTTTGGTTGTTATCTTGTATTCACAACAATCTTCAAATCAATGTTGTTCATCAGCCAACTAATGACCAAGTAGTTGTCCTTCCCCCACGTCTTATATTCATGGCATCTTTGGGATCCAAAGTTTTGTCAATCAGCACATGCAATCAATCCTATCCCCCAACAAATATACGGCATGCTCTTGACTGCAACACATAGTTCGAGGATCTAATCAACTTGATTGTCATCCCCTACACCAAAACAAAGGCTGAGATCTTGGCCTCAAAAGTCACAGTAGCAGAATCCAAGTCGGTCATGAGAATAGAAAGTAAGCAAGCAATTAGGCAAAGATGCACAATCTCGTGCACAAGAGCATGCACCAGTGATTTAAATGCCAACAAAATGACGATTTTTGAAGATATGCCATGTCGACATGCTTAAGTTATCAGAACACAGGTGTTTCGCCAACATGCCAGCGAAATCGCCAACATGCCGCTGGTAAGCTTGGCATGCCAGCGGCAAACTACTACTCCTGTTGCAGCTCTACTACTGCCGATGCATAGGTTATGTATCAACATATTACATATTAAGTAAAAGATAGGATTTAGGGCTTAAATGGAAATATTTACCCATTGGAATAATTATTTTTAAAATTCTAATCATTTTGACTACTATCATTTTTGTCAACATGCTGAGCAAAATATGCATTTGGAAATTTATCAAAACAACGTCGAAATCGGCATTTCGAACCTTAGCGTGCACTACACACGTAGAGGGCAAAAAAGTGAACTAAGATCATGTACAAGGCACTACATACGCACTCATGCAAAACAAAGCCTACAAAGGGGTTGAACAAAACCTCAGGGGGCCTCACAAGAACCATGCAACAAGGTAGAGGGGCCGGACCGCTAATACTCTAACACTCCCAAACGAAGATATCTCTGTTGACACGATCTCAAAATATCATAATTTCAAGGGTGAACCAACTCGACTCAAACATATGCTTCACTATTCTAAGCACTTCCACCATCTAACCAATCATCAAGAATGCATTCAATCAAGAAAAATTGTCATTGATTGGAGATTAGATATCTTAAGTTTCACATTCTCGCCAAACCTCCACGATAACATCGTCACAATGGAACCACTCAGGTTATTCATTCATAATATCATACATAAAGCAACATTGATTCGTTAAAGGAACCCCTCATTTTCCTTGACTAAGGCAACCAAGGAGACTCCACCTCTAAGAAGGACTCTCTGAACAACTCTCTTTTACAAGCATTGGACCTGACATCAAAGTGTGCAACAATACTACTCAAACAAGTTCCAGGTGCGCGTGCGCATGTGGGTGTGTGTGTGTTCCCCTCCTTTCAAAATTTCCTTCGCCGCTCAGCCTTTTCAAAGTTCCTGCCGCTCCCATTCCCAGCGCTGCTCAGCCACGGTCGGCATGCCGCCGTTTCGTCGACAACTGTCGGCATGCATGCCAGCGAAATCCTCTGCATGCCAACGATTTCCCTGCAAACCGACACTATCTTTGTGTCGACACGCCATCTCCCCAAAAATCCCCTTACCGACGACATGCCACCGGCATTTAAATCACTCGTAAACACAATTAAGGATTCTCCAATATTCTCAATAAAGGTACAAAAAAGAAAAGAAGCCTGTGATAAGCAATAAAGACCCACTTCCACCCACCGTAAATATCTCTTTGACAAGCAACCTAGGCAAACATGTGGTTCATACCAAAACGGTGGTGATTCTTTTCAACAAGTTTTGTTACTTGCTTCTCAAAACTGTAAACAATGCCTTAAGGTTTTCTTCCACTTTTTTAAACAAGGACATTTTCTACTGGACAAATTAGACTACTGTACATCTTTCTAGCATTTCTTTCCAACTTTCAAGGCCCATCAAAAGTTCTAATCATTTCTAAATCACTTGAAAGGAGGTGGGTTGTACTTGACTTCTGAATTTTGTGAATAATATTTAAGTTGCTTCACCCAAAAAATAGATGGATGAGTCATTCATTCATTTTTCAAAATGAAGGGATAATTGTACGGTCATGATCAACAAAAAGAAAGGGCATGCAAGGGGGGAAATAAGGAGAGAATGAGAAGGAGCGGAGAGGGGGAACGTCAACTTAATTGTGACTTTGATAGGAAAGGAAGAAAGGGAAGGAGAGTGATCTTTTTTTTTGCTATAAAAGATATATGGAGTCCCAGAATGACGATTTGAAAGAGAATAATGAAAGAAAGTTAAATCTCCAAAGTAACTGAAAACTAGCTTGGGTTTATGCTCCACTATTAAAGCGATACATATGGATGAGTATTATGCTATTAACTATAGGCATGTGAAAAGAATGCTCATGGCACAAGTGAATATCTTAAGGTGGATATACGGTCAGGATTGCATCCACAATGAAATTATCAAGAAAAGGTTGGGTTGGCACCAATAGATGATAAAATGAGAGACATTTACAGTAATCTGAACATCTGTGAGAAATCTAGTTAATGCCCCAATCAAAAGATATAAGAAGGTGGATGTTGAGTCTTTTAGAAAGGAAGAAGGCTAAAGAAATTTTGGAGGGAAACATACAAGCATGATCTTGATTACTTTAATTGAAGCCTGAAAATAACTCAAGATAGATCCGAGTGGATGACAGGAATCATTTAGCTAATTCCACTTAGTGTTGGAAAGGGTCATGTTGTTGTTGTTGTGAAAAGGATAAATGACAGAGGAGGAAAGGAGGGGAAATCTACGTGATTTAGAGTAAAGTTACTTGCATATCCACATTATTCATGCTATGATTTATATCTCCAATAAAATCCCATTTATATAAAACATATGGGCAAAAAAAGTACGTAAAATTTAAGCACATGGCCTCCCTCCCTTTCCCTCCCACTTCATAGGAAATTTGTCTTAAATGACATGTAGAATCCTAAAGCCTCAACCTCTCCCTTTTTCAAGTGGTTCCTTCCCTCCCCTCCAACTCCAGTCTCCTCCCATTCAAAAACAAAGTGCATAGCTATCACATATGTCAACTCGGGCTTCATTCTTCATATACTGTATCCAGCTCACTAACTAGAGCTTTTTTACTCCCCCAATCTACAAACCTTCCTCTTCCTACTCCTGAAGCCATGGGCCCACAAGACCCATGACTACTCACCTCCTTTTAGCAACCAAAGTCCAAACCCAATAACTAGAGGAAAATGAGCCCCTCAAACAACTTTCAGCATCTGACTACAAGCCAATGTTCGAACCAAAAGGGTAGCCATTGTGAACTCATTGCACAGCCTAGCCTCTAACAACAAGGTGAAACTAAAACTTGACAAGATGAATCAATAACCTCTTGTTTGTATGAGTAAAAGGCTAACTACACCATGCTCCAAGTACCATGCATAGTTACATTCTTTTTTTCTTTTTAATTCACTTACTACAAAGAAGCATAAGTTTAAATTCCAACAATATGCAAGCAGCATGCACTTTGTTTGTGGATACTCATGTGGTTGAGGACTTGTAGTGGATCTCTAAGATGTTAAACCCGTTAGCAAAGGCATGCAATCTATCCAATTCTCACATTGCTACATCTCTGATTATTGTTTCGTAGCATTGCAATGTTTCTTTCCATGCAGCCACTCTCAACTCCAACACATCACCACAAGTTTACTTTCTTTTTGAACAGACAATTCTCACCTTCATCCCAGTTGCATACCAGTTCCCTAGCCAGCTCGTACTCATCATGCGACCTGACATCAAACAAACCACAAGATTCCCTTTCAGAACAACAACTACGAAGAAGAAGAAGAATCATCAGAATGCCGAACCCATGTCAAATCCGGCAAAATTAGGGCAAAACATTGGGAGGGGATGATCTGTTACCTGAGGGGTCTGAGTGATTGGAGGAGGGTTTTGCGATGGAGGTACTCCCGGTCAACGTCAAAAGGATCCCTAAGGGCATTGGTGAGGCGCGGAAGAGGCACCAACATCTTCAAAGCACATGTTATCAACCAATTTGTTAGGAAGCACATACAAGAGAGAGAAAAACACAAGTAGAACATGTATGAAGCACATACGAAGCGCAGGTCAAATTATATATGGTTTATTTCAGACATCTGAAATTGATAAATATACTGATCGAAACAAAGTGATAGCAGCAGATATTAATAGATCAGAATAAATAAATAAAATAACGCATCAGGTAATAGCCGACCATAAACCACCATCAACCGTCCCATAAAAAGCTGAGAGTAGCACTTGGATAGAAACCGCAGCTTTCAATAGGAATTGAAGATTCTTAATTTGCTTGGTTTACCCTCCAAGAAAAGTTGAATTTTCGGAGCAAAAACAATTATGAAGAAACAAACATGAACCATTCATCTAGAATACATCATTCAGTAGAGAGGCATTGTGTGCCAGTATCCAAATATCAACATGAAAATATGGGTATTACATATATCTAATTACTTATAATGCATCCATGTAGGAAAGCTCTATTTAACACAAAAAGTCATGATTCTAAATGTTGAGAGTCGCGTAACTGCAAATAGATGAGCTTTCGGATCCTCCGGAGATGCTTACTAGTTTCTACTTGGTATTATTCTCAGTCTATTTAACCCATGAAGAGTGCCTGAGTGACCTGGTGAAATGTTGTCAAGATCCGCAGAGGGGGAGGGGGATCGTGGATTCGCAGCGGCTGCCGATGGAGGAACTTAGGGGATCGTTGTGTGAAGGAGAGCGGGAGGGACTGGTGGTGGTGATCGGGGTTGGAGTGGTGGTCGGCCGAGGGGAGGGGGATGTTGAGGAGGGTGTAGAGTGGGGAGAAGGAAGGGAAGCTTACCTCGAGGGCGACAAGGAGGGAGCCGGCGACCCGCTGATTGAGGAAGACGGCGGCGGCTGGTGGCCGACGGCGAGAGAGGGAGATTGGAGTGGGGGTGAGGGTGAGGGTTTCGTGGGAGAGGAGATAGCGAAGGCCGAGGCTGCGACGGGAGGGAGAGGGACTCGTGTGCTGTGCGTAGATTCGCAGCGGCTGCTGGTGGAGGAACTTAGGGGATCGTTGTCCGGAGGAGAGCGGGAGGGACCGGTGGTGGTGGTGGTGGTCGGGGTCGGGGTCGGAGTGGTGGTCCGCCGAGGGGTGGGGTAGGATGTAGAGGAGGGAGAAGGAAGGGAGGGATCCGAACTCTACCTGCAAGGCGGTGGCAAAGGTGGGGGTTTTGTGGTGGTTTCAACTTGGTATTTTCGGGACGAAGAAAATGTCATGGCAAAGGCAACTATAATTAATTAACATATTAATCTTAATCAAATGGTATGTTAATTAGTTGGTAGCATGTGCTTTGCCATGCGGTTTTTTCGTCCGTGTTTTGTTGTGATGTCTTTCAACTCGTGTGTAATGGTCTCCGATGAAAATATAATTAACTATTTACCATTAAAATAAATATAAATATGCCCCTAATTTTTCAACCATTCAAATTAATATATTTTTTCTTTAACTCTTATTAATCTATTATGATCTCTAAGGTTTCTTTTGGTGAGGAATAAGAAACTGGAATAAGTAAAAAATATATAAGAAGTAAAATAAATGGTGGAATAAGTAAATCAATCTATTTAAACATTTTGATAGGTTAAAATTATTTTACAGATAGGGTAAAATAATTTTACCTCAAGTTAAATCCATTTAATCCGATGTAAATAGGGAGTGAATTAAGTAGCAGATTAAATATTTAACCCGACACAAATCTACTTAACTTGCCAACCAAACACCCCTTGAGAATATTATAGAGAGAGAAGGCTGAACAATGGTGATAGGGAGAGAGAGAGAAGAGAGAGAATGGGTAGAGGGAAAATATGACTACAGTAACTAATACAAGGCCTGCTACGACCTGGTTCCTGAATCCCTACAAGACAAGGAACCAGACTGACTCGACTGATCCCAAGACCCAGTCATCCAACGAGAAAGTAACCAAAAGCAGTAAAATAAACCACATTCACCATGCAAGCAGCTAACAGTAACAAAAGTACAGCAATAAAGAAGTAAACTACTATAGTACACACCACCACAATAGTAGAAAATTAAACAAGAATATAAAGTACACCATAAAAGAGTAAAGAAGTGTAACAAACTACTCACTACAACAGGAAACGGAGTACAACAGAAAGCTACAACTACTGGGCTTTACTAGGCCCAGCACCCTCTGTAGCCATAGGCTCTGGCTACTCAACACCTGGACCTGAAAAAGGTTATGAGTACAAACGTCAGCGAACGCTGAGTAAAGTGGCAACCAACTAACTAAAACAGTAAAGGTGGACAGGTACCTGTTATTTTTCAATTTCTTTCTTTAACTAATTATTCTTTCTTTCATCACTTGGTTTACTTATCAGGTCTCTTTCTTGATCTCGAATGTTCCTCGTGAGAACGATCTTGATTGCAGTCTTTTCCGAAGAGTAAAAGTAGCACGTGGTGCTCTCCTGGCCGAGAGAGTCCCTCGTGGTGGTCTTACACTCAGTCAACCACCCCAAGGTCACTGACATACGTAATGGTGACTACGATGGAACCCCGCGCTGGCACGCAGTCAATCGTTTTCGTTAATGGGTGCGCCCAAAGTACAATACGGAACCAGTATAGGGTATAGCCCTCTCAGTAACAGGGGTCTAGCCGCTAAGAACCAAACAAGGGTCTCGCCCCTCCACAGCCCGTGCACCCTCGCCTGACTACCCTAGTTTGCCCAGTGGGCTCAACAAGTCAGTATAAGGCGGCTAGCTGAACCCCAGGCCTCGTGGGGGTGGCTAGCTCTCTCCCTACACTAGTAGCTCTCCCCGGTACTGTGTACGTGAGGGCCAAAAAGTCGACACAAAGTGGTCAATCCTAACCCCGGGTCCCAACCCTAGGGCGGCTAGCTCTGCTCTGCTCAAAACAGGGGGACAGTCGCTCTCCTTGGTACTCCGTATTCAAGGGCCAACTCACTTCCCTATTCACATTTCCACTTCCATTCCATTTATTTCCATGAGCTCTACTCCTAATTCCCCATAGGGTTCATGCTCATGTTTATCGGGCCAAGCCATACCAGGTTTCATCATTTCTATCTCCATTTCTCAGGTTCTACATATCTAACATGTAACTTTATTATTCACATTCCAGGTTTATTCGCAGGTAACTCGTGTTTCCAACATTCAATCTTCAATTTCCAGTTCATGTACATGCATCTCATATTATGGCACTTAATGTAACAACAGGAATTAACATGCAACAGTTTGCTAACACAAGTACTTTACATTTCATAGACAGCTGTTATTCAGTTACAGGCAATTGTTATTAATCTATCTACTCATCTAAGACTGCAATCCATACATTCCATACAAATATTCCAGTGTTTCTAGTCATAGGATTCATGCCATACCCTAGGATCTAACATTCATTCCACATATGCATTCATATTTGTAATTAAACTAGGGGAAGCAACTCTACCAGTAAACCCAAGAGTAATGGGGGCTTGATCGGCAAGTCCTCGTGCCTCAGCAAACCCTAAGTCCGCAACGGAACGAGGTCCTATCACAAGGATCAAACACAAGAGACTACTCAGAATAGGATAAAAAGTATTCCAATAAGTAGAGGAATTTATACGGAGAACAACAGAATCTTAATTGCGGAAATCGGACCTCAAATCGACCCTAAACAGGTCAAAAACAGTAATTCTGATTCATATCAGACATCTGGAATACTTTTCAGATGTCTTAAAAGAGTCCAGAACCATACCTCAACTCCTACGCTACTCCTTAGACGTCCAGGAACTCCGCTGGACCGTCTGGACCCAGTTCTAGATGTCCGACCACCTCTCCGAACGTCTGGAGACGGGTCCCACCGTCTAGTGCCTCACCCAGACGTCTGAACTACGTGGGAGGGCGTGTCTCACGCCTTCCCGAAGCGAATCCTGCACGTATCGACGCAAATCTCCTCAATATGGCACGAAACAGTGCCTCGGCGGAACGACCTGCATGGCTGTATCCGCAAAGAAAGTGTACGTCGCGGAACTTACCTCTCAGTCGTTTGGAACCTCCTCCAGACGTCAATCCAGACATCTGATTTTGAGAAAAACCCAGAATCAGAACTCGCCTTCGCCTCCTCGCGCCGACCGACTGTGAGCTCTCCGGTGAGCTCCCACACGATCTCGCACGCGTGCTCTCCTCCCTTCCCCTCACCGCTCCTCCTCTCCTCCCACGCTGCTCACGCCCGCTCCTAGCTACTCGCCGCTCACTGCTCTTGCTGGAGGAAGAAGAAGGGTGGCTGAAGGTGAGGTGAACGAGGGAGAGGAGGGGGGGGTTTAAGTAGGCGCTAGGTTAGGGTTGCGTCGGCGAGAGCAGAGAGAAGGAGAGAAGAAAACGAGGCTACGTACTGTCTACGCGCAGCACGCACGCAGATGCGATGACGTACACGAAATTTTCAATTTCCAGATGTCTGACCAGACGTCTAACCCAAGTCTAGATTTCTTAACGGGCTCTAACAGTACGGGTCTTAACAAGGCCTACTCCACACTAAGTGATATATATTATAAATGAACATATGTTTATACATCTATTAGTTGGCATGTATCCATCCTTCCCCTATTATTGATGATCTCTAAATTACATACTTATATTTTACGAATCGATTATTGCATATACATGGTGTTATATGTTATCGGTTGTCATAAATCTATCTTTCACTAACATGTGTTAGTATATTTTTTAGTTAAAATATTTTCGTCATTTGAAATCCATAATCCTTCATTTATTTGGTTACATTATCATAAATCTTCTATTGTAAATATATAGTTTTACATATTATCTATTGTTATAGATTGAATATAGTATTTCCTGTATATTTATATTTATAATATTTGTCATTATTATTTATTATTTTCTCCGATTACTAAAATACATGTATATCTTTGTTTGACTTATGTGTGATTATTATTATCTCCTATTACAAAACTACTTCCTATTTAAAAGTTAAACACATGTAACTCTTTATGGGCATCATAAACTTACAACCATCTTTATTTCCTATTTGCATTCTCCACTTCATGCAATCATTAACACAAGCATCTCAATGTTAGTGTTAAAGTGATCCACATTCGACTTTATTTTTCAAACTCCAAATTATATAAAACAACAGACACAAAATGCTAGAATTTCCTATTAGGTTTTTTTTTTCCGTACTAGAATGAAAGTTAAAGTTAAAATTGTCAACTTCAGCAACCACATTTAAGTCATAATCTTTAGCAATATGACACAAATATTGTTGCGACCCAAATCTTTGATCCTCATATATTATAAATTTTAGTGACAAATGCCCAAATTAATAAGTCATTGATCCAATTCGCGGGCGTTCCTATGAAGAAACACTTATGATACTGGAATTCATGCCTTATAGAGCCTCTTATCCCATTTTCCAATTGATTTCTTCCGCAGCATCAAATAAGTATGTAAGATAAAACATCAAATAGCCTGTCGTCCTCATCACCTTGATGAACATCGGACACACACAATGCAAAGAAAGAGCAAAAGTTCAAGAGGAAAAAGCAAAAACAAAGATATCAAAAGTATCTTGAATAATTAAATCACACTTGTTCCATCATTTCCTTGTTTGGTTAAATCCTAAGGATTTATGTAGTGATATATGAGTCATTGCAAAATTTTTAAGGGCATACATACAATTGTAAAAGATTAAGATATTTACATAAAATCCTGAAGACATAATTCTCTCTTTTCACGACATCAAATGTCATGTTTCTCATCATCTCAACATTATTCTTTTCATTATTATATTCCATAATTTTCATCCATTTCCTATTGTTACAACGAAATTCAAAGTTTTAAAATTGTTGATAAATTTTATGTTTACTCGATTCTATTCTATTGAACGCTTGAAATTCCATTGAAGTAAAAGCATTGTTGCATTTTTTTTTTTTTTGAAAAACATTGTCTCATTTTAATCACATTGTTGACCATTAATGTTAAAGACAACTCAGATTTTGATGGACTTTGACCCATTTGACATTTGTCTAATTGCTAGAACTTCACACAACAATACATAGTATCAACAACTCATAGGAAAGGCTATATGAAAATGCCAAAGGTCTCCAAGAACTTCCCAAATCTATATCTCTACATTTGCAAATGAATTTAGACCTCTAGTTGTATCACATAATCTCATTGGTTTTTATAAATAACCTCTCAAACAAAAGGATGCCAATAGGGAGAAGCATTTTACAATGTAAAATAAGTTGAGATCACAACAACCGTCCCCTTCGAACACATGGGAATATATCTAAGTGAGAGCTACCAGCGAAATGCATCAACGCATTCAAATATTGATATTGCCATGTGAAAGGTCACGCATTTCTTGCGATGTACGTCAATCACCACCCAACAAAAAATAAAGAAATCACAAATGATTTTCACCTATAACTAAGATTTATTGGTAATATTTTAAATATCATTGGTAATATTTACTTTAAAACTAAAATTTACCAATAATGATGTTTGATTTGAATGCAAAAACCAATGGTAATATTTGATTGGAATGCAAATATCATGAAAATACAACAATCTCTAGGGATATTTGATACAAATGCAGAAATCATTAGTGTTTAGTTATGAGGGATAGTGGGGCTACGGCAAAGTAAGACCCATCAATCTCCTGATCTATGAAGAGTGAGTTGCAACATATCCTTTTTTCAACTGACATTATAAAATGTGTTACAAAATACATTTCTTTACATTTTCTTCACACAAAAAATGACTCCCTATCAATCGAATTTTTCTTTAGCGAGACGAGATTTTAAACTTGTCCTTTGGATGGGGAGGCCATTACTCAACAATCAAACCAATTTAACTGGCCAAGAGTCTGGCTTGATTTATATGCTGAGCGTAAGGCAACAAGATGGCAATCACAATCAAAGATTTCATGAGAGCCCGTCCGATCCATAGCGGAGAGAGCCCTAGTCAGCAAGAGCATGGAGAAAAGCCTTTCCGATCCCCGAGGATTCACAGAATAATAGTTGCAGAGGTTGGAAATCATGAAACCAATATTCAAGATTCGGGTCCAGAAAAGGTCTCCCCAACTAGGAATCGACTTCCAAGGGGGAAACTACAATCTGAAATCAAGACAGAGGGGCACTTATTGGCTTTTAATTGTGGTTGAAGCAGTGACAGCGTCCCAGCCTGGCATGCTTAGTCACAAGAAAAGCAACACTGACACGGTATGATCCCTACAGGAGAAACGTGGCGAGCCAGTATGCCGAATAGATGAAAACCAAGCAAATGCTCGTATGCTTAATCTTGAATTGCTTCGAGAGAACATGTTACTGACTGTTAATTTGCGAATGGACCATACATTTACACCATAAGGTTCTGCACTAAGAGGTAAGTAAAGCGAGCAACAGTGGAATTACATATTACATATGACGATTGAGTAAGATTGCATGAAAGTGAATAGTTCACAGGGGTAAAAATTCAGATACATCTATAGAGGTAAGTATTCCGAGGAAAAACCTCAAAGGCAAGCAACATGACAATAACGCTTAGAAACTTCTACCCCATAATGGGGACATCAGGCTAGAAACGAGAATAAGTACCTCTAAAAGTTCCAACTCCCACAGGTATCCCTCGCATTCAAGCATCTTGAGAAGGTAGGAAAATCTCTCGTTAGTGTCTTAAAATCTGAGAGAGGTAAATAACTTCAAAGAATTTGCAAGGCCGACACACAAAATATCCAGACGCCAAATCCAGCAATTCATGTTTACATATCGGAGCACACGATGTCTAGAGCTGACCTGCATCTTGGGTCAGTGTATGACAGGCTTGAGGGGATGAGCTCGCAGTTTTGACAAGTCTAAATTTGATTCAAGATCTTCGTCTAGCTCTCCAACCACGCTTCTGCAGGATTTCAATTTATGCAGTTAAAGAACAGATGACCAATGAAAAAAATCATACACTGAAAAAAAGACGAGCATACATATTATCGCCTCGGATGATATAAAGGCCCAGAACAATTGACTGAACACCTTCCTGCAGGGAGAATACAAAGGGCACGAGTTTACACTTGAAGCATCACCAACAAAGAGAGAAACGTACAGAATGAATGACGTAACATGGTTCAGTTGTTCTACATATATTTAGTAGTTTATGACGATCTTGAATGAAGAAGGTACATTGGCACTTACAGGCGATCTGGAAAGAAGAAACAAGGTTTATTCACGAATTAATTGTTATTGAGTGTAAGTTCTAATCTGACTTCAAGCCTAGAGTTTTTGTACTCTACCTATTTATGTTGGCTTTTCAAGAAAACATGCAATAACTTGAGACAAGAAAAATCTGGTATTAACCAGAAAGAGATTCTCAAACACATCACTTGATTATACATAGAAAGGTTCTGAATATCCTTGCTTTGGGGAAAAGAATTGGATAGCTGCTCCTAACAGTAGCCATCTGAAAATTGTTGCCACGCAAAAAGAACTCTTTGAGAGCTTATATTTGTTCACTTAAGGATTTCCCTCTAAAAGACATTTAGCAAAGAAACAGAAAAGTTGATCCCATCACAAACAAACAGGAAAATCCACAAAAATCAGCACAAGAAGAGTATTAGCTTCAAAAGTCAATATCAGCCATGTAACTGTCCTCTTTCCTTTTGCAAGGATGTCCCTTGAACCCTACTAACCACCATAGATTTGGACACGAATTCAACCTCACCTTTAGATCTCTCAAAATCACTTCTGTCAAGTAATAAACTCTCATGGAGTCATAGTAAAGTGAGCTTGCCTCTTCCAGCATAGTCCTGTCATGCCTATATCCCATGCAACCAGCCTATGGGCCCATGGCTGGAGACAATTCTTGCTTGAAATATTACATGTGAAAGGAAGTTACACCACCAAGTCTCTCAGCCACTTCTCTTGGGTGGATGAAAATCCTCCAAAGTCGAGGACCCATACAATAATCATGTTGTGATCCTTCCAGACCTGATTATAGTTATTCCAAAGAACCTTTTGAGGGATCCTGCCCCCTTATTTTCAGGAGGTGTGGCAGAGAAATCTGAAATATCCAAACAGTAACCACTTTTTTAAAGCCTGAAACCTCTCCTGCTAGGCCAATATTGCTGAATCTGGCCATCAAGCTATCAGCAGGAATCTGAAATTCCCCACTTCCTGCAAGCAAGAAGGTTTGGGAAAGCTTTTCCACAATGACACCTGAAAACTTGAAATAAAATATTTGCTGATTGAGGTACCCAAAAATGCTGGTGACCATATTGGCTTGCATCTTTCCAATCGGCATCTTCCATAAGCTTGGGAAACTAAAACCATGCCAAATTATTCATGTGATGAAAGCGGGGGAAAGCCAAAACTCATGCAGAAACTTCAAGACAATGTTCCCTTCCTTCTGGATTAATTATGTTATCAACTGGTTGATTCGGTCTTGAACTTGACATGGTTAAATGGGTACCAACATGCCCCAATACCTTACAACCCTACCAGATCTATTAGATGATCTAAGTTGGGTACACAACCTGGTTACTTGCAGGCAACCAATGGGTACCCATGGAAACTCATGGTCATCAAGAAAGTTCTTCATGGGATGTACCTTTCAAAATAAAAAATAAAATAAAATAAAACAAGAATAAAGTAAGCAGAACCTACATCCACCCAAGTGACCAGAATGAATCAAAGTAATCCATGATGGTTCCATCTCAATACTGACATTATGCATTAGGTATGATATTGCCGATTAGGGGTGCAATCCAAAAGAAAAAAGTTATGGTGTATTTTCTATGTGAGCTAGACTCTACTTATTGATCCCAAACATTAGCAAGCCCATCTTGTTATAATTTACAATAAATGTAGTCATTGCTGACCTCACAACCAGTGAAGTCCATGCCATCAACGATGACACAACTGCCATCACAGCGTCTATCAACAAAGCTGACATTCATGATGTTGCAGATGCCAATTTGGCCATTGTAGATGCTAAGGCTGTTAATGACATCATTGCCAATGATGGTACCAACACCACCATGAACATTGATGAGGTCGGCATCATTACTGCTGCCACCAACGATCAACAAGCTACAGTCAAGCCAACATTGACTGCATCGTTGACTTTTGATACCAATGTAACCACCACAACAATAGATGCAGGCATTATTGCCACTGCTGATGTTGCCATGGATGCTGATGTCATTACCACAGCTAATGCCATTGCCATATTGCTCATGTGGTTGCCATGATCAATGTCGCTAACACCAATGCTTATTCAAGCCTTGAAAAATATTCTTCAATTTATATTTGATAAAAATAGTTTTGAAAGATTGATATTCAAACTAGTATGGCTATTTAGTAAGTTCCATGCATGGCATTTACGAATGGGTACACAAGGTACCCATTAGAAACTGGATATCTAGTCAACTAGATATGATTATATCGGGTCAGATCAAGTCATATGCAAATGGGTCAGGTACCAGGCCATGAACACTAGGTTGAATGGATGGAAGAGACAAGTTTCCATGAGACATCAACAACTACAACTTTTCCCACACTAAATGGGGTTGGCTACGTGGATTTTTTGCTGCCACTCAGATCTATTTTGAGTCATTTCTAGGCTTACATTGGAAGCATCAAGTTTCCATGAGAAAAGGGAACAAAAAAAATCCAAAGTTAAAGGCAGTTACCATAGTGTAGCATTATGAGTGGAAATCCATGTAGAGCTATGTTAAGTTTTGTGTAGCCTATCATAGGTATTGGCATACCTTTGGCACGAACAAAGATACCAAGTGGATATTCAATTGCATAATAAAAAATTGCATCCAAAATTTGATCATGACAAAAAGTTGGAAGGATACCAACCAAAGATAGAAAGAGACAAGAGAGACATTTCCAAGGTAACCGGGGTATATCTGAACAGGGTGCCAAATACTGCTATAGTACTGGTATATTTGAGAAATTAAATGACAAGTGTGCAAGAGATTTCAGGAAGATTGCAAAATTGTTAGAAGGAAACTATTTTGCGTGATGAAATTGCGTATTAACGAAGTCCAGTTTGACCCAGCATTAGATCAGAACAGGGTAAGGTTTTCAGTAATAGTAGTAGAAATAATAATACTAAAGGTGGTATGTTCCTTTTGCATTAATACAACCTTCTAGATGATTACCGGCCTCCAGTAATCATCCTTTTATTTTCAAAATAATAATAATAATAATAATAATCGTTGGGAATATGGTCAGAAGGCCACTTGGGCACCGGTCTTGGAGTCCAAGGAGTCTAGTTTTGGTCTTTACTTAAGTTGCAAGTTTTGCTTATTTGTTATGTTTGGTTGTAGAAAAATTATTTTGAGAATTTGTTTTAATCATAATTTACTCTTTCTTATTTTAGAAATAAGATTTGTTTAGTTTGTTTCCTAGTTTAGAGGATATGTTCTCTCTATAAAAGAGTCTTCCTCTTGTAATTATTTTTGAGTTGAATAATAATTCTTCCTACAAAACTCCCAACTCCTCTCCTTCTCTCTCAAGGCCGCCGACCCTTCTTCCTTGCAGCTGACCACTACCAGCCACCACAAACAACCAGTTAGGATGTTGCTCCCTCTCTCTTTATCTTCAGACGTCTGATGCATTTTTCCACACGTCCAGGATCATGTCCAGAACCTATATTCATTGCCAGATCTTGCAACCTCTGCCATTTGAGTTTTTAAGATGTCTACTATTTGTTTCAGATGTTTGGTTTATTGACTTTCAGACGACTCTTTAACTTTCAGACGCCTCCTTGAGATTTTGATAATCTCTTTAACTCTTTAGAGCAACGGTCATTATCTTAGGAGTCATTCAGACGCTGACATTGTCTTGAGCCATCGAAATCAATCCAACGTTCACTTCCTTTCCAACGTTTATATTGATCGTAATTAAGTATGTCCGTTATACTTTGATTTTGGTTCTTTGAAGGCCATCAAACATCCTTAAGTTTGTTCGGACGTCTGCTGGTTATTTTTAAGGCATCTGACCATATATCTCTAGATCCCTGTTTGGATCTAATTTCTTTCCAGTAACGAGCACTCTTTCCCTGATGCTTTTTAAGACGTCCAATTTCATTTTCAAATGTCTGAACCTTTATATTCAGATGTCTAACTTTTGTTCAGACATCTCTATATTTGATCTAGTAACCACTTTGCTTTCTTGGAGTTTTGTTAGACGTTCTGGTTTATTCTCAGACGCCTGTAATAGTATTTTCAGACGTCTGTCCTTGTTTTTCGGACGTCTGATATAGTCAAAATCTGAGTTAATGTTTTATAGCCATTATATATCAATTTATTCCAATTCAATTCAAATTCCAACGATTACCTAAGCTCAAATATGACCTCCTACACCTATATATATCCCCTGTATGTAACCTTAAGAATTTACAACAAAGAAATTCACATGCTACTCATTTTGAAAGTTCTTGATCTCATTTGTGCTCTCTTATGTGCTTCATTTGTGCTACCATTTTTGAGAGCAACTCTTCTTCCTGCTGCTCATAGGTTTGAAGAAGGGAGTATTATAATTATTTCATTTAAGGCTTATAGTTTTATGGGTTTCCCATTTTCTCTTAGTAAAGGAGCAAAACTCTTCTTGGGGTTTGTCCAGGAAGAGGGGTTTTGTAATATTACATGTTGCTAGTAATTCCTACTTGGGTAGAGGTAAAATCCTAGATTGAGAGATCTAGGTTCTCGTAAGGGTTTCCTCTCTAAATACTTGTGTTCTTGCTGCATTTGTTTGAATTTTAATTTTGTTGCACAATTCAACCCCCTTCTTGTGCCACTAACATTTAGTATCAGAGCCTTATTTATTCTTGTGTGTAGGTGTTAAAGCCTGTGCAAGACGATCTAATGGCATCCAGGGTGGTAGCAATAAGCAACAATTGTGGTTTCTCAACAACAAAACCGCCTTACTTTGATGGTACGAATTAGTCGTACTAGAAGCAGAGGATGATAGTCTTCCTTCAGTCGAGAGATTATTCTCTCTAGAAAATGGTGGAAACATCATTTGAAAGGTCGATGAAACCAAAAAATGGAGCTTTGACGGATAATGATAAGAAGAAACTCTTACTCAACTATAAGGCTATGAATGCCTTATACTGTGCACTCAACCCATACGAGTTTAACCGGATTTCTCAATGCACAACTGCATATGAAATCTGGAAAACTCTTGAGGTTACAAATGAGGGAAACAATAAGGTAAAGAATTCCAAAGTTGTTTTACTAACAAACCACAGGAGCAGAAGGATGAAACCAAGAAAAAGAAGCAAGATAAGAATTGTTGTCATGACTTTGTTGATGAACTCGGTGGATCTTGCCATCGCCTCGAACATGCTCTACAACAAGAGCACGTACGAGATTTGGATAACCCTTAAGAAAAGGTACGCACAAAAATCTAGCAACACTCGTATTACTGATCTGTATGCACGTATATGGACAACCAATCAAGGAGATCTCTCGACCAAATATTATAAGAAGATGGAGTCCCATCTTGAGGAGTCAAAGAACTACGAACCAATTTGCTGCGACAAGCAGGGGGAGACAAGGACGATTTGGCAATCAGCCAAGTTTTTATCAGGGTTACATCCCTGTTATCGAGCCACCCACGATCAAATCCTAACATTTGATGGGAAGATGGATCTTAAGACCATCTTTTGCCGTCTCAAGAAGATGAAGATTCAAGAAGAAGTTACGCCCAAAGGTGACAACTCTACACCTACGATTTCAAAGACAAGTGTGGGGCATGGAAGGCGACGTGACCGAGGCCCTGGTCGTGTCTACCCCAAGTGCTAGTATTGCGGGCATATAAATCATCCACAAGAGAGGTGTTGGGACAAGTTCAGGAAGCCTCCACGTGCGGCTACTAGCACCTCACGAATGGACCCCTTGTCTCCCGAAGACCTTAAGAAGATACGGGCCATGATTCGAGAAGAAAAAGAGAAGACAACGGTGTCCGTCGTGACAACTATTGAGGTTGCTACATACGTAATGACTTCGAAGGTTGCAAGAGGCTACACTGTGGCTTCTTTCGAAGATCAAATTGGGAGCACATCGCTCAGAGAAGAAGAATAACGGTGGGCCATCTAGCCTCATCATTAAGTTCAAGCAAGTCTTCATCCCCCTGGCCTCGACTTGAGGGGGAGTGTTGCAAATAAAGTTGGCTGCGTGGCACTGCCATGTGGCAGCCGGTCAAAAGGCCACTTGGGCGCCGATTTTGGAGCCCTAGGAGTCCAACTTTGGTCTTTACTTAAGTTGCAAGTTTTGCTTATTTGTTATGTTTGATTTTAGGAAAGTTGTTTAGATAATTTGTTTTAATCATGATTTGTTCTTTCTTATTTTAGAGATAAGATTTGTTTAGTTTGTTTCCTGGTCTAGAGGATATGTTCACTTTATAAAAGAAAGCCTTCATCTTGTAATTATTTTTGAGTTGAATAATAATTCTCCCTACAAAACTCCCAACTCCTCTCCTCTTTCTCAAGGCCGCTGGCCCTCCTTCCTTGCAGCCGGCCACCACCAACAGCCGATCAGACTGTTGCTCCTTCTCTCCTGTTCCACGTGGAAGAGTCCATCTCTTGGACTATTTTTCCCATGCCTAGAAGCCTCTATGCTCCACGTACGCAGATCCTGACAATAATAATAAATGTGAGAATCAATATAGTTGACTCACAAAATGAAGAAAGAGGCTTTCTTTAAATTTGGTTTAGTTGGATTTTTTTAGGGCATTTTTCCTGCATGACAGGTGTTGAATTGTAAAATTTGATTTGCAGTTCAATTGTACCTAATATTTAAACTAAATAAATTGTGCTTCATACTTTATAATATAATTAATCATTGCCAGATTGAGGATAAATTCCGGTCATATGTTTAAAATATACTACATATTTAATATTCTGTATGGTATATGTTAGAGTATTAGTTACATAGTCCTAATTTAGTTAGGTTGGTGCATCTAATTAAGAGTCATGAGTCTTATTTTATTCCTATTTTCTATTTCCTAGTTGTACTGGGTTTACTATGCAATTTTTCTAACCCTACTCTCTATATAAAAGGGTCTAGGACTTTCTATTTCAATGAGAGGCATTATTCCATTCTCCACAGGCATGAAGTATCATCTCCAAGTCCTTCCCTACACTGTTGCAAAAATCAGCATAATCGGCTATAAATCCAGCAAAGATATAGGGCAGGTACAAGACCACGGCAACTATACTCAGAAATAATAGTCACCAGGGAAATCTGGAGTAATTGAGTGTTTACTCATTGACTCAGGCAAGAAATTCACTGGTTTGTACATGGTAGTCATATGACTTTAAGCTTGTTGTATTCCTCCTCATCTCTTAAGTGTCAAAATGACTGCAGTTCTTGTTCCATACTTTAAGTACCGCATGTAATGTGCTGTACATTTCTTACACAATAAAAAATGTTTTACAATTGTACCTCTGATTATTAATTTTGATGTGGTTATCAACTTCTGAATTTAAATATTGAAAAATATAAGGCCAACTGATTCAGATTACTCTGTTCCATGACATCTGGACATAATAATTTCCAACCCCCTAACGAGCACCAATTTTTGCAACCATGCTTTCTTAAATGATAAGATAATAAGAAATAGCGATAAAGTTTATATGGTGATATGCACAATGACGAGTAACTTGATCTTTAAGACAGTTAAACATTAAGACAAAGTTGAACAGTACAGCCTCCATATAATATTCATACAGTGGGTGGACTGCTCTTCCCTCCAATCTTTTTGGAGATCTTTTGCGGTATGAAGCGTGGGATCAGGCACAACTTGCTTTAGATCAAAGTTGGACCATGCAAGAGCTTTGGCCCATAAGGAATAGCGTTGTTTTTAGAGGGGAACATCCAATTGCAGATGAGGCCTTATATGATATTTGCATGATGTTGGTGCTGTGGGGTTCATTCTTGTAATGAGGTGCTCCTTTTACCGATTAATAAAAATTCCTGGATGGTCACTCTTCCCATGCGACTATCTTTTTATTCTTTCAAAAAAAAAAAGGCAGAATAGAGGATTCGATACAAAGTGCATGTATAACATGAAAAGAGAAACATTCTTCTTCACACAAACCTTTGTTGAATAAACACGTTCATGTGATTCATCAAGAATGATATTGGTTGCCTGGTCATATCCTTTTAACACACCCTACAAATTTCAATAAAAATATATGAATCAGCATCATGGTGGGAATCTGTTTGGAAAACTAGCAAAATTAACTCTAGAACTTGAATCAGTAAATTCATGGAAGAAACCACTAGCAGTACTGTGAAGCCATAATGTTGACAACATATAGAAAATGTGCAAAGATGACTCATGATCGGTAGATTGCCACCAGCAAAAACTACATTGAGCTACGTGCAAGTGTAATTTCGTGAATCCAATTATGCATGACTACTAAGGCATGTAATATATACCAATTAGATTCGGAGTACGAGATTCTATGAAGCATGACACTGGACTTTGTTTTGGGATGGATATAATACAAGGTTTAGCATAAAAAAAATCTTGAGTACCGAAAGGCCGTCTGTCAAGTTTCTTCACGTTATCAAAACAAGTAGAGTAGGATTTTCTCAAAGAATTGCTCATTCAAGAGAAAGCGTATCTGGATACCACTGCCAACTAAGCATGATTTGGACAATATCCACCTTTTAATTCTTTCTCCTTCTGGCACATGGTATGTGCCAGGTAATTCAGGATCAATCCTTCAAGTTAATTGTGACAGGGCTGTCAAAAAAGCTCAGGCTTGATAGGTTTGGCTCAGGCTCAGCTAAATAGGCTTGACTCTACTATCATGGCTTGATTAGATAATGAGACAAGCCCAAGGCCAAATTCTACCTCAATAAGGGTTCAAACTATCTCCCATCCCAAAAACCATTCCAAAAGTTATAACTTTTGTATATATAAGTTTATCAAGCCTAAACCTTAGCTTAAAGAGCTTGAGATCATTAAGGACCAGACTTGATAACTGGCTTAGCAAGGACTAGAGCCCAATCAAGTGTGAGCCCAAGCCAACTCGAGCTCAAGCCCGACCCTAAGCTAGCTTGGGGTTATCGAGTTCAAGCCGAGTTGGGCATGGGTTGTTAGGCTCGATAGATAGCTCTAGATTGTGGCCCAAATAACTTTAGTTCACTCAATATGATGCTAGCCTCATTCATTTGCTGGCCACGTCCCTGTTACAGTTCCACCAATCTTGAGCCCTTTGCAGCTTTGTCCTTTTATCAAGAGAAAGGCCAGTAGGTTTACCAGAATAATGTAACCGAGCTTTATAAATTCACTCCCCCTCAATCCCAATGATATTGGACTTTGATAAGTTGTCTTTATCAACCTAATTATAGCCAACCTAATCAACTGTATTGCATCCTTCAACACCATCAACTGAAGCTATTATGATTTTTTGTATGCCACATGCTACCAACCAAGCAACACCACCAGCTACCACAGTTGCATTTGTCATCAATTATCACTGTCATACCTTGTACCATGGAAAGAGTTGTGATTCCATTATGACTTTCCTTAGTTTGTTACCATAACCCATGACAACTTCTACCTCATGATCCTCCTCTGTTCACAATCTTCTACCTGATGCCCACTAATCATGCAACTCATTTCCTGCACCTCTTCCCATTGATTCTTCTCAACTTCCTACCCCAAATGCACCTCCCCAGCTCAATTGGCGTTCATAGGTTCTTTCCAAGCCATTGCAGCAATCCCTTCCCCTGCCTAGATATTCTTTCTTTACTCTCTCTAGTTGTCCCCACTCCTGTCTCTGCAAAGGGGGTTTGGAACGATGTTCTGATGCAATTCATTCTCATATTGGATCCAAAGTTCTTTATTGTCGGTTCTTTGAATTTTCCCATCAATATGGAGAAGAAACTCACCTTCAATATGCTGGTGCTATGTAAGAATTTCCAAGTGAATGCTACTCAAAATAGAACTTTTCTACTAAGCATGATGTGACTATAGTTACAAGAAGCCAATAACATTTAGATCTATTGTGGTAATTAGATCTGATTGTTGATACATAATGCCATGGAGATTATTATAGTTCAGAAGCCAGCAACAGGATCCTTGTCAATCTATTGCTACTCATAAATCAGCTTATTCTATTTTAAGTGAAAGCCAATATAAGTTATATAACTAGGGCCAAGTTGTGATTGCTCTAAAATATGAACAAAAAAGCATACCTGTTATAGTTAGTAAACGGCATGTGTCAAATTTGAAAATATCTGATTCTGTTCCTACCACTGCAAGTTTCGAGGAAATGCTTAAAAGGATTTGAGTCCCTCTTTGCTGGTTCCTTTTTATGTTAAACCAAATAGAAATCGAAAAGGATCACCCCTTGCTTCATTCCCTAGTCAATTCCATTCCACCGTGATTCTAGTCCAGCATACAGTGCCCTTAGCAGTATTCATGGCAAACCGGCACATTCAGCACATTAAATCGTAATCACACATGATTATATAGAATTGCTAATAGAATGAGCAACTTAAGATCTACCAATGCTCAATGGTCAATCAATGACTCCAGTGCAGAGAATCTTCCTTAATTCATCCTATTTTTGAGCACTCAGTGCTCATTGAGTAGCCTCTCAATTAGGTCTGGATCAGATCCTAGGAAGTGGGCCCAACCACCAAAGAAAGTGCTTAAGGGAGAGAAATGAATGATAACAACCAAAGGAATGAGGATTTTAACCAGGTTTCACCAAATGAGATTTATGTCCTGAGGAGGGATCTAACCTCCAAATGCACTACAGTAGCCAGTGATTACAGGTTCTCAAATGTTTGCCCTCTTTCACTGCTAGCGTAGGGCGCTGCCTTCTACTCCCTTACATACTTGGGCATGAGAGGGATTTACAATTAATGCTTTACTCTATTACCAGAAGGATCCAAATCTGGCAAACATGCCACAAGGGATGAATAGCTAATCCTGAATGCATACCTCTGAAATTCACTCCAAGCCACCGGCTAACGTGGAAAGGCTACCACAACTATTCATTTTCTGATGAGCCTTGCTAACATGGAATGCGAGCATTGTGAGGTATAGAGCTAACAATTCCCAACAAATAGGCATATGCCATGCAGTTGCAACAACTAGGAGAGGAGATAGGAAGAGAATGTACAAGTGTCAACTCGAGTACCTGTAAGGCTATTATAGTCTTAATAAGCTGATCTTCAAGTGGTTTCATCCAAGTTAGAATACATCAATAGCACTCTCTTTGTCAAGAGAGCCACAAGAAAATTGCTCACATGGTGGTTCAGGCAGATGGCATGATAAGAAGAAAAACAATGACAATACTACAAGCTCAGAAAGAAAGAGCGGCAATCTAGTTTGAAAGTTTTCCCTTGGAGGACTTTCTGTTTCTTTTTCTTTTAGAAAGGACTGTGTTTTTTAAAGAATCACGACTAAAGAGAAGTTTCCTTACCAAGGATGGTGTTCAATAATTTAGCAGCCAACATCATCATCAACAAAACACTAATTGCATTTGAAACAAATATACAGAAGCTATGCACGAAATCTTAAGATGGACTGATCTGACATGATAGTTGGAAGAAGGGCAATAGCAGAATTGAACTTAGCATGAATAGAGACAGAGGCATCGGGAGATTATGTCCGTATCGTGTTGCAAAAAGAATCCTCCTCCTACTTATCAAGAGAATAAGAGTGGCACACACAATCCTAGGCATTTTTGCATTCTATTGTGAATGAGTCCTTCTGAACCAGACCATGGCACATGTTTGATAATATTGATTTATAATTCTCAACTGACATGAGAGTCACATGGAATCCTAGGAGATTATTGCATTGTCCTGATGAACCTCCCAAAACCAGTACTCATTAGGTAGGTAGTTTAATTTAGAGAAATTGCTAACAAGCGGTCCATGCAATCTGTATAAAGAGCGGCCTATTGTGCACGATTTCTTCAATCTACATTCATTTTTCTTCTTTTAACACTATTATTGTTGTATAGACCATTATTTCATCCACTTCCAATGATCCCCTCTCTTAACACAATGCTACCCCTAATAGATCCCATCTACTTTTCAGTATAATTTCTACAAGAATGGAATAAATTCCGATTTGGCATAAGAATAAGTCAAAGAAAAACAATACATTGTTAAAATTGAACGAAAGAAGATAATGTAAAACTCACCACAATATTCCGTCCATCATTCGTAATAACAGATATTGTTTCTGCAAAAGCAAAACATATGTTATTCGTAAATTAAACATTCAATATTTAGTTGAGAAAATGACCAAAAAATCATGCAAAGCAATCATCTATATGCAATGTACCACTTAATAGTTGAAGCTGAAGAATTTTTAAATACATAAAAATGTTTTGCATTAGATCAGATAGTCAATGGTGAGCACTCTTTGCATGTATAAATTGCTTCGCATGAAATTACCAACTGCTATCTCAAATACTTCAGTTTGGGATAATACCATCAGTGCAACCATTGCCCCACATAAATATAGCAACAAAAAAGAACTAATCTCTACCTTCAAAATCACCTCCGGTTCCCCCCACCCCAACCCAACCCATATTTGGAAGAACCTAACCAACTCCAACTCATTCCTAGATAAGGATGAGATGGTTAGATCTGTATGGGATGGACCTGTTGTAGGAGGTGGTAGTGCTTGGAACCCCCAGATAGGTGGACACCTTTCGGATGCGCATCTGGAGGATTTGCAAAGCCTCCTTGCATTGATTGAGGAGAGGTCGGATTCCCTAGTTTGGGATGGGGGAAGGTTCTCTATGAAGAAGGCCTACAAGATCTTGCTAGGTGATGTAGATGAAGAGAATGTGGCCCTACCTAGCAACTATGCTTTTTTTTGAAAGTTGAATGTTCCACTTAAAGTGAAGATCTACCTTTGGCTACACTATGTCTAGAAGGAGAAAGTGGGCCTCAGATGCAGAGTCCATGTGTATCCTTTGGGGTGAGGGGGAGGAGGATGTATCCATCTTTTTCTTACTTGCAGCTTCACTAGAGCACTCTAGAGCCATTTCTCTATCCCTTGCACATCAATGGACTCCTTCGATGCCCTTTGGGTGGCTTTCCATGCTGGTGTCTAGACCAAGTCCTTGTTGTGGACAAAGGCATGCATCAACTTATGGGCAACTTAGCTTGAACATAACGGGGCCATCTTCCGTGGGGAGAGGGTTTGGTTTGAGAATGTAGTAAGGGATGTTTTTTCTTTATTCTCTTTCTAGACACAAGCTATGAATCTTATTAATATAGCGGATAGCTACTGACCTCCAGCATGGAAACAAATATCTCAATATATTAACGATATATCCATATCCCTAACATGACTTATATCGATACCATGAGAATATCATTTTTCCAAGATATTGGTGATATCATTAATATTAGTGGATCTTAATCGATATCCCTAAATTTAAGGGGATATCGATGCAAATATTCCATAAAACAAGCGATATTGGGCAATATATCTTTAATACTACTGTGTCCATTATATTGTTCTCAGGTACGAAGGTTTCTTAGCTTTGGTTTGCAGCCTTTGAGCCTCTTCGCAGGTATCTAGCGCTTTCTATTTTCCAATCTCTTCTGATTCTCCACTTTCTCTATGATTTAAGGTTCTATTAAGCTATGCTTCGCCCATGTTTATACTTACGTTGACCATCCAAATCAGCCATATGTGTAATTAACCTTCGGTAACATTATTTTAGCTTACCATCGCCAATCAACTCATACCATACATGTAAATTATGCTAATGCTTAGCTCATATTTGGACTTGTATGCAAGTTTTCTCATGTTTTCTCCATCTATTCCCTATGGACCATTTCATAAATGTTACACTTAAAATCTTAGCTCATGATCGATTTTATTTTTTTCGTACCAATAGACTATTAATACGCCTAGTTAAAGACATGGTTGTCAATTTTTGGCTATCTTCATTTTATAACGAGTCATCATACTACTTATAAACTTATTACCATGTCTTTTATTTTTTCTTTTAAAATATTATGAATGTAGTGTACGTTTATCGTGCCATTTAAAATTTACAATTCAAGTATATGGTAGTAAGTAAAATCATAACTTTATACACCATCCATAAAATCATAACTTTATAAAATTGAAGTATTTTTAGTCATTTTGAACCACTTATGAGATATCATTGATATATCAACAATATATCCCCGACATGCCCCCATTTTCACTTGTCGATGTGGTGTCAACATCAACATCTAAAATCTTAAGCTCTAGTATCCATCCTTTCCCTTTATAAAAAAAAAAGGACTTTAGCTTATGCAACTTAAACCTCCTCGTAATCTAAACTCTTGCCTAATTCTCATGTTAAATTCTGTCTGCGCATCCAGCTCAAAACTAATTAGCCTTGAGTGGAAAGACCCAACCACTAATATATTCCACCTATCAATTGGATTAAGTGGAGTGACATAACTAATAACATATGCCAGTTTTTTATATCAATTTCCACATCATTGGATATAGTGCTATTCTCTCAACAAGCCCCCTCAAGTATAGCCTTTTTTGGTTCCTACATATTAGACTTGTGTAGTTTCCACACCATTTTGGAGCATCCAACTCAACCAATTGGCTTGAATGAAAAGGTGCAACAATTAGCTTTTTTTTTTTGAGAAGCAACAATTAACATATTGTAGTACTATTTCTAAACAAGTACAGAAATACTATCTTAACGAACCCAAGAGATGCATCAACCACCATCCATGCAAGAAAGAACCGACTGAAAACACTCTTCCAATGATAGACTCTGAAGAAACTCATGAACATTGTCCCAATAACTCAGTGGAACAGATCCACCTAAATGACAAAGGTGATGACCAGATTGCTCTCCCACCCTATTAACTTTCTTTATGTGGAAACAACCTACCAAATACAAACCAACAAAGGCATCTTCTCCACTTTTCACCCGCTCACCTGGAAGGGAATTATCATGCTATGGCAACGTTCTTTCTCTAGCTGGCGGCATATAGGAAATTACTGACTAGGGGCAACTCAAAGCCCAGGTATACGTCTTTAGCCTCTAAATTCCTTTAACAACCAAAAAAAAGAAGATACAAATCATCTCTTTTCAACTTTATTTGAGATTTTTTTGTGGAATTGTATCTACACCAGACTTGCTCTTAAACATCTCTTCATGTTCAATGCCTCCTACCTAGAGACTAGAGATGATTCCCTTGGTCAGGGAAATTTGAATACACCCTTTCCATTCATGGATCCAGCAACCCTCCTCCTCTTGCTCATTAGCATACTGTAGTTTTACTTGAATGATCACTCCTCTCACATCCTTCAAGGATTTACAAGATAACAACCATCAATTGAACAAGATGCTCTCCTTTTCCTAAGGGACTTCTACCAGGCACTTCGTTGTTGTTCCTGCTAAATGAAATATCAAGCATAATATATAGCTGACCATAACTACTTTTCCTTCACGGGAAAAGACAGGCTCCAGTTATAGACATGGAGATTGGCAAGTCGGTACTCTGGAGTTTCCTGCTAAATGAAATATCAAGAGTAATATATAGCCGACCATCCAAACTGTGAGGAATAAAAGTGCCATGCCAGCCCTAAGAGGTTTTTTGGGTATGCTTTAGGTTCAAGTTTGGTACTTTTTTAGTTGGTATGTTTGGTTTTTAGAAAGTATTTTTAAATGATTTGTTTCTTTCTAATTTTAGGAGATATGATTTGATTTGGGTTTGTTTCTTATTTTAGAGGATATGTTTTATCTATACAAGAGAGCCTTCTTGCAATTGATTTCCTTGAGTTAATACATTATTATTTTACCAATTAACACCAACAACTCCCTCTCTTCTTCATCGTCAGTTGCAGTTCTCTCTCTCTCCTCCTTGTCACATGGACAAGGTGCACCTTGCTACCACATATTTTCCCCACGTGGAAGAGTCTTCACGCCTTTGTATTGTGCAAATCGTCACATGGTATCAGAGCTTGCGATATAAGCTCTTCCCGGGAGATTTTCTACACTTATAGGAAGGAGGAGAAGAGAAGAAAAGCCATATTATGAATGACTTTCTTCCTGCTGCACAGCCGCCACGTGTGTAGCTTATCCTCTCGTTAGATCAAGCACAAGAAGTCCCATCTTGTGCGTGATTCCAACGGTATCAAGGCCTTGTGTGTCGAAGCATCTTCGTCGACTTTGGAGTTCTCTCAAAGAACTCCTTGAAGGTCCTTGGTGCCTTACGCAAGGCCCAAGGAGTCAAGCAGAGGGCTTCGGCGAGTGACTTCTCTTACGCATCCAGCACCTTCCACGAAGCATACAAGAAGGAGAAGGCTTGCTTCTTAAGGACGAAGATGGTCAAGAGCGAGAACCAAATCAACATCGAGGAATTAAATGTTATAATTCAAAGCACCATGATTAAACTTCAGGGTGCCTCAAACAATATTCTATGGGCTCGACTATTCAAGATCTTCATAGGAGGTCAAGACAAGTTGCATGTCCTTCTCAAAGAGTCCAAGTCCAAGGATGTGACGAAGAAGTGGGAGAAGGCAAACTACTTAGCGATGAATTGGCTGATGAACTCAGTTGATTCATTTATCGCCTCCAATATGCTCTACAAAAAGTCGACACATGAGATGTGGGATTCCTTGGAGAAGAGATACTCCAAGAAGTCTAGCAATGCCCACATCACTAGCATCTACACTCAAATTTGCATGGCTAGTCGGAGTGATCTTCCCCTTGACAAATACTATCTGAAGATGGAAGCGCTCTTTAAAGAATTGGAGATCTACAAACCCATCTACTACGACAAGCAAACAACTATATGAGAAAGGTGGCAATCCGCGAGATTCCTATCAAGGTTGAATCCCCGATATCAACCGGCACGTGATCAGATCCTTGCACTGGATGAGGAATTAAATCTTGAGATGATTTATAGTCGTCTTGAGAAACTTTGTGAACCAAATGCAACTCCCAGTAAAGCGGTGGTGACAGAAAACATCACCATAGCTGCTTTTGATGGAGGCACTAGATGTGGAAAAGGACATGGTCAAGACTCAGGTCGAGTCTATCCACCATGTCAACATTGTGAACATACGAACCATCTACAAGATCGTTGTTGGGACAAGTTTGGACGACCCGCACGTGGGGCTTCTAGCACCGCACGTGTGGAATCTTGCACCACTGTGGATCTCGAGAAGATCAAGGCTATGCTTCGAGATGAGAAGATGACAGTTGTTGCGACAACTATTGAGGTTGCCATAGAAGCAACGACTCCAGAGGTCACAAGAGGCTACATCGTCACTCCTACCAAAGAGAAAGTTGAAGATGTGAAGATTGAAGAAGAAGAGTGGTGGGGGTTCTAGCCTCATCACAAAGTTCGGCAAGTCATTGTTCTCCGGACCTTAACTTGAAGGGGAGTGTGAGGAGTAAAAGTACCACGAGGGCACGTTTGTCAAGCAATGTGGCAGTCTAGTGTGCACCCAAGGGGCACCGGCCCTAAAGGGTTTTTTGATTTGCTCTAGGTCCAAGTTTGGTGGTTTTTTTAATTGGTATATTTGGTTTTTAGAAAGTGATTTTAGATGATTTGTTTCTTTCTAATTTTAGGAAATATGAATTGATTTGGGTTTGTTTCTTGTTGTAGAGGATATGCTCTTTCTATAAAAGAGAGCCTTCTTGTAGTTAACTTCCTTGAGTTAATGCATGACTATTTTACCAATTAACACCAACAATTCCCTCTCTCTCCCTCTCTTCTTCACCGCCAGTTGCAGTCCTCTCTCTCTCTCCTCCCTGTCGCGTGGACAAGGTACACTTGCAGTACCCTGCTGCCACATATTTTCCTCACGTGGAAGAGTCTCCACGCCTCCGTTCGCACAAATCGTCACACAAACCTAAAACTATTTTTCCTTCTCAGGAAAAGCAGGCTCTGGTTATAGACATGGAGATTGGCAAGTTGGTACTCTAGAGTACTTTGCCTTGAGTTGAAAGCACTTCCCAGGAACCCTTTTATGTTTTCCATGTTGCCATCTTAGGGCAATATGCTCCTTGTCTGTAATTTCTTAACTTTTATTGCCTCATGGTCATTTTGCTTTTAGTCAACTGATGCCGGTGGGTCTATATAGGACCTTTTCTAGGATGAAATATAAGTATGCCCATTTTAATTTTTCCTAAATAATGAATCTTCCGATCAACTTGCTGAAACGGTGTGATAGCAGAACATAAGGCAAATTGAGATGTTTGAATCAACTGTGAAAGCAATCTTGAACATGAAATTCAGAACAAAATCTAATCATCTAGGGAGTTGGAGTGAGATCACACAATCTCAGTAGCAAAAAGCAAAACAGGTGTAAAAATAGCAAGTATAGGATGTCTAGTAATTGTCTTTTCTTGACAACATGGTCTAACTTTGCCCTTTCGACATCATATATGCAGAAACTACTAATAAAGTTAATGGAAAACTTGCATGAGCAATCTTACATGTAAAGGGTCCTCTATGTCTCCTTGCCAAGCTACATGAATGAAAATATATGATTGTGACTTACAAATCTGATGGAGCATCCTAAAAACCTCCTTTTTAATGTTCCTTATGGAACATTTTTGGTCAAGAATCTTTTTTTTTTTTCAAAAAGAAAAAGGATGATTGCATGAGGTTACCAATCATCCCAATTCATGAATAAGAGAAATAAACAGGGGGATTATAAAGAATGATACAAAAACATCAAATGCTATCCCAGAGTCTCTTTAAAAAGGAGACATCTCTACAAACATTCTTCACAAAATGCCTCTCCCACCTGAAGGCCACAGCATTGTGCTGTAGCCAATGCTGTGGCCAAATTGCCCAAATGACGGAAAAAGGGGATGCCTGCTCCTGCTTATATCTGAAAGAGCCTGTACGGAAGGACTCCCAGACCTGCTCCCAAGCTAAATGAGAAGGCCACTGCCCTCCTAACAATGTCCAAACCTCCAAATTAGGGGCAATCTTTATCTGTAAATCTTCATCATCAATCTCTTTCTCCTTAAGAGCCAAGCAAAAATCTTTACCTTCAAGGGCATGGATGTTTTCCAAATGAGTCTGCAATCTTTATTCAAATTCCAATCAGCATTACCCTTGGAAGGAAGAAGCTGTTTATATGCTTGCCGTAGGATAGAAATACAAATCTTTCTGTATATGCCTGTCGTACAGTCAGCTTGTTAAATCTTTATATATGCTTGTTACACGATCTTTACTAATTTGTGAAGATAGATATAAAGATTCCTAATTCAGTCCTTACCTATAAAAGTTTGATGTTCTTGCTGTTGGTAACTGTAGTAAGAAAGGTAACTAGGAGAATAAGGATAGGAAGCAACTTCTTGCCTTTTAATACTGAGTCGTGATTCTAAACAACTCTAAAACCTATTGTGGCTTTGCTTTACTCAAGAAAACCAAATAAGGATGGGACAAGATCTTGTCTCCAAGACCCTTACGCTTTCCCTTCTGCAGGTCTATAATCATGAGACCTTTATACTCTACTTCATTATCCACTTTCCTTAACAAGTTGACTGAGAAAGTATTTTCTTCCATATATGCATAAGAACACGCCCATTTTTTAAGTCAGGCCATCAAAAATCGCCATCTTGTTGAACATCAAAGAAAGACATTTGGAATAGAAAGAAGGCAAACCACTTAAACTTAATGAGGCATATGCAGCTTTTTTGTCCCTTTTGTCTAGTGTTTAGGACATTGTCGTTTCATGTCAAAGAGAGGCTTGATTCTCATAAGGATGGGCACTAAAAAGGACCAATATTCCTAAAAAATAATTGCTAGCTGTCTTTCTCACAGCTAGAAAAGATGGTAATGTTCCTTATCTAAGCTATGCAAATCATGGAGCTAGGTAAATCTTATACAATTCCTTCCATTTCCACCCGTAAAGGCCTTTTCAGAAAAAAAAAAAACAAAATAAAATAAAAAAACACTCATAAAAGGCATAGAGTTTTGTAGTTTAAACTATAGGTGTTAAACTGCAAGTTTGCAAATCATAGGACATAAAGGACAAAGGCAAGCCTTGTTTCCCTCCATTGCACTTCATAAGTGATGGGCCTCATTCTAGGAATACGAGCTTCACTTGTTTTACTCCACTTCACAGATATTAGTCAGTGACGAGAGCATTATTCTGTAGGTAGTTTCTCTCTTTGAATCGAGGATACTATTAAAGCAACTGAAGGCAACGAAGTGGCTAAAGGAAGGGAACAAGTTGCTAACTTTCTACAACAGGGAGACGATATGAGCTGCAGAAGCTATAGTTGCGAGGCAGAGAAGGGTCATGAATCTACTTCCGGAGTCAGAGGTCGAGCAGTGGTTTACAAATAGCCCAAAACTACTAACAATAATGGAAACAAGAACTCTCACCACTTACAACTTCAGCTTCAATGGGTACTTGTGACTAAGGCAGCTGAGAAAGGATAACACACATCAATAAAATGGGATTGTGGAGCCAGTTTCTAGGCCCTAGGTTGAGGAATAGACAACCAAATGAGGATAGGTAAGCCATGGGAGGACAGGTAAACAATTCATTCGTGCAATTAAAAGAGTATTTGTTCCTCATGTTTCCCTTACCTTTGCAAAAAGTGACACTCCCTTTATTTAGTATGGATGAATACAATGCAACAGAAATAATCACAACCTCGTGTACTATATTAAGAATGGTATTTGCATTCAATAGCGCATACAGCATGTCAAGAAGAAAATTAGCATATGCTTGTGCCACAAGAGTAGGGCAAAGGGTAAAGGGCTGGTTCTTTAGACTATAAAAAGTCAATATCCCTAAACCACATCTATTGGGCAAACAATGGTGGCTATTTTTTTGTGAAGACAGTGTGCAAAATTCAGAAACATGTCTAAGAACAACTAAATACTCTTTAAATCAACACCTGCTGTCATGCAAGATTTACATAATGCACTATAACAGAGACTCCAATAGATGGTGTTTCTATTTTAATTTCTATATCCATAGCTCAATAAATAGAAATTAGATTAAATCAGACAAAAAGAAAATAAGTACTATAGAGAACGTACGGTCTACAAGTGATTCCAAACCAAGACCACTTGACATAGTGTGGCTTACAGAATCAAAAGGGATACTTGCAGAACAACCACCTGCAGCACAAAGAACAACATCCCAAGTTATGCAAAACATAACCAAAAGTATAAAAGATTTGGGAGGTTAGCAAGGAAATAGTTTGATGCTAAAGTATCATCATGGAGGAGAATTGCAACTATCAATCAACTCTCAGATTAGCCACACAATCATTGAGCTTACTCAAGTCATCATCTATCTTACCACACCCTAATAAATGATTCTGAAAAAATAATCTTATGGTAAAGATAGCATACAAAGCTGTCCCAGAAAACTGCACAATCATCACAGACATGACTTTTCAATATAAATGTGCCCATAAATGACAATAGTCTAATCTATTTAACCTAATTGGCTTATTCTAGGGTTAGCTCCTTAATAAAATCATGCATTTAAATTGTAAATGTTGCATTTAGAGCATGCATGCATATTCTGTGCATTATGTTTAGTTTAGACCTAATTATATAATTTTAGTCTTTTGTGAATAATGTAGGTTAAGAACTTAGAATAAGCAGGAGCATTGAGCCGAATAGGAAAAGAAACGGCAGCAGAATTAGGAGCTGGTTGAAGACCAAGATTTGATAAAAAAAGAAATGAAAATTCAAGTAAAGAAGAAGAGAGAGAGGAACTATGATAACTTAACCCTACCCTTAGAATCCTAGGATACCCTTATCTCAACTCCTACCCTTAAGTCAGCTCAAACTGAATAAGTGAGCTTAAAAGCCAAAATCATTGATAACACTATCCATGATCTTGACCCTTTATCCACAAAATTGTCCTACCATCCAGGAACCTATCCAACCTGCCCTAGATCCAATCCTTAACCCAAGCTCCCATTTAGGTCCATAAGCTCACTTAATTAACTTAATATAAGTCAATTGGGTTCATGGAACCTATTTGGACCCAACCCACTAGACTTAGGGTCAACCTAGCTCAATTAGGAACCGATTCTCACAACCTATGTCTATCCCTAACCCTACCTACATAGGACCCACGAAAATCCTAGCCTAATCCTCTGAAGTTTGTGGCAACTTAAGAAGATTTTATCCCTTAATGGTTGGTCAAAAGATAAGATCTTATCTCTTGGCAAGATTTTATCCCTTAGTAGCCACTCACCTAGGTTGCCCAATTTTAGAAAACCATCCTATCCTAACCCTACAACTTATATCCTAAGGTCCCTATTCAACCAATCCTAGGCATCACTTTTGATTAAATCTAAACCATCCAAATTAATGATCCTAGGCACTCTAGATCAACCAATAGGAAGCCATCTAATTTTCTATATGTTGAGAATTGACGTGCACGTGGGAAGCGTGGAGGCTTGATTGGCGTGGAAATTAATCCACGTTGGGATTGTTTTCACGTGGAAATCAAGGAGGAATCTCCTCGATGAGGCTGCTGCAAGTTGGCGTGGAATATGGACTTATTCCATGTTGAAAATAGGAAGAAAACTTCCCGATGTGGCTGCTACAGGCGTGTGGCCTATTGGGGAAGAAAGGCACAACGTTAGAGAGGGGCTTTAATGATTGGAAGAAGTTTTCTATTGCTCAAAGAAATAATGGTTGGGAGACTTTACTTTTTATAGAGAGGACATACCCACTAAAAATAGTAAGGACTGAATTTCCAAAATAATTCCTAAAGCATGTTTCATAAAGAGATAAAATATTTTCTCATTTGGAAATATTTTATCTCTTAACAAATGAATTAATCCTACAACTTTTATTCCTAAAACCTCTATACTAAAAATAGGAAAGCACCATACTGGTGCACCAAATTTGGTCCAAAGGACCCTTGCCACTAGATCTATTAAACATCCAGATGGCTGCCACGTGGCAATCAGGACATTTCTGAATCCCAACACCATAAAAGGACCTAGCCTCTACCCTATGGAACAGAACTTAGATATCTCGAAATAAAGGAATTAGTCTTAGTTTAGTTTAAACCACCATAGTGCACGCCCCCCTCTCTCTGCAGTCTCCCTCTCCGATCTTCTTCCTAACACCCTGGATCTGAAGTGCTGCCGCTCTTCGCACAAGCATCCCTCAAGCGGCCTCTCTCTCTCTCTCTCTCTCTCTCTCCAGTTTATTTGCTTTGATTCATAGTTTATGTGTAAAACTTTCTGCAAGAAGCAATAGAGAGTTTGATTCAATGGATATCTTGTCTCTCTTTACATGCTTTCATTAGATTAGATTAGTTAGTACAAAAGGCTTTAAAAATCATATTTTGCCTCCCTGCAAACGACTCAGCACTTACCATTTTCTAATCTATAAATTTATTTTGCTTCGACGTGATTTGCAACTACAACGATAACGTAGAAATCTTTTTACGCATTTTGCGACGAATAATACACAACCAAATATCTAGGAACAAGAATGATGGACAATCACATTCCACGTGACCCTAAATAATATAGTCAATCACAATCCACATGACCATAAATGAGACAAAAAAAGGAATCATTAATCATTAGATTTTTTTTCTGAAAAAGCATTAGAAAATCATAATTTAAAGACTTTTTGTGCAAAGTTATGCTTTCTAAATTCTAGGTTTAACAACTTTTCTGTATGCATTCTATAAAACCTCAGGGTCAATACCATCTGTCTGTTAACCATTTACAAGGAAAAGGAAATGGATCCCAAATATAGTTTACCACAAAGACTTTTGTAAACAGGGAGGAAAGGTGCCTTACAGTAGAAGATAGGTGGTTGCCTTCAAACTTCACAAGTGCTACTAGGAAGTTGTCGTCTCCACTTTTGTGTGTGTGTGTGTGCGCACGTGTGCACAAGCGGGCACGTGGTAGTGGTGGTGGTTGGGGTATGAAAACATGGAAAGGAACACAATGCCCAAAAGAGCATTGTTAATTCTTTGACATTTTCATCAAACCACAATTGTAAACCTTGGTTAATAAAATACCATGAAACGCCTAATAGGTAGTACCAGTGAGTAAACTTTTATATCACAGAGCTTTGTGTTTGTAAGAACAAAACTGCAAACAGAAAAAAAAGTATTGCAAAATAAAACATAAGATATGAGTTCCTAACATAAGATATGAGTTCCTAACTATAAAGCAAAAGACCACAAAACAAAATATTCATATATTGATCTAAAGATATTGTCCGAAACATATAGACTAGTTCTTGGATGAGGACTATAACTATCTCTGTCAAAGGTATGAGACAATCAAAGTTGCTATGACCTCCTTACTGTCCTAAGTACAAGGTGCATGACAACTGAGAACCAACATGTAAAGCATAGTATGGTGTTAAGCTCACATTCTTATACTTTTTTTTTTTTTCGAGAAAGCACATTCTCGTACATTGTGCATAATTTGATAAGACAACCCCCTTTGGATGAGGGTTAGTTCAGGGTTTAGGATGACTTGGCAAGTTTTGATAAACATCGTGGTGGAATAGGTGTGGGTTACGAGAAGTGTCATCTTGCATCCCTACTCACAACATATTAATTTATCTATCACATCCAACCACTACTTACTCCTCTTTTTACCAAAAGAGTAACATCAAATACAAAACTAATAAACGACAACCCCCCACTCTATTTAAATGACATCAACTCGTGTAGCTTACCAAATCCACTGCAATCTATCTATCCCACCGCCAACTTGTTGAACATCAAAGCAAGACACTTGGAATAGAAAGAAGGCAAACCACTTAAACTTAATGAGGCATATGCAGCTTTTTTGTCCCTTTTGTCTAGTGTTTAGGACATTGTCGTTTCATGTCAAAGAGAGGCTTGATTCTCATAAGGATGGGCACTAAAAAGGACCAATATTCCTAAAAAATAATTGCTAGCTGTCTTTCTCACAGCTAGAAAAGATGGTAATGTCCCTTATCTAAGCTATGCAAATCATGGAGCTAGGTAAATCTTATACAATTCCTTCCATTTCCACCCGTAAAGGCCTTTTCAGAAAAAAACAAAACAAAATAAAATAAAAAAACACTCATAAAAGGCATAGAGTTTTGTAGTTTAAACTATAGGTGTTAAACTGCAAGTTTGCAAATCATAGGACATAAAGGACAAAGGCAAGCCTTGTTTCCCTCCATTGCACTTCATAAGTGATGGGCCTCATTCTAGGAATACGAGCTTCACTTGTTTTACTCCACTTCACAGCTATTAGTCAGTGACGAGAGCATTATTCTGTAGGTAGTTTCTCTCTTTGAATCGAGGATACTATTAAATCAACTGAAGGCAACGAAGTGGCTAAAGGAAGGGAACAAGTTGCTAACTTTCTACAACAGGGAGACGATATGAGCTGCAGAAGCTATAGTTGCGAGGCAGAGAAGGGTCATGAATCTACTTCCGGAGTCAGAGATCGAGCAGTGGTTTACAAGTAGCCCAAAACTACTAACAATAATGGAAACGAGAACTCTCACCACCTACAACTTCAGCTTCAATGGGTACTTGTGACTAAGGCAGCTGAGAAAGGATGACACACATCAATAAAATGGGATTGTGGAGCCAGTTTCAAGGCCCTAGGTTGAGGAATAGACAACCAAATGAGGATAGGTAAGCCATGGGAGGACAGGTAAACAATTCATTCGTGCAATTAAAAGAGTATTTGTTCCTCATTTTTCCCTTACCTTTGCAAAAAATGAAACTACCTCTATTTAGTATGGATGAATACAATGCAACAGAAATAATCACAACCTCGTGTACTATATTAAGCATGGTAACTCAACACTTACCTTGAGGGCGACAAGGAGGGAGCCGGCGACCCGCTGATTGAGGAAGATGGCGGCGGCTGGTGACTGACGGCGAGAGAGGGAGATTGGAGTGGGGGTGAGGATTTCGTGGGAGAGGAGATAGCGAAGGCCGAGGCTGCGACGGGAGGGAGAGGGACTCGTGTGCTGTGTGTAGATTCGCAACGGCTGCTGGTGGAGGAACTTAGGGGATCGTTGTCCGGAGGAGAGCGGGAGGGACCGGTGGTGGTGGTGGTGGTCGGGGTCGGGGTCGGAGTGGTGGTCCGCCGAGGGGTCGGGTAGGATGTAGAGGAGGGAGAAGGAAGCGAGGGATCCGAACGCTGCCTGCAAGGCGGTGGCAAAGGTGGGGGTTTTGTGGTGGTTTCAACTTGGTATTTTCGGGACGAAGAAAATGTTATGGCAAAGGCAACTATAATTAATTAACATATTAATCTTAATCAAATGGTGTGTTAATTAGTTGATAGCATGTGCTTTGCTATGCGGTCTTTTCGTCCGTGTTTTGTTGTGATGTCTTTCAACTCGTGTGCAGTAGTCTCCGATGGAAATATAATTAACTATTTACCATTAAAATAAATATAAATATGTCTCTAATATTTCAATCATTCAAACTAATATATTTTTTCTTTGACTCTTATTAATCTATTATAATCTCTAGGGTTTCTTTTGATGATGAATAAGAAAGTGGAATAAGTAAAAAATATACGAGAATTAAAATAAATGGTGAAATAAGTAAGTCCATATATTTAAACATTTTGATAGGTTAAAATTATTTTAACCTTATCTCAAGTTAAATCCACTTAATTCAATGTAAATAGGGAGTGAGTTAAGTAGCGGATTAAATACTTGACCTGACACAAATCTATTTAATTTGTCAACCAAACATCCCTTGATAATATTATAGAGAGAGAATGTTGAACAATGGAGAGAGAGAGAGAAGAGAGAGAATGGGGAGAGGGAAAATATGACTACAATAATTAATACAAGACCTACTCCACACTAAGTGACATATATTATAAATTAACATACATCTATTAGTTGACATGTATCCATCCTTTCTTCATAATTGATGATTTCTCAATTACATACTTATATTTTACAAATCCATTATTGCATATATATGGTGTTATATTTTATCTGTTGTCATAATCTATCTTTCATTAACATGTGTTAGTGTATTTTTTAGTTAAAATATTTTCGTCATTTGTAATCCACAATCCTTCATTTATTTATTTACATTATCATAAATCTTCTATTGTAAATATGTAGTTTTACATATTATCTATTGTTATAGATTGAATATAGTATTTCCTGTATATGTACATTTATAATATTTGTCATTATTATTTATTATTTTCTCTAATTACTAAAATACATGTATATCTTTCTTTGACTTATGTGTGATTATTATTATCTCCTATTACAAAACTACTTCCTATTTAAAAGTTAAACACATGTAGCTCTTACAGGCATCATAATCTTACAACTGTCATATTTGCACGCTTCACTTCATGCAATCATTAACACAAGCATCTCAATGTTAGTGTTAAAGTGGTCCACATTCGACTTTATTTTTCAAACTCCAAATTATATAAAACAACAGACACAAAATGCTAGAATTTCCTATTAGATTTTTTTTTCGTACTAGAACGAAAGGTAAAGCTAAAATTGTCAACTTCAACGACCACATTTAAGTCATAATCTTTAGCAACATGACACAAATATTGTTGCGACACAACATCGCGGTGGAATAGGTGTGGGTTACAAGAAGTGTCATCTCACATCTCAACTCACAACATATTAATTTATCTATCACATCCAACCATTACTTCTCTTTTTACCAAAAGAGTAACATCAAATACAAAACTAATAAACTACAACCCCTCTCTCTATTTAAATGACATCAACTCATATAGCTTACCAAATCCACTACAATCTATCTATCCCACCACCAAACCCATCATCTTTCTAACTCAACACTTCCTAAAATTTAGCTAGGGCCAAACCTTAGCCCTAATCCAAACATAGTCAATGACAGAATGAAGCAATATAAGTGTAATCGGCACAAGCATCGATGTAGCTCCAAGATCAAGGTTAGATCAAGTAGGCCAATTCCACACTGAAATCAATAAACCCCAACAAAATACCTGGAATCAAATCCGTCGATCAAATCACAACCCAAAGCTAGTGTCGACGATGGCCATGCAACTTGTGCCTTTTAACTGATACTTCCTTCTTTTGTTTTTGATATAAAAATAACTCACATTCCCTTACCTAAAACTCATCATCAAACAGTTTTGATGGGGTCAAACTGTGACCATTAGGAGTGCTAATCAAACCAAACTTACCTGAACATAGGCATGCTCGAGTTCAAGCTCGCTAAGATGTTCAATGTTCGAGTTCGTTAAGTGCTCGTTACCTATGTTCGGGCTCGATTCAATGAGAAGGGCTCATTATTAGTTCGTTTACACTACTCGAACGAACATTTTCAGTAAGGTTTGATAATATGTTCGATAACAGTTCATTCGATAATGGTTTAACCTATGAAACACAGAAGTCAAACCACCAAAAGTTAAGCATGTGAAAAAAACAAAACACATACAAACAATAAACACATATGAAAATGAAACACAAGTCTTTTATTAAGATCCCATGTACAGGTCAAATTAAGCATATGAAATCACATACATGAAACACGTATAGAAAAAAGGAACAAAAAAACATATGAAAGAGAGGGGAAGAAGGGGACTATGTGGTGGTGGTGATTGATAAGGTCTGGACTCCAGGCATGGGTGGAAGGGAAGACATGGGATTGTTGGGGGAGGAGGATGGTCGGCAGACGGGGTGGTGGCTCTGTGGTCTAGGTCGGGAGGGATTGGTGGCGGTGGTTGGGTGAGGAGAAAGGAGGAGGTACTAGGGAGTGGTGGTGGTGGATGACCGATGTAGAGGAGGAAGAGTGAAGGAAGCAAGAGTTGCTGACTTCGAGGATGACGAGGAGGGAGCTGCCACTGATGGAGGAAGATGGCGACGACTGCAAGGAAGATGGATGGCCACAACGAGGGAGCTGTGATCAATGGAGCGACTGGTGGAGACGACAAGAAGGGGAGACCTCATTAGTATCGCGGAAAGATTTCCTTGTATATCTGTATATAACATGGGAATAATAATTTCTCCCCCTTGCCCAAAACACACACATGTCCCCCTCCCCTCCGCTAGGAGTGTAATGATATATATATATATATATATTTTATTTTGCACACTTATTTTATACATGACATATCATAAAATAAATCGCATTATATTGATATAATATTAATATATTATTATTGATGTAACCTATTTTTATATAAGGAGAAGATATAATATATGACATAACATATGACGTGATACTTATGTGGGATAATATATGGATATGTAAAAGTTGATATACATTAAAATTTTTCTTCTCTATAACTAACTATCTGTTTACCTGTATATATGCATATTTTAGAATTTGAATTTTTATCGAACAAATTTAATCTACTTTCAATGTTTGTGTTCAATTTTTTTTTTATTAACGAATGATGGGCTTCATATGATGCAAACGAACAGTTTATATATGCTATCAGCAATTTGATCGCGTGCTCTCTCTTCACGAGTTAAGTATGCTTTCGAAGAATAAATAATATGTTGCTTAGGAAATTGAGGTTTCGACAGATAAGAACATGTGTTTCCTGATGATTATCCTGTTGATGATAGTAATGGAGCATAGCGGTGGAAGAGGAATGTGATGTGGGAGGAATAGCGACAGATAAGATCAATGCGGGTGTGATCGGAGGGAGACGTCAACGCAAGATGAGAAGGATTTTAGTAGAGAGGTGGAAAAAGGTGGAGAGGGACAAGAGGGATGCGGGGTGGTGTTTTCCTTTTTAATAAGGTAAAATTTAAATGCAGATCTTTCTTATGAGAGAGCAAATGCTTAACTACTAGACCATTCAAGTGGGTTCGCGGATTGTTTTTCTCTTAATGTATGTATGGTAAATTTGAAATCGTAATCATATTAAATGGTCATGCTGCGCATCTTATAAATCATAAATATATTATTCACTTGATTAATTATTTATTTTGTACACGGAGACAAAAAAATGTTCATTGAGTAAGTATTGCACACTTGCCTAATTATTTAATTATATGTAGCAAAATTTATTATCCCATGACGATGTTGTCCTTTACCAGCTCGCACTGTTCACCTACCGCATCCCAAGGGTTAGAACAAGGGGGAGACAGGGAGGATGATCGCACCATTTGACTTTTTAATTTATTTAAAAATTCTGTAACAAAACATTTGGATTTAGTCAATTATCCCATGTTTTTCACCTCCTTGACGATGAGATTCCCATTAATAAGCATAAATCCTTTTGACTTCGCCTTCCCTAATATAAATTCTTAGTTGTACTCTTGCACGTCCCCTCATATGCTTGTAAAACAAGTAGATGATGAAGCTCTTCCAATTGAAAATTCGTCACCATCTCCTCCAACTTTCCTCATTTTTATCATCACTGGGGTGTGACAAGGCCTCATAAGCCTTGTCCATATCTTAGATCTCTACTACAATTATTAACTTAAGATAATTATTGAATTCGAAAATTGGTAATAGTATAATGTGTTAATGTAATCTTTCATTAATAATTATTTTAATGATTTTACAAAATAACTTAAGGAAAGAAGATGGGATCAAATTACTATGGTTATTTTCAAACTAACTCTGAGTTACAGGAAACAAAGTGGACTTTCAAGGAAATGCAGAAGACAAGAGTATGGTCTTAGGTCTTAAACTTATTTGTATCAATGTCAAGTGTTGTAATTTTTTACTTTAGCAAATCTACAAGAATTTTAAAAGAGCTCCAATAAGATCTAGGATACCGATCTACATTCTTTCAACACTTAGCGAAAATAATAGATCTAAATCCTAACTTAGATCCAAACTATAGACTTATATTGAACGTCCAACACATACATTAGACGTCTAATATTACATTTTAAGTTGTTTGATAATACAATCCAATATCTTATGACCAAATAGTATCTCCTCACAAGTTCTATCTCTAATATATTAGACGTCCATCATGTGCCTTGGACGTCCAGAGTCCTTAAGAGACATCTGAACTCCTTAGACATCCAATAATGAATTGTTTTGTTTAAACTTGACCCAAATCAAGTTATATTAGAATATAATCCTCTTGAGACCCTTAAAAAAATACTTTCTTAACACTTCCAAATGTCCAGAACCCTTACCAAATATCCAATAAAGAGATGTTAAGCTAATTCTAACCCAAAGTTTATTTGTCAGACTAATCATAGTCATTAAATTCTCAAAAAATTGATTCTCGAGAATAATCATTACCATCGACGTCTAATAGGCTCTCCAACCATCTTAAAGATGTCTGACAGTTAGATACAAGAACCCTACATACAAAAGATCCAATGGATTAAGAAGAGTTATAGGAACATTCTCTTCACTTTTTAAACATCTAATTTAAGCTTCAAACATTTGATATAACCTTACTAGATGTTCAACTAATAGGAACATGATCCTTATATAAAGTCTAAACGAAATCACTAACAACCTTCATTGATATTAGACGTCCAGATCTTCTTTTAGATGTCTTATATACGGCCATCAAACATTTGATCTTCTAGCCAGACATCTAATAATGCTGTTAAACCTAATTATTGCAAGTGGTGTGGATATTGTTTAGTTGATCACTTGGTGATCGAAAATCCTAAATTAAGTTGACTTAGGTGGTAGTTTTTACCTAGTTGGGATTTTTGCATAAAAATCTTTGTGTTAATTGTCTGATTGTGGCTTGTAATTTTTTATTTACTTATATTTTCTTCAAGTATACCATTCACCCCCTAGTGTATTCACAAGGAATGTAGATGGAATTATAGGAAATAGAGAAAAAGAATGTTGTTTATGCAACATGAGCGTGAGTGAGAGGGAGCGGGAGAAGGCAAAGAGTGGGGTGAATGGCTAGCCTAGAGCATGAAGGGAGGTCACCTTCGAAGGGGTGGGGAGCAAAGGTGCGGCTCTAGAGTTCCTTCCATTGGAGGGTGCAAAAGGAGTTATCATTGAGAAAGATGAGGCGAAGGAGGCTACCAAAAGGTTGTTGAACTCGATTCGTCATCTACTCCTTGGGGAAGCGCCCCTATTGGGGGATCATTTCGTCAAATAGGTGTGGCGGCCTTGGGGGAGCTACTAGTTATTCTCCTTGGAGGATGGCTTCTTCCTTGCATGTTTTGATGCTAAGGAGGATTGTGTTGCAATCATTGAGATAGGCCTACAATTTCTCAACAAGATGTACCTAGTCACGAGGAGATGGAGTCCTTAGCTCAAACTTGCAAGGCAAGACCTCTCTTCTGTTCTTATTTGGATACGACTTTTAAACTTACCACTAGGATTTCGAACTAAGTGGATCCTTAGCAAGATTGTCAGTGCGTTGGGAAAGCCTCTCTATTACAACTATGAGAAGACTAGGGAGAGGTGGGTATGATACACACGTTGCTGCACGAAGGTCACGACCAATAGGGAGTGCCATACTTCTCTCTCGATGGGGGGTTGATGGTAACACTATCATTAGCCATAACTAACTTGAATTAGTGAAAAAAAAGTGATAAATGCTCCTGAATAATCGCATGAGGACTACAATTTCAAGCAAATCCATTTTAAGAAGAAAAATTAAAAAGAGTTAAATCTGCAGTTTCAACATCATATCATAATTGCAGGGTAACCACGAGGTTTCTTAAGGGTTAATTCAAGGTCAAATAAGTGTTAAAGTCCAAAGAGTAGATCCACACAGAAAGAAACGAGATTTCACGCGTTTTGAGAACTGAATCAAAACACAATACCCTAATTTCAGACCAGCCTGAATTAAAGGGGTTCTGGTCAGAATAAATTTCATAGAAAAATATTTTGAGAGGTTTTATGCCCTTCGTTTGACCATTTGAACCTATTTTGATCTTGGACAAAGCTTTAGACAGGATTTTGCTTTAATTTGGGCTTCTGTGCAAATTATCCAGTCAAACGTGGTCAAAATTGAAATCCAATTTTACCATTAGATTCCTTGGGTCCAAATTAGGTTAAGGGCAAAATTTGGACCCAATCAAAGTTTATCTTGATTTAGTTTACAATTAAAACTTTGTTCTTCACACCTAAGCTCCTAGCTTTTAAAACTTCCTACGTTTAAGTCCCTAAGTTTCTTGTCTTCTTTGCAAATGGGCCCTTGCCGCCATTGCAGGTGTGAACCCAAGCCCACCGACCTTCAATCAAGGATTATTCCTTAATTCCTCAGCTAAATCCCTCCAAATTTGGAGGGATTGATCTAGAGAAGTTGCCCAATCTATTGGACTTAATTCCAAAGCTCGAAATCAACTCTAGAAGTTCGGGCGAACTCGCGATTTTAGTGAGATTTCCTTGCCTTAGTTGCGAGAAATTCATGTTGATTCCTTGAAACTAAGGGTTTTGATGAGAACCTCATCATGAACCCTAACTAGCACATTTTGACCTAAATAGGTGTACAAAAGCTCCTACGAAACCTAAGGGAAAGCCTAAATCAGAGAATTACAAATTTAAGTATAAAACAATTCACAATGGGTAAAACTGTAATTTTACCAATGCAGTACATAAACAGGATTTCTAAGGGTCTAGACACAGGTCAACTGGGCTTAATAAGAGAGAAAGTGGAATGATTTGGTCTGAAAAGGGTTATAGCGACATCTAGGAATTAAATGACATTCTACAACCCTAAAACAAACCCACTCTAATTCACAAAATTTCAGGCAAGGTAAAAATCAATTAAACCCTATAAAATTCATGAAAAAACATCTCCTATGGTTTAGAACCTTCAATTTGGCCATTGGAACCTATCTTGACTTAGATTGAGAACATACCCAATTTTTTACCTGATTTAGGTTTTTGTGCAAAATGTCCAATTAAACGTGGTCAAACCTAAAATCCAACTTCACCATTGGATTGCTTAGGTCCAAATTAGGGCTATACCAAAATTTGGACCTAATGAAAGTTTGCCTTGACCCACTTTACAAATTGGTCCTCAATAATTACTTTCTGACCCTTAACTTTTTGAACTCTTGCAATTACCCCCTCAACTTTCCTGTCATTTTTTGCGAACCGATCCCTCTGCCACCGCAGCAGTAGGCCATACCTCCGGCGACTTCGCACGGAGGATGGCGCCGCACAGGGCATGGGAGTCGGCTCCAGAAACGAAAGGAGAGTCCCCTGCGTTGTCCTCTTTCGCATGGACCACCTCCCATGCCATGCCGACACCCATACCTCTCGAGCGAATGAGCGAGGGGTATGGGTCTCTTTTCCGGCCACGTCTCCAGCGACCAGCCCACGCCTCCTCCTCGTGTTTCCCTCCCTGCCAGCACCTATTTAAGGAACGGGAGGGGCTACCGCTTCCTTCAAGCTTGTCTTGGCTAGAGTTCCACCCCAAGTTCGTCTTATTCTCCTCCGGCCAAGTGGTCCAGCAAGCTCCGGCGAGCCGCCCTCCTCGTTGCTCTGCCACAATACCAATGGCAGAGCTGTCCTCACCATCTTCCTCCGCTTTGCGCAGCACCCACGCGAGCATCTCTAGCCCCGTCATCGCCGCCGTCTCCCTCCACTGGACATCGTCTTCTCCAGCGACAGCAGGTATTGCCAGTCGCCATCTCTCCCCCTTCGTCCACTTAATCAGGTTAGACACAATCCTCTCTATCCCCTCTTCAATTCCCCTCAATCTATTTCACGAATTATCCCTCGTCTACCGTTGCCCACCATCGCCATCTCCACCTCTGGCTAAACCTCTAGCGAAGTGTCCCCGCCGCTCCACACCTCTATCCGCCTTGCCAATCGATCCCTAAGCTTCACCACCTCCCATTGATCACCTCTCACCCTTTCACTCACCGTGCCACCCACTGAAACCGTCCCTCGAATAAACCCATTTGCACGCACACAGTGTGCCCTAGGCACACGCGCATAAGCATCTTCACGCCTCGCTAACCCCCGAGCTACCTTCGCCGTGCTCTGACGAAGCTGGCTGAGCATTTTGACGTGGCCTCGAGGCCGTTTGCGTGACTGCAGGGTCAGAGGCTCGCCTCCATTGTTGCCGAGCTTGGAGCAAGCTTGCTAGCAGCTCCAGGCCTCTGCAGTCCCAGGTTGAAGTCCCAGGCAGTGCGGAATTGAGTCAAGCACGCATCCAGGCTGCTGATTAGCGTCGAAGGACTCTGTAGCCTCGCCAATTGAGGGAACCATCTGCTATAGGCGGTCGCGAAATGAAGGTAGGACGTTTAGTCCTACCTCGGAAGCTGACAAACAGGAGGGGGCGTTTAAATTGAAAAAGTGAAGTAAGCTTACCGCCTCAGAACACTGGGTGAGGTCCCTCTCACCCGTTTCACCTAGCCTCGTCCGCGACCACCCCTCGTAGACCTGGCTTGACCCGTATACCCGACCTGCACACCTCGCGCACCACCCACGCCGGTGTGCCTGGTCCCGGGCGCGTCACCCGACCCGCTTACCTGAATAAGGCTCTGGGAGAGTGGACCCTGGGGCGAATTTGAGGGAGAGAGAGACGTGGGGAGGATAGGGGTTAGATTTTGCCTAACCTTGCATTGTGCAGGGAAGCAGGAGAAGAAGAAAGGAGAAGGAGCGACGAAGGACACTTAGCCGCATCAAAGAGCAGGAGCTGAGGGAGAAAGAAAGGAAAGAAGAAGAAGGCAGAGGAAGGAACCAAGGAAGAAGAGGAGGCGGCGCAACAGAGAAGATCAGAAGAAGAAGACAAGGGAAGACAATGAAAAACAAAAGAAGAAGAAGAAAGGTGACGCAACCAAAGCTTGAGGAAGGGAAGAAGAAGCCAAGATGGCCAAGCAAGGAAGGGAAGAAGAGAAGAAGAAAAAGCCAAGGAGAAGAAGCAGCAGCAGCCAAAGAGAAAGGAAGAAGAAGGAAATGAGCATTGTAGCAACAGCTACTTAAGACATTTGATTCATGGAATCAGACGTCTGAAGACAAAAAAAGAGAGAAGAAAAGAAGACAAGAAAAATTTTATTCCCTTTCTCTAATTTTTTATAAAACAGTATATACCCATATTGTAAATTGTGATTTTGTACGCTTCTAAAATCAAGTGTTACTCCCTGAGTTCGACCTCGGAAATTTCCTATTTCTCGAGTAATAAAAACAAATATACTTGCTGGTTGCCTACAAGCGACCAGCAGGTTTGGAACTCCTCTATAAAAGCTCGCATACATCCCAGGCACTTCCTTAGCTAGGTTTGAGGCCAAGAACCTTCTTCCCTTCCTTCCCCGGTCTTCTCTGACCGAAGCTTCGGCAAGCACCCTCTCCTTCTTCATCAGGCCAGCCAACGGTCAAATTGTCCGACCTAATACCTTCCACTCCTCTCCAGCCACAACAGGATCTGCCTTCCCCGTCGTCGCCGCCGTCCTCCTTCATCGAAGAATTCATCTCCTTCGACGTCGAGCAGCCACGCCGGTGCAAGTCTCCCATCCCCTTCGTCCGTAAGTAGTTCCTATCTCCTCTCCTCTTCTAGATTAGAACTAACCTTCTCCCACCTCAATTCGACCACCGTACACCTGCCTCCCACTTCATCTTGTTTGCGACTAGCGACACCTCTGGTGAAGCTGCACGCACTCCACAATACACCAAATGCCCTGCTGTCACTCCCAAAAGCTTCGCTGCAACTCCACCATCAAAAGCCCTAAACTTATCGTGTGAAGCAACCACTCCATGGATCCACCGAACAATCCACACCTCCGACGTCTTCCCTGACGTCGTCACACCACCACACCTCTCACAACCACCACCAACGCTCTCCTTGCACTCCGACGACTCCCCTGAACATTCTAATTGGGACTCAAGGCCCATGTTCATGTTTTTTAAGTATAGCCGGAGCTTCGCCTTCGTCGCCATCCTCTACATCTTTGTCCACTGCATTCCAGCCATCATCACTTCATTGCCACCATCCAGCAATGCAAATTGAAGCTACGAAGTGTTCAAGACTCCCAATTGGGAGAATAGGTCTTAGCATCAACTTCCAATCAAACCTCGAAGCTTAGCAACAACAACTGAAGATGAAGCCCTATCTTTTGTCCCACATCGTGGGAATCCAATCAGAAAAAGCACATATAAGGAATTTTTGCTATTAGCTCGTTGCCTCAGACACTCGGGGGTGAGGTCCCTGCTTACCTCTCTCCACTCCTCGCTCACCACACACCTGGTGAACCTGGACCCATGACACGGTAACCCGATCACCCATTTACCCAGTTCTCAACAGAGGAAAGGAAGAGAATTTAAGGAGGGTGGGGGAGGGTTTTGCTTCAAGATCCGTGTCCTCGAGATGTAAGCAACGCGCCCAATACTTAGCCATTCTGAGATGGCTTTGTGCTGTGTTTGGTGCCCTTGTGCATCTTGCTGAGGCTCTGTGCTTTGATGGTTTAAGTCATCTGATCTCCCTTGACAACGTTTGGTGAGGCCTTGTGTGTGAGGATAATTGGCCTTGTGCTTGTGTTGGGCATTGCTTTGGTGATCTTGGCTCTTATTTGACATGGAGTTGGAAGATTAAGTGGTTCTAACCACTGTAGCAATATTGAATGGATGATATATTTGGGATCTGTGCTTGACTGGTAAATATAATTGATGATCTAAATCATCATTTTTATAGCTCTCTTATTCTTTTTATCCCAATGATTTTTTGAGATACATTTGCTATTATTGAATATAATTTTGAGTAAATTTCTTTTATTCATTGAAAATCTCATTGTGCACATTCATTATAAATTGTGATTAGTGTGTGAATTCCATATTTGCTCCATGCGAATGACCTCGGACTCACATTGATTTCAAGTTTATAAATTTAAGCATTTGTGTGATTTTTGTCCTATACTACGACGCATTTCTTTAAAAGACGATTCTCGCGCCCAAACAAGGGTGCATATGGGCCCAAGGTGTAGGTCACGGTCACCTACGAGTGGCTACCACCCAAGCACGAATGGTGGTGCTCGATGTTTGGCCACAACTCCAATGTGTGTCTGGCGAGGGAGGACGAGGGACCTCCACCCATTGCAACGAAGGAGAGCACATGGTTGGACATGTGGATCCTACCGAGCTCCCTACAGGGGATGCGCTCAGCATGGGAAGTGAAACCGACGTGTCTCCTTGGGTGATGCAAAAAAGTTGCACAGGAAAAAATCCCTCGTGCACCTTATAATGGCAACAATAATCACTCAGGGTCACATAATCAAATACCCAACCTCAATGCCCCCCTGCTTGATGCCTGGTATGCCATGGCTATTGAACTCATTGAGAACATTACGGGTTCGATTGAGAGGCATGAGGGACCAGGCAAATAACAACACCAAGAACAAGCCTAAGGAGGTGGATGCAATTTCTCCTAGGGCCCCTCGAGGAAATGTTGGAGATGGGAATGGACAGGTGCTCAATCATTTCAAAGTAAGAGAATAAAAGAAAAAGGAAGGGGAAAGGGATGAAAAAGTCGAAGCTGAGAGACTCTCCATCGCCTGGTGGAAAGGGTGAGGGGGCCAAAGCCCTAAAGAGGGGTGGTGGGGGAGGAGAAGAGTGGGAAGGAGGGAGAATCGATTAAGAAGGGGCCTTCCAAGGTCAGGGACTATGCAACGTTGAGGGGCAACCACCACCCCCTCTCTAAATGAAATTTGCGGCATAGAACACTTGGGACCTTTGTGACACTGTAAAAAGAAAGGGGGCAATCATCTTCCTTTGTGGAATGCAAGTAGAGATCATGGGCCTATTACAAATGAGGATTAATATGAGAGTTGGGAGAAGTTCATGAATTCCTTTCACACCGAGTGGGGTTGCAATTCGAACTTGCATGTTTCCACCTACGCTAAAGTAGTGATCTTACGGTGAAAGGACCACTAGTAGATTGAAGTCCTTTCATGCATGTACCAGGCGATCACTATTAGTGTACTCAACAAGGAGAGGGTACTTGATATAGGCCTCCTTCATCTTTGCGAGGAACGAGGTAGAGAATAGGACATCCCTTTGGAATTACCAAAGGGGAGTTGCTCAAGAACTTGGGATTTCACCAAGGGTTGCATTAGGTGATTTCAATGTTACTTGCTGTGTAAGGGAGAACTATAATGGAAACTTGGCGTCCTATAGCAGAATGGAGGAGTTCAACCTGCGCCTCCTCAATAGCGGCCTCGTTAACCTCTCTATTATAGGCACCCTATTCACATGGTGCAACTAATCAATTGGGGAATGCCGCATAACTTTTCAAACTTGATAGGGTGGTGGCAAATTCGGAATGATTCAAACTATTCTTGCTCACACAATTACACTACATCTTTGCTAAAAGAAGTGACCATATGATCGTGAAGTTGCCCCTTTGAGAGCATGCAAGAAAGGAGACCTTTTGAACTATACAACCAATGGATGAATAGGTAAAACTTCCTACAAGTGATGCATTGGGCTTGGGAGGAGGATGCCTTCGAAAACCCAATATTGAGGTGCATTAAAAAAATGAGAAGGGTAAAGGAGAAACTCAAAATCTAGGCAAAGGAAATTAGGGATAGACCAAGGCAAATTGAAGAGTTAAGAATGAAACTTGCTCAGGTGATTAGGGACCTTGCTTCCATCTTGGGGGATGTGTACCCACAATAAGTGAAGGCCACAAGTAAAAGGGAGATCGATACAATACCAAAGGAGAAGGAGAGCGAATGGGACTGTTTTTGGCGAAGAAGCAAGATCAGCCCCGGTGACGGTGCAAAAATGTTTAGAGAAGCGTGAAGTCGGGTTTAAAATAAATGCGTCGTAGTATAGTCAAAATCGCTTTGAAAACATATAAATTTTATTACTCGAATGTTAAGTCCGAGGTCGAACACAAGGAGCAAATGGAATTTATTCACTAATCTCAATAGATGTAATTTGAACACATTAAATTACTCAAAACCTAATTTAAAATATAATGCAGGAGTTTATGAATACTGAATTGTAGCAATAAAAGAGAAATTGAGAGGAATAGGATAAAAAGTTTGATTCTTCTTCTCTTGGCTCTCTCTTTAGCTTCCTCTTCTTTTCTTCTTTGGTTCTTTTTGCCTTCTCCTTCTTGGCCTCTCTTCTTTCTTTTTTTCTTCTTTGACTTTCTCTTCCTGTAGCTCTTTCTTCTTCAACTGTGCCTTCTTTCTTCTTCTTTGATTTCTCCTTCCTTCTTTCTTTCCTTCAGCTTTGCCTTTGCCTTTTCTTCCTTAGCTTCCTTAGCTTCTACCTTTAGCCCTTTGCTTTTCTTTAGTTGCACCTTCTCTGCTACAGTGCCTCTTCTTTTCTTCTCTGTCTTGGCTGCACCATCTCCTTCCATAGATCTCCTTGTCCTTAGCTTTCTTCTACTTCTTTTGCGGCTGCAGCTTCCTCTCCTTTCTTCCTTTCCCTGCACACACAAGTGCAAAACCTACCCCTACTGTTAAGATCCGAGACATCAAACGCACTTTAAGATGTCTGGGAGTTGGTCCAGACGTCTGGTCAGACGTCTGGACGCCTTCCCAGGCGTCTGGAAGTAAATTTTGGCGTGCGTACGATCGAGAGTCTGCGCGCGTGCCGCGCGCAAACTGCAACCCGTCGCCCTCTTCTTTCTCTCTCTTCCCTCGCCGACCTGCAGACACCTCCCCGACGCCTTCAAATACCCCTCCCCTCTCCCCCGTTCATCACCCCACCATCTCCTCCTTCCAGCATGAGCACGAGAGCGAGGGCAGCAGCTACTGCTGGGTGCGGTGCGGAGAGGTTGAGGTGCAGCGAGAGGGAAGAAGAGGGAGAGCGCGCGAGGAAGAGAGAGGGCCCGCCGGAGCAGCTCGAGGCCGGCTGGCGTGCACGCGGAGGGGCGTCGTGCTGGGGAGACCTCCCTTGGTACTGCTGCAGCTCGAGTAGCAGGCGAGTGGCTGCTTGGCGAGCTCGCGCATAATGGGAAGAAGGCGAGAAGGTTCTGATTCTGGGAATTTTTCCCAGAATCAGACGTCCGGACCTACGTCCAGACGACGCGGGTGATGTCTGGAGGGAGATCCAGACGATTGTGAGGTACAAAATTTCTCCTCTATCTCCTTTTTGCAGATGTGGCCATGCAGGTCGATCCGCCGAAATGTTGAGACGTGTCGTGTTGAGGCTTTCGTCGCGCGTGTAGGTTTCATTTCGGGAAGGCGCGGGGACATGCCCTCCCACGCAATTCAGACATCTGGGCACAACACCAGATGGCAGAGAGCGTCTCAAGACGTCCGGAGAGGTGGTCGGACATCTAGAACTGGGTCCAGACGATTCGACAGGATCCCTGGATGTCTGAGGAGCAACGCAGAGTGAGGTATGACCTGGACCACTTTTTAAGACGTCTGGAAGGTGTTCCAGATGTCTGATTTGAGTCAGAATTGTCGTTTTGACCCGTTTAGGGTCAGTTCGAGGTCTGATTTCCGCGTTTAAGATTCTGTTCTTCTCAGAATTAGTTCCTCTACTTGTTTAAAATACTTGTATCCTGTTCTAAGTGGTTCCTTGTGATTGATCCTTGTGTTAGGACCTCGTTCTGTTGCGGCTTTGGGGGTTGCGGAGGCACGTGGACTTGCTGATCACGCCTCGATTACTCCCGATTTTGCGGGTAGAGTGACTCCCCTTAGTTATTTACAAACATTAGTGCATCTCTGAAATGAATGATAGTTACTAGAGTATGGCATGAATCCTAGGACCTGAAAACTAGTTTGAATGATAGATCCTAGGGTATGGCATGAATCCTAGGACTTGAAAACTAGATTGAATGATAGATCCTAAGGTATGGCATGAATCCTAAGACTTGAAAACTAGATTGAATGATATTTCCTAGGGTGTGGCATGAATTCTAGGAATAGAAATTCTGAAACGAATGTCTTGAATACCTGAATTGTAGTCTTGGATAAGTAGATAGAATAATGATAATTGCCTGTAATTGGATAACAGCTGCCTGTGAAATGTAGAATACTGTTGCTAGTAACTGCTACATGTAATTCCTGTTATTGGAAACTAAATGTGAGCTGCTTGTATATAAATGGATATTAAATGTTGGAAACATGGGATTATGCGAATGAAACTGAAATGATGAAACATAATATAGCTTGGCCTGAGAAATATGAGTATGAACCCTACGGGGAATTAGGAGTAGAGCTCCTGGAAGATAAATAGAATGGAACTGGGAAATTGGATGGGGAAGTGAGCTAGCCCTTGAGTACGGAGTACTAAGGAGAGCGACTGTCCCCCTGTTTAGTGCAGAGCGAAGCTAGCTGCCCCAGGGACCCGGGGTTAGGTCAGGCCACTTTGTACCGACTTTTGGCCCTCACGTACACAGTACTGGGGAGAGTTACTAGTGTAGGGAGAGCGCTAGCCACCCCACGGGCCCTGGGGTTCTACTAGCCGTCCTACATCGACTTGTCAGGCCCATAGGGCAAACTAGGGTAGTCAGGCGAGAGTGCGCGGACTGTAGAGGGGCAAGACCCCTGTTTGGTTACTATGGAGGGGCTGGACCCCTATTACTGAGAGGGCTCTGCCCTATACTGGTTCCGTGTTGTTCTTTGGGCGCACCCTTTAACGGAAATGACTGATCGCGTGCCAGTGTGGGGTAGCTACTCGTGCGTTTATCGCGCGTGCCGTAGTCACCGTTACGTCTGTCCGTGACCTTAGGGTGGTTGACTGAGGGTAGAACCATCACGGGGGACTCTCTCGGCCAGGAGAGCACCACGTACTACTTCTACTTTTCAGAAAAGACTGCAATCACGATCATTCCCACGAGGAACATTCGAGATCAAAAGAAAGATCTGAGAAATAATTCAAGAAAGAGTAAATAGAAGAAAATAAAGAAAGAAATTAAAAACAACAGCTACTTGTCCACCTTTAATGTTTTCTTAGCTAGTTGGTTGCCACTCTACTCAGCATTTCGCTGACGTGTCATATTTGCCACCTTTTTCAGGACCAGGTGTTGAGCAGCCAGAGCCTGCGGCTATGGAGGGTGCTGGGCCTAGTAGAGCCCAGTAGTTGTACTTTTGTTGTACCATTTTTCTGTAGTAGTGAGTATTTCTATTTCACCTTGTACTCTTTTATTGCAAACTTCATATTTTTTGTACCTGTTTTTAATTCTCTACTGTTGTGGTGGCATGTACTGTAGTTGTTTTTTTCTTTACTGCTGTACTTTTGTTACTGTTAGTTATTTGCATGGTGAATGTGGTTTATTTTACTGCTTTTTGGGTTACTTTCTCGTTGGACGATTGGGTCTTGGGATCAGTCGAGTTGATCCGATTCTCGTGTCCTGTAGGGATTTGGGAACCGGGTCGTAACACCTACCCTCCCCCACATACACTCTCTCTCTTTTCTCTCTTATGTTCGCTCTCCCAGAGCCAATCAGGTATTCGGATCGGGTCAAGCGCACCCGGGTTCAGGCACACCAGCGTGGGTGGTGCACGAGGAGTGCACGGTAAACGGGTCAGGCAAGCCAGGTTCGCGTAGCGTGGGTCGCAAATGAGGCGGGTGATCGAGTGAGGGGACCTCCCCCGTGATCTGAGGCGAAGAGCTTAAAACACAAAAGCAATATAAATCACACTCCACGATGAAAGCTTTCCGAGGTGGGGCTAAAAGTCCCACTCGCTTCGCTCACGCTCGCAGGAGGTTGCTTCGCTCAATTGCCGTGGCTGTTATCCCTCTCAAAGCCCCTTACTAGTTGGATGTGTGTGCGAGACAACTCCGCATCACGTGGACCTGTTCGCTGGAGCCATATTGCCTGGAGCAAGCTTGCGAGCTCCTTCACGTCTACTCTAATGGCGATGGAGGTCGGACCTGCATTTCAAGCAATATGGCCTTTCGACCTCATTAGAACACACAGGCAGCTTCACCGTGGCACAGCGAAGGTGTCTAGGTGGGTGGCTGGCCGCAGGGCGGCCTAGGCTTGCGTGCCTAGGTCGATCTGTGGCTGTGGTGATGGGTATGGTTGGGGGGCGAGTGTGGAGGTGATGGCGGTCAATGGAGATGGGGAAAGTGCTTAGTGGATGGTGGTAGAGGTTTTGAGGGGTCTGGCAAGGTGGATGGAGGTGTGGAGGTGACGAAGACACCTCGCCGGTGGTCTGCCGGAGATAAGGAAGATGGTGGTGGTTTGCGGTGTCAAGGGTTAATAATAGAAATAAAGAAGGGGGAAATGAAGAGAGGAGAGAGGGGAAGAGATTTAACCTAATTAACGAACGAAAGGAGAGAGGATGGCGTACGGCTCGTACCTACCGCCACCGGAGAAGAAGGTTCTAGTGGAGGGAGAATGGCGACGATGAAGAGGTATTGGCACATGCACAGGTATGGCGCGATGCGGAAGACAAAGGCGAAGAAAACTCTGCCACTGGTATTGTGGCAGAGCGACGAGTAGAGGGAGGAGGTGTTGTCGGAGCTTGCTGGACACTTGGCCGGAGGAGAATAGAAGAATTGGAGGGTGTTCTCCAACCAAACTAAGCTGAAATTGAGTGGCTAGATCTGGTGTTTCTTTTATAGGCACAGGCAGAGGTTCTTGTACTTGGAAGGGAAGCTTCCAAGGGCAAGAATCCTCGCCGGAGTAGGAGTGTGCGAGAGACCCAAATCTCTCAAGCATTTGTATGAGAGATTGGGTGCAAATCAAGGCTTGAGATTGTGTTTAGATGATAGGGAATTCCTTAGAGAATCTCCCTTTCAAATTTGAGAGGGAGTCTCTGAGGGATTTGAGAGAAATTCCCCATGAAATCCTCGTCGGAGTAGGACTCCTCCACTGTAATGGCGAAGGGACCTAGTTGCAAAGAGAGGCGAGGATGAAAGGGGGGTCTGCGCAATGGTTTTCAAAAGCTAGGGGTCAAAATGTAATTGGGTGGACTGTTCTGCAAAGTAAGTCAAGGTAACCTCTCCTTAGGTCCAAGTTTTGGTACAAATCTAATTTTGACCTAAGGAATCAAATGGTGAAGTTGGATTTTAGGTTTGACCAGATTTGACTTGGCATTTTACACAAAAACCCAATTTAGGGCAAATAATTAGCTATGACCCCTACATAAGTCAAAATAGGTTCCAAAGGCCAATTTGAAGGTTTTAAACCCTAGGGGATATTTTCCCATGAATTTTGGAGGGTTTAGTTGATTTTTATCTTGACTAGAACCTTGTTGAATTAAGTGAGTCTGTTTTAAGGTTAAAAGAAGTAATTTAATTCCTAGCTTGCACATGAATCCTTTTCTGATTGAATCAACCCACTTTTTATCTTGTTAAGACCATTTGACCTATGTTTAGCCCTTGAGAAATCCCGTTGATGTACTGCAATGGTAAAATTACAGTTTTACCCTTTATTTCTTATTTTCTTTTCAAAACAGTTATTCCTTGAATTAGGCCCTTCATTTGGTTATGTAGGAGCTTTTATTCTCTTTTCTAGGTCAAGATGAGCTAATTATGGCTCATGATGGTGTTCCCATCAGGGACCAACGATGCAAGATGTCCAACTTGACGATGGGAGTAGGAATTCGAAATTCTTTATTGTGGTGATGAAGGTGTGCCAAAATAAAAATTCCCTAACAAGGGTGTTAAGGGAGGACGGCTTGGTGGTGGACGAGGTAGATGGGGTAAAGAGGGAAGTGGTACTACACGTCACCTCGCTATTTGCGACCAACTTTAACAAGTTGTGGGTGCAGTGATCTTCCTTCAAAAATGTTAGAGCTTCATTGCAAAAGACGTGCATTAGGCCCTGACCTACTTCCTCGTCGAGGCAGAATGGTTGGGGAACTAGTATGCGCTATTCTGTGTTTCGTTTTTGTAGTTTAAGTACAGTCATTATAGTATAAGACAACACAGCTACCAGATTACTATTACAAATTTTTTTACTCGGAACAAGGTTTTCCCGAGGTCGAACTTAGGGAGCAACTATGCTTCTAGAAGTCTAATTAAGTTCTCTATTATGTTACAAAAATAAGAGAGAGAGAGGGCTAGAGTTCTCTTGGCTTCTTCTCTCTTTTGTTCTTTCTTTCTTTCTTCTTTCTTTTGCAGAGTCTTCTTTTCTTCTTGCCTGCTTCTTCTGTTCTTGTCTTCTTTTTTCTCTTTTTCTTCTCTGTAGCAGTGGTGATCTTCCTCTTCTTTTTTTTCTTTCTTTCTTTTCCTTCCTTTCTTGTGGCTATGCCTTCTTTCTTTCTTTTCTTTTCTTCTTCTTCTTCTCTTCTTCTCTGGCCGACTTTCCTTCTTCTTTTCCTTCCTGCCTTTTGCAGCTGTGGTACTTCCGACGTCTGATGCTGTGCTCAGACGGCTTATCTGTGGCTTTGCTGCAGTGCCTTCCTTCTTTTCTTCTTTTGTTTCTCTCCTTCTTCTTCTTCAGCTACCCTGAGCGGCTAAGGCTTCGGCCGCTTCTCTTCTTCTTTTCCTTCCTGCCTTCTTCTTCTTCTGTTCCTGCATGCTCACACAAGGGTTAAAGCACAACCTACTCCTACCCTTCCCCGCGTCTCTCTCTTTCTCAGATTTCTCTCTTAAGACCGCTCTCCTAGAGCCGGGTAATCGGGTGAGGGTATCGCGCCCGGGACCAGGCCCACCGACGTGCGGTGGTGGGCGAGTGTGCGATTTTGGTAATCGGATCCTGCCCAGACCCGCGGGGCGTGAGCGCGGGCGAGGGCGAGTGAGCGCATGGCGTGCAGCGTGCAGGGGGGGACCTGACCCCTGTGTTCGAAGGCGATAAGCCTTAGGCAGTTTTTCAATTTATGTGCAGTTGCTTGGCCACGCACTTCCGAGGTGGGACTAAAGTCCCACCTCCCAAATTGGTGCCTGCAGGCGAGCTACCTGCTGCCAATTGAGGCAGCCCGCGACGCCTTTGCCCCAGTTGCAGGCCTGGGTGCCTTCGCAGAGACAACCCGCGCGACCTGGGACACGCACCTGGGCTGGAGGGCGCCTGCAGCTGCAGGTGAAGTTGTTATAGTTCGTCGTTAATGGCGGCGAGGGGCGCGCACCTGAAATCACAACGGCCTCTCGACCCAGTCAGAATACGCAGGAAGCTTCGCCGGAGTGAGGCGAAGCTTGTGTGGTGGTCAGCGGGGTGCTGGAGTGCGTGAAGAGGCTGACCTAGGTCAGACTATGGCCGGAGAGGTGGGTTTGTTTGGGGGGTGGTCGGGTGGCGTTTGACAGTGAATGGAGATGGGGAATCAATAGAGTGGAGTGTGAGGGAGCTTGTGGGATGGTCGGCAAGGTGCGGGAGTGTCTGTGGTCGTGAGATGGTCTCGCCGGAGGGGGTGATCGGAGGTGGAGAAGGTGGTCTGGACAGTGGATCTTGGGTGGTCGAAAGGGCAGTTTAAAAGGGGGAAATGCAAAGGAAATAGAGAGGAAGCTATCTACCTAAGTATTCGACGAAGGGGGAGGGCAGAGCAGCCGGCTCGTATCTGCCGGAGCTGGAGACGAATATGCCCTGGAGGAGGAGTTCGGCGACGAGGAAGCAGGCGGAGGGCGCCGGCGGGTTCAGCCCGGAGCGGACGATGGAGCAAGGCAAACCCTGCTGCAGGTAGGGCTGCAGAGCGTCGAGGAGGAAGAGGATGAGTTCGCCGGAATCTTCGGGCCCTTTGACGGAGGAGGAAGGGATGAAGAGGGGGGTGATTCTCCGTCAAAGGAAGCTTACCGGAGTCGGCAAGGTGTGCCTCTCCTTATAAAAGGGTTGGCGCAGAGGGAGGGGCGTGCTGGTGTCGTGCCAACCTCGTCGGAGTACGGCCGAAGATGACACCCATACCTTCCGCGTGTTCGTACGGAAGGCATGGTGGTCGGCAGAGGACGTGGGCAGGTCCCTGCGACAGAGGATGTCGTAGGGAACCCTGCTTCTGTTCTGCAGGACGGCAGCCCTGCCCTGCGCGGCACCATGCTCCGCGCAAGGTCGCCGGAGTATTGCGCTGCGCAGAAGTTACAGGGGAGGACCGTTCTGCAAAGAATGATGAAAAGCTGGGGGCCTAAATGCAAGGGTTTTAAAAGGTAAGGGTCAGAAAGTAAATGAAGAAGACCAAATTGTATAGTCGGTCAAGGAGGTCTCTTCTTAGACTCAAGTTTTTATACAAGACTAATTTGAGCCTAAGGATTTTAATGGCGAATTTTAATTTTAGATTGGACCATGTTTGACCGGCCAATTTACGTAAAAAATCCAAATTAAGTTATTAATTGGGCATGGTTTTCTTTTTAGGTCAAAATAGGTTTCTAAGGCCAAATTGAAGGTTCTAAACCCTAAAGAATATGTTTATATGAATTTTAGAGGGTTTAGTTGATTTTTATCTTACGTCGAACCTCGTGAATTGAAGTGGGTTTGTTTTTGGGTTATAGAATGTCATTTAATTCCTGGAAGTTGCTACAACCCTTTTTGGATCAGATCATCCCACTTTTCTTCTTGTTAAGCTTGTTTGACCTGTGTTTGGACCCTTAATTACCCTGTTTGCCAACTGCATTTGTGAAATTGCAGTTTTACCCCTTATGATTTGTTTTATTCTTAAACTCAGAATTTTCTGAGTTAAGCCTTTCTTTGGGTCATGTAGGAGCTTTTTCTCACATATCTGAGTTAGATTGTACTAGTTAGGGTTCATGACGAGGTTCTCATCAGGAACTCAATAATGCAGTCTTCACCCTAGTTCCAAAGACGAATTACGTGGGAAGCATGGTCGACTTCCGACCAGTTGCATGTTGCAACACACTTTACAAGATCGTCTCTAAACTCCTTGTAAAGAGACTCACGGAGATCCTTCCTGATATGATTGAGCCTTTCTAATTATGGGCTTTCATACAAGGATGATCGATCACGGATTGTTCCTTATTAGTCATGGAGTTTGCTAGGAATTCAATGGTGGAGGCATAAGGAGGCTGCATGTGAAGGTGGGCATCTCCAAGGTGCATGATATGGTGAGTAAACTGTTTATTTATCGCATACTTGAGGAAATGGGCTTTGATAAGGAGTGGATCAAATGGATGAAGGATTGTATGGAATGACCTACTATCTCTCTGTTCCTCAACCGGGTGCCCATAGGACTAATTCTAACATCGAGAGGGCTACGATAAGGCAACCCCCTGTCGCTACCATTATTCTCACTTGTCGTGCTTGTCCTTTCCTGCATCATTAAAGAGCTCAGGTGGATGGGGGAAAAACTTAATGTCCCCAAAGTGAGAAGGGTAGAGATTGCATCTTACCTTCTATTTTCGGATGATGTTCTTATGTTCAGTAAGGTCAACGTGTGCATGACTGTAGCAATACGTACGACGTTGGATGTTTTTGGTGTTATGTCGGGATTGCACTATTGAATAGAGCTCTTCAGGAGTTTAAATGCATCTTGTTGTAGTAAAGTCTCCTAAATCACTCGTCAACAAATATAATTTATAACTTGAAAATCTATGAATGAAGTATGAGGTTGAACACATGGAACAAATAGGAATTCACACACTAATCTTTAATCAAAATATAATTGAGCACAATAATCAAAATATTCAATAAACAATCTCTACTCAAAATAGGTCTTCAATGCATATTATGAGTATATCAAGAGTTTAACGTGACAAAAGGAGATCTGAGACAAAATATTGGTGATTTAGATCACCAATTATTAGCCTAAGCACATGTATATCAATTATTCAATTATCTCAAATAAAGGAACAGTGATTAGACGTGTGATATATGGATCGCACGACTCAACCAAGCCTTGCTACAGTGCTCTTCAAAGCTTTCTTCTCTTCTTTCCTTCACAAAGCCTCTTGTGTAGCCTTTCCTCTTCTCTTCCTTTCTTCCCTTCTTCTCACAACGACTAAGTGTCAGGCTTTCTTCTTTGAAGCAAAACCCACCCCTCCCCCGCTCTCTCTCTCTCTTTCTTTCCTCCTCTCCTCTTTCTCTCAGATGGTTTGGTAATCGAATTGCGTACCCGAGTCCGGCGCTGCCGATGTGAATCGCAGCCGAGGAGTGAGAAAGGCTTAGGCGGGTCAGGTGTGTGATGGGTGAGCGAGACCTCACCCCGGTGTACTAAGGTAGTAAGGTGATGTGATAAAATCAAGTTATGTGCCTTTAGAGCCTCCAAATCCCACGATGTGGGACTAATCCCATGGGCCTCTCCTCGCGCAAATAGAAGCAGTAGGTGGCGCTAATTGGTGCCTGGGGAGAAGTCAAAGCTCCCAATTGACCACCTAGGAGTGGTCCTTAGGTGATTCCGCATCACCTAGAGATGTCACCTGGAGCAAGCGTGCCCTTGAACTCGAAGAATAGATCAGCATTGATGGCTGTGGTGGTGGAGAACGACGTATACCTAAAATACATTAATACGGCCTCTCGGCCACATTAAACAAGATCATAAGGTTTACCGGACGGTGTGGAAGATGATGGCAATGTTTGCATGAAGGATGGTGGTGCGTGGTGGTCGGACGTAGTCTGGGATGGACGCCGGTGATGAGTGTGTTCGGGAGCAGTCGTGAGAGGGTGGAATGGGAAATAAAGATGGGGGTTTTTATGGGAGTGATCTGGCGGAGGTTGTGGAGTAGGTAGCGAAGTGTTTGGAGCGGCGGAGCGTGCAGAAGACCTCACCAGAGGGCAGCCGGAGATGAGGAAGACGGTGGCTTGCGTATCCATCGAGGGAATATTTTTGGGTTTTGAGTATTAGGAATTAATCTAAGATTCTAAACGACCTAATCTAACCTACTCTAACGGTCGAAGGGGGTAGGATTGACACAGCGTTGGCAAGCCAGCACCGTGGAAGGTGAAGATCTCCTGAGAGGGATGGTGGAGAAGAACGAGGAGGATAACCCTCGCTTTGATTGGCGAGGCGCGGAGGTAGAGGAGGAAGAGAATGGGCAGGCCAATTTGGCTGTTGGCTGCCTCTAGGAAGAAGTGGATGGGGGATAGTCGGAGCTTGGTCGGAGAGGGGTCAGAGGTAGGGTTAGGAAGAGGTTTCTGGCTCCAAACCTTCTAAGGAGATCAATGATGCAAGGGGCTTGCTTTTATAGGCCTGAGGATGGAGTTCCAAGTTTGGTAACAAGATTGCGAACTTGGGACTCACGCATGAAATTGGGTATACCTACAATCAAATCATTCGCATGAGCTTTTGGGAAGAAAATAGAGCTCAATGAGTGGCTCAAATGGAAAGAGATTCTCTTAGGAGTTCTTCCAATTTTGGAAGGATTTCGTCAAGGAATCAAAGAGAAATCTCTGATTGAAGGTCATCGAAGTAGAAGTATCTCCACGATAATGGTGGAGGGACCTATTTATGAAGATGATGAAAAAAGTAGGGACTTGTTTGCAATGAATTTCAAAAGCTAGGGGTGTGTGTGTAAGAAAAAGAGTCAGACTGGACTGAAAGGCAAACTAAGTCAATATTATCTCTAATTGGGTCCAAATTTTGGTACAAACCTAATTTTGACCTAAGGAATCTGATGGTGAAGTTGTATTCTAGTTTTGATCAAGTTTGACTGGATAATTTGCACAAAAACCCAAATTACGGCAACTGTCTTTCTAAGACTCTATTTTAGGTCGAAATAGGTTCCAGTGGTCAAAGTAAGCATACCAAACCTTATAGAATATTTTTTATGATTTTTAGAAGTCTTAGGTGAATTTTATCCAAATCAGAACCTCAGTTAATTAAGCAGATCTATTTTTAGAATTTGAGATGTCATTTAATTCTCGAAACGCATGAAAACTCATTTTTGTCTGCATAAACCCACTTGTTAGACATTTATGATCATTTGACCTTCATTTAACCCCTGGGAGACCCCGTGATTGTTCTACAATTAGGATATTCTATTAAAATTACAATTTTACCCTTGTTTTCATAATTATCTCTCAGAATGGATATCCAGTGAATTACAGTGTTCTGGCAGTTATGTAAGAGCATTCATCAATGGAATATGACTAATTAAAGCTAGATATGGCTAATGATAATGCACTTAAATGCCGAAAAAAGACGTATGTATGTTTCAAAAGGAGTGGGAAGGAGAATGGAGTTGTACAAGCACTTGAACATGCTAGGAGGAAGGCTGCCTACGAGATGTCTAAGAACCCCACTACACAATGAAGCAATGAAACATGAGCCATGCCTCGCACTAGTAGACAATGTAAGGGAAAAGCTAGGGACGTGGAGTGGGAGGATCCTCTCGAGAATGGGACATGTATAATTGCTCAAGTGGGTAGTAGAAAGACATGTAGGGTACTGGATTTCCACTTTGGTTATCCAAAAAACCATACTACAGAAGATTATGGAACTTGAAGCTGCTTTCTGTGGAGATGTTTGTTTTCGAAAGGAGGATGGTGGGTTGGGACTGGAGTACCTACTAGATATGGAGAAATCAAAGGTGTAGGAGCATTCGTAAACAACTTGATGATCAAGAGGCGAAGGTGTGGGTCACTTGGATGAGAAGAAGATACACATCTCGAAGGGTGACTATGGTTCGTGCAAGGGGGATTTTGAGATGTTGGAATAACATCTTAGCCAACTTCGAGATGGCCAAAGATGCTTTCAGGGTGGAGGACTTGACAAGATATGAGAAGTGTGAGTGGCCAAACAACAGCAATGGGATGTTGGGAGGTCATGAGACAACATGTAGAGCTGTGCTCGAAATATCTGTATGAGACTTTGTTTTGGGTTAAGATGGGTTCTAATGGTCAAATTGAAGATACCAAACCCTAGAGAATATTTTTCTATGATTTTTAAAGGGTTTAGGTGAATTTTATCCTGACCAGAACCTCAGTTAATTAAGCAGGTCTATTTTTAGGGTTTGAGAAGTTATTTATTTGTCAAAACACGTGAAAACCCTTTTCTGTCTGTATGAGCCCACTTGTTGGATATTTAATACCATTTGACCCTTAATTAACCCCTTGGAAAACCCGTGGTTGTTCTGCATTCAAGATATGATGGTAAAATTACCGTTTTAACCCTGGTTTATTGTCTTTCTCTCAGAATGATTATGCAATGAATTATGGCTCTCTGGCAGTTATGTAGGAGCATTTATTCCTTGATAATGACTAAATTGAGCTAGTTATTGGTCATGGTAGTGTTCCCATCAAGTCCTTTTTGCCCCCAATTTTTGCACCTATAAAAGGGTCACCCTTACTACATATTTCACCGTCCCTTCGCTTCTCCTCTCACATCCTCCAAAGCTCTATGAGCTGGTCCCATACCCGTTTCTCCATTTACCTAACTTTTATCTCACTTTTTCTCCATTCTTGCTATGATTGTAGGTACACTTTTGAGGTCGGCTAGAGAGGTTAGATTGGAGAAAAGTGTGGATGAAGGTTCTGCAAGTATATCCCCACCTCCCATACACTAGTTTTCATTCCACCACCTAATAATGCAAATCCTAATTAGCCTAGGAGCTTGTATAAACCCTAAGGTAGATTGGTTGTTTGTTTGTCACTCCCACCCACCTCACCCACACACATATAAAAGAAAAGAACGAAACCTACACACCCTATACACGCACACACACCTAAGGCACCTCACTTTTGTCTTATTCAGTCACTTAACCAGGAATTCGACCAATGGACCTGATACACTTGCACGACTTATACAAATAAGTGATTATAAACAGAATAAGTTAAAATTGAATAAGTGCCTTAATTAGTGGTGCATTAGGCTACTTGTCTGATTTGTCTGGGCCGCACCACTTAACATAAAAACTGATTCATCAAGTTGCTTGCCACATAGGATTCAACTTTTAGGAATTAAGCAGGCACTCCACAATCTTTTATGTTTTAAAGGAAGACATCTTTACCTGTGCTTTCAAAACCTTGTGTGCCAACTAAACCTTGATTGAATATACCTAAAGTTGAATCCTAAAAGCTACTAAACAAGGTTGAATCCTAAAAGGCAAATCATCAATAAACCTTGTTTGAAAACCCTGCTTCTGCACGCACACACATATTAATCAATCTTCAAGGGCACTACCCAGACAAAGGGTTCATCATATTCCTAAGCACATTCAAACCTAAGCCTAACAAAAATCAAGTAGACGTTGGCCTTAAGGATTTGACTCGCACTTTGGGGCCCAGATCGAGATTTTTTTCAATTAATCTACTTCTACCGATCCATTTGATGTCTAGCTAAGGGAGCAGTGTTAAACGACTGCGGTTAGGGGGTCTCAAAGGAACCTGAGGTGAAAGACAAGGAAAGAACCTTCTCCCCAATCCCTCCCTCTAACTGGTTGGATTGAGCAGAAAGAAGTAGATCAAATCGTTTCTTTCATCTCGAGACAGGTTTTGGGAGTTTATAGATCTTTAGGCCATCCCACTTAAGGGCATGTTTGACTGTTTGTACTATAGGGCACTTTTCTTTTCTTTTTCCTCCTGCTTTGCCATGGATCTCTCCACATCCTACTCGCATTTCCACTCTTACCCTCCTAACACCACTTATTCCCAAGATTATTACCATCTCAACTCGATTTATGACCATTCATCCATTAGTTGGGATAACTTTGATTGAGGGTACGATTCCAGACCTCCGTGTTTAGGGTCTAACCCTAGACACAATGATTTTGATTTTTATCCTTCTCCGAGCTATACTGATTATAGATCTCAACCCTTTAATGATTAATTTAACCCAATCTACAATCAAGAATGCTATTCTGATTACAACTCTTACCCTCCCCTAGATTACACTACATATAGGTCACCACCCCTCTTTGAATAACTTGAAATGACCTATTATTAGGGAGGGCATCGAGAACCCCATTTCCATGACTCCCCTCGACTAAACCCAAACCCACCTAACCCAGGACCAAACCATTTGGTTTAGGTGAACTAGGTCCAAAATATGGTGTTGGCTAGCTTAAGGAATACCATACAATCTTTAGAAGCTCAGCCAACATCTTGCACTGAAGAATTAGAGTCTTTGATTGAAATGATTGATGATCTTAATAAATATTTGTTGGATTGGCTCCAAGATGTTAAGGATAAAGACCTGGGTGAGTTTTTACTTGGGAAATTGTCAAAACTAAGGATGAAATTTGTAATTGCTCTAGTCGAATCTTGGGATGGTTCCTAAGATGAAATCCCTTCAAGAGAGCCAATGTCAGAACTCGCTCAAGTCAAAATCGAACTCGGACTTAATAGTCCAGGGTCACACGTGATCCTCCACAAAAAAAGAACTAAAGCTAAGAAAAAAAGAAAAGTAACAAAGTACAACCAGTTGTAAATCATTAATATGGTTGACAATCATTAATATATAAATCATTAATGAAAAAGTTTGCCAAACATAAAAAAAATACTTAAAAATTTTAGCAGAGTTTCCCCTAAAATTTGTAAGTTTCTCTATAAACCTGCATATTAAAATGAAAGTGGGCACACCCCACATAAAAATAAAGTGCAAAGACAAGCCACAAAGACTTGCATATTTACAATTTAAAGTAAATGCAAGTTATTCAAATGAGAGTTAGCTAACTTCATTAAACATCTAAAACCATTCATCCACATCCAAGGATCATATGTTAAGAAAAAAACATTCATCCAATCACAATTCAAATGGTTTAAACACCCAATGATTTCAAATGCAATGGTTTAAAATGAAAACATTCATCCAATGGTTTCAAATGCAAGTTGGCATATATTAAGAAAGCTTTAAAATGATTCAAAATGATTGTAACAACTACGAAACCATTCATCCACATCCAAGGGTCATCCATGTAGCCAGGTAATCAATCTATCTCCACTCTAGGTTCTACCTCCATTCTAGTAATTAGGTACACTCTCACTCTCCCCCCTAGGTACACTCTTACTCTCCCCTCTAGGTTCTCCTTCCATTCTAGTAGTTAGGTTCTCCCCTCTAAGTTCTACCACTAGCCTCTAGGTTCTACCTATAGGTGATGTGGCAATGTCATTTAAAAAAATTTGGCAGAGTTTTCCCATAAAATATGAAGTTTTTTTATAAACCTGCATAGCACATAAGTGGGTACACTTCACGTCCATTTAAATTAACGAAATATAAAGCAAATAAGTAGGTACACCCCACATCCATCCAAATAAAACATGCAACACAAGTGGGTACACTCCACATCTATTCAATGAAATAAAAAATAATATGTGGGCACAGCCCACATCTATTAAAAACTTATAATTTCATCCAATTAAATTTAAGATATTGAAATTATACCTCTAAGTACAACAGCCACCGAGTACGTCTAACATCGATAACCTGTAATTTGAAAAACAAAAGTAACTAAAATGACAGTACAGTAACATATTTTGAACATATGTGTGTGATTGGTTTAAATTTTGGTATTTATAAAGCATAGAAAATGCCAATAGAAGTTTAGGTTTTTTGAATTTTAATATGAATTTGATATAAACAGAAATGAAATAAAGCAAAGAAATTGTTACTAACCTTAGATGTCCACATCAACTGCATTAAATCTCTATGAGCTTCTTTCGTTAATTATTTGTATGCTTCAGACTATGCATCAAAATGATTATGCGATACTGTTCTTATTGGTATAACCCATCCCCTTTCGCAATTATCAGGGACATAAAAAACTTGTGCCACTTGATATGCCAATGTGAATTATTCATCAGACTGAAGAATTTGACGATTAGGATTTAAACTCAAGAAATTGTGTTTCTTGTCAATTTTGATACTAGTGCTCTCTTTAAAAAATCAAACCAATGACATTTAAATAAAATAACTCTACGACCATATCTGATGAGAACCTTATCATGAACCCTAACTAGTACAATTTAATCCAAATGAGTGTGAAAAAGCTCCTACAAAACCCGAAGAGAGGCTTAACTCAGGGAATTCTGAGTTAAAGAATAAAACAAATCATAAGGGGTAAAACTACAATTTCACCAATACAGTATGCAAACAGGGTAATTAAGGGTCCAAACACAGGTCAAACGAGTTTAATAAGGAGGGAAGTGGGATGATCTGATCTGAAAAGGGTTATAGCAACTTTTAGGAATTAAATGACATTTTGTAACCCTAAAACAAATCTACTTTAATTCATGAGGCTCGAGACAGGATAAAAATCAACCAAATAATCTAAAATTCATAGAAAAGTGTTCCCTAGGGTTTAGAACCTTCAATTTAGCCTTTGCAACCTACTTTGACCTAAAATGAGAACCATGCCCAATTTATGACTTAATTTGGATTTTTACGTAAATTGACCGGTCAAACATGGTCCAACCTCAAATCAAATTTCACCATTAAACTTAGGTTCAAATTAGTTTGGTATAAAAATTTAGGCCTAAGAAAAGACCATCTTGATCGACTTTACAAATTGGTCCTCTTAATTTACTTTTTGACCCTTATCTTTTGAAACTCTTGAGTTTAGCCCCCTAACTTATCGTCGTTCTTTGCAGAACGGTTTGCCCTACCATTTCTACGCAGTGCCATACCTCTGGCAACCTTGCGCGGAGGATGGCGCAGCGTAGGGCAGGGCGGCCGTCCTTAGGAACTGACGGGGGGTTCTCTGTGACGTCCTCTGTTGTAGGGACCTTCCCGTGACCTCTGCAACCGATCATGCCTTTCGTGCGAACGCACGAAAGGCATGGGTATCCTTTCTGGCCGCTCTCCGGCGAGGTAGGCACGTCGCCTGCTCGGTCCCCTCTCCTCGCCAAAGCCTTTATAAGGAGCGGCAGGGTCTGCCGTCTCCTTCAAGCTTCTTCTGGCCAAGAGAAACCCTACTTTTCATCCCTTCCCTCTCCGGTTAGAACGCCCGAGCTTCCGGCGATCTTCTCCACCTCCTCCTCATCGCTCTGCTGCCCTACCTGCAGCAGAGTGTACTATGCCCCGTCGTTCGCGCCAGGCCGTATCAGCAGGCGTCTTCAGACCGCCTCCTCATCGCCGATAACCTCCTCCTGGGCATTTTCGTCCTCAGCTCCGGCAGGCACGAGCTGGATGCTTCCCTCTCCCCCTTTGTCGATTAAATAGGTAGGACTCTTCCTCTCTCTCCCTTACATTTTCTTTTTCCCGATTTACCCTTTTACTCCACCGCCCTCCACTTCCACCTCCAACTGCTCCGTCTCCGATCACCTTCTCCAGCGAGGCCATTCCACTTCCACAGACCACCTCAACCCTCGCCGACAAGCCCAGAAGCTCCCCCTCACTCCACTCAACCGTTTCCTCCACTCCATTCACTGCCATTCACTGCCCAACCACCCCCCAAACAGACTCATTTTTGCGCACATAGTCTAACCTAGGTCCACCGCCACAGGCGCTCTCGTGCCTCGCCGACCCCCGCATTGCCTTCGCCACACTCCGGCGAAGCTTCCCACTTTATATGATGTGGCCGAGAGGCCGTCATTGTGTTTTCAAGTCAGCACCCCCTCGCTGCCATTGTTGAGCTGCTGCAGCTCCTTCGCTCGCAGCTCCAGGCCATCTCCAGCCCGGGCACACGCTCCAGGCAGCGCGGACTGATTCTGCGAAGTCGCCCAGGCTTGCGATTTCGGTTGCGAGCTTCGCAGCTGCCCAATTGGCAGCGGCTTCCTCAACTGCGGGTGCGTAATTTGGAGGTGGGACTTTAGTCCCATCTCGAAAGTGTGCAGCCGTGCACCCACACTTAAATTCAAAAAGTATCGGGCTATTTGCCTTCGATACACAGGGGTCAGGTCCTTCAACGCACGCAGCGCGCCACGTGCTAGCTCGCCCTCGCCCGTACTCACGCCCCGCGGGTCTGGGCCGAATCCGACTACCCGACCAAGCACACCTCGCCCACCACCGCACGCCGGTGGGCCTGGTCCCGGGTGCGCTATCGGAACCCGATTACCCGGCTCTAGGAGAGCATTCCTAAGAGAGATTCAGAGAGAAAGAGAGACGCGGGGAAGGGGTAGGGGTAGGTTTTGCACTGATGGGTGTGTATCCGCGCAGGGAAGAAAGAAAGAATAGAGGAGGAGCGGCCGAAGCCTTGGCAGCACTAACCAGCTGAAGAAGAAAGGAAGGAGAGGAGCTGAAGAAGAAGAAAAGAAGCCGCACTGTAGCAAACCCATAGTTAAGTCGTCTGAGCACCAAGTCAGACGATGGAAGGGCAGCGGCCAGAGCGCAAAGAATAAGAAAGAAGAAGAAAGAAGACATAGTTGCAAAGTAGAAAAGAAGAGGAAGTAGGGCAGAAGAAGAAAAAGAGAAGAAGAAAATCAGCATAAAGAAGAAGAAAAGAGAGAAGAGGAAGAGAGAAGAAGCCAACAAAATTTAGCTATCTCTCTCTTATTATTTTTGTAACATAATTGTGAACATTTATGCTTCTAGAATCATAGTTGCTCCCTGAGTTCGACCTCGGGAAAACTTGTTATTCTAAGTAAAAAATTTGTAGTAATCTGGTAGCTATTTTGTCATATACTACAACAACTGTAAACCACAAATAAACATAAAGACGGAAGCAGCGCACTAGCAATATCTGAAGCTGATCTCCGCAATTTCTTTGATTTCACCATAGTATCCATCTGGACTGGTGGAAATATCTAAATAAATAACTTCAGCCTGTTACATAACCTTTCTATCGTCAATTTCTTTCATTCTGAATCTAAACACATTTATTATATACTTAAAGTGGTAATGTGCAAAATGTAATGGTAAATCAGCAATTACATCAAAATCCGATACCCATCGTGGGTCCTTATCCTCTTTCAATTGATTACCTCTGTCTTTAAACCAATCTAATAAGTCAAATTTGGTTGTCCTTGAAAGAGGTAATCGTTCGAATTACTCGTAAAATGGATCAATTTAAGGAATTTATTTTGAAATATATAAATGTGCGCAACGTTTGTCATTTTCTGAAATAGCCTTGTACTCTGAATGAAGAATCAACCTTCCTCTAGTATCAAAACTTGACAAACATTCTTCACCGTTGTCATTGTGTTCCCCTTTATAGTTCCTTTGAAGTTTATTAAAGCGGTTATCTGTTTTATTCATATACATGGAGATCAAATTTATACACTCCTCCATGAGATAGTTTTTTACAATTGTTCCTTCTGACTTTGACTTATTTAAAATATAATCTTTTAGATTTTTCAAAAATCGCTTCACAGGATACATTCATCTTAATTGTATACGTCCACCGATTCTCGCTTTATTTGTAAGATGTAGCGTGAGATGATCCATTACATCGAAAAAGGCTAGGGGAAGATTCTATTCAATCTTACAGAGAGTAATGACTATTTTTTTATCGCAGTGATATAGCATATCATTTTGTAGCGTCGTCGAAAAGCAACTTTAAAAAACCTACTCATTTCTATGAATGAATCAACAACTGGCTCTGGTAGTATTCCCTGTATCACCAGTGGAAAAAATACTTGTATATAAACATGGGAGTCATGTCTTTTCAAGCTAGATATCTTTTCCTGCGCTTCATTCAAGCAACAAAAAAGTTGCGAGGAAAATCCATCTGGCACACGAATTTCCTTTAAGAAGGAGAACGGTCTATTCTTCTAGTCCTAATTTAAGTTGTAAATAATAGGTGGGAAGTAGCCCTCGTCCTTATGAATATGCAGCTCTGGATGTATCTCCGAACTCTTCATGTCTTTTCTTGTTTTCACCGCGTCCTATGGATCATCGGTCAGATTTAATACATTTAAGATGTTATCTATTATATTCTTTTCGATGTGCATAACGTTTAAATTATGGCGGGTTCATAAAGAAAATATTTTTCTTTCGAAATCCAGAATTTCTCAAGGTTGTCTAATCTTGTTTGAATGGTCAACCCAACATTATTTCACCAATTTCTTATAATCACTCCAATATAATTTAACTCGACAACATGATAGAATGTGTGCTAGGTTTATTCTTTGGATTTTTCTTTGAATATCGACACGTCATGCGATCAAATTTACTCGTGAACTGTGACGTTCGCCATCTATGTTCAATACAATGTCCTAAGTAACAGAATTTCTTACTTTTCGATAGTCGTAGGTGATGAGTGTCTTCCATACAGACTGGGCAAGCAAGCTTTCCTTTAGTGCTCCAACCTGACAAATTTGTCTCTACCGGGAAGTCGTTTATGATCCATAACAATGCTGCTTGCATATTATAAAATTTTTTCTTTTTTACATCATACATCTTTATGCCAGTATACCATAACTGTTTTAGTTCATCAATTAACGACTAGAGATAAACATCTATTATATTTTCTGATTGTTTTGGATTGGGGATTAATAGGGTTAGCATCATAAATGATAATCTCATATATAACTAGGGAGGTAAGTTATAAGTGACCATTACCACTGGCCATATAGAGTACGACGAGTACATACTCTTAAATGGATTGAATCCATCGCTTGCAAGTGTTCCTTAGTTCTAAAGCGAATGAATTATTTCTTTCATCAAATCTCTTCCACTCCTCTGAATCAGTAGGATGACGTATTCTTCTATCTTAAGATTTACAATCTTGGTGCCATGTCATTCACTGTGCAATTTTAGTTAATATAAAATGGCAATGAAGCTTAGGTGTTATTGGGAAGTAACGAAGAACCTTCTGAGGTTACTTCCTCTTACTTTCATTTTTACATTTCTTATATCTCTTAAGTTCACATTCGGGACAGTTACTCAAGTTTGCGAATCCGTTTCTGAAAAGACGTAGTCATTCGGACATGCATCGATCTTCCGATAATCTAAACCAAGCTTGCAAATCTATTTTCTTGCCTCATACCATGAAGCCGAAAGATCATTAGGGTTATTCAATAGCTCAACAATAAACTAAAATATTTCTAATATGAATTTAGCACTAGCTCTATTTATAACCTTCAGTTGAAACATCTTCAATAAAAAATAGCAACTTTGCATTTTCGTAACACCGGGAACAATGAAATCCTCAGTCGCCTTAACAGCATCATAGGACGAATCACAACTGAATGGATCTTCCTCATTTGTATTTATATCCTCTCCTGCTCTCATCTCGTTCAGTATTACTTGTATTTCTTCACCCCCCACTATCAGCAATTTTCTCATCGATCTCTTGGTCAACAATGTTCTCATTGTTTACGACTTTCTTAGTTAACTTCTCTCTATGAGCTACCCAAGTAGTGTAATGCTAACACCACCCATTACAAATCGTTACGACTTGGGCATCAAGTGTCATTTAAGATGTCTGGGAAGTGGCCCAGACGTCTGGCCAGATGTTTGGAAGCCTTCCCAGATGTTTGGTATTAAATTTTTTCGGCGTACGAGTTCGCGTCTGCGCGCATGCGTGCGTCGACTGAACCCGCCACCTTCCTCCTCTTTCCTCCCTCCCTGCAGACACAGCCTTTGCTCTTTCTCTCTCTCCCTGCGCTGCCTTCAAATACGCCTCTCCCTCACCCTCACCCTCACTCCACCCCCTTCTTCTTCTCCTTCTCCCTGTCAGCGAGAGAGCGAGAGCGGTAGCAGCGACTGCTGCGAGTGTGTGGGAGGAGCCGTTGCGAGAGGAAGAAGGAGCTCAACCGCGAGGGTGCGAGCTTGCCGGGGCAGCTAGAGCCGACCGGCGGGAGAGCAGCGAGCGTGTGGTGTCGCCGAGGATCTGCTGCAGCTCAAGCATCAGGCGGACGAGGCGCGGCACGGTCGTGCACTGCGGGTGGAGAGCGAGAAGGTTCTGATTCTGGGAAAATTTCCCAGAATCAGACATCTGGACTTACGTCCAGACGATGCAGGAGACGTCTGGAGGAAGGTCCAGACGTCTGACAGGTACGTTATTCTTATCTTCGCCTTCTTTCGCGTGTACGGCGATGCAGCCATTCCACTGCGGTCTTCTGCACCCTTTCGTGATGAGAGTGGGCGTGTGTGTGTGCAGGATTTGTTCGGGAAGGCGCATGGGCTCGCCATCTCACACAGATCAGACGTCTGGGCACAGCACCAGACGACGGAGAGGGCCTCCAGACGTCCGGGGTGACAATCGGACATCTGGAAGCTAAGTCCAGACGGTCCAGCGGGCTTCTAGACGTCTGAAGGGCTGCACAGACCAAGGTAAGACCTGAGCTACCTTTTAAGACTTCTGGAAGAAGTTCCAGACGTCTGATTTTGGACAGACTGGTTGTTTTTGACCCGTTTAGGGTTGGTTCGGAGTCCGTTTTCTGCGGTTCAAGTTTCGTTCTTCCCAGATTTTGTTCCTCTACCTGTTTATAGTAATTGTGTACTGTTCTGAGTAACTCCTTATGTTGATCCTTGTGTTAGGACCCCGTTCCGTTGTGGCTCTGGGGTTTGCGGAGGTGTGCGGGATTGCCGACCACACCCCTAGTACTCCCGGTTTTTCAGGTAGAGTGGCCCTTTTAATTATTTATCAAACATTATGCAATTGTGAAATAATTAATAGAGTGTAGGGCATTGCATTAACCCTAGGGCTGAAAAATTAGATTGAATGATAGATCCTAGGGTATTGCATGAATCCTAGGACTGGAAAACTAGATTGAATGATAGACCCTAGGGGTATGGCATGAATCCTAGGACTGGAAAACTAGCTGAATATATACATTGCAGTCTTGGAAAAGTAGAAGGAAACGATAACTGCCTGTAAATTGGTTAACAGCTGCCTGTTTTTGAATGAATAATTACTGTTGAGAACATGGGTTATATGGATATAAAGCTGGAATGGTGAAACCTAAATTGGCTGAGTTAAAAGAGCATGAACCCTATGGGGAATTAGGAGTAGAACTCCTGGAAGGTGAATGGAAAAGAATTGGGGAAGTGAGTTGGCCCTTGAGTACGGAGTACTAAGGAAAGCAACTGTCCCCCTGCTTAGTGCAGAGCTGAGTTAGCCGCCCCAGGGACCCGGGGTTAGGTCTGGCCACTTTGTACCGACTTTTGGCCCTCGTGTACACAGTACCTAGGAGAGCTACTAGTGTAGGGGGAGCACTAGCTAACCCTCGGGTCTCGTGGTTCTGCTAGCCCTCCTACACCGACTTGTTAGGCCCTCTTGGCAAACCATGGTAGTCAGGCGAGGGTGCGCGGACTGTGGAGGGGCAAGACCCCTGTTTGGTTACTGTGGAGGGGCTGGACCCCTGTTACTGAGAAGGCTCTGCCATATACTGGTTCCGTGCTGTGCTTTGGGCGCACCCGTTAATGGAAACGACTGACCGCGTGCCAGTGCGAGGTAGCTACCTGTGCGTTTATCGCTAACCCGTGCGTTACATCTGTTAGCAACCTTGGGGTGGTTGACTGATGGTAGGACCACCACGAGGGGCTCTCCCGGCCAGGAGAGCACCACGTGTTACTTCTATTTTTCGAAAAAGACTGCAATTAAGATCGTTCCCACGAGGAACATTCGAGATCAAGAGAAAGATCTGAGAAATAATTCAATAGTGAACAAATGGAAAAATTAAAGCAAGAAATTATAAATATAACAGCTACTGTCCACCTTACCGTTTCTTTTAGCTTTTAGTTTTCACTCTACTCAGCGTTTCGCTGACGTGTCACCTTTGTTACCTTTTCAGGACTAAGTGTTGAGCAGCCAAAGTCGGCGGCTGCAGGGGCGCTAGGCCTAGTAGAGCCCAGTAGTGTTACTTGTGTAGTACCCACTGTACTTTTTTCCATTGTAGTAAGTAGTTTCTGATGCCCCTGTACTCTTTTATTGTAAGCTTCATGTTATGTACATGTTTATTTCTCTACTGTTGTGGTGGTGTATACTGTAGTATTTCTTTTCTTACTGTTGTATTTTGTTACTGCTAGTTATATACATGTTGAATGTGGTTTATTTTACTGCTCTTTTGGTTACTTTCTCATTGGACGACTGGGTCTTGGGATCAGTCGAGTTGGTCCAATTCTCGTGTCTCGTAGGGATTCGGGAATTGGGTCGTTACACAAATCAAGTGCTCGAGTACAGTATTACGATCATGCAAAGAATTATTTAAACATCTTCTATATGGGCAGAAGGTATTATCAAGTTGGCCTCCTCGCCTAAATATCTTCCTATTGTCATCAAATGCCCGGTCCAAGAATTAAATTACTCGATCCTTATATCTGGTGTAATCTGAACCCCATAATCAAATCCAAGATTTACTCATTATATCCTAAAATTTAATGTAAACAAATCACTTATTAAGAAGGGAAATGACTGAATGATGTGTATCTTGATTAAGATTTTCACTTTATAGCACATCCTCAAAGATTTGATCACAACTTAGGTTTGCTCGTTACATGTAACATTAGTGCGGTGAAATTTTGGCAGCATCTCCCTGCATTTTTTTAGTATATTCCCCAATACTAACCTTAGCTAGATTTCCTTTAACACCCAATTAAGGGCACCGCAGGAAATTAGATAAGATTATGTGGTTTACTAGGGAGGATCGGTAAGAAGTAACCAAAATTTCACTGCACATGGTTACATGTAACGAGCAAAATTAAGTTATGATTAAATCTTTAAGGACCTTCTTTAGTTCGGTACTTCACCGAACTAAAGTCGATCGAGTCTTATGGCATACTACAAAGACAACACATCATGCATATAAGTAATACATACACTTTTTTGCATTGTCCGTATAATATGATCATAAATCTCGACAAGCGAGTAATTTGAACACAATTTGACTCGGAGGACTTTTACCCTAGGGGTTAGAATACAAAATGTTTGGCCTTGCTTACATATATCTTCTTTAGTAAGTGTATGTATCTAAACAATAACTAATTTGAATATTAAAAAAATTTACTAAAAATTTAAAATATTATTCAATTAAATTAAAAATATTGAATGTATATATACCTCCAACTACTCAAGCCTCTGAGTATATCCGACACTGATAAATTGCAATTTCAAAAGCAAAATTAATTAAAAATAGATTGTAATCTTAAATGTTATAAGAGATATGAAGGGGAGGGGGGTGAAGGCCGATGCCATGGTTAAGGTTTTGGAGGAAAATGGTGAGTAGTGTTGGAGGTGAGGAGGGTTGGAGTGGTGTTGGAACGAGGGGAAGTGGAGTGGTCAGGGGGACGAGGGGGTTTTAACAGGAAGAGGAGAGGTCATAGAGGGGCACTGCGGTTGTGACACGTGGCAGGTAAGGGGTTCTAGAGAGATACAAGGCCAGAGAAGGGTGTTTGGTATACTTCATGGCAAATAGTACCATCGCACTTGTATCCTACAACTTCCTGTAGTCCTCCAATTCCCTAACACTCCCATCCTCCCCGACCCCCACGGGGTAGTTGACCAAATGCACCCTTCCCATATCCACTACATTCTTCCCACCAGACACCCTCCACATCCATTCGCCAATCTCCCTCTCCCTCCTTACGTACTCCAACCCCTCCGGCCTGCAAATCACCTTCTCCGCTCCCCCCATGTGCTCCCCCAATAGCCCCAACCTAAACCCCCTCACAACCCCGCCGCCATTCTCCCAACACCTGACCTCGATCTCCATGTCCCTCCTCCCATCCATCGACCTCTGGTTCAAGTTGGCCGACCCCACCACCACATGCTCATCATCCACGATCGTCAATTTCAATGCACGTATATCATAACCTTGTGTTCCTCTAGGCCCACTCGTAGTCGCTTTGTCACTTGGGCAGGCTGGCGGGGATCATCTTCCCAGCTCTGTCTGCCTCGTGATTCATGAGGAAGAAGTTCAGGTAGTCCCTCGGGTGTGAGCATTGGTGGACGTCGCTCAATGCCTCTGCTATCAGCCTGCACATCATGGACATGGTGAGCCTCGCCCAGTGCAGCATCTCCTGCACCGCATTAATCTACCACTTATGGGACCACAATTCCACTTTATTAGTCGTACTAGCTTATTCTCATTCATACATATACATACAAGTACTTATACTACCTAGGTTTTAAATCCTAGATTCTAACTAGGTTCTGTGGGGTCTCTTGGCTCCTTATAACCCATAATTGTAATTCAAAGATTCTCCAACACTATGGTTTAGAAACCACATTCCTAAACCGTTGGTTCATCTAAGCACCATTTAGCTTAATAGAAGGTCATCCAAACCATCATGAGCATTGAAATTTGAAACACACTTTGGTTTTTTTCCTAAACATATGATCCCCATCATAAAAAGTCATTCTATGCCTTCCACATTTGCACATTTCCTTAGGTTTATTCTTTGGCTTTTATGGAATTTGAACATTTGAAATGATATCCATATGCCCTTCAATACCTTCCCAAAACCCCTAAATTGATGGTAGGTTGTGTATAGGCCTTCACGGTAAAAATATTTTTGTTGTTGATTTTATATCACATTTTTCTAATAGTGACCACATCAATAGAGCACAACTAATATCGATCGCCGACCAATGATTGGACCCACGACCACGACCACAACTGCCACCCGTCGCATCGCGTCAGAGAGTTGCTGCACGTTGAGGTCGAAGATGCTGGCCACAAACCCCAGCAAAGCTCGTATGGCGAGGAGGAGGGGCGTTAGCCCGAGATGCCATCGACAATTGACGAACAATGTCCCACACCGCATGACCCTAGCCCAGTTGACCAATGACAACGACACTGGAGACCGATCGCCCAACGCTGTACGTCATGGCACGTCGCTCCACGCCTGACAACTTCTCGGCAACCTCACGACATGCGTCAGACTGCAGCAGGCCCTCGCAACCACGCCATTGCCAAGAAGTTGAGAGCCGATCGTCATGCATGTCGACGAGGAGGCTCGGTTGATGAAGTTGAGAGGTCCTAGAGGAAGAGGAGACCGATTCGGAAGTTGGAAGGGCCCAATCGAACTCGTATGATCGAGCACGACCCATAGGAGGAGTGGAGCGGTGTCTTGAGGCAAAGAAAAGTTTGTGGGAACGGTTAACCTCACTCCTAACGAGTTGCAGGTTACATTCATGGGGAATTTGATGTGACATGGCTTGTGCCTCATGTGTCAAAAAGGTAAAGGGTACGGAGCACCTACGCTTTGGGTGCACGTGTTGGTACATTTCAAAGGAAAGAAATGCCCGAATTCATAAAGGACCAGCAAGGTCAACTGTTGAGGATATCTGCTCCCTAATTGTACGTGATGTGTTGGGAACGAGTTTCTGCTTGTAGCCTACCAAGGGTATCCAACGTTTGTATGGAGAAGGGTACTTACGTCTATTACATTGGCCTTGGGCTTGTTAAACTATGCGAGTAAAGATTACCTTTTACTCAAATTATAAGAAGTAAGATAAAAAAAACAAAAATGGCGAAGTCCGCGCTGCAGTTGGCTACCAAGTGTGTGTAGCAGCTATGGAGAGACAAAAAAATTAAAGCTTAAATGAGGACTTATGGTCAGATGCGACTTTCAACAAACCCCTTGAACTAATAGAACTCTGCAATAAATCGACTATAACTCACAAATCAATTGCAAGTGAGTCAAATTAAAAATTTGAATTCTCAAAACAAATAAAAATGAACATGACGGGAGTCTAAGTCATATGAGGAAAGTAAAATTATCCAAATTACTAATTATTGACTTAAATTAAAATTTTTTTTTTTTTTTTGAAAATTTTTCATTCCTTTGAAATTTTTGAATAAGAGAGAAAATCTAGCACTAATCCTGAATCTCACACAAAAATTGCACACAAATTGGAAATTACTTTACAAGCTAACTACGAATAAAAAATTAAGCACTAAACTAATGGAAAAGAAAGGTAAATAGTTAAAGAAACTTTTATTGAGAAAAACAAAATCAAAATTACGGATTACGACCAAGTATGGTAGAGGAGAGCCAGAGTTTCACTAAAGAGAGCCAACGCTTGAGAGAGAGAGAAGAAGAAAGAATAATGAAAAAGGGGATCTTGGGGGTATTTGTAAAGAGAGCAGGCCTTCCTTGAATTCTAAAAGCCTTGGGATTGGTCTCAATTTCGTACACAGGTATTATGTCAAGTTTTGGGAGGCTTGGAAACTCCAAATCTCATTAGCAATAAGAGAAATCCGTTCAATTTTGCTTAATTTTCACATCTAGCCGCAAAATAAACCCAATGGGGCTTTATTTTCTTTTCTTTTCTCCCATTTTTCCGCGCGTGAGACCTCTTAGCACATCCAATCGGCTTATATGGGACTTATCTCATTTTTCTTCAATGGGCCCGCTATGCCACACCAGCCCACGTTGGGCCTTAAGTGCCTAAGGTGGGGACGCACACACCCTCTCCCTGGTGTTGTACATTTGGCTCCTCTCAATTGGGTGTTTTTTTTTTTTTTTTTTAAGGAAAATATTTTCATTAAGAAGGAGATGAACCCATTACAAGTGGACGCATAGGATGAAAGGAAAATCCTCTCCCACGAAGGGGGAAAGCGCCCGCAAAAATGTAGGAACGTAAAATATAAAAAATCAGTCATGAAATAAAGGAAAAAGAAACGTGCCACAAGAACGGCAACCGGACGACCTTCTGAAGGAGGGTAACCTTACGCTCGTAGAACGGTAAAACATTTACGAGACAAATCTTGAAGATCGTGCCTACGAGCTAGTCGTATAAATCAATCAAAAGGTTGAGAAATGACATAAAACTTAGTCGAAAAGCCCAAAGTCACACGTGACCCTCAACAAAACAACAAAAAAAGAAAAAGAAATGAACCCTCCTACAACACCAAAGCAACCACAAAATCGAACATTGTGACAAACAACCTGCACAAAACGAGGACAAACAGTAATAGGCAACCTGACAACAACCCAACAACGCTGATCAGCTCCTCGCTAATGCGCTCGTCAGTGCATGCCACTCACAGACGCCACCTTCAGATGCCATCTGCAGACGATGCCGGAGCACGTCGCCGATAAAGCATCTGCGCTGGAGTCGCACCTCGTCAGAGCAGTGTCACACCAATGCGACCGTCACGCACACCGCCAATGAAGCGCCTCGCCAACACCACCGCCTTGCACAATAGCCGTTGAAGCACCACGCCAGAGCCACGCCTCGCCGACACCATCGTCTTGCACAGTCGTTACACACGACGATCAATCATGCATATCGCCCACAATAAAGGAGGAAAGATTTCGAGGGAGGGGGAGGTCATTAGGGAGGAAGAGGGGGCTCCGATCAGCCGCTACCGACCAATCGGAGCCTCACACTGTAGCGGAGGATTTTCGTCGAGGGAGAGGAAAGCAAGGGGAGGAGAGTGGGGATTCCTGATAAGTTACTTCTATTATAAGGATACGTATCCATTGGAGTGTTTGACCTACGCTTGCGAGACAATGCCTCAACGTTCTTGCAGGTTTAATATTTCCTCTTTCTTATTTTTTTTTTTTATTTCTTCTCTTCCTTTGTTGCTCATTTCTCCTCCGTTTCCGAAGATTTTTATATCAGAATCTTTCTAAAATTTTTTCCTTCGATAATGAAATATTTGTGAATGGGGTTCTTGCCTCCTCATATGCTCTTTTTCTTACCTACATCATAAAAAGAAAATAAAGTTAGTTTTTTTTTTCTAATTTCTAATAACGAAAAGAATACAAAATAAAATTCTAAAAATAGCAATAATTAGGTATAACATTTATGTACATTTATGATGAGATCAAACAACGACAGGTTTAAATAAGATTTTACACAAGAAGCTATACCTTTTTCGTGGTAGTTGGTTGGATGAAGTAGTTGGTTATGCATTATGATGGAGACGGGAATTAGTAGAATCATGAAAATGGATGACTGAGAGGAGACACTATGGAGGACAACAAGAGCTTGTTTGATGGATACATCAACTCAGTGAGAAGCGAATTAAGTAAAAAACTACAAACATCCACAGTTACTTTGGATGGAATGCAATTTCAAAGCTTTGGGGTTTCAATTCCATGTAATTTAATTATTCAACTGAGATATCAATTAGAACCCAAACATCTCCTAAAAACTCGAGAAAGAGTCCCACAACCTTAGATTAGCTATAAACCTACAATGAAATTTTTGAGAAAGCTTCTCGTTTTGTTATTTCATTTTATCCTTTCAAAAAAATCCTTCATTTTGGATTAGAAATAATTTTACTGTAGATTCTTGGGTTAGCCTCACTAATCAGATAGCACTTATGCGTAGCCAGCTAGAATGCATATGGCACAATATGGGGAATCCATAAATTCTTGAAGTGAGCATTTTTATCAAAATCTTAGGTGCCTTGAAATCAAATCTTGTACTTTGATGATCGGCCGATAACTAGGTTTTGTTATAAAAATAGCGTTGTAGTACAGCTAGTTATTGTCATCATTACATATATTTTTTTTACTCGGAAAATAAAGTTCTCCCGAGGTCGAACTCAAGGAGCAAGTCGTATTCTAGGGGTATAAAGTTTTTATTACAAAAATAAAGAGAGAGAGAGATAGAGATGGAAATTTGGTGGCTTCTTCTTCTTCTCTTCTTTCTTCCTTTTTGTCTCTTCTTTCTTCTCTTCTTGTTCTTCTTGTCTTCTCTCTTCTTGGCTCTTGAATCTTTCTTTCTTTTGCTTGCTTCCTTCAGATCTTCTTCTCGTGTTCTTCTTCTTCTTTTCTTGCTTCTTCTTCTTCTTTCTTTTTCTTCAGAGCTTCTTCTTCTCTTTCTCCTCGTGTTTTTCTTTTCTTCTTTGTCTTCTTTTCTGTTCTTCTTTTCTTCTTTTTCTTCTTCGTTGCGGTCCTGCTCGTCTTTTCTTCTCCTTCTTCTTCGTCCTCAGAGCGTCGTCTGATTGTTCAATCAGACGACTTAAGTAACCCGCTGCTATAGTGCGTCCTCCTTCCTTCTTTCTTCTCCTATGCTTGCACACTCACAGTTCGGTCAGGGCAAAAACCTACTCTACCCTCTCCCCGCGTCTCTCTCTCTGAATTCGCTCTTAAGAAAGCTCTCCCAGAGCAACCGGTTAATCGGGTACGCGGGTCGCGCCCGGGTCCAGGCCCACCGGCGTGCGGTGGTGGGCGAGGAGTGCAGGTCGGGCTTAGTCGGGTTGGGCCAGGTCCGCGAGGTGTGAGCGCGGACGAGGCCGGGTAATCGGGCGGGTGGAGGGGACCTCACCCCGTGATCTGAGGCAAACAGCTTAAGGCACTTTTTGCCTTTAAGCGCTTGCTTGCCTCGGTGAGTTTCCGAGGTGAGACTAAATGTCCCACCTCAATTGGACGCCCGCGCGGAGGAGGCAGCGCCCAATCGAGGCTCCACGCGAGGGCTTCTCCCCAGCTGCAGCCTGGGACTCTTCGCGAAGATACCCCGCGCAGCTTGGGAGCCTGACCTGGGCGTGGCGCGCCTGGAGGAGCAGGTTGAGGAAGCTGCTTCACTCGGCAATGGCGGCGGCGAGCGCAACACTTGTTCATAACAGCACGGCCTCTCGGCCAAATCAGATATGCGGAGGACCTTCGCCGTGACACGGCGAAGGTGGTCGGGGGGCTGCAGGTGGTGGGGCGGAGCCTAAGGGCCGCCCTAGGTCAAACTGCAAGTTGGGAGATGGGTTTGGTCGGTGGAGTTGCAGAGGGCGATTTGGGGGAAGTGGAAGGGCGGAGGATGATCAGGGTGAGGAGGCGAAGGTTCTGCGGTGGTCGGCAAGCCGTGTGGGTTGCTGGAGTGATGGGAGCGGGTCGCCGGAGTGTGGTCGGAGGTGGAGAAGGTGAGGGTGATTAGGCGCGGTCGAGGGGTAATTAGATAAAAAAAGCATGGGGAAAAGAAAAAGGGGATAGAGAAGACTAATTCTAACCTAGCTAATGTGACGAAGGGGACGAACAGGCTGCCGGCTCGTACCTACCAGAGCTGGAGAAGAAATGCCCAGTGGGGGAGGACGGCGACGACGACGGGGCAGAGGCAGCGCGTGCCGGTATTGCGCGACGCGGAGGAGAATCAGGAAGAAGTCTCTGCTGCTGGTATTGCGGCAGAGCGAAGAGGAGGAGGAGGAGGAACTGTCGGAGCTGGAGGGCTTCTGCCGGAGTGGGAAGAGAGGAAAGTGAGGGGGTATCTCCTTCAGATCCGAGCTGGGAAGAACGGCGGAGCGACGGGGGTATTTATAGGGGCAGAACCAGAGAGGAGGGCGGAGGGAGACGACGTGTCTCCCTTGGCGGAGGACGCTGGAGGAAGGATACCCATACCGTCCATGTGTTCGCACGGGCGGTATGGGTGGTCGCAGCACACAGGGGGGTGCTCCTGCGCTGGCTGACGACGCAGGGCACCCCCATTTGACCTGGCAGGCCCTCCCCCTCACCCTGCGCGGCGCCATGCTCCGCGCAAGGTCGTCGGAGCATGGTACTGGTCAGGTTTTGCAGGAGGGACCTGAACGCAAAGAATGAAGGAGAGTTAGGGGCCAAAATGTGAGGGTTCAAAAGTTGATGGCCAAAAAGTAAATATATGAGGACCAAAGTGTAAAGTTGGTCAAGAAGGTTTCTTCTTAGGCTCAAGTTTTTATACATGAATAATTAAGACCTAAGGATTCTGATGGTGAATTTTATTTCTAGATTAAATCTTGCTTGACTGGTCAATTTACGTAAAAATCCAAATTAAGTTGTTAATTGGGCATGGTTCTCAATGTAGGTCAAAATGGGTTTCTAAGGCCAAATTGAAGGTTCTAAACCCTAGAGATTATTTTCTATGAATTTTAGAGGGTTTATTCTATTTTTACTTTGCCTCAAACCTCGTGAATTGAAGTGGATTTGTTTTAGGGTTACAGATTATCATTTAGTTCCTCGGAATTGCTGTAGCCCTTATTGGATCGGATCATCCCACTTTCCTTCTTATTTGGTTTGTTTGACCGATGTTGGGACCTTGAATTACCCTGTTTGCAGATTGTATTGGTGAAATTACATTTTTACCCCTCAGTTTCTGTTTTCTTTGCAAACTCAGAATCTCTCTGAGCCAAGCCTTTCTAAGGTTATGTAGGAGCTTTTTCTTGCAAATCAGGGTTAAATGGTGCTAGTTTAGGGTTCATGATGAGGTTCTCATCATACTTCGCTAACATGAAGCTTAGTTGGATAGGATAAAACTTTTAGCCTAGGGTTTAAATATAGACAACTATTGCAATAAAGATGGTAAATCTAAAATCTTTTGAGGATGGATTAAATATAGAACTTGGTATCGCTAAGTTTGACCATATGAATTTTTTATTAGGTGCAACCCTAAATCATCGAAATGATAAATGCACTTGATGAAGTGAAATCCCCACTTGCTAAGCCACAACTCGATACGACAATTTCCCATTTTGTTTTGCAGAAGTCTCTAGTTCGTGTTTGGACATAGAAGAGAAGACATACGAGAGAATCTTGGAATGTAAAAGAGAACACGTACAAGAGAATGTTGAAATATTGAGTAGAATGCTAGAATGATTGTTGAGCATTGAGATGCTAAGAAGAATGATTAGAGACACAAAATGTTTGAGAGGATGGTTCCTAAAGAGAGTTTTGAAGTTGATAAAATGCATGCAACTTTGATTTAAGAGAACATTAGCAATTAGTTGCATCGATACATCTAAGTTGTTATACTTGAGGTTTAGCTATTGTGGAGAAGAACAAATCAATGGAGATGATCAACTTATATTGAGATTAGACACTGTGATGTTAAATGATCAACTGAGCAATTAAGACTACCAAAGCGATTTCTTTCAAAAAAAAAAGACTACAAAAGCGATAATTGAACTTGATGAAGCTATCGAAAGCTACAAATATATTAAGTAGAAAATTGAAAATGACACATTATGATGTGAATCAGCTAAGCCATTAAGAAATTAGTTAAATAAAGAAGATTTGAGAAGCAAAAGACTTGAAAGGTCAAATTTGTTGTATTTCTTATTCCTCATATCATGAATGAAATTAGAATATCATAGATCAAGTAGGTCAAGTCAATCTCCTCATTGATTACAAGATTTCCATAGCTTCTACTTGGTCAATTCAAATGAAGTTTATTCTATCAATTCTTTGATCAAATGAACAACAAAGACAAATTTAAAAAGGACTCACTTGATTTTCTATCCGTTAAAACTATTTTAGAAACCACTCAATCTTCAATTGGCTCATTATAGTTCAGTTAGTTCAATAGTGTCTCAATTGATCCAAAGTATTTAAACTAGCTCAACATTACTGAATTTTAGTTATTGGAGGAGATGTTTTTTGTTTGAATTTGATTTTCATTTAATCCTCCATTAATATCATTTTGCACATATATCAAGTTTTGGACAAAGAATAATTTGCTCATGACTTTTAGTTGTTGGGAGGGAAAACCTTTGTCTTTTAAGGAGGAAGAATTCACTTAGAATTAGAGGGAATGTGGGGACTTCCCACATGCAACACAAGCAAAAAAATGCCTTGTAAGAAAGATTTCTTTCCCTAACTCTTTAGTTTTTGGCTTTTTTTTTTGAAAAGGCACTTTAGTTCCGACATTCTAGTTTTGATGTTGGTGAAGAATATCTTGGCAATCTTAGCTCTCTATTCAACAGAAGTATTCTTGAGATTCTAGTTGAGAGCTTGTTTCTGCAAGGAGGTTTTATTTTATTTGTGATTTTGATCCTTAGGGATATTATACTTGAGTTAGCTTCATTTTTAACCTTCCACTATCTTTCTAATTCAAGAAGTTGTTTTGATTGTCCTTGAATTACTATCCAATAATAATGCTAGAGTGCTATTAATCTTAACATCAAGGATAACATTAGGATAAACTATTGTTCTTCCACAAATAAGGAAAACAACTTGCTCTTAGAAGAGGTGTTCGCAGAGCATTAGGGGTTGATCCTTGTTTTGTCTCAAACATTGATCGATGAAAACTTGAGAGGGCCAATTTATGTCCTTGACATAGTGCGAAATGTGAATGAAACGGTATAAAATCTCTCATGCATATTATCAATCAAAGTTCTTATGTGCTTGTAACTATCATCTTGTAAATTATCATATACCACATATTAGCTTTGCTACATTATTATTGGCGTTAAATAGGCATTATTTGCTTCCTTTTTTACCATCTCTCCCGTAGTTGGGTGCTAGTGCATGAATGTATCATGCTTGAAGATTTATGAAAACTTGGCAAATTAAACCAATTGATTCTTGTTAGGTTCTTACTGTAAGATACCTTGAATTGACACAAGTCATAGGATCCAATGAGAAAACTATCATCTATGAGATCCACCTAGTAGCGATGGCCTACCTTTGATTAAATATCGATCCACAAACCTATAAGGTTGTACTATATGCATGCATGGGTCTCGAGGACCAAGGTATTTAGCGAGTGATAAGTGTGATGTATCAAGTTAGTCTTGAGTGTTGATGGGATTAAAAGAGTTTATACTACCCTTGTTTAGAAGTCTACCGTAAGTTAGAAGCCCATTGTAGCTGTGCACTCTAGTGGAGTACAAGAGTGCAAAGGTTGTGTTGCCAATATTCTAGTGTATAAGTGTGATTGGGCTCTATCACTTAAAGGTAGTAAATTGAAAATATGAAAACATAACTATATGATGAAGGTGATAATGTTAAGTAGAACTAATAAAAAATAGATAGTTACAATTAGCTTACTGCTTAGAGTTTCTTTAACGTGCAATAGCTCATTTCTTATTTTCAATCATGTGCTACTCAAGTATACAAAGAGTACCAAAAGCATGGACAATGTAATTGATGAGAGTCTCATCATGAGCCATAACTAGCTCATTTTGACCCAATAAAGAAGATAAAAGCTCCTACATAACCTAGAAGAAGGCTAAATGAAGGAATAAGTGCTCTGAGAAGAAAACATGAATTAAAGGTTAAAACTGTAATTTTACCATTGCAATGCATAAACGGGATTTCTCAGAGGAAAAGCAGGTCAAATGATCTAAATAAGATAAAAAGTGGGTTGAGTTAATTAGAAATGGGTTCATGTGCAATTTAGGAATTAAATGACATTTGGTAACCGTAAAACAGACCTGCTTAAATTAACAAGGTTTCGGTCAGAATAAAAATCAAGTAAATCATATAAAAATCATGGAAAAATATCCTCTAGGGTTTAGAACACTTAATTTGGCCTTTGGAACCTAGTCTGATCTAGAATAGGGTCCTAGCTCATTAATTGACCTAATTTGAGTTTTTACGCAAAATATCCATTCAAATGAGGTCGAACCTAAAATCCAACTTCACCATTGGATTCCTTAGGTCCAAATTAGGTTTGTACCAAAATTTGGACCTAAGGGGAGGTCATCTTGACCTACTTTGCAATTTAGTACACCTAAATCACAATTTGGCCCCTATCTTTGAAAATCATTGCAGAGAGCCCCCTAATTTCCTCGCCACCTTTGCAATCAGGTCCTACCGCCATTGTTAGGGCAGAGTTAACCTCCGGTGAGGTTTAGAGAGGGATTACTCTCTGATTCCTCAGAGATTCTCCCCCAGAAATGGAAGGGAGATTCTCTGAGGAATTCCCTTCCATCTAAAGCCAATCACGATCTCTGGTGTGAACCCAATCTCTCATGCGAACGCACGAGGGATTTGGGTATCCACCCTCTTTCCTTCTCCGACGAGCCGGCAGAGGTGATTGCGCGCCCTCCACGCACTAGAAAGTTCGGCCCACACCTATAAAAGGATCCCCAGACCCGGCCGCAGATCTTCAGACTTGTTTTGGCGAAGATTCCCCCAAATTTTCCTCTCTTCCATCTCCGGCCAAGAAACCCGCAAGCACCGGCGACCTCCTCCCCTCCTTCTCGTCGCTTTGCTACCATACCAGCAGCAGAGTCAACTCCACCTCTTTCTCCCGCGTTGCGCCATACCAAGCGCGCGTGCCCCTGACCTCGTCCTCGTTGCCGCTCCCTCCCTCAGGGTTCTTCTTCTCCGCCGACGGCAGCTACGTGCCGTCCACTCCCCTGCCTCCCTCCCTTCCAGAACACTCCAGATACCTTCTCCATATTCCCCTCTTTTTTCCCCCCTTTTACTTCATTTAATTGCCCCCCGACATTGCTTGACCACCCTCATCTTCCACGTCACCGACCGACCTCCGGCGAGCCGCCCCCATCATTCCGCCCCTCCACACGCTCGCCAACCGTCTCATAAGCTTCGCCTCACCACAAGGAACAACCTCCGCCCATCCGCCATCCCTCTACGCCTCCACAATAGCCCCCCGAACTCACCCACACCTTCAGTCACAGGACGACCTAGGCACGCACGCCTAGGCCATCCCACGACCTGCAGCACCGTGCACCACCTTCGCCGTGCCATCACGAAGGTCCCCAGCCGGTCTGATTAAGCCGAGAGGCTTGTTTTGTGTTGGACAGTATTTCAGCTCCTGCCGCCATTGACGGTTGAAGCAGCTTCGCAGCAGCTCCAGGCTTCAGGTGCAGCGGACTCGGGCGAGCAGTGCGAAGTGGTCTGGTCCAGCAAAGAGCGCTGCGAAGCTCGCGGCCTTGGCAATTGCACGAAGAATCTTCAGCGGGTGCGCGCGGGAGCGGGGCAGAACCAATAGTCCCACATCGGCGAAACGCAAAGCGCAGGTGCGGTATAAATTGTTTTTGTGTTATGCGCTCTTTGCCTCCGAACACATAGGGGTGAGGTCCCTCACCTTATCCCACGCTCGCCTCTTCCGCGGTTTCACCTCGCGGATCTGGTGGGCTCCGACCCGACCCAACCTGAGCACTTCTCGCGGATCTGGTGGGCTCCGACCCGACCCAACCTGAGCACTTCTCGCGCATCACCCACCTGCTGGTGCGCCTGGTCCCGGGTGCGAAATCCGACCCGATTACCCGTGGCTCTGGGAGAGCGTCCTTGAGTGAATTTCAGAGAGAGAGAGAGATGCGCGGGTAGAGGGACAGGGTAGGTTTTGCTCTCCTGTGCAGGCAGGCCGGGCATTGAAGAAAAGAAACTTAGCCGCAAGGAGAAAAAGAAGAGAAGAAGCAGAAGAAGAGGATGCGAAGAGAAGAGAAGGAAGAAAGGAGGGATTGCAGACAAAAAGAAGAAGAGGACAGAGGAGAAAAGAAGCAAAGGCAGGAAGAAGACCAAGGAAGAAGAAGCCTTCGCAGGAAAGAGAGAAGAAGAGAAAGAGGTTCAAGGAAGAAGAAGAAGCCCTGTAGATCAGAAGAAAAGAAGAAGAAGAACCTACGAAGAAGAAGAAGGTAGAAGAGAGAAGTAAGGAGGAAGACTGCAGAGAAAGCAAAGACCAAGAAAGAAGGCCAAATGGGAAGACTACACTACATTTAAGACATCTGATAAAGAAATCAGATGTCCAATTCTGTTCTCTCTCAGCAACTATTTTTTTTAAATCTCTCTATGAATCAATTATCTTTCATTTAAAAGTTATATTCTTTGATTTTTAAAAGTACTCAGATTGCTCCATGTGTTCGACCTCGGATACTCTAGTTTTTTGAGTAATAAAATTCTCTATTTGTTTGAACGCTTTATTGACTATATTACAACGTATTATCTTTTAAAATCCGATCAAGTGCGATAAACAGCAACCTTCTTGAAGTTAAATTTACTTACTAATAAGTTTTCCCTTTAGTCCTCGCAATTCATGCATTTATTATGTGTATAGTTAGTAATTTAAGTTGAATAAGATAGAATAATATTGATGAATGCTGGATTGCATGTTTTAAACCTTCTGGCATATTTGCTCCTTCTAACATAACAGCCAGCCATTTTTTTATTTATGATCAAGTGGATCATAAAATAGCAATAATCATAGTCAAAACTATACCAAATAAAGTAATGGGAAAATATATAACTTCATCAATTATTGAATGATTGCCTATGTAACTTTGGAAAGGGTAAATTTAATTGTTGTTTGATTTAATCTAATATCTTCAAGATGTAGATATAAAAACTTTGCTACTCTATTAATCATTTAGAAGCTTGTAGTTGCAATTTTTAATGTATTTCTACATGCCTATTTTCTCTTTTCAAAGCATAGTAATTGTTATAGATGCAATGAAAAGTTAAGATTCCATGAGTAACTCTGAGGTCAGGTTGCCAATTAACTCTCGCAGCATGAAAAACAAATGCATTAACTTTGTCAAGGTTAAGATCTTTACATGAATAAAAAAATTGTTAACCAATCATTCTCTCGATGAAAACTAACCAATTAACTTTTTTGACTTTTCGATGTAAAGGATCATAATCATCTTACTATTATATTGTTCAAATTATAACTCTTCGAAATTATTTTGTCACTAAAAAAAGCCAGTGAATGCAGAAAACTTTTCATAAATCCACTATCAATTGATAATAAATATGAGAAATTTTCAACAACACTGGTTATTATTGTGGGATAAGAAAGGTTGAATAATTATACAAGTGAAGGATGAAGATACATTGGTAAAGAAGAACATTGCATATTGCATTTTTTTTCATGAAAAATTGCACCTTACGCAAATTCAAGCTTTTCAAATGTGAACCTCTCTCCAACTAGATGTTTTAATCTCTTGAGTACAAAATACATGCTTAGCTCACTTTAGTAATTTTCTAAGTTATTCTAAAGTCAATATTGATATTTAAAAGTAATATTGAACTAAAATTTCATCAATAAAGATAAAAAAGTACTGCTAATTAGTATATGCTCACAAAATCAAGTTTATGCTTGGTTATCGCATGTTAAATAATTTCTTGATTTACTGTGGAAGTTGCTACTGAATGGAGAAAGAAAAGTCAAGTTCATCTTGGACGCCCATAAAACCCAAAAATGTGTTGATTGAGGGAAGAGTCGACCCAACCACAATGCAGGATAAGCTCATGGCGTTGACCACAAACATTGCTAACACCTCAAGTAGATTACTTGATCTGCTTAAAAATTATTAACAAATCTACCTACTAGAGCCACATAGAATGGTGCGCCTGCCTCACCCACTTGATACTTAGGTAGCAAGGTTCGTTAGAAGAACTAAGGCTAGCTAGCTTACCACCAAGCTGACTCAGATGACATTGCTAACTCACTTTCATCATATTTGAAAATGGAATGTGTTGTAGTATAGATGATAAAAGAGTGTCAACAATTATAATTTATAAGTTCGAAACATCAATATTTCGAGGTCGTCTAAGGGAGCAATGTATTGCAAAATAACCACTATTCAGATTTAAAGCTTGGGAACCAGATATGAGTAATTTGTTTTTCTATGCGCACATTCTAGTTCAACTTGATACGACAAAAGAAATTGTGCTCAATTAAAAATGATCACGAAATTATATGTTTTCACTACTTAAGGAACCAAATCGTCAATGTTAGGAAATGTTGATTGAATAAAAAACTCAAATATTCAAGAACAAAAATAACTATCAATCAATAAAAAATTAATTTAGTCCCTGGAAATTCATGTTAAGGTCCCTGAAATTTCCTTTTCTTTGCAATTCAACCCCTACTCTTCTTCTTCTTGCGTGGAGGTGTGGAACAAGGGAAGTGCTTGGCGAGGTTGGAGACGGTCTTGAGGCCGTGTGGCAGTGGTGCAAAGCTTCATAGAAGCTTCACGAAGCTTTTCGTGGAGCTTGCGAGCACAAGGAGGGCCAGTGAACGTGCATGGAGGTCGGCGATGGTGGCAGTGGTTGGTGTTGGTGTGTTGGTTTGAAAGACGTTGAAGCTTCAAGACGAGGGGGCAGGAAGCTTCGCCTGGACCTGCTGGAGGTATTGACGGTGGCTGTTTGCGGAGAGGAGACCGAAGGAGGTCAAACGGTGTTGAGGAAGGTGGCGGCGTTGACATGTGTCTGGCGGTCGTTTGGTGGCGTCAAAACCCCAAATTGGTTGAGGGGTTTTGACGCTCACGTCGAGGGGGTGCTTTGTGGATGTTAGGATGAGCGAGGCACGACGTGAAACGGCAAGGCGTGGATGTCGGACTGGTTGCCGGACGTTGGTCGGCTGTGACGAAGATGACCACGAGGAGGGAGCTACGTTTGTCGTTACCTACAAGGAAATAGCATAGAATGATCTATAGGGTGAAGTGAAAGAAGAGAGTTACCTGTGCGGCGAGGAGGAGGCTGGCGTGGTCGTCTGGACTTGGGGGAGAAGGGGAACTCTGGCGAGGGAGTTTGGACCGAGGATGAGGCTATGAAACCGTGCCCTTTGATGGGGAGCACAGCAAGGAAGAGTGAAATGACCCGTGGCCCTCTTGGGTTGTTTAAGATGTCTGGATGAGCTGTCAGACGTCTATCTAGATATCTGGATGGAGGGTTAGACGTCTGAAAGTAGAATAATCGGACCTGCTGTTCTTTTTCCAAGTGCGCACTGCACGCGCACTCACCCCCTCTCACCCCAAACCCTAACCCTCAATCTATTTAAACCCCCCCTGTACCCAAATTTTTATGGTAGCTTGGATATGAGGAAGTTGATGGTGACTTCAATTTTGGGTTTTGATGTCGTTTACATGGTCAAACTACATTTAGACCCAAAATATATAAAATACCTGTCTATGATTCTATTTTAGGTCAAAACAAGTTCCGATTGTCAAATTGATTGTATCAAACCTTATATAATAGCTTTAAACGATTTTTAGAAGGTTTAGATCACATTTATTTCCGTTAGAACTATTTTAATTGACTTGGAGTGGAAATTAGGATTTTAATTAGAATTAGGCATTCAATTTGAATGTAAATCCTAAATTACTCAATACCAACCCACTGTTGAGATGTTTAAGCTCAATTAACCTTTAATTAATCATAGGTTCACCCTCCAACCATGCTGCATTCATAATCGTTCATGAAAACCACAGAATTAATCCTGTTTTATAATAATTCATTTCTCTTCAGCCCTGATTGAGTAATATCATTTTAATATGTTAATTAAATGAATTTAACTTTAGAACTTAGCTAAATTAGGTTAATTATAGAGGATGATGGCGATGCCATCAGGCATTGAGCGGGAAGGTGAAACAATGATGCAAAGAACGAGGCGACGACTTAGCAGGTGAAGAGATGTTTGAGTTGACTCTTCAATGAGCAAATAATTATTGATCTTAATTATGATATAAAATTCTCATAAAATGGGATCCATGCATTCAGGAAAAAAAAAACTCTTATTATATTTTAAAAAGAAGAAGGGCTTGATAGTGAGTAGTGAGTATTTTAAGGTGAAATTGGGTTAATAATTTTTGTGATTGGTTCTATTATTTTATCGATTGGATTTTTAAGACTTAATCACCGTTATATCCATTTTCGGATATATTCCAATTAATAATTTCTATAGGGTATATTTGACCCAAAAAATTGGACACTTACGCATCTCTTTAGCTCCTTGGTGATATCCACTATTTGAAAATGCAACCCCAATTTTAGTTGAACACAAAGCAAAAGCTCTTTATGGAAGCCTTTTAACTAGAAAGCATCACATTGCTCTTCGCTTGTTAGTTTAGCTGGCTTTGTTTGCAATTCATTGCGACGTGTTTCAAATGAAAATGCCATTTTCATGCTATTGGACATAATGAGTTGAGTGCAACTTGGCTTAGACTTAATAAAATCAACCTAGCTCAAGCTTGGTTGGACATTTCGAGATTTATCTCATCTTAGTCATGTTTAATATTGTTATGATAAATAAGATTTTGGCACTTCCATTGTGTAATGTTATTGATCTAAAATATTGATGTTGTTATTACCATTTTTACAAAAGGTAGCATTTGGTAACTAGGGTTAAAAAAGTGGGATAAGCTTTGTTGGGTGGTGGAAGAAGGCAAAATAATGGGGATTGAGTCTTTTTTTTTTCTATTTGAGAATAAACCTGATGGTGGAATAGTGCGATATTGTGATTAGCCGCACATTTCTCATATCACACAAGCCCAGGATTAGTAGCTATCAAAAATGAAAGTGTGTGGGTACAATCCTAAGAAACAAACAACAAGCTTGAGCACTTCATAACCCAAGATCAAGTTGGGCTTAGCTCAATAAGGCTTTTTGTAATGACCCGTTACACTTTTAGCCATTTAAGACATCTGGAGTTTCAGTCAGACATCTGACTAGATGTCTGGACCCGTTCTCGGACGTCTAAAAGTGAAATTTTTGTACTACGCACTGCGCTCTATGCGCAGGCGGTGCGTAGTACAAAAATTTCACTTTTATGCGCAGGCGGTGCGTAGAGATCGTTCCTTCCTCTTTCTCTTCCTCATCTCCCCCGAACCCTAAACCCCATACCCTCCTATTTATACCCCTTTTTCCCTTCCTCCTCTCCTCACACCACCAGCCACCACCACCTTCAGATCTCCAGTGAAGCGAGTGGAGGGCGAGCGAAAGGGAGGAACGAGGAGAGCGTGGGAGGAGGAGGCCCAAGGTCGGTGGACCTTTGGTAGAGCTTCGGCGAAAACCCGGCGGAGCTCTGGTGATGGCTCGGAGGGGTAGCTTCCGACCCTCTACAGCCACGGGAGGAATTGCGAAAGCTCCTGCGGGTGAGCTCTCGAAGGAGACAGTTCGTGGGAGAGGTTCTGATACTAGGTTTTTTCCAGTATCAGACATCTGGAGAGTCGACCAGACGACCGTGGCAGCAGCTGAACATCTGGGTCTGGGGCTAGAAGTCTAAAAGTACGCACAGTGCTGAGGTGCATGCTTTTTCACGATTACGGCCATGCATGCCTCACTGTAGAAGCTTGGTTTGGCCTGATTTGGACTTGTGGTTTTCGTACGCAGGTAAAGGTCTTTAAGAAGGCGCGCAGAATGCTTTTCCATGCATTTTTGGACGTCTGATCATATCACCAGACGTCTGGAGGTGCGTCCAGACGACCGGAGACATTGTCCAACGTCTGGAACTGTCTTCAAACGATCGCAGAGAAGGTCTTGACGTCTGATGATACCGCAGCAACATAAGGTAAGATTTGACGCTTTTTAAGACGTATGGGATTGTTCCCAGACGTCTGCTTTTGAACAGTAAACACGTTTTTGACCTATTTAGGGTCTGATCGCGTTCCATTTTACGCAAACGAAATACCTACACTTTCCTCTTGAGTCCCTCTACGTACTAGAGTCTGTTATACACTGTTCTGAATTCTCCTTTTGTGATGTATTATCTAGTATAGTGTTTTAGCTTACTGTGCGTTTGGGGCTCGCAGAGACGTTTGGGTCTGTGGTGCAAGCCCCCATTACTCCCGTGTTTCCTGGTAGAGTAGTTTAATCTAGTTATTAATATTTGAATAAGAATGTGTTTGGTTGAATTAGCCAAATGGAACTCTAGGATGTGGAATGAACCCTAGGGTAGATAAATGAATGAACCGTTTGTATTGTATGATTTACTTGCATGCGTGATTGAGATAAACTGCTAGAAATTGCCTGTATTATAATTGTAAGTTGCCTGCTAGAACATGAGCTTCCTGTATTTAATGAACAATTACCTATGAAATCACCAGTTGCATGTATTGAGAGTTGAATTACGAAAACACGAGCTGCTTGTATATGGATGAGAAATGAATTATGAAAGATAAGATCTAGATCAGGATAAATGAGGTGAATATGAGCATGAACCCTACGGGAATTAGGAGTAGAACTCCTGTGGATAGACGAAAACCTGGAATGTAGATGGGAAGTGTGTTGACCCTTGAGTACGTGGTACCAAGGAGAGCAACTGTCCCCTTTTGTGTAGAGCGGAGCTAGCCTCCCTTGGGTTGAGACCCGGGATTAGTATTGGCCACTCTACACCGACTCTTGTTGGCCCTCAGTACGTGGTACCGAGGTGAGCTATTAGTGTATGGAGGGAGCTAGCTACCCCACAAGGCCAAGGGTTCAGCTAGCCACCCTACACCGACTTGTTAGGCCCTCTGGGAAAATCGGGGTAGTCAGACGAGGTTACGCGGACTGTGGAGGGGCGAGACCCCCATTTGGTTCTGAAAAGCGAAACCCCTGTTCTGAGAGGGCAAGGCCCTATACTGTTTTTTGCTGTGGTTTGGGCGTACCCGCTAGCGGAAACGACTGACCGCGTGTCAGTGCGGGGTAACTAACCATGCACTTATTACACGTACCGTAGTCACCGATATGTCTTGACAGTGACCTTGGGGTGGTTGACTGGGTGTAGGACTACCACGAGGGACTCTCCCAGCCAGGAGAGCACCACGTGTACCTTCTACTCTATGGAAAAGACTGCAATCAAGATCGTTCCCACGAGGAACATGCAAGATCAAGAAATATCTAGATACTTTGAGAAATTGGTGAAACGAAAATATATAAAACAGATAAATAGAAATGAGAATTAAACGTGTTGCTTTTACTGTTTTGGTATTTAGATAATATAGATATCACTCTACTCGCCATTCGCTGACTTTGTCTTTTTATAACACTGTTCAGGACTAGGGGTTAAGCAGCCTGAGTTTCCGGTTGCGAAGGGTGCTGGGCCCAGTCGAGTCCAGTCGTAGTTTTTCTTCAGCATTTCCTTTCTTTTTCTTTACTGTTGTAGTAAGAAATGGACTCTTAGTTACTGTTCTGGTACTTCTGTTTCTTTTCTACTTTCCGTTGTCGTTGTTGTGGTGGTATGTATTGAAACAATTGTTTTATTTCCTTTACTGCTTTATACGTTTCTTCTGATTAGTTATATCGCATATGTGAATATGGTTTCTTTTCCTGCTTTTGGTTATTTCCTGTTGGACAACTAGGTCTTGGGATTAGTCGAAACGAGCTGATCTCGGATCCTGTAGGAATTTGGAAACCGGATCGTAACACTTTTGATCCTAAATTTTAACCTACGCTCAATTCGTTAACCCATTGAATTAGGTTTTTAGTATCGAGTTGGGCCTAGAGCGACCCAATTGAATCTAAACTTCCTTGACAATTAGTATTGTGAATATAACTCATCTTATCTTTCAGGGCACATTTTTTTTATAGTAATGGAAGGGGGAATGGAATGCAAAATCCCTCCTCTGTTCGTTTCCTAAGTTTGGATGTCAAAAGAAAAACATAGGAATAACAATTCCATGGGTTTGTTGATTTCCCACCCCCCCCAAGATGACTTTTCTAATCCCAACCTAACCCCTAGATAATCCTGCATCAGTCTACTCAATACGATTTTGATCTTCTAATCCCATGCAAATAACATAAGCAAAATTTGCGCTTAATTCTAGTTTATAAACACCTCCCGGAGGTCCTGCGATGATCCTATGGGAGCCAAGATACCAAGGTTTCTGGTGGTGAACAATAATATTTTTAAAGTTCTGAAAACAACCGTTGCAGTCATCGATAATAGCCACTGGGGTAACAATCCCAAGTGCAAAGATACCTTCTGTTACCTAAAAAAGATAGGTGGAAGAAGTTTATTTACTAACCTCTCAACCCAATTCGTTCTTGGGGGAAATGCCAAGGAGGGTGGGGGAACAGATGGCGGCGAGAGGAGGGGGCCAAAGGGGGTCCAGCGAAGGATTCCCAAAGCAAACCACGCGGTTGTCTCCGGTTAGCAACGGTCCTATTCGGACCACGCATGGGTTTAGGACCGTTCGAGGTGGGGGCAGCGCGAAGGGTTCCCAATGAAATGACCAACGCAACAATTCTGGAAAAGATCCGTCGGTAGTGCAGTTTGAGAGGTCGTGGGCATCCATTGGGTAATAACATTGCACACCCTCATTCTTCTCTGTTTTTTTTATCCTTCCTTTTTTTTTTTTTTTTTTCTTCTCTCGTACAGGAACTCTTGGAGGACCCTACAGGCGACCCCTCTACTTTCTTTTAATTCCGAAGTAGTGACGTACGGGCAATAAAATTCCAGCCGAATGGCGAGGATTCCTGGACTGTGTCAGGTTCGAAATTTCAGACTTGGGAAAGGTTTGGTTTGCGAGGGATAAGTAATTCTTCCTGATTCATCCAAATGAAATTTTATATCATTGAAAAAGAAGAGAAAAAATTACAATCGATTGCGACTAAAACAAATTTTGTTAAAAGAAATGGAAGTGACTGTAATAATATCATCTAAAATTTAGAAAATCGACATGTGAGTATTCGATTGATTAGGTTACCACGTTGAAAGTAAGTAAAATGCGGGTGAGTATGCAGATAGGTGTGTGATTTTATATTTTTTTAATTTAAAAAATATAAAATAATTTGTTTGTATATTAAAATTATGTTATACAACCCAAACACAAAAAAAAATCAAATTTATAAAAATAAAATCACATCAAATAATATATTACAAAATACATTAATCATTAATCACTATACCGTCCAAAACATAAAGTATAATTTCTCAAAAAATTGACTTATTTGACAATAAGAAAAGCTTTTTCTTTTTTATTTATTTGAAAATTGATTTTATATTCCATCGAGTATTGCTGGACCAACTAATCAATTTGAGTCGATTATTAGATTGATCTAGGAGGTTGATTTTCTAAATAAAGATGTTATTTTTCTTGCACACTAACACATAAACTATGCTCCATTTATTGCTTCAGTTACTTCGTGGGACGTATGCATTTGCTGGCCTAACCCATGTACATAATAAAAGTTTCATCAAGGGGAGTCTCCTTTTCAAAAGCGTGATAACAAGTGGACAGATCGTTTGCGAAATGTACCAATAATGTTTGGTTATTTGGCAAGTAACCAAATAACTCGCTGTAGGACTTCTTTTTTCTCAAGTTATCTCCCACCGAATGGGATAGGAGAGATCCAAACAAGCAGATTTCATAGGATGTATGTATATATATATATATTACAACTTAAAAGATTTCATTGGCGGTCATTTAAGATACAAGGTATGTGGGTGCTAATTGAAAATACTTGAATGCTCTAGTTTAAATAGAATTGAGCCAAATTAAGTAGGTTAGTAATTGATCTATGAATTTTCGACAAAGGAAAATAAGGATTGACACTAAGCATAGAAACATACTTTTAAACTACATATCTGTTACGATCTGATTCCTGAATTCCTACAGGATACGAGAATCGGACAGATTCGATTGATCCCACGACCCAGTCGTCCAACGATAAAGTAACCAAAAAGCAGTAAAATAACCCACAATCACCATGCAAGTAACTAACAGTAACAAAAATACAGCAGTAAAGAAAGAACTACTACAGTATACACCACCACAACAGTAGAAAAATTAAAACAGGTACAGGATGTGAAGTTTACAATAAAAGAGTACAGGAGTGTAACAAAATACTCACTACTACATAAAACGGTACAACAAAAGTATAACTACTGGGCTCTGCTAGGCCCAGCACCTTCTGCAGCCGTAAGCTCTGGCTGCTCAACACCTCGTCCTGAAAAGGTGGCAAATATGACACGTCAGCGAAACACTGAGTAGAGTGGCAACCAGCTAACTAAGAAAACAGTAAAGGTGGACAGGTAGCTGTTATTTTTAATTTCTTTCTTTATTTATCTACTTACTCTTTCTTGGTATATTTCTCAGGTCTTTCTCTTGATCTCGAATGTTCCTTGTGGGAACGATCTTGATTGTAGTCTTTTCCGAAAAGTAGAAGTAGCACGTGGTGCTCTCCTGGCCGGGAGAGTCCCCCGTGGTGGTCCTACCCTCAGTCAACCACCCCAAGGTCGCTGACAGATGTAACAGTGACTACGGCACGCGTGCAAAATGCACGGGTAGCTATCCTGTACTGTCATGCGGTCAGTCGTTTCTGTTAACGGGTGCGCCCAAAGCACAGCACGGAACCAGTATAGGGCAGAGCCCTATCAGTAATAGGGGTCTAGCCCCTCCACAGTAACCAAATAGGGGTCTTGCCCCTCCACAGTCCGCGCACCCTCGCTTGACTACCCTGGTTTGTCCAGTGGGCCTAACAAGTCGGTGTAGGACGGCTAGCTGAACCCCGGGGCCCATGGGGTGGCTAGCTCTCTCTCTACACTAGTAGTTCTCCCCGGTACTATGTACGCTAGGGCCAAAAGTCGGTACAAAGTGGCCAGACCTAACCCTGGGTCCCTGGGGCGGCTAGCTCCACTTTACATTAAACATGGGGACAGTCGCTCTCCTTGTTACTCCGTACTCAAGGGCCAGCTCACTTCCCCTTCCACTTTCCCAGTTCCATTCTATTTATTTTCCAGGACCGCTACTCCTAATTCCCCGTAGAGTTCAAGCTCATGTTTCTCAGGCCAAGCCATATTAGGTTTCATCATTTCAGTTTTGTTCGCATATAGCACGTGTTTCCAACATTTAATCTTTCTTTTCCAATTTATATATACAAGCAACTCGAATTTAGCTTCCAAACAACAGTAATTACATGTAGCAGTTACTTGCAACAGTACTCTGCATTTCACAGGCAGTTGTTATCCAATTATAGGAAATTATCATTATTCCAAGACTGCAATTCAGGCATTCAAGACATTTGTTTCAGTGTTTCTGTTCCTAGGATTCATGCGACACCCTAGGATCTATCATTCAATCTAGTTTTCGGGTCCTAGGATTCATACCATACCCAAGGATCTATCATTCAATCTAGTTTTCAGGTCCTAAGATTCATGCCATACCTTAGGATCTATCATTCAATCTAGTTTTTAGATCCTATGATTCATGCCATACCCTAGGATCTATCATTTATTTTAGAGATGCATTAATGTTAATAATTAACTAAGGGGAGCCACTCTACTCGCAAAATCGAGAGTAATGGGGGCGTGATCGGCAGATCCACTTGCCTCCGCAACAGAACGAGGTCCTAACACAATGATCAATCACAAGGAAAGACTCTGAATAGGATAAAAGTATTTCAAATAAGTAGAGGAATTAATTCTGAGAAGAACGGAATCTTAAACGCGGAAATCGGACCTCGAACGGACCCTAAACGGGTCAAAAACGACAACTCTGACTCAAATCAGACGTCTGGAACACCTTCCAGACGTCTTAAAAAGTGGTCCAGGTCATACCTCACTCCGCGCTGCTCCTCAGATGTCTAGGGATCCTGTTGAATCGTTTGGACCCAGTTCCAGACGTCCGACTATCACTCCAAACGTCTAGAGACGCTCTTCGCCGTTTGGTGCCGTGCCCAGACGTCTGAACTGCGTGAGAGGGCGTGTCCCCACGCCTTCTCGAAATGAAACCTGCACGCGCAACGAAAACCTCCTCAACATGACATGTCTCAGAACCTTGGCGAAACGGCCTGCATGGTCGTATCCGCAAAAAAAAGGAGGGAGAGGAGAAATTTCATACCTCTCAGTCGTCTGGAGCTCCCTCCGGACGTCACCTGCGTCGTCTGGATGTAGGTCCAGATGTCTAATTCTGGGAAAAATTTTCAGAATCAGGACCTCCTCGTCTTCTTCCCGCTGCGCGCGAGCTCGCTACGCAGCCGCTCGTCTGCTGCTCGAGTTGCAGCAGCACCAGGGGAGATCTCCCCAGCACGACGCTCCTCCGTGCGCACGCCGGCCGGCCCCGAGCTGCTCCGGCGGGATCTCTCTCTTTCTCTCGTGCTCTCCCTCTTCTTCCCTCTCACTGCACCTCTCCTCTCCACACTGCACCCGGCAGCAGCTACTGCCCTCGCTCTCGCTCTCACGCTCACGCTGGAGGAAGGTGAAGACGGGTGAATGTGGTGAACAAGGGAGAGGGGAGAGGGGTATTTGTAGGCGTGGGGGAGGGCGTCTGCAGGTCGGCAAGGGGAGAAAGAAAAAGAAGAGGGCGTCGGGTTTCAGAGTGCGCGTGGCACGCGCGTAGATTCGCTTTCGTACGCACACAAAAATTAATTTCCAGACGTCTGGGAAAGCGTCCAGACGTCTGACCAGACATCTGGATCAACTCCCAGACGTCTTAAAGTGGTTTTGATGCCTCGGGTCTTAACAATACCTAAGTTTCCAAGGAGGCTACGAAATGGAATTTACTCGGTTGACTAGATTAACTATGTTAGAGAGGATTGTAACCTCTAGCAACTTATGATGAATGGCCATAAGCAGACCATCGTGAATAACCCAAGTTTTCGTTATTGCACTACAATTGGTTAGCACCTGTTGAGTTGATGCTGCAATGATACAACTATTTTTATCCAATAAAATAGCAGCTATCATTGAGTTTTCTTCCTCCAATGCCGCATCCACAATGATCGAATGCACTATAACTCTAACAGGCACATGATATTCTACTACCATGAATCAACCATTTGAGGTTGCAAAATTTGTTCAAAATTCCCTTGGTATATCAATGAGAGTTAGGCTGGTGTTGATGATTATTAGGGGTTTGGTATGGCATCTAAAGTTAAAGAAACACAGAAGTTTATCAAATAAATATTTGAACCTCAAATCAAGCCAAAATATGGTGCTATTCTCTCAAAAGAGATGATTTGGACTCACCGGGCTCATTTATGGTAAGGATTGACTAGCCTAAGTTAGCTTCTTTATAACATAAGATAATCTAAATCTGTATTTACTTGAAAATACGGGTTAACTTATATTTATGTTTACTAAACATGGGTGAAAGGAGAGTGTTTGCTTGGAGTAGATATGTTTGTCCTTGGGATAGTAGGCACTTGGTAATTTTTTATTTATATTAGAATGGAGAGACATGTTAGGAAAAACTGCATGCGAGAGTACATGGGAGAGGAGAGATAAAATATAGGTTAACTTTTGACTTACCTCAACCCTACCATAAGATAGGTTGAGATAACACATATTAGTAAGACAAATAAAAGTTAAGTTATCTGTCGCTATAAATATAAGATAATCTTAAAAAATAAGGATTATCCCCTTCCAAAACTTAGGTCCTTGAGTCCTACAATAACGTGTGTTATGAATCCCAATACGATAATCTTAGGAGCGATTTATTTGCTTTTCCCTACTTTAGCCTCTATTTAAACAACAATGACCATCGCTCTTGAAGCTATGTTTCAATTAATTTCTTGGAGCTCTATTAGAAAAAATTATTAGCACTCTTTCTTCGTATTATGTCATTTCATTTGAAATCATAGATCAAATGAACGAAAGGTGAATTTGAGTTGAACGTGTATATTGCTGATGCCTATGCTGAAGTAAGGTGTCAATGTGCTTGGAGCTCTACTTATTTTTCAATGGAGAAAAATAGAGTTTCCTTGCAAAATCATCATTCATTTATGAACTGGTCTCCTTGTGCAAATATAATTTTTATAGATATTTTTTTCTAGTACAATAAGATTTTAAACTTAGCCTTTTCAATGGTAGTCTACTTAATTAACCGCCAAACTATTGAACTAAGTTAGCTCACAGCTTCATGGCAAAAAAATAAATGAATTTGTGCAATTCGTTGCTGGAAGTTACGGGACTCTTTAAATTTTTTTTCCTTTTGAGCTAGAAGGTTAGATTATAGCAGACTCTCGAGATGCCTTAGATATTTCCATTCGTAGAAATCTCTCAAGTCCAATTTGGTAGGGGAGATAATCCATTAAAATACGAGTTAATCTTATTTGGCAGGAAGTATATTTTGACCTGGGTTAGGTAGACTTAACCTGGGATAAGTCATTCTGGAGTTGTTGTCGGATAAACTTTTTTTGTCTGTTATCCCATGTATTTTCACAGGTTAATCTAGAAATTTACCAAACAATCATAGGTTAACCAACCAAGATAATCTTTATGACTTCCAAATAAAAATGAAGGATAAACCAGCTACAAAAAAGTTATTCCATGAAATCTATCCCTCCATCTAAATTAGCTATTACGACCTGGTTCCCGGATCTCTACAGGTCTATTACGAACACGGCTTCAAGACGGTTTTAAGATGTCTGGGAGATGGCCCAGACGTCTTACCAGACGTCTATAACCCCTTTCAGACGTCTGGGATTAAATTTCTGCGGCGTACGGGGTTGCGTTTGCGCGCATGCGTGCACAGACCTGTAACCGCCACCCTCTTTCCTCTTTTTCCCTCTCTCCTCCTGCAGGGCGCAGTGCTCTCTCTCTCTCTCTCTCCTCGCGCAGCCTTAAAAGGCCCTCGCCCTCTCCCTCACCCTCATCCCTTTTGTGTCCCTCTTCTTCTCCCAGCCGGTGCGAGAGCGAGCGAGCGGCGGCAGCAGCGGCCGCGGAAAGTGTGCGGGAGGAGTTGTTGCGCGAGGGAGGAGACGCTCGACCGTGAGGGCTCGAGCTTGCCAGGGCAGCTAGAGCCGGCCGGCGGGAGAGCAGCGGGCGTGGAGTGTCGCAGAGGGGCTGCTGCAGCTCGAGCAGCAGGCGGACGGGGCGCGGTCGTGCGTCGCGGGCGGAGAGTGAGAGGAGCTCTGATTCTGAAAATTTTTCCGAAATCAGACGTCTTGGCTTACGACCAAACGACGGTGAAGACGTTTGGAGGATTGTCCAGACGTCTGAAAGGTAAGATATTTCATTTTTTTCCTTTTTCGCACGTTCGGCCATGCAACCGTCCGCCGCGCCTTCGTCTGCGACCCGTTGTACTGAAAACAAGTATGGGTGCATGCAGGTTCTGCTCGAGAAGGGCGCGAGACTCGCCATCCAACGCGAATCAGACGTCTAGCCGCAGTGGCAGACGACGGAGAGGATTTCCAGACGTCCGGGTTGACCATCGGACTTCTAGGGATTAAGCCAGACGCCCCCGCAGGATTTTGGACGTCTGAGGGACTGCACAGAGCGAAGGTATCATTTGAACCACCTTTTAAGACGTCTAGAATAGGTTCCAGACGTCTGATTTTAGACAGTTTCGTCGTTTTCGACCCATTTAGGGCCCGTTCGGAGCCCGTTTTCCGCGTTTCGAGTTGCGTTCTTTTCGGAATAAAATCCTCTACCCGTTTGCAGTAATTATATACTGTTCTGAGAAACTCTTTGTGTTTGATCCTTGTGTTAGGACCCCGTTCCATTGCAGTCTCGGGGGTTGCGGAGGCACGCGAGATTTCTGACCACGCCCCCAGTACTCCCGTTGTAGCTGGTAGAGTGGCTTTTAATTTTATTAGCATAAATTGTTACACTTATGGAACACTTAATAGAACCTAGGGCATTGCATGAATCCTAGGAATTAGAACTAGATTGAATGATAGATCCTAGGGTATTGCATGAATCCTAGGGCTGGAAAACTAGATTGTATGATAGATCCTAGGGTACGGCATAAATCCTAGGACTGGAAAACTAGTGGAATACATAAATATTGCAGTCTCGGAAGGGTGGAAAGGAAATAATAGCTGCCTGTAAATTGATTTAACCGCTGCCTGTTATGAAAAAATAGACATGATTGAAAACATGAGTTGTTTGAACGTGAAACTGGAACGGTGAAACCTAAATGTGCTGAGTTAAAAGAGCTGGAACCCTACGGGGAATTAGGAGTAGAACTCCTGGAAAGAGAATGGAATGGAACTGAGAAAGAAAGACGTGGAAGTGTGTTGCCTCTTGGGTACGTAGTGCTAGGGGAAGCACCTGTTACCTGTTTAATGCTGAGCGGAGCCAGCCGCCCCAGGGACCCGGGGTTAGGTCTGGCCACTTTGTACTGCCTTTTGGCCCTCGTGTACACAGTACTGAGGAGAGCTACTAGTGTAGAGCGAGTACTAGCTACCCCACAGGCCCCGGGGTGCTGCTAGCTCACCTACACCGACTTGTTAGGCCCACTGGGCAAACCAGGGTAGTCAGGTGAGGGTGCGCGGACTGTGGAGGGGCAAGACCCCTGTTTAGTTACTGTGGAGGGGCTGGACCCCGATTACTGAGAGGGCTCTGCCCTATACTGGTTCCGTGCTGTGCTTGGGCGCCCCCGTTAATGGAAACAACTGATCGCGTGCTAGTACGGGGTATCTACCCGTGCGTTTATCGCGCGTGCCGTAGTCACCGTTACGTCTGTCAGTGACCTTGGGGTGGTTGATTGAGGGTAGGACCACCATGGGGGACTCTCCCGGCTAGGAGAGCACCACGTGCTACTTCTACTTTTCAGAAAAAACTGCACTCAAGATCGTTCCCACGAGGAACATTCGAGATCAAGTGAAGGATCTGAGAAATAAATAAATGATGAAGTAATAGAAAGACGTAAATAAAGAAAGTAACAAAATATAACAGCTACTGTACACTCTACTGCTTCCTCAGTTTTAGTTGCCACTCTACTCAGCGTTTCGCTGACGTGTTACACTCGTTACTTTTCAGGACCAGGTGTTGAGCAGCCAGGGTCAACGGCTGCAGAGGACGCTGGGCCGAGTAGGGTTCAGTAGAGTTACCGCAGCTCTTTTTGTATCCCTTTTGTTCCACTGTAGTGAGTAGTTCTTGTTACTCTCTGTACTTTTCTTTACTTGTAGCTTCATGTTATGTTATAATTGTTGTTCTACTGTTGTGGTGGTACATACTGTAGTAGTTGCTTTTCTTACTGCTGTATTTTGCTACTGCTAGTTATATTCATGCTGAATGTGGTTTATTTTACTGCTCTTTTGGTTACTTCCTCGTTGGACTACTAGGTCTTGGGATTAGTCGAGTCGGTCCGTTTCTCGTGTCTCGTAGGGACTCGGGAATTGGGTCATTACAAGGTCCCAAGATCAGCTCGCCTCAACTAATCCTAAGACCTAGTCGTCCAACAAGAAATAACCAAAAGCAGGAAAATAAACCACATTCACACATGCAATATAACTAAGTATAAAAAAGGTACGAAGCAATAAAAGAAGTAGAACAACTGTCTTAGCACATGCCACCATTATAACAAAAGAAAGCGGAAAAGAAACAGAAGTAGTAGAAACAGTAAAATATGTGTCCATTACTTACTATAACAGTAGAGAAAAAGGAAGTGCTAAAAGAACGACTATGCACCTTCTGCAGCTGGAAACTCGGGCTGCTCAACTCCTGGTCCTGAACAGTGTTATGAAAAGATAGAGTCAGCGAATGCTGAATAGAGTGATGTTTATATTATTTAAGTACAAGTACAGTAAAAATAACAACAGATTTATTTCTCCTTTCTATTTATCTCATGTATGTGTTTCTGTTTCATCTATTCATCAAAGTATCCAAATATTTCTTGATCTTGCATGTTCCTCGTGGGAACGATCTTGATTGCAGTCTTTTCTATAGAGTAGAAGGTACAAGTGGTGCTCTTCCGGTCGGGAGAGTCCCTCGTGGTAGTCCTATACCCTGTCAATCACCCCGAGGTCACTGTCAAGACGTAGTGGTAACTACAGCACGCGTGATAAGAGCACGGATAGCTACCCTGCACTGATACACGGTCAGTCGTTTCCACTAGCGGGTATGCCCAAAGTACAGCACGGAACAGTATTGGGCCTTGCCCTCTCAGAACAAGGGTCTCGCCTCTCAGAACCAAACAAGGGTCTTGCCCCACCACAGTCTGTGCACTCCCGTCTGACTATCCTGGTTTGCCAAGAGGGCCTAACAAAGTCAGTGTAGGGTGGCTAGCTGAACCCCGGGCCCCGTGGGGTGGCTACCTCCCTCCCTATACTAGTAGTTCGCCTCGGTACCACGTACGCGAGGGCCAATAGGAGTCGGTGTAGAGTGGCCAATCCTAACCTCGGGTCTCAACCCAAGGGAGGCTAACTCTGCTCTATACTAAAAAGGGACAGTTGCTTTCTTTAGTACCGCGTACACAAAGGCTAGCACACTTCCCGTCCACATTCCAGATTTCCTTTCGTCCACAGGAGTTCCACTCCTAATTCCCCGTAGGGTTCATGCTCATATTTTTTTCATTTATCCAGGTTTAGATCTCATGTTTCATAATTCGTTCCTCATCCATATATAGGCAGCTCGTGTTTTAATAATTCAATTCTCAAAAACATGCAACTTGTGGTTTCACAGGCAATTTCTCAATTACATACAAGCAGCTCGTATTTTAACATGCATCTCGTAATTATATTAAAGGCATTTGCTAGCAATTCATCTTAAAGTAAACAGTACAGCTCAAATAGGCTCATTCATTTCTATCCTAGGGTTCATTCTATATCCTAGAGTTCAATTCGACTATTCCAACTGATGAGAACCTCATCAGAGCCATAACTAGCTCATTTTGACCCAATACAAAGGATAAAAGCTCCTACATATCTCAAGGAAAAGCTTAACTCAGAGAATTCTGAGTTTGAGAAGAAAACAAGTCATAAGGGGTAAAAGTGCAATTTTACCAGTATAATCTGCATACAGGGTAATTCAGGGCCCAAACATAGGTCAAAACAGCTTAATAAGAATAAAAGTGGGATGAGATGATCTAGCAAGGGCTACAGCACTTCCAAGGAACCAAATGATAATCTGTAACCCTAAAACAACCCACTTCAATTCACAAGGTTCGAGGCAAAGTAAAAATAGAATAAACCCTCTAAAATTCATAGAAAAATAATCTCTAGGGTTTAGAACCTTCAATTTGGCCTTTAGAACCCATTTTGACCTACATTGAGAACCATACCCAATTAATAACTTAATTTGGGTTTTTGCGCAAATTGACCGGTCAAACAAGGTTTAATATGAAAATAAAATTCACCATCAGATTCCTTAGGTCCTAATTAGTCATGTATAAAAACTTGAGCCTAAGAAGAAACCTCCTTGACCGACTTCACACTTTGGTCCTCATATATTTACTCTTTGGCCCTCAACTTTTGAACCCTCGCATTTTGGCCCCTAACTCTCCTTCGTTCTTTGCAAACAGGTCCCTCCTGCAAAACCCTGCCAGCACCATGCTCCGGCGACCTTGCGCGGAGCATGGCGCCGCGCAGGGTGAGGTGGAGGACCTGGCAAGTGTACCGGGGGTGCCCTGCGTCGTCAGCCGTCGCAGGAGCACCCCCATGGTCATTGTAGCCCCCCATACCGGCCGTGCGAACGCACGGACGGTATGGGTTCGTATTCCGACCATTCTCCGGCGAGGGAGACACGTCGTCTCCCTCCGCCTTCCTCCCTGCTTCAGCCCTATAAATACCCCCCGCCGCTCCACCGACGAAGGCAGCCTGGATCTGACTGAGAAAACCCCCAGCTTTCTTCTCTTCTTTCTCCGGCAGACGCTCACCAGCTCCGGCGACTTCCTCCCCCTCCACCTCTTCGCTCTGCCGCACTACCAGCAGCAGAGACTTCCTCCCCTGCTCTTCCCGCGCCACGCCGCACCCAGCTGGCGCCTCTCCAGCCCTCTGCTCGCCGCCGCCCCTCTCCCTGAGCATCGTCTTCTCCGGCGACAGTCGATACGACTGTCGCCCTGTTCCTCCCCCTTCGTCCCTGCAGTTAAGTTAGACCTACTCCCCTTCTCCTCCTCTTTCTTTCCCCGCTTTCGATTTAGTCAATTAAGCCCTCTACCGACCCTGTTCACCCTCACCCTCTCCGCCTCCGACCACCCTCCGGCGAGCCGCTCCCATCACCTCAGCGACCCACACGGCTCGCCGACCACCGCAGAACCTCCGCCTCCTCACCCTGATCCTCTTCCGCCCCTCCACTTCCCACCAAACACCCTCTGCAGATCCACCGAACACACCCATTCCCTCGCTCACAGTTTGACCTAGGACGACCTGATAGCTCCATCTCGCCCCCTGCAGACCCCCTGACCACCTTCGCCGTGCCACGGCGAAGGTCCCCCGCCTGTCTGATTTGGCCGAGAGGCCGTTCTATTGATTTCAGGTTCCAGGCCTTGACCGCCATTGGCGAGGAAGCTCGAAGCTTGCTTGAGGTTGCTCCAAGCCTAGATATCCCAGGTTGAAGAGCCACGGCCAGCGCGAAAGAGTCTTGCGCACACACCCTGGCCCTCAATTGGAGTTGCGCGCCTCAACAGCTGTTGCAATTGGAAGCACCATCCCTGCTGCAGGCGTGAGAGAAAAGGGGTGCGCGGATAGTCCCACCTCGGGAATTTCTGAAGCCACACACCCACATAAATTGCAAAAGTGCCACCATCTGTTTGCCTCAGTTACCACGGGGTGAGGTCCCTCTCACCCGACCCGACCCGACTCGGCCTCGTCCGTGACCACGCTCCGCGGACCTGGCCCGACCCGATTAGACTGACCTGCACTCCTCGCCCACCACGCACGCCGGTGGGCCTGGACCCGGGCCTGACCCGAACCCGATTACCCGGTAGCGCTCTGGGAGAGCTTCCGAAGAGTGATTTCAGAGAGAGAGATACGCGGGGGAGGGGGGTAGAGTAGGTTTTTGCCTCTTGACGAAAAAACTCTGAAGTGTGCAGGCCAAAGAAGAAGAAGCAGACCCGCTGAAGAAGAAGGAGCTGCTGCACTATAGCGAAGGCATCGTTAAGTCGTCTCAGCACCGGGGCAGACGACGGAAGGTCAGCAGCCAGAGCAGGAAAGAAGACAGGCTGAAGAAGAAGGAAGAGCAACGGCCATCGCAAAAGAAGAAAAAGAGAGGTCAAGGCAGGTGAAGAAAAGAAGAAGAAGATCTGAAGAAAAAGAAAGAAAGAAAACAAGGAAGAACAGCAGGAAGAAGAAGAAGAGCACCACCATTGCAAGAGAAGAATACCACCTGAACAGAGAGAAAGAAGGAGATCTAAAGAAAGAGAGAAAGAAGAGCACCCCCCTCTGCAGAACAAAGAGAACAACAAATTCTCTCTCTCTCTCTCTCTCTTTATTTTTGTAATAGAACTTGTATATCTCTAGAATACAACTTGCTCCCTGAGTTCGACCTCGGGAACTCTTTTATTTTTCCGAGTAAAAAATTTTATATGAAACGTTGGTAACAACCAGCTTTACTACAACGTTATAACTGAACCCGACGTTATCATTTTGGCGCCGTTGCCGGGGAGCAACGGCTATTCTAGAGGTAAACATTCCTGTATCTTTTAATTTCTGATAATCTCCTCTCTTTTGTGCAGCTACAGGAACTCAAGAAGACAAGCAACCACACGACAACCACTCCGAAGACAGGTAAATCTTTTCTCTCACTATTAACCCCTACACTCTAAAGAGAAAGAAAAGAAAAGAACAAAGCAATATAGGGCTAACCTGTCTTCCATACTTAGTAACCATAAAAAGTTGCATGTTTTCAACTCATCACTCCTGCACACTATTAAGGGTATTTAAGGGCTAACACATTCTTGCTTGAGCCCTAATTGCCCAACAAAGAGTTAAATGGACCAAGTAGAGCCAACATAAGGTCAAACATTAGGATTTCAGTAGAGACACACCCCTTAATCAAGAATTGAGGAAATCCTAAAGAGGTGTGCCCAAGCCATTGATTGAAAATAATTAACAAGAAAAATCCTAAACAATTGGCTCTCTCTAAACACTTGAACCCTAAAAGACAGGACCTAAAAGCTCTTAAAGAAAACAATAGGTAAAGTTGACCCCTTGGGTTAACCAACCTTAAATTAGGTCACTCTTTGCACTTAAAAAGACTAAAGTTCAAGTGAAACCTTAAGCACCCTGATCTTAAAATTGGTAGACTTAAGAGGTCAAGATCCCCATTCTGGTCTACCTGGAACCGCAGTGACAAGAGAGGTCGGGTGGGGGAAACCCTGTAACCCGTGGGGACGCTCTACCGTGTAGGGGTCTTCGCGGGACTCTCCCTCTCTGGCTGCCCAGGTAATTCTCAGGTGGACGATCTTTCTGATCAAGGGGTCCATCTGCCCCGCACCTCTATAGTCACCCAACACATTTTTGGGTGTCTTGATTGGGTCCAGCACCTTCTAAACTTACCTCTCCCAACTGTGCATGTACGGAAGGAGGTCTCTAAGACCACCCTTAAGACCTCCTTTAGAAATTCACTCTCGTCAAGGCCAAGCCTCGACGCCCGTGTTTGTGCAGCAACACCCTCACATTATTCTCTCTTCTGATTCAGAACCAAGTTCTTCTTCTTCCCCCATCATGGCTCAGCCAGTTGAGGAAGAAAATAATCTGGAACACCAGCTCCAGCGACTCAATGACCTCTTCCAAAACTTCGTGCACCTACCACAGCGTCCTATGATGCGGGACCACTACAATCCTGCTGCGGTGGCCATTGAGCCTCGAGTTAGAATCCCGATTGGAGGACCTGATTCCGAACTAAAGCCCAACATGATTCATGCTATACCTAAATTCCATGGGCTTAATTCTGAAGATCCCTTCCAGCACATCAAACAGCTTAAGCATCTGGCCCACACTTTTGGATCAGATGCGCAAAATCGGGATATTCTTCTCATGAAGATGTTCTCCTTTTCTCTTATGGACAAGGCCGCCCATTGGTATCAAACTCAGACCCGGCCGATCAACACTTGGGAAGAACTTCAATCCGAGTTTTTGAAAAAGTTCTTTCCCGTTGGTCGGACCAACGCCTTGCGCCATCAGATTACACACTTCACTCAACAATCAGGAGAACCTCTCCATGAGGCATGGGATCGTTTTCAGGATCTCATGAGGAAGTGCCCCCATCACGGAGTTCCTAAATGGGAACAAGTCCAATCTTTTTACCAGGGACTCCGTGAGGACATCCGCCTTTTCGTCAATGCAACCTGCGGAGGAAACATCATGGGTCAACATGAAGACACCGTATGGGAGATTCTCGAAAACATGTGCGAGAACTCCATCAACAATGACTCCATGGGATTATTCGACAGGACGAATACCCGCGCAGCGACGAATCTTAAGGGAGCACATGAGACGCAGGGCCTGTCCGCATCAGTCGACCTGGAATTAATGGCCAGTCGATTGGACAAGGTCTCAATTATTGAAAAGAAGGTGGATGAGCTGACTCAGCACTTGCAGCGAGCCACCTCTGCGCGTAACTCCTTTGCACAACCTCCTTCCACACAGGAGACTGTGCAAAACATCCTACACCGATCCTCCCCTGGGATGGATCCATATCCATCCCCATCTGATTCTTGGACTGGAAGATCATCCGATCCTTTCTTCACCAGCCGGGGGAACTCCATTCCCCCTTTCCCTGATTCTCAGGAGGTTCCTCAAACCTGCGAGGACCTCAACGCCATCCAGAACGACCCATTCTCCAACACTTACAACCCTGGATGGCGAAACCATCCCAATTTTCAGTGGGCGGGAAATTCCCAAACCCAAAGACCACCTTTTCAGTCTCGCCCACAGCCCTCTCATCACTACCAGCCGCCTCAGCCTCGGCCCAACCCTACTTATCCATCAGGGCCAAATCAAGATCAAATGTCCTTAATCCTTCAGACTCTGGCTGACATTCAAAAATCGAATGCGGCCATTCAAAAACAGCACAAGGACGAGCTTACTGAAGTTAAAACTCAGCTGGCCCAGTTGGCAAATTCTCGCCAGCCAGGCACACTCCCTTCCCAACCCCTTCCTAACCCAAATAACGTGCCAACCCAGAAGCGCGTTATGAATCCAAATTTAGGCCACGCTCAATGGATTTATCAGGCCCCTACTGCCCCATCTCCAGACGAGATGGAAGCCTCTACTTCTCGTACGGGATTTCAGCAGCAGCCACCCCTCCTACCAAATCCAAACCAAAATCAGGCCGGATTAAATTCTGTAACAACACGTAGTGGTAAGACAACTCAGGACCCGCGTTATCCAAACCACTCCCAGCCTGATAATCATGACCCTAGGATAGTTATCCAAGGTACCGCTGTTCCAGACCCACAACCTGGACCTATCCTAGAGGAACCAACCAAGATCCCGTTTCCCGAAGCCCTGACCAAGGGAAAGAAGACCACCAAACCCGTGGCCCCTGAGGAGGACCTGGTCAAGCTCTTTGAGCAGGTCCACATAAACATCCCCTTGATGGATGCAATCCGCCACGTACCAGCTTACGCACGATTTCTAAAGAATATATGTACACCCCAGCGTAAGCCGCGAACCAAGGGAGGGAGCCCAATTGTTCTGTCAGAGCAAGCCAGCTCTGTAATCCTTAGTAGACTCCCACCCAAGGCAAAAGATCCTGGAACTCCCCTGATCTCCTGTAAGATAGGTGGTACCCAATTTGACAGAGCATTGTTAGACTTAGGTGCATCTATAAATCTGATACCCACATCCTTACTTGACCATCTGGAAGAATCTGAGCTGAAACCAACTGAGGTGACATTACAATTAGCAGATCGATCTATAAAGTCACCAAAAGGGATTCTCGAGGATGTTATCGTAAGAGTGCGGGATTTCTATTTTCCAGTGGACTTTATAGTCTTAGACATGGATGCACCTGAGAACCCTAGGGATACACCAATCATTCTAGGGAGACCTTTCTTGGCTACTGCTAGAGCCAACATCAGCTGTGAGGAGGGCCAAATAGAGCTTAAGTTTGGAGATCAAACACTGAAAATTGATATATTTAAGGCCCAACAAGGAATTAATTGCGGCGTCATCGAGCAAATTTGTGACATCAAGACTTTGGTTGATGAATCACACCTCCAGAATGACTTGAGTATGCCTCATCAACCACAGAAGGATCTTGACCCGCAAACAGAGGAGTCCAATCCGGATGTCAACAACCCAGTAACTCCCACCCTTGAACCTCACATCTATACTGAACCACCCGCTGCTGCTGAAAACCCCATCCTTGAACTGAAACCCCTTCCTGCTCATTTGAAATACATCTTTTTGGGTTCTAATCAGACCCTTCCTGTGATCATCAATTCCAACCTCAATCCTGAACAGGAATCCCGTCTGATTGTTGTCCTCCAGCAACATCGCAGAGCCATCGGATGGACCCTCGATGATTTGACTGGAATAAGTCCCTCTTATTGTACTCATCATATCTATTCAGAAGAGGGCACACGACCTTCTCGTGAAATGCAGAGACGCTTAAACCCCAATCTGCAGGAGGTCGTGAAAAAGGAGATCATCAAGTGGTTAGATGCCGGGATCATCTACCCGATCTCCGATAGTCGTTGGGTGAGCCCGATTCAGGTCGTGCCTAAGAAGGCAGGACTCACCACTATAACGACTGAGACCGGAGAAATCATTCCTACCCGATTAGCCAACTCGTGGAGAGTCTGTATAGATTACCGTCGACTCAATTCCTCCACGAAGAAGGATCATTTCCCACTACCCTTCATTGATCAAATTCTCGAAAAATTAGCGGGAAATAGGTTCTTCTGCTTCCTTGACGGGTACTCCGGTTATAACCAGGTGGCAATCCATCCTGAGGACCAAGAAAAGACCACATTCACCTGCCCCTTCGGAACATACGCTTTCCGAAGGATGCCTTTCGGTCTTTGCAATGCACCCGCTACTTTTCAGCGATGCATGCTTGCCATATTCTCAGATATGGTAGGTGATTATCTGGAAGTCTTCATGGATGACTTTTCAGTTTTCGGAGCATCATTCGACGATTGCCTCCAACACTTGGTCCAGATACTCAGGCGGTGCATCGACGTGAATTTGGTTCTTTCCTGGGAAAAGAGCCATTTCATGGTGCCTGAGGGAATTGTCCTGGGACACTCAATTTCGGAGAAAGGTATCCAAGTAGATCGAGCTAAGGTTAATCTGATTTCTCGCCTTCCTATGCCTAGCTCGATCAGGGACATCCGATCCTTTTTAGGGCATGTCGGTTTTTATCGACGATTTATCCCTGATTTTTCAAAAATCGCACGCCCCCTGACCACTCTTCTCTCCAAGGATGTTCCCTTCGAAATCTCCAAGGAATGCACTCAAGCATTTGAAATCCTGCGTGACCGAGTCACCCAAGCCCCGATCCTACAGTCCCCTGATTGGTCTCAACCCTTTGAGATCATGTGTGATGCATCCGACTTCGCTGTAGGAGCGGTTTTGGGGCAGAAAAATGACAAGAAACCTGTGGTCATTTACTACGCCAGCAAAACACTCGATGAGGCTCAGCGTAACTATACAGTTACTGAGAAAGAGCTGCTAGCTGTAGTATTTGCCCTAGAGAAATTCAGATCATACCTTCTGGGTTCCCATGTCATCATATACTCGGATCACACGGGTGTGAGGCATCTCCTTGCAAAGAAGGACGCGAAACCTCGATTGATCCGATGGATCTTGCTGTTGCAAGAATTTGACCTCGAGATTCGCGATAAAGCGGGAAAACAAAACGTGGTAGCTGATCACTTGTCCCGTCTTCCTTCTGAAATGATAGACCCTTCCGGACCCATCACTGAGCATTTTCCCGATGAGCACCTGCTGACTATTGGTACTAGCCTTCCATGGTTTGCTAATATTGTAAATTACTTGGCATCTCATCAGACCCCGTCCGATTGGCCGAAGGCCAAGAAAGACAAATTACGCTCCGATGCCAAGTATTACATTTGGGAAGACCCGTACCTCTTCCGCATAGGTGCCGATCAGATCATCCGGAGATGTGTCCCGGAAGGGGAAGTCAACAATATCCTCTCTTTCTGCCATGACCAGGCATGCGGTGGCCATTTTGCCGGGCATAAAACCGCATCAAAAGTCCTCCAGTGCGGCTTTTACTGGCCCACACTGTTCAAAGACGCATACAGTCATTGCAAGGCATGCAGTCGTTGCCAGACTTTGGGCAACATGAGCCATCGCGACATGATGCCTATGCAACCGATTCTAGTATGCGAAATCTTTGATGTTTGGGGGATTGATTTTATGGGCCCCTTTCCTATTTCGGATGGTTTCGAATACATTCTGTTGGCTGTGGACTACGTGTCCAAATGGATCGAAGCCATACCAACCCGAACCTGTGATCACAAAATCGTTCTCAAATTCATTCATCAACACATTTTCTCAAGGTTCGGGATTCCTCGTGCAATAATCTCTGATGGGGGAACCCATTTCACAAATGCTCAGTTTAGGTCACTGATGACCAAATACGGGGTGTCTCACCGAATCTCTACTCCTTACCACCCCCAAACTAATGGTCTAGCTGAGCTGTCGAATCGGGAGATCAAGAAAATCCTGCAGGTCACTGTTCGACCTGACAGGAAGGACTGGTCGTCCCGACTTCCGGAAGCATTGTGGGCCTATAGGACCGCCCACAAGACCCAATTGGGCATGTCTCCCTTTAGATTGGTGTACGGAAAGGCATGCCACCTTCCCGTCGAACTGGAGCATAAAGCCTATTGGGCAGTACGGAACTGTAATCTAGATCTTTCCAAGGCTGGGACCCACAGAAAACTCCAAATCAGCGAGATCGATGAATTGCGCATAGACGCGTACGAGAACTCGCAAATCTACAAGGAGCAGGTTAAAGCCTTCCACGACAAACACATCTCAAGAAAGATCTTCCATCCTGGTCAAAAGGTCCTACTCTTTGATGCCCGACTCAAACTCTTCCCAGGAAAACTGAGATCTAAGTGGGTCGGACCATATTTGGTCCGACAGGTTTTTGGAAATGGAGCAATCGAAATCAGTCCACTCAGCCACGATTCTGAACCTTTCATCGTGAATGGTCAAAGACTCAAGCCGTTCATTGATGTAACTTCTACTGATTTGGCTGAGGCATCTTATATCCTCCGTTCCCCTTGAGCTTATTGCGCCCAGCCGATGGCGTAAAACTCAGCGCTTAACGGGAGGCAGCCCGTCATTCTCTTTGAAAACCTGAAACTTGTTCTGACACCTTTCAGCACTCGAAGTTCACCCTTATAGACAGCCGACCCCAACTCAGATGTTCGCATCTGAAATTTGAAATCGTCCGCAAAAATTCAACCCGACCCATCCACTCACCCAAATTTCTGTCTTAAGGAATGAACTAAGACCCCCTAGGTTACAATGAGGACATTGCAAATCTTAGGCATGGGGGGGTAGGAAAGTGCAAAAACTTGTAAGAAAAGGTTTCAAACAAAAAATTCACATATGCCAAAAATACCATAAAAATTAAAAAAATTTTTCGAAAAAGAATAAGAGGAAAAGAGGAGAAGGAAAATTTTGTGAAGGAGAGAACAAACAAAATGAAAAAGGAGCACAAAATTATGAAAAAAAAAAAAAAGAGTGATAGTCATTAGTAAGAAACTAAGGAATTAACCTAAGTTCTAGACCTCATTCAAGAAAATAACTGAAAAGTGCACAATAAGATTAGTAAGAATGCAAACCTTAGGCATTCTTGAATAGACTCTTAGTACTCATTAAGATCTGGACACTCCTCAAGAGGTTGAGGAAAATGAAAAGCTGAAGTATTAGGTCTAAGGCTTAGGAAGTATTCGGCCTCGTTAACTAATTTTTGGTTTACGGGACTCAGTAACCTAAGCACCCTAATCTCACACACAGCCTGGTTCAGTAAGCGTAAAAATCAGAATCACGCAGAAGCGTCGCAAAAATCTGAAAAGAACACCTAGAATAGGAATGGCCGATCAACACAAGTTGATTTGGACGAGTTCCCAGCGCGGAGAGGCGGGAAATCCCCTCGAAGATGCGTAACAAAATATCATCTCCTCGGTGCTTGTCTCTTAGGATATTTACATATCCTACGGGGGGCATGTAAGCACTCTGCTGGTTCAGATTCCATGGATGGCATTATCTCGAAGTGTCAATTGCCAGGGTCTGGATTCGGCCACGGAATACCATGGATGGGATTATCTCGAAATCTCAATAGCCAGGGTTCCGGGGGTTGCCATGGGCGATGCTATCTCGAAGCATCGATCGCCAGGAACCCTTGAGGATTGATGATGGGAGCAAGGAATCTGATACAGACCGTGTTGAAAAGCTAATCCTAGGCTAGAACTAAAAAGAAAAAGAGAGAGAAAACTCTCCAAACAGAAAAAACTTTCTATCTCTCTCTTACAAAACGCACTGCGAACTGGGCCAGGGCTAAAATCATTTCAAGCACGGGTGCTTTAACCACGAAGTCCAATAAACCTTAGGTTAGTTCTTGCGGGCCTTAAAAACCTTTGCTAAAAGACTGAGGCTAAGGCTAGACAGATTTGGATCTTGATTGGTACTAGAGTATCTTTTAGGCCTATGGTCAGCATTCTAACCTAATCTATGCTCAAATAAAAAGGCACTTATCTAAAACCATTGAAAACTTCATGGTCTAGAACAAGGGTTGAAACCTTAAGTTTTTTTTTTTGCTAAGGGACTAGCAAAAGCTAGGCATGGGGGTATGATGAGAACCTCATCATGAGCCATAACTAGCTCATTTTGACCCAATACAAAGGATAAAAGCTCCTACATATCTCAAGGAAAAGCTTAACTCAGAGAATTCTGAGTTTGAGAAGAAAACAAGTCATAAGGGGTAAAAGTGCAATTTTACCAGTATAATCTGCATACAGGGTAATTCAGGGCCCAAACATAGGTCAAAACAACTTAATAAGAATAAAAGTGGGATGAGATGATCTAGCAAGGGCTACAGCACTTCCAAGGAACCAAATGATAATCTGTAACCCTAAAACAACCCACTTCAATTCACAAGGTTCGAGGCAAAGTAAAAATAGAATAAACCCTCTAAAATTCATAGAAAAATAATCTCTAGGGTTTAGAACCTTCAATTTGGCCTTTAGAACCCATTTTGACCTACATTGAGAACCATGCCCAATTAATAACTTAATTTGGGTTTTTGCGCAAATTGACCGGTCAAACAAGGTTTAATATGAAAATAAAATTCACCATCAGATTCCTTAGGTCCTAATTAGTCATGTATAAAAACTTGAGCCTAAGAAGAAACCTCCTTGACCGACTTCACACTTTGGTCCTCATATATTTACTCTTTGGCCCTCAACTTTTGAACCCTCGCATTTTGGCCCCTAACTCTCCTTCGTTCTTTGCAAACAGGTCCCTCCTGCAAAACCCTGCCAGCACCATGCTCCGGCGACCTTGCGCGGAGCATGGCGCCGCGCAGGGTGAGGTGGAGGACCTGGCAAGTGTACCGGGGGTGCCCTGCGTCGTCAGCCGTCGCAGGAGCACCCCCATGGTCATTGTAGCCCCCCATACCGGCCGTGCGAACGCACGGACGGTATGGGTTCGTATTCCGACCATTCTCCGGCGAGGGAGACACGTCGTCTCCCTCCGCCTTCCTCCCTGCTTCAACCCTATAAATACCCCCCGCCGCTCCACCGACGAAGGCAGCCTGGATCTGACTGAGAAAACCCCCAGCTTTCTTCTCTTCTTTCTCCGGCAGACGCTCACCAGCTCCGGCGACTTCCTCCCCCTCCACCTCTTCGCTCTGCCGCACTACCAGCAGCAGAGACTTCCTCCCCTGCTCTTCCCGCGCCACGCCGCACCCAGCTGGCGCCTCTCCAGCCCTCTGCTCGCCGCCGCCCCTCTCCCTGAGCATCGTCTTCTCCGGCGACAGTCGATACGACTGTCGCCCTGTTCCTCCCCCTTCGTCCCTGCAGTTAAGTTAGACCTACTCCCCTTCTCCTCCTCTTTCTTTCCCCGCTTTCGATTTAGTCAATTAAGCCATCTACCGACCCTGTTCACCCTCACCCTCTCCGCCTCCGACCACCCTCCGGCGAGCCGCTCCCATCACCTCAGCGACCCACACGGCTCGCCGACCACCGCAGAACCTCCGCCTCCTCACCCTGATCCTCTTCCGCCCCTCCACTTCCCACCAAACACCCTCTGCAGATCCACCGAACACACCCATTCCCTCGCTCACAGTTTGACCTAGGACGACCTGATAGCTCCATCTCGCCCCCTGCAGACCCCCTGACCACCTTCGCCGTGCCACGGCGAAGGTCCCCCGCCTGTCTGATTTGGCCGAGAGGCCGTTCTATTGATTTCAGGTTCCAGGCCTTGACCGCCATTGGCGAGGAAGCTCGAAGCTTGCTTGAGGTTGCTCCAAGCCTAGATATCCCAGGTTGAAGAGCCACGGCCAGCGCGAAAGAGTCTTGCGCACACACCCTGGCCCTCAATTGGAGTTGCGCGCCTCAACAGCTGTTGCAATTGGAAGCACCATCCCTGCTGCAGGCGTGAGAGAAAAGGGGTGCGCGGATAGTCCCACCTCGGGAATTTCTGAAGCCACACACCCACATAAATTGCAAAAGTGCCACCATCTGTTTGCCTCAGTTACCACGGGGTGAGGTCCCTCTCACCCGACCCGACCCGACTCGGCCTCGTCCGTGACCACGCTCCGCGGACCTGGCCCGACCCGATTAGACTGACCTGCACTCCTCGCCCACCACGCACGCCGGTGGGCCTGGACCCGGGCCTGACCCGAACCCGATTACCCGGTAGCGCTCTGGGAGAGCTTCCGAAGAGTGATTTCAGAGAGAGAGATACGCGGGGGAGGGGGGTAGAGTAGGTTTTTGCCTCTTGACGAAAAAACTCTGAAGTGTGCAGGCCAAAGAAGAAGAAGCAGACCCGCTGAAGAAGAAGGAGCTGCTGCACTATAGCGAAGGCATCGTTAAGTCGTCTCAGCACCGGGGCAGACGACGGAAGGTCAGCAGCCAGAGCAGGAAAGAAGACAGGCTGAAGAAGAAGGAAGAGCAACGGCCATCGCAAAAGAAGAAAAAGAGAGGTCAAGGCAGGTGAAGAAAAGAAGAAGAAGATCTGAAGAAAAAGAAAGAAAGAAAACAAGGAAGAACAGCAGGAAGAAGAAGAAGAGCACCACCATTGCAAGAGAAGAATACCACCTGAACAGAGAGAAAGAAGGAGATCTAAAGAAAGAGAGAAAGAAGAGCACCCCCCTCTGCAGAACAAAGAGAACAACAAATTCTCTCTCTCTCTCTCTCTCTTTATTTTTGTAATAGAACTTGTATATCTCTAGAATACAACTTGCTCCCTGAGTTCGACCTCGGGAACTCTTTTATTTTTCCGAGTAAAAAATTTTATATGAAACGTTGGTAACAACCAGCTTTACTACAACGTTATAACTGAACCCGACGTTATCATCCAAGTACATTCTTATTTAAATATTAACTGAGTTAAACCACTCTACCGGGTATCACGGGAGGAATGGGGGCCTGTGCAACAGATCTTGTCGTCTCCGCGGGTCTCGAACACGGCACTGGCAGGTAACCTGTACCAGCGACTAATGTACATCAAATGGGCTCAAAACAGTAGATACTCAACACGAATACGTAGAGGAACTTGAGTGGAAAACAGCGGTACTTCGTTCGTGGAAATCTAATTCTGTTTAGGCCTTAAACAGGTCAAAAACGCGGTTACTGATCAAAATCAAATGTCTGGGACTAATCCCAGACGTCTTAAAAGATGTCGAAAACTCCCCTTGTGTTTCCTGCGGCTGATCAGACGTCCAGACCTCCTCTGCGACCGTCTGGGGATAGTTCCATACATCGAACAAGGTCTCCGGTCGTCTAAAAGTACCTATGGATGTCTGGTGATGTGATCAGACATCCAAAAGTGTGTGGAAAAGCATACTTTGCGCCTTCCCAAAGCTTGCACCTGCGTACGGTAGCCCGCAGGCACAACGATCAATCGACATCCCCTGTGCTACGATATGCATGGCGTAGGAAGATACATACCTGGAGATATACGTGCTTTCAGACGTTTGGCCTCAACTCCAGACGTCTGGGTCCCTCACCAGTCATCTGGACTTCACTCCAGCCGTCTGATACTGGAAAACTTCCAGTACCAGAACATCATCGCAACTCGCTCAGCTCGTACTTCCACCCGCGGCGGCAGCATCAGCCGCTACAGGAGCTTGAGCAGCTCCTCGCTGACGCCCTCCCCTCTCTTGCGGCACCTCCTTGAGCTCCACCGAGCTCTCGCGGTTGCCTTCCTCCTCCCCCGCTCTCACTCCCTCGCACTCTCTTGCTCTCGCTCCTCCCCGCTCTCCCCTCGCCGGTGGATCTCCTTCCTTGCCCCGGTTGCAACAGAGGCGGAGGGGAACATGGCTGGTAGGAGAAGGTGGAGGTGGCGGTGGTTGAGTGGTGTAAGGAGAGGAGAGGAGAAGGGAGGGGGTTTATATAGGAGAGGGGTTGGGGTTCGGGGGGTGAAGGAGAGAGAGGGGGAGCGGCCTATGCGCTGCCCGTGCGCAGAGCGCAAAGCGTAGTACGAAAAACTCACTTTCAGACGTTCGAGAACGTGTGTATAAGTCTGGACAGACGTCTTAAATGACTAAAAAGGTAACGGGTCATTACATCATAGCAAACTTAAATGAAGTTTCATCCCTGAAACTTGAGCAATCTAGGGTGTGGGAAAAGGAACGTAAAAACGCATAACGAACTTAAAGAGAACCGAAGTAGGTTCGAAAAGATGTATCCTCAAAAAGCTGCAGGTACCGCTCTCGCATCGCCGCCTCAGGCTCCCAAGTCGCCTCCTCGTATCGCTGGCTTCTCCATAGGAGCTTCACCAGTGGTACCTGCTTCCATCTCAGACTCCAGATGGCTCTGTCTAGTATCTGTACTTGTCTCTCGGGGTAGGTCAGGTCGTCACCCACCTCGACGCTCTCGTGGCTCCAAACGTGACCGCAATTGGCGACGTACTTCCTGAGGTTGGACACGTGGAACACGTCGTGCACTCCAGAAAGCTGGGGAGGAAGGGCAAGCCCGTAAGCAATGGGTCCCACCCACTCTTAGACCTCGAAGGGCCCCACAAAGCTCGGTGCAAGTTTCCCTTTCACCCTAAAACGCTGCAGGTCCTTCATTGGCGAAACACGGAGAAAGACGTGGTCTCCAACCTCGAACTGCACCTCTCTGCATTTCTGGTCAACGTAGCTCTTCTCCCTGCTGTTGACAGTGCGGAGTCGTCTGTGAATCTACTCTATCACCTCTTGACTCTACCAGATCATCCTGGGACCAACCTCCCACTTGGTCCCCACCTCGACCCAACTCAAGGGTGCAGTACACCTCCATCCATACGGAGCCTCGTAAGGTGCCATGTCGATGCTCGAGTGGTAACTGTTATTGTATGCAAACTCTACTATGGGCAAATGCTCCTCTTGGGAGCCTCTCCAGTCTAGCACACAGGCATGCAAAAGATCCTCAAGTGTCTGTATGGTGCACTCTGACTGTCTGTTCGTCTGGGGGTGGTAAGTGATATTGAACCACAAACGGGTCCCCAAAGCTTGCTGAAACTCAGCCTTGAACTAGGAAGTAAAACGGGTATCCTTGTCGGATACAATCACACATGGAACTCTTTGCAGGCGCATTACATCTCAGATGTATCTCTCAGATTTTTTTTTTTATTATTATTTTTTTTAATGTGGGGGTTGGAGTGAGTATGGATGTCAAACAACAAACAATCTAACCTTAGAGTTTATAAGAACACCTAGGTTGATTGATGTTTGAATTATTATGTGATGAAATGAAATCTAATGGGTGGGAGGTGGGGGATAACTTACAAAACCTTCCACAGCACTTTACTCCGATCTACCGCTTTTGCCTGTCTCAAAAGAGTACCTGCAATTACAATAAGAAAGGAAAAAAAAAGTGAGGTAAATGATTTGTAAGTTACAAAATGCGAAGAGAAATCAAAGAGCGTTGCCTCCCCGGCAACGGCGCCAAAATGTTGAACGATTATTTTACGAACCTACGCTAACGTGTTTGATTTTGGAAAAACCTATCGTTGTAGTTCAAAAGCGAAGAATTCGTGTTCAACAAATAAAATTTATACCGAAATAAGAATTCCGGGTCGAACACAGGGAGGCGAACGTTTGATTTAAAAACTTCGCGTTTCTTTTTATTTTGTCACAAAGAAATTCAATTTAAACTATCTAAGTATCTACAACAAATAAAAGAGAGAGAGGGAGTAAGAGAGAGAGAAGGAATACTATACATGGAAATCAAAATGAGATGTAGAATAGACAAGGAATTTATCATAAAAGAGTTCTTTCGTTACAACTAGAAAACATAAAACAATTACTCTAGAAAGCATTAAAAGAATGGAGGGAGAAATGTCCTCCTCGACGATCGCTCGGAGGACGAATAGACTACTCTAGAAAGCAGTAAATCTATACTAGAAAGCAGTAAAAAGAATAGGGAGAGAGAAATCCTCCTCGACGGTCGCTTGGAGGACGAGCCGGACGGGACGACGCCTGGACGAAGGAGAACGAAGCGGGACGAAGGAGGACGAAGCAGAAGAATGGGAACGAAGCAGCACGCCGTCGTCGTCGCGGGATCCACTTCCGAAGGGGGACGAAAATTTGGACTTTATCTCGCGAGAAGCATCCCGGGTGTGGGACAAGCTTCTCTTGAGCTTTGGAGAGGTAGAGAGGAGAAGGAAGGGATGAAAATTTCGTATGGAGGGGGTCTCCTTTTATAGTTGCAAGGAGTGGGGGCAAAATGGACATTACATCTTCAAAATAATAAATAAGGGGTCTTTAGTGACGGATAAAACCGTCGCTAAAGCCCCGCTGTCGCCGTCGCCGCCGCGCCCACGCGCGCCCGCTCGGCTGGCCTGCGCGCGTAACGCATACGCACGTCCGCGTCGTCTCAGCCGTCCGATCGCGAGATCGGACGGCTTAGATCGCGTCCGCGCCCGCTGCGTAGCGCGCCCGCCCGCGTGCGATCGAGCGTCCACCAGAGCGTCCAATTGCGCGTCGGCGCTATCGGCCGCGCGCGGCCGTTGGATCTTCATCCGACGCTCGTGCGCGCCCGCTCGCCCGCGGCTTTGACCCCCTCACCGCGGCTCGAACCCGCGACCTCCGCTTCGCCCGCAGCTGCGTCGCCGCTGCGCTACGCGGGCGAAATGGTCGCGCGGACGTTTTTAAACGCGAGCGACCGCAGCCGTTGGATCGAGATCCAACGGCGGAGAGGAGACGGTGCGCGGTCTTCATAGGACTCCTGCGGCCGATTGGGCGGCTGGGATGGCGCCACGTGGCGCTATCTTGGCCGTCCATCTTCTGGAAGTTGTAGATGGTGCCACGGATGTCGGATTGACTCGATTTTTGTGTCGTTCGGCTGCGATCGTCGATCCGAATTCATCCGTGTGGTCGGATTTTCCATCTGAAGTGCGGATTTACACCATCCTGGCCCTTGATCTTCTAGGGTTCCCCGGTCTCTATCTGATGCTACGGATGCCTGATTAGGGCGATCTTGGAGTCGTTGAACTCCAATCGTCGCCCTGATCATATCCATACGGTTGGATCTTTGATCCGAGGCCCCGATAAAATATTTGCCCTGTCCAAGCACATAAAAGGAGACAATTAACCTCCATTTTATTCAAACTACTCTAAATGCAAGATGATGCATGTAATGCAATATTTATATCATGAAATGCAATCCTATGCTTAAGAACATGCATAAATAGACATTTTAAGTAGTGTAAATGTGTTTACATCATTTGGTCCACTTTTTTAGATCCTAAAAGTATTATTACTATTTGTAGCTAAAAGAAAGGAGAGTCACATGGAGTTACATGTGTCCCTCATATTCAAATTCAAATCTCGGTGGTGGGCGAGGAAAACTCTATCTCTAATAGGTGTCGTTGGCATTATAATAGATACTAACAAAACTATCGTAGTTGCTGTGAGGACTTTAAATGTATTGACATGACACAAATGTAACGTTAAAAAAAAAAATGAAAATATAACTTATAACTAGTAGCAATGTGAAAACATGTCAAAACGCCAAGAAAGGCTATCTTTGAGACACCTTCTTTAGAAGTAGCAATAATATCAGTAATTGATCAACGTGGTGCCGTTAGTACCGCAATAGGTGGTAATAACACTATCATAACTGCACTTGAAACTTTAACGACATTATCGTAATATATGCCAACGACAATATGGCAGGTGTTGATGGCACCACAATATGACGACGATAGTAATTAAGATAAGTGCTGACGTGTCGTCGATAGCACAATAGATGGCAACAACACTATCATAGTTGCTTGAGATTTCGACAACATTATCCTAGTACATGCCAACGGCAGCATGATAGGTGCTGACGACATTACAATATGTGTTAATAGCTCTTATCATGTAAAACTCTAATACAAGCAACGTGTTAATAGGATGAACAGTATCAACTTATGATGGTACCGTTAGTACTTATGTTGCGTTTGGTGTGATAGATGGTTGCAAGAAATCACAGATGGTTGCAATAGATGCTCAAGCTAAATTGCTCACAACATTAACAAAGTGAGTGACTAACCTAATAAGTGTTGTCAGCACCATAATAGGTAGTAATAGCACCATCATAAGTGCAGTGCAATGCAATTATGATGGTGTTGTTTACACCTATTATGGTGCTGATGATACTTTATTAGATAATTACTTTGAACCAGTAGTAATGTGAAAACATACTATAGCACCAACAAAGACTACTTTTAAGGCACATATCTTATAAGCAGCATAATGTGAGTAATTGAAATGTCATTGGCATCGTAATAGGTGTTAACAACACTATCATAAGTACACTTGAGACTTTAACCACATTATCATAGTATATGCCAACGACAACATAATAGGTGTTGACGGCACCACAATATGGCAACGACAGTAATTAAGATAGGTACTAGCGTGCCGTTGATAACACAATAGATACTAACAGCATTATCATAACTGCACTCAAGATTTTAATCACATTATTTTAGTACATGCCAACAACAGCATGATAGGTGCTGACGGCATCATAATATGCATTAACAACTATTGCTATGTAAGACTCAGATAAGAGCAATGTGTTAGTAGGATGAACAATATCAACTTATGATGGTGCCATTTGCACCTATGTCGTGTTAGGCACAGTAGATGGTTGCAAGGAATCACAGATGGTTGTAATAGTTGCTTAAGCTAAATTGCTTAGAACATTAACAAAGTGAATGATTAACCCAATAGGTGTTGTTGGCACCATAATATATAGTAATGGCACCATTATAGGTGCAGTGCTGTGCAATTATGATGGTTTTGTTTACACCTATTTGGTGCCGACAAAACTTTATTAAATAATTACTTAGAACTAACAGTAATATGAAAACATACTATATCACTAACAAAGACTACTTTTAAGGCACATCCCTTATAGGTAACATAATATGAGTAATTGACCAATATGATATCGTTGGTACCATAATAGGTGCTAACAACACTATCATAGCTACACTTGAGATTTCAACCACATTATCCCAGTACATGCTAATGGAAACATGAGCGGTGGTGACGACAGCACAATATGCCAACAGCAGTAAGATATGTGCTGATAGCACCTTAGAAGTATTGTTTCTTCTTATAAACATATTTCTCTTATCAAAGTCTTACATGACACCCCACACTCCATTATTGGTGTAATTGATACCATCATATGAGATTACTAATACTACTCTATCAAAGGTTTTGGATGTTGGTGCTGTTGGCACTACTGTTAGAAATAAAAAAGATTTTTGGTACTTTTGGTACCATTGTTGGTATTGTATGTACGAAATATTGAAGTGCAACATATTTCAAGCATATAATACAATGTTAATACAGGTGCTAACGGCATCATTGTAGGTTAGTGTTGGTTGTCCTACCAATATTTGGTGTTGTTGGCACTTGTCAGAATGTGTTGGTGCTATTGGCATTATTATTGGTGTTGCATACTCGAATTATTGAAGTTGAATATATTTGAAGAATATAATAAAGTAGCAATATAGGTAATTACAGCACCACCTTAGGTGCTAATAGCACCACCGCAGGTTAGTACTGTTTATTTTATCAATAATAGATACTTTTAGCAGAATGTGTTGATGTCATTAGCATTATTATTAGTGTTCAATACTCGAAATATTGAAGTCTAATGTATTTGAAACATGCAATTAAGTGCGAATATAAGTCCTTTTGGCACAACCATAAATGCTAACGACATCACTATTGGTCCTAATGGCATCACCACCGGTCGCATTAAGATGCTAACATCACTTCAAAAAAAAAAAAAAAAGAATCACATCAATGTAAGTTTAGATATCAACGTCACCTTTTACATTTTTCAGGTTGGTGCCCTTGGCACCTATTTAGTAACTTCTATAGTGCTCAAGTATCTATTGCAAATATTTATCACTTATCTTGGTGTTGTTGGCATTAATCACTCATATATGTCGAAACACTTTGATTAATATAAACGTTGTTACATTTGACATGTCCTACATTGGTGTCGTTAGCACCTTACACCAGAAATAGAACTTATACACCGCGATAGGGGAAATGCATGACCTGCCAATGTTGGTGTTGGAGGAGGAGGTGTCAGAGGAGGTCGAGGTTGGAGGAGGAGCTCGGCTGAGCTCAAGGATGGAGCCGAAGTCAAAGGAGGTCAAGGTCGAAGGGGGATCATGGTCGGAGGAGTTGGGACGATGGGGTAGGCTGGAGGAGTTCGGTTGGGATGGGATGGGATCGGAGGAGGAGCTCGGTCGGGGTCAAGATGGGGTCAGGGTCGAGGTCGGGATGAGGTTGGAGGAGCTCGGTCATGGTTGGGGTCAGCTGGGGGAGCTCGTTCGGGATGGAGTGGGGTTGGTTGGAGGAGCTCGGTTGGGATGGGATGGGGTTAGAGGAGGTCGATCGAGGTCGGACGGAGGAGCTTGATCGGGGTCAGACGAAGGAGCTTGATCGACGTCAAAGGAACTTGTTGGAGCCGAAGTAGGAGGAGGAGCTCGGTCGAGCTTTAGGTTGGAGGAGGTGAAGCTTCAAGAAGCTTCCCAGAGGAGGTTTGGGCTAGCGGAGCTTAAGGCCGCAAGAGGAGGAGCTCACCGGAACTTGGGGTCATTTGTGGGGGAGCTGCTAGTAGGGATAGCAATAAATGTGGGTGCTGGGTGGGTGGCGTGACAAGGGGGTTGCAGGTGAGATGCTTCTTTTAGAGGTAAAATTTGAATCAAATTTGGTGGACCTGAGAGGGGAGGAGGGTAAGGGGAGAGGTTACACATAGGATCCTATTAGGATTTCACCTAAGATTAGGATATGCTATGGAATATATAATAAAATACATATAATTCTACTCTTCGTAGAAACCTCTCAACATTTTCACCTTTGTGCAGAGCATACATCATTCCTTGTTTTTCTCTTTCGTTTTTTTTTATCTTCATTTACTTATTTCTTTACTTAAATCAACTATTTTTGTCTTGATATCCATGTTCTCTGCATCCCTCGTGAGAAATTTAAAATTTAATATTGGATCAAATTTAGCAAGTCATAAGATTTAAGAATAATAAAATAAGAGATAGGCTAATAGAGGGTAGATGTAATGATTGAGTTTATGTATTATTATTAATTTTTATTTTTATGTGTATTGGAAAAGGATTAGTGGGAAGAGATGTAATTGGTAAAAGTAGGGTAGTGAGGGGTAGATATGATTGGTGGAAGGTAAATGTGATTGACATAAGTTAGTAGAAATAGATGTGATAGATGGGGGTGTTAAGAAGAGAATGCACGTATAATAATGTAAAAAGTGATGCATTTTACAATGTACAGATATTACAAGCATGGTCCTCATGGTACAACTAATATTTAATATACTGAAACCTCAAAAGTGATGATCAAAGTCTACTTAAATGGGCCCCCTTAGGTTTGAAATGGAAGAAGTAGGTTCGTTCAATCGCACAAGTATGCAAGAAAATAGGAAATTTGGTTGCCCAATTTCATTGAAAATGGTGTACGTTTGGAGGGTTAGGCTTATTTTTTAATTCACTTGCTTTGAGTTTGAGTACAAAGTAGCCATTTCTCTTTCTCTCTCTCTTTCTGTCTATGCACACATTTCCCTTCTTTAGGTAGGACAATGGCTATTTATTTGCTGAAGACCCTGTAACGTATGTAACGACATGTCCACAGACTTCTCAGGTAGTGATAATTATGGTCAAAAGAATGGTGGCACGAAGATAATCGTCACGATGCCACGTTTCTAATGAATATAGGGGTGTAAAATTAATTGCTTGTAACTATCATTCTCTTATCCACCTAGACCTTCAAATGGAGAAAGGAGACTGTCACTTGGCCTTCTAGGTAGACAAAGGGCTTACTCTGGCCAACAAATTTGTCAGACGAGAATGTATCACCTGATTCATTTAAGCGAAGGTAGTCCAAATCGTCCATCAACTTAATTATTAGATAAACAAATAGCCTTGTCGAGCACATTCTTTACCGGATGATCTTTGTGTGATATGTTAGGACTTTCTAGGTAGGTTTTTTCACATTACTTGGTGACCAGGGTGAGAGAGATTTTGTGTCTTGCTTATTAGGCTTCGATAAGCCTTTTTTGGGTTCGTTATTAGGCTTTGAGCCTTAAAGAGCCCTTTTAAGAGTTTAGAGAATGATTTTCCTTCCCTCATTAAGTATAGCATAAGTTCTCTTACTTGATGGGCACATCCCACTTAAAAGGCCACCATCACACACGGGTGATTGTTGGTTTTGAACTAAAATATACATATGCTGAATGGTTTTGAAGTGTATTTTGTGATTTTGCATTGGAGTAAAATGGTTCTGAAGGTAATTTTTGTGGGTTTGCACAAATGAAAAATGATTTTGATAGTGATTTTAGTGATTTTGCACATATACAAAAATAATTTTGAAGGTAATTTTTTTGCTTTTGCTCTTATGCAAAACCATTGCATACATGCATTTTGATATTAGAACGATGCATTTTGATTTTGCACTAGTGTGTTTTTAGTTGTTCAATGGTGCATTTTTTGTTTAGAAATGGTGGCGACAGTTTTGAATAATGGTAGATCTCATTACATGACACTATTTGTGTTACTTTTTTGTGTGAAAAGAGGGCACGCGATGTGATCTGCATTTCTCAATTTACTTTTTTGTTGTCCTTATCTTCTTTCATTGCAAAAAAATTAATTTGTATGTTTTTGTATATTTTATCTTAAGAATAATACCACTTTACAGTTCACATATTGTACCATTGAGGAAGTTCACGTGAGATCAAACCTCCCTATAAATTACTTCCAAGGAAGTTATCTCGAGAAAAGACGTACCAGCTTTTACGTTTCAAATACAATTACTACCAAAGCACGATCCTCTTATAGGTCGGCAATGAAAAACTTCCATTGTTAACCCTCTTTTAGGAGGTTAAACTTCGTTTATTTGAGAGGTTAAACTCCATAATCTTAACACCTATTTTGGAGACATAACACTTATTTTGGCAACACCAATTTTAAGGGATATTAGTAAAATAAGTGTTAATTTTGTATCTCTCCCACACTCAAACTTTAATTTATAGGAACTGATGTTAACATCAATTTAAGTAAGCATCGCAATAGTTAACACTGCAACTAAATGCCAGTTTAAGTAAATAGAAACTGGTGTTAACACCACCCTGTAAGTAAACAGAAATAAATATTAACATTAATTTTACAATTCTTAACATAGATTTCCTAACCTGCGAAGTAAAATGACCCTTAATATGATTGAAAGTAAAAACGAAAAGTAGAAAGGATAAAAATCAGATTTTTACAACATATCGAAGAAACTCAGTAGAAGAATATAAATACAACGACAACAATTGAATTGATGATGTTTCTTTGACATGAGTACGTAGCAAGGAATTATCGCAACTACACCATGAATCCAAACATTTTGCGTATTTTGCGATGATCGAAAGATCTACTGGATGTCCTACTGTGGCTGATCAATAAGAAAGCGATTGCTTGTCATCATCACTTAGCAACCTCATGCTTCCCATTGTCTCTTCTTATTGTTAATTTTTCCTTTCGCTAAAACTCGCAACCTTTAATTCTCTGTTTAATGGAGAGAATTCCTTTTAGCTCAAATAAATGAGAACAATCATCGAAACGTTTTTCCCTGTGTCGTCGCTCACAATGCAAACGGAAAGTTCTTCGCTGACATAAACCTCGAGTGCAAGCAGATGAAGATATACAAAGTTAGTTTTGGGACTTGCTCGGAAACTGCTCTTGTACGTTGGGGACTTTATGCAAATCCCTAAATTTCGAGTATATAAATCTTAAATATTGGAAGTTGAAGCTCGTAAGCTTTGATTGACCACTGCTCGACACTTCCCATAAAAATGACCATTAGTTCTTGGGCTTAAAAATAAGTTTGGATCTCCTCGTCGTGCCACGTTCAAGGCGAATCCGTTCGATAATTACGGTCTAAAGAAATTAAACAATTAATGGCAGGGCATATTCTTTACCAGAAAATAATAGACACTTGCGAGGACATCCCCTGCTAAATTTACATGTAAGTGCTTTAACTCATCTGCTTTTTCCTCCACGAGTTTTATCTCACCAAGCATTTCAGTATTTTTGAATTATTTTATACAAAATTTAGACGTAAGTACTTTAACCAGTTCAGGCCTATTTGTTCTGAGGAACTATGTTCAAACTTTAGAACATACTCCATTATATTCCTCAAATAATTTATATGTAATGCTCATAATTCGAAACACCATTGTGTTCTACAATTGATAATTGCTTCAAAAGCAAACACTAGAACTTGCCAATTCAAAGAAATGCTACAATTCTCTTCCACCAACTAATGCCACAAAAGGAGCATTGAAGTTATATTAATTCCATATCTCACTATATCATATCACTATTTATTGATCTTCTTTATTTTTCGTTAATTTTAGCTAATTTTACGTTAATTCAACCAAGGAGTAAGTTTATCAATCAGCCTCCAAACACTACCTTAAGTTATATGCATTGGAAAGAAAGACACTAGTTATTATGGTATTTGAAGAAGTTGTGGACAATGTGCATTTGCCGTCTCTCATGGATCTTGGACCCATCTAGAAATCTTAGGTCGTTTTAGGTCCTTGTTGAGGAATGGTCGGCACGATAGGTTAGAGGAAGTGCTCATATGGCATAACTACGACACATCCCTTACTTTTACCAAAAAGTAGGCCCTACTAAAAGGAGAAAGAGATAGCGAAGGATCTTGTTTGGGGATGTTAGGTAAATCAACATGTTTCAGTCCTGTGATACTGAGTTGTGGGAGGCAACAAATGGGGCAAGTGGTGGGGTTAGAAAGGAGATAGGATGGAGAAGAGTAATGTAATTGCATTTTTTTGAGGTTTAGGATACAATTTAGAGGTAAAAAAAATTCATTTATTAATATCTTTAGTTGAAAATAGTAGAGTTTCTTCATGAAAGCTAATTAGAGTGGCATTTCTGTAAAGATAAACTATGTTATGATGGCATTTGTGTAAATACTAATATTATGATGACAATTATGTAGTTTCATAAGTTTATGATGTCATTTGTGTAAAATGTTTCTCTTTTTTCCCTACTATTAGTTAAGGAAAACATCTGGTACATAGAAGTGAACACAAAAGTGTAAACACATGACATCCGCCTTTTAATAAAAAGGGGGGTCATGTAGCCGAATGGTGTCATGTTCAGTTAGACGGTATCATGTTTTCTGTGAGTATACAATGTTGTGTACAAAATTATGTATGCTTATCATCATCCGTTTGTTAGGCATAGTTTGGTAAGGGAGATAACCCATCAAAAAATGGTTAATCTTGTTTGGTGGGAATGATATTTTGACTTAGGTCAAGAGAACTTAACCTGGGATAAGTTATTTTAGGGTTGGTGTGGGATAAGTTTTTTTTTTGGGTTATCCAATATATTTTCACAGGTTAACCTAAAAATTTTCCAAACAATCATGTGTTAACCCACCAGGATAACCTTTATGACTTCTAATAAAAAATGGAAGATAATTCAGTAAAAAAAAATTATTCCATAAAATTTATCCCTCCATCCAAACTAACCCTTAGGGTGTGATGGACCAATTAGGGTTGGGCTTGAGATGCATCTACTTGTGGATGTATTTTATGATCCATATTCTATGTAAGTATGCAATTGAAATTTTGGTCAGTGCACAAGTTGATCGTGACAAGATTACGTGTCCAAGATCTACATAAAAGAGGCTCGGTTGAGCTCAATGGTAGTAACTCCGTCAAGGGTCCAACCGCCGCAATGCTTTCATTCTCAAGGATACATATAGAACATGTAGAATATCGATTTAATTGCTAAATAGATTGCTATTAAAGCTTGTTGAGAAAGGATGTTGCTTCCATACAAGTTCTTTGAGTTCTTGCACTATTTGACATTGAAATTAGGATTTGAATGCTTTGTCACAACCACCGTTTTTTGATTTTTTAATATTAGAATTACTTTCTCTGTGGAGATATGTTTTGCTTTGGCTAAAATTCGCACAGACTATCTTATTGCAATATGATATTCAAAACTAAGGTTCATTATTCGAAGGTAGCCTATTATTTCAACCCAAGTTACCTTGGATCAATATTCCTATCCATGGACAAGTTCTTGAATTACAAAAGTTTAGTACCTTTAGTTGAGAGATTGCAAGTTCACAATTTTCATTACATGAAAATTATCAACATTGGGGATTGATTGGTATTCCTTTAAAGTAGAGTAGCAATTTTGTACACTACATTGGTTACTCCTATCATACTTACATGCCCTACGATGTTGGATTTGTGGGTGGGTCATGATATAAGCTTACCTTGATGCATTGTAATTGATAACATTGATGAATTAGATATATGAGGATACATAGGCAGAAAGAGAGGGATTTGAACTTAGAGGAAACTAAAAAACATTTCACATAGTAGTTTAGGATTTTAAGATCGGCTAAGGAAGCCTTTTATTACTTGGGTTGTTTACATGTAGACTCTATTACTTCTGTCCCAACTTATTTGGAGCTTCAAATGTGGTTGGAAATCGTTGAGTTCTTGATTATCAAGAAAGAAAAAAAAATTATGTATACTACAGAGCATGGGTTATCGCTATTTGATTTGTAGAATTGCTCAACTCGAGTTAGAGGATCCTAACTTGAGATAAGCCATCTCATGAGAGAGGTGAGTTAACCTTATTGATGTAGGTAGCACGACCTTTTTCTTTAAGGGTATATATGCAAGTAGTTAATTTTATTAATTTACTTTTAAGGTAAATTCACTTTGTTGAGAATTTTTAGTTATCACTTTATTTATGATTTCTTCTTTTTTTTTTTAATGACTCAATTTATCTCAAATAAACTTAAATAAAGAAAAAATAGAAAAATAATTTGAAAATGAAAACAAAAATCTTTAACCAGGCAATACCTAAATATTCTTAACAAACTGAACTTATCTTAAAAGAAAACAATAAAATTAACTATTTAGATTCACAACCTTAAGAAAAAGGCATACCATGCTACCTGCATCCCTTACCCCGCAAGTCAAGTCATCTCTACCCATCTCACATAAATCAATAGTGAGGAGGATAATCATTCTGCATTCCAAATTAAAATAATAATAATAATAATAATAAAAATATATATAATAACTCACCTACGAAAAGATCGTCCCATGGAATCTATACTGTTGCCTTACTGGGCCTTAAAGTGACTCCTTGCAATTATGGCTGGCCATTTCTTCAATGAAACCCTCCTGCAATTCTTTTATCCCATCTCTTGGAACTTCGAAGTGCGCTCACGCTACGGTGATGGTAACGTTTTCGGACATAAGAAAACCCTTCCTGAAAGAAGTTTTTTTCCTTGGGGGATCAACTAGAACACCACAAAAAGCAAGGGGGTCTCGTGCAATTAAACACGCCCCTTCTTCCCCACAAACGGACAAAAGAAGACAAGTGCTGTGGGCGGTGCAACGTGGGCATCTACCGCAGACATTAAAATAATTGCACTACTGTATTGGAAGTCACTCGCGCTAAAGGCAAACCCTACACTACAGCCACCATCACTTCAACCTCAGCTCAGCTGTGTGCGTGATAGATTTACCTCAGATCTCCCCTCCCTCATCTCTTCCACTCCCCCCTCTCACACCGGTTCTTTTTTACGCACACGATCGCTCACCAGCAACTTCACAAGGAACCATCCACCAGAAATCCCACCCACCACCCACAGCCCTCCATGTATCCACCACTCATGGCTGTTCTAGCCCTCCTCGTTTTGATCCTGGGCTATTATGCTGGGACTTCAGGTGAGCCTCCATGTCTCCATCCCTCCCTGGTTTCAAGCTCTCCACTCTCAACTGGTGCCAAGGAAGTTGTGATGCTTTGCGCTTTCGTTAAAAGGATCTTTCTTTTCCCCCTTAATCTTTCCTGTGTTCTTGGTTTGTGGTCTTGGAAAATGGTGGTCCTTTAAGTTGAAGCTACAAGTTACCACCGTTTTCTTTCTTTTTTTGGTGTTTCTTGGTTCCTCTTTGCAATTACGTTTTGTTGGTTTGTGTTGTTCTTGGTCCTTTACTCATTTTATTTTATCTTGGATGCAAGTTGTACTTTTTGAAAATGATGGCTATTTTGAGAAGGCTACCGTTTTTTCTTCTTTTTCGTTTTGTTTGCGTTTTCTTCGATACTCCTGAAAGTAAATTTTTTTGTTGTTGTTCCAAAGGTCACTCCTTTTGCTCGTATGGTTGGATGGTTTCCTTCATAGTTTTGAGGCATGTAATTAGTGCTCATGGATGCCTCTTCTTTCTCAAATCTTTGTTCAAAATGGAGATCTTCCTTTAACATGCGGCATTGTTAGCAAAATCCATAAATCTACAATGGTCACCTTCCCTTTTCCAACTATAGAGGGACTGTGAGCTCCTGATGAGATCTTTCCGCAAAAAGCTATGATTTTTCTTCCTTCTTTCTGGGTTTCATCTTGGCACTTTGGATGGAGGCTTCTTGTTTGTCCAGAAAGTGTTCCTTCTCTATCCATCATGATCTCTTTTTAACTTGTGAATGGTTGATACTTTGCCATCCTTTTGGAAGATGCATCCTGGTGTGTCTGCAAGTCTGGTGTGGCTGAGAAGGCTATCCAGACAACGTTGGATTATTCCTGTGGAGCTGGTGCTGATTGCGCCCCCATCCACCAGGGTGGAAGCTGCTATGAACCCAACGATGTGTTATCCCATTGCTCTTATGCTGCCAACAGCTACTACCAAAAGATGCAAAGCCTTGGTGCCACTTGTGATTTCAAGGGCACTGCGGAGCTCACTAACAATGACCCAAGTAGCTACTTCTCTTGATCTTTCATACCTTTTAGAAAAGACCAAAAAAGAAACTGAGTATGCTGAACTTTTTTTCTTTTTTGTTGGGAATTTTCAGGCTCCGGCTCATGTACTTATCCCGCAAGTGCCAGGTAAATTTTTGGCCTCAGAGTCAATTCTGTCATTTCTTTGTTCTCACCACATTTTGTCTTGGCCAATGTTTCTTTTTTGATGATGTTGGTTAAATATTGTGGTCATATTTCCTGAGAAGAATAATCTTGAAATATCTGTTGGTAGGTAAAAATGGAGTTCAATGCCTCTCCTTTTCGTATGATTATCTGATTCAACCTGAAATGTCTCTGCTGGTTCTTCCTGACCATGTAATGGTCGTCTGTATATTTGTTTACTCAGCTGGAGCTTTCTCACATTTTTCAGATTGTCGTTAAAATTTGCTTCCGATTGAATGGTGTTTGTGAAGAAATAAGGGAAGAATTAGGAAGAATTAGAAAACCCTTCCGCTCCCCCCTGGTTTATTTTGTGCTCATTTTGCATCTTTGCGCGTTGAATAGGGGAGAAAGATCCTTTTTCCCTGTATACTCATCAGGTTTCTGTGAAAAATGGTATGTCCGTTTCTACTTTCTCCACAACTTCTCAAAAGTACAGGGAAATGTCGATGGTCCCATTTCTTTCTTTGCACATGTAGCCTTTCGACTTATCTGCTGATGTGAATGCTCTTTTACAACCTGCATGCACAAACAAGCACCCAAAGGATTCTCTTTAGTTAGGTACAGGTTCCGTTCTTCTTCAAAACCTCTTTTCCAGTTGGCTCTTTGTCAGTCCATATTCCTTTTTGTGGTGCTTCCACCTTTTTCAATCATCCTTGATGAGATTTCGGCAAGTTTTGGTACTGAATTCCTATAAACAATTATGAAAAGTGTGCAAGTAGTGTAATTTGAGTACAATGTGGGACACCTCTATGCATCTCTAACCAAATAATGTCATGTGGGTGCCTTTGGTTTCATCTTTATTGTATCATCGAGTTCACGAAATATTATATTCTTTGCTTGGTTTTACTCTCATGCCATTGTTAGCATATTAATAGGATCATCTTCTCAATTATTTGTATGGAATACTTGCCATCTTTTCTGAAAGACCTCCTTTGGACGGGAAGAAATCCTTCCATGTCAAATATCCTGGATTAGAAGACCTAATTGATACCTGGTTTTACCATCTCTGATCTCTCATTTGTTTGCATAATTATGGGGGGCATCCTCATTATGCTGAATGTGGTGTTGATGTTTCCTTGTGTTCACTATAGACATCATCCACCTATTTAGTAGTTCGTTTCACATAAACAAGCGCCACTGGGAGAACAAGTGCGTGATTTTTCACATGACCCACCCACGCACTCTTTTGTCTAAAATTTCACTCCGAGTTGCATGCACAACAACCCCGCACGACACTTAATAATTCTTCGCGAATCTGATCTCTCCTTCCCCCCCGCCCACCCCCATCGTTGCAGTGCTGCAGGAGGGTCTGGGTCTGCGTCTGGGAATGGGTCTGGGTCTGGGACAGGGACAGGGACAGGGACAGGGACATCTACGACACCCACGGGCGCCCTCTCTCCTCCCTCGATATTTGGCCTCGGCCCCGCAGGCGCTGGCGCCTTCAATGATGGAAGTGATGGCGGCTTACCCGTGATGGAATTAGCAGGGAAATGCACTCTCTACATGACACTGATGCTCTCAGCTCTCCTCCTCCTCAGGCTCTAATTTCCATCTTAACATGGGAGGTACCCAAGTGGTGGTTTGAGGGTATCCTTTGTGTTTTAAGGGGTACCCATGCGTTGGTTTGAGGGAGAGAAAAGGGCAGCTTGGTTGGTTCCTTTTTTGGGCGTGGAAGCTCTAGTGGTTGGTGTAGGTAGGTCATGGTTATGTAGGTCGGCTGTCACTGTTATTATTTGGTGGAAACTTTGGGGCTTTTTTTTTTTTTTTTTTTTGTGTTCTTTTGCTTTCTTTTTATGTTCCTCTTTCAGTTGTAAAATCAAATTGGAGGCAGCAGACTAATTAGCTAATGAGGATCTAGAGTTGGCCACTCTTTTTCAAGGGACGGCTTGACTTTTTTGGTGTGTTTGGTTTGGCATGTTTTTATCATTGCTATTACTTTTCTTACTTGGTCTGATGCAATGTGTGGTGAGTGTTAATGGGGGGTGTGGGGAGGGGGTGGGGGTGTTGCCGCGGCGCGTGTGGTGGTGTTGGAATGGGATAATCCAAGCATTCTACTCTAACTTTAACAGCATGGTATCTATATTTTTAATGGGTTCTTGATGAAATTTGGATGTATTTAATCATACTGTGCTGGGATTTGGAAGATCTCGAGAAAGGCTCCTGTGGTAAAACTTGAATCTCTCTTCGGTTCCCCGCTTGGAGGGTGTTGCCGCGGCGCGTGTGGTGGTGTTGGAATGGGATAATCCAAGCATTCTACTCTAACTTTAACAGCATGGTATCTATATTTTTAATGGGTTCTTGATGAAATTTGGATGTATTGAATCATACTGTGCTGGGATTTGGAAGATCTCGAGAAAGGCTCCTGTGGTAAAACTTGAATCTCTCTTCGGTTCCCCGCTTGGATGTCTCATGTGGCTTCGTCATCCACAATTGCCACCATTCTGGTCCGTGTCTGTGTTATCTTAGGCGACATGAGTTTTCTGGATTGCTAGAAATGTCCTGTTGTTTTCTTCCTTCCTTCCTTCCTTCCTCTCCTTTTATTTATTTTTTTTAAACAATAGAAATGTGCTATTTTAAGTAGCTTTAATTCTGTGACGTAGTAGAGTCAGATTTTGTCCTATCCTTTCATTATATCTATTAAGCGTCTCTCTCTCGTGAGTTCTCTGCCTTTCATTTTTTTTTTATTTGTAAATTTTATTTTTCTTGTACATCTGTGATCTTTTCATACATTTTTTTTTATTAGAATATAAAATAATATATATATAAAATTAGATAATATAAAGTTAATATAAAATATCAATTGTAAATTAAAATATATCAGATAATATATTTTATAATATAAAGTGTATTTTAATTTTTAATTAATTTTTTTATCAATTAAAAATTAAAATATACCGAAAAACGTAATTTGTAATGTTAATTTTTCACAATTGATTTTTTTAACTGTCATTTTTACACCCTCACAGCAAGTTATTCAGGAATTATGTGCTGTCACTTCTCACTTGTTCACGATTTTCTTTCTGGCCTTTATTCTAGTTGCTTGGACGGTAGTGATTGCCTTGTATATATATTTTTTATTGAGCTTTGCTTTCCCTCTCTACGACCCTTTCTCTCTAATTATGTTTGTTTTGTTGGATTATAGAATAAAAAAGATTTTTTTTAAAATTATTCTTTTGGATAAGTAACAATGTATTTTGGGATTAACGTTGTATTTAAATCTTTAATCATTATTTCATATTTTTCTTGGTCGAAAAGGAAAATGAAAATATATTATATAATATATTTTACGAAGAAATAAAAATATAATAGTACTATATTTTGTAATGTATAATATATTTTAATTTTCAATTGCTGTTTAAATTTTTTATCTTTTAGAATTTAAAATATATTTGATAATATATTTTTTATCTTTTAATATATTTTGATTGTCAATTTTAATTTTTTACTAATTAAAAATTAAAATATATCAATATATTCATTATAATATGAGGTGTATTTTGATTTTTGATTTGTGTATCTTAATTTTTTAAATTAATATTTAAGAATATTTTTGACAAAAAGCAATGTATTTTGAAACATCTCATATATTTTTATTTGTGTATTCATTGAGATATATTGTACAACAAATGTTATATTTTTATTTTTAATTGATATATTTTAATTTTTTTAAATTAATATTTAAAAAAAAATTTATATAAGAGGTAATGTATTTGATAACGTGCTATGAATTTTAATTTTTAATTGATATTTAAAAATATATTGTTATATATTTTTATCTTTAATTAATATATTTTAATTTTGGATGCTGACATCAAATCAAAAACATACCACCATACTTCCACAGAAAGTTATGGATTAAAAATTAATTGCGCACAGTAGAAATACGACAATGTCATGCAACAAAACGGGCTCGACCTAAATGTGAAAGAGTTCGTTTCTAGTCCCCTTTGTCAATTAAATGCTGTTACCAAGATGTCTCACTACCAGTGTAGGTGCGTGCCTCCCTTTTTCTTTTTCTTTTTTTTTTTTTCCTTTGAACATAAATTTTTTATCGAAGGTCTCATACAAGAGACGTGTCTCACGGGTAAAGGGAGAGACGGAGAAATTTTAAAGAAAATACATCTTATAAAATGGAAAAATTAAAATTAAAAAAAAAATATGAAAAAAAAAAAAAAAAATCAAGCTACCATCCGAAAGTCTCAAAAAATACATCAACGAAATCGAATAAATCAAGCAAAAAGTCAAAATCGAATTCAAACCTTAAAAGTCGGGGTTTCATGTGATCCCTGATGAAACAACTACACAAAGGAAAAAAAAAGGAATAACTCAACTGCAAACGATCAACAGGCAAACTACAGTGCTATACCACTTGCACGTAAACGAGACAAATATCCGTCCCTTCACCGCCGCACGCCGCTGTGCCGTCCCCGTCGCTGCACATGTCGCCTCGCAGTCCCCGCAGTCGCACGCCATGGCTCACATCACCTCGCGCAGGGTCAGGGCCGCAGCTTGCGATAGAGGCTACGAACGGAGAAGCATCGGACACAGCACCCAGCGTCGATGGAGAGGACAGCCCCCGCCCGCGTCGGCCGAACCGTCGCTGCTTCCGCCATCGCCAGGCCCATGCCCAGCCACAACACTTCATGCATGTCGCTTCCAAAGCCGAAGGAAGGTTCCGGAGGGAGAAGAAGGAAGGTTGACAAGGGGGCTCCGATCAGCCCCAATCGTCCGATGGGAGCCCCGTATGGACGTACCGAGGCTTTTCGCGAGAGTGGAGAGGAGAAAGGACGGGAGAGACGAAAACTGGGGACCGTTCCGGTGGGTGCCCCATTTGGATGAGATGTATGTCCGGTTAACTCATTCTACCGTAATCCCAAAAACTAAAAAAAATTCACTTTCACAATTAAATATGTTACGATTCTTTACTTCCGATTCGACAGCTCAGCTGCCGTGTTTCACAATTTGTTTATCATATCATCACACCAACTTACTTCTTTTTGCCGCACTCTTTTTGCAAAAATAAAACGCTATTAATTGAAACAAGGTCGTTGTGTAGCCCCGAAGGGTGAGGACCTCTGAAGTATAAACAATAGACAAGAAAATCAAAGAGAAGAAAAATGTTCTCTCGTGACATGATTCATGGTAGTTGAACAACTATTTAATGCTTATGGATGACAACAATGCCATCAAGGAAGTGCCTTGAATCCACTTGATCGACATGCATAAAATAATCCAGGGAGCTAGGAAGTTGGCTAACAACTCGGTGGTGTTGGTGTGGATCCAGGCATGTTTCAAAGCAGAAGGAAGCACCACCACAACCACCTCTTTGACCACGAGCTGGACGTAGACTTCTTGCCCCACCAGACAAGAGCTCCTACCTCACCACCAGACTAAACCTACATCGCACAAAGACACCATATGCCATTGCCATTCTCTCCATCCAACCGTTGTATGTGATGAGCTCTGACGGTAGATTGAAATGGGAGACTGGCAGGCACCCTGCATGAGGCCCTGCAGGCAACCCTCTCTCTACCCACTCCATCGTGTACACACATAATTGTGTAGTGTTGAAAATCTAAAAAGCGCAGCTACTGGTGGAGTTGTTGCATGGCTAAATGGGAGAGAAAGGCGACAAAGAGGATTCCTTCGAGGCTTTGGTTCACCTTGACCGGCCATTACCACTCGAGATTGGTGACTGACATTGAGGACAGAACCATATTTGGACTGAAGCTCACAACAAAACGCCCAATTTGACGGGGACAGAACCATATTAGCCTGGGAGGTGTGATTGGCCCGAGCTCATACTCAAGTTTAATCGAAAAAAGATTGATCTTGATAACTTGTTGGATAAGAATCGGGTGGATCTAAGTAATCACTCAAAATATTTAAATTTAAGTTGACAAGTATTAATTTTCAATATACTTACATCTCACTACTTTTATGAGTTTACGGTGTGGGATTATATTTGAGGGTGTTACAACTTCTTCCACTTAAAATCCTGACGTCTCCATTAAGATTCGATACTTTCAATAATGGTGACGATTTTATCTTATGATGCACTCTTCGATCATTCTAAGTGTAACCCTTTTCTCGTGTTAGAGTAAATTCGACTAATATTATTTGTAACTTTCCAAGTGTAATTAATTGAGAAAAATTAATCTTAATAATTTATTAGATACAGATCCAATTGATTTAACTAATCATCTAAAATAATTAAATTTAAATTATTAAATAATAACTCTCAATTTATATACCTTATCAATCATTTTCATAAATTTATGAAATGAGATTATTCTTACGGGTGCTATAACTTTTTCACTTAAAATCTTGACGCCTCTGCATAGGATTTAGACGTTGTAGCATAAAAGCTTGTGGTTGCATACTTCAAAAAAAAAAAAAAAAAAAAGAAGAAAAAACGGTGTGCTTCCGCCCACACCAATCCACCAAGGAGACGATAGGATTTATTAGGGGAGGATGCATCCGTCCTCCGGCTACCTTTCCCTCTGTTAGGCTGCATTTGGAAGTGTCTTAGTTTTTACTGCCAGGTAAAAGTTATGAAAGGTAAAGTAATGGAGGTAGTGGTAGGTTTGTTGTTGGTTGATTGATAGGTGAGTTGATGGAGGTAGCGGTGGATTCAAGTAACCACTTAAAATATTTAAATCTAATATGATGATGAGTAATTTTTAATTTTCTTATATCTCATTACTTTTATAAATTTACGGCACTAATGATAATTTTACCTTTGCACTTTTTGATCATTCTAAGTGTAATCTTTTTCTCACGCGATAGTGAATTTGGTCATGAGATAAAAAAAAAAGTAATCAATTAAGAAAAATTAATCTTAATAATTTATTAGATACGAATTTCATGGATTTAACTAATCATCTAAAATATTTAAATTTAAATTATTAAATAATAACTCTCAACTTATATTCCATCACTCATTTTTATAAATTTATAATATAAAATTATTTTTAAAGGTGATATAATCTTTTCCACTTAAAATCTCGATGGCTCTCCACTTAAAACCTTGTGGCTGCATATTTCACAGGAAAAAAAAAAAAAAAAAAAAAGGTTGTGCGTGCTCGCACACAGAACAAGGATATGATAGGATTTATTCGGAGAGAATGCATCCGTCCTACAGCTACCTTGCCCTCTCTTAGGCTGCATTTGGAAGTGTCTTGGTGTTTACTGCCCGGCAAAAGTTGGGAAAGGTAAAGTAATGGAGGTAGTGGTGTGTCGGTGGTTGGTTGATTGACAGGATTGGTTGATGCATTTTAGGTTGTATGTTAATATACTTTAAATAAAAAGTGATTATAATTTATTTATTTTATATTTAGTTAATAATAATTTATCATTACTCTTATTTTATTAAAAAGTAGATATGATAGATAAATTAATATAATTGTAAAATTTTAAGTTAATATTTCTCATAAATCATACTTAACTCACGACAATAATCATTTTTTCCCAATCGTGTCACCTAATCCATCATTTTGATCCACATTCACCCACGGCCATAAATATCTTATGGAGGAAACTTTATAGATTTTACAATAACGATGATTTAAGATTAATTTATTTGAAGAGTCAGGAAGATGTTAAATAAATATAAAATTAATGTAAATATTTAATTATATTTATTTGTAGAGTAGTTTTAATATAAATTTATATTTACTTGAATTAGTGTTATGTTGTGGTATTTAGTTGGTAGTGATATTAAAAATATAAAATGTAAAGGATATTAGAGGTGGAAGTGATGTATAACTTTAACACATATTTAATTAATATCAATGAAAATTGATGTTAAACAAAATCCATATAATAAAGTAACAAAACTCAAATTATCAAATGAAAGATTATCATGATCAAGTACATAAAAATTAACCCTTAATTTTAAGGGTTAACCTTCCCGGTCAATTAGATCTTAGGAATGTTTTACGTAATGTACCAGGCATTTGACATAGGTTTGTCCTACCCATGTTTGATGACAAGATAATTTATCATTACTTCTTTTTACATAGATAACCTCCTAAGTTAACTTTATTAACTTTAGGCTTGCAAGCCCTCGTCGTATCCTTAGTCCCAAGACTAAGAAAGTAATAAGATTGAACACCTCAGTTAACTCACATGAAAGCCCATATATTTGGTCACATAATCTTCAGAAAATAAAATTTCGTTGGTGACAATTTTTTATATATCACCATTAATATTCAAATATAGTATCTATTTGACGTGCAATTAAATATCATCAACGACGTTCAATCTGAAAAAGAAAAAAGAGCGTGGATGTTTATGTTAATATACATATGTTCGGATTGTAAATGACCGAATTAATAAAGTAATATTTTTTTATTTTGTAGTAAAAGGGAAATAGGAGAGGAGATCCCGTGAGTGTGAAGGGAGGGAGCTGTGCACATCGGGCGGGTCGGAGTATATTTCATTTGAGTTATCCTTTATTTTTATTTAAAATTATTTTAATGGGTTAATTTGTAATTATTTAAAAAATATCTAAATTAACATGAAAAAATATATGAAATAATCTATAAAAAAAATTTATTCTACGTAAACTTCAAAATAACTTATCCTAAATTAAATCCTCTTACTTCAACTCAAAATATCATTTCCATCAAATAAGATTAATCTTTATTTTGATGGATTATCCTCTTTATCAACGTAGGTCAAAGGGGATGGATGGTGATCCTCGGATGTAGACATGGCTTCCTTTTGTAAGTTGGTTGGTTGATATGAGATAAAAACACAAAATTGCAAAATTTTGCAGCCAAGTAAAGAAACGTAGAGGCATTAGGTAAACTACCTAAGGAGTTGCAAGTTGCGTTCCGTGTGTGGCTTACCTCAACCCAAGTTTCTTTCTCGAAATCGACTTTCTATGTAATTATATGATTAGTTTGAATATCGCTCGATGCAAGGGTCATCTATATCATGGGGAGAGTCGTGTAAAAATGGGCTGAGAATAGGAAGATGGAAAATGCGATGCACAAATCTGACCCTACCACAAGATGTCCTTATCCTGAGAGCAATTGATGATGCACAGTCGATCATATGACCCTTTCTTATGAAAAACAAACAAATGAGGGTGCAGAGGACTTCACAAATATCATCCCTAATATTTATTATAATATTTAAAAAAAATAATGATGATGTTTAAGTTAAAATTAAAATATCACATATTAATATTTAAAAATCATTGATATAATTTAATTCAGAGAGAGTTACGTGAACTTTCACGTCGAAAGATACATTTCGGTAACGAAGATCTTGAAAATAGGAAAAAAAATACTTCACACAGGCTGCACGCCTTTTGAAATCATGAGGTCATAAAGTAATGAGCTTTCGTACGAGACGCGTTGTTGAGATGCTTTTCCCTCTTGCGACGTCTTTTATCTTGGCCGTTAAAAGAAGAAACATTTTGCTAATGGAAAAGGCATATGCCCAGACGACCTTAGAGGTTCTCTTTCGAGACGTATACGAATAACTATCTAAACCAAAATCTGATCCGTTAATCTTAACCTACAGCATGAAAGCGATGAGTTCTGAGCGACGCAATTATCTCATTAGAGTAGAGGAAAGTTTGACATCCATTAGGTTGAGATATAGGGTGGATTTGATCACTATACGTCGATTCCTGTTGGTCCTCGTGTATTTGGTACTGAGGTGAGTTACTTAATGTAAGTGGGTACTTGCCACCCCACAGGATCCGGGATTAGGTTTGGCTAACATACACCAACTCTTGTCAGGTCCGTTGGGCAAATCGAGATAATCAGACGAGGATACATGGATGGTGGAGGGGTGAGACTCCTGTTTTGAGAGGGTAAGACCATGTGTTGTTCCGTGCTGTACGTTTGAGCGTATCCACTAGCGGAAAAAACTGATCACGTGTCAATGTGGGGTAGCTACCTGTGTACTTATTACTCGTGCCGTACTCACCGCTATGCCACGACCGTGACCTCGAGCTAATAGACTGGGTGTAAGACTACCACGGGGAACTCTCACGACCAGGAGAGTGCCACGTGTACTTCTTGCATAACAAGAAAACTACAAGCAAGATCGTTCCCTTAAGGAATAAGAAGATTTGGCAATATCATGGAACCTGACTAGCGTACTCGACTTGGAAACACATAAATCAAAAACGGATGAAAATAAATAACCAACGATTGAATATTTTGTTGATTGCTGTTATAATTATGTTATATGTAAATAACTTAACCAACACTTTACTCAACGTTAGGTGACTTTGAATTCTGTAATCATGTTCAGGTCAGGGATTCGATAAGCCAGAGCCACCGGCTGCTGAAGGCATTGGGCCTAGCCGAGCCCAGCTATAGTTTCCTTTCTTTAGTTCGCTACAGTGAATTTTGTTGTAGTGAGTTCCTATAACTTATTGTTATATTCAGTATATTTCTACCAGTTCTCTATTGTGATAGCTACATTTGTATTTGTATTTTTCCACTGTATGCCGTAAAAAACTAGTGGTTTGATGTTCTCTTTCTTTTACCGTCAGTTGTATATTTTATGTTTAGTTACACTACTGGTGTGGTTATGGAATGAATATGTATTTGATTGTTTCTTGTTGAACGACTGTGTCTTGAGATTCATCGAAACGACATATTTTTTAATTTTATAGGAAGTTGAGAACGGATCGTAACAACATCGTGCCATCAAAGCTAATGTATATAAAATATATCTACTTTTAATCTATCCTCTACATTACCTTGACATAAATACGTATTAAAATAGATAAAATTTAAAATAAGATATCTATTAAAATATATTTATTACATCACATTAATGTACTGATAACTTTTATCGAATCACTTATCTTAACACCTAATTAGATACACTCTTAATTTGTTCTCACAAAATTTATCTTGACAAAAGTTATTTCTTAAGATCTTATTTGGTAAAGGGAATAAATTTGTGGAATAAGTTGAAAGATTGAAATAAATAGTTAAATAAGTGAGTTAACCTATTTAGACATTGTAACAGGTTAAAGTTATTCAACAGAAAATGTGAAATAATTTTACATTAGATAAATCCATGTAACCCGACATAAATAAGAGATAAATTAAGTGGTAGATTAAATACTTAACCTATCAAGTAAACATAACCTAAGCAAATGCACTAAAATCTATTATACTCAAATGATGCACAACAAATATTATTTATGCTACTAGGGAGGACACTTTTGTTAAAAGTGATATAATAGTAGATGGTGCTCGAACGCATGCATGAAAATTTTTTCTTTGGGAAGATTTTTATTTTTTTCGATGGATAAAAATTGAGGAAATAAAAATGATACAAAGATGTAACTTCGATGGATAAGGTAGAAGTACATCCTCAATGTTCCGTAGAGAAGGGAAACATAGTGTCCTCTTAAGAGAAAAACTCCATAACCAAACATCAAGGAATAAACTAAAAAATTAGAAAGGCTCCTAAACTATGCACTCAATTCAACAATGTCGGCAAACTACGCTGACAGATATAAACAAGAGGTACCGGTAATAGAAAATTTATTTATATTTTTATATCTAATTACATACACGGACCCTCCTGTCAAGCCTTGTTTTGTGCTCGACAAGGTTGTTGAGCTCAACCTTTTCTTTATGCTGTGTTTGGTTAGGGCATCGTGCTATTTCAAGATAAAATTAGAGTGAAATAAGTTAAAGAGGGTGTTTGGTTGGTGAATAAAATGACTTGACATCATTTTTAGTTGGATAAGATGTCTTAAATATCAGTCAGACATCTGGACATATGTTCGGACGTTCGAAAGTAAAAGAATATCATACATTTCTTTCGTTCTGTACGCTGGCGACACGTAGAGTCTCTCTCTCTCTCTCCTCCACCCTTTCACCCAAACCCTAAAACCTCCCTATTTAAACCCTTCATCCACTCCACACCGCACCACTCAAGCCATCGCCACCTCCACCTTCTCCCTACATTGACCACGCCCCACCAGCCTCCCGTCTCTGTTGTAGCCACAGCAAGGAAGGAGAGGAACCAACGAGGGAGAACGGGGAAAAGTGAGAGAGTGCGAGGGAGTGAGAGCGGGGGAAAAGGACGACGGCCGCGGGAGCTCGATGGAGCTCGAGGAGGAATTCGTGGAAGAGAGGAGGCCGGCAGGGAGCTTCTCAAGCTCTAGCAGCTGCCGCTGCATCGTCTGAGGGCAGAGGCGCGAGTGGGGTGAGCTGCACAGAGTGTCACGACCCGATCTCAGATCCCTATAGGACCCGAGACTGGCTCGCCTCGACTAATCCAAAAACCCAACCGTCCAACGAAAAATAACTAAATAACATGCATCAATCCACAACCACACAAGTACTGTAGCTAAGTAGAAAGAAATTGGCAACAAAAAGGAGAAACAGAATAATAATACTAAAATATTACATGCCTTCAAGAACAGAAAATACAGCCATCACAACAAAAAACTAGTACATAGATGACTAAGAAATACAACGGAAAGTACTGGAAAGTATAACTACAGAAACTCATTAGCAGCAAAAATTACAACTGGGCTCGACTAGGCCCAGCGTCTTCGGTAGCCGGTGATTTGGGCTGCTCAAATCCCTGACCTATAAAAGGTTACACATCTTGAGTCAGCTAACGCTGAGTACAGTGGTAGCTATAACATAAACTGCATTTAACAAGTAGCTTAACATATTATTTTCCGATCCTAGTTATCTTATAACGGTTTGCTGTGTAGAGATCTCTAATCTAGATCCATTACATTACTTAATCTTTTTATTCCCTAAACGAACGATCTTGCTTGCAATTTTCCCGTGATGTAGGATGCACATGTGGCACTCTCCTGGTCGGGAGAGTCCCTCCGTGGTAGTCCTACACCTGGTCTACCACCCCGAGGTCATGGTCGCGACGTAGCGGTGACTACGGCACATGTGATAAGTGTGCGGGTAGCTACCCCGTATCGACACGCGGTCAGTCGTTTCCGCTAACAAGTACGCCCAAACGTACAGTACGGAACAGCACAGGATCTTGCCCTCTCAGAACAGAACAGAGGTCTCGCCCCTCTATAGTCTGCGTACCCTCGTCCGACTATCCCGATTTGCCCAACGAGCTAACAAGAGTCGGAGTAGGGTGCCCAAGCCTAACCCTAGGCCCCTTGGGGTGGCTAGTTCCCCCCTACACTAAGTAGCTCACCTCGGTACCACGTACGCGAGGGCTGGCAGCAGTCGACGTAGAGCGGCCAAACTCACCCTAGGGCTCAACCCAAGGGCGGCAAGCTCCCCTCTAAACTACAAGGGATAGTTGCTCTCTTCGGTACTATGTACACGAAGGTCAGCTCACTTCACTTAACGATCGCCCGTGGGTGGCAAATCCAGAACCATTCGGTTCTCCGTGCTACGGTATTCTTGTCACGTTCTACATTCCCCGTAGGGTTGTACATGAGTTTCTCTACATACGGTTTGATATATATATATATATATATATATATATATATATATATATATATATATATATATATATATATATATATATATATATATATATATATATATATATATATATATATATAAATAATAGGCAGCTTAGTCACAGTACATGTTTGTTCATAATGTGGTTCATTCCAGATAATACAAACAGCTCATGATCTACTCAATCATGCATTTTTCTCTAGCCTTAGTGTTCATGTCACAACCTTGGTTTCAATTGAATAAATGTATTCTAAAGCATATGCTTATTTCTTCCTATGGTTCTTCTCACATCCTAGGTTTAATTAATTTCATGCAATTTATTAATCTTGGAGATTTATAGTCAGAACCACTCTACCAGGATAACCGGGTCGAATGGGGGCTCGTACAACAGCTTCCGACATCTTCGTAGGTCTCGTACAATCGACGGATTGGAGACCTAAAATATGGATTGATAGGTCAAAAAGGGTTCAAGTGTTCAAGTGCTATAGACAAGGTACCATTACATGGAGAAAAATGTATAGGAGACAAAGACGTTTCGTTTACGGAAAATCGACATCGTTTGGGCCCTATACGGGCCTGAAAACACGAGGTCTGATAGAAATCAAACGTCTGGGAGAGATCCCAGACGTCTTAAACCAACTTGCAGGCATACGTCTCTCAGGATGCCTCTATCGGACATCTGGAACGCAGTGTCGACGTCCGATGGTTTCGTCAGATGTCTAGAGATGCTCACGGACTTCTGAAATTGCCTCGGTCCTCACTCCATCGCGCCTCCGAACCTCTAACACATGCGCACGCATTGTCAGGACTCGATAGAGAAATAACGGAGAAATAAATCTCTACCAAACGTCTCATAATACCTTCGGACGTCCTCCCCTACGTCTGGAGGTCACTCTGGACGTCTGACTCTGCGGAAAAGTGACTTCTGCGGAATCGCTCTGGGCTCTCCTCGTTGCAGAAGCTGCAGTAAAGCAGCACAGCACCCTTCGCTCCTGCGCTCAGACTCACGATCTACCCTATGCTCGCCGCTCTCCGCTCGCTGCTCTCCGCTCACTTTCTCCTTCTCTGGCTCGACTGAAATGGCGTGAGACGAAGAGGACGAGGGGGACTTTACAATGGGAGAGGAGGTGAGGGGAAGGGCATGGGCGAGGCTGTGGTGCGGAGTGGTGTCGCAGGGAGGAGAGAGGCGATGAGGGAGTAGGTGTGGCGTACGTACGGTACGTGCCGAAGAGAAAACGTATTTTCAGACGTTCGACGATCTCTCGAGACGTCTAGTGAGCATCCCAGATGTCTTAAAGAACCGAAAGGTGACAGGACGTTTCGCAGAGGAGTCGTGATACTGGAAGCTGTGGGAAATAGCGAAGGCCCTACCAGGAGGGGTGACGTAATAAAATGCGGAGTAGAATATAAACAATCTCACAAAAAAATCAATCACACAATGTACAAAATAATTTCTAGGTGGAAACCCAAACCAGGTGAAAACCACCACCTAACCCTCTTGAGTTAGGAATTTTCGATCAACCAAGTTGATCAAATCCACTAAACGAATCACTTAAACGAGGGTGATTCAACCTCAATTACAACCACGCTTCAAGTGCGAAGGTAGCGTTCCTCAACCCCTTCTCTTCACAAGAAGGATTTTGTCCCACGATGGAGACGGGAATTCGCAAAGCGAATACCCAACCAAATAACAAAGATAAAATAACAAATATAGTCCTATAGAGCCAACAAAGATTTAAACCTAGCTTCTATAGGAATTAGGAAACTCCCCTTTGCAAGGAGTGCATCGAATCGATGACGCGGGTGCGTGAGCCACGCGACGGCGCAACGTCGCTCTCGTGAACTACGGCTGGAGAGTGGGTGCGCAAAGGCTTGATGCTCTCAAGATGTAGAACTTGAGCTTAAAGAGCAAGAGATTCTTTTTGGACACAAGAGAGTGGAAATGCTTGTTCTTGGTGTGTCTAGGTGTATCTAGGTGTGTATTAATGTGCAAGAGGTTGCTCTCTATTTATAGAGGCCTTAGGAAGGCTTTGGAAAGCTTCCATAGCCGTTGGGAGCAAAGCCTAAGAGAATCAGGCTGAAATCAGGAATAATGATTGCACTGACAGGGTTATCAGACGTCTGGAAGATCACTTTAAGATGTCTGATTTTAGGCGGGTTTCTTCCTGACTTGAATCAGATCTAAATAGGGTTCTAGTGCAAGTCTATCAGACGACATACAGGACGTCTGGAAACCTACTTTTTCATGGGAATGGATTTCCAAGAGAGTGCAACGGTTAGAAAATCTCTGAGAAAAGATTTTGGGTCAGTCGAGGCAAAACAGTCATATATCAGACGTCTGGAAAGGCTTAAGGACGTCTGATAAGGCTCTAACGGTCATATCATCCAGTGTTTGCTGAGTCAACCAACGGTCCACTAATTTGACGTCTGGTAAGTCCATTAGATGTCTTCTAAGACGTTTGGACTAAGGTCTGGACGTCTGATTTCATCAGACAGAGCCAATTATGTCCAGCCTAAATGTTATCAGACGTCTGAATCAACAGTCAGACGTCTGATTTTGGAATTAGACGTCTGGAAATGCTGTTTGAACCCTATATTAGTTTTCTAAGTTCTCCAAAGAAAACCTAAGTGTCCTAGGGTTGTACAGGTGTTCCTAGGACTACTATTTGGGTACTTTGAGGCTCTTTAACATGATATTCTAAGGAATAAAAAGAGCAACAAAAGAAACGAAAAGTACAAAGAGTACAAGAGAAGGAAATCTATCATATTCTTCATCTCCTTCCTTCTTCAATCTATCGCTCCTCGCGAATCTCCTCTGTTTTCCATCAAGCTCCTCCAATCCGTCCTGGATGCGAGCTCGAACTCCGTCTAATCATGTCTCTATTTGCAATTTGCCTGAAATCTAAGACTTCAAGTGCAAATGTTAAACGACACGTGTTTTGTTATCATCAAAACAAATGATCGTGGTGCTCTAGCACCAACAGAAGCTTTCCAGTATCATATGTCTGGAGGGTCGAGCAGACGACTCGAGAGGCATCAGGATGTGCGGTGCTGAAGCCGGACGTCCGAAAGCATAATATCACGCGAGGTACGTGTTTCCTACGCTACTTTCTGTCATGCAGATCGTAGCACAGGAAATGTTTGGCTGTTAATGAGTCTGCGTTTTCGTACACAGGTGCGGGGCGTTGGAAAGGTGCGCGGTGCACCTTTTTAGGCACTTTTGGACATCTGACCTCATCGCCAAACGTCCAATGACACTCTCAAGCGACCAGAGGCGTAGTTCGACGTCTGGAACTTCCTTTGGATGGTCATAGAAGGATCCGGACATCTGAGGAACCCGCAGGAGACACAAGGTAAGATCTTACGTATTTTAAGACGTCTGCAACTAGTCCCAGGCATCTGATTTTGGACAGTAACCATATTTTTGGTCCGGTCAAGGCACAAACGGAATCAGATTTTTGCAAATGAAGTACCGCTGTTTTCCACTCGAGTTTCTCAATATGTTTGTGTTGAATACCTACAGTTTTGAGCTCGTCTGATGCAAATTAATCGCTGGTATAGGTTACCAGCCGGTGGCGTGTTTGGGACTCGCGGAGACGACAAGATTTGCGGTGTAGGCCCCCATTCCTCTCGTGATAACTGGTAGAGTGGTTTACTATAACATTAAGATTTACACAGTGAAAGAGCATGTTTAGAATACTTAAATAAATCTTAGGATGAAACATGAACCCTAGGTTAGAAACAAATGAGAATGGTTGAGCTACTCTGTTTACATGAGATGCATGTTAAAATACAAGTTGCCTGTATGTGAATAAGAAATTGAACTGTGAAATCACAAGTTGTATGTATATGATTGAGAATTGAATTGTGAAAACATGAGTTGCCTGTATGTGAATGAGAAATTGAACTGTGAAACTACAAGTTACATGTCTATGATTGAGAATTGAATTGAGAAAACACGAGCTACCTGTATATGGATGATGAACCAGTTATGAACCATGAGATCTGAATACTAATAAATGGAACGAATAAGGTACGTGAACCCTACGGGGAATTAGGAGGAGAACTCCTGGATATGGAAAGTAAGTTGGCCCTTGTATATGCTACGACTCGACAGTGACCTCAGGGTGGTTGACTGGGTGTAAGACTACTGCAGGGGGACTCTCCCGGCCAGAAGTGCACCACTTGTACCTTCTACTCCACAAATGACTGCAATCAAGATCGTTCCCACGAGGAACAAGCAAGATCAAGAAATACTTGGATCCTTTGTGAATTAAGTGAACTAGAAATACATAGATGAGATAAATAGAAATGAGAATAAAACCTGATTGTTTGTTTTATTTTACTTGCACATAAATAATGTAAACACCACTCCGCTCAGCGTTCACTAACTCTGTCTTTTCGTAACCTTGTTCAGGATTAGGAGTTAAGCAGTCCGAGTTTCCGGCTGCAGAGGGTGCTGGACTCAGTTGAGTCCAGCCGTAGTCGTTCTTTCCAGCTCTTTTGCTTTTTTGCTGTTGTAGTTAGTAATAGACATCTATTTTACTGTTCTTGTTACTTTCTATTTTCTTTCCACTGTTGTTGTTGTGGTAGCATGTACTATTTTGAGACAGTTACTCTACTTTCCTTTATTGTTTCATTTTTCCTTTTACTTAGTTATAATGCATGCGTGAATGTTGTATTATTTCTTGCTTTTGTTTATTTCTCGTTGGACGACTAGATCTTGAGATTAGTCGAAGCGAGCCGATCTCGAGTCTTGTAGGGATCTGGAAATTAGGTCATAACAATGAACTTATAATGATTGGAGGTTTGTAATGATTGGTATTGTGATATTTTAATATTATAATATTGTGAGTGTATATATTACATTAGAATTGGTATATTTTAATATATTAAAGTTTGATGTAAATGAGCATGACGTTGATGTGAATAAGAAATGTTATTTATGAAATATAAAAAATAACGTTGATATGATGTGAGTGAAATATTACCGAATCCTTTCGAAGAAATCGTTAACCTATTTTTATCTCACCTACTAACTAGCCGGTAAAAAAACCTCAGTTATGAGAAAACCAATAAGAAGAAGCTGTACTTTTTGCCCCGATTTTACTTGCTAACTTAAACCAGTTGAGCTCCGCTCAAAACACTTAGAAGACTGTTGAGCTTGTGAGCCAAAACGAGCCAAACCAATTCAGTGCAAACTTTTCTAATGACTTTATTTAGAAGCGATGACTTACCTTCAACTTTAAATGTATATTCTTGTTACCGAGCATGTGTAAATTGCATCATGGATTGGACACTCATTATGATGTTCTCCTAAAGAAAAATTTTGCTTCGAAAATCGGTATAGATGAGCAAAATTTTCCCACGTCCATAACGTACAATTATAGGAGAGAGAGAGAGAGATAGGGGGGGAGGTGGGGGGATTCGTTCTGTTGGATGCTATATGTTTGGTAGAATTAAACTTTTATTGGATACCCAACTTTTTTGAATCCACAAGTGTTGAAATAGATTCCTTAATTACGAATTTACGGAATTCCATCCTCTAACGAAATTATCTAATTTTTATGATTAATTTAATTAATTTTTTTCTTATTCTATTAAATAAATATTTCAGACAAAATAAAATTTCTTAATTTTTTTATAAAATAACAAATTCAATCAAATATCAAAATTTTTCTCATATTTTTATTTCTTTTACTTCTAATTTTTAAACAGGACCTTGGGGCATTAGGGGCGAAGCAACATGCGGCGAGGTGTATGAGGTGTCAAATTGAGGTGGTTTTGAATAATTAAATTTGTAATCTAACGTACAGCAATCATTAATATGCGTCCAAATTACAGATAACCTCGTAGAAGTGCCTCTAAATATACTGGTGGGTTTAAGGGGCATTTACCTACTCTCAAAAATTACTAGGGTACTTATCCGGTTTTGTTTTATTTTATTTTTTTCAAGGGGGATTTCTCATTAATAAAGGTAAAGTATCCTGCATAAAAGATGCATAGAAAGAGAGAAGAAAAGTTTAATGTTCTTGAAAGGGGAGGTTACGTCCCATGATAACGGAGGAAGATCAAAATTTAGAAGTCGTCAAGATAAGAAATAAAAGGTTAGAGAAAAAGAAATACATCTTAAGAATGAAAATCAGACGACCTCCTTAGAAAAGATAACTCTACAATCATAGATATGATAAGTGCCAGCGAGATAAAATTCGAAGATCACGCTAAATAAGAAAGTCGAAATATATCAACCCGAAGGTCGAATTTGACCCTTGACCCGCATCAGAAATTCGACCGTCGAAACCCGACATCTCACGTGGTCTCTAACAAAATAACCTAAACTAAAAATCAAGAAAAAGAAAGGATCCAAACCATCTACAGGGAACAAGAACACACAAGTCCTCTAATAAATACCGACATGCAAAATAAGACTACACATCTGCACTCGCGCCTCGACGTCGAGTGCCCACCCGTTTCCTCTACATGCCATCCAATCATGATGAGAACCGTTGCGCTTGAGAAGAGTAAGAGAATCCCTCGGCCAAGTAACAGTGACAGAGTTCATGGTAAGCCCTCGACCAAGCAACAACGGGGGAGTCCTCGCCAATCAGAGCACTCACCGAGCGAAGGATGAACAATGGCCACGATCCTCACCGACGCCACCCGATCTCGACCACTACAATCCATCGAAGCCCATGCATGTCAAGTTCAGTGTCAAAGGAGGGATCTCGAGGGAGGAGGAAAGATCCTATGGGAGGGAGGGCTTCGATCAGCTCTAAACGGCCAACCAGAGCCCCGAAGCACGAAGAAAAGAGAGAGGAGCGGGGGACCGGGAAAAAGAGGAGCAGTTACCAAGCAGAAATCTCAACTATTGTAGTGATATATGTCGCTGAATAAGTACAAAATTTTCACATCTAAAAGTAAACTCGCATACTGTAGCACAAACACCTAAGATTTAGAGCTGGATTCTCTCGAGTGTTAATGATTCCTTCGTTATTAGTTAGGACCCTAAATTTCAAACAAGAGGGTCCATACAAAGTGTAATAGATATTATCTTATGAGACAAATTTATCCCTAGAAGAATAAAAAAGAAAATATATCTAGCGAAATGGTTGTTGTCATGTGTAGTTTACACGATCCCTCTACGATAAATTTAGAGAGAAAAATAACTTTTTCTCAAAAGTTAGTCCTATTCAATTAAGTTGCCTGGTGTTGGACTCAGTTCATTTAAGGAAACCCATCTGAATTATTTAAGCCCAAATTGGTGATTTGGTAATCTCCAATCTTTATAAATTACATCTCAATTTTATGAATTTTCAATATGATATTATTTTGGAGCAACACTGTAACAATCAAGCTAGATCTAAGTTTATTGGAGAAAAATTATTCTTAATGACTTGTTTAATCTAAATCCAATAGATCAAAAGTAATCACTCAAAATGGTTAAGCAAAATTATTGAGTAATAATTCTCCATTCTTTAAATCCACTTTTTAATTTTATGATTTTTTTGAAGTATTATGATTTCCCCAACTTGAGCTCACAATGTTCTTGTTGCCACTTTATCAATATACTCACAGCAATAGCAGTAACTCTACCTCATAATGCATCCTTTGGTCATTTTAAAGGGTAAACTCTTTCCCTTACCATAGGAATTTTAGTTCTAATGTCATTTGTAATAACCTCATCTTAATTTGAGTATTGTTGAGAAAAAAATATCATTAATAAATTGTTAGGTGTGGGCCCATGTTGCATAAAGAAATCGTCTAAAATATTTAAACTCAAGTTGTTAGGAAATAATTGTCAATTGTGACAACTTGAGTCCTGCGAAGTAACAAAATTTCAGTCATCGTATGCTAACCACTAGCACAACTCATTCACAAGATTGTAGTCATCTAACACATAATCATAAAATATAAATATAGCGAACAAACAAATCATATTGCACAAACTAAATGAATATAAATGAATACTGATCAGAGAATTTACTGCAGAACACATAATATAATTCCAAGGAGCTTCACAACTAAAATAACCTTACGAATTGCCAAGTATACCCGAGTATGGAATCCAAAAATACGTCAGTAAAAACTGAGTATAGTAGAAACAATAACAGCAGAGTATAACACCAATCGAGGACAAGAGAAAATGGGTTTTACAGCTTTACTTAATTAATTTATTAGATATCTCATTATCCCATTTCGTTTTGTATACTATATGCCCAAATTTTCGTAGTTCAAAATTTATCAATTGACGCCTTGGGTACAAGATAATCTCGTGTAACTTCCTGCAACTCAAGACCGATATAAGCCACCTTCTTGGCCGGGAAAATTACTTATATCCATCAAGTCGCTCCTCTCCATCACCTTAGAGTCATTGTGAAAAGGGGTGGCAGAAACATCGTATGGTGTGAACACGTACACGCCATATGTATACTGACCCACCCACCGGCTAAGAAAGAAACTACTCCAACCCTTTTGCTCTGCAATTCGCGATCCTAATTAGCCGCTAAGCCCAATAAAAGAGTCATAGGGAGACGAGCAACTCCCAAAACTAGCCCGTGGAACTGATATGAAAATATCAAAGCTACAATCAAAATCCAGTGAATAGCGTGGCTAAAAGCCAATTATCTAATTCCTTTAATTCCTGACAAATCCGTCGTACTACATTTATTTCAGATAATTGTATCTTTTGATTTCATCAAATCTAGCCCTATTTACTAATTCCACATCTTTAAGTCTAGGATGAACGTGTATTCATATCAATTCTAATATTATCAGTTTACAAATAATTTTCATATTATGATGCTAATTCCATGCTATTTACCAATTACAATCTAGATGGAACCAATTTCACATAAGTCTGAAAAATCCTTAGTTAATTTCACATTATTAATTCCAGGTTTAATAAAATCCTCATTATTTTTCATCCATTCATTTACTGGTATTTCTGAGTTTATGATAGTGGTCTAATATTATCCGTTTAATAAAGAACAACACAAAACTTGTTTACGAAAAATGAATCTTATTTCATATATGCGATAACAAGGTACGTATGATCATTAACTCTTAATCTTTCTCATAAAATTCAATTATTTCTCATTAACTAGGGAGAAAATATCAGAGTTGTTTTACACATGCTATGATGACTATATCCAATAAGCATAAATGCTGTATAATCCGTTAAATCATGAGAATCGTTTATAATTAATCTGATAGTTAACTAAATCAAATTAACTATTCACAATCCAAGTCACAAACTTGATTTTCAACATCCATATTTTAGATTCAAGTTCCCCAAAATAGCGAGAAACACGAAGATAGGTTCTAATCTCAGCAAGAGGTAAGAATACACACTAAACGGTGCAATATGCAAAGAAAATCATCATGTAGACAAACCATATGGGAAAGAGAGAGACTACTCTACCTAATGTCAATGAAGGGTCACGTTGACTCCGAATTATGCACAAAGGGCCTGGTGGTAGTCGTCACACCCGCCTCGGGATCCGCACATGCACTAGGGTAGGATTTCGTTCACATGGACCAAAAATAGGGTCGAAAATACTTAGTTACGTTTCTGACTTTTCACTAAAGAACATACTCAAAAATGAAAATAAACTATATCAACGCATAATATGCGATGATATGATTCCAACGGTACCTTATTTGTCGAAATCTGAGATCGGGAAGGCCATGAATCAGTCGAAATAGCGTGAGGGGTTGCTGAACCACACCAGACTGGTTGGCTCATGCAAACCGACCGCCGGTGCATGCACCTGACACATGTCAGGCGTCGATTGGCTGCAGCGCCTTCATGCAGATCGCCATCGATTCGTGCCGCCACGTGTCGGGGATCCAACAGCCAAGGGAAACGCACGTGAGCGCACGCTCACCGCTCAGTGCCCCTACACTCGACACGTGGCGCTCATTGAACAAGCGTCACCGGATCAAATAGCTGCCACCGCCATGAGCCCTGTGAAATTTGTGGTGGGAAGCCCATGATTTTCAGAATTACAATTAGGTCCCCGAGATGAAAAATTTTTAATTTTAAAAGGAAAATCTAATATTTTCCTTCTCTCTTCCTCTCTTAATTTGAGAGGCTTAGAGATTAATAACGACCTAAGGACCCAAGGGGGTCCTTTTATAGGCCCAAGGGCTGTTGGGATTAAGATTTAGTAGAGTGAAATAACTAAAATACCTCTGGAGCTGGGTCCACCTTACATTTGGTTCTTCTAACTTATTTTAGCCATAACCTGAGCTATACACCTCAAAATCACACGAAACAAGCGTCGCCGGAAAGCTTGTGACAAAAGGAATTCAATGGTGCCACATATGGCACCTTTTGGACAACTTTTGACCAGGGTTGACTCGAAATACGTGTTTTTTAGCAATTTAAGGAGGTGTTGACACCGACACCGAACCACAATCAGGTTTCTGGGTTCGAATTAACCCGAACCACTTTGAAATAACTCAGAACCTGGATTTTGGGATGTTACATCTGTCCTTTATATCTCACTACTCATTTTTATGAGTTTCCTATACAAGATTATTTTTGGGGGTTTACAATTTCTCTTACCTAAATTCACAATGTCTTTCTTTCAACTTGATTAATATAACTCTATTAGTGGTAGCTGCTCCATCTCTTGGTACTCTTTGGTTGTTTAAGGGTAGTCCTTTCCTTCTATTAAAGGAAATCTACCTCTAATATCATTTGTACTAACCATGTTTGCACTAGAGTGAAATCTGAGAAACATTGCATTTAGTAACTTAGGTTTGAGCATAATAGACCAAAAGCAATCATCTAAAATGTTTAAACCTAAGTCATCTAATAGTTATGCCCAATCTTTTATACCCACTATACTCAATTTCCTGAGTTTCCATATAAGACTATTATTGGGAGTGCCATGTAGGATTATTTTTTGGAGCAATAGAAGTACAATACAATGATGCACAAACAAATAACCCTAACATTTTACTAGGCAAGTTGATTAGCATAAATCTTTGTGATTATAAGCGAATTAAATTAGATAGATGAAATGGGAGCACATCTTCTACTCAATCAGAAAATCGTTAGCGACAGATAAGAGGAAAAGCCAATTAAGTTAGATGATGTGCCATCTTTCAAACATTCAAGCAACATCGAGGATAAGGGCTTGATTCAAAATGAGGAGATGAACCACAATCCTGATGCATTTTGGATAACAACCCTACTGTAGATGGAGGATTTGAGCTTACCTTATTTGCAAAATAGTTTTTAGTATATCATCGGTCTTCGATAAAGGAGAGAATAACTCAAAGAAACATTTATCATATGGTGTCCACAAAATTATCCATCAAAACAATTCTCTCCCTCTAAGTAAATATGTGATTTTAGATGTTAGTGCGAGAGGCCTTACCACTTATATTCAATCCCGATGATCAAAATATCCGTCTTAAGTTTGTCCTAACCGCAACGAAATATTTCGCTACTTCAGGGTAGCCCTTGCGTAAAAAATGATAAAATAAGAGCATGGATATAATTGTTCGATGTATATTAAAAAGGACCTACGCAGGAAAATATAATTTGCTAACGTAAAAGTGGGGATTATGTCAGACATCCACTTTACATGCATACCGTCTTCATGTGCATAAGTGCATTAAAATATCATTGATGATATTTGTCATTACCACGTAAAATGTTACATATGATTGCGTAGTGATTGACGTCTCTATGCATACCGTCTTCATGTGCATAAGTGCATTCAAATATCATTGATGATATTTGTCATTGCCACGTAAAATGTTACATATGATTGCGTAGTGATTTGCGTCTCTAATTTGACCATCTTATACTAGTATCTAACATTAGGCATTTATATTAGATGGCTATGCATGTATCGTGTAAATATTTACATTTGTGTATTTCGGAGAGGAAGATAGAGAAAGAGATTGAGCATCCATTCATTCATTCATCCATTTCATTCCTTCCATGGCCACCTCATTCCCATTTAAATTCCTCCACGTATTCCACCTAATAAAAGCCTACACTCATTTCCCAACAACCTAAGTGCCTACATGCAATATTCCCCTCTTAAAATATCCTAACAACCTACACCTACACCAACCACCCTACCTCCCATTATCTATAAAAGAACCCTCACCTCAACCTTTGCAGGAGGTCAGCCTCACCCACACCAAACCACACACCACCAGCCACTCCCCCTTACAGCAGCAACACCCCCACTCCTCCACAGTCGGTCACTCTCTTTAGCTCTCCTCTCTCCCTCTCCTCCCCTCCTCATTCTCAGTATCCTCTCACGAGTTGAGAGGAACACTGAGAGCAGAGGAGACTCTCCCGTGGGTGCAACCACCACAGTGAGGGTACACCACTGCCCAGCTCCTTTGCGAGCAAGTGGGCGTGGTGGATTCCCATTTTGAGTTTTTTCTGTTGTTTTGTTATTTTGTTTGCTATTTTTCTTTTCTTTCTCTTCGTGGTTGTCCTCCTTATCGCCATTTTCAAAGCAAGAAGCTCTGAAGCTCCTTCCCACGCCATCGTGCGCTCGGCTCGGCCCCCACGCGCCTCCGCACCCATCTGCCGACCATTCTACGCGTCTCTGCAAGCGTTCCCTGTCGTTCCAAGGCCTCCTCCTCGCACTTTCACCTTCGCCTCCCACGCACAGGTCAGCTGGTTGAGCCGTGGAACAATCGATCGCACTTTGCCCTTGGCACTATAATCGTGACCTCACGTGACTACAGTGTTGTGATGGGCCATTCTTCACTTATTCGGTCACCGCAGCACTCTCTCCCCTCCGCACAACCCTCACCAGCCGGTTGCAGCACCCAGCACTGCACCTTTACGCTGTGTGCTCCATTGCCCGCACCTCTCCTCACCATCAGATGACTTAAAACACACCACACACACACTCTCTCTCACAAACACAGACTCCACACACGCACATACATATTCATATACACACGCACATATGCATATATGCATATATTTGTACATAGTTACCTAGATACCTATATACATACATACATATATATATTGATCTATACACTTATATATATACCTATATACATACATACATATATATATTTATAGCTACACACACACACACACATATATTCCACTTCCTCCTTCACACATTTACACCTATCCCCCATTCACATTACCATGTACCTATCCATCTAACGTGCATCATATTGCGGGAAAATTCGCACCAGCTACGTATATTTCCCGATATTCGTTCACAGCAAGTTTTCTACTGTTACGACCCGGGACCGGTTTGCCTCGACTAATCCCAAGACCTAGTCGTCCAACAAGAAATAACCGAAAGCAGGAAAATAAACCACATTCACATATGCAATATAACTAAGCAGAAGAAAAGTATGAAGCAGTAAAAAGAAAGTAAAACAACTGTCTCAAAACATAGTACATGCTACCACAATAACAACAGAAAGAGGAAAGAAAACGAAAAGTAACAGGAATAGTAAACTATGTGTCCATTACTCACTACAACAGTAGAAAAATGAAAGAGCTGAAAGAACGACTACAGCTGGGCTTAGCTGGGCCCAGCACCCTCTGCAGCAGGGAACTCGGGCTACTCAACCCCTGGTCTTGAACAGGGTTACGAAAATACAAAGTCAACGAATGCTGTGTAGAGTGGTGATTACATTATTTAAGTGCAAGTACAGTAAAACAACAACAGGTTTATTTCTCATTTCTATTTATCTCATTTTTGTATTTCTGGTTCATCTATTACTCAAAATTGTTGGTGCTAGAGCACCACGATCATTTGTTTTGATGATAACAAAACATGTGTTATTTAACATTTGCAATTTGAGTCCTAGATTTCAGGTCAATTGCAAATGTGGACGTGTTTAGACGGAGTTCGAGCTCACATCCAGGACGGATTGGAGGAGCTTGACGGAAAACAGAGGAGGTTCGTGTGGAGCGACAGATTGAAGATAGAAGACAAGAAGAATAGGATAGATTCTTTTTAATCCTTTCATGTACTTTTATCTTTATTTTTCTTGCTCTTTATTTTCCTTAGAAATTATGTTAAAGAGCCTCAAAGAACCCTAACAGTAGTCCTAGGAACACCGGCACAACCCTAGGATACTAAGGTTTTCTGTAGAAGACTTAGAAAACCAATATAGGGTTCAAACAGAATTTACAGACGTCTAATTCCCAAATCAGATGTCTGATAAAGTATTTTAAGACGTCTGACTGTTGTTTCAGACGTCTGATAACTGTTAGGCTGGACATAGTTAGTTCTGTCTGATGAAATCAGGCGTCCAGACCTTAGACCAGATGTCTTAGGAGATGTCTGATGACTTTGCCAGACGTCCAATTAGTGGACCGTTGGCTGGCTTCGTAAACACTCCAGATATGACCGTTAGAGCCTTATCAGACGTCCATAGGACTGTCCAGACGTCTGATAAATGACCGTTTTGCCTAGGCTGACCCAAAATCTCTTCTCAGAGATTTTCTAGCCGTTGCAACGTTTGGAAATCAATTCCCACAGTAAAAGTAGGTTTCCAGACGTCCAGACATAGTGCCAGACGTCCTGTATGTCGTCTGATGGACTTACGTAAAAACCCTGTTTATATCTGATTCAAGTCAGGGAGAAACCCGCATAGAATCAGACGTCTGACCTTGAAATCAGACGTCTTAAAGTGGCCTTCCAGACGTCTGATGCCAGAGTTAGACGTCTGATAACCCTGTCAAATGTAATCATTGTCCTGATTTCGGCCTGATTCTCTTGGGCTTTGCACCCAACGGCTATGGAAGCTTTTCCAAGCCTTCCAAAGCCTTCCTAAGGCCTCTATAAATAGAGGGGAGACTTTACACACCTAGACACACCAAGAGAAACACAAAACATACACAAGACATACACCTAGAGAGATCAAGATACACTAAGATCAAGTATTTCCACTCTCTTGTGTCCAAGAAGCTCTTGCTCTCTAAGCTCAAGCTCCATCATCTTGAGAGCATCATTCCCTTCGCGCACCCGCTTTCCCGCCGTTGCGTGGCTCACGCACCCGCGTCATCGTCGACGCACTCCTTGCAAAGGGGAGTTTCCTAAATCCTATAGAAGCTTAGGTTTATTACTTTGTTGGCTCTATAGGTTTGTTGTTTATTTTACCTTTGTTATTTGGTTGGGTATTCGCTTTGCGAATTCCCGTCTCCTTCGTGAGACAAAATCCTTCTCGTGGAGAGAAGGGGTTGAGGAACGCTACCCTCGTACTTGTAGCGTGGTTGTACTGAGGTTGAATCTCCCTCGTTTTAAAGTGATTCGTTTAGTGGATTTGATCAACTAGGTTGATCGGAAAATCCTAACTGGAGAGGGTTAGGTGGTGGTTTTTACCCGGTTTGGGTTTCCACCTAAAAATTCCTGTGTACATTTTGTGATTGCTTATCTTTGTGAGATTGTTTATATTTTCAATTCCGCATTTTTTTTGTCACGCTGATCTCACCCCTCCAAGTAGGGAAATCACAAAAATGTCCAGCTATTTCTTGATCTTGCATGTTCCTCTTGGGAACGAGCTTGATTGCAGTCTTTTCTGTGGAGTAGAAGGTATACGTGGTGCTCTCCTAGCCGGGAGAGTCTCCCGTGGTAGTCCTACACCCAGTCAACCACCCCGTGGTCACTGTCGAGACGTAGCAGTGACTACGGCATGCATGATAAGCGCACGGATAGCTACCCCGCACTGATACGTGGTTGGTCATTTCCGCCAGCGGGAACGTCCAAAGTACAGCACGGAATAGTATAGGACACTGCCCTCTCAGAACGGGGGTCTCACCCCTCCACAATTCGCGTACCCTTGTCCGACTACCTCGGTTTGTCCAAAGGGCCTAACAAAGTTGGTGTAGGATGGCTAGCTTAACCACGGGTCCCATGGGGTGGCTAGCTCCCTCCCTACACTAGTAGCACACCTCGGTACCGCATACGCGAGGACAAATAGGAGTCGATGTAGAGTGGCCAGTCCTAACCCCGGGTCTCAACCCAAGGGAGGCTAGCTCCACTCTACACTAAAAAGGGACAGTTGCACTCCTTAGTACCACGTACACAAGAGCCAGCACACTTCCCTTCTTCATTCCAGCTTCCATTCATCCACATGAATTATACTCCTAATTCCCCGTAGGGTTCATGCTCATATTCATCTCATTTATCCAGATTCAAATCTCATGTTTCATAACTCGTTCCTCATCCATATACAGACAGCTCGTGTTTTCATAATTCAGTTCTCAATCATCACATGCAACTTGTGGTTTCACAATTCAATTTCTCATTTACATACAGATAGCTCGTGTTTTAACATGCATCTCGTAATTATATTAAGAGCATTTGCTAGCAATTTATCTTAACCATGCATTCAAGTAAACAGTACAACTCAAACAGATTCATTCATTTCTACGCTAGGGTTCATTCCACATCCTAGAATTCAATCCGATTATTCCAACCAAGTACATTCTTATTTAAATATTAACAACTGAATTAAATCACTCTACTGGGTATCACGTGAGGAATGGGGGCTTGCGTCGCAGATCTCGTCGACTCCGCGAGCCCCGAACACACCACCGGTCTGTAACTTGTACCAGCGAAAAATGTACATTAGACGAGCTCAAAACAGTAGATACTCAACACGAACATGTAGAGGAACTCGAGTGAAAAATAGCGGTACATCGTTTGCGGAAATTCGATTTTGTTTAGGCCTTAAACGGGCTAGAAATGCAGTTACTGACCAAAATCAAACATCTGGGACTAGTCCCAGTCCCAGATGTCTTAAAAGACGTCAGAACTCACCTTACCCTTCCTGCGGCTGATTTAGACGTCTAGACTCTCTCTGCGACCGTCTGGGGGCAATTCCAGATGTTGGACAAGGTCTCCAGTCGTCTGGAAGTACCTCTGGACGTTTGGCGACGTGATCAGACATCCAAAAGTACTTGGGAAAGTGCACTGCGCACCTTCCCAAAGCGTGCACCTCCATACGAGCACTTGCAGACGCAATGGTCAGCCGACATCTCCTACGTTATGATTTGCGTGGCGTAGGAAGATACGTACCTTGTGATATTATGCTTTCAAACGTCCGGATGCCTCGCCAGTCGTCTGGACTTCATGCCAGACATCTGATACTGGAAAACTTCCAGTACCAAAACCTCCTCGTAGCTCGCCCCGCTCGCACCTCCGCCCGCAGCGGTAGCTCCAACAGCTGCAAGAGCTTGTGCAGCTCCTCACCGGCTTCCTCCTCTCTCCCATGACTCCTCCTTGAGCTCGACCGAGCTCTTACGTGTAGGTTCGGGGCCCTACCGGGAGGGGTGACGTAATAAAATGCGGAATTGAAATAAAATCTTACAAATAAGCAATCGCACAAGTACACAAAGATTTTTAGGTGGAAACCAAAACCGGGTGAAAACCACCACCTAACCCTCTCGAGTTAGGATTTTCCGATCAACCTAGTTGATCAAATCCACTAACCGAATCACTTTAAGACGAGGGTGATTCAACCTCAGTACAACCACGCTACAAGTACGAGGGTAGTGTTCCTCAACCCCTTCTCTTCACGAGAAGGATTTTGTCCCATGAAGGAGACGGGAATTCGCAAAGCGAATACCCAACCAAAAGACAAAGATAAAATAAACAAGTCCTATAGAGCCAACAAAGTAATTATAAACCTAAGCTTCTATAGGAATTAGGAAACTCCCCTTTGCAAGGAGTGCGTCGACGATGACGCGGGTGCGTGAGCCACGCAACGGCGCAATGTCGCTCTCGTGAACAACGGCGGGAGAGCGGGTGCGCGAAGACTTGATGCTCTCATGGGAATGGAGCTTAAGCTTGGAGAGCAAGATCTTTTCTGGACACAAAAGAGTGTGAAAGTGTGTAGCTAAGTGTATCCAAGTGTGTGTTGGTGTGTCAAAGGCTCCCCTCTATTTATAGAGGCCTTAGGAAGGCTTTGGAAGGCTTAGGAAGGGTTCTATAGTCGTTGGGTACAAAGCCCAAGAGAATCAGGCCGAAATCAGGACAATGATTACATTTGATAGGGTGATCAGACATCTAATTCTGGCATCAGATGTCTGGAAGGCCACTTTAAGACGTCTGATTTCAAGGTCAGACGTCTGATTCTATGCGGGTTTCCTCCTGACTTGAATCAGATCTAAACAGGGTTTTTGTTCAAGTTGATCAGACGACATACAGGACGTTTGGAAACCAACTTTTCCTACGGAATGGATTTTCCAACCGTTGCAACGGCTAGAAAATCTCTGAGAAGAGATTTTGGGTTAGCCGAGGCAAAACGGTCAATTATCAGACGTCTGGACAGTCCTATGGACGTCTGATAAGGCTCTAACAGTCATATCCTTGAGTGCCTGCTAAGCTAGCCAACGATCCACTATCTGGACGTCTGGCAAGTCCATCAGACGTCTCCTAAGACGTCTGGTATTAGGTCTGGACATCTGATTTCATCAGACAGAACTAGGTATGTCCAGCCTAACAGATATCAGACGTCTGACACAACAGTCAGACGTCTTAAAATACTTTATCAGACGTCTGATTTGGGAATTAGACGTCTGGAAGTGCTGTTTGAACCCTGTATTGGTTTTCTAAGTATTCTACAGAAAACCTAAGTATCCTAGGGTTGTGCCGGTGTTCCTAGGACTACTGTTAGCGTTCTTTGAGGCTCTTTAACATAATTTTCTAAGGAAAATAAAGAGCAAGAAAGATAAAGATAAAAGTACATGAAAGGATTAAAAAGAATCTATCCTATTCTTCTTGTCTTCTATCTTCAATCTGTCGCTCCACGCGAACCTCCTCTGTTTTCCGTCAAGCTCCTCCAATCCGTCCTGGATGCGAGCTCGAGTTCCGTCTAAACACGTCCTCATTTGCAATTGACCTGAAATCTAGGACTCTAATTGCAAATGTTAAATAACACGTGTTTTGTTATCATCAAAACAAATGATCGTGGTGCTCTAGCACCAACATTACGGACGTCGTCCTCCTCCCCCGCTCTCACTTCCTCACACTCTCTCGCTCCCATTCCTCCTCGCTTTCCCCCTCGCCGCAGCTGCAGCAGAGATGGGAAGGGGGACGTGGCTGTCATAGGAGAAGGTGGAAGTGGCAGCGGCTAGAGTGGTGTGAGGGGTGAAGGAGGAAGAGGTGAGGGGTTTATATAGGAGGGGAGTTAGGGTTCGGGTGAGGGGTGAAGGAGAGAGAGCGGGTCTCTGCGCGCCGCCCGCCCGCAGAGTGCAAAGTATAGTACGAAAGTTTCCACTTTCGGACGTCCAGGCACGTGTTTAGACATCTGACTGAAACTCCAGATGTCTTATTCTGCTAAAAATTTAATGGGTCGTTACATCTACCGAGACTTCCACACGTCCACTCCACACCTGCACACGGCATGTAGCAAGGTTGATCCCACCTTGCTAGATGGCGGTTAACCTAGCATTGTTCTACATTTCTATTGAATCCTAAATTCAATATTCACTATCATATATATATATACATATATAAGCAAAGTATTTCTATTCTTTTCTTTTATTATGTTGATAAAGAAAAGGCAAAAAAAAAATCGAAAATAGAAAAGATAATTCTTGTCTTTGCAGGTACACAATCTTGCGTGTAGCAAGATTCATTTTGAACTTGATTGTTGGCGAATCGCGAAGGACCAATTTTTGACAGTAGCCAAGGATAATTTTTTAGGGTGTGCCTCATGGACAAGACTATCCAAACAAATTATAAAACCAAGAAAAATCTAAAAATATAATAAGTGGTTACCGTTTCGTTCGTTGTTATTGATGTGGTTATTATAGTTGTTGTGGTATATAACAAAAATGGTTACCAGTCTAATACAATTTATTACTCGGAATGAAAAGCTTCCCGAGGTCGAACTCAAAGAGCAAACCAAAATTCTAGAAGCATATAAATTCACAATATATATATGGTTTTACAAAAGTTTAATAGAGAGAGAGAGAAAGAGAGAGAGGGTAATTGACTTTTTCTTCTTCTCTTTCTTTAGTTAGTTCTTCTCTTCAACTTGTTTTCTTCTTTATTCTTCTTTTCTTCTTCTCTGTTTCTTCTTTCTTCTTCTTCTTCAGCTTGCCTTCTTCTTTCTTCTTCTTCTTCAGCAGCTGCGGTTCCTCTTTCTTCTTCTTCTTCTTTCTTTTGCTCTGGCCCTCCTTCTTCTTTCCTCTCTTGCTGCTGACTCTCCTTCTTTCTTGCCGACATCTGATTCAGCGCTCAAACGACTTAACTGCTCGATTGCTACAGTACAGCTCCTTCTTTTCCTTCAGCTTCTTTCCTTCCTTTCTTCTTTCTCCTGCTTCTTCCTTCTTCCCTGCGGCTAAGTCCTAGCTGCTGCTTCTCTTCTTTCTTCTTTCCTGCGCACACACGCAAACATCAGCGCAAAACCTACCCTACCCCTTCCCCGCATCTCTCTCTCTCTGGACCTCTCTTTAGGAAGCTCTCCCAGAGCTGGGTAATCGGGTTGCGTCGCGTGCCTGGGTCCAGGCGCACCGGCATGGGTGGTGCGCGAGGAGTGCACAGGAGGGTGTCAGGTCGGGTCAGATCCGCGTGGGTGAGCCGCGGACGAGACCCGATGATAGGTGAGGGACCTCACCCCGTGTGTAATTGGAAGCGAAGAGCCTATACCACGTTTTCAATTTAAGTGGTGGCGCTCGCTCCTACACTTAAGAGGTGGGACTAAATTCCCACCTCCTCTCTGCTCGCCCGCAGGCGAGAAGCAGCTGTCAATTGGGTAGCAGCGAAGGCCTCGCGCTCTCAATTGAGAACCTTGGCGCCTTCGCGGACTTGCCCTACGTTGCCTGGAGCCCTCGCCTGGCGTCGAAGAGACCTGGAGCTGCCTGCGAGGAAGCTCCAGCAGCTCGTCAATGGCAGCGAGGAGGGTGAACCCTGAAATCACGAAGACGGCCTCCCAGCCACGTCAGATAACACAGGGTGCTTCACCGGAGTATGGCGAAAGCAGTGCGAGGGGCGGCGTGTGGTGAGAGTGCCTGTGGGCGTGCACCTAGGGCAAACTGCGTGTGCAGAAGTGGGTATGTTCGGGGGGTGCTCAGAGTGTGCAGGGTGATGAATGGAGTAGGGGAATCGCTAGAGTGGAGTGAGGGGGAGCTTCTGGGTTTGTTGGCGAGGGGTGGAAAGGTCTGTGGGAGTAGGATGATCTCGCCGGAGATGGTGGCCGGAGGCGGAGTAGGTGAAGGTGGTCGTGGCAGTCGAAGGGTTAAAATACTAATTCAAGAAGGGAAAACTGAGAGGAGAGTAAGGAGAAAATTCCTACCTACTTAGTTGACGAAGAGGGAGAGGGAGACTGCCTGGCACATGCCTACCGGAGCTGAGGACGAAGGCGCCCAGGGGAGGAGTGATGGCGACGAGGAAGAGATCTGAGGACGCCAGCTGATGCGGCCTGGCGTGGGACGATGAGGCAGAGTGGGCTCTGCTGCAAGTGTGGCAGCAGAGCGATGAGGAGGAGGAGAGTTTGCCGGAAGCTAGGGCAATCTGACCGAACAGAAGGGAGATGAAAGAGAGGGGTTTTCTTCGCCAGAAATAGCTTGCGGTGGACGGTTGCCCCTGCCGCTCCTTATAAAGGCATTGGCGCGGAGAGTGGCCCGAGGGAGCGACGTGCGAAGCTCGCCGGAGATGGAGACCCATACCTTTCGTGCGTTCGCACGAGAGGCATGGGCGGTTGCAGGACATAGGGGAGGGTCTCTACGACAGAGGACGACGCAGGGAACCCCTCGTTCATTCCTGAGAACGGGCGCCATGCCCTGCGCGGCGCCATCCTCCACGCAAGGTCGCCAGAGGTATGGTGCCTGCTCAGAGTGGCAGGGAGGACCATTCTGCAAAGAATGACGGGAAAGATAGGGGGTTCTGTGTAAGGGTTTCAAAAGATAAGAGTCAAAAAGTAATACAAGAGGACCAATTTGTAAAGTCGGTCAAAATGGTCTTTTCCTAGACCCAAATTTTTATACCAGCCTAATTTGAACCTAAGGATTTTAATAGTGAAATTGAATTTTAGGTTTGACCACGTTTGACCGGTCAATTTACGCAAAAATCCAAATTAGGTTATAAATTGGGCATGGTTCTCATTTTAGGTGAAAATAGGTTGCAAAGGCCAAATTAAAGGTACTAAACCCTAGGAAATATTTTTTCATGAATTTTAGAGGGTTTAGTTGATTTTTATCCTACCTCAAACCTCGTGAATTAAAGTGGATTTGTTTTAGGGTTACAGAATGTCATTTAATTCGTAGAAGTTGATATAACCTTTTTCAGATCAGATCATCTCACTTTCTTCCTTATTTGGTTTATTTAACCTGTGTTTAGACCCTTAGATATCCTGTTTGTGTACTGCATTGGTAAAATTACAGTTTTATCCCTCATGACTTGTTTTATTCTTTAATTCAGACTTCTTTGAGTTAGGCTTTTCTTTAGGTTTTGTAAGGGCTTCTTCACACTTATTTGGATTAAATTGTACTAGTTAGGGTTTATGATGAGGCTCTCATCAATAAGCGAATGGAATTGATGCGAGTCATAGGAATTGTGTAGAAATAGAGTAACCCCAAACCCACCTCAATAAGTTCGACCCTAGCCTAAAATTGACAAGTTAAAATTTAATTTAGTCTAGGTTTATAAATTTTTGATAAACGCATGTAGATTGTCTTATAGGTTAACCACTTCGACTATACAAAATTTAACGCTAGTATCACCATATTAAATAACCCTACCCACGTTCGAACAACACATCTCTTATGGCTAGTTTACAAAGAAAGATAACCTCTATTATTTGGGGGTTACCCTGAGTTTACCGTGGGGGATAACCCAACTCTTATCTGCCTTACTAACTCATGTTATCCCAACTCATGTTGAGGCATGGGTTGGGGTAACCCTTAAGTTAAGCATCATTTTAGCTCTCCTCCCCCATGTTGTTAAGACCCGTGTCACCAAAACCCTTTTAAGATGTCTGAGAGTTGGCTCAGACGTCTGGAAATTAATTTTTACGTGCGTACGGCCGCGAGTCTGCGCGCGTGCCGCGCACAGACTGAACCCCAGCTGCCCTCTTCTCTTTCTTCCTCCCCTCGCCGACTGCAGGACCTATTTCGCTCGTGCCTACAAATACCCCCTCCCCTCTCCCTCGTTCACCACCGCCCATCCGTCTTCTCCTTCCTCCAACGCAAGAGCGAGAGTGAGAGCGAGCAGCAGTTGCTGCCAAGTGCAGCGGCGGAGAGGAGAGGAGCAGCAAGAGGGAAGAGAAGAGAGCACACAAGCCGTGAGAGAGAGAGAGAGAGAGAGCTCTCCGGAGCAGCTTGAGGCCGGTCGAAGTGCGCGAGGTGGAGTGTGCGTCGGGGAGGTTCCCTCAACGCTGCAGCAGCTAAAGCAACGGACGAGCAACTGTGCGGCGAGGTCGCGCGCAATGGGAAGAAGATGAAGGGGGTTCTGATTCTAGGATTTCTCCCAGAATCAGATGTCTGGACCTACATCCAGACGACATGGACGACGTCTGGAGGGAGCTCCAGACGACTGGGAGGTACGTTTTTCCTCCTACGCTTCCTTTTGCGAATGTCTGTTGCGTGTCGTGTTTGAGAGATTTTGCGTACGCGTGCAGGTTTCGCTTCGGGAAGGCGTGGGACACGCCCTCCCACGTGGTTCAGACGTATAGGCGAGTCACCAGACAGCGGAGAGCATCCCCAGACGTCCGGAGGGATAGTCGGACGTCTGGAACTAGGTCCAGACGATTCAACATGATCCCTGGATGTCTGAGGAGCAGCACAGAGTGAGGTATGATCTGAACCCCTTTTTAAGAGGTCTGGAAGATGTTCCAGACGACTGATTTGAGTCAGAGTTATCATTTTTGACCCGTTTAGGGTCCGTTCGAGGTCTGATTTCCGCGTTTAAGATTCCATTCTTCTTCGTATAAGCTCCTCTACTTGTTGGAATGCTTGTTATCATGTTCTGAGTGATTTCTTGTAGTTGATCCTTGTGTTAGGACCTCATTCTGTTGCAGATTTGGAGGTTGAGGAGGCACGTGGACCTGCCGATCACGCTCCTATTACTCCCGATTTTATGGGTAGAGTGGCTTCCCTTTGTTAATTACAAATATAAATGCATATTTGGAATAAATAATAGATCCTAGTTTATGTCATGAATCCTAGGACCGGAAAAACTAGATTGAATGATAGATCCTAGGGTATGGCATGAATCCTAGGACTAGAAACATTGTAACGATTGTATTAAATGCCTGAAATGCAGTCTTAGAATGGGTAGATAATAATTACCTGTAATTGGATAACAGCTGCCTATGAAATGTAGAGTACTGTTGTTAGTAACTACTACATGTAATTTCTGTTGTTTGAAATTAAAAATGAGCTGCTTGTATATCAATTGGGAAAGAAAGATTGAATGTTGGAAACATGTGCTATCTGCGAATAAACCTGAATGATGAAATATAGTATGGCTTGGCCTGAGAAACATGAGCATGAACCCTACGAGGAATTAGGCGTAGAGCTCCTGGAAATAAATAGAATGGAACTGGAAATGTGAATGGGGAAGTGAGCTGGCCCTTGAATACGGAGTACCAAGGAGAGCGACTGTCCCCCCACTTTAGTGCAGAGCGGAGCTAGCCGTCCTAGGGTGGGGACTTGGGGTTAGGACTGGCTACTTTGTACCGACTCTGTGGCCCTCGCGTACACAGTACCGGGGAGAGCTACTAGTGTAGGGAGAGAACTAGCCACCCCACGGGGCTCGGGGTTCCGCTAGCCGTCCTACACCGACTTGTTAGGCCCACTAGGCAGACCAGGGTAGTCAAGCGAGGGTGCGCGGACTGTGGAGGGGCTAGACTCCTGTTATTGAGAGGGCTCTGCCCTATACTGGTTCCGTACTGTGCTTTGGGCGCACCCGTTAACGGAAATGACTGACTGCATGCCAGTGCGTGGTAGCTACCCGTGCATTTATCGCGCGTGCCGCAGTCACCGTTACGTCTGTCAGCGACCTTGGGGTGGTTGACTGAGGGTAGGACCACCACGGGGGACTCTCCCGGCCAGGAGAGCACCACGTGCTACTTCTACTTTTCGGAAAAGACTGCAATCAAGATCGTTCCCACGAGGAACAATCGAGATCAAGAAAATGACCTGATAAATAAATCAAGTGATGAAAGAAAGAATAATTAGTTAAATAAAGAAAGAAATTGAAAACAACAGCTACCTGTCCACCTTTACTGTTTCTCTTAGTTAGCTGGTTGCCACTCTACTCAGCGTTTCGCTGACGTGTCGTACTTACCACCTTTTTTAGGTCCAAGAGTTAAGCAGCCAGCGCCTACGACTGCGGAGGGTGTTGGGCCTAGTAAAGCCCAGTAGTTGTACTTTTGTTGTACCCATTTTTTGTAGTAGTGAGTATTTTGTTATACTTGTGTACTCTTTTATTGTAAACTTCATATTCCTATACCTGTGTTTTTAATTTTATACTGTTGTGGTGGTGTGTGCTGTAATAGTTACTTCTTTACTACTGTACTTTGTTACTTTTAGTTGCTTGCATGGTGAATGTGATTTATTTTGTTGCTTTTTGGTTACTTTCTTGTTGGACGACTAGGTCTGGAGATCAGTCGAGTAGGTCCGATTCTCGTGTCTCGTAGGAATTCGGGAATCGGGTCGTAACACATGCTCTCCCACATGTAATTTATCCTAATATGCCCCTCCATTATAATATAAATATACAAACACCAACTAACTTACCTACCATCCTGAGAACAAACATGTCTTTTCCAACCTTATCCTCTATTCTAAACTCATATCCAAGTAAAAACTCTCCTCACACATCACAGGCTAACCCACATTCCTAACTCCTGTTTAGTAAGCCCAAATAAGGGTTAACCCCCATTTCTTAAGTTAACACAAACAAAGCTAATCCCCTCTTGCAGAGAAGTTAACTAGGTTAGCTAACCTTTATCATAAATTAGCATTTACAATACATGTGATACCCAGCACCCATCATATATCAAGAAATCATTATCGATTTTCACCTATAATTAAAAATTATCGGTGACATTTGATTTAAATGCAAAAATTCCCGATAGTATTTGATTCTGATGTAAAAGTCACCTGTGCTATTTGGTTCAAATACAAAAATCACTGGTGATGTTTGATTCACCGATGTTATTTGATTCAGATGCTAAAATTACCAATAATATCTTAAAAATCATCAATGTTTTGATTAGGGGAGAGGGGGGAGGGAGTAGTGGTTTACAACGTGATTTTACCACATATGTTACAAAAGAAATTTTTTTATAATTTTTTTATTAAAAAAATATATTCATCTAAACTCAAACTTATATAGAGAAAACTACAAGAGATCGTAGAATATAGCATTTGTTTGTTTTTTTTCGAATAAAAGCTCGTATTAATTTTGGCATCGTGCGTTTGTTGGGAGCGTCGTGGTGTCGCGAGAGGGAATCATCGAAAAGTCCTTTTCCTTCTCTTTCAATATCAATCACCCGATATTCTTCGCATGGCAGCTTTGTAATTGTAACCCCACGGCTTCCACCGACGGAAATCACCGGCAAGCAAATGGCCCCACGCGTCGGTTCTCTTCGTCCCTTTCGTGACACTCCAAGTTGTGTTGCCTTTAATCAACGGTCCGTATCCATGTGCGCTGCCATATGCGGGAATATGGTTCCTTCGTTTCCCTTCTTGGACCCTCCGTTCGCTCGGTGGATGAAGGGATCCCACGGCCCCTTTTGTCCACGAGAAACTTACTGATTCCAACAAACCACCTAAAATATTGTAGTGATTCCAAACCATGACAGCCACTTTGCACCATTCCAAGTTTCTAATGTGACATTATTTTTAGCAGGTCATGATCTCCCCCTCCCCACCTTCATCGAGGTTTTTATCCATCGGTCAATTAGTTCATCGTCTGATGATAAGGAATTCTAAGATGATGCTGTAGAAGTGTTTATAACTTTGATGCCAATTGCAAAAACTCGTGTCCAAACTCGAATGAAATTGACAAATTGGCCCTTAAAGTTCGTTATGTGTTAAGCGGATCGAGCTAAGCACCTAAAGTGCTTTGAATCGAAATCATCAAATAGGTTTTTACGACCCTGCAATTAAGTCCCGCTTTTTGAGTTTGATGTGGGCGTACTTTGAACCTTTTCCGTGGCAAAGAAAGCATATCTGTTGCTAACGACTCTCTCACAGGTTGGATTGATTAGAGGTGACATCGGATTAAAGTGGTAGAGAATCACTTAGTATGATGAGACGAAGCTAGAAATTAAGCTTTCAGGGTAAAGGGGAAAGGCAAAGCATGAGATAATCCACCAAAATTAGAGGTCTTAGTATATAATTCATAAGGATTAATTTACTTAAGAGATTAACCTCCATTCACCTGAAGGGTTAACTTACATAATCTTAATACTTATTTTGGAACATTAACGTACATTTTATTAACATCAATTCCAAGGGATATTAGCAAAACATACGTTAACTTTATAATTCCCCTCTACCCAAACTTCTCTACAAAAATTGATGTTAATACTAATGTAAGTAAGTACTACAGTTTAATGTAAATTTAAGTAAATTGATGTCAACTCTACTCTACATGTAAATAAAAATGAAAATTAATATTAATTTTATATTTTTTAACAATAATTTTGAAACCTTTTAAATAAATTAATCCTTAAAAAATTAAAAGAAATAAGAAAAGACAGCTACCCCTGCCTTCACTGTCACAAACAACTCAGCGTCCATTTGGAAGTTGTGAATAGAAAGGCATTAACGTCAGTTGTGTAAGAATAAGTGTTGGCAACACCATGTTTGTTGTTTGCATGGTGGTATACCTCCATAGGATATGATAATACACCAAAAATTAAAATTGGAAATATAATTAGTTTAATATAATATAAATAGTTATCAACGTCGATAGAAATACTTTAAGCTACATCACAGTCTTAACAATGTAAATTAAGTTATATCAAGAAGTTATTGAGCGGAATAAACATATTCCACTAAACCCCATCTCAAGATAATTCCTCGTTTTAGGATTTCTAATCCCATGAGATTCCCTTCATTCACAAAGTACCCTCAAGGAAAAAGGAGGGATATCTTCAGAATAACTATTGCTGGTATGTGCTACGATAAGACATGACTTGGCTCTTCTTCATCTCCCATTCTACTGCTTGGTCCAGTTTGTATTTATACTTCCCTGGCATACAGAAATTTGATGGTCTCTGTTATGCAATTCTGTTATAGAATCCATCTCAAAAAAAATACTGAGCCTTAAGGTGCTAACTTTTTTTTAGAAGAACAAATCCCCTATGCACCTATTTGGTTGGAGTTTCTTCAAACGTTGGACTCCTCAAATGCAAAGTTATTGCACCCTTAGGTGTAGGTAGCCTTTGTCCAAATCAAGTGATGGCTCAACCGCAACCAAGGATTTGACCTGACAGTAATGTATCTGTGAAAACTGACCCATTTGTAAATGATTAAGGGTATAATTTTGATTTAATAATTTACTTGGCTATGGTTATAGCTTGGGGTTTGACTAGACACAAAAATACTGATATTATGTTTCGGTCGAATAAAACCTTAGATAAACGTTAGCAAACTCTCTAATCTTTTCCAATTACATGTTAAGAATGAATTTTTACCTATGATTCTTCTAATAAAGAGCATGGTTATAGATATTTTTGTTTACAAATTATTTCCTAAGTGTTAGAATTAGTTGAATTCCGTTAGCTGATGGACGATTGTGGTGGATACGAGCATCAGATTTTCAAATAGAATTGAATAGAGGTATGAACATACTCAATCCAAACCAATCGTTGCGGGTACCTAATGGATAAACGGGTTTCGATAACAGTTGATTCAGGTCAGGACTATTTAGTTCCAAAATGGATTTATAACCCCAACCTATTTACATCCTTAAACTCGACCTGTATTTACCAAGTCCAAGATGTGATATAGAATATACTTCATAGTACCATTACAACCTTTTATTCTGCAAACCAAGTGGTCCTAATACCTGCACAAATCGAAAAAGATTAAGCAACTTAAGATAAATTCCTATTTCTCGCATTACTCCCCTTTCTTTTAACTCCTTCCTAAATGATACCTAAAAGTACAAGTTTTTGTGGGGGCAATAAGAACAAAAAAAAGTCAATCCCCTCAGTACCTGTTTTGTGCTGAAAGACTCTGCGTCCCCGAGCATCAACCGCAATCTTCACCCTGCATCAAGAAATTAGACTTTGTCCCAATCTTTAGGACATCCCAAAAATAGAAAGTTTCAATAGGGGTATCTTCAACGAATCATCTATACATGCTTTTCTACATGCACATTCACTTTCCCACCTACTCCAATGTTCGCACCGACGCAATCATAGCATAGTTGCTACGCAGTGCTATAGTGCTATGTTGCTGTAAAAACACCAATGCTACAACATGAATGCCACAATGCTGTAATATCAATGCCACGGCATTCCTCCTTAAACATGATCTGCAAATGGGTTTAAAAAATCCAACGTCCTCCTCCCTCGCCTCCACTGTCACCTCCACCTCTCTTCTTTCATTGCCTAGTCCCTTCCCCGAACAAAAACCATGCTTCACCATCTAGCAGTGAAATGATCCTTTCATATCCGGCCTCGCACACCCCCCACCTTAAAACCCTAAGCCCTCCCCTATAAAACCCCATCCACTCTTTTTCCTCTCAACCCATGACACCTTCCTCCTCAACCCTTGCAGCCAACACCACGTCCCCTCCTTCCTTCCTCGTGTTCTCCCTACCCGCTTGGGGAGTGAGCTTGAGAGAGAAGGCAAGTGCAGAGAGGTGGGGGAGCTACATGAGGAGTCGACGCAGGCTCAAGCAATTGGAGGAACTCAAGAGGGAGAGACCGAGCAAGAGGAAGAGCTGCATGAGGAGGGCGACGTTGCTGCGGTTGCAGCAGCTCGAGCTCGCAAGGAGGATCTTTGCAAAGGGTCCTGCAGAGTCATTTTTCCGCAGTATCAGACGTCTACGACACTCTCCGGATGTCTGAAGTAGTCGCCGGACGTCTAGAGGTGACACCGGATGTTCGATAACGTGCAAAATACCTTGGTGCGGCTGTCACTTGTAGCTCTCTATCCGAATCTTGTGTCATTTGTACGAACCTGGCAAAGTCGCTTTCGTTCTGCGCGTGTTTGTGCAGCTGTAGGACCGTTGGGAAGGTACCCTAGTGCAGTACTCGAGGCACTTTATGACATCCGGAGGCATCAACAGACGCCTGACTTCCCTCCCAGATGACCGGGAGAAGTGCCAGACGTCTGGAAGCTCCCTCAGACAACTATAAAAGACGTAGAAAACAAAGTGAGGATTCTGCTTACGTTTAAGACGTCTGGGACTCACCCCAGACGTTTGATGTTTGTCTGATTTCCCTATTTCAGGCATCAGGCAATCGATCCAGCTAGACCAGCCTACTTGGTCTGGTTCAGGTTAATCAGGTAAAGTGTCTGGGTCGGTTCAGAACTCAAACGAAGTCGGTTTTACATAAACGAAGTACCATTGATTTTCTATCGGAATTTCCTTTGTTGGAGTCGTTTCCGTACTGTTTTAAGCCGATTCTGACATGTTGATGTGCTAGTCAAAGTTATTAATGTCTAATTTGACCAACTGTTTGGAATAGGATTTCAGTCCGTGACACCCACGGGACCTGCGGAGGCTTTGAGATCTACCATTTGTGGCCTCAAATCTCTCGTACACCTTAGTACAATGGTCCTCCCTACTTCTATGGTTTGAATTAGTAAAGTGCATATTAAATTTGAAATATCTGCTTGAAACCTAAGTTATGAAATGAATCCTATGACTGAAAATGTGAATGGTTTCTATTTAGTGCATAAACCTCGATGTTATAAAACCTCAGAATGCATGTTACATTTTATACTGTGATAACTGAGGTAACTCAATGATGAGATAATCACTTATCCTGTTGATGATAGTTTATCATGTTATTTATGAGCTGTCTGTTGTACGAATTAAAAATCAATATGTGATGGAGATACATGCCGTGAAATGAAATAAGATGAGTACTATGCATGAACCCTACGGGGAACTAGGAAAGAAACTCAAGTATACTAAAATGAATATCTGATGTATGATGGAATATGTTGCCTACGGACGCGTTGGTTGGTTGTTCAGACTTGAGTACAGAAAGTGAGTTGACCCTCGTGTACGTGGTACCAAGGAGAATTACTGTTACTTTAGTGTGGGGAAGAACTAGCCGCCCCTTAGGTTGGGACTCGGGATTAGAAATGACCACCCTACAACTCCTATTAGAAGAGCTACTGTCACTTTAGTATATGGAGAAGCTAGCTACCCCTTGGGTTGGAATCTAGAATTAAGATTGACCACCCTACACCGACTCCTGTTAGCCCTACTAAGCAAAACGGGATAGTCGGACAAAGGTACGCAAACTATTGAGGGGCGAGGCCCCTACTCTGTTCTGTGTTGTACGTTTAGACGTATCCATTAATGAAAAGGACTGACTGCGTACCAGTACGTTTATCGCTCGTGCCGTAGTCACCGCTACGTCACGACGATGACCCCGAGGTGGTAGATCAGGTGTAGGACTACCACGAGATGCTCTCCTGATCAGGACAGTGTCACGTATACATCCTGTACCACATGAAAACTGCATCAAGATCGTTCCTTTAGGAAACAAGTGGATTAAGAAATGTTATAAACCCTTATTAGGATAACCGAATCAGGAACACAGTAATAAACGAAAATAGAGGATAATAACTGGAAAGAATATATGATTTCATTGCTACTTTTCTTTCATGTTTAAATGCATTTATCATACATATATATCACTCTACTCGACGTTAATTGACTACAGATATATATAACATATTCAGATCACGGAGTTGAGTAGCCAACACCATCGGCTGCAGAAGACTCTGGACCTTGTCGAACCCAACCGTAGTTGTCTTTTTTCATTTCAGAGGCCCCTTTTTTCTGTTAGTGAATATTTAGTATATTAGTACATATTATGTTATGACTCTCTACTTTAGTGTGATGATTATGTCAATAAACATTACTTTCCACTATAGTTTGCAATATCTTTGGATATTTCTGTTCTATTTTCCATTATTATCCATTATTAATTTTCTACTTAGTTACATTATATGTAAGATTGTGAGATAATTTATATATTTGATTATTTCTCATTGGACAATTGAATCTTAAAATTTAATCGAGATAGATCATTCTCAAATTCTATAGGAAACTAACATCATATCATAACAAGTAGTGACAAACATTCCACCATGAGAAGGTGCTCCATTGCTAGGCTTGTCAAGAACTGTGTGGATAAGTTTCTTTTGCCATTGACTGGGAACAGATGTCATCCACCCAGTGGGAGTAGATATCTCAGGCAAATTTTGACATATTGGATGCCTGGAAATAGGAACATTTCAGACGCATACTAGCTCTTAATGGATAAAGTAACTTCAAATGGAAATGAGTATGTCTATTTTGGAGAATTTCCACCCATGAAACTTGGGTGTTTCCTTATGAGGATTTTTGATACAATAGCAATTCATTCTTATGTATAAAAACTTGTGTTGTTTTTCAGATGAGGGTAAAACATGCATGACATTTACATATTTCATGTATATGGTTTTATACACACTTAAGAATAAACATGCTTTAGAGACGAGATACGTCTTATGGGTTGGCCACCCGTAAGTCTTCATGGAGTATGATTTTGCTTGAATTTTTCTACTCAATTTTGACGTATATACAATTGGTTTTTTTTTCACTGATTTTCTTCTATGTACATACATGCACGAATTTTCCTACTCAGTTTCCATCTTCCATACGTCCGTGTCTATTATTTCTACCATATGAATATTCATGTATAGAGATATAAACATCAAGTTGAAGCCTAAGATCAATAATCTATGTGACAGAAATCATGCATTTGATTTTGAGTGCTTGTAGTTCTGTGCATCGCCTAGTTATCATCATAGGTTTGGCGCATGTAAAGATTTGTAATGCACCTGCAAGTTACACATAAATTTCTTGTCTTATTACAGACTATTTTCTTGAGAAAATGGCAAGATGAAAAAAAAGAAACAACACAATGGAGTTCTCTAATTGAACATGGATTTATAGATACAAGACAAATATATCCTCACAATAATATTCCAATTTCGCAAGCACTATAGCCAACTGTTTATGCTGTACATACCCGAGGGATGTCGCCAGGCTTCCTAGGCTACAGCCTCCACCTTCTCTAGTATATCTTGGCCCTCCCTCGCGAATTCCACAATTGTTTTCACCACAATGTCAGCCCTTTCAACGTGAGGTAGATGGCCACAACAAGGGATCTTATATAGAATTGAATCTCGTAAATCGTTGAGTAGTCTCTGTAAAGCAAAGTGGCAGGACATTAACCATCGAGCAATGATATACATATTATCCCATTACGTATCTCATATGGAGAAATAGAATTGCTGTATTGGTGCAAAAAGAAAATGGGTGTTTTCTTATTCTATCCATTCCATGGCTAGCTATAGAATCTAGAAACTTTGCCACCTATCTTGAACGGTTAAATTTTCCAGAATTGATGCTTTGTTACGGGAGTATCCGCAATGCACAATTTATATTGCTATGCAAATGGATATCCTGAGTGATAACCACAAGAAGCAAACATACAATAAAAGTATGAAAAGGTACATTTTTATGGGTGGTCGCTTGTAACCAAGAGAATTTTTCTAAAGAGAGGAAAAAATGGATAGACATTCATGGCCTCTCCATCTAATTCATCAATTCTCTCAAATAGAGTGCAAAATCAAGAACTTTGCTCTGTTATTTATAGACCAACCATTTACCTGGCCTTTATTCCAATGAAGACTCCCAGTTCTTGAAAATCAAATAACATAAAGATATGGAAAAACAAGACCAGGTTTAATTCCCAGCCATGGAACATGGATCTGGATATAGAAACATCCATTTTATCCACCCAAACCTTCCAGGCTTGGGCAATCAGGGCTACCATTTTGTTCACAGCCTATGAGGAGCATGACCAGAGATTGAGTGAGGCACTTTAAAATTGTCCATGGCTTTGGCAGGTGAAATAAAAATCTGCCTCATCCGAGATTAAAACAAGATCTCTAGACCCATTGCAGCTGGTTTAGCCTTTAAACGTAACCACAAAAGGATCCAAGGTTTGGAGAACTAGCCTTGCACTCAAATCAGGAAAAGGTTTGGATTTCTTTCTCTCCCGATTAAGACTTGATAATCAGTCGTAATTGGTGGCAAACCCTGGAGATAAACCTGGGACTTATATCGGTAGTATCAAACTTCCAACCACGTTGTACACAGTGAATAGTTTAAATTTGATGGGAAAAAGTGATTTATTAAATTTATTTTGATAGAAATTATTGCTAGAGGAGGATCCCCTTATTAATTTATTATTAGAGGATGATCCCCTTATTACTATTTGTTGGCAAAGACAAAGGACAGTCACTGTGTTCTGTTAGGGATTTAATTTAACTAAGGTCTTCCAGTTTCGAACCTGGTTGACATGCCAAAAAGGCTGAATAGCAATAAACCTGGTTAGAATTGTGTGGATGTTCGCTTTTATGTGTTTAAAAATTTGTTCACGAATGCCATTGAATGATTAAGCAATGAAGACATGAAATCTCATCCCAGGTAAGGAACCTAGCGAAAAAATCTATAATGAAAATACATTGTATAAAATTTTGGAATTCGGCCTTCTCTATAAGTTGTAGTAATGGAATTTTGATTGAGTCACTTAAAAATTCTTCTCAATATAGGTTATAGGATAGACAAGGGGTTCACCTACATTTCCTGGTGATGCAATTCCATAAGCTTCAAAACTTTGCAATCAAGTAAGGCAAGAATAATGCAATCTGCTAAGTTAAAGGGGGCTTAAACAAGACCAATATTTGGAGTTACCATAAAGAAACAAGGTGACTAATCAGTTTCTTTTTAAACTGACCTCAGCTAAATTGCTACTAACTAATCTGTCCTCCTCTCCCCAAATGATAACCGTTCTTTGCTTTACCTACAACAACAGGTCAATATATGTCTATAATTAATAAATAACTAGGAGGATAAAAACGTAGAAATAAAGTAGCTAACATTGTACTCAATGGGCTTAATGCTTTAGGTAAATATCAACAAGGCCATTTATGCCTTTCCCCATCATCATATTTGCCTAAAACTGTAGGGAGTTTGGCTTGTTTTCACTAGTTGTTGGAAACATATCTTGCCTTGATTTCCTCTAGTGAACATTAAAGAAGTGTACAAACATATTATTCTTGTATTATACCTATCATCAGGATAATCACTAGAACTCTGGAGATATCTTGAGCACTAGGAATAGATCCTTAGAGTTTTATTCTCAAGATGCATTTTAAGAGAACCAGAACACAGAGAGAACATTTAGATTTAAGAAAAAAAATCAGTTTGTGGAAAACCATTTTTGGATAGTTTCCACTTATGTGATTTGCAATAAAGTTTTTTCTCCCCGTCCTCTACCAACAGGTTTGCACCATCAGAATAGATCACATGGGCTTCTAGCAAGTTACGTTGAATGTCTCTGCAAGCTTTGCAGTTCTCTTTGTTGCTCTGCAGATCCATTGTTCCAAAGTTTTTGAGAGCAATCTCCCAAAGATTTTGGTGTTTCATATTCTCTATAGCTATTGGGAAGTTCTTATGAAGCAAGCCTGGACTTGGCTCCGAATCTCTACTCACCTACTACAATGTTTGAAGTAACCTAACGCTTTATAGAATGAAGTATTCATAATCTTTTTGGATGACACCTATAGCCTTAGCTCTCTATTGTAATGTTGTCATTGAGAAAAGGCTATAAGAATCATCGTCGTGCTGACATAACTATGGACCTAATTGTTCATTGCAATCATTTGTTATAAAACATCATTGGAATTATATTTCTTTTTGGTCTTTTCCTATTTTTGTTTATTTCCAGTCCACATGTAATTTTTCCCTAGTGTGTCTTTGTATAAAGAGATATAGGATTTTGTGCAGTTGATAGATTGAACTTTTTACTCTTAATATTTAGGGTCCTCTTTTGGCCTTCCACTTGAGATTTGGAAGCCATTTGATCTCTAATTATTCTCCATTTGGCACCACTGGTCTGTGGTGGCCTTCATCAGAACAGTGTTAGCCTTCATGGTCCTATAAGAGGTAGAGGGTTCCAAGAACCCTCTCTTCATCTGTCGAGTCGAGAGATGTCCTGCACGGCCCCTAGGGAGCATTGCCTCATTTCCACTTGGCCCAAAAGCCCCCTCTGATTGTCCTCCCTTGAGAAGCACTCTGTTTAATGATTGCAGACTGCAGTTGGGTCTGCTAAGTCTTCCTTGACATGATTTGCCACCTTGGTTGGGCAAAGCAGCCACTAGAGGGATCACCTAACCCTTGTCTTTCCATCTACTAGGTTGGTCCGCCCCAAGTGTCTCCCTACGGGGTCACCTGAACACCTTCTTGTCTCTCATGCTAACGTCGGCCTCCCACAGTGCATTTTCTAACTACTGTGCCATTTCCATTTGTGCGCCAAGTCTTCTACAATGATCTCTTGATGAACTATTATGTGATTTGAGTTTAGATCTTCACCCTACTCACATATTTTGTGATCCTATCAAACTAAGGTATAACACCCCTAAAAATAATTCTACACGGTAAACTCATGAAAATGAATAGTAGAACTAGGATATAAGGATTGAGAATTACTACTTGACAATTTCGATTTAATCATTTTGGATGGCTTCTTAGGTTTATGGGGCCTATACACAATAAGTTGATGTTAGTTTTTCTCATTACACTTAAGTTTAGGCTCAATTGTTACAACTATTATTAAAGCCAAACTACCTCTATTAGTTGGAAAGGGCTACCCTTGAGACAGCCAAAGAGTGTGCCATGAGGTGAATATGCCACTACTATTGGGACTTGGGAGTATATTGATTGATTGATCGAATCATGATGAAGATGTCCAGTTTTCAAGAAGGGGGAGGTTATAGCACCCTAAAGATGATCCCACATAGTAAACTCATGAAAGTAAGTAATGTGATATAAGAATTGAAAATTACTACTCAACAACTTGGATTTAAGCATTTTGAGTAGTTGTTTGGATTTTTAGGGCATACACCCAATAAGTTGTTAAAGTTAGTTTGTTTCATTAGACTCGGATTAAGACTCAGGTAGTTACACAAGGAGTCATAGTTGAAGTCAAGGATATCCCTAGTGACTCGTCAGGGAAGGGACCTATCATAAGCACTTCCTCTCATATGCAAGGTACCTCAATCAAACTAGATGGTTTTCTTTCTTTCGATTTATAGGATCGCACAAGAAGTGATGTCTTGCATGCAGTTAACTTTGCATTAAATTTTTATTTCATAAGTCATATAACTAAAGCCCTAAATTGTTGACAAATCTATTATCATGGCTTTTATCTTGTAGGATCTCCAAACTATGAGACATATTAGTGGAGGATTTGAGAAAGATGAGCTTTACTACTTTAGTCTATCATCACAGAACTCTTCTACCTTTGCAATCCTCCATACTATTCTATTGCAGTGGCATCTCCAATTGGATCATCTATTATCCTAGTTGTTTGCGACCAATTTCCCAAGTTAGACCTTTGAGCGTTATTTCAATGTGATGCATGTTAACTTAACAAGCATCATAAAGTGTCTTCTCATACTACAATGAATAAAAGGAAGAATCACTTTTTTCTTTAGTCCATGCAAATTTGTGGGACCCTATAGCGTAAAGAGTTCAAGGAATTTTAGGTATTTTCTTACTTTGGTTGATTGTAATTAGATTACTTGGGTTTATATGCTAAAAGACAAGCTTCAACTTCTATTCATGTCTATCAAAGTAATAATGGGCTAGAGTTAGTTAACAATCATTTGTCAACCTTATTTACATCTTTGGATCTGCCACAATAGACTTCTTGTGTTAGGACTACTCAACAAAATGGGATTGTAGAGCGAAAATTACCCACTTACTTGATGCTACTCGTACCATGATGTTTCATTATTGGGTCGACGTTGTTCTAAGAACTTTCCTTATAAATAGAGTCCTCTTCGGTTCTTGATGGCAAAGATTCATATTCTCAATTGTGCCTTGGAAAAGACCTCTTTTTCTTTGCACCTTAAAGGTTTCGAGTGTGTCTACTTTGTTTGTCTTTTCCAAGTAGATAAATTGGCTCCTTGGGTTTTTGGGATACTTGAGGATTGGAAAAGAATATCGTTGCTACACATTGGTCCTACATAAGTGTTGATGTAACCTTTGTAAGGATGTTTTGTGTTTCTCTTCTGCTAGGAAACATGTGAAGCCTACTATAGAAAATGAGGTGCCCCTACTAAATGCCCTTTGGGCCACCACCCTCTAAGCTATCACCATTATTACCCCAACCCTTTGAGTCTCCATCCTCTCCACCTCCAGCACGTGTGTCCCAATGAAGGAAACACTAGCACCCGCCAATTTTTGTTGAGGAATGTATTGCAACTATCGACTTACCTGCTTAAAAAGCTCCATGTTTACACAGTATCCTATTTACTACCAAGAGGATGTTGGATAGAGAAGCAATGTGAGACATTTTTTGAAGTTAACGATACAATGTAAGGGAGAAAACAACCACTTGACATTTTTTGATTGAAAATAGCAAATGATCTTGATAGAATTTAATTCAAGTGGCATTTTTATAAGGGTAATCAAGTTCAAGGTGGCATCTATGTAAACATTAAGATTGTAATGGCAATTATGAGAAATGATATTTATGTAAAATTTCCCGACTGCATGACTTGCACAATTTCCTAGTAACTAATCATAAAACTATGGCAATTAAGTATATCAATGCTAAGTTTAAAAGGATTGCAAGCATTTGCAAGTTTTAAAATTAACATTAAGGGAAAAAAAGACACCATTATCAACAAGTGTAATTGACCAAGACACATTTAACACGGAAAAATCTACCAAGAGGCATCAAATAATAGGTTAACATGGAAAAACCAATATTTGACATGCAAATAATCATCTAATTATGCAAATAATCAATGAATACAATTAGTCGACCAATTAATCGGCCAAGTGGACCAATTTTTACAACCCTGAAAAGGGTATATTCCATTGACTAGGGCATCTTCATATTTATAGATGGGATGGCACTGCAAAGAAACCCAAAAGATCAAAGAAGTGAAAGAACACTACAAAAAGGCCAAACACTACTAACATCAATAAATAAGACGCACATGGTCAATGATTAAATTACTATACTGGGAACCATGAAAGGAAAAATGAGGGCATTGCAAAGAAGGCAAGGTTGAGGTAGGAGTGCTTAAATTTTTTGCTTACTTTTCTTATTTTGGAAACAACATTATAACCTCCACTAATCATGAAATCAACAGTGGCATCTTCCCACCATGGCTGTAGGCAATGTAGCCGGCTCACCTGCAGGGATAATGATTAGTTTGTACCATTTTCTGTTCTCTTGAAATGTTATTACGATTCTCAACGTATATAGAATGTAAACAAGAAAGTATGTGCAGTGGTATATAAAATTGTTGCATTTGCTGAAAATGTTGGGACCACTACTGTACACTCTCAAGAAGTAAATCCAAGTTGTGGTTGAACGCACGTCACAGATTGATGGTGAACAATTCTTTGGTGCTATATTTTGACCAGATCCAAATTGGATTTGATTGAGTTCGCTTAAGAATCCTATTGCTTCTGAGAGATCTTCATAGATTTTGCAACCATGCATAACATAAAGAGTTAATTAAAATAGATCTGAATGGGGGCAATAAATTCCACAAACCTGAACCCACATAAGTGGGAAAGGTTTAATGGTTGCTGTTGTAGTATATAGAAATGCAGATAAATTCAGATTAGAGGGTGCTTGAGGTGAGTTATCTGCCGCAGTGTTTCTGTATCAAACTGAGTTCATTCTATTTCTTTGTGGATGATTTTTGGGATGTCCATGTCCTTGGCATACATGCTTATGATGATTACTTGATTCAACTAGACACTTTAACCTAAACTGATCCTAGTTTCTCCCACTACGTGTTTATGGCCACTGTTGTGGCCATTTAAAAATGCCAATAGACAGGCAGTACTTGTCGTCTAAGTCACAAAAGCACCAGTAGTAGAAGAGACCTAAGAAGACACAAGTCTGTCATATTCCTCCTTGGAAATAATAATTTGAGGATTGACTTGTTCTTCCTCCTGATGGTGCTGACTTTCATCTCCACCATAAGCAACCTGATTGACCTGGTGCCCTTGAGGAAATTCGTAATTTATCCAGCACCTATCAATAGTGTGATTAGTTTTGTGACAATGATCACAAAACAAACCACATCCTCTGGCACAACCTCTTGCTCTTGCGCCACATCCTCTCCCCTTACCTCATAAGGTTCCCCTACCATGACCAAGAGCTGTTGTGGCAAAAGAATCCAAAGGTAGGGCAGGATCAGATATCTCAAGTCTGGACAATTGGGCATAAATCTGAGCAGGTGTAGGGATCTCCTCAAGGGTCATAAGTTGATTCTTAATAGACTTGTATTTTGTATTCAGGACCAAGACCTGCAAGCAACTGAACATAACCAAAGGCTTCATGTTGCTTTGCAATAACAGTAACATTAGTAGAGATCGACTGATAAGCATCCTACTCGCCTCGGAAGTTCTTCATAGAGCCATAATATTTGGCTAGGAACATGATTCCCTTCCGAAAAAAATGCAGCTCCTCAATCACCCTCTATAAGCGACTAATATTGCTTTTATGAGTGTAACTCATGAAGAACCTCCCACATCTTCTTAGCAGGCGCATAGGACATAACCTGCTTTGCTATAGACATGACAATTCGTCTTCCGTCAAGATGTATTTCTTCCGATGCAATCCCACAAATCGGGAGAAAGAAGTAGGCCATAGAAGAAATTCAATGCCATCCAACTTAATAGAGGTTCCTTGTATAAAGGAAGATGTGCTCGGGGTAGATATCTTTCCCGTCAAGTTGCCAGCAGGATCCTTGTCTTCCATATCATCCGATATGTGGGAAATGCAAAATTAAATATGCTGCACAACAACTTCAGATCATAATCTTCCCCAAAAACTTGTCATAGATTTGAAACCAAGACCAATCTAGATCATGAGACGGAGCTGTGGTAAGAGGAACGGAGTTTGAGGGCCAAGGTGGCACTTGAGGAGCAGCACAGGGGCGTCTCACAACCCTGAGGTGGAGCTGCAGAGGAGTGGTGCCTGAGGGCCAAGGTGGCGCCTAGGGGGTGGCGCAGGAGCTTCTCTAGCCCTGAGGCGACATTGTAGCAAGAGAGGGCATTGAAGGAGACCTTTAGAGAGCCAAGGCGGTGCAGGAGCCCTCTCAAGGCCTTGCGACGATGCAGGAGCCTCTCAAGGCCTTGCTTCAGCAAGAGGGAGCATCAGCAATGGCCTCGAGAGGCTCCATTGGGCTAGAGTGGCGCCTGAGGACGCGACGCAAGGACCACTCAAGCCCTAGCAGCGGCACTCTAGGCGAAAGAAGTGCCTGCAGCAACGCTTAAGGTCGATCACCAACCGCTAGAGGCAGTGCGATAGGGAGAGAAGGTGCCGATGGGAGCGCCTGGAAGGGAGAAGAGGCTGTTGGAGGTGACCTGACGGTGGTGGCACGTTAGTGACGGGTGGCTACATTGAGAAAAAGGGATCTAGGGTGTTTGTGGGGGTGTGGGAAGGCCTAGGGTTGGTGGGATATCAAACCATCGATCTAGGATCGCTGCATTGATAACATGTTAGGTCAAATGAGCAAACGATTTCTGTTAGAAACCCTAAATGCCTTTATATAGCAAGGCACGCAAGGTAAATTACAAAACACACTTGAACAATACAAATACATAAAAAGAGCCACTAAAATATAACTCAACGCTTAGGAAGGTGGCAATGGAGGCAAATCACCAAACATCCATGAATCAAAACAATTACAAAGTTAACAAAGCAATTGATGAGCTTTAAAACTCACATTTGTCCAGTCAATGGCAGAATGAAATGATTTCTTAAAAGTCAAGGAATTTGCATACAATCGCAAGGGGAAGCTTTTGAGCAAGGACACCTGCCACAGAGATGCTACTTTCTTAATATCAAAATTTACAAAGTAGTACTGCTGAAAAAAAAAACAAAGGTGTCTATTTACTACAATTGTAATTATCAAAATCAAGCAAGTATAGAATCTCACCCCAGCATAAGCCAATGCTTTGGGCAGTTGACTCAACTTTCCAACACCTTTTGAATATACACTTGGACCAATCAAAACTAACTTTGAAACCTTAAAAATAAAGGAAAACGTAATTAACTTCATTAGTTAAAATATGAAGAATAATACCCTAACAGACAAATGACAAATTCATACTGCTTCTGGATAGTTAACAGCAAAATCAATTGAGACAGCAGCACCTAGACTTGGCCCAACTAGCACCATGGATCTTCTAATATGTGATCTCCAAAACTGCATTTTTATTATAAATAAAGAACTTCAGCAATCATAGAATAACAGAAACAGGAGCAAAAAAACTTTTTTCATCTTAAAGTGAAGTTTTTGTTTTATGTTTTTCCTTCTTTTTCTGTTTGAGATGAAAAGGGTGTTAGCCAAGAGAAAGGAAAAGTTCAAACAATCAATAGAACAAATTGTTGACTCGGATCAACATACAAGTCAAGTACCTATAGCATAGGACAAAAATACATGGGTCAAACTTTAGCGTTTGAGATGCATAATGATTAACAGGCATTGGCTGGAGGAACTTCAAAAGTGCATTTAGGATCTTTTTGAAATGGCATCTAGGACCAAAAATTGGTTAAAAAACTATAGAAAATACATAGTTTATAAACTATACATTTTAAAACTTCACAAAAGCAGCAACTCGAGATGTGAAAGAGATGTACGACAGCAGCAATTTTAGCAGGTAAGAGATGTATCCTAAAAGACGTGAGACAAGCAGCATCTCTGAAACGCAAGTTCTCAGAGTGCTTTCCTTATGAAGCTTTTGTAAGTGCTTCATAGTTCTAAAAAACTGTCCAATTATGAGATTGCAGGTGCTTCCTAGTTCCGAAAAACTGTCCAACCATGAGATTTTAAGTGCTTCCTAGCTTTGAAAAGACTCCGATTATGAGATTTTAGGCCCCGTTTGGTAGGGCTTTAGACATGAGTTATCCTACATGTCATAGCTACAAGTTATAGTAGGTGAACAGTGTAAAGGTTTTATTCCCCACCCATCACATCTGCCCCTCACCAATCATATCTACCTCACCAACTCACTCCCACTCATCACATCTGCCTTTACCAACACACTTCCATCTATCACATCTATCCCACTAACCCACTCCCAATACAAATAAAAATAAAAATCAATAACAACATATCAACTCAACTATCACATCCACACCCACTGACCCTCCTCTTACTCATGTACTTATTCCTCCTTAAGATTTCCTAAACTTTACATAATATTAAACTTTAAACTTCTACCAAATAGGACCTTAAGGCTTTTTGGCAACCCAAAACCTCCTCACTCTTGGCCTTTGAGGCAATAATACAAGATTGCAGTTAACCCATACAGGCAATTGAGCCAACCTGGTAGAGATGCTCGCGCTTGGAAGCCACATCACATGAAGGTCGCGTTCCTATAATAAAGAGATAAGAATTTATCAAACAAGCTGATTTACAAGAGTCCATAAGGTTACAAGCCACTTCCGTGCCAAATGCAAATTAGTTACAGACTTAAATCAGAGAACCCCCATCCGAGAATGTCCACGGCCCATGTCTCCAATCCAGCATCTTCGAGTAATGGATACGAGAATGTCCATTCTAAGCAAGAACTGTAGAAAGAGCAACCTTTTCAAATTATTTGACAGCAGTTGCCAAAACAAAACAACTTTAATAAATAAATAAATAAATAATACAATAGTCGGCCATTATAAGAGCTGACAACAAAAGTCAAAGCTACTTATAGAATACAAGTTCGAAGCTTTATCCTTCAAGCTTTGGCTGAAATTGCTCACTTTTCAATAGACAACACACCCATGGGATGCCAATTTAAAGGAAATGGTATTCACATATAATGGAACATGACTTCAACTTACATGTACATCAGCAGTAAGTCACACACACTGGTACTTCCTAACCCAAGAGCTCAAGAAAGTCAGTCGATGGGCTACACCAGTAACTAAAACTTCACTGGGCATGTCCCTTTGAGTGGAATAAATTCACACACTTCAAGAAACACAAACAACAGGCCAACAAGAATGAGAAAATACTCATCGCCGGCCCATCAAGCCATAGGAATCATCAGAGGCTAATTACAGAGTCATTGCATTTAAACTGATCTGAGCGAACTCAACAAGTCCAATTACTGTTAACTTAAAACACGGAAGTCACATGTATAAAGAAATTGTAGTTTAAGAAACTGCGGATATATGGCACCCAAATAAAAAGTTCAAAGCATGTAGTGTCTTTTCAAGAGAAAAAAAGTATGTAGTTGTTCATTAATTCCAGAACTCACATAATCTTTGTGATTAAACAAAGAGCAGTGAATCTCCCACAGTATACAAAAACCAGCATACTGCAAGCTAATTGAATATTAAGTGTTTGACGCAAATAGCAGAGGCAACAAAATCGATACTGCCTACAATCTATATGCCTGAGGATTAAGCATATGAAATCCCATAAAGAGAGAGCAGGGGAAATAAATGACCCTTTAACCACCACCGGGAGTAGCTAAAATAACCAATGGAAATGCTTAGCCAATTAAGAATCAAGATGTGATAATCTAGGAAGAGTTAGACCTGTCAAATCCATGAAGGAGGACAACAGGGTTGCTGTCTCTTTGCTGCACAGGCTTCACACAGCTACTCATGATGGCGAATTTTGAGGAGCCAATCTGCTAAATAATCATCAGTCTAATCAACTTTCAATATCCACCTATAAACACTTCATTCTTGAAATCATGTAGATAATCTCAAATATGCTTCGGTACATTGAAACAGACTGAAACTAACAACTTGTACATTTTTGAAACAATGTTATGAATAGAGAACATGAATACTGAAAAGAGGAAACTAAGATATCATACAAATTGATCATTTTTTTCTAGAGTTGAAAAGATAAAAACATGCGGAAGCGAATCAATGATTGCACCTCTCATAAGGAAGAACTTCCACAATTGTTAAAGGAAGCCTCAAATGATGTGAAATTCCTTTAAGGAAATAAGCACAGATAATACTTACTTAATTAGAAGAGGAATTCTAGTACCTGTAAACATAAAAAGGCCCTAAATTAATATATCCAAAATGACATTCAGGATGATGAAAGAATAATCAGTCCTATCCAGCCTGTTTCAGCAAACCATTTGGTCCTCCAAGTTGGCTTGTTTCATGGAAACATTTTAACCCAATTTTGGTCCTTCTAGCCATCTTGCTTCCAAATGATGTTGGACTAAAGAAATTCTAGTATTACTTAGTGGTATAAAGAAACAAACATATATTTTATAAAACCAACAACTGTAGCAGAAGAAGCAGGAGCAGCAACAATATAGCATTTTCCCTCTCAAAAATAATAAAGCCTTTTCCCACCCTAAGTGCGGTTGACTACATAGATTTTTTGCCTTCACTGAAATCCATAAATCAAAGTAAACAAGATCATGCTCGCTGGTTTTGTTTCAACACTTCTTTAGCCTTCCCTACCCACTCCTAGGAGACCCAATATATAACTTCTCACATCTCCTAACTAGGAAATTGATTGGCCAGCTCTATAGATGTCCAAACTACCTTAAACGTGCCTCTCACTCTATGCTATATTGGTTAATCTTATTACAAATCTATTCCTTTCTTGTTTGTCCACAGACCCATTTTAACATCTTCACTTTTACTGTGAACATCCTCTGCACATTCCTAAAATTTACAGCCCAATACTTCGAACAATACAACATGGTAGGTCTTAACTTCTAACGGAATCTTTTTGTCTCACAAAACACGATATACTTCCCTTCATTTCAACTAACATACATTAGTTCTATACATAATCCATCTGTCAATTTCCCTATCTTATTAAAAAATGGAGCCAACTACTTGAAAACATCCTTTTTTAGTATGCAATCTGCTACAATTTTCATGTGTTCCATACATGTTTTCCCTCTTGGTCCCCCATCACTAAACTAACATTCCACACACATACCATAAGGCCAATTCAACAAAAGCAATAGTCCTGGAATGAGGTGAACATGTTTTTTTTTTCAAGCACAATGCATGGAAGTATCCATCTGAATCCCTTTCATGCATGATTGATGGGAAAAAAGGATAAAAAAAAGGAACAAATAGTGCATAAAAGAGACAGGTGATTCATGTTTATTTAAGAGTTTCTGCACAAGTTTAGAGAAAATGAAACGTTATTTTATGCCTAAACAGGGAGAGTAGAGATAATAATAATAATAATAATAATAATAATAATAATAATAATAATAATAAAAAGATTCTCCAAGTCAACCTACAAGCAACACATCAAAACCTATAATGAAAAGCTTGCCTCTCCAGAATTGCTCACAAGTCCAGATAAAGCAGGGTTATGAAAAGTTAGCCAACAACGTACATAAATCTCAATCAGATTATTTGACATGCATTCTACAATTTATTTAGATTTCATTGTGGCATCCCCAGTAACAATGTTGTGTTACCCAAATGCAATGGGAAATTGGAAAGGGTGCCACATCACTATCATGATTAAGAAACTGATCTGCTTGCAATTATGTTGTTGGGTAAATCAATATATCACCATTGAGCTTTTAAGTATTAGGCTTTCAAGATTCACCTTCATTTATCCACGTATAATTACAAAACTAATTTTTCTCATGACGTCTACATATATGCAAAAAACAATCCACTTGCTAGTCAAGATGTTCACCAGTCAATTTGGCATGCCAATTTTACTAGAGTTCATTTATCAACCAGCATCAACACGAACATACTTTACAAAATGGTTTCCCTTTTTCAGCAGATACATAAAAGATCTCTCAATCATATCAACCTTTCACATAAGAAAAGCTACCACAAACTAAATAAAAGTATTTTCAGGGAATTCCCCTCATGCAAGAACACCTCTTCTTCATATTTCTGCCATTTTTTTAATGTAAAACCCATCAAGATTCCTGCATCAAACATCAGTTTCCATGTTGTTTCAGAAACTACTTCCCAAATCCAACTTCTAGCATTCACTCCACAACATTTCTATCTTCTTCATTACCCATCTACATACATTGCTCCTCTTATAGGAGAATCTACGGGTCGGGTTGGGTTGGATTGAACGGATCGTTGACTGGTCAAAGTTTATGTTTATCTTCTACATGTTTCCTATGTCTTTCCTACTTCATAAGAAAAAATTTTAAACTCTTAACTAACTTGTATCTTATAAAAAAAGTAAATAAAATAAGTAAAAATAAAAAAGAAATTCAAAGTAAAAAATAAAGATATTACGTAAAAGTAACGAGAAAAGATAAACACATACCTAATAACAAACTTAATAGATGTATACAAAAACTTAGGTCAATAGCAATAATTGACAATATATATATATATATATATATATATATATATATATATATATATATATATATATATATTTGAATGTGAATTTTTAGAATATTAAAGTTAATAAAGCAAATATCTAATTGTAACCTTTAAAAACTCATCCATAAACACAATAAGTCTAGAATCACATGTAAACAAGTGGCAAGTCAAGTGGTGGCGGTGCTACGGCCCTGAGGGAGGGGGGCAGGTCAGGTGGTGAGTCATCAGGCGAAGGTGGGGAGCTAAGGAAGAGGCGGAGGGTAAGGGCTACCTAAAGAGCACGGCCAAGAGCAGTGTTGCGGCCAACAGGAGGAGAGGAGAGGAGAGGGCGTCAGAACTTGTTGGAGACTGGAGGTGAGGATGACGCCTGAAGGTGAGGGAACTTGCAGGAGATAACGATTGTGGGAGATGAGAACGACACTGGGGATGAGGATGAGGGGGATGCAGGAGATTAAGGTTTGGCTCGTTTGGGACCTTCGAGTGGATCATCTGCGGGGCCTAAATAATCCCAGCCATTGTTTGAATGTCATCCAAGGGTTATTAAGAAGTTCCTTACGCGCGCGTGTGCGTAAATCAGGTTGTATTGGGTTACGGGTTGGATCAGATGGGTTAAATCTTAACCCAACCCAACCTAATCCAATCCATTCTGTATCGAGTTGGGAAAATCTCAACAGAATCCAACACATTATTACACTCAACTCAGCCCAACCGTGGGTTGGATTAGTTTAGATTCTGATTGATGTACACCCTTATGAGAAACAACTACAAACCCATTTTCGAATCGATAATTGAATGGTCCAATCCCGTTCCCTTCAAGCCCAAGCCTCACATTGTTGACAACAGGACATGCGCATGGACCATTATACAAAATACCAAAGCCAACGCATCAAAAAACATAGCAATAAAGATTCCGATGCACCAATCACTCCATCCCCTTCTGGGCTAAACTAAAACACAGTTTAACAAAACTACACAGCGATATTAAACCCACAAAAAAATAAAAAATAAAAAATAAAAAGAGGGAAGAAAGGAAAACAGTGAAGAAAACAAAGACCAACAAGACAAGAACATTAGACAAGAATGCACCACCACCTTAACGGGGACCCTCTGGATCCTGCGCGCCATCTCCCTTGCAGAGGGGTCTCTGATCCTCTCCATCTCCCTGGGGAGGAAGCAAGGGAACCCTCCTTCCCTCACCACCTCCCCAAACGCAGGAGCTCCGCAACAGCTCGTTGTGGGTACCCCTCTCATGCTCCCTCTTCCCTCTCCGTGGCCTCACACGCACACCTAACACAACACCCCACCCTCGTGTAGAGCAGAAGGTAGCACACCCACCGTGTCGTCGTTGAAGTGGAAGGACTTTGCCTCCAACTGGTCTTGTCACGTCACGGGGAGTTAATAAGGAAAACGTCATTAGCCATCGAACGAGAAGGACCTGCGTTTTGTTGGTTTCTTCACACATACCTCTCGCTATTTTATTTATGAGAATGACGTACACCCGCGGAGAGAGACGCGTGAGAACGAAAATCCGAATCACCTCGTAAATTCACAGGTATTTGGGTGACGGATTAATTATTTAATCCATCATTTAATTTATTTTATATTTATGTTGGGTTAATCGGATTTAATTAGAGATAAAGTTATTTTATTTTTTTATAAAATAATTTTAATCTGTCAACATATTCAAATGAATTAACTTATTTATTCTATTATTTATTTCACTTATTATATACTTTTTTAATTATTCCACAAATTTATTTTCTTTACCAAATGAGGCCTCAAAAAAGTTATCGGCTTCGAAAGTTGTGTGACTAAACCCTAAAAATGAGGAGTTGTAACCTGCGATGAAAGAGAATTATGGATGTAAGCAAAAGGAGAGAGAATATGATAAGAGGTTGCTTCCGCATTCAAAAGTAACCCTGATCTAAAGTCCAGCATGGAAACTAAGCGAACATGCCACCAAGATAGATCACGTGTAAAATAACAGAGAGGAGAGTCGTTGGTGAGATGTGCTATAATGACCAAGGTTTTTATTTCTCCATATCTTAGCAAATTAATGTTTAGGAATCCCTTAAGGAGGGACATGGAAGAAGGATTGAAAAATCAAGGAGGGAAAGACAAGAAGATATCCAAATGTGGATAAAAGAGCATGTTCGTGCTAGTTTTAGATATCCGAAGGAGTCTAATTAGGTGCCTAAAAGTGGGTGGATGTGCAATCAATAAGGTCACGATATTATTCACTTGACTACGCTGTTTAACTGATTAAATGCAAAGTTAGATGTCTAGATTTGGGTGATTGGCAACAACCAATGGCCAAATGCGAAGGAATTAACATCATTAGCACCATCTTTTCTAATCAATAAGAGGCAGGCCTTTTAGGAAAGGGTTTTTGTATATAAATGGTATTGGAAACATTGAGCATTGTTGTTACGACCTGATTCCCGAATCCCTACAGGACTTGAGATCGACTCAACTCGACTAATCCCAAGACCCAGTCGTCCAACAAGAATTAACCAAAAAGCAGGAAAGTAAACCACATTCACTATGTTAAGTAACTAACAGTAAAAGAGTACAACAGTAAAGAAAGTAAGGCTGCTACAGTACATATCACCACCACAACAGTAAATAGAATTAAGGTACAGAAACGTAAAGGTAACAAGAGTCTGAACTTACTAACAACAGAAAGTACTACAACAAGAAGACTACTGCTACTGGACTCTACTGGGTCCAGCACCCTCTACAGCCGATGACTCAAGCTGCTTAACACCTAGACCTGAAAAGGGTTATGAGTAACAAAGTCAGCAAACGCTGAGTAGAGTGGTAACCAACTACTAAAGCAGTAAAAGCTAACAGATAAACTATCTACGCCAATTACTTTATTTTACAAATTATTCCTTTTCATCCATTGGTTTATTTTTCAGATCTCTTTCTTGATCTCGAATGTTCCTCGTGGGAACAATCTTGATTGTAGTCTTTTCCGAAGAGTAGAAGGCACACGTGGTGCTCTCCTGGCTAGGAGAGTCCCCTATGGTGATCCTACACCCAGTCAACTACCCCAAGGTCAAAGACAGACGTAACTGTGACTATGGCACGCGCGATAAGCACGGGTAGCTACCCCTCACTGGCACACGATCAGTCGTTTCCGCTAACGGATGCACCCAAAGTACAGCACAGAACAGTATAGGGCCTAGCCCTCTCTGTAACAGGAGTCTAGCCCCTAAGAACCAAACAGGGGTCTCGCCCCTCCACAGTTCGCGCACCCTCATCTGACTACCCTGGTTTACCCAGTAGGCCTAACAAGTTGGTGTAGGGTGGCTAGCTGAACCCCGAACCCCGTGGGGTGACTAGGTCTCTCCCTACACTAATAGCATTCCCCGGTACAGTATACGTGAGGGCCAAGAAGTCGATGTAGAGTGGCCAATCCTAACCCGGGGTCCCAACCCAAGGGCGGCTAAATCCGCTCTACACTAAATAGGGGATAGTCGCTCTCCTTGATACCACGTACTCAAGGGTCAGCACACTTCGCACTACATTTCCAGATCCATTTCATTTATTCATAAGAGCTCTACTTCTAATTCCCCGTAGGGTTCATGCTCGTATTTTTCATGCCATTCCATACCAGGTTTTATCATTCACATTTCCAGTCTGAGATTATCCACATGCAGCTTGTATTTCCATTATTTAACATATACAGCAAGTAGTGTTACAGGTAACTGTCTAACTAACACAGGAACTTCATATTTCACAGGCAGCTCTTGTTTATTAACAGGCAGTTGATCACATTTCTACTCATTCATTTAAGATTGCAAGTTCAATCACGCATACAAACAGTACAAGTGCTTCTCGTCCTATAATTCATGCTACATCCTAGGTTTTCTACTTATTCCATTTCACATATGCAATCAGGTTTTATAATTAAAATAGGGGGAAACCACTCTACCAGACAACCCAGGAGTATTGGGGGCTCGAACGGTAGGCTCGCGTGCCTCTGCAAGCCCCGAACCCACAATAGAACGAAGTCCTCTATCAAGGAACAATCACAATGGAACATTTAGAACAGTATAGAAAGCCTTCTAACAAGTAAATGAACTCACGAGAAAAACACCGATATCTTGTTTGCGTAATACGGACCCTAAACAGATCAAAAACAGGGCTATTGACCCAAATCAAACGTCTGACATAAGGTCCAAACATCTTAAAAGTAAACAAAAATGCACCTCAAGTTCTGCGTCGACCTTAGACGTCCAAAACCTCTTCCTGACCATCTGGACCAAGCTCCAGAAGTCCGACCTCCTATCCGAACGTCTGAGAGTGCTTCCAGTCGTCTGGTAAGCTATCCAGACGTCTGAAACGCGTGGGAGGACGTGTCCTACGCCTTCCCGAAGCAATCCCTGCACGAACAGCCGAATCTCCTAAAATTAGACTCGCAAAACGTAGCTGCAGAGTAGCCTGCATGGCTGTATCCGCAAAGGGAATGTACCTTCGCAGAGATCTGCTTTTAGACGCCTGGTGTTGTCACCAGACGTCCACTCCGTCGTCTGGACGTCACTCCAAACGTCTGATTTTGGGAAAATCCCAGAACCAGAACCTCCTCCTGTTCGCCCTCGCCGCACGCAGCCGCGGCCTCGCCTCCTCGTCTACAGCTCCAGCTGCAGCAAACGTCGGAGACAGTTCCCTCGACGCACTCCTCCGCACGCGCCGCTCCAACCGTGCACCGTCCGGCGAGCCCCCGCGAGCTTGCGAGCTCAAGCTCCTCCTCATCTCCTCACGCCACCTCTCCTCCTCGTCGTCGCTCTCGCGCTCGCTCCTCTCACTGTGGTGGAGAGGAAGGGAAGAAGGTGGCTGGCTGAAGTGGGGAAGAGAGGAAGAGGGAAGAGGGCTTTATAAAGGGTGCGTTAGGGTTTGGTGGAGGAGGGAAGAGGGAAGGAGAGAGAAGAAGAATACTGTCTGCGCATAGCCCCCACGCAGATGCGAAGGCTCGTACCAAAAATTCAATTTCCATACGTCTGAGAATGGGTCCAGACGTCTGACCGACAATCCAGACATCTTAAAAGGCTCAGGAAAGAACGGGTCTTTATAATTGTGCAGTTGCCATTGGTTCTCATTATTACTTTTGTTGCCACTGTAAACCCTCCTCTGTTAGCATAAATGACACTCTGTTAACATATCATTAGTGAATAAACCATGGTTAGGGAAATTTAAACCGTGGTTGGGTTAAAGCACGAATCTCAAGGCCATATTGGGCAGACGAGATTAATTTGTCTTAAGACACCCAATTGGGAAACTGGGGATTTATAGGGTGGGAGCCCACATTTAGCTAAGGATGTGCATCTCCTGAGGTCTGGGAAGGGTCATCTTTGTTGGTGCTAGAGCACCAAGATCATTTGTTTTGATGATAACAAAACACGTGTTATTTAACATTTGCAATTTGAGTCCTAGATTTCAGGTCAATTGCAAATGTGGAAGTGTTTAGACGGAACTCGAGCTCGCATCCAGGATGGATTGGAGGAGCTTAATGAAGAACAGAGGAGGTTCGCGTGGAGCGACAGATTGAAGATAGAAGAAAAGAAGAATAGGATAGATTCTTTTTAATCCTTTCTTGTATCTCTTGTCTTTATTTTCTTGCTCTTTTTATTTTCCTTAGAATATTGTTAAAGAGCCTCAAAGTACCCTAACAGTAGTCCTAGGAACACCGGCACAACCCTAAGATACTTAGGTTTTCTGTAGAATACTTAGAAAACCTATATAGGGTTCAAACAGCACTTCCAGACGTCTAATTCCCAAATCAGACGTCTGATAAAGTATTTTAAGACGTCTGACTGTTGTTTCAGACGTCTGATATCGGTTAGGCTGGACATACCTAATTTTGTCTGATGAAATCAGACGTCCAGACCTTATACTAGACGTCTTAGAAGACGTCTGATGGACTTGCTAGACGTCCAGATAGTAGACCGTTGGCTAGCTTAGCAGACACTGCAGAATATGACCGTTAGAGCCTTATCAGACGTTCATAGGACTTACCAGACGTCTGGTAATTGACCGTTTTGCCTCGGCTGACCCAAAATCTCTTCTTAGAGATTTTCTAGCCGTTGCAACGTTTGGAAATCAATTCCCACAGTAAAAGTAGGTTTCCAGACGTCCATACATAGTGCCAGACGTCCTGTATATCGTCTGATGGACTTGCGCAAAAATCCTGTTTAGATCTGATTGAAGGCAGGAGGAAACCCGCATAGAATCAGACGTCTGACCTTTAAATCAGACGTCTTAAAGTGGCCTTCCAGACGTCTGATGCAAGAGTTAGACGTCTGATTACCCTGTCAAGCGCAATCATTGTCCTGATTTCGGCCTGATTCTCTTGGGCTTTGTTCCCAACGGCTATAGAACCTTTCCTAAGCCTTCCAAAGCCTTCCTAAGGCCTCTATAAATAGAGGGGAGACTTTGAAACACAAGACACACTTGGATACACCTAAGCAACATACTTTCTACCCTTTTATGTCCAAGAAAAGATCTTGCTCTCCAAGCTTAAGTTCCATCACCTAGAGAGCTAAATTACCTTTGCTCACTCGCTCTCCCGCCGTTGTTCACGAGAGCGACATTGCGCCGTTGCGTGGCTCACGCACCCGTGTCATCCTCAACGCACTCCTTGCAAAGGGGAGTTTCCTAATTCCTATAGAAGCTTAGGTTTATTACTTTGTTGGCTCTATAAGTTTGTTGTTTATTTTATCTTTGTTATTTGGTTGGGTATTCGCTTTGCGAATTCCTGTCTCCTTCGCGAGACAAAATCCTTCTCGTGGAGAGAAGGGGTTGAGGAACGCTACCCTCGTACTTGTAGCGTGGTTGTACTGAGGTTGAATCACCATCATTTTAAAGTGATTCGGTTGGTGGATTTGATCAATTAGGTTGATCAGAAAATCCTAACTCGAGAGGGTTAGGTGGTGGTTTTCACCCGGTTTGGGTTTCCACCTAAAAATCTTTGTGCCTTTTGTGATTGGTTTTCTTTTGTGAGATTGCTTTATATTTTATTTCCGCATTTATTACATCACCCCTCTTCGAAGGGAAAACCTACAATCTTAGGTCCCTATGGTGAGAACTCCCCCATTTCCCTCCACTTGTGAAGTCCTCTTTCCAAAGAGGTCGAGAAGACAAGAGAAAAGAATTTGAATGGTCTGCAGCTCAATCCTCTTCCTTATTGGAATCTTGTTCCACATCTTGTTTTGGTGTTAACAAAATTATTATGGATTAATATTTGCAATTAAGTTCTTTTCAGATTTAGGTGAAGATCAAGACAAACAGGAAGTGATAGAGGCATGATGATAAGAAAAAGAAGATGATGATAAGGAGGAGGCAAGATGATAAAGATGAGTCGTGTAGGAGAAGATCATTTTCGACCTTTAGTTTTTCTAGTTCAGATTTTATATTTATAGATTGTGTATGCCTCTTAACAAAGAATCATAACTTAGATCGTAAAATCAATTAGAGATAAATTAGGATTTATATTGTGAACATTTTCAAAGTACGTAATGGATTAAGACACTTAAAATAGGTACTTGTAAGCAAGTATCGATACTGTTCATCAGTATTAGTATTTGAAAGGCACAAGTTTGAGAATTTGTCTCAAACTGTGAACAACAAATACCGGTACCAACCATGAATACCGGTACATGTTGGCCACAGCTTGAAGTCTTATTTTTTGCCTAAACCTTACAAGTACCGATACCTATGATGAATAGCAATACAGGTAGGTTACTGTGCCTAAGGAATTTTAAACTTGAAACGACCCATCACCTTTCAATCCTTTAAGACGTCTGGGACGTTCACCAGACGTCTGAAAATGCTTTTCTTTTTGACGCGTACCGTACGCATGCCACTCCCTCGCCCACGCCTCACACCTCACCCTGCGACGGCCATAATCGCACCCCGCGCCACTCCCTGCACCCACGCCTCACATCTCATATTTATAACTTTTGTTCTTATTCAATGGTAAGAAGTAAATTAGAGTTTAGAAACAAATAATCTTCAATCCATGGAATAATTAATTAACCATGTTAATTGAGGTATTAATTGAATTCTACTTGAAGTCACAACTAAGTAGTTTGGAGGATTTCTAAGATTTGTCAAAGCATCGTTGGGTGGAGTAGTATGTTAAATTTCAACTCCAATATATGTTAGCATGATTTTCAACCGTATGGTATTTGCCAATGCAAGTATTTCATCTAATAACGCCACAAGTGCTACAACCTGCCTTAACAACCAAGGAAAACCTCTTTGGCAAATGATACGTAAGATTGATACAACATTTTCATTATTATCTAAGTTACTGACATTGTAGAAGATACTATATGCAACTAACAATGTTAGTCACTTTGATTTTCACTCACAGCATCCTTGGAGGGAAATGTGCTTAAATTTGAGTTTATTTGAGAAAAATTCCTTCGCAACTTGTTAGGTATGGGCATTGTAAATTCAAACAACCACATAAAATACTTAAGTTGAAGTTTTTAAGTAATAATTTCCAATTTTTATGTCTTACTACTTACTTTTATGAGTTTATGACATGAGATTATCTTTGAGGGTGTTACAATTTCTTCCAGTTGAAATCCTAACACCCTTGTCAAAGTTCGATATTACCAGTTGTAGTGGTGACTTTACCTCATAATGCATTCTTTGACCACCTTAAGAGCAGTCCTTTTCTTTTACTAGAGGAAGTTTATCTTCAGTACAATTTGTAACGAATTGGGTCTAAACCTAAGTCTATTTAAAAAAAACATATCTTTGACAACTTATTAAATATGTGCCTACCAAACTTAAACCATCACCTAAAATATTTAAATTCAAATTATCAAATATTAATTCTCAATTATTATATCTCATCGATCACTTTCAAGAATTTATGAAGTAGGGTTATGTTGAAGAGTGTAACAAGAAAGGTGGTCAAATTGATGGCTCGATAGCTATTGTGACGGATGGATGCCTTGGATGTTGTTAACGCGGTTACCCATAAAAATAATTTCAACAAGGAAGCCGATCGCATAATCTCTGATTGTATTATACCTGGGAACAACCTAAAGTGATTTTAGTTGCATGTATCAATTTTACGCCCTAAAACATTGCTCGAAAGTTGAAGTCTTTGGATATAGAGGGCATGTAGTGGCTCAATGATAACCCTAAGAATATCAGGGCGAATGTTGCATTATACTTAAAATTTTGTTTAACGATATTTAGTTTTGAAAAAAAGAAAAGAAAAGAAACCATAGGGTTCCATTCCTCCGAAAGGTTTAAAATCTATTCGATGTTTTCTTGTGCTGCACGTTTAGGACTCCCAAGGCACTTGTGCTTCTGGGTCGCGTTTGCTACGTAGAATTGATTTATTTGGTTTCCTTAATTGTAGAAAAGATACATCAATTTTGTATGTGGTAATAATTGACGGGCAATGCTTACATAGGAGGAATTGCGATTCTATTTATTATTTTGATCTTTTTTTTCTTACCTTTAGTGACCCAACAACGTTGGGGTGAACCTCACGCAATTGGTTATTTCTGATACATTAAGTTATTGGATAATTGAAAGATCGGAATTTGAACGCAGGAGATTTAGCTATTTGAAGAGAATTGTTATCATTGGGCAATCTATTTTCGGGCAACTTTTTCCATGAAGGTAGCTGTAATTGTTTTTTCTAGGCATAGTTTATTCGACGGATTAACGGTTTAAAAGAAGAGTTAATCTCTATTTACTTAATTACTTAACTCTTAATTTGTTAATGTAGGTTTAGTTAGTTTAATATCAATTTCAATTGGTGTTAGTTAAACTTATATTAAAATTATATATCACTTATATCCTTAATATTTCTTATATTTTATGTACCTAAGACCATTATCAAGTTAACGTCGCAAGGGTTAACATCACAATTTAATCTTAAATCGAATAAATATAAATTGATATTAACACTGCTCTGTAAGTAAATATAATTACAAATTACACTAATTTTATATTTCTTAACACCACTTTCCTAACCTTACAAATAAACGTGGTGTAATTTTTAATCACGATTGATCCTTTTTTAAACTTATGGCTTGTAAATACGATGTGCAATTCATATGAGTTCTTCATTATTATGTATGAAATGACCCTTTTAAGGATCGTTGGGAGTTTTCCGAAAAGTTAGGAATGTAAATGCGAAATTTTGATTCTTTGAGTTAAGTCTGTGGGTTCTTTGGAAAGAAGAGAGTTTGGTAGGGGAAACACCACAACTTTCCCTCCCTCTCTCTCTCTCTCCTCCCATACCACACACACACACGCACTCTCCATCCTCCCCACCCCAAAACCCTAACCCACTCTTTAAAGCCCCCCTCCACCCTCTCCATTTCCTCTCCACACCACCACCACCTCCACCTTCATTTCCTCCACCACCTGCCAACGACCACTCCTTCCCCCTGCAGCCTCGAGTAGGAAGGAGGGGAGCTCGAGACAAAGGAGCACAGGAGAGAGGTCGAGCGAGGACGTGGAGGAGAGGGAGAGTGTGGACGAGGAAGAGGGAGGGCGTGGTAGAGAAGGAGAGAACCTCAGGGAAGCCCGAGCGTGCGCGGCGGACGAGCTCGAGCAGGAGAGCTCACGTCCAAGGAGCACCTTGCTGTTGGTGCAGCAGCGAGCACTCGGAGTTGCGAGGGTAGGAGCCGTGGTCGGAGGAGCTCGTGCGAGAGGAGGCGAGCACGCACGTGAGGAGGAGGGGCTCGTGGAGAGGAGCCTCTCGACCCCCTACAGTTGCTGGAGCTGCTGCTGCCGTACTGTGGGTGGAGGCAGCAAGGAAGATGAGCCGCGCAAGGAGTTTCTGGATACTGGATTTTTCCAGTATCAGACGTCTATATAATCTGCCAGACGTCTGGAGCGGCAGTTGACATCCAAAGCTGAAGCTGGACGTTTGAAAACTCCTGAAGTGTCGAGGTAAGTGTCTCGAACGCGCATGCATGCCCGTACGTTACGTACATAACATTACGCTATCAAAGGTTTTAACCTATGAGTGTGTACGTAGGTACAAGCCTTGGAAAAGCGCACAAGCACGCTCTTCAAGGTGCTTTAGGATGTCTAGACGTCTGATAGACACATTGGACGTTCGGATGCACAAACAGACGTCTGGAAAGACTCAGGACGACTATGAAAGGGTTCTAGACATCCGCTAGCAATGCAGGGAAGCCATGTGAGGTTCTAAGATCGTTTAAGATGTCTGAGTATAGCCCCAGACGTCTGATTTTAGATAGTATGTATATTTTTGGCTTGTTTAGAGCCCAATTGAAGGTGGATTTCCGCAAATGGAGTACTTTTATTTTCCACTCGAGTTCTCTACGTTTAGTTTCAAGTATATAATGTTCTAAACTCGTCTGATGTGACTTAGTCAATGGTACAGGTCACCAGCCTGTAGCGTGTTCGAAGCCTGCGGAGACGACAGGATCTACTGTTCCAGCCCCCATTCCTCCTATGTTTCCCAGTAGAGTGGTTTACCTTAATATTATGATTTAAATAAGTAAAGTGCTTGTTTATAATAACTTGATTAAACCCTAGGATGTAAAATGAACCCTAGGGTAGAAACGAATGAATATTGCATGAGCTAAACTGTTTACTTGAGATGCATGCTAAACTCTAATTGCTAGCAAGTGTATTAATTAAGTTAATGTGATGCTTCCTCAGTTAGTAAAACACGAGCTGCCTGCTATACAAACGAAACCCGAAATGTGAACAGTGATTTCTAAATGTTGAGAAATGAAATGAAAGGAATACAAGCACGAACCCTACGAGGAATTAGGAGAAGAACTCCTATGTACGGAAAGAACTTAGTAAGTAGGTTGTTATGACCTCGACATCAAACATCGTTTAAGATGTCTGGGAATTGGTCCAGACGTCTGGAAGCCTTCCCAGACGTCTGGAATTTAATTTTTTCGGCGTACAGGTTCGCGTTTGCGCACATGCGCGCGCAGACTAAACCGCCGCCCTCCTTTCTTCTCTTTCCTTCCTCCCCGCAGGCGCAGCCATCTTTATCTCTCTCTCTCCCCCACGGCAGCCTTCAAATACCCCCCTCTCCTCTCCCTCACCCTTACTTCACCGCCTTCTTCTTCCTGTTAGCGAGAGAGTGAGCGGGCGAGGGCAGCAGCAGCTGCTTCCGTGAGTGCGTGGGGAGGAGAGGTTGCTGCGACAGGGAGAGAGAGCTAGATCGCAAGGGTGTGAGCTCGCCGGAGCAGCCAGGGCTGGCCGGCAGGTGCGCAACAGGAGCGTGGTGCTGGGGAGGAGCTGCTGCAGCTCAAGCAGCAGGCGAGCGCAGCGCAGCACGGCCGTGCCCTGCAGGTGGAGGGCGAGGAGGTCCTGATTCTGGGAAAATTCCCAGAATCAGACGTCTGGACATACGTCCAGACGGCGCAGGAGACGTCTGGAGGAAGGTCTAGACGTCTGAAAGGTATGATTTTTTTCTTCCCTTCTTCTTTCGCGTGTACGGCCATGCAGCCATTCCGCCGAAGGGTTCTGCTTCGTTCCGTGTTGAGGACGGTCGCATATGTGTGCAGGTCTTGTTCGGGAAGGCGCAAGGGTACATCCTCCCACACAGATCGGATGTCTGGGCACAGCACCAGACGACGGAGAGGGTCTCCAGACGTCCGGAGTGACAGTCGGACGTCTGGAAACTAAGTCCAGACGGTTCAAAGGGATTCTGGACGTCTGAAGGACCGCGCAGGGTCAAGGTACGACCTGAGCCATCGTTTAAGACGTCTGGAAGATGTTCTAGACGTCTGATTTTGGGCAGACTTGTCATTTTTGACCCGTTTAGGGTTCGTTCGAAGTCCGTTTTCCGCGTTTCAAGTTCGTTCTTCTCAGATTTAGTTCCTCTACCTATTTACAGTAATTGTATCTTGTTCTGAGTAGCTCCTTGTAATTGATCCTTGTGTTAGGATCCCGTTCCGTTGCGGCTCTAAGGTTGCGGAGGCGCGCGAGCTTGCCGATCACGCCCCCAGTATGCCTGGTTTTGCGGGTAGAGTGGCCCCTTTAATTATTTATCAAAAATTATGCACTTGTGAAATAATTAATAGATTTTAGGGTATTGCATGAATCCTAGGACTGAAAAACTATATTGAATGATAGATCCTAGGATTTGGCATGAATCCTAGGACTGGAAAACTAGATTGAATATATATATTGCAATCTTGGAAAAGTAGAAAGGAAAACAATAACTGCCTGTAATTTGGTTAACAGTTGCTTGTTTATGAATGGACAATTACTGTTGATAACATGGGCTATATGAATATAAAGCTGAAATGATGAAACCTAAATTGGCTGAGTTAAAGAAAAATGAGCATGAACCCTACGGGAAATTAGGAGTAGAGCTCCTGAGAAGTGAATGGAATAGAGTTGGGGAAGTGAGCTGGCCCTTGAGTACGGAGTACCAAGGAGAGCAACTGTACCCCTGTTTAGTGTAGAGCGGAGCTAGTTGCCCCAGGGACCCGGGGTTAGGTTTGGCCACTTTGTACTGACTTTTGGCCCTCGTGTACACAGTACCGAGGAGAGCTACTAGTGTAGGGAGAGCACTAGCCACCCCATGGGCCCCGGGGATCTGCTAGCCCTCCTACACCGACTTATTAGGCCCACTGGGCAAACCAGGGTAGTCAGGAGAGGGTGCGTGGACTGTAGAGGAGCAAGACCCCTGTTTGGTTACCGTGGAGGGGCTGGACCCCTGTTACTGAAAGGGCTCTGCCCTATACTGGTTTCGTACTGTGCTTTGGGGTAGCACCCATTAATGGAAACGACTGACTGCGTGCCAGTGAGGGGTAGCTACCCGTGCGTTTATCGCGCGTGCCGTAGTCACCGTTATGTCTGTCAGTGACCTTGGGGTGGTTAACTGAGGGTAGGACCACCACGGGGGACTCTCCCAGCCAGAGGAGCACCACGTGTTACTTTTACTTTTCAGAAAAGACTGCAATCAAGATCGTTCCCACGAGGAACATTCGAGATCAAGAGAAAGATCTGAGGAATAATTTAATAATGAGTAAATGGAAAAAATAAAGAAAGAAATTAAAAATATAACAGCTACTGTTTACCTTACTGTTTTTCTTAGCTTTTGGTTGCCACTCTACTCAGCGTTTCGTTGACGTGTCACCTTTATCACCTTTTGAGGACCAGGTGTTGAGCAGCCAGAGCCGGCAGCTGCAGAGGGTGCTGGGCCTAGTAGAGCCCAGTAGTTCTACTTGTGTAGTACCTACCGTACCTTTCCTTCTGTTGTAGTGAGTATTTTCTGTTACCACTGTACTCTTTTATTGTAAGTATCATGTTTATGTACCTGTTTATTTCTTTACTGTTGTGGTGGTGTATACTGTAGTAGCTCTTTTCTTTACTGCTGTATTTTGTTACTGCTAGTTATATACATGGTGAATGTGGTTTATTTTACTGCTCTTTTGGTTACTTTCTCGTTGGACGACTGGGTCTTAGGGTCAGTCGAGTCGGTACGGTTCTCGTGTCTTGTAGGGATTCGGGAATCGGGTCGTAACATAAGCGGGAAGTAAGCAGGTCCTTGTGTACACAGTACCAAGGAGAGTAATTGTCTCGTAGAGTAGAGGGGAGCCTGCCGCCCCTTGGGTTGAGACCTGGGGTACGTCGGCTCTTGTTTAGCTCTCGCGTACGTGGTATCGAGGTAAGCTACTTAGTGTGGGGAGGGAGCTAACCAGCCCACGGGGCCCAGGGTCAGGACTAGCTACCCTACACCGACTCTTGTTAGGCCCATTTGGCAAGCCGAGATAGTCGGACGAGGGTACGCGGACTGTGGAGGGGAGAGACCCATGTTCTGAGAGGGTAAGGCCCTGTGTTGTACCTTAGGCGTATCCGTTAGCGGAAACGACTGACCGCGTGCTAGTGCGGGGTAGCTACCCGTGCGCTTACCATGCGTGCCATAGTAATCGTACGTCGTGATTGTGACCCTGGGATGGTTGACTGAGTGTAGGACTACCACGGGGGATTCTCCTGGCCAGGAGAACACCATGTGTACATCTTACATCATGGGAAAGACTACAATCAAGATCGTTCCCTTGAGGAACTGACAAAATCAAGAAATGATTGAATTAAAAAGAGAATAAACAAATCAAAACTACTTAGTTGAGCTAAATGAAAACGAATAATTAATTAGTTGCTTATTTTATGTTAATTACATGTAAATGGTTTAATCATCACTCTACTCAGCATTAGCTGACTACGGAATTTTATAATCTTATTTAGGTCAGGGAGTTGAGCAGCCAGTACCACCAGCTATAAAGGGAGCTGGACCAGTCGAGTCCAACCTTAGCTGTGTTTCCTTTCGTTCCAGAGCTTATTTTGTTGTAGTGAGTAATTGTTATATGTAATACTATTTCTGTTATATTTTTATTTTATTTTCCGATGTTATAATTGTGTTGGTCTGTAATATTGTGAGACATTTCATTCTATTTACTTACTATCTCTGTATTATTTTTCAGCCTAGTTACAATACATGTGTGATTGTAGAATAATTTCTACTTTTGATTATTTTTTTTTAAACAAATAGATCTTAAGATTAGTCGAAACAAATCGATCTCAAATCCTACGAATATCTGAGTCGAATCGTAACAAAGTAGAAGTAATAAAAATGGTAAAACTTAAGCAATCAGTTGAACCATTAATTTCTTGTCTCACAGTGTAACCTCTCACTACGTACTCGGGGTGATTTTTTTAAATCGAATTCTTCGACCGCAGATTGCCGATTCATCAGAAGTATTTTAGCTTTTAATTATTTTTATACTTGCACAAGTTTCCAAAATGATTAAATACTTCTAGTGGAAGTTTTCGTAAGGTCATTAAACCCCAGAATCTTAAATAACTTAGAAATGGTTCCGAATAAAATCAACGTTGCTTTTCATTTCAAAATTTAGATCTTCAACTCGAGCCAAAAACATACGAAGTATGAACTTGGTAGAGGTGCACCGAGGCTTCTTGATGGTATCATTCTTTCATGGTAAAGTAAAGTATCGTTAAGAAATAAGAAATTTCCATTAATTTATAATTGTATTTATTTGAATTTATGTTAATTTGTGACATTAATTCTTGTGAGGTTTATTCAGTGGTGATATTAAAAATATAAAATGTGAAGATTGTTAGATTCATGAATAGTATATGATTTTAATAGAAATTTAACTAACATCAATTGAAATTGATGCTAAACAAATCTGTGTTAAAATTATGCAGACTAAATTCAATTCTCCCCTCCAAAGAAAGCTGTTGTAGATTTGCATCATCATATCACATGGACTCCACCGAAGCCGACCTATGAAATAAATGAGTTGGAGGTGAACCTTGTGAATCTTGTAAGAAAAATTTTACCATTTTCATACAATTACCAATCTTTTTGAAGTATAAATATGAATACGATCCCAATGGTACATGTTGAAAGTAACTTTAAGGCACTCAAAATAACACACCTTATTTTGTTCCCCTATCTTACGACCAAGATCCTTTGTTTACTTTCGGAGTTAGGAAATCGATATTAAGAAATGGGAAATCGATATTAACCTTCTTCTTTGTTTATTTACAAAAGAGCATTAACATCAGCTTCTATTTACTTAAATTAATACTAAATTACGACGTTAACGATTATGATGTCTACTTGAACTGATGTTAACATTACCTTTTGGAGAGTGAAATTTGAGGGTTGAAAATTACAAAATTAATACCTATTAATAATATTAATTTTAAATTATTAACAAAATAATTATTAATCCTCCGAAATAAATGTTAAGATTATATCCATCTCAAATAAATAGAGGTTGATCTCTAAAGAAAATATGAACACCACCCACCCCCAACCCCAACCCCAACCCCAAAGGTGCTGTTTGGGACGGAGGAACCATCCTCACACGTGCATCATCAGAGCACCTTTCCTTCGGCTTAATTGCGATGCCAATTTTCCAAGTGCACTCCACCATGAACCACTCGGGTCACATCAATTTCGGAGGGCTCTGGAGACCACCCGTGATGGGGGTGGTCCCATGGTCCTGATTAGGGAATGGGGTGGAGTTAGCTGTTAGTTGGAGGTGGGATCCTCCATGGATGTATCGATTGGGCGTGGCTATGGTACCGTTTACAGTACTGTAGTTGCACCGCCGTTTGATTTCGCTACGTGAAAATGGCAGGTAATATCTTATAAAATTTAGGAATTGTGTATGAGTATTTATATTTTTGTTATTGCATAAAGGTTCATGTATCACTTCTTTTTCAAATTTTTATCCGATCGTAATGATAGAAAATTCCTTAAATGATAAGGAAATAGCACAGACGTCCCTATATACTATAGCAACTACTATAAGCATTACATCCAAATTCTCATGTTTGTTAAAAATTATACAAAAAGGTCGGACATCTTTTTATTTTCTAAATTTCTTTTAGATTGAAAACTGTAGGAAGCTTATTAAGTGAAATAAAAATAGCACAAACGTTAAGTAATAATTTGAGTTTAGATTTGCATCCAAACCCTCGTAATTGCTTAAAATTGTAAATAAGACCTTATATCTCTTCGTTCTAAATTTTTCCTGCCAATTGTAATTGCAAGAAACTTATTAAGTGAAATGGAAATAAGACAAAGATCTCTATACTTTATAGCAACTATAGTAAGAATTACATCTAAACCTTCTTAAGTATTAAAAGTTGTAAATAAGATCTTATGTCTCTTCTTTTTTTTGAAAAATGAAACTAAACTATTATACATTTAAATTCTCTTAAGTGTTAAAAATTGTAAATAAGATCTTGTGTCTCTTTCTTTTAAAATTTCTTTTTCTGATCGAAATTATAGGAAACTCCTGGAATGAAATAAAAGTAGCACAAAGATTTCTATGCACTGTAAATTAAATCTAAGCCCTCAAAGTGTTAAAAATTACAAATATGACCATATGTCTATTCCTTTTTAAAATTTTCTTTCTATCGAAATTGCAAGAAGCTCCTTGAATGAAGTCAAAATAACAAAAAATTCGGTGTATTTTGAATTTTAACCGATGGAAAATCAAAACACGTCAGTTGAAATCACCACACATTGTAATATGTGTTTCTTTACATTTTGACTTTTTTTTTTTTTTACTATAGTAGTTTCTAAAGCGATAGAGTTTTGATATGATCTTAATCTTTTACTCCTACAGCAACGCACATGTTAAAACCTAATGTATAATTGATGGCTCATCAGTGTTTTTATTAGGGTAGGTGACGGAGTTAGGTGGTGGCCAGGGTTGAGATTCACCCATATAATTGATGGCTCATTGTTCAGGAGATGGAGTTGTGTACTTATTTGTCTGTCTGTTTGATTTTGCGGAGGGCATCCAAAAATAGCTGAAGGCAGAAACCCAGAGGAAAAGATTATCTCACATGTTCATTTGTTGAAAGGTGATCGAGTACCTTTTGATCCTTCAAGGATCAAGTTATAATTGCAAGCTACTTTTGATTGATTCTTCCTCAGCACACCCAACACTTAAAAGATGGGTTGTCTTTCTAGATTCTACCACCATATATAAGTAGTCAAACAAAGCAAGGGACCATCTATCACTTTAGAATCAAGTCGTTTTAAAATTATGTCAAGTCTGCGAAGTCTTCTCCTCCCTTTCAAATATCGCAATCTTATTGCATCAATAACTTGCATAGCTAACTGTGTGCAGTGCAGTGGTCCATTCTGTCATCTTTCCTGTCTGCCCTGGTTAAAGGAATGTCTCAACCTTTTCATTTGATTAGTATATATGCTTGCGATGTATACGATACGATAGTAGCTGGCTAGCAGTAGTGTTATTTGCTGAGTGTTTCGTCATTTAATGGCATTTGAAGTTTTCTTGAATTATTGTTTATCTTTAGCTTTTTATTTGAATTCGGGCTTTAATTTTGGTGAAGTTTCTGCTTTGAGTAAAGGAATTTGCCCAAAGAAATTCGAACTTTGCAAGAAAATTATATTTTAAACAGCAACTTCGCTGTCTGAATGTACACAGATCGACATGTTTTAAAGGATGAAATGGCACTTCCTTCTTCACACTTGCATAAAACTTCCTCTCTTGTTTTTTTTCCTCTCTCTCTCTCTCTTTTGGCAAAGTAAATTTGTCTTCAAAAGGGAAAGAACTTTAAACCGGAGATGCAAGGGAGAGATTAGAAATACCTAACTCTCATGGGGGGAAGAAAAAATACCTTGTAGAATGAGGGAACTCCAAATACAAAATAACAAGATCAAGAAAAAAAAGGAAAAGAAAAAAGAGGCTTCTCGAGTTCGGGAATCGGACGATCTCTCGAAGAAAATCGATCTCACGCTCATAGAACCAACAAAGCGTCAACAGGCAACCCCTTAAACCTCGTGAGGGAACTTTATCGGAAGAAGCATGAGGTCGCACGTGGTTCCCAGCAATAAAACAAAATAACACTGAAACAGAAAAAAGAATGGATCTATTCCTCAACAACCAACAAGACACGCACCCACAACGACAAACGACAACACGTAAAATGAGATGACCACGCAGCGACACTCGTCCAACGTCCACTTGCAACACAGAGAGACATCGACCGTACACCATTGCTCCACAGCCACCAATGCGCATCGCATGCCACTGCCGCCGTCGCACTCCTCCACGCATGCCAACGAAGCTCGTAGCCGACGAGGAGCCTTGACGAAGCTCCCGCCACCATCACTTGCTCCGATCGAAGTGGAATGCCAGTTATTCCAACCGTCGCCATTGCATGTCCCGATCGTTAAAGAAGGAGGAATTAAATAGAGAGGGAAAGAGATCCAACGGGAGGGGAAGCCCCCAATCAACCCCGATTAACCGATTGAAACCCCACCGTAGCAAAGCAGCATCCTCGCATGAGAAGAAGAGAGCGGAGGGGACACGTATAATGGGAGAATTTCCACATCCAGAAAACTACTCGCCGTCCCCATGCCTGTATGTGGATAGACGTGACTTATTTGATATGCCTTTATTTATCTGTTATTATGTTAACGAGAATTCTCCGGTATAAAATTGACCACTAAATAAGATGGAAGATAGTTTAGAAGTGGCTGTATCGTAAATGAATTAAACTGAAAAAACAAAATTCGCAGGCCTATCACATGCAGTTCACCGGTTAATTTTCGTCGAGAGATATCTCGTGAGATATCCTTGCTGTAAAGCAATGTCTCGTGAGAAATTCAATGAGTTGACGGAAGATATTACTACCCCTATGACATCATAACTATATTAATATATATTAAAATATATTTATTTAAATATAATATATTCATTAAATATACACATCATATCACATCTTTCTCATCTCACTTTAATATAATAACATTAAAATATTATCCATCAAAATCACGTGACAAAATCAATCATTTTTTTTTATTATTTATTCCATCCTCTCGTACAACGACCCCCTACGTATTCCATCCAAGGATATCATTATTGCTCGGGTAAATGAAATCTTAATAGTTACTGACTAATTAAGCCGCAATCGATAAAGAACGCAACAGGTAAGTGCGTATGCCTACGTAAGTACGGAGTATAGGAGGAGGATAACGCGTACGTGTGGCAATATGTGATCATGTTAGAACACCATGCGTGCAAAATTGGGGAGCAAAGTGGGAATACATGTAAAATTTTTTTAACCAACAAGCAGCATATCTGTATGTATTCTATACCGTACCAAAACGGGGTTTTAACTGCCAGGTGTCAACCGTCCGCAGCCTCAACCCCCGCCCCTCCCTCGCTCCCCCTTCCCCCCGCAGCCCCCACTCTCACGCTCTCTCTCATACTGCAGTTGATGCCCACACGTTTGGAATTCTCCACAGCCTCTTCTTCCTCCTCCCGCTCCCTCACTCTCTCTCTCTCTCCCACATGCTACAATTAATGCCCACACGTTTGAAATTAAAAAATAATAATAAAGATGTATTTAGTAAAAAGTGATTTGTGTGTGTGTGTATATATATATATATATATATATAATTGATGATATTATAATAAACGTAGAAGAGTTGTTGGAAGATTAGAATACTTAAGCAAAAGTTAGACGTTATGGGTAACACACAGAAGGTTTTCGATGAAATATCTTTGGTAGATGTACATGACACGAGTGACAAGGAGTAGACTTTTCGTTTACTAAAATTTAAAAAGTTGAAATTTCTTATTTGACTTTCTTTAAAGTAAAAGGATAATGTATTTCTCAACCACAGCCGGTTGATCAAATTTTATTTGTTAGCACCCTACATTATCTAATCTTAATAATTATGTTTTATTTAATTATAATATTAAAATATAAATTCTATATATTTTTGTGTGACCTTTTTTGACAAGTAATTTTAACATATCACATAGATGAATTTAATTATGTTACTTCGTATGTGTTTCAAGTATTTTTTATATATTTATTTTATAGACATAATAATTATTTTTTTAATGAAATAATTTATTTTATTTGAAATATTATATATTATACGTTAATAACATCGGATGTAAGAATGTAAACATGATAAGTTTAGTTACATTTACATATTCATTTTTATATTTAATACTTATACATGCATACCTTTTCTACTTCACATAAATTGTCATATAATGTCGTTCAGCAACGTCACCTCCTCAATCCACGCTCTCTTCCACCACATCTCTCTCTCTCTCTCTGCTCCATCCACTTCCCCATCACACCAATGCCGATCCCCAAATCCCATTTCAACGTGCACGTCTCTCTCAGATGACCACATATTTAAGTCCACCTAAGTTGTAGGTTTTTCCTCTTACCTCGACCGACGTAACACGGCACGAAATTGGTGGTGCCTTTTCTTTTCCTCGTCTATTTATATAATTGAAGGAGAGTGCAGCTACGTCAGGTCATCCTACTGTAAAAAATAAATAAATAAAAATATATACCCTCTTTCAAACTAGCTCATCTCATTAAAAACATAAAAATAAAAATCTCTCCTTTCCTAATTGGGTTAACGTCATCTTGCTATAGAAAACAAAAAGAAACCCCCGCTCCCTGATACGAGTAACGCCATCCCATCCTGGAAAAGAGAACCTCTCCTTACCTCGTTCAAGTAATCAATCTAATTCTTTTTATAAGTACGACATTTTCATCGTTATAAACTTTATTCGTAACGTTTATAAGAAATCTTCACTTTTCCCGAAGATAAATCCCACCGATTGCTTCGTTATTATATATTTTTCCTTTAAAATAAATTAGATGATTATCGATCGAGGAAAATTACGTGTGATTTCTTACTAGAATTTTTTTTTAAATATTTTACAATATCCTCATAATTTATAATATTATTAATCATAAATTTAATATAAATAAAATTTAAATTATAAATTAAATTTGATTAAAGTAAACTTTGTAGATGTTTAATCAAATTATATACTATAATTAGATATATAAAATTTACATGAACTCCTGTAGCAAAGTATTGGTATAACATAAATTAAATGTAAAGCATCAAAGATATATATATATATATATATATATATTTATTGTTGACATCTGATGGAAGATCATTTAATTTGCTTCACACACCATGGGAAAAGCTGACCCCAGAACCCTAAGATGAGAACCTATCCCAGCTGCCCAAGGCTATACATTTGAGAGATTATTAATACAACTATATCGGGTACACCCTATCTCAAGGTTATGGACCATGTTTGCTACGAGCCATGTGTGGACCAAGTTAAATGGTGGTACACCCTATTATTCTCAAACTAATCAGAAAACTAAAAAGATCGTATAGATATTAATTAGGGTGATATGTGGTAAGGAAAATATATTCCTATAATAAATAGAGAGATATAAAAAATGTGTTCAAATAAGTGGATGTTGACATTTTGATGTTTAATTGAGTTAAATTCATTCCATGGGAAGGTAAAATAAATTCATGTCAGGTTAACTTTTTTTAATCTGGCGTAAATGAAAAATAAGTTAGTGATGAACTCACTTAACTCACCTATGAAATATCATTTATAAGATTTGCTTAATCAGATCATGTGTGGTGGAATGGAAGGAACAATGAAATCTGACCTAACAAAAAGGGCAAAAAAAAAAAAAAGTGCCATGTTACGGGCGAAAACATTGTTACGGTTAGGACCACGTATGCAAGTCACATGATGAAACCTACGTGGGAAGTTACCACACTCCTTCACGATTGAAGTCAATTACCAGTCAACTATATCAGGTTCACCGTAGACACCCTTCGGGGCCTTCACAGGGGTCAAGGAAGCGGTCAGCGAAAGAAAACTCCAGAGAAGATCTAGAAAGGCCTTTTCCAATCCGTTTCCTGTCAACACCTTGCAGAATAAGATAAGTGGACCGATTGCTGCTGCAGCGTCCTTTCAGACGCCCCCCCACTCAAAAACGTAAGCGGTGCGTACGTCCGTGGGTGCGGTAGAAGTGACGTTCGATCGTGAATCTTTCTTTTCAGATAAAAGGAGGGGCATAAGATTTTACTTTGTTTTATAAGCTTGCCGTTAACTTTTCCTCCGTAAGATAATGAATCTCCTGCTGCCGAATAGTAAAAATTACTGACTTTGACAAAAAGGATCTAACTTCGAGTTTCTATCCTTGGATTATGTAAAAGATTGGTGTGTAGGAGGTAGTCAATTACTTTTCAATTCGTTCAATTTGATTTCGAGTCGTAAATTGAAAAGAAAAAAGAAAAAAAAAAAAAGGAACTTGAATCTCTCTAAGCGCATCGAATTAAAGTTACTTTGTGCAATCATATAGTTTCAAGATAGAGGAAAAAGAATAGCATAGATGTAAAAAAGTTAGGAGTTCCCACCCCGTGGGAGAAGAGGAAAACAACCCATCAAAATTAAGATCTTATTTGTCTTGAGGATAACTTGAGGGTTATCTTTTGATTAAAGGATTACAAAAATAATTTAAAGGAATTATTTCGAAAATTAAAGAGTATAATTTATTTTACTTTATCAATCAACATCAACATCAAACTATCTTATTATGTTACACCAACATCAATATACAATAAAATATATCTATTTTAAAATAATATACATATTAAATTATATTTATCATATCACATCAAACACTCACATCTCCGTAATATTAAAAAATTATCTATAAATATTATATCGTCCCATCAATCATTTTATCTTATTATTTATTTCCTTATAATATTTTATCTCGATATATATCATATCCCTCTGCGGAACTAAACCTGAACTTTTCCGACATTTTCCGACATTGTAATGTAGTAGTTGAGCACGTTACATGCTGTCATGTCACACTGTAAGCTCGGATTATCTCTTTTCCACTGTGTTACGTGGGCTTCTCGAAGGGGGCGAACCGCAACATAAATGTACGGGAAAGATGGAAAATCACCTGTTTATGTTCAGATATCGTCGGCATGCATCTGATTTTTGGTAAGCTCAAACCACATTTCCAAATGCTATAGAAATATAAAGATGGGCATCTTTGCAAATGAACTTGAACTTTTTCAAAGATAACCAGAAAACTGGCTATACTAAGCAAGCACACGAAGAATATCGTGAGCAAAAAATTGGAGCTACGAAAATAGCAGGACATCCGCATCCACCATGGTCGAAAATATAATACCGATGATCTACAGCAAATAAATATCCGATGTCCATATATGTAATTAATTCATTTGATATTTGTTAAATGCAAAAACCATAACATCAAGAAATGATACCAAGGGTAAATTATGAATCCCCCTGAGAATGGGGCTTGTTACAGGTAGTATCTCAATCTTCGGATGGTATATCCTCCTAAAGTCCACAATCTCGGTCGTATCAATGCGAAGGTAATTTAGATGGTCATGATATTTGATCTCACGACTTCTTGGATGGCAACAGGAAACTCTACCGGTCTGCTAATAATCTCTTGGCGGCAAGAAAATATCAAAGCTCACAGATAGCCTATGGCACGGCACCATGACCAAGTCCAGTTTACTTGGGAGGGTTAGCCCTCGGGAGAGATACCCTTCTTAGGAGAATTTGAAGCATTATCTACGAAGGTTTCAACATCATTTGTCGCTTTCATTAACATTTAAATAAATTCATTTCATTACATTAATTTAATATCAATATATATTAAAATATATATACTTTAACATAACATACTAATTAAAATATGTTTAATATATCACATTAATATACTCATACCTATATCTTAATATTAAATAAATATCCATTAACATCGTATCAATATACCAATTATTTTATATTACAACTTATTCCATTATCCAAACAAATACTTCTCTCCACTTATCCTATCCCTACTGTATTCCATCTCACATCCAAATGCAAAGTGACCTCCATTTACTTTAAGGTGTGAGTAAGGAAAATACACATTGCAATACACATCCCTACTTAACAAAACACATAGATATATTTTCATTTTTAATTGATGTACTTTGATTTTTCATTTGTTGAAAATAAAAAGATATTAATATATGTTAACTTTCTACTGATTTTTACCTATGTAAAACAATTCTTCATTTATAAAATGAAATTTTATCCAAAAAAGGCAAAACCAATGCCCAAATCGAAAACTCTAAATCTTAAATTATAAATTTAAAATTTACAAGTGAAAATCAATTTTCAAAGTGAACTCATTGAAAAATTAAAATATATCATTATATTTTTATTTTCAATTGATATATTTTAATAAAAAATTAAAATATATTAATTAAAAATAAAAATATACTAATATATTTTATTAAAAAAAAGAAACACATTGCAACATATTTTTTTACTTTTTTTTAACTTTACATGTTAACATCACCTTCCATATCCTATGTTTCAAAAGAAAACACATTTTGATTTTTCCAACTTCGCAACGATGAAATTAGTGTTAACCCTCCCAGCGAAGGATGCAACGAAAATTAGAATCGTAAAGACAACTTATCATAATTAATGAAGTGGGCCCTTTGTCATTGCTAAATTAGGTTTACGGTCATTTTATGATAAAACTTAAACATGACAGTAGGTTCGCCTTAACGAGGTTCAAGATGTGAATATTGTTTCCAAGCCATATTCCTCTACTCGGTTATTTAAATATCAAATCCAACAGGCTAGATTTTAAATTATATTTTTCCACTGAATCCACCTCCATGTACGGATGTATTCCAGTCCTTTTAACATCCTCCCCACGCGACTCGACGCCACTTCCCTACCACTACATAGCCAACATTCCATAACTCGAATACAACCATTTCATCACTCGAATACGTAATTGAATATCAGACTTCCTACTCCGCAGATAAAAATGCGACTATCAGACAATTCAAAGGATACACAATCAGATATGGGGCATCCATTCCGAATTTGCTCCGTCGGGATCTAAGCCTCATTTTCCTTCAAAGTATAGAGCAGAAATTCAAAATCCATCTGTAAATAAGCGTATAATCGACGGAAGATACAGCTACATTTTCTTGTCATTTTTTGACTTAATGTGGTGTAACTTGATGGGATCGAATTCCAACATCAAATAAACTCATCGTATTCTTGATGAACCCCGGAGCAAGCGCGATTCTCATGTCCAAGCTGCCAAACCTTGATGATCGCAACTTCGTTTCCAACAACTTACCCAACCTTCTCCTCCAAGATTGCACTGTCCCAATTTGCTCTCCAAACAATAGGGTGAGTAAGAAGGCGCTCTGTTCTCCAACCTGATGACTGCAACTGCGATGCAAGAGCATAAGCAACAGACACAAAAATTTCATCAGAATGGGAACATATAACAAGAATTCAGCTAAAAACAGGACGTAGTTGGTTTTATGATTCTTGTTTATCCTGTTTATCTGTCTGTTCAACGCCTCAGTATGGAAAATAAACTTGAGGGTCTTTGCTCCCTTGAAAATAATATATTTGTGGATATCATCATCTCTTGATATCTATGTCTTTATTTTTCACTTGTCCTTACTGACGATACTTTAGAATAGGGTAGATTTTGAAAAGAGATCGATAGTTGCTAGTGCAGACATCAAGGGCTAAAATGTTTTATCATGATTACGTGGCCGCTCCCTGACAGTTCTAGTGAATGAAAGTATGAAAATTGGTACCAAAAATTAATATTGCCTATATAAAAGATTTCAAATATGAGGAAACCAAAAATCAGAATACAATAAAATGGTCCTTATGGGAATATGCCTCCAGAAATGAGTAAATTAGTCCATCCTGCTCCAAAAGAGCAGCTCGCAAATAATCTAGTTGCCTTTTGTTCCCTCTCAGGAAACTTGGGATGTCGGTCCAACAAGCACCTGCTAGAAAGGGGACCCAAAAGCACCGGCCCACTTATTCAAAAAGGGGCCACGAAGGATAGCATTAGGGAATGTCTCCTAACGGTTTTCCACGAAGAAAAGCACATTAACAAGTTATCTTTGAAATTTTTCCTGCTTCACAGCTTTCAGAATTTCAATTCAAGTTTATGGAATTTGTGTCCTATACGTAGAAACCCGCAATCAGTTCCTCAATTTGCAAACATCAACCAAACATGAGTTCACATGCAAACAGATCCAAACTTGGTGATGCTAGATTTCTGCACAATCTTGAAAAATCTCTACAACCTCACGTGGACAGTTTATTGACATCGTTTTTGAAGGTCCTTCCACACCTATATATATGGTCCGAAGCTTTTTCTCGCTACTAAGACATCTTTTACTGGAGAATGGCTTAGTACCGTGGAGTTACACATATCTTCAGGATCGAAGTGTAACGATTCTTATAAATGATAAGAAACTATTCTCCATTTATAAACATAAATATCATATTCTCTTTTGATCAGTAATATAAGAGAACACAGATGTTTAGGTCTTCTTTGTACTTTCAGATGTTGGGCATCTGATCTAAAGAAAGACAAGGGAACGACGTTGGAAAGAAAAGTAAAATGATGAGCCTGACCGGACAGGTCAAAATAGGGTGAAGAAATCCAAGTAGCTGATCATTTCTCGAGCCACATCAATAGAACGTCTAATTAGGGATGCAAACGGCCAGACACGGATGAAGATGTAGGTGGTACCATATCCATATCTATTTTATAAAATGAATGCACATATGGAAACAAATATTATATGGGTGTGAAAACTAAAGAACCGAATTCTTAAAATATGGATATAGATACAAAATGGATATTCATAATCAGCATACGAAAATGGATTATTCTATGGATATTATATGTTTCTTAATTATTTAAAAGTTAAAGAATCTAGATACTAAATAAACCACAATGTGCATGGAAAGTTTAATAATTAAATTAAAAGACAACCAGATATTAAAAATAAGCATATTGTAATATGGGAAAGGAAGAGATGGAGGTTTAAGTCTTGAGGCTGCAGGAGCTTGGAAGGGAGGGTTTTGGGAAACATATCCATATCCTCATTAAAATGGATATCATGACAGACAGATACGGATATTATCTGCATCCAGTTACATCCCGACATCTAATTCCTACAATTTTTGATAAGGCAATTGCAATCACATAAATAACAAAGGAAGTTACCTTTACGACGAAACTTTTGTAATGTTCATTCATCCAAATATTGCTTTCTGTATGTGGAGACTTTGATTTTTCAGCAAGAATTGTTAAAACAAGTGCATGGATGAAGGATTTCAAAATATCTGCAGGCATTGATTCCTTGTGGGTAACCACAAGAACCATTCCTTTACTTTCCAAAAGCAAATATTTACCTGTCAATGATTGTAAATGAAGGTGGTTAGTCAACCGAGGATTCTAAAGAGAATGAAGCAAAAATGACTTACTTTTCTTGTAATATGATGCTGCTGATCTTAAAAGCTCCATCCTTAGATAAGGTAAACAAAGAATCAAAATTTCTGTCAGCACTATAAATATAATTTTGCCAGAAGATTTTTCTCAAAAGTATACATAAAAGAAAAGCCTTAGGCACATATGAGACAAAATGATATACAACAATTTGATCACTCACACATCAGAATGTCTTAGAGAACTAGCCTTAACTCCAAGGCATATATGTCTGTACAATGACTCGGGTGAGCTCGAGGTCCCAAAGGTGGTCCATGCAGGTAAAATACGCTCCATTACTGAAACTTGCTGGGGAGAGAGAACTGCAAAATTACATGGTTAACAGATGATATTGGTTTGTTGGAATTCCATAATTGCTCTGCTCTTAACATTTGCCACTTTACAGTAACTATCTTTAACATCTTCAAAAAAAAATTCCATTTTACATAATTTTTCTAAAGAAAATAGTTGCCACAAAATTTCACATGCTGATCTAGATAAAAGGATCAAGTGGAAACTACAGCAGCAAGCTTACAAATAAATCAGAAAGTCCGATAGGATAGCAACACAGACCACCACTGAATGACCTGAGTCTCACCCAAGTCTATTCGAGAAACTCGTCCTTGAGCATGTTTATTTTCGTAGCCCAAATGGGTCCAAATTAGCATCTAAATATGCATGTGTCCACCCTCTCAAAGAAAAGAAAGGCACAAGTTCAAGTGGATGAGTGGTGAACTGGTGATCCTCGACTTTATAATTCACCCCTTTCTCAAACATCGGCAAGGTAAGGGCAACTGTCGGGTACTAACATAACACTTCTATGTGTCCATTTGCTGCAGTATAGCAAGAAATATTGAAAGGAGACTCAATAGACAAAGTTGCTGGGAGAAAACATGGTTAAAACCAAAGGAAAAAAAGATTTATCTGAATTCACAAAAAATAGCTTCAATATATTGCAAAAAGTTGAAGGTTTCAAAGCTCTCAAAGCTTTGTGCTCACTCAACTTTGAGACAATAGAGAAGACTACTTAGCAACTACTTCATTCCTTTGCAATGTACATGATCATCCTATATGTGAAAAATAAAAGTATTTAGATGACCATCATATACGTTGAGAATAAAAGTAGTTTTCCTTTTTTAAGAAGCAAAATAATAGCCACTCAAATTTAATGACCATCCACTTGCTCAAAGTTAAAAACGAAATTGCAGCATTTAGAACAGTGATCATCGAAACTGTCTAAATATACCAGACAGAACCCTTTCCACATATACATTTTTCATTTCTAAACACAACAACACTATGTTGCAGCAAGCAACAGTGCCCAAAGAATATCAAAAGGTGATGCTCTCTGCCGCTTTGTGCAGAAGCATAACAAACTGCAGCAGTCCGTACCTGCCGCAAAAGACTCTGAAAAAGACAACTTGAATGTGGATCCACCCAATTTGACTTCTAGACTACACCCTTTTAGTGAAAGCACAAACAAAAGATAGGTGGTTATCGTCTTCTAGCACTTTGTTGCAAAACGAACAAGTTGTATCCTCCCCAAGATAAACCTTTTTTTTTTTTTTGCAAAGTCCCCAAGATATACTTCTGCTTGTATGTTTTGGTCATAATCCTTCCTCTTCTACTTTTGGAAGAAAACAAAAAGGGTTTTTTACGTATATGCCATTGAAATATTTTAAAATTACTTATCTGCCAATGATTTCACTATATTGTTAGTTTTGCCATTGAAAAAGTCACGCCATTTTCGTATTTGCCACTCCGTTAGTCATAGTCGTTAAACTTAATGGGTTTGGACTAAAATGTAATGAAATTTTATTATTTTGTCATTTTTTTTTTTGAAAGGAGGAAGGGTGGTTATCATTTGTTAAACAAGAAATAAATTACATATAGCCAATTACAAAGAGTTCTCCCAAAACACCACCAGGGAAGAGATGGAGTGAACAAAGTTTTCCACATAAAGGCTCTACCCTCTAAAAACCACACCATTTCTTCCTAACCAAATACCTCAAAGTACAACCAACACCTTGGCCTTCTCCAACTTCGATATGAAAGCATTAGGCCTTCCTTGCCTCCTACCCCTCCTAAAAGATGCCCAGAAGCCACTCAAACTATCATAGTCAATCCAATCCATCCCTAGCCTCCTCCAGACCTGCTCCACAAAAGCACACTTAAATAATAAGTGCTCAACATCCTCCTCATCCCTAACACAGAGTGAGCATGTCCTATCATCCGCTAGTGCCCATCTTGCCCGCCAAGCCTTTGTGACAAGTCTTTCTCTTCGGAGCAGCCACCTAAAAATCTTTACCTTCAAAGGACATTTTGTCAACCAGATGATCCTGCAATCCCAAAGAAGGTCCACATCTGTTGTATATGCGGGTCCCCGTGACCTAGTATAAGCCTTCCTTACCGAGAAATCACCCCCCTCCAAGTGAAAGAATTTCACCCCATCCTCCGGTTCCCATGCCTGCAAGCACTACTAGAGATCCTCTCACTCCATCAGCCATCGGTCAAAGAATGCCCCCCACAAAGTCGGGCACCACGCATCATCCCAGCAACCCCTCACCGTTGCATCCCTAAGGGTAGCCCTGGCAAAGAGAGCAAGAAATCTATCACACAAAGGGCTGACACGCATCCAGTCATCATCCAAAATCTAAAGGCCTCTCCTGTCCCCAATAGGGGGGGAGAATAACTGCTAACCCCTTCTTCCTTATAGATCCGCTAGAGGACCTCAGGGGAGCTGAAGAGCTTGTGGTGGATGCCGATGTTGATGGCGGTAAGGTAGTGGATGGCAGTGATGGTGAGGTAGTCGTGGAAGAGGGAGGAAGGGGAGGGGAACATGAGGAGGGTCCAAACGGCGGAGGTGAAGCCCTCGAGGTATTTGGCAAAATTTTATTTTTCTACATGTAAAGCTGAAGGTTGTCGCAGATGGTAGAGCGGAGGTTGTTGGGTTTACAGATGGATAGGGCAAGGTAGGAGCGGATGTGGGACATGCACTTGCACATGTGGTCCTCGAAGAACTTGGGGAGCTTGATAGAGTTGAGGGAGAGGAAGATGCGGCAACAGAGGCGAAGGGATTCGAAGAGGGTGAGGATCGTGGATGGGTCGGGACGTGAAGAAGAGAGGGAAGAGGAAAGGAATTGAAGGGTGTCGAGGAGTGGGGAGGTGAAGTGGTCGAGACAGTCCCTTGAGGTTGAGGCAGGTGTCAATAGTGTCAAAGGAGGAGCGAAAGCACTTGAAGACAGAGTTGGCAACAAAGAGGAGGGAGAGGGGAGGAGCAAAGGGAGGAGACAAGGAAGGGGAGGAGAGAGGGTCGAGTAGGGGAACCATGGGAGGAGATGAAGGAGAGGGACTTGGAGAGCTGCAACTGGACAAGAGCAAGGGAGGAGCGAAGGAGGGGGACGAGCTTCGACTTGATGAGGTCGCGATCAGGGAAGGAGAGTGGGGATGAGGAGGATGGGGGCCAGCAGGAGCGAAGGTGGCTCTTGAAGTGGACGGCAAAGGCATGGTGGAAGGAGGGGTCGACAAAAGGGGAGGAGGCGAGGTAGAGGGTGAGGGCAAGGCCCAGTTGATTAGTGGCGGTAGAGAGGGAGGACTCTACGTGGCGCCAATCGTTGGAAGTGAGGAGAAGGAAGGGAGGTGGAGTGGGGAGCAGGGAGGGGTGAATAAAAATAAATAAATTTTAAGGATAAAACAATAAATTTTCATTACATTCCAATTCAAAATCGTTAAGTTTAACGGCTATGATTAACAGAGTGGAAAATACAAAAATGGCGTGACTTTTCAATGGCAAAATCAACAATATATTGAAGTGAATGGCAAATAAATAATTTTAAAAGATTTAAATGGCATGTATGTAAAAATCCCAAAAAAAAAATCCTTGCACTTTTAAACAACCATGCAAATATCTTCACCTTTCGAGATAGCCTTCCAAATAAGCTTGTTATCCCTTGCCACCTATACATCTAAGAGGGTACACTTTCACATGAGATATTTAGACGACCATCCCACATTTTGAGAATAAATTAAATGGACAAGTGGATCTTCTATCAAGATTCAATCAAATATTAGCTTATGTCTGGTGTTACATCACTTATTGAGCCATCTGTGAGAGTGATAGGGGCTCATATATATTGCCCTTTGTTGATGGTTTTACTTTTGAAGAACAAAGAAGCATCACTAGTTGGGCTGCCTCTCCTAAGGTTTTTTCCCTTCTCACGAGAAGGGTTTTTCACATGGTGCTTTTCTACGTCGTACTTCTATAGCTTTTATTTATTTCAACATTGGGATCAGCTCAATCTTCAGCAATCATGATGTGATTCTGCCAACGTGAGTCTACAGATTTCTTCTTGAAGTCTAGATTATACTTTCGATATGGAGTTTGGATGACATGGTTTTCTCAGTAGTTAGGGTATGATCTCATCTAATTATCAACATTTCTGACTGACATGCCTTCATGGGTCTAAATGTGGATCCACCATAATCTGCAAGAGTATGGACAATGTTTTCTTCTCAAATGTATGCTTTTCTTTGAATTTGAGCATCTTGATCTAAGGATGAGGTCTGGTCATTCTTAGGTTGCTTTTTTTTTTTCTTTTTTTTGAAAAAACATTTAAGGTTGCTTTGTACATTTGTTTTCAATATTATGCTACCATAACAAAGACAGGTTAACATAGTGGCATTCCAAGGGCCCCATTTGGATGGTGAGCTTTCTTGGGCTTCACCCTATTTGGGTTGAGATTTCTGCATAGGATAGGAAACCCAGGATTTAGGCCTGAATCCCAGGATTTCCCTGTTCCAATCAGCAATCTAGTCTGCATTATGTTTGATGGTTTGGCGATGTTCGAATCATATGGTTTTCTCTAAATTAAGTAGTGAGCTTTTTTTTTTTTAGATATTAAGGTGTGATCTTGTCTGATCATCAAGATTTCACATTGAGTTCATTCTTCCAATAATGATATGCTTTCCTTTGTTTGATTGATCTGCAGGGCTATAGAAGATGTTCTTATTATCTAGGAACTTCTCAATTGTATGCCGTTCTCTGGAAATGAAATTGGGATTCAATCATTCTCAGTGGCAGAACAAGATTGCATTATGTTTTATTATCAATATTATGGTACTATAGTGAATGGAATCAAGGATTGAATGTAGCTGAACCCACTTAATGTGGGAAAAACCTTTTACTGTTGTTGCATTATTGTTGTCAATGTTATCATTATATTACTGTGGTAAATGGACGAAAAGAATCATGTGGCCATTCTCCAAGAGCAAGTTTATCCCAACTATTTACTAAAGTCACAATATTAAGAGTCTGATCATACGACTTAAAGTGTTAAAGTGCCTCTATTAACAACATAACTACCTCTTCTTCTTTTTTTCTTTGAGAACATAACTACCTCTATTATATTAAATTAATTACACTTTCAACATCACATGTTTCTCTTCCATCAAGGTCTATGGATCTCCTAGAGAAACCAGAAAAATATTTTCCTCTTCAAATAAAATTTCCTTTTTGGAAATTACCCTAAGCCCATTTCTCAACATTACAAGATTTACAAATACTACCTCTGGTAATCGTACTTTTTACTTTTCCAAAAAAAAAAAAAAAGGATTACAAATACTACAACAATAAAGCCTTTTCCCACACTAAGTGGGGTCGGCTACATGGAATTTTTGCCTCCAATTGATCTATCTTGAGTCATTTATGGGCCTACAAAAATCTTATTTTTCAAGGTATACTTCTTATCCAAAATAGGTTTGACTCAATCTTCTATTTGCATCCCCACCAAAACTTGAAGGATTAAAACATCCTCAAACTACAATTGCTTTCTATTGACCTTAAAAGGAAAGTTAGAAGGGGAAGAGTTTCATACATGAGGGCATTTTGGAAGAACAAAACCTCCTATTTGGAAATCTACACAAATTCTTAATGAGTCCCTGAGAGACGGACCCTTTAGCTCCATTTCAAATCTAGGTAGGAACCTACAGAAAGAGATCAACACCTGGATATACAAAGAGGTTCAGATTTATAATCTTGTCATAGGAAAAAAAGGAATAGAAACTAACATTTCAGACATAAAAAAAGAAAAAGGATGAAACGCAAGCTCTCAGTGAAGATAGATAAGAGCTCACTGCCTTTACATGGAGCACAGCCATTCTTAAGGACAAGCATGCACTCTAGAATAGAAAAGGAGAGCATGTGCTTGTAGGGATACTCAAACAAATTTTATCTCGAAGCTCCCCCATATATTGGCAACACATTAAAGATGTTAAAAACTTCACATCCACCCATGAAGTTCAGGGTTTTTTTTGAAAAGGAAATTCAGGGTACCAAAAGATATCAGGCTAAAAATTGAAGTTTCCATCTTTTCGCAAGTTAGGAGCTGCTCGTCTACTTACATGACTTGGAAGACTCCCTCAAAATTCTTAATGCAGACATCTCAGCTCTCCCTTTCTCTGAGGAGGAAACTTTAAAGGAAATTAAGGATCTCAACAACAATAAACCCTCAGAACCAGAGTGGTTACCGATGGAACTCCACAAGGATTGCCCCAATGTAGAAAAGACATTTTTAACCTCTTTTCAACATTTTGAAAATGACTTCTCAAATCTTTCTATGCTCAAAAAAAAAAATTTTGAGAGAAAAAAGGATGGTTACCAAGCATCAGTAACCATCCAAAGTAATATTATAGAATAAAAGGAATGGACCTACAGGATGTTCAACCAAAGATCAGGACGCTTCCCTTACAATATTCTCAACCCAAGCCCTCTCCCTCCTAAAAATGGAGTCATTTCTTTGCAACCAAATTGACCACAGGAAAACAATAGCCTTCACCCATCCTGCCGTATCAACATGCAATCAACATGCACCAAAGAACGGAAGGACTCCCACCACGAGTCGAAGGAAGACAAATCAGCCACCCTCACATTACACTGGTCCCAAACCTCCTTGGAGAGCTGACAATTTTAAAAAAGGTGATGAAGGTCCTCAGCTGCTGCCCTCACAAAAAGCACAATTCAAGTCATTTTCCCCAGCACATCTTGAGCGGAACACTTTTGTCACCAGTTCCTCCCTTCTAAATAGCCACAAAAAAATCTTACCTATTACCCTTGTTCCTAAAGGTTACAACAACAAAGAAAATTCCACCTTCAAACCCATTAGTCCTCTAAACACTTTTATGAAAATTGTCACCAAAGCTATAGCAAAGCATTTTACAAGAAAACTTCACGATTCTCTCCACCCAACCTTCCGTGCTTTCCTTCCTGGTTGCAGTGCCTCTGATTGCTTCACTGCTACTTGGAAATTGCCCATGACTGCAAGTCCAGAGACCAGAAGGCAGCAATTATAAAAATCAATTTTGCAAAGCACTCAACACCCTTAATTGGAATCTCCATTTAGTCCCAAACAAACATGGGATGCAATAAAATGAGATAGAAAATATACATCACCTCTCCAATGGTTGCAATTTTATAGGTTGAATACTCCATTTTATCAATCCCTATGACACCTTGCTCTTCTCTACGAATTGGTCAACATAGAACTGGACCATCCTAATATCTACGCTAGTAATCTTTATTTGTTACTTCCCTTTTGGGAACATTGCTTTGGTTAATTTGGAAGTAAAGATGCTGCAAGACCTCTGACGATAAGAACATAACCAAATTGATCCTTCAAGCCTCACAACAACATGACACTCTGGAACAAATAAATACATTGTTCACTTATTGTCTACTTGTAAGTCTCTGAAAAGGATCAATGGCCTCTAAGTCAATGCAAAACAAAGTTTACTTTCCCATGGGAACCATGAAGCAAATAACTACTAACCTCCCGTAGTCATCCTCCTCCCAGCCCCCCACCCCAAAAAAAAAAAGGCTTTCAAAGGGAATCCACTTCTTGGCAAGTTTTTTGAATGGCTCAAAATTGTTATCTTCTCTAAACTACTTGCTTATATTGTTGTAACCCTTGTTTTTTATTGGGGTCCCAATTAGTCCTTTTATTTGTTATTGTTGAGTTACGTTATATTGTAAGGACTGTTATGTCCTTTTTATTATTTTGTTAGCTTTACGTTATAACTTTCCTCTCACCTCTTTCTATATAAAGAAGTGTAGAGACAGCTTGGTAATTAAGAAAAATTATTTTCTTCAACTTGGTATCAAAGTCAAGTTGGGAACTCCACTTTCAAAGCCCTAACCCTACCTTCAAGCCCCATCACCGCCACTGTCACCGGTAGTAGTGGCAACCAGCAACAGCACCACTGCCACTGCCAGCTAGCGCCACCAGCAACAGCAGCAGCAATGCTGCGTCGCCTAAGCAGCACCACTGCCAGCAGCAGCACTGCAACTGCAGTGGTAGGAGCAGCAATAAGGACGGGCTTTCTCGACCCTCTTTCTCTTCTTTAGCGCAGCGCCCTCTTCTTGCTGTTGGGTCTCTTCCGGCAGTAAGGAGAAGGTTGTAGACCCTAATTTCCCTTGCAATGGGGTTTAGGAAAATCCTTCGCATGTTGGTGATGGAGTTCTAGAGCGATGATCTTCCGGAAAGAAGTTTGGAAATTCCTCTTTGATGGTATAATCAAATCGGAATTTTCTTACTATTTTGGGGTGTGTATTCCCCTTTGATTATTGACTGCGTGTAAGCAAAGCTTTTTGGGGTGTGTATTCCCTGATTGGTACATATTTTGGAGTGTGTATTCCCCATTTTTTATCAGATTTCAGATCTGTGTTTGAAGGAGTTTATGGGTGATTGTCACTATGGCCTCATCATCGTCAGAATCCGGAGTTACATCAACACAGACTAGAGACAGTGCAGTCTACAAGAACCCGTTCTTTGCTCATATTGAAAGCTCAATGAGATCAACTACCCTCGGTGATCTCCGACATTTCTTGTGACTGTGGAAGGACATGAGAAGCAACATGTTTTCATAGAAGCACCACCAGAGTAGAAGACAGATAAATATGCAACCTGGAATAGAGATGATGTCATGGTGAGGGCCTGGATACTCAACAGTGTTATACCTCGCATTAGAGATGAAGTCATGTATTATAAGACAACCAAGGAGATGTGGGATGGCCTAAAAGTCGCTTATTCTCATGAACTCCACCCAGGTCTTCCAGATCCACTATGATCTCTGTCACTTGAAGCAAGAATCCATCAGTCTCTCGCAGTACTATTCCACCATGCAAGGACTCTTGGAGAAATACAATGCATACAGACCTATGTGTACCTCAGCCACATGTAGGGATCAGAGGAAGGAGTTCTCTGCAAATATGTTTCTAGCAGGGCTCAATGACAAGTATTCTGCTGCACGCTCACAGATTTTGACACCATCTGATCTCCTTCCTATTGAGTAGATATACAAGAGACTGAGCATGTTGCAAATCCAATCTATGCCAGAGGTGTTACTAGTAACACCTCCTCTGCTCATGCAGCTATGACTACTCGTGGAGGACGAACAAGAGCGTTCAGAGGCAAAGGCAGGGGGCATGCTGATCATGGTCGTGGTAAGCCTACCTGTTCTTATTGTGAAAGACTTGACCACATTGAGGCCAAGTGCTGGAATAAACTTGGACGACCTGCAGTTGCCAATCAAGTTTCTGTGACTACACCTCCAGCTGTGTCTACCGAGGTAGTGACCCTTGCAAAGGTAGACTATGAAATAGTTGTACAGCGTCTAGCCTAGTTGACCTATGAGCAATCTCAGTCTTCAGACACAGCAGCTTATGCATCCACATCTGGTATGAATAGCTCACAGTTGCTTGATTCAGGTGCCTCAGATCATTTGACAAGGAATTTCCAGTGTTTTGGAAATTTGCAGAAGACACCATAGGATCGCTCAGTGCAGCTTGCAGATGGTAGGCATGCCCCTATCTGTGGTAAGAGAGGGGGATCGGTTACTCCATGCATCTCTCTGATGTTTACTATGTGCCTGACATGGCAATGCAGTTGTTATCTATTAATACTATTACTAAGCAGTTGAATTGTTGTGCCATTTTTTATGCGATTGGATGTACGTTTCAGGACCACGTGACGAGGACGATTGGTAATGGCTATGAGGAGGGGTGTGTATACTGGCTAGTTCAGAGTCTTGTTGCTATAGCCTATTAGACGACTACTACTGCAGGGAGTGCCTTGTAGTGGCACAGACGACTAGTCCATCCTTCACTGGACAAGCTACATCGAATCATCCCTCATCTTTCTCTTGCCATAAAGATTCAGTGTGATGCCTGCTAGTTGGGGGAAGCATCCCCGTGCTAGTTTCCCAGCCTCTATCCAATTCAATAGTTCTGCTTGTTTTGATTTATTGCATTGTGATGTCTAGGGTCTTAGCCGTGTGGCAAACCAACAGAGTTATCGGTATTATTTGTTATTTGTGGATGATTTCTCACGTTTATCGTGGACATTTTTTATGTGGAATAAATCAGAGGTTGGTTCTATTATTCAGTAGTTTGTGAAAACTCAGTTTGGTGTGTGCATCAAGAAGATAAGAACTGATACTGCTTTACAATTCTGTACTAAGAATTTGGTTGACTTGTATGGACCACTTGGCATTATGCATCAGACATTGCGCTTTTACACGTCACAGCAGAATGGGAATGCTGAAAGAAAACACCGTCGTATTTTGAATACAGCTAGAGCCTTGCTTATCTAGAATAATGTTCCTCATAGTTACTGCGGAAATGTGATTCTCACTGCCTGTTATCTCATTAACAGGCTTCCTTCCTGTGTGCTTTATGAGCAAATCCCATGGAACATTCTATATCCTGATTCAAATTTGTTTCTTGTGCCGTTATTTGTACACCTCCTTAAGCCTGGTCGTGACAAATTGCCTCCAAGGGCGGTTAAATGCATATTTCTTAGTTGTTCACGCACTCAGAAAGGATATAAGTGTTTTGATCCTATACACTAGAGGCACTATGTTAGTGCAGATGTGACTTTCCAGGAGTCTATTCCATACTTTTCCACCTTAGGTCATCAGTCGAAAGAGGTTCAGATGGTTGTGCCAATGCTTGTACCTCCTGTAGCCATGGAGGATTTTTCTCAGAGTAGTGGTGTACCTACTACAAAGTAGACTGTGAACACATTCAGAGTTATACCACCTGATGAGAAAACCTTTAAGGGTACTACATATCAGGTTCCTGTCACTTACAAAGAGAAGACACACACCCCCTCCTCAGTCCCCATTGAGCCACCATCATCCTCCCCTACTCAAGTATGTGTTGAGAGTACTGACGATTCTTCTCCTGATGTTGTGTCTTCAGGTTCTCTTCTTATGCCCACAGATGAGGATATCCCCATTGCTATTAGGAACGCTCCACGATCTTGTGTACGGTATCGTATTGCTGGAAGTGTTGTTTCTGCTGATTCTCTAAGTTCAGAGTTTCATGTGTTCACTGCTGCAGTTTCTGGTGTTGAGATTCCACCTCATATCAACAGGCTCTACTACATCCACACTAAAAGGTAGCTATGGAGGAGGAGATGTCTGCTCTTATCGACAAAGGCACCTGGGAGTTGTCTCCTCTACCGTCTGGTGCACACCTTGTTGGAGCCAGATGGGTCTTTGCCTTAAAATATAACCTAGATGGGTCTTTCTCGATATAAGGCCCGCCTTGTGGTCAAAGGATTCACCCAAACCTATAGGGTGGATTTCTTTAACACGTTCTCCCTAGTTGTACGACTCTCCGCTGTTCATATACTAGTATCTGTTGCAGCTTGTAAAGATCCATTCTGTTCTGAGCCCTTTAAGATGTCTAAACGGTTGATCAGACGTCCGGACACATTCCCAGATGTCTGGAAATTGAAATTTTTATACGTGACTTCGCGTCTGTGCACGGGCAGTACGCAGACAGTATCGCCTTCTCTTTCTTCCCTCTTCTCTCCCCCATCCGAACCCTCACGCACTCTTATAAAACCCCTCTCCCCCTCTTCCTTTCTTCCCTACTTCACCACAGCCACCCTCCTTCCTCCCTCTCCACTGCGGCGAGAGGGGTGAGCGCAAGAGAGAGCGCGAGAGCGGGCGACGAGGAAAGGCGGCGTAAGGAGAGGAGGAAGAGCTTGAGCTCGCGAGCTCGTGGGGGCTCGCCAGAGGACGTACGGTCGAAGCGACGCGTGCGGGGGAGGAGGAGCATATTGGGGGAGACATCCCTAACACTTGTTGCAGTCGGAGCTGCAGGCGAGGAGGCGAGGCTGCCGCTGCGCGCGGCGAGGGAGAGCAACAGGTCGTTCTGATTCTGGGTTTTTTCCCAGAATCAGACGTCTGGCGTGACATCCAGACGACGGAGTGGACGTCTGGTGATGACACCGGACGTCTGAAAGCAGTATTCCGCGAAGGTACGTTCCTTTTGCGGATACGGCCATGCAATCCGCACCGCAGCCTCAATCTGCATGGCTAAAAGCGGTTGATTTGCCTGTCGCGTGCAGAGACAGCTTTGAGAAGGTGCGAGGCACGTCCTCCCATGCGATTCGGACGTCTGGACAGCTTACCAGACGACCGGAAGCACTCCTAGACGTCCGGAGAAGTCGGACGTCTGGAGCTGGGTCCAGACAATCAAGAAGAGGTTCTGGATGTCTGAGGTCGACGCAGAACCTGAGGTGAGTTTCTGGTTACTTTTAAGACGTCTGGACCTTGTGCCAGATGTCTGATTTAGGTCTGCAGTCTTGTTTTTTACTCGTTTAGGGTCTGTTTGAGGTTCGTTTTACGCAAACAAGATATCGGTATTTTCCTTGTGAGTTTCTCTACTTGTTAGAAGGCCTTTTATACTGTTCTGAGTGTTCCATTGTGGGGTGTTCCTTGGTAGAGGATTTCAATCTGTTGCGTGTTCGGGACTGCAGAGGCACGTAAGTCTATCGTTCAAGGACCCAATACTCCCGGATTATCTGGTAGAGTGGTTTCCCCCTGTCTTAATTATAAAACATAAATGCATATGTGAAATTAGATAACTAGAAACCTAGGATGTGGCATGAATCCTAGGACGAGAAGTACTTGCACTGTTTGTATGCGTGTTTGTGATTGCAGTCATAAACGAATGAATAGAATTGTAAATAATTGCCTGTTAATAAATACAAACTGCATGTGGAATATGAAATGCATGTACTAGTTAAACAGTTACCTGTGACATTACTTGTATATGTTAAATTGCGAAAATACGAGCTGCCTGTGGAATATGAAATGCCTGTGCTAGTTAACCTGTTACCTGTGACATTACTTGTATTTGTTAAATTGTGAAAATACGAGCTGCATGTGTATAATACAAGAATGAATGTGTGAATGATGAAACCTGGTATGGAATAGTATAGTGAATATGAGCATGAACCCTACAGAGAGTTAGAAGTAGAGCTCCTGTGGATAAATGGAAAGGTCTGGAAATGTGAATGGGAAGTGTGCTGGCCCTTGAGTACGTGGTATCAAGGGGGAGCGACTGTCCCCTTTATAGTGTAGAGCGGAGCTAGCCGCCCTTGGGTTGGGACCTGGGGTTAGGAATGGCCACTCTACACCGACTCCTATTGGCCCTCGCGTACACAGTATCGGGGAGAGCTATTAGTGTAGGGAGGGAGCTAGCCACCCCACGAGACTCAGGGTTAAGCTAGCCAACCTACACCGACTTTTTCTTTGGCCCTCTGCAAACCGGGGTAGAAAGACGAGGGTGCGCGGACTGTGGAGCTGCGAGACCCCTGTTTAGTTCTGAGGGGTTTGACCCCTGTTACTGAGAGGGCTAGGCCCTATACTGTTCTGTGCTGTACTTTAGGCGTACTCATTAGTGGAAACGACTGACCGCGTGCCAGTGCGAGGTAGCTACCCGTGCGCTTATCGCGCGTGCTACAGTCACCGCTACGTCTACACAGTGACCCCGGGGTGGTTGACTAGGTGTAAGATTACCACGGGAGACTCTCCCGACCAGGAGAGTACCATGTGTGCTTTCTACTCTTCGGAAAAGACTGCAATCAAGATCGTTCCCACGAGGAGGAACTGGATTGACAGATTGGTGGTGGATGAGGAGTTTATGGGAAGGGAGGCGGTGGAAGGGGCAGCTGCGAGGTACTTCAGAGACTTTACTGGGAGAAGACGGGGGGGAAGGTGGAGATGGTTAGGGTCTGAGGTGCCGCAGATCGGGGAGGAAGAAGCCAGCTTCTTGACGGGCTCGTTTGGGGAAGATGAGGTCCGTGAGGCAGTATGGGGGTTGAACGCAGATGGTTGTCCAGGATCGGATAGCTTTCCGGTTGCCTTCTACAGAGAGTTCTAGCCGGTGGTGAAGGAGGACGTGATGCAAGTGGTGCAAGAATTTAGAGCTGGAAATTTGGGGTTCAATAGGCTGAACAAGTTCTATATGTTCTTACTGTCGAAGGAGGGCCCTGAGGAGATCCAAGAGTATAGACCAATAGCCCTCTCGAATGCTATCTACCTGGTGGTGGCGAAGCTCCTGGCGAATAGATTGAGGACTCTGGCTGGGATTGTAGACTCGGTGTAGACGGCCTTTGTTCATGGCAAAAATATTTTGGAAGGTTATGTGTTGGCCTCGAAGATCCTTTCGTCTTGGAAGAGAAATAAGAAGAAGGCCTTCCTGTGGAAGGTCGATTTCAGCAAAGCTTATGAGTCTAGTGGTCATTTCTTTGGGTGTCCTTAGTGAAGAGGGGTTTCCCGCCGGTGTGGATTAACTGGATGAAGAGGTGTCGCCACGACATCGTTCTCAGTTCTTATCAATGGAAACCCAGCTGGGGGTTGGATTCAGCCAAGGAGGGGGGTGAGGCAAGGATGTCCGTTGGCCCCGATGCTCTTTGTGATTGCCGTGGATGCTCTTGCAAGGGCAGCTAAGAGGTCGTGTGAGAGGAATTTGATGAGAGGTTTCTCCTTGAGAGATGGGACGAGTATCCCGTTACTTCAGTATGCAGATGATACGATCTTCTTCATTGAAGGTGGAGAAATGAAAGCCAGAAGAATGCGGTTCCTTATCTTCTTATTTGGTGAGGCGTCAAGACTGCAGATCAACCTAGCTAAATCTGATTTTGTCCCTTTCAACCTGACTGAGGCGGAGGCGAGGGGGTGTAGTTTGGGTCTTGGCACAAAGCAAGTAAAGCTCCCGATTAGATATCTGGGTTTACCGTTGACGGATGCAGGATTCTAGTGAGAGATTGGGCCCCCCTGGTGGAGAGGCTGAAGGGGAGATTGGAAGGGTGGGCGTCCAGGCTATCGTCAAGGGGTGGAAGGTTGGTCCTGCTCAAGGCGGTTCTGTCAGCAATGCCATCGTATTTCACTTCTGTGTTGAAGATGCCTCGACAGGTAGTTGGAAAGGTAGAGAGATTTATGAGGAATTTCTTTTGGTCCAACAAGGGGACGAATGGACCGGGTGCCAGGTTGGTTGCATGGGAGGAGGTCTGCAGACCGTTGGAAGACGGAGGGCTCAGGGTGAGGGATTTAGGGAGGTCTAATGACAGTCTGTTGGAAAAATGGGTGGGAAGCATGTTGGAAGGTAAGGGGAATTTGGTGGGCAAGGCGTTCGAGATGGCGTATGGTGGCCCAGTGCGGTGGGATCTCCTGATGTCTCCGCCAAGGGATGCCTCTCATTTTTTGAAAGGCCTGTCGACGGTGGCTCCTAAGGTGAAGAATTGCTTTGTTCCTGTGATGGGAACGAGGGAGATTTTCATATTTTGGCAGGATGATTGGACGGGAAATGGAGCGCTTGCCAGAAGATTTCAGAGGTTGTTTGCCCTGTCCCAGAACAAAATGGCGTCCGTGGCTGAGGTATGGGAAGATGGGTGGTGCCCGCATTTCGTAGGCAGCTTGTCAGATGCGAGAGCGCATGATTTTCAGGTTCTACTTGAAGAGTTGGAGGGACTGCAACCAACATCTGGTACGGATATGTTTGGTTGGGATGAAGGTGAGTTTTCGGTAGCGGCTGCATACAGGAGATTGTCCACTGGTGATCCTATGGTGGAGTTGGATCTGGTGAGGGACTGCAGACAGATTTGGAAAGCCGCGTGTCCCCTAAAGGTCAAGATTTTGCTTGGCTTCTTAGGAGGAGAAGGCTTTTGACCAAGGTTTGGAGGGCGAAGTGGGCACCTGGAGAAAGTAAGGTCTGCCCTTTGTGTGGAGGTGGTGAGGAGGAGATTGACCACCTTTTTTTCACTTGCCCGTTTGTGGTGCAGATTTGGGACAGGATGGGAGGGGGGTGGTGGGAGTGTCGACTGTTCGAAGACTTTTGGCACAGCTTCAGAAGCGGAGGCGGTGATAGTGGACAGTTTGTCTTCCGTACAAAGAAGGAGAAGGCCAGACCGTTGGCAGTGCTTTGGGGTATTTGGTTGGGCAGGAATGCGGTGGTTTTCAGGGGCCAGAGACCCTATGTGGAGAATTTTGTTGAGTCTATTAATTCATTGTTTACTCTTTGGGTTGATTCCTTGTGAGTGGGGGACCTTGGGGCCTGCCTGTTGTATTGGTGGAGTCTGTTGATTCTATTATTTATATATTTGGGTAGTTATCACTCTGGATAACTACCCTTTCTTTTTTTTTTAAAAAAAAGATCGTTCCCACGAGGAACATGCGAGATTAAGAAAGAGATTTGAAAGTAAACCAATGGGTGAAAAGGAATGACTTGTAAAATAAAATAATTGGAAAAGATAAATTACATGTTAGCTTTTACTTCTTTAGTTAGTTTGGTTACCACTCTACTCAGCATTCACTGACTCCGTTTACTTATAACCCTTTTAAGGTCCAGGTGTTGAACAGCCCGAGTCACCAGCTGCAGAGGGTGCTGGACCCAATCGAACCCAGTAGTAGTTCATGTTTTCATTGTACTTCCTTTGGCTAGTGAGTTTAGACTGTTGTTACCATTTCTGTGCTGTACTTTGTTCTACTTTACTGTTGTGGTGGTGATACGTACTGTTAGCAGCTTTTACTCCTTTTACTGCTATACTCATTTACTGTTAGTTACTTAGCATAATGAATGTGGTTTACTTTCCTACTTTTGATTATTTCTTATTGGACGACTGGGTCGTGGGATTAGTCGAGTCGAGTTGGTCTCGTGTCCTGTAGGGATTCGGGAACCGGGTCGTAACACGGCTCATTATGGATCATGTCTGCATCAGCTAGATGTCAAAAATGTGTTCTTATATGGAGATTTGCAGGAGGGGATCTATATGCAACCACTACCTGGCTTTGAGGTTAAGGGAGAATGTGTATGCAGGCTTTGTAAGGCCATTTATGGTCTTAAGCAAAGCCCCCGAGCCTGATTTCAGCACCTATCTAAGGCATCATCTGTTATTGGGATGAAGAGGTCCTCATCTGATTATTCACTATTTGTAAAGAAGACCTGGTACAGTGGCTCTACTTATGTATGTGGATGACCTTATTCTCACACGTGATAATGCATATGGCATTTCTCAAGTGAACGAGTACTTGGCACACAAGTTTATCATGAAAGACCTTAGGAAGTTGACATATTTTTTTAGCATTGAGATTGCCACAAGTAAGCAAGGGATAATTGTCACAGAGAAATTATGCCCTTGATATTCTCCAGGAAACAAGCATGCTAGGATCTAAGGATGCTAATATTCTTATGGATCCTAAAGTTCATCTCTTTGATGATACAGTAAAGCTAAAAGACAAGAAGGCATCTCGACAGTTGGTGAGGAAGCTATTATATCTAACCATCACTAAGTCAGATATTAGTCTCACAGTGGGTAAGCTAAGTTAGTTCTTAAACAAACCCACTGATGTTCATTGGCAAGTTGTGATGCAGGTGTAGAGGTACATCAAGGGATATCCAGGTAGAGGCATTCTATTTCAGAAGAAGGCTCCTATGTCTGTTGTTGCCTACTCAAACGTAGATTATGCAGGAGATGTTGGAGACAAGTGATCTACCACTGGCTTATGTACTTTTGTAGCTGGGAACTTGGTGACCTGGAGGATTAAGAAACAAAGTATAATTTCATGCTCTAGTGCTGAGTATGAGTATCGAGCTATGGCACATACTGCAACTAAGATAATATAGATCAGATCTTTGTTACGAGATCTTCATGTTACTATTTAGGAGCCAATAGAGATGCATTATGACAACTGAGCTGCAACATACCTTGCAAACAATCCCATGTTCCACAATAGAACAAAATATGTGGAAGTGGATTGTCATTATACTAGGAGTTTGATTCAGCAGGGTCTGCTTCGTGATACCTGCCTTGCCTCTTCAGACCAGATTGCTGACATGTTTACCAAGCTACTGTCTCGTCATCAATTTGAGAAGTGTAGAAACAAGCTGAGTATGGTGAATATATATGCTCTAGCTTGAGGGAGAGTGTTAAGCTACATTATATTGTAAGGGACATTATGTCCTTTTTATTATTTTGTTGCATTTATGTTGTAATTTTTCCCGTACCTCTATATAACGAGGTGTATGGACGGCTTGGTAATTAAAAAAACCATTTTCTTCGATTGCTATCATTGTGCCTTCTTGAGGATTGGCTACACATAACCACCTCTTTTGAACTTTGATTTGTTTCACCAAACCTAACACACCACAATAGTATAATAGCTCTCCTAACTGGTCCTCGTATATGGGAGCTCATCCAGAAGGCCTCCTAGGAGAAGGTATCAATGGTCCAACCGACAGAGGTTTGCCAGCACATCATGGCAAAAGAGCAGGTGAAGAAGCGATTGCCTTTGTACTCATGGTTGCCCCATAGAAAATGCAACTGTTATCGGTGCATGGCCTCCAATGTTGCATGAATGGAGTGATAAGCCTCATCCTTCTCAGCAACCAAGCAAAAAAACCTCACCATCAAGGGGATATTAATCCTCCTGCAGTCCTCACCATGCGAAGGGTAACCTGATAGTCCTCCATGTATCTCCCACCCTCCACAATAATCTTATTCCGTGCCAGGACATCTTCTAGCATCCAAACACAAAAAATGAACTAACCCACGAGGTGTTGCTTGTTCCACCTTTATTCCTTTCTAGTTCATAAAACATCCAAACAGGTCTTGAAGGCACTGAAGCATGTTGATGCTCTAGAAATCAGATCTGAGACTGCAGTATCAATTGAGGAACAAGATGGTTACAGATCTCAAACAAGCAGTTGCTCCTCACATCTGCTTCTCAATCTTCTCAATGCACATCCGTTCATATCTCATATTCAGTTTTCTTACCCAATACAATCTGCATAAAGAACAAACTTGCAAACAATTTGAAGCATGACGTGAATTGCTTAAACTTTCCCACCTTGAACCCTTGAACATGGCTCATCACCAGGCATGCAATACTTATTGTTGATGCAATTCTGTATCTCTTTCAATTTCCTTTCTATTTAAGTTGATCTTTCCTCTTTGAAATCAAGCACCAAAAGAGATCCAGTGAATCAGAGCGACAGACATCATCCCGAAAGATCACAATTTTCTTCATGATCTTCTCAGACAATGAGTATGAATGGTGCCATGGCTATTTTGGTGATGAAGATGATTTGCATACATGTGGATGATGGACCAATCATGCTGAAAAAAGGACCATCAGTTACCCCGATACCACATCATGGGCACATTTATTATAGCGGCTAGGCCATAGCTTACTGGTTTGGCTGCTAAGCTTATTGTTTGTTTAAGCATCTTAGCCACTTTGTTTGAAAATCCTGTTCTGGATATGCAACATTGAAATGACTAGGGTAACTACATCCAAGCCACAGCTTCTCCAACCACTTAGCCAGAAGCCTCAGCAAAGCCACTTGGCCAAAGAACCAACAACCAACTCAAAGGCTAAAATAAACAGGACATGTATTCACATGGTGTCGAGAAGCAAGCTGTTTATAGTTATCATTCCTGGTTTGATATCATGTGAAGCTCCAATAGTCATTATTCACCACCTTCCTGATTAATGAAGCTGAATGTTGTCTATAGCCCATTGCTTATAGTTAGAAAAAAGGGCAAAATAGAAAAACATGGAACAATGCTCTATACATATCGATGCTCAACTCCATTATATAATGGCAAGAGTGATTCCTATCCTATTCACAATTCCTATTCTACACTTGGGATGTGGGCTGTCAAACAAGCAGCAAACTTACCATAAAAGATTGCTGCCAAATATTCTATAACTACTTAGTTGCAAAAAAACCCGAAGTTGGAAAGTTGCAAGACAATCTTTCAATTTTGCCTATTTTAGAACAGCCCTCAGATGTTGACCTTTCCATAAGTCCAAGGGTTTTCTGATCTTATCAAAAGAATGCAGAAGTTTCAATTCCTTGCATGTTTATCCAAAGGTCTAGATCAGTTTCACTGTGGTCTGCATTGGGTTTGAACTTTCAATCCCACTAGACCAAGTATGAAAGGAGATTTTTCGTTTGTGCAAGAAAGAAAAGAAGAGACAAAAAAATGAGAGGAAGAAAAGGAAGAAAAGAAAAGAGAAATAAAAAAATGATAAAGGATGAACAAATAAAAATAAAAAGGGATAAAGTTAGCTAGAAGACGAAGTTTAAAAAAGAAATGAAAAAAGAAAAAGAGATGAAGAAGAAGAAGAAAGAAGAGAAGAGGCATGACGTCTATTCTAATTCTCCCATGTTGATTGGATACCTCTATAATCGAAAAAGTATGCGAGAAAGGGGAGAAACCAAGTACAGCCTATGGGATTGTCATTCACAATTTGATGATTGTTGGCTTTTCCAAAAAAAAATGATGATTGTTGGTCTAATGGTGTTGCATTTTCTACACCTTCTATTGGTCATCTGAGGTGTTTATTGCTTTAGTTGCTTCATTTTCCATCGGCCTTTGATGGTGATTGGATCTATTAATATTCCCAGCTGATGGGGCTCAACCCAAGCGATAAGATTCTACTTTGATGCTTGACATTGTCTCCCATATTTTCCCCACAATCATCTCCTATATTTGAGATCGTCTCCCTTATTCTTTTTGGGATCATCTCCTACTACCATCTGAGATCATCTCATTCACTATTACTATTTCAATCATCTCATATACCTGACAAACTCTAACTCAAGGGGAAGTGTTGAGAATCATGTATTTAGCTTGGATTAATGATTGGATCTTCTACCAGGATCCATTTAGTACTATATTATGAACAGCCTGACATCACTGAATCCTACGAGGGAGAGGCCTATGACTTTAGCCTTTTACTACCGTTTTCACTTTGCAGCCAGTTAGGTAACTTCTTCCATAGGTTTTCCCCTCTCATGAGAAGGTTTTCCAAGTAAAGCAATGCCTTTTGCAATGCTCTTTGATGTTGCACTTCTATTTTCTATTTAATTCAACAATATACAAGTCCATGGATTGCAAAAATCAAGAAATGCGGTCAACAACAAGGAACTAAAGGGGATGTTGGTCTTGATCATGATAGACTGAAAACCATATAGAGAATCAAAGCAATCACCTTGTCCAGTATTCATAAAATGGTGCACCAGCAAGGAGCTTCTTTCATTGTTCAATGTTGTTAGTGAAAGACAGCGGACTGCTTTATAGTTTGCTGTCAAGGAAGGAGCATCATGAAAAGGAAAAAAAAATCATAAACCTTCTGAATTCTACGACAGCAAAATGCTTGGTAACAGAATATCTCAAGAGTTAATGTATCAAGCAATATTAATGTCAGAAGACGCATATGCAGTCTCTAAAATTTTCAAGTAGAAGTGATCCACCTAAAAGAATAAACTGCATCCCAAGAAGTAAACAGGCTAATACAGTGAGTAGTGCCTCATGCACTGCACTTAAAAGATTAAAATACATGCATAGTAAGCTACAACACATATCACTTATGAGAGAGAATTCTCTGCAAAAACAGGTTATAATGCTCAAACAGGATTGTGGAAAACTCGGTATATGTACCTCACCAAAAAAACCAAAAAGAAAAAAAAACAAAAATCACCAGTTTAAAGAAGACATGGTATGATCCCTAGTAGTACCCAAAAAAAAATTGCCGATATCAAACAACGTAAGATAGTGAATATTGAGAAACAAAACCACATCTAAAGATGAGAAAATCCATGAACATATATTAATGCTTTGGCTCCACCACTCAAGCCAATTGGTTTAGCGTCATATGCTCTCACATAGTATCAAAGCAACAATCATGTAAATGGTCAAGGTTAAACTCTACATCAATTTGTCTCACACGTAGGACCCAAAAGTGAGGCTTGCATTGAGAAATAATAGCATGTATAAAGATGTGGGAAAGAGATACATGTCACTGGTTGGGCCTCTCCACTCAAGACAAGGTTTGGATCATCAGATGTTCTCACAGTAATGAAAGGTATGCAATAAAAGACAAAATGGGCATCCAAGCTCATAAGTAGGGCCAAGTCCAAAATGAGCAGAGTCTGGATTAACACTTAATGCAAGATAAAAATGGAGGAAAAAGTGTATTGGAACAAGCAACTATCAAGTGTCAAGTATAAATTAGAGAATACTTCTTTACTCACAACTAAAAAGGTTTAACAGTAAAAAGTGAAAACATTGAGCGTGAAAAGCCATTGGGCAATGCGTTGCCAAATTTCGAATAGAAGGCAGATATCATAACATCAATGGTGATCCTTACCATACATATGAAATGCAGTAAGAGATAAAAAAGATATCCAGATGGCTAGAGGCTTTCCCCCAACCATATGAGCCAGAATCATTCCCACAGCCATCCCAATCATCGTTGCAAGTGTCTCTTGGCTTCCCTCCTGGTGACCCTCCAAACCAAATGTGTTAGTCAGCTATCTGTAACTACAATTAAAAATGACCATCCCTCAAAAATACAGTACATTTTGACATAGAAATTAAGATGAGTACGAGAATGACTGTTCCAAACCTTGGCAGAGATATCAGCAGCATTGTTCTCAAGAGAAAAATGCTGAGTTAAAGCAGCCCTGGTAGCACCACTGGCAACACCAGCTAGAAATAAATTAAGGAATATAAACATCAAGATGTTGTCAGTTAACAGAACAGCAATCTTTTACAATGATATGTCTGAAATATCGATCATATGCACTTGTACTCAAAAGTTGTTTAGCTCAAACTAGAAGTCATGATGTTGGGAAAAGAGACTTATTATCTTATTCCAAAAACCCTCGGGACTCTTATATAGAGAGACCTGTTGGGGAAATTTCAAAGTCACCCTTACAAAATAAGAAAATAACAAATAAGAGAAATAAAAGACAACAAATAACTCCCAACACATGAGATAAGTTGTAACAAGATGCTAGTGGAGGCCTGAGATGAACGGACAGGGATTTATTGGCAACAGCAAGAAATACAGAATGTTATCTACATAAAGTGGGTAAATGATGACCTAGAAGGAAAATGTTAATGCAGATGATTACAAGCTGAGTTGACAGCTTTTTTCCCAAAGGAGATGACTTATAGTACGTTCAACAGGTTCTGTCAAAAAAAGCCTAGATAACTTGATTATGACTCATGACGTAATTGAAGACCACATTGTCATTCTAGATAAAGGTGAATAAACACTTTTCCCATCTTTAGCAATACCAGTGGAAAAGGCTTGGTTCTGCTATTGGCAATTTCAAAGTTAGTCCTTGAAGCTTCGATCCCAAATTCATAGATTTGTAACCTTAATCAGACGATTAATGGACACTCTCGCCTGTGTGCTGGCAAAATGTAAATGGTTTCCCCCTTCAGGAGGAAGGCATAAAGAGGAACCAATAGCCAAAGGCTCTTACGATGCTTTGTAAAAGCTATAAAGAGTAGCAGACACAGAGAAATGGAAAGGAAAGGAGAGCAAGAGATCAAGAATGTGCCCATAGGAAAAATAATGGCAACAAGCACAGATAACAACAGAAAAGGAGCGATGGCTGAGAAACAGGTAAATTGAGGGAAAAGAAGATAAGATGGTCTTCTTGACTCTAGATCAGCCTATTACAAGCATATTTTAATTTGACATTTTGGTAAACAAGACATACATTAATATGCCCTCCCAAATTTTCTTCAAAAAAAAAAAAAGCCCTCCCAAATAAAATGAATAAATTAATATGCATATCATCATGGAAAGTGCCTTTTTTATTCACTTAAATTTTTGTCAATTTCAAAAAAAACTTGTACCTTAATGATGCTTTAAGACTAATTTTGATTTTTTGACTAAAGAAATATTGAGGTGTTCATCAAAACCAACTGTGTTTAATAATCTCAGTGAAATTTTGATCAATATCTTCCTCTGTAATTCAAATTCATGTGTTAATCTAAGACTCGGCAAACGGCCAAACTTTTTGCCCATATACAAGTCAGTTTACACGGAAGTCAAAAACCACAAACACTGGTTCAAATTCATTTGTTGATCTTAATTAAAAAGGGCAAACCTCAGGGTCCCACCTCCACCAAACCCTCCAAGACCACCGCAACCAGCGTCGAGGCCAGCTTTCCTTCCAGTTCTCCCAACTCCTCCGACTTAGGGGCTGACGAGGGTCGGGTGAGGGTGGCTTCTCTGGGAGGTGGGCGGATGGTGTTGCTGGGGCTGAGCCGAGTGGAGCTGGGGCGGCTGGTCTTCAGGGTGCTCCGTTGTGGCGAGGGTGTGGTGAGATGTCGGTGGCCGGTCAGGTCTGATGGGGCGTTGGCGGAGAGGCCGCCGTCTGGCGCGAGGAGGAGGGTCCTGATTGAGGGGGTCCCGCTTTTCCTCCGCACGGTGGAGGTGGTCGCAGCGGTGGTTGCCCCATTTGCGAGGCTGCGCAGGTGTAGCGGCACTGGCTTGAAGGAGGCGGACCTGTCGCGGATCGAGGCTTGGGTGGAGGTGAAGCCGGGGCGGCAGTTGGTGGAGAGATCGGTGCTCCGGTGGGAAGTTCCGCCTGGCTCCTCCGAGTCTCCTGGGGTTCTGAGAACCCTAGGTCCTTTGCTGAGGTGGTGGGTGGCGGAGCGGCGGCGGCGACATGTGGTGGCGATGGCGGCATGCGGGCGGAGGTGGGCCGGACTGTTTTTGGGAAGACCGAAGGTCGTGGCGGAGATCTCGGGGTGAACGCAATTCTCGTGGCGCGTTCAGTGGCAAACGATGCTGCGGGATGCAGAGGGCCGCTGCGGTTTTGGCGGAGGAGGCGGGGGAATTGAATGCGACGCTGAATTTGGGCAGCCCCGCTGGATGTGGGAGTGTCGGTGTCGACGCGCAGGCTCCTGCTCTTGAGGAGGTGGCGGGGGGCGGTCTCGGGTCGGGTGAGCGCGACCCGGTTACAAGTTTTGGGGGCTCCGGTGCTGTAGCCGGGTCGGATCCCATTGCGTGCTCGTCCCCGCGTCCCTTGGTTTCTGCGGAGGAGGGGCGGAAGGCTGCTGGAGGGGTTTCAAAGCTCTCCTGGGCTGGTCAGGGCCGGGCGGTAGGACTGGTGGTGATTGGCGGGGAGGGGAGCGGACGACGATGGGAGCGGAAGACGGCCGGGTCGCAGAAACTCCTCTATCGGCCGCGGTGGTCGTACCGTAGGGGATTGGCTCGGAGGACCCCGTCTGGGGGGGTGGTTGAGGTCGACCGACGCCGTTCGCCGAAGGGGCTGGGGACGTCTGGTGGCGTTGCGTCGTCAGCGGCGGCGTCTGCTGAGGGCGGCGACGGGGACCTGTCTGCTCCGGGGTTCCCTTGGCTGGCAGAGGGGCGGCAGGCGGTGGAGGCTGGTGGTGGAGATGGGGAGTTGGGGGATGCGAAGGCGGGGAAGAGAATGACGGAGGCGACTGGGCAGCTTGGGGGTGAGGCTGAGCTGCTGGGGGCTGGTGCCAGCGAAGAGGTTTTCGAGGCTGTTGGGGATTTGGTAGTTGTGGGACGTGGAATTGAGGTATGTGATGGTGAGGGAAACTCGGAGGACCGATGTCGTTTGCTGGATGAGGAGAATGTCATGGCAGAGATGATGGGGTTTAGGTGGCTGACGTCTGGAGGCGTTTCCCGAAGGACCACATGACTAAGGTCTTATCTTGGAATGTGAGGGGTCTGAATGATCCGTCGAGAAGAGCGGTTCTGCGGGGGTATATTCAGAGATGGGGGCCTGATGTGGTCTTTCTCCAAGAGACGAAGTTGGGGAGCTGTGATGGAAGGTTGTGGAGGGAGGTGGGGGGAGAGAGATGTGGGGGTTTCCTAGCCCTGGATGCGGTTGGGAGTGCGGGGGGAATTGTTGTGGGGTGGAGGGAGGAGGAGTTCTCCTTGCTGGACTCTGTGATTGGATCCAACGTTGTCACTGTCAGACTTCAGAGACGCCGGGATGACACGTGTTTGCTCCTCTCCTCGGTTTATGGCCCGACGGAGAGTCGGAGGAGACAGGTCTTGTGGGAAGATCTGAACCAGGCTGCGGCAGCTTTCCAGGCGGTCCCTTGGCTGATTGGTGGGGATTTTAATGTTACTCTGCGGGCTGAGGACAGACCGGGAGACCAAGGGGGATTGGACCAGGGCTCTGAGCCGTTTGCGGACTTTGTGGCAGACCAGGGGCTGATTGATATGCTTCCGTTGTCATGTCTCTACACATGGAGGAATGCGGGAGGGCAACGATCCCGTATTGACAGGTTTCTGGTTTCGACGGCGATGGCAGAGTTGTTCCCGATGGCGGAGGTTAGACCTTTGGAACGTCCGTTCTCGGATCACACCCCCTTAATATGGACGTCGAACGAGGTATGGAGGCATAGCACTTATTTTAAGTTCGACAAAGCGTGGCTTTTGGAGGAGGGCTTTAGGGGTTTGGTTGAGGAATGGTGGAGATCTACTCAGGTGGATGGGTCGGCGGCTGCCAGGTTAGAAGCGAAGCTGAAGGATTTGAGATTTTTCTTGAAGTCCCACATCAAGCGGGTTAGGGAGGAACGGGGGAGGAAGAAAGAGGAGGCTCTTGCTGCGATTACACGCCTGGACAGGGCAGAGGATGTTGGGCTCCTTTCAGAAGATGACAGGGTTTACAGAGCGAGACTGACTCAGGTGATTCAGGAGGAAGACAGGAAAGAGGAGGTGGAGTGGAGGGTGAGATCTAGGCAGAAGTGGCTGAAGGAGGGAGATTCCAATACCCGCTTTTTTCATATGACTGCGTCGGGCAGGAGAAGGAGGAACTGGATTGACAGGTTGGTGGTGGATGGGGAGGAGTTTGTGGGAAAGGAAGCGGTGGGAGAGGCGGCTGTAAGGTATTTTAGAGATTTCACGGGGTGGAGGCGGGGGGGAAGGTGGAGGTGGTTGGGATCTGGGATACCACAAATCAGGGAGGCAGACGCGGATTTTTTGACGGGTTCTTTTGAGGAGGATGAGGTTCGTGAGGCAGTTTGGGGGCTGAACGCGGATGGGTGTCCAGGGCCGGATGGTTTCCCGGTTGCCTTCTACAGAGAGTTCTGGCCGGTAGTGAAGGAAGACGCTATGTAAGTGGTGCAAGAGTTTAGAACGGGCAACTTAGGATTTAACAGACTGAACAAGTTCTATATGTTCTTATTGCCGAAGAGGGAGGGCGCTGAGGAGATTCGGGAGTACAGACCGATAGCTCTTTCGAATGCTATCTACTTGGTGGTGGCTAAGCTTCTGGCGAACAGATTGAGGACGCTGGGTGGGATCATAGACTCAGTGCAGACAGCTTTTGTCCCTGGCAGGAATATCTTGGAAGGTTTTGTGGTAGCATCGGAAATCCTTTCATCCTGGAAGAGAGAAAAGAAGAAGGCTTTTTTATGGAAGGTAGATTTCAGCAAAGCTTATGACTCGATCCAGTGGTTGTTTATTTGGGCGTCCTTGGTAAAGAGGGGGTTCCCGCCGGCGTGGATTGAGTGGATGAAGAGGTGCGTCACCACGACATCTTTCTTGGTTCTTATCAATGGAAACCCAGCTGGGGGTTGGGTCCAGCCTAGGAGGGGGGTGAGGCAAGGTTGTCCGCTGGCCCCGATGCTCTTTGTGATTGCTGTGGATGCTCTTGCTAGGGCGGCGAGGAGGTCCTGTGAGAGAAGACTGGTGAGTGGTTTCTCCCTGAGGGATGGGACGAGTATCTCTTTGCTCCAGTATGCGGATGACACGATCTTTATTAAAGGTGGAGAAGTGGAGGCCAGAAGGTTGAGGTTCCTGGTTTTCTTGCTGAGTGAGGCATCCGGATTGCAGATTAACCTGGCTAAGTCGGATTTTGTCCCATTCAACATGAATGAGACGGAGGCAAGGGGATGCAGTTTGGGTCTTGGCACAGAACAGGGTAAACTTCCGGTTAAGTATTTGGGCCTGCCGTTGTCAGATGGGAGGATTCTGGTGAGAGATTGGACCACCCTGGTGGAGAGACTGGTTGGGAGGCTGGAGGGGTGGGCGTCCAGGCTTTTGTCTAGAGGTGGGAGGCTGATCCTACTCAAGGCGGTTCTATCGGTGATGCCGTCATATTTCATCTCTGTACTGAAGATGCCTCGACAAATGATTGCAAGGATTGAAAGAACCATGAGGGGTTTCTTCTGGTCCAATCAGGAGACATATGGACAGGGTGCCAGGTTGGTTGCTTGGAAGGAGGTCTGCAGACCGCTGAAGGACGGGGGGCTAGGCGTGAGGGATTTGGAGAGGTTTAATGACAGTCGGTTGGCGAAGTGGGTGGGGCGCCTGTTGGAAGGAAGGGGGGATCTGTTGGGCAAGGTGTTTGAGACGGCATATGGTTGTCCGATGCGTTGGGATTTTCTGGTGTCTCCGCCTAGGGGTGCTTCTCACTTCCTGAAAGGCTTGTCGACGGTGGCCCCGAGGGTGAGGAACTGTTTCGTCCCTGTGTTGGGAACAGGGGAGATTTTCATATTCTGGCAGGATGACTGGACAGGTGGTGGTGCGCTTTGTAGAAGATTTCAGAGACTGTTTGCCTTATCCCAGAACAAGGTGGCATCCGTGGCCGAGGTGTGGGATAGTGGGTGGTACCCGCGTTTTGTTGGCAGTCTGTAAGATGCAAGAATGCATGATTTCCAGACATTACTGGCTGAGTTGGAGGGACTGCATCCGGCGGCTGGTACAGACATGTTTGGTTGGAATGAAGGTGAGTTTTCAGTTGCGGCTGCTTACAGGAGATTGTCTGCTGGTGATCCTGGGGTGGAGCTGGATTTGGTAAGGGACTGCAGACAGATGTGGAAAGCCACGTGTCCGCTGAAAGTCAAGATTTTCGCCTGGCTACTTAGGAGGAGAAGGCTGGTGACTAAGGTGTGGAGGGCAAGGTGGGCTCCTGGAGTGTGTAAAGTCTGCTCCTTATGTGGAGGTGGTGAGGAGGATGTTGACCACCTTTTTTTCGTCTGTCCTTTTGTGGTGCAAGTTTGGGATAGAATGGGCGAGAGATGGTGGGAGTGCCGGCTGTTTGAGGAATTCTGGCGCAACTTCAGAAGCGGAGGTGGTGGTGGTGGACGATTTGTTTTCCGTTCGAAAAAGGAGCTGGCCAAGCCGTTGGCGGTCCTTTGGGGGATTTGGTTGGGCAAGAATGCGGTGATTTTCCGGGGCCAGAGACTTTACGTGGAGAATTTTGTTGAGTCTATCGACTCCTTGTTTTCTCTTTGGGTTGTTTCGGTGTGAGTGGGGGACCTTAGGGTCCGCCTGTTGTAATGTTTGTTATTGTTGATTCTATTATATAAGTTTTTGGGTAGTTATCTCTCTGGATAACTACCCTTTCCTCTTTCAAAAAAATTAAAAAGGGCAAACCAGCGCATAGACACTTAAAGTTTACAGCAATACCATTAGTTATGCCAATGCTTCGATTCATGTTTACTTATCTAAGCTCAGTTGATATCGTTCCAATCTATTAAAAGAAGGTTTAACAAACGCAAACCCTGATGCTCAAAAGCTAAAACAAACTGGTAATCATATAAAGTGACTTCATATAGGGAAAATGAGGATGGTGACCAAAAAAAACATTCACCTAGAATGAGCAATTTGGGATCCCCATTCCGGTCAACCTTCTGTAGAAGTCCCTACTCCAGTGGAATGCTCTTGGACAAGTGAGCGTCACATATTCTAGTACCCACCATTGGTGGTGCACGATTATGAACAAAACCTATAATTACTATTAAATTTGCACTCTATGATTTTGAATAGCAAACTTGAGTCCTTGGAAACCAGATTTGAAAAGTTCGTAGCAAGGTGGTTAGGTGCAAGCTTAATGTCTTTTCTATCTCTTGGACATTGAACTAAATGTGAAAAACATATGAGCTTATTGGAGTTACGTACAAGCAATGGTGGTAAAGACTCAATATGAAATTAAATGCAAGTCAAAAGGCTTGATTGGGGATCCAGGGACCCGAACCGTCACAATTTCTAAAGTTGACAAGTTTTCCTCTTCATCATGTCAGACTCAATATAATCTAGAAAAGGTTAATTTCGGTTTTGAGATGTAAAAAATATATTATAACATGGGGAAAATCATTTGAGCAATATAAAGGCCAAACTGCAATTAACTTACTGAATGATCTTGACAAACTCCCCGTGCAGACAATTAAGATCAAAGCAGAAGGAAATAAAGGAGAAACAAGGTCCATCAGCATTCCTGCAGTAGTTTAACGGAAGAGCCACATTTCTCAACTAGAGTTCTGAAAATAGAAAAATGGCACCATATATGTCCAAGACAGTATGCATGAGAGCAAAAGGAAAAAGATTCCCAAAGCAGGAAAAATATTATGTTTTTTCATGCAATTTGAACATGCAAGAACAACAGCAAGTGAACGTTTTCCATAATTTGGTGGGGCTACATGATATTTCCCACCATTCATACTGATCTTGGGTCTTTATAGGACTTAGGTCCAAATAGCCAAGATTATATCCGACAGTTTCCTTCCTACACTTCTTCCAATGTCCCTGCCCTAACTCTTCCACCAGAACTGAACATCCAGCTTCTCACACCACAACCTCCTCTTTGAATGTCTAAATCACCTTAAATGAGTCTCTGTTGTTTTATCCTCTGTCGGTGCTATTGAGGGTAGAATTCATTCCATGTACATGGCATACGAGTCCCAACCCAGGCTAGCCAAGGCTAGACAGAAAAGGCTCTGACGATTATGTCCAAGTAGAGATTCCCATTTAATAGATAGGGCTATCTCTATCCTAGACCACCTTAAATGGGTACCTGTTGCTTTATCTTCTACTGGTGCCAATTCAGATAGAATTCACTCCACATGCATGGCAAACATGTCCCGATCCAAGCTGAAAAAGTAAAACTAATCATCAATCAGGCGAGCCCTGATGATTTATAATTGGATAGAAATTCTTGTCTAGTAGGCCTAGCTCTACTCTCTAAGGCAACAAGCAAAGAAGAAAAGGCTCAGCCAAGCAAGCCCGCTACTGCCTCTACACACCCATACAAGATGGCCCTGTCCAAGGGGCACGTTTCCGCCTGTAACATTGGCAGGGACCATCTGCCCTGGGATAGTCTAGAGACAAAGAAGCAGCTCCCACCTTCATAGCACTCCACTAATGTTTGCCATCAAAACAAGGCGCAGTTGCCTCTAGAAAAGAGAGAAACTTAAGGGTCAGATGCTCTCATGACAGGATTGATAAATAGATGCTATCACAAGTCATCACAATACAACACCTCTGTAGATAAATTTCCTAATGAGGGTGTCCCTTATTCTCTTTTGTTCCCTAAAAAGAAACCCTTTGGGTTACCTCTTAAGGTATTTGGGTGTGTTTCCTTCATTCATCTCTATGGTGCCAACAAGGAGAAGCTTTCTCTCCGAGATATCAAGTATATATTTGTGGGGTATTCTAAGACTTAGAAGGGATAACGGTACTATGACCCAGTCAATCGACATTACTTTGTTAGTGCTAAAGTCTCCTTCTTTGAGTCTAACCCGTATTACTCCTTAGCTAGCTTTCGGATTGTTACTCCTACTACTGACAGTGAAGCTATGATTCCCATGCAAATTCCTGATGAAACCATTTATCCCACACCTATTCAACATGGTCAAGCCAATGATAGGTTCCAAAGTGACTTATGTTCGTCGTCATTAGCCATAAAAGGATCCCCATCTTCCAGAGCCAATACCACCATTTGTACATGATGTAATCCCTACACATGATAGTATCGATACACCTTTGAGCTCTGAAGTTCTAGGTACATATAATATCCCACTAAATCAAGAAGATCTCCCGCGACCTTAAGTTGATGAAGCAGTTGAGATTGTTGATGACCCCACAAATAGTGGACTTGATCTTCCCATTGCCTTGAGGAAAAGGACCCGATTTTGCACACTACATCCTCTTTCCAAGCACATGTCCATGGCAAGTCTATCTCCTTAGTACAAGCAATGTATATTGGGTCTCTCAACTTTGCACATACCTACAACTTATTAGGAAGCTCTTCTTGACCTGAAGTGGCAGCTGGTTATAGAAGATGAGATGGTCGCTTTAGCATCATAGGGCACTTTAAGTCCGACTGACCCCTCGACCAATGCTATCACTGTAGGGTGCAAGTGGGTTTACATAATCAAATACAAACCAAATGGTACCGTGGGAAGATAAATCATGCAAGGCTTGATTAGTAGCTAAAGGTTACACCCAAACTTATGGAGTCAACTACTTTGATACTTTCTCCTTGATTGCATAGCTTTCGACTATCCGAATTATGATATTTGTTACAGTTCACCTCAACCGAGCACTTCACCAATTAGATGTGAAAAATGCATTTCTCTATGGTGATCTCTAAGAGGAAGTCTATATGCAGCAACCGTCGGGATTCAAAGCTGAGTGTAATAAGGTGTGAAAAATGAACAAAGCAATCTATGGGCTCAAATAAAGTCCATGTGCATAGTTCTAAAAGCTATCTGATGGCATTAAAGAGGTTGGTTTCAAGAGATCGTCGACAGGCCATTCTCTATTTATGAAGAAAATAGAAGGAAGAATTGTTATATTAGTATATGTAGATGACATTATACTAACGGGTGATAATATAAATGGCAATAAGGTTACCAAGAAATTCCTTACAAAGCACTTTGTCTTGAAACCATTGCAATATTTTCTTAGTATCGAAGTTGCTCAAAACACATGGGGAATTGTATTATCTCAGAGGAAGTACGTAGTTGATCTTCTTCAAGAAACTAGCATGCTAAGTACTAAGCCACGTCCATTCCCATGGATCCAAATATGCATCTATATGATGATGACTCGGGATAAAAAGATGCAAAATAGTGCAGGTGTCTTCTTGGGAAATTGTTGTATGTTACCATTACACATCCTGATATTGCTCTTATAGTAAGCAAGATGAGCCAAGTTATGGACAAGCCAAGGAAGGCACATTGGAATGCAGCCATGATGATCCTCAAGTGCTTGAAGTCTGCACCAGGAAAAGGATTGCTATTTACTCGTGGGAATTCCTTAGACGTGGTAGCATATATTGATGCGGATTATGCAATGTCCCAAAGATAGAAAGTCTACCACTGGGTTCTGCACGTTTCTAAGAGGAAATCTTGTTACTTGATGAAGCAAGAAACATATTATGGTAGCTAAATCTAGTGCAGAACTAAATGTAAGGCTATGGCCCAGTCTACTTGTGAGCTTATGTGGGTCCAATCGATCCTTAATGGCCTAAACATCATTCTACCTTGGCCTATGCAAACGAATTGTGATAACAAGGCAACGCTCTTCATCGCCAACAATGCAATTTTCCATGAGAGGGCCAAACACGTGGAAGTGGATTGCCATCACACTCGTGATATAATTCAGAAAGGGTTCATCTACACCTCTCATGTGGCATCAAACTACAAGCATGTTCACCAAGGCACTTCCTCGGGCATTGTTTGAATGGTGTTGTTTTAAGCTGAGCATGGAAAATATCTATACTCCAACTTGAGGGGAAGTGTAGAGAAATTTCCGTTGTTCTGTTTCTACTTTTTTGCCCTTTTCTATCATTTCTATTCATGTATGGACTTGTATGCAGTTTACCTTAGCCTCTCTATAAATAGAAGCCTAAGGTTTCTATAAAGTGATAGAACAATTCATTTTCTCCACAACCTTAAATCGAATGGCACCTAGATCTGTATCCCCAAGCATACAAGTTTAATGCTCAAAAGTCAAAATTTCTTTCAGGATTCTCCAAGCAAAAAAACCCTTTTCTCTCCAAGCACAACCTTGGAATGGAAGCATTGCCTTGGAAGAAAAAAGGCAAACATGGTAGATCATGCCTTGATGTCAAATGCAACGATCACCTTCTCCCCCTCGCCTATGTAAGGGGATGGAGAAGAAATCAAAAAGCACATCACCTAAGTGTGTTGCTTTCCTTGATATGGGAGAGAACTAGGGCACTCAAGATCTTGTAATATACTTTTATTCGAATTTGGATGGCATACACATGCTGCAAGTGGGCAGCCCGGTGCACAAAGCTTCTACTATGCGCAGAGTCTGAGGAAGGATCACACCAATTTGGGTCTATTGTATGCAACCTTATCCTGCTTTTTTCACAGGAGGTTGTTTCCACAACTCGAACCCATGACCTCCAAATCACACGACAACAACTTTACCATTGCGCCAAGGCTCCCCTTCACACATGTTGCAAGTGGAATTTGGCAAAATCACAGTATATCAAATTCATTACTTTCATTGCTTTTTATTTTCTCTTTTTCCATCCTTGGTGTAGAATTCAGTCCTCACTAACCACCTAATTGAATTGACTCGCATCAAGTGCATGTCAACCGTTTATCCTCAATTTATGATTTCAAGGCAATTTAAACATGAAAAATTCACAAATGTGCTTTGCATGTCATTATAGAGCAAAACTACCAACATTTGCTTGTTTCCTTGCAATCATTTATGGTCGTCCCAAAAACGATTCCATCAAAATTAAAGTAGATTTCTCCTGTCATGAAAACTATAGAAGTCCTTGGTTACTCAGGATGACTCTGCACAACCACCAATCACTGTTTTTTTAGAGAGAGAGAGAGAGAGAGAGAGAGAAAGGAATTAACAAAGGTTATTATCCCTCCAAAAAATCATTAAAAGGAGACCTAGTTACACCATTGATTGCATAATGAGTTGAAGAGATGAAGAACCCTGTTAATAGAGATTCTATCCCTTTTGAAGATCACACCATTACGCTCACGCAAGATATATACCAAATGAGGATAAAAGCTCTCCAGTTGGTGTTAGCGTTGATGAAGGCACCATGAATGTTAAACCAGAAGTCTAGCTCTGAGTTGTGTGAAAGAGACCAGTCCACAGAAGCCTCTCAACATTCCTGCACAAAGCCGCATGCAAAAAAAAGGCACTCAATATCCTCAACTTTGTTGCCACAAAAGATACAATAGTTGTCAAAGTCGCGTGCCCATTTCTGTTGGTAGTCATAGGTGACGATTCTCTTCCCCACGAAAGCCACGAGAAGAGCTTCACTTTCAGGGGAAGACATGCCTTGCAAATCTTCCTGCAGTCAAAGGCCAAGTTGTGAATCACAATGCCATGATCCTCGAAAAATCTCAAATAGGCATTCCTTGTGGACAACCAACCATATTTCCAAATCCAACCATCCCTCCCCTATACTAGGCGTGTGTTGTGCAGTGTTTGTAAGAGGAGAGTGGCATCATCCAATCTAGCCTCTGAAAACGACTGGGGTAAAAGGGGGACCCAACAACCCTGCTTGAAGGAGTCAGCAACATATACCATGATATCGGTAGCAAGGTATTGGTAGAGCACTCTAATTATGTGTTGTTTCTAATTTGGTGTCATTTGTTATTGTTTTTTGTTCTATTAGACTTATGATGTACTATTCCCAACACCTCTCTATATAAAGAGGTGTATGATTTCATTTGATAATAAGAAAAATCATTGTCTCCTACTTGGTTTCAAAGCACGGACCTAGGTCAGGTTTTGGTATCCTATCGAGAAAAACCCCAAAACCCTAACACTCAAAAGCCCTCTTCCTTCTTCCATCATCATCAGCCTATCTCTCTCCTCCTCGCCGGCACAGGGTCATCTCCACTGGCTCTTAGCGTCGGCAGGGAGTCTCGTGGGGGGGACCACAGGACCCCATCGGGCAGTGCACCTCCAAGCAACGTGCCACAAAGGTCACCGTAGAATCTTGCAACAGCGCTTAACCCACTTCGGGTGGTGGCGCAGGGACCGGTGCAAGATCCCTAGGCAACACTGCTGGGGTCTTGCTTCTCCTAGGCGACGCTGCACCGGCTGAGACCTTCTTAGGCACCACCACCGGCAGATCTCGCTGCTAGAAGCGCCGCCAGCACCATCCACTAGCAGCGACACCGCCAACAGCGCCGCCACAGCCTATTTTCAGACCTGCTATGGGTCTAACGAGCTTTGCGTGGTGATTCTCCAGTTGGAAAAGGGGCGCACTACCCTGTAGAAGCGTTGTTAGGGTATTTCCTGTACCCTAACATGCGCTAAGTCTTGGTTTAAAGGGTGTGTGCGACTCTTGAGATGTTTTCTAGGGTCTTTTAACCTTAGATCTCATGGTCAAGAGATCGTATCTCTCTGTTGTGTGATGTTTCAGATCTGAATATTGGTTTCAGATCGTATCTGAGGCATCTTGTGGCAATCCTAAGGCACGATGGCCTCCCCAAGTTCTTCGAAAGTGTCGTCGGTTACCGCTACGGACAATGGGGGCTATAAATCCCCTTTCTTTATTCCTATCACCAAGCTAAATGAAACCAATTATGCTAGGTGATCTCAAACTTTCCTCATGACAGTTGAGGGGCATGATAAAGAGCATCTATTGCTGGAGTTGGAGCCGCAAGATAAATAAGGGAAGAATGCCACATGGAAGAAAGATAATTCAATGGTCCATGCTTGGATCATGAATTCTATTGAGCCTCAGATTGGTGATAGGATTATGTACTATAAGACCGCCAAGGAAATGTGGAATTCTTTACATGACACGTATTCACATGAGAAGAATTCCAGCAAGATGTTTGAGATTCATCATGCTATTGGTAGTCTCAAACAGGAGGGTCAGTCACTTTCGCAATACTATGCCATTTTGAGAAGTACAATGCCTGTCGACTAGTCTGCACTTGTGCCACTCAGAGGGCACAGAGGAAGGAGTATGTTGTCCTACAGTTTCTTGACGGACTTGGACCAGACTATGAGGCTGCTAGGTCCCAGATCCTTACTCTGGCTGAGCTTCCATCTCTAGAGGAGGCTTATAGTCGGGTGAGCAGGGTGGTTGTTAGGCCATTCATGTCAAAGATTGGATAGGCACCTGTGCTAATTGCTGCTGCACGTAGAGGACGTGGTGTTCCATCCATTAAGGGAAGAGGACGTGGTGTTCCATCCATTAAGGGAAGAGGACGTGGTGGTCGTGGTACGAGTGGTAGACCTTTCACCATCTGCCCACATTGTGGGAAGATTGGCCACATAGCCCATTGTTGGACGAAACATGGTCAACCTCTCATGGCCAACTAGGTTGCTTCTTCGAAGGAGGTGAGCGATATGGTGTCTCATGCAGACTATGATGCTGTGGTCCAATGCCTCTCCCAGTTGACCCAGGAGACCAATGCCACTGCTGATACAGCTGCCTTGGCTACTTCAGGGACTTCAGGTATGACTTCTGCTTACAGGTCTGGAAACACTGACAATGCCTTGTGGGTTGGTGGATTCTAGTGCATCACAGCATCTCAGTAGAGATGAGACATGTTTTAGACAAGTTCATGATGTTCCCGCAGGGTGGTCTGTGCAGGTAGCAGATGGCAGGTAGTGTAAGGTTCATGGCAGAGGAAATGTGGCAATGACTCCTGCACTAACACTGCCTAATGTTCTTTATGTTCCAGAATTTCCGATTAGTCTTTTGTATGTTAGTAGAATTATAAAAGGCTTACACTGCCGTGCAATATTTGATGAGTTGGGATGTATTTTTTAAGACAAACTCACGAGGAGGACGATTAGTGGCGGACATGAGGAAGGGGGTATCGCCTAATCCAGACTCCATTTGCAGCTATGTGTTAAGGCGAGGTTGTATTTAGTGCTGGTACAGCTCTTCAGTGGCATCGTCGTCTTGGGCACCCCTCACTGGACAAGCTTTGACGCGTTATTCCTTATATTTCGCCAACTACAGAGATTGTGTGATGCATGCCAGCTGGGAAAGCATCACAGAGCCAGTTTTTCTTCCAATTCATCTCAGAGTTATACTACTATCATTGATTTACTACACATGGACGTATGGGGACCGAGTCGTGTCCCAAATAGATTGGGTTACAAATTTTATCTACTTGTTGTAGATGAATTTTCCAGGATGTCATGGTTATTTCTTTTGAAAAACAAATCTGATGTTGGATCAGTAATTGAAAGATTTATATTGTAAATAAAGACTCAATTCTCTAGTATTGTGAAGGTTGTACAGTCTGATAATGCTTTATAATTCTATACATCTAAGTTGGCGGCCTTTTACAGATCTTTTGGGATTGTTCATCAGACATCCTGTCCACATATGTCGCAACGAAATGGAGTAGTGGAAAGAAAACACAGTTACATGCTTGATGTGGCTAGGACACTATTGATACAACATAATGTGCCACAGGTATATTGGAGAGATGCAGTGTTAACTGCATATTATTTAATCAACAGGTTGCCTAACTCAGCTATCCAAGAACAAGTTCCTTGGCAGGTCCTCTATCCTAAAATTGATCTATTCACTGTTCCACCTTGGGTGTTTCGCTGTATAGCTTTTGTGCACATTCTGGCACATGGTAGGGACAGGTTGGCTCCAAGAGTAGTGAAGTGTGTCTTTTTGGGTTACAGCAACACCCAAAAAGGATACAGATGCTATGACCCACGTGGTAAGAAGCATTATGTGACTGCAAATGTCTCATTCCATGAGCTCATTCCTTATTTTTCCACCAATGGTCATCAGGTGACATTTGAGGGAGACTTGGCTCCTATGCCTATCCCACCAGTTCCCTTGGAACAAATTCCTGTTACACATAGTGAGACTCCCATGAGGCAAAAGGCTGGGATCACTCAGGTCTATAGGCTACCTGCAACATACAGACAGCATGCATGGCGAGAAAAACACACCCCCCACCTCCTCAGCCACTTATCTCCTCCCCTTGTCAGGTATGGATTGATATTGACGTGAGTTGTCCCAGTAGTGTTTGTGCAGGTTCTTCTGATGAGTCTTCTCCTCCTGCTACCACTGAGCATATGGAGGACCTTGATCTTCCAATTACTATTAGGAAGGCACCATGGAGTTGTGCTCAGTATCATACTGTACAGACAGTCTCCACTGCCAATCTCAGCAGATCCTTTGCTACTTTTACAGCAGTTCTCTCTACAATGCACGTTCCTACCTCCCATCAGCAGGCCATGCTAGATCCAAAATGGCATCAGACCATGGAGGATGAAATGGTTGCTCTGCACTCGAGGGACGTGGGACTTGACCACTTTACCTCCTCACGCCAGAACAGTTGGGTGTCAATGGGTCTTTGTTATCAAATACAACCCAGATGGCATAATTTCTCACTATAAGGCAAAATTGGTGGCAAAGGGATTTACCTAAACATATGAGGTAGATTTCTTTGATATCTTCTCCCTTGTTGCTCGACTATCTACTTTTCGGATTTTGATGTCCGTAGCTGCTCACTACGACTGGCCTCTTCATCAATTAGATGTGAAGAATGTGTTTTTGTATGGAGATTTTCAAAAGGAAGTTTATATGCAACAGCCTCCTAGGTTTGAGACTCGGGAGGAGTATGTATGCAAATTGAAGAAAGCTATCTATGGCTTAAAACAGAGCCCAAAAGCATGGTTCCAGATGCTTTCAGAGGAGGTACAGGTCATGGGGCTTATACAATCTTCTGTTGATCACTCTCTGTTTGTCAGGAAAGGAAAGAGGGGAGTAATTGTACTCCTTGTCTATGTGAATGATCTGATTCTTACTGGAGATGACGTTGCTGGGATAGCTGAGGTAAAAAGGAAGCTGGCTGATGCCTTTGTGATGGACCTAGGAGAACTTAGATACTTTCTTAGGATTGAAGTAACACGTAGCAAAAATGGTATTGTTCTTAGTCAACGCAAATATGCCCTTGATACCCTGCAGGAAATAGGAATGATGGGATCTAAATCTGCTAATATACCTATAGATCCCAAAAGACATCTTTATGACGCTGAGTCTCCACCTGTAGATAGCAGATCTTATAGGCAATTGGTTGGTAAACTATTGTATCTTACAATTACTCACCCAGATATTTCCCTTACTGTTGGAAAACTCAATCAATTTATGGACAAACCGACTAGGCAGCATTGGGATGCTGCTATACAGGTGCTTAGATTTGTGAAGAAAGCATCGGGCAGAGGTGTCTTATTTTAGAAGGGCTCTGATATGAGTGTTGTTGGTTTCTCTGAGGCTGACTATGCTGGTGCATGATAGATAGGAAGCCAATAACTGGATTTTACACTTATGTGGCAGGTAACTTAGTGACCTGGAGAAGCAAGAAGTAGCAGGTGGTATCCAGATCCAATGCAGAGACAGAATACAGGGCCATGGCTCAGACTGCTACAGAGATAGTCTGGGTCAGATCAGTGCTACATGATCTTCATGTTCAAATAGAGGGATCGATGGAGATAAGGTGTGATAATTGTGCTGCTACATATATTGCAAACAACCCAATATTTCATGAGTGGACAAAACATGTTGAAGTTGATTGCCACTACACTAGAGACCTGATACAACGAGGAATCATTTACACTTCATCTGTTTCTTCTGAAGATCAGATAGCGGACATCTTCACCAAGCCTCCTCCAAGGACCGCATTTGATAAATGTTCCAAGCTGAGCATTATTAATATATATGTTCTAACTTGAGGGGAAGTGGTGGTAGAGCACTCTAGTTATGTGTTTTTTCTACTTTGGTGTCATTTGTTATTGTTTTTTATCCTATTTGAATTATGCCGTACTTTTCCCAACACCTCTCTCCATATAAAGAGGTATAAGATTTCATTTGAGAATAAGAAAAATCATTGTCTCCTACTCAAGGGTAGACAGCTTAGTAAACTGTTGTGCTAAAATGCCAGGAAATGAACACTCATGCAACTATAATCTGAATCTGGGCCCGTCCCCTAAGCAAGCCCACCAATGGGGTTGGACCCTATCCATGGTCCAACGCAATCCCTTCCAAAACAGAAATGATGCTTAACCACCAATCATTTTTATATTCCCTTTTCTGAATGACAGACATCTCTAGGATGATTGAGATGATATATAGAAGATACATACTTCTCCTTTTCTCTAATTTATAATATATCTCCATCCTAAGGTAGATACAACAAGTTCATGACAAAAAAATAAGTAGAAATAAATGAGAGCAATTAGACCACTAGAACTGGCTAAAAGTTGCGCAGCTAGACTGCCAACCAATTCCACCACTGACACCACACTGCCAACAAATTAATATTAAGACTGACAAAGCTGATCTTAACTAAGCCAAGTATGCAGTGACTGTCTGAGACTTCAAATGAAAAAGGGGCCACAAAATACAGTTTTGCAAAACATGCAAAAGTGGACAAATAACAAAAGGAAATAAAACGGGCAAATGCTTTATTTCGATCCAACAATAAGCACCTAGACTTTTTTGGGTGGAGAAATGGATTGTTATTTTTGAAAAATGAATCAGTACATAATTCCACCATGTCAACTTCTAAAAATTCAGTTGAGAACATTGAAAATGGTGATAAAATGGTTGGATCATTTTTTTTTTTTGGAAAGAAAATGGTTGGATCATGTAATAGTTCTTTTTGTTTTCTTCACATAAGTACATTTAGGAGTCCTTATGTAAGGGCATGATTGAAATAAAAACAATTTGAGAGATCATAGGACCAAAAAGAAAAAAAGAAAAGAAAGGAGGCATGGTTGTAAAAAATTCAAATCCATCTTCAGAGAATGAATCAAGATTCGGTTCTCTTCTATCCATGTGTCCTGCTGGATTGAATGGGAGAAAAGCTGTGGTAGTATAAAATGGGGAAAGAGAGGAAATCAGGAGGAATAGAGAGAGAAGGGATTCAGCTGCGAAACATTGAGTGACAGAGAGATTAAGAGAGAGGAGAAGAGCATAGCAGTGGCAGCAGCAAACGTGCAGGGGAAGCACCGGCAGCAACCCAGCAGCAGGAAAAAGAGGAGGAGCGGCAGGGCAGGAGGAAAAGGAAAGGAGAAGCAGAAAAGGGGAGGAAAGAAGTTGTGGGTAGCAGCTTCTCCCTTCTCAACATTACAGTTCCATGTATTTTGCTTCCTTGAAAAAGCCTGTTCCTACCTAAGAATTCAGATTTCAAAGCCATCTTTTTTCTGATAATTCCAGTTAGGGTTTATGTTATCCACACAACAATAACCAAGCCTTTTCTCACACACAGTGGAGTCGGTTATATAGATTTTTTGCCTCCACTCAAATCTATTTTAATCATTTCTGGAGTTAAATTAAAACAATTGATATCATACTTAATAGTTTCCTTCCAACACTTCTTTGGTCTCCGTCCCCTCTTAACGGGCTAAACCTCCAACTCCTCACATCTCCCGACTGGAGTATTTAGTGGCCTTCTCTACAAATGTCCAAACCACGTTAGACGTCTCTCATTTTGTCCTATATCAATATCACCATAACTTTTTCTCAAATAATCTAATTTGAAATACGATCCTTCCTTGTATGACTACACATCCATCATAACATCATTTCTGCCACAGACTTCTTTTGCACATGTCCATAGTTGACAGCCCAACATTCAAAACCATACTGCATTGCAGGTTTTACAACTGCTCGATAGTACTTTCTTTTAACTTTCAAAGAAACCCTCTTATCACATAGAACACCAAATGCTGCCCTCCATTTCAACCACCCTACATTAATTCTATGTGTAACATCTCCATCAATTTCACCATCCTGTTGAAAAATGGATCCCAAGTATTTAAAACATCTTTCATTAGAATTCACTCTTCTCCAATTTTCACATCCATCCCTTCATTGTTCCCTCTACTACTAAACTTACATTCCATATATTCAATCTTTTTCCTGCTTAGGCGTAAGCCTTTAGCTTCAAGGGTTTCCCTCCAAAGCTCAAGTTTTCTATTCACTCTATTACTTGTCTCATCAACCACACGACATCATCAGCAAAAAGCATACACCTTGGCACCTCAGCTTTGATATGCTTCATCAACTCATCTATTACCAAGGTAAAGAGGTAAGGGTTGAAAGTTGATCCTTGATGCAAGCCAATGGTGATATCAAAATAGTCCATTAATCCATCCTTAATCTTTACACAAACTGCAGCTCTACAGTACATATTCTTTGTAAGGTTGATATATAGAATTAGTACATGTCTCTTTTCCAAAATTCTCCACAAGATATCGCTTAAGACAGAATCATGGACCTTCTCCAAGTCAATAAAGACCATATGTAAATCATTTTTCTTGGCTCCATAGATCTCCATCATACGCCTTAGGTGGTGTATTGCCTCAACAGTAGACTAACCTGACATAAATCCAAACTGATTTTCAGTTACCATGAAGACTTGCTTCAACCTTTTCTTAATTATTCTCTCCAAAAGCTTCATCGTATGACTCATCAATTTGATATCTTGATAATTAAAATAATTTCACATCTCTCTTCATGTATAAAGGTATCACAAAAACTTTTTCACCATTTCTCTAACGTCGTCTTGCCTTCCAAAATAGTATTAAATAATTTTGTGAGCAAAATTATACTATCTTCTCCCATTACTCTCCAAATATCTATAAGAACATCATCGAACTCAACAACCCTCCCAATTTTTATCATCTTTAAAGCATTCACTACTTTCTTTCATATCCTCTAATAGCTTGCCAGATTCACATAATATTCTAAGTTAGCTAACTCTGCTAAGATATATTATCCTTTTGATTTCCATTAAAAAGCTTATGAAAATAATTTTTCTATCTTGTCTCCATATTCTCACTAACTATAAGTATCCTTCCTTCTTTATCCTTGATGCACCTTACGTGCATAAGGTCCTTTATTTTTCACTCTCTTGCTTTTGCTAGCTTAAAGATATCTTTTTCACCGTCTTTAGAATCAAGTCTTATAAAAATGCTCCCAAGCTTTTGCTTTTGCTTTACTAACTACTTTCTTTGCTCTTTTATAGTTTTCCATCCTTTCATCGATCCTATCTCGATATAAGACTTTGAAGCAAGATCTTTTAATTATAAGCTTCTCCTACACTTCCTCACTCTACCACCAAGTCTCCTTTTGCCCTGGAACTCCTCCTTTAGCCACACCTAATACCTCCTTTGCCACCATTCTAATATAGTTTGTCACATTTACTCACAAGTCATTAGCACTTCCATCAAGGACCTAACTCTCCTGCTGCATCTTTTTAAATCTCTCTTGCTCTTTCTTAAGATTCCACCATCTAATTCTCATGTTTTTAAACACCAATTTTCTCTTCTTTGATTTCTCCATATACACATCCAGCACTAAAAGACTAAAAGATAATGTTAAGCAATTAAATTCTCCTAAAATAATCTTGTAATCTTTATAACATAATCAATCCCTCTTCTTAAAGCAAAGTAATTAATCGATGTTCTTGTTAGACCACTTTTGTAGCCGATCAAATACTCTTCTCGTTTTTCGAAGAAGGTATTTACTATGAAAAGATTATAAGCCATTACAAAATTAAGTCTTCCGTTCTTCATTCTTATCACTAAAATCATAATTTTCATGTACTCCTGCATACTCTAAAGCATTTTCTCCCACTTGTCCATCTAAATCTCCACCCAAGAAAATCATCTCTCTATAGGATTCCTTAAATTATCATGTCAAGCTCTACCAAAAATCTTTATTTTTTCCTCTAAACCAACTTAAAGTTAATTTTGTCAAAATAATTCGATCGCCCACCCTCTTAACCTCAACCAAACTCTCTTTTTAAATCCTTATAAATAATAATATCAACTCCATTTCTACCTTTATCCCTTTCTAAGTACCACATTTGAAACCTGCCTCTTAATCTCTTTTGTTTTTTCTCCTACCTACTTAGGTTCTTAAAGGCAAAGAATTTAAGTCTTTCTCCTTAACATTGTATCAACAATCTCCATGAGCTTACCAATCAAAGTGCCAAATTCCAACTACCAAATCTCAATTTCTTTTGTGACACACTTCAACGATGACATAGCAAAACTAACTTATTTACTCACATGTATTTCTCATGTGAGAACCCATAATAAACAAATTTCTTTTGACTAATTAGTGTTTGATCTTTAGATAGGGTGGTTGCTAATTCTTGAAGAATGTATCTCTTGCTATTGAATTCTCATTAATTGGTTCATTCTTTATTATTAGTGAAATATTTGCTAATTGTCATTGCCGAATAATTACATGTATAGATTTATAAATTTCCCTTAATTGCCAAGGATTAGCTCTTAAAGTAAGAACTTTATTTTAAAATTTTACAATATTGATGCAAGAGTTAATTTTAAGTACGATGGAACAAAAAAAAAAGGAGGAAGGTAACCTAGCAAGTATTAAAATGTAAGTTGGATCTACGATACGTAGAACCTAAGCTCTTTATACACGGAATATATGAGCAAACAACAACCTATACGGTGGATTTTAGTTTTACTTAGTATATTCTGGGTTGTAATACTTCCCATCTGAAGTGATGCATTGATGGACATGGGAGATTGTTAGGATCGAAAAGAGTTAATTTTTTTTAGAGAGACTTTGGGTCTTTTTATATAGAGAGAGAGAGACATCAGTGAGAAAATTATAAGTATATCTCTTCACCTTACAACACAATAAAAAATGATCCATTACATATAATTCAACACTTCCTTTTAAGTTGGAACATAGACATCAAACATGTTCAGTTTGGAATAAATATAATGTAATCACTTCTTATGAAATGCTTTGGTGAAAATATCTACCAGCCGATCTTCAATGTTAATGTAAGATGTAGAAATTTTCTTATCAAGGATGGCCTATCTAATAAAGTGATAATCAACTTCAATATACTTGATTCTCTCATGAAAAATAGGATTATTTGCAATAAATGTGGCAGCTTTTTTGTCACAGTGCATCGGAATAGAATCAGGCACCTTCACTCCAAAGTCTTTCAAAATGGAACGAACCCAGAGTAACTCACAAGTAGTCTGGGACATGGCCCTGTACTCTGATTCAACACTCGATCTAAATACCACCGCACGTTTCTTGCTTCTCCATATAACCAGATTTCCTCCAACAAATATGCAGTATCCTGTAGTGAACTTCCAATCCTCATGAGCACATGCATAGTCTACATCAAAGTATCCACACACATCCAAGTGGTCATTGTCTTTGAAAAAGAGTCCTTTCCTAGGTGCACTTTTCAAGTACCTAACAATCTGGCAAACAACATCCCAGTGGATTTCCCTTGGTGACTGCATAAACTGGCTCAATCTTCCAATTGCAAAGGCAATATCATGACATGTAATAGTCATATACAAGAGTTTACTAATCACTGCACGGTATCTGATGATCTTTTGCAGTAGTAAGCTGTCATCATCTGCAATAGGTAAGAACATGTCCATGTGCACATATGTCGGATTGCACCACAGCATACCCATATCTCTCAACATGTCATGAACATACTTGCATTGAAAAAGCACAAGTCCTCCAATGTGTTGCACCTCAACACCAAGGAAGTAGTTGATAGGGCCTAAATGAATCCTTGGTAACAAATTGTGACTGTAGCATCTTCTTCGTTTCCTCTATGCCCTACCTGTCACTGCCACTCAAAAGTATGTCATCTATATACACTACAAGTATGATAGAGCACTGTTCATGCAATGTAAAGACAGAATGATCAGCTGACAACTTGATAAAGCCATAATCTTGGACCACCCTGTTGAATCTCTCAAACCAAGCTCTAGGAGTTTCTTTTAGTCCATAGATAGCTTTCTTCGGTCTAAACACACCTTCTAACACTCCCCCTAAGTAGGGAAGTTGCGTGGTTGCTCCATATAGACTTCCTCCAACAAATCACCATATAGAAAAGCATTTTTGATATCCAGCTGATGGACAGTCCAATGTCTATTATTGCAAGAGATTGCAGTATCAAACAGAATTAAGACGAGCTACCGAGAAGAAGGTTTCAAAGTAGTCAATCTCGAATGTCTAAATATATCCCTTGGCCACCAAGCGCACTTTGTACCGATCCACAGTACCATCAGGATATTTGAGAGTGAACACCCATCTACACCCCACAACAGCAGTTCCTGAGGGTAAATCAACAAGGACCCAAGTGTCACGGGACTATAAAGCTGTCATCTCTTCCATTGCCAATGTCTAAGACAAATCTTGGAAGGTCTCATGATGATCTCAAGGTACCTGCACACTGTCAATGGCCAGGAAAAACTGGCATCTAACTGTAGATAGGCTATTAAAAGACATAAACTAAGACACTAACTATTTGGCACAAGAACATGGAGCCTTCCTTTGTGCAATAGGAAGGTCCAGAGTAATGTCCTCAGTAGTAAGAGTTACCTGGTCTGCAAACAAATCATCAGCAGCTGGTGGGGGTTGAGCAAAAACAGTAGACAAAAGTTCATCCACCTGAGGAATATCCTGGGTCCTACGTTGGAAGTGTTTAAGGAAGATCTCTGCATCAGGAATCTCAAAGCGATACGGAAAGGGACCTAGATCAGGTTGAGTAGCCCCGGGTATAGGTGGCTTAATGGGCTGTGGTGGCTTAGTGGGCATTGGAAGGGGAATCTCATGTAATGACTCTATAGGTTCCTCCTATTTTTTGTAATATGACATCTCCTCAGAAAAGGTGACATCAGCAGAAACATAAAATCTTCGCAAAACAAGGTCATAGCATCTGTATCCTTTCTGGATCCTGGAATAGCTTAGAAACACATTTCACAGATCGAGGAAAAATCTTATCCACTTTATGCAAATGAGCAAAACACACAACCAAAGACAACAGGAGTAACAGAAAACATATCTTTGCCAAAAAACAACAGAGTACGGAGTTTTACCCCTTAAGACAGAGGAGCAAGCTTTGTTCACCAGATAAGTAGCAGTAAGAACATCAACCCAAAACTACGAGGGAACATTCATATGAAACATGATAGAACGGGCTACATCAAGTGTTGAAGCTTATGTTCAACAACCCCATTTTGTTGGGAGGTGTGAACGCAAGTAGTCTGATGAACAATATCCAAGGATTTAAAAAGAGCATCAATCCTGGCATTCAAAAATTCAAATCCATTGTCACTCCGAAAAATCTTAACAATAGTAGAAAACCAAGTCTTTATTTCCAAAATAAAAATTTTGACAATATTAATGACTTCGGATTTTTCTTTCATCCACAAGAATAAGGAAAAATTAAGATCCTTTAACACTCTTAACCCTACAAGGGCCCTAAACATCAGCATGCACAAGAGTAAAAACAGACTCGACTCTTTTATTATTTAGTAGAAAAGAAGACCTATGGTGTTTACCCAACTGACAGGCATCACGCCTCAAAACATCATAAAAAGATAATGCAGGAAACTGACAACGCAAAGCATGAAGACGGGGATGACCAAGTCTCAAGTGCCATTGGAGAGCAATAGTGGCACACACATCAGTACTAGAAGGAGAAATATGTAGGTAGTAGAGTCCGTTCTGCTCAAGTCCACTAATCCACCTCATCATCTGGAGGTCCTGCAAGACGAAATACTAATCATGAAAAATAGTTCGACATCTCAAATCTCTGGTAATTTAGCTAATCGGCATTAAATTAAGCGTAAATTTAGGATCATGCATGACATTAAAAAGAGGCAAGGTGCTAGAGATAGAGATATTTCCGAGCTCAGTAACAAGTGACAGACCCCCATTAACCAGTTTGACCTAAAAAGGTGCAACAAGGTCCCAAAGAGACAAAAAAAGAGTACTATCACTAGTATTGTGGGAGGAGGCACCGGAATCCGCAAGCCAGACAGGAGCTTGGGATTTAACTAACATGGCAGAAGTACCTGCAAACCTCTGAATGGAGGCAGAAGTGGATCCCTAAGATAGAATGAATCAACTTGTAATCAGCCCTCGAAACAGTGATTTGGCTATCATCCTCCTGCACCTAGGTGGCTCCTCTGTAGATACCTGATGGACACGTGGATCCATACCCTGTGGGTAACCGTGCTTTACCCAGCATCAGTCCACAGTGTGTCCATTCATATGACAGTACTCACAGAATAAAGAACTACAACCATGACCACGTCCACGTGCACCACCACCACAAGCTCTACCACCTCTTCCCCCTAAGTTTTCTCTACCACGACCAACAGCAGCCATGGCAGAGGATCAGTAGTAGGCACGAGATCCGAGGTGGCAAGCCTAGAAAGACAATCGTAGATCTGCTTCGGTGTTGGAATCTCGTCTATCATCATGAACTGATCTTTAACTGCCTTGTACTCAGAGCCAAGATCAGATAAAAGCTGAATAGAGAGAATAGCTTCTCTCTACTTGGCTATAACAGCAACACCCGTAAAGATAGGTTGGTCCACACCTTGCTCATCCTACAGATTCCGCATGGTGTCATAATATTCGGACAAGGACATAGTGCCTTTCCAAAGATTGTGAATATCCTCCACAACACTGTATAGTCTGGTTATGTTACTTCTATGAGCATATATCTCATGAAGTACTTCTCATATTCTCTTGACCGAAGCATGAGCCATCACCTGCTTGGCTATGATCTGGGTGACGTTGTTGAGAAGGCAAGTACCAATCCAATCTATGTGTACCTCAAGATTCGAAATGCCGATTTCAACGTCGTACTAATGAAATTCTAAGTGTGCATTTCGTAGGCATGCCGAGGGTACATCATAGAAATGCCTATTTTTCGATAGCAGATTTTGACGATTTCGATGACCTGAAAATGTCATTTCGAAGGCACGCCGAAGACATGCCGGCAAAAATGGCAAAAATAGTCAAAATGATATCAATTTTAAGAAAATCAAATGCTAATTATGTAACAATAAGAGTACTACATCATAATATTCATATACAGCATGACCATACCATGTTAAAGTTCAATAATGAAGTATCAAATAGTCTTACCATGTTAAAGTTCAATAATGGAGTATCAAATAGTCTTACCATGTTAAGAATACATATAATTTAAGAATGGAAAAATACAAAGAATTTAAGAAAATAAAAATTTGAAGAATGAAAGTATATAATTTCAAAGTAAAAGCTAAAATCGTAATGTCTTGATGCATCAGAAATCAGAACTCAGAAGTTGGGATCTGAAACCCAAAAGTCAGATTTCACTAAAATCAAGAGTGTCGTGTTGGATCCATATCTCTATCATGAGTACAATCACCACTTGATTGATACCATCGTTGACTATTGTGTCGATCAATATTTTGAATGTATTCACAGTAACTCTCCCAAGATATATATGAATACATTGTCTGATAAGCCATTATATGTTGTTTGGACTCATGCACATTCCTACTAACCAAAATCCCAAGATGGGAAAATCTACCATCTGTGTATGGTCTGTCACACGTATGATTAGTTGCACGTGTTTGGGAGAATCCTGTTGTTCTAGAACCATCTTGTGATGATTGCAATCTTGTTGGAATTTGAGGGAGAGCTTGGGGTTGGAATTGAGGAGAAAAATAATCTTGAAAAGTACCATACTCATATGGGTAAGAATATTCACCCATATGATCGACATGCCGGCGAAATGGTCAGCATGCCGATGAAATTCCTACTTTTCGACAGCTAAACCATGTTGGCATGGTGACTTCCACAAAAATGCCATTTCGACGGCATGCCGTCGGCATTTAAAACTCTGGTTTCCCTCCCAATCGACAAACTTAACAGCAGGAACAACATCAGTCAAGATATACTTCTTATGGGATCCAACAAACTAGGAGAAAGAGGTGGACAAGAGCAAGAAGTTGGATTCATCCAACTTAATTGATGTCCCCTTCATGTGAGGGGGGGTGCTTATGTCGAGTTCTTCCACATCAAGTCACTCACAACGTCTTTCTAATCCCCCATAATGTACAGAGTCGAGATCCACAAAGAATCACAGACCTAAGATTTTCAGACCTAAGGTCTAAAAATCAAATCATGAGATATGAAAGAATCGGATTTTAGACCAACAGATGTTGCACATGCTACAGCATAGAAGAGACCCTTGCAGTGCTCTTCATGGTGGTAGACCGTTTGTAGAGACCTTAGCGGTGACATTTAGGTGGTCGGAGGCTAAGGGCAGCTGCACTGGAGGGCTACCCTACCTATGGCAGCGTTGCAAAGGCATTGTAGACCCCTGCGATGGTGTGGTGGGGCTCTGCGGCAACGCTGCAGAGCTCTGCAGTGGCACTGTTGCCTATCTAGATCGACCTACGGTGGCACTGCAGCGCTGTGGAGGCTGAGGTGGGCTTTGGCAACAACGTTGCGGGCCCAAGAGAAACCTGCAATGCTGCTACTGGTAGTATGAATGCCGGGAGAGCCTTGCTGCGGCAGTGTTGCCGGCCTAGGTGGCCGCCAGCACCGTTAAGACTGGAAGAGCTAGGGTTTTGGTGGGAGGAAAGGTGCAATGACCCGTGCTGTTGAGCCTTTTAAGACATCTGAAATTTAGGTCAGATATCTGGTAAGACATCTGGAATGTGGATCAGACGTCTGATCAGACGTCTAGACACATTTCCATACGTCTGAAAATTGAAAATCCTGAGTACGAACTCGCGTCTGCACGCGTGCTGCGCGCAGATAGTACCCCTCAATTTTCCTCCTCTCTCTTCTGTTCTCAGCAAAACCCTAACATCACCATTATATAACCCCCACCTCCTCTCTTGTTTCCCCCACTTCTCAGCCACCAGCCACCAGCCACCTTCCTTCTTCCCTCCAGCGAGAGAGAGCGCGAGAGCGGCGTGGAGGAGCAGCGTGAGAGGGAGAGGAGTTGAGCTTGCGAGCTCGCGTGGGAGCTCACCGGTGAGTGCACGGCCAGAGCGACACGTACGCGAAGCGGAGGAGTGCGTCGGGGAGGTCCTCCCCGACACTGCTGCAGATGGAGCTGCAAGCGAGAGGGTGCGGCGCGAGAGGACGAAGGCAAGTTTTGGTTCTAGGTTTTTCCTAGAATCAGACGTCTGGAGCGACCTCCAGACGACGGTGCGGACGTCTGGAGGTGGTGCCAGACGTCTGAGGAGAAGGTCTCGCAAAGATACGTCTCTTTGCGGATCCGGCCATTCAGGCCGCTCTGCTGATACCCCTTTCTGCATGCCGTTTTGAGAAGATCGGATATTTGCGTGCAGAATTCGCTTCGGGAAGGCACGGGACACGCCCTCCCACACATTTCAGACGTCTGGGCGACATATCAGACTACGGGAAGCGCTTCCAGACGTCCGAAGAGGTGGTCGGACGTATGGAACTGGGTTCAGACGGTCCAGAAGAGTTCCTGGAGGTCTGAGGGTTGGCGCAGGACTTGAGGTATGGCACTGGACACTTTTAAGACGTCTGGAAGTTGTTCCAGACGTCTAATTTGAGTCAAAAATGTTATTTTTGACCCGTTTAGGGTCCGTTTGAGGTCTGTTTTCCATAACTAAGATACCGATGTTTTCCGTATGAATTCCTCTACTTGTTAGAAGACTTTCTATAATGTTCTGAATATTCTCTTGTGATTGATCCTTGTGATAGGACCTCGTTCCGTTGCAGGTTCGGAGCTTGCTGAGGCACGTGATCCTGCCGTTCAAGCCCCCACTACTCTTGGGTTTACTGGTAGAGTGACTTCCCCTTAATTTAATTAAAACCTAAATGCATGTGTGGGATGAATGATTAGAACCTAGGATATGACATGAATCCTAGGATGAGAAACACTTGAAATGTCTGTAATGGATGATTGAATTACAGTCTTGAATGAGTAGCTAGAACGATAACAATTGCGTGTAAATAAATAACAGCTACCTGTGAAATGTAAAATACTTGTACTAGCAAACTGTTGCATGTAAATTCCTGTTGTATACGTTAAATGCCATAATACGAGCTACATGTATATAAATACAAGCTACCTATGTATAACCGGTGTATGGAAATAATAGAAATACGAGCTGCATATATATATCCTGAGAATGGAAATAGAAATGATGAAATCTGGTATTGCTTGGCCTGAGGAATATGAGCATAAATCCTACGGGGAATTAGGAGTAGAGCTCCTGGAAATAAATGGAATGGATCTGGAAATGTGAGTGGGGAAGTGAGATGGCCCTTGAGTACAAAGTACCAAGGAGAGCAACTGTCCCCCTATTTAGTGCAGAGCAGAGCTAGCCGCCCTTAGGTTAGGATTGGCCACTCTGTATCGACTTCATGGCCCTAGCGTACACAGTACCGAGGAGAGGTACTAGTGTAAGGGGAGAGCTAGCCACCCCACGGGAACCGGGGTTCAGCTAGCTATCTTACACCAACTTGTTAGAACCACTGGGCAAACCAGGGTAGTCAGGCGAGGATGCGCGGACTGTAGAGGGGTGAGACCCCTGTTTGGTTCTTAGGAGCTAAACCCCTATTACTGAGAGGGCTAAGCCCTATACTGGTTTCATGTTGTGCTTTAGGCGCACCCGCTAACGGAAACAACTGACCGCGTGCCAGTGCGGGGTAGCTACCCGTGCGCTTATCGCGCATGCCGTAGTCACCGTTACGTCTATCCGTGACCTTGGGGTGGTTTACTGGGTGTAGGATCACCATGGGGGACTCTCCCGACCAGGAGAGCACCACGTGTGCCTTCTACTCTTCGGAAAAGACTGCAATCAAGATCGTTCCCACGAGGAACATTCGAGATCAAGAAAGATACCTGATAAATAAACCAAGTGATGAGAAAGAATAATTAGTTAAAGAAAGTAATTGAAAAATAACTACCTGTCCACTATTACTACTTTAATTAGTTGATTGTTACTCTACACAGCATTCGTTGACGTTGGGTACTCATAACCCTTTTTCAGGTCTAGTTGTTGAGCAGCCAGAGCTTACGGCTGCAGAGGGTGTTAGGACTAGTAGAGCCCAGTAGCTGTAGTTTCCCTTGCTGTACTCTTTTGTAGTAATGAATAGACTCTTGTACCTTTACGTTGTACGCTTATATTCTGCACTTTATATTCTTGTACCTGGTTATTTTTCTACTGTTGTGGTAGTGTGTACTGTAGTAGTTTTCTTTTTTACTGCTGTACTTTTGTTACTGTAAGTTGCTTAGCATAGCGAATGTGGTTTACTTTCCTGCTTTTTGGTTATTTTCTCGTTAGACGACTGGATCTTGAGATCAGTCGAGTCGGTTCGATCTCATGTCCTGTAGGGATTCGGGAATCGGGTTGTAACAGAAGGGAGGCTAGGGTTTAATGAGATACCAGAGCCCCGATCTAGAATCGCTACTCTGATACCATGTTAGAGCCGAAAAGAATTAATTCTATTAGAGAGACCCTGAGCCTCTTTATATAGAGAGGCACTAGAGAGGAAATTACAGGTATACCCCTTCACCTTACAATATATAAAAAAGGACCCATTACATATAACTCAATAAAGATCCATGGATCGAGGAAAATCCCTAGACCTATGGGAACCTGGGACTCTTGAGCAATGTTTAACTCTTAAGGGAGAGTTATACTCTATCTAGCCCACACAATGGGGAAAAGTTCTTGAAGAAGGCCACTCCCTCGGTTTCTCATATCTACTCAGTCGAATTCAAAGAATCCAACTTGATAGTAGCGATAATCAAAGCACACATACACAAAGGTTAGCTAGGAACTTTAACTAAAAGTTTAAGGAGTGTTTAAGCATTTCTCCACTCAGGAAGAGGATATCACAAGTCCTTAGAAGCACTCCTAACACTGAACACCACCGCTACTCGTCTAGGGATGATGACCTCTAGGTGTTGATCACGAAGAGTGAGATCCCCACTAACCCCAAGCAAGCTTACTCACATGGACCGTACAGAAGTCATGAGAGATCTACCTCATGATTGCAAGGGTATGATTTTGAGAAATTATGATCTTAGTTATGCTAAGATGATTGAGCAATCTTTTGGGAAATGTTTCTCTAAAACCATGAATTATTCTTTTTGTTTATTTAATTTTTTTTAAAGATGTTCTTTCTGCAATCTTTCATTTCTTACTTCCTTTTATTTGAACATTAAACTCCTACTATGTCATTTGGCTCATATTACTCTCTTGTAAATCCTCTTTAGGTCAACATACCTTCATAGAATGTGTGTATCTGTGTAAGACCCCCATGGCATCAGGTCCTATCTCCTCAAGCACCATCCAGATAGGATTCAAGGAACCTAAGCCATCAATGATCCTCGAGGAGAAGGTCCACTTTTTGTTGAAAGTAATGGACCTAGTTCTAGAAATACTGTGTCATGCAATGGAAGAAGACTAAGGGCCTAAGAGTTTTCTTGTAAATTTCTTTTTGACACTAGAGAGAGAATGTTTTAATCCCTATGTGACTCCCCTAGCTGACTATGTAAATCACTTTTTGAGGCCACTTTATAAGACCTATCTTGTAAATATGGTGTAGTAGTTTGTGAAAGAAAAATAATTTCCTTTTTTGCAGATGAATTTACTTAAAGTCATGTATTTGATCTCAAATATTAGAATATTACAAAAATCCTTGGAGCGAGTTCCGGTACTCTCCCAATTAACTACTGTGGAGACCAGACCGGTACCTTTCAACTGGGGTGTAACTGATTATAAATAGGATCTACATAATTTGAGAGGAAAAAAGAGGCAACATGCATCACCTGTGACTCACAATGCTTTTATGCTCAAACAAATGAAATATCTTTACTTCTTTAAAAAAAAAATTAACATGTTTGCGAAGATTAAAGACTTCTAAAAGACCCTTAAAGCAATGGGATATAAATTGTTTGAGAATTTATAACAAAGTCTACATTTGAACAAAAAGATCCTATACATCATTTCTTAAAAAAGAAAAAATAGCCACTGTAGCGAACATTGTCGTTTTTTTTCTTTTCATTTCGGTTGGTGCAGTTACTCCACCACACTCTTACTTTCATTTCTTTTCCTTTTTTTCTCCTTATTTCATTTTTCTTGCACATTATTTAATATGTATGTTCATTTTGAATTCCATCTTCGTCATCGACCTCCTCTTCTTGTGCTCTTCCACTAGATACCAATATTGAGTGCGTTTCAACGAGAATATAAAATAATACATATATAAAATGCGACGGTGTAAATAAAATCTAAGATAGCAATTTAGAAATCAAAATACATCGGGCAATGCATTTTGCAATGCACGGTGTATTTTGATTTCCGATCAATGTTTTTTTAAAGTACAATCAAAATAAAATAGACACGAATATCAAAGCATCACAAGAATAAAGACTTAGGTTTAATATGGAAACCCCACTAATGAAGAGCAACGAGAAAACCACAAGAGAAGAGTCTTTATGAGCGTGATACTTCTCTATTCTTCTCAAAGATAAACCAGGCGGTTACATAGGCCTTTTATAGGCAACCTCACACACACACACAAATCCACATTACACAATGTGGGACTAACAACCTACAACTCTTCACCTCTCAACACTCCCCCTCAAGCTACAGCATGGAATGCTCAGCTTGTAGAAAAGAAATCCACTCTACAAAGCAAAAAACACAACACTCAAGAGACTTCAATCGATGCTGCCAGGTCACCTGCTTCCCTACATCTCGTTCTTACTTGTAGGTAGGTGTAGGTCGGAATCTGGAGATGAATCACTAAAGTTGGCTTTGGTGCCTATGCCTTCCCATTTTGAGAACTCTAAAAAGGGTCTCTCATGAAGATCAAGAGACTAAGCATCTCCCACACGGAAACTCAAAGAAAGAGATCACTCCTTTAGAGACCTAAAAAGTGGTTCTCTCACGTCGGAAGAAAGTGAGTCTCTCATGTGAGGACCTTAGAGAAAAGAGTCTCATATGGGGTACAAAGGGGCTCTCACACTCCTTTGTCCCATGCTCGTATGGGAGAAGAAACAAGGTAGAGAAGAAATCAAAGAAAAGAGCTTCTCCCCTCTTCTCACCATCGTTTTTTCTCTTTTTTTTGCTTTTCTTTTCTTCTCTCAATATTTATCCTTTCTTCTTTTCTCTCATTTTTCTCTTTTTTTTCTCCTCTTCTTTTATTCCTACCCCTTCTTATTTGCTTTTCAATGATAAGTGACACAAAATAATATAACACATAACTGAAGGATCAAAAATGCAACAACCCCAAAATATCTCTTCTTTTAGGGTTGAAAAGAACCCAAATCCATACTGCCGATGATGAGATTCCTCGCAAGGTCGTCGCCTCACCTCCTCCTTGCCGCCAATGCACCATCAAGTGTGCTACCATGGAGGGAGATCTCCAAATTGCAATCATCACCTCCTCCCACGCCGTTCGATCGCCCCGTCACATTTCCTCCTGCTCGCAGTAGCAAGCAAGTGGAGAAGGGAGGCGACAGTGCAAGTAGGACTGAAGTTGCCTTGAAACCGTCCCCACTAGAACTTCAAACAACAATGCATGCTCACTGCACCTCTTCCTCAATCCAAGACCACAACGACAACGCAGTTCAACTTGTCAAGCTTCTCCGTGAGCGCAAGCTTGAGGAGGTGCCACTCGTTGGAGGAAACAAGCATCCTTTGATGTCCTGCTAGAGTTCAAAAGAATCCAAATAAGTCAGAAGTGTTAGTCGCACTTTTCTCGGGCAATTAGGTAGCTCAACTCTACACTCTTCACCTTCTTCCCAGACGATCCTAACCCTTCCTCCAGTTGCCTCTTCTCGGCCTTCGATTTCTTCTTCGTGGCAACAAAGGCAGGGGCCCTCTCGACCAACTTCTTTTCAGCCTTTGGCACCGTCAAGATCAAAATCTCCTCCTTTTGATCTTACAAATAATGATAAAGGAAACTCTAGAATAATGAAAAATAATATCATCAATTATAAGCGATGATAAAATTCAAGAACGACTTGTTCCAATACCATCGTAGAATATAAAATCAAAATAAAATTGACACGAATATCAAAGCATTACAAGAATAAAGACTTGGGTTTAATGTGGAAACCCCACTAACGAAGAGCGAGAAGAAAACCACAGGAGAATAGGTCCAATGGACAATACTTCTCTATTCTTCTTAAAGATAAACTGGGGGGTTACATAGTCCTTTTTTAGGTAACTGTTGAGAGATAGAGTGTGTTGTAGTGATACATTTAGTACCACATAGTAGAATAAAAAGTGCGGTGTGTGTGGAAGCCTATAAATAGGCTATTGTACCCCAATTTGTCTCTTGAGAAGAATATAATAATCTCACCCTATCAGGGTCTTCTCCTATGATTTTCTCCACGCTCATCGTGAGTGGGGTTTCCATGTAAACCCAAGTGTTCCATATCATTTATGCTTTCGATATCTTGCTTCTGCATTCATATTATTTAACATGGTATCAAAGTGATTTTTAATCTTGGGTTCTGTTATTTCATCATTATCTTGAGATTTGTTTATGTCTTCATATTATCCCTAATCTCGAGAAAGAGGGGAAAACTCTAATCTCTCCATGCAAGGTGGAGATCCCGTGGAAGGAGATGGCGATGAGGTAGAAGATCTTCGCGTTGTGAGAGACTGCTGCAGCGGTGGCGAAAGGAGGCATTGCTAGCGATGAGGGTCAGTGATGGGAGGATTCGCGAAGTCATGAAGGGGAAGCTCAACCCTCGTGAGGACGAGGGCATCTTGTGTTGCCCTCTTATGTTTCGTGGGAAGGTTTGGTCCTTTATGTTATCTCTTTGGATTAGATCATTTGATGTTCTATTTTATGTGTAGCCTCTTTAAGGAAAATGGGGGAAAAAGGAAAATATAAAAAGGGAAGGAAAAAGAGAAAAAAAAGGAAGAAGGAAGAAAAAAAAAGAGAAAAAAAAAAGAGAGAAAAGAAAAAAAATGAAGAGAAAAATATTATATATATAAGGAAATGATGAAAGTTTATGAGAAGAGTTGAGAAACTCTTCTCTTTCTATCTTTTCTTCTCTGTTATTTTCTTCTCCCATACAAGTATGGGAGAAAGGGGGAATGTGACGGCTTATTTTGGATTCCAACCAACACCAAATCAATTGTTTACGGCTCGTCTCTAGACTCCTACCTACACCCATCTACAAGCAAGGTAAAGATGCAAAGAAGCTGGTAACACAAGGCAACCGTGACCTGGCAGCACCAAGATGTAAAGAAGTCAGAGACATAAGACGAACAAAGAAGCTGTGACCCAACATCTTTTTTGTGGTGTGTTTTTTGTCTTGTAGGGTGGGAATATCTCTTGTGCAAGCTAAACATTCCATGTCTTTTTTGTGGTGTGTTTTTTGTCTTGTAGAGTGGGAATATCTCTTGTGTAAGCTGAACATTCCATGTTCTAACTTGAGGGGGAGTGTTGAGAGATAGGGTGTGTCGTAGTGATACGTTTAGTACCACAGAGTAGAATGAAGAAGTGTGATGTGTGTGGGAGACTATAAATAGGCTATTATACCCCCATTTGTCTCTTGAGAAGAATAAAATAATCTCACCCTATCGAGACCTTCATTTATACTTTTCATATCTTGCTTCCGCATTCTTCATATTATTTAATAGTAACCTCTCACACACACAAACCCACATTGCACAATGTGAGACTAAATAGCCCACAACAACTCTTCACCTCTCAACGCTTTTAAAATGAACTATGAAACTTCTGTTGCTTCGCCGTGAGATCCAAAACACCAGTTTTTTTTCTAGAAGTGAAGTGTAGAATACCAACCACTCCAACCACTAGAGCATGGTCATTTGCATCATTCCCCGAGTTCCTAGAAGATGCAACACATGTAAAGGGTTCAAGTGGAAGATGATTTCTAGTTACATTCCCCTCCATTTTCCAACTGAAAAAACAATAAAAATGAGGAAAAAGTTTTGCACATAAAGCCCCTTAGTTATGAAAAGTGCCTGCTAGCAAAGCAGCAAAGGAGAAGTTTAGGAAGTCTGCACATATCAAGGTTCCAATGATTCCCCGCATACCCTTACGAACAGTTTCAAGTAAATCAGTAAAACAGTCATTTCTAGAGGACTTTGGATAGCATGCAGTGAATGAGCTGACATAATAACAGTATAATTCCAATCTTTTCAATAATAATAACAACAACCAAGTATTTTCCCACTTCGCATCAAAAAATGAACAAGGGGAAAAAGTACCAAGGTCATTCATGAAATCTGCCACTAAGCGCCACATCTTTGCATTGCTATCAAGGTTAGAACCCTGAAAAAATTAAAAGGAAAAAAACATGCATAACTTGCTAGACAACGAACTTATCATTGAAAAAGTCAAACCTATGTGAAATTTCGAATAGGAATTTACATTGAACACCCTAATATTTTCTTGTAAAGAGATCTGCAGATTCTGATATGGAACTTAACAAAGGGCCATGTAGAACCCACTTAAACAATCCTGTAAAATGGCCTTTATTCCTTAGACCAAGATTCAAATCTTACTTTTTTTATCTACAGCATCCATCCTATTGAATCAAACATTTAGGTATATTCTTGGCAACAGGAGGAAATGAGAGATTAGAATTAACACAAGCAACTGAGAAAAAAAACCAAAAGAGTAATTTACAAAGAAAAAGAGTCTTCAACTGCATGACCATGAGCAAACATGTAATGTTCTGGTTTCTCCATCAGTGTCATTTGCAATGTGGTAACCATCAATATCTTCCATTTATTACACAGTGACCTCTCTTCTGACATTTCCTAGAAGAAGAGGCCCTTTTTGTAAATTACTCAAGGCTACAAAAAAGAGAGATCTCTATTGGGAAATAGAAAATACCTGGTAAAAGGTAAATAGAATCCCTCCAAGCATACCAGTGAGATCCCTCAAGAACCACTGTTACATCAGGCAGGGCTTTTTAGTGGTCAAATTCAAGAAAAAAATGGTAATAGTAACTTATAGCATGAGCAATTTGAAGAAGACAACCATACTTGAATTTACTATAACTCTGATCATATTCAATTTTAATGGCAAATATCATTTTCACTCATTCAGACAAAGGAATGGCACCTTCTAAAAGGAAATAAAATTAATGGTTGGGGATTGGATTCACAATGGAATTATTAGAGAAAAAGTTAGGGTGACACTAATAGAGGATAAAACAAAAAAGACATATTTGAGGTGGTATAGAGATTTGCATATTGCCCCAGTTAGGAACTATGAGAAGTTGGATATCGAGCCTCCTAAGAGAGGGCGAGGAAGGCCAAAAAGTGCTATAAGGACATGATCAAGCATGATCTTTGTTGCTCCAATCTAAACCAAGCAATGACTAAAAATAGATCCAAGTAGAGGCAACGAATCCATGTAGTCTACCGCACGTAGTGTAAGAAGAGGCTTTGTTGTTGTTGTGATGGTTTTAAATCTTTGACCATGCAATAGCGTGTATTACCTCCTATAATCACGCTAGCAAATTGCATCCAAAACTTCCATAAACAAGTCAATTAACACCTTCTCACAACTGCAACATAGTTTCAATTTCTATGGCGTTTAATCTATGATCAGGTTTCCATGAAAATCTGAAAATTGAAAAGCCAGTTTAAGTTTGTACATAAATCAACTAGAATTTACCAATACTGCACAATTCACGACCAAAAGTCCCCGGTAAATAAGCTAAAACCACCACAACTAAAAATAACCTTTTTTACCTTTATTTTTGAAGAAAATTCAAGTTCGATAATAAAATCCAATTAAAAACAAGGGTACAAGAAATATTAAGTATGGCAAATGCCTCAAGGTAAGCAAATGGCACTAATAGCAATTGAAGAGGACCTCTAGAATCCATTCAAAATGTTGAGATATCATCCCCATAATCCTTGGTACGGAAGGGCCAAAATGGGATGAAAACGTCATCTTAGCAACTTTAATAACTTGACTTGACAAGAGCAACAACATCTGAGTGATAACGAAGTTTACCTGAAATGTAGCACCAATAACTGTGGCAGACTTCTCTCCAACACCAATTGCACTCAGCAAAGCCTAAAGGTTCAATTAAAACAGCTGAACAGGATGCAAACTTATGATAATGTCCAAAATTTGACAGCATTCAACGCAACCTGACCCAATAAGAAAAGTTTAGCATATGCTTACTTGAGTTGAAAGCATGGATCGGATGTAGGTGGAGAGGCCCTATTCCAAACAACATAAGGTTTTAAACAGCACTGTAGAGTGTAAAGTTGTTCACGTAAACAAATGGCTTTGAAGTTCTCATACTTAACCTGAAGTGAGTCCCATATTTGGAAAGGAATATAATCTGGAGTTACGCTGCTTGGAAAACCCTGCAACCACATATGGCCCACATTTTAGGGTGATACAAACTACCACCTTGTCAGAAGATTGGCATGCAAACAACCTTGAGAAGATGGCTAAATTCTTGATTCTGATAAGAAATCCTTTCATCCACAAGTTACACAATAAGGCCCCATTTGGTAGAGGTTTAAAATTTAAGATTGGGGAAAGTTTATGAAGTCTTAAGGAGGGATGAGTGGATGGGCAAGAGGAGGGTTAGTTGGTATGGATGTAATAGTTGAGTTGATATGTTATTATTATTTTTTATTTTTATTTGTATTGGAAGTAGGTTAGTAGGATAGTTGTGATAGGTAGAAGTGTGCTGATAGAGGTAGATATGAGAAAGAGTGAGTTGGTGGAGGAAAATATGATTGGTGATGGATAGATGTGATGGACGGTGGTAAATGTGATGGGTAGGGAATAAAACTTGTACACTATTCAAGCACTGAAACACTTATGACTGCCATATAGGATAACTCCTCCATTTAAAACCACATCAAACGGGGCCTAAGAGTCCAAAGAAGACAAAGGAATAATAGTTTGATCACGGGATCAAAACTGAAAATCTTCCATTAAAGAATAAATGGTTAACTTTTCTAAGACATCAATGTAGGCAAGGGACCACAGAAGCCTTATGGTCTTTTCCCCCAACCATTAGCCAATCCACTAGCAACATGAACTACCAAAACTTTGATTTGCTTGAAAATTCAGATACCCTAAAAGACCAGTAACAATGCTAAAATCGCCACAGCCATGATAGACGAATGTTAATAAATAATCCCATTGAGATTACAGTAAACCTCCACCTTCCTGTAGAAACTTCGTTTCTAAAGTTCCCCTAGAAGGAACAAGATGTTGCGTAGGAAATGACTCTTGGGAAGGAAAGTGAATCCTAAGCTCCCATTTCAAGTTGGCAAAGGCACCTCGGACCATCTACAATCCCCCGTTTGTTTGTGAATCGATTTATGTGTCGGATCGCTTCCAAGACGCCGAAATCTGCAGCAACCGGTTGAAACCAACATACAAGAATTCATCCACGTTCAGAAATTGCAAGTCCTAACAAACTCACACTTCCCCTCGGAATTCTAGTCCTTCGTACAGCAGTCCCGTTTTAACTTGAAACCAAATGAAAAAACACGTGTAGATTCCATTTGAATCAATCAATGCAACTGTAATCGAACACTTCGCACGTGTCAGAAGCCAGATTCCACCCCTACCGACACCGAAGCACCAGATCCCGCTAAAATTGCATCGAAATCCTCCAGAACTCCCCACATGAATCCACATACCGATCAACACGTTCCAGTCCCAACCACAAAGTCAACAAAATCAAGTGACCTCGAGTTCCAAGCACACGGGGAGACCATCGGAAACGGGATCCCATACCTCCGGGACGAACGCCTCTGCGATCTTCCTGCGGAATTCTCCCCACGGGCTCGAGAACCTGGCAAAGGGAGATCGTTAAGAGCTCTGGAGGAGTTAGGAGGAGTCAAGGGAGGGTTTAGGGTTTTGGAATTCTGAAGGCTGTTTGGTGTGTGACTATATATATATGTGTGTGCTACCTGCAAAGGGAGAGGGAACTGGAGTTGGCGGTTACGGTGGCGGTTATGGAGACCTTGTTGGGTGAAGAGCCCCGCCACTCCTCCAATACAACGGGACGAGGACAGGAGAGGGGCGGCGCCTCCTCTCCCAACGGCGCGCTCTGGACCTGCATGGATGGTGATAGGTGGCTGGCGGTGGTGTGGTTGCGGTTCTCCACGGTGCTAACGTTTCACTTGCGTTCGTGCTGGACCCGTTATTTGGGTTTGGCTTGTCGAGCACCTTACGATTTGATTTTCTTGTTTCACACTACTGACAAGAGTTTAGATTTCAACTGGTTTTGAGCCCGTAACGATTAAAAAGTTAACATCATATCACAATTTTATTATTAAAAAAAATTATTACTAAATGAGTATGAGTGACAGAGAGTATCGGATCAAAAAGTAAATAAATAAATAATGATGTGATTAATGTGTACGATCTTTATTTAATAATTTTTTATATCATATATAAGATGTTCCTAGCGAATAAATTAAATATAACGATATATTTTAAAATTTAATCAGCATATTTTAATTTTTCGTTATAATATATTGGTTAAAAAATAAAATATATCATTTAAAATAAGTAAATATCCTCGCTCAACAAAATACATCATTGCATTTTAATTTTTAATTATGTATTTTCGTTTTCTATCAAAATACATCGATTTAAAGTTAAAATACACCGGTACATTTTAATTTTTTGTCGAAACATATCAGTTGAAAATTAAAATACATCGATGGAAAAATAAATAAACGTCCCAACTCAAAAAAATATACCGATGTATTTTTATTTTCAACCAATATCCTTGAAATCAAAACACACTTTATGTTGCGAAATATATTGCCTAATGCATTTTAATTTCCAATCAATGTTTTATATTAGGTTTATACAACCTAATTTTGTATATGTATTATTTTATATTCCCACAAAAATATATTCAATATTGATCTCTAATGAAATAACACAAGACAATTAGGTCGATAATAAAGACAGAATTCAAAATGGATATACATAATAAACAGTATACAAGAAAATGAAATAAGAGAAATAAAAAAAAAGAAGAGATGAGAGAGAGCTATAAAGAGAGAGAACGAAAAAATTATATAGCACTATGTCGAACAAAGGTGAAAAAAAGAATAGACAATGTTATATAATTAATAAACTATTAACTACGGTGCCATATCAACAAGCAATTATATATGTTAAATATTCGAATAGAAGTTGTGAGAGATGTTAATTAAATGATGTAATTTTGAATTTTTGATTTTATCTTCAAATTTTGTATGTTTGAGATATATACATAGGATGTAATAATTTCTAAAATGTCAAATTTATTCTTAAAAAATGTGTATAAAAAATTTAACAAAAAAGTAAAAGTAATTTATATTACCTTAATAGATTTAAATATTCATAAGCTTAACCAACCTATGCACACTCATTTATAACAATTAGATTGTTGAGATATATATCTTCCAGAGAAGTGTTATTACTTAGTAGATATCGAAGTGCTTAAATTAAATATATTGATGCATCTTTTTAGTTATACAAATAATCTAATGTGACATTTCTGTTAGTGAATAAAATGAGCATGTGTAGATAAAGTAGGACTTTAGCAAATAAATTTTTTTTTTCAAACAAAAAAGAGTGAATTGACGGTCTTTTATCTTTTTATTCTTGAATTATTTCTAATAAAAAGTACCAATGTCAAAACATAAAGTTAAAAATGTGTAAAGTCGTATTGCTTAAATAGGCATCTCATGCTTTTTCAATATTAACTTCTACCTCTATTTATTTAATTTTTTGAGGATTTAAACATATTTCTTTTACATGCAAAGAAAAAATAATAAATAAAAAAATCATATTTGATTACTACCACCAAAAAGGAAAAGCCCTACATAAAATAAGAGAAAATTACATAGCTATAAAAAGGAAAAGCCCTACATAGTGACCAATATTACTTCACATTAATGTATTTTGACCATGTACATTAGAGCCACATGTCTAATTTACTTATGAGAGATTCCAACATTTAAAAAATTTGCTTTTACATATATATATATATATATATATATATATATATATATATCCTTAGAAACATTGGGAAAGACATGTATATTTCCGTATAATACATAGTTGCTCCATTATAATTATGTATCCTTCATTAAATTTGATAGGGACATTTAAAAATATATATATATAGTTATTTCTTGAAAACCTTTTCTATGTTACTAATACATCCACTTCCTCCCTTTCACCTCCTCCTCCAACCATTGTATGAGAACCAGCGACTAACCACCTCCATTGCCTACCATCACCACAAGCCCTATTGATACAACTCCTCTCTTTAGTAGGCAACTTCCCAGTTACTCTTCTATAGCATTAAACCGAGTTATACTCAATGAGAAATTTTTAAAATATAACATTGCCAATGTTACACTAAAGCAAGAGGTACAAGCAACATGTGAGATAAACATACAGCTTTTATGTGCCTCTAAAATCTCTAACTTCTAATGCAAAAGAGCATAACCACATTGAAAATGTGAGGAGAGATGAGGAAATGAAGTGATGGTTCAATCATTGAGAGGAGGTGAACGTGATTGGCAATACCTTGAGGAGCTTTCAAAATCCTAGAACAAGGGGGGCACTAAGCCGTCCATTTTTCCTCCACCACCACCCCACTCGTTTTTCCTCAACCTATTCTCCTCCTCGTCACTCTCATCTTCATTCTCTTCATCCTTCTCATTTGCTTGTTGTGGTGAGTGTGAAGTGACACAAGAGGGGTGTAATTTGTGCTTTAAAAAAATATAAGCAAATCAAAATCAAACACAGATAATGGATACAAAGATTTAAAGAGATCACAAAATGGAAAAAAAAAACTCTACCTAGATATTCATATATAAAATTTTGCCCTTACACCTTATAGAATTATTAACTATACCACAAATAACTCAAGGTTAGTGTACTCACTTTATATCAAACCCCTCTTGGATAGGTCCATAGAAGATTTTATCCCTCTTACACGAAGAAGAATAAAATGCCTACACCTTAGACACCCAAAGTACAATTAAAACTAAATGAACAATAATTTTGTAAAGCTAATGAATGCACAAATAAGTATAATATGACGTTAAAATGCTCCCTAAATACTTATTGAATTCAAAGTAAACGAGTTGAGTAAGAGAAAAGTTAAATATGAGAGCCTACCGAGTGTAAAGTCGAAAATCAAATGCATTTATGCTCAAAATTCTCAAAAATATATTTGAAAGAAATTGTAAGTGAGAAAATAGTTGTATCTGAATTCATAAGATATTTATAAACAAGATTTAAGACTTAGAAATCATTTCAAAATCATTTCATAAAAATTTTGAATTAAAATTGAAAAGATGCATTTAGTTTAATTATTTTTAAAATTAATCAATTAACACTCATGTTAGTTGATTAAAATATTATTATTAATTAATCAACTTAATTGATTAATCTACATACATAACAAAGAGAATTTGAAAAAAATTAATTGATTAACCAACAATGTTAATTAATTAAAACCCCTCCTACAGAACTTATTGTTTGGTTTCTTGATCAATTAATTTGTAGTATTGAACAATTAATAACCTTTTTGGAATTAAAATTAATTTATTAATTGATGCCTTTAATCGATTAATTTTATAATTTGAACATTGAATCATTTGAAACTTGTATCTTCTAAACAAGAGGTATTAGCTCTTGAATAACTAACTTTATAGAAGATATTTAAACATTATTAATCAATTAATTAGCATTCAGAATAAAATTTAAAGTATTTTTTAATTATTTTTAATGTAATGGATTCAATGAATATGAATGGGTGCACATGTGCTTATGGCTTTTTAATAAAGCTTATAAACAAACTCTACGAGAGTTACTTATTTATGTAAAATCTTTTGAAGGTCATCATTTTCATGTGCAGTCATCATCGTACATGAGTCTTGTACGTCATCTTGAATAAGTTTAGGTTATATAAATATTAAGTTATAGCTTATTGAAATATTATTAATATATTGTTAACAACAAAATATAAAAAGTAGGTTTATTTAATGTCTAGTACTAACAAAATATTCTTTGTTTGCTCATGATGGTTGGGAAGAGAAGTAGAGTTTTTCTTTCTTCGTGGGATCAGGAGAGGGATGAAGAGGTGGGACACGTAACAATGAACGTGATCGAAAGGAGGTGGTAGTTGACTGGGTTGGTGGTGTAATTGTGGGTGGTGGAGATGGCTAATCACCGATGGTTGTGTAGCGGTTGGAGGAGGAGGTTGGGGGTGGAGAGGGAGGGGTGGAGGAGGATGGAAGGGGGAAGAGGACATGTTATTAACATTTATTTTTTTTAAATATATAAATATAATTTTTTTTTATTTTTTAAAATATCTACTATTAAATTTAATGGATCAAAGATATACAATGAGAAATAGTTACTGTACACTCATATGTTATAGGCAGTTTTTAACACTCTGTCTGTTATGACCTGATTCTTGAATCCCTATAGGATACGAGAATCAGACCGACTCGACTGATCTCAATATCCAGTCGTCCAACGAGAAAATAACAAAAAAGCAGTAAAATAAACCACATTCACCATGCAAGTAACTAACAGTAATAAAAGTACAGTAGTAAAGAAAAGAATTACTACAGCACATACCACAACAATAGTAGAGAATTAAAACAGGTACAGAAATATGAAGTTTACAATAAAAGAGTACAAGGTGTAACAGAAAAACTTACTACTACAGAAAAGTGGGTACAACAAAAGTACAACTACTGGGCTCTACTAGGCCCAGCACCCTCCGCAGCCGTAGGCTCTGGCTGCTCAACACCTGATCCTGAAAAAGGTGACAATTATGACACGTCAACGAAACGCTGAGTAGAGTGGCAACCAGCTAGCTAAGAAAATAATAATGGTGGACAAGTAGCTGTTGTTTTTAATTTCTTTCTTTATTTATCTATTTACTCTTTCTTGATTTTATTTCTCAGGTCTTTCTCTTGATCTCGAATGTTCCTCGTGGGAACGATTTTGATTGCAGTCTTTTCCGAAAAGTAGAAGTAGCACGTGGTGCTCTCCTGGCCGGGAGAGTCCTCCATGGTGGTTCTACCCTCAGTCAACCACCCCAAGGTTGCTGACAGACGTAACGGTGATTATGGCACGCGCGATAAACGCACGAGTAGTTACCTTGCACTAGCACGCGGTCAGTCGTTTCCGTTAACGGGTCCACCCAAAGCACAGCAAAGAACCAGTATAGGGCAGAGCCCTCTTAGTAACAGGGGTCCAGCCCCCTCCACAGTAACCAAACAGGGGTCTTGCCCCTTCACAGTTCGCGCACCCTCGCCTGACTACCCTGGTTTTCCCAGTAGGCTTAACAAGTCGGTGTAGGACGGCTAGTAGAACCCTGGGACCCGTGGGGTGGCTAGCTCCCTCCCTACACTGGTAGCTCTCCCCAGTACTGTGTATGCGAGGGCCAAAAGTTGGTACAAAGTGGCCAGACCTAACCCCGGGTCCCTGGGGTGGCTAGCTCCGTACTATTCAGGGGGACAGTTGCTCTCCTTGGTACTCCGTACTCAAGGGCTAGCTCACTTCCCCACCCACTTTCCCAGTTCCATTATATTTATTTTCCAGGAGCTCTACTCCTAATTTCCCGTAGGGTTCATGTTCATAATTCTCAGGCCAAGCCATATTAGGTTTCATCATTTCAGTTTTATTCGCAATTAGCCCGTATTTCCAACATTCAAACTTCTTTTCCTTTTCAATTTATATACAAGCAGCTCGTATTTAATTTCAACCAACAGAAATTATATGTAACAGTTACTAGCAACAGTACTCTACATTTCACAGGCAACTGTTATCCAATTACAGGCAATTATCATTATTCTATCTACTTATCCAAGACTGCAATTCAGCAATTCAAGACATTTGTTTCCATGTTTCTGTTCCTAGGATTCATGCCATACCCTAGTATAACGACCCGATTCCCGAATCCCTACGAGACACGAGAATCGGACTGACTCGACTAATCCCAAGACCTAGTCATCCAACGAGGTAGTAACCAAAAGAGCAGTAAAATAAATCACATTCAGCATGAATATAACTAGCAGAAACAAAATACAGCAGTAAGAAAAGGAAATACTACATTATACACCACCACAGCAGAAGGGAAATAAACATGTACATAACATAAAGTTTCGACAAAGAAAGTACAGGGAGTAACAAAGAAACTACTCACTACAGTGGAAGAAAAGTACAAAAAGTACTACAGGTAACTCTGCTGGACCCTACTAGGCTCAGCGTCCTCTGCAGCCGCTGACCCTGGCTGCTCAACAACTGGTCCTGAAAAGTAACGGGTGTACACGTCAGCGAAACGCTGAGTAGAGTGGCAACTAAAAGCTAAAGAAGCAGAAGAGTGCACAGTAGCTGGTACATTTTTACTTTCGTTATTTACGTCTTTCTATTAAATTACTATTGATTTATTTCTCATATCCTTCTTTTGATCTCGAATGTTCCTCGTGGGAACGATCTTGATTGCAGTCTTTTCCGAAAAGTAGAAGTAACACGTGGTGCTCCCCTGGCCGGGAGAGTCCCCCGTGGTGGTCCTACCCTCAGTCAACCACCCCAAGGTCGCTGACAGACGTAACGGTGACTACGGCACGCGCGATAAGTGCACGGGTAGCTAACCCGCACTGGCACGTGATCAGTCGTTTCCGTTAACGGGTGCACCCAAAGCACAGCACGGAACTAGTATATGCAGAGTCCTCTTAGTAACAGGGGTCCAACCCCTCCACAGTCTGCGCACCCTCGCCTGACTACCCTAGTTTGCCCAGTGGGCCTAACAAGTTGGTGTAGGAGGCTAGCAGAACCCCGGGGCCCGTGGGGTAGCTAGTGTTCTCCTTAAACTAGTAACTCTCCTCGGTACTGCGTACGCGAGGGCCAGCAAGTCGGTGTACAGTGGCTAAACCCACCCCGGTCTCAACTTGAGGGCGGCAAGCTCCCCTCTACACTGAGGTAATGTGTGCTCTCTCTGGTATCACGTACCCAAGAAACAACTGTAACGACCCGATAACCGAGTCCTTATGAGACACGAGAACCGGACCGACTCGACTAATCCCAAGACCTAGTCGTCCAACGAGGAAGTAACCAAAAGAGCAGTAAAATAAACCACATTCAACATGAAATATAACTAGCAGTAACAAAATACAGCAATACGAAAAAGAACTACTACAGCATGTACCACCACAACAGTAGAACAACATTTAACATAACAAGAACTGCGAGTAAAGAAAAGTACGGAGAGTAACAAAAATTACTCACTACAGTGGAACAAAAAGGGCACAAAAGAACAGTGGTAACTCTACTGGACCCTACTCGGCCCAGCGTTCTCTGCAGCCGCTGACCCTGCTGCTGAACACCTGGTCCTGAAAAGTAACGAGTGTAACATGTCAGCGAAACGCTGAGTAGAGTGGCAGCTAAAACTAAAGAAGCAGTAAGTGTACAGTAGTTGTTTTATTTTCTTTCTTCCTTTATTTACATCTTTCTATTGTTTCACAATTTATCTATTTCTCACATCCTTCACTTGATCTCGAATGTTCCTCGTGGGAACAATCTTGATTGCAGTCTTTTTTGAACAGTAGAAGTAACATGTGGTGCTCTCCTGGCCGGGAGAGTCCCCCGTGGTGATCCTACTCTCAATCAACTACCCCAAGGTCACTGACAAACGTAACGGTGACTACGGCACGCGCGGTAAACGCACGGGTAGCTAACCCGCACTGGCACGCGGTCAGTCGTTTTCGTTAACGGGTGCGCCCAAAGCACAGCACGGAACCAGTATAGGGCAGATCCCTCTCAGGGGTCCAACCCCTCCACAGTAACCAAACAGGGGCCATGCCCCTCCATAGTCCGCGCACCCTCGCCTGACTACCATGGTTTGCCCAGTGGGCCTAACAAGTCGGTGTAGGTGAGCTAGCAGAACCCTGGGGCCCGTGGGGTAGCTAGTACTCGCTCTACACTAGTAGCTCTCCTCGGTACTGGGTACACGAGGGCCAACAAGTCGGTACAAAGTGGCCAGACCTAACCCCGGGTCCCTGGGGCGGCTGGCTCCGCTCTGCACTAAGTAGGTAACAGGTGCTTCCCCTGGCACTACGTACCCAAGAGACAACGCACCTTGACATCTTTCTTTCTCAGTTCCATTCCTTTCTCTTTCCAGTGTTGGTGCTAGAGCACCACGATCATTTGTTTTGATGATAACAAAACACGTGTTATTTAACATTTGCAATTTGAGTCCTAGATTTCAGGTCAATTGCAAATATGGACGTGTTTAGACGGAGTTCGAGCTCGCATCCAGGATTGATTGGAGGAGCTTGACGGAAAACAGAGGAGGTTCGCGTGGAGCGAAAGATTGGAGATGGAAGACAAGAAGAATAGGATAGATTCTTTTTTATCCTTTCATGTATCTCTTGTATTTATTTTCTTGCTCTTTTTGATTCCTTAGAACATTATGTTAAAGAGCCTCAAAGTACCCTAAAAGTAGTCCTAGGAACACCTGCACAACCCTAGGATACTTAGGTTTTCTGTAGAATACTTAGAAAACCAATATAGGGTTCAAACAGACTTTACAGACGTCTAATTCCCAAATCAGACGTCTGATAAAGCATTTTAAGACGTCTGACTGTTGTTTCAGACGTCTGATAACTGTTAGGCTGGACATAGTTAGTTCTGTCTGATGAAATCAGACATCCAGACCTTAGACCAGACGTCTTAGGAGACGTCTGATGACTTTGCCAGACGTCCAGTTAGTGGACCGTTGGCTGGCTTAGAAAACACTCAAGATTATGACCGTTAGAGCCTTATCAGACGTCCATAGGACTTTACAAACGTCTGATAAATGACCGTTTTGCCTCGGCTGACCCAAAATCTCTTCTCAGAGATTTTCTAGCCGTTGCAACGTTTGGAAATCAATTCCCACAGTAAAAGTAGGTTTCCAGACGTCCAGAAATAGTGCCAGACGTCCTGTATGTCGTCTGATGGACTTGCACAAAAACCCTGTTTAGATCTGATTCAAGTCAGGGAGAAACCCGCATAGAATCAGACGTCTGACCTTGGAATCAGACGTCTTAAAGTGGCCTTCCAGACGTCTGATGCCAGAGTTAGACGTCTGATAACCCTGTCAAATGCAATCATTGTCCTGATTTCGGCTTGATTCTCTTGGGCTTTGCACCCAACGGCTATGGAAGCTTTTCCAAGCCTTCCAAAGCCTTCCTAAGGCCTCTATAAATAGAGGGGAGCCTTTGCAACATAAAAACACAAGACATACACCTAGAGAGACATATACACACTAAGACACACACCTTGCAATACACTTTCAATCCTTTTGTGTCCAAAGAAAAGACTCTCTTGCTCTCCAAGCTCAAGCTCCATTTTCTTGAGAGCATTCAACCGTTGCGCACCCGCTCTCCCGGCGTTGATAACGAGAGCGACGTAGCGCCATCGCGTGGCACACGCACCGCGTCATCGTCGACGCACTCCTTGCAAAGGGGAGTTTCCTATTTCCTATAGAAGCTAGGTTTAATTATTTTGTTGGCTCTATAGGACTGTTGTTTTATTTTATCTTTGTATTTTGGTTGGGTATTCGCTTTGCGAATTCCCGTCTCCTTCGTGGGACAAAATCCTTCTCGTGGAGAGAAGGGGTTGAGGAACGCTACCCTCGTACTTGTAGCGTGGTTGTATTGAGGTTGAATCACCCTCGTTCAAAGTGATTCGGTTAGTGGATTTGATCAACTAGGTTGATCGGAAAATCCTAACTCGAGAGGGTTAGGTGGTGGTTTTCACCCGGTTTGGGTTTCCACCTAAAAATCTTTGTGTACATTGTGCGATTGCTTATTTTTGTGAGATTGCTTTATATTTTTATTTCCTCAATTTTATTACGTCACCCCTCCTGGTAGGGACGAACCTACAATTGGTATCAGAGCAGGTCTTGCGAGATCGGAGTAACACCCGGCAAGAGATCAAATGGAGGGAAGCACATCAGCGATCAAAATTTCCGAGGGGCAGTCCACAACCCGTCCGCCCTACTTTGATGGGAACAACTACAGCTACTGGAAGCTGAGGATGAAGACGTGGCTCCAAGCCACTGAATTCGAGGTGTGGGAATGTTGCGAAACCCCATACGAGATCCCGAAGCGACCCCAAGGAGGCTACTCGCAGGTGCAGATTCTAGAGCTCTCACTCAACGCAAAGGCAATGAATGCCCTGTATTGCGCGTTGAGTCCGGAAGAGTTTGAGAAAATCCAAGAGTGCACCACCGCCCACGAGATATGGAGGAGGTTGGAAGGCACTCATGAGGATTCCAGCTCGGAGGAAGAAGAAGAAGAAAAAGAAGAAGAAACCACTTGCTTTGGTTTTATGGCTAGAGGAACCAATAGCGACAGTGAAAGCGGAAGCGACTCCGACGAAGAGGTAAATTTTGATTTACAAGAAGCTTTTAATGAATTATTCGAGATTAGTAAATCACTAAAAATAGAAAACAAAAGCATGAAGAAGAACCTTAGTTTTCTTAAAAATGAAAATGATTGGTTAGAAAAACAACTTAAGGACATAGAAGCTAGTCCTAAGGATGATAACCTGTTATTAGAAAATCATGACCTCATCAATGAAAATAATAAATTGATTGAGGAAAATAATAGTCTAAAGTTAGAAATTTTTGATTTAAAGACTAAGATGCAAATTATAGAAAGAGAAATTGCATGTCTTAGGGAAAATTCTAACAAATTAATCAACAAAGTAGATAAGTTTTATAGCCCTAAGGTTGAGAAAGGATCTCCATCAAGGAGACCTTCTAACAAATCCGGATCCAAGCTCACTTGGATACCGAAGAAAAAATTAGAATCTTGTTTTGTAGGGTTCAGGGATGACTACAACATAAAGGACTGGACCTACAAGCTCAAGGCTGGTCAACTTAAGTTGGGAGAACCAATGAGTAGACCAAGGAGGAGAAGAAGAAGACCGACGAGACGGCGAACAAACGACGGACCCGCCGCACGTCGACCACCAGATTGGAGACCGGCGTCAATGCCCGGGCCTCCAAGCTACGGATGGGAGCCCCATCCGATGTGGCATCCACCACCACCATTCGGGCCATTTTATTGGCCATGGTAGGTGAGGTAAAACCCTTTACCCTATCTTTTTATCAGTAGCATTCAGATAGGGGGAGTTAAAAAAAAAATGATGAGCTAATTGTCAATTTTTAAGGGGGAGAAATAAGGTAGCTAAATTTCCTTTAGTAAGGGGGAGAAAATTAATAGCTATCGCATTGTTACAAAAAGGGAGAGAATATTACCTTTGTTAAAATAAACTCATAGAAGAGCATGTTTTAAGGGGGAGTTATAGGAAATGTAAAATCAATTAAACCTTTTTGATAATGTCAAAAAGGGGGAGGATTTTTATGCATTATTATTTACGGTTTTGTCATCATCAAAAAGGGGGAGATTGTTGGTGCTAGAGCATCACGATCATTTATTTTGATGATAACAAAACACGTGTTATTTAACATTTGCAATTTGAGTCCTAGATTTCAGGTCAATTGCAAATATGGACGTGTTTAGACGGAGTTCGAGCTCGCATCCAGGATGGATTGGAGGAGCTTGACGGAAAACAGAGGAGGTTCGCGTGGAGCGAAAGATTGGAGATGGAAGACAAGAAGAATAGGATAGATTCTTTTTTATCCTTTCATGTATCTCTTGTATTTATTTTCTTGCTCTTTTTGATTCCTTAGAACATTATGTTAAAGAGCCTCAAAGTACCCTAAAAGTAGTCCTAGGAACACTTGCACAACCCTAGGATACTTAGGTTTTCTGTAGAATACTTAGAAAACCAATATAGGGTTCAAACAGACTTTACAGACGTCTAATTCCCAAATCAGACGTCTGATAAAGCATTTTAAGACGTCTGACTGTTGTTTCAGACGTCTGATAACGGTTAGGCTGGACATAGTTAGTTCTGTCTGATGAAATCAGACATCCAGACCTTAGACCAGACGTCTTAGGAGACGTCTGATGACTTTGCCAGACGTCCAGTTAGTGGACCGTTGGCTGGCTTAGAAAACACTCAAGATTATGACCGTTAGAGCCTTATCAGACGTCCATAGGACTTTACAAACGTCTGATAAATGACCGTTTTGCCTCGGCTGACCCAAAATCTCTTCTCAGAGATTTTCTAGCCGTTGCAACGTTTGGAAATCAATTCCCACAGTAAAAGTAGGTTTTCAGACGTCCAGAAATAGTGCCAGACGTCCTGTATGTCGTCTGATGGACTTGCACAAAAACCCTGTTTAGATCTGATTCAAGTCAAGGAGAAACCCGCATAGAATCAGACGTCTGACCTTGGAATCAGACGTCTTAAAGTGGCCTTCCAGACGTCTGATGCCAGAGTTAGACGTCTGATAACCCTGTCAAATGCAATCATTGTCCTGATTTCGGCCTGATTCTCTTGGGCTTTGCACCCAACGGCTATGGAAGCTTTTCCAAGCCTTCCAAAGCCTTCCTAAGGCCTCTATAAATAGAGGGGAGCCTTTGCAACATAAAAACACAAGACATACACCTAGAGAGACATATACACACTAAGACACACACCTTGCAATACACTTTCAATCCTTTTGTGTCCAAAGAAAAGACTCTCTTGCTCTCCAAGCTCAAGCTCCATTTTCTTGAGAGCATTCAACCGTTGCGCACCCGCTCTCCCGGCGTTGATAACGAGAGCGACGTAGCGCCATCGCGTGGCACACGCACCGCGTCATCGTCGACGCACTCCTTGCAAAGGGGAGTTTCCTATTTCCTATAGAAGCTAGGTTTAATTATTTTGTTGGCTCTATAGGACTGTTGTTTTATTTTATCTTTGTATTTTGGTTGGGTATTCGCTTTGCGAATTCCCGTCTCCTTCGTGGGACAAAATCCTTCTCGTGGAGAGAAGGGGTTGAGGAACGCTATCCTCGTACTTGTAGCGTGGTTGTATTGAGGTTGAATCACCCTCGTTCAAAGTGATTCGGTTAGTGGATTTGATCAACTAGGTTGATCGGAAAATCCTAACTCGAGAGGGTTAGGTGGTGGTTTTCACCCGGTTTGGGTTTCCACCTAAAAATCTTTGTGTACATTGTGCGATTGCTTATTTTTGTGAGATTGCTTTATATTTTTATTTCCGCAATTTTATTACGTCACCCCTCCTGGTAGGGACGAACCTACATCCAGGAGTTCTACTCCTAATTCCCCGTAGGGTTCCAGCTCTTTTAACTCAGAACATCTAGGTTTCACCTTCCAGTTTCACGTTCTTACAATCCATGTTCTCAATCACGTTTATTTATTCATAACAGGCAGCTGTTAAATCAAATTACAGGCAGCTATTTATTCCTTTCCACTTTTCCAAGACTGCAGTATTCATATATTCCACTAGTTTTCCCATCCTAGGATTCATGCCATATCCTAGGATCTATCATACAATCTAGTTTTCCAGCCCTAGGATTCATGCAACACCCTAGGATCTATCATTCAATTTAGTTTCTCATTCCTAGGATTCATGCAATGTCCTAAGTTCTATTTATGGTTCCATAGTTTAACAGATTATGCTAATAAACTTAAAAGCCACTCTACCAGTTATAACGGGAGTAATGGGGGCGTGGTCAGGAATCCCGCGTGCCTCTACAACCCCCGAGACTGCAATGGAACGGGGTCCTATCACAAGGATCAACACAAGGAGTTTCTCAAAACAGTATGTAATTACTGTAGACGGGTAGAGGATCTTATTCCGAAAAGAACGCAACTCGAAATGCGGAAAACAGACTCCGAACGGGCCCTAAACGGGTCGAAAACGACGAAACAGTCCAAAATCAGATGTCTGGAACCTCTTCCAGACGTCTTAAAAGGTGGTTCAGAGGATACCTTCACTCTGAGTAGTCTCTCAGACGTCCAGAAGACTGCGGGGGCGTCTGGCCTAGTTCCCAGACGTCCGATGGTCACCCCGGACGTCTGGAAGTCCTTCCGGGCGTCTGGCACTGCGGCCAGACGTCTGATTCGCGTTGGATGCGAATTTCAGAACCTACGCATACCCATTCCTCGCTCTCAGTACGGACGGTCGAAGAAAAGGAGGAAGTACGAAAATAACTTACCTTTCAGACGTCTGGACAGTCCTCCAGACGTCTTCCCCATCGTCTGGTTGGAAACCCAGACGTCTGATTCTGGAAAATCTTCCAGAATCAGAGCGCTACTCTCCCTCCGCCCGTGACGCACGGCCGCGCCGCTCCTCGTCTGCCTGCTGCTTGAGCTGCAGCAGACCTCCCGCATCACTCCGTGCCCGCTGCGCCCCCGCCGGCCGGCTCTCGTTGCCCCGGCAAGCTCGAGCCCTCACGGCCAAGCGCCTCCTCCCTCGCGCAGCACCTCCTCCCGCACTCATCGCGGCTGTCGCTGCCGCCGCTCGCTCGCACTCGCTGGAAGAAGAAGGAGGAGGAGCGGAGGTGATGAGAGTGAGGGAGAGGGTGAGGCTTTTTAAAGCCGCGCTGGGAGAGGGAGGGGGAGAGAACGCAGACTGCGGTCGCAAGAGGAGAGAGGGAAAAAGAGAGAGGTGCGGCGGTTGCAGGTCTGCACGCGCCTACGCGCAGACGTAGCCCTGCGTGCCACCCAAATAAAATCCCAGACGTCTGGAAGGGGTTCCAGATGTCTTTTCAGACGTCTGGGCCACCGCCCAGACGTCTTAAAAGACGTTTTGAAGCTGCGTTCGTAACAACAACACACTTCCACGTTTCACTTTCTCAGTTCCATTCTGTTCTCTTTCCAGGAGTTCTACTCCTAATTCCCCGTAGGGTTCATGTTCTTTTTGGTTTGGCCATTTTATGTTTCACCGTTCCAGTTTTACGTTCATACAATCCATATTCTCAAGCATATTTATTCATTCATAACAGGCAGCTGTTAAATCAATTTACAGGCAGCTATTATTTCCTTTCCACTTTTCCAAGACTGCAATATTTAATATTCCACTAGTTTTCCTGTCCTAGGATTCATGCCGTACCCTAGGATCTATCATTCAATCTAGTGTTCCAGTCCTAAGATTCAAGCAATACCTTAGGATCTATCATTCAATCTAATTTTCTAGTCCTAGGATTCATGCAATGCCCTAAACTCTATTAATTGTTCCACAATTGTAACAAATTATGTTAAATAAATTAAAAGCCACTCTACCAGCGAAACCGGGAGTACTGGGGGCGTGGTCAGCAATCCCGCGCACCTCCGCAACCCCAAGACTGCAACGGAACAGGGTCCTAACACAAGGATCAACCACAAGGAGTTTCTCAGAACGGTATACAATTACTGTAAACGGGTAGAGGAATTTATTCTGGAAAGAACGCAACTCGAAACGCAGAAAACGGACTCCGAACGGGCCTTAAACGGGTCAAAAACGATGAAACTGTCCAAAATTAGACGTCTGGAAGAGGTTCCAGATGTCTTAAAAGGTTGATCGATCATACCTCAGTTCTGCACAGTCCTTTAGACATCCAGAAGCCCACTGGAACGTCTGACCATGGTTCCCAGACGTCCGATTGTCCCCCCAGACGTCTGGAAGTCCTCCTCGTCGTCTGGCACTGCGGCCAGACGTCTGATCTGCGTGGGATGGCGAGCCCTCGCGCCCTCCCGAGCAGAACTTGCACACACACCCACACCTATTCTCAGCACGACGAAGCACAGACGAAGTCGCGGCGGACGGCTGCATGGCCGTACACGGGAGAAAGGGAGAAGATGAAATATCTTATCTGTCAGACGTCTGGACAGTCCTCCAGACGTCTTCGACGTCGTCTGGACGTAAGTCCAGACGTCTGATTCTGGAAAATTTTCCAGAACCAGGGCCCGATTCGCTCTCCGCCCGCGACGCACGGCCGCGCCGCGCCCCGTCCGCCTGTTGTCCGAGCCGCAACAGCCCCTCCGCGACACCCCACGCCTGCCGCTCCCCCCCGGCCGACTCTAGCTCCCCCGGCAAGCTCAAACCCTCGCAGTCGAGCTTCTTCCTTCCGCTCGCAGCCCTCCTTCCCGCACGCTCGCTGCGGCCGCTGCTGTTGCTACTCACTCGCTCGCTCGTGCTCTCGCACTGGTAGGGAGAAGGAGAAGGAAAAGGCAGAGGAGATGAGGGTGAGGGAGAGGTCGAGGGTGTTTTATAAGGCCGCGCGGGGAGAGAGAGAAAAGGGCGACGCGTCTGCAGGAAGAGAGAGGGAAAGAAGAACGAAAGCGGCGATTGCAGTCTGCACGCGCACACGCGTAGACGCAATCCCATACGTCGAAAAAATTTATTACCAGACGTCTGGGCCACTTCCCAGACGTCTTAAAAACCCGTCTGATGTCACGTTCATCACACCTAGGATCTATCATTTAATCTAGTTTTCAGGTCCTAGGATTCATGCCATACCCTAGGATCTATCATTTAATTCAGAGATGCATTAATGTTTGTAATTAACTAAGGGGAGCCACTTTACCCGCAAAACCGGGAGTGATGGAGGCGTGATCGGCAAGTCCACGTGCCTCCGCAACCCCCAAAGCCGCAACAGAACGAGATCCTAATACAAGGAACAATCCAAAGAACTATTCAGAATATGATAAAAGTATTTCAAACAAGTAGAGGAACTAATTCTGAGAACAAAATCTTAAACGCGGAAATTAGACCTTGAATGGACTCTAAACGGATCAAAAACGACAACTCTAACTCAAATCAGACGTCTGGAACACCTTATAGACGTCTTAAAAAGTGGTCCAGGTTATACCTCACTCTGCGTTGCTCCTCAGACGTCCAGGGATCCTGCTGAATCATCTGGACCCAGTTCCAGACATCCGACCACCTCTCCGGACGTCTGGAGACGCTCTCCGCCGTCTGGTGCTGTGCCCAGATGTCTGAATTGCATGGGAGGGCGTGTCCCCACGCCTTCCCGAAATAAACCTGTACGCGCGATGAAGACCTCCTCAACACGACACGTCTCAACACTTCGACGGATGGCCTGCATGGCCGCATCTGCAAAAAGGAGGTAGAGGAGAAATTTTGTACCTCTCAGTCGTCTGGAGCTCCCTCCAGACGTTGCCCGTGTCATCTTGACGTAGGTCCAGACGTCTGATTCTGGGAAAATTTCCCATAATCAGAACCTCCTCGTCTTCTTCCCGCTGCACGTGAGCTCGCCACGCAGCCGTTCGTCTGCTACTCGAGCTACAGCAACACCAGGGGAGATCTCCCCAGCACGACGCCCCTCTGCGCGCATGCCGGCCGGCCTCGAGCTGCTTCGACGGGCTCTCTCTCTCTTTCTCACGCGCTCTCCCTCTTCTTCCCTCTCGCTACACCTCTTCCTCTCAGCATCGCACCCGGCAGCAGCTGCTGCCCTCGCTCACGCTGGAAGGAGACGGTGGGGTGGTGAACGAGGGAGAGGGGATGGGGTATTTGAAGGCGTGGGGGAGGCGTTTGCAGGTCGGTGAGGGGAAAGAGAAAAAGAGGAGGGCGGCGAGTTGCAGTCTGCGCGCGGCACGCGCGTAAACTCGCGATCGTAGCACGCCAAAATTTATTTCCAGATGTCTGGGAAGGAGTTCAGACGTCTGGACCAACTTCCAGACGTCTTAAAGTGTGTTTGACGTCTTAGGTCTTAACATTGTCTTTGTGGGTGCACTGTGTGGTATTACGTGCCATTCGACTGCGAGTCCCTCTTCAATTTTGGCTTAAAAAATAATCCTCAATTACCTTTTTTTTCATTTACAATTATAATGTAGCAACTTTATATTGGTACATACATAAATATAGATTATACATGAATATACATGCCTTTTTTCCAACATGCATATGTAAAAATCTCTTAAAAAAATTAGGGCATGGATTGAAATAAAAAATTCAAATACCAATATAAAGGCTAATTTACTTAGAAGATTAGGAAAGTAACATTAAAAAATGTAAAACTAGTATTAATCTACAATTGTGTTTACTTACAAAATGATATTAACATTAATTTGTATTTACTTGAATTAGCGTTAAAGTTTAGTGTTAACTCTTGTGATGTTTGCTTTAGTAGTATGTTAGATATATAAAATATGAGAGATATCAAAGAGGTAAATGATATATAATTTTAACATAAATTTAATTAACTTCAATTTAAATTGATGTTAAATAAATTTATATTAAAATAACTAAATACATATTAATAGATAAATAATTAAATAATTAAATAATTGGACGGTTAACCAATTAAACTGGGCTAAAAGAAACACTAATAGGATCCCGTCAATAGGTTCACCCACGTTTGTTCCCACACCACCCGACATTTTGCGACGAAACCACTCGTAGCTTTCTGACATCCGTTGTCCCCCGCCGGCGATCTCCGCCCCTCGACGTCAGCATCAACTAACGTCCTCCGGATGGCCGCAGAGAACGCCCCGAAGGCCTCGGACGAGGCCGTCGCGGTCGCCTCCGCCATGGCTGCCACGAAGAAGAGGTATCAGTAACCCTAACCCTAAAAGTTGCAAATTTTCCTGTTTTCGTGGCTAAATCCCTGTTCGGATCTCAATAATCTCGACCTGACGGACCACTGGATCGATTGGGAGAGTAGTTGTTTTGGATGGGGATTGTTGCTGCGTCAGTTGAATTGTTGGTTGTTAATATTGAGATTCCAGGGTCAACATTTTTTACCTTCTTGCAATCGCTAACCCTAAAGTTGCAGTCTTTCTTGGCTTCGTGGCTGATTCCCGGTTTAGGTCGCAGAAGTTGTGACTTATGGATCGATGGATTGATCGGAAGGAGTACGGTTTCGACTTGGAATTGTGCTTTGTCAACTGATCTGTTCGTGGTTAATATTTGATTATAGAGTCAAATTTTTACTTCTTTTTCCATGTTTGGTATAGTTTTGGTGAGCCAAAGTTTCATCTTTTTGAAGAATGGTGGGAGCAGTTGATATCATCTTTTTTTTGTTGCAAACAAAAAACGGTTGGGGAAGAGAAATGGATGCGTGCTTTGGATATGGCTTTACATATAAGTATGCGGATTTTGTGTCGTTAGCCAAACTAAACGAATACAGTAGCATATAGAAATGGATCTATGTGTTATCTGTTTGCAAATCTCTACATGCAGTACACAGGTGGTTGTCATTCGTGCTCTGATGTGTGTAATTGTTAAGAAAGCTTTGGATGACAAAGCAGATTGTTTATGCTAGAGATGGAGCTCTTATGAACGACACCTCTAGAGCAATTTGGGGGAGTTACGAGTATTATTTTATGTAAGAATCTCTTGATCAATTTGGACAATGGGCAAGTTGTATTGGATAAAGGCCTCGATGGGGTTGTCCATTCTCTGCCATAGAAAGGCAAGATCTTGATGAGTTGACTCCATTGAACCCCTTGGATCAAAGGTTCACTGGTGCTGCATGCGTGCACACAGACATACACATACATAGGGGCCTTATATTATGTGCCCTGTGCTGGAAAAAAGGTCATCTGAACACTTAATGTGGACAGCTAGATTTTCATCTCACGGCAAGTATTGAAACCACCTTGTTTAAAATGGTGGCATTGAACATGACATGGGGAATCAAAGGTTACCAACTATAGATGTTGACTACATACATCAAAATAATAATTCCCATACTTAGTTTGGAGAGAGATCGAATTAAATATTCCATATCAAAATGGATGACACTGAAGAATTAAAACATGCCTTAAATGCTTCATTGCCATCCCACAAATACAACCAAATAAGAAGAATGAGTGTGCATAAAAGGAAAGATTACAAAATGTATTACAAAATAAGGAAATATTCCCATAATTGGGTTTTTTTTTTGGTAAGTTTTTGGGTTCGGAAATCTTGTATTACAAGTGAGAATTACCAACAATACATGTCGGTGAACTTGTATTACATGCATCTTCTTGTGACTGAAGTTTTATAACATGTATTGTAAGTATTATTTCACTTATAATACAGTTACGTGCTATGAAAATAAAAATCTTGTAATGTAATAAATATTACACCGGTGATATTTGCAATGCAAGAGTGGGATGCAAAATGCAATGCTAAAGCTGGATCGAAACTAAAAATCACCGGTGATATTTCAAAAATCATTGCTGATATTTGGTTCGGATGCAAAAATTATCGGTGATATTTGATTTGGAATTAAAAATTCCCAGTGATATTTGGGTTTTTTTTAATGTAAAAATCACTAGTAATATTTGGTTTAGAATTAAAAATTACTAGTGATATTTCAAAAATCACCGGTAATATCTGGTTCAAAGGAAATATTACAAAATACATGTGAAAAAGTAATATAGGCTTACTATATTTCAAATTAAAGATATTTGGTTCAAGTGAGAAAGCAACTTGTATTATAAATTTATAAGCATTACTTCACTTGTAATATAGTTTCGTGCTAACATAATTGTAACTTGCAATATAATTTCACTGTAGTTAAAAAATATAGTTACAATACAATTAGGTATTAATGTGAAACTGTACCGTCCAGAAATAGTGTCAAAAATGATTGAATGCATTTCAATACACTTGGTGGTTTTCAAAAGCACCCACAACCATGTTCGGTGGTTTTAATCAAATGAAACAACAATTCAACGGCTAATATTATATGCTTTTTTTGTACCTTTGAGCACAGTGTTCAAAATATACTTTTCATACATATATATGTATAATATTAAAAAAACAGTTGTAATTAGGTTATCTATACGGAAAAAGTAGCCAAGATTTCATTAAAAATAATTGATTTGTTACCCTTCCTAGTCACCTTGTGGTAGCACCATTTTTCTCACCCGCAGTAAATGAGGATGGCTTTTAGTTTCTGCACCAAATTCTCTGCCAGTTGTGGATCTGATGTTCTTTTTTTTGCAGGAAAAAGAGAAAGTGGGATGAGCCTGCTGAATCTTTGGTATCTGCTGGGCTGGTCTTATCTGGTGCCTTGCCATTAGGCACAGCCCCAGTTGGTGGTTTAAATTCTCTTGCTGCCGGTGTTCTCCCAAGCTCTGCCCCAGCTGCTTGTGCAACTGCATCTCAGTTGTTGCAGGCACCTGTGATCCCACAAAGTACAGTTGCAATAATCCAGAAGCTGAATACAGTGAGTTCTGGGTTTTTATTAAAGCAAATTAACTGTTCTGCAAAGCATTGGAGGTGTTAACATTTCGTTTGCGATGAAGAGTCACAACTTTGGTTTATTGGGTTATAGCTTCTGCTCGATAACTTTATGTTTGGTTACATGTATGGGGAGCCGTGAAATGGGCCTAATTATCTTCCTCAGCAAGATGTAAAAATCTGTTGTTTCACTGCTCCTTGCCCCCTTCCCCCCAACACCACCACCCACCCAAAAAAAAAGTCAGGGGGTTAAATTGAAATGTATAGTTGTTATATTCTGATTTGTAAGAAGAGAAAAACATAGCTACATATATTCATGCCTTCATAGTTGGTAGAAAAGCCTGAGTCCAAACGACAGGGATCCAAGAGAACACAGCTCAACTATCCCTTTTTCCTTAATTTTATCTGAGAAAAGATGGAAACTTTCAATTCTTACCTTCAAAAACAACTTGTCTATTCTGCAATCAATAAAGCGGACTGTTGAGAATAAAATTCTATTGCAGATAAGTTGATTTCTCTTGTTTGACTCATCTAATAAATAGCTAAGAAACTCCTTTTCAGGAAAAAAGAAGTTAAGAAACTATTATGGGGATGTATTCTTTCACCTTTTCCTGTTTAAACAAAGCCAAAACTTAGGGGGTCGAGCTACCCTTTATTGAAATCAAATGTGAAACGTGAGAGGCATCTCCTATCCAAAAAAGGAAAATGCAAGCATTGCCCCTTCAAAGGAAAGACATATGGTTTCTTTCACAAACAATGCTTCTTAAACTAATTATCTTGCAGTTTTTTTTTCTTTGATAATTTGTGGTAAACACAATAGATGATTATGATTCTATCTACTTGTTTAGTTTTTCAGCTTATTTATTGGTTGATTCTGTATGTTAAAGAAGGGTATGTTTTTTAGAATCTGCACAGGTTTTCAGTTCTGTCATCCATCAACTTTTATCACGCTGTATCAATTGTAATTGATTTTGAGCTTTCTTCCCCTTTTATTTGTGATAGCCGAAGATTGAAGATGAGGTTATAGCACGTGAAATTGTCATAAATGATGCAGATTCTACTATACGCTACAAACTTACAAAGCGGCAAACGCAAGAAGAGGTGCACCACTGTGTACTGTGTCATTTTTTGATTGAACTTTATTTGCTAAATCTCTGTCTTTGTTTTGTTTTATGGAGATGTAACTGTTGAGAATTTTACAGATCCAAAAAAGTACAGGAGCTGTTGTAATTACAAGGTCAGTTCACAGATGATATGCATTCCTTTTTCAATCAATAATCAGCGATTCTAACTAATATTATTTGGAATTAATTTTCAGGGGCAAGTATCGTCCTCCAAATAGCTTGCCTGATGGCGAAAAGCCATTGTATCTTCATATATCAGCTGGTGCTCATGTATGTGCTGAAACCATATTCTGATGTTATTTGATATTACAGTCACATTTGATTGTTGTTCTGTTTGCACATGGCACTTGAAGTAGCAGCTGTATAGTGTTGTCCATGTCTATATGCTTTTCCCTATGGTTTTCCTGTCCTTCAATAATTTAGGTATTCAATTATGCCCATTATTTGTATGTTTTACACCATACATTTTGGTGGTTTGTGTGTTTTGATGTGCCATTAATCTGGACATCATTGTTTCATTTGTATTATATAATGTTCCTCTATCTGTGCCCTAGCTTAACATGTCACAAGACTTCTGACACAAGGGGACAGGGTCAAGAATCTTTTACATTTTGAAATTAAGGACTAAACCATTTTTTGTGTTTGCTTTTGATTGTAATGACTAATTTTGATATTGTGGAGATTTTGGTAACTAGAAAACTTTATTCTAAATTTGAAAGAAAACAAGTAGAGTTGATCCCTTTATATAGAGAAGGATCAATCCTAATCCTATTCTTAATCTTAAACATGGAAATAAATCAAATCCTAACAAACCAAAAAATATCTCTATAATTTAGAAAGAGATAAACATAGAAAGAGATAATTCTACTTTCCTAAATACGATTTATTAAATTATCTCTAACACTCCCTAAGTTGGAGCGTGCAACACCCAACCTATAGGAGTAGCACACTAGTAGGAGAGCTCCCCCCATTTGATGTATGCAAGTAGAGAGACACGTGGGTATTGTGGCATGTAGATGGACAACTCTTCTGACGTATAGATAGTTGTCTTTTCATCAGTGAATATCCAACACCCTTGGAGTTGGAAAAAAAATTGACTTAGAGATTTTAGTCAGGAAATGATCCTAAGCACTGATATGATGTAGGTATGTCAACTAAAATTGAAACTGGAGAGGATCCCAAGCATAGAATTAATATGGATATTGATATTGATACATGAGATGATCCCATACATTGAATTGATATTGAAATGGGAGACGATCGTCTTATGCCGGCAAAAATTCTTTATGCTAGAAGAAGACAAAAAACTAACATAAGGCTTTTATGGATGGGGCTAAGCGCGTGGTTCAATTACCCCACCACTCATTGGCACCTTCAGCATTGATTGTGATATGGCTTGAGGCTTCAGTAGAGTCCTTTGAGCCAGTAGTACTCCCCTTTAATGCAGGAAGTCAGAGGAGCATGAAGTAGTGCAGATTGTAGTAGAAGTAGCAATCGTCATGGTAGTTGCTGTAGTAGGGTAGTAGGGGGACGTGAATATTGTAGGAGAGGTAGCTGCCTCACAATGATTATAGTAGTAGTAGCGACTAAACCTAGGAAACATTCCCAAGCAGTTGTATTGGCTACAAGATTTGTGGCAATAGTAGTAGTAGAGGAGGCCTTGCTCCTTAAAAAGAGATTGCTGGCATGATAGTTCTCATCATCCGCAATATAGGATTCTGAAACTTATCATTAGATTGCTTGGATCCCAAGTCTTGCATGTTATAGGTGGCCAAGTCAATCGTAGTAGTAGTAGCATCAACAATAGTTGCAACAACAACAGTGACACCAACTGCAGCCATAGAAACGATAGCATCATCCACACAAATTGAAGTAGGGGGTTTTGCAGCGGTGTTGCAGCATAGTGGTGGTGATGTACGACCTTGGGCGATGCAAGAGATTGAAGCAGAATGAAAGTGTTCGAGCGATCGAACTGAAACAAGTTCAATCTGATTGGTCAACCAAATATACTGCACAGGGGTTCTGGAAGCGGGAAAGTGCCTCCTTGGTCGGAGTAGGGGCTTAAGTTGATGTTGCAGGCCAGTGCAGCGATGGAGAGGAGTCGGGCAATGATGGTGGTGGCGCTCTGTGGTGCTTTGGTGGATGCGAAGAGTGACATGGAGAGTAGAATCGAGATGAATATCTCGACAGTAGAGCGGCACATGGTGTTGCATATAAGAGTCGAGGAGGGGCTTTGCACGTACCATGAGGAAATGAGGTGTTGCCGGCACCCTTAGGGCATGGGGGAACAAGTTCCTAGGATGGATCTTCTTTGGTATCATGTAGAGATCTTGATAAGTGAAAATTTTTATTTTGAATTTCAAAGAAAACAAATAGAGTTGATCCCTTAATATAAAGAAGGATCAGTCCTAATCGTAATCCTAATCTTAAACATGAAAACAAATCAAATTATAACAAATCAAAACATATCTCTACAATTTGAAAAGAGATAAACATGGAAAGAGATAATTTTACTGTCCTAAATATTATTTCCTAATTTATCTCCAAGACATAAACTTTGGCTCTCAAACATTGTGGCACAGATCAACAATTTCAATTGCAATTCATTTCTGGCATAGAATGAAATTTATCAAACATTGTGAATTTTTCATCAAAAGTAAATGAATTGAAGTTTATGTATTTTTATAATGCAAATGCATGTTTCCCAGTCTTTAGTAATTGGGTTTCACTGCATGACCTTTGTCATGACTTTCAGTTGAAAGATATGGCTGAACGCATCAAGGCAGTTGATCTTGCTGCTTCCATGGTTGAGGAAATTCTGAAACATGGTCATACTTTTCAAAGTGGCCACAGTTTCCCTCCAGCTACAACTTCAGGGACACAGGTATTTTCTTTTGCATCTTGAATCTTCCCTCCCCTGCAGTTCACCTGGGAAGCTTTGTCATGTTGAATTTGTACAGGTTTCCCAACCGTTAAATACATGCGTATATCTTGGCTTTGATCCAGATCCTTCTCTAAATATTGCAGCCCGTATTCGTGGACCAAATGTATGTTTGTAGATCATCCTCATCCTTGATTCTGACACTCAAGTTTCTAGGGATATTAGTTTCCACTTTTAGTTATTTATGCAGTTTGCTATTTGTTATTTAATGGCTTCAAGAGTTACTAATGTATAAGCTCTCCCTGACATCTCCACACAATTGGGAGAGATTGTTTTTCTGCTGCTGGTGCTTCGGATTTGTGCATGCAGGACCAGTACATAAGTCACATTATGAATGTAACAGGAGCAAATGTGGTGCTTAAAGGACGAGGTGTAGCGGCTCCTGAAAGTTCTACTGTTGTTGGTAGGTACCAACCCTAAAAATATGTCACGTGTTTAATAGAAATCCTCATCTTCTCACTTATTTTTCGTAGTGTCCATCAATGTTGCAGAAGCACATCAACCTATTCATTTATTTATAACATGCCCCAATGCAAGAAACTTGGAAGAGGCAAGAATTTTGGCTGAAAACCTGATGGACACAATTGCTGCAGAATGTGGTGCCTCTAGGTTTGTGGAGATTTTACTTTGTATGCACACACCTTGCTTGGAAGATCACGCAAAACTTTAGATAATCCCTAGTTCATTCTATTTTAGTTCCATAGCTTGATCAAGAAGCTTATGAATGGTCATGACAGAAATTTTATAAAATTAATATTTCTATTTATACTGGTCAGTTAATGGTACACATGTTTTTTGCTCCCAGAATGGCTACTCTTAAAGTGTATGGTGCAGTTCCACCACCTCAGCAGTTATTGGTTGGTGTCCAAAACTCAACCACAGATGCTACTGTTGTTAAACCTGTTGTAACCTTAAAGGACCACACCGTTACATCTTCATCTGTAACATTATCAGTTGGCCTTGCCACACCTATGTATTCTAGTGCTAGTATGCCTACCACCTCAAGCTCTCATATTTATACTCAACCCAAGCCTAGTGTTGTTTCCTACACCAGTCCTTCCGTTACCAAGGGTACCAGCTATTCAGGATATGGTGGTATTTATCCACAGGCAACCCCATTACAACAAGTTGCTCAGGCACTTAGAAATGCACCTTCCTCGGCTTCTATGTCTACTATCACAGCATCGGCAGCCAGCACTGCATCTCCTACCAGTATGAGCAGTCAAAATCATTCTGGCACAACCATTGAAGTAGAGCAACGGCCACAGCGGCGCAAGTTCCAGGAATTACCAGCTGTGTTATGTGGACCTTCAGCTGCTCATCAGGTATTGTAAAATTCCCTTTCTGGTTTCTAAGTTATTTGAAGGTGGAGGTTCTCATATTCAGATGTCGATTGGTTATAGTCTATATAAAAGTGGAAGCTTGTGATGCCAGTCTTTCCCTGTCTCTTTTGAGCCGAAAATGCATACATCTTAGCAGTTCAATTTTGCATTATTGGGAGATGACCTTCTTCAGGCGTTAGTTTGCTCATGGCTTCTTGCAGCACAGTAATTCCTTTTAAAGACACGTTGTTTATTGCAAAAATTGCTGTCAATTGCTATCCTAGCTTTTATGCAAAGACGTGGTTCTTCCATCAAAAGCTACCAACTGTATATTTAAGTAACTGTTTTCTTTCCAAGAATAGAATCTTGGAATATTTTCCACAAGAGGAAACTTTTTTTCCCATAGAACCAGAGGTTGACACTCTCTGCTTAGACTAATTCGAAATTTCCTTCCTTTTGGTTTTGACTCTATGTAGAACCCAGTTTCGTGCAGACATATCCAAGAAAGCCATGAGACATGCTCAATTGGTCATGAATAGCTCAAATATATGCCAATACATGCTGATTATCATGTGTATTATGTACTGGCAGATTTTTCATCCTATGTAAATTTGACATCACATCATTATCTTCTCCAATTTTCCTTAAATCATTTATCATATTCAGCTATAGTCATGATTCACTTCGAACTTACAGAGTACTTGCATCCCCTTTTCAAAATGATTAAGTTGTTTTGTGGATTCAAAGTCCTGCAGTCATGTTCTGAATTATGTTTGAATTGCATTGTTAGTAACCTGTGAGAAGTAATGAAGCCATGAATTTACCTTGATCTTCGATAGTTCTATTGGGAGTGGATGGAGTAAGTTTATCTAAACTAAACAATTGTGACTTATTTGTATTGGTTGTCAAAGCCAGTGATCTTAAATGTGTATTTAGGTGTCTTCAAGTTCTTTTGTTTAGAAAACCTGTGTTATTCTAAATTGACAGAACTCATCTCATCAAAGTATTTATATGATGAATTGTAAAAATCCAATCTCATTTACATACCTATTTTGAGAATTAAAAGAGTGTGATCACTTATATGAATTGATTCTAAAAAGCCGAGTCAAGATATGGGTTAATCTGTCTCTCTCTCAAGAGTCAAAACACACACACACACACACACACCAAAAAAAAGAAAAAGTAAAAAGAAAAGAGACATGGGTTAGTCTAGCCATATGAGGGAAACCACTTAACGTAAACCATGGAGATGCCAATTCAGGGTTAGGTCTGTCTTGGTCCCGAATCCTGATCAGCTACGTGCCTCAAGGTACACGTCACAAGCCAAGTTGACTTTACTAAAATTGTTGGTTTTTTCGTTCGAAGTTGGAAATGACTGTAGACAGATTTTATTCTTTTTTATTGAAAGCATTAGTTATTTTGCTAAAACACCAAAAATGCATGAAGAAAATGTTTTTCAACATATCAGGCTTTGTTTATCCTGCATCTCTACTGACTTTACTACTATTATTCCAGGTATTTTCTCTGACCTTCTCTGAAGCTGACAGGCTGGTGCCGGTCTTTGGACCTTGGTTTTAATTTTTCACAGGGTTTCGAGTCTGGAGTCTAACAAGATGGGATGGTCGCGCATTTCAGCTTTCGAACTGAAGCTAATTGGGGGTTTATTTATTCTTTTAATTTCTTATGCAACGTGAAAAATCTCCATGTTTTTTAATTCTCCGTATGACATGATAGTTTCCTTTTCCATATAGGCTGTCTTTTCCCATGATTTTATGTTGTCTTCATAATATGTGACTCTAGAAGTCTCATCAAATTGATAATGGCCTAAAATACCTTGGGTGTCACATTTTTGTCCATGTTCAGGAGACGTTTGATTAGCAACATTATTCAACCTCTTTGTTTATGGACATCCACTGTTGATCTCTTTCCAGCACTGGCGAATAACTTCATTTTCTCAGGGTGTTTGTGTCTTAATGGCTGTAGTCCCGTTGTCAGTTCAAATTGCCTTTGATATGTGCCCTTCAAATTGGATTTTTGTACGTTAACATTCCTGCATGTTAATATGATCATCCAGGTCTTTCGCTCTTCACATCAATGACTAATCTGTATCACATGGGGCTTTGCTGACTGGATTTTTGTACTTTTGGTTGTGATTCAACTTCCCCAGCCATTAGTCTAATTCTATGTTGTTTCTGTGTTGTCAATGTGCATTTGTTTTGCAGAACACACAGCAGGAATCAGCTTTGAAGTCAAATGCAGCTTTTGGGGAGAGAGACATATCACCTATGTCACCACCAAGGAACTTGGTACAGCCTGTTTCCAATGGAATGCCTCCACCACCTCCAATGAGAATGCCTCCACCACCTCCCAAGAGTATGTCACCACCCCCTCCGAGGATGATGCCCCCACCACCACCCTCGAAATTCACTGTGCCAAAATTCCCTCCAAAATCCCAAAGTCAGAATACTCCTCAGAAACAAAAGGCAGAAGCTGTCTCTGGTATGATATCTCCAGCCTATAATTAGTCTACAAGCGTCTCTTGCTTATGGGAGTGCCAATGAGATTTATTATAAATCCTGTTTGTCAGATACACTACTGAAGCTGATGGAGTATGGTGATGAAGACGATGATGCACCTGATGGGTTAAGTGATCAGGGACTTTCCAGAGGCGTGCCAGTTGGTGGGGCAGCAGCAAAACCTTTCTGGGCTGTTTGAGACCTTGTGAGACCTTTGCTCAGGTGTTCTTGTAGCTGCAGAGGGCAACATGTGTGTTTTCTTGCGATTGGCAGTTTCTCGCTGCACGAGGTGTAATTTCTTCGTACTGCCAGGGTTCATTGCTGGTTTTTGCTGTGCTCTCTCATTCTCAAGGTTATTGGTGGCATCGGCGGAGCATATGCTTGAAGGTTTATTTGTGTATTTGGATTTTTCCCCTGGCTTAAAAGGTCTAAGGTAGTACATAAAATCCAGGAGAGGGGGTGACAGTGGATTAGGTTTAGAGCCCACTCCAATACTCATGCCTTGAGTGTGTGGTAGCAAAATAAAACCTTGTTGAGCTCATGTATTTTATTAATTGTGCTGTTAGAGAATTAAAAAGTAATTTTTAGAAAGTAGAATTATTATTTTTTTCTTATTACAGTTATTTTTATTTTATATCTTTTTAAAATTATATAGATATGTTTTAAGTGTTAGGAATGATTACATTTAATTTGATTGTATAAATATCACAGTTAGGATTGACCTTATTTATATAAAGGGGTCAATTCAATATGTTTTTCCATAGATTATATAATAAAAGTTTTGTCTCTTAAATCTTAACATAGTATCAGAGTGGATCTATATCGTCGATATTCGATCGGTTAGAGGGCCTCGGTGGTTAGCCACCGGGGTTGACCTACTTCGGTGACCCTGCAGCTGATGCCACTACGCTTTAGTGGTCTTTATTGTTGTTGTTATCATCCTTGTTGCTACTGCGATAGCTATTGTTGTCGCTATTGTTGCTATTGCTATTGTTATTGGTGGAAGGTAATGTGGGGTCTTGTGACCATTCAATGGGTTTTGGTGACCCACCCCCCCCCTCCGATGATCGGATCTGGACACCACGAGGCCATATTTGGTAGAAAACCTACCTGGGTGGTGACATCGGTCACGATTTTGGTGCTGAATAAGCCCTGGTGACCTTGGTGATTGGTCCAATGCGCTCCTGCTGTGGAGTTGCAAATTTTGTTTGCTTTGTGTGATGATTCTTGTCTCCAACGACTCTTAATGTTGTCATTGTCATCCCCGCTACTTTTGTGTCTACTGTTATTGCAGCTTTGGTTGTTGCAATTGAAAAATAGGATTATTTTTAATGGAAATTGTTGTTGGCACAAATCACGTAGCTAATATTATTGCTTGAGAATGCTTCCCATGTATGCATGTTACCACTTCTACTGGTATTGTATGTGTGATTATTACTATTGCTATGACCATTATGCAATTACTACAGAAATCTCTAGAGTAATGTTTGCGCAACTAGCACTTAACTCAAAAAAAAGCTTTGAAGTGTTGGGTTGTGTTATTGACAGGGGATCTGTGTAGGATCCTCATCTCCCATTCTTAGATTACTTATCTATTGGCTATTATTGTTTGGGAATGTTTTCCCATCTACTGTAGCTACTATTGCTATAGTCTACTACCATCTCTTACTACCGCTATCTCTACTATGGTCATATTATTGTCATTCGGAATTGTTATTTATGCTACAGCCTTCTACTATTTGTTATTACTACTACCATGAATGCTACTACTGGTTGGTATCGTCTTTCATCTTTGATTACTATTTGATATTGCTTGAGATTGTCTCCTACTATTTGACTATTACGATTTAGTTACTGCAGTTACTATTATTGCTATGGTTGCTCTTGCTTCTATAGTTTTCTGCGTGTTTCTCCAGATGTTTACATTGAGGGGTAGTAAACTTTTGTTTCTTATAATAAGTTGGACATTGTACACTTTAACTTGAGGGATGTGTTTGAGAAATTAAGAAATAATATTTTAGGGATTAGAGCCATCTTTTTCTTACTTTGATTTTTCTATTTTATTTTTTTATATAATCATAGAAATGTGTTTTAGTTTGTTAGAGATTGATTTGATTTGATTTGATTGTATTAGAATTAAATCTGAATTACCTCCTTCATATAAAGGGACTAATTTCATATGAAAGGGACTAATTTCATATCTTTTTTCCCGAGATTATATAATAGAAGTTTCTAATTTTTAAAATCTTAGCATGTGCATTAAATTCTTGATTTTTCTCCTGAATCCGCGGAGATATTTTTCCCGGGATGTGGGCACCAAGAAAGAACTTGGCCACTTAGCTTGCCAGATCAGTTTATTTTGATGTTATTAGTGCACGATAAATTTTCTCAATGTTGAAGCACAATCTTGCCAGCCTACGTTTTGGAAGATCGTGGATGTTCATCAACTCTGAAAAGAATTATGTATTTAGCTATTTCACCATCTGGCAACATGCGGTGGTTCTTTGATCAACATTTCTTCTTTCAAGACTACTTCACATGACTATCCCCAAATTATGAAATATTACTCCTTATATAACCCTTGCATCCATTAACGGGAAACTTTGACCCTAGGTCATCCCGAAAATTTAATTTTGGGTAAGGGAGGTTTTTGTTGATGGGAAGAAGTAGAATATATCAGAATATCACTCCTAGAGAGGGGAATACACCTCCCAGTATAGGGAGTAACACTAGCCCAAAAGGTGACAACAAAACACAAGAACATGTAATCACAGGTGCATGATCTACTTTGTTTTGCAACTCTACGCATGGATATTCATGCAATTGAATGAAGTTGATGATTTATGTGAAATAGGGAAAATTAGTATACTAATAGTAGTCAATGCCTTATCGTATTAGGCTTGGGTTCGAGCGTGGTCCATCAGAAAGAAGAAAAAACAAAGAAAAATAGAGAAAAATGACAAATGATAACTACAAAAGTAGCCAAGAAATGCCATCGCTAGGAGTGGAAGTGAAGATGGAAGCGACTCAACTTGGGATCTTCACAGCAGCTTTGACATCTAAGCTATGAGCGTTAGGAAGAGGGATGTGTAGGAAGTTGAGGACATAGATGAATATGAAAGTCTTTGTTCCCTTAAGTTCCAAGCAAATTTAAAAGGTGGAACCATGATCAGGAGGGAGAACCTGCTCATTGACTATGGGGGGGCCTGCACCGTCGTCGAGGAGAGGAAACCCCCACGCAAGAGCCTACCAGTTGTAGGAAGATCCAAGATTGGAATCCACTTGCGTAACCTTCGATCGAGACACTTGATAGAGAAGCTACATATGGGGTGGAGGGATGAAAGGGTTGGGAATTAGTGATGGTGGGGGGTGAGGGCCCTAGCTAACTCGAGGTTGGTTGAGGCCCTATCTAACAGCGTCCAGTGTTAGGTTTCGCTCGAAAGAGAGGGTATATGTTTCTTCCTACTTGAAAGAGGGGGTATTTGTACATAGAAAATTAAGTACCCTCTTAATATTGTAGATGTGGATTTTCGATTCCAATGATCCGTGATAAATTTAGAGCTATCATAAGCTACATAATAAGAAATTATTTCTTTAACTACTTGTTATGCTTATATAGTCTAAAATTGAATCCAACATCAAAGATAAAATTTGCCAACTAACATAACTACCAACCTTAGGGTAAAGTTATCCTTTGATAACTTATTCCCCTTTTCATCTCTATTTCCAAGTAAATATGTCACTTTTCCATTTCTAACTTATCCACTATTCAAGTAAATACCTTTATAAAATTATCCTGAGTTACAAATAAATATCAACATAAGTTATCCTTTATTCACAAGTTTTTATTCCACAAAATGCATCTTGCAAAGCAAGTATTGACTTTAATAGCATCTGAGCTTTCGTGGGTCGATTTCTTGGATGGAAGCAAACTTTTAAAATTCGCCAATCTAATGTCGTAAATGGTCCTTCGGAGGCCGATTTTTCTGCTGGCGTGATCCAAATAAGTTTGTTTAATCCGTAATTAACTATTATTATTATTTAATCATATCCGTAAATATTTTTTTACGCCACAATGGTCATCTTAAAAAAGAATTGCCAATTTCCGAACGAAGAAGCAAACACGTGTCAGAATCTTCGCCGTTATATTCCCCTTCTCATCGTACTTCTAATTAGTCTCCATTACACGCTCCAACTGGCTGCCACCGGTGGAAAGGTTGGAGCCTTACACGCTTCCTTGATTACGAGGAGCATCAGTCGGATCCCCTCCCTTCCGCCTTAGATCACCTCTCCCGTTATTGGGTGTGCAAATTTCTGCTCGTGAAACCCTTGGGTTGCTCCATTGTTGTTGTTGTTGTTGCTCTGTTGTTTTATTCGGTTCCATTACGAGAAGGATGTGGAGCTCCGTGGTGGTGGCTGTGTCCCTGTTGGTTCTTGTGGAGGTGCTTGTGGTTGTGGTGGGGGATGGGGAGCAGCCTTTGTCCAGGATTGCCATCGAGAATGCTGTGATTGAGATCCATGAACAGGCATATATCAGGGCATCTCCTACTCTTCTTGGGTTGAAGGTAAATGAAATATAGTTGCAGGAGTTTTATGAAGGGTGTCAAGTATGAAGGGTAAGTTTGCTATATATTGGCTTTGTGTTTTTATGGATGGATGGCATTTTATATCCTTTTCAAAGTAGTTATGTTTTTTCTGGTCATTTCTGATGCCTTCTGTATGCTTATAGGAATTTATAAAGGGTGTGAACTGTGAAGGGCAGCCGTGCTGTGTATAAATAATCTCTTGTATTGGCTTCGTGTTTTGGAATTTAGATAAAGGTGTATTTGAAATTTATGTTTTGACGTTATTGATTTGCAAAAATTTGGATAATGGGTAATTTTCTTATTTCGGATGCCTAACAATGCTTCCTTGCAATAATTCAACACCAAGTGTGTTAAAGTTCCGGAACAGAATTCAGTGTGCAATGAACAGAGGTTGAAAAAGCAGGTGAATGTAAAGTAATTTGGTCACTTATGATGGGAGTAGGATTCTGGTTATGGACATTTGAAGTTATGAGACAAGAATTTGAAAGAAAGAACTTTAATGGAGGTATAAATGTATGAAGGTAGCAATTTAACATATGTGCTTCTAAAGAACAACAAAGATCTCCGATGCAAACTTTGCGGTACGAAGAACAACAAAGATCTATGATGCAAACTTCGCAGTTTGTACAAGACTATGTAGTTGAATCATTCGCATCCTATTTGTTTCAGAAACAGAGATAATTGACACTAAATTACTGTGTGAGAAGTTCCTTGAGAAGAAGGCACTTTGTGCTCTTTGTTTGTCTCCTTTGACATACAGTTATACTTGCTATTGGAATGTTCTTTAACATGATAACAAGAGTTGAGAAATTTCATTGCAAGTGTAGGAACATTCAGATGAAACTTACAAGATTCTTTTTTTTTGTCAGTGTATTATGCAATATAGTTCAGATTTGCTTTGTGGTGTATGGTTTGGCTTTTAAACTTGCCATCTTGACATTTACTGTTGCTCTTCTGCTGCAGGGCCAAAACAATGAATGGGTTACATTGCAATATAGCCATCCTACCCCATCACAGGATGATTGGATCGGTGTTTTCTCTCCACCCAATTTTAAGTATGATATCTCGTGCCTGGAACAGATTCAAAAATAAACTTTCAATCTTCGTGTGAAGCATTATAGTGATGTCTCGCACAAGAGCACTTATGGTGGTTCATAGTTGTCTAACTTTTATCTTAGACCTAGTATTTTCCCAAAGGAGGCTTCTATTCACATTTTCTTTTAATCAGATATCTTTTAACTTGACACATTTTTCTGATTTCAAATGATTAGCTCGTCATTCTGTGTCCCTCCAAATGGTGAAAGTGCACCACATTTATGCACTGCCCCAATTAAGGTTTGTGGAGTACTGAAAAGAAAATTGCCTTATCAAGGGTATAGACTACCTGAGGATTCCAACATCTAACTATCATTTTGTTTGCAGTTCCAATTTGCGAACTTTTCAAACAAAGACTATACAAGGACAGGAAAAGGTTCCCTTAATCTTCAACTGATAAATCAAAGAGAGGACTTCTCCTTTGCTTTGTTTTCTGGTGGTACCTCAAATGTATGGCCCAAAACTTTCTTGAAGATTTGTATTAATCCAGTTAAATTTGTGATCATATGTATATGTTGAAGAAATGATAAGTGGTTCTCAGGGGAACAAGTGCTTCTATGGCACAATCAATGTTGATGTTGGAGAAAATCCACGTTAGGAAGCAGATAATCTTATTTTATGTTTTCCTATTTTATGTGTTTTCCAATTTTGTGTTTACTATTTTTAGTTTTTAGTAAGTTATTAGAGATATGTTTTATTTGATTTGAGATATGTTAGGATTTTAAGGAATTTGATTAAATTTGGAGAGATTGTGTTTATTTCGTTTATTGTATTGGTACCCTCTCTATATAAAGAGACCAAACTGCATGTTTTCTTCGTGAGATTTATAATAATAAAATTCCAGTTCTAGTGATCTCCACAGGCGAGTATATACATATTTGTAAAACTTACTTTCTAACAACTTAGCTTCTAATTGGCTGCACCACACCAAACTATTAAGCAACTTTTGGCCGCTGTCTTACTGCCTAACACTTTGACTAGCTTGGATCGGATTTTTTTATTAGCAACCATGGGAAAGAAGCAGAAGGGTCTGATTCAGAAGAAAACTTCAAGCAGGAGACCAATTCAGGCGAAAATTTACTTTAGCTATAAAAGTTTGAGTTCTCTCCTTTTGACCTTTTTCCTTTTAAAACATGGATTCTTAGGGGCAGAACCATGGCGTTTTCATGAGAATGCCAAAGTTCAGTCGGCCGACTCATAGCACTATAAGTCGGAAGATTGTTACGAAAGCACTAGTAAGTCCAGGGCTATTTTCGAGCTTTGAGACAAAGCATCGGCCGACTCATAGCATGCTGTGCATTTAGCAGTTATGCCATACTGAATAAAATTCATTTTTTTGGTAATGCTAACAAGAGTTTCTTTTTGAATCTTTCAACTTTGAATTTCTACAAGTTTATGTCAAAAGAAACTATAAACATACATGGAACTTCTTTTAGTTATGGATGACCGGATGCTTATTAGTTGAGAATCTCATCCACACTGATTCAAACAGATGGTAGATGGTCGATAATGGCCAGGTCAACATACCAAATCTTAAACTAGAAGATATTAGGATTTCTGTTTCAGAGCATTCCACTTTGAATATGTTTCTTCAAATATTCTCATTTTATGAAGTGCCTTTTTTTTTCCCTCTTGCAGCCAAAACTTGTTGCTATCTCAAATGTTGTATCTTTCGCAAATCCAAAGGCTCCTGTTTATCCACGTCTAGCTCAAGGGAAGTCCTGGGATGAAGTAAGTACATTTTCCTTGAAAAATAAAATTTCAATTGGAAGTTTGATGTCAGTAAAAAATTATATGAAGGGGCTAGTTTCATGGATGAAGGGCACGCACTCTATATTTATGTGCGTCATTCAGAGTAGTTTAGGAGGTGCCTGCAATTATCTTTACCTCCATGTTAGATTTCTTAGTAAGAGAAGTTTTTTTCTGCCAGATTATAGGCCCAAAATATATATAAAAATAACCACTGGATCCTATGGAGCAAAATCTTAGAGATAAAGAGAACATTAAAACAACTTTTTTCTTGACAAAAAGAGAATGGAAATATTGAAAGAAGATGTATAGTTTTATTTACTACAAAAATAAAGACAACTTGGAATGCCTTGATAACTATGGATTGAACTCAATCCTGGACAATCACGATTATTTTAACTCCCCACATATTGGAGTGTACATGTTTATCTGCCAATTCCTACATAGTATTGAATGCTTAATCCCTCTAGTAGGTTGGGGCAAAAGAACACCATCTAGATCTTTGGTATAATAATAGATGTTGTGTCTGGTGCTTATAGTCCTTGCGAAGATTCGGCCAAGGAGCTTTTCTGGGAAGAAATAAAATAGGCTTCACGGTTTGTGGATGGACAACCTTGGTTGATGGGAGGAGACTTCAATGCAACACTTCATTTGGAAGATAGACCAGATGGGAGAATAGACAAGGCATTGATTGATTTTTAGTGTGTCGTACAGGAGCTGGAGTTGATTGACTTACCAACCAGTGGTGCGCGCTTTACGTGGAGAAATGGAAATGGGGCGACCTCCTGTTGGACAGTTTCTATGTAACATATCGATGGCAAAAGCTTTTCATGGGGTGGAGGTGGTTGCGTGTGATAGATCTTTTTCAGATCACACACCGATCCTATGGTCCAGCAATGAGGCAGCACGTATCTCTACTTATTTTAAATTCTGTAAGTCTTGGTTGAAAGAACTTGGATTTTGGGATTTGATTCGGGACATATGGTTTGCCACACCAGAATTCTCATTGACAGTGAGAACGGTGGCTTGTAGAGTCCGGGCGATGAGACAGGCTATGATTGACTTCAAGCGTGATTTGCACAGATGTAGGGAGGAGAGGAGGATGGAGGCATTGAAGAAGATTTCTGATTTGGATAGGCGTGAAGAGATGTCCCCTCTGTCTACTCACGACTGTAATGGACGTCGACAAATGCAGGCGATGGTTAGAGAGGAGGATCATAAGAAAGAGATGGATTGGAGGAAAAAGTCACGTCAATTATTGGCTTAAGGAGGGGGACTCCAATATAAAATTCTTTCATCTGACAACCAACAATAGGAGACAAAATCTTATCAGCAACTTGGAAGATGGTGGCTCCACCCTTCGTCGGAGGGAGTAGATTTGTAAGGCTTTTAGGACGCATTTTCTTGTAGACAACCTTGTGGGGATTGGTAGCCGGGGTCACTTGTTTTTGAGCAGGTGAAGAGGTGAAGACGCATCTTTTGAAGGTGACAGACGAGGAGGTGTTGGTAGTGCTTAAAGGCCTAAAGGCAGAGGGATTGCCTGGGCCTGATGGTTTGCAGGTTCTCTTCTTTAGGGAGATGTGGGATGTGGTGGGGCGTGATGTGCTTGCCCTTGTGAAAGAATTTATGGAAGGTAATAGGGGTTTTGACAAATTGAATCGTTTTTATTTATTTCTATTGCCAAAGAAATGATGATTTTCGGCCAATTGCCATGTCAAATGTAGTTTATTTAGTAGTTGCAAAGGTGCTTGCAAACATGCTGCATCTAGTTATGCCTGATATTATATCCCTCATCCAATTAGCTTTCATTAAAGGTCGTTCTCTGCATGATTCTTTTGTTTTAGCTGAGGAAATGACTGCGGCATGGAGAAGGAGAGGAGTTCTTGCCTTCATTTGGAAGGTAGATTTCTCCAAGGCTTATGACTCTATTTCTTGGAGGTACTTATGGGATGTGCTTAGGAGAGGGGGTTTTCTCGAGAGATAGGTGCAATTAATGAAACAATGTGTCACAACGGCGTCTTTCTTGGTTTTGGTGAATGGTCGGCCAGGAGGAAATTGGATACAACCACAGCGGGGAGTATGTTAAGGTTGCCCCTTAGCACCGCTCCTTTTTAATATAGCAGTTGACACCCTAGTGATTTTGACTTTCAACGCTTGTGACTGTGGGCTTTTTGAAGGATTTACTTGTCAGGGGGATGGGTCCAGACTAACACCCATTCTGCAATATGTGGATGATACGACTTTCTTCATCCAAGGAGTCACCTTTGCGGCCGAACATGTCTCTTCTCTTGTAAGGAATTTTGCCTCCTTGATGGGCCTCAAAATAAATAGAGCAAAATCGATTTTGGTACCCTTCTCCTTCTCAAGCTCGAAGGTTGTTGGTGTTGCAAACATTTTGGAAACGTAGTGGGTCATCTACCAATCACGTATCTTAGGCTGCCTTTGAAGGGGAAGAGGTTGACCTTAGTTGATTGGAAATGTGTTGTGGATAGGGTGTCTAAAAGATTAACCACATGGAGTGGTCGATTGTTATCTCGTGGTGGTTCTTTGGTTTTGTTGAAATAGGTCTTATCCTCCATTCCAGTTTCTTATATGTCCATCTTTAAGCTGCCTAAGAAGATTTTCAAACAGTTAGATTTGGTTAGGAAGAGATTTTTTTGGAAAGGGGCTGATCACGATGGTAGATTTGCGTAGTTGGTTCCGTGGAAGGAAATCTGCAAGCCAAAGAAGGGAGGAGGATTGGGTGTGAGAGATTTGGAAAACTTTAATGATGCCTTGCTTTTGAAGTGGGTGGTAAGAATCCTCTTGGGTGAAGAATCTATGGTCTCCACTATTGTAAATGATGCATATGGATCAAATATCATGGAATGTCAACTCTCTGGTACTCCTTGTGACAGATTATGGGGAAATATGCTGCTGACTTGAGCTGGCCTTTCAAAATGGAAGATTATTCAAGTTTTGGATTGAAAATTGGTGTGGAATGGGTTCTTTTCAGAACTGTTTCCTAGAGTTTTTCATCTTACTGCAGATAACAGGGCAACGGTCTCTGATCTTTGGGATGCAGAGAGAGGGGCGTGGGATATTCACCTTCTGCCGGAGGGCCTCTCGGGGCAGACTTATGATGAATTTCAGCAACTTCTTCACTCCATTTCGGAGCGGCAGCCAGTTATGGGGCAACCAGATTGTTTTTTCTGGAGGAATGGAGCATTCACGGTTAAAAAAGCATATGAAGTGAATTCTGATAGTGCTGAAATTCCAGATGGAGTGCATGTGGATAGCGGGATGATTTGGAAATGTCACCTACTGCAAAAAATTAAAATTTTTCTTTGGATGCTGTGGAGGGAACGACCATTCACTACAAGGATGATAAAAAAGTGGGCCCCTGAAATGGATACTTCTTGTCCAATGTGTGGTTTGATGGAAGAGGATGTGAATCATCTCTTCTTTGGTTGTGATTTCGTCAAGGATGTGTGGATCGTCTTCAATTGCATACTCCAAGTGTGGCAGCTTCCAACTTTTCTGGAATTCTTTTTGAGACTGCTATACATGCGATGTGGTTGATTGGATCATTCCTTTTGTTGCTGTTTGGTGCATTTGGCTGCAGTGAAATGGAGTTGTTTTTAATGCCCAATGGGGTTGGGTGGACAATGTAATGGGGGAGGTTTATTTTCTCTCGGATTTTTGGTTGTAAGTTCATTTCTTTTATTACATGATTAATACAACTGATTACCGATCTCAGGTAATCTTTATCTTCTTTTCTTAAAAAAGAAAAAAATAGAAGTCTTCTTGAATCAAATACGGATTGCCAAGCACTTCTGTGATCCTTTTTGGACTTTACAAGATATTAAAATTAAGAATCATATCAGGTTGGAGAGGTGAAAAGTACAATTTATAGGACTTGACTTAGCATAGTGCTTCATACCTCTTTTATGAAATCAATAGAAATGGCCAGCAGGGTTGTTTTAACAGCAAATAACAGTAAATAATGGCATTATAGAGGCTAAATTTGCATAGACGTGGGCTATACTACCATATTGCATGCTGCAGAATATTCAGGAAAAATCAGTACCTTATGTGCAACTACAATCGAAGGGAACAGGAGCAAAATTAGTAACGGCAACTACTAAGCAGGCAAAAAGGGCAGCTACTATAAAAGTGGCAAAGGTGCAGCATTGCTCATTAGATTCAAGAATACCTGATGTCACATGGAGTTTTTCCTTTCTTTCTTTCCTTTTTTTTTAAAGCAAATGTCTAGCAAGAACATGAATTGATTGTTTTGCTCTAAGAAGAAGAGTTTGATTATGTTGTAAGGATTGCAAGACTATTTCGGGGGAGAGTTTAACTAATCATCATCATCTATTGCTAATGGATGTGCATATAAAGAAGTCGAAGAGGGAAAAATTGGTATCGAAGAACATTATAACTAAATGGTGGAATGTTAGAAAAGAGCAGGAGAGTTTCAACGAGAAAATGATGCAATAAGGGACTCATGAATTTAATGGAACTGCCTGTGACATGCCGGTGACTATGGTGTTATGTGTGCCTAATGAAGGACCACCAGGGTAGAAGGAAGCTTGGTGGTAGAGTAAAAAAGTGCAGGAGAAGTTAGAGTTAGAAGGACATGCTTCAAAATCTTCTATCCAAACTAGACTAATGAAAACTTGGAAAATTATGAAACAAAAAAAAAAAAAGCAAAGAAGGTAATTAGTGAAGCAAAAGCAAAAGACTGACCATATTTACAAAAAAACTTGATTCTAAAGAAGGTGAAAAAGATATCTTCAAGTGAATTAAAGTGAGAAACCAAAAAAGGAAGGACCTTACACATGTGAGGTTTATCAACGATGAAGGAAGGTTGTTTGTAACTAGTGAGAATATAGAGGCAAAGTGGAAAGATTATTTTCATAAGCTTTTTAAAGGAAATAAGGTGGATGATATCATCTGAGGAGAGTTATCAATTTAGAAGATTACCTGAATTGGACAGGCTATTGAAAGATACAATGGAAAGAAGTAATGAATGCTTTAAAGATGATGAAATATGGGAAGGATGTTGTACCTGATTGTATTTCTATAGATGTTGGATGGTGATGGGGCAGGAAAGCAGAACTCAGTTCACAAACTACTTAATGCTATTTGCCAAGGCAAGAGGATACTAGAAGAATGAAGGAAAAGTATTATAATACCTTTAAATAGGAACAAAAAAGATATACAAAACTATTGCAATTATAGAGTGATCAAATTAATGAGTCATAAAATGAAGGTCGAGGTAAGTTTCTATTAGTAACTAAGAACGAAATTGAATTTATGTCTGAAGAACTTTAAGGCATATGATGGAGATTTAGAGAATTCAACAGAAGGATTTACATATGATTTTCATTGATCTTAAGAAAACTTAGGATTTTGTTCCAAGGGATATCCTATGGAGAATTTTGAAAAAGAGATGAGTACTAGTTTTATATATCAACCTTATAAAGGATATGTTGAGAGAATTGTGTGTGGTGTTCAATCCCACATAGTGTAGTGGGACCTTGTTATGTGTGTGGTGGCCTATAAATAGGCATGTATCCTCACATATTTCTTTGAGAAGAAATAACAAAGAAACACACCCATAGGGCGCTTCTCCTGTAGTTTTCTCCCCTCTTTGTGAGTGGGGCTTTCACATAAACCAAAGTGTTCTTTGATTGTCTTTATGTTTTGATTTGTTTCCGCTTATTTTAGATTTCAACTTGGTATTAGAGTGGTTCGTTTCTTTTATTATCTTGTTTATTTGATTATCATATTTTATCTTTTCGTTCTTGTACTTGGAGTTCTCTTCCAAGAAGAAGGTTGTCGAGGAAGATCTATGTAGTGTATGATATTGTGCCACAGAAATCGAAGGAGGCGGAGAGGATCGATCGTCGGTCGATGGAGATCAGAGAGGAGAGGAACATGATCATCTCTCATTCTTGCTCTCATCTTAAGCATCAATGATGTGATTGGGTTCTTCAAACCCTAAAAGGTAGAAGATGGCGGCGGTGGTGTAGATCTCGCGAGGATTGTGATGAGGCTCTTGGAGGAGATCAGGCACAATCGCCCCGTTGAGGAGTCGCAGGAGGCATCGATCCACGCACCAGCATGTGGCGTGGTGAGGAAGTGCACGAGGCGCTGGCGATCAGAGGAAGATAGAGAAGGCGATGGAGAGGCTCATGCGATCACGGTGGATCCATTTGGGAGTCCCTTTGTTGCAGTCCAAAGGCATGATGGGTGACATCGAATACCGCTGCAAACTCTTTGGAGTAGCTAATCCTCACATGAGAAACCAAATTTTAGGAGGTCCAGAGTTTCGAGGTTTCTAGAGAGAGTGAGATCCATTTTCGAGGTTCTTAGAGGAAGGGCCCAGCAGGTTTCTATGTGAGAGATACAGCTTTGAGGTCTTCAGAGGAAGACCCATGCTAGGGATATTGAATGGGGAGTCACTAGCACCAGTTGAGGCCTCCAGAGTAGTGGCCATTGTCAGAGACATCAATAGTTCTTTCAACAGCTTCAGCTTGTGTTCCCGCCTACAAGCAAGAACTAGTCCAGAGAGTTGTGTTCTGTTGTGTTGAGTTGATTTCTTTGTGTTATAAGCTGAGCATTCCATGCTCCAGCTTGAGGGAGAGTGTTGAGAGAATTGTGTGTGGTGTTCAGTCTTACTGTCGCATAGTGTAGTGGGACCTTGTCATGTGTGTGGTGGCCTATAAATAGGCATGTACCCCCCACCTATTCCTTTGAGAAGAAATAATAGAAAAACATGCCCATAGGACGCTTTTCCCATGGTTTTCTCCCCACTCTTCGTGCGTAAGGTTTCCACGTAAACCCAAGTATTTTTTGATTGTCTTTATGCTTTGATTCGTTTTCGCTTATTTTAGATTTCAACTGGATATATGTGATGGAGCTGTAGATTGTGTAAGAACTAGGGCTGGTTTGACGAACTACTTTGATATTGTCCTTAGTCTGCATCAAGGCTCAGCATTAAGCCCTTACCTTTTTACTTTGGTCATGGATGAGTTAACTGACCATATTCAAGCAGAGGTGCCATGGTTATATTTCTTGCCGTTTATTTTGTGTTGATTGATGAGATAAGAGATAAGAGTAAATAAAAAACTTGTGCTTTGCAAAGAAGGCCTAGAGTTAGAGGCTTTTGTCTAAGTAGAACAAAGACTGAGTATATGGAATGCAAGTTTAATAATAAAGGGGACAAAGAGGGGGAAGATATGAAAATTAAAGCATAATGTATTTCGAAGAAAGATGCTTTTAAACACTTTGAGATCCATCTTTCAACAAGATAGAGAAATTGGTGATGTTATACACAATATTAATGTAAGGTCGTCAAAAGGAAGGGGAGCATATAGTATTTTATGTGATAAGAGAGCCCCTTGAAAGTTAGAGGAAAGTATTATAGGATGCTTGTAAGATCTTCTAAGCTATGTGGTTTTGAGTGTTAGCTCATCAATTGTAGGCATGTGTAAAAGATGTCTATAGTAGAAATGAAGATGTTAAGATAGATATATGGCCGTAGGAATCACCAAGTTCTTAATGAGATTATCTAGGAAAAGGCTGGGGTGGCAATGGGAGAGGATAAAATAAGAGAGACATGTTTAAGATTGTTTAGATATTTATTAAGAAGGCTAGTTAATGCCCTAGTTAAAAGATGTGAGGAGTTGGATATTAAACCTTCAAGGAGGAATAAGGAAGATCAAAGAAATGTTGGAAGGAAATAGTTAAGCATCATCTCAATTACTTTAACATTACCTTAATTATTTTAATTTAAGCCTAGAGATGACTTAAAATATATCTGAGTAGAGGCAAAGAGCTCATGTAGCCAACCCCACTTAATGTGGGAAAAGGCTTTGTTGGTGTTTTGAAAAGAGAATATGGAAAATAGTTAAGAGGAAGGATTGATTTATGATGCAAATATCTCCTTGTATGGAGAATAGTAGCAAAGAAAAAGACAAAAGTTGAATGCTTTATGCAAAAACCTACCCAAGAAGGATGGTAATTGTGATGCCCTGGGTCCCACCCCGAGCACACCACCAGGATAGTACCTAGTTAACATCATTGAGCCACAAGCCCCAATGGACTTACCACCTACTACTTTAAAATGCTTAAGCCCATGTTAACTAGTAATATACTTTACCCTTATACACCATTTGAAACTTTCTTAAGTTTCTTATGTGGTGCTATCTTTTGGGGGTACATTGAGGTGCTTACATTCTCCTTCACTTAAGTTTACAATGTCCTTGTTGCCACTAGCCTAATCTACCTCCCCTGATAGTGGTGGTGGCTTTACTTCAAGGGTAGCCCTTTCCTACTGGCCTCCTTCTACTGGTGGCTCCACCTTTTGGGTAGCTCTTTCCTCCGACTAGAGGGAAGTTATGCTCTGATACTATTCTGTGACGCCTCGAGTCCTACCAGGTGGAGCCACTGCTAGCAAGGAGGCTAGTAGGAAAGGGCTACCCTTGAGGTGGAGCCACCACTACTATTGGGGGAGGCAAATTTGGGCTAGTGCCAATGAGGACATTGCTATCCTAAGTGGGGGAGAATGTAAGCACCTCAATGAGCCCCAAAAGATAGTATTGTATGGGAAATTTAAGAGAGTTTTGAGTGGTATATAAGGGTGCAGGTGTGCTACTGATTAACATGAGCTTAAGCATTTTGAGCCAATTGGTTGCAGGTTCATCAAGACCTGCCACTCAACGATGTTAACTAAGTTGTAGCCACATGGCATGCTCAGGGTAGGACCTGGGGCATCACATTAGTTGCAGTAACTTTTTATTGTTATTATTTGTAATTCATGGAAGTGGTACAAATTTGATAACTGCTTATTTATTGGTTTCCTTTATATGTTCTGTTTGAGTACACAGGATCTGCTAGGGCATCCAAGTGTGTATTTACCCATTTATCTTGTTTCTTTCTACTCTAGCTAGTGTCATTTCTCAGCAAAAACTTGCTTTTGATTAATTTTCTTTTTCCTTGATTTTGTTTTATCAGTTACATTTATGCCCCTATGATATATCTTCAAAAACCACTAATCAGCAGTCACTTGAAGTAATCTTGAAAATACCAGGTTGCCCTCTTACAATCAGTAGTTTACTTCAACTTTCAAATTGATAAATGTTACTGAATTGTTATTTTACCTAGGTCAAATTGGTGCTCATTTTCGGATATGATTGCCTAAAATCTATCACTTTGTAGTCAGGGAAGCCTCTAATTTCCAAACTTTGGAAATAAAAGGTGAAAGTATAGAATTTCTGCAATAGCATTTAATAATTGCGAGATGAAAATATGTCGAAGATGAAACCCTCAGAACATTACTTCTGAGTGTGGGGATTTACAAAGATACAGGAACTTCTAATCAGATAAACATGATTTTATGGGAGCTTTCAATTTTTTTTTTTTTTTTTGTATTTGGTATGTGTAAATAGGAAAAAAGCTCTTAATTTTGTTTATTTACTTGTGACGTTGTTTAAAGATATAACTGCTGCTTATGGTCACAACATGCAGATGACTGTAACGTGGACAAGTGGATATGACATTACTGAGGCAGAGCCCCTTATTGAATGGGGTCAACGAGGACGGCATCAGCAATATTCTCCTGCTGGAACATTGACTTTCAACCGTGAAAGCATGTGTGGTTCGTAATACTGGTTATTGTTTCGGAAATTGCTTGATTTTACATTATACCATTAGGCAGAGAAATGGTAAAAAGCAAATTTGTTATTTCACCTTGATGCCAGATATTATCATCTGCAATGTTGCTCGGAGCAGCAACGTGCCCAGAAAAGAGCTAATTGCAGATTTATTTGTCAAGGCTTTTCTTACGCCTCAATATTTCAAATTTCCCAGCAAGCTCTGGGCGTAGTAGATGCACATGCACGGACTTGTCAAATTACCTCTGGCCTTACTTGTAAATTATGCTGATCCTGATCGTAGCTTTTGCATAAAGCCCCATTAGTTAGCTATCCTATTTCTTTCAACTTAAGTAATGAAGGTGAAGGCAATGAAATCAATACTGTTGGTCCAAACATGTGTCCTTAATTATTGTTGGAGATCTTGTGAATCTTCTCGTTGGAGATCACTAGATCCCACGTGAATTGAAGGGCAAGGAAGTCCACCTTGCCAAGTTATCTTGTTTCCTTAATTTGGTTTCTAGTTTTAAAATTATCCTTTTAGGAGAGTTTGTTATGATAGAGATTTGTTTTGATTAGAGATATGTTTTTCCTATTCTAGAAGATTGTATTAGGATTGGTTTCTCCATATAAATAGACTAAATCCCATTATTTCTATTTGAGTTCTACAATAATATAACTCCATATTCTAGTTTCTTCACATGGTATCAGAGTGGAATGGTCCTGACTATTGACCCTCTCTTTTACATGCGATCTTCTCCATGTGTTCTTTGCGTAGGCCATCACCATGCATCCCATTCGTGCTTGCAACACACACGTGCAGGTTTCTTCGGTCTGCGTTCAAGCCATGCATGCATAACATAGTTTGTGCGCACAACTCCCGCACGATCAGGTTCTCCTTGCATGCAATCCACATGCGTGTTGCATAAGTCTAGTGCACACGTCAGTGCACACCTTTGCCCAGTACTTGCGTACACTAGTGTGCGTCATTATCCTCCTCCATACCTGAGAGGTCACATTGCCTCTCCTTTATGTAGGCAACAACTCGTGTCACTTGTGGGTCACCATGGAAAGCCAAGCCAAGGCCTTGGTTGTATCTCTCCTCCTTGTCGATTGAGAGGGTCACACAAGGCCCTCTACTCCCCTTTGATGTGCATAGATCTAATTGGCCTAAAATACCTATTTATACATGTTCCTAGGTCTATAGAAGCATCATGCATTGTAAATAATGCATAACATGCATCATCATGCATTTAGGTTAGATTGTATAAATTATAGGTTAATTTTCCCCTTTTGTGGTTAGGGGATAGGATAATATTTATCGAGGCTTCGGATTGAAGATCCAACCATACGGATCTGATCAGGGTGACGATCGAAGTCTAACACCTCTGAAATCGCCTCGATCAGATTTCGGTAGTATCAGATATAGTTCGAGAAAGATCAGAGAACACGAGCCAAGGTGGTGTAAAATTTGTACCTCAGATGACAAATCCAACCGCACGAATGTGTTCGGATCAATGATCGTAGCCCAACAGTGCGAAAATCGGTCCAATTCAACATCCGTGGTACCACTTACAAGTAAAAGAAGATGGACAGCTCCGATGGTGCCACGCTACGGTAGCTTGTGGGTGATCTTGGCCGGCTAAGATGGTGCCACGTGGCACCATCTTAGCCGGCCAAGATCACCCACAAGCTGCCGTAGCCCTCCTCATTCACGCCATTGCCTCTCAGCCATTGGATCACCATCCAACGGTCGAGATTAATCCTCGCCCGCCTTCATATTTTTACAAAGAGAAGATGAAGATTTAATGTGGACCGTTGGAGATCCAAGAATCCCCATTTTGCCACGCCGCCGATCGCTATCCTCTTCTCTCAAGCAACAAGCAATTTGGACCGTTGGATTCTCATCCAACGGTCGCGAGTGATGGACCCTTGGATTGTCTTTGAGATAATCCGCAGTCGTAGCGCGTTGGGAGAACGCCCTACGCAGAGCGTGAGGCGCGGGTTAGAGGCGAGCTTCGCAACGAAATCTGCGAAGAAGCATGGGTGAAATTGGACCGCCTGATTGAAGATGAGTGGTTGTGGAGGTGCGACATGGCATGCTTGGAATCACGTGATGCACACGCGCTTGATGACGCGCTATTTGACACATGGTCTAATGTTGAGGCGCGATCTGAAGGTGCGTGCGTGATTTGAGCCGTTGATTGATGATCGAATGGTTAAGGCGCGGTGCTTGGTGAACGTGGGTGCAATGGCTGAAGGTGGATAGCCGGTGACGTGGCCGCCTCTGAGCCGTTGGATGCGGAGCGAGTGACGGGGATGGAGGTGCAGCTTCAACGACGTGCGTCTTCAGTGACGCTCATAAACGTCACTAAAGATCCTGATATTAATTTCTAAGCCATAAAAAGACCATTTTGCCCCCATGACTACACTTATAAATAACCTACCCCTCCACATTTCTTCGTCCCTTCTCTTTTTCTCTCACCCCCTCCAAAGCTCTACGAGCTGGTCCCATACCTAGGATGCTCTATTAGAGCTAGAGTAAAATAATTTTTCATCTTCTCATCCCCTTTGTGGAGCATCTTGCAGTTGTCCTCTCATCACTGTTCGGGAAGCGGATCCCGCTACGATGTCGCCTTACTTCGTCCTTTGTCCTCCCTCGTCCAGCATCTCACCACCCTCGTCCGGGCGCTCCGTCAACGTAGCTCGTCTTCCAAGTAGTCGTCGAGGAGGATAACTTCTCACCCCCTTCTCTTTTTATTGCTTTCTAGTGTAGATTTACAGCTTTCTAGTGAACATGATGTTATGGATATGAAGCATTTGTTTATTCTCTCTATTTATATTATTCTATCTCTCTCTTCTATTAATTATTCTTTAAGTAAAATAGTTAGTGTAGATTAATTTCAACTAGCTAATCTACTTACGTGATAATAATTCCAACGTAGTTTTTAATCAAACGTTTGCTTCCCTGTGTTCGACCCGTGATTCACTAGAGTTTCAATTAAAATTATTTGTTTGAAGAATTTTTACGCAACTGCAATGATAGGGTTTCAAACTCAAACTTTTAACGTAGAAATCACGCTCAACACCCTCTTATGTGTGCCTCTCCACCACCAACACCTTTTGTGTGGTTTAAGGCCCATGCGTAATCGAGTTTTTTGAACCGAGAGTACTCGAATGTTTCCCATGCATGGTCACTACTTCTGCTTCGGCCTTCGTCTTCTACTGTTGTTGTGGTGACCACTGCAGAGGTCACCTGTGTCATGATTGTGCCACTAGTGCCTGGCCCGAAGGAAGATGCCACAACTTTGGGTCGTGTCATCCTTGAAAAGGACGATGATCAGTGGTGGGGAAATTGAGCCAGAGGCTTAGCCTCACTAGTGGAAGCCCCTAGTTTAGTTGTTTATTTTTATCCAGGGGTCTAGGGAGGAGATTCTCCTGGAGGCAGGGCGACCACCATGTGCTTGGGAACGTTCCCCAACTCTTGTCGGTGATCCAATTCAAAGATCGAAGACTATTAGTGCGTGCATGGTCTACACACGTGCTACTACCTAGTGTTCGTTTGCAAGTTGGAGACATCCAACTTGGGTGGGGAGTGTTGGAGATCCGGTGAATCTCCATGTTGGAGATCATGAGATCCCATGTGAAGTGAAGGGCAAGGAAGCCCACCTTGTGAAGTTATCTTGTTTGGTTAATTTGATTTCTAATTTTAGAATTATCCTTTTAGGAAAACTTGCTATGTTAGAGATTTGTTTTGATTGGAGATATATTTTTCCTATATCAGAAGATTATATTAGGATTGGAGAAGATTATATTAGGATTGGAAAGTAGGATTAATCTCTCTATATAAAGAGATCAAATCTCATTATTTCTATCTGTGTTGCAGTAATAAACTTCAAATTCCAATTTCTTTACAATTATTATTTAAGCATACTATGTAAAGAGTTGGGAAACAGTGCAGTATTAATTTCAACTCTTAAAATCCTTAGTTCATGGAGACTTGGAAATATATAGGGTAATCCCTAAAAATCGTAGCAGAGTAATCCCTGAAAATCATTGTACACTTATGGTAATAGCTTGTTTGTACTATAATTGGACTATCACTACGCAAGTCATTTGGTCCTATCCAAGGCCTATCTTCTCCAGACTTATCTTCTGCCATTCATTGAAGTTGGAAACTTTGGATACTGCAAATGTGACACCAAAGGCAATAGTTTGAGTGCATAAATTGAACAAACCATTATATTTTCTTTAAGTCTTTTTTTTTTCCAATTAATTTTCCAGGTCCACCAGCACGAACAATAGGTTGGCGACATCCGGGTTTCATACATACCAGCTTTCTGAAGAATTTATGGCCTAATTCATTGTAAGTAGCATTCTGCATCTTTGATTGAGTTCCAGGGATATGTTCCCATACAAGATTGAGGTGGTGTAGTGATTCTTTATCAGTTTTGATTGCAGTCACCTGAGGGTTTTTCAATTGCAATGTGATAAACACGTGATTTTTATAGTTGGTTGAAAGTTCCCTAGTATAAAATGCGATTGTACTGCCTTTCCCCCTAAATTTCTCTTGATGCTCTGTGATGGTGCATAAAATTCTAGTCATAATAGCTTTGCTAGTGACCAGTCTTAGGTGCACGCTGGGAAAAGCAACTCTCGTAAAACCTTTGTTCACTGGTGGCCTTCAGTGACCATTGAAGTGATTACACAGGGTTTTTCTAGTACCATAAATAATAACCTAATGGCAATGCAGTAATTAGCCTCATTTTATTTCTTCTCCCTGAACATTAACTGAATGTCTGTGCAATAGTGTTCACTTTGTCAATTTGTTTACTTGCTGAGAGAATCCTCGAGCAACCAATCGAGCCTTGTATCTTTTATAGAACTATCATAATGGGTCTTCACTTTGCAGACCCACTTACATGATATTGGCTTTACATCCTGAGGCTTGGGTACGAGATCCCAACTTTGGTTCTCACGTAGAGCTTAGAGCTCCTCCTCGGCTTTCTTCTATTCCGGACTCTTAGAATCCTCTTCATAGCTAGAATGTTCTTTTATTCCTTCTTTAGCAAATGCATCATTTGCATACCTTGGATTTGGCTTTCATAATTTGCTAGATAAGAAAATAGTTTGCATAATCTAATAAGATTCTCCACTGGGTTTAATGCTCCTCCTTCGGTATGCCCTGGTCAAACATTAGAAATATTTCAGTTTTTATATCATGCATGTGCTAATGTCATTCATGTTCAAGGTGCTTGTGGATGCAATTGTTTTCTCCATGATCTCACAAATCTATAATTCTCTAGTTATATGAGTTGCATAGTCTGAGTACTAGGATCCTACATGTTCATCCAACATGTAGGATGAACGTAGCATTCAGAATTGTCACTAGCATTCTATAATGTCTTTATCCTTTTTCAGAATTGTCACTAGCTTCAAGTCACGATGCATATCCAACTCACGATAATAAGTGTTCTGATTGCTTTGTAATGAGGATTATTAGGACTGCAAAACGTAGCATTCTTTGGCCCCTTTGAATTGTAGCTATGATGGCTATATTTATGTGATTTTTTTTAATCAATTTTAGTTAAAGTCTAACTATATGAATCCTTAAAAAATGGTTTCTAGAAGTCTAATATATGTCCTGAAGGGGTGACCTTGGGACAGTTTCCAATTATTCAGCCTCTAGGATTGTTGGCCTCATTAATTTAGTCTCTTAGCACTCACCACTAGTGATACAACATCTGCATTTCGAGGGTAGAAACCTTGCATGGACATTGACTTTCGCTAATGTGAGCATAGTCTTTTATGAAGCTTTGACTACATCTCATATGACATTGCATTTGCCCTTCCTAGAAGAAGGGTTAACATGGTCTCGGATGAAACAGGTATACATACAAGGTTGGGCACAGGCTACTTAATGGTTCTTATGTTTGGAGCCAGACATACAAATTTAAAGCTTCTCCTTATCCTGGGCAAGAATCAGTGCAGCGTATAGTCCTTTTTGGTGACTTAGGGAAGGTAAAGGCTTCTAACTTTTACTCCTGGCATGCATATTTGTCTGTATTTACGTTTGAAAATGCTATAATTTACCCTTCTAGTTTTCTTTTCATTGTTACTTGAATGCCAAATCAAGTTTTCTTTTTACTGATGATTCATGCCAGAAAAGTTTTTGTGTTTCTTTGGTTCTCAGTCCATGGCATTAGTTTCTGTAGGATTTTTCTAATATCGAGACCAGATTCTTTGGGCTTATCTTTCATGTTTTTTATGTTTGGGCTATATAATAATGTCCCTGAATGATGCATAGTTATAATCTTCACAAAAATGGCCAAGTTTGATCCATATGCATTTACATATCAAGGGGACTTGGGGCTATTAGTTCTAATAAGAATGGATTTGAAAATGGAACAGACTTTATCCTATTGTTTCTTCAAGTCATGGATAAAAGGAGTATGTTACATCTCTTTGGAGTAAGAGTAAATGATTTCCCAAATATCTTCAGCAATCGTGGCTTAACATTTTGATGGAAATGATAGGAATTGTTTTCCCTCACAAGTTCTTAATAAAAATACTTAAAATGTCTGATCTTTGCCTTTGGCAATGGCATTTGAAGGTGGCTTCGATTTGGCTTTACAGAGACATTTCTGATAAGCCCATGGCATCGATGCCCCATTTTAGTTTTAACTGCATAGTGATTTTATGCTTGTTAATTTCCTACATTTTTTTTTCTCATCGTGTATCAAAATGTATTCTTATTGAGAACCTCTTTCAGGCTGAACCTGATGGTTTCAATGAATTTAATGACTTTCAACGTGCATCACTTGTTACTACTCGCCAGATAATTAAAGACTTGGATAATATCGATATGATTATCCATATTGGAGACATATGCTATGCTAATGGTTATGTCTCACAGTGGGATCAATTTACAGCACAGATAGAGCCTCTTGCATCAACTGTTCCCTATATGATAGGAAGGTTGGTCATCTTCTATTCTCTATCATTGCTATCCTCTCTTCATTTTATCAGGCTGAAATGTCTAGTGCTGCAGTGGTAATCATGAACGCGATTGGCCTGATTCAGGGTCCTTCTATGGGAACAAGGACTCTGGTGGTGAATGTGGTGTTTTGGCCCAGACAATGTTTTATGTTCCTGCAGAGAACAGAGCCAAGTTTTGGTAAGCATGAAAAAAGGTTTTTCCTTTTCCTTGCCTTATTGTCGTTAGTTGGTTGATAAAGCTACAAAGACATAGCTGTGCTTGTCTCTAGATTAGGAAATTTAAATCAGAATAGATATCAAATTGCTATCTTCAACTTTCTTCAATCTTTATGTCTTTATGTCCTTATGTCCTAGTACCAGAGTGAGCTTACTGAATGGAGCATCAGATTTTATTCAAAGCTCCTCTTCCTTCTTCCTTAATTTGTTTTCCAGTCCTTTGTGGTTCTATGAAGGGTTTATCTGGCTGGAGTGCATTTCTTTAGAGGTGAGATATATCTTGTAGAAGAATACCTGGGTGGACTGTGATGGTATGATCTTTAGAGGGGAGATCTCTTGTAGAGGTTGTGATGCACCATTTCATCTTTCTTTGTAATGCTTGGTGTAACTAGCTTCCCTTATTAATTGAATACGGGGAGGATTAACATTGTTTGTTGATCCCCCTTCCAAGTTTCCTGAAAAAAAAGAAAGGTTGATCTTAGGGTTTTACTGTACTTGAAACATAAAAATTGTATTGTGAGACAACGGTTTTGTGCTTTTCTTGAACTGAGTTTTTGTCCAGAGCCTTTGGTTTCTTAGCATTGAATCCTCTTTCTTTTGGTTTTAAACTTCTGTAATCAATTGCTATTGCAGGTTTTATAACGTCTTATTGGATGTCCTGCCAATGTACAAAGTGTTTGATTTTGCAGTCCAGATATTATTGCATCTCATTTAAACGTATATGCTATGTCTTGTCTAGTTAGTTAGTCATAGCTCTGGATGATTTTGTATTGGAGTTTGTGTTAGCTTTCTGAATGTCAAGATTTCTCCATGCAGGTGTTATCAATCATCAATTTAGTAACTAAATTCAGTTATTTGTTGGTCTCCTGAGAAAAATTTTGTAGTGATGCATGGAAGGAAGAAATTTTCAGAAACCACATGAAAACAAAAATTATGTCAATATTTTCAATAATTATAACCTACATACCAAAAGAATCCTATCTGTCTGTTTGGAGTTAAGATCCTATTTATTTTCTGGAAGTGCTGCTCCATTGTGGATGGTAGAAATGACCACTGATTTTCTTGTCAGGTACTCCACGGACTATGGCATGTTTCGCTTCTGTATAGCTAATACAGAACTTGATTGGAGACCAGGAACAGAACAATACAACTTTATTGAGCATTGCTTCGCCTCAGTCGACAGGCAAAAACAACCATGGCTTATCTTTCTCGCTCATCGTGTTCTTGGATACTCTTCTGGTTATTTTTATGCTGATGAAGGATCATTTGGTGAACCAATGGGAAGGGAAGGTCTTCAAGAGCTGTGGCAGAAGTACAAGGTAGATATAGCCTTGTATGGTCATGTACATAATTATGAAAGAACTTGTCCAATTTACCAGGTATGTATATTTTGCCCTTTGTCTCTTCTCTCTACTAGAACATGGTGCCATGATTGCATTATTTTTGGCAGGCAAAACTCCTTGTCTTTCCCGCAAAAAATCATGTGGGCAGGCTTCCTATTATGAGGTCTCTGGTATCTGACCTCAGAATCTGGATAGAGAAGTATTTCTTAGAATATTCCACCACTTGAACCATTTTTTTCAATTTGGCAAATTTCAGTATTTGAATAAACATAATAGTTTATTCTTAAGGTCCTGTTGGGCTGTGGGATAACCCCTCAGTTTATCCTGCTGGAAAGATTTGTCTCCAATGCCAAGAGGTTATATTTGTGGTGGTGTACCTAGTGGGGGACAAAGTTGAATTTGTGGTTTCCAATGCAAGGTTATCCACCAAAACTTTTACTTGGTTCCAATATAAGATAATATTATAATTACTTCCATTATCCTGTAAAAAAAAAAAATACTTCCATTATGATAATCATCACATCCAGTCAACAATTTATCCTATCAAACAGCCAAACACCTTAGCTCCATTTAACCTACCCACCAACTTGGTTGCAACTTCCGCTCCCAACTACAAGCTAGGTATTCAAATCTATTACATTATAGCATATTTCTACACTTGTATGGGGATATTGCCCTTTGATTTGTTTTTTCTAATTGTCTAATAACAAAGTCCCATGCACACAAAACATTTCTACACGTCCTCTAACCTACAAGGACCTTGAATGCATTCATGTTTAAACTCAGGCAGTCTCACAAAAGGTTTGATAACTCAAGGTCCATGCTTGGATCTTCAGACAATCCACTTAGCTGACCTCCTTAAGCTTGTCATGGTCAAAAACTGAACAGGTTCTACTAACTTTGTATCAAGCCAGCTGAATTTTATTCCTTGCTTATTGGGACATACACAAAGACAATGAGAAAGTATGCTGGCAAGTTCATGAATATCTGCATGTGAATTCATTCCCATACTGTTGCTCTATGGAAACCCTCTGGCCTCTGCTGACATGACTAATTGGATAGGCATATTCATGCATATTTGTATGCAAACTCCTTCGCATATTTCATTCACTCTGATAATTTCTGCCATCATGGCTAATTGGTTAGTGTCAATGTTTTCACACTAGCATGGAGAATTTTGGAATCGAGCTTCTCAGATATTCATCTTGGTATATGTCAATAGCAGTTGAATGAAAGATTCCATCTGCTTCAAGGAGCTAGATTTTCTCAATTCCATTACCATTTGAGTCAGAGTGGTTATGGATATATTGCTAATTTGCTACTCAACTACCCTACTTATCCTCATAAAGGTGGCACATCATGCACGGTTACTGTTTATATACAATATCATAGAGTTATGCTTGATGGGCATATCCAACACCTCCTAGAAGGCAAAAGCATTTCAATGCTCTTAAAATTTAGTGTTCGGGCATATTCTTTATCTTAGTTGAAGTTTCTCCATTCCCATATATGGTGTCTACTTCTCATTTTGAATGTTTGTTTCTCACATATCTCTCATTTTCCTGCAGAACATCTGTACAAACCAGGAGAGATCCGATTATAAAGGTCCCTTGAATGGAACCATCCATGTTGTGGCTGGTGGAGGTGGTGCGAGCCTTGCAGAGTTCACCTCCCTGAATACCAAGTGGAGTATCTTCAAGGACTTCGACTTTGGATTTGTGAAGCTTACAGCCTTCAACCACTCTTCCTTGCTGTTTGAGTATAAGAAGAGCAGTGATGGGAAGGTCTACGATTCCTTCACAATCTCACGTGACTACCGCGACATTCTTGCATGCACATTTGACAGCTGCCCAAGGACTACTCTGGCATCATGATTCATCCTATTTTACTAGATTTGCTGGTGGAGCTATGGAACGAGACGACCAATTTAAATGACTTGCCAACTTGCATCATCATAGATTGTATGGTGTAATTATGTCTGCTGCAATCATTGAGAATGTAAGTATCGATGTTGGTTTGTGAGAGAACCGAAGAGACTTGTTAGTAAGAACTATCTACTTTGATTCTTGTGGCTATCTGTTTTTTTTTTACCTTGTGATGGCAGTGCAGGAAACATCATCAAAGCCGGCTCAGATAAAAAAAATCACTGGAATTATATTTTGGGTGGATTAATGATTAAGTAATTAGAGGGTTCTACTTCTTGGTAAATTTGGCCATTGTTATTCTCTCAAAATGTTTCTTCAAGAAATTGCAAATTTTACATAGAATTCTGGAGAGAGAACATTATTGAAAGATAATGTATATGTATTGACATTAATGAATTTTATGATGATTCAGTTAGGTGTGTTTGATAGTTCTTACATTGGCCGCTGCATAACATCTACTCTTCTTAACTTTAAGATTGTTAAGCGGGGAGAAGATGTTTGATTTAGTGGCTGGATAATTAACGAGTTGGTTGTGATAAGTGAGCTTATGTGGAGCATGTATAGAATTCTGAGTTATAGTTTACATATTTGATATTATTGGGTTGTTTTCTTATTTTGTTGGTAGTGGTGACAGTTTAATTAATAAAGTATCGGTAACAAGGTAATATTCTTAATTTGTTTGCTTTATATTCAGGTTGATTTTTATTTGGAGTTGTAATTTATTAGAAATCTTGCTCACAATTTAACCCACTGTTTTAACATCTGCGTATTGTTACAACGATTTCATCTTAGATGAATTAAACCACCACTTACCTTATCACTGAACAAGTGATATATAGCCTCTATTTACTTGAAATGGCCCACACCTTGGAATTGGAGTATGCAAAATGGGCATGCTCGTCTATATATAAAGTTACACCTTAGAACGGAAACACAAAATCGATTGGACTTGAATAAGTGAAATGAGCATTCTAAATTCTAGAACCTTCGTTTATCCACTCTAAATGTTGTGGATTTTTACCGTAGTGATCACAGAATTTAGCCTCAAATATCATGACTTATAGCATAAAAGTGACTATCATCTTTAGTCTATGCGCATCATAAAATAAGAATCTCTCTTGTTCAAGTAACCCTCTAATTAGCTCTACTAGTTGTTTGATGCAATCAGATCTACTAATTGCATCAGAAGTTTGTTAATGACAATCACCCATTACTCAAAAAATTGACCACCAACCAATCACCACCCATTACGAAAGTTATCCAATAACTAAAGATACCCTCAGGATGCTTACCACCATGGCATCTAGTATGGTGTTTACTTGGTCAGGAAGAAAATTTGCAAGCCCATGCAAGATTTGTATTTTCTTGTTTCGTCTTGATATCCATCTAAACTTTTGCCACACATCTATACCCTTCCATAATTACATGATTGGTCTCATAAAATTGCTCCATACAATATCCCCTTCCAATGGTTGTCACAACAAATTAATCACCAAAGCATTGAGTCAAACTTGATTAGAGTGATATTTGATTAGGTCCTAGCGTCCATCCTAAGGGTTCTACACAGATGACACCTTTTTTCAAGAAAGGGAGGAGGCATGATTTCTGAACTTAAAAGTTAGCGTGTGTAAAGTGGCTATTTTATTTCATCATAGGAAATTATAGTTTGTCTAGAAGGAGGGAGGATCTTCATGAGACATCATAACTTTGATTTATACAATGGAGTGATTCGTAAGAAGACATTCATTCTTTGTATTTGGATTCCATTCTTCTTTTTAATCTCTTCGATGGATTTGATTTGGTTTTGTGTTATTTTTCTTTGGTAATAAAGATTTTGATGAATTCATATTTAGATTTGGTTTTGAAACTATTTATTTTGATTTAATCATAATATTTGTCTCACACTTAAAACTATGTTGATATTTGCTATATCTATCTCTACATTTATGTCTATCTAAGCATATGTTTAGATGTTTCTTTATATGTATACGTGTATGTATGTGAATGTGTAATGCATACGTTGTTAGTGTAATGGCATCATGATTATTGATTTTAATGATAACAAAATATTTTTTATTTAATATTTACATTTGAGTTTAAGATTTCAAGATGAATGCAAATGGAAGTAAGTGCGAGGAGTTCAAACTCGTGACCATGGCGGATTGGAGGAGTTTGATGGTGGAGAAGGAGCTTTGCTTAGGGCTAAAGCTTGAAGAAGAAGAAGAATAAGATAGATGGTTATTGTAAAATTGTACTTAAACTTGTTTTTGCTCTTTATTTCTTTAGAAATATGTTAAGGAGCCCAAAAGATATTAACCTAAGTCCTAGGAATACATACACATCCTTGGGACACTTAGGCAAACCTTAGAAAAAGATTAGAAAGTCAAAATAGGAATCAGATAGACTAATCAGGTGTCCAACATGATAATCTAACGATTAATACAGACTTTTAAGTTGTCTGATTTTATAACTAGACAACCAATTACCTAGTGAAACGACCCACCACCCTTTGGTCATTTAAGACATCTGGGGTGTTCACCAGATGTCTGTTCGGACGTCTGGGATGTTCACCAGACGTCTGGAAATGCTTTTTCTCTTCGGCGCGGACCGTACGTACGCCATGCTTCCTCCTTCACCGTGCCTCACCACACCTCCTCCTGCAGCGCCACTCCGTGCCACGCTTCGCCATCTCGCCCCCCTCACCTCCTCTCCCTTTATAAACCTCTCCTCCTCCTCTTCGTTGTCCACCCCGTAGCCGAGAGCAGAGTGAGGGCGAGAGCAAGTGAAGAGCGGAGAGCCTGAGCGAGAGGAAGTGCGAGAGCAGAGGGCGTAGCGCTGTTCTGCTGCAGTGCTTGCAGGCGAGGGAAGCCAGAGCGGTTCTGTGGAATCAGACAACCGGACGGACACCCAGACGTCTTACCGGACGTTCGAAGGTAGAGCAAGACGTCTGGTAGAGATCTACTTTCTGTATTTTTTTCTCTTTGACAAAGTCCTGATAGCGTACGTATATGTGTTAGAAGGTGAGAGTGGACCGAGGCAGTTTCAGACGTCCGGGAGCACCCCCAGACGTCTGACGGAGTCCTTGGACGTCGGCATTGAGTTCCAGACGTTTGATAGAGGAACACAGAGAGAGGTATCCCTGAGAACTGTTTTAAGACGTCTAGGACCTTTCCTAGACGTCTGATTTCTATCTGACAGTGTATATTTGGGCCGTGCAAGGTCCTATTATTATCGCTTTTCTGCAAACAAACCGTCTCTGTTTTTCGTACGAGTTTCTCTGTATGATGATACCCTGCTTGTATCATTCTGAACCTTTTGGCCCATCAATCCATGTTTTAGGTCTCTAGTCCGTCGGGTGTACAGGACCTGCGGAGACATCGGGAGCCATTGTACGAGCCCCCATTCCACCCGGTTACCCAGGTAGAGTGGTTATAACCTTAAATCTCTAATTTAATACATCCAAGTAAGTAATCCTAGGACTTGAGATCAACCATAGGAAGGAATAAACGCATACTCGAGAGTAAATTCTTGAACCCTAGGTCTTGGCATGAACACTAGGGTTAGAGGAAATTGCATGTGAATGATTGAGTAATCAAAAGCTACCCATTTTTATCTAAAATGGACCCCTGCTGTGATAAAATGGAAATTGAACTGTTTGTTCCGTACATTCCAATCCGGATATGAAAAAGAAACTCCTGTATGAACCCCACAGGGAATGTAAACAAGAACACCATAATACGGAAAATCGGATGGTTTTGAAAATTTGCTGCCCATGGGCAGCTGTTAAGGGAGGTAAGCTGACCTTCATGTACGTGGTACCGAAGAGAGTAACTATCCCTTGTAGTGTAGAGGGGAGCTTGTCGCCCTTGGGTTGGGACCCGGGGTGGGTTTGGCCACTCTACGACGACTCTTACTGGCCCTCGTGTATGTGGTACCGAGGTAAGCTACTTAGCGTAGAGGGGAGCTAGCCGCCCTAGGGGGCCCGGGGCTAGGTATGGCCACCCTACACCGAGTCTCGTTAGCCCGTTGGGCAAACCGAGGTAGTCGGACTAAGGTACGCAGACTGAGGGGCAAGACCCCTGTTCTGTTCTGAGAGGGCAAGGCCCTATACTGTTTCGCACTGTACGTTGAAGCATACCCGCTAGCAGAAATGACTAACCCTGTGCCATTGTGGGGTAGCTACCCACGCGCTTATCACGTGTGCCGTAGTCACCGCTACGTCACGACCGTGACCTCGGGGTGGTAGATCGAGTATAGGACTACCATAGTGGGACTACCTCAGCTAGGAGAGTGCCACGTGGGCATCCTATATCACGGGAAGCTGCAAGCAAAATCGTTCCTATAGGGAACAAGAAGATTAATTAACAAATCCTAATTAGAGATCTCTACGTACCCACATGTATAATATAATTGGAAAATGAAAAATTTTATGTTAATTACTCGTTAAATGCATGTTACTTCTTAGCTATCACTCTACTCAGCGTTAGCTGACTTTAGTTAAATAAATTCTGTACAGGTCAGGGATTTGAGCAGCTCGAGCCACTGGCTGCTGAGGACGCTAGGCCTAGTCGAGCCTAGTTTTAATTCTATTGTTTGGTAATGAGTTTCTATAGCTTTGTCTTCTGCTATATGTACTCGTTTTATTGTGATAGCTATATTATGACATAATATTACTATTCCTTTTCCCCTGTTGGAATTTTCTTTCTGCTTAGCTACTGTACTTGTGTGATTGTGGTTTGCTGAATGTTATTTGGTTATTTCTTGTTGGACGACTGGGTCTTGGGATTAATCGAAGCGAACCAGTCTTAGATCCTGTAGGGATCTAGGACCGGGTCGTGACAAGATGGTATCAGAGCAAGGTCATCCCGAAAAATGAACTAAGTAGTCCGGAAAACACCACACTTGTACATGTAACTAAGATAGCCATCACAACATTTTCTCTTGGTTATTGTATCTGAGTCTCACGTCTCCTCTTTGGTCAAATAGGCACCAATAATCTCATTCCTCCTCGATCTCTATGTAGGAAATGCCTCGCCAGGGAGCTATTGAGGCAGGCCGCGGAAGTGGTCGTGGCCGAGGACGTGGTCGCAGGGGAGGATGAGCGATGGCCGAGGATAGAGCCGCTCCACCTCTCCTCCAGGGCATCCAGGCCCCGGACCTCGCCCAACTGATCCAGACTCTTATACGGGAGGAGCTCCATCAGCCTCCTCCTCAGCCTTCCCTTCCTAGGGATGCAGAGGGGGAATCCTCCGTGGGGCAGACAAGCCGCCAAGGCGCTGGACGAGCTAGAGGGGGAGGGGGTGATCCTCTACCGCCCCCTTCAGACACTTTGGGGCACGAGTCCTCCTTGCCTAGAGGTGTTACGAACGCGCGCTTCAGACGTCTTTTAAGACGTCTGGGAAGTGACCCAGACGTCTGACCAGACGTCTGGAAATCGGTTATTTTTGGCACAACGGTTTCGTCTGCGCGCATGAGCGCGCAGACCTGCGAGCGCATCTCTCTCTCTCTCTCTCTCGCTTTTTCCCTCCCTCCTGTAGCTGCAGGCTGCGCCCTCAGTCCTCTCTCTCTCCTCCTCGCGCGGCCTTAAAAGGCCACGCCCCTCTCCCTCACTCCCGTCATCTCCGTTCCCTTCCTCTTCTCCTTCCAGCCGGTGTGCGAGAGCGAGCGCGAGTGAGGCGGCGGCAGCGGCAGCGACAGCCGCGATGAGTGTGGGAGGAGGTGCTGCATGTAGAAAGAAGCGCTCGGCCGTGAGGGCGAGCTCGCCGGGGCTGCTAGGGCCGACCGGCGGGGGGCGCAGCTGGCGCGGAGCGACGCGGGAGGACTGCTGCGGCTCGAGCAGCAGGCGGACGAGGTGCGGCGAGGCCGGGCGTCGCGAGCGGAGGGCGAGTTGCACCCTGGTTTTGGAAACTTTTCCAGAATCAGACGTCTGGGATTCTATACAGACGACAGGAACGACGTCTGGAAGACTGTCCAGATGTCTGAAAGGTGAGTTATTCCATCTCCTTCATTTTCTTCGATTGACTTTACTAAGAGAGAGAGGAAATGGGTACGCGCAGGGTCTGAGATTCGCATCCAACGCGAATCAGACGTCTGGCTGAAGTGACAGATGACTGGAGCGACTTCCAGACGTTCTGGGTGACCATCGGACGTCTGGGAACTAGGCCAGACGCCCCCGCAGGCTTCTGGACGTCTGAGAGACCATGCAGAGCAAGGTAACCCCTGATCCACTTTTTAAGACGTTTGGAATAAGTTCCAGACGTCTGATTTTGCACTGTTTCATCGTTTTCGACCCGTTTAGGGCCCGTTCGGGTTCCGTTTTCCACGTTTTGAGTTGCGTTCTTTTTGGAATTAAATCCTCTACCTGTCTACAGTAGCTGTATACGGTTTTAAGAAATTCCTTGTGTTTGATCCTTGTGATAGGACCCCATTCCGTTGCAGTCTCGGGGGTTGCGGAGGCATGCGGGATTCCCGACCACACCCCAGTTTGCCTGTTGTAACCGGTAGAGTGGCTTTAATTATAATCTGTTAAATTATGAAACCATAAATAGAACCTAGGACATTGCATGAATCCTAGAAATGAGAAATAGTTTGAATGGTAGATCCTAGGGTGTTGCATGAATCCTAGGGCTGGAAAACTATATTGTATGATAGATCCTAGGATATGGCATGAATCCTAGGATGGGAAAACTGGTGGAATGTATGAATACTGCAGTCTTGCAAAATGTGGAAAGGAAACAATAGCTGCCTGTGAATTGAATTAACAGTTGCCTGTTATGAATAAATGAACATGATTAAGAATATGGGATGTATGAACGTGAAACTGGAAAGGTGAAATCGGAATGCGCTGAGTTAAAGAGCTGGAACCCTATGGGGAATTAGGAGTAGAAATCATGGAAAGTGAATGGAATAGATTTGGGGAAGTGAGCTGGCCCTTGAGTATGGAGTACCAAGGAGAGCGACTGTCCCCCTGTTTAGTGCAGAGCGGAGCAGCCGCCCCAGGGACCCGGGGTTAGGACTGGCCACTCTGTACCGACTTGTTGGCTCTCGTGTACGTAGTACCGAGGAGAGCTACTAGTGTAGGGAGGTACTAGCTACCCCACGGGCCCCGGGGTTCTGCTAGCCTCCCACACCGACTTGTTAGGCTCACTGGGGCAAACCAGGGTAGTCAGGCGAGGGTGTGCGGACTGTGGAGGGGCAAGGCCCCTGTTTGGTTACTGTGGAGGGGTTGGACCCCTGTTACTGAGAGGACTCTGCCCTGTACTGGTTCCGTGCTGTGCTTTGGGTGCACCCGTTAACGGAAACGACTAACCGCGTGCCAGTGCGGGTTAGCTACCCGTGCGTTTACCGCGCGTGCCGTAGTCACCGTTACGTCTGTCAGTGACCTTGGGGTGGTTGACTGAGAGTAGGATCACCACGGGGGACTCTCCCGGCAAGGAGAGCACCACGTGCTACTTCTACTATTCGGAAAAGACTGCAATCAAGATCGTTCCCACAAGGAACATTCGAGATCAAGTGAAGGATCTGAGAAATAGATAAATTGTGAAACAATAGAAAGACGTAAATAAAGGAAGAAAGAAAATTAAAATAGCTACTGTACACTTTACTGTTTCTTTAGTTTAGCTGCCACTCTACTCAGCGTTTTGCTGACGTGTTACACTCGTTACCTTTCAGGACCAGGTGTTGAGCAGCCAGGGTCAGCGGCTGCAGAGGACGCTGGGCCGAGTAGGGTCCAGTAGAGTTACCACTGTTCTCTTGTACCTCTTTTTGGTTCCACTGTAGTGAGTAGTTCTTGTTTCCGCTGTACTTTTCTTTACTTGCAGTTCATATTATGTTATGAATGTTGTTCTACTGTTGTGGTGGTACATACTGTAGTAGTTTCTTTCCTTACTGCTGTATTTTCTTACTGTTAGTTATATTCATGTTGAATGTGGTTTATTTTACTGCTCTTTTGGTTACTTCCTCGTTGGACGACCAGGTCTTGGGTTTAGTCGAGTCGGTCCGGTTCTCGTGTCTCGTAGGGACTCGGGAATCGGGTCGTTACAAGAGGTGACCCCTTCCTTCGCTGCGGCTACACCATGAGGTTTTCAACCAATTCAGGAAGCTGAAGCCCCCCTCTTTCAAGGCGGAGGAAAGCCCGTCTAAGGCAGAAGATTGGTTGGAGCAGATGGAGAAGATCTTTGACACCCTCTGTCCTCCTGTAGAATGCCACGTGGCCTTCGCCACATATCAGCTGAAGAGTGCAGCTCACAGGTGGTGGAGGGCGGTCAGAGGACAGGAGGAGGGAGAGTTGACGTGGGATCGGTTTGTGACACTCTTCTGTGAGCAGTACTTCCCACAGACTTGGCAGGATCAGAGGAGGCAGGAGTTCCACACTCTCTGCCAAGGGGCAATGACAGTTAGCGCGTACCGTATGCATTTTCTGGAGCTGTCACGCTTCGCCCCGACAACCGCATCCACCGAGGAGGAGCACCTATGGAGATTCATCGAGGGTCTCCGACCCGCCATCCGGGGGTATGTAAAGCCCCTGAAGCTACCTACCTTCTCCCGCGTAGTCGAGCTGCCATGACCTACGAGGAGACCAACCCGTCTGCACGAGATATTGATGGAGGAGGATGGAAGAGGCCCTACCTGCAGAAGCACTCACAGGGCCTCCGGGAGAGGAGGCACTAGACACCAGTAGGAAAACCGTCCCGTTCTGTGGGTCCACCAGGGACCTATGGGGGTCTCCGACAGGGATCAGCCGACTGCAGTAGACCCCCGCCCAGTCACCAGTAGGGACAACAGACAGAGGGAAGTCACGTACCCCTCTGCTATTAGTGCGGCCAGCCAGGCCACATATGGAGGAATTGTCCATCTAGGACTGGAGCGCAGCCGACGCTCCCAGCATCGAGCACTGGAGGACGATCTGGCGGCTGCGGATACCATGCCCGAGAAGGAGGGTAGCAGTCACGAGGAGGGTACCGGTCGGCTGCCTCCCACCCGACCTAGAGCACAACTGTTTCTTCTGTATCGAGGACTGAAGGGCATGTTAACACCCTGACTCACGGAGATGCCAGAGCTTCGGGCTCCGTAGTGACAGGTATGGTTACTATTTCCAGCAGACTCGTCTATACTCTTTTTGATTCCAGAGCCACGCATTCGTTTGTTTCTACAAGTTTTGTTGTCTGCACGAGAGTGAGCTGTGTGCTTTTAGAGGAGCCCTTCCTGATTAGAGGACCAGGTGGGCAGGTATTTGTTGTCAAGGAGGTTCTCACTGACTGTGAGGTCATGATAGGGGGACACAATCTTCCGATAGACCTGATCATGATCTCGATGGATGACTTCGGTGTAATCTTGGGGATGGACTGGTTGGCCGCATACCATGCCCTTGTAGATTGTTTTGGGAGGAAGATTGTTTTCTCCATACCACGGCTGCCTCCTTTCGAGTTCCACAGCCAGCTTGTAGACGGAGGATTCAGGTGCATCTCCGCACTTTGGGCGGCGAAGCTACTGAGTTAAGGGTGTGAGGGCTTCCTTGCTTGCGTCCTAGTAGAGCCCGGCCCCGTGGACAGTATACAGAGTATTCCGGTGGTCTATGAGTACCCCGACGTCTTTCCAGAGGAGCTATCAGGACTGTCACCTGAGCGCGAGATCGAGTTCGAGATCTCACTGATACTAGGGACAGGCCCGATTTCTTCAGCACCGTACCAAATGGCCTCGCTTGAGCTACAAGAGCTCAAGACACAACTACAGGACCTGTTAGAGAAAGGCTTCATAAGGCCCAGTGCCTCCCTGTGGGGAGCCCCCGTCCTGTTCGTGAGAAAGAAGGATGGTACTCTTCGGCTATGCATCGACTATAGACAGTTGAACCGGGTCACCGTCAAGAACAAGTACCCGTTACCACACATAGATGACCTCTTCAACCAGCTGAGGGATACCATGGTATTTTCAAAGATAGATCTGAGGTCAGGATACCATCAGCTGAGGATTAGGGAGACCGACGTCTCCAAGACAACCTTTCGTACACGGTACAGCCACTACGAGTTCTTGGTCATGCCATTTGGATTGACCAATGCCCCTGCCACTTTCATGGACTTGATGAACCGCGTCTTTCGGCCGTATCTAGATCAGTTCGTGGTTGTTTTCATTGATGATGTGCTCATTTATTCACGAGACCAGACGCAGCATAAGCAACACCTTCACATGGTCTTGGATACCTTGAGACGGCACAAGTTGTATGCCACATACAGCAAGTGCGAATTCTGGTTGAGACAGGTCACCTTCCTGGGCCATGTGATCTCAGAAGACGGTTTAGCTATGGATCCAGCCAAGGTAGAGGTAATACTTAGGTGGGAGAGACCGCGTTCGGTGACAGAGATTCGTAGTTTCCTGGGGCTGGCTGGTTATTACAGACGATTTATCCAAGGTTTCTCACAGATTGCCCGTCCTCTGACTCAATTGACTCGGAAGAACGTACCCTTCGCTTGGACAGACAAGTGTGAGTCTTGCTTTCAGAAGCTGAAAGAGAGGTTGACCTCAGCTCCTGTACTCACCATCCCTGACAGCGGCGGCAGATACGTCGTCTACACAGATGCCTCATTGCAGGGATTGGGGGGTGTGCTTATGCAGCGGGGTCATGTTGTCGCATACGCTTCGCGGCAATTGAAGCCCCACGAGAATAACTACCCCACCCACAACCTAGAACTGGCAGCAATCGTCCTCGCATTGAAGACCTGGAGGCACTATTTGTACGGAGAGATGTTCGATATTTTCACTGACCATAAGAGCCTCAGATATCTGTTTGACCATAAGGAGCTCAACATGAGGCAGAGACGCTGGTTGGAACTCCTGAAGGATTACGATTGCAGCATCTCCTACCACCAGGGAAAGGCCAATGTGGTGGCTGATGCCTTGAGTCGAAAGGCTCCCGCCCACTTGGCTTGCTTACAAGCACAAAGTTGGAGGCTCATGGAGGAGTTGAGCAGCTGGCGACCCCAGGAGTCACAGGGGTATTGTGGGGCAGTGATAGTCGCAAGGCAGACACGACCAGAGCTGATGGATCGCATCATGGTTGAACAAATGACGGACCCATATCTACGGGCACAGCGAGACCGAGTATTGGCAGGGAACCCAGGAGAATTCTCATTTACTGACGGAGTTCTACGTATGAGGGGACACTTGTGTGTTCCTAGAGATAAGGAGCTGTTGAGGGAGCTCTTGACTGAGGCTCATGGATCCATATTTACCATACAGACGCGATTTTTGGTGGAGAGGTATGAAGCGGGATGTTGGCCTTTTCGTTCAACAGTGTCTAATATGCCAGCAGGTGAAGGCCGAGAATCAGAGGCCTGCAGGGCCATTGCAGTCACTTCCCATTCCAGAATGGAAGTGGGAAAGTGTCACTATGGATCTAGTTGTGGGGTTACCTATGACACAGAGAGGGCACGATGAAGTCTGGGTGATTATGGATAGATTAACAAAGACGGCACGATTTTTGCCAATCCGAGTCACTTTTGGACCAGCACAGTTGGCAAAGAGATACATCAGAGACGTAGTACGCCTTCACGGGGTTCCTCACGAAATTATTTCAGACAGGGACACTCGTTTCACTTCCCAATTTTGGGCAGAATTTCAGTGAGCCTTGGGGACTTGTCTGAAGTTCAGTACAGCCTATCACCCCCAGACGGACGGACAGTCAGAGCGCATCATTCAGACCCTTGAGGACCTTCTGCGCGCTTGCATACTGGACTGGAGAGGCTCCTGGGAGGAGCATTTGCCTCTGGCAGAATTCTCATACAACAGTTACCACTCGAGCATCGGCATGGCACCATATGAAGCTCTGTACGGGAGAAAATGTACGACTCCCTTGAGTTGGGTTGAGGTGGGGACCAAGTGGGAGGTTGGTCCCTGTCTGATATGCCAGAGTCAAGAGGTGATCGAGTAGATCCATCGATGACTGCGTACTGTCTGGAGCAGGCAAAAGAGTTACGCTGATTTGAAGCGTATGGAGGTACAATTTGAGGTTAGGGATCACGCTTTTCTCCATGTTTCACCAATGAAAGGCTTGCAGCGGTTTGGGATGAGAGGGAAGCTTGCACCAAGATATGTGGGACCCTTTGAGGTCATAGAGCGGGTAAGAGCCGTTGCTTACCGGCTTGCCCTTCCTCCCCAGCTTTCTGGAGTGCACGACGTATTTCATGTGTCCAACCTCAGAAGATACATCGCCGACCCCAGCCATGTCCTTAGCCACGAGAGCATCGAAGTGGGAGATGACCTGACCTATCCCGAGAGACTGGTATAGATGCTAGACCGAGCCATTCGGAGGTTGAGGTGGAAGGAAGTACCCCTGGTGAAAGTCCTGTGGAGAAGCCAGTGGTACGAGGAGGCAACTTGGGAGCCTGAGTCGGCGATGCGAGAGTAGTACTCAGAAGTTTTCGAAGGTATGCCACTTTAGACCTACTTCAGTCCTCTTTAAGTTTGTTATACGCTACTAGGTTATTTTTTTTTCACCCTAGTCTGTTCACCAGATGTCTGTTCGGACATCTGGGATGTTCACCAGACATCTGAAAATGCCTTTTCTCTTCGACGCGGACCGTACGTACGCCATGCTTCCTCCCTCACCGCGCCTCACCACACCTCCTCCTGCGGTGCCACTCCGCGCCACGCTTCGCCATCTTGCCCCCCTCACCTCCTCTCCCTTTATAAACCTCTCCTCCTCTTCGTTGCCCACCCTGTAGCTGAGAGCAAAGCGAGGGCGAGAGCGAGTGAAGAGCGGAGATCTTGAGCGAGAGGAAGCGCAATAGCGGAGGGTGCAGCGCCGTTCTGCTGCAGCGCCTGCAGGCGAGGGAAGCTAGAGCTGTTCCGTGGAATCAGATGACCGGACAGACACCCAGACGTCTTATCGGACATCCGAAGGTAAAGCAAGACGTTTGGTAGAGATCTACTTTCCGTATTTTTTTCTCTCTAACAAAGTCCTGACAGCGTACGTATATGTGTCAGAAGGTGACAGCAGGCCAAGGCAGTTTCAGACGTCTAGGAGCACCCCCAGACGTCTGACGGAGTCCTTGGACGTTGGCATTGAGTTCCAGACGTCTGATAGAGGAACACCGAGAGAGGTATCCCTGAGAACTGTTTTAAGACGTCTGGGACCTTTCCCAGACATCTGATTTCTGTTTGATAGTGTGTTTTTAAGCCGTGCAAGGCCCTATTATTATCGCTTTTCTGCAAACAAACCGTCTCTGTTTTCCGTACGAGTTTCTCTATATGATGATACCTTGCTTGTATCATTCTGAACCTTTTGGCCCATCAATCCATGTTTTAGGTCTTCAGTCCGTTGAGTGTACAGGACCTGCGGAGACGTCGAGAGCCACTGTACGAGCCCCCATTCCACCTGGTTACCCAGGTAGAGTGGTTATAACATTAAATCTCTAATTTAATACATGCAAGTAAGTAATCCTAGGACTTGAGATGAACCCTTGGAAGGAATAAACGCATACTCGAGAGTAAATTCTTGAACCCTAGGTCTTGGCATAAACACTAGGGTTGGAGGAAACTGCATGTGAATGATTGAGTAATCAAAAGCTGCCTGTTTTTATCTAAAATTGACCCCTACTGTGATAAAATGGAAATTGAACTGTTTGTTCCGTACATTCCAACCCGGATATGAAAAAGAAACTCCAGTATGAACCCTACGGGGAATGTAGACAAGAACACCGTAATACAAAAAATCGGATGGTTCTAAAAATTTGCTGCCCATGGGTAGCTGTTAAGGGAGGTAAGCTAACCTTCGTGTACGTGGTACCGAAGAGAGTAACTATCCCCTGTAGTGTAGAGGGGAGCTTGCTGCCCTTGGGTTGGGACCTGGGGTGGGTTTGGCCACTCGACGATGACTCTTACTGGCCCTCGTGTACGTGGTACTGAGGTGAGCTACTTAGTGTAGGGGGGAGCTAGCCACCCCAGGGGGCCCGGGACTAGGTATGGCCACCCTACACCGACTCTCGTTAGCCCGTTGGGCAAACCGGGGTAGTCGGATGAGGGTACGTGGACTGAGGGGCAAGAACCCTATTCTATTCTGGGAAGGCAAGGCCCTATACTGTTCCGCATTGTACGTTGGGGTGTACCCGCTAGCGGAAACAACTGACCTCGTGCCAGTGCGGGGTAGCTACCCGCGCGCTTATCACGTGTGCCGTAGTCACCGCTACGTCACGATCGTGACCTCGGGGTGGTAGACCGAGTATAGGACTACCACGGTGGGACTCCCCCGGCCAGGAGAGTGCCACGTGGGCATCCTATACCACGGGAAGCTGTAAGCAAAATCGTTCCTATAGGGAACAAGAAGATTAATTAACAAATCCTAATTAGAAATCTCTACGTACCCACATGTATAATATAATTGGAAAATGGAAAATTTTATGTTAATTACTTGTTAAATACATGTTACTTCTTAGCCGCCACTCTACTCAGCGTTAGCTGACTCCAATTAAATAAATTCTGTACAGGTCAGGGATTTGAGCAGCCCGAGCCACCAGCTGCTGAGGACGTTGGGCCTAGTCGAGCCTAGTTTTAATTCTACTGTTTGGTAGTGAATTTCTATAGCTTTGTCTTCTGCTATATGTACTCGTTTTATTATGATGGCTGTATTATGACATAATATTACTGTTCCTTTTCCCCTGTTGTAATTTTCTTTCTGCTTAGTTACTATACTTGTGTGATTGTGGTTTGCTGAATGTTATTTGGTTATTTCTTGTTGGACGACTGGATCTTGGGATTAATCGAAGCGAACCAGTTTCAGATCCTGTAGGGATCTAGGACCGGGTCATGACACCTAGGCTAGAAATTAATAGTCTGTGCCTTTCCTTTTAGATGTTTTGACTCAATTTCGTTTAAAGGAAGTACCTTAACCTATAGAAGCTTAAATTATATCTATATTTTGGGCTCTATAGGTTTTTTGCTTTCACTTTCTTGGTTAAGTATTTATGCGGTGAATGATCGTCTCCTTTGTGAGACAAAATTCTCTTCGTCAAGAAGAATGATTGAGGTACACTACCCTCATTTGTAAAATAATGTGGTTTACATTGAGGTTGTACTACCATCATTTTAAGTAGTATAGTTAGTGGATTTGATCTATTCAGTTGATCGGAAAATCCTAAGTCGAGAGACTTAGGTGGTGATTTTTACTCGGGATAGATTTTCACTTAAAATCCTTGTGCATCTTGTGGTAATGCTTTTGTGGGATTGATTAATTTATTTCTACATATATTTTTTTATCCCACACTATTCACCCCTTTTAGTGCATCTAAAGCATGCACATGCACATGCACATACACATATACTTACATACAAACATGCATGCATGCAAATGTATACATACATCAATGCTTGCTTATTAAGAGCGTGTGTATCGTTATACCATTATACTATTAACTTCTTCATCTGATATTTATTTTATATAATTAATAGCAAAAAATTATCTTATTTAGGTATAAAATAAGAAATTATTCCTTTAAATAGCAAATCAATATGAAACTATTGAACCTAGATGTGTAATCAAACTAACGAACTCAATGAGTCACTATTGGATAAACAAATTATTATCAAATTAAGTTTTTGTCAAATTTATTGGATAACTATCAAACTATTGACAAAGCGACTAATTGAATCCAATTTTCATAGATCAAATGGAATTACACTTGAATCCAGATACGTGCATTTTTTTTGAACTCGGATCAATTCCAATTTCAAATTCTTTTGTCAATTTGAATCCAAATCTTAGCATAATCATCAGAGAGTTGATTTCATTAGCATTCCTATTAGCCATTCAACTTTTGCAGTTACTTATCATGTAACTGTTGAGTTGAATTGTAATTGACCCCTTAACCTTCCTTAGTTGATGGACCTAAATGACTAACCAATGATAGTTGTATAAGATACAGAATGAGTATCGGTACCATTGACTTATTGTCAAGTATACTTAAACTCTATGTGTTATGAGTATCGGTACTAATGGTTTAGTATTGGTATTAATGACATATTGTTTGGAGACATAAGAACTTAACCGGCCTCACCAGTAGTCTAGGTGTACCAGTACTAAGTCTTAGTATTAGTACCTGAAGGTTACTGGTTTAGTATTCTAGAGCTCCAGAACTCAACTTATCTCAACGAGTACCAATACTAAGGCATAGTATCGGTACTTGTTGAGTGCTAGCATGGACCTTAGAAATTGATGGCCTTAGTCTGAATTCAACATACACTGGTCCTTAGTACTGGTACTTATGAGATACAGATTGAAGCTTCCAAAATCTTGACCTCTACTTGTATCTAACATGCATGTATACTGAGGTTCAGTACCAGTACTTATGGCATACAAGTTTGGGTCATTCCAGATTCCCAATCCTTAGAATCAACCTGTAAGCTATAAGTACTGGTACCTCATGCTTACTAGTCCAAGTTCTTGGATCACAATACTCAAATTGTAGTCTAGTGGCAGTATTGGAAAGGAAGTGTTTGAATGGATATCCAATCCCTAGTTCATGATAGTTTTGAAAGAGCAATGTGAAAGTTGACCAGTATACTTGGTGGGTTTACTTGAGCGATTAACCCATATAATTAAAACCTAGGTTAAGGGGTGTTAACAAAACATGTGCTAATTTTGTAACCCCGTCACACCCAAACTCTACTCTTTAGAAGTTGGTGTCAACACCAGTTCAAGTAAATATCACAAGGGTTAACATTATAGCTTAACACCAGTTTAAGTAAATAGACCCAGTTAACATCACTCTGCAAGTAAACAAAATTGGAGGTTAACACTGATTTTACATTTTTTAATACTAATTTTCTAATCCCCCATGTAAACTAACCTTTAGTGTTGTATGTGTTATGTATATCTTTTTGAATCACTGGTGGTGGTGATATTTTGTTGTTATTATCATCTTCACGAGCACTCAAACTTCAAATTTTTATGGCCAAAACTGGTTGCTATTGCAAATATTGTGACTTTGGCAAATCCCGAAGTACCCGCTTAACCACACCTATCTCAAGGGAAATCTTGAAATGAAGTGGACTTTGAAGGATCTATGGTGACCAACTTTGATTTCAGAAATTTACTTTAAAAAATGTCTACTTTGTTCTTGCATTTCGTATACTTCTCTTTTTGTCTTTCGTTTGCTAACAGTTAATTTTAAATTAGAAATGAGTCCCATATATCTTCTTTCTTGTTAGATTTGATAGAGGAGAGAATGCTCTTTAGAATATAAGATAGAAGTATAGATACGCGGATTCTGTGGAACATTATTATAAGGGACTAATTAAAAGCAGAAGAGGCCTCCTGCCTTCAAATTGAAAAGATGAATAATGAAATGGTGCAAGATGATTGGTGCTACATTTATAAGGAGAACTATAGCATATGCCTTGACAGTTTAAGTCTCTCTTGAAAGCACAGTTGATTACTGGTTATTTATTTCGATAGGTAATCGTGATTTTTGCCGTAGATATTCTTAATACTTAAAGTGGAGCCTATATATATGTTTTCATGCGTGGCTGGTTGCATGGTGAATCCTGCCAACACTACATTATCTTGAGAATTGTGCACGAAGGAGCTCAATAGATCCAGAACAGCTCACTAGTTGCCAAGAACTTCTGTAAACCACACAGGTCAGCATGTTCCACAATTTCAAGCTTTATATTGGCATCAAAAGTGTTAATGAGGGTGTGTTCTTTTGCTTAGAATGTGACAATGAATAGAGGAGTTGCAATGCCTGATTTGCGTGTTGGCTGTACCACAGTTATTTTGCTTTTGGTCGGTGGAATTAGGATTTTAATTTCCCACTTGGGGTGTCCAATTCTGGAATTCATAGGTGCCAGAAGTAAACCTTCAATTTCAGGTTTTCATAATTCCGCACCCTCCTCCTCCGTGGAATTATCTCATTTCTCTTGTTAATTCTACCTTGCCTCTCATTCTAACTAATTTTTTTCTTATTTCAACAAAATAAACACCTCAAGCGAAATAAAACTCTCTAATTTCTTTGATGAGACAACAAATTCAAGTACATACCAAAATCCCTTAATTCCTCTATTTCTTCTACTTCTAACTTTTATTCCTCCTAATAATTTCCTTTATCAAATAGGCCAAGGGTATGCACAAATAGGATTGGGATAACTGACAGCATATATGAATATAATATGATAGGAAAAAAAAAAAACAAAGGTGAACTTATTGTGCGAAAGTGAAAATAATGGCCACTGGCCTTGATGTCAATGATAGAATATAAAGATGGTAAATTATACTTCATTTAAATTTAGATAGAAATAGAATTATGTTGGCATTGGGTTACTGATTCTTGGGATTTTTATATATATATCTCATTAAATTTTTGATAAGACACATATCTTTATGTATTTGGTATTTACGTATATATTCCTACAAAGTTACTTCATTAAAGTTGTATGCTCCTATTCTATTAAATCCAATAGAAAAATATTGTAAAAGATTTTTAAAAAAGAAAATTTATATGTACCTCTCTATATTTATCTTACTATTTATTCTAACTATTCCCTTTTCTTTCATCCTCCTTCCTGAATTCCTCTTCCTCCACTATCAACCACCATCATTGACCTTCTCAATTCGATCTTCCATCTCCTCCACAATGACAAGTTCTCTAACACCCTCTTCGTCGACCTCAACCACCACCCCCTCATCTTTCCCTCCCTCATCTTTCCTTCCTGCCTAAACTTGAGGCCAACACCACCCTCATCAACATCAAGCTCCTCCTTTGTCGTTCCATCACTCTCGACGTCCGCCTCCTTTTCGACTTTGGTTGCATTGCTTTCCCCTACCTTTTCGTTGCTGCATCCCTCCTTGGCTGCTTCGCTGCCTAGAGTGCCTTAGACCACTTTGTCAACACCATCACCAATTGTTACGACCCGGTTCCCGAATCCCTACAGGATACGAGACCGGATCGAGTCGACTGATCCCAAGACTCAGTCATCCAACGAGAAAGTAACCAAAAAGCAAGAAAGTAAACCACATTCACTATGTTAAGCAACTAACAGTAAAAAGGTACAGCGGTAAGGAAGTAAAAATTGCTACAGTAGATATCACCACCACAACAGTAGAAAGTAACAAGGTACAGGAACATAAAGTACAAAACGTAAAAGTACAGAACATAAATGTACAAGAGTCTACTCACTATTACAAAAGGTGTATAACAAAGAACTACGGCTACTGGGCTCTACTGGGCCCAGCACCCTCTGCAGCCGTAGGCTCTGGCTGCTCAACACCTGGACCTGAAAAGGGGTTATGAGCACACAACGTCAGCAAATGCTGAGTAGAGTGGCAACCAACTAACTAAAGCAGTAAAAGTGGACAGGTAGTTGTTTTCCAATTACTTTCTTTAACAAATTATTCTTTTTCACCACTTGGTTTATTTATCAAATCCCTTTCTTGATCTCGAATGCTCATCGTGGGAACGATCTTGATTGCAGTCTTTTCTGAAGAGTAGAAGGCACACGTGGTGCTCTCCTGGTCAGGAGAGTCCCCTGTGGTGATCCTACACCCGGTCAACCACCCCAAGGTCACGGACCGACCTAACGGTGATTACGACACGTGCGATAAGCGCACGGGTAGCTACCCCGCACTAGTATGCGATCAGTCGTTTCCGTTAGCGGGTGCACCCAAAGTGCAGCACAAAACCAGTATAGGGCCTAGCCCTCTCAGTAATAGGGGTCTAGCCCCTCTCAGTAACCAAATAGGGGTCTCGCCCCTCTATAGTCCGCGCACCCTTGCTTGACTACCCTGGTTTGCCCAGTAGGCCTAACAAGTTGGTGTAGGGCAGCTAGCTGAACCCCGGGCCCCGTGGGGTGGCTAGCTCTCTCCCTACACTAGTAGCTCTCCTCGGTACAGTGTACACAAGGGCCATAGAGTCAGTGCAAAGTGGCCAAACCCACCCCAGGTCTCAACCCGTAGGCGGCAAGCTCCCCTTTACATTAAGAGGTAACATGTGCTCCCTTAGTACCACGTACTCAAGGGCCAGCACACGTCCCAACACATTTCCAGATCCATTCTATTTATTTCCAGGAGCTCAACTCCAAATTTCCCGTAGGGTTCATGCTCATATTCCTCAGGCCATGCCACATCAGGTTTCATCATTTCTATTTCCATTCTCAGGTTATACACATGCAGCTTGTATTGCTATCGTTCACATTTCCATACTCAGGTTATACACAGGTGATGAGAACCTCATCATGAACCCTAACTAGCACATTTTGACCTAAATAAGTGTACAAAAGCTCATACAAAACCTAATGGAAAGCCTAGATTAGAGTATTATAAATTTGAGTATAAAATAATTCACAAGGGGTAAAATTGCAAGGGGTAAAACTGTAATTTTACCAATGCAGTACATAAATGGGATTTCTAAGGGTCTAGACATAGGTCAAATGTGCTTAATAAGAGAGAAAGTAAGATCATTTGATCTGAAAAGGGTTATAATGACTTCTAGGAATTAAATGACATTCTACAACCCTAAAATAAATCACTTTAATTCACAAGGTTCCAGGCAAGATAAAAATCAACTAAACCCTCTAAAATTCATGGAAAAATATCTCCTAGGGTTTAGAACCTTCAATTTAGCCTTTAGAACATGTTTTGACCAAAATTGAGAACCAAATCCAATTTTTGACCTAATTTGGATTTTTGTACAAAATGTCCAGTCAAACGAGGTCAAACCTAAAATTAAATTTCACCATTAGATTCCTTAGGTCCAAATTAGGTTTGTACCAAAATTTGGACCTAAGGGAAGGACATCTTGACCTACTTTACAAAATGATCCTCAATAATTACTTTTTGACCCTTATCTTTTTGAACCTTTACATTTTACCCCTCAGCTTTCTCGTCATCTTCTTCAGACTGGTTCCTCTGCCACCCGTAGCAGCAGGCCATACCTCCGACGACTTCGCGCGGAGGATGGCGCCACGCAGGGCATGGGAGCTGGCCCCAGAAACGAGAGGAGTGACCCCTGTGTTGTCCTCTTCCGCAGGGCCCACCTCCCATGCCCTGCTGGCACCCATACCTCTCGTGCGAACACGCGAGAGGTATGGGTCTCCGACTGCCCACGTCTTCGGCGAGGTTTTTCCCCCATTCTCGCGAGCCTGCCGGCATGCCCTCGCCGATTTATAAAGCAGCACGCTCTGCCGCTTCTCCCAAGCTTCATTTGGCTTGAGATTCCCCCTCCTCTTCGTCTCCTCCCAACTTCGGCCAACTGCTAGAGCTTCCGACGACTCTCCCTCTCCTCTCTCGTCACCCTGCCACCATACTAGTGGCAGGGTTAACTTCGCCATACTTTGCAGCGCCGAGCCATACCAGTGGGCATTCTTCGACCCCTTTTCCTCGTCGTCGCCCTCTCCCCTCACACCTTCGTCTTAGGCGACGGCAGCACCGGCCGCTCGCCACTTCTGCACCTCCCCCTTCACTCTGGACTCGTAGATAAGTTTCGCTTACTCTCCCCTTTATTTCCTGATGAGAGCCTCATCATGAACCCTAACTAGCACATTTTGACTTAAATAAGTGCACAAAAGCTCCTACAAAACCTAAGAGAGAGCCTAAATCAGGGAAGTCTAAATTTGAGAAGAAAATAATTCACAAGGGGTAAAACTGTAATTTTACCAATGCAGTACACAAACAGGGTATCTAAGGGTCTAAACACAGGTCAAATGAGCTTAATAAGAAAGAAAGTTGGATGATCTAATCTGAATAGGGTTATAGCAGCTTCTAGGAATTAAATGACATTCTGTAACCCTGAAACAAATCCGCTTTAATTCATGAGGTTCTAGGCAGGATAAAAATCAACTAAACCCTCTAAAATTCATGGAAAAAAATTCCCTAGGGTTTAGAACCTTCAATTTGGCCTTTGCAACCTATCTTGACCTAAATTGAGAACCATGCCCAATTTTTGACCTAATTTGGGTTTTTACGCAAATTAACTAGTCAAAAGTGGTCAAACCTAAAATCAAACCTCACCATTAGATTCCTTAGGCCCAAATTAGGTTGGTACAAAAATTTGAGCCTAAGAGAAGACCATTTTGACCAACTTTAAAATTGGTCCTCTTGAATTACTTTTTAACCCTTATCTTTTTGGACCCTTGCAGTTAGCCCCCCATCTTCTCTTTCGTTCTTTGCAGAACGACCCCTCTGCCACCTCACGCAGGCGCCCATACCTTCGACGACCTTGCGCGGAGGATGGCGCCGTGCAGGGTATGGGGGCCGCTCTTAGGAACGAAAGGGGGGTTCCCTACGTCATCTTCTTTCGCAGGGACCCTCCCCTTTGACCTGCAGCCGCCCATGCCTCTCGTGCGAACGCACGAAAGGCATGTGTCTGCTTTCCGGCCATTCTCCGGCGAAGCTCCCCACGTCGCCCCCTCGAAATCCTCTCCTCGCCAGCACCTTTATAAGAAGCTGCAGGGGCATCCGTTTCTAAAGAGCCTGATTTGGCCGAGGATTCCCCCCCCAATTTCGTCTCCTCCTCCGACGGTCAAACGACCGCAGGCTCCGGTGGCCCTTCCTCCTCCTTTCGTCGCTCTACTGCCATACCTGCAGCAGAGCTTACTCCGCCTCATCTTCTCGTGCCAGGCCGCACTAGCTGGTGCCTTCCCGACTTCTTCCTTGTTGCCGTTACTCCCCTCTGGGCACCTTCGTCCCCGGCGTCGGCAAGCACGCGCCGAGCGCCCTCTCTCTCCCTCTTCGTCAATTAGGTAGGTAAAAACTTTCCCCTATCTCTCTCTGTTATTTCCCCCTTCTCAATTTGCTAATTCCACCCACCGACCACCACTGCCCATCACCACCTTCTCCATCTCCGGCCGCCCTCTAGCGAGGCATTTTCGCCACTCCACGCCTCCATCCGCCTCGCCAATCACCCCATAAGCACCACAACACCTCACTGACACCGAATCCGCCCTCCATTCACCACCTAGCACCTCCACACCACCCCTCGAACACATCCACTCTCACGCATGTAGTGTGCCCTAGGCGCACAGCCACAGGCACTCTCGCGTCTCGCCGACCCCCGCACCTCACTCGCCACGCCTGGGTGAACCTCCCTGAGCCTTTTTGATGTGGCCGCGAGGCTGTTTTGGTGTTTCAGGTCTCGCCCCCCCTCACCGCCATTGCCGAACAGCAGGAGCTGCTTAGCGAGCAGCTCCAGGCCTCTTCAGCTCCAAGTCTGAGTAACAAATTGTAAACTGGTGACCGATTTTTGTAATATACTACAACGAATATAATAACTATAACACCACGACGAAACTCGGACGACACCAGTTTTTGGCGCCAATGCCAGGGAGCAACGGCTATTCTGGAAGCTATTAATTCACAATTTCTGATTTACTATTAACTAATCTCTTCTCTTTTATTGTGCAGGCACAGGAAATCAAGAATGAAACAAGCAGCCGCACAACAACCACGCTAAGGACATGTAATTTTCTATCCTCTCGTTTAAACCCCTAAATTCTCAAGAGGAAGAAAAAGAAAAAAAAAGAGCAATTTAGGAATAACCTGTCTTTCATAGTAAAACACTAAAGTTGCCTGTTTTCAATTTCAACACATTGTATCTGTATATCCATTAAATTTAGTTAGGGCTAAAACCTTCTTGCTTTAGCCCTAATTACCCAATCTTGAGGCAACTAACTGGACCAATTAGAGCCAATTTAAAATTTAAAGCTAGGGTTTTAGAAACATACTTTCTAAGCAAGAATTGAGAATTCCCAAAGGAAGTGTGCCCAAGCCATTGCTTGAAAACACCTACTAAGAGAAACCCTAAACAATCTAGCTCTTAAGTCACTTGAACCCTAAAAAGACAAGACCTAATAAGTTCTCAAAGGAACTAATAGGTGAAGTTGATCCCTTGGATCAATCAACCTTTAATTAGGTCACTCTTTGCACTCAAAAGGTTAAAGTTCAAGTGAAAACTCTAAGCACCTTGATCCTAATTAAAAGTGGTAGACTTAAGAGGTCAAGGTCCCCATTTTGGTCTACCTGGAATCTCAGTGATAAGAGAGGTCGAGTGGGGGAAACCCTGTAACCTGTGGGGAAGCTCTACCTTGTAGGGGTCTTCGTGGGACTCACCCTCTCTGGCTACCCAGGTAATTCTCAGGTGGACGACCTTCTGATTAAGGGGTCCATCCGCCCCGAACCTCTATAGTCACCCAACAGTTTGGTTGTCTTGATTGGGTCCAGCACCTGCTAAACTCATCCATTCCATCAGTGTATGTTTGGTAGGAGGTCCTTGAAACCTCCTTAAGAAATTCACTCTCCTCGAGGCCAAGCCTCAGTACCCTTACGTGTGCAACCAACCCTTCACATAGACCTTTCCTCCAATTCGAAACCTAATTCCCCTTCTTCCACAATGGCTCAGCCAGTTGAGGAAGAGAATAATCTTGAGCACCATCTCCAGTGACTCAATGACCTCTTCCAGAACTTCATGAACCCACCGTAGCGTCCCATGATGCGGGACCACTATAATCCCGTTGCGGTGGCAATTGAGCATCGAGTTTGAATCCCGACTGGAGGACCTGATTTTGAACTAAAGCCCAACGTGATTCATGCCATTCCTAAATTCCATGGGCTTAATTCTGAAGACCCCTTCTAGCACATTAAACAGCTAAAGCATCTGGCCCAAAGCTTCGGGTCAGATGCGCAAAATCAGGATATTCTCCTTATGAAGATGTTCTCTTTCTCCCTTATGGACAAGGCCGCCCATTGGTATCAAACTTAGACCCGGCCGATCAACAATTGGGAGGAACTTCAGTGCGAGTTCCTGAAGAAGTTCTTCCCCGTTGGTTGGACCAATGCCTTGGGCTATCAGGTTACTTACTTCATGCAACAGACGGGAGAACCTCTTCATGAGGCATGGGATCATTTTCAGGATCTCATGAGAAAGTGCCCCCATCACAGAGTTCCTAAATTGGAACAAGTCCAGTCTTTTTACCAGGGACTCCGTGAGGATATTAGACTATTCGTTAATGCAACCTGCGGAAGTAATATCATGGGTCAACATGAGGACACCGTGTGGGAGATTCTCGAGAATATGTGCGAGAACTCCATCAACAATGACTCCATGGGACTATTCGACAGGACGAATACCCGTGCAGCGATGAACATTAGGGGAGCACACGAGACGCAGGACCTATCCGCATCAGTCGACCTAGAATTGATGGCCATTCGATTGGACAAGGTCTCTATCATTGAGAAGGTGGATGAGCTGACTCAGCATTTGTAGCAAGCCACCTCTGCGCAGAACTCCTTTGCACAGCCCCCTCCTGCTCGGGAAACTGTGCAGCATATTTTCCACCGACCTTCTCCTGGGATGGACTCGTATCCACCCCCATCTGACTCTAGGACCGGAGGAACCTTCGATCCTTTCTATTCCTGTCAGGGGAACCCTAATCCCCCATTCTCCGACTTTTCTGAGGCTCCTCAGACCTGCGAGGACCCATTTTCCAACAACTACAATCCTGGATGGCGTAACCATCCCAACTTCCAGTGGGCGGGGAATTCCCAGAACGAAATGCTACCCTGTCAGCCCCGTCCACAAGCACCTCATCCTTATCAGCTGCCTTAGCCTCGGCCCAACCCCACTTACTCATCCAGGCTAAGCCAAGATCAAATGTCCCTCATCCTTCAGACTTTGGCTGACATTCAGAAAACGAATGCGACTATTCAAAAACAACACAAGGACAAAATCACAGAGGTCCGAAATCAACTTGCCAAGTTGGCAAATTCTCACCAACCAGGCACACTTCCTTCTCAGCCTCTTCCTAACCCTAATAGCGTGCCGACCCAGCGGTGCGTTATGAACCCAAACCTAGGCCAAGCACACATGGTTTATCAGGCCCCCTCTATTCCTTCATCTGACGGGATGGAGGCCTCAACTTCCTATGCGGGTTACCAGCAGCAGCAACTCATCCTACCAACCCCTAACCAGAACCAGGCAGGGCTGAACTCTGTAACCACCTGCGGTGGTAAGGAGACCCAAGATCCACCTTATCCAGACCACTCCAAGCCTGGTAGTGACCCAAACCCTAGGACAGTAATCCAGGATGTTCCTATCCCTATCCCAGATCAAAGACCTGGACCTATCCTAGAGGAACCAAACAAGGTTCCATTTCCCGAGGCCTTGACCAAGGGGAAGAGGACAACAAACCCGTGGCTCCTGAGGAGGACCTAGTCAAGCTCTTTGAGTAGGTCCAAATAAACATCCCCTTGATGGATGCAATCCGCCACGTACCGGCTTATGCACGAATTTTGAAAAACGTGTGTACTCCTTAGCGTAAGCCACGAACCAAGAGTGGGAGTCCAATTGTACTATCAGAGCAAGCCAGCTATGTAATCCTGAGTAGACTCCCACCCAAGGCAAAAGACCCAAGCACTCCCCTGATTTCATGTATGATTAGTGAAACCTAGTTTGACAGAGCACTATTCGACTTAGGTGCATCCATAAATCTGATACCCACATCCCTACTCAACCATCTAGAAGAATCTGAGCTAAAACCGACTGAGGTGACATTGTAGTTAGCAGACCGATCTATCAAGTCACCAAAGGGAATTCTTGAGGATGTTATTGTTAGGGTGCGGGATTTCTATTTCCCCGAAGACTTTATAGTCTTAGATATGGATGCACCTGAAAATCCAAGGGACACACCGATCATACTAGGGAGGCCTTTTCTGGCCATTGCAAGGGCCAACATTAGTTGTGAGGAGGGCCAAATAGAACTGAAGTTTGGGAACCAGACTCTCAAAATTGATATCCTTAAGGCCCAACAAGGGATAAATTGCGGTGTCATTGAACAGATCTGTGATGTCAGAGCTTTGATTGATGAACCACAATTTGAGGATAACCTGATCATTCCTCATCAACCACAAGAGGATCTTGCACCGCAATCAGAGGAGGCATACATTGAGATAGACAAACCCATAACTCCTACCCATATACCTCACACTCACCTTGAACCTCCCGCTGCTGCTGATAACCCCATCCTTGAACTCAAACCCCTTCCCGAACATTTGAAATACATCTTTTTGGGTTCTAATCAGACATTTCCTGTGATTATAAATTCTAAGCTCACACCTGATCAGGAATCCCGTTTGATTACTATTCTCCCGCTACATCGCAGAGCCATTGGTTGGACTCTCGATGACTTGACTGGAATAAGTCCCTCTTATTGCACACACCGTATCTATTCTGAAGAGGGCGCACGACCTTCCCGTGAGATGCAGAGACGTTTGAATCCCAATCTGCAGGAGGTCGTGAAAAAGGAGATCATTAAGTGGTTAGATGCAGGGATCATCTACCCGATCTCCGATAGTCGTTGGGTGAGCCCAATTCAGGTTGTGCCTAAAAAGGCAGGGCTCACCACTATTACGACTGAAATCGGAGAGGTCATACCTACCCGAATAGCCAACTCGTGGAGAGTTTGCATAGATTACCGAAGACTCAATTCCTCCATGAAGAAGGATCATTTCCCACTACCATTCATTGATCAGATTCTCGAGAAATTAACGGGAAATAGGTTCTTCTGCTTTCTTGATGGGTACTTTGGTTATAACCAAGTGGCGATTTATCTTGAGGACCAAGAGAAGACCACGTTCACCTGCCCCTTCGGGACATACGTGTTCCGAAGGATGCCTTTCGGTCTCTGCAATGCACCCGTGACTTTTCAGCGGTGCATGCTTGCCATATTCTCTGATATGGTAGGTGATTATCTGGAAGTCTTCATGGATGACTTCTCAGTTTTCGGGGCATCATTTGACGATTGCCTCCAACACTTGGTTCATATACTCAGGCGTTGCATTGATGTAAATTTAGTTCTTTCCTAGGAAAAGAGCCACTTTATGGTGCCTGAGGGGATCGTCCTAGGACATTTAATTTCTGAGAGAGGCATCAAAGTAGATCGAGCCAAGATTGATTTGATTTCTCGACTTCCTAGGCCTAGCTCGATCAGGGACATCCGTTCTTTTCTGGGGCACGTCGGTTTTTACCGTCGTTTCATCCCTAATTTCTCATAAATTGCGTGCCCCTTGACTACTCTTCTCTCCAAGGATGTACCCTTTGAGATTTTCAAGGAATGCACTGAAGCTTTTGAGAACCTCCGTGACCGAGTCACCCAGGCCTCGATCCTACAGTCCCCTAATTGGTCTCAACCCTTTGAGATCATGTGCGATGCATCTGATTTCGCTGTAGGAGCGGTTCTGGGGCAGAAAGTTGACGGGAAACCCATGGTAATCTACTACGCTAGTAAGACACTTGACGAGGCTTAGCGTAACTATACGGTTACGGAGAAAGAGCTGTTAGCTGTAGTATTTGCCCTCGAAAAATTTTGATCTTATCTCCTGGGTTCCCATGTCATAATCTACTCGGAACACACAGCTGTGAGGCATCTCTTTGACAAGAAGGACGCGAAGCCTCGATTAATCCGATGGATCTTGCTGTTGCAAGAATTCAACCTCGAGATTCACGACAAGGCGGGAAGACAGAACGTGGTATCTGACCAGTTGTCTCGCCTTCCTTTTGAGATCATCAACCCTTCTGGACCCATCATGGAGCATTTTCCTGATGAGCACCTACTAACTATTGGTACTAGGCTTCCATGGTTTGCCGATATAGTAAACTACTTGGCATCTCATCAAATCCCGTCTGATTGGCCGAAGGCCAAGAAATACAAATTACGCTCTGATGACAAGTACTACATCTGGGAAGACCCATACCTCTTCTGCATAGGTGCTGACCAAATCATCCGGCGATGTGTCCCGGAGGGTGAAATCATTGATATTCTCTCCTTCTGCCATGACCAGGCATGCGGTGGCCACTTCTTTGGGTACAAAACCGCATCTAAAATCCTCCAGTGTGGCTTTTACTGGCCCACCATCTTCAAAGATGCATACAATCACTGCAAGGCATGGAGTCCTTGCCAAACTTTGGGCAACATGAACCACGCAACATGATGCCTTTGCAGCCGATTCTCGTATGCGAGATCTTCGATATTTGGGGGATTAATTTTATGGGCCCCTTCCTTGTTTCGGACGACTTCGAGTATATTCTACTTGCTGTGGACTACGTGTCCAAATGGATCCAAGCTATTCCGACCCGAAGCTGTGCTCACAAAATCGTCATCAAATTCATTCATCAGAATATCTTCTCATGGTTCGGGATTCCTCGTGCAATCATCTCTGATAGAGGGACCCATTTCACCAATGCTCAGTTCAGGTCACTGATGATCAAATATGGGGTGTCTCACCGAATCTCTACTCCTTACCACCCTTAGACTAATGGTCTAGCTGAGCTATCAAATTAGGAGATTAAGAAAATCCTACAGCTTACTGTTCGACCTGATAAGAAGGATTGGTCGTCCCGACTTCTGGAAGCTTTGTGGGCTTATAGAACCGCCCACAAGACCCAATTAGGCATGTCTCCTTTTAGACTGGTGTACAGGAAGGCGTGTCACCTTCCCGTCGAACTGGAGCACAAAGCCTATTGGGCAGTACGAAGCTGTAATTTAGATATTTCTAAGGTTGGAATCCACAGAAAATTTCAGATAAGCGAGATCGATGAATTACGCCCTGATGCGTACAAGAACTCGCGAATCTACAAAGAGCGGGTTAAACCCTTCCATGACAAGCACATATATAGAAAGATCTTTCATCCTGGTTAGAAGGTCCCACTTTTCGATGCCCGACTCAAACTCTTCCTTGGGAAACTATGATCCAAGTGGGTCGGACCTTATCTTGTCCGAGAGGTTTTTGGAAATGGAGCCGTCGAAATCAGTTCCCTCAGCTACGATTCCGAGCCTTCATCGTGAACGGTCAGAGACTCAAACCGTTCATCGATGTAACCTCTACAAATTTGGCTGAGTCATCATTTATCCTCCATTCTCCCTGAGCATATTGCGTCCAGCTGATGGCGTAAAACTCAGCACTCAAAGGGAGGCAGCCCGTCATTCTTTTTGAAAAACCCGAAACCTTTTCTGACACCTCTTCGCACTTAAGGTTCATCCTTTAAGACAGCCGACTCCACCTCAGGTGCCTGCATTTGAGATTAGAAATCGTCCGCAATAGTCACCCCGACCCATCCACTCACCAAAATACCTGTCCTAATACATGAACTAAGCTAAACAAAAACCCTCTTAATTTATAATGAGGACATTGCAAATCTTAGGCATGGGGGGTATAAAAGTACAAAATAAAAACTCACAAGAAAAGGTTTCAACAAAAAAATTCACATATGCCAAAAACACCATAAAAATTAAATTAAAAATTAAATTAAAAAAATGAAAAATAATAATAAATGAGTGGGAAGAAAATCTTGTGGATTTTACAAAAGGAGGAGAAGAAAAAGAACAAAATGACAAAAAGGAGCACAAAATGAAATAAAGAGATGTCATTAGCAAGAAATTAAGGAATTAACCTAAGTTCTGGACCACATTAAGGAAACGAAAAAGGAAAGTGCACAATAAGATTAGTAAGAACGCAAACCTTAGGCATTCTTGGATAGATTCTTAGTACCTATTAAGATCTAGATATTCCTCAAGAGGTTGAGGAGAATGAAAAGCTTAAGTGTTAAGTCTAAGGCTTAGGGAGTATTCAGCCTCGTTAACTGACTTTTGTTTTACAGGACTCAGTAACCTAAGCACCCAAAGTCACACACATAGTCTGGTTCAATAAGCATAAGTATCAAAATCACGCAGAAACGTTTCAAAAATTCTGAAAATGTCACCTAGAGTAGGAGCAGCCAATCAACACAAGTTGATTTGGATGAGTTTCCAGTGCGGAGAGGTGGGAAATTCCCCTCGAAGATGCGTAACAAAATATCATCTCCTCGGTGCTTGTCTTTTAGGATATTTACATATCCTACTAGGCGCATGTAAGTGAAGGTTCTTCCCTACCAGGAGGGGTGACGTAATAATTTGCGGAAATAATATAAAGCAATAAACAATCACACAGAAAGACAATCGCACAGAGAACACAAGAATTTTTAGGTGGAAACCCAAACCGGGTGAAAACTACCACCTAACCCTCTCGAGTTAGGATTTTCCGATCAACCTAGTTGATCAAATCCACTAACCGAATCACTTTAAAACGAGGGTGATTCAACCTTAGTACAACCACGCTACAAGTACGAGGGTAGCGTTCCTCAACCCCTTCTCTCCACGAGAAGGATTTTGTCCCACGAAGGAGACGGGAATTCGCAAAGCGAATACCCAACCAAAAGACAAAGATAAAATAAACAACAAACCTATAGAGCCAACAAAGTAATAAACCTAAGCTTCTATAGGATTTAGGAAACTCCCCTTTGCAAGGAGTGCGTCGACGATGACGGGGGTGCGTGAGCCAGGCAACGGCGCAATGTCGCTCTCGTGAACAATGGCGGGAGAGCGGGTGCGCGAAGGCTTGATGCTCTCAAGATGATGGAGCTTGAGCTTAGAGAGCAAGATCTTTTCTGGACACAAAAGAGTGTGGAAGTGTGTAGCTAAGTGTATCCAAGTGTGTCTCTTGTGTTTCTTAGTGTATATCTTGTATTTTTGGTGTGTAAAGGCTCCCCTCTATTTATAGAGGCCTTAGGAAGGCTTTGGAAGGCTTAGAAAAGCTTCTATAGCCGTTGGGTACAAAGCCCAAGTGAATCAGCCCGAAATCAGGAACAATCATTGTTCTGACAGGCTTATCAGACGTCTAATTCTAGCATCAGACGTCTGGAAGTTCACTTTAAGACGTCTGATTCCAAGGTCAAACGTCTGATTTTGGGCAGGTTTCCTCCTGACTTAAATCAGATCTAAACAGGGTTTTTGTGCAAGTCCATCAGACGACATACAGGACGTCTGGCACTATGTCTGGACGTCTGGAAACCTACTTTTACTGTGGGAATTGATTTCCAAACGTTGCAACGGCTAGAAAATCTCTGAGAAGAGATTTTGGGTCAGCCGAGGCAAAACGGTCAATTATCAGACGTCTGGAAAGGCCTAAGGACGTCTGATAAGGCTCTAACGGTCATAATCTTGAGTGTTTTCTAAGCCAGCCAACGGTCCACTAATTGGACGTCTGGCAAATCCATCAGACATCTTCTAAGACGTCTGGACTAAGGTCTGGACGTCTGATTTCATCAGACAGAATACTAACTCCAGCCTAACAGTTATCAGACGTCTGAAACAACAGTCAGACGTCTTAAAGTACTTTATCAGACGTCTGATTTTTGAATTAGACGTCTGGAAGTGCTGTTTGAACCCTATATTGGTTTTCTAAGTATTCTACAGAAAACCTAAGTATCCTAGGGTTGTGCCGGTGTTCCTATGACTACTGTTAGGGTTCTTTGAGGCTCTTTAACATGAAATATCTAAGGAAATAAAGAGCAACAAAAGAAACAAAAAATACAACAAGTACAAAAGAAGGAAATCTATCCTATTCTTCATTTCCTTCCATCTTCAATCTGTCGCTCCACGCGAACCTCCTCTGTATTCCGTCAAGCTCCTCCAATCCGTCCTGGATGCGAGCTCGAACTCCGTCTAAACACGTCCACATTTGCAATTGACCTGAAATCTAGGACTCAAATTGCAAATGTTAAATAACACGTGTTTTGTTATCATCAAAAAAATGATCGTGGTGCTCTAGCACCAACAGTAAGCACTCTGCTTGTTCAGATTCCACGGATGGCATTATCACGAAGTATTAATTGCCAGGGTCTGGATTCGGCTACGGAATACCATGGACGGGATTATCTCGAAATCTCGAAATCTCGAAAGCCAGGGTTCTGGGGGTTACCATGGGTAGTGCTATCTCGAAGCATCGACTGCTAGGAACCCTTGAGGATTGATGATGGGGACAAGGAATTCGATACAGATCGTGTTGAGAAGTCAATCCTAAGCTAGAATTAAAAAGAAAAAGAGAAAGAAAACTCTCCGAACAAATAAATCTTCTATTTCTCTCTCTTACAAAACGCACTGCGAGCAGAACCAAGGCTAAAAATATCTCAAGCACGGGTGCTTTAACCACAAAGTCCAATAAACCTTAGGTTAGTTCCTGTAAGCCTTAAAAACCTTTGCTAAAGACTGAGGCTAAAGCTAGACAGATCTGGATCTTGGTTGGTACTAGAGTACCTTTTAGGCCTATGATTGGCATTCTGACCTAATCAAGGATACAAGAAGAAAAGCACTTATCAAAACTTGATAAGAAATTCATGGTCTACAACAAAGGTTAAAACCTAAAAGTTTTGCTAAGGGACTCGCAAAAGTTAGGCATGGGGGTATGATGAGAGCCTCATCATGAACCCTAACTAGCACATTTTGACTTAAATAAGTGCACAAAAGCTCCTACAAAATCTAAGAGAGAGCCTAAATCAGGGAAGTCTAAATTTGAGAAGAAAATAATTCACAAGAGGTAAAACTGTAATTTTACCAATGCAGTACACAAATAGGGTATCTAAGGGTCTAAACACAGGTCAAATGAGCTTAATAAGAAAGAAAGTTGGATGATCTGATCTGAATAGGGTTATAGCAAGTTTTAGGAATTAAATGACATTCTGTAACCCTGAAACAAGCCTTCTTTAATTCATGAGGTTCTAGGCAGGATAAAAATTAACTAAACCCTCTAAAATTCATGGAAAAATATTCCCTAAGGTTTATAGCCTTCAATTTGGCCTTTGCAACCTATCTGGAACAAAATTGAGAACCATGACCAATTTTTGACCTAATTTGGATTTTTACGCAAATTGACTGGTCAAACATGGTTAAACCTAAAATCAAACCTCACCATTAGATTCCTTAGGCCCAAATTAGGTTGGTACAAAAATTTGAGCATAAGAGAAGACCATTTTGACTGACTTTACAAATTAGTCTTCTTGAATTACTTTTTGACCATTATCTTTTTGGACCCTTGCAGTTAGCCCCCCATCTTCTCTTTCGTTCTTTGCAGAATGGTCCCTCTACCGCCCCACGCAGGCGCCCATACCTCCGGCGACCTTGCGCGGAGGATGGCACCGCGCATGGTATGGGGGCCGCTCTTAGGAACGAAAGGGGGGTTTCCTGCGTCGTCCTCTTTTGCAGGGACCCTCCCCTTTGACGTGCAGCCACCCATGCCTCTCGTGCGAACGCACGAAAGGCATGGGCCTGCTTTCCGGCCATTCTTCGGCGAAGCTTCCCACATCGCCCCCTCGAAATCCTCTCCTCGCCAGCACCTTTATAAGAAGCGGCAGGGGCATCCGTTTCTAAAGAGCCTGATTTGGCCGAGGATTCCCCCCCCCCAATTTCATCTCCTCCTCCCACGATCAATCTCAAGGGATAATTCAGAACAGTATAGAAAGTCTTCTAATAAGTAAAGGAATTCACAAGGAACACATCGGTATCTTATTTGCGGAAAACGGACCTCAAACGTACATTAAACAGGTCAAAAATAAGGTTTCTGACTCAAATCAGACGTTTGGAACAACTTCCAGACGTCTTAAAAGTGTCCAATACCATACCTTAGTCTCTGCGCAAATCCTCAGACGTCCAGGAACTCTTCTGGACCGTTTGGACCCAACTCCAATCGTCCGACCACCTCTCCGGACATCTGAAAGTGCTTCCCGCTGTCTGGTGCCTCGCCCAGACGTCTGAAGTGCGTGGGAGGGCGTGTCCCGCGCCTTCCCGAAGTAACTCTTGCGTGAAGTCCACCAAATCTCCTAAAAAAGGCATGCAACAGGGTATCGACGGAGCGGCCTACATGGCCGTATCCGCAAAGAAGACGTACCTTCGCGAAACTCTCACCCCCAGACGTCTGGAACCTCCTCCAAACGCCAGCTCAATCGTGTGAACGTCGCTCCAGACATCTGATTCTGGGAAAAACTCAAAACCAGAACCTGCTTCCGCCCTCTCGCGCCGCTCGTGGCCACGTCGCGCCCTCTCGCCTGCAGCTCCAGCTGCAGTAGTGTCGAGGAGGACCTCCCTGACACACTCCTCCTCCTCACGCACGCGCCTCTTCGGCTGTGCGCTCATCGGTGAGCTCTTATGCGAGCTCGCAAACTTGCTCTCCTCTCCTCACGCCGCTCCTCCTCGACACCGCTCTTGCGCTCTCTCTTGCGCTGGCTCTCTCGCTGGAGGGAAGAAGAAGGAAGGTGGCTGGTGGCTGAGAAGTGAGGGGAACGAGAGAGGAGGGGGTTATATAAAGTTGGGGTTAGGGTTTGCTTGGAGGTGAGGGAAGAGAGAGAAGGAGGAAAACGAGGGGTATTGTCTGCACGCAACACACATGCAGACGCAAGCTCGTACTCAAAATTTTCAATTTCCAAACGTCTGGGAAGGTGTCCAGACGTTTGACCAGACGTCTGACCTACAGTCCAGACATCTTAAAAGGCTTAAACAGCACGTGTCTTAACATCATAACAAACTTAAAGGAAGTTTCGTCCTTGAAACTTGAGCTAGCTAGGGTGTGGAAAAAGAACAATAAACGCATAACAAACTTAAAGAGGACCGAAGCTGGTTCGAAAAGACGTACCCTCAAAAAACTCCAGGTACTGCTTTCGCATCACCGCCTCAGGCTCCCAGGTAGCCTCTTCATACCTCTAGCTCCTCCCAAGAACCCCTCTAATCCAGTATAAAAGCACGCAAAAGGTCCTCGAGTGTCTGTATCATGCGTTCTGACTGTCCGTCTGTTTGGGGGGTGGTACGCCGTGCTGAACCTCAACCGTGTCCCAAAGGCTTACTGAAACTCAGCCTAAAACTCGAACGTAAAACGGGTATCCTGGTCGGATACAATCTCGCGCGAAACTTCGTGCAGACGTACCACGTCGCGAATATACCTCTTTGCCAACTGTGCTAGTCCCAAGGTGACTCTGATCAGCAAGAAACATGTCATCTTCGTCAATCTGTCTACAATCACCCAGACTGCGTCATGTCCTCGCTGGGTAACAGGAAAACCCACCACCAAGTCCATGGTGATGCTTTCCCACTTCCACTCTGGCACTGGAAGTGGTTGCAACGGTCCTGCAAGCCTTTGATGCTCGGCCTTCACCTGCTGGCACACTAAACACTGCTGCACGAACTCACCTACATCTCGCTTCATCCCTCTCCACCAAAAGTCACGTCTCAGATCATGATACATCTTTGTGTTTCCGGGATGTATGGTGAACCTGGAACCATGTGCCTCAGTCAGGAGCTCTCTTAACAACTCCTCGTCCCAGGGAATGCACAAACGTCCCCTCATACGCAGCACCTTGTCTGTGAAGGAGAAGTCTCCTGCATCCCTTGACAGTACTCTGTCTCGCAACGACTACAGGTACGAATCTGCCATCTATCCTGTAATGATGCGGTCTATCAGCTCTGGTCTTGTCTGTCGTGTCACTGTCACTGACCCACAATGCCCCTGTAACTCAAGGGGTTGCCAACTGCCTATCTCCCCCATGAATCTCCAACTCTATGCCTGTAAACTGGCCAAGTGGGCAGGTGCCTTCCGGCTTAAGGTGTCAGCCACCACGTTGGCCTTCCTCGAGTAGTAGGAGATGCTGCAATCATAATCCTTCAGGAGCTCTAACCAACGTCTCTGTCTCATGTTAAGCTCCTGATCAAACAAATACCTGAGGCTCTTATGATCCGTGAATATCTCAAAAGTCTCACCATACAGGTAGTGCCTCCATGTTTTCAGCGCGAAGACGACAGCTGCCAGCTCTAAGTCATGGGTAGGGTAGCTATGCTCATGGGGCTTCAGTTGCCACGAAGCGTAAGCGACAACGTGACCCCGCTGCATGAGCACACCTCCTAACCCCCAACAACGAAGCGTCCGTGTACACAACGAAACCGCCACTGCTGTCTGGGATGATAAGCACAGGAGCCGAAGTTAGCCTCTCCTTCAACTCCTGAAAACATGCCTCACAAGCGTCTGTCCAAGAAAAGGGCATGTCCTTCCAGGTCAACTGTGTCATAGGACATGCAATCTGTGAGCAACCCCTAATAAACCGTCGGTAGTAACCTGCCAGTCTCAAGAAACTGCGGATCTCTATCACTGTACGTGGCCTCTCTCACCTGAGCACTGCCTCAACCTTGGCTGGATCTGCAGCCAAGCCATCCCTTGAAATAACATGACCTAAGAAGGTCACCTGCTTCAACCAGAACTCGCACTTGCTGTATTTGACATACAGCCTACGTCGTCTCAACGTGTCCAAAACCATCCGCAAGTGCTGTTCGTGTTGCGCCTGATCCCACGAGTAGATGAGTACATCATCGATAAACACCACCACAAACTGATCCAGATACGTAATGGCGGTATGACTAGGTTTTGTTGTTTTGTTATAGAAATGGCGTTGTAGTACAGATAGTCATTGCCATTATTACAATTTTTACTCGGAAATAAAAGATCTCCCGAGGTCGAACTCAGGGAGCAAACTGTATTCTAGAGATACAAAGTTTCTATTACAAAAGTGAAAAGAGAGAGAGAGAGAGAGAGATTTATTTTGTTGGCTTTTTCTTCTTCTCTCCTCTTTCTCGTCGTTGTCTTCTTCTCTTCTCTTCTTTTGGGTTCTTCAGTCTTCTTCCTTCTGTTCTTCTTATTTCTTTCTTCTTCAGAGCTTCTTCTTTTCTTCCTGCAGGCCGTCGTCTGATTTTTCAATCAGACGACTTAAGTAGCTTTTGCTACAGTGCGTCTTCTTTCCTTCTTCTCTCTGTGGTTCTCTTCTTCTTCTTCTCGCAGTCCTTCTTCTTCTTCCTCTGCGATCTGCCTTCTCTTCTTCTTCTCCTGTGCCTGCACACTCGCAGTTTGGTCAGAGGGCAAAAACCCACTCTACCCTCTCCCGCGTCTCTCTCTCTCAGAATTCACTCGTAGGATAGCTCTCCCAGAGCTGTCGGGTATTCGGGTACGGGTCGCGCCCGGGTCCAGGCTCACCGGCGTGCGGTGGTGGGCGAGGAGTGCAGGTCGGGTAAACTGGTCAGGCCAGGTCCGCGGGGGGTGATCGCGAACGATGCCGGGTCGAGCGGGTGAGAGGGACCTCACCCCGTGGTCAGGAGGTGAAGAGACTAAGGCACCTTTTGCCTTTATGCGGGCGCGCGGCCTCGAAATCCCACGATGTGGGACTATCTTCTGCTGTCTTCGCATGCGCCCGCAGGACGACTCCACCTCGTTGTAACGAACGCGTGCCCCAGACATCTTTTAAGACGTCTGGGAGGTGGTCCAGACGTCTTACCAGACGTCTGGGATCGTTTCCAGACGTCTGGAAATCCGTTAATTTCGACACGCGCGAGTCGTCTGCGCGCCAGAGCGCGCAGACCGAATATTCGTTATTCCCTCTTTCCCTGCGGCTGCAGACGCCTGCCGCGTCCTCTCTCTCCTCCTCGCGCGGCCTTAAAAGGCCACGCGCTCCCTCCCGTCGTCTCCTCCCTCTTCTCCTTCAGCCAGTGAGCATGAGCGCGAGCGCGAGGGCGGCAGCGGCGGCCGCAGTGAGCGCGGAGGAGGTGCTGCGTGCGAGAGCGGAGCTCTGCCGTGAGGGCGAGCTCGCCGGGGCTGCTAGGGCCGGCCGGCGGAGGGTGCAGGGGGCGCGGAGCGACGCGGAGGGGGGACTGTTGTGGTCTGAGCAGCAGGCGTGCGAGATGCGACGCGGGCGGCGTCGCGAGAGGAAGCCGGGTGGAGCCCTGTTCTGGAAAAATTTCCAGAATCGGACGTTTGTGTTGATAGACAAACGGCGAGGGCGACGTCTAGTAGATCTTCCAGTCGTCTGAAAGGTGGGTTTTCCATCTTCTTCTTCCTTCCTGTCGACTGACCGTACTGAGGGAGGGAGATGGGTGTGCGCAGGCTCGGTGATTCGCCATCCAACGCGAATCAGACGTCTGGCTGTTGTACCAGACGGCGGGAGTGACCTCCAGACGTCTGGGATATAGGCCAGACGTCCCTGCATACTTCTGGACGTCTGGGAAACCACGCTGAACAGGTAATTCTCTGATCCACTTTTTAAGACGTCTGGAAGAAGTTCTAGATGTCTGATTTTGCACAGTGTCGTCGTTTTTGACCCGTTTAGGGCCCGTTCGAGTTCCGTTTTCCGCGATTCGAGTTGTGTTCTTTTCAGAATTAATTCCTCTACCCGTCTACAGTAGCTATACACTGTTTTAAGACACTCCTTGTGTTTGATCCTTGTGATAGGACCTCCTTCAGTTGCAGTCTTGGGAGTCGCGGAGGCACGCGGGATTCCCGATCACGCCCCCATTACTCCCGTTGTACTTGGTAGAGTGGCTTTAAGTTATTAATAAAATCTGTTAAAGTATGGAACCATAACTAGAACCTAGGACGTTGCATGAATCCTAGGAATGAGAAATATATGATAGCTCCTAGGTGTTGCATGAATCCTCGGGCTGGAAAACTAGATTGTATGATAGATCCTAGGATATGGCATGAATCCTAGGATGGGAAAAACTAGTGGAATGTATAATACTGCAGTCTTGGAAAATGGAAAGAGATATAAAGCTGCCTGTAATTTGAATTAACAGCTGCCTGTTGTGAATAAATAACGTGGTTGAGGACATGGATTGTAAGAATGTGAAACTGGAAAGTGAAACCTGGACGTTTGAGTAAAAAGGATGGAACCCTACGGGGAAGTAGGAGTAGAACTCCTGGAAGGTGAATGGAATAGATTTGGGGAAGTGAGCTGGCCCTTGAGTACGGAGTACCAAGGAGAGCGACTGTCCCCCTGTTTAGTGCAGAGCGGAGCTAGCCGCCCCAGGGACCCGGGGTTAGGACTGGCCACTCTGTACCGACTTGCTGGCCCTCGCGTACGTAGTACCGAGGAGAGCTACTAGTGTAGGGAGGTACTAGCTACCCCACGGGCCCCGGGGTTCTGCTAGCCTCCCACACCGACTTGTTAGGCCCGCTGGGGCAAACCAGGGTAGTCGGGCGAGGGTGCGCGGACTGTGGAGGGGCAAGGCCCCAGTTTGGTTACTGTGGAGGGGTTGGACCCCTATTACTGAGAGGGTTCTGCCCTGGACTGGTTCCGTGCTGTGCTTTGGGCGCACCCGTTAACGGAAACGACTGACCGCGTGCCAGTACGGGTTAGCTACCTGTGCGTTTATCGCGCGTGTCGTAGTCACCGTTACGTCTGTCAGTGACCTTGGGGTGGTTGACTGAGGGTAGGATCACCACGGGGGACTCTCCCGGCCAGGAGAGCACCACGTGCTACTTCTACTTTTTGGAAAAAACTGCAATCAAGATCGTTCCCACGAGGAACATTCGAGATCAAGAAAAAGATCTGGGGAATAAATGAAATAGTGAGACAATTGAAAAATGTGAATAAAGAAAGTAATAGAACATAACAGCTACTGTACACTTTACTGTTGTCTTTAGTTTTAGTTGCCACTCTACTCAGCGTTTTGCTGACGTGTTACACTCGTTACTTTTTTCAGGACCAGGTGTTGAGCAGCCAGGGTCAGCGGCTGCAGAGGACGCTGGGCCGAGTAGGGTCCAGTAGAGTTACCACTGTCTTTTGTACCTCTTTGTTTCCGTTATAGTGAGTAGTTCTTGTTTCCGCTGTACTTTTCTTTACCTGCAGTTCATGTTATATGATAAATGTTGTTCTACTGTTGTGGTGGTATATACTGTAGTAGTTTCTTTCCTTACTGCTGTACTTTCTTACTGTTAGTTATATTCATGCTGAATGTGGTTTATTTTACTGCTCTTTTGGTTACTTCCTCGTTGGACGACTGGGTCTTGGGATTAGTCGAGTTGGACCGGTTCTCGTGTCTCGTAGGGACTCGGGAATCGGGTCGTTACACTCGCCCTCTGATCAGCTGCAGCCGATGTATGGGCCAACTGAAGAGGCAGAAGCCTTTGCGGACTTCGCCCCAACCTGCAGCACCTGGGAATCTGGGGCTGTAGGGCCTGGAGCTCGCCTCGAAGCTGCTTCAGTCGTCGCTAATAGCGGCTGGAGCAACGAACCTGTTAGACAGGAATACGGCCCTTCGGCCTAATCAAACACGCAAGGAACCTTCGCCGTGGCAAGGCGAAGGTGGTGTAGGGTGTGACAAGTCGTGGGTTAGCGTCTGGTGGCGGGGCTAGGTCAGACTGTAGCCGCGAGAATGGGTTTGTTCGGTGGAGTATGGTGGAGGTGAGGAGTGGTAGTGAAGGGGCGGAAACGGTTCAGTGGGACGAGGCGGAGGTTTTGGGTCGGTCGGCGAGTCGTATGGAGTGGAAGAATGATGGGAGCGACTCGCCGGAGGTGGGCCGGAGGCGTGGAAGATGATGGTGGTCGGGTCGGTCGAGGGTTTGATTGAGCAAATTAAAATAGGGAAAAGAAAGAGGGGAGGAAGAGAAGTAACTGTTACCTACTTGCAGGGACGAAGGGGGAGGAGCAGGGCGGCAGTCGTGTCGACTGTCGCCAGAGAAGAAGGTACCCAGTGGGGGCGGACGGCGGCGACGACGGGGCTGAAGCAGCGCGCGCGGGTATTGTGCGACGCGGAGGAGAATCAGGAAGAAGTCTCTGCCATTGGTTTTGTGGCAGAGCGAAGAGGAAAGGAAAGGGAGCTCGCCGGAGCTCGTTGGGTGTCTGCCAGAGTGGGAAGAGAAGAAAGTTGTGGGTAGTTCTCCGTCAGAATCGAGCTGGAGAGTGTGGCAGAGCGACAAGGGCTTTTATAGAGGCGAAATTAGAGAGGGGGGTGGAGGGAGACGACGTGCCTCCCTCGCCGGAGAACGCCGGAGATGGAGACCCATACCTTCTGTGCGTTAGCACGGGCGGTATGGGCGGTTGCAGCGACCAGGGAGGTGTCCCTGCGACGGCAGACGTCGCAGGGCACCCCCGGTTGTCTTGGCAGAGGGTCTCCCTCACCCTGCGCGGCGCCATGCTCCGCGCAAAGTCGCCGGAGCATGGCGCTGCTCAGGGTTTTGAAGGGAGGACCCAAATGCAAAGAATGAAGAAGAGTTAGGGGTCAAAATGCGAGAGTTTCAAAAGTTGAGGGCCAAAAAGTAATAGATGAGGACCAAAATGTAAAGTTGGTCAAGAAGGTCTCTCCTTAGCCTCAAGTTTTTATACATGACTAATTAGGACCTAAGGATTCTAATGGTGAATTTTATTTCTAGATCAAACCTTGTTTGATCAGTCAATTTACGCAAAAGCCTAAATTAAGTTATTAATTGGGCATGGTTCTTAATGTAGGTCAAAATGGGTTCCTAAGGCCAAATTGGAGGTTCTAAACCCTAGAGATTATTTTTATATGAATTTTAGAGGATTTAGTCGATTTTTTATTTGCCTCGAACCTCGTGAAGTGAAGTGGATTTATTTTTAGGGTTACAGGATGTCATTTAATTCCTTGTAGTTGCTGTAGCCCTTATTGGATCATCTCATCCCACTTTTCTTCCTATTAGGTTATTTTGACCTATGTTTGGACCCTGAGTTACCCTATTTTCATACCCCTTAGTTTCTATTTTCTTTACAAACTCAGAATTTCTCTGAGCCAAGCCTTTCTAGAGTTATGTAGGAGCTTTTTCTTGCAAATCTGGGTTAGATGGTGCTAGTTTAGGGTTTATGACGAGGTTCTCATCAATACGATCTGAACACCTGGTTCATCAAATCCATGAAAGCAGTGGGGGCGTTGGTCAGCCCAAACAGCATGACCAAAAACTCGTAGTGTCCGTACCGGGTGCAGAAAGTTGTCTTGGAGACGTCGGTCTCCTTGATCCTCAACTGGTGGTAACCAGACCTTAAGTCTATCTTGGAGAAAACCGTGGCACCTTGCAACTGGTCAAACAAGTCATCAATCATCGGCAGCGGATACCTGTTCTTGATGGTGACCCTATTTAGCTGTCTGTAGTCCACACAAAGGTGTAGGGTACCATCTTTCTTCTTCACAAATAATACTGGGGCTCCCCACGGAGACGCACTGGGCCTCACAAAGCCCTTCTCTAGAAGGTCCTGCAACTGGGACTTGAGCTCTCGCAGCTCAAGTGGTGCCATCCTGTAAGGAGCTGTAGAAATGGGGCTGGTCCCCAGTACCAGTGAGATCTCGAACTCCATCTCACGCTTAGGCGGTAATCCTGGCAGCTCCTCTGGAAACACGTCGGGGTACTTTCTGACCACCTGGATGCTCTGAAAGTTTGCCACAGGGCTGGGCTCTGCCACTACACAAGCTAGAAAGCCCTCACACCCCTGGACCAAAAGTCTTGCTGCCCAAAGTACAAAAATGCACCTGAAGCCTCTGTCCACCGGCTGTCCGTGAAACTCAAAAGAAGGCATCTCCGGTATGGAGAAGACGATCTTCCTCTCAAAACAGTCCACCAAAGCGTGGTAAGCAGACAACTAATCCATCCCTAGAATCACGCCAAAGTCCTCCATCGGTATTACAATCAGGTCAGCGGGGAGGCTGTGTCCCCCAACACTGACCTCACAGTCTGTGTAAACTTCCTCAGTTACAAACAATTGACCACCCGGACCTCTGATCACAAAAGGATCCTCTAACAACTCACAGTCTTGTCCCCAACTGACAGCAAAACTAACAGCAACAAACGAGTGCGTGGGGCCAGAATCAAAAGTGTGTAAACTAATCTGCCGGAAACTGTAACCATACTTGCCACCACTGAACCTGAAGCTTTGGCGTCTCTATGGGTCAAGGCATTGATACGCCCCTTAGCTCTCGGTGCGGACGAAGCAACCACACTTTGCGTCGAACGGGTGGCTGCTGGCCGGTACCCTCCCCGCGACTGCTGTCCTCCCCCACAGGCTTGGGATCCTCGGCCTCCTGCTCGTCCTCCAATGCTCGGTGCGGGGAGCATCTGCTGACCTCCAACCCTAGACGGGCAGTCCCTCCTGATATGACCCGCCTGGCCACACTGGTAGCAAAGGGGAACTCGACTCCCGCCCTCTGTAGGTCCCTGTTGACGGCTGGGCGGGGATCCAGTGTTGGCAACTGGCCCCTGTCGGGGGCCCCCAAAGGCCGCTGACGACCCTACAAAGCGTGACAGCTCTCCTGTGGGTGCCGCGTGCCTCCTCTCTCGCCGACCCTGTGAGTAGTTTGGCTGGTAGGGCCTCTTCCGTCCGTTGTCAATGTCACGTGCGGCCGGGTTGGTCTCCTCATATGTCATAGCTGCCTCTACCACTCTCGAGAACGTAGGCAGCTTCAGGGGTTTGACATACCCCCGAATAGCCAGCCAGAGCCCCTCGGTGAACCTCTACAGGCGCTCCTCCTCAGTAGCCATAGCTGTCGTGGTGAAATGTGACAGCTCCAGAAAACGTGTACGATACGCACTCACAGTCATCGTCCCCTGGCGGAGAGTGTGGAACTCCCGCCTCCTCTGGTCCTACCACGTCTGCAGGAAGTGCTGCTCGCAGAAGAGGGCCACAAACTGGTCCCACGTCGGCTCTGCCCTCTCCTGACCCCTGACCACCCTCCACCACCTGTGTGCCGCGCTCTCTAGCTGGTACGTGGCAAAAGCCACGCAGCATTCCACAGGGGGGCGAAGGGTGTCAAACACCTTCCCGATCTACTCGAGCCAGTCCTCCGCCTCGGTTGGGTCCTCATCCCCCTTGAAGGAGGGGGCTTCAGCTTCCGGAATTGTCTGAAAAGCTCGTAGTGTCGCTGTAGTGGGGGAACGGGCACGCCTCCAGGCAGGGAGGGCTCGTGCTCAGAAGTGTTAGAGGATGGTGGGGGCGGTGGAGGACCACCCCCTCCCCCACGTCCAGCGCTGCGTCTATCTCGTGGTCCCACAGAGGACTCTCCCTCCACGTCCCTAGGGAGAGGCACTCGTGGAGGCGAGTGGAGCTTCTCTCGTACAATCTCTGAAAGTTTCGTCCCTACCAGGAGGGGTGACGTAATAAAATTGCGGAATTGAATATATAAAGCAATATCACAAAAATAAGCAATCACACAATGTACACAAGTAATTTTTAGGTGGAAACCCAAGCCGGGTGAAAACCACCACCTAACCCTCTCGAGTTAGGATTTTCCGATCAACCAAGTTGATCAAAATCCACTAACCGAATCACTTTGAACGAGGGTGATTCAACCTCAATACAACCACGCTACAAGTACGAGGGTAGCGTTCCTCAACCCCTTCTCTCCACGAGAAGGATTTTGTCCCACGAAGGAGACGGGAATTCGCAAAGCGAATACCCAACCAAAATACAAAGATAAAATAAAACAACAGTCCTATAGAGCCAACAAAATTAAACCTAGCTTCTATAGGAAATAGGAAACTCCCCTTTGCAAGGAGTGCGTCGACAATGACGCGGTGCGTGTGCCACGCGATGGCGCTACGTCGCTCTCGTTATCAATAGCGGGAGAGCGGGCGCGCAAACTGTTTGATGCTCTCAAGATGTAGAGCTTGAGCTTGGAGAGCAAGAACTTCTTGGACACAAGAGTGTGAAAATGTCTAGCTAAGTGTGTCTTGTGTCTTTCTAAGTGTCTCTTATGTTGTGTTTGGTGTGTAAAGGCTCCCCTCTATTTATAGAGGCCTTAGGAAGGTTTTGGAAGGCTTGGAAAAGCTTCCATAGCCGTTGGGTGCAAAGCCCAAGAGAATCAGGCCGAAATCAGGACAATGATTACACTTCACAGGGTTATCAGACGTCTAACTCTGGCATCAGACGTCTGGAAGGCCACTTTAAGACGTCTGATTCCAAGGTCAGACGTCTGATTCTATGCGGGTTTCTCCCTGACTTGAATCAGATCTAAACAGGGTTTTTGTACAAGTCCATCAGACGACATAGAGGACGTCTGGCACTAAGTCTGGACGTCTGGAAACCTACTTTTACCGTGGGAATTGATTTCCAAACGTTGCAACGGCTATAAAATCTCTGAGAAGAGATTTTGGGTCAGCCGAGGCAAAACGGTCATTTATCAGACGTCTGGTAAGTCCTATGGACGTCTGATAAGGCTCTAACGGTCATATTCTTGAGTGTCTTCTAAGCCAGCCAACGGTCCACTAACTGGACGTCTGGCAAAGTCATCAGACGTCTCCTAAGACGTCTGGTCTAAGGTCTGGACGTCTGATTTCATCAGACAGAACTAACTATGTCCAGCCTAACAGTTATCAGACGTCTGAAACAACAGTCAGACGTCTTAAAATCCTTTATCAGACGTCTGATTCGTGAATTAGACGTCTGGAAAGTCAGTTTTAACCCTATATTGGTTTTCTAAGTGTTCTACAGAAAACCTACGTATCCTAGGGTTGTGCAGGTGTTCCTAGGACTACTGTTAGGGTTCTTTGAGGCTCTTTAACATAATGTCTAAGGAAAATAAAGAGCAAGAAAATAAATACAAGAGATACATGAAAGGATAAAAAAGAATCTATCCTATTCTTCTTGTCTTCCATCTCCAATCTTTCGCTCCACGCGAACCTCCTCTGTTTTCCGTCAAGCTCCTCCAATCCGTCCTGGATGCGAGCTTGAACTCCGTCTAAACACGTCCACATTTGCAATTGACCTGAAATCTAGGACTCAAATTGCAAATGTTAAATAACACGTGTTTTGTTATTATCAAAACAAATGATCGTGGTGCTCTAGCACCAACAATCTCCCGTATCAGTTGGGCGAGGTCTTGAGCCTGAACGCCCTGAAGAAGTGGTTGGTCCACTAAAACGTCGGGCTCAGCACGTTTGCCCCTCCGACCTTGTCCACGGCCACATCCGCGGCCCACCTCAATGGCTCTACGTTAAGGCATCTCCTGCGAGGAGACGCGAACAACATAACAATAAGACGTCAATTCTAATGGACATTCAGCGAAAGAACCTTAGAACAAATGTCAAAAGGTATGTTGTGGTGGTTACTCTAGTTACAAGCACGTGAATTGGTTATTCTCAAGCTAGTTGGTTCACTTCTCGGAACGACCTTGCTCTGATACCATCTTGTTACGACCCGGTTCCCGAATCCCTACAGGATACGAGATCGGATCAACTCGACTGATCCCAAGACTCAGTCGTCCAACGAGAGAGTAACCAAAAAGCAAGAAAGTAAACCACATTCACTATGCTAAGCAACTAACAGTAAAAAGGTACAGCAGTAAGGAAGTAAAAACTGCTACAGTATATATCACCACCACAACAGTAGAAAGTAACAAGGTACAGGAACATAAAGTACAGAACGTAAAAGTACAGAACATAAAGGTACAAGAGTCTACTCACTACTAAAAAAGGTGTACAACAAAGAACTATAGCTACTGGGCTCTACTGGGCCCAGTACCCTCTGCAGCCGTAGGCTCTGGCTGCTCAACACCTAGACCTGAAAAGGGGTTATGAGTACACAACGTCAGCGAACGCTGAGTAGAGTGGCAACCAACTAACTAAAGCAGTAAAAGTGGATAGGTAGCTATTGTTTTCCAATTACTTTCTTTAATTAATTATTCTTTTTCACCACTTGGTTTATTTATCAGATCCCTTTCTTGATCTCGAATGTTCCTCGTGGGAACGATCTTGATTGCAGTCTTTTCCAAAGAGTAGAAGGCACACGTGATGCTCTCCTAGCCGGGAGAGTCCCTCGTGGTGATCCTACACCCGGTCAACCACCCCAAGGTCACAAACAGACGTAACGGTGACTATGGCACGCGCGATAAGCGCACGGGTAGCTACCCCGCACTGGCATGCGGTCAGTTGTTTCCGTTAGCGGGTGCGCCCAAAGTACAACATGGAACCAGTATAGGACCTAGCCCTCTCAGTAACATGGGTCTAGCCCCCCTCAATAACCAAACAAGGGTCTCGCCCCTCCACAGTCCGCGCACCCTCGCCTGACTACCCTGGTTTGCTCAGTGGGCCTAACAAGCGGTGTAGACGGCTAGCTGAATCTCGAGCCCCGTGGGGTGGCTAGCTCTCTCCCTACACTAGTAGCTCTCCCTGGTACAGTGTACACGAGGGCCACAGAGTCGGTGCAAAGTGACCAAACCCACCCCAGGTCTCAACCCTTAGGCGGTAAGCTCCCCTCTACACTAAGAGGTAACATGCGCTCCCCTTAGTACCACGTACTCAAGGGCCAGCACACATCCCAACACATTTCCAGATCCATTCTATTTATTTCCAGGAGCTCAACTCCAAATTTCCCGTAAGGTTCATGCTCATATTCCTCAGGCCATGCCACATCATGTTTCATCATTTCTATTTCCATTCTCAGGTTATACACATGCAGCTTGTATTGCTATCGTTCACATTTCCATACTCAAGTTATACACAGGTAGCTCGTATTTCCATCTGACGTTACTATTCTCAAGTTATATACATGCAGCTCGTATTATGTCAATTTCGTATATAATAAGAAAGTTACAAGCAACAGTTAACTAGCACAAGTACTTCATATTTCACAGGTAGCTATTATTCATTTACAGGCAGTTGTTATTATTTCTATCTACTCATTTAAGACTACAATTCAATCATCCAATACAGACATTTTCAGTATTTCTCATCCTAAGATTCATGCCATATCTTAGATTCTAATTATTCATTCCACACATGCATTCAGGTTTGCAATTACATTAGGGGAAGCCACTCTACCAGTAAACCCAAGAGTAGTGGGTACTTGAACGGCAAGCTCACGTGCCTCAACAAGCTCCGAACCTGCAATGGAACGAAGTCCTATCACAAGGATCAATCGCAAGGAAAAATTCAGAACAGCATAGAAAGTCTTCTAACAAGTAGAGGAATTCACAAGGAACACGTCGATATCTTATTTGTGGAAAACGGACCTTAAACGGATCTTAAACGGGTCAAAAATAAGGTTTCTGACTCAAATTAGACGTCTGGAACAACTTCTAGACGTCTTAAAAGCGTCCAATACCATACCTCAGTCTCTGCGCAAATCCTCAGACGTCCAGGAACTCTTCTGGACCATCTGGACCCAGCTTCAGTCATTCGACCACCTCTCCGGATGTCTGGAAGTGCTTCCATCCTTTTGGTGCCTCGCCCAGACGTCTGAAGTGCATGGGAGGGCGTGTCCCGCGCCTTCCCGAAGCAACTCCTACGCGAAATCCACCAAATCTCCTAAAAAAGGCATGCAATAGGGTATCGGCGGAGCGGCCTGCATGGTCGTATCCGCAAAGAGGACGTACCTTCGTGAAACTCTCACCCCAGACGTCTGGAACCTTTTCCAGACGTCAGCTCAGTCGTCTGAACGTCGCTCCAGACGTTTGATTCTGGGAAAAACCCATAACCAGAACTTGCTTCCGCCCTCTCCCGCCGCGCATGGCCGCACTGCACCCTCTCGCCTGCAGCTCCGGATGCAGCAGTGTCGGGGAGGACCTCCTCGACGCACTCCTCCTCCTCGCGCACGCGTCGCTCCAGCCGTGCGCTCACTGGTGAGCCCACACAAGCTCGTGAGCTTGCTCTCCTCCTCCTCTCCTCACGCCGCTCCTCCTCGACGTCGCTCTCGCACTCTCGCTTGCGCTGGCTCTCTCTTTGGTGGGAAGAAGAAGGAAGGTGGCTGGTGGCTGAGAAGTGAGGGGAACGAGAGAGGAGGAGGGGGTTATATAAAGTTGGGGTTAGGGTTTGCTTGGAGGCGAGGGAAGAGAGAGGAGGAAAATGAGGGGTACTGTCTGCACGCAGCACACGAGCTCGTACTCAAAATTTTTGATTTCCAGATGTCTGGGAAGGTGTCTAGACGTCTTAAAAGGTTCAAACAACACAGGTCTTAACACCAATTGCGCTTGTGCCCTTGGCATCAACCCCTCCTCCATCTCTGCCCTCCACACTTGTGTCAACCTCCTCGAGTCCATTGGCTCCCTCCGAGATAGGTGGATCCATATTGGGTTGGTGATGGGCCCTCCATCCAAGATGAGTGCCTGAGGAGTTGAGGAGGTTGGTGATGGTGGCCGATGATGAAAGAAGAGGTCGGGGAGAAGGAAAAGGTGGAGGAGGAAGGAAGTTGGAGGAGAAGTTGGAATAAATAAGGAGATAATGTAGGGAGATAAATATAAAATTTCTTATTTTTTAAAATTTTTAAAACATTCTCTATTAGGTTTAACCAAGCATGGGGATATAACTTTAAAAGAGTAACTTTATAGGAGTATATATATGTAAATATCAAATACACAGGGACACATACATCTTATTAAGAAGTTACAAGTGTGTGTGTTTGTGTGTGTATATACATATAAACCTTACGATTCTCTAAGGATTTTTATAAAGATTTCAGATTTTGTTATATCATATTCGGTTAGTTGGATTAAGGAATTGCAAACAAGGAATGTACAAGCCGGCTTCACCCTCCTAACCTAAGAGTTGTGCTCCAAATGTGTTAATAATAAGAGGTTTTTACGTATATATTCTTATACATTTTCGATACGACATATATATCCTGATATTTTTGATATTTACATATATACTCCTATAAACTTGTTTCGTTAATATCGTATGCCTATGTTCTGCTAAAACGAACGAAAAATGTCAAAAAAATGTAAAAAAATAAAAAAATTTATATTTTCATCCCCATATTTTTCCCCTAAATCCTTACACCTCCTCCTCCTCCTCCTCTCCCTTCCTGCATCCCCTGCGTTCTTTTTTTATCCGGAGCTTTGGAGGTCCACTAGGCCCTAGCGTCGGTAGTTGCTGGATAAGGCAGGGCCACTGAAATCCAAAATTGATGCCAAAGTCTATGATGTGAAGCCTGGTTGCCTTCTCAGCAACATTCAAGATGGTTCGATTTGCAAAGAAACGTGAGATCCTCCTGAAGGGGCACGCCGCGATATATAAACGGCATGCCTTTAAGATATCGACGGCAGGCTGTTTCTTGGCCATGAGGGAGTGGTAAACTACATATATATCATCTATATGTAGACGATATATAGACGGCAGAGCACTATGTTCTTTTCGTGCTCTGGCTCGCCTCCTTCCTCAATGTCTCGATCAGCTCGGAGATGGTATCAGTGCATGTCCCGTTCTTCCAAAGGCAAAGCAGCACGTCGTCGAACATCTTGGAACAGATCACCCCCTCCTCATAGGCAACCAATTGCTTTGCATTCCTTCCTTCCTTTAAATCCAAGTTCTCGTCGTTAGGCTTTTTCCTGCCCCTTGATTTCGGGCTCCTCTCGTTCTCCGCCTTCCCATCCTTTGCACTATTGGGATCTTTGGGTGGCACCCAATTTGATCCAAGACCAAGAACCAACTTGTAGACATCGGGGATAAACTTGTTGGCCTCCTCCATTCCCTTGTTGAACTGATGCCTCCAAAGCGGCTCCATCCCCTTCTCAAGAAACAGCCCTGGGAGGGTGTGGTTACCCAACTGCGACTCGTCCATCGCTGCATTGCTGTTGTTGCTAAGCAATGAGGAGGGCTCGACGAGCACGACCTTGGGGAGCCGCGAGGACACGAGGAACTCGTTGACCAAGCAATTATCCTCCAAGCCATTCCCACCAGCTGAATCCTCATCGTCATCATCACTCGAGTGATGGGCTCCTTGTCCAGCAGCACCAGCAGCATCCACCAGTCCCCTATGTGTGATGTCCCTCCTTCATCCTCTACCAGGTGAAGATGGCGAGCTTGCTGTAGGTGGCCGCACGAAGGTCGTAGTAGAGGAGGTGGCGGTGGAGGCGCTGGAGGAAGAGGAGTGAGGGTTTAGGGGGAAAATAGGAGATGAAAATATAAATTTTCCTATTTTTTTATTTTTTTTGACATTTTCCGTTCTATTTAACGGAACAGGGGCATACGGATTTAACGAAGTAAATTTATAGGGATATATAAGTAAATATAAAAAATATGGGAATATATATATTTTATCGATATATATATATATATGTGTGTGTAAAAATCCCTAATAATAATAGAATAACATCATACTTACCAAGAATGTCAAGATTTACGTGGAACCTGAAAGGAGAAAATCTTAGGAGAAGAGCCTATTTTTCAAGTGGAAAAAATAGTTAAGTGGTCCTTATATAAGTTTATACGCTTGAATAATCCCAACGTGACCCCAATACTTATCTCTAGTTGGTGTGGAACCACACTCATTAACTGTTTACATAACTTTGAGTACCCAATCTGGAGCTTTTCAACCTCTAAATTGTTCACCTTCACTTGGTAAATCTTTAGGCAGACAGAACAGGAGGATGGGCTTAGGGTGCTGATACTCTACGATCAGGCAGATAGACTTGATTCTCCAATAACGTAAGTCAATAGATCTATTATAATAGATGTCCTTAAAGAGAGCTTACTGCTTCGAATAGATTTTCAACAAACATAAAATTTCTCCTTCATTTAGCGAGAGGCAAAACCTCTATCTCAAAGTAGATAGTGAATAGCATCAAGGTTTGGTCTCCTCAAGTTGAGTAGCAAGATAGAAAAAGACATAAAGTGACATGCAATCTGGTGAATAGTCTGAATATGGAGAAATAGTGTTGAAGATTGGCTGCTGTCATAGACTATCCCAAGTATCCTCTACCAAGTAGAGAGTAGGATAGGAAAATACATCCATCATCAAGTAGAGTCCGAATTGAGATAGGATAAGACAACTATCTCCAAGAAGAGTCTTTTCCACAAGGGAACCTTAGAGAGATGGGTATCTCCTATGTGGATACCTAGAGAATGAGCATCTCCTATACAAAGAAAGTAGACTTGAGGCCTTATTTGGAAGAGGGATAGACATTTTCCTTGGATAGAATTTAGGATGGGATAAGTTTCAGTAGTGTTGGTATGAGTAGCAGGATAGTGAGAGCGGATGTGATAGTTGAATTGATATGTCATAAATTGTAAGTTGATGTGATTTAAATATAGATGAGAGATTGTAGTTTATTTCTTTTATGTTTGATATTGGATTATTTTTTTATTATTGTTTTGTTGAAAAGTGGAGTGAGTGGAAGTTTGATATGTTATGTGAGTTAATATATAGTATGGAGATTTGAGGTGATATTTTGACAATGTTCATGCCAATGTTAATTGAGTCCCTACCATGTCACCTAATCACCCTTCTTGTCCATCATCCAAACAAGGCCAAAATTAATCTCTCTCATCAGTAAAGACCTAAATAGCATGAGCCTCTTTCACAGGAGCTGAACGATCGATTTTTGCTTAAGAAAATAAGTTATTGATGTAGAAATTGAGCGGTGAAAAATTAATCATCAATAATTAAAATAAATCACTCACAGGAGAGCAGGTCATATACATAGGGAGGAACAACTGCAATAAATTCACCAATGTTTCTAGTGTATTATCCAAGTATGTTGTACAAGGCTAATATGATGCAAAGTTACTTTGCCAATTAGTTGTAGCATCAAATGAGATCAAAACATGACTTGAATAAACATTAACATCAAATATAAAGAATCAGGGGGATCTGAGAAGCAATTACCTAATAAAAAATTCAATATAAAAAATCCCTCTCTTCAACTGATCTCATTTAACTTAATACCCCCCTCCTGTACCAAAACAGAAGAGGGGATTTCTCTTGGCCGTGTGCACAGGAGGCGAGATGGCTGGTGGTGAGGCTTTGGCTGGCGGTTTTTTGAGGTGGGTTTCACCCGACAACAGTGAGGAGGTGGCCGACAATGGCCAGAGGTGATCGGCTGGCTGTAAGGAGGAAACCGGTAGTGTAAAAGAGCAGCAATGGTGTGGCTACTGCATGTGGTCACTGGTGGAGTCATGCTCAGTCGTGCTATTGTTCGTGGTGGCAGGTCATCGGCGGCAGGTTGGGGTCAACAGTAAGTGTTAAGAGTGGCTGGTATGGGTGCGGTGGTGTATGGTGGTGATGGGTTAAGTGGAGGTGAAACAGAGGAGGAGGTTGAAGAAGGAAACGAAGGAGAAGAGGGAAAAAAGAAGATGAAGGTGCAGTAGGCGTTTATGGCAGGGGGTTCATGGTGATGAGCAAAGGATGGTGGTATCGTGGCTAGATTTGATGCTATGGGTGCACGTGTGCACACGCATGCGAGGAAGTGCGAGGGCGAGTGCATGCTGGGTTGTTGTGGCTGTGGCTGCTAAGTGCAAGTGTGGTGATGGGTTGGTGATGCGCCGTGCTTTGCCATCGCATGGTAGTAGCAAGAGGAGATGTCGCACACGCTTAAACTAAAGTGTTGGCTCCTTCCATGGTGCGAGCTCTATTCATGGTGAAGGTTTTGCAGATCCCCCATCCTCCGTCCATCCTCCTCTTTTTAAATGCCTCTCAAGTTTTGTTTTCTCCCTGATATCGTCTCCAACAATAATGGTGATGAAGCAGTGCCACAAGTTATTGCGTGAGATTCGACTGATTTTGGTGGTCGATCTGTTGAGGCCGGCGAGAAGGAGGCGGTCTATTGAGGCAATCAGATGAAGCTAGCGAAAGCTAGCGCACTGCTAGCAATGGAGATGATGGTTGACTTTTGAACATTTGCATACATAACCCTGCATAAACATATATGTATAAAGTTTTTAACAACATATCTTCTAATTAAGATAAGATAAACTATTACTTAATTTTTTTGCCAATCTAATGATGTATGATTTAAATGTACTTAAGCTAATTAAGTGTCCAATAAATTGGACTCATCAGGGGCTCTTTCGTATAGTAAGGATAAACTCTCCCTTGGAATATGATTCGTGGTAGGAAACTACCACAAAAATAAATGGGAGGGGTTAGAATGCTCTTTTTGTCCCCTTTCTTCCATATTGGTTGGATAAATAGACTCAATAAATTTGGAGAAGAAAATAAACAGAGAAGTGATGCCCTTGCTGCTTGAAATCTTCTTCTCTTGCCTGCCTACCTGCTTTCCTCTTCTGTTAACACTAACTCACATCACAAAGCCTAGAACTCTTGAGAATTTCGTATTTAAATTGATCAAGTAGGATATGAGGCTCAAACTTTGGGCATACTGCAACTAAATCAGGATAAAACATCTCCAAGGACATATTAAACTACCACACATAGCAAACTCAAAGGACTTTGAATCAAGAGCATTTAAAGTGACTTGGTTGAATCATGAAATTCTAAAAATTCTACCTAGTATGCGAAAAAAGAAAAAATCAATCTTTAGACTGTTGGACCAGAAGGCTTGATAATTGAACTTTATATTTTAAAATGTTTGATCTGAGTTGCAACTTCCAAGAGATAGGAATCGACCTGTAGAGTTCTTGAAGTTTTAGGACTATTTATAAAACCTCTGAAGCATATTGCATGAAAAATGATTGAAAGAATATTATCACATTAGCCTTGTATTTCTACATTTGACTATAAAAATAGCCTTCACTTGCAATGTATTGACAAGCTAATAAATATATATATATATATAATGTGATGTATTGTCGATCAAATATTCCATATCTAAATCTTTACATAAATTACCAAAAAGGAATGATCTCTCCATAAAGTTAAAAATTTAAAACTTTTTATTCATCTCTTAAATATCTTTTGCATAATTTAAATCTTAGAAAACAAAATGACTATTTAAAAGTTTTGGTGACGATCATGAGAAGTGTGTAGTTGGCAACAAAGTGATTGTAAATAGTGCCTTGACTTTCAGCAACAAATCAATATGTCCAATATAATAATTTTGCAATAACCACAGGTAAAATGTATAATATTCAACAATGGACCATCAAAATGTTAAAATATTTAATCAAAGGAAATATATTGTTACGATGTAGTTCCCGAATCCCTACAGGACTCGAGATCGGCTCTTCTCGACTAATCCCACGACCCAGTCGTCCAACAAGAAATAACAAAAAAATAGGAAAGTAAACCACATTCATATATATAATATAACTAAGCAGTAAAGGAAACTAAAACTGCTATTCCATTATATACCACCACAACAACAAGAACAACGGAAACGAAAGCAACAATAACAACAACAGTAGCTAAAAATTTGAAACTCATTACAACCGTAAAGGGGGTACAACAAAGAATGCAGAAAATTATGGCTAGGCTCTATTGGGCCTAGCACCCTCCGCAGCCGGAAGCTCGGGCAACCCAACTCCTGGACCTAAACAGTGTTATGAAAAAGACAGAGTTAGCGAACGCTGAGTAGAGTGGTATCTATACTATCTAAAGCAGTAAAAGCAATAGGTTTAATTCTCTTTTCTAGTTATTTTATTTTATATGCATTTCCTTTTCACCCTTTTTACTCATACTTTCAGATTTTCTTGATCTAGCATGTTTTTCGTGGGAACGATCTTGATTGCAGTCTTTTCCGAAGAGTAGAAGGTACACGTGGTGCTCTCCTAGATGGGAGAGTCCCCCGTGGTAGTCCTACACTCAATCAACCACCCCGAGGTCACTGTCAAGATGTAATGGTGACTATGACATACATGATAAGCTCACGGGTAGCTACCCCGCACTGACACGCGGTCAGTCATTTCCACTAGCAGGTACGCCCAAAGTACAGAACGAAACGGTATAGGACCTAACCCTCTCAGAAACAGGGGTCTCACCCCTCCACAGTTCACGCACCCTCATCTGACTACCTTGGTTTGCCCAGAGGGCTTAACAAGTCGGTGTAGGGTGGCTAGCTGAACCCTGGGCCCCGTGGGGTGGCTAGCTCCCGCCCTACACTAGTAGCTCGCCTCGGTACCGTGTACACGAGGGCCAACAGAAGTCGATGTAGAGTGACCAATCCTAACTCCGGGTCCCAACCCAAGGGCGGCTACCTCCTCTCTACGTAAAAAAGGGGACAGTCGCTCTCCTTGGTACCACGTACTCAAGGGCCAGCATACTTCCCATCTACATTCCAAATTTTCATCTGACCACAGGAGCTCTACTCCTAACTCCCCGTAGGGTTCATGCTCATGTTCACCACATTATTCTGATCCGGATTCCATTACTCACAATTCAGTTCTCGTTTATATACAGACAGCTCGTATTTCCATAATTAAATACATGAAATCGTTGATTTCACAGATAATTGTTCATTTATCTTAGGCAGCTCATATTCTCACAGGCAGCTCACAATTATATTACAGATAATTGCTAGCAGTTTAACTTAATCAAGTATACAATACAAGCATGCAGTACAATTGGTTCATTCATTTCTCTGTCCTGGGGTTCATGCCACATCCTAGGGGTTCTAGTTGGCTAATTCTGTAATTCCCTACTTAGAGGGGGTGAGATCAGCGTGACGTATAAAATGTGGAAATAAAATATAACAATCTCATAGAAATAAACAATCACATAATGTACGCAATGATATTTAGGTGAAAACCCAACCTGAGTGAAAATCACCACCTAACCCTCTCGAGTTAGGATTTTCCGATCAACCAAGTTGATCAAATCCACTAATGTACTACTTAAAACGAGGGTAGTACAACCTCAATTACAACCACGCTACTTTATACGAGGGTAGCGTACCTCAAACCCCTTCTCTTCACGAGAAGGATTTTGTCTCACGAGGGAGACAGGAATTCACAAAGCGAATACCCAACACAAGCAAAGTAAATTACAAATAGTCCTATAGAGTCAACAAAGATAATTTTAACGTAAGCTTCTATAGGAATTAGGATGCTTCCCTTTGCAGAAGTGCGTCGATGACATAGATGCGTGAACCACGCGGTAGCGCTTCGTCGCTCTCGTAACCTACGGCGGGAGAGCGGGTGCGCAAATAATTGATGCTCTATAGATGTAGAACTTGAGCTTGGGGAGCAAGAGCTTTTCTTTGACACAAAAGGGTGGAAAGAATGTTGCTATGTGTATCTTGGTGTTTCTTGGTGTGTGTTTGAGTGGCAAAGGTTCCCCTCTATTTATAGAGGCCCTAGGAAGGCTTTGGAAGGCCTTGGAAGGCTTCCATAGTCGTTGGGTGCAAGCTCCAAGAGAAACAGGCCGAAATCAGGATTAATCATTACACTGACAGGGTTATCAGACGTCTGGTCCTAGCATCAGACGTCTGGAAAACCAGTTTAAGACGTCTGGGAACAAAGTTAGACGTCTGATTTTAGGCGGGTTTCCTTCTTGACTTGAATCAGATCTAAACAGGGTTCTAGTGAATTGTTATCAGACGACATACAGGATGTCTGGAAACCTACTTTTCTGTGGGAATGGATTTCCAAGAGAGTGTAACGGCTAGAAAATCTCTGAGAAGAGATTTTGGGTCAGTCGAGGCAAAATGGTCATGTATCAGACGTCTGATGTCCTCTACAGACGTCTAATATGAGCTAACGGTCATTTCCTTCATTGTTTACTAAGGCAGCCAACGGTCCACTAATTGGACGTTTGGCAAAGGCATCAGACGTTTTCTAAGACGTCTGGACTAAGGTCTGGACGTCTGATTTCATCAGACAGAACTAGCTAAGTCCAGCCTAAACATAATTGGATGTCTGAGTCAACAGTCAGACGTCTTAAATGTATTTATCAGACGTCTGATTTTCAGATTAGACATCTGAAAAGGATGTTTGAACCCTATTTTGATTTTCTAAGTTCTCTACAGAAAACCTAAGTATCCTAGAGTTGTGTAAGTGTTCCTAGGATTACTGTTAGGGTTCTTTGAGGCTCTTTAACATGAATCTAAGTAACAAAATAAAGAGCAACAAAAGAAACGAAAAATACATAGAGTACAAGAAAAGGAAATCTATCATATTCTTCATCTCCTTCCTTCTTCAAGCCATCACTCCTCGCGAAGCTCCTCCAATCCGTCTTGGAAGCGAGCTCGAATTCCGTCTAACCACATCTCCATTTGTAATTAACCTACAATCTACAACTTTAACTGCAAATGTTAAATGACACGTGTTTTGTTATCATCAAAATAAACGATCGTGGTGCTCTAGCACCAACAAATTCCACGTGCATATTCTTATTTAATATTATTAATAGAAGTAGACCACTCTACTAGATAATTTTAGAGTAATGGGGGCTTGAACTGCAGACCTAGGCATCTCTACGAGCCCCAAACATGCAGCAGGTCGAAACCCTATATCAGGGAATACATCACAAAAGGAAGGTTCAGAACAGTGTATAAAGGTTTCTAGTACGTAGAGAAACTCGCAAGGAAACTACAGATACTTCGTTTGCGTAAAACGGATCCCGATCGGACCCCAAACGGGTCAAACATGTGTCTACAGACCAAAATCAGATGTTTGGGAACAAGTCCAGACATCTTAAAAGATACAGAACCTCACCTCAAGTACCTGCGGTGTCCTCAGATGTCCAGGACTCCCCTGCGATCGTCTGAAGGTGGTTCCAGACGTCGAGTCACTCCTCCAGTCATCTGGTGAGCTGATCAGACGTCCGAAAGTGCGTGGGAGGGCGTTCTGTGCTCCTTCCCAAGGCTACTCCTGTGTACGACAGAGCAGCCACCCCAAAATCAGATCGGCATATCCTCTGCGGTGCAGCCTGCATGGCCGTAACTACGAAAAAAATGTACCTTTGTGATAAAGGTGCTTTTAGAAGTATGGTCTTGACTCCAGACATCCAGATGCTCAGCCAGTCGTCCAGACTTCACTCCAAACTTCTGATACTGGAAAAATTCCGGTATCAAAAGGCGCTCCTCACCGCGCTCAGCCGCGCTTCTCCTCACTTCGCCGCAGCTCTAGCTGCTGCAGGTAGTCGAGGACGTTGCTCCGAACTCCCTCCTCCCGCACGCACTCGCGGTGGTCGTGCGAGCTCCGACGAGCTTACACTGAAGCTCCCGACCTCGGCCTCCTCCTTCTCCTCCCGCACTTCTCCTCTTTCTCGCTCTCTTTCGCTCACCCTCGCTCTCGCGACAGTGAAGGTGGGGTGTGGTGGTGTGTGGAGTGGAGAGGAGAGGAGGGGAGGGGTCTTTATAGGGGTTGTGGGGGTTTAGGGTTCGGGTAGGAAGGAGGAGAAAGGAGAGAGAGGAAAGCGTCCTGCGCGCTGCACCTGCACAGGACGCAGTACGCATACAGAAATTTCATTTCTAGACGTCCGGGAAAGGATCTAGACGTCTGACTAAGACTCCAGAGTCTTAAAAGGCTAAAAGTGGGATGAGTCTTTACATATATAAACCATAATTGACACAAGAATTTTAAGATATTCTGCTTTCAAGTCAATCCTCTGGTTTCAATAAATTAAGCTACTTATGAAATAATGCAATCTTTTACAACCATACCCTTGTTTTTTGAAGGACCAAAGGCTAATTACCTTAGTAAGACTCAAGCTTGGACTTAGCACTTATTCGTATGTAGGGGACTATTATGCTTACATAGGACACAAACTCCTGCACGCAAGTAAGGATACTGACACCCGGTTGTAGGTAAGGGTCACAAACTCCTACACATGGGTAGGGGACACTAACAACCATTCATAGATGGGAGAGACACGAACTTGACTTTTTTAGACTCTATAGTGTTGTCTAGCATTCTTAATATGTACCATGACTGTAACCCAGCTCCTCACTTTTCACCGAAAGTGGTTAGTGCATCTTTCAATTAACATAATTCTCCTCCCAGTTATCGCCACTAGGATTTAAACCCTCAACTTCCCTTTTAAAAGGAGAAAGTGCACACTAACTATGCTACAACTGTTTTGCTTCTAACCATATCCAATTGATCACCAATGATAAATAATTAATCTCTTTTCAAATGAAAGCTCCCATGCTAATGCTCCTACATGTTTCTCAACACAAAGAATTCTCTTTCCTTTTGAGATACAATCTCCAATGCCCACAATATTTTGAGCACAATGATATGATAACAAGGATATCAAATAATATTGTATAGTGAATCTTATAATCTGAACAATTAAGCAATAACTAATATAAGTAGCAAAATGATTTACTCAATTAAGCTTCTTAGAAAAAAAAGGATAGATTTGCTAAGAATAGAGAAGCTAATGAGAAAAGTGATCACATAGTTATAATGCAAATTCTTTGGATGAAGAACTTTAAACAACACCTACAGTCTCTTACAAGAAAGCTTCTCTTATCATTGAACCATTATGTTGTGTTTTATGGAAGGCTAGTAATGATCATGTATACATGTTGAAGGGTTCATTGTCATTAAATCAAGTAACTTAGTTCCTTTCCTACATTTGTATTTGTATTCTTTTCTCTTTTTGATATTGACGAAAAAATAATGTTGAGTGCAATATTAATAAATAATATGTCAATTTAGAAAAAAAAAAGTACTTTCCTCTAAATATTAACCAACATAAGTAATTTTTCATTAATTATTTTTATTAAAACCTCTCCCCTTCTCTTCCTCTTTTTGTTTATGATCAAATGATTATATTTTAGTTAAGCATGTCGGATCTCTTCGAACCAAATCTAAATGAATCAATCTTTTTTATTTTTAATTTATTTATATTTGATTGAAAACCTAACCTCAGCAATCTTTCTAATTTTCAATTCAACGACACATTTCCATGAATAAGACTTTTATTTTACAAGAAAACTCTCCTTCATTTCCTTAATAATGTCCCTACATTGTTTTTTCCGCCCCCCCTTCTTTTTGTGTGGTTTCGAAAAATAACCCGTAAGTACCCTCCCATTCGTGAATCGTGAAGCTCCACGCCCAACGCCAACTCGTGTGCCGCAGTGGATAATAGACGGCAGCAAGACGTCAGGCGTTGCAAATTTGGGGTCTCTTCTCGTTAGATTTCGGGACCAATTTGGTCTCCTATCCTCCAATCGGACGCGCGCCGATGGGTTCCATTCTCTGAGCGCTCTCCGATCCCCCAATCGTGCTCGCAACGTAGAAAAGGCGCCGCCTTTTTGCTCGTCCGTGGCCCCTTTGATGGGGCTCTGAGTTCTTCTTTCGCCCTCCTATCCTTGCGGATTCACTTTATAGGCCCTTTTGCCGAAATGGGCCGCTTTGATTGATAGGTTTCTGTGGAAATTTCGTGTGCTTTGGGTGGCTGTGGATTTGGTGGCAATTGGGTTCGTGGGGTTTATGATTTCAATGCTGCAAGGGATTCTGGGACTTTGAGTTTTGTTCTTCGTGTCTGGTTTTTGATCTGTGTGATTACTCTTTTTGTAGTTCGCCTTGAGGTCTTGAAGATTTTGATGTACAAAGTCATGAATGCTGTTTAAATTTGGTTTTTGGGAAATTATATGTATATATAGGTTGCTGGAAAGAGTATTGGCAAAGCTCATGTTTGGATCTCTGGTATGTAGCTGGAGCAAGTTGTGTAGAACATCTGAGCAAGAACTTGAAGAACATCGCGAATGCGGGGAAAGCCGATTGATCGTATGTTTTGAAGCCATTGGGTGATACGGGTCATGATATGCTGGAGATGAGCATGTCAATGATTGGAACCGAGAGGAACGCCTAAGTTCTAATTTTGATAGAGTAATGCAGGAGAAGGGAGCTGAAGGCACTGCAAGTAGTTCCGACGGAGGGCAGCTGAAACCATTTCACGGTTTTGTTTCTTCCGAGGGAATGGTTTTCGGCAGTTCAATTGACAAGCAGAAGGATAAGGAGTATGTGAGTGATAGTTGTTCCATTTGGAGCTTGCCTTGGGTTTTTGGGAAGGGATGTCACCAAGTTGACAGGGTAAATGTGGTGGCAAATGGGGAGCTCCCTCGCGAGGGTGGTGCTTGTGTAGGTAGTGGCCCGACTGGTTCATGGACTCCAGGGAATGTCAGACTTGGCGGTGGTTTTGGGAGGCAGAGGAGCTCTAGTAGAAGTAGGCGAAGTAGGTACTCGGTCTTGCCGCTGGAATCACAGAACTGCCTCATTCCTCAGCTTTATGGTGATGACTTTGAAATAGAGGAGTTCATGTTTAGCTCAGTGCCTCCTTCTTCTTTACCATCTGGGAGGCCTTTCTACATTATTGATGGGAGCGAAGTTATCAGCAAGTCTAGTTACATGCAGTCTGATTCTTGCAATGAAAATGAGCCGAGAAATGGAAGCAACGGAGTTAATTGCCAGGATAACACGATGAGCATCTCTGCACTACCTGAACCAAGAAAATCTAAACGGAAAAGTCCTCGGATCCATCAAGGAAGGGATGGTCCCAATCGAAAGCCTCATGGTGGCTTACTTGGTATGGTTTCTGCACTCTCTTGGTAAAAAGAAATATGATGTTTTATATCCAAAGTCTGCATTAATTTCCTCCACAGTATAGTTTTGCAATCTTTCCTGAATAAAAAAGTTGTGCAATGCACAAGAATATGAAATTAATTGCAGGAAACAACTATTTAACCAAGGTTGTTGCATTGTTTGTGAAGTCAATGCATTCCAAAATATCTACAAGTTTGAGAGAACTTTTCATTTTATTTGTTTGAAGATCATTTGTGAAGAAAAATGGGGCTGCTATAATGCAATAAGTAAAAGTTGTAGATTCCATCTGCCCAACAGGAAAGTGGCATATGACATGTTGCTTATGACCATGGCATCACTATTTAAAGTAATCATTAAAATGATAGAGCTGTTTTTCTCCCCACACTAAGCTGTATCTTTTCCATTGTTTGCCGTACATAATCATCTTGACGTGTGTAGCTTACTGCCAGCTCATTTCCTTAAGCAATAAAATGCTGAAGATTATGGGTTTAGATTCTGTGAAGATTTGGAGCAGTGTGGAGAGGGCCTTGGCATGTGGAAAGCCCACACGTGGACCTTGGTGAGAGAGAGAGAGAGGCCGGCGGTAGAGAAGAAAAGAGAGAGAGAGAGGGAAAGAGAGAGAGAGAGAGGGAGTTGCTGTTGTTGGAAAAATATATTACATTAACTCAAATAGAAAATACACATGCTCTCTCTTTATAAAGAGAGATAATCCTAATTTCTAAAATAGGAAACAAATCAATCAAATATCCTGAAGTTAGAAAATAACAAATTCTCTTGACAACTTGACTAAACGACACATAACAATACTAAAAATAGCAAACTTGGACTCTAAGAAAACTAGACTTGACCCTTGAGACTCCAACTAGGGCCGGCAGCCCACCTTGACCAACTAACATGCAATGTAGCACTGCCACGCGGCCTTTTATTCCTCACAGATTCAATAGAATTGGATAAGTTCTTGGAAGTTTCTTTAGCCAATATAGAGTAAAATAGATGGAAACACCCCCCCCCCCCCCCCCCCCCCCCCTCCTGCGGTTTAAAATCAATCAAATAAGCCCCTGTGGCATTACATTAGAGGCAAAGAACCCCCTTCTTAAAACTTAAAGACGACATAACTCAGTCTCCCTCCATAATCACCTTCACCCATCAGTCATGACGGCAGTTGCAGTTGAGCTATGTTTAAACAACAGGGGGGAATTGAATTCTTGCATGAACTCAGGGGGTTCCATCGTATTTTACTAGCCAATATATACAAGGGGGGGAGTAAATATACATGGGCACACATGTCTGTCCAATCAAATCATGGAGATATTTACAAGCCCCTCCTTTGTTTTTATTGTAAATGAAGACTCTTTAGGATGCTAATATGCTCATTAGAATTTCATTCAAGCAAGACACAGCATATTAGACTGACTTGTTCTGTTGTGGCATGTACCCTATAAAACAAACAAGAGGCCAACTTAAAATGTTGGTTCTTCCCAAAATTTGGATTTGGATTACCTGTTGATATGTATCATGCTTATCAGACTAAACCATTGATCATACCAATCCAGTTACTTTTTGATTTGTATGCAAGTCATATAAGGTGCCATTTGGGGGTTTACTAGGACTAACTGGTAAAAGACTCAGATCTGAAAAAGCAATCAACAAATTTTTAGGTTTAATTCCTGTGCTAGATGGTACCTTGCAAAAAAAAAAAAAAAATCCACCTCGATGCTGGCCAATGTCACATATGAAGAAGAGAGAATTGGAATTGGTCTTCATGACGTCAAAATGTTTCAGAGACTTGGGTATAAAAAAAAAAGGTGGGATGCTGTCATTCTTGGACTGGATTTCACATCTGAAGAAACCTTAATTGTAAGAAAGTAGATGTTTTAGTTATGGGCCTAGCAAAAGAAAATAGTACACTTGTCGTTTTCCTATTGTATGGTACAGAGCCTCTTAAGTTGCTTCTCACCGTTGCAATGTGCAAGTAAACCTTTGTTTCCCTCTTTCCCAACATCTCTCATTTGCTCTGTAACTCCTTTTTGCTTCCTGTTAACTGCAGTTTGGAAGTAAGCCTTCTTGTTCCTCTTTTCCATCATCTTTCATGCTACAATATGCCACTTCTTTTCCTTACTTAGGATATTGTCTGCCAGGTGCATTTGATGGAATGCTTCTTTTTTGTATGGGAATAAGTATTGGTGCCACCTTTACCATGATGACAAAAAAAAGGGAAGTAGACAAATTAAAGGACATGTTAAAGCAAAGTGAGAGCTTGGTTAAAGACTTGCAAGAGGAGTTAGAGTTGAAAGATGCCCTCACTGTTAAGGAGCTGGTCAATGAATCCAGTGAAAGACAAAGCCATACTCATATTAGTGAAAATATGCAAGAAAGTTCCAGTTCATTCCACAATGATGATCCAAACATGCACCCTGTCAACCAGGAGGCAAATGAAATCCATCAATCATTATCTGATAAGAATATAGAACATTCCGAGTCTTTCAGAAAAATTGAAGCAGAGCTTGAGGCTGAGCTGGAGATGTTAGAACATAACATGAACAAATCCAGTCGTCAAAGCAAAATGCCTGCTTTTGATGAGGTAAGCTGCTACAGACTGAATACTTTCCTATTAATGTTGTTATTGTTCCATTACTTCTTTTCTTTTACTTCTTGTGCCTAATATTTTATAACCAATTATACATGTATGATGATCCTTGGCATTTTCCATATATCGTCATCATCTGGATGCCTTTCTGTGCAAATATATGTCTTTAAAGGAAGTACTTGTACTACTGGCTGAAAAGCAAGGATTTCATTCATATTAATAATTCTTATTTTTGGGAAGAGATTTTGCAAGCAAAGATATCATGGTAAATTCTATTATATATATGTTTCAAATTATATCAAGCTCTATGACTTGTGTATGCAAAGTGGAAAGCTTTGAGTTGGAGCATGGAGGCAATAGATCAAAATGAGTCATGAAAGTGCTTCAATTAGGTGTCCTAACCATGTAACACCTAGTTAGCATTTGGTTGCAGGATAAGCTCTTCGGTCACCCATTTCTCTTTTTCAAAAAGAAAAAACCAAGAGTTTATCTTGTTGGATGGTTTATCTTAAGGGTGGTTACATTGGGGTTATGTTGAGAGAAATATGTATAGTGGTTTAGTCTCATATAGTGTAGTGGGACTTTGTTGTGTGTGTTGTCTTATAAATTGGCGTATGCCCCCCAGCTATTCTTTTGAGAAAAAATACATAGATACGCAAATCAACGGTGGTGGGGGTGTGGCTGACGCTGTAGACGACAGAGAGGAAGACGGTGAGGAGAAGAAGAGGCTGCGAGATCTTCGACGTGAAGATCGCTGATCTAGTATGGATCTCGGCAGGGATCTCGTGCGAGATTGGATGAGCTAGCGTAGACACGATGTTAGCGGCGATGAAGGAGCACAGTAATGGACCTATTGTGTTTAGGTCATTTATTTTTTTGAAAAGGGGGAAGGGTGGTTATTCACTCAATAACCACCCATGATCATTTCATTTCAAACTCCAAACATCAAAATAATTACATCAAGGTTAAGATCTGGACCTCCAAAACTCCACTTGGGACATAATGGAATAATAAACATTCTCAACATAGGGCCTCTCTCCCCTGAAAAGCACTCCATTCCTGCTTAACCAAACAGCCTACGACACTGCCAAAACTTTCGCTTGGTCATTCTTGGATCTAAACGTATTGTGACCTACATGAGCGCTCCCCCTACAGAAAGACGACCAAAAGATAACCTCATCCCGAGGAACAACCCAGTCAATCTCCATCTTTTGCCACACTTGTTCCACAAATGGACACCTGAAGAAGAGGTGCTGAACGTCCTCCTCTGCAGCATCGCAAAGAAGACAACTCATGTCAACCATCTGGGTCCACCTCGCTCTCCACTTCTTTGTCATAATCCTCCCCCGCCTCACCAGCCACGCAAAAATCTTTACCTTCAATTGACATTCCGCCTCCCAGATAAGTCTGCAGTCTCTCCAAAGATCTATGTTTGTGTCAGCCCCGCCGCCATTCAGTCTATGGAAGACCTTCGCCACTGAGAACTCGCCTTCATCCCAGCTATATGTATCACCCCCTACCTCAGGATCCCAGCCTTCCAGCTCCTATAACAATGTCTGAAAATCTATACATCTCTGATCAGACAGTCCCCTCTGAAAGATAGGACAGCAGGCCCCAGACCAACAGTCTCTCACTAGGGCTGCCGGGTTCGCCGCACACCCAAAGAGATGAGGAAACTTGTCTTTGAGGGGCCTACTGGCTCCTTGCCAATCATCCAGTCAGAATCTGAACACATCACCCTCACCCAACACAAGAGTGAAGAATGGGCTCACCTTGCTCATCATAGCCGCTAATCCCCTCAGAAAGAAAGAAGATCCTAGAGGTGGTGAGTCCAAAGGCTCCCAGGACTCAAAAGAACCGTAACAGCTCCTCATAACATCACCAAACATGCCATGCTCCCGACCCATGAGTTTAACAATCCATTTCGTGAGGAGGCTAGTATTCACCTTCCCCACCTCTCTGACCCCCAGGCCCCCCTCCTGCACCGGCCTACAAACCTCCTCCCAAGCCACCAACCTCGCCCCCCTCCTCGATGCTCCCACATTGGACCAGAAAAAATCACGCATCAGTCCAGAGATCTTGTCTATCTGCTTCGGCATCCTAAACACAGACAAGAAATATGAAGGAATGGACGTCAGAACCGCCTTCACCAGGACAAGCCTCCCCCCCTCGATAACAATTTTGCTGACCATCCTGCCAATCTCCTCTCCATCCTCGCCAATAGAGGGAGCCACTCACTAAATCTAAGCCTCCTGTCCGACAAAGGAAGGCCCAGATAGACCAACGGTAGGGATTCCATCTTCGTTGTAAGTGCCCCACCCACCATCTCCACCTTCTCGTCCACCATGTTCAACGGGGCAAATGTCGACTTCTGGTAATTGATTAGCATACTAGACGCTGCACCAAAAAGCTCCAGTATAATCCTCATCCTCCTAGCCTCCAGCCTCCCTCCTTCAACCAAAAAGAGGGTATCATTAGCATATTGTAAAATTGCAATATGGTCCCTCCCTCTAGCCTGGAAATTGGTTATCAGACCTCCCTTGCAAGCTCTGTGTGTTGCCCTTGCCAAAGCATCTGCTGCCAGCACAAATAACATAGGGGCCAAGGAACACCCATGCTTGACACCTCTCCTAGGTTGCACCCAACTTCCTGTCGGGTTCCCATTGACCAGGACCGAGAAAGATGTCGTCGTTACACATCTCTTCATCCATTCAATCCACCCCGTGGGGAAGCCTCTTCTCAAAAGAGTTACCCAAAGGAATCCCATTGCACCAAGTCATATACCTTGCTGAAATTTACTTTCCAAAGAAACGCCTGTTTCTTCTCCCTCTTCCAGGCAACCAGCACCTCCATATCACAGACAAAACCATCCATAATACCCCTGCCTGGTATAAACGTTGTTTACACAGGTGATACCGAGTCTCCAAGGATAGCTTTACGCCTGTTCGCCAATACCTCGGCCACAATAAGGTAGACGGCATTTGAGAGTGCAATTGGGCGAAAGTCCTGAATCTCTTCTGCTCAATCTTTCTTAGGCAGCAAAAACATGTAGAACCTGTTTAGCCTATCAAAACCCCTATTCCCTTCCACGAACTCCAACATTTCCATCACATCTGCCTCTACCAGCGTCCAGAATTCCCTAAAAAAGAATACCGGGAAACCGTTCGACCCAGGACAACCATCCGCATTCAGTCCCCACACCGCCTGCCTCACCTCATCTACTGAAAAGCTAGCCACAAGACCCTCTGCCTGAGTCTCAGAGACCTGACAAATATCCTCCCCTCTCCAGCTCCAATCACATCTGTTGTGTTTGCCTGTGAAGTCTCTAAAGAAATCTGCGGCAGCCCTACCCACCTCCTCCCTGCCCACGAATTCCTCCCCATGTATCACCAGTCTCTCTATTCAGTTCCTCCTCCTCCTGGTAGATGCCACTTAGTGGAAGAATCTGGTGTTTGGGTCACCTTCCCTGAGCCACTTCTGACATGATCTCATCTTCCACTCTATCTTAGCTTTTTTGTCCTACACCACACGTGACATCTTCATCCTTGTCTCTCTATCCTTAGTTGAAATAGGGGCTTGATCTTTTTGTCTGTCAATTCTGGTGATTACCTGTAAAGCTTCTACCTTTCTGTCTCTCCTGGCTATTCTAATCTCTTTTCTGTATCTCCTGAGGTGATCCCATAATAAGGACAACTTTTTCGCTATACGAGATATAGCTGACCCTTCCACCACGAAAGACCTCTATCTCTCCTCCACCATCCCCCGAAACCCCTCCTCAAGCAGCCAAGATCTGTCAGTTTGAAATATGTACTAAAATGAACTCCCTCATTCAGCCGCCACACCAGGGGGTATGGTCAGAGAAGGGCCTCTACATAAGGGACACCTCCACCACTGGGAATGCTTCCGCCAGCTCTACATTGGCCAAGAATCTATCAATCCTGGACATCTGACCGCAGTTGTTCCTCTATGTGTAAGCACAAGAGGATGGGCATAGATCAATAAGGCCATGGGTGGCCACAAAATCAACAAACTTATCTGATCCAGGGTCCTATCTCCCTCGCCTCCTGGGCCTGTCTTTCAGCTGCAGAGTCATGTTAAAATCTCCCCCAACTAGCCAAGGACACCCTTGGCAATCCACTGTTACCGACGTGAGCTCCTCCTACTGTTGAGAGAATTGAGTTATAGGTTTAGTTGCACATTGGAAGATGTAGACTTCTTGTGTGAGTAGTGGGCTGTAAATAGGTGTGTACCCCCCACTCATTCATTTAAGAAGAAGAAATACAAATCTGAGCCCTATCGAGTCCTTCCGTGATTTTCTCCACACTCTTCATGAGTGGGGTTTCCACGTAAATCCAAGCGTTATGTATCTCTTTTATTGCTTTGATATTATTTCTTCCACGTTATTTAAATATTCCAACTTTGTATCAGAGCAAGGTCTGATCTTGGGTTTTGTTCTTAAGTTTTATTATTCTTTAGATTATATGTTTTTCATCTCGTTCCGAGTTCGTCACAAGGAGTTGCAATGGTTGAAGCAACGGCGCAATCCTTGATGAGATCTCGAGAAGATTTTTGAAGTAATGAGGCAGCGATCACGAGGCGGCACGGCAAGGAGGGCCTCAGGAGAGATCTTGAAGTGGTCGGCTTCGCTGATACGGTTGGTCTTCCACCTGTCAATGTGGATCTTGCGGAGGTGGCAGCAGTCGACAAGATGGTGCGGTAGAAGCATGCCATTGGTTGGAGACCTACGAGACTCGTTATGGTCCTCTTGCATCTGCACAGGCAATGGCGGCGCAGCAGAGGAGCTGCAAGTGATCACCCAAGTGGAGGCGGCCTCTGAGGACGAGGCGGAGACGAAGACTTAGGCGATGGTCGCGAGGGTTCGACCACACATCGCAGGCGCTAGGCGGCGTTGTTAGGGCTCGCGTGTGGTCAAGGCAAAGATCAAGGAGGAGATTGCAACGATGATCTCTGTGAGGATCTCGCATCCGAGATTAACGGCATCAATCTCGTAGCGGTGGCGATGATGTTGGCGATCTTGGTGACGAGGCAGCCCTCGCCCTCGGTGATTGGGAGCAGCGGCGAAGACGAAGCAGTGAGGCACTGACTGCGAGGACGTAGGTGCAGGCAACGGCGGCGGTCACGCAAGGAGGAAGAGGCGGTGCGCGGAGCTTGCGATGAAGATAGCGTGGAGGCACTAATGATTGATCTCGAGGAGCACGTAGGGGCGCTGGTGGTTGAGGTAGAGGATCAACAAGGGTTGATCGACGGTGGAGTAGGCGTCTGCGGCCACAACGATTGTGCACGGAGGAGACGCTGGAGCGGTTGTGATGCCAGCGACTGGAGCGGACGCGATGGCTGCGGCTGCACGGAAGGAGCGCGAGGGCATTGCGGAGGATGTTGGGTTCCCTCTGAACCCTACGGTGAAGACTGAAGATTTTTTTTTTAAGGAGGGCAGTTGTTTGCGGGACTTATCTCCTTTGTTAGGTTTAAAAAAAAAATTCTCTTTGTTCGTTAGGTTATGTCAAAAAAAAATCAAAAAAAGAAGAAAAAAAAGGAAGAAGAAAGGAAGGAAAACAAAAGGAAAAAGAGAAAAAAGGGGAAAATCAAAGAAATGATGAAAAAAAAAAGGGTTGAAGTTTATGGTTGAGAGAAGATGTGGAGAAGTCTTCTTTAGTTTTTACTATTTTATTTTCTTCTTATCATTATTATTTTTCTCTCATACGAGTATAAGAGGAAAGGGAGAGTGTGGGAACTTGTTGTAGTCACCCTCGTTTGGGAGTCCCTTTTGTTCATGGACTCCACATGAGAAACCCAACTCTGGGAGGTCCAGAGTTTGGAGGTCCTCAGAGGAAGGACTCATTTCAGGTTTCTATGTAGGAGATCCACCTTCAAGGTCTTCAGAAGAAGACCTAATTTCAAGGATATTGAACGGGGAGCCATCAGCACCAGATCTTCAGAGCCAGCTATAGTTCGTCCAGTAGCTCCAGCACATGTTCCCACTTACAAGCAAGAACCAGTCCAGAGTGTTGTTTGTTCCGCTATGTAGAGTGGGTTTATTTGTGTTACAAGCTGAGCATTCCACGCTTCAGCTTGAGGGGGAGTGTTGAGAGAATTGAGTTGTGGGTTTAGTGTCACATTGGAAGATGTGGACTTCTTGTGTGAGTGGTGGCCTATAAATAGGCGTGTACCCCCCACCCATTCATTTGAGAAGAAGAAATACAAATCTAAGCCTTATCGAGACCTTCTCCCGTGGTTTTCTCCCTACTCTTCATGAGTGGGGTTTCCATGTAAACCCAAGCGTTATGCTTATCTTTTATTGCTTTGATATTATTGCTTCCATATTATTTAAATATTCCACCTCCTACATCACCCCTTTGGTCTGAGAATCTGCCGGTCTGTAGACCCCTGTGACCACCATCCTAGCCCCACCTACCCTCCGTAGCAGCTTCGCTGCGATAACATGCTCGCCCTTGAAGCAGTCCTCCAAAGAAAAAATGTCTTCCTGCCATCCCAATATCTGCCCCCTAGAGCGGCCAGATGCTCCAACACAACGGAAACCCTCCATCCATGAACCTCCAATTTCCTTCCACGTTTTAGTATCACATTCCACTAGCTTCGACTCTTGTAACAGCACAACATCCATCGTCCACTGCCGAATGTAATGCCTTAACGTCCTCCTCCTCGACGGGTCATTAAGACCCTGCACATTCCACATGAGCACTCCGTTCATGAGAAAACGGTAGACGGCTCCCCCATTTGAAACCGAAAGTTGCAGGCTTTCGCAGTGCGGATGACCTCATCATCCTTAAAGTCCAGAGGTGCAGCCACCGAGGCTTGTGGCTGGGTGCTATGGCTATCCACCACCACCCTCCGCCCTCGGTTGGACCCTCGATAGCTCCACTTCTGTTTGTATCTAAGAGCTCCGTCTTGGCCCCCCTCCACCATTCGCGACTTCCACCTTGTCAGAGGCACACCGGTCGAGTGTCCTCGCGGCGGAACCTCTATACAACCTGCTTCAGGCACTGCCACCTCCTCCCCCAGGCTCACCACGTCTACCTGAAGAGAAGCACCCACATCGCTCCTCCAGTGTCTCTCCTCCGTTGCCCCTTCGACGCCCCCCCCCCCCCCCCCCCCCCCCTCCTACTTCGCTCCTCTCCTCCGGCAGCAGCACCAGATAGCACTGCCGCGGGAGGCTCCATCAGCTCCTCGACCGACCCCAACCGTGTCCCTGGGAAGGAACCAGCTGTAGAGGCATTCCCAACTCCTTGCACTGGACCCAAACCCCCACTGCCCGAACCGGTGTCTTTAAACGGATCTTGTGCAGATCTGGCCCATGCGCCCGCCAGCCCATAAGAAGAGCCCGCAATCGGTTCAGCCTCCAGAAATCTCAGTGCAAGATCTCTCGCCACGCCGCGCGCTGAAGGGGAATTGGCCACTGATTGCTCGAGATCCGCCTGCTCCTTTGATCACGGCGCTTCCAGCGCCTCTTCCGCTTCCAGATGAGCCGCAATCAATGGTTTGTGCATTGTAATCAACGGGTCCACGTTCACGTCATCGCCCCAACTCTTGGGATCTCGGGCGTCGACCGAAACCTTAACCCTAGGGAGCGGCGCCTTCGCCACCTCGCCACCTATCCTCACCTCTCCTCCGACCACCTCTGTGAAGGAGGGGCCCTTCCCGAGCTCGAAAGGCCTCTTGCGAGCGCAAGAGACTACCCACAGGTGACCTCCATGGTGGAGGATCACCTTCTCCCTCAAAAGTCTCCCCCACCTTCAACTCCACCTCCGCCTTCAGTAGTCCGGACGGAAGACTGGCCCCCCAACGCTCGGATGACCCCCACCGTCCTGAGCCACCACGGGACCCCCTCCACCTTCAGCACTACCGGCACCCTCCTCGGAGCCCTCTCCTTCCCAGCTCCATCATGCATGGATGTCCTCTGCCAGGACATCGACCCCAACTTCAGTTGTGATGTCACGAAGCACAACCGCTTCACCGTCGCCGAGGGGAGCCCTACCACCAGGACCCTCCCATCGCCCACTGGGATGACCCTCGCCGCAATCTCCCCCGAGGTCACACCCAGCGCCTTCACCTTGGAGAGTCGCAAAAGGCCCCTGGTCAACATGCCAACTAGACCACCTTCCACCAGACTCCAAAGCGCGGTCACATCTGCCGACCAAGGAGCCTCCACCTCCGTCAAGGGAACCTCCACCAGCGGCGGTGGCGGAAGGCACCCAACCTCCGGGGTCTTCCTCCCGCTTCGACCCATGAACCTCTGGCACCGCTCCCAACAATGACCAAATCCTCCGTAGCCCCAACACCTCACAGGTTCCCGGCGCGTCCCTGCCCAGTGCCCGGTCTCCAAGCACTTGAAGCATCAGTCTGTGTCGGTCCTCCGTCGATCCGCCACTCCACGCACCTCCACTGTGGTCTCGGCTCTCCCCTTAATCACCCCAACGTGAACCTTCCCCTTCCTTCTCCTTCGGACGACCACCCTCCAGCCATCAGGTCCATCTCCTCGATCCTCCGACTGCCGGAGAGGTTCGACACTCCTCTCTCCCTCATGAAATCTCTCTCTCTCTCTCTCTCTCGCCCTTTCTCCATCACCTCCATGATCTTATGAAAGGGCTATTTTAGCATGAATTGACATTATCTCCTATTGTTAGCCTCGTGTTTAGGTCATTTATGTGCTCCAATGTTACGTTTGTTATGTTTAGCCCTTTTAAAAAAAATGGAAAAAGAGGAAAGAAAAAAAAAGAAAAAAATGGGGAGAGAGAAAAAAAGGACAAGAGAAAGAAAAGGAAAAAAATCAAAAAAGAAGAAAAAAAAGAGTTTGAATTAAAAAGAATAGGTGGAGAAGCTCTTATCTAGTTTATCATTGTTTATTTTGATTATATTTCTTCTCATTGTTATTTTTTTCTCCCATATATAAAGTATGAGAGAAAGGGGGAGTGTGGAAGTCTATTGTAGTCATCCCCCATTTGGGAGTCTCTTTTGTTTGTGGACTATACATGAGAAACTATAACTCTGCGAGGTCCAGAGTTTCGAGATCTCTAAAGAGGGAAATCCTGTTTCGAGGTCTTCAAAGGAAGGGCTCATTTCAAATTTCTATGTGAGAGATCTAGTTTCGTAGACTCTAGAGAGGGAGATTCACTTTCGAGGTCTTCAAAGGAAGACCCCTTTTACAGGGATACTGAAGGGGAGCCACCAACACCAGGTCTCCAAAGGAGAGGCTATTGTCAGAGCCAACTACAGTAGTTCCTTAAGCAGCTCCAACCCATGTTCCTGCCTACAAGTAAGAACCAATTCAGAATGTTGTTTGTTCTTCTGTGTAGAGTGGGTTTCTTTATGTTACTAGTTGAGCATTCCATGCTTCAGCTTGATGGGGAGTGTTGAGAGAAACATGTGTAGTGGTTTAGTCCCATATAGTGTAGTGGGACTTTGGTATATGTGTGGTGGCCTATAAATAGGTGTGTACCCCCCATCTATTCTTTTAAGAAGAAATATAGAGATACACGCCCTATCGGGGCTTTTCTCCCATGATTTTCTCCCTGCTCTTTATGAGTGGGGTTTCCACGTAAACCAAGTGTTCTTATTATTTTATGCTGTTGATATCTTGTTATTATGTTTCTGATTTTTATATTTGTCAACTAGTTAGAATCAAATACGGGTTCCAGTGCAATTATCTTCACCACAAGTTTTTCCGACTTCCAATATTAAAAAGTATTATAATCTCTTCTACCACAATAGGTATCACATCCAAGTCACTGTCTATTGCAATCCCACCATACAACCAGATACCTTAATACCACCTATCCCACCCACATTTTTTCCCTTTACAACTTATCCCACAGCTGCAGACCGAGTACCTTTGCAGGCCATTTTCTGAAGAAGAAAGCAAATCATTGCCACATGATACAGGGCTATTGACAATTGACCTCCCTTTAGACTTGTTAGCCCTTTTCTGCTTCATGTATAACATTTTTTACCCATTGGGGTTACCGTATCACTCCATTAGCATTGTTTACAGGCCTCATGGAGTTTGATCCTGTGATGCGTACATGATGTTGTGTTGTTTGTCTGCTTCATGGGACAGTTTTAGATTTTAACATACCCTTTGCAGTAACTCATGTTTTGTTGTTGGAAAGAGGATGGATGATTACCTGTTTGATAATTACCCAAACGTTAATCTATTAATGGTCATGAATGGCAGCAATTACAAAAACTGTTACAAAGATGTCTTCCAAATATGAATAAGTGCTGCAATGCTAAAACAAAATTTTCAACGTAAGGAATATGTCCCCTAAATATAGTGGCATTCCTTCCCATCCAGATTTCTCAAAGTGCTACCAACACCTTAGCCTTTTCCTTATTCAACCTAAATAGATAATGACCTGCATCTAGTCTCCCCCTCCTAAAAGAACACCAAAACTAGATTTGATTTGTGTGATCAATCCAATCAAGACCAATCTTCATCCAAATTTGATGAGAGAATGGACATGTAGAAAACAGGTAGTCGATGTCCTCGTCCCCAGCTTTTTTTTTTTTAAAGGGAGAAGTGTGATTATCCGGATGATAACCACCCAGATATTTCATTAACTAAGGCCAAAATAGTCAAAGAGCTATAAATTAGAGGTCCAAAACTCTGCCAAACAGGAAATATAAGAGAAAAAATTCTCAGCATAAGGTGTCTGCCCCTTGAAGACCATGGCATTCCTCTCGAGCCAAATGCCCTAAAGCACCATCAAGACTTTAGCCCTTTCCTTACTCGTCCTAAAAGCAATTGGTGCCCCATGTCGGCCCCTAATTTTGAACGACCTCCAAAAATCACTAAATCTTGAGTGTTGTACCCACTCGAAGCCATAATGCCCCCAAATCTGATTAGAAAACGGGCATCCAAAAAACAAGTGTGCCACATCTTCGTCAGTGTCCAAACAAAACAGGCAAGTCTTCTCCCCATCCTGCACCCATCGAGCTCTTCGGCACTTCGTCATGATTCTATCTCTCCTAAGTAGCCACGCAAAGATCCTGACTTTCAATGAGGCAAGAAGCAGACCAAATAAGGCTACAATCCCTGGAGATATCCGCATCCACTCCTTGCTTGGTTGGGGATAGTCTTCAATAGGCCTTGCTGATGGAGAACTGGCCCTCCTCCCAAAGCAAAGCATCCGCCCCATCACATGGGACCGAAGTCTGCAGCTCCAACATATCCTGGAACTCAAGAATCCTTTGATCTGACAGGTTACCCATAAGCAAGGGACACCACGATCCTTGCTAACAATTTGCCACCGTGACCTCTTTGTCAGCCGCCATAGCAAACAATCTGGGGTATTTGTCCCATAGCCTCCCCTACAAAGTCCAATCATCCATCCAGAAGCGGAAGGCGTCCTCAACTCCCTTGTGATGGGAGAAAAAGGATCGATCCTTCGGCAGGACCACAGAGAGACCCTTGACGAAATGCGAGGAACCACTCATCCGCTAAGACATTCCAAGTGAGTGGATCGCCATAACACCTTTGCACCACCTTTACCACAAGGTCATTACTGCGCTTGAAGAGCCTATTGATCCACTTTGTCAGGTGGCTATCATTCTTTCTCCCTACATTTCTCAAATCACCTTCCCTCAGAAGTCTGCACACCTCCTCCCATGCAACCAGCCAGATGCCAGTCGTAGATGCTCTATAGTTCGTCCAAAAGAAGTCTCTCATCTGACCTAAAATCTTCTTCGCTATCTTTTGTGGCAACCTAAAGACTAAAAGAAAATAGAACAGGATAGAGACAAGCACTGCCTTCAGTAGCACCAATTTGACCCCCCCTAGAGAGAACCTTGGAGGCCTACCTCGCCAGTCTCCTCTCCAGACTCTAGCCTATCAACCAGGGGTATCCAATCCTGAGTTAGGATCTTTCTGTTGGAGAGAGGGATGCCAATATAGGGGATTGGAAGACATCTCTCCCGCATCCTTAGCTCCAAGGTACACCGAGACGTCTTTATCCATAGTCATGTGGAAAGGGATGAGAGTGGATTTGGCGAAGTTGATATGCGAAGGCCTCCCTAAACAACTCCAACAAATACGCAGTCTGTATGCTTCTATCGCCAATCGCTCTAGCAAGAAAGTAGTATCGTCGACGTACTACAACACCGGTATCTGGTCACCCACCCCTAGCGAGAAACCTTTACAAAGGCCCCTATCACACATCCTCCTAGTGGACCTTTCCAGCGCATCTGCCACTAATACAAATAGCATGGGAGCCAGCGGACACCCCTGCCTCACCCCCTTCCTGGGTTGAATCCACCTCCTAGCCAAGTTTCCATTAATTAGGACGAAGAAAGATGTTGTCGTAGCACATTGCTTCATCCAAGCAATCCATCACTCTGGGAACCCCCACCTCACCAAAGACACCCAAATAAAATTCCACTGAACTAAATCATAAGCTTTGCTGAAGTTTACCTTCTAGGCAAAAGCCTTCCTCTTCTCTCACCTCCAAAAGGCAATAATCTTTGACGTAGCCACAAAGCCATCTAGAATATTTCATCCTGGGACAAACATTGTTTGAACTTGCGCGATGATGCCTTGCAACACCCTCAGCCTATTGGTTAGCATGTTTGCCACAATGAGATAAATGGTGTTGGACAACGCAACGAGCCTGAAATCTCCAATGTCCACCGCCCCCTTATTCTTCGAAAGAAGGAACATATAAGATTTGTTCAATCTATTGAAACCTCGATTGCCTTCTGCAAACTTAGTCAAGACCTTGAGGAGATCAGCTTTGACTAGCCCCTAAAACTCCTTGTAGAAAGCACCGAGAAACCATCGGGTCTAGGATAGCCATCTGCATTCAAACGCCATACTGCCCCTCTCACCTCCTTCGTAAAAGGTGCAATGAGCTCGACTGCCTGCTCTGCTAATATGGCTGGTGCGTTTGCCCCCAACTAGCATCATCGACTTGTCATCCTCTTCTCCATGAAGTCTCTGTAGAAAGTAGTGGCTGCCCCACCAGTAGCCTCTCTCCCAACAAATTCCTGGTCATCAACTTGCAGTCTCTCAATCCAAGTTTTCCTTCGTCTCCCCGAGGCCACCATATGGAAATACCTCGTGCTGGCGTCCTCCTCCTGAGCCACTTTTGTTTGGGTTTGGACCTCCACTCCACCTCAATCTTACGATTTTCCACCTGTACCGCCTGAAGGTGCACCGCGCTCGCTGCCCCACCATCCTCAGAGAGAACCCCTCGGTCCTCCTATCTATCTAATCTTGCTACCTCCACAAGTGCTTCAACCTTTCTTCTGCCACGTTCTTTGATCCGATTCTTGTACTCTCAAAAAATCACGCAGGGCCCTGAGCTTCGCCTCTAATTTCATCACGGTTAAAGCACGTGTCTGGGCCGACCTCCATCTCTCCTCCACCCTACTCCTGAACCCCTCTTCCAACAGCCATGATTTATTGAATTTGAAATATGTCTCGAACCTCCCTTTCTCATTCGTCTGCTAGAGGAGTGGGGTATGGTCAGAAAAGGGCCTCTCCAGAGATCGGACCCCTACCAGCAAGAAGGCTTCAGCAATGTCAATAGTGGAGACTGGAGAGAAACCCGCCAATCCGAGACATTTGGCCTGTTGAATTCCTCCATGTGAAGGCACAAGAATTGGGGGGGAAATCCAAGAAGCCGCGTGAGGTGACAAAGCTTGCAAACGCCTTTGAGCCGTTGTCACTTCCCCCTTGCCTCCAGTTCTGTCCTCTGGATGCAAAGTGGCATTGAAGTCCCCTCGATGAGCCATGGACACCCATCCACTTTGTCTGCTTCTTATGGAGTTCCTCCCACAGCTGTTGCCTACCAGCCTTGGCACACAACCCATAGACCGAGGTGATCGCCATCCTGTATCCATCTTGACGCCTCTTAAACTGCATCGTGATCAAATGCAAGCCAATGAAGGAGCCCTCCCTCTTGACCGCATCATCCCTCCATCCAACAACGATGCCTCCAGACCTTCTAGCCGCATCCAAGGATACGAAGCCATCCAGTAACCACCATCGATCTCCCTCCACAGAGCCTGACAGCTCCCCAACTTCGTCTCCTGTAACAGTACCACCTCTGGTCCCCATGAGCAGAGATATTCTTTGAGAGTTGTTTTTGAAGTTGGAAATGTTATTATGTAAACTTAGAGAAAATAAAGAGATTTGGTCTCTAGTTAAAGAGAACCAATCCCAATTATAATCCCATGTCCTAAAACAAACTCAATCACTTAACTATTCCTAAAATTACTCAATCCTAAATTTGGATTCTAGCAATCAATCACAAAATAACTTGCCACTTATGACACGAAACAAACTTGGAAACAAACTATTGTAAAAATCGGTTGAGTCGGCTGAGTAGTTGGCCGATTACTCCCAGTCGGTCTCTTAATCGACTAAATAACTCATATTCGGGCACATCGTCAGCTATGCACCCGATTTTTCCATAGAGAATTGATTTATGATTTTATTCTTTTGCTTAGTTGCTTTAACACTTCAAACTTGTGCTTTTCTTTTGTTGGACTTATGGCTTGTAGCTTGTTTTCATAATTTTGAGCTTGAAAATGCTTTACTTTTGTGTAATGGTATATTTTACTCGTTATATTTATCTATCTATTTATTTAAATATTAAAAAATACTCGACCGAGTACTTCTTGACTACTCCCCCACATACCGTATACTTCTTAATTAATGATCTGATCGACTGAATACCGATTACCAACTTTTACAACACCACTCTTTGCTTTGGTTTGCTACGATAACTTATTTGAGCTCCCTGTCCTCAACCACTGTGGCTGTCTTGAATAGTTGCAACAAATCACCTTTTCGAGTAAAAGACTGCAACATATCTACCCAACCATGGAAGTCGGGCACTCCTGTCCATGGAGATCATGGAAACTAACATCTATTATCTATTAAGAATGTATATCTGGAAATGTGTTGATATTTAATATGATATCTTAATGTAAATTATATAGAACTACTATTGGCAGCTTGTTAGGACAACATTCTGAAGATCTGTATACCGCTTCAGATGTGAAACTTTGGGTATTAAGTAACTATCAGTTATCTATAAATTTCTAAACTCATAATAACCCAACTCTATATTCAAGTAAATTAAATTTTAGTAAGCACAAACTTTTGAGCACTTTGGAATAACTATCTTATAATGCTTGTTAAAAATGATGGTGATGTGCGTCTGTAGCAGAAAACCTCTAGAATGGGTGATTAATAGGAAAATGGAGGTGTCACTGACAAAACTGCCAAAGCATGACATCGGGATCTACAAAGAAAGATTCTATGGATGTATAAGGGATTGATCACACCGATGTAAGGTGAGTTAGCATTGGGTATGAAAGAACCCAACCAACCACTTCCTGTAGCTTCTACTTGTGTCATGGAAGTTCTAACAACTCATCAGAGCTACATGCTTTAGGCTTTCCTAAACCTTCTTGGTTCCTGTGTAAAAATGGTGGCTAGGATCTCAGGCACTTGCTTGTGAGTCATGCCCTGTGGCATCCTATGTATTCTCCAAATGTGGGTAGGTCATTGCCCAAAGGATGTCCCGTTTAGGAAAAATGGTGCATTAGACGGAAAATCTACTAGTGGCTTTTTATGTAAATTCCTCAAAATATTCAATGTTTTCTATGATTTTTTAGAATATTTGGTAGAACACATGCCTCATCTTATATATATAGTTTTGTCATGGAAAATTAGTAAGAAAGTGGGCCTCTTCTTTGGCATGTCAAGTCTATGCTTGAGACTATAGTGTGCTAGTCCATATCTAGGAAATGATGAAATTATGAGTCCACGTGATAGATCAATAGCCATTTGCTTCATACTCCCTCTAGATATCAGAAATTACGAATGCGGTGTTTAGAAGTGGAAAGGCATCAAAGCTTCCCTTAAAACATTTTCATACCATACCCACTCACAGAAAAGCACTCTATTTCATTGTGTAGCCAAATTGAACAAAGAACAACACAAGCCTTAATACATGACGCATAGTCCACTTGAATGCTGCTTCTAAAATATCTCCAGAAATCCTCCATATCTATATTGGTGCCAGGGATGGCGAGACACTCCCCAACCATCCTTGTAAAATGACAAGAAAATATTGTGACATCCCCATCCTCACCATAAAAGGAACAGGAGGTATCTACATCCTGTACCCACTTACTCTGCCTAACCTTCGTTACCGAACTCCCCCTTCTAAGGAGCCACAAGAAATTCTTTAATTTGAGCAAGGTCTTCATCCTCCAAATGGCCAAGTTATCAGAAGCAACATCCACGTTCTCCACCCTCGCATCACCTCAGAGGATTTTACAAGCCTTCAGCAAGAAAGACCCCTCTATCCCACTCCAAGCAGTCAGGTGTCCCATCTCTCAAGTAGGTATTATGGGTCATACTAAGCAAAATTTGCAGGTCATTCATCCTTGCCTCAAAAAGGCCCACTTCAACCCTGGGAGTCCATGATTCCACACCAACAGGCACTGCCCTATCCTACATTCCTCATTGATTGCCCTTTATTCAAAATGAAGCATATAGCCCCAGGACCATCTTTACTAGAACACCTATACCTGTGCAGTCATCCTCCCAAAAATTGAAAGTGTATCCATCCTTTAAAACCAGCTGGAAGAGGGAGAAACATGCTGCATCACTAAAGCCAGTCCTCTCCAAAAGGCTGGAGCTCCATAAGGAACAATGGCCCTTTTGGTCCAATTCAAAGACGAACCACATGCATCAACTAGAAGATGATGGCACAAGCTGTCCTTGTTTAAGGAGAAGCTTCACCACCCATTTCATTAACAGGATCACTAAAATCCACAAACTTGAGCACCCCAAGCCCTCCGTCTTTGATAAGCCTGCAAACACCCTCCTACGCAACCGGATGAAGGAACCAGTCCACCCACTCAGTCTCTTTCCATTAAAACCTCTTCCTTATAGCACCAATCTTCTTGATGATCTTCTTTGGCAACTTAAAAATACATAGGTGAAAAACTGGAACGATAGATGATTTGCAGAAGATGCAAATATTTCGAGAACATTGCAATACCAATAATAGTAGCCTCATACCTGATGAAGCCCCATAAGTGCGTGAAAGATTTTGTTATTTGTTAGTTTTTCTTATTCTATTAGAGCAAGAGAGATTTTAAATTTAAAACAGGGTTAAATTTGTCACAAAGGATTGTTGATTCGATTTAATAGGTTGTAAAAGTATAATATGGGACTCTAAATTTTGTTCACTACCATTTCATTATGTAATACTGCCTTGGGGTAGGAGACTTTTGACTAATTGAAGAATTTGTTTCTTTTGGGCCCTGTAACACCTCTTCGTCTTGAGTTCCTATCACCTCCAAGGAGCACAAAATCTCTATCTTCCCCTAATTTGGTTTACCTGCCACATCAATTCTTTTTTTTTTTGAAATGGGGAAGGGTGGTTATCCTTTAGATACCACCCAAAATCTTATTAATCATATTAATCACTCACAACACATAGAAGGCTCACATCACAACGACGAGCTCCACCCCAAAATAAAAGATAACGCGGACGCAATAATATTCTCCACATACGGGCGTTGTCCTCTAAAAACTACCTCATTCCTATCCAACCAAATAGCCCAAACCACCGCCATCGGGCAAGCCCGCTCCTTCGAGCGAAAAACATTATGCTCAGCATCGGCTCCTCCACATCTGAATGATCTCTAGAAGCTAGTAAATGAATCATGAGCCCACCATCAGTCCTCAATCCTATCTCAAACCTGCCTCACCACCGGATAAGCAAAGAACAAATGGTCAATATCCTCTTCTGCCTGCCAACAAAGCGGACATGACCTCTCCGCATCCTGAGCCCACCGTGCCCTCCACATCCTAGTCATCAATATTACTTGGCCAATAATTGAGATGGCAAATTTCAATGTCTTCCATGGGAGGTTTAATGCTAGTCATTGGACCAACTTCTCAGCATGTTGGAGACAATCAAGCTAGAAGAAGATAGGCACAAGCTATGCTTATTTGCCATCTTTGCATGCACCATCACTATTTCCTGCTGAATGAAGTGTCTAGACTTCTTATCCTTTCCCTTGCCTCACTTTGTGAACAGCGTAAGTTGCTATTTTATCCCTAGATCTGTGAGAACTAATTGTTTCTTAGGCTATTCTTGGAAGGGTATTCATTGGCTAAATTTTGGGAAGTGTTAGATATCATATTGTCTTAGGGTGGTGGGATAAGTAGTGAGATTTCCTACATATCGAATTTCCTCTCAGTCTTCAGATTACCGTGTTAGATTGGGAATAAGATATTGGGGTTGATGAGGGATTTCTTCTGGGCTAATGTAGGATCGACAGGGAGGGGGGCAAGGTTGGTGGCCTGGGAGGAGGTGTGTAGACCGGTTTAGGAAGGGGGTCTAGGGGTTAGGGATGTGGACAAGGTGAACATCAGCCCCCTCATGAAGTAGATTGCCAGATTGGTGGGACAGGAGCGGGGGCTTTTTGGTGATGTTATGCGGCGATCTACGGTCCTTTCCTATCGTAGGGGCCACTAGTTTCCCCTCCTCCCGGAGCATCCCACTTTCGCAGGGGCTTGGCGGCGGTGGCAGTGAAAGTGCGTGATTTCTTCTCCCCTACACTGGGGGAGGAGGGTGCTTTTCGTTTCTGGCAGGATGACTAGTAGAGGGCTGGTTCTACCCTTGGCGACAGGTTCCCCCGCCTTTTGAGGAGTGTTGTAGACCTGTCGGCCATGGTGTGAAGTTGATGGGATGGAGCTTGGTGTCCAACTTTTCAGGGGGACCTCTCCGACCAAAGATGCGAGGAGCTCCAGCGGTTGTTGCAGGAGCTGGAAGGTTGGGCACCAAAGGATTTCTTGGAAGGAAGGAGATTTCTCGGTGGCAAAGGTCTTTCGCAGATTGGGAAGTGGCGTGGTCAACTCGAACATTGATTTCTTGCAGGATTGCCGATTGCTCTAGTTGACAGAGTGCCTGTTGAACGTGAAGATCTTTGCCTGGTTGGTGAGAAGGGGGAGAATTATGACGAAGCGATGGAGAGCGAGATGGGTCCAGTTGGATGACTTGGCATGTCCCCTTTGTGATGGAGTTGATGAAGACATCTAGCACCTTTTCTTTCAGTGTCTATTTGTGATGCAGGTTTGGCAGAGAATGGGGAAAGACTGGATCGCACATCGGGATGCGGTTAGCTTATGGTCTTCGTTTCACAGAGGAAATGCCTGTGACGGAGGGATCACCTTTAAATCCAAGAAGGATAGGGCCAAGGTTTTGGCGGTCCTGTGGGGTGTTTGGTTGGAGAGAAATGGGGTGCTTTTTAAGGAAGAAAGATCCTATGTTGTGAATTTTGTTTATTCCATTTCTTTCTAGGTGGTGTTTTGGGGATCTATTTTGTAATCTCTGATGTAAATCGATTTTTTGGAATGGAATGATTTTGAGTGGTTATCATTCGAATAACCGCCCTTTAGCTTTTCAAAAAAAAAATAGTGAGATTTGATGTGATTTGAGTAGAGAGAGTCGTAGTTTATTTATTTTGTATTTCATTACGGGTTATGTTTTGTTATTTTGTTGTTTAAAAGTGAAGTAGTTGGATGTGATTGGTGAGTTAGCATATTGTAGATAGAGATGTGTGATAACATCCCTAGTAAATCATGCCTAATCCACCTGCACTATTTATTTTATACTGGATAAGCCACCTAAACCACCTTTTCAACACCAAATTAAACAACACCTTAAAGGCATTCTTACTGAATCCTGCAGCTGTGTAGCACCTCCTTTGGAAAAGTCCATTCATTACTTCAGGATCTTAAACCATCTATCTTTGATTAATGTACCATTGAGCATACCCCAGTTCGAGTTTCACATGTTAGAACTTCTGTCAGCTGAAAGATCAAGATTTTGATGGGCATGCTAACACTTCATCTAGAATGCTATTATGCACATCAGAAATGTTGAACATAATATCCTCACTTTTGATAATCATCTATAATATCATCTGGTTTTTCTGCTTGTCTTTATCTTGTATTTAAATTGAAACAGCACCACAACTTTAGGGGTTGCTAATAGTATGTTGAAACAATTGCAGTTTGATGATCAGACAGCCGAGGTTGTCCAAGGAGAGCTTTGTGAAGACAAGCTCAATCTTAAATATAATGAACAGGATGAATCTAGATGCAATTCTAGAGGAAGCACCGCAACTTGGACAACTCCTGTGAATTATTCAGTGTCACCAACAGAGCTAAGCTTAAGGCTGCATGAGCTCAAACAATCCAGACTCGAGGGACGGATCAAGGAACTTGAGGCTGCACTTGCACACAGCCAGAGGCATTTCCATTTCATGGAATCTGATATGATGTATTCTCTAAACACAAGCAGTGACATGGGATCTTTATCCACCCAGGGAAGCCCCACCATTGCGGAACAGACAGTGGCAGTGGCACAACCTCTATGCATTAATCTATCAGGGGACGCTCTGGATGCATATAATGAAGCCTATGACGAGTTGATGAGGATTAGCGATGCAGAAGAGAAACCACCTACCCCAGCACACACAAGTGGTAAGATGTCGGGAGACGACCTGTTCGACTCTGACAGTGAAATTCCATGGGCATTGGGCTATGGTCTTGGCTCACTGGTGACTGATGGGTGCAAGGACAAGCAGGATGCCTCAAAGTCCACAGCAAAGTGGGCGAGTGAACTTAGATTGGAGGAAGCTGAGGGTGTAAGATATGACAATGATGACGACGATGACGATGTCGATGATGAAGAGGGGAGGTACTTGATCCAACAGATTGTTGAGAGGTCAAGGAAAGGTTCTCCTTTCGAACTAACTGTTCAACAAATGCTACTCTCAATGGATAAATAATTTTCTGCATGAAAAAGAAAAAGCATAAATTGGAAGTTAAAATGGCTTGAAGGTTAGTTTTGGATCTAGCTGCCTGTTTTATACTATCAAACTGCTTGAAATATTCATTGTTTTGATATATGTTGTTTCACCAATTTTATTGTGGCTGTTCACTTTTAGGTCCCATGTTTTTTGATGTTTCATGCTTGCGGATCCTACACTCTAGATCTGCTAACCACCATAACCTTATTTAGTTTAGCAAATCCTGGTCTTAGATTTTCAGGTTGGATTAAATGTTAAATTCACCTTCAGTAATTTTACTTGAGATCCTGTGGCTTGAGTATTTTCACATAAAGTTCTTTAAGTTTGAACTCGTAGTTTCCCATGAAACGGGGACATTTCTTTTAGCACAGCTGAGAAAAGGCCTGGTGGCTGGGTACCTCAAAGAAAGGGGAGAGAATTCCATGATCAATAAGGGCCTAAGTAATTTCTTTCAGTCCTGTATCTGTCAAGCAAGGGAGATCAACCAGTCTAGTATATAAGGTTTGTAACTGTGCAGGCGTTGAAGACTGATCTCACCAAACTTAGAAGCTTCTTGTTGGGGAAGGTAACATATGAACCTAGAACATTGATTTGAACCATGATTATCAGATCCATAGCATTTGTTACAGAAAATATGGAAAATAAGATTACTTATCTCTATAGTTCGACTTAAAGGGAAGAGTAAGATTAGAGAGAGGGAAGGGGAAAATTCTATGCTTTTTGCTCCACCTGCCTCCTATGAAAAATGAGATTACTTATCCCTATAGTTCGACCGAAGGGGAAGAGTAAGATTAGAGAGAAGGAAGGGAAAAATTCCATGTTTTTTTTTCTCTACCTGCCTCCTCCCTCTTGCCTAGCTCCTCCTCACCCTCCATGTCTCCGCCACCTTGCCTCCTCTCTACCCTCATCAATCCCTTCTCCCATCCTGTACTCCGACCTCCTACTCTCTTTTGCCCCCATCTTTCCTCTCCGACTGCCTCCTCCCATTCCATAATTCTCCTCCCTACCCTCGACCTCTTCTGTCTTCCTTGCCTCCCTTCCTCCTCTCGACTAACAGACTTTCGCTTTGACTTCTCTCGATACACTCTAGACCGGGCATGAAGGAAAATTCTTCCTAATGTTGCTCCTCTCTACCTGCCCCTATCTCCGTTCTCTTTCCCTGCTTCTCACCCTCCACCACCCTCCCTCCCCACCTTCTTGAAACACAGTGAATGATGATGGTCATGGGGGCAAAGGGAGAGAAAAGGGACCCTCTTTTCTTTGAAAAAGGAAAAGGGACTTTTTTCTGATGTTTTCTGTCAAAAATAGTAATAATTTTGTTATGGAAACTAATTTAGGATGCTAATGCTTAACTAACCATATCTTTGTTTCATCAACCATATAAATTCAACTAAGTTGGCGGATTATGTGTTTATATGAAAATTACCAGGGTTGTTACATAGCAGCAGATGTTTTAAAGAGACTATACATCAATTAAGATACAAAAAATATAGGTATTACGGATATAAAAAGCAATAAATGGAAAAAACCATATCATCCATAGGTTTTGAGCCCACATATAGAAATATATATTACAGATATGAAAGCATGTCTCATAAATTGAATGATGCAGCTTGGAGATAATGCTAATGTCGTGTTTTAAGGATGACACTTAGTGTGGTAGACACCTTATAAATTATGTTATCTCGGTCATTTGTCTGTTGTTGTACTTTTAAAGGGAATTTTCACATAGATAGCTCTGACATCATTTGCTACCGTACAAGTATCCTTGCGTTCTTGTTGTTTATATACATATTCTTTGAAGTTGCTCTCTTTAAGAGCATGCGGTTTTCATCAAATAATAAATCAAAATCAAAGTTGTTAAACTTAAAAGTACAGCTATTTTGTGTCTATCACCTGTAAAGCCTAACTCCGTTGATTTTGAGTAATTTGAACTTTACATGTGGTTGAACACGCGGCAACACAAAACTCTTTTCCCAATCTTCGATGTGCACGTACGTCAGCTAATGCCTAATATCTCAATGTCTTCTCTAATATCAGGTCCGTTTGATGCAATTATAAATAAGATATTTATTCTACGTGACGGTCATAATTATTATGATAAATGAATATTAAAAAAATTTATTTTTACTTATCACATCTATCTTCATTCATCATATTCATCCTTCATTAATTATATATATTTTCACAAACTCACTCACATTCATCATATCTATTTTCAATCTACTTATTTTAAATATAAATAAAAATAAAAATCAATAATAATATAATAACTTAATCATTACACCTACACTTACTAACTTTCTTCTTATCCATACACATATTTATCTTTAAAATGTTTTAAACTTAACCTAATCTTAAAATTTAACTCTTTACGGAACTGGACCTCAAAATCTTTTCTTTTTCCTAATTTTCCCATAAAAACTTTACCCCATATTTTTTCCGTGTAAATCACCCTCTTCTAAATCACTTCATCCGATACAACAAAAAAAATCACGAAAAGAAGCTTATTTTGAACTCAAACGGTCACGACCTTTAATAACTTATGAAAAAATTTAGTCACAAAAAATTCTCATTTTGAATTCAAGGTGAATCTCATAAAATTAGTCATAAAATTACATGAAAAAGCATAAAAACATGCATTATAACATGTGGAGTAAAAAAACATGATAAATTATATGATGATTTTAATCAACGTGTTTTAATTTTTCATTGATTTAAATTAAAATATATCGATTGAAATAAAAATACATCAGTATATTTTAATTTTTTATCAGTGGAAAATAAATTTTACACTTGAAAAGTAAAAATTACTTTTTCACCTTTAGATTTTAAATTTAAGGTTTAGAATTTATAGTTAAGGACTTATGAAAAGTGATTTTACCTACGAAAAGTGATTTTTCACTTATAGATTTAAGATTTAAAATTTAAGTTCCCACCTAAATTCTAAACGTTTAATCTTAAGCCTAAATATGAAAAATTACTTTACATAGGTTATAAACTGATTGTAAATTAAAATACACAATTGAAAATTAAAGTACATTGATATATTTTTATTTTTTATCAAATAAAAATAAAAAAATATTCATTAAAAATAAAAATATATCGATATATTTTAATTTTCAACTAATATATTTTATTCTTTTCATTGAGCAGAAGTCATGCATTTCAAATTACCTTGCAACGTACGTTTTCCTACTTGCATCCTAAAACTATTATAGCAACCAAGATAGGTTTCTCAACATGTAAATCAAAAAAGTGAGATCTAATTTAAAAAATTCCCTCATTGAAGATAAAAATCTTCCCCTAATTCACATTGGATTTGTGTAGACTGTTAAATTTGATAGCATAATTGTATCAATTGGGATGCAATTGTTACATGGTGATATAGGAATTCATGTTAAAATCAGTGAGATTTGAGATAGATTTTTAGTCTCATATTGAAAGTGAACAAATCTCTTGGTGGGTGTAAAATGCTTCTACCTTCTATGGCTTATGTAGCAAAGAGTGGGAGGTGAGGATGAGGGCTATGCACGCACGCGCACGTGTCCCATCGCACCCCAGCTTCGACTCCAGCTCGGGTGAAAATCAATTTGGAACTTGGACTCTTTTGCTACGGATTTTAATCTAATGATTTTGACGTGGATTGATCGATCAAAATGTATAATTGATCGACCAATTATTTTGGTCGATCAATGAACTTAATTAGTCAATCAATTGCCGTATTTTCATAAAACGGGAATTTTCATAAATGTCTGGTCGTGGATTCTATAAAAGGGCCACGAAGGGACTCTCATTTGACACACAACAAGAGCAAAAAGCTCTCTCCATTCTCTCCCCCCCTCTCGTTCTTGTCTCTATTTCTTAGTGCATTCGTTCGATGTGAGATTAGTAAAAAAATCTCTAATCACTTTTTTCAATCTTGCACAAGGAGATTGAGAGATCCACGAGAAATTTTTTGTTGATTAAATCATTAAATTGGTAAATCAATCGAAAATTTGGTTGAAAACCAAATTACCTCGACTTCGTTCTCCCGAGGTGATTTTTGAGGACATCCAAGATCGGAGTACGTCGAATCTTGGAGGTAGATCGTCGTATCATGGAAAGAGTTCGTTAGACTCCGACACATTGATATTGTAGGATCAATATCTTCTATAAAGGAAGCCCTTAATAGACGCTTCGATCAGAGTAAAATCTAATCCATTCTCGTTTTGTTTATTTATGCTATTATATGTTATTTATTTTTTTATTTTATTCTAGATCTTACCAAATCATACTTGACTTCCTTGATTTAATATTTTTGATCTGTATAAAAATATTAGAAATATATATATTTTTATTTATTTTTTTCCCATATACGTTTATTTCAATATACTGCTCAAGACATACCTCACCTAACAATCAAGCAGCCATGAGAACTTTTATTTCCACACACTATTGGATTGAAAAATATCAAAAATGATGCCATCGCCATCCCCAGCACCCTTGACCAAAAGAAATGGGTAAGCATGTTGAGCACAAGTATTCTGAGTTGCCAATTTCTTCCGCTTACTCTCCATGGGTTCAAGAACTTAAATAGAGACAAACAATGCATAAGATCTATACACTACATGCTTCCACGCAACTATTTTGTTAAGAAAACCCATTATCCCTGCATAAAAAACCGTGGAGAGATCAAAATTTGCAAGCTTACGTTGAAAGAGAGACCTGTACTAGCAGTTAAAAGAGGAAACTTTAGACCAAAAGGCTGGAACAAACAACTAAAGAAGTTCATCGTTTCCCGCTTCGCGAATCTTCAGCTCTGTCTATTTGCATAGCTATCAGGAATGTTGTCATCGAATCTCTGGTCGCCTTCATCATCCTGGAGTCCTTCAAGAGGGGTGGTATGAGAAGAGTCGTCATCAAATCCACCAGAAGCATCGGCAATAATGTCACCACCAAAATCACCTTCGGAAGTACCATATGAAGCAGAATTATCAAAATCACCACCTCTGACACTACCACAGCTTCCCTGATCACCTAAATTACCACCACTACTTACACTACCACTGCAAAAGTTGCCCACGTGATAACCAACTCCACCTGCCGCTTGACCACCATAACCACCACCATAGTTGCCTACTCCATAACCACCGCCTCCACCTACTGCTTGACCACCATAGCCACCAGTACCACCACCTCCACCTGCCTGACCACCATAACCCTCTCCACTTACACCAGCACCACCAAGACCACCATAACCACTTGCAGGACCACCACCTCCATATCCTCCACCACCATAACCACCATAGCCATTGCCACCACCATCATATCCACTGCCACTGTAACCACCATGAAACCCACTAGCTCTGTCGTGAGCATAGTCCACTCTCATAATCTGGCCGTGAGGATCCTACAACAAATTACTGTAATTAATACACAGTCATCTAACAAGGAAAATAAATGTTGCTTGAGCTGATAGGTCCTAGCTTTAAATGTAATAAGTATAATAGACAAAAGGACCATATCCAAGCAGTACCTAAAAGCTAGAGCATACCTATAATGCAAAGCATCTTTTTTAGATGCAAATAAAAGACTTCATTGCAAGTGACATAACAATGCAAATTGGCTACAAAGGTTCTTTGCCAACATTTGTTTCCGTCGGGGAAACCAATCATCTTAATAATTAAAAGAAACCTTAAGTTCTCTTTTATATAGAAGAAGCCAGGGAAAATTATAAGAGTACCCCTCAAAACATATGAAAAATAAATAAACACCCCTTTCTACTTTATAACTCAACACTCCCCCTCAAATTATGGCATAAATATCTCCAAGTCTCAACTTACTGCAAAGCAAGTCATGACTCTTCATCTTTAAGGGCTTGGTGAGGATATCTACTAGCTGAAGCTCTAATAAAACATATGGGGTAATGATCTTGCCTTCAAGTACTACATTCCGCACGAAATAACAATCTACCTCAATATGCTTGGCTCTCTCATGGAAGATCGAATTGAAGACAATGTAGGTAGCAAACTTATTGTTGCAATATAAGGGGATTGGCATGTCAACATGCACCTCTAGATCCCGAAGGAAGTCAACTATCCACATAACCTCATAGGCTACTTGCACCATGGCTTGGTACTTTGTCTCTACACTGGATTGAGCCACCACATTTTGTTTCTTGCTCCAAGACACTAGATTACCTCCAAAATAGACAGCAAACCCAAAAGTGAACTATCATCAACAGACCCCACATAATCTGCATTCGAAAATGCTATGATATCTAGGTTCCCATCTCTGTAGAACAACCCCTTAATAGGGCTCCCCTTGGGATATCTCAATGAGGCAAAACTCTTGCTAATGGATCTAAAATGGACTTTGCATGTGCTAGCTGACCTTGCTCATTGCAAAACTAATATCGGGTCACGTAATAGTCAAATACAACAAGTGCCCCACTATACTACAGTATCTAGAAACGTCCACATAGAGTAGATCCTTCTCATCAGAAATGCAGGTGTACTACGGCTCAATAGGAATGCTTGAAGGCTTACATCCAAGTAATCCAACCTCCTCAAGAATCTGTAGGGTGTACTACCTCTGGAAGAGTGAGAGACCAGATCCTTGTCTAATAGGTTCGATTCCTAGAAAGTAATGGAGGTCCCTGAGATCCTTAGTAACAAAGGTAGTTTGTAGAAATGCCTTCGTCTGACTAATCCCATCCTCGCCGTCACTAGTTATGAACATGTCATCCACGTAAACTACAAGAATAACTACTTGACAAGCATCACCATACATGGTCTTCCTGATGAATATGGAATTGAGGATGATCGCTAAAAACCAATTGTTTGAATCTCCGAGCTAAGCCTATCAAACCAAGCTCTCGAGCTTTGCTTCATGTCATAGATTGCCTTCTGCAAGTGACAAACATGCTCCCCTTAAGTATGATACCCCGACAGTTGCCTCATATAAACTTCCTCAACCAAGTTAGCATACAAGAAGACATTCTTTATATCCAACTGATGTAATGACCATCTTCTGTTCATAGCAACTAAAATAGTGATCCTCATGGATGAGATACGGGCCACTAATGAGGTCTCAAGATAATCTACTCTGTATATCCAGGTTAACTCCTTAGCAACCAATCTAGCCTTGTATTTGTTCATTGTTCCATTAACTCTGTACTTGATGGTATAAATCCATTAGCAATCAATGATTGTGGCACCTTGAGGACTTGGCACAAGATCCCACGTCCCCTTGTCCTGAAGGGCTTGCATCTCAACCATAGCTACATGCCACCTGTTACGACCCGAATCCCGAACCCCTACAGGACACGAGAATCGGACCGATTCAACTGATCCCAAGATCCAGTCGTCCAAAGAGAAAGTAACCAAAAAGCAGTAAAATAAACCATATTCACCATGCAAGTAACTAACAGTAACAAAAGTACAGCAATAAAGAAAGAACTACTACAATATACACCACCACAACAGTAGAGAATTAAAAACAGGTACAGAAATATGAAGTTTACAATCAAAGAGTACAAGCGTAACAAAATACTCACTACTACAGAAACGGGTACAACACAAGTACAACTACTGGGCTCTACTAGGTCCAGCACCCTCTGCAGTCGTGGGCTCTGGCTGCTCAACACCTGATCCTGAAAAAGGTGATAAGTATGACACGTCAGCGAAACGCTGAGTAGAGTGGCAACCAGCTAGCTAAGAAAGACAGTAAAGGTGGACAAGTAGCTGTTGTTTTTTATTGCTTTCTTTATTTATCTATTTACTCTTTCTTGGTTTATTTCTCGATCTTTCTCTTGATTTTGAATGTTCCTTGTGGGAACGATCTTGATTGCAATCTTTTTCGAAAAGTAGAAGTAGCACGTGGTGCACTCCTGGACGGGAGAGTCCCCCATGGTGGTCCTACCCTCAATCAACCACCCCAAGGTCACTGACAGACGTAACGGTGACTACGGCACGCGCGATAAACGCACGGGTAGCTACCCCGCACTGGCACGCGGTCAGTCGTTTCTGTTAACGGGTGCGCCCAAAGCACAACACGGAACCAGTATAGGGCAGAGCTCTCTCAGTAACAGGGGTCCAACCCCTCCACAGTAACCAAACAGGGGTCTTGCCCCTCCACAGTCCGCGCACCCTAGCCTGACTACCCTGGTTTGCCCAGTGTGCCTAACAAGTCGGTGTAGGACGGCTAGTTGAACCCCGGGCCCCGTGGGGTGGCTAGCTCTCTCCCTACACTAGTAGCTCTCCCCGGTACCGTGTACACGAGGGCCACAGAGTCGGTACAAAGTGGCCAGTCCTAACCCCATGTCCCAACCCTAGAGCGGCTAGCTCCGCTCTGCACTAAATAGGGGGATAATCACTCTCCTTGGTACTCCGTACTCAAGGGCCAACTCACTTCCCCATTTACATTTCCAGTTTCATTCTATTCATTTCCAGGAGCTCTACTCCTAACTCCCCGTAGGGTTCATGCTCATGTTTCTCAGGCCAAGCCATACTAGGTTTCATCATTTCAGGTTTATTCACATATAGCACGTGTTTCCAATGTTCAAACTTTCTTTTCCAATTTATATACATGCAGCTCGTATTTAATTTCAAACAACAGAAATTATATGTAGCAGTTACTAACAACAGTACTCTACATTTCACAGGCAGCTGTTATCCATTTACAGGCAATTATTATTATTTTATCTACTCATCCAGGACTGCATCTTAGGCATTTAATACAATCGTTACAGTGTTTCTATTCCTAGGGTTCATGCCATATCCTAAGATCTATCATTTATTTCAGATACGCATTTATGTTTGTAATTAACTAAGAGAAATCACTCTATCCGCAAAATCGGGAGAAATGGGGACGTGATTGGCAAGTCCACGTTCCTCCGCAACCCTCAAGTCCGCAATAGAACGAGGTCCTAACACAAGAATCAACCACAAGAAACCACTCAGAACATGATAATATGCATTCCAACAAGTAGAGGATCTAATAAGAAGAAGAACGGAATCTTAAACGCGGAAATCAGACCTCAAACGGACCCTAAATGGGTAAAAAATGACAACTCTGACTCAAATTAGACATCTGGAACATCTTCCAGACATCTTAAAAAGGGGTCTAGGTCATACCTCACTCCGTGCTGCTCTTCAGACGTCCAGAGATCCTACTGAACCATCTGGACCTAGTTCCAGACGTCAGACTATCTTTCCAAACGTCTGGAGACGCTCTCCGCCATCTGGTAACTCGTCCAGACGTCTGGATCGCGTGGGAGGGGGTGTCCCGTGCCTTCCCGAAGTGAATCCTACATGCGTATGCAAAAATCCCTCAGCAAGACACATGACAGAGCTTCGGTGGAACAGCCTACATGGCCATATCCACAGAAGGAAACATAGGAGGAAATACGTACCTCTCAGTCGTCTGTAGCTCCCTCCAGACGTCGTCCACATCGTCTGCATGTAGATCCAGATGTCTGATTCTGGGAAAAAATCCTAGAATCAGAACCTCCTTCGTCTTCTTCCCGCTACGCGCGACCTCGCCGAGCAGCCGCCCGTCCGCTGCTCTGCTACAACAGCGTCGGGGAAACCTCCCCGACACACACTCCGCCTTGCGCACACCGACCGTCCTCGAGCTACTTCGGCGAGGTCTCTCTCCCTCACGGCACGTGTGCTCACTTCTCTTCCCTTTCACTGCTCTTCTCCTCTCGCCGCTGCACTCAGCCGCAGTTGCTGCTCGCTCTCGCACTAGAGGAAGGAGAAGACGGGTGGGGTGGTGAACGAGGGAGAGGAGGGGGTATTTGTAGGCGTGGGGAAAGGCTTCTGTAGGTCGGTGAGGGGAGAGAAAGAGAAGAGGGCGACGGGGTTTCAGTCTGCGCGCGGCACGCGCGCAGACTCGTGATCGTACGCACGCAAAAATTAATTTCCAGACGTCTAGACCAACTCTCAGACGTCTTAAAGTGTTTTGATGTCACAGGTCTTAACACCACCTAGGGTCCTAGGGTGCCTGATTGAAATCTCTAGGAATAGTGGTAGTGGAAATAGTTGATATGAACTATCTGACCTCCATCTCTAGGTGTGAAACCCTTGTATAGTGAGACATCGGGTGCAACATTCATGATCTACTAGACCTCCTCACAGTCAAGGGCTCAACATCTTCATAATCAATCTCATCATCAAGGAAATCGGAGAACAACACCATCCTGAGATATGCCAGATGGAACTTGTAGCCTCCTGTAATATGCTTGTGTCTCCTGGAGGGAAGCCTCTATAAACATTCCGTCAGCTAAAAAATATGGCACCCTCTCAAAAAAGGTTATATCTATCGCAACAATATACTTCCTATTGGTTGGGTCATGCATTGGTACCCCTTTTACGTCCTGGAGTATCCTAGAAACATAAATTTCACAACATAGGGAGGAAACTTATCCTGGTTGCCATGGGATTGAACAAAACATGTACACCTAAAGATTCATAGTGGTAGAGCAAATGACTAATCACAATCTGGGTAAATGACCTAGTATGGAATCCGTCCCCCAAGCACTGATGAGGGTACCTGATTGATTAGATACGCAGCATTAAGTACAGCATCTCCCCATAATTGCCTAAGAACCTTCTGTTGGTGCTAGAGCACCACGATCATTTGTTTTGATGATAACAAAACACGTGTTATTTAACATTTGCAATTTGAGTCCTAGATTTCAGGTCAATTACAAATGTTGACGTGTTTAGACGAGTTCGAGCTCGCATCCAGGACGGATTGGAGGAGCTTGACGGAAAACAGAGGAGGTTCGCGTGGAGCGACAGATTGAAGATAGAAGACAAGAAGAATAGGATAGATTCTTTTTAATCCTTTCTTGTATCTCTTGTCTTTATTTTCTTGCTCTTTTTATTTTCCTTAGAAAATTATGTTAAAGAGCCTCAAAGAACCCTAACAGTAGTCCTAGGAACACCGGCACAACCCTAGGATACTTAGGTTTTCTGTAGAATACTTAGAAAACCAATATAGGGTTCAAACAACACTTCCAGACATCTAATTCCCAAATCAGACGTCTGATAAAGTATTTTAAGACGTCTGACTGTTGTTTCAGACGTCTGATATCTGTTAGGCTGCACATAACTAGTTCTGTCTGATGAAATCAGACGTCCAGACATTATACCAGACGTCTTAGGAGACGTCTGATGGACTTGCCAGACGTTCAGATAGTGGACCGTTGGCTAGCTTAGCAGGCACTCAAGAATATGACCGTTAGAGCCTTATCAGACGTCCTTAGGAATTTCCAGACGTCTGATAAATGACCGTTTTGCCTCGGCTGACCCAAAATCTCTTCTCAGAGATTTTCTAGCCGTTGCAACGTTTGGAAATCAATTCCCACAGTAAAAGTAGGTTTCCAGACGTCCAGACATAGTTCCAGACGTCCTGTATGTCGTCTGATGGACTTGCGCAAAAACCCTGTTTAGATCTGATTCAAGTCAGGAGGAAACCCGCATAGAATCAGACGTCTGACATTGGAATCAAACGTCTTAAAGTGGCCTTCCAGACGTCTGATTAAAGAGTTAGACGTCTGATAACCCTGTCAAATGTAATCATTGTCCTGATTTCGGCCTGATTATCTTGGACTTTGTTCCCAACGACTATAGAACCTTTCCTAAGCCTTCCAAAGCCTTCCTAAGGCCTCTATAAATAGAGGGGAGCCTTTACACACCTAGATACACTAAGAAAGACACAAGATACACACTTGGATACACTTAGCTACACACTTTCACACTCTTTTGTGTCCAGAAAAGATCTTGCTCTCCAAGCTTAAGCTCCATTCCCTTGAGAGCATCAAACCTTCGCGCACCCGCTCTCCCGCCGTTGTTCACGAGAGCGACATTGCGCCGTTGCGTGGCTCACGCACCCGCGTCATCGTCGACGCACTCCTTGCAAAGGGGAGTTTCCTAATTCCTATAGAAGCTTAGGTTTATTACTTTGTTGGCTCTATAGGTTTATTGTTTATTTTATCTTTGTCTTTTGGTTGGGTATTCGCTTTGCGAATTCTCGTCTCCTTCGTGGGACAAAATCCATCTCGTGGAGAGAAGGGGTTGAGGAACGCTATCCTCGTACTTGTAGCGTGGTTGTACTGAGGTTGAATCACCCTCGTTTTAAAGTGATTCAGTTAGTGGATTTGATCAACTAGGTTGATCGGAAAATCCTAACTCGAGAGGGTTAGGTGATGGTTTTCACCCGGTTTGGGTTTCCACCTAAAAATTCTTTGTGTTCTTTGTGTGATTGTTATTTTATGAAGATTGTTTATTTCCGCATTTTATTACGTCACCCCTCCTTGTAGGGCCAAACCTTCAATTGGTATCAGAGCAGGTTTTACTGTTTCGGCATAACAACCAGGCAAGAAGATCATGGAGGGAAGCATAGCCGCAATCAGAATCTCCGAAGGGCAGTCCACCGTCCGACCACCCTATTTCGACGGGAGGGACTTCGGATATTGGAAGTTGAGGATGAAGACGTGGCTCCAAGCCACTGAATTCGAGGTATGGGGATGTTGCGAAACCCCATACGAGATCCCAAAGCGACCCCAAGGAGGCTACTCGCAGCTGCAGATTCGGGAGCTTTCACTCAACGCAAAGGCAATGAATGCCCTGTATTGCGCATTGAGTCCGAAAGAGTTCGATAAAATCCAAGAGTGCACTACCGCCCACGAGATATGGAGGAAGTTAGAAGACACTCATGAAGAGATGAGCTCGGAGGAAAAAGAAGAAGAAAAAGAAGAAGAAACCGCTTGCTTTGGTTTCATGGCCAGAGGAACCAATAGCGACAGCGAAAGTGGAAGCGACGACAGTGACAACGAGGTAAATTTCGATTTACAAGAAGCTTTTAATGAACTATTTGAGATTAGTAAATCACTTAAAATAGAAAACAAAAGTATTAAAAAGAACCTTAGTTTTCTTAAATCTGAAAATGATAGGTTAGAAAAATAACTTAAGGGCATAGAAGCTAATCCTAGAATTGATAACCTATTATTAGAAAATCAAAACCTCATCAATGAAAATAATAAATTGATTGAGGAAAATGATAGTCTAAAGTTAGAAATCTATGATTTAAAGACTAAGATGCAAACTATAGAAAGAGAAATTGCATGTCTTAGGGAAAATTCTAACAAATTAATCAACAAAGTAGACAAGTTTTATAGCCCTAAGGTTGAGATAGGATCTCCGTCAAGGAGACCCATTAACAGATCCGGATCCAAGCTTACTTGAATACCGAAGAAAAATTTGGAATCTTATTTTGTAGGATTCAAGGATAACTACAATACAAAGGACTGGACCTACAAACTCAAGGCTGGTCAACTCGAGTTAGGAGAACTAAGGAGTAGACCAAGGAGGAGAACAAGACGACCGACGAGACGGCGAACAAACGACGGACCCGCCGCACGTCAACCGCCAGACTGGAGACCGGCGCCGATGCCCGAGCCTCCAAGCTACGGATGGGAGCCCCATCCGATGTGGCATCCACCACCACCATTCGGGCCATTTTATTGGCCATGGTAGGTGAGGTAAAACCATTTACCCTATCTTTTTATCATAATCATTTAGATAGGGGGAGTTAAAAAATGATGAGCTAATTGTCAATTTTTAAGGGGGAGATATAAGGTAGCTAATTTTCCTTTAGTAAGGGGGAGAAAAATAATAGCTATCTTGTTGTTACAAAAAGGGGGAGAATATCACCTTTGTTAAAATAAATTCATAGAAGAGCATGTTTTAAGGGGGAGTTATAGGAAATGTAAAACCAATCAAACCTTTTTGATAATGTCAAAAAGGGGGAGGATTTTTATGCATTATTATTTACGATTTTGTCATCATCAAAAAGGGGGAGATTGTTGGTGCTAGAGCACCACGATCATTTGTTTTGATGATAACAAAACACGTGTTATTTAACATTTGCAATTTGAGTCATAGATTTCAGGTCAATTGCAAATGTGGACGTGTTTGGACGGAGTTCGAGCTCGCATCCAGGACGGATTGGAGGAGCTTGACGGAAAATAGAGGAGTTCGCGTGGAGCGACAGATTGAAGATAGAAGACAAGAAGAATATGATAGATTCTTTTTAATCCTTTCTTGTATCTCTTGTCTTTATTTTCTTGCTCTTTTTATTTTCCTTAGAAAATTATGTTAAAGAGCCTCAAAGAACCCTAACAGTAGTCCTAGGAACACCGGCACAACCCTAGAATACTTAGGTTTTCTGTAGAATACTTAGAAAACCAATATAGGGTTCAAACAGCACTTCCAGACATCTAATTCCCAAATCAGACGTCTAATAAAGTATTTTAAGACGTCGGACTGTTGTTTCAGACGTCTGATATCTGTTAGGCTGCACATAACTAGTTCTGTATGATGAAATCAGACGTCCAGACATTATACCAGACGTCTTAGGAGACGTCTGATGGACTTGCCAGACGTCCAGATAGTGGACCGTTGGCTAGCTTAGCAGGCACTCAAGAATATGACCGTTAGAGCCTTATCAGACGTCCTTAGGAATTTCCAGACGTCTGATAAATGACCGTTTTGCCTCGGCTGACCCAAAATCTCTTCTCAGAGATTTTCTAGCCGTTGCAATGTTTGGAAATCAATTCCCACAGTAAAAGTAGGTTTCCAGACGTCCAGACATAGTTCCAGACGTCCTGTATGTCGTCTGATGGACTTGCGCAAAAACCCTGTTTAGATCTGATTCAAGTCAGGAGGAAACCCGCATAGAATCAGACGTCTGACATTGGAATCAGACGTCTTAAAGTGGCCTTCCAGACGTCTGATTAAAGAGTTAGACGTCTGATAACCCTGTCAAATGTAATCATTGTCCTGATTTCGGCCTGATTCTCTTGGACTTTGTTCCCAACGGCTATAGAACATTTCCTAAGCCTTCCAAAGCCTTCCTAAGGCCTCTATAAATAGAGGGGAGCCTTTACACACCTAGATACACTAAGAAAGACACAAGATACACACTTGGATACACTTAGCTACACACTTTCACACTCTTTTGTGTCCAGAAAAGATCTTGCTCTCCAAGCTTAAGCTCCATTCCCTTGAGAGCATCAAACCTTCGCGCACCCGCTCTCCCGCCGTTGTTCACGAGAGCGACATTGCGCCGTTGCGTGGCTCACGCACCCGTATCATCGTCGACGCACTCCTTGCAAAGGGGAGTTTCCTAATTCCTATAGAAGCTTAGGTTTATTACTTTGTTGGCTCTATAGGTTGTTTATTTTATCTTTGTCTTTTGGTTGGGTATTCGCTTTGCGAATTCCCGTCTCCTTCGTGGGACAAAATCCTTCTCGTGGAGAGAAGGGGTTGAGCAACGCTACCCTCGTACTTGTAGCGTGGTTGTACTGAGGTTGAATCACCCTCGTTTTAAAGTGATTCGGTTAGTGGATTTGATCAACTAGGTTGATCGGAAAATCCTAACTCGAGAGGGTTAGGTGGTGGTTTTCACCCGGTTTGGGTTTCCACCTAAAAATTCTTTGTGTTCTTTGTGTGATTGTTATTTTGTGAAGATTGTTTATTTCCGCATTTTATTACGTCACCCCTCCTCATAGGGCCAAACCTACACCTTCATGTGAGACATCAAGGTTTAAGCAATACCTAGGAGATGTCTCAACTTATGCCTTTCCATGCCATTCTATTAAGACATGTGAGCATAGGATATTAAGACATGCTAACAAACTCCTGAAAATCCTTCTTCATGAATTCTAGGGCATTGTCATTGTGAAAGGTCTTGATTGTAGTAACGTACTGAGTCTGCACCTCTGAGACAAAACTTCGCACAATTAATGGAATCTCTAAGTAAGCCTTCATCATCTACAAACACCACGTAGTATCTGTGTCCTCTTGAAGTCACTACTCTTAATGACCCCCATACATCATAGTGCATAAGCATAAATGAGACAACACTCACACCATTACTCCGTCGTGGAAAATTGCTCCGATGATGTTTTCCAAGTTAACAATCTTTGCACTCTAGTGTCAGGGATCCTGGCAACTTTAGATACATTTACCGCATCTTTTTGACTAACGGATGTCCAGGCCTCCTATGCCACAGTCAGGGGTTACTAGTAATAGATATTGCTTCGGAAAACAAGGCAGGTGTGTCAAGGTAGTATAGGCCATCTCTCTCCACCAATGATATCACCCGTCTGGCTATCCTAGAAGTAACAGTGCTCATCAAATATTACCCTACATCCAAGATCCTTGCAAATACGACTCATTGACAACAAGTTCATTGGGAATTCTAGGGCGCAATGAACATCCTCAATTAGCAACCTGGAGGATGCACGAACATCCCCAATGCAGTGATTGAAGATCTAACCCTATTAGCTACTCTTACATCCTTAATCCAACGTGGGGGCATGGGATTCACCAAACGCTCCATATTACTTATAAAATGAATGGAGGCTCCAGAATCAATCACCCATGCACCTCTAATCTTCTATTTCTTCTCCAATTCTCCTTGGGTTGCACACACTAACCCTTATAAATTTGAAATCAACCCTATCCTTGAGCAATCTGCATTCTTTTTGCATGAGAGAAGGCTCGTCATGCTAAACAGAGAGAACTTTTTCAAAGGCGAGAGAAGGCTCATCGCCAATCATACTAGGTGCGAGAGGAAACTCATCATGCAAACCATGACATCAGCCACGAGAAGAATAGGGCAACCACCAACCCTACCAGCCATCGATGATGCCCCAACACCTTTAATGGTGGTGTTGGAGATGCCAAACCAACTGCTGGTGGCACTGCCAGCGTTGCCGATTTTGCCAGTGGTGGCAGTGGCATTTTAGGAAGCTTCCATAGCATTGCAATTGCTACTTGCGACGGCGGCGACACTGTGGGAGACTTCCATGACATCACTGCTACTACCGTGCTTTGTTTTCTCCATCGAATCACCCCTATATCAATGATTCAATCATCTATTTGGGTGGATTTTTGATAGAATATCGGAACATCAGTTTACGACCACTGCTCTGATAACATATGCAGGAAAACAACCACTTTAATAATCAAAAGAAACCTCAAGTCCTCTTTTATAGAGAAGAGGCTTGGGAAAATTACAAGAATACCCTTCAAATATATAAAACATAAATAAACACCTCTCACTACTTTCTAACTCAAATAGTTTCCAATTAATCAAGATAGTAGGGGACATTCAAGGGGATCAGAGTGACTGCTAGAATTGAGAAGGAAGTAATAATATTAGACAAGACACAGGTGGACGTCCTTGATTTGATTTACCTCTAATTCTGTAACCGCACACTCATGTCATGCAGGCACGAGGATCCAAATTATCAAGCATTGCCGATGAGAACGGGTCCTAATTTTGATTAGCTGCCTACCGTGCATCTATAACCCTTCCATTGGTAGAACCTTCGACCAAAAATTAGACTATGAGGCTCCAAACCAAAAAGAAAGGAGTAATTCATGAGAACACAGTATGATCATAACCAACATCGCAAGTAGGGGGTTTTGGACTGTGCCAGTTTGCAACATTACAAATTTTGGCTTGGAACATTTCCTCCTTTCTAGCTTTTTAAGAGATGTCTGGAAGGCAATTTCATAAAAACAGTAGGATGGCCATCACAAGCTGTGAAAGATGATTGGAACGGCCTTCAACATCCATAGGTCAATGACTGTCATACCAAGAGCTCAGATGTACATGTACAGGCATTCTAAATGTAGCACCTCCCCCAAAGACACAACTACTAATGGGGAAAAAAAGCGAACACTCTCAAGTTTAGTTTAGCAAGTACTGGTCTAAGATTTTCAGGTTGGATTAAGTGCTAAATTCACCTTCAGTAATTTCACTTGAGACCCTGTGGCTTTGAGCATTTTCACATGAAATAGGGACATTTCTTTTAGTACGGTCGAGAAAAGGGCCGGTGGCTACCCATCAATGAGTAAAGGGGAAGAGGTTTCCATGATCTATGAGGACCTAAGTAGTTTCTTTCAGTCCTATATCTGTCAAGCAAGGGAGATCAACCAGTTTAGGTCAAAGCCTACCCAAATCCCTAATTATCTTGTCAAGCAAAGGAGATCAACCAGTCCAGTATATAAAGTTTGTAACTGTGCAGGCGTTCAAGAATGATGATGGTCATGGATGCAAAGGGAGGGAAGAGGGACTTTTGTCTGTAGTTTTCTGTCCAATATAGTTATCATTTTGTTATCGAAACCAATAAAAGACGTTAATGCTTAACTAACCATATCTTTATTTTATCAACCACATAAACTCACAAAGTTGGACTTGGGAGATTGAATGTTCATATGGAAATTACAAGGGTATTTACCTAGCAGCAGATGTTCTAAAGAGTGTATACGTTAATTAAGATACGAGGGTAGGAATTATGGATACAAGAAGCAATATATATATTACAGGTGTAAAAGCACGTTACCATTACTCATTAATTGAATGCGGACACAGCTTGAGGATAATGCTAATGTTGTGTTTTTAGGATGACACTTGAAACATGATAGACACCTTATAAGTTATGTTAACTCAGTAATTTATGTCTGTTATTTTACATTGAAAGGGAATTTTTACATGGATAACTCTAACATCATTTGCCGTCATACAACTATCCTTGTGTTCTTGTTCTTTACAGACATATTTGTTGAAGACGACCTCTTTTGGACCATGCGCCTTTCATCAAAAAATAAATCAAAATCCAAGGAGCTAAGCTTAAAAGGTACTGCCACTTTAAGTTTATAACCTTTAAAGTCCAACCGTCTGATTTTGAGTGACAAGAACTTTACATGCACTTTAACATTCGCCAAAAGAAAAACTCTTTTCGAAACCCCCGACGTGCACGTACGTAAGCTAATGCCTAATATCTCAATGTTTTCTGCAATCTCAGAATTACTTTCCTTTTTACTTATTTTCCTCCTAATAGTTCTGCCACATAGGTCTACCTAAATCACCCCTCTAAATCATTTGATCCAAATACAGGAAGAAAATAACGAAAATAACTTATTTTGAAGTTAATGGCATGAACGTGAGAAATGGTCACGACCTTTAATAAGTCGAGCAAAATCTCATAAAATCTCAATTTGACTTCAAGATGAGGTCATAAAACTATCATAGCAACCAAGAAAGGGCTCTCAACGTGTGAATAAGAAATGAAAGATCTAGATTAAAAAATTCTGTGACAATAAAACCCTTCCTCTGATTCACATTCGATTTATGTAGACTGCTCAAGAATGACCTCACCTACCAATCAAACAGCCTTAAGAACTTTGATTTCCATACAATCTAGAGTAGAAAAAATTAAAAATGATGGCATCTCCAGCATCCATGACCAAATAAAAATGGCTAAGCATGTTTGGCTCAAGTATTCTTTCAGTTGCCAATTTCTTCCGCTTACACTCAATGGATTCAAGTACTTAAATAGAGAGGAACAACGCATAAGATCCATACACTGTATGCTTCCACCACCCGACTATTTTATTATTAAGACACAACCCATAATTCCTGCATAGAAAGCCATGGAGAGATCAACTTTCGCAATCTCCTGTATGAGAGAGACCTGCACTAGCAGTTAAGATGAAACTTTAGAAAGTAGTCATGATGCTCTGCCAAAAGGCTGGAATAGACAACCAAAGAAGTTCATCATTTCCCAACTTCACGAATCTTCAGCCCTGTCTGTTTGCATAGCTATCAGGCACGTTGTCATCAAATCCACGGTCGCTTTCGTCACCCTGGAGTCCTTCGAGAGGGGTGGTGTGCAAAGAGTCCTTGTCATCAAAGCCACCGGAAGCGTCACCCATATTGTCACCACCAAAATCACCTGCGGAAGTACCATATGAAGCAGAATTATCAAAACCACCTTCAGAAGTACCATGTGAAGCAAAATTACCAGAATCACCACCTCCGGTATCACCATAGCTTCCCTGATCACCAAAATTACCACCACTACTTGCATGGTCACCACTACTGCCACTGCCAAAGTTGCCCACGCCATAACCACTTCTACCTGCTGCTTGACCACCATAACCACCAGTACCACCACCACCACCATAGGTGCCTACTGTACCACCATAGCCACCAGAACCACCACTACCACCACCATAGTTGCCTACTCCATAATCACCATCTCCACCTGCCGGACCACCATAACCATCGGTACCACTACCACCACCATAGTTGCCTACTCCACTACCACCATAGCCACCAGTACCACCACTACCACCACCATAGTTGCCTACCCTGTAATCACCACCTCCACCTGCCTGACCACCATAACCCTCTCCACTTACACCATCACCAGGACCACCATAACCACCTGCAACACCACCACCTCCATATCCTCCACCACCATAGCCACTATAGCCAGTGCCAGGGCCACCACGAAACACACTAAGTCTTTCACGAGCATAGTCCACTCTCAGATAACGGCCTTGAAGATCCTACAGCAGATCATTGTAATACAGTCATCAAACAAGGAACATAAATGTTATTTGGGCCATTTAACTATCTATTGTTAACACCAAAAGATGATCCACATTAACGCAGAAAATAGTTGTGATAACATGTAGATGCTCTCAATAACACCTGTAGAGACGTTCCATGGAAGGAAAATTCTAATGAACCTAAAACAGCAAATCTAAACCACTCCTGTACTCAAATTAGCTGGTAGGTCCTAGCTTTAAATGTAATAAGTGTGATAGGCAAAAAGTCTATATATCCAAGCAGGTACCTAAAAGCTACAGCATACCTATAAAGCAAGGCATCTCTTTTAGATGTAAATAAAAGACATCCGTGCAAGTGACACAATAATGAAAATCGGCTACAAAGGTTCTTTGCCAACATTTGCTTCCACTTAACCAAGATAGCAGGGGACATTCAACGACATCAGAGTGACAGAATTGAAAAGGAAGTAATAATATTTGACAAGACAGGTGGACGTCCTTATTTTACCTCTAATTCTGTAACCGCACACTCATGTCATGCAGGCAAGAGGATCCAAATTATCAAACATTACTGACGGGAACCAGTCATTATTTTGATTAGCTGCCTACTGTCCATCTATAACTCTTCCATTGGTAGAACCTTTGACAAAAAATTAGCTGTGGCCTTAGTGCAAGACTATGAGGCTTCAAACCAAAAAGAAAGAACCTAAAGGAGTAATTCATGAAAAAATTGTCATCACAACCAACATGGCAAGTAGGGGGCTTTGGACAGTATCAGTTTGCAACATTACAAACTTTGGCTTGGAACATTTCCTCCTCTCTACCTTTTTAAGAGATGTCTGGAAGACAATTTCAGAAAAATAGTAGGATGGCTATTACAAGCTGTGAGATGATCAAAACGGCCTTCTACATCCATAGGTCAATGACTGTTGTACCATGTGCTCAGATGTACATGTACAGGCATTCTAAATGTAGCACCTCCGCCCAAGACAACTACTAATGGGGGAAAAAAAGCGATTATTCTCCACCGTACTATTTCTGGAAAAGATAACTTGTATTATAATGCAATTCAAGCATCAATTCACCATAGGCTTTTGCAGTTTCAAACTCTAAGCATCAAACAGAACTTCAGATACGGAAAATAAAAAAATTCAAACTCGGGAAAACCATGTATAAAAGCAAAAGAAAACTAAATTTTTTTGTTGCAGAAACTTCTGATTTCATCTATTGCATGGAATGGGGGAATTTCTCTCTACTTTTTGTGAAGAAAAAAGAATGATTGGTTCAGATCACTCTCCCACCTTCACAACTTATATTTGAAATTAGACTAGAAAAATCTGCTTGGCACCCTTTGCCACGAGGAAAAAGGCGGCGCCCTGACAACAGTTTCAACATAGACCTCTTTCCAATAATGTTTGCATCTCTTTAGAGCTAAGTTGCCAAATAGTGGCTTGGGAGCACAAAGATAAGAGGCAATAGCTCCAAAACAACTTAATCCTTTAGCGAAGCTCCACTAAAGAATGTAAAAAAAGGAGTTGGATTCCCAGTCAGAGAAAGTGAAAATTAGTGCTCAAGGAGAGAACAAACATTGAAAAAGGAGACTGAACGATTCAGTGAATGTCAAGTATTAAAAAAAAAAAGTCAATAAGAGCTCTAGCATGTATTGACAAAGATGTCACATGGGCATGAGAGATCTAGAACAAATGCAACATGATATAGGGATTACAATATTTGCACCATGGATCTATAATAAACATGGAATGATCATAGAAAAAAAAATATGCTAAATAAAGAGAAAGTGCAGTTCACAGAGTGCCCTATAAGCAGGCATACCAGAAATCTACATGGAAGACCATTTCTCTGAGAGGATTATGATCCCTAAAAATCACTTTATGTTCGGTGGTTACTGACCTCAAGTGAGTGACCATCTTTTTAAGTTTTTCAGAAGAAAAAAAGAAGAAAAAAGATACTTTATTCTCTTCAATAACTTCTAGAGCACAATGATTGTCAATCTAAAGCCCTCTTGTAGGCTATCTGAAAGAAGAAAAGATTGTGAAGTTATCACCATGTGACAAAATCGACCAGAAATAAACATAGGACTTCAGCATTTTGCAGCAACATCCATAGCAGCTTTGAAGAAGAACCATTTGTCTCACCAAACAGTGAATTTTTTTTAACCCAACTTCCATCTATACACCAGTTGCTTTACATGATTTTGAGGCATTCATAAAGGTCTTCAATCCAACAAACTGTATTCAGTAACATCAACTTAGGGATTTTATTATCATAACCATTCAAGAGCACAATCATCCTACAATCGCAGCAAACCATTTAACATTCAATTTAAATTAAAAGTCAGATACACCTATCCAACAAGAGAACAGAATTCAACCTATCTGAACATTCCACTCTAAACTAACCATGCAAAAAGGAGAGAAGGGGAAATAATTTTGTCTATTTATCTGGGTCAACAAAGACTCCAGATTAAATGAATTGACAGGAGCCTAACAAAATTATCAATGGCCAATGCTGCAGGGCAACATGGGCCTGCCAAGACAAAATGAAAGCAGCATAGCAGAGAATTTTCCATCATAAACAAGTCAACATGACTAACATCGTAATCTAAAAGCCACATAGGTCAAGCCAAGGCTGTCAAAGGCGAGAGGCACTAAAAAATGAGGGGGACCCAAAATGCTCAAGGCATTGGGCACTTGCCTAGGCGCTCACCGGAGAAAAATGAGACGCTATATATATATATATATATATATATATATATATATATATATATATATATATATGATGTCATGATTGCATATATATAATATAAAAGATATATAAATGATTAAACAAATAGGTGCAAAGCACATATACATGCACATTGATACATATCATTGGTGTGTGTATACGATTTTGTACATTTACATATGCATATATGTAAATGTATACATTATATTTATATGTTATACTTATGCATATATGTGTATACGTACACATATATTTGTATATATAAGTTAACATGTACATACATACATACACAAACATACCAAAGCACATATACATGCACATTGATACATATCATTGGTGTGTGTATACGATTTTGTACATTTACATATGCATATATGTAAATGTATACATTATATTTATATGTTATACTTATGCATATATGTGTATACGTACACATATATTTGTATATATAAGTTAACATGTACATACATACATACACAAACATACAAAATGTGTGTGTGTGTGTATGCACCATTGTATATCTATTTAAGCACATGTATATGTATAAATCTATACATATGTGCTCATACATACACGTGTGTTTAAGTAAGAGAGAGTACTCAAAAATTAGGTGAAAAGAAATTACAACCCTTAAAAGTATTTAAAACAATGAAGAACCAGTAAACTTTGTTCAGGCACTTGTTTGGGGCTTCTAACGCCTTTGCCTAGGTGCTCACCTAGGCAGCACCTCAACCAAATCAACCGAGGCAAACCTTGTTGAGGAGGCACTAGGGCCTCACCCTGCCTCAACCTGGCACCTAGGCAAGCCTAGGCAAGTGCCTTGACAGCACCAGGTCAAGCACCAAAAGGTAGAAAGTATCGTCATGACTCCTAAAAACACTTATTTACTCACTGGACCATTGAAGGCACTACATCTGATCACCAAACCCTGCTTGCATTGGTTTGGGAGCTGATTAGTTCCCCCAGCACTTCCTACAGTTTGCATACCTCAATAAAAACAAGGCAAGGAAGAAAATAGAACAAATTACTGTAACACCAGTAGAAAGAGATCACTGAATGGATACAAACAAAGAGATCCCCACACAATTTATACTAGAATTACCTACTGAAGACTAAATTGCTGCTCTTAGCCAATTACAGAGATATATTCATTTGAAAAAAAAGCAAATGTAAGTACGCCTATAATTAATAACTAAATATAAATCTTGCTTCCCTATCCCCAAGAGGCTTTGCAATACTTTGTTCCATATAGAAACCAACTTTTGGAGAAAAATCCTTCAAGAATTTCCACCACACTGGAGAAATGCTTGCCTACCAAGTAGGTCCACTTACACCTAGCAGGATAGCAATAAATTTTTCAACTAGGGAAGGAGCTTTGGAACCTACAGTATCTAAGGACGGAAAGATTTGGCCATAACAAGCATTGAGACACTGGAAATAAAAGGTGTTATAATCATTGTGCAGCACTTGAGCCCTAGGTTCCAATTCCAAATTGGCCAATTACCGGATACCTTTCAAAAGTTATATACAACCACTCAATCAAGCAGTTAATATTCTCAACTACACTTGATGTGTTAGCTTACTTGCAGCTAACAGAGAGATACTCCAAAATTGATCTAAACGGAGGCAGAGAATCCATATAGCCAACCCCACTAAGCCCACTTAATATGGGATTTGTTTTAATTCTGAATTAAACACACCCAACAGGTTAAGAATATTACTTCCTGAAGAAAACGTTAGGAGTATTAAGGAACAGAACTGTTCAATCTTGGTTTAGCATAGTGTGCCTATATTTAGATCAACGATGAAATTTGATTTCCATACTTTTAATGGATAATCACTTATATTTCACTTATAAACAGCACTCCATTGATTTCTTCAACATCAAAATATCAACAACTTCCATGTAGTAGGAGAATACCAGTATATACCTTTCCATTCATACCATTAAGAGCAGCAGAAGCATCTTCTGGAGATGTAAATGTCACAAAACCAAAACCTCTCGACCTTCCGGTCTCTCTGTCTATGATAACCCTTGCTGAGAAGGAACAAAACATATGGAGGTTCATACAAAAGTTTGGAAAAAAAAGATTTATGAAAAGTAGAAGCATTGAAAAAAAAAAATCAATACCTTCAACCACTTCTCCATAACCAGAGAATGCATCCATCAGACTCCCATCATCAATTGCATATGTAAGTCCTGATTGAAGAGAAAAAACACAGACTGGATATCAATGAGCTTAAACTAGAAATAATACTCTAGTATCCAATCAATTACACGAACCTCCAACAAACAGCTTTGAAGATGACATGCATCTTATGGCCTGGTAAATCGATGGTCTAGATGAAGCTGCTTGTTTCACAATATTTCCAACCTTGCTGAGGAAAGCCATTGTAGGACCTGGACCAATAAATTAAAAATAAGTCAACAACACATGCTAATATCATACTATGGTGTAAAAGAACAGATAACTGACTACCCGCTTCCATGTTCCCCGAATCACCCTCCTCCCCAATCTACATCTTATTGCAACTGCACAAAAGACATGTGATGCATAGTGGGGTAGGGGAAGGAGACCACTACTCTAATTCCTTTTTCTAACTAACACCTTAACCAACTGAAAGCTCGCATATTAAAGACATGTTACAGTGTATTGACAACAATACTTATTTATAATATGACAAGAAGTCACCAAAAACATGTTCAAAACAAAGACAACTAGCGAGCAAAAAGAATAGAGAAGACAAGTTACCATAATTCAGAAAAACAAAGAAAAAAACGCATTGCATAGAAGAGCTTTCTGGGCATATGCCACAAGAACATGATGTGTTGCTTTACCTAAGATGGCTAGAATTACATGAATATCACTTTTTGCTCTATTTAGACTAGAAAAAACACATTCTTGGGTATCTATAAGACATTTTTCAATGAAAAACTGAGACTGAGGTTCACAACGCTTCAAAACCTCCGTTTTTTTTGGAACGGTGAAATCTCGTAATTTTACCATATGAATATATGATACAACTAAAGTGAAAAAAAGGTCACAAAAACCACAGCCCCCATCACATATTACTCATCAAGAACATCCCTAACCATATCCTGAGCATCCAAAAATCACCTAAAGATCATATCGTTTACAAACCAAACCAAATTCAACGATCTATTTAGACGGAATCACACTGAAGCAACGCTAATATCAACAAGCCAAACAGCTAGGCCCTAGAAATTGCACAGAAACAAGTGGCCGACACCAAAGATCCCCGCTTTGATCAACCTAACAGGCTACATGAGACCAACTAATTTAAGAGGGTGTTGACGGAGAGAAAAGATCTAACCTTTGGGCGGATCCCTAAGCTGCAAACCCCCAGCGCGAGGGCTCCGCAGTCGAAAAACCCTAATTTGGGGAGTGAAGGGTTTTTCGAGTCTTTGTAAGGAGATTGGGAACGGGTACTTATGTCAATCTTGGAGAGATCTTGGCCGTTGGATATCGGATGAGGCTCATCGGCCGTCGGATGATGCCACTCCGCGTTGATATTTGTTGGGTTGATTGCATGTGTACCCTCCTAAAAAAAATTGCGACTTTTGAAGGTACCACCGTTGTGAGGAGATTGTTGCTCCAGCTACAACCTTTTGGATAGACCTCTTCTAACTTTGCGTCAGGTCAGTTTGTCGGTCAGGCTGACCCCTTAATCCAACTTGATTCACGGATGCAAATGTTCGACCCAAGTCCCATCACAATATAGGTGAAGGTACCCGTTGAGTTACTATCTTACCATGTGATAAGGAAAGGAAATTTTTCATTTAAATCTAACAAAGAAAGTCTCGCAAAGATTCAAGAAAAAGTCCATTAGAGAATGCGTAGAAACCCTTGCATAAAAATGAAATATGACAAAAATCTTATATTCTAAGATCCAGTCTAACTCGTAAAGGATTAAACAGATCAAGACCTAACTAATAAATAAAATGAATCCAAACTTAACAAATCCAATGGTCCAAATATACAAGTAGTCGGTACATTAGCAAAGTCAACTGTACGAATCCGACATATCTAACTAAAGAAATAGATAAATACTCGGATGTTCCACCAGACTATAAGATCAAGCAAACAAATGGATAATCAGGGGTATACACAGGTCAGGTTTAACTCGAATCCAACCCAATTGGGTTAGATTGGGTTAAAATTTTTTCAACCTGATAAAAAATGGATTGGGTTGGGTTTGAGGTCTAATAAACTTAACCTAACCTGCAACTCGATTTAACCTGATATGCATACACACACACAAGAGTATCCATTAAAATTTTAAAGGAAAAAAAGCTATCTTATTTAAACTTGAAAAGAGACAAAAAAAATCCACACAAATAACGTACACCGCTCCCTCACTTTTTTCTTTTCCCTATCTCTGTGTGCTTTCTATTGTGCACTTCTTTTCAGTTTCCCTCCCGCTTGCAAGCCATAAATTGAGCTTCCTCTCTCATCATCACCACCAACCTCTCCCGTAACTCTCTTGTCATTGGCGCCATTATTCTCGTCATTACCACTCGAGGTTAGCATCTTCCTCCCTCTTCTCTCCCTCCTCTACATTAGTGGTAGCTAGCACCTCTTTTCACTAGAGTCACTGCCAACGCCACCACCACCACACAGCCCACCACCCCCTCACCGGTCATCCATCGTTGTCACTACCTTTCCTCTGCCCAACCTGAGCCTATTACCACAGCCACTGGCCCACTACCACAGATCCACCACCACCACACAGCCCACCACCCCTCACCAACGATCTACCATCCTCTCTACCTTCCCTTTCACCCAACCTATCACTAGAGTCGCTACCACCACCACCATCACCACACAACCTATCATCCTCTCATTGGTCATCCTCCTTCACTATAGCCAATAACCACCACCTCCTTTCTCGGCCATTCTCTTCCCCCTCTACCTTCCCTTAACTTAGCCTAAATTATTTAAAACTTTAATGTAGGTATTCAAATTTTGATGCTTAAATTAGATATCATTATTTAAGTTCTCATCTAATTCTTTATTTAGACATAATTAAAAGACATTCATACGTACATCTTGAATTTTTCCCTTATTAGTAAAAAAATATTTTGATTTTCGTTTAATTCTTTGTTTTGAATGCTTACATCTATAAAAAAAATTACATGAATAAAATAATCATCTTTTAATATATGTTTACTTTTTATAGGAAATAGACAATTAATATTATACAACTATCAATTTTTTTCACCTATTTTATTTATTTTTTTTGAAGATATAAGTTATCTATAAGTTTAAAATATTTTGTTATTAAATATGAAAGACATAAATAATATACATGAGATAAATATAAGTTTTGAGTCCTTTAACTAATCAACAACCTGCTTAACCCGATTCAACTCTACCCATGTACACCCTTATTTGGTAGATGCCCATTGGGTAGCAATTACGACATCCATTACTTCATTACCACGACCCTTAGGAATGTAGGTAACATGCATCTAAATCTAAACTTATATGACATGGTAATATTTTGACCAATCATTTTGATGAGACTTTGAAGATCGCAGAACATGTTAAATGCCTATGTGATAAAGAATTTTCTATCATATAAGTGAGTCGTGGCTCCCACATACTTAGTATAATTTTGTGGGCCTATATACCCTCCCTAGACATATAACTTTTACAGGGAAGAAATTAAATTACCAATCCTGTTGTCTTCTTGTATGATTATTTTTTTAATCCAAAGGATCTTTACTTTACCTACCAATTCGATAAAGTATACAAAGGAGGGCTTCGATTACTACATAATTCATGTTTTAACTTATGTAATTATGATAATATTTTCTTTTAAGCTAATTACATTAATGTTACGATTCTTTGGAATTCATGAGATAAAAGAAGCAATCAAATTGGATGAGATGTTATGATAATTAAATGTAGAACAATATATTGAATATCAAAGTCAACACAATCAAACGGAGAAGAGCAATGAAATAACATAAAATCAACTTAGGTCATCACAAGAAACATAAAATCCAAACTTAATCCATTGGAAAATAGGTCGAAACTCAAGCCAACCCAATGGCTTATTCACTCAACGTAAATCCCAACATACAAGTAAATCAGGTGAGTTGATCAGGTAGGAGTGTGGCCCATTGGCCAGGTCTACTCTTGGATGGAGGGAGGTACTTAGGTATCAAATGAGAATCCTATTGTTGCGAAAGTGCCTTCAAGTTATTTAAGGTTAGTTTACGGTAGAAAATAACTAACATGGGTTAGTTTCTTTTTAATAGTGGATAACCTCTATTTAATTAATTTAAGAGAATAAGCCGTTGATTAACTTATCTTCCAAACAAATCCAAATTACATTATCCCATGATAAGAAGATCAAGAAAGAGCAACTTAACCCCATAAAATAAACAGGTGTTATTCTTGGAAATAAATGGATAATTCTCACCGTAGACCCGCCTATCTATAAATCCACTCACATACCATATCCATTTTTGTCGGGTACGTAAAGGCCAAACCCCAACCCTTCCATTCACCTACTGATGTCTACCAATTTTATTGAATTGATGTCATTTTTAACATAAAATATTTCATTTATATGTAAAAAAAAATCTATTTCGTCCTTAACGTAACCAAAAAATAAAACCAAAAGAAACATGCGTCGTCTCATACTTTACATCGGAACTCGGAAAAATTAAGAAGTTTAGTGGCTTTTGACAATAACAAAAAGACTCAAATTTCATAAACAAGCGTGGCTAACTTTCCCGTCATCCATCGTCCGACCAAATGTCTTCTTGCTACTTGCCATATTCGTCGTTGTATCGATGAGTACAACTTATTCTTCAAGCAAACATGAAGGACCGACTGATTGCGTGACATGTGTGGCCCAAATTGATACGATTGACTTTGGATTAGTTGACCGCGAAAATTGAAGCAACTTACCAGGGTGACCAACGGTTAACTAACAACTACAAAGGAAGAAATGTAATTATCACTCTCCTTGTTCGTTAGAGTATAGCACAATTGATGATAATCATTGGCTGCAGCTTAAAGTTTGAATCTCGACACTACATCATTTAGAGGTTAATCTTGTCGGGCTATCAATTCTACTAATTTACCAATAAGAAGTTCTGGATCATAAAATAATATAAAAATGTGATCATAAAAAAGAAGTGACGAGGGAAGCTAAATTTAACATGATGGTGGTGCTAATTTAATTTTCATATCCATGTAATAGCTATTACTTGTAAGTGTTAGATTAGAAAATAAGTGATGATCTCATCAAGGAGAGAAAAGTTAAACAAGAAATGTTATTATAATATTTATCTTATAATTGAAGGAGAGTGCTTGAACCCTCATAACTCTACGCCATCCCCATCCTCATCCCCATCCCACCCTAGACACCCCATCTGTCAGGATAGAAGGTTATTCAAGATCCTTCTTCGAAGTGCAACTATACCAACTTTTCCCCCTTTGGAGAAAAATCCACCGTAGTCCTTGGGCTCCGATCGAAGGCCCCCCTTCTTCTCCGAACACTCTTTTGCACCCTTCGGACCTCTCCTCTTCCAGGTACATTTCAATCCCTCGACATGCAGATCCAAAGGATCCTTGTAGTGGCTTCGAAGGTTGCATCGCTAGTGGTTTGATCGACTATTGTTGGATTGATTCGTTTTGTTGGAGACTATTTGTCCTTCTTTTTCCTTTTTTCTTAGTGTAGTTTAAATTTTATCGGGGACCACATATAACCCCGTACTTTTCACGGCCAACACGGTTCTTCGAGTTTTTTTTTCGTTGTCGCTTGCCATTCTACGAGCGTGAACTTAATCTTTTTCGGAAGATCGTCCGATTCCTGATCTTAGGATACCTCTTCTTCTTTTTCCTTTATTTCTTAATTTTATTTTTTATGTTTAGGCATCCCCCCATTTCTACCGAGCATCTTTCTTCCCCCTATTGAGGTTTAGGTTTTCCTATCTTTTCCCTTACATCTCTTGTATGGGATACTTTCCCTTTCAATAGAAAAGTTTATTTTCCTTATAAAAAAAAAAAAGACACCCCCACTGTCATCTCTCCCCATCCATCTCTACGTCACCCCCATCCCCATCCCACCCTCGACACTCCCCCCCACCCCCCCGTTGTCTCGCGTCCATCCCCACCCCACCCACATCTCCTAATAGATAATTTTTTGGAAGTTAATCGATGGCAAGCAACTCAAAGGTTAATGATTCGCACAATCAATTCACCATGTAGATCACCTAAAAGAGAAGAGCCAGGGTCCAAAGTGGGATGTTGTTGAGCAAGTACGTGGCCTATGACAATGAAAACTGAACTATGCAAAAATTTACAAGAAAATGAGTTGTCTGCCATCGATTAACTTTCAAAAAATTATCTGGAAGGCAGTTGCGGCCAGAATTCAAGCAAAAATAAACTTTTCAGTCAAATCCAAGTCCTGTATTTTCGAGCAAAAATTGTCTGCTAATTCATTTTAGCAGGCAATGAAACATAAGCTCCCAAGGAAGATGTCAAACCAGCACCAGCAATAATTCATGCACTTCCATCAATTAAGAACGAAATTATGTGCACAGATCTAATCATACATTGCGTTTATACTGAGACAGAGCAATGAGTACATTGCAAATCCAGTTTACATTCACCAACAAGCACTAATCCAAACCAGTGCAATTTAGCTGTATGGCTACTAACAGAGCACACTTGAAGGTTACAACAAGACTGCAACAATCTCGAAACACGGTTGCTGCCAGTTAGAATTTCCACACTAGAGATAACTAGATAATGACTTGGGTGATCCCTCAAAGAGGTCCCACAGATAGTTGCCTATGTCTTCTGGGCTGTACTTGATGTATCTCTCTCGACGATGGTGGCCACCAGGAGAAGAACCATATTTCCCAATGAACGTTCTATAAACTGGAACAAGATTTTGTGTGATGGAAAGACGCAAATCTTTACGGAGATCCTCGTCAGGGATTACCCATGCAGTTTGGACCTTGTACAACTCTTCGAAGGCAAGGTTGAATCCTTTGAATCTGTCTTTAATCCTCCCGGTTCTCAAATTGCGGCCTTCATCTGTCAAAAAGGAGTGGACAGGGGACCAGCTTGTTCTCTCATACAAGGTCGCATGCCTCCGATATTTACCTATGTGAGCTTTTAGCCAGATTTCACCAACTAACTGCTCAAGATCAGAATTGTCTCTCACCTTCCTCACCATGTAACTGAGGTTGTTCAGCATGAACAAGTGCTGCAATGGGGGCCTTGGGTACACCGAAGATTTGAAATCTAAGTTGGACTCCAAAATCGACATGATAGAGACAATATACTCTGCTAAAGAGAATGCATCATAAGATCTCTTGTCGTCCATCATGCCATCAAATAAAGCAGATGGAGAGCCAAAGATCAAAGAAATGGGCTTTTCATATGTAGCCATGAGTCGAACATAGTTCATGACATATCGAGTGAGTGGATGAATCCCACCATTACCAGGTGAAGGAGAAGATTCATTCCGGATTTCATCCGTCAGCATCAGAAAAATTCCCCTCCCGCAGTTGCTCAAGCTGGACAAAATTTCTTGGCATTCAGTCATCACACAGAAGCCAGAATCTTTTAAGTTCAGCGAATCTATATCCGGAAGCAAATCTACTAAAGTATCATAAACATCCAAAATACGAAATAACTTATCAACTGCAGGATTTCCAAGCGCCACAGCTTCGGCAAAGTTGAGGATTTGCATCATTGAACCCTTGGCACTTTCACAGAAGCAATCCCTGCTTGCTGATTTTGAAAGGTCTCCAAAGATGAGGCTGCAGAGATGCTTTTCGCTAGCAAGATAGACGCGAACAAAAACTTTTATTACTTTCATCCATCTGCCAATCTTCCGGTACAAGATCTCCCATTCCATCCTTGAGACTTCTTCGATAGTAAGCTTCTCCACATGGAGAAAGGATAGAAGCTCATCTAATGCATCCTTTCTGGCAGTAGTATAGGACTGGCAACACTCCAAGTCATAGTCTGACAAGAACATAACCCTGGCTACTTGTTTAATATCAGGAAGTACATCGGTACTGATCATATCAATCAAATATTCTCCGGAATTGAAACTCTCTTCCCTCGCCATCCTTCCTTGCACAAGTTCTTCACCAAAATAGTTGACTGAAAAATCATCAGGAAGGCTATTCTCAGACTGAAAGGACATGAAGTTAGGTTCTGTAGGCTGGCCATGACGCATGAGAAGGCCCACAAAATCATCCTCGAGCCTTATCATTGCATCCTGAAGAATGACATGGACACGACCTAAGAGTCCATTTTCATTCTGTCCCTCTCCTCGTAGCTGGCATGACTTTAAATCTCTTGCAAACTGTTGCAATTGGGCAACATCCTCTAGACACTTCAAAATATCCTCTGTATCACAATCTGATATCCTGGCCTGGATAGCATTAAGACTTTCCTCCAAAGCAGTTAAATTGATGTTATTGGTTTCAGCACTCACCATCTCTAGGCCAATTAGCATTTCCACATTTTTTTCTTGTTCATATCAACAACCACCTGTCCTTCAGCTCTTAAAGCTATGGCAGGCCTAATGATGCCCTTCACCTAAATCTACAAGACCAACCAAACAATATTCTTGGTAAGATAAACAGTTCAAGAGATGTATGCTTACCAGCATGGATAGATCTAGGGGAGCCCAGCAGGGGCACCTGCCCCCCCAGATCAGTGAGTACATTTAAAATAATGTGTGTGGAATACATGAGCAGTGGGACTATATAACAGTTTGGATCAGGTAACAGCTCAAATGACAAATTGGATCTAACCAAAAAAAAAAAGGAAAGGAAAAAGATAAGACATCATTGTAAAACCAACTTGCCACAAAAATATGCTACATCCCCTGAGCCCACTTACAGTGATAGTGGAACTCAAATTACCCACGTTTAATCTTCTCTTTGTGTATTCTTTCAATTCCACCAAAGCCTTGATGAATTCCCCATGATCTCATGTCTTTCATGTATGAGAAAAAAATTGTGTCCTGTCGGTCAATGAAGGCTGCGATCTTGTGGATTCAAACACTGTGGAATATAGGGGGCAGATTTGGCATCGAGAGTTTTGTTAATGTAGAATTTGGACATTGCAGGGTTCACCGGAAAGGGTATAGCTTGACAAAAGAAGATCCTTTCCTTGTAGAGTATGTGCGATTTTGGTGTCCATCTTAATTATTTCATGTTGATGAATGAATCAACTATGGCTGAGAAATTCCACCAAACAATGGTTTAATGGAGATCGGCATCGAAGTTTCAAATCATGCACCCTTCTGGTTATATCGCATGAATAAGTAAAAGTGGAGTACTTCCTTTTTCTTATGTAAATCCTATTTACAGATATATGCATAAGTTTAGTTTTGACTCATCTTCATTTTGTTTCAATGCATCAATTGTTTAAAGGAAAAGTAGATATAGAAGGCATCAACTGGATTAACTTATGCCTCACTGTAAGTGTGTATTCTTTCATCCATAATTTGCCTAGAAATGGCTCAAAATATATCTGAGTAGAGGTAGACAATCTATGTAGGTAACCTCATTTATTATGAGAAAAGGCTTTGTTGTTGTTGTTGAATTATGCAAGACAAAGTAAAGGTTGTGAATAGATGGAACTATATCACTCCTATTTCTGCTGCACAAATATGCAGAAACTTTCAAAATTGTCTTTTGTGCTTACCAGGTTCCAGATATGCTAACCTGTTTTCTTTTTTTTCTTTTTTGTTTTCTGAGAGTCAAAGGAGGGTTGCGCAATATCAGTAGCCCTCCAGCTTCATTGCTAAATGAAAAACCATTACAGCCATGGCTCAAGCAAACTATTGCTCCTGCTCTACAACACTTGATCCAACTCCAAAGACAACATTTTCACAATACGGGCAACTACCATCACAAACAACCACATTGCACTCACACCACAACAACCAGAGAATTACAGATGCTTCCCACCCCCAGGTTCGCTAACTATTGTAAGCCTACAACTTGAGATGCTCTGATATCTTAAGGAAGAATTCCTGATTAGATCAAGAAAAAGGGGTCCCGGGTTCAACACTTCTCTTACACCTGATAGAATTTCCCAATACCTGACCATCAGCGATCTTCTACTTCCTTTGTCCAGAACTTTATGAGGAAGAAAAAAAACATCAAAGTGGCTCAAAATCTAAATTATATTTATTGTCTGCAAGGATGTCAACCTAATCCAAAGCATATACATGCATTCTTGCACGTAGAAACTTACAGACACTTCCAATCATACAAATGCACATAACTTGAGGTAAAATCAAATTGTAGGTTGCTCTCATGAAATTATCCACAAGTCCCCACCATTCAATAATCAATTCTAAGTTCGAAAGGATCACAACAACGGCCACCTTGGATGTTGCTACCTACTAAATTTTTTGAATCATCCAAAAACTATTGGTCAGTAAATTGAACTGGAATCAATTGAATGCTTAACTATTTAAAACTCACCCCGTAACATTTGGTTCTTAATAATTTTTTGCAGTTCCTAGTAGCCATTCAACAATCTTCTATTCGGTCTCTGTCACATGTCTTACGCAATATGTGGCAAGGTCATAAGAAGATGCACATGAATGCATGCAACTAATAATTCTTTGCATAAAAAAGGAAAAAAACAACACTTAACAAAAGAAAACTAAAGACAAACCTCGTTAATTAAAAGACGGATGTGGGAGAAGATGATCAAGATCACTCTCCAATTTCAGCCCTCTTCAATTGCCATCACTTGTGCAAACGATAACCTCCACTTAGCCATCAACATATCTGATCTTCACAGAATCTAATATACAGCTATGAAATTCACAGGAAACCTCCCGGAAGTTGACCTCACCTCAAAAACCTCAGCAAGAGGCACAACTGCAGATCATGGTCAAAATATTACAAACCCCACCTAGACAAAAAGATGAACCCACAGCAAAGCCCCCTCCTTTTTAAAGCAGAAACAATCACCGCACCACCGACAACATGGTATCTGAAAGCAAAGCCCTAATCTTGTGAAAAAAGGAGACGCAGTTCGCACAGTAGTAAAAACCCACACGAAAGATTAAAGCCCATCACACCCACCGCCAAAGATCGAATCCTTCAGGTGGCTTTGGGGTTTCTGAGCTTCCCAGAAGCATAGGGACGAACAAGATGCTAACTTTCGAGATAAGCGTGCTATAATTTCGAGGAAGGAGAAGAACCCACAAGCCAATTGGGGCCAAGAACGAGGAAAGATCAGGAAACGGGTAGGAAGCTAACCTTTGGGGGGCTCCTGTTGTTGGGGTTTCGTGGGGAAGGCAGAGATCGGACCTCTATCAGATACCCCACGTTCCTTGCCGTCCGATTGGGGATCCTTGTGAGGCCTTTTCCTTCCATCTTCTCAGATCGTGGGATTGCGTTGAACAGTTTCGTACCGTTGGGTCAAAGTCAATTCCATAGTTTTCTTTGCGTGCACAGTGTTACCCAAAGACTGGGCAGCCACCAAGGAAGTTCCACAAGTTTTAGGGACTAAGCTGTAAAGTAGCATAATTTATAGGGACATGCTTGTATATTTTTCACCCAATTTTCTCCTAGAGAGCACTAGTTTAGGTACTCTACCTCCCATCCAACTTTCCATTGGATGGTTTATCAAGCCTAACAAGTCGAATCTGCTCGATTTGGGCTCATGCTTGAGCATACTGGCATAAGCGTCAGACTCAAGCTCTCTCCAACTCAATAAGGCTTGAGTGAGTTAGGTTAGGTAAGGCTCAACTATGTTGGAGCCCTTATCAAACATGATCTTAATGATATCAAACTTATTTCAACTCTTGATTGAGTTTAATAATTCAGTATAAATTTAAATATTATAACTTTAGAAACTTTAGAAATATATAAAAATAAATTGATGTAAAATAAAATGGAAAAGTTAAATAAGCTTTCATGCAAGTGTTGTTGGTAAATAATGGAGAGGGAGGGGGGTAACAGAGAGGTTTTGGAACATTACATTTTAAGCTTTATACCGATTAACTTTTAGTGTAAAGTACATATATTATATGAAATATGTATTTAAGTATATTTACATTCTTATCAAGTCCAACCACTACCAAATTGATAGGATTGATAAGTTTGATAAGCTTATTGAGTTTAAACTTGTGCTTGGGCTCAACCCATTAATCGATCTAGTCAATCCAAAGTCAAGTCTACTGAATCCAAACTTTTTTGATAGCCTTAGATTTCACCCACAGGTTTAAGGATTAATTTGCAAGGTAGCATAATTTATAGGGGCATGCTAGTATATACTCATCCATTTTTTTTTCTTTATTACCTTAGGAGCATCCTTGTAGATGTAGATACTCTTATCCTATTTCAAGATCTCACCCACACTATTCCAACCGAGTTATTGGCCAGCAAACAAAGGAGATTGCGAGGCCACAATCCTGTGGTGGACCTTGATTTGGATTGAAGTAAGATTTGGAGTAGATTTTTGCAATGAAAAATAAAAAAAAAGAAGAAGACGTTGTTCTTTTCCTGGATCGAACTTGATATGTTTCTATTTGAAAGCTGATAATCGGATTCAAATCTTCTTGCGTGATTGGTTTATCTGGTTCAATTTTTAATTCATTTGAAATTTGAAAAGATTTGATTTTGATTCAATCGTAGGATTGCTCGATGGTTTCCATACCAAGAAGAAGAGTTGGCAAAGTGTTTAAGTGGCATGTGGCTTAGGAATTATGAACCACAATGGTTCACACATACTATTATTGATGAATTTTAAATTGGGAATTTAGAGTCAACTCCACCTGGATCGCTCCACCTAAAACACAGCAGTCGAGGTTGGGTGGTCGATCAGAGCTCCCCCCCTCTCGCTTTTCCTCTCAGATCTATCCTTTTTGATGTGTGAGCTTCTTTCCTGACATGCACGCTCGATCGTGGCCTATGGGGGTCATGCGTAGCCGTGGTGGTCGTGCAGCTTGGTGTGGTGCGGAGGTGGCGAGTTGGGGTTACAGTTGTGGTGGCGATCGTGTGACTGTGTTGATCTCATTGTCGACGTTCTCGGAAGCTACAGCCGCTACGACTCAGGGTGGCCGCATGCGTGGTGGTGCATGGACGTGTCGAAGTTCTCAATGATCGCGCACGGAGTGGCTTTCGGCGGTCAACTGTTACAGATGGGTGGTGTTGATGACAATCATGACTGCACTGTGGTGGTGGCGGTGACTTTTGTGGTTGCATCGGCTTGACAGATGTCGATGGTATTATTTTATATTCTTGGAAAGTGTAGATCTTTCTTTTTTTTTTTTTTTAGATAATTTTATTTTTACTTAAACACCACATGTAATTTCATGCTTATCACAACATAATTTTATTGACGAATGTCAGATCCAATTTATTAGCATTTTACCATCTTGGGAACGTACAATCGATTTCCTTCCGGAGATAATTAGATTTTTAATTTTTTGATATTTTTTTTCTTTCTCTTTTATTTTTTATCTCGATATTTTATTTTTCTTTCCTTATTTCCGCTTGACGTATTTTCCCTTTCGTTGGGACTTCTCCATCTTTTTCCTTTTCCTTCACGATACGTTTCTTATATCAGATTCTTTCCGTGTAACAAAATGCTTATTTCAAAAAAAAAAAATGTTGATCAATTTTATATTGGCATGTGCACGTATTAAAGTCACACATATCCATACTTATGATTGTTTATACGTACGTGGGGAAAAGTTTAAATTGATTTTCCATGTCCCATCTCAAGCATTTCATCTCTCCTGTCTGTCTTATTCGAGTGGGATGCGAACAAAACTTACGTATCATTTATTCTGAGGGGTTTATTTTAAGGTATTAATTTTGTAAGCGACGAGGTTACGGAATAAAATTGACATTGCGAAGATTTTATATTTTAAAAAAATATGGGTTGAATTATAAAGTGAGATAGGTAGAGGTGTTCTTTTATATAACCTTAGATTAAGTTGATCTCATCCTCTCTTGGAATCGGATAATCATGAGATGAGATTAAAAGATCAAAACCTAACATTAATAATTCAATTCGTGTAAATACACAGTACCATAGGTGTAGGGTTTCCACTTGGTGGCGGAGACTGCTGTTGAGATAAAAGAGGGCACAGTTCTTGGGATTTTACTTGGGTTAATCATTTTCCCAAGAAAAAGGTTTTAGCTTCTACTATTTTCAGGCTGTTCACCAAAACAAACCTCGCTTTTTAACGAATGCTTCTTTTATTAACGTTCACTCTTGCCAATGATACGATATTGCGTGGTGACGAACCTTAGGAAATTTTTTTTTTTTTCTGTAATGGGGCTTTCATTTTATTTATAGGGGTTAAAATCATACAAATAATGTATGGATAAAAAAGAAAATACCGTCATCTTACAAGGAAAGGAAATCGAATAAAACTTCAACTTTAAGTATAAAAGTAAACCTTAGAAAGTTAACCATAAAATAACCTGACCCACTTCTTTGAACCAAGTGGACATTGGTTCCAATGAAAAATAAGGAAAATTAATTTCTATGCCACTCTTGAGAATTCTGAATTAGAAACATGATGATGGTAGATGATAATCTAGCTCTCATGCTAATGTAGGTACCAAAACAAGTGGCCACAGAGACGGATAATTTACAAATCATTGTGGTAGGAGATATGGAGAATCAAATGGTGGACGATGATCCCTCTCTGTTGAATATTGCCCTTCCCAGGGATAGTTTAACTAATATCTCTGAAGCTACACCTAATATGCTCATGAAGGTTGATATCGGTGGTGCTCTTATTGAAGCTAACAAACTTATCGAGGAGTATCCAGGCAATTCGACACCTCAGGTTTAGTTTACTTGGAGGATTAGAAAAGTAATATTAAGAAATGTGAAATTAATGTGAATCTACAGTTACGTTTACTTGTAGAGTGATATTAACATTACTTTGTACTTACTTGAATTGGTATTAAGTTGCGACATTAATCATTATAATATTTACTTGATAGTGATATTAGGTATAAAAAATATAAGAGGTGCTAGAGACACAAGTGACGTATAATTTTAATACAAGTTTAACTAATACTAGTTGAAATTAATATTAGATAAATCTATATTAAATTAACTAAACTCAAATTGACAAATGAAAATTAAATAATCAAATAAAGAGATATTAACCCGTCGTCCTTTTTGGTGCTAAGACAGACATTTGCTTCCTTACGAAAATCAAATTATCTAAGATAACTTCTGGTCACTTCTTTCCAAATGTTAATAACTGTAATTTTTATTTTCATCCGGTTAACGTAAATCGTGTCGGTGGCTTTATCTTGACGTGAAAGTTCAACATTAATTGTCAAGTTATCTCGTCTACGGATGGATATAGTATGGCTAAAGTAGATAATCTCACTTGCTCGCCTTGGATTTTTGTTGATCTTTATGGCTTCCCTCGTAAAAATAAGAAGAAGGGCTTTTGGATTGGAATGCCGAAATATCTATAGATTATGCATGCATAATTCATATCTAATATTACATATTCTTACATTATTTAGTAACAATAAGCTACCGTTTCTATTATTTACCAAGTCTTCATTTGAAATGATTTTGTATGAATTTGTGTTTCAGGGAGCACCTAAATAACAGAAGAATGGAAATGCACGTACTGGTAGAGAGAGGGTTTACTTGTAATTTTACAGTTACACGTCTTCAATCTACATATAACAACGATCTAGAGAGATGGAAAAAATATACAAATCCATGACCTATCTATTCATTAAGCCTCGATATGCATGCATAATGTTATCAAACCTGAGGTCGCACGTTACATGTAATCTTTATATATACACTTTTGGCCGTGCCACCGTTACCCTTCGGCTTTTTTTTTTTTTCAACTATGTTTCCCCTCGCTCGTCGCCCCCCCCCCCCCCCCCCCCCCCCCCCCCCCTTCTCTTACCTTTTTTTTTTTTTACCCTTTTATTTTAATTCTTTATATTATTTATCACACACATCTATTTAAAATTCTATTTTATTATTGGTTATTTCATCTTATATTTTTTATTAAAAATTAATATTAAGTATATTTTTACGAAAATATAAAATAATATATATATGAGATCAACTCATGCAAACCTAATTTAAAATATTGATTTGAAATTAAAATATATCGGATAATATATTTTGTAACGCGTGGTGTATTTTGATCTCACCAGTGTATTTTTCTAGTTGAAACGTTTATTTACTTTTTAATCGGTATATTTTGATTTTCAATTGATATGTTTCGATGAAAAATTAAAATATACCTATGTATTTTTATTTAGATCGACGTGTTCCGATAAAAAGTGAAAGTTTATCAATTAAAAATTAAAATGTATCGATGTATTTTGTTGGATGAATAAATTTATTTATTTTAATCGATATATCTTATTTCTCAACTAGTATATTTTAATTAAAAATTAAAATACATTAATATACTTAATTTATTAAATAGAAACATCTTACCTACGATATAAATAGCTGTTAAATATACGGCATGAATATTAATCATACCACCATTCCTGTACGTTTTGTTCCTCAATCCGAACTCTCTCTCTCTCTCTCTCTCTCGATGACTTTTAATATAATTTTAATTTTTCTATCCTCTTAACAGATTGCGGGCTAAAAGTTAATTTACTTTATTTTTGTACGAATGTCCAAGTTGAACAGCCCCCTTCATTCCAAGTTATAAAAAATCTAACTGCACAAACTTCTGATTAGTCCACCTTTGCCCAACAATTTGTAAATCAAATTGATGTGTACTAACATTTCCAATTCTATCGTACAACATTTCTCCAATTCACATTTCCATCTCATCATTTGTCGAAAGGCAATTAAGAGAAGCTGCACATGCTTTTTTTCATCAATGGAAACACAACTCACACGTCCAGCACACTCATGCCAACCTATTTTTCTCTTTGACCTAGGGACATTATAATGCAAAGTTATTGTCGTCCAAACCATCCTTCAATTACTAGCTCTCTTTTTAATGAAATTTTCAACCATTTATTTCCTTGATTGTATTGATATTTAATTTTATTCTTTCAGCAATTCTTCCCTCCTCCCGATCTATAAATAAGGTACCACCCTTTTTCTTACTCTTTACCTAGCATCTCACTAATAATCTCATCTATACACTTCTTTAATATGCTAGGTCCACTCTTCTTATAACTCAACCACTTTTCTCCATTTAGGCCATTCATCCACTATGCCATCGTCGTTGTTGCTACCACCTTCACCACCAACCACTCACACATCTCTATCCACGTCATTGTTGACGTCGCCTCGCATCACTACATCATCGATGACTCAACCTCTATGCTCCATCCACAACCTCGTGTAGCTTTGAAATCAAGGAAGGATGATGCGATCGTCGTAATGACAATTATGTGCAATGCTTGTGGCTTCATCTTGAAGGTTGTCATCCACAAATCTCACGTAAATCGAAGCTCAAAGTTGCATTCGTAAAGAATTATTTTATTATACCTTTTTTTTACGTTTTTATGTAATCAAACTTGTGATTTAATTGTATATCTTGTACTTATTTGATTTCATAATAAATTAACTACGCATCTCTAATAAAAAAGAAAAAAATATTTGCATTCCCTTCTCATTGCTATTTTGCATTTTAATTAGGAGTCTGGGATTATATTAACATTAATTTTGTCGCTTATAACTTTTCCATGGATTGACCCAATTTACGACTTTTAAAAAATTTTACTTGGACAATGAAGCGATCAAATATCTTATGTGATCAATCAACTCTAGGGTGACCTTCTATGTGTCACTAATTTTAATATGATAGCCCATTTTTATGAAAGTCTGGGTAGTCAAAAGGGGTATTACAATAAATACTTTCTCCACTTCAACATCAATTTTGGAATGATTGATCTTAACTTTAAAGGACCTGCATATATGTGATCTAACAAGAGAAGTGCAAATAAATTAGTTATAATCAAATTGTATCAGGTTATGGCCAACTCATCGTGGTATGAAAAACACCTAAGGATAGGTGTTTTACACCTTCCTAGGGTTAAAGGTGACCACTCCCCTATTCTTGTTAAAATAGTCCTCAAGTATAATAAGCCTAATAGGCCCTAATGATTTGAAAATATCTAGTTAGATCATAGTGTCTTCCGTGATGTGATTAGAAATGCTTGGAACTCTATTAATCCCAACTGTTCTGTCATTGATAAATGCCTCGCCACTCATAACTCATTCATTGAGTGGAGAAAAAAGGAATTCGCTAGAGGCAGGATGGAGAGGTAGTCTATTGAATCGTGCATAACTAAGATTCAAAATCATAACAGCCTTAACCAAGAGGAAAAGGAGTTACATGGCTGATGAAGCCTTGAATGACCCATTTCAAAATAATTAATAATCAAACACAGAGTAATCAGGTGAATAACAGAGAGAGACATCGTGACCCAGTTTTATCATAATGGCATACATCTTGGGAGGGGTTCTAACCCTCAAATATCCACCATATCGAGTATTACAGTTAGTAGAATGCTTAAGGTTCAATTACTCTTTTACAGTAAAAGGTCCATTCTTTTTATAGCTTGTTTAGAGATAGTAATTATTTCCTTACCTGTCGCCAAATGCTGACCTATGGAGGGTAGTCATTTCCTTGCTCATTGCCTAATGTCGACCCTTCAGCTCTTCGAGGGATCCTTGGTGTTGCTTTGCTTTCTAGGTGGTTGTGCATGTTGGTGTGCGATTAGATCACACAGTGGCATCATGGAAGCGTGAATTAAATATTTTAAAAATTTTAAAACTTGATGAACCATATAATTGAAACTGGTTTTCAATCGTTCTAGGTTCACACAAGTACAACACGACACATGTAATGCTTCTTACAACAAGTTCTAGCATGTCCGAGAACTCTCCTCGATAGGTGAATGAAGCCTTTTGTGTCCAAGATGATTAATTCTCTCAATACACAAATGATTTCGCAAGCCTTGAGCATGACTTTCGCACTCTCCTCCAAGCAGGATCACTATAAGGGCTCTTCCAATTAGATTGGAAGTCCATAACAAATTCTGGGCACCTCTTATGCAATTGTCCAAATGTCCAACACTCTTATTGGTCGTTTGATGATCCTCCTAGAAGTCTAGGCAAACCTCTGGATGACCAAAATAGAGAACGAGAGAGAGGGCAATGGCGATTGCTTCTTCCTTCTTTCTCTCTTCTCACGGCAGAGATTGTTAAAAGGTATTGATTGGGTTCTACCATTTGTTTAGGGAAATATTTATAGGGATTTCATAGCTAATCCTAATTTGATAGGATCCCTTAAATCTCCATCCAAGAGATGAGATTTATTCATACTTAAATTTTATAGGATAATCTCATAACAACTTATGGAATGCTTGGATCTAGTATCCAAACATTAATTAATTACAATTCAACCCTTGAATTTAACATAATCAATTAGGTCCAATTAACTATCAAATCAAATGTAATTTAACTTTTAAATAACATTTTATTTATCCTTCAAATAGAAACTCATCAAAATTATTATTGATTTCATCACAACAATAATGATGAGTTTAAGACTTGTGGAATTATTGCACTAAGCCAGCTCCTGTATTCCAGATACTCATGAATCCTTCACACTTGGAGAATAATATTATCCTGAGGCCTAATCCCATTAGATAGCCGTCATTCCTCCTTGGATAATATTATTTCTAATATCTTTTCATATCATTGGGACAAGAATAAAGATCAAGTCCTTTCCCAAAGGATTATCTTCTCTTTCTTGAGTTTAATCGGACTTTACAATCACATGTGGAATTGTCTTTTCCAAAATATTCAGAGTGAGCTCATTCCTCCAATCTGTCACATATACCTATGGGATAAATTTATGTGATCCCTTTAAAAGATCATATATCTTTTGTCCCTTTCCACATACACTAGCTTTCTAGTATCAGCACTAAAGTGATGCATTTATTGTTGGTCCACCAAATACATGTATTTGTGAACAGAGACACATATATGTCTCAAGTCAAAGGATGTACCTTTTCTATAACAGCATTGGAGAAAGACTTTGGCTATCTTTTATTTGATCAGATTAACTCCCTTAACCCACTTTACGTGACAGTTTTAAATCTCTATTCAAAAACATCGAGCAAGAGACGATCTCGAAAAAAGGTTGTCATCGCAACTTAGACTGCAAGCAAGTGATTGAATCATATGGTTTCTTGATGTGCTATTAGATCGTCTAAACCATTTAGATTTTTTTTTGAAAGAAAATCATTTAGATCTTCAGATTAATAGACATCGAGTTTAGTTGATCTACCTAAATATGTTACCTTATTCGTACTAAGGGACCTAATTTATGCATTAAAAAATAATATAATTCTTAGATGCAATGAAATCATATTACATTATTTAGATACCCCTCTCAAGACATACAAAATCCAACATACTTCTTATCCTTAGAGCCATTTCGGAACCTCTTTCAATACCATACTACACATGTGTTGATCAAATGACTCTTTAATCAAAGCTTTGGTCAATGAATCAGAGACGGTATTTGTAGAGACCCCTTCGTGATGATCGCATCATCATGCTTGGCAATCTCCTGTATGATATGCTACGTCTTGTTAATATGCTCACTCTTCTAGTAAAAGTGAGGCTCCTTCACCTTTGCAATAGCAACCGTGTTGTTGTAAGATAAAGAGATTGGCAATAGTATCGAGAGAATTGCACCAAACTTGTCAACAAACTTGTGTCTCTACACCGCCTCCTTTGCAACATCAGATGTAATGATGTACTCAACTTCTATCGTTGAATCAATCCTGATATTTTACTTCTTGCTTCTCTATCTCATAAAACCATCATTTAACAAGAAAGCGAACCCTAACGTAAGCTTTCTATCATCAATGTCCAATTGGAAATAAGAGTTGGTATACCCCAACACCTAGAGATCTCCATCTCCAAAGATTAGACAATAGTCTTTTGCTCTCCTTAGGTATTTGAGAATGTTCTTGACAGTAGTCTAGTGTTCTTGTCTTGGGTTGGATTAGTAACAACTTACCACTCCCATTGTGCGATAGACATTTGGTTGTGTACACAACATGGCCTACATCAGGTTGCCCATTGTGAAAGCATACGAACATCCACCATAGCTTTCTTCACCTCAATCATTTAGCGAGACATTCCCTTAAATAAAGAAATCCCATGTCTAATGGGGAGAAAGCCCTTCTTAGAGTTATTCATGCAAAATCTCTCTAAGACCTTAGTAATGTATCCTTGTTGTGATAATTCCAAGGTCCTATTTTCTTTATTTTTGAACACCTTTAGACTTAAAATATAAAGGGCTTCTCCAAAATCCTTCATCTCGAAGTTTTGGGATAACTAGAGCTTAACACTAGATAGCATTCTTACATCATTCTAAAGGAGTAAGATGTCGTCTATATCACAAGTCCAACTTGCATGCTTGTATGATTTAGTCATGTGATGTACCATACATCATACACGTCAACTGCTGTTGATGCGGAAAATCTATGCAAAAAGGAGTTTAGTTTGGAAACCTGTCGTCGTAGTGAAATTTGTAAGAAAAGTTGTCAACAGATAAATTTAACCGAAACTCGAAAGGAATTCCGGGTTGAACACAGGGAGGTAGACATTTGATTAAAAACTGCGTTTGTTTTATTATCACGAAGTAGATTAACAGGTCGAATTGATTCTAAACTAGTTATCTACTTAAAGAATAATAAATAGAAGAGAGAGAGAATATTACAAATAAAGATAAAATAGAGATATAATAAACATGTATTTCATAATCATCAAGTGATGTTCATTACAACTAATCATTACACTAGAAAGTTGGAAAGATTACAACTAGAAAGCGGTAAATATACTGTAGAAAGCAGTAAAGAGAAGGTGGAGAGAAGTTATTCTCTTTGATGGCTGCTTGAAAGATGTGTTGCGTTGATGGAGCGCACGGACGAAGATGGTGAAATGTGGGACGAGAGAGAACGAAGACTGCTGACAGAGAATGGGGCAGGGCAACGTTGCAGTGGGATCTGCTTCCTGAACGACGATGAGAAGACAACCGTAGAATGCTCTACGAACGGGATGAGAATGTGGAAAGAGGAGCATCCCGGGTTTGGGACAAGCTCTTAGAGCTTTAGAGGGGGTGAGAGAAGAGAGGAAAGGATCAAGGAAGTGTGGGGGTCGTAGGGTTATTTATAGGTGAAATTTGAATGGGCAAATATGTCATTTTATTTTAAAACATTAGATGATGGATCTTTAGTGACGGATATAAATGTCACTAAAGACCCTACGTTGCTGAAGAGCGTGCATGCGTGCCCCTGCCCCTTTGTTTGTATGCGTTAAACGTTCCTCCATGTACGCACATACTCAACTGTCCGATCAAAAGATCGGACGGCTTAAATGCATGCACACCGCTTCCTCTTCGCGCACAATGCACCGACGCGCCCACATCTGCACCGTTTGTTGAAAAATCAATGGCCCAAAACGCACGATCGCTTGCCTTCACAAATCGTGCCACCCACACATTTGATCTCGAGTGAGATTGGGCGTAATCTTACGCGTGCAGCTGATTGATCAATCTTCGTCGCTGGCGCTTGATCGGGGCAGCTAGATTTTGTACTCACGCACAAGAAGGAAGGCGCAACACGGTGATTCGAACGAGCGCTCCTTATGGTAGAATGCCCTAACCATTGCACTACGCAGCAGTTTGAGGCGTGTGGAGATTTTTGTGCACAGCCGATCTCGACCGTTGGATCTTCATCCAACAGTCAAGATCAAGTGTTGATGATCACTTGGAGTGATGGAACGGGAGGCCTTGGTGAGCGTTGGGTGGTTGGGATGGTGCCACGTGGCGTCATCTTAGCCGTCCATCTTCTGTGAGTTGTAGATGTGCCACGGATGTCGGATTGGATTGATTTTCTCGTTGTTGGACTGCGATCGTCAATCCGAACCCATCCGTTCGGTCGGATTTGTCATCTGATGTACTGATTTATACAATCCTGGCCCCTTGACCTCTGATCTTTCTCGAACTACATCTGATGCTATGGAAGTCCGATCAAGGCAATCTTGGAGTCGTTGAACTTCGATTGTCTCCCTGATAAGATCCGTACGGTTAAATCTTTAATCTGAGGCCTCGATATGATATTGCCCTATTACCTAACCATGAAGAGGAGAAATTAACCTAAAATTTAAACAACCTAATCTAAATGCATGATGATGTATGTTATGTAATATTTATAATGTATAATACAACTATATGCCTAAGAACACGTAAAAATTGATAATTTATATGATATAAACGTGTTTACATCAACCGCCACTAAGCATGTACATGACCATGTGCAAGAATTTTATAGATGCACTTAACCTTTAGACTAGGAACTACATCAAGAAAAATAGATATATGACCCAACCGTTTCGAAAAGCAAGCAACCTACTCTTCATTGGCATAGCAAGCAATGGTAAACACAAAAGATTCTCACAAGAGTTTAGATATCTACATGAGTATATGTATAAGGATCGACTTCGATGACCTGATGCCCCCAAACTTGGAACCCAAATTCTCATCTAATTGTTTTCAATCAGTTAGTTTTTTTATTTTTTATTCAAGGTTGCCTCTTCCTATGTGAAGATAAATTTATTCATCAAAAGTAGGTGTGACAAAATTAACCCAATCAATTGCCCTGCAGACGAGAACCCCAACCTTAACATGTGAGGTCTTAACTCTTAAGTGAGCAATGTAGGCACACTTTGCTAACAATTCAGGTCTCAGTATAAAATATGGACCTACAGACTCGTTGGGTTCATGGTCAGGTGAAGAATGTTGGATCCGCTTTGTTTAATGAAAGTTAATTTTCACAAAAAAATAAAGAAGGTCCTGATCTATTTAACACTCCTAATAAAAAACAAAGCCATGTCAAAAGCTTGAAAATTTTGTAGTTAGTTGATTATTAACACTCCTAACCAAAAACAAAGCCACGCCATAAGCTTGAGAACTTTCTTGTTAGTTGATTATTAACACTCCTATTAAAAAACGAAGCCATGTCAGCAGCTTGAAAACTTCCTAGTTAGTTCATCAGTTGGTCTACACCCACACAATCATGTGACAAGAATAACCCTTGTAGTATAGTTCCATCAACCCAAAAATAGAATACTCCCTTCAGCTCCAAAGATTATGCGAACATGATTCTTCTTGCTTATATATTTGATTCTTCGTTACCAAATGCAATGGGCCAAATCAATTAGGTTTCTTGCTCAACAATAACCTCTATCATAAACTCAGGCACACTAATAAACTCTCATCACTTGTTGGAAGGATTCGTTCAGAGATAGGGAGATGCTGAAATATATTGGTCCAAGATTCTAATTAGAAAACTCTTTCTAAGGGGGTAAGGATTAGATCTAAAATAAAGTACACTTTGAAATGGCATATGAATATGCGTTGCATATCCTAATTGAATGGCGCACAAAAAGTGCAGGACATATTTGACTACATTTTTTTTCATTCTAGAAAAAAAGATCGACCATTTTTCTGTTATACCAAAAAGAGCAAAACTTCACTTCAGATTCAATGAAGTCATACAAGTAGCAATGCACAAGATAGAATAAGTAGAATAAGTTCACATTGCACCCATTCCAAGGAACTCATGGCTTGAAGCTTCCATTTCCATTAAGATTTACAATGGTAAAAGCCTCCACAATATGGTGATGCTAAATTGGCCACCATTTCACATATATCACTAAGGTTGCTTTTTGTCGGCGAAATTGGGGAAGGGGTATCCCACCTAGAAAGGATTGTGGCAGGTGAGAAATTAAGGGAGATAGGCCACTTCTATCAACACAAACGTAAAATTATCTCATTATGCCATATTAATATCAATATACATTAAATATATCAACTCCAACATAATATACCTATTAAAATATATTTATCATATTACACCAACACATGTATATCTATATCTTAACATTAAACATATGCTTACTAATATCATATCAAGACACCAACCATTTTATCCCATCACTTATTTCACTACCTAAACAAATACCCTTCTACTTTATTTTATTCAGGTATAACACTTATTACGCTGCCAAACACAGCCTAAGAAAGTATAGCTAATAACATTACTTCAGAAGCTATCTTTCATAAATCACGACCCATTCGTAGCTACTGGACAGTGGGAAGTACTCTGCACGAAACCGTTTCAGGTATAAGAGGAAGTTAGAGAAGAAATCTTGTGCAGTAGATTCCATGACTTGTTGTTCATCTCCATCGCGGTCGTCCATTCTTGATATCGGTGGAGGCTTCCAGTGAAATCAGTAAACAAGCCATCGATGCCTATTTTGTTGATCCAGTAGTCGTACTCCAAGTAGGGATCTTGATTGAAGTCGAAGTGCAGGAACTTATTCTCATTCCTGTAAGTGTATGGGTGTACCTGCATGCAGTCAAAGACATCCACAATTCCTAAATCACAATAAACAAGAAAAATTAATGATTTACATGTTTCTATACTTCTAGTTTCAATAAAGATTAATAGTCGAAAAAAAATAAAAAGATTGTAATCTTTTGGTTTTTTGCAAAAAATAAAAAAAAAAAAAAAAAAAAAAAACGAAAAAGAAAGAAAAAGCCTTCGGTTACAAAGCAACTTTCCACCTACTTTCAGCACCAAAGAAAGCAAGGGAACTATTATCTGGTACGTCATAACAATGGCCACGATAAGGTGCTGCTGCAAGCCACCAAGTAAAATCACATCAATGAATACTATCGAATACGGCTAGGTTTTGCAGTTCACTCTGTCCACGCCACGACACGGGTAAGGAAAATAAGAGGGCCACTGTTCACCAATTTTGAAACAACCAAAAATCTTGTTCTAATTTCTATCAAAATGTTAATGAAAAAGATAAAAAAAAAAATTGAGAAACGTACGTTTTGAGGTAAAAAGTGACGTGGAATATTATTTTCATATTTTATATAATACATAATGTTTAGAATATAGATCAATTGATATTTAATATAAAAAAATAAAATAACGTAAGATTGCTTACATAGTGATCTCTACCATATTCAAAAAAATCACCATATCATTTTAACCTAAAATGTATATGTGGTAAACTAATTTATACCGGTAATAAATTATTCTAAGATATTTACATTGATACAATCTCATTTTACACAATGATAACTTATTTTAGGAGTAGTTTCACTTGTCCAAAGTGATTTTGCATCCATGCAAAGTGATTTTGACCTCTGAGTTTAGGATTTAGGTTTATGGAAAATGGTTTCACGTATGAAAAGTGATTTTTCAACTTATGATTTAAGATTTAATTTTTAATGTTTAGGTAAATCCTAAATCTTAAATCCTAAACTCTAAGGTGAAAAATCACTTGTCATACGTGAATAAATACTTGAAATTTAATTTTGCATCAGTGCAATCTTACTTTGCATTCGTGCAAAATAAGATTACACTTTTACACCCGTATAAAATTATTTTGAAGGTGCAAAATAGTTTTGTACATGTGCAAAATAAGATTGCACCTGTGCAAAGTGATTCCGAAGGTAATTTGAGTGATTTGCACCCGTATAAAAGTGATTTGTTATTGATTTTAATAGTGGTGGATCACACTATGTGTAGTACTTTTTTTGCATAAAAAGAAGAGACGCAGGTGAGGATCACGTTTACCTTACCGCGTGCCAACTTTTATGTTTCTCAACTTGCGTCCAGTGTTAATGCGCTTTCCTTTTCTTGTCAATATCTCCGAATGTAGGAGATGGAATGCGTGGAAGACATGGAATTTCCCTAAATAAGTAAAGTCTCTTGCCCTAGTTTCTTGACATGCTACACTTGGTTTAGGAAATCCCAATATTTCAAGATCCCATCAAGCAAGGAAACTTCAATCTTCTTATGTTAGATTGGATATTGATAGGGCTGTAGGATTATCAACTGTTTAATTCCGAAGATCACCTTCTAAATGACATCCACGAAAAATCCATGGACTTGTTTAGCTAACGCAATTGGCCCGCGAAATAAATTTTGATTTATACTTGACGATTTACAGGGATTCCCATAATTGTTCAAAAGTTTCACATTCATTTCTTACGTATCGGATCGATGCAGCATCGAAACGTGGAATTGAACATGAAAGCATCTAACAGATGCCACGATGAGCACAATCCCAAAAAGCAGATTATCATATTTACAGAGGAACATATAAGTCAGATTGTCCAATAGCAAGTTCAAAAATATCTGTCATGAACACTGACCCCTTCTAAGTTGCTAATTGTGTAAAATACTGAAAATGCAACAATCTTTTCAATTGACTAGTTTGTTTCAATAGTTGTTTCAATCGATTGGTCTCATACTTTTTCTTTTCCTTCCATCCTCTTGGCAGTAATTACAGAAACAACAGAAAAGTACCTCGAGGTCATGAGCATGTGCGCGCTCGACAAGATCAGTTGGTTCAGTAAGGTAATTGTTATTCGGAGGAACAACAGTGTCTTTCCATGGCCCAATCCCAACAACATATGCTCTAATGTACTCAAAATATTCATTTGATGTAATTTCCCCGTATGTCTGCACAACAAAAATTTAGTAAAAGAACAAAAGTTAGAGAACAAATGTCTATGTACGTCCGGATATCTGACTTGAGAGTAGGATTAGAAATAAAAACATCTTTCTTTCATCATAAAGGTTTGCATGGATAAGAAGTAATCATTTTCCATAAATTATACCCTTCAATAACAGAAAAAGAATATGAAAAAGTTTCGAGTGGATATAGAAAACAAATTTATATGCCTTTGAAAGGTTATGGAGATGATCAAAGAACATTCCAGCCCATGCCTATCCCAGGACATTTGTGACCCAAGGGGAGAGGCATGGCCAGAAGCAGTTGTATAGCAGTAGTTATTCATCAAGTTGGAAAATTCCCATATGTGGCCCTGCTTTGAGCTTAGAAGTTGACATGTCAGAAAGGTGAGGATCTGTGCCACAAGACCAGCATAGGGCGGCGTAAATTTGTTACAATGGAGAGCATCCTACTCAAAAGGAATGGGCATTCAATAGAAGTCACTAATATTCCATGAAGTAAATTAACTTAGCAAAGCAACAAACTTGGAAAACATATTACCTAGAGAAAATAATACCAGTCTATTTTCTTTAGGTAAATTGAAAATTAACCAGACTAACTAGGTCTCTCACAAATAATGATACAGCAACTCAGGTACTTGTGGGCCAGAATGAGCTGGGTGAAACAGGTGATTAGCAAGAAAATGGTTATTGCATCCCTCCACTCGGTATATTGCTCGATACAGGTCATCAAATAAGCCATGTACATATAAAATATTCCCTATATTTTAGCTACTATCAAAAGGATTTCGTTCTTGTAATAAAGATTTAAGAACTACCTGATTTGTATCTTGTGTTAGCATGGTAACATCGTCAATTAAGAATACTTTTGGTGAATCTGTAATTTTCGAAGCATATATGAGTGAGGTTGGAGCAAATGACTGTATGAATATTGGCTGCATTTGCCAGCTTCTCGATTTATAGGCACCCTTGTAGCCAAATTTCAAAAGGGTCTCTAAGAAAATGTCTTCAAACTTCTTCCTGTCTGGCCATTGGACCTGAAGAACAAGCCAATGCTGTGAAACCATCTCAAATAAAATTTTGTGAGCATCTAAATCAAAAACAATTGCATTGAGTGGAGAGACCAGACTGTTAATATAAATCACATCTCAATTTCCATATCTATAGATGTGACACTATTCTCTCAACATGCATCCTTGCATGTGGCCTTGTTTGGATCCAACGTGTGGGCAGATGAATGGGTGACATTGAAGTTAAATCTTGGTTGATAGACTAAGTTTTGTCATGAAGCTGTGAGAGCCAAATGGCTTAATTGGAGAGGCCCAAAGGATGCTTCTTAATTTTTAGATGATAAGAAAACTGATTAAGATAATATCTTAAGATTCAAAATTATTTCTGTTTTAAAGGAAGATTCAATCGGTAAACATGTTCCAAGAATCCAATACTGGCAAACGTCATCCAATGTTGAATTCCAAATAAATGCTAGCTTGCCAACTACAAATTTGAAGTTATATTCTGAAGCTGTTAGACTTGGACTACTGATAATTTTGACTCTCAAAACTAAAGCCAAATCATGTATAGAAGTTGTAGCAGAAAGAATAACAAGAGGGTCCAAGTTGAACTTACTTGTTCATTGATAAAAACAGGATTTTTGATCTCTGGATATATTCCAACTACTCTAGGAGCATCCAGAGCAATTCCAATGTACTCCTCAAAAGTGATTATTTGGTATTTTCCTACATGTCCAATAAATGAATAGATAAAGACAGTTCCAATCATTGGATGGCACAAAGAAGAAATTTTGTCAATATAATGCAGCATAGCCATTTACAACCTAAGATGAGTTCCATAAATATGCCCTTTCTGAACTTGGGGGGAGGAGACTAGCAGAAAGGGCATTTATGTATTACGTTTTGGAAGATCGCTTGATGTTGAAGTTATTAGTGGAACCTTAATCTTCGATTTATAGAGGATTAGTAAAAGTTCCTGCTACATTCCTCTATGAGTAAAATTAGAAAAATGAATATTAGGCTACGTAAAAACATAGCGCATGTTACTTTCAAAACAACAAAAACATAGCATATCTATCAAGTCAACACTCCCCCTTAAGACTGAGCAATATGTCTAACATGCTCAGCTTTGGATAGGCACCAATCAAACTTGAGATGTGGCATGGGTTTTGTGCGAATATCTTTTCAACAAAAAAAAAAAGGTTTCATGGGAATATCTACTACTTGATCCTCCAATGACAGGAATAATAATTATAGGGCCTTCTCAATCATGTTCCAGACATAGTGACTGTCAACTCCCATACGCTTAGTTCACTAATAGAACACTGGATTATTAGCAATAAAGATTGGTACTTTGAAATACATAATAAGCATTTAAATCCATAAGAATTTTCTATGGACACATCAGCTCAGCACTGGTTTGAGCCATAGTTCCATATTCTGACTACTCGCTTGATCTGGACATAACCATCTCCTTCTTAGCTTCCAAGAAACTAAGTTTTAACGAAGAAAGATCCAAAATGTAGCTGTAGACTTCCTATAGAAGCAAATAAATTCAGTGAATTTCCTTTTGTGAACTTAAGACTTTTAGCAGTGAAGACTTAATGTATTTCAGAACCATCACAGAAATATCCCAGTTTCTCTTGATAGGCTTCTCTACTGACTTACCTTCATAACAAGGGAAACATTGGGCCTAAAGAAATTTTCCCATTAGAGCTGGGTTTGTTTAGTATTAACCGTTTTTGTGGACTGCTCATAGAAATGAACTTTGAGATCCACTGAAATATATGTTGCAAAGATAGCTGATGTATCTCCTTCAAGAAAGAACCATCCCCTTTTTATTTCTAGCAACCACAATAACTGAGTATCTTAGTGAATCAGATCCCTGGTCACAAAGTTCTTCTACAATTATTGCCGTGGTATAATTGATCCCCTCACAGGCACTTGTAGAATCATTCTTCATATCTTTTACATAGGGAGATGTCCAAGATATGGGTGCCCTTAGAAAGATGAGTTACCAATAGAAGACAAAGAACTGGCAAAGGCAAATAATTATGGAAGAATGTGGGCACCTCATCATCATGGCCTCCAGCAATCAATTTCCCAGTCAATAAGTCTTGGAAAACACAAGCTATCGGATAAAAAATAACCCTAGAATTAGGTTTCTTGATAAGATGGTTGATAAAAAATAAATCAAGAGGAAGCAACAAATGTGATGATTGCAAATTGAGAGATAATATGACATCTCTCTAACCAATGTGAGCAAATGTCTTCCATCAATAACATATTATGTACAACATTAAACATTGCACATCACCCAAACATGTCTAGATGCACCCAAGTCTAATAGCCAATCAAAGCCATTTTACTCACTAGGCAAAGGGATGATACCAGTTGACCTTGTGCAGTAGTTGTTCTCACAGAAAACTCATTGCAGCAGCATCCTTTAGGGGTAAGAATCTAGCATCGGATCTTGAAGAGGCATCATCCCTTTCCTTGCTCCTTCACTAAGGCCCTTTTGGGGGTCTCTCTTGCTCCTACGACGCTTGACATGGCTCATCTGGCCCTAGTGAGACCCAAAAGCATTTGCATCAGACTAAATGACACCACCCATGCTACTAGTAGTGGCAGCTTCTCACTACTGACCTTCGGCAATGATCGAGTGGGTTGTTCGAGGTTCAGACAAAACTCTACTATTTGTGTACATTGTTGGCTTCTTGCTTAAATCTTTTGGGCTTAGTAATTTCTGGTGATTCAAATCTTATTTTACTAAATTTGGTGCATTTTTCTGTATTGAGACCTGATTCTGAGAAAGAAGACTACAAGAGAGATGTAAGAAGACTACCATCCACTGAGAGAGATAAACCCTTCCTTAAGGGAATCTCTCTGTTGTAGGTTACCATAGTGCCCTAAAATCCAAGTTGAAGGACTTGGGTTACTATGTAGATGAGACTTGAACTTGTACTACTAATCAAAAACTCTTTTGGGAACAACAATGGAGAAATCCAACCTTCATCTTTCTTTATTTTCATGTTCTTTACCTTCATGGAAAGGAATCACACAAAAATTTGTAATCTAGGGAAGAAATCAAAGTTTCGACATGTGACCTTCTTTGGGATCAACATGTGGACAAATCAATGGGCCACAAAGGTTAGCCAATTGGATTACAAATAGAAAAGGAAAACTCAAAGCTGATTGGCTTAAGTGGAGAGGCCTAAGGTGTTACGTCAATCCTATCTCTTCATTCCACATCTTTAGATGTAGGTCCATTCTCAATAGAGTGTGAGCAAGATCCCACGATGATAAGTCAAAAGCTGAAACAAGGCATGGCAATAACTAATCCCAGACTCCAGTGTTAGCTTGATGTAAAGAAATTGGTGCTAAGTAACTCCAAAACAAACTCTTGAAGGTAGCTTACCATTGTATTGTTGGTCACGAAATGAGTACCGCTGCTTCACTCTCAATGTTTTCAGTTCCTCAAGTGTGAAGTCAACTGCAAACATGGATGTTCAAGTAAGCAGTGCAAGGTTGCCCAGACAACCTTAAAAATCAATGCATCTTTCCTATTTAAACAAGACATGCCCCTAATAAAACAACAGTAATATAGTTTTTCAATTGTTAAAAGGATGGTAATAAAATTATGCTGAAGATCTCTGGCATAACCACAATCCCCAGAGAAGATGAATAATCTTTGCTAGCAGTGCCCAATCAATTAACAAAAGCATATGATTAGATGAAATAAGGAAAATTTTCATTGAAGAGACAAGCATAAATGGATAGATGAGTGTAAAATGCAGCAAGATAAAGGAATTCTTTACTAGGGGTGAAGAAATTAGCCAATGAAAGCACGAGAAATATAACTTACGATTATTAGACAAAATTGGGAATGACATTCTAGTAATCGATATAATAAAGGGAAAACAAGGTAAAAAAAACATGGCAAGATCCCCAAAAAAGAAACAAGAGCCATGAACCAGAACATGATTTCCGATTAAGAAAGAAAAAAAGAAGCAACTTCACTTAACCAAGCTCATATGGAAAGATGGACTTCTTCAAATCTGATATTGCAGCTTTTGTTGATTTATTTTGATAAACAGTAGGAACAAGACATTTTTAACATTTTTCTTGAATTGATAGGACTTTTAACTCCTATTGGGCATCTTTGTTCTCTGAGTAATCATGCAATTTTTTTTTTTTTTTTTGAGAAAGTAATCATGCAATTATTATGAACAGTCATTACCAATATATCTCTAATGTTCCTTTGACAGCCTTGTAAACAAATAATCATCCATCCTTTTACCAATGTGCAAATGTGATAAAAGAGAGCAACTTACCAATAAACCATCCGGTTATGTTGAACCCTTGAACAATATAAGATGTTCTACGACTTGCAAACTCTTTATGATGTGCAATGTCAGTTGTTTCATCAAGAATCACATCATGGAAACAAATGAGTTGACCATCTTTACTGGATAGTATATCAGTTTCTATAAAATCAGCTCCTTCTTCAATAGCTCTCTGCATTAAAAAAAAAAACAGAGAGAAACTTGAAAAGGAGCATGAAAATAAAAGTACACTTGCACAGCATGCATGTGGATGTGTATCCTACAGTGTGTTTAGCGTGACTGATCATATAGTCTTTACGTCCTAAGTATCTTCAAATGTACTTATTGTTTATGGATTGCAGTATATCATTTTCCATATCTTCTTAGCTATAAGAATAGTATCATACATCCTTCTATATAAGTAATTCTTTGCAATAGGCAGTATGCTTGTACCTTTTTTGATGGAAAAGGGAATGGATGACTACAGGTGGTAGCATCCAACTTTGTTGAAAAAGTGGTAAATGGCTGTCAGGGGTGCTAGGGTACAACTAAGGGCAAGTTTTACAGAGTTAAGACAGAAAGTAACAAGGTAAGCCAGAAACTTGTAAGAGAAAGGATGGCAATGCTGCACTTTATAATTATAGTGACAACAACAAGTTCTGAAAGCTTAAACGGATAAGGCTCACAAGGTATGCAGCCCTTGTTGCCTCAGGAAACTCCCCATTTGAACCTCTATGTGCAAGATTATAAGCACGTGATGTCTGCAGGGGTTTTTTCCCTTCTTGATTGTGACGCAAGGGCCTTCCCATTGATCCATGAAAGAATGCTACAAGAAGAGTGCATATAAGCCCTGCAAAAAAAAAACAATAAGGCCATCAAAGCATTGAACAATATATTTTTTTGGCAATACAACAAAAAAGAATTAATAATTGTTATGTGCTTGAAATTCTGAATAAACTATCCATCACATAAGCACCTAGGAGTTTTATGGTCCAGAATTATGGTTACTAATTTTACAGTATTCTGCAGGGCACTTATGAAGCTAATAATCAATGACGTTGTAAACATGGCTGATGGTACACTTAGTCCGTGTAAGAGGAAGAGGCACATTGTTCATAACTTCCAAAGCATCCTCAAGCCATCTCTTCACTTCTTTCTCCAACACTGGGTCAAACAAAACCAAACAAGCAACAAAGAAACGCCGTTCTAAAAGGCCAGTTCACTTTTCTCAACCTCCGAATTTGAGTTTCAAAGTTAGGCAGCAAGATAATATGCAATCCACTTGCAGTTCACTAATGCTTCTGCTAATGATACATCGTGAATGCATGCTGGCAAAAGCCCATTGAAAATAATTGATTCCAGTCAATTATACTCCATAAATGGACTTGCCAAAAGAATCGACTAGCAAAAAGTGAGATCTTCCAAAGGAAACAGTAGAAGAAACGATATTACGTTTGGATCGCCCAATTTACATGCATCACATTCAGATAGCTCCCATTATCTGCTCCATCAAGTTAGATTGAATTCGAAGGTTTAATGAAACAAGTCTAAACAAGCAGAATCGATTACGGTAAGGAGCTTTGAAGCATAATTAAAAAGGATGATTTGCTTTTCACTCTTAGCCCTTGATCCCAAAAGCCAAACAAGAAGATTAGAAATCCTTAGAGAGAACCCAAAAACATCTGAAGCACAAACCAAAAAAGCCTATGACAATGAAGACTTGAAAAATAGATGGGATGATATTTTTCCACAACTACGGGGAAAAGGTGAGATCTTTGCAAGGAGGATGGAAAAAAAGAGACACCCAAAACCTACCACGGTCAGTTTACAAACTGCAAGAGATCAGAGCAGAGTTTATTACTCTCGTACTGTGACAATGAACCGATTGCTCCCTCCTTTCGGAAAAAGGTGACATCTTTACGAGCCAAAACGACAAATAGAAGCCATCCCCAATAACCCAACAGCACGCAATAATAGAAGGGAAGATGTCGCAGCTGAGATGGGTCGCTCTCTTGCCAACGGTCGACTCAGTGCCCAATCCTTTTTGGGAGAAAAGGTGAGATCTTTGGGAGCCAGGCAACAGAAGAAGCGAAGCCCAATGGCCCAATAGCATCGATCGAAACATGGGAAGAGAGATCAGAAGGCGAAAGATGAGGGAATCGGATACTTACATGCGGAACCCATTGCTCCTGCCTTTAGCTTCGCCTCCATACCCTTCAACCCATCGGTAATTCTTATTATAGAACCACGAGGTCAGAATATTCGGCGCAAATCAACGACATTAATGAGATTTGTTTTGGACTCGGGAGAAAAAATCGCGTGGAAAAAACGAAAAACGCGTTAGACATTGGCTTCGATCCTTAGACCATGTTTGTTTTGCGTGTCAATATTTAACATGTCTCTTAAAATGTTTGTGTTACGACTTGATCTTTATAGGATTTGAAATTGACTTAACTTGATTAATTTCAAGATCCAGTTGTCTAACAAGAAATAATCAAAAAGTAGAAAAGATACTATAATCACATATATAATGTAACTAGGCAGAAATAATAAAAGACAATAATGGAAAACGAAATTAGAAGTCTCAAAATATTACATGCCACAAGCGAAAGAATACTACAACATACATAACTATCACAATTATAACAGAGGAAAATATAATATTAACAGAACAGCTAATACATACTAAAGTACACACTATTACAATGGGGCTCTGGAATAGAAAAGAGTAAAAATACTATGGCTGGGGTCGATTGGGCCTAACACCCTCGACAACCGGTGGCACTAGCTATTCAATTCCCTGACTTAAACATGGTTATAAAATCCGTAGTAAGTTAATGCTGAGTAGAATGGTGGTTAATCTATTTATATGCAATTTAACTTAAAGAAACAAGCAAGTAACTAATCATTCATTTCCATTTATCTCAACCAGGTGTTTCTGTTTCGGTTATTCTAATAAGGATCTACAACATTTCTTAATCCTCTTGTTTCCTAAGGGATGATCTTGATTGCAGTTTATTCCGCGATGTAAGATGTACACGTGGAACTCTCCTAGCCGGGAGAGCCCCTGTGGCAGTCCTACACCCGGTCTACCATCTCTAGGTCACGGTTGCGACGTAGCGGTGATTACAGCATGCATGATAAACGCGTTGGTAACTACCCCGCACTGGCACGCGGTCAGCCGTTTCCACTAGCGGCTATGCCTAAACGTACAACACGTAATAGAATAGGGGTCTCGCCCCTCAACAGTCCACGTACCCTCTCCCGACTATCCCGGTTTGCCTAAAAGGCCTAACAAGAGTCGGTGTAGGGTGACCAGTCCTAACCCTTAGCCCCATGGGGTAGGTGGCTCCCCCTACACCGAGTAGCTTACCTCAATACCACATACGTGAGAGCCAAATAGGAGTCGACGTAGAGTGGCCAAACCCACACTGGGTCTCAACCCAAGGGACGACAAGCTCCCCTCTACTCTAAAGGGATAGTTGCTCTCCTCGGTACCATGTACACGAGGGCCAGCTCACTTCCCTTAACCAAGTCCGAACAGTCGCCTGTAGGCAACATGTTCCAAAACCATCAGGTTTTCCGTACTACAGTATTCTTGGTTCTTCCTAACTTCCTCATAGGGTTCGTACATAGACTTTCTTATTTCCATATCCAATTCATTAAATGTATAATAGGATGCTCAAGACTTCACAATCCATTATTCAGTACACAGTAGATATTTTCATTCGTGTCATGGCTCATTAAAATGTGGTACAGGAAGCTTATGGTTTACTACTTCCAGTAAGTATCATAGCAATTTAATCAGTTAATACATACACATCATCTCTTTCATCCCTAGTGTTCATTTAACGACCTAGGGTTCAAGCGAATATTTCTAAAGTAGCATGCATTCATCATTTTCAGCCCTAAGGTTCATTTTACAACCTAAGGTTCAATCAAATATTTCTAAAGTAAGCAATTTAATTATTAATTCTAGATTTAGAGAGAGAACCACTCTATAGGGATACGTGGGTGGAATGGGGACTCGGATCGCAGATCCTGTCGTCACCGTGAGCCCTGTGTACTTAATTGACTGGAAACCTATACAATTGACCAACCACATCAAACGAGTTCAAAACTGTATACAAGTGACATTAACACGTAGAGAAACCCGAACGGAAACCAACGATACTTTGTTTATGCAAAACCAACTTCGTTTGAGCCCTAAATGGGCCAAAAAATGGCATACTGACTAAAATCAGATGTCTGAGACTAGATCCAAACGTCTTAAACGATCTTAGAACCTCACCTTACTTCCCTGCGGCTTCCTCAGGCGTCCGAACCCCTCTGCAATCATCTGAGGGTGATCCTAGACGTCAGACACTCCCTCCGGTCGCTGGGATTGCAATCAGACGTCTGGTATCATCTCCAAATGTCCTAAAGTACTTCAGAGGGTGTGCCACGCACCTTTCCCACGTCCTGTACCTACGCATGTATGCGGTTTTAAAAACACTATACGTAAAAAGTTGTATGTGCATGCAGTGCGTACACAGGACATATCTCAGCACTCTGCGTGTTATTAGACGTTTGGCGCCAGCTCTGGACGTCCCGAGGATCCTCCAGACTTCTGGATGGAGTTTTAGACGTCTGATACTGCTGAAAATTGTTCCATAGTATCCTCCTGTGAGCTTCTCCTTGCTCTCTCCTCCCGCAGAGGCCGCAGCAGCACCTCCCGTGGCTGCAGGAGGTCACGGAGCTCCTCTCCATGAGCTCCCTCGGTTGCACCTCCGGTCGCACCTCCTCTCCCGAGCTCCCCCGAGCTTCCCGATCGACTCCTCTCCCACGCTCTCCCTCTCTCCATCTCCTCTGTCTCGAGCTCCCCTCCTTCCCCACTCGCGGCCGCAAGGGGAATGGGAAGGGGGGTGGTCGCCGGCAGGTGGGTGGTGGAGTGAAGGTGAAGGTGAAGGTGGTGGAGATGTGGAGGTGGAGGTGGTGAAGATTGAGAGGAAATGGAGAGGGTGGAGGGGTTTTTAAAGAGAGGAGGGTGTGGGCTTGTGAGGGGAGGTGTGTGTGCATGGGTGTATGCGTGGGGTGTGGGTTGTGTGGGAAGAGAGAGAGAGAGAGAGAGAATTGCGGGATCTTTCCCTCAGAATCTTTTCTTCCCGCAAGACCCACACACCTAAACCCAAGAGGTTTAAAATTACACTCACGCCCCTATCTTTCTGGAAAAACTATGAATGACCCTTGGGAAGGGTCATTTCAACATAACAAACTTAAAGAAAGTTTCGTCCCCAAAACTTGAGCTAACTATGGTGCGGAAAGGAACGTAAAAGCGCATAACAAACTTAAAGAGGATCAAAGCAGGTCAAAAGCGACGTACCCTCAAAAAGCTCTGGGACTATTCTTGCATCGCCGCATCGAGCTCCCAAGTCACCTCCTCGTATCGTTGGCTTCTCCATAAGACCTTCACCAGTGGTACCTCTTTCCATCTCAGACTCTGGACGGCTCTGTCTAGTATCTGCACTGGCCTCTCAGGATAGGTCAAGTCATCTCCCACCTCAATGCTCTCGTGACTCAGAACGTGGCTGGGATCAGCGATGTATTTCCTGAGGTTGGACACATGGAACACGTCGTGCACTCCGGAGAGCTGGGGAGGAAGGGCAAGCCGGTAAGCAATGAGTCCTACCTGCTCCAAGACCTCAAAGGGCCCCATAAACCTCGGTGCAAGCTTCCCTTTCACCCCAAAACGCTGTAAGCCCTTCATGGGCGGAACGCGGAGGAAGACATGATCCCTAACCTCGAACTTCACTCCTCTGCGCTTTCTATTGGCATAGCTCTTCTACCTGCTCCTGACAGTATGAAGTCATTTGTGAATCTGCTCTATCACCTCCTGACTCTGATGGATCAGCCTAGGACCAACCTCCCACTTGGTCCCCACCTCGACCCAACTCAAGGGTGCAGTACACTTCCTCCCGTACATCGCCTCATAAGGTGCCATGTCGATGCTCGAATGGTAGCTTTTATTGTATGCAAACTCTGCTAGGGGCAAATGCTCGTCCCAAGAGCCTCTCCAGTCTAGTACACAAGCGCGTAGGAGGTCCTTTAGTGCCTGTATGGTGCGCTCTGATTGCCCGTTGATTTGAGGGTGGTAGGCGGTACTGAACCTCAAACGAGTCCCCAAAGCCTGTTGAAACTCTGCCCAGAACTTGGAAGTGAAGAGAGTATCCCTGTCGGATACAATCTCGCGAGGGACTCCGTGAAGGCGCAACACATCTCTGATGTATCGCTCTGCTAGCTATGCTGGCCCAAAGGTGACTCGGATTGGCAGGAATTGTGCTGTCTTCGTTAACTTCTCTATTATCACCCAAACTACGTCGTGTCCTCGCTGTGTAACCAGTAGCCCCACTACCAGGTCCATGGTGATACTCTCCCACTTCCACTCTGGCATAGGAAGTGGCTATAGCGGCCCTGCAAGCCTCTGGTGCTCGACCTTCACCTGCTGGCATACCAAGCACTGCTGGATGAACTCACCAACATCCCACTTCATTCCCCTCCACCAAAAGTTGCGTCGCAGATCATTGTACATCTTTGTGTTCCTAGGATGTATGGTGAACCTGGATCCATGTGACTCAGTCAGGAGCTCTCTCAACAGCTCCTTGTCTCTAGGAATGCACAGACGTCCCCTCATACACAGTATCTCGTCAGAGAAGGTAAAATCTCCTAGGTCCCCTGTCAACACTCTGTTCTGCAGTGTCTACAAATATGGATCGACCATCTGCCCTGTCTATCAGTTCTGGTCGTGCCTGTCGCGTCACTATCACTACCCTACAATACCCTCATGACACCTTGGGTTGCCAACTGCACACCTCCTCCATGAGTCTCCAACTCTGTGCCTGTAAGCTGGCCAAGTGGGCGAGCACCTTCCGACTCAAGGCGTCGACCACCACATTGGCCTTCCCTAGGTGGTAGGAGATACTGCAGTCGTAGTCCTTCAGGAGCTCTAACCAACGTCTCTGTCTCATGTTGAGCTCCTTCTGATCGAACAAGTACCTGAGGCTCTTATGATCCGTGAAGATCTCGAACGTCTCACCATACAGGTAGTGCCCCCATGTCTTCAACGCGAAGACAACTGCTGCCAGCTCTAAGCCATGGTTGGGGTAGTTATGCTCATGTTTAGTTGTTGTGAAGCGTAAGAGACAACATGGCCCTGCTGCATGAGCACACCGCTCAACCCCTGCAACGAGGCGTCGGTGTAAACCACGAACCCGCCACTACTGTCTGGAATGGTGAGTACAGGACTTGAAGTCATCTCTCCTTCAACTCCTGAAAGTTTGACTCACACTCGTCTGTCCAGGTGAATGGCACGTCCTTCCAGGTTAGTTGGGTCATAAGACACGCGATCTTAGAGAATCCCCTGATAAACCGTCAGTAGTAGCCTGTCAGTCCTAGAAAGCTACGTATCTCTATCACTGTTCATGGCCTCTCCCACCTGAGCATGGACTCGACCTTGGTTGGATTCACAGCCAATCCGTCTCCTGAAATCACGTGGACCAAGAAGGTCACCTATCTCAACTAGAACTCGCACTTGCTGTACTTGGTATATAGCTTACGTCGTCTCAATGTATCCAGGACCATACGTAGATGTTGTCCATGCTGTGCCTGATCCCGAGAGTAGACTAGTACGTCATTGATGAACACCACCACAAACTGGTCTAGGTATGGCCTGAAAACATGGTTCATCAAATCTATGAAAGTAGCGGGGGCGTTGGTCAGCCCAAACGGCATGATCAAGAACTCGTAGTGTCCATACTGATATGGAAGGATGTCTTAGAGATGTCGGTCTCCCTGATCCTCAGCTGATGGTAGCCTGACCTCAAGTCTATCTTAGAGAACACCGTGACATCTCTCAACTGGTCGAAGAGGTCATCGATACGAGGCAGCGGATACATGTTCTTGATGGTGACCTGATTTAGCTGCCTGTAGTCGACATAAAGCCGAAGGGTACTGTCCTTTTTCTTCACGAACAACATAGGGGCTCCCCATGGGGAGACATTGGGCCTCACAAAGCCCTTCTCCAACAGATCCTGTATCTAAGACTTGAGCTCTCGCAGCTTGACGCAGTCCGGACGCGTTTGTTTAAATCGGTTGTTGTAACTCGCATTCGTTGCGTTGGTTTTAAATAAAGAAATGGACATAAGTCCGAGTATCGAACACAGGGAGGCGTGAAATCGGATTTTTCTTTCACTTGGATATCACGGAAATGGCAGGTTTTGCTTGCGAGAAAACGCAGGAGAAAAGCGAGTAAGAGAAAGAGAGAGAGGGAGTAGGGTTAGAGTTCTTTTGATCACAGCATTCAGGCAAATCAAGATAAGAAAAACTCGAGTAAAAGATAGACAATAACTAGATAAGAAACATCATCATTTAACATGAAACTTGAGTTTTACAAGTACAACAATAGCTAAATGCTTAAGCAAAAGTAAAGTAATGCTAAGATAGGAAGAGAGAGAGAGAGAAGGGAAACGGTAAGGCAGCCACGGCGGTGGAGGAGGGCTCCATCGATGGATCATCGACTTCGACGATTTCAAAAGGGTGCTAGGGATAGCTAGGAGTAGGGTAGAATACTTGCAAGTGAATTGAATGCCTTACATGGGTAGTTGGAAGGGGTTTATATAGGAAGAAGGGGTTTCTAATTTAAGTATGGGCTTTAGCAACGTTCGGGACATTGCTAAACCCATGCCTAAAGTGTCGGTGTAGCCCCCCTGCCCGCCGATCCAATGCAAGCGCCGTTCTTCTTCTTTCACATGATCCGCGTGCGCCTGCTGTGGGACGGTCGAGATCGTGCGCTAAGCGCCCTTTAGATCGTGCCTCATGAGCGCTGTGCACACGTGTCATCACATGTGTCTGGCTTGGACGCTTGCGATCGAGCTGCGTGCCTTCATTCGCGTCGTCTGTTCGCGTATCGATGGTTGAATTCCAGCTGCGCGTGCCTTTGCTGTCGCATTTCGCTCATCTGCATTTCGAACTTGTGGCGAGTGTGCGGGGGAGGAAGCGTGAACCGTTGCGCTACGTTGCATGGATGTTGCGATTGAGCGGGTGCTGGCAGCCGTTGGATGTGCGGTGCAAGATCTGTTCTCAGCCAAGATCAAACGGTTGAGATCGCTCCTACGAGTGATGAAGGGAGTGTGCAGCGGATGATGGAGGTGCTGCGAGTCATTCGATCGAATGACTGAGATTCATCCTGTGGTGATGGAAGAGGCGGGGCGGTGGCCTGGATGCACCGATCGGGCACCACGTGGCACGTTGTGGACCATTGATCATTATATCAACAGTCAGAACTTCTTGGGCTTATTGCAGGAGCTCCGGATGCCGGATTTAGTTGATTTTGAGTCCGTTGGACTCTATTTGTCATTCTGAATCCATCCATGCGGTCCAATTGCTCATCTGAGGCCTGTTTTGACATGAACTTGTACAAATGGCCATTAACAGTGAATTATAAGCAATCTCAATGTGCGATGCATGTAATGCTCCTATGCCCATTTATGATGTGTTATCTGTGCATTTTATCCTTAAGAAAAACCCTGATTGGCAGAATTATCACCATAAAATGCAGCATTATCATACCCTCATGCTTGCTCCTTGCTATTTCCTAGCAAGGTTCATCCTAGCCATTATTCTCAATCAGAATTCAGGAAGTGAATACTTAAGACATTTTGTCACTTGTCAATGATGAATCGACTTTCACTGGGTTTTAAAAAGATACGCGCGTTGTAGTATATCGCGAAAAATGATTATCAATTTTATTTATTTATTACTCGAAATTTGAAAACATTCCGAGGTTGAACTCAGAGAGCAAATTCGGTCTTTAAAAGTAAAATATCACAATTCTCAACGACAATGTAGTGTTTCTAAAAATCTAGAAAGTAAAAGGAAATTTTCTCTTCTTTCTTTCCTCTCCTCTCTTTCTTCTTTGCTTTGTCTTCAGACGTCTGATTCTGTGAATCAGATGCCTTAAGTGATGTCTACTACAGTGCTGAACCTGCTTCTTTCTTCTGCTCCTGCTTCTTTCTGCCGCACCTCTTCTTCTTTCTTTCTTTCTCTGCGGCTCCTCCTACTCTTCCTCTTCCTTCTTCTTTCTCGGCCAAGTCCTCTTTCTCTGAGGCTGCGTCTCCTTGGCTTCTTCTTCTTCTCTTCTTGCACTGTGTTGCACCTCCTCCTTCTTCTTCTTCTTTGGCTCCTTCCTCTGCCTTCTTCTTCTTCTTTGGCGCGGCTAAGTCTTCAGCTGCTTCCTCTTCTTCCTTTAGCTGGCTTCTTCTTCTTCTCTTCCTCTTCCCCGCAGTTGCTTCCTCTTCCTCATTCTTCCCTACACAAGCACGGAGAAGCAAAACCTACCCCCTACACTCCGCGCGTCTCTCTCTCTATTTCGCTCTCAGGACACAGCTCTCCTAGAGCCAGCAGGGTTATTGGGTCGGGTATACGCGCCCGGAACCAGGCCCACCAGCGTGCGGTGGTGGGTGAGGTGTGCTAGTCGGGTCAGGTCAAGACTAGGTCCGCGGGGCGTGGTCGCCGATGAGGCCGGGCGGGTGAGAGGGACCTCACCCCATGTAGTTGGAGGCGATAAGCCCTATGCAGTTTTACAACTTATACCATAGCGCCTGCACGCAAATGCGTGAGGTGGGACTAAACGTTCCACCTTCCTGTCACGCGCGCCCGTAGAGGTTGAGCCTCTCAATTGCAGCTGCTGCGAGGGACTTTGAGGCCAATCAAAGGCCTAGGTGTGTGCGCGACCTGAGAGTGTAGGCCTGGAGCAGCAAGGCCTGGGAGAAGCTTCAAGTGAGCTTCATGCTTTTGCGTCAATGGCGGAAGGGGAGGCGAACTTGAAAACACGAACACGGCCTTGCGACCATGTCAAATCGCTCGGGGAGGTTCGTCAGAGCACGGTGAAGGTGCTGGGGGGGTTGGCGTGGTGTGGCAGTGTCTGTGAGTGTGTGCCTAGGGCACATTGTGTGTGTGCGTGATTGGGTGTGTTCGGAGGGTGGTTCGAGTGAGTGGCGCGGTGCGTGGAGTGCGGGGAAATGGTCAGTGAGGTGAGGCAATGCTTAGGGATTGGTCGACGAGGAGGGAGGTGGTCTGTGGTGGTGGAGCGAACTCGCCAGAGTTGGTTGCCGGAGGTGAAGGGGATGATGGTGGTCGGCATGTGGCAATAGTTGATTTAGGAAATAAATAAGGGGGAAATGAAGAGGGGAGAAAGGGGAACTTATCTAAGGAGTTCAGAGCGAAGGGGGGAGGCGGAGGGCGAGCGGCGGGTGCCTACCGTCGCCGGAGACGAAGATGCCAAGGGGAAGAAGTGGCGACGAGGAAGGGGGTCGGAGGATGCGCGCTGGTACGGCGCGGCATGACGGAGAACGGCAGTGTTGGCTCTGCCACTGGTACGGTGGCAGAGCGACGAGAGGAGGGAGGAGTCGTCGGAAGCTTTGGGCAGTCGGCCAGAGTGAGGAGGAGTGGAATTTGAGGGAGATCTCTGGCCAATTTGAGCTTGAAGGAAGCAGCATGGTCTGTGCTTCCTTAAATAGGTGCAGGCTGGGCGGGAAGCGCACTGAGACTGCGGGAAAACCACGCCGGAGGTAAGGTCGGTCAGAGACCCATACCTCTTGAACGTTCGCACGACAGGTATGGTGGGTTTCAGGGCATGGGGAGCTGGCCATGAGGTAGGGGGCTCCGCAGGAGCTCCCCTTTCAAATCTGGGGTGCGGCTCCCCATGTAGATGAGGCGAAAACCTCTGCGAGAAGTCGCCCGAGGTATGACCGCTGCTGTAAATGGCAGAGGGATAGAAATGAAGAAAGAGACGAGTAAGTTAGGGGGGATATGCAAGGGTTTCAAAAAGTTAAGAGTCTGAATGTAATTTGGAGGACCAATTTGCAAAGTGGGTCAAGATGACCTTCCCTGAGGTCCAAATTTTGGTATAAACCTAATTTGAACCTAAGGAATCCAATGGTGAAGTTGTATTTTAGGTTTGACCACGTTTGACTGGATATTTTGCATAAAAATCGAAATTAGGTCAAATATTAGGCATGAACCCCCAATCTAGGTCAAAATAGGTTCTCAAGGCCAAATTGAAGATTCTAAGCCATAAGGGGATATTTTTCCATGAATTTTAGAGGATTTAGTTGATTTTTATCTTGCCTAGAACCTTGTGAATTAAAGTAAATTTATTTTAGGGTTACAGAATGTCATTTAATTCTTAAATTTCACAATAACCCTTATCTGACTGAACCATCCTACTTTTTCTCTTATTAAGTCCAATTGACCTATGTCTATACCCTTAGAAATCCCGTTGATGCACTGCAATGGTAAAATTACAGTTTTACCTCTTATGTCATGTTCTCTTCTTAGATTAGTAATTCCTTGAATTAGGCCTTCCTTTAGGTTATGTAGGAGCTTTTGTTCATTTTATTAGATCAAAATATGCTAGTTAGGGCTCATGATGAGGTTCTCATCATATCCCCATGCCTAGTTTTTGCTAGTCCCTTAGCAAAATTTTAAGGTTTTAACTTCTGTTCTAGACCATGAGTTCCCTTCACCAATTTTAATAAGTGCTTTTTCTTCTCTTTTCTCTTTGATTAGGTCAGAATGCCGATAATGGGCCTGAAGGTACTCTAGTATCAACCAAGATCCAAACTTGTCTAGCTTTAGCCTCGGTCCTTAGCGAAGGTTTTTAAGTCCCGTAGGAACTACCTTAAGGTTTATTGGACTCCGTGGTTAAAGCACTCGTGCTTGAGATATAATTTTAGCCTTGGTTCAGTTTGCAGTACGTTTTTGGAAGAGAGAGACAGAGGGTTTATTTGTTTGGAGAGTTTTCTCTCTCTTTTCTTTTTATTTCTAGCTTTGGATTGGCTTCGCAACACGGTCTGTATCGAATTCCTTGTCCCCATCATCAATCCTCAAAGGGCCCTGGCAATCGATGCTTCTAGATAGCACCACCCGTGGTAATCCCCAGAACCCTGGTTTTCGAGATTTTGAGATAATCCCGCCCATGGCGTTCCGTGGCCGAATTCAGACCCTGGCAATTGACATTTCGTGATAATGCCATCCATGGTATCTGAACCAGCAGAGTGCTTACATGCCTCCGGTAGGATATATAAATATCCTAAGAGACAAGCACCGAGGAGACGATATGCTGTTACGCATCTTCGAGGGGAATTTCACACCTCTCCGCGTCGGGAACTCGTCCAAATCAACTTGTGTTGATCGGCCACTCCTAATCTACGTATTATTTTTAGAACATAAAAAGCATTTCTATGTGATTTTGATAGTTATGCGCACTGAACCAGATTGTGTGAATTGGGGTGCTTAGGTTACCGAGTCCCGCAAACCAAAGGTCAGTTAATGAGGCCGAATACTCCCTAAGCTTTAGACCTAATACTTAAGCTTTGCATTTTCCTCAACCTCTTGAGGAATATCTAGATCTTAACAGGTACTAAAGGTCTAGCCAAAAAGGCCTAAGGTTAGCGTTCTTACTAATCTTTTTGTGTTTCTTTAGCATTTTCTCTTTACTTTTCTTAATGTGGTCTAGAACGTCAGTTAATCCCTTAATCTCTTACTAATGACTATCTCTTTCCTTTTCATTTTGTGCTCCTTTTTAGCATTTTGCTCTTTTTCTCCTCCTCCTTTTGATTATGTAAAGCGTACAAAAATTTCTTCCCTCCTCTAGCTTTTTTGTTCTTTTTCAATATTTTTTTAATTTTTTTTTGTGTTGTTTCAAAAATTTTTTATTTTTTTGATGTTTTTGACATATGTGATTTTTTTGTTGAAACCTTTTCTTGTTATGAATTTTCATTTATTTTACACTTTCATACCCCTCCATGCCCAAGATTTGTAATGTCCTCATTGTAAATTAGGTGGGTTTGTATTAAGCTTGGTTCATTCATTAGGACAGGTGTTGGGTGAGTGGACGGGTCGAGGTGATTGTTGCGGACGATTTGTAATCTCGGGTACGGGCACCTGAGGTGGAGTCGGCTACCATAAAGGATGAACCTAAAGTGCAAAGAAATGTCAGAAAATGTTTCGGGTTTTTGAAAGAATGACGGGTTGCCTCTTGTTAAGCGCTGAGTTTTACGCCATCAGCTGGGCGCCGTGAGCTCAGGGTGAATGGAGGGTAAAGGATGACTCGGCTAAATTTGTATTGGTTATGTCAATGAACGGTTTGAGTCTCTGATCGTTCACGACAAAGGGTTCGGAATCGTGGCTGAGTGGATTGATCTCAACGGCTCCATTTCCAAAGATTTGTCTGACTAGATATGGTCCGATCCACTTGGATTGCAGTTTTCCTGGGAATAATTTTAGTCCGGCATCAAAGAGTAAGACCTTTTGACCAGGGTGAAAGATCCTTCTAGATATGTGCTTGTCATGAAAGGCTTTAACTAGCTCTTTGTAGATTCACGAGTTTTCATACGCATCGAGGTGTAATTCATCAATCTCGCTTATCTGAAGCTTTCTGTGTGTTCCAGCCTTAGAAAGATCTAGGTAGTAGTTCCGTACTGCCCAATAGCCTTTATGCTCCAATTCAACGGGGAGATGACACTCCTTTCTGTACACTAGTTTGAAAGGAGACATGCCTAATTGGGTCTTGTGGGCGGTCCTATAAGCCCATAAAGCTTCCGGAAGCTGGGATCACCAGTCCTTTCTGTCAGGTCGAACAGTAACCTGGAGGATTTTTTTGATCTCCCGGTTTGATAGCTCAATTAGACCATTAGTTTGGGGGTGGTAAGGAGTAGAGATTCAGTGTGACACCCCATATTTGGTCATCAGTGACCTGAACTGAGCGTTTGTGAAATGGATCCCTCCATCAGAACCGTGAGAAAATATTTTGGTGAATGAATTTGAGAACAACTTTATGATCACTGGTTTAGGTCGGAATGGCTTCGATCCATTTGGACACGTAGTCAACAGCGAGTAAAATGTACTCGAAGCCGTCCGAGATAGGGAAGGGGCCCATAAAATCAATCCCTCAAATGTCAAAAATCTCGCATACGAGAATCGGCTGTAAAGGCTTCATGTCGTGATGGCTCAAGTTTCCCGAAGTTTGGCAATGGTTGCATGCCTTACAGTGATTGTATGCATCCTTGAAGATTGTTGGCCAATGAAAGCCACACTGGAGGACTTTTGATGTGGTTTTGTGCCCAGAAAAATGGCCACCGCATGCCTGGTCATGGCAGAAAGAGAGTATGTCTTTGATCTCAACTTCCGGGACACATCGCTGGATAATTTGGTCAACACCTATGCGGAATAGATATGGGTCTTCCCAAATGTAATACTTTGCATCGGAGTGCAATTTGTCTTTCTTGGCCTTCGGCCAATCAAACGAGATCTAGTGTGATGCCAAGTAGTTTACTATGTCAGCAAACCATGGAAGCCCTGTAGCAATAGTCAGGAGATGCTCATCAGGAAAATGCTCTGTGATGGGTCCGGAAGGGTCGATGATCTCAGAAGGGAGGCGGGACAAGTGGTTAGCTACCACGTTCTATCTTCCCGCTTTGTCGCGAATCTCGAGATCAAATTCTTGTAATAGCAAGATCCATCATATTAATCGAGGTTTCGCATCCTTCTTCACAAGGAGATGCCTCAAGTTGTGTGATCCGAGTAAATAACAACACGGGAACCCAGGAGATAAGATCTGAATTTTTCAAGGGCAAATACTACAGCTAGCAACTTTTTCTCTATAACCATGTAGTTACGCTGAGCCTCGTCAAGTGTCTTGCTAGCATAGTAGATGATCACGGGTTTCCCGTCAATCTTTTGCCCCAAAACCTCTCCTACAGCGAAGTCAGATGCATCGCACATGATCTCAAAGGGTTGAGACCAATCAGGGGATTGTAGGATCGGGGCTTGGGTAACTCGGTCATGAAGGATCTCAAATGCTTGAGTGCATTCCTTGGAAATTTCAAAAGGTATGTCCTTGGAGAGAAGAGTGGTCAGGGGGTGCACGATTTTCAAGAAATCAAGGATGAATCGATGGTAAAAACCGACGTGCCCCAGAAAAGATCGGATGTCTCACATCGAGTTAGGCATAGGGAGCTTGGAAATCAAGTTAACCTTAGCTCGATTGACTTGGATGCCCCTCTTAGAAATTAGATGTCCCAGGATGATCCCTTCAGGCACCATGAAGTGGCTCTTTTCTCGGGAAAGAACCAGATTCACGTCAATACATCGCCTGAGTATTTGAACCAAGTGCTGGAAGTAATCATCAAATGATGCCCTAAAAATTAAGAAGTCATCCATGAAGACTTCCAGATAATCACCTACCATATCAGAGAATATGGCAAGCATGCACCGCTAAAAAGTCGCGGGTGCATTGCAGAGACCGAAAGGCATCCTTCGGAATGCGTACGTTCCGAAGGGGTAGGTGAACGTGGTCTTCTCTTGGTCCTCTAGATGAATCGCCACTTGGTTGTGACCGGAATACCCGTCAAGAAAGCAGAAGAATCTATTTCCCGCTAGTTTTTCGAGGATCTGATCAATAAACGGTAGTGGGAAATGATCCTTCTTCGTGGAGGAATTGAGTCTTCGGTAATCAATGCAGACTCTCCACGAGTTGGCTATACGGATCGGTATGACCTCTCCGGTTTCAGTATTAATGGTGGTGAGCCCTGCCTTCTTAGGCACAACCTGGATTGGGCTCACCCAGCGACTGTCGGAGATCGGGTAGATGATCCCTGCATCTAACCACTTAATGATCTCTTTTTTCATGACCTCCTGTAGATTAGGGTTCATACGTCTCTGCATCTCACGTGAAGGTCGTACGCCCTCTTCGAAATAGATGTGGTGCATGCAATAAGAGGGACTTATCCCTGTCAAATCATTGAGAGTCCAACCAATGGCTCTATGATGTTGCTGGAGAACAATAATCAGACGAGATTCCTGATCAGGGGTGAGTCTGGAGTTTATAATCACAGGAAATGTCTGATTGGAACCCAAAAAGACATATTTCAGATGATTGGGAAGGGGCTTGAGTTCCAAGATGGGATTATCAGCAGCAGCGGGTGGTTCAGAGTAGGTGTGAGGAACAAGGGTAGGAGTTATGGGTGTATCCAGATCGGGTTCAGCCTCCTCTAATTGTAGGTTTTGTTCTTCTTGTGGTTGATTGGGGATAATCAGGTTGTCCTCAAAATGCGGTTCATTTACCACGGCTCTAATATCACATATTTGTTCTACCACACCGTAATTAATCCCTTGTTGGGCCTTAAAGATGTTAATCTTAGGGGTTTGATTCCCAAATTTCAACTCTATCTGGCCTTCCTCACAGCTTATGTTGGCGTTAGCAATGGCCAGAAAAGGTCTCCCTAGTATAATTGGTGTATCCCTTGGGTTCTCAAGTGCATCCATATCTAGAACTATAAAGTCTACTGGGAAGTAGAAATCTTGCACCCCAACAATAACATCCTCGAGTATTCCCTTAGGTGACTTAATGGACCGATCAGCTAACTACAATGTCACCTCAGTCGGTTTAAGCTCGGATTCTTCAAAGTGGTTAAGCAGGGATGTGGGTATCAGGTTTGTGGAGGCACCTAGGTCTAGTAATGCTCTATCGAATTAGGTTTCACCAATTTTACATGAGATTAGGGGAGTGCCTGGGTCTTTTACCTTGGGTAGGAGTTTACTCAGGATTACAGAGTTGGCTTACTCTGACAGTACGATCAGACTCCCACTCTTGGTTCGCGGCTTACGCTGGGGTGTACACACGTTTTTAAGAATCATGCGTAAGCCGGTACGTGGCGGATTGCATCCATCAAGGGGATGTTTATTTGAACTTGCTCAAAGAGCTTGATTAGGTCCTCCTCAAGAGCCACGGATTTGGTTGTCCTTTTTCCCTTGGTCAAGGCCTCGGGAAATGAAACCTTGGTTGGTTCCTCTAGAATAGGTCCAGGTTTTTGATCTGGGACAGGGACATCTTGGATAACTATCCTAGGGCTTGGGTCACTACCAGGCTTGGAGTGGTCTGGATAAGGTTGGTCTTGGGTTGCTTTACCACTACGGGTTGTTACAGAGTTTAATCTTGCTTGGTTCGGTTTAGGGGTTAGTAAAATGGGTGGTTGCTGTTGATAACTCGCGTAAGATGTTGAAGCTTCCATCCCGTCAAGTGATGGAGTAGAAGGGGCCTGATAAATCATGTGTGTGTGGCCTGGATTTGGGTTCATAATGCGCCTCTGGGTCGGCACGTTATTAGGGTTTGGCAGAGGTTGTGAAGGAAGTGTGCTCGGTTGGCGGGAATTCGCCATTTGGGCGAGTTGGTTACGGACCTCTGTGATTTCGTCCTTGTGCTATTTTTTTATAGCCGCATTCATTCTTTAAATGTCAGCTAGTGTTTGGAGGATGAGAGACATTTGGTCTTGGTTTGGCCCAGATTGATAGGTGGGGTTGGGCCGAGGCTGAGGCGGCTGATAAGGACGAAGGGCTTGTGGATGGGGTTGATAAGGTGGTCTTAGGGGATGAGAATTTCCCATCCACTGGAAATTGGGATGATTTCGCCATCCAGGGTTATAGGTGTTGGAAAATGGGTCATTCTAGATGGTGTTGAGGTCCTTGCAGGTCTGAGGAGCCTCAGGAAAGTCAGAGTATGGGGGATTAGAGTTCCCCCGACAAGAATAGAGAGGATCGGAGATCCCTCCGGTCCTGGAGTCAGATGGGGGTGGATACGGGTCCATCCCTGGAGAAGATCGGTGGAAGATGTTTTGCACAGTTTCCCTTGCAAGTGGTGGCTGTGTGAAAGAGTTCTGTGCAGAGGTGGCTCACTGCAAATGCCGAGTTAGCTCGTCCACCTTCTTCTCGATGATAGAGACCTTGCCCAATCGACTGGCCATCAGTTCCAAGTTGATGGATGTGGACAGGCCCTACGTCTCATATGCTTCCCTAAGATTCGTCGATGCGCTGGTATTCGTCTGATCGAATAAACCCATGGAGTCATTGTTGATGGAGTTCTCGTACATATTCTCGAGAATCCCCCACACAGTGTCCTCATGCTGACCCATGATATTCCCTCCGCATGTTGCATTGACGAATAATCTAATGTCTTCACGGAGTCCCTGGTAAAAAGACTGGACTTGTTCCCATTTAGGAACTCCGTGATGGGGGCACTTTCAAATGAGATCTAGGAATCGATCCCATGCCTCATGAAGAGGTTCTCCTGTTTGCTAGGTGAAGTGAGTAATCTGATGGCGCAAGGCGTTTGTCCGACCAACGGGAAAAAACTTCTTCAAAAATTTGGATTGAAGTTCATCCCAGGTGTTGATCGGATGGGTCTGAGTTTGGTACCAATGAGCCACCTTGTCCATGAGGAAGAAAGAGAACATCTTCATGAGTAAGATATCCTGATTTTGCGCATCTGACCCGAAAGTCTAAGCCATATGCTTGTGCTGTTTGATATGCTGGAATGGATCTTCGGAGTTAAGCCCATAGAATTTAGGTATGTCATGAATCATATTGGGCTTCAGTTCAGAATTAGGTCCTCCAGCTGGGATTCGACTCGAGGCTCGATTGCCACCGCAGTGGGATTATAGTGATCTTGCATCATGGGTCGCTGCGGTGGGTTCATGAAGTTCTGGAAGAGGTCATTAAGACACTGAAGTTGGTGCTCAAGATTATTTTCTTCTTCAACAGGCTATGCCATGATGGAAGAAGAAGGAGAACTAGGTTCAGAATAGGAGGAAAGGTCTATGTGGAGGGGTTGCTGCACAAACAAGGGCACCGAGGCTTCGCCTCGGGGAGAGTGGATTTCGAGAGGAGGTTTCAAGGACCTCCTACCAAACATGCACTAAAAGACTGGATGAGATTAGAATGTGTTAGACCCAATCAAGACACCCAAAATATGCTGGTGACTATAGAGGTTTGGGGCGGATGATACCCCTGGATCTGAAGGTCTTCCACCTGAGAGTTGCCTGGGCAGCCAGAGAGGGTGAGTCCAGCGAAAACCCCTACATGGTAGAGCGCCCGCATGGGTTACAGGGTTTCCCCCACCTGACCTCTCTTGTCATTGAGATTTCAGGTAAACCAGAATGGGGACCTTGACCTCTTAAGTCTACCACTTTTAGTTAGGATCAATGTGCTTAGGATTCCACTTGAACTTTAAGCCTTTTGAGTGCAAAGTGACCTAATTTAAAAGTTGGTTGACCCAAAGGGTCAATTTCACCTCTTTTGAGAGCTTCTTAGGTCCTTTCTTTTAAGGTTCAAGTAGATTAAGAGCCTGATTTGCTTAGGATTTCTCTTGGATAGGTCTTTTCAAACAATGGCTTAGACACACCTAGCTTTGGAATTTTTAATTCTCTACTTAGAAGATGTGTCTCTAAAACCCTAGCTTGGAATCCTTAGGTTGGCTCTAGTTGGTCCGATTTAGTTGCCTCAGAAATGGGTAACTAGGGCTCAAGCAAGAAGGTTTTAGCCCTAGTTACTTTTAGTGGATATGCAGTTAAGATGTGTTAAAAGTAAAAACCAGGCAACTCTTGTGGATTACTAAAATATGGAAAACGGGTGGCCCTGGATTGATTTTCTTTTTTTATTTTTTTCCTCTTTAGATTGTGAGGGGATTAAAAGAGAGGGTTAAAAAGGTTACCTGTTTCCTGGTGTGGTTGTTGTGCAACTGCTTGTCTTTCCTCAGCTTTTCCTGAAACAAACACAATAAGAGAGAGATTAAGTTAGTATAAAATCAAAAATTATGATTTAAAGCTTCTAAAATGCCCGTTGCTCCCTGGCAACAGTGCCAAAAATTGATGAATCGACTTTCGCAAGGTTTTAAAAGGATACGCGCATTGTATTATATCGTGAAAAATGATTATCAATTTTATTTATTTATTACTCAAAATTTGAAAACATTCTGAGGTCGAACTCAGAGAGCAACTTCGGTCTTTAGAAGCAAAATATCACAATTCTAAACAACAATGTAGTGTTTATAAAAATCTAGAGAGTAAAAGGAAATTTTCTCTTCTTTCTTTCCTCTCCTCCTCTCTTTCTTCTTTGCTTTGTCTTCAGACGTCTGATCGTGTGAATCAGATACCTTAAGTGATGTTTGCTACAGTGTTGAACCTGCTTCTTTCTTCTGCTCCTGCTTCTTTCTGCCACACCTCTTCTTCTTCTTTCTTTCTTTCTCTGCGGCTGCTCCTGCTCTTCCTCTTCCTTCTTCTTTCTCAGCTAAGTCCTCTTTCTCTGAGGCTGAGTCTCCTTGGCTTCTTCTTCTTCTCTTCTTGCACTGTGTTGCACCTCCTCCTCCTTCTTCTTTGGCTCCTTCCTCTGCCTTCTTCTTCTTCTTTGGCGCGGCTAAGTCTTCAGCTGCTTCCTCTTCTTCCTTCAGCTGGCTTCTTCTTCTCTTCCTCTTCCCCGCAGCTGCTTCCTCTTCCTCATTCTTCCCTACACAGGCATGGAGAAGCAAAACCTACCCCCTACCCTCCTTGCGTCTCTCTCTCTCTATTTCGCTCTAAGAACACAGCTCTCCCAGAGCCAGCCGGGTTATCGGGTCGGGTATACGCGCCCGGGACCAGGCCTATCGGTGTGCGGTGGTGGGTGAGGTGTGCTAGTCGGGTCGGGTCAAGACCAGGTTCGCGGGGTGTGGTCGTGGATGAGGCTGGGCGAGTGAGAGGGACCTCACCCCATGTAGTTGGAGGCGATAAGCCCTATGCAGTTTTACAACTTATACCACAGTGCCCGCACGCAAATTCCTAAGGTGGGACTAAACGTTCCACCTTCCTGTCACGCGCGCCCGCAGAGGTTGAGCCTCTCAATTGCAGCTACTGCGAGGGTCTTCGAGGCCAATCAAAGGCCTAGGTGTGTGCGTGAAATTAAACCGCGTGACCTGAGAGTGTAGGCCTGGAGCAGCAAGGCCTGGGCGAACCTTCAAGCGAGCTTCATGCTTTTGCGTCAATGGTGGAAGGGGCGGCGAACCTAAAAACACGAACACGGCCTTGCGGCCACGTCAAATCGCTCAGGGAGGTTCGCCAGAGCACGGCGAAGGTGCTGGGGGGGTTGGCGTGGTGTGGCAGTGTCTGTGAGTGTGTGCCTAGGGCACACTGTGTGCGTGCGAGTGGGTGTGTTCGGAGGGTGGTTCGAGTGAGTGGCGCAGTGCGTGGAGTGCGGGGAAATGGTCAGTGAGGTGAGGCGGTGCTTAGGGACCAGTCGGCGAGGAGGGAGGTGGTCTGTGGTGGTGGAGCGAACTCACCGGAGTTGGTTGCCGGAGGTGAAGGGGATGATGGTGGTTAGTGTGTGGCAGTAGTTGATTTAGGAAATAGATAAGGGGGAAATGAAGAGGGGAGAAAGGGGAACTTATCTAAGGAGTTCATAGTGAAGGGGGGAGGCGGAGGGTGAGCGGTGGGTGCCTACCGTCACCGGAGACGAAGATGCGCAGGGGAAGAAGCGGGGACGAGGAAGGGGGTCGGAGGACACGCGCTGGTATGGCGCGGCGTAGCGGAGAACGGCGGAGCTGGCTCTGTCACTGGTACGGTGGAAGAGAGACGAATGGAGGGAGGAAGAGACGTCGGAAGCTTTGGGCAGTCGGACGGAGTGAGGAGGAGAGGAATTTGAGATCTTTGGCCAATTTGAGCTTGAAGGAAGCAGTGTGGTCTGTGTTTTCTCAAATAGGTGCAGGCAGGGCGGGAAGCACACTGAGACGGTGGGAGAACCACGCCGGAGGTAAGGTCGGATGGAGACCCATACCTCTCGAGCGTTTGCACGAGAGATATGGTGGGTTTCAGGCATGTGGGGCTGCCCATGTGGTAGGGGGCTCCGCAGGGAGCTCCCCTTTCAAATCTGGGGGCGGCTCCCCATGCAGATGAGGCGAAAACCTCCGCGCAAAGTCGCTGGAGGTATGGCCCCTACTGTAAATGGCAGAGGAACCTAAATGAAGAAAGAGATGAAAAAGTTAGGGGGGATTTGCAAGGGTTTCAAAAAGTTGAGGGTCTGAATGTAATTTGGAGGATTAATTTGCAAAGTGGGTCAAGATGACCTTCCCTTAGGTCCAAATTTTGGTATAAAACTAATTTGGACCTAAGAAATTCAATGGTGAAGTTGGATTTTAGGTTTGACCACATTTTACTAGACATTTTGTACAAAAACCTAAATCAGGTCAAATATTAGGCATGGACCCCAATCTAGGTCAAAATAGGTTCTAAAGGCCAAATTGAAGGTTCTAAACCCTAGGGGATATTTTTCCATGAATTTTAGAGGGTTTATTTGATTTTTATCCTACGTAGAACCTTGTGAATTAAAGTGAGTTTGTTTTAGGGTTACAGAATGTCATTTAATTCTTAAATTTCACAATAACCCTTATCTGACTGAACCATCCCACTTTTTCTCTTATTAAGTCTAATTTACCTATGTATGGACCCTTAGAAATCTCATTGATGCACTGCAATGGTAAAATTACAGTTTTACCCCCTGTGTCATGTTCTCTTCTCAGATTAGTAATTCCTTGAATTAGGCATTCTTTTAGGTTATGTAGGAGCTTTTGTTCATTTTATTAGTTCAAAGTATGCTAGTTAGGACTCATGATGAGGTTCTCATCAGTCAACAGGAGGAAATATACTAAGATCATGATCTACAGAAACTAAATCGCGCCCGGGTGTCTGCCAAAATGTGAATCGCCCAAATACTCGCCTCAAGGCATATATATTTATTTTTCTTTTTCATCTTTTCTTATTTTTTTGGAAATTTTGGAGTTGAGAGTGTGTTGGTAACTTTTTACGGCTACCCAATCCACCCATAACTCGAAGAAGACTCTAAGTGCTAAGCATCTTGGTGTAAAGATCGTGATAGACTCACTCAATGGTGATTCAGACAGACTTCGAGTTTCTACGCCCCTAGGTGAACAGAAAAGGAGGTGTTTTCCTGAAGGTATATCTGTCCGATCGGTAGCTTTCTCCCTACTTTTATTTTATTTGGGGTCAACACAAGGGTGTTTCTAGTGTATATCTCCCAGGATTGCTCTACTTCCCCGCTTCTTCCTTAAGCGTTTTGGATTTTTTTGTGCATTTACTGAGCTGTGGTCTGGACAACTGGCCAATGGGATGTTACTCACGACCACTTGCCAACTATACTCGTGCGGTCAAGTGTGGCTTGTTTTGTTCTTTTTTCTTCTTTTTTTGTTTAGTAGGTGGCTTCTCTGATCTCAAATTTACCTAGAGGCAATAAGAGAAAAGTGGTCCTGTGGCTAGCTCTGGACAACCGGCCAATGAGCTGTTACCCACGACAACTTGTCAGGCATACCACCCTAGAAGGTTCATTAGCTACCCAATTTCTGTCAGAATATCCAAGGAGTGAGTCAATGCAAACATGTGTGCAGATGCTTAGACTAAAAGTCCCTCCAAGTCAGAGGGTGGGTTGATAAGTCGTATACTTATCACCATATTTTATTGGTGGATTAAAATGAATTAAGGTTGCGAGGATTTGAAGCTAAATCCATATTTTAACGGACACTAGGGCTAATTAAGCCTGAAAGCCTAAAAAGTCTAAGTGTTCAGGTTCTTTTCGTATTATTTCCCACTGTTGACAAGTTCCTAATGCCTAAGTTTTTCTTCCTAAATTCATCATTTTTTTTAAATTTTATTCAGACTAATAAAATGAACTCAGAGCACGCAAATTATCACCCCCTAAGCTTAAGTTGGACAATGTCCTCATTGACAGATAAATTGATGCAACGAGGGTTCAGAAAGAAATCACCTGAGCAAAGCAGTATATCTGATCAGTCTGAATCTTCTGAGTTGCCTCCCAGGAAGCGCTGAGTTCAACGCCTTCGGCTGGGATGCTTCGTGTCAACCCTTAATGAGGGTGACAACTTCCTTTAGGGGAACCTGGGCAAGGAAGTGCTTCCGTCTCTGACCGTTTACCATGAAAGTGTGCCCAGTGTTTGGATTTGCAATCTCGACTGCCCCATTGGAATAGGGTTTGACCACCCTATACGGTCTTGTCCACTTGGATCTAGGCTTCCCGGGAAAGAGTTTGAGTTGAGCGTCAAAAAGCCAGACTTGCTGATTGGGCTCGAAGGTCTTTCTGTGGATGAGTCGGTCGTGGACGACTTTCATCTTTTCCTTGTACAGTCGGCTATTCTCAAAGGCGCCCCGATGAATTTCCTCGAGCTCGGAGAGTTGGAGCGTCCTCTACTCACCAGCTACCTGGGAATCCATGTTACATTGCTTAACGGCCCAGTAAGCCCGGTGTTCCAACTCGACAGGAAGGTGGCAGGCTTTGCCAAAGGCTAGGCGATAAGGCGACATGCTTATCGGGGTCTTGAAAGTGGTCCTGTATTCCCACAAGGCATCATCCACTCGTGTGGACCAATCCTTCCTATCAGGTCTCACGGTCTTTTATAAAATGCTCTTAATCTGTCTATTTGAGACCTCAGTTGCCCATTAGTTTGTGGATGATACGGGGTGGCAATGCGGTGGGTAACCCCATATTTTCTGAGTAGGGCACAGAATTGGGTGTGGATAAAATGACTTCCACCATCACTGATCATGGCCTTTGGTATTCCAAACTGAGAAAAGATGTTTTGCTTAACAAAGTCCATGACAGCCTTATGATCGCAACGACGGGTGGCGACAGCTTCAATCCATTTTGAGACATAGTCTACAGAGACTATGATGTACTCAAAGCCGTTGGATGGTGGAAAGGGGCCCATAAAATCAATACCCCAAACGTCGAAGATCTCGACGATCAGAATGGGTTGGAGGGGCATCATGTCTTTCTCGGTCATGGTCCCCAGAGTCTGGCAACGAGAGCAAGTTTTAGCAAAGCTGTGTGCATCCTTGAACAAAGAGGGCTAGTAAAATTCGGACTGCAAAACTTTTGTAGCCGTTTTCTTCCCTGAAAAGTGGCCACCACACGCTTGGTCATGGCAAAAAGATAACACACTCTGAACTTCATCCTCCGGGATACACCTCCTGATAATTTGGTTGGCACAGAGAGGAAACAACATGGAATCATCCTAGAAATAATGTTTGGCTTCAGCCAAGAACTTATCCCGTTGCTATCTGGACCAGCTGTGTGGGGTCTATCCTACTACCAAATAGTTGACAAAGTCGGCATACCAGGGTAGTTTCCTTTCATGCGTGGCCAGAATTTGTTCATCAGGAAAGGTATCAGTCAAGGGCAAGGAGGGTCCAATGTGGTTTGGGTGGAGTCTGGATAGGTGATCGGCCATAACATTTTTGGACCCGGCTTTGTCGCAAATTTCTAGGTTGAATTCCTGCAAGAGCAGGATCCATCTGATGAGCTTGGGTTTAGCGTCTTCCTTGGCCAACAAATGTCGGATGGCCGAGTGATCCGTATAAATGATCACGTGGGATCCCAGAAGGTAAGATCGGAACTCTTCGAGTCCAAAAACTACGGCAAGCAGTTCTTTCTCTGTGACCGTGTAATTCTGTTGGGCCTCATCCAACGTCTTGCTTGCGTAGTAGATCACCACGGGCTTCTTATCTTGTCTCTATCCCAAGATTGCGCTGATGGCAAAGTCTAATGCATCACACATAATCTCAAAATCCTTGGACCAGTCTAGGGCCTGTAACACAGATGAGGTGGAGACTGATTCCCTAAGAGTGTGGTAAGCCTGGATGCAATCAGGTGTCATGTGAAATAGGGCGTCGTTAGTCAGGAGGTCGGTCAAGGGTTTTGAGAGTTTGGAGAAGTCTTTGATGAACCTTCTATAGAAGCCAACATGTCCAAGGAACGAGCAGATTTGCTAGATTGAGCTAGGTGGGGGAAGTTTGGAAATCAAATCAACTTTAGCTCAATCTACCTCAATGCCCCTATGTGATATGATGTGACCGAGGATAATTCCTTTTTGAACCATGAAATGGCTCTTTTCCCAACTTAACACCAAGTTAACCTCGATACATCGCTTCAAGATTTTCTCCATGTTGCTCAGACAATGGTTGAATAATTCCCAAATACTGAGAAATCATCCATAAAGACCCCTAGGTATTCACCCACCATCTCTAAAAAGATGGCTAGTATGCAATGCTGAAAGGTAGCGGGTGCGTTGCATAACCCGAATGGCATACGACGGAATGCGAACGTGCCATACGGGCAAGTGAATGTGGTCTTCTCTTGATCTTCAGGAGCAATTGTGACTTGGTTATATCCTGAATATCCATCCAGGAAGCAAAAATACTTTTTCCCTGCCAATCTTTCAAGGATCTGGTCAATGAATGGTAAGGGGAAATGATCTTTCTTGATTTCTTCATTGAACTTCCTGTAATCAATACACACCCACCATGCGGTGGTGGTGCGGGTGGGGATGGATTTGCCATGCTTACTGGTAACAACGGTGAGCCCGGCTTTCTTGGGGACCACTTGAGTGGGGCTCACCCAGGGGCTATCAGAGATTGGGTAAATGATGTCAGCGTCATGCAACTTGATAATTTCCTTCTTGACGACCTCCCGCATATTCAGGTTTAATCATCTCTGCATCTGATAAGAAGGTTGATCCCCATCTTCCAGGTAAATCTTGTGGGTGCAATAGGTGGGGCTAATTCCTCTCAAATCTGAGATAGTCCATCCATTGGCGGCCTGATGTTCTGATAGGGTCGCAGTCAACCTGAGTTTCGGATCCTTGGTTAGATGGGCGTTGATAATCATTGGGAAGGTCTAGTCAAGTCCCAAGAAGATGTATTTGAGATTCTCGGGTAGCGGCTTCAGCTCGGGTGTGGGAGGAACAACACTTGATGGATAGGGGAATGGTGGGAGTTGATCAGCGTCAATCTCCTCAAACAGTGGTTGCTGATGGTAATCAGCCCTACAGAGGTTAGCATGCACAGTCGGGGATGGGTCAGAATAGTCGTCATAGGGTTGGGTCTGATGGTTAGCTAAGGAACTAAGGGTAAGGCATTCCTCTACCAGAGGCTCCACGGGATCGTGCTCCTCAATCCAGTCGCAATCAAAAGACTTGGTCTCCCTGAAGATATCCAATTGCATCTTTCTATCTCCGAAGGCGATTTCCATGCATCCCGTGTCACAATCGATGTTCACCTTAGCCGTAGCTAAGAAAGGTCTGCCTAGTATGATGGGTGTGTTCTGTAGCTGTTCAGGGACTTCCATGTCGAGCACCAAGAAGTCGACCGGTAAATAGAAGTCTTTGACCCAAACAATCACGTCCTCGACAACCCCCTTCGGGGTCTTCACAGATCTATCAGCCAATTGGATGGTCAAAGGTGTAGGCCTCAACTCTCCAAATCCAAATTGGTGATACAGGGTTGTCGGGATCAGATTGATTGAAGCACCTAAGTTAAGAGTGCTCTATCAAATGTCATGTCTCCAATATTGTAGGATATCAGGGGTGCTCCTCGGTTAGTTCGTTTGAGTGGAAGGTTGCTAGAGATCACAGAACTGGCTTGTTCTGAGAGCACAATCTTCTTAGGTGCTTGGGGTCGTGGCTTACGCTTCGGCGTACAGGCATCCTTTAAGAACTTAGCATAAGCCGGGATGTGCTTGACGGCCTCGAGGTGTGGGATATTAATCTGAACCTGCTTGAAGATTTCCAAAAGCTCCTCATTTTCCATAATAACTCTCTTCTTCTTTATCTTTTCCAAGGCCTTGGGATATGGTGTCTGAATGTGAATAGGGTCCATTTCCAGGTCCTTGGGTCTTTCCTGCTTGTATTCATAGTCGGGTATTTCAAATGGTGAAGTCTTAGGAGGAGTCGGCCATTTGGGCTCCTGGGTTTTAGTGCTGCTTCTCAAGGTCACCGCATTTGCAGAGGCATTGGGACTATGGGTTGATCCTTGAGAAGAAGATTAAGAAGAAGCACCAAACCCAGGGGGTGTTTGTGGGGCTGGCTGGACCATGTGGGCCTGCCCGAGATTGCCTTGGAACCCTTGCGAATTGGGGCCTCTGTTAATCATGTTTCGCGGGTTCGATTGTGGCTGAGAAGGAAGGGATCCCTGTTGTTTACAATCCAATAGCTGACTCAGCTGTCCCTTCACTAAAGCCATTTCCTCCTGGTGTTTTTGGTTCATTTCAGCCATCATTTTTATCAAGGTGTCCATTTGATTTTGTGGGGGAGGGGCCGCCCTATTTGGGTTATAGGGGGGTCTAACCAGTCGACCTTGCTGATAAGAGGGCGGGTTTGGCTGATGGTTTGGCCTAGGCTGGTTCTGGAATTGAGGTGGTTTCTGGTTTGTCCAGGCAAAGTTTGGGTGATTACGCCATTTGCCATTGTAGGTGTTGGAAAAGGGGTCAGGTTTGGAATAACCTTGGATAGCCTGGACATCTTCAAAGATAGAAGGTGTCGAGGGGGAGGGAAGAGAATAATCAGGGGTTGAGGGAGCAAAGGTCCCTCCTTGGAACATGGTCAGAGGTTGTTCCAGGTGCATCTGGCTTAGTGGTTGGACTAGGTCTACGTTGTGAGCTCCCTTTGCTAGAGGGAGAGTCTGTAGCAGGTTCCCGGTTTGGTTCAACAGTTCCTGGCACTTTTTCAATTTATCCCGCATCACTTGCTCTAAGTCTTCCGAGGTGGGACTAAATGTCCCACCCGCTTCTCACGCGCGCCCGCAGCAGGTCTTCACTTGATTGCTAAGGCTTCGGGGCTTTGGCTTTCAATGGATGGGCTGGAGTTGTTCGCGAAGAGGTTCCGCACGTTTGGGACTTGGACTCTTGAAGCCTGGAGCCGAAGATGAAGCTAGCAAGCTCCTTCAAGCTCGCTTTAATGGTGGGCAGGGCACCTGTTGATAACACTGCACATGGGGGTGATAATTCTGTTAAATAAGGCCCATCTTAAGAATAAAAGGCGCAACATAAGTAGAATGGGAGCATTGCATGCATCATATACCAAGATTGCTTATAAAACAGTATTAATGGCCATTTGTGTAAATACTTGTCAAAGCAGGCTTCAGATGAGCAATTGGACCGCATGGATGGATTTAGAATGACGAACGGAGTCCAACGGACTCAAGATTGGCCAAATCCGACATTCGGAGCTCCTACAATGGGCCCAAGAATTTCTGACGGTTGATCTAATGATCAACGGCCCTCGTTGCGCCACGTCGCCCCCGCTCACCCCACGCCACTTCCTCCTTTAGCTGAGATCAAATCTCGACCATCGATCTTCGATCGGACGGCTGAGAACCGCGCCCCCGCCCACGGTCGCCGCTACAAAGCAGCGCACGCCCGCACGCACGCGACGCGGGTTCGAGCCGTGTGGTGCGAAGAATTAAAGATGAAGAAGCGTGCGGCGAAATTGGGCCGCCCGATCAGCAGCGGGCGGCTGAGATCTCGCCACGCGACGTGCCCTCAGACAGTGAGTGCCCACGCGCGCGCGCACGCCGGGTAACGACGCCCGTGCGCACACGCGCCCGAGGCGCGAACCAAACGCCCCAGGGAAGATCTCAGTCGTCCGATCTTCGATCGGACGACTCTCACGTAGCGGCCACGAATCAGGCACGAAGAACGGCGTGGGCATGTGACCGGCGGGCTGGAGGGCTTCATCGACGCTTTTGGAAGGGTTTTAGCGACGTCCCGGATGTCGCTAAAGCCCCTTCTTCTTTTAGAAAGCCCTTCTCTCTATTTAAACCCCCTCCAACCACTCATTCAAGGATTCACTTCCCTTGCAACTACTCTACCCCTCTCCTAGCTAGCTTTAGGCCCTTTTGTAATTGCCGGAGACGACGAGCCGCCGACGGAGCCTCCTCCACCGCCGTGGCTGCCTCGCCGCTCTCCCCCCCTCTCTCTCTTCCTCTCTTTTAAGCTTTCCCTTACTTTTGTTTGAGCATGTATTTAATGTTGTAAGCTGTGAACTAAAGCTGCATGATTAATGAAGTTACTTTCCGTTCAGTGTTTACTTGATTTCCTGTTTAAGTTGCATGATTAAGCAAAGAAACGACTCTAATCCTAATCTCTCTCTCTCTCTATCTCTCTTTCGCTTTTCAAACTGCACCTTTCGCAAGTAAAACTCCGCGCTTTCCATGACAAGTGATAAGAAAAATCCAATTTTCACGCCTCCCTGAGACCGACACTCGGACTCACCTCCATTTCTTTACTTTAAAAAGGGTGTTGCAAGTGCGACTATAACACTTCTTAACACACATGCACAAGCGCACGTCAGTTTTTGGCGCCGTTGTCGAGGAGGCAACGGATTTGTTTTGTCACCTCCATTCCACATCCATTCTCACATCGTATAATGCCCTATTTTCCTTTTTACTTGATGGTTGCAGGAATTCGGCACTTTGACGGCGAAGCAACGCATCCCACGACGGTAACAAGGGAGTAGGCGCAACAAGGACTGATAGTGAGTAATTCTTCATTGATGATTGCTTGCTTGCATGAAAAAACTAAAAAAATTGTAAAAATTGAAAAAAATTGGCGTGGTGTATGATTGCTTGACTCACATCCTTAACACATCACCCCACAAAAAAATGTACACTCTAACATTCTGAATAAATTCTTGGAGTGTTCTTTTCTCTTTTTTGAGTGGTGTTTGTGAAGCCACCGTGAGTTGACCTAGGCCGCACCACTCAACCCTAAAACTGACTCATCTAATAGAAGGTGCATGATCATTAGGATGAGTACATTAGGGTTTTAGAGCCTCTACAGAATAAAAGGAAATCTACTTTCACCGAATTGTGTGCAGAACTTGATGTGCCCACTGAAACTTGTTTGAAAACATTAAGACACGTCAACCCTGAAAAGCACTAAAGTAAGGATGAAACACTAAAAGACACCACATCTTAAAAATCCTTGCTTGAAAACCATGTTTTGATAGAAGCACACACCTTGAAAGTGGAAAATTAAGAGGCACTACCCCAATCAACGCCTCATCACATAACCCTTGCACAAGCACTATCCTAGCCCTTTAAAACTGAGTAGACGTGCCCTAAGTAGGACTGAGTTAAGTCTCGAAAGGCGAGGTTTTGTTCGCTGGGCACTTGGCTTTCATTTCCTTAGTAGAATCTGGTGACTAGGCTGCGGGGCAGTGTCAAATGACCGCGGTTGTGGGGTCTACGGAACCGGAGGCGCAAGCCAAAGGAAGAACCTTCCCTGCAATCCCCTCGTAATCAACCTGGCCAGATTAGCCTTGGGAAGGGGAGTCCAGTGCTTATGGACTTAATCACCCTTTGTGAGATTCTAGGTCTCCTAAGGAATATACCATAAGGACTAGGCTTGTGTGCTTGATTGAAACACATTTCTCGCATCTGTCGCCCTCCGCATCCCCTCCTGTTCTTCTCTAGTGTATGCACGGGAGACGCTCACTGCATCCCGAGTTGTGTGTTTTGGGGCAGGAATCTAGGCGACGTGATTCTGTTAGGAACATGGCGGAACCTAGGGTAGATGAAGCTGAGGATCAACCCCCACCAGACGCAATGGCCATCATCCAAGCCCAAATTAATGCAAACCACCGGCTTCAGCAACAACAAATCCACACCATCATGCAAGCCATACAATGGTTACAGAACCCACAAGAACAACCACCACCACCTTTCCAAGGAGTACAAGGGCAACCACCACTTGATATACCACCATTTCAGGATCAGCCAAGGCCCCTCCGCTATTTCTATAATCCCTCTGCTATTAGAGTCGAGCCACACCTTAGGATCCCCGAAGGGGGAGATGATTTTGAGCTGAAATCGAATGTCTTAAGTCTGATCCAGAGCCACTTTCATGGAAGCTCAAATGGGGACCCCTTTCAGCACCTAGAGGATCTCGACCGCATAGCACGAACTATGAAACCTAGGAACATTAGCCTTGACATTGTTCTAATCAAGATGTTTCCCTTCTCATTAAGAGACAAGGCTTCTCATTGGCTTAGAACCCTAGGTAGACCCATCACCACCTAGGAAGAACTGAGGCATGCATTTTTAAAGAAATTCTTCCCCATAGGAAAGACCAATGCCCTCAGAAGAGCTATTACTACCTTTACACTCTAAGGTGGGGAACGGTTTCATGAGGCGTGGGAAAGATTTAATGAACTCTTGTGGAAATGCCCACACCACGAAGTACCAAGGTGGAAATTGGCCCAGATTTTCTACCATGGTCTGGACAGCAACCTACGAAACTTCGTCGATGCCCCATGCGGGGGAAACTTCCTGAACAAGGACGAGGAGAGAGCGTTTGAGCTCCTTGAGTCGTGAGAATTCGCTCAACAATGCCTCCATGACCCAGTTCAACAGGTCCAGTCAACCTCGTGGTGGGATTTATGAGGTACAAGCAAATTCTGGAATGGTTGACATGGACATCATTTCCATGAAATTGGATCAAGTGGAATTGGTGGACAAAAAGATTGATGAGTTACTGAACCAGACCAGGAACCCCTTACAGACTTTCTCCCTAGCAAAGGGAACGCATAATGTTGACCTGGTCCAGCCCTTAACCCAACTGGACCTGGAACAACCCCTGACCACGTTCCAGGGAGGGACCTTTGCTTCCTCAACCCTTGATTACTCTCTTCCCTCTCCATTGACATCGGCTATCTTGGAAGATGTGCAAGCTGTCCAAGGTTATGTGAAACCTGACCCTTTCTCCAACACTTACAACACTGGCTGGCGTAACCACCCAACTTTGGTTGGACAAACCAGAAACCACCGCAATTCCAAAACCATCCCAGGCCAAACCAGCAGCCACACTTGCCCCCTATCAGCAAGGACCACCAGTTAGACCCCAATATAATCAGAATAGGGCGGCCCCTCCCCCACAAAACCAAATGGACACCCTAATAAAGATGATGGCTGACATGAACCAGAAACATCAAGAGGAAATGGCCTTGGTAAAGGGATAGTTAAGCCAACTCTTGGCCTATAAACAACAAGGATCCCTACCTTCCCAGCCACAATCGAACCCGCGAAACATAATTAACAGAGGCCCCAATTCGCAAGGGTTCCAAGGCAACCCTGGGCAGGCTCACATGGTCCAGCCAGCCCCACAAACACCCCCTAGGTTTGGTGCTTCTTTGTCCTCATCTTCTCAAGGATCAACCCATGGCCCCAATGCCTCTGCGAATGCGGTGACCTTGAGAAGCGACACAAAAACCTAGGACCCCAAATGGCCGACTCTCCCCGAGACTTCACTCATTGAAATACCCGACTCAGAAGAGGCACCAACCAAGGACCCAGAAATAGACTCGATCCACATTCAGACACCTTACCCTGAGGCCTTGGAAACAATCAAGAAAAATAAGAATGTTGTGGAAACTGAGGAGCTTTTGGAGATCTTTAAATAAGTACAGATTAATATTCCGCTCCTCGAAGCTGTCAAACACATCCCAGCTTACGCCAAGTTTTTGAAGGATGCCTGTACACCCAAACGTAAGCCAAGACCTCAAGCACCTAGGAAGGTTGTGCTCTCTGAACAAGCAAGTTCCGTAATATCAAGCAACCTTCCGCTCAAGCGAACTGACCCAGGAGCACCCCTGATTTCCTGCAATATCGGGGACATGACATTTGATAGAGCACTCCTGGACTTAGGTGCTTCTATCAATCTGATTCCAGCAACCCTGTACCACCAATTTGGTTTCGGAGAGTTGACACCAACCCCTATCACCATCCAACTGGCTGATAGATCAATGAAAACCCCGAAGGGGGTTATCAAGGATGTGATTGTACGAGTCAAGGACTTCTATTTTTCGATCGAATTTTTGGTGCTCGACATGGAAGTCCCTGAAAAATTACAGAACGCACCCATAATCTTAGGCAGACCTTTCTTAGCTACAACTAAGGCAAACATTGATTGTGACACGGGATGTATGGAAATCGCCTTCGGGGACAGGAAAATGCAATTGGATATCTTCCGGGCGACAAAGTCTTTTGATTGCAATTGCTTTGAGGAACATGTTCCCGTGGAGACTTTGATCGAGGAATGCCTTACCCTTAGTTCTGTATCAGACCACAAAATCCGTAATGACTGTTCTGATCCGTCACCATCACTACCCGTGGACCTCTGTAAGGCTGAGTACCATCACACAACATCATTTGAGGAGATCGATGTTGATCAACTCCCACCCTTTCCCTTTCCATCAACTGTGGTTCCACCCGCACCTGAACTTAAGCCATTGCCCGAGAATCTCAAGTATGTCTTCCTAGGACCTGACCAGACCTTCCCAGTGATTATTAATTCTCATCTAACCAAGGATCAGGAACTCAGGTTGACTGCGACCCTTTTAGAACATCGGGCCGCCATTGGTTGGACCATTTCTGACTTAAGAGGAATTATCCTCACCTATTGCACCCATAAGATTTACCTGGAAGACGGGGCACGACCCTCCTGCCAGATGCAGAGACGTTTAAACCCAAACATGCGGGAGGTCGTTAAGAAAGAAATTATCAAGTGGCTTGACGCCGACATCATCTATCCTATCTCCGATAGCCCCTGGGTGAGCCCCACTCAAGTGGTTCCCAAGAAAGCTGGGCTCACCGTTGTCACCAATGATCATGGTGAATCCATCCCTACCCGCACCACAGCCACATGGCGGGTATGTATTGATTATACGAAGCTCAATGAAGCCACTAAGAAGGATCATTTCCCCTTGCCATTCGTTGACCAAATCCTTGAAAGATTGGCAGGGCAGAAGTATTTTTGCTTCCTGGATGGATATTCAGGATATAACCAAGTCGCAATTGCTCCGGAGGATCAGGAAAAGACCACATTCACTTGCCCGTATGGCACGTTTGCATTCCGTCGAATGCCGTTCGGGTTATGCAACGCACCTGCGACCTTCCAGCGTTGCATGCTAGCCATTTTTTCAGAAATGGTGGGTGAATACTTAAAGGTCTTTATGGATGATTTCTTTGTATTTAAGAATTCATTCGACCATTGTCTGAGCAACTTGGAGAAAATCCTGAAACGATGTATTGAGGTTAATCTGGTGTAAAGTTGGGAAAAGAGCCATTTTATGGTTCAAGAAGGAATTGTCCTCAGCCACATCGTATCGCACAGGGGCATCGAGGTAGATCGGGCTAAGGTTGATTTGATTTCCAAACTTCCTCCACTTAGCTCGGTCCGACAGATTCGCTTATTTCTGGGACATGTTGGCTTCTACCGAAGGTTCATTAAAGACTTTTCCAAGCTTTCCAAACCCTTGACTGACCTTCTAGCCAACGACGCCATATTCCACATGTCTTCTGATTGCATCCAGGCTTATCACACCCTCCGGGACTTAGTCTCCACTGCACCTGTACTTCAACCCTCAGACTGGTCCCAGGACTTTGAGATTATGTGTGATGCATCAGATTTTGCCATAGGCACTGTCCTGGGACAAAGGTAAGACAGGAAGCCCGTGGTGATCTACTACGCGAGCAAAACGTTGGACGAGGCTCAACGAAATTATACGGTCACAGAGAAAGAGCTTCTCGCTGTAGTCTTTGGACTTGAAAAGTTTCGATCGTACTTGCTGGGATCTCACGTGACGATTTACACTGACCATTCAGCCATCCGACACTTGTTGGCCGAGAAGGACGCAAAGCCCAGGCTCATCAAATGGATCCTGCTTTTGCAGGAATTTGACCTGGAAATCCGAGACAAGGCCAGATCAAAGAATGTGGTGGCTGACCACTTGTCTAGACTTCATCCAGACCACATTGGACCCTCCCTACCTCTATCTGATGCCTTCCCTGATGAACACATTCGCGCTGTGCAAGACAAGAGAATGCCATGGTATGCTGACTACGTCAACTACTTAGTTGTAGGACAAACCCCGCACAACTGGTCCAGACAGCAACGGGACAGGTTCTTAGCTGAGGCCAAGCACTATTTCTGGGATGATCCCATGCTGTTTCGCCTCCGTGCTGACCAGATCATCAAGAGGTGTATCCCTGAGAACGAAGTTCAGAGTGTGCTTTCCTTCTGTCATGATCAGGCTTGTGGTGGCCACTTCTCTGGAAAGAAAATGGCTACAAAGGTTCTGCAGTCTGGATTTTACTGGCCGTCCCTATTTAAGGATGCACACAACTTTGCTAAGACTTGCTCACGCTGCCAAACGCTGGGGACCATGACAAAGAAAGATATGATTCCCCTCCAGCCCATTTTGATTGTCGAAATCTTCGACGTTTGGGTTATCGATTTTATGGGTCCCTTTCCACCATCCAACGATTTCGAGTACATCTTAGTCTTGGTAGACTATGTTTCCAAATGGATTGAAGCCGTCGCCACCCGCCGATGCGATCACAGGACTGTCATGGACTTTGTTAAGCAGAACATCTTTTCCCGGTTTGGAAAACCCAAGGCCATGATTAGTGATGGTGGAAGCCATTTTATCCATTCCCAATTCCGTGCCCTACTTAGAAAATACGGGGTTAACCACCACATTGCTACCCCGTATCATCCGCAAACAAACGGGCAGACCGAGGTCTCAAATAGACAAATCAAGAACATTTTACAAAAGACTATGAGACCTAACAGGAAAGACTGGTCCACACGACTTGATGATGCCCTGTGGGCATACAGGATCGCTTTTAAGACCCCGATAGGCATGTCGCCTTATCGCCTGGTCTTTGGCAAAGCTTGCCATCTTCCTGTTGAGTTGGAACACCGGGCCTACTGGGCTGTCAAGCAATGCAACATGGATTCCCAGTTAGCCGGTGCGCAGAGGACGCTCCAATTATCTGAGCTCGAAGAAATTCGTCGGGACGCTTTTGAAAATAGTCGACTGTATAAGGAGAAAATGAAAGCCGTCCATAACCGATTCATTCATAGAAAAACCTTTGAGCCTAATCAGCAAGTCTGGCTGTTTGACACCCGCCTAAAACTCTTCCCGGGGAAACTCAGGTCCAAATGGACAGGACCATTTCGGGTGGTTAAGCCTTACTCTAATGGGGCGGTTGAAATCATTGATCCTAACACTGGGCACACTTTTACAGTTAATGGTCAAAGATTGAAACACTTCCTCACCCAGGTTCCCCCAAAGGAGAGTGTCACTCTCGTTGTGGGATGACACAAAGCACCGCCCAGCTGGAGGCATTAAACTCAGCGCTTCCTGGGAGGCAACCCAGAGGATTCAGACTGATCTGGTATTTTACGTCACTCAAGTACTATCTTTTTGAACCCTTATGCATCCATGTATTTACAATGAGGACATTGTCCAACTTAAGCATGAGGGGGTGGTAAATTGCACAATCCTGAGCTTATTTAATCAGTCTGAATAAAATAAAATAAAATAAAATAATTTTGAATTTAGGAAGGAAACTTAGGCATTAAAAACTTGTCAATAGTGGAAAATAATATAAAAAAAACTTAAACACTTAGACTTTTCAGGCCGTCAGGCTTAATCAGCCCTAGTGTCCATTAAAATATGGATTTAGCTTCGAATCCTTGCAACCTTAAGCTATTCTAATCCACCTACTAAATAAGGTGATAAGTATACGACTTATCAACTCACCCTCTAACTCAGAAAACTTTGAGTCTAAGCATCTGCACACATTTTTGCACAGACTCACTCCTCGGAGATTTTGATAGAAATTGGGTAGCTAATGAACTCTCTAAAGTGGTATGGCTGGCAAGTTGTCGTGGGTAATAGCCCATTGGCAGGTTGTCTAGAACCCAGCCACGGGATCATTTCTTCTTCATTGCCTCTAGGTACATTTGAGATCAGGGAAGCCACCTACAAAAAAAAAGGGAGAAGAAAAGAAAATAAACCACACTTCACCGCATGAGTATGGCTGGCAAGTGATCGTGGGTAATAGCCCATTGGTCGGTTGTCCAGAGCCCAGCTCAATAACTGCACAAAAAGAATCAAAACACTTAAGGATGAAGCGGGGAAGTAGTACAAGCCGGGGAGATATACACTGGAAAAATCCTTGTGTTGACCCCAATTAAAACAAACGTAGGGAGAAAGCTACCAATCGAATAAATACACCTTCAGGCAAATATATTTCCTCTTCTGGTCACCTAGGGGGGTAGAAACTCGAAGTCTATCTAAATTACCGTTAAGTGAGTCTATCACAATCTTCACACCAAGATGCTTAGCACTTAGGGTTTTGACCGAGTTTTGGGTAGGTTGGGTAGCCATAAAAAGTTACCAACCCACGCTGAATTTCAAAAAAGAAAAAATTCTAAATATATATATATATACATACAAATACCTATGTATAGTTATATACATTAAAGTTAAGATTCGGGCGATTTGTTTTGGCAGACACCCGGGCGCTGCTTAGTCTTTGTAGATTACGATCTTGGTATATTTCCTCCTATTGACAAGTGACAAAGTGTCTAAGCAATTACTTCTTAAATTCTGAAAGAAAATAAAGGCCAGAATAAACCTTGCTAGGGACTAGTAAGGAGTACGCATGGGGGTATGATAACACTGCACATGGGGGTGACAATTCCGTTAACTAGGGCCCATCTTAAGAATAAAAGGCACAACATAAGTAGAATGGGAGCATTGCATGCATCATATACCAAGATTGCTTATAAAACTGTATTAATGGCTATTTGTGTAAGCACCTATCAAAGCAGGCCTCAAATGAGCAATCAGATCGCACGGATGGATTCAGAACGATGAACGGAGTCCAACAAACTCAAGATCGGCCAAATTCGATATCGGGAGCTCCTACAATGGGCCCAAGAAGTTTTGACCGTTGATTTGATGATCAACGACCCTCGTTGCGCCACGTCGCCCCCGCTCACTGCACGCCACTTCCTCCTTCAGTTGAGATCAAATCTCGACCGTCGATCTTTGGTTGGACGGTCGAGAACTGCGCGCTCGGCCATTGTTGCAGCGACAAAGCAGCGGGCGTGGCGCAACGGTTAGCGCGCACGGCCGCACGCACGCGACGCGGGTTTGAGCAGCGCAATGCGAAGAATTAAAGACGAAGGAGCGCGCGGCGAAAATCGATCGGGCGGCCGAGATCGCGCCACGCGGCGCACCCTCAGACAGCGAGCGCCCACGCTCGCGCGCACGCTAAGCGACGATGCCCGCACACACACGCGCCCGAGGCGCGCCCAAGGGAAGACCTCAGCCGTCCGATCTTCGATCAGACGACTCTTACGTAGGGACCGCGAATCAGGCACGAAGAAGAACGGCGCGGGTGTGTGACCGGCGGGTTGGAGGGCTTCATCGACGCTTTTGGAAGGGTTTTAGCGACGTCCCGGATGTCGCTAAAGCCCCTTCTTCTTTTAGAAAGCCCTTCTCCCTATTTAAACCCCCTCCAACCTCTCATTCAAGGATTCACTTCCCTTGCAACTACTCTACCCCTCTCCTAGCTAGCTTTAGGCCCTTTTGTAATCGCCGGAGACGACGAGCCACCGACGGAGCCTCCTCCACCGTCATGGCTACCTCATCGCTCTCCCCCCCTCTCTCTCTTCCTCTCTTTTAAGCTTTCCCTTACTTTTGTTTGAGCATGTATTTAATGTTGTAAGCTGTGAACTAAAGCTGCATGATTAATGAAGTTACTTTCCGTTCAGTGTTTACTTGATTTCCTGTTTAAGTTGCATGATTAAGCAAAGAAACGACTCTAATCCTAATCTCTCTCTCTCTCTATCTCTCTTTCGCTTTTCAAACCGCACCTTTCGCAAGCAAAACTCCACACTTTCCGTGACAACAAGTGATAAGAAAAATCAAATTTTCACCCCTCTCTGAGATCGACACTCGGACTCACCTCCGTTTCTTTACTTTAAAACCGACGTTGCAAGTGCGACTATAACGACACTTATTAACACACATGCACAAGCGCACGTCACCTGTACCTGTCGACACAAAAATGGCCTCATGGCCTTGTCAGATCACTCAGAAGGCTTCGCCGTGACACGACGAAGGTAGCCCGGGTGTTGACGTGGTGCGGGATAGCCTGGGCATGAGTGCTTAGGTCGTTCCGTGGCCGTGGAGTTGGGTGTGTTCGGGGGAAGTGAGTGGAGGGTGTGGCGGTTAATGGAGAGGGGGAAAATGATCAGTGGGATGTGGCGATGCTTTGAGGTGGCTGGCGAGGTGGGTGGGTGCGTGGAATGGCTGGAGCACCTCACCGGTGGTCTGCCGGAGGTGAAGAAGGTGACCGTGATATGTGGGCGTCGGGGCGTGAAATTAGAAATAGATGAGGGAAAAGGAAAGAGTAGAGGAAGGGGACTTATCTGCGAGGTGATGGACGAAGGGGGAGCGGAGGAAGCGTATGACTCGTATGTGCCGTCACTGGAGACGAAGACCTAGAGAGAGGCGATGACGAGAGAGAGATAGGCACGGGCGCAGGTGTGGCGCGATGCGGACGAAGGAGGCAGAGGAAACTCTTCCACTGGTATGGTGGCAGAGCGATGAGAAGGAGAGGGAGGAGTCGCCAGAGCTTGTTGGGCTTTTTGGCTAGAGGGGAAGGGAGGAAGTTTGGGGTATTCTCAGGCCAAAACAAGCTTGAAATGAATGGGAGGATCTGGGGTCTCTTTTATAGTCTCAGGTAGAGGGCCTTGTGCTTGGAAGGCAAGCTTCCAAGCACGGCAACCTCGCTGGACTTAGAAGGTCAAGAGATACTCAAATCTCTCATGCGTTCGCATGAGAGATTGGGTGGAAATCAGAGCTCATGTTGAACATTAACGAATCGCTACGCTAACGTGTTTGGTTTTAGAAAACCTGTCATTGTAGTTTGAAAGCGAAGAATTTGTGTTCAATAAATAAAATTTATACTGAAAAGAATTTCGGGTCGAACATAGGGAGGCTACGTTGATCTATATTCGCAATTATATTTTTTTAGGATTTTTGATAAGCAAGGGGATATAATTACAATGGAGTTATCAGACTAAAAGAAAGAGAGAGAGAGAGAGAAAGAAAGAGAGAGAGAAAGAGAATATGCATTCAATATTTCAACTGTTTATATAATCAAACTAACTAAAAGTTACACTAGAAAGCGGGAAATAAATTACACTATAAAGCAGGAAAAATTCTACACTAGAAAAGCTGTAAATAAGAATGGGAGAGAGAAGTTATCCTCCTCGACGATTGCTTGGAGGACGATTCGGACGGGACGACGCCTGGACGAAGGAGAACGAAGCAGGACGAAGGAGGACGAAGCAGAGGAACGGGAACGAAGCAGCACGTTGTCGTCGTCGTGGGATCCACTTTCGAAAGGGGACGAAAATTTAGACTTTATCTCGCGAGGAGCGTCCTGGGTGTGGGACAAGCTTCTCTTGAGCTTTGGAGGGGTAGAGAGGAGAAGGAAGGGATGAGAATTTCGTATGGAGGGGGTCTCCTTTTATAGTTGCAAGGAGTGGGGGCAAAATGGACATTACAACTTCAAAATAATAGTGATAAATCCGTCACTAAAGCCCCCAACGTGGGCGTAGCTTCCGCGCCCACGCGCGCCACTTCAACTGCCCGCGCGCTCAACACCATCGCACGTTCATTGATTCTCAGCCGTTCGATCACGAGATCGGACGGCTTAAGACGCATCTCCGCCCGCTGCGCTGCGCGCCCATCCACGTGCGATTGCGCATCCATGCCGTGCATGTAATAGTGCGTCGGCGCTATCGGGCGCGCGCAGCCGTTGGATCTCCATCTGATGCTCCACGCGCCTCAATTGCCCGTGCCTTCCAGCCCCTCACTGCGGCTCAAACTCGCGCCCGCCGCTCACGAAAGCGCGCTCGATCGCTACGCTATGGGGCACGGATGGTCGAGCGGATGCTTTTAGGCGCGGCCGACCACAACCGTTGGATCAAGATCCAACGGCAGAGAGCGGGCGGGTGCGGGGCCTTCGTAGAATGCGTGCGGCCGTTTGGGCGGTCGAGATGGCGCCACGTGGTGCCATCTTGGCCGTCCATCTTCTGGAAGTTGTAGATGGTGCCACGGATGTCGGATTGACTCGATTTTTGCGTTGTTTGGCTGCGATCGTCAATTCGAATTCATCCGTGCGGTCGGATTTGTCATCTGAAGTACGGATTTTCACCATCATGGCCCTTGATCTTCTAGGATTCCCCGGTCACTATCTGATGCTACGGATGCTTGATTAGGGCGATCTTAGAGTCTTTGAACTCCAATCGCCGCCCTGATCACATCCATACGGTTGGATCTTTGATCTGAGGCCCTGATTAAATGTTTGCCCTGTCCAAGCACATAAAAGGAGACAATTAACCTCCATTTTATTCAAACTACTCTAAATGCATGATGATGCATGTTATGCAATATTTATATCATGAAATGCAATCCTATGCTTAAGAACATCCAAAAATAGACATTTTAAGTAGTGTAAATGTGTTTACATCAGCTCATGATTGGGTTCATACGAATGGGAATTCCTCAAAGAATCTCCGTTTCAAATTTGAGAGGGAGTCTCTAAGGATTCAAGGAGATATCCCCCTTGAATCCTTGCCAAAGTAGGATTCCTCCGCTGTAATGGCAGTGGGACCTAATTGCAAAGAATGACGAGGAAGCTAGGGGGTGTCTGTAAGGGTTTCCAAAAGCTAGGGGTATAAATGTAATTAGGTTTGCAAAGTAGGTCAAGATGAACTCACCTTAGATCCAAATTTTGGTATAAACCTAATTTGGACCTAAGGAATCCAATGGTGACGATGGATTTTAGGTTTGACCACGTTTGACTAGGCATTTTACACAAAAATCCAATTTATGGCAAATATTTGACTAGGACCCCTATTTAGGTCAAAATAGGTTCCAAAGGCCAAATTGAAGGTGCTAAACCCTAGAGGATATTTTTCCATGAGTTTTAGAGGGTTTAGTTAAATTTTATCCTGACCAAAACCTTGTTACATTAAGTGGGTCTCTTTAAGGGTTACAAGAAGCCATTTAATTCCCAGATTTCACATTAACCCTTTTCTGATTGAACCAACCCACTTTTTATCTTATTAAGACCATTTAACCTATGTTTAGCCCCTGAGAAATTCTGTTGTTGTACTGCAATGGTAAAATTACTGTTTTACCCTTTGTTTCTTGCTTGTCTTTCAAACCAGTTATTCCTTAAGTTAGGCCCTTCACTTGGTTATGTAGGAGCTTTTGTTCTCTTTTCTAGGTCAAAATGAGCTAGTTAGGACTCATGATGGTATTCCCATCATACCCCTATGCCTTGCTTTTGCTAGTCCCTTAGCAAAATTTTAAGGTTTTAACTTCTGTTCTAGACCATGAGTTCCTTTCACATATTATGATGAGTGCTTTTTCTTTTTCTTTTTGATTAGGTTAGAATGCCGACAGTAGGCCTAGAGGTACTCAAGTACCAACCAAGATCCGGACCTGACCAGCTCTAGCCTTAGTCATCCGCGAAGGTTTTTAAGGCCCGCAGGAACTATCCTAAGGTTCGTTGGACTCCACGGTTAAAGCACCCGTGCTTGAGACATATTTTAGCCTCGATTCAGTTTGTAGTGCGTTTTTTGTGAGAGATAGAGGATTTATTCGTTTGGAGAGTTTTCTCTTTCTTTTCTTTTTATTTCTAGCTTCGGATTGGCTTCTCAACATGGTCTGTATCGGATTCCTCATCCTCATCATCAATCCTCAAAGGTCCCTGACAATCGATGCTTCGTGATAGCACTGCCCATGGCAACCGTCACAACCTTGGCTTTTGAGATTTCGAGATAATCCCGCCCATGGCGTTCTGTAGCTACATCCAGACCCTGGAAATCGACATTTTGTGATAATGCCGCCCATGACATCTGAACTAGCAGGGTGCTTACGTGCCCCCAGTAGGATATGTAAATATCCTAAGAGACAAGCACTGAGGAGACAATCTGTTGTTATGCATCTTCGAAGGGAATTTCCCACCTCTCCGCGCCGGGAACTCGTCCAAATCAACTTGTGTTGACCGGCCTCTCCTAATCTAGGCAACTTTTTCAGAACATTTAAACACTTTTACGTGATTTTGATAGTTATGCGCACTGAACCAGATTGTGTGTGGATTGGGGTGCTTAGGTTACCGAGTCTCACAAACCAAATACTCCCTGAGCCTTAGACCTAATACTTAAGTTTCGCATTTTCCCCAACCTCTTGAGGATTATCCAGATCTTAGCAGATACTTGAATGTTTAAGCCTAAGAGTTTGGCCCAAAAGGCCTAAGATCAGCATTCCTACTAATCTATTTTTATGTCTCATTAGCCCTTTTTCCTATATTTTTCTCTTTTCCTTGATGTGGTCTAGAACTTCGGTTAATCCCTTAATCTCTTGCTAATGACTATCTCATTTTCTTTTTCATTTTGTGCTCCTTTTTTGTCATTTTGCTCTTTTCCTCCTCATTTTCTCCTTATGGTTTGTATGGACTAAAAAAAATTTCTCTCCCCTTAATTTTTTTGTTCTTTTTCAAGATTTTTTTATTTTTTGGTGTTTTCTTTTTTTTTTTGTGATATGTGATTTTATTGTTGAAACATTTTCTTGTGAGATGAGTTTTCATGATGTTTTGCACTTTCATACCCCCCTATGCCTACGAGTTGCAATGTCCTCATTGTAAATTAGGTGGGTTCGAATTCAGCTTAGTTCATTCATTAGGATAGGTTTTGGGTGGGCGAACGGGTCGAGGTAACTGTTGCGAATGATTTCTAGACTCGGGTATGGGTACTTGAGGTGGTGTCGGCTGTTCTAATTAATGAACCCTAAAGTACAATATGAATTCAGCATAGGAAAGTCAAGAGAGGTTTTAGGTTTTTTAAGAATGACGGGTTGCCTCTCGTTAAGCATTGAGTTTTACGCCATCGGCTGGGCGCAATGAGTTTAGGGAGAATGGAGGATAAAGGATATCTCAGCCAAATTTGTATCAGTCACGTCAATGAACGGTTTGAGTCTCTGATCGTTCACGACGAAGGGTTCAAAATCGTGGTTGAGTGGACTGATTTCAATGGCTCCATTTCCAAATATTTGTCGAACTAGGTAGGGTCCGATCCATTTTGATCGGAGTTTTCTTGGGAACAGTTTGAGTTTGGCATCGAAGAGTAGGACCTTTTGACCAGGATAAAAGATCTGTCTAGATATGTGTTTGTCGTGAAAGGCTTTAACCTACTCTTTGTAAATTCACAAGTTCTCATACGCGTCGTGGCGTAATTCATCGATCTCGCTCATTTGAAGCTTTCTATGGGTTCCAGCCTTAGAAAGATCTAGGTTGCAGTTCCATACTGCCAATAGACTTTATGCTCCAATTTGACGAGGAGGTGACATGCCTTCCTGTACACCAATCTGAAGGGAATCAAACCTAATTGCAGTCCTATAAGCCCACAAAGCTTCCGAAAGCTAGGATGACCAGTCCTTTCTGTCAGGTCGAATAGTAACCTGGAGGATTTTCTTGATCTCCCAGTTTGATAGCTCAGCTAGACCATTAGTTTGGGGGTGGTAGGGAGTAGAGATTTGGTGCGACACCCCGTATTTGGTCATCAGTGACCTGAACTGAACGTTGGTGAAATGGATCCCTCTGTTGAAAATTATAGCACGTGGAATCCCGAACGATGAGAAGATATTTTGATGAATGAATTTGATAGCAACTTTATGATCATTGGTTTGGGTCGGAATGGCTTCGATCCATTTGGACACATAGTTAACAGCGAGTAAAATGTACTTGAAGCCGTCCGAGATAGGGAAGGGTCCCATAAATTCAATCCCCCAAATGTAAAAAATTTTACATATCAAAATCGGCTATAAAGACATCATATCACGATGGCTCATGTTGCTCAAGGTCTGGCAACGGGTACATGCCTTACAGTGATTGTACGTGACGTGTGCTTGTGCGTGTGTGTTAAGAAGTGTCGTTATAGTCGCACTTGCAATGCTGGTTTTAAAGTAAAGAAACGGAGGTGAGTCCGAGTGTCGGTCTCAGGGAGGCGTGAAAATTAGATTTTTCTTATCACTTGTTGTCACAGAAAGCATGGAGTTTTACTTGCGAAAGGTGCGGTTTTGAAAAGTGAGAGAGAGATAAAGAGAGAGATTAGGGTTAGAGTCTGATGAAAGCCTCATCATGAGCCATAACTAGCTCATTTTGACCCAATAAAGAGAATAAAAGCTCCTACATAACCTAGTAGAAGGCCTAAATGAAAGAATAAGTGTTCTGAGAAGAAAACATGAAATAAAGGTTAAAACTACAATTTTACCATTGCAGTACATAAATGGGATTTCTCAGAGGCAAAACATAGGTCAAAATAAGATAAAAAGTGGGTTGAGTCAATCAGAAATGGGTTTATGTGCAATCCAGGAATTAAATGACATTTGATAATCCTAAAACAGACCCGCTTAAATCAATAAGGTTCCGGTCAGGATAAAAATCAAGTAAACCCTCTAAAAATCATGAAAAAGCATCCTCTAGGGTTTAGAACACTTAATTTGGCCTTTGGAACCCAGTTTGACCCAGATTAGGGTCCTAGCTCTTCAATTAACCTAATTTGGGTTTTTACCCAAAATGTTCAGTCAAACGAGGTCAAACCTAAAATCCAACTTCACCATTGGATTCCTTAGGTCTAAATTAGGTTTGTACCAAAATTTGGATCTAAGGGGAAGTCATCTTGACCTACTTTGCAATTTAGTACACCCAAATCACATTTTGGTCCCTAACTTTTGAAAATCATCGCAGAGAGCCCCCTAACTTCCTCACCACCTTTGCAATAAGGTCCTTCCGCCATTATTGGGGCAGAATCCCTCTCCGGCGAGGATTAGAGAGGGAATACTCTCTGATTCCTCAGAGATCCCCTCTCAGAAATGGAAGGGAGATTCTCTAAGGAATTCCCTTCCATCTAAGGCCAATCTTGATCCCTGGTGTGAACCCAATCTCTCGTGTGAACGCATGAGGGATTTGGGTATCCACCATCTTTCCTTCTCCGGCGAGCCATCGGAGGTAATGGCGTGCCCTCCACGCTCTGAAAGCACGGCCCAGTGCCTATAAAAGAACCCCCAAACTCGGCCGCTCATTTTTAGCTTGACTTGGCCGGACTTCCACCTCAAATTCTTCTCTTTCTTCTCCTGCCAAGGGTCCAGCGAGCTCTGGCGAGCCCCCCTCTCCTCCCTCTTCACTCTGCCACAAAACCAGTGGCAGAGTCATCTTCCTGATTCTCCTCCGTGTCGCGCAATACCCGCGCACGCTGCCTCAGACCCCGTCGTCGCCGCCGTCCTCCTCCACTGGGCAGTTTCTTCTCTGGCGACAGCAGGTACAGCTGTCCGCCTCTCCGTCCCTGTAGTTAGGCTTAAACTATTCTCCTCTATCCCCTCTTTCATTCCCCCCACCTTATTTCATCAATCGACCCTCGACCGTCGCTAACCACCGCCATCTTCCTCGCCTCCGACCAACCTCCGGCGAGTTGCCCCCATCATTTCGCCCCTCCACACGCCTCGCCAACCGTCTCATAAGCTCCGCCTCACCACAAGGAACACTCTCCGCCCATCCACCATCCCTCTACGCCTCCACCACAGCCGCCCGAACACCCCCACACTTCCGGTCACAGGACGACCTAGGCACACACGCCTAGGCCGTCCCACGACCTGCTTCACCGTGCCACGGCGAAGGTCCCTAGCTGGTCTGATTAAGCCGAGAGGCTTGTTTTGTGTTTGGCAGTATTCCAGCCCCAGCCGCCATTGACGGTTGAAGCAGCTTCTGAGCAGCTCCAGGCTTCAGGACCTCCAGCCTTCAGGTGTAGCGGACTCGGGAAAGCAGTGCGAAGTCATCTGATCCAGCAAGGAACGCAACGAAGCCCGCAGCCTTGGAGATTGCACGAAGGTCTTCTGCGGGCGCGAGCGAAAGAAGGTAGGACGTTAGTCCCACATCGTGAAGTTACAAGCGGCTAAAGAGGTATAAAGTGATTTTGTGTTATTAGCTCTTCGCCTCTGAACGCACAGGGGTGAGGTCCCTCACCTTACCCACGCTCGCCTCATCCGCGGCTTCATCTCGCGGATCTAGCGAGCTTCGACCCGACCCTATCTGAGCACACCTCGCGCATCACCCACTCGTCGGTGCACCTGGTCCTAGGTGCGAAATCCGACCCAATTACCCGTGGCTCTGGGAGAGCACCCTTGAGTGAATTTCAGAGAGAGAGAGACGTGCGGGTAGAGGGACAGGGTAGGTTTTACTTCCACCTCTCTGTGCAGGCAGGCTGAGCGTTGAGGAAAAGAGACTAAGCCGTAAGGAAGAAGAAGCGAAGAAGTAGAAGAAGAGGCTGAGCGAGGCAGAGAAGAGAAGGAAGAAAGAAGGATTGCAGAGAGAAAGAAGGACTGCAAGAAAAGAAGCAAAGGCAGGAAGAAGATCAAGGCAAGAAGAAGAATTGCAGACAAAAAGAGGAAGAAGAGAAGAGACCAAAGAAGAAGCCTTCGCAGAAGAGAGAAGAGAAGGAAGGAAGAAAGAAGGATTGCAGAGAGAAAGAAGGACTGCAAGGAAAGAAGCAAAGGCAGGAAGAAGATCAAGGCAAGAAGAAGAACTGCAGACAAAAAGAGGAAGAAGAGAAGAGACCAAAGAAGAAGCCTTAGCAGAAAAGAGAAGAGAAGAAGGAGAAGAAAGGTTGAAGAGAAGAGACAGAAGACCAAGGAAGAAGAAGAAGCCTTCGCAGAAGAGAGAAGAGAAGGAAGGAAGAGAGACTGCAGACCAAGAAGAAGAAAGAAGCAAAGTGAAGGCTGCAGAAGAAAGAAAGCAAAAGAAAAAGGGAAAACATTTTTAAGACGTCTGATCACAAGATCAGACGTCCAATTTCATTCTTTTATCATAATTACTTTTTAACCGCATACATTCATATTTGAATTCAAGTTTTGAGTAAATTAGAGTGTTCAATTACATTTGAGATTAGTAGTAAATTCCGATTGCTCCCTGTGTTCGACCTCGGATACTCTGGTTTTCGAGTAATAAAAATCTTTATTTGTTGACGACGCTTGATCACCTATACTACGACGTAATTAACTGTTAAAACATGATCGAGCCATTTCGAACTTCAACAGAGTCGTTTCTTTGCTTGATCATGCAACTTAAACAGGAAATCAAGTAAACACTGAATGGAAAGTAACTTCATTAATCATGCAACTTTAGTTCACAGCTTATAACATTAAATACATGCTCAAACAAAAGTAAGGGAAAGCTTAAAAGAGAGGAAGAGAGAGAGGGGGGGAGAGCGGCGAGGCAGCCACGGCGGTGGAGGCTCCGTCAGCGGCTCGTCGTCTCCGGCGATTACAAGAGGGCCTAAAGCTAGTTAGGAGAGGGGTAGAGTAGTTGCAAGGGAAGTGAATGCCTTGAATGAGTGGTTGGAGGGGGTTTAAATAGGGAGAAGGGCTTTCTAAAAGAATAAGGGACTTTTGCGATGTCCGGGACGTCACTAAAACCCTTCCAAAAGCATCGGTGAAGCCCTCCAGCCCACTGGTCACACGCCCGCGCCGTTCTTCTTCGCACTTGATCCGCGGCCGCTGCATGAGGGCTGTCCGATCGAAGATCGGACGATCGAGATCTTCCCTTGGGTGCGCTCGGATCGCGCCTCGGGCGCGCGTGTGCGCGGGCGTCGTCGCCTGGCGTGCACACGCGCGTGGGCACTGATAAACGACAGTTTATCATCATTCTTATGCATTAAAACAAACCTAGCTCTTAGGATTTTACTCCGTAAACGGGTTTTTGGGCTGCATTTAGGCATAAATTAGGTTAGGCATGCATTGCATTTTTTATTATATTTTTAATGTTTTTGTGAGTGTTAGGGATGTACAGATATACAAATCTCTAAAACCCTAGTACTCAAGAAGGCAAATGGTGAAGGAGAAGCCCAGACTAGCTGAAACTTAGCTTGATCCAGCTCACCACAGCTGAAACCTAGCTTACTTGAACTAGGGTTAGCTCATCCCAGCTCCATTCAGCTGATCTCAGCTGAATGGAAGCTCAAGAGAGTTCATCTTAGCTCACCCTAGCTCAAGTCAGCTCAGATCCAGCTCAACTTAGTTGAGTCTAGCTCATCTCAGCTCCCACTAGTCCACAGAGAGCTCTAGCTAGCTCAGCTGAGTTGACAGGAGTTCACCCCAGCTCAGATCCAGCTACATCTAGCTCCACTCAACTCTAGCCAGCTGAAGAAGAACTCATCCCAGCTCAGGATGCTCAAGTCCAGCTCCCGGGGACTTAGCTTAGCTCAACTTAGTTGAGCTAAGCTACCTTAGCTGCCTCAATCAGCTTGATTCTCCCCTGGAGCACCAGACCTAGCTCACCTCAGCTCATCATGGTAGAAGCTAGCTTACTTTAGCTTAGCTTAGCAACTAGCAAAGAACTAGCAAGCTAAGCCAGCTAGAGTAGCTCCATGCCAGCCTCTTCAGCAGCAGCCAGCTCCAATTTCAGCTCCAGACTTCTCCTCCTCAGCTCCTCCCTCCAAACCCTAGCTCCAACACCTTCTCCTCTACTCCACCTTTAGCTAAGCTAGCTTAACTTAGCTTAGCTTAGCTTAGCTAGCAACCAGCTCCTTGGCCATCCACCACCTTCAAAGTCAACCCTAGCTAGCTCCACCAACTTAAGCCTACCTAACCTAGCTACCCTACTCAAGTTGGCGCCACCTCCTAGCCATCCCTTCACCCCATTATCACCACCAAAAGACACCTTAAGTTGGAGCCAAAAGCTACCCCTAACCACCTCTATATTGGCGCCAACCTTCATCCCTTAATCCACCCTACACCTACCTACATAAGCCATCCTAGCCATCCACCTACCCCTCCTTCTAGAATCCCTCTTGGCGCCAACTTAGACCACCTTCTAGAACCCTTTTTGGCGCCAACATCAAGGGGTGTCAACACCCATAAATACCCCCTTGGTGTCCCTTAAGGTGGCGCCAACTCACCTTGGCCATAGGATCTTTAACCACCTCCATCTCTTCATCTTGGCCCTCCATTTCAAGGGACACCTTAGCCCCCTTCCTATTCTATAAAAACCCACCACCTACCACCATTTTGGGGCATCCTCCATTAGTGTATTTTACTACCTAAACCTCCTATACCTATGGCCAAGAAGAAGGAGTAGAGAAGGAGATTAAAGGGGCACATCACCAGCCCTTTTGGTGCCTTCTTCTCCCCACTCTCTTCAACTTGGGCCACGCCAAGGAGGAGGACTCTTCCACTTCAAGGAGGAAGGCCAGGAAAGGGAGAAGGACCTAGGGTGGACGTCCACCCTTGGAGAGAAGCTTATGGCATGCCCCCTTAGGGCTTGCCTTGGAGGACATCACCTTGGTGGAGCACAGCAAGGAAGGAGTTGGAGGATTCTTTTCAAGCTTGGGAGCTACCAAACTTGGAGCAAGAAGCCCTCTTCTTCACCATCTATCTAGAGGATTTGTGTTTTCTTTTCTTTATTTTAATTTTTCTAGTAGTAGAAGCATTCCTCTACTAGGCCTTTTTTTAAAACACTTTTCATTTATCTAGTTGCCTTCTTTGAAGTTTCTGATTTGCATTTCTACTTGCTTGTTTTTTTAGCATTCTTCACTTCTCCCTAATTATTCTAGGCCTCCACTTGCCTAGAGTGAGCTTAGGGAGAAGTTCTACTTGCCACTTAGAAGTAGTGTTTTAAATTTGAAGTGTAAATCACCTTCCCGCCACCATTTCGCATGTTGTCTTAATTCAAAAACAAAAAAATGATATATTGAAAAATACCAAAAAGAAAGTTGAGATAATATTCCAAGCAAGAGAATCACTTTTTGCAAACATTTGGCCTCCTTGGACGACTCTAGATACTCCCCTATCTAGGTTTATAAATTTAAAAGCGTATGCGAATTCACGTGTTACAACGACATTGAAAACCCGCTTTTACAAATCTCGCGTAATCCGCTATCAGGTGCTTGCTGTCAGAGGGTGCGCCGTGTGGCGCGATCTCGGTCGTCCGCTGTTGATCAGGCGGCCCAATTTCGCCGCGCACTCCTTCGTCTTCAATTCTTCGCACCGCGCAGCTTGAACCCGCGTCGCGTGCGTGCGGGCGTGCGGGCTAACCGTTGCGCCACGCCCGCTACTTTGTCGCAGCGATTGCGGGCGGGCGCGCGGTTCTCGGCCGTTCGATCGAAGATCGACGGCCGAGATTTGATCTCAGCTGACGGATGAAGTGGCATGCGGTGAGCGGGGGGCGACGTGGCGCAACGAGGGCCGTTGATCATCAGATCAACGGTTAGAACTTCTTGGGCCCATTGTAGGAGCTCCGGATGTCGGATTTGGCCGATCCTGAGTCCGTTGGACTCTGTTCATCGTTCTGAATCCATCCGTGTGGTCTGATTTCTCATCTGAGGTCTACTTTGACAAGTCTTACACAAATGGCCATTAATACAGTTTTATATGCAATCTTGGTATATGATGCATGCAATGCTCCCATTTTACTTATGTTGTGTCTTTTATTCTTAAGATGGGCCTATTTAACAGAGTTATCACCCCCATATGCAGTGTTATTAGTACGCGTCCTTGAAAATTGTGAGCTAGTAGAAGCCGCACTGGAGGACTTTCGCTGCGATTTTATGTCCTGAAAAATGTCCACCGCATGCCTGGTCATGGCAGAAAGAGAGTATGCCTTGGATTTCCGCTTTCGTGACACATCGTCGGATTATCTGATCAGCACCGATGCGGAAAACATACGGATCTTCCCAGAAGTAATACTTGGCATCGGAAAGCAATTTGTCCTTCCTAGATTTCGACCAATCGGACGAGATCTGAAGTGATCCCAAGTAGTTTACTATATCAACAAACCATGGATGCCATGTATTGATAGTCAGAAGGTGCTCATCAGGAAAATGTTCCGTGATGGGTCCAGAAGGGTCAAGGCTCTTAGAAGGAAGGTGGGACAAGTGACCAGCTACCATGTTCTGTTTTCCCGCTTTGTCTTGAATCTCGAGGTTAAATTCTTGCAACAGCAAGATCCAGCGGATTAATCGAGGTTTCGCGCCCTTCTTTGCAAGGAGATGCCTCACAGCTGTGTGATCCGAGTAGATGATAACGTGGAAACCCAGGAGATAAGATCTGAATTTTTGTAGGGCAAATACTACGGCTAGCAGCTCTTTCTCAGTAACTGTGCAGTTACGCTGAGCCTCGTCAAGTATTTTGTTAGCGTAATAAATGACCACGGGTTTCTTGTCAATTTTCTACCCTAGTACCGCTCCTACAGCGAAATCAGATGCATCATACATGATCTCAAAGGGTTGAGACCAATCAGGGGACTGTAGGATTGGGGCTTGGGTAACTCAGTCACGGAGGATTTCAAATGCTTGAGTACATTTCTTGGAGATTTCGAAAGGTACATCCTTAGAGAGAAGAGTGGTCAGGGGGCACGCGATTTTCGAAAAATCAAGGATAAATCGACGGTAAAAACTGATGTGCCCTAGAAAAGGTCGGATGTCCTTGATCGAGCTAGGCATAGGGAGTTTGGAAATCAAGTTTGCCTTGGCTGGATCGACTTGGATGCCTTTCTCTAAAATCAGATGTCCCAGGACGATTCCTTTAGGCACCATGAAATGGCTCTTTTCCCAGGAAAGAACTATATTCACGTCAATGCACCGAGTGCAGGAGGCAATCGTCAAATGATGCTTCGAATACTGAAAAGTCATCCATGAAGACTTCCAGATAATCACCTACCATATCTGAGAATATAGCAAGCATGCACCGCTGAAAGGTTGTGGGTGCATTGCAGAGACCGAATGGCATCCTTCGGAACGTGTATGTCCCAAAGGGGCAGGTGAAGGTGGTCTTTTCTTGGTCCGTAGGATGGATTGCCACTTGGTTATAACCGAAGTACCCGTCCAGAAAGCAGAAAAAACTATTTCCCGCTAGTTTCTTGAGGATCTGATCAATAAACGGTAGTGGGAAATGATCCTTCTTCACGGAGGAATTGAATCTTCTGTAATCAATGCAAACTCTCCATGAGTTAGCCATACAGGTCGGTATGACTTCTTCGGTTTCAGTCGTAATGACGGTGAGTCCTGCCTTCTTAGGCACAACCTGGATTGGACTCATCCATCGACTGTCGGAAATCGGGTAGATGATCCCTGCATCCAACCACTTAATGATCTCCTTTTTCACGACCTCCTGCATATTAGGATTCAAACGTCTCTGCATTTCTCGTGAAGGTCATGTGTCCTCTTCAGTGTAGATACGGTGTGTGCAGTAAGAGGGGCTGATGCCAGTCAAATAATCGAGAGTCCATCCAATGACTCTACGATGTTGCTGGAGAACAGTTATCAGATGAGATTCCTGGTCAGGTGTGAGTCTGGAGTTTATAATCACAGGAAACGTCTGATTGAAACCCAAAAAGATGTATTTCAGATGATCGGGAAGAGGCTTGAGTTCCAAAACAGCGTTATCAGCAGCAACAGGCAGTTCAGGGTGTGTGTCAGGAGCAAGGGAAGGAGTTAGGGGTGTATCTGTATCAGGGTCAGACTCCTATGTTTGTAGGTTTTGATCTTCTTGTGGTTGATTGGGGGTAATCAGGTTGTCCTCGATATACGGTTCATCAACCATGGCCTTGATATCACATATTTGTTCTATAACACAGCAATTAATCCCTTGTTGGGTCTTAAAGATGTCAATCTTCAGTGTTTGGTTCTTGAATTTCAGTTCTATTTGGCCTTCCTCGTAGTTTATATTGGCCCTAGCAGTGTCCAGAAAAGGTCTCCCTAGTATAATCGGTGTATCCCTTATGTTTTCAGTTGCATCCATATCCAACACTATAAAATCCATCGGGAAATAGAAGTCCCGTACCCTAACGATGACATCCTCGAGTACTCCTTTAGGTGACTTAATGGATCAATCAGCTAACTGCAATGTCACCTCTGTCGGTTTAAGCTCAGATTCTTCAAGGTGGTCAAGGAGGGATATAGGTATTAGGTTTATGGAGGCACCTAGATCTAATAAGGCTCTATCGAATTGGGTATCACCAATAGTATATGCAATCAGGGGAGTACCTGGGTCTTTAGCCTTAGGTGGGAGTTTGCTTAAGATTACAAATCTGGCTTGCTCTGACAGTATAATCGAACACCCATTTTTTATTCGCGGCTTACACTTAGGTGTACACACGTCTTTTAGAAATCGTGCATAAGCCGGTACGTGGCGGATTGCATCCATCAAGGGGATGTTTATATAAACCTGTTCAAAGAGCTTGACCAGATCCTCCTTAGAAGCCACGGGTGTGGTTATCCTCTTTCCCTTGGTCAAGGCCTCAGGAAATGGAACCTTGGTTGGTTCCTCTAGAATAGGTCCAGGTTCTTGATCTGGGATAGGGGTGTCCTGGATAACTATCCTAGGGCTTGGGTTACTACCAGGCTTGGAGTGGTTTGGATAAGGTGGGCCTTGAGTTGCTTTACCACTACGGGTTGTTACGGAGTTTAGTCCTGCCTGGTTTTGGTTTAGGGTTGGTAAAATAGGTGGCTGCTGTTGAAATCCTGCGTAAAATGTCGAAGCTTCCATCCCATTGGGTGATGGAACAGAAGGGGCCTGATAAATCATGTGGGCGTGGCCTAGATTTGGGTTCACAACGTGCCTCTGGGTCGGCACGTTATTTGGATTTGGCAGAGGTTCCGAAGGGAGTGTGCCAGGTTGGCAGGAATTCACCATTTGGGCGAGTTGATTGTGAACCTCTATGATCTCGTCCTTGTGTTGTTTTTGTATTACCGCATTCGTCTTTTGAATGTCAGCCAGAGTTTGAAGGATAAGAGTCATTTGATCTGCTTGGTTTGGCCCAGATTGATAGGTGGGGTTGGGTCGAGGCTGAGGCGGCTAATATGGACGAGGAGCTTGTGGACGGGGTTGATAAGGTCGTCTTTGATTCTGAGTATTTCCCGTCCACAGGAAGTTGGGATGATTCCGCCATCCAGGGTTATAAGTATTAGAGAATGGGTCATTCTAGATGACGTTGAGGTCCTCGCAAGTCTGAGGAGCCTCAGGAAACTCAGAGTATGAGGGTTCGAGTTCCCCCAACTAGAATAGATTGGATCAGAGGTCCCTCCGGTCCTGGAGTCAGATGGGGGTGGATACGGGTCCATCCCCTGAGAAGATCGGTGATAGATGTTCTGCACAGTTTCCCTCGTAAGAGGTGGCTGTGCAAACGAGTTCTGCACAGAGGTGGCTCGCTGCAGATGTCGAGTCAGCTCGTCCACCTTCTTTTCTGTGATAGAGATCTTGTCCAACCGACTGGCCATCAGTTCCAAGTCGACGGATGCAGACAGGCCCTGCGTATCATGTGCTCCCCTAGGATTCGTCGATGCGTGGCCATTCATCTGATCGAATAAGCCCATGGAGTCATTATTGATGGAGTTCTCGCACATATTCTCGAGAATCTCCCACACTGTGTCTTCGTGTTGACCTATGATGTTTCCTTCACAGGTTCATTGACGAATAATTGAATGTCTTCACGGAGTCACTGGTAAAAAGACTGGACTTGTTCCCATTTAGGAACTCTGTGATGGGGGCACTTTTGCATGAGATCCAAGAATCGGTCCCATGCCTCATGAAGAGGTTCTCCCGATTGTTGAGTGAAGTGAGTGATCTGGTGGCGCGAGGCATTCGTCCGGCCAACGAGGAAGAAATTTTCCAAAAATTCGGATTGGAGTTCAACCCATGTGTTGATCGGACACGTTTGAGTCTGATACCAATGAGCAGCCTTGTCCATGAGGGAGAAGGAAAACATCTTCATGAGTAGAATATCCTGGTTTTGTACATCTGACCCGAAGGTTTGGGCCAGATGTTTGAGTTGTTTGATGTGCTGGAATGGATCTTCGGAGTAAAGCCCATGGAATTTTGTAATAGCATGAATCATGTTGGGCTTGAGTTCAGAATTAGGACCTCCAGCTGGGATTTGGACTCGAGGCTCGATCGCCACCGCAGCAAGATTATAGTGATCTCGCATCATAGGACGCTGCGGAGGGTTTACAAAGTTCTGGAATAGATCATTCAAGTGCTGAAGTTGGTGTTCAAGGTTGTTCTCTTCTTCAATTGGTTGTGCCATGATGGAAGGAGAACTTGGTTCTGATGAATTAAAGGAGAGGTCTATGTCGTGGGGTTGCTGCACAAACATGGGCGTTGAGGCTTGGCCTCGGCGAGAGTAGATTTCTAAAGGAGGTCTTAAGGATGGTCTCAAGGACCTCCTACCAAACATGCATTGAAGGATTAGACGAGGTTAGAATGTGATGGACCCAATCGAGACACCCAAAAAATTTGGATGACTACAGAGGTTCGGGGAGGATGATACTCCTTAGTAAAAAAAAAAGCCATCCACCTGAGAAATACCTGGGCAACCAGAGAGGGGAGTCCCGCAAAGACCCCTACACGGTAGAGCGTCCCCACGAGTTACAGGGTTTCCCCCACCTGACCTATCTTGTCACTGAGATTCTAGGTAGACCAGAATGGGGACCTTGACGTCTTAAGTCTACCACTTTTAATTAAGATCAAGGTGCTTAGGGTTCCACTTGAACTTTAGATATTTTGAATGCAAAAAGTGACCTAATTTCAAGGTTGGTTGACCCAAGGGGTAAACTTCACCTCTTTCTCCTTTGAGAGCTTTTAGGTCTTTTCTTTTATGGTTCAAGTGACTTAAGAGCTTGATTTTTAGTGTTTTTCTTGGATAAGTCTTGTCAATCAAGGCTTAGGCATACCTCTTTTTGAAAAATTTGCTTCTTGCTTAGAGAAGTGTCTCTAAAAACCCTAGATTGGAATCCTTAAGTTGGCTCTAATTGGTCCAATTTAGTTGCCAAGAAAGATGGTATCTAAGGCTCAATCAAGAAGGTGCTAGCCCTAGTTACCTTAAGTAGATGCACAATTCAAAATGTGTTGAAATTAAAATCAGGCAACTTTGGTGGATTAACTACATATGGAAAGTAGGTACCCTAAATTGATTTTTTTCTTTGTTTTTCCTTTTCAGAATTGAGGGGATTAAGAGAGAGGGCTGATGTGCGCGTGACACGTGTTTTTAGAAGAGTCGTTATAGCTTGCATTTGCAACGTCGGTTTTAAAATAAATGGACGTGAGTCTGAGTGTCGATCTCAGGGAGGTGTGAAAATTGAATTTCTCTTGTCACCTAATGTCACGAAAATAACGGGTTTTTGCTTGTGAAAAGTCGTGGGTGAAAAGTGAGAGAGAGAGAGAGATTAGGGTTAGAATTGTTTCATTCGCAACATGCAACTTGAACATAAAATAGAGCAAGCAATTAAATAGAAAACAACTTCATTTAATATGCAACTTTAGTTCATAATTACAACACTCGATAAATGCTTGAACATAAGTAAAGTAAAGCTTAAAAGAAGGAAAGAGAGAGAGAGAGAGGGGATGGCGAGGCAGCCACGGTGGTGAAGGGGGGCTTCGTCTGTGGCTCGTCGTCTCCGGTGATTACAAAAGGGCTTAAGGGTAGCTAGGAGGGAGATTGAACACTTGCAAGAGGAGTGAATGCCTTCCATGGGTGGTTGGAAGGGGTTTAAATAGGAAGAAGGGTTTCTAAATGAAGAAGGGGTTTTAGCGACGTCCGGGATGTCGCTAAAACCCTTCCCAAAACGTCGGTGAAGGCCCTTGCCCGCCGGTCACTCACGCGTGCCTTGTGCTTCTTCACGCCTGATCTGCGTGCGCTTGTCGTAAGTCGTTCGATCGAAGATCGGACGGCTGATTCCGTGTGGTGCGCGTGCCTAGATCGCGCCCATGCCCTTGCAACATCGCGTGCATCTGGTCAAAGCGCATATGCGGGAGCCACATCTCGCAATCGCGCTCGTCCGCTGTTGATCGGGCGATCCAATTTTGCCTGCGCGTGCCTTCGCCTTGCAATTTCTGCGCAGCGTGCTTTAAACCCGCGTCACGTGAGTGCGGGTGAGCACTTCGCCCGCTGCGCTGCGCAATCTACCTTGTCGCGGCGAGGGCGGGTGCGCGAGCGGCTCTCAGCTGTTTGATCGAAGATCGATAGCTGAGATTCGTCCTCCGGGTGAAGGCAAGATCGGTCGACGGTCTGGATGCAGCGAGGGGGACCATGTGGTGTGCCGTGAGCCGTTGATCATCAGATCAATGGTCAGAACTTCTTGGGCCCATTGCGGGAGCTCCGAATGTCGGATTTGGCCAATTTTGAGTCCGTTGGACTCTGTTCGTCGCTCTGAATTCATCAGTGTGGTCCGATTGCTCATCTAAGGCTTTCTTTGACAAGTATTTATACAAATGGCCATTAATACTGTTTTATAAGCAATCTTGATGTATGATGCATGCAATGCACCCATTCTATTTATAATGTGTTATCTGTGCATTTTGTTCTTAAGATGGACCCCATTTAACAGAATTATCACCCCAAGATGCAGTATTATCATACCGCCATGCTTACTCCTTGCTAGTTTCTAGCAAGGTTTATTCTAGCCTTTATTTCCAGTCAGAATTTAAGAAGTAACTACTTAGACACTTCATCACTTGTCAATAGGAGGAAATATACTAAGATCTTAATCTACAAAGACTAAGCAGCGCTCAGGTGTCTGCCAAAATACGAATCACCTGAATCCTTGCTTTAATGTATGTAAATATATATATATATATATATATATATATATATTTCTTATTTTTAGATTTTTTGGAATTAAGAGTGGGTTGGTAACTTTTTACGGCTACCTAACCCACCCAAAACTCGGACAAAACTCTAAGTGCTAAGCATCTTGGTGTGAAGATCGTGATAGACTCACTCAACGGTAATTTAGATAAACTTTAGGTTTCTATGCCCCTAGGTGACCGGAAGAGGAAGTGTTTTTCCTAAAGGTGAATTTGTTCAATCGGTAGCTTTCTCCCTACGTTTGTTTTAATTGGGGTCAACACAAGGAATTTTCCAGTGTATATCTCTCCGGCTTGCTCTACTTCCCCGCTTCTTCCTTAAGTGTTTTGGTTCTTTTTGTGCAATTACTGAGTTGGGCTCTGGACAACCGACCAATGTGCTGTTACCCACGATCACTTGCCAGCCATACTCGTGCGGTGAAGTGTGGTTTATTTTGTTTTCTCTTTTTTTTCTCCTTTTTTTTTATTTGGTAGGTGGCTTCCCTGATCTTAAATTTACCTAGAGGCAATGAAGAAGAAGTGGTCCCGTGGCTAGGCTCTGGACAACCTGCCAATGGGCTGTTACCCACGACAACTTGCCAGCCATACCACCCTAGAGAGTTCATTAGCTACCCAATTTCTGTCAGAATCTCCGAGGAGTGAGTCTGTGCAAAAATGTGTGCAGATGCTTAGACTCAAAGTCTTTCTGAGTTAGAGGGTGAGTTGATAAGTTGTATACTTATCACCTTATTTAGTTAGTGGATTAGAGTAGCTTAAGGTTGCAAGGATTTGAAGCTAAATCCATATTTTAATGGATACCAGGGCTGATTAAGCCTGAAGGCCTGAAAAGTCTAAGTGTTCAAGTTCTTTCCGTATTATTTCCTACTATTGACAAATTTCTAATGCCTAAGTTTCTTCCTAAATTCAATTTATTTTTTTAAATTTAATTTAATTTAATTTTATTCTATTCAGATTGATTAAATGAGCTCAAGATCATGCAATTACCACCCTCCCCCATGCTTAAGTTGGATAATGTCCTCATTGGCAGATACATGATGCAATAGTGGTTCAAAAAGATATTACCTGAGTGACGTAGAATACCGGATCAGTCTGAATCCTCTGGGTTGCCTCCCAGGAAACACTGAGTTTAACGCCTCCAGCTGGGCGATGCTTCGTGTCATCCCTCAATGAGGGTGACACTCTCCTTTAGGGGAACCTGGGCTAGGAAGTGTTTCAATCTTTGCCCATTAACTGTAAAAGTATGCCCAGAGTTCAGGTCAACGATTTCAACTGCCCCATTAGAGTGGGGCTTGACCACCCTAAATGGTCTTGTCCACTTGGACCTGAGCTTCCCTAGAAAGAGTTTTAGGTGGGCATCGAAAAGCCAGACTTGCTGGTTAGGCTCAAAGGTCTTTCTATGGATGAGTCAGTCGTGGACGGCTTTCATTTTCTCCTTATACAGTCGACTGTTCTCAAAGGCGTCCCGACGAATTTCTTCGAGCTCAGAGAGTTGGAGCGTCCTCTGTGCACCGGCTAATTGGGAATCCATATTACACTGTTTGACAGCCCAGTAAGCCCAGTGTTCCAATTCGACAAGAAGGTGGCAGGCTTTGCCAAAGACCAGGCGATAAGGCGACATGCCTATCGGGGTCTTGAAAGTGGTCCTGTATGCCCACAAGGCATCATCTAGTCGTGTGGACCAGTCTTTCCTGTTAGGTCTCACAGTCTTCTGTAAAATGTTTTTGATTTGTCTATTTGAGACCTCAGTCTTCTCATTTGTTTGCGGATGATACGGGGTAGCAATGCGGTGGTTAACCCCATATTTTCTAAGTAGGGCACGGAATTGGGAGTGAATAAAATGACTTCCACCATCACTGATCATGGCCTTTGGTATTCCAAATTAGGAAAAGATGTTCTGCTTAACAAAGTCCATGATAGTCTTATGATTACATTTAGAAACATAGTCTACCAAGACTAGGATGTACTCAATCCATTTAGAAACATAGTCTACCAAGACTAGGATGTACTCAAAGCCGTTGGATGGTGGAAAGGGGCCCATAAAATCAATACCCCAAACGTCGAAGATCTCGACAATCAAAATGGGATGGAGGGGCATCGTATCTTTTCTAGTCATGGTCCCCAATGTTTGGCAGCGCGAGCAAGTCTTGGCAAAGTTGTGTGCATCCTTAAATAGGGAAGGCCAGTAAAATCCAGATTGCAGAACCTTTGCAGCCATTTTCTTTCCAGAGAAGTGGCCACCACAAGCTTGGTCATGACAAAAAGATAGCACACTCTGAACTTCGTCCTCCGGGATACACCTCCTGATGATCTGGCCGGCATAGAGGCGGAATAGCATGGGATCATCCCAGAAGTAGTGCTTGGCTTCGGCCAAGAACCTGTCCTGTTACTGTCTGGACCAACTGTGCGGGGTCTGTCCTACAACCAGGTAGTTGACATAGTCAGCATACCAAGGTAGTTTCTTGTCTTGCACGGCCAAAATGTGTTCATCGGAGAAGGTGTTAGATAAAGGCAGGGAGGGTCCAATGTGGTCTGGGTGAAGTTTGGACAAGTGGTCAGCCACCACATTCTTTGATCTGGCTTTGTCGCGGATTTCCAGGTCAAATTCTTGCAAGAGCAGGATCCATCTGATGAGCCTGGGCTTCGCGTCCTTTTTAGCAAACAAGTGCCGGATGGCTAAATGGTCAGTATAGATGGTCACGTGGGATCCCAGCAGGTAAGGTGGAACTTCTCAAATCCGAAAACTACAGTGAGAAATTCTTTTTCTATGACCGTATAATTTCATTAGGCCTTGTCCAACATCTTGCTCATGTAGTAGATCACCACGTGTTTCTTGTCTTGTCTTTGTCCCAAGACAGCACCTATGGCAAAATTTGATGCATCACACGTAATCTGAAAGTCTTGGGACCAATCCGGGGGCTGAAGTACAAGTGCTGTAGAAACTAAGTCCTGAAGAGTGTGATAAGCCTGGATGCAATCAGAGGTCATGTGAAATATGGCATCATTGGCTAGAAGGTCGGTTAAGGGTTTGGAAAGATTGGAGAAGTCTTTGATGAACCTTCTGTAGAAGCCAACATGTCCCAGGAATGAACGGATTTGTCGGATCGAGCTAGGAGGAGGAAGTTTGGAAATCAGATCAACCTTAGCCCGATCCACCACAATGCCCCTATGCGATACGATGTGACCAAGGACGATTCCTTCTTGAACCATAAAATGGCTCTTTTCCCAACTTAACACCAAATTAACCTCGATACATCGTTTCAGGATTTTCTCCAAGTTACTCAAACAGTGGTCGAATGAATTCCCAAATACAGAGAAATCATCCATAAGGACCTCCAAGTATTCACCCACCATTTCTGAAAAAATGGCTAGTATGCAACGCTGAAAGGTAACAGGTGCGCTTCATAACCCGAACGGCATTCAACGGAATGCAAACGTGCCGTACGAGCAAGTGAATGTGGTCTTCTCTTGATCTTCAGGAGCAATTGCGACTTGGTTATATCCTGAATATCCATCCAGGAAGCAAAAACACTTTTTCCCTGCCAATCTTTCAAGGATCTGGTCAATGAATGACAAGGGGAAATGATCTTTCTTAGTTGCTTCATTGAGCTTGCTGTAATCAATACACACCCGCCATGCGGTGGTGGTGCAGGTGGGGATGGATTCACCATGCTCATTGGTAACGGTGAGCTCGACTTTCTTTGGAACCACTTGAGTGGGGCTTACCCAGGGGCTATCAGAGATGGGATAGATAATGTCAGCGTCAAGCCACTTGATAATTTCTTTCTTAACGACCTCCTGCATGTTTGGGTTACCGTCTCTGCATCTGGCAGGTGGGTCATGCCCTGTCTTCCTGGTAAATCTTATGAGTGCAATAGGCGGGGCTAATTCCTCTCAAGTCTGAAATGGTCCATCCAATGGCGACCCGATGTTCTGAAAGGGTTGCGGTCAACCTGAGTTCCTGATCCTTGGTTAGATGAGAGTTAATAATCATAGGGAAAGTCTGGTCAGGTCCTAGGAAGACATACTTGAGATTCTTAGGTAGTGGCTTTAGTTAGGGTGCAGGTGGAACAACAGTCGAAGGGAAAGGGAAAGGCGGGAGTTGATCAACATCAATCTCCTCAAATGGTGTTGTTTGATGGTAATCAGCCCTACAGAGGTCCATGGGCAGCGATGGTGATGGGTCAGAACAGTCGTTACAGGGTTGGTGGTCTGAGACAGAACTAAGGGTGAGGCATTCCTTGACCAAAGGTTCCACGGGATCATGTTCCTCAACACCATCGCAATCAAAAGACTTGGTCGCCCAGAAGATATCCAACTGCACTTTCTTGTCTCCGAAGGCCATTTCCATACATCCCGTGTCACAATCAATGTTCGTCTTAGCCGTAGCTAAGAAATGTTTGCCTAAGATTATGGGTGAGTTCTGTAGTTTTTCAGGGACTTTCATGTCAAGCACCAAGAATTCGACCGGAAAATAGAAGTCCTTGACCCACACAATCACGTCCTCGACAACCCCCTTCGGGGTCTTCACAAATCTATCAGTCAGTTGGATGGTGACAGGTGTGGGTGTCAACACTCCGAAACCAAATTGGTGGTACAGGGTTGTTGGAATCAGATTGATGGAAGCACCTAAGTCCAGGAGCGCTCTATCAAATGTCATGTCCCCGATATTGCAGGATATCAGGGGTGCTCCTGGGTTAGTTCTCTTGAGCGGAAGGTTGCTTGATATTATAGAACTAGCTTGCTCGGAGAGCACAACCTTCCTAGGTGCTTGAGGTTTTGGCTTACGTTTAGGTGTATAGGCATCCTTTAAAAACTTGGCGTAAGCCGGGATGTGCTTAACGGCTTCGAGGAGTAGAATATTAATCTGAACCTGCTTAAAGATCTCCAAAATCTCCTCAGTTTCTACAACACTTTTCTTCTTCTTGATTGTTTCCAAGGTCTCAGGGTAGGGTGTCTGAACATAGATAGGGTCTATTTCTGGGTCCTTGGGTTTTTCCAGTGCCTCTTTTGAGTCAGGTGTTTTAGCTGGTGAAGTCTCGGGAAGAGTCGGCCATTTAGGATCTTGGGTTTTGGTGTTGCTTCTCAGGGTTACCGCATTCGCAGAGGCATTGGGACCATGGGTTGATCCTTGAGAAGACGAGGACGAAGAAGCACTGAACCCAGGGGGTGTTTGTGGGGCTGGCTGGATCATGTGAGCCTGCACAGGATTACCCTGGAACCCTTGCGAATTGGGGCCTCTGTTAATCACGTTTCGCAGGTTTGGTTGTGGCTGGGAAGGTAGGGATCCTTGTTGTTTACAGTCCAAAAGTTGGCTTAACTGTCCCTTTACTAAGGCCATTTCCTCCTGATGTTTCTGGTTCATTTCTGCCATCATCTTTATCAGGGTGTCCATTTGGTTCTGCGGGGGAGGGGCCGCCCTGTTTTGATTGTATGGGGGTCTAACTAGTGGCCTTTGCTGATAAGGGGGCAAGTTTGGCTGCTGGTTTAGCCTGGGTTGGTTCTGGAATGGAGGTGGTTTCTGGTTTGTCCAACCAAAGTTGGGGTGATTACGCCAGCCAGTGTTGTAAGTGTTGGAGAAAGGGTCAGGTTTAGCATAACCTTGGACAGCCTGTACATCTTCAAGGATAGCAGATGTAGATGGGGAGGGAAGAGAGTAATCAAGGGTTGAGGGAGCAAAGGTCCCTCCCTGGTACATGGTCAGGGGTTGTGCCAGGTTCAATTGGCTTAAGAGCTGGACTAGGTCAACATTGTGAGCTCCCTTTGCTAGGGAGAAGGTCTGTAATGGGTTCCTGGTTTGGTTCAGTAGCTCATCAATCTTTTTATCCACCAATTCCACTCGATCTAATTTCTTGGCAATGATGTTCATGTCAACCATTCCAGAATTTGCTTGTACCTCATAAATCCCACCACGAGGTTGACCGGATCGGTTAAATTGGGTCATGGAGGCATTGTTGAGCGAATTTTCTCTCATAGACTCAAAGAGCTCAAACGTGCTCTCCTCGTCTTTGTTCAGGACGTTCCCCCCGCATGAGGCATCGACGAAGTTCCGTAGGTTGCTGTCCAGACCATGGTAGAAGATCTGGGCCAATTGCCACCTTGGTACTTCGTGGTGTGGGCATTTCCTCAAAGAGTTCATTAAATCTTTCCTACGCCTCATGGAACTATTCCCCACCCTGGAGTGTAAAGGTAGTAATGGCTCTTCTGAGGGCATTGGTCTTTCCTATGGGGAAGAATTTCTTCAAGAATGCATGCCTCAGTTCTTCCCATGTGGTGATGGGTCTACCTAGGGTTCTAAGCCAGTGAGAAGCCTTGTCTCTCAACGAGAAGGAGAACATCTTAATCAAAACAATGTCAAGGCTAATGTTCCTAGGTTTCACAGTTAGGGCTATCCGGTCAAGATCCTCTAGGTGCTGGAAGGGGTCCTCATTTGAGCTTCCATGGAAGTGGCTCTAAATCAGATTCAAGACATTTGGTTTTAGCTCAAAATTATCTCCCCCTTTGGGGATCCTAAGGTGTGGCTCGACTCGAATAGTGGAAGGATTGTAGAAGTCGCAGAGGGGCCTAGGTTGGTCCTGGAATGGTGGTAGATCAGGTGGCGATTGCCTTTGTGGACCTTGGAAAGGTGGTGGTGGTTGCCCTTGTGGGTTCTGTAACCGGTGTATGGCTTGCATGATAGTGTGGATCTATTGCTGCTGAAGCCGGTGGTTTGCATTAATCTAGGCTTGGATGATGGCCATTGTGTCTGGTGGGGGTTGGTCCTCAACCTCATTTACCCTAGATTCAGCCATGTTTCTAGCAGAATCAAGTCACCTGGATTCCCGTCCCAAAACAAATAACTCAGGGTGCAGTGAGCGTCTCTCGTGCATACACTAGAGAAGAACAGGAGGGGATGCGGAGAGCGACAGATGCGAGAAATGTGTGTTCAATCAAGCAAACAAGCCTAGTCCTTATGGTGTATTCCCTAGGGGACCTAGAAATCTCAAAAGGGTGATCAAGTCCGTAAGCACTGGACTCCCCTTCCCAAAGCTAATCTGGTCAGGTTGATTACGAGGGGATTGCAGGGAAGGTTCTTCCTTTGGCTTGCGCCGCCGGTTCCATAGACCAAACAATTGCAGTCGTTTGACACTGCCCCGCAGCCTAGTCACTAGCTTCTACTAAGGGAATGAAAGCCAAGTGCCCAGCGAACAAAATCCCGCCTCTTGAGACTTAACCCAGTCCTGCCTAGGGCACATCTACTCTGTTTTAAAAGGGCTAGGATAGTGCTTGTGCTAGGGTTATGTGATGAGGCGTTGATTGGGGTAGTGCCTCTTAGTTTTCCACTTTCAATGTGTGTGCTCCTATCAAAACATGATTTTCAAGTAAGGATTTTTTTAAGATGTAGTGTCTTTTAATTTTTATCCTTACTTTAGTATCTTTTAGGATTGACGTGTCTTAATATTTTCAGACAAGTTTCAGTGGGCACATCAAGTTTTGCACACAATTCAGTGAAAGTAGATTTCCTTTTATTGTGTAGAGGCTCTAAAACCCTAATGTACTCATCCTAATGATCATGCAGCTTCTATTAGATGAGTCATTTTTAAGGTTGAGTGGTGCAGCCCAAGTCAATTCAAGGTGGCTTCGCAAACACCACTCAAAAAGAAAAAAGAACACTCCAAGAATTTATTCAGAATGTTAGAGTGTATTTTTTTGTTGGGTGATGTGTTAAGGATGTGGGTCAGGAAATCATACACCACGCCAATTTTTTTCAGTTTTATGATTTTTTTTAGATTTTCAAGCAAGCAAACAACCAGGAGTGAAGAAATACTCACGACCTGTTCTTGTTGCTCTTACTCCCTCGTTATCGTCATGAGTTGCGCTGCTTCGCCATCCAAGCGCTGAATTCCTGCAACCATCAAGTAGAAGGAGACAAGGCATTAGACGATATGAGCATGGATGTAAAATGGAAGTGACAAAATAAATCCGTTGCCTCCCCGACAACGGCGCCAAAAACTGACGTGCGCGTGACGCGTGTTTTTGGAAGAGTCGTTATAGCTTGCGTTCGCAACGTCGGTTTTAAAATAAAGAAACGGACGTGAGTTCGAGTGTCGATCCCAGGGAGGCGTGAAAATCGGATTTCTCTTGTCACTTAATGTCACGAAAATAGCGGGTTTTTGCTTGCGAAAAGTCGTGGGTGAAAAGTGAGTGAGAGAGAGAAGAGAGAGAGATTAGGGTTAGAATTGTTTCATTCGCAACATGCAACTTGAACATAAAATAAAGCAAGCAATTGAATAGAAAACAACTTCATTTAACATGCAACTTTAGTTCACAATTACCACACTCGATAAATTCTTGAAAATAAGTAAAGTAAATTTTAAAAGAAGGAAAGAGAGAGAGAGAGGGGACGACGAGGCAGCCACGGTGGTGGAGGGGGGCTCCGTCAGCGGCACGTCGTCTCTGGTGATTACAAAAGGGCTTAAGGGTAGCTAGGAGGGAGATTGAACACTTGCAAGTGGAGTGAATGCCTTCCATGGGTGGTTGGAAGGGGTTTAAATAGGAAGAAGGGCTTTCCAAATGAAGAATGGGTTTTAGCGACGTCTCGGACGTCGCTAAAACCCTTCCCAAAACGTAGGTGAAGGCCCCTACCTGCTTCTCTCTCATGCGTGCCATGTGCTTCTTTGCGCCTGATCCACGTGCGCTCGTCGTAAGCTGTTCGATCGAAGATCGGACGGCTGAGATTCCGTGCGAGGCGCGTGCCTGGATCGCGCCCATGCCCACGCGTCATCACGCGCGTCTGGTTAAGGCTCATATGTGGGCGCCACGTCTCGCAATCACACCCGTCCGCTGCTGATCGAGTGGTCCAAATTCACCCGCGCATGCCTTCACCTCGCAATTTCTGCGCAGCGCGCTTCGAACCCGCGTCGCGTGAGTGAGCTCTTCTCCCACTGCGCTGTGCTCGCTGCTTTATCCTGGCGAGGGTGGGCATGTGAGCGGCTCTCAGCCGTTCGATCGAAGATCGACGGCTGAGATTCGTCCTCCGGGTGAAGGCTAGATTGGTTGGCGGTCTGGATGCAGCGAGCGGGCGCCATGTGGTGCACTGTGGGCCGTTGATCAGAACTTCTTGGGCCCATTGTGGGAGCTCCGGATGTCTGATTTGGTCGATTTCGAGTCCGTTGGACTTCGTTCGTCGCTCTGAATCCATCCGTGCGATCTTATTGCTCATCTGAGGCCTGCTTTGACAAGTATTTATACAAATGGCCATTAATACTGTTTTATAAGCAATCTTGATGTATGATGCATGCAATGCTCTCATTCTATTTATGATGTGTTATCTGTGCATTTTGTTCTTAAGATGGATCCCATTTAACAGAATTATCACCCTAAGATGTAGTGTTATCAAGGGCTAATGAGAAATTACCTGCCCCTGGTGTGGTTGTTGTGAGGTTGTCTTCTTTTCCTCCCCTGAAACAATCACAATAGAAGAAATATATCAAGTTAGTATTGAATTAGAAGTTGTGATCAAGGTTTCTAAATTGCCCGTTGCTCCTCGGCAACGGTGCCAAAATGTTTGTCGAAAGCGAAATCGAGTTTAAAATGGATGCATCGTAGTATAGCCAAAATCGCTTTGAAAACAAATGAAAGTTTATTACTCGAAAAATATGAATTCGAGGTCGAACATAGGGAGCAAATTGGGATTTAAAAACCAAGAATACAACCTTCAACTTTATAAAATGCAATGACCAATCAAAGTTATGAAGCAAAAATGATATCAATGTGTAGAGAAGCTCAAAAATATAAAGATGGACGTCTAATGTAAAAATCAGACATCTTAAGTATTTGATGCTACAGTGCAGTGCTTCTCTTTAGCTCTCTCTGTCTTTTGCTTTCTCTGTTCTTCTTCTTCTCCTTTCATCCTTCGCTGATTTCTGACTTTGGCTTCTTCTTTCTCTCTTCTTTCTCTTTCTTTGCTTCTGACTTCAGCCGAGCCTTCTCAGATTTTGCTTATCTTCTTCTTCCTTTGGCTTTGAGGCTACCTTCTCCTTCCTTCTTCCTTCTTCTTCTCTGTGACTTCACCCTTAGTCATTGCTGTGGCTTCCTTCTTCCTTAGCTTCACCCTCTTTTCCCCTTGAGAGCAAAACCTAACCCCTACCCTCCCCGTGAACACTCCTCCCTTTCTTCTCTCTTAGGCTCGCTCTCCCAGAGCCTTTCTCGGGTAAACGGGTCGGGTCAGCGCTCCCGGGACCAGGTCCACCAGCGTGCGTGGTGGGTGAGGAGTGCCCGGGTAGTCGGGTCGAGCACTAGGTTCGCGGAGGCGTGTGTCGCGGACGAGGCATGGTGTGCGAGTGGGACCTCACCCCCTGTCAGGAGGTGCTAAGACCCTGACACTTTTTCAATTTATCCTGCGTCACTTGCTCGAAGTCTTCCTAGGTGGGACTAAATGTCCCACCCACTTCTCGCGCGCGCCCGCAGCAGGCTTTCACTTGATTGCTGAGGCTGCGGTGCTTGGGCTTTCAATTGATGGGTAGGAGTTGTTCGCGAAGAGGTTCCGCACGTCTGGGTGATTGCGCAGCAATCATAGGTCTTAATTGACCTAGATTAGGCTAGAACTTAGCATAAGTTAGGAAAATTCATGCACACATAAGCATTATCTGCATCTTTACTGCTTTACTTTAGCTATGCATAAAATAATGTTATAATGTGCTAATTAAGTATAATATGTCGATTGCAGGAAATAACCAGATCTGGAGCTGGATCTGAAGCAGGATCTGAAGCTGGATCTAAAATAACGGGAGTTGTAGCAAAGCTGGAGCAGAAGGCCTAGTTTAGATGTAGGAATAATAATGTAAGGGGGTTAAAGGTTTTCTATTCTATTAAGTAGAAATAAAGTAGTAAAATGTGAAGAGCTTAGGTCCATCCTAGTCCTAGGATAGCATAGAGACTTCCCCAAGCCTTAGCCACACTTAGATTAGGTCACAACACCATAGGAAGCCTTAAAACCCTAGTTCCAGCCCTTATCTGGACGTCCAGATAAATTATAGGACGTCCAGGACCCTTAGCCATCTCCTGCACACCTCAAACCCACTTCTGCAGTGTTATTGGATGTCCAGACACTTTGTCAGACGTCCAATTTCTACAGAGTACCCAAAACAGAACCCTGATTTCCCCCTGACTCAAATTGGACGTCCAGAACTGAAGTCTGGACTTCTAAGTTTTGAATATAAGTCGTCTGATCCTATTATTGGACATTTGATGCTGGTCTCCAATCCCTATTTCGAGATTCAAGTCTTGATCTTGGATCTCTAGCTCCCTAGACCTAATCCCAACCGCATGGAACTTAAATTAAGGTGTCCTAACCCTAGTACATCACCTCTAGACCTACCTAAGGACCTAATTAGGTCCTCACCAAACCCAATTGACTTAGATCAAAGTCAATTACCTTCACCTAAGTCAATTGGACTCATTGAGTCCAATTGAGCTTAGATCTCAACCCACACAAGTTCAGTTGGACTTAGTGAGAGTCAAATTGAAGTAAACCCAACCTAATTGAGTTGTCACCCTCAATTAGGCTCACACTCATTCAATTAAACTTAGGTTAAGTTTAATTGCATTTTCACCTTAGCAATTAAGGGTTGTAACCCTAATTCAAGACCTACACCTACCCAAACCCCTTAGGACCTAACCTAAGCCACCTAGCCACATAGAGCACGACCACACACACACACACACACACTTCTCTAGAATTCTCTAGAGATCTCTTGAGATGGCGCCACCTCTTGGTTACCAAATTTAGCAACCAAGAGGCATTCAAATTGAGATCCACAATTTTTGGATCTGAAAGACCACCTCCACCCACATGTGGCTGACCACTCTTGGACTCTCTCTAGAGAGTTCTACACCTCTCTAGAGAGAAGCCATTGGGTCTATAAAAAGACCCCATGGGCGGCCAAACACCCCCATCCACTTCCTTGGCAATTGCACTCCATTGGTGCCATTCATGCCACCTCCACTTAGGTAGTCACTCCACCTCCACGAGCTCACTACCACCACCATGGAGGACATCATGCCGGGATGCTGGATCAACCCTACCTCTCTCCAAGGGTCGGCCTAAGCTACATTGGCCGCCCCTCATTCTTCTCCTGACCACTCCAAGGCCATCGGGGACTACCCCTGAATGCCCTCTATTCTTCTAGCTTTAATTCATGCTCTCCATAATTTTTAATGCTTTCATTTACTGCTTAGTAGTGTAGTCTTACTTCTCCCCCAATGATGCATGTGAAATCCCCCCGTTGATTCTTGTATGCAATCGTTTTCTGGTAGCCAGGTTTAATTTTCAAGCATTTATGTATAAGCTTTCCTCTAGATTTCCTTGTGCAAACAACTCCCCAATGAATGAATGAAATTGCATTTTTATATATATATGTCTCTTTATGTGTTTGAAATCACCGTGAACTTAATAATTATCGTATTTGCGTGATTTAAGTGCCTTCTCTTTGACTGTCTATCTATTACGCACCAGCATGTCCTTTCCTGAGGATATTGAAAATCTAACAATAGATGCTTTCTCCATAACTAGTCACCACCTTACTAGAATCGTGTGCACAGAAACTCACACGTTCACTTTTGTAATTTACTTGACGCATGTGCATGTGATCTGAGTTAATAACAAAAGCAGTGAAGTCTTAGTTAGGAGATTGGAAACCGACGTGTGTCTTTAAACGAAGTAGAGTGGTAAAAGATAGATTTCAAAAGCGAAAACAACGCCTCCCAGAGACAAACGACTGGGACTCAAGTCTCGTAATTTTTGCAAAACAATATCTTTGTTGGATTGTACTTTGCAACTATACTACGACGCTTTTTTCTATCAAAAACGCGATTTATGATTTCCCAACAAATGGTGCCGTTGCCGGGGAGGCAACGTCATTTTCTATGATTTCGATCTTGAAAATATCAATGACAAATCTCTCTCTGCTTTGTTTTTAATGTGCAGGAAAAACAGAAAAGAACAAGATCTGCGCACACAACGAACGCGGCAAAGAAAAAATCGGGTGTACATCATCTCTCTTAGATTAGGTTTATTTTCTGAACCCTAGGATTAGATATACTTCCTACAATCTCATGTGTGAAAAAAAAGAGATTTTTCTCATTTTCGTGAAAAAGAAAAAAAAAATCAAAAAAGAAAAATTTTGAAAAAAAAATCTAGCTTAGGTTTCCTTTTGAATCTTAGGGTAGTTTGAAAAAAAAAAGAAGATATTTTCGTTGAATCTGTTTGAAAAATTCTTTGTGAAAAAAAAAACGTGCAAAAATTTTGAAAAAAAAAAGCATTTTTGGTGGAAAGTTTAGATTTCAAATTCAAACCTCTTTAAAAAGCATTTCCACCATCTCCTGATTTTCGACCAGATTTCAAGCTTGATTTAAAAATTCAATTGCCAAAAAATTAGTTAGAGAAAAATTCTGAAATTTGTGCTAAACCTTCATTTTCAAACCATCTTTCAAATTCCATCGTTACTTTAAAAAATTACAAGTACACAATTTTTAAAAATTCACGAAGTGCATGGGGGTCAGACTGACCCAGGTTCAAAATTTTTTAAATTTGAAAAAGCGATTCCGAGCAATCCGTGAATCTGTTTTGACTAAAAATGGTGGGGTTTGAAAGCTAATCTCATTGGCTTTGTTTTTTCATATTTTTCTAGAATTTTTGAAGGTCATTTGATACTGTTTCAAGGCAACAAACCGACCAGGGGTCAAAGTTCTAGATCCGACCCCCTGATATTCAAAATTCCCTAAAAATTCGGTTGAAATAGTAAAAATGCTAAAAAAATATTTTCTGAAAAACTAATTGAAAAATAAATCTACACACAAAATTTCAAATTAATTGGATTCCAATTATTATCAGAGAATCAACATTACTTTTGTGGTTTGTTGAAATAGAGAAAAACCCTGGAAGTGCATGCAACTTAGGTTAAACCCTTAGGGTTACAACTGGAGACCACACTTTGGGCTAACCTAGACTTAATCAAGTCTAGTTAGCCGGTGAGCTTGGTCACCTTGTGGGCCACTCACCTCAAACCCCACTGAAGAAAACAGGTTAAAAATTAATTTTAAAACACGAAATCAACCCGAGTTCGTTGTCGTACTACTGGGTGATTTTAATCTCTCTTGCCGAACCTGGTGACTAAGTCTGCGGGGTACTGTCAAACGACCGCGGCTCAGGGGTCAACGGAACCGGAGGCATTAGCCAAAGGAAGAACCTTCCCCTTAGTCCCCTTGTAACCAGACTGGCTGGGTTAGCTTGAGAGGAGGGAACCACTTTCAGTCGGTTGTACGACGAACTTATCTTCAGGAATTCAATCTCTAACGAAAAGTCTAGTCACCTATTCTATAAGAACCATTTGATTGACAGGGCCTTAGCCTTGTCTTGCGTGGCTACACCAACCCAGGGGTTGGGCGGTGTATGCACGGGAGGAGGTCACTTCAACCTCGCTTGGTTGGACCTTGGGAGCCACTCCCAAGGAGGTGAGTCACCTCGACCGAACCATCTTCTCCCCCCATTTCTTCTACTCCAAGAGCCACCATGGCAAATCCTGGACTGGACCTAGACCGGGTTAGGACATCGAAAATTTGGACCTGATGGCTCGTTTGGAAGCCCGGGTCGCCGAATCTGAGGAGTGGCATCAGCAGAGCATGGATCGCATTCTGACGACACTTGACAGGATGCAGCACTCGTCGCGAGGAGAACAACTGCAGGATTTCTACGACCCAGCCGCACAAATAGTCGCACCTCTTATCATAATTCCCGCAAGCGGAGACGCGTTTGAGCTCAAGCCCAATGTAATTGGGTTGATCAGCAGTCATTTCTACGGGAACTCAAGCGAAGATCTGTTCCAGCACCTTGAGGACCTAAGTCGACTCGCTGAAACGATCCGACCCAGGAATGTTGATCTCGGGATTGTTCTGATGAAACTTTTCCCGTTCTCTCTGAGGGACAAAGCTTCATACTGGTTCAAGACTATTAGGAAGCCAATTGGAACCTGGCCGGAATTATGATGTGAATTCCTGCAAAAGTTCTTCCCAATCGGTCGAATAAATGCAATGCGACGCGCAATCACGACTTTCTCCCAGGGAGCTGGGGAGAAATTACATGAAGCATGGGATAGATTTCATAACCTTCTCTGAAAATGCCCGCATCATGGTATACCCAAATGGCACTTAGCTCAGATTTTTTACCATGGGCTGGATGACACACATCGGTATCTGGCCGATGCATCTAGCAGCGGGAATTTTCTTGCAAAAGATGAGAACAGCGCATTTGAGCTGTTCGAATCATTAGCGGAGAACTCAATGAATGCCGCATTTATGAACCAGTTCCAGCAGCCTAGTCAGCAGCGGGTTGGTGTCCACGAAGCTCACACCGAGTCTATTCGAGCCGACATGGATATCATCGTTAAGCAGCTGGATAGAATAAACCTAATTGAGAAGAAGATTGACCAAATTAGTCAGGGTCAATCTGACTTGAGCTCTACTACCTCACGACCCTCCTATGCACCCCGAGCCCCACCAGCTCGAGTTAATCTAATCACTCGGGATGCATCTTCTCCGTATTTACGAGATCCCGCATATTAGGATCCTGTGAATAATCCAGATCTAGCACCCTACGACCAGGGTTATGCACCACCCGCAGATTATAATGTGTATCCCCTTGATGGATATACGTCTCAGACATCTTCGGCCTACGAGAATGTCAGTGCTATCCAAGGATACGGGCGTAATAACCTATATTCAGAGACGTATAACCCTGGTTGGCACCAACATCCGAACTTCTCCTGGTCTGGTAATTCACAGAGACCACATCAAGACCCACACTACCAGACCAGGCAATACGGGAGTGTGCAAAACACGTATCCTAGGCAGCAGCCATTCCCATCTCAGCAGCAGCAACCCCGCTTGTTATACCAGTCGCTAAACCAAATTGCCAACCACCCTCCAAAGCGGGCTGACCCTTTGGAGGCGCTGAAAGAGGAGCTGCAAGAATCAATGAGGAAGTCTACACAAGATAGCTTGCAGATTATGAAGGCGATGGATGATCAGATTTAGACCATACAGAACATGCAGAATCAGCTGTTGCAGGAGCATAGGACTCAGGGAGCCTTGCCCTCCCAACCCGTCCCGAATCCTCGATATGTGCAGAACCAGAGCACCTCGCCTAGGTTTCAGGCACCGCAAGGACAGGCACACGCCATACTATAGGCGCCTCCTGCACCACTTGGTTACGTGCAAGGCCATCCGCCTTTCCAGAATCCTGCATATTCTACCCCTTCAGCTCCCCCACCACCTCATGGACAGCAAGCCGATGCACACGCTGTCTCATTGCGGAGCGGAAGGAAGACATTCGACCTACCACCTAGGTAGGCGGGTTCTAATTTTTCCCACCCTTCGTCGTAGGCAGATTCGACTCCATCATCTCAGGAGCCACCAGCGGTGGATAAGGGTGAGAGACCACTCAAACCTGAGATTCCCGTCCGTTTTCCTGAGGCTCTGACATGAAATGTAGTACGGAAAAAGGACATGCGGAATTTCAAGGACCTGAAATCGATGTTTAAGGAAGTACATATTCAGGTCCCCCTCCTCGAGGCTATCGATCACATTCCCACTGTCGCTAGGTTCTTCAAGGACTATTGTACCCCGAAGCGACAGCCAAGAATTGGACGACAGGCGGTACTGTCGAAAGAAGCTAGCGCCGTAATTCTAGCTGACCTACCGCCGAAGAAGAAAGACCCTGGTACCCCACTCATATCCTGCTTCTTGCAGGATTCTCCATTTGATCAGGCCCTTTTAGACTTGGGTTCGTCCATCAACTTAACTCCCACCGCTGTATTTGATCAATTTCGATTTGGGGAGTTGAAACCCACCTCGGTTACGATTCAGCTGGCTGACAGATTAGTTAAAACACCGAGGGGGGTGGTTGAGAACGTGATCGTGAAAGTTCGCGGGTTCTGCTTTCCCGCAGATTTTTTCATTCTCGATATGGAAGTTCCTCCTAATCTCCGAGATGCACCAATTATTTTGGGTCGCCCATTTCTGGCGACAGCCTGAGTGAACATCGATTGTGCATCCGGGTGTATGGAGATTGCCCTAGGCAATGAGTGACTTCGATTAGACATACTCAGGGCAGCAAAGAACTTCGACTATGATCGAATAGAGGAGGATGGTGAAGACGAAGATTCGGCATACTGTGGTAACATTGGGCTCCTTTGTGACGATCCAATGTCTCATTCGTCCACACTATTAGGGTTCTCGGACCTCGATCCACACGGGACCAAAACCACTGCATTACACATATCTCCCCGAGGATCTGACTGTTTGGGGTGTGCTTCTGACCACAGCACCCCTGAATCCAGCTATCTTGATCCATATATTACTGAATCGCCCCTGTTATTACAGGAAGACGTGACTACAGCTAACGGGTTTCCCGTTAACGTAGTCACAACCGATTTCACAGGGAGCGACTCAGCGGGAATTCACGTGTACATGGATTAGCAGATTCCCACCCTCGATTCTGCTCCTCCCACTCTCATATCTGATTCCGACCCACCCGTGATTGAATTGAAGCCCTTACCTGACTCACTCAAGTACGTGTTCTTGGGCGAAAGTGAGACATCTAGTCATTATCAATGCCCACCTAACCCAAGAACAAGAGCATCAATTGATTTCTATGCTTCAAGACCGTAGGGCTGCTATCGGGTGGAGTATTGCTGATCTCCACGGTATTCGCCCCTCGTATTGCACTCATCACATTTACACGGATGAGGGGGTGAAACCTTTGAGACAACCTCAAAGACGGCTAAACCCGAATATGTTAGAGGTTGTTAAGAAGGAGATCATCAAATGGCTGGATGCAGGCATTATATATCCAATCTCAGACAGCCAGTGGGTGAGTCCGATTCAGATAGTACCCAAGAAAGCAGGACTCACCTTCATGAAAAACGATAAGGGCGAATCCATCCCGACCCGCACTACGACATCTTGGCGGGTCTGCATTGACTACAGGAAACTGAACATGGCTACCTAGAAGGATCACTTTCCTTTGCCGTTCATTGATCAGATCTTGGAACGGTTAGCCGGACGCAGCTTCTTCTGCTTTCTGGATGGATACTCCAGGTATAATTAGGTAGCAATTAGCCCGAAAGATCAGGACAAGACCACATTCACATGCCCCTTTGGAACATTCGCCTTCAGGCGAATGCCCTTTAGCCTCTGCAACGCACCAGCGACATTTCAGCATTGTATGATGGCTATCTTCTCTGACATGATTGGGGATTATGTGGAGATATTCATGGATGACTTCTCTGTTTTCGGAGATGATTTGGCGTCTTGTCTTGATAACCTCACCAAGATCCTGAAACGGTGTATTGAGGTAAACCTAGTACTATCCTGGGAGAAAAACCATTGCATGGTGAGGGATGGCATGGTACTAGGGCACAGGATCTCCAAAAGTGGACTCAAGGTCGACCGGGCTAAATCTAAGATTATCTCCCACTTACCGCCACCTAGCTCGGTCAAGCAGATCAGATCATTCTTGGGTCACGTCGGCTTCTATCGGAGATTTATACGTGATTTCTCAAAAATTGTGTGGCCTTTAACGAATCTCCTGGTTACCGATGTCCCATTTGAATTTGATACATCGTGTCTCAGCGCCTTCGAGACTTTACGAAGCGTTGTTTCCGATTTCCCGATTCTCCAACCACCCGACTGGTCGCTTGATTTCGAAATGATGTGCGATGCTTTTGATTTTGCCGTCGATGTTGTTTTAGGCTAGCGTCGGGAGAAACAACCCTTTGTCATATACTATGCTAGCAAGACACTGAATGAGGCTTAGCGCAATTACACTGTCACCAAAAAGGAACTGCTAGCAGTAGTATTCGGGTTGGAGAAATTCAGATCATATTTATTAGGGTCCAAGGTCATCATCTTCACTGACCACTCCGCCCTCCGACATTTGTTGGCAAAGAAGGATGCCAAACCACGACTCATTAGATGGATCCTTCTATTGCAGGAATTTGATATCGAAATCCGCGATAAAGCCAGAAAAAAAATGTTGTGGCTGATCACCTATCCAGATTGGACCCAGACCACATTCCTTATTCCCTGCCTGTCCATGAACAATTTTCGGATGAATCTCTTTTGGCAATTCATTCTGTTGAGTTCCCCTAGCATGTGGATTTCGCGAACTACCTTGCTGCAGGCAAAATTCCCGCGAACCTATCCAAGGACGAGAAACTCAAATTCATTGCAGAGGCCAAATACTACCTCTAGGATGACCCACTGCTCTTCCGCATTGGAGCGAATCAGATTCGCAGATGCATCCCAGACTCTGAGATCCCTAGTGTGTTATCTTTCTGCCACAATGATGCGTATGGTGGCCATTTCTCAGGATGGAAAATGGCTGCAAAAATTTTACAGTCGGGACTTTCTTGGCCAACCATCTTCAGAGATACACACGATTACGCTCAACACTGCAAACGATGTCAGTCAGTCGGTTCTAAGGCCAAGAGAGACATGATGCCACTCCAACACATCATGGTTGTAGAAGTGTTTGATGTCTGGGGTATCGATTTTATGGGCCCTTTTCCGAACTCGCATGGTTTCGAGTACATATTGCTAGCCGTTGAATATGTCTCGAAGTGGGTCGAGGCCATCCCAGCGAGACGGGCTGACCACAAGACCGTCATTTCTTTCGTACGGCAAAATATTTTCGTGAGATTCGGAATACCCCGCACTCTGATTAGAGAAGGGGGAAGCCACTTCATCCACACCCATTTCAGGTTGTTATTAAAGAAATACGGGGTACATTACCGCATAGCCAACCCATATCACCCGCAGACCAATGGGTAGGCTGAAGTGTCTAACCGTCAAATCAAGCTGATTCTCTAGAAGACGGTTAGACCAGACAGGAAGGACTGGTCCGACAAATTAATCGATGCACTCTGGGCATATCGGACCGCATACAAGGCCCCACTCTGGAACACCGTGTCTTTTGGGCAGTGCGAAAATGCAACCTTGACCTCAATGCAGGAGGTCGAGAACGGAAACTCCAGCTCAGCGAATTAGAAGAAATCCGGCGGGAGGCCTATGAGAATGCATTAATATACAAGGCCAAGACCAAGGCCTTTCATGACCGCCACATCCGGAGGAAAGTATTCACGCCCAACCAGCGAGTCTGGTTGTCTGATTCACGGCTGAAACTGTTTGCGGGGAAGCTCAAGTCCAAGTGGACTAGCCCGTATGTTGTGATACAGCCATATCCTAATGGGGCAGACTGGATCAAGGACCTAAAATTTGTGCATATATTCACGGTATGGCCAGCGCCTCAAGCCATTTTTGGCCCAGGAACCTCCTCCACCTGACGAGACTGTTCATCTTAGTGAGGACGTGTGATTGAGTGCTCGCCCAGCTAGAGGCGTTAAACTCAGCACGTATAAATACCATTCACTCCACATTCCACCATCATTTATACATAACCATTTTTATACATAGCATATTTTGTTTTAGCATATGTCCCTTTTGTATAGTGCATGTTAACAGGTTGGCCGGTGTTGAATATAATTTCAGGAACAATTACAGGTGACTTCTACCCACTCATCCTCTGTCAGATTTATTTTCTTTTATATTCATGCTTGAGGACATGCAAGAGCTTAGGCATGGGGGGGGTAGATACAACAAAACTGAAAATTTTTATGCCAACACTTAGGAAAACCTCGGAGCTGCATGTAAAACGTACTTTAGGACCTTAAATAAAAGAATAACCGACACCACCTCCAATGCTCGCATTGGAGCTAGAAATCGTTCGCAACAGCCACTTCCGACTCACCTGCTCACCTTTTGTTCTAAATTTAGGGTCAAGTTGATTGTAACTCGATACGGGAAATTCACGAAGTACAAATTATATGAGGTTACAAGTTTATAGCATATATAGATATTGCATTCATGAATAAGATTATTTTATTAAGAGAATGCATTAGGGATTTTATCCTCTAGTTGATTCCTGTAATCTGGAATCCAGTGCAACTTTTCACACACACGTAGAATTTGCAATGTATTCATGGTGAAGGCTGATAAACGTCTTTTGTCTGTCGAGAAGAAGCAGTGCTTCTTTTCCTGAACCCCTGGATAGTGTTTTGGGAGTTAGGCAGATTTTCTTTCAAAAATCCACCAAATAGCGTGAGACGAGAGTAGAGTGTACCGGTGCTCTAAGATTAGTGCAAGGAATCTGGAATCCTAGATGATTAGGTGATGATACTTTTAGTTTAGACATAGTTTTCGCTCTCGGTTCCTGCATATACATTCTTGTGCGAAATACTGAGAGCCACCAAACAAGGCAAATACGTGGAGAGCAAGTTTCCATAAAACTAGGGCTAAGGTGGATGGTTACGACCATTCTTTACGGAATCCTCGACTGAAGGAGGGTATTGATGCCAAGGTCAGAAATACACCGTCCTATCTGTCTCTCCCGATGCCGTGAGTAAGCACTTCCACCAAATAAGCCACCCAATGTCTCTTAAGTATCACCAATCCCTAATAATGCCTCCTCAATAAAGTTCATGAATGTGTGCTAGTTGTGTTATGTTGAAAAAAAAAATGATGAAAAAAAAGAGAAAAATTGAAAAAAAAAATAGAAAAAGAAGAAAAAGCAAAGAAAAGAATGAATATTTAGTATTTATTTCATCAAGGAAATACCACCAAATAAAAGTGAGATCCACCAAATATGGCCTTAACCTATCTTTCTTGTGTTTCTGACCGCCCAAATACTGGCTGAGGAATTCCGACTTAGCGTTAGGGTTATGAGAACTCAATTAAAGTGTTAATGCCTAGTGAGACCACCAAATACAAGTCATATATGTGAACCTGGTAAAGTTGTGAGCTCTAAGAAAGAAAAGAAAAAGAAATAAAAAGGAAAAGAGAAGGAGAGAATGAATACAAACGAATCAAAAGAGAGCATAGTTTTTCTCGTCTTTCTCCTAGTTAAGTTAGTAATCCGGGAATCTAGATTCTATAGTACTAGTCTCTATGTAACACCAAGTGAGAATGAGCCACCAAATATATAATCCTTTCCCTCAAAGATCCTCTACCTAAGCCTAAAGCCGGGGTGGAATTCATAGAATATCTTGAATACCCCGAGGGAAGAAGTCCGCCTATCCTGCTAGAATTTTTACTAGGGGTCAAGTACAGGCTTTAGAGGTGTATTAGTTTTCACTCGAATCTGTTGCAAAAGCTACATAGCCACACTTTCCCGATTGTCTGGATTTCTAGAGCATAGGATGAAAACAAAAAGGGGAAAAATCTCTACGCATACACTTGATAAAATAATCAGTACCTTAAGGACCTTTGCTGTAAATAATTTAGTCTTGCATTTGCTAGGGAGTAGTAAGATTTAGGTATGGGGGTATGATTACGCAGCAATCATAGGTCTTAATTGACCTAGATTAAGCTAGAACATAGCATAAGTTAGGGAAATTCATGCACACATAAGCATTATCTGCATCTTTACTGCTTTACTTTAGCTATGCATAAAATAATGTTATAATGTACTAATTAAGTATAATATGTCAATTGCAGGCAATAAGCAGATCTGGAGCTGGATCTGGAGCAGGATCTGAAGCTGGATCTGAAATAACGGGAGTTGTAGCAAAGCTGGAGCAGAAGGCCTAGTTTAGATGTAGGAATAATAATGTAAGGGGGTTAAAGGTTTTCTATTCTATTAAGCAGAAATAAAGCAGAAAAATGTGAAGAGCTTAGGTCCATCCTAGTCCTAGGATAGCCTAGAGACTTCCCCAAGCCTTAGCCACCCTTAGATTAGGTCACAACACCCTAGGAAGCCTTAAAACCCTAGTTCCAGCCCTTATCTGGATGTCCAAATAAGTTATAGGACGTCCAGGACCCTTAGCCATCTCCCGCACACCTCAAACCCACTTCTGCAGTGTTATTGGATGTCCAGACACTTTGTCAAACGTCCAATTTCTACAAAGTACCCAAAATAGAACCCTGATTTCCCCCTGACTCAAATTGGACGTCCAGAATTGAAGTATGGACTTCTAATTTTTGAATATAAGTCATCTAATCCTATTATTGGACATCTGATGCTGGTCTCCAGTCCCTGTTTCGAGATTCAAGTCTTGATCTTGGATCTCTAGCTCCCTAGACCTAATCCCAACCCCATAGGAACCTAAATTAAGGTGTCCTAACCCTAGTACATCACCTCTAGACCTACCTAAGGACCTAATTAGGTCCTCACCAAACCCAATTGACTTAGATCAAAGTCAATTACCCTCACCTAAGTCAATTGGACTCATTGAGTCCAATTGAGCTTAGATCTCAACCCACACAAGTTCAGTTGGACTTAGTGAGAGTCAAATTGAAGTAAACCCAACCTAATTGAGTTGTCACCCTCAATTAGGCTCACACTCATTCAATTAAACTTAGGTTAAGTTTAATTGCATTTTCACCTTAGCAATTAAGGGTTGTAACCCTAATTCAAGACCTACACCTACCCAAACCCCTTAGGACCTAACCTAAGCCACCTAGCCACATAGAGCACGACCACACACACACACACACACACTTCTCTAGAATTCTCTAGAGATCTCTTGAGATGGCGCCACCTCTTGGTTACCAAATTTAGCAACCAAGAGGCATTCAAATTGAGATCCACAATTTTTGGATCTGAAAGACCACCTCCACCCACATGTGGCTGACCACTCTTGGACTCTCTCTAGAGAGTTCTACACCTCTCTAGAGAGAAGCCATTGGGTCTATAAAAAGACCCCATGGGCGGCCAAACACCCCCATCCACTTCCTTGGCAATTGCACTCCATTGGTGCCATTCATGCCACCTCTACTTAGGTAGTCACTCCACCTCCACGAGCTCACTACCACCACCATGGAGGACATCATGCCGGGATGCTGGATCAACCCTACCTCTCTCCAAGGGTCGGCCTAAGCTACATTGGCCGCCCCTCATTCTTCTTTCGACCACTCCACGGCCATCGGGGACTACCCCTGAATGCCCTTTATTCTTCTAGCTTTAATTCATGCTCTTTATAATTTTTATTGCTTTCATTTACTGCTTAGTAGTGTAGTCTTACTTCTCCCCCAATGATGCATGAGAAATCCCCCCGTTGATTCTTGTATGCAATCATTTTCTGGTAGCTAGGTTTAATTTTCAAGCATTTATGTATAAGCTTTCATCTAGATTTCCTTGTGCAAACAACTCCCCAATGAATGAATGAAATTGCATTTATATATATATGTGTCTCTTTATGTGTTTGAAATCACCGCAAGCTTAATAATTATCGTATTTGCGTGATTTAAGTACCTGCTCTTTCACTGTCTATCTATTACGCACCAGCATATCATTTCTTGAGGATATTGAAAATCTAACAATAGATGCTTTCTCCATAATTAGTCACCACCTCACTAGAATCGTGCACACAGAAACTCACACGTTCACTTTCATAATTTACTTGACGCATGCGCATGTGATCTGAGTTAATAATAGAAGCGGTGAAGTCTTAGTTAGGAGATTTGAAATCGGCGTGCATCTTTAAACAAAGTAGAGTAGTAAAAGATCGATTTCAAAAGTGAAAAAGCCTCCCAGAGACGAACGACCGGGACTCAAGTCTCGTAGTTTTTGCAAAACAATATCTTTGTTGGATCGTACTTCGCAACTATACTACGATGCTTTTTTCTATCAAAAATGCGATTTATGATTCCCCAACACTGGGACCTGGACTCCTGAAGCCTGGAGTCGAAGATGAAGCTAGCAAGCTCCTTCAAGTTCGCTTTAATGGCTGGCAGGGCACCTATACCTATTGACACGAAAACGGCCTCGCGGCCTTGTCAGATCACTCAGATGGCTTTACCGTGATACAGCGAAGGTAGCCTAGGTGTTGGTGTGGCGCGGGACGGCCTGGGCATGCGTGCCTAGGTCATTCTGTGGCCGTGGAGTTGGGTGTGTTCGGGGGAAGTGAGTGGAGGGTGTGGCGGTTAATGGAGAGGGGGAAAATGATCAGTGGGATGTGGCGATGCTTTTGAGGTGGCTGGCGAGGTGGGTGGGTGCGTGGAATGGCTGGAGCACCTTGCTGGTGGTCTGTCGGAGGTGGAGAAGGTGACCGTGATATGTGGGCGTCGGGGCGTGAAATTAGAAATAGATGAGGGAAAAAGAAAGAGTAGAGGAAGGGAACTTATCAGTGAGGTGATGGACGAAGGGGGAGCGGAGGAGGCGGACGACTCGTATGTGCCGTCGCCGGAGACGAAGACCCAGAGAGAGAAGCGGCGACGACGAGAGGGAGATAGGCACGGGAGCAGGTGTGGCGCGATGCGGACGAAGGAGGCAGAGGCAACTCTGCCACTGGTATGGTGATAAAGCGACGAGAAGGAGAGGGAGAAGTCACCGGAGCTTGTTGGGCTTTTTGGCCGAAGGGGAAGGGTGGAAGTTTGGGGTATTCTCAGGCCAAAACAAGCTTGAAATGAACGGGAGGATCTGGGGTCTCTTTTACAGTCTCAGGCAGAGGGCCTTATGCTTGGAAGACAAGCTTCCAAGCACAGCAACCTCGCTGGACTTGGAAGGTCAAGAGATACCCAAATATCTCATGCGTTCGCATGAGAGATTAGGTGGAAATCAAAGCTCATGATTGGGTTCATACGAACGGAAATTCCTCAGAGAATCTTCCTTTCAAATTTGAGAGGGAGTCTCTGAGGAATCAAGGAGATATCCTGCTCGAATCCTCGCCGGAGTAGGATCCCCCGCTGTAATGGCGGAGGGACCTAATTGCAAAGAACGACGAGGAAGCTAGGGGAGTGTCTACAAGGGTTTTCAAAAGCTAGGGGCATAAATGTAATTGGGTTGGACTGTTTTGCAAAGTAGGTCAAGGTGAACTCCCCTTATGTACAAATTTTGGTATAAACCTAATTCAGACCTGAAGAATCCAATGGTGAAGTTGAATTTTAGGTTTGACCATGTTTTACTAGGCATTTTACACAAAAACCTAATTTAGGGTAAATATTTGACTAGGACCCCTATTTAGGTCAAAATAGGTTCCAAAGGCCAAATTGTAGGTTCTAAATCCTAGAGAATATTTTTCCATGAATTTTAGAGCGTTTAGTTGAATTTTATTCTTACCATAACCTTGTTAAATTAAGTGGATCTGTTTTAGGGTTACAAGAAGTCATTTAATTCCCAGATTTCACGTTAACCCTTTTCTGATTGAACCAACCCACTTTTTATCTTGTTAAGATCGTTTGACCTATGTTTAGCCCCTGAGAAATCCAGTTGTTGTACTGCAATGGTAAAATTACAGTTTTACCCTTTGTTTCTTGCTTTTCTTTCAAACAAGTTATTCCTTGAGTTAGGCCCTTCACTTGGTTATGCAGGAGATTTTGTTCTCTTTTCTAGGTCAAAATGAGCTAGTGGTGTTCTCATCAGGTGCTTTCACCCACTGATCACCACGTATCCGACGTCATTCCTTCCTCTCCAGGCTCCTGGAGCTTGTGCTCACCATCCCCTTTTCATCCACCGGTCTGGATGAAGCTGCAATCCTATTTTAGGGTTGAAGATAACCTCACTGGCGTCGAAGAAGTCGGCGGTGGTTACTCCACTCCTAGACTCTTCTCCGTCCAGATACACCCTCCTTCTCAACCGCCGCAACTTATAAATACTCCTCCACACCCTCGATTTCAGCAAGTTAGCTCCCTTCCCTCTTCTTTACTGAGCTAACTGATAGGCTATTCTCTCTAAAATCTGACTGATGAGAACCTCATCATGAACCCTAACTAGCTTACTTTGATCTAATAAAATGAACAAAAGCTCCTACATAACCTAAAGGAAGGCCTAATTCAGGGAATTACTGATCTGAAAAGAAAACATGAAACAAGGGGTAAAATTGTAATTTTACTATTGCAGTACATCAACGGGATTTCTAAGGGTCTAGACATAGGTCAATTGGACTTAAAAAGAGAAAAAATGGGATGGTTCAGTCAGATAAGGGTTATTGTGAAATTTAAGAGTTAAATGACATTCTGTAACCTACAAACAAACTCACTTTAATTCAAAAGGTTACAGGTAGGATAAAAATCAACTAAACCCTCTAACATTCATGAAAAAATATCCCCTAGGATTTATAACCTTCAATTTGGCCTTTGGAACCTATTTTGACCTAGATTGGGGTCAATGTCCAATATTTGACCTAATTTGGGTTTTTATGCAAAATTTCTAGACAAACGTGATCAAACCTAAAATCCAACTTCATCATTGGATTTCTTAGGTCTAAATTAGGTTTATACCAAAATTTGGACCTAAGGGAAGGTCATCTTAACCTACTTTGCAAATTGGTCCACCCAATTACATTCTGACCCTTAACTTTTGAAAACCCTTGCAACTACCCACTCAGTTTTCTCGTCTCTTCATTTCGGTCCCTCTGCTATTGCAGCAGGGACCATACCTCCGGCAACTTTACGCGGAGGTTCTCTCCTTGGATTCATGGGGAGCCGCTCCCAGATTTGAAATGGGAGCTCCTTGCGAAGCCCCCTACCGCATCGGCAGCTCCCCATGCCCTGAAACGTCCCATACCTCTCGTGCGAACGCTCGAGAGGTATGGGTCTCCTCTAGCCATACTGATGAGCCCATTTTAATGGACTATTGTTATGCCTAAGTACTTCAATTTTAACATAGTATGTTTGTTAATAATCAAATTAAGTCATTAAATATGTGCATACATCTTTACTTGAGTTTTTATCTATTTTATTGCATTTTATAGTATGTAATTATTTTATGTTTTGTTGTAGGAATGATATTGGAAAGGAGGGGATGGGAGTAAAATTCCCCCAACAAATGCTAGCCGCAACACATCCCACAAATATCTCATCTTCTGGCCGGCCTCAAAACTTCCCTCAACAAATGCAAACGGTGTTTGCCATTTTTAGAAAGGATTTTGAAAATCCCTTGGGAGGAGGAAGAGAAGAGATATAGAGGAGAGGCGGAGGGGATTGGAGGGAGATCCATCATCCACTGCGTGCATTGCGAACATTAAAGGCTGCATGCACTGTGCGACCATGAAGATTGCTTACACTGTGCACCAAGCCATCACCCTTCTCCGCACTGCCTGTAGGCACCCTACCCATCCTACCCTCACCAAGCGCCCTTGCGCGCCTCCTTGCAGCCCTGCAGGTAGCCTGCACCCAAGCCTTCCACCGCGTGCAAGAAGCAGGCACTACACCCTCCAGTGCCTTCGCACGCCCACACCGCACCTTTCCAGCCTCACCGCCCTTCAAGCCTGCATCCAACCAACGCCCGCAGGCGCTCACACCTCCAACCAGGCACCCACAGGCGCTCAGCCCCCTCCAGCACCTTCGTGCGCCCACACATCGCCTTCCACCTCCAACGCCTTGCGTGCCCTCTGCAGGCGCTACACCGCACCCCGCAGGCGCCCCACCTCAGCTGCCCGTAGGTGCTCAGCGCCCTTGCACGCCAAAAGCTACTGCACTTCGCGCCCTTCACCGCCCTCTGCAGGCGCAGGTGCTCACTGCCCTTGCGCCTTCTGCCTCGCAGGCGCCCCTATGCCAAGTGCTCGCAGGCGCCCCTTCAAGCCCGCAGGTCCACAGCTGCGCATTGCAAGCGCTGCGATGGACCACCACCAGCGCCCTTGTGCGTGCGCGCCCGGTGCGCAGTTGCGCGGGTTGCAACAGCAAGGTGCCTGCTCATCCACGTGAGACTGTTCTCCTCCTCCAATAGGCCGGTGGCCATCCTCCTCTGTCCGGTCACCGCTGGCCACCTCTAGCCACCGCGTCACAACCATTGAGTAGCCCTCGTCGAGGCGCACCTCCTCGTCGACTCTCGCCGCCAACCGTGCATGGCCGCACACACCAGGAAGAGAGAGGAGAAATCCCCTGTTTTTGTCTCAATTAATAATTACATTCAATGCCATTATCAATTTTATATTCATATTTTATTTAGGCCACACTGCATTGATGCACTCAGACTTTCCTGAAATTACTTGTGTTATGTGCATGATTCTACATTGAATTTCAAATCAAATTTGCATGCAAGTTGAATTTATATGATATGCCATTACACATGCATCATATGCATATTTTTGGGGCATAATTCCTGACATGAAAACTGTATAACTAACCCTGAACTTTTAAAGATATTGCAAGCTCCATTTAAAATAGCATATTCCTTGCATTAAAGTCGCGAAAGTGTCTGCGAACATTATATTCCTCTTCTTGTGAATTTATTGGTCTATTCCTCCCTGTGGATACATCTTTACTGTGGTTAAAATTGATATTTAGTTTTAATTGAGAGATTTCCACCACATTAATTACAACGACATATCCTTCTAGTGTTATCATAGATAAGAGAAATTCTCTCCATCACATACCTCCGGTGTGGTGTGCCTGTTGCCTCCTTGCGAATCCCGCTTTGCCTGCGCCTATTTAAGGAAGCCCAGACCCCGCCGCTTCCTTCAAGCCTGATTTGGCCAAAGATTACCCCCTAATTTCGTCTCCTCCTCACTTCGGCCAACTGCCCACGGCTTCCGGTGACTCTCCCTCCCTCTTCCCGTCGCTCTACCACAGTACCAGTGGCAGAGCCATCTCCCCCGTACTCCTCTGCTCCGCGCCGTACCAGCGTGCGCCCTCCGCCTCTCTTCCTCGTCACTGCTTCTTCCCCACAGGGTCTTCGTCTCCAGCGATGGCAGACACATGCCATTCGCCTTCCACCTCCCCCCCTTCGCTCCAAACCTGTCAGTTAAGTTCCTCTTCTCCCCCCCCCCCGCCCTCTTTATTTCCCCCTTATCAATGTTTAGTTTCGATCCCTCGATTGCCACTACCACCACCATCATTTCCACCTCCAACCACCAACTCTGGCGCGGCCACTCCACCTCCACAGGCCGTCCCACCCCTCGCCGACAAGTCCATAAGTATCTCCTCACTCCACTCAACATTTCCCCTCACTCACACCACCACTCCACTCACCCAAACACACCCCCGAACACACCCACACATACACACACAGTGTGCCCTAGGCACGCTCACACAGGTGGCCCCACGCCTCGCCGACCACCTCTGCACATTCGCCACACCTTGGCGAAGCTCCCTAACGCATTTGACAGGGCCGCGAGGCCGTGTTCGTGTGTTTCAGGTGTGAGCCTCCGCTGCCATTAGCGACGACCCGAAGCTTCCTTGTAAGCTTCTCCAGGCCCCAGCGATTCAGGCCCCCAGGTCCAGAAGGCACGGCTTGGTCTCGCACACGCACAACGCCAGGAAATTCACCTAACGAAGCACCCAACTACAGCAATCTGAGGGAACACCTGTTGCTGCAGCGCGCGCAAAGCGGGTGGGACATTTAGTCCTACCTCAGAAGTTTTCAACGCAGCTGAGCGGCTTAAATTGAATTTGTGTTTTAGCCTGGTTTCCTCCGAACACGGGGTGAGGTCCCCTCGCCTGTATACCCGCCTCGTCCGCCACCCACGCTACGCGGACCTGGCTGACCCGTTTACCCTGCACCCCTCGTGCACCACCTGCGCCGATGCCCCTGGACCCAGGTGCAGTAACCCAACCCGATTACCCAGCTGGCTCTGAGAAAGCGAAGAGAGAAATAGAGAGAGAGACGCTAGGAGGGTAGGGGGTAGGTTTTGCTTCTCTGTGCTGTGCAGGGAAGGAGGAAGAGGAAGCAGCTGTGGGGAAGAAGAAGAGGAGCAGCTGAAGCTAAAGACTTAGCCGTAGAGGAAGAAGCCTGCAGATAAGGAGGAGCCAAAGAAGAAGGGCAACTGAAGGAGAAGGTCTGCGGAAGCCAAGGAAAGAGGAGGCGTAGTAGCTCAAGAGAGAAGAAAAGAAGCCAAAGAGGAAAAGAAGAAAAGAAGGAAGGAGCTGCCGCAGAGAAGAAAGAAGAAGAAGAAGCCAAAGAAGGCTGAAGAAGCACTGTAGTAGATCACCACTTAAGGCATCTGATTCACAGAATCAGACGTCTGAAGATAGAGAAAGAAGAAAGAGAGAAAGCGAAGAAAAGGGAAGAGAGGAGAAGAAAGAAGAAAAGAAAAAGAATTTATTTCTTTTTATGTTTTTACTCTCTAGACTTTACATACAGAACATCATTACTCAACATTATCTTTCAAGTTATATGATTTTTGGCTTCTAAATACCAATTTGCTCCCTAAGTTCGACCTCGGAATACTTTTGAATTTCGAGTAATAAATAAATAAAATTTGATAATCATTTTTCTCGGTATACTACAACGCATATCTTTTTAAATTGCGAAAACAAGCGATCATTGGCGACCTTCCTCTGCTTCCTCCATCTTCCTCCATCCATCTTTGCTCGCTCTGGATCTCCGCCGACGTCAGCCAAGTCTTCTGACGCAGCGCTGACACTGGAGTTCCTCTGCTTCACTCCGCCACACCCGCCAGACTTCTTCCCTGATCCTCTGATTTCCTCCTTCGTTAAGGACCATCGACAGAGATCTTCTACCCCCTTCGTCCAAGTTTCAGTAGGTTAGGTAAGTAGATTAGTTAGAGTAGTTAGTTAGGTAGATTAGATAGATGTAATGTCAGAATTCCATTCAGCTTCTTCAGCTCCGGCGAGCTCGTTGAGCTTGTCTGGAGCAATCTTTTGTCTTTTTAAAACATTGATGACCTTCTTTAATCTTTCATGAACATTTCTATCGCCTTAACTCACTGATTGGATCACCTATTCGTCTAAGCCACTTCCACCTTCACCAATTTCTTCCGCTGTCCATGGCGGAAGTAGCTGAGCCTAATCCACCTCCACTGGGGCCCTCCAGCACTTAACCATCACTTAAGGGCCCTTATCTTCACTTTAATTTTAATAATAATCATCTATAACTTAAACGCCTAATTTCATTTAATCTCTTGAGCTCGTTGTCAATGGCGGCTCAGGAGGAGTTCATATCACTAATTAACCACTTATTATCCATCGCCACTACGTTTTGACCTGTTTTCTCCACTCAATTGAGTGAGAAAACAGGTCCTGAGCCCAATCAAACTCAAAATCTGTTCACTATGAATTCACTACATAACTTTCAATTTAATTGAAGAAATTAATGTGTTCTTGAGATTCCTTGTGACCTCAGGAAGCTTTTCAGATCATCAATGGCACGTTTTAATGTCATTTGTACACTTTTAGCCTTTTTCTAGACTCACCAGAGCTCCGACGAGCTCCGGCGAGTCAAATGAACTCTTCATCCCATAGAACTTTGCGTGAAGCTCCAAATCACTTATTTGAAGGTTACTGATCATTCTAAAGCAATTTATTTGAGGTTTTAAGACTTGGAGCTCCTTCTAGACCTTTGTCTTCTCCAACTCCGGCAGAGTTGGAGATGATTGTTAGTTAAGGTTAAGCTTCATTTGAAAGGTCTAAAAGCATCAGAAGGATGCCCTGACACCAATCCAATAAGTCAATCTTTGAGATTGACTTTGGTTTGTTCTGTCGAACAAACTCACCTAGGATCTCAGGCGACAGGCCTGGAACCCTAGGAATCCTAATTGAAACATCCTTCTGAGGTTCTAAATCTATTCCTGAGGTGAAAGAGAAGTTAACTAAGGCATTAATTTCATTTGAAATGATTTAATTTATAAAGTCAAATTTCAAGGTTTAATGGTCAACATTAAGTCTGATTCATGGATTTACGATTCATCAGAAGAATTGAGGAGTCCAATTCATTCCTGGGATGTTTTAAATGATTTAAATTCAATCTGGTTGAGCTCTGATCGATTTTATAGAAGAATTTGATTTCTGTTCAGCTTGGGACAGAGAGTTTTTGGTGAAATTCAAATGGGAAATCTGCCCAGATAGATCCTTAGCAACCTTTAGAGGTTGTTTGAATTGATAAAATAAGTCTCTAGCTATCTGTTGGACTAAACAGAACTTGAAATGAAGTTCTGAAGCTCCTTAGCGAAGCTTTTTAGCTTCTTCACCTTCCTGAAGCTTCTCAGAGTTTCCCTCCTTCACCAACAGTTGCGGAAACACTCTCTGAATCTATTCACCACCTAATCTGGAGGTCAAAAGACACTCTGCATGACCTTAGAGCCAAAACACTCTTCTGCAAGCCAGTATGGCCATGGCGACTCAGACCCTTTCGCCCTTCAAATCAAAGAGCTAAACTTTCCCTGAGTATCAAATTGATACTGTAATTATGTAGAGAAACCTTAGAGCTTTCCAGCAAGCCTTCATTTGCTCGAATTGGAGCTCTGTGCTGGCTGGAATCATCAACTGAAGTCTGGTTTGGGAGGGGAATATATAGTCCCACATCGGCGAAACTGAAGTGCTTGCCCTAGTATAAAAGTAAAAAGTGAATAGGGCCATTCAGTCATCAGCGCAAGGCGCAGGAATGAGCATATGGGTGTGTGTGTGGGTGCGTGAGGTGCACGTGCCCGGGTGTGTGTGCACCTGTGGGCGTGCGGGTGTGTGTGAGCCTATGGGCGTGCGAGTGTGGGCCCGTGAGGGCGTGTGCATGTGGGCCTGGGAGGCCGTGGGCCAGATGGGTTCGAGACTATGCTGAACCGGAAATAAACCAAACCAAATAAAAACCAGGCTTTGACCTAGTAGGGTCTGGTCTAACCCTGAGAGGGGTGCTATGTATCCCCGACCGGTCCAAGCCACCAACCTTAAACCTAATTTTTGGTTTAGACAAAGGGTTCAAACCGGTTCGGTTCAAAAGTGCTGCAAAGGAAGAAAAGGATTGCAAAGGAAAAGGAGAAAAAGAGGAGAGCTCGTTAAGGTTGAATAAGATAAACAAACAAAAGAGAAAAGGAAAGATAGCAGGCAGAGTAAGAAGAAAGATTAAGAAGAACAAATGAAAAGAAGAGATGTATAAGAAGAAGAAATAAGAGAAGGATTAAAAGAGAAGAGAGAGAGAGAGAGAGAGAGAGAGAGAGAGAGAGAGAGAGAGAGAGAGAGAGAAAGGTAGAAGAAGAAGAGAAGAAAGTATAAGGCTAAAGACAAAGAAGAATAATTAGTGGTTTAATCTCTTGCATTTTACTAATTTCTTTTTGAGCTTAATGTTGTAATAAGGCATATATTCATTAGAATTACTTTTTCTTGCCTTAATCTCTTGTAAATAAGAAGAATTAAAAGAAATAAACATGTTTACTTGTTTGTAATAGTAAATCATATGTGTAAATGTGTTTTCCTTATGAAATTTTGCATTCTTTTATTTTGAAATCCTAAAGCAAAATTCAAATTCTTAAAGTAAATTTAATTATAATTCCCATAAGTAGCTTAGGATTAGTGGTGAATTTTAATAAAGTTATGCCTCCTAGCGAACGACCTGGACTCAACAAGTTAAAAAGAAATAAAATCTAAAATGTTAGGTTAATTTGATCCTATACTACTTAATCAACATAAATTCAAATTGACCTAAGTTACTTTCCTTTGCACATAATTAAGCATAATTAACTTAATTAACTGTGTTGAGAAAGTTAACGACCCTACGGGTTCTGCAACTGGTGTATGGCATGCATGATAGTGTGGATCTGTTGCTGTTGAAGCTGGTGGTTTGCATTGATCTGGACCTAGATGATGTCCATCGAATCTGGTGGAGGTTGGTCCTCAACCTCATCTGCTCTAGGTTCGGCCATATCTCTAGCAAGATCAAGTCTCTTGGTTTCCCATCCTAAAACAAACAACTCGGGATGAAGTGATCGTCTCCCATGCATACACTAGAGAAGAACGAGGAAGGGATGCAGAGAGAGATAGATGCAAGAAGCGTGTGTGCACAACCAAGCATACAAGCCTAGTTCCTTACAGTGTATTCTTTAGGGGACCTAGAAATCTCCAAAGGAACGATCAAGTTTATAGGCACGGGACCACCCTTCCCAAAGCTAATCTGGCTAGGTTGATTACGAGGGGATTGTGGGGAAGGTTCTTCCTTTAGCTTGCGTCGCCGGTTCAATAGACCCCACAACCGTGGTCGTTTGACACTTCCCCGCAGCCTAGTCACCAGATTCTACTAAGGGAATGAAGGCCAAGTGCCTAGCAAACAAAACCACACCTCTTAAGACTTAACCCAATTCTGCCTAGGGCACGTCTACTCTGTTTTAATGGGGCTAGGGAAGTCCTTATGCTCAGGTATGTGATGAGACGTTAATTGGGGTGGTGCCTCTTAGTTATCAAATTCAGATGTGTGTGCTCCTAATCAAGACATGGTTTTCAAGCAAGGATTTAAGATGTGGTGTCTTTTAACGTTTGTCCTTACTTTAGTGTCTTTTAGGGTTATCGTGTCTTAGTATTTTCAGACAAGTTTCAAGTGGGCACGCCAAGTTTTGCACACAACGGGTGAGAGTGAATTTCCTTTAATGTAATGAGGCTCTAGAACCCTAATGTGCTCACCCTAGTGTTCATGCAATTTCTACTAGGTGAGTCGATTTTAGGGGTGAGTGGTGCGGCTCAAATCAAGTCATGGTGGCTTCGCAAACACTACTCAAAAGGAAAAAGGAACACTCTAAAAAGATTAGGTCTTTGAGAATGTTAGAATGTATTTTTTTTTGTTGGGTGATGAGTTAAGGATGGCGATCAGGCAATCATTCACCACGCCAATTTTTTTCTGATTTAATTTTTTTTTACTTTTTTTTTAAGCAAGAAAACAACCATGAGAAAAGAAATACTCACAACAGGTCCTTGTTGCACTTACTCCATCTCCATCGTCACGAGTTGTGCTCCTTCGCCTTCTAAGCGTCGAGTTCCTGCAACCATCAAGTAAAGGGAGAAAATAAAACCGTTGCCTCCCCGACAACAGTGCCAAAAATTGACGCGGTCCAGATGTGTTTGTTTAAATCGATCGTTGTAGTTCGCATTCGCTGCGTTGGTTTTAAATAAAGAAACGGACGTGAGTCCGAGTGTCGAACAGAGGGAGGCGTGAAATCAGATTTTTCTGTCACTTGGTTGTCACGGAAATGGCGGGTTTTGCTTACGAGAAAATGCGGGAGACAAGCGAGTAAGAGAAAGAGAGAGAGAGAGAGGGAGTAGGGTTAAAGTTCTTTTGATCACAGCATTCAGGCAAATCAAGATAAGAAAAACTCGAGTAAAAGATAAACAATAACTAGATAAGAAACATCATCATTTAGCATGTAACTTGAGTTTTACAGGTACAACAATAGCTAAATACTTAAGCAAAAGTAAAGTGATGCTAAGATAGGAAGAGAGAGAGAGAGAGGGGGGAGACGGTGAGGCAGCCACAACGGTCGAGGAGGGCTCCATCGGTGGATCGTTGACTCCGACGATTACAAAAGGGTGCTAGGGATAGCTAGGAGTAGGTAGAATACTTGCAAGTAAATTGAATGCCTTACATGGGTAGTTGGAAGGGGTTTATATAGGAAGAAGGGGTTTCTAATTTAAGTATGAGCTTTAGTGACGTTCGGGACATCGCTAAACCCATGCCTAAAGTGTCGGTGTAGCCCCCCTGCCCGCCGGTCCAATGCAAGCGCCATTCTTCTTTCGCACGATCCGCGTGCGCCTACTGTGGGATGGTCGAGATCGTGTGCTGAGTACGCTTTAGATTGTGCCTCACGAGCACTGTGCGCGCGCGTCATCACGCGCGTCTAGGTTGAACGCTTGCGATCGCGCTGCATGCCTCATTCGCGCCTTCTGTTCGCGTATCGACTGTTGAATTCCAGCTGCACGTGCCTTTGCTGCCGCATTTTGCTCTTCTGCATTTCGAACTTGCGGCAAGTGTGCGGGGGAGGAAGCGCGAATCGCTGCGCTACATCACACAAATGTTGTGATCGAGCGGGCACTGGCAGCCGTTGGATGTGCGGTGCGAGATCTGTTCTCAGCCGTTCGACCGAAGATCGAACGGTTGAGATCGCTCTTGCGAGTGATGAAGGGAGTGTGCAGCGGGTGATGGAGGTGCTACGAGTCATTCGATCGAACGACTGAGATTCATCCTGCAGTGCTGGAAGAGGCGGGGCGGTGGCCTGGATGTACCGATCGGGCGCCACATGGCACGTTATGGACCATTGATCATCATATCAATAGTCAGAACTTCTTGGGCTTATTACGGGAGCTCCGGATGTCGGATTTAGTTGATTTTGAGTTCGTTGGACTCTATTTGTCGTTCTGAATCCATCCGTGCGGTCCAATTGCTCATCTGAGGCCTGTTTTGACTTGAACTTGTACAAATGGCCATTAATAGTGAATTATAAGCAATCTCAATGCATGATGAATGTAATGCTCCCATACCCATTTATGATGTGTTATCTGTGCATTTTATCCTTAAGACAAACCCCAATTGGCAGAATTATCACCATAAAATGTAGCGTTATCATAGCTCAATCAAGGCTATACTGTACGGTGCAATAGAGATGGGGTTGGTCCCCAGTACTAGTGAGATCTCAAACTCGATCTCACGCTCGGGTGGTAGTCCTAGCAGCTCCTCTGGGAAGACGTCGGGGTACTCGTAGACTACCGAAATACTCTGTAAGTCAGCCATAGAGCTAGGCTCTGCTACGACACAAGTTAAGAAGCCCTCACACCCCTGGCTCAGAAGCTTCGCTGCCCGAAGCGCGGAGATGCACTTGAAACCTCCATCTACCGGCTAGCCGTGAAACTCAAAGGGAGGCAACTTCGATATGGAGAAAATGATCTTCCTCCCAAAATAGTCAACCAGGGCGTGATAGGCAGACAACCAATCCATCCCTAGGATCACACCAAAGTCCTCCATCGGGATTACGATCAGGTCGACAGGGAGACTGTGTCCCCTTATAGTGACCTCGCAGTCTGTGAAGACCTCCTCTGCGACATACAACTATCCACCTGGGACTCTAATTAGGAACGAAACCTCTAGCAGTACACTGCTCAAGCCCAAATTGGCGGCAAAACTCGTGAAAACAAAAGAATGTGTGGCACCAGAATCAAAAGGTACATAAACAAGTCTGCCGAAAACTGGAACCATACCTGCCACCACGGTGCCTGAAGCTCCGGCGTCTCTATAAGTCAGGGCATTGACACGCCCCTTAACCCTGGGTGTAGAAGAAGCGGCCACGCTCTAGGTTGGGTGAGCAGCAGTTGGTCGGTACCCTCGTGACTATTGTCCTCGTGCCTAGTAACCACGGCCGCCAGATCGACCTCCAATACTCGGTGCTGGGAGCATCTATTGTGCTCCGGCCCTAGATGGGCAGTTCTTCCTTATGTGGTCCGGTTGGCCACACTGGTAACAGAGAGGAGCACGACCTCCTCCCTCACTCAGTCCCTGCTGGTGACTAGGCGAGGGTCTGGTGCTGTCAGCTGGCTCCTGTCTGGGGCCCGCAAAGGCCACTGGTGGCCCCATAGAACGAGACGACTCCCCTGCGAGCGCCATGTGCCTCCTCTCCTGATGGTCCTATGAGTACTCTGGCTAGTAGGGCCTCTTCCGTCCTCTGTCAGTGTTTCGCACGGCCGGGTTGGTCTCCTCATAGGTCATGGCCACCTCGACCACGCGAGAGAAAGTGAGTAGCTTTAGGTGCTTCACATACCCTCGAATAGCAGGTCGGAGGCCCTCAGTAAACCTCCACAAGCGCTCCTCCTCTGTAGACGCTACCGTTAGGGCGAAGCGTGACAGCTCCAGGAAATGCGTACGGTATGCGTTAATTGTCATCGCCTCCTGATAGAGAGTGTGGAACTCCCGCCTCCTCTGGTCCTGCTAGGTCTGTTGGAGGTACTACTCGTAGAAGAGTGCCACGAATGGGTTCCAAGATGGCTCTCTCCCCTCCTGTCCCTTGACTGCCCTCCACCACTAGTGAGCTGCACTCTCCAACTGGTACGTGGCAAGGACCACGCAGCACTCTGCAGAAGGGTGGAGCATGTCAAAAACCTTCTCTATCTGCTCCAGCCAGTCCTCTATCTCAGACGGGCTCCCATCTCCTCTGAAGGAGGGAGGCTTCAGCTTCCAGAATTGGGCAAATAGCTCATGGTGGAGCTGCAACGGGGAAACAGGCACGCCTCCAGGCAGGGAGGGCTCGTGCTCAGAAGTGTTTGAGAGCTCATTTGGCACTGCGGCGGTTCCCCTATCCCACATAGGACTCTCCCTCCATGTCCTCAGGGAGGGGTGGTCGAGGGGGAGGCTGCTGGAACTCCACCCGCACTATGTCCCGAATCAGCTGGGCGAGGTCCTGGGCCTAGATGCCCGAAAGGAGGGGTGGGCCGACTGGTGCCTTAGGTACAGCACATCCGCCCCTACGACCACGCCCATGACCACGTCCGCGACCCGTCTCAAGAACCCCTCGGCGAGGCATCTACTACAAGGAGATACAAGAAAAAGATCATGGGCTGTTTGGTCAAGAGTTTTTCGCTTGGCAGAAATAATGTGTCGTCGTAGTGAAATCACGTGGTGGAAAAATCCCGAACAAAAATATATCAATGAAAACTAACCATGAACAGTTAGGATGTCATATCTACAGGGTGGAACATATCAATAAATTCACGAATATTTTTCCCTTGTATTTGTCTAATCGAGTGCGAAGTCCGTGGTCAAATCCTATGTGAAACGTGACGAAAAGGAGACACAATAACTCGAGAATGTAAGGTTATATGTGCAATTTTTTCCTCAATAAAATATTCAATAAATATGTGATCAATCTATCTATGTAATTTCCAATTTCACATGAACTAGAGAGAAATTGTGTAAATCTTAATCCAAATCCAATGCCGAATGATGTGCATAACAAGAGCCAAGCAATTATGAGAAAGCATGAGCATGAAGTTACAATTTCACTCAATATATTGAATATTAAAATCAAAATAGGAGTTTGGCAATGACACTCAGATGTAATTCTTAATTGGGTCTCTATTGTAGAGAAACAGGGGAACTCGTTCCCCTCGTTCGCACGTGGAGAGGGAGGCCCGGTTGGAGGCTCTGAGCTCGGAGGAGGTTGACGATGGTGAGGGGATCCCGATGGTGGTGGTGGCATCGACGACGGTGGTCAGAGGACGTCGGATGGCAAGGAAGAGCTTGCCGACGGTGGGTTACTCCAAGCATGCACGTGGGTCGAGGTGGGTGCATCTGAGGACGTGGCCGAGCTTGTGAGGGCACGGCGAGCTCAACGAAAGCGATGGAATGAGAATGGCGGTCCATGGAGGTGGCTACGAGCAAAGGAGTGGCGGTTTGTTTGGGTTCTTTTCCTCTCCTGTGTTGGTAGAGAAGAAGAGGCAATCGGTGGGGGGGGTTCTCTGTTGAAGAAGAAGAAGGCATCGGGATATGCACAAGGGGCGGGCTGTGCATGAAGTTGCTGCGTGCGAGGGCGAGATGTCGGCGAGAGTGGCACACATGGTGGTGGTGTGCAGAGGTGGTGCGTGGCAGCGTGTGGTGATGAAGGTGGCCGGCTACGTTGGCCGCATGGGGTTGTGCACACGCTAGAGGCAAATGTGGCACCGGTGGCTTGCGCGCGTGTGCTGATGGCCGAGCGGAGTGCGCGCAAGGGTGCACGATGGGCATACTGTGCGAGAGGGTAGTTGTGCAGGCCGCATGACACGAAGGTGGCGAAGGCGCTGCACAAGTGCACGGAGAAGATGGGTGCGAGTGTGTTGATTTGCAGGTGGTTTTTGGCCATGAGGGAGAGGCGAGGTGGCTGGGGGTGCTTAATGAGTGCACGCTGTCACCGAGCACTCATCAGTGGTGAAGGAAATAGGCCACGTGCAACTCACGGTGCAAGCAGAAGACGCACGATGCAGGCATTTCTTCACTGTGGAGAGCATGGAACTAGAAGATGGAGAGCCCGACCCTTCTTTTAAATGCTTCGCCTCTCCTGTTTATTTCTCCTGCCGCGCATCTTGACCCGCAACCCGACGAATAAATCTAAACCGTCGGGGAGGCGTTGCGACTATTCGTTATTGCGAGAAGTCTGGCGGCGGTGGATGCGGTTCGTTGAAAAAATGGGTTATTTACAAAGATAATCCACAATAATTCATGTAATGCATGCATGTAATTATAATGCACATTACCTTCTAATACTTGTGAATACAATGTATAAAATATGCATGCAATCATTTTTATAAACTAATCCTTTTATAAATTTAAGTATGCTATTTACATGTAGACATCATTCTAATATCTAAGTATTTATGCATACGATTAGCCCACAAATGTGGTCTTATCACTGTCAACGATACCATGTTATATATAAAGAAATAAGTCTCGGAAGTGAAAATTAAGGCAATACGTTGTGATGGCTATCTAATCGATTAGATTCTCAACACAGTTAATTAAGTTATTTAGGCTTAATTAATTACATGAGAAAGTAACCTAGGTTAACTCGATTTTATGTCGGTTGTGTAGTATAAGGTCAAGTTAACCAAACATTTTAGATTTTAAATTCTTTTTTAACTAGTTGAGTCTAGGTCGTTCACTGGAAGGCATGATAGTAGCTTAATTCACCATTTAATTCCTAAGCATAAATTACTACCTACTTAATCAAGCATATTATAATTAAAATATTTTAAGTACATGAATCTGGCATAAGAGATTTATCAAATTAGCACATACAACATTCCATTAAAAAGAAACACATTTACACATGTAATTTGTTATTAAGAATTAAGTAAATAGGGTTATTACAACCATTACATCTAATTACAAGAGATTAAGGCAAGAAAAAGCTAATCAAATGAGTACAGGTGCCTTCTTTCATCATTTAAGCTCAAAATAACAAGAGAAAACATGTTACAGCAATGAAAGCAAAAGTTAGACATCTAACAAGAAGATTGGACATCTTAAAAGTAAAAATTAGAAGTCTAAAAGAATGCACAATCCTTCTTTAATTTTCTTCTTTCTTCAACCCCCTTAGAATTTCTCTTTTTTCTCCTCTCTATCCTTGTTTACTTTTCTTTCCTTTCTCTATTTGTTCATTACTCCCTTCTTCTTAAGCTCTTAATCTTTAGCCCTCTCTCTCTCTTAAGCTCTTTTATCATTTCCTTTATCCTGTCTCACTCTTTTTTTTTCTTCTTCTCTCATTCTTCTCTTCTTCTTCTTTTAACTCTCCTTAAGCATTCTTTGTTCTCCCTTTTACTTTCTTTATATTCTTTACTGTGCCTCATCTCCACACTTAGTCAAATTCGCAAGCACTTAACCCATTTAATTTTCAATTTATAAAAATTAATGTTTAATGGACGGCCCAAGCTTGTTCAGGGATACACAGCACCCAATTGGGTGTGACCAGACCCTACATAAGCTCGAGCCTAGTTCCTAATTGGTGGATTTTAAGTCAATTCAAGTCCATGCACAGTCTCTGGCCTCCCAGGTCCACACGCCCATTCACGGACCCACGCTCACGCCCACAGGTGCACGCACACGCACACATGCGTAGGCACGTGCATCATACGCACCCGCACCCAATCCAGTTTCATTTCGAACCCTGCGGCAACGACTGAATCATCCAGTGCAGAAAATTGTAATATAGCAATGCGGTGCCTCCAGAACTACCGATGTGGGATTATCTATGTCCACTCCAGGCCGATCTTCTAATGAAGATTCCCAACGATTGGCTGGGTCAAACCGAGCTTTCCAAAGCTCGATCGAGATTTCTTGAGAAGCTCTACAGGGTTGGAACACCAATTTGGTGTTCGGATCAGATCTGGCCCTTCGATTTGAAGGTCGAAGATCAAGGATTCTCACGGCCATTCATGGCCTACAAAAGATGAAATCCAGGTCATTTGACCTACAAGAGAGCTTTGACCTCCAGTTGAGGTTCAGGAATACTTCAAGGGTTAATTTCGTGCCAAATGAAGAAGGAATGAGGTCCTATATGTCCTCAGGAAGATGAAGAAGCTTCTGAGCTTCGGACACGAGCTTCAGATCTCCATTTTAAACTTTGAAAGGCTCGACAGAGAGAAAAATCTCCGGAACAGAATTAAATAATCTCAGCAAACTGTTTCACACTAATTTGGGTAGAATTGGCAGTTGAATCTCACCAAGAACTCAACGAACTCGGTAATGGGTTCTAAAGAATCCATATTGACCAGTGAATCAAAACACTTAAAATCCTCAATACAACTCATTCTAATCAACTGTAAAACGTTCAAGATTGTCCCAGAATTCAATTGAAACATTGATTTCATAGAATTAGTCAGTTAATCCTCGAGTTGGACTCAGAGTTGACCAAATCAATCTCGGAATTGACTTTCTCTTCTAGGTTTTCTTAGATCAAATTAAGGGCCTAGATCGACTCAATTCAACCCCAAGAAGTGATCTAGAACATCAAAATCGTATTTTGAAGCTTCTAATGGGTTATCAGACTTCGCCACCTGAGCACTAAAGTGAGTTTTCTCGTCAGAACAAACCAGAGATTCTCACAGGAATCAGAGATCAAGAATGGAGTATACAGGCTCTACTCTTGCTTCAGAACCTAAAACCCAGGCCTGAAACCTAACTGAGAGGTTTCTCCAACCTACCGAAGATGGAGAAGATGAAGATAAAAATCGAGCTCCAGAAGTTTAAACAACAAGTTAATCACCAATAAATGATCCTTGCACTCTAAAGAGATAATCTAGATCTCCTCACAGAGCTTCAAGGGCTGATTCTCATATTTGACTCGCCGGAGCTCCAGTGAGTCTAGAAATATGTAAATGGAGTTCGAAACTCCACAATTTTAACCACAAAAGATTCTAGGAGCTTCTTGAGGTCACAAGGAACCTCAGGAACTTGTCAATTAACTCAATTAATAATTACATCGATTGATTAGCTTTGAATCCAGAAACAAGCTTTCTGAGCTCATTAGAACTTAGAACTGTCTCTCTCACTCAATTGAGTGAGAAGAAGGATAACTAGCAACCAGCGATGATTTATAGATGGATTATTAGATGGATTAACTCCTCTGAGCTTGCCATAGACAGCGGCTCAGAGGTTGGCATGGAATTAGGTGTTTACTAAATAGGCAATCATTTATCTAATTAAATACAAGATCAGGGCCCGTAGATTACGGAGAGGTGATGGAAGGCCCCAACGAAGGTGCTCTAAACTTGGAGACCTCCGCCATGGACAGTGGAGGTCGTTGGTGACGATGAGATGGTTAGGCGGTAAAGGTGATAATAGTGAGTAGAAGAAAGTAGAAATGTATCATGGAGAGATAAGAAAAGTGGAACATTACTTAGAAGTGCAAACAAAGGCCCAACGAGGTTGAACTTGGCCTCATCGGAGCTGGAGACGAAGCTACTAAAGCTAACTAAACTAAGCTAATTCTATCTAATTACCTAACTAATCCTACTCCTAAGAGTTAGCTCTACTTACCTGACGAAGGAGGTGAGGGATCTCGCCGTTAGCAAGGCGAGAACGAGATCAAAATCTAGACTGGGTGAGAAAAGAAGCTCCGGCCAATGAAAGCGGAGATCAGAGGGAAGATGGTGCACTCAATTGCCGTTGGCAAGGCAAAAGAGAGGAAGAGGCGGTGAGAGAGGCAACACGTCATCGACGGCTGCACTCGAGAAGGAGAACAAAGACGCCGGAGTTGTGGTAGAACCTACTGACCAGCTACGGTGAGGTGGAGAGGGGAAGGGAGCTGATCAAGCTCAAATCGTAAGGGTTGATGGGTATTTATAGGTTGCGGCAGCTGTGAAGGGGGCTGAATCTGGACGGGAATACGTCTAGGTGTAGGTTAACCACCAGCATCTTCTCCGACACCGGTGAGGTTATCGTCGAGCCCTAAATAGGATTCAAGGGTCATCGAGACCATGGGATGAAATGAAAAAGGTGAGCGCAAGCTTTAAAAGCTTGGCGAGGAAGGACGCCAGATGTGAGGTAATCGTGAGGTGTCTTCACCGCGGCTTGTCAACCGCTGAAGCGGTTGAAGAAGAAACGAAGAAGACGATGTACACAGGGACCTATGTGCAAGGAAAGCTGAAGACCTAGGTGAAAAGAAAAGGACTCGATTGTAATAAAATATAGGGACCAAAATGCAAACAGAGGCTTTTAAGGTTAATTTAAATTATTTTCTTTTCCTACTTTTTATATATATTTATAATTTAGCTAAATATCATATTAAAGCCATGTATTCACTTTTTTAACCCATTTATTTATATTTATTTACTTATTAACTTACTTAAGTTATTAAAGAGTTAGGTCTTAAGTTATACTTAAGTTAAATAAGTTATTAATTAGGTAACTAATTAATGATATTTCGAGCACATTATTAATTAAATTATTAATAATGTTAATCAACTGATAATTTAGCATTTTTACCTTATTTTTAGGTCCTTTAATACTTTGTCCCTTATGCTATAATAAATCTTATATATGCATATTCCTAGCTAATTAACTAGGAAAACTAGTTAATTAGGGGTAATTAGAAGCCATGATGACCCTCTCATCACTATCTTAGCTACATGTACATGAGTGGTTACTTTCAGACCATTTGGTTCATTTCTCGGGAAGACCTTGCTCTGATACCATCCTTGTTATGACCCGATCCCAAATTCCTATAGGACCTGAGATCGGCTCGCCTCAACTAATTCCAAGAGCCAGTCATCCAACGAGAAATAACCCAAAAGCAGAAAAAAAACAACAACCACACATGTAATGTAACTAAGCAAAAATAATAAAAGGCAGTAATGGAAAACAGAATGAGAAGTCTCAAAATATTACATGCCACAAGCAAAAAAGTACTACAACATACATAGCCATCATAATTACAACAGAGGAAATATAACATGAACAGAATAGCTATTACATACTAAAGTACTCACTACTACAAAGGGGCTCTAGAACAGAAAAGAGGAAAAACACTACGGCTGGGCCCAGCACCCTCGGTAGCCGGTGGCGCTGGCTGCTCAACTCTCTGACCTGAACATGGTTATATAATCCATAGTCAGCTAACACTGAGTAGAGTGGTGGTTAATCCATTTATATGCAATTTAACTTAAAGAAACAAGCAAGCAACTAATCATTCATTTCCATTTTATCTCAACTAGGTGCTTCTGTTTCGGTTATTCTAATAAGGATCCACAACATTTCCTAATCCTCTTGTTCCCTAAGGGGACGATCTTGATTGCAGTTTATTCTGTGATGTAGGATGTACACGTGGTACTCTCATGGCCGGGAGAGCCCCCGTGGTAGTCCTACACCCGGTCTACCACCCCGAGGTCACGGTTGCGATGTAGCGATGACTACGACACACGCGACAAGCGCTCGGGTAGCTACCCCGCACTGGCACGCGGTCAGTCGTTTCCGCTAGCGAGTACGCCCAAACGTACAGCACAGAACAGAACAAGGGTCTCACCTCTCAACAGTCTGTGTACCCTCGCCTGACTATCTCGGTTTGCCCAGAGGACCTAAGAAGAGTCGGTGCAGGGTGACCAATCCTAACCACAAACCCCATGGGGCGGTTAGCTCCCCCCTACACTAAGTAGCTCACCTCGGTACCACGTACGCAAGGGCCAAACAGGAGTCGACATAGAGTGGCAGAACCCACCCTGGGTCTCAACCCAAGAGGCTGCAAGCTCCCCTCTACTCTAAAGGGATAGTTTCCCTCCTCGATACCACGTACACGAGGACCAGCTCACTTCCCTTAACCAAGTCCGAACAATCGCTCGTAGGCAACGTGTTCCAAAACCATCAGGTTTTTAGTACTACAATATTCTTGGTTCTTCCTAAATTCCCCGTAGGGTTCGTACATAGACTTTCTTATTTCCATATCCAATTCATTAAATGCATAACAGGATGTTATGACCCGATTCCCGAATCAATATAAGACACGAGATCGGCCCGACTCGACTGATCCCAAGACCCAGTCGTCCAACAAGAAATAACAAAAAAGCAGGAAAGTAAACCACATTCACTATGCTATGTCACTAACAGTAAAAAGAAGTACAAGCAATAAGGAAAGAAAAGCTGCTACAATAAATATTACCACCACAACAGTAAAACAGTAACAAGGTGCAAAAATGAAAAGGTACAGAAATGTAATGGTACAGAACGTAAAAGTACAAGAGTCTGAACTCACTACAACATAAAGTACTACAAAAAGAGAAGGCTACTGCTACTGGGTTCTATGGGGCCCAGCACTCTCTACAGTCAGAGACTCGGGCTGCTCAACACCTGGACCTGAAAAGGGTTATGAGTAAACACAATCAGTGAACGCTGAGCAGAGTGGAAACAAACTAGCTAAAGTAATAAAGCTAACAGGTAACTAGATATTCCAATTCTTTAATTTACAAGTTATTCCTTTTCACCCAATTGGTTTATATATTTTCAAATCATATTCTTGATCTCGAATGTTCCTCGTGGGAACGATCTTGGTTGCAGTCTTTTCCGAAGAGTAGAAGGCACACGTGGTGCTCTCCTGGCCGAGAGAGTCCCCCGTGGTGTTCCTACACCTTATCAACACCCCAAGGTCACAGACAACCGTAATGATGACTATGGCACGCGCAATAAACGCACGGGTAGCTACCCTGCACTAGCACGCGGTTAGTCATTTTCGCTAACAGGTACACCCAAAGTACAACACGGAATAGTATAGGGCCAAGCCCTCTCAGTAACAGGGGTCTCGCCCCTCCACAGTCCGCGCACCCTCGTCTGATTGCCCTAGTTTGCCCAGTGGGCCTAACAAATTGGTGTAGGGTGGCTAGCTAAACCCCGGGCCCCGTAGGGTAGCTAGCTCTCTCCCTACACTAGTAGCTCTCCCCGATACAGTGTACACAAGGGCCAAGAAGTCGGTGCAGAGTGGCCAAACCAAACCCCGGGTCCCAACCCAAGGGCAGCTAGCTCCGCTCTACATTAAACAGGGGATGGTCGCTCTACTTGGTACCACGTACTCAAAGGCTAGCACACTTCCCTACTCACATTTCCAGATCCATTCCATTTATTTCCAGGAACTCTACTCCTAATTCCCCGTAGGGTTCATGCTCATATTTCTCATGCCATTCCATACCAGGTTTCATCATTCACATTTCCATTCTTGGGTTATACACATGCAGCTCGTATTTCTATCATTCACATTTAGATTCTTAGGTTATACACATGCAGGTCGTATTTCTATCATTCACATTTATATTCTTAGGTTATACACATGCAGGTCGTATTTCTATCATTCACATTTCCATTCTCAGGTTATACACATGCAGCTCGTATTTCTATCATTCACATTTCCATTCTTAGGTTATACACATGCAGCTCATATTTCTATCATTTAACGTATACAACAGGTAATGTCACAAGTAACTGTTTAACTAGCACAGGCAATTCATATCTCACAGGCAGCTCTTGTTCATTAACAGACAGTTAATAACATTTCTATCTACTCATTTAAGACTGCAATTCAATCACGCATACTGACATTTCAAGTACTTCTCGTCCTATGATTTATGCCATATCCTAGGTTCTAATCATTCATTCCACACATGCATTCAAGTTTATAATTAAATTAGGGGAAGCCACTCTACCAGACAACCTAGGAGTATTGGGGGCTCGGACGGCAGGCTCACGTGCCTCAGCAAGCCCCGAACTAGCAACGGAACGAAGTCCTATAACAAGAAACAATCACAATAGAACATTCAGAACAGTATAAAAAGCCTTCTAACAAGTAGAGGAACTCACAAGGAAAACACCGATATCTTGTTTGCGTAAAACGGACCTCAAAAGGATCCTAAACGGGTCAAAAATAGGGCTACTGACTCAAATCAGACGTCTGTCACAATGTCCAGATGTCTTAAAAGTGTCCAAAGAAGCACCCCAGGCTCTGCGTCAACCTTAAACGTCCAGGAGCTCTTCTGAACCGTCTAGACCCAGCTCTAGACGTCCGACCTCCTCTCCGGACATTTGGGAGTGCTTCCAGCCATTTGTTAAGCTGCCCAGATGTCTGAAATGCGTGGGAGGACGTGTCCTGCGCCTTCTTGAAGCAATCCCTACACACGATAGCAAAATCTCCTAAAATTAGCCACACAAAGCGTAGCTGCGGAGCGGCCTGCATAGTCGTATCCGCAAAGGGAATGTACCGTCACGAAGATCTGACATCAGACGTCTGGAGTCACCTCCAGACATCTACTCCGTCGTCTGGACGCCACTCCAAACATCTGATTCTAGGAAAAACCCAGAACCAGAACCTCCTCCTACTCGCCCTCGCCGCGCAAAGCCACGCCTCGCCTCCTCGCCTGTAGCTCCGGCTGTAGCAGTGTCGGGGACGACTCCCCCGACTCTCTCCTCCTCCCGCATGCGCTGCCCCGGCCGTGCACCCTCCGGCGAGCTCCCACACGAGCTCGCAAGCTCAAGCTCTTCCGCCTCTCCTCACGCTGCTCCTCCTCATCACCGCTCTTGTGCCTCTCATTGCGGTGGAGAGGAAGGGAAGAAGGTGGTGAGGAGTGGGGAGAACGAAAGGGGAAGAGGGGCCTTTTATAAGGCTCGCTAGGGTTTGGTGGAGGAGGGAAGAGAGAAGAAGAGGAGAAAAAAGAGGGTACTGTCTGCGCACCGCCCGCACACAGACGCGAAGGCTTGCACAAAAATTTCAATTTCCAAACGTCTGGGAAGGGGTCCAAACATCTGACTAGACGTCCGACCGACAGTCTAGACGTCTTAAAAGTCTCAGGGCAGAACGGGTCTTTACACAGGAAGCTCAAGACTTAACAATCAATTATTCAGTACACAGCAGATATTTTTATTCATGTCATGGCTCATTAAAATGTGGTACATGCAGCTCATAGTTTACTACTTCCAGTAAGTATCACACCAGTTGATGAGTCCATTAAAATAGACTAATATTAAGCCTAAGTATATTTAATCGTATAGTTTAGGTGTGTTAATAGTGGCAATTAAGTTATAGAATATTTGTACGCCTTATAATTTGAGTTTGTAACATTCTATAACTTAGTTATTTTGTTATTTTTATGTGTAGGTAATAAAACCAGAAAGAACAAGGGTGGGGGGATAATTTCCCCAAACAGCCGATTCTTTCCCCCCTCCCCCGCCGGACATTGGGGCAATCTTCTCCAACACTCGCCGGCCAAAACAGAAAGGGATTTGCAAATCCCTGGATTGGCACACAGAGGGAGAGAGAGGACTTAAAAAGAGAAGAGGCGGCGTGCACAGGGAAGGATGTTTCCCCCCTTGCGGGGAACTGCTTCACTGTGGAAGAGGGTGGACACCGTGTAACTCGTGTGCACTATGCCTGCACCTACCCGCTCACGCACCTGCAAGCCAAGCACCATCAGCGCTCCCCTCCAACGCTGCAGGCGCTCATGCCCTGCAGCGCCTCTGCCCGCTCCGCCCTCTCCAGAACAAGTGCCCCCCCTGCTGCAGGTGCTCACGCCACCCCGCCAGCACGCCTACCTCGCCCGTGTGCCTGCCTCCATCCATCTGCAGGCACATCCCCCGGCGTACCCACAGGCTCACTCCATCTCTGCTCGCAGATCCGCCTCCCTTCAGCGCCCCCATCGTTCCAGTGCACCGCAGCGTGCACACCATTCATCTGCCAGCCCGCAACCCATCTGCCTGCCCGCACGCCATCTCCAGCGCCCCTCATCACCTTCCGCCCACGCCACAGCAGGCGCTCACGCGCTCTCTGCCCACACGCTTGCAAGCGCACCCGCAACACATCTGCAGAACTGCCTGCCCACCAGCGCACCTGCAGGCGCCAACTGCAACATGCCTTCTCACTCTCCACCCACCTGAAGCCTGCAAGCGTCGGCCCTCGCACCAGCGCGCGCGCGCGTCGCTCGAACAGCCGTAGCAGCCGCCACCCTCTTGCTCCACAGAACGGAGCTCCGGCCACCGCCTCCGGCCACCTATGCCGCCGTCGCTGCCACCGTCGAAAAGCTCTCGACCTCGCCGTCCTCTTGAGCCCTGCAGCGACCCCCGCGGTTCTCTCTCTCTCTCGCGAGGAGAGAGGAAGAAAGCTCTGTTTTTATCTTAATTATAAATTACATTCAATGCCATTACCACCAATTTGATTTTTTATTATTATTATATTATGGCAGAATTGCATTCAAGCACTCATAGTTCTTTCTAATTGCATGGTATTGATATTAACTAGTTTAAAGGTTGATTTTGGGATTAACTTAAGTACTAATCGTCTTTAATACACATCACATGAAAACTGCATGAATTCATCCTAAATTTATTGAGGATTTCTGGAAGGGAAAACTACACTTACACCCTTAACTTTTTAGGTTATTGCAAATCTACTTTCCTTCACATTTTAAGTCCGATTTAAAAAGGGATTTCGCATTATCTAAAATAACATTAAATAATTAAAGTATTGATTGCATCATTGCCTCCCTGTGGATACGACCCGCTCTTCTGCGAGTGGTTAATTTCATTATTTTTTATTAGTCGATTTTTCCACCACTTAAATACTATAATACTAAGCGAAAAGTCGACCGTCAAAATTGGCACCGTTGCCGGGAGGCAACAGACGCAATAGATTTACTTTATTGTTTTTAAATCTTTTGAGTTGCGAAATTATCTAATCATCTTTATTATTTTGCAAGGAATCTAACACGGCGACGTGGCGCAGCAAAGCGACGACTTTGAACGTGAACAACGCGCACGGTAGGGACGATCTTTTTGGTGGACCTTGACGCCACCTGGAGGACGACAACAGGAACACGTGAGCCTTGATCCCATGCATTTAGGCTTATGGAGAAGCCTATTTCTGATTTAGGCAATAGGGCTTAGTTAGATTTAGTTAGATAAACATTAGAATTTAAATTATTGTCTTTTGGGCCCTTGTTGGGTATTTTTGAGAACGTGTTCCCATTTATTTAGATTATAGGATTATTTGAACGGTTTTTAACTGCATTTTAGTTAGTTAGTTAAATTAGGTTTGTTTGTTATTATTATTAAAAAAAAAAATTCGAACTGCCTGCTAGAAGCTGCATATCTATAGGACGATCATCTAGGACTGAATAGGCAGCATCTAGTTTATTTTTCATTGCACTGCATTCATCACTGCACGAAGAAAGCTGGAGTAAGGTACGTCTTCTCTTGAGCATTAATTACTTGTCTTGCATATGCATTAAACCTAAATCTAAGACCACAAAAGTGCATGAATCAAATTAATTCAGTGGTCACTTTAAACAAATTGGGACTGTTAAGAGGTTGGACTTTAAAATCTGTGACTGAAAATTGTGTGCAAAAGGATCCTGTTTGCGAAATTTCAAAAAATCAAAACACGATCGTATGCTTGCACACTTGAGACACTGTGCACCTCACACATAAGGTCACTAGATAAATTTCTACCTCTCCTCTTTTGCACCACAAGGGAAGTTAGTCGGAAATCAACAAGCCTATCCACCAAGTTACTTCGATTCCTTGTGTGTGGGCTCGATTCGAGACTTCCATCCCTTGCGAGTAAGTTATAGGCACCAACAAAGGTTGGCCTAGGAAGCGTAATTTTTGCAAAACTTGTTTGGCCACCAACTAAACATATAACTCTAAGACCTACAATCTACTAAAAACAGGTCCCGTTGAATTTGCATTTGCTTTGACAATAGAACTCTCTAGGAAGTTTTCTGCTTATATTCTGAATTTTGCTAAAGCCTAAGAGAGTTAAAATTCTTTTGCTTAAAGATATGGATTATTCAAACTCCTATCATTCAGATTATCAGAGTCAATACTTCCCATCTTTTAATCAAGATCCCATGCTCCGAGTGTATCCATCCTTTGATGGGTACATTGATAATTCATGGGATCATTCTCATTCTTGCCCTAGGAGTACTGGCTTGATAACTCCCACTTTTGAGCAGAGCCTAAGAGCGGGATTTTCTAATCCTGAAATCCCTACTTCCATGCAAACACCCAACCCTCCCACCCTTCATGATTTTCAGTATCGAGGTTGGACCGATACCCCTAGGCAACTAGAGCCTAAAATTGATTATCCTCCCCAACCTGATAATAGTAGCCTCTCCTCTTTTATGATAGAAATGCAAAAACAATAAAAGGAAATAATGGAATCAATGGGAGAGATGTTGAGGAATAGTCAACACATAAATGAAGAAATAAGACAACTTAGCTACATGCTTCCCAATAATCCTGATCCCTACCCATCCGTTCATTATCATGAAAATAATTCTAAGGTACTTAATGACAATAGGGATCCAATTTCATGTAGCAATCACTTAGACTCTCCCAATGAGACGCGGCCACTAGAGGACAACAATCATAGTGACTATCCACATGAACTATATTGGAGTCAAAAGCAAGGGAAGATTATTGTTCCTATCACTTGCCCTCTTGATTATTTGGTGGATTCCCATTCTACTCTTAGTGAGCCTACTCCTGACCCTCTACTTAAGGAATCAACACCTATCATTCAATATCCTAAGGATTCAAATGTACCTAATGAAGGTGACCCTAAGGGAATGGAGGAGGATCAATTCTGGTCTCAGGGATATCAAGAGTCTAATTCAGAGGATGAGGATGCCCCAACAGAGGAACATGACTGAAAATCTGGAGTAAATCACAGCAGAATTATTTATCATTTGAGGATTTAGCTCCAGAGGATAGAAATAATATGATTAAATCTAGATTTCTCTTTTCTTTTGAGAGCCATCCTCCATCAAAACAGGAGTAGGTATTACAGGAGGACAAACAAAATAATGAGAAGTCTATGGGAGACTCTCGGGAACAAAACATGTCAATTGAGGATTTATACCCCGAGAAGAATGACGAATTCAATGATATAGGCTTCCTCCAAAATATTAGACCTGATCCTCCCTTAGAAATAATTGAGGATACTGATCCAACTCCTAAGGAATCACAGATACACCCAGACAAATATTCCAGTGAACCAAATGAATCTGGGGATGAGCTGAATGATAATGATTCTTACATTTTGACCCTGCCATCAAAAAGTTGCAGTTTGGAGTCTACCCTTGATTCAAATATGACTCCGATCATTAATACTAGGCAGGATAACTTGAAGTTGTCTACTACTATTAGGGACTGTACACAATCTAAATCATTGTTGGAATTTGACCCAATTAAGCCCTCATTCGACATAACCATTACCTTCCAACACGACAAACAATCCTTAAACTCCCTAACCGATCCTTGGCTTAGATCTCTGCTCATGTACATTCTTTCTGGAGAATATATCAGGCTAGTACATCCTAGGGTAGAATGGCGAGTATGGATTGATGCTTGTACTTTTACTCTCACCATTCAAGGGTTTGAACTAATAATGATTATATCTTTTAAAACCCGTCCTACTTTGGAGGACCCTTGTTATCCTCCACTTATTCCATTTCGGGAGGTCCCTTTTCATATTCCGTTTACTATCCCTAGACCTCCCAAGGTAGCCAACGAGGTTTTTCGCTTTCATATCTTCTGGCGAGCATTTGGAATTACATTGCATCATCAGCTCGCCAACATCCATGGTTACCTGTTTTCTAGGCCTGCACTGTTACGCATATTCTTAGGGCCTAACCTTTTCTATTTGGAACCTAACTTACAAGTTCCTTATAAGTCTGGCTGCTGACAGAAAATACAGCGCTTGTTGGGAGGCAACCCAGCAAACTGTGTCAGGTGATTTCTTTCCTTTCTCCTCCTGTTTTAATTTTACAATGGGGACATTGTAGGATTTAGGCATGGGGAAGTGCATTTGCATTTTAGGTGCATTCATGCATTTAGGTTAGCATATAAAAAAAAAAATCTCCTTTCTTGAGCTGATTGGGTTAGTCCCTAGCAGAATACCTTTGTCATTGGAGGTTTTTCTTCTTGAATTATTTCTTAAGTTTAGAATCCAGTACATTTATTTCACATGCACGTAGACTTGGTAATGGATCCTTGAGGAAAAGCAATGAGCATTTGTAGTCTACTGAACCCTTGGACAGTTCATAGAGAGTCAGGCATACTATCTTCTAGTAAATCCACCTCATATTTGTGAGAAGTAGAGAGATTACTGGTGCGCTAAGTCTAGTGCAAGGACTCTTAAGTTCTAGATAATTAGATGATGATACTTCAGATTTAGGTGTAGTTTTCACTCTCTGTTCCTAGGTCGTACTTTGAGTGAATTCCTGAGAGTCACAAAATAAGGCAGATACACAAAGATTGAATCTTAATAAAGCTATAACTATGGTGGATGGTTACGACCGTCCTTCATAGAGTCCTCAACTGAAGGAGGGTAATAGTGTCAAAGGTCAGAAATACGCCTGTCCTATCCATTCTTTCCCGGTGCTGAGAATAGGCACTTCCACCAAATAAGCCACACAACATCCTCTTGACCGTCATCATCTCTAATAATGCCTCATAAATAAAAGTCTGTATCGTGTTGTGCTGATTAAAAAAGAAACAAAAACAAGAAGAAATAAAATATAAAAAAAAAAGAGAGGGAGAAAAGAAGAAGAAAAAGAAGAAATAGAAAGAAGAAAAAGAAAAAATAGTTATATTACAAAAAAATGGGGAGGGTCCAAGTGTATGATGTAACACTATTTCTGAGGCAGCAAACACCTATCGCGTTCCACCAAATATGACCCATACCTACCTTCTAGTATTTCTGACCGCCTGAATACTGGTTGAGGACTCTAACTTAGTTGTAGAGTTATTAGGACTTTAATTGAAGTGTGGATGCCATGTGAGGCCACCAAATAGTTAGTATAATTTCTAATTCTAGCGAGATTCGTGATCTCAGAAAGAAAGAAAAGAGAGAGTGCCCAGGAACATTAAGAGAGCACAATTGTGTAGCCTCTCTCAGAGTTGACTTGTCTACTAGTCTAGAGAGCTAGAGTCTGCAGTACTAAACTATATGTAGCACCAGTTGAGTGTGTGCCACCAAATACAAATCCATTCAATTTGATATCTCCTACCTAAGCCAAACGTCGGGGTCAAATTACAGATTATCGTCTGCTTTATCCCCGAAGGAAGTGGTTGCCTATCTCGACAGAAATTTTTGCCAAGGGTGGTGTATGAACTCCCAATGCGAATCGGCTCTTTCACTTGGATCTGTTACCTAGATTATTAGCACTTCACATTTGTCTGGATTTCAAAAGTTTTGAAATAAGAAAAGAAGAAGTCTTCTGATTACTTCTATTATTCATTTTTGCTAAGGACTAGCAAATCTTAGGCATGGGGGTATTTGATGAGTCCATTAAAATAGACTAATATTAAGCCTAAGTATATTTAATCGTATAGTTTGGGTGTGTTAATAATGGCAATTAAGTTATAGAATATTTGTACGCCTTATAATTTGAGTTTATAACATTCTATAACTTAATTATTTTGTTATTTTTATGTGCAGGTAATAAAACCATAAAGAACAAGGGTGGGGGGATAATTTCCCCAAACAGCCGATTCTTTCCCCCCTCCCCCGCTGGACATTGGGGCAATCTTCTCCAACGCTCGCCGGACAAAAACAGAAAGGGATTTGCAAATCCCTGGATTGGCGCACGGAGGGAGAGAGAGGACATAAAAAGAGAAGAGGCGGCATGCACAAGGAAGGATCTTTCCCCCCTTGCGAGGAACTGCTTCACTGTGGAAGAGGGTGGACACCATGTAACTCGTGTGCACTGTGCCTGCACCTACCCGCTCACGCACCTGCAAGCCAAGCACCATCAGCACTCTCCTCCAACGCTGCAGGCGCTCATGCCCTGCAGCGCCTCTGCCCGCTCCGCCCTCTCCAGAATAAGCGCCCCCTGCTGCAAGCGCTCACGCCAACCCGCCAGCGCGCCTAACTCGCCCGCGCACCTGCCTCCATCCATTTGCAGGCGCATCCCCCAGTGCACCCACGGGCTCACTCCATCTCTGCCCGCAGATCCGCCTCCCTTCAGCGCCCCCATCGTTCCAGTGCACCGCAGCGTGCGCACCGCTCATCTACCAGCCTGCAACCCATCTGCTTGCCTGCACGCCATCTCCAGCGCCCCTCATCACCTTCCGCCCATGCCATAGCAGGCGCTCACGCGCACTCTGCCCACACGCTAGCAAGCGTGCCCGCAACCCATATGCAGAACTGCCTGCCCACCAGCGCACCTGCAGGTGCCAACTGCAGTGCGCCTTCTCACTCTCCACCCACCTGCAGCCTGCAAGCGCCGTCCCTCGCACTAGCGCGCGTGCGCTGCTCGAACAGCAGCAGCAGCCGCTGCCCTCTTGCTCCACAGGCTGGAGCTCTGGCCACCGCCGTCAGCCGCCTCTGGCCACCTCCACCTCCGCCGCTGCCACCGTCGGAAAGCTCTCGACCTCGACATCCTCTTGAGCCCTGCATCGACCCCCGCGGTTCTCTCTCTCTCGCGAGGAGGAGAGAGGAAGAAAGCTCTGTTTTTATCTTAATTAGAAATTACATTCAATGCCATTGCCACCAATTTAATTTTTTATTATTATTATATTATGGCAGAATTGCATTCAAGCACTCATAGTTCTTTCTAATTGCATGGTATTCATATTAACTAGTTTAAAGGTTGATTTTGGGCTTAACTCAAGTACTAATTGTCTTTAATACACAACATGTGAAAACTGTATGAATTCATCCTAAATTTATTGAGGATTTCTGTGAGGGAAAACTGCACTTACACCCTTAACTTTTTAGGTTATTGCAAATCTACTTTCCTTCACATTTTAAGTCCGATTTGAAAAGGGATTTCGAACTATCTGAAATAACATTAAATAATTAAAGTATTGATTGCATCATTACCTCCCTGTGGATACGACCCGCTCTTCTGCGAGTGGTTAATTTCATTGTTTTTGATTAGTCGATTTTTCCACCACTTAAATACTATAACGCTAAGCGAAAAGTCGACCGTCACCAGTTTAATCAGTTAATACATACACATTCATCTCTTTCATCCCTGGTGTCCATTTAACGACCTAGGGTTCAAGCAAATATTTCTAAAGTAGCATGCATTCATCTTTTTCAACAGTAGGGTTCATTTCACAACCTAAGGTTCCATTAAATATTTATAAAGCATGCAATTTAATTATTAATTCTGGAATTAGAGAGAGAACCACTCTACCAGGATACACGGGTGGAATGGGGGCTCAGAATGCAGATCTCGTCGTCTCCGCAGGCCTCGTGTACCCAACTCACTGAGGACCTATACAATTGACCAACCACACCAAATAAGTTCAAACTGTATACAAGTGACACTAACATGTAGAGAAGGTCGAACAGAAACTAACGATACTTCGTTTGTGCAAAACCGACTTCGTTTGGGCCCTAAATGGGCCAAAAACAAGCATACTGACTAAAGTTAGACATCTGGGACTAGACCTAAACATCTTAAACGATCTTAGAACCTCACCTTGCTTCCCTGCGGCTTCCTCAGATTTCCAAACCCCTCTGCAACCATCTGAGGGTGATCTCAGGCGTCTGACACTCCCTCCGATCATCTGGGACTGCAATCAGATGTCTGGTACCGTCTCCAGACGTCCTAAAGTACCTCGAAGGGCGTACCACGCACCTTTCCCACGTCCCATACCTGCACATGCGCACGATTTTGAAAACACGACATGTAAAAGGATGTACGTGCATGCGATGCGTACACAGGACATACCTCGGTACTCTGTGTGCTGTCAGACGTCCGGCGCTCTTGAGGATCCTCCAGACGTCTGGATGGAGTTCCAGATGTCTGATACCGAGGAAAATGGTTTCGCAATATCCTCCTGTGAGCTTCTCCTTGCGCTCTCCTCCGCCAGCAAAGGCCACAGCAGCACCTCCCGCGACTGCAGGAGGTCACGGAGCTCCTCTCCACGAGCTCCCTCGGCCGCACCTCCAACCGCACCTCCTCCCTCGAGCTCCTCGCTCTCTCAACTCACTCCTCTCCTACACTCTCCCTCTCCTTCACCCACGCTCTCCCTCTCTCCATCTCCTCTGTCTCAAGCTCCCCCCCTTCCCCACTCGCGGCCGTAAGGGGAACGGGAAGGGGGGTGGTCACCGGCAGGAGGGTGGTGGAGTGAAGGTGAAGGTGGTGGAGATGTGGTGGAGGTGGTGAAGATTGAGAGGAAATGGAGAGGGTGGAGGGGTTTTTAAAGAGAGGAGGGTGTGGGTTTGTGAGGGGAGGAGTGCGTGCGTGGGGTGTGGGTTGTGTGGAAAGAGAGAGAGAGAGAAAATTGCAGAATCTCTCCTGCAGAATCTTTTCTTCCAACAAGACCCACACACCTAAACCCTTAGGAGTTTAAAATTACGTTCACGCCCCTATCTTTCCGGAAAAACTACGAACGACCCTTGGGAAGAGTCATTTCAGTTCGAAAATGAGTTAATACACCTGGAACTTAATACGCTCGAAAATGAGTTGACACGCCTAGAACTTATTCCACCATTCTCCGTGGAATAACTTTAACACATCACTTAACATATCTAACATCCAAACAGGTTAACTATCTTATTATACCATTTATTTTACTTCTTCCCTATTTATTTACTTATTCCATAAATTTATTATTCTTATCAAACGAGCCTCAAAAGTTTGTTGGTAGAGACGAGGCTTTGAATAGGCACCTATTTAGGTTTCCAAGGAAGAAGATGAACTTTTTACCCGTTTTTTATTTATTAAAGCTACACATGGTGGATATCAGATTTAATTCCATGAGTTTTAGATTTTGCTTACCACGATATTTTGATGACTTATTAAATTATAAATAAGTCTCAAATCTCCAAAATCATTCATCCTATTTCTCTTTCCTCTCTCATCAAATTCCATCATTCTGCTCCTTTGGACTCCCTTGCGCAGATGGCCTCGTCGACGCTCATCTTTGCCTTCATCCTCCGTATTTGATCTTCTCCATTCCCACCACGATGCCGACGCAACTTTCAATTTTGTTCTACTTTCTTATTTCTCTTTACTTATTTATTTTAGTTATTAGTTTAGATTGTTTCCTTGTAATTTTATTATTTGTTCTTGACATTAGATTTTTATTAAAATTTGTTCTCACCATTTGGTTCATAGTTACTATTTCCTTACATGTATTCTTTCCTTTTTAGTCCCTGCTTTAATTATATTTTTAGTTAAGTTTAATTATTTAAATTGCTTTTATGAATTTATTCATCTATTTATGTGTATCTTAAAATCTCCAAAAAATTATTGTAGGTTTATAATTGTTAGTGTTAATTTTTTGAAAAATTTCATGTGGTATTTATTTATATTAGAAAGTTAAGAAATCATTTTGATTCCATCCTTGCATTATTACAATTCAATCCTAAAATATCTTTTCAAATTTATTAGGTGTGATCTACAGCATATTTTTGCATGAAAATTAATAACAATCTTAGTTAGGTAGCATGGTATTTTGAATAATTTTATTAAAATTTTTATGTCCTTGAAAATTTATTTCTATGTATATTACATTTAGGTCCCTAGATTACTATTTTCCTTTTTTTTAAGTTCCATTGTCTTATCCGTATCTAAAAACTCCAAAAAAACATGAATATTAAAAAACAACGAAAAATACATTAGTTTATGTTAGAAGGAAGTGATTTAACATTTTGCCTCTCTGTGGGACAATTCAAACTCCTAGCTTACTTGATTTTATTTCTCTACAAGTTCAAAAATTAATTAAACAGTTGTGATTTTGTGCTATAATGACACTATTATCTTATCGCGAATTTCATGATCATTTTTCTGGCATCATCGATGAACCATAGATTTAAGTTACTTTCTACTGCATTTATTTATATTATTTCATTTAATTTGAATTCTAAAATACTTACTTGCATTTGTTTGTTCATGTATTTTGTAGGATAAGACCTTGAGCTAATCCAAATTGGCCCAATAGATAAGTTGACTCCTCTAATCTCTTAATTAGATTAGATTAGAATAAATTTGCCTAGTTATATTTTGTTCATTACCCTCTCTTATCTCTTATAAAAAAATTTAAAAAAAAATTACCTTAGTTTGCTTCATTATGATTTATTTTATGAATATCTTCATCATTATCTTTAAAAAAAAATTATAGGTATATGTGATAAATTGGAGGAATAAGTTCACTCCGAGTATATTGGAAAATAATAATTCTATATGTGGTCATAGAGTCTTAATCAGATTCAATGCAAAAAAGAGAAGGTAGTTGTTTAGGGAAAAATCTAATCTTCGTTCTCGTCTCAATGGTATAAAGAAATGTTAGAAATAATGTTACCCAAGGAGAAATGACGGTAGTGTAATGGGATTAGATTTCAAGATAATATTATCTTCCATGAGTGAAGGATTCACAGGTATTTAGAAAACTTAGAGAGGCATAGTGTCATAATTACATGAATTATAAATGCTTCATTATTGATGTGATGAAATTAATAATGATTTTGATTGATTCTTACTTATAAGATAAATCAATTATAATTCAAAGAGTTAGATTGTACTTGATTTGGTAATTAATTACACTTAATTTAATTAAGTTTGAAATCCAAGGATTAAATTGTAATTAATTTATGTTTGGATATTAAAACCAAACATTTTATGAACTGTTATGGACTAATGAAATGACCCTTCCCAAGGGTCATTTGGTAATATCCTAAACTTTAGGAGCCTCATCGTAAATTTCGTGCACAAAGAAACACATGTGGAGACCCCCTACAAGTCATGTGGCTCGTAAAGGGATTTAATGCAATTTTAACACCCCTAAATATTATTCTATGGGCTCCGCCAGAAAAAACAAGTGTTGCGGGGCAAAACCTGCAATTTTTCCCAACCCCATTGTACTCCCATGAGACCTAAAATCCTACCCCCAAACCCCTCATAAAATCCCTCTCCTCGATTTTTGCACCCCCATTCCCACCTCAGCAACGCTACCTTCCCCACCTCCAACGAGAGAGAGAGGTGAATGAGAGGGATAGAGAGTGGGAGGTCGAGAGGAGAAGGCGGGAGGGAGGGGTGCTGTGAGCTCAGTAAGCGAGGCACTGAGGCTGTGGCAGGGCGCGACACGGTGAGTGAGGCCGTGGGGGAGTACGCTTTGCATGGGGAGTGATAAGAATCTCATCATGAACCCTAACTAGCACATTTTGACCTAATTAATTGAACAAAAGCTCCTACAAAACCTAAGGGAAAGCCTAAATCAGATAATTGCAAATCTAAGAATAAAACAATACACAAGGGGTAAAACTGTAATTTTACCATTGCAGTACATAAACAAGATTTCTAAGGGTCTAGACACAGGTCAAATGGGCTTAATAAGAGAAAAAGTGGGATTGTTTGATCAGGAAAGGATTGTGACAAAATCTGAAAATTAAATGACATTCTGTAATCCTAAAACAAACCCACTTTAATTCACAAAGTTTCAGGCAAGATAAAAATCAATTAAACCCTCTAAAATTCATAAAAAATATCCCCTAGGGTTTAGAACCTTTAATTTGGCCATTGAAACCTATCTTGACCTAAATTGAGAACCATACCCAATTTTTGACCTAATTTAGGTTTTTGTGCACAATATCTGGTCAAACATGGTCAAACCTAAAATCCAATCTCACCATTGGATTCCTTAGGTCCAAATTAGGTTTATATCAAAATTTGGACCTAAGAAAAGGTCGACTTGACCCATTTTACAAAATGGTCCTTAATAATTACTTTTTGACCCTTAGCTTTTCGAAGCCTTGCAGGGACCCCCCTACCTTTCCCATCTTCTTCTTCAAACAGGTCCCTCTACCACCCGCCTACGCACACCATACCTCCAGCGACTTTGCGCGGAGGATAGTGCTACACATGCATGGGGAGCCGGCCCCCAGATTTGAAAGGGAGACTCCTTGCGTTGTCCCCTGCAACATGAGTCAGCTCCCATGCCCTGTTGGCCACCATACCTCTCGTGCGAACGCTCGAGAGGTATGGGTATCATTCCGACCATACCTCCTGCGAGGTATCCCCACTTCCTCCTCGCATTTCTCCCTCGACCGACACCTATTTAAGGAACGACAACCCCTGCCGCTTCTTTCAAGCCTGATTTGGCCGAAGAAAACCCTCAATTTTCGTCTCCTCCTTCGGCCATTCGCCCGCAGGCTCCGGCGACCCTCCTCCTCTCTCGTCGCCCTACCACCATACCAGTGGCAGGGTTACCTCCGCCATTGCCCGCCGCACCTTGCCGTACCAACAGGCGCCCTCCAGCCCCTCTTCCTCGTCGCCGTCTTCTCCCCTGGGTACTGTCTTCTCCGGCGACAGCACGTACAGAAGCCGCCAACTCTCCCCCTTTCGTCCACCTAGTTAGGTTAGACTTACTCCTCCCTATCCCCTCTTCATTTTTCCCCTATCAATTTCTACTACCACGCACCGACCATCACACACCACCGCCACCTTCTCCACCTCCGGCAGACCACCAGTGAGGTGCAACCACCACGTCACACCTCCACAAGCCTCGTCAGACACCCCACGAGCTCCGCCACAACTCACTGATCATAACCCCCCTTCCCATTCACCGCCACACACTCCCAACATGTCCCCTGAACAAACCCACCTGCACAGCCACAGGGTGACCTAGGCACGCGCACCCAAGCCACCCTGCACCACTCTGACCACCGAGCCATCTTCGTCGTGCTCCGGCGAACCTCCCCGAACGATTTGACGTGGCCGAAAGGCCGTGCTATTGATTTCAAGGTCAGGATGCCTTCCGCCATTGTCGCTGAGCTTGAAGCAAGCTTCAAGCCACTCTAGGTCACGCTCGGCTCTATGGGAGACTTTCAGGTGGTGTGGGTTTGAGGCATGCACGCACCCAGACTTCAATTGGAGTCGAGACTCCACACCTGCTGCAATTGCGAAGCTCACTCTGCAGGCGTGTGCGAGAAGCGGGTAGGACATTTAGTCCCACCTCGGAAGTTGACAAGCGGGAGGCGCGACATAAATTGTAAAAGTGTCTTAGGCTCGTTGCCTCAAGACACACAGGGGCGAGGTCCCTTGCCCTCTCTCACCTGGCCTCATCCGCGACAATCCCCCATGGACCTAGCCCGACCCGAATAGCCTGCCTGTGCACACCTCGTGCACCACCCACGCCGGTGCGCCTGGTCTTGGGCGCGTCACCCGACCCTCATACTCGATTAAGGCTCTGGGAAAGCGAACCCCAGAGTGAAATAGAGAGAGAGAGATGCGGGGATGGGTACGGGTTAGGTTTTGCCTAACCGGACGCCTGTGCAGGGAACAGAAGAGGAAGCAAAGGAGGAGGAGCGACGAGGACTTAGCCGCAGGAAGACAGCTGCGACCAGAGAGAGAGGGTGAAGGACTTAAAGCAACAGAGAAAGCAAAGGATGAGGAGGAAGACGACACTGTAGCCGCAGCGAAGCTGAAGCAGAAGGAGAAGGAAGAAAGAAGAAAGCAAAAATACGTGAAGTAGAAAGAGAAGAAAGAAGAAGTCAGAAGAGAAAGCGTGCAGCAGAGACAACAAGAAGAAGAGAAAAATAAGCCAAGAATAAGAAGAACCAGCAGCAGCTGCAGCTGAAAAGAAAAGGAGAGGCACTGTAGCAAGTGACTTTTAAGGCGTCTGACCCTTGGAGTCATACATCTGAAAAGAGAGAGAGAAAGGAAGAAGAAAGAAGAAAAGAAGAGATATTTTTATTTTCCTTTCTTTAATCTTTTTTGTAAAACAATATATCGTAAATTGTGATTTTATATGCTTCTAGAATCGAGTTTTGCTCCCTGAGTTCGACCTCAGAGAATTTTTATTTTCGAGTAATAAAATATAACCAAACCGGTCGATTTTAACCACGACCAGTTTTTTGCGCCGTTCCCTGGGAGCAACGAGCATTCTAGAAGCTACTAAATCACAATTTCTGATTGAATACTGACTTAATCTCTCTTCTGTTGTGCAGGCACAGGAAGGCAAGAAGAAACAAAGCCACCGCACAACAAACACACTAGAGGATAGGTAACCCTAAATTCTCTCTCTTAAACCCCCACATTCTAAAGAGGAGAAAAGAAAAAAATCAATCTAGGGCTACTTGTCTTCTATACGGAGAGTTCCCTGCTTTTAAATTTCAGCACATTTTATCTGCATATCCACTTAAGGTAACTAGGGCTAAAACCTTCTTGCTTGAGCCCTAGTTACCCAATTCTGAGGAAATTAATTGGACCAATTAGAGCCAACCCAGGATTCTAAGCTAGGGTTTTAGAGACACATCTTCTAATCAAGAACTGAAAATTCCAAAATAAGATGTGCCTAAACCATTTCTTGAAAAGACTTATTAAGAGAAACCCTAAGCAATCCGGCTCTTAATTCACTTGAACCATAAAAGAAAGGACCTAATAAGCTCTCACAGGAACAAACAGGTGAAGTTGATCCCTTGGATCAACCAACCTTTAAATTAGGTCACTTTTTGCACAAAAAAGGCTTAAAGTTCAAGTGAAACCCTAAGCACCTTGATCTTAATTAAAAGTGGTAGGCTTAAGAGGTCAAGGTCCCCATTCTGGTCTACCTGGAATCTCAGTGACAAGAGAGGTCGGGTGGGGGAAACCCTCTAACCCGTGGGGGCACTCTACCGCGTAGGGGTCTTCGCAGGACTCACCCTCTCTGGCTGCCTAGGTAATTCTCAGGTGAACGACCTTCTGATCAAGGGGTATCATCCGCCCCAAACCTCTATAGTCACCCAACATATTTTGGGTGTTTTGAGTGGGTCCAGTACGTTCTAATCTCATCCAGTCCATCAATGCATGTTTAGTAGGAGGTCCTTGAAACCTCCTCTAGAAATCCACTCTCCCCGAGGCCAAGCCTCGTACCTTTGTTTGTGCGACAACCACTCCACATAGATCTCTCTTCTGACTCTGAACCTAATTCCCCTTCTTCTTCCACCATGACTCAGCCTGTTGAAGAAGAGAATGATCTTGAGCACCAGCTCCAGCGTCTTAATGATCTCTTCCAAAACTTCATGAACCCACCACAGCGCCCCATGTTGCAAGATAACTATAATCCCGCTGCGGTAGCAATTGAGCCTCGAGTCATAATCTCGACTGGAGGACCTGATTCAAAATTGAAGCCTAACATGATTCATGCCACACCTAAATTCTATGGGCTTAACTCTGAAGATCCCTTCCAGCATATCAAACAGGTTAAGCATCTGGCCCAGACCTTCGGGTCAGATGCACAGAATCAAGATATCTTAGTCATGAAGATGTTCCCTTTCTCCCTTATGGACAAGGAGGCTCATTGGTATCAGACACGGACCCGCCCAATCAACACTTGGGAAGAACTTCAGTCTAAGTTTTTGAAGAAGTTGTTTCCCGTTGGTCGGACAAATACCTTGCGCCATCAGATTACTCACTTCACATAGCAAACGGGAGAACCTCTTCATGAGGCATGGGATCGATTCCAGGATCTCATGAGAAAGTGCCCCCATCACGGAGTTCCTAAATGGGAACAAGTTCAGTCTTTTTACCAAGGACTCCGTGAAGATATTAGATTGTTCGTCAATGCAACTTGCGGAGGGAATATCATGGGTCAACATGAGGATACCGTGTAGGAGATTCTCGAGAATATGTGCGACAACTCCATCAATAATGACTCCATGGGATTATTCAACCAGACGAATACCCGTGCAGTGACAAACCTTAGGGGAGCACATGAGACGTAGGGCCTGTCCGCATTAGTCGACCTGGAATTAATGACCAGTCGGTTGGACAAGGTCTCAATTATTGAGAAGAAAGTGGACGAGCGGACTCAGCACTTGCAGCGAACCACCTCTACACAGAACTCCTTCACACAACCACCTCCCGCACGGGAAACTGTGCAGAACATTTTTCACCAACCTTCTCCTGGGATGGACTCGTATCCACCCTCATCAGATTCCAGGACCGGAGGGACCTCCGATCCTTTCTATTCTTACCGGGGGAACTCTACTCCCCCATTATCTGACTTTCCTAAGGCTCCTCAGACCTGCGAGGACCTCAACGCCATCCAAAATGACCCATTTTCCAACACCTACAATCCTGGATGGTGAAACCATCCAAATTTCCAGTGGGCGGGAAATTCTCAAAACCCAAGGCCACCCTTTCAGCCGCGTCTACAAGCCCCTCGTCCTTATCAGCCGCCTCAGCCTCGGCCCAACCCCACTTATCCATCTGAGCCTAACCAAGACCAAATGTCCCTTATCCTCCAAACTCTGGCTAACATTCAAAGAACGAATGAGGCTATCCAAAAGCAACATAAGGATGAAATCACAGAGGTCCGCAACCAACTTGCCCAGTTGGCGAATTCTCGCCAACCAGGCACACTTCCTTCTCAACCTCTACCTAACCCGAATAGCGTGCCGACCCAGCGGCGCGTTATGAACCCAAACCCGGGCCAACCACACTTGATCTATCAGGTCCCTTCTGTTTCATCACTTGACGGGATGGAAGCATAAACCTCCTATGCAGGTTACCAACACCAGCAGCCCATCTTACCAACCCCCAACCAGAACCAAGCAAGACTAAATTCTGTGACAACCCCTAGTGGAAAAGCATCCCAAGATCCACCTTATCCAGACCACTCCAAGCCTGGTAGTGACCCAAACCCTAGGATAGTTATCCAGGATGTTCCTATCCCTGTCCCAGATCCAAAACTTGGACCTATCCTAGAGGAACCAACCAAGGTTCCATTTCCCGAGGCCTTGACCGAGGGAAAGAGGACAGCTAAACCCGTGGCTCCTGAGGAGGACCTGATCAAGCTCTTTGAGCAGGTCCAAATAAACATCCCCTTGATGGATGTAATCCACCACGTATCAGCTTACGCACGATTCTTGAAAAACGTGTGTACACCCCAGCGTAAGCCGCGAACCAAGAGTGGGAGTCCGATTGTACTACCAGAGCAAGCCAACTCTGTAATCCTGAGTAAACTCCCACCCAAGGCAAAAGACCCAGGCACTCCCCTGATTTCATGTAAGATCGGTGAGACCCAGTTTGATAAAGCATTACTGGACCTAGGTGCCTCCATAAACCTGATACCCACATCCCTACTTAACCACTTGGAAGAATCTGAACTAAAACCAACTGAGGTGACATTGCAGTTAGCCAATCGATCTATCAAGTCACCTAAGGAAATTCTTGAGGATGTTATCATTAGGGTGTGGGATTTCTACTTCCCTGTAGATTTCATAGTTCTAGACACGGACGCACCTGAGAATCCAAGGGATACACCAATCATAATAAGGAGACCTTTTCTGGCCACTGCAAGGGCCAACATAAGTTGTGAAGAGGGCCAAATAGAGCTGAAATTTGGAAATCAGACTCTCAAGATTGATATCTTTAAGACCCTAAAAGGGATTAATTGCGGTGTGATAAAGAAAATTTGTGACATCAGAGCCGTGGTTGATGAACCACAAATTAAGGACAACATGATTATCCCTCATCAACCACAAGAATATCTAAAATCGCAATTGGAGGAGTCAGAACTTGACCTAGACAAACCCATAACTCCTACCCTTATACCCCACACCCACTCTGAACCACCTGCTGCTGCTGATAACCCCATTCTAGAACTAAAGCCCCTTCTCGATCATTCGAGATATGTCTTTTTCGGTTCCAATCAGACACTTCCGGTGATTATAAACTCCAAACTCATGCCTAACCAGGAATCCCATCTGATTGCTATTCTCCAGCAACCTCGTTGGCCATTGGTTGGACTCTCGATGATTTGACTGGAATAAGTCCCTCTTATTGCACACACCGCATCTATTCCGAAGAGGGTGCACGACCTTCACGTGAGATGCAGAGACGTCTGAACGCTAATCTGCAGGAGGTCGTGAAAAAGGAGATCATTAAGTGGTTAGATGCAGGGATCATCTACCTGATCTCCTACAGTCGTTGGGTGAGCCCAATCCAGGTTGTGCTTAAGAAGGCAGGGCTCACTACTATTACAACTGAAATCGGAGAAGTCATACCTACCCGTATAACCAACTTGTGGAGAGTCTACATAGATTACCGAAGACTCAATTCCATCATGAAGAAGGATCATTTCTCACTACCGTTTATTGATCAGATTCTCGAAAAACTAGTGGGAAATAGATTCTTCTGCTTTCTTGACGGGTACTCCGATTACAACCAAGTGGCGATTCAACCTGAGGACCAAGAGAAGACCACGTTCACCTGCCCCTTCGGGACTTATGCATTCCGAAGGATGCCTTTCGGTCTCTGCAATGCACCCGCGACTTTTCAGCAGTGCATGCTTACCATATTCTCTGATATGGTAGGTGATTATCTGGAAGTCTTCACGAATGACTTCTCAGTTTTTGGGGCATCATTTGACGATTGCCTCCAGCACTTGGTTCACATACTCAGGCATTGCATTGACATAAATCTGGTTCTTTCCTGGGAAAAGAGCCACTTTATGGTGCCTGAGGGGATCGTCCTGGGACAATTTCTGAGAGAGGCATCCAGGTGGATCGAGCCAAGGTTAACCTGATTTCTAAACTTCCTATGCCTAGCTCGATCATGGACATCCGATCTTTTCTGGGGCACGTCGATTTTTACCGTCGTTTCATCCCTAAGTTCTCGAAAATCACGCGCCCCCTGACCACTCTTCTCTCCAAGGATGTACCCTTTGAGATTTCCAAGGAATGCACTCAAGCTTTTGAGATCCTTCGTGATCAAGTCACCCAAGCCCCGATCCTATAGTCCCCTGATTGCTCTCAACCCTTTGAGATCATGTGCGATGCATCTGACTTCGCTGTAGGAGCGGTTCTGGGGCAGAAGATTGACGGGAAACCTGTGGTCATCTACTATGCTAGCAAGACACTTGACGAGGTTCAACGTAACTTCACGGTTACGGAGAAAGAGCTGCTGGCTGTAGTATTTGCCCTTGAAAAATTCAGATCTTATCTCCTGAGTTCCCATGTCATAATCTACTCTGATCACACGGTTGTGAGGCATCTCCTTGCAAAGAAGGACGCGAAGCCTCGATTAATCCGATGGATCTTACTGTTGCAAGAATTCAACCTCGAGATTCACAACAAGGCGAGAAGATAGAACGTGGTAGTTGACCACTTGTCTCGCCTTCCTTCTAAGATCATCAACCCTTCTAGACCCATCACGGAGCATTTTCTTGATGAGCACCTGTTGGCTATTGGTACCAGGCTTCCATGGTTTGCAGATATAGTAAACTACTTGGCATCACACCAGATCCGGTCTGATTGACCGAAGGCCAAGAAAGACAAGTTGTGCTCCGATGCCAAGTACTACATCTGGGAAGACCCATACTTATTCCGCATTGGTGCCGACCAAATTATCCAGCGATGTGTCCCGGAGGTTGAAATCAATGACATACTCTCTTTCTACCATGACCAGGCATTCGGTGGCCATTTTTCTGGGCATAAAACCGCATAAAAAATCCTCCAGTGTGGTTTTTATTGGCCCACTATCTTCAAGGACGCATACAATCACTGTAAGCATGCAATCATTGCCAAACTTTGGGTAACATGAGCCATCGTGACATGATACCTTTGCAGCTGATTCTCGTATGCGAGATTTTTGATATTTGGGGGATTTATTTTATGGGCCCCTTCCCTATCTCGGACGGCTTCGAGTACATTCTACTCACTGTTGACTACGTGTCCAAATGGATCAAAGCCATTCCGACCCGAACCTGTGATCACAAGATCATCATCAAATTCATTCATCAGAATATCTTCTAATGGTTCCGGATTCCTCGTGCGATCATCTCTGATGAAGGGACCCATTTTACCAATGCTCAATTCAGGTCACTGATGACCAAATACGGGATGTTGCATCGAATCTCTACTCCTTATCACCCCCAGACTAATGGTCTAGCTGAGCTATCAAATCGGGAGATCAAGAAAATCCTGCAGGTTATTGTTCGACCTGACAGGAAGGACTGGTCATCCCAACTTTCGGAAGCCTTGTGGGCTTATAGGACCGCCCACAAGATCCAATTAGGCATGTCTCCTTTTAGACTGGTGTACGGGAAGGCATGTCACCTTCCCGTCGAACTGGAGCACAAAGCCTATTGAGCAGTACGGAGCTGCAACCTAAATCTTTCTAAGGATGGAACCCACAGAAAGATTCAGATAAGAGAGATTGATGAATTACGCCTTGATGCGTAAGAACTCGCGAATTTATAAAGAGTGGGTTAAAGCCTTTCATGACAAGCACATATCTAGAAAGATCTTCCACCCTAGTCCGAAGGTCCTACTCTTCGATGCCCGACTTAAATTGCTCCCTAGAAAACTACGATCCAAGTGGGTCGAACCATACCTTGTCCAACAGATTTGTGGAAATGGAGTCGTCGAGATCAGGCCGCTTAGCCACGATTCTGAACCTTTCGTCGTGAACGATCAGAGACTCAAACCGTTCATTGACGTAACCAATATAGATTTGGCTGAGTCATAATTTATCCTCCATTCTCCCTGAGTTAATTGCGCCCAGCCGATGGCGTAAAACCCAGTGCTTAACGGGAGGCAACTCGTCATTCTTTTTGAAAATTGAAATCTTTTTCTGACATTTCTTTGCACTTTAGGTTCATTCCTTAGGACAGTCGACTTCACTTCAAGTACTCGTACTTGAGATTAGAAATCATCTACAACAGTCACCTCGACCCATCCACTTACCTAAAATCTGTCCTAATGCTTGAACCTGGCCAAATAAAAACCCACCTAATGTACAATGAGAACATTGCAAACCTTAGGCATGTGGGGGGTATGAAAGTGCAATGAAAAGACATAACAAGAAAAGGTTTCAAAAAAAAATTCACATATACATAAAATAAAAAAAATTTGGGAGGAGGGAAGAAAGTACAGGTAAGCTTCACAAAAGGAGGAGGAAAAGAGCAGAATATTAAAAAGGAGCACAAAATGAAAAAGAAAAGGGATAGTCATTAGTAAGAAATTAAGGAATTAACCAAGTTCTAGACCACTTTAAAGAAAAATAAAGAGAAAGTGCACAACAAGATTAGTAAGAACGTGAACCTTAGGCATTCTTAGATAGACTCTTAGTACCCGTTAAGATCTAGATACTCAAGAGGTTGAGGAAAATCAAAAGCTTAAGTATTAGGTCTAAGGCTTAGGGAGTATTCAACCTCGTTTACTGACCTTCGGTTTACGGGACTCGGTAACCTAAGCACCCAAATTCATACACACAGTCTGGTTCAGCGAGCATAAATATCAAAATCACGCAGAAGCGTTTCAAATATTCTGAAAATGTCACCTAGATTAGGAGCAGCCGATCAACACAAGTTGATTTGGACGAGTTCCCGACACGGAGAGGTGGGAAATTCCCCTCGAAAATGCGTAACAACATATCATCTCCTCGGTGCTTGTCTCCTAGGATATTTACATATCCTACTGGGGGCATGTAAGCACTCTGCTCGTTCAGATTCCATGGATGACATTATCACGAAGTGTCAATTACCAGGGTCTGAATTCGGCCACAGAACACCATGAACGGGATTATCTCAAAATCTCGAAAGCTAGGGTTCTGGGGGTTACCATGGGCGGTGCTATCTCGAAGCATCGATAGACAGGAACCTTTGAGGATTGATGATGGGGACGAGGAATCCAATACAGACCATGTTGTGAAGCCAATCCTAAACTAGAATTAAAAAGAAAAAAGAGAGAAAACTCTCCAAACAAATAAAACTTCTATTTCTCTCTTACAAAACGCACTGCAAACTGAACCAAAGCTAAAAATGTCTCAAGCATGAGTGCTTTAACCACGGAGTCCAATAAACTTTAAGATAGTTCCTGAGGGCCTTAAAAACCTTTGCTAAAGACTGAGGCTAAAGCTAGATAGATCTGGATCTTGGTTGGTACTAGAGTACATTTTAGGCCTATGGTTGACATTCTAACCTAATCAAGGAGACAAGAGAAAAAAGCACTTATCAGATTTGATGAAAGGAATTCATGGTCTAGAATAGAAGTTAAAACCTTAAAATTTTGCTAAGGGACTAGCAAAAGCTAGGCATGAGAGTATGATGAGAACCTCATCATGAACCCTAACTAGCACATTTTGACCTAATTAATTGAACAAAAGCTAAGGTACCAGTGGCAGGGTTACCTCTGCCATTGTCCGTCGTGCCTTATCGTACCAGCAGTCACCCTCCAGCCCCTCTTCCTCGTCGCCGTCTTCTCCCCTAGGCACTGTCTTCTCCGGCGACAGCAGGTACAGCAGCCGCCAACTCTCCCCCTTTCGTCCACCTAGCTAGGTTAGACTTACTCCTCTGTATCCCCTCTTCATTTTTCCCCTATCAATTTCTACTATCACGCACCGACCATCACACACCACCGCCACCTTCTCCACCTCAGGCAGACCGCCAGCGAGGTGCAGCCACCGTGTCTCACCTCCACACGCCTCGCCAGACACCCCACGAGCTCCGCCACGACTCACTAATCATAACCCCCTTCCCATTCACTGCCACACACTCCCAACACGTCCCCCGAACAAACCCACCTGCACAGCCACAGCGTGACCTAGGCACGCACGCCCAGGCCACCCTGCGCCACTCTGACCACCGAGCCATCTTTGCCGTGCTCCGACGAACCTCCCCAAATGATTTGACGTGGCCGAAAGGCCGTGCTATTAATTTCAGGGTCAGGACACCTTCTGCCATTGTCGCTGAGCTTGAAGCAAGCTTCAAGCCACTCCAAGTCGCCCTCGGCTCCAGGAGAGACCCTCAGGCGGTGTGGGTTTGAGGCATGCACGCACCAAGACTTCAATTGGAGTCGAGAGACTCCACACCTGCTGCAATTGCGAAGCTCACTCTGCGGGCGCGTGTGAGAAGCGGGTGGGGCATTTAGTCCCACCTCGAAAGCTGACAAGCGGTAGGCGCGACATAAATTGTAAAAGTGTCTTAAGATTGTTGCCTCAAGACACACAGGGGTGAGGACCCTCGCCCTCACTCACCTAGCCTCGTCCGCGACTATCCCCCGTGGACCTGGCCCGACCCGAATAGCTTGCCTGTGCACACCTCGCGCACCACCCACGCCGGTGCGCCTAGTCCTGGGCGCGTCACCCAACCCGCATACCCAATTAAGGCTCTGGGAGAGCGAACCCTGGAGTGAAATAGAGAGATAGAGAGACGCGAGGAAGGGTAGGGGTTAGGTTTTGCCTAATAGTGACAGGTTTTCTCCCAACCGTAGCTAGTCTTCGTTTGTTTTAGTGCTTATTACAGTAATGTCGTTGTGGTATAAAATAAGACAGCTACGATTGTCGTTACTATCAAAATTTACTCGGAAATAGTTTCCCGAGGTCGAACGCAGGGAGCTACTGGAATTCTAGAAGTACAAAGTTTCCTTATTACAAAAATAAGAGAGAGAGAGAGATATTTTGTCTTGGCTTCTTCTTCTTCTCTTCTTTCTCTTTGTGCTTTACCTCTTCTTTCTTCTGCTGCTCTTCCTGTCTTCTTCTTCTCTTCTTTCTCTTTTCTTCAGCTGCAGTATCTCTCTCTACGAGTCTTCTTCTTCCTTGGCTCTGTTTGCCTCCAATTCCTCTTCTTCTTCTGCTTGTCTTCTATTTCTTTTCTTCTTCAGTTCTTCTTTTTCTTGTCTTTATCTTCTGCAAAGTCTTCTTTTTCTTCCTTCTTCTCTTTTCTCTCTTTTCTGCTGCGGAGCCTTCTCTTTTCTTCTTCTTCTTCCTTGGTCTTCTGCTTTAGCTCCTCTGAAGGTTTATCCGTCGTCTGATATCGCAGTCAGACGACTTAAACGGCGGTCTGCTACAATGCTTCCCCTCTTTTTCTTCCTTCGCTGCTTCTTATTCTTCTCTTCTTTGGCGAGCCTTCTTCTTTCTCTGCTTCTTCTTCCTTGCTCAGCTGCAAGACTTCTTCAGAGTTTCTTCTTCTTCTGCTCCTCTTCTTCTTGCGGCTAAGTATTGAGCCTTCCTCCTTCACGCCCTATTCCTACACAAGGCACAGCAAAACCTAGCCCTTCCCTCTACCCGCACGTCTCTCTCTCTCTGCAAATTGCTCATAGGAAGCTCTCCCAGAGCCGGGTTATCGGGTCGGGTAGCGTACCCGTGACCAGGCGCACCGGTGTGGGTGGTGCGCGAGGAGTGCAGGGTAAACGGGTTGGCCAGGTCCGCGTGGCGTGGGTCGCGGACGAGGCGGGCGAGTGGGCGAGGGGACCTCACCCCGTGTTCTGAGCCGTTAAGGTAAAAACACAAAATCAATTTAAATGGATGCGGCGCTTCGAAATCTTACGATGTGGGACTAAACTTCATTCCTTCTCGCGCGCGCCCGCAGGAAGAACGCGACCTCGCCTCAGCAGCTGTGTCCTCGTTTCCCCTCGCGTGCCAACTGCCTGCCTTCACCCGATTCTCCCCAATTCGCATCAGCTGGAGATCTGACGCTCTGAGGCCTAGAGCTCGCTTGGAAGCTCCTTGCATCGTCGCCAATGGCGGCCGAGGCAGCAGGTCTGTCTAACACAAATAAGGCCTCTCAGCCTAATCAGACCACAGGGGAACCTTCGCCGTGGCACGGCGAAGGTGGTGCGAGGTGCAGCAGGCCACAGGATGGCCTAGGCGTGCGTGCCTAGGTCATTCTGTGGTCGGAAAAATGGGTTTGATCGAGGGAGTGTTGTGGAGGTGTGGAGTGGCAGTGGAGGGGCGAAGGGTGTTTGGTGAGGTGAGGCGGAGCTTTTGGTGCAGTTGGCGAGTCGTATGGGATTGTGGGATGACGGGAACGACTCGGTCAGGCATGGTCGTAGGGCGATCAAGCAAAACAAGTTGAGGAAAAGAAAAAGGGGAGGAAGGGAAATAACTGTTACTTACCTACAGGGACGAAGGGGGGCCAGAGCGGCGGGCAGACGTACCAACTGTTGCCGGAGAAGAAACACCCAGAGGGAGAGAGCGGCGGCGAGGAAGAGGGCAGGGAGGCGCGCGCTTGGTGCGGCGCGACGCAGGGAGATCAGGTGAAGGTGGCTCTACTGCTGGTATTGCAGCAGAGCGACGAGAAGGAGGAGGAGGAGCCGCCGAAGCTGGTGGGTTCCTGTCGGAGTGGGGAGAGAGGAAGGGATGAGGGATTCTCCGTCAAGACCAAGCTGGGAGAACCGGCTAGCGATGCTGGTCTTTATAAAGGCGGTGGCGGAGGGTCGGACGCAGGGAGGCGACGTGCGTCCCTCGCCGGAGTATGGTCGGAGACGAGACCCATACCTTCTACACGTTCGCACGGAAGGTGTGGGCGTCGTCAGGTGGCATGGCCGAGTCCCTGCAACAGCAGACGTCGCAGGGAACTTCGCATTTACTTTGCAGGATGCCTCCCTCACTCTGCACGGCGCCATGCTCCGCGCAAAGTGGCCGGAGCAAGGTGCTGCGAAGAGACTTGCAGGAGGGACCAAAATGAAAAGAACGATGAGGAAATTAGGGGACAAAATGCAAGGGTTTCGAAAGTTGAGGGTCAAAAAGTAAATGATGAGGACCAAATTGCAAAGTCTGTCAAGGAGGTCTCTTCTTAGGCTCAAGTTTTTCTGCATGACTAAATTGGACCTAAGGATTTTAATGGTGAATTTTGTTTCTAGGTCAGATCATGTTTGACCAGCCAATTTAAGTAAAAACTCAAATTAAATCATTAATTGGGCATGGTTCTCAATGTAGGTCAAAATGGGTTTCTAAAGCCAAATTGAAGGTTCTAAACCCTAGAGATTATTTTTATATGAATTTTATAGGGCTTAGCTGATTTTTTTCCTACCTCGAACCACGTGAATTGAAGTGAATTTATTTTAGGGTTACCGAATGTCATTTAATTCCTTGGAGTTGCTGTAGCCCTTGTTGGATCAGATCATCCCACTTTCCTTCTTATTTGATTTGTTTGACCTATGTTTGGACCCTGAGTTACCCTGTTTGCAGATTGTGTTGGTGAAATTACATTTTTACCCCTTATAACTTTTTTCTTTTTGAACTCAGAATTCTCTGAGTTAAGCCTTTCTTTGAGTTATGTAGGAGCTTTTTCTTGCATATCTAGGTTAGATTGTGCTAGTTAGGGTTCATGATGAGGTTCTCATCACCTAACCAGACGCTTGTGCAAGGAACAGAAGAGGAAGCAAAGGAAGAGGAGCGGCGAGGACTTAGCCGCAGGAAGACAGCTGCGGATAGAGAGAGAGGGTGAAGAACTTGGAGCATCAAAGAAAGCAAAGGAGGAGGAGGAAGACGGCACTATAGCGCAGCGAAGCCGAAGCAGAACGCGAAGGAAGAAAGAAGAAAGCAAAAATACGTAAAGTAGAAAGAGAAGAAAGAGGTAAGAAGAGAAGGCGTGCAGTAGAGAAAGCAAGAAGCCAAGAAGAAGAAGAAGAACCAGTAGCAGCAGCAGTTGAAAAGAAAAAAAGAGGCACTATGGCAAGTGACTTTTAAGGCATCTGACCCTTGGAGTCAGACGTCTGAAAAGAGAGAGAGAAAGGAAGAAGAAAGAAGAAAAGAAAGATATTTTTATTTTCCTTTCTTTAATCTTTTTTGTAAAATAATATATTGTAAATTGTGATTTTCTATGCTTCTAGAATCGAGTTTTGCTCTCTCAGTTAGACCTCGGAGAATTTTTATTTTCGAGTAATAAAATATAATCATACCGGTCGGTTTTAACCACGACCAGGGAGCAGGTGTGCCATGCAGCCATCGGACGTCCGCAACACCCTGTGGATGGCCGAGGGGCTCTACGGATGGCTAGGACGAGCTCCAGATGTTCAAAGATACGCAAGGCACGAGGCGCGGCCTGCCTGAGGGGTCTACTGCGAGTATGGGCTCGAGGTGCGAGCTTACGTGGGGAAGCAGCACTTACGTAGGGGAGGTTGCAAGGGGAAGTGCATGTGCACGGCACCTGAGGTGCTTTTGGATGTTTGAGGGTGGTGCCAGACGTTTGGATAGAGTCTCGGACAATTGGGAGTGGCAGCTGACGTTAGGAGAGGAGAAGGGACATTAGGGCGGACTCTATGTGAGTTTAAGACGTCCAGGATGCACTCCAAATGTCTGATAGCGGTGCGAGGCACGCTCCTACTATAGACAGGCGACCGATCCAACCAGACCAACCCACCTTGTCTGGTCCAAGTGAACTAAGATCTTTCTGAGGTCAGTTCGGGGTCCATTCTATCTCCAAATCTCTCAAGTAAGGTATCATCAGAAAGCTGGTGAAATTTTCCACATTTTGGCACATGTTTCATCGTATTTCGCATCTGATAGCCTATTGAAAAATCAGATTTAAGCATCCGATGTCCATTGGGACTTTGGTTGACACAGGTCTCCAATTTAGGGTGCGTATGAGACCTGCGAAGGCGTCGGGATCAGTCTCGCGTGCCCCCATATCTCCCGTAACCCTAGGTAGAGTGGTTCTCCTTGTGATGAGAACCTCATCATGAGCCATAACTAGCTCATTTTGACCTAATACAGAGAATAAAAGCTCCTACATAACCTTAAAAAGGCTTAGCTCAGAGAGACTCTGAGTTTGCAAAGAAAACATAAACTGAGGGGTAAAAATGCAATTTCACCAATCCAATCGGAAAATAGGGTAACTCAGGACCCAAACATAGGTCAAAACAACCTAATAAGAAGAAAAGTGAGATGAGAAAACTCAATAAGGGCTACAGCAACCCCAAAGAATTAAATGACAGCCTCTAACCCTAAAAACAAACCCACTTCAATTCACGTGGTTCGAGGCAAGGTAAAAATCAACTAAATCCTCTAAAATTCATATAAAAATAATCTCTAGGGTTTAGGACTTTCAATTTGGCCTTAGGAACCCATTTTGACCTACATTGAGAACCATGCCCAATTAACAACTTAATTTGGGTTTTTACGTAAATTGACCGATCAAACAAGGCTTAAGCTAGAAATAAAATTCACCATCAGAATCCTTACGTCCTAATTAATCATGCATACAAGCTTGGACCTAAGAAGAAACCTTCTTGACCAACTTTACACTTTGGTCCTCATATAATTACTTTTTGGCCCTCAACTTTTGAACCCTCGCATTTTGGCCCCTAACTCTCCTTCGTTCTTTGCGTTTAGGTCCCTCCTGCAAAACCTGCGCAGCACCATGCTCCGGCGACCTTGCGCGGAGCATGGCGCCGCGCAGGGTGAGGGAGGGGCCCTGGCAAGTCAATGGGGGGTACCCTACGTCGTCAGCCACCGCAGGGACACCCCCTGGGTACTGCAACCGCCCATACCACCCGTGCGAACGCACGGACGGTATGGGTCTCCTTCCTCCGGCGTCCTCCGACGAGGGAGACACGTCGTCTCCCGCCGCCCTCCTCTCTGATTCCACCCCTATAAATACCCCGTCGCTCCGCCGTTCTTGGCAGCTCGGATCTGACGGAGACACCCTCCTAAATTCCTCCCTTCCCACTCCGACAGACGCCCCCTTGCTCCGGCGGGCATCTCCTCCTCCTCCTCGTCGCCCTGCCGCACTACCAGCAGCAGGGTTACCTTCCCTCGATCCTTCCGCGTCACGCCGCACCCTGCTGGCGCCTCTCCGGTCCCTTCCTCGCCGCCGCCCCTTCCTCTGGGCAATTTCTTCTACGGCGACAGTCGATACGACTGTCGCCTGCGCCAACCCCTCCTCGTCCAGCTTAGCAGGTAGAACTTCTCCTCTTCCTCCCCTCTTTCTTTTCCATACTGAAACCCTTACTGTCGGCCCCGATTTCCCACCGATCACCCTCACCTTCTCCACCTCCAGCCAAACTCTGGCGAACCGCTCCCATCGCTCCAACACCCCACACTGCTCACCGACTTGTGCATAACCTCCACCTCATCACCCTGATCCTCTTCCACCCCTCCTCTTCCCACCAAACGCCCTCTGCAGATCCACCAAACACACCCAGTTCTCCGCCAGCAGTTTGACCTAGGGCGATCCGTTGGCTCCACCACGCCCACTGCAAACCATCCGACCACCTTCGCCGTGCCACGGCAAAGGTCCCCCGCCTGTCTGATTAGGCCGAGAGGCCGTTCTTCTGTGACCAGGTGACTCGCCCGCCGTCGCCATTACTGAGCAGGCAGAGCTCCTTCGACTGCAGGTGCAGGCACACCTTCGCCCAGGTTCGACTCCCAGGTTGCGCGGGGCGTCTCTGCGAAACGTCCTAGGCTCGCAGTTGGGGCGAAGGCCGCGCGTGAAGCCACGATCGCCCACTGCTCCCTCCGCGACGGGCGCTCAATTGGGGTGGGACATTTAGTCCCACCTCGGAACTTCTCAGAGGCACGCGGACGCATAAAGGCCAAAAGTGCCTTATGCTGTCTGCCTCCTGACCACGGGGTGAGGTCCCTCTCACCCGACCCGGTCTCGTCCGTGACCACGCTCCACGGACCTGGCCCGACCCGATTAAACCGACCTGCACTCCTCGCCCACCACCGCACGCCGGTGGGCCTGGACCCGGGCACGACTCGTACCCGATTACCCGGTTGCTCTGGGAGAGCTGTCCTAAGAGCGAACTTTGAGAGAAAGAGACGCGCGGGGGAGAGGGGTAGAGTAGGTTTTGCCCTGACTCTAAACTCTTGAGCGTGCAGGCACAGGTGAAGAAGAAGGAAGCTCAGGGAGACACTGTAGCAACAAGAGGTTTAAGTCGTCTGATTTTCAAATCAGACGACGTCCTGAAGACAGGTGAAGGCAAAGAAGAAGGAAGGCGAGGCAGAGGAAAGAGAGGAACACAGAGCAGCCAAGTGAAGACTCTGCAGACATCAGAAGACAAAGAAGAAGAAGAAAAGAAGAGAGAAGGAGCAGCCAAGTGAAGAAACAGAAAGCAGAAGAAGAAGAGCACGGGAGGCAGATCTGAAGCAAGAAAAGAAGAAACAAAGAGAATAAAAAGAAGAAAACGACAAGATCGTCCAACCAAGAAATAGAGGAAGCAAGAAAAGAAGAAGAAGAACAGGAAGAACAAAAACCAAAGACAGAGAAAGAAAGAAGAGAAGAAGAAAAAGCCAAACTTTCATCTCTCTCTCTCTTTATTTTTGTAATAAAACATGTATATCTCTAGAATACGACTTGCTCCCTGAGTTCGACCTCGGGAGAACTGTATTTTCCGAGTAACAAATATTAGCAAATGATGGCAATAACTATCTGTACTACAACGACTTAAGAAAAGCTAGTTGCTGCCACCCTTTCGCCAGTTGGCGCCGTTGCCGGGGAGCAACGGCTATTCTAGAGGTAAACATTTCTGTTTCTTTTTAGTTCTAATAATCTCCTCTCTTTTGTGCAGCTACAAGAAATCAAGAAGATAAGCAACCGCACGACAACCACTCCAAGGACAGGTAATTTTTTTTTCCTCTCGCCATTAACCCATAAACTCTAAAGAGGAAGAAAAGAAAAGAACAAGCAATATAGGGCTAACCTGTCTTATATACTTAGTAAACCATAAAAAGTTGCATGTTTTCAACCCATTATTCCTACACACTATTAAGGGTATTTAAGGGCTAACACATTCTTGCTTGAGCCCTAATTACCCAAGCAAAGAACTAACTGGACCAAATAGAGCCGACATAAGATTCAATATTAGGGTTTTAGAGACACACTACTTAAATCAAGAATGGAGAAAATCCAAAAGAAGTGTGCTTAAACCATTGATTGAAAATACCTGTCCAAAGAAACCCTAAAATAAGTTTGGCTCTTTAAACACTTGAACCCTAAAAAGACAAAGACCTAATAAGCAAAACTAGCAGGTAAAGTTGACCATTTGGGTCAACTAACCTTCAAATTAGGTCACTCTTTGCACTTAAAAGACTAAAGTTCAAGTGGAACCCTAAGCACCTTGCTCTTGAACTAAAATTGGTAGACTTAAGAGGTCAAGATCCCCATTCTGGTCTACCTAGAACCGCAGTGACAAGAGAGGTCGGGTGGGGGAAACCCTGTAACCCGTGGGGACGCTCTACCGTGTAGCGGTCTTCGCGGGACTCACCCTCTCTGGCTGCCCAGGTAATTCTCAGGTGGTCGATCTTTCTGATCAAGGGGTCCATCTGCCCCGCACCTCTATAGTCACCCAACACATTTTTGGGTGTCTTGATTGGGTCCAGCACCTTCTAAACTCATCTCTTCCAACAGTGCATGTACGGTAGGAGGTCCTTAAGACCACCCTTAAGACCTCCTTTAGAAATTCACTCTCGTCCAGGCCAAGCCGCGACGCCCGTGTTTGTGCAGCAACCCCCTCACATTATTCTCTCTTCTGATTCAAAACCAAGTTCTTCTTCTTTCCCCATCATGGCTCAACCAGTTGAGGAAGAAAACAATCTGGAGCACCAGCTCCAGCGACTCAACGACCTCTTCCAAAACTTTGTACACCCACCGCAGCGTCCCATGATGCGGGACCATTATAATCCTGCTGCGGTGGCCATCAAGCCTCGAGTCAGAATCCCGATTGGAGGACCTGATTCTAAATTGAAGCCCAATATGATTCATGCTATACCTAAATTCCATGGGCTTAATTCTGAAGATCCCTTCCAGCACATCAAACAGCTAAAGCACCTGGCTTAAACTTTTGGGTCAGACGCACAAAATCGGGATATTCTTCTCATGAAGATGTTCTCCTTTTCTCTTATGGACAAGGCCGCCCATTGGTACCAAACTCAGACCCGGCCGATCAACAATTGGGAAGAACTCCAGTCCGAGTTCCTGAAAAAGTTCTTCCCTGTTGGACGGACCAACGCCTTGCGCCATCAGATTACATACTTCACCCAACAAACAGGGGAACCTCTCCATGAGGCATGGGATCGTTTTCAGGATCTCATGAGAAAGTACCCCCATCACGGAGTCCCTAAATGGGAACAAGTCCAATCTTTTTACCAGGGACTCCGTGAGGACATCCGTCTTTTCGTCAATGCAACCTGCGGAGGAAATATCATGGGTCAACATGAAGACACCTTGTCGGAGATTCTCGAAAACATGTGCGAGAACTCCATCAACAATGACTCCATGGGATTATTCGACAGGACGAATACCCGCGCAGCGACGAATCTCAGGGGAGCACACGAGACGCAGGGCCTGTCCGCATTAGTCGACTTAGAGTTAATGGCCAGTCGATTGGACAAGGTCTCGATTATCGAAAAGAAGGTGGATGAGCTGACTCAGCATCTGCAGCGAGCCACCTCTGCACATAACCCTTTCGCACAGCCTCCTTCCACAAGGGAAACTGTGCAAAACATTCTCCATCGATCTTCTCCTAGGATGGACCCATCATCCGAATCTTTGCCCCGAGGTCCCTCCGATTCCTTCTTCACCTGCCAGGGAAATTCCATTCCCTCTTTCTCTAACTCTCTGGAGGTTCCTCAGACCTACGAGGACCTCAAAGCCATCCAGAACGACCCGTTCTCCAACACCTATAATCCTGGATGGCGTAACCATCCTAACTTTCAGTGGGCGGGAAATTCCCAAACCCAAAGACCATCCTTCCAACCCCGCCCACAACCTCCTCGTCCTTACTAGCCGCCTCAGCCTCGGCCCAACCCTACTTATCCATCTGGGCCAAATCAAGATCAAATGTCCCTTATCCTTCAGACCTTGGCTGACATTCAAAGAACGAATGCGGCTATCAAGAAACAACACAAGGACGAACTTACAGAGGTCCGAAACCAATTGACCCAATTGGCAAACTCTCGCCAGCCAGGTACTCTTCCTTCCCAACCTCTGCCTAATCCCAATAACGTGCCCACCCAGCGGCGCGTTATGAACCCAAACCCAGGCCATGCCCATATGATTTATCAGGCCCCCTCTGTTCCTTCACCTGACGGGATAGAGGCCTCCACTTCTTTTGAAGGTTACCAGCAGCAAGCTATCTTACCCAATCCCAACCAAAACCAGGCAGGACTTAATTCCGTAACAACCCGTAGTGGTAAGGAAACCCAAGACCCACCTCATCCGAACCACTCCAAGCCGGGTATTGATCCCAAGCCTAGGACAGTAATCCAGGACATCCCCACCCCTGTCCCAGATCCACAACCTGGACCTATCCTAGAAGAACCAACCAAGATCCCGTTTCCCGAGGCCTTGACCAAGGGAAAGAAGACCACCAAGCCCGTGGCACCTGAGGAGGACCTGGTCAAGCTCTTTGAGCAGGTCCACATAAACATCCCCTTGATGGATGCAATCTGCCACGTACCAGCTTACGCACGATTTTTAAAGAATGTGTGTACACCCCAGCGTAAGCCGCGAACCAAGGGTGGGAGCCCAATTGTTCTGTCAGAGCAAGCCAGCTCTATAATCCTCAGTAAACTCCCACCCAAGGCAAAAGATCCTGGTACTCCCCTGATCTCCTGCAAGATAGGTGCTACCCAATTTGATAGAGCTTTGCTAGACTTAGGTGCATCCATAAACCTGATACCCACATCCTTACTTGACCATTTAGAAGAATCTGAGCTAAAACCAACCGAGGTGACATTACAATTAGCAGATCGATCTATAAAGTCACCAAAAGGGATTCTCGAGGATGTTATCGTAAGAGTGCGAGATTTCTATTTCCCAGTGGACTTTATAGTCTTAGATATGGACGCGCCTAAAAGCCCTAGGGATACACCAATCATTCTAGGGAGACCTTTCTTGGCTACTGCTAGAGCCAACATCAGCTCTGAGGAGGGCCAAATAGAGCTTAAATTTGGAGATCAAACCTTAAAAATTGATATATTTAAGGCCCAACAAGGAATTAATTGCGGTGTCATCGAACAGATTTGTGACGTCAGGACTTTGGTTGATGAATCACAATTCCAATCACAGAAAGATCTTGACCCGCAAACAGAGGAGTCGAATCCAGACATACACAACCCAGTAACTCCTACCCTTGAACCTCACATCTACACTGAACCACCCGCTGCTGCTGATAACCCTATCCTCGAGTTAAAGCCTCTTCCTACTCGCTTGAAATACATCTTTTTGGGTTCCAATCAGACCCTTCCTGTGATTATCAATTCCAACCTCAATCCCGAACAGGAATCCCGTCTGATTGCTGTCCTCCAGCAACATCGCAGAGCCATCGGGTGGACTCTCGATGATTTGACTGGAATAAGCCCCTCTTATTGTACTCATCATATCTATTCAGAAGAGGGCGCGCGACCTTATCATGAAATGCAGAGACGTTTAAACCCTAATCTGCAGGAGGTCGTGAAAAAGGAGATCATTAAGTGGTTAGATGCCGGGATCATCTACCCGATCTCCGATAGTCTTTGGGTGAGCCCAATTCAGGTTGTGCCTAAGAAGGTAGGACTCACCACCATGACGACTGAAATCGGAGAAATCATTCCTACCCGAGTAGCCAATGCGTGGAGAGTCTGTATAGATTACCGCCGACTCAATTCCTCCACGAAGAAGGATCATTTCCCACTACCCTTCATTGATCAAATTCTCGAGAAACTAGAGGGAAATAGGTTCTTCTGCTTTCTTGACGGGTACTCCGGTTATAACCAGGTGGCAATCCATCCTGAGGACCAAGAAAAGACCACATTCACCTGCCCCTTCGGAACGTATGCTTTCCGAAGGATGCCTTTCGGTCTTTGCAATACACCCGCTACTTTTCAGCGATGCATGCTTGCCATATTCTCAAATATGGTAGGTGATTTCCTGGAAGTCTTCATGGATGACTTTTCAGTCTTTGGAGAATCTTTTGATGATTGCCTCCAACACTTGGTCCAGATACTCAGGCGATGCATTGAGGTGAACTTGGTTCTTTCCTGAGAAAAGAGCCATTCCATGGTGCCTGAGGGAATTGTCCTGGGACACTCAATTTCGGAAAAAGGCATCCAGGTGGATCGAGCTAAGGTTGATCTGATTTCTCGCCTTCCCGTACCTAGCTCGATCAGGGACATCCGTTCCTTTTTAGGGCACGTCGGTTTTTACTGCCGTTTCATTCCAGATTTCTCGAAAATCGCGTGCCCCTTGACTTCTCTTCTCTCTAAGGATGTACCTTTTGAAATCTCCAAGGAATGCACGCTAGCCTTTGAAAAGCTGCGTGACCGAGTCACCCAGGCACCTATCCTACAATCCCCTGACTGGTCTCAACCCTTTAAGATCATGTGCGATGCGTCTGACTTCGTTGTAGGAGCGGTCCTGGGGCAGAAGGCTGACGGGAAACCCATGGTCATCTACTACGCTAGCAAGACACTTGACGAGGCTCAGCGTAACTATACGGTTATAGAGAAAGAGCTGCTAGCCGTAGTATTTGCCCTTGAAAAATTCCGATCGTATCTTCTGGGTTCCCATGTCATCGTCTACTCGGATCACACGGCTGTAAGGCATCTCCTTGCCAAGAAGGATGCGAAGTCCCAACTAATCCGTTGGATCTTGCTGTTGCAAGAATTTGATCTTGAGATTCGCGACAAGGCGGGAAGGCAGAATGTGGTAGCCGACCATCTGTCCCGTCTTCCTTCTGAGATCATTAACCCTTCCAGACCCATCACGGAACATTTTCCTGATGAGCACCTGCTTTCTGTTGGTACTAGACTTCCATGGTTTGCTGATATAGTAAACTACTTGGCATCTCATCAGACACCGTCTGATTGGCCGAAGGCCAAGAAAGACAAATTGCGTTCTGATTCCAAGTATTACATTTGGGAAGACCCGTACCTTTTCCGCATAGGTGCTGATCAAATTATTCGGAGATGCGTCCCGGAAGAGGAAATTAGCAATATCATATCTTTCTGCCATGACCAGGCATGCGGTGGCCATTTCTCAGGCCATAAAACCGCATCCAAAGTCCTCCCGTGTGGCTTCTACTGGCCTACACTTTTCAAAGACGCATACAGTCACTGCAAGGCATGCAGTCGTTGCCAAACTTTGGGCAACATGAACCATCGTGACATGATGCCTTTGCAGCCGATTCTCGTATGCGAAATCTTCGATGCATGGGGGAATGATTTTATGGGCCCCTTTCCTGTTTCGGATGGTTTCGAGTACATTCTGCTTGCGGTGGACTACGTGTCCAAATGGATCGAAGCTATACGAACCCGAACCTGCAATCACAAGATTGTTCTTAAGTTCATACATCAAAACATTTTCTCAAGGTTCGGGATTCCCCATGCTATTATCTCTAATGGGGGGACCCATTTTACAAATGCTCAGTTTAGATCACTGATGGCCAAATTTGGGGTGTCTCATCGAATCTCTACTCCTTACCACCCCCAAACAAATGGTCTAGCTGAGCTATCAAATCGGGAGATCAAGAAAATCCTGCAAGTCACTGTTCGGCCTGACAGGAAGGACTGGTCGTCCCGACTTCCGGAAGCATTGTGGGCCTATAGGACCGCCCACAAGACCCAATTGGGCATATCTCCCTTTAGACTGGTGTACGGAAAGGCATGCCACCTTCCCGTAGAACTGGAGCATAAAGCCTATTGGGCAGTACGGAACTATAATCTAGATCTTTCCAAGGCTGGAACCCACAGAAAACTCCAAATCAGCGAGATCGATGAATTACGCCTAGACGCGTACGAGAACTCACGAATCTACAAGGAGCGGGTTAAAGCCTTCCACGACAAACACATCTCGAGAAAGATCTTTCATCCTGGTCAAAAGGTCCTACTCTTTGATGCCCGACTCAAACTTTTCCCGGGAAAACTGAGGTCCAAGTGGGTCGGACCATATTTAGTCTGACAGGTTTTTGGAAATGGAGCCATTGAAATCAGTTCACTCAGCCATGATTCCGAACCTTTCATCATGAACGGTCAGAGACTCAAACCGTTCATTGATGTGACTTCTACTGATTCGGCTGAATCATCCCTCATCCTCCATTCCCCTTGAACTTGCTGCGCCCGGCCGATGGCGTAAAACTCAGCGCTTAACGGGAGGCAGCCTGTCATTTCTTAAAAATCTAAAACCTTTTTTTTTACACCATTGTGTACTTAAGGTTCACCCTTTAAGACAGCCGACTCCACCTCAGATGCTTGCATCTGAGATTAGAAATCGTCCACAGAATTCATCCCGACCCATTCACTCACAAAAATATCTGTCTTAAGGAATAAATTAAGTAAATAAAAACCCCTAAATCACAATGAGGACATTGCAAGTTTTAGGCATGGGGGAGGTATAAGTGCAAAACTTGTAGAAAAAAAAAAGGTTTTAAACAAAAAATTCACATATGCCAAAAACACCATAAAAATTAAAATTTTTTTCAAAATAAAAAGAATAAGAAGAGAAAGGAAATTTTGAGGAGAAGGAAAAGAAACAAAATGAAAAGGAGCACAAAAAGATGAAAGAAAAGAGTAATAGTCATTAGTAAGAAGCTAAGGAATTAACCTTAGTCTAGACCATTTTTTTCAAGAAAAGAAATGAAAAGTGCTTGGTAAGATTAGTAAGAACACAAACCTTAGGCATTCTTGATAGACTCTTAGTACCCATTAAGATCTAGACAATCCTCAAGAGGTTGAGGAAAATGAAAAGCTTAAGTACTAGGTCCAAGGCTTAGGAAGTATTTAACCTCGCTAACTAACTTCTGGTTTACGGGACTCAGTAACCTAAGCACCCTAACCTCACACACAGCCTGGTTCAGCAAGCGTAAAAATCAAAAACACGCAGAAGTGTCGAAAAAATTCTGAAAAGTACACCTAGAGTAGGAGCAGCCGATCAACACAAGTTGATTTGGATGAGTTCCCAGCGCAGAGAGGCGGGAAAACCCCTCGAAGATGCGTAACAAAATATCATCTTCTCGGTGCTTGTCTCTTAGGATATTCACATATCCTACTGGGGGCATGTAAGCACCCTGCTGGTTCAGATTCCATGGATAGCATTATCACGAAGTGTCAACTGCCAGGGTCTGAACGCGGCCACGGAACACTATGGATGGGATTATCTCGAAATCTCAATAGCCAGGGTTCTGGGGGTTGCCATGGGCGGTGCTATCTCGAAGCATCGATCGCCAGGAACCCTTGAGGATTGAAGATGGGGACAAGGAATCTGATACAGACCGTGTTGAAAAGCCAATCCTAAGCTAGAATTAAAAAGAAAAAGAGAGAGAAAACTCTCCAAAAACAGAAAAATTTTCTACCTCTCTCTCTTACAAAACGCACTGCGAACTGAACCAGGGCTAAAATCGTTTCAAGCACGGGGTGCTTTAACTACAAAGTCCAATAAACCTTAGGTTAGTTCTTGTGGGTCTTAAAAACCTTTGCTAAGGACTGAGGCTGAGGCTAGACAGATTTGGATCTTGATTGGTACTAGAGTACCTTTTAAGCCTATGGTCAGCATTCTAACCTAATCTAAGTTTAAATGAAAAAGCACTTATCTGAAGCTATTAAAGAACTTCATGGTCTAGAACAAGGGTTGAAACCTTAAGTTTTTGCTAAGGGACTAGCAAAAGCTAGGCATGGGGGTATGATGAGAACCTCATCATGAGCCATAACTAGCTCATTTTGACCTAATACAGAGAATAAAAGCTCCTACATAACCTTAGAAAGGCTTGGCTCAGAGAGATTCTGAGTTTGCAAAGAAAACATAAACTGAGGGGTAAAAATGCAATTTCACCAATCCAATCGGAAAATAGGGTAACTCAGGGCCCAAACATAGGTCAAAATAACCTAATAAGAAGAAAAGTGGGATGAGATGACTCAATAAGGGCTACAGCAACCCCAAAGAATTAAATGACAGCCTCTAACCCTAAAAACAAACCCACTTCAATTCACGTGGTTCGAGGCAAGGTAAAAATCAACTAAACCCTCTAAAATTCATATAAAAATAATCTCTAGGGTTTAGGACTTTCAATTTGGCCTTAGGAACCCATTTTGACCTACATTGAGAACCATGCCCAATTAACAACTTAATTTGGGTTTTTACGTAAATTGACCGATCAAACAAGGTTTAAGCTAGAAATAAAATTCACCATCAAAATCCTTAGGTCCTAATTATTCATGCATAAAAACTTGGACCTAAAAAGAAACCTTCTTGACCAACTTTACACTTTGGTCCTCATATAATTACTTTTTGGCCCTCAACTTTTGAACCCTCGCATTTTGGCCCCTAAATCTCCTTCGTTCTTTGCGCTTAGGTCCCTCCTGCAAAACCTGCGCAGCACCATGCTCCGGCAACCTTGCGCGGAGCATGGCGCCGCGCAGGGTGAGGGAGGGGCCCTGGCAAGTCAATGGGGGGTACCCTGCGTCGTCAGCCACCGCAGGGACACCCCCCTGGGTACTGCGACCGCCCATACCGCCTGTGCGAATGCACGGACGGTATGGGTCTCCTTCCTCCGGCGTCCTCCGGCGAGGGAGACACGTCGTCTCCCTCCGCCCTCCTCTCTGATTCCGCCCCTATAAATACCCTCGTCGCTCTGTCGTTCTTGGCAGCTCGGATCTGACGGAGACACCCCACTAAATTCCTCCCTTCCCACTCCGACAGACGCCCCCTTGCTCCGGCGGCCATCTCCTCCTCCTCCTCGTCGCCCTGTCGCACTACCAGCAGCAGGGTTACCTTCTCTCGATCCTTCCGCGTCACGCCGCACCCAGCTGGCGCCTCTCCAGTCCCTTCCTCACTGCCGCCCCTTCCTCTGGGAAATTTCTTCTCCGGCGACAGTCGATACGACTGTCGCCTGCGCCAACCCCTCCTCATCCAGCTTAGCAGGTAGAACTTCTCCTCTTCCTCCCCTCTTTCTTTTCCATACTGAAACCCTTACTGTCGGTCCCGATTTCCCACCGATCACCCTCACCTTCTCCACCTCCGGCCAAACTCCAGCGAACCGCTCCCATCGCTCCAGCACCCCACACAGCTCGCCGACCTGTGCATAACCTCCACCTCGTCACCCTGATCCTCTTCCACCCCTCCTCTTCCCACCAAACGCCCTCTGCAGATCCACCAAACACACCCACTTCTCCGCCCGCAGTTTGACCTAGGGCGATCCGTTGGCTCCACCACGCCCACTGCAAACCATCCGACCACCTTCGTCGTGCCACAGCAAAGGTCCCCCGCCTGTCTGATTAGGCCGAGAGGCCGTTCTTCTGTGACCAGGTGACTCGCCCGCCGTCGCAATTACTGAGCAGACAAAGCTCCTTCGCCTGCAGGTGCAGGCACACCTTCGCCCAGGTTCGACTCCCAGGTTGCGCGGGGCGTCTCCGCGAAACGTCCTAGGCTCGCAGTTGGGGCGAAGGCCGCGCGTGAAGACACGATCGCCCACTGCTCCCTCCGCGACGGGTGCTCAATTGGGGTGGGACATTTAGTCCCACCTCGGAACTTCTCAGAGGCGCGCGGACGCATAAAGGCCAAAAGTGCCTTATGCTGTCTGCCTCCTGACCACGAGGTGAGGTCCCTCTCACCCGACCCGGCCTCGTCCGTGACCACGCTCCGCGGACCTGGCCCGACCCGATTAAACCGACCTGCACTCCTCGCCCACCACCGCACGCCGGTGGGCCTGGACCCGGGCGCGACTCGTACCCGATTACCCGATTGCTCTGGGAGAGTTGTCCTAAGAGCGAACTTTGAGAGAAAGAGACACGCAGGGGAGAGGGGTAGAGTAGGTTTTGCCCTGACTCTGAACTCTTGAGCGTGCAGGCACAGGTGAAGAAGAAGGAAGCTCAGGGAGACACTGTAGCAACAAGAGGTTTAAGTCATCTGATTTTCAAATTAGATGACGTCCTGAAGACAGGTGAAGGCAAAGAAGAAGGAAGGCGAGGCAGAGGAAAGAGAGGAACACAGAGCAGCCAAGTGAAGACTCTGCAGACATCAGAAGACAAAGAAGAAGAAGAAAAGAAGAGAGAAGGAGCAGCCAAGTGAAGAAACAGAAAGTAGAAGAAGAAGAGCACGGGAGGCAGATCTGAAGCAAGAAAAGAAGAAACAAAGAGAATAAAAAGAAGAAAACGACAAGATCGTCCAACCAAGAAATAGAGGAAGCAAGAAAAGAAGAAGAACAGGAAGAACAAAAACCAAAGACAGAGAAAGAAAGAAGAGAAGAATAAAAAGCCAAACTTTCATCTCTCTCTCTCTCTTTATTTTTGTAATAAAACATGTATATCTCTAGAATACGACTTGCTCCCTGAGTTCGACCTCGAGAGAACTGTATTTTCCGAATAACAAATATTATCAAATGATGGCAATAACTATCTGTACTACAACGACTTAAGAAAAGCTAGTTGCTGCCACCGTTTCGCCACCTTGTATCAATGTAGTAAGTCCATTTTAAATACATGTTAACATTAGCTACTTAGCGTAATACTGCAATTTTGTATATGCACGTCGTGAATGGAAATGAAAATTACTTTGTCATATAGACTTACACATATGCATGCATGCCCTAGCTATTGGTATATAAGATTCGTACTTGTCATACATATGAGAAGTGATAAATTCTTGTTATGAATAATGAAAACCCTAATGGTTGAGATCAAGGTTTTTACCTAGTGCACTTAACTGTCTACATACATGTTTGAAATTTGAATAAGAAAGGAAATGCATGTTATTCGCTAATGATTGAAAAGGAATCCAAGGAGTTATAAATGAACCTTAGAGAGAATTGGAAGAATAACTTACCTTCGTGATATGAAACTCTAAGAGTGATGGGTTATTTTCGCCTAGTGTGAGGCACGACTGTTGCTTGGGCTCTAATATGGGGGCGAGCTAGCCCTCGTGTACACACATACCGAGGAGAGATATTCACCCCTTGTGTAGGGAGAGAGCTAGCCTTCCTTTGGGTCAGGATCCAAGGTAGGAATGACCTCACTATACCGACTCCTGTTAGGCCGACTGGGCCAACCAGGATAGTCGGGCGAGGGTACGCAGGCTGGTGAGAGGTGCAGCCCCTATTCTATTTTGTGCTATATGACTTAAGGCATACCTATTAGCGGAAAGGACTATCCGCATGTTAGTGCGGGGTAGCTTCTCGTGCGTTTATCGCATGTGTCGTAGTCACCGTTACATCGCAACTATGACCCCAGGGTGGTAGACTTGTTGTAGGACAAAACAGGGTGTTCTCTCGGTTAGGAGAGTACCACGTGCACGTTTTGCATCATGGGAACAACTGCAGCAAGATCGTTCCGTTGGGGAACATGTAAACCAAGAAATAACGAGACCTCTTGTTAGAATATTCAAGACATTAACAGCTTGTTACGACTCGATTCCCAGATCCCTATAGGACTCGAGACCAGCTCACCTCGACTAATCCCATGACCCAGTCGTCCAACAAGAAATAATCAAAAGTAGGAAAGTAAACCGCATTCACATATGCAATATAACTAAGCATAAGAAAAGTACAAAGCAGTAAAGAAAAATAAATCTGTTGTGTCAGTACATAGCACCACAACAACAATGACAACGGAAAAAAGAAAGTAAATAGTAGTAGCGGAACAGTAACTAAAAGTCCATTACTTACTACAACAGTAGAGAAAAGGAAAGGAAGTGCTGAAGTAAACTACGGCTAAGCTCAACTGGACCCAGCACCCTTCGCAGCCGGAAGCTTGGGCTACTCAACTCCTGGTCCTAAACAGTATTATGAAAAGACAGAGTCAACGAATGCTGAGTAGAGTGGTATCTATATTATCTAAATACAAAATAGTAAAAGCAACAGGTTTAATTCTCATTTCTATTTATCTATTTTATATATATTTCCGTTTCACTCATTTCCCTAAAGCATCCAAATATTCTTGATCTTACATGTTCATCGTGGGAACGATCTTGATTGCAGTCTTTTCCGTAGAGTAGAAGGTACACATGGCGCTCTCCTGGCCGGGAGAGTCCCCTGTGGTAGTCCTACACCCAGTCAACCACCCCGAGGTCACTGTCAAGACATAGCGGTGACTACGGCACGCATGATAAGCGCACCAGTAGCAATCCCGCACTGACACGCGGTCAGTCGTTTCCGCTAGCGGGTACGCCCAAAGTACAGCACGGAGCAGTATAGGGCCTTGCCCTCTCAGAATAGGGGTCTCGCCCCTCCACAGTCCGTGCACCCTCGTTTGACTACCTCGGTTTGCCTAGAGGGCCTAACAAGTTGGTGTAGGGTGGCTAGCTGAACCTCGGGTCCTGTGGGGTGGCTAGCTCCCTCCTTACACTAGTAGCTCACCTCGGTACCACGTACACGAGGGCCAACAGGAGTCGGTGAAAAGTGGCCAATCCTAACCCCAGGTCTCAACCCAAGGGAAGCTAGCTCTGCTCTACACAAAAAGGGGACAGTTGCTCTCCTTGGTACCACGTACTCAAGAGCCAGCACACTTCCCATATACATTCCAGATTTCCGTCTATCCACAAGAGTTCTACTCCTAATTCCCCATAGGGTTCATGCTCATGTTCACCTCATTTATTCCAATCCAAATTTCACCTTTCACAATTCATTTCTCATCCATATACAGGCAGCTCGTGTTTCCATAATTCGATACATGCAACTAGTGATTTCACAAGTAATTGTTCATTAATTACAGGCAGCTCATATTCTAACAGGCAACTCATAATTATAATACAGGCAATTGCTAGTAGTTTATCTCAATCATGCATGCAAGTACATCATACAGCACAAACGGTTTATTCATTTCTCTACCCTAGGGTTCAGGCCACATCCTAAGGTTCCATTCGGCTATTTCCACAAGCACATTCTTATTTAAATATTATTAATGGAATTAAACCACTCTACAAGGCAACATGGGAGTAATGGGGGCTTGAACCACAGACCCAGGCATCTTTGTGAGCCTCAAACACGTAGCAGGCTGAAACTCTATACCAAGAAATACATCACAAAAGGAGAGTTCAAAACAGTGTACAACAAACTCTAGTACGTAGAGGAACTTGCGAGGAAAGTATAGGTATTTCGTTTGCATAAAACGAACTCCGATCGGACTCTAACAAGTCAAAAACGTGCCTACTGTTCAAAATCAGACGTCTGGGAATAATCCTAGACGTCTTAAAAGGCGTCAGATCTTACCTTAAGTCCCTGTGGTATCCTCAGACGTTCAGACCTTCTTTGTGATCGTCTGAAGGAAGTTCCAGATGTCGGACAATGCCTTCAGTCATCTGGACGCACCTCCGGACGTCTGGTGATGTGTTCAGACATCCAAAAGTGCGTGGGAAAGTATTTCGCGCTCCTTCCCAAAGCTGCACCTACATACGAAATCGCAGGTGCGGTCAGTTGACAAATACCCCTACGCTGCGATATGCATGGCGTAGGGAGATACGTACCTTGTGATAAATGTGCTTTTAAACGTCTGGCCTTAGCTCCAAACGAACAGGTACCCCGTCAGTCATCTGGACTCCACTCTAGACGTCTGATATTGGAAAACTTTCAGTATCAAGAACTCCTCGCAGCTCTCTCCACTCGCTCCACCTCATGCCGCAGCAGCTCCAGCCGCTGCAGAGGGCCAGGAGGCCACCTCCCCGAGCCCTCTCCTCCTCCCACACACTCCTGCCAGTGGTCGTGTGAGCTCCGTCGAGCTTCCACCGAAGCTCCTCCGACCTTAGGCCTCCTCCTCCTCCCGTGCTCTCCTCCTTCCTCCCTCTTGCTCTCCCTTGCTCGCCCCCTCTCACCGCTCCCGCACAACACTGAAGGTTGTGGTGGCTGGTGTGGGGAGTGGAGAGGAGATAGGAGGGGGGGTTTAAATAGGAGATGTGGGGTTTAGGGTTTGGGGAAGAATGAGGAAGGAGAGAGAAGAGGACGGTTCTGTGCACCGCTCACGCATAAAGCGCAGTGTGCAGTACAAAAATTTCATTTTCAGATGTCTGGGAACGGGTCCAAACGTCTGGACAGGCATCTGACTGAGACTCCAGACGTCTTAAAAGGCTAAAAATATCACGAGTTATTACACAGCTAGTACTTAGAAATAGAAATGAAATATGGAAATGTGTTAAACATTTACAATTGCTTGAAATGTTTACTGCTTTTAAATTAAATTGCATTAGTTGACTTTTATGCTTGCCACTCTACTCAGCTTTTACTGACGACTACCACTTGTGTTCAAGTCAGGGAAGTGAGCAGCCAGTACCCCTTGCTGCAGAGGGAGCTAGGCCTAGTCAAGCCCAGCCTTAGTGGATTTTTCCTTTTTGCTTCCACTGTAGCATGACTTACTTCTTTCCGTTGTCATGAGTATCCATGCCTTAGACTTGTAGTTCTATTTCTATCTTTTCATTGTGGTTGTGATGGTTACGTTGGGAGCTTTACTACTCTCTTGTGATGCTATTTATGATTTCAATCTACTGTTCAACCTCTGTCTTTTAATTAATGTTCTAGCTATGTTGCATGCATAGAATGATTTACTTTTTGGTATATTTCTCGATGGATGATTGGGTCTTAGGTTAGTCAAGGCGATCCGACCTGAGTTCCACATAGAGCGGGGTTCGGGTCGTAACAGCTAGTATTCTAAATGTCAAGTAAGATTTGATCCCACAATTGGATAGAGATCTAAGGATATTCATCATATTAGGATTAGGGTTGGATCCTTATAAATATCCTCCAAGGCAACCCTAATTCCTCATTCAATCACAATCAAATCAAAATTATCTCCACCCAAAGGCCTCCCATCAAAAGAAAGAAAGAGAGCATTGTCGACTCTCTTTGATTCCTTTGTTTCCAGATGTCTCAAACGTCCAAAGTCCTTGCTAGATGTTCAAAAGAAAAGGCATCAGACATCTAGAAGTCGTTTTGGATGTTTGATCCTACGTATTCTCTTACAATAAAACCTAAACATCAAGAGATTACGCTGAGGAAGAAGGACGATCGTCATTCTGGATTCCTATGAAGGTGTTCTCAGGATTTGACCATGGTTGGACATTCTCAATATGCAAGGTTTCATCCATCTATCAAGAAGAAGGAATTCCAGGTGCTTTGGGACTTGTAAAAGACAATACGCATGAGATGTTGAACTATGCTACCCACGAAGGTATAACCATCTATAATGGTAGGAACCCAAAATGAGAGAAAATTAAATTTTCCCATGTGATTCCAATTTTAGGGCATTTATTTCTACACTTGGTTGAATTTTTGACATCGATTTGATCACAATTTTAAAAATTTTAAAGCATTTTTCATGCTTCTACAATATCATGGGTCGATCAAATCAATTCATTTACTAGGGATGGATTAGGTCTCCAAAAAATCCTCAAATTAGATCAAAATGCTCTCCATTTTGATTCATGTGTACCTACATCCCCATTTATTATATTTCATGCGTAACTTTATTTACACAATTTTGATTTTTGTCAAATAGAAATAATTGAAAAAATTGAGTGCATTGTATGTCTTTTACAAATGACATTTCGTTATCGAAAAAGATTGAGATATAACAAATAGAAAATATAAACTTTGAAAATAAGTCTTAGAATTTATGACCAAGTATGAGTGAAGATCAAGCATATGCCATGCAAGTCTAGTATAGAGTAGAAACGAAATGAGGACACATCTAAATCAGATTATACTCCAAAGAAAAATCTTTCAAAATATTTTTGATCAATTTTCCAACAGAAATGACACATAATTAAAGCAAATTGATTTAGGGGGAAGAAAGCTTCTCTGTAACAAATGGATTTCTTTGTAAGTCAAACAAAGAAATATTGTAGAGCACACGCAAGCTCTTCTATATAAATTGGATATGAATATTGGCACACTAAAATCGATGTGTGGCCATGCACCAAGGATTGGTCTTGCAGTGGGACTTAAAAAGAAAGATAAAAATTGAAATATCACCGGCAGAGTACAGACCGAAAGAGACACGTGAGGTGGCTTACATATCCGCAAACGTTAATTAAAACTCCAATTAGAAAATGGAAGAAACCATCCTAGGCCATGATTAGGAGCTAGTCTTCCACAATGAATTCCAATAATACTAATGTTTTTTTTCTTTTCTTTTCTGAAAAGGTAAATATAATGACCATGGGATTTGTTCCCTCGCCTCTGGGACTACCACGTTTCTTTCTCTATGCAATTCCCCTGCGTATTAAATCATCTACAAAGGATCTTGTCAATCACTCACTCGTTCAGAATGGCAATACATACTGCATGATATCATTCAAAATTACCTGATGACTGCTCATACCATCAACATAAATAAATGCCTCACACTTAACACACATTTTTATAAATTGAATTATTTGTATCCACAAACATGTGCTTGCAGACGTACTCCATCGGACCTGGTTGTTTAACTCCAAAATTAGACATAAATCAATTGATTGATGTATCAGATACCCCATCAGAATAACCCAAGTTAGATGCACTTACCACCAGCCAAAAAAAAAAAAAAAACAATCAAACAAAAGAAGCAAAGGTTTCTTGACCAAACACACCAAAACACAGACTCAGTGCCCAATGGAGAACCATGTTCCTAAGGAAAGGATCCTTCAACTACAAGCTGGGAGATGGAGAAGGCTTTACAACAATGTGCCTCAACGGGTAGGCCACGTTGCCACCTCCAGCATGCCTAACAAACTCAGCTGGTGTCAGGAACCTGCCATGGCAGACACAGATGATCTTCACCTCCTCCCCCTTCTTGTACTTGTAGAGGAAGCCCTCAACGACCCTCCCGTTGGGGCCTTCACCCCTGGTCAAGACACATGGCATCTGCTCCATCAGACCATTGCTCCTCTCCTCTAACTTCTTCGGCATGCCATTTGCAGCAACCGGAACGGGTGGGATCACACGATTGACCGCCCAACTTGGGCCTGTCTGCATGAGGGAGGGGCTCCTCTCAGCATTCGTGGTGCCTGTTGATCCTGCAAATATCAGCCAAGAGCAAATAGATAGATAGGATCGCAATGCATTGAAGAACGAAGAAAGGATAACTGAAAACACAAGAATGCAGCATTCTTTGTATTTTGAACAAAACATGAAACATGGTTTGAGAAGTATGCAATGTAAAAAAGCTCGCTAAGTATTTGAGTTGCAGAGGCATCAAAATCCCAGTCCAATGAAACATGCAAGCTAGCACCAGCGGAAAAATTGAACCCACTCAAATGATCTGATGGTTTGGCAGTCAGCCAAATACTTGCAATTTTTTAAACAATTGGTTCACATACCCCAAAAAAAAAGGTTCTTAAAGTTAAAAGAACCAGGCAAACTTCAGCTGAACTCGTCCATGCAGATTGGACTCCATGCAAGCTGCAAGAAATCAGATGCGTAGACTGGATTGGCCAGAGGTCCGGTGTCGTGTCCTAACTTAGACTTGGTCATTACAAGAACAGATTCAGGTTGGCTGAACTCGTTTTCTTTCAACTGATGTGGAATACTGGGATAGTATTGAGAGCCCACATGCATAAGCATCACATGCTTTTTTGTTTTGCTGCATCGATCTTTTTCCTTTTTTTTTTTATTTTTTGTAGAAATTGAGCACCACAGGAAAAAGAGAAATTACATATTAGACACGAGGATTTACATGGAAAACACTCCATATGGGGTAAATGGATTCGCACCCAAGATCCTTTTACCTGTAACTCAATATCTATTAAGGAAATTTAGCACACCGATCTCAATATCAATTTCAATTAGGATGGAAACACACTTGGAAACAACAACGCTTTTTATGGGGCATGAAATGCCTACAATAGAATCAAAACAAAACCAAAACCAAACCTTTTCCTATGTAAAGTTGGTCGGGCATTAGAAGCACATATAAAAAGCGTGAGGGGGATTGCCATGGATTCCTCAGTTTTCCCAAATGGGATTCTGGGTCAACAACAGAAAAAAAGCAGGAGGCTGATTGCCATCACTCATATCGTGAGCATGCACATGCATGTGTGAATGTGTGCTTTTTTGTGGGGGAAAGGGAGAGATTGCTGATTACAGATCGTGTCTTCATTTTTGGATGCACAAATTAATGCATATAGGATATGATATGCACCAATGTCCACATCCTCTGTTAGGAAACAGGCAATTCCAATCATAGTGCATAGTCAGAGAAAAATTCACTAGCTCTTTAAACACTGTATTACCCAATTAAACCAACCATGCAGAACCCTCTTGACAATATCCGTTTCTTCACTCCTAAGCCTCTTCCTCACCCAATGCAAAAACTGAAAACTGTAAGTCCAACGAAAGAATTCCTTATTCGTAACAAGGGAAACAATTGAGCTGTGAACTTATCTTAAAACTGAGCTCCATTTGAGAAATTCAAATTCACAAACCAGTGAAACATCCTAGCAAGAAAATGCTGATTTATTTCTGTTTTTTGAATGCAGATCTGGCTAAAATGTCATGCATCTATTCTAAAATTATTTTCATGAGACATGGACGTAACCATTCCACCTAGATTTTTCCTTTTCACGGCTAGTCCCAAGGGCCAATAAACTAAGAACGTTGCATAAGGTCATCAATGACAAGCAAAAACTTGGTCAAATTTGAATGTTGTGCTATCAGTTGTAAGCAAAAATGTGGAGGATATGTATGGCAAAAAGGAAGGTGATGCGATGGATGTGTAGCCACGGAAAGAGAGATTGAATTCAAAATGAAATTATCAAAGGAAAGGTTTGTGCGGCACCGATAGAGCTAAAGAATAAAATGACAGAAACCTGTTTTAGATGGTACTGACATCTAAAGAGAATGCCTTTTCACGCACCAGTGTAACCTAAGAATAGAGGTACGAGAATATCAAAAAACTGTTGGACAGACTATCATGACTTGGTTTTTTTGGATTTACGTTATAAAGTAACTTCAAAAACTCCAAACAAGGGCAAAGACCCCATGTTGTGGGAAAAGGCTTGATCATTGTCTAGACACAAGCATGTCTGATTGGACGAGATGTGAAGTATATGGCAAGAGTATGCTAAGGATTCTCTACAGATTATCATATTTGAAAAGCTTATCAAGTGCAAATTATATTGCTATTGTTGAGTGGTAGTATATCTGGGTACAGATTTTCTGGGCGTAGGTCCGTATAAACATTATCATATATAATGCAAACACCCCTATTTTATTTCCCCAGTGAAGAAACCCTAGCCAATGTGTGAGACGGAGATCTAGGGAAGTTATTCCCATGGTTTTCTCCCCTTTTGAATCATGATTTTTGTTGAGTATAAGGGCATATTTATTATTTCTATGCTTCTTGGGTGTCTTTGTAATTCTCCCAAACTTCTCTAGCATAAAAAAGAGGTTAGGGTTTTCTTCTAATAATAAAACTTCTCTTTTTCTTAACATGGTATCAAAGTAGCTGTCATAAACTGGTATTCGGATATCTTACCAAATATCCACCCAAAACAATGATCAAATCACCAATACATAGGTGATTTGATCATCCAAATCTCGATGGATCACTAGAATAAGGGCAATAACGATGGAGAAGAGATCACCACTGCCGCTGCCGTCTCACACTGCAGGTGGGGGCCTAGCATCGCCAGCTAGACCACTGTTGCTGCTGGGCTTCCACCGTGGGGGTTTGGCGCTAGCTAAACCACCGTCACCACCGCTGGGATGCCACCATGGAGGTCTGGTGTCGCTAGCCAGATCGCCAGTTAGACTGAAGGACCAACCCTCATCGACGCCCCCAGGCCCACAATCGATCTGATGGTGGCTCTGCAGACTAGTGTCCCACTCCAGCTTATGATTCCTTGGCGTGGGATGAAGGTTGCCTTCCATGTCGTCGGTGTGGTGATGAGTTTTCTCTTGCCATTGAAAATTACATCTCTCTCAATACATGATGTGAAGAGGTTAATTTCAGACTACAAAGGACTATCATGTGCAGTGCAAGAAGATTCAAGAAAGAAAAGGACTAGAGGAGTGTCAATAATCGACTTTGGAGCCTCTGTTCATCTTACAGGGGATAGAGACAGGCTTATAATTCCATTGGTCCACAAGGGATGAAGAATGTCTGAGTGGCTAATGGAGCCACATCACTAGTCACTGCAATTGGGCGTGTACATGCCTCTCCAGAGATGTTGGTTGAAGGGGTACATTGTACTCCAAAGTTTCCAATGAACCTACTTTCCGTTAGTCGTAGCTGTAAAGATCTTGGATGTCGGGTTGTATTTGATGAAGGCCATTGCTACTTCCAAATCGAAAGACAGGAGGCATTGTTGGTGGTGGAGTAGAGTGAGGTGGTCTTTACTATCTCGACACACCTACATTGTTCACAGGAGCAGTCTCCATAACTATTGATCCCTGGCTATGGCATAAGATGCTTGGGTACCCTTCGCTCAAGAAAATGCGACAAATGTTCGTGCAAGAGCACCACGATCGTTAATTTTAATGATAATAAAACATTTATTATTTGACATTTACATTTGAGTTTAAGATTTTAGGATGAAATGCAAATGGAAGCAAGTGTGAGGAGCTAAAGCTCACGTCTATGGCAGATTAGAGGAGCTTGATGGAGGAGAGAGAGTTTTGCTTAGGGCTAAAACTTGAAGAAGAAGAAGAAGAATATGATAGAACATTTATCTGAATGTATTTGTCTTTCATTCTCTAGATTTATGTTAAAGAGCTCAAAGTATAACACCCTTAGTCCTGGGAAGACTTACAGAACCTTAGAACACTTAAGTAAAATCAGGAGTTAAACCAGAAAGCTAAAATAGGTTTCAGCCTTTCCATTCAGACGTCCTAACCCAATTTCGGATGTCCTTCCAAATGTCTGATGACCTTGACAGACGTCCAATAATATAACCATTAGCCAGTCAGAACTGGGTCTTCAAGAACCAACTTAGGATTATTTTAATATTATTCCCAAGTGTCCAGAGAGACCCTTAGATGTCTGATAAAGAGACGTTACACCAAAATCTTAAGTCGGCAGACCAAACCTAACCGTTGGCTTCTCAGGAATTAATTCCTGCAGAGAACCGTTATCAAACGTCCAATAGACTGTCCAGATGACTAGTAAGACATCTGACCTTGTTACACTAGAACCTTATTTAAATCTGATCCAAACTAAGAACAAACCCGCACAAAATTAGACATCCAAAATATCACCTAGACGTCTAAAAATGGCAACCCAGACATCTGACCTAGAACCCTATTTCCGTCCAACTAAATCAGGAACTCTGACCCCTTACATCAGACAACCAAAACGTTTGAGTCGTTTGACCCGTCGTCTGACCCAAAAATTAGACATCTGATTCAGTTGTTAGAGTCATGATTTGATTGAGATTTTGGCCTAATTCTTATTAGATTTTATCCCAACGACTATGAGGCCTCTCCAACGTCTTCTTCAAGGTTCCTAAGACCTCTATAAATAGAGGACCTCTACCTTGCTTAACTTTGAGATAATTTTTTCCACTAGAAAGGTCATTTTGTGAAAGATCAAAAGAAGTGTCCCTGCTCTCCAAGCTTCCTAGTATACTTCCAAGAGGATCAAATTACTACGCATTCACACCGAATCACTTCCATCTCAGGGAAGATCTTTTGGCTATGGAAACTTAGGTTCAAATTATATTTCAAGCTCTATAGGTCTTTTGTATTTTTGTTTTCTTGGTTGGGTATTCACGTAGTAAATTCTCATCTCCTTCGTGATACAAAATACTCTTCGTGAAGAAGGGTTGAAATCATTACCCTCGTATAAGTAGTGTGGTTGTATTAAGGTTGTATCACCCTCGATTTTAAGTGATACGCTAGTGGATTTGATCTACTCGGTAGATCAAAAAATCTTAAGTCGAGAGGCTTAAGTGGTGGTTTTACCCGAGTTAAGTTTCCACCTAAAAAGACTTGTCTCTTGTAAAAAACACTTGTGTAATTGATTTTTATTTGCATCTATTTTTATTCCACACCATCCACTCTCCTCTAATGCACCTATAGTTGGTATCAGAGTAAGGACTCACAAATCAACGTAACAAACCGACGAGAACATGGGGGGAGCATTTTCTCAATGAAACAATCTAAGGGACAATCCACCACCCGTCCACTATTCTTTGACGGGAGCAACTACACGTTTTGGAAGTTACGCATGAAGATGTGGTTGCAAGCCAATGACTACACTATATAGGAGAGATGCGAGACTCCCTTCGACATTCTGGAGAAACCCACGGGAGGATACTCTAAACAACAAATTAAGGAGCTATACTTAATGCAAAAATAATGAACACATTGTATTGTGCATTAAGTCCGGAGGAATTTAACTGGATTTTGCAATGCGTTACTGGCTACGAAATATGGAAAAATCTCGAGGTAACGCATGAAGGTATGTCAAAGGTAAAGTCTTCTAAAATCAATTTGCTTTCTCAAGAATTTAAATCCTTTATTATGAAAGATAACGAAACTTTGAGTGAGATGTATACTAGATTCAACTTATAGTGAACAATCTCAAGTCACTAGGGAAGACTTTCATTGAAGGAGAGCGTCAATCAAGGTTACTTCATTCCCTCGGAGCCGATTGGGAACAAAAAGTAACCACCATCGAGGAAGCTCACAAAATTAAGGAACTCAAGATGGAAGATCTACTCGGCAACCTCATGGCATATGAAAATAAGATGAAGCAAAGGAAAAAGGAGACACCAGAGCCTAAGATGAAGAACCTTACCTTCAAAGCCGCATCGGATAGCGAGGTAAGTTCCGACGACGAGGAACTTGAATTTTTAGCTAACAAGTTTTCCAAGTTTCTCAAGTATAGGGAATGCAAGAAGAAGGAGAAGAAAGAAAGATCAACTCGTTGCTATCATTGCAACAAGAAGGGGCACATTAGACCGAAGTGCCATCTCCTGAAGAAGGAAAAGGAGAAAAGCAAGAAGGCATTCCAAGCAACTTGAGACGACTTGAGCTCGGAGAAAGAAGAAGAAACAAAGAGCAAAACCACGTGCTTCAACTTCATGGCTACTACGGATCATAGCAACAATGACAACGAAAATAACTCTAACAAGTTGGAGGTAAACTGTTTCACTTTAGATGAATTGCAAGAAGCACTAGAAGAGTTATCTAAGCTTAGTAAATCTTTAAAATTAGAAAACAAAAAATCTAAAAAAGGAGTCCATTGCCTTAAAATCCAAGGTAGATAATCTTATTACTAAAGATTTAGATTTGAATGCCTCTTTTAATTCCATTAAGTGTGAAAAGAATACACTTGTGTTGGAAAATCATGAGCTAATCTTAAAGAACACAAATTTGATTGAAGAGTATAGCTTATTAAAATATGAATCTTTTATTTTAAAAAGCAAGCTGAGTTTCATCGAAAATGACCTTGCTTGCCTTAAAGAAAAATTGAATAAGTTGCTAGTTCAATTAGCTAGAATTACAAAAGGAAAGACTAAGATAAATGATAGTTCTAGAAATAAACACACTAAGAGTTTTTATGCACAAAGGCCAAATGGTTGGACTCCAAGTGGACCCCAACCTTGGTTGAAAAGGACTAACTATAGAGGACACAAGAAAATGTGGGTACCTAGACATCTAGTCAATTCTTGTTTTGTACAACACCAAAACACTCTGATCAATCCAAGATACTATCTTTATGAAGTTCGTGATGGAGGAATGAGAATACTTGGACAACCAAATGGGTATGGAGGTTGGAATCCATACCATTGAAGGTAAAATACTTTTGATTTTGATGATATATTAGCATCAAGATAAGGGAGTAATCCAAATTTGTTATATGGTATAATTACATTGAAAAAGGGGGAGATCTTCCCTGACTATAGTTGATTTAAAACTTACACAAAAATGCATGTATTTAAGGGAAGCTTTTTAAAGCTTTATTAGCTATGTTTCAAACAAAAAGGGGGTGTTAACCCAATTTTAGAAGAGAATGTTTTAAGTGGGAGTCATAGGGTACGATAATTAAAATTGATTAAATATTTTTGATAATGTCAAAAAAGAGAATTTTTTGGAATATTATTTATAATTTTGTCATCATCAAAAAGGGAGAGATTGTTGGTGTAATTGATGATAATAAAACATTTATTATTTGACATTTGCATTTGAGTTTAAGAATTCAGGATGAAATGTAAATGGAAGCAAGTGCGAAGAGCTCAAGCCCACGTCCATGGCGGATTGGAGAAGCTTGATGGAGGAGATAGAGCTTTGCCTAGGGCTAAAGCTTGAAGAAGAAGAATAGAATAAAACATTTATTTGAATGCATTTGTCTTTTATTCTCTATATTTATGTTAAAGCGCCCAAAGTATAACATCCTTAGTCCTAGAAAGACTTACACAACCTTAGGACACTTAGGTAAAATCATGAGTTAAATCAAAAAGCTAAAATAGGTTTTAAATAGACTAATCAGACGTCCAACATGATAATCAGACATCTGATCCTGACTTTTAAGTCATCTGATTTTATGACTAGGCATCCAATTACCTAGGCTAGAAAATCATAGTCTATGCCTTTCCATTCAAATGTCCTGACCTAATTCCAAACATCATTCCAAACGTCTAATGCCCTTGACAGACATCCAATAATAAGACCGTTAGCCTATTAGAACTCCATCTTCAAAAACCAACTTAGGATTATTTTAATATTGCTCCCAGATGACCGGAGAGACTCTTAAACGTCTGATAAAGAAATGTTAAACCAAAATCCTAAGTCATCAGACCAAATCTAACCGTTGGCTTCTCAGGAATCAATTCCCGTAGAGAACTGTTATCACCAAATGCCCAAAAGACTGTCTAGACAACTAGTAAGACGTCTAACCATGTTGCACTAGAACCCTGTCTAAATTTGATCCAAAACAGTAACAAACCAGCACTAAATTAAACATCCAAAATGTCACCCAGACGTCGTAAAATAGCAACCTAGACATTTGACCTAGAACCATGTTTCCATCCAACTAAATCAGGAATCTAACCCCTTGCATCAGACGACCAAAACGTTTATCAATCGTCTGACCAAAAAATCAGATGTCTAATTCAGCTGTTAAAGTCATGATTTGATTGGGATTTGAGCTTGATTCTTCTTGGATTTTATCCCAACGAATATGAGGCCTCTCCAAAGCCTTCTTGAAGGTTTCTAAAGCCTTTATAAATAGAGGAGAACCTCTACCTTGCTTGAACACACTTTTGAGATAATTCTTTCTACTAGAAAGGTCATTTTGTGAAAGATCAAAAGAAGAAAGTGTCCCTGCTCTAGAAGCTTCCTAGTATATTTCCGAGAGCACCAAATTGTTGTGCATTTACACCGAATCACTTCCATTTTAGGGAAGACCTTTTGCCTATAGAAGCTTAAGTTCAAAATTATATTTCGAGCACTATAGGTCTTTTGTATATTCGTTTTCTTGGTTGGGTATTCACGTGGTGAATTCATGTCTCCTTCGTGAGACAAAATACTCTTCGTAGAAAAGAAGGGTTGAGGTACACTACCTTCATATAAGTTGTGTGATTGTATTGAGGCTGTATCACCCTTGATTTTAAGTGATACGTTAGTGGATTTGATCTACTCGGTAGATGGAAAAATCCTAAGTTGAGAGGCTTAAGTGGTGGTTTTTACTCGGGTTGGGTTTCCACCTAAAAAGACTTCTCTTGTGGTGAATGCTCGTGTGATTGATTTTTATTTGCATCTATGTTTATTTCGCATTGTTCACCCCCCTCTAGTGCACCTACAACAGATGTATCCAAGTCTACCAGATTCGATGACATTAATGTAAGGATTGCCAGCTTGGGAAGCACCACAGGAGCTCTTACCTACAGAGTAAGGTCGTAGTGAGTTCTACTCCATTCGCCTTGGTACATTGTGATGTGTGGGGACCTTCTAGGGTCTCTACACCAGGAAGGCACAGATACTGTGTTACTATTATAGATGATCATAATCATCTTACTTAAGTTTTCTTGATGAAAATTCGCTCTGAGATTCCACAAGTTATTCAACAGTTCTTAGCAGAGGTTCATAATCAGTATAATGGCATTGTCCGAGTCTTCCGTAGTGACAATGCCCCAGAGTTCATCGGGGAAATGGTCAGAGCCTCTTCTCTCGAGGCATTATTCACCAGACATCTTATGCTCACACGTCTCAGTAGAACGTGGTTGAGTGTAAGTTTCGACATCTCATGGACATTGCTAGGACCTTGATGATCCATATGAAGGTTCCTGAGCAGTTTTGGGAGGATGCCATATTCACCACCGCCTACCTGATCAACTGGGTATTTTTATCGGTTCTTCATGGACATATCCCTTTCCAGGTGATTCATCCAGATTGTGATAGGCCGTTTGCCATACCTTTTAGAGTCTTTGGTTGCACTATTTCATTTAGGAATATGGGAATCAAGATAAGTTCTCTCCCAGGGCAGTTAAATGTATTTTCCTTGGGTATTCCAAGACACAAAAGGGATACAGATGCTGACCTGAGCCACAGGAGGCACATTGTTACTGCAGATATCACTTTCTTCGAGAAGATTCCATACTTCTCTAAAGAAGGAACATCTATATAGGCTACTCTAGAGGAGACTCAGGTTTATCACCAAAGGCCACATCCTTCACCTGACACTAGGCCTTCTACTGATTTGGTAGATGAGCCATCTTTAAGGCGACCCAAAAGAGCGTGCATGCTCCATCCCCTCTCTCAGTATACAGGTGTTGCTCATCTTGTAGATGGAGTCAAGGCTGTCAAAGGCGAGAGGCGTTAAAAGGCGAGAAGGGTCCAAAACACCCGAGGCGCTAGGTGCTTGCCTAGACGCTCTCCCGAGAAAAATGAGGTGCTAATATATATATATATATATATATATATATATATATATATATATATATATATATATATATACACAGCAACTAAAATATGATATGTTACGATTGCATATATATAATATACAAGATATGTAAGTGATTAAACAAATAAGAGCAATGCACATACAGATGCACATTGATACATATCATAAGTGCATACAATTTTGTACATTTACATATACACATGTAAATGTACAAATTATATTTATATGCTATACTTATACACATGCACACATGTATATGCACATATATATTTGTATGTATAAGTTGACATGTGCGTACATACATACAAAAAACATACAAAATATGTGCGTGTATCATATGCATGTATATGTACATATCTATGCATATGTGCACATACATACACATAGATGTGTATTTAACTAAGAGAGAATACCCAATAGTTAGGTGAAAGGAAATTAAAATCATTAAAAGTATTTTAAAAAATAAAAAACCAACAAACTTGGTTCAGGTGCTCGCCCGGGGCACCTAGTGCCTTGGCCTAAGAGCTCGCCTAAGCGATGCCTCAGGAAAATCAGGCAAGGTGAGCCTTGTCAAGGTGCTAAGGCCTCACCTCACCTCAACTTGGTGCCTAGGCGAGCGCCTTGACAGCACTGGATGGGGTTCGTCAATTTGCTTCAACAATCACTGCCTCTACAATTCCCAGAGATTTTGCTTAAGCCATTCGTGACCCTAGGTGGCAAGCTGCGATGGATGCGAAGATACAAGCTCTACAGTCACGATAGACATGGGATCTACTATCTTGTCCTAATTGAGCTACTGTGGTAGATTGCAGATGAGTATACACCATCTATAAGCCTGATGGGATAGTGGACAGGTATAAGGCCAAGCTTGTAGCTAAAGGTTTCACTTAGACATATGGGGTAGATTATTTTAAGACCTTTTCCCCTGTAGCACGCATTACTTTTGTCAGAATTATTATTTCTATTGCTGTGATTAGGAGATGACCTCTACATCAGCTTGATATTAAAAATATCTTTTTATATGGTGATTTGTCTGAGGAGGTATACATGAGACAACCGTTAGGTTATAACACCCAGGGAAAGCATGTCTGTCGCCTACAGAAGGCAATATATGACTTGAAATAGAGTCCCCAAGCCTAATTTGAGAGGCTTAGTATGGAGATTACGAAGATTGGGTTCAAGCGCTCTACTTCTGATTACTCTGTCTTCATCCAAAAGACTGAATATGGAGAGCATACCTGTGTTGTTATTCTGGCAGTGTATATGGATGACGTGATCCTTACTGGAGATGATGAAGATGGGATTGCCCAGACCTTTGTTCCCAAGGACGTACGAGATTTGAGATATTTTTTGGGGATTGAGGCAATGCAACAGGGTCAGGCCTGTCCTTGTCACAGAGACAGTATGCACTTCAGATTCTTCAGGAAACTGGCTTGCTAGGAGCTAAGCCATCTGATATACCTGTGGAGCCGCCACCTACACACTTGTCTAATGAGATCCATTATATGAGGATATTATTGGTTACCGCAGTATGATCAATCATCTACTCTATCTTACTATCATGAGACTTGATATCAGTTTTGTAGTAAGCAAACCCAACCAGCACATGCAAGCTCCAGGTTATAGCATTGGCGTGAGGTTTGCCTCATTTTAAGGTACTTCAAGGGGACACTAAGCAAAGGATTGTATTACAGAGATGATTGTGATCTGGATATTATTGTTTATTATGATGCTGATTATGCCAGATCAGTGGATGATCGACGTTTTAATTCTGGATTTGCCATCTATCTTGGTGGCAATCTTATCTCTTGAAGGAGCAAGAAGCAGTGTTGTAACTCATTTGAGTGCCAAGGCAAAATATAAAGCAATGACTCTAGCAGCATGTGAGATTAGATGGATTGTCTCCTTCTTGCAAGATCTTAGGATCCAGACCTCTATGCCCGTTCCACTTCTTTGTGACAACAAGCCAGCTACTTAGATTGTCTCGAATCTAGTTTTTCATGAGAGGACAAAGCATGTCGAGGTTGATTGCCATTTTATTCGTGATGCCATTCTTACTAGCAGGACTAGCATCCCATATGTCTCCTCAGAGCTCCAGCTTGCAACTATATTTACTAAGGCTTTAAAGAAGCATCTGGATTTCTTATGCGACAAGTTGGGTCTTATCGATATCTACGCCTCAACTTGAGAGGGAGTGTTGAGTATAATAGCATATTTATTATTTTTATGTTTCTTAAGATGTCTTTGTAATTCTCCTAAACCTCTCTAGTATAAAAGAGAGGCTAAGGCTTTTTTCTAATAATAAGACTTCTGTTCTTCTCAACAATTTTAAAATGGCATCAATTTCTTTCCCCTTGGATAGGAATCGTTCACATTTGTACTAAAACTATGCCTGAGAATCAATAATAATCTAGTTTTCTTTTTTGAAAAAAAATAATAATCTAGTTAATTATTAATTTAAGAAGTGATTGAGATTTCTATGTATGTGGTCGACGATGTTGGCGATCCTATGGAGCATGTGGTTAAGAAGGAATGGAGTCGTGTTCAAGGGCAAGATGCCCTATGTTGAAAATATTGTTTTCTCCATTTCATCTTAAGTGATGTTTTAGGAGTCGACCATGTAATTGTAATCCATTTTTAGAGTAATGAAATTGGGTGGTTATCCCATGGGTAATCATCCTTCAACTTTTCAAAAGAAATGTATGGAAATTATAATCTAAAATTTCTCGATCCCTAAACAAGACTTACTATATCCATGTCAATGATGTCCTAGGAAGTAAAGGAATTCTTCTACGATTGATCACCAATCATAGTGAAACCAATGACATGGAGTCCAAATAAGATTTAGACTAAAGGTGATTCTTGATGAAACAATCATGTGAAGTGGCTCATAACAAATTCCTAATTTTATAGGATTTAGGGTTTCTTTGTATATGTAATGGAACCCCTTATAGAAGTTGGCAAATCCTCCATGAAACATGAATCACCACGGTATGGCCCGTTTAAAAGAGGACCATATTGTTCAAGGAAATATCCTTCTTCCTTTCCTAGGTTAGGGTTTCCAAATAATCGATTGCCAAGTGTGATTGTTGTTGTGCATTCTTCGTGATTCTTCATTTCTGCAACTATGAAATAACATGGTGGCCAGCTTACGTTGTGACTTCGAAGAAGCCTGTCCACATGTCTAGAGATTTGATAGAATGCATTCTTTACATACATAGGTATAAAACATTTGAATTAATGCCAAAGTTTTACCTACTTCTTCCTATTTTTTTACTGCAAGGGACTCATGTAGTCTGTAGAAATTTTAGGTGGAAGAATAATTATTATTATTCATAAAAGGAGAGATCCTAACCCTCTTTATATAAAGAGATGCAAGGGAAAACATAGAAATCTAATTAAACACTTACTAAAAATAGTAAAGGCTAAATATAGAGATAGAATCCCTAATTTTATTTCTTAACATTCTCCCGCAAGTCGAGATGCAGAAGATGACAAAGACTTGGATCCTTAAGGTTGTGAAGATACATTCTTGTCGACGTGGCAGTCCGTTCTTCGTGTCTTCAACCCTGGGTGCCTATCACGACCCGATCCCGACTCCCTACAGAACCCGAGATCGGCTCGCCTCGACGAACCTCAAGACCCAGTCGTCCAACAAGAAACAACCAAATACATACTCATTCCACAACCACACAAGTAATGTAACTAAGAAGAAAATATACAACTGACAGTAAAAGAAAGAGAACAGCAAACTACAAGATTATTACATGATACAGCAGAAATGTATTGTTACAAATATAGCCATCACAACAGGAAACTAGTAGAAATATAACCACAAGCTACAGGTACTCACTACAACAAAACTCTTTGCAGCGAAACAAAAGAAAGGAAACTATGGCTAGGTTCGACTGGAACCAACGCCCTCAACAGCCAGTGACTCTGGCTACTCGAATCCCTGACCTGAACATAGTTACAAAATCCGAGGTCAGCTAACGCTGAGTAGAGTGGTGGTTAAGTCATTTGCATGCAACATAATTAAACAATAACCAACTAAATATACAATTGTTGATTATTTATTTTCATCCGTTTCCAATTATCTGGTTTATGTGTTTTTGAGTTGAGTACTCTAATTAGGTTCCGTGACATTGCTTAATCTTTTTGTTCCCTAGGGGAACAATCTCGCTTGCAATTTTCCCTTAATGCAGGATGTACACGTGACACTCTCATGGCCGAGAAAGTCCCCGTGGTAGTCCTACACCCGACCTACTACCCCGAGGTCACCATCGCAACATAGCGGTGACTATGGCACAGCAATAAGCTTATAGGTAGCTACCCCGCACTGGCACGTGGTCAGTCGTTTCCACTAGCGGGTACGCACAAACATATAGCATGGAACAACACAGGGTCTCGCCCCTCATAACAAAACAGGGGTCTCGCCCCTCCACAGTCCGCGTACCCTCATCCGACTATCCCGGTTTGCCCAACGGGCCTAATAAGAGTCGATGTAGGGTGACCAGTCCTAACCCCGAGCCTCATGGGGCAGCTAGCTCCCCCGAGACTAAGTAGCTCACCCTGGTACCACGTACGCGAGAGCCAAACAGGAGTCGAAGTAGAATGGCCAATCATAACCCCAGGTCTCAACCTAAGGGGTGGCTAGCTCCCCTCTACTCAAAAGAGATAGTTGCTCTCCTAGGTACCACGTACACGAGGGCCAGCTCACTTCCCTTAACCAAATCCGAACAGCCACCCGTAGGCAACATGTTTTAAAACCATCAGATTTTCCGTACTACAGTATTCTTGATTTCTTTCTAAATTTCCCGTAGGGTTCGTACATGAACTTTCTCACTTCCATATCTGGTTCGTTACATGTAGAACAGGCAACTCAAATTTCACCATCGATTACTCAGTACAAGTATGTATTTGTATTCATGACATGGTTCATTACAGGTAGTACAGGCAGCTCATAATTTATTTCTTTTCAGGAAGCATCACGGTAATTCAATCATTCATTAACTACACATGCATTTCTTCCAACCCTAGTGTTCATTTCACAACTTAGGGTTCAATCGAATATATTCTAAAGTAGCATGCATTTGTCTCTTTTCAGTCCTACGGTTCATCTCACAACCTAGGATTCAAATAATTCTATACATGCAATTTAATTATTAACTCTGGGATTAAGGTGAAAACCACTCTACCAGGGTAACCGGGTGGAACGAGGGCTCGTACGGTAGCTCCCGACATCTCCGCAAGTCCCGTATACTCTACGGACTGGAGACCTATACCATGGACCAACAAGTCAAACAAACTCAAAACTATATAAACACTATATCATTAAGTAGAGAAACTCGAACGGTATCTAACGACATTTCATTTGCGGAAATTCGACTCCGTTTGGGCCCTGAACGGGCCCAAAAACATTAACCCTGACCAAAATCAGACGTATGGAAAAAGTCTCAAACGTCTTAAACGAACTCAGAGACTCACCTTACTCGGGACACCTTTTTCGGACGTCTGGAACTCCATGCAGACATCTGAGGGTGTCTTCAAACGTCTAGAGACACTCCCGAACGTCTGAAACCGCCCCGGTCTTTGCACTGACGCACCTCCCCAACCCCTGACACGTACACACAGTCAGACTTATCAGGAAGAGAAATAAATGAAAACTACGCGCTATCAGATGTTAAGTATTACCTTCGGATGTCTGATGGTATATCCAAACGTCCGATCCTGCGAAAAAATGAGTCCGCAGAATCGTTTGCGAGCTTCTTCTCATCGCAAAAGCTGCGACAACTACAACACCTCCCCATCTCCCTCACGAGCCCTCTACTCTCAGGCCTCCGCTCTCTCCTCCTGCTCCCTCTCGGCGGTGGTGTGGGAACGAATGGAGGAGGAGGGGGGGTTTATATAGAGGTGGGAGGTATGGGAAGAGGCAAGGTGGAGGTGGAGGGAATGGGAGGGTGTCGTCGTGAGGTGACGGATGGGGTGGCGTGAGGGGTGAAGGGGATGGTGTATGGTGGGTTAAGGGAATGGGGTGAGGTACGATGGGGTAAGGTGTGGGAAAAATTACGAGTTTCTCCCCCCGCAAGTTCTCTTTTTCCCTTGTAATTCCCTCAACTAAAACCTAGGGGGTTTAAAATTGCACAAATACCCCTAAAAATTTTGGAAACGCCACACGATCCTAGGAAAGGGTCATTTCAGTGCCCCTTCTAGTACGCCCTCACAGAGCCAATCAACGATTGGTTTCTCTTAAGGTGTGAGTGCTACCCGAACTTTGACATCTTGAGATGACTCCTGTCTTTAATTCTTATATCTCCCACTCAACATATAAGGCCCAAAACAAAAAATAAACGTAGAACTTGAAGGGCTACACACAAAGGCCCCAAAGACAAGACACTAAAACATAAACTTGAAAATTAACTGGACTCAATAAGCAAATAACTTTTTCTCTCTAAACCCTAAAACAACCAACTAAAGAGAGAGCTCCTCTCCTTTGTCAAAGAGAGCCCAGCAGTGTGCCAATCGAGGCCCGAAAAGCCCTTAACTCCTCCCCAACATTGGAGAAGAGTACAAAAGGCGTGGAGGTGGCTCACCGGAGAAGCACCAACTAGAGAGGAGTATTATTCCACCTTCTCTTCTCCTTCCCTCTTTTTTTCCTAATTTCAGTGAGGGGCAGCGATGCTATAGTGACGAGGAGGTCGATGGTGGTGCTCCAGTAAGCCGGAGGAGATCCGAACCACCTTAGTCCAGTAGGGTGGCCTCCAAATAGTCGAGAGATCCCCTTAAATCCTCAATCAAATGAGGTTTGGTGGGTTAAACATACGATTTGGCCCACCCCTGTCAAGGGCGGTGTCGGACGTGTTGGGCCTCGCCGGCAGTGACTCCGGTGGCCAATGGTCATCGGAGGTGGTCAACGTAGTGGCTGGGGCACTAGTGATCCCTTCCATGTTGGTTCCTTGCTGATGCTTGGCCAGAGGCGGCGGCAGTGGCCGTTTACTTCACTGGCGATGAGCAGCAATAGCGGAAGAGGAAGAGGAAACTTGTGGGAGAGAGAGCCTCTCTGGTGGCTCATCAAAGGCCGGCGGCACCGCCGGAGGGCCTCCCCCCTCCAGGGTTCTCCTTGTAGGGTTTCTTCTTTCCCACGAGATCAAAACCATGTAGAGATTTTAAGTGGGAGAATAATTATTGTTATTCATAAAAGGAGAGACCCTAACCCGCTTTATACAGAGAGAGGCAAGTGCAAATATAGAAACTCAATTAAACACTTACTAGAAATAGTAAAGGTTAAATATGGAGATAGAATCCTCAATTTTATTTCCTGTCAATTTCCAATTTGTTCAAATCAGTCATAGTTGGAGACGAAGTCCAAGAATGATTGACAAAACATTCATACGAGAGCATTTTGAATATGTAAAGAATTTACTGCTACCATATTTGCTTCTCCTGTTGAACCAAGCATATCTTCTCCAGGAAAGAGTTACAGGTTTCAGTAAATTTCCTTTGCCATTTTTCACTCAAATAGGCCAGAAAGCCAATGCTTCCTGAAGATGAAATCCCACAAGATGGTCTGAATCTTTCAGATTGTTCCGCATTTTTCTATTTGTTATAACTCACTTCCCTAAACTTTCTTCAATGATATGCTCACTATATTTGAATAGGAGTTGTTCCCAAACTGTACCCTCTTACCTAAAAGAATTGTTGAGAAAATACACTTCGGTGTTATATTATTAAGTAGGCCTTGGCAGAGATGACTTAGGTATAAAAAGAAAAATAATAAATACTTATCAAAAATAAAAAAAAGTTAAAAATAGGACAACCAAAGTTAACTAATTAGATTCTAAAATATCTAATCTAGTTTATTCTCTAACAAAAATTAAAAAGAAAAAAAAAAAGAAAAAAGATATAAGAGTCATGAAAGCTCACCATATGGCTGTAGTAATTGAATCCTAAGATTGAGTTGACAATCTATTGTTTGGAAGGCATTGCGTAGGCCCATGATTTTAAAAATTGCACCTCAAGACATTCGAGGTGTATGCCTCAAGGCAAGGCAAAAGAAAATTGCCTCAAGACTATAGCCTCGAGACTGCAGTGTGAGGCATATGCCTGGGTTTGTCGAGATGAAGTTGAGGCGGCGAGGTGGAGCCTCAAGTGAAAGGCCAAATTTGAGGGTTATGTGAGCTGCATATGATGTAATAAAACAATTTTTTTTTTCTAAAATCCCAAACACATCACTTGACAACAATCGCCTTAACCTCTCAAAGCCTTAAAAAATCGATCACCCTTAACTGCTGCGAGTTCTTCTCCATCTTCAAACTCCCTCAATACCATTGTTGGTAGCTGCTGCTGCACCGCCAGTCACCAGTCACCTCCCCTGTGCGTCATCCCTTCCCAATTTGTCCCCTCTCCATTGCCCATCGCTAACCTCTTTCCCTTTCAAGTCTCAACCTTATTGTTGTTGTCAGTAAAGCTCTCAACCTCTCTTGAGTTACACATCACTTTTTTTTCTTGTTACTTATACGGTTATACCTTTATTTTTCTGTTTAGTTATGTTCAGGTATGTTTCAATGTTTTATGTGACTAGTTTACATGTTATGTGATCACTGATTTGATTTTCTTTGAAAAGGCTATGTGGTGATTATTTATATCTTGTTACATGTTTTTTATTATTGTTTTGATTTTTTTAGCACTATTATGCGATTAGTGTTTTGATTTTTTTGAAGAATTTACATGTTGTGTGGTACTTATGTGTATTTAAATATTGTTATATTAGTTTATGTGTGAATATTATGTATACACTGTGTAGTAATGATATTTAGTAACGGACATTTAAATATTGTGATAGAGCAAAAATAGCATGAAAGTGTATTTTTACATTGTTTTTTCATTATTAGCACTTAATAGTACATATTTATGTTATTTTTTCTTATTTTCCATACAAAAATGAGGCTTATGGCCCGCCTCGATGAAGGCAAATCACTTTGCATTTTTTAAAACCTTGCATAGGTCCACACATGCATAACTCAGCTGATCAATACTCTTAACTATTTCAGCAGGAGCTCCCCAATTCAAGTCCTGCGTAAGTGTATGTTGTGTGGGAAGCATATATACATGAACATCTTGAATGAAAATTGGTCGGTTGTCCACAGGTTCTGGGATATCACGAAAGAAGCCACGTAAAGGTGGGTTGGGTTTGTCTAAATGGAATTGCACGCTAAAGTAGATGCTGTAGTCAGCCACACCAGGGAGGTCTGCAAATTGGACCACAATTAACTTTCAAGTCCTTGTCAGGCACCGATAACATGGTCTTGCTTTATCATATTTTTCCCTCTCGTGACAGTATTTTGTTTTGCATTGTGGCAATTTGAAGACTAGAAACTTTATTATTGAATCTCAAAGAACAAAATATGGAGTTGGTCTCATGTTTCTAATTCTAATCCTAATTCTACTAGAAAGAAAACAAATCATATCTCATCATATCTCTATCAAATCTCTAACAGTCCAAAAAGCTGTCTCTATAATTAAGAAAAAACAAAATAAGAAAGAAATAATCCTAATTCCTAATTTCCGACTTTCTCTAACATGAATGTATATCCATCTAATATGGGCCAAGTGCTCCCTCAAATGTAGGATCTCTCGCAGCTTACAAATCTACCTCTAGATAGCAATTAGCACGAATTGCACCACAAGGAAGCCACCCTCTTCCACAAAATGTATGACCGTTTCAACTGTTGGAAGAAATATATTGTATGTCAGGATTAATGGACCAGGTGGGTTGTGTCTAGTCCCACCTCACCTATTTTGACATGCCTAGAGATGAAGAAGGCCTATAAATATGGGCATGCAACCACTTGTATCGTAGAGAAGAAATAATAGAATACTTGCCTGCTAGGGCTTCTCTTGTGGTCTCTACTCTTTATGAGATGGACTCTCCATGTAAACCTAAGCATTGTTATGATTCCTTTTTTTTAAAAGGAGCATTGTTATGATTCTTTCGATCTTCAATTGGTTTTACTTCTCTTATTTTTATTTTAACATGGTGTCAGAGTTTCCATTGCATTTTGTGTTGAAAATTATAGGAAACTTTTTAGGAAGAACTAGTTTCATCAAGAAGTTTCTCTAGTCCTTGGGAACAAGAAACATTTCCTATCCTGGGTGGCATGGGAGACCCCAATTTGCGAGAGACAAATGATACCTTGCTTACAAAGTGAATCTTAAAAATTGTCAATCACGTATGCCATTTTGGAAGTGGCTTTTCTGTGACTCTTATAAAGACATTGTTGATTAGGATGAGAGAAGAGTATTGATCAAGGGTGTTTCATACTTGTGGCAGGATTTGACAAAGTTGCTGAGAAAGGTCAAGCTTTATTTAGATGATTTCTTGGAAACAAAGTTAGATTTCGCTTTTGGACTCACCTTATTGTAGATTTGTATCCTCATCTAGTTTAGCATCACAACCTCTTGCCACCTATGTGGTTGACTAGCTACTACCAAGATTAGTCATGGATGACAAGGTTATGTTCAACCCTTCCAACAAGACCAAGGAGTTCTTCCTCACAATTAGGGCTTTGTAGGAGATTATTTTGGACCGTGGTCAAGATGGTTGAGTTCGATGGAGAATTTTAGAATTGAAAAGGCCTATCTCCCATACATGGAGTAACATCCACAACAAGACCCACTTTTACAAAAGGATTGCAAGAAGATATGGAAGGTTCATGTTCCTTTGAAGCTGAGATTCTTCATTTGGCTTTTAAGGAGGAAAAAAATTGTAACTTGAATTTTTTGGTGACAATGGCAACTGGACATAGAGGCCTCCTATGTTCTTTATGGAGCCAATGTTGAGGACACGTAGCACCTTTTCATTGCTTGCGCTTTGAACTTTTAGTGTCAAGATGATCTTCTAAAGGTGAACTTCAGCTCAGAGGAGACCTTCTGAAACAGTTTTTGTTCCTTTTCCTTAAATGCTGATGGATATGCACTTAAAAGGGTTACAGTTATCCTTTGTTGTGTGGTTGGAGTGCAAGAGTGTGATTTCTAGAGGAGAGTCTACTTGTTGATGGTCTGTTATACCACTCACATGCATTTTGTAATGCTTGGAGCAATTAGCACATTCTAATGGAAGTTAAGGGATTAACATTCCTTGTTAATCCCCTTTCTCTTTTTTCCCTTGTTAATCCACCTTTTCTCTTTTTAAAAGAACAAAAAGACATGGATAGCTTAATTACTTCTTGACAACTTTGGTAGTAATCTTTTGTTTTGTTTGTCATAAATCCATTTTGAACAAGATACGACGAGCTACAATTTTTTTTCCTTTTTTCAACTGACCAATGCTTATGCTTGTGCGCCGTTAGAACATGACTATCAGAAAAGAGAGTCAAAAGAATGCTTCTGAAGCAGGGCATGCCCATTTTAGGTTCTCTTAAATACAATAACAACAGCAACAGAGCCTTTTCCCATACTAATTGAGGTTGACTAGCATGGATTTCCATAGCTTGAATTAAAGTAATTAAGGTCATGATTAATGGTTTCCTTCCCACACTTATTTGGCCTTCTCCATCCCTACCTAAGATGCTCAATATCCATTTTAGGTTCTCTTGAAATAAATCAACCATTTTCATACAAAGTTATATAGTGCATTTATTAGTTTCCATTAAGATAATAAACCATTTTGATGTAATCCAATCGCTGCGAGCAACAGAACAGTAGTGCATCATATGCCTTGCTGCTTATATGTCCACCTCTAAAGTTAATTATAAAAGTGTTTTATGCTGTGTGTCCTAAATGGAACAAATACCCAAGAGATGGACAGAACATCTCATACGAACAAGCACCTAAACCAACCAAGTATATGACAACAAACAAAGGTCGCGTTTTCATTTGGTAACAACAAATAAAGGACAAGAATAATCCATAATAAGAAGATTTAAGATTTCACCCAAGAAATCAATGCAAGTGCAATGCACAATGTTCAAAAAAATGATACACAATCTTCGAGGTCATTGCATAGTGAGTACTCCGTATGTGGATGAGTATGGAGACGAGTATGCAATCTCGAATTTTAAATAATTAAAAATATTAAATAGTTTTTTAATAACTACTTGGTATTGTTAATTAAAACTTGCATTAGCATAATTGTAAAGATTTCTAAGTAGGCGCAGACAGAGCGTGGAGGCTCCTATGTGTGGATAGATCCAGAAATCTCACGCATAGTACTGGAACGTGCGTATAAGACATCTGGAATGACCACAAGGCATTTGATCTAGGTGATCATCGAGTCTGTTGAGAAGGCAACGGCTGGATGAAGGAGCAATTGCTCCTAGTTGACCTGCTGGAGGCTTGATTTGGCCTTGGTGATTCACAGCAGAGAGAGAGAAGTAAAGAGAGGAAAGGAGCTTTGTTGTATTGGAACTATTCTTCTATTTGCTCAACTGGAAATAGTTGGGAGGCTCTCTATTTTATAGAGAGAACATACCTATTAAAAATAGTAAAGATTCTATTTCTATTAGAAATTAAATCTTCTCTCATTTGGAAAGATCTAATCTCTTTAACAAATCCCACAACTAATTTCCTAAACCAACTTACTAAAAATAAGAAACAATTAAAAATAGAAAATAACTAACTAGGAATAATCAAAATAGGAAATACTAATTTTGGTGCATCCAAAATTGGTCCAAAGGATCATGCACTGGTGACTGTTGGGTCTCCAGATAGCTACCACGTGGCACTACCACGTGGCCTGATGATTGTCACATGGGATATTTTCCAAATCCCAACAATAATCATACTAAAATGCGTAATGCATACTAATTTTAGCCAAAAAAAAACTGACTTGCTAAATGGATGATTGACTGAACAGACATTCAAAGGGGAAAAAAACAATTTATCGAGGAATAAAGTTGTAGTAGAACCATAATTATACTAAAATGCATTTATATTAAAATGCATTGAGATAGAATAATTTCCATTATTATACTAAGAATGCAAACTGATTTTAGCCAACGAAAAACAAAATTTTCTGAATGGATGATCCTTCAATACAAATATAGAAAAATAGACATGATTGCCCCGAAGGATCTTGGATCTTGGAGTGAAGTTTCTTTTCTGTGAATAAGGCCTCTATTAGAAAAATGAGCGAGTAGTTGAACAAGGACGTGAGTACTCTAACAGACTGAATAATGGCCCATTTATGTGTATGCATTTCAGTGAGAGGGGCATCTAGGAGTGCTCAGCTTCCTACTCAACCTAGGTGGCCATTTGCCTAAACACAGACAATACATAGTATACGAACATTGATAAGGATTCTAAAGCCCCAGGCATGTTATGTTCTCCATAAAAAGTTCCAACTAAGAAAATTTGCATAAGAAACTTGCTCGAAGCTTCCCATAAAAATGCAAATTATAGATGTTAAAACAATCCTAAAGAACTACCTAAATGAGCATAGTATAGTAAACAAGCTAGATTCTAAGACCTTAACTCCAACAAAATTCCAAGTTGGAACCTCACCAACTTTCAAACAACTTTGGACATTGCGTGAATCCAAGGTGCACTACCACTTTTCACAATGTCCAAAAGCTCATCTATCAAATGCACTTCATTTTCATTATTCACATGTAAGATTGCATTGTAGTCAAGAAAACTTGCTTTTTCTACAAGTAGCAACTTTTCTCTTGCTTGGTCCGCTCCGTGGAATAAATTACCTACCATATTTGGAAGAAGGAATATCAATGTGAAATTTGCATAACCAACTACCGCCGAGGAACCAACCTGGGCAATGGTAAAACATTGGAGAACAACTTAGAAGCATAAATTTAGGCAATAGTGAATTCAATCACTAGTGAACACCATTGCATTAATATCATATACATCATACCAATCCTACATCAGCCCTTTCCTCGTAGAAATTCTTCTTCAACCCTTTGAAGAAGAGATAGAAGGTTAATCAAGAACATCGTGCCCATGCAATCTAAGACTTTCCTAGCCAAATTTTGGCAACAATTGAATAGGGATAATGATTAATATCATTATGTCCGTGGAACGGAGGCTTGTAGCAATAACGCATCCAAGTCTCACTCCATACCTACACCCAAGGTTCAAATCCCTGGTAGAATTGTAATATTGAGCTATATGGTAAATAAATAATTGTGGGTGGGTGTGTTTGTATTTTGCCCATTACATGGGCTTCAAATTACCATAATATAACAAATAAAACACTAAGAGCTTCTCTAATGTTCACCGAGAGAAGCAAACCCTAGGGCACAAACATAACGAGGCTCCCTGTTGTCTCGAACTGCATTACCAAATTCCTACGTTCAATTTTTGGTGTGTTCTATTTTATCAATCCCCACAAATTCATTCCTTGGTCATACTTTTATTTACATTCCTATGCCAAGTGGAGAAGTTCTGACACTATCATTAGGTAGTTAATTCAGCATCGTCAACACAACACTATCCTTGGGCAATCAATTCAGAAATCAACCCCACTACGTGTCAATGATTCTGGGACAAGATTCTTGCAAATCCATTCCTTCCTAGCCCGTTTGTATACACTTGTATGCCAGACGAAGAAGTTTCAACACTAATTGGGCAATTAATTTAGGAATGATCGGCTCCGACACTATCCTTAGGCAATAAATTCAAGAACCATCAACCTACGTGTCGAGAGTTCCCGCTCCACGACCCTCGACCTATGAAAGACCCTCCACATCATTTAGACACTTCTTTTCAACCTTTAGACATGTAAAGCTCATCCCTACAAACTAACACAATTACCACCATTTTCATGCCATTTTCGATCTTTATACGTGAAGCTCAGCCCTACAAACTAGCACAATTGCCACCACTTCATGCGAGTCCAATCAAGACCTCCAAATCAACCCTATCAACAAACAATTCCAATTATGGCATTCAAAATAGGATTTTCAAAAACAAACAAACAAACAAACAAAAAAAGAGAGCAAGTTTTGACCATCAAAACCACCAAGAAAGACCAATACCTTGCACCACTCCACCACCATCCAGACTCCCCACGTCCGTGGGGCAGCTCCCCTGTGATCTGATCAACCGCTGCGAAACAGTCTTTACCACAGCCGCCACCCCCACCCCACCGTCCTCAAGGCCAGCGCCTCCTCTCCCTACCTCCACCTTCCCCTTCAGCAGTCCACACTTCTCCCCACTCCACCCCTCCTCCTCTTCCTCCTCCTTCCCCCTCCCTCCCCAAGAAGACCACCTCCCCCCTCTCTTCGCCATCCGCCTCCTCTTCGCCTCCATCCTTCTCATCGTCTGCATCGACTTCCTCTTCCTCTGCTCCTCCTCCGTCTCCACCGGCAGAGAACACGTCCTCACCAGCGCCCCCCTCTCCACCTCCTCCTCACCACCACCCACCGGCATCGACGCCACCGACGACGACCTCGCAAGGCCCTTCCTTTTAGGGTCCACTCCAAAGCATCCGCCAAGGGAGAGCCCGAGGCTCAGCTCAATCTCTCCGGAGTCCTCCCCCTCCTCCTCCTCCTCCTCTGCCGAGTCCTCGGAGCACCCCCTCCCGCCGAACCCGTTCAAGAGGTCCCTCATCGAGGAGAACGAAAAATCAAAAAACGGGAAAGATGCCTACTTTCCTCGAATTCGGATGGTAACAGAGGAACCAAACTGAAGTAGGACGCCAAAGGCGCCACCTTTCCTCGAATTCGGAAGATATCAGAGGAACCCAACTGGAGGGATCCCCCTCCAGTGGCACGAACACCTCGAGTGGAACCGATGCATCGCCATAGCGGCGGACCACAACCCCCCAATATCCGACCTTTACCTCGCGGGAAGCATCATAGGCCCAAGATCGAAAGACCCAACTCCAAGAATCCGCTCATCTCCGCGAGATCGCAGTGGAAACAGCGGAAGTATCGATCAACAAGAGAGGAAGCGAACAGAGGAAGAAGGTGGAGAGAGAGAGAGACAGGGAGAGAGAAGAAAGGCGGTGTTTGGGTTTGGGCGGTGGTGCTTTCGTACGATGGCACCTGAGATGGTGGGGGACTTTGCAGGGAGTGGGAGGGCACGTGTCGGGGGCATTGAAGGAGGGGGGACACGTGTCCTGCCGGGCCGCAAGGTGACGGCGGCGGCGGGGAAACGCGGCGGGTTGGGCGCACAGCTGTCGCGTGGACACGTGTCGCGCTTCGAGACGCCGACGGACGAGGGGCGCGAGGTGCGCCCATGTTATCCTGGCAGCGCTTCGGGTGAGGCGACACGTGGAGAGAGGTGATTGGAAGAGAGGGGCCTGCTGGTACGCTTCTTCTTCTTCCTCCCCCTCCGTGCTATTTGAGGGCGACACGTTTTCTTTGCGGGCGGAGGCAAATAACCTTTTTGGGATACCGAAAGATGGCTATTCTTTTTGCCCTTTTTTCAGGTCAGCAGATTTTCCCGGCTGACGTTACTTTTCTTGGACTTTTAACATCAAAGACCCTATATACAGATGATAGCACGAGTAATCTTTTAATTTTTATATTTTGCGCGTATGTTCCCCCCTCCCCCAACAAAATTGGCAACCCCTTCGGCACGGTAGTGCTGGCAAGTTGGCAACTTTGAATTAGATCCCCCTGCGGTGATACTGATAAGTCGCTAGTCGAATAGAGAGTTGGGTATGGAAAAGGAAAGCAGGTAAGTAACAAGGAGTACAGTTAGTTCCTCTTTTCCTTTGAGGAGTTGTTTAGTTGGCAAAATAAAGGAAAAATTATGGTTGAATTTTATGTTTTACAAATTTTATTTCGACGTCAGTGAATTTCGAAATTGAGGAGTAAATTCTGAAATAAACGAATTCCATCGAGATGTTGGAATTCGTTTATTCCACTGATTTATTCCAACCCTCTCATCTCTCTCTTTCAATTTCATCGCATAAAATTTGTTTATTCCTCCTACCAAACACTTCAGGTGGAATAAATACTTTTAATTCTTTGATATGACAATAAATACAACCAAACACTTAAGCGGAATAAAAATCCCTAATTCCTTCTACTCTTTTACATCCTTTTTTATCCATCCTAATTATTCCTCCAACCAAACAGGCTCTTAGGCCTAGTTTACGGAGGGGGTTAACCCCTCTTTTTGGGGGTTAACCCCTGTTTACGAGAGGGGATAACCCAACCTCCTTTTCGGTTCTTAACCCAGGTTATCCCAACCTGGGGTTGCACACGGGTTGTCTCGCATCCCTCATTTTCTCTCTCTGATGTGGGTCCTCGTGTTCTGAAATTGTCGAAGTTGCCCCTCCTCTCCTCTCCCAACCCCCTTTTGGGATCTCCTCTCCCTCCCTCGAACGATGGCACGGAACCTGGAGCTCCCCACATCGAATCCATCGACGATTGTCAGTAGAGCGGGAACAGGGCTTTCACGGCCTGGTACTCCTTTGGCACCAATCGATGCTGGTTTCAGGCGGTGTTCTTGGTCCGATTGATGAGCAGTACCCGCCTATGTTGTTCTTCCTGCAAGGGAAGGTTAGTAGGTGGCTGTAACGACCCGGTTCCCGAGTCCCTACGAGACACGAGAACCGGACCGACTCGACTAATCCCAAGACCTAGTCGTCCAACGAGGACATTCGAGATCAAGTAAAGGATCTGAGAAATAAATGAAATAGTGAGAAAACTTGAAAGATGTGAATAAAGGAAGTAATAGAACATAACAGCTACTGTACACTCTACTGTTGCCTTTAGTTAGTTTGCCACTCTACTCAGCGTTTTGCTGACGTGTTACACTCGTTACCTTTTTTCAGGACCAGGTGTTGAGCAGCCAGGGTCGGCGGCTGCAGAGGACGCTGGGCTGAGTAGGGTCCAGTAGAGTTACCACAGCCTTTTGTACCCCTTTTGTTTCTGTTCTAGTGAGTAGTTTTTGTTTCCGCTGTACCTTCTTTACCTGCAGTTCTTGTTATATGATAAATGTTGTTTTACTGTTGTGGTGGTACCTATTGTAGTAGTTTCTTTCCTTACTGCTGTACTTTCTTACTGTTAGTTATATTCATGCTGAATGTGGTTTATTTTACTGTCTTTCGGTTACTTCCTCGTTGGACGACTAGGTCTTGGGATTAGTCGAGTCGGTCCGGTTCTCGTGTCTCGTAAGGACTCGGGAACCGGGTCGTTACAAGATGGTATCAGAGCAAGGTCGTCCCGAGAAGTGAATCAACTGACTGGAAAATAACCAATTCACATGTTTATAGCTAGAGTAGCCACCACAACATATCTCTTGACATGAGCTCTTAGAAGTTTTGCTAGGTACCGTCTGTTTTGACGTTTCCGTTTTGTTTCGCGTCTCCATTGTAGGAGATGCCGCGTCGTGGAGCTAGGAGGGTGGGCCGCAGGCGCGGCCGAGGTCAGGGCCCGGGGGACAGATGTGTCGGGCTTGGAATACATACAACCCCTCCTCTTCTCCTGAGTATACCGTCTCGGGACCTCGTCCAACTGATTCGAGAGGTGGTTCGAGAAGAATTTCAGCTTCCACCCACGTCGCCACCCCCCTCCCCCTTCCGAGCGTACGACAGGGGAGTTAGTGGTGGAACGAGATTTCCGCCGCCACACCAGGCATGTTAGGAGAACTCAACGGAGACACGTGGCATCCGCAGGAGAGCCGTCACGTTGTGCAGGGCCACCAGTGGCCTTTGGGGGCCCTCGACAGGGGCCAGTCGCCAGCACCGGACCCCCGCCTAGCCAACAGCAGGGACTCACTGAGGGCGGGAGTCGGTTTCCCCTCTGCTACCAGTGTGGCCAGCCGGGCCACGTCAGGAGGGACTGCCCATCTAGGGCAGGAGGTCAGCAGATACTTCCCGTGCAGAGCACTGGAGGGCGTGCAGGAGGCCGCGGTCCCCAGGCACGAGGAGGAGGACGGCAGTCGCGAGGAGGGTACCGGCCAGCACCTACCCGTCCGACGCAGAGTGTGGCTGCTTCGTCCACACCTAGAGCTGAGGGGCGTATCAACGCCCTAACACACAGGGACGCCAGAGCTTCGGGGTCAGTGGTAGCAGGTATGGTTTCAGTTTCTGGCAGACTCGTTTACATGCTTTTCGATTCCGGCGCTACGCACTCGTTTGTCGCAGCCAGTTTCGCAGTTAGTTTGGACCAGGATTATACACTGTTAGAGAATCCGTTCGTAATCAGAGGTCCGAGTGGTCAGCTGTTTGTAGCTGAGGAGGTGTACACGGGTTGCGGGGTCAGCATCGGGGGACATAGCCTGCCAGCTGACCTGATTATGATACAGATGGAGGACTTTGGAGTGATTCTGGGGATGGATTGGCTGTCCGCTTACCACGCCTTGGTAGACTGTTTTGAGAGGAAGATTGTCTTCTCCATTCCGAAGCTGCCTTCTTTCGAGTTTTACAGGCAGCCAGTGGATGGAGGTTTCAGGTGCATTTCGGCACTTCGGGCGGCGAGACTTTTGAGCCAGGGGTGTGAGGGCTTCCTAGCTTGTGTGGTGGCAGAGCCCAGCCCCGTGGCAGACTTCCAGAGCATCCCGGTGGTCAGAGAGTACCCCGACGTGTTTCCAGACGAGTTACCAGGACTACCGCCCGAGCGTGAGATCGAGTTTGAGATCTCACTAGTACCAGGGACCAGCCCCATCTCCACTGCGCCATACAGGATGGCACCGCTTGAGCTGCGAGAGCTCAAGTCCCAGTTGCAGGACCTTTTGGAGAAAGGTTTCGTGAGGCCCAGTGCGTCTCCCTGGGGAGCCCCGGTACTGTTTGTGTAGAAGAAGGATGGGACCCTACGCCTTTGTGTGGACTACCGACAGCTGAATAGGGTCACCATCAAGAACAGATATCCGCTGCCGAGGATTGACGATTTGTTTGACCAGTTGCGGGGTGCCACGGTGTTTTCCAAGATCGACTTGACGTCTGGATACCACCAGTTGAGGATCAGGGAGACCGACGTCTCCAAGACAACTTTCCGCACCCGGTACGGACACTACGAGTTTTTGGTCATGCCGTTTGGGCTGACCAATGCCCCCACTGCTTTCATGGACCTGATGAACCGGGTGTTTAGACCGTACTTGGACCAGTTTGTGGTGGTTTTCATAGATGATGTACTCATCTATTCTAGAGATCGGACGCAGCACGGACAACACTTGCGGATGGTTCTGGACACTCTGAGACGACGCAGGCTGTACGCCAAATACAGCAAGTGCGAGTTCTGGTTGAGGGAGGTGACCTTTTTGGGTCATGTGATCTCTGGAGACGGCCTGGCGGTGGACCCCGCCAAGGTCGAGGCAGTGCTCAGGTGGGAGAGACCGCGTTCAGTCACTGAGATTCGCAGTTTCCTGGGACTGGCAGGTTACTACAGACGGTTCATCAGAGGGTTTTCGCAGATTGCGCGTCCTATGACACAGTTGACCCGGAAGGACGTGCCTTTCGCTTGGACAGACGCCTGTGAGGCGTGTTTTCTGGAGCTGAAGGAGAGGTTGACCTCGGCTCCCGTGCTCACCATCCCTGACAGTAGTGGCGGGTTCGTTGTGTACACGGACGCTTCCTTGCAGGGGTTAGGAGGTGTGCTCATGCAGAGGGGTCACGTGGTCGCTTATGCTTCGCGGCAACTGAAGCCCCATGAGCATACCTACCCTACCCACGATCTAGAGTTGGCAGCTGTTGTCTTCGCGCTGAAGACATGGAGGCACTACTTATACGGTGAGACCTTCGAGATTTTTACAGATCACAAGAGCCTCAGATATCTTTTTGACCAGAAGGAGCTCAACATGAGACAGAGACGTTGGTTGGAGCTCCTGAAGGACTACGACTGCAGCATCTCCTACCACCCGGGAAAGGCCAATGTGGTGGCTGACGCCTTGAGCCGTAAGGCGCCCGCACGCTTAGCCAGTCTACAGTTACAGAGTTGGAACCTTTTAGAGGAGGTGGGCAGTTGGCGACCTCTAGAGTTACGAGGGTACTGTGGGGCAGTGACGGTGACACGGCAGACCAGGCCAGAGTTGATAGACCGCATCATCACGGGACAGATGGTCGATCCGTACTTGCAGTCTTTGCGCGACAGAGTACTATCAGGGGACCCAGGGGACTTCTCTTTCACAGACCAGGTGTTACGCTTGAGGGGACGGTTGTGCGTTCCCAGAGACGAGGAGCTGTTGAGAGAGCTCCTGACTGAGGCACACGGTTCCAGATTCACCATACATCCCGGAAACACGAAAATGTACCATGACTTGAGACGCGAGTTCTGGTGGAGAGGGATGAAGCAGGATGTGGGTGAGTTCGTGCAGCAGTGCTTAGTGTGCCAGCAGGTGAAAGCCGAGCATCAGAGGCCTGCAGGGCCGCTTCAGCCGCTTCCAGTGCCAGAGTGGAAGTGGGAGAGCATCACCATGGACTTGGTGGTGGGCTTACCTGTTACCCAGCGAGGACACGACGCAGTCTGGGTAATAGTGGATAGATTGACGAAGACGGCATGATTCTTGCCGATCCGAGTCACTTTGGGACCAGCACAGTTGGCAGAGAGGTATATCCGTGATGTGGTGCGACTACACGGAGTTCCGCGGGAGATCGTATCCGACCGGGATACCCGCTTTACGTCCCAGTTTTGGGCTGAGTTTCAGCAGGCTTTGGGGACGAGGTTGAGGTTTAGCACGGCTTACCACCCCCAGACGGACGGACAGTCGGAACGCACGGTACAGACACTTGAGGACCTTTTGCGTGCCTGTGTACTAGACTGGAGGGGCTCTTGGGAGGAGCACCTGCCCCTGGCGTAGTTTGCATACAACAACAGTTATCACTCGAGCATCGGCATGGCTCCCTACGAGGCTCTGTACGGACGGAAATGCACGGCACCCTTGAGTTGGGTTGAGGTGGGGACCGAGTGGGAGGTTGGCCCCAGGTTGATCCGGCAGAGTCAGGAGGTAGTTAAGCAGATCCACAGACGACTCCGCACTGTCAGGAGCAGACAGAAGAGCTACACGGATCGCAGACGCAGAGAGGTGCAGTTCGAGGTTGGGGACCACGTCTTCCTTCATGTTTCGCCCATGAAAGGCTTACAGCGGTTTGGGGTGAGAGGGAAGCTCGCGCCGAGGTTCGTGGGGCCCTTTGAGGTCCTGGAGCGGGTTGGACCCGTTGCTTACAGGCTTGCCCTTCCCCCGCAGCTTTCTGGTGTGCATGACGTGTTCCATGTGTCCAACCTCAGGAAGTACGTAGCCGATTCCAGTCACGTACTGAGTCACGAGAGCGTCGAGGTGAGCGACGACCTGACCTACCCCGAGCGGCCAGTACAGATCCTAGACCGAGCCGTCCGCAGGTTGAGACGAAAGCAAGTACCCCTGGTAAAGGTTTTGTGGAGGAGCCAGCGGTACGAGGAGGCTACCTGGGAGCCTGAGGCGGCCATGCGGGAGCGGTACCCGGAGCTTTTCGCGGGTACGTCTTTTCGGACCGGCTTCGGTCCTCTTTGAGTTTATTATGGTTAGTTGGACATCTTTTTCCCGTACCCTAGTTGGCGCAAGTTTCGGGGACGAAACTTCCTTTGAGTTTGTTATATTGTAACGAACGCGTGCCCCAGACGCCTTTTAAGACGTCTAGGAGGTGGCCCAGACGTCGGACCATACGTCTGGGATCACATCCAGACGTCTGACAAGACGTCCGGGATCGTGTACAGACGTCTGGAGAACAGTTATGTTCGCACGGGAGATTCGTCTGCGCACCTGTGCGCGCAGACCTGCGATTCCTCTCTCTCTCTCTGCGGCTGCAGGCACGCTGCGACCACCTTCTCTCTCCTCCTCGCGTGGCCTTAAAAGGGCGCGCCTCCCCTCCCGTCTCCTCCTTCTTCTCCTTCCTGTGCGCGAGAGCGAGCGGACGCGAGGGCGGCAGCGGCAGCCGCAGTGAGCGCGGAGGAGGTGCGGCGTGAGAGGGCGGGGCTCTGCCGTGAGGGCGAGCTCGCCGGAGCGGCTTGGCCGGCCGGCGGAGGGCGCAGGGGGCGCGGAGCGACGCGGAGAGGGACCTGCTGCGGTCGGAGCAGCGGACGCGCGAGGTGCGACGCGGGCGGCGTCGCGAGCGGAGGCCGAGCAGGGTTCTGATTCTGGAAAAATTTCCAGAATCAGACGTCTGGGTTGATAGACAGACGGCAAGGTCGACGTCTGTAAGATAATACAGACGTCTGAAAGGTGAGTTTCCGCTTTCTTCTTCCTTCTTGTCGACTGACCGTACTGAGGGAGGGGGGTTGGCTGTGCGCAGGTTCGCTGATTCGTCATCCTTTGCGAATCAGACGTCTGGAAGTTGTACCAGACGGCGGGAGTGACCTCCAGACGTCCTGAGGGACCATCGGACGTCTGGGATCTAGGGCAGACGTCCCCGCAGACTTCTGGACGTCTGGGAAACCACGCTGAACAGGTAATTCTCTGATCCACTTTTTAAGACGTCTGGAAGGAGTTACAGACGTCTGATTTTGCACAGTATCGTCTTTTTCGACCCGTTTAGGGCCCGTTTGGGCTCCGTTTTCCGCGATTCAAGTTGCGTTCATTTCAGAATTAATTCCTCTACCCGTCTACAGTAGCTATACACTGTTTTGAGACACTCCTTGTGTTTGATCCTTGTGATAGGACCTCGTTCGGTTGCAGTCTTGAGAGTCGCGGAGGCACGCGGGATTCCCGATCACGCCCCCATTACTCCCGTTGTACCTTGTAGAGTGGCTTTAAGTATTAAGAAAATCTGTTAAAGTATGGAACCATAACTAAAACCTAGGGCATTGCATGAATCCTAGGAATGAGAAATATATGGAATGATAGCTCCTAGGTGTTGCATGAATCCTAGGGCCGGAAAACTAGATTGTATGATAGATCCTAGGATATGGCATGAATCCTAGGATGGAAAAACTAGTGGAATGTATATTACTGCAGTCTTGGAAAAATGGAAAGGAATATATAAAGATGCCTGTAAATTTAATTAACAGCTGCCTGTTATGAATAAAGAAACATGTTTGAGATCATGGATTTTGAGAACGTGAATCTGGAAAGTGAAACATATGATGTTCTGAGATTAAAGGATGGAACCCTACGGGGAATTAGGAGTGGAACTCCTGGAAAGAGAAAGGAATGGAACTGAGATGTTGTTCGTACTGTCTCTTGGGTACGCAGTACCAAGGGAAGTACCTGTACCTGTTTAGTGCAGAGTGGGGCCAGCCGCCCCAGGGACCCGGGGTTAGGATTGGCCGCTCTGTACCGACTTGTTGGCCCTCGTGTACGTAGTACAGAGGAGAGCTAGTAGTGTTAGGAGAGTACTAGCTACCCCACGGGCCCCGGGGTTCTGCTAGCCTCCTTCACCGACTTGTTAGGCCCACTAGGGCAAACCAGGGTAGTCAGGCGAGGGTGCGCGGACTGTGGAGGGGCAAGGCCCCGGTTTGGTTACTGTGGAGGGGTTGGACCCCTGTTACTGAGAGGGCTCTGCCCTGGTTCCGTGCTGTGCTTTGGGCGCACCCGTTAACGGAAACGACTGACCGCGTGCCAGTGCGGGCTAGCTACCTGTGCGTTTATCGCGCGTGCCGTAGTCACCGTTACGTCTGTCAGTGACCTTGGGGTGGTTGACTGAGGGTAGGATCACCACGAGGGACTCTCCCGGCCAGGAGAGCACCACGTGCTACTTCTACTTTTGGAAAAGACTGCAATCAAGATCGTTCCCACGAGGACATTCGAGATCAAGTAAAGGATCTGAGAAATAAATGAAATAGTGAGAAAAATTGAAAGATGTGAATAAAAGAAGTAATAGAACATAACAGCTACTGTACACTCTACTGTTGCCTTTAGTTAGTTTGCCACTCTACTCAGCGTTTTGCTGACGTGTTACACTCGTTACCTTTTTTCAGGACCAGGTGTTGAGCAGCCAGGGTCGGCGGCTGCAGAGGACGCTGGGCCGAGTAGGGTCCAGTAGAGTTACCACAGCCTTTTGTATCCCTTTTGTTTCTGTTCTAGTGAGTAGTTTTTGTTTCCGCTGTACCTTCTTTACCTGCAGTTCTTGTTATATGATAAATGCTGTTTTACTATTGTGGTGGTACCTACTGTAGTAGTTTCTTTCCTTACTGCTGTACTTTCTTACTGTTAGTTATATTCATGCTGAATGTGGTTTATTTTACTGTCTTTCGGTTACTTCCTCGTTGGACGACTAGGTCTTGGGATTAGTCGAGTCGGTCCGGTTCTCGTGTCTCGTAGGGACTCGGGAACCGGGTCGTTACAGTGGCCATTACTCTGTTGTCTTTACCCAAGTTCTTCCTCCATTTTATGAGATGTCCAGTTCCAAGGTCATGTCGCTCTGTTAACCCGCGAATCCGGCCGATGTATCTCGTGAATACACAATCTGATTTCACCTTTATTGATTCCCATGGTTGACCATATGGGCGTTGGATGCATTCTTGGACTTGGTTGATGCTTGAAACCTCTATAAAAGAGCCCCTATCGTCGTTCCTCCTCTCTACGTGAACCTGAAACCCTGATCAGGTGGGTTTTCCCTCTTTTCTTTGCTTTCTTTCGAAAGTCATGTTGTGATTTAGACTGTGTTTTTAACTATGGGCTATTCTTGTTGAAGGACGCCTTGCACAATTGATATTGGGTTTGGTTTGCTAGAGAAGGGGTTCGGTGGCAAATTCGTTTGAGGTAAAGATTTCTGTACACCAACCATTGCTTCATGTGGGTGTCGGCATATACCTTTGTTGGTTGTTTAACTTGTAATTGGTAAATTTTGACTCTTTAATTTCCTCTCTTCTACTCGTTGGCCACTGGCTGTAAGACCACTGTAAGCCTGTCTAGAGACTTCATATGTTGGCTATAAATATCCAGTAATTGTTAATGCCTGGCCTTCTGAAAAATTATCATAAACTTCTGGATTATTGCAAGCTTGTGCTTATATATAATAATCTTAGTAAAAAGATTTGGTTTAGTTCTTATAAAATCCATAAGAACCCTAAATGAACTATTGGAGTTGTCTGTATGATCCAAAGGGTTCTAACTTTGCCTCTTCAAGATCAGAACAGATAGGGAAAGCCAATCCCATTTATGTTCCGAGATGTGAACCACACTCAGTCAATTGAAAAATATCATTTTTCCAGCATGTGGCTGTTACACTGTGGGCACACAAGATACTGAAATAAAATGCTATAGATTAGGTAGGGAAATTATAGACTAAGCATCATGAATTTCCATATTAACATTGGAGCTATCTGTATGATCCAAAGGGTTCTAACTTTGCCTCTTCAAGATCAGAATAGACAGGGAAAGCCAATCCCATTTATGTTCCGAGATATGAACCACACTCAATCAATTGAAAAATATCATTTTTCCGACATGTAGCTGTTACACTTAGGGCACACAAGATACTGAAATAAATGCTATAGATTAGGTGGGGAAATTATAGACTAAGCATCATGAATTTCCAGATTAAGAAACAGACAATAAATACATTTCTTATCTTATTTGCATATTGAGAGAATCTTCAAGACTCAAGTGAACTATTCTTAACTTGTTCAAAGGTTTATTCTTAGTGGTTTGCATACTCAGGTTAATTAACTATAGAAATATGATAGTAAGATTATATATTGGGAATCTTGTAAAAAATATCTCTTGGTATGTAAAGAATTAATATTAAAGACAAATATGAACTCAAGGGCTTGCATCCGTTGACATTGATAATGATTAGTGGCAGCAGTGCCAGAGCGATCAAGCTTTTGTACCCATGATCTATGTCATATGCTTTCCTTATTACAAATCTTTCAAGTCAGAATCCTGCATATGCAAATTATGTGCTCTCTAAAATTTGATATGAACTAGTAAATGAGCACCAGCTAAAAGAGAGAGATCTTGGTTTCTAATTTTTTAAAGGGAATTTTACACACATTCCTTTGATACTTTGTACTCAAAAGTTGTTCTATTATGCAGACCTCTTCATTAGGTGATGTTCTGTTATGATTCCAGTCATTAGGTGATTTCTATTATGATTCATTAGGTGATGTTCTGTAATGCAGACCTCTTCCTTTGATACTTTGTACTTCAGTCATTGATGTTCTATTATGATTCCTTTGCATATTATCCTGATCTTCATGTTTCATTCATCTGCATGTCCTCTAATACTTGATGTGTATTCTATATATTCAGTCTATCTTTGAACCCCTTGAGTACGAATTTGGACCTTTTGATACTTGCTATATTTGATATTATAGATGGATAATATTGTAGATGATAGGTGCAATGAGATAATCTCATTCCGGTTCTATAACTGGTTCTGTAGACTTGGGGGCTTGGATCATGAGGTGGTTGTTAGGAACTATGCAGTCCTATTATTGCTCAAGTTTCATCTACTGCTACTGATGGTCCTATTCCTCTGCTTTGACCAGCCTGAAGGAAGAAAAGGAATGGTCAGGACTCAAGCTGACACTTGTCAATAGTGGATAAGTGCTCTTTACATGCCCCGTAATCCGTCAGTTATAGTATTTAAACATGCCTCCATCAGCAAAAATGCTAGTTGTTTGATGTGAGGTTACATGTTAACCACTTTTTTGTGGTGGAGGAGATGAATAGTTAATAGAGAACCATGGCATATGATTTTCTTTGAGGGTGCTGGACATTTGTTGACGTTCAGTGCTGAATCAAAGGTGGCCAATTTAGGAAAGAGGTGGAAGGATGGTGCAATGGCATTGGTTGGAAATCATGACACAATGTTGGTGAACAATTTAAAGGTTTTGATTAAAAACCATGGATCTTAACCCATAAATCAAATAGTATTTTGCAGTGCCATCTTTATAAAAATGAAGGCTATGATGACATTTATGAAATATCAAGAGTTTAAGTTAGCATTTATATAAAACTATACTAAAATAATCTTCTATTTCAATTCCTCATAAAATATGCAAGATAAATTATCTAGATTCACAGCAGATAGGAAAGAAAAGAAATGTCCAAAAGGCCAAATCACAAGAGAAGCATTTTCTTGGGAATCAAGGAGCCCAAATCACTTGATTGGTTTTGCATTCTTGAAAGCATCATTGGATGGGCCGAAGACACTGGAGATCAGTGGGTTTGAAAGGAATTTACTTGCACCAAATGGCAAATCAGGGTGCTTGGAACTTAAATCTTAGGGGCACTTGGTTCTGCAACTGATTCTGTAGACTTAGGGGCTTGGGTCATGCGATGGTGTAATTGATGTAAAATTTTGACGGATTTAGCTGAAAATATTTCATGATTACATAAGAATCAGGATTCTAAATCTACTTCCTATTTGGCAAGGTTTAAAAGTAAATTTCATCACTACAAATCAATACAATCTTCATCCTCTTCTCGAAATGTCAGTAACTTACTATTAATGAATAGTTCTCTAACTCCAATTAAACTGTTAATTGAAAATTGAATTTCAGTAAGCTTATATCATCACTATGGAATTGGATTATGTAGAAATGATTTCCATCAAAAACATGGATTGATTTCAGTAAGGTTATATCATAATTTCAGTTTCTAGGAATAACTTCACTAAGCCTTATCAAGGCTTTGCTTCTTTTATTTGAAAATCTTGTTCTACTTATTCTGAATTCCATGCATATCTTGTAAGGGATAGTTCCATTAGATGTAAGGCAGATTCTGATTTGCTACATTACATCCAAGTTAGATTTGTGTCATTAGTAAAGAACAAACACAATTCTGCCTTCGTTTCGTCTTTTTTTTACTCTTCATATAACGATTTCCCACATCAACAAACTTACAGTTAATGAACGTAAATAATTTTTAGGCGGATTGTTTATATGGAATACCCCCCTGATCTTTTGGGAAGACATATGGCTGACGCATGTAGTAGGGTTAGCCATTGTCTTTATCCTAAAAGGAAGACATCGTTTCAACATGATAAAAATTTTCTTCTCAAAATGATCATTGCGAGTGGCTTAATGATCCATGCTTCGGAGATGCAAGATCACCACAACAATGATGTTGACAAACAAAATTCCCAAAGAAGGTATAGAGTTAACATTTCTTTGAGGATTAGCTTACGACTTCCTTCCTAACTGCATTGGGTAACTTCCGCATGTAGGATGAATGGAGATGATTTCAATCGTGGAAAGGGTGTGCAACAAGTTCGCAGAGGGGGAGGTTCCTGAATCGGTAACTGGATGCCTGAGAAGGATAGGTTACTGATCAGGCTACTATGTGACCACTACAATAACGATTTCATTAACGGGTCATTCACTAAGATCGGGTGGGGTGAGATAGTGAATGAGTTTAACTTGGAAAGCGGGTTGTCTTACATAAAGGATCAATTACAGAACCGATTCAAGAATCTTGAGTACAACGCATTTGTAGCATTGACCAACAGGAGCGTCTAGAGTTGGGATGATCATAGGACATGTCCCGTCCCATACAAAGAGAGTTTATGGGATGAGGTTTGTCACAATACCATCAAATTTGTACTATTTAACGTAATATTTCCATGATTTATAATTGTTCCCATTTACATGCAGCTTCCAAGGCATTTGAGAAGATTACGTGGTAAGACTTTTCCTTACTACAAGGAATTCGAAATCATTGTTGGTAAAGAGACTGCTAGGGGAGTCGATGCAACTTCCAGTCTTAGGCAAACAGATGTTGGCGCGGTCGGTGAAAACGGAGATGATGGTGGTCTCAACCTGTCGCAAATGGAATTCTCACTGAACGAGAACATGACGATGTCCTCGCAGACTCCATATCAAGGAACTTTAACACCCCACAACCAGCACGTACAGAATGTACGGTGCCCCGTGTAAAGACCCGTCACACTTTTAGCCTTTTAAGACATCTGGAGTCTCAGTCAGACATCTGTCCAGACGTCTAGACCCTTTCCCAGACGTCTGAAAATGAAATTTTTGTATGCGCTCTGCACTCTGCGTGCGGGTGGCACGCAGAATGTTCTGCTCCTTTCTCTCCCTTCCTCCCTTCCTACCCGAACCCTAAATCCCAGCCATCTATAAAAGCCCCCCTCCCCTCCTCTCCTCTCCACTCCACACACCACCACCACCACCTTCAGAGCATGTGGGAGTGGCGAGAGGAGGCAAGCGAGGGAGAGCGAGAGGGCGAGAAGGAGTGAGAGTGCGGGAGGAGGAGGCCGAGGTCGGAGATCTTCGGTGGGAGCTCGGTGGAGCTCGCACGACCACCATGGGCACGTGCAAGAGGAGAGATCCCAGGGAGGCAGCCTCGACCATCTACAGCAACTGGAGCTGCAGTGGCACGAGGAGGTGCGCGGCGGAGAGAGCTGGAAGCAGGTTCTAGTACTGGAAATTTTCCATTATCAGACATCTGGAGTTAAGGGCAAACGTCTGAAAATTCATTTATCACGTAGGTACGTTCTTTTTCACGGTTATGGCCATGCAAGCCTCACCGCAGAGTGAATGTTGGGCCTGATTTGGGGGTTGCAACTGTCGTACGTAGGAGTAGCCTTGGGAAGGAGCGCGGAATGCTCTCTCATGCACTTTTGGACGTCTGATCAAATTACCAAATGTTCGGAGGTGCTCCCAGATGACCGGAGGCGTAGTCCGACGTCTAGAACTACCTTTAGACGATTACAGAGAAGGCCTGGACGTCTAAAGACACCTCAGGGACTTAAGGTAAGGTTCTTGTACCTTTTAAGACGTCTGGACTTATTCTCAGACGTCTGATTTTGGACAGTAGACATATTTTTGACCCATTTGGGGTCTGATCGAAATCTGTTTTACACAAACGAAGTATCTGTAGCTTCCTTGCGAGTTTCTCTACGTACTAGAGACCTTTATACACTGTTCTAAACCCTCTTTTTGTGATGTCTTCCCTGATATAGGGTTTCATCCTGCGCGTATTTGGGGCTTGCAGAGATGCCTGGGTTTGCGGTTCGAGCCCCAATACTCCCGAATTGTCTAGTAAAGTGGTTTAAATTCTGTTAATAATATTTGATAAGAATGTGCTTGTGAAAATAGTCGAATGGAACCCTAGGATGTGGCATAAACCCTAGGATAGAGGGATGAATGAATCGTATGTACTGTATGATGTACTTGCATGCATGTTTTAGCTAAACTGTTAACAATATAATTATGAGCTGCCTGTAATTTATGAACAAGTACCTGTGAAATCACTAGTCGCATGTATCAAATTATGGAAACACGAGCTGCCTATATATAAATAAGAACTGAATTGTTAATGGTGGAAATCTGGATCAGAATAAATGAGGTGAACATGAGCATGAACCCTACGAGGAATTAGGAGTAGAGCTCCTGTGGTTGGTAGGAAACCTAGAATGTAGACGAGAAGTGTGCTGGCCCTTGAGTACGTGGTATCAAGGAGAGAGACTGCCCCTCTTCGTGTAGAGCGAAGCTAGCTGCCCTTGGGTTGAGACCCGGGGTTAGGATTAGCCACTCTACGTTGACTCCTGTTGGCCCTCATGTACGCGGTACCAAGGTGAGCTATTAGTGTAGGGAGAGAGCTAACCACCCCACAGGACCCGGGGCTCAGCTAGCCACCCTACACCGACTTGTTAGGCCCTCTCGGCAAACTGGGGTAGTTAGACGAGGGTGCGTGGACTGTGGAGGGGCGAGACCCCTGTTCTGGGAGGACAAGGCCCTATACTGTTCCGTGCTGTACTTTGGGCGTACCACTAGCGGAAACAACTGACCGCGTGTCAGTGCGGGGTAGCTACCCATGCGCTTATTACGCGTGCCGTAGTCATCGCTACATCTTGACAGTGACCTCGGGGTGGTTAACTGAGTGTAGGACTACCACGGGGGACTCTCCCAACCAGGAGAGCACCACGGTACCTTCTACTCTTCGAAAAAGACTGCAATCAAGATCGTTCCCACGAGGAACATGCTAGATCAAGAATATCTAGATATTTGAGAAAAATGGGTGAAAAGGAAATATACATAAAACAAAATAAATAGAAAAGAGAATTAAACCTATTGTCTTTGCTGTTTTAGATAGTATGATACCACTTTACTCAGCGTTCGCTGACTTTGTCCTTTCATAACACTGTTCAGGACTAGGAGTTAAGCAGCCCGAGCTTCCGGCTGCGGAGGGTGCTGGGCCCAGCCGAGCCCAGCCATAGTTTCAGCACTTTCTTATTGTTTCCCTTACTGTTGTAGTAAGTATCAGACTATTAGCTACTGTTGTCTCTATTGTTTACTTTCGTTTCCGTTGTTCTGTTGTTGTGGTGGTATGTAATGGAATAGTAGTTTTACTTTCCTTTACTGCTTTGTACGTTTTTACTGCTTAGTTATATTACATATGTGAATGTAGTTTACTTTCCTACTTTTTGGTTATTTCTTGTTGGACAACTGGGTCTAGGGATTAATCGAGGCGAGCCGATCTCGAGTCCTGTAGGGATCTGGGAATCGGGTCGTAACATCCTTGGATATCGAAGGGGGTATAAATGTTACAGGTAGATCACCACCATCAAGGTTGACATCGAAACTATCGGAGCATAGTTCGGGGAGCAGTGGGAAGTGTCGCCGCAGTTGTGGCACATCTTCAGAAGAGGTGGACAGGGTGGCAACAATGATGGACGAATTCCTGACATTTAGCAAGAGCAAGCGACTCCGGGAATTTGAAAGAGAGGAGATTGATAACTGTGTCCTTGGCTTAACGGCTACGCTACCCGACCTACCAGTGGGTCTAAGAGCAAGGGTGGTTGCTCGTCTTTCCGATCCCTCGTTTAGAGATATAATGAGGGTGTTTCTTCGTGGTAGCACCGAGGATCTGGCAGAGTTGGTGAAGATGGTCATGAACTGGGATATCTAACTTCGATCGCTACTCTACCATTACCTTTAGATGGTTGTTAGTTTTACTTTTACATCGAACATGCTCCATGGTGTCTTAAACATGTATGGTAGGATTGTCCTTCAGTGATGAACAATGTAGTGCCATCAACTTTGATTATTATGGACAATTTTGTTGTTTTAATTTCCATTGACTCTTCTTTAACTACATTTAGATGTATGAAGTCTATTTGTAATGGTGCTCTTCCTATGTTATTTACTTCTTTTCGATACTTCCTAATAGATGGAGGCTGGTAGAACTTCAGTTGACAGCAATGAGTTAGGGGATGCGATCGTAAATGTTATGTTGGAGGAAACTATGAATTACGTTGTAGATGAAATCCAACGTACCACCTGTCTTCCACGCGTACCAAAACACACTGGAGATTTAAAGGGATTGGCCTGGGTGAATAGAGTCCTAGAAGGACATTATGAGTGGTCGTTGGATGTGTTTTGAATGAATAGTTCCCAATTCATAAAGTTACGGGATATGTTACTTGATAAAAATTATTTAAAACCAACAAAGGAGATGCATCTAAGCGAGGCCCTTACAATCTTCTTATATGGCGCTGGCCAAGGGCTACGAATCGTAACATACAAGGACGGTTCGAAAGATCTTCACAAACTATCAGTAATTACTATAAGGAGATGGCCCGAGCTATCAAGAAGCTTCAATTTTACTTTATTGCCTTTCCTAATGATTCAGCACCAATTCCGAACAAGATAAGGAGGAATAGAGACCTCTATCCATACTCCAAGGTAAGGTGCTCTACATCAAAAAATATAAGTTTTTTCATTGTAACGAACTTGAATTATACGAGGCAATCTTTGCAGGATGTGATTGGGGCCATAGATAAAACACATATTGAGTTGTGCGTATATCCTGCCAAAGCTGGGAGGTATCGAAACAGACATGGTTGGTGTTCACTAAACGTAATGTGTGTTGCATCATTGGATCTATCCATTTAGTATGTGGCAAGTGGATGGGAAGGATCCGCTGCTGATATGACGGTACTTCGATGAGCAGTGCAAGAAGACAATATTCCAATACCGTTGAGTAGAGCATCTCTTGTGGATTGTGGGTATGCTAATACCCATCAATTCCTCACTCCATACAGGAATGTAATTTACCATATCATGGAGTACAACTTGATAAACGCCAGTTTATTATCATTCTTATGCATTAAAACAAACCTAGCTCTTAGGATTTTACTCCGCAAACGGGTTTTTGGGCTGCATTTAGGCATAAAATAGGTTAGGCATGCATTGCATTTTTTATTATCTTTTTAATATGTTTTTGTGAGTGTTAGGGATGTACAGATATATAGATCCCTAAAACCCTAGCACTCAAGAAGGAAAATGGTGAAGGAGAAGCCCAGACTAGCTGGAACTCAGCCTGATCCAACTCACCTCAGCTTGATCCAGCTCACCTCAGCTTGATCCAGCTCACCGCAGGTGGAACCTAGCTTACTTGAACTAGGGTTAGCTCATCCCAACTCCATTCAACTAATCTCAGCTGGATGGCAGCTCAAGAGAGTTCACCTTAGCTCACCCTAGCTCAAGTCAGCTCAGATCCAGCTCAACTTAGCTGAGTCTAGCTCATCTCAGCTCCCACTAGTCCACAGGGAGCTCTAGCTAGCTCAGCTAAGTTGACAGGAGTTCACCCCAGCTCAGATCCAGCTACATCCAGCTCCACTCAGCTCCAGCCAGCTGAAGAAGAACTCATCCCAGCTCAGGAAGCTCAAGTCCAGCTCCCGGGGACTCAGCTTAGCTCAACTCAGTTGAGCTAAGCTACCTTAGCTGCCTCAACCAGCTTGATTCTCCCCAGGAGCACCAGACCTAGCTCACCTCAGCTCATTTTGGTAGAAGCTAGCTCACTTTAGCTTGGCTTAGCAACTAGAAAAGAACTAGCAAGCTAAGCCAGCTAGAGTAACCCCATGCCAGCCTCTTCAGCAGCAGCCAGCTCCAGCTCCAGCTCCAGACTTCTCCTCCTCAGCTCCTTCCTCCAAACCCTAGCTCCATTACCTTCTCCTCTACTCCACCATTAGCTAAGCTAGCTTAGCTTAGCTTAGCTTATCTTAGCTTAGCTTAGCTATGCTCCAACTTCCTTAGCTTGTACCACCCCAAAAACCCACCTAACAACTCCACCCAACTAGCTCCACCTAAGCTCCACATAAGCTAACCTACTTGGCACCAACCTAACCTACCCACCACCTCCAAAAGACACCTAAAAGTGGCGCCAAAAACTACCCATAACCACCCCTTAATGGCGCCACTTTTCCCTCCAAAATCTCCCCTCATCTCCACCACACAATCCCCCTTAAACCCATCTCCACCATCCACCTAACCCCCCTTCTAGAAGACCCCATGTTGGCGCCAACATGGGGGTGTCTCTCCACCACCGAAAGACACCAACACCACCATAACTACCCCCTTTAACACCCCTTGAGTTGGCACCAACTCTCCTTAGCCATAGGATCACCAACCACCTCCATTCTTCCATCCTAGCCCTCCATTTCAAGGGGCACCTTAACCCCCCATCCTACCCTATAAAAAGACCACTACCCACCACCATTCAAGTCATCCTTGGCTAGCAATTTCACTCTCATATTCCACCAAGAAGCCCACGTCCAAGAGAGAAGAAGAAGAAGAAGATTAAGGGGATATTCTGTCCCCTTGGTGCCTTCCCCTCTTCCCTTCTCTCTTGGGTCACGCCAGCCAAAGGAGAAGCCAGGCAAGGAAGATCTTGGAGGAGATCTTGAAGGTGGTCCACGCCACCTTGGAGGAGTTCTTGAGGGTGGTGCACGCCCAACCCTTGGAGAGAGCATTGAAGGTGGAAGCTTCCACCTTGGAGGAGCTCTCAAGGAAGGAGAAGGAGGCTCTCTTTTCAAGCCAAGGAGCAGCTAGGCTTGGAGCAAGAAGACTCCCTTCTTCACCATTTTTTCAAGAGGATTTGTGTTTCTTTTCTTGCTTTTAGATTGTTTAATTCTAGTAGAAGCATTCCTCTACTTGTCCTTGAAAAGAACACTCATTCTACTCAATCAAATTGCCTTCTTTTAGCTTTTTATTGCAGTTGTTTTTTGTTCTAGCACTTGTTTCACCTCTTCTTCCTAATTACCCTAGGCCTCCACTTGCTTAGAGTGAGCTTAGGAAGAAGATATTTCTATCTTTTAGATTTTAGTTAATCATTTGTAGGTGTCAGTTCTTTTCGCTACAATCTGCAATTTGCCCTCGTCTTTTCAAAATACAAAAAAAATTACATATTGAAAAATATCAAAAAGAAAGTTGAGATCTATCTGTAAGCAAGAGGATTAATTTTGCAATTTTTGCCTCCTTGGACGACCCTAGATACTCCCCTATCTAGGATATAAATTTAAAAGCGAAAGTGGATTCGCGTGTTACAACGACATTAAAAACTCACTTTTACAAATCACGCGTATTTCATAATCACAACTCTAGGTCAACACGCAACAAGTATCGCAATAAGAAGGAGCTATTCAACCACCGTCACGCAAAAATTCGAAATTGTATTGAAAGGTGTTTTGGTGTTTTAAAGAAAAGATTCCTTTGCTTGAACTATGCCTCCTTTTACATTCAAGTCCAACGAGATGTCGTTGTTGCTTGCTACGTGATTCACAACTTCTTACTGAGAGATGAGGGACGAGATCAGTTTTACAACAAAAACTTTCAAGCATCAATGGGCATAGATGAAACCAGAGAACTACAATCACCTCCGAGGAGAGATAACCCTGGAGACACCATACCTGAGCCATCAGTATCATTAAGTCAAGCTGATATTCAGAGGGGCAAGTTGATTAGGGAGACAATCGCAGATTCCATGTGGGAGGAGTGGCAAACTAGAAATGCACCATAATGTTTGCGCTTTACTGATTTTTTCCCTCGTAATTCATACTACTTATTTCATGTATTCCTGTACCACTTTCCAACATATGACGCTCTCTATGTAATTATAGGAAATTTGTTCGACTTCATTTAACTCTTTCTTATATTTCAAGTCTTGCCTTTGATCAATTTATTTTCGAAGAAAGCATTGGAATTTGTGAATCCCGATATCCTATGTGTAAGCATACATTTTCAGGAATGGAGGAAGCCCCTTACTATGTTGGAGGGGACAGGTATCATGAACATGAATGCTTATGTTTCAAACCATGTAAGTTTGTGTTCGAGTTGGACAACACTCGAAGTACGGATCCCCTAGACCGTTTATTTTATGTGTGTCCTCGAGGGGACTTAGTAAGTCACTCGATCAATTCATTTTTCATTATTAAGAGAGTTGAAATTACCTGAAAGCATTGTAATTCAATTGAATGTAGGGTTACAAGTACAAATAACCTATGCGAGCCAACTTCCCTACCTTTCGATCATTTAAGGCGGAGTGTAACTTCATGGCCATGTTGTATGCAAAATTGGAGGCATCTACTAAGTTAACCCAGCGACCAGAGGAAAATAGTGCATATGCAGAGGTGAAACTTTTGAAGTCTAAGTTGGATGAGTTGAGGGCAAAGACTGACACCGTAATGGATGAATTGCTGTCTTCCATGAAATGAATTGACTTCCATTAGTTTAGAACTTCTTTGCATGCAATCTATTTTATCGTTGTCTTTGATAGAGTAATGTTCTATCAAAGTTGATTTCAAGTTGACTTTTCTGTATGATGGACACCAACTTCTTGGGGACTTTTCTAAATCCATTATGGAAGTTTACCTTTATTTAGCTCTCCTTGATTTAAATCTTCAAATAACCTTCCTCCAAATCTTAGCTCACAAGGATGTCTATGCCACGCAGATCAACAACACTTCAAAGGAGATGCACTTGTGGACACATGGCTGAACTTGTCTTTGAGGAAGAAAGCACAAGTGTATCTGCTATCTTAAATAGACTATATTACAAGTGTCCTATGGGAATAGCGTAAGCCAAACTTTCCATATTAATATCGTTCAATAGCCAAACTTTTCATATTAATATCGTTCAATTAAATTAATCGCTGAAAAGCGGTAATGACATTTTCATTTTAGGATTGCGATTTTCGAAAATCCCCTCTCGAGTTCAACCCAACGTTGAAATCACAAAAGATGGAGTTGACATTCATGGCTTCCATATATTATGATATTTGCTGCGAGTACCGAGAGGAGGAAAAGAAGAGGCTTAAATTAGAGCAACAGTTACTTGTTTGCCAACATAAATTACAAGCAATAAATAACAATAATAATTGTCGGAAGAGGCTTTCAATGATCATCAATAGTACAAAGATTTGATCATCATATTCCATTTAGTAACAATAACTCATGTCAAATTACATGTTAATGTGAAGTAATGTATGGTGAATTCTAATTTTACTTACCATTTTTCGATCGCGTTAACATTTTCAACAATTCTTCAAACAATTAATTATGATGTTACTAAAAATCTCACTACGAAATCCAGAAGTACTACCATTCATATTACATATGAAACTCTTTCCTTATATTAAGTACTTTGTAAGTCATACGTCATTTTCAAAATTTCTCGCCATAGGAATGGCATCTTTTCGGGGTTGGACTCTTCAAAAGAACACATGTCTCGTGACAACCTTACAAAATTTGAAACAGGATGGAGACTACGTTAACGGTACTTTGTCAAGAGGTGGCTGGCACCTTTTGAGAGATCACATGGAATACCATTTCAATGAGGATATCCCACTCATTAAAATTATGAACCACTGGAAGTTCTTGAAGAAGTACTATCAGTTGGTGATGGAATTATTGCCTAATGAGGCATGGATATGGATATCGAAGAACATATGATCATCCCACAAGATCCGACTCAGTGGGAACATGTAAGATTCCTTTCACGAAACATTGTTATCTTTATTTACCTTCATGCAAAACTAGGTTTTCAAATTTTTTTCTCAGTGTGTAGGTTAACGTCAAGTATAGAATGTTACAAGGACTTAAATTTTCATTCTTGGAAATTATGGATGACCTTGTAGATTAAGTTCCATAACGGTAGGATGGTTGGTGGAATGTATGGATCTATCTGAGGATCAATGACAATAATTTTTATTCATATATTGGATTTTCTGTAATAAGCGTGGTGGTTAAAACATTCAAATCACTAAATATGGATATTGTTATCTTTATTTTTATTTTGCTTCGTGATTGGTTTTGAATATCTTCATGTTTTCTTTTAATATCTCGCAAGTCATGTGCTTTCTCATTTTTTTCCCCTCTCACATAGATTAAAGTTTTAATATTCTCCCAAGATTTCTAATATGTCTGCAGGATGCATTGCAAATAAATTTACGAGGGTTATATAGGCAATGATGAAAGCTTCCAACGCATGAGGGGAAACCTATTAAACAATGATATGTTGCTGGTTTGGCCAGGAAATGTGTTTGCGTAGTAAGGACGGCTACATCACAGCAATCTTATGCAACACGATAATTGAGTGGTAAATGTGTTTACATGGCATAGATGGCTGCAATTCAGCAACCCTATGCAGCACAATGTACGAGGTTTAAGTAATGTAAACATACATTGTTTATAGAGTTCTCCCAATGACGTGCGTAGAAATTTTTTATAATGAAGCAATTTGAGCCTCCTACATAAATATAACTCCATTTTATCTTGGCTGCCTTGAAGTCCAATTACAAGGTTAGAATTTTTTTTACTTACAATTCTTATCTACTTATCCATCAATTAGCGTAATGACTTTAAATAATTTATTCTGTTGTATTTCCTTTTTTTTTATCTGTATACAACATCGGGGAGAACTCTCAAGAGCATCCTCAAAGGAGCCCAACAAAGGGGAAGAGATCCAACTTAGTGCATAGTATGAAGCCATTTTTCAAGGAGATTTGTTAAAAATGCAAGAAGAGATTAACAAGGTGTCAGAGGAGCTGTTGGAATGATTAAATTATGTGAAACATTACAAAAGCAATACAGTGATATAGCAGCTGAAATTCCTCCTCTAAAATAATTATACTAATATAATATGAACAGCTCCTTTAGGCAGGGATAATATGTTGACATTTTTTATAGAGTACCTTAGCAATTTCAATGCATTACCTATATATTAAAGAGAATGGTTATGAATCACAAGGGGCCAAATCAATTCTATATATTACAAAAGCAATACAGTGATATAGCAGCTGAAATTCCTCCTCTAAAATAATTATACTAATATAATATGAACAACTCCTTTAGGCAGGGATAATATGTTGACATTTTTTATAGAGTACCTTAGCAATTTCAATGCATTACCTATATATTAAAGAGAATGGTTATGAATCACAAGGGGCCAAATCAATTCTATATATTAAAGAGAACGGTTATGCTTGCCTCGGCAAATTTACTTTTTTATAAGTCAATGTCCAACATCAAAGTCCCTTACCCATGTTACCAAATTTTCATATTCAAAAATTAATCATATAGTTTCAGCAAAATTTTCTCAATTAACTTACCAACCATTTCCATTTATAAAAATAACAACCCAACTAACTTACCTACCAAATTAAGGGTAAAGATGTCTTTTTCCACCTTAACCCTAATTTTAACCCTCATTCCCAAGTAAATACCTTTCTATCACATCAAAGGATAACTCCTACCTCAGTAAACAGAAATAGGGGTTAACCTCTATTTGCAAGTAAACAAAAATAGGGGTTAACCCCTATTCCATGTTTGCTAACCCAGGTTAGCTACCCCATGCCGTAAACTAGCCTTTAGGCTATCCATGGAAGCAGGATAAAATATTGTAGGTATAGCTTAAAATGGAATAAGTAAAGATGAATATTTATTTGAATTGTGAAATAAAGGGAGAGTTAAGTGGAAAGATAAAATAATTAATGTAATATGTGATGTTAGTAAATATTTATTAGTGGGTATTTGATTAATAGTATAAATAGGACTAAAGAATGTTAGTAGATATTTATTTATTATTAACAGTAGAAATAGAGGATGCATTGGTTATTTATTTAATAGTAAAAATAAAAGTAAATATTATTGTAATTTAATTGAAACAATAGATAGTAATTATGTGAAAATTTATGTTAGAGTGACTAGAAAAATTTTAATAAAAATCTCACATTGGAAAAAAATCTTTCCAAATCCCACCATCAAATTAACCCTTAAATTTTGATTGATCGTTAGGACAGACTTTGGGATCTAGACCAAGTCATCTGTAATCAAGATTGACTTTTATCGTGGTCTAATTAAGAGATTAAATACCAGAGGCATGCAAATAAATTAGTGTGATCTTCTGGGGGACTTTTTGTGAGAATCTTCCATCAAATGAGGATTCTTTTGTAACGTCAGATGTTACAGGGAACATCCTTGTCAACATTTCTACGCTTTACCTGCCTATGGGCCATTTGGTAGAAAAGCAAGAGTTATTCCAGGATAAATAGAGTAGAGTAGTCGTTAAAGTTAATAAAATGACGGTGTGATATTAGCATATAAATTTTTAATATTATAATATAATAATTATATTTTAATAAATGTATTATATTAAAATTGATATATTTTAATATATATTAATGATGATTTGATGTAATAAAATAATTTGATATTAATATTAATTGATAGAATAGGATAAGATGTATTCTTTTTAACTTTAAATTTTATTCCTTCGGCATTCTTTCCATATTTCTTTGGTTGAGAGATAGTTAACAGACAAAGAACCTATCAACAAGTATATTTTAAGTCATGGGCAAGATGGGTAATTATAAAATTATGTAAGGGATAAGCTCAAAGTTTAAACTAAGTAGGTAAACAAAATGAATTGATATGTACAAGCATATCCTTCCATGCACACCATCATATGCCTCAAGGGAACCATCCCAAAGAAGGCTCAGCACGTTCAAACGGTGGTGGTGTAGGATGGGAATCTGGATGTGAGCATTCCAGCCGGCACTTGTTGAATATAATAAAATAAAGAAATTTATATGTATGTGTTTTTATAAATTTTGAATATATATATATATACTCCCACAAATATCTTCTTATTTGTTTAGATATTCTTATAAAATTTGATGGTTAAATGATAAAGTAATTTTTATATAAAACTTTTTTATCTTTCACCAAAAAGCTCTCCACCTCCTTTGAGACGTGATGACTCCGGTCCCACAAAGTGTGATGAGAGCTGACCCGTCAAGTATAAATTATTATTTTAATTACAAGATTACAATTATCTATGACATAATCATAAAATAATAATATCAAATATAAAAATCATAATACATTAATTAAATAAATAATAAAAATACCAACAAGGAGAAATAATGTAAACTAAAAGTAAGTAAATAAGAAGATCTTCAGATGCAACTACCGATGTTAATTATTGTATTACACCTTAGTGTGGAGGCTTAAGGAAACGTCAATAAAAGTTGACTAAAGTAAAACAAAAAGCAAAGTAAAGATGAACACAAAGAGTTGAGACAACTCTTATGCTAATCCATTTTTCAACCATCATTCATTATAGAATAATTTATTTATGGCCATGTATTTTATTCATTTAATTACAATTATGATGATCCCAATCTATACCTTGAGATACGAGACGATCTCAATGTGATATCCCAAGAAATACAATTGATATAAAACACTCTCTTAACTAAGAGAGTGACCCATATCCATTTCACACCTCAAACATCACCTTTGGATCACTACGAGGAGCGGTGACTATGTCATGTAGTATGAACACGTACTAGTTATACACACTAAACCACAGACAATTGTCCATCCACTCACTAACTAAGTACAATACAAACAAACCCTCGAGTCATGCACCCTGTATCCAAGTTAGTCATTAAACCTAATTATAAGTTATAAGAAGGCCAACAAATCCCTAACCTATTTAATCGATCTTAACAGACCGATGCTACAACTAAGAATCCACCAAGTAAAAAGGACTAAACCAATTATCCTACATTTCATTTATTTCAGATAATTTCATCTTTATCAAGTTCAATGGGTAATTTTCAGAATAATTTAATTATTACACAACATCGTACGCCTCATTTATTAGTCCATCAGTATGCCTCATTATTTAAAATAATTTCTAATTATGACATTAAAAATCGATTCATTTTCCCATTACGATTCTAAGACGATTTATTTGGCAGACATTACATTTTAAGTAGCACACGGGATCTAGATCATTAATTAATATTTATCCATAGTTTATTAGAGTTCAGTAGGCATTTAACAAATGTTGTCAGATTTGAATTCATTTACTAGTAGTGAAAATATCTAATCCCATTATCAAGGCTATTTACTTGCCTTAGCCCATTTATTCAGTAGTCACATCTCATCATAATAGGTAATCACAACATTATTGTTGTGTTCAAATAACCAAAAAAAAGACAAAGACTCGTGCACAGACTCCTAACCCAACAAGAGAGAAAGGAATGCACACCAATTGAAGCATAACGCAAAGAAATCGTGATAATCAATCAAAAATAGGAAAGGGATGACTACTCAACCAATGTCATTGTTAGATCATAATGACTTTGAATAAGAACGGTGGTTAAGAGGTATTATCCACGTGTCCTCACATAACGCCTTGAGAAACAGAGTAGAAATTGCCAAATTCATACAGATATGCTTGATATGTTTGAGAATCCTAAGATTAAGTCGTGAATGCAAAAACTACCTCCAAATGGCTAAGATCAAAGCAAATGAATTTTGGCCATTAGATTAAATAAATGAACACTTCACGTAGAGAGATTGAAACATAATAATCGAAAGCTATAAATTTAAAGTAACAAATTGTCCATAAACACCACCCTCCCCTACATCTTATTCCTCCTCCATTGCCTTCTTCTCTTACGTGTACACCCTACCTACACACGAGGGGTCCTCCCCCACCCCCCCTCCCTTCTCCACACCTTCCTCCTCTCCTCTTCTTCCATTTGATGGGTGCAAGTGGGTGCACCCACCACCATGCACTATCAACCCATCCCAACAAGATGGCACCGACATCCATCGACCACCGCCAGCTCACCATTGGCCGCACCCACTTCCCTCTCCTTCTCTTCTCTTCGTCCTCTCCATCTTCCTTTCACGTAGTGGAGAACCCAACAAAAAACATGAGGGAAGATACCTTTGATCAAAATCCAACCTCTACCACACCACATAATCAAGCACCAACGTCACCCTTACGCTCCCAACATCGCCCCTTAATGCGACCAATGCAGCTACCGCTCTTCCTTCCCTATCTCTTTCACAGAGGCTCTCTCTCTCACCCCCATGGCTACTCTCTCCTCCTCCCCTTTTCTCCTCTCTCTCGCCCTCTTCCGTTGATTTCATGTGTGCATGCGAATGGCAAGAAAGGGAAGACAACGGTGGGTTCTTTGATGAAGGGGTGTGCATGGGTTTATTTGCGGGCGGGGACGGCAGGGGAGGGCATGGGAGAGAAGGGGAGTAGGATTAGAAAAAGTCTTTCTTATTATTTCTTTCATAACAAGTGATTCTCGTAACGGGATCGAATAGTCTTCGATTTTCGCAAAGCACATAATGTCGAAATTGTTGTGTGGCGAGAAATCCTATAAAATTCATGGATTTCAAATCCAAGGTCATTTGCGCAGTACGATTCCCCAAGTAGATCGCACCTTGTTTTGTGCACGTTTTGTGTATCCAAGGTTCGAAACAATGCAATCGACTTCAAACATCTCAAAACCCAGATTTTAGGGCATGAGATCCTCTCCCCTTCCCCTCCCCATCCACCTCCACCTCCTCCTCCTCCTCCTCCTCCAACCACCCTTCCCTTTTTGCCTACTCCTCCACCCTTTACACCTCCTCCTTCTCCTCCCTCTCTTCTCCTTCAACCCCCTTGCCCCTCTTCTCCTCCCCTACTCCTCCTCCTGTAGCCCCCTCCTTCATCCCTCAACCTCCCCTACTCTACCCCTTGCCCTCCCTTCTTTAACCCCTCCACCACCCCTCAGCCTCCCTTTGCCCCTCACCTGCCTCCTCCAACCCCCTCCTCTAGCGCCAATACTTCAACAACGCCCTTCTCCTCCCCCTCCTACCTTGTCCTCACATCGAAGACCGCCAATGTCGCCACCTTCGACTACTTGGAGTCATTCTTCATGCCTCCCCAGCTAGTTCCTTAACTCCTCTCCGATCTGCACTCCAACCCACTTTATTGGAACTTCCTTTTGAGACCCATTGAGCAAGGGTTCAAGTTAGGGCCCATTGACCCACATGGTGTTGGGATCTTCTTGGGACCCCTCACCAGCAACCACCAACATCTCCACCTCCAAAGGAACTTCTCCACCCACATTTTGGGGAAAGTGTGGCTAGTTAAGGGCCTCAAGAAGGCGATCATCCGTATAATCTCCCGTGGGTACAAAGTAGTCTCTTTCTCATCAAAGGAGCTAGAGGCCATAATGGCAAGCGTAGAGAACTACACCTCCATTAGCAACAGGAATAGCATGAAGCTTAACAAGTGCAGCTTCGATGGGACATTGTCGCTGCCATCGCCATCATGACCATGGCTGCAAAAGAGGGGAGGAGATGAGGGATGGGAAGTCAAGGAAGTGAGGGATAAGAGATGGAGGATTGATTTTAAAAAAAGACAACAAGTTTAGGGGTCATTTTCAAAAAAACCTTTAATTTTTACTTCAAACCTTTCAAAAAATATGCAACTTAATAAATTAAAATTTACAACAACATATATATCATTACAAAGGATATATAAGTATACATATAAAAAGTGAGGGTATATATGTATATATATTTCAGTTGACGAGGATATATATGTAAAAACCCTTAAAATAAAATTGTAATAAAATATACTCCCCTAAACAAGAAGTATCTTTGGGAGATGTCTAAAAGTCAAAGTACGCCATCCTTTCTATTTAGTATTTTACCTTCTTACCAGGTTACCAAACCAATGATTGGAGTACTAAGACCTCTTAGAATTTGCCGATTTTGTTGATCCAGTCTTCACAATGAAATAGGAATTGTATTAAATGATCACATTAAACTTGAAAATGACAAAAATTCTACTAGCATCTTGACGAGGATTATACCCATCTATTTGTCATCATATGCGTTTAGCAATATATGTAGGAGGTAGCTGTAGAATTACAAGCTAATGTGACACATGAAAGAGATAAGCATTGCTGTTAGCATGCTACAAAGGTGTAACATTCGTCAACTATGGATGCATATGAATCAAATTCAACTCAAACCCAACTTGATTCAACCCAATTAAATTGAGTTAAATTGAGTTAAAAGTTATAATAGAGTTGGTTAGGTGGAAATTTTTCCAACCACATAAAAAATGAGTTTGGGATTTAATCAACCTAACCTGCAACTCGACACAATCCATTTTATACACATATATATTATATGTATATAATATATATACGTATAAGGAACTTATTAATAGCAATTGGATGATATCAAAACAATAACTAAGATTTTAAACCCCTCCAAAACGGCAGCACGTCTTGATGCTCAAAGCTACAGCTACACATGCTTCCACAATCAACAATGACAGTCTCTAAAACCCACAATTCATTTTTTGAAAAATCAGAAGCATAGCAAGAACTTCAGAAATAGGACTCCTGCAGGAACATTATGTTCCCAAAATTTCTCCATGGTTCTTGTACCGTGAAATTTAGGTAATGTACATCAAGGAACGTTTAAGCTGAAATCTCCACCCTTGAAAAGAGCAGATGGTAACATCTTCAAATGGCCATCAAATCCCCAAAATTGCGGAAGACGACTATTGCACCAAAGAACAGCCCGGCAGTACGCAACACCTTCTATTATATCCAAAAGGACCGACAAAGATGAGAACATGTGGCATTTGCAGTTAAAAATAAAATAAAAATCTTTTCAACCACAAAATAAATGACTGGCGTTCAAATTATCAAAGATCACAGAACAAAGATAGCTCAATTGTATAAAAAAAATCAGCATGGTGGTAAGCAATATAACCTTCGTATTTTGGACCAACCAAGCCAAGGATTCAACTGGCAGAAGGCACAAACGGCCTAAAACTCCAATTTTTTTTTTTTGAAAAGAACCCCAAAATTGATTGATAGTTCGGTTTTTAATGTCCCAAAGAGGAAATTCTAGCATCTCATTAAAAAATTAGTACTGATAACCCCAAAGGTTGCAACAGAAGTATATGAGGAGGCATCTTTGCTCTAATGGCAAGGGCCGACGACGTATGATGTATAATGTGGAAATGTTTGCCATCTCAAGAAAGGTAAATGTCATGTGTACTGATGAGAGCTCAAACCCTCACCACCAAGTTATCATTGCAGACACATCTAAACAGGAAAGTCACTGGGTATACATCCTTTTTGGATTCTCCAGTAATATTTTAGTAACATTTTAACCAAGGTATCTATTAACCATCATGAGTTTTCATTGAAAAGAAATGTATAATTTACACGTGTAAGCATCATGTGTCAACATCAATTACACAAGTATAAAATGGTATCCGTCTTGCCAGCAGTGGACAAGCCCTCCTTTTTATGTACCTCCCCAAGTTCCAGCGGTCCGATCCACTAATCTACCATCTGAGAGGCTTGACCCTCAAACATCCCTCAAGCGCACAACGGGGCCATGCAGCATACAGTATCCATTCCCTACCTTGCTCGGTAACCGTGACGTGCACCTTCGTTTGGGTGGTGGTCAAGAGGGGTTAAAAATGAAATAAATGAAAATGATGTTTATTTAGGTGATGGAATGAGGAGAGAGTTAGTGTACAGTTAAAATGATTAGTATATTGATGTAATGTTAGTAGATATTTATTTAATAGTATAAGTGGGAGTGGAGAATATTAGTGGATATTTGTTTAATATTAAGTATAGTGGATATTTTTTAATAGTAAAAGTAAGTGAAAATTATTGGAAATTATTATATAGAAATTTATGTTAAAATGATGGGAAAAACTTAGAAAAATCCTTAACCTAGGATAACAGCGCTACCAAATGGGGCCTTAATATCATAAAAAAAATCACCCAGTGTAAACAGGAAATTCATAACAATGTAACGCTAAAAACCACAGATCCACTAAGACTAGAGGCACTCATCCATAAAATTGTGCTATAATTTGTTTCTTAATGTTTCATGGACAACACCAAGTCAATCTGAACAATCTAAACTACACTGCCGCCGCCACCCAACCTAGCCACCCATCACCATATCTCCAACCAACAATACAAAGACCTCCACCATCATCCCCAATTCCTAAGATTGAAGAAGGGAGCAGCGTGCACAAAACACAACATAAAGCTTGTCAACCTCACCAACAGAGTAAGTCATGATAACCGTATTTCCACATACCAACCATCCACCACCCAACCGACCCACTGATCACCACACCTCCAACATCATCCCCAATTCATGAGAAGGGACCAGCATGCACAAATCAGAACCTAAAGCACTAAGCCCCAACAACAAAGTCAAAATATCCGTAACTTCCGTGCCCCCTTCCCCCACCACCCAATTGAAAAGGAAAAAAGCTTTGGAAATATTTTGTTTGAGAAAAAAACTCCTCGCCCTTATCCTTTTTGTCTGAGAGCTTGTGCATGAAAGTTTGAACGGATGATAAACTTGTCCTTGGTAACAGTTGCAACCATGAAGGCTTAACTTGGACCAACAAACTAACTGGTGTCCTAAACCATACATTCATGAACCACTTATCAATAGGCTGCTTGTATACTGAAGTCCAAGCACCAGAACACAAAGGCTAAAATGTTGGATAAGGAAGTCATCCATGAGGCCTTACACAAGTAAATATCAGCTCTGTGGATAGGAACATGATCACCCAGGGAAGAATCAGTCTATAGTCCGCTGAACCCAATTGGTTTTAGAAAAAAGAACTAAGCATCAATCAAGTATCCTTGACCCAATCCTCTAGATTTATTTAGTTTACCTTTTAATTCCACTATATTCAATCCCCTCCAACCATAAAAGTAGCCTTTTGGGCATGTTAACAAAGTAGTTATCTTTGATTGCCAACCAAAATCAGATGCATATCTTTTCTTCTCTTTTTTTTGAAAGGTATAAGGGTTGTTATCCACATGATAACCACCCAAGATTTTCATTAATCAACAAAACATGCCATATTACAAAGCTTTATCCCAAGGATAGATTAACGAAGAAATCAAAGAAGCATAATTCATAAAGTAGGGTGTTTCTTCCCTATCAAATGCTCCATATTATCGCAAGGGCCTTAGCCTTCTTAGATTTTGAACGGAATATGTTAGTTCCTTGATCTCTTCTTCCTCTTCCATATGAAGCCTAGAAGCTAGCATCCGAGAAAAAATCAATCCAATCTATACTTAAATGTCTCCTTAGTCAATTAGAAAGATTACACACGAAAAAAAAGGAGCGGCATCACCCACCCATCTGACTCTCCAACAATGCATCATGAGTCTTCCCCTTCTCAACAACCATGCAAATATCCAGATTTTGAGGGGGCATGCCGCTGTCCACAACAACCTACAGTTCCTAATGAGATCAATACCAACCAACTACATTGACCTTCTCGATTTAGTGTAGGCCTCCTTAACAGAGAAAGTACCAATGTCCCATCCGTAGGCATCAGACTCCCCCGTCTGGTTGAAATCCCCGAATCATTTCCAAAAATTCAGTCAAATCCAACAAACTTTGCTCTAAGAAATTGCCAACAAAAGTAGGAACCCAGTCACCATCCCAATATCCAGCCACTGATACGTCTTTATCCATAGCAAGTGCAAATAATCTAGGAAAATTATACACAATTGCCCCACCCCATCCAATCATCTTTCTAAAACCTAACGCGATCACCTATTTCAATGAAGGGTGAATAATACTGCCACAACTTCTGAGAGACTGTGGCCAAGCCTTTAAAGAAATGAGAAACCATTTTCATTGCCAACATCCACCTATCCCAATTCAGGGAAAAGTCATAGCATTCAGATATAATAGAGGAAAATATATCATTTCCTGGGGGGCATTATCTTTGTAACCCATTTTGCAAGCAGTTCATCAACCATAAATCTCACTCCTAGACCTCCCTCCTTGAGTGGTTTACACACCTCCTCCCATGCCACAAGACTAACACCCCTTCCATTAGTTCCATAATTTCTCTAGACGAAATCTCTCATACAGCTAGTTAAACGCTTCCCAACTTTCATTGGCAATTTAAAGACAAATAAAAAATAAGATGGTATGGATGATAACACTGACTTGAGTAGTATCAAGCAAACCCCTCTGGATAGAGTGCTAAAGGCCCACCCTAAAAGCCCTCACTCCACTTTGTCAAGCAAAGTCATCCAATCATGGAAGGATATTGATCTATCTAATAGGGGAAGACCAAGATAATTAAGAGGAAGATCACCTCTAGCAATGAGAAGCAAATCCACGCAAGTCTGAGACTCTACCTCCATCATCTGCATGGGAACAAAAGTGCACTTAGAATAATTTATCTTCAAACCTAAAGCATCTCCAAAAATTTCCAACAACAATTTTAATTTCCCTGCTTGCTTGCCCAAACCCTCAATAAGAAAAATGGTGTCATTTGCATAGGAACTAAACTCTCCCCTTCAAAACCAAGTGTAAACCCCGTCAATATTCCCGTTGAGCGGGCACTAAAAGTCACCCTTGCTAGAGCATCCATTGCAATGACAAATAGCATTGGAGCTAAAGGACACCCTTGTGTAACTCCTCTCCGTGGCTAACCCCAACCACCTGCAGAATTTCCATTGACCAGAATCGAGAACGAGCTCATCGTCACACAACGCTTCATCCAGTCTAGCCAAAGGGGTGAGAATCCCCTCTTCTCCATGAAGGCTCATAAGAAAGATCAATGTACAGAATCATAGGCTAACTAAAATCAACCTTCCATAAGAAAGCCTTTGTTCACTTCGTCCCCCACGTAACCAAAATCTCATATGATATAACAAAGCCATCTAAAAGACTTCCTAGAATGAAGCCAATCTAAACGGGGGAGATAACATCATGAAGCACACTTCTCAATATATTCGCCAGGACGTTAGCAACGATAAGATATATAGCATTTGAAAGGGCAATGGGTCTATAATCCTCTACCGCTTTTGTCCTCTTTTTCTTAGGCAGGAGGAACATAAAAACTTATTGATTCTATTAAAGCCAAAATTACCATGTGAAAATTCTTTCACGACCGCCATGACATCAGCCTTAACCACAGACCAAAATTCCTTATAAAAGTAGAGTGGAAAGCCATCCAGTCGAGGAGAGCCTTCAACGTTAAGCGCCTAAACAGCCTCCCTCACCTCATCCTCCAAAAAATCCTCAAAAAGGGACACAGATTGATCTGCCATGATGAGCAGAGCATTCGTACCGCTCCCCCATTTTCCACCCCCTCCTGGATGTGAAAACTATATAAAAATTGGCAATTGCTTGACCAACATTATCCCTCCATATTCATTCCCATTCACATTTACCCTGTCAATCTTGTACCTCCTCTGCTTATTAAAAGCTACCAAATGAAAGAAGCATGTGTTGGAATCCCCCTCCTTTAACACCTCTATCTAGACTTTATCCTCCACTTCACCTTTGCTTTCTTACCCTCCTCATGGAGTATTTACAGACTCTTGGTTCTCTCTACTAGCTCAAGTGTGATGTCTCTTCGATCCTCTACATGATCTAGTCTTTCAATCTATACCAAAGCCTCAAACGTCTTTCTGTTATGTTCATCTCAAATGTGCTTCCTATAAGTTTTCAAGAAACCTGAGCTCAAATAACTTTGCCAAAAGCCTAGCTGTTGCCAATCCTTTTGCATGAAAGGAGAACCATTTGGGATCAATCATCTTGAATCCCTCCTCCAAGAGCCATGACTTATCAAACTTAATGTAAGTCCCAAAATATTTCCCTTCACTAGTACATCATATAAGCAAGGTATGGTCAGAAAAGGGTCTCTCCAAGGGGCTCAAATCTACCAAAGGAAACGCTTCTGCCAAGTCCAAGCTGCATAGGAATCTATCTATTCTAGACTTCAGGCTCTCCATGCTCCTCCACGTGAACGCACAAGACTTGGGTGGAATATCAATCAGACCATGACCCTTTACTCATATCCCCTAGCCTATCTTCCACCGATAGAGTAACGTTAAAGTCACCAGCTATCAACCAAGGAGTTCCCCTAAATCTCTCAACCACTTCCATCAGATCCTCCCATAATTGCAACCTAGCACTATCCTCCGTAGGATCGTATGTCACGAACAAGATCATCTCCTTATTGTCACTTCGTCATACCACCTTCATTATTATTGAATGTCTACCTTCAACAAGGTCTTAAATGATGAACAAATCTTCCTTCCACCCCAACAAGAACCCCCCCCCCCCCCCCCCCGACCATCTTCCCATGGCATTAATAGTGGAAAAGCCTTGCATGAAGCCTCTACCTATCTCATTCCAAATCATCTATGTACAAGACAGAAGATTTGCCTCTTGCAACATTACAATGACAGCACCCCCAGGAATGGATGTATCTCCCTAAAAGTTAACCTCCAAGTGGGATCATTTAGACCTCAAGCATTACACGAGAGAATCGATGTCATGGATTAACAAAGTGATCCCCCTGCAGACACATCAAAAATCAAAGGCCTCAACTACCTCCAACCTCGCCGCTTCATCTTTCTCTTCTCCACCAGAACCACCCACCGTACATTATGCCACCTCCGTAATTGTCACTAACATCTGAAGCTAGCCCCTAAATGTGCGTCAAGGTCAAAAAAATAGGCTTTGTCATTATTGTCGTCACAGCAACCTCCACCTTGTGATGTGAAGTTCTCCAAAGGGGCCGACGTCGTCCCTTTCCAACGTTGCCATCAACAGAGCCTCAAATAGCCCCATACTTGCAACTTGATGCTCGCCCCCCGTCGATGTCCCCTCCATAGCCGCCGATGATGCATCAATTACCAAGTGTAGCCCCTCTTCCAAAGTCAACGACATCGGACCTGTCGCAACTACGTTAGCTTCCTTAACCACCACTGCTTCAGTCACTGGCTACAAATCCTCCAAAAGCGACGAAGCTTCCTTCATCTGTAAATAAAGAAGTGTGAGAGAAGGGGAACGAAGAAAGGAAGGACAAGTGATAGGGCAAGGGTCTCAGGTGAGAAGAAAGATCAGGCAAAAATGTACCAACTTTGAATCTGCAAGCGGATCTGAACTCCTGCAAACCACACAAACGGATGATCACGTCATCCACTTTTCGAAAACCCCCCCAAATCAGAAGAGTCCCACGCTATTCTCACGATTGGCACTCCCACCAACGAGGACTTCTGTGAGGGTGCACATGAATTGTGGACTTATTTTACCTTCCAAATCTTCCTCGACAGCGACAACATAAGAGCCACCGACTTCCTCAACGACGACGAGACCTTGTCGACAACCACCTAAGTATAAGAAGCTCCCCTCATCATTGCCTCCCCCTACGTCGAGGGCCTTGCCTTGATCAGCACCACCCACAAGCACCCCCCATGTCAAAAGATAATCTTCTTCAATACACTCTAACCCACAGAAATCTCCACCTCGATAGTTAGCGTAGAGATGTCCCCGACTGTGAGACCAAGTCCCATGCACTACCTCAGCCTTGCAAAGGGGGAGACGAGATCCTCAATTACCCCAACTGTCTCAGCCTCAGAGGGATCCCATCAATGGATGTCTCCATTCGCTCCCTCTTTGAAGGGCGTTCCTTCCTAGCACCATCATGGATCAACGAAAGACTCCACCAAATTTGCACACCATCCACCTCCAAAACTTTGAAGCATGGTGATTCTATCTTTCGTTTTGTAAGATCAAGCAACAATAATTTCCCCGAGACAAAACAAGCCACCTTCACCTCCTCCTCCCTCCTCAATCGCATGGAAAATTTCGCTTCAAGGTCTCCAACGACATGTTTCCCCCCTCAACAATACCCACAACAACCGCTCCTAAGGAATGAGCCAGCGCATCTCCCTCCAAAGCCCAGGGAGCTAAGATCTCCGGAACAGGGACTGAGGGTGGCAAGTGCATCTCCCTCTAAAACCCATCCTCATCCTCTCCTCGTCCAACCTTCTTCCCTCTCTCTCCCTCCATCTCACTCTCCCTTCTCCCATTTGTTATCATTATTAAGGCCTAAGTGGAAGGTGCAAACATTTTTTTCTTTTTTGAAAAACAAGTTTTTCATTTTTTAATCCAAACCCAAAGTAATCTCAAGATCATACAAAGAATTTTGATTGAAAGATTCTACTAATGATAACTAGATCTGACTTGACTTTAGTGGATTTCACCTGAAAATTACTGTCTTCGAAGAATAAAATTGCAAAACATATTGGTAAACCTCAACCAATTGATGGTCATCAGAGAACCAAATTAACACATGGTTTACATCCTTGGGATACCAAGATATGGGAAGCTCCACAGGACCCCTGGCAGAACAAACAAAGCATTTTGCTAGATGCTTCTATGTGGCAAGCTATATTTAAAATAGGATGATGGCCCTTGTCAACTATGCAAAGGCATGGAGATGAAGCGAACATTTAAGGCTACCAAAAGCAATCTATTGATATTCCTTCATCAAATGTTTGAGGTGATTAAATCTCAAAGGAGCTTTTTTTTGCCACAAATGATTTTATGCATAGACGATGAGCAGGACTTACCTCCTGAGTAGGGGAAAGAAAGCGAAGAATTAAGGAAGCAGATTCTGACAGAGGACAAGAAAGAGGATGTGGCCTAGACAGTTGTGTTTAGGAAGAGGGATGCAAACACAAGGTTTTCCATGCTATGCCAACGTGATGCATGCTAAAATTAAAATTACATGAAATTCAAGTGTTGAGTTGCAATTTTTATTTTATTTTATTTATTACCAACCGAGGGATGCCCTGGTTAAAGGTTGTAATCCCAAGAGTCACGCCTCTTAGAGTTTTTGTAATCCTAAGGGATAACTTTGTTAAAGGTTAGAATCCCAATGGTCATGACTCTTCAGCCTATGTAATCCTTTTATAAATGGGTTGGGGTGTATCAAACAAAATCAAATTGGAAAATGAATTGAAAGGAAGTTGTTTTCCTCTCATCTTATGTTCTTCTCATCCCTATCTCTCTCTCTCACCTCTCTCCTCCTCATCACCATTTTTATTCTCTCACCATAACTTTTCTCCCTCACTTACCATACTATTCCCCTTACCCCCAACTATGAACTCTTCTCTCTCATCTCAACACTTACCCTCTCTCCCATCACCTTTTTCCTTCTCTCCCCACCTCTGCTCTTCCAACGACATCACTACCTTCTCCCATCAACCCACCTCCCCTCCCCACAGAGCCCCACCACCACCATTCCCCACCCTCCCCCCCCCCAGGCCACCTCCCCCAAACACCACTCCACCTCTCTCTCCTAACAACCACCCCCCCCCCCCCAAGCAAACCTGCCATCATCTCCACCTCTCAAACACCGCCACCCACCTGCTGGAGAGCACCTTCGACAGCAACCCGCACCAACCACCACAACCGTTCGCTGCACTCTGACCACCTCTCCGCCGATGGCATCTCCTCACCACGCTATCGCCCCAAACAAGGCACCCGACTAGGCCCCTCCACACCCTTTATTAGGGTCCCACTTACCCACAGTGTCGCCTCGTGGGCCTCCAACATCCCAACAAGTCCCACACCAATATCCATCGCCGACACACCCTTTGACCGACCCTATTGTGCATCACCAACCTCGTTACAACACCCTTTCCCACATCTGCTGAAATTCCCGGCCACGACATACCCCCATGGAAAATTTTTATTTATTTTTGAAACTTGGGTTGCATTAAGTGGTATCAAGGCATGGAATTTGGTCATTCCCACAATCCATCATGCTAGAATAAGTTTTTGATATTAAATGATAAAAGATGCACAAAAAATTCAATGGGGCTTTTTAAAATACAAGACCTTAAAGTTCATGCAGGATAAGCTTAAGGCATGCAAGGAAGAAATCACATCTCAAAAAGCTTTACCTTCTCAGTCATCTCCACCTAATCAACCAAAAGGTGGAAATTGAGATGAGACAGTAACATTAGTAAAAGCCAAAGATCCTCGGAATGAGCATGAAGTTGTTAAGAAATGTATTTTTATTGACCCCTTAATCCCACCTATTAAGTTCGACAAGAACCTACGTCAAGATGGGGAGAGACCAAGTGATGAGTGCTTGACGATATCTAATCTACTTTGGAGATGGACAACCTCTCCACCTCTCCATCGTACAAGGTTAGCATGAATTCAAACCAAGTTGACTCAAAAGATTTTTCGGGGCTAACAGTTCCATCACTGCACTTGAACTCTACTCTTGAGTCTTGACATATCGGTTGGCCTTGAAATTATATGGGCACTTAACATACCTCTGCGACCTATGGTGATGTTGGATGTTTTTAATAGTCAATATGAAGAGGATGACATAGATTTAATTGGAGCACAGGAAGGACATTTTGCCTTTCTTTGCAACGATACCCAGAAGCAACACTTGCATAATGAAACATGAGATACTATTGAAGCTTCCACCTCCAAAGGCATGACCTCCTCCGAATCCAAATTTTTGTAGCAAACCCGCAAGGATGAGTTTTTTTGAAGAGGGGGAGAACTAGCCAAAATTAAACTTACATGAAATTCAAGTGTGCAATTACAAATTTTCCTTTATTTTATTTTATTTCCAATCAAAGGATGCCTTGGTTAAAGGTTGCAATCCTAAGGGATGCCATGAGTTAAAAGTTGAGATCCTAAGGGCTGTCTCTTGAGTCACTATAAACCCTTTATAAAGGAGGTTGAGGTGTATCAGAAATAAAAATCAAATTGGAAAATGAATTGATAGGAAGTTGATTCCCACTCATCTTATTTTCTTCTCATCCCCATTTCTCTCTCTGACCTCTCTTTTCCTCATCACCATTTTTGTTCTCTCTCACCACAACTTTTTTCCCTTGCCCATCATAGTATTCCCCTCACCCCCACCCGTGAACTCTCCTCCCTCATCTCACCATTTCTCTCCTCTCACCTCTTTCCTTCTTTCTCCTCAACTCTCCTCTTTCAACAGCATCACCAACCCAACATCTCTCAACCCCTCCCACTCCACCTCCCCTTACCACAGAGACCCACAACCATCATCCACTTTTCCATCCCCCTTGACCCTCTAGGCCACCTCCCCCAAACACGACCCCACCACTCCACCTCTCCCCCCCAACAACCACCCCTTCACTGAACCATCCATCATCTCCAGCTCTCAAACACCACCACCTACATGCCCTCCTACCCCCCCTCCCCCCCCCCCCCAACCGAAGAGCACCTTCGATAGCAACCCACGCCAACCACCAGAAACATTCTTTGCCCTCCAACCACCTATTCGCTAGTGCCAGCTCTACACCACACCGTCGCCCAGACAGGGTGCCCACTTAGGCTCCTACACACCCTTCGCCGGGATCCCGCTTATTGTTAACATGTTCTTGACATGTTTATTAAGTTTTTTGATAATGACAAATAAAAGTTTTATATGAGGACTTATAAGTGATGCAAATTTTTTTAAAGCTTATTGAAGCATCTAATTGAAGCTAAGATGAGGATAAAAAGGCTTTAGTTCGTAAGATTTTCTTTATCTATTTTATGCTTTTCTTCTTCTTTCCTTAGTAGGGTGCAAAAATGAGCCTTTTTCTCTCTTAAGATTACCCATAGGATAAACCCTAGAACTTACCTAAACTTTTCAATTTCTCAAATCCTTGAAAATTCAATTCATGAGATTTTCAAACGTCTAGCCTTGCCTTCAGATATCTAAAACCTCTCTTTCAGATACCTCATTCTTCATCTAAGACATCTGATTCCCTATTCAGTCATCATTCATTCTGTCTTTAGGATTTTCAGATGTCTCTCATCTTTTTCAAACATTTGTTCTACCTATATCGGACTTCTAGCTCTTTATCTACAGCATCTATCTCTTTTCCTAACTTCTCCCAATCTCATCTAAAATTCTTTTGAGATTTCAGACGTCTACATTTTTCCTTATACGTTTATCTCAATTTGAAAAATGCATCAATAATCATATTTTTCAAACTCAAACGTTCAAACGCATGATTGATGACCAGTTACTTATGTTCAAATAAGTGTTTTTTTATCCTTCAGACGTCTGTTTTTTGCCTTGAGACGTCTTATTTGCTTTTCCAAACATCTTCTTTACATAGGTGTTGTCTCATACTGTAAAACCGATGACCTATGGCCCATATACTAAGTCCAAGAATTCCATTCCAAAGATCTCTCCTGTAGGGCACCAACAAAAAATATTTTTTTGGTGGACCAACTATGTTCAAATGCATAAACCTGACCTCCTACATCTACAAATACCCCCTTAAGTCAACATACTAAGCAAAGCAAAATTCTAGTGCAAAAATCTCTCTCTTATTCAATCTTGTGCTCTAGATCTCTAGTGCTCTTGTGCTCCATTATGCTCTTTGTAACATCTTAAGAGCATTCCACACTCCCTACTCTGATTCTCTACATCTCATAGGTTTCCAAAAGGAGTTTTCTTAACCTATTACTTACTCTATACTGTTCAAGGCTCATAACATTTCATATACTTTGTCTTTAATAGTTTATTTGTGTAACCAAGATGCGGGTTTCCGAGGGGTAAAATTCTGCTTGGGGATTGTCTAAAAGATGGGATTTGTAATATCATCTATTGATAGTGATTTCTACTTGGGTAGGAGCCAATTCCTAGATTAGGAGATCTAAGTAAAGGTTTTTCCCGTGAGAGTTTCATCTATAAATCCTTGCCTTGTTTTGTGTGATTGTTTTAGATTAATTTCCTTGAATTTTTATTGCACAATTCTACCCCTCTTCTTGTGCCACTAACACCACTCACCCATGGTGTCACCTTATACGCCTCCACCACCAACGCACCCTTCACTCGACCTTATTGTCCATCATCAACCTTGTTCCCGCGCCCTTTCCCACGCCTGTTGAAGTTCCTGACCTCAACATAGTTGCCTCCTGTGGAAAATTTTTATTTATTTTTGAAACTCGAGCTACGTTACAATGGGAGAAGGAACTGGATTTAAGACATCAATCTCGCCAAAAAGAGTCATTAATCTAAATTTCGATGGCATGTCGTTAAAATGGGCATTTTTGGGATGGGGCCATGTCGACATGAAAATAAGATCGAAACACAGGGGTTTTAATGAAATTTTGATGAAATTTTGGTGAAATAGTCGGCATTGGCAAAATGCACTCGGCAGTTCAATAGTTGTTGCCATTCCTCACTGTTATTGTTGTTGTTGCTATGTTCTAAACCCCTTGTTGTTGTACCTACCTCAAAAGAGATTCTACTAAAGCTTCAACTCATGCTTAATTGATGCTGACAACTCTAATGACTAGTAAAGGTACTAAGTGTCATGCTCCTCCCCCTACCCTCTACCTACCTGAATACCCCATCCTAGTTTTATCTTCTCAAGAGAAGGATTTTTTGCTGACATGAGACAACTATAACTCTACTCTATTCTTCACTTGAAATTTGATTCCATTCCGTATCTATCCTTAATTATAGAATAGATCTACACACTATAATCTAGATTTCCTATTATTATGAATATATAGTTCTAATCATAATTTAAAATTGAGGAAACCTTTATTTAATTCCTAAAATTAAAATCTTAAGTTTAAATTAGCATTAGCATTTTTCTTCTTGCAGTCCTTAATTTTAGAAATAGTTATTCATTTAAATAAGTATAAGATGAGGTTTAGGGGTTAACGGGAAATATTTATTGTTTTAAATAGTTATTCTTAAAATTTCAATCATTTTGACTACCACTACCATTTTTGTCGGCATATGTCGACATACCTCCAAAATGGACTATTTTTGGGACATTAAAATCGTTGAACCCAACATTGAAACATGGGCATTCCCATGACATGCTAGCGAAATGCATACTTGAAAATTTATTAAAACGAAATCAAAATCAACATTTTGAACCTTAGGAAGAGTTTCATGATAGATTTAAGATTGGGAAAGCCTTTGTTGATTTCTATCATCAGTTCATTAGCATAAGCAACAAAATTTAGCATCTTGGGGGCTACCAACCAATGCACCTCCCACCTAACATTGTTTTTTGAAAAAGGAAAGGGGTGGTTATCCTTGTGATAACCCCCCAAGAATTATATTAAAAAGTGGCCTTTGGGCCATCAGGTTACATATCAAGCTTTAGCTTCCTAGAAATGCACCAAAGCCGAGATAGATGATGTAAAATTCTCCACGTAGGGGGTTTGGCCCCGAAACACTGCCTCATTCCTCCCCAGCCATATACCCTACAACGCAACCAACACCCTCGCAATCTCCTTTTTGGACCTAAACACACACTGCTCCAAAGTCGGATTGCCCCTCCTAAGTGACGCCCAAAGAGTTCCTGGCTCAAGTAGTCCACCCATACGAGGTCCAGGCACCTCCAAACACGAGTGCAGAAGGGGCAGGAGAAGAAGAGGTGCTCTACGTCTTCATACCCTCCTCGACACAAAGGGCACTCACTGTCTACATCATGTGCCCACCTGGCCCACCACACCTTGGTCATTATCCTTCCCTTCCTTGTCAGCCAAGCAAACATTCTGAGCTTCAAGGGGTAATCTGTCTTCCAAATGACCTTGCAATCATGGAGGAAGCTCACATCCGCCATCGCAGTCATGCTATGTAGCCTATCATAAGCCTTCCTCACAGAGAAGTGACCGTCGTCCCAGGCCCAACAATCCTACCCACCCTCCATCTCAAAGTGCCCCAACTCTTGCTATAGGATTAGAAATTTGATGTAAATACATTTACACTACCTAAGATGTCAATTTATGCATGTTCTTAAACATAGGATTGCATTTCATGATATAAATATTGCATTACATGCATCATCTTGCATTTAGAATACTTTGAATAAAATGGAGGTTGTCTCCTTTTATGTGCTTGAACAGGGTAAATATTTTATCAGGACCTCGGATCAAAGATCCAACCGTATGGATGTGATTAGGGCAACGATTGGAGTTCAACGACTCCAAAATCGCCCTAATCAGGCATCTGTAGCATCAGATAGTAACCCGGGAACCCTAGAAGATCAAGGGCTAGGATGGTGTAAATCCGCACTTCAGATGATAAATTCGACCGCACGGATGAATTCGGATCGACGATCGCAACCCAACAACACAAAAATCGAGTCAATCTGACATCCGTGGCACCATCTACAACTTCCAGAAGATGAACGGCCAAGATAACGTCACGTGGCGCCATCTCAGCCGCCCAAACGGCCGCTTACATCTTGTGAAAGCCCCGCGCCCGATTGCTCTCCGCCGTTGGATCTTAATCCAACGGCTGTGGGCGCTCGCAATTAAAAGCACCCGCTCGACCATCCGCGCCGCATAACACAGTGGTCGAGCACGCTATCGCGAGCGCGGGGCGCGGGTTCGATCCGTGGCAAGGCGCTGGAGGGCGCGATCAATTGAGGCACGTGGAGCGTCAGATGAAGATCGGACAGCCGCGCGCGCCCGATAGCGTCAACACGCGATTGGATGCGCAATCAGACGCGCGGGGGGCGCGCAGCGCGCGGGCGCGGACGCATCTTAAGCCGTCCGATCTCGCGATCGAACGGCTGAAAAGCGCTGGACGTGCGTGGACGTTGAGGAGCGGGCAACCGAGGAGGCACACGTGGGCGCGGAGGCGACTCCCACGTCGGGGCTTTAGTGACGTATTTATCCGTCACTAAAGACCCCTCTTTTATTATTTTGAAGTTATAATGTCCATTTTGCCCCCACTCCTTGCAACTATAAAAGAAAACTCCCTCCATACGAAATTCGCATCCCTTCTTTCTCCTCTCTACCCCTCCAAAGCTCAAAAGAAGCTTGTCCCACACCCGGGATGCTTCTTACGAGATAAAGTCCAATTTTCGTTCCCATTCGGAAGTGGATCCCGCGACGACGACGGCATGCTGCTCCGTTCCCGTTCTTCTGCTTCGTCCTCCTTCGTCCTGCTTCGTTCTCCTTCATCCAGGCATCGTCCCGTCCGGCTCGTCCTCCAAGCAATCGTTGAGGAGGATAACTTCTCTCTCCCATTCTTATTTACAGCTTTTCTAGTATAGAATTTTCCTGCTTTATAGTGTAATTGATTTTCCGCATTCTAGTGTAACTTTTATAAACAATTGAAATATTGAATGCATGTTCTCTCTCTCTCTCTCAGTTTGATAGCTCCATTGTAAGTATATCACCTTGCTTAACAAAAATCCTAAAAAAATATAATTGCGAATATAGATCAACGTAGCCTCCCTGTGTTCAACCCGGAATTCTTTTCGATATAAATTTTATTTGTTGAACACGAATTCTTCGCTTTCGAACTACAACGACAGGTTTTCCGAAACCAAACACGTAAACGTATCGATTCGCAAAACCCATTCAACAAAATTCCTCCAATCTGTGGTCCGACAAGTTCCCCGTCAGCGCAAGGCACCATGCTCCCTCCCAACATGCTCCAACCAAGGCTTCCTTGTCTAGCGCCAAGGCAAACAGCCTCAAAAAGTGGGAAGCGATAGTGTCGTCTCCCGTCCAATCATCCATCCAGAATCTGAATCTATCACCTGTACCCACTAGCGGAAGAAAGAAACCTTAAACCTTAAGAGCTACCGATGACAGCCCCTTAAAGAAAGAGGAGGATCCCCGTCCCTACTCCGCCACCCTCCCCCAGTCCAACGACCCTCCATAGCAAGCCTCTAACACCTCATTTAGCAAACCCGATCTACGACCCATCATACCTTTAATCCACTTGGTAAGCAAGCTATCATTCATGGACTCCAAGTCACGTGCTCCAAGGACACTCTCCTTCACGGGCCTACAAATGTCACCCCAAGCCACTAGCCTCGACCCCTTCCTCAACTCTCCAACATTGGCCCAAAAGAAATCTCGTATTAGTCCGGTTAATCTTCTCTCCACCTTCTTCAGTAGCTTGAAGGCAGACATGAAGAATGACGGAATGGAAAATAGGACCACCTTTATCATCACCAGTCAACCCCCTCTGGAAAGTGTCCTGGCAGACCATCCTGTCAACCTTCTTTCCACTCTCTCCACCAGCGGGATAAAATCCCATACACAGAGCCTACCGTCAATCAGAGCCAAGCCAAGGTAGGGTAGGGGCAAGGAGAGCATTGGTGTGCCCAAAAGCCCCTGCAAAGCTCGCAGCCTTGTCAGTCCCATCTGAAACGGAACAAAGCTAGACTTCCGAAGATTGATTTGTAGGCCTAATGCCTCCCCAAATACCTGTAGTAGCATGCATAGTCTCCTCGCCTCCTTTATTGAGCCCTCCACCAGAAACAAAGTATCATCTGCATACAGAAGTATTGGAATCATCACCTGCTACAATGAGAAACCTGAAAATATACCTTTGTCACAGGGCCTAAAACTAGCCTTCGCCAGGTCATTGCTAACCAAGACAAAAAGCAAAGGGGCAAGGGAACATCCTTGTTTGACTCCTTTGCACGGTTGTATCCAGCCACCTATTGGATTGCTATTCACCAGGATCGAGAAGGACGCCGTGGTCACGCACCTCTTCATCTATTCAATCCATTTCTGCGGGAATCCCCTAGACACTAAGGACGTCCAGAGGAAGCGTCACTGCACCGCATCATACGCCTTACTAAAGTCCACCTTCCATAGGAAGGCATTCTTCCCTTACCTCTTCTAGTATGCCAAAATCTCTGAAGTAATAACACCATGTAAGATGTTCCTACCAGGGATAGAGGTCGTTTGTACCAGTGAAATGAGATCATCCAGCACAGAATGCAATCTGTTCTCCAAGGCCTTGGTGACAATGAGATACACAGCATTGGAGAGCGCAATCGGCTTGAAGTCTTCAATCATCTCAACCCCCTCCTTCGGCAGTAAGAACATATAGAGCGGTTGAGCCTATCAAAACCCCTATTGCCCTTCTCGAATTCCCAAACCACTTGCATGACATCCTCTTTTAACACCGGCCATAACTCTCTAAGGAAGATCATTGGGAAATCATTTGACCTCGGGCAGCCATCCACGTTCAACCTCCAGAACGCGCTTCTAGTTTCGTCCTCCGTGAAACAAGCTTTCAAGTTGTCCACATGAGCCTCCGAGATACGTCGTGCATCTGCTCCCGTCCACCTCCATTAACCTTGTGTCCTCGCTCCCGTAAACCTCTGAAAGTGATCTGCTGCTGTCACCCCTACTACTTCCACTCTACTTGAGTATTCCTCCGCATCCACCACCAGTCTATCAATTATGTTCCACCTCCTGCAAGACACCATCAGGTGGACATACAGGGTGTTGGAATCCCCCTCCTTCAACCACCTCTGCCGAGATTTGAGGCATGAACTCACCTCTTTCTTGTCCTCCTCCTGTACTACCCTCAGGTGACGAGTCCTGGCCTCCCGATCCTCCTCCGAAAGAGGACCCATATCCTTGCATCTGTCCAATCTTGTGATTTCCGACAGGGCTGCCATCTTCCTATGTTTCCTCCGTTTTGAAATCTCTTTCCTGTGGGCCTTCAAGAAAACCCACAACTCCCTCAGCTTGTGCTCCAATTTTGCCATCGCGGAGCCTGTGTTGATGGCAAACTGCCATTTTTCCTCCACAAGCTACCTAAATCCCTCTTCCAGCAACTAGGACTTATCAAATTTGAAGTAAGTCCCGAAGCTAATGTCTTCATTCGTCTTCCACAACAGTGAAGTGTGGTTGGAGAAGGGCCCATCAAGCGGGACCACCATTGCCACGAGGAAAGCCTCCACCATCGCCACATTGCACAAGAAACGATTGATCCTGGACTTCTACCCCACCGAGTTCCTTCACGTGTATCCTAAGGTTCGAAATGCCGATTTCGACTTCGTTTCGATAAATTTTCAAGTGCGCATTTCGCTGGTACATCAAAGACATGCCGTGGTAATGTCTGTTTCGACATCAAATTTTAACAATTTTAATGCCCCAAAAATAGTCTATTTCGGAGACATGTCGAGGGCATGTCAAAGGCACCCCGATACATGTTGACAAAAATGACAAAACTGGTCAAAATGATTGAAATTTTAAGAATTATTATTTAAATGGATAAATATTTCCATTTAAGCCCTAAACCATGTCTTATACTTCCTATTTAAATGGATAACCATTTTTAAAAGTAAGAATTACAAAAAGAAAAGTGCTAATGCTAATTCAAAAGGGGCTATATTAGTGATATATTGTTGATATTAAGGAATTTTGAGTAAATTGCAAAAATAATTTAAAATGGGTAAAAATATTACAATATAAAAATTAGATAGGCTCTAAAAGATCAAAATCATGTTTTGAGGAGCCCCCCTATGGTACGGATCATCAATATCTTTCAAGTTGGCGATATGTGATAAATAACTCATGCAACAGTAGCAACAGTGCAATGTAGCAACAACCAACCAAAAGCCACCAGTAGCAATGGCGTCCGCATGCATCATGCACGCACGACCAAGCAGTAGGCAACAACACAAATCGACATACCGTAAGCATGCCAACAATTTCGGTGGCATGCCGACCCTTGCATTTCGATAAGTATGTCATGTCAATATAGCATCTCGTCAAAAATCCCCATTTTGCCGACATGCCGGGGCATTTTAATCACCGGTGCATCTACAAGAGGCTGACACCAGGTCCAATAGCCTGTGAGTGGCTACAAAATCCGCAAAAGCCTCCAAGCCGCAACCACGCCTCCCACGTTTGTCTGGCCGATCATCGTTGCGCAACATGACATTAAAGCCACCTCCACACGACCATGGGGTCCCCAAGCTGTGGCTAGCCACCTGGGAGAGGTCCTCCCACAACTGCATCCTTGCCTCAACATCCATGGGACCATACACCGCAAACACTACAAAGTTGAAACTGTCGCTCTTCCACCGGAGGCATGCTGTGATGACGTGCCTTCCCACCATCTCCTCAAGGAGGATCCTGTCAGATCGTCCGACTGTCGGAAGGGCTAAAAAACCCTCCAGGGAGGTTCCACCAATCTCGTGCCAAAATCGTTGGTCGCATCCTTCGAGTTTAGTCTCCTGTGACATCACGATCGAGGCCCCCTAGGAGCACAAGTAGCCCCCCAGGGAAGCCCTCCGCATAAGGTCTTTAAGACCCCTAATGTTCCACGACAACACCATCATTGGGAAGATGAAGATGCTCCCTCCTTCGCCTTGCGGAAGCCTGCCTCCTGTGCGACACCTCTCACCTAACATTGTTGCTTCCCTTGTTGCCCTTTTTCTAGAGGAAGAGATATGGAGGGTGTTTTTCTCCCTTAAGTAGGAGGGATCCCCTCGGCTGCACGACTTTCCATTTTTCTTCTAGAAGGAATTTTGGCATCTACTCATCGATGATGTTTTGGCAATCTTTCATTTATTTCAGCCAACAAGGGGTTTGCTAGGCTCAACTCCTATTTATTCCAAATGCATAAAGGGGGATGCTACAAGCTATTTCTCTCTCCAATTTCATTTATCTATTAATTTTCAAAACACGAGCACCAATGTTTATTGCAATCTTAGATAATTTGATAAACCATGTTCAATCGGCTTTTATAAGGAGCAAATCTGTTCTTGAGAACTACATAGTCGCTTCTAAAATTTTAGCTGCTTCAAAGAGGAATGGGAGGAAAGCCTTCTACTATAAAGGTTGATTTTTCTAAAGCCTATGATTTCCTAGATTTGAAGTGTTCATGGTCATAATTGCACCTACTAGGCTTCACTCAACAATGGATCCCTTGAATGAAAACTTCTGTTAGCATCCTTCTACATCATAATCAATGAGCAGCTTAAAAGTGGACGAATATAGCCCCTAAGGGGAGTTCGACAAGCTCGGACCCTAGCCCCTCTTTTGTTCGTACTCGCAGTTGACTTTGTTGCCAATGCATATTTCTTACTATGTTCAACCAATGAACTATACAGTTTTGGGGCAAGGAAACCTTACTATGTTTCTTACTATCTTGCAGTAAGCAAAGGTTCATAGAGAGTGCAGCAGCAGAGGTGGGGAAAGCCAGAGTGCTCTTGCAAGTTTTTTGGGGAGGCTTCTGGTCCGGTCGTCAATCTCCCAAAATCTATTTTCTTGCCATTGGGATGCAAAAGGAGGAATTGTGTGCTTGTGCAGAAGCCTTGGGGATGGATATTCTCCAATTACCTATTAAGTACCTCGGTCTTCCACTCACATCTAGCAACATCACGTCCAAGGATTGGATCCATGTGATCAAGCAAATAGAGAAACACTTGCAAAGGTGGATTGCGCAGCTGTTGGCCAGAGGGAGAATCCTTGACTTGCTTTCCTTGATACCCTCCACTCTATCCATCTACTTCCTCTTGAATCTGAAGGTGCCTGCTTGTGTTTTGCAGAGGATGGATGCCATTAAAAGGACATTTCTTTGAAGCTCCTTCACTGACGATAGATTCACGCCCCTGATGGCATGGGACAAGGTGTGTAGACCCAAAAGGATGGAGGGCTTGGGGCCTTAAAACTTTGAGAGTTTAATGACTCTCCAAATGGATATTGCAGATTATAGGAACTTCCATACCCTTCTAGAAGAGAATCATTTATGATTCCTATAGGAATGCAGTCAATTGAGAGGAAAGAAGAACGACAGTTAGGGGTGCATCTACCTTTTGGAATGGTCTAAGCTCTTTAGGAAGCTTCAGCTACACCATAAAGCCACTCTTGGTGATGGTAAGAGGCTCCATTTCTAGACACATCATTGGTCCCCTTTTGGGATCATTGTTGAGGTGTTCCCTAAATTGGCCACTCTAGCCATGGACCCTTCAATTGTCATTGATGATCGTTGGTTGTCTAATGTTCCTGAGTCTCTATCTAACGCCTAAGTGCAGGACCTGTCCCTTATCCTGCAGGCTCTCCATGACATAACCCCTGGAGTAGGGAAAGATGGTTGGGTCTTGAAACATGGACACTTTATCATCAACCAAGCATACAAGCTTTTTATGAGCGCACATGCACCTGCTGACCTTGCTCTTGCCGAGGATTGCTGGCAAATTTGGAGATATAAACTACCCTTGAAGGTACGATTTTTCACTTAGCTGCTAGAGGAAAAAATTAATCACACGCCAATTCAAAGGCAAATGGATCTCGGAGGTGGACACACCTTATGTGCTTTGTTCTTCGGTCATCAAGGACCTAGACCACCAGTGTTTTTGGTACTCTTTTTTGCAACAATGCTAGAATAGAGCTTAGAATCGATCTTTGGACTTTTCTTTGCACATGGCTTTCCAGGACAGGCCAAGTTGATGAGCAGGAAATTGACTTGATTAGGAGATCCCATATTCTCCTATGGTGTATTTGGTTAGTTTGCAATGGGGCCACTTAGAGGGGAAAGAACTCGGGCAAATGGGATTTTGTACCATTTCTCCTCCTTATGTGATTATTGGTGTAACTAGCTCTTCTTATTTCTTACTAGTGAATTCGAAGAGTTAACAAGGGTAACCCCCCTTACTCCAAAAAAAAATAGATGAATTTCAAACAGTTTTTCAAAAAAAAATGAATTTCAGATCCTTCATAAGAGTCATTGAAGATTTGTGTAGTGGAAGATTGATGAATAATGTCTCGATGTAACTAAGGATTCAAATGGTCATCAGCAATCAGTTTCACCAACCAACCTAGGCTTAGGCTACTGAGCTACCGAGTTAGGGGAGAAAGCCAGAGGCCACCTTAGAGCTGTCACAAGCAAAGGCTTCATCCAGGCTATTGTCCGGTCACCTTCTTTGTTGCCTAAGTCGCTTTGCACCACGTCACCCTACTCCTGATTCACTCTAGGTAAGACCATAAGATTTCTTTAGTCTTAAGTTATATATATTATATATGTTGATGGAATATATTGTAGATATACATACATGGGTTTTTTTTAAGAGTATATACATACATAGAATGTACATGTTACTGAAAGTTTTGATATACTCTCAAGTTTGCCTTTTCTTTGATACACTTTACTAACTAAGACTATTGTTTGTCTATTATGTAATACATAGAAGTTATATACATATGTTATTGTAAGTTTGCAATTATAATTATGATATAGGGTTAGTTTAATGATATATGTTATCTATATAGTTATAGTATTAAGTCTCTATATATAATATATATAATATACGTCCTTTGTCTTGTTTTGGTGGATACGTATAATATATGTTTTGGTTATATGTTTTGGCCTGCATTTATATACTTAATATATATGTGTACACATTGTATAATAATATAAATATATGTTTATCTGTTACTTAAATATAATAGGATCATTATTTTTTCCTTCACTTACAAGTGTCATCACATGTTTCTTATGAAAGTTGATGCTATCATGAGTTATTTAGGCATATTCAATATTTTAAAAAAGAAAAAGACTTGTCGCCCAATTCAATCAGGTGATCACCTTTTTGTTGCCTCACACCTTGGATGATTAAGGAGCTTGTCACCTTACAGTCACCTAACACCTTAACAGTTTGTTCCATTATAAGTATTAGATCAACATACCTTTCATTCAATCAAAGAATTTTGAAGGCCAACCCATTCTCCTCCCTAACACAGATGGATTCCAGTTGTTTCATCACCATCAAGGCATTGCCCAAATAAAGTGAAGTTGGAACTAGAACTATGTTGCTATCAACGAAAACTTTCCCTTGCAAAGCATGTCTTTTCCCAAACAAATGAACTACACACATCTATTTTCTATTTCCCATATTGAATGTCTACACAATTGTCTACAATGATCAGGGTCAAAAGACTCAACTTGGGCTTGGTGTGATAAGGACTCATGAACCAAGCTTGATAAGCTGAAAAGCCAAGTCTAAGCCAGAATGTAAGCTTGACAACCTACAAAATCTACCAATCAAGTATGACAAGGGAATCAATATGTTTTAAATATATATGTAGATTTCTACTCCAAATCTCTTAAAAAAATTAATGCCACAACCCCTACAGTCTTTACAAACTTCCTTTTTGTCTACCTACAATGTGTAATGATTTCCTAAAATTTTATATGTTGGAGATAACAACTATAGTTTTCTACCTTATATGGTGATTATGGACTATGTTATTTTCTTTCTGTGTTACTTTCATTTTTTATTTTGATTTTGACATTCATGTAATTGAATAATAAGCTATTCTCTATGTATAATCACTAACATTGTAAATGTTGCCAACTTATTGTGAGCTTATCAAGCCCGAGCATAAGCACAACGAGACAGAGGTGGTTAATGATTAAGCTTACTAATGAGCATGACCAAGGCTTGAGCCTTGCAAAGCCTGAGCCCAAGCCCATACCCAAGACAGCCGAATCAAGTTTGAACACACACCGAGCTAGAGTTGCCTTGACAAGTACAATAGATAGCCTAACTAGCTCACCCTAAGATTACCAAAATGAGCTGACTAATGACTTTTTATCATAAAGTTATAAAGTTACCTGCAACCCAAGCCTAAATATCTCACTCCAAGATTACCATCATGAACTAGAAGCTATAAACTCACCTGCAACCCCACACTTGCTTGCTTTATGCTATTAACTTAAAAAAAAAAAAAAAGCAATCAATTTCAAAGTTCCTCTTCCTAAGCCTAAGAAGATCGCAAATACAAGAGATAGCCCCCATTGGGGAACACTAAAGATCATCTCTTGAAGTATCCTATGAACACTTTACCATTTTTAATACATGTCCTTGATTTTATAACCATACATTCCCAAATATCTTTCCTTTTTTATGCTTTTACGTTAATATGCTCATGGCACCATTTTCTGATACACATCATGACACTCCCTAGGAACCACACCTTGCCACAACCTCTGGCACCTCCACTCCCATCCATCATTGTGCCCCCTAGCAAGCAACCTCATGCTGTCACCATTCTTCAACCCACTCTATATCTTCACCATTGTAAAGATCATGCAAAACAACAATTCACAGTCACAACCCAACTGCTCATATAGCTGCACCTTGCCTTCTAGCACATATCTACAGCCAAAAACCTTCATTATCGTTGATCATGACAACAGCTGCTCGACGTCCTCCCGCTTTCTATTAAGAACAACGCCAAATAAAAAAAGCAGATAAAGCCACTTAGTCCTTGACCTGTCAATCATCCGCCTAATTAAAGGAAAATCACTTCCACTATAGCTTTTGTACAAGTGGATTACTAGTCAGTCATAAGGTCAAAGCATTGGCTAAGTAGCAGGAGGAGATCAAAATAAGGGATTGGAAGGTCCTCATTTCCACTACGAGCCGAAAATCATCTTCTTCAAATGCTATGGCGACAGTGACTAATGTCCCTGAAATAATGTTTCTTCTCCTATTAAGAACCACAATCTCCCCGCAACGACTGCTATTGGCGTTCTTCATTCCATGAACTCCCCAACTTTTTACGAGACTTCTTCTCAGATCAACAATGTTGTTCAATCTTAATCGATGGACCGACGGCTCACTCCCTTGCATTTAAGCATTGCATTGCCCCAAGTGGGACACATCGAACACAGTGTAACTTTTTTTACTAACTTAAAAAAATCATATAAAAAAAAATAAAAAATAAAAGCACACACGAACGGACGAACGGTTTCATCCCTGGTTTCCTTAATTTAGCCAATTTACCCCACAATTACTCATCTTCCCCGACCTAATAGGGACCGAAACAAACGGTACAAGTCAACTCCACCACAGATGCCACACGGAAATCAACGAACTAACGACCTCATGTTAGGATCAAAGCAGCAGCATTAGGCGTCGAAAAGCCTCGGGTAGGGGAGATTAATACCATGTTGTGGGCCCACTTCTCCTCGTCCTGGAGTTGGGATCTGACGAAATCCTTCACCCCCTCCATTGGGAAGGCCATCTCCGATCGACTGTGTGCCACAGGTGGTGGAGATTAGGGTTTTCGAAAGAGGGTTTGCAGCCTGGCGGTTCGACTGTGGCGGGCTAAGGGGGAGGCGGAGTTGATTATAAGGGCCTTGGTTTTTTTTCTTTTTTATTTTAAGTCTGGGTTAATTGCCAGAGGACCCACATGACAACTTAATTCTAGGAAAATGTCTGAGATATACGAGTAGTGGGTCAGGCCCACCCCCACCCGTACCCTTTTTTTTTTTTTTTCCTGGAAAGTATTTTCATTATTGGCAAAGAACATGATACAAGTAGACGTTGAGTAAGAGATAGAATAACCTCACCCACGATGGGAGGAAAATACATCGAAGAAATGAGATGATGCAAAACAAAAAAAATGAGACAAAAAAAAGGACAAAGAAAACGAAACGTGTACGTCAAAGTGCTAATGAGAAAATTCTTGAAAACTACGTTAAGGAGATAGTCGAAATTAATCAATCCGAAGGTCAAAATCGACCATTGACGGATTTCAGAAACTCGACCGTAAAAAACTCGAAGTCACACGTAGTCCCCAAACAAAACAGATAAAAAAAAAAGGACCAATACACATCCACACCAACATAAGACAACAACACCGGTAGCCAATCAACGTCAGGACATGCACCCACGACAGCCATCCACCACAACTCACCAAAGAGCCACTAACGACCACCGAGGATAGGAAATCACCGGTCGCAACCCCCAGCCCAGTACCACACGGCAAGGAGAAAGAACGACCAGGGCATACCATCCTACCCAGCTCCACACACTGACGATGACACCGATGACCAAATGCCGGGCTCACCCAAATGTCACGCACCACGACAAAGTCGAGCCTCGAACGATAGCATCCTAGCGACCCCACGACGCACGACCGGAGGATGCAACAACCCTCACAAACACGGCTCCACCGCACGACCCCAAAGAGCACCAATGATTTTGCATGTCAGCGAGAAGCCTCAGTCGAGGTAGAGGAGAGGCCGAGCTGGAGGTTAGGGGGGCCCCAATCAGCCTTGTATGGCCGATCAAGGCCTAACGGAGGAATAGTGTTCATGTCAAGGAGAGAGGGAATAGCGACGACTCTGCATCGATTTCTAATGGTATATTATTTTTCTCCCAACCATACCTTGGTGAGGGGGAGGTGGGATCCTTAGTATTCCTACAACAACACCAATAATTCTATTATTTTCTCCAGCCTTTTACATAAATATTATTAAGAATTTTTAAAATTACTTAGAGATCATTAAAAATTTATATTTTCAAAAATATTATTAAAAAAATTAACTTCATTTACATAAATATCAATTCTTATGCTAACCTACATGCCAATCAAGAAAAAATCTAGATGGTGATACGTTAATGTGGTAAATCGAGATATTAGAATCATTTCGTTGAAATATAGCCAAAATAGTATGTGAACAAATACAATTTATAATTCAAATTCAAAAGAGTATCCGAGGTCGAATATAAAAAGCAAGTATAATAATTAATCTCAAAAATCACAATATCACAGCAAATATGAGCAATTATAACAAGAATAAAAAATGATATATTAGAAAACTCAACTCTGAAATGTAAAAAGATTAGAGTAAAATGGTGATTTGAATCACCAAATTATTCTTTAAGTTTTACCAGCACTTAATATATGAATGTAAAACTCAACCACAGTATCAATTCCCTCAAAATATCAGACAATAGAATAGGCACTCAGACGCCTTAACCAGCAAAGACAAAGGAAGCCTCTTTTCTTATTCTTCAGGCCTCTTCAAGAGCAAGGCCAAGCACAGGATAGTTCATGCTCACAGAGGCAAAGGCCTCTATTTGGCTAAGTGTAGAGAGGGCACGGTAGAGGGCAAACCCCCCTTCTCTCTCTTTTCTCTTCTTTTTCTCAAATCCGACTAATCGGGTAATCGAACCAAGGACCAGACCTGTTTGCGTGTAGCGGGTGAGGAATGAGAGGTGGTGATATGGGGACCCAACCCCCAATGCTCTTGGGCGAAAGGGTATGAACACAATTTCCTCTTATGTTGCTTGTGGGCTTTAGCAACCCACGATGTGGGACTTAATGTCCCACTCCTTGGCAAAGCTACAACAGAGTCTTCCTCGAGCAATTGCAGCTATGGCTAATGATGCACAACTTGATCAATAAGCCAAGAGCCTTTGTGGAAGTCTTTCGCAGCCATTGGGAGTGTTGCCTGGAGGTTTCATGGCCGGAGCACTATAGACGAAGTCGAAGGAAGCGAGGCAGCAGCGGAGGTTCGATGAGGCACCTGAAAAGCAAAATACAGGCACTACATCCCAATTAGAAAGCTCAGGAGCTTCGCCTGGACTTGGCGAAGGTGGTGGTGGTGGTAGCATGTGGTGAGAGTGCGTGTGTGAGTGTGGCGAAGACGGAGAAGGTCAGAGTTCGTGGAGGTGTTCGGTGGAGGGCTAGGGTAAGCAATCCCCTCAATTTCTTGAGGGGTTTTACTTGTGAGGGTTCGACGATGCTTTTGGGACCGATGGAAGGTGGATTGGTGTAGTGTGGCGGTGGGGATGTCTCGTCGAAGGTATGCCGAAGAGGTGAAAGACGACGATGAAGTGGGCACAACGGTGGTCGAAGGTGAGATCTGGAGTTGTTGTGATGATCAGTAGATGCTAAGGCATCGCTAACAAACAAGGAGAAGGCGGAGGAAGCGTCGGTTGTGATGGGTCGACGTAGAAGACAAATGCTCTGGGAAAGGGAACAGCGATGAAGAGGGGGTCGGAGAGCTCCTTAACGGTATTACAAGGTGTGGTTTGAGATGAGGAAGGAGGATCAGTCGCCTATTGTACGTGGCGACCGACGAAGTGAACAGAGGAAGGTGGTCATCGGAGACGAATCGAAGCTGGCCGGAGGTAGGGAAAGGAAGATGTTTATGGCCCAAAAACTCGCTAAGGAGGTAAGGCAGGCGAGGGAGGTCCTTTATAAGCATAAGGGTGAGTCTCCAAGCTTGGAAACAAGCTTGAAAAGCTCAAATTTTACAGTATAGGTTTAGGAGTTTTCAAGAGTTCGCACGAGCTTTTAGACGGGTTTGGAAGGTCGTGAACAAGCTCAAATGGAAGAGGATCTCGTCAGGAGTCCTCTTTCCATTTTGGGAGAGATCTACCGCAGAATCAGGGAGAAAAACTTGATTGAAACCTTCCATGTATGGACGGAAGGTTCCAATGGCAGCAGTGACTTATTCGTGAAGAAGATGAAGAAGTTGGGGGGCTTTTTGCAAGATTTTCAAAAGTTGAGGGGTTCTTTGTAAGAAAAAAAGTATGACTAGGATTAAAATGCAAACTAGGTTAAGATGATCTCAGATTGAGGCCAAATTTTGGTACGAACCTAATTTGGGCTCAATGAATCTAATGGTGAAGTCAAATTTTAGTTTTGACCAAGTTTGATGGGATAATTTATGTAAAATTTAAATTATGGCAACTGTCTGTTTGACACTATTTTATGTCAAAATGGCTTCAGATGATCAAAGTAAGAATACCAAACCTTATGGAATATTTTTCTATGATTTTTAGAAGATTTAAGTGAATTTTATCTTGACCAAAACCTCAGTTAATTAAGTGGATCTATTTTTAGGGTTTCAACTGTCCATTAATTTTTGAAATGCGTGAAGACCTGTTTCATTCTGCATTGACCCTTTTATTGGACATTAATGACGATTTGACTTTTAATTATCCCCTAAAATATCCTGTAGTTATTCTGTATTTGTGGACTGCTGTTAATTTTATAGAAATAACCTCGTATTCTTCTATTCTTTTCAAAATAAGATAATGTGCCCTTAGGATCTTCTGATGGATATGTAGGAACTTTTATCAACCTTATCAGATTAAATTGAGCTAATTATGACTCATGATGATATTTCCATCATGATAATTTCTATATCAATGGAAATTTGAAAGCGTGAACAAACTATCAAGATTTCATCTTGATTGATATGGGAATTAACATGAAAATTAGCATTTATGTAAACGAAATAAACTTTTTCATGACATAAATATAAATAAAGATATTTTTTAAACGATTTAAATAAATTTGAAAGTTTTTTTCAACATTTACGTAAAAATATCTATTCTTTTCCTAATTTTAAAATTGTGATTCTTAAGTTTCTCGAAAACTTTTAGGTTGAAAGAATAGCACATTTTATTATCTTTTTTTAAATCTACTTGTAATTCTTTCTAGATATATATATTGACATAAAATAATCATATTTTTTGGCTGAAGTATAGGTCATTTGGGTTGGATCAGGCCACATAATAAAATCAAAACCCGAGTGGTCTCCACAAAGAGAAGGATTGAATTGCTAGCTCACTCGGGCCAATCCATGATTTTGTGAGTCCAATCTTGACTAGTTGGCGGATCAAGTGAGCTAGGACCAAGTCAACCTACAAGAGGGGTCAATCACAAGATGAATCCCATTGCTTGCATTGGCTATGTATTGGACACACGAGCTCTATGTGGAATCAATTTTACACAATGATCAGAGCAATTTAAGGCCTTTGGCGTGCTAGTACTATAATATCCCACCAGCAAGGTATCGACTTGTCTTTAGTGCTAGTATTATAATATACACCATGGAATACCTATCACCTAGATTTCATTTATCACATGAGCTCGATTTTGGAAAGAGTTGATAACTGAGAGAGACTTGAGGGCGGAATAATTTTTTGACCCAATACAAGAAACTAATCAAAGTGAGATGAAGTGTTTGCCGACATGTAATGGCGCATCATCATACATAAAGGTCCGTTTGATGAGAGGATTTGACAAGTTTTTTTTCCATTGTAAGATTTTTGTTAGACTTTTTCTAACTAATTCAACACAAACTCTCATATAATTACTTCCAATCATTTTAATCAAACCACAATAACTTTCACTTTTATTAAACAATACCTCTGCATCCTTTACTTTTACTTTTACTTTTAATATTAAACAAATATCTATTAATATTCTCAACTCTCACTTATACCATTAAACAAATATATATTAACATCACATCATTACATCAATCATTTTATCATTTTACTTAACTCTCCCTTTATTCCACCATTCAAATAAACACCGACCTCTACTTATTTAATTTTAATCTATCTTATCCCACCTCCCCTAAAAGGTTATCTTTCTCAAAGGAAAGATGAAAAGGTATCCCTCCTGTTTAACTTGACTTCAAGAGCCAACTTTTGATATCATACAAGCATTCAAAGGCTAGAGATGATTTTCTTGCCACCATCAACACCTAGGAGGCTAGCTCACCTTAGTGCCCAAGCACACTAAACCAACCACCGCCAACTCAATGTCATCATGGGAGTCAATCTTAATCTTTCCCTTGGTAGAGGGAAAGGACCAGGAGCAAAAATTGATCCTGTACAGGGGACTTCATTAGACACATTATCCTTCATTTGCTAATAATAAATTTAACATTTTTAGTTTCCTTAAATCTTGGGTTTTAAGAAACAATGCTGGTAAGCACAAATTCAACATCCGTCCATTCCACAATTAAGGAGCTAACTATGCAAATTTGTCAAAGACCAGTTAATCCAAACATCCCTGAAAGAGACAGTATCACACCCTTCCTACAATTGGGAGGAAAAAAAGCACCAAACTCAAAACATGAAAATGATAAAATAACCTCCAATGATTCCTACCAAATTTTCGTAGCGTGTTCTCCAGACATTGTCAAAAATGACTACCTTAAACAAATGCCAGTAATCAACGACCATCCTGTCAACTAAACCAATCCAGTCATCTGAAAATTAGTATCTCCCTACTGTCAGCTTCCTCACTAAACTTTCCTGACTGCTACACATCTCAGGCTGCAGTTACAGCTGTTCGGTTCATGTTGGGGCGACCAACCTGCTGGTAACCCTCCGCAGCCCTGCTGCCACCTCGTCCACGGTAAAAGAACTCGCCTCGAGCCCTGAAATCACTTCTGCCATAGCCTTGTCCACCAGCATAGCCACCACGTTCCCGAAAGCCATTATTCCGCATGCCGTAGCCCCTAAAGCCATCATTTCTGAACCCACCCCTTGGCAGAGGGAAACGCCCTCTCCCACCACCGGTGCTGTTAATGACAATGCCACCAGGTCCAACTGCAGAAAACAAGTAGCTTGCTTTAAACCAAAAGAATATCAGGCACTTATGATGCCATTGGTACCAAGTATGCTAAAGATAACCATCTTTTGAGATTTTCCCTAGAAACCTTGAAAAAGGCAGTTGCCACACTATTCCACAAAAATGGTTGCTTGACAGCAAAGGGTTAAGTTCTGATACCACAAAATGCCTACATCTCATAGCCCAAAACTATGTGTAAGAGATTGGACGGTAGTGGGTTTCTTGATCAAGTAATTCAAGATTAGATCCCTTGTCTATATTTATAAACCCCAATAGTATAAGCACATGAATGTTCAAGAAATTTCAGTACATTAAATTGGCAGATAATGACAATAGCCTACCTCGTGTGGTGGTTTTCTTCTCCTCGATGACAATACGGCGGCCTACAATGGTGACCAATGCCTGATACAAAAGCACAAACCAGATGTTAAACAGATTTTTGCAAGAATGAAATGTACCCAAAACATTCACCCATCATAGACAAGTTAAAAATCAATTGTGTTTTTCTTACGCTAGAAAAGCCTCTTTTCTTCTATAAAACAAAATGACTCAATGGAACTAAAAGCTAAGCAACATAATGACCTAGTCAAAAATCCAAGATTCCGATGCACACAAACATAATACTTAGATGGATATACGGAGCATTGACTAGGAAAAAAAATTGCATATACTTGGATGGATCTTAGGGTGTACCCTGATATGAGAACCCTCTGGAAAAAATTATGGTTAATATTTTGAAGCAAAATTGTATACAATTGTCTCAAAAGCTGAAAGATTACTAAAAATAAATAAATAGTACAAAAAAAATGTTATTCCAAAGATGTATGCACTAAGCAAGGGAAACAGTTGCATTCTCACCAATAAAAAAGAAACTAAGAAATGCAGAATTCATGAAGCCTTTGGGGACTTTATCAAGAAGGCCATCAAAAACACTAGAACTATCACCAAAAAAAAGGGTCTGGGCTTGAAAGGCCAGTCTCAAGCTTAACTCCATGAGGACTTGCAAGCCTAACTCATAAAATCAATGACCTAAGGCAACCCAATTATCAGGCCTAATGACCTTATCGAGCCCAAGCCCCTGACCCTACCCCATAACAGCATGTGTCTATGAATGTGCCTGTGATTGCATGCACATGTATATGCATGTATCATATATGAAGATGAGGAAAAACCCCCATCACACATCATCACTTTAAAAAATGAAAGAATAATGGTGACAAAAGACACATTTTTTATTTTTGCGGCAATTTGTAGCCCAAAGGGCATTTTTGTAAATTACGTAACATGCCCCTGCCCCTTTATATAAAGAGGGGTGGACTAGAATTTTGAAGGCATGCGGCATTCTCCATCCCCCACATGTAGTTGCCTTCATCTCTCCCATGGAGGAGGCCACCTGAGTGCATCATTTTTGAGAAGTTGAACTCCCCCAATCAACTGAGGATTAATCCTACTTCTGCAGGGATAACTCATAAAAATCCTAGTGTTCATGTGCATGGATTGGTTGAATTGTGGGGTTTGATTTTGTTTCTGCATTGCATTTCTGGCATTCTATAAATTTTGTTAATTGGCGATCGTCTCGTATCAATGAAATTTGTGGAACAAGAAAAACTCAGTGCAGAAACCATGATGATGCACGACGCTGCATGTTCTTCAACCCATTAATTTGGGTAAAGTGTTGCACATGCCCTCCAACATCCCCCATATATGACCAGCATATTTTCATGTTTGTGCTATCTACATGAAGCTCTTTTTTAAAGGAACATTTCTCAAGCAGTTGCCTTATTCCTTCAAAGAAAAGTACTATTCAAAACTTCATGAAATATCTGTTAAGGTTATTAGTGATAAAACCTTCCCAAGATTGTACATTAGACAACAGTCACAACACCATCCTCCAGTACTTGAACTGATTTCTTATATGATTTCTCAATTCCTATATACAAGGCACATGTTTGGATTTTGAGAGCACAGCTTAAAAGCATTTTTTTAATTCATGAATCTTGTCATTTCACTTCGTATATGAGACAACTCCCCCCACTCACCCCCAACCATAAAAAACGATCCCAACTAAATCTAGTCACCCACACTTGAGTGTCCTAAGTTTCCTTATCTATGCAACCAGAAGCTAAGAAATAATTGCAGTGAATAGCATCACAAGATGGACCATTTCCGAAATCTACACAGATTCACTAGTATACCAGGATACATCAAGAAAACCATCTCAAAGGAACTCAACAAAATGTACAAATAAATTTAGAAGTAGTGCCCTCCCACCTTCTTGGTTAGGAAAAGCAGTACAAGTCAGGGGTAGCAAATTTGCTTTTTAAGTCAGGGGTAGCAATTGTTTATTAGAAACACAGGACTCTGTTAAGTGGTGACATGTAATATAGACTTCGACAATTATCCTGGAAAGAAGTTTGACAAGCTTTGAAAGAAAGCCCTGATAAAGGGTGACAATAACTCCAGTTGTCCTAACGTAGCAAAATTCCTTGTACAATAAAAGATCTACATGAATGGTGTCATGATTACCCTGCCATCTCCGACATAAACACAATGAAATCAAATTTTCCATGAAGATGCATGGTACCAACAGCTAGAGAATAAGACTTGAGCACCTTGACAATAGCTTGGTAAATATAACAGTTGATCGAATGTGTAGGATAGGTAAAAGGTAGACACAACGAACAATCCTAAAAGACCAGTCTTTCATTTCATGGATGCCAAACTATTTTCTTGGGAGGAGGGAAACTGCAAGGTGTGTCATTTAGGGCTAGATGGCTCTAACGAGTAACAAAGGTGTGCAAAGGCAGGCTGGAGTCAAATATGTTCCTAAGCACTATTGCATATCCTACCTAACTATGAGACCAACAAATTGAAAAGAGACAAAAGTCAGCCAAAGTGATCCAAGTGTTCTCTGTGCAAGGACTCTTGCCCAACGAGTCAAAACAAAAGTACACCAAGGATGACAAATCAATGACACCCAAGACCTCTTATGGATAGAAACATTTGCCACACAATGTTGACTAATCACATCTTCAGATTGAAGATCTCCAGGGTTTGGTTGCTCACCGATGACAGTGGTATCTGAAATGAGACATTTCAGTTCCTAAAAGAACTTTGGAACACAGAATAAGCCAAAGTACACGCATAACCAAACAAAACAATAAATGTTCATGAGTCAAATTTTATCTAGCAACAGGAAAATGCATGCAACAAGAAGAGGTGGACATAAAAAGCATTTGTAACCCATCTGTAGGACAATTCAACTACCTCAAGTGCAGATTCCATGGATGTCAAAGCCTCAAACTCAACAAAGCCAAAACAATACCCATGTTGCTGCACATGCAAAACAGACACCAATAATCAAAACAAAATGCAGGGAAGTGGTAGCAGCAAAAATCCTGGCAAATAATAACTAGAACTTTGCAGAAGGAATACAAACCTTGTGATTCCTAACTTGAACACCTCCAGGCTTTATTGCTCCAAATTTCTTGAATTCACCCTCAACCTGGGAAGGTGTTGCATTCAGAGGCAAGTTTCTGATATAAATGGAAAAACCCTCCGCTGCACAAAAAAAAAAAATTCAAAGATTGATATAGAAAGGGATGTAGCGAAGGACAAACCAAATTTAAAAATATATGCCTGCTTCTGAAGGACTGCCATTTTCTGCAGCACCATTCGTATCTGCAGATGAAGTTTCAGGGTGGAGAATAGGTGCAGATGCAAAAGGTTTCTTAGCAGTTTGCTTTTCAGCATTAACTGAGTCTGATTGGACCTTTGCAACCGGTGTAGGTGCAACTGATTGTTTAACTGGTTGCTTATCCATGTTGACAGTAGTTGTTTGAACCTTCACAGCTGGGGAAGACATTGATGGAGATGCAGTGGCCATCCTTGTAACTTTAACCTGCATAACAATATACGCCACCAAAACTTAACAGTCTAGTTATGAACAAACAATACACACCTATTTACAAGTTACAACCTGCCTACAAGCTCTGATCGTGACAAAACATAGTTCACAAGGACTAGTACAAAATCATTTTCATGTTTGAATAATCTTAGTGATACTCGAAAACTTTCAGAATAGTCACTTGGAGTACTACTTCTGCCTGGAACGAAAATTAGTTCTTGCAGCTTTCTAAAAACCTTACAATAGAAGCATAAGACTTCTAAAACCTTACAATAGAAGCATAGGACTTCTTGGGTGTAGCTTCCTGAGACTGGGAATTTGTGTTGGTACTAGGAGCTGGTTCTTGAACATCATGCACCTCTGTGCAACCATTTTCCAAAGGTTCCTGAGCTTCCATGCAACCCTTGCTCTCCTCTGGCAGTACAGTGGCACCATTGGATATGTCATGGACAGGGATAGCAGTTGAATCTAGATAACAGCATCAATGAGAGGTATAAATTATTCTAAAGAATATTGACATTGAAAATGTGCAAAAGCATATAAATGAATAGCTGAGATTATCCTTTACCAAGAGATGTGGTTGGAATACTTGTACCAGTGGCATCAGGTCCACCAACCACAACATAATCCATGTCCTCAGGAGGGTCATCTGCCACAAACCTAAAGACATCATTCAAGACAAAATAACCTGGGATTTCCGACTCCATTGGTGCAAGGAAAAATGATTGAGTGAATTTCTGCACTCTCTTGTCTTTCCCTGTCAGTAGACCTGTCACTAGCACAATCACCCCATGTTTGAATGAATGCTGTGCATCCACAGTTTTGATCTCAACCATATAGCTTTTAGAGTCCAAGGACATAATCTTTTCATCAATAGCCTGATAAAAAAATAAAATAAAATTCTGTTAACTAGAGCCATGAAAGTAAACATGAGAGCAGCAATGGCATTTTGTCAATGCATTAAAATGCAACACAAAGTTATAGAGTTATTAGTTGGATGCAGCAATAAACAACCAAAAAGAGAAGGAAAAAGGAAAAAGAAAAAAGTGAAAATTTATAAGGTTTGCATGCAGAGACAACCACAGCACTATAAAGACAAAGTCACAAATATCTGAAATTTATATTGGAATATTACAAACAATATTAGAAAATCATGACAATACTAACGGATGTCAAGTGACATGAGAACAGGTGCAGTCACCCTTCAAATTATAGATGAGTCAAGATCTGTGATCACTGTGAAGGCTACAAATGTTGAGCCTCGTGAAAGAAACATCAGGGATGAGGAACTTGTGACAAACTAGGCGATCAACACCCCAGGAGTCTGACCAATACTTAAATTTCTAGGACACTAGCTTCTTTTTTAACAGTCATAATACTTGCAGCTTATCTGGTGGATCCCTTCTTAGGGTTGCACATGGGCCAGGCTAAACCCAGAAATTAACTCATTGGCTTGGGTTAGATCGGTATGGGACCTAAAATGGATTGGGTCAGGTTATATTTTGGCCAACCCATAAAAATACAGGTTAGGTTACTTTTTAAATTATTATTTAGATTTAACTTAGAAAAGAAATCAATTTTTATCACCACTTAAAATTAAATAACATTTTATCCCATCATTCAACCCACTGGGCTCATTCCAATCCAAAGCCTGCCCATTTCAGCTAACCCCATATCCTTAATTTCAGATCACTCATCTAATTTCCTCAACTCCCCTAATTGATCCCTTTCCCATTTTCCTGAAAAGATCATTCCTCAATTTTTTAGACTAAATAGGAAAAATATACATGAAAGAAGTCCAATAATATGACTAGTCAACAACCTAGCCTAACCTGATCAACCTACCTCGATTTTTCAGGCTGGGTCAGGTTAAGTTAGGTAGAAGATGAGTTGGGTTGGGTTGGAAATTTTTTAACCCATAGGGATTAGGTTATTCTGTGAGTAAGGTAGGTCAAGACGGCTGACCAGCCCAAGGTAAACTCCCAAGTAGGTATCAAAAATATGAAAGAACAGAAATGCTTGTCATGATGTTAATGATTCATCTTCACAACCATTATGCAATTTGATCAGCATCTTCATTATTTTCTTTTGTACAGTATTATCCTCACAAATAATGAAACTTACTTGAATTGTTGTTACAGATTGCATCACTCCATTGATATCAGGCCGACTAAGAGCACTGCAATCCTTGTAGAATTTTTGAACTTCTTCAGGGTGTTGGTGGAGAATCAGGTAATAATTCTCAACAAACATATTGCCCACCTGTTTACATCAGAGCATCATCAACAACTAGTCAGATAAACAGAGTCAAGTGATAATGAAGAGCAAAGGCTTCTGCTTTGAAACAAAATAATACCACATGTGCACTAGGGAGTGCTGCATCGGTTGTATTTTGCGAAGCCACCATGCTGACAAGCTGAACCAAATAGATTCCATTCACAGAAAAACCATCAGAAACCAACTAATGGAACAGATCAGTAGCAATAATAACAACAATAACCTAAATAGAAGTAGAATAGGTGTAAAGAAACTAAAAAGAAAAAAGAAAAAATTAGAGTTCAATTATAGATTTCAAATTAAAAGGAAGACCAATTTTATTAGATGTTAGTCATTAAAATGACTCGGCATGTTAAGGGCATGTGGCGAAATGAAGATTTTTGATGAGATGTCATATCGACATGACAGAGATGTCACTGGCATGCCACCGGCATACCACCGAAATTGTCAGCATGCTAACGATATGCTGATTTGCATTGTTGCCTGTTGCTAGGTTGCACGCACATGACACATGCCGCACGCCATTGCTACTATTAGCTGCTGACTGGTTGTTGCTGCGCAACACTACTACTATTGTTGTATGAGTTATGTATCGCATATCGCCAACTAGAAAGATATTGATAATTCGTACCATGGGGGAACTCCTCAAGCCATGATTTTGGTTTTTTAGAACCCATGCTTTTTTTCAGTGTAACATTTTTATCCATTTAAAATCATTTTTAGTAATTTCCTAAATTTCCTAATATCAACAATATATCACCAATATATCTCCTTTTGAAGTAGCATTAACATTTTTCTTCTTGTAGTCTTTAATTTTAAAAATAGTTACTCATTTAAATAGGAAGTATAAGATAGTGTTTGAGGCTTAAATGGAAATATTTATCCATTTAAATAGCTATTCTTAAAATTCCAACCATTTTGACTAATTCTGTCATTTTTGTCGACATGCATTGACATGCCTCCAAAATAAATTATTTTTGGAGTATCGAAATCGTCGGAATCTGACGTCGAAACACGGACATTTCCACGATATGCCCTCGACATGTCGGTGAAATACGTACTTGAAAATTTATTAAAATGACGTCGAAATCAATATTTTGAACCTTGTTGGATGCTTGTGCACAGAATTACAAGTCCAGTGTACAGATCTGCAGTTTCACATTTGAAAGAAAGTTTCACAACTTGGAAAGATCTCCATCCCCCTATCCCGAAGTACATTTTTCATTTTCCACAAAATCAATTAAAATCATTCATTAGATTCATGGTAACATTAAGGCTTAGTTATATTCTATACTTCATACTAATATGATGATTTAGATTTAGAATCAAGTCACCCACAGCTTGAAACCAATAGGCACAATTTGCACTACCAAATACAAAACTTGCACTCAGAAGTGGCATACCTACTCCAGGAATATATCCATCCAAATTCTTTTTCTAGTTCAGCTGTAGTTGTTTCAAAATGAGAGATCTCAAACATACTATGATTCCACTATAATTTTTTTTTTTGAAAAGAGAAAGGTGATTACCCTGTTGATAATCACCCAGAAATTTCATTAATCAAAGAGCACGAGACCAAAGTACAAAGCTCAAACGTAGGAGGACATAAAAGAAAGTATAGACTCCACAAAATTCTCTACATATGGACGTTATCCCCTAAACACCACCGCATTTCTCCCAAGCCAAATAGCCCACAGAATCACCAACGGCTGCGCCCTCTCCTTTTTGGTCCGAAAGGAGTTATGCCCATCACTTCAGGTGCCTCTCCTAGAAGATCTCCAAAACTCCAGAAAGGATGCATGTGACCACCAACCATCCCCAAAGCGGCTCCAAATCAATTTCACCATGGGGCACGTGAAGAATAGGTGCTCCACATCCTCAGGTCCACCTTAGCAAAGCAGACAAGCAAAGTCTACCTCGAGAGCCCACATCGAACGCCAAACTTTCTTCATAATTCATCCCCTCCTAGACAACCAAACAAATATCTTCACTTTCAAAGGGCATGCAGGCTCCCAAAGCAATCTGCAACCCCTGACAAGATCAAGGTCCATCTGACCAGTAGGATCCCCCAGCCTCTTTTAAGCATCACGAACAGAGAAGCCGCCTTCATCCCACCCAAAGGAATCCACCCCCTCCTCAGGCTCCCAGCCCACCAGACTTCACAACTACTAATCACCAATCCTCTAATCGGACAAGTTCCCCGAGAAAGTGTGGCACCAACACCCATCCTAGGAATTCGCAACCATCAAGCCTCTATATACCACCAATGTTGCCAATCTGGGGAACCGATCGCACAACCGCCCATTGCCCGTCTAATCGTCTGTCCAGAATTTAAAATCCCTTCCTACTCCAAGAACCGACGTGAAGAAACTCTGGATCCGTGGTGCCACCTTGAAGAGATCCCTAAGAAAGCGAAAAGCTCCCCTCAAAAGGGACGTTAGCATATCCCAAGGCACAAGTGACTCATAGCAAGTCCTCATAATCCTTCCAACCAAACAATCATCCCTCCCAGGCAACCTCACAAGCCACCTGCTCAAGAGGTTATCATTCATTCTTCCTAACTCCATTACTCCAAGGCCTCCCTCTCTGAGCAGCTTACATACCTCCTCCTAAGCCACCAATTTCGCTCCCCTTCCATTCGCCCCAAAGTTTGTTTAGAAGAAATTCCTCATAAGATTGAGAATCTTCTTCTTGACCTGCCTAGGCATCTTCAACACTACAGTAAAATAAGGCTTTCAATAACACCAATCCCCCCCCTGGACAAAAGTTCTGATGCACACCCCACCAGTCGACCCTCCATCCTCTCCACCAAGGGGAACCAATCTTGCACCGAAACCCTCCTATCCGTCAATGGCAGACCCAAGTATCATATAGGCAAGACTCCCCCTTTAGTGCTCAGCACATCATTGCAAGTCCCGACCTCCTCCGTCAAACCAAACGGGATGATCATGGACTTCCCATAATTAATCTACAGGCCAGACACCTCCCCAAATAGCTCCAACATCACTCTGATCCTTCTCTCCTTTGTCACAGTCCCCTCCACAAAGAAAAGGATATCATCTGCATACTGGAGAATGTGATTCATAGCATCGTGGTCTACGGCAAACCCCTTAAGCAATCCTCTGTCACAAGCTCTCAAAGAAGACCTCGCCAACGCATTAGCAACTAGAACAAAAAGCATAAGTGCCAATGAACATTCCTGCCTAACTCCCCTCCTCGGTTGTATCCATCTCTCTGTTAGGTTTCCATTAATGAGAACCGAAAAGGAAGTCGTCGATAAGGCATGAAACTTAACCTATTATGTGATATCTTGGTTCAAAGAGCAAAGCAAATTCCTGAACAAGTGACATTAAACAATTACATACATATCAAAAGAATTAAACCATTGGTAACTCTGCAACATTCGCTAGAAAAACAAAAGTTAGAAAACACATTTGACTTCACATATACTAAAAAATCCAACTCAAACATATAGAGGATGAACACCACTTACGTTTGTCCCTAAAAGATCAAAATGTTGAACAATAAGGCATTTCAAAACTAAGAATCTATCTAGGACAATGGTACGAGCCTTCCAGAGAATCAAAATGGGCATATGTCCTAAATAAGAGAACAGCTAGTGGAGTCCACTAAACATCTCAAGAACCTCCAAAACAAGAGAATGGCTGGTCGACTCCACCAAACATCTCGCGAACCCCACTTCAGGCTAACTATCCTTCAATGCAAGGTTTGACATATTAACAATATATCACCCATACATCGATATCGACAAGTTGAAATATATCAATATCATGTACCATATCTTTTTCCATGATTTCGACGATATATCGTGGATTTCGAGGGATATCGGGCTATATTACCAAAAACGAAGAACTACAGTTCAAGTTTTTCCTTAAAGAGGTGATATGTAACCGATATGGGAGATATGTTGATCACATATCTTTGTCTGCTCGTATAACTCACATGGACACGCATTCTCTTCATTTCTTTTCTTCTCCATTTTCCTGTGCAACTCACATGGACACATGATTTATCGACGGACTAAATTATCATGCCGACGAACACATGATGATGATGATGGAAATGATGATCATCCCCTGTATTTGAATCAAATCATTAAACATCATCTTCCGATCCGCCGGGGAATAAACATAGTGACACCTCTCTCTAACTCAATGACCCCACGGAATCCCGCTTTGACTTCTCAGGCGAACTACCCATCCCTGATTCTATTCAGTTCAGAGCTGCTTCCCTAGACCTCGACCTCAAACCCGGAAAATCACCGAACTTCACTTGACCTGGGCCAGCACAAGCTTGACTCCCCATTCCCAGCTGTGGGTATTCATAGCTTCGACTTCTCCGACTTGCTAATCCAATGCTAAATTAGGTACAAGCGAAAAGGTAATGATAGAAGAGATGAGGGATATCATCAAGGTCCTTGCAGAGATGATGCCCAACATGAATACACGTAAGGATGTATAAATATACATGAAGACCCCATGTCAAGTCCACCTCGTGACTATAATGCAGGGATAGGGTATGGGTATGCCCCAAGCCATTCTACAATATCTATCGATGATTTAAGTTCATCGATGGATCCCTTAATCTGACAACAAAATCAATCTTTGGAAGTGACCCAGGATCATCATGGTGGCTACAGATCTCATTGCACTAGCCATTAGTACCAACCCCAAAATGAGGTGCAAAGTTCATCTAATTACTTCCCCAGCTACCAGCTCTCCATCTTATTATGGTTCCTCCTATGGGTATGGTGGGTGACACCAAAGTGATAGTACCCAAAGTGATTCTGCATCTGCAAGTTATGGCTATGGGATATTTCCCAAGTATTTTGCATCTCAAGATTTTCAACCATTTTCTTATCAACCTTCCTACTCTGTTACACCACTTCCTCCTCGACCATCACGAAATTTATCGATGAGACAACGTAAACCTTACAAATTGTCAGGTTCTACAATGAAACGAGGTGGTTCTACCAGGTCCACAGATTCAAGAGAACATTGAGATGAGTCTACTGAAAGTAAATCTAAAACTAGAAGTAAGAGCAACTCATCCGATAGTCACAATCAATATTCACGTCTTGGAATACTTCTATATTGCAGTGATAAAGACTATCAACTATGCATCAATGAATATAATACTCAATACAGCTACATGGTGTAGGAGCCATACTGTGAATATGTTAGAGTGCTACAAATAGAGGAAGATAATCGGAGGAGAGGTACCAAGCTAAGTCGAAGCTCAACCTAGTATTGATTTAGTGGCATTGGCTGGTGCTTTTGTGCTTGGTGTTGTCTATTAATACTCGGACACTATTGATATTTCATTTCTTCTGGTGAGTAACATTATTATGAACATTCTTCAATTATTATCGTGTTGTGTACACTTTCTTTTCAATATGTGATTTTGTCGTTATGTGACTAGTACAATTTTATTATGTTTTCATTCAAAATTTATTATTTTCATCTTCTAGACATTTCTTCATAATGTACTAGTTATTAAAATGTTAATTTTTATCAGGTTTGTGACATTTTTGGATATTTTTTAGCTTTTCAAGTGATTTCCCCAAAATTCACCGATATCAACAATATATCCCGGATATATACCTTTTTCGACTTATCGATACGACATCGATATTGATATTTAAAACCTTACTTCAATGCAATTGAATTGTCACATGGTTTGTGAAGTAGAAGCCATTTCAGTGCAAGGTTCTTTAGGGGGTTGTTTGTTGCAATAACAAAGGCTGGCAACTAGAAATTAAAGAGTCAAGTGGGTACAAAGTTTGGACACCTTTTGTCCTCTATATGAACAAAGGTTGACATCATCTATTCTCGTGTTCAGACTCAACCAAGGATTGAATGGCTTGATTTTTTATCTAACATGAGCTCATGTAGGAACTTTCTTGAAAGTCCATGTGCACACAGTGTTCATGCATCCAGATCCAAGAAGAAGACAACCGTGACGATGGCCTTTCGATGGGCAATTTGGCTACATAGTGTTGTAATTGTCTTTGGTGGTGCATAGTGCTATGTGGAGAATGTGTTGGCTAATTTGTTGTTCCTTGTATGGATTGATAATTTGTGTAGAGGACTCTTGCTATCTATACTTACGCCTAAAGAATTTTTTGATGATGGATTATGGAGATAAGAAAACATAGGGATGTATCTTTATGTTATCCAAGCCAATCACCCATCCACTGTGAGATCCTTGCTTTCAAAGTTCAAAAAGTGCTAATAAGGGGCCAAAAAGGGTAAGCTTCTTTATTTTAAACCTTTCCAATGTACAAAAGCGACAGAGAGACTAATGGGTGGGTACCTCAAATGGTGCATCAAGTAATTGGTTGAATCTAGTTAACCTAGCAACCATATAACAGTGACAGCATCAAGTAACATGCTCAAAGATGATCACCTAATGGCCCATTTCTCAAGAAATGCAAGCATGCTCAAATATCAATTTCTCCGACTTGTTAAGATTTACTAACCTATGCAACAAGGACCAAAAGACCCCAAGATGCTCAAGTTAGTGTTACTCAAACTATACCTCCATCCCAAATAATTAACATCACTTCCTTTGATAAGGGATTTGAGAGTAAACCCTTAAGGCCCATAAATTAGAAGAAAAAAAAAAGACAATTTCTACTTTCTCTATTGTAACTATCACATCAGATTCAACACGTAACCCACCATGCAACCAAAATCCTTAACCCCCACTAATTTCATCTACGAACTTATCCTACTTCCAAATGCGCTACCTAAGAGTGACTACAATGACATTGCAAAGTATTTAGTAAAAAAGAACTAACTTTACTCCCCCTACTCCAGCACATGTAACAGTTGCAACCTTTAAACATCTTCCAATACTAACATAGGACCCTGCATTGACTTCCTGAATGGGTACCGTGGAAAAAGGTTAGCTTTACCCTTTCAAAGAAAAAAAAAAGAGAGAGAGAGAGAAGGCTACCCTTATCCCTAACAGAACCAAAATATAACCATAACGAGCTTCAAAGAATCTAGATCCTTTAGCACGCACATTGCAAGCCAATTCTATCCTTTTTCCTCTTTCCCCCCTTCCAAAGCATGACGTTTCAGGCCAAAACCCTCATTTACCCCTAAAGAAAAGTTAACACAAAGATCCAAACCTTTTACTGTTAACTTTAAAGGATCTAATCCTTCCAATCGTTTGTTACCTTGCTAGCCCCAGACCCTCAAAAACCCTAACCATCCAACTCATCCCCACAAAACCCTTCCTCCCACACCTCTTCCAGAAGAAAAAGCGAAAAGCACCATACCTAAAACCCCAACTACACGTCCCCCTATCCCTTCCAATCTCCACAGCCCTAAGAACAACAATACATCAACAACGCAACACTTCCTTCACCAAAACCACAAGAAGCAAAACAGATCACATCAGCAAACACAGGAAGAGAATCAAACAACGCAATGCATATCCAAAGCAGCAGTTTTTTCGAATCAGAGAAGACGACAAGTAAGAAGAGAGTGCTCACATTGTTCTCCGCCGAGAGAGGTCGAGAGAGAGAGAGGTGAGACGGATGCGAAGCGGTCACCGGTGTGCACCGGTGGTTATATAGGAGAGGGTTTCCGTGGGGGACTTCCGTACGGGTCTGGGAGACGGAGTTGGGGAAGAACCAGGAGGGTCTTCGTTCGTTGTTGAGAGATCCTGACCGTTGGATGGGGGATAGAGGCTCCGGAAGACCCCGGGGGTAGGAAATCTCGGCCGTTGGTGTGGAAGGCGCGCTTTCGCGCGGCTTTGTTGGAAAAAAGTGCCGTTTTCGGATACGCTTTCTGCGCGAGGGACCGCTAAAAAAATACTTTTGAGGGTGGTTGGCGCAAAAAGCTCGTAGATGACGAGGGGAGATAAAAAAAAGTTACTTCTTAGATTTTGATCCAAATGAGTTTCGCTGTGATCCGTAAGAAGAAAATGAAACTTATTCTATCATCTTAGAATAATAAGTCAATAAAATAAAAACGGTCTTTCTCGATGCGACATAAGAAGGTATTTACGAGTGAAATAACTTATTGGATAGGAATAGATAACTTCAATTAATATTTTTATATATCTTATTATATTATATCAATATCAATATTAATATATATTACAATATATCCATTTTAATATAATATATTTATTAAAATATATTTATAATGTCACATCAAACTACTCGTATTTATATCATACTATTAAATAAATATTTTTTAATATTTCATCAATATTATCAATTATTTTATTTTTACAATATTTTTATTCCCACGTAACTCTTATCAACACAAAACTAAAAGTTACTTGAAACAAAGAAGTGATCGAAGGAATCCTAAGTGAAATGGGAGCCATCCCTCGACTTGGGCAACTTTGTTAACTGTGAGGGTAAGATCCATGGAATGACCAGTGGTAACGTGATTATAATACACAAATGAAAGTTATGACTGCGTTTGACATATAGTGGTTTTTTCTTTTAATTTCAAGATACCTCAAAAATTTTAACTTTCTGGGCAACGAAGGAAGTCGTCGCTAATCCGTAGAATACCTGGTCAATGTTTTAAAATTTAGATAGGTCATTAAATCGGGTGATAATTTAATATTTTAATGATTCAATTAAATATTTATACTAATTAAATTAGTGATGATATCAGGTACGAAAATGTTGATATCTAAGATATTTGATTTAATTTGTATTGATTAAGTCGGATCCAACCAATTAAATCGATGTTAAATAAAAAGTAATGAAATATACAGTAAAAAATATTATCTTTTAACTTTAATTACATCAAAAATTGATATATTTTGGACAAATGTTAAATAAAAATAAAAAAATATAATCAATAAAAGTCAGCACTACATCCGTGGGGACATGAGTATAATATGTAAAATCACATGCATTCTTCTTTTTTTTACTTTTTAGTCCTTAAACTGCAACGTCAATCTTGAGCCACTTGGGCGATGTTCGTCGCTTCTAAGAATGATTAGAATGGCACTTACGATAACAATCTAAAGAACAAATGTTATTTTAAGGGATTAATTTCAATCGAAAATTTGATATAGCTTTCTTTATTTTTTATATATTTTTTAATTTTATACCTAATAGGAAAATTAGTACAAAGATATACGACATATACAACGACAAGTATACCCTATTCAACAACAATACCACAAAAAAGGATAACATAGGTATAAAATTCTAGCAAATCCGGGCACACCCGCTTAACAACACCACGAGAAAAAAAAAATATATATATATATATACACACAGCCAACGTAGGTACATCTCGCTATGTAATGCATATATGGGTAGACCCTTCAAAGTATTTACACATTGTTTGATAAGTTTACATCAAACGAAAGTCATGAGAAGTGCAACAAAAAAAAATGTATAGCTATTTACACGGTTTCCATACTTTCGAATGTCTATCTAGACCCCAAAAAGATAATATCTATTTCCTTTCCTTTCCCCTATTATTCCATTACCCTTATATCTACTTGGGCGAAAAATAGTTTGGTCATGTCGTGAAGGAACACCTCAAGGCAAGTGCAAACGCTCGTGAAATGGACCTCAAGGTACATGAACTCCCACATGTAAAGCATTTGTTGAAGGAGATCCTTAGTAAGCATGATACGGAGGAGTAGCTGCTGCACCCATTGGTGCATCTGTCGTATGTAGGAGCGTCGCACGTAATGAGCGGGTCAGTACAACATTTTGTCCTAAAACACAAATGATGAGGTGTAGCACATCATAGTTAAAATATCTAAGTTAAGCTAGAAGCTAGGTTAAACACTATGTTATTAACATAATAAATGGGTTAAGTGTAGAAGTTAATGAAAATGACTTAAAAAATCAAATTTGGGTTTAAAATGTATAATTAGGTCAAATAATTAAACATAATTAATGATCCAAATGTCAATTTAACACATTTTTGAGATCAAATGTACAAATTAAGGGTCAAATCATCTTTTAATATGTTCAATTAAGCTTCAATAAAAATCTTATAACATTTGGACATCATTAAGGCCTTGAAACCATCACATTACATTTAAGTCCTTATTCATTCACAATTCTTTAAGCATAAAAGCCGCAGGGACTCACTTGATAGTTGTCAAGGACCCTTTTGGTTATGATTCTACCTACTTATGGGCTTGGTTGCAATCCTTACACCATTTCGCATATAAGGGCATTGGTGCAATTGCACTAAAACACCTTCAACGTGCTCCCTCAACCCGTGGTTACTATTCATTCGAAGAACAAGGCAAGCAGCTATCGTCCATTGTAAAGACTCGTTTTGTCCTGAACCCTTTAAGACGTCTGGACTGTCGGTCAGACGTCTGGTTAGACGTCTGGAAATTGAAATTTGGTACGTGACTTTGTGTCTGTAAGCGGGCTACGCGTAGACAGTACCGCTCTTCTCTCTCTTTCCCTCTTCTCTCCTCCATCCGAACCTTAGTGCACCCTTATAAAACTCCTCTCCCCCACTTCCTCTCTTCCCCACTTCACCACAAGCCACCTTCCTTCCTCCCTCTCCACCGCAACGGGAGGGGCGAGCACGAGAGCGAGGGACAAGGAGGAGAGGCGGCATAAGGAGAGGAGGAAAAGCTTGAGCTCGTGGGAGCTCGTCGAAGGAGGCACGGCCGGAGCGGCGCGTCGAGGTAGACGTCCCCGACACTTGCTGCAGCCAGAGCTGCAGGTGAGGAGGCAAGGGCACGGCTGCGCGCCACGAGAAGGAGCAGAAGGTAGTTTTGGTTCTGGGATTTTCCCAGAATCAGACGTCTGGCGTGCTGTCCAGACGACGGGTTGGACATCTGATGACAACACCGAACGTCTGAAAGTAGTGTTCCACGAAGGTACATTCCTCTTGCGAATACGGCCATGCAGGTCGCATTGCTTCGATCTGCATGGCTAAAAGTGGATGATTTGCCTGTCGCGTGCAGAGATAGCTTCGGGAAGGCTCGGGGCACGCCCTTCCACGCGTTTCGGACGTCTAAATAGCTTACCAGACGACCGGAAGCACTCCCAGACGTCTAGAGGAGAGGTCGGACGTCTGGAGCTGGGTCCAGACGGTCAAGAAGAGGTTCTAGACTTCTGAGGTCGAAGCAGAGCCTGAGGTGAGACTCTGGTTACTTTTAAGACGTCTAGACCTTGTGCCAGACGTCTGATTTAGGTCTGCAGTCTTGTTTTTGACCCATTTAGGGTCCGTTTGAGATATGTTTTACATAAACAAGATATCTGTGGATTCTTTGTGAATTCCTCTAAGTGTTAGAAAGCCTTATATACTGTTTTGAACATTTCGTTGTGCTATGTTCTTTGGTATAGGACTTCGTTCTGTTGCATGTTCGGAGTCTGCAGAGGCATGTGAGCCTGTCGTTTAAGCCCCAAGTACTCAAAGATTGTCTGGTAGAGTAGTTTTCCCCTAATTTAATTATAAAACCTGAATGCATATGTGAAATTGAATAACTAGAAACCTAGGATGTGGCATGAATCCTAGGACGAGAAGTATTTGTACTGTTTGTATATGTATTTGAAATTGCAGTCTTAAATGAATGAATAGAAATGTGAACAATTGCCTGTTAATAAACAAGAGCTGCCTGTGACATATGAAATGCTTGTGCTAGTTAAACAGTTACCTGTGACATTACTTGTTGTATATGTTAAATGATAGAAATACGAGTTGCATGTGTATAATCTAAGAATGAAAATATGAAAGATGAAACCTGGTATGAAATGACATGGGAAATACTAGCATGAACCCTACAGGGAATTAGGAGTAGAGCTCCTGTGAATAAATGGAATGGATCTGGAAATATGAGTGGGAAGTGTGCTGGCCCTTGAGTACATAGTACCAAGGAGAGCGACTGTCCCCTGTTTAGTGTAGAGCGGAGCAAGCCACCCTTGGGTTGGGACCTAGGGTTAGGATTGACCACTCTACACAGACTTCTTTGGCCCTCGCATATACTGTACCGGGGAGAGCTACTAGTGTAGGGAGAGAGCTAACCACCCTACACCGACTTGTTAGGCCCACTGGGCAAACCGGGGTAGTCAGACAAGGGTGTGCAGACTGTGGAGGGGCGAGACCCCTGTTTGGTTCTGAGGGGCTAAACCCCTATTACTGAGAGGGATAGGCTCTATACTGTTCCGTGCTGTACTTTGGGCGTACCCGCTAGCGGAAACGACTGACCGCGTACCAGTGTGGGGTAGCTACCCGTGCACTTATCACGCCTGCCATAGTCACGCTACATCTGTCCGTGACCTCAGGGTGGTTGACTAGGTGTAGGATCACCACGGGGGACTCTCCCGGCCAGGAGAGCACCACGTGTGCCTTCTACTCTTTGAAAAGACTGTAATCAAGATCGTTCCCACGAGGAACATTCGAGATCAAGAAAGAGACCTGAGAAATAAACCAATGGGTAAAAAGGAACAACTTGTAAAATAAAGTAATTGGAAAAGATAAATTACATGTTAGCTTTTACTGCTTTAGTTAGTTGGTTACCACTCTACTCAGTGTTCGCTGACTTTGTTTACTCACAACCCTTTTCAGGTCCAGATGTTGAGCAGCCCAAGTCACCGGCTGCAGAGGGTGCTGGGCCCAGTCGAGCCCAGGAGTAGTCTTCCTGTTGTTATACTTTCTTTTGTTAGTGAGTTCAGACTTTTGTTACCATTTACGTTTCTGTACTTTGTTTCCGCTTTGCTGTAGTAGTGGTGATATGTACTGTTAGCAACTTTTACTTCTTTATTGCTTGTACTCTTTTACTGTTAGTTACTTAGCATAGTGAATGTGGTTTACTTTCTTGCTTTTTGATTATTTCTTGTTAGATGACTGGGTCTTGCGATTAGTCGAGTCGAGTCAGTCTCGTGTCCTGTAGGGGTTTGGGAACTAGGTCGTAACAAGATGGTATCAGAGCAAGGTAGTCCCGAGAAATGAACCAACTAACTTGAGAATAACCAATTCACGTGGATGTAGCTAGAGTAACCACCACAACGTACTACTTGACATCTGTTCTAAGTTTCCTTCGCTGAAGTCCGTTAGAGTTGACTTCTTTTGTTCTGTTTTCCGCGTCTCCTTGCAGGAGATGCCTCGACGTGGAGTCCTTGAGGTGGGCCGCAGACGCGGCCGTGGACGAGGTCGGAGGGGTGGACGTGTCGGGCCCGAGGTGTCAGTTGACCAGCCACTTCTCCTGGGCGTTCAGGCTTAAGACCTCTCTCAGTTGATACAAGACATAGTACGAGAGGAGCTCCATCAGTCTCCACGAGCGCCTCTCCCTGGGGACGTGGAGGGGGAGTCCTCTGTGGGGTCGAGAGACTGGCACAGCGCTGGATGAGGGGGAGGGGGTGGTCCTCCACAGCCCCCACTACACTCTGACACTTCTGAGCACGAGTTCTCCCTGCCTGGAGGCGTGCCCGTTCCCCCACTACAACTGCATTACGAGCTTTTCGGACAGTTCCGGAAGCTGAAGCCCCCCTCTTTCAAGGGGGATGAGGACCTGTCTGAGGTAGAGGACTGGCTGGAGTAGATCGAGAAGGTGTTTGACACCCTTCGCCCCCTGCAGAGTGTTGTGTGGCCTTTGCCATGTATCAGCTGAGAGTGCGACACACAGGTGGTGGAGGGCAGTTAGAGGCCAGGAGAGGGCAGAGCCGATGTGGGACCAGTTTGTGACCCTCTTCTGTGAGCAATACTTCCCGTAGACTTGGCAGGACCAGAGGAGGCAGGAGTTCTACACTCTCCTCCAGGGGATGATGACTGTTAACACGTATCGCACCTGCTTCTTGGAGCTATCACGTTTTGCTGCAACAGCTGTAGTTACTGAGGAGGAGCACTTGTGGAGGTTCACTGAGGAGCTTCGACCTGTCATTTGGGGGTATGTCAAGCCCCTGAAGCTGCCCACCTTCTCGAGAGTGGTGGAAGCAGCTACGACGTATGAGGAGACCAATTCGGCAACACGAGACACCGACAGCGGATGGAAGAGGCCCTACCAGCCAGAGTACTCACAGGGCCGACGAGAGAGGAGGCATGCGGCACACGTAGGAGAGCCGTCTCATTTTGCGGGGCTGTCAGTGGCCTTTAGGGGTCCCCAACAAGGGCCACCTGTTAGCACTGGATCCCCGCCCAGCCGTCAAAAGGAACCTACCGAGGGAGGGAGTCGAGTTCCCCTCTGCTACCAGTGTGGCTAGCCGGGCCACATCAGGAGGGACTTCCCGTCTAGGGCCGGAGCGTAGCAGATGCAACCCGCACCGAGCACTGGAGGCCGAGCAGGTGGTTGTGGTTCCCAGGCACGTGGGGGAGAACAACAGTTGCGGGGAGGGTACCGACTAGCAGCTACCCATCCAACGCAGAGTGTGACTGCTTCTTCTGCATCGAGAGCTGAGGGGAGTATCAACGCCCTGACACACAGAGATGCCAGGGCATCAGGTTCAGTGGTGGCAGGTATGGTTACAGTTTTAGGCAGATTAGTTTACGTACTTTTTGATTCCGGTGCCACGCACTCGTTTGTTGCTGCGAGTTTTGCTATTAGTTTGGGATAGGACTGCATGTTGTTAGAGGATCCCTTTGTGATCAGAGGTCCGGGTGATCAGCTGTTTGTAGCTAAGGTCTACACAGATGGTGAGGTCAGTGTTGGGGGACACAGCCTCCTCGCTGACCTGATTGTGATACCGATGGAGGATTTTGGCGTTATTGTGGGGGTGGATTGGCTGTCTGCTTACCACACCTTGGTGGACTATTTTGAGAGGAAGATCGTCTTCTCCATACCAGAGATGCCTTCCTTTGAGTTTCACAGACAGCCAGTGGATGGAGGTTTTAAGTGCATTTCTGCGCTTCGGGCAGCGAGACTTTTGGGCCAGGGGTGTGAGGGGTTTCCATCTTGTGTAGTGACAGAGCCCAGTCCCGTGGCAGACTTTCAGAGCATCCCGGTGGTCAGAGAGTACCCCGACGTGTTTCTAGAGGAGTTGCTAAGACTATCACCTGAGCGTGAGATCGAGTTTGAGATCTCACTAGTACCGAGGACCAGTCCCATTTCTACGGCACCGTATAGGATGGCACTGAAGGTTCCCTACTAGGAGGGGTGAGATCAGCGTGACAAAAAAATGCGGAATTGAAAATATAAACAATCTCAAAAATAAGCAATCACAAAATGTACACTGGAATTTTTAGGTGGAAACCCAAACCGGGTGAAAACCACCACCTAACCCTCTCGAGTTAGGATTTTCCGATCAACCTAGTTGATCAAAATCCACTAAACCGAATCACTTAAAACGAGGGTGATTCAACCTCAGTACAACCACGCTACAATTAGGAGGGTAGCGTTCCTCAACCCCTTCTCTCCACGAGAAGGAATTTGTCCCACGAAGGAGACGGGAATTCGCAAAGCGAATACCCAACAAAATAACAAAGATAAAAGAAAACAACAGGTCCTATAGAGCCAACAAAGTAATTAAGAACCTAGCTTCTATAGGAATAAGGAAACTCCCCTTTGCTAGGAGTGCGTCGACGATGACGTGGTGCGTGAGCCACGCGACGGCGCAACTTCGCTCTCGTGAACTACGGCGGGAGAGCGGGTGCGCAACAGCTTGATGCTCTCAAGAGAATGGTGCTTGAGCTTGGAGAGCAAGAGCTAGCTAGGACACAAGAGAGTGGAAAGTGTAATACAACTTGTTTCTTGTGTATCTTGGTCTCTCTAGGTGTGTGTATGTGTTACAAAGGTTCCCCTCTATTTATAGAGGCCTTAGGAAGGCTTTGGAAGGCTTAGGAAGGGTTATATAGCCGTTGGGAACAAAGTCCAAGTGAATCAGCCCGAAATCAGGAACAATCATTGTTCTGACAGGCTTATCAGACGTCTAATTCTAGCATCAGACGTCTGGAAGTTCACTATAAGACGTCTGATTCAAAGGTCAGACGTCTGATTTTGGGCGGGTCTCTCCCTGACTTGGATCAGATCTAAACAGGGTTTTTGTGCAAGTCCATCATACGACATGCAGGACGTCTGGCACTATGTCTGGACGTCTGGAAACCTACTTTTACTGTGGGAATTGATTTCCAAACGTTGCAACGGCTAGAAAATCTCTGAGAAGAGATTTTGGGTCAGCCGAGGCAAAACGGTCATTTATCAGACGTCTGTAAAGTCCTATGGACGTCTGATAAGGCTCTAACGGTCATATTCTTGAGCGTCTTCTAAGCCAGCCAACGGTCCACTAACTGGACGTCTGGCAAAGTCATCAGACGTCTCCTAAGACGTCTGGTCTAAGGTCTGGACGTCTGATTTCATCAGACAGAACTAACTATGTCCAGCCTAACAGTTATCAGACGTCTGAAACAACAGTCAGACGTCTTAAAATACTTTATCAGACGTCTGATTTGGGAATTAGACGTCTGGAAGTGTTGTTTGAACCTATATTGGTTTTCTAAGTATTCTACAGAAAACCTAAGTATCCTAGGGTTGTGCTGGTGTTCCTAGGACTACTGTTAGGGTACTTTGAGGCTCTTTAACATAATATTCTAAGAAAAACAAAGAGCAACAAAAGAAACGAAAAATACAACAAGTATAAAAGAAGGAAATCTATCCTATTCTTCATTTCCTTCCATCTTCAATATATCGCTCCTTGCGAATCTCTTCTGTTCTTCATTAAGCTCCTCCAATCCATCCTGGATGCGAGCTCGAGTTCCGTCTAAACACGTCCACATTTGCAATTGACCTGAAATCTAGGACTCAAATTGCAAATGTTAAATAACACGTGTTTTGTTATCATCAAAACAAATGATCGTGGTGCTCTAGCACCAACAATCTCCCCCTTTTTGATGATGACAAAACCATAAATAATAATGCAGAAAAAAAACCTCCCCCTTTTTGACATTATCAAAAAGGTTTAATTGGTTTTACATTTCCTATAACTCCCCCTTAAAACATACTCTTCTATGAGTTTCTTTTGACAAAGGTAATGTCCTCCCCCTTTTTGTAACAATGAGATAGCTATTATTTTTCTCCCCCTTTCTAAAGGAAATTTAGCTACCTTATATCTCCCCCTTAAAAATTGACAATTAGCTCATTAATTTTTAACTCCCCCTATCTAAATGCTTATAAAAAGATAGGGTTAAGAATTTTACCTCACCTACCATGGCCAATAAAATGGCCCGAATGGTGGTGGTGGATGCCACATCGGATGGGGCTCCCATCCGTAGCTTGGAGGCCCGGGCATTGGCGCCGGTCTCCAATCTGGTGGTCGACGTGCGGCGGGTCCGTCATTTGTTCGCCGTCTCGTCGGTCTTCTTGTTCTCCTCCTTGGTCTACTCCTTGGTTCTCCCAACTTGAGTTGACCAGCTTTGAGCTTGTAGGTCCAGTCCTTTATGTTGTAATTATCCCTGAACCCTACAAAACAAGATTCTAATTCTTTCTTCGGTATCCAAGTGAGCTTGGATCCGGATTTGTTAGTGGGTCTCCTTGACGGAGATCCTTTCTCAACCTTAGGGCTATAAAACTTGTCTACTTTGTTGATTAATTTGTTAGAATTTTCCCTAAGACATGCAATTTCTTTTTCTATAATGTTCATTTTAGTCTTTAAATCTGAAATTTCTAATTTTAGACTAACATTTTCCTCAATCAATTTATTATTTTCATTGATGAGGTTATGATTATCTAATAATAGGTTATCATCCTTAGGACTAACTTCTATGTCCTTAAGTTGTTTTTCTAACCTATCATTTTCATTTTTAAGAAAACTAAGGTTCTTCTTAATACTTTTATTTTCTATCCTAAGTGATTTAGTAATCTCAAAAAGTTCATTAAAAGCTTCTTGAAGATCAAGATTTACCTCGTTGTCTGAGTCGCTTTCGCTTTCGCTGTCGCTTCCTCTGGCCATGAAGCCGAAGCAAGCGGTTTCTTCTTCTATGGTCTTTTCTTCTTCTTCCTCCGAGCTAGAATCGTCCCAAGTGGCTTGGAACGCCTTCTTTTTCTCCTTTTTGAGAAGAGGGCATTCTGGTCGCAGATGCCCTTTCCCGTTGCAGTGGTAGCAACGTCTCGGGTTTTCCTTCTTCTCCTTTTTCTTTTTCTTTAATTCCCTATAAAACTTGGAAAAATTTTTAAGTAAAATTCTAAAGTCTTCGTCGTCGGAACTTACCTCGCTATCCGACGCGGCTCTGAAGGCGAGAGTCTTCTTTGGTTTAGGCTCCGGTGTATCCTTCTTCTTCTGCTTCAACTTAGTCTCGTAGGCCATCAGATTGCCTAGGAGATCTTCCATGTTGAGCTCCTCCATTTCGTTCACCTCCTCGATGGCGGTGACTTTCTGTTCCCACTCCGGTCCAAGGGAACGAAGAAGCTTCCCTTGAAGCTCCCCCTTGATGAAAGTCTTTCCTAAAGCTTTCAAGTTATTTACAATGAGAGTGAACCTAGTGTTCATCTCACTTAAAGACTCGTTAGATTTCATTGAAAAAGATTCAAATTCTTGAGAAAGTAAATTAATTTTTGAGGTTTTTACCTTAGAGGTACCTTCATGAGTTACCTCGAGTGTGTGCCAAATCTCGTATGCGGTGGCGCACTGCGAGATTCTGTTGAACTCCTCCGGGCTGAGTGCGCAATACAACGCGTTCATTGTTTTCGCGTTGAGAGAGAGCTCCCGGATCTGCTGCTACGAGTATCCTCTGGCGGGTTTCTCTGGGATGTCGAAGGGGGTCTCGCACCTGGCCCAGACTGTGAAGTCGGTGGCTTGAAGCCACGTCTTCATCCGCAACTTCCAGTAGGGGTAGTTGCTCCCGTCGAAGAACGGCGGACGGGTTCTGGACTGCCCCTCGGAGATCCTGATTGCTGATGTGCTTCCCTCCATTTGATCTCTTGCCGGGTTGTTACGCCGAAACAGCAAGACCTGCTCTGATACCAATTGAAGGTTCCCTACTAGGAGGAGTGAGATCAGCGTGACAAAAAAATGCGGAATTGAAAATATAAACAATCTCAAAAATAAGCAATCACAAAATGTACACTGGAATTTTTAGGTGGAAACCCAAACCGGGTGAAAACCACCACCTAACCCTCTCGAGTTAGGATTTTCCGATCAACCTAGTTGATCAAAATCCACTAAACCGAATCACTTAAAACGAGGGTGATTCAACCTCAGTACAACCACGCTACAAGTACGAGGGTAGCGTTCCTCAACCCCTTCTCTCCACGAGAAGGAATTTGTCCCACGAAGGAGACGGGAATTCGCAAAGCGAATACCCAACAAAATAACAAAGATAAAAGAAAACAACAGGTCCTATAGAGCCAACAAAGTAATTAAGAACCTAGCTTCTATAGGAATAAGGAAACTCCCCTTTGCTAGGAGTGCGTCAACGATGACGCGGTGCGTGAGCCACGCGACGGCGCAACTTCGCTCTCGTGAACTACGGCGGGAGAGCGGGTGCGCAACAGCTTGATGCTCTCAAGAGAATGGTGCTTGAGCTTGGAGAGCAAGAGCTAGCTAGGACACAAGAGAGTGGAAAGTGTAATACAACTTGTTTCTTGTGTATCTTGGTCTCTCTAGGTGTGTGTATGTGTTACAAAGGTTCCCCTCTATTTATAGAGGCCTTAGGAAGGCTTTGGAAGGCTTATGAAGGGTTCTACAGCCGTTGGGAACAAAGTCCAAGTGAATCAGCCCGAAATCAGGAACAATCATTGTTCTGACAGGCTTATCAGACGTCTAATTCTAGCATCAGACGTCTGGAAGTTCACTATAAGACGTCTGATTCAAAGGTCAGACGTCTGATTTTGGGCGGGTCTCTCCCTGACTTGGATCAGATCTAAACAGGGTTTTTGTGCAAGTCCATCAGACGACATGCAGGACGTCTGGCACTATGTCTGGACGTCTGGAAACCTACTTTTACTGTGGGAATTGATTTCCAAACGTTGCAACGGCTAGAAAATCTCTGAGAAGAGATTTTGGGTTAGCCGAGGCAAAACGGTCATTTATCAGACGTCTGTAAAGTCCTATGGACGTCTGATAAGGCTCTAACGGTCATATTCTTGAGCGTCTTCTAAGCCAGCCAACGGTCCACTAACTGGACGTCTGGCAAAGTCATCAGACGTCTCCTAAGACGTCTGGTCTAAGGTCTGGACGTCTGATTTCATCAGACAGAACTAACTATGTCCAGCCTAACAGTTATCAGACGTCTGAAACAACAGTCAGACGTCTTAAAATACTTTATCAGACGTCTGATTTGGGAATTAGACGTCTGGAAGTGTTGTTTGAACCTATATTGGTTTTCTAAGTATTCTACAGAAAACCTAAGTATCCTAGGGTTGTGCTGGTGTTCCTAGGACTACTGTTAGGGTACTTTGAGGCTCTTTAACATAATATTCTAAGAAAAACAAAGAGCAACAAAAGAAACGAAAAATACAACAAGTATAAAAGAAGGAAATCTATCCTATTCTTCATTTCCTTCCATCTTCAATATATCGCTCCTTGCGAATCTCTTCTGTTCTTCATTAAGCTCCTCCAATCCATCCTGGATGCGAGCTCGAGTTCCGTCTAAACACGTCCACATTTGCAATTGACCTGAAATCTAGGACTCAAATTGCAAATGTTAAATAACACATGTTTTGTTATCATCAAAACAAATGATCGTGGTGCTCTAGCACCAACAATCTCCCCCTTTTTGATGATGACACCACTTCAGCTGCGAGAGCTCAAGTCACAGTTGCAGGAGCTGTTAGAGAAGGGCTTTGTGAGGCCCAGTGCGTCCCTGTGGGGAACCTCGGTGTTATTTGTGAAGAAGAAGGATGGTACCTTGCACCTTTGTGTCAACTACCGATAGCTGAATAGGGTCACCATCAGGAACAGGTATCCGCTACCGAGAATTGATGATGTGCTCATTTACTCGCGAGATTAGGCACAGCACGGATGGCACTTGCAGATGGTTATGGAACTTTGAGAAGACGCAGACTGTATGTGAAATACAGCAAGTGCGAGTTTTGGTTGAGGCAGGTGGCCTTCTTGGGTCATGTGATTTCAGGGGATGGCTTGGCTGTTGATCCAACCAAGGTAGAGGCAGTACTCAAGTGGGAGAGGTCACGTACAGTGACAGAGATACGCAGTTTCTTGGGACTGGTGGGTTACTACCGGCGATCAGGGGTTTCTCGCAGATTGCACGTCCTATGACTCAGTTGACCCGGAAGGATGTGCTTTTTGCTTGGACAGACGCTTGTGAGGTGTGTTTTCAGGAGTTGAAGGAGAGGTTGACTTCGGCTCCTGTGCTTACCATCCTAGATAGCAGTGACGGTTTTGTTGTCTACACGGACGCTTCGTTGCAGGGGTTAGGAGGTGTGCTCATGCAGCAGGGTCACGTTGTCGCTTACGCTTCGCGGCAACTGAAGCCCCATGAGCATAGCTACCTTACTCATGACTTAGAGCTGGCAGCTGTTGTCTTCGAGCTGAAGACATGGATGTACTACCTTTATAGTGAGACCTTTGAGATATTCACGGATTATAAGAGCCCCAGGTATTTGTTTGATCAGAAGAAGCTTAACATGAGACAGAGACGTTGGTTAGAGTTCCTAAAGGACTATGACTACAGCATCTCCTACCATCTGGGGAAGGCCAACGTGGTGGTTGATGCCTTGAGCCTGAAGGCGCTCGCCCACTTGGCTAGCTTACAGGCACAGAGTTGGAGACTTATGGAGGAGTTGGGCAGTTGGCGACTCCTAGAGTTACAGGAGCATTGTGGGGCAGTGACAGTGACACGACAGATGAGACCAGAGCTGATAGACCGCTTCATCACAGGACAGATGACGGATCCGTACCTGCAGTCGTTGCGAGACAGAGTACTGTCAGGGGACCCAGGAGACTTCTCTTTTACAGATGAGGTGCTGCGCATGAGGGGACGTTTGTGCGTTCCTAGGGACTAGGAGTTGTTGAGAGGGCTCCTGACTGAGGCGCACAGGTTCAGGTTCACCATACATCTCAGGAACACGAAGATGTACCATGATCTGAGACGTGACTTTTGGTGGAGAGGGATGAAGCGGGATGTAGGTGAGTTCGTGCAGCAGTGTTTGGTGTGCCAGCAGGTGAAGGTCGAGCATCAAAGGCTCGCAGGGCTGTTGCAGCCACTTCCTATGCCAAAGTGGAAGTGGGAGCACATCACCATGGACTTAGTGGTGGGCCTACTCGTTACCCAACGAGGACACGACGCAGTATGGGTGATTGTGGACAGATTGACAAAGACAACACGTTTCTTGCCGATCCGAGTCACCTTGGGACCAGCGCAGTTGGTAGAGAGGTATATTCCTGACATGGTATGTCTGCACGGAGTTCCGCGTGCGATTGTATCCGACTGGGATACCCGCTTTACGTCCCAGTTTTGGGCTGAGTTTCAGCATGCTTTGGGGACACGGTTGGCGTTCAGTACCGCGTACCACCCCCAGATGAATAGACAGTCAAAGCGCACGATACAGACACTTGAGGACCTTTTACATGCCTGTGTACTGGACTGGAGGGGCTCTTAGAAGGAGCACTTACCCCTGCTAGAGTTCGCATATAATAACAGCTATCACTCGAGTATCGGCATGGCACCCTATGAGGCTCTGTACGGATGAAGGTGTACTATGCCCTTGAGTTGGGTTGAGGTGGGGACCAAGTGGGAGGTTGGCCCCAAGCTGATCCGGCAGAGTCAGGAGGTGATAAAGCAGATTCACAGACGACTTCGCACTGTCAGGAGCAGACAAAAGAGTTCTGCTGATCGAAAGCGCAGAGAGGTGCAGTTCGAGGTTGGAGATCACGTTTTTCTTCGGGTTTCGCCGATGAAGGGCCTGCAGTGTTTTGGGGTGAAAGGGAAGCTTGCACAAAGGTTTGTGGGGCCATTTGAGGTCCTGGAGAGGGTAGGACCCGTTGCTTACAGGCTTGCCCTTCCTCCCCAGCTTGCTGGTGTGCACAACGTGTTCCACGTGTCCAACCTCAGGAAGTATGCCGCCAATCCTGGTCACGTTCTGAGCCACGAGAATGTCGAGGTGGGTGACGACCTGACCTACCCCGAGCGACTAGTACAAATACTAGACAGAGCCGTCCGGAGTTTGAGACGGAAGCAGGTACCCTTAGTGAAAGTCTTGTGGAAGAGTCAGAGGTACGAGGAGGCTAACTGGGAGCCTGAGGCAGCAATGCGAGAGCGGTACCCGGAGCTTTTTGAGGGTATGTCATTTCAGACTGGTTTCTGTCCTCTTTAAGTTTGTTATGTGTATATAGTTATTTTTTTTCACCCTAGCTAGCTCAAGTTTCGGGGACGAAACTTCGTTTAAGTTTGTTATGTTGTAAAGACCCGTTCTGTCCTGAGCCCTTTAAGACGTCTGGACTGTCGGTCAAACGTCTGGATCCCTTCCCAGATGTCTGGAAATTGAAAATTTGGTACGTGACTTCGCGTCTGCGCACGGGCTACGTGCAGACAGTATCGCTCTTCTCTATCTTTTCCTCTTCTCTCTTCCATTCGAACCCTAGCGCACCCTTATAAAACCCCTCTCCCCCTCTTCATCTCTTCCCCACTTCACCACAAGCCACCTTCCTTCCTCTCCACTGCAGCGAGAGGGGCAAGCGCAAGAGCGAGCAACGAGGAGGAGAGGCGGCGTAAGGAGAGGAGGAAAAGCTTGAGCTCGCGAGCTCGTGGGAGCTTGCCGGAGGATGCACGACCGGAGCGACGCGTCGGGGGAGACGTCCCCGACACTTGCTGTAGCTGAAGCTACAGGAGAGGAGGTGAGGCCGCAGCTACGCGCGGCGAGGAGGAGAGGAAGGTAGTTCTGGTTCTGGGATTTTCCCAGAATCAGACGTACAGCGTGCCATCCAGATGACGGGTTGGACGTCTGGTGACAACATCGGATGTCTGAAAGTAGTGTTCCGCGAAGGTTCGTTCCTCTTGCGGATACGGCCATGCAGGTCACACCGCTCGATCTACATGGCTAAAAGTGGATGATTTGCCTGTCGCATGCAGAGATAGCTTCGAGAAGGCGCGGGGCACGTCCTCCCACGCGTTTCGGATGTCTGGACAGCTTACCAGACGACCGGAAGCACTCCCAGACGTCTGGAGTTGAGTCTAGACGATTAAGAAGAGGTTCTGGATGTCTGAGGTCGAAGCAGAGCCTGAGGTGAGACTCTCGTTACTTTTAAGACGTCATGACCTTGTGCCAGACATCTGATTTAGGTCTACAGTCTTGTTTTTGACCCATTTAGGGTCCGTTCGAGATCTGTTTTACGCAAACAAGATATCTGTGGATTCCTTGTGAGTTCCTATAAGTGTTAGAAAGCCTTATATATTGTTCTGAACATTCCGTTGTGTTATGTTATTTGGTATAGGACTTTGTTCTGTTGCATGTTCGGGGCCTGCAAAGGCACGTGAACCTGCCGTTTAAGCCTCCAGTACTCCCAGATTGTCTGGTAGAGTGGTTTTCCCCTATTTTAATTATAAAATCAGAATGCATTTGGGAAATTGGATAACTAGAAACCTTGGATGTGGCATGAATCCTAGGACGAGAAGTACTTGCACTGTTTGTATACGTGTTTGAAATTGCAGTCTTAAATGAATGAATAGAAATGTGAACAACTGCCTGTTAATAAGCAAGAGCTGCCTATGAAATATGAAATGTCTGTGCTAGTTAAACAGTTACCTGTGACATTACTTGTTGTATATGTTAAATGATGGAAATATGAGCTGCATGTGTATAATCTGAGAATGAAAATGTGAAGGATGAAACATTATATGGAATGACATGGGGAATACGAGCATGAACCCTACGGGGAATTAGGAGTAGAGCTCCTGTGAATAAATGGAATGGATCTGGAAATGTGAGTGGGAAGTGTGCTGGCCCTTGAGTATCATTACGACCCGCTTCACGAATCCCTATAGGACACGAGAGCAGCCCGACTTGACTGATTCCAAGACCCAGTCGTCCAACAAGAAATAACCAAAAAGTGAGAAAGTAAACCACATTCACTATGCTAAGCAACTAACAATAAAAGAGTACGGTAGTAAAGAAAGTAAAAGCTACTACAGTACATGTCACCACCACAACAATAGAACAGTAACAAGGTATAGGAACATAAAGGTACAGAAAAGTAAACGTACAGAACGTAAAAGTACAAGAGTCTAAACTTACTACTATAAAAGAAGTAGAACAAAAGAAGCTATTGCTATTAGGCTCTACTGGGCCCGGCACCCTCTACAGCTGTAGACTCAGGCTGCTCAACACCTAGACCTGAAGGGTTATGAGTACACAAAGTCAGCGAACGTTGAGTAGAGTGGCAACCAACTAACTAAAGTAGTAAGCTAACAGGTAACTAGCTATTCCAATTTCTCTAATTTACAAGTTATTCCTTTTTCACCCATTGGTTGATATCTTTCTTTCTCTCGAATGTTCCTCGTGGGAACGATCTTGATTGCAGTCTTTTCCGAAGAGTAAAAGTAGCACGTGGTGCTCTCCTGGTCGGGAGAGTCCCTTGTGGTGGTCCTACAAACAGTCAACCACCCCAAGGTCACGGACGGACGTAATGGTGACTATGGCACGCGCGATAAGCGCACGGGTAGCTACCCCACACTGGCATGCGGTCAGTCGTTTCCGTTAATAGGTGCTCCCAAGTGCAGCACGGAATAGTATAGGGTCTAGCCCTCTCAGTAATAAGGGTCTAGCCCTTAAGAACCAAATAGGGGTCTCGCCCCTCCACAGTCCGTGCACCCTCGCCTAACTACCCTGGTTTACCCAGTAGGCCTAACAAGTCGGTGTAGGGTGACTAGCTGAACCCCGGGCCCCGTGGGGTGGCTAGCTCTCTCCCTACACTAGAAGCTCTCCTCGGTACAGTGTACACGAGGGCCAAGAAGTTTGTCCAGAGTGGCCAATCCTAACTCTGGGTCCCAACCCAAGGGCGACTAGCTCTGCTCTACACTAAACAGGGGACAGGGAAGGGTCCCATAAAATCAATCCCCCAGACATCGAAGATTTCACATACGAGAATCAGCTGTAAGGGCATCATATCACGGTGGCTCATGTTGCCTAAGGTTTGACAATGAGTGCATGCCTTATAGTGATTGTATGCGTCTTTGAAAATCGTGGGCCAATAGAAGCTGCACTGGAGGACTTTTGCTGCGGTTTTATGACCAGAGAAGTGTCCACCGCATGCCTGGTCATGGTAGAAGGACAAGATGTCCTGAATTTCCATTTCCGGGACACATCGTCGGATGATTTGATCAGCACTAATGCAGAAGAGATATAGGTCTTCCCAAAAGTAGTACTTGGCATCGGAAAGTAATTTTCTTTCTTGGCCTTCGAGAAATCGAACGGGATCTGATGTGATGCTAGGTAGTTTACAAGATTAGCAAACCATGGAAGCCCCGTACTGATGGTCAGGAGGTACTCATCAGGAAAATGTTCCGTAATGGGTCTGGAAGGGTCGATAATGTCAGAAGGAAGGTAGGACAAGTGATTAGCTACTACGTTCTATTTTCCCGCTTTGTCACGAATCTCGAGGTTAAACTCTTGCAACAGCAAGATCCAGCAGATTAGTCGAGGTTTTGCATCCTTCTTAGCAAGGAGGTGCCTCACAATAGTGTGATCAGAGTAAATGATAACACGGGAACCCAGAAGATATGATTTGAACTTTTCCCGGGCAAATACTACGGCTAGCAGTTCTTTCTCAGTAACTGTATAGTTACGTTGAGCCTCATCAAGTGTCTTGTTAGCGTAGTGGATGACCACAGGTTTCCCATCAATTTTCTGCCCAAGTACCGCACCTACAGCGTAATCAGATGCATCGCACATGATCTCAAAGGGTTGAGATCAATCAGGGGACTGTAGGATCGAAGCTTGGGTAACTCGATCACGCAGGATCTCAAATGCTTGAGTGCACTCCTTGGAGATTTTAAAAGGGACATCCTTAGATAGCAGATTAGTCAGGGGGCGCGCGATCTTCAAGAAGTCTGGATTGAATCATCGGTAAAAACCGACGTGTCCCAGGAAGGATCGGATGTCTTTGACTGAGCTAGGCATAGGAAGTTTAAAAATCAGATTTACCTTGGCTCGATCAACCTGGATGCCTTTTTTGGAAATGAGATGTCCCAGGACAATTCCTTCAGGCACCATGAAGTGGCTCTTTTCGCAGGAAAGAACCAAATTTACGTCAATGCACTGCCTGAGGATTTGGACCAAGTGCAGAAGGAAATCATTAAATGATTCGCCAAAAACTGAGAAGTCATCCATGAAGACTTCCAGATATTCACTTACCATATCTGAGAATATGACAAGCATGCACCGCTGAAAAGTGGCGGATGCATTGCAGAGACCAAAAGGCATCCTTCGGAATGAGTACGTGATGATCGTGGCGTTAACTAGGTTTTGTTATAGAAATAGCGTTGTAGTACAGCTAGTTATTGCCATCATTACATATATATATTTTTTTACTCGGAAAATAAAAGGGTTCCCGAGGTCGAACTCAGGGAGCAAGTCGTATTCTAGGGGTACAAAGTTTTTATTACAAAAATAAAGAGAGTGATAGAGATGGAAATTTGGTGGCTTCTTCTTCTTCTCTTCTTTCTTCCTCTTTGTCTCTTCTTTCTTCTCTTCTTGTTCTTCATGTCTTCTCTCTTCTTGGCTCATGAATCTTTCTTTCTTTTGCTTGCTTCCTTCAGATCTTCTTCTCGTGTTCTTCTTCTTCTTTTCTTGCTTCTTTCAGATCTTATTCTCATGTTCTTCAGAGCTTCTTCTTCTTTTCTCTTCGTGTTTTGCTTTTCTTTGTCTTCTTCTTTTCTGTTCTTCTTTTCTTCTTTTTCTTCTTCGTTGTGGTCCTGCTCGTCTTTTCTTCTCCTTCTTCTTCGTCCTCAGAGTGTCGTCTGATTGTTCAATCAGACGACTTAAGTAACCCGCTGCTACAGTGCGTCCTCCTTCCTTCTTTCTTCTCCTGTGCCTACACGCTCAAGGGTTCAGAGTCAGAGGGCAAAACCTACTCTGCCCTCCCCCCCCCCCCCGAGTCTCTCTCTTTGAATTCGCTCTTAGGAAAGCTCTCCCAGAGCAACCGGTTAATCGGGTACGCGGGTCGCGCCCGGGTCCAGGCCCACCGGCGTGCGGTGGTGGGCGAGGAGTGCAGGTCAGGCTAATCAGGTCGGGGCCAGGTCCGCGGGGCGTGAGCGCGAACGAGGCCAGGTAATCGGGCGGGTGAAGGGGACCTTACCCCGTGATCTGAGGCAAAGAGCTTAAGGCACCTTTTGCCTTTAAGCGCTTGCTTGCCTCGGTGAGTTTCCGAGGTGGGACTAAATGTCCCACCTCAATTGGACGGCCGCGCGGAGGAGGCAGCGCCCAATCGAGGTTCCACCCGATGGCTTTGCCCCAACTGCAGCCTGGGACTTCTTTGCGGAGATGCCTCGCGTAGCCTGGGAGCCTGACCTGGGCATGGCGCGCTTGGAGGAGCAGGTTGAGGAAGCTGCTTCACTCGGCAATGGCGGCGGCGAGAGAAGTACCTGCTCACAGGGAAACGGCCTCTCGGCCTAATCAGATACGCGGAGGACCTTCATCGTAGCACGGCGAAGGTGATCGGGGGGTCTGCAGGTGGCAGGGCGGAGCCTAAGGGCCGCCCTAGGTCAAACTGCAGGTGGCGAGATGGGTTTGGTCGGTGGGTCTGCAGAGGGCGATTGGTGGGAAGTGGAAGGGCGGAGGTTGATCAGGGTGAGGAGGCGGAGGTTCTGTGAGGGTCGGCGAGCCGTGTGGGGTGGTGGAATGACGGGAGCGAGTCGACGGAGTTTGGCCGGAGATGGGGAAGGTGAGAGTGTTTGGGCGAGGTCGAGGGCGACAGTAAAGATTTACAGTGAAAAAAAGAAAGAGGGGAGGAAGAGGAGAAGTTATACCTACTTAGCAGGACGAGGAGGGGCCGGAGCAGGAGACAGCCGTGTCGACTGTCGCCAGAGAAGAAACTGCCCAGAGGAAGGGGCGACGGCGAGGAGAGGGTCGGAGAAGCGCGCGCTGGGTGCGGCGCGGCGCGGGAAGAGCGAGGGAAGGCAACCCTGCTGCTGGTAGTGCGGTAGGGCGACGAGGAGGAGGAGGGGAAGAAGCCGCCGGAGCAAGGGGGTGTCTGTCGGAGTGGGAAGAGAGGAAGTGAGGGTGTATCTCCGTCAGATCCGAGCTGGGAAGAACGGCGGAGCAACGGGGGTATTTATAGGGGCAGAACCAGAGAGGAGGGCGGAGGGAGACGACGTGTCTCCCTCGCCGGAGGAAGGAGACCCATACCGTCCGTGCGTTCGCACGGCCGGTATGGGTGGTTGCAGCGCTCATGGGGGTGCTCCTGCGACGGCTGACGACGCAGGGCACCCCCGTTTGACCTGGCAGGCTCCCTCCCTTACCCTGTGTGGCGCCATGCTCCGCACAAGGTCGCCGGAGCATGGTGCTGCTCAGGTTTTGCAGGAGGGACCTAAATGCAAAGAATGAAGGAGAGTTAGGGTCCAAAATGTGAGGGTTCAAAAGTTGAGGGCCAAAAAGTAAATATATGAGGACCAAAGTGTAAAGTTAGTAAGAAGGTTTCTTCTTAGGCTCAAGTTTTTATACATGACTAATTAGGACCTAAGGATTCTGATGTTGAATTTCAGTTCTAGGTTAAACCTTGTTTGACCGGTCAATTTACGTAAAAACCTAAATTAAGTTGTTAATTGGGCATGGTTCTCAATGTAGGTCAAAATAGGTTTCTAAGGCCAAATTGAAGGTTCTAAACCCTAGATATTATTTTTATATGAATTTTAGAGGGTTTATTTGATTTTTTATCTACCTCGAACCTCGTGTATTTAAGTGAATTTGTTTTTAGGGTTACAGGATGTCATTTAATTCTTCGGAGTTGCTGTAGCCCTTGTTGAGTCATTTCATCCCACTTTTCTTCTTATTAGGTTGTTTTGACCTATGTTTGGACCCTGAGTTACCCTATTTTCAGATTGGATTGGTGAAATTGCATTTTTACCCCTCAGTTTATGTTTTCTTTGCAAACTCAGAATCTCTCTGAGCCAAGCCTTTCTAAGGTTATGTAGGACCTTTTTCTTGCAAATCAGGGTTAAATGGTGCTAGTTTAGGGTTTTTGACGAGGTTCTCATCAGTACGTTCTGAAGGGGCAGGTGAAAGTGGTCTTCCTTTGGTCTTCAGGATGGATTGCCACTTGGTTATAGCCGAAGTAGCCGTCCAAAAGGTAGAAGAATCTATTTCCCGCCAGTTTTTCGAGGATCTGATCAATAAACAACAATGGGAAATGATCCTTCTTCGTGGAGGTATTGAGTCTTTTGTAATTAATGCACTCTCCACAAATTTGCTACACGGGTCAGTATGATTTCTTCGATCTCAGTCGTGATCACGGTGAGCCCTACCTTCTTAAGCATAACCGGGATTAGACTCACCCACCGACTGTCGGAGATCGGGTAGATGATCCCAGTATCTAACCACTTAATGATCTCCTTTTTCATGACCTCCTGCAGAATAAGATTCATACGTCTCTGCATTTCACGGGAAGGTCGTGTGCCCTCTTCTGTATAGATGCGATGTGTGTAGTAAGAGGGGCTAATGCTAGTCAAATCGTCGAGGGTCCATTCAATGGCTCTTCGATGTTGCTGGAAAACATAAATCAGACGGGATTCCTTATCAGGTGTGAGTCTGAAGTTGATAATCACAGGAAACATCTGATTGGAACCCAGAAAGACGTACTTTAGATGATCGGGAAGGGGCTTTAGTTCCAAAATAAGGTTATCAGCTGCAGCAGGTGGTTTAGGGTGAGTGTCGGGAGTAAGGGAAGGAGCTATGGGTGTGTCTAGATTGAGTTCAGACTCCTCTAATTACGGTTTTGATCCTCTTGTGGTTGATCAGAAGTAGTCAGGTTTTTCTCGATATACCGATTGTCAACCACAACCTTGATATCACGTATTTGTTCTATAACCCTGTAATTAATCCCTTGTTGGGCCTTAAAGATGTCGATCTTTAGTATTTGGTTCCCAAATTTTAGTTCAATTTGGCCCTCCTCACAATTAATGTTTGCCCTAGCAGTGGCCAGAAAGGGTCTTCCTAGTTTGATTGGTGTGTTTTTCAGATTCTTTGTAGCATCCATATCCAAGACTATGAAATCCATCGGGAACTAGAAATCTCGAACCCTAACAATGACATCCTCAAGAACTCCTTTAGGTGACTTAATAGATCGATCTGCCAACTGTAATGTCACCTCTGTTGGTTTTAGCTCAGATTCCTCAAGATGGTCAAGTAAGGATGTAGGTATTAGGTTTTTGGAGGCTCCTAGATCCAATAATGCTCTATCAAATTGGATATCACCAATTGTACAGGGGATCAGGGGAGTACATGGGTCTTTTGCCTTAGGTGGGAGCCTACTCAAAATGATGGAGCTAGCTTGTTCTGAAAATAAGATTGGGCTCCCCACTTTTGGCTCGCGGCTTACACTTAGGTGTACACACATTTTTCAGAAATCGTGCGTAAGCCGGTACGTGGCGAATTGCATCCATCAAGGGGATGTTTATATGGATCTGTTCAAAGAGCTTGACTTGGTCCTCTTCAGGTGCCACGGGTTTGGTTGTCCTCTTTCCCTTGGTTAAGGCCTCGGGAAATGGAACCTTAGATGGTTCCTCTGGAATAGGTCTAGGTTCTTGATCTAGGACAGGGGTATCCTGGATGACTATCTTAGGGTTTGGGTTAGCACTACCAGGCTACAAGTGGCTTGGGTAAGGTGGGTCCTGTGTTGCTTTGCCACTATGAGTCATAATTGAATTCAGTCCTGCCTGATTCTGGTTTGGTGTAGGTAAAATAGGTGGCTACTACTGAAATCCCGAGTATGATGTTGAAGCTTCCATCCCATCGGGTGATGGAACAAAAGGGGCCTGATAAACCATGTGGACTTGGCCTTGGTTTGGGTTTATAACACGCCTCTGATTTGGCATGTTATTGGGCTTAGGTAGAGGTTACGAAGGGAGTGTACCAGGTTGGCGGGAATTTGCCATATGGGCGAGTTGATTGCGAACCTTTGTGATCTCGTTTCTGTGCTGTTTCCGCATAGCCGCATTAGTCTTTTGAACGTCAGCCAGAGTCTGAAGGATAAGAGTCATTTGATCTCCTTAAGTTAGCCTAGATTGATAGGTAGGGTTGGGCCGAGGCTGAGGTGGCTGATATGGACAAGAAGCTTGTGGACAGGGCTGATATGGTGGTCACTGATTCTGATTGTTTTTTGCCCACACAAAATTAGGATGATTTCGCCATCCAGGGTTATAGGTATTAGAGAATGGGTCATTCTAGATGGCGTTGAGGTCCTCGTAGGTCTGAGGAACCTCAGAAAAGTAAGAATACGAGGGTTCAGAGTTCCCCTAACTAGAATAGGCAGGTCCAGAGTTTCCTCCGTCCCTAGAGTCAAACGGGGGTGGATACGGGTCCAACCCCTGAGAAGATCGGTGGTAGATGTTATGCACAGCTTCCCTCCCAGAGGGCTGTTGTGTGAATGGGTTTTGCGCAGAGGTGGCTCGATGCAGATGTCGAGTTAACTCATCCACCTTCTTCTCAATAATAGAGACCTTGTCCAAACGACTGTCCATTAGTTACAAGTCGACAGAAGAGGACAGGCCCTGCGTCTCATGTGCTCCCCTTGGATTCGTCGATGTGCAGGCATTTGTCCTGTCAAATATGCCCATGGAGTCATTATTGATGGAGTTCTCACACATATTCTTGAGAATCTCCCACATAGTGTCTTCGTGTTGACCCATGATATTTCCTCCGCAAGTTGCATTGACAAATAATTGAATATCTTCATGGAGTCCCTGGTAAAAAGACTTGACTTGTTCCCATTTAGGAAATTTGTGATGGGGGCATTTTTGCTTGAGATCCAGGAAACGATCCCACGCTTTGTGATGTGGTTCTCTAGGCTGTTGTGTGAAGTGTATGATCTGGTGTTGTAAAGCATTCGTCTGACCAACTGGGAAGAACTTTTTCAAAAACTCTAATTGTAGTTAAACCCATGTGTTGATTGGACGCGTTTGAGTCTAATACCAGTGAGCTACTTTGTCCATGAAAGAGAAGGAGAACATTTTCATGAGAAGAATATCCTGATTCTAGACATCTAACCCGAAGGTCTGGGCCAGATGGTTGAGCTATTTAATGTGCTGGAAAGGATCCTCGGAATTGAGCCCATGAAATTTTGGAATAGCATGAATCATGTTGGGCTTGAGTTCAGTATCAGGACCTCCAGCCGGGATTTGGATTAGAGGTTCGATCGCCATTGCGGCGGGATTGTAATGATCTCGCATCATAGGACGCTGTGGTGGATTCACAAAGGCTTGGAATAGTTCATTAAGGCACTGGAGTTGATTCTCGAGGTTGTTCTCTTCTTCTGCAGGTTGTGCCATGATGATGGATGAAGGGGAATTAGGCTCAGATGAATAAGAAGAGATGTCTATGTGATGGGGTTGCTGCATAAACATGGATGTCGAGGCCTGGCCTCGACGGGAGTGAATAACTAATGGAGACCTCAAGGGTGGTCTTAAGGACCTCCTACCAAACATGCACCGATGGACTGGACGAGAATAGAATGTGATGGACCCAATCAAGACACCCAAAAATTTTGGATGACTATAGAGGTTCGGGGCGGATGATACCCCTTAGTCAGAAAGCTGTCCACCTGTAAATTACCTGGGCAGCCAAAGAGGGAGAGTCCCGTGAAGACCCCTACATGGTAGAGCACTCCCATGGGTTACAGGGTTTCCCCCACCCGACCACTCTTGTCACTGGTGGTCCAAGTAGACCAGAATGGGGACTTGACCTCTTAAGTCTACCAATTTTATTTAAGAGCAAGGGTACTTAGGATTTCACTTGAACTTTTAAGATATATTGAGTGCAAGAGTGACCTAATTTAAAGATTAGTTGACCCAACAAGGTGGGTAAACTCACCTATTTGTCCTTTGAGAAATTTTAGGTCCCTCTTTTAGGATTCAAGTGAGATTAAGAGCCTGATTTTAGGGTTTGCTTGAATAGATCAATTTAACCAAGGCTTAGGCACACATTGTTTGGGAAAGATCAGTTCTTGATTATGTGAACGTGTCTTTAAAATCCTAACTTGGAATCCTTACTTGGCTCTTGTTTTGGTCAAATTTAATTTGTCCAAATGTGGTTTTTAGGGCTCAAACAAGAATGTGATAGCCCTAGTTACCTTAAGTGGGTGCACAAATCAGAGTTTGTTGTTTAAATCAAATCAGGCAACTTGATGAATTATCTAAGAATGGAAAGCAAGTATCCCTAATTGATTTTTCTTCCTTTTAACCTTTTCAGAATCAGGGGCTTAAGAGAGGGAGTAATTAGCACTTACCTGCCCTTGGCGTGTTTGATGTGCGGCTGAACTTTCTTCAATGAATCCCTCATGAAACAATAATAAAGAGATAAAGCAAGTTAGTACCAAATCAGGAATTGCAATCGAGAGTTCTAAATTGTCCGTTGCTCCCCGACAACGGTGCCAAAATGTTAACGCAGCGAAATCGAGTTTAACATGAAGCGTTGTAATATAACCAAAATCGCTTTGAAAACAAATATAATTTTTATTACTTGAAAAAGGTTCCGAAGTCGAACATAAGGAGCAATATGGAATTTAGAAATCAAGATCACAATTTAAACTAAAAGAAATTGCAATAATATCAGGTATCAATGTGCCAGAAAGATGGGAGTAAATTGTGGTTTAAATCACCATATATTCCTTACAATAATAGCTAAGGAACTCAATGTATATGTTTGAAATGAAAGCTCAAATCTGTCGTCTGATTTGGAATCAGACGGCTTAAAGTGATTTTCTTCTTTGTGCTGCAGCTCTTCTTCTTCTTCTACTCTTTCTTTCTCTGATTCTTCCTCTCTTTTGCAGCCTATTCCTCTTCAGACCTGCCTCTTCTTCTTTCTCTGCTTTCTCAGGTACGGCCTTCTCTTCTTCTCTAAGTCGCCTTCTTTTCTAGCCCTTCAGCACTTCCGAATTCGGCTAAGTGTCAAAGCCAAGCTTCTCAGGGCAAAACCCTCCCCCTACCTACGCGACTCTCCTCTCTTTCTCTCTTAGGATCTGCTCTCCCAGAGCCACAGGTAATCGGGTTCTCGGATTCAGGCACGTACCCCGATCCAGGCTCACTGGTGTGAGGTGGTGAGCGAGGAGTGCAAATCGGGTCATTGGGTCTAACCAGGTCCGCGTGTACATGTTACGAACGAAGCCAGGTAAGCTGGTGAGAGGGACCTCACCCCGTCAACTGAGGCGAACAGACCCTTTTACAAATTCAATTTATGCGGGTGCACTGCTTCAATGCTTTCCGATGTGGGACTATCCCACTTCCTTCTTCGCGCGTTTGCAGCAGGGGGTCTTCTCCTCAATTGTAGTAGTTGCTGGGCACGCGTCTTCAATTGACTGCCTGGAATTGTGCGCGAGACGCTTCCGCGCGTCCTGGAGCTGAGACCTGGGCGTAGGAGGACTTGGAGAAACTTCAAGCAAGCTCAAAGCTTGCTCGTCAATGGAGGCAAGGTCGAGCTCTTGAAAACAGCGAAACGGCCTTTCGACCACGTCAGAATGCTTAGGGAGGATCGCTGATCAACGGCAAGTGCAATGAGGGTGTTGGTGTGGCATCTCGTGGTCTGTGAGTGCGTGGTGAGGTCGGACTATGAGCGTGAGAGTGGGTGTGTTCGGGGGAGTGCGTGAGTGAGTGGAGTGGTGAATAAAGAGAGGGGAAATGATCGAAGAGGTGTGGCGATGGTCTTGGGCTCGTCGGCGAGGGATTTTGTGGTTTGTGGAGGTGAGATGGTCTCGTCGGAGAGGATGGCCGGAGATGGAAGGGATGAAGTCGTGGAGGGTCGTCGGTGGTTGGATTTGGAAAATAAAGAGAGGAGAAGAAAGTAGGGGAGATAAGGAGCTTAGTTAGGTGGTAGGTGGACGAAGTGGGGCAGAGATGGCGTCGGATGTGGTGTTGTCGACGTCGGAGACAAAAGCGGTTCCGATAAGGGAGAAATGGCGAGGATGAACGGGAATGGGTGTCTGCTAGTACAGCGAGAGGCTGAGAGGAATAGGGAGGATAAATCCACCGCTGATATGGCGGCTGGATGACGAGGAGAAGCAGAAAAGGTCGCCGGATGTTGAGGAACCTTCGGACGTGAAAAAGAGAGGAATTTGAGAAGGATCTCGACCGATTTCGAGTGTGGAAAATTTGGGAGTATCTGGGTTCCCTTATATAGGGATCTAGAGGCAAGGAAAGCTTGGAAATCAAGCTTTCCAAGCTTGGCATCCTTCGCCATATTTGGGTATTTCTTGAGACCCAAATCTCTCATGCGTTCGCATGAGAGATTGGGAAAGATTCAAATCACATAGATGGGTTCAGATTGAAGATAATTTCTCAATGAATCTCCCTTCTAATTTTGGAAGAGATTCGCCAAACAATCAGGGAGAACTCCTCAGTCAAAGATCGTAGGAGTAGGTTCCTACCACGATAATGGTGGAGGGACCTAATTGTGAAGATGACGAAGAAATTAGGGGGCTAAATGCAAGGATTCTTGAAAGTTGGGGGTATAAATGTAATCAGAGAGGACCATTTTGCAAAATAAGTCAAGCTCATCTTGGGTCCAAATTTTGCTACAAACCTAATTTGGACCTAAGAAATTCAATGATGAAGTTGGATTTTGGTTTTGACCACGTTTGATTGAGTAATTTATGCAAAAATCAAAATTAGGGCAAATATCTATCTGAGACTCCATTTTGGGTCAAGATGGGTTCTGATGGTCAAATTGAAGGTATTAAACCTTACAAAATATTTTTTTGATGATTTTTAGAGGATTTAGGTGAATTTTATCCTGACCAGAACCTCGGTTAATTAAGTGGGTTTGTTTTTAGGGTTTCAAAAATCATTTAATTCTCAAAAAATGTGCAAACCCTTTTCTGAATGATCTAGCCCACTTGTTTCCTTTTTAAGACCTTTTGACCCTTAATGAACCCCTAGGAAAACCCATGGTTGCACTGCATTCATGATCTGCTGGTAAAATTGAAGTTTTATCCCTAGTTTCCTATTTTTTCCTTTAGAATGGTTATACAGTGAGTTATGGTTCTTTGGCGATTATATACGAGCATTTATTAACTTAATTGGGTCAAAATGAGCTAGTTATGACTCATGATGGTGTTCCCATCAGCTATAATGCTCTATGTGTCAAGCTTCAAGCTAAGAATCTTGATGAGCTTCTCAGAACTTCTCTCTCATCGATACTACCTCTAATCCTTGCGAAATGCCATCTACAGCATTCTAGATCTCTCAATTGAGAGATATTAACCTTCTGCATGTCAATTGACCTCGAATTCCTATTGTGAGCTTGTTTCTAGCCATGATGATTGCGACACTATACTACAATAACGACACCTAATTTACAAGTGAACCAGATCAGGGGCTCATCAGGAGGGCAAATAAACAATTTTAATTCTATATTTCGACATGTGTGCAATCCTCGTAGAGCATGGCTTCTCCCTTACCCCCTTGTTTCCAATGGTTTCTAATCTTACACGACTAGAATTGTTACTCGTTATCTTCCCTAGCTGAGGCTAACAAATCGCAGGATCTGCTGCCTCGACCTTACTGTAGGGTCCTACGATGGGTTCCCTCCTAGTTGTTAGGTACTAGCCACTAATGTCTGATAACAAATTCGTATTGCTAACCTATCATTAGGGTACTCACGTTGTGAACCTAGGGGGTTAGTGGTGCGAGAGGTCTCTCCTTGCTTCTTAGAGGGACCCCTCTACCTAGAATACGCCCTTAGGAGTCGCCCATTGTTCCTCATAATAAAATATTGCCGGGTTGGTGGCTCGCAATTCTAACTTACGTGGAGACACTCGACACACGCGCAAGCCTCATCAGTCCCGACACCTTATTACAAATATTTCATTATCCTATAAGGATTGGTTCGAATTTTCTTTGAATGTAAATCCTCCTCGACCTTCACGACATCATCTAGACTTTTACAAGTATCTCGGAAGTAGGCTCGAGGGTCTATTCTGACTCTCCTCAGAGGTATCCCATCGCGAAGTCCACTAAGGGTTCAAGTTTCCTTCCGAGAGGAGTCGTCTCTTGGTTGCTTTCGACTTCTTGTTCTACTCCCTAAATCTACGTGGTACCACCATTGATTTCGGTAAGTTATGTTCGATGGCCACTTGCTTGGATTGTCCATCACTGTCGGGCCTATTCTGTTAGCATGTATCTCTGAGTAGCAGGAGTCTAAGCAAGCCGCCCCTGCCTCCCACATGCTTAGTTCCATTCTCTTGCCCGACCACCTCCTTGGTGAACAGGCAACGCTACTGTGGCCCATCAGCGACTTTATGTGCGCCATGGGTCACATGGATCATCTAGGCCCCATTTATTTTACGTGTTAAGTGTTTAACACGCCATTTGACATGCCCGTAAACGAGTTAACACGCCTGAAACTTATTACACCCCTTTCTGTGAAATAACTTTAACATGTCACTTAGCAGGCCTAACATTTAAACGGGTTAACTCACTTATTCCACCATTTATTCCACTTCTTCCATATTCCTCTACTTATTTCACAAATTTATTTCCCTCACCAAACAAGGACCTAGGATCCATCTATTGGTCCCTTGCTCTCACATACGTGTATGCAATGTCATGGGCTTTGTGAAGTTCATGACGTTGTTTAACGACGTTATATTGTTGACTTGTCGAATCTGTGTATAAGCGATCTAAAATCATGTACGATAGAAGTTTCTCTTAATTTTTCCTTGAAGGCCAACAACAAATGTAACGATCGGCTTGAAAGAAACATCCCATGGAATTTGACGAATTAATACAAACCCATATTCAATTGCAATTTTAGTTTAGTATTTACCCATATTCTTCTACACGTCTAGATTCGTAGTTGCCAAGGGACACTCGCAAGAAATTTGCTAATTAAAGTATCAATAGTGCAAGAAAAACCACCGAAATCATTAACCTTTATCAATTCGAAACCATCGTTTAGCGGGAAAACACGAAAAGGGAAAGAGTAGGATGTTGTGATTCAAATCCCAAACCATGAGTGGCGTCATGTGTCCTCCCACTCTTCCCTCTCGTGTGCTCGTACTTACACGTGGATGTGATGTCACGTAAAGCAGTGAAACTCGAAACCCGCGGTGGGTTTCTTAACTATATCTGACTCCGACCCAACCATGCATAACCTCTAGTTCGAGAGTCGAACCCGACTCTACCCAACTCAAGTACCTATACATATATACCTCGAATGATTCCCCAGCATGGATAGGGTCTCTGCCCTTGCCACCCCATAATGTCATAAAATGCCGTAAATCGTCGCTCAGCAGCTGTTAGTGCACTGGCGAGTCGTGTTCTATGCGAGTGAGGATGTGTGTAGCGGAGGCGCTTCGAGCGCTCATGCACCAAGACAGGCCGTGCTCAGCCATACCGACCAAAGTCTCACATAACATAATCCAGCGAAGTCAAAAAATAATAACTAAGGAAAGGGGGTTGCCCTACCTTTCTCACCAGTTTGCCTCACTCATTTCTCGCAAGACTCTGCGCCGGCTTTAACCCTTAACATACCTGCAACCAGAGCATCCACGGCCACGTTACGGGGTTTCAACACCGTCACACATATAGGTATAACTCTTGGAGAATGGGAAAAGAAAGAAAAGAGAGGGGAAAAAAGTGGTGACACCACGTTGCTGTTGCGAGCAATTGTGACCTTCCTCGCTTCACTCAACGCAGTGGTCGTCCAGCCAGAGGGGGATGAGGACGGTATCGACGTAGTAGTGCCGATCGAGAGGACCGATGGTAGGGTTGAGGGCAGGGGGGAGTGTGAGAGGAGGAAGGGATGGCAGAGGGGGAGATGGGATCGAGAGGAAGTGAGGAGAGATGGCGTTGGGGTGGAAAAAGAAGAAGAACATGGCTTAACAGGTCGGGTGCTGATGGGTATGATCAGGGGTTTAATTATGACTTCAAATAGATGAGTCACGGATTTTTTACTGACTTGGTTGAATAGATCGGTTTGATCTAATTTTTAAAATATTATCTTTAATAGAGGTAAAAGTTACTTAATCTATGGTCACATTAATGGTGAGATTTTCTCGTTGGCGTGAGGACTCAACTGACGCCCACTTTTTATCGTAACCTATCTGACGGATAAAAGAGACATGTAACTTGTGACTGTATCGCATCCAAAATAAAGATCAACGAAAATTTACCCATACCTTTCTCTTATATAGAATGGCTTTATCGAAATTTATTTTATTTTTTTTGAAAAAATGACGACTTGGGGCCTTAAAAAGTTATGCCCTAAAGCACAATCAACAAAATCATGGGAAAATTTAGAAAATTTTAGACGTGCTTCCTTAGTTCTGGGCAAAAAGCCCTTTTTGGGTTTGTTTCTTTCGACATTTAAGTTGTTTATGAGATTCTATTGTATCAACTACAGCAATTTTAACTTAAACCTAATCCACTGCTCAGTGCAAACTTGACTAATAAGAGCATCTTCGTAAACCTAACAGCCCAAGCTCCCAATGTAATAACATATTTAGCAACCAAACTACCAAGTCATCAACCAGTCATCTAAACAAATAAATCCTTTCACATCTCTGGTATTTGAAATTGCATCTTGTTGTTCACTAAGCTATCTACAACAAAATCGGCCTCCGGGGGAAAGAAAAAATCTTCATCCAAACTCAACAAAAAAGAGTTCACAGCGATCCAGAAGATAATCCATTAAGGAGCTTAAAGAGGCTCCCATAACAAAGACGATGCAAAACAAAGGCCTAATGACTTTAGATCAGTTTAACCAAGAAAATTAGATGTGTTCAACTCTAATTTACAAGTATATAGCCAGACCCATTTTCTGACCTATCAAGTTCGGTTAAAAGGATAGTTAGACGTTAAACTGGCTAAAAGATAGACGGGTAGCCGGGAACTCAACCAAGTTGTAAAGTCAAGTAAATAGAAGAGTTATCGTGCGTAGCATCCTTGTCGAATGGCAATTGCGACGTCTGCTACTCCATCATCATGGCCCCTAAGAAAATGTGGGAAAAGTAGATAAACGTGTATGACGTGGTAATAACCACCGCAGGACTCTAAGAATCACAGGGCATGGTCAATGCTCATGCGACCATGAAGTTTTACTATATAATAAAACAATGGTTCCCATATGTGTGTGTGTGTTGAGGGGAAGGGGCATGCATGTAAGAAGAGAAAGAGAGGGAGAGTACTTTTACACTCTTTGATATTTCATATTTAATACATTTTCGATATTTCATACTCAGTATATTTTAGAGTGTTTACATTCCCTCCTTGATGGTACATTTTTTGAACTTGTTATTTCAACTCTAAGGTAATGTTTGTACGTAGAGTTAGTGGGATTTTTTTCTATCACGGGATTTTGTTACGGTTTTTCTTCGTTACGTTAATACAAATTTTCACATAATTAATTTTAATCATTTTAATAAATTACAATAATTTTTAATTTCACTTATATTATTAAACAAACTCACAGTATCCTTCATTTTTATTTTTAATATTAAATAAATATCAACTACTTCATTCACCGTCAATTTTAATATTAAATAAATTCATACTAACATCATATTAATATACTAATCATTTTATCTCACCCCTTAACCCTCCACTTATTTATCACCCAAATAAATAGCTATCTTCACTTATTCCGTATTAACTTATTTATACAACGTTTTATGTCATGTCTAAATCGATCCTAATGCTGCATTTGGCATGGGATAAGAGTTATACTGAAATAAAATAATGTAGGGATAAGTAGAGAGAGTTATTTAATTATATCCTATTTGGTTGGCAGGTTAAGTGGATTTACGTTGGATTAAACATTTAACCCACTGCTTAACTTGCCTCCCACTTGTACTAGGTTAAGTACTTGGGGTAAAGTTATCTCACTCTCTTTAATAATAGTTTTAACATGTCAAAACATATAAATGGATTAACTCAATTATTTCACTATTTATTACACTGCTTTCATATTCCTTTACTTATTCTACAAACTTATTATACTTTTACTAGATGGGATCATAAGGTATAAAAATAAGTGATTGGATAAAATAATTAGTATTTTGATGTGATGTTGATGGATAATTTTTTAATATTATTATATAAGTGTGAGTGTATTGATATGATATAGTGACTGTATTTTAATAGATATATTATATTAAAATAAATATATTAAAATATATATAATATTGATATGATATAATAAGATAATTTGATATTTATATTAATTTATGAAGCAAAAAGATGCCTCGAAGGTCTAATTCGTAGTTTATCTTTTTAAACATTTATAAAATTAAATATCAGTTGTATAATAAAAATCATATTTGTCCCTCGTAAAACACGTCACATTCTACAATTTTACATATTTTTACTTGACTGTTCTTCTGACACGACCACAACTTCCACTCCTGTGCGATTTTGTTTGCAGCTTCTGCTCTAGGTTAAGATGGGCATCGATTTATGCTTTTTATATGAAAAATAAATCAAAATAAATTATCTATGATTAGCATAGTTGTGCTAATTTATTTTGTTATCTAATTAATTAAAATCTTAATTATAATGGGTAAATTGTGTTGCCAAGAATTTTCTTTATGTTTTGCTGGATTTAAGTGGTTGTTAATGGGGATCAGATCTTAACTGTTACGAATTTGAGCTTCAGATGGATTTTAAGGTGTTTGGGAAGTGACTCAGATGTCTGTCCAGACGTATGGAACCCTTCCAAGATGTCTGGTAATAAATTTTTTTCGGCATACGGGGTTGCATCTGCGCGCACACCCGCCGCCTTCGTTTCTCTTCTCTCTCTCCCCGCGCTGCCTTTATATACCCTCGCCCTCTCCCTCACTCCTCCGCCTTCCTCTTCTCCTTCTCCCTGCCAGCGAGAGCGCGAGCGAGCAAGTGAGTGGCTGCGGCAGCAGCAACCGTGGCGAGCGTGCGGGAAGGAGTGTTGCGAGAGGAAGGAAGAAGCTCGACCGCGAGGGTGCGAGCTTGCCGGGGCAGCTAGAGTCGGCCGGCGGGGGAGCAGCGGGTGTGGGCTGTCGCGAAGGGGCTGCTGCAGCTCGGGCAACAGGCAGACGGGGCACGGCCGTACGTCGTGGGCGGAGAGCGAACCAGGTCCTGATTCTGGGAAAATCTCCCAGAGTCAGACGTCTGTACTTGCGTCCAGACGACGCCGAAGACATCTGGAGGATGGACCAGACGTTTGACAGGTACGATATTCCTTATCTTCTCCTTTTTACTTGTGTACGGCCATGCAGCCATCCGCCGCATTCTTCTGCGCTTCGTCGTGCTGAGAGCAGGTGTGTGTGTGCGCAGGTTCTGCTCGGAAGGGCGCGGAGGCTCGCCATCCTACAGTGCCAGATGATGGAGAGAACCTCCAGACGTCCGGGATGACAATCGGACGTCTGGAAACCAAGGCCAGACGTTCCAACGGGCTTTTGAACGTCTGAAGGACTGCGCAGACTGAGGTATGACCTGATCCACCTTTTAAGACGTCTGGAAGAGGTTCCAGACGTCTGATTTTGGACAGATTCGTCGTTTTTGACCCGTTTAGGGCCCGTTTGGAGTGCATTTTCCGCGTTTCGAGTTGCCTTCTTTCCAGAATTAATTCCTCTATCCGTTTACAGTAATTGTATACTGTTCTGAGAAACTCATTGTGATTGATCCTTGTGTTAGGACCCCGTTCTGTTGCAGTCTTGGGGGTTGCGGAGGCGCGCGGGATTGCCGACCACGCCCCCAGTACTCCCAATTTCGCTGGTAGAGTGGCCCTTTAATTTATTTGACAAAATTTGTACAATTATGAAACAATTAATAGAGTCTAAGGCATTGTATTAACCATAGGACTGAGAAATTAGATTGAATGATAGATCGTAGGGCATTGCATGAATCCTAAGACTGGAAAACTAGATTGAATGATAGATCCTAGGGTACGGCATGAATCGTAGGACTGGAAAACTAGTTGAATATACAACCGTTGCAGTCTTGGAAAAGTAGAAAGGAAATGATAACTGCCTGAAAATTTGTTAACAGCTGCCTGTTATGAATGAATAAATATGCTTGAAAACATGAGTTGTATGAACGTAAAGCCGGAATTGTGAAACCTAAATTGGTTGAGTTAAAAGAGCTTGAACCCTACGGGGAATTAGGAGTAAAGCTCCTGGAAATAAATGGGATGGAGTTGGAAAGGTGAATGGGAAAGTTTGTTGTCCCTTGGGTACGTAGTACCAGGGAAAGCACCTGTTACCTCTTAGTGCAGAGGAGAGCCAGCCGCCCTAGGGACCCGGGGTTAGGTCTGGCCACTTTGTACCGACTCTTGGCCCTCGTGTACGCCGTACCGGGGAGAGCACTAGCTACCCCACGGGCCTCGGGGTTCTGCTAGCCTTCCTACACCGACTTGTTAGGCCCACTGGACAAACCAGGGTAGTCAGGCGAGGGTGCGCAGACTGTGGAGGGGTAAGACCCTTGTTTGGTTACTGTGGAGGGACTGGACCCCTATTACTGAGAGGGCTCTACCCTATACTGGTTCCGTGCTATGCTTTGGGCGCACCCGTTAATGGAAACGACCGACCGCGTGCCAGTGTGGGGTAGCTACCCGTGAGTTTATCGCGCGTGTCGTAGTCACCGTTACGTCTGTCAGCGACCTTGGGGTGGTTGACTGAGGGTAGGATCACCACGGGGAACTTTCCCGGCTAGGAGAGCGCCACGTGTCACTTCTACTTTTCGGAAAAGACTGCAATCAAGATCGTTCCCATGAGGAACATTCAAGATCAAGAGAAGGATCTGAGGAATAAATCAACAGTGAATAAATGGAGAAATATAAAGAAAGAAAGTAAAAATATAACAGCTACTGCCCACTCTACTGCTCCTTTTAGCTTTTAGTTGCCACTCTACTTAGCGTTTTGCTGACGTGTCACACTTGTTACCTTTTATGGACCAGGTGTTGAGCAGCCAGAGTCAGCGGCTGCAGAGGGTGCTAGGCCTAGTGGAGCCCAGTAGTTTTACTTGTAATACCCACTATACTTTTTGCTGTTGTAGTGAGTAGTTTCTATTATCCCTGTACTCTTTTCGCTGTAAGCTTCATGTTTATGTACCCGTTTATTTCTCTACTGTTATGGTGGTGTATACTGTACTATTTCTTTTCTTTACTACTGTATTTTGTTACTGCTAGTTATATACATGTTGAATGTAGTTTATTTTACTGTTCTTTTGGTTACTTTCTCGTTGGATGATTGGATCTTAAGATTAGTCGAGTCGATCCAATTCTCATACCTCGTAGGAATTCGAGAATCAGATCGTTACATCAACCCACTGCCTTAACTTAGTACTAAGACAAGGCTGATAATCCTTTACTAAAATTAGCTACTCCCAAAAGAAAACAGTTGGTGTTTTTTCTAACATTGAAAATATCATAAATCGAAAAAGGTATGCAGGATACAATCCAAGCGGATCCATAGTATGTAATGACATTAATAAACCTCAAAAGATAAAAGACCAAAACAAAAAGTGATAGCACACCACTATGGTCAAGATATTCTTGCCGAACAACAATGCACAAAGGGATCAGGTCTCAATAGACCTGCGAAGCAACAATGTCACAAGGACATTAGATGAGTGCATGAATCAGAAATGTTAATGAAGATATCTAGATTCACACATTGCATGCTTCTTCGAATAAAAATGATATAAGTTGCCGAAGCAAATCAAAATATAAATCACATAATTAACAAAAGGTTAAGTAATAACAACAAACATAAAGCTAAACAAGCCGCAACATACAACTAAAGACTAGAGAACAACCAACTGCAAGGCCATGGCTACACGACCGACCACCTTACTCCCCAAAGGAAGCAGATGCTGATTGCACAGGGGCAACCGACAAGACATTGGCTGAGGCGTTGGGCGTGAGCAGATGGCGGTAAGAGCGAGAAAGGGCTTTTGGTGGAGTTGGGTGGGGGGCTCACAACCAAGTTCAGTTGTTGGTAAATTGGACCAATTAGATCTGGGCTAACAAAAACCTAAAAATATGTTTACATACCTACATTTGTGCAAGTATCGTTGATCAAATACAGATGTTTGCCCTCAACTTTACATTTTTTAGGAAAATTAGCACAGCAATATTGACGTCACTTTTATACATGGTTAGTTGATTCACGTACTTTGTCATAGATAAATGGTTCTTGGAAGCTAAGCCCATAGCATAGATTTACCATATTTCTATATTTTAGTGAGTTTATATTTCTAAGATCTATGCCAACCAAAAGCACTAGCCACGGTCATCACGACAAACGGAATAGGCTGTGGTACAATCAAGCGAGGATGGAGGGTTACTCTTTTATGAGTTATGATTGGGTTTGATGGATTCGATAAAAAAATAATTGGAAGATTAATAAATATTTATTATATTTATCTTTTAGGTTTTAATTTTATATACACACACAAGGGCTCAGACGTATCTTACCCTAAGCCCAATCTCTTTAATTTGTCTAATGGATTGTAATTTCAATGCGAACTTGGCACGAGATAATTGTGGCTTCGAACTCAATTTTGGGTCGGACTTTATGGTTAGGTCGAGCCATCCCAAGCTGAACTTCATCTCTAAGTATATATGACGTCACCAAAATTTTTAACTTTGGTATATGAACACCATGCAGCGGTGACTACTTTCTAAAATTTTTCTGCACATCATATTTTCTCTCGAGATTGCTCCCACGGGCGGAATCTCTCCGGTGTAGAAATCTATATTTCTTCTTATACAATAAAAAGATTTTTATGTATAAAAAGGTAGGATGTGGTACATAAATATAAAAATTGACATATTTTATAAAATATTGACATGATATATGGTAAAAAATTACTATCATTTATTTTAAAGTGATGTAAAATCATTCAAAATTATTTTTTATTTATTTAAAATCACTTTATAATCATTTTATATTAATATAAAATTATTATAGATTATTTTCTATCAATGTAAAATTATCATCAACCATTTTACACTAATATATTATAAATCATCTTATAATGATGTACCATATATTATTTTACATCGATATAAAATTATTCTATAATCAATAACATCGATATAAAATTATTAAAAATTAATTTACATCTACATAAATTAATGTATTATATCAGTATATTTTAACACATCACATAATATATTTTTATATATTTTAGCTAAAAAGATGAGCAAGTGGTAGGATGACTTTCGAATAACAGCAGATTTCACTTGATTAATTTGGTGCTCCCATTGGGTTCAACTTGTAGCAAATGAACAACTGCATCTATATCTATTAGCTGATGTTTCCTGCCGAATCTAATTGAACTATGCAGCTCATCCAACTTGGTTTCCATTTGATGACACCACTGCCCTTTTCGCAGCCCACTTGAGTAAACACTGACATGATTATTTATGTTTCGTTTAACACGTCAATGTCTGTACTTTGATCAAATCAGTGTTGACCAACGGAAAAGTTAAACATATCTGGAAGTAGAAATATCGATCAAATGTTTTGCTGCTAGGAAAAACTGTACCAATTTGTTGGTCCACCAATAAAAAAATATAATTTCTTCTGTCATAAACAAAGTTAATATAAACAAACAAATAGCGACATGGCCACACCGTCAAGGCAAGTGATTTGAATCAAAATCATTGACTAGGATAGATCATATATTTTTCTAGTGTTTAAGATATGCTTAATTAATATTTTACTGAGATTTTAAAAAATACAGAAATTTAGTAAAGCAATAAGCACCTTAAGTGGGCTTGTAGGCTTAAAAGTTACAACTACAACGTTTTTGGGTTAAAATGGAGTCGAATTTGCCGTTGGAGTTTCTATTGTAATATAACACCCAACAAATAATTAGTCAAACATTAAATGCAATGCTAATAAATGACAAATAGATCATGACTCTCGCTTTTCTACTTAGACTACGTCGACTTACTCGTCTTCTCTTATTTATTATTTATCTCACTACGGAAAAAAAGTCAATTTTAAAATGAACAAATTAAAAAATTTCAACTCTCTACTAATACCGTTAATTCAATCTTTAAATCTAGCTCAATATTTAATCCACCACCAAAATGCAAATCACTCTTTTTTACTTAATCAACCCTTCTTCAAAATAGATTGATTTAAAAGTTAACTTGCAAGCAAATGCAATGTAATTGTTTACCACAAAGAAAAAGATTTTTCTTATATTTATTTTCTTAAACATTCAAATAACTATAATCCTATCTACGCATTTAATTAAATAAGCGTCAAGTTAAATCACTGCGGCAAATCCCTTACGAGACATTTTATCTTAATATCTTGACATTTGATTCAAACGTCAAAGTTCGGTCCGCCTAATTTGACTTTTGTTATAATTGAATGCCAAAGATAATATTAAAGATATTTAAAACGTTTAAGAGACAAACGCTATGAAATGTCATTTTTTCGTATGGAGTTGTTGAAGCATGATTAAGACATAACAATAATTTTTAGAAGGTGGATATTACAAAAGGTGGACCTTGTGAATTGGAAGATGACTCCTCCCTAACAAATACATATGGGTTCTGGATTATTTTCAACTCTCTCTTTTTTTTTTATTTTTTGGTTCTTTCCATTAAATTTTCAACACTATCCAGGGAAGTGTGAAGAAGTCCAGAGAAACGTTGCATGGGTGTATTGCTGTTCAACCTTTGCCTCCTGTCTAGTAAGCACCGTGCGTTCCACCGAGTCCGAGTGAAGAAGATGGATGTGAGCAGAGCAATGAACCCTCTCTTTCGTAATAGAGGATAATTGTTACAGTACACCTGCACATTTCTTTGCGAATAATTTAAATTGATGGACGTGCTCGAAGGTGCATCTTTCGTATAATTTGCCATTTCAATCGTTCAAATAAAAAAAAATATTTTTTTAATATTTCTGTATAAATAAAAAATATTAAATCATAATTTAAAAGATCAAAATAAAATAAATAATAAATAACATGTAATAGTACAAAAAAATAAAACAAATAAATATTAGAGATTATTCCGATCAAAGTGTCCTCTAAGGATTTTCCTTAGAGAAGATATCGCCTCCAAAAATATCAATGCATCAGGATCTAACGAATTCTTCCTATGATATGACGATTCACTTTCAAGATTCGACGCACTTTGATCTCTAACGTCCTCGAAAACTACTTTAAGAAAATGAAGGTGAGGTAATTTGGTTTTTAACCAAATTCCCGATTAATTTACCGATTTAATGGTTTAATTAACCAAAAACTTCATGTAAATCTCTCAATCTCCTTATGCAAGATCAACAAAAGTAATTAGTAGACATAACTTGAAACTTCTCAAGAAGCTTCATTTTAGCCTCTGCTAAACCATGAAGCAATAACAAAAATTCGTGTGCCTATTCCGATATCGCTTTACTCTCAGCCATTTGGAATTTAAGGAATTTTGTGACGGACTATTTTTCAATACCAAGATCCCCGATATCATACTACTTGTCCAACTCCTCCCATAGCCCCTTCGTAGTGAATGTGGATGTGCTGTACACATCAAACAACATATTAGACAATGCCAATAAGATGCAACAATGACAAATGCGGTTGCACTCATTCCACACATTTATCGCCTTTTGGCCCTCAGGAGTGGATTTTTCCTTATCCAAAATCGGGCAATTGATTTCGATGAGAACACCATCATGAGCCATAACTAGCTCAATTTAATCTGATTAAGTCAGTAAATGCTCCTACATAACCGCTAGAGAACTGTAATTCATTGCATAATCTTTCTTAGGGAAAGACAAGAAACCATGATTAAAACTATAATTTTACTATCATATCATGAAAAGTATACAACCATAGGTTTTCTCAGGGGCTAATTAAGGGTGAAATGGTTTTGAAAGGATAACAAGTGGGTTAGAATAGATAGAAAAGGATTTCACGTGTTTTGAGAATTAAATGACTTTTGAAACCTTTGAAACAGACCTACTTAATTAACTGAGGTTCTGGTCAAGATAAAATTTACCTAACCCCTCTAAAATTCATAGAAAGATATTCTCTAGGGCCTGGAACCTTTAATTTGACCATCAGAACTTGTCTTGACCCAAAATAGAATCTCGGACAGAGCTTTGCCTTAATTTGGATTTTTACATAAATTATCTAGTCAAGCGAGGTCAAAACATAAATCTAACTTTACCATTGGATTCTTTGTTTCCAAATTAGGTTTGTACCAAAATTTGGGCCTAATCTGAGATCATCTTGACCAAGTTTGCATTTTAGTACAGTCAGACACTTTCTATCTCATTCAGACCCTTGACTTTTGAATTATCTTACAAATAGCCCCCCAACTTCTTTGTCTTCCTCACAAGTAGGTCCCCACGTCATTTTTGGAAGGTTAAACCTTCATCGTTGAGTTTCGAGCGAGGATTTCTCGCTCGATTTTCAATCAATCTCTCCCAAAATTGATACGGGATTCCTTGGGAAGTTGCCTTCCATTTGAGTCATTCCTTGGGCTCCAATTCTTTCCCAAAAGGTCATGCGAACCTTTCCAAGGTTCGGGTATCCTATTTCGCAAAAACCTTCCGAGCTTTGAAGCTTCATTCCAAGCATGGAAGGGCTTCCTATGGCCTATAAAAGATCCCATGGTGCACGGCCACGCTCCTCAGCAAGTTTTTAGGAGCCAAATCACCTTAATCCCCCTCTTTCGGCCACCAAAAAATCGTTCTCCGGCGACCTCTCTGGATCTCCATCCTCCGATTGTCCAACCATCAAATTGGATGGCCTAAGCTCTCCTTCTCTTGTCGCGACCCTCCCTAGCCAAAGGCAGGGTGTTCCTCCGTCTGCATCGTCGTCGTCGCCTCGCCACTTCTTCCTCCTTCTCTGGCTCTAGTCGATCAACACCGGAGCCCTCTGCCTCCTGATGAGAGCCTCATCATGAGCCATAACTAGCTCATTTTGACCCAATAAAGAAGATAAAAGCTCCTACATAACCTAGAAGAAGGCCTAAATAAAAAAATAAGTGCTCTGAGAAGAAAACATGAATTAAAGGGTAAAACTGTAATTTTACCATTGCAGTACATAAACAGGATTTCTCAGAAGAAAAACATAGGTCAAATGGTCTAAATGAGGTAAAAAGTGGGTTGAGTCAATCAGAAATGGGTTTATGTGCAATCTAGGAATTAAATGACATTTGGTAACCCTAAAACGGACCCATTTAAATTAATAAGGTTCCGGTCAGGATAAAAATCAAGTAAACCCTCTAAAAATCATGGAAAAATATTCCTTAGGGTTTAGAACACTTAATGTGGCCTTTGGAACCTAGTTTGACCTAGATTAGGGTCCTAGCTCTTCAATTAACCTAATTTGGGTTTTTACGCAAAATATCCAGTCAAAAAAGGTCAAACCTAAAATACAACTTCACCATTGGATTCTTTAGGTCCAAATTAGGTTTATACCAAAATTTAGACCTAAGTGGAGGTCATCTTGACCTACTTTGCAATTTAGTACACCCAAATCACAACTTGGTCCCTATCTTTTGAAAATCATTGCAGAGAGCCCCCTAAGTTCCTCGCCACCTTTGCAATCAGGTCCTGCTGCCATTGTTAGGGCAGAACAGATATCTGGCAAGGTTTAGAGAGGGATTACTCTCTGATTCCTCAGAGATTCCCTCCCAGAAATGGAAGGGAGATTCCCTGAGGAATTCCCTTCCTTCTAAAGCCAATCACAATCTCTGGTGTGAACCCAATCTCGTGCGAACGCACGAGAGATTTGGGTATCCACCCTCTTTCCATCTCCGGCGACCCGGCGGAGGTGATTGCGCGATCTCCACGCGTTAGAAGGTTCGGCCAACACCTTTAAAAGGATCCCCAGACCCAGCCGCAGATCTTCAGACTTGAATTGGCGAAGATTCCCCCAAACTTTCCTCTCTTCCATCTCCGGCCAAGAGACCCGCAAGCTCCGGCGACCTCCTCCCCTCCTTCTCGTCGCTCTGCTGCCATACCAACAGCAGAGTCAACTTCGCCTCTTTCTCCCGCGTCGCGTAGTACCAGGCGTGCGTTCTCCTGACCTCGTCCTCGTCGCCGCTCCCTCCTTCAGGGTTCTTCTTCCTCGACGACGGCAGTTACGCGCCGTCCACTCCGCTGCCTCCCTTCCTTCTAGATCCCTCCAGATACCTTCTCTATCTTCCCCTCTCTCTTTTCCCCCTGTTATTTTAGTTAATCGCCCCCCCGACAGTGCCTGACCACCTCCATCTTCCTCGCATCCGACCGACCTCCGGTAAGCCGCTCCCACCACTCCGCCCCTCCACATGGCTCGCCAACCCTCTCGTAAGCTCCGCCTCGCCACAAGGAACACTTTTCGCCCCTCCATTGCCACTCCACACCTCCGCAGTAGCCCCCCGAACAACCCCACACCTCCGGCCACAGGTTGACCTAGGCACGCACGCCTAGGCCATCCTGTGACCTGCAGCACCGTGCACCATCTTTGCCGTGCCACGGCGAAGGTGCCCAACTAGTCTGATTAGGCCAATAGGCCGTGCTTGTGTTTGACAAGTATCGATGCTCCTGCCGCCATTGACGGTCAAAGAAGCTCCAGGTGTAGCAGCTCCAGGCGCAGCAGCTCCAGGCTCCAGGCGCAGCAGACTCGCGCGGGTGTTGGGAAGCGATCAGGGCCAGCATTGACGCTGCGAAGCTCCCAGCCTTGGCAATTGCACGAAGAACGCTCTGCAGGCGCGCGCAAAATTGGGGCGGGCCAGATAGTCCCACATCGGCTAAACACAACGCACATGTATGCTTTAAGTTGAATTTGTGTTCTCTGCTTATCGCCTCCGAATGCATAGGGGTGAGGTCCCTCACCCGACCCACGCCTGCCTCGTCCGCGGTTTCACCTCGCGGATCTGGCGGGATCCGACCCGACCCTATCCTAAGCACTCCTCGCGCATCACCCACCTGCCGGTGTGCCTGGTCCTGGGTGCGAAATCCGACTCGATTACCCGTGTGGCTCTGGGAGAGCATCCTTGAGCGAATTGCAGAGAAAGAGAGAGACGTTTGGGTAGAGGGAAGGGGGTAGGTTTTGCATTAGCTGTGGTGTGCGCAGGGAAGAAGGAAGAGAGGAAGAAGCAAACACTTAGCCGCTGCAGAAGGGAAAAGAAGAGAAGGAAGAGGAGAAGGAAAGCAAAAAGAACTTTGAAGAAAGGAAGCTGAGCAAGGCAGAGATCTGAGAGAAGGAAGGACTGCAGCGAAGACAAAAAGAAAGAAGAAGACAGAAGGGAAACAAAGGCAGGAGAGGGACTTGCCGCACCACCATCCTCGACCCCTGCACACCACCATACGCCCTCTCACGATACGCCACCGCCACCCACACATTCGCCGTGGTCCGGTGAATGTCCTGAAGTATTTTAACTTGGCCGCAAGGACGTATTCCTGTTTGCAGGTGTCTTCGTCAGAGCTTCGCCACCTCCACCATTGCTGCCTTCATTCGTCGAGCTCTAAGTGTCACGAGCCCCAAGCAACTTCCCCAAGCTGTGTGGAAGGCTTCCAAGCACACGCCTAGGTGGTCAATTGGGCACCACACCATTTGCTTCAGCTTCGATTGAGGAGACTTCCACCTGCTGCCGGTCACGCGAAGAAGGGTGGGACTTTAGTCCCACCTTGGAAGTTCATGAGCGCTTGCGGCCGCATAAGAGGAAAAAATGATAGAGGCTTATCGCCTTAAATCACTTGGGGGGTGAGGTCCCCGCACCCTCACTCGTCCTCGTTTGAGACTCTGACCCCGTGAATCTAGCTTGAATCGAATACCCGCCTAAGCTGTACACTCCTCGACTGCAACCCATGCCCGCAGCCCTGGACCCGGGTGCGTTCTAGGTCCGAATACCCAATAACCTGGTACTGTTGGAGGCTCTGGAAGAGTGTGACCCAAGGAGAGAAAGAGTGGAGAGTCTGCGCGGTGTATGGGAGGGTTTTGCTCTGAGAAGGCTTGGCTGACACTTAGCCAAAATTGAGGATCCTTCCCCCTCTGCGTGAAGAAGAGTAGAGCAGAAAAGCAGAAGAAGAACAGAAGAGTAGAGAGAAAAAGAAGAAGAGAACAACGAAGGAAGAAGCAGAAGAACAGAAGAAGAGCCAAAGAAATTAGAGAAAGAAGGAGAAGGAGAACACTGTAGAATCAGACGTTTAAGACATCTGATCCTACCATCAGACGACTGATTTGAGTTTATTTCATACATAACTATTGAGTTCCACTCGCCATTATTGTAGGGAGTAATTAGTGATTCAAATCACCATTTTACTCATTCTTTTTGCAGTCTGATACTTGATTCTATTGCCAAATTAAAGTGAATCAATTTCTGATTATAATTTCTTATCTTTATTGTTTTAAATTGGAATCTTGAGAATCAATTCATACTTGCTCTTAGCGAACGACCTCGGACTTTTTTTGAGTATAAATTTTATCTATTTTTCGCAAGATTTCAACTATACTACAACGCAACGATTTAAAATTGATTTTAAGCGGGCAACAATTTCCAATGTCAAGATCCAATCAATGATACTCGACCAAATTCTCATGCATTGTTGCCAACGCTTGAAATTTTACCCATCAAATTTCTCGAGCATATCATATAAGTCTACAAGTGATTTAAGTCATTTTCGACATCCCAAATATTTTATATTTAAGTGATACATTCTCTAAGATTGTTGAAATAAATGCATGTTGATGGATGAAATAGGGATTTTAAATTTGCGTTCATTGTAGTACACTCCTAAATAACACAACAAGATATTTAAATTTATAAACTCGGAATCTAAAAAGAGTCCGAGGTCATTTGCGGGGAGCAAATATGGAATTCATACGTTAATCTTCATTCAGAATCAATGAGCATAATAAATTGAGCATTAAAATAGATATTCAATGAATACAACTTGTTAGATTATAATTCAAATAATGATGAGATAAAAAGAATAGAAAGACAAAATAATTGTGATTTAAATTACCAATTAGGTTATCTAATTAAGCATATATCTCATACTCAATCAATTTCATCAATGTTAACTATAATATTTAAATAATTTAACAATGCTCAGAATAATCCTCAATCAGACGTCGGGAAGAGAGCATCAGTCGACTTAAGCATCTATAAACCACAGTGCCTCACAGAAGGTGATGAGAACCACATCATGAACCCTAACTGGCACAATCTAATCCAAATATGTGTGAAAAAGCTCCTACAAAACCCAAAGAGTGGCTTAACTCAGAGATTTCTGAGTTAAAGAATAAAACAAATCATCAGGGGTAAAACTGTAATTTTACCAATGCAGTTTGCGAACAAGGTAATTAAGGGTGCAAACACAGGTCAAACAAGCTTAACAATGAGGGAAGTGGGATGATCTGATCTGGAAAGGGTTATAACAACTTTTAAGAATTAAATGACATTCTGTAACCCTAAAAATAAATCCACTTCAATTCACGAGGTTCGAGGTAAGATAAAAATCAACTAAATCCTCTAAAAATTATAGAAAAATATTCCCTAGGGTTTAAAACCTTCAATTTGGCCTTTGTAACCTATTTTGACCTAAAATGAGAACCATGCCCAATTAATGACTTAATTTGGATTTTTACGCAAATTGGTCGATCAAACATGGTCCAACCTAAAATTAAAATTCACCATTAAAATCCTTAGGTTCAAATTAGTCTGGTATAAAAACTTGAGCCTAAGAAAAGACCTCCTTGACCAACTTTACAATTTGGTCCTCTTTATTTACTTTTTGACCCTTATCTTTTGAAATCCTTACATTTAGGCTCCCAACTTCTCATCGTTCTTTGCAGAACGGTCCTCCCTGCCACTTCTGCGTAGCGCCATGCCTCTGGCGACCTTGCGTGGAGGATGGCACCGCACAGGGCAAGGCTGTCGTCCTATAGAACAGAAGGGGGGTTCCCTGTCACGTCCTCTATCGCAAGGACCCGCCCACGACCTCTGCCGTCAACCATGCCTTCCGTGCGAACGTGCGGAAGGCATGGGTATCCCTTCTGACCATATTCCGGCGAGGCTGGCACGACGCCACCTCGTCCCTCTCTTCGCGCCAAGCCCTTTATAAGAAGTGGCAGACCTTGTGACTCCTTCAAGCTTTCTTTGATGGAGAAACACCTCCTCTTCATCCCTTCCCCCTCCGGTCAGAGAGCCCGAAGCTTCCGGCGATCTTCTCCTCCTAATCCTCGTCACTCTGCTGCCCTACCTGCAGCAGGGTTTACTCTGCCCTGTCGTCCGCGCTAGGCTGTACCTGCTGGCGCCCTCCGACTACTTCCTCGTCACCGAAACCCTCCTCCATGGCGTCTTCATCTCCAGCTTCGGCAGGCATGAGCCGGATGCTCCTCCCTCCCCCTTCGTCAAGTAAATAGGTAAATAGTCTCTACTCTCTCTCCCTTGTATTTTCCCTCTTCCAATTTGTCATTTCGTCCACTCGACTGCCACTATCCAGACCCATCTTCCCCATGTCCGATCACCCTCTCCGACGAGTCCATCCCACGTCCACAGACCTCTTCACCCCTCGCCGACCAGCCCAGAATCTCCCCCACACTCCACTCCACCGATCCCCCCTCTCCATTCACTGCCAAGCACCACCCAACCATCCCCTGAACAAACCCATCTTTTCGCCCACAGTCTGACCTAGGTCGACCTCTACATGCACTCCTGCGCCTCGCCGACAATCGCACAGGCTTCGCCACACTCCGGCGAAGCTTTCCACGTGTTATAACTTGGCCGAGAGGCCGTCATTGTGATTTTAGGTTCGCACCCTCTCGCCGCCATTGTTGACCTGCTGCAGCAGCTCCACCTGCAGCTCCAGGTCTTCCCCAGCCCAGGCGCACGTTCCAGGTTGTGCGGGCAGTCTCTGCGAAGGCATCCAAGCTTGCGATTTGGTTCGCAAGCCTCGCAGCTGCTTCAATTGGCCGCGGACTCCTCGCCTGCGAGCACAAAATCGGGAGGTGGGATTTAGTCCCACCTCGTAATTGTGCGGCTGAGCGCCCACACTTAAATTGAAAAAGTGCATAGGGCTTACTGCCTTTGAACACAGGGGTCAGGTCCCTCTCACCTGCACATAGCGTGCCTCGCGCTCGTTCGCCCTCGCCTGCGCTCACGCCCTGCGGGTCTGGGCCAGATCCGACTACCCGAACCACGCACTCCTCGCCCACCACCGCACGCCGAATACCTGGCTCTAGGAGAGCAGTTCTAAGAGAGATTCTGAGAAAGAGAGAGACGCGGGGAAGGGGTAGGGGTAGGTTTGCTCTGACCTTTGTGTGAGCGTGCAGGAAGAAAAGAAGAAGAAGAGGAAAAAGAGATGCGGTCGAAGCGTTAGCCACTCAGCAGAAGCTGAAGAAGAAGGAAGGAAGGAGAGAAACAGAAGAAGAAAAGAAGAAGCCACACTGGGCAGTTGAAGAAAGAAGAAGGAAGGCACTGTAGCAAAGCCACAGATAAGTCGTCTGAGCACTGCATCAGACGTCGGAATCACCACAGCCGCAAGCAAAGAAGAAAGAAGAAGAAAGAGGAAGAAAGGCCAGCGGCCAGAGCACAAAGAAGAAGAAAGAAGAAGGCAGAAGCCTTTGGAGCCGCCAGAAAGGCAAGAAAGAAAAGAAGAAAAGAAGAAGGAAGGTTAGCGGCCAAGAAGAAGGAAGAAAAGAAGAGGAAGATCACCACTGCCGCAGAGAAAAAAAAGAGAAAAGAGAAGGCAAGACTGAAGAAGAGCAAGGAAAACAAAGAGAGGAAGAAAAGAAAGAAAAAGAAGAGAGAAGAAGAAGAAGCCAACAAAACTCTCTCTCTCTCTCTTATTTTTGTAACATAATTGAGAACTTATGCATACTTCTAGAAACATAGTTGCTCCCTAAGTTTGACCTCGGGAAAACCATGTTATTCCGAGTAAAAAAAATCTTGTAGTAATCTGGTAGCTGTTTTATCACATACTATAACGACTGATTGTAAACCATAAATAATAACTTAAAGATGAAAACACGCTTGCCCGGTCACTAGAAGGCATAAGTCGTTTCTCCTCTAAGCCTTCTTTTTCTTCTTCACAAGCCTTCAGAGACTTAAGGCTTCAAAGCCTTCTTCTTATTTAACCATAGAGCATGGTCTTTCTTCTTCAGAGGTTAAGGGTCGCACAGGGGCACAAGGGTAGCGCAGCAAAACCCACACCCATCTCTTTCAGAAATCTTCTCCTCTTCTCTCTCAAAGACCCAGGCTTTATCCGGTATACGGGTATGCATAGTTACCAAGTAATCAAGCGTGAACAGGGACTAGGCCTACGAGCATGTAGATCGTAGGCGACGTGTGAGGGGACCTCACCTCCTGTGTAAGAGGCAACGAGACTGAGGTGCAAATCCAATTTATTTGTTGCTTTTGGTCTGGAATCCCACGATGTGGGACTATTGTGAGGTCTCCTTGCTTGCTGTTGCTATGTAAGGTCGCTTGTTTAATTCATGTTGCAAGTGGGATTCGTAGCTTGATTGAAGGTCTGGAGAGCACAAGCGATTAAGTCGGCTTTAATTGAGCGCAGTTGCATGCTTTGTAGTAGCCAGAGGGAGGCGGACAAAGCTGAGGACGACGACAGTGGAGGACAATGATCACCTAAAAACATGAAGACAGCCTCTTGGCCTAATTAGAATTGCTCAAGAGGATCGCCAATGGACGTGGAGTGCGGTGCCAATGCCCTTGTGGTGTGTGGTAGCGTGCGGTGGTCGAGCGAACTCTGGGAAGGTGTGCGGCAGAGCTTGAGTTCGGTGGGTGTTTTGGGTGGAGGAAATGCGGAATTGAGTGAGGAGTTTTGATGGGCGAGATGAGGTGGTGCTTATGAAGGTGGTATCGGGGTGTTTGGTGGTGTGTGGCATTGGGGAGGCGTCGCCGGAGCTCGGTCGGAGTGGAAGAAGACAAAGGGATCGAGGGTGAGTTGTTGGTCGAAAGAGAAAAGAAAGAGCTAGGGAGATTTAGGAGGAGAAGGGGGAGAAGTTTGACCTACTTACAGGACTAAGAGGAAGAAAATTCTCATGCCGGTGTGATGGCCGAACGTGGAGAAGATGAACTCTCCGTTGAGGGAAGGCGGTGGCGACGATGAGGAGGGCAGCTCCTGTTGTGGTTGGCGAGAAGCAGAGGAATGCGAAGAAGGTCGTGGCACTGCCAATTTCGCCGTTGGGAGGCCGAAGGAAGATGGGGGAGGAAGCTCGCCAGAGTTGGTCGGAGGAGGCTAGAAGGAGGGATTTTGGTGAGGAAGTGTAGCCAAACCAAGCTAAGATGCAAGGATTCTTGTCCTGGGTCCTTTTATAGGCCTAAGAGAGGAGTTCCAAGCTTGGAAACAAGCTCGTGAACTCTGGCTATTTCGTGCAAACCGTATACCCTTCTCTTCAAACCATTTGCATGAACTTTTGGGGAAGAATCAAGGTCTAAGATTGGGTTCATTTGGTAGGGAATTACTCAAGGAATCTCTCTTTTAATTTTGGAAGTATTTGATTGAGAATCGAGCAAGAAATCCTACCTTGAATCACCACGAAGCTTGATGTGTTCACACCAATTGTGGCAAGGACCCATTTGAAAAGAATGACAAGAAAGTTAGGGATCTGATTGCAACGATTTCAAAAGTTAGGGGCATGAATGCGAGAGAAAGGTCAGACTGGGCCAAAATGTAAACTAAGTCAAGATGGACTCTGATTGGGCTCAAATTTTGGTACAAACCTAATTTTGACACAAGGAATCTAATGGTAGGTTCATTTTTCAATTTTAAAAAAATTGACTGGGCAAATTACATAAAAACCCAAAATAGGGGAGCCTTCCGTCTGAGACTCTATTTGAGGTCAAAGTGGATTTTAAAGGTCAAATTAAGTCTACTAAACCTCATAAAATATTTTTATATAAATTTTAGAAGGTTTAGATGGACTTTATCCTAACTAAAACCTCTATTATTTAAGCGGATATGAAATTAGGATTTTGGGAGCTGTATTAGTTCTCGAAATACGTGAAACTTTGTTTTTATCTATGTGGACTCTCTTATTAGACTTTAACGCTCATTATACCTCAGATTAACCCCTGGGAAATCCCGTGATTATTCTGCATTCATAATATGCTCTTAAAACTGCAGAATTAACCCTATTTTAGTGTATTCCTCTTAGAATGGATGTGTAGGGAATTACGACTCTCAGGAAACTATGTAGGAGCATTTGTCAATTAATATTGACTAATTAAAGCTAGTTATGGCTCATGATGATGTTATCATCAATGCATAAAGGAAATAAATAAATAAAACATATGCATTTGCAACGTTTTCGCATAAATAAAAAATATGAAATTGAGTAAGTCAAACATGATTTGGTAATATCTAGACTAAAGTAAAGAACAAATGACATGCAATAAAATAAATAAACAAAACAAACAAATGTTAGAGATTACTTCGATCGAAGCACCTACTAAGGACTTCCTTTGGAGAAGGTATCTCCTCCTACAACACCGGTGAGTTGAGGCCTGACGAGTTCCTCCCAGGATACGACAATCGACCTCTAAGATTCGGTGCACTCCGATCGTAGACGTCCTCGAAAATTATCTTAGGAGAACGAAGTCGAGACAATTTGATTTGTAGCCAAATTCTCGGTTGATCTACCAATTTAATGGTTTGATCAACCAAAAACTTATTGTGGATCTCTTAATCTCCTTGTGCAAGATCGACAAAAGTGATTGGAGATTTTTCTACCAATCTCAAGTTGTATGAATGCACCAAGAAAGAGAGATAAGAACGAGAGAGCGGGTTAGAGAGTGGAGAAAGCTCTTCTGCTCTTATTGTGTGTCAAATGAGAGCTCCCTCGTGGCCCTTATATAGGGCTTACAACTAGATCAATTGATCAACCAAAATAAATTGGTCGATCAAAATAAATTGGTTGTTCAAACTTGGCTTTTTGATCGACCAAACCAATTGATCGATCCAACCTAATTCATTGATCGACCAAAACAATTGGTCGACCAATCCAGGTCAAAATCGTGAGATTAAAAGTTCGGACAAAAGTGTCAAAGTTTTAAGTTCCAGATTGATTCTCACCCGAGCCCGAGCCAGGTCGGGGTGGGGTGCGCGTGCGTGCATGGTCCTCTGCCCCACCTCTCACTCTTTGCTACATAAACCATGGGAGGTAAAAGTCTTTTACACCTACCAAAAGGTTTGTCCACTTTCAGTATGCGACTAAAAACCTCTCCTAAATCTCACTGATTTCAACATGAATTCCCACGTCACCTTATAACAATTGTATCTCGATTGATGCAATTAGTCTCTCAAATCTAACATTAATAAATTAAATTTTAACATACACGTTGCTGCGAAAGTGAAGAAAAAAAAATATCAAAATTACATTGCTCAAGAAATTAAAGTAAAGAAACAACGATAGGAAAGAAATTATTGATTGAAGATCAAAATAGATCGTGCATCGCAAAATGTATTACCTGTGGAAAATAAAAATATATTGATTAGAAATTAAAATATGCCGCATACACATTTTGGTTTTTTTATCGGTGGAAAAAAATATCGATTGAAAATTAAAATACATATTGCATCCAATCTAATTATCTATTATTTCATACTCTTATAGAAATATGCTAATATTTGTCTCTAATAAAAGAGCACAAGATGAGGAGGTCGATGTTGAAATGGAATTTAAAACTAACGTACATGCCAATGTGTAAGGAAAATGAAATAAGAGAAAAATAAATGGAAAAAGTGAAAACAATGTAAAAAATCTTTAAACATATAAAGAAAAAAATGAGAGAGATGAGCTACCGTTGGGAAAAAGAAAAGAAAAAGAATCGATAGAGAGAGATAGAGGAAAATGAGAGGGAAAGAGAGGGAGGAGGCGCTACCTTTTTTTTTATGAAATGAGATTTTTCATTAATGTAACGAAAATGATATAGGTTGCAGTCCTAAAGGGAAAGAAAGAAAGACATCCTCTACTCCCCTCAGAGAGAGGTGTCATGATCGACTACCAGTTCTTACAAAAAAGGGCTTTTAAAATGTCGTTGTTGTAGTATATATTACAAATACAAACTGTTGTCACGTTAATTTTATTTATATACTTAATTTTTACTGATTTATTTTGGGTCATTTACTGGGAGACAGTTATTGATATACTTCAATCTCTAAGTCTAATAATTTTCTTTAATTCCAAAAGGATTGGTTTTGTGTACAATTCTGAATGAATGAATTAAAGAATAAAAAAATGGATCAATTATATACAAATGAATGCATTACAATGCTTGCAAACATTTATCTACAAATAACCATCAAAATAATAATTAAATACTCGATATTAGTTATTTACAACTTATAATACTAATACTTTGATATATATATAATAATAAGTAATAATATATACTATACTAACTTAAATTAACTTAGTAACATATACAGTAACACATAATGTATGTACAACGACATATATAAGTATCACTAAACCTTAGAAAAACTATATACATAAACTAAGGTAAAAATATGATGTATATTGACGTTTATTCTATTTACAGTGACGTATACATCTATCACTAAAGCTATGATATTATTTATATGCATATATAGCTTAAAGTAATACTACTTTATACTCTACTAACGTATACTATTTACTTATATACACATCTACTATATACTATATATCTTACTTTATACATATGAACACTTATACATATAACACATGCACACAAAACTCACACAGAGGTAGCTTACTTTCTTTTCCTTAACACCTGTACTTTTGGCTCTCCCACTTCTCTTATTTAATCTTTGATTACTATTCATTTAATAAAAAATTACATTTTTAATTGGCAGGCAGCTTTTTCGAGAGATACACAACACTCTTATGGGTGAGACCAGACCTTTATTATGGCCGCCCTAATCCTTAATTAGGTGCATTTTAACCGGTTCACACCTCATTACTGGGCCTAATCAGACTCATGCACAGTGCATAGCTCCTAACCATGCACCGCACACATTTCATCATAATCTCATGCCAAATCAGTTCATTCATGCCATATGCTCATATAAGTATAGGTTAGTGCATGTTCGCAGGCGCCCTCATGATGACTAAACCATCGACAACACAAAAACAATTTAAGGAGGTGTGGGTACGCCTCAACCATTGATGTGGCACCATTCCTAGCGCCTCACAGGTGTTGCAGTCAGCGGCTCACGTTTAGATTACTTGATTTTGGCCTTCGATTTGAGGGTCACAATTAGGTTCAATTTCAAAATAAATTATATATTTGGAAAGTCATTATATGTGGCTATATAATTATATAATTTATTTGCAAAAATTACTATATTTACTACGTAAATAAATTAGCTAAAGATTTATATTTATACAAGTTAAATTAAGGTTTAATTTACTAATTACAGTATAAATTGGTTAATTAATTGGTAAATTGACTTATTACAAAGTTATCATACATAATAAAATATTTAATACACATTTTTATTATTTTGACACATTTTATTTTAATTTATATATATTTAAATATGTGATTTCAAACTATTATACATATAAATTATGTATAAATAGTATAATACAATATAAATATAATTAAAGTAGTTTAAATTACTTAAAATACTATGATACAAATATACAATAAAAGTTAGTTCGGTAATAACTTACTTTACTAATTTATTCTAATTTAATTTAATAAACTAGTTAGTAACTTATTAAATTAATTATTTATTATATATTAAATTAAGTTACAGGTATATTAGTGTACATTATATATACATAAATACATACACAGTATCATTAATAAATGAGGTTATTTACAGGGGTTTATTAATTTATATAGTTTATCGTACATATAAGTTAATTAAATTAATATCTACTTATTTAATAAAGTTATATTTATATTAAGTTATCCTAAATACTTAATTTATACTATGGAATACATGCATAAGTTATTTATGTATATTATATGCATATTTTACATTATATACACTAATAGCTTAATATATACCTTATATTTACATGTATATATATAGTTCACATAGTATTTTGAGTATTTTTTGAGCTTTTCTACTTTTTATGGATTTTATAAGTTTTATAGGGGTAGGAGGTGAGAGAGAAAGAAAGTGATGAGAAGAATGCAGTTGTTTTTGGTATTTTTCATATTGATGTCTTTTATTAAGTTCCAAGGAATACTGAAACGTCGGCTGGTACGTTCTGAAGGTTCCCTTCTAGGAGGGGTGACGTAAAAATATGCGGAGGCCCGGGCATCGGCGCCGGTCTCCAATCCAGTGGTCGACGTGCGGCGGGTCCGTCGTTTGTTCGCCGTCTTGTCGGTCTTCTTGTTCTCCTCCTTGGTCTACTCCTTAGTTCTCCTAACTCGAGTTGACCAGCCTTGAGTTTGTAGGTCCAGTCCTGTGTATTGTAGTTATCCCTGAACCCTACAAAACAAGATTCTAATTTTTTCTTCGGTATCCAAGTGAGCTTGGATCCGGATTTGTTAGAAGGTCTCCTTGATGGAGATCCTTTCTCAACCTTAGGACTATAAAACTTGTCTACTTTGTTGATTAATTTGTTAGAATTTTCCCTAAGACATGCAATTTCTTTTTCTATAATGTTCATTTTAGTCTTTAAATCTGAAATTTCTAATTTTAGACTGACATTTTCCTCAATCAATTTATTATTTTCATTGATGAGGTTATGATTATCTAATAATAGGTTATCATCCTTAGGACTAGCTTCTATGTCCTTAAGTTGTTTTTCTAACCTATCATTTTCATTTTTAAGAAAACTAAGGTTCTTCTTAATATTTTTATTTTCTATCCTAAGTGATTTACTAATCTCAAAAAGTTCATTAAAAGCTTCTTGAAGATCGAGATTTACCTCGTTGTCTGAGTCCCTTTCGCTTTCGCTGTTGCTTCCTCTGGCCATGAAGCCGAAGCAAGCGGTTTCTTCTTCTATGGTCTTTTCTTCTTCTTCCTCCGAGCTAGAATCGTCCCAAGTGGCTTGGAACGCCTTCTTCTTAGATTTCTTCTCCTTTTCTTTCTTTTTCTCCTTTTTGAGAAGAGGGCATTCTGGTCGCAGATGCCCTTTCCCGTTGCAGTGGTAGCAACGTCTCGGGCTTTCCTTCTTCCCCTTTTTCTTTTTCTTTAATTCCCTACAAAACTTGGAAAGATTTTTAAGTAAAATTCTAAAGTCTTCGTCGTCGAAACTTACCTCGCTATCCGACGCGGCTCTGAAGGAGAGAGTCTTCTTTAGTTTAGGCTCCGGTGTATCCTTCTTCTGCTTCAACTTAGTCTCGTAGGCCATCAGATTGCCTAGGAGATCTTCCATGTTGAGCTCCTCCATTTCGTTCGCCTCTTCGATGGCGGTGACTTTCTATTCCCATTCCGGTCCAAGGGAACGAAGAAGCTTCCCTTGAAGCTCCCCCTTGATGAAAGTCTTCCCTAAAGCTTTCAAGTTATTTACTATGAGAGTGAACCTAGTGTTCATCTCACTTAAAGTTTCGTTAGTTTTCATAGAAAAAGCCTCAAATTCTTGTGAAAGTAAATTGAGTTTAGAAGTTTTTACCTTAGAGGTACCTTCATGAGTGACCTCGAGTGTGTGCCAGATCTCGTATGCGGTGGCGCATTGCGAGATTCTGTTGAACTCCTCCGGGCTGAGCGCGCAATACAACGCGTTCATTGTTTTCGCGTTGAGAGAGAGCTCCCGGATCTGCTGCTGCGAGTATCCTCTGGCGGGTTTCTCTGGGATGTCGAAGGGGGTCTCGCACCTGGCCCAGACTGTGAAGTCGGTGGCTTGAAGCCACGTCTTCATCCGCAACTTCCAGTAGGGGTAGTTGCTCCCGTCGAAGAACGGCAGACGGGTTGTGGACTGCCCCTCGGAAATCCTGCTTGTGGAACAGCTTCCCTCCATGTGATCTTTCCGCGGATGTTACTCCTGTCGGCGGAAAACCTGCTCTGATACCAATTGAAGGTTCCCTTCTAGGAGGGGTGACGTAAAAATATGCGGAAATAAAAATATAAAGCAATCTCACAAAAATCAATCGCACAATGTACACAGGTATTTTTAGGTGGAAACCCAAACCGGGTGAAAACCACCACCTAACCCTCTCGAGTTAGGATTTTCCGATCAACCAAGTTGATCAAAATCCACTAAACGAATCACTTTGAACGAGGGTGATTCAACCTCAGTACAACCACGCTACAAGTACGAGGGTAGCGTTCCTCAACCCCTTCTCTCCACGAGAAGGATTTTGTCCCACGAAGGAGACGGGAATTCGCAAAGCGAATACCCAACCAAAATACAAAGATAAAATAAAACAACAGTCCTATAGAGCCAACAAAATTAAACCTAGCTTCTATAGGAAATAGGAAACTCCCCTTTGCAAGGAGTGCGTCGACGATGACGCGGTGCGTGTGCCACGCGATGGCGCTACGTAGCTCTCGTGAACAACAGCGGGAGAGCGGGTGCGCAACGGTTGAATGCTCTCAAGAAAATGGAGCTTGAGCTTGGAGAGCAAGAGAGTCTTTTCTTTGGACACAAAAGGTTTGAAAGTGTATTGCAAGGTGTGTGTCTTAGTGTGTATATCTTGTGTCTCTTGTGTTACAAAGGTTCCCCTCTATTTATAGAGGCCTTAGGAAGGCTTTGGAAGGCTTGGAAAAGCTTCCATAGTCGTTGGGTGCAAAGCCCAAGAGAATCAGGCCGAAATCAGGACAATGATTGCATTTGACAGGGTTATCATACGTCTAACTCTGGCATCAGACGTCTGGAAGGCCACTTTAAGACGTCTGATTCCAAGGCCAGACGTCTGATTCTATGCGGGTTTCTCCCTGACTTGAATCAGATCTAAACAGGGTTTTTGTGCAAGTCCATCAGACGACATACAGGACGTCTGGAACTATGTCTGGACGTCTGGAAACCTACTTTTACCGTGGGAATTGATTTCCAAACGTTGCAACGGCTAGAAAATCTCTGAGAAGAGATTTTGGGTCAGCCGAGGCAAAACGGTCATTTATCAGACGTCTGGTAAGTCCTATGGACGTCTGATAAGGATCTAACGGTCATAATCTTGAGTGTCTTCTAAGCCAGCCAACGGTCCACTAACTGGACGTCTGGCAAAGTCATCAGACTTCTTCTAAGACGTCTGGTCTAAGGGCTGGACGTCTGATTTCATCAGACAGAACTAACTATGTCCAGCCTAACAGTTATCAGACGTCTGAAACAACAGTCAGACGTCTTAAAATTCTTTATCAGACGTCTGATTTGGGAATTAGACGTCTGGAAGTGCTGTTTGAACCCTATATTGGTTTTCTAAGTATTCTACAGAAAACCTAAGTATCCTAGGGTTGTGCAGGTGTTCCTAGGACTACTTTTAGGGTACTTTGAGGCTCTTTAACATAATGTTCTAAGGAATCAAAAAGAGCAAGAAAATAAATACAAGAGATACATGAAAGGATAAAAAAGAATCTATCCTATTCTTCTTGTCTTCCATCTCCAATCTTTCGCTCCACGCGAACCTCCTGTGTTTTCCGTCAAGCTCCTCCAATCCGTCCTGGATGCGAGCTTGAACTCCGTCTAAACACGTCCACATTTGCAATTGACCTGAAATCTAGGACTCAAATTGCAAATGTTAAATAACACGTGTTTTGTTATCATCAAAACAAATGATCGTGGTGCTCTAGCACCAACACGTTCTACCAAGTCGGGGGTTTAAAATACCATGAAACTTAGCATATACCAAGAAATATAGCTAATCCTACTCACTACACATTTATTTTATTTTTTTGTATTTTTTATAGTGCTTTTATTTATGTATAAAGTGAGCTCATTCTAGGCCTTAATGGGTTGTTTATAAGAAACTAAGGTCTAGAAAACCTTTCTAGTGGCTGGAAAAGAGGTTTGAACAGTTAAAAACATTCAACACACTACAGATTTACACAATTGATAGGAAAATTGACAACATAATTTAAAGATAATACAAGCAATTCAAGTTGAATTTCAGTTAATTAAAGGTATAGGAATGCTTGTACAAGATATACACCACATTGTAACTCAAGTCAGCCCCTTAAATAAACCTATTCTATCACCTACTACCCAACTCATCAGACCAACACAGCAACACAAGCCACAACTGCAACAGCAGCTTCAAACAACAGTTGCAGCAGTAACGACTGTTGTTGTTGACCAGCAGTAAAAACTACCTCTAGAAGGAATTCCAGACATCTTAAATCCCATTCAAAGCCTATTGCAGTGTTTCAACTCATTTCCAGCAGCTTTGAAATGGACATTTCAGTAGCAACTTAGATGGCCAAATCCAATCCATTATCTTTGTCATAGAAAACAAAGATAATGGGATTAGATTGGAAATCAATCCAATAAAAAAATGTTGCTGCTATACAGCCTTTTCATGTGCTAGAATTGTGATTCACAACTCACTTTAAAATTTGAATAAACACTAAATCCTCTTAAGAATCGATTGGAAGCATTGAATCTTCATCAAAAACTTTTAAACCTTAATCCCCATTTCAAATCAGAGAAAAAACACTGATTTGACCCCTTCCTTATGCTATAGACAGCATGAAGAAGAGTTCAAATCAGTCCATTAACGCCATCTAACTTGAATCCCAAATGTTTAAAACCTTAAGGAATATTGAAAATTCCTTAGGATAAAAATCAGAATCTCACTAACAAACCAATCAGAAATACTAGGTAGAGACTCAAATCAACAAAGTTGATTCTCCTTGGCTCTCCCACACATTGAAAACCATGAAATTCCTAATTCAGATACAATTCAAACATGGCACATTTGAGGGAAAATTATTCATTAAAATAATCTTAGATTCATAGCCATGGACTGATCTACTCAAAAACAAATCGATTCTCTTAATCAAAAACCCTTCAAAACCCAATTTGATCAAAATCTCATGATTTTGCATTGAAATCCAAATTAAAAACAGATCAAGCAAGCTGATTCTTTTCAAATCAAATTAAGGTTCTTTGTGGAAAATCTAAAATGGATAGGAGACCCCTAGATGGTTTTTGAACGCAAATCCTCATCTCAAAGCTTGAAAGCAATGGGATGAGGATTTGACTCTAATGAAGGGGTGAAGTGCGAAATAAAACGCGAGGAAATTCAAAACATGAAACGGGGATGTGAAGGTGGAGATCAGTGATCAGTGAGTAAGATGAATTCATCTCCTCTAATCTGAATTGATTAAAGGAGGTGGGTGTGTGAATTCTAGTCTAATCTACTCCTAAGCTAATGATCAAACCAGTGGATTCAGTAATTGATCTACTCCTAACTAAGCTACTATATGCTAATTACTAATCTAAACTACTCTAACAAAGTAGGAAATCCTAATCTAATTAGATGAATGAGACCTTTGATCCAAAGTCGGCAGCTAAGGAGGAAGAATGGAGGGGGATCTCCAGCAGAGGAAAAGCCCACGAGAGGAGCTTTAGGGTTGTCCTCAGGCATACGTCATCCCTAGCGGAGAGGAGGAAATGGTGGTGAAAAATCACACCACTGTCACTGATGTGGCGAGTGAACGGGGTAGAAGAACTGGAGGGGTTGAAGGGATCCCCTCAAGAAAGTAGGAGAGGAGGTCAATCGTTTGCACGTGAGCTCTGGGAGTGTTTAAGTTGCACTAGAGAGTTATTCAAGTCACCGCACGGTGGGATTAGGCGATTAAAGCATGGGCGGCGAGGATGAGAGGAGAGGAGCGCGGGAAGAGTTAAATCAAAGGTGGGCCGTTGGATGGGATCTGGGGGTAGAGGTGAAGCCACGCGACAAGTCACGCGAAGCTTCCATTTAAGATCAGCCACAGATCAAGGATATGAAGGAATGAACGGCCTGGATCAGCTATGTTCTTTGATGAACGGTGCACCAAGAGGTGCACCGTTCACTCAGGTTCTATTAGTGCTTTTGCAGGATAAACCCCTCAACGAAGGGGTAGAAAAATATCAGAGCAGCGCATTAATGGTATGAATGCTATGTAGAGCTATCCCTGGAATGTTGCAAATAGGTCATTGCGGGTATCAAATGGGTCCCTGGAGAGATTTCTACGGATGAAATGTGATGGCCTAAGGACTTATTTGAGAATCTCTAATTGCATGGCCCTAATGATGTTCAAATGCAATCAAGTTTTTATGGAAGCTTAATTGAATATTTAGGAAGTCAATTACACTTTTGATTTGATCTTTTGAAGTCATTTGTGTGTTTAATTTACAATTGGATCACCATTTTACATTATTTAATAGAATATCTCAGTAAATGACCTAATTATGTATTTTTAGCATAGATTTCTGTTAATTCTCACACTTAACCCTTTCTTTGTCTTAATTTGTTAGAGTTTAACCTAGTTTCTCGCTTAACTTGGACATTTTAGCTATAATGAGCCACAACTCATCATACCCACATGCTTAGGTTTTACTAGTCCCTTAGCAAACAACTCATTAAAGTGCAAAGCATTTTAAGTATCAGCAAGGTAAGTGTGATGAGATATCTAGTTTTCTTCTTTTCTTTTCTTCAAAAAGTTAAGTGTTTAGAGATGATCTTTAAGCTGAAAGGTTTTTTCGATAAACCAACTGTGTTTATGTTCTGACATTGTGAGAACCTGTCGTTTAGGAAGACTGACTAGAATTTACAATTGATATGACATTGACCATCTTTCGACCAACAAGGACTCTTGATATTTAAACCTCAAGTGCGATTTCCAGGACTAAGGGGATTTTACAAGACTCAAAAACTAAGAGGTTACGATTGTGCATAGTGATGGGTGAGTACTAACCAGGTGAATTTTAAAACTCAATCACGGGGTTTCACTTCTTTTTAGGTCTAGGTTGGTCCTAGCTTCAACTCATATTTTCGAATTGACTCTAAAAAATGATGAAGACTCAAGCCCAATTCTTATTGCGTTTGTGACTCAAAGAATATTTGGTAGAACATGGTATTTGTACTGCACCCTGAAACAATTTTTGGTTCTTTTTGGTGGAACATTATTTACAGGACTTGGAGAACATACTTGACTTATTTCAAAGAATTTCTTTTCTGAAACTTTTTCTTCCTTTTTTTTTCAATAACTGTCAGTATGTCTCCGACAACTTTATTTGGTAGGGCACACCTTATTTGGTGGGTGAATTCTTTGGTAAAAAGAGCTTCTCCTAGATACAAGATTAAAGACTAGACAAAGAGTCTACCTGCACGCACAGGTAAGGACTCCACCTTCCCTAATGAACATTAGGGATGAATTTCAAATTCACAAAATCTTTCCTGACACTATGTCATGAAAACCAAGGTTACTTAGACTCTTAGGTCAAAGCAAACCAGCGAATCCTGTACTGGTGAATCAGGTACAAGAATACACCCTAAGTTAGGAGAGATCATGGTCTATCTTGTCAAAGCTTAAAGTGTATTAAGCTAAAGCCTGAGCAAATCATGCTATAGTGGCTTGGAAAGTCTAACTAGCAAAGGTTGAATGTCCATAAACACTTATTCTATTTTTGTTTTCAGCTATAAAATCATAATTAAACACTTATATTCTTTTCAACTTCTTTTTTCTTTTCTAAAAAATTTTCTTTTCTTGGAATTCTCCCTCAACAATAAAGTTTAGGTCCCTTATTGTATTTTTGAAATTTTTATTTTTTCATTTTTTTGTATTTTTGACTTTGTACTTTTTTGAAAATTTTTCAAAATTTTTTAATTGTTTGGTATTTTTGATAATACTATACTATATACACTATAGGTGTGTCTACAATTGTATTTCAGTAAATGATTCACCATTTACACCCCCCATGCTTAAATGATGCAATGTCCTCATTGTATGAATAGGGTAGATGCAAATGCATGCTTTGCTTTTCACTATCGTAGACTGGGTGACGGAAGGAAGTCGGAATGAGGAGATAAAATCTCTACGCAGATGATTTCAATTCTGATACAAGATCAGAGTGGAAAGTCGGTCTAAGAAGTGAAATACATGACATATGTGACAATGAATGTATGCTAAAAATATATAGGTAGACACCTAATGCAAGAAAGGTGAAAACGACATATACAAAGGATAGGTTTGCTAAGTTTACCACCTTCAGCTAGGCATAAACCCAGTAGATTATAAAGAATGTAGGAGCCAAAAAGGATGGGTGAGAATCGACAAGTCAAAGAAGCTCAATGAAAGATTCAAATCATGAAGAATGGAATAAAAGTTTGTTAATCTCAAAGGTGAAGAATAGCTCCATAGTCGATAAGAATTGGAATCAGATACTTGGTACAAGGCCCAAGTAGAGAATGGGTATCAAATCAAAGATACTTGGCTCAAGGTCCAAGTAAACAAATAGAGTAATCACATAAATGCGTGGCTCAAGGTCTAAGTAAACAAACAGAGTATATAAATCTGCAGCTTCCACCTCTTCAATCAATGAATGCAAAGTCAAGATGAAGAAGATGAATTTGGGTTGGGTAGAAGGGGTGGTAACTGATCTGAGTAAAGTGTGGAAGGATTAGAATTGTGTAAGGCTTGTGATATGACATGTGTTTGGCCTTGGGAAGGTTTAGGTTGGACATACCTCTGGGCAAGTATGTTCCTTGGATTGGGTTTTGCTTGAGATGGGAGTGAATGTGGTCACGAGATTACATCAAGTGCAATAGCTAGGCTCTCATCTCAGCTAGTGCTAGGTCCTGTCTCTGTTGTATAGCAATGTTTTGTTGTTCCATGTCAACAAGAGCTTTCATGATTGTCCCCAACTGATCATCTTGTGTAGGCCCAAGTTGAGAGTATTGGGTGGGCTTGGGTTGGGGTTACTGGTAGGCACACGGTGGATACCCATGTGCTTGTGGATGTGGTGCTCAGATCGGGTTGTGAAGTGGTGGTGTAGAAGGTTGTTGATAGGTAGGTCTCTGCGAATTTCCCGACCACGAGAAATTTGGATGATTCCGCCATCCAGGGTTGTAGGTTTGTGCAAAAGGGTCATTGTGAATGGCGTGGAGCTACTTCGAAGCTCCAGAAGGTGCAGGGAAGTCAATGTAGGGAGGAATAAAGGTTCCTCCAATCGGTGAAAGAAAGGAAAAGGTATAATCCAGTAGTGCAGGTTATGTCACAAATAGATTATTCACAGTTTCCCTTCCTGTGGGAAACTGAGAAGAAGTGTGAGGTGTAGGTGACTGAGAAGAAGAAGATGATGAAGGTTTAGAGAGAAATTTCCATACTTCATCTACTTTCTTCTCTATCAAGCCCACCTTATCCTGCTAACCAGCCACTAATTCTAAGTCTCTGTTGCTAGATTGGGCTTCATGTACCCCCGAATGAGAGTAGGAATGAGAGAACTTTCTATTAAACATGCTCATCGAAGCATTGTTAATAGAGTTTTCCGCCATGCCTTCAAAGAGCTCAAAGGCTGAGTCCTCATCCCGACACAAGAAATTACCTCCACAAGCGGCATCCGCAAAATTCCTTGTGTCATCATGGTGGGGGGGTGTATAGAAAAGCGAGGAAGAAGAGAATTTAAATTGCCATTTATATTTGTACTTTGAAATACTTAAGATACTTTTCATAGTCGAATGTGCAACATCAAAATTTAAAGGGGCTTATATATATATTCCTATAATATTCCTATAATTATTGGATATTACATCTATACCCTTATAATCTTTGTAATTACATAAATGCCCCTTGAATCTTCCATCTATTAACAAACTACCTTTCTGTTAGTCTGCCGTTTGGTTAAACTATAATGGCCATTATGTCAGGGGCATTTTTGTTAATAGGGGGAAGATTGAGGGGATATTTACGTAATTACAAAGAACATGAAAATTTAGGATTTAGGGTCAGCAAAATCCCTCATTCAAAATACTCACTCTCGACTTCGGAATTCGAGCTTGCATCCTCCTTGTATTCCTCCTCATCCTCCCATAAGACCTTCATTTGTGGACATCTCCTCCTACCTCTTTTATACTTCTATCAACAACGAAGTTCATGCCTAAAAACATGGTTCAACGAGGCTCCAACGCTATTTGTTTAGTTTTACTAATGTAAGATCTAATGTAGCAATTAAGTTGTTTTGAACACCACTTGCTTCAAAACAACCTGACAACGACCAAAGTGGAGCGGCGAATCCTGACAACCGGCTCCATAATCCTAAGATCCAAAGGCACAATGGAGAAAGAGAGCGAATTCAGAAGCGGGTTTTCTCACCTTCCCCTAAAGACCCAAAACCTTGTCATACCAATAGCTCTCTGGCTTTAGCCTGGGTTGCAGGTTCCTGCAGGTCCGTAGCATGACCATCTTCTCCCGTGACAACGACCTTCCATTCAAGATCACATGCTTGGGCCTCAGATGGTTGGCCTTAGAGGTCCTCTCCATGTGCATCTCCTACTTGACCTCCATCGGTAGCAGCAGCCTCCTCAGCATCCTCGAGCACCTGCCGAGCCCCTCCCTCTTCACCTCCTACACAGGGCACCCTATGCACCCCACGCACTTCCTCCCCTTTGGCATCGACCCCATTGCCCTCAGAATGCACCCCACGCAGTACTTTGCCTTGCACACCACGTACGCTTCCTCAGTAAACCTATTCCCCATCAGGCATCGGTAGTACGCCCCCTTCTATGGCCTCGGTCGCGTAAGCGGGGGCTTCTCCCCCTCCTCCTTCCACCACCGGTCTCGTGACTCTTGTCCTTGAACTCAACCGCGACGTGCCGTCGTGCGTGCGAGGGATAGACAGAGGCTTCTCTTCATCCTCCTTGTCTTTGTCTTCGTCATCATCATCTCGGGAGAATTGGGAGGAGGTGGTGGAGGGGTGGGTGTCAAGGGGGTTGGAGAAGCCGTCGACGTTTTCCTTGAACTCATAGGAGGAGTCGATGGGGGCGTTGGAGGAGGTGGGGCTGAGGACGTCAACGACGGAGGTGGGTGATGAGATGCTGCTCACTATAGCTAAAATAACCAAGTTAAGCTAGAAATTAGGTTAAACACTATATTCTTAACATAATAAATGGGTTAAGTGTAAGAATTAATGAAAATGACTTAGACCATCAAATTTAGGTTAAAAATGCATAATTAGGTCAATTTATAAGATATTCTATACATAAACATAAATCGATGATTGATGTAAACACATTTATATCACACAAACCGTCATGTTCTTAGGCATATGGTTGCATCATACATTATAAATATTGCATAACATGCATCATCTTGTATTTAGGTTAGATTGTGTAAAGTTTAGGTTAATTTCCTCTTTTTGTGGTCAAGTAATAGGGCAATATCATATCGGGGCCTCAGATTGAAGATCCAATCATATAAATCTAATTAGGGTGACGATCGAAGTTCAATGACTCCAAGATCGCCCTGATCGAACTTCCGTAGCATTAAAAGCAGTCCAAGAAAGATTAGAGGTCAAGGGACCAAGATGGTGTAAATGCGTACATCAAATGATAAATTCGACTACACGGATGGGTTTAGATTGACAATTGCAGCCTAACAACGCGAAAATCGGTACAATCCGACATCCATGACACCATCTACAAGGCACAGAAAATGGTCAACCAAGATGGCACCACGTGGTGCCATCTCAGTTGCCCACATTGGCCCAAGAACGCTCGCACGACTCACTCCTCAACCGCTTGATCAATCTCAGTTGTTGGATCTCAAATCCAACGACCGAGATTCAATCAAGGCCGCACCTCCTATTTTGAATGCCAACACTCGAGCACCCTCAACTGTTGGATCTTCATTCAACGGCTGAGGGTGCTTGAGATCAAAACATAAACGCGACCATCCACCGAGATAGCGCAGCGGTCACGTGCGTATGGGCGAACCACAGGTCGCGAGTTCAAGCCGCGTGGAGCCTCAAATCAAGGCGTGAGCACGAGAGCAGTCAATTTCAGCCGTCAGATGAGGATTGGGCAGCATTGGAAGTGGCGACGTGGCACGATGGATTGCAACGATCGCGTACGTGTGCGATGATGTGGCACGATGGATGGCAACCATCGCTCGCACAGGGTGCACGATGAGGAGGCGGGTGCAATGCACTTTAAGCCGACAGATCTTGCTATCGGATGGCTGAGAAGGGTTGAACGTGTGTAAGCGTTTCATGCGTAGAAGGAGAGGAGGCGGGTGGGTGCAAGCGCACTAATCCCACATTTAGGGCTTTAGTGACGCCTAAATCCGTCACTAATGTTTTTAACTAGAAGTGACCTAATTGCCCCTTCAAACCTCACCTATAAATAGTCCTATGACCCCCACATATTTCTCATCCCTTCCTCTCTTCTCTCACCCCCTCAAAGGCTCTACGAGCTTGTCCCAAAGCTAGGATGCTTGTTGGGAATCGTATAGCACGTATTTGATCAGAATGCGTCATAGTATAGTTGCGCAATACGATCAACAAAAATATTTATAAAGATAACGAGGCTTGGAGTCCTGGTCGTTCGTCTCTGGGAGGCTTTTATAGAAATGCAGATTAGAAATCGATCTCTTTCTCTCTACTTGCTTAAAATCTCATGTCGGTTTATGATGATTTACGTATCGATGTACGACATGCTAGTTGCCTAAAGATAGTAATTAAAACATGCAACTTTAATCACACCAAAAGATGATAACTAGGTACATGGTGATTTTCAACATATATATTTATATATATAAAAGATGATGATGATATGAGAGTTGCAAAGCACAGGTAGAGGAATGCTTGTACAGCGAAATAAAACTACTCGCTACCAGAAAATGATTGCATACATGAATCTATGGGGGGATTTTGCATGCTTCATTGGGGGATAAGTAAGGAACTACACTATTAAGAAAGTAAATAAAGCATGTAAATCTAAGAAGAACTATAATATAATCTAGCAGAAATAAGGGCATTCGGAGGTGGCTCCGATGGCCTTTGAGTTGGTTGAGAGGAGGAGGGGCGACCAATGGTGCTTAGGCCAGCCCTTGGAAAGAGGTTGGAGAGGTGATCCAGCATCTTGGCGTGGAGGTAGTGGTGGCCATGGTGAAGCTACTTGTGGACATGGAGGTGGAGTGGATGTGGAATGAAGCTAAGCTAAAATGGAGCCAAGAGTAAATGAAGCCAAGAGTGGATGGGTGTAAATGGCCACCCCTTAGTTCTTTTTATAGACCTAAGGTAAGCTCTCTAGAGAATTATGGAATTCTCTAGAGAGGCCTATGGTGGGAGCTCGTGGGAGAGTGAGAGAGAGAGGATGGATGGTGGTTTTTAGATCCACCAAATATGGATCTAAAAATTGAATGGCTCTTGGTTGCTAATTTTAGCAACTAAGGCAACAACACAAGGTAGAGAGTTCTAGAGAACTCTAGGCTAGGTATTTTTCATTTGGATGGTGTGTGTAGGTCGAAACTTAGGTGGCTAGGTTGATTAGGTTAGGTTCTAGTGGGTTTAGGTAAAGGTAGGTTTCAAATTAGGGTTGTAAACCCTAATTCACTAAGGTAAAGTGAAATTAAACTTAATACAAGTTTAATTGGGTGTGTGAAAACTTAATTGAGAGTAAAATAACTCAATTAATTCAGATCTAGGTCAGTTGGACTCTCACTGAGTCCAATTTGATAGTGTGCACTGAGATCAAGGCTCAATTGAACTCAATGAGTCCATTTGAATAAGCTGATGGAATTGACTAAGATCTAAGTTAATTAGGTTTAGTGAGGACCTAATTAGGTCCTTAGGGAGGTCTAGAGGTGATGTACTAGGGTTAGGGCACCTTAATTGGTTGGAATTGGGTTTAGGGACCTAGAGATCCAAGATCAAAGCTTGAATCTCAAAACAGGGTCTGGAGGGAAGTTCTGGATGTCCAATAATAGAGTTAAACATTTTATAGTGAAAAATCAAAAGTCCAGACTTGTTTTCTGGACGTCTAATCAGAGTTAGGAGGGATTCTAGGTTCTGTCTTGGCTATTTTGCAGAAATTGGATGTCTGACCAAGTGTCTGGATGTCTAATAACACTGCAGAAGTGAGTTTAAGGTATGTGGGAGTTGACTAAGGGTTATGGATGTCCTATAACTTATTTGGATGTCCAGATAGAGGCTGGAATTAGGGTTTTAAGGTTTCCTAGGGTGCGGTGACCTAATCTAAGGGTGGCTAAGGCTTAGGGAAGCTTCTAGGCTATCCTAGGGCTAGGATGGACCTAAGTTCTTCACAATTTATTGCTTTATTCCTACTTAATAGAATAGCATATTACATTATTATTTACTACATTTAATCTAGGTATTCCGCTTCAGCTCTGCTGCAACACCAATTATTCTTTATTCTTCAGATCTAGCTTTAGATCTAGCTTCTGATCAGCTTATTACCTACAATTGACGTAATGCACATAATCAGTACATTATAGCATTATTTTATGCATGGCTAAAAGAAAGCAGTAAGGATGCAAATAATGCTTATGCATGCATGAACTACCCTAACTTATGCTAAGTCCTAGCCTAATTTAGGTCAATTAAGACCTATGATTGCTACGCAATCAATGCTCCATTAGAGTTAAAAATATAATTTTTCCACCTTCTCACCTCCTTTGTGGAGCATCCCACGATGGTCCTCTCATCGCTATTCGAGAAGTGGATCTCGCTGTGACGTCGCCCTGCTAGTGAACGACTTTTCCACCGAGGCTAGTCTTCGTGCGTTTTAATGCTTATTATAGTAATGTCGTTATAGTGTACAATAAGACAGCTACGGTTGTCGTTACTATAGAAATTTTACTCGAAAATAGTTTCTCGAGGTCGAACTCAGGGAGCTGCTGGAATTCTAGAAGTACAGAGTTTCTTTATTACAAAAATAAGAGAGAGAGAGGGAGAAATAGATTTTTGTCTTTTGGCTTCTTCTTCTTCTCTTCTTTCTCTCGTTGCTTGTCTTCTTCTTCTCTTCTTTCTCTTTTCTTCAGCTGCAGTATCTCTCTCTACGGGCCTTCTTCTTCCTTGGTTCTGTTTGCCTTCAATTCCTCTTCTTCTTCTGCTTGTCTTTTATTTCTTTTTCTTCTTCAGTTCTTCTTCTTTCTCTTTTCTTTATCTCCTCTGAAGGTCCATCTGTCGTCTGATACCACAGTCTGACGAATTAAATTGCGGTCTGCTACAATGCTTCTTCTCTTTTTCTTCCTTCGCTGCTTCTTCTTCTTCTCTTCTTTGGCAAGCCTTCTTCTTCCTCTGCTTCTTCTTCCTTGGTCTTCTGCCTTGCTCAGCTGCAAGACTTCTTCAGAGTTTCTTCTTCTTCTTCTGCTCCTCTTCTTCTTGCGGCTAAGTGTTGAGTCTTCCTCCTTCGCGCCCTATTCCTGCACAAGGCATAGCAAAACCTAGCCCTTCCCTCTACCCGCACGTCTCTCTCTCTCTGCAAACCGCTCATAGGAAGCTCTCCCAGAGCCGGGTTATCGGGTCGGGTAGCGTACCCGTGACCAGGCGCACCGGTGTGGGTGGTGCGCGAGGAGTGCAGGGTAAATGGGTCGGCCAGGTCTGCGTGGCGTGGGTCGCGGACTAGGCGGGCGAGTGGGCGAGGGGACCTCACCCTGTGTTCTGAGGCGTTAAGGTAAAAACACAAAATCAATTTAAATGGGTGCGGCGCTTCGAAATCTTTCGATGTGGGACTAAACTTTGTTCCTTCTCGCGCGCGCCCGCAGGAAGAACGCAACCTGGCCTCAGCAGCTGCGTCCTCGTTTCCCCTCGCGTGCCAGCTGCTTGCCTTCACCCAAGTCTCCCCAAATTCGCCTCAGCTGGAGACCTAACGCTCTGAAGCCTGGAGCTCGCTTGGAAGCTCCTTGGGTTGTCGCCAATGTTGGCTGGGGCAGCAGATCTGTTTAACACAAAAAGGGCCTCTCGGCCTAATCGGACCACAGGGGAACCTTCGTCGTGTCACGGCGAAGGTAGTGCGAGGTGCAGCAGGCCGCGGGATGGCCGAGGCGTGCGTGCCTAGGTCGTTTTGTGGCCAGAAAAGTGGCTTTGATCGGGGAAGTGTTGTGGAGGTGTAGAGTGGCAGTGGAGGGGTGGAGGGCGTTTGGTGAGGTGAGGCGGAGCTTTTGGGACAGTTGGCAAGTCGTATGGGGTTGTGGGATGATGGGGACGACTTGCCGGAGAGTGGCCGGAGGTGGGGAAGATGAGGGCGGTCAGGCGTGGTCGTAGGGCAATCGAGCAAAACAGTTTGGGGAAAAGAAAGAGGGGAGGAAGGGAAGTAACTGTAACCTACCTACAGGGATGAAGGGGGGAGAACGGAGCCGCCGGCTCGTACCTGTCGGAGCTGGAGAAGAAGAACCCAGGGGGAGAGAGCGGCGACGAGGAAGTGGGCAGGGAGGCGTGCGCTTGGTGCAGCGCGACACAGGAAGATGAGACAAAGCAAACTCTGCTGCTGGTATTGCAGCAGAGCGACGAGAAGGAGGAGGGGCAGTCGCCGGAGCTGGTGGGTTTCCTGTCGGAGTGGGGAGAGAGGAAAGGTTGAGGGTTTCTCAGCCAAGACCAGACTACGAGAACCGGCTGGCGATGCTGGTTCTTATAAAGGCGGTGGCGAAGAGGCGGATGTGGGCTGGCGACGTGTGCCCCTCGCCGGAGTATGGTCGGAGACGAGACCCATACCTTCCGCGCGTTCGCATGGAAGGTGTGGGGGTCGTCAGGTAGCATGGTTGAGTCCCTGGGACAGCAGAGGTCGCAGGGAACTCCGCGTTCACTTTGCAGGACGTTCCCCTCACCCTGTGCGGCGCCATGCTCCGCGCAAAGTCGTCGGAGCATGGTGGTGCGCAGAGACTTGCAGGAGGGACCAAAATGCAAAGAACAATGAGGCAATTGGGAGCCAAAATGAAAGGATTTCGAAAGTTAAGGGTCAAAAAGTAAATGATGAGGACCAAATTGCAAAGTCGGTGTCATACCATGTTTGATAGGTCAATTTACGTAAAAATCGAAATTAAATCATTAATTGGGCATGGTTCTCAATGTAGGTCAAAATAGGTTTCAAAGGTCAAATTGAAGGTTCTAAACCCTAGAGATTATTTTTATATGAATTTTAGTGGGTTTAGTTAATTTTTACCTTGCCTCGAACCTCGTGAATTGGAGTGGGTTTATTTTAGGGTTACCGAATGTCATTTAATTCCTTGGAGTTCCTGTAGCCCTTGTTAGGTCAGATCATCCCACTTTCCTTCTTATTAGGTTAGTTTGACCTGTGTTTGGACCCTTAATTACCCTGTTTGCAAATTATGTTGGTGAAATTGCATTTTTACCCTTTATGACTTATTTTCTTTTTGAACTTAGAATTCTCTGAGTTAAGCCTTTCTTTGAGTAATGTAGGAGCTTTTTCTTGCATATCTAGGTTAGATTGTGTTAGTTAGGGTTCATGGTGAGGTTCTCATCACCTGCCCTGTCCTTCGTCATCTATCTTTGTTCTCCTTCGTCCCGCATCTCACCACGTTCTTCCGGGCGCTCCGTCAACGCGGCTCGTCCTCCAAGTAGCCATCGAGGAGGATAACTTCTCTCCACCTTCTCTTTACTACTTTATAGAGTAGATTTATTGCTTTCTAACGTGGATTTCCTGCTTTCTAGTATAACAAGTAGTTGTAATGATTAGTTGTAATGAACATCACTTGATGATTGTGAAATCCATGTGTATTCTATCTCTATTTTATCTTTATTTGTAATATTATCTTTCTCTTCTATTCAATATTCTTTAAGTAGATAGCTAGTTTATATTCAATTCGACCAGTTAATCTACTTCGTGACAAACAAATCAAACACGATTTTTATTTAAACATCCGACCCCTTATGTTCGACCTAGAATTCCTTTTGAGTTTCGGTAAAATTTATCTGTTGACGATTTTTCCTCGCAAATCGCACTACAACGATGGGTTTCAAAACTCAAATCCTTTTGCGATGGTTTTTCCGGCACAACATTTTGACGTTGTTGCCGGGGAGGTCACGCTCTTTGATTTTTCGTGTTTTTGCGTTTTACTTATGTTTTACCTCACTTCTCTCCTTGCTAACTGTGATTGCAGGTACTCTCTCAAAATAGGTAAAAGCGGTAGATTGAAGTAAAGTGCTGTTGAAGGATCTGTAAGTTTACCCCCACCTCCCCTCCCACTAGATTTCGTTCCATCACTTAATAACACAAACCCTAATTAACCTAGGAGCTTGCATAAACTCTAAGGTTAGTTTTAATTGTTTATTTGTCACCTCCACCTGCCTCACCCTCGTCTTATATAAAGAAAAATTTAGAAAAATCTCACAGAGGTACACAACCTTTTCTGATTCTTCATACTCAACTGGTAACCTGATTTTTGGGACTAATACACTCATCAACATATAATTGAGTGGAAATCAGATTAGGTAATCACTTGTGTGACTAATTAAGTGGTGTATGAGGAAAATTATTTGAGTTATTTGAGCCACACCACTTCAACTAAAAATAACTCATCAAGTAGTTGCCACATAGGTTCAACTTTTAGGGATTTACCGGGCACTCCACATTATTTTAAGTTTTAACGGAAAACATCTTCACTTGTACTTTCAAAACCTGGTGTGCCAATTGAACTTGATTGAATACACTTAAAGTTGAATTCTGGAAGGTACTAAGCAAGATTTAAACCCTAAAATTCACCACATCCAAAAATAATCTTCCTTGAAAACCACTGGTTGTGCATGCACACACATATCAATCAATCATTAAGGGCACAACCCAGATAAAGGACCCATCACATTCCAAAGCACATTCAAACATAACCCTAATTAAAACAGAGTAGACATTGGCCTTAAGGATTGGACTCACTCTTTAGAGCCCAGATCGAGATTATTTTCGATTAGTTTGTTTCTATCGTTCAATTTGATGTCTAGCTAGGGGAGCAGAATCGAACAATCGCGACTGGGGGGTACACTAGGAATCGGAGGCACAAGCCAAAGGAAGAACCTTCTCCCCAGCCTCTCCCTCCAACTGGTTGGATTGACCGGAAAGAAGCAGATCAAATCGTTTCTTCATCTCAAGACGAGTTTTGGGAGTCTGTAGGTCTTTAGGCTAGCCCACTTAAGGATAGGTTTGATTATTTGTATTGCAGGGCGCCTTTCTTCCTCCCATTTTGTCATGGATCGTTCCACATCCTTTTCGCACTTCCACTCCTACCCTCCTACCACTACTTATTCCCAAAATGATTATTATTCCAACCAGACTTATCCTCATCCATCTTCTAGTTGGGATAATCCTGATTGGAGATACAGTTTTGGACCTCCGTGTTTAGGGTTTAACCCTGGACACCATGATCTTGATTCTTATCCTTCTTCGAGCTACATTAATTATAGATCACCGCCCTCATTTTGACAACCTAATATGATCTACAATCAAGAAGGATATGCTAATCCTTACCCTTCCCCAGATTACACTACATATAGGTCATCACCTCTTTATGTGCAACCTGAAATGGCCTATTATTAGGGAGGGTACCAAGAACCTCAATTCGTTGACTCCCCTGTATTGAACCCAAACCCACCCAACTCTAAACCAAACCATTTGGTTCAGGTTAACCAGGTTCAGTATGAGGTGTTGGCTAACTTAAGGATTACCATTCAATCTCTAGAGCTCAGCCAGCACCTTGCCTTAAAGAATTGGAGCTTCTGATTGAAATGATTGACGATCTTAATAAGTATTTGTTAGATTGGCTCCAAGATGTTAAGGATAAGGACCTGGGTGAGTTTTTACTTAGGAAGTTATCGAAATTGAACATGAGATTTGTGATTGCTTTAGTCCAATCTTAGGAGGATTCCCAGGATGAACCCCTTACAGGAGAGATGATGTTAGAATCCTCTCAGGCACCTGTAGGGGGAACACGTTTTATGAGATCAAGGTTGACCAGGTTGTTCTAGAGCAATCAAATAAGGATGAATTTATTTCTTCACCTGAGATCCCTGAGCTGGGGCACGAGGAAACGTATGTCTCCATGGAACAAAAAGTGATTGATGATTTTGAGACATACATTAATGAGGATTTAGAATTCTTTGATTCTGAAGGTGAAGAATCATTATGTGAAGTCTCACCTGAGTTTGCAACACACGATTTCAGTGAGACGACTAGGTCTGAGGAATTTGATGAATCATTTAATGGCCCAATAACTGAGGAAATTGATCTTGTTGGGGCTAGCATGGTGGATTCAGATCCTGATTTCAAGAAGGATTCAATTCATAGCTTTATTTCTCAATTACACCCCTTCGAGCATAATGACGATTTTGATTTTGAGAACACTAAGCCCAAGTCTATTTTGATTCAACCATCAATCGTGGACTTGGAAATTTTAAATGGGGTGATTATCATGCAAGAGGTCCCGGAATCTGAACTCTTGATTGCGGAGGGTAAGAATTGGGAAATGATGATATGGGAAGCCAATTCCAAAGGAGGCAAACGATGGAGTCTAAGGGTGCCTATTTGTCTGAAACCACCAACCTTTACCGGGACCCTTATGACATCTTTGATTCAGAGGATGTCCAACCCAAGTGTAAATTCATTGATTATCCTTTTGAGCTTAATCTCTCTGTTATCCGACTTTTTGGACTTGGGTTTCATCCTCACAAATCGCAGGCCCGACCCTGCTTGCATACTAATTTTAGGTTCTGGGTAATTTTTATCCAAAACCTTAGTTATACTTGACCATGGGGTATGGGTTTGCACCACAATTTAGTCCACATCTATGAACATCTATTGGCAGGTCCTAAGGTGAATTTTTTTTATCCTTATTCTGACCTGCACCTATGAATTCTTTATTTCTTCTTCTTTGTGTAGTGTGCCTGGTGGAGGCACTAAAGTCAACACATATACAGTTTCTTTTTCATCTCGGATTCGACCTGTTAATCACAAAATTTAGGTGCTTTCTACTCTACTCCACTCAGTTTCATGCCTTTTTAATACAATGAGAACATTGCATTAGATAAGCATGGGGGGTGGATATCATTAACTGAATCATCTTGTTAGCTCCGTTGATTCTTTTTGTTTTCTCTTCATTTTGAAAAAAAAAAGTTAAATCAGGAAGAAAAACTTGGGCTTTAGAAAATTCTCAATCTTAGAGAATAAAATTATATGACTTGAACACTAAGACCCTTTAGGTCATCGGGCTTCATCAGCCCAAGTGTCCACTAAAATGTAGACCTGTTTCTCGAGTCCTCGCCAGTCTAAATATATTTCTAATTTAATTAAATAAGATGGGGTGATAAGTACACGACTTATCAACCCACCCTCTGATTTGAGGAAACTTTAAGTCTAAGCATCTACACACTATTTGCACTGACTCATTGTTTTAAAAGAAATTGGGTAGCTAATGAACCTTTTAGGGTGGTATGGCTGGCAAGTTATCGTGGGTAACAGTCCATTGGTAGGTTGTCCAGAGCCTAGCCACACGACCATTCTTTTCCTATTGCCTTTAGATAAATCTTATATCAGGGAAGCCACCAACTTAAAGAAAGAAAAGAAAAAGAAAATATCCAAAAAGAAAAGAAAAAGAAATAGAAAAGGAGAAAAGAAAAGAAAAAAAGAAATAAGCCACATTTCACCGCACGAGTATGGCTAGCAAGTTATCATGGGTGATGAGAGCCTCATCATGAGCCGTAACTAGCTCATTTTGACCTAATAAAGAGAATAAGAGCTCCTACATGACTTAGAAGAGGCTTAATTGAAGGAATAAGTGTTATGAGAAGAAAACATGAAATAAAGGTTAAAACTGTAATTTTACCATTGCAGTACATAAACGGAATTTCTCAGAGACAGAGCATAGGTCAAATGGTCTAAATAAGATAAAAAGTGGGTTGAATCTATCAGAAATGGGTTCATGTGCAATCTAGGAATTAAATGACATTTGGTAACCCTAAAACAGACCCGCTTAATTCAACAAGGTTCCGGTCAGGATAAAAATCAAGTAAACCCTCCAAAAATCATGTAAAAATATCCCCTAGGTCTTAGAACATTCAAATTGGCCTCTGGAACCTAATTTGACCTAGATTAGGGTCCTAGCTCATCAATTGACCTAAATTGGATTTTTACGCAAAATGTCTAGTCAAACGTGGTCAAACCTAAAATCTAACTTCACCATTGGATTCCTTAGGTCCAAATTAGGTTTGTACCAAAATTTAGACCTAAGGGAAGGACATCTTGACCTACTTTGCAAAATAGTCCACCCAATTACATTCTGGCCCCTAACTTTTGAAAACCCTTTCGAAAACCCCTCCAACTTTTCTTGTCACTTTATGCATTCCGGTCCCTTTGCCAATGCAGCAGAAGACCCATACTCCGGCGAAGTTTCGAGGAGGATTTCTCCTTGCTTCCCCAGGGACCTGCTCTCTGATGTGAAAGGGGGGTTCCCTGAGAAGTCCCCTATCACCTGAGCAGCTCCCCATGCCCTGATTCGCACCATACCTCTCGTGCGAACGCTCGAGAGGTGTGGGTGTTGTACCTGCGGCGACCTCCGGTGAGAGCCTTGCTCACCCTCCGTGCATCTGACCCTCTGCTTGTGCCTTTAAAAGAAACCCCAGGACCAGTCGCTGGAGGCAAGCTGTCTCTGACGGAGAATAATCGCCCACTTCATCCTCTCCTCCTCCAACAGACGGCCTGCAGCTTCCGGCGACTAACTCCTCCTCCTCGTCGCTCTGCTGCCTTACCTGCAGCAGGGTTCTCCTAACCCTCTCGTCCGTGTCGTGCTGCACCCGCCGACACCCTTCGCCTGCCTCCTCGTCGCCGATCTCCCCCTCCAGGGCCTCTTCTTCCCCAGCTCCGGCAGGTACGAGCTGGCGGCTCCGCCCTCCCCCCTTCATCCAAAACTTAGGTAAAAGCTTCCTCTCCTCCTCCTTTAAATTTCCCCTTTGTTAATTTATATTTTCGCGCCCCCACACACAACTTCCACCTCCGCCTGCTCCGTCTCCGACCACCCTCTCCGGCGAGCCCATTCCACCTCCACAGACCTCCTCACCCCTCACCGATCACCTCAGAAGCTTCCCCTCACTCCACTCAACAACTTCCCGCTTTTCATTCCCTGCCACACGCCACCTAACGACCCCTCGAAAAAACCCATTTTTTCGACTACAGTCCGACCTAGGGCTGCCACCATACACCGCCTCACGCCTCGCCACCACCCGCACTGGCTTCGCCGCACTCCGGCGAAGCTCCCTGCATCTTCTGACTGGGCCGAGAGGCCGTATTCCTGCTTTTAGGTCACGCCCCCTTCGCCGCCATTGCTGGGCAGGTGAAGCTCCTTCACCTGCAGCTGCAGCTTCGATCTTGCCCAGGCGCTGGTCCCAGGTCGCGCGGAGTATCTCTGTGAAGACTCCTAGGTCTGCAGCTGAGGCAAACCCCTCGCGAGCTGTTGCAATTACCTGCAGCCTCCTCGCCTGCGGACGCTAGTCAGGAGGTGGGACTTTAGTCCCACCTTGGAAGTGCGTGGCTCAGCGCCCGCACATAAATTGTAAATGTGTTCGAGGCTATTCGCCTTCGAACACAGGGGTCAGGTCCCTCACGCACGTACGCGCCACACGCTCGCCCTCGCCCACGCTCACGCCCCGCGGGTCTGGGCTGGATCCGAATACCCGACACTGCGCACTCCTCGCCCACCACCACACGCCGGTGGGCCTGGTCCCGGGCGCGATACCTGTACCCGAATACCCGGCTCTGGGAGAGCGATCCTATGAGAGAAATCTGAGAAAGAGAGAGATGCAGGGAAGGGTAGGGGTAGGTTTTGCTCTGACCAGTTGTGTGAGTGTGTTGGAGCAGAAGAAGAAGAAGAAGCGGAGAAGGAAGAAAGGAAGGAGAAGAAGAGAAGCACTGTAGCAGACCTGCAGTTAAGTCGTCTGACCACTGCATCAGACGACGGTTAAGCAGCGGCCAGAGGAGATAAAGCAGAGAAGAAGGAAGAAGAAAAGAAGAAGACTCTGCAGCTGAAGTGAAGAGAAGAAGATAGGACGAGCAGAAGAAGAAGACAAACAGCCAGGAAGAAAAGAGAACAAAAGAAGAAGAAGAAGAAAGAAGACTTGGCCGCCAGAGAAAAAGAAATTAAAAGAAAGAGAGAAAGAAATAGGAAGAAAAGAGAAGGAAGAAGAAAAGAAGAAGACAGGAAGAGCAGAAGAAGAAGAAGAAGAAGAAGAAGAAGAAGAAAGAAGAGGGAAGAAGATAGAAAGCACAAAAAGAAGAAAGAAGAAGACACAGCCGTGAGAGAAGAAGAGAAGAAGAAGAAGCCAAGACAAAAAATTCTCTCTCCCTCTCTCCCCTTCTCTCTCTCTCTCTCATTTTTGTAATCTAATAGAGAAACTTTGTACTTCTAGAATTCCAGTAGCTCCCTGAGTTCAACCTTGGGAAAACTATTTCCGAGTTAAAAAAATCTATTGTAATGACAACCGTAGCTGTCTTGTCTTATACTATAACGACTGTACTATAATAAACACAAACTAGCATCGCGGTTTGCCGTTTTCAATGGGTATCAGCCTATTGGTAGGTTGTCCATATCCTAGCTCGAGAAATGCATGTATAATTTCTAAACACTTAGGAAGAAGTGGAGAAGTAGAATAAGCTAGGGAGATATACGCTGGGTTCACCCTTGTATTGTACCCATAAAAATAAAAGTACGGAGAAAGTTATCGGTCGGATAGACACACCTTTAGCCAAAATTCTTTTTAAGGTCACCAAGGGCGTAGAACCCGAAGTCTATTCTAATCGTCGATCAGTGAGTCTATCACATTCACGAAAAGATGCTTAGAACTTAGAGTTCTCTTCGAGTCTTGGGTGGGTTGAGTGGCTGTAGAAAGTTGCTCTGAAACCTTAAACTCAAAAATCCAAAAAAATTAGATAAGAAGAAAAGAAGAAAAAGATCCTTCTTTGAATAAGGCGAGGGCTTGAAGCGATCTGTATTTTGGCAAACACCCGGGCGCTGTTGTGTCTCTGTAGTTCAGGTCTTAGTTGAAATTTCTAAGAGTTGAAAAATAACTTTTGCATAAGAAATATGATCTAATTCGCTTATAAATAGCATGTAGTTTTGCTAGAGACTATCAAAAGATAGGCATGGGGGTGTAATGTAAACACGCTTATATCATATAAACCATCTATTTATGCGCGTTCTTTGGCATATAGTTGCATCATACATTATAAATATTGCATAACATGAATGATCTTACATTTAGGTTAGATTATATAAAGTTTAGGTTAATTTTCTTTTTTTGTGGTCAGGTAATCGGGCAATATTATATCGGGGCCTCGGATTGAAGATCCAACCGTATGGATTTGATCAGGGTGACGATCGGAGTTCAACGACTCTAAGATCGCTCTGATCGAAGTTCCGTAGTATCAGATGCAGTATGAGAAATATCAGAGGTCAAGAGGCTAAGATGGTGTAAATTCATACATCATATGATAAATCCGACTGCACAGATGGATAAGGATCGACGATCGCAGCCCAACAACACGAAAATTGGTCCAATCCGACATCCATGGCACCATCTACAAGGCATAGAAGATGGACAGCCAAGATGGCTCCACGTGGTGTCATCTCAGCCTCCCACATCAACCCAAGAACGTCCGCACGACTCACTCCTCAACCGCTCAATCAATCTCAATCGTTGGATCTCAAATCCAACGGCCAAGATTCAATCAAGGTTGCACCTCCTCTTCTGAAGGCCAACGCTCGAGCGCCCTCAGTCGTTGGATCTTCATCTAATGGACGAGGGTGCCTGGGCTCAAAACATAAACGTGACCATCTAGCATGTGATAGCGAAATACGCGTGATTTGTAAAGGCGGGTTTTTAACGTCGTTGTAACACGCGAATCCGCTTTCGCTTTTAAATTTATATCCTAGATAGGGGAGTATCTGGGGTCGTCCAAGGAGGCAAAAATTGCAAAACTAATCCTCTTGCCTATAGATAGATCTCAACTTTCTTTTTGATATTTTTCAGTATGTAATTTTTTTTGTTTTGAAAAGATGAGGGCAAAATGTGAATTGTAACGTAAATTACTAACACCTACAATTGCTTAACTACAACTTAAAAGATAGATATATCTTCTTCCTAAGCTCACTCTAGGCAAGTGGAGGCCTAGAGTAATTAGGAAGGAGAGGTGAAACAAGTGTTAGAACCAAAAGTAACAATTGCAATAGAAAGCTAAAAGAAGGCAATTTAATTGACTAGAATGAGTGTTCTTTTCAATGATAAGTAGAGGAATGCTTCTACTAGAACTAAACAAATCTAAAAGCAAGAAAAGAAACACAAATCCTCTTGCAAAAATGGTGAAGAAGGGAGTCTTCTTGCTCCAAGCCTAGCTGCTCCTTGGCTTGAAAAGAGGGCCTCCTTCTCCTTCCTTGAGAGCTCCTCCAAGGTGGAAGCTTCCACCTTCAGTGCTCTCTCCAAGGGGTGGGTGTGCACCACCCTCAAAATCTCCTCCAAGGTGGCGTGGACCACCTTCAAGATCTCCTCCAAAGATCTTCCTTGCCTGGCTTCTCCTTTGGCTGGATTGACCCAAGAGAGAAGGGAAGAGGGGAAGGCACCAAGGGGACAGAATATCCCCTTAATCTTCTTCTTCTTCTTCTCTCTTGGACGTGGGCTTCTAGGTGGAATATGAGAGTGAATTTGCTAGCCAAGGATGATTTGAATGGTGGTGGGTAGTGGTCTTTTTATAGGATAGGATGGGGGGTTAAGGTGCCCCTTGAAATGGAGGGCTAGGATGGAAGGATGGAGGTGGTTGGTGATCCTATGGCTAAGGTGAGTTGGTGCCAACCCAAGGGGTGTTAAAGGGGGTGGTTATGGTGGTGTTGGTGTCTTTTGGTGGTGGAGAGACACCACCATTTTGGCGCCAACATGGGGTCTTCTAGAAGGGGGGTTAGGTGGATGGTGGAGATGGATTCAAGGGGAATTGTGTGGTGGAGATGAGGGGGAATTTTGGAGGGAAAAGTGGCGCCATTAAGGGGGTGGTTATGGGTAGTTTTTGGCACCACTTTTAGGTGTCTTTTGGAGGTGGTGGGTAGGTTAGGTTGGTGCCAAGTAGGTTGGTGGAGCTAGTTGGGTGGAGTTGTTAGGTGGGTTTTTGGGGTGGTACAAGCCAAGGAAGTTGGAGCATAGCTAAGCTAAGCTAAGCTAACTTAGTTAATGGAGGAGTAGAGGAGAAGGTGTTGGAGCTAGGGTTTGGAGGGAGGAGCTGAGGAGGAGAAGTCTAGAGCTGAAATTGGAGCTGGCTGCTGCTGAAGAGGTTGGCATGGAGCTACTCTAGCTGGCTTAGCTTGCTAGTTCTTTGCTAGCTAGTAAGCCGAGCTAAAGTAAGCTAGCTTCTACCATAATGAGCTGAGGTGAGCTAGGTCTGGTGCTCCCGGGGAGAATCAAGTTGGTTGAGGTAGCTAAGGTATCTTAGCTCAACTGAGCTGAGCTAAGCTAAGTCCCCGGGAGCTGGACTTAAGCTTCCCGAGCTGGGATGAGTTCTTCTTCAGCTGGCTGGAGTTGAGTGGAGCTGGATGTAGCTGGATCTGAGCTGGGGTGAACTCCTGTCAACTCAGTTGAGCTAGCTAGAGTTCCCTGTGAACTAGTGGGTGCTGAGATGAGCTAGACTCAGCTAAGTTGAGCTGGATCTGAGCTGACTTGAGCTAGGGTGAGCTAAGATGAACTCTCTTGAGCTACCATTCAGCTGGGATTAGCTGAACGGAGCTGGGATGAGCTAACCCTAGTTAAAGTGAGCTAGGTTCCAGCTGTGGTGAGCTGGATCGAGCTGAGTTCCAACTAGTCTGGGCTTCTCCTTTGCCATTTTCCTTCTTGAGTGCTAGGGTTTTAAGGATCTGTATATCTGTACATCCCTAACACTCACAAAAACATATTAAAAAGACAAATAAAAAATGCAATGCATGCCTAACCTAATTTATGCCTAAATGCAACCCAAAAACCCGTTTGCGGAGTAAAATTCTAAGAGCTAGGTTTGTTTTAATGCATAAGAATGATGATAAACTGGTGTTTATTAGCATGATAGCACAGTGGCCACGTGCGTGTAGGCCAACCACAGGTCGTGAGTTCAAGCCGCGTAGAGCTTCAAATCAGGGAGTGAGCGCGGCAGCAGTTAATTTTAGCCATCAAATGAGGATTGAGTGGTGATGAGAACCTCATCATGAACCCTAACTAGCGCATTTTGACCTAATAAATTGAACAAAAGCTCCTACAAAACCTAAGGGAAGGCCTAAGACAGGAAATTGCAAATATGAGAATAAAACAATACACATGGGGTAAAACTGTAATTTTTCCATTGCAGCACATAAACGGGATTTCTAAGGGTCTAGACATAGGTCAAATGGGCTTAATAAGAGAAAAAGTGGGATGGTTTGATCAGGAAAGGGTTATGACAAAATCTGGGAATTAGATGACATTCTGTAACCCTAAAACAAGCCCATTTTAATTAAAAAAGTTTCAAGAAAGATAAAAATCAATTAAATCCTCTAAAATTCATGAAAAAATATCCACTAGGGTTTAGAACCTTCAATTTGGCCATTGGAACCTATCTTGACCTAGATTGAGAACCATACCCAATTTTTGACCTAATTTGGGTTTTTGTGCAAAATGTCTAATCAAATAAGGTCAAACCTAAAATCCAACCTCACCATTGCATTCCTTAAGTCCAGATTAGGTCTATACCAAAATTTAGACCTAAGAAAAGGTCGCCTTGACCCATTTTACAAAATGGTCCTCAACAATTACTTTTTGACCCTTAGCTTTTTGAAACCTTGCGGGGAACCCCCTACCTTTCTCGTCATCTTCTTCAAACGGGTCCCCCTGCCACCCGCTTGCGCAGGCCATACCTTCGGCGACTTTGCGCGGAGGATGGCACCGCGCACGCATGGGGAGCCAGCCCCAGATTTGAAAGGGAGACTCCTTGCGTTGTCCCCTGCAGCATGGGCTGACTCCCATGCCTTGTTGGCCACCATACCTCTCGAACGAACGCTCGAGAGGTATGGGTCTCGTTCTGGCCATACCTCCAGCGAGGTATTCCCATCTCATCTTCACGTTTCTCTTTTGGCTGATGCCTATTTAAGGAGCGGCAGCCCTTGCCGCATCCTTAAAGCTTGACTTGGCTGAAGAATTCCCTCGATTTCGTCTTCTCCTCCTCCGGTCAGGAAGTCCAGCGAGCTTCGGCGAGCTCTCCTCTTTTTCGTCGCTCTGCCACAATACCAGTGGCAGAGCCACCTTCACCACCATCCTCCGCGTCGTGCAACACCTGCGCACGAGCCTCTAGCCCTGTCGTCGTCGTCGTCACCTCCCCCCTGGACATCTTCGTCTCCGGCGTGTCACGGCGAAGCTTCTTGAGTGATCTGATAAGGCCGTGAGGCCATTTTTCTTGTCGACAGGTATAGGGTCTTGACCGCCATTGGAGCAAGCTTGGAGAAGCTCGCAAGCCTCTTCTTTGGCCCCAGGCATCAGGATCCCAGGTCCCCGACGCACGGCCACCCTTCGCGAATAAATCCCGCCCATCAATTGGAGGCCAAGGTAGCTGCAGCCTCTGCAATTGGGCGACGACCTGCTGCGGGCACGTGTGAGAAGCGGGTGGGACTTTTAGTCCCACCTCATAAACGTAAGAGAGCAGTGGGTGCCTTAAATTATTTTTCTGCTTTCTTTTGGTTGCCTCAAGACACACAGGGGTGAGGTCCCTCGCCCTTACTCACCTGGCCTCATTCACGACCATCCCCCGCGAACCTGGCCCGGCCTGAATACCCTACCTGTGCACACCCTACCCACCACCACATGCCGGTGGGCCTGGTCTCGGGCGCGTCACCCGACCCGCATACCAGATTGAGGCTCTGGGAGAGCGAACCCTGGAGTGAAATAGAGAGAGAGACGCAGGGCGGGTAGGGGTTAGGTTTTTCCTAACCATATGCCTGAGCGGGAACAGGAGAGGAAGCAAGGAAGGAGCGACTAAGGACTTAGCCGCGGGAAGACAGCTGCGGCCAGAGAGAAAGGAAGGAGGACTTGACGCGGCAGAGAAGCAAAGGAGGAAGATGGCACTGTAGCCGCAGAGAAGCTGAGGGAGAAGGAGAAGGAAGAGAGAAGAAAGAAAAAAGGCGCGAAGCAGAGAAGAAAGAAGAAGAAATCAGAGGAGAAGGCAGAGACAGCAAAGAAGAAGAGAAAAAGAAGAAGCCAAGAAGAAGAAGAAGAAGAAGAAGCAGCTGAAAAGAAGAAGGACTGTAGCAAGTAGCACTTAAGGCGTCTGACCCTTGGAGTCAGACGTCTAAAAGGAGAGAGAAAGGGAGACAAAAGGAGAGAGAGAAGAAAAAAAAAGAGACATTTTTATTTCCCTTTCTCTAATCTTTTTGTAAAATAGTATATATTGTAAATTGTGATTCTCTACTTTTCTAAAATCAAGTGTGCTCCCTGAGTTCGACCTCGGAGATTTTCTGTATTCGAGGAATAAAATATAATCAAACCGATCGAACCACGATCATTTTTTGGCGCCGTTGCAGGGGAGCAACGGGCATTCTAGAAGCTACTAAATCACAATTTTTGATTGAATACTGACTTAATCTCTCTTCTGTTGTGCAGGCGCTGGAAGGCAAGAAGGAACAAGCTGCCGCACAACAACCACACCAAGGGACAGGTAACCTTATACCCCCTCTCTTAAGCCCCTTAAATTCTAAAGAGGAAATAGAAAAGAAAAATCAATCTAGGGTTACCTGTTTTCTATATATAGTAATTCACAGAGTTGCCTGCTTTTAAATTTCAACACATTTTATCTGCATATACACTTAAGGTAACTAGGGCTAAAACCTTCTTGCTTGAGCCCTAGTTACCCAATCCTAAGGCAACTAATTGGACCAATTAGAGCCAACCTAGGATTTTAAGCTAGGGTTTTAGAGACACATCTTCTAATCAAAAACTGAAAATTCCAAAAAGAGGTGTGCCTAAACCATTACTTAAAAAGACCTACTAAGAGAAACCCTAAGAAATCCGGCTCTTAATTCACTTGAACACTAAAAGAAAGGACCTAATAAGCTCTCACAGGAACTAAGAGGTGAAGTTGATCCCTTGGATTTACCAACCTTCAAATTAGGTCGCTCTTGCACAACAAAAGGTTTAAAGTTCAAGTGAAACCCTAAGCACTTTGATCTTAATTAAAAGTGGTAGACTTAAGAGGTCAAGGTCCCCATTCTGGTCTACCTGGAATCTCAGTGACAAGAGAGGTCGGGTTGGGGAAACCCTGTAACCCGTGGGGGCGCTCTACCGTGTAGGGGTCTTCGCGGGACTCACCGTCTCTGGTTGCCCAGGTAATTCTTAGTTGGACGACCTTCTGATCAAGGGGTACCATCCGCCCCGAACCTCTATAGTCACCCAACATATTTTGGGTGTCTTGATTGGGTCCAATACCTTCTAACCTCGTCTAATCCATCAGTGCATGTTCAGTATGTCTTTGAAACCTCCTCTAGAAATCCGCTCCCCCCGAGGCCAAGCCTCAGTACCCTTGTTTGTGCGACAACCACTCCACATAGACCTCTCTTCTGATTCTGAACCTAGTTCCCCTTCTTCTTCCATCATGGCTCAGCCTGTTGAAGAAGAGAATAATCTTGAGCACCAGCTCCAGCATCTTAATGATCTCTTCCAAAACTTCATGAACCCACCGTAGTGCCCCATGATGCGAGATCACTATAATCCTGCTGCGGTGGTAATTGAGCCTCGAGTCAGAATCTCAACTGGAGGACCTGATTCCGAATTGGAGCCCAACATGATTCATGCCATATCAAAATTCTATGGGCTTAACTCTGAAGATCCCTTCCAGCATATCAAACAGCTTAAGCATCTGGCCCAGATTTTCGGGTCAGATGCGCAGAATCGGGATATCTTACTCATGAAGATGTTCTCTTTCTCCCTTATGGACAAGGCGGCTCATTGGTATCAGACGCAAACCCACTCGATCAACACTTGGGAAGAACTTCAGTCCGAGTTTTTGAAGAAGTTATTTCCTGTTGGTCGGACAAACGCCTTGCACCATCAGATTACTCACTTCACGCAGCAGACGAGAGAACCTCTTCATGAGGCATGGGATCGATTCTAGGATCTCATGAGAAAGTGCCCCTATCACGGAGTTCCTAAATAGGAACAAGTCCTATCTTTTTACCAGGGACTCCATGAAGATATTAGATTATTCGTCAATGCAACTTGCGGAGGGAATATCATGGGTCAACATGAAGACACTGTGTGGGAGATTCTCGAGAATATGTGCGAGAACTCCATCAACAATGACTCCATGGGATTATTCGACTGGATGAATGCCCGCGCAGCAACGAACCTTTGGGGAGCACATGAGATGCAGGGCCTGTCCGCATCAGTCGACTTGGAATTAATGGCCAATCGGTTGGACAAGGTCTCAATTATTGAGAAGAAGGTGGACGAGCTGACTCAGCACTTGTAGCGAGCCACCTCTACGTATAACTCCTTCGCACAGCCACCTCCCGCACGGGAAACTGTGCAGAACATTTTTCACCGACCTTCTCCTGGGATGGACTCGTATGCACCTCCATCTGTCTCTAAGATCGGAGGGACCTCCAATCCTTTATATTCTTGCCGGGGGAACTCTACTCCCCCATTCTTCGACTTTCTTGAGCCTTCTCAGACCTGCGAGGACCTCAATGCCATTTAGAATGACCCATTTTCCAACACCTACAACCCTGGATGGCGAAACCATCCCAATTTTCAGTGGGCGGGAAATTCTCAGAACCCAAGACCACCCTTTCAGCCTCGTCCACAAGCCCCTCGTCCTTATCAGCCGCCTCAGCCTCAGCCCAACCCCACTTATCCATCTGGGCCCAACCAAGACCAAATGTCCCTTATCCTCCAAACTTTGGCTGACATTCAAAGAATGAATGCGGCTATCTAGAAACAACACAAGGACGAAATCACAGAGGTCCGCAACCAACTCGCCCAGTTGACGAATTCTCACCGACCAGGCACACTTCCTTCTCAACCTCTGCCTAACCCGAATAACGTGCCGACCCAGCGGCGCGTTATGAACCCAAACCAGGGCCAAGCACACTTGATCTATCAGGCCCCTTCTGTTCCATCACTTGACAAAATGGAAGCATCAACCTCCTATGTGGGTTACCAACAGCAGCAGCCCATCTTACCAACCCCCAACCAGAACCAGGCAAGACTAAATTCGGTAACAACCTGTAGTGGTAAAGCAACCCAAGATCCACCTTATCCAGACCACTCCAAGCCTGGTAGTGACCCAAACCCTAGGACAGTTATCCAGGATGTTCCTATCCCTGTCCTAGATCAAAAACCTGGACCTATCCTAGAGGAACCAACTACGGTTCCATTTCCCGAGGCCTTGACCAAGGGAAAGAGGACAGCTAAACCCGTGGCTCCTGAGGAGGACTTGATCAAGCTCTTTGAGCAGGTCCAAATAAACATCCCCTTGATGGATGCAATTCGCCACGTACCGGCTTACGCATGATTCTTGAAAAACGTGTGTACACCCCAGCGTAAGTCGTGAACCAAGAGTGGGAGTCCGATTGCACTATCAGAGCAAGCCAGCTCTGTGATCCTGAGTAAACTCCTACCCAAGGGAAAAGACCCAGGCACTCCCCTGATTTCATGTAAGATTTGTGAAACCCAGTTTGATAGAGCATTATTAGACCTAGGTGCCTCCATAAACTTGATACCGACATCCCTGCTTAACCACCTAGAAGAATCTGAATTGAAACCAACTGTGGTGACATTGCAGTTAGCCGATCGATCTATCAAGTCACCTGAGGGAATTCTTGAAGACGTTATTGTTAGGGTGCGGGATTTCTACTTCCCTGTAGATTTCATAGTTCTAGACATGGACGCACCTGAGAATCCAAGGAATACACCAATCATATTAGGGAGACCTTTTCTGGCCACTGCAAGGGCCAACATAAGTTGTGAAGAGGGCTAGATAGAGCTGAAATTTGGGAATCAGACTCTCAAGATTGATATCTTTAAGGCCCAACAAGGGATTAATTATAGTGTGATAGAGCGAATTTGTGACATCAGAGCAGTGGTTGATGAACCACAAATTGAGGACGACATAATTATCCCTCATCAACCACAAGAAGATCTAAAACTACAATTGGAGGAGTCAAAACTTGATCTAAACAAACCCATAACTCCTACCCTTGTACCCCAAACCCACTCTGAACCACCCGCTGCTGCTGATAACCCCGTTCTTGAACTCAAGCTCCTTCCCGATCATTTGAAATATGTCTTTTTGGGTTCCAATCAGACACTTCCGATGATTATAAACTCCAAACTCACACCTGACCAGGAATCCCGACTGATTGATGTTCTCCAGCAACATCACAAAGCCATTGGTTGGACTCTCGATGATTTGACTGGAATAAGTCCCTCTTATTGCACACACCGCATCTATTCTGAAGAGGGTGCACGACCTTCACGTGAGATGTAGAGACTCCTGAACCCCAATCTGCAGGAGGTTGTGAAAAAGGAGATCATTAAGTAGTTAGATGTAGGGATCATCTACCCGATCTCCGACGGTCGCTGGGTGAGCTCAATCCAGGTTGTGCCTAAGAAGGCAGGGCTCACCACCATCACAACTGAAACCGGAGAGATCATACCTACCCGTATAGCCAACTCGTGGAGAGTCTGCATAGATTACCGAAAACTCAATTCCTCCACGAAGAAGGATCATTTTCCACTACCATTTATTGATCAGATTCTCGAAAAACTAGAGGGAAATAGATTCTTCTGCTTTCTTGACGGGTACTCCGGTTACAACTAAGTGGCGATTCATCTAGAGGACCAAGAGAAGACCACGTTCACTTACCCCTTCGGGACTTACGTGTTCCGAAGGATGCCTTTCAGTCTCTGCAATGCACCTGCGACTTTTCAGCGGTGCATGCTTGCCATATTCTCTGATATGGTAGGTGATTATCTGGAAGTCTTCATGGATGACTTCTCAATTTTTGGGGCATCATTTGACGATTGCCTCCAACACTTGGCTCACATACTCAGGCGTTGCATTGACGTAAATCTGGTTCTTTCCTGAGAAAAGAGCCACTTTATGGTGCCTGAGGGGATCGTCCTGGGACACTTAATTTTTGAGAGAGGCATCCAAGTGGATCGAGCCAAGGTTAATCTGATTTCTAAACTTCCTATGCCTAGCTCGATCCGGGACATCCGATCTTTTTTGGGGCACGTTGGTTTTTACTGTCGTTTCATCCCTGAGTTTTCGAAAATCGCACGCCTCTTGACCACTCTTCTCTCCAAGGATGCACCCTTTGAGATTTCCAAGGAATGCACTTAAGCTTTTGAGATCCTTCGTGACCGAGTCACCCAAGCCCTGATCTACAGTCCCCTGATTGGGCTCAACCCTTTGAGATCATGTGCGATGCATCTGACTTCGCTGTTGGAGTGGTTCTGGGGCAGAAGATTGACGGGAAACTCGTGGTCATCTACTACGCTAGCAAGACACTTGACGAGGCTCAGCGTAACTACATGGTTACGGAGAAAGAGCTGCTAGCTGTAGTATTTGCCCTAAAAAAATTCAGATATTATCTCCTGGGTTCCCATGCTATAATCTACTCGGATCACACAGCTGTGAGGCATCTCCTTGCGAAGAAGGATGTGAAGCCTCGATTAATCTAATGGATCTTGCTGTTGCAAGAATTCGACCTCGAAATTTGCGACAAGGTGGGAAGACAGAACGTGGTAGCTGACCACTTGTCTCGCCTTCCTTCTGAATTCATCGACCCTTCTGGACGGAGCATTTTCCTGATGAGCACCTCTTGACTATTGGTACAGGACTTCCATGGTTTGCTGATATAGTAAACTACTTGGGATCACACCAGATCCCGTCTGATTGGCCGAAGGCCAAGAAAGACAAGTTGCGCTCCGATGCCAAGTACTACATCTGGGAAGACCCATGCTTATTCCGCATAGGTGCTGACCAAATTATCCGGCGATGTGTCCCGGAGGTCAAAATCAATGACATACTCTCTTTTTGCCATGACCAGGCATGTGGTGGCCATTTTTCAGGGCATAAAACCGCATCAAAATCCTCCAATGTGGCTTTTACTGGCCCACTATCCTCAAGGATGCATGCAGTCACTGTAAGGCATGCAGTCATTGCCAAACTTTGGGCAACACGAGCCATCGTGACATGATGCCTTTACAGGCGATTCTCGTATGCGAGATTTTTGATATTTGGGAGATTGATTTTATGGGCCCCTTCCCTATCTCGGACGGCTTCGAGTACATTCTATTCGTTGTTGACTACGTGTCCAAATGGATCAAAGCCATTCCGAACCGAACCTGTGATCACAAAATCGTCATCAAATTTATTCATCATAACATCTTCTCACGGTTCGAGATTCCTCGAGCTATCATCTCTGATGGAGGGACCCATTTTACCAACGCTCAGTTCAGGTCACTGATGACCAAATACAAGGTGTCGCATCGAATCTCTACTCCTTGTCACCCCGAGACTAATGGTCTAACTCAACTATCAAATCGGGAGATCAAGAAAATCCTACAGGTTACTGTTCGACCTGACAGGAAGGACTAGTCATCCTGACTTCCGGAAGCTTTGTGGGCTTATAGGACCGCCCACAAGACCCAATTAGGTATGTCTCCTTTTAGACTGGTGTACGGGAAGGCATGTCACCTTCCCGTCGAACTAGAGCATAAAGCCTATTGGGCAGTTCGGAATTGCAACCTAGATCTTTCTAACGCTGGAACCCACAGAAAGCTTCAGATAAGCGAGATTGATGAATTACGCCGTGATGCGTATGAAAATTCACGAATCTACAAAGAACGTGTTAAAGCCTTTCATGACAAGCACATATCTAGAAAGATCTTTCACCCTGGTCAGAAGGTCCTACTCTTCGATGCCTGACTTAAATTGTTCCCTGGAAAACTGCGATCCAAGTGGGTCGGACCATATCTTGTCCGAATAGATTTTTGGAAATGGAGCCGTCGAGATCAGTCCGCTCAGTCACGATTCCGAACCTTTCGTCGTGAACGGCCAGAGACTCAAACCGTTCATTGATGTAACCGACACAGATTTGGCTAAGTCATCATTTATCCTCCATTCTCGCTGAGCTAATTGCACCCAACCGATGGCGTAAAACTCAACGCTTAACGAGTGGCAGCCCATCAATCTTTTTGAAAATCGAAACCTTTTTTTTTCTTTTGACATTTCTTTGCACTTTAGGTTCATTCCTTAGGATAGCCGACTTCACCTTAGGTACTCGTACCTAAGATTAGAAATCGTCTGCAATACTCACCTCGACTCATCCACTCACCTAATATATGTCCTAATGTATGAACCAAGTCAAATAAAAACCCCCCTAATGTACAATGAGGACATTGCAAACCTTAGGCATGGGGGGGTATGAAAGTGCAATGAAAAGTCATAACAAGAAAAGGTTTCAACAAAAAAAAAATCACATATACCAAAAAAAAAAATTTGAGGAGGGAAGAAAGTGCTGGTAAGCTTCACAAAAGGAGGAAAAGAGCAGAACATTAAAAAGGAGCACAAAATAAAAAAAAGAAAAGGGATAGCCATTAGTAAGAAATTTAGGAATTAACCAAAGTTCTAGACCACTTTAAAGAAAAGTAAAGAGAAAGTGCACAACAAGATTAGTAAGAACGCGAACCTTAGGCATTCTTATCTAGACTCTTAGTACCCATTAAGATCTAGATACTCCTCAAGAGGTTGAGGAAAATGAAAAGCTTAAGTATTAGGTCTAAGGCTTAGGGAGTATTCGGCCTCGCTAACTGACCTTCGGTTTACGGGACTCGGTAACCTAAGCACCCAAATTCACACACACAGTTTGGTTCAGCGAGCATAAATATCAAAATCACGCAAAAGCATTTCAAATATTCTGAAAATGTCACCTAGATTAGGAGCGGCCGATCAACACAAGTTGATTTGGACGAGTTCCCGGCACGGAGAGGTAGGAAATTCCCCTCGAAGATGCGTAATAACATATCATCTCCTCGGTGCTTGTATCCTAGGATATTTATATATTCTACCGAGGGCATGTAAGCACTCTGCTGGTTCAGATTCCATGGATGGCATTATCACGGAATATCAATTGCCAGGGTTCGAATTCGGCCACGGAATACCATGGATGGGATTATCTCGAAATCTCGAAAGCCAGGGTTCTGGGGGTTACCATGGGCGATGCTATCTCGAATCATCAATTACCAAGGACCTTTGAGGATTGATGATGGGGATGAGGAATCCGATACAGACCGCGTCGTGAAGCCAATCCTAATCTTGAATTAAAAAGAGAGAGAAAACTCTCCAAACAAATAAACCCTCTGTCTCTCTCTTACAAAACACACTGCAAACTGAACCAAGGCTACAAATGTCTCAAGCATGGGTGCTTTAACCACGGAGTCCAATAAACTTTAGGGTAGTTCCTGTGGGCCATAAAAACCTTTGCTAAAGACTGAGGCTAAAGCTAGATAGATCTGGATCTTGGTTGGTATTAGAGTACCTTTTAGGCCCATAGTTGGTATTCTGACCTAATCAAGGAGACAAGAAAAAAAAAAGCACTTATCAAATTTGATGAAAGGAATTCATGGTCTAGAATAGAGGTTAAAACCTTAAATTTTTACTAAGGGACTAGCAAAAGCTAGGCATGGGAGTATGATGAGAACCTCATCATGAATCCTAACTAGCACATTTTTACCTAATAAAATGAACAAAAGCTCCTACAAAACCTAAGGGAAGGTCTAAATAAGGGAATTGCAAATCTGAGAATAAAACAATACACAAGGGGTAAAACTGCAATTTTACCATTGCAGGACATAAAAAAGATTTCTAAGGGCCTAAACACAGGTCAAATGGGAATAATAAGAGAAAAAGTGGGATGGTTTGATCAGGAAAGGGTTATGACAAAATTTGGGAATTAAATGACATTCTGTAACCCTAAAATAAACTCACTTTAATTCAAAAAGTTTCAGGAAAGATAGAAATAAATTAAACCATCTAAAATTCATGAAAAAATATCCCCTATGATTTAGAACCTTCAATTTGGCCATTGGAACCTATCTTGACCTAGATTGAGAACCATACCCAATTTTTGACCTAATTTGGGTTATTGTGCAAAATGTTCGATCAAACATGGTCAAACCTAAAATCCAACCTCACCATTGGATTCCTTAGGTCAAAATAAGGTTTATACCAAAATTTAGACCTAAGAAAAGGTCGCCTTGACTCATTTTACAAAATTGTCCTCAACAATTATCTTTTGACCCCTATCTTTTTGAAGCATTGCGGGGACCCCCGACCTTTCCTGTCATCTTCTTCAAACAGATCCCTCTGCCACCCACCTGCATAGGCCATACCTCCGGCCACTTTGCGCGGAGGATGGCACCATGCATGCATGGGGAGACGGCCCCACATTTGAAAGGGAGATTCCCTGCGTTGTCCCCTGCAGCATGAGTCGGCTCCCATGCCCTATTGGCCACCATACCTCTCGTGCGAACGCTTGAGAGGTATGGATCTCGTTCCGGCCATACCTTCGGTAAGGTATTCCCATCTCATCCTTGCGTTTCTCTCCCGGCTGACGCCTATTTAAGGAGCGGCAGCCACTACTGCATCCTTAAAGCTCGACTAGGCCGAAGAATTCCCCCGATTTCCTCTCCTCCTCCGGTCAGGAAGTCCAGCGAGCTCCGGCGAGCTCTCCTCCTCTTTTTCATCGCTCTGCCACAATACCAGTGGCAGAGCCGCCTTCACCACCTTCCTCCGCGTCGTGCAACACCTGCGCACGTGCCTCTAGCCCCGTCGTCATCGCCGTCACCTCTCCCCTGGACATCTTCGTCTCGGCGTCAGTAGATACGCGCCGACCGCCTCCTCCCTCCTTTCATCTGTTAAGTAGGTTAGAACTCTTCTCCTCGTTCCCCTCTTCATTTCCCCTCTCTTATTTTGCATTTTCGACCCCTCGACACCACAGACCACCGCCATCTTCTCCATCTTCGGCAGCCCACCGGCGAGGCGCATCCACCGCGTCACACCTCCACACACCTCGCCAGACACCCCACAAGCTCCGCCATGACTCACTGATCATAACCCCTCTTCCCATTCACCTCCACACACCCCCAACACACCCCCCAAACACACCCACCTACATAGCCACAGGGTGACCTAGGCACGCACGCCCAGGCCACCCTTCACCACACCGACCACCGAGCCACCTTCGCCGTGTCACGGTGAAGCTTCCTGAGTGATCTGATAAGGCCGTGAGGCCGTTTTTCTTGTCGACAGGTGCAGGGTCTTGACCGCCATTGGAGCAAGCTTGGAGAAGCTCGCAAGCCTCTTCTTTGGCCCCAGGCATCAGGATCCTAGGTCCCTGACGCACGGGCACCCTTCGCAAATAAATCCCGCCCATCAATTGGAGGCCAAGGTAGTTGCAGCCTCTGCAATTGGGCGACGATCTGCTGCGGGCGTGTGTGAGAAGCGGGTGGGACTTTTAGTCCCACCTCGTAAACGTAAGAGAGCAGTGGGTGCCTTAAATTGTTTTTCTGCTTTCTTCTGGTTGCCTCAAGACACACAAGGGTGAGGTCCCTCGCCCTTACTCACCCAGCCTCATTCGCGACCATCCCTCGCGGACTTGGCCCGACCCGAATACCCTACCTGTGCACACCCTACCCACCACCGCACGCTGGTGGGCATGGTCCCGGGCACGTCACCCGACCCGCATACCCGATTAAGGCTCTGGGAGAGCAAACCCTGGAGTGAAATAGAGAGAGAGACGCGGGGAGGGTAGGGGTTAGGTTTTTCCTAACCATACGCCTGAGAAGGAACAGGAGAGGAAGCAAGGAAGGAGTGACTGAGGACTTAGCCACGGGAAGACAGCTGCGGCCAGAGAGAAAGGAAGGAGGACTTGACACGGCAGAGAAGCAAAGGAGGAAGATGGCACTGTAGCTGCAGAGAAGCTGAGGTAGAAGGAGAAGGAAGAGAGAAGAAAGGAAAAGGCACGAAGCAGAGAAGAAAGAAGAAGATATCAGAGGAGAAGGCAGAGACAGCAAAGAAGAAGAGAAAAAGAAGCAGCAGCTGAAAAGAAGGACTGTAGCAAGTAGCACTTAAGGCATCTGACCCTTGGAGTCAAACGTCTGAAAGGAGAGATAAAGGGGGACAAAAGGAGAGAGAGAGAAGAAAAAAAAGGAGACATTTTTATTTCCCTTTCTTTAATCTTTTTGTAAAATAGTATATATTGTAAATTGTGATTCTCTACGCTTCTAGAATCAAGTGTGCTCCCTAAGTTCGACCTCGGAGATTTTCTGTATTCGAGTAATAAAATATTGTCAAACCGATCGAACCACGATCAAGGGGCATTGGAAGTGGCGACGTGGTGTGATGGATGGGCGAGGATAGCATATGTGCGCGATCCAACGCACCATCGCTCGCACAGGGTGCGCGATTAGGAGCCGACGTGATGCACTTTATGTCGTCCGATCTTACGATCGAACGACTGAGAAGGGTTGAACATCCATAATCGTTTCGTGCGAAGAAGAAGAGGAGGCGGGCGGGTGTGATCACACTAAGCTCTCGTTCATGGCTTTAGTCACGCTTAAATTCGTCACTAAAGACTCTTGCATTAATGTTTTTAACTTGAAATGGCCTAATTGCCCCTTCAAACCTCACCTATAAATAGCCCTACGACCCCCACATATTTCTCATCCCTTCCCCTCTTCTCTCACCCCCTCAAAGGTTCTACGAGCTTGTCATAAACCCAGGATGCTCCATTAGAGTTAAAAATATAATTTTTCCACCTTCTTACCTCCTTCGTGGAGCATCCCATGATGGTCCTTTCACCGCCATTCGGGAAGTGGATCCTGCTGCATCGTCGCCTTGCCCCGTCCTCCGTTATCCATTGTTAAGACCCGTGACATCAAAACACTTTAAGTCGTCTGGGAATTGGTCCAGACATCTGGACACCTTCCCAGACGTTTGGAAATTAATTTTTGCGTGCGTATGATCGTGAGTCTACGCGCGTGCCGCTCACAGACTGACCCCAGCAGCCTTCTCCTCTTTCTCACCCCTCGCCGACCTGCAGAAGCTTTTCCCCCACGCCTACAAATACCCCCTCCTCTCCCTCACGCCACCCCACCCCATCCGTCTCCTTCCTCCAACGCGAGAGCGAGAGTGAGAGCGAGCGTGGCAGCTGCAGCCGGGTACAGCGGCGGAGAGGAGAAGAGCAGAGACAGGGAAGAGAGAGAGCGCGCGAGCCGTGAGAGAGAGAGCTCACTGGAGCAGCTCGAGGTCTGCCAGCGTGCACAAGGCGGAGGGTGTGTCGGGGAGGTTTCCCCAACGCTGCTGCAGCATAGCAGCGGATGAGCGGCTGCGTGGCGAGGTTGCGTGCAGCGAGAAGAAGATGAAGGAGGTTCTGATTCTGGGATTTTTTCCCTGGACCTACATCCAGATGACGTGGATGACGTCTGGAGGAAGATCCAGACGACTGTGAGGTACATATTTCCTCCTATGCTTCCTTTTGCAGGAATGGCCATGCAGGCCATTTCGCCGAAGCTTTATTGCGTGCCATGTTGAGAGAGTTTTGCGTGCGCGTGCAGGTTTCGCTTCGGGAAGGTGCGGGACACGCCCTCCCACGCAATTCAAACGTCTGAGTGAGTCACCAGATGGCGGAGAGCATCTCCAGACGTCCGGAGAGATAGTCGGACGTCTGAAACTAGGTCCAGACGGTTTAGCAGGATCCCTGGACATCTGAGGAGTAGCGCAGAGTGAGGTATGGATCTGGACCCCTTTTAAGACGTCTGATTTGAGTCAGAATTATCATTTTTGACCCGTTTAGGGTCCGTTCAAGGTCTGATTTTCACGTTTAAGATTCTGTTCTTCTTCGTATAAGTTCCTCTACTTGTTGGAATGCTTGTTATCATGTTCTGAGTTGTTTCTTGTGGTTGATCCTTGTGTTAGGACCTCATTCTGTTGCGGACTTGGGGGTCGCGGAGGCACGTGGACCTGCTGATCACGCCCCCATTTCTCCCGATTTTGCGAGTAGAGTGGCTTCCCTTAGTTAATTACAAACATAAATGCATATCTGAAATAAATGATAGATCCTAGGGCATGGCATGAATCCTAAGACCTGAAAACTAGATTGAATGATAGATCCTAGGGTATGGCATGAATCCTAGGACTAGAAACACTGGAATGATTGTATTAAATGCCTGAAATGCAGTCTTGAAATGAGTAGATGGAATAATAACTGCCTGTAATTGGATAATAGCTACCTGTGAAATGTAGAGTACTGTTGTTAGTAGCTGCTACATGTAATTTCTGTTGGTTGAAATTAAATACGAGCTGCTTGTATATAAATTGGAAAAGAAAGATTGAATGTTGGAAACACCTGCTATATGCGAATAAACCTGAATGATGAAACCTAGTATGGCTTGGCCTGAGGAGACATGAGCACTAACCCTATGAGGAATTAGGAGTGGAGCTCATGAAAATAAAATATAAATTGGAAAAGAAAGATTGAATGTTGGAAACACCTGCTATATGCGAATAAACCTGAATGATGAAACCTAGTATGGCTTGGCCTGAGGAGACATGAGCACTAACCCTATGAGGAATTAGGAGTGGAGCTCATGAAAATAAATAGAATGGAACTGGAAAAGTGAATGGGAAAGTGTGTTGTCTCTTGGGTACGTGGTACCAAAGAGAGCACATATTACCTCTTGGTGTAGAGGGGAGCTTGCTGCCTTCAGGTCGAGACCGGGGTGAGTTTGGCCACTTTGCACCGACTTTCTGGCCCTCGCGTACACAGTACCGGGGAGAGCTGCTAGTGTAGGGAGAGAGCTAGCCACCCCATGGGGCCCGGGGTTCAGCTAGCCGTCCTACATCGACTTGTTAGGCTCACTGGGCAAACCAAGGTAATCAAGCGAGGGTGTGCGGACTGTGGAGGGGTGAGTCCCCTGTTTGGTTACTGTGGAGGGGTTAGACCCCTGTTACTGTTGAACGATTACGAACCTACGCTAACGTGTTTGGTTTTGGAAAACCCGTCGTTGTAGTTCGAAAGCGAAGGATTCGAGTTCAACAAATAAAATTTATACCGAAATAAGAATTCCGGGTCGAACTCAGGGAGGCTACGTTGATCTATATTCGCAATTATGTTTTTTTAGGATTTTTTTGATAAACAAGGCGAAATAATTACAATGGAGCTATCAAACTGAGAGAGAGAGAGAGAAAGAGAGAGAGAAAGAGAACATGCATTCAATATTTCAATTGTTTATACAAGCAAACGAAATGAAAGTTACACTAGAAAGCGGGAAATCAATTACACTATAAAGCAGGAAAATTCTACACTAGAAAAGCTGTAAATAAGAATGGGAGAGAGAAGTTATCCTCCTTGACGGTCGCTTGGAGGATGAGCCGAACGAGACGACGTCTGGACGAACGAGAACGGAGAAGGACGAGGGAGGACGAAGCAGAAGAGCGGGAACGGAGCAGCACGCCGTCGTCGTCGCGGGATCCACTTCCGAAGGGGGACGAAAATTTGGACTTTATCTCGCGAGAAGCATCCCGGGTGTGGGACAAGCTTCTCTTGAGCTTTGGAGAGGTAGAGAGGAGAAGGAAGGGATGAAAATTTCGTATGGAGGGGGTCTCCTTTTATAGTTGGAAGGAGTGGGGGCAAAATGGACATTACATCTTCAAAATAATAAATAAGGGGTCTTTAGTGACGGATAAAACCGTCACTAAAGCCCTCAACGTGGGCGTAGCCGCCGCGCCCACGCGCGCCCGCTCGGCTGCCCGCGCGTAACGCCTACGCACGTCGCTTGATTTTCAGCCGTCCGATCGCGAGATCGGACGGCTTAGATCGCGTCCGCGCCCGCTGCGTAGCGCACCTCCCGCGTGTGATCGCGCGTTACGCCCGGCGTCCAATCGCGCGTCGTCCTGATTGAGCGCACGCAGCCGTTGGATCTTCATCTGACTCTCGTCCGCGCCTGCTCGCCCGTGCCTTCCACCCCCTCACCGCGGCTCGAACCCGCGACCTCCGCTTCGCCCGCAGCTGCGTCGCCGCTGCGCTACGCGGGCGAAATGGTCGCGCGGACGCTTTTAAGCGCGAGCGACCGCAGCCGTTGGATCGAGATCCAACGGCGGAGAGGAGACGGTGCGCGGTCTTCACAAGACGCATGCGGCCGATTGGGCGGCTGAGATGGCGCCACGTGGCGCTATCTTGGCCGTCCATCTTCTGGAAGTTGTAGATGGTGCCACAGATGTCGGATTGACTCGATTTTTGTGTCGTTGGGCTGCGATCGTCGATCCGAATTCATCCGTGTGGTCGGATTTTCCATCTGAAGTGCGGATTTACACCATCCTGGACCTTGATCTTCTAGGGTTCCCCGGTCTCTATCTGATGCTACGGATGCCTGATTAGGGCGATCTTGGAGTCGTTGAACTCCAATCGTCGCCCTGATCATATCCATACGGTTGGATCTTTGATCCGAGGCCCCGATAAAATATTTGCCCTGTCCAAGCACATAAAAGGAGACAATTAACCTCCATTTTATTCAAACTACTCTAAATGCAAGATGATGCATGTAATGCAATATTTATATCATGAAATGCAATCCTATGCTTAAGAACATGCATAAATAGACATTTTAAGTAGTGTAAATGTGTTTACATCATACCCCCATGCCTATCTTTTGCTAGTCCCTAGCAAAAACTATATGCTATTTATAAAAGAATTAGGTTAGATTATTTGGACCTGAGTTATTTTCAATCATTAAGAAATTGTCTACTTAAGAACTGAACTTTCAAAGACACAACAGTGCCCGGGTATCAGCCAAAATGCAGACCGCCTCAAGCCTCGCCTTATTCAAAGAAAAATTTCTTTTTCTCTTTTTACTCTTTTCTAATTTTTTTTTTTTTTTTGGATTTTCAAATTTTAGGGTTCAAGAGTGGCTTTCTACGACCATTCAACTCACTCAAGATTTGATGAGAATCCTAAGTTTTAGGCATCTTATTGTGATTGTGATAGACTCGTTGACCGGCAATTAGAACAGACTTCGGATTTCTACGCCTCTAGGTGACCTCAAAAAGAATTCTGCCTGAAGGTGTATCTTTACAACCGGTAGCTTTCTCCCTACTTTTATTTTTTAACGGGGTCAACACAAGGGTGAATCCAGTGTATATCTCCCCGGTTTATTCTACTTCTCCGCTTTTTCCTAAGTGTTTTGGAAATTTTTAGTGCATTTTCTGAGCTGGGTTCTGGACAACCGGTCGATGAGCTGTTACCACCGACAACTTGCCAGCCATACTCGTGCGGCGAAGTGTGGCTTATTTCTTTTTGTTCTTTTCTCCTTTTTGATCTTTTTTTTTTTTTTTAAGTAGGTGGCTTCCCTGGTTTAAGATTTACCTAAAGGCAGCAAAAAGAGAAAGGTCTAGTGACTGGGCTCTGGACAACCTACCTATGGGCTGTTACCCACGATAACTTGCCAGCCATATCACCCTAGAAGGTTCATTAGCTACCCAATTTCCGTAAAAATCGCCGAACAACGAGTCAGTGCAAAGAAAGTGTGTAGATGCTTAAGACTCGAAATTCCCTCAAATCAGAGGGCGGGTTGATAAGTCGTGTACTTATCACCCAAACTTATTTATTCCAATTATAATAGAATTAAGATGGCGAGAACTCGAAAAACAAATCCACATTTTAGTGGATACATAGGCTGATTAAGTCCAAAGACCTGAAGGGTCTTTGTGTTCAAACCATAATATAGTATTTCTTAAGATCGAAAATTTTCTTAAACCCAAATTCTCTTTCCTAATTTTGATTTTTTTTTTTTATAAAATAAAACAAATCTACGGAGCTGACGAATGAATTCAAAGATAAATATCCACCCCCCCATGCCTATCTAATGCAATGTCCTCATTGTATTAAAAAGACATAAAACAGAGTGGAAAAGCGTAGAAAGCACCTGAATTGCGTGGATATCGGGTCCGCTCCGAGATGAAAATGAAAAAGAACTGTATATGTGCTGAGTTTAGTGCCTTCAGCTAGGCACACTATACAAAGAAAAGAAATGAAGAATTCAGAAGTGCAGGTCAAAATTAGAATAAACAGAAGAATCCTCCGACCTGTCAACAGAGGTCCACAGATGTGGACCAGATTGTGGTGCAGACCCACACCCCATAATCGAGAATATCTTAGGTTCTGGATAAAAATTACCCAAAACCTAAAATCAGAATGTAAGCGGGATCGGGCCTGCGATTTATGAGGATGCAACCCAAGACCAAAAAGTCGAGTTACAGAAAATTGAAACTCAAAAGGATAATCGTTGAATGTGTGCTTGAGTTGAACATCCTCGAAACAAATGTCGTAAGGGTTCTGATTTGATGGTTTCAGCTTAAAAGGAACCCTTCGACTCAATCTTCCATTTCCTCCAAAATTAACTTCCCAAATTAGAACTTCCCCGCTCCTATCCTCCTCATTAAGTGTATCAAATTCCAAGACCTCTTGTATATTCGTCACCCCGTCTGGAATCTCCAAGTCTAAATGATGTGGCAGAATCAAAATTGACTTGGATCTAATTATCTCAGAATTAGAATCATCAATAAGCTCAACAGGGTGTAACTGATAATCAGGGCATTGAATTAATTCCTCCAGAAAATGCGATTCTGGATCCGTATCGTGTGCCCTAATAAGATCAGTTTCCTCAGTTATTGGGCTATCAAATGATCTATCAGATTCCTCAGGCCCAATCGTCTCACAAAAATCGTGATCTGAAAACTCGTGTGAGACTTCGCAACTTGAATCTTCACCATCAGGATCCGTATCAATGTATGTACCAAAATCATTTGTCACTTTGCGTTCCAAGGAGACATACGTTTCCTCGTAACCCGGCTCAGGGATTTCAGGTGAAGAAATCAAATCATCCTTAATTGGTTGTTTTAATTCAATCTAGTCAGCTTCGTAACACGTGTCCCCCCCAACAGGTGCCTGAGCGGGTTCTGTCATTGGCTTTCCTGAAGAGAGTTCATCCTGGGAATTATTCCAAGATTGAATCAAAGCAACAACGAATCTCATCCTCAATTTCGCTAATTTCCCAAGTAGAAACTCACCCGGGTTCTTATCCTTAACATCCTGGAGCCAATCCAACAAAGACTTATTTAAATCATCAATCATTTCAATCAGGGGCTCCAATCTCTCAATGCAAGGTATTGGCTGAACTTCTAAAGATTGAATGATATTCCTCAAGTTAGCCAGAACCTTATCTTGAACCTGATTAACCTGAACCAAATGAGTTGGTTCAGGGTTGGGCGGGTTTGACATCAATGTAGAGGAATTAACGAATTGAGATTCGTTATACCCATCCTGATAATAGGTCATTTCAGATTGTTCAAAAGATGGAGATGACCTAAAGGCAATGAAATCAGAGGATGGGTAAGGATCAGTGTATCCTTCTTGATTGTAGATCGCATTAGGTTGTTCATGAAAGGAGGACGATCTATAATCGATGCAACTCTGAGAAGGATAGAATTGAGAATCAAAGTGTTCAGGGTTAGACCCTAAACACGGGGGTCCGGAATTATATCCCCAATCCTAATTATCCCAACTAACTGATGGTCGATTACAATACGAGTTGGGATAATTGTCATGTTGAGGATAATTTACAACAGGAGGGAAAGAGCGGGAATGCGTGAAATATGTGAAAGGATTCATGAGACACGGGAGGAAGAAAGGTGCCCTGCAATACAAACAATCAAACCTGTCCTTAAATGGGTTAGCCTACAGACCTACAGACTCCCAAAACCCGTCTTGAGATAAAGGAACGATTTGATCTACTTCTGTCTGTTCAATCCAACCAGTTAGAAGGAGGGACTGGGGAGAAGGTTCTTCCTTCGGCTTGCGCCTCCGGTTCCTAGTGTACCCCCCAGCCGCGATCGTTTGACTCTGCTCCCCTAGCTAGACATCAGATTGAACAGTAGAAACAGACTAATCGAAAATAATCTCGTTCTGAGTTCTGAAGAGCGAGTCCAATCCTTAAGGCCAACGTCTACTCTATTTTATTTAGGGCTAGGTTTGAATGTGCTTTGGAATGTGATGGGCCCTTTAAATGGGTTGTGCCCTTAATGATTGATTGCTTTGTGTGTGCGTGCACAACCAGTGGTTTTCAAGCAAGATTATTTTTGATGTGGTGAATTTTAAGGTTCAAATCTTGCTTAGTAGCTTTTAGGATTCATCTTTAGGTGTTTTCAATCAAGTTTCATTGGTACACCAGGTTTTGCAAGCACAGGTGAAGATATTTTCCTTTAAAGTTTAAAAAGAATGTGGAGTGCCTGGTAGATCCCTAAGAGTTGAACCTAATTGGCAGCTACTTGATGAGTTGATTTTATTTGAAGTGGTGCGGCCCAAACAACTCAAACAACTGGCCTGATGCACCACCTAATTAGGCACACAAATGATTACCCAATCTGATTTCTACTCGATTATGTGTTTGGATGTGTGTACCGGCTCCTAAGATTGGTTTACCGGTTGAGTTAGAAAATCAGATGAGGTTGTGTACCTCTGTGAGATTTTTTTTTATTTTTTTCTTTTTTTAATGTGGGGGTTGGAGTGAGTATGGATGTCAAACAACAAACAATCTAACCTTAGAGTTTATAAGAACACCTAGGTTGATTGATGTTTGAATTATTATGTGATGAAATAAAATCTAATGGGTGGGAGGTGGGGGATAACTTACAAAACCTTCCACAGCACTTTACTCCGATCTACCGCTTTTGCCTGTCTCAAAAGAGTACCTGCAATTACAATAAGAAAGGAAAAAAAAAAAGTGAAGTAAATGATTTGTAAGTTACAAAATGCGAAGAGAAATCAAAGAGCATTGCCTACCCGGCAACGGCGCCAAAATGTTGAACGTGTTACGAACCTACGCTAACGTGTTTGGTTTTGGAAAATCCGTCGTTGTAATTCGAAAGCGAAGGATTCGAGTTCAACAAATAAAATTTATACCGAAATAAGAATTCCGGGTCGAACTCAGGGAGGCTACGTTGATCTATATTCGCAATTATGTTTTTTTAGGATTTTTTTGATAAACAAGGCGAAATAATTACAATGGAGCTATCAAACTGAGAGAGAGAGAGAGAAAGAGAGAGAGAAAGAGAACATGCATTCAATATTTCAATTGTTTATACAAGCAAACGAAATGAAAGTTACACTAGAAAGCGGGAAATCAATTACACTATAAAGCAGGAAAATTCTACACTAGAAAAGCTGTAAATAAGAATGGGAGAGAGAAGTTATCCTCCTTGACGGTCGCTTGGAGGATGAGCCGAACGAGACGACGTCTGGACGAACGAGAACGGAGAAGGAAGAGGGAGGACGAAGCAGAAGAGCGGGAACGGAGCAGCACGCCGTCGTCGTCGCGGGATCCACTTCCGAAGGGGGACGAAAATTTGGACTTTATCTCGCGAGAAGCATCCCGGGTGTGGGACAAGCTTCTCTTGAGCTTTGGAGAGGTAGAGAGGAGAAGGAAGGGATGAAAATTTCGTATGGAGGGGGTCTCCTTTTATAGTTGGAAGGAGTGGGGGCAAAATGGACATTACATCTTCAAAATAATAAATAAGGGGTCTTTAGTGACGGATAAAACCGTCACTAAAGCCCTCAACGTGGGCGTAGCCGCCGCGCCCACGCGCGCCCGCTCGGCTGCCCGCGCGTAACGCCTACGCACGTCGCTTGATTTTCAGCCGTCCGATCGCGAGATCGGACGGCTTAGATCGCGTCCGCGCCCGCTGCGTAGCGCACCTCCCGCGTGTGATCGCGCGTTACGCCCGGCGTCCAATCGCGCGTCGTCCTGATTGAGCGCACGCAGCCGTTGGATCTTCATCTGACTCTCGTCCGCGCCTGCTCGCCCGCGCCTTCCACCCCCTCACCGCGGCTCGAACCCGCGACCTCCGCTTCGCCCGCAGCTGCGTCGCCGCTGCGCTACGCGGGCGAAATGGTCGCGCGGACGCTTTTAAGCGCGAGCGACCGCAGCCGTTGGATCGAGATCCAACGGCGGAGAGGAGACGGTGCGCGGTCTTCACAAGACGCATGCGGCCGATTGGGCGGCTGAGATGGCGCCACGTGGCGCCATCTTGGCCGTCCATCTTCTGGAAGTTGTAGATGGTGCCACAGATGTCGGATTGACTCGATTTTTGTGTCGTTGGGCTGCGATCGTCGATCCGAATTCATCCGTGTGGTCGGATTTTCCATCTGAAGTGCGGATTTACACCATCCTGGACCTTGATCTTCTAGGGTTCCCCGGTCTCTATCTGATGCTACGGATGCCTGATTAGGGCGATCTTGGAGTCGTTGAACTCCAATCGTCGCCCTGATCATATCCATACGGTTGGATCTTTGATCCGAGGCCCCGATAAAATATTTGCCCTGTCCAAGCACATAAAAGGAGACAATTAACCTCCATTTTATTCAAACTACTCTAAATGCAAGATGATGCATGTAATGCAATATTTATATCATGAAATGCAATCCTATGCTTAAGAACATGCATAAATAGACATTTTAAGTAGTGTAAATGTGTTTACATCAGTTACTGAGAGGGCTCTGCCCTATACTGGTTCCGTGCTTGGGCGCACCCGTTAACGGAAACGATTGACCACGTACCAGTGCGAAGTAGCTACCGTGCGTTTATCACGCGTGCTGTAGTCACCGTTACGTCTATCAGCGACCTTGGGGTGGTTGACTGAGGGTAGGACCACCACGAGGGACTCTCTCGGCCAGGAGAGCACCACGTGCTACTTCTACTCTTCGGAAAAGATTGCAATCAAGATCGTTCCCACGAGGAACAGTCGAGATCAAGAAAAAGACCTGATAAATAAACCAAGTGATGAAAGAAAGAAAATTAGTTAAATAAAGAAATAAATTGAAAACAACAGCTACCTGTCCACCCTTACTGTTTCTCTTAGTTAGCTGGTTGCCACTCTACTCAGCGTTTCGCTGACGTGTCGTACTTACCACCTTTTTCAGGTCCAGGTGTTGAGCAGCCAGCGCCTACGACTGCGGAGGGTGCTGGGCCTAGTAGAGCCCAGTAGTTGTATTTTTGTTGTACCCATTTTCTGTAGAAGTGAGTATTTTATTACACTTTTGTACTCTTTATAGTAAACTTCATAATTCTGTACCTGTTTCTTTTAATTTTTTACTGTTGTGGTGGTGTGTACTGTAGTAGTTCTTTTCTTTACTACTGTACTTTTGTTACTTTTAGTTGCTTGCATGATGAATGTGGTTTATTTTACTGCATTTTGGTTACTTTCTCGTTGGACGATTGAGTCTTGGGATCAGTCAAGTCGGTCCAATTCTTGTGTCCTATAGGGATTCAGAAATCGGGTCGTAACATCTATCTTCGTTTTCCTTCATCTTGCATCTCACCACGTTCTTCTGGGTGCTTCATCAACGCAGCTCATCCTCCAAGCAGCCATCGAGGAGGATAACTTCTCTCCACCTTCTTTTTACTGCTTTCTAGAGTAGATTTACTGCTTTCTAGCGTAGATTTCTTGCTTTCTAGTGTAACAAGTAGTTGTAATGAACATCACTTGATGATATGAAATCCCTGCGTATTCTATCTCTATTTTATCTTTATTTGTAATATTCTTTCTCTCTCTTCTATTCATTATTCTTTAAGTAGATAGCTAGTTTAGATTCAATTCAACCAGTTAATCTACTTCGTGACAAACAAATCAAACGTGGTTTTTAATCAAACGTCTGCCTCCCTATGTTCAACTCGGAATTCTTTTTGAGTTTCGGTAAAATTTATCTGTGGATGATTTTTTCTCGCAAATCGCGCTACAATGACAGGTTTTCAAAACTCAAATCCTTTTCCGATAATTTTTTCAGCACAACAATGATCCAAATGTAAATTAAACAAATATTTAAGCTTCAAAATACAAATCAAGGGTTGAATTATGTTCAAACATGTTCAATTAAACTCCAATAAAAATCTCATTGCATTAAACATTAATAGGGTCCTGAAACCATCACATTACATTTAGGTCCTTACTTCATCACATATTATTCACCATAAATGTAGTAGGGACTTGTCTATTTGCCTTTAGGGACTGGTCTATCTTGAAACTTATCACTTATGGGCCTCCCTTGTAATATTTCTACTAGTTCGGCTTTGAGGACACTCTTGTAAATTTTCCTTTAGACCTGGGAGAGCCTCTCTTTCACTGTTCACCACGAAGGACACAGCAGCCAAGCATAGTCCATCCTTGGTTCCATGGATCCAAGGGTGGACCTTGAACCATTCATTGTGCACTCTCACGTGAAGCTTAATTGCTCTTCTGAGATTTGATCGTACGAAGGGATTTGTTCCTAATTCTTCCTGCATGCTTGATGAGAGCCTCATCATGAGCCATAAGTAGCTCATTTTGACCCAATAAAGAAGATAAAAGCTCCTACATAACCTCGAAGAAGGCCTAACTGAAGGAACAAGTGCTCTGAGAAGAAAACATGAAATAAAGGTTAAAACTGCAATTTTACCATTATAGTACGTAAACGGGATTTCTCAGAGGCAAAACATAGGTCAAATGGTATAAATGAGATAAAAAGAGGGTTGAGTCATTCAGAAATGGGTTCATGTGCAATCTAAGAACTAAATGACACTTGGTAACCCTAAAACAGACCCGCTTAAATTAACAAGGTTTCGGTCATAACAAAAAGCAAGTAAATCCTCTACAAATCATGGAAAAACATACTCTAGGGTTTAGAACACTTAATTTGGCCTTTGGAACCTAGTTTGACCTAGATCAGGGTCCAAGCTCTTCAATTAACCTAATTTAGGTTTTTACGCAAAATGTCCAGTCAAATGAGGTCAAACCTGAAATCTAACTTCGCCATTGGATTCCTTAGGTCCAAATTAGGTTTATACCAAAATTTGGACCTAAGGAGAGGTCATCTTGACCTACTTTGCAATTTAGTACACCCAAATCACAAATTGGTCCCTATCTTTTGAATACCGTTGAAGAGAACCCCCTAGGTTCTTCGCCTCCTTTGCAAACCGGTCCTGCCGCCATTGCTAGGGCAGAACCGAGCTCCGGCGAGGTTCGGAGAGGGATTGCTCTCTAATCCCTCAGAGATTCTCTCCCAGAAATGGAAGGAGGATTCTCTGAGGAATTCCCTTCCATTTAAGACCGATCTCGATCCCTGGTGTGAACCCAATCTCTCGTGCGAACGCACGAGAGATTTGGGTATCCTAACTCCTTTCCATCTCCGGCGACCAACCTCAGGCAATTACGTGCCCTTCACGCCCTGCACACTCAGTCCAGCGCCTATATATGAACCCACAACTCCGGCCGAAGAGGCTGAGCTTGATTTGGCCGAGTTTCCCCCTTTAATTCCTCTCCTCCTGCCCGGCCAAATGTCCCAGCTAGCTCCGGCGAGCCCCCCTCCCCTCCCTCTTTGCTCTGCCACAAAACCAGTGGCAGAGTTAGCTTCCTGACTTCCCTCCGCGTCGCGCAGTACCCGCGCACGCCGCCTCAGCCTCTTCGTCGCCGCCGTTCTCCCCCACTGGGCGTCATCTTCTCCGGCAACAGCAGGTACTGCTGTCCGCCTTCCGTCCCCTTTCGTCCTTACAATTAGGTTAGAACTCCTCTCCATCCTCTCCTCTCTCTTTTCCCCCTGTTATCTCATCTGATTACCCCTCGACCGACGCTGACCACCCTCAGCTTCCACATCACCGACCGACCTCCGGCGAGCCGCTTCCACCATTCCAGCCCCCCACACAGCTCGCCAACCACTTCGGGAGCTCCGCCTCACCACCAGGAACTTGCTCCACCCCACAACTGCCACTCCAGACCTCCATAATCACCCCCCGAACAACCCACCATCTTCGGCCACAGGTTGACCTAGGCATGCACGCCTAGGTCGACCTGCAGCCTGCAGCCTCGTCCACCGCCTTCGCCGTGCCACGGCGAAGGTCTCTAGCTGATCTGATTGGGCCGAGAGGCTTGTTTTGTGTATGACAGTGTTTGAGCCGCTGCCGCCATGGACGACCTCCGGTGAAGCTCCAACGAAGCTCCAGGCATCAGGCTTCCCAGGCTGCAGATGCAGGAGACTCACACGAGTGTCGCGAGGTGAGAGAGCCCAGCCAGTAGCATCAGCAGAGCCATCAGCTTGGGCAAGTGCATACGAGAGTCTGCGGGCGTGCGCAAAGGAAGGGCAGAACCTTTAGTCCCACATCGTGGAATCTCATGGCACAGGTATGGTATAAAGAGTTTTTGTGATATAGTTTTACTGCCTCGAAAGCACAAGGGTGAGGTCCCTCATTGACCCCACACCCGCCTTGTCCGCGGCTTGACCACGCGGATCTGGCGCATCCGACCCGACCTAAGCCTACGCACTCCTCGCGCATCACACCACCTGCAGGTGCGCCTGGTCCCGGGTACGATCCGACCCGATTATGGCTGTGGCTCTGGTAGAGCGTCCGTGAGTGAATTGCTTGAGAGAGAGAGAGACGCGCGGGTAGAGGGAGAAAAGTAGGTTTTGTTCTGTGTAGGCACAGGCTGAACGCAGGAGAAGAAAGACTTGGCCGCGAGAAGGAGCAGAAGGAAAGGCAGGAAGAACAGAGAAGAGAGAAGCAAGGCAAGACCACAGAAGAGAAGAGTAAGAAGCAAGGTAGAAAAGAAAGAGCAAGGCAGAAGCAAAAGACACGGGAGATCAAAAGAAGGAAGGAAAGAAAGGCTTCGCAAGGCAGAAAGAAGAAGGATAATCAACAAGAAAAGGGAAAATACTTTTAAGACGTCTGATCGCAAGATCAGACGTCCAATTTCATATTTTTGTCCTAATTACTTTTAATTGCATACATTCACATTTGAATTGATATTTTGAGTAAATTAGAGTGTTCAATTACATTTTGACTAGTAGAAAATTCCATTTGCTCCCTGTAATCGACCTCGGATACTCCGGTCTTCGAGTAATAAAAATCTTTATTTGTTTTGAACGCTTTAGCGGCTATACTACAATGCGATATTATCTTTTAACAAACCGCACAAAAGCGTCGACAAACAATGCTCTTCATGCCCATATCCACCATTAACCCTATTTTAGCCTGATCTCACTCCACGATGATCAGAACCCCCCTCAACCTATAAAAGCATGGTCCCTGAGCTCTCGCGACATTGACTAGCTCCCTCCTCACTGAGTTGGCCTTCATCCACATCTCCATCTCTTCTCTCTCTCCTTCTTTGACTGCCGATGACAGAGGCAGTGTTTACCCCTCCAATTTGTCGTTGTAGTGATCAGTTGCAGCCTAAGGACCTCATTCTGCAGTTGGAGATCCTCTCATCTCTCTTCGTCACTGTAGTGACCAGTTGCAACCCAAGAATCCCATTCATCTGAGTAGCTAGATTTTACTGCTTTCATAGATAGAATTTACTGCTTTCTAGGTAGTTTAAATGCTTTCTAGAGTAGTTTTGATTTGTGTTAGGTAGTGTAGATCAGAACCCAACACATGATTAGTTTAGATTATGAGTAGTTTAGATTAGATTCGAATTTGCCCTCTTTAATCAATTCAGATCGGAGAGGTGTTTTCACACAATCATTTCAATTCATATAGCTCCCTAATCATCTCATGACCATCTTCATTTGCTTTCCTTGTATTTTAATCATCAATCATCGATGCATCAAGGCATCAAATCAAATCTAATGCTCTTGAGTATTTAGATTTGATTTAACCACCAAACTCCATCTGAGGGTCATCTCATTCATCTCACCTGCTCACAATAACCCTTAAATGGTTTTGAATGAAGCAACTCAATGGTTTTGAGAGATTTGAAGATTTGGGATTCACTTTTAATAGATTTCATTAACTAATCTAAATTCTCTCTTCACGCTGTCTATGGTGCAAGAGAGAGATTAGGGCTTTTCGTGGTCTTTGAACTTTAATTGAGTTTGAATGAGTCCCGGATATATTAAAGAAGGTTTTAGATTCTTCTGAACTTGGATTTAACTCATTTGAATGCTTGATGTGAAGTCTCGTCTTGCACTATCTATAGTGTAAGATAGGGATCATATTAGAATTTAAGGGGTTTTTGGGAGTTGTATTTAGATTTCCCTTGGATTTCAGAGTGGTTAGGAAAGATGTTGAGATGATTTTTATGTGGATTTCATCAGCATTCCTATGCTCCAGAAGTGAAATGATACTTGGATTTCAAGGCGATTAATGTGGATTTTGAATGTTTAGATTTTTTTTTGAAATAAGTTAAAAGAAAAATTAATTCTCTATTGGGTTTGTATAAGTTTGTAACCGGTTTGAATCTCCCATTTTAACACATTAAAGGTTGCATATTAGGTACATTTGGTGTTTTCACCTCTGCTTTCAAGTGGTTCTATGACCTAAGGCATTTTTGGAAATTGTGACACTTAGATCTAGGTTATCTAGATCTAAAGTGGTTTGAAGGAGCATTCAATTGTCTTAGATCAGACATTCTCTGGTCTGATCTGAGCTGATATCACTTAATCAAGTACAACAGTAGCTAGCCTCAACTGTTGAATCAGGCTTGCTGCTAAAATATGCAGCAGTAGTGAAGCTGTTCTTGGTTGAAATTGAGAGTCGAAAGGGCTAATAGTGTATGGTATTGTTAGAACTTTAGAACAAGCATTCATGTACCTTTCATTGATTTAAATCTGATTGGAATTGCTTGTAATTGTTATTTAAGTCCTATGTCAACAATACATGGAATTGCATTAACAATCTACTTTGTAAATTTGATGAAAATGAAGATTGAAAATCATGTTTCTTGCTCAAATGTGTTAAATGTTGTTTGCTAAATGTATTCAAATGTTTAAACTGATGTTTCAGCTATCAAAACTAATCTTAGGGCCTTAGGTTCTTTGTGTACCACTCATTTAGGCCTTGTTTGTGTAGCTTTCTAAATAAATAAAAATTATAAAAAAATAAAATAAAAGAGGCTTGAGTAAGATTAGTAGTTTTGTAGGTGTGTGTGAAGTTTTAAAGTATTCTGGATCCTCTGATTAGTAGAACATATAAGTAGACGATTCAGTCTACTATGAAATTTAATAAAAGAACTTAAGTTGAAAAACACAAAAAGAAATGGTTCTTCCATCTTCTCACCTTGTCTCTCTCTCCTCTTACTTCTATAAAATATATAAATACTATAAAAATAAGAAAAAAACCAAAAATTCCACAAAAATACCTCGTATATTGTATTTATACTCGTATATACTATTTAATACTAAGCTAAATGTAAATATCAACTTATATAAATGAAATGTACATAAATAACTTATATATGTATTATATATATTTAAGCAAATATTGATGTTGAGTTATTGTATATATAATTTAATTATATAATTATCTATTAATTTATAATACATTATATGTATATAAAACCATATAATTATATATTTGTATCTATAAGTATAAAAACATATTTAAGTAATTATTATCTATTGTATTATACTTGTATATTTATTTATTTATGTATTTACTGTATGTATTTAAGTTATTAAGTTAAAATAAAATAAATTAGTAATTTTAGTTACTAGTGAAGTAACTTATCTTGTACATTTGTATATTGTAATTTTAAATATTTTCAACATAGTTATAATAGTAATTTATATCGTATATATCTATTTAAAATGTGTATATAATTGTATATAAATAATTGATTGAAAATAAATTGAAAATATGTAATAAATACTTTATTATGTTTATTAACTAATTTATATGTAATAAAATAAGTTATTATTGTAAATTGATTTTATAACTAAGTAGGCTTTTCAACTGTATAATTTATTTAGAGAGAGAATTTCATTTCGAGATGCAATTCAAGGTTCGAAATCAACCTCTCTGGATATTTTTGAATGTGGATTGCATACATGATGCTCGCCCTCTTTAGCTCCACATTGGTTGTTGTGGAGTGGCGATGGTCGTATAAAAGGAAAGTGATGAGAACCTCATCATGAGCCATAACTAGCTCATTTTGACCTAATACAAAGGATAAAAAGCTCCTACATAACTCAAGGAAAGGCTTAACTCAGAGAATTCTGAGTTTAAGAAGAAAACAAGTCATAAGGGGTAAAAATGCAATTTTACCAGTATAATCTGCATACAGGTCCAAACATAGGTCAAACAAACCAAATAAGAAGGAAAGTGGGATGATCTGATAAGGGCTACAGCAATTCCAAGGAACTAAATGATAATCTGTAACCTTAAAACAAACCCACTTCAATTCGCGAGGTTCGAGGCAAAGTAAAAATAGAATAAGCCCTCTAAAATTCATATAAAAATAATCTCTAGGGTTTAGAACCTTCAATTTGGCCTTCGGAACCCTTTTTGACCTACATTGAGAATCATGCCCAATTAATAACTGAATTTGGGTTTTTGCGTAAATTGACCAGTCAAACAAGGTTTAATATAGAAATAAAATTCACCATCAGATTCCTTAGGTCCTAATTAGTCATGTATAAAAACTTGAGCCTAAGAAGAAACCTTCTTGACCAACTTTACACTTTGGTCCTCATATATTTACTTGTTGGCCCTCAACTTTCGAACCCTCACATTTCTACCCCTAACTCTCCTTCGTTCTTTGCATTCAGGTCCCTCCTGCCAAAACCTGACCAGCACCATGCTCCGGCGACCTTGCGCGGAGCATGGCGCCGTGCAGGGTAAGGGGGAGGGTCTGGCAAGACAACCGGGGGTGCCTTGCGTCGTCAGTTGTCGCAGGAACACCCCCTGGTCGCTGCAACCCACCATACCGGCTGTGCAAACGCATGGACGGTATGGGTCTCCATCTCCGGCGTCCTCCGGCGAGGGAGACACGTCGTCTCCCTCCGCCCTCCTCTCTGATTCCGCCTCTATAAATACCTCCGTCGCTCCGCCGTTCTGAGCAGCTCGGTCCTGACGGAAAAAGACCCCCACTTCCTCTCTTCCCACTCCGACAGGAAGCCCTCCAGCTCCGGCGGCCTCTCCTCTTCCTCCTTGTCGCTCTGCCGCACTACCAGCTGCAGGGTTGCCCTCCCTCGCTCTTCCCGCGCCACGCCGCACCCAGCTGGCGCCTCTCCGGCCCTCTCCTCGCCGCCGCCCCTTCCCCTGGGCATCTTCTTCTCCGACGACAATCGATACGACTGCCGCCTTGCTCCCGCCCCTTTCGTCTTCGTAGCTAGGTCAGAACTTCTCCCCATCTCCCCCTCTTTCTTTTCCTCACTGTCTTTTATTTGATTAAACCCTCGACCGCTCCTGTCCACCGTCACCCCCTTCGTCTCCGGCCAAACTCCAGCGAGACGCCCCCGTCGCTCCACAGCCCCATACGCCTCGCCGACCCTCACAGAACCTCCGCCTCCTCACCCTGATCAACCTCCGCCCTTCCACTTCCCGCCACTTGCCCTCTGCAGACCCCCCGAACAAACCCACTTCTCCGCCCGCAGTTTGACCTAGGGCGACCCTCACGCTCCGCCCCGCCGCTTGCCAGACCCCCCACCACCTTCGCCGTGCCACGGCGAAGGTTCTCCGCGTATCTGATTAGGCCGAGAGGCCGTTCCTCTGTGGACAGGTACCTCGACCGCCGTCGCCATTGCTGGGTGGAAGGAGCACCTTCAACCTGCAGCTCCAGGTGCGATTCGCCCAGGTTTGACTCCCAGGCTGCGCGGGGCATCTCCGCGAAGCGTCCCAGGCTTGCAGCTGGGGCAAAGGCCTAGCGTGCAACCGGGAACTCCTGCAGCGTCTTCAGCTGCGGGCGCCCAATTGGGGTGGGACATTTAGTCCCACCTCGGAACTTTTCAGAGGAGCGCGCCCGCATAAAGGCAAAAAGTGCCTTAGGTTCGTTGCCTCCTGAGCACGGGGTGAGGTCCCTCTTACTTACCCGCTCGACCCGGCCTCGTCCGCGACCACGCCCCGCAGACCTGGCCGGACCCGACTAAGCCCGACCTGCACTCCTTGCCCACCACGCATGCCGGTGGGCCTGGACCCGGGCACGACCCGTACCCGAATACCCGGCAGCTCTGGGAGAGCTTTCCTAAGAGTGGCTTCCGTGAGAGAGAAATGCGGGGGAGAGGGTAGAATTAGGTTTTGCCCCCTCTGATCAAGCTGTGCAAGTGTGCAGGCAGAGAAGAAGAAGAAAGACGCCCGCTGAACAGAGAAGGAGAAGACTGAAGGAAGAAAGAGCAGCCAGGGCTGCCTGAAGCAGAGGACTGAGGAAGAAGAACTGAAGCAACACTGTAGCATCCGCGAGTTAAGTCGTCTGATTGGAAAATCAGACGACATCCTGAAGACAGGTGAAGAAAGAAGAAAAGAAGAGAGACGGAGCAGCCAAGCAGAAGAAGAGAAGCAAGAAGAAAAGAAGAAGAAGAGCACGGAAGGGAGATCTGAAGCAAGAAAAGAAGAACAGGAAGAACAAAAGCTAAAGAGAAGACAGAGAAAGAAAGAAGAAAAGAAGAAGAAGCCAAACTTTCATCTCTCTCTCTCTTTATTTTTGTAATAGAACATGTATATCTCTAGAATACAACTTGCTCCCTGAGTTCGACCTCGGGAACTCTTTATTTTCCGAGTAAAAAATTATATATTAGCAAATGATGGCAATAATCATCTGTACTACAACGACTTAAGAAAAGCTAGTTGCTGCCACCGTTTCGCCAGAAAGGCACCTGTACGTTGCTTAGTTGTTAGCATAGGATGCGAAAAAGAAATTGCCTCTTGATACCTCGAGCATATGAGCTTGGAGCATGTGTGTGCACACGTGCTTGCAGTTGCAGGTGTGTGTGCCCTGGCGTTGGTGCAGGCTGGGAGCCATTAGTGGGCCTATTGGGCCTAAAATATGCAAAAATGCACCTAATTAATAATTAGGGCCTGGGCTTAGTACCAGTACTGATCCGACTCCAAGTGGTCTATAGATCCTGCAAAAAATTTAGGCCCTCCATCCTAATAATTTTATTGTATGTTATGGGTGTGCTAAGTGTGTTGGAAAAAAATTCTAAGGCCCAGTTTTGTAAGGGGGATAATCCATCAAAATAAGGGTTAATCTTATTTGGTGGGAAGGATACTTTGACCCAGGTAAAGAGGACTTAACTCGAGATAAGTTATTTTGGGGTTGATGTGGGATAAGTTATTTTTGTGGGTTATCTCATGTATTTCTGCAGGTTAACCCAGAAACTTTTCAAACAGCCACATGTTAACCCATCGGGATAACCTTTATGACTTCCTAACAAAAATAAATGATAACCCATCTGTAAAAAAAGTTATCACATTAAATCTATTCCTCCATCCAAACTAGTCCTAAGTGTCAGAGTAAATGTTAATGTATGTGTGGGCATAAGTGTTGTATGTGCGTGAGTGTAGAGTGTATATGTGTATAAATGTATATATACAAGAAATAAGTACTACATACGTGTATATATAAGTAGTATAAATAGGATATGTATAATATACTTTTTGCCTCATGAGATGTACATATCTTTTAAGGCTTTAGTAACGCTTACATACGATAGCGTTATATGTGAGCATAGGTATATATATATATATATATATATATATATATATATATATATATATATATATGTAAAGCATATTTTAATATATGTGTTTAGTATTTTTGTAACTACACTTAGGTATTATTTAGTATAATATATATAACTAACATAGAGTATTTTTAATTAGTTTTTATGCCTTTATTTCTATATATATATTTGAGGCATTGTAATTAGTCTTAATTGATTTGTTTTATACGAAATTAAATTAATTCATTTATTATTGGATTCATCGATTCATTTGTGAATAGAATTGACATTTCTGGAATAAAAGAATATTTTTGGATAATAGAGAGTGATATATATCAATAACTGACTCTCAGTAAATAACCTAGAATCAATTAATAAAAATTATGTAAATAAATAAAATGACATGACATCTTTTTGCAATACATCTATATTACAATAGTAACAACATTATTAATCAATTTTTAACAAGCAGACGGATTCCATGATCAGTGGGGGAGACGGGGTGGGATTTGGGGGAGGAGAGGGGGGGACAACGGGAAGAGGGGGGTTGGAAGGAGAAGTGGAGGGGGCGATGGAGGCGAGGTCAATGGGGAGGGCCTAAGGGAGGTGGTCCAAGGAGAGACAGTGGGTGGGGAGTGGGAGAGAGGAGGTGAGGCAATGTGTTAATGGTGGTGACGAGGAGGAGGAGGAGGAAGACAAGGAGGATGCAATTGGATTCCGAGGTCGAGAGTGAGTATTTTGAATGGGGGGTTTGGCTGACCCTAAATCCTAAATTTTTCGTATTTTTTATAATTATGTAAATACTCCCTTAATCTTCCCTCCATTAACAAAAATACCCTTAACATAACAGTCGTTATAGTTTAATTAAACAGCAGACTAACGGAAGGGTAGATTTGTTAACAGAGGGAAGATTGAGGGATATTTACGTAGTTACAAAGATTACGTGGGTATAGACGTAATATCCAATGATTACAGGGGTATATATATTAAAACCACAAATTTAAAATGTCAGTAGATATAATAATATTGATTTTACATCCCCACAGAGAAAGTATACTTCCAGGTTGATGTGGCTCGGATGCCACCGTTAAGGTCATCGATAGCCAACAAAGAATTTGTAGGCATAGGAAACAAAACATAGCCATAAAAATATAGAAGTGGACAATCAATCATATGGACACGAGGGATCGTTTACCCAGTTACACCTCAAGAGGTATGCGTCTAGGGAGGGGATTTAACCCTCAATATCCACTATCAGTGGGAATGATATAAGAAATAATGAGTCGTAGGCTCATTAGCTTACCCTCATGGGTGTCCCATGGAAAGTCTCTGCAAAGACCCGTTCTGTCCTGAGCCTTTTAAGACGTTTGGACTGTCGGTCAGACGTCTAGACCCCTTTCCAGACATTTGGAAATCGAAATTTTGGTATGAGCCTTTGTGTCTGCGCACGGACTGCGCGCAAACAGTACCTCTCTTCTCTCTCTTTCCCTCTTCCCTCCACTGAACCCTAATGCACCCTTATATAAACCCCTCTTCCTTTCTTCCCCACTTCACCACAGCCAGCCACCTTCTTCTCTTCCTATCCACCACAGCAAGAGCGAGCGCGAGAGAGAGCGCGAGAGCGGCGACGAGGAGAGGCGGCATGAGGAGAGGAGGAAGAGCTTGAGCTTGAGAGGTCGTGGGAGCTCGCCGAAGGGCGCACGGCCGAAGCGACGCGTGCGGGAGGAGGAGTGCGTCAGGGGAGCCATCCCCGACACTACTGCAGCCAGAGCTGCAGGCGAGGGAGAGCAGGAAGAGGTTCTGGTTTTGAGATTTTCCCAGATCAGACGTCTAGCGTGCCGTCCAGACGACATATTGGACGTTTGTGTTGGTGCTAGCACACCACGATCATTTGTTTTGATGATAACAAAACACGTGTTATTTAACATTTGCAATTTGAGTCCTAGATTTCAGGTCAATTGCAAATGTGGACGTGTTTAGACGGAGTTCGAGCTCGCATCCAGGACGGATTGGAGGAGCTTGACGGAAAACAGAGGAGGTTCGCGTGGAGCGAAAGATTGAAGATGGAAGACAAGAAGAATATGATAGATTCTTTTTTATCCTTTCATGTATCTCTTGTCTTTATTTTCTTGCTCTTTTTGATTCCTTAGAACATTATGTTAAAGAGCCTCAAAGTACCCTAAAAGTAGTCCTAGGAACACTTGCACAACCCTAGGATACTTAGGTTTTCTGTAGAATACTTAGAAAACCAATATAGGGCTCAAACAGCATTTCCAGACGTCTAATCCAAAAATCAGACGTCTGATAAAGTATTCTAAGACGTCTGACTGTTGTTTCAGACGTCTGATAACCTTTTAGGCTGGACTTAGTTTTCTGTCTGATGAAATCAGACGTCCAGACCTTAGTCCAGACGTCTTAGGGGACGTCTGATGGACTTGCCAGACGTCCTGATAGTGGATCGTTGGCTAACTTAGCAAGCACGGCAGTTTATGACCGTTAGAGCCTTATCAGACGTCCATATGACTTTCCAGACATCTGATAAATGACCGTTTTACCTCGGCTGACCCAAAATCTCTTCTCAGAGATTTTCTAGCCGTTGCAACGTTTGGAAATCAATTCCCACAGTAAAAGTAGGTTTCCAGACGTCCAGACATAGTGCCAGACGTCCTGCATGTCGTCTGATGGACTTGCACAAAAACCCTGTTTAGATCTGATTCAAGTCAGGGAGAAACCCGCATAGAATCAGACGTCTGACCTTGGAATCAGACGTCTTAAAGTGGCCTTCTAGACGTCTGATGACCCTGTCAAATACAATCATTGTCCTGATTTCGGCCTGATTCTCTTGGGCTTTGCACCCAACGGCTATAGAACCTTTCTTAAGCCTTCCAAAGCCTTCCTAAGGCCTCTATAAATAGAGGGGAGCCTTTGCAACACAAAAACACACAAGATACACACTTAGAAAAACACAAGACACACTTAAGCAACATACTTCCACTCTCTTGTGTCCAAGAAGCTCTTGCTCTCTAAGCTCAAGTTCTACATCTTGAGAGCATCATTCCCTTCGCGCACCCGCTCTCCCGCCGTTGTCTACGAGAGCGACATTGCGCCGTTGCGTGGCTCACGCACCCGCGTCATCGTCGGCGCACTCCTTGCAAAGGGGAGTTTCCTAAATCCTATAGAAGCTTAGGTTTATTACTTTGTTGGCTCTATAGGTTTGTTGTTTATTTTACCTTTACCTTTTGGTTGGGTATTCGCTTTGCGAATTCCCGTCTCCTTCGTGGGACAAAATCCTTCTCGTGGAGAGAAGGGGTTGAGGAACGCTACCCTCGTACTTGTAGCGTGGTTGTACTGAGGTTGAATCACCCTCGTTCAAAGTGATTCGTTTAGTGGATTTTGATCAACTAGGTTGATCGAAAAATCCTAACTCGAGAGGGTTAGGTGGTGGTTTTCACCCGGTTTGGGTTTCCACCTAAAAATTCCTGTGTACATTTTGTGATTGCTTATTTTTGTGAGATTGTTTATATTTTCAATTCCGCATTTTTTTTGTCACGCTGATCTCACCCCTCCAAGTAGGGAACTTTCAGTTTGGAGACACTACCAGACGACTGAAAGTAGATCTTCGCTAAGGTACGTTCCTCATGCTGTTACGGCCATGCAGGCCGCACCGCAACTACGATTTGTGTGGCTAAAAATAGGAGATTTGGCTGTCACGTGTAGGGATTGCTTCGGGAAGGCGTGGGGCATGCCCTCCCATGCGTTTTGGATGTCTGGACAGCTTACCAGACGACCAGAATCACTCCCAGACGTCCGGAGGAGAGGTCGGACGTCTGGAGCTGGGTCTAGACGGTCTAGAAGAGGTTTTGGACGTCTGAGGTCAACGTAGAACCTGAGGTGAGTTTCTGGTTACTTTTAAGACGTTTGGACCTTGTGCCAGACGTCTGATTTGGGTCTGCAGTCTTGTTTTTGACACGTTTAGGGTCCATTTTATGCAAACAAGATATATATGTTTTCCTTGTGAGTTCCTTTACTTGTTATAAGGCCTCTTATACTGCTCTGAATATTTCATTGTGGTATGTTCCTTATTATAGGACTTCGATCAGTTGCGAGGTCGGGGCTTGCTGAGGCACGTGAGCCTGCCGTTCGAGCTCCCAATACTCCTGAGGTGTCTGGTAGAGTGGTCTTCCCTTAATTTAGTTATAAAACCTGAATGCATATGTGAATTGGATAATTAGAAACCTAGGATGTTGTATGAATCTTAGGACGAGAAGTACTTGTACTGTTGTATGCGTGTTTGAAATTGCAATCTTACATGAATGAATAGAAATATGGACAACTGCTTGTTAATAAACAAGAGCTGCCTGTGAAATATGAAATGTCTGTAATAGTTAAACAGTTACTTGTGACAATACTTGTTGTATATGTTAATGATGGAAATACGAGCTGCATGTATATAAATCTGAGAATGGAATGACGTGAGAAATACGAGCATAAACCCTACGGGGAATTAGGAGTAGAGCTCCTAGAAATAAATGGAATGGATCTGGAAATGTGAGTTGAAAGTGTGCTGGCCCTTGAGTACGTGGTACCAAGGAGAGCGACTGTCCCCTGTTTAGTGTAGAGCGGAGCTAGCCGCTCTTGGGTTGGGACCCGATGTTAGGATTGGCCACTCTACACCGACTTCTTGACTCTCGCGCACACTGTACTGGGGAGAGCTACTAGTGTAGGGAGAGAGCTAGCCACCCCACGGGGCTCGGTGTTCAACTAGCCACCCTACACTGACTTGTTAGGCCTACTGGGTAAACCAAGGTAGTCAGATGAGGGTGCGCGGACTGTGGAGGGGTGAGACCCCTGTTTGGTTCTGAGGGGCTAGACCCCTACTACTGAGAGGGCTAGGTCCTATACTGTTCCGTGTTGTACTTTGGGCGTATCCGCTAGCGGAAATAACTGACCACGTGCTAGTGTGGGCTAGCTACCCGTGCGCTTATCGCGCGTGCCGTAGTCATCGCTGCATTTGTCCGTGACCTTGGGGTAGTTGACTGGGTGTAGGATCACTACGGGGGACTCTCCCGGCTAGGACAGCACCATGTGCGCCTTTTACTCTTCAGAAAAGACTGCAATCAAGATCGTTCCCATGAGGAACATTCGAGATCAAGAAAGAGATATGAAAAATAAACCAATGGGTGAAAATGAATAACTTGTAAAATAAAGAATTGGAATAGATAATTTACCTGTTAGCTTTTACTGCTTTAGTTAGTTGGTTGCCACTCTACTCAGCGTTCGCTGACTTTGTTTACTCATAACCCTTTTCAGGTCCGGGTGTTGAGCAGCCCGAGTCACCGGCTGTAGAGGGTGCTGGGCCCAGTAGAGCCCAGTAGTATTAGTCTTCCTGTTGTTGTACTTTCTTTTGTTAGTGAGTTCAGACTCTTGTTACTGTTTACATTCTGTACTTTGTTTCTGCTTTACTGTTGTGGTGGTGATATGTACTGTTAGCATCTTTTCTTTCCTTACTGCTTGTACTCTTTTACTGTTAGTACTTAGTATAGTGAATGTGGTTTACTTTCTTACTTTTTGGTTATTTCTTGTTGGACGACTGGGTCTTAGGATTAGTCGAGTCGGGCTGGTCTCGTATCCTGTAGGGATTCGGGAACCGGGTCGTAACAGTCTCTGTCTACTTCCCCCTACCATGTGTAAGTGGGGGCTTATTTATAGAGTACACATAATGCTGGCAATTACAAAAACATAAAAGTATAACTGCTCTCATAATGTAGAGAAAATGGACTATTATTTTAGAGATAATGGGAAATAATGATAATCAAATTACTGATTGTTAACTACCTGAGGAAACCACACCTCTTCGTATTCCCGCGTGAACTAAGTTCAAGAGCCGATTGTGTTTCCGTAAGGATAATTTTCATCCCACATCATATGCCCCCACTCTCGTAGTCCGGCTGTGTTGACTGTGAGAGTAAATTTTTTTCTCTTTTTTTACCCTCGCACAGAGGTTACCCTTACCTTCAGCAACTATTACTTGATAGTGTCCGGGGATAGGTGCTTCATTGCTCTACTCACCCACTCGCCTCTTTGGTGGAGGGGGAGGTTGTTCAAGAATTGTCTCCTGAAAGGATATGTGATTCGTAAAATATAATTCATCATGGAAGTGCGGGAATTCAGACTTCAAACTTGATCACGACCCACTATTTTATGCAGACCTTTCTTGATGTTGAAGAAACTTCTTTGAGTGCTCTATGCTGGTTACAATGATGTCCGATGTCCGAAGAAGTGAAAACGACGTGGGGAAGGAGTGAGTTCAGATTTTGTGAGAATGGAAGAGACAAGGACGTGCGCAAGGAGATATTTTGGTGAGCCCTAATTTAATTTAATTAATGTTTCACGTCCGAGGATTGCAAAGTTGGTGCATCACCTTTTATGTTTATAAATCCACTTCTAATAATTTATTAAATCATCCAAAATATATATATATAGTTGTATTTATTTTAATACTTAGAATAGTAATCTATCATAATAATATATGATATGCACATAACATATGAAAAAATTTTTAAAAAAATAATGTTAGTTAAGAGTTACGAAAATAGAAAAAAGAAAAATAAATAGTAAATAATGTCGTGTGAGAGAGAGAGAGAGGGATGGGAAGTGGGAGGGACACTAGTGTTGCCTATGAGGGGGGGGAGGGGGGGGGGGGGGGGGAGTGGGAGGGACATTAAGGTCCCATTTAGTTGGAGGATAACTTAAAAGTTATCCTTCAGTTAAAAGATTACAAGAGTAAGTTAAAGGAATTATTTCGAAAGTCAAAGAATATAATTTATTTCACTTTATTAATCAACATCAACATCAAATTATCCTATTATATTACATCAATATCAATATACAATAAAATATATCTGTTTCAATATAATATATATATCAAAATATATTTATTATATCATATCAACCAACTCACATCTCTATTATAATATTAAAAAATTATCCACAAACATCACATTACACTATCAATCATTTTATCTCACTACTTATTCTTATACCATCAACCAAACACCCCTCAACTTATCCTTACAGTACTTTATCTCGATATAAACCTTATCCTCCTACCAAATGCAATGTTGCATCTAAGAGAGAGAGAGAGACAGAGGAACGACGGAGAGATGGGGGGTGGGGAGATGGAATGAGGGAGGGACGGGTGGCTACTTGAACCCTCTTTTGGTTAGGTACAGAGATGTTTGTTAGAAATGAGATGGGCCGTTCTTCTTATTTACTTTGTATGATTAATATTAACCTAGGGATTAAGGCCCATCTCTTTTTACTTAAAATAGATGTCAGGCCGTGGTATTACCGGAGAATAAGAAAATTATACCAGGGTTAATACTTGAGGTTGAACACCATGTCATACTTGAGATTTGAGTATCTCGAATTTAGCATGCAAAAAATAGATTTCCATAAACTTAGGTTAACACTTTAAGTTTGAGGGGTTAGCCCTGCTTGAGGTGTCAACAATCCCACATTTCAAATGTGCAGATGATGTCAACTTCTTTGCGTTTTTGCCTTGCAGAATAATTAACCTACGGGTTAAAATTGTATCCTTATTTACCTGAAACAGGTACTAGTTGCATCACCTGTCAGGGTTTTGTGGAAAATCCAGGTTTAGAATCCAAAACATGGGTTCTTAGGATCTGAAACGACTTAACACTCTTGGGAAACTAGCCTTGGATAAGGAAAGGAATATAAAAACGCTTGTTGGTGTAGAAAATCTATTATATCCCACCTACTTTTCCCTACATTTTAGCATTTTGCTAAAATTTTCCGAACAGACCCTTCTTCCAACTGCATTGTTCCTCCGTCGATTGCAAGGAGAAGAACACATAAAGATAACAGGAAAAGATACCTAGATATATGGTGAAGGCGAGAGTTGAGAAGAGATGGCAAGCTAAGTGCCACCTTAATGCTGATAAAGTGGATGTAACATTTCTTATACTGACGGATGAGAGAGAGAGATATATTAGAAATTTAGAATGCGCACCTTCATTATAATTTTGGTTAAACGTCACAATAGATACATAAAAATAGATCTAACTTGATATTAATATTCGTTAAAAACATGTAAAAAGACTTTTTTATTTTAGTGCTAACCATTATCTACGAGGTCTAGATATGGTATATATAAATCATAGGTCATAAATAAACGTCCAAAACAAATGAGAGCCGCAAGATAGTTTAACAAGTTAGAGTTAATTAACGATGTAGGAATAGGTTAAAAAGAAATATTTAAATTTGGATATTTATTTGGATGGTAGAATAAAAGATGGGTTAAGTGAGAGGATAGAATGATTGTTTTGATAATGTGATGTGAGTGAATATTTTTTTAATGATATAAGTGAGTGTAGAGAATGATAATAAATATTTTTATAATATAAGAAAAAAGTTAAAATGTTTTTGATAAGATGAAAGGTATTTTTCAAAGGCACCATGCCAAAAGATATCCATGTCACATGGATGATCTTTCTTGAAGGATATTTTGTCACTGAAATTTTTTTAAATTAATTAAATGTCATTTAATTTAATATATTTATAAATATATTATTGAAAAAATAACATCGTTATTGTATTTGTTACTCTTTTAACAATAGTTGTTAAATTTAATGATTTTAAATTAAAATATAATTAAAAAATTATTTTTTAATCCCTAAAATTTATTTTTAAGTCTTCAATTTTTATTTTGTCATCAAATTTTATTTTTGTAATTTTAACCTTTTCCACTCGTCAGTTCAACTTCCTTCTCATTTCTGATCACCTCCTCTACCCCCACTCCAACCTCCGACCACCTCCTTCGTCTCCTTTCTAACCACCACATCAATCCTCTCAACCAACTTCTCGCTTATCGAACATAATTAAGGGAGTAGAAACTTACACCCAACCCTCTTACGAGGAGAGAGAAAATACATGAGAATCCATACGTGGGTTGGACAATGTGCGAAAATTATGGGAAGACCCTTCAGAGTTTAGAGAATTCTTCGAAATTATGAGACACTATAAAAAATGCATAGAAATTGTGTAATAACCCCTAAATGTTTAGAGGTCTACTACGCGACCCTTGCATGAGAGAGGGTCGGGGCAGAGGAGGTGGTCAGAGGTTGGAGAGTAGGGGTGGTCGGAGGTGAAGAAGAAGGGATGTAAACGGGTGATGGGAGGAGGGTAGGAAGGTGGTGAAAATTAAAAAAAATAAAATTTAACGACAAAAAATGATTTGAAGACGAAAAAATAAAATTTGATGATTAAGAAATAATTTTTTATTATATTTAGTTTAAAATCGTTAAGTTTAATAATTATGACTAACATAGTATCAAATACAAAAATGATGTTATTTTTGCAATGACATATCTATAAATATAATAAATTGAATGACATTTTAGTAATTTCAAGAAATTTCAAGGACATTCACATAAACAAATCCTTTCTTAAATTATAAAAAAAAAAAAGAAAAAAAAAAAGAGGGCGCTAACAACCGGATGTTTGTCTCCTTTCTTTATCTTGTCCACTTCGTTACATCCCACGACACACCTTGATTTTGTGAGATTTTTGTCTTCACTGACATAATTCAACAAAGATCCAATTCTCTTTTCCATCTTCCCTTTTGGTTATTATTAAGCATAATTATTAGCGACAACACGAACTCTGAGCAACCTAATTAATCAACGAAAGCCCGTGTCCTTAATAAGCAAAGGATCGAAAGCAAAGATAAGAGGACCCCGAACCCAAAAGAGGAGAGGGACCACGTTGAAGTGGGAGGAAGGAGGGTGTGTGTGTGGTCCATCGAACCGTTGGCAGCGAAACGGACCACCAATTAAGACAAGAGGGCATCTTCGCCGCAAAAAAAAAAAAAAAAAAAAGACTTGAGGGCACGAGCACCTCTATGCACCCGTACCCGTCTCTCTCTTCTCTTAATTCTGCCACACTGTTCGTGCCCGATTCATTCGGTCATCTCTCATCTGTCATATTGTATGGTCCTCTTCCTCCCATGGGTATAATATTATGCCCTTAACTATCTTTTTTAAATCCTTCAGCCTAGTTTATGATATGGGTTAGTTAACTTAGATTAGTTAATTTGTAATAAGAATTAACTTCTATTTCTATTTACTTATGAATGAGAGTTGATTTCGATTTGTATTTACTGAATGAGAGTTAAAAATAGAGATTATCTTGTGATGTAAAATTGAGGTATTTATTTGAAAATGGGAGTTAGAATGTGAGATAAGCTAGTAAAAGACATATTTGTCCTTAAATGGTAGGTAGATTAATTAGGTTTTCTTTTTTAAGTTTCTATTAGTTTTATGTGGGAGATATCATATGGAAATAAAGTGTAATCTTCATTATTTTCATTTGCTATATTTAATAATGTACTTAGTAGGTATAATGATAATATCATTTACAATTAATTTATATTTTTTAAATAATATAACAATTAGACTAAGTTAATAAGTAAAATATGTGAACGTGATTAGTAGTAAGATGTTTAAATGAAGACAACCCATGGCAACATATGAGCACATGTAAAAGTAATAGTCGTAATTTATCAAATAAAGAAAATTATGTAAAAGTTATAATGGCAACCAGCCATGAATAAAAACAAGAAGATAATACTAAATGCATACATGTTTACATGTATAATTTATTTCACAAGTTTAAGTTAATAAATTTTAAATAGAAAAAAAAATCCAAAATTTGTGTGATGCAAGTTTTAAATAATAAATAAATAAATAAGGAAGAAATGGTGATGCTTGGTTGAAGAATAAGAAAAAAATGTTTGAATTGGGGTTTGAAATCGTTGCACAATTGTGGGAGGGAAGCATGGAAGAGGGGCACAATCGAAAAATTAGATTGTGAGAGGGGTAGGTGAAACGAGAGAGAAAATGGGAGTTAGGAGGCGAGTTAAGTCAACCCCCCTTTCATCTGGGTGTTAGGATAACCCAGGACAAAGACTCTAAGAGGGACACAAGGGTTAACCTCTAAAAAGGAGAGTTAACCCCTACCGTAAACTACCCCCTCATCTTACTATATATCTCTACTATCTAGCCATTTGTCCCTTTGTATGGTAGTGTCATGCTAGTATTTTAGCTTCTTGATGCATGCTTAAAGAGTCACGATAGAGGTTTATCGATGAAAATGAGACCATCCATAATCTCCTACGTATGTGATTGCAACAATAATGTCCAATTCATTGCTCTAGATTGTTTATGCTGAGTAAGGCATCAATCTTTACCAACGTACATACTAACAATGGCATCTTCTTGATTTGTAAGGCAATGCTTGATTGGTAGGTTAAGATAATTTGTGTTCATTCACCACTTAATTTGTCATCCATTTACGTTAGGTTAAGATAATTTATTCTGATGCTAATTTAGTCTATATCTTTTGTGTAATAAGTTTAACTCACCTAAATTTGTAAATATCAAAACCTACTTATTCTACCATTTTATATTGATCACTCCTTTTCTCTTCCTCTACTTATTTTACAAATTTATTTTTCTTACCAAATACCACATAAGACTATAAGTTGTGGTTAGTTTAGATACATATGTGTTATTTTTGAGTTTGTATTTGGAATATTATTCGAGTCTTAGCATGTTCTACCTTTTATGATGAACTAAGGAGGCTTTGACTTGGTTCTCTTGCCCCTTTTCCCTGATCACCCTCATGGCATGTGAGGAATTGATGAATAAAATTGTACAATCACTGTCTCTTTTTCTCGACAGAGATTACAAAGGTAATATTTTTTTTTTTGACCGATAGAAAAAATAAATTGAAGATAATACTTTTCTTTTTTAGATTTTCTTTGTTTCATCATTTCCACCTATGATCTTTTCTACACCTCAAGGATATGACTATTTCTTTTGATCCGCACGAAATGCACTGGTATTTGATCTCTATCACAAGTAAAGGTGTAAACTAATCGAAATTGAATGAATCTACCTAAATTTGGTTTGATAATAGTTTTTTAAGGTTCAAATTTGGTTCGAGTTCTATAAGAAAAAATAAGGGTGAGATTCAGTTCGATTCAATTCATTTTTGTTATTAAAGGTTTTGTTTAATTTGTTTATGGTTCGTTTAAGTATAAAATTTGAAATACTATTAATTTTGATTTAATTTATTTAGGATTCGTTTACTAGTTTCTTTGTGATTTCTTTAAAGTATAATATTTTATTATAAATACAAATATGATAAATCATAATTAAAAAATAAAATATGGAGAAAAAAATTCAAAAATATATAAATTATATCATAAATAATTCAAGGCATGTTTTTCAACAAATGAATAAATATATTTTTCAACTCTATCTCTCACCCTCTCTTTCACATACTTCCTTCTAGTACGCACTTTCAATCATGGAACATCAATTTATTAAATGGTATCTGCATTAGTTAGTTATAAAATACCGTTGTGTTTTGTAAGTTTACTATATAAATGAATATCATCAATTCTTTTCAACACATCAATGTTATATTATATGTGCATGCCCATATCGAACCTTTAATGAATTGAACTTAAAGGAATCTCTCTTATTCATGTTGGGTTCGTTTAATTAAACGAACCTAAAATTAAGTTCAGGTTCAGTTCGTTCATTTACGAATCGAATCTAAACCAAATTTTTAACAAATTGGACCTCAACGAAAATCGAATCTGAAATTTTTTTTATAGCCCTAATCATGAGTCTTCAAGCACTTTGGTATTGTAGACAAGAGTGGTGCCATGAAATAAAAAGTAGCAAAAGGTCTGCACTCAAATATTTACGTTTAGTGAGTCCATCAGATAACACAGTTTGCGGATAGATTCATACAATTTAAGTGGAAATCATTGATCCTTAATTTAAATTTTGACTAATTTAGAGGGATAGATTTGTAAGTTATTTATCTCTCCCATCCAAGATGAGCGTTACTTCAACTCTACTATCTAGCTATTACTGGACAACCTACTGTTGATTTTTTGTGATGGACGTAGGTTACTATTGAAACCAACAACAAACCACTTTGTTACGAGTGCAAATCACTTAAATCACCTTCGAAATCACTTTTTCACTGTTGCAAAACCATATTGTATGGGTGCAATCTTATTTTGTATCTAGGCAAAATCACTTTGTACCTTCAAAATAATTATGCATGGGTGCAAAGTAAGATTGCATCAATGTAATATTACTTTGAACTATTTTGCATCGATGCAATCTTATTTTTAATGGGTGCAGGGTAGTATTACACCAGTGTAAAACTAAATTCCAAATGTTTATTCACTTATGACAAGTGATTTTATACTTAAAAAGTGATTTTTCCACCTTAGAGTTTAGGTTTTAGTCCTTAGTATTTAGGGTTTAGGTTTCCTAAATCCTAAACCCTAAGGCAAAAAATCACATTTCAAGTCAAAAATCACTTTCCATAAACTTAAACCCTAAATCTTAAACTCATAGGTTAAAATTACTTTGGATAGGTGAACTGATAAATGCCAGTTTATCATTATTCTTATGCATTAAAACAAACCTAACTCTTAGGATTATACTCCGCAAATAGGTTTTTGGGTTGCATTTAGGCATAAATTAGGTTAGGCATGCATTGCATTTTTTATTGTGTTTTTAATGTATTTTTGTGAGTGTTAGGGATAAGCAGATTGCTAGATACCTAGAACCCTAGCACTAAAGAAGGCAACTGGTGAAGGAAAAGCTCAAATTAGCTGGAAATCAGCTTGATCTAGCTCACCATCGCTGGAATCTAGCTCACTTGGATTATAATTAGCTCATCCTAGCTCCATTCAGCTTATCTTAGCTCACCCTAGCTCAGCTCAGCTCAGATCCAGCTCAATTTAGTTGAGCCTAGCTCATCTCAGCTCCCATTTGTCCACAGGGATCTCTAGCTAGCTCAGCTGGGTTGACTGGAGTTCACCCCACCTCAGGTTCAGCTACATCTAGCTCCACTCAACTCCAGCCAGCTAAAGATGGCCTCATTCCAGCTCAGAAAGCTCAAGTCCAGCTCCCGAGGACTCAGCTTAGCTCAACTTAGTTGAGTTAAGCTACCTTAACTACCTCAACTAGCTTTATCCTCCTCGGGAGCACCAGACCCAGCTCACCTCAGCTCACTTTAGCTTGGTTTAGCAGCTAGAAAAGAACTAGCAAGCTAAGCCAGCTAGAGTAGCCCCATGCTAGCCTTTTCAGCAGTTGCCAGCTCCATTTCAAGCTCTAGACTTCTCCTCAGCTCCTCTCTTCAAACCCTAGCTCACATTACCTATTCCTCTACTCCATAGCTAGCTAAGCTAACTTAGCTTAGCTAGCATCCAGCTCCTTGGCCATCCACCACCTTCAACTCAACCTTAGCTAGCTCCACCAACTAAGCTCACCTAAGCTAGCTATCCTACTCCAAGTTGGCGCCACCACCATCACACCCCTTCACCCCATCACCACTACCAAAAGCCACCTATTTTCCCTCCAAAATAACCTTCTAGAACCCTTCCCTTTTGGCGCCAACTGTCCCTCCAAAATTCCCTTCATCTCCACCATACACCTCTCCTTAAAATCATCTCCACCATCCACCTCACCTACTTTCTAAAAGCCCCATAGTTGGCGCCAAATATAGGTGCCCTTTCACCACCATAACCACCCCATGGCACCCCTTTAGTTGGCGCCAACTAACCCTAGCCCTAGGATCATTCTAACCACCCATAACCACCACCAAACTCCATCCTAGCCCTCCACCTATTCACGCCAACTACCCCCCTCTCTACCTCTATATAAACCCACCATATCACCATATAAAAATCATCATCCATTAGTGTTTTATTCTACCTATACCCACCTACACCTACGGCCAAGAAGAAGGACTAGAGAAGAAGATTAAGGGGTCACATCACTCACTCCTTTGGTGCCTTCTTCTCCCCACTCTCTTCAACTTGTGCCACGCCAAGGAGGAGAGCAATTCTACTTCAAGGAGGACGGCCAGGCAAAGGAGAAGGACCTAGGGTGGACATCCACCCTTGGAGGAGGAGAATTGAAGGTGGTAGCTTCCACCTTGGAGGAGCATAGCAAGGAAGGAGTTGGAGGACTCTTTTCAAGCCCGAGAGCTACCAGGCTTGGAGCAAGAAACCTCCACCTCTTCTTCACCATCATCATCATCAAGACCATTAGTTTTATTTCATTTTTGTTGTACCTTGATAGTTGTAGTAAAAGCTTTCCTCTATTAGGGTTCCTTGTAAAATAGTTTTTGGTCCTAGTTTAAAGTTGCTTTCTTTTCTTAATCTTTATCGCATTATATTACTTTATTTTTTAGTACTTTTCACTTCCTCTCCCTAATTATTCTAAGCCTCAACGTGCCTAGAGTGAGCTTAGGGAGAGGAATTAATTGTCACTTAGGTGTTAGCAAAGTAATTATAGGTCTTAGTCTCTTTCGCCAACAAAATCCAAGTATTCCTGTTATTTCAAAAATCCATAAAAAGTATATATGTAAAAGACCAAAAAGAAAGATGATTTCCGTGTTTTCAAGTAAGGGATTTTGATTTGGAACTTGCCCCCTTGGACGACCCTAGATACTCCCCTATCTAGGAATATAAATTTAAAAGCATATGCGATTTCGCATGTTACAACGACTTTAAAAACCTAATTACAAATCACGCGATTTTTCGCATCATGAACCTACCCTTGGAATAATTTTGTACCGATGTAAAATGAGATTGTACAGGTGCAATGACATCTTAGAATAATTTATCATCGGTCCAAAATCCTTTTGTACCGGTGTAAATAATTTATCACCAGTGTAAAGTAGTTTATCACCAGTACAAAGTTATTTATTCCTTGTGCGTTTTAAGTTAAAATAGTGTAGTGATTTTTTTGAATGTAATGTGGACCATCAAGTAACAAACGTTACATTTTTTTATTTATTTACATTAAATATCAATTATTAAGTGAATCTACATTCTTAACATTGTGTGAAGTACGGGAATAATATATATAGATTTTTTGATGTCATTTTTTTGCATTAATACCTACGTTTCCCTATTTATTAACTTTTGTGATTTATTTCATCAATTATGATGTGATTGGTGAATAATAATATGATAATTTATATTGGAGTTAAGGAGATCTGATTTTTGTAGTGTTGCAGTAAAAGTAGATAAATCTTTTGGTAGATATAAAAGGTATTTATCTTATATGACAGATATGGTAAAGGGTAAAGGATGGATCAGTGACCACACATGTGCATACGCATCTCAACCCACCTTGATACGAGTCAGGTTTGAGTGAGAATTAACATGAAACTTCAGCTATTTTAGTAAGTATATTTTCTGTGATTGATCTTTGAAAACGACCACGGGCAGGGTGGCTGCCGATGTGAACGTGATATTATGCGAATGTGAATATAGATATAATCTATACCATCGATTTTATATTCGTATGTTACTTGTTTTTAAGAACATCTCCTGCTCAAGCATTGCCCATGAGAGGAAATTGTTACTCTGCGACAAATACAAACTTGCAGAACACAAACACATCCATGAATCTTTTCTTAGAACAGCATACCCGAACGCGGATGTAATGTTTTCTTCGGATGCATTTAATCTCCGCGGCTAAAAAAAAGAAAACCAAGAAAGAAAGAAACTAACTGACCGCAGCACGAAGAAAACGATCATAAGCAACCAAGTTGCATCAAGGCATTTAATCTCCCAGATGCAAAGGAAGATATATATTAACATCAATCAAGCACCCATCTGCAAGACACATACACCACACAAAACCCTCATCGACGTCCTTCTGATCACTCACATATGTGTCATGCATCCCACGAGGGACAAAGATCAGCAGTTTGATACATCGATCGGCATGCTTCCAGCGGCAAGACAATTAATCATTAATATATATAGATTGCAACATAAAATACCAACTTAATTGGTTAATTAATACCAACAGCATCAAGCATTACCACCAGACTTTGATTAACAATTGATCCCCATATATAATTACGAGATCAACGCCCTCCCCTAGTACTGCCGTCCCTTTTAGAAGGGGTCCGAGGCATTGAGAACACCAGCATTACCACCCGTAGAATCCACCACCTGAAAGGTGGGACTAAGAGGGTAATTAACGCAACCTTGGAACATTAGTGGATGCTGCATTAGCCCCCCAGCAGAAGGAGGGCACGTCAGGAGCTGAGGGAAGTACCCTCCTCCCATGGCCGGGTCGCCTTGGCCGCACGACCAGTCGAGTTGGTTGCACTGCTTGTCCCCACCTTCGGCTCCGGTACCGTGTTCATGGTGGTCCAATCCGGGCACCACCGCGGGCGCAACGAAGGCCATCGGAGCCAACGCGGACGACGGGAAGTTGGGCGGGAGATGGAGCGGGGGGAGCATGTCGATCTCGTGTTGCGCGGCGGTGAGGAGCCAGTCGACAACCTTGCTCGGCTGGCCCACCCCTAGCTTGTCCTGGTCGGAGGAAATTGACGGGTTCAGAGCATTGCCGTGCCGTCAACCAGTCCATTTCCAGGATGAAAACAGATCGAATACGGATACATGCATGCATATAGAGATAAAGACATAGGGGTGGCAGGGTAACGCCCATCCCACACACGCCCCCACATCCTTAGGATGGGGATCCCATGACATCACATGGGATCCGTTCCACTCCATCTGAGGGTGGGGACGCGCATGCGTGGGGTGGGCATCCGAGTGAGGTGCTCCAAACAGTTCTCATAGATATACGTACGTATGTGCGTATATCTACTTGCACTCCTTTACCTGGAGGTCGTAAAGCTCGATGGCGGTCTGGACGGAGAGGACGATCCTCCGGTCGCGGAGCCCTCTCACGGTGTAAACCTTGCTGTGACGGTCCTTCCCTAGGACGGTGCGGGAGACGCGCATGATGTGCGGGTCCCTCAACCCTAGCCATAACCTTGAGTTGCCGACCGGCTGCGTGGTCTTGGCATTCGACGCTGCTCCGCCGCCACCACCGCTTTTCTCCTTGGCGGGTGGGTCGCGATCGTTCAGCGCCTTGAACGTCGCGGAGAAGTTGGTGGTGGCAGCTGTGACAACCGCAGGGTCCGCATGTTCCGTCTGATCAGCATCTACCATATACCCTGCAAACAATGGAACAGTACACCATACCGAGTTACCTGGTGTGTGTGTGCGCGCGCGCGCCTATAAATGAACAGGTCGCGCTCATTAAGATCTTTTCTTCTGTGGTATGTATATATATTGTAATGGTGATCGTGTGTGTGCATGGGTACTTAACTTACCCAGGGATTCCAAAGGCAGCGGCGGTTTAATTTGCTGTGGAGCTAAGAGGGTGGTGAGAGGGTCATACATGTCGTGTGGGTTGGAGCAGTTGCGTTGGCTGTTGGGGGATGGAGGGTGGCGATGATGATGGAGGAGGAGAAGCAAACCCCAATGAAGGGAGGGCGGAGGGGGTGGAGGTGTTGTATAGGTGAAGGATTCGTAGGGAGGAGGGGGAGGGGGATGAGTGGTACAAGATTGGTTGGTGGAATAGCTGTCAGGTTTTGACGAGGAATAAAAATTATTCTCCAACATAAAATTTCACCCACAGCACTTATAAGGATCCGGACATCCACATTTACGGTAAACAAGAGGATCCGATTTAACCTGGCCCACTTCCAATCCAGTGGATCTAGATTTGGTTGAACATAACCTTTCTTAAACATTCAGCACATCCAAAGTCAACAAAACATTTATAATATCTATGTTGACAGATGTAATTAATATTCTGACAATGGACGAATCTTAACAACGGACTTACCAAAAAATATGGAAAGACTATGGAGAAAGATTTTGTATGATTTCCCAACTGTAATAATATTCTTTGTAACTATAAATAGAGAAAGATACTCATGCAAAGGCCCCTCCATGCAATCTTAGAGAGAGAGAGAAACCTCAAGAGATTGTAACACCACTATTTCTAATGAATTTTCTGGGAGCCTTATCCTCCTCCCAGATTACACCCCTTACGTTAAAATTGGATAACTAATCTCCCTATCTTTCTTGTAATTACCTTTTATGTGATTATTAGGTTAGATTCTCCCTCCACCGAAGAACCTGATCAAGTTTCATCTTTAATTTCACCATCACGTCGCTTAACCCCCATTCGCTTTGGTGTGTATGTAATATGCTCACATATGTTTTTATCGTAAACGTCTATTCACGTACATTGGAGTTTGTCGGATAGCTGATAAGTAAGTTCCTATGTGTGGAAGGATAATGATGAGTGTACATCATTATATATAAAATTGTATACTCACGTATGAAAAAAATGACATCGTTCAACCTAATATGATCTCATGTGACTATATAATCTCTTTCTTTAATAGGGAGTAAGGATCGTATATGTACTCCTGTATGTACAGGAAATATTTTCCTAAGGAAAATGATAGATCAACTAATCTGAAAGAATAAGAATAAATTTGCAGAATATTTATTCCATCCCCTACCATGTTTTATTCGCGTACACCGGTGTGTGGACGCAAGTCATCGTTGCAGTTGCTAAGGGGGACAAGAGGACAAGTGGGTCCCACCACTAGCAGATCTACCTTTTTTTTAATTATTGCAAATCGTGCAATATTGTCACGTGATGAGATTCATTCTAATTATTTAAAACAATTATAGTCTCCTTTAAATAAAAAATGTATACGTATAAAATTATTTTATATCGATAGAAAATTAAAATTTCTCAGTGTAAAATAAAAAATTATCCATACGTTTTGTTTTAGGATCAAATTATATCGGTGTATAATAAATTATCATCAGTGTAAATGGTAGGCTTGCCAGCTGTACAGTGAGATCACATCCATTACGTTCGTAATGATTTTATTTGATAATGTGTGCTTTTATATTTTTGTACACCTCCGCTTTTTGAAATGTTCGGTAGTCATTTTTGAAGATGGATCGATCAATCAAGAATACTAACGTGTTTGGTCCAGTGTTTCGTTCTGAGATCGATGATTAAGAGGAAAAAAATTAGAGAGAAACAGAGATATGGGTTTGTGAATTCATGCGAAGTGGGTAAGGCATATATATGGGTATTAAATTTAAAATAAATATATAAATTTAATTAAATATGATCTTATTTATATCATATATAATATAAAGTAAATAATTTCATATAATATATAATATTATATATATCATATAAAGTAAATAATTTCATGAAAAAAAAATAATTACCTTACCTATAAAATAAATATTTAAATAAATAAATGAAAAATATTTATCATACACATGGAATAATGTAATCAAATCTACATTTAGGATATATCAAAATTACTTATAAAAAAATCACATAAACATATAAAATTTATATTTTAAAATTATAATTAAATAAAAAATAATTACCAGGTGCCACTTATTTTTTTCTTCATTTTAAATTTGATGAGGAAAACTAAAGCCAACTGCTTTTTTTTTTTTACCTCCACGTCTAATACGATAAGGAATAAAAAAATCAACCACAAACATGTGACCGAGTGAAGGGGAAGAGGGAGAGACAGCGAGACCCCAAACCCTTAAAAGCAATAAAGTATAAAAAAAAAAGATTAAAAGTTCATAAAAAAATCTCTAAATCTTGGAACATAATCTTTAACTAAAGATCGTGGTCAACAAATTCCATCTTGATTTCTTAACTCTTAATTTTTCAACTTGTTCAATCAACCTTCAAAATTTTGCAGCAATCTTTTTAGAGTATCTTTATTTCCAACTCATAAACTTTCAAGAAATTCTTATTTAACCATCGATAATCTTGCTACATTCTATATGATTAAGGATTTCTTGACATCTACCTTGCCAAAGTTCTCATCGATTAAGGTTCCTATTATATATGGATCTAAATGAATTATACAAAACCTATAATCTAAACCATCAAATAGTAATTGTCAAATTTTGTCACCTGCAATTTAACCTTGTAAGTTTGTATCATGATAGTTAAGTTATTTAAAGTCCATACTCAAATGTCTCATTGAAGCCCACAGGTCCACCATGGTCCTTAATGGGCCATATGTTAGGCCTTAATTGCAAATCCAAGCTTCCTTTTTTTTTTTTTGCCTTCCTTCTCGCAGGCAACATGAAACAATCATTCTAAAATGAAGACAACAAGACAAGAAATAAAAAAAATATCATTAACATTTGTATTTAGAAAAGGCTTCTACTGACCAAGTGAGAGGGAGAGAAAGAGAAGGGGAATGGGCCCGTGAGGGGTAGGGAGGATCTAACACGTGGTTGGGATAAACCCAACTTTAGTATTATAGAATAGATTCTAGATGTAGAGCAGTGATATCAAGTAGGGCAAGATCTAAAATATAGTAATAAAGGAACATCTACCTATAAACACATAAAAATGAAACATGAGAATGGAGTTAGAATAGATGCATTTGAAGTGTCTATGTCATCCCTAGAATATGGTACAATAACAAGTTAATTGATTCTCTTAAGATACATCGATCTATATCACTTTAATTTTGATTGTCCTAGAAAATCACCTCAAAGTATCAGAAACATGGTATAAGCTTGAAAATTAGTATAAACTTGAAATATTTTTTTTCTGGTGGTGACTACTTTAAAATTAGTACGAGCTTGAAGAAAACCATCCAAAAGATGACTTAAATGGGAGTCGTATTAGTGTCGCAATATTGGTGATATGTTGTAACGCTGGTGTCACATACTCTTAATAGCACCAATGATAATCCCATGATACTACTGTTGTCAAGTTCTTAATTGAAGCTTACGTAGCATACAGGATAGGTGGTGTAAGAATGACGTAACATGTGAAATATTAGTTATGCAAAGAACCGCGTGTGTTTCTTGTATAAATAACTGCCACGTTGAGAAGAATTAAAATCAGTTGTTTAGAGATGAAAACAATATACATTCATCGAGGCTTTGGCATTTAACTTTTGTGTTGTATGTAATTTTATGCTTCTTCCAAGATAGCAAACTTACACTGCTTTAAAAAGCAAATATTTAAGCAGGGTAATATCAAGCCGAATCATTGAAAAAGAAAAATATTATTCAGAATAAAGATTGTTGATAGAACATCTTACTCTACAATAGTTCACTTTGTTTGTAAGCTACCAAATCACACCAAAAGAATGTATGGGAGGCTTCCTTCGCAATAATTACTCTTATGTCAAGGTGGCCATCGATCACCCTATAAAGGAAACAAAAATGCACTTAAAATTATTTAGTGGTTGAACGTTTGACCTCCTATAAGATTCGAATCTTATGTTATTTATAAAGTTAAGAAGATAATATATATATATATATATTCTCTTCTCTTCCAACTTTTACATCTGTAACGACGACAGATTTCAACTGGTCAATCCTTCGATGGCTGATGATTACGGTCTACAAGTTCTAAAAATATGAATATATATATAGATATTCACATTTCAACAGGGCGGACCATTAATTGGATTTAAACACTATCAGTGATCAAAGGGTTCGTTTGACAATGAAGTTTTATGGAAGGTTTTCTTCAACTCACGATTTTTGTTCAATTTTTTTTAATTATTTTAACATAAATTCTTATATAATTATTTTAAATTATTCCAATTAAATCACGAGAATATTTATATTTATCTTTATTATTAAAAATATACATTACATCCTTTATTCTCACATTTAATATCAAACAAATATCCATTATTATTTTTCATTTTCATTTATATTATTAAATAAATATTTACTAACATCATATTATCACATCAATTATTTTAACCTGATATTTAACCCTCATCTTCTTTTACCACCCAAATAAATTATTTTTACTTATTTCATTTAAACCTATTTCTATGGTAATTTATCCATCACCCAAACGCCTAAATGTTTCATAATTATCTTCATTGTCCTTGTCACCATGGTACAAGGCAGTGATTACCGAACAATGAAAAAGAAAATCCAGAAAAATAGAAAGGAAAAAATATCGCAACCATCTTTTGCGATGTGCTTAAAAAAGCTTTCAAGTGGGATTTTAGTTTCTTCAACTTAATAAGATATTCGAGCTCATCTAGCTAGCTAATATTTTAACGCAAATTTTAAAGCAAAACACCGAGAGTAAATGAAAGAAAACTCACATGTAAACCTATATACATGATCTACTAGTATAACTTAAACTCACGCCAAAATTAAAGTCAATGTGCCTCGTTCAAAGCATTCACACATTATCGTGTGCTAATATCATTACAATATATTTTATTTTTGTCGTCAATTGAAAATTAATGATAAAATTAAAATAATCGACACAAATAAGCGATGTCGTTATTATCGTCATTTCATTTTACTGTCGATTAAAGGATACATCTGACATCAAAATAATGTTTGATCATTAGACGAATTAGATATCTTGACGTTATTTCGAAAGCAACAGTAATTGTAGTTACCATCACTTGTGTCATAAACGACAACATATGTAAGTTACTTGTTCCCACCTTTTCGTACCTTTTCTTTATTTTCACTGTCATTTAAGTAAATTTCACATTGTTTAGATAAGCGACGCAAAAATATTTTGTTATCCCTTCTCCCCAAAAGCGGCGGTATACATGTGACGACAAAAATAATTTTGCCGTCACTTATTTGAATAAGTAACGACACATATGTGACACTAAAAATAATTTTTTTATCACTTACCCTAATAAGCGACAGCATTATTAATTCCGTCGCTTTTTAGGATAAGTGAAGGGAAAACTATTTTTAGTATTACATATATGCCGTCGCTTATTCAAATAACCAATTGCAAATGTATGGATTTTATTTTTTTAAATTACAAAATGATGGAAACTACCTATTAAACCTACTTAGAATACTTGCTTTTATAGGAAAACAAGTAATGAAAATTAATAAAAGTGTATATTTCATAAATATAAAGTCTACTACATAAAAAATTTGAAAATAAAATATTTACATAAAAAGGTAACATGAAAAACATAACAAAAGAAAATAGATAAAAATTAAAATGCAACTGCCCCGATGCCACCAGTTCCACCTACATCTCCTATTGAGTCGTCATCGTCTCGTCTGTAAATGTTAGGATTTGATGAAGACGGATACTCTAACTGACCCTTCTTCAAAAGAAGGGTTAGAAACCTCTCGATCTTACTATCCATCCTATTTATCTATAACTGCATAGCATCCATCTGATTCTTCATATCTGTTTCTTTCTTTTCCCTCTCTTTCTCTCGTCTTTGTAGTGTGTCGATTTTTCGATACAGCTTATCAACGACACTAGATGAAACGACACATTTTCTGCCATACCAGATAGATGACGTGTGTATCCTCCCTACACTACGAACGAAACCACCGTGGTCCGGTGGCATCACTCCCCTAAATGCCTCCTCTGAATCCAAAGGTTGGTGGACGCTGTCGGAGGTCCCGTTAGTGGGGGAATGTACTAAATGTACTATTTACTCATTCATATATTTAAAAACATTATTATAATATATACATAAAGTTATAATTTTTTTTAGTTTAAGAAACGTATTTTTCCTTATATAACTGATGAATTCACTTACGAATACCCTCAGTTGCAGCCTTACTATGGGTGACATTGTAGATATCCATTCTACTCATTTTCATCCCATCATGTGTAGCGAACTGAAAATATAAAAACGATACAATTATATTAAAATAATTTAAAAATTAAGTAATATTCAACTAAAAAGTAGTTCCAACACTTATAAAACGGCTCCTGACTGTCTTGATACTCCTTCGACCCAAACAATGAGTCTGTGGTGAAGCTTTAGCCCTATTAGCCTTTTTTTTTTGCTCCTGTAGACATACATAATAATTTTTTTTATGAATGTAGGATATATGAAATTAATAAAATAACTTTTAATCATTTACTAATCTCCATCCTGGGATCTAACCAATCACCATAACAAAATACACCTTTGACAATCACATTTTAAGGACATTTATTTTTTGTGACTAAAATAAGGTGGGTGACAAAAAAATCATTTCAAAAAATTGGTCACAGTTTATAAGACCTATATTTGGTCACTAAAAATTGGTCACCTACCTACGTAAATCCTTTCCCACCCATAATTTTCATTTCCCACCAAAATCCCACACAACCCTCCCTCAAACCCTTTCAGCTCCCCCTCTCATCACCCACGCCCTCAAGCATATCCCCTTTCACCTCTGACTATGGCAACTATGGCCCATCAAGAGGTTCCTAGTGGGGAACATCGTCAAGCAAGTTGTTGTCAAGGATGTCCGTCTACGATGGGTACATGCTACCGAAGCTGTACGCGAAGATCTAGTACTGTGTTTTGTGCGTGATCCACTCTCATGTCATAAGGGTGAGGTCTCGCTCTGAAATGACCCGCTGCCTTTTTAGGTTGTTTAAGATGTCTAAGTTAGACGTCAGACGTCTGTCCAGACATCTGGACAGAGTGTTGGACATCTGAAAGTAGAGAACCATACCTTATTTTTTTCCTGCGCACTCGCTGCACGCGTATTTACTCTCTCTCCTCACCCCAAACCCTAACCCTCTATCTATTTAAACCCCCACTTCCCCCACGCCACTCCATCCATCTCCACCAGCCACCACCTCCATCCTCCACCTTCCTCCCTTCCTTCCAGCGTAGCGAGAGGAGAGGACGAAGAGAGAGAGAGAGAGAGAGAGTGACATGGGACGCCAAGGAGGAGAGGAGAGCGGAAGCGTGGGAGGAGCTCGAGCGGAGGAGCTCGCGAGGGAGCAGCGGGAGCTCGGAGGAGCTCGTGTGGGAGGAGTCGAGGGCGCGGGCGAGGAGGAGCTTGCTAGTAGGCGCCTTGGCCTCCTACAGCCGTTGGAGGCACTGCTGCAGCTCCTGCGAGCAAGCTCGCGAAGGAGGCAGCTCGTCGGAGAAGTTCTACATACTAGATATTTTCCAGTATCAGACGTTTGGAGCAGCTCCCAGATGTCTGGAGTAGCAGAAGGACGTCTGAAGCTGAAGCAGGATGCCTGAAAGCACGCTCTGTGCTAAGGTACGTGCTTTTGTGTGGTTTACGGCCATGCAGGCCTCACCGCAGAGATTGTCCGGCCTTTTCTGAGGTCTGTGCATACGTACACAGGGGGCAGGGCATTGGAAAGGTGCAGGGTGCGCCCTTGGAGGTGCCTTTAAACGTCTGAACACGTCGCCAGACGTGTGGAAGGAGAGTCTGACGTCTGGAACTCACCTCAGACGATCGCGGAAGGGTTCGGACGTCCGAACTAGCTGTAGGGAATCCAGGGTAAGTGTTGACGTCTTTTAAGATGACTGGGATTAGACCCAGACGTCTGATTGTGGACAGTGTAAGTGTTTTCGGCCCATTTAGGATTCAAACGGAATTGAATTTCTGCAAAAGAAGTAGCGTTGCTTTTCGCTTGAGTTTCTCTACGAGTTAGTGTCACTTGTATACGATTTTGGACTCGTTTGATGTGGCTGGTCAATGGTATAGGTCTCCAGCCAGTCGTGTACACGGGAGCGCAGAGGTGACGAGATCTGCGATCCGAGCCCCCACTCCTCCTGTATTTGCCGGTAGAGTGGTTTACCTTAAAATTATGATTTAAATAAATGAGCTGCATACTTAGAATAACTCAAATAAACCCTAGGCAAAAATAGATGAGTATGGTCGAGCTACACTATTTACTTGAGATGCCTGTAAAACTTGAAATGCTAGCAAATGTACTGGTTACTTAATATGATGCCTTGTTAGTAGAAAATCGCGAACTGCCTATTTTAATGAATGGAAACGGAAATGTAAATAGAGAGATTTGAAAGTTTGGAATATAAAACGAAAGGAATACCAACATGAACCCTACGGGGAATTAGGAGGAAAACTCCTGTAGACGGGAAGTGAGCTAACCCTTGTGTATGCGGTACCAAGGAGAGCCACTATCCCTTTAGTATAGAGAGGTACTAGCCGCCCGTTGGGATGAGCCCCGAGGTCAAGCCTAGACACTTTACACCGACTCTATTTGGTCCTCATGTACGTGATACGAGGTGAGCTACTTAACGTAGGTCAGGAGCTAGCCACCATAGGGGGCCCAAGGTTAAGACTAGCCGCCCTACACCGACTCTTATTAGGCTCACTAGGAAAACTGGGATAGTCGGACGAGAGTACGCAGACTGTGGAGGGACGAGACCCCTGTTCTATTCTGAGGGGCGAGACCCCTGTTCTGAGAGGGCAAGGCCCTGTACTGTTCCGTGTTGTACCTTTAGGCGTATTCGTTAGCGGAAACGACTAACCACATGCCAGTGCAGGATAGCTACCTGCGCACTTATCACGCGTGCCCTAGTCATCGATACGTCGCGACCGTGACCTCGGGGTGGTTGACTGGGTGTAGGACTACCACGGGGGACTTTCCAGGCTAGGAGAGCACCACGTGTACCTCCTACATCAAGGAAAAGACTGCAATCAAGATCGTTCCCGTGAGAAACGAGCCAGATCAAGAAATGATCTAAGTGAATAAGGGAACAACAAATTAGAAGTACTTGGTTGACCTAAATGAAAATGGATAGTTGTTTCATTGCATAAATTAACTGCTTGTCTTAATTACATGTAAATGGTTAAATTACTACTCTACTCAGCATTCGCTGACTCCGAAATTTTATAACCTTGTTTAGGTCAGGGAGTTGAGCAGCCAACACCACCGACTGCAAAGGGAGCTGGGCCCAGTCGAGCCCAGCCTTAGCTGCATTTCTTACTGTTTTCCTTAGCTCCTGTTATAGTAGTGAGTTTTTTTTTTCTATGTAATATTGTTTCGGTTATTTTTCTGTTATACTTTTCTCTGTCGTAGTTGTGATAGCCTGTAACTTGATAGACCATTTCACTCTGTTTCTTTTACTGTCTCTTGTTCCTTTCTGCCTAGTTACATTGCATGTATGAATGTGAATTATTTACTGCTTTTGGTTATTTCTCGTTAAACGACTAGGTCTTGGGATTAGTCGAGGCAGGCTGATCTCGGATCCTGTAAGGATCTAGGACAGGGTCGTAACATGCTCCGTGAGGAGGAACCGTGAGCTGCTGCAGTGCTTCCACCAAAGGGATGACTTCCACTGCAGCGCTTTCGTCCCTCCCTTTCGTCCTCACCTTCTCCCTCCCTCCCTCTTGCGCTCACCCCCTCCTCTGACGCCCTTGCCTCCTCGCCCTCTCCCTTTTTCCCTCGCCCCCTCTGTCAGCACCCACGCCCCCTTGTCCTCTCCCTCTCGCCCTTTCCCCCGCCCCCTCCATTGGTACCCTTGCATGCGTCCGCTCGCCCTTGCCCCATCCATTAGCATCCTCAACCTCCTCTCCTATGGACAGCCTCATCCTTGCTCAATCTCATCGAACTGCAGAAGCCTCTTGAGAGCAGATACCCTCTCTCTTCCTCACCTCAACAAGCTTCATAGCATTCTCGTCAGCTACTTACAGCTCCACCGTAGCCATGTGAAGTGCATGCATTATATTCTTACATTTTATATCACCTATGGCTTTATCCATCATTTTCCTTTTGAGTTTGCTTTGTAAGGTCAACCAGTTGCCTTTACTTGCCTTCCAACTTAGATATTGCTATAGTTTTGGGGCTTGATGACGAGGAAATTTTTTGTCCTCTACAAGATAGAACAAATGTAATTTTTTCCCAAGCATCAAAATCTTACTTTTGATATGTCTTACTTTATTATTACCATTTGACTTGGAAGAAACCAATTTTAGGTAGAAAGAGATGTGCTAAGCATAAAGGACTAAGGATCAAAACAAGAAAATTCATGTTCACTTCCCAAGTGAGTCACATCTTTGATGGGTCAATGGAAATGCATTGCAACTGGAACTGTAATAATCTAAAAATTTTTACAATATGTGGACTAACTCTAGAAGATGGTTATATTTGCACGGTGATTCTACCAAAGGATCAGAAGCGATGTCAAATGCATAAAGGAAGAAAAATCATCAAAACCCAACCCACACGAATATTTTCATTAGGTAGCTCAGATGGGTGTCTATTAGAACTACTGTCCAAGGTCACTCTTTTTTCCCACTTTTCACTAATTCGATTTCCATTTAATTGTGATGAGAATCTTATATGCTCATATTCTATTCCATCAATATTTGGAGACTTATAATTCCAATTTTTGAATAATTGTATGTCCAGAGGTTTTCTTTTTTTTTTTAATAAGAGGCCTCTAATTTTGCAAACGTAGAACTGACTTATTTCTCTAACCATATTTTTTGATGTTGTGAAAGTCTTTTTCACCATTTATGTTTCCAATCTTGTAGAACCAATCTATTTGTGCATTTAATAAAAGCTGTAGAAATACTAACTCTTTCTATTTTTAGTATGTTGGAGATCTTAGTTTAGAGAATGACCCTTGGTATGGATTTCAAAAAAATCACAACCAGATCAAAGGTCTTCTTGACCTCAGCAAATGGTTAGACCACTATAAAGATCAATGTTCTTTAAGGTGAGAGAGAGTTTATAAGGATACTAATCATGTCTTACTATCTAAATCAGCATTTGATAAATAGGAAAAAAACTACAAGCTAGATTTGGATTGAATATGTTTCATCTTTTTCAAGCTACTCCTTCCCACTTAGACTAGTTTGGATATTATAAATTTACTCCATTATAGTTGGTTCTTCATTGCCAAACTATAGTCCATAAGAGATTACCACTTTATACTCCCAAAATCTTGACCTTAGATTATGTGAACATCTTAGATTAGGCTTGTATATACTGCCTCTTCTCACCAGAGCAACCAGAAGAGGTTGATTTTCTTGTTTGTAAATGACCTACCAAAAATTTCTATAGTCAAAAAATCAATGTGGCCTCTGAATCTGACTACTACTCTTTGCAAAGGTCCTAGTTTCTTTAATGCAAATTAAAGGTTTGGTATCATGTGCTAGGACCTCAGTATCTTTTATATGAGAAAACTTGATGATAAATAATTCTATCGTTGTTGAAGAAGCTCCCATAGTAAGAATAAATGAAATCTTTGTGATATCTGTAGTTTGAAACTCTCAAAACCCATGCAAATGTTGTCATCCATGCTAGAAAGTTCCTTTGACTCTTAGATCTAAAATTGTGCTGTGACCTAGTGATATAAACATGTTTATATCACATGAACTGTCTATTTATGCATGTTCCTAAGCGTAGAGATGAATCATACATTATAAATATTGCATAACATGCATCATCTTGCATTTAGGTTAATTTGTATAAATTTTAGGTTAATTTTCTCTTTTTGTAGCCAGGTAACAGAGAGATATTCATTCGGAACCTCGGATTGAATATCCAACCGTACGGATCTGATCAAAGCGACGATCAGAATTTAATGACTCCAAGATCGACTCGATCGAACTTCCGTAGCATCAGATATAATCTGAGGAAGGTCAGAGATCAAGGGCCAAGATGGTGTCAAGTCGCACTTCAGATGACAAATCCAACCACACGGATGGGTTTAGATCGACGATTGCAGCCCAACGATGCGAAAATCGATCCAATCCAACATCCGTGGCATCATCTACAACAAATAGAAAATGGACGGCCATGATAGTGGCATGTGGCGCCACCACAACCACTCAAACCAACCACAGCACCTCTTCTCAACTTCTGAAGGCGCGGGCAAGGCAAGATCTCAACTGTTGGATCTTGATCCAACGGCTAAGATGGCACAACAGTTGAATCGTCTTCGCGACAATCCACGAGGATGGTGTAGCGATGACGCACCTGTGGGCGAACCACAGGTCGCGAGTTCGAGACCCCACGTGATCAAAATTGAGTGTGAGCATTGGTGCAACCGATTTCAGCCGTTGGATGGAGCGTGAGCGGCGCAGATGTGAGCGACGTGGCCGCAACAGATGCGTAGGCGGGCACACGCCAAATCGGACGCCCAAGCCCATGCATAATCGCACGTGCGGGCGTTGAGAGCGTTGAAGCAGAAGCAGCTAGATGGCTTTTAAGTCGTCCGATCGCTTGATCGAACAATTGAGAGCACGCAGATGTGCACGTGCGTTGAGGCATGGCATGCACGGCACCTACGCCCACGATCTGGGTTTAGTGACGGTTTTATCCGTCACTAAGGATCCCTAATTTAATGTTTTAAATTGTAAAGACCTATTTGCCCCCTTCAATCTACACCTATATATAGCTCTACGACCCCCACACTTTCTTCATCCCTTCCTCTCTTCTCTCACCCCCTCCAAAGCTCTACGAGGTTGTCCTAAACCTGGGATGTACCATTAGAGTTAAAATTACAATTTTTCCACCTTCTCACCTCCTTCGTGGAGCATTCCGCGGTGTCCTCTCACCTCCATTTGGGAAGCGAATCCCACTACGACGTTGCCCTACCCCGTTCTCCGTCATCAGTCTTCGTTCTCCTTCGACCCGCATCTCACCACCTTCGTTCGAACGCTCCGTCATTGCGACTCATCCTCCAAGTAGCCGTCAAGGAGAATAACTTCTCTCCACTTACTATTTACTGCTTTCTAGAGTAAATTTACCACTTTCTAGCTGTAAGATTTCTTGCTTTCTAGTATAACAAGTAGCTGTAATAGACATGATATTCTAGTTATAAAATTATTATTCATTCTCTCTCTATTTTGTCTTTATTTGTAATCTTCTCTCTATTTTGTCTTTATTTGTAATCTTCTCTCTCTTTCCTCTATTATTTATTCTTTAAGTAGATAGTTAGTTTAGATTCAATTCGACCAGTTAATCTGCTTCGTGACAAATTAAACAAATGTGATTTTTAATTAAACGTCCGCCTCCTTGTGTTCAACTCGGAAGTCCTTTCGAGTTTCGATTAAATTTATCTGTTGACGATTTTTCTCACAAATCAAACTACAGCGATGAGTTTTTAAAACTCAATCCCGTTTGCGTACGTTTTTCGCTTCAACATTTTGACGTCGTTGCTGGGGATTATCCGTACAACACCTGAATATAAAGAAGGCATCACATTTTGTATTTTGAGACAACTTATATAAATTGGTCTAGCACTTGAATACATTTTAGACTTAAAGAATTGCCACATATAAGAAACAAAGATTCATAAGATTCACCCTATAATGGCATGTCCCCATAAATAGATTGGTGATGTTTGCTAAAGGAGAATTAAACAGATGTATATATCTTGGCTTTATCCTTTGCTTGACCCAACTGGGTTGGCAATTCAAAATAATAGTGGATCTACATTCCATGGGTTGGTAGTTCATAAGTTGCTTGGTCTTTATGGTCTCCTCTTTGCAACAAATGTGCAAGTGAGTTTGATATGGCCCCATCCAGTTCCTCCATGGCACCTATTACTGCTACTGGTATGCACTATGTAATTTCCCTTTTTTGCATTAATTTACTAGGTGTTTATTGGATTTACACCTATGTACTACTCTTTTAATGGAGCTTGCTACTCAAGCTACCAACAGAAGAAACATTTGAAATATATCCTGATGCTAAAGAGTTAGTAAACATCAATTAAATTCTACTTTGTTTGACATTTTATTGAATTTAATTCTCTTAACTAACTTACCATGTGCCACCTATTACTTGAATGTTGCTATGTATTTTTTTGGATGTGTTTAACAATCATGGACCATGTAATTTATAGCCACGGAATGGTGATGTCTATTATGTTTTCTTTTTTTTGAAGAAAGCATCTTCATTACTAGAATTGTTGATGCTTACACCTTCTCTATCCGCTATTCCTCTCCATGACAGACCCATCCCAAGACCATAACAAGGCCTTCTCATAACCAGCAAGGGGTGCAAGCAATCCGTACTGCTCGTAATGTATCTGATATGTATAATAAATCTTAGTATATAATTGAGTCTGACTGGTTACATGGGTGTACAACAGCAATAGCAATGGCAACATATAGCAGCAGTAGCAGTAGCAGCATACCACAAGCAGCAACATAGCAGCAGCAACAATGGCTGCAGCAACAACACCAACAGAGCACCAGTAGCAGCAATATATAGCAGTAGTAGCAACAGCAACATATAGCAACAACAACAGCGGTATACCAACAGCAGCAACAGCAACATAGCTACAACAGTAGCACCAACAAGCTACATTTTGTTAACATAATTGATTTTTAGGTCCATCTCATGGTTCTGCCTTGAATTAGCACCTTCGCATCAAAATGACCCTTTTTTTTATATTCCATTGTGGTCTTAACCTCCAGTTTGCCTTTCATTACTCTAGATTTCTAACTTTAGACTTACTACAACTGTTGGCAATCAAACTAAAGGAGTTGTCAAACTTTTAGGGACATTGGGCTATGTGGCTCCAGAATACCATTTGGATGGTTAGTGACAACTTGTCAGTATATGTTAATGTGATTGCATTTGCACTGTTGTTGACTGTGCTACATATTTTATAAGTTGTAACCAAGGACTTGCTGTGGTTTTGGACACCATAGTGATCCTTTTTTCTTGCCTAGAATCATTTGTTGACTTCCTTTTTTTGATATGTTTAGGAAAATTCACTGAGAAAAGTGATGTTTATGCCTATGGTGTTGTCCTATCGGAACTTTTGATAGGAAGAAAACTTTTGGAAAAGATGGTTCCTTCTCAATGCTACTTTATTGTTAGATGGGTAATTATAGTTATTTTTCACTACATTTTAAATAAGCCATCTCTTCTTCATTCAATGAGACTTATTTATATAGTAAAATTAATTGTGTGCTATTTATTTTATAGGCTATGCCACAACTCACAAATAGAACAAAGCTTCCAAATATTGTGGATCCTGTGATTAAAGGCACAATGAATCTGAAACATCAGTACCAAGTATCAACTTTGTATGCCTGTTATGTTCCTCTAAGTTATATTCTTAAGTACAAATGTGATCTTGTAGGTTGCTATTGTTGCTATTCTATGTGTCCAGCTAGAGCCAAGTTATAAGCCATTGATTACCAATGCCCTGCATTCTCTCACACCCATAGTGTCGAATAGGCGACCTTACTCATTTTCATTTTTGGCCACCATCACCAGCTGCAGCAGAGTAACAACAGCAGTAGGCCAGATGATCGTTCACCTCTGACAGCAACAGGTGAAGCTGTAGAACATGTTCAAAGGGGAGCAACAACTCAGCCAATTCGTACCTTCAACCCAATTGATGTTCCTCCATCAGCAGCAACTGCAGTAGAGTAACCGCAGCTGCAATTACAGTAAAGTAGCAAAAGTAGCAACCAGCAGATGGTTCACCTCTAACAGCAGCAAGGGATCAGGGGGGTTGTGTAGGGATCAGGAAAGAACTACTCTAGGCAAATACCATTGCTAAACATCCCGCGAGAAAGAGAAAATTGGAAATTTTACAGATATCTATGTAAATGAAGATCCCTTATTAGAGCAATGACTTTCTTACCTTTGTGTGTTGATTGGAATAGTTTTAACTTCTATCGTAAAGAGGATAAAAAAGGGTTGAATATTCTTTTGTATTATGATGTATTTTTTTATTCGTTTTGGTAATTTCTTTATAACATTGTAACAAATACTTTATATTTTCATTTCAATAAAAATATCCTGTCAATTTTTTATTAAACTATACATGTTATATGTATTACTATAATTAAGAATATTTGGATGTTTTATCTTAATAATTAATATTCACAATTACATAATCCTTAAAAGATTATGAACACATTTTTTGCTCCTAAAACTTATAGAGACAGTATAATCAGTCCCTAAAAAAAAATCAAATGCCAAGCCATTATCTTCTTTTATGTCTAATCTATTGGTTCCATCCCCCACTCAAAAATCTGTCCTCATAGCTCTCAATTTCGTCTCCAAAGACCGTCACTACAAGTCTATTTTGTTATAATGAATGTTCGCATGCCTTCTTATAATCGTCAGGCATGACATTAGGATGATAATTCTCCATTACCTTCTCAGGTGAACTGTATATTGAGAAAAATTAAATACCAAATATAAATTGTTAAAAATAATATATGAAATTATCTATAAAATAAGAATGTAAATGCTTAAAAATTATTACATTTCTCTTACTCTCCATTCTCCAATCTCCATGTATTTTGGCGATGTAATTAACGATATACCAAGAGGCATTGGGACCATCACCCCAATTGTAATTTGCTAACATTAATTTGAAAAAAACATGACAATCTCACTTTATAATAATTTAAAGATAAAATTATAAAAGAAATAACTTTGATAAATGAAATTACCTCCAACTGATGGAGGAACTGCCTCTTCAACTCTGCGAACACATTCCTCCAATCGAAGTAGCAAATGGACACAATGAACTTAATCAATTGTACCCACTCGACTTATAAAGTTCGAGTAATTCTCCACCTCCCCTATAGTTCTAAACCTGATCGTTACACTCCGCCCCTCGGGGACATCTAAAGGCATATAATCTTTGTCTTCCCCTATTCACTTCTTACTTTGCCTATGTAAACATTAATCATATTCATTATATATTTCTAAAGTTATAATAAACTTTAAAATATTTAAGTAATTTACGACTTAAAGGTATATAAGTTCTTACCAAAGCTGGTACCCACCAGTGAGGGGTCCACATGAACTGGGGATTGATGAGAGCTACATCATGAACCCTAACTAGCACAATTTGATCTAAATAAGTGTGCAAAAGCTCCTACAAAACCTAAGAAAAAGTCTAACTCAGAGAATTCCAAATTTAAGAATAAAATAATTCATAAGTAGTAAAACTACAATTTTACCAATGCAGTACACAAATAAGATGTCTAAGGATCTAAACACAGGTCAAATGAGCTCAATAAGAAAGGAAGTGGGATGATCTGATCTGAAAAGGGTTATAGCAACTTCTAGGAATTAAATGATATTCTGTAACCCTAAAAACAAACCCGCTTCAATTCATAAAGTTTCTAGCAAGATAAAAGTCAAATAAACCCTCTAAAAATCATGGAAAAATATCCTCTAGGGTTTAGAACCTTCAATTTGACCAGTAGAACCTGTTTTGACCTAAATTGAGAACCATACCCAATTTTTTACCTAACTTGGGTTTTTTTTGCAAATTGACCGGTCAAACGTGGTCAAACCTAAAATAAATTACACCATTGAATTCCTTAGGTCCAAATTAGGTTGGTACAATAATTTGGGCCTAAGAGAAGACCATTTTGACCGACTTTACAAATTTGTCCTCTTGAATTACTTTTTGACCTTATCTTTTTGAACCCTTGCATTTAGCCTCCCATCTTCTCTTTCACTCTTTGCAGAATGGCCCCTCTGCCACCCCACGCAGGTGCCCATACCTCCGACGACCTTACGCGGAGGATGGCACCGCGTAGGATATGGGGGCCGCTCTCAGGAACGAAAGGGGGGTTCCCTGCATTGTCCTCTTTCGCAGGGACCCTCCCCTTTGACCTGTAGCTGCCCATGCCTCTTGTGCGAACGCACTAAAGGAATGGGTCTGCTTTCCAGCCATTCTCCGGCGAGCTCCCCACGTCGCCCCCTCGAGATCCCCTCCTCGCCAGCACCTTTATAAGGAGCGGCAGGGGCAGCCGTTTCCTTCAAGCCTGTTTTGGCCGAAGGAAACCCCTAATCTTCGTCTCCTCCTCCGGTCAAGCGTCCATCGGCTCCGGCGACCTTTCCTCCTCCCATTCGTCACTTTGCTGCCATACCTGTAGCAGAGTTTACTCTGCCTCATTCTCCCGCGCCGGGATGCACCATCTGGTGCCATCCAGATCCCCTCCTCGTCGTCACCGCCCTCCTGGGCATCTTCATCTACGGCGTTGTTGAACGTGCGAATCGCTACGCTAACGTGTTTGGTTTTGGAAAACCTGTCGTTGTAGCTTGAAAGCGAAGAATTCGTGTTCAACAAATAAAATTTATACCGAAATTGAAATTCTGGGTCGAACACAGGGAGGCGGACGTTTGATTTAAAAACTACGCGTTTCTTTTTATTTGTCACGAAGTAATTCAATTTTAAACTATCTAATTATTTACAACAAATAGAAGAGAGAGGGTAAGAGAGAGAGAGAATATTACACATAGAAATCAAAATGAGATGTAGAATAAACAAAGAATTTATCATTAAGAAGATTGTTCATTACAACTAGAAAGCATAAAACAATTACACTAGAAAGCGATAAATTTACTCTAGAAAGTATTAAAAGAATAGAGGGAGAAATGTCCTCGACGATCGCTTGAAGGGCGAGCAGAACTACTCTAGAAAGCAGTAAAAAGAATAGGGAGAGAGAAATCCTCCTCGACGGTCGCTTGGAGGACGAGCCGGACGGAACGACGCCTGGACGAAGGAGGATGAAGCAGGACGAAGGAAGACGAAGCAGAAGAACAGGAACGGAGCAGCACGCCGTCGTCGTCGCGGGATCCATTTCCTAAGGGGGACGAAAATTTGGACTTTATCTCGCGAGAAGCATCCCGGGAGTGAGACAAGCTTCTCTTGAGCTTTGGAGAGGTAGAGAAGAGAAGGAAGAGATGAGAATTTCGTATAGAGGGGGTCTCTTTTTATAGTTGCAAGGAGTGGGGGCAAAATGTACATTACAACCTTAAAATAATAAATGAGGGGTCTTTAGTGACAGATAAATCCGTCACTAAAGCCCCCAACGTGGGCGTAGCTCCCGCACCCATGCGCCCCACCTCAGCTGCCCGCTTCCTCAACGCATACGCATGTTCTTCGATTCTCAGCCGTCCGATCGTGAGATCGGACAGCTTAAGACGCATCTCCGCCCGCTAGCTGTGTGCCCGCCTGGCGCGTGCGATCGCACATCCATGCCGCGCGTTCAATTGCGCGTGATCTCGATTGAGCGCAGACAGCCGTCCGATCGCGATCCAACGCCCGCCCTCGCTCAATTGCACGCGCCTTCCAGCCCTTCGCTGCGGCTCGAACCCGCGCCCGCCACTCGCGTAAGCGCACTCGACCGCTGCGCTACGAGGCGCGGATGGTTGAGCAGTCGCTTTTAAGAGCGGCTGATCATAGCCGTTGGATCAAGATCCAACAGCGGAGAGCGAGCGGGTGCGGGATCTTCAGAGGTTGCATGCGGCCGTTTGGGCGGCCGAGATGGCGCCACGTGGTGCCATCTTGGCCGTCCATCTTCTAGAAGTTGTAGATGGTGCCACAGATGTCGGATTGACTCGATTTTTGTGTCGTTGGGCTGCGATCGTCAATTCGAATTCATTCGTGCGGTCGAATTTGTCATCTAAAGTGCAGATTTACACCATCCTGACCCTTGATCTTCTAGGGTTCCCCGGTCACTATCTGATGCTACGGATGCCTGATTAGGGCGATCTTAGAGTCGTTGAACTCCAATCGTCGCCCTGATCACATCCATATGGTTGGATCTTTAATCCGAGGCACTGATAAATGTTTGCCCTGTCCAAACACGTAAAAGGAGACAATTAACCTCCATTTTATTCAAACTACTCTAAATGCAAGATGATGCATGTTATGCAATATTTATATCATGAAATGCAATCCTATGCTTAAGAACATGCATAAATAGACATTTTAAGTAGTGTAAATGTATTTACATCATACCCCCATGCCTATCTTTTGCTAGTCTCTAGCAAAAACTATATGCTATTTATAAAAGAATTAGGTTGGATTATTTGAACCTGAGTTATTTTCAATCATTAAGAAATTGTCTACTTAAAAACTGAACTTTCAAAGACAACAGTGCCTGAGTATCAGCCAAAATGCAGATCGCCTCAAGCCCTCGCCTTATTAAAAGAAAAAAAAAATTTCCTTTTTCTTTTTTTTCTAATTTTTTTTTTATTTTCAAATTTTAGGGTTTAAGAGTGACTTTCTACGGCCATTCAACTCACCCAAGATTTGATGAGAACCCTAAGTTTTAAGCATCTTATTGTGAATGTGATAGACTCATTGACCGGTAGTTAAAACAAACTTCGGATTTCTATGCCTTTATGTGACCTCAAAAAGAATTCTGCCTAAAGGTGTATCTTTACAACCGATAGCTTTTTCCCTACTTTTATTTTTACAGGGTCAACACAAGGATGAATCCAGTGTATATCTCCCCGATTTATTCTACTTCTCCGCTTCTTCCTAAGTGTTTTGGGAATTTTTAGTGCATTTACTGAGCTGGGTTCTGGACAACCGGTCGATGAGCTGTTACCACCGATAACTTACCAGCCATACTCGTGCGGCGAAGTGTGGCTTATTTCTTTTTGTTCTTTTCTCCTTTTCTTTTTGATTTTTTTTTTTTTAAGTAGGTAGCTTCCCTGGTCTAAGATTTACCTAAAGGCAGCAAAAAGAGAGATCCAGTGATTGGGCTCTGGACAACCTACCTATAGGCTGTTACCCACGATAACTTGCCAGCCATATACCCTAGAAGGTTCATTAGCTACCAAATTTCCATTAAAATCGTCAAACAACGAGTCAGTGCAAAGAAAGTGTGTAGATGCTTAAGACTCAAAATTCCCTCAAATCAAAGGGTGGGTTGATAAGTCGTGTACTTATCACCCAAACTTATTTATTCCAATTATAATAGAATTAAGATGGCGAGAACTCTAAGACAAATCCACATTTTAGTGGATACACAGGCTAATTAAGTCCAAAGACCTGAAGGGTCTTTGTGTTCAAATCATAATGTAGTATTTCCTAAGATTGAAAATTTTCTTAAACCCAAATTCTCTTTTCTAATTCCGATTTATTTTTCTTTTTTTTTTATAAAAGAAAATAAAACAAATCTACAGAGCTGACAAATGAATTCAGAGATAAATATCCACCCCCCCATGCCTATCTAATGCAATGTCCTCATTGTATTAAAAAGACATAAAACAGAGTGGAAAAGTGAAGAACGCACCTGAATTGCGTGAATGTTAGGTCCACTCCGAGATGAAAACTAAGAAAAATTGTATATGTGCTAAGTTTAGTGCCTTCAGCTAGGCACACTATACAAGGAAAAGAAATGAAGAATTCACAAGTGCAGGTCAGAATTAGAATAAACAGAAGAATCTTCTGACCTATCAACAGAGGTCCACAGATGTGGACCAGATTGTGGTGCAGACCCATCCCCCATAATTGAGAATATCTTAGGTTCTGGATAAAAATTACCCAAAACCTAAAATCAGAATGCAAGCGGGGTCGGGCCTGCGATTTATGAGGATGCAGCCCAAGACCAAAAAGTCGTGTTACAGAGAAATGAAGCTCAAAAGGATAATCGTTGAATGTGTGCTTGAGTTGAACATCCTCGAAACAAATGTCGTAAGGGTTCTGATTTGATGGTTTCAACTTAAAAGGAACCCTTCACTCAATCTTTCATTTCCTCCAAAATTAACTTCCCAAATCAAAACTTCCCAGCTCCTATCCTCCTCATTCAGCATATCAAATTCCAGGACCTCTTGTATATTAATCACCCCGTCTGAAATCTCCAAGTCTAAATGATGTGGCAGAATCAGAATTGACTTGGGTCTAATTATCTCAGAAACAAAATTATAGATAAGCTCAACGGGGTGTAACTGATAATTAGGGCATTGAATTGATTCCTCCAGAAAATGCGATTCTGGATCCGTAATGTGTGCCCTAATAAGATCAGTTTCCTCAGTTATTGGGCTATCAAATGATCTATCAGATTCCTCAGGCCCAATCGTCTCACAGAAATCGTGTCCTGAAAGCTCATGTGAGACTTCGCAACTTGAATCTTCACCATCAAAGAAATCAGGATCCGTATCAATGTATATCCCAAAATCATTTGTCACTTTCTGTTCCAAGGAGATATACGTTTCCTCGTAACCCGGCTCAGGGATCTCAGGTGAAGAAATCAGATCTTCCTTAATTGGTAGCTTTAATTCAATTTGGTCATAACACATGTCCCCCTCAACAGGTGACTGAGCGGGTTCTGTCATTGGCTTTCCTGAAGAGGGTTCATCCTGGGAATCATCCTAAGATTGAATCAAAGCAACCACGAATCTCATCCTCAATTTCGCTAATTTCCCAAGTAGAAACTCACCCGGGTTCTTATCCTTAACGTCCTGGAGCCAATCCAACAAAGACTTATTTAAATCATCAATCATTTCAATCAGGGGCTCCAATCTCTCAATGCAAGGTATTGGCTGAACTTCTAAAGATTGAATGATATTCCTCAAGTTAGCCAGAACCTTATCTTGAACCTGATTAACCTGAACCAAATGAGTTGATTCAGGATTGGGCGGGTTTAACATCAATGCAGAGGAATTAACAAATTGAGATTCGTTATACCCTTCCTGATAATAGGTCATTTCAGATTGTTCAAAAGATGGTGATGACCTAAAGGCAGTGAAATCAGAGGATGGGTACGGATCGATGTATCCTTCTTGATTGTAGATCGTATTAGGTTGTTCATGAAAGGAAGACGATCTATAATCGATGTAGCTCTGAGAATGATAGAAATCAGAATCAAAGTGTTCAGGGTTAGACCCTAAACATGGGGGTCCAGAATTGTATCCCCAATCCGAATTATCCCAACTAACTGATGGTTGATTACAATACGAGTCGGGATAATCATCATGTTGAGGATAATTCACAATAGGAGGGAAAGAACGGGAATGCGTGTAATATGTGGAAGGATTCATGATACACGGGAGGAAGAAAGGCACCCTATAATACAAACAATCAAACCTGTCCTTAAATGGGTTAGCCTAAAAACCTATAGACTCCCAAAATCCGTCTTGAGATAAAGGAACGATTTTATCTACTTCCGTCTGTTCAATCCAACCAGTTAGAAGGAGGGACTGGGGAGAAGGTTCTTCCTTTGGCTTGCGCCTCCGGTTCCTAGTGTACCCCCCAGCCGCGATCGTTTAACTTTGCTCCCCTAGCTAGACATCAGATTGAACAGTAGAAACAGACTAATTGAAAATAATCTCGTTCTGGGTTCTGAAGAGCGAGTCCAATCCATAAGGCCAACGTCTACTCCATTTTATTTAGGGCTAGGTTTGAATGTGCTTTGGAATGTGATGGGCCCTTTAAATGGGTTGTGCCCTTAATGATTGATTGATTCGTGTATGCGTGCACAACCAGTGATTTTCAAGCAAGATTATTTTTGATGTGGTGAATTTTAAGGTTCAAATCTTGCTTAGTAGCTTTTAGGACTCAACTTTAGGTGTTTTCAAACAAGTTTCGTTGGCACACCAGATTTTGTAAGCACAGGTGAAGATGTTTTCCATTAAAGTTTAAAAAAAATGTGGAGTTCCTGGTAAATCCCTAAGAGTTGAACCTAACTGGCAACTACTTGATGAGTTGATCTTATTTGAAGTGGTGCGGCCCAATCAACTCAAACAATTGGCCTGATGCACCACAAAGTTAGGCACACAAAGATGGTTAACGTAGAATGATTTCTACTCTTTTGTGTTGCTTTATGTGTACCGGTTCCATAGATCAGAACCCAGTTGAGTAGAAACAAATCAATTCAGTTAAGTGCCTTTGAATGTGAGTGTACGTTGTGTGTTTGTTGAAAATTGCCCCACAAATTAACTTTTTGTTTTATTTTTTTATATATATATATAAATGAAGGTGGAATGAATGTGAGTGAGAATCCAAACAACCAAATTATTCCTAGGATTTATGCAAACACCTAGGTTAATTGGAATTTAGATTTAATGTGGCGAATGAAATCTATGGAGGGGGAAAGAATGAGGGATAACTTACAAAACCTTCCACAGCACTTTACTCCAATCTACCACTTTTGCTCGTCTCAAAAGAGTACCTGCAATTACAATAAGAAATGAGAAAAGTGAGGTAAATGATTTATAAGTTACAAAACGCGAAGAGAAATCAAAGATCGTTGCCTCTCCGGCAACGGCGTCAAAATGTTGAACGTGTGAATCGCTACGCTAACGTGTTTGGTTTTGAAAAACCTATCGTTGTAGCTTGAAAGCGAAGAATTCGCGTTCAACAAATAAAATTTATACCGAAATTGAAATTCTGGGTCGAACACAAGAAGGCGGACGTTTGATTTAAAAACTACGCATTTCTTTTTATTTGTCACGAAGTAATTCAATTTTAAACTATCTAATTATTTACAACAAATAGAAGAGAGAGAGAGGGTAAGAGAGAGAATATTACACATAGAAATCAAAATGAGATGTAGAATAAACAAAGAATTTATCATTAAGAAGATTGTTCATTACAACTAGAAAGGATAAAACAATTACACTAGAAAGCGATAAATTTACTCTAGAAAGCATTAAAAGAATAGAGGGAGAAATGTCCTCGACGATCGCTTGGAGGACGAGCAGAACTACTCTAGAAAGAAGTAAAAAGAATAAGGAGAGAGAAATCCTCCTCGACGGTCGCTTGGAGGACGAGCCGGACGGGATGACACCTGGACGAAGGAGGATGAAGCAGGAAGAAGGAGGACGAAGCAAAAGAACAGGAACGGAGCAGCACGCTGTCGTCGTTGCTGATCCACTTCCGAAGGGGGACAAAAATTTGGACTTTATCTCGCGAGAAGCATCCCGGGAGTGGGACAAGCTTCTCTTGAGCTTTGGAGAGGTAGAGAAGAGAAGGGATGAGAATTTCGTATAGAAGGGGTCTCCTTTTATAGTTGCAAGGAGTAGAGGCAAAATGGACATTACAACTTTAAAATAATAAATGAGGGGTCTTTAGTGACGGATAAATCCGTCACTAAAGCCCCCAACGTGGGTGTGCTTCAGCGCCCACGCACGCCGCCTCAGCTGCCCGCTTCCTCAACACATACGCATGTTCTTTGATTCTCAGCGATCGGACGGCTTAAGACGCATCTCCGCCTGCTCGCTGTGCGCCCACCTGGCGCGTGCGATCGCGCGTCCATGCCGCGCGTTCAATCGCGCGTGATCTCGATTGAGCGCAGACAGCTGTTCGATAGCAATCCAACGCCCACCCTCGCTCAATCGCCCGCGCCTTCCAGCCCTTCACTGCGGCTCGAACCCGCGCCCGCCGCTCGCGTAAGCGCGCTCGACCGCTGCGCTACGAGGCACGGATGGTCGAGCGGGCGCTTTTAGGCGCAGCTGATCACAGCCGTTGGATCAAGATGCAACGGCGGAGAGCGAGCGGGTGCGGGTTCTTCAGAGGTTGCATGCGACCGTTTGGGCGGCCGAGATGGCGCCACGTGGTGCCATCTTGGCTGTCCATCTTCTGGAAGTTGTAGATGGTGCCACAGATGTCGGATTGACTCGATTTTTGTGTCGTTGGGCTGCGATCGTCTATCCGAATTCATCCATGCGGTCGAATTTGTCATCTGAAGTGCGGATTTACACCATCCTGGCCCTTGATCTTCTAGGATTCCCCGGTCACTATCTGATGCTACGGATGCCTGATTAAGGCGATCTTAGAGTCGTTAAACTCCAATCGTCGCCCTGATCACATCCATATGGTTGGATCTTTAATCCGAGGCCCTGATAAAATGTTTGCCCTGTCCAAGCACATAAAAGGAGACAATTAACCTCCATTTTATTCAAACTACTCTAAATCCAAGATGATGCATGTTATGCAATATTTATATCATGAAATGCAATCCTATGCTTAAAAACATGCAAAGACATTTTTAGTGTAAATGTGTTTACATCAGGCGTCGGCAGGCATGCGCCGACGTCTCCTTCCCCCCTTTCGTCAGCTAAAGTAGGTGAGACTCTTCCCCTCACTCTTTCTGTTATTTCCCCCTTCTTAATTTGCTATTTCAACCCACCGACTACCACTGACCATCACCACCTTCTCCATCTCCGGCTGCCCTCCGGCGAGGCGTTTTCACCACTCCACGCCTCCATCCGCCTCGCCAGCTACCCCTTAAGCATCACGACACCTCGCTGACACCAAATCCACCCTCCATTCACCACGCCGCACCTCCAGAACACACCCACTCTCAAACACACAGTGTGCCCCACGTACACGCACTCCGGCCTCCCTACGCCGCGCCGACCCCTGCATTGTCTTCGCCGTGCTCTGGCGAAGCTCACCAAGTACTCTGACAGGGACGCGAGGCCGTATTGGTGGTTTCAGGTTTCGCCTCCTCGCTGCCATTGACGGGAAGCTTGGAGCAAGCTCGCAAGCTGCTCCAAGCCTCTCCAGCTCCAGGCGTAAGCCCCAGGCGATGCGGAAGACTTCCGCGAGTGTGCCCAGGTCTTCAATTGGGGTCGCAAGCCTCGGTTGCTGCCTGTTAAGAACTGAGACATCAAACACACTTTAAGACGTCTGGGAGTTGGTCCGGACATCTGATCAGACGTCTGGAAATAAATTTTGGCATGCGTACGATCGTGAGTCTGCGCGCGTGCCGCGCGCAGACTGTAACTCACCGCCCTCTTCTTTCTAAAGAAGGCAGACTGAAGAAGAGAAAATCGGCTAAAAGAGAAGAAGAGAGAAGAAGCCAAAAAAGAGAACTTTTGCCCACTCTCTCTCTCTCTCCCTCTTATTATTTTTGTAACAGAATTGTGAACCTTTATATTGCTAGAACGACATATGTTCCCTGAGTTCGACCTCGGGAAAGTTTTAATTACGAGTAATAAATTGTAAACTGGTGACCGTTGTTTGTAATATACTATAACAAATTAATCATTATAACATTACCAAGAGCAAGAAACGCAGCAAACCATGAGGCACCAGGGATGCACTCCCCACCATCTCATCCTCCCCCTCCCCTCCCTCCTCTATCGCCTCCTCCCTCTTCTCCTCCTCTGATGCTCCATAATCTGGATCATCCTCTACTCGCTCTGGTAAGGTCTGAGCAATCTCCTTCCCCTCGCATGTAGTAAATGTGTCATTTCCCCGTGTTATAACCCTGGCATCAAACGTCGTTTAAGACGTCAGGGAAGTGGTCCAGACGTCTGGTCAGACGTCTGGAAGCCTTCCCAGACGTCTGGAATTTAATTTTTTTCGACGTACGGGTTCGCGTCTGCGTGCATGCGCGCGCAGACTGAACCACCGCCCTCCTCTTTCCTTCCTCCCTGCAAACGCAGACACCTTTTTCTCTCTCTCTCTCTCCCCACGGCTGCCTTCAAATACCCCCTCTCCTCTCCCTCACACTCACTCCACCGCCTCCTTCTCCTTCTTCCTGTCAGCGAGAGCGAGCGGGCGAGGGCAGCAGCAGCAGCTACTATGCGTGTGAAGGAAGGAGGGGCTGCTGCGTGAGGTAGAGAGCTAGACTGCGAGGGTGTGAGCTCGCCGGAGCAGCCAGGGCCGACCGGCGAGTGCACAACGGAAGCGTGGTGTTGGGGAGGAGCTGCTGCACCTCAGGCAGCAGGCAAGCGCGGAGCGACACGGCCGTGCGCTGCGGGCGGAGGGCGAGGTCCTGATTCTGGGAAAATTTCTTAGAATAAGACGTCTGGACATACGTCCAGACGACGCAGGAGACGTCTGGAGAAAGGTCCAGACGTCTGAAAGGTACGATATTTTTACCTTCCTTCTCTTTTGCGTGTACGGCCATGCAACCGTCCCACCGAAGGCTTTTGCATCGTTTCGTGTTGAGGACGACTGCGTATGTGTACAGGACTCGTTCGGGAAGGCGCAAGGGCACGCCATCCCACACAGATCGGACGTCTGGGCACAGCAACCCATGAGTGACAGTCAGACGTCTGGAAACTAAGTCCAGACGGTTCAGCGGGCTTCTGAATGTCTAAAGGACCGCGCAGGATCAAGGTATGACCTAAGCCATCATTTAAGACGTCTGGAAGATGTTCCAGACGTCTGATTTTGGGCAAACTTATCATTTTTTGACCCGTTTAGGGTCAGTTCGAAGTCCGTTTTCCCCGTTTCAAGTTTCGTTCTTCTCAGATTTAGTTCCTCTACCAGTTTACAGTATTTGTATCCTGTTCTGAGTAGTTCTTTGTGTTTGGTTCTTATGTTAGGACCCCATTCCGTTGCGGCTCTGGGGGTTGCGGAGGCGCGCGAGCTTGCCGATCACGCCTCCATTACTCCCGATTTTGCGGGTAGAGTGGCTTCCCTTAATTAATTACAAACACTAATGCTTATCTGGATTAAATGATAGATCGTAGGGTATGGCATAAATCCTAGAACTGAAAATTAGATTGAACGATAGATCCCAGGGTGTGGCATGAATCCTAGGAACAGAAACACTGAAACGAATGTCTTGAATGCCTGAATTACAGTCTCGGATAAGTAAATAGAATAATGATAATTACCTATAATTGGATAACAGCTGCCTGTGAAATGTAGAGTACTGTTACTAGTAACTGCTACATGTAATTACTGTTGTTTGGAATCTAAATACGAGCTGCTTGTATATAAATTAGAAAGGAAAAGAAGTTTGAATGTTGGAAATACGTACTATATGCGAATAAACCTGAAATGATGAAAACTTGTATGCCTTGGCGTGAAGAAACATGAGCACTAACCCTACAGGGAATTAGGAGTAGAACTTCTAGAAATAAATGGAACGGAACTGGAAAGGTAAAACGGGAGAGCGTGTTATCTCTTGGGTACGTGGTACCAAAGAGAGCACATATTACCTCTTAGTGTAGAGGGGAGCTTACCGCCCTCAGGTTGAGACTGGGGTGGGTTTGGCCACTTTGCACAGACTTTCTGACCCTCGCGTACACCGTACCAGGGAGAGCTGCTAGTGTAGGGAAAGAACTAGCCACCCCACGGAATCCGGGGTTCAGCTAGACGTCCTACACCGACTTGTTAGGCCCACTGGGCAAACCAGGGTAGTCAGGCGAGGGTGCACGGACTGTGGACGGGCAAGCCCCCTGTTTGGCTACTGTGGAGGGGTTGGACCCCTGTTACTGAAAGGGTTCTACCCTATACTGGTTCCGTGTTGTGCTTTGGGCGCACCCGTTAACGGAAATGATTGACCGCGTGTCAGTACGGGGTAGCTACCTGTGCATTTATCGCGCGTGCCGTAGTCACCGTTACATCTGTCAGCGACTTTGGGGTGGTTGACTAATGGTAAGATCACCACGGGGGACTCTCCCGGCCAGGGAAGCACCACGTGTTACTTCTACTTTTCAGAAAAAAATGCAATCAAGATCGTTCTCACGAGGAACATTTAAGATCAAGAAAAAGATCTGAGGAATAACTCAATAATGAGTAAACGGAAAAATAAAGAAAGAAATTAAAAATATAACAACTACTGTCCACCTTATTGTTTTCTTAGTTTTTAGTTGCCACTCTACTCAGCGTTTCGCTTTGTGTCACCTTTGTCACCTTTTCAGGATCAGGTGTTGAGCAACCAGAGTTGGCGGCTGCAGAGGGTGTTGGGCCTAGTAGAGCCCAGTAGTTTTTACTTGTGTAGTACCCACTGTACTTTTCCTTCTATTGCAGTGAGTAGCTTTTGTTACCCCTGTACTCTTTTATTGTAAGCATCATGTTTATGTACATGTTATTTCTTTACTGTTGTGGTGGTGTATACTGTAGTAGTTCTTTTCTTTACTGCTGTATTTTGTTACTGCTAGTTATATACATGGTGAATGTGATTTATTTTACTACTCTTTTGGTTACTTTCTCGTTGGACAACTGTATCTTGGGATCAGTCGAGTCAGTCCAATTCTCGTATCTCGTAGGAATTCGAGAATCGGGTCGTAACACCCAGCGTCGTACGAAACATGATTGAAGGGGAGCTTGAGGCCGGGGGGTGGCTGAACCTACTGTTGCAAGGATAGCTGAGCCTGAGAAGACAAATCAAGCTAGATGAATGACTATATCTTAGGAGGACATTTTCTTTTGAGTTTTTTCTTAAACTTCATCTGTAACGAATATAAAATTTAATAATTAATAAAGTTGAAAAACATTAACAAATAATTCATTAATGAAAAAATTTTGCCAAACATAAAAAAAATATATTTAAAAATTTCGATAGAATTTTTCCTTAAATTTGAAGGTTTCTTTATAAATTTTCCCTTAAATTTTGCTAAACATAAAAAATTTTGCATGTAGTAAATTTGAAGGTTTCTTTCCATATTGAAATTAAAGTAGGCACACCCAATATAAAAAAAAAAGTACAAAGACAAACCACAAGACCTTGCATATTTACAACTCAAAATAAATGTAAGTTATTCAAATGAAAGTTGGTTAATTTCATTAAACATCTAAAACCATTCATCCACATATATTAAGAAAAAAGCATAAATCCAATCACAATTCAAAACATCCCACATCTAGCAAAAGCACCTTACATCTATCAGAAATCTATAATTTAATCCAATTAAATAAAAAATATTGAAATTATACTTTTAAGTACAACAACCTCCGAATATATTCGTCACCGATAACCTGTAATTTGAAAACAAAAGTAATTAAAATGCTAGTAGAAAAAGAGCAACATATTTTGAACATGTGTATGTGATTGGTTTAAGTTTTAGTATTTATAATGTATAAAAAATGACAATAAAAGTTTAGATTTCTTAAATTTGAATATGAATTTGATATAAACAGAAATGAAACAAAGTAAAGAAATTATCACTAACCTTAGATATCCACATTTACTGCATTTAAATCTATATGACATTTCGTTAATTCTTAGTATACTTCAGACTTTGCGTCAAAATAATTACGCAGTACTGTTCTTATTGGTATAACCTATCTCCCTTGACAACTATTGAAGACATAAAAAACTTATGCCACTTGACATGCCATTGTAATTGGTTTATCAGATTAAAGAATTTGGCGATTATGATTTAAACTTAATAAATTATTTTTCTTATCAATTTTGAAACCAATGCCCTCTTTAAAAATATCAAACTAATGACATTTAAATAGGACAACTCTACGATCCTATCCAAAGCTGATCTCCAGAATTTATTTAATTTCACTATAGTATCCATTTGGACTGTTAGAAAGATCTAAATCAACAACTCCAGCTTATTGTGTAACATTTCTATCATTAATTTCTTTCGTTTTAAATCTGAATCAATATATTATATACCTATAGTGGTAATGTGTATAATGTAATGGTGAATCAGCAATTACATCAAAATCCGATACCCATTGTGGGTCATTATCCTCTTTCAATTGATTAACTTGATCTTTAAATCAATCTAAGAAGCCAAATTTGGTTGTCCTTGAAAGAGTTAATCGTTCGAATTCTTCGTAAAATGGATCAATTTCAGGAATTTATTTTAAAATATTTAGATATGCGCAACGTCTGTCATTTTCTGAAATAGTCTTGTATTCTATATACAGAATCGACCTTCCTCTGATATCAAAAATTGATAAATATTCTTCATCACTGTCATTGGATTCCCCCTCATAATTCCTTCGAAAAATATTAAAGCGATTATCTATTTCATTCATGTGCATTGAGATAAAATTTATATACTCATTCATGAGATAAACTTTTACAATTGATCCTTCCAGCTTTACCTTATTCAAAACATAATCTTTAAGCTTTTTCAAAAATCGCTCCACAGGATATATCCATCTGAATTTTATAGGTCCACCGATTCTCACTTTATTTGCAAGATGCAGCATGAGATTAATCATTATATCGAAGAATGTTGAGGAAAAAATCTATTCTATCTTACAAAGAGTAATGATTATTTGTTTATCATAGTGATCTAACGTATCATTTTGTAGCGTCTTCAAACAAACAACTTTAAAAAATATGCTCATCCATGTGAATGAATCAACAACTGATTCTGGCAGTATCCCCTGTATCGCTAGTAGAAACAATACTCACATATAAACATGCAAATCATGACTTTCAAGTCAAATATCTTTTTCTATGCTTCATTTACACAACGAAAAAGTTACGAGCAAAATCCACCTGACACCTGAATTTCCTTTAAGAAGGGGAATAGTCTACTCTTCTAGTCCTGATTTAAACTGTAAATAGCAGGTGAGAAGTAATTATCATTCTTATGAATATACAACTCTAGACATATCTCCAAACTCTTCATATCTTTTCTTATTTTTACTGTATTCTTTGGATCATCAGTTATATTTAATACGTCTCAACCTGGTCATATTCACATTCGAAACATCGAGAATTCTCCTCCTTAATGACAAACTTTGGGTATGCAAATTATTTCCCAATTTGAGACGGAGTTTTTTTCTCCGTAGGAAATTTCTCCGAATGAAATCAATCTGCTTGATCAAAGACTTTGGGATTCTAAGAGTAGTGACGGTGGCTAAAGAGATAAGAGAGGAGTTAAGGAATTCAACTCTAGCCGAGTGAGAGAGGTAGGTCCTTTTCCAACCTTCCAGGTATTTATGGAATTTAACTAGGAGGTAATTCAAGTATTGTGGTTTCAATTTCCCACGTGATAGGGGGAAATCGAGGTAGATACAAGGGATTTTTCCCTCGATGAATCGGATTTTATCAAAGAGAACCTTATCCCTTAGTGTGTAAGGATTAACGGGTAGAAAATTGATTTACTAGTTTTGATTGAGAGGAGAGAGACAGTAGAGAAGATTTCTAGTATTAGAGAGATGTTGGTGATGTTGAAGGCATTTGCTTTGATAAAGATAAGGGTATCATTTGTAAATTAGATGTTAGTGATATGATAGTCAAGGTTTTTCATCATGTAACCTTCACTCAACCCCATGTAAATGTCCAGGAAATTCATGACAAGAATTAAAGCCAGTAGGGACAATAGATCACCTTGTCTAACTCCCTCGATTAGTCGTGTGAATAATTTCCTCCTATAGAATAGGTTGAGAGAGGGATAAGTAACCCTGAAACAGAGGGTGTTTTCAAAGAGGCCAATTGATGAACGTAGAACCTATTGCCATTTGCATATTTTAGAAGTTTTTCTATCATTTTTTCTTTACAAAGAATGAATTCACCTTTGATAGTGATTGCATGATCACGAATTAAGTTATTTAGTTGTAGAGCCATCTATGGGGAAGGGTCAATTTGTGTTCTAGATTGGTAGTCTTGGATAAGGTTTTCCAACTTGGGCTTTTCTTTTGTAATGTCAAGCACCTAAGATAATTTCTAATTAATGAGTTCAGTCTTTGTACCCTTTGTAAATGTGGCAAACTTGTGGAAAGGGTTATCCGAAACATGGGAGGGAGGGGACCATGCCTCTAGGGAAAATTTTCCTTTCGATAACCACAAGGGGCCCATAACTGCTTGTTATAAGGCATTCATAGTTGTGTTTAGTGGATAAGACATGTAAAACTTGTGTCTAAAGGGAATTTTTGTATGGAGACGCATGTGATGTGGTTTGAGTTCCAACCAGTTACTATCCCATTACTTTAGACTATTAGAAGGGGTGAAATCCCAACAATCAAGTTTACTCCCAACATGTCTAAGGAAGAAAGGGGTTTTATCCAACCTAATTTACTAGAGAAGAATGCAACTCATCTTATGCCTATTTATCAAATTGAGAACACAGTTCTCAGTGTAGTTTATCTACGTACCTCTAGTTTCATGGGAGAGTATCGAAAAAGACGCCATCATACAGAAATAAAGGAAGCAGAAAAATTAATTTAAAATTTATGAATAAAGAGTTTTTTTGCCCCCATCATTCGGGAAACCAAGATTGTCCACAATTTTGGAAAGGAGATTTTTTTGCTCCACCAACGAAAAACGAGCTTGATAAGGGGGAGTAATATGAAGAGTGAGGGAGAGCATTTATAACAAGGTTTGAAATGTTGATTTTGACATTGTGCTAATAAATTTTTAAGTGTACATTTCGTAGGTATGTTGTGAAAATATTTATATTTCGACGGCAAATTTTGATAACTTCGATAGCCCGAAAATAAGTCATTTCGTAGGCACGTCAAGGGAACGTCGATAAAAATGGTAGAAATAATCAAAATAATATAAATTTTAAGAAAATTAAATGCTTAAATTTATTTATGTAAAAATAAGAGTACTATATCATAGTATGCAACATGATCATATCAAGTTCAAGTTAAATAATTAAATATCAAATAATTAATATCTAAATTGAATCTAAGAATACAAAGAACTTAAAAGTACAAAAAAATTAATAAAAGAATTAAATTATATAATTTCAAAGTAAAAGCTAAACTGTAATACCTTAATGGATCGGAAGTTAAAACTAAAAAATCGAGACTTGGAACACCCCTAAGTCCAATAAGTATGGGAGGGGAGAAAGGGGAAAGATAACATGTAATCGTGGATGAAAAATGAGGCATTATTGCACTTCCAAATTTTCCAAACGACATATGCTTCCTACTCCTCAGTAACACACTGGCAACATTACTAACAGTGTGATGCAACAGTAGCAATGGCTATAGGAGCACGCGGCGCATGCCAACAGCACAAGCACGCATCGCCAGTAGTAGCGCAGCAGCAGCAGAAGCAAAGCACTAGAGCAACAGCACAGAGCATGCGCCAGGCACCAGTAGTCACATGGCAATAGCAGGAGCACCGAAGTGCAGAAGCAAGCAACAACAGGCAATGGGCAGCAGCAGTAGTCGATATACCAAAGCTTGTCAATCATACCATCGACATGCCAACGAAATTTCCAACATGCCAACTAAATGCCTGCCTATCGACAACTAATGGATGTCGGTATGGCTACCTATCCAAAATGCCTATTTCAACAGCATGAGAATGACATGTCACCAACATTTAAATCACAGATTTATAATAGGTGAAGGGTAGTTATTTGAAGTTTTGAGAGGAGTGCGATTGTCACTCTATACACCCGTTGAGATGGTCATTTTCAAAGAGACTGGTTCGTCAATCACCATCTTCCCACAATTAATCATGTTCAAGTCCTCTAAGGTGATGTGGTAACCATTTCTTGCAAGAATTTACAAGGCCATGTGGATAGGGTCTTTCCCACCAAGAGAAACATCATCTCATGAACATTTCCACTCTGATCTTTTAGAAGAGAGGGTTGGCACCTCCATAAGCTTTCATGGGATTTTAGCTTTTTTGCCAAATGTCAATGGTCCAATCCTTATCCCTCTTCGCTTGCGTTTGTTGCCCATAAACAACAACCATTTGACTTGGTTCTTCTGATCCACGATTAGTCCTACCCTTTACCATCGGTCGATGCCCCTCCCTGCACAACTAACAACATACTTTGTCTATGGTGATTTATTTGGTAGTCAGAATAAAGAAGGTTGAATTAGAGGTGGAATTTAACCTTATTTTTAAATTGAGAATAAATTATGTCTGGACCTATTTCAAAATTAAGCAATTCCTTCGAGAGGAATTATTTTACATTGGTCAACTAACGATGGAATAAATTTGATCAAATAGAAAATAATGGGCCTATGCCTATGACCAAACAAACCTTAATTGGGGTGTTTGGGAAATACAAAATTAAAAGCCCAATTGATACGAGGAAGAAAAAAAAAGAAATTATACAAGAAATTATAAGTTTATAAAATAAATTAAGAAATTAGGTGTCTTTTGTGTTTGGGTAAAATGACAAAATTAAAAAAGGTGTTCATCAAGGAATTGTCAAAGATACGGAAGAGGAATTATTACGAATTTATGGAATAAATGGAGAACTTTGGTGCTTTTCATGTTTGGGTAAAAGGTTAGAATTAAAATAGATACTTGACTGAGAAGCGTGTCAAGTCAGGAAATCATTGACGATAAAAAAGAGAAATTAAACAATTCTACTCCCAAGGTAGATTTAAGGCCAAAACCCTTAAAGGCTTTTTATTTCAGAATTAATTTTTTTATTACATTCATCAAATGGGCTTTTGCACGGTTAAGACCCACAATCGGGCCCATATCCACCCTCTAAATTCCCCACTCTCCGGAACACTCTGGGAGACAAAGGGAAGCATACGTGAACATTGTGGAGTGATAAAACGAGCATAGGAGCTGCAAAATACCCTTTTCCATACTCTCACCACCGGTAGAGAGAAGAGAGACGGTTGGAGAAGTATTTAAAGGACCCTAGGATGTAAGTTCTGATCCTAACTCAATTAAAAAAGAATGAGTAAAATTAAATTCGAACCCAATTAGATTTAAATATAATTTTATCCTAAAATAGATATAAAAATAAATTTATATTCAATTATTCAACCAAATACTCAGATAAAATCTTTATTTACCTAAAATATACGAGTCTCACCTTAAATCTTGCATTTTCCCTCCATAACTTCCCTCGTATTCCTTCTATGATTTTAAAAATTAAAAATACTTCTAAAACTCTCATTCAACATTAATTTTTGAGATAAGAATCTTTGAAATATATTTATATTTTATCCATTTTTATATTTATTTTTGAAATATTTTATATTAATTTTCCTAAAAATCAATAAAATTGAAGTAATTCAAATCCTCATATTTTAAACTTGTTAAAAAATAAATAAGTAATAAATCATATTATTGATTTTATTTACTCTTTAACCTTTATTTGAGTAAGATTTGATCATAAAATTAATTTATAAAAAAACATACTATGGATAAATGAATATGAATTTGAATAGATAGATGGATAAATATAAATTTAAAATTTTATATTGATTGATAAATAAATAAAATATAGATATAAATTTTATAAATAAATATAAAGATAAATCTAATCAAATCCAACCAATTTACATTCCTAACTCATGCAAGGGAGGTTCGGGAACTCCCCAGACGAATGGCAGGGCGTGGATGAATACACGGATCGATTCGCACGACGTCATTACCTACATCTACCCCTATAAATCACACATCTCCAACACCCCTATAAATCACACGTCTCCGAGACCTTCAAGTCGGTGATCCCTATCTCTCGATCTTAGGCAGCTTCTTATTTCTGGTTGTTACTGTTGTTGGCTTCTGCTGCTTCTGTTGTTATCATCTTTATCCATTGACGGGGTATTGACCTTAGTATGTAATTTGCAACGCACGATCCATCTCACATTTCTCTGGAAATTAATTTTTGGATGTGTTACTCGTAAGCCGTCGACGCCTCCTCAGTTGTTACACGGAAAAGTAGGTGGGAATGGGAAGTAAACATCGTTTGCCTAAAGAGTCCTATTCATTCGAGCTACGTTCTCTATTTTTGTAAAGTGGGAGAATATTTGGTTTTTGTCTACCTTTTTGACATTGGCTTGTTATTTATTAATTGCAACAGCAGTTATTTGACAAATTCCTTGTATTCATCCTAATCTCGGGAGTACATACCCTCGGTAATTTGAAGATGGATTTTAACCTTGCAACTATGTTTGGAACCGTGGCCTCTTTGCTAATGGTGTGGAATATTAACTTACCAAATCGGAGCTAGCTACCCATCGAATAATTTGTTAGCACTCGGGAATGGTAAACTGCATGGAGTTGGATTTACTCCAGGTCTTTCAAGCATGAAGCCTTCGGATTTGTCATGGGCAGGGATTCCAGTTGAATCTAGATAACATCAATAAGAGGCATAAATTATTCTAAAGAATAGTGACATTAAAAATGTGCAAATGCCTGTAAAAGAATAGCTGAGACTTTATCTACACTTGTACCAGTGGCATTAGGAATATCAACCACAACAAAATCCATCTCCTCACTGGTAGCATCAGGTCTACTAACCACACCATAATCCATTTCCTTGGGAGGGTCATTCGCAACAAACCTAAAGACATCATCCAAGACGAAATAACATGGGAATTTGGACTCCTTTCGTGTTGAGTGAATTTCTGCACTCTGTTGTTTTTCCCCCTCCGTAGGCCTGTCACTAGCACAATCACCCCATATTTGTATGAATCCTGTGCATCCACAGTTCTGATCTCAACCATATAGCTTTTATAGTCCAAGGACATGATCTTTTCATAAATAGCCTGAAAAAAATAAAAAATAAAATTCTATTAATTGAAGGCATGGAAGTAAACATGAGAACAGCAATGGCATTCTGTCAATGCATTAAAATGCAACAAAAAGTCATGGAGTTATTAGTTGGATGCAGCAAACCATAGAGGAAATTTATAAGGTTTGCATGCAGAGACAACCTCAGGACTATAAAGATGAATGGTCACAAATATCTGAAATTTATATTGGAATATCACCAACAATATCAGAATATTATAACAATACCAATGGATGTCAAGTGACATGAACAGGTGCAGTCACCCTTCAAATTATAGATGGGTCAAGATCTGTGATCACTGTTGAGGCTAGATATGCCGCACTTCGTGCAAGAAACATCAGGTATGAGGAACTTGTGAAAAAGTAGGCCATCGACACTCCACGAATCTGACCAATTCTTAAATTTCTTGGACGCTTGCTTCTATTTTTACAGTCATAATACTTGCAGCTTGTCTGGTGGATCCCTTAGGGTTGCACATGGGCCAGGCTCAACCCAGAAATTAACTCAGTGGGTTGGGTTAGATCGGTATAGGACCTAAAATGGATTGGGTTAGGTTATATTTTTGCCAACCCATAAAAATACAGATTAGGTTACTTTTTAAAATATTATTTAGATTTAACATAGAAAAAAAAATTAATTTTTATCATTCCTTAAAAGTAAATAACATTTTATCCCATCATTCAACCCACTGGGCTCATTCCAATCCAAAGCCTGTCCCATTTCAGCTACCCCATATCCTTAATTTCGGAGCACTCATCCAATTCCCTCAACTCCCCTAATTGATCCCATTCCCCTTTCCTTGAAAAGATCATTCCTCAATTTTTTTAAAACTAAATAGGAAAAATATAGGCAAAAGAAGTCCAATAATATAACCCGTGGACAACCTAGCCTAACCTGATCCAACGTACCTCAATTTTTCAGGCTGGGTCAGGTTAGGTTAGGTAGAAGATGAGTTGGGTTGGATTGAAAAATTTTTAACCCGTAGACATTAGGTTATTCTGTGAGTAAGGTAGGTCAAGATGGCTGACCAGCCCAAAGTAAACTCCTAAGTATCAAAAAGAAAGAAAGAAAAGAAATGCTTATCATGAAGTTGATGATTCGTCTTCAAAGCTATTATGCAATTTGATCAGCATTTTCATTATTTTCTTTCATGCAGTATCATCCTCACAAATAATGAAACTTACTTGAATTGTTGTTACAGATTGCATCACTCCATTGCTATCAGGCCGACTTAGAACACTACAATCCTCGTAGAATTTTTGAACTTCTTCAGGGTGTTGGTGGAGAATCAGGTAATAATTCTCAACAAATATATTGCCCACCTATTTACATCAGAACATCATCAACAACTAACGAGATAAACAGAGCCAGGTGGTAATGAAGAGCAAAGGCTTCTGCTTTGAAACAAAGCAATACCACATGTGCTCTAGGGATTTCTGTATCTGTTGTACTTTGCGAACCCGCCATGCTGGCAAGCTGAACCAATCAGATTCCATTCACAGAAAAACTATCAAAAACCAACTAATGGAACAGAACACTAGCAATAATAAGAACAATAGCCTAAATAGAAGTAGAATATATGTAAAGAAACTAAAAAGAAAAAAGAAAAAACCATAGTTCAATTATAGATTCCAAATTAAGAGGAAGACTAATTTTATTAGATGCTTGTGCACAGAATTACAGGTCCCACGTACAGATCTTCAATTTCACATTTGAAAGAAAGTTTCACATCTTGAAAAGATCTCCAACCCCATATCCCAAAGAGCAATTATCATTTTCCACAAAACCAGTTAAAACCATTCATTAGATTCAACAAAAACTGTAATGCAAACATGGCCACTGAATACCTGAACATTAGTTGTTTTTCTTGATGGTAACCTGTAGGCTTAGTTACATTCTACACCATATACTAACATGATGATTTAGATTTAGAATCAAGTTACCCTAAGCTTGAAATCCTCCATAAAGTATAGACACAATTTGTACTGCCAAATACAAAACTTGCTCTCAGGAGTAGCATAGTACTACTCCAAGAATGTATCCATCCAATTTCTTTCTCAGTTGTAGTGTAAAAAGTTCAGCTGTAGTTGTTTCAAAATGAGAGATCTCAAAGACATTGTGATTCCACTATGATTCAGCATTTTGAAGAGGCATGAAACTCCTTTCAAAAAACCGAGCCATGAAACTTAACTCTTTATGTGATATCTTGGTTCAAAGAGCAAAATAAATTCCTGAACAAGTGAGATTAAACAATTACATACATTTCAAAAGAATTAAACAATTGGTAACTGTGCAACATTCACTGGGAGTCCTCAAAACCAAAGTTAAAAAACACATTTACCTTTACATATACTAAAAAATCCAACTCAAAAATATAGAGAAGGAACACCACTTACTTTGGCCCCTAAAAGATCAAAATGTTGAACAATCGGTAAGGCCTTTCAGAACTAAGAGTCTATCTGGGACGATGGTACGAGCTTTCCCGAGGATCAAAAAGTATATGTCCTCCAGAACACGAGAACAGCTAGTGGACTCCACTAAACAACTCAAGAACCTCCAGAACAAGAGAATGGCTAGTGGACCCCACTAAACATCTCGAGAACTCCACTTCAGGCTGACTATCCTTAAATGCTGTTGAACTACCACATGGTTTGTGAAGTAGAAGCCACCTCAGTGCAAGGTTCTTTAGGGGGTTGTTGCAACAGCAAAGGCTGCCAGCTAGAAATTAAAGAGTCAAGTGGGTACAAAGTTTGGACACCTTTTGACCTCTATATGAAAAAAGGTTGACATCATCTATTCTCGTGTTTGGACTCTACCAAGGATTGAATGGCTTGATTTTCCATCTAACATGGGCTCATGTAGTAACTTTCTTGAAGGTCCCTATGTGCACAGTGTTCATGCATCCAGATCCAAGAAGAAGACAGCCGTGCCCATGGCCTTTCTGTGGGCAAGTTGGCTGCATAGTGTTGTAATTATCTTTGGTGGTGCATAGTGCTATGTGGGGAATGTGTTGGTTAATTTGTTGTTCCTTAAATGAGTTGATAATTTGTGCAGAAGACTCTTGCTATCTATACATACACCTAAAGAATTTTTTGATGATGGATTATGGAGCTAAAAAAACATAGGGACGTATCTTTCTGCTATCCAAGCCCATCACCCATGCACTGTAAGATCCTTGCTTTCAAAGTTTGAAAAGTGCTAATAGGGGACCAAAAAGGGTAAGCTTCTTTAATTTAAACCTTTCCAGTGTACAAAAGGGGCAGAGAGACCGATGGGTGGGTACCTCTAATGGTGCATCAAGTAATTGGCTGAATCAAGTTAACCTAGCAACCATATAACCGTGACAGCAACAAGTAACATGCTCAAAGATCATCACCTAATACCCCTCTCTCAAGAAATGCAAGCATACTTGGAGATCAATTTCTCCAACTTGTTAAGATTTACTAACCTAAGCAACAAGGACCAAAAGACCCCAAGATGCTCAAGTTAGTTTACTCAAACTATGCCTCCATCCCAAATAACTAGCATCACTTCCTTTGATAAGGGATTTGAGACTAACGCTTAAGGCCCATAAATCAGGAAAAAAAAAAGACACTTACGACCTCCTCTATTATAACTATCACATCAGATTCAGCACTTAACACACCATGCAACCAAAACCCTTAACCCCCACAAATTTCATATACCAACTTATCCTGCTTCCCAATGCTACCTACGAGCGACTACAACGACATTGCAAAGTATTTAGATAAAAAGGACTAACTTTACTCCCTCTATTCCAGCCCATGTAACAGTTAGAGAACTTCCAATACTAACATAGGACCCTGCATTGACTTCCTCGATGGGTACCATAGAAAACGGTTAGCTTTACCCTTTCTAACCTTATCCCTGGCAGAACCAAAACGTGACCATAGCGAGCTTCAAAGAGTCGTTACCATTGGAAACCAATTCTATCCTTCTTCCTCTTTCCCCCCTTCCAAAGAATGACGTTTTGGGCCAAAACCCTCATTTACCCCTAGAAAGAAAAGTCGACACAAAGATCCAAACTTTTTACTGTTAACTTCAAAGGATCTAATCCTTCCAAACGTTTGCTACATTGCTAGCCCCAGACCCACAAAACCCTAACCATCCAACTCATCCCCACAAAACCCTTCCCCACACACCTCTCCCAAAAGAAAAAAGAGAAAAGCACCATACCTAAAACCCCAACTACACGTCCCCCTATCCCTTCCAACCTCCACAGCCCTAAGATCAACAAATACATCAACACCGCAACACTTCCTTCACCAAAACCACAAGAAGCGAAATAGATCACATCAAAAAACACATGGATAGAATCAAACAACGCAATGCATATCCAGAGCAGCAGTTTTTTCAAATCGGAGAAGACGTCAAGGAAAAAGATAGTGCTTACATTGTTCTCCGCCGAGAGAGAGAGAGAGAGATAGAGAAGCGTGAGGGATGCGAAGGGGCCACTGGTGTGCACCGGTGGCTATATAGGAGAGGTTTCCCGTTGGGGGCCTCCGTACGGGTGTGGACGATGGAGTTGGGTGTAGGGGGGAGAACAGGGGGAGTCTTCGTTGGTCGTTGAGAGATCCTGACCGTTGGATGTGAGATAGAGAGTCCGGGAGATCCGGCAGGTAGGAAATTTCGGCCGTTGGTGCGGAAGGCGCTTTTTTCGCGCGGCTTCGTTGGAAAAAAGCGGCGTTTTCTTTTTCTTTTTTTTTAATAAACTTCCATCAAAAGGGAAAAATCCAATACAAAGGACGTAAGGAAGAAAAGAGGAATAAAAATAACTTAAAAGATGGGGAATGCTAAAATACAAAATAAAAAGATGAAGAAACAAAGGATAAAGAAAAAAAAAAAATCCTAAGATCGAGAATCAGGCATTCTCCCGAAAAAGAACCCCACGCTCGTAAAACGGTAGGAATCGAATAAACGAACCCTGACACACATCAAGAATTCCACCGTAACTTGCACGAGGTCACACGTGGTCCCTTAAACACCACTAAAAAAATAAGAAAGAATGGATCAAATCCCACACCAACAACAAACAGCAAAACAACCGCAGCAACGACCACCTACACGCAAACCATCAACATCACCACTGACCGTCGCCACTGCCACTCGCCTCCGCCATCGGCACACCCTCCTCGTCGCCACCCCTCGCTGCTGACAACTCCCTCCACCGCACACCACCCACACCACCCCACGCATGATCGAGGAAACACAACGAACCCGAGGGACGACAAGCATAGGCCATGCCTCACAGAAGACGCTCGCCACTCGTGACAACCACCCACGTCGCCACGGTCGCTGATGATACGCCTAAGCCAGTCGCCATCACCAATCATCGTACATGTCGCTACCAAAGGAGGAGGAGAGGCCCTGAGGTTGGAGGGGAAAACCGGAAGGAGGGGGGCTCCGATCAGCCCCAACTGATCGATCAGAGCCTGTATAGAGGCACTTTTGAGCCGCTCTGCAAGGGGGAAGGTTCTGGACGTGGAAGACAAAAGTAGCGTTTTCATATGTGCTTCTACGCAATGGATGGCAAAAAAAAGTACTTTTGAGGGTGATTGGTGCAATAAGCTCCTCGATGGGAAAGGTAAAAAGGGAAATAATTGATACACAATAATCTACACGGTGGGACGATGTCATGTAGGAAGTAAGTATATAAAAGTATATACACTTTTATGTACCCTTATCATTATCTAAGAAAAAAGATTTTTTTATATATTTTAATCTAAATAATTTGTTAGATATATTTTATTTATGGCTATCGAAAATAAAATAACAAGTGCATGAGACAATAAGGGAATTTCGCTATGATTTAGAAGAATAAACATTTTCTAGGGGATAACTTCGGAGGAATGAGATTAAAAAAAAAAAATTGTGATATAATATTGTAAAAGAAGAAAATGAAACTTATTACACCATCTTAATATAATAAGTTAAAAGAATAAAAACAAGCTTTCTGGATGTGTTATAAGAGGGTGTTTAAAAGTGGAGACCTAAGGTTTTGTTTGCACGTGGAATAAGGGATGGGATAGGCATAGTTAACCTTTAAATATCAATATATCATCATCTTCATATATCATTCTTTATATCACATCAATATCAATATATATTAAAATATATTTACTTCAATATAATATATACATTAAAATATATTTAAAATATCACATCAAAATATTCACATCCATACCTTAATATTAAACAAATAATAACTAATATCACATTAATTTTATTAATTATTTTATCTCACCGTATTTTATTCGAAATAACTCTTATCTCATTATCAAACATAAAGATAATGGTTGCTTCGAATAAAGACGCGATTGAAGAATCCTAGGTGGAATGAGGGTCAATCCCCCACAACTTTGTTAACTATGAGGGTAAAGTCAATAGTGAATGGGCATTGATTATCATTCAAAAATAAAGGTTATGCATATGTTTGACATATAGTTATTTTTATTTTGAATTTTAAGATGCCTCAAAATTTTGAACTTTCTTATATGTGGGTAATGAATAAAGTTGTTCCTAGTCCCTGCTATCTCTAATAGAGGTGAAAATTATTTAATCCATGGGCACATTAATGGTCAGAATCTCTTATTTAACAAAAGATAATTTTATTTGTACTCCTTATTGGAGAAAAACATCAAGCATTTGGCAGGAGGACTCAACACCCACATTTTATTATAGCCTATCCGACGGATAAAAGAGGGCTATGACTTAATGTGATTCTATACCCTTCCAAAAAAAGGAGTTTTGGATTAGAATAATCATCACAATATTAACCTCCATTTAGGCTCATGGAAACATTTGTGATTTACATGTATCCATCCTATAGTTAAAGCAAGATTTCAAGTTAGCTAAATGATCAATTAACCTTGATCATGGTTGAATGTAATTAGCAATTAATGATTAATTCTTAAAAATTTTCTTCCTTTTATGTAAAAGAATTCTTTTATAGTAGCCAATGTTTGAATTATTTCTTTCTTCAATCATGTAATCCTCAACATAAGTTGAGGAATTATCATTCAACACGATATCAGGCTCTCCTATACGTTCGTTCTTTTTTACCACAACCCTATCTTCCACCCTACTTCAATCATCTCAATCTTTACCATCATCACCTCCGGTTTACATGATAAAATAACTCTAGTTATATAAAATACAATCTCCTTATTACTTCATGACATGAATGGTGTGCCATCTCCTATTTTGTGCTATTAGCAAAATGCATAGATTCTAGCAATGTGTGGCTATTGATTGGGTTTTTACACGGTTTGTAAAATGTGATTTTTATAAGTCGTTGCAACGTGCAAAAATCGATTCACTTTTAAATTTGTAAGACCTAGATAATGATGGTATCTAGGGTCATCCAAGAATGCAATGTTTGCCAATTCAAATCTCTTGCACGAACACAGGAAATTAACTTTCTTTTTTATTTTTTCAATATAAGATTTTTAGGGTTTTTAAAATAAACAGCAATCACAAAGTTGATGGTGGGAAAAGATTACACCTAATTTAGCAACTACGTGACGTGAATGATGTTACGACTGATAGGAACACCATAATGAGCCCTAATTAGCCCATTTTGACCCATAAAAGAGAATAAAAGCTCCAACATAACCAACTGGAGGTCCTAATTCTCTGAATAATCATTCTGAGATAAAAGCAAGAAACAAGGGGTAAAATTGTAATTTTACCACTATAGTACAACAATAGGTTTTCTCAAGGGCTAAATAAAAGACAAAAGGTCTTAACAAAATAAAAAGTGGGTTGGTTCAGACAGAAAAGAGTTCGTGTGAGTTCTGGGAATTAAATGACTTTTGTAACCCTAAACTGACTCACTTGATTAACCAAGGTTATGGTCAGGATAAAATTCACCTAAACCCTCTAAAAATCATAGAAAAATATCCTCTAGGATTTAAAACTTTCAAATTGGTCTTTAGAACCCATTTTGACCTAGAATGGGGTCTCAACTAGATATTTGCCCTAAATTAGATTTTTACATAAATTTCCCAGTCAAACATGGTCAAACCCAAAATTCAACTTCACCATTGGATTCCTTAGGTCCAAATTAGGTTTGTACCAAAATTTGGACCTAATAGGAACTCATCTTGACCTACTTTACAAATAAGTCCAACCTGATTACATTTCTACCCCTATCTTTCGAAAACCCTTGCATTTAGCCCCCTAGCTTCTTCATCATCCTTGAAAATAAGTCCCTCCGCCATTATAGCGGACGGAATCCTACTCCGACGAACTTTAGAAGGCGATTCCTCCTTGATTGCTCAGAGAATCCCTCCCAAAATTGGAAAGGAGATTCTCTGAGTAATCTCCTCCAGTATGAACTCATCACTGAGCCCTAATTTGTACCCAAAAGCTTCCAACTCCGACGGACATACATTGCTTAAAAGCTTGGCTTCCAAGCACAAATCCGTCCACAGAAGTCTATTTAAGCAACCCCTGATTCATCCGCATCTCCTCAGCTTGGAATTGGGTCGGTCCCCCCCCCCCCCAATTCTTCTCTCCTCACCGGCCACAACACCTCCTCAAGCTCTGGCGGTTCCTCCCTCTCTCTCTCGTTGCCCAACCATAATACCAGTGGTTGGGTTGCCTTCCTCTCATTCATCCGCGTCGACCATACCAACCTTGACGTCGCCTCTGCCCTCATCTTCGCCGTCGCCTCATCTACAGAGATCTTTGTCTCCGACGTCGGTCGTACCTGCCCAGACGCCTCTCCTGTCTCCTTCATCCTTAGTTTAGGTCTGTTAGCTTCCCTCTCTCCTCTACTCTCGTTCCCCCTCTTTATTTCTCAAAAACACCCCTCGACGCCACCGATCACCATCACCTTCTCCACCTTCGGCCATACCTCCGACGAGGCATCCCCGTCGCTCCGCACCTCCATCCGCCTCGCCAACCACTCTACGACCTCCGTAACACCTCATTGATCATCCCCCACCAGTTCATTCACTCCATCAACCGCCCTAACATTCCCCCAAACACACCCACTCACACAGCCACAGAGAACCCTAGGCACGCCACCACAGCCGTTCCCACGCCACGCTGACCACTGCTGCATATTTGTTGTGCCTTGGCAAAGCTCCCTAAGCGTTTTAACATGGCCGTGAGGCCGTTTTGGTGTTTTCAGGTGACAACGTCCCTCCTCCATTGGAGCAAAGCTTGGAGCAAAGCTTGGAGCAAGCTTGCAAGCTGCTCCAGACTTCACCAGCCCCAGGTTGCTATCCCAGGCCGTGCGAAACATCTTCGCGCACTACTCCAGGCTGCTAATTGAAGCCACAAGCCCTTGCAGCTTCGCAATCAAAGGGAACACCTACTGCTGCAGCGCGTGCAATGGAGGTGGGATGTTTAGTCCTACCTCAGAACTAGATGAACGAGTGTAGCCGCATAAATTGTTTTCTTGCCAGAGGCTTATCGCTTCCAACTCATGGGGTGAGGTCCCTCTCTCCCCCTCTCACGGCCTCGTTCGCGGCATTGCCCACGCGGACCTGGCCATGACCCGTTTACTTGAACCGACTCACTCCTCACTCACCACCCACGCCGATGAGCCTAGACCCAAGTCTCCATTAGGTTAGATTACCCAACTCGAATGTGACTCTAGGAGAGCGAACCGAAATAGAGAAGAGAGAAGAGAGGAATGCTACGCAGGGGAAGGGGGGTTTTACTGTGGAAAGATTGGTTCCACACTTAGCCAAATCCAAGGAAGGAAAAAAGAAGAAGGAAGGAGAAGGGTCAGGCGAAGAAGAAGGAAGGAGAAGAAGCCAAGGAAGAAGGAAGAAGCTGAGGTTCGCAAGGCTAAGACCAGAGAAGAAGAAGAAGAAAGGAGAAGAAGCTAAGGCAGAGAAGGCAGAAATCAGAGGAGAAGGAAGGAGATGAAGGAAAGAAAAGAGCTGTAGAGAAGCAAAGGCAAAGAAGGAAGAAAGGAAGAAGAAGGAAAACGACAAGGAAGAGAAAGAAGAAAGAAAGGAAGGAGAGGCCAGAGAAGGCAGAGAAAGAAGAAGAGAAAGACACTATAGCACATAATTTTAAGACGTCTGATTTTATAATCAGACATCCAATCCTTCAAAATCCTCCATTATATTTTTAGCTACATTTATTATTATTATCCATATACTCATGCTTTATATTTTTGATTAGATTTTGAGTAGTATTATGTGTTCAATTTGCATGTATTATTGAGCTTAGTGTATGAATCAAATTTGCTTCCTGTGTTCGACCTCGGACTTTAAAATTCGAGTAATAAAATTGTATTTGTTTTAAATGCTTTTTCGACTGTACTACAACGCGACCTTTTTAAAATCCGATCGAGCACAATAAACAACGACCCAATCCCGGCTCCCTACGAAACCCAAGAACGGCCCGCCAAAACTAAATCCCAAGACCCAGTCGTCCAACGAGAAATAACCAAATGCACAAATCATTCCACAACCACACATACAATGTAACTAAGTAAAAAATAGATAATAGGCAGTAATGGAAAGTGGAACAGAAATCCCAAATGTACTACATGCCACAAGCGGTAAAGTAATGTTTACTGACATAGCCATCACACTAAAGTAGAGAGAGGCATAATAAAACATGCACTAATATACTAAAGAGACTCACTAACAACAAGAAACGGTCTCTGAAACAGAAAAAGAGCAAGTACAACTATGGCTGGGCTCGATTGGGCCCAACACCCTCTGCAGCCGGTGGCACTGGCTGCTCAACTCCTTGACCTGAACATGGTTACATATATCTGTGGTCAGCTAACGCTGAGTAGAGTGGTGTATATGCAATTAAATATAAAGGGAAAAGCAGCTAACTAATCATACAATTTACCAGGTATGTATTATCATCTATTTCCGTTTATATCATCTATGTGTTTCTGATTCGGTTATTCTAGTAAGGGTTTACAACATTTCTTAATCCACTTGTTCCCTAAGGGAACGATCTTGATGTAATTTTCTCGTGATGTAGGATGTACATGTGGCACTCTCCTGGCCGAGAGAGTACTCCGTGGTAGAACTACACCTCAGTCTACCACCCTAGGGTCATGGCCTAACGGCACGTGCGATAAGTGCACGGGTAGCTACCACGCACTGGTACGCGGTTAGTCATTTCTACTAGCAGATACGCTCAAACGTATAGTACAAAACAAAACATGGGCCACACCCCTCAAAAGTCTGCTACCCTCGCCCGGCTATCCCGGTTTGCCTAGTGAACCTAACAAGAGTCAGTGTAGGGAGGCCGATCCAACCCCGAGTTCCAACCCAAGGGTGGCTAGCACTCTCCCTACACAAAAGTGACACTAGCTCTCCACAGTACCACGTACACGAGGGCTAGCTTACTTTCTATACGCAAGTCTGAATAATCAACCAACAAGCCCATAGGCAACATATTACATCATAGATCAGATATCCATTTCAGTATACTTTGATTTTCTTTCCTAATTCCCTGTAGGGTTCATGCATAGTACTCATCTTATTTCATTTCATGGCATGCATCTCTATCACATACTGATTTCTAATTCATACAACAGGCAGCTCATAAATTAACAGGATGAACCATCATCAACAGGATAAGCGATCATCTCATCATTTAATTATTACAGTTATCACAGTATGAAATTTAACAACATGCATTTTCAGGTTTTATAACATGCGAGGTTCATGCACCATACACAAACCATTCACATTCTCAGTCCTAGGGTCCATCTCATAACCTAGGTTTCAAGCTAATATTTCTAATTTAGCATGCAACTTACTAATTTAAACCACAGAAGTAGAGATGACCACTCTACCAGGGTACACGGGTGGTATAGGGGCTCGAATGGTGGATCCTAACGTCTCCGTGGGTCCCGTGTGCACTACGGACTAGAAACTTATAACATTGACCAATATGTCAAACAAGCTCAAAATAGTATAGACACGACACTAACACGTAGGGAATTTCAAAAGAAAACCAACGATACTTTATTTGTGCAAAATTGACTCCGTGTGGGCCCTGAACCAGCCCAAAAACACGCACCCCGACCAAAATCAGACATCTGGGATGAGTCCCAGACGTCTTAAACCAGTGCAGGAGCTTACCTTGCTTTCCTGCGTTTATATCCGTCGTCTGCTACCCCGCACAGCCGTTTGAGGGGGTCTCCAGATGTCTGACACTGCTCTCGGTCGTCTGGAAGAGCAATCGGACGTCTGACACGGCTTCCAGATGTGCTAAAGTACCTCGAATGTCGTGCCACGCACCTTTCCGACGTCCTCATACCTGCGCATGCACGAGCAGCGAAAAAATAACTCAACCCTCCGTATAACTCATGCATGGTCGTGCAGAGGACATACCCTAGCACTCTGCGTACTATCGGACATCCTGAGCTCTCTCTGGACATCCGACGACCCCTCCAGATGTCTGGCAAAGGTCTCAGATGTCTGATAATGCGGAAATATTCGCGCATAGAGCTTCCTCGCGAAGCTCCTCCTTGCTTGTGGAGCTGCAGCAGCTTCAAGAGACTTCCAGGTTCTCCCTCACGAGCTCCTCTTCCTCTCCCAGCTCCTCCTGTGGCCCCCTTCTCCCTCCCAGATGCGCTCCTCCGGTTCTCCTCCTCTCCTTCTCCTTCACGCACGATTTCAAGGGGAAGGAGGGAAGGTGATGGATGGCGATGGCGAGGCGAATGGAGGAGCACCCTCCATGCTCCTCCTGCTACCTTCCTCTCCTTCTCTCGGTCACAAGGTGGAAGAGGAGAAGAGAGGAGGTGACGGTTGAAGCAATGGGGTGGGGGTATCATGGGATGGAGAGGGTGGAGGAATGGAGGGGGTTTTTATAAGGAAAGGTTAGGGTTTTAAGGTGGGAGGGGTGTGGGTTGAGTTGTGTGGGTGTGGGTGTGGGTGTGGGGTCGGGTCAATTGCGACCTTGGCCCTCCAAAAATCCCCTCATTCCCGTAGAGTCCATAGAGTAAATCCTAGGGGGTTTAAAATTGCATTAACACCCCTAAAATTTTGGAAAATTTTGAACAACCCTTGGGAAGGGTCATTTCAAATGACATCTTCCCAAACTCACCCTAGGCACGTGAAGGCTTAGGATAATTGGGAAGAGGGAGTGAGAGTGCTAATTAAAAACAAGAATCAAAGATGCATAGAAAATTAACAATTGGCAACTTTATATAAAAAGGATTTCTGTTTCACAATCAAGTTGTAGATGAAAGCTTCTACTACAAAATAAAGCTACAAAGCTACTAAAACAAAAATCCTGGATGATGATGGTGAAGAGGATGACGCTCTTGCTCCAACTACGGCTGCTCCCGTAGTTGAAAAGAACTCCTTCTCCTTGAAAAGCTCCTCCAAGGTGTGGTCTCCTCCTGGTAAACCCTAAGGGGGCGTGCCTTGGCTCCTCCAAGGTGGATGATTCCACCTTTGTTTCTCCTCCAAGGGTGGGCGTGCACCACCCTAATCTCTCCTCCAATGCCTGGCCGTCCTCCTTGATGTAGAGAGCCTCCTCCTCTTAGCATGGCACAAAAAGAAGAGTGGAGAGGAAGAAGGCACCAAGGAGGCAAGGGATATCCTCCTTAATCTTCTTCCTTCCTCCTTCTTCTTGGCTGTAGGTTATAGGTGGGCTAGGGTAGAATTAACACTAAGGGGGGATGATCATTTGGTGGTGGTTAGGAGGGTTTTTATAGAGGTGGAGAAGGGTGGTTGGCATGGAGATTAGGTGTAGGGCTAGGATTAGATTTAGGAGGTAGTTAGATAATCCTATGGTGAAGGGGGTTTGGCGCCAACCAAGGGGATGCTATGGGGGTAGTTATGGTGGCTAAGGGGTGCATGGAGTTAGCGTCAACCATGGAGGGATGCCATGGTTTGGCGCCAACTAGAGAGGGTTCTAGAAGGGGGGTTAGGTGGATGGTGGAGATGGGTTTAAGGAGAGATGTGTGGTGGAGATGCATGGGATTTTGGAGGGAAAAAATGGTGCCAATTAGGGGGTAGTTATAGGTGGTTTTGATGCCACTTTATGGTGTCTTTTGGAGGTGGTGGTTAGGTTAGGTTGGCGCCAAGGTGAGGTGGAAGTAGGGTGAGCTTATGTGGAGCTTAGGTGGGCTTACTTGGTGGAGCTAGTTAGTGATTAGCCCATATTTGTGGGCTATTTAAGTATTTAAGTGCCTAGATATTAAGTTAATTCTAACATTTATTTAGCATAAATTAGGATGTAAATAGATTAATTCGTATTTCTAATTGAATTACATAATTTATGCATTGCATTTATTTTTAAATGTATTTAGAATTAACTTAGAATTGCATTCATTTAATTAGTTAACCAATTAGATGCATTGCATGCATTAATTTAAGTTAATATAAAAGTTAAGGGTTTGTATATAAATAACAATAATATTTTATCATTATTTTTATTTTTCTTCTTTCAGCAACGGTTGCATTTCCTTCAGCTCCGCTCCAACACCACCAGTTGCCGCACTAAAACCTGCAATCAAGGACGAGCAGAGAATGTGGATCTACTCCTGCCTCTCCATTCAAATCCATGTAGGTGGTTACAAAAAGGGGAAGAGGCAGCCGAGCTCTGGAGGCCACCATCCCAACAATCCACCACTGTGTAGAGAGTTGATCTCTTTGTAGATTCCCTACTAGGAGGGGGTGACGTAATAAATTGCGGAAATATAATATGAAACAATCTCACAAAATTCAATCACACAAAGTACACGATTATTTTTAGGTGGAAACCCAAACCGGGTGAAAACCACCACCTAACGCTCTCGAGTTAGGATTTTCCGATCAACCAAGTTGATCAAATCCACTAAACGAATCACTTAAATGAGGGTGATTCAACCTCAATTACAACCACGCTACTTTATACGAGGGTAGCGTACCTCAAATCCCTTCTCTTCACGAGAAGGATTTTGTCCCACGAAGGAGACGGGAATTCGCAAAGCGAATACCCAACCAAATAACAAAAATAAAATAACAACAATCCTATAGAGCCAACAAAGTAATTTTTAACCTAAGCTTCTATAGGAATTAAGATGCTTCCCTTTGCAAGGAGTGCGTCGAATCGATGACACGGGTGCGTGAGCTACACGACGGCGCAACGTCGCTCTCGTGAATTACGGCGGGAGAGCGGGTGCGCAAAGGCTTGATGCTCTCAAGATGAAGAACTTGAGCTTGGAGAGCAAGAGCTTTTCTTCTTAGGATCAAGAGACACAAAATGGTGTGAAAGTGTATTACTAGGTGTGTGTTGAGTGGCAAAGACTCCCCTCTATTTATAGAGACCTTAGGAATGCTTTGGAAGGCTTATGAAAGCTTTCATAGCCGTTGGGTGCAAAGCCCAAGAGAATCAAGCCGAAATCAGGAACAATCATTGCACTGACAGGGTAATCAGACGTCTGATCCTGGCATCGGGCGTCTGGAAAGCCAGTTTAAGACATCTGGGAACAAAGTCAGACATCTAATTTTAGGTAGGTTTCTTCCTGACTTGAATCAGATCTAAACAGGGTTCTAGTGCAAGTCCATCAGACGACATATAGGACGTCTGGCACTATGTCTAGACGTCTGGAAACCTACTTTTCTGCGGGAATGGATTTCCAAGAGAGTGCAACGGCTAGAAAATCTCTGAGAAGAGATTTTCGGGTCAGCCGAGGTGAAACGGTCATTTATCAGACGTCTGGAAAGGCTTAAGGATGCCTGATAAGGCTCTAACGGTCATATCCTCCAGTGTTTGGTAAACCAGCCAATGGTCCACTAATTGGACGTATGGCAAAGTCATCAGACGTCTTCTAAGACGTCTGGACTAAGGTCTGGACGTCTGATTTAATCAAACAGAGCTAACAAGTCCAGCCTAAATGTTATCAGATGTCTTAAAACCCATTATTAGATGTCTGTTTTTGGAATTAGACATCTGAAAAGGTTGTTTGAACCCTATATTGGTTTTCTAAGTTTTCTACAGAAAACCTAAATATCCTAGGGTTGTGTCAGTGTTCCTAGGACTACTGTTAGGGTACTTTGAGGCTCTTTAACATGATGTTCTAAGGAACAAAAAGAGCAAGGAAATAAAGATAAAAGTACATGAAAGAAATAAACAGAATTCTATCCTATTCTTCTTGTCCTTCTATTTTCAATCTATCGCTCTTCGCGAATCTCCTCTGTTTTCCATCAAGCTCCTCCAATCCGTCCTGAATGCAAGCTCGAACTCCATCTAATCACGTCTCCATTTGCAATTGACTTGAAATCTAATACTCCAAGTGCAAATGTTAAATGACACGTGTTTTGTTATCATCAAAACAAACGATCCCGATGCTCTAGCACTAACAATCTCCCCCTTTTTGATGATGACAAAACCATAAATAATAATGCAAAAAATCAAGTAGGAAATCTACAATTGGTATCAGAGCAGGTTCTTGCGAGATCTAAGTAACACCCGGGAAGAAGATCATGGAGGGGAGCATATCCGCAATCAGAATCTCCAAAGGGCAGTCCACCGTCCGACCCCCTTATTTCAACAGGAGGGACTTCGGATATTGGAAGTTGAGGATGAAGACGTGGCTCCAAGCCACTGAGTTCGAGATATGGGGATGTTGCGAAACCCCATACGAGATCCCGAAGCTACCCCAAGGAGGCTACTCGCAGCTGCAGATTCGAGAGCTTTCACTCAACGCAAAGGCAATGAATGCCCTGTATTGTGCGTTGAGTCCGAAAGAATTCGAGCAAATCCAAGAGTGCACTACCGCCCATGAGATATGGAGGAAGTTAGAAGATACTCATGAAGAGACGAGCTCGGAGGAAGAAAAAGAATCCGAGAAAAAGAATGAAACCGCTCGCATGGGTTTCATGGCAATCGGAGAAAGCGACATCAACAGCGAAAGCGACTCTGACAATGAAGTAAACCCGGATTTACAAGATGCTTTTAATGAGCTTTTCGAAGTTAGTAAATCACTAAAAATAGAAAACAATAGCATGAAAAAGAATCTTAGTTTTCTTAGAAGTGAAAATGATAGGTTAGAAATAAAACTTAAGGATCTAGAAAGTAGCTCTAGTCCTAAGGATAATAATATGTTATTAAAAAATAAAGATTTAATCAATGAAAATACTAAATTGATTGAGGAAAATGCTAGTCTAAAATTAGAAATTTCTAATTTAAAGACTAAGATGAATATTATAGAAAACGAACTTGCATGTCTTAGGGAGAAATCAAATAAATTGATAAATAGGGTAGATAACCTATATAGCCCTAAGGTTGAGAAAGGATCTCCGTCAAGGAGACCCGCTAACAGATCCGGATCCAAGCTCACTTGGATACCAAAGAAAGAATTGGAATCTTGTTTTGTAGGTTTCAGGGATAACTACAACACGAAGGACTAGACCTACAAGCTCAAGGTTGGTCAACTCGAGTTGGGAGAACTAAGGAATATACCAAGGAGGAGAACAAGAAGATCGACAAGACTATGAACAAACGATGGACCCGCCGCACGTCGACCATCAGACTGGAGACCAACGCCAATGCCTGGGCCTCCAAGCTACGGATGGGAGCCCCATCTGATGTGGCATCCACCACCACCATTTGGGCCATTTTATTGGCCATGGTAGGTGAGGTAAAAATTCTTTACCCTATCTTTTTATTAGCATTTAGATAGGGGGAGTTAAAAAAAAATTATGAGCTAATTGTCAATTTTTAAGGGGGAGATGTAAGTTAGCTAAATTTCCTTTAGTAAGGGAGAGAAGAAAAACAGCTATCTTGTTGTTACAAAAAGGGGAGGACATTACTTTTGTTAAAAGAAACTCATAGAAGAGCATGTTTTAAGGGGGAGTTATAGGAAATTTAAAACCAATCAAACCTTTTTGATAATGTCAAAAAGGGGGAAGATTTTTTGCATTATTATTTATGATTTTGTCATCATCAAAAAGGAGGAGATTGTTGGTGCTAGAGCACCGCGATCGTTTGTTTTGCTGATAACAAAACATGTGTCATTTAACTTTTGCACTTGGAGTATTAGATTTCAGGTCAATTGCAAATGGAGACGTGATTAGATGGAGTTTGAGCTCGCATCCAGGACGGATTGGAGGAGCTTGATGGAAAACAGAGGAGATTCGCGAAGAGCGATAGATTGAAGATAGAAGAACAGAAGAATAGGATAGAATTCTGTTTATTTCTTTCATGTACTTTTGTCTTTATTTCCTTGCTCTTTTTGTTCCTTAGAACATCATGTTAAAGAGACTCAAAGTACCCTAACAGTAGTCCTAGGAACACCAACACAACCCTAGGATACTTAGGTTTTCTGTAGAAAACTTAGAAAACCAATATAGGGTTCAAACAGCCTTTTCAGATGTCTAATTCCAAAAACAGACGTCTGATAATGGATTTTAAGACGTCTGACTGTTGATTCAGACATCTGATAACATTTAGGCTGGACTTGTTAGCTCTGTCTAATTAAATCAGACGTCTAGACCTTAGTCCAGACGTCTTAGAAGACGTCTGATGACTTTGCCAGACATCCAATTAGTGGACCATTGGCTGGTTTACCAAACAGTGGAGGATATGACCGTTAGAGCCTTATCAGGCATCCTTAAGCCTTTCCAGACGTCTGATAAATGACTGTTTTACCTCGGCTGACCCGAAAATCTCTTCTCAGAGATTTTCTAGCCGTTGCACTCTCTTGGAAATCCATTCCCGCAGAAAAGTAGGTTTCCAGATGTTTAGACATAGTGCCAGACGTCCTATATGTCGTCTGATGGACTTGCACTAGAACCCTGTTTAGATCTGATTCAAGTCAGGAAGAAACCTACCTAAAATTAGACGTCTGACTTTGTTCCCAGACGTCTTAAACTGGTTTTCCAGACGTCCGATGCCAGGATCAGACGTCTGATTACCCTGTCAGTGCAATGATTGTTCCTGATTTCGGCCTGATTCTCTTGGGCTTTGCACCCAACGGCTATGGAAGCTTTCCTAAACCTTCCAAAGCCTTCCTAAGGTCTCTATAAATAGAGGGGAGCCTTTGCCACTAACACACACCTAGTAATACACTTTCACACAATTTTGTGTCTCTTGATCCTAAGAAGAAAAGCTCTTGCTCTCCAAGCTCAAGTTCTTCATCTTGAGAGCTTCAAGCCTTTGCGCACCCGCTCTCCCGCCGTAGTTCACGAGAGCGATGTTGCACCGTCGTGTAGCTCACGCACCCGCGTCATCGAGTCGACGCACTCCTTGCAAAGGGAAGCATCTTAATTCCTATAGAAGCTTAGGTTAAAAATTACTTTGTTGGCTTTATAGGATTGTTGTTATTTTATCTTTGTTATTTGGTTGGGTATTCGCTTTGCGAATTCCCGTCTCCTCCATGGGACAAAATCCTTCTCGTGAGGAGAAGGGGTTTGAGGTACGCTACCCTCGTATAAAGTAGTGTGGTTGTAATTGAGGTTGAATCACCCTCGTTTAAGTGATTCGTTTAGCGGATTTGATCAACTTGGTTGATCGGAAAATCCTAACTCGAGAGGGTTAGGTGGTGGTTTTCACCCGGTTTGGGTTTCCACCTAAAAATAATTGTGCACTTTGTGTGATTGAATTTTGTGAGATTGTTTCATATTATATTTCCGCAATTTATTACGTCACTTCCTCCTAGTAGGGAATCTACACTCTCGTCCATTCCACCACCACCGGCCTCAACCGCAGCGACGAGCCTTTACCACCGTGGCGTGTGGCGTGACAGGCCACACCGCCATCTGGAGCTCGTCTGCATCACTGTGCCTCACCAGAATCAACATCACCACCCTCGCCGTCATCACCAACAACCTCCACTGCAACTTCTCTCCTCCGTCAGTTAAGACATCCGGGAAGTTTCCCGGACGTCTGAAGCTTCGTCCCCACACACAATAGCAACCGGTCGCTCACTTCACGCCCTCATCCCTCCGGTTGCACAAGCCTTCCATCCTCCAGAGCCAACAGCCAGCACCCTGCGCCTCCATTCACGCCTCTTCATCTCCTCCTGCCTCCAACACCATCCCCAGCCTACACGTGCATCACCTGCACAAGCTCGCCAGCACGCTTGAAACAGAACCGCCTTCACGCCCACACCACCCACGCGCGCACCTTGCAGCGCCTCCAATCACGCACGCAGCCAGCGCACCCGCCAGCGTGTAGCACCGGCCACCAACTCCTCACCTGTGCACGTACGCACCGCCTCCAATGCACCACCTGCGCACACAGCAGTAGGCGCGTGTTCTTCTCTGCGCGCGCATCACCTGCACAAGCTCGCCAGCACCCTGCAGCGCCTCCAGCGTCCACTTCCGCACCCTCACCGACCTTCTCCAGCGCGCCTCCAGCCCACCCTGCAGTGCGTCATCGACGCTTGCAGCACACGGCCAACAGCATCCAGCAGCAGCGGCGTGTGCGCTAGCAGCACCAACCTCCGCGCGCATGAAGTCCAGTGTGTGCGCCTCCTCGCCAGGACCTCAGTCGCACCCGTCCACGCCGCACGGCCTGCGGCACTTCAGCCCACACCGGAACCCACCACCACCGTTCCTCCGTCCGGCCACCTCGGAGCATCTCGCATGTCGCCGCGACCGCCATCACGGAGCCCTCGGTCTAGAGAATCTCCTCTGAGCTTCACGCCTCCGGTCGTTCCTTCCTCCTCGTGCACGGCCAAGGGGAAGAAGATCCCCTGTTTTGCTACAGTACATGCCCTATTAATATTTACATTCTCTACCATTGTCATCTTTTATTAATATTTTATTAAAGCTGCATTGCAAAAAATAACCATTAGTTGTTCAAAATTGCCATTTCAGCATATTCTCTTGATGCTTTCTTAATCTGAAGGCAGATTTGGCTCAATTCTCGTCAAAACTAATTGTGAACATATGTTTTTAGCCGATGCGAGTTTAAATACATCATTGCCTCCCTGTGGACACGACACGTTCTTCTGGGAGTGGTTATTTTAATTATGGATTAGTCGATTTTTTCCGCCACATAGAACTACAAACGACGCGTCATTTTATGTAACAAACGACTTTAAAAGCGAAGAATCGACTCGTCAAATGGCATTGTTGCTGGGGAGGCAACAGACGCAATAATTTCACCTGATTTTATTTTTGATTATTTCTCAATTGCACAGTGATATGACCATTTATTATTTTTTCTGTGCGAGAAATTTGTGCGAGGAATCAGCCATTGTGAGAGGTGACCCTTGACGTCGCCAGAGGAGGAATTGGTTGAGCTACCTTGCAAAGGAGGGGAAGGATGAGGACACGACGATCATCTAGTCGCTGATTTAATTAGAGTAGGATTAAGATTTTAGACTTGATTTTTCATTGCACACTTGGTTTGAAACCCTTGTTCTGGGGTATATTTTGAGGGGTTTGTTCCTCAATTTTATTTTAGGCCCGTGTTGGGTAATTTTTGGGAGCCTGTTCCCTTTTCTTTAGATTTAGTTTTTTTAATTTATTTTGTGGATTGTTTACTTTTATTTGCTTGTGCATAAGTAGTTAAAAAAAAAAAATGAGCTACCTACTATAAGCTGCCTGCCCCTAGGACGAACTATTTAGGTCTGTATGAGTAGCCTCTAGATGTACTTCTCTGCATTGCGTGCATTCTTGCATCGTTGATTGCTGGAAGCAAGGTACGCACCCCCTTACTTTGCATCCTATTCTTGATCACACATTGCATTTGGACTTAATTCGAAGACCACAAAATTTATCTTGAAGCGATCTAACAAGTGGTCACATATATTCTTGAAAAAGGATTAATTAAAGGAGGGACATCTAAAAACCAAGGATTTGATTTTCAAACTTGATGTGTGATTCAAAATCCACAATCTTTTGCGGTGTATGCACACTTATTTCACTTGCACCATGGCACACTTTTAAACACTCCTTAGGTTTGGAAATACTAGGACATGAGCCCTCCTACCGTTGGATTCTGAAGTGTTTGGAACTTGAGATCAAAGGTTTTGTAAATCTAAAGAGGGGGATACCCTGTCACGGATTTTTGGGGGTAGTTGAGAAGCACCGCGAAAGCACAGCTTCAAAGGAAGGCTTAGGCCTACTTGCATCCCTCGATCTTCCGTCTTTGGATTTGCTTGACCATTTGAGATTTAGGGAAGAATACCTAAGCTCCAACTAGGTCTTTTTAGGCATTTCGAAGGTTGACAATAGGTGCGTAATTGATTAGGCAACTTGCTTTGTCACCTACAATTTGAACTAAAGTCAAAAGCCTAAATTTGTAAAGACCAAACAAGTCCTGAATTGTGTTTGTAGTGCATGCTTGGTAGACGTTATCTTAGGAGACAACTTGTGTTTGATCCTAAACCTGAAAGAATCTTAAGAAGAAACCTTCCAAGGGTAGAAATGGCCAGTCAAAGGAGCCTTAAGGGATATTTCATTCCAACCAATCAAGCTGGCCCTACACTACGTAGACCTGGAGGGGACAATCCTTATGAGATCAAAAGTAGTACCATATCCTTGCTGCCCTCCTTTTATGGTATTGCTAGGGAAGACCCTTACAGGCATATAGAGGAATTCACCGAGGTCTGTTCCACGGTGAAGCTGCAGGGCGTTACTGATGACGCTCAAATACGGACCCTCTTTCCCTTCTCCCTTAGGGACAAAGCCAAGTATTGGTATCACACCCTTGATAATATTAACACTTGGGATGCCCTGAAGAAGGAGTTTTTGAAGAAGTACTTCCCCATGAGCAAAACCAATCACTTTAGGAGGGAAATTATGAGTTTTGTTCAAAAGGATGGGGAAGCATTCCATGATGCGTGGGAGCGCTTTAACGACTTGCTGAGACTTTGCCCACATCACCAGGTGCCTAAATGGCAACTGGTTGAAAGGTTCTACACTGGACTTAATGATTCGCATAGGCAAACTGTAGATGGTGCCTGTGCAGGAACCTTTCTTTCTAAGATTGATGATGAAGCTTGGAACCTTTTTGATACTTTGAGTTAGAATTCTATTCACTTGAATTCTGCCTACATGGATAGAAAGCCCACTCTCATGCAAAGAAAGTTAGAGGCGAATGAGGCAAGGGGCACCCAGAATTTAGCCTATCAGATTCAATTATTGAATCAAAACATGGAAAGGCTTATGTCGAACCCGAGTTCATTCGTATCTAACACCTCCACATCCCAAGCTTCCAAATGCTTAATTTGTCAAGGCAATACACATGCCAGTGTGGATTGCCACTTGGCCTCCCAATTCCCTGAGCTTGTACAAGCGGATTTGAATGCCACTCAAGGATTCCGTCCAAGACCTCGTAATGACCCTTTCTCCAACACTTATAATGAGGGATGGAGGAACCACCCAAACTTTTCATGGAGACAAGGAGATGTCTCAAATTTAGGGAATTACAAACCATAATCCTTTCAAAACCATCAAATGAATGAACCTCAAACCTTTGCCCAACCTAAGACCTCTGAGATGGATGAATTGAAGGCGATGTTGAAAACTATGCTAGAAAGTCAAAGTGCCATCATCCAATCCATGACAAGGCTATACATGAGATGAAATCATAGATAGGACACCTTGTTAAGGCCATTAAACAGAGGGAAACTAGGAAGCTCCCCAGTGTTGTTGAGGAAAATCTTAAAGGAAAAGGGATTGTCTTTAGGGAGCATGCTCAGGCGGTGACTATTCTGAGGAGTGGGAAAGAAATTTCCAAACCCGATGCTCCTATAGTCTCACCCCCTAAAAAGCCATCCACCCTGACTTTCACCCCCACCGGAGAAGACTTGCCCAAATCTTCTTCGCTTGAAATCACCTCACCAAAAGAAGTTGCCCCCGTTCCACCCCTTACTCGACATGACAACCTTCCACCCAGAGATCAAGAGTGCCTTTTCTAGAGTGCTTATCCACCTCTGGGCAGACTTCTGCTGGCTCATCTGGAGCCAAAGATAAGACGGATGAGATTATGGAAACTTTCAAGCAAGTGCAGATTAACCTGCCTCTGCTTGAAGCTATCAAGCAGATTCCGTCTTATGCCCGCTTCTTAAAGGACCTATGCACGAAAAAGCGGAAATCTAGAAAACAGGTCCAATCAAAAGTTTTCCTGCCTGATTTTGTTAGCTCAATTGTTCAACATGGCACACCCTTGAAACTTAAGGACCCAGGAGCCCCATACATCTCAGTAGTTATTGGTGACTTACAAATTGATGAGGCTCTACTTGATCTGGGTGCGGGGGTGAACATCCTTTCGAGCTACGTGTATGACCAACTTGGGGGAGGCAATCTGAAGCCTGGCCTTGTAATCCTTCAAGCTGCTGATCGATCACTTAAGACACCACGGGAAATTTTGGAAGATGTCCTCATAAGAGTGGAGGATTTCTTCTTTCCCATTGACTTCTTAGTTTTGGACACTGACCCTACCAACAAGCCAACCAAACCCTCCATCATTTTGGGCCGTCCCTTCCTTGCAACTTCGCATACTTCAATCAATTGCAATACTGGGGCATTGAAAATGAGCTTTGGGAACAGGAAAATCCGGTTTGATGTGTTTGATGCTTACAAACAAGCCGGACTTGAGGATTGTTCTCAAGTTGAGGTGATAGATGACCTGATTGAAGAGGAAACCCGTGCAATGTTATGTGATGACCCCCTTCAGCATGTCATGCTAAATGAGCATTCCCATATCTTGGAGGAATGTGAAGGGGATATACTAGAACTTGAGGAATTGCTAGGTGTTTCTGCTGAGTCTCTTCCCCCATCATTTCCGCCGAAGGTAGATCTGCTACCTGAGATTGGGACATCTATTATGAAACCCTCAACCGTACAAGCCCCTGACCTTGAGTTGAAACCCCTCCCTGACACTCTCAAGTACGTTTTCCTAGGTGCCAATGATACGCTCCCTGTTATCATTTCGGTTGTGCTATCTGAGGCACAGGAGGGAGCCTTAATTGAATGCTTGTCTAGGCACAAGGAAGCTATTGCTTGGAGCATTGCTGACATTAAGGGTATAGACTCTACACTCTGCAAGTACCACATTTATACTGATGATTCCATCAAGCCATTTAGGGACATGCAGAGACGTCTAAACCCTAATATGAGGGAGGTGGTAAAAAAGGAAATCCTGAAGTGGTTGAACGCTGGGATCATATATCCCATTGCAGATAGTAAATGGGTAAGTCCTATTCATGTGGTGCCAAAGAAGGCAGGCTTTACTATGGAATTCAACGACCAAGGTGAACAAGTTGTCACTAGACCCTCAACTGGATGGAGGGTCTATATTGATTACCGCAAGCTAAACACCGCTACCCAAAAGGATCACTTTCCTCTACCTTTTATTGATCAAATTCTCGAGAAATTGGCAGGGAATTAGTACTATTGCTTTCTCGATGGATATTCTGGGTACAATCAGGTGGTAGTCTTTCCTGATGACCAGGAAAAGATGACATTCACGAATCCTTACGGTACTTTTGCATTCAGGCGTGTGCCATTTGGATTATGTAATGCCCCTGCAACTTTACAGCAGTGTATGATGTCTATCTTTTCAGACATGATTGACGAGTGTGTTGAAGTGTTTATGGATGACTTCTCCATTTATGGCTCGTCTTTCGACCAGTGTCTCCTGCACCTGGAGAATGTGTTGAAGCGATGTAAGGAGACTGGTTTAGTCCTCAGCTAAGAGAAAAGTCACTTCATGGTACAGAAAGGAATTGTACTTGGGCATGTTGTATTTGAGCAAGGTTTGGAAGTAGATAAAGCCAAGATTGATTCTATTTTCAAACTCCCATTGCCTACGAAAGTCAAACAAATTAGATCCTTTTTGGGCCATGCCGGCTTTTATAGGTGCTTTATTAAAAATTTTAGTAAAATTTCTAGGCTACTTTGTGACTTGTTAGTGAAGGAATCTTCCTTCAGTTTTGATTCAAAGTGTGCCGAGGCCTTTCAAACTCTAAAGGAGGCCTTGATTTCTACGCCTATTCTCCAAGCTCCTGATTGGACACTCCCATTTGAGCTGATGTGTGATGCTTCGGATTATGCAGTGGGAGCAGTCTTTGGACAAAGGGTTGAGGGAAGACTTTATGTGCTGCATTATGCAAGCAAGACTTTAACCGAACCTCAGCAAAACTACACCGTCACTGAAAAAGAATTACTTGCTGTAGTTTTTGCTCTGGAGAAGTTTAGGTCTTATCTGCTTGGGTCTAAGGTGGTTATTTTTACTGATCATTTGGCAGTGAAACATCTCATTGCTAAGAAAGATTCTAAGCTACGTTTGATTAGGTGGATCCTACTCCTTCAAGAATTTGACTTGGAAATACGTGAAAATAAAGGAGTAAAAATGTTGTGGCTGACCACCTGTCTCGCCTTCCTCTTAATGACTCTCTTTCTGGAAACATTTGCAAGACATTTCTCGATGAAACTCTGATGGCGGTAAGACCAACTTTACCTTGGTATGCTGATACTGTAAATTACTTGGTCACTAGACAAACTCCTGGATCTTGGGATGAGCAGAAAAGAAAGAGATTCATTTCCCAAATAAGATATTTTTATTGGGAAGAGCCAGAATTATTTAGAATTAGACAAGACCAAGTATTGAGACGTTGTGTACCTGAAGAGGAACAACAAAGTGTGCTGAGTTTTTGCCATGAACTTCATTGTGGAGGACACTTTGGTGCTAGGAAAACTGCTTTTAAGGTTCTCCAGTCCGATTTTTGGTGGCCTTCCTTATTTAAGGATTCTCATAATTTTATTAAGGACTGTATTAGATGTCAACGGACTAGAACGATTGAGAAAAGGAATGAAATGCCTCAACATCTTATTCAATCTGTTGAAATTTTTGATGTGTGGGGAATTGACTTTATGGGCCCCTTCCCGTCGTCCCATGGTTATGAATATATCTTGGTGGCAGTTGATTATGTCTCTAAATGGATAGAGGTCATTCCTACGCGCACAAATGACCATTCCGTGGTTTTGAAATTTGTGAAGGCCAATATCATATCTCGTTTCGGCTGCCCCAAGACCATTATAAGTGATGGGGGACCTCATTTCCAAAACCACCACTTCAATCGGCTAATCAGGAGTCTAGGAGTGACTCACAAGGTCGCTACCCCTTACCATCCTCAAACAAGTGGCCAGGTTGAAGTGTTGAATAGGGAGATAAAAAATATTTTGGAAAAGACCGTTAGACCTGATAGGAAAGACTGGTCCCAAAAGCTCGATGATGCTTTGTGGGCATATCGAACGACCTATAAGACCCCTTTGGGTACTTCTCTCTTTCGGATTGTGTATGGGAAAGCGTGTCATTTACCTGTTGAGTTGGAACATAAGGCACTTTGGGCTATTCGAAGTGTTAAAATTGATTTAGAGAAGGCGGGTAAGGCATGACTTCTAGAATTAAGTGAGCTTGAGGAGTTGAGGAATGATGCTTATGACACCTCTCAAGCCTATAAAGAAAGAACTAAGGTCTTGCATGATAAGTTTATACTTCGAAAGACCTTTGAGCCCAACCAACAAGTCTGGCTTTTCAATTCCAAACTTAAGCTTTTTCCTGGAAAGTTAAAATCTCATTAGGATGGGCCTTACATAATCACTAAAGTATTTTCGCATGGAGCTGTGGAGATTAAAAACCCTTTCTCTTCAGCAACTCCCTTTATCGTCAACGGTCAACGGTTAAAACCTTACATAACTTTGGATGGCCATCTGGTTGACGAGGTCACTCTTGAGGAGCCTTAGCTCCTACCATTCTCCACCTCAGGTAATATCTTCCTTTAACTATTTTTGTTTTCAATGAGGACATTATTTGAACCAGGTATAGGGGAGAGGACCTGAGGCATTTTGTTTATAGCATGCATACATTTGCATTAAAAAAAAAAGTTTTGAGCTTAACTGGCTAGGTCTTGCATTCTTAAGCAAATCAGAACTCTAGGGTAGACTAAGTTAATTCTAGGGTCAAACTTTAGAGGCTAAATGAGCTACTAGCTTTAGACCTTTAGGGTCCTTTATGGACTTAAAATCTTAATTAGGAGTTAAGTTGCAGACCATTCCTCAAAAGGTTGAGGAAGGAAAGCTAGGGTTTGAGTTAAAAGGTGGGGTAGTACCTGGAGTCTTGTTCTACCTTTTGGTTTACGGGTTCTTGTAACCCAAGCATCCAAATTTCACACACTTGGTCTGGTGTAAGTAAGTAATCAACTTAATTCCTTTCTTAAAAGAGATTTGGTTCTCTTAGTTTTGACTTAGGAGAGGCTTGAAAACATAATTTGATTGGAAGAGTTCCCGCCGCAGGAGAGGTGGAGTATATACTCACCTTGAGGATGCGATGATAACATATTACCTCCTCGGCGCTTGTCTCTTAGGATATCCATCCTACTGGAGGCATGTAAACGCATTGTGCAATTCAGGTACCATGGGCGGCCCTATCTCGAAGTGCCGATTGCCATAGGCCTGAATTCTCTTAAGAAATCCATGGGCGATACTATCTCGAAGTGTCGATTGCCAGGAGTTCTTGGGGTCGTTATGGGCGATGCTATCTCGAAGCATCGAAAGCCAGGCACCCTTCGAGGTATGGTAATGGGGACAATGAATCCGACATAGACTGTGTTGATAGCTAATCCGAAGTTAGACTTAGATGAATCAAAAAAATATATATATATTATCTTAAAAAAAATCCTTTTTCCTTTAACTCAAATAACTCAGACCAATGCACATGCACGGATGCTTTAATCTCAGGGATCAATAAACCTTAGGATAGAGTCAGAAATCAGGGAAACTTGTGCCTGCAACTCGTCTTTAGCCGACCTAGTCTGTAACTTAACAACTACTTAGGAACCTTAAGTCTAAAGTCTGAACTTAATAAGTTTCTAAAGGAAGATCGATTGGGGTGACTAGTCTACTTGGAGTGCTAGGTTTTGCTTGGATTTGCTAGGGACTAGCAAAAACTAGGCATGGGGGTATTTGATTAGCACATATTTGTGGGCTATTTAAGTATTTAAGTGCCTAGACATTAAGTTAATTCTAACATTTATTTAGCATAAATTGGGATGTAAATAGATTAATTCATATTTCTAATTGAATTACATAATTCATGCATTACATTCATTTTTAAATGCATTTAGAATTAACTTAGAATTGCATTCATTTAATTAGTTAACCAATTAGGTGCATTGCATGCATTAATTAAGTTAACATAAAAGTTGAGGGTTTGTATATAAATAACCATAATATTTTATCATTATTTTTATTTTTCTTCTTTCAGCAACGGTTGCATTTCTTTCAGTTGCCGCTCCAACACCACCAGCTGCCGTACTAAAACCTACAATCAAGGACGAGCGGAGAATGTGGATCTGCTCCCGCCTCTCCATTCAAATCCATGCAGGTGGCTACAAAAAGAGGAAGAGGCAACCGAGCTCTGGAGGCCACCATCCCAACAATCCACCACTGTGCAGAGAGTTGATCTCTCGTCCGTTCCACCACCACCGGCCTCAACCACGGCGACGAGCCTCCACCACCGGGGGCGTAGGCGTGACAGGCCACACCGCCATCTAGAGTTCGTTTGCATCACTGTGCCTCACCAAAATCAACATCACCACCCTCGCCGTCATCACCAACAACCTCCACTGCAACCACTGCAACTTCACTCCTCTGTCAGTTAAGACATCCAGGAAGTTTCCCGGATGTCTAAAGCTTCGTCCCCACACACAACAGCAACCGACCACTCACTTCACGCCCTCATCCCTCCGGCTGCATAAGCCTTCCATCCTCCAGCGCCAACCGCCAGCACCCTACGCCTCCACTTCACGCCTCTTCATCTCCTCCATCCTCCAGCGCCATCCCCAGCCTACGCGCGCATCACCTGCACAAGCTCGCCAGCACGCCTGCAACAGCAACCGCCTTCACGCCCGCACCACCCACACGTGCACCCTGCAGCGCCTCTAGTCACGCACGCAGCCGGCGCACCTGCCAACGTGCAGCACCGGCCACCAACTCCTCACATGCGCACGTACGCACCGCCTCTAGCGCACACAGCAGCAGGCGTGCGTTCTTCTCTACACGTGCATCACCTGCACAAGCTCGCCAGCACCCTGCAGCGCCTCCAGCGTCCACTTCCACGCCCTCGCTGACCTTCTCCAATGCGCCTCCAGCCCACCCTCCAGTGCCTCATCGACGCTTGCAGCGCACGGCCAGCAGCATCCAACAGCAGTGGCGCGTGCGCCAACAGCACCAACCTTCGCGTGCGTGCAATCCAGTGCGTGCGCCTCCTCGCTAAGACCTCAGCCGCGCCCGTCCACGCCGCACGGCCTGCGGCACTTCAGCCCACATCGGAACCCACCACCATCGTTCCGTCCGACCACCTCGGAGCATCTCGCACGTCGCCGCGACTGCCATCATGGAGCCCTCATCTAGAGAATCTCCTCTGAGCTTCACGCCTCCGGTCATTCCGTCCTCCTCGCGCACGGCCAAGGGGAAGAAGATCCCCTGTTTTGCTACAGTACATGCCCTATTAATATTTACATTCTCAGCCATTGTCATCTTTTATTTATATTTTATTAAAGCTGCATTGCAAAAAATATCCGTTAGTTGTTCAAAATTGCCATTTCAGCATGTTCTCTTGATGCTTTCTTAATCTGAAGGCAGATTTGGCACGATTCTCGTCGAAACTAACTGTGAACATACGTTTTTAATCGGTGCGAGTTTAAATACGTCATTGCCTCCCTGTGGACAGGACCCGCTCTTCTGCGAGTGGTTATTTTAATTATTGGTTAGTCGATTTTTTTTACCACATAGAACTACAAACAACGCGTCATTTTATGTAACAAACGACTTTAAAAGCGAAGAATCGACTCGTCAGTTAGGTGGGAATTAGGGTTAGGTAGGGTGGATGGTGGATGGCCAAGGAGTTGCATAGCTAAGCTAAGCTAGCTAAGCTAGCTTAGCTAATAATTGAGTAGAGGAGGAGGTGAGATGGATCTAGGGTTTAGGGAAGAGGAGCTGAAGAGGGAATGTCTGGAGCTGAACTGGAGCTAGTAGCTGCTGAAGATAGTTGCAGGGAGTTACTTTAGCTGGCTTAGCATGCTAGTTCTTTGCTAGCTGCTAAGCCAAGTTAAAGTAAGCTGGCTTCTGCTAAGATATGTGATGTGCATACATCTGAATAGCTAAAAATATCTATTAATGCATGTTCTTAGTATCATATAAGCATCATGCATTGTAAATATTGCATAACATGTATCATCATGCATTAGGTCAAATTGTACAAATTGTATAGTAATTTCTTCTTCTTGGTGGCCAGGGACAGGGCGACATTTAATCAGGGCCTCGGATTGAAGATCCAACCGTACGAATCTGATCAAGGCAACGATCGAAGTTCAACGACTCTAAGATCGCCCTGACCGGACTACCGTAGCATCAGATATAATCCAAGGAAGATCAGAGATCAAGGGCTAAGATGGTGTAAATCTGCACTTCAGATGACAAATCTGACTGCACGGATGGGTTCGAATCTACAATCGCAGCCTAACAGCATGAAAATTGATCCAATCTGACATCCATGGCACCATCTACAAGATATAGAAGATGGACGACCAAGATGAAGCCACGTGGCGCCATCCTAGCCGCCCAACCGGCCCAAGGACCCGTCGCTGCCTTCTCTCTCCTCAACCGTGCAAACGATCTCATTCGTTGGATCAAGATCAACGGCTGAGAGATCCCGCACCCAAATTCATAAATTCACCTCAAACGCGTGTGTAGCGCGTTGGTGAAGAGCGCTACGAAGAAGTGGAAGGAGAGAGTTCGAGCCTGCCTCGCCTCAAATCAAGGCGCAAGTGAGGAGTGGCTCAATTCAGCCGTTGGATGGTGATCGTGTAGGCGGGAGGTGAGCGACATGGCGTGAGGGATGGACAAGGATCGCGCACACGCACGATGATGTGCGATCCAACACGCCATCACACACAAGCTGGCAAAGGCACTGAAGAAGCACTGGTGCAAGCATCTCTCGGCTGTCTGATCTCGCGATCGAATGGCTGAGATCATCTAACTGAGGGAAGGCGTTGAAGCACGATGAGAGGAGGCGTGGGTGCGCATGCACGTTCAACGACGTGGGGTCATTAGTGATGTTTATATCGATCACTAAAGACCCCCCCCCCCCCCCCCCCCCCCCAATTTAATGTTTTTAACTTGAAATGACCATTTTGTCCCCAACCTCTACACCTATAAAAAGGCCTACCCCCCCTACATTTCAATCATCCCTTCCTTCACCTCTCTCCCTCTCTAAAGCTCTAAAGAAGCTTCTCCCAAACCTGGGGTGCTCCTCTAGAGTTAAAATCAAAATTTTCTCACCCCCATTCCGGAAGTGGATCCTGCGACGACGACGCCCTACCTCGCCCTCGGTTCTTCCCGCTTCATTCTCCGTCTTCCATCTTCACCCTCCGCCTTCCATCTTCACCCTCCGCCTTCCAGGCGTCTCCCCGTCCGGCTCATTTTCCAAGCATCCGTTGAGGAGGATAACTCCTCACCTCCTTTCTCTTTACTGCTTCCTAAAGTAAATTTTATTGCTTTCTAGTTGTAAGATTTCCCGCTTTCTATCTGTAATATTTCCTGCTTTCTAGTTGTAAAAAATTATCCTTATTATAAAGTGTTTGTTCTCTCTGTCTCTTATTGTCTATATCAAATTCATTGTGATTATCTCGCTTGCTAAACAAAAATAATAAACAAATATAATCGTGTATTTCAAATTGACATACTCTCCCTGTGTTCGACCTGAAATTCTTTTCGAGTTTCGGTAAAATTTATCTGTTGACGAATTTCTTCGCAAGTCATACTACAACGACAGGTTTTCCAAACTCAAATCTTTTTGCGATGATTTTCCGCTCCAACATTTTGGCGCCGTTGCTGGGGAGGCAATGAATCTCGATTTTCTTTTCGCATTTCACGCACTTAATTATTTTCTAACTTGCTTTTATTTCTCTTCTATTGTTTTGCAGGTACCTCAATTGGGAATCTTCAAGTGGTAGAAAGGAGTAAAATGCAGTTGAAGACAACTGTAAGTGCTCCCCATTCTTCCCCCTCCATAGATTTCATTCCACAACCCTAATTCAAGCCCTAATTAACCTAAGTGTTCGCATAAACCCTAGTTTTAGTTTGGATGCTTTGATTTCCACCCACACTCATCTTACCCTCGTAAAAAAAAAAAAAGATACTTCTTATGGAGCAAATTAACATACACACTACATACACCCACATTCAAGGCACATAACCTAACTTGATTTTTATCTACTCAATCGGGATCCAACCTATGGAACCAGTACACACACCCAAACACATAATCAAGTAGAAATCAGAATAGGTATCCACTTGTGTGCCTAACTCAGTGGTGCATTAAGGCCAATTGTTTGAGTTGTTTGAGTCTCACCACTCCATCTAAAATCAACTCACCAAGTAGCTTCCCCTTAGGGTTTACAATTTAGGTCAATACCCGACACTCCACTTTACTTTTGATTTCAAAAGGAAAATATCTTCACCCGTGTTTTGAAAATTCGGTTTGCCTCTTGAACTTGATTGAATTTACCTAATTCTAAACCCTAAAAGCTACTTAAGCAAGATTTAAACCTTAAAATCTACTCATCCAAATAATCTTGCTTTAAAACCTTAGTTGTGTACGCACTCACACATATTCGATCAATCAATAAGGGTACAACCCATTTTAAAGGCCCACCACATTCCATAAGCACTACAATCCTAAGCCTAAGTTAAAATTGATTAGACGTTGGCCTTAATGACTGATTTGCTCTTCGGGGCCTAGATTGAGATTGTTCACAATTAACCTACTTGTACTAATCAATCTGATATCTAGCTAGAGGAGTAGAATCAAACGATCGCGACTGTGGGATACACTAAGAACCGGAGGCGCAAGCCAAAGGAAGAACCTTCTCCCCAGTCCCTCCTTCTAACTGGTTGGATTGATTGGATACAAGTAGAGTAAATCATTTATAATCTTAAGACAGATTCTGAGAGTCTGTAGATTTTTAGGCTATCTAACTTAAGGATAGGCTTGTTTTGTTGTGCTGCAGGATTTTTATCCCCAGTCCTTCCGACCTCTTCCTAGTTTATGCTTGGAAGGAGGTCATTGAATCCCTGATTGGAAGGACCATTAGATCATTCTAGGAAGTGTAGATTGAATTTTAGCCAAATTGATCCCATGGTCGATCAACAACCCCGTCTGCCTCAGAATCAACAAGAGATGTTTCAAAGGCAGCTAGAACAAATGCAGAGAATGCAAGAATGGTTCCAGAGAATGCAGGGCGCTCAGCCCTTGAAGGATTTTTATGAACCTTCAAATTACGGGGAACGTCCCGGTGTCCAGATTCCAGCTGGAGACGTTAAAATCAAGCCTTAGGTGTTAAGCCTAATCAAACATTTTCATATGCTTGTCTCTGAAGACCCGTTTCAACATTTGGACTTGACCACTTTGGTCAAGACCACCAAAGCACGAAATGTGAATGAAGAGCAAATGATCATAAGGCTCTTTCCCTACTCAGGCATAAGGTTGCTCATTGGTACAGGACCATAGGAAGGCCGAAAGCAACTTGAAACGATCTTAAATCGGCTTTCTTAAAGAAATTCTTTCCAGTTGAACGTACCAATGCACTGAGGCGGGCGATTACTACTTTCGCCCAGCGGCCGAGGGAGCAGTTTCATGTTGCCTGGGAGCAATTCCAGGACTTATTGCGGAAGTGTACACACCACGAGGTGCCGAAATGGCAACTTGTGCAGATCTTTTACCATGGGTTAACTGAGAAACTCAGTAATCACGTGGATGCTTCTTACGGAGGCAATTTCCTCAACAAAGATGCAGATAGTGCACATGATTTGTTTGAGGAAATAAGTGAAAATTCAATAAATCATGCCTCCATGGATACATTTAACAGGTCCCAACAACCTAGATCAAATGTTAATGAGGCCCATGACTCTCATTCATTCGATATGGAACTGATTTGTAATAAACTAGATAAGGTGGACCTAGTTACCAAAAGGATGGAGGAGTGGATGCCTGGAAACTCTGTGAACAATTCTCGATCCACTCAATCCTAGAATTCGGGATTCCATTCTTCGCAAACTCCTTCTGGATGGGAGTTTGTGAATCAACTGGATGCAGCTCAACCTGTGAGCCAGCATTGCTCGGAACCCCACGGGTTCCAAACTGAGGCCTTTAATCCCAGTTTCTCTGATTCCTCTCTTTCTTTCTCTCCATCCTCGCCCTATGAGGATGTCTATGCTGTAGAGGAGAGCATTGGGTCCAACCCATATTGCAATGCTTATAATCAAGGTTAGAGGAACCACCCTAACTTCTCTTGGAAAAATCTGGGGCAATAGACCTAATTCCGACCTAGCAACTATGCTCCACAAAGACCAATGGGTCATAGTCATGTTTATACTCAGCTGCTCCCGAATTAGGTCAATCAACCAGTTTGGAATGCTCATCAACCCGTAGGGCAAGCTAATTTGAACTATCAGATGGTAGAGATGCAAGGATCTATACTCCATCTCATGCAACAAATGAAAACCTCGCTGGACAACTTGCAAACCTATCTCATTGCTAACACCTGTCAGCACGAATCTTTGCCATCTCAACCCATACCCAATCCACGCAACGTATAGAATCCGGGCAATCAAGCCCAAGGGTATGGGAATCAGAGGGACCCACACGCACATGCTCAGGTGGTTGAGTAGGGTCCTTCCTCTTCTGCTTCTTCACCAAATCTAGGGTTTTTGGCTAATCAAGCCCTTCGATCTTTCCTAACCCTCCCAAAGACCCAAACCCGTACGCATCTGCCAACTCTGTTACTTTGAGGAGTGGAAGGCAAACCCAGGACCCACACCTACCCTGCTCTAGTCAAGAAAATCCTGGTGAGTCTGAGGAAAGAAAGGAGAATTTCAACGAAATCAAGGCTCAGGAACCTGATTACGAAGATTTGACTCATGTTCCTTTTCCTGAGATCTTAATTAAACCTAGGAAGAAGAAGCCTGTTGATAGTAACAAAGAGCTCTTGAATATATTCAAGAATGTTGAAATCAATATCCCCCTCCTCGATGCTATCAAATACATATCGGCTTATGCTAAATTCTTAAAGGATTTATGCACCCAGAAGCGCAAGCCGAGGGAATTTGTTCCAAGGAAGGTGATACTCTCTGAGCAGGCTAGTTCTGTTATCCTGCATCAACTTCCTCCAAAAAAGAGAGATCCAAGTGCCCCTTTGATTTCATGTGTTATCAAAGATTGCACCTTTAATAGGGTACTCCTGGATCTAGGTGCATCCATTAACCTAAATCTGACTTCTCTTTACGAGAAGTTTGGATTAGGTGAACTTCAGCTGACCTCAGCAACGCTGCTGTTAGCGGACCGTTCGGTCACAAATCCGAAAGGCATTATTAAGGATGTTATTGTCAAGGTTAAGGACTTCTATTTTCCTATAGATTTCCTTGTCCTTGACATGGATGTACCTGAAAATTTGAGGAACACGCCCATTATTCTAGGGCGTCCATTCCTGGCTACCGCTAAGGCCAATATCGATTGTGAGAGTGGTAGCATGGAAATCGCCTTTGGGGATCGGAAACTAAATTGGATATTTTCAAGGTAATTAACAAATTTAAGGATTGTGGATTTATAAAGGAACTCGAGGAAGATAACTTGAATATTGAGACATGTATGGTTGTTTCGGCAATTGAATGTTCCCCCTGTCTCGATGAATCTAACCCGCAACCCTCTGTGGCAAACCCGCCACATTCTGAAGAGGTTATTGATTGTGTTCACTTTCAACCTCTTCCTCTTGATGAATCTTCATCGGCATCATCCTTACCTTCCATCTTAGATCCGCCCCAGCTTGAGTTGAAACCATTGCCTAAGAGTTTGAAATATCAGTTTTAGGACCTAAAAAGATGCTCCCTATGATTATCAATGCTAGATTAACCAAGGAACAGGAGATTAAACTAATCAAGGTCCTAAAAGAACACAAAGAGGCAATTGGTTGGACCATCCATGACCTTAGGGGTATTGATCCATCTTACTGCAATCATAGAATTTTCATGGAAGATTGATCCCACCCTTCTCACCAGATGCAGAGGAAACTAAACCTTAACATGCTAGAAGTGGTCAAGAAAGAAATAATTAAGTGGCTCGACACAGGAATCATCTATTCGATCTCAGATAATCCTTGGGTAAGTCCCATGCAAATTGTTCCCAAGAAAGTCGGGATTAATGTTGTGACTAACAAGAAAGGAGAATCTATCACAACTCGTTTAGCTTCCTCTTGGAGGGTCTATATTGATTACATGAAGCTGAACACAGCCACGAAAAAGGATCATTTCCCTTTGCCCTTCATCGATCAAATTCATGAAAGACTAGCTGGGCCAAAGTACTTCTGTTTCCTAGACGATTACTCGGGATACAATCAAGTTCCTATCCATATCGAGAATCAGGAAAAAATGACTTTCACCTATCCCTACGGAACCTTTGTTTTCCGTAGAATGCCATTCGGCTTATGCAATGTGATCTCACAGGTTTTGCGTGTTTGAAATCGGGGTTACGAGTAACCCATCGTAGTTGCAAAACTCGTGATCAAATGTAATTTATACCAAAACTCCAAGGGAATCCCGGGTCGAACATAGGGAGGAGACGTTTACTTTGTATGAAAATGGCGCTTCGATTTGTTTCCTTTTGGTGTTTTAGGGTTTTGTTTTTGAAATATAATGACAATCAATCACAAGAGAGAGATGGAAGCGAATATGATATATTGCATCAATGTCAATTACAATAATCTAGAAAACATAAAAAGAGGGGGAGGTGAGAAGAAATCTCCCGAAGCAACTGTTCGATGAGACGACAGCGCCTAGCGGAAGCTCGGATGAAGGAGTTGGGAAGTAGGACAACGAAGGTGAGAAGTGAGAGGACGTCGGGTAGAGGAAAGCTTCAGTGCAGCTTTGGAATGGAGGTGAGAAGGCGGAGATGATCTACTACCTAAATGAAGGTGGGGGGATGGCTCCAAGGCGACCTATGAATGGAGATGGGAAGTTGGAGGAATATTTGGAGGGGCAAAGTTTCATTACACTAATAGGCACCTTGGGAGCTTGAGAGCAAGCTCCAACAGAGCGTTGGTAGGCTTGCTAGAGCTTAGGAGTAGGTGGGAGTAGAGTAGGCAGAGATGGCTTGGAAGGGAGGGGGTGTTGGTCCTTTTATAGTGGATGAAAACAGGCTAGAATAGGCATGGGACCATTAGTGACCTCCAAGTCGTCGCTGTAGGCAGTTCACACCCGCTCACGCTCACAGCTGGCCTTGTTGGCGTGCGCACAATTAGCGATGGCTGTAAGCGTCGTTGTATGTCTGCCAGGATGTTGCTGAAGGTTGTGCCAACCGAGCATGCACCCGCCCAAGTGAGCTGCGTTGTCCCGCCTCATGCGCGCAGAGGCCCTGCTGGCGTGCGGTGGTGCGTGTTGGTGCTACGCTACCGCTGCTGCTGTATGCACATGCATCCAATTGACGAAGGGGGGCTGTTAAGACCCGTGCCATCAAAACATTTTAAGACGTCTGGGAGTTGGTCCAGACGTCTGGAAATCAATTTTTGTGTGCGTACGGCCTCGAGCCTGCGCGTGTGCCGCGCGCAAACTGAGCTTCGCCGCTTTCTTTCTCTTTCTTCTTCCCTCGCCGAATTGCAGAACATTCCCCCCCTCTCACGCCTACATATACCCCCTCCTCTCCCCCACACCACCCCATTCCCATCCACCTTCTCCTTCCTCCAGCGAGAGCGAGAGCGAGAGAGGCGAGTGCAGCCGAGGTAGCGGTGGAGAGGTGGAGCAGCGAGGGAGGAAGAGATGAGAGCGCGCTAGCCGTGAGAGAGCTCGTTGGAGGTGCTCACGGCTAGTCGGGCGTGCGCACGGCGTAGGGGTGTGCCGGGGAGGTTTCCCCGATGCTGCTGCAGCTAGAGAAGCGAAGGAGCGAGCGTAGCACGGCCGCGCGCAGTAGGAAGAAGATGAGGGAGCTTCTGATTCTGAGATTTTTCCTAGAATCATACGTCTGGACCTATATCCAGACGACGCAGATGAAGTATGGAGGGAGCTCCAGACGACTGAGAGGTACGTCCTGCGCCCTATAACTCCTTTTGCGGATACGGCCATGCAGGCCATTCCGCTAAGGTTCTGAGACGTGCCGTGTTGAAGAAGTTTTCGTCGCACGTGCAGGATTCGCTTCGAGAAGGCACGGGGACACACCCTCCCACGCAATTCAGACGTCTGGGCGAGGCACCAGACGGCGAAGAGTGTCTCCAGACGTCCAGAGAGGTGGTCGGACGTCTGGAACTAGGTCCAGACGGTCTAGCAGGATCCTTGGACGTCTGAGGAGCAACGCAGAGTGAGGTATGGTTTTGGGTTCCTTTTAAGACGTCTGGAAGGTGTTCCGGACGTCTGATTTGAGTCAGGATTGTCATTTTTGACCCGTTTAGGGTCCGTTTGAGGCCCGATTTTTGCAATTAAGATTCCATTCTTCTTCGTATAAGTTCCTCTACTTGTTGGAATGCTTTTTATCATGTTCTGAGTGATTTCTTGTGGTTGATCCTTGTGTTAGGACCTTGTTCCGTTGCGGGTTTAGGGGTTGCAGAGGCATGTGGATCTACCGATCAAGCCCCCATTACTCCTGGTTTCGCAGGTAGAGTGGCTTCCCCTAGTTTATTACAACATAAATGCATATCTGGAATAAAAAATTAGATCCTAGGGTATGGCATGAATCCTATGACTAGAAACACTGGAATAATTGTATTGAATGCATGAATTGCAATCTGAAATGATTAAATAAAATAATAACAATTGCTTGTAAGTGGATAACAGCTGCCTGTGGAATGTAAATTACTGTTAGCAACTGTTGCATGTATGTTCCTGTTCTTGAAATTAAATACGAGCTGCCTATATATGAAATGAAAATAGAAATGGTGAAACCTAGTATGGCTTGCCCTGAGAAACATGAGCATGAACCCTACGGGGAATTAAGAGTAGAGCTCCTGGGAATAAATGGAATAGAACTGGAAATGTGAATGGGAAAGCGAGCTGGCCCTTGAGTACGGAGTACCATGGGGAGCGACTGTCCCCCTGTTTAGTGCAGAGTGGAGCTAGCCGCCCTAGGGTTGGGACTTGGGATTAGGACTAGCCACTTTGTACCGACTCTTTGGCCCTCGCGGACACAGTACCGGGGAGAACTACTAGTGTAGGGAGAGAGCTAGCCACCCCACGGGACCCGGGATTTAGCTAGCTGCCTTACACCGACTTGTTAGGCCCATTGGGCAAACCAGGGTAGTCAGGCGAGGGTGCGCGGACTGTGAAGGGGCGAGACCCCTGTTTGGTTCTTAGTGGCTAGACCCCTGTTACTGAGAGGGCTCTGCCCTATACTGGATCCGTGTTGTGCATTGGGTGCACCCGTTAACGGAAACGATTGACCGCGTGCCAGTGTAGGGTAGCTACCCGTGCGTTTATCACGCGTGCCGTAGTCACCGTTACGTCTGTCAGCGACCTTGGGATGGTTGACTGAATGTAGGACCACCACAGGGGACTCTCCCAGCCACGAGAGCACCACGTGCTACTTCTACCCTTCGGAAAAGACTGCAATCAAGATCGTTCCCACGATGAACATTCGAGATCAAGAAAAAGACCTGATAAATAAACCAAGTGATGAAAGAAAGAATAATTAGTTAAATAAAGAAAGAAATTGAAAATAACAGCTACCTGTCCACCCTTACTATTTTTAGTTAGCTGGATGCCACTCTACTCAGTGTTCGCTGACGTGTTATACTCATAACCTTTTTCAGGTCCAGGTATTGAGCAGCCAGAGCCTACAGCTGCGGAGGGTGCTAGGCCCAGTAGAGCCCAGTAGTGTACCTTTTTGTTGTACCATTCTGTTGTAGTGAGTATTTTTGCTACACTTCTGTACTCGTTTATTGTAAACATTATATTCCTGTACCTTTTTAAATTATCTACTGTTGTGGTGGTGTGTACTGTAGTAGTTTATTTCTTTACTGCTGTACTTTTGTTACTGTTAGTTACTTGCATGGTGAATGTGGTTTATTTTTATTGCTTTTTGGTTACTTCCTCGTTGGACGACTGGGTCTTGGGATCAGTCGAGTCAGTTCGGTCTCGTGTCCTGTAGGGATTCGGGAACCGGGTCGTAACAGGGGTGCTGCGAGTCTCGAACCCGCGTCTTGCGTCTGCAGAGAGGGCGCCTCACCATTTGGCCAAGGCACGCTCTTGGTCAAGTGTGGAGCATTGCTGACGCACGGTTCTTCCTCCATACGGTTGGTTGAGGACGTGTCGGCTCAGGTGGGGTGGCCTGGATGGCGCCACGTGGCGCCATTTGGGCCATCCGTCTTCTTCTTGTGGAGGGTACTACAAAGCTCCCATCAGGGTGATTCTCGCGATGACGGACTGCGATCATCGCTCCGGATCCATCCGTATGGTCGAATTTTTCATCCGAAGTTCGTAAGGATGTCAGATTGCCTCCGGGCCATACAAAATGAAGGAATTAATATACAAAATATACAACTGTCCTAAATGTCATGCAATGAATGTTATGCAGTATTTATAACATGATATGCAATGCTAAGCCTAGGAACTATCATAAATAAGCATTTTATCATGAATGCATGTGTGTTTATCATACCTCCATGCTTACTTTTTGCTAGTCCCTAGCAAAAATAGCCTAAATGATATTTAAAAAAGTAGAATTAGGATTCGATCTCTTAAGCATAATTTGTTGGTTGTTTTACAAACTTTCAACCCAAGACTTGGTTAGGATGACTCGACAGTGCCCATGTGTCTGCCAGAATGCAGGTTGTCCAAGCCCTCGCCTTATTTGAGAAGAAAAGATACAATTTTTTTTCTTATTTTTCTTATTTTCTATTTTTTTTTGTACTTTTAGAGTTTGAAAGTTTTAGGATAACTTTTTACGGCTACCCGACCCGCCCAAAACTCTAAGTGCTAAGCATCTAGTGAAAAGAGTGAAAGGCTCACTAGGCGGCCGTTAAAACGGACTTCAGGTTTCTACGACCCTAGGTGACCTTACCTAGAGGTTTATCTTTTCGAACGGTAGCTTTCTCCCTACTTCTTTTATTTATGGGGTCAACACAAGGGCAAACCCAGTGTATATCTCCCCGATTTATTCTACTTCCCCGCTTCTTCCCTAAGTGTTTTGGGAATTATTGTGCTTTTTTTTTGTGAGCTGGGTTCTAGACAATCGACAATGGACCGTTACCCACGACAACTTGCCAGCCATACTCAGGCAGTAAAGTGTGATTTTTTTATTTTTAAATTTTTTTCTCCTTTTTCTATTTTTTTCTTTCTTTCTCTCTATTTTTTTTTTAAGTAGGTGGCTTCCCTAATTTAAGATTGACCAAAAGGCAGTACAATAAAAATGGTCTTGTGACTGAACTCTAGATAATTGGCCAATGAGTTGTTACCGCCAATAACTTACCAGCCATACCACCCTAGATAGTTCATTAGCTACCTAATTTCCGAAGAAACCGCTGAAAAGTGAGTCAGTGCAAAAAAAGTGTGTAGATGCTTAGGCTTAAAGTCCCCCCAAATCAAAGGGCGGGTTGATAAGTCGCATACTTATCATCCTAATTTATTTACCAAATTAAAATGAATTTTAGTTGGTGAGGACTCAAGACTAAGTCCACATTCGAGTTGACACCTAGGCTAATTAAGCCCGAAGACGTGAAGAGTCTAAGTATTCAGGTCTCAAAGTATCAATTCTTAAAGTTTGCAACTCCTAATGCCTAAGGTTTCGTCTCCTAATTCTTTTTTTTTTTAAACAAATAACAGGGAATTACTGTTATAGCTGACAAAAAGATTATAAGATATGTCCATCCCCCCATGCTTAGCTATTGCAAAGTCCTCATTATGAAAAATGAAAGCATGCAGGAGAGTAGAAGTGGAAGAATAACACCTGGGTTCCATGAGACTTTGGTCAGCTAGGAACAGTCTTTACATGCGCTGAGTTTAGTGCCTTTAACAAGGTGAGGTCCTCAATCAAATATAACTAACATTGAGTCTGCAATAACACAGTTTCCGAGCCCCAAGATTTGGGTCCTGAAGAGTGAAAATAGACTTACCAAAGAGATGATCAATGAAAGTGGCAAGCTGGTGGTGTAGTGAGAGCCCAAATGGTCTCCAATAGGAGTTTTGTTGATTTATTACAGAGGAAGTGTGGTTGGGTATAGAATTTGTGCAATGGTTGGGTGAAAAAGGACAACGAGGGTTTTGTGATGTGCTGTGGATTTGTGGGTACTCTAAAATACATAATGTTTGAAGAGTTCTTCCCCAATGTTCAATTTCATCCTCACACTCTAGGTTCTTAAACTAACCATCCTGATCCTCAGGATTCCCACCCACAAGTTGGACCTCAAACTCTAAGCATTCAGGATAAGGATGTTGTTGAGTTTTAACTTGATCACGTGAATCATCCAACAAATTTCTGATTTCATATATATCTTCCTCATCCCGTGTTGCTATAATTGGTTGCATTTTTTCTTTGTCCTCAATTATTTCCGCAACCGTGTGATCTTCTCGAGTTTGGGTTGAGTTGGCCATTAAAAGGTTGTCTAAGGTATGTATGGCCATTACTTCCTCTATTCTACCAAGCTCCTCCATCAAACCATACTTAATTTTATTCTTCTTTGAGACCTCAAAAATATTGAATCGATTTGTCTTATCCCCTGAGGCCATTTCTATATTTCCCGATTCACAATCAATCGTCGCCTTGGCAGTAGCCAGGAAAGGTCTTCCAAAAATAATCGGGGTGTGGTTGAGCTGTTTTGAGACTTCCATGTCCAGGACCATGAAATCAGCAAGGTAATGCAAATCATTAACCTTGACTAAAACATCCTCCAAAATACCCCTTGGTTTTGTAATGGATATATCGGCTAACTGCAAGGTTATGTCAGTGTGTTTTAGGTAGCCTAGACCCAATTCCATGTGCAGTGAGGTGGGGATCACATTAATGGAAGCACCCAAGTCGAGCAGGGCTCAGTCAGAAGTAATGTTTCCTATTGTGCAGGAAATCAGCGGGGCTCTTGGGTCCTACTTCTTAGGAGGTAGCTTGTTTGGGATCAGTGTGCTTGTGTTATCGGACAAAACTACTCTCCTATTGTTTTCAGATTTCGCTCTACGCCTTTCTTTATATGCATTCAGTAAACCTATGGCGTAGGTGAGGATTGATCCGATAGCCACGAGGAGTAAAATGATTGTCAATTTGAAAGCCTGAAGTAAGGACATCCTTTCCTTCAATTTCTCCTTCCATTTTTTCTGTTTGCCCATACAACAACATACTCCCGAATTAGACTCTGATGTTTTGTTGATCACATTCTTTGTTAGGAGTTTGGAATTCTTGCTACAGGGCCTAATGGGGTTGACATGGGGTTGGGTAGGTCCCTTCTGTCTACTACCACTCCTCAAGGTGATGGTGTTTGCAGTGGCAAATTGCTGTTGGTTAGTGTCTTGGGGAGGGTTGGGCAAAACAGGAGGCTCCCGGTTGATTATGGTAGGAACATAGTTCGCTCCACGAGGGGCTGGGGTAGCCTGATAGATACCATGAGCTTGAGCATATGACTCCCCATTATTACCAAACCCTTGAGGCCCAGCACCTCGATTCTGTACATTCCTTGGGTTTGGTACAAGTTGTGATTGTAGAGATCCGAGCTGTCGGTTGTTTGCACCAAGTTCGAATTGCAAGGTATCCAGTGAAGTTTTCATTTGTTGCATGAGCTGGAGCATTGACCCTTGCATTTCTACCATCTTCAGGTTTAAATCATTAAGCATTCCACACGAATTGATTAACCTGATTCAAGGGCAATTGAGTACATACATGACCCTGACCCATTGGTTTTTGCAGTACATAGTTGTTGGGTCGATATTGGGTCTGTTGCCCTTGATCTTTCCAAGAGAAGTTAGGATGATTTTTCCAACGAGAATTGTAGGAATTCGAGTAAGGATTGGACCTAACATTCTCCTACACAGCCTGAACATCCTCATAAGATGAGGATGAAGAAGGATTAGTAAAACTGGGATCAAAGGCCCTAGTTTGGAACCCATAAGGTTCCGAGAAGAGTTGGCCCGAAGGTCGAGCTAACTCCAGCTGGTTCATAAACTCCCGTCCCATAGGAGCTTGTGAAGAATGAAATCCCGATCCCTGGGATTGAGTGGATCTAGAGAAATTAGAGTTTCCGGACATCCACTCTTCCATTAGTTTAGCAACCAGATCCATCTTATCCAATCTATTGCAAATAAATTCCATATCAGATGTGTGAAAATCTTGGACCTCATTGGCATTTGATCTAGTTTGTTAGGATTGGTTGAAGGTTTCCATGGAGGCGTGGTTTAAAGAATTTTCACTCATTTCCTCAAACAAATCATACGTGCTATCTGCGTCTTTGTTGAGGAAATTGCCTCCGCAAGAAGCATCCACATGATTACGGAGTTGATCATTCAACCCGTGATAAAAAAATCTGCACAAGTTGCCATTTAGGCACCTCGTGGTGTGGACACTTCCGCAACAATTCATGGAATCTCTCCCAGGCCCCATGAAGCGGTTCCCCCTGCAGTTGGGCAAAAGTGGTAATTGCCCGTCGCAACGCGTTGGTTTGCCCAATTGGGAAGAATTTCTTCAGGAAGGCCGATTTCAAAGTTGTCCAGGTAGCAATCGGTCTTCCAATGATATGATACCAATGTGCGGCCTTGTCCCTGAGTGAATGGGGGAAAACCCCATGAGCATCTGTTCTTCATCTACATTCCGCGATTTGGTGGTCTGAACTAGAGTGATCAAGTCCTCAAAATGTTGGAATGGGTCCTTTGAGCCAAGCCCGTGAAAGTGTTTAATTAGACTCAAAACTTGGGGCTTGATTTCAACATCACCAGCAGGAATCATAATGCTGGGACGATCCTTATAATTTGAAGGATCATAAAAATCCTTAAAGGGTCGAGCACCCTGACCATTCATTCATTGGAACCATTGCTGCATCTACTGCAATTCTTCCAACTGCCTCTAAATTAGCTCCTGCTGGTTCAGGGGCGGGGGAGGTGGTTGTTGATCAACCATGGGATCTTCTTGGCTATAGCTCAACCTCAGCCTTCGGGAATGATCTAAAGGTCCTTCCAAACGAGGGTTCAATGACCTCCTAACGTGCTCCGGATGCATTTGTATAAATCGGTCGTTATAGCTCGCATTTGCTACATCGGTTTTAAATAAAGAAACGGATGTGAGTCCAAGTGTCAAACATAGGGAGGCGTGAAATCGGGTTTTTCTGTCACTTGGTTGTCACAGAAATGGCGGGTTTTGCTTGCAAAAAAATGCAGGAGAAAAGCAAGTAAGAGAAAGAGGGAGAGGGATAGAGAGAGGGAGTAGAGTTAGAGTTCCTTTGATCACAACATTCAGGAAATTCAAGATAAGGAAAACTCGAGCAAAAGAGAGACAATAGTTAGATTAGGAACATCATCATTTAATCATGCAACTTTAAGTTTTACAAATACAATACTAGCTAAGTGCTTAAGCATAAGTAAAGTAAAGCTAAGCTAGAGAGAGAGAGAGAGAGAGAGAAAGAGAAGGGAGACAGCGAGGTGGCCATGGCATTGGAGGAGGGCTCCATCGGCGGCTCATCGACTCCGACGATTACAAAAGGGTGCTAAGGATAGCTACGAGTAGGGTAGAATACTTGCAAGTGAATTGAATGCCATGCATGGGTAGTTGGAGGGGGTTTACATAGGAAGAAGGGGTTTCTATTTTAAGTAGGGGCTTTAGCGACGTTCGGGACGTCGCTAAAACCCTTCCCAAAACATCGGTGAAGGCCTCTGCCCCTCGGTCCAGCACGCGCGTCGTTCTTCCTCTCTTCTGCAATTCATGGGCGCTTGCTGTGGGTCGTCCGATCTAAGATCGGATGGATGAGATCGCGCGTAGAGCGTGCTTCGGATCGCACCCTTCGATCGCGTGTGCCTACACGGCTGCATCTGCGGGCACCACGTAGCCTCTATCCCGGTCGTTCGCTTGCACATCGACGACCAAATTTCATCCGTGAGGGCCTTCGCCTCAGATTTGTTGCGCAGTGCGTTTTGACCCCGTGTCGGGTGCGCGCGGGTGAGAGCTACGACTGCTGTGTTGCACTCGCGGATGGTGTGGACGCAGTGAGTTGGAGCGGTGCTGGTGACCATTGGATAGAAATCCAACGGCTGTGATCTGCTGAGGATGGAGAGGTGCGGGCGGTGGCTTGTCGTGAGATCTGTTCTCAACCTTTCGATCAAAGATCAAACGACTGAGATTCATTCTGCAGGTGAAGGAGGAGGCGGGGCGGTGGTTGTCCTGCGTCGATCTTGCTTCACGTGGCATGCTGTGGATAGTTGATCATCAGATCAATGGTCAAGACTTCTTGGGCCAATTGCGGGAGCTCCGAATGTCAGATTTGGTTGATCTTGAGTCCGTTGGACTCCATTTGTCTTTCTGAATCCATTCGTGCGGTCCGATTGCTCATCCGAGGCCTATTTTGACATAAACTTGTGCAAATGGCCATTAATACTAGTTTATGAGCAATCTTAATGTACGATACATGTAATGCTCCCATGCCCATTTATGATGTGCTATTCATGCATATTATCTTTAAGATAAACCTCGATTGGCAGAATTATTACCCCAAAATGTAGTGTTATCAGCTCCTTCCAAGCATACACTAGAAGGAAGTTGGAAGGACGGGGAAGAGAAGGGACCCTGCAGCACAAAAAATACAAGCCTGTCCTTAGGTTGGGTAGCCTAAAGGCCTACAGACTCTCAGAATCCGTCCTAAGATTATGGACGATTTACTCTACATATGTCCAGGCAATCTGTTACGACCCGATCCTAGATTCCTACAGAACCCGAGATTGGCCTGCCTCGATTGATCCCAAGACCTAGTCATCCAACGAGAAATAACCAAAAGCAGGAAATGATTTACAACCACACATGCAATGTAACTAAGTAGAAAGAAATCAAGAGACAGTAAAATAAACAAAGAGAATAGTTTATCAATATTACAGGCCATCACAACTACGACAAAGGAAAGTACAGCGGAAAAGTAACTGAAACAGTATTACATAGAACAAAAATACTCACCACTACAACAGAAGCTAGGAAACGGTAAGAAAACGCAGCTAAGACTGGGCTCGACTGGGCCCAGCTCCCTCTGCAGCTAGTGGTGCTGGCTTCTCAACTCCCTGACCTGAACAAGGTTATAAAATTTTTGGAGTCAGCGAATGCTAAGTAGAGTGGTAATTTAGCCATTTACATGTAATTAAGAAAAATAATTAATTAATGTAATTAAGTAATTATTTATTTTCATTTAGTTCAACCAAGTATTTCTAATTTGTTGTTCCTTTATTCACTTAAATCATTTCTTGATATGGCATGTTCCTCACAGGAAAATGATCTTGATTGTAGTCTTTTCCATGATGTAGGAGGTATACGTGGTGCTCTCCTGGCCGGGAGAGTCCCCCGTGGTAGTCCTACACTCAGTCAACCACCCCGAGGTCACGGTCGTGACGTAACAGTGACTATGGCACACGTGATAAGTGCGAGGATAGCTATCACACATTGGCACGTGGTCAGTTGTTTCCACTAGTGGGTACGCCTAAAGGTACAGCACGGAACAGTATAGGGCCTTGCCTTCTCAGAACAGAATAGGGGTCTCGCCCCTCCACAGTCCGCGTACCCTCGTCCGACTATCCCGGTTTGCCTAGTGGGCCTAACAAGAGTCGATGTAGGGTGGCTATTCCTAACCCCGAGCCCCCTAGGGCGGCTAGCTCCCTCCCTACACTAAGTAGCTCACCTCGGTACCACGTACACGAGGGCTAAACAGAGTCGGTGTAGAGTGACTAGGCCTAACCCTGGGGCTCAACCCAACGAGCTGCTAGTACCCCTTTACACTAAAGGGACAATTACTCTTCTTGGTACCACGTACACAAGGTCCAGCTCACTTGCCGTCTACAGGAGTTCTCCTAATTCCCCGTAGGGTTCATGCTAGTATTCCTTTCGTTTCATATTCCAAACTTTCAGATCTTTCTATTTACATTACCGGTTCCATTCTCAAACTAGGCAGCTTGTGATTTTCTAACTGACAAGGTATCACATTAAAATAACCAATACATTTGCTAGCATTTAAAGTTTTACATGCATCTTAAGTAAACAGTGTAGCTCAACCATACTCATTTGTTCTTACCCTAAGGTTCGTCCTCATCCTAGGGTTCTACATGTATCTCAAGTAAACAGTGTAGCTCAAACCATACTCATTTGTTCTTGCTCTAAGGTTCATTCTCATCCTAGTATTCATTCAAGTTATTCTAAACATGCAGTTCATTTATTTAAATCATAATATTAATGTAAACCACTCTACCGGAAAACACAAGAGGAATGGGGACTCGGATCGTAGATCCCGTCGCCTCCGCGGGTCCTGCGTACTCGACTAGTTGAAGATCTATACAATTGACCACCACATCAAACGAGTCTAAAACCGTATACAAGTGACACTAACTCGTAGAGAAACTCAAGTGAAAAACAACGGTAGTTCGTTTGCGGAAATTCGATTCCGTTTGGGCCCTAAATGAGCAAAAAACAAGCACACTGCCCAAAATCAGACGTGTGGGACTAGTCCCAGACGTCTTAAAAGACGTCAGTACTCACCCTGGGTTTTCTGCGGTTTCCTCGGACATCCGGATCCTTCCACGATCGTCTGAGGAGAGTTTCAGACGTCGGACTCTCCTTTCGGTCGTATGGAGATGCGGTCAAACATCTGGCAACGTGTCCAGACGTCCAAAAACACCTTGAAGGGTGCACCCCACGCCTTTCCTGCTGTTGTCAACGTTTTTGTGCGGATTTAAAGCGTATTATGTTGTAGTATAACCGACAAAACGTTCGAACAAATACAAAGTTTTTATTACTCGAAGACCGGAGTATCCGAGGTCGAACACAGGGAGCAAATGGAACTTACCACTAAATCAAAATGTAATTGAACACTCTAATTTACTCAAAATATCAATTCAGGTATGAATGTATGCGATTAAAAGGAGTTAGGGCAAAAAAAAAATATGAAATTGGACGTCTGATCACAAGATCAGACGTCTTAAAAGCATTTCTCCTTTTCTTCTTGATTATTCTTCTTCTTCTGCTGCAGTCTTTGCTCTTTCTTTTCTTCTTCTGATCTCTGCAAAGTCTTCACTTGGCTTCTCTGTGCCTTTGCTTCTGGCTTGCTCTTTTCTTTCTTCTCCTGCAAAGGCTTCTTTCTTGCTTCTTCTTCTCTGCCTTGTTTCTTCCTCTTCTATTCTTCTCTGCCGTTCCTTCTTCTTTCTTTCTTTTCCTTCTCGCGGCCAAGTCCTTCTCCTCCTGCGTTCAGCCTGCCTGCACAGGAGCAAAACCTAACCCTTCTCCCTCTACCCGCGCATGTCTCTCTCTCAAGCAATTCACTCTAACCGCTCTACCAGAGCCACAGTCTCAATCGGGTCGGATCGTACCCGGGACCAGGCGCACCTGCAGGTGTGTGATGCGCGAGGAGTGCGTAGGTCTAGGTCGGGTCGGATCCGCCAGGTCCGCGTGGTCAGGCCGCGGACGAGGCGGGTGGGGTCAGTGAGGGACCTCACCCCTGTGCTTACTGAGGCGATAAGAGTAAAGCGTAAAAACAACTTATATGGTACCTGACGGTTGCAATCCCACGATGTGGGACTATCTGGTCTCGCCTTCACGCGCGCCTGCAGAAACCTCGTCGTGCAATTGCCCCGCAGCTGCTGGCTCTGCTAGCGCTCCTCGGCTGGATTCGTTCACCTCGCGACACTTGCGTTAGTATGCAGCACCTGTAGCCTGGAGGACCGGGTGCCTGGAGCTTCGTGGGAGCTTCATCAGAGGTCGTCCATGGCGGCAGCGGCTCGAACCCTGTCATACACAAAACGCGCCTCTCGGCCCAATCAGAATAGCTAGCGACCTTCGCCGTGGCACGGCGAAGGCGGTGGGCAGTGCTGCAGGCCGCAGGTCGGCCTAGGCGTGCGTGCCTAGGTCAACCTGTGGGCGGAGATGGTGGGTTGGTCGGGGGGTGATTGTGGAGGGCTAGAGTGGCAATGGTAGGGTGGAGTGTGTTCCTGGAGGTGAGGCGGAGCTTTCGAGGTGGTTGGCGAGCCGTGTGGAGGGCTGGAGTGGTGTGGGCGGCTCGCCGGAGTGCGGTCGGAGGCGAAGACGATGGAGGTGGTTAGCGTCTGTCGAGGGTCGATCAAGGGAGATAACAGGGGGAAAAGAGAGAGGAGAGGATGGAGAGGAGTTCTAACCTAACTGTAAGGACGAAAGGGGACGGAGGGCGAACAGCAGTACCTGCTGTCGCCGGAGAAGATGACGCCCAGTGGGGGAGGACGACGGCGACGACGAGGCTGAGGCGGCGTGCGCTGATACTGCGCGACGCGGAGGAAGGTCAGGAAGTTAACTCTGCCACTGGTTTTGTGGCAGAGCGAAGAGGGAGGGGAGGGGGCCTCGCCGGAGCCTGCTGGGAGTTTGGCCGGGCAGGAGGAGAGGAATTGGGGGTGGAACCTCGGCCAAACCAAGCTCCCCCTGTGCTGCCGGGTGCCTGGGGGTGTTTTATAGGTGCTGGCCGCTCCTATCAGTGCGTGAAAAATGCGCAATTAGGTCAGCCGGCTCGCCGGAGTTGGAAGGAAGAAAGATACCCAAATCTCTCGTGCGTTCGCACGAGAGATTGGGTTCACGCCAGCGAATTTGATTGGCTTTAGAAGGAAGGGAATTCCTCAGAGAATCTCCCTTCCATTTCTGGGAGAGAATCTCTGAGGGATTAGAGAGCAATCCCTCTCCGAACCTCGCCGGAGCTCGGTTCTGCCCTAGCAATGGCGGCAGGACCGGTTTGCAAAGAAGGTGAAGAACCTAGGGGGTTCTCTGCAAGGATATTCAAAAGATAGGGACCTATTTGTGATTTGGGTGTACTAAATTGCAAAGTAGGTCAAGATGACCTCCCATTAGGTCCAAATTTTGGTATAAACCTAATTTGGACCTAAGGAATCCAATGGTGAAGTTGGATTTCAGGTTTGACCTCGTTTGACTGGACATTTTGCGTAAAAACCCAAATTAGGTTAATTGAAGAGCTAGGACCCTAATCTAGGTCAAACTAGGTTCCAAAGGCCAAATTAAGTGTTCTAAACCCTAGAGTATATTTTTCCATGATTTATAGAGGGTTTACTTGCTTTTTATTCTGACCGGAACCTTGTTAATTTAAGCGGGTCTGTTTTAGGGTTACCAAGTGTCTTTTAGTTCTTAGATTGCACATGAACCCATTTCTGATTGACTCAACCCACTTTCTATCTCATTTAGACCATTTGACCTATGTTTTGCCTCTGAGAAATCCCGTTTATCTACTGCAATGGTAAAATTGCAGTTTTAACCTTTATTTCATGTTTTCTTCTCAGAGCACTTGTTCCTTCAGTTAGGCCTTGTTCTAGGTTATGTAGGAGCTTTTATCTTCTTTATTGGGTCAAAATGAGCTAGTTATGGCTCATGATGAGGCTCTCATCACCTGCTCTGCTCCTACGTACACATGCGAAGAGCTAAAAAAAAGGCTGGACAAATCCCTGCTGTAAGGCCTGCATGGCCATAACCGCATAGAAGCACGTACCTTGGCAGTGAGCGTGCTTTCAGACGTCTGGCTTTAGCTCCAGACATCCTTCTACTACTCCAGACGTCTGGGAGATGCTCCAGACGTCTGATACTGGAAAATAACCAGTACGCAGAAATCTCCCGTGAACTGTCTCCTTCGCGAGCTCGCCTGCAGGAGTTGCAGCAGTGCCTCTAGCGGCTATAGGAGGCCAAGGCTTCTTCTCACAAGCTCCTCCTCCTCGCCTGTGCCCTCGACTCCTCCTGCACGAGCTCCTCCGAGCTCCCGCAGCTCCCTCGCGGGCTCCTGTAGAGCTCCTCCCACGCTCTCGCTCCCCTCTCCTTCTCCTCCGCGTCCCGTCTCTCTCTCTTCTTCCTCTCCACTCGCCACACTGGAAGGAAGGGAGGAAGGTAGCAGTCGGTGGTCGGGCTCGGATAGGTTGTGTTAATATGATGAAATTAGCGTTGAAGTGAGTATAGTGGTTAACCTAAATTGAGCCTAACCATCTTTTCACAAAATTTTTAACCTAACCTACTTAATTTTATCTTGGTCACTTTTAGGACCAAGGTCGAACTCAGGGAAGCGGGAATTAGAGCTGAATAAGTTTCTACGCCTTTCATTCAACGAATCTCTTCCGTGCGTTTATTATGTTTTTGGTGTTTTTCTATTTAAGATTTTTTTCTGATAATTTTATCCTTGAGGTCAACCCTCAAAATCACGTCCTTGGCTTAGAGCCAAATTGTTCTTGGCTTTGAGCCAAATTAGGGTTCCAAAAATGGGTCTTGCTATTCGCAAGGCCGAGTACCTGCAAGACAATGATTATCTTTTCTCTTTTACTCTTTTTTTATTCTTTTAATAGCAAGAAACAAAAGAGAAATAGAGGTTGCTTATAAAGAAATAAATATAGTATATATATATAGATATATATATATATATTATATATAGGGGTGGGGGTGGAGGTGGAAATGGTGTGTAACACGGTGTCGAGTTGGTCGACATCTAGAAAGACGCAACCAACAGGACGAAGTGCCGCGTGGAGTGTAGGATGGATGTGTGGAAGTGTGTGCGGAGGTGCTTTCTCTACGCGGGTATCAGGGAATATTAGCAACTGGTGCAGATATTCCCGCGATATAACGCGTGGTAGGGGATATGAACGTAAATATATATATATATGTATGTATATGTATATGTATATGTATGTATGTAAATCTCTATTTATATATATGTATAGATAGGGTTGTAATTATATAGATGTATAGGTATATATATATATATATATATATATATATATATATATATGTATATAGATATGTAGGTATGTAAATATATATATTTATAACTAGATATATATGTATAGGTGTGTACAAGTGGTGTGAGTGTAGAAGTGTGTGTGTACGAGTGTGGTGTGTGTTTGAGTGAGGAGCGGGAAGGTTAAGGCGTCTGATGGGGCTGCTGGCGTCGTCTGATGCGCGGGTGCACGCGCAGGCGCGCAAGGGTGCGTCCGCGCGCTGGAGGGAGTAGGCGTAAGGGAGAGCAACGCAGTGCGCTGTAGGCGAGAGTGAACAGGGATGAAGATGCGAGCGCGAGCGTGGGCAGGTGCAGGCGTTGGAGCGGAAGAAGGTGTAGACACGGGCACAGGCGCTGGAGCGGTCGCAGGCGCTGACGCGGTGATGGGCTGGAGGTGGTTGTGGTGCAGAGAGAGAGAGCGCGCGGTGACCGGATAAGTGAGAAACTTTTCGGTCACCGCACTGTAGCTACAGTGCCTGCGCGGCTTGGACAACCGGCTGCAGCCGGTTCTGCGTGCGCGGGCGCGCTGGAGCGAGTCTACGCACGCAGAAGGGGCTTGCGCCGGCTGCTGGCTTGCACGCGGGGGCTTGTGCACTGCGTGGAGGCTGCTGGTGCCGTGTTGCTGCTGCTGCTGAGCTCTGAAGCTTGGAGCTGCGGCAATGGCGTGAAGGTGCTGAGCAGTGAAGACAGGAAGTGAAACCACCACGCCCACCTGCTTGTGGATGAGCTGGGCGATGGTGGGACTCACAGTGGTGGTCGGGCCACTGTGAGCTTGCTCCTGCCCGCAGCGTATCTCTTCAGTGGAAGAGTTGCTGTGTAGGGAGGGGAGAAAGGGAGGAAGATGGCCTGACGTAGGTGGCTGCTGTGTCTCTATCTGCCAGGCCCCCTTCGCAAGGAAGAAGGCAGGGCTTTATAAAGGAGAAGGAGGTATGCCACGGCCATGCCCTAGGCTGCGCATGACCAGCCATGTGGCTGGCAGAGCATGCTGTGGCAGAGAATAGTGCGAAGAAGAAGCCCATGCCCTGAGCCACGTGGAGAAGAAGTTCAAAGCAAAATAAAAAATGAAGATGGTGAAATTGTGAGGCAACACTTGAAGAAGATGTTAATTGCATGACCAATTATTCACTCTCCTCTCCTCTCAAATAAATGCATGCAAGTATCTTTTTTTACAAATGCAACTGTGGCTACCTAATATGCAATGGCAATGCTAGGAAATAACACAAGATGGCATTTTTATTGGTGTATTTTTGTTGTGCAATCAGCCGGTAGGAAGGAAGGATGGAGGTGGTGGCTGGTGGAGATGGGGAGAGTGGCGTGGGTGTAGGGTTTAAATAGGAAAAGGTTAGGGTTTGGGGTGAGGAGAGAGAGAGGTGCATGCGTGTGTGCGCGTGCGGAAAAAGAATACAAGGTACGGTTCTTTTACTTTCAGACGTCCGACCCTCCATCCAGACGTTTGGACAGACGTCTGATGGTTAATCCAAACATCTTAAACAACCCAAAAGGGCAGCGGGTCATTTCACAATCCAACCAGTTAGAAGGAGGGACTGGAGAGAAGGTTCTTCCTTTAGCTTGCGCCTCCTGTTCCTAGTGTACCCCCCAGCTGCGATCGTTTGACGGTACTCCCCTAGCTAGACATTAGATTGACTAATATAAGCAGGTTAATGGTGAATAATCTCAATCTGGATCCCGACGAGCGAATGAATCCTTAGGGCCAATGTCTAATTGCTTTTAGTTAGGCTTGGGAAATTGGTGCTTCTGGAATGTGATGTGCCCTTAATGGGTTAGGCCCTTAATGATTTGTTTGAGAATGTGTGAATGTGTACAACCAAGAGGTTTTCAAGTAAGATTATTAATGATGAGGTGAGTTTTAGGGTTCGAATCTTACTTAGTAGCGTTTAGGATTCAACTATTAGGTGTATTCAACAAAGTTTTGTGAGGCAAACCAAGTTTTGAAAGCACGAGTTCAAGTGTTTTTCCTTTATAAATCAAAAGAGTATGGAGTGCCTGGCTTGACCTAAATATTAAATCCTATGGGGCAACTACAAAATGAATTTCTTTTAAATTAGGTGGTGCGGCCTAAACAATTCAATCAATTGGCCAAAATGCACCACCGATTAAGGCACACAAAAAGGTGATTAACCTAATATGATTTCTACTCTTTTATGTGTTGAATTCGTGTACTGGGTAATCAGGTCGGAATCCCGGTTGAGTAGATGAAAATCAAGTCTGGTTATGTGCCTCTGATGTGGGTGTATAAAGTGTGTAAATTGATTCGTCCCATAGAAAGTACCTTTTTGTTTTTTTGTTTGTATAAAATGTGGGTGAGATGGGTGAAGGTGGCAAACAAGATAAACAAAGTCTAACCTAAGGTTTAAGCAAACACCTAAGTAGATTAGGTATTGGTTATGATTGTGGCGAAATGAACTAGTGGGGGGGAAATGTGGGGGACACTTACAAGTACTCTACCCGCACTTTACCCCGGTCTACCGCACTTGGATCTCCATGCTAGGGTACCTGCAAAACAGTAGATCAAAGACAAGCGGGGTTAGTGCTATGTAAATGCAAAGAAGCGTAGAAAACAATAAAGTAAATTTCGTTGCCTCCTCAGCAACGGCGCCAAAATGATCGCACGGGTTTTGCGTGTTTGAAATCAGGGTTACGAGTAACCTGTCGTCGTAGTTGCAAAACTCATGATCAAATATAATTTATACCGAAACTCCAAGGGAGTCCCGGGTCGAACACAAGGAGGCGACGTTTACTTTGTATGAAAACCGCGCTTCGATTTATTTCATTTTGGTGTTTTAGGGTTTTTTTTTTGTTTTTGAAATAAAATGACAATCAATCACAAGAGAGAGGCGGAAGTGAATATGATATATTACATCAATGTCAATTACAATAATCTAGAAAACATAAAAAGAGGGGGAGGTGAGAAGAAATCTCCCGAAGTGACTGTTCGGCGAGACGACGGCGCCTGGCGGAAGCTCGGATGAAGGAGTTGGGAAGCAGGACAATGGAGGTGAGAAGCGGGAGGACATCGGGTAGAGGAAAGCTTCAACGCAGCTCTAGAATGGAGGTGAGAAGGTGGAGATGATCTGCTACCGAAATGAAGGTGGGAGGATGGCTCCAAGGTGACCTATGTATGAGGATGGAAAGTTGGAGGAGTATTTAGTGGGGCAGAGTTTCGTTACACTAATAGGTGCCTTGGGAGCTTGAGAGCAAGCTCTAACAGAGCGTTGGTAGGCTTGCTAGAGCTTGGGAGTAGGTAGGAGTAGAGTAGGTAGAGATGGCATGGAAGGGAGGGGGTGTTGGTCCTTTTATAGTGGATGAAAAGAGGCTAGAATAGGCATGGGCCCATTAGTGACCTCCAAGTCGTCGCTGTAAATGTTGTTGTAGGCAGCTCACACCTGTTCACGCTCACAGTTGGCCTTGCTGGCGTGCGCACAATTAGCGATGGCTGTAAATGTCGTTGTATGTTTGCCAGGCTGTCGCTGAAGGTTGGCGCCAACCAAGGACGCGCCCACGCAAGCAAGCTGCGTTGTCTCGCCTCATGCGCGCAGAGGCCCTACTGGCATGCGTGTGCGCTGCTGGTGCGTGCTGGCACTGCGCTGCCATTGCTGCTGTATGAGCTCAGGTCCAATTGACGAAGGGAGGCGCTGCGGATCTCGAACCTGCGTCTTGAGTTTGCGGAGAGGGTGCCTCACCGTTTGGCCAAGGAGCGCTCTTGGTCAAGTGTGGAGCATTGCTGACACGCGGTTTAGGCCACCCTTAGCTGTTGGATTGATGTGCCGGCTCAGGTGGGGTAGCTTGGATGGCACCACGTGGCGCCATCTAGGCTGTCCATCTTCTTCTTCTTATGGAGGGTACTACAGAGCTCCAATCGGGGTGATTCTCGCAATGACGGACTGCGATCGTCTCTCCGAATCCATCCATACGGTAGGATTTTTCATCTGATTTCCATAAGGACGTTGCATTCCCTCCTAGCCGTATAAAATGAAGGAATTAATATACAAAACATACAACTATCCTAAATGTCATGCAATGGATGTTATGCAGTATTTATAACATGATATGGAATGCTAAGCCTAGGAACTATCAAAAATAAGTATTTTATCATGAATTCATGTGTGTTTATCATAATGCACCTACGACTTTTCAAAGTTGTATGGTAGCCATATTCTCTGACATGATGGGAGAGTTTATGGAAGTCTTCATGGATGATTTCTCTGTTTTCGAAGAATCGTTTGATTATTGCCTGGCAAATCTCGAATTGATCCTTAAAAGATGCACCAAAACAAGATTGGTCCTTAGTTGGGAAAAGAGCCATTTCATGACACAAGAAGGTATCGTCTTGGGTCATGTAATCTCTGAATGGGGACTTGAAGTAGACAAAGCTAAGGTTGATGCAATTTCCAAACTTCCTCCTCCTACATCTGTCAAACAAATTCGATCATTTCTTGGTCATGTGGGATTCTATCGGAGGTTCATCAAGGATTTCTCCAAGGTTTCTCGCCCTTTGAGCAACCTTCTTGCCAAAGTTACACCGTTTGAATTCGACGAATCGTGCCGCAAGACATTCGATTTTCTTAAAATGACAGTCACTTGTGCTCCAGTGCTGCAACCACAAGTCTGGACAGCCCCATTTGAGATCATGGCCGATGCTTTTGATTATGCGGTCGGGGCTATTTTGGGTCAAAAGATCAACAAAAAGCCCTCTGTCATCTACTACGCTAACAAAACTCCGAACAAGGCCTAGAGGAATTATACCGTTACTGAGGAGTTGCTAGCTGTAGTATTTGCTTTGGAGAAATTCATGGCTTATCTCTTAGGGTCTCACGTCATAATTTACACCGACCACTCGACCTTGAAACATCTCTTGGCCAAAAAGGATGCCAAACCCTGGCTCATTTGATGGATTCTTCTGCTTCAAGAATTCAACCTTGAAATCAAAAATAAATCCAGTGCACAGAATGTGGTGGCGGATCATCTTTTGAGACTTCTAAGTGATTCTCCTCGTCTGGATATTCCGATTGCTGATACTTTTCTGGACGAGGCTATTCTTGCAGTGTCAGGTGTCCAAACCCCATGGTTTGCCGACATAGTAAACTATTTGGCCGTTGGTCAAATCCCTCAGGATTAGACCAAGCAACAACGAGATAGAGTCAAATCTGAGGCCAAATATTACTTCTGAGAGGACCCTGAACTGTACTGCATCAGCTCTGATCATATTAGTCGCTGATGTGTTCCGGAGAATGAATTCCAAAGTATACTTGAGTTTTGTCATGCATGTGGTGGACATTTCTCCGGGAAAAAGATGGCTGCAAAAATATTATAATCTGGATTCTATTGGCCGTCTTTATTCAAGGATGCCCAGGAATTCTCGAGGTCGTATTCCCGATGCCAGGCACTTGGGAGCATAACCAAGAGAGATATGATGCCTCTAGACCCAATCCTTTCCATTGAAATCTTCGATGTTTGGGGCATCGATTTCATGAGACCCTTCCTCCCTTCATTTGGACACCAGTACATTCTTGTTGCTGTTGATTACATGTCCAGGTGGATCGAGGCTATTCCCACCCGAACCAATGACCACAAGGTGGTCATTGATTTTGTCAAGAAGGACATCTTCAGTTGGTTTAGGATTCCGAGGACCATCATCAGTGATGGTAGTACTCACTTCACAAATGCCCAATTCCGTAGTTTACTGGCAAAATACGGGGTAAATCACAGAATCTCCACACCTTACCACCCTCAAACGAATGAATAGGCCAAGATCTCCAATCGGGAGATCAAGAACATCCTGCAGAAGACAGTTAGGCCTGATCGAAAAGATTGGACTCAAAAGCTCGAGAATGCTCTTTGGGCCTACCGTACGACGTACAAAATGACTATCAGCATGTCACCATTTCGTCTAGTGTATGGAAAGGCGTGCCATTTACCATTAGAGATTGAACATCGGGCATTCTGGGCGATCAAGAAATGCAACTTTTATCTAAGTTTAGCCATAAAGACCAGGAAGCTCCAACTATCTGAGTTGGAGGAGCTTAGAAACGGTGTGTATGAGAATTCCAAGATCTATAAGGCTTGGACCAAAGCTCTCCATGACCAACTGATTTCCCGCAAAAGCTTTTAGCCGAACCAGAAGGTCTGGCTCTTTGATTCTCAACTTAAGCTCTTTCTCAACAAGCTTAGGTCACAGTGGGATGGCCAGTTCATCATCGATCGAATATTTCCCAACGAAGCCGTTGAGATCTCTGACCCAAAGACGGGTAATTCTTTTAAGGTCAACAGACAACGTCTGAAACCTTATGTTGATCGTGTTATTCCAAAACCCATCTTCGATAAGGTTGGTTTAACCTTAATGTGATTTCTTTGGCTGGACTTTGCCTAGCTGATGGCATTCAACTCAATAGTTGTATAGTTTGACTCAAAGCTGACCCGAGTATCATGGAATACAGGTGATATTTTCTTCATTCTACCCTGCTTCTCATGCATTTTATTTTCAATGAGGACATTGCATCAGCTAGGCATGGGGGGGTGGATTCATTTCTGAATCAATTTGTCAGCTCTGTGGAATTCTTGTAAATTCTACTTATTTTTCTCTTTATTAAAAAAAATTGAATTAGGAAAGAATAATTAGGCATTAGGATTTTTCAACCTTAGGGAATAATACAGTAGGATCTGAGCACTTAGACCCTTCAGCTCTTTGAGCTTAATCAGTCTCGATGTCCACTAAAATGTGTATTTACTTATCGAGTCCACGCCATTCTGAATTTACTTCAATTTGGTTAAATAAGTTGGGGTGATAAGTACACGACTTATCAACTCGTCCTCTGATTTGAGGGAATTTTAAGTCTAAGCATCTACACACTATTTGCACTAATTCGCTTTTCGGCAGTTTTAACATAAATTGGGTAGCTAATGAACCTTCTAGGGTGGTATGGATGGCAAGTTATCGTGGGCAACAACCCATTAGTAGGTTGTCTAGAGCCTAGTCACACGTTCATTATTTTCCTGCTGCCTTTAGGTAAATCTTAGATCAGGGAAGCCACCTACTTAGAACAAAAGAAAAAAAAATAAAAAGGAGAAAAGAAAAGAAAAAACAAGAAGTAAGCCACAATTCACTACACGAGTATGGCTGGCAAGTTATCGTGGGTAACAACCCATTGGTAGGTTGTCCAGAACCCAACTCAAGAAATGCAGTATAATTCCAAAACACTTAGGAAGAAGAGAAGTAGAATAAGCCAGGAAGATATACACTGGGTTTGCCCTTATTTTGACTCCATAAAAGTAAAATTAGGGAGAAAGCTACCAGTCGAATAGATACACTTTTAGGCAAAATTTCTTTTCAAGGTCACCTAGGGACGTAGAAACTCGAAGTCTGTTCTAATCGTCGATCAGTGAGTCTATCACATTTCACATATAAAGATGCTTAGAACTTAAAGTTCTCTTCGAGTCTTAGGTGGGTTGAGTGGCCATAGAAAGTTGCTCCGAAACCCTAAACTCAAAAATCAGAAAAAAAAATAAGAAAAGAAGAAAAAAAGAAAAAGATCCTTCTTTGAATAAGGCGAGGACTTGAGGCTTTCTGCATTTTGGCAAACACCCGAGCGCTATTGTGTCTTTGTATTTCAGGTCCTTAGTAAAAATCTCCTAGTGTTGAATAACTTTTGCCTAAGAAATCCAACCTAATTATTTTATAAATAGCATATAGTTTTTGCTAAAGACTAGCAAAAGATAGGCATGGGGGTGTGATGTGCATACATCTAAATAGCAAAAAATGTCTATTAATGCATATTCTTAGTATCATATAAGCATCATGCATTGTAAATATTGTATAGCATGCATCATCATGCATTTAGGTCAAACTGTACAAATTGTATAGTAATTTATTCTTCTTGGTAGCCAGGGACAGGGCGACATTTAATCGAGGCCTTGGAATGAAGATCCAACCGTACGAATCTGATTAGGGCGACGATCGAAGTTCAACGCCTCCAAGATCACCCTGACCGAACTTCCGTAGCATCAGATATAATCCTAGGAATATCAGAGATCAAGGGCCAAGATGGTGTAAATCTGCAGTTCAGATGACAAATCCGACTGCACGGATGGGTTTGGATCGACGATCGCAGCCAAACGACGTGAAAATCGATCCAATTTGACTTCCGTGGCACCATCTACAAGACATAGAAGATGGATGGCCAAGATGGCGCCACATGTTGCCATCCCAGATGCCCAACCGGCCTAAGGACCCGTCGCTACCCTCTCTCTCCTCAATCGCGCGGACGATCTCAACCGTTGGATCAAGATCCAACAACTAAGAGAGCTCGTGCCTAAATTCATAAACGTGCCTCAAATGCTTGTGTAGCGTGTTGGTGAAGAGCGCTATGAGGAAAAGGGAGGCGCAGGTTCGAGCCCCGCCTCGTCTCAAATCAAGGCATGGGCGTGGAGCAGCTCAATTCAACCGTCGGATGGCGATCGTATGGGCGGGAGGCAAGCGACGTGGCGCGAGGGATGGACGAAGATCGCACACACGCGCGATCCAACGTGCCATCACACTCGGGCGGGTGAAGGCGCTAAAGAAGAAGCGCGGGTGCGAGCGTCTCTCGGTCGTTCGATCTCGTGATCGGACGACTGAGATCATTTGATCGTGGGAAGGCGTTGAAGCGAGAGGAGAGGAGGTGCGGGCGCACATGCACGTTCGACGACGTGGTGACGGATATAAATGTCACTAAAGACCCCCATTTAATGTTTTTAACTTGAAATGACCTCTTTGCCCCCAACCTTTACACCTATAAAAAGGCCAACGCCCCCAACATTTCAATCATCCCTTCCTTCACCTCTCCCCCTCTCCAAAGCTCTTAAGAAGCTTGTCCCAAACCTGGGATGCTCCTCTAGAGTTAAAATCAAAATTTTCTCACCCCCATTCCAGAAGTTGATCCCACGACGACGACACCCTGCCTCTCCTTCGGTTGTTCCCGCTTCGTTCTCCATCTTCCAGGCGTTGCACTGTCTGGCTCATCCTCCAAGTAGCCGTTGAGGAGGATAACTTCTCACCTCCTCTCTTTAATGCTTTCTAGAGTAGATTTTACTGCTTTCTAGTTGTAAGATTTCCAGCTTTCTAGCTGTTATATTTCCTTCTTTCTAGTTGTAAAAACATTATCCATATTATAAAGTGTTTGTTCTCTCTCTCTCTTATTGTTTATATCGAATTTATTGTGATTATCTCGCTTTCTAAACAAAAACAACAAAAAATATAATCACGGATTTTCAATCGACATAGCCTCCCTGTGTTCGACGCGGAACTCTTTTCGAGTTTCGGCAAAATTTATTTGTTAACGGATTTCTTCACAAATCATACTACAACGACAGATTTTCCAAACTCAAATCTTTTTGCGACGATTTTCCGCTCCAACAATATGCTGAGGTGAGTTGGGTCTAGTTTTCCCGGGGAGGACCTAGCTAGCTGGAGTAACTAAGGTAGCTTAGCTCAACTAAGTTAAGCTAAGTGGAGTCCCCGGGAGCTGGACTTGAGCTGGCTTGAGCTGTATGAAGTCATCTTCAGCTAACTTGAGTTGAGTGGAGCTGGAGGTGGCTAGACCTAAGCTGGGGTGGACTTTAGTCAACTTAGCTGAGTTAGCTAAAGCTCCAAGTGAACTAATGGGAGCTGAGATGAGCTAAACTCAACTAAGTTGAGCTGGATCTGAGCTGACTTGAGCTAGGGTGAGCTAAGATGAGCTATCTTGAGCTATCATTCATCTAAGATGAGCTAAATAGAGCTAAGATGAGTTAATCCTAGTCCAAATGATCTGTCATCTAGCTATGATGAGCTGGATTAGGTTGTGTCCCAGCTGGTTTGCGCTTCTTCTTCACCAATTGCCTTTCTAAGTGCTAGGATTTTGGAGGTCTGACTATCTGTTTATTCCTAACACTCAAATAAATATATCAAAAATACAATAAAATGTGTAATACAAGCTTAACCTAATTTATGCCTAATGCAGCCCAAAAACCCGTTTGAGGAGTAAAATTCCTAAGAGCTAGGTTTGTTTTAAAGCTTAAGAATGATGTTAAACTGTCGTTTATCAGGTATCAAATCACATCATCTCCTTCATTAGGTACCAAATACATATATTGCACCATCTCTTTCCAGCCAAGACCAACTAAAGCTTCCTTGATTAATTGAGTTAATGGGTCAAATAAGCTAAAGAGCAATAATTTCCCAAATTGTTAGACTAAGTCCAAGTTCACTAAAATAAATAGGCTTGAGTTAGTTTAATGCACTTACATTTATGTTTTTTACAATTCACATTTTGCATCCACTTTAAAAATGAAATGATATGAACTATAAACTAAAACTTGAACAAGAAATGAAATAGAACTAGTTTTTAACTTGCATTTTGCTACAGGAGTACAAAAGTCAAAATCTCATCAAAATTTTGTCGGTGCAAGGGCACCACAATAGTTAATTTTGATGATAACAAAATAGTTGCGATTTAACATTTGCATTTGAGTTTATGAGTTTCAGGAAAATGCAAATGGAATCAAGTGTGAAAGAGTTAAAGCTCGCATTCGTGGTGGATTAGAGGAGCTTGATGGAAGAGAAAGAGCTTCACGTGGAGCAAGAGCTTGAAGACAAGAAGAATGGGATAGATGTCTTTTTGTCTCATATTTGATATTTGTATCTTTATGTTCTTTGCTCTTTATTTTACTTAAATTAATTGTTAAAGAGCCCAAAGTGACAAAGAGTAGTCCTAAGAATACATACACTATCCTAAAATACTTAGACATCTCGTAGAGAGCTTAGAAAATCAAAGTAGGCATCAAACAACCTTATCAGACGTCCAATCTAGACATTAGACGTCTGATCTTAGACTTTAAGATATCTGATTGTTTGATCAAATGTCCAAAACACTTAGGCAGGTAACCACTCTCTGTTTGCCACATTCAAACGACCAACCCTTAGTTCAGATGTCTTAGGAGATGTTTGAAGACCTTGTCAGACGTCCAACTAGAGGACCATTGGCTTGTTAGACTTAATCATTGAGGATTAACCCTTAATATGATTTACATCTACTTTCAGACGTTCCTAGAGTATCCCAGACGTCTGATAAATATACGTTAGGCTAAGCTTTGACCCAAATCACTTTTGTCAGATGACTATAGCCGTTTAAGCCTCAGAAAATCACTTCCCGCGAAAGATTGGCTTTGCAGACATCCAGACATCTTGCTAGACATTCGACTTGTCGTCCGAGCAACTAAACCCTAGAACCCTATTTAGGTTTGGATAAAACAGGAACACAACCCGTCTAGAATTAGACATCTGATTATTGTCCCAGACGTCTTAAAAGTGAATCTTAGACGTCTGTATTGATCTAACCATGATTAGATCTTCCACCCTTCTAGATTAGAAAATCGATCCCTGGATCAGATGATGACCTAGACGTCTGACCTTAGAACTAGACGTTTGATAACCCTGTCAAAATTAAAAATGATCTTGATTTCAGCCTGATTTGCCTTGGGTTTATTTCCAACTACTATAGAAGCCTTCCAAAGCCTTCTAAAGCCTTCTTAGGACCTTTATAAATAGAGAAGCACCCTTCCTAATCTAGACACACCAAGCAATACTACTTTCCACCACATTCATGTCAAAAAAGCGATTATCAAGTAGAGAAGTGCTGTTGCTCTCCAAGATCTTCTAGCTTACACTAGAGAGCACCATCTTCGCTGTGCACCCGCTCTCCCTCCGTTACATACGAGAGCATCATCGTGCCTTGCGTGGATCACACTTACCATGTTGCTAGCCAACGCACTTCCATCAAAGGAAAGTTTCCTTTGCCTATAGTAGCTATATTAATTACCTACTTTGTAGCTCTATATGATTTATTATAATTGTCTTTGTTTGGGTATTCGCTTTGCGAATTCCCATATCTCTCGTGAGACAAAATACTCTCCGTGAAGAGGAGGGGTTTGAGGTAAACTACCCTCGAGTTCAAAATAGTGTCAGTTGTAAGAGGTTGACTTACCCTCGTATTAAGTAGTTCGGATAGTGGATTTGATTGACTATGTCGATCGGGAAAATTCTAAGCCGAGAGGCTTAAGTGATTGGCTTTACCTGGGTTTGGATTTCCACCTAAAAATACTTATATGATTGTTTATTGTGTGTAATTGTTGTATTATATTTCCACATTATTTCATTTCACGCAAATGTCACCCCCTCTGCATTAGAACCTACAAATTCTACTATTTAAAAAGACTATTGTAATTCAGAAAACCATCTCAAATCCCAATCTAGAAAGTAATTTTTTTTTAAATCTATTACCACATGCAAGTCTAATATAAATATCATATTCATCATATATGTTACTATAGAAAAATAATGACATTCATATATATGATATATACATAAAATAGATGGATTAGATGGCTTGCATCTTTTTCACAACCCCACCATATGTGTTTAAAAAAAAATATCATATGCTGGAGCAACTATGTGCGTGCAATTTAATTCACTATAAAAAAAAAGGTCTTTAGTAACGATTAGATAGTGGCATATAATGCATTTGTCACTAATTATTTTTGTTTAGTGGTAATTTTTTTGTATTTACCACTATAACATTTTGTCAAGCGACAATTATTATTAGTGGCAAATATATTTGCCACTATTAACTTTAATTTAGTAACAATTGTTATTTATGTCAGTATAATATTTTTGTTAAATGGCAATTAGTATTAGTGATAAATATATTTTCAACTATAGTCTATGATTTGGTGGCAATTGTTACTTATGCCACTATAATATTTTTGTAAAATAGCAATTAACATTAGTGGCAAATATATTTGCCACTATAGTCTTTGATTTAGTGATAATTTTTACTTATGCCACTATAATATTTTCTTCGAACAACAAATTAGTGTAGATGAAATGAAACCACTATTTTACCTTCAAAAATTTTTTTAATAACATAAAGTAAAATCTTCTGATAATTGACAATTAATATTAATGGTAAATATATATACAACTATATGTATATATATAACATGTTTTCATTATAATTTTTAATTTAGAGGCAAAAAACTATGAGCCACTAAAAATTTTTAGTCAACTAACAATTAAAATTTTAGTACCATCATAATAAAAAAAAGTCAACATAAACATAATTTTGTAGAAAACCTAAGAGGTTCTTCAATTATGCCATCAGATTTTATGCTGATTTCCTTTCGATAAGATGCTACGACATCATTTTTATTCCTTCGAATCTTTCATATAAGTTATTGATTCCTATTAGGAAATTTCCATAACATCCCACTAGAAGACATTTACTCTTTAATGACACTACTTTTAGATGAATAAACTTAATCATCTTAAATTAATTAAAATCCATTCACATCCTTAAAAAATTTGATGCACACCCGCCCAACCCTTCTCCATCACAAACTCTACACACAAAAATTTCACCCCCGTGCTCTAATCTACCCTCAGCCGCTCCCTCAAAGAAATCACATACCCCCCTCTCAATCTCCGGTTCCCTCTCAAACTCCCCCTCGACGGTTCTACTTCACAGCGGTGCCTCAATCTTTGGTCGCATACTACAACAAAATATACAAAAGATGACAAATAAATAATAACAATTTACAATATTCATCATTATGTTTAAATATAATAATAATTTTACATGTTCGTCGTTTATTTACATTTAAATAGATAATTAAAAATTTTATTTTATAACTTTTCAAAATCCTTTATAGACCCCAATCTTTCCTACGCACCACCCCTGCCCCCCCCCCCCCCCCCCGCCTTTGATCTTCCCACATCATCCCCCACCGCGCACCCCCCATTGTCCTCGTCACTCGCATAGATGATGCCACCACTGATCCCATCCCTCAATCCCTAGATCACATGCTTCGATCCATTGCCCTCGTCTCTCGCGTGCTTCGATCCCTAGATCGCCACTGCCGATCGCTCCCATCACCGCTACTCACTCTCGGATCCCTAGATCACCACTGCCGGTCACTCTCACCACCACTCCTTGCTCTCACTTGATCCCCATCCCTGACGTGCCACCGTCGCCTCCACCTCCTCCAACAAGCTCTCTGCCGCATTGCCTCCATCGCCACCTCCCCATCCTCAACGCGTTGCCACAATCACGATCCCTCTAGCACCGCCCCAAGCTCAATGCTCGCTAAGGTGATTAACTATGTTGCTCTTGAAGTATTGAGATGTAACAATGGAAAAGAGGCTGACAGATGGAGTGCTGGAGTTATACTCTACATTCTTCTGTCCAGTGTTCCTCCATTTCGGGGTCGTGAGTGCAACTTTTAGGTGTAGAAAAAATGCGGATTACAAGTTAGTTCTTGGTACAAAGGCTTTAAAGTTATAAATTTATCTATTTTTGCATTGTTATGTATGTAGATTCCTACGGAGGGGGTGAGATTTGCGTGATGCAAAAAATAAGTGGAAATAATGTAAAACAATCTCACAAAGATCAATCACACAATTTGCATAAGTATTTTTAGGTGATAACCCAAACCGGGTGAAAACCATCACCTAACCCTCTCGAGTTACGATTTCTTGATCGACCGAGTCGATCAAATCCACTAATGAACTACTTTAATGATGGTAGTTCAACTTCTTACAATCAACGCTACTTTGAACGAGGGTAGCGTGCCTCAAACCCCTTCTCTTCGCATGAAGGTTTTTATCTCACGAAGGAGACGGGAATTCGTAAAGCGAATACCCAACCAAATAACAAATAAATATTACAACACAAACCTATAGAGTCACAAAGTATAAGTCATAAACTTAGCTTCTATAGGCTAAAGAGACTTTCCTTTGGCGAAAATGCATCAACTTGATGACTCGGATGCGTGAACCATGCAACGACACTTTGTCGCTCTCGTAATCGCGGAGTGAGAGCAGGTGCATAGCTGGATGAAGATCTTAGGTGTGGAACTAAAGCTTGAAGAGCTATGGCTTCTTCTCGAGATCAAATTGACACTATATGATGTGGAAATGTGTTGCTTGGTGTGTCTAAATAAGGGAGGGCTTCCCTTCTATTTATAGATGGTTTAGGAAGGCTTTGGAAGTCTTAGGTAATCGTTGGGGATCATTCCAAGGCAAAATAAGCCGCAATTAGAATCATTAATGATTCTGACAGGGTCATTAGACATCTAGAAACTGAATCAGACGTCTAATTCTATATGGGTTTCCTTCCTGACTTGAGTCAGACCTAAACAAGATTCTAGTGTAATTCAGTCAGACGGCATATCGGACATCTGGAAATCTGATTAATTGTGGGAATGGATTTCCCAAGGCATAAGCAGCTATAAGTCTCAATAGAAGTGATTTTGGCTCAATCAAGGCTAACGGTCACTTTATTAGATGTCTGAGGTCCTCTAAAGACGTCTGATAGAAGCTTAAAGGTCATTGCTCAAGGCTCATATACTTAAGCCAATGTTCCACTAATTGGACGTCTGGCTAAGTCATCAGACATCTGTTAAGACGTCTGAACTAAGGGCTGGTTGTCTGATTTTAAAAGACAAAACCTACTAAGTCCAGCCTAAATGTTTTTGGATGTCTGATTCAACATTCAAACGTCTTAAAGTTTACTATCAGACGTCTAATTTTTGTGTCAGTCTTCTAAAAAGGTTCCCTGAAGCCTATTTAGGTTTTCTATGTTCTCTACGGAAAACCTAAGTGTCCTAGGGTCTAGTAAGTGTTCCTAGGACTATAGTGTTAATACTTTGAGGCTCTTTAACATGCATCTAAGAAAATGAAAGAGCAAAGAAAGAAAACAACAATTACAGAGTATAAGACAAAAGAACATCTATCCTATTCTTCTGTCTTTAAGCTCTCTCTCCTCGCAATGCTGCTTCTTCTCCGTTAAGCTCCTCCAATCTGCCATGGATGTGAGCTTGATCTTTTCCTTCAAACTTGTATCCATTTGCAAATAACCAAAAATCTTAGACTTCAAATGCAAATGTTAAATAAAAGTATTTTGTTATCATTAAAATAAACGATCGTTGTGCCCTTGCACTAATAATTTTCCCATTTTTGATGATGACAAAATCATAAACAATAATGCATAATAATCTCCCCCTTTTTGACATTATCAAAAAGGTTTTACAAATTTTAATTTTGCTACAACTCCCCCTTAAGGCATGCTCTTCTAATTTCATTTTTTCATAAAACAAGATAGCTATGTTATTATCTCCCTCTTTCTAAAGGCAATATAGCTATGTTAATTTTAAAACCTCCCCCTATCTAGATTGACAAATAGCTTCATAAAATTTTGACTCCCCCTATCTAGATGCTATTTATCAAAAATGAGGCTCAGAAATTTACCTCACTTACCAAGGCCAATAGAATGGCCCATATGAAGGTGGATGCCAAACCGGATGGAGCTTCCATCAGTAGCTTGGAGGTCTGGGCATCAGCGTCTGTCTCCAATTTGGCGGTCGACGTGAGACGGCTTGGTTGTTTGTTCGTCGTCTCGTCGGTCTTCTCTTCTCCTTCCTCGGTCTACTCCTTGGTCCTCCTAATTTGAGTTGACCGTTCTTGATCTAGTAATTTCAATCCTTATTGTTGAACTCTCCCTTGAAACCTACAAAACAAGTTTCAAGTTGATCTTTCGGTATCCAAGTTAGCATGGATCCAATTTTATTAGTTGGTCTCCTTGAAGGAGATCCTTTCTTAACCTTAAGGTCATAAAAATTAACTAATTTGTTTACCAAGTTGTTAGATTCTTCCTTAAGGTATGTAAATTCTTTTTCTATAACATACATCTTAGTCTTTAAATTAGAAATTTTTAATTTTAAACTTGTATTCTCCTTAATCAACTCACTATTTTCATTTGTTAGATTATTATTCTCTAACAACAAATTATCATTATTATAATTAGAATTATTTTCTAGGTCCTTAAGTTTTATCTCTAATATTTCATTTTCAATTTTTAGACAACTAAGATTCTTTTTAATGTTTTTATTTTCTACTTTAAGTGATTTACTAATTTTAAATAACTCATCAAAAGCATCTTGTAAATCCGAGTTTACCTCATTGTCGCTGTCGTCGCTGTCGCTTTATGCAATTGCCATGAAACCCATGCAAGCAGTTTCATTATTTTTCTCAGGATCTTCCTCTTCTTCTGAGCTCGAGTCATCCTAAGTTGCTTGGAACACCTTCTTCTTATACTTCTCCTTCTCCTTCTTCTTCTCCTTCTTGAGAAGAGGGCACTCGAGTCAAAGATGAGCTTTTTCGTTGCAGTGGTAGCAACGTCTCAGGTTACCTTACTCCTTTTCCTTCTTCTCTTTCTTTTCTTTCTTAGAATCCCTACAAAACTTGGATATGGTACAGTTCAGGTCCAAGGTAGAAAAGGTCAACCCTTTGGCGGTTCTTTATGCTATTTGATGTGAGTGGAATAGGATCATTTTTGTGAGTGTGGTCCTCATCCGAATAATGTAATCTTTTGCACTTGTCACTCGGTCTTAACTTGCCCTTTAATTTACTAATAATGAATTTGAGGGTTACTAATCTTGAGTAACAATCCTTTTATCTTTTAGATGGAATTGATTGGGGCTACCAGATGGGTCATCTACTTTTTATGTGCATGCACCATCTGTTGTATTGTTCTTTTATTAACTTATTTATACATATGTTGATAGGATCGACTAAGAGGGAAGAAATCATTAGAGCATATTCCTAGGCTTAATGGGTTAACTGGATGTACACCAACACCAACATCAAGGGTGAAGGACAGTACAAGTTTGATAATATGAGCTATCATTGTTCTCTTAAGAGAGGAATGTAAAGTTTTTTTTTATTTTCTCTTTCATGGAATCTCAAATGCTTGTTAGCTCTATATTCTTAATGATCCAAACATTGGTATTTTCAAACTTAAGAATCATCTATTTGTAATTTTCTCTAATCAATTTCCCTTTCCAAAAAAATTTGTAATCAATTTATTTTCATGAGCTAGATCACCGTAGTTTAGTAATACTGACTGTTTTTATTTAGCATGAGCTTATTCTTGGATTGCTAACCTCTGCAGTACAGTATCTGATTTCAATTTTGCAAATAGAAATTTCTCTTTTTTGCTTTCCTAATTCTTGTTTATGACACACCTTCAGTAGAGAGCACATAAAACTTATTTTGTTAGCAATAGTCTAGTCATGCAAGAACGAATACTAGCAGATGAGTAAATAGTTTTACATAGTTTCATGTGTGGAGTAGGTGGAGATAGTGCATATTGCTTCTTGATAAGGTTTGAATGGCTACTTCTTTTCTGAGTCTTCATTGGCTCAACTTTTATGCACAGGCAAGGAGAGCATATCATGTTATGGGGCATTATAAGGTTGCAAGCTCTCTACCGTGGACACCTAGTAAGAAGATAAGTTGTGGTTGTTGTCACCTTACACTGTATTTAAGGACTTGTTCAGTTGCAGGCTATTGTTCGTGGTTGCAAAGTGAGAAAATCTGATGTTGGTTTGGAGGTGCATACCAGATTCTCTAGAGCTAAGGTAGGCTTATTGCTTTTTCTGTCAAATAGTGGCATTTGAATTTGTTTTAACTGCACTCACGTTTTCTTGCTGAATTTACTAAATATATTTAGTTTGGATTTGTTTTTTCAAGTATCTACAATTTTAATTTGGAAATTTTTTTATTTATGTGATCACCTGATAAAAACGCATGTTCCATCTCTACTTAATAATCATGGGGCCTCCCAAGTTAATATTCATTGATTTTGTTTTGAATATGCTTCTCTTAAATAGCATCAAAATAACATGTATCTAATGGTCAGACCTAACCTGAAAGCTACTTGATGATTCATTTATGTATAACACTGAAGAAGATGACATGTTAGCATGTATATTATGGAATAGCCCCACATTCAACAAACCCTTGGATGGATTTAGTTTGTGCCTAATAGTGGACCTACCAACTCAATACAAGTTTGTCTAGGATGCTCATAATGTTCAATATGATGTGATAGGAAGCTATGATGGTGTTGGTTGTATGTTGGCTGATGGAGCAGGCAGCCTATATGTCATTTAGCAACTCTAAAATAGTACTCTTGCAAATGATTATGCAGGAAGAGCTCCATTTACCATGGTTGCTTTGTCCACTGACAAGTCATTTTTCCCTATTACAAGTTTGGATGTCAAATCCCTCATTTCATTTGCATGGATTGTTATTTTATTATTCAAATACATGATGTGGCCATGCCATTTATTGATCCCTTTACTGTGTAACTTTAGCTTATTACAAACATTGTGCTTGCTAAAATTCAAGTGAACTAGAGATATATAGGAATATGTTTCTCGAAAGCTGAAAGTCAAAGAAAAAAATTGTTCATTGAATTAGTATTTTCTTTTCATGGTTCTATGAAGATGCTTTTTACAGATGTAATTAAAGGAATGAAGAAAAGTTCATCTCTGTTTATAAATTAGTTTAAATCAAAAGTTTAGCTTGCTACACCATTAGCTGGTAAATAGCAAAACGATGAAGGACCACGTATCTGTGCTCATAAGAAGGTACATAAATTGTGGGAAATTCTCAGAGAAGATTTATTTTGGGTGGAAGCTATGTGGTCTTTTTGGCTAACTTTTTCACCTGTTGTACTTTTTTCCCGTGTTGAAGTGTTGCTGCTGTTGAACTATTGAATTCTGTTGCTTGATGCTGTAAGAGACTCTTCCTAACCTATTATGATGATTTTGGAGCTATAAATGAATAGGTTTTTGAACATTCTATGATGACAAAATAATCTTTGCTGCTGAGGAATTTAAAGGAGATCAGGAGCAGGCGATGAATGATTGAATGAGCTTAAAAGTTGCTACTGTTGCTGTTATTAATCTAATTGGTGTTGCTACTGTTGTTAATTTAATTGCTGTTGTTGCAGCTGGCACAAAGATAGAGTATCTAATTTGATTAACACATGTAGGTTTTGATTCTTATTAACAATCTAATTGCTGCTGCTACTGTCAATCTGATTACTGCAGTTGCATATCTGATTTGATTAACATATGCAGGTTTTGATTCTTACTGAGTGGCTTTTCCTAGTTGCAAACCAATTTGATCACCTAAGATCTATTTATTTTCACGAAGCAGTGAGTAGATGTGCTCCTCGAAGAATCTACTAATTGAATATAATAGCTCATTTATTTCCTAGTCCTTTTAGAAAAAAAAAAAATCTGCCAATCAAGTGCATTGTATTTAATTTGGTTGAGTCAAGCATACTTTGCAATAACTAATTCTGAACTAACAATGGGTTGTTTTCTCATTTGTAGCTAGCTGTTGCAATAACTGTGGTGGATTGGAGTTGCTGAAAATTTTAGCAAATATTCATTGCTATCAGGAGTTGAGTTGTTGCTATTGAATTGAACAATGGATGCTGGAGCTACTACTGTTGATATTTTGAAGAAGGTTAAAGTTGTAAATGATTCTAGTTGAGTTGAATGTTGATGAAGTGCTTTATGTTTTAGTTAAATTTGCTAGAATTGATCTTTATTGTATTTTAATTTTTCTATAATTTTCGTTTCTTTTTTCTTGTATTACCCTTGAGAGGGGAAAATGTACTTTCTTTATATGGGAAGTCCATAAAAAGGAATTTTATTGTACATTACTATTTGAGGATCAATAAATTTGTGGTTGCTTGGGCTCTTATATTTTAAGCTTAATAAAAAAAAATATTTCTTAGTAAAGAATAAAATTAAGTCATATATATAGGCATCATTAAAGTGAATCAATAGTAGTAATTAAATGACAAAAGAAAGTGCCAATAAAGTATATAATTAGTGACGATTTAGTGGCATAAGAAAGTGCCATTAAAGAAAATTAATAGTGGCGATTTAGAGACATAAATAACTTTGTTAAATACTATTAATAGAGGCAATTAAATGGTAAAAAAAAAGCATCACTAAAGTAAATAAATAGTGGTAATTTAGTGACAAAAAAAAGTCATTAAATGATGGATATAGTGACATTAATAACATCAGTTAAATTGCCACTAATATAAATCAATAGTGACGAAATAGTGACCAATAAATTGCTACTGTAGAAGATCATTAGCGATATTATTTGCGGTAATTAAAGTACTATTAATACCATTGATTTAGCGGCGATTGTATAATTGCCGATAACCTTTTAGTGATGCCAACGAAGGCGGCAATTAAGCATCAATTATTTTAAATGTTGCTAATTACATATAGCAGCAAATAAAAGGCCTATAGTGTCAAATATTAAATGCTGCAAAAGGCTATTTTTTGTAGTGATTTGGATTGCTTTGATGTGGTGTGTGAGAGAGAGAAAGGCTGTTGAAGAGAGAAAGAGGATGAGAGAGAGAGAGATGATCATAGATAGAGAATAGAGAGAGAGCAAGGAAGCAAAGCCAAAAAGAAATGGTTGTGAACCATCACACCGCCACACCATGATCATTGGAAAAATGCCACTGTAATAGCAAGGAGTCCTTAGAAAGATGGCGTCCCCACTTTATTGGTGCATGTGTTTGACATGTCACTCTAGGATCTAACGATCTTACGCTCACGTCCATGGTGCGTTTCGCATGTGGTCCTCTTTGACTGTCATCTCGAGAAGATGTAGCTGAAAAGCTTTGATCGATCAAAAGGAGGAATTGATCCATCAAAACACTGTATTGGTTGATCAAAAGGTTTGATTGATTGACCAAACACTGTGAAAATCACTTGTAAACTTATGCAAATTGATCGAACCAAAGGTTATTTGGTCGATCAATCTATGGCACAAAGCAAGAGAGAGAGAGGAGAGAAGTGTTGGTGTGTCTACAAGGCCATGTGGACAGGGTCATCCCCACGAACATAAATATCATCATGTGAATAGTTCCCACTAGGATCTCTTGGAAGAGAGGGTTGGCGACTCTAGAAGCTTTCATCAAATTTTAGGTTTTTTGCCAAATGACTATGGTCTAATCCTTATCCATCTTCATTTGCATTTGTTGCCCACAAACAACAACAACAACCATTTTACTAGGTTCTTTTGATTTACAACTAGTCCCACTCTTTTCCACTGGTCAATGCCCCTTCTTGCACAACTAACAACATCCTTTCTCTACGGTGGTTTGTTTGGCAATCAGAATAAAGACAATGGAATTAGACATTGAATTGGGCCTTAGTTTGAAATTGAAAATAAATTATGTTTGGATCCTATTTTAAAATTAAGTAATTTCTGATAGGGAGGATGAATTATTTTACGTCGAAATATAGGATCCTCTTCTCATATCAACTAATGATAGAATAAACTTGATCAAATAGGAAATAATGGGTCTCATGGCTATGACCAAACAAATCCTAATTGGGGTGTTTCAATAATGCAAAATTAAAAGCTCAATTGGTTGGGGGAACGTAAACAAACAAAGAAATAGCAAAAAAAATTATGGATTTGTAGAATAAATGGAGGAATTAAGTATCTTTTGGATTTGAGTAAAAATTCAAAATTATCATAAGTATTTGAGTGAGAAGTCTATCATATCAAGAAACTATCAGTGATAAGAAAGAAGAATTATCACAAGTTTGTAGAATAAATAAAAAAATTATTTAGGTAAAACGGGAGAACTAAAATGAATGTTTGAGTGAGAAGCGTATCTCATGAAAAAAAAAAGATTAAAGATAAAAAAGAGAAATTAAACAATTCTACTCGCAAGGCAGATCTAAGGCCCAAAACCCGACATGTAGAAGGATTTTTATTTTGGAATTAGTCTTTTTATTCCACTCATCAAACGGGCTTTTGCGCGGTTATGCCCCTAAATCAGGCCCATGTCCACCCGCTAAATTCCCCACTTTCTGGAACCCCCTGGAAGATAAAATGGGAAGCACGTGAACGTTGTGAAGTGATAAGAGAGCAGAGCGGCCGCGAAAAACCCTTTTCCACAGTCTCACCGCCGGTAGCGGAGAAGAGGGAGAGAAGAGGGGGAGATGGAGAAGTACTTCGGGGACTCTTACAAGGGAGATCCGGGGATTCCCCACGCGAATGGCGGAGCGTGGTGGAACATATGGATCGGCTCCGCCTTGTACGGCGTCATCACCTACATCTACCCCTATCAATCGAACATCTCCAACGCCTTCAAGTCGGTGATCCCCATCCCTCGATCTTAGGCTTCTTCTTATTTCCAGTTGTTACTGTTTTCTGTCTTCTGCTGCTGCTGTTGTTATCATCTTTATACGTTAGGACTTTTAGGTCGTTGTGACGAGGTATCGATCTTAGGATGTAATTCGCGACGCATGGTCGGTCTCCCCTGCGTTTCTTTGGAAATTAATTTCGAGTTCGGGTGTTACGCGGGAGAGGAATGGAGGTGGGAATGGGATGGAAACATCGTTTCCTTTTGCACCCCCTTGCGTAGTTTGGTCGGGCGAGTCCTTAGAAAGGAAGTTCCTCTCAAGAATTTGAACGTTGCGACGTCTTTTATAAGATCGCAGCTTGCTTTGCAATGTTGTGTTGTGATGCTATTGCGTTGTTGTGGTGCCTAGCACTATGTTAGATTGATCTAGTTTAACCTCTTCAAGTGCAAGAACATGTCGCACATCGGGTGATGGTTGTATTAGTGGCTAGGTTTAAATTTAAGGGCACTTGGTATTTTTTGGTGACATGGGTTTTTCTGGTGGGCGAGAAGTTGGGGTTTCTGCTACATGCATGTGGAAAGACAATTACCTCATTTAAGGGAGTTTTGATTCAAATGTTGTCGTACAAAGGTAGGGAAAGGGATCGAGGTGGGATTATGAATCCATTTGATTGAAGGCGGATTCTTTCTGGGTAAGCATGCATTATAGTTTGTAAACCAATTATTTCCTCTCTCTCTCGCCCTTTCTCTCCTTCCGAGGTTATGGAGGGGATAGAATCTGATTGCATTCAGGTAGGAATTGCTTTAAGTATGGGAAACAATGCATTCATACGTAGAGGGGGCATTTTCATGCACAGGTGCCATTTTACACCTATTAACATAGGTGCCATCCCAATCGGATTAGCTTTTCTTTAACCATCCTTCAGTATCATGTAGTTCTTTATGAGCTAGAGGTTCTAGATTGTCATTTGTTGTATGATATGACACATCAGCTCATAATAGGCCTCCTTTTAATATTTTATGATGGCAATGAGGATAGTCCCACTCATTTGTTCCCTTCCCTATTTCATTCAGTTGTAAGGAATAGTTGGACCAATTACTCTTAGCACTGGTTGCTTACATTCGAAGATGAACAAGATTGGTTCGTTCCAAGGTTGTTGACAAATGATCTTAGGGTTGCCAAAGATGAAGCATATTGCTGTTTTATGATCTTCATTGACATGTTCACTTGACTATCATGCTTAGTCTGAGGATGAGAATGACATGGTTTGCCTACTTTGTAAGTCTTTGGACTTGGATCTTCGTAAGTAGCTGGCCTTGGATCTCTGTAAGCAACTAGAACTATGAAAAGGGAGTGTCAATTGGCCTTTAGAATTCCAAGGTGAGCCCTGGTAAAGATTATAGCCCTCTTCTTTTGTCCCAACTCAAATGTTTAGAGTTGGCTTCCAAGAAAACCAGTCTTCCTAGAGAGTTCTATTCCTCTTCGAACTATATTCTCTATTTTGTAAAGTGGGAGAATATGTTCTTTCTATTTTTTTGACATTGGCTTGTTATTTATTTTAATTGCAACTGCAGTTATTTGACAAATTCCCTGTATTCATCCTAAACTTGGGAGTACGTACCCTTGTCGTTTGAATATGGATTTTGAGCTTGCAACTGTGTTTGGAACCATGGCCTCTTTGCTAATGGTATGGAATATTAACTGACCAAATCGAAGCTAGCTACCCTACCCATTAATAATTTGTTAGCACTCAGGAATGGTAAACTGATAGGAGCTGGATTTGCTCCAGGCCTTTCAAGCATGAAGCCTTTGGATTTCTGTTGCATATATGGTTTACTTACATTTTAAGGGAAGGAGAAGTCTGACATGGGCATGCTCCAGAGAATAGCGATATAGTCATAGTAGGCCTGATATGGTTCAAATGAGTTTAATGCACATTGCTTGCTCTTTGCTTGGGTTACCTTTTGTAGTACATGCAAGGTCGTCATTTTTTTTATTAATGAAGATGAATAGTTAGTGTTCTCAAGTGGTTGTCTTTTTTGCCTCAAAAAGAAAATCAATTGCTTGCTTAAAGTTGCTACTATAGGTTCTCTCAAGCAAGCAATCATTGATTGCAAATCGCATGCTTGTTGGTTTGTTGATTCTTTTCCTTGGGCACACCTAGGAAATATGGAGTAATGGAGGGGGAACTTTTGTCTAACGGTAGAAGCTCTCGCAATATCATCTAGAGGCCACTGGTTCAAGTTTTGAAAGTAGTGTCTTGTGGGAATGCAGGGTAAGGCTACATAGAACATATCCACAGGTGGATGCCATATGTAATTGATACTTCACATATTGGTTTATTGTTTACCATTGGGATATGTGATGCACAGAGTTGGTTGGTATTAATGTTTCTTGAAAATGTGGATAATGCTTCTCTCAATTGCATCATGGTTATTCATCACCTGAAAATTGGTCAATTCTTTCTGAATGCTTTTGGAACATTTGTTGTACCATGGCACCCTGAAAGGTCAGTCATGACAAGTAAGGTTCTAAATGCTGATTTTGACATTGTTTTGATTAGTTCAGAAATATGCGTTGGAAAGCATGCTAGAGGACTATTGGGAAATGTTAGGGTTTCACTATTTTTTTTTGAAAGAGTCAGGGTTTCAATATTGAATTTCAACACCTGACAAATAGGCATTTTGGATGCATATCGAGGAAATATTGGATTTTCATTGCAATGATTATTATTGCATTAAATCAATAGAGTTATATTGGCAGTCTAAGTTATAGAACACATCCAACAATTTTTAGCATAAAAGTCACAATAGATAAGGTTTTCTTTATCATAAAACCTGTGTTCTATGGTTACCTTTCATGCCCATAAGGTGGAAGTATTGCATAGATGCCGTTGCATTTCGACAATACTGTCAGTACAAGGTCAAAGTGTGGGAAAATTTCATTGTTATCACTAGTGTGTCAAAATTGGTCCACTATCGAAACCCCATTTTGTTGGTATTTCATCGACATAAGTTATATCACCGTAGACCTGTTCATGGGCCAGGTCTGATCGGGCTGAACTTTTGAAACTCGCTCTGCCTTGGCCTGGGTTGGGCCAGCCCATGGGCTGAGATCAATGGCCCAGACCTGACCCAGAGCCCATCCCAGGCTGGGCTGAGCCTGGGCTGACCCATGGGTTCTAATTTGTAGTTAAAATTTAAGCCACAAATGCTTTTAAAAAAAAAATTGAAGACACAAATTTGCTGTTTATTGGTTTTTTAAGCTACACATTTCTTAATTACCCATGTTTCTATAAAATAGAAAAATATAAGCATCAATATGCAATGTTACAACTAAAATTAACTAAAGAAAATATGAGCTTCCATAATACTATAATGCATCCAATAAAAAACTCACCTCATTAGTCTTTTGTGATCGGGTGATCTAGACATCGTTCTCTTTTCTAGTGACTTGTAATCCTGCAAAATGAAGCTAAAGAAGCACCTGTTCTTCACAAATAGGGCATGACTTGGCTCAACCTATATTAACATTTGACTTGGGCACAAGGTGGCCTGACCTATACGTCTGCAAAAGCACACAAATACAGCACGGCGTGGCCATGTTACTAATACTTGAAAAGTGGGGCATGACATGGCCACTGATTTCACTATAGCATAAATGTAAATATGGCTTGACGTAGCCAATGAAAAAGTAGATCATAGCTTGTGAATAGAGCTGGGTAGTGGGCATACTTTCGTAGTAATTTAACCTTGTTTGTTTGTAATTTTCAGTAACTAATAACTTGGCTAAAAGAGGCATGACATATCAAACTAATAAGCAGACAAACATCTAACACCAAGTAAAACACACAAACCATGTTGTTACTACAAGCCTCTAAATTAAGAAGTTCACAATGTTAATAACAACATACATTGCCACCATTCTAATCTAATAGAGTTTTTTAAAGATTAACCTAAGAAGAGTGCATCACATATGATATTGGAAATCCTAAAAATGAAAATAGAGTATATATCCAACTCTCCCAAGATCCAAGGCAGCATAACATGTAAAAAATAAAACAAGAAAAATTAATAAGTGATGTCTACAAAAAATTAAATAACTAAGGTAACATGAATTACATGATTACATAAAAGCAATCACCAAGATTGCTCTTGTCTTCTCCAAGAATGTCATCGCAATCATCATCACTTAAGTCACTTACATTGTCATATTTTGATATTGAATCATCATCTACATGATTGATGAAATATAAGGATGGAAATTATAATGTATACACATATCACGTATATCTAAATTTGGAATATAAGAAATAAATTACCCATTGCACGTGACTAATCTTGAACCATCTTTGATTTCAAAGGGCTTCTTTAACTTGTGATAAGTCTTCCCACCAAGACTAAATCTTGTTTTAGATGCAACAGTAGTAGTGATAAGAATAAAAGATCTCGAGCCAAAGTTGGAAGTTCTAGATATCTCATAGAACATTTGCTCCAAAACTTGAGAACATCCAAGTCTCCATTCAAATCCAAATTCACTTCATCCAAATAGAGATCTAAGTGAGATTTGTTACCACTTGAAGGTCCTTTCTTGATGAATTGTGAATAATCGTCAAAATCATCTAACCGTCATTGTTGCTATTGTCCAAAACAGATCGTCTAGTAGCTGACTCAATAGTAGAAACTCCAAGAGAAGTTGGTTAGTACACTTCATATAACATACGAAGCGTACCTAAAACCTTTTTTACTTGGTCTTCTGGCTTTTCAACACCATAAGTCTTTTCAAAACAATACTGCAAGAATCATTTAAAAAAAACAATAATGTAAGAAAGTAACTTTACAGCGGGATCTAGTAGTGTAGCACAACTCAAGATGGTGTTATTATTCACCCCAATACTTGTCAAAGTCTTGTTTTATATCCCTTAACATATCAACCAAGAACTTGTATGGTCCATTTGCGACTTCCATCAAGCACATGTGAACTTTCCACACTCCTTTAAAATAAGGGTTAGAAGTTGGGTGCTTGGTAGCGAAAATATGGATGTTACTTCATAAAACACCTTTAGAAAATGATGCAAGCGACTTACATTGCCCCATAACTCTTCACAAAGCATAAAACCTCTTAGGGTTTGATCACGACCATCAAAATGAGTGAAAACATATTTGTAATACAACATTCAATCCAATAACATGTTAGTTGAATTCCATCTAACAGTGAACTTATTAATTTGCAAATGAAAATATTTTTTTTAGCAAGATCAAAAAATTTCTTCCTTCTGTTTGAGGATATATTTAAGTACTTCACCATAATCACAAATTCGATCTCAAAACATGACTGATAGCATCTAATCCCGATCGCACAATGAGGTTGAGGATATGCGCACAACAGCAGACATGAAAAAACTTTCCATCACAAAGATCTTTTTTTGCCAAAAGAGAGCATCTCACAAATGAAATCATGCAATCATTGTAACTAGCATTGTCTGTAGATATAGAGGACAACTTATGCTCAATGTTTCATTGGCTCAAAAACAGAGAAAGCTCATTAGGGATGCAAACCCCCTCATATGGTGGATCCAACATCCGAAACTGTAAAATTCTTTTGTGCAACTTCCAATTGGCATCAATAAAATGAGCGGTAACACATATGTATTCTTTTGTAATTTGGCTTTTCCAATTATCAGTTGTCAAACAAATACCACCTGGCACTTTTGCGATCAAGTCTCTTAAATGATCTCTTTCCTTCAACATATAAAAGAAAGAATATCCCTTTCAAGAGTGTGCCAGCTAAATGGATTAAATTCTGGAGTTGCTTTAAAAAACATGCGCTTAAGTCCCCTTTCAACAATTGTAATGGGTTCCCTCGACCACAAACAAGCCAATGTACTTTCTCACTTTAGAATCATCAAACTTGGAATTTTGAATAGAGCAGCTACCATCACTTCCTTTTCAACACTTAATTTATAATACTCTTGCATTCTATGCTTTTTCAAAGCGGGGCAATGAATGTTAGTATGGTGCTGCAAATGAGAAGTTCCGTTACTTGGTTTTGCAGAGTATGTTTCACCACAATGCTTACACTTTGTGATAATTAAATTTTTCTCTTTCGATGCAAATCTGACCATATTGAGAAGTCAATCTCGCTTCCTTTTCAAACACACCATATTCATCAAAACCATACTCTGTAGATACCTTTTTACCACACTTTCTCTTTTTTGAAGTTTCACTTCCTTTTATAGATGGTACCTCTCCACCCATGACTATATAGTAGCATTTTTATTTAAATATTAGTCACAAAAACCTAGTAGTGTATTCCTAACATTTTGACATACGCATATCTTCATATGTAAATTCTACTAATTAAATACATGCACACATATATGCATCAAACATCAATATACTAATACACATCAGAGACACATATATGCCATCATGACATGGCATATTTCTAATCTATTATCAAAAAAGCTACAACTTAATCCAAATCAAATCAAACTAAAAGCATTGCTTCAAAGAAAGACAAGGTCATCATGCTTAAGCCATCTAAATAATAAACTACGACATTAATTTAGCATGTGATAAACTAAACCATTCATTTGATTTAAATATGCATGGACCATCTTTGATCTTGAGAATTATCATTCCACAACATAGCATACATGGCAATTAGCAAGTAGAAACTTCTCTTAAATCATCGGGCAAATAAGATGGACAAAGAAGTTGAGATGGAGGGAAGAGGGGCTTGTGTAGGAAGGGAGAGGAAGATTTGGAGGGAGGTAGGAGAAACTGAGAGTGAGAGGGCGGAGGTGGTGGTTGGTTGGGTGGGCCATGGATAGGGGATAGAGCTTGTGTGTGTGTGTTGGGGGGCGGGGGGTGGGAAAGGAAGAGATGGATGGAGGGAGGAGAAACAGAGAGTAAAGGACAAAGGTGGTGTTGTGCCATTGGTGGCAGTGGGGGTGGTTGCCGGATAGAGGAGAGGGTGTGTGAGAGGGAGGGAAGATGAAGAGATGAGGGGAGGGGGGGAGAAGGTTGAGAGATTGACATGAGAAGAGAAGGTGGTGATGGCAGCAACGACGAGTGGCTTTTCGTCGAGGGTGGCAGTGGAAGTGCTAGTGCGTTGGTAGTGAGGAGGTGTGGTGTGGCTAGTGTTGATGGTAGTGGGATCGTGGTGTCGGTGGTTGCAATTGTAGAGGGGGTGGTGTTTGGTGGGGGTTGGGTGGGTGCAGGCGTGGGAGGGGGGATGGGGGTTTGGAGTTGGAGGAAGGGATTGAGTAGGGGGTGGGCAATGGGGAGTGGAGACTTAGGGGTTAAGCGCATATTTGTTTTTAATATATATGCATATATCATCATGGGTCACGTTGGGTTGTATATGCAAAACCCAGGCCTACCCATTAAATGGACAGGCCATTTGATGGGCCGAGCTAGGTCAGGCCAAGTCACAAATGACCGAACTCAAACCCAACCCATGGGCAGGCTGGGAGGGCCAAATCGATTGGTGCCCAGCCCATTGCCCAGGTCTTAATCATTTGTATCACTGTGAAGAGGAGCCAATATCATAAAATCCATTTGCTAGACAATATAAGATGCAGTTGTTTGGCTTAATTGGTTTTTTACACAAGTTACACTAGTATAATAGATGACTTAAGTGCATCTCAATAATTCATATATGAGCTTCTTGATGATGGTTAAAAATGTCTTCAAGCTTAAGGTTGAGTTATTCAAGATTCAAATGTAAAAGGAGTAAATAAAAGCTATGTAATTATATGAAGACTTTTTATATTGGGTATTCCTACTTTGAGAATTTAGTTAAGTTGGGACTTGCGATTCCAGACACCTTTTGTTTGGATTTCTTATTTCTAGATTGCATATGTAGGGAATGTCCTATGACATGACTTCCCATTCCATGACATGGTTGAAATGACATATGAAAATAGTTTGATGTACATGTTTGGCAATATGAAAAAGGGCATTTTCACTAAGAAAATATTCTTATGGTTGAGGTTTTCAACTTGATCAACTGTCACCTCACCATCGAGATGTTAGACATTTAGGCATGGCTTGTCTTTCATTGAATACATAATAACTTAGTTCCTCTTTTACATAGGGAAAGAAGTCAAAGATTGGATTTAAAATGCCTATTGATCCAAACAAAGGCCTATAGGCACTGACATAAGAAGGCCTTGGGCTCCAACATAATGACTAATTTCTTTAAGTCAATATAATGGTTAAATATGATTCCACAATGAATGACAATCTATTGAATATCGGTAGAACATATTGTTTGTATATATGGAGTCTTGATAGAGAAGCTAATATTTTTTGCTTATTGAGATCGGAATTACTATATCGATCAAGCACGAGGGGATATTGATCATAGAGTTTGCATAACAAAGTTTAGCTATAACAAACTTATGGCCTCCAAGTTTTTTTTTTTTAGAGGAGAAAGGGTGGTAATTCTTTAGATACCATCCAGAAATGTATTAAATAGCCAAAAGATTACAATGCTTACATCATACGCAAGAGCTCTACCCTGAAATAAAAGACATCGTAGACCCAACAAAATTCTCCACATATGGGCGTTGCCCCTTAAACATAGTAGCATTCCTTCCTAGTTAAATAGCCCAAAAAATCGCTAGCGGTCGAGCTCGTTCTCTCCTCGATCAAAACACATTGCACTCAACGTCAACCCCGCCACGTCTGAAAGACCACCAAAAACTGCTAAAAGTCTTGGGCCTACCACCGATCCCCCATCTGCTCCTAGACTCGCGTCACCATCGGATATGCAAAGAATAAATGATCGATGTCTTCTTCCGCCGGACCACACAACGGGCAAGACCTCTTCGCATCTGAGACCCACCATGCCCTCCACTTCTTGGTCATCAGTCTCCCTCTCCTGAGGAGCCAAACGAACACTTTCACCTTCAATAGGCAAGAAGCCTCCTAGAGCTGCTTGCAGTCTCTAGCCAAGTCAATATCCCCCAACGTGCCTGAACCACCAAGCCTTCTATAAGCACCTTGCACGGAGAAATCACCTTCCTCCCACCCAAAATAGTCCACACCATCCTCTGGCTGAATCCCTTGTATCTCCTGTTGCAATACCTATATCTCCCTAAGCCTCTGGTCTGACAGATTGCCCAAGAAAGTGGGACACCACGTGTCGTACCAGACCTTTGCCACCGAAGCTCTCCTATCAACCGCCAATGCCGCAAGTCTGGGGAAGTGCTCTACTAGAACTCCAAGCCTCGTCCAGTCATCCGTCTAGAACCCGAAAGCCTCGCCCGACCCTAGCACCGGGGTGAAAAAAAGGTTGGACCTTTGGTGCCACCACAGATAGACCTCTAAGGAAGTGGGAAGCTCCTCTAGGGGGAGATGCGAGGAGATCCCAGGTCGGCGGTCCCTTATAGCAAGTGCGCAGGATCCTCCCCACCAGACAGACCTTTCCTCCAAGTAGCCTCGCAATCCACTTGGTCAGGAGGCTGTCATTCATTCTCCCCACCTCTCTGACTCCCAGTCCCCCTTCCCTGACAGGCTTGCACACCTCACTCCAAGCCACTAGCTTCGCCCCCTTCCCTCTCGCTTCGTAGTTGGTTCAGAAGATGCTTCTTATCAGGCTTCTAATTTTGTTTTCAATTCTTCGCCGCATCTTCATAATCGAAGTAAAGTATGCTGGTATCGTCGACAGAACTACCTTAAGGAGGACCAGCCGCCCTCCTCTCGACAGCAACTTGGACGCCCACCTAGCCAACCGGTCTTCAATCTTCTCAAGTAACAAAGCCCAATCCTGTACCAAGACCCCCTCTGTCCGTTAGGGGCAGGCTTAAGTATCGGAGGGGTAGAGCCCCAACCTCCGTACTTAGGGCCTCCGAGCACGCCCCGACCTCCTCATCAGGCATACTAAACTGGACAAACGAAGATTTAGAGTAATTAATCTGCATATCCGACGCTTCACAAAACAACTCCAGAAGAATATGGCATCGCCTTGCCTCTACCACCGCCCCTTCCACAAAGAAGAATCATCTGTGTATTGCAGCACCGAAATACCCTCTCCTTCACCCAGAAGGAAGCCCTGTATCAGACCTGCCGCACACGCCCTGTCAGATGCCCTTGCTAAAGCATTTGTCGCCAGCATAAACATAGGTGCCAGGGGGCACCCCTACCTCATGCCCCTCCTCGGCTGAATCCAACCCCTTGTCGAGTTCCCGTTGATGAGGACCGAGAACGATGCTATGGTGATGCTGCTTCATCCATCTAATCTAGATCGATGGGAAATCGCTCTTGGCCATTGCTGCCCACAAGAAGGACCACTGCACTGAATTGTAAGCCTTCTTAAAATCAACCTTCCACAGAAAAGCCTTCCTTCTCTCCCTCCTCCAATGTGCTAGGATCTCTGTTGCTGCAACATACCCATCCAAAATGTATCTCCCTAGCACAAACACTGTCTGCACCTCCGACACAACTCCAAGTTCGGGAGAGATTTGAGTGATCTATACTAGAATAGTGGCAAATTTCAGTGAAATTCTTTGATCTTTACTGATCCTACGTGGATGATTGATTGGATCATTTGTTTTGTATGTGATTTTGTGGATATACGAGATCAAGTCCTTTGAAGGAGTTCTTAGATATGCCACTTGCGTAATTGAATGATTGATCGTCATGATTGTTCTCTTAGCCAAGGATTTTAGTTGGCTTGACAAAACTGGTCATGAGTAAAGCACCTTGACTTTAATTGTTATGTATACTACATCGAGATTATGGCAAGGAACCTTTTAAGGATTTTGTTACCTCATTTCAATTTTCTTGTTGAAGCGAACATTTCCATGTAAAAAAAGATGATAACATTCTTGGGTGGGAACTTTTAAGGACCTTATTGCCTCAATATGATCTTCTTGTTGAGGTGAAATATTCCATGTAAAAGAAAGACAATAATCGCTTTAACTAAGGGGGTTTTTGCGAGCATGCCCCTAGCTTTTGATATTAGTGCCATCTTTATATTAACATATGTGCTACTTAAAGCATATCATTGTTTATGTTATATGCCTCCCTTCTTTCAATCTTTGTCATAGTGGATTTGCACTAAAAGGAAAAAGATGTTTGTGCAAAAAGACCCTTGTATTTTTTTGAATGTTCTCGGACCGTCCTTCCCACTCTTCATTTGCCTGACCAACAACCATTGCTTGGGTGTTGACTCCCGTGCTAGAGGACTTATCTCTAACGCTACCCCTTCTTTAGTCCCTATCCTAGCCATTGCCTTCCTTTGCGCCATAAACAACCCCTCCTTTAGACTTTAGTGCCAACTGGGCACCTCACATTTGTTTAAAAGCATTAGAAGCATCACATTTATGTATTGCTTCAATTGTGTGAAGGGAATCTCTTCTTGGACAACATAGCTTCTTCCACATTGAGACCACTTCTGACACACCTTCCATCCTCTTCTAGAGGAACTTATTGACACTTTTTTCATTTTCAATTTAAGGTGTCCTGCCCTATACTCGCCCAGGCTTAAACTTCTCACCTCCCTCCGTACATAATGATATTTCCTTCATATTTAGTGTTGTCCCATCACACTCACCGCATCTCATAGTTGATTGTAGGAATCCCCTAAATGTAGTGCTTGGTGTGAAGGAGCTTGGCCTTGCCTTGGACCTTGGTTAGGTTGAGGCGGGGGCAGCAAGGAGGTTGTAGAGGTGGTAGGAGAGGATGAAGATATTGGCAGAGGTGAATAAGAGGTTAGCGGAAGCATAGAGGTTGTGAAGGTGGGATGTCTGCAAGAGATGATAGTTGGAGAGGTTAGAGCAAGTGTAGAGCAAGGTTCAGGAAAATGGCCGCTTAGGGTGCATACATGATAGCATATGCATAGGAGACCCCTCTCCTAAACTGCACAATCGGTTTAGACCGACCACAAGATTTAATTGCACGTATCCTTGGTTGAGTATAAGGTTGATTTTTAGATAGATCCAAACTAAAAAGGCTCACTTGATTTTCAAATAGGCCAGTTTTCCAAGATGTCATATTTTATATTCTTAATGGTATAGTAATGAAGGAATGTTATACTTTTATGTTATACTATTTGAGGCAGATTTATGTTGACAACTTTGATTTTTCATATGCTTGGGACATATGAGACAAATTTTAGCAAATTGAGTAATTATTTTATATTTTTAAAATAAAAATAGAAAAAAGTCATACACTCATTGACCGTACTTGCTTGCATACTGTGTACTCTCGATGTGGTAACCTAACCAACTGAATATTGCATACCTACTTTTTGAGCTTTAGAGTAAAGGAGTGGAAGGGAGTATCGGTAGGAGAGGTTGTGGAGGGAGAAGAATGGAAGGAAGAGGTTAGTAGGAGCACTTGCAATTCCATGGGATTGGAAGTCCACGGAAAAAGGTAGGTGTTGGAGACAAGAACCCTAATGCGGAAGTAAGATGTAGGTGGATTGGTTATGATAAGGCAAAAGGAGAAAGGGGAGACGATGATGAGGATGGGATGGATGGGTTGGATGAGAGATTAAAGACAAATATAAGGCTCTTTTCGCAAAAAAGGTAGTACAAAACTGCCAAAGATATTGGATTTTGTAATGGAGAGCATGCATAGTGTTGATGGAATATTGCATACCAACCTTTTGAGCTTTAGTGCAAAGGAGTGGAAGGGAGTATCAGTAGGAGAGGTTGTGGAGGGAGAAGAATGGAAGGAAGCGGTTGGTAGGAGCACTTGCAATTCCATGGGATTGGAAGTCCACGGAAAAAGGGTAGGTGTTGGAGACAAGAACCCTAATGCGGGAGTAAGATGTAGGTGGATTGGTTATGATAAGGCAAAAGGAGAACGGGGAGACGATGATGAGGATGGGATGGATGGGTTGGATGAGAGATTAAAGACAAATATAAGGCTCTTTTTGCAAAAAGGGTAGTACAAACCTGCCAAAGATAGTGGATTTTGTAATGGAGAGGATGCATAGTGTTGATGGCACTTTTTTTTTTTCAGGGGCATGCATGTATTATGAAGAAGATTGGGCTATCTGTGTAATATCAAATGTTTACATGGTATGTATGTGAAAGTTTAGCAATTACCCTTGAAGATCTCTATGTTTAAGGTTTAGGAATATTTTGTAAAAGATGAGATTGTATGGTTCAATGTTACTTGTCCATGATCTACTCATTCATGGGGGGAAACTTATTTTCCTATAACAATTTATAATTTCCATTTATGCTTGCGTTTGGAATGGGTTTAGGAAGTGTTAAAATTGTAGATACTGTTGGGTTTTGTAGTGAAATAGGTACTGTCTGATTGATATATACTTTTGATGTGATTCCAGTATAGATATCATTGTAGTTTATTTACCTTATAGTTGACATGGGTTGTTTTTATTATTATTTGGTTGGAAAGTCGACCAAGTGGTGGTTGGATGTGATAGATCAATTAAAATGTTGAGTAAAGATGTGAACGGCATCCTTCGTAAACCATGCTTACTCCACCCTCAGTGCTCATTTTATAATGGACACATTACCTAACCCACCCCTTTAACATATCACCTAAACTGTAAACCCTGAACCTTAAGTGCCAAACCAAACACAGCTCTAGTAATTAGCCTCTAAGATAAGATCTCTTTCTCAAAGTTTGGGGATATTTTGTAAACGGCAATTTATTGTAAGGTTCAGCATAACTTGCCCTTGATCTACTATTTTATTTGGAGAAAAGTTATTTTCTTATAGCAATTTACAACTGCCACGTATGCCTTGTGTGGATATTTGTCCCTGCTGTTTTACTCTATGGTAGTTTGTACTTGATCAATAGCTTGGTTTTCTAGTTTTACATTTCCTAATAATTTTTTGGCAAATCTCCTTCTACGTATTTATTCCTTCACAATTTTCGTTTGTTTAACATTGATATTCCCATGCAGCTGGCATGATAGAGCAATGATATTTGAGCAAGACAATTGGAAGAGAGCGATGAAAAAGAATAAACGATATCAATTTGAGGTTGGTAATATTTTTTCCATATGAGTAGCCCCAAGAATTCAAGCTCACCTTGTAGAAACCTAAAGTAAAGACATTTATTGTGATTGTCCTCTTTTCACGTGATATATGTAATGGCTTGTCAACATATTACCTACTAACAAAATAGAGCTTCTTTCGTGAGTGGTCCTAAGTTCCTAACATCATTTGAAAATGATTGTCCGAATGAAGGTATTAGATATCGATATCAAAACCTTGTTGACAACTTAAAAGTGGTATATCAGGGAGATACGCGGATATCTTAGAATTACGTGGAAATGGCTCAAAATTTCACAAATTTTATGAAATTAAGATTTTAATTACTACTGTGTGCATGAAGAAATGTCTATGAGGACAAAAAATCGTAAATTTGAGTGAGACAATATAAATATACAATAATTGAAAAAATCTACTTGAGACCAAAATCACAATGATTAAACTGATGATTAATTCATTAAAAAAGGACCACTAACTAGGTGAATGCAAGGTCGATCAAGTTCTGTTTGGCTTCCCTGAATGATGGATAAGACTTCGTTGGGCATGAGGAGAATGCTGAGGGATGCGGATGTGTATAAGGGGAAAAAGGGTGGAAAGGAGGGCCTTATAGGTCGAAGCACTTTAAGGGAGCCGATGTCCCCATCAACTGTCAAGCATTATGGGTTGTTTTTGTTCTCATTGGGCTTCACGGGGATAAGAAAAGAAGGGGGAAGGTTAGCTCATGAAGAAATACTACAAATCCAAAAGGCAGGAAAGCAATGGAGTATAAGAAAAGATAAGGGAAGAAAAAGAAGGCACCGTATGAACCTAAATCTTGATTCAAAAGCTTCCTTTCCTCAATCTTGATTCATATATCCATTTCCAGAGTTATGATACCGATGAAATCAAAGAGAGTAGAACTTTCATGAATCTCATGTCATTCTTTGATAGCTATGCTAAACTGAAGGAAGGGGCATTCAAAATGGCTTATGGGGCAGGGCACTAACTCCTCATACCGTACAAGCAGATAGGAAGCACCCATTATAAACGGGACAAGCACAGACTACTAAATTGGGGACTTGTCTTTTGTTTGCTCTTCTGTGTGCAGCATAACAAGATTTGACTAATAAGATAGGTAGAGAACCTTAATTTACCCAATCATTGGAGAAACCTTATTGATAAAAATTGGAATGAACAACGAGCATGGCTTTGACGTGAGATTTATAACCACGAAATTATGATAAAACTGAAGATATTTTGTTATTGTACTAATATAATAGCTAGAAAATGTTAATCTACCAACAAACGAAGAGATGAAACTCAAAATAAACAATAACACATGTTTAAGGTTGAGATTAAGACTCAAAAAGCTAAAAAAAGATCACAAAAGAAGAGTTTATAGGAGGATTAACAACTTTAGAAACTCAAATTGTAAATAAGATGATTTCAATGAAGGACTTGAGTTAAAATAGGATACGTGAACTTATACAATGAGCAAAGAGGGTAGCAGGACCAAAGAGCACCAACAATGCCAGTGCAAAGGACTAGATTTTAGAATAGTGATATTCCCACTTGATGTATCCCTATATTGGTGATTATCCATTGACATATGGAATATTTGTATTGCAACCCCTATTAATATTTGAGATATTGCCGATACCACCAGTATATCGCCAATATATCATCAGTGCCCTAGAATAACAATATTCCATGGGTATTGATATAGGCCCTACTAGTGATATGCGATATATTGGCGATATGTCACAATATCTTATTCCATGGTTTGAATTTGCATTCAATTACCACATATATTACATTCTCCGTGCTGATTATAATTTTACTCATGTTTTCCTATGTTAATCCAGTGGAACCAGTATATGGATAAGGAAACGCGCACTTCATACTACCTTAATGAGCCTACTTACTTCAAGTAATTTTAGATCTTCTGATAGCTGTCTATGAGCTGCTAAGGTATGACACAGAATCGCGTGCTTTATCAGACTTTGAGCTCCTCAAAGGTGAAGTGTATGGAATTCCCCCCTCTTCTGAAGAGGGCCAGCAGTTTCATATTTGGTTGTTCTGTATTTTCATCTGGACATGTTAAGACAGGAAGTTAAAATGCTACAGGTTTCTTCAATTTGAAAGATATGCATTTCCTTCTGTTATGTCTATATTTTCTTAAATTTTCCTAGGAAACAATCAAACCGTTTGGTCTTATGGATTCACTCATGGCTTTCGGGATCTCTGTCATTTTATCATGTTTGTTTTTGTTGCTGTGCCAAGCGTGATTACATGTCAAAATAACTCTGGTGAAAATGACCTTGAGTATTGACTTCAATTTAGGGTTCTGTTTTCAATGTATAATTTATTAACTAAAATGTGAATGCTTGTATAATTTCTTTTGCAATACTTGTCCCTTCATTTCGTTTCTTTCTTTTTTAAAAAAATTCTGTCTTATCTCTTGCTGTTTCCATATGAAATTTTTCTTCATGTTGGAGATAAGATAATGTTGCCAAGCATGAACTGCTTGATGATTATCCCCTCAGAGAGCAGAAACAGACTGCAAACTTGTCCTACTCCATAACTATCCAATATCAATTTTTAGCCGGTTGAAAATAGTAGAAGAAAGCAAAATATAATTTGTATGTTTAGAAAGTATGTGTATGGTTTGTTTGTTGGTAAAGTTGGAAACCTTGATTCCCATCAAGGATGCTGCACTGCGTTGGTATGTTTGTATGGGCAAATAATGTAAGATCTTTTGTCATTGGTAGAGATTAAACTGATTTTTATAAGGTGTAGGAAGCGTCCTCTGATGATGCCCGGGGTGCGGGGGGTGGAGATAATTATTGGACATCAGGCTTGGATCCCAAAGGTGGGTGGCTAGACATCTGTGGGAGCCACACCTCATATCAAGAGCATGGTTTGTGTTGGGGAGCAATTTGTGTGCCTCCAAAACATCTGCCGCAGATGCTGAAGATATTGAAGCAGCATATGGCCCCTATGAGGCATTTGACATTTTATCAAGTGAAGCGCTTATTGCAACTCCCTCATCACAAATCCACCTATGAGACGGATCCTGATCCAAGTCCAATGGGGGGACTTTCCTTTGGGTTGGGCTTCTGTGGAGCTAAGGCCTATCCTGGGTCTTATTGTTTGAGCACTGAACACACAAAGGGTTTCTCTGGGGGGATGTTCATTCAGCCATGTTTGGGTTTCCAATTGACAACATTGTTGCAATCAAGGTGGTGGAGGGGGTACCCACCAAGTGTAACTGCCAGTGATGGAGGTTATAAGGGTTGTGGCTGGTTGCAGTTCTCTGTTTGAATGTGAAGTGATGGAGGTCGGTGTGGAATGCAGGCCAGCCATGCCATACAAGGAAATGGAGGCTGGTGAAGCAGGTGACAGCGAACTGGATGCAGTCAGAGTTGATCAATTGGCAAGGGCCATGGGGGCTTGCAGGGCTCAGGTAACTTCTAAATGAAGATCTTCTACTGGGATATTCATAGTCTTAGGGACTGCCATCAGAGAGGCATCCTGGGTTGTTATTTGAAGTAGGGAGTGGATTTGGTTTTTGCTTTAGTGAATGAAGTTGAAACTTGAAAGCTTGTTATCAGATAACATGGCAGTAGGTGGGTGGTTAAATGCTCAATCAACTTCGTGTAGTTAATGCATAGGGCAGATCAGGTGGGATGCTCTTGTTGCAAGGAGTGTGTTATGACCTGGAGTCAGACTTGCTTGAGCAGCACTCTATGGTAGTAACATTTAGACAAAAGCATGATTGGTTCAGATTTGGCCTTGTATGTGTGTATGGTCCATCAAAAACTATTTACATGACACGCTCTTGGAAGAAATTAGAACAGCTATCTAGCAGTTGATGGGATTTCCTTTTATGATTGGGGAGATTTTGATGCTACCTTGTATGCCAATGATCAACTTAGTGGTAGTGGAGGCTCTGATGTTGGGTATGTGGAGATTGTGTCTGAGTTCACCTTGCAAGATCTCAGCACTGCTAATTGCATCTATACCTGGAGGAGCACAGTAGTACCAACTTCTAAGTCTCTTATTCATAGAGGCTGGACCTTGCCTGTTTCGCAGATTTCACACTAATTTTCTAAAGTCCAATGAAGACTTGCAACCTTCATCACATTTCAAAGTTGAGCGCTCTTGGTTGCCTGAAGAGGATTTCAGGGGAATGGTGAAGTGGTGGCAGGAGGCACCATCTTATGCTTTGGCGACTTGCACTATGTCTAGAAGGTTGAGAGTGAGAGAGCTTAGGTCACACTTGATAGCATACAAGAGGAAGGTTAAGGTGGAACAAAGGCAGAGAATGACTTTTGAAGAAGATAGCTGAGCTCGATAGCCTTGTGATGGGAGGTGTCTCACAAATAAAGAGATGCATCAGAGGAAGTCCATGCAACATGTCATAGTGTAGGATAAAAAGGTGGAGTAAAGATGGCAATCTCAGTACCTTTGGTTGAAGGAGGGGTGAGGCAAACATGTTCCTTTAGTATTGCAGCCAACAGAAGACAGAGGAGGAATTGGATTGAAAGGATACGGGTTAGCTGAACAGAGTGCACTAGGAGAGAAGACAATGGTGAATCCATTGCAGATCACTTCACGGCTTCCACTTGATGGACTCCTCATGGAAGCTGGAGATGGACGGTAAAGGGGCTCCAGCCATCTCTTCTGAACAAGCAGTTTTTTTCATTGGTCCCTTTGCTGCGAGGGAGGTCGAGGCCATTTTTGGTTTAAATGCAGATGGGCTTTCGGTCCATACAGCCAACCCATCCTCTTTTTCAAGGAACTCTGGTTCGTGCTGGGCAGGGATATAATGCAAATGCTATATGAGTTTAGGAATGGTAACAGTGGCTTTGAGAGCCGAATAAATCTCTAATTTTCTTGCTGCCTGAGAAAGATGTAGAAAAAAAACTGACAGCCTATTTCCCTCTCTAATGCTGTGTACGTCATTATGGCGTAGGTGTGGTAAACTGCTTACAGTAAGTCGTTGGTAATCTTATTAGCTCTGTTTGGACTGCTTTTATTAAGGGCCGGCATCTAATGCAATCCCTGCAGCAAAATGGAGTCAACTTTAAGGGGGAAAATCCCTGTGTGGAGAACTTTTATAGAGATGTCCTATCTCAGGGAGTTTTGGTTCATCTGACTTTTTTCAACCGCTTGCAACCTTTCATTTAATATTACAGGATGATACCTATCCCTTTGTTTTCTTTTCATCCCTTCAAAAAAAAAGACTCAGAAAGGAATTAGATGTTATCTTTGCTATGGTTTATGATTATGATATTGATCTAACATTGCTTTTCAGTGAAGTTGATCCCCACATATAGGGTGCCATCCAATGTACTTAATCCAGCATAGTCTGGTGTTCCGGGCATGCTTAGGGACTTGGAACATGTAGCTCCACGTTGATATTGTGGGTGAGTAAATACATGAACTTCAGTTCTATCTAGTTTCTGAAACCAAACTTGTGTGTCTTTCTTCTGTACATCCCTGGGGTTCGTTGCTAGTGCAGGAATTAGGCAATTGTTCTGGTCATATGCTGGTATGGGGAATGGTGTAGAATGTGCAGATCGAGTTAGGGTCCATAATCATGGGCATGGCAAAGCAAATTTCCTTTCTTTAAAGTTGGCACTCTTGCAGGAATGTAGCTAATGTAGGAGTGGAAGATTTTCTATGTAGGGAAACCTGAAATCCTACACAAAAAGTTTTGCAAGTACTAAGAAATCACCAGTGATTTCCACTTGTTCATTGACCCGTCACAATGCATATGCTGTGCATGGCGTGAATTTCACATACGTGCATATGCAGGTAAGAAATCAATAATGGTATTTGGTCATGAATCAATATGTATCGCTGATTTTTGGATATGAATTGAAATGCATCAGTTGTGAACTAAGTTGTATGAGTAATTTTTAAATTGTACCATTGTAATAGAAGAAATATCACAGTTGAAAGTTAATTTTATGAAGGTGCGTTGCATTTCGTGTTTTTGTACCCTTGTCCTTTATGGAAATACGTTTCATTGGATGAGACTTTCCTTTGTGAAATCTTATGAGATTTCATCTGTTTTGCACCCCTCGTGACTTTTCACTTGTTGGTGTGCCACCACGAAGCTTTCATTGCAGAAATAAAAACTAATCTGTTGATGTGGATTTGTTGCGTTGGATAACTATAGTTCCGATCTAGATTCTTTGAAATATATGTAAACACTAGGACATTAACAAAAATGGAAAGGGGAGGCGTTGTATTTATAGACCATTCTGTAATCGAGCTTCTGGTGCAATGGCCTTGAGAGCAGGGTCGGTACTTGCCATTACAAATTACACAATCGCCACAAAGATATTAAGAGAGAAATATGTATGTGTGGTGTATATACTCTAATAATGTATTCCTTTTATGGCTGAGTTGTGGGTTATCGTTGCATTTTGGTGATGGCATCTTCTGAGAGACATGCGATTCCAAGATGGCTTTAATTTGAAGTTCTTCTTTGGCTTATATTCAAGTATGTATAAGGAAACTATCTCCCTACTATGATTTTTTTTTTCTTAGCCATGTTTCTAAACTGGGACTGCATTTGATTCAGGTTCGCCCCCTCGCCTTCACCACCCCGTGGGGAAGTTGCAGCTTGAATGCAGGTTATAGCTAAGCGTTGGGTTCCGTTATGCTCTGTTTGGGATGGGTTTAGGTTTTAGTTCAGTCTCACGGAGTGCTATAGTGTAGATGGTGTTGGGTTTTGTGATGAGATGAGTAGTATCATTTCATGTAATATATAATTTAATCCGATTCATGTAGAGAAAGAATTTAGTTTATTTATTTTATATTTCATGTTTGATTATTTCTCATTATTGTCCTTTCTGTTAAAGTGAAATAAATCGGTGCGAGTGTCTTTTCTGTTAGATATAAGAGACAAGTTAATACGTTGCGAGTGGAGATGTGACATGACTTCCTTCGTAAATCACGTTTACTTCACCCGTGACAAAACATAGTAAATGTTTTGTGTCAAACTTTTCGAAACTCTGGAAGAAGCTTTCTGAACTCTTGGAAATCAAGGGGAAATGTGAAGACGCAAAAAATTTATGAAATCACTGTTAAATTGCGTTTTCAGAAATCATGATTTAGTGGGAAAAAAACTATCATTTTGAAATACGAGCTGTAGAGGCTGCACGAGTGCATCTCCTCTCTTGCGCATGCATTCACTCACTTGTGGAACATGTACCCACGCCACACGGGTTATAGCGAAAGGTTGCCGTGGGAATTTTGATTGGATCCGATGTCAGGTCCAATCTTGCATATTCTTATGTTCCCCAATCTTAAGCCAATCAACTCATTTTTTGTATGACTCGAGGTGTCCTCTCGCAACAATCGTCAACCTCTAACATCCCCTTTGAGCCTATGGAAAAGGGAAATCATTCTCGTTACCGTGAGGGCCAAGCAAGAGAAGAGAGCAAGGGTGGAAGGAATTGACATAGGGGAAGACCCATCCTTACCCTTACCTCCCATGCTACTCGATGAGCGATGGCCTTACCAAGGTCGTCGGTAAGGCGACGACGTGAGGACTAGATGAGAGAGCTTGGTGACAAGATGGGAGGAAGCATCAAGGTGTCACAACGGTTGCTACACATGCGTAGGGAAGTAATGGTGCTAGTGGTGCTACGCCTGTCGGTAGAGGTTATCGGCGGTGCATAGACACTAGTTGGGAGCAGAGGTCAATCACTGAGGAGGAGGCACATGAAATGGAGAGGGATCTGGTGCATGTGAGCAAGGTTGGCTAGAGAAGGAGGCGGCGATGCCGATGTCGATGATCGATGGTGAGAGAAGGTGGAGATGGGTCGACAAGGAAGAGATCAAGGAGAGGGAGAAGGATAAGAAATGAGGGAGAGAGACAATGGAGGGAGATGAGGATAAGGAGAGGGTTTGATGAGGGACGACGTTTCGCCCCATGCCTAGGCTTAAGAGACTTGTCACCCTCCTCCTTGCCTCATGCCAAATGTCCTCCCAATGGGGGAAAAATTGTAGCCTCCAGTCGCCAGTTTCTCCCAATTTCTATTATTTTTTATTTAAGCACCTAATAGTATATTTTTGTAAATATTTAAATCACTAACTAGATGTCCATGACTTGTTCTATGTAGTTGAGCTTTTTGATTTTGGAACAAACTCAAAAAAAAGCATTCCATTCATCTAGTAAGGTTCGATAGGTAAGGAGGGAGATCCCCTCAACCCCCTACTTCCACAAACAAGAAGACCCAACAAAGAACAAAATACTAGCAAAATGGCCACCAAGGGTTTGGCCTAGTGATAAAGTCTTCTCATTGGCATTTAAGAGATCATGAGATCAAATCCCATGATCCACACATTTATTAATCACTAGGCACATCAAACCAAAAGGCTCAAAACATATAGCCTACCAAAAACCAAGAAACAACCAACCAACAATAGATAGATAGGAAAAGCCAACACCATGTGAGACAATAATCTTCACAGAGCACCACTAGCCAGCAACAAAAACGAACCTACCACATCAATGTGGAGTCAGATTTAAGTTTGTTACATACGTCAAGAGACTTTGAGTGCTCAAAATTGGATTTCCCTTGCCAACGAGAAGTTGGTTCTATCCCATGTCGTTAAGCTAGGTGCTAAAAACACTCATGTATGTAGACATGTAAGTTCTTATTGGAGACTTTATTGTTGGGAAATGTAGAGGCCTATTATTACGTTACCTTAATCCCATAGTTTGATGATCATGCCTAATTGGAAGGTCTTTTGCACAATCTTTGCTATTCTCTTTCTTTTCATCAATGATAAGAAAGAACGAAGATGATAAAGGACTGTATTTTAAGGTTGTAATGTATGATTCCTAAATGAATTAGAAAGTTAGTATGGATATCACATGATCGCAAAATGCTCCATCGAATCCAACCTCAACTCATGTCGTATTGCAAAGCACAATCGTCAAACCCCCTATTGCTACAATTTTATCAATGTTGAGCACCTCACCCTCTCAAACTCAATTAAAATGGCACCCTTCATCATGTTTCTCTGCCTATCAAGATCATCACAATTAACTTCGTACTATCCGTAAAGCAAGAAGGATATTACCACGTGTCCTCATCTCTATTCTCTACAATATACAAATACAAGCATTACACACTTTACATGATTTACTTATTCAATTATCAAGTTGGGGTAAAAAGCAAATTGGTTGAACTTTTTTTTTTTTGATAGAAAAAAAAAAATCATTTTCTCTATATTTTCTACCTTCAATAAAATCATTGCAAAATTATCTTAACATGATTTGCATTCAACCTATAGACTTAAATTGTAATTTATTCAAACTGTAATTTTCTCCAAGTTTTCCTCGCATTTCTGTCCTAGACGTCTACTTGAGTGAAAGGTTGAAATTATTGGGAAAATGTGATGCGCACCCATCTCATCCCCCACAAGCCCTAGTTAGCCGGCCCTACCCAAAGTGGCTAACCACACCCACCCGGCCCATGATCGACCTTGACCGTCCCTCCCCAAAAAACCTAGCGGGCATCATCACCCGCCTCCCCACGACCATCACTATAAAAGCCTCACCCCAAACCCTAGCGTCCCATTCCCTCCAGCGTTCCCTTCCCTTTCCCCACTCGTCGGCGGCGCGAGAGCTCGCCAGAGAAACACCTCCAACATTCGATCGGGCTTCAACAATGGTATCGGGGTCCGGCATCTGCACACGGCGCGTGGTGGTGGACGCGCGCAACCACATGCTGGGGCGCTTCGCCTCCATCCTCGCCAAGGAGGCCCTCAACGGGCAGCGCGTGGTGGTCGTACGCGCCGAGGAGATCTGCCTCTCCGGCGGCCTCGTCCGCCAGAAGATGAAGTACCACCGCTTCCTCCGCAAGCGCATGAACACCAAGCCCTCCCACGGTCCCTTCCACTTCCGCGCCCCCTCCAAGATCCTCTGGAGGACCATCCGCGGGTAAGTGTGGTGGAAAGCTTGGATTTTGATGGTGGGGTTTGGGTTTTGGAGGTGGAAAAATTGGGTCTTTGATGTGGGTTTTGGCGCTTGCGGTGGGGACATTGGGTCTTTGATGGTTCCGTGTTGGACAGGATGGTGCCGCACAAGACCAAGAGGGGGGCGGCGGCCCTGGCGAGGCTCAAGATCTACGAGGGAGTGCCTCCTCCGTACGATAAGACGAAAAGGGTAGTCATACCGGACGCCCTCAGGTATGAAGATAAAGCCTTTCCTCTTCTTCTTCTTCTTCTTCTTTAACTCCAGAGCTGTGGATTGTCTTCAAAGTTTGGACTTTTAGTTTCCTTTGGAGTTTTGTCTATGGTACCATGAACTGTGTGATGCCCCCGGTGAATTCCGTCTTCGAATGAAGTGTTAATGCTCTTCACATTGAAGTGCCAGCATTGATGGATGGTGGATAGACAGTTTTTACCGTATGGAAGGGCTGTTTCAATTAGCCTGTTGTGGGAATTTTCCTCGGAATTGGAATTCGGACAAATTTAATAATTCTATTTCCAATAAATATAAAATGAGTAAAGGGTTCTGGTCGGTTGTCATATTTTCCCAATTATCAAATTTCATTACTTGATCATTACCTTATAGATTATACTCTGATTACACAAAGAGAAGGATTTTGTTTTGATGGCATGTCCTATGAATGATCAATGATGTCATCCTCATCATGCAACTTTAGCTTAATTGCTTACATTTTCAAATCTCCTTGAGTAGGTTTTCTGTAAAACTTTATCTTTTTGCTGATGAAAACTGGATTTTGTCTGTTAACCTATTTGCACATCGGCTACATTCAAATCTTTCATGGTGTTGGCGTTGCTTGCATAGAAGTTGCTTGTCATGCTTGATGTATTAGGGGGGTAGCACTATTCAATTGTTAAGCATGGGAGAAGTTTGATTTGTGGGAATTGCCCAATACTTGATTTTGGTACTTCACTTTGTTGCATATCAGACTTTAATGGTAAACCTAAGGAACATAACATGGGAGCTATACTTCAATTCTACTTTAAAAACTACTAATTTTGTACTTGCCAGTGGAATTGTATTATAACTTTACCATTGAATGTCAGGGTCACATGGGGTCATTGGATCGACGTAAATTCTGTTTGGTATTTAAACAAAAATTACCAATAGTTAAATTTGCGTGGCCATTAGATTGATGAATTTTCACTTGTAGAACTGCCACTTAGTGTACAAGCAAATAGTTAACTGTACACTAGGATTCTAAGGTTGACAAATGCTCATTGATTCTCTCTTTGGTGGTGCTTTATGTTAGCTAATGGAATTCTTTCACAGCTACTTAAAGTGAAGCAATAAGTCAAGAAATACATATGGATGACCCTATATTTATTATAGCCTTGATTATTTTTTGATTATATGTTTTTGGATGTTCGAAGGGTTTTGAGGCTCCAACCGGGCCACAAGTATTGCATGTTGGGACAACTTTCTAAGGAGGTTGGATGGAGCCACTATGAGACTGTGAAGGTAAATGGTTTTGATTAATTGCAGTAACCTTGTTTTGGTTTCTTGGTTTGTATGTGTATCTTCTAGAAGCTGTATTTGGCTATGGTCAATTAGATTGAGCATAGGTATCCTTTCGTTAGAAAAGTGTAGGCATCCTTTGCTCGGTTGTACAGTGTACAAGGTTTATTAACTGGCGTGCATAATTTGGAATGCTGTATTTGGACCTTGATGTGAATTACTTGAACACTGGAGCACATAACATGGAGGCACAAATTATGCTGTAATGACCAACCTTAATAATCCAAGCTTTTGAATTTTCCATTTAGTGGTTTTTTACATATCCTCAATCTGAGCATTAGTTTATTCAAATATCTTGCATTCTTCTTCAACTTATTTATAATTTTTTATTAGTTATTTGTAAGTATTTGTTGCTTAAGGGAAGTCTGGTCTTTGTACTATTTTTTCCCCTCTAAGGAGCACTAAACTTTTCAATTGTGTCACTGAAACTAGAAGAGGTTGCCAAAGGTGCTGAAGATGTTAGGAGCTGTGTTGGTCTCCTCAGCTTAATCTTATTTTGCCTTCTCCTTATCACACTACCGTAAACGAGCACCTTTAAGGGTATGGAACCAAACTCTGAGTCTATGTGGTCATTCCTTAAAGGGGTCATTGGGAAGTTTCCACCCAATCTTTTTGGGGGATATATCTATCAGAGAAAAGCGTTAGTTCACACTATGCAGTTGGTTACGCTCTCTTTATTTAAGGACTTTGTCTAAGAATTTTTTCATTGCATTATATATCTCTAATTTAATTGGTTGAATTAGTTTGTATTTGAAGATATTGGTTGAGTTGAGATGACAGTAGGGGCTTCTTTTTTGTTCTGTCGTGGAAGTGATAGAATGTGAGTTTACAAGTTGGTTTCTTGAAATACATGCGGTTGTGTTCCTAGAGCCTGAATTCTCTGCTTTAAGTTATTTCTCACTAATGAGCACAATACGATTGGCATTCTGTTGTACATCAGGCTCTTGAGGAGAAGAGAAAGGAGAGGTCAAAGGCCTCATATGAGAAGAGGAAGCACTTGGCTAAGTTGCGCTTGAAGGCAGCGAAGGCTGCAGAAGAGAAGCTTGGTTCCCAGCTTGACGTATTGGCTCCTATCAAGTATTGAGTTGCTGCTTAGTTTCTCCCAAGTGTTGAGTTAATCCGTTGAACTTGCTTTTGGAGTTCATTTTTCCTTGTTGCTCTTTTTGAATTGTGTCAAGATTCCTCAGATCTTGAGCATAGATGAATTTGATTTTGTTTAACTTGCTTGGATTTTAAATCTCTACTTGGTGCCTTTTTTTTCTTCTGTTGTAGATTGAAAGCCACATTTGAACTCATCTTTGAGTTTATTGCTTAACGGAAAATGGCTTTCATTCGTCTTATCAATTTATGAGGACAAACCACTCTTATGACGTGGTGTAAAATATAGTAAATTATTATACACTTTGGAAGACTGGGATGCTGTGGACTGGGCTTTTCTCTTGTTCTAGAGTTTGGAAAAGCACTATTTCCTCAAAATAGACGTTCAGGAAAAAGGTGCATTTGTTCGGTTTTATGTATTTTGTTGATGAAGTGGGAGTTGAAGTTGTCGTGAGGTTGCAGTCAATGGGTGGACGCGATGGAACGATGCTTCGGTCGAAAATAGATTTGGTTGAATGAAAATTTGGTTTTATATGCAGCGATAATATTTTCGCCTTCCGTTCTCCTTTGTTTTATCTGTGTGTAACGATTGCACTTCCAACGATAGCTCGCGGCCGGTAACCTTTTTACCTCTGTTTTATGTTTGCAATCCCTTCTGATATCTGAGCATCTAATTTCAGAGGTTCTAATGTATCGGTGTGTAGATGTCGACCGGGCAGTCTTTTATTGCCAATGAAGGTTATCGGCAAAACGTATTCTCGATCAATGGTGTGTTCTACGTTTATAAAATGTGATTGTTACCTTCCACTCAAGTCCTCAAGTCAAATGATCTCTTGGATTTAAGGATTTTGCATCTTGCAGTAATTTCCCCATTGCCATTGGATCGTCTGAAGAAATCGTTCACATTATAGATAACGATTTGGCCTACCACGTTGTCGGAATTTAGTGTTTGGTTGTTCATGTTGGGAAGCATGAGACGGTCTTTTGTGTTTTATTCACAAACTGTCTTACCTACCGCTTTCCGCCATGGTCACTCATACTTGTTATGGAAATACTTTAAACATGTTAAATGCTTCCAGAATCAAAATTGAGTAAAGATTTCTGGATATTTGAAAAAAGATTAAATACCTATGTAACCATATATAAATTATTAATTACATTGGGATCATCAGATATCTTACCTTAGCTTTGCTAAGGGCTTGGGTTAAGAAAGTATGGCGGTTTAATTTAGGATGATTTCTATCTTTTCAATTTTAGTGACGGCAAAATCAATAATTACAAAAAAAAATAGGCATGTAGATTGAAAATTTCGATCGGAATCACTTCTCGAGTGACCCTAATAGTCAAGATAGGGGCCTTATATGCTCCTTACAATGATGTTCAAATAGTGCCTCAAATCTCACTTTTTTAAGGATGAACACATGACATTTTTACATAGTGTACTTGAATCTGTCACGTGTTGTCCTAAGTAGTTTAAGTGGAATAAAGTGCATATGTTTTCTTAGCGTCGTTACACTCTCACTTAGTTTGTGTATATATATCTTCTCTTGAAATTGTTGTATGATTAATTTCATAATTTTTTGACACCGTGAAGCATGGGCTTGATTTGCTAGTTCTACTTAAAAAATAACATGGCCTACAATCAAAGATTATTGATAAGTCTATTTATTATTTAGTGAATTGTTGTAGGTTGATATGATGATTTGAGATCTAGAGTGTGGTGACTCTTTGACTTCTACATCTCTAGTTTTGTTCAATGATGCAAGGAACATTTTGGTTGGCTCTCTAGCATGCTAGAGCCAACCTTCGTGACATGTTGAAGGTCTAAGGTAGAATCGATTGTTAGGACTATAATTCAAATCATTGTCGTCATTATAAGTAGGGAAGAGCATAAGGTTATGCCCTTCAAGGTTAAATAAGGCCTAACCTGAACCCATTTAAGTAGGATGGCTCCTAGTTTATGTAAGGACTTGAAGTTTAATTAAGCCATTTATTAATTTAAATAAGGATTTAGAATTGCCATTAACTTAGGTCATGCCAAATTAAAGGGATCAACGACCTTTAATTGGCACAAGGGAGTTGAAACTCAAAAATGGAAATTTAATCCTATAAATAAATGATGGGACGAGGGGTTCCAAGCAAAAAGAATAGAATTTGTGGACTCTTTATTAAATGACCTTTTGAGGTGGAAGGGCTTCTATGTAAAAAGCTCACCTCCCATTTAAACCCTAATGAACTTGTGGCAAGGCAAATAAGTCTCCTATGAATCTCATCTTCTCCCCTCCCTTTCCAGTGACCTCATCTACTCTGCTTCAACTCTTCTCTTTACTATAGCAAGAGAGATGAAGACGATGCTAATCGTTGAAGGTAAGGCCTCAAACTTCATTTCTATGTTAATCTTAAGTCCTAATCTTATTTATTTGTCTTCTAGAAGGTTAGAGAGGTGAAAAGAGGGTGAGGGAAGGGGGTGGTTGATGTTGTTGAGAAAGGATTTGAAGGTAGTACAACCAAAGATGATCCAAGAGAGGGCATATGGCAAGGAAGAATCTAAGGAGGAGAAGGATTAAGGAGAAGGTTATCTCCTTCAAGAACTCCAATCAGGACTAAATTTAGGGATTTTTAGCCTTATTGCAAGGTAGGGGCATGAATGACGAAAGGGAGGGCGGTGAGTGATTAGCCCCTTTCTCTCATGAACGAATAATTCGCTTGTGGCATCGCAAAAGCATAGAAAACAAAGTGTTCTAAAAATTCTCAATTCAATAAATTGGTTGCTACTTAAAAATTGAATCAATCAAGAAACAAAATACCTTAATTGGAACCACGTGGGAAGAACCAACTTCTTCTCATTCCAAGGTCTCGACGAGTATTTAGATTACTTCTGAAGTAGCGTAATATAACACCTCATGTGTTGTTCCTTTTACAATAAATCTTGCCATGGCCTCGAGACCTACTTCTTGGCAGGCAAGTGAGACTCTCGATGTTGAGAACAATCAATTTCATCCTTGATCCACAAACCCTTCATGTTTACAAAGCAACGTTCGCCTTAAATACCCTTGTGAGTAACCAAACACTTGCCAAAAGGGTTGTGATCTCACAACTGTTCGCACACTAGTAGACCAACAAAGGTGTCAGTCAGCTAGCACTGTTAGTGGCACAAGAAGGGGGAGTTGAATTGTGAAATAATATTCAGTAAAAACAATTGTAACAAATAACACATGCATTTAGAGAGAAAATCATTACGGGAAAAACCTCTACCTAGATCTCTCAATCTAGGATTTTGCTCTTACTCAAGTAGGAATCACTAAACCACACCACAAATTCGAGGGTGGTGTTCCTAAAAAATAATTCCCTTCTCCTGGACAACCCCTAAGGAGAGTTTAGCCTTTTTACCAAGAGGAAACGGGAAATTCACAGCTTGGGCACCCAAATAAACTATCAAAACAAAATAAAGTAAACAATCTTAAGAGCCTTGAAAGATATAAAATATAAAATAGGCTAAGATACTCCCTTTGCAAACCTATGTGATGCAGAAAATTAGAGTGGGAGTGATGTTTCTCTTAAGAATCTTTAAGAACAAAGGAACACAATGGAGTACAATAACTTTAGAAAGCTTAGAATAGGATAATAGAAAGTATTTAGTACTAGAATATTTCTTTTCTACATGTGTAAGCTTAAAGCAACCCTTGGTGGGTATATATAGATATAGGAGGTCAGATTTACACCTAAGTAGTTGTTGGAATTTGAATTGAAATGGAAGAAATTAAGGTATAATGGCTACAAAGCAATTACTCAAAGTCTCACTAGATCAGACGTCTGAAAAGGCAAGATAGACGTTTGAAGGAGTTATTTCAGACGTCTGAGAATAAAGTTGGACGTTTGAAAAACTACAGTGAGAAAGTAGTCGTTACTAGATTTCTCAAGATTGGGTACATGGACGTCTGAACAACAAGATAGACATCTGAACAGATAGTTTCAGATGTTTGAAAATAAAATAGGACGTCTAAAAAAGCTTCAGGGTCAAAGTAATCACTCCTGGAATGAGGCTGGATCCAAATAGGGATATAAAGACAAAAGATCAGAAGTCTTACTGGACGTCTGGTAAAATGTGTAGACATCTTAAAAAGAATCATTAGACGTCTAAATAAATGGAAGGACGTCTGATGGCCTGCAACGGTCCAAAAATAAAGAGAAACTGACATAGTCAAACGAGGTCAATTTGATCGTTAGATAGAAAGTGAACGTTGGTCATTTCCATACGTCTCAAGAAGACAACAGACGTTAGAAAGACAAGAAAAAATATGACCGTTGTTCTTCTGAAGTTAAAGAAATATCAAAAGCTCAAGGAGGTGTCTGAAAGATATTATTAGATGTCTGCAATGGATCACAGACCTCCGAAATCATAGGTGACATAGGTCGAGAATTCTGGACAAGAATCTAGGTTATGGACAGGAGCCTAGACATCTGATAAGGTTGATTAGACGTCTAACTGAGCAGACTCAGACGTCTGAAGGAATCATAGGACGTTTGAAAAATCAATCAGAAACAAAGTCTTGTATGCTAAAATGGAAGTGTGAGGATAGGAAGACTCTAAAGGTATCCTAAGGATAATTCAAGGCTCATTTACATTCTAAAAATGAAAAGAAACAAAACTAATCTAACTACATCTCCTCTATCTCCTCATCTCCTTCTATCTTCATCTCCTCAATTCCTTGATCTCATTTGCTTCTATCTTCATCTCTTCATCTCCTTGATCTTAAGCTTTCATCAAGCTCCATCCAACCCTAAGCCTGAAATATTCATCTCCAAATATAATGTTAAATATAATATGTTTTGTTATCATCAAAATCAATGATCCTGGTGCTTTATCACCAACAAGCACCTCGCAAGGACTCCTCCCGATGGTGCGATCCTTGTGTTGTTGGTTAACCAGACTAGTGATCAGTCAACTAACAATTTAAGCATTAGTCTTTCAACTTTAATGTTAGTCGACCAACAAGATAATGCCGTTAAGGGTTCCTTGCTTCTTCTCCTCTTCTCTCTGGCGGCGATGGATCTCTCTCTGTTGAGAGTTGGAGGGTTGGTTAGAATTAATTAGGTCATGAGGATTTACCTTTTGAAGATATTTATATGAAATCCCACTAATCCTAATATGGTGGCAGCCATTGGATCAAATCCAATGGTTGGGATTGATTCCTATATGAGATTTGCATGATTTACCCTTTAACTATTTTAGCCAATTGGGTTTTAGTACCCAAAAAGCATCTAATTTCTATCCAAATTCTTTTGAATTGAGATCAAACATATTTGACTCCAATTTAATGACAAATCAAATACCATTTAACTTCCTAAATAATATTTGATTCATTTACAATTGAAACCCAACAAAATCAATATTGTTTCGTTATACTAATAATGAATTGTTTAGCATTTGGAACTTATGACACCACACCTCTGTTAAGTATTCTAAATACCCATAAATTCTTCACACGGGAAGACTTATGTAACTCCAAGGATTAATTCCCGAATCCATAGTCTTTCCTACCATGGGTTTCATAATTCGTGTTCTCCTTGTATCATTAGAAGAAGAACGAAGACTAGCTCACTTTCAAAATGACTACCTTCTTGTCATTCATATATGGGTCTAGGTAGGACTTATACGACCATGCATGGAATTCCAGTATATGAAGAGTGAACCTATGTCTTCTGATCCACTATGATAATAGATTTGTGTGATTCCTTCAAACAATCATGTGTCTCTTGTACTCTCACAGACACACCGACACTCCAGTCTTAACACCAAGGTGGGTGCATTAACCATCGGTCTACTAGATGTATATATTTAAGCACATAAACACATATCTATCTTAGGACAAAGGATACGCTTTCTCTGTGACAGTGATAAAAGAAGGAATTCTGCATTTTTGTTTTGTCGAGTCAACTCCTTATCTCAACTTATGTGACAATCTTGAATCTCCATCCTTATGTAGAGGATGTGCATCAAGGGCATCAGTTAGACAACAGTCTCTCGAGAAGATTGCCATCTCTTCTCAGACAAGCTGTTACGACCTGAACCCGGCTCCCCATGGAACTCGGGAACGACTCGCCTTATTAATTCCAAGACCTAGTCGTCCATCGAGAAATAGGCCAAATGCAAGAAAATCATACAACAATCTACACATACAATGTAGCTAAGCATTAGAATAAAAGGCAGCGATAGAAACATAATAGTAGCCCGAACGATAACACGCCACAAATAATAAGAAAGGTTTGCTAGCTAGCCATCACAACAATTATAAAAAGACGTAAAACAACAACATAAGTTCTCAATATACTAAAAGTCCTCACTATAGTGAAAGTATCTCAAAGCAGAAATGAGAAGGAAACATGCTACTATTGGGTTCAATTGGCCCCAGCACCCTCTACAGCCGGTAATACTGGCTACTCAACTCCCTGACTTGAACATATACAACTATTGTCAGCTAAACACTAAGTAGAGTGGTGCATAAGAACGTTTAATGCAATAAATAAAAGAAAAGCAATAAACTATTGATACATTTTTCAGTTATTTAGATAGTTATCATTTGGTTCCATTTGTAATCACCATGTGTTAAGATTCGGTTATTCTAGTAAGGGTCCATATCATCACTTAATCCACATGTTCCCTAAGGGAACGATCTTGATGCAGATTTCCTGCCATGCAGAATGTGCATGTGGCACTCTCCTTCTCGAGAGAGCACCCCGTGGTAGTCTTACACCCGATCTATTGATGTACGAAAGACGTGTTTGTTTAAAAGGATCTTTATAGTTCGTGTTCGCAACGTTGGTTTTAAAAGAAGAAACGGACGTGAGTCCAAGTGTCGATCACAGGGAGGCGTAAAAATCGGATTTTCTTTGTCACTTAATGTCACGGAGATAATGAGTTTTTGCTTGCGAGAAGACGTGGTAAAAAAATGAGTGAGAGAGAGAAAGAGGGAGAGGGAGAGAGAGAGTAGGGTTAGAGTCTTTTAAGTCATAACCATTGCTCAAAGTAAGATGGAGATCAACATCAACACTATATTAAACATGCAAATCAAGTTTTATAAATACAATGGTAGCTAAATGATTGAATAAAAAGGAAGTAAAGCTATATTAAAGGGAAAGAAAGAGAGAGAGAGAGGGGAGACGGCGAGGCGGCCACGGCGGTGGAAGGAGGCGCCGTCGACGGCTCGTCGACTCCGTTGACTACAAGAGAGGCTAAAAGGGGCTTGGAGGGTGTTACAACACTTGCAAGGTGAATTCAATGCTTTACATGGGTGGTTGGGAGGGGTTTATATAGGAAGAAGAGATTTCTATTTTAAGTATGGGCTTTAGCGACGTCCAGGACGTCGCTAAACCCATGCTAAAAGCATCGGTGAAGCCTCCTTCCCAGCGGTCTCATGCATGCGCCTGCCTTCTTCATGCGCGATCCGTGCGCGTGTGCTGTGGGCAGTCTGATTGCAAATCGGACGGTCAAGATCGCTCGTGGTGCGTGCTTGGATCGTGCTTGCTATGCTCGTGCCCCGCGCGTCATCTCGGGCGTCTGCCTCGGATGCGCGGGATTGTGCCGCGTCGCCTACTGCTAGCCACTCGATCGCACATTGTAACGACCCGATTCCCGAGTCCCTACGAGACACGAGAACCGGACCGACTCGACTAATCCCAAGACATAGTCATCCAACGAGGAAGTAACCAAAAGAGCAGTAAAATAAACCACATTCAGTACGAATATAACTACCAGTAAGGAAATACAGCAGTAAGGAAAGAAGCCACTACAGTATATACCACCACAACAGTAGAACAACATTTATAACATAATATGAACTGCAGGTAAAGAAAAGTACAGCGGTAACAAGAACTACTCACTACAGTGGAACAAAAAGAGGTACAAGAGAACAGTGGTAACTCTACTGGACCCTACTCGGCCCAGCGTCCTCTGCAGCCGCCGACCCTGGCTGCTCAACACCTGGTCCTGAAAGGTAACGAGTGTAACACGTCAGCAAAACGCTGAGTAGAGTGGCAACTAAAACAAAAGAAACAATAAAGTGTACAGTAGCTGTTATGTTCTGTTACTTTCTTTAATTATGTCTTTCTATTGTCTCACAATTTATCTATTTCTCAGATCCTTCACTTGATCTCGAATGTTCCTCGTGGGAACGATCTTGATTGCAGTCTTTTCCGAACAGTAGAAGTAGCATGTGATGCTCTCCTGGCCGGGAGAGTCCCCCGTGGTGATCCTACTCTCAGTCAACCACCCCATGGTCATGGACAGACGTAACGGTGACTACGGCACGCGCGATAAACGCACAGGTAGCTAACCCGCACTGGCACGCGGTCAGTCGTTTCCGTTAATGGGTGCGCCCAAAGCACAGCACGGAACCAGTACAGGGCAGAGCCCTCTCAGTAACAGGGGTCCAACCCCTCCACAGTAACCAAACAGGGGCCTTGCCCCTCCACAGTCCGCGCACCCTCGCCTGACTACCCTGGTTTGCCCAGTGGGCCTAACAAGTCGGTGTAGGAGGCTAGCAGAACCCCCGGGCCCGTGGGGTAGCTAGTGCCCTCCCTACACTAGTAGCTCTCCTTGGTACTACGTACGCGAGGGCCAGCAAGTCGGTACAAAGTGGCCAGTCCTAACCCCGAGTCCCTGAGGCGGCTGGCTCCGCTCTGCACTAAACAGGTACAGGTACTTCCCTTGGTACTACGTACCCAAGAGACAGCACACTACCACGTCTTTCTTTCTCAGTTCCATTCCTTTGTCTTTCCAGGAGTTCCACTCCTAATTCCCCGTAGGGTTTCAGCTCTTTTAACTCAAAACATCTAGGTTTCAGTTTCCAGTTTCACATTCTTACAATCCATGTTCTCAATCACGTTTATTTATTCATAGCAGGCAGCTGTTAATTCAATTCACAGGCAGCTATTATTTCTTTTCCACATTTTCCAAGACTGCAGTATTCATATATTCCACTAGTTCTTCCCATCCTAGGGTTCATGCCATACCCTAGGATCTATCATACAATCTAGTTTCTCATTCCTAGGATTCATGCAATGTCCTAGGTGCTATTTATGGTTCCATAATTTAACAGATTATACTAATAAACTTAAAAGCCACTCTACCGGTTACAACTGGAGTACTGGGGGCGTGATCGGGAATCCCGCGTGCCTCCGCAACCCCTGAGACTGCAACAGAACGGGGTCCTATTACAAGGATCAAACACAAAGAGTTTCTCAAAACAGTATATAGCTACTGTAGACGGGTAGAGGATTTAATTTCGAAAAGTACGCAACTCGAAACGCAGAAAATAGACTCCAAACGGGCCCTAAACGGGTCGAAAATGACGAAACAGTGCAAAATCAGACGTCTGGAACCTCTTCCAGACATCTTAAAAGGTGGATCAGAGGTTACCTTTGCTCTGCGTGGTCTCTCAGACGTCCAGAAGCCTGCGGGGGCGTCTGGCCTAGTTCCCAGACGTCCGATGGTTACCCCGGACGTCTGGAAGTTGCTCCCGTCGTCTGGCACTGTAGCCAGATGTCTGATTCGCGCTGGATGGCGAATCCGAACCTGCGCGTACCCATTTCCTCTCTCTCTTAGTACGGTCAGTCGAAGAAGAGGAAGATAGACGGAAATAACTCACCTTTCAGACGTCTAGACAGTCCTCTAGACGTCCTCCCAGCCGTCTGGTTGGAAGCCCAGACATCTGATTCTAGAGAAAATTCCAGAGTCAGGGCGCGACTCGCCCTCCGCTCGCGACGCTCGGTGGCACCGCGACTCGTCCGCAGCGCCGCGACTCGATCGAGCTGCAGCAGGCCTCCAGCGTCACCCCACGTCTGCTGCTCCCCCTCGCCGGCCGGCCCTAGCAGCCCCGGTAAGCTCGCCCTCTGGCCGAGCGCCTCCTCCCTCGCGCAGCACCTCCTCCCACGCTCACCGCGGCTGTCGCTGCCGCCGCTCACTCGCTCTCGCTCTTGCGCACCGGCTGGAAGGAGAAGAGGAAGGGGGCGGAGGTGATGAGAGTGAGGGAGAGGGCGTGGCGTTTTAAAGCCGCGCGGGGAGGAGAGAGAGCGGACAGAGGGCGCAGCCTGCAGCCGCAGGAGAGAGGGAAAAAGAGAGAGAGAGAGATGCGCTCGCAGGTATGCGCGCTCAGGTGCGTAGACGAAATCGCTCGTGTCGAAAAAATTGAATCCCAGACGTATGGAAGGGGTTCCAGTCGTTTGGTCCGACGTCTGGGCCACCTCCCAGACGTCTTAAAAGACGTCTGAAGCCACGCGTTCGTAACACACATCAACGGTCAAAATCGCGCGCGCCAATCCCACCTTGAATTTGCACTGTGGAGGGCGATTCGAACCTGTGCCCCACTATGTGGGGGCGAGGCGCTTTCCACTGTGCTACGCTCGCAGCTGTGTCGCGGAAATGCGAAGGTGGCGTGATGCGGGCAACCGTTGGATGAAGATCCAACGATCGTAAGCTGCTGTGGCCGTGAGGTGCTGAGGCTATGGGGCGCAAGGAGAACGCCTCTCAGCCATCTGATCGAAGATCGAATGGCTTAGATTCATCCTGCAGTGGAAGCGTTGGTGTTGCGCTGCGGTTGAGGAGCGCGGGGTTGCTGACACGTGGCGGCTTCATGACCGTTGATCATCAAATCAACGGTCAAAACTTCTTGGGCCAATTGTGGGCACTCCGGATGTCGGATTTAGTGGATTTTGAGTTTGTTGGATTCTGTTCGTCGCTCTGGATCCATTTGTGCGGTCCGATCGCTCATCTGAGACCTGTTTTGACATGTACTTGTACACATGACCGTTAATAATGCAGTATAAGTAGTCTTGTTGTGCAATGCATGCGATGCTCCTATTCCTATTTATGATGTATCCTCTGTGCATTTTACCTTTAAGACCGTCCCCTTTTGACAGAGTTATCATTGTACAATGCAGTGTTATCATCTACCACCCCGGGGTCATGGTCGCATTGTAGCGGTAACTGCGACACGAACAATAAGCGCACGAGTAGCTATCCTACACTGGCACGTGGTCAGTCCTCTCTGCTAGCAGATACGCTCTAACGTACAACACAAAATAGAACAGGGGCTACACCCCTCAACAGTCTGGCATCCTCGCCGGACTGTCCTGGTTAGCCCAGTGGGCCCAACATTAATCAGCGTAGGGAGGCCATTTCTAACCCCGGGTCCCAACCCAAGGAGAGACTAGCTCTCTCCTTACACAAAGGTGGAGGTAGCTCTCATCGATACTGTTAAGACCCACGACATCAAACGCTTTTTAAGATGTTTGGGAGTTGGTCCAGACGTCTGGTCAGACGTCTGGAATTAAATTTTTGTGCCGTACGATTGCGAGCTGCCGCCCTCTTTTATTCTCTCTCTTCCCGTCCTGCAAACACCTTTCCCACCCCGCCACGCCTTCAAATACTCTCTTCCTCCCTCTCCCTCACCACCACTCCACCGTCCCCTCCTTCTTCTTCCAGTTAGCGTGAGAGTGATAGAGCAAGGGCAGCAACTGCTGCCGGGTGAGCATGGGGAGGAGGTGCAGCGAGAAGAAGAGGTAGAGCGTGTGAGGAGGAGAGAGCAAGCTCGCCGGAGCTGCCCAGGGTAGGTCGATGGGTGCGTGCAGCGGGAGCGTAGCGCTGGGGAGGTGCTGCTGCAGCTCAGGCAATAGGCGAGCGCGACACGGCACGGCCGTGCACAGCAGACGGAAGTCGAGGAGGTCCTGATTCTGGGAAATTTTCCCAGAATCAAACATTTGGACCTACGTCCATATGGCGTGGGGGACGTCTGGAGTGAGATCCAGACGTATGAAAGGTACTACATTCCTCATCTTCTTCCTTTCTGCGGATCTAGCCATGCAGGCCATTCCTCCGAAAGCCCTGAGACATGCCGTGTTATGATCGTTTACGTATGCGTGTAGGTTTCGTTCTGGAAGGTGCAAGCACACGCCCTCCCACACAGATCAGACGTCTAGGCACAGCACCAGACGGCGGAGGGGGTCTCCAAACGTCCGGAGTGATAGACGAACGTCTGGAACTAGGTCCAGACGGTTCAGCGGGATCCTGGATGTCTGAAGAACAGTGCAAAAGTGAGGTATGATCTGAACCATCGTTTAAGACGTCTGGAAGGTGTTCCAGACGTCTGATTTGGGGCAGAGTTGTCATTTTTTACCCATTTAGGGTCCGTTCGAAGTCCGATTTCTACGTTTAAAATTTCGTTCTTCTCAGAATTTGTTCCTCTACTTGTTTAAAGTACTTGTATCCTATTCTAAGTAGTTCCTTGTGTTTGATCCTTATGTTAGGACCTCGTTCTGTTGCGGATCTGGGGGTTGCGGAGGCACGTGGACCTACCGATCACGTCCCCATCACTCCCGATTTTGCGGGTAGAGTGGCTTCCCTTAGTTGATTACAAACATTAATGCATATCTGAATTAAATGGTAGATCATAGGGTATGGCATGAATCCTAGGACCTAAAAACTAGATTGAATGTTAGATCCTAGGGCATGGCATGAATCCTAAGACTGAAAACTAGATTGAATGATAGATCCTAGGGTGTGGCATGAATCCTAGGAATAGAAACACTGAAATGATTGTCTTGAATGCCTGAATTGCAGTCTTGGATAAGTAGATAGAATAATGATAATTGCCTGTAATTGGATAACAACTGCCTGTGAAATGTAGTGTGCTGTTGCTAGTAATTGCTACATGTAATTACTGTTGTTTGGAATCTAAATACGAGCTGCTTGTATAAAAAAAAAATTGGAAAGGAAAAGAAGTTGAATGTTGGCACGCGTATTATTTGCGAATAAACCTGAAATTATGAAACCTAGTATGGCTTGAACTGAGAAACATGAGCATGAACCCTACGGGGAATTAGGAGTCGAACTCCTAGAAATAAATGGGATGGAACTGGAAAAGTGAATGGGGAAGTTTGTTGTCTCTTGGGTATGTAGTACTAAGGAAAGCACACGTTACCTCTTAGTGCAAAGGGGAGCCAGCCGCCCTAGGGACCCGGGGTTAGGTCTGGCCACTTTGTATCGACTTTTAGCCCTCGCATACACTGTACCAGGGAGAGCTACTAGTGTAGGGAGAGCGCTAGCCACCCCACGGGCCCTGGGGTCTAGCTAGCCGTCCTACACAGACTTGCTAGGCCCACTGGGCAAACCAGGGTAGTCAGATGAGGGTGCGCGGACTGTGGAGGGGCTGGACCCCTGTTACTGAGAGGGCTCTGCCCTATACTGGTTCCGTGCTGTGCTTTGTCCGCACCCATTAACGGAAACGACTGACCGCGTGCTAGTGTGGGGTAGCTACCAGTGTGTTTATCGCGCGTGCCGTAGTCACTGTTACATCTGTCAGCGACCTTGGGGTGGTTGACCGAGGGTAGGACCACCACGGGGGACTCTCCAGGCCAGGAGAGCACCACGTGCTACTTCTACTTCTCAGAAAAGACTGCAATCAAGATCGTTCCCACGATGAACATTTGAGATCAAGAGAAAGATCTGAGAAATAATTCGAGAACGAGTAAATAAGAGGAATAAAGAAAGAAACTAAAAACAACAGCTACTTGTCCACCTTTACTATTTTTCTTAGCTAGCTGGTTGCCACTCTACTCAGCGTTTCACTGACGTGTCACCTTTGTCACCTTTTAAGGACCAAGTGTTGAGCAGCTAGAGCCTGCGGCTACAGAGGGTACTGGGCCTAGTAGAGCCCAGTAGTTGTACTTTTGTTGTACCATTTTTTTTTGTAGTAGTGAGTATTTCTGTTTCACCTTGTACTTTTTTATTGTAAACTTCATATTTCTGTACCAGTTTTTAATTCTCTACGGTTGTGGTGGTATGTACTGTAGTAGTTATTTCCTTTACTGCTGTACTTTGTTACTGTTAGTTACTTGCATGGTGAATGTGGTTTATTTTACTGCTTTTTGGTTACTTTCTCGTTGGAAGACTAGGTCTTGGGATCAGTCGAGTTGTCTGATTCTCGTGTCCTGTAGGGATTCGGGAACCTGGTCGTAACAGATACCATGTACACGAGGGTGTTGAACGTATACGAACGCTACGCTAACGTGTTCGATTTTGGAAAACCTGTCGTTGTAGTTCGAAAGAGAGGAATTTGTGTTCAACAAATAAAATTTATACCGAAATTAAAATTCCGGGTCGAACACAGGGAGGCGGACGTTTGATTTAAAAACTACGTGTTTCTTTTTATTTGTTATGGAATAATCCAATTTAAAACTATCTAATTATTTACAATAAATAGAAGAGAGTAAGAGAGAAAGAGAATATTACACAAAGAAATCAAAATGAGATGTAGAATAAACAAGGAATTTATCATTAAGGAGATTGTTCATTTCACTCTTACAACTACAAAGCATAAAACAATTACTCTAGAAAGCGATAAATTTACTCTAGAAAGCATTAAAAGAATGGAGGGAGAAATATCCTCCTCGACGATTGCTTGGAGGACGAGCAAACTACACTAGAAAGCAGTAAGAAGAATAGGGAGAGAGAAATCCTCCTTGACGGTTGCTTGGAGGACGAGCTGGACGGGATGACGCTTGGACGAAGGAGAACGAAGCAGGACGAAGGAGGATGAAGCAAAGGAACGGGAACGAAGCAGCACGCCGTCGTCGTCGTGGGATCCACTTCCGAAGGGGAACGGAAATTGGACTTTATCTCGCGAGAAGCATCACGGGTGTGGGACAAGCTTCTCTTGAGCTTTGGAGGGGTAGAGAGGAGAAGGGATGAGAATTTCGTATGGAGGGCAAAATGGACATTACAACTTCAAAAAAATAAATGAGGGGTCTTTAGCGACGGATAAAACCGTCGCTAAAGCCCCCAATGTTGGCGTACCCTCCGCGCCCACGCGCGCCCGCTCAACTGCCCGCGCACGCAACGCTTGCGCACGTTTGTCGATTCTCAGCCGTCCGATCGCGAGATCGGACGGCTTAAGATGCGTCTCCGCCTGCTCATTGTGTGCCCGCCTAGCACATGCGATCGCGCGTTCACGCTGCGTGTTCAATCGTGCGTGAACGCTATCGGGCGCGTGCGACCGTCCGATCTCCATCTGACGCTCCACGTGCCTCAATTGCCCGCGCCTTCCAGCCCCTCGCCGCGGCTCAAACCTGCGCCCGCCGCTCGTGAAAGCGCGCTCGACCGTTGCACTATGGGGCGCAGATGGTCGAGTGGGCGCTTTTAGGCGCGGTCGACCACAGCCAATGGATCAAGATCCAACGGCGGAGAGCGAGCGGGTGCGGGGCCTTTGTGGAATGCGTGCGGCTGTTTGGGCTGTCGAGATGGCACCACGTGGTGACATCTTGGCCGTCCATCTTCTGGAAGTTGTAGATGGTGCCACGGATGTCGGATTGACTTGATTTTTGCGTCGTTGGGCTGCGATCGTTGATCCGAATTCATCCGTGCGGTCGGATTTGTCATCTGAAGTGCGGATTTTCACCATCCTGGCCCTTGATCTTCTAGGGTTCCCCGGTCACTATCTGATGCTACGGATGTCTGATTAGGGCGATCTTGGAGTCGTTGAACTCCAATCGTTGCCTTGATCACATCCATACGGTTGGATCTTTGATCCGAGGCCCTGATAAAATGTTTTCCCTGTCCAAGCACATAAAAGGAGATAATTAACCTACATTTTATTCAAACTACTCTAAATGCAAGATGATGCATGTTATGCAATATTTGTATAATGAAATGCAATCCTATTGGTGAGACGCCAGTCCTCTGTAGTTCTAATATGTCGTAGTATAGTATAGAGAAGCGGTTACCAGTTTAATACAATTTGTTACTCGGAAATAAAAGTTTTCCCGAGGTCGAACTCAGGGAGCAAATTGTATTCTAGAAGTACAAAGTTTCTATTACAAAAATGAAAGAGAGAGAGAGAGAGATTTGTCTTGTTGGCTTTTTCTTCTTCTCTTCTTTCTCTTGTCTTTGTCTTCTTCTTTTCTCTTCTCTTTGGTTCTTCAGTCTTCTTCCTTCTTCTTCTTCTTTCTTTCTTCAGGGCTTCTTCTCTTTCTCCTCGTGTTCTTCTCTCTTCTTTGTCTTCTTCCTTCTGCTCTTCTTCTTTCTTTCTTCCTTGCGGTGCCTGTTCTTCTTTTCTTCTTCTCCAGGGCGTCGTTTGATTTTTCAATCAGACGACTTAAGTGGCTTCTGCTACAGTGCGTCCTCCTTCCTTCTTTCTTCTGTGTCTTTCTTCTTCTTCTTCTTGCAATCCTTCTTCTTCTTCTTCTTCTTCTTCTGCTTTGCTTCAAGCAGCCACGGCTCTAGCTGCTCCTTCCTTCTTTCTCTTCTCCTTCTTCCTCTGCGATCTGCCTTCTCTTCTTCTTCTGTGCCTGCACGCTCACAGTTTGGTCAGGGCAAAAACCTACTCTACCCTCCCCCGCGTCTCTCTCTCTCTCAGAATTCACTCGTAGGATAGCTCTCCCAGAGCCGCCGGGTATTCAGATACGGGTCACGCCCGGGTCCAGGCCTACCGCCGTGCGGTGGTGGGTGAGGAGTGCAAGTCGGGTAAACGGGTCGGGCCAGGTCCTCGGGGGGTGGTCGGGGACGAGGCTGGGTGAGCAGGTGAGAGGGACCTCACCCCGTGTGTTGGGGAGATAAGCCTATAGCACTTTTTGCATTTATGCGGGCGTGCGGCTTCAGAATCCACCAAGGTGGGACTAAATGTCTCACCCCAATTTGGCGCCTACAGCTGAGAAAGCTGCAGGCAATTGCGGCTGTGTGCGAAGCCTTCACCCCAGCTGTAGGCCTGGGCAGCTACGTAAGGGTGAACCACGCGTCCTGGCGAGTCAGACCTGGGCGAAGCGAGGCTACAGCTGCAAGCGGAAGAAGCTCCACCTGCTCAGCAATGGCGGCGGAGGGCGGGTGACCTGTTCACAGCAATACGACCTCTCGGCCTAGTCAGAAGGTGCAGGGAGCTTCGCCAGAGTGCGGCGAAGCTCGTGCAGGTGGTGGAGAGGCGTGGGGCGGCGTGCAAGGGCTGCCCTAGGTCAGACTGTGGCTGGGGGAATGGGTTTGTTCGGGGGGTCTTTAGGCAGCGAATGGCAGGGAGTGACGGGGTGGAAGTGGTTCAGCGTGAAGAGGCGGAGGTTTTGGGTCGGTTGGCGAATCGTGTGGGGTGGTGGAATGATGGGAGCGAGTTGCCGGAGGTTGGCCGGAGATGGAGAAGGTGAGGGCGATCAGGCGCGGTCGAAGGGTGGTTGTACTAACTGAAGTAGGGAAAAGAAAGAGGGGAGGAAGGGAAAGAACTGTACCTACTTGGAGGGACGAGGGGGACCGGAGCAGGGCAACAGTCGTATCGACTGTCGCCGGAGAAGGTGCCCAGAGAGAGAGGGCGGCGGCGAGGAGAGAGCGGGAGAGCGCGCGCTGGGTACGGCGCGACGCGGGAAGAGCGGGCGAAGGCGGCTCTACTGCTGGTAATGCGGTAGAGCGACGAGGAGGAGGAGGAAGAACCGCCGGAGCAGGGGGCTTCTGCCAGAGTGGGAAGAGAGGGAAGAAGGGGGGGTTTCTCCGTCAGAACCGAGCTGCTGAGTTCGGTAGACGGGGGCGGCTTTTATAGAGGTGGAATCAGAGAGGATGGCAGAGGGAGGCGATGTGCCTCCCTCGCCGGAGGACGCCGGAGATGGAGACCCATACCTTCCGTGCGTTCGCACGGGAGGTATGGGTAGCCGCAGAGACCATGGAGGTGTCCCTGCAACAGCAGACGTCGCAGGGAACCCCCGGTTATCTTGGCAGAGGGTCTCCCTTACCCTGCGCGGCGCCATGCTCCGCGCAAAGTCGCCGGAGCATGACGCTGCTCAGGGTTTTGCAGGGAGGACCCAAATGCAAAGAACGAAGAAGAGTTAGGGGCCGAAATGCGAGGGTTTCAAAAATTGAGGGCCAAAAAGTAATAGATGAGGACCAAAATGTAAAGTTGGTCAAGAAGGTCTCTTCCTAGGCTCAAGTTTTTATACATGACTAATTAGGACCTAAGGATTCTGATGGTGAATTTTATTTCTAGATCAGACCTTGTTTGACTGGTCAATTTACGTGAAAACCCAAATTAAGTCATTAATTGGACATGGTTCTCAATGTAGGTCAAAATGGGTTCCTAAGGCCAAATTGAAGGTTCTAAACCCTACAGATTATTTTTCTATGAATTTTAGAGGGTTTATTTGATTTTTTATTTGCCTCGAACCTCGTGAATTGAAGTGGGTTTATTTTTAGGGTTAGAGGATGTCATTTAATTCCTTAGAGTTACTGTAGCCCTTATTGGATCAACTCATCCCACTTTTCTTCTTATTAGGATAGTTTGACCTATGTTTGGACCCTGAGTTACCCTGTTTTCAGATTGAATTGGTGAAATTGCATTTTTACCCCTTAGTTTCTGTTTTCTTCACAAACTCAGAATTTCTCTGAACCGAGACTTTCTAAAGTTATGTAGGAGCTTTTTCTTGCAAATCTGGGTTAGATAGTGCTAGTTTAGGGTTTATGAAGAGGTTCTCACCACCTATGCTTAAGAACATGCATAAATAGACATTTTAAGTAGTGTAAATGTGTTTACATCATACCCCCATGCCTATCTTTTGCTAGTCCCTAGCAAAAACTATATGCTATTTATAAAAGAATTAGGTTACATTATTTGGACCTGAGTCATTTTCAATCATTAAGAGATTGTCTACTTAGGAACTGAACTTTCAAAGACACAACAGCGCCCGGGTATCAGCCAAAATGCAGACCGCCTCAAGCCCTCGCCTTATTCAAAGAAAAATTTCTTTTTCTCTTTTTACTCTTTTCTAATTTTTTTGGATTTCCAGATTTTAGGGTTTAAGAGTGGCTTTCTACGACCATTCAACTCACCCAAGATTTGATGAGAACCCTAAGTCTTTAAGCATCTTATTGTGATTGTGATAGACTCGTTGACCGGCAATTAAAACGGACTTCGGATTTCTACGCCTCTAGGTGACCTCAAAAAGAATTCTGCCTAAAGGTGTATCTTTACAACCGGTAGCTTTCTCCTTACTTTTATTTTTTTTACGGGGTCAACACAAAGGTGAATCTAGTGTATATCTCCCCGGTTTATTCTACTTCTCCGCTTCTTCCTAAGTGTTTTGGGAATTTTTAGTGCGTTTTCTGAGTTGGGTTTTGGACAACTGGTTGATGAGCTGTTACCACCGACAACTTGCCAGCCATACTCGTGCGGCGAAGTGTGGCTTATTTCTTTTTGTTCTTTTCTCCTTTTCTTTTTGATTTTTTTTTATCTTTCTTTCTTTTTTTTTAAATAGGTGGCTTCCCTGGTCTAAGATTTACCTAAAGGCAGCAAAAAGAGAAAGGTCTAGTGACTGGGCTCTGGACAACCTACCTATGGGTTGTTATCCACGATAACTTGCCAGCCATATCACCCTAGAAAGTTCATTAGCTACCCAATTTCCGTTAAAATCGCCGAACAACGAGTCAGTGCAAAGAAAGTGTGTAGATGCTTAAGACTCAAAATTTCCTCAAATCAGAGGGCGGGTTGATAAGTCGTGTACTTATCACCCAAACTTTATTTACTCCAATTAAAATAAAATTCAAGTTGGCGAGAACTCGAAAAACAAATCCACATTTTAGTGGATACACGGGCTGATTAAGTCCAAAGACCTGAAGGATCTTTGTGTTCAGATCTTAATGTAGTATTTCCTAAGATTGAAAATTTTCTTAAACCCAAATTCTCTTTCCTAATTCCATTTTTTTTTAATAAAAGAAAATAAAACAAATCTACGGAGGTGACGAATGAATTCAGAGATAAATATCCACCCCCCTTGTCTATCTGATGCAATGTCCTCATTGTATTCAAAAGACATAAAACAGAGTGGAAAAGTGTAGAAAGCACCTGAATTGCGTGAATGTCAGGTCCGCTCTGAGATGAAAATGAAAAAGAACTGTATATGTGCTGAGTTTAGTGCCTTCAGCTAGGCACACAATACAAGGAAAGAAATGAAAAATTCACAAGTGCAGGTCATAATTAGAATAAACAGAAGAATCCTTTAACCTATCAAAAGAGGTCCACAGATGTGGACCAGATTGTGGTGCAGACCCACACCCCATAATCGAGAATATCTTAGGTTCTGGATAAAAATGACCCAAAACGTAAAATCAGAATGCAAGTGAGGTCGGGCCTACGATTTATGAGGATGCAACCCAAGACCAAAAAGTCGGGTTACAGAGAATTGAAGCTCAAAAGGATAATCGTTGAATGTGTGCTTGAGTTGAACATCCCCGAAACAAATGTTGTAAGGGTTCTGATTTGATGGTTTCAGCTTAAAAGGAACCCTTCGACTCAATCTTCTATCTCCTCCAAAATTAACTTCCCAAATCAGAACTTCCTAGCTCCTATCCTCCTCATTCAGCATATTAAATTCCAGGACCTCTTGTATATTCATCACCCCATCTGAAATCTCCAAGTTTAAATGATGTGGCAAAATCAAAATTGACTTGGGTCTAATTATCTTAGAATTAGAATCATTAATAAGCTCAACAGGGTGTAACTGATAATCAGGGCATTGAATTGATTTCTCAAGAAAATGCGATTCTGGATCCGTAATGTGTGCCCTAATAAGATCAGTTTCCTCAGTTATTGGGCTATCAAATGATCTATCAGATTCCTCAGGCCTAATCGTCTCACAGAAATCGTGTTCAGAAAACTCGCGTGAGACTACGCAACTTGAATCTTCACCATCAGGATCCGTATCAATGTATGTCCCAAAATCAGTTGTCACTTTGTGTTCCCCAGAGACATACGTTTCCTCGTAACCCGGCTCAGGGATCTCAGGTGAAGAAATCAGATCATCCTTAATTGATTGCTTTAATTTAATCTGGTCAGCCTCGTAACACGTGTCCCCCCAACAGGTGCCTGAGCGGGTTCTGTCATTGTCTTTCCTGAAGAGGGTTCATCCTGGGAATTATTCCAAGATTGAATCAAAGCAACCACGAATCTCATCCTCAATTTCGCTAATTTCCCAAGTAGAAACTCACCCGGGTTCTTATCCTTAACATCCTGGAGCCAATCCAACAAAGACTTATTCAAATCATCAATCATTTCAATCAGGGGCTACAATCTCTCAATGCAAGGTATTGGCTGAACTTCTAAAGATTGAATGATATTCCTCAAGTTAGCCAGAACCTTATCTTGAACCTGGTTAACCTGAACCAAATGAGTTGGTTCAGGGTTGGGCGGGTTTGACATCAATGCAGAGGAATTAACGAATTGAGATTCGTTATACCCTTCCTGATAATAGGTCATTTCAGATTGTTGAAAAGATGGTGATGACCTAAAGGCAGTGAAATCAGAGGATGGGTGAGGATCGATGTATCCTTCTTGATTGTAGATCGTATTAGGTTGTGCATGAAAGGAAGACGATCTATAATCGATGTAGCTCTGAGAAGGATAGAAATCAGAATCAAAGTGTTTAGGGTTAGACCCTAAACATGGAGGTCCGGAATTGTATCCCCAATCCGAATTATCCCAACTAACTGATGGTTGATTATAGTACGAGTTGGGATAATCGTCATGTTGAGGATAATTCACAACAGGAGGGAAAGAGCGGGAATGCGTGAAATATGTGGAAGGATTCATGAAACACGGGAGGAAGAAAGGTGCCCTGCAATACAAACAATCAAACCTGTCCCTAAATGGGTTATCCTACAGACCTACAGACTCCCAAAACTCATCTTGAGTTAAAGGAACGATTTGATCTACTTCCGTCTGTTCAATCCAACCAGTTAGAAGGAGGGACTGGGGAGAAGGTTCTTCCTTTGGCTTGCACCTCCGGTTCCTAGTGCACCTCCCAGCCGCGATCGTTTCACTCTGCTCTCCTAGCTAAACATCAGATTGAACAGTAGAAACAGACTAATCGAAAATAATCTCGTTCTGGGTTCTGAAGAGCGAGTCCAATCCTTAAGGCCAATGTCTACTCTGTTTTATTTAGGGCTTGGTTTGAATGTGCTTTGGAAAGTGATGGGCCCTTTAAATGGGTTGTGCCCTTAATGATTGATTGATTTGTGTGTGAGTGCACAACCAGTGGTTTTCAAGTAAGATTATTTTTGATGTGGTGAATTTTAAGGTTCAAATATTTCTTAGTAGCTTTTAGGATTCAACTTTAGGTATTTTCAAATAGGTTTAGTTGGCACACCAGGTTTTGCAAGCACGGGTGAAGATGTTTTCCTTTAAGGCGCGAAAAGAATGTGGAGTGCCTGGTAAATCCCTAAGAGTTGAACCTAAGTGACAGCTACTTGATGAGTTTATTTTATTTGAAGTGGTGCTGCCCAAACAACTCAAATAATTGGCCTGATGCACCACTTAATTAGGCACACAAATGATTACCTAATCTGATTTCTACTCAATTATGTGTTTGAATGTGTGTACCGGTTCCTGAGGTCGGCTTACCAGTTGAGTTTGAAAATCAGATGAGGTTGTGTACCTCTTTGAGATTTTTTTAAGTTTTTTCTTTTTTTTAATGTGGGGGTTGAGGTGAGTATGGGTGTCAAACAACAAACAATCTAACCTTAGAGTTTATAAAAACACCTAGATTGATTGATGTTTGAATTATTATGTTGTGGAATGAAATCTAATGGGTGGGGGGTGGGGGATAACTCACAAAACCTTCTATAGCATTTTACTCCGATCTACCACTTTTGCCTGTCTCGAAAGAGTACTTGCAATCATAATAAGAAAGGAGAAAAGTGAGGTAAATGATTTGTAAGTTAGAAAACGAGAAGAGAAACCAAAGAGCGTTGCCTCCCCGGCAACGGCGCCAAAATGTTGAGCACACGAAATGGTCCCCAGCAACGATGCCAAAATATTGAACGTTACGAACGCTACGCTAACGTGTTAGGTTTTGGAAAACCTGTCGTTGTAGTTCGAAAGCAAAGAATTCGTCTTCAACAAATAAAATTTATACCGAAATGAATTCCGGGTCGAATACAGGGAGGCTACGTTGATCTATATTCGCAGTTATATTTTTTAGGATTCTTGATAAGCAAGGCGATATAATTACAATGGAGCTATCAGAGAGAGAGAGAGAGAAAGAGAGAGAGAACATGCATTCAATATTTCAAATGCTTATATAATCAAACTAAATAAAAGTTACACTAGAAAGCGGAAAATCAATTACACTATAAAGCAGGAAAATTCTACACTAGAAAAGCTGTAAATAAGAATGGGAGAGAGAAGTTCTCCTCGACGGTTGCTTGGAGGACGAACCGGACGGGACGACGCCTGGACGAAGGAGAACGAAGTAGGACGAAGCAGAAGAACAGGAACGAAGCAGCACGCCGTCGTCGTCGCGGGATCCACTTCCGAAGGGGAACGAAAATTGGACTTTATCTTGCGAGAAGCATCCCGGGTGTGGGACAAGCTTCTCTTGAGCTTTGGAGGGGTAGAGAGGAGAAGGAAGGGATGAGAATTTCGCATGGAGGGGGTCTCCTTTTATAGTTGCAAGGAGTGGGGGCAAAATGGACATTACAACTTCAAAATAATAAATGAGGGGTCTTTAGTGACGGATAAAACCGTCGCTAAATCCCCCAACGTGGGCGTAGCTTCCACGCCTACGCACGCCCGCTCAGCTGCCCGCGCGCGCAACGCTTACGCACGTTCGTCGATTCTTAGTCGTCCGATCGCGAGATCGGACGGCTTAAGATGCGTCTCCGCCCGCTCGTTGTGCGCCCGCCTGGCTTGTGTGATCGCGCGTTCAATCGCACGTGAACGCTATCGGGCGCGCGCGACCGTCCGATCTCCATCTGACGCTCCACACACCTCAATTCCCCACGCCTTCCAGCCCCTCGCCGCGGCTCGAACCCGCGCTTGCCGCTTGCGAAAGCACGCTCGACCGCTGCGCTATGGGGCACGGATGGTCGAGCGGATGCTTTTAGGCGCGGTCGATCACAGCCGTTGGATCAAGATCCAACAGCGAAGAGCGAGCGGGTGCGGGGCCTTTGTGGAATGAGTGCGGCCGTTTGGGCGGTCGAGATGGAGCCATGTGGCGCCATCTTGGCCGTCCATCTTCTGGAAGTTGTAGATGGTGCCACAGATGTCGGATTGACTTGATTTTTGCGTCGTTGGGCTGCGATCATCGATACGAATTCATCCGTGCAGTCGGATTTGTCATCTGAAGTGCAGATTTTCACCATACTGGCCCTTGATCTTCTAGGGTTCCCCGATCACTATCTGATTCTATGGATGTCTGATTAGGGCGATCTTGGAGTCGTTGAACTTCAATCGTCGCCCTGATCACATCCATACGGTTGGATCTTTGATTCGAGGCCCCGATAAAATGTTTACCCTGTCCAAGCACATAAAAGGAGACAATTAACCTCCATTTTATTCAAACTACTCTAAATGCAAGATGATGCATGTTATGCAATATTTATATAATGAAATGCAATCCTATGCTTAAGAACATGCATAAATAGACACTTTAAGTAGTGTAAATGTGTTTACATTAGAGGGCCAGCTCACTTGCCATACCTAAGTCCAAACAACCAACCAACATGCTTGTATAAGCGAGGTATTTCATCATAAATCAAGTATCCATGTCACTATACTTTTATTACTTTCCTAATTCCTTGTAAGGTTCTTGCATAGTACTCATTTCATTCCAATATGAGGCATGTAACTCTATTCACATTCAGGTTTCTTATTCATAGAACAGGCAGCTCGTGATTTAACAGGAAAAGCATTCAATCATATCAATTTAGTTGGCAATTACTCACAATATGGAATTCATCAGCATGTATACTAAAATTGAAAACAACGAGGTTCAAGTGCTGGAATGTAAACATGCACCATTCTCAACACTAGGGTTCATATCATGTCCTAATTTTCAAGTAGAGATCTCTAATTTGGCATGCACTTAACAATTTAATTCAACAGGAGTAGAGAGGACCACTCTATCAAAAGATACGGGTGATATGGGGGCACGAACGGGAATCACGATGTCTCCGTAGGTCCCGTGTGCACTACGGACTGGAGACCTATTCCAAACAGTTGGTCAAACCTAACATTAACATCGTTGACCAATATTTGAGTGCACCAATTAGGCTAAAAATGACGTGGAAACACTTCTAATATGTAGGAAATTCAGCAAGAAAACCAACGGTACTTTAATTGTGCAAATTTGACTTCGTTTGGGCTCTGAATCGACCCAAACACTCTTGATTCACCTGAACCGGATCAGGCAGGATGGTCTGGCTGGACCGGCCGCAGTAGTGCATCCAGACCGACATCAGACGTCTAGGGTGAGTCCCAAATGTCTTAAACGTGCGCGGAATCTCACCTTGCGTTCCTACTTCTATTCTAGTCATTTGCTACCCTTACAGCCATTGGAGGGTGTTACCAAACGTCTGACACTACACTCAGTCGTCTGGGAGAGCAGTCGAGTGTCTGATACCACCTCCAGACATTCGAAAATGCCTCAAATGTCGCACTAGCACGCCTTCCCAATGCGTCTTATACTTGCGTAGTGTACATAGCTAAGACCATGTTTAACGACTGTTAGGATAGCGGAACATGGTTTTCGCACTTGCACACACCATGAGCAGAGCTTACCTCGGTATTTTGCATGCTTCCAGATGTCCTGAGCTCCCTCTGGAGATCTGACGATCCCTCCACACATCTGCCAAACGTTGCAAATGTTTGAAAGCCGCGGAAATCGCGGCCAAACTCTGCGTGCAGGACCTTCCTCGCAGCGGCTCTCCTCCTCTGCGTGTTGCTACAACTGCAGCAATGACCCTACAGCAGTAGCTTCTCCTCCTGCCGCTCTCCCTCTTCCTCCCACACACACTCCTCTCCCCTCACACTCTCCCTCTCCTTGCTACTCTCACTCTCCTTCTCTTTGACTCACGCTTGTAAGGGGGAAGGAGGGAAGGGGGTGGGTGGCCTTTGAAACAAAGAGTGGACGGGGTGGTGTGGATGTCGAGGAGGGTTCAGGGTTTTATAGGGGAGGGCGTAGGATTTGTGGGGTGGCGTGGGATATGGTGGGGTTGGGAAAATTGCACCTGGCCTAACAGAACAATTTCTGAGGTGTTGAAATTGCACAAGAACCCTCCCAAAAGCTAAAAAACTCCACACGGGATCTTTTTGGTACGTAAAATTTATGAAAAAGCCCCTAAATTTTCAGAAAAGCTCAAATGACCCTCAGGATGAGTAATTTCACAAGCATTGGATATATATAATAGTTTTTGATGACTAATTGAAACCCTCAATCCAAATCATTTAGATCTTTGCTACATGCCATCGTTTACACCCAACATAGCTACAATAAGGATTATGCGATTTGAAAGGTAATAAAGAAGTATCATGTACAAAGGCAAGATTGTTTTTCAAAACTTCGAAGTCTCGAAATAAATAAAAATTAGTATAATGGAAAACTGAGTCATCCTTAAGGAGAAAAATCATCTAAATTATCAATTACTAACCTAACTATTTTTTTTTGGATCTTTGGAAATTTTTCAATATTTTTTGAATTTTATAATAAAAGATGATAAGTATTCCTTATAATAACAACTAATCTTATATTAACAAAATAAAAAAGCACAAAAAGTAAAAGAAACTAACTAAGAACTAGAAACTAAGAACTTCATCAAAATAAAAATAATTTACTAGAATAAAAATTTATTAATGGAAAATAATGTCAAATTATAAGTAGAGAGAGAGTGTGGAGAGAGAATGAGTAAGTGGAAAATCTGGACTCGAGAGTGGAGTGGGTGTTGACTACGTTGGTGGGAAGGTGAGAATTCGCTAATGGCTCACGTGCTCGAGAGAGGGAGGGAGAGAGAGAGGGTAGGAGAGGAAGAAAAGGAGAATATGAGATATGTTGAATGAGATGTGTGTAGAGGGGGGCTCATGTGAGGTATTTGTAGCCTCCGTAAGTCCTGAAATTATCAAGATTTTGGAAAATTTCTTCCTAATTAATTTGATAATTTTGAGATTGTTAAGAAATAAATTTGTTGGATATTTTAGAGATAAATTTGGTAAGATTAGATGTTCTATTATTTTTAATCTTTGTTATTTTTGTAAGTATGTTATTATGATTTATTTAATTTACATGTATACCTAACCCTTCCTCTATGTACAAAGAAAGTTAAGGCTTCCTTTTTTAAACACAAAAATCAATTTGATATTTTTCAACGTGGATGAGTTAAAAACTCTAAATCCCATAAGCAATGGGATTTTCCCATGATTTTAGGGATAGGAATCTTATTTTGGTTCTTTTTCTTTCTTTTCTTTAATTTCCTTCTTGTTTTTTTCCCTTTATTCCTACGTTATCGTTGCATGGGCGTTATTTTTGAACTCCATCTTTACCATTAAGTTTCTTAGTTTATGATCTTTCATATGAATCCTATATTGGATATATTTTTTTCTCTCATTTTCTCTTACCTACGATAAAAATTAAAGAAATGAGATTATATAAAAACGTAAAATAAAAATCCAAAAAAATGCTAGAAAAATAGGTGAAAAAATTATGCAAAATGGTGACGCAATCAAGTACATTCTCTTGATTGTATTAAGGGATCCAACTAACCACATTAGTGTGTCGACATATCTGAGAGTTAGATCCGAATTATCGATCAAGTGATTCCGCTTAGGTTGACTCACCAAGGGCATATAATTCCAATAGGCTGTCCAACCTTCCTCTTTATGCTTTTATGTTGATTCCTAAGGTTTAGAAGTATTAATTTACGTGCTTGAAGTTTGGATTATGGTTTGCATGTGGAGGATCCTCATGCATGTAGCTCTTATGGTTGATTTTGGGAGATTTTTAGTCGTAGCTGAATGGTTTCGAATTTTAAATTTTCTTGGTGGTTTTGATGGATTTCTAGAGTCTTTATTTGTGTTTTAGTCCTCCCCTTATCTTAATTATGGATGGTTTAGGGTTAGAGGGAAGATTTGCATCCACAATCATCCATTTGCGACCTTCTTGAAAAACCCTTGATAGAGCTAGCACCAGTAGCTAACGTTAGCTAGCCCTGAGAAGGGTATTAACGTTAGCTACATCATTTGTGATTCATTGGAGGTGGCCTAACGTTAGTAAGCTTGATTGTGGTTAAAATGGGATTTTGGGTTAAATTTAACCCTAATTACACCCCATTTAGTCCCTCATTGAATCTACACCATAAATTGAGACTAATGAATAGTTTGAACCTTAGTGGGATGGATGAAATTGCAAGGAAACCCTAATGGCCTAATGAGAGGTTTAAGTTGGTATTAAAAGCTCTATATAGAGACTAAGGGGTCCTAATTGGCTAATGCAAGGCCTAACCATTAAGTAATGACCCCGTCAAGGACTGTAATAGTTGTAAACAAATGGCAATGGGGTTTAGGCCTAATAACCGTGGGATGCTTGTGCTTAACTAGAGAAGTTGGAAGAGCTATATGGTAAAAAGGGGAAATTGAGTTAAACCTTAAGAAATGGGTTGCAAGGGCTTGAAGTATAGGTTAATGGTGGGATTAAGGTTCTCTAAGTACTAATGAAAGGTTAAACCTTGAATCCCCTAAGTGTAGGTTCTAGGAGGATGTTGGGAACATCTTATAAAACTTAGTTAAAGACTAGGATTTAAAGCTTAGGTGCTAACCTGTTTCGATCATTTTCAAAAACACGTTGCATTGTAGTATAATGATCAAAGCGAATCAAACATTTAAATTTATAATTCGAATTAAAAGAGAAATCCGAGGTTGTCTCTCGGAGCAAGTAAGTGTGCAATTACCACTATTTCATTTTAACTCACCAACTAGATTGAAAGGATTTAATTTCGTAATTGTTAAATCTAGTCTTAATATAATTGCAAGAACTAATACTTAATTGAAGATAATCAGAGAATAAATGTAATTAAGCACTAAATGTTAACTCACTGAGCTTTAGAAATCAGATCAACAACCAACAATTGAAACATTTAATTCATTTCTTGCAATTGATGAGCCCTTACAAATAAGTCCTTGGAATGATGCAATTAGGTCTCTACGAATTTGCAAATCAGTCCTTTCTTCTGCAATTTGGCCTTCCTCTCTTCTCCTTCTTCTTCCTTCTTTTTCTTCTTCTTTTGCTTGTGCAGATCGTTAATGGAGGAGGACAGCCGCGCAGTTCTAGGCTTGAATCTTTAGACCGAGGTGTCGATGAGGTTCAGCGTGGTGCACCGGGGGTGAAGGAGTTGATGAATTGAGGCTGCGGTGTGCGGATGTGGCCGGTGATGGGCCGTCGAAGATGGGTTGGGCGCGACAGTCGTCGGGTGCGTAGGGCGTCGATACTACATATTGAAGGGACGAGGAGCTTCGCCGTTGTTTACTGAAGATGATGGCGGTGGCAATTGGCCGTGACGGAGGTCGAGGATGGGCCGGCGGATGTGAAGAGGGTGGCAGGGGTGGCGTGCGTCTGGTGGGCGATTAACGACATCGAAACTTGGATCCATGGAGTCGGGAAGTTCCGCAGTGGTTCACTGAAGGTGGTGGCGTAGTTGGCTTGGTGGTTTGAAGCCGGAGGAGGGCCACCGGACCTGAAGAAGTCGCCGGCAGACGTGGGTGTTTGGTGCTGGTGTCAAGGTGTCGGAAGCCCAAATTGGGAGAGGGCTTTTGCTCGGGATGATGTGGTGGAGTTTTGTAGGTGGTTAGAGAGGCAAGAGGTGGCGTGGAGTGGATGCCAAAGTGGATGCCGATGCATGGCCAGAGCTTGCCGTGCATGGGGAAGATGATGCGGACGGGTGCGTACAGTGGTGGATCCTAAACCTGAAAAGGGGAAACTACCTTATAGAGAGAGGAGAAGATAAAAGAGTACTTGACAGGAGGAGAGGAGGCTGGAGTGTGAGGGAGGAGGTCACCGGCATGCTCGTTGGACTTAAAGAAGGAGGAGGTGGTGTTGGATTTTGGAGCAAAGAAGAGGCGGATGAACCGCCTTCTTTGATGGGGAGAACGGCGACGACGAGGGGAGACGAAGCCCTCAACCAATTTCAATGGAGGAGCGGTGGAGGAAGGAGGTTGGAAAGTTCCAAGGTCGACGTTAATGGCGGTGTTCGAGGAGGAAGAAGGAGGGAAGCTATGCTTGCTAAAACTCGACGACTTGTAATGGCGTGAGGCAAGGAAGGTTTATAGCTTGTTGGCGTGCGAGAAAAGGGCTGGAGGTTGCACGAATAACCTCGCAGGAGTTGCGTGGCCGGCGAAGCTGGAGGTGGAAGGTGAGGTTGTTGCTGGAGGGGGCATTTTTGCAAAGAATTTGAAAGTTGAGGCGGCATTTGTAAGCAAATCAGGAATTAAGGACCAAAATGTAAAGTTGACCAAGATGAAGTTTAAATGAACCTAAATTTTTATGGTAGCCTAATTTGGACATAAGGAAGTTGATGGTGATTTCAATTTTAGGTTTCGATACTGTTTGCATGGTCAATTTATGTTTAGATCTAAAATGTATTAAATACCCGTCTATGATTATATTTTAGGCCAAAACGAGTTTCGATCGTCAAATTGATTGTGCCAAACCTTATAAAATATTTTTACTTGATTTTTAAAAGGTTTAGATTATACTTATTTCCATTGGAATTGTTTTAATTGAAATGAGGTTGAAATTAGGATTTTTTATTAGAATTAAACATTTAATTTGAATGTAAATCCTAAATTACCCAATACCAACCCATTTTTGTGACATTTAAGCTCAATTGATCTTTAACTAATCATAATTTCACCCTCCAGCTATTCTGCATTCATTACTATTCGTGAAAATTACAGAATTAACCCCTTTTTCTATTAATTCCTCTTTCTTCATCCCTGATTGAGTTATATCCTTCAATGTATTAATTAAGTGAATTTAACCTTAGAACTTAGATAAATTAGGTTAGTTATAGAGAATGATGGCGATGCCATCACTAGGTTGTACAGCTACTTATATTATATGTAAATATGAGAATAAGCCATATGGCTAGCAATGTAGGGATTATGATCCCATAAGTGGCTATCTTGTAAAGAAGGTCATTAAGTGGCTAAGAACCCAAGGATAAGCTATAAGTAGCTAGTTAAGCACTAACGGGTTGTGTAAGACATACAACCCAGGCTTAGTGAATTGAGGGTTCGTAGGGAACGGGTTGTGTTCCAAGGAAAAGTTGGTAGAAGAGATCTACTTGTAAAGTGACCTAAAACTAGATAGTTTCTAAGCCAAATAGTTTCTAGGTTGTAAAAAGAGATCAAGCTACTGTTTGACGCGTTAATCGTGTTTTAAAAGATTATGTAGTTGTAGTATAGTGTTGTTACGACCCGATTCCTGGATCCCTACAGGACCCGAGATTGGCTTGCCTCGACTAATCCCAAGACCTAATCGTCTAACAAGAAATAACAAAAAAGCAGGAAAGTAAATCACATTCACATATGCAATATAACTAAGTAGTAAAAACGTACATAGTAGTAAAGGAAAGTAAAACCGCTGTTCCAATACATACCACCACAACAACAGAGACAACTGAAACGAAAGTAGCAGCAACAACAACAGTAGCTAAAAGTCTGAAACTCACTACAACAGTAAGGGGGTATAACAAGAAGTGCAGAAAAACTATGGCTCGACTAGGCCTAGCACCCTTTGCAGCCGGAAGCTCAGGCTGCTTAACTCTTGGACCTGAACAGTGTTATGAAAAAGACAGAGTCAGCGAATGTTGAGTAGAGTGATATCTATACTAACCAAAGCAGTCAAAGCAGCAGGTTTGGTTCTCTTTTCTAGTTATTTTATTTTATGTGCATTTCCTTCTCACTCCTTTTTCCTCAAACTTTCAGATTTTCTTGATCTTACATGTTCCTCATGGGAACGATTTTGATTGCAGTCTTTTCCGAAGAGTAGAAGATACACGTGGTGCTCTCCTGGCCGGGAGAGTCCCCCGTGGTAGTCCTACACCCAGTCAACCACCTCGAGGTCACTGTCAAGACATAGCGGTGATTACGGCACGCGTGATAAACTCATGAGTAGCTATCCCGCACTAATACGCAGTCAGTCGTTTCCACTAGCAGGTACGGCCAAAGTACAGCACGGAACAGTATAGGGCTTAGCCCTCTCAGAAACAGGGGTCTAGCTCCTTAGAACCAAACAGGGGTCTCACTCCTCCACAGTCCGTGCACCCTCATCTGACTACCTCGGTTTGCCTAGAGGGCCTAACAAGTCGGTGTAGGTTGGCTAGTTGAACCCCGGGCCCCGTAGGGTGGCTAGCTCCCTCCCTACACTAGTAGCTCGCCTCGGTACCATGTACACGAGGGCCAACAGAAGTCGGTGTAGAGTGGCCAATCCTAAACCCGGGTCTCAACCTAAGGGCGGTTAGCTCCGCTCTACACAAAAAGGGGACAGTCGCTCTCCTTGGTACCACGTACTCAAGGGCTAGCACACTTCCCGTCTACATTCCAGATTTTTCATCTAACTGTTGGTGCTAGAGTACCATGATCATTTGTTTTGATGATAACAAAATACGTGTCATTTAACATTTGCACTTGGAGTCTTAGATTTCATGTCAATTGCAAATTGAGACGCGATTAGACGGAGTTTGAGCTCACATCCAGGACGGATTGGAGGAGCTTGATGGAGAACAGAGGAGATTCGCGAGGAGCGATAAATTGAAGATGGAAGGACAAGAAGAATAGGATAGAATTCTGTTTATTTCTTTCATGTACTTTTGTCTTTATTTCCTTGCTCTTTTTGTTCCTTAGAACATCATGTTAAAGAGCCTCAAAGTACCCTAACAGTAGTCCTAGGAACACCTACACAACCCTAGGACACTTAGGTTTTCTGTAGAGAATTTAGAAAACCAATATAGGGTTCAAACAGCCTTTTCAGACGTCTAATCCAAAAATCAAATGTCTGATAATGAGTTTTAAGACGTCTGATAATGAGTTTTAAGACATCTGACTGTTGACTCAGACGTTCGATAACACTTAGGCTGGACTTATTTAGTTCTGTCTGATGAAATCAGACGTCCAGACCTTAGTCCAGATGTCTTAGAAGACGTCTGATGATTTTGCCAGACGTCCAATTAGTAGACCATTGGCTGGCTTAACAAACACTGAAGGATATGACCGTTAAAGCCTTATCAGATGTCCGTAAGCGTTTCCAGACGTCTGATACATGATCGTTTTGCCTCGGATGACCCGAAAATCTCTTCTAAGAGATTTTCTAGCCGTTGCAATCTCTTGGAAATCCATTCCCGCAGAAAAAGTAGGTTTCCAGACGTCCAGACTTAGTGCCAGACGTCCTGTGTGTCATCTGATGGACTTGCACTAGAACCCTGTTTAGATCTGATTCAAGTCCAGAAGGACACCCGCCTAAAATCAGACGTCTGACTTTGTTCCCAGACGTCTTAAACTGATTTTTCAGACGTCTGATGCCAGGATCAGACGTCTGATAACCTCATTAGTGCAATGATTGATCCTAATTTTGGCCTGATTCTCTTGGGCTTTGCACCCAACGGCTATGGAAGCTTTCCAAAGTCTTCCAAAGACTTCTTAAGGCCTCTATAAATAGAGGGGAGCCTTTGCCACTTAATACACACCTAGACACACCAAGAACAAGCATTTCCACTCTTTTATGTCCAAGAGAAGCCCTTGCTCTCCAAGCCCAAGTTCTTCATCTAGAGAGCATTAAGCCTTTGCGCACCCACTCTCCCGCCGTAGTTCACGAGAGCGACGTTGCGTCGTCGCGTGGCTCATGCACCCACGTCATCGATTCGATGCACTTCCATCAAAGGGGAGTTTCCTAATTCCTATAGAAGCTAGGTTTAAATCTTTGTTGGCTCTATAGGATTGTTGTTATTTATCTTTGTTACTTTGGTTGGGTATTCACTTTGCGAATTCCCGTCTCCTTCGTGAGACAAAATCTTTCTCGTGAAGAGAAGGGGTTGAGGAACGCTACCCTCGCACTTGTAGCGTGGTTGTAATTGAGGTTGAATCACCCTTATTTAAGTGATTCGTTTACTGGATTTGATCAACTTGGTTGATCGGAAAATCCTAACTCGAGAGGGTTAGGTGGTGGTTTTCACCCGGTTTGGGTTTCCACCTAAAAATAATTGTGTACATTGTGTGATTGAATTTTTTGTGAGATTGTTTATATTCTATTCCGCAATTTATTACGTTACCCCCTCCTGGTAGGGAAACTACATTAACTACAGGAGCTCTACTCCTAATTCCCCGTGGGGTTCATGCTCATGTTCACCACATTATTCCAATCCAGATTCCATCATTCACAATTCAATTATTGTTACGAACGTGCGGCTTCAGACATATTTTAAGACGTCTGGGAGGTGGCCCAGACGTCGGACCAGACGTCTGGAACCCCTTCCAGACGTCTGGGATTCGGTTTTTTTTGACACAACGGCTTCGTCTGCGCGCCTAAGCGCGCAGACCTGCGAGCGCATCTCTCTCTCTCTCTCTTTTTCCCTCTCTCCTGCAGCTGCAGGCTGCGCCCTCAGTCCTCTCTCTCTCCTCCTCGCGCGGCCTTAAAAGGCCACGCCCTCCCCTTCACTCCCGTCACCTCCGCCCCCTTTCCTCTTCTCCTTCCAGCCGGTGCGCGAGAGCGGGCGCGAGTGAGCGGCGGCAGCGACAGCTGCGGTGAGCGTGGGAGGAGGTGCTACGCATGGGAAGAGGCACTTGGCCGTGAGGGCAAGCTCGCCGGGGCTGCTAGGGCCGGCCGGCGGGGGAAGCAGCGGATGCGGGGTGACGCGGGAGGCCTGCTGCAGCTCGAGCAGCAAGCGGGCAAGGCGAGGCCGAGCGTCGCGAGCGGAGGGCGAGTCGCGCCCTGATTCTGGAATTTTCTCCAGAATCAGACGTCTGGGATAACAACCAGACGTCGGGGAGGACGTCTGGAGGACTGTCCAGACGTATGAAAGGTGAGTTATTCCGTCTTTCTTCCTCTTCTACGACTGACCGTACTAAGAGAGAGAAGAGATGGGTACACGCAGGTTCTAAGATTCGCATCCAACGCGAATCAGACGTCTGGCTGCAGTGCCAGACGACGGGAACGACTTCCAGACGTCCGGGGTGACCATCGGACATCTGGGAACTAAGCCAGACGCCCCCGCAGGCTTCGGGACGTCTGAGAGACCACGCAGGGCAAAGGTAACCTCTGATCCACTTTTTAAGACGTCTGGAAGAGGTTCCAGACGTCTGATTTTGCACTGTTTCGTCGTTTTCGACCCGTTTAGGGCCCGTTCGAAGTCCGTTTTTCGCGTTTCGAGTTGCGTTCTTTTCAGAATTGAATCCTCTACCCGTCTACAGTAGTTGTATACTGTTTTGAGAAACTCCTTGTGTTTGATCCTTGTGATAGGACCCCATTCCGTTGCAATCTCGGGGGTTGAGGAGGCACGCGGGATTCCCGACCACGCCCCGATTACTCCTGTTGTAACCGGTAGAGTGGCTTTTAAGTTTATCAGTATAATCTGTTAATTATGGAACCATAAATAGAACCTAGGACATTACATGAATCCTAGGAATGAGAAACTAGAATGAATGGTAGATCCTAGGGTGTTGCATGAATCCTAGGGCTGGAAAACTAGATTGTATGATAGATCCTAGGGTATGGCATGAATCCTAGGATGGGAAGAACTAGTGGAATATATGAATACTGTAGCCTTGGAAAATGTGGAAAGGAAATAATAGCTACCTGTAAATTGGTTTAACAGCTGCCTGTTATGAATAAATGAGCATGTCTGCGAATATGGGATGTATGAATGTGAAACTGGGAAGGTGAAACCTAAATGTGCTGAGTTAAAAGAACTGGAACCCTACGGGGAATTAGGAGTGGAACTCCTGGAAAGAGAAAGGAATGGAACTGAGAAAGAAAGACGTGGTAGTGTGCTGTCTCTTGGGTACGTAGTACCAAGGGAAGTACCTGTACCCATTTAGTGCAGAGCGGAGCCAGCCGCCCCAGGGACTCGGGGTTAGGACTGGCCACTTTGTACCGACTTACTGGCCCTCGCGTACGTAGTACCGAGGAGAGCTACTAGTGTAGGGAGGGCACTAGCTACCCCACGGGCCCCGGGGTTCTGCTAGCCTCCTACACCAACTTGTTAGGCCCACTGGGCAAACCAGGGTAATCAGGCGAGGGTGCGTGGACTGTGGAGTGGCAAGGCCCCTGTTTGGTTACTGTGGAGGGGCATGGCCCCTGTTTGGTTACTGTGGAGGGGTTGGACCCCTGTTACTGAGAGGGATCTGCCCTGTACTGGTTCCGTGCTGTGCTTTAGGCGCACCCGTTAACGGAAACGACTGACCGCGTGCCAGTGCGGGTTAGCTACCTGTGCGTTTATCACGCATGCCGTAGTCACCGTTACGCCTGTCCGTGACCTTGGGGTGGTTGACTGAGAGTAGGATCACCACGGGGGACTCTCCCGGCTAGGAGAGCACCACGTGCTACTTCTACTGTTCGGAAAAGACTGCAATCAAGATCGTTCCCATGAGGAACATTCGAGATCAAGTGAAGGATCTGAGAAATAGATAAATTTTGAAACAATAGAAAGACGTAAATAAAGGAAGAAAGAAAATTAAAACATCTACTGTACACTTTACTGTTCCTTTAGTTTAACTGCCACTCTACTCAGCATTTTGCTGACGTGTTACACTCGTTACCTTTCAGGACCAGGTGTTGAGCAGCCAGGGTCAGCGGCTGCAGAGGACGCTGGGCCGAGTAAGGTCCAGTAGAGTTACCACTATTCTCTTGTACCTATTTTTGGTTCCACTGTAGTGAGTAGTTCTTGTTACCGCTGTACTTTTCTTTACCTGCAGTTTCATATTATGTTATGAATGTTGTTATACTGTTGTGGTGGTATATAATGTAGTGGTTTCTTTCCTTACTGCTGTATTTTTCTTACTGTTAGTTATATTCATGCTGTATGTGGTTTATTTTACTGCTCTTTTGGTTACTTCCTCGTTGGACGACCAGGTCTTAGGATTAGTCGAGTCGGTTCGGTTCTCGTGTCTCGTAGGAACTCGGGAATCGGGTCGTTACAATTATCGTTTATATACAGGCAGCTTGTGTTTCCACAATGCAATACATGCAACTGATGATTTCACTGGTAATTGTTCATTTATCTTAGACAGCTCATATTTTAACAGGCAGCTCACAACTTTATTACAGGAAATTGCTAGCAGTTTAACTTAATCATATATACAAATACAATCATGTAGTACAATTGGTTATTTCATTTCTCTGTCCCAGGGTTCATGCCACATCCTAGGTTTCCCGTTTGCTAATTCCACAGATACATTCTTATTTAATGAGATTAACAGGAGTAGACCACTCTAGCAGACAATCCGGGAGTAATGGGGGCTCGAACCGCTGACCCAGGCGTCTCTGCGAGCCCTAGGCACGCAGCAGGCCGAAACCCTATACCAGGGAATACATCACAAAGGAAGATTTAGAACAATGTATAAAGGTTTCTAGTACGTAGAGAAACTCGCAAGGAAACTACAGATACTTCATTTGTATAAAACGGATCCCGATCGGATCCCAAATGGGTCAAAAATGTGTCTACTGACCAAAATCAGACGTCTGGAAACAAGTCCAGACGTCTTAAAAGTTACAGAATCTCACCTCAAGTTCCTGCGGTATCCTCAGACATCCAGGACTCCTTTGCGATCGTCTAAAAGCAGTTCCAGACGTCGAACTAGTCTTCTGGTCGTCTGGAAGCACCTTCGGTCGTCTGGTAAGCTGATCAAACGTCCGAAAGTGCGTGGGAGGCGTTCCGCGCACCTTCCCAAGGCTGCTCCTGCGTACGACAGAGCAGCCACCCCAAAATCAGACCGGCATATCTTCTGCAGTGCAGCCTGCATGGCCGGAACCGTGAGAAGAACGTACCTTCGCGATAAAGGTGCTTTCAGACATCTGGTCTTGACTCTAGACGTCCAGATGCTCAACCAGTCGTTCGGACTTCACTCCAGACGTTTGATACTAGAAAAATTCCAGTATCAGAACGTGCTCCCAACGCTCCTCGCCACGCTCCGCTGCGCTCCTCGCTCTACCGCAGCTCTAGCTGTTGCAGGTGGTCGAGGACGTCGCTCCAGACTCCTCCTCCTGCACGCACTGCGGTGGTCGTGCGAGCTTTGAAGAGCTTCCTTCGAAGCTCCCAACCTCGACCTCCTCCTCCTTCTCCTGCACTCTCCTCCTCGCTCTCACGCGCTCCCTCGCTCGCCTCCTCTCGCCGCTTCGCCGCGCTCTGAAGGTGGAGATGGTGGTGTGTGGAGTGGAGAGGAGAGGAGGGGAGGGTGGTTTTTTATAGGGGCTGTGGGGGTTTAAGGTTCAAGTAGGAAGGAGAAGAAAGGAGAGAGAGAAGAGTCATGCGCGCCGCGTGCGCAGGGCATAGTACGCGTACAGAAATTTCATTTCCAGACATCCGAGAAAGGGTCCAGATGTCTGGACAGACGTCTGATTGACACTCCATACATCTTAAAAGACTAAAAGTGGGACGAGTCTTTACATCGCAAAAATATGTCGACCAATAAATTTGTAAAGGCCGGTGAGTACCTAGTCATTCGCAAGGAGGCAATCTCGATTTTAACAGAAGCTTTTCAATAAAACTATTTCTAACATGTATTTATATATGTATATATGTATAAAGAGATATCAGGCATTCAGAAGATTAGAATTTGGTTGTAATTAGATAGAGTTTTCACAATAGAGAATGCTAATAGAAACAGATAGATAGATAGATAGAGAAAGAGAGAGAGATAGAGAGAGATAGAAAGAGGTAGAGAGATGACGTCGCTTGTAGGATGCTTGTACGAGATGCGGCAGCACTTCAGATCCAGAGCGCCTGGATGAAGGTTAGAGCGGAGTTGCAGAGGGAGAGCTTGGTCTGGAGAGGGAGATAGTTGTATGAAGTTGATTATCATCCAGGGGGGCTTTGGCCTTCTTTTATAGTTTTTATGGAGGGAAAAAAGGGTATTTTGGCCCTCCATCTCGTGTAACAACCTTAGGCCAATCAAATCCGTCGATTGGGAGAACAACAACTCTAATTTGGCCTCAAAATAGCCTTCAAAATGCCTTCTACGTGCAGATTCGCCCTCATGCTGACACGTGGCGCGTCTAGCATTGTTGGATCAAGATCGGGCACCTCAGATTCACCTGCGTGCAACCACTTCTCTTTTTCATGCTTGCCGCTCACTCAAAATGAGCGCCTAATACTCAGCCGTCCGATCGTAAATGCACATGCTTGCTGCCTTTGAGAGCACGCTTAACGTGCGTTTGTTTACGCTAGGTAGCCGCAAAGCCATCTGATTGCGCCACGTGATCACACCTCCGTGCTCCGATGCAGATCCAATAGGCAATAGTGCCCACTCGCGACACCTTCCTGATTTGAGCGCTGCGTGGATCGAACGGGCGCCGCTTGATTTAGCGCAAGCATGTGAGCCAATGTGCTACGCATGCATTCTGTTAAGGTTTCCTCTTCGCGTCTAATTATCCTTAGTTGTTGGATGGACGACGTGGATGCATCGTGGACTGTTGGATGTCCATCCAACGGTTGAGAGCGGGCGAGGGATGGTCTTCAAAGATGGGCTGGCGGTGAGGGCAGCTGTGATGGCACCACGTGGCGCCATCATGGCCGTCCATCTTCTTTTCTTTGTATTTGGTGATGTAGACCTCCGATCGGGTTGATTTTTGCGTCGTTAAACTATGATTGTTGCTCCGGATCTATTCGTGTGGTTGGATTTTTCATCTGAGCTTGGATCTTTATCCTCTGGCTCCATGATCTTCGTTCTTTTATGGACTTCACATGATGCTCTGGTTGTCTAATCGAGACGATTTCAGAAGTGTTGAACTCCTGTCGTCATTTTGATCAGATTTATCATCCGCAGCTTCGAATCATTTGCGATTAAAATCATATCTCATTTAATGCATAAAATGAGAATATTATCTCTATGACTACCAAACTAACTATTGTGCAAATTATGATGCTTATGCATGCATTGTTTCTATGTTATGCTAGAATCTAACTTAATTTAGGTGAGTTAGGTTGCATGATTGTTGTGCAATCAGCCACCCGAATCATCACGAGTTTAGGTGGAATTTAGAAAAAAATACTTGATCTAGTCTAAAAATAGACTTAGAAATTCTAACAATCAGAACCGTCTCCTTATCCCTAGTTTGTTAAAGATTAAATCCCATTGTGCCTTGAAATGATTCTTTCAACCTTAGTCCTGATTTTCAAAATTTCCCTCGAAGAGTTTTATGATTTTTCTATAATGAGATGCATGCGGAAGAAAAATCACATATTTTGAGGTTTTGAAAATTCTGAATCAATCATCAAAATTTAAAAACACCCATCCATGCTTATGATATCCAATGTCCTCATGCATAAGGAGGGAAAGGAGGTCACCTTAGTGAAAAAGAGATCGATTTCAGGATGATCAAAACCAGGGAAAAGAAAAGAAAAAGGAAAGTAGGAAAAATGATGGGTTACCTCCCATCCAGTGCTATCTTTTATGCCTATTCAGCTTACCGTGAAGTGATGCTCGGAAGACGGACAATCATATAAATAATTGGACACTTGAATGTCCTCAAGAAATAGGTCTTCCTCAAGATCCCCTAAAAGATGATTGGTAAAAATATAGAGATCAAAATGAGATGGAAAAATGGAAGAATGACCCTAGTCTGGCCATGGTTTGAGTTCATGATGAAAGCCAAACTTGAGTGGGTTGGGTGGTAGGTGTAATGGAAAGAGAGGGGAAGAGAAGTTAGTGTGATGAAGGGTGGGTTAAGTTAGTGTGGATGGGTCAGGTGGAAAATCAGGAAGAATTGAAGAATAAAGGTCAAACCCTAATTGATCTGAAATGTCTTTGACCTCATAATCATATTCAGAATATGAATCAATAAAATCTGGATCAATGATGGTCAAAGTAGAGTAGGAATTGATCAACATAGATTTCTCAATTATTGTTTCTATTTTATTATCAGCATCCTCAAAAAATTCATGATCAATGGACTTCCTGGGAGCTTGGAAAATATCTAATGAGATAGTCTAGTTACCACAACTTATATCCATTTTTCTGAAATGACAATTGATATTAGCTTTTGCGGTAACCAGAAAAGGTCCTTCAAGGATGATAGGGTTATTTGTGAGAGCCTTAGGTACCTCTATGTCAAAGACTAGAAAATCAACTGGAAACTGACAATTCCGAACCTTGACAATAATATCCTCGATAATTCCCCTCAGTTGAATGGTAGATTGGTCTACCAATTGAAATTAAACCTTAATAGGTTTTGATGATAATGTCATCATCAGCCATATCTAGCTTTATTTAGTCATAATCAATTGATAAATGCTCTTACATAACCGCCAAAGAGCCCTAATTCATTGCATATCGATTCTAAGAGATAAACATGAAAACATGGGTAAAATTGCAGTTGTAACAGAATATCCTAATTGCAGAACAATCATAGAGTTTCCTAGGATTTGATTAAAGGTCAAATGATCATAAATGTCTAATAAGTGGGTTCAGGCAGACAAATGGGTTTTCACGTGTTTTGAGAATTAATGGACATCTGAAATCCTAAAAACAGACCTACTTAATTAATTGAGGCTATGGTCAGAATAAAATTATCCTAAATCTTCTAAAAATTATAGAAAAATATTTCCTAAGATTTGGTATGCTTTCCTTAACCATTAGAACCCAATTTGACCTAAAATAGAGTCTTAGACAGACAGTTGCCCTAATTTGGATTTCTACGTAATTTACCCAGCCAAACTTGGTCAAAACCTAAATCCGACTTCACCATCATATTCTTTGGGTCAAAATTAGGTTTGTACCAGAATTTGAGTCCAATCTGAGATCATTTTGACCAAGTTTGCATGTCAATCCTGTCTAACTCTTTTCTCTCACACACATGCCCCTAACTTTCGAATTCTTTGCAAGGACCCCCCCCCCAAATTCTTCATATTCTTCGCATGTAGATCCCTATCGCCATGGCTGTGTAAACCCACCTAGAGTTGATCTTCAATTAGGAAGATCTCCTTGATTTCACAGAGAAACCCTTTCAAAATTGGAAGGGAGACTCCTGAGGAGATCCCCTTCCATCTGAGCTCTTCCATGACCTTCCTAATTCATCCAAGAGTTCATGCAAACTCTTGGAAGTCCTAAACATATTTCCTGATTTGCGAATCTTTCAAGCTTGTTTTCGAAGCTTGAAGCTCGACCGAATGGCCTATAAAAGACCCATGTGCACAACCTTCTCTCCTTAGCTTGGTTTGGAGGCCGAACACCTTCTCTTCCTTTTTCCCTGACCTCCTTCTCCGCCAACTCCGGTGAGTTCTCCGACCACCTTCCTCGTCCGCCCTCACAGACAATAGCAGGTGGATTCTTCTTTCCCAACTTTGTCTTCGTCTCGCAATACCCGCAGGCATCTTCTTCCATGTCTTCCTTATCGCTCCACCATCGGAGGCTTTATCTTCTCCGTCGTCGACATGACAAAGCCGATGTGGATCCTACCCCCTTTCGTCCCTTAAAGTAGGTAGTTAAGTCCCTTTAATTCCTTAGGTTAGTTTTCCTATCCAAAAACCTAAAAGGAATCCGTCGACCGAACACACGCCACCTTCGTTCTCCGTTCCGGCCGCCACTCCGGCAAGTCCGCCCCACCTCCACAACCCACCAAATAACTAGCCAACACCTTCTACACCTTCGGCACATCACCACGACCAAAAGCCTTCTATTTCGCCATTCCATCCACCCAAACCATCCCCCGAACACACCCATCATCGTACTCCATCTCTGACTTCGTCACACCTCTACACTCCACCAAACTCCACAAAGCCATCACCTACACATTCGCCGTGGTCTGGTGAAGGTTCTGAACATGTTTAATTAGGCCGTGAGGCCGTACTTTGTATTTCAGGTTCTTCGCCGTTGCCCTGCCATTGCGCCATCTTCGATGTGTTCTTCAAGTCCCGGCCGTGCACGCTTCAGGTGCCCACTCCAGGTGACGTGAAATCACCTAAGGCATTTCCCCAGGTGGTCAATTGAAGGCGCTAACCCCTACTGTTGCTCCAATCGAAGACACATCCACACTACAAGCGCACGCAAGAAATAAGAGGGACTTTAATCCCACATCATGGGATTTGGGAGCAGTGAAGCGGCATAAATTGATTTTATCACTTGGCCTTAGTGCCTCAAGACACACGAGGTGAGGTCCCATACACCTCACTTAACCCAACCCGACTAGACTCACTCCTCAGCTACGACACTCATGCACGCAGCCCTAGACTCGGGTACGCAATCCGATTACCCAATTAAATCGGATATCAAAGAAAGAGGAGAGGAGGAAGGAAAGAGAGAGAGAGAGCGGGGAAGGGGAGGGTTTTGTTCCTTGGTGTAACTGTGCAACACTTAGTCGCTGGAAAGAAAGAAGAGCCAAGGAGAAGGCCCTGAGAAGAAGAAGCTGAGAAAGGAAGAGAAGAGGAGGAGAGTTAAAGGCAGAAGAAGAGAAGGTCGTGCCTAAGAGAAAGAAGAGAGAAGAAGAAGCCAAAGAGAAGAGCAGAAGAGTACTGTAGTTGAGCTCATTTAAGTTGTCCAACTTGAATATCAGACATCTGCGTATTGTTCATTTATTTAGATCATTAAGTAATTAGTATATATATGTATCTAAGCTAATAATTGGTGATTCAAATCACCAGTATTTTGTATTAGATATCTTTTTGTCCTCTTACAATCTTGGAATACTCGTACTATTCATTGAACATCTAATGTGACACATTAGCATTCATTGAATATCATTACTTCTGTATTATTTCTGTTCTCATTTATATTTTAATTGAGATTAGCACGTGAATTCCTATTTACTCCTCGTGTTTGACCTCGGACGTTATCTCTAGATATCTGAGTTTATAAATTTTATTTGTTGAGAGGTAGATTGAGGATTTCGCACTACAACAATGATAACTTAATCTTAATTCTCTCTAGATCCCTTTAACAGGTTTTAAATCAACAAATCGAAATTCCTCGAATAAGACTGGAGGTATGAGATTAATAGAGGCACCTAAGTTGAGAAGGGCACAATAAAAGGTGGTGTCATTTATGACAATCGAAATGAGTGGTGCGCTCGGGTCCTTTTTTGTGAGAGGCAGCTTGCTCTGGACAACTGAGCTCATTGTCTCTGCAAGGACCATGGTTGAGAAGTGGCTTCCAATTAGAGGAATTTTTAAATTTCTCCTAGAGGGTGGAGATATTTTTACTGGGGCTATGATTTGGATATGTGTAATTCCCCGGTGAACCATAAGAACCCTCAGAATATTGATTATACTCAGCAGGGGAAATGTTAAAAGTATGCAAATTTTCTCTCCTTGGGATGTTAGATGGGGTTAAATGTGGAGTTCGTGGAGCTTAGGTAGATTTGGCAAGTCTCCCTTGGTTGGCTAGGTTTGTTATAGCCCTAGTCAATAGTTGTTGATTAGCTTGTAGCTAAGCCACTTGCTCAGCTATCATGGAGTAGAGATGAGGTGGGGGGGCTTGATTAGATAGCTCCAGGGTGGATAGATGGGGGATGGAAAAATTAGCATGCTGGTTATATTGTGGGTTAGAGGACCTATTTTGTTTTTTCATTTTCTTTAAAATGCAAAGAAGAGAAGAATGTAGAGAGTCTTTTTGTGTGGAACCAAAATCTAGTGGTTCCTCCAAGTGTGGAATTTGGGACCATCGCTGATTCGGCATGTTTCACGAATTAAAATTAGGGTTTGGAGGACCTATTGTCTATCAAATAAAATTTGTAACCGAAACTTAAAACGTAAGTCCCGGGTCAAACACGGGGAGGCGAACTATGATTTTGAAAATCCACGTTTCGCTTTTTATTTGTTTTTGTCATTTTTGTCATTTTTAATTTTTTTGATATTTTTAATAGGACAAGAGATCAGGTCGATGAAATCTAGCTAATATACTTGTAAAATAAAAAGAGAGAGATAGAGAGAGAAACAATTATGTATTTTTATAATGAAATGTTTATTACAACTACGAAAGCAGAAAAACTATACTACGAAAGTAATAACGATAGAGATAAGTGAGAGAAATCTCCCTCGATGGTCGCTTGGAGGACGACTCGCTCTGACGTCGCTTGGAGGAAGGTGGTGAGGAGCGAGACGAACGAGGATAGAGCCGGAGGACAGAGGGTGGGGCAGGACGGCGTCGCGACGAGGATCTTCTTCCCGAAGGGAGGTGAGAAGACGACCACGGGATGCTCCACGAAGGGGGATGAGAGGCAAGAACAAATGTTTTTTTTCTACTTTAGAGGAGCATCCCAGGCTTGGAATAAGCTATCTCTAGAGCCTTGGAGGTGGTGAGAGGAAGAAAGGAAGAGATTGTTTGGAATGGAGGGGGGTAGGTCCTTTTATAGTGGAGGAGAGACAAAATCGTCCATGTGCAATTAGTGGCGGCTATAATCGTTGCTGAAGATTCGCCCAACTGTCGTTGAAGATCCACTCCCTTCAATTCCTTTGCTGGCGCGAGCATAGCATAGGCCATTAGTGACAGCTACAAGCATCACTAAAGGCCAGCCCAACTATCTCTAAGGACCGCACCCTCACCACTTACGCCCCGCTGGCACGCACACGCTCGCGTGCTGGTGCGCGCTTTACTACCCTGCACTTGTGCGTGCGTGCTTCTGTATGCTCAATTGGCCAATTGGGGGGGGTGCGGGGATTCGAACTTGTGCCCCTCCCTTAAAGGTCAGGTGCTTAACCCCTGCGCCAAGATGTCCAAAAGGTCGATGGGACGACTTAGCGCGTGTGGTGGAGGAGCGTTCTCAACTGTTGTATCAAGATCCAACGGCTGAGAATTGATGATGAAGATGATGACGGCGCCTTCCAGTTGCTACTAGTCGGTGTTGGGTGGCCTGGATGATGCCACGTGACGCCATCTGGGCCGTCCATCTTCTGTCTGTTGCAGAGGTTGCCACGGTGCTTAGATCGAGATGATTCCCGCGTTGCTGAATTGAGATCGTTGCTCCAGATCCATCTGTATAGTCAGTTTTTTCATCCGAAGCCCGTAAGGATGTCACATTGCCCTCCTGGCCATTGATCTTCCTCGGACATCATATGATGTTACGAGACTCCGATCTAGACGATTTTGGAGGTGTTAGACTTCGATCGTCATCCTGATTAGATTCGTACGGTCTGATAGTCCATCTGAGGCCCTGGAATAAATCCCCTTCTCTCCTAACCATAAAAAGGACCTAATTAACCTAAAATATATACAACTGCTCTAAATGCAGAATGGTGCAGGCTATGCAATATTTATAACATGAAATGCAAATCTAAGCCTAGGAACATGTATGATTAGGCATTTTAACCTAAATAGATGTGTCTATATTAGTTGCCCATGCAATAATGGAAGAAACAGGGATGAGAGGAGGGAGAGATGAGAGAAGTGTGCAATTAAGCAACAAAATTCTAGACCTAACTTAAATGTGATTTCCTAAAAATTAACCTAAGACTTGGTCTATCTAGGAAATAAGAAATCAATAGTGGATATCTATTCCCTCAACAAATCTGGTTAGGCTTAATAAGGGGAGGGATGGGCCCAAGCATGTTTGTTCGTCGCTTGAAATCGGGTTTTAAATCGTTGCGTTGCAGTATAGTCGAAATCTCGCGAAAAATAGATAAAATTTATACTCGAAAAGTTCGAGGTCGTTCGCTAGGAGCAAGTAGGAATTCAATTCTCAAGATTGCAATTTTAAACAATAGAGATAATAAATTATGATCAGAAATTGATTCAGAATAATTTGGCAATAATATCAAGTGTCAAACTGCAAAAAGAATGGAGTAAAATGGTGATTTGAATCACCAAGTATTCCCTACAATAATAGCAAGTGGAACTCAATAATTATGTCGAAATAAACTCAAATCAGCTGTCTAATTGAATGATCAGATGTCTTAAACGTATGATTGAACAATGATTCTGTGGATGTTTCTTCTTCTCTTGTTTGCTTCTTTTCTGTGCTGACTCTTCTTTCTTTTTTTGCTCACAGACCCTTCCGCTTCTCTTCTTCTCTTCCTCTTCTTCTTTTCCTCTGCTTCTCTTCTTCACGCAGAAGGGGAAGGGTCTTCAGATTTGGCTAAGTGTTAGCTAATTTTCCAGAGAGCAAAAACCCTTGACCCCCGCACGCTCTCTCTCTTTCTCTCTTTGGGTCACGCACTCCCAAAGCCTTCAACAGTACCAGGTATACGAGTAATCAAACCTAGAGCGCACCCGAGTCCAGGCTCAACGGTAGTGGCTGGTGAGCGAGGAGTGGATAGAGTAGGCGGGTAATCGGGTTTGCGCCAAGTCTGCGGGGGTAGTGTCGCGGATGAGGCACGTGAAGGGTGTGAGGGACCTCACCCCTTGTGTCTGAGGCGATAAGCCCCAGGCACAAATTCAATTTATGCAGCCTCTCCTGCTCTACAACCCACGATGTGGGACTATCCATCCCCCTTTTTCTTTGCGCAGCACATGCTGCAGCAGGTGGAGATGTCCTTGCAAATTGAGGTTGCAACTCTGCCTCGTTCTCCCAATTGAGGACCTGGGAGTTCGTAGAACTTGGGGCCGCTTCGATCAGGACTGCAGCAGGTCTCTATGAAGCCTGGAGGCAAAGAACGCACCGGAGAAAACAGTGGTGGCAATGGCTATCTGGTGGAGAACCTGAAAAGATAAATACGGCCTAATGGCCCAATCAGAATAGCTCAAAGGCTTCTACAGACTACGGCGAACTTGATGAGGGGGTCGGCATGGTGAGAGCGTGGTCTGTGGGTGCTAGTGGAGGCGGACTGTGCATGTGAAGGTGGTGGTGTTTGGGGGAGTGTGGGATTGATCAATAGCCCTAACTAAGTTAGGGCTTTTAATATACGGTGAACGGCGAAGGTGTGGAGTGCGGGAGCGGCCGGTTTGGCAGTGTGTGGAAGCTGCTAGGGCTCGTTGGAGGTTTGCCGGCAAGTTGCAAGATGGAGTCGCGGAGGGCGTCGGCAGGGTTGAAGCGGAATGTTGGAGTTGCTGTTGTGATGAGGAGAAGCTGAGGAGTTGTTTGAGAGAGGTAGCGGACGACGGGGAGCGGAGATGGTGCCGGTTACGGTATGGTCGGCGCCAAAGAAGGAGCTTCGATAGGGGTTGGACAACAAGGATGAAGAGGATAGGGACGCCGGCTGGTACTGCGCGACGCGGAGGAAAGCAGGGAAGAAGGATCTGCCACCGATATCGCGGTTAGATGACGAGGAGAGGCAGGTAGAGTCTTCAGACGTCGAGGAGCACTTTGGCCGAGAAAGAGGAGAGGAATTGGAGGTGTTCCAGGCCAAATTCAAGCGTAGGATCTTCGGTCTGATCTGGGGAGTCTTTTATAGGTCATTAGAGGGCAAACGAAGCTTAAGACTCAAGCTCTCAAGCTTGGAAGGCTTCACTAGAGATAGAAACCCAATTTTCAATTGATTTGCATGGCACTTTAGGCAAGTCTTGGAGCCCAAGATGTAACTCAAATGGAAGGCAGCTTCGTCAAGAATCTGAGTATTTATTTTAGGACTGATTGGTTGATAATCGAGCAAGAAATCCTTGCTCGATCTCAATGGTGAAGCTCAAGGTTGCCTTTAATGGTGCCAGGGCCAGGGACCTTTCTGCGAAGACGACGAAGAAGTTGGGGGCTGCTTATAAGGAATTTTGAAAGTTAAGGGCATGGTTGTGAAACAAAAGTTCAGATAGGACCAAATTGCAAAGTAGGTCAAAATGATCTTAGATTGTGTCCAAATTTTGGTAAAAACCTAATTTGGACCTAAGGAATCTAATGGTGAAGTTGGATTTTTGTTTTGATATCGTTTGATTGGGTAATTTATGTAAAAATCTAAATTAGGGCAAATGTTAGTCTGATACTCTATTTTGGGTCAAGATGGGTTCTGATGGTCAAATTGAAGGTACCAAATCCTAGAGAATATTTTTATATAAATTTTAGAGGGTTTAGGTGAATTTTATCCTGACATAACCTCAGTTAATTAAGAGGGTCTGTTTTTAGGATGTCAAAAGTTATTTAATTCTCAAAACACGTGAAAATCCTTTTCTGTCTGTCTTAACCTACTTGTTAGCTTTTTAGGACCATTTGGCCCTTAATTACCTCCTGGGAAAATCGGTGGTTGTATTGCATTCATGATATGATGGTAAAATTACAGTTTTAACCCTCGTTTCTTGTCTTTCCCTCAGAATGATTATGCAGTGGCTTAAGGTTTTCTAGAGATTATGTAGGAGCATTTAATGACTTAATCAAATACAATTGAGCTAGTTATGACTCATGATGGTGTTCTCATCAAAGTCTCAGGAAAATCACTTGGGACTTGTATAAACCCGCACCTGGTCATTTGACATGGCCCCTTAGCCTGGCTCCAGATATAGATGAAGGAATTGATACCAACTAAAGAAAACTTAAAACTTAGACAGTAAGCCTAAGTTTGATGAAACCTTAAGGGTTAAATTTCTACAAAATTTTAATTATGTATAGGAGCTTAAAGTGCACAAGGAATGTGATGGCCGTTGGTTGGGGTAATACTGGATTATTTCTTTTTTTTTGTGCGAATTGGGCAGGAAGTGGTGGCCGAGCCAAATCAATAGGGTTTGCAAACAAGGATTTTTTTTGTTGAAGTGTTTTAGGTTTTTGATTAAGATTTAATGTCTTTTAAGATTCTCTCTTATTAATGATTCAAAAAAGATTTTGAAGTTACACAAAATAATAGCAAACAAGTTGTTGGTGGAAGTCAATTCATTTAAAATTAATGTAACTAAAAGAGAATAAAAAATCTTAAAGTTGTAATTCCTCGTTATTCAACTGTTAAAAATGAATCTCCTTTTGAAATGTTTTTAGGTGGTGGTACCAACAAGACAAACAACACCACCACCTAATATAAAATCAAACAAGAAAGCCAAAAATAATTTTTTTGAGATTTTATGATTTTTTTGATATTTTTTTGAAATTTTTATTCTTACTGGTGTCAAGAGTCAGAATTGATAGATTCGGAAAATTGATTCTACAGAAAACTCAAATGACCTCAAAAATTTTTGATAATTTGTTATGATGTAGATAATTTCTTAAGGTTTCCAGTAATATAAAGTTTGCCCAAATATGATGAGTAAAAAAGTTTATAAAATTCAAGGACACTAAGAAAATAGTATGAAAATAAGGTCTAACCCCTGTTCAGTCTATGAATTTTATAAATTTTTCTATTCTACAAAATGTCTGGAAAATTGGACTCAAGGTTCTTGACTCAAAGGATCTTCTCTGGATGAAATTTGGTGATTTTAGAAAGCTTCTAAGTGACCAAACCTGATTTTTGATAATCAAGATAGAAGTCTGGATTTTCAAAAATCAGACATCAATAAGGCAAAGGTTGTGGAAAAGTAAGGTAAACAAGCAACACAATGAGTTTTAGGATTCCACCACCCTCAATTTTTCTTATTTTTCATTTTTCTTGATAATTTCAAGATTTTTAGAGATTTTTGTTTTTGTTTTTGATAAGAAAAGGCCTGGGTACTAACTGAAATTTCCCTACTTGGAGGGGTGAGATCAGCGTGACAAAAAAAATGCGGAATTGAAAATATAAACAATCTCACAAAAATCAATCGCACAATGTACACAGGTATTTTTAGGTGGAAACCCAAACCGGGTGAAAACCACCACCTAACCCTCTCGAGTTAGGATTTTCCGATCAACCAAGTTGATCAAAATCCACTAAACGAATCACTTTAAACGAGGGTGATTCAACCTCAGTACAACCACGCTACAAGTACGAGGGTAGCGTTCCTCAACCCCTTCTCTCCACGAGAAGGATTTTGTCCCACGAAGGAGATGGGAATTCGCAAAGCGAATACCCAACCAAAAGACAAAGATAAAATAAACAATAGTCCTATAGAGCCAACAAAATAATTAAACCTAGCTTCTATAGGAAATAGGAAACTCCCCTTTGCAAGGAGTGCGTCGACGATGACGCGGTGCGTGTGCCACGCGATGGCGCTACGTCGCTCTCGTTAACAACGCCGGGAGAGCGGGTGCGCAACGGTTGAATGCTCTCAAGAAAATGGAGCTTGAGCTTGGAAAGCAAGAGAGTCTTTTCTTTGGACACAAAAGGTTTGAAAGTGTATTGCAAGGTGTGTGTCTTAGTGTGTATATGTGTATATCTTGTGTGTTTTTTGTGTTGCAAAGGCTCCCCTCTATTTATAGAGGCCTTAGGAAGGCTTTGGAAGGCTTAAGAAAGGTTCTATAGCCGTTGGGTGCAAAGCCCAAGAGAATCAGGCCGAAATCAGGACAATGATTGCATTTGACAGGGTCATCAGACGTCTAATTCTGGCATCAGACGTCTGGAAGGCCACTTTAAGACGTCTGATTACAAGGTCAGACGTCTGATTCTATGCGGGTTTCTCCCTGACTTGAATCAGATCTAAACAGGGTTTTTACACAAGTCCATCAGACGACATACAGGACGTCTGGCACTATGTCTGGACGTCTGGAAACCTACTTTTACTGTGGGAATTGATTTCCAAACGTTGCAACGGCCAGAAAATCTCTGAGAAGAGATTTTGGGTCAGCCGAGGCAAAACGGTCATTTATCAGACGTCTGTAAAGTCCTATGGACGTCTGATAAGGCTCTAACGGTCATAATCTTGGGTGTTTTCTAAGCCAGCCAACGATCCACTAATTGGACGTCTGGCAAAGTCATCAGACGTCTCCTAAGACGTCTGGTCTAATGTATGGACGTCTGAATTCATCAGACATAACTAACTATGTCCAGCCTAACAGTTATCAGACGTCTGAAACAACAGTCAGACGTCTTAAAATTCTTTATCAGACGTCTGATTTTGGAATTAGACGTCTGGAAGTGCTGTTTGAACCCTATATTGGTTTTCTAAGTATTCTACAGAAAACCTAAGTATCCTAGGGTTGTGCCGGTGTTCCTAGGACTACTGTTAGGGTTCTTTGAGGCTCTTTAACATAATGTTCTAAGGAATAAAAAAGAGCAAGAAAATAAAAACAAGAGATACATGAAAGGATAAAAAAGAATCTATCCTATTCTTCTTGTCTTCCATCTCCAATCTTTCGCTCCACGCGAACCTCCTCTATTTTCCGTCAAGCTCCTCCAATCCGTCCTGGATGCGAGCTCGAACTCTGTCTAAACACGTCCTCATTTGCAATTGACCTGAAATCTAGGACTCAAATTGCAAATGTTAAATAACACGTGTTTTGTTATCATCAAAATAAATGATCGTAGTGCTCTAGCACCAACACTAACTTGAAGTACGCGAGAGGAAAAGAAATTTGAAGCTTTCCCTCCAAGTGCTCCAAATCCTGCTCCCACTACTGATTTGCGCTTGAAATCAAAACAAACAAAATTATGTGAAGATCAGGCAAGCAAGAGAGAGATAAATGATGTGATTAAACCATGCCTCCTAGGCAATGGCACCAAAAAGTGACAGCAAGAAACTTGTATTTTGTTAAATATGCAAAATAGTGTCGTTGCAACCGGTAAATCAGTAATCAACTTTTAAAATTTATATTCCTAGATATGATGAATATCTAGGGTCGTCCAAGGAGGCCAATTTGTTTATCACTGGAATTGATTTTCTCTCTTACCTCTCAAATCCGTACTTGTCTTTTTGTGAATTTGATTTTTGTTATTTTTAAGTTTTCAAAACAATCAAGTATTTGAAGAGTGAAGACGAACTACCTATCACCAACCTTAAGTGACAAGAATGAAGCCTTTTCTTCTAAGCTCACCCTTGGCAAGTGTGCCTAGGGTAATTAGAAGAAGAAGGTGTGGTGTGCACGACAACTACAAGAACCTGAAGAACACACTAACTAGAACATGAAAATTGGAAGGCAAAAATAAAACTTGTATCACTAGCAACTAGAAAAAATGTAGAGGAATGCTTGTTACATAAAAACAAACAAAAACACTAGCTAATACAAGAAATTGGAAAGATAAAGAAGGGATCCTCTGGTTGAAGTCTTGGATAGCCTTGCTCCAAGTGCGGTTGCTCCCGCACTTAAAAAGGTTTCTCCTCAACTTCTTCAAGTAGTCCTCCTCCAAGCTGTCCTCTAAAGTGGGCGTCAACCACCTTGCTCCTCCTCTTGCTTGGCCATCCCTTCAAGTGTGAAAACCTCTTCCTTGGCATGGCACAAGGGAGAGGAAGATAGAGAAAGAGGGCACCAAGGTGGTGGGTAGGTTGCCTCCTTGATCTCCTTCTCTTCTTCTTCCTTGGAGTGTGATGTAGGTGGCTATGGGTGGAAATTAAACTAATGGAGAAGATGATTTTTGGGTGGTGGTTAGGTGGGCTGTATATAGGAATGGAGAGGGGAGTTGTCATGACTTGTGGGTGTAGGGTTAGGATTGGTTTTGGTGGGTAATTGATGATCCTATGGCCTAGGATAGTTGGCATCAATCCTAAGGGTGCAGGTGGTAGTTGTGGGTGGTTACCACCCTTGGCGGCTTTTGGTTTTGGCGCCAAAATGGGTCTTCTAGAAGGGGGGTTTTTTGGAGGGAAAAATGGAGGGTGGTGATGGCATTTAAGGGTGGATGGATGGTTGAGATGGAAGGATTTTTGGAGGGAAAAAATGGCGCCAAAAGGGAGGTGGTTGGAGGTGGTTTTTGGCGTCACTTTTGGTGTCCTTTGGTGGTGGTTGAGGGGCTAAAGGGTGCCTAGTTTTGGTGCCAAAAAGGATTGGGAATAGGGGAGCTTAGGTGGACTAGGTTTAAGGCTAGTTGGTGGAGCTAAGGTAGGTGAGTTTTAGGGTTATGTAGGGATGCCATGGAGGTGGACTAGCTAAGCTAGCTTAGCTAGTAGAGAGTAGGATAGGAGGCAGAGGGGGCTAGGGTTTTGGAGGTGATGAGCTGGAGGGTGTTGCCTTGAGCTGCACTGAAGCTAGTGGTTGCTGAAGAGAACTACAGGGAGCTACTTTAGCTGGCTTAGCTTGCCAGTTCATTGCTAGCTGCTAAGCCATGCTAATATGAGCTTTCTTCTACTGATGTGAACTAAGGTGAGCTGGGTGTGGTCTTCCCGAAGTGTACCTAGCTATCTAGAGTAGCTAACTCAGGTCAAGTAGCTTAGCTCAATTATGTTGAGCTGAATTAAGTCTCCGAAAGTTGGACTTGAGCTGGCCTGAGCTGGTTGAGGTTATCTTCAACTGACTAGGTCTAGCTAGTTGATGGTAGTAGCTTGTCCTAGTTAGGTTAAGCTTCTGGTGAACTGTTTTGAGCTGGAGGAGCTGGAATGTGTTGGTGATAAAGCACCATGATCATTGATTTTGATGATAACAAAATGTGTTATATTTAACATTGTATTTGGAGATGAATATTTCAGGCTTAAGGTTGGATGAAGCTTGATGAAAGCTTAAGATCAAGTTCTATGGAAGATAGAAGGAGATGAGCATCAAGGAAATTAGGAGATGAAGATAAAAGGAGATGAGCATCAAGGAGATGTAGTTAGATTTGTTTGTTTTATTTTTAGAATGTAAATGGGCCTTGAATTATCCTTAGGATACCTTTAGAACCTTCCTATCCTCATTCTTCTAATTCAGCATACAAGTCTTAATCCTGTTGGTTTTTCAGATATCTCTCTTTTCTTTCAGACATCTGAATATGTTTTTTAAGACGTCTAATGCATTTTCCAAATGTCCAAAATCTTGTCCAGAACCTATACTCATTACCAGATCTTGCAACCTTTGTCATCTGAATTTTTCAGACGTCTACTATTTACATTAGACGTCTGGTTTAGTGTTTTCAGACGCTTCCTTGATTTTCAAAAGCCACCTTGAGATTTTGATAGTCTCTCAATTTTTTAGGGCAACGGTCATTTCCTTAGAAGACATTCAGACGTCTGACTTTGTCTTCAGACATCTATATCCTTCCAATGTTCATTTTCTCTCCAACATTCACTTTGATCGCATTTAAGTCTTCTGTTACACTTTGATTTTGGAACGCTGTAAGCTATTAGATGTCTATGCATTTATTCGGATGTATAATTCTTATTTTTAAGACGGCCACACTTTTGTCCAGATGTCTAACCAGACATCTGGTCATTTATCTTTAGATCCCTGTTTGGGTCTAATCTCATTCCAGGAACGATCACTTTGACCCTGAGGCTTTTTTAGACGTCCTGCTTTATTTTCAGACGTCTGAAACTATCTATTCAGACGTCTATCTTGCCTTTTCAGACATCTGATCAAGTCAGAATTTGAGTTAATGCTTTATAGCCGTTCTATCTTAATTTGTTCCATTCCAATTCAAATCCCAACAACTACCTAGGCTTAAATCTAACCTCTTGTGCCTATATATACCTATCAAGGGTTGCATTAAGCGTACACATATAGAAAAGAAATATTGTAGTGCCAAATACTTTCTATTATCCTATTCTAAGCTTTCTAAAGCTATTGTGCTCCATTGTGTTCTTTTATTCTTAAAGATTATTGAGAGTAACATCACTCCCACTTTGATTTTCTGCATCACATAAGTTTACAAAGGGAGTATCTTAGCCTACTTTCTATTTCATATCATTCAAGGCTCTTAGGATTGTTTACTTTATTTTAATTTGATTGTTTATTTAGGTGTCCGAGCTGTGGGTTTCCCATTTCCTCTTAATAGAGAGGTTAAACTCTCCTTGGGGGTTGTCTAGGAGAGGGGAATTATTTTGACGAACACCACCCTCGGATTAGTGGTGTGGTTTAGTGATTCCCATTGAATTGGGGGTAAAATCCTAGATCGAGAGATCTATGTAGAGGTTTTTCCGACAAGGGTTTCCTCTCTAAATTCTGGTGTTATTGCTGTGATTGTTTGTATTAAATTTTGTTGCACAATTCAACCCCCCTTCTTGTGCCATTAATAGAATGGAGCTAGGATCAACTGTCTTGAGCTAGTTTGAGCTTCCATTCATCTGAGGTGAGCTGAATGGAGCTGAGGTGAACCAGCTAGAGCTACAATTCAGCTGAGATGAGCTGAATGAAGCTAAAGATAAGTTGATCTAGCTAGAATGAGTTGGGCTCTAGCTGGGATGAGCTGGATCTAGTTGGGATCTAGCTGATAGATGCTTCTTCCTCATCTTCTACCTTCTTGAGTGCTAAGGTATGTGGGATTTGACTTTCTATTTATCCTTGACACTCAAGTAAACACATAAAAAATACAACTAAAATGTAATGCATGCCTATCCTAGCTAAATGCCTAAATGCAACCCGAAAATCCATTTGCGGAGTTAAAACCCGAAGAGCTAGATCTATTTTAGGGCATAATAATGATGATAAACTGGCATTTATCAGTGCCCACAAGTGCGAAAGACGTCAAGTACCTTAAGGAAGTTTAGATGTTGAGCACTCCTTCCTATCGAGAAGTGAGCGAGAATGTTAAATGGTCTAGTATTCTTGAGAATAGCTTTCTAGGACACTGAATATACATAGCTCTTATTGAGAGCCAAACATTTCAGATGTGCATCTACTCTCATCACCAAATATCCAAAAGAGATCAAATGGACCATTACTCGAGTAGTCCTGCATGGAATAACTTTTTAGGGATCTCCAAGGCTAGGCAGAGGGTTACTCCTTTAGGCCCAACCCGTTTGATGACCAGTCAACGTTCCAATATACGGAATGAGTACTCCTTACTTGAGGATTGCATGTGCTTTTAACCTCTTTAAGGGCCAAGGAGGGGTTATCTATACATGTGGATTCATACAAGGAGAATACAACTCAATCTCTTTTCATAGGAAGGGTTGGTTTTTGATTTAACGACTCGAGTGGCGAGTGAGTGAACCGCCTAACAAGATAAAAAGGACTAAGAATCAACCTTAACCAACGGATACTAGTGGGTTGGTTAATAACTCAGATCAATGGAAATGGCATAGGTGAGATAATATCCTTTTGAACTCCTCGAAGTCTATTAGCAAGAACTTTTACCACAATGAGAATGAGATAGATGCCATTAGATAGAGCAATCGGCCTAAATTCTTCAATTGCCTCAGCCCCATCCTTTTAGGAAGTAGGAACATGCAGAATTTGTTCAACTTGTTAAATCTCTAGTTCCCAATTGCAAATTTAGTCATCATTTGCATCACATCTTCCTTAAGAAGGGGCCACAACTCCTTATATATAAGTGCATTGGAAACCCATTTGGTCTAGGGCAACCATTCGCATTTGGACCCTAGATTGCCCTTCGAACTTCATCCTATTAGAAGTCCAAAGTAAGCTCCTGTTCTCAACGATTTTGTGCGGATTTAAAGCGTATTACGTTGTAGTATAACCGACAAAACGTTTAAACAAATATAAAGAATTTTATTACTCGAACAACTAGAGTATCCGAGGTCGAACACGGAGAGCAATCTCAGTACTTTGTAAAACCAAAGAATACAACTGTTAAATGCAAATATAATTGATTCAAAGAGAGAATTTTAAAAAGGATTTGTGAAAAAAAAGTAGAATTGGACGTCTGATTTCTGTATCAGACGTCTTAAATGTGATCTCTCTTTCTCTCCTCTTCTCCTTTCTACTTCTGTGTCTTCCTTCTTCTCCTGCCTTGCCTTTCTTCTTTCTTCTTCCTTCTTCTGATCTCTTTGCAGTCTTCACTTGGCCTCTTCTTTGTTCTTCTCTCTCTTCTGCCTTGTCTTCCTTCTTCTTCTCGGCGAAGACTTCTCCTTTCACTGCTACACAACCTCTTCTTTCTTCTCTTCCTGTTCTTCAGCTGCTAAGTGTTCGCTGCCTCGATCACTTCTTCCTTCCTGCACACACCACACAGTAGCAAAAACCTACCCCCGTCCCTCTACCCAAGCGTCTCTCTTTTTCTCAAGCAGTTCACTCAAGCACGCTCTCCCAGAGCCACACGGGTAGTCGGGTCGGATTCGCACCCGGGACCAGGCTCACCGGCAAGTGGTGATGCACGAGGAGTGCATAGGTTTAGGTCGGGTCGGATCCGCCAGATCCGCGACGTCAAGCCGCGGACGAGGCGTGTGGGGGAAGTGAGGGACCTCACCCCTGTGCTTACGGAGGCAGTAAGAAGAAAACACAAAAATAATTTATATGATACCTGAGTTTTGCAATCCCACGATGTGGGACTATCTGGTCGGTCTTGCCTTCACGCGCGCCCGTAGAGCTTTCGTCACTCGATTGCCCAAGCTGATGGCTCCTTTGTGCGACTGGCTGGCCTCGTTCGCTTTGCGACCTTCGCGAGAGTCTGCTGCACCTGCAGCCTGGGAAGCCTGATGCCCGAAGCTGCTCCAAGCTCCCTGCTGCTTCGGCTATTAATGGCGGCCGGAGCGTACACCTGACATCCAACAGAACGGCCTATTGGCCCAATCAGAATAGCTGGAAACTTTCGCCGTAGCACGGCGAAGGCGGTGGGCGATGCTGCAGGTTGCAGGTCGGCCTAGGCGTGCGTGCCTAGGTCAACCTGTGGCCGGAGATGGTGGGTTGGTCGGGGGGTGCTTGTGGAGGTCTGGAGTTGCAGTGATGGGGTGGAATGGGTTCCTGGTGGTGAGGCGAAGCTCACGAGGGGGTTGGCGAGCCGTGTGGAGGGGCGGAGTGGTGTGGGCAGCTCGCCGGAGGGCGGTCGGAGGCGAGAACGATGGAGATGGTTAGGTACTGTCGAGGGGTAATCAAGTAAAATAGTAGGGGGAAAAGAGAGAGGAGAGGATGGAGAATGTATCTGGGGTTGTCTGGAAGGAAGGGAGGCGGTGAAGAGGACGGCTCGTAACTGCTGTCGTCGGGGAAGAAAGACCCTGAGGGAGGAAGCGGCGACGAAGATGAGGTCAGGAGCACGCGCGCGGGGTACAGCGCGACGCGGGAGGAAGAGGCGGAGAGGACTCTGCTGCTGGTATGGCAGCAGAGCAACGAGAAGGAGGGGAGGAGGTCGCCGGAGCTTGCGGGTCGTTTGGCCGGAGATGGGAGAGAGGGAATTTGGAGGGGATCTCCGTCAAAATCAAGCTTGGGTCCTGCGGCAGGGTCTGGGGGGTGTTTTATAGGTGCTGGCCGCTCCTATCAGCGCGTGGAGAGCGCGCAATTAGGTCTTCCGGCTCGCCGGAGTGGAAGGTGGATACACAAATCTCTCGTGCGTTCGCACGAGAGATTGGGTTCACACCAGCGATTGTAATTGGCTTTAGAAGGAAGGGAATTCATCAGAGAATCCCCCTTCCATTTCTGGGAGGGAATCTTTGAGGGATTAGAGAGCAATCCCTCTCTGAACCTCGCCGGAGCTCGGTTCTGCCCTAACAATGGCGGCAGGACCGGATTGCAAAGGGGGCGAAGAACTTGGAGGGCTCTTTGCAAGGATATTCAAAAGATAGGGACCTATTTGTGATTTGGGTGTACTAAATTGCAAAGTAAGTCAAGATGACCTCCCCTTAGGTCCAAATTTTAGTATAAACCTAATTTGGATCTAAGGAATCCAATGGCGAAGTTGGATTTCAGGTTTGACCTTGTTTGACTAGACATTTTACGTAAAAATCCAAATTTGGTTAATTAAGGAGCTAGGACCCTAATCTAGGTCAGACTAGGTTCCAAAGGCTAAATTAAGTATTCTAAACCCTAGAGGATCTTTTTACATGATTTTTAGAGGGTTTACTCGATTTTTATCCTGATCGGAACCTTGTTAATTTAAGCGGGTCTGTTTTAGGGTTACCAAGTGTCATTTAATTCTTAGATTGCACATAAACCCATTTCTGATTGACTCAACCCTCTTTTTATCTTATTTGGACCATTTGACCTATGTTTTGCTTCTGAGAAATCCCGTTTATGTATTGCAATGGTAAAATTACAGTTTTAACCTTTATTTCATGTTTTCTTCTCAGAGCACTTGTTCCTTCAATTAAGCCTTCTTCTAGGTTATGTACGAGCTTTTATCTTCTTTATTGGGTCAAAATGAGCTAGTTATGACTCATGATGAGGCTCTCATCATACCCCCATGCCTAGATTTTGCTAGTCCCTTAGCAAAATTTCAAGGTTTTAACTTCCGTTCTAGACCCTGAATGTCTGTTAATAATGATAAGTGCTTCTTTTGTGATTAGGTAGGAATGCCGACAATAGGCCTGGAGGTATTCAAGTACCAACCAAAATCCGGACATGTTCTGCTTTAGCCTCAATCCTCCGCAAAGGTTTCTACGGCCCATAGAAACTATCCTAGGGTTTGTTGGACTCTGTGGTTAAAGCACCCGTGCTTGAGACATTTTTAGCCTAAGTTCAGTTTGCAGTGCGTTTTTTTTTGTAAGAGAGAGATAGAAGATTTATTTGTTTGGAGAGCTTTTATCTCTCTTTTCTTTTTATTTCTAGCTTCGGATTAGCTTCTCAACATGGTCTGTATCGGATTCCTCGTCCCCATCATCAATCCTCAAGGGTCCCTGGCTTTCGAGATTTCGAGATAATCCCGCCCATGGCAACCCCCAGAACCCTGGCTTTCGAGATTTCGAGATAATCCCGCCCATGGCGTTCCGTGGTCGAATCCAGACCCTGGCGATCGACATTTCGTGATAATGCCGCCCATGGTATCTGAACCAGCAGAGTGCTTACATGCCCCTAGTAGGATATTTAAATATCCTAGGAGACAAGCACCGAGGAGACGATATGTTGTTACGCATCTTCGAGGGGAATTTCCCACCTCTCTGCGCTGGGAACTCGCCCAAATCAACTTGTGTTGATAGGCCGCTCCTAATCTAGGTGACTTTTGTAGAACATTAAACGCTCTTGTGTGATTTGGATGTTTTATGCGCACTGAACCAGACTGTGTGTGAATTTGGGTGCTTAGGTTACCGAATCCCGCAAACCGGAGGTCAGTTAACGAGGCCGAATACTTCCTAAGCCTTAGACCTAATACTCAAGCTTTGCATTTTCCTCAACCTCTTGAGGATTATCCAGATTTTAACGGATACGTGAATTTTTAAGCTAAAGGTACTAGCCCAAAAGGCCTAAGACCAGCGTTCCTGCTAATCTCTTGTTATATCTCTGTAGCTCTTTTCTTTTTCTTGATTCGGTCTAGAACTTCAGTTAACCCCTTAATATTTTACTAATGACTATTTCTTTTCATTTTCCTTTTGTGCTCCTTTTTGTCATTTTTCTTCTTTTTCTCCTCCTTATGCTTAAGTGGCTCACAAAATTTCCTCCCTCCCCCCATTTTTTGTTCTTTTTCTTAATTTTTTTCAATTTTTTTGTGTTTTTGACATATGCAAATTTTTTGTGTGTGAGACTCCTGATTTTTTTCTTGGTTCTGTATGTATGCACTTTATCACCCCCCCATGCCTAAGTTTTGCAATGTCCTCATTGTAAACAGAGGGTGTGAATTAGTGTTGAGGTCAGGGAATGGGTCAAAAATGACTGATGCGGATGATTTTAAGCTCTGATACGTGTACCAGAGGTGGGATCATCTGTCTAAGGCTGGACTCAAGGTGCAATAGACGTGGAGTACAGATGGATAATCAGATAGGTCTCTGTTTTTGGGAATGACGGGTTGCCTCCCGTTAAGCGCTAAATTTAATGCCTTCAGCCGAGCGGAAAATGGGGTGGAGAGGGGGTGGTCAAATCAATGGAGTTTTGGAAAACAAGCACCTTGATTAAGAGCCTGGTTGGTCCAACCAGGTGCTTGTTGAGATCAGCGGACTGATGATGCAGCCCGAACCCAATAAGTCTGGTGGGTTGATAGATGTAGATCAGCAGATGCGGAACCCACCATATGCAGTGACGTTCTGATGGATATGGAAGTGAAAACTCGGGTTCAGGTTGAGTCGAATCAGCTTGGTCAAAGTAAGGTTCCGAAAAATTATCCATGTAAGGTGTGGAATCCCTACAGATGTGATCAAAGGATGGAGGCTCCTGATTTGTGGTCTGATCAGTACCTGATACCCGGTCTAGATATGGAGTTGAATCATCTACAAACGGCTCAGTGAGAGGTGAATCGGAATAGAAATTGAGTCCGGTTGCGGGTCGGGGTGGGGAACGGGTTTTGATTGGTTCTGTATATGTGGAGCAGGTGGCTTCAAAGAAGATTGACATGTTATAATCAGGAGGCAGATTTTCTCCGATGTTATGGTCAGATTCGAGATCGTCGGAGAGTTTGCGAAAATCAAAGTTTGAATGAGATTCTAGATCATGAGTTCCACCATAGAATAAATCATATGTTGTATATTCAGCAACCTGACTGGGATCTAGCCTAAATGTTAATTCTGAGCTTAAAAGGGTATCCTTATCTGGTAGAGGCTCAGATTCTAAGCTAGTAGGGCAGACCCAATTGAAACCCTGCTCGTCCAACTCCTTGGTTTCTGTGTCGTAGATTGGCATGACTTCCGCAAAATCAATTCGTTCCTCTGAGGAGGTTGATGAGAGATATTCATCAAATCGAGGCCCAAAATCATATTCTTCATTAAGAGATTGATTTTCTTCATCTGGGGCCTTGAAATCTTCAAAATATGTTTCAGATCTAGGTTCTAGGCTTAGGATGTGGGTTGAATTACTAGAATTTAGGTCTGAATAACCTTCGAGGGTCACCTTATCAGAATAAGGGACGGAATTTACACCCTCGAGAGGTTCAGTTCTACTCTCATACTTGCAGGAGTCTTGGGATTCTAAAATGGGCTCATCATGGTCTTTTCTTGCATTTGGAGCTTCCGAACCTTCTTCAATATCAGGTGCATTATATTCCATCTGGGTTGGGAATCCACAACCATTTTGTGCCTCAAACCCGAGGTCAGATTTATCCTCGATGTTGTTCCAAGATAGCTCATCCTCTGTTGGTGGTATGTACGGGTATTTTTGATCAATCACTTGTTTTATTAATCTCATTATCTCTTCCCGTTTTTCAAGACTATCTTGGTGTTGCTTCCAAAGTCGAGGATTTGTCATACATTGAAGGTATTCACTATTGTGCAATTTTTCTATCTCAATGTATGCAGTAATGAGCAAGTCACAGGTTGATCCTTTGTTGGTTTCTGCTAATAGTACTTGGGCACAAGTTATGACAAAGGTTGTGGTTGTTGGGACATCAACCTGAATGTTTCCTACTGTTGTTGAGGTTTCTTCATTTTCATAAAATCTCATGGCATCCTCAATCATTTTATCTCTCATGGATCTCCGGTATTCAGGTTTCTTGAATGGTAGTCCTAGGTGGTTCGGCTGCATACTTGGATCAGGTGGTGGAATCAAGATCAGAGTTTGACTCAAGATGTGTTATGAAGCGATCAGATTTGAATAATGAGTCCCACTGAAAATGAGTGTGTGTGCTCTAAAGAGAAAAGATGCAGGACTGGAGATGTTCTTGACCCAATCAAGACACCCAAAAGATGTTTGGATGACTATGGAGGTTCGGGGCGGATGGACCCCTGGATCCGAAGATCGTCCACCTGAGAATTACCTGGGCAGCCAGAGAGGGAGAGTCCCGCAAAGACCCCTACACGGTAGAGCGTCCCTACGGGTTACAGGGTTTCCCCCACCCGACCTCTCTTGTCACTGCGATTCCAGGTAGACCAGAATGGAGACCTTGACCTCTTAAGTCTACCTTTTTTTATTTTAAGATCAAGGTGCTTAATGTTCCATTTGAACTTTTAAGTATTTTGAGTGCAAAAGTGACCTAATATTAAGGTTGGTTGACCCAAGGGATCAACTTCACCTCTTGTTCCTTTGAGAGCTTTTAGGTCCTTCCTTTTATGGTTCAAATGGATTATCAGCCTGATTTGCTTAGGGTTCCTCTTGTATAAATCGTTTCAAACGCGGTTTAGGCACACCTCTTTTTGGAAAGTTTGTTTCTTTGTTTTAGAGAAGATGTGTCTCTAAAAACCCTAACTTTGCAATCCCTAACTTGGCTCTAGTGGGTCCAATTTAGTTGCCTTAGAAATTAGCACCTAGGGCTCAATCAAGAAAGTTTTAGCCCTAGTTGCCTTAGTTGGATGAAGGGACCTTTGACCTCGACTACCTCCAACTCCCCCTTCTCCAAGTGAAGGCTTCGTAGTAGTCCACTGCTACTCTTCCCACGTCCTCCCTCTGAACGAGTTCTGTGCCATTCACCATGATCCTATCTAACTAGTTTCTACTTTGCCTTCCCGACGCCATCACGTGGAAGTAGCGATTGTTGGAGTCACCCTCTTTTAGCCATCTCTATTAGGATTTGGCCCTCCACTCCACCTTTAACTTTCTATCCTCTATCTGAACCGTATGTATATGAGTTGCCCTACTCACCCATTCCTTCTTAGAGAGTCTACCCACATTTTCCACTTTACCCAACCTCGCAATCTCTGACAAGGCTTCACTCTTCTTCCTATTCCTCTCTTCTCTGATCTTCTTCATATATGTCCTTAGATATGCTTGCAACTTGCATAACTTTGCCTCCAAGCCACCTGCCATCGAACCCTCTAGTTGTAATGAACACCACTTCTCCTCCACTTGACTTCTAAACCCCTCCTTCACTAACCAGGATTTGTCAAACTTGAAGTACGTCTAGAATAACCGATCTTCATTTGATTCCCACATCAACGACACATGGTCTATCCATGGGTCGAACTTTTGCGAAAGGGAAGACCTTCGCACGCTTGAGACTACACAGGAACTTGTCAATTCTTGACTTCTATCCCGTCATATTCCTCCAAGTGTAAGCACACGAATTCATTAGTGGGACTATTGAGTGTCGAAAACTACGCGATCAAAGTTGGTTTCGAAAAAATCCGTTGTAGTTCGATTTGAGAAGAAATTCGTCAACAAATAAATTTATATCGAAATTCTAAAAATTCCAGGTCGAACACAGGGAGGCATTTGTTCGATTTAAAATCGCATTTAATTGTCACGAAGTAGATTAGTTAGTCGAATTAAATCTAAACTAACTATCTACTTAAAGAATAAAGAATAGAAGACAGAGAGAATATTACAAATAAAGACCAAAGAGAGATAGAACAAACATGGAATTCATTATCACAAGTTGATGTTCATTGCGATTACAACTATCCATTACATTAGAAAACAGGAAATCTACACTAGAAAGCGGAAAATCTAATCTAGAAAGCAGTAAAAGAGAAGATAGAGAGAGGTTATCCTCCTCGACGATTGCTTGGAGGACGAGCCGGATGGGACGACGCTTGGAAGACAGGGGACGGAGCGGGAAGAAGGAGGACGAAGCAAGAAGAAGCGGGAATGAGGCAGCACGTCGTCATCGTTGCGGGATCCACTTCCGGAATGGGGATGAGAAAATTGGATTTTAGCTCTAGAATAGCATCCGGGTGTGGGACAAGCTTTTCTTGAGCTTTGGAGAGGGAGAGAAGTGAAGGAAGGGATGAAGAAAATGTGGTGGTCGGGTCACTTTTTATAGTTATAGGAATCAATGGCAAATTTGTCATTTCAAGCTTAAAACATTAATATCAGGTCTTTAGTGACGGATTTATCCGTCACTAAAGGTCTGATCGTGGCCGACGTGCGCGCGTCGCGAGCGCCTCCTTGCCTTCCACGCTCAAAACACCCGCGCACGTCTTTCAAATCTTAGTCGTTTGATTGCGAGATCGGACGGCTTAGATTTCTCCTCGCGTGCCTTTGTCTACGCCTTCACCGCGCGCCTGTGTGCAATCGAGCCTACACGCTGTGCGACAGATTGCGCATGCGCTCTATTGGTTGATTCGTGCCACCTGTAGCCGATCGCACGGTTGTGATTACTCGCTTGCACGCTACAGATGGCGAGTCGAACACGCGTCGTGGGCTCACGCAACGCCGCTTGACCGCTGTGTTGCGATGCTGGCTTTGTCGCGGTTACGCATTACGCGCACGCGCTTCACGGCCGTTGGATCTTGATCCAACGGCCCAAATCATGCGTTGGAAGTCCTTTGGAGAGGCAGCGACGGTTCTTGAGGCCAATTGGGCAGCTGGGATGGCACCACGTGGCGCCATCTTGGCCGTCCATCTTCTGTGTTTTAGATGGCGCCGTGGATGTCGGATTGGATCGATTTTCACGTCGTTAGGCTGCGATCATCGATCCGAACCCATCCGTGCGGTCGGATTTGTCGTCTGAAGTGTGGATTGGCACCATCTTGGCCCTTGATCTTTAGGCTTCCTCAGTCTCTATCTGGTGCTACGAATATCCAATCAGGGCGATCTTGGAGTCGTTGAACTCCAATCGTCGCCCTGATCAGATTCGTATGGTTGGATCTTCGATCTGAGGCCCCGATTAAAAATGGCCCTGCCTCTGACCATAAAAGGAGACAATTACTATACAATTTATACAATTTGACCTAAATGTATGATTATGTAATATTTGCAATGTATGATGTTAATATGACACTAAAAGTATGCATTAATAGACATTTTTGACTGTTTAGATGTATGCACATCAGGGACCATACACCGCTAAGATATTCATTAGAAAGTTATCCCAGACATTTGACCATCTTCATTGTCATCACATGGGAGCCCCCAAAAGAAATCTTCCTATTAGCGAGCACGTGTTTTTCCCACCCCCCCACTCACGGAGGCGTGTGGAGTTGATACACGCATAGGGCAACCATGTGGAGCATAGAGGCAGGTGTATGGGATGAGGATCCAAGTCTTGTTCAAATACCAGGTATTTTGAGCTAACCATAAGCAGTAGATAGTATAACATTTTCTTAATTGATTTGTGGAAGATCTTCCCCCTTCCTATGCGCAAGCTTGCATGGAAGAGGAAAGAACCGAAGGATTTGGTTGATGAGATTATCCTTGCTGTTTGAGGTGATAAATTATTGGGTTGTGATATGGATCCCTATACATAAGGGAGGGATGTAAAAGTAAGAAATCAAGCAAGAATCGTATTCCTTCCCATTTTATCCCCTCGTTCTTCTTCCACCTTGTCCAGGTGAGTGGTAGTAGGTTTCCTCCGCTCGACCGTCCATCTACCGTCGTTCGCCCCCAAAAACGCCGGCTCGTAGGTCCACCTCGCCACGTTCTGTGTTCGTATGCTTGTGGCGTGGCGCGTGCGTATGAAATTGGTATCAGAGCCAACGATCCTCGGAACTCGACGCCGTGATCGAGACGGAGGACGAAAAGCTCGAGGCCTTCGTCGAGTGGCAACGGGAAGCCGCTAGTATACTCCGACAACAGAGTAAGGCCTGGGAGGAGATCTGCCACCTCCTGTTCGAGCCGGGACCATCATTGTCACCACCGACACCATCTTCCCCATCCCCGCTCGCACCCCCCCTCCAGCTCATCCGCCTCTACAACCGCGCGGGCGCGCGGGCGTTCCCGCCGAGGCCGCCCGCGCCTTCCGCAAGCTGGAGGACCACTATGGCTTCCGTCCCAACCCCGCCACCTTCCGCAAGCGGGCCTTCCCTCGTGTATCACCCCCCAGTCGCACCGCCTGACCTTCCAACCGCATCGAGCGCAATGAACCCTTTCATGGATCGACCTCCCACCTCCTTCAACAAATGCTGATCGCAATGATCTCGGATCCGGAGTCCCCCCTGCTCAAGGCGCGCAACGACGCAATCCGCGCCACTTTAGGCAACCACCGTAGGGCGGTTTGCCGTCGAGTTCGAGGGGCGGGAGAAGCAGGCAGCGTGCGGGGTATTTATTGCAAATATAAGTCATAATATGAGCAAAATGTTGTGATTCCCTGAACTTCTTAAAAATTGAACCTCTCCATTCAATACCAGTTGAATTTTTGAGTTTGTGGGGTCCGGTTCAGATGTTATACCTGGTTGAGCTATCTTTCGTCCTTTTTATTTTATTTTATTTTTCCTGAAAGTTGGATTTCCATCTTTGTTTAGAGGCATTTCATGGCATTTGTCAATCTAACAGTGGTACTCCATGTTTGGTTTTAGGTACTGTTGGCTCATGTGGCTCATGCGAAATCAACTGTTGTAAAAGCAATATCTGGAATTCAGGTTATCCTCTTCCCATCTATTATCTATCTGTATACATCGTTAAAATTACTTGTTATGTTGCTCTGTCCCGAAGTAAATGAATAACTTGCCTTTGTGATATGTACCTTCCCAATTGAGTTAAACTTGTGAAATGAGGTGCCTTCTTTTCTTGATTTTCTGATTCATCTTGAATGCTCGACGAGCCTGTCTACCTGCAAGGTGACACTTGCTGAATTGTGGCAGCTAAATAATTTCCTATAGTTTAATGCAAATATACTATATCATGGGGGCTTCCGGAATTTTAATCAAGATGCAATAATGTGCTTGTCTGTTCTTGTTTATCCCTTCTACGTCTTTCGTTGGGGATTTTGTTTATCTTTCGTTGGGAATGCCAGGCTTTCAAATTCAAAGTTGTCATCCATATTTTCACCTCCTGGAATTACTCTCTTATCACATTGCCTTGGCTATTAATTAGTTATCCTCGTTTGATGTGTTTCTTCATTTGGAATCTTCGCAGATTGGACAAGTTCTTGGTAGCAGCCATTAGAGCCTAGATTGATATTTGCAATTTCACATAAATCTTGCAGAAGAAAATAAGATTGTTATATGTCAAGTTTCCATCTTATGCTTGCGCTTTGGAGTTGACATGATGTTATCCATTTGGCAGATTGTTCAATTTAAGAATAAGCTGGAGCGTAACATCACTATCAAATTTGGCTATGCACATCCAAATATATACAAATGTGAAGATGAGAGATGTCCACAGCCAATGTGCTGCAAGTGATGATCATCCACCCTAGGAAGAAAGAAATCTTAATCTCATATGTCCGTTTCATTACGATCTAACTACATCATCATTTATGGGAGTGGAAAAGAAGATAGTCCTCTCTGTGCTGTCCCCAGGTTTGAGAATGTGAAGATGAAGCTCTTGAGGCATGTTTCTTTTGCGGATTGCCTTGGGAGTTTGTGGGGGTGGCAGGGGGAAGAGTAAGATTTGTCGTTTTAAGTCATTCATTATTCAAGACAATGCTAAACTATGGTTGCAACTGAGGGATGGCATATTTTGGTGATAGTCTTATGAATTATGTCATTTAGTGGCTTCTGATATGATTAGGGCTTATTATATGCTTGTATAAAAATATGTGATCTCTTAAGCAAGCCACGCATCCCTTTTAACCCAATAGCAGTAGAGAAGATTTTAAGAGTCACTTAATACTGTTCCACTTAATGGGGATGCTTTAACCTTACAGTTGGAGTGTCCATGATATGTGCCAAACCATTGCTACTGCTGTTTATTGAACAAAAACTACAAATAGATTTCTCTCTGAAGTCTTATTTGTTTTGGACTCATTTGGTTGGCCAGATTTTTTTTCCTTTTTGATTGTATTATAGTTCATATAGTTCTCCTCATATATTTGAGAAAGGTCAAGAGAAAAAAAGTTTATTCATCTTTAAATTTGTATGTGGTCAAATTAAAATATAGGAACTTGTGGTTTTACAACAAAGCAGACTGTGAATTGGATAAGCGAGAAGCTTGCACATGAACCTGCTATGTTCCCACAAAAGGAACACATGTTTGAAAAAAGAAGGCCACACTTATTGAGGCATGTTGGAAAAATGGGCTCACATCTCAGATATGAAGTATCAAATGTTTGATCTCTTTGTCAACTATTAATTGGTTTTCAATTGGATGCTTTCATGCAACAAAGAATTTTACAAGAGTGATTTTGAAAATTTTAGACTTGGAACTGGATTGTAGATTTAGATTCAAGAAGGTATCCCCCCAAACCCTAAAAAAAAAAGGAAACTTAAACATAATGTGAGGAAATAAATTTGGAGATTCTATCTCCTTATTTAGTCTTGTCTATTTTTAATAAAGGGTTTAATTGATGTTTTCATGTATAACTTTGCCGAGATAAGATCTAAAAATACCATCAAATCACCTTTCTGGAGGACCCTTGGCTTTAACACTCCATCAACTACGATCCAAAGGGATCAACTTTAGGATGGAGATTGAGGGAGTGAGAGAGCGAGGGAGCAGGTGAGAGGGGAGGAGTGAGCATGAGGAGGAGAGCAGGAGTGTGGGAGGGAGAGAGTGGGAAGGAGGAGGGTCGAGGTTGGACCCTGGTCGGGGGACGGTCGAGGCGGAAGAGGGTGACGCTAGAGGTGACTTGCTTCAAATGCTGAGGGCCGAGACACATGGTGCGTGATTGCAGGGATCTGGTGCGGTGCCTCAGATGTGGGAAGCTGGGCCACCGGAGGTCATCCTGTTCGGAGGAGCTGCGGCGAAGCATGGATGTGGGCGTGCGGGGAATGACGCTTCCACCACCGCCGGAGGGGGCGCCATTGGTTGAGGTTGACGCCTCGTGGTCGGAGGAGTCTGGATGGATTGAGAAGGCCCTCGCGTCGGCCTTGGTTGGCGTGATGGCAGAGGGCTGCGTAGGGCTGCAAGAGCTGGAGACCGAGGTCGCCAAGGTGTTGGGGGACGAGCTTTTGTGTTTGAGGCTGCAGATGGTGGGGAAGGAGAAATTCCTGATGGTGGGGGCTTCGTTAGAGGTGGCGGAGAGGCTCCTCTTTAGGGAGTTTTGATGCTTGGGAGGGGTGGTTCGGTGGTGATGGGCGGTTAGGTCGGACGACGCGATCAGAGAGCGCCCACCGCGGAAGGTGGAGGTGGTGGTAGGACTGGTGGGGATACCTCTCTTCCTCTGCACCTGGCAAGTCGTCGAAGCAGTGGTTGCACCCTTTGCGCGGGTGCGGTGGTGCAAAGGGCTCGGTCTCGGCGGTGAGCACCTTGATGCGGTGCAGGCCGCGGTGGAGATGCGACTAAGCATGGTTTTGCGAAGGAAGGTGGCACTGCGGTTAGGGAACACGTCGTGGGTTGTCCTAATCCAGCCAGAGAAGGGAGGCCCGAGGTCCTTTGTAGAGGTGCTGAAGCGACCGGTCGGAGGTGCTGCGGTGGGGTGGAGTGGTCCGACGAGCAGGGTCGTATGGAGGCCAAGGGTCGATGGGGAGAGGGTCGCATCATGGGCTAAGTCGGCAGCTCCGGAGCGCGCACACCTTGAGATGCATCTCTCGAGGGCGCAACGGTGCGAGATGGGCTGGGAGTCGAGGCGCGTGTTGGGGGACGCGAGGAGTCATGCGAGGCTGCCGAGGCGTCGCGGCGGGAGGAGGGTGCATCGAAGAGAGGCGGCGCATTGAAGGCCTTGCCGACCTCCATGGAGGGTTTTGTGCGGCACGTTAGAGCTTTTGAGGCGGGAGTGAGGTTGCACCTAGGTCTAGATCCACGCCCGGACCTGATACCCCTTCGCACCTCCATTTAAGAGGCCCACGGAGAATCCTTTCGATGTTGGGGTGCGACACTTCGACCTCTGGGGAGCAGAGGAGGTTGGAGTGAGGTCGGGCGGTGGCTTCTGCCCCTGGTGGGAGCGAGGGCGCAATCAGCACGACCAAGCTCCTCTATCAGAGTATAGAGAGGCTCTGGTCGATGGCACGAGGACCCCCCATGACGCGAGGGGGATCGGATGGAGCTCCTTCGACGCAGGCAGACTCCTCGTCTGGTGGTGGAGGTCAGATGGGTTTTGGAGATCCTAGCCGAAGCAGTGAGGACGGCGAAGCACGGGGAGGATCGGCTGGGGCCTACCCGATGCAGGCTAGCACCTGTCTGGTGGTGAAGGTCAGGGGGCGCAAAGGGACTTTGTCGATGCTGCGAGGTTGACGTTGGCGGCGCTACCCTCAATGGTGTTGGCGTACGACTCTTCTTGGAGGGGAGGATGGAGCCCTCCGGGTCGAAGGGGAGCTGCGAGGAGGCCCTGTCGGCGGGGAACGTGGAGGAGGGCAAGGCGTAGCTGAAGGTGGGAGCTGAGGTCGAGGGGGGCAGGGTGGGCGATGGCGAGGGGGTGAGGTATGTGGGAGGTGTGGGGTTGACAGGAAGGGGGGAGAGGTGTTCTGCGGATCAGGAGGGAGGGTGGGTTGATGCCTGCGAGGAGAGGGAGGTGGAGCGGGTGGCGGAGGGGGCTGGCTTTGGTCGTGTGAGAGGGCGTGGTGCAGTTGGGGCCCCATGTTGAAGGTCCTCACATGGAACGTGAGGGGTCTTTGTGACCCCTCTCGTAGGGGGACACTGAGGTCATACCTGTCTAAGTGGAACCCGGATATAGTATTTCTTCAGGAGACGAAGTTGCATAAATGTGATCAGAGATTGTGGGGAGAGATTGGGGGGAGCCTGATGCGGGGTTTCAGGGCTATGGATGCAGTGGGGAGATCTGGTAGGGTGATTGTCGGTTGGAAAGAGGACCTATTCTCACTGGTGGATTTGGAGGTGGGGGTTGGTGTGGTCACGGTGCAGATGAGGAGTGACGAGCTCGTGAAGACGTTCTCGTCGGTTTATGGGCCTACGGATAAAGTGGGAAGGAACTCCTTGGGGGAGAGTCTTCACCAGGCTGCGAGGAGCTTTCAGGGGAGCCCGTGGCTCAATGGAGGGGACTTCAACGTCACCCTTCTGGCGGAAGACAGATCGGGGGGCTGGGGAGGCAGGGACTGAGGCTCGGAAGAGTTTGCAAGTCTCGTTGTGGAGTATGGGTGGCAGGATATACCCCTCACCTCTTGTGCTTTCACATGGAGGAGTTTAGGGGGCCTGATGTCGAGGCTGGATCGCTTTCTCTGCTCGGTGGAGTTGGCTGAGATTTTTCCGATGGCAGGGGCTCGCTCTTTGGAGAGGCCTTTCTCTGATCACTCCCCGTTGATGTGAGAGTCTGGCGAGGGGACTCGTTGCAGTACGTATTTTAAGTTTGAGAGTGCGTGGCTGCTGGAAGAAGGTTTCAGAAGCATGGTGGAGAGCAAATGGAGGGATCTGCATCCGGACGGGTTGGTTGCCGCGAAGCTGGAGGTGAAGCTTTAGGAGTTGAAGCGATTTCTGAAGGAATACAGAAAACAGCTGAAAGAAGAACGGACCAAGTTATGGGACGAGGCGCTCGCAGAGGTCCAGAGATTGGATAGAATGGAAGACCAAGGACTAATGATGGGAACGGAGAGGCAGGACAGGGCAGATCACATGAAGGTCATTCAGGAGGAGGATTGGAAAGCGAAGATGGAGTGGAGAACCAGATCCAGATAGAAATGGGTCAAGGAGGGAGATTCCAACATCAAGTTTTTCCATATGACGGCTTCAGCCAGGTGTAGGAGAAATTGGATTGAGAAGCTGGAGGTGGGCGAGGTGGAGTTTTCAGGTAGGGAGTCAGTGGGAAGGGCGATGACGGATTATTTTAGGGAGTTTACGGGGCATAGGAGAGGTAGGAGATGGAGATGGAGGGGACTGGGGGCTTCGGCTGTGGGAGCGGAGGAGGCAGAGAGGCTGATAGCGCCTTTCACGGAGGACGAAGCCCGTAGGGTGGTTTGGGATTTGAACGCTGAAGGGTGTCCGAGACCGAACGGCTTCCCGGTACTCTTTTTCAAGGAATTTTGGTCGCTGTTGAAGGATGAGATGTTGCAGGTCTTGGCGGAATTTAGGGAAGGCAACAGGGGTTTCAATAGGTTGAATAGATTCTACATGTTCCTGCTACCTAAGAAGGATGGGGCAGAGATAATTGAGGAGTTCAGATCGATTGTGCTGTCGAATGCGGCATACCTGATCGTAGCAAAGATACTGGCGAACAGGCTCAAGAGGGTGATTGGCAAGGTGGTATCAGAAGTGTAAACTGCCTTTGTCCTGGGGAGATGCATTCTAGACGGTTATGTTGCGGCAATAGAGATCCTGACACATTGGAGGAGAGGAGGAAGGCTTTCCTATGGAAGGTGGACTTCGTAAAAGCTTACGACTCGGTGGAGTGGCCCTTCCTATGGGCGGCCTTGGTTAAGAGGGGCTTCCCATAGGTCTGGATTAGATGGATGAATCAATGCATCACTACAGCATCTTTCTTGGTTCTCATTAACGAGAACCTGGCAGGAGGTTGGATCCAGCCAAGGAGAGGTGTGAGGCGCGATGGGTCTGCTACAAGGTTTCCCTCTGGAGGGTGGGGAGGGCATTTCAGTCCTGCAGTACGCGGATGATACTCTCTTCTTTGTCAAGGGGATGGTAGTGGAGGCAAGGCGATGCCGTATCATCCTAGAGTTGCTCTGTGAAGTGGTGGCATGCCGTCGGCAAGGGGGTTTTTGGGAGGAGCACGTGTCGATACGGTTAAGGCATCGATTTGCAAGCGTGCTGGCGAAATACCGATAATTTCGGCTGCATGCCGACAATTATCGCTGGCATGCCGGCAGGTGTCGCCGGAGGGAAGGTGGTCTACAGGGAGGGAGTTTGAAAATTCAAAATTCGAATGTTGAGGGGAGGGAAACATTGAGGGAGTCTGGAATATGAGGATTGTGGGGAGGGAAAGGGAAACACACACACACGCACAGACACACACATGCGAGTCTGGTTACCTATATATGTCCTTCAAGTGACCGCACGCACATTTTGGGCTTCAACATGTCCTTATTTAGTCATATGTGGCCTTCAACATGTTCTTAACATGTCACACACACACGAGTTCGGGCTTCAATATGTCATTTTTTACCTAACATGGCCTTCAACATGTTCTTAACATGTCAACATTTGATTTTTTTGCAATTGATATCATTTTAATCACTTTTGTCATTTTTGTCGGGACCGGCATGCCCTCGGCATGCCTCCAAAATGGCATTTTTTCGGGCCATCGAAATCGTTGAAATCTGCCATCGAAAAATGGGCATTTCCATGGCATGCCTTTGGCATGCCCACGAAATGCACACTTACAATTTCATCGACACGGTGTCGAAATTGACATTTCGAACCTTGGTGTCGAGTATGCAGATCAACTACTCCAAGTCTTCCTTTGTTCATTTCAACATGGAGGTTGGGGAGGTAGGGGCGTGTTCGAAAGCTCTTGGGACAGGTGTGGGGGCCCTTCCCATCCGATACCTAGGGCTGCTCCTGATAGATAGGAGGATCTCGGTGCAGGATTGGACCTCGGTGATAGAAAGGATTGATGGTCGGCTATCAGGATGGGCGTCCAAGCTGTTGTCTAGAGGTGGGCGGTTGGTCTTACTTAAGGCGGTTCCCTCGGTGATACCGGCTTATTTATCTTCAGTGGTGAAAATGTCGAGGAAAATTGAAGAAAAAATTACCAGCCATTTAAGAAATCTTTTCTAAACTAATTATGGAGCATGAGGGAGAGGGTGAATTTGGTGGCTTGGAGTGAGGTGTGCTTGCCGTTTAGGGAGGGGAGTTTGGGAGTCATGGAAGTGGGGAGAATGAATGATAGCCTTCTGACGAAGTGGATTGACAGGTTGCTTGGGGGAGAGGTCTCCCTAGTGGGAGGGTCTTGCATTCTTGCTATAGTGGACTGGTGGGTTGGGAGCTCCTCGCCTCACCCCCTAGAGGAGCCTCCTACTTCTTAAGGAGTTTGTCGCTGGTGGCACTGAAGGTCTGACCTTTCTTCACCCCAATATTGGGATCGGGTGAGGCTTTCAGGTTTTGGATGGATGACTGGACAGGTTCTGGTGTGTTGGCGGAGCGATTTCCTAGACTTGCGGTGCTGGCGGCTGACAGGAGAGCCTTGGTGGTGGATGTTTGGAGCAGCATGTGGTGCCCAACCTTCGTGGGCAATCTGTCAGATCAAAGAGCTAGAGAGGTGCAGGAGCTCATGCAGGAACTCCAGGAGTGGCAGCCTGAAGATGGTACGGATCGGTTTGGATGGGAGGAAGGGGATTTCTTGGTACATGATGCGTATAGAAGACTCGGTGGCTCGAACATGCTTGGGGATGTTGACCTGGCCAGGGACTGCAGGCAGCTGTGGGAGGCCTCCTGCTCGTTGAAGGTTAGAATTTTCACCTGGCTCCTTAGGAGAGGGAGACTGATGATCAGGAAGTGGAGAGCTTGTTGGGTATCGGACGCGGACAGATCTTGTCCACTTTGTGATCAAGTGGAGGAGGATTTTGACCATCTTTTCTTTGCATGCTCGGTGGCGGCACGAACTTCGGAGTAAATAGGGGATTGATGGTGGGCTCTCGATTCTCATGCGGATTTTTGGCGGTCGTTCAGATGTGGTGGAACCAACGGGGAGCGTTAGGTGTTTCGGTCGAGGAGGGAATGGGCTAGACCTTTGGCGATCTTGTGGGCTATTTGGCTAGGGTGGAATGCTGTGATTTTTAGGTGGTAGCGCCCTTATGTGGAGAATTTTGTTGGGGCCGCGATATCTTTTATTTTGGGGTGGAGCACTGGTTTATGATGTAATTTTATCTTCACGTTTTTATTAATGAGTTCCTATGTGGTATCTAAAGGATCACCACCCTTTTTCCTCTAAAAAAAAATTGTATGCCTTTGCCCTTCTCTATATAATGAGGGATATGGCCTCCTTTTTATTAACAACAACAATCATTTTATTCCACCTAAAATCTTTACATGGTAGTAGAGTCACCGATCTTGATGGTCTAAGGTTTAGAAGAAGAAAATCTAAAGGGGGGAGGCCCTCTGGTGGCGCCGTCGGCCTCCGACGAGCCACAAGAGAGGCTCCTTCCTCTCCCAAATCACCATTCTCTTCTTCCTCTCCGTTTTCGCTACTGCTGCTGCTGGTCTTCTCATCGCCAAAAGGAAAATCGGCACCGACGTTGCCTCCGGCCACCGTTCGGCAAGGAACCACCGATGGGGTGGTTGTCGGAGCCTTAGCGACCAGATTGACCACCGCTGGTGGCCCTTAGGCGAGCCACGTGTTGCTGGTAGCCCATCTTTCGTCTGACGCCATCCATAGAAGCGGTAGTCTGGATCTCTGTTTTGTCCTATCAAACCTCGCTCGATCGAAGGATTGAGGGCACCATTATGTTCCTTGAAGGTTGCTCTATCAGACCAAGGTGGCCCCATCCTCCTTCGACCTGTTGAAGCATTGCCGTGCTCCTCCTCTAATGCTCGCCGCCATCGACAGACACCGAGGGAGCCGAGCTTAGATCGACACCAAGTTCTGGGAGATCATTTGCGGCGAGCATGGCATTGACCCCACCGGCAAGCACGTCCTCCGCATCGTCCTCGTGGACCTCGACTGGGCACGATGGATGCCATCCGCTCTAGCCCCTTCTATCAAAATAGAGAGGGCTAGTAAAGAGGAATATAAGAAGTGTAGGATGAAAACCCTCATTCAATTTTTTGCTTTAAAAAGAAAAAAATTAGGGTTATTTATGATTGAGTCCACTTTTTTTGTTTTCTTTAAAATTTAGTCTTCTATTGTTGGGGTACTTGTCTGCAATCCCTCAAGGTTTTGAGTTGTCTCAGTTGGGCCCTTACATGTTGGAGACACAAGAGTTGAAGGCGAGAGCTGCCTCAAGATGTCAAAGTTTGGGCAGCACTCTTACGCACCTTAAGAGAAACCAAGTATTGACTGGTTTTATGAGGGCGTACAAGAAGGGGCACCCGAGGTTGAAGACACCAAGAGTGGACTATCACGTCAACAAAAGTGGATCTTCACTACCTTAAGGATCCAAGTCTTCGCCGTCTCCTATGTCTTGACTTACGAGGGAGTGTTAGGAAATAAATTTGGAGATTCTATCTCTTTATTTAGTCTTGTCTATTTTTAGTAAAGGGTTTAATTGATGTTTCCACGTATACCCTTGTCCTCTATATAAATAGGGCTAGGACCTCTTTTTTATTAACAACACCAATCATTTTATTTCTTCAAAAAAAACAACAATCATTTTATCCTACCTAAAATCTCTACACATAACTTGTCTACCCATTTTCAGTGGAAAAGAGGATATTGTGTATTGGTTGCAATAACACCTTCAGACAACCCCAAACTCTGAGGAATCTTTTTTACTCCAATTCTCCATTATGGGGCTTGCTATAAGGATGGATTCCTCTTACCTGATCCCCCTTCTACCACGACAGTGATTAACCAAGGAACCTTCTTGGAGTTCATTCTTATATGAGTTTTTTACATAAATGCCATTGTAAACTTTGAATATTATGTGCTTTCCATTGGATTTTCATAATGGCTTTTCTTGCTACCGTGAACTAATACAAAATTATAGAATTACCACTGTGACTCTTGAAGGAGAATACAAAGTTACAAAAAATTTTGACAAATCGAGGGACAATATAATGGAAGACTCCCAAGTATCTTCATACAAGTTTCCTTAACCACGGATTTCATGCTTTTGCAAGTTGTTTGCTACTTTGAGGACATCTAGGAAGCCGTGGAGTAGAAGACAGAAGTTCTTTGGTTGTCACATTAATGCTTGTAGGTTCTTCAAATGAGACTTTGAGGAAGATTTGACCTTGCAAGTGGAAGAGGAAGAAATGTCATATGTTAGAGACCGAAGTATAATGGCACGAATGATTAACGACATAAATGCCAATGTTGCATGTATTCGAAAGCAAGTGAATGAGCTATGTTTGTATATGAAATGCCTACTATTATGTGTAATTATCATAGTAAAGATTGTGATAAATGGTTAATAAATGGAGGCTTTACCTTATAATGCTTTCTCTTTGGTACTTGATCTACATGCAGCTTCTGATCCTGGAACCTGCAAGTGTATACATGCGCAACTGTCCTCATTACTTAAGAATTGCTAAATAAACATGTATGTGCAACTATGCACATTTTAAACTAAAAGAAGCAATCTTTCCGTATATAATAATTGAAGTTCTCTACTAACAGGGTCTAATCTTTCCATATATAATAATCGAAGTTCTCTACTAACAGGGTCTAAAAAAGGTTGCCCACATAACAGACATCACATGAGCAAATTCTAACCAATTGTATAAATAACAACATCTAAAAAGTATTAGTATATAAGAGCCTATCCATCATTTCGTATCCAAAAAGTATGGTTGTAAGGTTCCCATTCAAAAGGTAGCACTACAAGGTTCCTTCTAAAAAAGTATCACTATTAGGTTCCTATTCAAAAGCAAATTAATTGTCTAGAAATTAGTCTAAGACTCCGTGTGCTGCCAAAATAGTCACATGGAGTTGCCTTGAGTATCAATTAGTCACCTATTATCCATAATCCAAAAGACTTGCATTTAGCAACAATAAGATGAAGTCAACAAATGAGATAGCAATGAAAGATAGTTCTTGTTTTGAAGAGAAGAAATGAAAGATAGTTAACACGAGAAAGATAGTTACTTGCACAAAAAGAAGCCACGCATCATCTAACTGCGTTGAATATTCCACCCTTAACAAAAAGAACTGCTGCAAGCTGCAATGTAAATGAGACTACATTACCCGTATAAACTCTTGATAATTTAAGTTTGTTAATGTAAGTGATTGCTATATAATTATCTCAGTCCAATTGGACTGATGAACCATCAGACAGCATATCAACAGGTGCACTTTTCTTAGGCCTTCCCCTTTTTCTAGAAGGCCTAGCCTTTGCTTCAACCATCTTCTTATAAATGCTCCTTATTGTTGATTTCAAGGACACACCACTAGAAAAGATATGAAATAGTTAGTATGAGGTGAATGAAGATAAATTAGATGAGATAGGAATGGACCGGCCTCCTTTCAGCAAAGATGACATTTGGACCTGAATTGCCTCCCACAACTGACTGCTGGGTAGAGAAAATTGGTTGTGGAGCATAGGCTTGATAAATGGGTGCTTTGCAACTAGTGTGGTGATGACCAAAGCCTCCACAGCTTGTGCATTTATGACCTCTTGCTTTGTGTCCTTATCTTTACTCTTGATCCTATTCTTCCTGGGTTGCCTTGCAGGTCAGTTGCAATGTGGGGCACCTATAACGTATGGGAGAGTAACCTCCTCCCATGCATCTTTACTAGGCAAGGGAGCAATTGAACCGGTTTATGATGCCAAATACCTCTTGATTGTGTAGCAGTCATTGGCATACATTTCACATATCTTTTATTGCTAATTGTTATAGCACGAGGACATACCATACCTGTCACTTGCTACCTCATACAATTCGGGATGCAAATGGATCGAGTTTGGCTAAACCCATACTCATACCTATTTACAAAATTCATATCCATACCCATACCCATACCTTACCAATTTATTCATCGGGTACAAAAATTCAAACCCATATCCATATTCATCTACCCATCAGGTATCAATTTACCCATCGGGTACCAATTTATAAATTGATCTTACAATCAAATTATGCCCAAATTAGACTTAAAGAAGAAAAAGAAATCTATAACACGATTCATCAATTGTTTATTTTTAACAAGTCTGAAACATAGGGGCTCAAGCTACTCTAATTTTAGAAATCTCCAATTAAATGATTACAAAAAACTTCATGGGGAATATATCAAAAATAAAAAATACAAAGAAAGACAAAATATAACTACATTTCAAATAAAAGATTCCCATCCGAGAAATAAATATTCAATGGAAGCTTTAGAAACACTCCCAACCTTCAAAATCATTGAGGGAATCATAAGGGAGATTAAAGCTAGGGGAATGGGGGACTTAGGGTGGGACTTGTATATCTCACATAAATGGGGATTTTATTCGGGCATTCTAGTTGGGTAATCAACTCCGCCTATGTTGAGGTTCGTGTGCCTTTTCATTGCCGGTCCCAAGCTCAGGTAAAGGAGGAGGGTTGCATTAGGTAGCCGACAGTTAGCGTAAAATTTGTCGAATCTTTAAGCATGGATTCTATCAAATACTTGATTTCGTTGGGGCGTTCCCTACTTGTGATGCGCTGCATTGGCGCGCGGGTGTAGTGAAAAATGAGCAAGGGTTCTCGCATGAGGAACGCATGCGAGTAAAGAAGCTAGTTCCGTTACATCACCGCCCGATTGTAGTTCAAAATGAGCAAGGGTTCTCGCATGAGGAACACATGCGAGTAAAGAAGTTAGATTCGCTACATTGTCGTCCGGATGTAGTCCAAAATGAGCAAGGGTTCTCGCATGAGGAACATATGCGAGTAAATAAGTTAGTTACACCACTTCGCTATTGAAGTGTGTAACAAAGAATGTTGAGATTCGGTAGTTAGAATATTGGTACTTAACAAAGAGTGTGGTTGAGGTTAAGAGATTGGGTGATCGAATTATTTTGATAAAATTAGTCTCAGAAGAAGAGATCTCGAATGTCATTTTAGTTTATGCGCCTCAAGTTGGTCTGGAGGAAAGAATAAAGAACAAATTTTGGGGGAGCTTGATATGATAATTTAAGGAATTCCACAGAGAGGAATGATTTTCTTGGGTAGAGATTTAAATGGGCATGTGGGAAAAGATGCTTTAGAGTATGCAGGAGTGCATGAAAATATTGGTTTGGTGTTAGGAATGAAGTAAGAAAGACTTTCCTTGATTTTGCAATGATTTATGATCTTTTCATAGCAAATACCTTCTTCAAAAAATGAGAACATTTGATCACCTATAAAAGTGGCTTAACAAGAACGCAGATTGATTATTTTGCTTTGAGAAGAAGAGATCGTTTATCTTGTAAAGATTGCAAGATTATTCCACGGGGGAGTTTAACTGCTCAACATCGTCTTTTAGTGTTGGATGTTCATTTGAAGAAGGAAAAGAAGAGAAAATTGGTGTTTAAAAATTTGAGAATTCAATGGTGTAATCTTAAGAAGGAGCAAGTGAGATTTAAAGAGAAGATGATTCAACAAAAGACTTGGGATCTTGATGGTAGTGCTGATGAAATGTGGTTAAATATGACAAACTGTATTAGGAAGATGGCAAAGGAAGTGTTAGGCATATCTAAAGGAGGTGTTCCAGGATAAAAGGTGATTTGTTGGAGTGAAGAAGTGCAGGAGAAGCTTAAAATTAAAAGAGCCTGTTTTAAAGCCTTATATCGAGATAAGATCGATGAAAATATGAAAAACTACAAAAGAGTAAAGAAAGAAGCAAAGAAAGTAGTTAGTGAAGCAAAAGTAAAAGCTTGAGAGCATTTTTATAAGAAACTTGATTATAAAAGAGGTGAAAAAGATATCTTCAAGTTAGCTAAAGTAAGAGAGCGGAAAGTAAAGGACCTTACACATGTAAGGTGCATCAAGGATGAAGAAGGAAGGGTGCTTATAGCTAATGAGGATAGAAAGACAAGATGGAAAAGATATTTTCATAAGCTTTTTAATGAAAAATAAAAGAATGATATCATCTTAGGGGAGTTAGTCAAATCAGAAGATTATGTGAATCGGGTAAGTTATCGAAGGATACAAAAGAAAGAAGTAGAGGAGGCTTTGAAGATGATAAAAAATGGGAGGGTTGTTGGGCCTGATGATATTCCTATAAACGTTTGGAGAGTGATGGGAGAACGGGATATAACTTGGTTCACAAAATTATTTAATACTGTTTGGAGAGATAAGAAAATGCCAGAGGAATGAAGGAAAATTTTTGTAGTACCTTTATACAAAAATAAGGGAGACATACAAGATTGTTCCAACTATAGAGGTATTAAATTGATGAGTCATACAATGAAACTTTGGGAGATAATAATTGAAAGAAAGGTATGCAAGTCTCTGTAGTAATTGAAAATTAGTTTATGTTAGGCCGGTCTACTATTGATGCAATACATCTCTTGAGACGTATGATGGAGATCTACAAAGTGAAGAAGAAGGATTTACATATGATTTTTATTGATTTGGAGAATGCCTATGATTCTGTCCCAAGAGATATCTTGTGGAGAATTTTGAAGAAGAGACAAGTGCCAGTTTTATATATCAACTTCATAAAGGATATGTACTATAAAGTTGCAGCTTGTGTAAAGACTAAAGATGATTTGACGGACTACTTTGATATCACCATTGGTCTGCATTAAGGATCGACTTTAAGCCCTTATCTTTTTGCCTTGGTCATGGATGAGTTGACGAAGTATATCAAAGTTGAGGTGTCATGGTGTATGCTTTTTGTTGATGATATTGTGTTGGTTGTTGAGACGAGATGGAGTGAACAGAAAACTTGAGCTTTGGAGAGAATCCCTGGAAGATAAAGGATTACGCCTAAGTAAGACGAAAGCTGAGTATATGGAATATAAGTTTAGTAGTGGAGGGAATAATGAAAGGATATATGTAAAAATTGGAGAAGAGTGCATTTCAATGAAATGTGTTTTTAAGTACTTGGGATCCATTTTCCAACATGATGATGAAATTGATGGAGACATTACACATAGAATTAATGCAGGGTGGTTGAAATGGAGGGGTGCATTTGGTGTTCTCTGTGATAAGAGGGTTTCTTTAAAAGTCAAAAGAAAATACTATCGAGTTACGGTAAGACTAACCATGTTGTACGGTTCTGAATGCTGGGCCATGAACTTTAGACATGTATAGAAGATGTTTGTGACAGAAATGAAGATGTTAAGATGGATGTGTTGTCATACAAGAAAAGACCGTATTTCAAATGAGATTATTAGAAAAAAGGTTAGGGTGGCACCGATAGAGGATAAAATGAGAGAGGCATGTCTAAGGTGGTTTGGACATTTACAAAGAATGCTACTAGATGCTCCAGTTAGGAGATGCGAGAAGTTGGAGGTTGAACCTGCTAAGCGGGGGCGAGGAAGACCAAACAAGTGTTCGAAGGAAACTATTAAGTATGACCTCAATTACTTTAATTTAAGTTCTGGAATGGCTAAAAATCGTTCTGTGTGGAGGCAAAGAATCCATATAGCTGACCCCATTTAGTGTGGAAAAATGTTTGGTTGTTGTTGTATTTTAATTAGGTAATTGGGTATAGATCTATACCCATACCCAGTTGGATTTTTTGGATAAAACCCATTCTCGAACCTTGTTGGAAGGTTCGGGTCAGATTTTACCCATTCTTTTCGAATCGGGTTTGGGTTTATTAAAACTTACATCCCTATCTACAATTGCATTCCTTGGCCATTAAATCTAACACAAACTTGCCGTTGTCTCAACTTCCATATTCCTATCATCAATTATCCTGACAATGAAGCCACGCAACTCTCTTGTCAATTGCTTAATGAACTCCAAGAATGTAGGGAGCAAGGTTTTAAAATGCGAGTTAGCACCGAGGTAGTTTTACTTCATTAAGGTGAGGTATAAACCTCGAGGTGGTCGAGGTGTAAGTCTCATATTTTGGGTGAAAAAAAAGATAAAATGACATTAGTATGTACTTTTGAAACTCTTTGTTCATTTTTATGTGATATTCAATGATAAAAATTGTAATCCTTATTCAAAAGCATTGCGAGTGGTAATGACGCTAACATGCATTTTAGTTGTCTTGTAAACATTTGTTAAACAATAAAAACATTCAAATAAGATACATTGATATTTGGAGACATATATACCATGCATCCCTTGAAAGGAACATAGACTCACATGCAAACAGTTATCACACAATCATAATATATTTACGAAACACACAGTAAATAACACCAACAACCGACAATAAATAGTAAATAACTTTATAAACAACAATGAATGAATAGAATTACCTGAGTCCTAACCAAAAGTTTAAAAATAAAACCACATCACTATGGAAAAGGTTATGAGCAGATTGGAAACTGAGAGGTGATGTGGCAACAGATGAGGATTTCTAGCAATAGGGTGGATTGAGAGGCAACAATAATGATGGATCAATGATAGCATTGAATGACAAAGACCATTGATGGAAGGGAGAACGATGGTGAAGATGATGATGGAGACTCTATAGCTTGCTTGAACTATGGGCCGTTTTTGGGCTAGGAAGGTTTACTCAGGGTCTAGGGAGGGCTTTTAGTCACTTGAAATAGTTGTGTGACTGGCACATGGCCATGTAAACCGGGTCTCAACTGAGGTAACGCCTTACTTCTGCCTTGGTGCCTTAGCACCTTGCCTCTACCTTGACAAGTAGAGGCGTACACCTCATGAACCTTGAGGCTACTGCCTCAAGGCATATGCCATAAGGCACGATTTTTAAGACACTAGTAGGGAGCAAAACACCCCTTTAATTTTCTGTTTCCCTCCTCCTTGTGTTAAACCAGACCAGCTTCTGCCTTAGGTAGTCTATCATGTCACAAACTACTTCGGGCCTTTCATCACTTATCCAAGCATCGAAGGATTCACTTAGGTTGTTTGTGATGTAGTGGTTTTGTGCAAAATTCCCAAAAGTATGCCTACTTCATTTTTCTTTAACCTTTTCCAGTATTCAAAAGCAACTGGATTGGCCTTTTGTATCTCACAGATCTAGTGAATGTATTGATTCTTATCAAAAGACTTGGCAAAAGACTACGCGAGTCTTTCCATGTCTTCATCTAGGAAGTGTTTTTTTTTTTTGAGAAACCCTGGGAAGTGTTTCTTGAAGTTACTATATAGGTGTCCTATGCATGCACGATACTCACATAAAGGAAAACATCATCATACGAAAGTATTGTCAGCCCTTCACTTGTGGCAAAACCAATAGCCTGTTTCAAGTATGTCACGAACCAAGGCTAGGATGAAATATATTCATCCTCACATACTGCAAAAGCAACTAGGAAAATTCCATTTGAGTCATCTGAGGTTGTGGTTGCGAGTAGGTTTCTCATGTATTTCCCCTTCAAGTGGCATGCATTTAAGCCAAGAAAGGGTCCATAACCATTTATGAAGTCATCTTTCACGACGTCAACGCTAACAAACAATTTCAAAATGTGTTGTTAGCCTTCAAAATAGTGGATGATACTATTAGGGTTTTGTTCAACTCATACACTAAGGATGGATCTTCTCATATGATTTCTCAAAATTCCCAAAGAGCTACCCCAGGTCCTTCTCCCTGCCCCTATAGACTCATATAAGATAACCATATGTTCGAATCTGTCCATATCCTTTCCCTAATTTCTTTTACTGACAAGTTAGGGTTTTCTCTCAATCATCCCATGTAATTGTTTGTTATCCAATCTTGTGATGCCATCCTTCTCTAATTAACAGAAGTGTAGGTGTGCTCACCCTTGAGAGTGTTGATTCTAATTGTCACACTATCTTGCAAGGTTGATGCATGTATTCTTCACTGGCAATCATTAGCATCACATTCAGTTATGACCCTTGACTTGTCAGTCTTCACAATTTTGACATAGAATTGCTTCTTGATGCAATACCTAGACAAGGCCAATCTAAACAAGCTTATGTTCTTGAAATCTTTCCCCACAACAAGCTCGCAGCCCTCTTAAATCAGTTATGAATTTTCTACCCTCATAGGTAGTGGCTTCTTCATTAAATTCATTGCCATCCTCAAGATCAAACTCCTCACATTCCTTACTATCCTCATCCTCACTTCTTGTAACAATGAACTCATTGATGGTCCTTTGCATTCCACACAACTTGAGCTAGTCTCCTACTTAATCTGCCACTTCTTCTCAATAGACTTCTACTGACATCTATATTGCCACCATCATTGACATTATTAATCTCTTGAACACTTTCTACTTGTTTGTTTGCTTCCCCCTACCACCTCTCCCCATACCCTTTTTGCCTACCCTAGTGTTTGAAGCAACCTAATCGACATGAACCTCTACACCCTACCTTGATTTTCCCTGACCAAAGTTTGCTAGCCTTGTTGAAGATCTAGTCCATGTACTGCTATCAGCACCATGAACATCCTTCATAGCTGCTAATGTCGGGCTACTCCTAAGTGCAACTGGGGGTGTTGTTTTCACTGGAGTAGTCATTTCTCTTTTACTAGTGCTTGAGATAGCAACAACAGTAGCATTGACATTTTTTTTGTACTATTTTTTCTCTTCTTAGGGCCACTGGTAGTCTTCTTCACATTCCTAGGGCTTTAATCACTACAAGTTCTCTCATTGATCATGCAATTTGATGTACCGGTATCACTTTCCAATGGTTGCTGAGTAACATTAATATATGTTTTAGTTACATCAGGGGGTTGTCTATTCAAGTTGGATCCACAACCTTTTGTTAGGGGTAAAATTACTTGCAGACGGTTGGCTTAAATTAACACATGATTCTTGAGTGCACAAAGGTTTAGTAGGTAAATCTTTACCATGTGTTTTCATGTCAAGCTTAATTTTTTACGTTCATTGAATTTATCAACAAAAGACAAGGAATTAATGTTTATAAATATGACCATTAACTATACAGGCGTTCCATCCATATGAGCTTCGAACATTTTGATTAAGCTAGCTTCATTTTTTACCTCAATATATTGTCAAGGCTGTGATTTTGGATCCCTGTAATCTAACATTATCACATTCCCCACCTCCTAAGGGTATTCCTTCACTAAGAACTCAGTTAGGTTAAACTAGCAAGTCTCGTCTAGATCCAAGTCAATCACCTTCTTATTACGTCTCACGTAATTCTCCACCTCCGACCCTCTCATGAAGTTCTTGATTCCACCATACTTGATGTGCACCTCAAGTGTACATTTTTCACCTCCAAACTAGTTCATCTTGATCAGAGAGAAGATGAATACGAAATTAGATGTAAATTCGAAACCCTACCCTAACAACTAAACCCTAATTGAATCAATGCCAACCCAAATCCCTACAAGCCCTAACCCTAAACCAAAACCCCAGAGCATAAAAAATGTAAAATCGAGCATAAAATGCGAAACCTTAAACTGCTCAACCCTAACAAAACACCCAATTGCATGGAAATCCTAATATAAAGAAAAAACCCTAAACCCCCAAATCCTTAGTACTTTAACCCAACCTTTGCTTCCCTAAAGCGTCCAAACCTTCAAATCAAGCATACAACCCAAAAACCCTGTAGCCAACAAACAACCCTAAATCCTAAAATGCCTAATACCCCAACCTTGACCAAAAACCCCAAATCATTGAAGCCCTATACTTGACCAAAGAACCCTCAACTCATGTACCTTTTTCTTGTTTGGTGGAAGATCCACCTTCCCCTTCATGTCACCCTTCTCCACTGATTAAGGTTCCTATGAGACATGCAACAACTTGTGATTAGCAACCAAGGGGAGAAAAAAGAGATGCAAAGAGAACTTGAAAAAGAGTTCAATGGAGTCCCATCACAACAAAGAGGAGTATATGGAGATCATTATTGACGGGGAAGTTATTGGACTAACCTTGCGTGAATGATGATTGTAGAGGTGGGGGATGGATCTTCACCGTACTTGATGAGGTGTAATGAATTAAGCTTGCGAGAGTGGAAGGATGGAATAGGTGGGTGGTTGAGGAGCGGAAGTGGATCGAGCTGCATACCATTTGAATCCTCTTTTCTCGTCTTCTCTGCCTCTCTGGAGAGAGGACTTTGCAAGTGGAGGGAATCTGGGTTGGGGGGGGGGGGGGGGGGGGGGGGGGGGGCTTCTGGCCTTGAAATTCGTGCTTCAACCCAACTACAGTTTAATTTTCCCTAACCATGGTTTAATCACTAATGATATGTTAATGCTAATGGAGGAGGGTTTATGGTGGCATGAAAAGCAATAATGAGAACCCAATGACAAGCGTAATATTAAAAGTTTCCAATGGCATCTATGTAGAAAACTCTTTTTATATTCATCAAAATATGTTTCAAAGTCAATTGTCCAATACAAGTACCTTTTCAGTACTAGTTGTTGATGTTCTGAAACTTGGATGTCTGGCATGGCATTGGCTGCATTCTGCTTTGAACAATTTAGATCCGGATAGCATGCCATTGCCTTAGACCTTTCCCGAAAAAAACCCTTTTTGCCCTTACGCTTCGCTTTGACTATATCTGTGGTCTTTTATTCCCTTACTGGTTCTATCATAACTTAACTTGGCGGGGAAAAAAAAGGATTCTGGACATGTCTTCACTGGGACTATTTATTTTAGTGCATGCCTAATTCTACCTTGTTCTTTATTCGGTTGATAATTCTGCCACATTCTCATATCTATGGTTGATGGTTGATATGACATGCTTATTTTCAGAGATTTTTGTTTATATGTTGATTTGCATGTGGCAGGGTCGTGATATTCTTATGGCCACGATGGTTAATGGAGTGGCAATAATGGCTGGGGCTTTACTCTTGATAGCTGGCAATGACAACTGCCCCCAACTGCAAACTTCCGAGCATCTGGCTGCTGTTGAGATCTCATTCAGGAAAGTGTAGCAATAAATCAGCATGAAGCAATCCAGAGGTTTGTTCAGGTTGTTTTATTTTGAATTAACAGTATTTAGGCTATACATGTTTCTCAGAGCTTCTATAATCATGCAATGCAACAGCTAAATATGATTATTATTTTTCCAGGGAACTATTGCTGATGGTGCCCCGGTGGTGCCAATCTCTGCTCAATTGAAATATAACATTGATGTTGTTTGCGAATACTTTGTTAACTAGATTCTTATCCCAGTGAGGGACTTTATGTTGCCTCCAAATATGATAGTGATTCAGTCTTTTGATGTGAATAAGCCTGGTTCAGAGGTGGATGAAACAGACGGCAGTGTTGCAGGAGGCAGCATCCTTAGGGTATTTTATGTTTTCTCGATTGGAAATTTTATACAAACAGATGAAGGTAGCTGTTCTATTGAAAATTTTGGCAAATTATTTGCTGTTTTGGGGTGTTTTTAGGGTGAATCAAAAGATAGAAGTACGTCCAGGTATTGTAATTAAAGATGAGAATGGCAACATCAAATGCATCCCTATCTATTCCAGAATAGTCTCTCTTTATGCAGAGCAGAATAGGTTCCAATTTGCTGTTCCTGGTGGTCTCATTGGAGTGGGCACCACGATGGACCCTATGTTGACTCAAGCTGGTGGGGTTGTGGGCCAGGTTCTTGGTGAAGTTGGTTCGCTGCCTGATGTTTTTGTTTAACTTGAGGTAAACTTGACTTGAGCTTTGTTTTGTTGATCCATTTTTTCTGTTCTTTCAAAAATTTTTGTTGGTTTTGGTATGTGACTTCAATTCTACCGGGAGCCGACTTTCTTTTAGGTATTGTTTGGGGAAAAGAATTAGAGAAGGGGAATAACTCATAAAATAAAAACTTATTCTGGGATAAGTAACATTTTTTTAGCATTAACCTTTTTTTTTTTTTGAGAGAAGCAATATGGTAACACTACTTAAAAAAGAAGACACAAAAATGGGGAGGGCATCTCACTTCACAATGAGCACGTGGAGCTCAGTAATTCAACACAAAAGAAAAATAACCCCATTACAGAAGTCCCCAGCTAAGTAGTTTATCTGTACATGGTCCAACTGAAAAGCCATCTCCAATGAGCTTCGAGAAGAGGTGCACATCCATCTCCAAGTTGGCAAAATTTTCCACTTTTCATGTTTTGATTCTTTTAGCCCAGCGATTCTGAGCCTTCGAAATCCACCAACATGCCCTAGCAAGTGTTTGTCTAGCATCATACCTTTCACCGACCTATGCAAGAGCTTGTCAACTTCTTCAATTGTCAACTTCAAGGATGTTTCTGGAAGAGAGAAGACCCAGTTTAAGGAGACATCTCTCCTAGATATACGCTGAGAAGGGGCAAAGGAAAAATAGATGGGGCATAGACTCTTCCTCCTCGTGACAAAGCATGCAGTCTGTAACCCCATCTGACCCTATTTGGCTATATAGTCCTATGTGTCCGAGTCTTCCCCAAAGCACCTGAAACTACAAGCACGAGAATTTGGGGATCACATTTGGATGCCAGACTGCACCCCAGTAATTCACCCTCTCATTCCCTTAAATGTTTACAGGCCATTTTCAGCGTTAGCTTGTTGATATAATGACCTTTCCAATGGAGTCCCCCTGGGAGAAAACACTTGCCACCCATTGAGTTTTGCTTGGACTTCCTGGAGCTGCTACTGTTGCAAATAGCATCCATGCATCCTTCTTGTCCAAATTGAGGTATGGTCAAATAATAAATTCCATGTCTGGCGCATGATGTGTGCTTTCTTTATATTTTCCAACTTGAATATTCTTACTTAGGGAGATATAGTTTGTGCCAGGAAACCTTGCATGGCTTTTAGTTCCGTAGAAAGTAAGGAATCAATTCTCTCTAGAACACTCCCAGGGATGAGAGTTTCTATCAGTGAACTTGATTAGTTGCAACCTCTGTGTGAACTATAGCATAGAGGAGATAGTGAATCTTTTCAGTCTTGGTCTTGTTTTGTGTAGACACAAGAGGAAGATTGAGGTACTTTGACTGTAGATAATCAAGATTAAACTCCTAAGATAAGCAAAGGGGTAGGGGGGATCTGATTCTCCTCGAAAGGAAGATCCTTCTCTTGTGTTGACCTCATGTCTAGAGATAGTGGCACATGGTGGGTGGCAGGCAGTGAAGGGCTGAAAGGGAACACACATGACTTTGGTAAAAGCCAAAACTTCATCTGCGTAAGTGAAGAGGTAGCCTGACCTCCCAGCTTAATTGGTATCAAGATTCTCTAGACATCTCCTGGTTAATCAATTCCATTAAGACTTGCATCAGAATAGTAGATGGGGGGGGGGGGGGGGGGGGGGGTGGTGTTAATTGGATTCCCTTGCCTAAGCTGAGAGGAATCACGAAAAGAAGCCTTTGAGGTACCATGGACAAGGCAATGCACTGGCGTATCCACCTTTTTGAAGCTTGCAGGAGGAAATCATGTCTCATCCAATCAAATGCTTTGTGTAAATCCACCTTCATGCACGTTTTGACTGTGCCATATTTCTGATTGAACCCATTATTGAGCACTTAATCAAGGAGAGGGATTCTTCTGAATGATGGTGGTTTGGTTTGTAGATATCATCGTGGGTGCACCATCTTCAACCTAGGTATAAGAATTTTAGCCAAATCTTATAACATGACAACAAGAGATGTGGTGGTAATCTCCAATACCTTCAGGGGAGTTCATCTCTGAAGTGAGTGTAACAAATGTGTGGTTGACACCTTGCACATCATATTGTCATCACAGGCTAGGAAGGATGCTACTATCACTGTGTCATCCTTTATGGGGACCTAATGTCATCAGGGGAAGCAACATTAAACCCATTTGGGTTGGGTGCTTTCACAGGGTCAATTGATTTGGCTATCACCACTATGCTATCAATGCCAATAGGCTGATCTATCCTATGGGCATTCTTTGTTTCCCCCATAGTTGTTGAACTGCCTAATGAAATTGTGTGATTCACATGACTTGGCTGCATGATAAAAAACTTGGTGGAGCAGTCCCACATGTGAAATCAATATCCCTACTCTGTGTCCATAGAGACTCTTTGTCCTCATGTAACTTTTCTAAAGCCTTTTTGCAATCTCTTTCTTAGCACCAACAAGTGGTTAAGAGGATTAGAGCTAAGGCCCTTAAGAATCTCATCTAACTTAGCTTGAAACCAATCTTGTCACTAGGCCTAATATTTATAGCCCAAGATTTCAAGTCCTTTCATGCAAGTGGTTTTCTGAGTCATGATGAGCAAACGGCTATTGGAATGACCTTAGACCAAGCCAAATAAACCACCTTCATGTATGGCAGTCTCTTCATCCAGATTCTCTTCACACAAGGCTGAACCTTTACATTGGTAGGACCATCAAAACTTGCATAGGGGGAATGTTCATTTTCATCAAGCAGGAAATAATGGAGCTTAATATGGGGGAGAGATTCCAACAAAGCTGAGTTGATGAGACCTCTATCAAGGCATTTTGCAATTATAGATGCATGTGGACTGGGTTGGATGGGATTTTGCTAAATCTATAATCCAATCCACTCTTATATCGGATTAAATTGTTTCTGATCTGATCCAATCCAAATCAATATTTAAACCAATTCAATTCAATCTGTAAAAATTTGATTTGAAATTTCTTAGTTTTATTAAACAACATACAATTTGTACATGTTTTCCAATTGGCTGATGCAAAGTTTCAAACAATATGTTCCTGAAATTGAAATTTAAGATTTATTACTTGTTTCTTGAGTTTTCCTACCAGCACAATTACATTTCTTAAAAAATTAAAAAATTTATACTAGAGATATACAAGTTGTTGACTTCATGAAACTTACAATAAAATAAAGGAATTAACTCCAAAGGTAATAAGGAGATAATAACATATCTATGAAGGAGAAATAAATATTTAAATTTATTTCTCTTAATGAAAATATAACATATCTATATGAATATGTATATGTACACATTTACTATTGTTATTTTTTTGAAAAGAACACACACATATTATTATTTTACAATTGGATCAGATCAGATCAAGATTTTGACCTGATACAATCCATCTTTTAATAGGTTTAAAATTTTCTAATCCAATTCGATTCGTAGAGGAGAAAAAGAATGGACTAGATTGCAAATTTACCCAATCCACATGCACCCCTAGTTGCAATTCACCATGCACCAATAGTGAAGATTGACTACGTCAAAGGATTTTCCAAGGCTTGTAGCTCAGCCAAATCATCACCTTTGATGCCTTCATCAAACTTCTTGAGCATAGTTGTGCGCGACAATGCCAGTTTTCTTCTCATGAGTGCTTCCAACCACATTGGACCTGCTAATTGGGAGCCATGATCATGACAATTGATAATGCAATTAACGATTTCTTATATATGTTTGCATTGGGATCGTTGGTATCCCATGTATCTTGCATCCAAAGAAAGCAAATCTTTTTGTTGGAGTCATTGGCTAGCATATTCCCTCATTATTGAAGCCGCTTGATCTTGGAAGTTATGTAGCTTGATGTGTTTCCAAAAGGCCTACAATATTCTCACTTGCCAGAGCACCCATCAAGGTTCGATTGCTTTTCTCTATCCCTTCTTGCATTGTACATACAAATCAACATAATTGGTTCTGTTGCAACTTGCAATCGTGGTTGCAAAAACTAAGACAAATAAAGCAATTACTTGGTTGAGAAATCCAACTATGCCTCCTATCTGATTTAGGTATGTATATATACTCGGGTTATTACTCAATTGAGTTGAGTAGTTGGCCTATTACTCGATCTGTTTGTATGAGTAGTTGACCAATTATAGTAGATGATTTGTAACTTATTTGCCTTAATTCATTTCCTTTGGTCATATGGTTTGTGATTTATTTGCGTTACTTTGAACTTCAAAATGGTTGATTTTATGCAATGGGGATACCTTATTTGTTAGAGAGTCGATTTTCTTTGTGCCTTAGCACTAAATTGTGCACGTAGTACATCATAGTTATATATTTAATGAATATCTTTGTTTTAACATTTAGATATTAGAAAATACTTGACCAAGTAATCAGTCTTCCCCATGTACTTCACAGGCCTTAGTGAGTGACCTCCCTGATTGACAAGTGAGTACCGAGTTTTGCAACCCTAGCAGCAATGGGGCAAACATCCCAAATCAAGCAATGCATATGGAGGAGGTTTGGGCTCCCTTCTTCTATTTCCATTCTTGTTTGTGAGCTTCCATAGCCCCATCATTGCATGATCATGAGGTTGACCAAAGATGGCCTTTGCTCAGGTCAAGGGATCTTGCAAGTTCCAACCTTTTCATCCTAGGGGAAGGTTGGCAAATTTGGGATTTCAACTAATGATGGATGAGTTCCTTTTAGGTGGCTTGATTGAACTTGATGAAGAATGACTCTTTATAGAACCAAGTTGGGTAGCAGGTTTCCTGTTGTTTCCCATGCTTTTACCCATTTGCATGAAATGCATGTAGAGGAGCCTATACCACTGTGACCTAAGGCAATTGGCTAAAGTTTGAACACTTTTCCACCCTAGCTGTTTCACAGAACATGGGTACTTTGTAGCAACCCTCGTTTACCAAATTGGACTGGGGAATTTCCATCTCCTCCTTTATGATAGGATCCTCAACAACCATATGTGTCTCATCCTCTCCCAACATCTCCCTTTGAGCTTGCTTCTCAATCTTACATGTCTTGGCATCGTGCAATGATGCCAAGGAGTGGCAACCAGAGCAAATGGAGGGTCTCCAATTATGTGTAACATATGTCACAAGCAAGGGTGCAGAAATCAGTTAGTCGGCAAGTTCATCAACTAAGGAGTATATGATATGCGGGGTATTAATTGGTTAAGTATTTTTTAATATTTAAAAAATTAAAAATAGTTCTATATATATTGAAACTATGCACATGTATGCTAATATTATTGTTTTGACATGCACATAAGTAAGGATCTAGATTCCTCAAAGAAATCCTTTGCCTGTGAAATAAATTAACACAACATATGGTAATGCATATGTTGAAAGTTGAAAAAAGATGACAAAAATTGAAAATTTAATGGCAACCATCATAAAAAAATCTAAAAGACTAAAATAACTATCTACAAACACCATAATCAATAAAGACAACCTAATCGATAAGAACAAAAAATGATCAAAATAGAACACAACCAACAAAGAACAAGATATGAAAATTTGAGAATAAGTGTTGAAATAAAAGAAATCAGGGTAAGAAAACATGAATCGAAAAAAAGAAAAATGCGGTAAAAGGAAAAACCCAATATGCCATATTCAACAAGGCCAACATGACTTACTGAAATAATTTTTTTTTTCAAGATATTAAAAAAAACCAAAATGCCATATTCAATCAGTTGATTAATCGGCCGACTAATTGGATACTCGACTGATTAATTGGATTGACCGAATGTATACCCGTACATCAATATGTGGTTTGGTTAATATCACATTTGATTAATCAGCTAATTAACTGGCCAACTAAACTGATTTTTGTGGCCTGGGGCATGGGTTCCATTTTATTAAGGGTGCTCTTTTGTTGGTAATGCCACCATGTAACATTGAGCAAACGCTAAGTGCTGCACTTTAACAGTGGGAACTATGTAGAGAGGACAATCAATTGTACTCATCACAATGCCAAGGACATGGGTTAACTAGGGTCTCGGGTTGAGATGAGGGAACCTTGCTTAGAGGCTATGCCATCTTATCTTCACACAATGATCAACCTGTTGATGCACTGCCATAACCTTGATTCCAGGATCTTATTGCAATCATCAGCAAGACAATTCTGTGTAAGGAGAAAGTCATTCTCTTGCGAAGTGCTCTGTAGACCCCCAAGGAATCTAGTTATCCTTGAGCACTCCATTCAAGTGAGGGAAGTATGACCTTTTTCTTGCCTAGCATATAGAATACCACTGTGCTTGACATCTATTCTCAAGTTCGGCCAACACCTCACTAGGAACATCAACAAGCTTTCCATCGCTAAGGATCATAGAATATAAGGAAGCTCCTAAGTAATGGTTAGGTTGCTTGTCGAGAATAGAGAGAGCTTCGTGAGGGTGGGGATTGGGTGGTGGGGTGATTGAGAGGGAAGGGAAGGCTTGGAAGAAGGTGGATGTTGAATCAATTGAACGAGGGGGAAGGTGGGAGGAGTCAAATAGAGGGGAGGGGAGGGGAGGACAGGGAGGGGGAGGGCAGAGGACTCATGCTTCTACATTCATCCTGTTGGAGGGCATATTCATGCTTCTTGTACATGTCTTTATCTTTGATTGTTGGCAGAGTATTAGGATTAGTTAATAAAGAGTTATATTATATATATATTTAGTCTGTTTAATTATGTTTGAGAGTCCTAGTTCTTTTTTATTTTTGTTTTGTCGATTTCCTATTCCTAATAGGTTTCTTATGTAATTTTTCTAATCCTACTTAGGGTTCTTAATTGAAATGAGACTGTTTTCTATAACATGGTATTAGAGCAAGGCTTGAAGAAGAATGAGAAAAAGAGGAAGTTCTAAACCTAGCTGACCAAAGTTCTTTGGCTTTGTACCTCCTTATGCACGGCGTGGCCTCCCTGTCACTCGTAAAGTGTGGCTACCCTGCTTACCTACCGTGCACACATTGCATGTGGACTACCTGCTATCATGCCCACCTGCCAGATGCCGTAGCACAGTGTGAGGCCTGCATGCACACATCTGCATGCACCTCTGCTGGTCCCTCATGTGCACATGTGCATTCGTTTCTCCTCTCCTCCTATGCACTCAATGTGCGTAGTCAACACCACATGCTGTGTGCCTATCGTCAGGGATGGAAAGGGATTGACTATGGATTTGGATATTTGACAACCATAGTAGAATATGGTCAGATTGGGATTCTGATATCTGTTGGATTTGGATGCAGTTCAGATAACAATCTTGAAATTGTCAGATACAGATTTAGATATGATATGTAGAAAGCCAGATTGGATTCAAATATCCGAGGGATTAAACCTATATATTATTTGCTTTTAGATACATTACTCTTTTAAATGTTTGTAAGACTTAAATTGTCCATACTTTTTTTTGAAGAATTGTCCATACTTTTTAACAACAATTTTCATGCGTTTTAGCTTAAATTATTGTATATTTAATCCTAAAAAAATATATTGACCCCTAAATATTTTATAAATAGAGTGACATTCCTAGCTATTCACAAATTTATCCAATATTATTTATATTAATTAGAGCTTATGTCAATATCTGGCTTATATCTATATTTGTTTTTCATCTAAATTGGATTCATATTTGATATTTTTGGATATGATAAGAAAAAATTGTATCTGATTTACATATGAATGTGAATCTATATTCAACTTCGGAAAAACAAATACGAATACGAAAATAGCCATATCCGGTCTGTATCCGATTCGATTTCATCCCTATTGACTGCATGCCTGTTGCGTGCTTGTCGTGCCCCTACCACACTTTTATTGCGGATGGCTTGCTTGATGCGCGTCTACGGCGCGTGGCTTCCCCGGATGCATGCATGATCTTGTGTTGCATGTGTGGAGTACATGCTATTGTGCACGAAAATTGCATTCCTCAACTTGGATGCCCTTTCCTCTTGTTTGCATAGCAGACTTGGAATTTTCGCTACTGCTTGCTTGGGATTGTCTCTTAGTACCACTACTGTTGTTTCTACTTTGGATCTTCTCTTATTTTACTGCTACTATTTTTTACTTAGGATTGTCTCTTACTGGCTACCTGGTTGCTCCTTCGATTTGCTGCTTGTTTATTGTAGCTAGAAAATGTCTTCATTGGAGGGGAGTCATTGTTTTTACCGTAATAAGTTGGATGTGATTGTTAGCCATGCTCTAACTTGGGGGGAGTGTTAGAGTATTAGGATTAGTTAGTAAAGATTATCCTATTTTATTTAGATTTACCCTATTTAATTTGGTTTGAGAGTTTTAATTCTTTTTCTATTCTTGTTTGCCAATTTTGTATTCCTAATGGATTTTTTATGTAATTTTTCTAACTTTATTTTCTATAAGGTTGGTTTGGGCTTCTAATTGAAATAAGATACTATTTTCTCCAACAATTGCCGGTCTTTTGTTGGGATAAGTAATCTTTTTTGGTTTATCACATAAATGATATAGAAACTTTTAGTATCATATAAAGGCCATTGTGAACATATTTATGTATATGCTATTACAAACATGTTTATTTTTGCAACAATGTTATTAAATTGATGTGAGGTTAGATCTTATTGACATTCAGGTAGCTCAAAAGGTAAAAAGGGCTAGGAGGGTCAAAGGGTGGTGAAAGGTCTTCTTAAAAGATGTTGAACGGGCTGATCAAGGTGTCTTAGTTTAATGATATAAAATTGAAGGGAGCAACAATGGAAGCAAGTAGCAGGGTTAGAGAATTGAAGAGGGTAATGGATGGAGAGGAGCAGTGCAATTGCATTTTTTTTTTAGGTTTATGGTATAATCTAAAGGCAAAAACAATCCTTTGTTATTTAAAAAAGAAAATCATTTGTTAATATTTTTCGTTGAAAATAGATCTTGATGGGACTCAATTAAAGTGTCACTTCTTTGAAGGTAATCAACTTTATAGCAGGCAATACGGAGATTATAATGACAAATATGTAATTTCATAGACTTATAATGACATCTATGTAAAAAAAATCAACTTTAGATCAGAAAATTGAAATGATTTTAGCATACAGAACAAAGATTAGTGTTTAATAAAGAATGTTTTATATCATATCATTGCTCTCACATCACATCAGACTAAATAAATATTTGTTAGGAGTCAAATCATGAAATAAATAGAAGGGATAAAGTTATTCCATTTGAGTTGGGTAACATTATTCTTAAATTTGGGAGCTTAATTCAGAATTAGCGTTGTTCCGGAATAACTATGGTCAAACGTGGATTTAAGATGGCTTATTCCTCCAAACACTTGGTATCCACACAATGGCCGAAGGCCCTTCTTGTCCAGTCTATTTGCAACAGGAATGATTCAGTGACAATTCTTTTATTGTCTGTTACATCACCATGGAATTGACTAATAAATCACGTACTTGCTGCATCATGGTTATATTTTTTGCATCGCAAAGTTTCTTTACCTGTGATGTATTTAAGTTTTCACCTTCTCTAACCCTCCAAAAAATTTGCTCACCCATCTACTAGAAATAAACCTAGCGATGCCCCAATTTTTCAAGGAAAATGCTGTGCCTGTTAAAGCAAATGGGCTGATTACTTTTACCTGTGCGGCAGCATGTTAGATATTACCGAAAAAGGAGACAATTTCTTGCGAATAAGATGTAAGATTTTGTTTGCATGACTAAATGATCTACCATTTCTTTCTTATCTCATGTAAGTTGATCATGTTAAAGATCGACTTCTTCCTGCTAGGAAGGCTTCTGGGAGTGAGGACAGAGAGAAGCAATGGAAAGTCTCAATGCTTGCCAGATCCATGTCGACAGGAGCCCGCGTACTTGCCGTGAAGAACGATTTAGCGAAGCTGCAACCCACAGCACCTGTTTGCACCAGCAAGGGAGAGAAGGTTGCGCTAAGCCGGCTCATTGAGAAGCACTGGCACCTCCTTGGTTGGGGGCAAATCCAAGCTGGCTCGACCCATGTTATACCACCCTGCCCAGTTTAAAGATTTTATTTAGGCAGAGTTGAGACCAAAATCTTGAAAGTTCTAGTCAAGAAGAGATCATGTGGGAAGGGAGTGAATTGCTTCTTACCATCTTTTTGAAATGGAGGAGAAAACCTTAAATTTGTCTTCATATTTGGAAAATGAATGTGTATTAGTATTTATTTTTTCCCTCCCTTCAGAAAGAACTCGATTTTACCTTTGTGGATTGGGCATCTGTTTTGTTTGCCCAACTGGGCTGCAGCGTACTTGGAATCGTGTGTGTTGGGGCCCATAGGTCAGGTCTAGTTCGAAATCCACTCGCATGTGGAAATGGTTCTTTGCTTTCGATTGATCTTGTTGGGCCCATTGGTGGGCCTTATCACAAATTGATACCCTTTGTCGTGGCGTTTGCAAGATTAAAGAGCTGTCTTGTTGTACAGAAAATAAGATCTGTCTCAGGATCGTGTATGCGGACACGAGGGTCGAGCTTGGTTCAGAATGTGATGGAGCCAAGCTCAAGCCACTTGCAAGTTGGAAGGCAGAAGTTCAAACATGGGTTTTTTTCTGACTTTGAATATATTCTTGCTTTAGGTCGGTCTTGGTTCACGTGGAAATCGTCCAATAGGTGCTGAGAATTTTCCAGCAACATTAGGAACATTTCATTCGCATGGATTGGCTCGGGTCTCAAATTGATACCCTTTGTTGTTCTTACTTATCATGGTTTCTTGAATAAGTTCAACCAAATCGCATCCTCGGATGTGCTGTCCGTAAATGGCCCTACCAGCAGTTCTCACGCTTGAGGAAGAAAGCTGGCGCCTGAAATCTAAATTATCAGATTGTGTTTCTCATCTTGGTCATCTTTTTTTGGTTTTATCTTCAGTAAATGCCTTTTTGATTTCATGCATTTCTACGAAATATTTACAAAAAATCTATTGAAGTCTCTTTGAGGCGAAGCTGTCGCTTTGATTCTGTTCAGTTTCAACGCGTGCGTGTGTGTTGGAAATTTTAAAACATTTTGTCCTTCGTTTAATGGATCTTGGAACATGCGATCTTGTTGCGATTTGAATATCACGTTTGCATCACTGCTCAATTCACTATGCGAATTTTCTTTCTTTCTTTGTTTTTTTTTTTAAACTTTTTTTTACGAAAAAATTATGATTTGGTACTAAAATATTATGATTTGGGACTAGACCTGGTTTGGCTGTGTCTCTGCCTTTTAAAACATCTGGCTCTGCCGCTCCGTACCCCTCTACCCGAAGATGCAATGTCGCATGACGTTCCCTTCACAGAAGTTACCAAGGGGGACGACACTTTCTTTCTTTTTTTCTTTGTTGTTTTTTTTTTTTTCAAGGGTTATCTCTAATTCACTTTGGAGGTGAGCCGATTGCTATCACAGATTATATCAACTCATGTTGGGAGAGAGAGGTTGAGATAATTACCTATGTTCTAACATCCATTTTCTCTCCCTTTCCTGCATCTCCCTTGCGAACTCTCATTCTCTCTCTCTCTTCCCTGCACCCCTCCTGTGATGGCACGAATTTTGACTCTCTCTTCCCACGTATCTCCCGTGATGGCACAAATATTGACTCTCTGTATCCCACATCTCTCTCTTCCTGCTTCCCTCTCGTTCTCTCTATCTCTTCACCAATTCTTCTTCTTTTTTATTTATTATTAATCTAAAACTCCAACAACTCAAATTTTGACTTATTTATTTATTAAAAAAAAAAGATGTGGGTATTAAAATGTAAAAGTTAACGTATTTTGTAACGTATTGATGTGACTCACTGGTGTAAAATTATCGTCAATCACTTTGCACCGATGCAGAATCATCCAAAATCATTTTACAGTGGTGTAAAATGTAATTAAGTATGTCAATATAAGGTAATTTTTCATTCAACCCTCCACATTAACTTAATTTAATTTAAATAAAAAAATCAATTAACTTATCTACTATCTCAAAGGTAAACATATCTTGTACTACCTTATATCCCTTTTAATCGTCATTCCCAAGTAAATACCTCCCTTTCACATCACATGATAACTTTTATTCCTAACCTCAATTTAGTAAACACAAATAAAGATTATCCCCTATTGTAAATATGCTAATCGAGGTTAGCTATTCCTCTCCTTAAACTAACCCTAAAATTAAAGCAATGGACAATGTATGATTTGGCAAATTAATTGGAAGACCATAAAGGTTAGGAACCAAATTTAACCCCTCTCCATTTCTAGGAAACCATTTTGGTGCAACTGGCATTATCTAGGGTGCATTATTTTACCAGCTTCCCTAGAAGCTTAAGGTTGTTTGATTTTAGTTCTTTGCTCGCCTTGTGTGCAAGAATGGTAAGTTTTTCTTTCTCCTTTTTTTCTCTTTCCATCTAACTATTAAGATGCTTTAGTAATTACATTGTCTCTTAGGGTTAATTTAAGATAAGGGATAATTAACATAGGATAATTTTTTTGCAACAAGGGGATAAACAAAGGTTAATCCTTTTTTGTATTTACTAAATGAGACTTAGGAAAGAAAGTTATCCTATGATGTAATGGGACATATGAGTAAATTTGGAAGAATAAGTTAGAAGTTAACCTATCCCCTAAGCAAACCCGGATTACATTATCTCAAGATAAAGAGGTCACGAGAGGATAAGCTATCTCATAAGATAAATGGGAATTATCTGCTAAGAAGTGGGATAACGCTCACAGTAAATCAGCCCTTACTGATTCACAAGCAACTTGACCGATCCTCCATTTATGAATTCAACGACAGGTTGACCTATCATTCAGGCCAGCTGAACCTATGTCCTTAGACTGCACCCAATATCATTTCATTGCCGGCTATGCTTTGATTCTTTCATCAGAATTAGGGTAAACCACGGCTTGCCTCTTAGATCTCCCTAACAAGGGAAGAACAAGAAGGCCAAGGGAAGAACAAGAAGGCCGACGGTGGGCAAGAATCACTCTTGTAGGTTTTCTAACGGTGAGAAGTGGATGACAAAACTTAATGGAGACCTATATTAATTTGATATCACAATGCATGAGGGCACTTCAACGAGGACATCTCTCCACAATTACTGTACATTAAATGTTGGATATCTAGCGTGGTAGATTATATATATTCGACGACATTTGACATTTTATACAATTGCTTTTAAAATTCTTTTATAAAATTAAACATTTCATTAGGTGAAAAATAGAATCTATCATGTTCATATATTCATATCCATATCTTATATTATTTGTATTTTTATAAAATATTTTATATTTGACCCATGAGTCAACTAGACTCAATTCAACCTTTAGGATTAGTTTAGATGGAGGGATAGATTTTATGGGATAATTTTTTTATAGATAGATTATCTTACATTTTTATTTGGAAATCATAAAAGTTATCCTTGTGAGTTAGCCTGCGACTGTTTGGAAAATTTTTAGGTTAACCTATGAAAATGCATGAGATAATTTATAAAAATAACTTATCCCATATTAACTCCAGAATAACTTATCCAAGACTAAATCCTTTTAACTTAGGTCAAAATATCGTTCCTACCGGACAAAATTAACCTATATTTCAATTGGTTATCTCCCTTACTTTACTAAATTAAACCTTAGAAACAAGGCTTAGGTCAAGTCTTTGGACCCATGTGTCAACCCAACAAAGACTTGAACCAAGATTTTCAAAAGTTCAACCTATCAACCCGGCCACAGCCCACCTAATTTGACCCATGAGCAGATCCTTCTTAAATACATACAACTCCTGGTTGGCCATGCCAAGCCAAACGAACCTCCATGCATGCTAAGCCACCGCCATAGCCCCTACATTTACGTACGAACAAATGGCTACTCATGGCAGCATTTAACGTGAAAACTGATGGCCCCACCCTTATCAAAAAGGGGTGGGTGCTCGCAGCTGTAAGCAATACCGGCCATGTATAGAGCCTGTGCGTGGGTTTAGGCTTACAGCACAGCACACAGGATAGCTCTTACGTATTTAGGCAACAAACCATGCAGAGGCAATTGACACGCACGTCCCTCTCAGACGCGCGGCGCTGCCCTCAAGCACAAAGCCACACTGCCAAGTGAACAGGATGGAGCAGACAAATAAATATGCTGGTCGGTAGTCCCATCGCCTTGCATGATGCATGCAGGGTGAAGAAAAAAAGGTGGAAATGGCACGTCTCTCTGGTAACGCATAAATGGCGCAAGGTAAGTGTTGGAATGCATGCAGCTACAGTACCAATGCTGTAAAGGGTCTTTTACGGTGATGTCCATGTGAATGTGGACAGGGTGCATGCTCGGTCGCAGTTTATATATATTCTAGCGATGCACAAATCCTTTGTGTAAGAATATTTACCATTTCTTCCTCGTCTTCAAGTTTCTCAGCCATTGGCTCCACTCTAGCACCAACTACGTACTACTGCTGCCGCGTTCACCTCCAATCAACGGAGACACCTGACTCGTCACACGACCTCAGAAAGGCCTACCCCCTTTCCCCAAGAACTAGAGCTACTTCCAAAAGGAAAAGAAACGTATCCTTTTTTGAGTGAATGATAATATATTAACTCAAAAATAACCAATATTGAGAGATCGAATCACAGGAGTTATAAGCTAAAAAATGAAAAAAAAAAAAAAAATACTATATACAAATAATCATTAATGATAAGAGTGATCAAACTAAACGTACACCCCCTAAAGAAACTTACTGCCTTCCCTACCGGAAAAGGATACAAATCCCTCGTTGCTCACAAATGACCACGATCTACCCGCCTGTGCACGGATCACACGTTGGAGAGCAGAGACCTGGAAGGTGACGTGTTAAAACGCCTGTATAAATAAAATAAGAAAAATGTTTAATGACCTTCCCAAACAAACCATCCTCCTCCTACTATATAAACCCCCCACCCTCCCCATCCCAAAACGTCCAACACAGTGTTCCAACTACACTCCTCACTCTCCCCTTCCCTCTCTCTCGCAATGACTACTGCCGCTCCCCTCCTCCTCTCTTACCTTCCATTCCTCCTGCCCTCCACCACCACCATCTCCCCTCTCCTCCTCTTCTTCGTCTTCCTCCTCTTCCTCTACCTCTCCCCTGGGGGCCCCTCGTGGGCCCTCTCGTCCTCTACCTTCCATCTCCCAGGGCCCTGCGGTTCCTCCCCTATCCTTGCAGGGTCCCGCCCCCACCGTCTCCTATCCGATCTCGCTCGCCGCCTCCGCTCCACCCGCCTCATGGGCTTCTCCATCGGGTTCAACCGTTTCATCATTTCCAGCCACCCCGACACCGCGAAGGAGATCCTCCACGGGGCCCACTTCGTCGACCGCCCCATCAAGGTCTCCGCCCGCGAGCTCCTCTTCCACAGGGCCATGGGCTTCGCGCCCTACGGCGACCACTGGCGCGGCCTCCGACGCATCGCCGCCACGTACTTCTTCTCTCCCAAGAAGATCCAGTGCTCCTCTGAGCTGAGGAGGCGCGTTGGGCTGCGCATGGTGCAAAACATAAAGCATAAGATGGAGAGAGACGGTGAGGTGAGGATGAGGGATGTGTTGCAGTTGGGCTCTCTCGATAACATGATGACGTGCGTGTTCGGGAGGAGCTCCGAGGGGGAGGGGACGAGGCTGGAGAGGATGGTGAGAGAAGGGTACGAGCTGCTTGGAGGTTTCTACTGGGGCGACCACGTATCTCTGCTTGCGTGGTTGGACGTTGGTGGGGTGAAGAAGAGGTGCAAGAGGTTGGCGGAGGAGGTGAAAGAGTATGTTGGGGGCATCGTCGACGAGCATAGGGAGAAGAGGAGGAACAAAGGTGCTGCTGGTGCTGATAGTGGTGATGGTGAGGGGGACTTCGTGGATGTGTTGCTCGGGCTGGAGGAGGAGATGGGCCTCTCTCAAACGGACATGATCGCTGTTCTCTGGGTTACTACTCTTGCTTCCTCTTTTGTTGCGTGCGTTAATTTATTTTCTTAACCCTTAGTGTTCTCATTACGTTAATTTCCGTTTTGAGAAGTTTCCGTTTAACCATATATATGTGTTAAACGTAAGTTTCAACCGGGAAATTCGGTCGTGCAATGGAGCAAAAACCCGCATAGCCTTTTTGCAAAGGCCTTTTGTTTTCACCAAAAATTTGCATTTATATATAAAATGGGTATCTGTAATATAAGTAGTCTAGGTTTTACTTTTACCCTTTGTGTGTAGCAACGAATTTCAGCATACATGCAAAGATTTGGATCCCGTGGCGTGTCAAATTTCTCAAGATGAGCGGAAATCAATTTTGTAGGATGGGAATTGGTTCCTTGGGAATAATTACTGTGGTGACCGTTGATTCACGTATGTCGTAGGGTGGTTCCCTTGTGAATGCACGTGGTCGTGACGTTTCGCTCCTCCATAGGTTTTTCCTCAATTATGTTGTGGTTCGCATGCAGTCACCTTTGCATGCCCTCCAATTTAACCTTTTCTTTGGTCTTTTGTTTTTGCAAGGAAACGAGGTACGGTGCGTGTCTTTACGCAAAAATATTTTATTTTTTTTGTACTGTCATTGTCAACGCGCGTGTTCGTTAAATTTAATGACGGGATGCAGTCTTAGTGGCTGACACTTTCCGCGGGATTCGTGGGAAACTCTCCGTTGCCGAACACAAATTTGTCGGAAAGTTTCTTATTACTGTCGAGATACATTTTCCCCCCGTACGTAGTTTTGAGATTATCATTCGGGAGTAGTTAAGGATTTCTTCACGGGACATAAAACGAAATAATTTCGAAGTAATTCTCGACGGAAAATAATTTAATTCGACCTATGATATATACCATGCACTTATTGAGATTTTTCGAGGAAAAACGCACGTATTTTGGGAGCAAACCTTTCGTCGTTTTTTCTTAGGTACGTAATGGCCTTAAAATCATTTTCATTCAACAGATATTTTGGGATGCATGATGTACAGCCGCCCATGTCCAGTACGTAGGTGGGACCCGGGACCCAGAAGGCAAATCCTCGTGTGGGTCTCTCTGCGTCAGATGGATAAGGGGCGGTTGTAGAAGTGCATACCCTCTCTGCGTCAGAAGTTCCCCTTTTGACTGCGTCCAGCACAATACATATTCCAGACAATTATCACTTCTACCCTCAAATCTTCATCTAATTAACTTCCACCTGTCGACCACCAATATTACATTGTATGCCAACGACAGACCCTCGATGCACTCTCTCCCTTCTTTCAGGAGCTCATGTTCAGGGGCACGGACACGGTGGCCATCCTCCTAGAATGGGCCCTCGCAATGTTGGTCCTCCACCCGGACGTCCAGCGCAAGGCCCACGACGAGCTCGAAACAGTCCTCGATGCCTCCCGCCGTCCCATCTCCGACTCGGACCTCCCCAACCTCCCCTACCTCCAGTCCATCGTCAAGGAGACCCTCCGTCTCCAACCCCCGGGTCCCCTTCTCTCGTGGGCTCGCCTTTCGACCCATGATACTATGGTGGGGGGCCACCGCGTGCCCGCGGGGACGACTGCGATTGTGAACATGTGGGCGATCATGCGCGACGAGCAGAACTGGGCAGACCCTGAGAAGTTCATGCCGGAGAGGTTCATGAACGGGGAGGAGGTGAGGGTGATGGGTGGGGACCTGAGGATCGCACCATTCGGGTCTGGGAACAGGGTGTGCCCCGGGAAGTACTTGGGCATGGCGAGTGCGCAGTTGTGGTTAGCCCAGTTCCTGCAGGATTTTGAGTTGGGGAAGGGTGCAGGAGGGGTGGACTTGGGGGAGCACCTCAAGATGTCCATGGAGATGGAGAGGCCTCTGGTTTGTAAGGCTCTTCCAAGGCTTCCTGCATCTTGCTACTGAGAAAGGCTCTTCTCGTTTCTCAACATGCCCATGATGCTGGTGGGGTGTGTTATTCAATAAGTGGATTTTGTCTGGGGTACTTCTCTTGGAGATTTATCCTTTAGTTATGTTCATGCATAACCAAATAAGTTTTGTTGCATGCGTAGTCTCTCTTGAAGGCCTGTGGAGTCTTGAGTATGGATTAATTGCATGTTCATTTGTCGCATATTATCATTTAGTATGAATGGATTGCCGTTTAATCTTCAGTATGACTTAGAAGCCTTTCATGATAATTTGTTTAGATGGTCTAATTAATGGTTAAGTAGTTGTCTTAGCTAACCTTGGGCTGGTTGGATGGAAGCAAGGGTTTAAAATTGGATCGGTTATTGAATTTGTCAAGTTTTGATTTTAATTTTTAGTGGTTAAACTGCTAGGTAGCTTAAATTGGTCGAATCGGTGATGGCATTTTCATTAGAATCAGATTGAAAAAAATCAGACTGGTCATCACCTGAGACTCCAAGGTGTACAATACTAACCTAGTCACATAAATACAAGTTTCTTCCAAGTTGTAAATTATTCAGAACATCTCTTTATTCTTTAAGGGTTAGTTTACTTGAGGGGTTAGGAAAGTAGTGTTAAGAAATATGAAATTGGTGTTAATCCGTAATTGTATTTAATTGCGGTGTGGTGTTAACACCAGTTTTTGTTTACTTGAATTGGTGTTAAGTTGTGGTTTTAATCTTTATGGTATTTACTTCATAGTGGTATTAGGTATATAAAATATGAGAGATGTCAGAGACATAAGTGATGTATAATTTTAACACGGGTTTGGCTAACATCAGTTGAAGCTGGTATTAGACAAATCCGTATTAAAGTTGCTAAACCTGGGTTAGCAAATGAGGGGTTAAATAATCAAGTAAATGAGGGTTAACCTCTTTTTTGAGGGATTAACCCTCAAAGTAAACTAGCCCTAACATGATAAATTTATACTTAGTCTTCGATTCCATCGTACTAGCAGACATTTCCACAACTTCACTACTGTTCTTCTCAACAACAAGCACTTCATGACATATCTGAGGTCCAAATTTTGAAGAAGATGCCCCTAATTCTGTGGACACTTTCTATACTAAATGGTAAGGAGTTCCGTTAGATGAATCTAATACGTAACAAAGTTGAAACCATCACAGTTCACCAAACCAGAACCACGCCACCATTCAGGCCTTAGAGGGGAGTAATTGAATGGGAGAGTTCTCGACAATGTGCTTAAATCCCTTGTTGCAAGACAACAATGCCCTAGCAAAGCCCTTGGATCAGAATCCAATGGCTTCCACTTCCTAGAAATTTCTCCCATTCTTTTCTAATAGGGAGGGGATTAAGGCCAACGAATTTTGATCCATGAGCTCTACTGCTACACCACAGCAGGGGATCCATAGTATGCTGAAGGTGAAGGAACCAAAGCATCTGTGGGGCCCACTGATAGTTGCGGAAAAAGAAACTGTTGTCGAACCCTCCATGCTCTAGGGCTCTATTGCGGTGGGAAGGAGGCGTTGCTGTGGTGGCCGATGGGAACGATTGAAGGAGGCGATGTTGTGGTGGGAACAATCGAAGGAGGCACTAGGCTGAATTGGGAAGGCGTTGGGTCGCGACTTGTTAGGGCCAAGGAGTTGAAGGTTGCATGAGGACGTCGAGGAGTTGGTCGATTGGACTTCAAATTCCCAAAGGCATGGATTTTTTTTTGTTTACTATGGACGAATGGACCAGCTGATCTCGATTCATCGATCACATTGATTGAATTGGATTTTGACCAACTCCATCGATCTAAATCTCCAATTTTAATACTCGACAGCCTCAACCAATCCACTACCAATTTCCAATTCAATCGATTTATCCGATCGACCTAATCTTTAAAATCTTGGTTGAAAGTGTTTCAACTGTAGGTAATTAATGTAGCAAGTATAAAAAAAGTAATGGTGTCGGTGAACAAACATGATTTATAAAAAGAAATAAATTAACATAGAAAATTTCTAGCCACAACCTATCAACATACTTATACTATTCTTTCGTCGCTTATTCACTTTTGCCATGAAAACTATAATAACAAGTAACCAAATGTTACGATCTGGTTCTTGAATTCCTACAGGATACGAGACTGGACCGACTCGACTGATCCCAAGACTCAATCATCCAACGAGGAAGTAACCAAAAAGTAGTAAAATAATCTATATTCACCATGCAAGTAACTAACAGTAACAAAAGTACAGCAGTAAAGAAGTAAATTACTACAGTACACACCACCACAACAGTAGAGAATTTAAAGAGGTACAAGAATGTAAAGTTTACAGTAAAAGAGTACACAAGTGTAACAAAAATACTCACTACAACAGAACGATACAACAAAAAGGTACACTACTGGACTCTACTGGACCCAGCACCCTCCGCAGCCGTAGGCTCTGACTGCTCAACACCTGGACCTGAAAAAGGTTATGAGTACAACACGTCAGCAAAGGCTGAGTAGAGTTGCAACCGGCTAATTAAAAACGGTAAAGGTGGACATGTAGCTATTGTTTTCAATTTATTTCTTTATTCATTTATTTATTCTTTCTTTCATCACTTGATTTATTTATCAGGTCTTTTTCTTGATCTCGAATGTTCCTCATGGGAATGATCTTGATTGCAGTCTTTTCTGAAGAGTAGAAGTAGCACGTGGTGCTCTCCTAGCTGAGAGAGTCCCCCGTGGTGGTCCTACACTCAGTCAACCACCCCAAGGTCGCTGACAGATGTAATGGTGATTACAGTACGCGCGATAAGTGCATGGGTAGCTATCCCGCATTAGCACACGGTCAGTCGTTTCCGTTAACGGGTGTGCCCAAAGCACAACACAGAACCAGTATCTGGCAGAGCCCTCTCAGTAACAGGGGTCTAGCTCCTAAGAACCAAACAGGGGTCTCGTCCCTCCACAGTCCGCGTACTCTCGCTTACTACCCTAGTTTGCCTAGTGGGCCTAACAAGTCGATGTAAGATGGCTAGCTGAACCCCGGGCCTCGTGGGGTGGCTAGCTCTCTCCCTACACTAGTAGCACTCCCCGATATTGTGTACGCGAGTGCCAAAAAGTCAGTACAAAGTGGCCAGTCTTAACCCCAGGTCCCAACCCTTGGACGACTAGCTTCGCTCTACACTAAACAGGGGGCAGTCGCTCTCCTTGATATTTCGTACTCAAGGGCCAGCTCACTTCCCCATTCACCTTTCCAGTTCCATTCTATTTATTTTTCAGGAGTTCTACTCCTAATTCCCCGTAAGGTTCATGCTCATGTTTCCCAGGCCAAGCCATATTAGGTTCATCATTGTAACGAACGCGTGCCCCAGATGTCGGACAAGACGTCTGGGATCACATCCAGACGTCTGGGATCGTTTCCAGACGTCTGGAAAATAGTTATTTTTCGCACGAGAGATTCGTCTGCGCGCCTGTGTGCGCAGACCCGCAATTCCTCTCTCTCTCTCTTTTTCCCTCTCTCTCTGCGGCTGCAGACCTGCCGCGCACTCTCTCCCTCCTTCTCGCGCGGCCTTAAAAGGCCACGCCTCCCCTCCTGTCGTCTCCACCGTCCCCTTCCTCTTCTCCTTCCTGTCGCGAGAGCGAGCGAGCGCGAGGGCGGCAGCGGTGGCCGCAGTGAGTGCGGAGGAGGTGCGACGTGCGAGGGCGAGCTCCCCGGAGCGGCTTGGCCGGTCGACGGAGGGCGCAGGGGGCGCGGAACGACGCGGAGAGGGACCTGCTGCGGTCTGAACAGCAGACGCGCGAGGTGCGATGCGGGCGGCGTCGCGAGCGGAGGCCGAGTGGCGCCCTGATTCTGGAAAAAATTTTCAGAATCAGACGTCTGGGTTGATAGCCAGACGGCGAGGGAGACGCCTGGAAGCTCATACAGACGTCTGAAAGGTGAGTATTCCGCTTTCTTCTTCCTTCCTGTCGACTGACCGTACTGAGGGAGGGAGTTGGCTGTGCGCAGGCTCGGTGATTCGCCATCCAACGCGAATCAGACGTCTGGCTGTTGTACCAGACGGCAGGAGCGACCTCCAGACGTCCGGGGTGACCATCGGACGTCTGAAAGCTAGGCCAGACGTCCCCGCAGACTTCTGGACGTCTGGGAAACCACGTTGAGCAGGTAATTCTCTGATCTACTTTTTAAGACGTCTGCAAGAAGTTCCAGACGTCTGATTTTACACAGTGTCGTCGTTTTCGACCCGTTTAGGGCCCGTTCGGGTTCTGTTTTCCGCGATTCGAGTTGCGTTCTTTTCAGAATTAATTCCTCTACCCATCTACAGTAGCTATACACTATTTTGAGACTTTCCTTGTGTTTGATCCTTGTGATAGGACCTCGTTCGGTTGCAGTCTTGGGAGTCGCGGAGGCACGCGGGATTCCCGATCACGCCCCCATTACTCCCGTTGTACCTGGTAGAGTGGCATTAAGTTATTAATAAAATCTGTTAAATTATGAAACCATAAATAGAACCTAGGACATTGCATGAATCCTAGGAATGAGAAATAGATGGAATGATAGCTCTTAGGTGTTGCATGAATCCTAGGACTGGAAAACTAGATGGTATGATAGATCCTAGGATATGGCATGAATCCTAGGATGGGAGAACTAGTGGAATGCATAATACTGCAGTCTTGGAAAATGGAAAGAGATATAAAGCTGCCTGTAATTTGAATTAACAGCTACCTGTTGTGAATAGATAACGTGGTTGAGAACATGGATTGTAAGAATGTGAAACTGGAAAGTGAAACCTGGATGTTTGAGTAAAAAGGATGGAACCCTACGGGGAAGTAGGAGTAGAACTCCTGGAAAGTGAATGGAATAGTTTTGGGGAAGTGAGCTGGCCCTTGAGTACGGAGTACCAAGGAGAGCGACTGTCCCCTTGTTTAGTGCAGAGCGGAGCCAGCCACCCCAGGGACCTGGGGTTAGGACTGGCCACTCTGTACCGACTTGCTGGCTCTCGTGTACGTAGTACCGAGGAGAGCTACTAGTGTAGGGAGGTACTAGCTACCCCACGGGCCCCGGGGTTCTGCTAGCCTCCCACACCGACTTGTTAAGCCCGCTGGGGTAAACCAGGGTAGTCAGGCGAGGGTGCGCGGACTGTGGAGGGGCAAGGCCCTGGTTTGGTTACTGTGGAGGGGTTGGACCCCTGTTACTGAGAGGGCTCTGCCCTGTACTGGTTCCGTGCTGTGCTTTGGGCGCACCCGTTAACGGAAACGACTGACCGCGTGCCAGTACGGGTTAGCTACCTGTGCGTTTATCGCGCGTGCCGTAGTCACCGTTACGTCTGTCAGTGACCTTGGGGTGGTTGACTGAGGGTAGGATCACCACGGGGGACTCTCCCAGCCAGAAGAGCACCACGTGCTACTCTACTTTTTGGAAAAAACTGCAATCAAGATCGTTCCCACGAGGAGCATTCGAGATCAAGAAAAAGATCTGGGGAATAAATGAAATAGTGAGACAATTGAAAGATGTAAATAAAGAAAGTAATAGAACATAACAGCTACTGTACACTCTACTGTTGTCTTTAGTTTTAGTTGCCACTCTACTCAGCGTTTTGCTGACGTGTTACAGTCGTCACCTTTTTCAGGACCAGGTGTTGAGCAGCCAGGGTCAGCGGTTGTAGAGGACGCTGGGCCGAGTAGGGTCCAGTAGAGTTACTACTGTCTTTTGTACCTCTTTGTTCCCGTTATAGTGAGTAGTTCTTGTTTCCGCTGTACTTTTCTTTACCTGCAGTTCATGTTATATGATAAATGTTGTTCTACTGTTGTGGTGGTATATACTGTAGTAGTTTCTTTCCTTACTGCTGTACTTTCTTACTGTTAGTTATATTCATGCTGAATGTGGTTTATTTTACTGCTCTTTTGGTTACTTCCTCGTTGGACGACTAGGTCTTGGGATTAGTCGAGTCGGTCCGGTTCTCGTGTCTCGTAGGGACTCGGGAACTGGGTCGTTACAAGATGGTATCAGAGCAAGGTCGTCCCGAGAAGTGAATCAACTGACTGGAAAATAACTAATTCACTGACTGGAAAATAACCAATTCAAATCAGACGTCTGGAACATCTTCCAGACGTCTTAAAAGGAACCCAGAACCATACCTCACTTTACGTTGCTTCCCAGATGATGAGAGCCTCATCATAAACCCTAACTACCACAATTTGATCTAAATAAGTGCGAAAAAGCTCCTAGAAAACCTAAAGAAAAGCCTAACTTAGAGAATTCTGAATTGAAGAATAAAACAAGTTATGAGGGGTAAAATTATAATTTTACCAAAGCAGTACACAATCAGGGTGTTTAAAGGTATAAACACAGGTCAAATGAGCTTAATAAGGAAGGAAGTGGGATGATATGATCTGAAAAGGGTTATAGCAACTTAATTTGGGTTTTTGCGTAAATTGATCGGTCAAACATGGTCAAACCTAAAATCAAACTATACCATTAAATTCTTTAGGTTCAAATTAGGTTGGTACAAAAATTTGGGCCTAGGTGAAGACCATCTTGACCGACTTTACAAATTGGTCCTCTTGAATTACTTTTTGACCCTTATCTTTTCAAAACCTTGCATCTAGCCCCTACCTTCCCCTTCGATCTTTGCAGAACGGTCCTCCCTGCCACCTTGCGCAGGCACCATACCTCCGGCGACCTTGCGCGGAGGATGGCGCCACGCATGGTAAGGCAACCGCCCTCAGGAACGAACGGGGGGTTCCCTGCATCGTCCTCTGTCACAGGGACCCTCCCCTGTGACCGGCGGCTACCCATGCCTCTCGTGCGAACGCACGAAAGGCATGAGTCTCCATCTCCGACCATCTCTGGCGAGTTCCCCACGTCGCTCCCTCGAAACCCTCTCCTCACCAATACCTTTATAAGGAGCGGCAGGGGCTGCCGTCTCCTGCAAGCTTGATTTGGCCGAGGATCCCTCCCCAATTTCGTTTCCTCCTCCCATGGTCAAAACGCCCGCAGGCTCCGGTGGCCCTTCCTCCTCCTTTCGTCGTTTTACTGCCATACCTGCAGCCGAGCCCACTCCGCCTCGTCTTCCCACGCCAGGTCACACCAGCTGGCGCCTTCTCGACCTCTTCCTCACCGCCGTTACTCCCCTATGGGCTCCTTCGTCTCCGGCGTCGGCAGGTACGCACCGAGCGCCGCCTCTCTCCCTCTTCATCAATTAGGTAGGTAAAATCTTCCCCCTATCTCTCTCTGTCATTTCCCACTCAATTCACTATTTCAACCCACCGACCACCACTGTCCATCACCACCTTCTCCATCTCCGACCACCCTCCGGCGAGGCATTCCTGCCACTCCACGCCTCCATCCGCCTCCCCATTCACCCCTTAAGCACCGCGACACCTCACTGACACGAATTCTGCCCTCCATTCACCACCTCGCAACTCCTGACCACCCCCCGAACACACCCACTCCCACGCACGTAGGTTGCCCTAGGCACATGGCCACGGGCACTCTCACAGCACGCCACCCCCTGCACCGCCTTCGCCATGCTTTGGCGAACCTCCCTGAACCTTTTTGACGTGGCCGCGAGGCCGTTTGTGTGTTTCAGGTTTCGCCCTCCTCGCCGCCAATGACGAGCAGCAGGAGCTGCTTGGCAGGCAGCTCTAGGACTCTTCAGCTCCAGGCGTGAGGCCCAGGCGACGCGGAAGGAATTTGTTCACGCACCCAGGACTTCAATTGGGGTCGCAAGCCTCGGCTGCTGCCCCAATTACTCGAAGCTTTCTCCTGCAGGCGCTCGAGATCGGAGGTGGGACTTTAGTCCCACCTCGGAAGTGTGTGGGCGCATGCCCACACATAAATTGGAAAAGTGTTGTCGGCTGGTTGCCCCCGATAACACTGGGGTGAGGTCCCTCACCTATTCACCGGATCTCGTCCGCGACACGCCCACGCGGATTTGACCTTACCCGACTTCCCACTCCTGTGCACTTCTCGCGCACCACCCACGCCGGTGCACCTGGACCTGGGCACAGGACCTGACCTGATTACCCAGCTCTAGGAGAGCTTACCAAGGAGAGATTGAGAGAGAGTGAGATGCAGGGAAGGGGTAGGGTAGGTTTTGCGCTGACGTTTGTGTGTGTGCGCAGGAAGGAAGAAAGGAGAAGAGGAGTAGCGGCTGGGACTTAGCAGGGCAGGGGAGAAGGAAGAAGGAAGGAAGGAGAAGAGCAGAGGAAGCCAAGAAGAAAAGGAGAAGGAGAGGCTGATCAGATAAGGCGTCTGAGCTCTGAATCAGACGTCGGCGAAGAGGAAGAAGAAGGATGGGACTGCTGAAGATAGAAGACAGAGAAGAAGAGTGAAGAAGAAGGGCCAGAGTAGAAGAAAGAAGAAAAAAGAAAGAGGAACCGTAGCTGCTAAGAAAAAGAAAGGATGAAGAAGCAGAGAAGCCCTTCAGAGAAGGAAGAAAGGAAAGGAAAAGAAAAGAAGAGAGGAAGAACTTGCCACAGAGAAGAAAGAAGAGAACGAAAAGGGAAAAAGAAAGAAAGGAGCAATTTTTACTCTCTTTCTCTCTCTCTCTCTTTTTCTTAATTTTTGTAAAACATTATATATTGTGAATTTATATGCTTCTGGAATTATAGTTTGCTTCCTGAGTTCGACCTCGGAAAACTTTTTATTTTCGAGTAACAAATTGAATTAAACTGGTGGCCGTTTCTTTGTACGATACTACGACGAAACCCTAGAGAGACACGCCACCACCAGACGTCTAGGGATCCTACTGAACCGTCTGGACCTAGTTCCAGACGTCTGACTATCTCTCCGGACGTCTGGAGACGCTCTCCGCCGTCTGGTGCCTTGCCCAGTCATCTGAATCGTGTGGGAGGGAGTGTCCCGCGCCTTCCCGAAGCGAATCCTGCACGTGCAACGTAAATCCTCTTAACACGACACGTATCAGAGCCTCGGCAGAACGGCCTGCATGTCCGTATCTGCAAAGGGAGGCATAGGGTGCAGGACGTACCTCTTAGTCATCTGGAGCCTCCTCCAGACGTCGTTCGCGTCGTCCGGATGTATGTCCAGATGTCTGACTCTGGGAAAAATCCCAGAATCAGAAGCTCCTTCGTCTTCTTCCTGCTGCGCGCGGCAGCGCCACGCCTGCTCGTCTGCTGCTCTAGCTGCAGCAGTGTCGGGTGAAACCTCCACGGCACACCTCTCCGTCGTGCGCACGCTGACCGGCCGTGAGCTTCTTCGGCGAGCTCTCTCGCGAGCTCGCGCACTCTCCTTTCCTCTCCTTCTCACGTTGCTCCTCTCCGCCGCTTCGCTCGTTGCACTCGCCGCTCTCACTCTCGCTCCAGGAAGGAGAAGGTGGCTGGAAGTGGGGTGGTGAATGAGGGAGAGGGGAAGGGCTTAAGTAGGTGCGGGGGGAGGGGTTCTATCGGTGAGGGGAAGAGAGAGAAGGATTTCGGCTACGCACACTCGAGGTCGTATGCACACAAAAATTAATTTTCAGACATCTAGGAAGGTGTCCAAACGTCTGACCCAAGTCCCATACGTCTTAAATGGCTTTGATAGCATGGGTCTTAACAACATAACAAATTCGAAGGAAGTTTCGTCCTCGAAACTTGAGCTAGCTAGGGTGCGAAAAAAGAACAACATATGCATAACAAACTCAAAGTGGACCGAAGCCGTTCCGAAAAGACGTACCCTCAAAGAGCTCCGGGCATCGCTCTCGCATCGCCTCCTTGGGCTCCCAGGTAGCCTCCTTGTACTGCTGGCTCCTCCACACGACCTTCACCAGGGGTACTTGCTTTCGTCTCAAACTTCGGACGGCTCTATCAAGAATCTGCACTGGCCGCTCGGGGTAGGTCAGGTCGTCACCCACCTCAACGCTTTCGTGGCTCAGAACGTGACTGGGATCGGTGGCGTACTTCCTAAGGTTGGACACGTGGAACATGTCGTGCACACCAGAAAGCTGGGGAGGAAGGGCAAGCCTGTAAGCAACGGGTCCAACCCGCTCTAGGACCTCAAAGGGTCTGACAAACCTCGACGCGAACTTCCCTCTCATCCCAAACCACTGCAGGCCCTTCAGGGGCGAAACGCGAAGGAAGACGTGATCCCCAACCTCAAACTGCACCTCTCTGCATTTCCGATCTGCATAGCTCTTTTGTCTGCTCGTGACAGTGCGGAGTCGCATGTGAATCTGCTCGATCACCTCCTGACTCTGCCGGATCAGCTTGGGGCCAACCTCCCACTTGGTCCCCCCCTCAACCCAACTCAAGGATGCAGTACACCTCCATCTGTATAAAGCCTCGTAGGGTGCCATGCTGATGCTCAAGTGATAGCTGTTATTATATGCAAACTCCACTAGGGGCAAGTGCTCCTCCAAAGAGCCCCTTTAGTCCAGTACACAAGCACGCAAAAGGTCCTCAATTATATGTATCGTGTGCTCTGACTGTCCGTCCGTCTGGGGGTGGTATGTTGTACTGAACCTCAACCGTGTCCCTGAGGCCTGTTGAAACTCAGCTCAAAACTGGGACGTAAAGCGGGTATCCCGATTGGATACAATCTCCTGTGGAACTCCGTGCAGATGTACCACGTCGCGGATATACCTCTCTGTCAACTGTGCTGGTCCCAAAGTGACTCGGATTGGCAAGAAACGTGCCGTCTTTGTCAATCTGTCTACGATCACCCAAACTACGTCGTGTCCTTGTTGGGTAACGGGCAAGCCCACAACCAAGTCCATGGTGATGCTCTCCCACTTCCACTCTGGCACTGGGAGTGGCTGCAACGGCCCTGCAGGCCTCTGATGCTCGGCCTTCACCTGCTGGCACACTAAACACTATTGTACGAATTCACCTACATCCTGCTTCATTCCCTCCACCAAAAATCGCATCTCAAATCATGGTACATCTTTGTGTTTCCGGGATGTATGGTTAACCTAGAACCATGTGCCTCAGTCAGGGGCTCCCTCAACAGCTCCTCGTCCCTGGGAACGCACAAACGTTCCCTCATGCGCAGCACCTCGTCTGTAAAGGAGAAGTCCCCAGGGTCCCCTGACAGTACTCTGTTACGCAACGACTGCAAGTACGGGTCGGCCATCTATCCTGTGATGATGCGATCTATCAGATCTGGCCTCGTTTGTCGTGTCACAGTCATTGCCCCACAGTGCCTCAGTAACTCTAGGGGTCGCCAATTGGCCATCTATTCCATGAGGTTCCAACTCTACTCTTGCAAACTGGCCAAGTGGGCGGGCGCCTTCCAGCTCAAGGCGTCAGTCACCATGTTGGTCTTCCCTGAATGGTAGGAAATGCTGCAGTCATAGTCCTTCAGGAGCTCTAACCAACGTCTCTGTCTCATGTTGAGCTCCATTTGATCGAACAAGTATCTGAGGCTCTTATGATCTGTGAAAATCTCAAAGGTCTCCCCGTACAAGTAGTGCCTCCAAGTCTTCAGCACGAAGACGACAGCTGCCAGCTCCAGGTCTTGGGTAGGGTAGCTTTGCTCATGGGGCTTCAGTTGCTGCGAAGCGTAAGCGTCAACGTGACCCCTCTGCATAAGCTCACCCCTTAACCCCTACAAAGAGGTGTCCGTGTACGCAACGAACCTGCCACTACTGTCTGGGATGGTGAGCACGGGAGCCAAAGTCGGTCTCTCCTTCAGCTCCTGAAAACACGCCTTACAAGCGTCTGTCCAAGAAAAGGGCACGTCCTTCCGAGTCAGCTGTGTCATAAGACGTGCAATCTGCGAGAAGACCCTGATAAACCGCTTGTAGTAGCCTGCCAGTCCCAGGAAATTGCGGATCTCTGTAACTGTACGCGGTCTCTCCGACCTGAGCACTGTCTCAACCTTGGCTGGGTCCACAGCCAAGCCATTCCCGGAGATCACATGACCCAAGAAGGTCACCTTCCTCAACCAGAACTCGCACTTGCTGTATTTGGCGTACAGCCTACGTCATCTCAGTGTGTTCAAAACCATCTGTAAGTGCTGTCTATGCTGTGCTTGATCTCGAGAGTAGATGAGCACATCATCAATAAATACCACCACGAACTGATCCATATACGGTCTGAACACCCAGTTCATTAAATCCATGAAGGCAGTGGGGGCGTTGGTCAGCCTAAACAGCATGGCAAAAAACTCGTAGTGTCCGTACCGGGTGCGGAAAGCTGCCTTGGAGATGTCTGCCTCCCTGATCCTCAACTAGTGGTACCCAGACCTCAAGTCTATCTTGGAGAATACCGTGGCACCTCACAACTGGTCAAACAAGTCATCAATCATCGGCAGCGGATACCTGTTCTTAATGGTAACCCTATTCAGTTGTCTGTAATCCACACAAAGGCATAGGGTACCATCCTTCTTCTTTACGAACAATACCGGGGCTCCCCACAGAGACGCACTGGGCCTCACAAAGCCCTTCTCCAGAAGGTCCTGCAACTGGGACTTGAGCTCTCGCAGCTCAAGTGGTGCCATCTTGTAAGGCGTCGTAGAAATGGGGCTGGTACCCGGTACCAGTGAGATTTCAAACTCGATCTCACGCTCGGGCGGTAGTCCTGGCAACTCATCTGAGAACAAGTTGGGATACTCTCTGACCACCAGGATACTCTGAAGGTCTGCCATAGGGCTGGGCTCCGCCACCACACAAGCCAGGAAGCCCTCACACCCCTGGCCCAAAAGTCTCGCTGCCCGAAGTGTAGAAATGCACCTGAAGCCTCCGTCCACTGGCTGCCCGTGAAACTCGAAAGAAGGAAACTCTGGTATGGCGAAGACGATCTTCCTCTCAAAATAGTCCACCAAGGCGTGGTAAGCGGACAACTAGTCCATCCCCAGAATCACGCCAAAGTCCTCCATTTGTATTACAATCAGGTCAGCAGGAAGGCTGTGTCCCCCAACACTGACCTCAGAACCTGTGTAAACCTCCTCAGCTACAAACGGCTGACCACCCGGACCTCTGATCACAAACGGATCCTCTAATACACAGTCCTACCCCAAACCAACAGCAAAACTGGCAGCGACAAATGAGTGCTTAGCGCCGGAATCAAAAAACGTGTAAACTAGTATGTCGGAAACTGTAACCATACCTGCCACCATTAATCCTGAAGCTCTGGCGTCTCTGTGTGTCAGGGCGTTGATACGCCCCTCATCCCTAGGTGCGGACAAAGGAGCCACACTCTGCGTCGGACAGGTAGCCGCTGGCCGGTACCCTCCTAGGTACTACTGTCCTCCCCCTCGCACCTGGAAACCGAGGCCTCCAGCTCGTCCTCCAATGCTTGGTCCGGGGAGCATCTGCTGACCTTCAGCCCTAAACGGGCAGTACCTCCTGATGTGGCCCGGCTGACTACATTGGTAGCAAAAGGGAACTTGACTCCCACCCTCAGTGGGTCCCTGCTGATGGCTGGGCGGGGTTCCGGTGCTAGCAGCTGGCCCCGCAAAGCGTGATGGCTCTCCTGCGGGCGCTACGTACCTCCTCTCTCGTCGGCCCTGTGAGTAGTCTGGCTGGTAGGGCCTCCTTTGCCCGCTGTCAGTGCCACGTGCGGACGGGTTGGTCTCCTCGTACGTCATAGCTGCCTCCACCACCCTCGAGAACGTAGGCAGCTTCAGGGGTTTGACATACCCCCGAATAGAAGTCGGAGCCCCTCGGTGAACCTCCAAAGGCGCTCCTCCTCGGTAGCCACGGCTGTCGCTGCGAAACGAGACAGCTCTAGAAAATACGTGCAGTACCCACTCACGGTCATTGTCCCTTGGCGGAGAGTGTGGAACTCCCTTCTCCTCTGGTCCTGCCACGTATGGGGAAAGTACTGCTTGCAGAAGAGGGTGACAAACTAGTCCCAAGTCGGCTCGTCCCTCTCTTGACCCCTGACCGCCCTCCACCACCTGTGTGCCGCGCTCTCCAGCTGGTACGTGGCAAAGGCCACGCGGCACTCCTCAGGGGGCGAAGGGTGTCAAATACCTTCTCGATTTGCTTGAGCCAGTCCTCCGCCTTGGTCGGGTCCTCATCCCCCTTGAAGGAGGGGGACTTCAGCTTCCGAAACTATCCGAAAAGCTCGTAATGGCGCTGAAGGGGAGAAACTAGTACGCCTCCAGGTAAGGAGGGCTCGTGCTCGGAAGTGTCAGAGGAAGGTGAGGGCGGTGGAGGGCCACCCCTTCCCCCACGTCCAGCGCCGTGTCCATCTCGTGGTCCCACAGAGGACTCCCTCTCCGCAGCCCCAGGGAGAGGCGCTCGTGGAGGCGGGTGAAGCTCCTCTCGTACGATCTCCCGTATCAGCTGGACGAGGTCCTGGGCCTGAATGCCTGGAAGTAGTGGCTGGTCCACTGAGGAGTCGGGCTCAACAAGCCCTCCCCTCCGACCTCGTGCTTGGCTGCATTCGCGGCCCGCCTCGCTGGCTCTTCGTCGAGGCATCTCCTGTAAGGAGATGCGAACACAGAACAGAAGAGACGTCAATTCTAACCGACATTCAATGAAAGAACCCTAGAACAGATGTCAAAAGGTACGTTGTGGTGGTTGTAGAATCCTACTAGGAGAGGGTGAGATCAGTGTGACGTAAAAAATGCGGAATTGAAATATAAACAATCTCACAAAATAAGCAATCACACAAAGTACACGAAGATTTATAGGTGGAAACCCAAACCGGGTGAAAACCACCACCTAAACCTCTCGAGTTAGGATTTTCCGATCAACCAAGTTGATCAAAATCCACTAAACGAATCACTTTAAACGAGGGTAATTCAACCTCAATTACAACCACGCTACAAGTGCGAGGGTAGCGTTCCTCAACCCCTTCTCTCTACGAGAAGGATTTTGTCCCACGAAGGAGACGGGAATTCGCAAAGCGAATACCCAACCAAATAACAAAGATAAAATAACAAATAATCCTATAGAGCTAACAAGGTAATTTTAAACCTAAGCTTCTATAGGAATTAAAACTCCCCTTTGCAAGGAGTGCATCGAGTCGATGACGCGGGTGCGTGAGCCACGCGACGGCGCAATGTTGCTCTCGTGAACTATGGCGGGAGAGCGGGTTCGCAAAGGGATTTTAGCTCTCTGGATGATGGAACTTAAGCTTGGAGAGCAAGAGCTTTTCTTGGACACAAAAGAGTAGAAAGTATGTTGCTTAGGTGTGTGTTGGTGTGCAAAGGCTCCCCTCTATTTATAGAGGCCTTAGGAAGGCCTTGGAAGGCTTAGGAAAGCTTCCATAGCCGTTGGGTGCAAAGCCCAAGAGAATCAGGCCTAAATCAGGGACAATGATTGCACTGACAGGGTTATCAGACGTTTGATTCTGGCATCAGACGTCTGATTTCAAGGACAGACGTCTGATTTCATGCGGGTTCCTTCCTGACTTTAATCAGATCTAAACAGGGTTCTTGTGCATGTTCATCAAACGACCTACAAGATGTCTGGCACAATGTCTGGACGTCTAGAAACCTACTTTTTCGTGGGAATGGATTTGCAACGGCTAGAAAATCTCTGACAAGAGATTTTCGGGTCATTCGAGGCAAAACGGTCAATTATCAGATGTCTGGAAGGGCTTAAGGACGTCTGATAAGGCTCTAACGGTCATATCCTTGAGTGAGCCAACGGTCCACCAATTGGACGTCTGGAAAAGTCATCAGACGTCTCCTAAGACGTCTGGTCTAAGGTCTGGACGTCTGATTTCATCAGACAGAACTAAAAAGTCCAGCCTAAATGTTATCAGACGTCTGAATCAACAGTCAGACGTCTTTAAACACATTATTAGACGTTTGATATTGGAATTAGACGTCTGGAAAGGCTGTTTGAACCCTATATTGGTTTTCTAAGTATTCTACAGAAAATCTAAGTGTCCTAGGGTTGTGCAGGTGTTCCTAGGACTACTGTTAGGGTACTTTGAGGCTCTTTAACATGAATCTAAGTGAAAAATAAAGAGCAACAAAAGAAACGAAAAATACAAAGAGTACAAGAGAAGGAAGTCTATCCTATTCTTCATCTCCTTCCTTCTTCAAGCCATCGTTCCTCGCGAATCTCCTCTGTTTTCCATCAAGCTCCTCCAATCCATCCTGGATGCGAGCTCGAATTCCGTCTAATCACGTCTACATTTGTAATTGACCTGAAATCTAAGACTTCAAATGCAAATGTTAAATAACACGTGTTTTGTTTTCATCAAAACAAATGATTGTGATGCTCTAGCAATAACAGTGGTTGCTCTAGTTACAAACACGTGAATTGGTTATTTTCCAGCTAGTGGGTTCACTTCTCAGGACGACCTTGCTCTAATACCATCTTGTTACGACCCCTTTCCCGAATCCCTACAGGATACGAGACCAGGCTGACTTGACTGATCCCATGACCCAGTCGTCCAACGAGGAAGTAACCAAACAGCAATAAATTAATCCACATTCACCATGTAAGTAACTAACAGTAACAAAAGTATAGCAGTAAAGAAGTAAACTACTACAGTACATACTACTACAACGGTAGAGAATTTAAAGAGGTACAGGAATGTAAAGTTTACAGTAAAAGAGTACAAAAGTGTAACAAAAATACTCACTACAACAGAACGGTACAACAAAAAGGTACACTACTGGGCTCTATTGGGCCCAGCACCCTTCGCAGCCGTAGGCTCTAGCTGCTTAACACCTGGACCTGAAAAAGGTTATGAGTACAACACGTCAGCGAAGGATGAGTAGAGTGGCAACCAGCTAACTAAAAATGGTAAAGGTGGACAGGTAGCTGTTGTTTTCAATTTCTTTCTTTATTCATCTATTTATTCTTTCTTTCATCACTTGGTTTATTTATAAGGTCTTTTTCTTGATCTCGAATGTTCCTTGTGGGAACGATCTTGAGTGGAGTCTTTTCCGAAGAGTAGAAGTAGCACGTGGTGCTCTCCTGGCCGAGAGAGTCCCCCGTGGTGGTCCTACACTCAGTCAACCTCCCCAAGGTCGTTGACAGACGTAACGGTGACTACGGCACGCACGATAAACGCATGGGCAGCTATCCCACACTAGCACGCGGTCAGTCGTTTACGTTAACGGGTGCACCCAAAGCACAGCACGGAATCAGTATAGGGCAGAGCCCTCTCAGTAACAGGGGTCTAGCCCTAAGAACCAAACAGGGGTCTCACTCCTCCACTGTCCGCGCACCCTTGCCTGACTACCCTAGTTTACCCAGTGGGCCTAACAAGTCGGTGTGGGACGGCTAGTTGAACCCCGGGCCCAGTGGGGTGGCTAACTCTCTCTCTACACTAGTAGCTCTCCCTGGTACTGTGTACGCGAGGACCAAAAAGTCAGTACAAAGCAGCCAGTCCTAACCCTAGGACGGCTAGCTCCGCTCTGCACTAAACAGGGGGACAGTCGCTCTCCTTGGTACTCCGTACTCAAGGGCCAGCTCACTTTCCCATTCACCTTTCCAATTCCATTCTATTTATTTTCCAGGAGCTCTACTCCTAATTCCCCATATGGTTCATGCTCATGTTTCTCAGGCCAAGCCATACTAGGTTCATCATTTCAGGTTTATTCACAGGTAGCCCGTGTTTCCAACATTCAATCTTTCTTTTCCCATTTATATACAGGCAGCTCGTATTTAATTACAAATAACAGGAATTACATGCAACAGTTGCTAACAACAGTACTCTACACTTCACATGCAGCTGTTATCCAATTACAGGCAATTGTTATTATTCTATTTACTCATCCAAGACTGCAATTCAGGCATTCAATACAATCATTCCAATGTTTCTAGTCCTAGGATTCATGTCATGCCCTAGGATCTAACATTCAATCTAATGTTTTTGGTCCTAGGATTCATGCCATACCCTAGGATCTAACATTTATTCCAGATATGCATTTATGTTTGTAATTAACTAGGGGAAGCCACTCTACCCGCAAAATCAGGAGTAATGGGGGCTCGATCGGCAGGTCCACGTGCCTCCGCAACCCCCAAATCTGCAACGGAACGAGGTCCTAACACAAGGATCAACCACAAGAAACCTCTCAGAATATGATACAAGCATTACAACAAGTAGAGAAACTTATACGAAGAAGAACATAATCTTAAATGCGAAAATCGGACTTCAAACGGACCCTAAACAGGTCTAAAATGACAATCCTGACTCAAATCAGACGTCTGGAACACCTTCCAGACGTCTTAAAAGGAACCCAAAACCATACCTCACTCTGCGCTGCTCCCCAGACGTCTAGGGATCCTGCTGAACCGTCTGGACCTAGTTCCAGACGTCCGACTATCTCTCCGGACGTCTGGTGCCTTGCGTAGACATCTGAGCCGCGTGGGAGGGCGTGTCCCACGCCTTCCCAAAGCGAATCTTGCATGCGCAACGCAAATCCTCTTAACACGGCACGTATCAGAGCCTCGGTGGAACGTCCTGCATGGACGTATCCGCAAAGGGAGGCATAGGGCACAGGATGTACCTCTCAGTCGTTTGGAGCCTCCTCCAGACATCGTCCTCGTCATCTAGATGTAGGTCCAGACGTCTGATTCTGGGAAAAATCCCAGAATCAGAAGCTGCTTTGTCTTCTTCCTGCTGCGCGCTGCCTTGCCCGCTCGTCCGCTGCTCTAGCTGCAGCAGCGTCGGGGGAAACCTCCCCGGCACACCTCTCCTCCGTGCGCACGCTGACCAGCTGTGAGCTTATCCGGTGAGCTCTCTCGCGAGCTCGCGCGCTCTCCTTTCCTCTCCTTCTCACGCTGCTCCTCCTCTCTGCCGCTTTGCTCGCTGCACTCGCCGCTCTCGCTCTCGCTCTCGCTGGAGGAAGGAGAAGGTGGCTGGAAGTGGGGTGGTGAACGAGGGAGAGGGGAAGGGCTTAAGTAGGCGCGGAGGGAGGGGTTCTGTCGGTGAGGGGAAGAGAGAGAAGGATTTCGGCTGCGCACAGTCTGTGTGCGGCACGCGCGCAGACTCGAGGACGTACGCATACAAAAATTAATTTCCAGTCATCTGACCTAACTCCCAGACATCTTAAATGGCTTTGATAGCATGGGTCTTAACACCAAATATCATATACGAATCAAATAAATTGCATTCTTTTCTCTATTTAAACTATTGTTTTTTTGTTACTTTCTAATATTTAGATTTATTTTGATTTTTAGATTGGGATAAGATAATGGAATTGAAAAATAGAATTTAAGATGCAAGATAGGGATCTAAACATAATTTATTTGAAATTAATTTTTCAAGATCATAAAAATTTCATAAAATTTGTGACATACCTTAGACCCTAAACACCATTACTAATAATTTTCACATAAAATTGAGCTATAAAATTCATAGAATAAATTTAGAAATAAATCCTAGGACTAATTTATAACAATGGGAGATCTAAATGTAAAATAAGTTTTAAACTTTTTCTGTAAGAAAATTTTCAACAAAATTTTGTAAGCATTGTAACCCAATGTGAAGAAATGTAACCTAAAATATTTGGATTTTTCATGCATGAAAATAAATGTAAAAGTTTATATTTAAAATGTAAATGTGAATATCGTAATGAGAGCATGTAAATGTATAAATAAATCGACTAACTAATTGGCAAAATCAATCTGATATTGGACAAAATAAGTATTTTAAGAAAGAATATTTTTTTAATTTATATTGAAGATCGAATCTAGGGTCACCGATTATAACTAAAATTAAAAATATAATAGTTAAAAATAAAAATGCAAATAGAAAGGAAAAAGGCATTGGAGTTGCAAAGCGTTTCATGGTAGTGGAGATACATGGAGTTGCAGGATGGAGGGGGAGAGAAGCGTCGGAGTTAGAAGAGATGTGAGAGGAAGAATGAATTTTCATGGGTCTTAGGAGGTTTATTTATAGATTTTGGCGTCTTTTGAAATTTAAAAAATTCTTTTAAATTTATAGTAAAAGGCTAAGAGGGTTGTTTTAGGGTTAAAATAATTTCTCATCCTATTTAAACTTTATTTTTTTACTTTTTATCGCATATATATGACGTCACTAACTCAAATAGGCTTATTTCTTAATTTTTCTTGACCAAATTACCTAAATGGCCCTATAAAAATATTATCTTCAATCTTGAGATATCATGTGAGTTTTTCACAGCCTTACCAGCGGTATAAAAATTAAAAAATAATTATTAGTCACAAGATATAAGGAAAAATCTAAACATATTATATTTATAAAATAAATATCTAAAAAATAACAATAATTAGCCATGTAATTTATATGAAATTATGATTTCATCACTTACTTGGATAATGATGCTCAACCAGGTAATTATCTACTTGTCTGATTAGGTGAGATGGTTCATGAACCTATTTAGGTGAGAATTTCATTAGGTTGCGTTTGACAGGAGGATAAGATTTATATCGGGATAAAGTATTGTAGGGATAAGTTGAATAGTGTTTAGTTGGCGGTATAAGAATAAGTAATGTGATAATATGATTGGGAGTGTGATGTTACGTTGTTGGATGATTTTTTAATATTTTGATCTAAGTATGAGTGAGTTGATGTGATATAATAAATATATTTTAATGGATATGTTATGTTAAAGTAGATATATTTTATTGTATAGTGATGTTGATATGATATAGTGGGATAATTTGATGTTGATGTTGGTTAGTGAAGTAGAATAAATTATATTTTTTGACTTCTAAATTAATTTTGTTAACTTTCTCTTATAATCCTCTGATCGAGTTTTTATCCCATGGCAAAACTTCCTATCAAATAAAATCTTAAGATCAAGGACAAATTTTTGGACTTAGAAATTATTTCGAGCCTCTTTTAGTTTAGTCAACGAGAAGAATTTTTTCTTCTTCATTAATTTTATTTTGATTGTTTGATGTTAGAACCTTTTTGGTACAAGATAATTATAATAATTCAATTAAAAGTCATGTTGTTTTCAATTCTTTTTATATGATAGGTCATCTTTAAAAAATAACTCTTTTTGTCTCTTACATTTGGACATTTTTTATTTTATTCTTTTATTGTTTGGATTTTCATTTATTATTTGATAAGGTTCCTGTAAATATAATTATTATATTATGAGAAATTTATTTGGTTAAGAAATAATAATTTTTAAAGTAATTCCTTCGACAATTAAAATATATTATTATGTATTTCCTATCTTAAAATCCTGAGTCCACCACGCTCAAACAAATTCACATGTGGGCAGCTTGATACGTAGTAAAATCCTTTCCATGTAGGAGTGGGCTTCTCCGAATTATAGCATTAGCTATTCTTGTTTGGAAAGCCACGGGGTAGAAAGAGCCATTTGACCTACCTACATGAAGTTGGAATGTAAGGTTCCTCGCCCATCTCCCTTTCGTTCGGGTGTTTGCAAGGATGCAAATGGATTGGATGCAGATCAGATTTTGTTAAATTTATATTTAAATTTATTTATAAAATTTATATCTATTTCTTAATTATTTATTTATCAAATATAAAAATTTATATCTATATATACATCTACTTATTGGATATCCATATTTATGGAATATAAAAATTTATATCTATATATACATCTACTTATTGGATATCCATTTTACAATCAAATTATTCTCAAATTAAAGTTAAAAAAGAAAAAAAATTATGACACTATTTATCAATTATTTATTTTTAATAAGAGTTCAAATTACTTTAATTTTAATCATCTCTATTAAAATTATTACAAAAAAGAACTTCAAAAGAAATATATTAAAAGAAAAAATACGAAGAAAGATAAAATACAAGTCTATTTTAAAAAAAAAGTCCTCATCTTAGAAATAAATCTTCAATGGAAGTTTAAGAATCATTCCCAACCTTCAAAATCATAGAGGGTATCATGAGGGAAATTAAACTTATTTGAATTAGAAATTTAGGATAAGACTTATATATCTTAGGTAAATGATGATTTTATTCGAGTACTCGAATCAGGTGATCGGATATAGATCAATACACATATCCATACCCAATGAGATTTTTAAGATAAAACTTATACTCGAACCTTATCGAATTAAGTTAGATTCGAGTTGAATTTAACGAAACTTACATCTTAAGGCTGTGTTTGGTAGAGGGATAGTTCTATACCGGGATATAATATGAGTGGAATAAGTATAAGAATGTGTTTTGTTTGTTGGATTATAATAATTGGTGGGATTATAATGATTGGTTAGATTATTAATGATTGGTACGTTGATTTTGTGAGAGAGGAAAGAGAATTAGTGAATTTTGGTGGTATAGTTATTAAAAAATTTTAATTTAAAAAATTAATTTTTTTTTTATCTCTCTCTCTCTCTCATCCCCACCCCATGGATATTTCCCCTCACCTCAAAACCCACAACGCCCTCCCCAATTCCATCCCAAATCCGTACGTAAACTCTTATTCTAACTGCTATTTCACAACCAAACTCAACCTAAGTATTTAGGTATGCCAATGTACTCGATAGTTATTAATGTATGAGGAACCGTTCCTACATGTAGGGTGCTGCAGAAAACTGTGCACGCCCTCTCCCGACAACGACCCTCGCAGCGCAGCTGTTGGTTGTGTGTGTGTGTGTGTGGGGGGGGGAGAGGGAGGAACGGGGGTGTGTGTGCGTTACCGGGAGGGTAGAAGCCATCGTTAAATGTGGTGCGACGTAACCCTTTTCTGTGAATGTATAGATGCGTGTGTACATTAGTACGTTTCCGACGCCAAGTCGCCATCATGGGGGGCTCACTAGGACAGCACATCGAACCCCACTGTCCCAATTCCATTCCATTCCATCCCAATTTCATGTTCGGGGGGTACCATAAAGCCCAGAATTAAAGTGAGGGAATAAGTACCAAATGGGATGACACGTGTCGTTTGGTTGATGTGGGGGCGTGGGGGGGGTGATCTTTCGGTGGGTGGTGGGGGTAAGTGGCTAGAACAATCCGTGGATTTTGAACGATGATGACTCTTTTTTAGCCTCTCTTTCCGTCATCTTCAGAAGACACCTTCAGGTGCGTTGTTGGGTAAGGAAAATAAATTTATAAATAAACGGAGAAACATGCAAGAGTGGAATAAAATAATAAATAAATATATTAATTCGTTTGATGGCTAAATGTCATTCCATAGGTAGGATGGTGGATGAACGTCATTATAGGATAGAATAATTTTACTTAAGGTTAAATCTTCTTAACTTAACTTAAGTGATAGATAAGTTAAATGAGGTTAAATGTTACGAACGTGACTTCAAGACGTATTTTAAGATGTCTGGGAGGTGACCTACATGTCTGGAACCCCTTCCAAACGTCTGGGATTCGTTTTCTGCGGCATGCGCGATTTCGTCTGCGCGCCCGCAGACCTGCGACGTCTTTTTCCCTCTCCTCCTGCGGGCGCAGGCTGCGCCCCTCTCTCTCGCTCTCTCTCCCCGCGCGGCTTTAAAAAGGGCCCTCGCCCTCTCCCTCACTCTTATCACCTCCGCTCCTCCTTCTTCTTCCAGCGAGTGCGAGCGCGAGCGTCGGCGGCGACAGCCGCGGTGAGTGCGGGAGGAGGTGCTGCGCGAGGGAGGAGGCGTCGGCCGTGAGGGCTCGAGCCTGTCGGGGCAGCGGGAGTCGGCCGGCGGGGGCGCAGCAGACGCGGGGTGACGCGGGAGGCATGCTGCAGCTCAGCAGCAAGCGGACGAGACGCGGCGCGGCCGTGCATCGCGGGCGGACGGCGAGTCGCGCTCTGATTCTGGAAGTTTTTCCAAAATCAGACGTCTGGGCTTCCAACCAAACGACGGGGAAGACGTCTGGAGGACTGTCCAGACGTCTGGTACGTAAGTTATTTTTCGTACATCCTCCTTCTCTTCGACAGTCCGTACTGAGAGCGAGGAATGGGTACGCACAGGTTCTGAGATTCGCATCTAACGCGAATCAGACGTCTGGCAGCGGTGCCAGACGACTGGAGGGACTTCCAGACGTCCGGGGTGACCATCGGACGTCTGGGAACCAGGCCAGACGCCCCCGCAGGCTTCTGGAGTCTGAGAGATTACGTAGGACAAGGTACCATCTGATCTCCATTTTTAAGACGTCTGGAAGAAGTTCCAGACGTCTGATTTTGTACTGTTTCGTCGTTTTCGACCCGTTTAAGGCCCATTCGGAGTCTGTTTTCCGCGTTTCGAGTTGCGTCCTTTTCAGAATAAGATCCTCTACCCGTTTCCACTATTTATATACTATTTTGAGAAACTCCTTGTGTTTGATCCTTGTGATAGGTCCCGTTCCATTGCAGTCTCGGGGGTTGCGGAGGCACGCGGGATTCCCGACCACGCCCCCAGTACTCCTGTTGTAACTGGTAGAGTGGCTTTTAAGTTTATTAGTATAGTCTGTTAAATTATGGAACCATAAATAGAACCTAGGACATTGCATGAATCCTAGGAATGAGAAACTAGAATGAATGGTAGATCCTAGGGTGTTGCATTAATCCTACGGCTGGAAAACTAGATTGAATGATAGATCATAGGGCATGGCATGAATCCTAGGATGGGAAAACTAGTGGAATATATGAATACTACAGTCTTGGAAAATGTGGAAAGGAAATAATAGCTGCCTGTAAATTGATTTAACAGCTGCCTGTTATAAATAAATACACGTGATTGAGAACGTGGATTGTATGAACGTGAAACTGGAAAGGTGAAACCTGAATGTGCTGAGTTAAAAGAGCTGGACCCTACGGGGAATTAGGAGTAGAACACTTGGAAGGTGAATGGAATAGAATTGGGGAAGTGAGCTGGCCCTTGAGTACGGAGTATCAAGGAGAGCGACTGTCCCTCTGTTTAGTGCAGAGCGGAGCCAGCCGCCCCAGGGACCCGGGGTTAGGTCTGGCCACTTTGTACTGACTTGCTGGCCCTCGTGTACGTAGTACCGAGGAAAGCTACTAGTGTAGGGCGAGTACTAGCTACCCCACGGGCCCCAGGGTTCTGCTAGCTCACCTACACCGACTTGTTAGGTCCACTGGGTAAACCAGGGTAGTCAGGCGAGGGTGCGCGGACTGTGGAGGGGCAAGGCCCCTGTTTGGTTACTGTGGAGGGGTTGGACCCCTGTTACTGAGAGGGCTCTGCCCTGTACTGGTTCCGTGCTGTGCTTTGGGGCGCACCCGTTAACGGAAACGACTGACCACGTGCCAGTGCGAGTTACCTACCTGTGCGTTTATTACGCGTGCCGTAGTCACCGTTACGTCTGTCCGTGACCTTGGGGTGGTTGACTGAGAGTAGGATCACCACGGGGGACTCTCCCGGCCAGGAGAGCACCACGTGCTACTTCTACTGTTCGGAAAAGACTGCAATCAAGATCGTTCTCACGAGGAACATTCGAGATCAAGTGAAGGATCTGAGAAATAGATAAATTTTGAAACAATAGAAAGACGTAAATAAAGGAAGAAAGAAAATTAAAACAGCTACTGTACACTTTACTGTTTCTTTAGTTTAGCTGCCACTCTACTCAGCGTTTCGCTGACGTGTTACACTCGTTACTTTTCAGGACCAGGTGTTGAGCAGCTAGGGTCAGCGGCTGCAGAGGACGCTGGGCCGAGTAGGGTCCAGTAGAGTTACCACTGCTCTTTTGTACCCCTTTTGTTTCCGCTGTAGTGAGTAGTTTTTGTTACTCTCTGTACTTTTCTTTACTCGTAGTTCTTGTTATGTTAAATGTTGTTCTACTGTTGTGGTGGTACATGCTGTAGTAGTTCTTTTTCTTACTGTATATTTTGTTACTGCTAGTTATATTTCATGTTGAATGGCTTTATTTTACTGCTCTTTTGGTTACTTCCTCGTTGGACGACTAGGTCCTGGGATTAATCGAGTCGGTCCGATTCTCGTGTCTCGTAGGGACTCGGGAATCGAATCATTACATTAAATAAAGATTAAATTTACTTAACTTCCCTTAATCCACCTATCAAGTAATCCCTCAAGGTGCAAATTAGTAGCACCCCCATTCACCTTTCTACCTTTTTAATTTTTACCTTTGAAACTCCTGGTGATGGAAATGGAGGCTAATTTGCTCCAACATTAAACCCTTTGATGGTGTTTTAAGGGTTTCATTAAAGATATGAGATTTACTTTTCTTTAAGTAATAACTTTTGAAAAGATAAAAATATCCGATGGCATTTTCTTTTTGCATTATAGAGATTTGGATGTGTCTCACGAGTTCTCTTGTTGGTATCCAACAATATGGATTCCGCTCGTAAGAAGTTAAGGTCGAAAAGACATTGTAAATTGGCGTTAGAAAGTTCAAAGTTTTATCGCAGGTAATGATAGAAGGGGCGATTGTTTGCGGGGAAATTATTGCTTACCATCATAGATATAGTATTGCCAATGATAAGGCGTAGAACTTATTATCCAATTATTTAATGATTGAGAGGATTGTTTGATTTTATCATTTGAGGGATCTTATATTATTTAGGCATATCGTTTGAAACTAATTCAGAGTTATTATTATGACTCGTCCAAAATTACTTTTATTCAAGAAATATATATGGGATTTCAACAAAGAATCAAAAATAGAAAATTAATCTCACGGCCAAAGTATTTGGTTTTACAATTTTAGAATTTGGTAATCATGAATGTCAAAAAAACAGATAGGGCCATGAGCTTAGATGTGCAGTTACGTCCGAGCATCCAAACTTTGAGAGATTCAAGACTGACCGAAAGGATATGACCCTCCCAATTCTATACATTACATAAGAGCCCAATAGACATTCAATAACTTCGAGCGTATCCATGAGACACTTCTTTAAAAAGGATGTACATAGGCCTTATATGAAGAGTCATACTTGGGTGATGAACACATCTCAGAGTGAACCCTACTTACCCAGGCCATGAACAATTCCTAGAGTAAGCTTAATTTACTGAGGCAGCAAATAGATTCTAGAGAAAGCTTTACTTACTCACTAGAGATGGAGACTTCAAGGCATATTTAACAGGAAAATCATATATTATAGGAGGTTATTACATTTTATACAAAATATGAGGGCTTGAACACATAAGACATCTATGTGTATAAATATCATAAGCAAATGTTTTAACATTGACATCTTAACAAAATTGTTCCAAAGAATCTAGATATATGTTGGAATAATGTGTCTTCGACTAGTCAATCTTAAAGGAAATCACTTGATCTGTGATTTCGATGTAAATGTCAGATCAATGCATATACTAATGCGGTTAATTGTGTCCCTTGATATAAGTGGGAGAATGCATTATAGTCATGTTGGATAAATTAATGATAAATATTGAAAATCTAAATAATTTGAATCGAGAATTTTGATAAGTCATTAAGAGTCATCATGATGTCTAATTGATTTTCTTCAATCTAAGAAGAGATGACAATCTTCTTGAGAAGTTGTTACTTGATAGATGCTCTTGATGCACATCTTCTACATAAAAATTAATGAAGATTCGAGTTTGTTGTGTAGGTTAAGTTAAAAGAGTTGACTCAATGAGGCAGAGATGTGGAAAGTCATTCTCTTAACATTGTTAAGGAGAAGGCGAATTCCCTGGACCTAAGATAAATATGTTTTTATACTTTAATATACACATTTGGCCGGCCAATAATCAATGCACCCACCACGACATTGAGACTAGAAAGTCGGTGTGTTTATGTGAGCATAGGAGGCACACGATCTCTCGAAGTGATTATGCAGACCTACTATTGTAGGTGTACATGGTAGATTAGAAGACATAGGTTCACTTTGCATATAATGGGATGTACGGAATTCCCCACATGGTTATACAAATATTGGTTAGACCTATACATGAAAGAGAAAAAGATAATCCTTTTAAAAAAAAATAATTTTCGTACTTATCCCAATTATAAAAAAAGAATATGAATGTTTGTAACACATAGGATGGAAGACAATGAATTTGGGGATTTAAACAATCACATAAAAGGATTAATGGGTATTTGAAATAATCGAAGGAGGCATAGTGCTATAAATCATGAATCTTAAGTGTCTCATTATTAGTGTAATGAAACTAATAATGATTTTGGTGGTTTTACTACTAGAGAAATCAAATATTAGTTAAAGAGTTAAACAATATTTGATTTGACATTTAATTGAATAAAAAATGTTTGATCTTGATATAAAGAGTTTTGGATAGAAATTAAATGTAATTTAGATGCTAAAATTCAATTGGCTAAATTAATGCAAGGATCAATTTATAAATAATCAAGTTGATATAGTTCTCATTCATTGGATTCTATTCGACAATCCCCATCATATTAGAATTAGGGTGATTTCCTATATATATCTCACAAAGGCAAGACTTTAAAGCCTAACTAATTTCTTGTATATGTAATCAATTCCTCTACCCTCATGAGAGGGGAGACAAATAAGGAGAACCGTTTCCCTCCTCTTCATCATCCTTCATTATCTAGATGTCTAGACTCATGATCAAACTTCCAACTTTGTCATCACAAGTCTTGGAAGCATGTTAGACGTCTGGATCCTTATGTCCTCAACATCTAGGATCATGATCAAAGGTAGGGCTTCTAGATGTCCAATGAGGTCATTGGATCCAGTGTGAATTATTTATGGGTTTGTGACCTATGTCGCCAAGTTTCTAGCAGAGAAAGGTGAGAGTTTCCTCCAAGATTCACAAAATGTTCGCATTACGCAAAGTTTTGAGTGTTCTCGGTGTCAAGAGCTTCATCTACTAATAAGAAGAAGTGAGTCTCACCAAGCTTGGAGTTATAGTAGGAGGTATAATACATATGATGCTATGTTATGCTACCTCATAAGAGGTATAATCTTGATACTCGTGGAGACCTTACAATGGAAAGCAATTAGTTATTCCTATGTGATTACAATATTAGTTTTTTTTTTTTTTTGTTGATTTGATTTGTTGGGCATCGAATTGTTTCTCAAGTCAAAATTTAAAATAACCAAAATTTCCCCTTCCATGATGCCCTCGAACAAATCGTTTGTCCAACAATACAATCATCTAGATATAATGCAATTAGCTAGGGATGCAAGTTTTAGTAAACTTAATCTGAATCCAACTTAACTTGACTCGAAAAGAATAGGTACAACCTGACTTGAACCCGAATGGGTTTGGGCATGAGTTTTATCTGAAAAACTCGAGTGTATTTGGGTTTAGGTATATGTATAAATCTATACCTGATTACCTGATCTTGGTACTTGAATAAAACTCTTATTTACCTGAGATGTATAAGTCTCAGCTTAAGTTTCATATTCCCCCAATTTTAATCTCGCTCACGATTTCCTCCATGACTTTTAAGTTGGGAGTGCTTTTGAAGTTTTAATTGAACATTTATTTCGAGAATGAAAATTTGTTGTTTCAAATATACTTGTATTTTATTTGTTTTTTATACTTTGTATTTTTTATTTATGATGTTTTTCTTTTGAAGAACTCTTTTTATAACAATTTTATAAACATTCTCAAGGATAATCCAGATTATATAATAAGGAAAGGAATTCCAAGTCTCATTTTTCACATAAGTCGACCAAGCCAAGTTGAAAGCAATGCAAATGATTTAAAAGGGAGAGACGCGGGCAACTCTATTGTGAGCACTCTTAAGATTCAATTAGAATTTTAACCACTCTATTGGTGTTCCTATTCTTGGGGGAAGGAGGGATAAAACCTAACAATGAGATTGTGGGCTTCCATAGGAAAGAGACCTCCCCTGGACAAGGCCAATCTCACCTTGTTTTGTAGTTCTCCGAATGGGTGAGCCCCAACTACAACCTTTGTCTGTGCGTAGGTCACTTCTCCTTTCGGTATAAGGCCAAATTACCTGCATAGGGCATATGTCTTAATTAGGGAATTGGCATTTAGCACCTCAGACACATCCTTTATTTGATTTCTATGCCATCAATGTTAGGGAAGAGAGCAGGTGGCGCAAAGGTAAGGACTAAATCACCTATTGGTACTTTTACCCTCAAAGGGTGAAAGGACATTACAGACCATGAGGTAATTAGTGAAAAGGGCTAAACTATCGGTTAATTTGCCATCCACAAAGGTCTCATTTTTTGATTTTCTGCTAATTGCACGATGCATATTGCAAATCTCGTCATTGTAAGGATATCTTGCTTTCTGCACTCTCCGTATTCTTTAGGAAAGAAGGTCCCCAAGCATAGTCTAAATTCCTACTGTAACGGAAGCCATTTCCGATTTACACGAGTAAAACGTACAAAAATATAAAATGTGATACATTTCGTAATACATAAATGTGATAGGTCTAATGCTCACCGTATAATCAATATTTAATGTAAGAAAATCTAAACAATAACGTAAGTCCTATCACATCACTACTAAAAAAATAATTTTTAACGACCGCTATTTCGTGATAGATTCAACATCGTCGCCAGTGATCATTATTTGTGACGGTTACAAATTTAACTGTTGCAAATAGTGAGCGGATAACTTGCCATTATGTCATTGAACATGATTTTATAAGTGAATGTACAATGGTTGATAAGATCGTTGTTAGGAATAATTAAATGACAATTATTCATTAATTGTTGCATTACGTAGTATATTACGAAAAAGATATTACAACAGCTGCATAATCGTTGCATGCTCACGATGACTGCTCAAAAAATTTTTTTAGGATTTAGAGGATTTGAGATGATTCCACGATATCTGCTCAAAAAAATTTCTTAGGATTTAGGGGATTTAAGATGATTATATTTTAAACGTCGCATGTTCAAGTGAACAAAAATGTCGACATGCAATTTGAGATGCATAGGATAAATCGTGGCAAATTATGAAATATATCAAAAGCCACACCCAACCCCCAACTCCTTCTAAACCGTTTTCTACTCTTACTCCTCTCCTCCACGCAGTCTCCAACGTCTGAAATAATAGAAATCATCTCAATGGACATCGGAAATTCATTAACTAGTTTAATAAACACAAAAGGTGCACAAGTTAATATTTTCATGCTGTGGGTAGACAATAGTCAGAAGATTAATGTTACTTGGTAGCAACGATTAAATGATCACCTCTTTATTCGAACGTAACCTTTCACTACTGAGATAACTTAAGCCTCTTATAATCTCTTTTATCTTGAAATAAGTTAACCTAAATTTGTTAAAAATTAATCATCTCTTTACTCATTCTTCAAATTTATTGGCATCTTCCGTAGCATGCTCATCCAGTAAATACGAAAATAAGAAGAATATTTACTATTTCTACGTCTTCGAATTTCGCTGCCATTGGACCTCCGATAGCACCACCTGCTGCTGCCGCCTTCACCACCAATCCACGTTGACCATTGACACGTCACACGACCTCTGGCAGATCTGCCACCTGCATGACCTCCACCCCTTCCCCAGAAAACGAGCAATTTACAAAAGAAAAATGGTGAGTTCACTCATTTTGCCACGTTCCCCCACACCCTCACCCCCAACCCCACCCCCACCTCGAAAATTACGAATAAAAGGCATAGATCCTCGTAAAAGTTGAAAAAGAGGCATCCGTGGAGAGAGGGCACAGGTAGGGTGGTTCGCCTGTGTTCGAATATTACATCGGTCACGGTCTTAATTTTTTTAAAAAATTAATTTAAACGTAATCCAATTCAAATCCGAAAAAATATGAAAAGATCCGTTGGATCCGATTCTCCCACCTCAATTCTCAACTTTTATTTTTTTTTTTTAACTAAAAATTAAAAAGGAGAATGTTCATTTTGGATATCAATGAACGTAGGAAGATAGAATTTTATTAGGCAATGGAATGGATTATTATTTAGTTTTGTTTTATTTATTTTATTTTATTTAAGAAATATAATATAAAATAATATTTTTTAATATTTATATATATATATGTAATAATTATGTTTTTTTATTAAATAGAATGATAAATTTTTTTGTAAGAATATCTTATTTGATGTGATTTAGTTAGATAATATTATAATATTTTATAATTTATATCATATGATAATTTTGTATGATGTAATCTGTATTATATATTTTTAAATTTTATTTATTTAGTTGATAGGTTATATTTAAAAATTAAAAAAAATGATCCTAATAAAGTTTATGATTCTTAACATATTTTTTTAAACTCAATCTAAATATTCGATCCAAAAAAATTTAAATTAAACCTAACCTGATCTGATCCTGAACTCATAAATATAGGGCTTAACCTGCACTTGAACCTTGATTTTGTAAATATTTTGAGTCTGACTCATACTTTAAAAAAAATATGAGCTTTCTTAAGTCTGGTCAGATTAGGTTGAACCCAACCTAATACTCTACCCTAGGCATATGGGTGAAGAGGGAGAGAATTGGGGGGGGGGGGGCCCTGCCGCTGTTGGGAGTTGCCGCTCCCTGCCGTCCGTCAGATAAGTCTTTTTAAAGGAAATAAATTTGGACGGATGCATAACTGGAGGCAAATGTGTGTTATGCTTTTGCAAGTTGCATCTTTTTCCCAAAAATTTTCGTTTCGTCACCACGCTTCAGAGAAGACACAAGTAAATTCTTTTTCTTTGTTATTTTCATCCAAGATCAAAAGTCATTATTTCAAAGATACCAATCGGAATGAGATACTACCTTAAAAAAAAGATATTGAGTAAAAAATTTATATTATCTAATTGAAGATTTTGGTAATCGCAAGGTGAGTAACCAAATAGATATGACACATTATATTTTATTGTAAAATACAACACGATGTTGTATCTTTAAATCATGTAGTGATAAGAATTGTGTCATCAAAATACTTCAAGATGTCTGGAAGTTGGTTCAGATGTCTAATCAGACGTCTGGATATCTTCGTAGGCGTCTGGAAATCAATTTTTATGTGTGTACGGCCTCGAGTCTGCGCGCATGCCACGCGCGGACTGAGCTCTGCCGCTTTCTTTCTCTTTCTCTTTCCCTCGCCGAATTGCAGAACCTTTCCCCCTCACGCCTACATATACCCCCTCCTCTCCCTCACGCCACCCCACTCCCATCCACCTTCTCCTTCCTCCAGCGAGAGTGAGAGCGGCGAGTACAGTCGAGGGTAGCGGCGAAGAGGAGCAGTGAGAGAAGGGAAGAGAGGAGAGCGTGCGGGCCGAGAGAGAGCTCGTCAGATAAGCTCATGGCCGGTCGGGCGTGCGCACGGCGGAGGGATGTGCCAGGGAGGTTTCCCTGACGCTGCTGCAGCTAGAGCAGTGGAGGAGCGAGCGCGGCGCGGCCGCACGCAACAGGAAGAAGACGACGGAGCTTCTGATTCTGGGATTTTTCCAAGAATCATACGTTTGGACTTACATCCAGACGACGCGGACGACGTCTGGAGGGAGCTTCAGACGACTGAGAGGTACATCCTGCACCCTATACCTCCTTTTGCGGATACGGCCAAGTAGGCTGTTCCGTCGAGGCTCTAAGACGTGCTGTATTGAGGAAGTTTTCGTCGCGCGTGTAGGATTCGCTTCAGGAAGGCACGGGACACGCCCTCCCACGAAGTTCAGACGTCTGGGCCAAGTACCAGACAACGGAGAGCGTCTTCAGACATCTAGAGAGGTGGTCGGACGTCTGGAACTAGGTCCAGACGGTTCAGCAGGACCCCTTGGATGTCTGAGGAGCAGCGCAGAGTGAGACATGGTTCTGGGTTCCTTTTTAAGACGTTTGGAAGGTGTTCCAGACGTCTGATTTGAGTCAGGATTGTCATTTTTGACCCGTTTAGGGTTCGTTTGAGGTTCGATTTCCGCAATTAAGATTCCGTTCTCCTTCGTATAAATTCCTCTGCTTGTTGGAATGATTTTTATCATGTTTTGAGTGGTTCCTTGTGGTTGATCCTTGTGTTAGGACCTCGTTTCGTTGCGGATTTTGGGGTTGCGGAGGCACGTGGACCTGCCGATCGAACCCCCATTACTCCTGATTTTGCGGGTAGAGTGACTTCCCCTAGTTTAATTACAAACATGAATACATATCTGGAATGAATATTAGATCCTAGGGTGTGGCATGAATCCTAAGGCTAGAAACACTTGAATGAATATTAGAACCTAGGGTGTGGCATGAATCCTAGGACTAAAAACTCTGGAATAATGGCATTGAATGTATGAATTGCAGTCTTAGATGAGTAAATAAAATAATAATAATTGTCTGTAATTGGATAACAGCTGCATGTGAAATGCAAAATATTATTGTTAACCACTATTGCATGTATATTTCTGTTGTTACAATTAAATACGAGCTACCTGTATATGAAGTGGAAAAAGAAATGACGAAACCTATTATGACTTGAGCTGAGAAACATGAGCATGAACCCTACGGGGAATTAGGAGTAGAACTCCTGGAAAACAAATGGAATGGAAAGGGAAATGAGAGTGGGGAAGTGAGCTGGCCCTTGAGTACAGTGTACTAAGGAGAGCGACTGTTCCCCTGTTTAGTGCAGAATGGAACTAGACACCCTGGGGTTGGGACCCGGGGTTAGGACTGGCCACTTTGTACCGACTCTTTAGCCCTCGCGTACATAGTACCGTGGAGAGCTACTAGTGTAGGGAGAGAGTAGCCACCCAACGGGACCCAGGGTTCAGCTAGCCGTCCTACACCGACTTGTTAGGCCCACTGGGCAAACCAGGGTAGTTTGGTGAGGGTGCGCGGACTGTGGAGGGGCGAGACCCCTGTTTGGTTTTTAGGAGCTAGACCCCTGTTACTCAGAGGGTTATGCCCTATACTGGCTCTGTGCTGTGCTTTTGGCGCATTCGTTAATGGAAATGACTGACCGCGTGCCAGTGCGTGGTAGCTACCCGTGCATTTATCGCATATGTTGTAGTCACCATTACGTCTGTCAGTGACCTTGGGGTGGTTGACTGAGTGTAGGATCGCCACGGGGGACTCTCCCGGCCAGGAGAACACCCCGTGCTACTTTTACTCTTCAGAAAAGACTGCAATCAAGATTGTTCCCACGAGGAACATTCGAGATCGAGGAAAAGACCTAATAAAGAAGCTCGGTGATGAAAGGAAGAATAATTAGTTAAATAAAGAAAGAAGTTGAAACAACAGTTACCTGTCCACCTTTACTGTTTCTTTTTGGTTAGTCGGTTGCCATTCTACTCAGCGTTCGTTGACGTGTTATACTCATAACCCTTTTGAGGTCCAGACATTGAGCAGCTAGAGCTTATGGCTGCAGAGGGTGTTGGGCCTAGTAGAGCCCAGTAGTTGTACCTTTTTGTACCATGTTTCTGTTGTAATGAGTATTTTTGTTATACTTCTGTACTTGTTTATTATAAACTTTATATTCCTGTACCTTTTAAATTCTCTACTGTTGTGGTGGTGTATACTGTAGTAGTTTATTTATTTACTACTGTATTTTTGTTACTGCTAGTTGCTTGCATGGTGAATGTGATTTATTTTTACTACTTTGTGGTTACTTTCTCATTGGACGACTAGATCTTGAGATTAGTCGAGTCGATTCAATCTTATATTCTATAGAAATTCAACAATCGGATCATAACACATAGGATAGAATAGAGTAAACTTTTTATAAAATTAAATTGCATTTGTGATCCAACCACGTATATTGAAAAAATAATATTTAGATATCAATTTTGTAAAGAATCATCTAAATGTAAGATGCATGATAAGATCATCTTTTCACCAATTTAATTATAACTATCATTTGCTTGTTGAAATAAAATATCTTTTAAAAAAATATGATATATGTATTAGAATTGAGTGATTTTAATAGATACTTTTTTAAAAAATATTTATTCTTTGAATCCACATGGTAGAATTTTCAAAAACAATTACATTAAGCATCAATTTTTTCGCACCCTCTCCAAGACCTCATTTCACATCCATTTCCCACTATCAGGCAAAAATTATGCCTAGAGGCTCAATATTCGGACGTGCGCCTTCTTGCGTAAAGAAGTGGATATTGAGCTGGTATGGTAACGCATTTTCTACTGTACTTGTACAATGTATACATACATACATACACACACATATATAAAATCAACCTCACTCACCCTCAAGCTTCTTCCTTTTGTGGTTAATAAACACTAGGCAAGACAACTCACCAAATCTTCGATCAAACTAACCAAAAAGTAAATAAACCAGGAAAAGAACATATAGCGGACCCAAATCAACGTGTTTCATGGACGGAAGTTTTCTAACCATTCTTACGTAGCCTCGTAATTTCTGCTTCATTGTAAGCAAATTTTCTAATCATATTTTATCTCTTCCTTTTAAGTGGAATGCGCTAACCAAAGGCTACATTGATGGCCGTTGTAACCTCCTCACGTACCGATCGAATGATAATGATGAACGAACTTTTTTTTTTTTTTAACTAGCTAAAAGGATACAATTGGTGCTGCAATGAATATAATTGATAATGTATTTCAGATTGAGAAATCAGGTAATTTGAAATTCAAATTATCTAGATTTATTAATTTAAAATATCTTAAGATAATTGTATTCTTTTTTAATTATCTGAACTTTTTTTCTATATGACTATCACCTATAGCTTCAGTATGTTACAGAAGTCCTATTAGAATATTAAATTTGGTGAAAAGCATTCTAGTGATGAGTCACGAGATGTCAATTAATATCAACAAAAGTATGGGAGATCAAAGTACAAGGGAGCCACGAGTCTTACTTATGTCTCTGGTGTCGTTGCAGGAGATAACGCTTCTTGTGTCCTTGATTCTAGATAGATGACTTCATTCGATGTTCTGATGCATTTAGATTACATTTAGGTAATCTATGTTATAATATATCAATTTTATTTCAAATATTTAACTTATATATATATATATTTGTAATTTAATTTATTTTTTTGCTAGTAGAGTAACGTAGTTGGATTTGCTTCGTACCGTGATAAAGTTAATAAAATGATGTCAACTGTGAAAAAAAAAGGAGAAATCATAGACATAATTTAACGGAGGCCTATTGTTTAAAAAGAAATATGCGAAGCCTCCTGAGTGGATTGATGAAGAATGAGAGAAGATAATGATAGATTGGAATGATCTTGTATATTTGATAATATTATTTCTTAAAAAATATTCAAATAAAAATGTTACATTTTCATATTTGACATGTTTATAATATACTTTTTTAATTTTAGAAAAAGTGTGCCAAAAATGTCGAGATTTGAAAAAATGCTATGAAAAATCTTATATTCTTTTTAAGTGTAAAAAGTTAGTTAGTAAGTTTATATTCTTATCTTTTATATTAGTCGTATAAATGATTTAAATAAGGGTGTGGAAGGTAATATTTATATTTTTTTATGTAGAGTACGCAACACTTAGATGGTGTAAAGTGCGGAAGGGTACTTCTTTTTCGTGAGACTCACTTTCAACCTACTCCTATGAGTTCAGCTGATCTAAGCTTGATTACATGGTTGGTCGGTAGATGATGTAGTAAAACAACTAAACCAAATTATGTAAATATTACTTATTTATAGATATAAATGTAATTATTTAATTGTGTATATTCTAACTATTATATTTTTTATGTTTGCAACATGAGATGATACGGGTACATGACGAGGTCATTCAAAATAATCAACTTGTAGATGAGAATGACATTTACGAAGGTATCCTAAAAATTAATGACTAATCTGATTACATAATTGAACTTAGATATGAAGCGAAACCTATTTGTATTCCTCAAGGAAGTAAAATGAATCATCAACTGGAGGAAGAACTTCATGAGACGTGGTTATGATTAGAGAAGATTAAGGAGGAACATATAAGGGAAGTGAAGGATAATAAAAGGTAAGCATAGGAATATAAAAGGTAAGTAGACGATTATAAAAAGGGAAGTAGAGAAGTTTAGAAGCTTTATTGAGGAAAGGATGAAGAAGTTTAAGTCATTCCTTAATTTCTCTAATTCACTTTGAATTCAGGTAATTACTAATTATAATTGTTGTCTAAATTTTACTTATAAATGACAATATCACAACAACCTCAAGAGCAGGAACAGAAAATTATATTCGCATATTGGCAGAGTTTGTTTCATCAGCCTCATTTATAGACTGTGACCAATTGAGACATAGCCTCAAGAAGTATACAAAATGTACAGTTGCTACTATTTGAAGTTATGCCTTTATACGTATTCTCACAACTCCCCTCAAATTGAAGTGCATGATTAACTGCAATTTCAATTTGCTACATAATCAAGCAAAGGCTGCAGCAGACAAAGGCTTGGTGAAGCCATCAACAAGTTGGTTATTGCTAGAAACATACTGAATCATCAAGTGTTTAGCAGTGACTCTTTCCCTAACAAAGTGGAAGTCTATTTCCACATGTTTCACACGGGCATGAAAAATGGGGTTAGCAATCATATAGGTGGCCCCAATATTATAACAGAGCAATAGAGGAGGGTGAGAAAATGAAAGGTGAAGTTCTTGTAACAGTGATTGAAGCCACATAAGTTTTGCCATACAGTTAGCTATGGCATGATACTTGGCTTCCGTGCTCGAATGAGCCATGGTAGGTTGCTTCTTGGATGACCAACTGATAGGAACATCACCAAGGAAAATAATGTAGCCTGAAGTAGAGTGACAATCATCTTGACTACTCGCCCAATCGGCATTAGTATAAGCAAGAAGCTTAATAGAAGAGCATGGAGCTAGTAAAATACCCAAATCGATGGTGCCCTTTAGATACCTTAATAAGCATTTTAAAGGTTTAAGATGCAAATAAGTAGGCTGATGGATTAGTTGGGAGAGCTTATTAACTGCAAAGGTAATATTCGACCTAGTGAAGGCAAGATATTGTAATGATCCAACTAATTGCCGGAAAAAAGAAGGGTCTGTGAGAGGCTGACCATCGTCCTTCAGTAACTGAGAATAACAAACTGTTGAAAGTGGAGTTTGGATGGACTTGCAATTAGCCATCCCAGCTCGAAGAAGTAAATCACTGACATACTTTTGTTGGGATAAATGGACACCCGAAGAGGTCTTTTTAAATTCAATCCCCAAAAAACATATCCCACTCCCACACGAGAAATTCTTGCTGGTGTTGCTGAAGAATATGACTAAGTAAGAAGCTCATTAGAAGAGCTAAGGACTAAAATGTCATCTACATAAATCAAGAGATAAAGCTGTTGGCCCTTCAAAGTGAGAATAAAGAAAGAAGAATCAATCTTTGAGCCGACAAACCCAATCTACTGTAGGAAAGTTGTAAGTCTGGAAAACCACGCCCTCGGTGCCTGTTTTAGGCCATACAGGGCTATATGCAAATGGCATACTTGAGAAGGTTTATCTGGGTCAAGAAATCCTTGTGGTTGACAGATGTAAACTTCCCGCACCAAATTCTCATGTAAGAAGGCATTATGTACGTCCAATTGCCAAATAAACCATCTTTGAGTGATTGCTGAAGTAGCAATCGAACGTTAGTATGTTTTATGACAGGACTAAAGGTATCAAAATAATCCTGTCCCTCTTTTTGATGGAACCCCTTGGCAAATAAACGTGTCTTGTAACGTTCGATTGACCCATTGGGGTGTCTCTTTATTTGTTGACCCACTTATTGCCTACAACATTCATTGTGGGTTTACAAGGGACTAATGCCCAAGTTCCATTCTGAATTAATGCATTGAACACTTCTGGCATTGCAGGCAGCCAGTTAGAGGACTTACTTGCAGCTGTAAAGGATGTGAGCTCAACTTCTTGGTCAATGTGAATGCTGGTATGAAATATTTTCTTCATGGAGATTCCGCACATGGAACGTGTAATCGTCCCATGTGTTCGGCCAGATGGACTAGGAGGGGCATCCTCACACTTAGTAGTATTGTCAAGGGAAATAATATTCTCGGGAATATGTGAAGTTATGTCAACAGCACCATCATATGAGGAAACAACATGAGGCATTTGACTTGCAATGGAAGTCTCTTGCGTGAAAGATGAAGCCATAGTCTCTAAATTGGGCACCAAGTGCATCCCTCTAGGAACCAAATCATAGGAATTGATAACTCCGCAGGAGTAGAGGATAGTGTTAAATGTTGCGCAGGATCTTCTTGGCTGAGATTAGCAAAGGGCTTGTCTAGCCAGGACAATTTTATCACGAAGAATATTGTAACAGAAATATACCTTATGGAATTGGGAATACCCAATAAACACATGAAGACTAGAGTGAGGCTCCAACTTGTGTTTATTATAGGATCGAATCAGAGGATAAATTGCACAGCCTAAGACTTTAAAGAAGTGGTAATCTGGAATGGTACCAAGAAGCTTCTCATGTGGTGTTTTTTCCATGTAAAATTGGAGTACTCAAAACATAATTAACAGTGCAACCTAATGATGAAAAAATGTATGACCAGAATTTAAGTGGAATTTTCCTTGAGCCATACAAGCCAAAGCAACTTTGGTGAGGTGTCGATTCTTTCTTTTGGTCGTAACATTTTGCTGTGGGGTATAGGGGGCCAAAACCCGATGTATGACACCTTGTTGACATGCAACCACTGATGTAGTCGACGATATTCTCTACCCCAATCAGTTTGAAAGGCTTTAATTGTGTCCTGGAACTGTGTTTTGACATAATTGTGAAATTACAAGAAAATAGTGTAGACATCTGCTTTTTGAACAATGGGAAAGACCCATGTATATTTGGAATAATCAACTATGAATGTTACCAAGTATTTATACCCTTCAATAGAGGGCAAAAGAGAACTCCAAACATCACTGTGTACCAATTGAAAGGGGGCAGTACACTCAAATGAAGTATATGAAAGATGAAGACGATGCACCTTAGCCCGCATAGAAGTAGTTACTGGAAGCTGGAAATGCCAAAGAAGCTGAAGCAAACGTTGATGATGAACATGGCCTAGGTGTTGATGCCAAGCAAGAACTGATACCTGAGCAGCAGAGTTAACTTGTGTTGAAGTAGTCTAATTCGAAGAAGAACCCTTCGGCAACCAAAGATGATAAAGCCCATTATGTGTGCGGCCCTTGAGCAGGACTTGACGTGAGGTTTTGTCCTCAACAAGCAAAGTAGCCAGATGAAGCTCAAAATAGCATGAATTATCACGAGTAAAACGAGATATGGATAGCAAGTTTTTAGTAACATGCAGAGAACGTAAAATATCAGTAAGATATAATGGTTGCAGGGGGTGAAAGATGGTAGTGTTTCCGGTATGAGCGATTGGAGCGGTGTCACCATTTCCAAATTTTATTTCATCAGTTCCTATATATTCAGAATTAATCCGCACGTTGGCCGTTTTGTTGGTAACATGGTGCGTAGCACTAGAGTCTGGATACCAAAGGGAACGATCAGATGAAGAGGCTTCAACTAGTTGGGCTTCAACTGGCACATTAGACTCATATCTCTGATAACACGTTAGGGTGCCATGGTTAAAACACCAGCATATCTGGCATAGAACCCTGGAAACAGATCTACCTTGACCAGAAAAAGAAGAGCCTCTGTTATAAGAACCACCTCGTCCATAGGTAGGAACATAGCGACCAGAAGAACGGCCCCCACTACCATTAAACCGCCCCTGCTTCCGTGCTCCACGGAATTGTCCACGACTGCGAGAGTAAGAAGGAGCTCTGGTAGTTTATTGACCTGCATTTCTAAAGTAGGATGGGCCTGCAACAAGCGCTACTCATGGGATGGCAGATGTCCCACCAACTCAACAAATGTAACTATCTTCTTTTTCGTGGTAAGGGAGACCGCAATAGGATCATAATCAGAGGAGAGCCCACGTAGAACAGAAAGAACGAGATTGCCTGTGAAGAATGAACACTTAAAATGGAAACTTTAGCCAACCATTGGACTATAGATAAAAAATAGCACTCCAAACTTTGCCTTCTTTGGTATACTAAAATAGTGGTTGGATTCCAACAAGTGGAGAACTTCGATTTGGTTCATCTCCAGGAGCATTTTGTTTACCTTGGCTGCCATGTCATGCTGCAGCTGATCAACAAGTGCTTATAGACTTTCACCTAGCATATGCAAAAACGACCACCAATTGCCTGTGATTATAACTTAGAACTCGAAGGTTTAATGAATGGTAAGAGCTAAATCTCACCAAGAAAGTCGGTTTGCAGTGCGATTGATCAGCAAAGCATTCTAATAAATCTCATTATCTCTAAGTTCAACACAAGCAACTCCCTCGATATGAGTAATCCCTCTATCGTTCAGCTTCATCTCTGTTGGCAATACCTGATACCACGCCTTGGAATTGTCCAAAATAACATGCACCTTTTTGGGCATGTGGTCAAGATCATCTAAGAAATCCATGGTGCATGAATTTGCTACCCATCTAACAAAAAGAGGGACACCTACCATTTACTTTAACAAAAACAGAGAAGCCAAATATGACAAAAGTTGTATAAAGTATGTTCTTGATTTAAATCTAAAAACATTGTTGCAACTTTGGTAGCTAAAACAACAGGCTATATTTGCACTATACCCATATGGCTCTGATGGAGGCAACAAAAATTGGGCAATATTGCAATTATGGCCGATATCATGCTTTCCACAATCATTTAGAAATAAAAAAGTAAAAGTTCACATTTGATAAACATAAAGGAAACAAAGTAACATATCCAATGATAGCTACAAAAAACAGTGATGACATAAAAAAAGGGGACAAATTGTTGATTCTATGTATGTAGATAGTACAGAACATACGGAAATAGTGGGAATTTTCACCATCCTTGCGTGGCTAGTGGGTTGGTGTTGAATGATATTAGTAATGGCCCTATTTCATGTGGAGGAATCTTGTGCAGGATCCATAAACATGGTCTAATGTCAGTGGCACTAAGTCATACATGGTTATGAGTAAGGGAAAACATGAGTAGTCACAATTCACAACATTGCCTGAAAATGTGGATAACTTGAGGAATGAGCCACAGGGTGTATCATTTAGTCTAGAGAGATACATAGCATGCTTGGCAAAAATCATCCCAAGGTTTGAGGTATTGTTGAAGACACACCTTTAGCAATCTCTAACCACAGGTGCAAACTAAATACTTCCTTCAACCAAAGTGCACCTTGAGGGACAAGCGATGTGGATCACGGGGGCATTCTGCATGGGAGGCACTTTTCTTAACAAGATATGCAGAAGTTTTATTAGTCATGCTATCCAATTGGAGAAAACCTAGAAGCTTATAATGCACACATTACAAGTGTTTCATGTTTGGGGTTAGCTCCGAAAGACTTGGTTAAGAGAAGTGCATGGATGGTGTTACCCTTGGATTGCACTCCCTTTAATTGGAGGCTTGACTTGAAGGTGTTTCTCCTAAAGGAGCTCTCAAGGGAACCTGATTCTTAGGTTGAATCCAGGAGAAGATTTGTTAACTATTGTTCGTCGCCCTTTGTGAGAGGTTACCTCTTTAGGGATAAGTGATAGTAATATTCTTAGGTTGATGCACTAAATGAGTCTCCACTTGCCTTTATTGTACCTTGTCCAAGGAAAGGATGCCCTTACCTGGACTGGAAGTTCATGCCGGATGTAAATTTCTTCAATGCAACACTTTCCTAGATTCTTTTTTGTTCACTAGTTAGGCTTAAACACTCTAAATTGTGGTTAGTGTAGCACTAGTGTGAAGTAAGGGCCAAGAAAAATGGTGAAAAATACCCTCCTTATTTGTGTCACTGCCATAAGCTTATTTGTCTTTGAGCCAGAATTCTCCGTAGTTAACATGAAAAGCATCAAATCTTCTAAACAAGGTCATGAATTCTCAAGGTATAGAATTAATTGTCTTTTGATATAAATTCCCTTTATGCATCAAATCTTTTTTCTCTTACTTTATTAATTACATTAAGCGATAAGATTTTTTTTTTTTTGAAAGATCAAGCCATAAGATCTTGTCACTACATTGGAATTCAAATTCCTGCAAATACGATATCAATGGCATACATGAAAGCTAAAGAGGTAAACAAACACCAAACAATTACTACATTTCAGTATTGTTTTTAGTGCTAATGGCCTGAGGAATGAGCCGCGGTCGAGGGCGACCAGAGGAAGGAGAAGAGGTTTTATGGCCTAAACTGGGCTAAAGAAGATGCTGGAGCTTAGGGGAGTTTAAATTGCACCTCTTCAGGCCCTCAAAGAGTTGATTTGGGCAAGTTTTTCTTGCTTCAAAGTCGGGTTTCTAACTTGGAATTTCCAAGCTTCGCCAACGAGTTTTTGGCATCAGTTGATCTTGAAACCTGGCCCATCTTGTAGAGAATCAATTCAAGAACAATCTCTCTAATTTTAGAGAGATTTAAGCAAGAAATCTTTACTCAAAGTCGGTAGTGGAGTTCATGTTCACATTCATAGAGGCAAAACCCTTTTGCAAGAAGGAAGACAAAGTTAGGGACTCGATTGTAAGAAATCTGAAAGTTAGGGGTTTAAGTGAGAGAAATAGAAATTTAAGGGACTAAAATGCAAACTAGGTCAAGATGGACTCTGATTGGGCCCAAATTTTGGCATTAACCTAATTTAGATCTGAGCAATCTGATGGTGAACTTGGATTTCAGTTTTGATCACGTTTGATTGGGTAATTTGCACAGAAACCCAAATTAGGGTAAAATCCCGTTTGAGACTCTGTCCAAGGTCAAAATAGGTTTTGATGGTCATACCAAAGGTACCAAATCTCTTAGAATATTTTTATATGAATTTTAGGAGATTTAGATGAATTTTATCCTAACCAGAACCTCTTCAATTTAAGCAGGTCTGAAATTAGGATTTTATGTGTTGTTGTGGTTCTTGAAACGCGTGAAACCCTGTTTCTATCTGTATGGATCAACTTTTTAGTTTTTAATGCTCAATAGGCCTTCAATTAACCACTGACAAATCCCGTAGTTATTTTGTATTTATGATGTGATGTTAAAAGTATAGAATTAACCTTGATTTAATAACTCTCCCCAAAATGGATTTGCATGGAATTACGGTCCTCAGGCAATCATTTAGGAGCATTTGTCTCTTGATTATGATTAATTAAAGCTATTTATGGCTAATGATGGTGTTACCATCATATCTTGTATCGAGCTATGATGCTCTTTCGGATGAAGGAAATAACCCTGTCGGCTGTAGGGTTGGCCATGGCCTCAGCTTTGACCCATTTGGAAAAGTAGTCGTTAGCTAGAATTGAACCGCTTCTGAGCCGGTGCTGGCGGAAAAGGATTGACGAAGTCCATGCCCCATTTTGCGAAGGGGATGGGTGACATGACAGGCACCAGCTTTCCAGGCAGTAAGTGGTGCAGGGTGGCGAACCGCTAGCACTTGTTGCACTTGCATACAAGGACTTTGCAATGCTGCTTCATTTGGGGCCAGAAGTATAGCCTACCTAGAATAGTCTGGCAAGGAGTGCCTTGTACCCTTCGTGGTTCTCACAGGTGCCTCCATGGGCTTCTTGTAAGGCTTAGGTTGCCTCGTCCTATGTTGGGCATTGTAGGAGGGGGTGAAATACCCTCTCTTCTACAACTGCCTGATTGACCATTTGTGACAATTGTCAAACAATCACAATAACGTGCTGTTGTCAGGTTTTTGTTCTCTAGCAACGGCACCAAAAATATGATCGTCGATGACCGATTAACACTAAAAACATGATTTTAAACGTCGTTGTTAAGGACCGATGTCACATCAATTTTGTTTATTTACTATTTTTACTAGTTTGTTTCTAGGTCGTTCACTGTGAGGTAGTTATTGATATACATTTCTCTCTAAGTCCAAAAAATATTCTTTTATTCCAAAAATGTTGATTTTATTTCAAAATGAATGAATGAAACAAATAATGAATGAATTAGTTAATTATTTACAAAGGAATCAGTTAATATGTATCACAATGCCTGAAAACATATGTACTCAAACAAACATAAAAAATTAGCTACTACTACAATATGTTAGTTATATACAATTAATATAAGTAATACCTAAGTATAGATATAAAAATAACTAATAATATATCCTATACTAAATCATGATAACATACTAATATTTATAGTAACATATATTATATATACAGTAACATAAATAAGCGTCGCTGAAACCTTACTAAAATTATATACAAAAGGCAAAATTGCTATCTATACTAACATATATAGCTATGTATAGTGACATATATATACATTATTAAAACCTTAGTAACATATTTACATAACCTAAGGTAAAAATTATTACTTATGCTAACGTATATACATGTATACAGTGACATATATAACTGTCACTGTAGCTCTGATTTATTTTTATACATATAAAAACTCAAACATACTATACTACTTATACGTATACTATATATATATATTACAGTATACGTTATTTATACTTAGAGTTATTTATCTTATTTATATACATATATACTTTATACGTATATCTATATATATTCATACATATATACACACACATGTTACAACACACATAGCTTTTCCCCAACACTTAACTTCTATAGATCACTGCTCTCCTTTTTTCATCTCACACTTAGTCAGAATTTAGGGCCTTAACACACAATCGGTTCAACATTACTAAACCAAAAATTGGGTTTCTAATTGGCAAATCGACTTTTCATGGGATACACAGCACCCTCTTGGGTGGGACCAGACCACTACTAAACTCGATTCTTGTTCTTTAATTGTACATTTGATCCGATTTTAGGCCCATTATTGGGCCCACACAGGCTCTGCTACAGTGCATGGCCCCTTGCCCATTCATTGTTTCAGTATATGCTCATGTATCATATGCTCGCTAAGGGATGGTATGGGTATGCATGTATGCGCCATGCGCTACCGACTAAATAGTCGACAGCGCAAATTACTTTTGTATTGCATTGAGCGGTCCTCAGTGCACGATGTGGCACTTATTCAGCACCCAATTGGCGCTGCACCAGTGTGCAATTGCATTCTGATTCAAGGTTTTTGGCCCTCGATTTGAGGGACATAAATTAATGTAAATTAAAAATAAATTACATGGTTTTGAAGCACTTATATAAGGCTACCTAATTATGTAATTAGTTTACATAAATAATTTATTTACATATATAATAAAATTAGTTGAAGTTGGCTAATTATACATGTTAAATTATAGGTTAATCTGTTAATTAAAGTATAAATTAGTTAATTAATTATATAATCGACTTTGTAAAATGTTAGTGTACATAATAAATTATTTATCATACATTTTTTTATATTTTAGGAACTTTATTTTAATTTATTTACAATTAAACATACGTTTTAGATAGTTTTACATATAAATAATCTATAAATACTATAGTACAGTATAAATACAGTATAAATATGTTAAAAATATTTATAATATCATTATACAAGTATACAGTATAACTTACTTCAGTATTACATTAAATTACTAATTTATTTTATTTTAAGTTAATAAATTATTTAATTAACCTAATAACTTAATTAGCTACTGTAAATACTTATTTAACTTAATTTACAGGTACTGTATGGTACATAATACATATATAAATACCTATGTATAGTATTAGATATAAATATGTACATATAGATAGGTTTATATAATTACTTAATTTAGTATACATTTAATTTATATAAATTAATATCTAATAATACAATAAGGTTATATATATAATAAATCACTCTAAATACTTAATTTAATATATAGAATACATATATAGGTTAATTATGTATATTATATACATATTGTACATTATATACATATAACTTAGATTTAAATTATATATACAAGTATATACATAGTGTATAGGGTATTTTAGGAATTTTTCTAATTTTTATAGTTTTTATAGGTTTAGGGGAGGTATGGGATGAGAGAGAAAGAGTGAGATGAGAGAGAGAGAGGTCTCCAGCAACTAAATGAGGTCTGTGAATTCATAGCGGGTTGCTGTGGCGACGAAAGTTAGAGGGAAGAATCGCTCTTGTCATCGACGGCTCTGATGGAGGAAGAACTGGAAAGTAGAAGAAGGAATCGGCTCAATGGAGGAGGGAGTCAATCCTTTGCATGCGATGCCAAGGAGGTCCTTAAGTAGCTGCTTGAGTTGATCTAGTCACCACTATTGTGAGAGTATGCGATTAGGTTATGCGCGGTGGAGATAGAGAGAGGATGTGTGGGAAGTTTCAATCCAAACAATAGCTGTTGGATCAAATCTAGAGCAAGGGGTAAACTTACATGCAAAGTCGTGCGAAGCTTCTATTAAGATCGACCATTGGATAAAGAGATCAAAGGATCGACGACTGGGGTTGGAGATGTTCTTGAGCCGCAACAATGGACTCGCAGCTTCAGCTGTGTTGGAAAAGTTGCGCTTGAGCGCTTGAAGTGAAATAGTATGGAAATTACTCCGAGGCCCATAAGTGATAGAACAGTATTGCAGCACGGTCCTTGGGTGATGTAAATAGGTCCTTGGAGGCTTACAAACAGGTCCTTGAGAAGTTTAAATGAATGAAATGTGTTATAAACTAAGAACCTAAATGTAATGTCAATGATGTGAGGTCCTAATGATGTCCAAATGCTACTAAGTTTTTATCAAGGCTCAATTGAACATTTTAGAAGTTGATTTCACTTTTAATTTGAAGTTTTGAACTCAAATGTGTGTTCAATTTGCAATTGGATCAATTTACATTAATGAATAGAATATCTCATTTTATGACCTAATTTTTCATTTTTAACACAAATTAGATGTTTTAGGTCATTTCTGTTATTTCTCACACTTAACCCTTTTCATGTGTTAATTGTATAGTGTTTAATCTAGTTCCTAACCTAACTTGGGCATTTTAGCTATGATGAGCCACACCTTATCACTACCCTTCAATCAGGGTGTACTGAGAGGCCTTGAGGCAAAAGGCCTTGGGGTCGGGTTCTCCCGGAGGTAGCTCACCAGAGCTCAAGTAGGTAACAGTGGGCGTCATCCAGGAGGTGGACGGCTCTATCGCGAGCATTCTGGGAGCGAGGACAGTAGGCTCTTTCAGAGTCTGAAGGCAGGTGTCCTCGTCTTACCCCTGAGGGATGGCGCGGTAAGCTTTGCCAATGCGTCTGCCAAGGGGTTGTTCGCTCGAGGTACCCGCCTGATGGAAACGGTTTTGAAATCCACCAACTCCTCCTTGACTTTGTCTGCGTATAGCATCATGCTCGGATCCTGAGCTTGGTACTCACCATTTGTTTCGTTGGCGACCAGCTGGGAGCCTGTGTGAATCTCCAGCGAGGCGATCCCCGTTGATTTTGCTACCTGGATTCCTACCATCATGGCCTCATATTTCTCCTGGTTATTAGACGTAGGAAAGTCCAATTTTATGGCATACTTATGAGTAGCACCGTCTGGGGCGGTTGGGGCTATCCCGACCCTAGACTCGATTGTCATAGACGAGCCATCGACGTATAGTTGCTAGGGGAATGAGAGGGAGGCATTGGGATTGGTGAATTTAGCGATGAAGTCTGCTAGGACTTGTGCCTTGATCACCCTTCATGGCTGATACTTGATGTCAAATTTTGCTAGTTCCATATCCCATCTGATCTACCGTGCTAACCCCGAGGGCTTGTGAAGCATTTGTCGGAGGGGGTAGTTTGACAGGACCGTTATTGTATAGGCTTGGAAGTATGGGTGCAACTTCCGTGCCGCAGTAACAAGGGCTAGCCCCAGCTTCTCAATGACCGTGTACTTGGATTTAGCACCTTGATAGGTTTTGCTGACGAAATACATGGGCCACTGAATTTCACCTCGATTGCTGACTAGGACGGCACTGACGGCCGATGTGGAGGTAGCTAAGTACAGGGAGAGGACTTCCTCGGGTTGGGGGGCCGTCAGGACGGGGGAAGTTTGGAGTGCATTCTTGACTTCGTTTAGGGCTTTCTGGCAGTGCGGAATCCAGTGGGTGGCGTTGTAGCCTTTTGCCCTTTTTTATGCACTTGAAGAAAGGTAGGCATTTGTAGGAAGATCGAGACAAGAATCGACCTAATGAGGCGATTGATGTGCACACATCTAATTGGTCTAAAATATCTATTTATGCATGTTCCTAGGTCTATAGAAGCATCACACATTATAAATATTGCATAACATGCATCATCATGCATTTATGTTATATTGTATAAATTATAAGTTAATTTTCCCTTTTTATGGTCAAGGGATAGGGCAAGATCTGTTTGGGGCCTCGGATTGAAGATCCAACCGTATGGATCTAATCAGAGTGACAATCGGAGTCCAACGCCTCTGAGATCTCCCCGATCGGACCTTCATAGCATTAGATGCAGTCCAAGAAAGATTAGAGGTCAAGGGTCAAGGTGGTATAAAATCTGGACTTCAGATGGCAAATCCAACTATACGGATGGGTTTGGATCGATGATCGTAACCCAATAACGTGAAAATCGGTCTAATTCGACATCGTGGCACCACTTACAAGCAATAGAAGATGGACGACTCAGATGGTGCCACGTGGTGCCATCTAAGCCGCCTGAAGGCACTGGCACTCCTCTCCTCATCAAAGAAGCCTTGATCTCAGCCTTTGGATCCTAATCCAATGGCTGAGAACACACCACGTCGCTCCTGAAGCTGGTGCTCTCTTCTATTGAAGGCTAAGGGAGCTTGGTCTCGACCGTTGGATCGAGATCAAATGGTTGTGAGCATTTGCGCCTTAAAACTCAAATTCGACCAAAGAGGCCACGTAGCGCATTGGCTCACGCCTCCTTTCGCGAAGACGAGGGACGGGTTTGAGCCCCGCCCGCCTCAAATTAGGTGGAGAGCAACGTGCGAGGAAATTTGGTCATAAGATGCAGTGTGGACGGACGATGGAGCAGCAACGTGACACGTAGAGAAGCGAGGATCGCGTATGCCCGTGATGACGTGGGAGCACATGTGCAATCGCACACGCGCACGTGCATTGAATGCTCGAAGGTGAAGCGGTGTTCGCGATCGGAAGGCTGAGATGCTCTGAACGTGGGACGTGCTCTCAATGGTTGAAGGAGAAGTGGCACGCCCTTCACCAATGCTCACCTTTAGTGACATTTATATCCGTCACTAAAGACCCCAGCATTTATTTTCTAAGCCTTGTAAAAATTCCTCTATGCCCCCATTCCTACAATTATAAAAGGCCACCCCTACCACCTCATGATTCATCCCTTCCTTTCTTCTCTCACCTCCTCCAAAGCTCTACGAGCTCGTCCTAAACTCAGGATGCTCCATTAGAGTTATAACAATAATTTTTCCATCTTCTCACCCCTGTTCGTTGAGCACTCGCGGTTGTCCTCTCACCATCATTCGGAAAGCGAATCTTGCTACGACGTCGCCCTATTGCATTCTCCATCCTCCAGCTCCATTCTCCTTCGTCCAGCATTTCACTACCCTCATCTGAGCACTCCGTCAACGTGGCTAGTGCTCTAAGCAACCGTTGAGGAGGATAACTTTTCACCCTCTTCTCTTTTATCGCTTTCTAGTGTAGATTTCCTGCTTTCTAGTGTAGCAGATAGATGTAATGAACATGTTTCTATCATTATGAAATATTTATTGATTCTCTCCCTATTTTCTCTTTCTTTGTATTATTCTTTCTCTGTCTTATATTTTTTATTCTTTAAGTAGAATAGGTAGTAGATTAATTTCAACTAGCTACTTTGCTTTCGTGATAATAATTCCAACACGATTTTTGATTAAATGTTTGCCTCCCTGTGTTCGACTCGGGACTCACTAAAGTTTTAGTTATATTATCTGATTGACGGATTTTTATGCGATTACAACGACGAGTTTTCAAACTCAAAACTTTGAGCGTAGAAATCGCGTTTAACAATGATCTTGCCGACCAACGACTGCAACCATTTTAGTATGCCTGGTGGCTGTAGGTCTTCAATAGCATAGATCTTTTCCGGGTTGGCTTCGATTTCCCGGCTAGAGACTAAGAACCCAAGAACTTCCCGGTTGAGACCCTAAAGGTGCACTTGTCGGGGTTCAAGCGGAGGCAGGTGTTCCATAGAACTTGAAACACCTCGGCCAAATATTCTCGGTGTTGTGGGAAGTTCGATCCCTTTACAAGCATATCATCGATATACACCTCAAATGATTTTCCTATTATTATTGCAAAATCAAGTTTACAAGGCTTGGTACGTGGCCCCAGCATTTTTTTGGTCAAACGACATAACTCTATACTGGAATAGGCCCCTGCCTGTGATAAAGGTGGTGTGAGACCTGTCGGCTGGGGCGAGGCTAATCTAGTGGTACCTGCTGTAGGCATTTAGGAAGGACATGTGGGACTATTTGCTACAGGAGTCCACCATTAGTAAAGGAACTCGTCCTTCGGGCAGGCTTCGTTTAGGTTGGTGAAATCAACGCACATGCGGCACTGGCTGTTGGCTTTCTTCACCATCACGGCGTTCGAGAGCCATGCCGGGTACAAGGATTCTACTATGAATATCGGGTCTAGGAGCTTTTGTACCTCTGCCTTGATCGCCTGCCATTGCTCAGCCGACTTGCGTCGGTGCACCCGCTTGACGCGCTAGTGCTTGCCTGAATGTTCAAGTGATGCTGGATCAGGGATAGGTCCACCCCAAGCAGGTCATTGGCAGACCAAGCGAATATGCTCGCGTTGACCCGAACTAGGAGCAGTAGCTCTTGCACTTCAGAGGGCGCAAGGTTCGCTTTGACCTGGATGAGCTTAGTAGCGTTGTCGAGGTACATTTGTATGACCATGGGTAACGAGCCCGGTTATAACCTCAAAGTCGTTGGCTGATCACCAGGGGTGGTTTCCTGCTGTATCGCCTAGACTTAGTTTCTCTTCTTCCCCCATTTCCTTGATTTAGGGGGTTGTGGTTCTTAGGATTGCCCTAGCTCGATTCGGATGAGCTCTCACCCTACTGACTAATCCCTGTGCACTATCCCCACTCTGCGTGGAGACTGGAAAAGCACAAATTGGATTTAGGAGCGGATCAACTGGAAGGTGTGGGTAGTGGGACGACAATGATGCTGTTGAAAGTCGCCATCAACCCAGCCACTACGAATGTGGCCGTGCAATAGAGGTGCCTGTCTTCATCACAGACAGACAAGGGGAGACAAATTTCTCCCTTTGGCATTACTTTGCGGTTGCCGAAGTGGACCATCGGATGAACATAAGGGGCTAGGTCTCTTCCATGAACCCTAGCTGGCACATGGTTTTGAGGAAGAGGACGTCCACGGTGCTTCCCTCATCGATAAAGAGTTGAGGCTACAACTGTCCGGCTAGCAACAGTGTTACTAGCAGCGGGTTAGTGTGTTCTACTGGGTCGGGGAGGGAAGCGGACAGTCATTATGCTGCCTGCCTGATAGGGCCTCTCTCACCCCATTGAAGAGTGGGGAAAGTAGTAGGGGGCCGCCGCCTAAGGGGGCTGAACTGTCGGCTCGGTTTGGCGTTGATGACAAAGATGACCTCGACCTCTGACATAACATCATCACCAACAATAACTAGTTTTAATTAGTCAGAATCAATTGACAAATGCTCCTACATAGTCACCGGAGAGTCATAATTCATTGCATATCCTTTCTAAGAAGAATGCATTAAAATAGGGTTAAATCTGCAGTTTTAACAGAAGATCATAAATGAAAAATAATCATGTGATTTCCCAGGAGTTAAATGAAGGTCAAATGAACATTAATGGCTAATAAGATGGTCCGTACAGACATAAACGAGTTTTCACATATTTCGAGAATTAACGGACACTCGAAATCCTAATTTCAGACCCGCTTAATTAATAGAGGTTTTGGCTAATATAAAATCCATCTAAACCTTCTAAGAATAATATAAAAATATTCCATAAGATTTGGTATCCTTGATTTGACCATTAGAACCCATTTTGACCTAAAATAGAGTCTTAGACAAGAAGTTGCCCTAATTTGGGTTTCTACATAAATTATCCAATCAAACTTGGTAAAAAAAAATCCAACTTCACCATCAGATTCTTTGGATCCAAATTAGGTTTTTACCAAAATTTGGGCCCAATCAGAGGTCATCTTGACCTAATTTGCATTTCAGTCCAGTCTGATTCTTTCTATCTCACATATGCCCCTAAGTTTGAAATTATTTGCGAATGGATCCCTAGGTTTTCCTTCATTCTTTGCAATCAGGTCCCTCCACCATTATCGTAGAGAAGTTTCTTTACCGGTGACCTTCAATCAAGGAGTTCTCCCTGATTTCTCGCCCAATCTCTTCCAAAATTGGAAGAACTCCTGAGAGAATCCTCTTCAATTTGAGCTGCATCTTGGGCTCTGATTTGTACCTAAATCTTGATGCGAACCATTCAAAGATACGGGTTTCCTACTTCGTGAAGATTCCAAGCTTGGAATGCCTTCCTAATGCCCTATAAAAGACCCTGGATGCATGGTTGTTCTCTTTAGCTTAGTTTTGACAAGAATACCCCCTTCCTCTCCTCTCTCTGGCCAACTCCTCTGCAAGCTCTGGCGATCTTCTTTGTCTACCTTCCTCGCCCACCACCACAGATAATAGTCGACGGAGCATCTTCCGCGTGTTCTTCCACTTCTAGCAATACCAGCAGAAGTCCTCTAACTCCATCTTCCTCGCCATTCTCCCCCACCGGAGGTATTCTCATCTCTGGTGTTGGCCATACCACAACCGATGCCTACCTTCCCTTTCATCCGGTTAGCTTAGGTTAAATAGGTTCCTTTCTCCCTCTACTTCCTTTTCATCTACTTTATCCCTCAATCCGACCACCAACGCCGCCGCATGCCATCATCTTCCTCCTCTCCGGCCACATCTCCGGTGAGGCCTCTGATGATAACGTCGTCATCAACCATATCTAGCTTTAATTAGTCATTATCAAGGAATAAATGCTTCTACATAACCACGAGAGGGCTGTAATTCATTGCAAATCTTTTCTACGAGAAATACAAGAAACCAAGGTTAAAACTGCAATTTTACCATCATATCATGAATACAGAATAACCGCGAGTTTCTCCAGGGGTTAAGTAAGGGTCAAATGATCTTTTTTTTTTAAAAACAAAAAGGAAAGCTATCATCTTACGATAGCAATTCGGAAAGGTATATTATATAAACAAGTAAGAGGAATTACAAAATAGATCCCCATGTATGTATGAGGGACCAGTACTCTCTTACAATTTTTTCACATCACACAGGTCTCTCCTGAAAAAGCCTCGCATTTCTCGTCTTCCACACACACCAGAGAGTGATAGCCATACGCACATGTGGCTTTTCTCTCACACCAAACCCATGCCAGATGGAAACCCATGTTGGTAGTGGCTCCTGGCAAGTCCTCCTCCATATAGCATCGGTGACTGGGCAAGAGGAGAAAATGTGGTTCACGTTGTCAGTGTGCATCCCACATAAGTAACATTCATGACGAGCAGCTTCCATCCTTCTGTGTCGCAGATCACCTGTAATCAAACCATCTCTCCTACACAGCCAAAGAAATATTTGTACCTTAAGGGGGATCCTCAGAAGCAAAATTTTCTTGTCAATGAAATCACAGCTCCACACACTTCCATTTTCCATGATTCTATTGTAACCACACTGCACAGTGTAAAGCCCCTCCCAGATGTATGTATCCTCCACACCAAGTCATGGCCTAAATCTTTCAAGATCTGAGAGCGGATTCCTCCTTTCATCCCACAGCCGGGTGCCCCTTCTGGTGGAGTCTTCTTCATTCAGTTTCCAGTTGCAGCTACTGCTAGACTAGAATCTGCTAACAGTCCCCTCCTTATCGGATGCTGCAGCAAAGGCCCTTGGATAGACCTCCTTCAGAACACCTAGCCAGGACCAACCTTCCTTCCAGAAGCTGAAGGTCCTGCCATCCCCAAGAGTCGGCTGCAGTAGATGCATGTGATCAGCTAATGCTCTGATCACTGAATTCCAGAAGGGCGAGGGTCTGCTGGGCTGCAGCCTAGAGAGCATACTGTTTGAAGATCCATAACTGTCCCTGATCAAGGTAGTCCAAGGTTTCATCTCTCCTTGCAAGAATTTAATTTCCCACTTAAGCAATAAAGCATCATTGAACTGTTTCAGAGATTTAATCCCAAGTCCTCCCCTGTCCTTTGGTTGGCAGATCTGCTCCCACTTCAGTGGCTGCATAAATCTGCCCTTATGCTTGGACCCCCTCCAAAAGAACCTCTTTCTCAATACATCCAACCGTTTCCAAATGGATTTAGGGGCTTTAAAGATGGAAAGGTAGAAAATAGGGATAGAGGTGATCACAGAATTGAGCAAAATGAGTTTTCCACCCTTGGAGAGAAAGTTGCTATGCCATCCATCCAGCTTCACTGAAATTTTATCAAAGAGACAATTCCAATCTTTTTTCTTCGTTCTAGAACACCTCAGTGGCAGTCCCAAATATTTGATAGGAAGGCTGATGCGGGGGGTCCCCAAAACAGCAGCAATATCACCTTGCTCAGCCTCAAGTAAGCCAAAATAGACCAAACTTGACTTCTCTCTGTTCAGCCTAAGACCTGAGAGCTCTCCAAAAATGTTGACCATATGACACAGAGCTAGGGCTTCTTCCATAGATCCTTCCACAAAAAAAATTGTATCATCCGCATACTGAAGTATAGGAGCCAAGGTACTCCTGCAAGATAAGGAATACCCTCTAATAAGACCTGCTTCAGCAAGTTTGCAAGAATACTAGGCCAAGTTGTCCACTGCCAAGTTGAAAACCAAAGGTGCCAGAGGACATCCTTGTTTGATCCCACATTGGGGCTGAATCCAAGGACCACAGGGATTTCCATTTATCGAAGGAGTGAAAGAGGCAGTTGTGATACACCTTTTCACCCATTGAATCTAAACAGGGGGAAACTCTCTTCTTTTGAACACTTCCCAAAGATAAGGCCAACTGATGGAATCATAAGCTTTGCGAAAATCAACCTTCCACAAAAAAGCTTTACACTTTGGTTATCGCTTTGTTCGTCTTTGTGGTTATTATAGTCGTTGTGATATATGACAAAAACGGTTACCAGTCTAATACAATTTATTACTCGGAATGAAAAGTTTCCCGAGGTCGAACTCAGGGAGCAAACCAAAATGCCAGAAGCATATAAATTCACAATATATATAAGATTTTACAAAAAAAATTAAGAGAGAGAGAGAAAGAGAGAGAGGGTAATTGGCTTTTTCTTCTTCCTGCCTTCTTTCTTCTTCTTCTTCAGCCTGTCTTCTTCTTTCTTTTTTTTCTTCCTGTCTTCTTCTTTCTTCTTCTTCAGCTGCGGTTCCTCTTTCTTCTTCTTCTTTCTTTTGCTCTGTCCCTTCTTCTTCTTTCTTTTCTTCTTCTCTTGCTGCTGACTCTCCTTCCTTTTCGCCGACGTTTAATTCAGCACTCAGACGACTTAACTGCTCAGTTGCTACAGTGCAGCTCCTCCTCTTTTTCTTCAGCTTCTTTCCTTCCTTTCTTCTTTCGCCTGCTTCTTCTTTCTTCTTCCCTCTTCCCTGCGGCTGAGTCCTGGCTGCTACTTTTCTTCTTCTTTCTTCTTTCCTGCGCACACACGCAAACATCAGCGCAAAACCTACCCTACCCCTTTCCTGCGTCTCTCTCTTTGGATCTCTCTTTAGAAAGCTCTCCCAGAGCCGGGTAATCGGGTTGGGTCGCGTGCCCGGGTCCAGGCGCACCGGCGTGGGTGGTGCGTGAGGAGTGCACAGGAGGGTGTCGGGTCGGGTCAGATCCGCGTGGGTGAACCGTGGACGAGACCCGGTGATAGGTGAGGGACCTCACCCCGTGTGTAATCGGAGGTGAAGAGCCTATACCACTTTTTCAATTTAAGTGGTGGCGCTTGCTCCTACACTTACGAGGTGGGACTAAATTCCCACCTCTGCTCCGCTCGCCCGCAGGCAAGAAGCAGCCGTCAATTGGGCAACAGCGAAGGCTTCGTGCTCCCAATTGAGAACCTGGGTGCCTTTGCAGACTTGCCTCGCGTTGCCTGGTGCCCTCGCCTGGCGTCGAAGAGACCTGGAGCTGCTTGTGAAGAAGCTCCAGCAGCTCGTCAATGGCGACGAGGAGGGTGAACCCTGAAATCACAAAGACGGCCTCACGGCCTTGTCAGACAACACAGGGAGCTTTGCCAGAGTGTGGCGAAGGCGGTGCGAGGGGTGGCATGCGATGAGAGTGCCTGTGGTCGTGCACCTATGGCAAATTGCGTGTGTTCGGGGGGTGCTCAGAGTGTGCAGGGTGATGAATGGAGTAGGGGAATCGCTAGAGTGGAGTGAGGGGGATCTTCTGGGTTTATTGGCGAGGGGTGGAAAGGTATGTGGAAGTGGGGCGATCCCGTCGGAGATGGTGGTCGGAGGTGGAGCAGATGAAGGTTGTCGTGGCAGTTGAGGGGTTTAAAAGACTAATTCAAGAAGGGAAAAGTGAGAGGAGAGTAAGGAGAAAATTCCTACCTACTTAGTCGACGAAGAGGGAGAGGGAGATTGCCCAGCTCATGCCTGCCAAAGCTGAGGACGAATGTGCCTAGAGGAGGAGTGACAGCGACGAGGAAGAGATCTGAGGACGCCAGCTGGTGCGGCCTGGCGTGGGATGACGAGGCAGAGTGGGCTCTGCTGCAGGTATGGCAGCAGAGCGACGAGGAGGAGGAGGAGAGTTCGCTGGAAGCTAGGGAAATCTGATCGAAGAGAGGGGAGACGAAAGAGAGGGGTTTTCTCCGCCAGAAATAGCTTGCCGTGGATGGTGGCCCTTGCCGCTCCTTATAAAGGTGCTGGCGAGGAGAGTGGCCCGAGGGAGCGATGTGTAGAGCTCGCCGGAGATGGTCGGAGATGGAGACCCATACCTTTCGTGCATTCACACGAGAGGCATGGGCGGTTGCAGGTCTCAAGGGAGGGTCCCTGCGATAGAGGACGACGCAGGGAGCCCCCCGTTCATTCTTGAGAACGGGCGCCATACCCTGTGCGTTACCATCCTCCGCGCAAGGTCGCCGGAGGTATGGCGCTTGCTCAGAATGGCAGGGAGGACCGTTCTGCAAAGAATGACGAGAAAGATAGGGGGCAATGTGTAAGGGTTTCAAAAGATATGGGTAAAAAAGTAATTCAAGAGGACCAATTTGTAAAGTCGGTCAAGATGGTCTTTTCTTAGGTCAAAATTTTTATACCAGCCTAATTTGAACCTAAGGATTTTAATGGTGAAATTTGATTTTAGGTTTGACCATGTTTGACCAATCAATTTGCACAAAAATCCAAATTAGGTCATAAATTGGGCATGGTTCTCATTTTAGGTCAAAATAGGTTGCAAAGGCCAAATTGAAGGTTCTAAACCCTAGGGAATATTTTTCCATGAATTTTAGAGGCTTTAGTTGATTTTTATCCTACCTCGAATCTCGTGAATTAAAGTGGGTTTGTTTTAGGGTTACAGAATATCTTTTAATTCCTAGAAGTTGTTATAACCCTTTTCAGATCAGATCATCCCACTTCCTTCCTTATTAAGCTTATTTGACTTATGTTTAGACCCTTAATTACCCTGTTTGTGTACTGCATTGGTAAAATTGCAGTTTTACCCCTTATGATTTGTCTTATTCTTCAATTCAGAATTCTCTGAGTTAAGCTTCTCTTTAGGTTTTGTAGGAGCTTCTTCACACTTATTTAGATTAAATTGTGCTAGTTAGGGTTCATGATGAGGCTCTCATCACACTTCGTCTTGTGCCAACCACAAACCATCTCCTGGGCCATGATAGAAGACTCTTGTAAAGATCTGTTAGAAAGGAAGGCGGATTGAACAGGGTGGATCAGCTCTTGCAAAACAAATCTCAACCTATTGGCCAAGACCTTGCTAATCACTAAATAAATAGAGTTAGAGAGGGCAATGGGTCTGAATTCCTGAAAAGATTCAGCTCCCGGAGTCTTTGGCAAAAGAAATAGAAAGGATCTATTGATTTTTTCAAAGCCAAAGTTGCCAATCTCAAATTCTCTGATCACCTCCATCACCTTAGTGCCCACAACATCCTACATCTCTTTATAGAAGAAAACTTGAATTCCATTAGGAACAGGTGAGCCTTCACAGTTGAGATCCTTGATGGCATTCAAGACTTTTGCTTTAGATACAGTAGCAGTCAGGCTGGAGCCCTGATTTTCAGTGATTCTGGGAATGTCACTTGTTGCCATCCTCCAACCGCCCCTACCAGCAGATCTTGAGGACTCCTTAAAGTATCTGACAGCCTCAGCTCTGATATCAGAAATGGAGGTAATTCTCAGCCCATCTTTAACAATTGAGGAAATCAGATTGATTCTTCTCCAAGAGCTGGCAGCCAAATGGAAGAACTTAGTGTTTGCATCCCCCTCTTTTAACCACAGCTATCTTGAACGTTCCTTCCAATCCATCTCCAGCTTCAGGTCTTCTTCAGCCACCACCCCCTGCCATCTCTTTCTGTCAAGGATATCCTGCTCAGATAGCTGGTCATTGGCTTCTCTGGAATCCAATTCCTGAACCTTCATCAAGGCATCTCTGCGTCTCTGATGCCTTAGGACAGAAACAACATCACCATATTCCTTTAACATCACTCTCATAGTCAAAATTTTGGAAGCCAGCTTGAAGGTAACCGTGCCCTCAACCTGCTGAGCCCTCCACCAACCTACAAGCATTTCTCTGAAGCCCGATTCCCTCAGCCATGACTTCCTGAATTTGAAATAAGATCCAGCCAACACTTGCTCCCCATTGTCCCAGACCAGGGGAGTATGATCAGAGAAGGGACGTTCAAGGCCACAGACAAGAGATAATTGGAAAAGGTCCAGCAGCCCAGCATTGCCAAAGAACCTATCAATCTTGGACATGAGACCATTACCATTCCTTTAAGTGAATTTAGAGCCTGAGGAGGGGAATTCACTCAAGCCTAAAGCTTGGACCATCAGCTGGAAGCCAGTGGCTACACTATCAACCACACCGTTGGGTTTGTCACTTCTCACAAACACACAATTGAAATCCCCTCCAACAAGCCAGACAGCCCCATTCACAAAATCCGCAGCCAAATTCCAATCCTCCTAGAGCTCATGTCTTCTGCTAGGATCACTGGGACCATACACACCTGTCACAAAAAAATCACTGCCCCCCTGGTCTCTTTTGAACCTGCAAGTCAGTAAGTGTCTAGCCAAAGAGGCCTCCTCCAACCGCAGCACATGCTTCTTCCACCAGATGACAACACCCCCAGATCTGCCACTTGAGTTGATCATCACAATGTCATTAGTAAGACCTACTTTCATCTCTACCCAAGCCTTGTCAGACTCACTATCAATATGTGTTTCTTTGAGGATGGCACAATCAATCTCCCATTCTCGCAAATATCTAAGCAAAGAAGCCCTTCGACTTCTATCACGCAGCCCACGCACATTCCAAGTAAGGATCCTCATTTAGCCATCGGATCAGTCCCCTTCTTCGCAATAGAGACTTTGCTAACCTTCATCACAGCTGCAATGGCACACTCATCAACTTTTTGTATAGAACTATGTCCTCTCAGCCTCAGCTTGTAGGGAGGTCTCCCTAGACCAGAGGTGGAAGGTGTCTTAGACTCCAATTGCAGACCATCAACCGCAGGAGGACTACATTGCATATCTAAGGAATTCACAGGGGGATTTTCCAGATCAGATACAATGAGAGCATTGGCAAGGGGAGTCACACCTTTCAAATCCTCAGCCATAGCCCCATTCAACAATGTTATCTCCTCCCCTTCTTTCACCACCACAGTCGAGTCAGCTTGGAACAAAGGTGCCCCTCCCCCATCCTCCAGAGCTTCAGACATCCCTTCCTCTACCCTCAAGCCCCCCACCCCATCTTCCAGTTCCACAATTTTATTGGGTTCGGCCAACATCTTTTGACTTTCACAATTCCTCAGTATTGAACCTGCTTTGTCTTGCAGCACCTCAGCATAAGAGGGGGGGTGATGGCTTGATTCCACATCCCTGCTAGCCACATGAAAATTCAAGAGTAGCATCCATGAGCTCCCCCCACACCGGAGAATCAACTTATCTGGAACAGATCCAGCCCTGAAGACATTCACCCTCACATTCAAAACACTAGCATCTCCTTCAGTCAAACCAATTTCAGCATCCTTTTCCACAGAAGCAAACCCATCAATCATAGCTTCCACCACCGCCCTAGACCTCAGGTGCAATGGTAGACCTTTGATTTCAAGAAAACCTGATCTAGGGGCAGCTCTTTGAGGTGGTCGCTCAAACAAGGATCCATCAAAAGGGGATACCAGACGCCACAACACTGTCAACCCACACAGATTACTGGGCCGAAAACACAGATGTTCGACGTCCACCACCCCCAAATCAAAAAGCACAAATTGTGAGGGGAAGAGAACCGTAATTTTCCAAACATCAGTCGAGAGGGAAAGGGAACTTACCAGTTGACGAGCTTTCTCCAGAGATAGAGTGCTCATCATCACTTCCCCAATCAAGGCCCCTCGCAAAACCAGTTCCACCACCTTGATGTCCTCACTCAGAGGGATCTCCACATCCAGGGTGTGCCCCCCGAAAGCTGGCAGGAGAGGTGGAAGAGGTGGCTGCGCCTCACCCTTAGGTGTCCATTGTTCAGCGTGCATCCTACCCCCAGATCCACCACGAGCTGCCAAGCAGGAGTCACGCTTGTGGCCATAACCCCTGCAGGCCAAGCACAGCTTTGGCCGGTGGCACATCGCTGCCAAGTGCCCACGGTGCCGACATCTAAAGCAGACAACCTCCCTACGGTTCCATGACCACCCAACATGAGACCACCTCCTGTCCATAGCCCTGACTCCATCAGTCTCCTGGGCACCTCTCTCTTTTCTTCTCCATGATCGTGATCTCCATACTGACCATCCATCAATGCCGGCGGCATGCCCGCCAAGCCACCTCAGGTGGCTAGCCATCATCGCCAAAGCTTCCCACCCAAAGGAAAATTCAAAATCCCTCAATGTCTTCCAACAACAGATTTACTTTCCTTTTGCCACTACGGGTTGTTACTGAATTCCGGGGTCAAATGATCTTAAATGTTTAACAAGTGAGTCCGTACAGAAAGAAAATGGTTTTCGTGTGTTTTGAGAATTAAATGACTTCCGAAACCCTAAAAATAGACCTGCTTAACCTACTAAGGTGCTGGTCAGGATGAAATTCACCTAAACCCTCTAAAATTCATAGAAAAATATTCTCTAGAGTTTAGTACCTTCAATTGACCATCAGAATAAGTTTTGACCCAAAATAGAACCATAGACAGACTTTTGCCCTAATTTGAGTTTTTACATAAATTATCCAGTCAAACTTGGTCAAAACCTAAATCTAACTTTACCATTGGATTCCTTGGATCCAAATTAGGTTTATACCAAAATTTGGGCCAAATCTGAGATCATCTTGATCGAGTTTGCAATTTGGTCTAAGTCTAACTTTCTTTATCTCCAATAGCCCCTCATCTTTTGAATTCCTTACAAACAGGCCCCTAAATTTATCATTGTTCTTTACAAATGGATCCTTCCACAATTATCGCTCAAGAATCCTACTCCAGCGAGCTTCATTTGGAGAGTTCTCCTTGATTGATCAATGAAACTTTCCCAAAATTGAATCGAAGACTCTATAAGAAATTATCTTTCCAATGAATCAGATCCGAAGTCTTACAACCTTCCCAATCTCTCATGCGAAAGCATGACAGATTTGGGTATCTTTCAAGCTTCCATCTCCGGTGACCTTCCAAGCTTGGGAAGCTTGTTTCCCAAGCTCAAATCGTCCTCTAGAGGCCTATAAAAGAATTCCCAATGCATACCATCCATCCCAAACTCATTTTTGGCTGGAATTACCCCACGTTCCTCCCTCCTCTCCGGTCGAAAAGCTTCGCGAGCTCTGGCGACATCTTCGACCTCCTTCCTCGTCCGTTCTTGCAAAACCAGCAGCAGATTCTTCATCCTCAGATTCTTCCATGTGTCGCAATGCCAGCGGCATTCCCTTTCACGTCTTCATCGTCATTCCTTCCCTACCGGAGAGTTCGTCTTCTCCGTCGCCGACGTACCAAAACTGGCGCGTATCTCCCCCCTTTCGTCCATTAGAGTAGTTAGTTAGGTTTCCTTAGCATCGTAGATTAGTTTTCCCTCTCTCTATCCTCATTTCAACCCCCGATTCGACACACTCACCCTTGTCTTCTCCACGTTCGATGACCACTCCGGTGAGGCATTTCCACCACTACACAACTCCATCTGCCTCGCCGAAACCTTCTACACCCTCGCGACATCCATTCGCACAAAACCCCTCTCCTATTTCGCGCCACCGCTCACCCTAACATGCCCCCGAGCAAACCCATCATCTCTGACCTATTCTGACTTCACCAGCCACCTACACGCATCCTCGCGCCACACCACGCACACCACCACGTTCACCATCCCACGATGGAGCTGCTGTACTCATTTGATAGGCCCAAAAGGCCATTCTTTATGTTTCAGGTCAGCAGGTCCCCGACGCCATTAACAACGAGCTCAAGCGAAGCTTGAAGCTCTCTTCGGCACCTGCAGCTCTAGGCGCCACCTCCAGGTAACGTAGCTACATCCCAGGAATCATCCTAGGTCTTCGATTGAGGCCTCCATCAGCTACAGCCATCCAATTGAATGACAGCATCTTCGCTGCAGTGCACGAGCAGAAGGACGGGGACTTTAGTCCCACATTGTAGAGTGACGGATCTCCTGCAGCGCATAAAAGGAAAAAGTGATTAGGGCTTATTGCCTCAACACGCTTGGGGGGTGAGGTCCCTCGCACCTTATCTCCCGGCATCTGCCTCACCAATGACACCTACACACGGGCCTAGCACTCACCCGATTACCCGCCTAAGCCTACTCTCACACCTCGGGTGCCATTCACGGCCGACAGCCTTGGTCCTGGGTGCACTTAGATCCAAATCCGATTACTTGATACTGTGCAAGGCTTTGGGAGAGCAGAACCCAGAGAGAGAAGGAGAGAGAGCGCGAGGGCAGGGGGTTTTGCTCTCTTAAGAGTTGGCTAAACACTTAGCTACAAGAGGGATTGCCTCCCCCTGTGCAAAGAAGGAAGGAAGAGACAAGGCCTGAAGAGGAAGGAGAAAGAAGAAGAGAAGAAACAAAGGGGAAGGTATTGTAGCAAACACATGTTTAAGTCGTCTGATGGCTTAAGGCGAGGTTTGACTTGGGTAAAAACGGTTGATACTGTTGATATATTTGAGTACCTAAGTTTGAACGGTTGATGGCACTGTTGTATTATTTGAACTTAATGCATATATGCTAAAATTGAACAATTGGTGAACTAAATCACCATTATTTTTGCTTTGAAATTCTTTTTGCCATGCATAACTATTGTTAAACTCATGCTTTACATTGATTATCATTTTTGAGTAATTAGTATTCATTTCTTGATATTATTTGGCTTGAATCTCATGCTCAATTACACTTTATTAGCAATTAGCGATTGAATTGCCACTTGCTCCTAGCAAACGACCTTGAACTTTCATTTGAGTATAAATTTTATCTATTTTTTGCACTGATTCAAATTGTACTGCAATGCGACGATTTTAAAACCCATTTTAGTGCGATCAACAGCCTCCACACCTCCACAATCCACCAAATGCCTCGCCGTCAACTCCAAAAGCTCTGTCGTACGCCTCTGACCAAAAGTCCTCTCCTATTTCACCCTTTCGTCCACTCAAACTCCCCGTCAATCAACCCACCTTCACATGACCTCCTCCAACTTTGCCAGGCCTCCATACACACTCCCACGCCACGAGGACGCCTCCATCACCTTCACCGTCTTCCGGCGACCATCCTGAGATATTTTTAGTGTGGCCAAGAGGCCATACTTTGAGTTTCAGGTCTTTGCCGCCTCTGCTCGTCACCGCCATCATCTTCATCCATGTTCGCCACTCTCCGGTTGCAATCCCCCTCAATTCCACTTCTAGGCTGTGCGCAACACTTTTAGGGACTTTCCCAAGTCCTTCAATCGAAGGCTCCAGCATCAGCACAGCTCCAATTGGATCGAGCAACATCTACAGCTCACGCGAAGGAGTGGCACTTAGTTCCACATCGTGAAGGGAGGAAGCAAGAGCTACATATAAATTGATTTGGTGCTTTAGGCTCTTTGCCTCAGACATTGGGGGTGAGGTTCCCTTACACTTGCACACCCTCGCCCGTGCACACATGCACACGAACCTGGACTTCTAACCATTTACCCAAATATGGATCTGCTTGTACTTGGGTCTGTGAGAGAGAAGAGGACTTGTGAGAGAGAAAAGGGGGGTTTTGCTCTCTGAAGGTGTGGCTCAACACTTAGCCATTGACAGACTTTGATCCCCTATGCTGTGAAGAAGGAAAAGGCTCTGAAGAGCACTGTAGCAGGGCCACATTTAAGTCGTTTGATGGAATGCTCTATCGTCTAAAGATACTGTGGCCACTTATCATGCATGGCATTTCTGATTGATGATACTATTTAAATATTTTAGTAGTTAATATATGCTTAATTAAGGCTAATGATTGGTGACCTAAATCACCATTATTTTATCTTAGATTTCCTTTTATCATTGTGATCTTTTGGAATACTCATGCTTATAATTGAATATCAATTTGAGTAGATATTATTCATTGAATATCTCTTTTGTGCTTCGATTATGGTGCTCATTTATATGCAATTAAAGATTAGTGCGTGAATTCCATTTTTGCTCCCTATGTTCGACCTTGGACTTCAATTTAAATTTCGAGTAATAAATTTTATCTGTTGATTGAGCTATTTAGGAGTGTGCTATGACGACGGAACATTAAACTCCTATCTGGTCTCGATTAACAACCTTCGCGCCTTCATGGAGGGGGGGGGGAGAGGTGAGGGTGTTGAGGTGCCCTGGGCATGGCCGCTAGGACTCGGTGGTAGTACTTGTTTGGCAGAAGCAGGGAGGTACCACCTGCTCGAGTCGGTGGTCCACGATTTCGTCAGGCCTTAGCGATTATCACATTCTAGGCCTTCAGCGGGGCCCTTCCCTTTATCCTAGCCATCATTCTACCTAACGAGGTGGGCCAAGTTTCGATGCCGGATCTGGAACTCTATCTAGTCGTGCAGATCGCGGCAGTCCTCAGTGGCATGGCCCCGGGCCTTGTGATACTTACAGTAAGGACCGGTGTCCGTCTTCTTCTTTATCGGCTTAGGTGGGGGAAGCAGGTCCTTTTCCACAGACCATACTTCCACCAACAAGTCCGCCTAGTTCATGACTAGGGGAGTGTATTCTTCAAAATACTCCCGCCTAGTTTGGCGGGGTCCATTGTTCCAGCTTTTGCCGGGCCGTTCGTTCCTCCATTCCGCGAAGCTGGACTTGCACTTACTGAAGCAGCCATTTCTGCGTATGGAGACGGAGGCGGAGTTGCCTGGGGCCTGCCACTCTCGGGTTAGACTGGCGTCCTCCTCAGATCCCTTGGCTAGCTGGTTATGGGAGCGGAAAGTGTCGTCTTGCTCTACGAACCTCGTGGCCCAGTCCTAGAGTTCCACCATGTCTCTAGGTGGGAAGTCATCGATGTCGTACCAAAACCTCTGAGTCAGCAGCCTTGACTTGATGTATTGGATGGTGATGGTATTGTAAGGCCTCTTACACTTGAAGTATTAGGCCTTGAAACGGTCTAGGTACGATCTACAAGTCTCGCTTCTTCATTGTTGGATTTCAGACAGCCTCTCGGGGTTATCTCTAACCCTCTGCTGTCCAATGAAATACTAGCAGAACTTGTCAGGTAGTTCTTGGAAGCAGGTGATATGCTCGGCCAATAGTTCGTTGAACCACTCATGGGCTATGTCGGATAGATAAGATGGGAATACTCTACAGAGTACTCCATCGGGGCAGCCGTGCACGAGTATCATTTGGTGGTAACTCCCAATGAAGCTATTGGGGTCCGTCGTCCCATCATATGGGGCCATGACGGGCTGCTTGAATCTCTCAGGTAGGGGGACTATCATCACCTCCTCGATGAAGGGGTAGGTGGTGACATAGGCTCGGGGTTGCATGCCCCTCATAGCCCGGGTAACCTGATGGACAATCTCAGGGATCGATCCCTCGCTACTGATAGTAGGAGGATGAGCCCCTAATCTCGTTCGAGGTAGGTGGGTAAGGAACCTTTAGTGGGTCCGGAAGACTTCGCCTCTCTGGCTACTAAGCTTGCGTTTCAGTCGCTCGAGTTGTTTGTGCAAGCGGGCGTTTTCGTCATCTACGTCATGACGCCACCTCAGCTACTCATCGTCAGGGCCGGGCTGGTTGGGTCTCCCCTTGTGGGGGAGGACTGAGCTCCTGGATCTGCTTGATCTTCAGGAGCTTCTCTGTGACTGAGATTTCCAGAGCCCTGAGAACCGCCATTTTAACTCGAAACTACTTTTCCATTGCCTGTAGCTTAGGGAGGGACATGCTTGTGGTCCTTCGGTAGTGGAGTAGGGGGTCCTTGCTTCTCTTTTCTTGGCCCGATCATCGGAGGGCGTAGCTTGGACATTGATACTCTTGACTCGGCCTAATCCTGTGCCATTTCAGGTTCGGCGCGAGAGGAGTTGCGAGTGGTGGGAGCCATTGCGGGGACCTCAAGAGGTTGGAAGTGTTATCAATCTATAATCACTTCCCAATTCCCATAAATGGTGCCAATTGATCAGCTCTCTTGTGGAGACAAAGGATTCGACTCAAAGAGTGATCAAACTCCCTAGAATGGGTGGTTCGATCAAAGCAATCACACAAGTGGCTCGAGGGTTGATTATCTAATTCCACCGCAAGGGGTGTATGTTTGGGGGGAGGATGGAACTCTGTTGAAGGTGTAAAACACATTTTTGCTAGGAAAAGCGTCATAGTATAGTGCGTAATACGATCAAGCAAAAATATTTGTAAAAAGATAATGAGACTTGGAGTCCCGATTATTCGTCTTTGGGAGACGTTTGTGCAAATTTGAAATCAATCTTCTATCACTCTACTTTATTTAGAATCGCATGCCAATTCATGATTATTACGTATTTAAGTATGACATGCTTAGTTGCAAGAATATCAGAAGTTAAAAATAGGCAACATTAATCATACAAAAGATATTGCAATGAGCTCATGGTAATTTCTCAACACATAGACATATATATAGAAAATATATTTTTCATTCATTCAGAGAAGTGTTTGCAACAGGAAATGTAGAGGAAAGCTTGTACAGGAATGCTTGAAAATGTAAATCTAGCCACCATAAAATAATCACATACAAGAATCTACAGGGGGATTTTGCATGCATCATTGGGGGAGAATAAGGACTATACTACCAAGCAGTAAATAGAAGCAATAAATGTAAAGAACTAGCTACTAATCTATCAGAAGTGAGGGCATTCAGAGGTGGTCTCCAATGGCCTTGGAGTGGTGGAGAGGAGAATGAGGGGTGGCCAATGGAGCTTAGGTCGGCCTTTGGAGAGAGGTTGGAGGAGTGATCCAACATCCTGGCATGGTGTCCTTCATGGTGGTGCTCATCCCATGGAGATGGAGTGGAGATGGTGGTGGCTAGCCTAAGTGGAGGTAGATGGAGCCAAGCAAGTATGGCCAAAAAGTGGATGGGTGCAAATGGCCACTCCTTAGGTCTTTTTATAGACCTAAGGGAAGCTCTCTAGAGAATTATGGAATTCTCTAGAGAGGCCTATGGTGGGAGCTCGTGGGAGAGTGAGAGAGAGAGGATGGATGGTGGTTTTTAGATCCACCAAATGTGGATCTAAAAATTGAATGGCTCTTGGTTGCTAATTTTAGCAACCAAGGCAACCACACATGGTAGAGAGTTCTAGAGAACTCTAGGCTAGGTATTTTCGTGTGGATGGTGTGTGTGGGTCGAAACTTAGGTGGCTAGGTTGATTAGGTTAGGTTCTAGTGGGTTTAGGTCAAGGTATGTCTCAAATTAGGGTTATAAACCCTAATTCGGTAAGGTAAAGTGCAATTAAACTTAATACAATTTTAATTGGGTGTGTGGAAACTTAATTGAGAGTAAAAAAACTCAATTAATTTAGGTCTAGGTCAATTGGACTCTCACTGAGTCCAAATGGATAGTGTGTGCTGAGATCAGGGCTCAATTGGACTCAATGAGTCCAATTGAATAGGCTGATAGAATTGACTAAGATCCAAGTCAACTAGGTTTAGTGAGGACCTAATTAGACCCTTAGGGAGGTCTAGAGGTGATGTACTAGGGTTAGGGCACTTTAATTTAGGTTCCTATGGGGTTGGAATTGGGTTTAGGGACCTAGAGATGCAAGATCAAGGCTCAAATCTCAAAACAGGAACTAGAGAGCAGTATGAGACGTCTAATAATAGTGTCAGACATCTTATACTCAAAAATCAGAAGTCCAGACTTGTTGTCTGGACGTCCAATCAGAGTCAGGAGGGATTCGAAGTTCTATCTTGGATATTCTGCAGAAATTGGACGTTTGACCAAGTGTCTGGACGTCCAATAACACTGCAGAAGTGGGTTTAAGGTGTGCGGGAGTTGGATAAGGGTTCTGGATGTCCTATAATTCATCTGGACGTCCAGATAAAGGTTGGAATTAGGGTTTTAAGGTTTCCTAGGGTGCGGTGACCTAATCTAAAGGTGGCTAAGGCTTGGGGAAGTCTCTAGGCTATCCTAGGGCTAGGATGGACCTAAGCTCTTTACATTTTTCTGCTTTATTCCTACTTAATAGAATAGCAAACCTTAACTCCCTTACATCATTATTCTTACATCTAATCTAAGTCTTCTGCTCCAGCTCTGCTGCAACACCCGTTATTCCTGATCCAGCTTCAGATCCTGCTCCAGATCCAGCTCCAGATCTAGCTCCTGATCAGCTTATTGCCTGCAATCGACATAATGTACTTAATCAACACATTATAATATTATTTTATGCATAGCTAAGGTAAAGCAGTAAAGATGCAGATAATGTTTATGCGTGCATGAATTACCCTAACTTATGCTATGTCCTAGCTTAATTTAGGTCAATCAGGACCTGTGATTGCTACGCAATCAAACTCACAACTATGCACTAGAATTTTCTAGAGCTACAGAGTACACAATCGCTCGATTTCTCTCAGATTGCTTGGGGAAGGGCTTGCGTGCCTTCCCATCTATTTATAGTGCTGGGTTGAAGCTCCCATTGATATCTTCTGAGTGGATCAGTCTCGGGCTCCTAGTAGGATCTCCTGAGCGAATTGTGCTCCTAGTAAGATTTCCTGGGCCGATACGCTGCCAGGTTATTAATGATAGCTGCTAGCATCAGCATTTATTTGAGACGTAGGCCTAATGTACTTTCGTTGAGCCTCCAACGGATAGGTCCCTCTAGGTCCGATTGTGCCTCACCTGCTTGTGTGCAGGTCGATTGGATTGCCAGATCGGTCTGAGCAAGGGATTCTCTTGGATGTAGGCGAGTTGGATCTCCAAACCCACCTGTATCCCAGCTTCTTCGGGTCGGATCGTTCCTTTTAGGCCTATTGCGGGGTTTTGGATTCGAGCACATTTTTTACCCCTCATCATATCCTATTTTGAGAATCCTTAAATCCATATCGTTCAAATGCACAAAATTGAAAATCCAAAATAAATTAATCAAAATTGGCAAAGTGCTCTAAATTTACTATAAATCAGTCTTTAGCTTCAGAACCCTTCCATTTGAGATGACCATTGCACGAGGACCCTCGATAGTTGCATGTTGTTTAACCTTCTCTTGCAAAAACCTTCTCATGAGGATTAGGATGTTGCTACAAGGTAGTAACTCTAGTTGGATTCATTGATGCTTGTTCAGGAATGTCGGATAATGGTTGGGCATTCGACACGGAGACAACAACCAGAAAGAACCTAATGGCAAAATGGTTTGCAGGATATGCCTAAAAGAATAGAACTCCACAAGCAATGCTTTTCCCTATTCAAACATGGACATGGTTGGTCATTTAATAACTATATCTCTTACATTTGAAAGCAAAAAGCAGTGTTTAGACCACATACTTGACCACCTAATTATAGTTGGCTTGGTCTTTGCATACACAGAGGCAAGTCACTTTGTGGTCAGTGCAAGTATCTGGCCCGATTATGCTGCATGATTCATGATTGTCCAAGTACTCATCTAATTACTGAATTTCGTGAATTCGAATATTTTACCAGATCCCTTTTTTGAAAAGATTACTAGATCCAATTATGTGATATTTGAAGGCACTAAATCTTGACACTCCTTGAGTGATACCTATACCAGACTTCCCTACACAATATGTAAATCTTCAAGACCAAATGCTTTGGGACAATATGCTATTTTTTAAAGAAAAAAATAAAAGGATGGCCTCTCAAAAAAGAGAATAAAGGGATGAAGGCTTTCTATCAATGACCATCCGCTTTATATAATTTCAAATACTCTAACTCATTATAGATAAAGGCCCTAAATTCTCCCAAAACTAGCTACGCTTATCAACATCTTGTCAAGAAAAGGCCAACCCTCCCTAAAAATGGCATTACATGTAAGCAAAGTGCCTACAATACTTCCAAAGGAGACGCTTCCTCAATCATAATTCTGCACATACAGTGACCAAAATCGTCAAAATTTACATTGATCAGTCCCATCAATCCAGGGAACCTTTCTCCTAACCAAACCCTTCTGGCAAAGGGGCAAGAGAGCAACCTCCCAGGAAAAAAAAATTGCAAGAGAATTAGTAGATAATGATAACCAATTGCTCTTCCCCATACTCGGATAAGGGTGGTTGTAAGCCTCCTTCTCGTGGGTCCTGGGGAAGATGTAGTTGCCACCACCCTCGCGCTCCCTGGTGAGGTTGGTGGCAAACTTGCGCTTGGTGTGGTGGATCTTGTAGATGAGCTGGGAGGGCATGAAGTCGTTGTCGAGGCCGCCACTGAGCATGTCGAGGAGGGCAACAACGTTGTGATATATAGTCCCCCGTAGATTGGCATCAAACGTGGATTCGTGTGGGTGAAAACATCAGCAATCACACTGATGAAAATAGTAACATGGGTGGAAAAATCAATCTATCACGAACTAGAAAGCAAGAGGGAGTAACTAGTTTGGAGTAAGGATCAGGTTGTCTTTCCATTCATTCAAATATCGCATAAATAGTTACAGAGTCCTTCTCTTAGTTACCTAACATGTAACCTTCATGCATAACAAAATGAGATTACCTCTACCCTAAGTCTTCCCTCTTTCATGCACGAGTGTACATGGGAGAGAACACCCTTCCTACCTATTGCCCAAAACATGATTCACGACCCCCAATACACTCCGCACAATTCTTAGGAATTAACAACCCATAATAAACAAAAATACCCAACTACCCTTCGTCATGTGCATGGATCAGGGTAGCAGTATTGGATGTGTTGGAGGGGTCATGGCCATGGTGGGAATGGTGCAGTGAGGCCCCTGAGGAGGACAAGGTCTTCGTTGGTGGTCCAAATGTGTTCAAAGAGCTTCTTGGTGGAGGAGCAGGATAAGAGGGGACATTGGCGACGGAGGTTGTGGGCTGAGGCATTCAAGGGTGAGGCGGAGGAGGACAAGGAGGAGGAGGATGGGGAGGGGCAACAACATGGGGATGCGAGGGGCACAAGGTTGGGGAGGGGAAGAGGGAAAAAAATTGTGCGGATGGCATTAAGAATTACTTAATCGATAATGATGGTTTGGGAAAATTTAATTACCTGGGGGACATAAGAAAGTCAAGTCTTCAAGAGTCGACTTTGTTTAAAACGAAGTTGACTTTTGAAGAGTCGACTTTTTACAGAGAGATCGAGTTGCTACGCCGGAGAGGTCATCCCAGATTGTGTGTTTGAGGTCCTCGCGAGGCCTTGATCAGAGGTGCTTGTGACTCGCTACCCAGTCGTGCTGTCGTGAGAAGGTTCCTCCTATTCATTAACTTCTTATCTATGCATAAATTTGAGCAGTTACCTCCTGAAGGGTTGAAATGGTGTTGAAGTCAGTTCATTGTTTATTGGTTTTCTCCTCATTCAAGCCCGTTTCAGTTTATAATCCACATTAAACATTATCCGCCCCCATTCTAGTCACTTTTAGTTCACAAAAAGAATAAATTAATTAATTCAGATATTTGATATATGCTTTTAGGAAGCTGTTCTTTTGTTAGCTATCACCTTTGGGAAGCTTCTCAGATTACTAAATTTGACATTTGAGATATCTCAATAGTTCCTTAACTTGTAATAAGTGAGAAAGGCCCACTGATGGGAATACCATCATGAGCCCTAACTAACTCATTTTGACCTAATGAAGAGAATAAAGCTTCTACATAACCAACTAAAGGTCCTAATTCATTACATAATCTTTTTGAGAGAAGAACAAGAAATAAGGGGTAAAACTGTAATTTTACCATTGCAGTGCAACTACAGGTTTTCTAAAGGGCTAAAAACAGGTCAAATGGTCTTAACAAGATAATAAGTGGGTTAAATCAGATAGAAAAGGGTTCGTGTGAGTTCTGGGAATTAAATGACTTCTTGTAACCCAAAAATAGACCCACTTGATTAACTAAAGTTCTGGTCAGGATAAAATTCACTTAAACCCTCTAAAAATCATATAAAAATATTCTCTTGGGTTTAGAACCTTTAATTTGGCCATTGGATCCCATCTTGACCTAGAATGAGGTCTCAGGCAGATATTTGCCCTAAATTAGATTTTTACGTAAATTGCCCAGCCAAACGTGGTCAAACCCAAAATCCAACTTCACCATTAGATTCCTTAGGTCCAAATTAGGGTTCTACCAAAACTTGGACCTAAGGGGAACTCATCTTGACCCACTTTGCAAATAGGTCCAACCTAATTACATTTGTACCCCTATCTTTCAAAAACCCTTACAAAAGGCCCCTTAACTTCTTTATCATTTTTGTAAATAGGTCCCTCCACCATTATAGCGGAGGAATCCTACTCCGATGAGCTTTGAAAGGAGGTTTCTCCTTGATTGCTCAGAGAATCCCTCCCAAAATTGGAAGGGAGATTCTCTGAGTGATCTCCTCCAATCTGAACCTGTTGATGATTTGTGATTGTTACCCAATCTCTCATGCGAACGCATGAGAGATTTGGGTCTTTTGAAGATTCCAACTCTAGTGGCCATACCTTGCTTGGAAGCTTGGCTTCCAAGCATAAATCCTTCTCCAAAGGCCTATTTAAGACTCCCCAGATTAAATCGAGTCTCCTCAGCTTGAAATTGGGCTGGTTTCCCCCACATTCTTCTCTCCTCACCGGCCACAACACCTTCACAAGCTCCGGCCGCTCCTCCCTCGCTCTCTCATCGCCCAACCACAATACCAATGGTTGGGTTGTCTTCCTCTCAGTCCTCCGCATCGCGCAACACCGGCTAACGCCGCCTCTGCCCCATCTTCGTCGTTGCCCCACCTACGGAGGTATTCATCTTCCCCACGTCCGGCGACCATACCGGCGTGGGATTCCCTTTCCCTTTGTCCTTAGATTAGGTTTATTAGATCCCCTCTCTCTTCTACTCCCGTTCCCGCTCTTTATTTTCCTAAACCAACCCTCGACGCCACAGATCACCATGCCTTCTCCACCTCCAACCATACCTCCGGCGAGGTACCTCCGTCGCTCCACATCTCCATCCACCTCGCAAACCACCCTACAACCTTCACAACGATTCACTGATCATAATTCCCCACTCCATTCACTCCATTGACCGCCCAAACATCCCACTAAACACACCCACTCACACGCACACAAGGAACCCTAGACACACCACCACAGCCATCCCCACGCCACGCCAACCACCGCAGGACACTCACCGTGCCTCAATGAAGCTCCCTGGACGATTTGACGTGGCCGCAAGGTCGTTCTCATGTTTTCAGGTACTCGGCCACCGGCCGCCATGGACGAAGGAGCTTGAAGCTCGCTTGCTGTGCTCCAAGTGCTGCTACTCTAGGTGAGAGTCCTAGGTGGTGCGGACTTGAGGTGCAAACATACCCAAGCCTTTGATTGAAGTAGAGAGCAGTTGCAGCCTCGCGAATTGGAAGCGCCATCTGCTTCTGCGGCGCGCAAGGGAGGTGGGACATTTAGTCTCACCTTGGAACTGGAAAAGCGGCTATGCACGCATAAAAGGATTTTTTTGCCATAGCTTTGTCGCCTCGAAATCATGGGGTGAGGTCCCTCTCCCCCCTCTCATGACCTCGTTTGCGGCACTACCCACGTGGACCTGCCCATGACCCATTTACCCAACTGACTCTCACTCCTCGCTCACCACCCACGCCGGTAAGCCTAGACCCGGGTCTCCGTTAGGTTCGATTACCCGAACCAGTTGTGGCTTTGGGAGAGTGAACCTAAAATAGAGAAGAGAGAAAGAGAGGAATGCTACGCAGGGGAAGGGGGGTTTTGCCTTGGAAAGCTTTGCTCCACACTTAGCCAAATTCAGAGAAGAAGAAGAGGTCAGGCAGCAAAGAAGAAAGAAGGAAGGAGAAGGGCCAGAGAAGAAGGAAGAAGCCAAGGAAGAGAAAGAAGAAAGAAGAGGAGGTCAGGAAAAGAAGGAAGGAGGAAGAAGCTAAGGACAAGAAGGCTAAAGACAGATAGAAGGAAGGAAGAGAAAGAAGGAAAGAGAAGATAGAGAAGAAGGAAGAAGCTGAAGAAAAAGGTTCGCAAAGGCTTAAGGCAAAGGAAGAAGCTGAAAAGGAAAAGGCTGAAGTCAAAGAAAGAGAAGAAGAAAGCCAGAGAAAAGGCAAAGGAAAGAGAAGACAAAGAGAAGAAGAAGCCAACGACAGAGAAAGAAGAAGAGAAGGAAGAAGAAGAATCAAGAGAGAGAAATCAATTCCATTATTTTTAGCTACATTTCTTTTTATGCTTTATATACTCATGCTTTACATTCCTAATTAGATTTTGCGTAGTATTATGTGTTCAATTTGCATTCATTATTGAGATTAGTGTGTGAATTCCATTCGCTCCCTGTGTTCGACCTCAGACTTCAAATTCGAGTAATAAAATTGTATTTATTTTGAATGCTTTTTCGGCTATACTACAACGTTATATTCTTAAATGTTGATCCAGCACTCTCAACACCCACTAACTAATCTGATGCTAGAAGGACTTAATTGATTATTTGTAGATGATTGGAGACTCTCAACTATACCCATGCCCATCTCATATTTGGGCTCCATGTCTTTGTTTGCTTGATGATATTTGAAAAGCCTCTTGAATATTCCATCATTAAGTGAAGTCAACGTAATTTTGTAATATATTATGTATGCGCATGATGTTTTATGTGGCTTATTTCAGGTTGGGTAGAATGGGAAGGAGTGTGTTATATTTGTTATATGCATATGGGAATGTAATAAATGGAGAAGATGGTGTCGAATATGATAGGATGTTCATCATAAATCTAAAAATTTCAGGTGATGTATTAGATTATTAAATGGCTTAATCTTTATCCTTTTGTTAACGCACGTAATTGATGTTTTAAAGGATGTAATCATCGTAGCATGTCAAAATTGCTCGAAAACACTTAAAATTTATAACTCGCAAGTACGAGGTCGTTCACTGGGAGCAACAATGGCAATTCATTCTCACAGATACAATTCTAAGCAAAATACAAGCAATTAAGATCAGAAGAAAAATTTAGAATAATATATCAATAGATCCAAGAAATAAGCCCCAGATAGCTTAAATGAAGCCTGCTACAGTGCCTTCAAGAGTCTCAAGGGCCTCTTCCTTCCTTCCTTCAAGTCTTAGGAGAGACTCAGCACAACACCAACACAAATAGAGGCACGAAAGCCTCTCAGCAACTAAGTATAGAGAGGGTAGGAGCAAGGGCAAAACCCCCTCACACTCTCTCTCTTCTCTTTGACTCGTGTAATCGAGTCGCTAATCGGGTATCCAGGTGGGTATTCGGATCCGGGCAGGGGACTAGGGTCACCGGTGTGGGGTAGTGGTGGTCGGACCTGGTTAGGTTGTTAATATGGTGATTTTATCGTTGAAGTGTGTATAGTGGTTAACCTAAATCGGACCTGACCATCTCTTTACAAAATTTTTAACCTGGCTTACTTGATTTTATCTTGGTCACTTTTAGGCCCAGGGTCGAACTCAGGGAAGTGGGGTTACAAGTCAAGTTTCTACGCCTTTCCTACAGTGAATCTCTTCCATTCGTTTATTATGTTTTTGGTGCTTTTTTATTTACATTTTTTTCTGATAATCTTTGTTCTTGAGGCACACCCTCAAAATTAGGTTCTTGGCTTTGAGCCATATCAGGGTTCCAAAAATGGGTCTTGCTATTCGCAAGATGGAGTACCTGCAAGTCAAGGATTATCTTTTCTCTTTTATATATTTTTTTATCTTTTTACTGGCATGCAAGAGAAATAGAAATAAAGTAAATATAGTATATATATATATGTATATACTATATACGTACAAAGGGGTGGGGGTGGAGGTGAAGATGGAGTGTAGCACGGTGTCGAGTCGGTTGTCGTCTAGAAAGATGCAACCAACAGGACGAGGTGCCGCGTGGAGTGTAGGATGGATGGTGGAAGATGAATGCGAACACGCTTTTTGTATGCGTGTATCGGGGAATATCATCAATTGGTGCAGATATTCCTGCAATACCACGTATGGTAAGTAATGTGAAAAAAAAAATATATATATATATGTAAATACATCTATATGTATATATGGTTATAAATATATAGGTATATATGTAGTAATATGTATATATATATATGTATAAATGTATATATATATATATGTATATATATATATATATATGTATGTATGTATGTAACTATATATATATATATATATATATATATATATATATATATATGATACTATATAGATGTATATATATATATGTGTATGTATATAGTAATATATGTATATATAGATATATGTAGATAGATATGTATATATATATATATATATGTATAGATAGTTATATATATATATATGTATGTATGTATATAGACTAATACATAGTTATATAAGTACTAATATATGTATAGATATATGTATATATATATATATATATGTATAGAGAGAGAGAGAGAGATGGCGCTAGTAAGGCATCTGGATCTTCCACGCACCGTCTGGAGTCCACGCGCGCACGCGCAGGCGCGTATGCGCGCGGAGAGGAGTGCGCTGGGAGGGCGTGGGCCCGGAGAGAGGAGGCAGCAGAGCACCGCGCTGCGTGAAGAGTCGGGTGAGGGTTTGCAGACGCGGGCGTTGGGAGCGGGCGAGCGTACGCGGGCGAAGACGCTAAAGTGGGTGGGCACTAGCAGAGGCACGCAGACGCGCGGGCGGGCACTGGAGCGGGACGCAGGGCGGAATGCGCGCGCGGGCTGCGGCCGGTTACGGCGCGTCGGGTGACCGGATAAGAGAGAAGCTTACCGGTCACCCCATTGTAGGCACAGTGTTCCGCAGACTAGCGTAAACTGTGGCTACAGTGTATGGCCGAGTCGCGCAACTTGGAGCGGATGGTGCTGTGAGTGCGGACGGCTCGGCACGCACGGAAGAGTGGCTCCGGCTGCTAGCTTGCGGGCGGGACCTCTCGACAAAGCGCGCGGAGAGGGTTGGGTCACGGGCGAAGGGGCGCGACAGGGCGCGCGGTGGCCTGCGGGTGTTGGCTGGGGTGCGCGGTGAAGCATGGCCAGCCGCTGCAGTGGCGCACGGTGGCCGGTTGCGAGCGGACAGGCGAGTAAAGTGCGAAGAAGCAGGAGGCGAGGGTGACTGCAGGTGCGCGCTGGTGGAGAGGGCGGCCTGTAGGCATGCGCGGAGGGGCTTTGCGGCTACTGGCGCCTTGCTGCTGCTGCAGGGGCGTGCGGTGGCCGATTGAGCTTCACAACTTAAAGCTTTGCGGTAATGGCTAAAGGTGCTCCAAATGAATAAACAAGGAAAGAGCCACCACGCCCACTGGCTCTTTGATGAGCTGGGCGGTGGTGGACTCACGGTGGTGGTTGTGCACCATCGTGAGGTGCTCCTGTCCGCAGGGTGTCTCCTCTGAGGAGGAGGTCCTGCGTATGGAGGGAGAGGGAGGAGATGGCCTGGAAATGAGCTGCTGTGTGGGGTTTTGGTGTGGAGGACCAGGATATTTGCAAAGAAGGAGCCGCTGTTACGAACGCGGTTTCAAGACGTCTTTTTAAGACGTCTGGGAGGTGGCCCAAACGTCTGACCAGATGTCTGGGATTTAATTTCTGCGACACGCAGGATTGCGTCTGCGCGCCTGCGCGCGCAGACCTGCGAACGCCCTCTTCTTCCCTCTCTCCTCCTGCAGGCACAGGCTGCGTTCCCTTTCTCTCTCTCCCCGTGCGGCCTTAAAAGGCCCTCGCCCTCTTCCTCACTCTCATCTCCTCCTCTTCCTTCTTCTTCTTCTTCCAGCCGGTGCGAGAGCGCGAGCGAGCGGCGGCAGTGGCAGCCGTGGCGAGTTGCGGGAGGAGGTGTTGCGCGAGGGAGGAGAAGCTCGACCGTGAGGGCTCGAGCTTGTCGGGGCAGCTAGAGCCGGCCGGTGAGGGAGCAGCGGGCATGGAGTGACGCGGAAGGGCTGCTGTAGCTCGAGCAGTAGGCGGACGAGGCGCGGCGCTGCGGTACGTCGCGGGCGGAGAGCGAGTCGAGCTCTTATTCTGGAAATTTTTCCAGAATCAGACATCTGGGCTTCCAACCAGACGACGGTGAAGACGTCTGGAGGACTGTCCAGACGTCTGGCAAGTGAGTTATTTTCGTCATTCTTCCTTTTCTGCGACTGTTTGTACTGAGAACGAGGAGTGGGTACGTGCAGGTTCTGAGATTCGCCATCCAACACGAATCAGACGTTTGGCCGCAGTGCCAGAAGACGGGAAGGACTTCCAGAGGTCCGGGGTGACCATCGGACGTCTGGGAACTAGGCCAGACGCCCCCGCAGGCTTCTGGACGTCTGAGAGACTACGCAGAACAAAGGTACCATCTGACCCACATTTTAAGACGTCTGGAAGAGGTTCCAGACATCTGATTTTGGATTGTTTCGTCATTTTCGACCCGTTTAGGACCCGCTCGGAGTCTATTTTCCGCATTTCGAGTTGCGTTCTTTTCGGAATAAAATCCTCTACCTGTCTACAGTAATTATATACTATTCTGAGAAGCTCCTTGTGTTTGATCCTTGTGATAGGACCTCGTTCCATTGCAGTCCCAGGGGTTGCGGAGGCGCGCGGGATTTCCGACCATGCCCCCAGTACTCCCGTTGTAGCTGGTAGAGTGGCTTTAAAAATTATTAACATAATTTGTTACAATTATGGAACAGTTAATAGACCTAGGGCACTGCATGAATCCTAGGAATGAGAAACCAGATTGAATGATAGATCCTAGGGTATTGCATGAATCCTAGGGCTGGAAAACTAGATTGAATGATAGATCCTAGGGTACGGCATGAATCCTAGGACTGGAAAACTAGTGATATGAATATAGATATTACAGTCTTGGAAAATGTGGAAAGGAAATAATAGCTGCCTGTAAATTGATTTTAACAGCTGCCTGTTATGAATAAATGAACATGATTGAGAATGTGGGTTGTATGAACGTGAAACTGAAAGGGGTGAAACCTGAATGTGCTGAGTTGAAAGAGCTGGAACCCTACGGGGAATTAGGAGTAGAACTCTTGGAAAGAGAATGAAATGGAACCGAGAAAGAAAGACATGGAAGTGTGTTGTCTCTTGGGTACGTAGTACCAGGGGAAGCACCTGTTACCTGCTTAGTGCAGAGCGGAGCCAGCCGCCCCAGGGACCCGGGGTTAGGTCTGGCCACTTTGTACCGACTTTTTGGCCTTCGTGTACACAGTACCAAGGAGAGCTACTAGTGTACAGAGAGTACTAGCTATCCCACAGGCCCCGAGGTTCTGCTAGCTCACCTACACCGACTTGCTAGGCCCACTGGGCAAACCAGGGTAGTCAGGTGAGGGTGCGCGGACTGTGGAGGGGCAAGGCCCCTGTTTGGTTACTGTGGAGGGGTTGGACCCCTGTTCTGAGAGGGCTCTACCCTATACTGGTTCCGTGCTGTGCTTTGAGGTGCACCCGTTAACGGAAACGACTGACAGCGTGCCAGTGCGGGATAGCTACCCGTGCGTTTACCGCTCGTGCCGTAGTCACCGTTACGTCTGTCAGTGACCTTGGGGTGGTTGACTGAGAGTAGGATCACCACGAGGGACTCTCCCGGCCAGGAGAGCACCACGTGTTACTTCTACCTTTCGAAAAAGACTGCAATCAAGATCGTTCCCACGAGGAACATCCGAGATCAAGTGAAGAATTTGAGAAATAAATCGTGAGATGATAGAAAGACGTAAATAAAGAAAGTAACAAACTATGACAGCTACTGTACATTCTACTATTTCTTTAGTTTTATTTGCCACTCTACTCAGCGTTTCGCTGACGTGTTACACTCGTTACTTTTCAGGACCAGGTGTTGAGCAGCCAGGGTCAGCGGCTGCAGAGGATGCTGGGCCAAGTAGGGTCCAGTAGAGTTTCCACTGTTCTTTTGTGCCCTTTTTGTTCCACTGTAGTGAGTAGTTCTTGTTACTCTCTGTACTTTTCCTTACTTGTAGTTCATGTTATGTTATAAATGTTGTTCTACTGTTGTGGTGGTACATACTGTAGTAGTTCCTTTTCTTACTGCTGTATTTTCGTTACTGCTAGTTATATTCATGCTGAATGTGGTTTATTTTACTTCTCTTTTGGTTACTTCCTTGTTGGACGACTAGGTCTTGGGATTAGTCGAGTCGGTCCGGTTCTCGTGTCTCGTAGGGACTCGGGAATCGGGTCGTTACAAGATGGTATCAGAGCAAGGTCGTCTTGCGAAGTGAATCAACTGACTGGAAAATAACCAATTCACATGTCTATAACTAGAGTAGCCACCACAACATATCTTTTGACTTGAGCTCTTAGACGTTTTCGTTAGGTATCGCTCCATATTGACGTGTTTCGTTTTATTTCTCATCTCCTTGCAGGAGATGCCTTGTCGTGGGACTGATGAGGCGGGCCGCGGGTGCAGCCGAGGACGAGGTCGGCGAGGTGGGCGTGCCGTTGCTAACGCCTCAGTTCGCCAGCCGCTACTCCTGGGCATCCAGGCCCAGGACCTCACCCAGCAGATATGGGACATTGTGCGAGAGGAGCTCCACCCACCGCCCCGAGCGCCTCACCCTGGGGCTACGGAGGGGGAGTTCTCTGTGGGACCACCCGACGGACGCGGCGCTGGACACGGGGGAGGGGATGGGCCGCCGCCGCCCCTACCTTCCTCCGACACTTCTGTGCACGAGGCTCCTTTGCCTGGGGGTGCACCAGCATCCCCACTGCAGCGCCACTCCGAGCTCTTTGGACACTTTCGGAAGCTGAAGCCCCCCTCCTTCAAGGGGGATGAGGACCCGACCGAGGCAGAGGACTGGCTCGAGCAGCTGGAGAAGATTTTCGACACCTTTCGCCCCCCGGTGGAGTGCCGCGTGGCCTTTGCCACGTACCAGCTGGAGAGTGCGGCACACAGGTGGTGGAGGGTGGTTCGGGGATAGGGGAGGGACGAGCCGACCGAGGATCGGTTCGTCGCCCTCTTCTGCAAGCAGTACTTTCCCCAGACGTGGCAGGACCAGAGGAGGCGGGAGTTCCACACTCTCCGCCAAGGGACGATGACCGTGAGCACGTACCACACGCGTTTCCTGGAGCTGTCCCACTTTGCAGTGACAGTGGTAGCCACTGAGGAGGAGCGCCTTTGGAGGTTCACCGTGGGGCTCCGGCCTGCGATTCGGGGGTATGTCAAACCCCTGAAGCTGCCTACGTTTTCGAGGGTGGTGGAGGTAGCCATGACTTACGAGGAGACCAACCCGTCCACGCGAGACACTGATGGCGGGCGGAAGAGGCCCTTTCAGCTAGACTTTTCACAGGACCGGCGAGAGAGGAGACACGTGGCGTCCGCAGGAGAGCCGTCACGTTTTGCAGGGCCATCCGTGGCCTTTGGGGGCCCTCGACAGGGGGCAGTCACCAGCATCGGACCCCCGCCCAGTCGACAACAGGGACCCACTGAGGGTGGGAGTCGGGTTCCCCTATGTTACCTGTGTGGCCAGCCGGCCCACATTAGGAGGGACTGCCCGTCTCGGGCAGGAGGTCAGCAGATACTTCCCGCGCAGAGCACTGGAGGGCGCGCAGGAGGCCGCGGTTCCCAGGCGCGAGGAGGGTACCGGCCAGCACCTGCTCATCCGATGTTGTCGACGATTTTGTGCGGGTTTAAAGGATGTCACGTTGTAGTATAACCGACAAAATGTCTAAACATATATAAAGAATTTTTTTACTCGAAGACCGGAGTATCCGAGGTCGATCACAGGGAGCAAATGGAATTTACCACTAGTCAGAATGTAATTGAACACTCTAATTTACTCAGAATATCAATTCAAATGTGAATGTATGCAATTAAAAGTAATTAGGACAAAAAATATGAAATTGGACGTCTGATCACAAGATCAGACGTCTTAAAAGTATTTCTCCTTTTCTTCTTCTTCTGCAGTCTCTCGTTTTCTTCTTCGTTTGCTTCTTTCTCTGCTTTCTTTCTTGTCTTGCGAAGCCTTCTTCTTCTTCTTTTGATCTTCTAATCTTTCTTTGCCTCTCTTCTTCTCTGTGTCTTGCTCTTTCTTCTTCTTCTTTCCTTCTTCTCCTGCGAAGGCTTCTTTCTTTCTTCTTCTTCTCTGTCTTGCTCCTTCTTCCTTTTCTTCTTTGGCTTGCCTTTCCTTCTTCTGTAGCGGCCAAGTCCTTCTCCTGCGTTCAGCCTGCCTGCACAGGAGCAAAACCTAACCCTTCTCCCTCTACCCGCGCGTCTCTCTCTTAAGCCGTTAACTCACGGACGCTCTCCCAGAGCCACAGCCATAATCGGGTCGGATCGTACCCGGGACCAGGCACACCTGCAGGTGACGATGCGCGAGGAGTGCGTAGGTCTAGGTCGGGTCGGATCGGCCAGGTCCGCGAGGTCAAGCCGCGGACGAGGCGCGTGGGGGCAGTGAGGGACCTCACCCCTGTGCTTACGGAGGCAACCGGCTTAAAGCACAAATACAATTTATAGCATACCTGAGTGCTGCAAATCCACGATGTGGGACTAAAGGGTCCGCCCTGATTTCACGCGCGCCCGCAGACTCTCGTATGCAATTGCCCAAGCGGATGGCTCTGCTGGCGCTCCGTGCTGGGCTCACTCACCTCGCGACACTCGCGTGAGTCTCCTGCATCTGCAGCCTGGGAAGCCTGATGCCTGGAGCTTCGTTGGAGCTTCACCGGAGGTCGTCCATGGCGGCAGCGGCTCAAACACTGTCATACACAAAACGAGCCTCACGGCCCAATCAGATCAGCTAGAGACCTTCGTCGTGGCACGGCGAAGGCGGTGGATGATGCTGCAGGCCGCAGGTCGGCCTAGGCGTGCGTGCCTAGGTCAACCTGTGGCCGGAGATGGTGGGTTGTTCAGGGGGTGATTATGGAGGTCTGGAGTGGCAGTTGTAGGGTGGAGCGAGTTCCTGGTGGTGAGGCGGAGCTCTCGAAGTCGTTGGCGAGCCGTGTGGGGGGCTAGAATGGTGGAAGCGGCTCGCCGGAGGTCGGTCGGTGATGTGGAAGATGAGGGTGGTCAGAGTCGGTCGAGGGGTAATCAGATGAGATAACAGGGGGAAAAGAGAGAGGAGAGGATGGAGAGGAGTTCTAACCTAATTGTAAGGACGACAGGGGACGGAAGGAGGACAGCAGTACCTGCTGTCGCCGGAGAAGATGACGCCCAGTGGGGGAGAATGGCGGCGATGACGGGGCTGAGGCGGCGTGCGCGGGTACTGCGCGACGCGGAGGGAAGTCAGAAAGCTAACTCTGCCACTGGTTTTGTGGCAGAGCGAAGAGGGAGGGGAGGGGGGCTCGCCCGAGCTTGCTGGGACTTTCGGCCGGGCAGGAGGAGACGAATTGGGGGTGCACACTCGGCCAAATCAAGCTCGCCTTCTGCGGCAGGGTCTGGGGTGTCTTTTATAGGTGTTGGCCGCTCCTGCCAGCGCGTGGAGAACGCGCCATTAGGTCTGCCGGCTTGCCGGAGTTGGAAGGAAGGTGGATACCCAAATCTCTCGTGCGTTCGCACGAGAGATTGGGTTCACACCAGCGATTGTAATTGGCTTTATAAGGAAGGGAATTCCTCAGAGAATCCTCCTTCCATTTCTGGGAGGGAATCTCTGAGGGATTAGAGAGCAATCCCTCTCCGAACCTCGCCGGAGCTCGGTTCTGCCCTAGCAATGGAGGCAAGACCGGTTTGCAAAAGAGGCGAAGAACCTAGGGGGCTCTCTGCAAAGGTATTCAAAAGATAGGGACCAATTTGTGATTTGGGTGTACTAAATTGCAAAGTAGGTCAAGATGACCTCTCCTTAGGTCCAAATTTTGGTACAAACCTAATTTGGACCTAAGGAATCCAATGGTGAAGTTGGATTTTAGGTTTGACCTCGTTTGACTGCACAATTTGCGTAAAAACCCAAATTAGGTTAATTGAGGAGCTAGGACCCTAATCTAGGTCAAACTAGGTTCCAAAGGCCAAATTAAGTGTTCTAAACCCTAGAGGATGTTTTTCCATGATTTTTAGAGGGTTTACTTGCTTTTTGTTCGACCGAAACCTTGTTAATTTAAGCGGGTCTGTTTTAGGTTACCAAGTGTCATTTAGTTCTTAGATTGCACATAAACCCATTTCTGATTAACTCAACCCACTTTTTATCTTATTTGGATCATTTGACCTATGTTTTGCTTCTTAGAAATCCCGTTTATGCACTGCAATGGTAAAATTGCAGTTTTAACCTTTATTTCATGTTTTCTTCTCAAAGCACTTGTTCCTTCAGTTAGGCCTTCTTCTAGGTTATGTAGGAGCTTTTATCTTCTTTATTGGGTCAAAATGAGCTAGTTATGGCTCATGATGAGGCTATCATCATTCGACGTAGAGTGTGGCTGCTTCGTCCGCACCTAGAGCTAAGGGGCATATCAACGCCTTGACACACAGGGATGCCAGAGCTTCGGGCTCGGTGGTGGCAGGTATGGTTTCAGTTTCCGGCAGACTCGTTTACACACTTTTCGATTCCGACGCTACGCACTCGTTTGTCGCAGCCAGTTTCGCAGTTAGTTTGGGCCAGGATTATACGCTGTTAGAGAAACCGTTCGTAATCAGAGGTCCGAGTGGTCAGCTGCTTGTAGCTGAGGAGGTGTACACGGATTGCGAAGTCAGCGTCGGGGGACATAGCCTGCCAGCTGACCTGATTATGATACAAATGGAGGACTTTGGCGTAATTCTGGGGATGGACTGGCTGTCCGCTTACCACGCCTTGGTAGACGATTTTGAGAGGAAGATTGTCTTCTCCATGCCGGAGTTGCCTTCTTTCGAGTTTCACGGACAGCCAGTGGACGGAGGCTTCTGGTGCATTTCGGCACTTCGGCCGGTGAGACTTTTGAGCCAGGGGTGTGAGGGCTTCCTAGCTTGTATGGTGGCAGAGCCTAGCCCTGTGGTAGACTTCCAGAGAATCCCGGTGGTCAGAGAGTACCCTGACGTGTTCCTAGATGAGTTACCAGGACTGCCGCCCGAGTGTGAGATCGAGTTTGAGATCTCACTAGTACCAGGGACCAGCCCCATCTCCACCGCGCCATACAGGATGGCACCGCTTGAGCTACGAGAGCTCAAGTCTCAGTTGCAGGACCTTTTGGAGAAGGGTTTCGTAAGGCCCAGTGCGTCTCCCTGGGGAGCCTCGGTACTGTTTGTGAAGAAGAAGGATGGTACCCTACGCCTTTATGTGGACTACCGACAGCTGAATAGGGTCACCATCAAGAACAGATATCCGCTGCTGAGGATCGATGACTTGTTTGACCAGTTGCGGTGTGCCACGGTGTTCTCCAAGATCGACTTGAGGTCTGAATACCACCAGTTGAGGATCAGGGAGGCAGACGTCTCCAAGACAGCTTTCCGCACCCGGTACGGACACTACGAGTTTTTGGTCATGCTGTTTGGGCTGACCAATGCCCCCGCTGCTTTCATGGACCTGATGAACTGGGTATTTAGACCGTACTTGGACCAGTTCGTGGTGGTATTCATTGATGATGTACTCATCTATTCTCGAGATCGGACGCAGCACGGACAGCACTTGCAGATGGTTCTGGACACACTGAGACGACGTAGGCTATTCGCCAAATACAGCAAGTGCGAGTTTTGGTTGAGGGAGGTGACCTTCCTAGGTCATGTGATCTCTGGAGACGGCTTGGCGGTGGACCCAGCCAAGGTCGAGGCAGTGCTCAGGTGGGAGAGACCGCGTTCAGTCACTGAGATTCGCAGTTTCCCGGGACTGGCAGGCTACTACAGACGATTCATCAAAGGGTTTTCACAGATCGCGCGTCCTATGACACAGTTGACCTGGAAGGACGTGCCCTTCACTTGGATAGACGCCTGTGAGGTGTGTTTTCAGGAGCTAAAGGAGAGGTTGACCTCGGCTCCCGTGCTCACCATCCCTGACAGTAGTGGCGGGTTCGTTGTGTACATGGACTCCTCCTTGCAGGGGTTAGGAGGTGTGCTCATGCAGAGGGGTCACGTTGTCGCTTACGCTTCGCGGCAACTGAAGCCCCATGAGCATACCTACCCTACCCATGACCTGGAGTTGGCAGCTGTCGTCTTCGCGCTGAAGACCTGGAGGCACTACTTGTACGGTGAGACCTTCGAGATTTTCACAGATCACAAGAGCCTCAGATACATTTTTGATCAGAAGGAGCTCAACATGAGACAGAGACGTTGGTTGGAGCTCCTGAAGGACTACGACTGCAGCATTTCCTATCACCCGGGCAAGGCCAATGTGGTAGCTGACGCCTTGAGCCGGAAGGCGCCCGCACACTTGTCCAGTTTACAGTTACAGAGTTGGAGCCTTTTGGGGGAGGTGGGCAGTTGGCGACCCCTAGAGTTACGGGGGCACTGTGGGGCAGTGACTGTGACACGACAGACTAGGCCAGAGCTGATAGACCGCATCATCACAGGACAGATGGCCGATCCATACTTACAGTCCTTGCGCGACAGGGTACTGTCAGGAGACCCAGGGGACTTCTCTTTCACAGGCCAGGTGCTGCGCCTAAGGGGACGGTTGTGCGTTTCCAGGGACAAGGAGCTGTTGAGAGAGCTCCTGACTGAGGCACACGGTTCCAGGTTCACCATACATCCCGGAAACACGAAGATGTACCACGACTTGAGACGCGAGCTTTGGTGGAGGGGGATGAAGCAGGTGCTAGTTCAACCACTTGTATATAATATTTTGATGATTTTACAAAATGAAGAAAATGAAATAAAAAATAAGCGTAGCATATTATTTTCTCTCCGTAATAACATATTTGCAGGATTTCAAAAAGCTTTCCAAGATGGGAGATTAAAATCGTGAAGACAAGTAGCATAAGTATTAGGTCTTAGGCTTTTTCATGTAAACTTTCAAAGGTTGTAATTTTCATTTTATTTGAGTCTAGAAATATTGTAAAGAGCCCCCAAACAAAACCTCTAAATAGCTAACTTAGGCTCTCTACACTGAGAATAAATTAGAAACAAAAACCCAACACTTATACTTTTATCAGACGTCCAGGACAACGGTCAAACGTCTGATTTTCCACTTTAAGACGTCTGACAAATGTATCAGACGTCTAATTTTAAAGATTTCTGCCTTTGTTTGTCTCCTCATAAACATCAGTCGAAGGACTTCACTTTCAGACGTCGATAATCTTTAACAGACGTCTGATTGTTTACCCAGACGTCCTCATACTAACCGTTAGACTTCGCCTATGCCAAAAATAATTTCCAGACGTCTTGACATACTTCCAGACGTCTGCCTTTGAACCGTTGGCCATGATTTTCTGTGCGTATCTCTTTCGGCCACATAATCTTTTGGCAGAAGAAGTAGGGAACAGTATTTAGGTTTCCAGACGTCTGTTAATGTTCTCAGACGTCCATAACGATGTCTGATCATCTAAACCTAGAACCCTGTTTGGATCTGATGACAACAGGAACGAATCCACCATTCATTAGACGTCCAATGAAATAATCAGACGTTTTATGAGATAATATCAGACGTCCTTCTTTTGATCCAATAGAGTCCGTTGAGGATGTCCTGCAATATTAGACGACTAGAGGTAAAATCAGACGTCCTGTAAGACGTCTGATCCTATAATTAGACGTCTGATGTTGCTGTCAGACTCATCATTGCCCTGATTTTGTGTGGATTTCGTCCTAAACTCTTGGGATTTGTTTCCAACGGTTAGAAGAGATCTCCCAAGTGTTCTTGTAGGTTCCAAACTTGCCTATAAATAGACTACAACTCCTCTTAGGCAACACACACCTCTTGAGATACAAATCCATTAGAAAAATCTCTTGCTCACTACTTTAAGCTCTATTTTGCCCTTGTGCTATGCTAATACTCTAATCAAAGGGCAAATCCATACTCCCGGCTCACTCCATTCTGCAAGTCATCAGGGAGTTCTTTTCATGCTTAGTAGATAAGAAAGCAACTAAATTATTGGGGTGCTCTATAGGTGTTATTTTACTTCTTAATTTCTGTACTTTGGGTATCCGGTCTGTCGGGTCCCCGTCTCTTCGTTTTGAAGGGAGAAACCTCCATTTAGGGATCGGAGGTGGGATTTGTAATTGAGGTACACTACCCTCGTTTAAGTAGTGTGGATAGTGGATTGATCACCTTGTGATCGAAAATCCTAAGTCAAGAGATTGGCTTAGGTGGTGGTTTTCACCCATCTTGGGTTTCCACCTAAAAATAATTGAGTACATTGTGTGATTGAATCTTTTTTATTACAATATTCTATAATTTCACTATTCACCCCTCCTCTAGTGCAATTTCATTTGGTATCAGAGCAGGTGTTCCGCCTATAGGAGTAACATCCGCGGAAAGATCACATGGAGGGGAAGGCCATTTCCACAAGCAGATTGGAGGGGCAATCCACCACTCGACCACCACTCTTCGAAGGAACCAACTACACTTATTGGAAGCTGAGAATGAAGATGTGACTTCAAGCCAACGATTTCTCCATTTGGGAGAAATGCAAATCCGCATACGTCATTCCTGAGAAACCAGAAACAGGTTACACAGTGGTGCAAATCCATCACCTTGGACTGAATGCCAAGGCAATGAACTCACTCTACTGTGCTCTCAGCTCGGAGGAATTCAACCGCATCAGCCAATGCGAAACCGCCTACGAGATCTAGAGAACCTTGGAGGTAACTCACAAAGGTACATCTAAAGTTAAATCCTCAAAGATAAACTTGTTATCGCAGGAATTTGAAGCTTTCTCTATGAAGGAGAATGAAAAACTTGGGGACATGTACACCCGATTCACGTTAATCGTGAATAACCTCAAGTCTTTGGGAAAGACATTTATAAAGGGGGAGCTTCAAGGGAAACTCCTTCGCTCCCTTGGACCTGAGTGGGAGCAAAAGGTAACGGCAATAGAAGAAGCCAACCAAGTAGAGGATCTAGACATGGAAAATCTACTTGGGAATCTCATAGCTTACGAATCAAAAATGGAGCAAAAGAAGAAATCAATCTCATCGGAGACAAAGAAGAAGACCTTAGCCTTCAAAGCTACTTCGGATGATGAGGTAAGTACTGATGACGAAGAATTCGTTTTATTAGCTAAAAAGTTTAAAAAGTTTCTCAGAAATAGAAGAGAGATCAAGGGAAGGAAAAGAGAGGAAGAACCTCTAATTTGCTATAATTGCAAAAAGAGAGGTCACATAAGGAAAGATTGTCCCTTACTCAAAAGGGATGAGGAGAAGAAACCCAAGAAGCCTTCCGACTACAAGAAGATCTCCAAGCCGAAAGGATTCAAGAAGAAGGCATTTCAAGCAACTTGAGATGACTCCACCTCCAAAGAAGAAGAGGAGGAAACAAATGAAGAAATGGCATGCTTGGGACTAATGGCAACAAATGATGGTTCCGAGTCTGAATCTGAGGAACCTGAGGTAAACCCCTACTCTTTAGATGAATTACAAGATGCCTTTGATTCATTATATATAGATCTTAAGAAAACAAAAACCCAAAGCAAGGCTTTAAAAGAAGAAAAGTTAGAAAATAAGAGATTAATCAATGATCTTGAAGAAAAGAATCTAATTCTTACAAAAGAAACCACTGCTTTAAATATGCAAATAAGAAATCTAATGATTGAGAAAGAGTCATTAACAAATGATTTGTATACAGCAATGAGTGAACAAAAATTTTTAGATAGAGAAGAATTACTCGACAAAATCCATGTGCTTAAAAAATCAAACTCTTTTAAAAAGGATGAAAATGGCTTACTTAGAGTAGAGATTAGGGCATTAGAAGATAAACTAGATATAATGAAAATAGAGATAAATCATCTCAAAGAAAAGTCAAACCAACTTCTTGAGGACCTAGCCAAATTTACAAAGGGGAAAGATAACTTGGACAAACTCATTGCCCATCAAAAACCTTCCTAAAGTAAATTTGGATTAGGCTTTTATGAACCTAGTCAAAGTGAGTCGAAAAAGGACCCTCCTCTAAAGGAGACCACTAACAAATACGGATCCACTTTATAATGGATACCGAAAAGACAACTCTCACTTTGTTTTGTAGGGATGAAAGGACATCATAATGTCAAAAATTGGATATACAAAATGAAGGATGGACGACTCAAATTAGAAAGGCCTATAGAAACACCAAGTCACCATCGAAGATCTTTTGTAGGAGGAAGAAGGTCTACAAGGAGGAAGACAAGGAGACCACCGCCACCAAGGTGGCCGATGGGTGATGGACTCTGGATGCTCCAAACATATGACGGGAGACAAGCGCCTATTTTTGGACCTCCAACCTACGGATGGAGGAACAGTTACATTTGGCAACAACCACAGGGGCCATATTATTGGCCTTAGTAAAATAGGTAACCCTCTCTCTCCTATCTCAAATGTTTCTCTAGTTAAAGGACTAAAACATAATCTTTTAAGTGTAAGTCAAATATATGATAAGGGCTTTAAAGTAGTGTTTACGTCTAAAATATTTGAAATTATGCATGCTTTAACCAATGAAACCCTTCTTAAGGGAACTAGATTTAAAGACATTTATGTCGTAGAATTTGATAAAAATGGCACTTATGAATGTCTTGTAGCAAAAGATGAGTTAAGTATATGGCATAAAAGATTAGGACATATTCATATGAAGCTGGTTCAAAAATTAGCTAAACATGAACTAGTCTGAGATCTTCCTAAAGGAAAATTTTTAAATGAGCCTATTTGTGATTCATGTAAATTATGTAAGATTATAAAATCTAGTTTTAAAAGCAAAGAAGTTATATCTACATCAAGACCTTTAGAACTACTTCACCTAGATCTGTTTGGACCAACAAAATATGAGAGCCTTAGTGGATGCAAATATTGCCTTGTAATTGTAGATGATTTTTCGAGGTTTTCATGGGTTTCCTTCTTGAGATCCAAAGAAGGAGTGTTTTCTGTCTTTTCTGTTTTTTGTAGGAAAGTTCAAACTGAAAAAGGCTACCAAATCACTCGTATCCGTAGTGATCATGGGGGCGAGTTTGAAAATTCCTTGTTTGATGATTTTTGTCAAGAGCATGGTATTGCTCATGAGTTTTCTTTTCCTCGAACACCTCAACAAAATGGGGTGGTTGAGAGAAAGAACCGTACTCTTCAAGAGTGTGCTCGAACATTGCTCATAGACTCGGGGTTACCGAAGTACTTTTGGGCTGAGGCGGTTAACACGGCTTGTTACGTGTTAAATCGCACCTTAATTCGATCCGGATTGCGAAAAACTTGTTTTGAACTATACTATGGGAAAATACCCAAAATTAGTTATTTTAAAGATTTTGGATGTCAATGTTTTGTCTTGAATACCCGCTCTAATTTAGATAAATTTGATGCCAAAGGTGAAGAAGCTATCTTTATTGGTTATTCCTCACGTAGTAAGGCATATCGGGTTTTTAACAAGACCACATTAATAGTGGAGGAAACCCTCCATGTTTCCTTCGATGAATCTCCTCATTCCTCCATTGATCGAGTCAATATGGATGATGAAGATGATTCTACTATTGATGTATTTAACATTCCAAACTCCAATATCCATAATCTTCCAAAAGATTGGATATATCAAAGGGATCATCCCGAAAGTCAAGTCATTGGAAGTGTTTCTGATGGCGTTAAAACCCAATCTCGTTTTAGTTGCTCCTTTGGTCTCTCCGCCTTTGTATCTCAAGTTGAACCCAAGAGTGTCGAGGAAGCGTGCTCCGAAGAAACTTGGATGATGGCCATGCAGGAGGAACTCAACCAATTCCAAAGGAATGAAGTTTGGGATCTAGTACCTAAGCCTGAAGGGCAAACGGTAATAGGTACCAAATGGGTATTCCGGAATAAGTTGAATGAATCCGGTATGGTTATTCGAAACAAGGCTCGGTTGGTAGCACAAGGGTACAACCAAGAAGAAGGAATTGATTTTGATGAGACCTATGCTCCCGTAGCTCGACTCGAATCAATTCGAATGCTTCTTGCTTATGCCGCCTTTCTTGGCTTTAAACTCTTTCAAATGGATGTTATGAGCGCATTTCTTAATGGATTCATTAAGGAGGAAGTTTTTGTAAAATAACCTCCTGGTTTTGAGTCTCATGATAAGCCTCATTTTGTCTACAAATTAAACAAGGCACTATATGGTCTAAAGCAAGCTCCTAGAGCTTGGTATGAAAGGCTCAAAGACTACTTGTTAAATGCAAAATTCTCTATAGGGGAAGCTGATTCCACATTATTCATTAAAAGAAAAGGAAAAGATATTTTATTAGTTCAAATATATGTAGATGATATTATATTTGGTGCTACTAATAAATCTATGTGTAGAAAGTTTTCAGAAATTATGCAGGATGAATTCGAAATGAGTTTGATGGGTGAGCTCAAGTTTTTCTTGGGCTTGCAAATCACTCAGCTCGAAATTGGAACCTTTGTGTGTCAATCAAAATACACAAAGGAGATGCTGAAGAGATTTGATATGTACAAAAGTAAAGGGAAGAACACTCCTATGAGTGTCACAACTTCCCTAGACTTGGACGAATCAGGTACGCCGATAGATCAAAAGCTCTATCGTAGCATGATTGGATCTTTACTGTATTTAACTTCCAGTAGACCTGATATTTTGTTTAGTAACTGCTTATGCGCTAGGTTTCAATCAAACCCTAAACAATCACACCTAAATGCTGTAAAATGAATATTTAGATATCTAGTTGACACATCTGATTATGGCTTATTCTACCCTAGGAGTCCACAATTCAACTTAGTTACATATAGCGATGCGGACTACGCAGGTAGCCGCACCGATAGTAAGAGTACTAGTGGGACGTGCCAATTCTTCGGCGAATCACTAGTCTCTTGGTTCTCAAAGAAACAATCTAGTGTAGCTCTATCAACTACAGAAGCTGAATACATAGCCGCCGCACTAGCATGTTCCCAAGTATTTTGGATGAAAAATACTTTGAAGGATTTTAACTTGATATTTAATAAGATAAAAATATTATGTGACAATACTAGTGCTATCAACCTGTCGAAAAACCCTGTACATCACTCTCGCACAAAACATATTGATGTTCGACATCACTTCTTGAGAGATAATGTACTTAAGGGAGAAATCGAAGTTGAATTTATTTGTACTGAACTGCAATTAGCTGATATTTTCACTAAACCTTTGAATTATGATCGCTTTAATTATATACGTAGGAAACTAGGCATATGTAAGCTAAGTGACATTTGAAGAATTTAGTGATGTAATGGAACCTCCTTTGTCGTGAGAATAGATAGAACCTTGATTCACTAAGTTAAAGGCCTTCATTCTCAGTTCAAACATTCAAATGCACATTCTGTCTAATATCAGACATCTAATTTAATAATCAGACATCTTATACATTAAAATACGTCATCTAAACATCTGGGACAGACGACGCTTTTATGTAACAAAACAGCCATATCAGACGTCTGGAATCCATCACAGACGTCTGTCTCGTCGTCCAGATGTCTTGACAGATGTCTATCTCGGAGACAAAACATGTACTACCTGTCGAACGTCTGAATATGTGGTTAGACGTCGCAGGGGTCATCTGACATGAAAATCGGACGACTCTGTAACTTTAGGCAAAAATCCAGGAAGGTCTGTCTGCAGAAATCGGACGTCTAATATTAGATTTAGACGTCTTCGGTGTCGTTTGTGGCAGAAATCAGACGACAACCTGGAGAATAAATCATTTTCCAGGGGAGGATTCCTCGTCTGGTTTTTTGTCTGATGAATAAAACAGACGTTGCCATAAAAAGGGCTAAAATCCCTCAGGCAAATCCTGACGTTTGACATCATCCCCAGACGTCTGATCGGGGAAGAATCTGCGCATCGTGATTGTTCTCTGGACGGTTTGAAATGTAAATCTCCTCAACTTCAGGGGGAGACTTGCTACGTGACCTTGGGATATAAGATCCCCTTCGCAAAGGTCCCACTCTCCGCTCCAAAATCCCTACCGCTCTCCCTCACACCCGACAGTCCACAGCAGCAGTTGGCGAAGTTCTGCTCGCCGCCAGACGACCGTCGCGCCTCCTCGACGACTGACGGAACTGCTGCTCCTCTGCGCGCGTCCTCCCTGCCTCTCGACCGCGCATTTGCAGGCTTCCCTCCTCCCGTGGGTATACCCTCTCAACTCCTAGGGCGTCTCCATGCCTTTTTTTTCCCACGACCTTGCAGCATCTAGTAGCTTCTTGATTCACTTGACCTACTTGCACATTTCATATCATTATCAGCCTTAGAACCCTAACCCTCGGTCAAGAAAACCCTTTTAGCCCTAGCTGCATCTTCCATGGCAAGGGTATTACCTCATGAGGTTCAAGCTGACATTTTAGTGGATTGAATCCAAAGGTATATTGCCACAACTACATGGCAGGTTGTATTGCCTCAAGGCATACTGCCACACATTTTTTCAATGATGATTGCATTGTTTGAATCTATGTTTTGGGTGAATGTTGTTTGGTTGGTTGAATCTTCTTGTATGGATGTTTCTTTTTTGCAGGTATTCTATCCTCAAAACACCACCCATTTTTTTTCTTTCAAAAACCTAACCGCCCATTCCACCAAATATGCCTCCCCGTAGGAAGCAAGTTGAGGGATCTTCCACTTCCTCTTCCACTTATTTGGCAGATCAATTGCGGGGCAACATCGCTAGGCAGCGATTTCGTCGTTTTGCGAATGCCAAAGTTAAATGCCCTCGTTTTATTGTTTGGAATGATTTTGCCCATTTGAACCTTCGGAAACACTTCCAAACTCTCCATCTCTTTCAATATTTTGACCGTCAATTCCACTCCGGCATTGGAACTCTTGGTGTGTTCCCTGATCTTTGCCGTCTCTTTTATGCCAACATCGTTGAGGACTATAGCAACGATGAACTTGAACTCCATACCCGCCTATTTGGTCGCAAAATACACATCACATCCGAAACTATTTCCGACCTTCTAGCCATCCCCAATGAGGGAAATGATTTCAATGATATTCTGAGGCAATACGACCCAGAAATCATCAATGAAGAGTTAGTTCTCCCTGAAAAATATGTTGAAAACCTTGGCACCCTACCGTGCAAAAATCTCAAACCCCTTCCACGTCTACTCTCTCGCATTTTTGTGTGGGACCTCCTAAACAAATCGGGAGGTTTTGATTACATCTCGCGCCAACACAAGGCGCTCCTTTTTGCGGCCGTCCGTCATATTCCTTTCAATTATTGCCGCCTCATTGTTCGCGTCATGAACGAAGACCATGGGGCATCACTTCCGTTTGGGTCTATTCTATCCAAAATATTTTCAACCCAGCGGATTTCCATAACTGACCAAGCAGTTGACAAGAAAATTGAGCCTTACAACCGGGCCACAGCCGCCAAGATGCATATACTTAGGGAGCATCTTGAGCCCGCTGACGAGCCCATGGAAGAAGAGCCCCTTCCACCATTTCCAGACTTCCATGAACCACAACCCCTTCAAATAGAAGCTTCCTGCTCGAGCTTTGATGAAGCATGGGATCCAGCCACAGATTCCCTCTCCTCCAGCATCTCCCTCCTGCTGCGTCGAACCGGCGAGATGTACACCTACATGGGAAGCATGCGCCGCGACATCAACGAACTTAGATCAGATGTTCAAAATTTGCAAATGGGACAAGGACCCGCTTGTCGCCGCCGCTGCCAAGATCAAGAAGAATAGTTTAGTGCTTCTATTTTTCTGCCTTTTATTCCAAGTTTGTATTAAGGGGCCTTGACCCCGTACTTAATATTTTTGGGAACAAATAGCTGGTCCATGCTTAAATATTTCTATTCCTAATCAATTTTCCTTAATGCCTTGTCATCTTTTAAACATGCAATTTTATTCATGCACTCTACTTTGTAGATATCACTCTTGTAGTTTGGATTTCAACTCCCTTTAACAACCCTTCATGATGATATTCAAAAAGGGGGAGAAGAATGTAGGTAAGAACTTAAGGAATAATATAAAAAAAAAAAACCTTCTTAAATAGATAAAGACTACCAAATACAACCTTTAGGGGGAGGAAATAGGAACCTACAGCTATATTTTGGAAATCATCAAAAAGGGAGAGATTGTTAGTTTAACCACTCGTATATAATATTTTGATGATTTTATAAAATGAAGAAAATGAAATAAAAAATAAGCGTAGCATATTATTTTCTCTCTGTAATAACATATTTGCAGGATTTCAAAAAGCTTTCCAAGACGGGAGATTAAAAGCGTGAAGACGAGTAGCATAAGTATTAGGTCTTATGCTTTTTCATGTAAACTTTCAAAGGTTGTAATTTTCATTTTATTTGAGTCTAGAAATATTGTAAAGAGCCTCCAAACAAAACCTCTAAATAGCTAACTTAGGCTCTCTACATTGAGAATAAATTAGAAACAAAAACCCAACACTTATACTTTTATCAGACGTCCAGGACAACGGTCAGACGTCTGATTTTCCACTTTAAGACGTCTGACAAATGCATCAGACGTCTAATTTCAAAGATTTTTGCCTTTGTTTGTCTCCTCATAAACATCAGCCGAAGGACTTCACTTTCAGACGTCGATAATCTTTAACAGATGTCTGATTGTTTACCCAGACGTCCTCATACTAACCGTTAGACTTCGCCTATGCCAAAAACAATTTCCAGACGTCTTGACATACTTCCAGACGTCTGCCTTTGAACCGTTGGCCATGATTTTTTGTGCGTATCTCTTTACGGCCACATAATCTTTTGGCAGAAGAAGTAGGGAATAGTATTTAGGTTTCCAGATGTCTGTTAATGTTCTCAGACGTCCATAACGACGTCTGATCATCTAAACCTAAAACCCTGTTTGGATCTGATGACAACAGAAACGAATCCACCATTCATTAGACGTCCAATGAAATAATCAGACGTCTTATGAGATAATATCAGACATCCTTCTTTTGATCCAATAGAGTCTGTTGAGGATGTCCTGCAATATTAGACGACCAGAGGTAAAATCAGACGTCCTGTAAGACGTCTGATGTTGCTGTCAGACTCATCATTGCCCTGATTTTGTGTGGATTTCGTCCTAAACTCTTGGGATTTGTTTCCAACGGCTAGAAGAGATCTCCCAAGTGTTCTTGAAGGTTCCAAACTTGCCTATAAATAGACTACAACTCCTCTTAGGCAACACACACCTCTTGAGATACAAATCCATTAGAAAAATCTCTTGCTCACTACTTTAAGCTCCATTTTGCCCTTGTGCTGTGCTAATACTCTGATCAAAGGGCAAATCCATACTCCCGGCTCACTCCGTTCTGCAAGTCATCAGGGAGTTCTTTTCATGCTTAGTAGATAAGAAAGCAACTAAATTATTGGGGTGCTCTATAGGTGTTATTTTACTTCTTAATTTCTGTACTTTGGGTATCCGGTCTGTCAGATCCCCGTCTCTTCATTTTGAAGGGAGAAACCTCTGTTTAGGGATCGGAGGTGGGATTTGTAATTGAGGTACACTACCCTCGTTTAAGTAGTGTGGTTAGTGGATTGATTACCTTGTGATCGAAAATCCTAAGTCAAGAGATTGGCTTAGGCGGTGGTTTTCACCCATCTTGGGTTTCCACCTAAAAATAATTGAGTACATTGTGTGATTGAATCTTTTTTATTACAATATTCTATAATTTCACTATTCACCCCCCCTCTAGTGCAATTTCAGAGGGATGTGGGTGAATTCGTGCAGCAATGCTTAGTGTGTCAGCAGGTGAAAGCTGAGAATCAAAGGCCTGCAGGGCCGCTACAGCCGCTTCCAGTGCCATAGTAGAAGTGGGAGAGCATCACCATGGACTTGGTGGTGGATTTACTTGCTACCCAGCGAGGACACGACGCAGTCTGGGTAATTGTGGATAGACTGACGAAGACGGCACGATTCTTGCAGATCCGAGTCACTTTGGGACCAGCACAGTTGGCAGAGAGGTATATCCGCGACGTGGTACGACTACACGGAGTTCCACGAGAGATCGTATCCGACTGGGATACCCGCTTTACGTCCCAGTTTTGGGTTGAGTTTCAGCAGGCCCTGGGGATGCGGTTGAGGTATAGTACAGCTTACCACCCCTAGACGGAATGGCAGTCTGAGCGCACGATACAGACACTTGAGGACCTTTTGCGTGCCTGTGTACTAGACTGGAGGGGCTCTTAGGAGGAGCACCTGCCCCTGGCGGAGTTTGCATACAACAACAGCTATCACTCGAGCATCGGCATGGCTCCCTACGAGGTTCTGTACGGACGGAGGTGTACGGCACCCTTGAGTTGGGTTGAGGTGGGAACCAAGTAGGAGGTTGGCCCCAGGTTGATCCGGAAGAGTCAGGAGGTAGTCGAGCAGATCCACAAGCGACTCCGCACTGTCAGGAGCAGACAGAAGAGCTACGCGGTTCGGAGATGCAGAGAGGTGCAGTTTGAGGTTGGGGACCACGTCTTCCTTCGTGTTTCGCCCATGAAGGGCCTACAGCGGTTTGGGGTGAGAGGGAAGCTTGCGCCGAGGTTCGTGGGGCCCTTTGAGGTCCTGGAGCAGGTTGGACCCGTTGCTTACGGACTTGCCCTCCCTCCTCAGCTTTCTGGTGTACACGACGTGTTCCACGTGTCCAACCTCAGGAAGTACGTAGCAGATCCCAGTCATGTACTGAGTCACGAGAACATCGAGGTGGGCGACGACCTGACCTACCCCGAGCGGCCAGTGCAGATTCTTGACCGAGCCGTCCGCAGTTTGAGACGAAAGCAAGTACCCCTAGTGAAGGTTTTATGGAGGAGCCAGCGGTACGAGAAGGCTACCTGGGAGCCTGAGGCGGCAATGCGGGAGCGGTACCCGGAGCTCTTCGCGGGTACATCTTTAGGACCGGCTTCGGTCCTCTTTGAGTTTGCTATGTTTTTATATGACGTTTTTCCCGCACCCTAGTTAGCGCAAGTTTCGGGGACGAAACATCCTTTGAGTTTGCTATATTGTTACGAACGCGGTTTCAAGACGTCTTTTTAAGACGTCTGGGAGGTGGCCCAGACGTCTGACCAGACGTCTGGAACCCCTTCCAAACGTCTGGGATTTAATTTCTGCACGCGCAGACCTGCGAACGCCCTCTTTTTCCCTCTCTACTCCTGCAGGCGCAGGCTGCGCTCCCTCCCTCTCTCTCCCTGCGCGGCCTTAAAAGGCCCTCGCCCTCTCCCTCACTCTCATCTCCTCCACTTCCTTCTTCTTCTTCTTCCAGCCGGTGCGAGAGCGCGAGCGCGAGCGAGCGGCGACAGCTGCAGCTGTGGCTAGTTGCGGGAGGACGTGTTGCGCGATGGAGGAGAAGCTCGACCGTGAGGGCTTGAGCTTGTCGGGGTAGCTAGAGCCGGCCGGCGGGGGAGCAGCGGGCGTGGAGTGACGCGGGAGGGCTGCTGTAGCTCGAGCAGCAGGCGGACGAGGCGCGGCGCGGCCGTGCGTCGCGGGCGGAGAGCGAGTAGAGCTCTGATTCTGGAAATTTTTCCAGAATCAGACTTTTGAGCTTCCAACCAGACGACGGTGAAGACGTTTGGAGGACTGTCCAGACGTCTGGCAAGTGAGTTATTTTCGTCCTTCTTCCTTTTCTGTGACCGTTCGTACTGAGAGCGAGGAGTGGGTACGTGCAGGTTCTGAGATTCGCCATCCAACGCGAATCGGACGTCTGGCCGTAGTGCCAGACGACGGGAAGGACTTCCAGACGTCCGGGGTGACCATCGGACGTCTGGGAACTTGGCCAGATGCCCCCGCAGGCTTTTGGACGTCTGAGAGACTACGCAGAACAAAGGTACCATCTGACCCACATTTTAAGACGTCTGGAAGAGGTTCCAGACGTCTAATTTTGGACTATTTCGTCGTTTTCGACCCATTTAGGGCCCGTTTGGAGTCTGTTTTCCGCTTTTCGAGTTGCGTTCTTTTCGGAATAAAATCCTCTACTCGTCTACAGTAATTATATACTATTCTGAGAAACTCCTTGTGTTTGATCCTTGTGATAGGATCCCGTTCCATTGCAGTCCTGGGGGTTGCGGAGGCGCGGGGGATTTCCGACCACTCCCCCAGCACTCTCGTTGTAGCTGGTAGAGTGGCTTTAAAAATTATTAACATAATTTGTTACAATTATGGAACAATTAATAGAACCTAGGGTATTGCATGAATCCTAGGAATGAGAAACCAGATTGAATGATAGATCCTAGGGTATTACATGAATCCTAGGGCTGGAAAACTAGATTGAATGATAGATCCTAGGGTACGGCATGAATCCTAGGACTTGAAAACTAGTGATATGAGTATAGATATTGCAGTCCTGGAAAATGTGGAAAGGAAATAATAGCTGCCTGTAAATTGATTTTAACAGCTGCCTGTTATGAATAAATGAACATGATTGAGAATATGGGTTGTATGAAGGTGAAACTGAAAGGGGTGAAACCTGAATGTGCTGAGTTGAAAGAGCTGGAATCCTACGGGAAATTAGGAGTAGAACTCCTGGAAAGAGAATGAAATGGAACCGAGAAAGAAAGACGTGGAAGTGTGTTATCTCTTGGGTACGTAGTACCAGGGGAAGCACCTGTTACCTGCTTAGTGCAGAGCGAAGCCAGCCACCCCAGGGACCCGGGGTTAGGTCTGGCCACTTTGTACCGACTTTTTGGCCCTCGTGTACACAGTACCGAGGAGAGCTACTAGTGTAGAGCGAGTACTAGCTACCCCACGGGCCCCGGGGTTCTGCTAGCTCACCTACATCGACTTGCTAGGCCCACTGTGGAGGGGCGAGGGTAGTCAGGCGAGGGTGCGCGAACTGTGGAGGGGCAAGGCCCCTATTTGGTTACTGTGGAGTGGTTGGACCCCTATTACTGAGAGGGCTCTGCCCTATACTGGTTCCGTGTTGTGCTTTGAGGCGTACCCGTTAACGGAAATGACTGACCGCATGCCAGTGCAGGGTAGCTACCCGTGCGTTTACCGCGCGTGCCGTAGTCACCGTTACATCTGTCAGTGACCTTGGGGTGGTTGATTGAGAGTAGGATCACCACGGGGGACTCTCCCGGCCAGGAGAGCACCACGTGTTACTTTTACCTTTCGGAAAAGACTGCAATCAAGATCGTTCCCACGAGGAACATCCCAGATCAAGTGAAGAATCTGACAAATAAATAAATCGTGAGATGATAGAAAGACGTAAATAAAGAAAGTAACAAACTATAACAGCTACTGTACACTCTACTGTTTCTTTAGTTTTAGTTGCCACTCTACTCAGCATTTCGCTGACGTGTTACACTCGTTACTTTTCAGGACCAGGTGTTGAGCAGCCAGTGTTAGCGGCTGCAGAGGACGCTAGGCCGAGTAGGGTCCAGTAGAGTTACCGCTGTTCTTTTGTGCCCTTTTTGCTCCACTGTAGTGAGTAGTTCTTGTTACTCTCTATACTTTTCCTTACTTGTAGTTCATGTTATGTTATAAATGTTGTTCTACTGTTGTGGTGGTACATGCTGTAGTAGTTCCTTTTCTTATTGCTGTATTTTCGTTACTGCTAGTTATATTCATGCTGAATGTGGTTTATTTTACTTCTCTTTTGGTTACTTCCTTGTTGGACGACTAGGTCTTGGGATTAGTCGAGTCGGTCCGGTTCTCGTGTCTCGTAGGGACTCGGGAATCGGGTCGTTACAGCTGCCCTGCATTTATAAAAGAAGAAAGCATGCACAGCCATGCCCTGGCTATGCATGAGGCTGTGCATGGCTCATGGCAGGGAGAGGCTGGGCATGCGGTGATAAACGCCAGTTTATCATCACTTTTATGCTTTAAAACTAACCTAGCTCTTAGGATTTTACTCTGCAAACGGGTTTTTGGGCTGCATTTAGGCATAAATTAGGATAGGCATGCATTGCATTTTTTATTGTCATTTTAATGAGTTTTTGTGAGTGTTAGGGATGTACAGATGCACAGATCCCTAAAACCCTAGCACTCAAGAAGGCAAATGGTGAAGGAGAAGCCCAGACTAGCTGGAACTCAGCCTAATCCAGCTCACCTCAGCTTGATCCAGCTCACCTCAGCTTGATCTAGATCACCGCAGCTGGAACCTAGCTTACTTGAACTAGGGTTAGCTCATCCCAGCTCCATTCAGCTAATCTCAGCTGGATGGCAGCTCAAGAGAGTTCACCTTAGCTCACCCTAGCTCAAGTCAGCTCAGATCCAGCTCAACTTAGCTGAGTCTAGCTCACCTCAGCTCCCACTAGTTCACAGGGAGCTCTAGCTAGCTCAGCTGAGTTGACAGGAGTTCACCCCAGCTCAGATCCAGCTACATCCAGCTCCCCTCAACTCCAGCCAACTGAAGAAGAATTCATCTCAGCTCAGGAAGCTCAAGTCCAGCTCCCGGGGATTCAGCTTAGCTCATCTCAGTTGAGCTAAGCTACCTTAGCTGCCTCAACCAGCTTGATTCTCCCCGATAGCACCAGACCTAGCTCACCTTAGCTCATTTTGGTAGAAGCTAGCTCACTTTAGCTTGGCTTAGCAACTAGCAAAGAACTAGCAAGCTAAGCCAGCTAGAGTAGCCCCATGCCAGCCTCTTCAGCAGCAGCCAGCTCCAGCTCCAGCTCCAGACTTCTTCTCCTCAGTTCCCTCCTCCAAACCCTAGCTCCAACACCTTCTCCTCTACTCCTCCATTAGCTAAGCTAGCTTAGCTTAGCTTAGCTTAGCTTAACTTAGCTATGCTCCAACTTCCTTGGCTTGTACTACCCCAAAAACCCACCTACCAACTCTACCCAACTAGCTCCACCTAAGCTCCACATAAGCTAACCTACTTGGCACCAACCTAACCTACCCACCACCTCCAAAAGACACCTAAAATTGGCGCCAAAAACTACCCATAACCACCCCTTAATGGCGCCACTTTTCCCTCCAAAATCCCCCCCTCATCTCCACCACACAATCCTCCTTGAATCCATCTCCACCATCCACCTAACCCTCCTTCTAGAAGACCCCATGTTGGGGTGTCTCTCCACCACCAAAAGACACCAACACCACCATAACCACCCCCTTTAACACCCCTTGGGGTGGCGCCAACTAACCCTAGCCATAGGATCACCAACCACCCTCATCCTTCCATCCTAGCCCTCCATTTCAAGGGGTACCTTAACCCCCCATCCTACCCTATAAAAAGACCACTACCCACCACCATTCAAGCGATCCTTGGCTAGCCATTTCACTCTCATATTCCACCAAGAATCCCACGTCCAAGAGAGAAGAAGAAGAAGAAGATTAAGGGGATATTCTGTCCCCTTGGTGCCTTCCCCTCTTCCCTTCTCTCTTGGGTCACGCCAGCCAAAGGAGAAGCAGGCAAGGAAGATCTTGGAGGAGATCTTGAAGGTGGTCACGCAACCTTGGAGGAGTTTTAAGGGTGGTGCACGCCCACCCCTTTGGAGAGAGCATTAAAGGTGGTAGCTTCCACCATGGAGGAACTCTCAAGGAAGGAGAAGAGGGAGGCCCTCTTTTCAAGCCAAGGAGCAGCTAGGCTTGGAGCAAGAAGACAACCTTCTTCACCATTGTTACAAGAGGATTTGTGTTTCTTTTCTTGCTTTTAAATTGTGCAATTATAGTATAAGCTTTCCTCTACTTGTCCTTGAAAAGAACACTCATTCTACTCAATCAAAAATTGCCTTCTTTTAAGCTTTTTATTGCAGTTGTTTGTTTTGGTTCTAGCACTTATTTCACCTCTTCTTCCTAATTACCCTAGGCCTACACTTGCCTAGAGTGAGCTTAGGAAGAAGATATTTCTATCTTTTAGATTTTTAATCATTTGTAGGTGTTAGTTCTTTTCGCTACAATCTGCCGTTTGCCCTCGTCTTTTCAAAATACAAAAAAATTACATATTGAAAAATATTAAAAAGAAAGTTGAGATTGTATTCCAAGCAAGAGAATCAATTTTTGCAACCATATTTCCTCCTTGGACGACCCTAGATGCTCCCCTATCTAGGATATAAATTTTAAAAGCGTAAGCGGATTCGCGTGTTACAACGACGTTAAAAACCCGCTTTTACAAATCACGCGTATTTCGCTGTCACTTTTTGGCGCCGTTGCCGGGGAGGCAACGGCTTTGCATTAACACATTTTCTCTTGCTTGAAGTGGATCTCATCCCCTTCTCTTTCTTTCTTTTGTGTGTGCAGGAACTACAGCGGGAAGGCGGGAATTTGGAAGAGAGAGCTCAAAGGTCCTTTTCTTCCCGCGAAAATTCAGGTTGGTTCCTCTTTCTAGTCACATAATTAATTAAAACTACCAAAAAAATATTAAACTTGGCTTTCAGGACCCTAAACACTTAAATTAAGTGGAGTGGTGCATTTTAAAATCATTGTTTGCTTGTATGCTTCTTTAGCACCATTCCATTGCAAGTATTGGTGTTCTGTTTTTCGGGTCTAGATTTCTGTCCAGACTTGAAAAATCTATTCCTAACACCACAGGCCTCCTAAAATCATAAAATTTCATAGAGTGATTCCCAATTAAGTTTGGAACATCTGTTCCAAATTTCAGATCAATTATATTTTTATTTAATTTTTAAAAATTCGTGGATTACAGAGGGGTCACACCCTCTAATCTTCCTGTTTTGCTACTGTCCGCGAATTTTCAGAATTTTTATACTCATCCAATTTTTGTGAAATTTATCTTGTTGGAATCCCTGTGAAATTTTACATATCATATAAAATCATAAAAATTTTCTGAGGTCGGTGGTAATACTGAAAAGTCCATAATACCCACGGGTATTATTTCTGGACTTTGACACCAGTACAATTAAAAATTCAAAACTATTATCAAACAAATTCCTAAAATCTTACAAAAATTTTTTCTGGAATCCTTGTTTGATTTTCTTCAAAGTAGTGGTGTTGTTTGACTTGTTTGGACCACTACTTAATTCTGAAAGCTAAAAATAATTCATTGGTAGTTAAATTTCTGTCTTAGGGATAATTGGCTTAGGGTTTCTTCTTTCTCTTTAGAGACTCAATTAAAAGGAAATATACAATCACACATACAACTTGTCTTTCCTTTGATTGTGAACTTTCAAACTTGTTTGAAAACTTAAAGAGAAAAACCCTAAAATTCATTTAATTAAATCAAATCCTAAAAGACAAAAATACAAAAAAAAATTGTGTGACAACTTGATTTTTATTGGAGCCACTCTCCAATTCCTGCACACACACAAAAAAAAAAATCAAATAACAGGGCAACAACCCAATAAACGCCCTCCACATTCCGTGTGCACTATAGAATCCTAGACCTAATTAAAATTTGTAGCAACTTGACCCCTAAGGCTTTATCAACTTAGGCTTGCTATTTAGGTCTTAAGTTTTCTTTAGTGAGTACCAATTTTGTCATCTATATCTGGTGTTCAGGCTGAGGGGCCGTGTCAAATGACCAGGCGCGGGTTTGTACAAGCACCTGGGGTTTTCCCTGGGAAACGTTTGGGCCCAAACCTCCCCTTAAGCAACTTGGTTAGATTTGTTGATAGAACGGGTATTCACTATTGACTACTTATTTCCTATATAGATCAAGTCTTAGGTTATTATTAGGGAGTCACAATTAAGTTAGGTCTAGTTTTTGTTTGTTTGAATTGCACACTTTCTCTCATCTCTTTCTCTTCTCCTCCTCTCCCCGTTCTTCCATTTTATGCACGGGCGACGGTCTCAAAATCCGCACTTGGAAGGACCATTTGATTTCGCCCCCCACGTAAAAAGATCACTTTTTCTGTCTTCTCCTGAAAAAATGGAAACACAACAAAATAGGTCCACTGACCCTTCCACGTCTACCTCTAACCCCACCTCTAACCCTAATTCTAACCCTTCCACCCAAAACCCAACCACCAGTAACTTCCCACACTTGGAGCTCCCCAATCTTGAGCTGCCCCACACACAACATCAAGACCCCCTACTTGATCTTTTAAAATTGATGGCCGATCAGATTAATAAATTAAATTCCAATCAACAAACATTGACTAGGAACATCCAAAACCTAGCCAATCCAAGGCCAAACCCACCACCCCGTCAGCAGCCTGTTGTTCCTCTAAAAGATTTCTATGATCCGTCTTATTATGAGGAACGACCAGGGGTGGTCATACCAGAGGGGGACTTTGAGATCAAGCCAGCCGTCCTGAACCTGATTAAACACTTTCATGGCCTTCCTAGGGAAGACCCTTTCAGCCACCTTGAAGAACTAACTCTTCTTGCACAGACAACCCGTTCCCGAAATGTGCAAGAAGACATATGGCTGATGCAGCTTTTTCCATTATCTCTTAAAGATAAGGCCGCTTATTGGTTCAGGACCATTGGCCGACCCATTACAACATGGCCTCAACTCAAGAGTGCCTTCCTCAAGAAATTCTTTCCCATAGGTCGTACCAATTCCTTACGAAGATCTATTACGACCTTTCACCAAAAATCTGGCGAAACTTTCCATGATTCTTGGGAAAGATTTCAGGACCTTTTAAGAAGTTGCCCGCACCACGAGATTCCCTTGTGGCAGCTCGTGCAAATCTTCTATCATGGATTAGAAGATCAAATCCGACAATTTGTCGACGCCTCGTGTGGCGGCAACTTTTTAAATAAAGATGCAGAAAGTGCCTATGACCTGTTTGAAGAAATGAGTGAAAACTCATTTAATCAAGCTTCCATGAACACATTTTGCAGAACCCAAAATCCGCAGTTCGGTGTTCATGAAATAGGCGCTCAATCTATCCCAGTCGCCCAAGACGATCTTCAAATGATCGCTCAGAAACTCGACCAGATGCATATTAATCAGAAGAAAATTGAGGAAAGACTCGCCACATCAATTCAAGCTCCACGACCACATCTAACCCAACCTAACTTTCCACGAAGAGAAAATTTGCACAATCTCAACACCACTCCTGCTGATTATTCTGAGGTTGCCCATGATTCACTGGGGAATTTCAATTATCCAGATCTTAACCCCACCCAAAATATTTCTGCCATCCAGGAGCCCTTTAAAAATTCTTCCAATTGGAAAAATTACCTGAACTACTCCTGGAATAATCAAGTTTCCTCCCAACCATATCATTTTAATGGGTATGGGTCGAATCCAAATTTCCATCCTGGGCCATCCCAACAAGATATCAATGCCCAGATGCTACGGACCCTGCAGGATATGCAAACAAAAATGACGGAAGTAACCCGCAACATCACAAATCTGAACAATCAGATTGGGGTTGCTCCCACGCAAAGACCTGTAGGACATCTTCCGTCCCAACCCATACCCAATCCCAATCACCAAGGGAACCATTATATGGGCAGAAATCCACATTATCCAAATCAGCCTCCTCCTAATCCACCTCAGCAGCCGCCCAGGTTCCTGCAATCACAGGCCCCCCCACCTCCTCCAAATAATAATCCGACTGCACATGCAGTTACCTTGAGGAGTGGGAAAACCACCACTGACCCCGAGCCTTCGCACGAACCTGGTAAGATACATGTGCAAGTTGACTCCCCACCTCCCCATCAGGAAGAAAAAGAACAACAAAAATCTCAAGACAAGATTCCTATCCCTTTCCCACAAGCTCTCTACCCTACCACCAACAAAAGAAAGAAATCTGAGCCCACTACAGAAGAACTCATGGAGCTATTTGGGCAAGTTCATATCAATATCCCTCTCCTAGATGCCATTAAATATATACCTGCCTATGCTAAATTTTTAAAGGAGATTTGTACTCCTAAAAGGCAGGCCAAAAATCTAGGACAGGTGCATCTTTCGGAGACAGTAAGCTCTGTCATACAGAGTAAGCTGCCTCCTAAGATGAAAGATCCGGGGGCGCCTTTAATTTCTGTAATTATTGATGACACTACATTTAATCGCGCCCTCCTTGATCTTGGTGCCTCAGTAAATATTATTCCCACGAGTTTATTCGAAGAATTTCAGATCGGTGAATTAAAACCCGTCGAGGTTACTTTGCAATTAGCCGACCGATCTACAATCAAACCTCGTGGGATTGTCGAGGATGTATTAGTCAAGGTCCAGAATTGTGTCTTCCCTGCAGACTTTCTGGTTCTTGACATTGAGGCACCCGAATCATTACTGGACTCCCCGATAATCCTCGGACGCCCCTTTTTGGCTACTGCAAAGGCAAATATCAATTGCCACACAGGCAAAATGGATATCAACTGTGCAGGCCAAACTATCACCTTAGATATTTTTAAATCCTCCAGGAGATTCCATGATGATAACTTCTTTGAGGACTCAGATACTGAAATTTCTAATATGGTGGAGACAATGTTAATAGATACCCTTACCGACCACAGTTTTTTTGAGTACTCTGATTCAGACTCAGTGGTCGGCGAGATCTGTGATCCGGAAACTTGTCTTGACTCCAAATCTATTCCTGATACCCCCCCTCACCCACCCACTATTCACACACCTAATTTTTCCACACTAACTCACCATTCCTTCCCCGACCCCTTTCTTACGGACCTGCCACCAACCCCGCCCGAGTTTGGCACCCAACCTGAATTAAAACCATGGCCAGACTCGAGCCACACTTATCAATTTCCATCTCACTTTGATCCCAATATTATTTCTAATCAATTTTCTAGGGATCTTGACGAAGACACCTTTTTTGCGGGCATCCAAGTGTCCAATTATTTACATGATTTTCCGTCTTCTGTGCATACCTTCATGCCCGGCTGAATGGCGTAAAAGATAGCACTAGATGGGAGGTAACCCATCATTTTTTTTCTTGCTTTTCCTTTTTCTTCTTTTTCCAGGTTTTATTCATCCTAAACCCGACCGTTCTTCACTAAGGTAATTCCTTTTCCCTCCTAATGCATGAGGACATGGCATATCTTGAGCATGGGGGGGTGTTTTTAAATTTTTACGATCGATTTAGGATGTTTAAAACCTAAAAACATGCAATTTTCTTTAATTTATTTCCTTCTTGCATACCCAAAAAAAAAAAAAAATGTTGAAAACTTTTTGAGGAAAAATTTTGAAATCAGGACTAAGGTCGAAAAATTCACTTTTGGTACAATGGGATTTAATCTTTAACAAACTAAGGATGAGGATATGGATCTGATCATTAGAATTCCAGGGTCTATTTTAGACTAGATCAGATATCCTTCTCTAAAATTCCACCTGAACTCATGATAGTTCAGGTGACTTGATCCTATTTTGTAATATGGAAAGTATTTGACTTAGTTTTTGATTCAAAAACTTGCGGTTCTTGAGAAACTTCTTGTGTCACTCTTCACACACAAGCCAACACTTAAAAATAACTAAAAATTTGAAAAACTCCCTTGTTTGGACTTAGTGAAAGTCTGAAGCAGATCATTGGTTTGAGTTCCCACCGCCGAGAAGGAGGAAAATGCCTCCTTTAAGGACGCGATGTCAACATGTTACCACCTCGGCGCTGCTCTATATCTATATTTCATATCTTTAGACGGAGCATTAAAGCGCATTTCAGCAGCTCAAGTGTCTTGGACGGTGCTCTACCTATAGCATCGGAGCAAGAGCTCGAGTTTGTTTGGAGCGCCCCTTGTCACCGCATCGTGTTTTGGGGTTGTGAGCTCCTGGGTGGTGTCATGGACAGTGCTATCTCGAAGTACTGGCGCCAGAGCCCCCTCGAGGAATGGTAACGGGAATGATGATACCGACACATCTGTTGTAAGACTAAGCTAAAAATAAGCATGGGAGAGAAAAAAAAAAATAATAATAATAACATGTCCTTATAAAGGTTGGCTTTTCACAAGCACAGACACAAGGTTTTAAAGGAATTTGCAAGTTGCGAATCAGATTCACGAGCCAGAAAAATCCTAAACATTTCAAGTCATCTGAATTAACAAGGGGTTAATTTGTGAATTTTCTGAGGATATATTGATCCCGTTCTATCTAATTGTTGGATCCAAAAACAAATCCTGATGTTTATCTTCAACAAATCCCGTATCTCCTGTGTTTTAATCTACCAAGGTCCCTTAATCACTTTTTCTCCTCAAAAGTCAAAAAAAAAAAAAATTAGATTTCCCAAAAATTCCGTTTTCCAAAAAAATTAATGTTTTGCTAAGAGACTAGCAAAAGATAAGCATGGGGGTGTGATAAACGCCAGTTTATCATCATTTTTAAGCTTTAAAACTAACCTAGCTCTTAGGATTTTACTCTGCAAATGGGTTTTTGGGCTGCATTTAGGCATAAATTAGGATAGGCATGCATTGCATTTTTTATTGTCATTTTAATGAGTTTTTGTGAGTGTTAGGGATGTACAGATGCACAGATCCCTAAAACCCTAGCACTCAAGAAGGAAAATGGTGAAGGAGAAGCCCAGACTAGCTGGAACTCAGCCTAATCCAGCTCACCTCAGCTTGATCCAGCTCACCTCAGCTTGATCTAGCTCACCGCAACTGGAACCTAGCTTACTTGAACTAGGGTTAGCTCATCCCAGCTCCATTCAGCTAATCTCAACTGGATGGCAGCTCAAGAGAGTTCACCTTAGCTCACCCTAGCTCAAGTCAGCTCAGATCCAGCTCAACTTAGCTGAGTCTAGCTCACCTCAGCTCCCACTAGTTCACAGGGAGCTCTAGCTAGCTCAGCTGAGTTGACAGGAGTTCACCCCAGCTCAGATCCAGCTACATCCAGCTCCCCTCAACTCCAGCCAACTGAAGAAGAATTCATCTCAGCTCAGGAAGCTCAAGTCCAGCTCCCGGGGATTCAGCTTAGCTCATCTCAGTTGAGCTAAGCTACCTTAGCTGCCTCAACCAGCTTGATTCTCCCTGATAGCACCAGACCTAGCTCACCTTAGCTCATTTTGGTAGAAGCTAGCTCACTTTAGCTTGGCTTAGCAACTAGCAAAGAACTAGCAAGCTAAGCCAGCTAGAGTAGCCCCATGCCAGCCTCTTCAGCAGCAGCCAGCTCCAGCTCCAGCTCCAGACTTCTTCTCCTCAGCTCCCTCCTCCAAACCCTAGCTCCAACACCTTCTCCTCTACTCCTCCATTAGCTAAGCTAGCTTAGCTTAGCTTAGCTTAGCTTAACTTAGCTATGCTCCAACTTCCTTGGCTTGTACTACCCCAAAAACCCACCTACCAACTCTACCCAACTAGCTCCACCTAAGCTCCACATAAGCTAACCTACTTGGCACCAACCTAACCTACCCACCACCTCCAAAAGACACCTAAAATTGGCGCCAAAAACTACCCATAACCACCCCTTAATGGCGCCACTTTTCCCTCCAAAATCCCCCCCTCATCTCCACCACACAATCCTCCTTGAATCCATCTCCACCATCCACCTAACCCTCCTTCTAGAAGACCCCATGTTGGGGTGTCTCTCCACCACCAAAAGACACCAACACCACCATAACCACCCCCTTTAACACCCCTTGGGGTGGCGCCAACTAACCCTAGCCATAGGATCACCAACCACCCTCATCCTTCCATCCTAGCCCTCCATTTCAAGGGGTACCTTAACCCCCCATCCTACCCTATAAAAAGACCACTACCCACCACCATTCAAGCGATCCTTGGCTAGCCATTTCACTCTCATATTCCACCAAGAATCCCACGTCCAAGAGAGAAGAAGAAGAAGAAGATTAAGGGGATATTCTGTCCCCTTGGTGCCTTCCCCTCTTCCCTTCTCTCTTGGGTCACGCCAGCCAAAGGAGAAGCAGGCAAGGAAGATCTTGGAGGAGATCTTGAAGGTGGTCACGCAACCTTGGAGGAGTTTTAAGGGTGGTGCACGCCCACCCCTTTGGAGAGAGCATTAAAGGTGGTAGCTTCCACCTTGGAGGAACTCTCAAGGAAGGAGAAGAGGGAGGCCCTCTTTTCAAGCCAAGGAGCAGCTAGGCTTGGAGCAAGAAGACAACCTTCTTCACCATTGTTACAAGAGGATTTGTGTTTCTTTTCTTGCTTTTAAATTGTGCAATTATAGTATAAGCTTTCCTCTACTTGTCCTTGAAAAGAACACTCATTCTACTCAATCAAAAATTGCCTTCTTTTAAGCTTTTTATTGCAGTTGTTTGTTTTGGTTCTAGCACTTATTTCACCTCTTCTTCCTAATTACCCTAGGCCTACACTTGCCTAGAGTGAGCTTAGGAAGAAGATATTTCTATCTTTTAGATTTTTAATCATTTGTAGGTGTTAGTTCTTTTCGCTACAATCTGCCGTTTGCCCTCGTCTTTTCAAAATACAAAAAAATTACATATTGAAAAATATTAAAAAGAAAGTTGAGATTGTATTCCAAGCAAGAGAATCAATTTTTGCAACCATATTGCCTCCTTGGACGACCCTAGATGCTCCCCTATCTAGGATATAAATTTTAAAAGCGTAATCGGATTCGCGTGTTACGACGTTAAAAACCCGCTTTTACAAATCACGCGTATTTTGCTGTCATGCGGCTGCAGGGCAAGGTGCGAAGAAGAAGAAGTCAATCCTTGCAGCCGCGGGAAGCATTCAAAATCAAATAGAAATAAAAATAGAGATAGAAATTTTGCGAAGCAGCACTTCAAGAAAATGTGAATTGCGAGGCCATTTTATTCACTCTCCTCCCCTCTCAATTAAATGCATGCATGTATGTATTTTCACAAATGCGACTATGGAACCCTAATATGCACTGGTAATGCTAGGAAATAGCACAAGATGGCACAATTGCAGGTGTATTTTTGCGGTGCAATCAGGTAGTGACCGAGGTGTGAGGCATATGTGAGGAGGGACCTGACCCCTTGTGTACTGAGCGAGGGGTCGTGGGTAGAAAATCAATTTATCTAACACGAAGGGCTCGTTAGGAGCCAATGTGGAACTAAAGTCCCTGCAGTTCTCTGCGTGAAGCTGCTGCTGATAAACTTCTTATTGCGGTCGAAGGAGAGGTAGACTCCTTCAATTGGAGACCTGGGCACGCACTTGGAGCAGAACCGTAGCACCTGAAGGTGTTAGCAATGAAGAACATGGCTAGAATACGGTGGGCGAGGTCGAGGAAAATGAGCTGTAGTGGTGGAGAGCCGGCAAGCACCTGAAAAGGAGAAAATGACCTCTCAACCCTATCAGAATAGCTTGGGAGCTTCACGCGAGTGCGGTGAATGTGGTGGTGGCGGTGGCATGCTGTGGAGATGCGTGAGTGATCGTGGCTAAGGCAAAAAAGGTCGAAGGTTGTGAGGGTGTTCGGTGGAGTGATTGGTGCAACAATCCCCTTAATTTCTTGAGAGGTTTTGCTCGCGTGGACACAGTGATGGTGTGCGAAGTGATAGCGGGCAAGTTGGTGGAGTGTGGCATGCTATCGAGTTCGCTAAAGGCACATCGGTGATTTGGAAGATGACAGTGGAGCAGGCGAGTTTGTGATTGAAACTGAAGTCTGGAGATGCTGGGGTGATCAGTAGATGAAGAGGAATCAAGAAGAGGTGCTAGCGGATGAGGAGGATGTGGAGAAGGCGTCGACTGTAATAAGCCGGTGCCGGAGAAGGAGAATACTCTGGGAGGGAGAGTGGCGATGAGGAGGAGGTCGGAGAGCGCTGCGCCGGTATTGCGAGACGCCGATTTATCAAGGGAAGAAGATCCTACCACATATTGTATGTGGCGGCAGGCAGGGTGATCGGGGGAGGATGGTCGCCGAAGCGGAGCTTGGAGCAGGTTGGAGAGGGAGAAAGGAAGAGATTTGTGGCCTAAAAACTCGCTAAGGAGGTGAGGCAGTCCATGAGGATCTTTTATAGGACTTCAAGCAAGCTCCCAAGCTTGGAAATAAGCTTGAAAGGCTCAATTTTTTAGGAAGAAGATTCTTGGAAATCAAGGATTTGCATGAGCTTCTTAGATGGATTTAGGATCTAGAATTAGGTTTAGTTGTTTAGGGATGACCTCAAAATCATCCCTTCCAATTTTGGAAGGGATTGATCGAGAAATTAGGGAGGTATCCCTGATTGAAGCTCGACACCTTTGGGTTCACACCTACCATGGCGGTAGGGACCCATTTGAAGAAAATGAAGAGAAGTTAGGGGGCTTTTTGTTGGGATTTGAAAAGTTGGGGGTGTGGATGAGAGAGAAAGAGTCAGACTGGACCAAAATGCAAACTAGGTAAAGATGGACTTTGATTGGGCCCAATTTTTTGTACAAGCCTAATTTGAACCCAAAGAATCTGGTGGTGAAGTTGGATTTTGATTTTGATCAAGTTTGATTGGGTAATTTACGTAGAAACTCAAATTAAGGTAACTTCGTATTTGAGATTTTGTTTTAGGTCGAAATAAGTTCAGATGGTCAAATCAAAGATACCTGATCGCGTTTTTCGTGGCTTGTTAAATTAGGGTTTTAAGTCATTGCAACACACAAAAATGGATTCGCTTTTAAAATTTATAAGACCTAGATAGTGGGTATCTAGGGTCGTCCAAGGAGGCAAGTTTGCAAATCAAAATCCCTTGCTTTAAAGATGGAACTCAACTTTCTTTTTGATGTCTTTGAATATATAGTTTTTATGATTTTTAAATAACGGCAACACGCGAGTTTTTGTTGATAGCGAGGAAACAAGTAAAACCTATTTTAATAAAGCTAACCCTAAGGTGACAGGTAGAGCCTCTCCCTAAGCTCACCCTAGGCACATGGAGGCCTAGAATAATAAGGGAGAGGGAGTGAAACAAATGCTAGGCAAACTGTAAAAATCTATGCAACAAAAATTGAAAGAAGGCTACTTGAATTAAAATGAGCTTGTTCTACACAAAACCCATAGAGGAAAGCTTCTAATCTACTTGAAATGCAAGAAGATAAAAACACAAATCCTCTCAATGAAATGGTGAAGAAGATGATGGCTTCTTGTTCCAAGCCTGGTAGCTCCCGAGCTTGAAAAGAGACCTCCAACTCCTTCCTTGCTATGCTCCTTTAAGATGGTGTCCTCCAAGGTGGAAGCTACCACCTTCAATTCTCCTCCTCCAAGGGTGGACGTCCACCCTAGGTCCTTCTCCTTTTCCTGGCCATCCTCCTTGAAGTAGAATGGCTCTCCTCCTTGGCGTGGCACAAGTTGAAGAGAGTGGGGAGAAGAAGGCACCAAAGGGGCGGGTGATGTGCCCCCTTAATCTTCTTCTCTACTCCTTCTTCTTGGCCGTAGGTGTAGGTGGGTATAGGTAGAATAATTATGTGGTGGTAGGGTAGGGTATTTATAGGATGGGAAGGGGCGTGGTTATGGTGTTTTTTTGGAGGGAAATGAAGGGGTGCTTGGATATTTTTGGAGGGAAAAATGGGAGGGAAATGAAGAGGTGCCTTGGTTTTCCCTCCAAAAATACCTTCTAGAAGGCAATTTTGGAGGGAAAAAATGGAGGGTGGAGATGGGTTTTGATGGTGGATGTAGGGTGGTGATGGAAGGGATAGTTGGCACCAAAATAAAGTAGGAGTAGGTGGACTTTTTGTTGGAGCTTAGATAGTAGGGTAGTAGGTTTTGGTGCCATGGAGGTGGACTGGCTACGTTAAGTAGCTTACCTAGCTTAGCTAGTAGGGAGTAGAGTTGGAGGCATTTGGAGCTAGGGTTTTTAGGGAGAAGAGCTGGAGGTAGTCATCTTGAGCTGCACTAGAGCTGGTGGCTGTTGAAGAGAGCTGCAAGGAGCTACCTTAGCTGGCTTAGCTTGATAGTTCTTTGCTAGCTGCTAAGCCAAGCTAAAGCAAGCTGGCTTCTGCTGAAAGGAGCTAAGGTGAGCTGGGTCTAATGCTCCCAGGGAGGATCAAGCTGGGTGAGGCAGCTAAGGTAGCTTAGCTCAACTAAGTTGAACTAAGCTGAGTCCCCGGGAGCTGGACTTAAGCTTCCTAAGCTGGAATGAAGTCATCTTAAACTGGCCAGAGTTGAGTGGAGCTGGATGTAGCTGGAGCTGAGCTGGGGTGAACTCCAGTCAACTCAGCTGAGCTAGCTAGAGCTCCCTGCAAGCTAATGGGAGCTGGGATGAGCCAGACTTAGCTAAGTTGAGCTGGATCTGAGCTGACCTAAGCTAGGGTGAGCTAAGATGAGCTCTCTTGAGCTGCCATTCAGTTGAGATGAGCTGAATGGAGCTAAGATGAGCTAACCCTATTTCAAGTGAGGTGGAATCCAGCTATGGTGAGCTAGATCAAGCTAAGTTCTAGTTAGTCTGAGCTTCTTCTTCACTAGTTGCCTTCCTGAGTGCTAGGGTTTTGGAGTTCTGACAATCTGTATATCCCTAACACTCACAAAAATGCATTAAAAAGGCAATAAAAGGTGCAATGCATGCCTAACCTAATTGATGCCTAAATGTAGCCCAAAAACCCATTTGCGGAGCAAAATCCTAAGAGTTAGGTTTGTTTTAATGCATAAAAATGATGATAAACTGGTGTTTATCAATACAAAACCTTATAGAATATTTTTTTATGAATTTTAGAAGGTTTAGGTGAATTTTATCCTGACCAAAACCTTTGTTATTTAAGTGGGTGTTGAAAGTGTAGAGCATGTTTTGATAGGAAAAATACGTCGTAGTATAGTACACAATACGTTCAAACAGAAAATTATTTTCTAAAGATAACAAACTTTGAGTCCCGGTTGTTCTTCTCTAGGAGGCGTTTGTTTTACTTTTGAATTCGATCTTTTACCACTCTACATTATTTAAAATCGCAGGTCGGTTTCCAGTCTTCTGATTAAGATTTCACCACTTCTATTATGAACCCTGATTACATGCGCATGTGTTAAATAGATCACAAAGGTGAAAGTGTGAGTTTCTGTGTGCACGATTCTAGTGAGGTGGTGACTGTTTACAGAAAATGTGTCTATAGTTAGATTTTCTATATTTTTCGAAAACGACATGCTTGTTGCAAAATAGATAAATGAGTGAAAACAGGCAACTTGAATCATGCAAAAAGAATGGCAATCAATAAGCTCATGGTGATTTCAACATAGAGATATATATATAAATGTATTTTTCATTCATTCCATTGGAGAAGTGTTTTCAACAAGAACTGTAGAGGAAAGCTTGTACAGAAATGCTTAAAATGTAAATCTAGCTACCAGAAAACGATCGCATACAAGAATCTACGGGGGGATTTTGCATGCATCATTGGGGGAGAATAAGGACAACATTACTAGGAAGTAAATAAAAGTAGTAAATGTAAAGAACTAGCTACTAATCTTTCAGAAGTGAGGGCATTCGGAGGTGGTCTCCGATGGCCTTAGAGTGGTAGAGAGGAGAATGAGGGGCAGCCAATGGAGCTTAGGTCGGCCCTTGGAGAGAGAGAGGAGTGATCCAGCATCCTAGCATGGTGTCCTTCATGGTGGTGCTCAGCTCGTGGAGATAGTGGCGGAGATGGTAGTGGCTAGCCTAAGTGGAAGTGAATGAAAGCCATGAATGTGGATGGGAGCCAATGGATGTGAATGGAGCCAAGGAAGTGTATGGGTGCAAATGGCCACCCCTTAGGTATTTTTATAGACCTAAGGGAGTCTCTCTAAATAAGTGTGGAAATCTCTAGAGAGAGCTCCAAGAGTGGCTGTCCAAGTGAGATACAAGTGGTTCTTAGATCCACAAAACGTGGATCTAAGAATTGAATGCCTCTTGGTTGCTAAATGTCGCAACCAAGAGTGGCACCATTTCAAGAGAGTTCTAGAGAACTCTAGGTGTGTGGGAGTGCGTGAATGGGTGTATGTGTGTGTGTGTGTGTGGTCGTGCCCTAGGTGTCTAAGTGATATAGGTTAGGTCCTAAGGGGTTTAGGTAGGTGTATCCCTTGAATTAGGGTTGCAAACCTTAATTGCTAAGAGGAAATTGCAATTAAACTTAAGTTTAATTGAATGAGTGTGAACCTAATTGAGAGTGAAATAACTCAATTAGGTTGGGTTTAGGTCAATTGGACTCTCACTAAGTCCAATTGAACTTGTGTGGGTTGAGATCTAAGCTCAATTGGACTCAATGAGTCTAATTGACTTAGGTGAAGGTAATTGACTTTGATCTAAGTCAATTGGGTTTGGTGAGGACCTAATTAGGTTTTTAGGTAGGTCTAGAGGTGATGTACTATGGTTAGGACACCTTAATTTAGGTTCCTATGGGGTTGGGATTAGGTCTAGGGAGCTAAAAATCCAAGATCAAGGCTTAAATCTCAAAACAGGAACTGGAGACCAGTTCCAAACATCCAAAAATGTGATCATTCGACTTATACTCAAAAATCAGAAGTCTAGACTTCAGTTCTGGACATCCAATCTAAGTCAGGGGGAAATCTAGGTTCTGTTTTGGGTATTCTGCAGAAATTGGACGTCTAATAACACTACAGAAGTGGGTTTGAGGTGTGCGGGAGTTGGCTAAGGGTTCTGGATGTTCTATAACTTATCTGGACGTCCAGATAAGGGTTGGAACTAGGGTTTTAGGGCTTCCTAGAGTGTTGTGACCTAATATAAGGGTGGCTAAGGCTTGGGGAAGTCTCTAGGCTATCCTAAGGCTAGAATGGACCTAAGCTCTTCACATTTTACTGCTTTATTCCTACTTAATAGAATAGCAAACCTTAAGTCCCTTACATCATTATTCCTACATCTGATCTAGGCCTTCTGCTCCAGCTCTGTTGTAACACCCATTATTCCTGATCCAGCTTTAGATCCTGCTCCAGATCTAGCTCCTGATCAGCTTATTGCTTGCAATCGACATAATGCACTTAATCTGCACATTATGACATTATTTTATGCATAGCTAAAAGAAAGCAGTAAAGATGCAGATAATGCTTATGCATGCATGAATAACCCTAACTTATGCTAAGTCCTAGTTTAATCTAGGTCAATTAAGACCTATGATTGATGCGCAATCAACGAGACTGAAATTAGGGTTTTGGGTTACTGTTAATTCTCGAAATGCGCAAAAACCTATTTTTGTCTACATGAACCCACTAATTTGACTTTAATGTTCATTTAACCTTTAATTCACCCCTAGTCAACCTATTGGTTATTCTGTGTTCATGATTTGTTATTAAAATTACATAATTAACCTTGGTTTCTTATTCTCTTCTCAAAACACAACATTATGCATATAGGATCCTCTGATGGTGATGTAGGAGCTTTTATCATCTTTTTCAGACCAAAATAGGCTAGTTAAGGCTCATGATGATGTTCCCATCACCTTTGACTTAGGACATCAAGATAGAGCACACGTTTCCCATGTTCACAAGTTGTGCTCCAATTATGAAGATCACATACACCTTTCACGTATTGTTGATGATGGTGATGTCAAGGGCATTCTTGGTGTTGTTGAGAACATGTGTGAAATGACCCTTTCCAAAAACCGTTCGGAGTTTTCCGGAAAGTTAGGGGCGTGAGCGAAATTCAAGCCCCTTGGGTGTAGGCGTGTGGGGTTACGAGAAAAGAGGGAACTTCGAGGGGGTCTCACATAATTTTTCCATCCCCTTCTCTCTTCCCACTCATACGCCTACGCACACACTCATGCACACACACCACCCTTCCCTCCTTAAACCCTAACCCCACTCTTATTTAAACCCTACACCCCTCTCCACCTTCACACCACCACCTCCACCTTCATTCTCCACCACCTGCTGATGAGCCACAGCCTTTCCATCTCCACTTACAGCCGTGCATAGAGGAGAGGTGCTCATGAGCGGAGGAGAGGGAAAGAGGGAGAGAGTGTGAGCGAGGAAGGGGAGAGCGTGAGAGAGAGGAAAGAGCTCGGGGGAGCTCGAGCGTGCACGACCGAAGAAGCTTGAGCAAGAGAGCTTGTGCATGGGAGCTTCCCTCGCTGCGGTTGCAACAACGAGGAGCTTGGAGGTGTGAGGACATCTGAGGAGCTTGGAGGTGCGAGGAGAGGAGCTGCGGACGGAGGAGCCGCAGGAGCTGAGGGAGCTCGTGTGAGAGGAGAGGAGGTCGCAGGAAGAGGTCCTACAATCTCCTGTAGTTGCTGCGAGCCCTACGGGCAGAGCTCGTGAGAAGACGAACGCCGCAAAAGAGTTTTCCGTATTGGATTTTCTAGTATTAGATGTTTAAAGCATCTACCATACATCTGGAGCAGCAGTGGGATGTTTGAAAACACGCAAAGTACATGAGGTTTGAGTTCTGTAAGCTCATGCATGCGCGTACATGAAGTACGCTAACGCTGCGATGTCGTTGTTTTAAACTTATGAATGCATGCGCAGGTACAGACCTTGGAAAGGCATGTAAGTGCATTTTTCGAGGTGCTTTAGGACGTTTGGACGTCTTCACAGCCTCCTGATAGACCTATCAGACGTCCAGACGCACTGACAGATGTCTGGAAAGACCTTAGGACGACTATAAAGGGGTTCCAGACATCTACCAGCAACGCAGGAATACAAGGTGAGTTATTGACGTCATTTAAGATGTCTGAGCCTAATCGTAGACATCTGATTTCAGTCTGTATGCACGTTTTTTGACCGTTCGGGGCCCCAGATGGAGTTGATTTTGTGCAAATGGAATACTATTGTTTTCCGCTTGAGTTTCTCTACGTGTTAGTGACGCTTGTACATTGTTTTGAACTTGTCTGATGCTATTTAGTCATTGGTATAGCGATTTAATCACTGCATAACTTTCCAGCCTATAGCGTGTTCGAGGCCCATAGGGATGACCAGATCTGCAATTTAGACCCCCATTCCTCCTGTGTATCCCGGTAGAGTGGTTTACTTTAATGCTAAGATTTAAATAAGTAAAGTGCATGCTTAGAATAATTTGATTGAACTCTAGGATGTGGAATGAACCCTAACGTGGAAATGTATGAATGTGACTTGAGCTACACTGTTTACATTGATATGCATGTTAAACCCTAATTGCTAGCAAGTGTATAGATACTTGATGTGATATTTTTTTCAGTTATTAAAACACGTGCTGTCTGTTATAAAAATGAAAATCAGGATGTGAACAATGAGATATGAATATTGAGAAACGAAATGAAATGAATACAAACATGAACCCTATGGAGAACTAGGAGAAAAACTCCTGTACACGGAAAGAATCTCATATATAGACGGGAAGCGAGCTAGTCCTTGTGTATATGGTATCAAGGAGAGCAGCTGTCCCTTTAGTGTAGACGAAAGCTAGCCACCCTTGGGTTGAGACCTAGGGTTAGGACTAGTCACTCTACATCAACTCCTGTTGGCCCTCGCGTATGTGATACCGCGGTGAGTTATTTAATGTAGGGAGGAGCTAGCCGCCCCATGGGGCCCGGGATTAGGACTAGCCACCCTACACCGACTCTTGTTAAGCCTACTAGGCAAACCGGGATAGTCGGACGGGGGTACGCGGACTGTGGAGGGGCGAGACCCCTATTCTGGGAAGGCAAGGTCTTGTGCTATTTTGTGATGTACTTTTAGGCGTACTCGCTAGCGGAAACAACTAACCATGTGCCAGTGCAAGATAGCTACTCGTGCGCTTGTCGTGCGTGCCATAGTCATCGCTGCATCGCGACTGTGACCTCGAGGTGATAGACCGGGTGTAGGACTACCACGGGGGACTCTCTATTCTAGGAGAGCACCACGTGTACATTCTATATCACGGGAAAAACTGTAATCAAGATCGTTCCATTGAGAACAGGCAAGATCAAAAAATTTATGGATCCTAGTAGAATAAACTAATGAAAATCGCTTAGTTGAGCTAAATGGAGATGAATAATTAATTAGTTGCTTGTCTTATGTGAATTACATGTAAATGGCTTAACCACCACTCTACCTAGCGTTAGTTGATGTTGGACGCGCTAGATCGGTGTTTTAAAAGGTGTCGCGTTGCAGTATAGCCGAAATAGCGTTCAAACAAATATAATTTTTATTACTCGAAAAGATTCCGAGGTCGAACATAGGGAGCAATATGGAATTCAAAAATCAAGATTACAATTTAAAGTAAAAGAATTTGCAATAATATCAGGTATCAATGTGCAAAAAGATGGGAGTAAAATGTGGTTAAATCACCATATACTACTTACAATAATAGCTAAGGAACTCAATGTATATTTATGAACTGAAAGCTCAAATCTGTCGTCTGATTTGTAAATTAGACAGCTTAAAGTCGTCTGCTGATTTGCTACAACTCTTCTTCTTCTTCCTATCTCTGACTTTGTCTTTCCTCTTCAGCTTCTTCTCTTTCTTTGCTATTGCGGCTCTCTTCTTCTTCTTCTTTTTCTCCAAGCCTTCACGTCTTCTTCTTCTGAGCCTTGCTTTGTAACTTCTCCTCTTCTTCATCCCTTCTTCTTTTCTTCTTCAAAATTTGCCTAAGTGTTAGGGCCAAGCTTCTCAGGGCAAAACCCTCCCTCTACCCGCGCAACTCTCCTCTTCTCCCTTTCTATTTTGGTCTCGCTCTCCTAGAGCCACAGTCGGGTAATCGAACCTAGCGAACCCAAGCCCAGGCTCATCGGCGTGTGGTGGTGAGCGAGGAGTGCAGGTCGGGTTATCGGGTTGAACCAAGTTCGCGTGTACGTGTCATGAACGAGGCTGGGTGAGTGGGTTAGAGGGACCTCACCCCGTGAACTGAGGCGTACAGCTACTAACACTTATTCAATTTATTCGCCTTAGTGCACTTTGCAGCCGACGATGTGGGACTATCTATGTGTCCCTTCTTCTCGCATCTGTCGAAGTACATCTCCTCTTCAATTGCTTCAGTTGCTTGGCTCGTGTCTTCAATTAAGGACCTGGACTTGTGCACGAGACGCTTCCGTGCAACCTGCTGCGCTAACCTGGAATGGGGGCACCTGAAGCAAATCTCAAGCAAGCTCGAAGCTTGCTGCTTCCATGGCAGGGAGGTCGAGTTTCTGAAAATAGAAAAATGGCCTTTCGGCCACGTCAGAGTGCTTAGGGAGCATCGCCAGACAACGGCGAGTGCAATGAGGGTGTTTACGTGGCGTCTCGTTGTTCGTGAGTGCGTGCTGAGGTCAGACTGTGTGCGTGAGAGTGTGTGTGTTCGGGGGGTGACTTGGGTGGATAAGGGATCAAATGGAAAGAGGGAAAATGTGCAAAATGATGTGGCAATGGTCGTGGGCTTGTCGGCGAGGGATTTGGTGGTCTGTGGAGGTGAGATGGTCTCGCCGGAGAGGTTGGCCGGTGATGGAAGGGATGAAGTCACGGAGGGTTGTCGGTGGTCGATTTGAAGTGGAGCAGATGTGAAAATAAAGTGCAGGAGATGAGGAACTTACCTAAGAGGTAGGTGGACGAAGTGAGGCAAAGATGGCATCGGATGCGGTGTTGCCGATGCCAGAGACAAAGGCTGCTTCGGTGAGAGAGAAACGGCGAAGACGGAGGAAAGGGCATCTGCTGGTACGGCGAGATGCTGAAGGAAGTGAGGAAGATGAATCCACCACTGATATTGTGGAAGGACAACGAGGAAGATCGGAGGAGGTCGCCAGACATTGAGGAGCCTTCGACCGTGAAAGAGAGAGAAGAATTATGGGAAATTGCGGCCAATGTCGAGTGTGAAGAGTTCAAGAAGATCTGACAGCCCTTTTATAAGGATCTAGAGGAAAGGAAAACTTTGTTGGATTTGGGTGTTTCTTGATACCCAAATCTCTCATGCGTTCGCATGAGAGATTGGGAAAGATTCGGTGCACAAGAACAGGTTCAGATTAGAGAGGATTTATCAAGGAGTTTCCCTTCCAATTTTGGAAGGGATTCGCTAAGAGATCAAGGAGAAATCTCCTGTTAAAGATCGCCGGAGTAGGTTTCCTCCGTGATAATGGTGGGGGGACCTAATTGTGAAGATGACAAGGAAGTTAGGGGGCTGAATGCAAGGTTTTTGAAAGTTGGGGTTATAAATGTAATCAGACAAGACCATTTTGCAAACTAGGTCAAGACAAGCTCATCTTGGGTCCAAACTTTGGTACAAACCTAATTTGGATGTAAGAAATACAATGGTGAAGTTGGATTTTGGTTTTTACCATGTTTGATTGGGTAATTTATGCAAAAACCTAAATTATGGCAAATATCTATCTGAGACTTTGTTTTGGGTCAAGATGGGTTCTGATGGTTAAATTGAAGGTACCAAACCCTATATAATATTTTTCTATAAATTTTAGAGGTTTTAGGTAAATTTATCCTAACCAGAACCTTGTTTGATTAAGTGAGTCTGTTTTTAGGGTTTCAAAAGTCATTTAATTCTCAAAACATGTGCAAACCCTTTTCTGACTGATCTAACCCATTTGTTACCCTTTTAGGACCTTTTGACCCTTAATTAACCCTTAGGAAAACCTGTGGTTGCATTGCATTCAAGATGAGCTGGTAAAATTACAATTTTAACCCTAGTTCCCTATTTTTCTTTTCATAATGAATATGTAAAGACTTGTGACTCTCTGGCAGTTATGTAGGAACATTTATTGACTTAATTGGGTCAAAATAAGCTAATTATGACTCATGATGGTGTTCCCATCAGTTGACCACGGATTTTGTAACCTTGTTCAGGTCAGGGAATTGAACAGCCAGCACCACTGGCTGCAGAGGGAGCTGGGTACAGTCGAGCCCAGTCTTAGCTGTTGTTACCTTTCTGTTCCAGAGCATTCTTTCTATTGTAGTAGTTTGTACTTTGATATATGTATTACTACTCCGTTACGTTTCTATTCTACTTTCTGCTATTGTAGTTGTGATGGCATGCAATATTGTGAAACATTTCGACCTGTTTCCTTTACTGTCTTTTGGTTATTTCTGCTTAGTTACATTGCATGTGTGGTTATGGAATATTTTCTATTTTTGGTTATTTCACGTTGGACGACTAAGTCTTGGGATATAATCGAGGTGAGCCAGTCTCGGGTCCTGTAGGGAGCTGGAACCGAGTCATAACAATGTGTCCAACTTATCTACCACGGTTGTAAATCAAGGTTATTGAAGTCAGTCATATTGAAAGGCCTAAGAAGCATGGAGTGGCCAAAACCTCTACTGAAATCATGGAGGCTGTAGTTGGCTCTGCAACTAATATTCATGGTCATCATAATCCTGATCCAACCTTGAATCCCTTCATGCATGGAAACTGAAGTGCAGCATAATTCTATTCCTGCCATAGAGGCTGTAGTCACTACTGAGGTGGAGCATACACTCACTACTGATGTGGAGCATACCTCAATTAAGGAGGGTGATCATGGAGTCCGGTGGGACTCGCATGTACCATCACGTACGATGCTCCATTCTCATGTCCTTTAGGCGGAAGTCTTGGAGATCGAGCAGGAAGAAAATGGCCACCCGCTTGATTCCGATGAGGAAACAAATGATCGGGTAGATGATAAGTTTGATGATGATAAAGTGCATGTTTCGCCAGACAGTTGATAATAACGTCATCATCAGCCATATCGATCTTTAATTAGTCAGAATTCATTGATAAATGCTCCTACATAACCACCAGAAGGCCGTAATTCATTGCATATCCTTTCTAAGAGAAATGCATTAAAATAGGGGTAAATATGTAGTTTTAACAGAATATCTTAAGTGCAGAACAATCACAGGACTTATCAGGGGTTAATTAAATGTCAAATGTTTGTAAATGACTAATAAAAGGGTTCATGCAGAACAAAATGGATTTTCACGCATTTCCAGAATTAATGGACATCTAAAATCCTAAAAGTAGATCTGCTTAATTAACTGAGATTTTCTGAGGATAAAATTAAGCTAAACCTTCTAAAAATCATAAAAAATATTCTCTAACGTTTAGTACCTTTTATTTAACCATTGGAACCCAATTTGACCTAAAATAGAGTCTTAGACAGACAGTTGCCCTAATTTTGGTTTCTACCCAAATTACCCAGTCAAACTTGGTCAAAATCAAAATCCAACTTCACCATCAGATTCCTTGGGTCAAAATTAGGCTTGTATCAAAATTTGAACCTAATCAGAGATCATCTTAACCTAGTTGGCATTTCAGTCCTGTCTAACTCTTTTCTCTCACACATATGCCCCTAACTTTTGAAATCGTTCCATATACCCCCATAACTTCATCATATTCTTCACCAACAGGTCCCCACCACCTTCAGACTCCTAAACCCATCATCGGAGGCCTTCAATCAAGGATTATTCCCTGATTTCATGGACAAACTCTTCCAAATTTGGAAGGGCAAATCTTGAAGACTTGCCCTTCAATCTGAGACCAGTCTTGACTTCTAATTTTCATCAAAGAGTTCATGCGAACTCTTGGAAGTCCTAAACCTATTCCATGAATTCCAAGCTTTCAAGCTTGGCTTCCAAGCTCGAAACTCAACTCCAAGTCCTATAAAAGGACCCACAATGCAAGATCGTCATTCTTAGCTTGGTTTGGACCGGTTCTCCATGTTCTTCTCCTCTCTCCGGCCAATCCCTCTGCAAGCTCCGGCGTGCTTCTTATCTTGCCTTCTTCATCGGCCGTCACAGACCACAGTTGGCCAGTCTCTCCTCCTCAAGTTCCTCCGCCGCTCGCAATACCAGCGAGGGATGTCTTCCCCTCTCTTCCTCGCCGTTCTCCCTCATCGGAGGCCCTTCCTTCCACAACGCCGGCCACACCATACTCGGCTTCCTTCCAATCCCTTTCGTCCCTTAAAGTAGGTAGTTAGGACCCTTTCTTCCTCTCTTATCGTTCACTTTATCTAAAATCCAAAAACAACCTCTGATGTCGCTAATCACCATCATCCTCTCCACCTCCGGCTATACCTCCGGCGAGGTCCATCTCACACCACAAGCTGCCAACCGCCTCGCCGACACTCCCACAACTTCCGTCGTTCCACCACGACCAAAACCCCTCTCTTATCTTGCCATTCCATCTACCCAAACTCCCCATCGACCAACCCACCTACTCACCTTCATTTCTGTCATCGTCCGACCTCATCCACGCATAAAACACCCCATGGACACTGCCATCACATTCCATGCACTACGATGATCCTCCTGAGCCTTTTAATTGGGGCTTCTAGCCCTTACTTTGTGTTTCAGGTATCACATCGGAGCTTCGCCATCGCATCATCCCTCTGACGTTGTTAGCCCCAGGTCTTCATTCCAGGTCGTGCGGAAGAGCCCCAGGCCCACTTCTAGGTGGTCAATTGAAGTCCCTACCCTTAGAAACTACTCCAATTGGAGAAGATTTCCTTGCTGCAGGTGCATGCAAAGAAGGTGGGCAAGATAGTCCCACATCATGGGATTAGGAGCCACAGCTGTGACATAAGTTGTTTTTGTGCATAGGCTTTATTGCCCAAGCACATGGGGGTCGGGTCCCCATACACCTCATGACCCGCTTAACCCACCTAATCCTCTCTCTTCTCGGCTGCGACACTCACGTACGTAGCCTTGGACTTGATATTGCTCTGATCTGATTACCTGGTTACAACCTGTACCTGGAGAGAGGAATGAAGTAAAGGAAAGAGAGAGAGCATGGGAGGGGAGGGTTTTGCTCCTCTATGCATTGTGCGACACTTAGTTGCTAGGAAGGAAAGAAGAGAAGAGGAAGAAGCTTTGAACCGGGGTAGAAGGAAAGACAAGGCTGAAGACTCGAGCAGAAGAGGAGAAGCTAGGAAGAAGAAGAATAGTAGAGAAAGCTTTGAAGGCACTGTAGCAGGCGACATTTAAGTCGACTGATTTGAGAGCCAGACGTCTGATTACCGTTCATTTATTTGATATTATTGAATAGTTGATACATATGTGCTTAGACTAATAATTGGTAATCTAAATCACCATTATTTTATTCTAGGTTTCTTTTTGTCATGTTTAACTCTTGAAATACTCATGTTATGCATTAAATATCAATTTTACGTAATTGTTCATTGAATATCATTATTCTTGGCTTATTTCTTGTGCTCATTTGTATATGGTCGGTCTCGGGTAGGTTGTGTTAATATAGTGAATTAATCGTTGAAATGAGTATAGTGGTTAACCTAAATCGAGCCTAACCATCTTTTTACAAAATTTTTAACCTGGTCTACTTGATTTTTATCTTGGTCACTTTTAGGCCCAGGGTCGAACTCAGGGAGGCGGGATTAGAGGTGAATAAGTTTCTACGCCTTTCCTACAATGAATCTCTTCCGTGCGTTTATTATGTTTTTGGTGTTTTTCTATTTAAGATTTTTTTTCTGATAATTTTATCCTTGAGGTACACCCTCAAAATCAGGTCCTTGGCTTTGAGCCAAATTAGGGTTCCAAAAAAATGGGTCTTGCTATTCGCAAGACCAAGTACCTACAAGACAAGGATTATCTTTTCTCTTTTACTATTTTTTTATCTTTTTAATAGCAGGAAACAGAAATAGAAATAAGATAAATATAGTCTATATATATATAGATATATATATATAGGGGTGGGGGTGGAGGTGGAAATGGCGTGTAACACAGGGTCGAGTTGATTGATGTCTAGGAAGAAGCAACCAACAGGACGAAATGCCGCGTGGAGTATAGGATGGATGGGTGGAAGTGTGTGTGAGGAGATGCTTTCTGTATGCGGGTATCGGGGAATATCAGCAACTGGTGCAGATATTCCCACGATATAACGCGGGGTAGGTGATATGAATATAAGTATATATTTATATGTATATATATAGATAGGGTTATAATTATATAGGTGTAAATGTAGATATATATATATATGTATATATATAGAGATATGTAAATAGATAGATGTATGTATGTATCTATATATATATATATATATTTATTTATTTATACCTAGATATATATGTATATATGTCTAAATATATAGATATGAATATATATATGTATATATATATATAGTAATATATGTATATAGATATATTAGTATCTATGTATATATATGTGTGTGTGTGTGTGTGTGTGTGCATTTATATCTATAGATATGTATGTATATATGTATATATGTTTGTACATATATATATATATATGTAGATATATATATGTATATGTATATATATAGGTGTGTACAAGGGATTGTGTGTCTGTACACGTGAGTGTGTACAAGTGTGGTGTGTGTATGTGTGTGTCTGCGGGAGAGAGTGAGAGAGTGGCTGTAAGAGAGGGCACTGGCGTTTAAGCCATCTGGAGCAAGTAGGCGACGTTTGATGGTGCGTGTAGGCACGTGCAGATGCAAGCGCGCAAAAATGCGCGCGCACGCTAGAGGGAGTGGGCGTGAGGCTGCAGTGCAGTGCACTGTGTGGTGCAGGGCACCGCGCTGCGCGCTGGAGTGAACGCGGGCGAAGAAGCGGGTGTGGGTGCAGACGGGCGCGGGTGCTGGAGCAAACGCTGCGGGCGCGAGCTTATGCGGGAGCAGGCGCGGGGATGGGCTGAAGACGGTTGCGGCGCGGAGAGAGAGCGCGCGGTGACCGGATAAGTGAGAAACTTTTCAGTAACCGCACTGTAGCTACAGTGTTCCACATAAATGCGTGAACATTAGCTACAGTGCTCGCGCGGCGCGGACAACTGGTTGAGGCCGATTCTACACGCGCGAGCGCTCTGGAGCAGGCCTACGCGCGTGGAAGAAGCTGGCGCCGGCTGCTGGCTTGCGCGCGGGCTGAGGCTACTAGTGTCGTGCTGCTTCTGCTGCTATGCTTCAGAGCTCGGGACTACGGCAATGGCGTGAAGGCTTTGAGCAGTGGAAACAGAGAAATGAACCACCACACCCACCGGCTCTTTGATGAGCTGGGTGGTGGTGGGACATACAGAGGTGGTCGTGGACCACTGTGAGCTGCTCCTGCCCGCAGCGTATCTCTTCAGTAGGAAGAGGTGCTGCGTATGGAGGGGAGAGAGGGAGGAGATGGCCTGGAGAAGGAAGGCTGCAGTGTGCCTAGACCAGGCTACCTGCGCAAGGAAGATGGCCGATCTTTTTAAAGAAGAATGAGGGATGCACAGCGATGCCCTGGGCTGCATGCATGACTAAGCATGCAGCTGGCAGAGCATGCTATGGCAGAGAGTGGCGCGAAGAAGAAACCATGCCCTGCAGCCGCGCGAGGAAGAAGATGTTCAAAGCCAAATAAAATAAATAAAAATGGTGAATTTGCGGGGTAGCACTTGATGAAGATGTTAATTACAAGGCCAATTATTCACTTTCCTCCCCTCTCAATTAAATGCATGCATATGTTAATTTTTACAAATGCAACTATGGCTACCTATTATGTAATGGCAATGCTAGGAAATAACACAAGATGGCATTTTTATTGGTGTATTTTTGCTGTGCAGTCAATATACTATTGCGTTTTAGCGCATGAATGTAATACTTGCTCCCTGTGTTCGACCTCGGACTTCATTTCTAGATATTCAAGTTATAAATTGTATTTATTGAGAGAGTTATTTAGGAGATTTTACTACAATGAGACACACTTAAAACTCCTATCTATTAGGACTAAAAGGTATGAAGTACCAGATGTTTATGACGTTCCCATTGGTTCCGGATTGATCGAATATGAGGATAGTGTCAATGATATGCACATTGGAGAAGCGCTCTGTCGTGAGAAGACTTTCAAGAGGAAGGAAGATTTGATTTTTGTGGTGAAGACCTATCACGAGGAGAACCATTACAACTTCTTCATTTGTGAGTCAGAAAAGAAATGTTGGTCAATTGAATGTAGTTAGAAGGCGAAAGGTTGCAAATTGAGACTCCGAGCACATTTGAGAAAATATGAGGGACCACACATATGCGATGCTACAAAAGGCCTAGACCACCTGCAGTTAGATTGCAATTTCATGGCGAAGCATATCTTTGAGTATATAAATGATTCAGAAAAGTTTAGGGTCAAGTACTTGAAAGTTGTCTTGGACAAGAAGTGGCATTGTAAAATAAACAAGAAAAAACTATGGGATGAGAGGCAAAAAACCGTGGAGATTGTACACGGTAATTGGGATGACTCTTCCGATGAAATGATTCGTCTATTGCAAGAAATTACAGAGACAACACTTGGAACTGAGCTTGATTTCTAATGGGATATGAGACCATCCAGAAATGGACGTGTCGTCATATGGAAGGCATTTTGGGCATTCGGACCTTGCATTGATAGTTTTGCTTAGTATAGGCTTGTAGTTAGTATTGATGGTACTCATCTTTATGGAAAATATAGGCACAAGCTATTGGTTGCATGTAGTATGGATGGGGACAATCACATAATTTCTCTTTCCTTTGCATTGGTTGATGAAGAAAGGGAAAAAACTTGGTCCTGGTTTCATAAACGACTTAGAGATTTGGTCATTCGTGGTAGGGATGTCTCTATATGCATTATTTCAGATAGACATGGTGGGATCAAGGCTACAATTACAAATTTAGATGTTAGAATGCTTCCCCCATTAGTTATCCACAGGTATTGTATGCGTCACGTGGCAAACAACTTCTGTGCTTTAAACCTATGGCCTTAAGTGCCAACATTTCTTGGAGAAACTTCATAAATTAAATGATACTACTCTTGGCTGGTTTCAAAGGCAATCCTTATCTCCTGATATGTGGACACGAGCTTATAATGGAGGATATAGATATGGCTACATGACGACCAACACGAGAGAAAGTTATAATGCTGTTTTGAAAGGTGCAAGGTCATTACCTATTGCTACATTTCTGAAGAAGACTCTTTATAACTGTGTTAAGTACTTTAGAGAACGATAAGCTGAGGCTGAATGCAGGTTGAATAGAGGGGAAATTTACACCACATGGGCCAAAAAGAAACTTGAGATGTGGTGAGAAGTTTCTCGGAGGCATCGGGCCGAGGTCCTTCAATGGCACCTTGATGATAACATCATCATCAGCCATAATTAGCTTTAATTTGTCAGAATCAATTGACAAATGCTCCTACATAATCATCGGAGAGTCGTAATTCATTGAACATCCATTCTGAGAAGAGTGCATTCAATCAGGGTTAAAACTACAATTTGAACTCAAGATCATAAATGCATAGTAATCATGGGGTTCCCCAAGGGTTAATTAAAGGTCATATGTTCATTAATGACTAATAAGAGGGTCCATGCTGACAGAAATGGATTTTCGCACATTTCGAGAATCAAAACAGCACCCGAAACCCTAATTTCAGATCCGCTTAATTAACAGAGGTTCTGGTCAGGATAAAATTCACTTAAACCTTCTAAAATTCATAGAAAAATATTCTATAAGGTTTGGTATCCTTAGTTTGACCATTGGAACCCATTTTCACCTAAAATAGAGTCTCAAACAGAAAGTTGTCCTAATTTAGGTTTCTATGTAAATTTTCTAGTCAAACATGGTTAAAACCAAAATTTGACTTTACCATCAAATTCTTTTGGTCCAAATTAGGTTTATACAAAAATTTGGGCCTAATTAGAGTCCATCTTGACCTATCTTGCATTTTGGTCCAGTTTGATTCTTTCTATCTCATTCACGTCCCAATCTTTTGAAATATTTACAAAGAGGCCCCTAGGTTTTCATCGTTCTCTTGAAACAAGTCCCTGCCGCTATTAACAGGGACCCATCCTAAGAGAGGATCTTCAATTAAGAAGATCTCCCTGATTTTACGACTAATCCCTTCCAAAATTGGAAGGGAGGATCTTAAGACCTTCCTCTCCCACCTGAATGCAATCTCAAGCTCAGATTTGAGCTGAAATGTCCATGCGAACTCCTTGAAATCAAGAGTCCTAATCCTTGATTTTTCGAGCTTTCAAGCTTGTTTCCAAGCTTGGAAACTCGACCTAAGCCCTATTAAAATCCAAGCTTGAAATCAAGGACCTTGATCGCAAGCCACGTTCTTTAGCTTAGTTTTGGCCGAATTCTACCCTTCTTCCCTCCTCTCCGACCGAATGCTCCACGAGCTCCGACGACCTCTCTGCCTGCCCTCTTCACCCGCCACCACAGAAAATAGTCGATGGGATCATCTTCCTTAAGTTCCTCCATGCGTCGCAATACCGGCGAGCGCCACCCATACCCCTTCGTCGTCACCGCTTCTCCCACCGGAGGCTTCACCTTCTCCAGCACCAGCCATAGTACAACCGACACCTTCCTCCCCTTTCGTCTAGTTAGGTTAGGTTAGTTAGGCTCCCCTTCTCCTCTACTCTCTTTCCCCCGTGTTATCCTTCAATTCGACCACCAATACGCCCTCCACGCCACTGTCATCTCCACATCTGGCCACACCTTCGACGAGGCTTCCTCGATGCTCAACCGCACCAAAAGCCTCTCCAATACCTCCTGTTGACAAGGCGAAATCGAGTTTTAAAATAAACGTTGTAATATAGTTGCAATCGCTTTGAAAACAAATAGATTTTATTACTCGAAGTTTTAAGTCCGAGGTCGAACACAGGGAGCAAATTAGGGTTTAGAATTCAAGAGCGCAACTTGAGAAATTGAATATAATATGCTATAGAAACCAAAGTTATAGTGCAAAAAATGTAAGCACAAAAGAATGAAGAAATGTATGTAAACAAGCACAAAATTGGACAAATCAGATGTTTTAAAATATGGCTGCTCTCTTTCTTCTTCTTCTTCTTTCTTTCTCTTCTTCTGATTTCGTGCCTTAGCCTTTCTCTGCCTTCAGCTACTTCTCTTTGCCTTAGCCTTTCTCTAGCGGCTCCTTCTTCTTCTGCCTTCAGTTCTTCCTTCTCTTTCTTCTCTTCAGCTCCTGCCTCTTCAACTCTTTCTTCTTCATCCTTGTCTTCTCCTTAGCTTTCTTTGGCCTTCGCCTTCTTCTTCTTCACCTTCAACCCTTGGCTTCTTCTCCTTCCCTTTTCCCTGCAAGAGCAAAACCTACCCCTACCCGCATGCGCTCTCTTCTCCTCTTTCTCTCTTAGGTTCTCTCTCCTAGAGCCACCGTCTGGGGTAATCGGGTCAGGTACGTGTCGGGACCAGGCCCATCGGCGTGTGGTGGTGGGCGAGGAGTGCAGGGTCGGGTAAACGGGTCACGCCAAGTTCGTGGAGACAAGGTCACCGACGAGGCAGGTGAAGGTGAGTGGGACCTCACCCCGTGGTACTGAGGTGATAAGCCCTATATAGTTTTTCAATTTATTTGGGTGCAGTGCGCCAACAGCTTCCGATGTGGGACAAACTTCCCACCTTTCTTCTGCGTGCGTCTGCAGTAGGGATCCTCTGTTGATTGCAGCTGATGCTTCAGTCTTCGATGCCAATTGGCTTCTTGGAGCTATGCACGAGGGAAGTCCTCACAACCTGGGGCTATGAACCTGGAGCAGGCAGGTCTGAAGAGAGCATGCAAGCAAGCTTCTTGCTGTCGTCAATGGCGGTGAACCTCCTGTACCTGCTATCACGCAGACGGCCTCGCGGCCACGTTAGAATGCTCAGGAGGCTTCGTTGAGGCACGGCGAGTTTACTACGGGGGTTGCCATGGCATAGGATTACTGGAGCGCACGTGCCTAGGGCAACCTATGGCCATGTGTGTGGGTGTGTTTGAGGGCCCTTGTGGGTGAGTGATAGTGCATATGGAGTGAGGGTTTATGTTCAGTGAAGTGTTGCGGAGCTTATGGGATGGTTGGCAAGGTGGATGGAGGTGCAGAGCGACGGGGATGCCTCGCCGGAGGTCTGGTTAGAGGTGGAGAAGGTGATGGTGATTGAGAGTGTCGAGGGGTGTTTTCAAGAAATAAAGAGGGAAAAAGGATTAGAAGGGAAAAGGGAACTTATCTAGGTGTAAAGAGATGAAGGGGGAGGCAGGGATGGCGGTCGGCTCACATTGCCGTCGCCACAGACGAAGGCGCTCAGTGGGGGAGGACGACGAGGACGAAGGGGCTGCAAAGGCGTCAGCGAGTGTGGCGCGATGCAGATGAGCAGGACGAAGAGGGACCTGCCACTGGTTTTGTGGCTAGGCAACGAGGGAGAGAGGGAAGTCACCGGAGCTTGCTGAGCCACTGGCCGGAGGAGGAAGAGACAAATTTGAGGGATTTTCTGGCCAATTTCAAGCTTGGGAGATGCAGGGTGATTTGGGTATGCTTATATAGGCACAGGAGGATGGATTTGTGCTTGGAAGCTGTTGAACGTTACGAACGTTATGCTAACTTGTTCGATTTTGGAAAACCTGTCGTTGTAGTTCAAAAGCGAAGAATTCGTGTTCAACAAATAAAATTTATACCGAAATTAAAATTTCGGGTTGAACACAGGGAGGCGGACGTTTGATTTAAAAACTACGCGTTTCTTTTTATTTGTCACAGAATAATTCAATTTAAAACTATCTAATTATTTATAATAAATAGAAGAGAGAGAGAGAGTAAGAGAGAAAGAGAATATTACACAGAAAAATCAAAATGAGATGTAGAATAAACAAGGAATTTATCATTGAGGAGATTGTTCATTACAACTAGAAAGCATAAAACAATTACACTAGAAAGTAATAAATTTACTCTAGAAAGCATTAAAAGAATGAAGGGAGAAATATCCTCCTTGACGATTGCTTGGAGGACGAGCAAAACTACACTAGAAAGCAGTAAATCTATACTAGAAAGCAGTAAAAAGAATAGGGAGAGAGAAATCCTCCTCGACGGTTGCTTGGAGGACGAGCCGGACGGGACGACGCCTGGACGAAGGGGAATGAAGCAGGACGAAGCAGAAGAATGGGAACGAAGCAGCACGCCGTCGTCGTCGCGGGATCCACTTCCGAAGGGGAACGAAAATTGGACTTTATCTCGTGAGAAGCATCCCGAGTGTGGGACAAGCTTCTCTTGAGCTTTGGAGGGGTAGAGAGGAGAAGGAAGGGATGAAAATTTCGTATGGAGGGGGTCTCCTTTTATAGTTGCAAGGAGTGGGGGCAAAATGGACATTACAACTTCAAAACAATAAATGAGGGGTCTTTAGTGACGGATAAAACCGTCTCTAAAGCCCCCAACGTGGGTGTAGCCTCCGCGCCCACGCGTGCCAGCTTAGCTGCCCGCGCGCGCAACGCTTGCGCACGTTCGTCGATTCTCAGCCATCCGATCACGAAATCGGACGGCTTAAGATGTGTCTCCACCCGCTCGTTGTGCGCCCGCCTGGCGCGTGCGATCGCGCATTCACGCCACGCCTTCTATCACGTGTGAACGCTATCGGGCGAGCGCGACCGTCCGATCTCCATCTGACGCTCCACGCGCCTCAATTGCCCACGCCTTCTAGCCCCTCGCCGCAGCTCGAACCCGCGCCCGCCGCTCGCGAAAGCACGCTCGACCGCTGCGCTATGGGGTGCAGATGGTCGAGCGGACGCTTTTAGGCGCGGTCGACCATAGCCGTTGGATCAAGATCCAACGGCGGAGGGCGAGCGGGTGCGGGGCCTTTGTGGAATGCGTGCGGCCGTTTGGGCGGTCGAGATGGCGCCACGTGGCGCCATCTTGGCCGTCCATCTTCTGGAAGTTGTAGATGGTGCCACGGTTGTCGGATTGTCGATCCGAATTCATCCATGCAGTCGGATTTGTCATCTGAAGTGCGCATTTTCACCATCCTGGCCCTTTATCTTCTAGGGTTCCCCGGTCACTATCTGATGCTACGGATGTCAGATTAGGGCGATCTTGGAGTCGTTGAACTCCAATCGTCGCCCTGATCACATCCATACGGTTAGATCTTTGATCCAAGGTCCTGATAAAATGTTTGCCCTGTCCAGGCACATAAAAGGAGACAATTAACCTCCATTTTATTCAAACTACTCTAAATGCAAGATGATGCATGTTATGCAATATTTATATCATGGAATGCAATCCTATGCTTAAGAACATGCATAAATAGACATCTGAAGTAGTGTAAATGTGTTTACATCAGAAGCCAAGCTTCCAAGTAAGGGAAGTTCGCCTGAGGTGGAAACTTGAAAGGGACTCGAATCTCTCATGCATTTGCGTGAGAGATTAGGTACCAAACAGAAACTCAAATTATGTTCATACTGAAGGAGATTTCTTAGAGAATCTCCCTTTCAATTTTGAAGGGGATTCTCTGAGAGATCAGGGAGATCTTACCCTCGAAATCTCATCGGAGTAGGATTCCCTCCGCTATAATGGTGGAGGGACCTAATTGCAAAGAATGAAGAAGAAGCTAGGGGGATTTCTGCAGAGGTTTTCAAAAGATAGGGGTAGAAATATAATTAGGCTGGACCTATTTGTAAAGTAGATCGAGATGAATTCCCCTTAGGTCCAAATTTTGGTAAAAACCTAATTTGGATCCTAAGGAATCCAATGGTGAAGTTGGATTTTGGGTTTGACCACGTTTAACTGGGCAATTTATGTAAAAACCTAATTTAGGGTAAATATTTGTCTGAAACCCCAATTTAGGTCAAAATAGGTTCCAAGGGCCAAATTTAAGGTTTTAAATCCTAGAGAATATTTTTATATGATTTTTAGAGGGTTTAGGTGAATTTTATCCTGATCAGAACCTTGTTAAATCAAGTGGGTCTGTTTTAGGGTTACAAGAAGTCATTTAATTCCTAGAATTCACATGAACCCTTTTCTGTTTGAACCAACCCATTTTTTATCTTGTTAAGACCATTTGACCTGTGTTTTTCTCATGAGAAAACCCGTTGTAGTACTTGCAATGGTAAAATTATAGTTTTACCCCTTGTTTCTTGCTTTAATCTTAGAATGGTTATTCATGGAATTAGGACCTCCAGTTGGTTATGTAGGAGCTTTTGTTCTCTTCTTTGGGTCAAAATGAGCTAGTTAGGGCTCATGATGTTATTCCCATTACCTCCATAACCTCCGCCTCACTTCCACGAACCAAACCCCCATTTTTATTACGCCTTCCACTCATGCGACCCGCCGAACTCGCCAATCTCCACGCTCCTCCGACCTCCGTAGACCCTCACACTCCACCAAACTCCACGAAACACCCACTACCACCTTCATTGTGCTTTAGTAATTCTCCTGAGCTCTTTTAATGTGGCTAAGAGGTCGTTCTTTGTATTTTAGGTCTTCATTGTGCTCTGTCGTCGCCGCCATCGTCTTCGACCTTGTTCTTCAAGCTTCAGTTGTGTTCTTCATTAAATCCTCTCCCAGGTGCTGTGACTTGGTTCCAGGTCCACACCCAGGTCCTCAATCGAAGACCATCTCCTCAACAGCTACGTCAATTAGAGGCATCTCCTTCAGCAAGACGCTGCGGCCTTGCGCAAGAAAAGGAAGTGTGGGATAGTCCTACATCGTGATCAAATGGGCATGCAACTACACATAAATTGATTTTGTTTTCTACCCTTATCGCCCAAGTCACTGAGGGGTCGGGTCCCTCACTACCCCCTTCACATCCGATTACCTGACCTACTTCACTTCTCGCCTACAACCCACACATGCAGGCCTAGACACTGTTTGAGACTCGAATACCCGAGTACTTGAATCCGAATATGCGCTGGGTTTGGGTTTGAGAGAAGAGGAGGAATTGTGAGAGAGCAGGGGAGGGTTTTGCTCTCTATAGTTGTGCCCTATGCAACATTTAGTCGTTGAAGGCCTTGGCTCCCTTGTGCTGTGAAAGAGAAGGATCGAGAAGAAGAAAAGTAGGGAAGGTCTGAAGAAAAAGGAAAGAAGAAGATGAAGAGAAGAGAAATAAAGAAGTCTTTGAGAAGCCTTGTGCACTTAAGTCGTCTGAAGGGAAAGTCTGTCATCTGATTGAACATTATTTGAGATACTGTTGCATTATTTAAATACTATGGTTAAGGTTGAATTGAAATATTGGATGCATGCTTAATTAGAGGATTTAATTGGCAATTCAAATCACCACTTTTTAGATTCTCTCCACACTTTTTGTCTCTAGATACATTGGATTTCATTGAATAGGTAATGTGATAGATTATTATTCATTGAATATCTATTTAAATTGTACTCATTAATTCTGAATGCGATTAATGTTGTGAATTCCATATTTGCTCCCTATGTTCGACCTCGAACTCCATTGTAGATTCAGAGTTTATAAATTTTATTTGTTGATTGAGCTATTTAGGAGTGTGCTACGACGATGAAACATTAAACTCTTGTCTGGCCCCGCATTAACACACCCTGAGATGATATTTGAGGTTGTGACAAGTGAACAACCCACCGAGTCTGGCATGAAGGGTGGGAAGACATTGACAGTGAATCTGACTTGAGAACTTGTTCGTGTAACAAGTGGCAGACTTGGAGGATCCCATGCTCCTATGCATGCACAGGATGGCCCATAGAAATCTAAACGTCGATGATTACATGTCACATTTCTATACATGGGAGCAACAACTCTATTGCTATGAGGGGGTTTCTACTCGATGGCAGATAGGAAGTTTTGGACATGGCACCTTTCAGAATTTTCAAAGATTATTCCTGATGCAGAAAGGAAAGGCAAAAAGGGTTGTCCAAAATCAACTTGCATACACAATGAAATGGACTTAAAGGAGATGCCATGTCCAAATAATTGTAGCAAGTGTGCTGGGCTTGGCCACACTAGACGCAATTGCAAGAGTACAATTCCCACAAGGTCAACAAATGCAGAAAATGAGGCGAATCCATTGACAACTATTGATAATTCCGGTCCATCATGATTCCCAAGAAAAAGACGACGTAAAGATCCAAAAGCACCCAAAAATCTTAATAAATGTGGGTTGTGTGGAGGAGTTGGCCACAATAGGAGACATTGTCGTAATTCACCTGGTATGATTCTGATGCCTTTTACGTGATGTTTATTACGATGTTTCTATTTTGATGCTTACTTTAGCAAGCAGGATAGCAAGAACCCATCTTTAAGCTAATCAGCAGCAGCTTGCTTGGAGCTGCTTTCAACTTAACAGCAGTAGCAGCTTGGAGCTGCTTTCAACTCAGTAGCAGTAGGTTGGAGCTGCTTGCAGCTCAATAGCAGCAGCAGTAGCATCAGCATTAGCAGACTTGCACTAGCAGCAATTGCATGCTTCTACCAGCAGTAGAAGCTGCTTGCTTGCTGCTTGCAGCTTAGCAACAGCAGTAGGAGCTTGCTTGGAGCTGGTTGTAGCTCAGTAGTAGCAACAACTTGCTTACTGCTGCCACAAAATGCCTAGCACACGCCCTCCCCTGTCTTGCTATACATTTTAAATATGATTGCCCAACTATATGTAAAATATACCAAACTATGTAGGCGACAATGCACGCGAAGAATTTGCTTTAGAATCAAACTCTTAAGAAATGCAACCTAAGAAAATCAAGGGCCTTAGATTTTAGGTAGAATTAGGTACAACCATCGTAAATTTCAAAATTACAATTTCAAATATTCCAAACATTCCAAAATTTGCAACTACTTTAAAGCTACAAAAATTCCAAAAGTGAACAAAAGCTGCAGCTACTTTGAAGCTACTTTTTGTTTATCCAAAATGACATTCAAGAGTGAAAAATTTAGATGTAGAAAGATATGTTACAGTTGCACTTCCATCATTCTCCATCCATCTATTTATGTTCAACTTGTGCTTCACAAAGTCAACTAATAATATAGAGGTTCGTCATAAAACAGAGAGGGTGTTTTATTGAGACTAATCATACAGCTATATTTTTATATAATAGTGCTATTCTACTATTTGATTTTTCCAATACATTTTTGCAAATGGATCCAAGACCAGTTGATGCAAAAGTACGTGTGATTTGTAATTAGAGTTTCAAATCATTGTAACATGCGAATCACAAACGCTTTTAAATTTTTAAACCTAGATAATGGGGTATCTAGGGTCGTCCAAGAAGGCAGTTTTGCAGTTATAGATCTCTTACTTGAAACTGGAAATCACCTTTCTTTTCGTATTTTTGAAATATAAGATTTTTTTAGATTTTTGAAACAACGGGGGCGATTGCGAAATTGAAGCGAGAAGGCGACTACACCTAAGTTGTTGAAACTAAAACCTAAGTGACAAGCAAGTTCTCTTTCTAAGCCCACTCTAGGTACGTGAAGACCTAGAGTAATTAGATACGTGAAGACCTAGAGTAATTAGAGAGAGAGTGTGGGTGAGCACTAGGAAAAAGTAACAAGATGCAACTAGAAATGCAACAAAAATTGAAGAAGGCAAAATTTTACTAAAGGAGCCCCCTATAGTAGATGATCCCGACACATCTGTTATAAGACAAAGCTAAGAATAAGCATGGGGGAGAAAAAAAAAGTTTTAAACCAAAAACACGACCCTATAAATGTTGGCTTCTCACAAGTACAGACACAAGATTTTAAAAGATATTGCAAGTTATGAGTCGGATTCAAGAGCCAGAGAAATCCTAACCACAAAAATTTTGAGTCATCAAAATTAAAATGGGGTTTATTTGTGAATTTTTGGAAGATATATTGATTCCGATTCGTCTAATTTTTAGGATCCAAAAATGAATCCCGATGTTTATCTATAACAAATCCCGTACTTCCTGTGTTTTAACCAACCAAGGTCTCGTGATCTCCTCCTTAAAAAGTTGAAAAAAAATAGTTTTCCCAAAAATTCTGTTTTATAAAAACTTGTTTTGCTAAGCGACTAGCAAAAGGTAAGCATTGGGGTGTGATAAACGTCAATTTATCATCATTCTTATGCCCTAAAACAAACCTAGCTCTTAGGATTTTAACTCCACAAATAGATTTTTGGGTTGCATTTAGGCATCAATTAGGTTAGGCATGCATTGCATATCATGAGTGTTAGGGATGAACAGATAATCAGATCCCTAAAACCCTAGCACTCAAGAAGGCAATTGATGAAGAGGAAGCTCATTTTAACTGGAACTTAGCTAAATCCAGCTCATCATAGCTGGATACCAGCTCACTTAGGTTAGGGTTAGCTCCATTAAGCTCCATTCAGCTCATCTTAGCTGAATGGTAGCTGATATAGACACATCTATTTAGGTTAAAATGTCTATTCATGCATGTTCTTAGGCTTAGATTTAGATTTCATGTTATAAATATTGCATAACATGCATCATCTTGCATTTAGAGTAGTTGTATATATTTTAGGTTAACTATGTCCTTTTTATTTTCAGGAGAGAAGAATACTTATTTCAAGGCCTTGGATGGATGATTAGACCATACGGATCTTATTAAGATGATGAGTAGAGTCTAACGCCTCTGAAATAGTCTAGATCGGAGAACCTTAGCGTCGTACGAAGTCTGAGGAAGATCAAGGGCCACGAGGCAATGCGACATCCTCACAGGCTTCGAATGAAATATCTGACCATACAGATGGATTCGGAGCGTCGATCGCAGTTCGACAACATAGAAATCACCTTGATCCGAGCACAGTGGCATCCTCTGCAAGCAATGAAGTGTAGACGGTCCAGATGGTGCCACGTGGCATCATCTGGAGCACCCACAGTCACCCACCATTTCTTCAAAGGCTGCCCATCAAGTGATCTCAGCCGTTGGATGCAAATCCAATGGCTGAGAGCTCACTGCACCACACAGCTGCAAACTCCTCCTCGCAACACATATGATGGCTTGGCGCAACGGGTAGGGTGACGGTTTGCAAGGGAGGGGTGTGGGTTCGAATCCCTACAACCCCCCCACCCCCCATTCTCAATTGAGTGCACATGCTGTGCAAGCCAGTGCGCACCAGCGGGCTGTTGCGCAATCCGCACGCATGAGCGGGCACAGCACAGGCAGCGCCAGCAGAGCATGGGGCGGGCGCGTGCTCAGTTGGCGCCAGCCTACAGCGACGCATGAGTTGGACTTACAGCAACACTTACAGCCATCGCTAATTCTTCTCACAGCAGCAAAGCCAACTATAGACGTGAGCGGGCATGAGCTGTCTACAGCGATGCTTCTAGCGACGGCTTAGAGGTCACTAATGGTTTCATGACTATTTTTTCCTCTTCTCCTCCACTATAGAAGGACCTACACCCCCTCCCTTCCAAGCCATCTCTACCTACTCTACTCCCACCTACTCCCAAGCTCTAGCAAGCCTACCAACGCTCCATTAGAGCTTGTTCTCAAGCTCCCAAGGCTCCTATTAGTGTAGCAAACCTCTGCCTCACCAAATATTCATCCATCTTCCCATCCCCATTCATAGGTCGCCTTGGAGCTGTCCTCCCACCTTCATTCCGAAAGCAAATCATCTCCGTCTTCTCACCTCCATTCCGGAGCCACGCTGAAACTTTCCTCAACCCGACGTCCTCCAGCATCTCACCTCCGTCGTCTCGCTCCTCACCTCCTTCGTCCGAGCTTCCGCCAGGCATCGTCATCTCGCCGAACAGCCGATTCGGGAGATTTCGTCTCACCCTCCTCTCTTTCTATGCTTTCATAGTTGATTATAATAGACATTGAAGTGACATCTGTACCATATTTGTTTCATCTCTTTTTTGTGATTCATTTGCTTGTTTTCTTCTTACAAAAATACAAAAAAAATAACAAAACCCTAAAATACCAAAAAGAAACAAATCAAAGTGTAGTTTTCAATTAAAGTAAACGTCGCCTGACCCGAGACTCCCTTGGAGTTTCAGTATAAATTTTATTTGACCACACGTTGTGCAACTACGACAACGAGTTACTCGTAACCCTGATTTCAAACTCGCGAAACCCATGTGATCAGTAGCCCAAGGAACCTCATCTTAGCTCACCCTAGCTTAAGTTATCTCAGACCCCGCTCAACTTAGTTGAGTCTAATTCACCTTAGCTCCAATCAATTCACTAGGAGCTCTAGCTAGCTCAACTAAGTTGATAGGAGTCTACCTCAACTCAGGTCCAACTACTTCCAGCTCCACTCAACTCAAGTCAGCTGAAGATGACCTCATATAGCTCAGGCCAGCTCAAGTCCAGCTCCTGGGGACTCCACTTAGCTCAACTTAGTTGAGCTAAGATATCTTAGCTACTCTAGCTAGCTAGGTCCTTCCTGGGAAAATCAGACCTAGCTTACCTCAGCACATTTTAGCAGAATTTAGCTCACTTTAGCTTGGTTTAGCAGCTAGCAAAGAACTAGAAAGCTAAGCTAGCTAAAGTAGTCCCCTGCAATTCCCTTCAACAGCTACCAGCTCTAGTTCAGCTCTAGACATTCCTTCCTCAGCTTCTCTCCCCTACACCCTAGCTCCATCCCACCTCCTCCTCTATTCAACTACTAGCTCAGCTAGCTTAGCTAGCTTAGCTTAGCTACATCTTAGCTCCCATTGGCCATCCACCACCTACAACCAAACTCCACTTCATCACCTAACTAGTCCACCTACTTAAGTCCACCTACCTCCACCTACTCCACCCTATGTTGGCACCAACCAACATGCAACCCTTGGTCCCTCAACCACCACCAAAAGTCACCTTGTTTTGGCACCAACTCACCCTTCTAGAAACCATCTCTTTTGGTGCCAAACCACTCCCATATCCTAGCCCTACACATCTCCCTTAAACCCATCTCCACCATCCACCTAACCCCCCTTTTAGAAAGTTATTTTGGCGCCAAAGATAAACACCCTTCCAACACCATAACTACCTCCTAACCACCCTAAGTTGGCACAAAAATACCCTACACACATCCCTACAAGTTGGCGCCAACATCCACCATAATCCTAACCCTACACGTAAACCCATGACCAAATCATAGCCCTCCCTTTTGGTGCCAACTTCTAGAACTTTGAGTTGGCACAAACATCAACCTAACCACACCTAAACCCACCTACCCTACACCCTCTCATTTGGCGCCACTTAACATCCACCATCCATCTCCTAACTACCACCCTATAACCTAATCCTAGCCATATAACACATCAACCAACCCCTTAACCCTAACCCAGATAGAGTTTGCGCCAACTCTACTCCACCCACCATAACTACCACCTAATGCGCCCTTCTACCTCCACGCCAACCCTAATCCACCATCCATCCACCAACTTCCATATCCTAGCCATCCATAACACCCCTCTTCCCTTAACCCTAGTCAACACCAACTTCCACCCCCTCTACTCTATAAAAAGACCTATAACCACCACCATTTCCTTCATCCTTTGGCTTCATTAATTCCACCATTAATCCACCTTATAGTTGGCCAAGAGAAGGAGAAGAAGAAGATTGGGGACACTCTTTCCCCTTGGTGCCTTCCCCTCTTCCCTTCTCACTTGTGCCCCCACTAGTCAGAGGAGTAGCCAAGCAAGGAGGACCTTAGGAGGAGGTCTTAAGGGTGGTGCATGCCACCCTAGGAGGAGTCTTGTGGGTAGAGATCATCCACCCTTGGAGGAGCAAGGGCATGCCCACCTAGGGCCTGCCAAGGAAGACACCAACTTGGAGGAGCTTTTTAAGGAAGGAGAAGAAGGAGAACTTCTTTTCAAGCCCAGGAGCAACTGAGCTTGGAGCAAGAAGCCTCTCTTCTTCATCAATATCATCAAGAGGATTTGTGTTTTATTTCTTCTATATTTTCATTTTAGAGTAGAAGCATTCCTCTACTTGTCTTTTGTAAACATATTTCTACTTAATTAAAGTTGCCTTCTCTTCATTTTTGTTGCATCTTTGTTAATTGTTATTTCTGGCACTTTTCACTCCCTCTCTCTAATTACCCTAGGTCTCCACATACCTAGGGTGAGCTTAGAGAGAGGCCATTTTTGTCACTTAGGTATTAGCATTAGCAATTAGGTGTGATCATTTTCCCGCATACAATTGAGTAATCACCCGTTATTTAAAAATCCAAAAAAATCTTATATCCAAAAACCTAAAAAGAAAGTTGATTTTCTTTTTGTCAAGCAAGATTTTTAAAAGTGCATTCTTAACTCCTTGGACGACCCTAGATATCACCACTATCTAAGTTTATAAATTGTAAAAGTTGATTGTAAGATACGCGTTACGACATTAAAAATTTGCTTTTAACAAAACATGTATTTTTGACATCAGGTGACTTTCTGTCTATCGAGCACAGGGCTAGAGCTTGCGGTAGCGAGGCCCTGGTGTTGGTGCTCCCAGTGGAGGTTGAGGGTGGTTCTGCATGTTGATCCTGTTGCCTGATGGTTGTATGCTTTCTTAGTGTTTATGTTGCTTTTTGTTGGGATTGTTTCCTTGTGGTCCTAGAAGTTCACGATTGTGCCTTATTCGTAGCTATATATATTTCTACGGTTTGGTTCGATCATTTTGGTTTAGGTTTTAGTTTATGTTGTTGGTTTGTTTTCCCTTTGTGGGATGTTGTTGGTTGTGTTCTTTCTCTTGGGTGGTTGTTTTTGGGTTACACAGAAGATGATGGCTGGTTCAGCGGTGGAAAAATGGTTTCAGGTTGCTGCTGCTCTTGGTGGAGGATGATGGGAGCTACATTGCTGCTATAACTAACTGTGGAATAGAGGCTTTTTTATATGGTCTCAAATTGGCCATTCATGCTGGCTTGTTGTAGGTGGTGATTTACTTGGATGCCATCAATCCCAGCGACCAGATTAATGCCCAGTAGTAACCTTTTTGGAAGGTTTGACACCTTGTTTAAATGAATGGTTCAATGCTTCAATTGTATCGAGGGTTGTATCTTTCTAAAGTCGATAGAGTGGTGGTCTCTCCAGCTCTTATATTAGCTCGCTTTTGTCTTAGAAATGATTTGTATGGTTACTGGGTTTCTCCTTTGTTTTTCTTGCAATTTCAAAGCTGTCAATGAAGGTTCTTCACAAAAAAAAAAAAAGCTCTCTTATGCTCGTCTTTTTTTTTTTAATCTTTAATTTAAAGGTGGGGTGGGGCCGTGTTCATTGGGGTTGATTATATGTATATATATTACAAAAGGGAGCGTACACGAGATCTGCACATAAGTTACGTACAGGTGTGCCAATATCTTCCACTGTGAGTAATGTTTTGGATTGAAAATTTAAGAATTGAGAACATTTCACATGAATATGTTATGTACCAAATTTGAAGCCAATCCGATACTCCTAACACATAGATCCAATATGATCGAATTTTGTGATATTTAGGTCGTAAAAAAATGAACCTCCTTTTATATATGTACTAGAAATGTCAAATTGACTTCAAATTTGATGTAACATGTGTTTCAAAAAGAAAATTTTGATGTAATATAGAGTGATCTCAATCTTCAAATTTTTAATTTAAAATATTACTCATGATAAAAAATATTACCATACTTACAAACTCACCGTACTTTATATATATATATATATATATATCACGAATGACTTTACGAGAAGACTTCTTCGGTGAGAACATAATAAAAATTAATATTAACCATTAAATCTCTCTCAAAATAATCAATGGCTAAGATTAAAACACATTCCTCTTCCTCTCCCACCTCCACTCAACCTTTTGTCCCTTCATCTCCCACACCCAACACCACCACTAGCGGTGTCTTTCTCCCACACACGGCTGCAACTTCTAACTCCCACACCCACCACCACCGCCATCGATCTCCCTGTCTCTCTCTCACTCCCTCACACAGCTCTCTGGCGACTCTCTCCGGTGACGTCCTCCTCTCGTCGTCGGCCACGTTCTTATGGTAACAACCCACCTCCCCTCTCTCTGTGCCACCATCACCACCACCGGCCCCTCCTCTTCTTCTCCCTCGACTCAACAGCCCTCCCACCACCACCACCACCGCCCCTCCTCTTCTTCTCCCTCAACTCCACAGCAACCCCCCTTCCCCCCCGTCCCCCACCACCTCCGGCCCCTCCCCTTCTTGATTTACAGTATAAATCTATTCGAAAACTTGGTAAGAGGAGCCTGCTCACTTCACAGCTGTAAAAGTCGATGGAAAATGCTTCTAACCCTGTAGATGACTCCATAATCTTTTGATTTCATCTTTTTTTGTCTCAAAAACAAAACCCGCTACATTTGAAAAGGAAAATCCGGATCTACGTGACTACTTAAAATTTAAACAAAAACTTAAACACACTTTATCTTTTCAAGTCATCAATTCTGACTAAATGGGGGAAATTCTTTAAAGTTGCACGTCCAGAATTCAGCATATGTTAACTTCACTTCAGCTTATTTCCCATATCACTTACTGCCACTTCAATAAATCATTACTCTCAATTCGAGTGAAGCATGAGTTGCCAGTAAGATAATATAATCTTGATAATTAACTAACAACTAGTTTTTATAGGTTGCACCACCTTGGTTCATCCCCTCTTCGTGGGTTGTTTTTCTTTTCCCACCTCCTTTGGAGTTCTTCCTACTTGTCATTTATTCTCTCTAAATTTTTTTGTTATTGTACTTATAATTTATATCTCAAACAACGTAATTTCATTGAAAGATTTTTCTATTAATTGTTATATATTCTATATTTGTGATTATTTATGAAATCAAATGCAGGTTTGTGCTAACATAGATTGCCATATTCGTGTGGGGGCATGGTCTTGGGACACCATATCAGGAGAGGAGTTGCGGGTATGAGCATGCTTAGTTGAAACTCCTCACCTTGGAAGAACACTTCTTTGTCATGCCATTTTGTGTCATAACACCAATGCACTTGAACATGAAATTTGTGTCATTTTATTTGTAATTTCTTTTGAAGTTGAACATGAAATTTGATGTGGGAAAATTTGTAATGGATTCAATTACTTTCGAGTGAACAAATTATCCTCTGTGAGATGATTTTTTTCCGATTGATTTTAGAGTTTAGAAGTGAACATTTTTTCTAAGTGATTTTATGTATATAACATGATTTTGTTCATTAAGTACATTTTGATTTGTGTTCATGAGAGAATAAATTTTTTCAGTTCATTGTCCTCTGTCTTCCTACCTTCATCTTGATCTTGTAAGAACAAATCTTTGTTTCCTCCCAAGAAATACTGTTCCAACAAGGAACACAAATTCCAGACCTGGCATGCCTCCCACATGACTCATTTCAAATCCTCCATGCACCGTGAAAGGCACTTTGAAATGGCTTTAGATCGAGTAGCAGATTTTAATTGAAACACAGAATTCCAACAAGCAATTAGGCTTGATATTATTGTTGTTTCATTAAACAAGTTCTGGTGGGAAAATTCACAAGTCAGTAGCATTCCCATTGGCCTTCTTCTGCCAAAGGTAAATGCTGATTACCTCTCCCTCTATGCATTTGACCAGTTCTACCTCAACGTTGGCAACTTCAACTAGACAAACACCAATGGAAGCCAGAAGTCACATCAAGGTCCAAAAATGGTGCTTCACCTGGTTCAGGGAAGCAATTAGGTCAACATAGATTATTTCAATCCGACAGGCATTGTTAGGAATTTAGAAGGTTTGTAATTTGTGCGTGAATTTTTTATTCGTGATTCCGATGTGCCTAACAAACATAACGAAAAAGCGAGCGAGAGGAATAACCATGTGATATTATCGTTGACTCAAGTGCACCAACAGCTTTACCACGAGATAGGCCATCCTTAACATACGAGGCGATATTCAGGTGTCCAAGAAATTTGCCTCCAGCGACCTACTACGCTAAAATGGAGTCCGTAAACGAACTCATGGTTACAGCTTTTCAAGAAGGCCAGCAAGATTGCTCATTAGACCGTGTCAAAGAATATCCTATCATGTTTCATATGGGCAACATGAAAAAGGAGCATCATAAGCAAGCATCCTCAAATCTGACATCAAAAAATTGCTACACGTTATTCCATTTCTTTCAATAACAACAAAGGTAATGGCTGGAATCCCAAATACCCAGTTAACTCACATCTACTTCTCCAATCAGGAACACACACAATTGATGTGAAAGTTAATTAAATCAAACAACAAAAAAAGATCTATCAAAAACTGCAGCATGACCCTTCAGTTCCTCCTCCAATTCGATCTTGTTGTCGTTGTTGTAGAGGAACATTGTGTGTGTGGACCATGTCGATGCTTACACCAAGAAACAACCACCATATACAGGATTACGCTTCTTGCAGCTCCACCACCAACAGCCCATAGGAACTCAGTCATGTTGGATTTTTTGTTGTCAAAAAGCTCAATGTGGATATTCATGCGGAAGATCTCAACCAAGACCACAAATGCACTTACCATGAGTGTAGTTATGGTCAGCATTACTCCCATTTGTAGAAGATGGTTTTGATTGCCATCCCTTAACTTCAACAAATAGAAACCAAGGATAATTAAGCAAGAAAAGCTTCATTGATGAAACAACCAGTTAAGCAAAGCACAAAGCAATCAGTACTACCGAAGCAAAAATGTTTACTGCAAGAGTTGAACTAGTAACTGCTTCGTTTGAAAACTTCATCTTTGATATTCTGAGTTGTAGGGCCCACTTTTCATGAGAGCTTGCAATGTGATTGCCTCTTAAAATGTAGGCATATTGTGCCACCTCAAGGGTTTAGTACCAGAAGTAGCTTGGTCAATAGGAGTAAAAAAGACAAGATGCAAAGTATTGAAAGTTATTGAGAAAAGACACAATGGAATTGTTTCCAAAAGAAATCCTAATCCTCGAGAGGCATTCCACATCCAAGAAATTCACAGTTAAACGAATGAAATTTACCACAGCCAAGAAATTTCCATTCTGTTGAATTTAAAACTGAAAGCAATCTTTTCTCTGACATAAGCGTAACATTCTTTTTATTTTTGACAAGAAGCATGACCAAATTTTTACCTTAAAAATCAATATAAAACAAGTGGAACGCTAGAGTGGTTTCTGCCAAGCGTTTACACAGGCTAAACATATTTTCTAACATGAGCTTCAAACCATCAATACATCATACTCTATGACACCGGTATATTAAAAACCTCTTTCTCCATAGCTTGGCAACAATTGCAACAACGCAGATGGTGGCGGAGAAGGAGAGGAGGGGCTGGTGGGGGTGCTGTGGAGTTGAGGGAGAAGAAGAGGAGGGGCCGCTGGTGGTGGTGGGAGGGTTGTGGAGTTGAGGGAGAAGAAGAGGAGGGGCCAGTGGTGGTGATGGTGGCACGGAGAGTGGGGAGGTGGGTTGTTACCTTACGAACGTGGCGACGGCGAGAGGAGGACGTCGCCGGAGAGAGTCGCCGGAGAGCTGTGTGTGTGTGAGAGAGAGAGAGAGAGAGATGGTGGTGGTGGTGGGTGTGGGAGATAGAAGTTGCAGCCGTGTGTGGGAGAAGGACATCGCTAGTGGTGGTGTTGGGTGTGGGAGATGAAGGATAGAAGGTTGAGTGGAGGTGGGAGAGGAAGAGGAATGTGTTTTGATATCTGTCATTGATTATTTTGAGAGATGTAATGGCTAATATTGATTCTTCTCGTATTCTCATTAAACAGGTTATTTCATATATATATATATATATATATATATATATATATATATATAAGCATAGTAGAAAAATATGTTCCACTCTTACTTAATATCCATTTTTTTTAGGCTTAATTTATTTAGGGGTAACCTCTATTTTTAATTGAGGGGTTAATTTGTATATTCTTAATATCAATTTTGCTAATATCAATTCTAAGGGATGTTGGAGAGATAGGTGTTAATCTCGTAACTCTTCGACACCTAAACTCTACTCTCCAAAAATTGGTGTTAACATTAGTTCATGTAAACATCATATGAGATGATGCCACAACTTAACAGTAGTTTCAATAAATAGAAATTGATGTTATCATTTTCTGCAAGTGATGAGCCTCAGGAGCCACCATGAAGGCCACCGATAGGCATCAAAGAATTTGAAGATATAGGAAACACAACATAACCACAAAAATATAGAAATAAGCAAGCAATCAGATGAACATGGGGATTGTCGACCCGATTCCATCTCAAGAGGTGTACCTCTAAAGAGGGGATCTAACCCTCAATATGCACTATTTCTGAGGATATTATAAGAAGTAGTAGGCTGAAGAGCCCTTGGGTTTTACCATCAAGTGTCCCCCAGGTCCCCTTTTCTATGTGGAAGTGGGAGTTAATTTATAGAGTATAAATCGTGGGGGTTTACACATTTGAAGGTGCAACCGTCACAATAATGGAAAGTTAATGGTCTAAAGGTGTAACCGTTCAGTGGATCGTGCCACTTTGCATTCCCGTGCGGATCGAGTCCAATTGGATTCGACCGGTCTATTCACGAGCCGATTGGGCGTATTTCGTGAGGGTAATTTTCTTCCCCCATTAGATGCCCCCACTTTCGTAGCCTAGCTGTGTCAACTTCGAGGGTAGACTTCTTTCTCATTGCTCTTGTGCGGAGGGTACACCCTTGCCCCCAGTAGCTATCACTCGGTAGTGTTAGCGGATAGGTGCTTCAATGCCCCCGCTCGCCTCTTGGGGAGGGGTTGTTTGCGAACTCTCTTAGAAAAATAGGTGATTAGTAAAATATAATTCACAATAGAACTATGGGAATTCGATTCCCAACTTCGTACTTGATTTCGACCCACTGTCTGTACTGGCGAGAATTGAGTACCCAGGCTCTCCTGCCAAGGTTTCTCGCACAAAACCTACACTTGCAAGGGGCCCGGGGTCCACTCTAGTTGAGGTACCTGCTGGTAGCCCATCCCGGTGACGCATGCTTATGGGGAACGCGAGAGGGTTTTCAGTCCCAGCGTGTACCAATTTGTAGGTGGGTGGGGAGATAAGTGGCATAGAGAAAATATAAAATTTGTAAAGACGAGTATCTATTTAATGAAATAGAAAAATTTTACTTATCTTTATATGAGAGGGATGTGTGGAGCATCGTTTGACTGTTGCCGGGCTTACGGCCTCACAAATTTTTCTACTCTTTTTTTCTTATGGTGCCTCCATTTGTATCACATGATAGCTATTTTGCTCTATCTCGTTGGATAGTATCCAACTTAGCAAGTGAGAGGGATTTAGCCGGATTCCATCCTCTCTTTCTCTTTTCTTTTTTATTTTTTTTTTCCTTGCAATAGCTGCCACTTCATATGTGATTGCATGAGGATTTCTTTTTCTGCATCCTTAGGGAGAAAAACAAATGACCCAATATGGCGGCAAAAGGCCCCCACTTCACTCATGGGGAGGTCTGGTCGAAGAAAAACTGACAGCAGGATAAGGATCCCCGATGTCGTTAATAGAAGATACATCACTGATTTTATCAGGAATACACCATTTGGTTCCACCTTTTTAATCAAAAGATTCTCTATCTCACCTGGTAAAAGGGATCCAGAGAAAGGGGTCGGGAAGAAAGCCCAATGAGTCCTCCCTACCATTATTAGAGTGGAAGCCCTCCTTTGATGGGGGTATAAAGGTTGCATATATGGTAGGGAGGGACCTCATTTAGCAAGCAGACAACCCATGGGTCATAAATCAAATCGAGGAATCTTGCTACAATAGATTAGTTGAAGTAGATGAGGGTCAACCAGAGCCTTCATTTAAAGGAGAGGTAGGCTTCCCCCACCTGCTGACCATGAGGTCGGGTGGGAAACATAGTTGGCTGCCACACGAGATAGGCGGATTGCCCGTGCCCTCTCTGTTGGGGGGAATCCGACATCCCTGCCCTGTCCACGCATGGGGAGCAAATGACGTGGTGCGTTAGCCGACCACTCTTGGAGTGGGTTGATGCCCTCCTCATAATGGGAATACAATCATGGGCCCTAACTAGCCGCATTTAGTCAGGTTTGATTGATAAAAGCTCCTACCTAATCATCTGAGGGTCATAACTCCGCATTATTCAGATTTGGGAAAAGAACTCGAAATCAAGGCTAATTCTATAATTTTAACAGCACATCACAAACACAGATTAACCACGAGGTCACTTAGGGGTTAAATAATGGTCAAATGAGCTCAAAAGTCCAGAAAGTGGATCAACACTGACAGAAAACAAGGTTCACGCATTTTGATAATCGAAACAGCACATAAAACCCTAATTAACACCCCACTTAAATTGAAGAGGTTCTGGTCAGGATAAAATTCATCTAAACCTCCTAAAATTCATAGAAAAATATTCTGAGAGGTTTGGTACCCTTGATCTAATCATCTGAACCTATTTTGACCTAGAATAGAGTTTCAAATGGGATTTTGCCATGATTTGGGCTTCTGTGTAAATTGCCATATCAAATGTGATCAAAACTCAAATCCAGGATCACCATTAGATTCCTTGGGTCTGAATTAGGTTAAGGCCAAAATTTGGGCCCAGTCAGAGTCCATCTTGACCTAGTTTGCAATTCAATCCTTAAAATCTTTGTTCCTCACACCTAAGCCCCTAACTTTCAGATTTATTATGTTTGGGTCCCTAACATCTCATCATTTTCTTCACTTAGGTCCCTACTGCCACGATTCGTGTGAACAACATCCTGCTAACTTTCAATCTAAGATTTCTCGTCCCATCTAGAGAGGAATTGATGTAAACATGTTTATATCACATAAATCGTCTATTTATGCATGTTCCTAGATGTATAATTGCATCATAAATTATAAATATTGCATAACATGCATCATCTAGCATTTATGTTAGGTTGTATAAATTTTAGGTTAAATTCTTTTTTTTATCGTCAGGTGATAAGGCGACATTTAATCGGGGCCTCGGATTGAAGATCCAACCGTATGGATCTGATTAGGGCGACGATCGGAATTCAACACTCCAAGATCGCCCCGATCGGACTTTTGTAGCATCAGATGCATTCCAAGAATGATCAGAGGTCAAGGGGCCAAGATGGTGTAAATCCGTACAACAAATGACAAATTCGACCGCACGGATGGATTTGAATCGACGATCAAAGCCTAATGGCTCGAAAATCGGTCCAATTCGACATTCGTGGCACCATCTACAAGACATAGAAGATAGAAGGCTAAGATGGCACCACGTGGTGCCATCCTAGCCGCCCAACCAGCCCGAGGAATCACCGTGCCCTATCTTTTCTCACATGCTCGATCAAATCTGGGCCGTTGGAACTTGATCCAACGGCCATGAAGTCACGCGCTTTGAATCAAAGCTCGTCTCAAATGCATGCGTAACGTGTTGGGTGAGCACGCATTTGCAAAGTGGAGGTCGCGGGGTCGAGCCCCCGCGCACCTCAAATTGAAGGCGCGGGCGAGGCGCGGTTGATTTCGCTCGTTGGATGGCGATCAAGCAGTGGTGAAGGCAACGACGTGGGCGCACGAGAGCGTGTGATGCATGCAGGTGCAATCGAACGAGCTCCAACATGCATTCTCAAGCACGATCAGCGCGCGATCTCAACACTCCATCAACGATCGAATGGTTGAAGAGAGGCGAGCGCGGCACGTTCAGCTAAAGAAGAGACGCTGGGTGATCTTAAGCCATCCGATCTTGTCATTGGATTGCTGAGAATTAGAGATCGTGCATAAGCGTTTAGGCGTGAGGAGAAGAAGAGGCGTGCACGAGCGACACCTACGTCCACGTTCAGCAGCTTTAGTGACATTTAAATCCATCACTAAAGGCCCTGAATTAATGTTTTATGCATACAATGACCTTTTTGTCCATTCAAACTTCACCTATAAATAGCCCTGCGACCCCCACACTTTCTTCATCCCTTCCTCACTTCTCTCACACCCTCCAGAGCTCTAAGAGCTCATCCCAAACCTGAGATGCTCCATTAGAGTTAAAAATACAATTTTTCCACCTTCTCACCCTGTTCATGGAGCATTCCGCGGTGGTCCTCTCACCACCATTTGAGAAGTGGATCTCGCTACGACATCGTCCTGCACCGTTCTCCATTGTCCTTCACCGTTCTCCTTTATCCTGCATCTCACCACCTTCGTCCAAACTCTCCATCGTTTCAACTTATCCTCCAAGTAGCCGTCGAGGAGGATAACTTCTCTCCACCGTCTTTTTACTGTTTTCTAGTGTAGATTTACTGCTTTCTAGTTGTAATCTTTCCAGCTTTCTAGTTGTAATGGACATTACTCTGTGGTTATGAAATCCATGTTTATTCTATCTCTATTTTGTCTTTATTTGTAATATTCTCTCTCTCTTCTATTCATTATTCTTTAAGTAGATAGTTAGTGTATAATTATTTTGACCAGCTATTCTGCTTTGTGAAAATAAAATGAACGTGGTTTTTAATCGAACATCCGCCTCCCTGTGTTCGTGGTTAAAATTTATCTGTTAATGGTTTTTCTCGCAAATCAAACTACGACGGATTTTCCAAAACTCAACTCCATTTGCGTAGAATTTCCGATTCAACAGGAATCGCTCCAAATTTGGAGAGAACAACCGCTAGATGATTCCCTCTCGTTTGAACGAGATCCTGAGCTCTGATTTGATGATAAGAGCTCAAGTGAGCTCGAAGAATCCGTGAGGAAAGATCAAATCAAATCGTGAGAAATATGTGATGAAATTCCTAATAGAGCTCGATTCTGAGCTCTATAAGAGCTGTCCTAGGCTCCAAGCTCCTCAGTAGAATCTAGGCCGGAAAACTCCTACTTCCCTCCTCTCCAACCTCGAACTCCACCGACTCTGGCATCCTTCTCGCCCTTCCTCTTCCGTGCGTCCAATAGCCAAATTGGATTCACCTTCATCTTCCTCATCTTCTTCTGATGGCCTCCAGTCAAAGCGTTGTCCTTGTTGACCTTCTCTTCGCTGCCGTTACCCTTGCCAGAGATATCTTCGTCCTCGGCGCCGGCCAATCACAACTGGCCCTAATCTCTCTCTCCTTCATCCAGTACAACCGGAGCTCCGTCTTCACAATTTTCTTCTCTGACCATGTCTACATCTCTCTGATTCTCACTCAACCTGATACAGCCTGCAATCAATGTGGACTGAACTCAGAAGCCCACCTGTGGCTTCAATTGAGCAAGACTAGCAGCAGGAGCTTAATTCTTCAAAGACCACCTATTGCAGCTGTGTGATTGCACACGAAGAGGAAGGATTGGCTTTAGTCCCACATCGGGGACGTAGGGACCTGCAGCAACGTATAATACATAAAAGTGCCCGTAGCTCGTTGCCTCATAGAGCACAGGGAGAGGTCCCCTTTCACGTCCTATCACATGTGCCCACTCACGCACCCTTGCCCGTGATCACGCCTGCAGGTCTGGGCCGGATCCAATTACCTAGATACTCGGGTCCGACTTGGTTCTGAGGAAGGGAAATCTGAGAGGGAAGAGGGGTGTTTTTACACTACTGTTACCTCAAGATTCGTGCCCTCTCTCCTGCGCTTAACACTTAGCCTTCTGAGGCTTTATGAGGCCCTTGTGCCTCTCTATGCTGCTGCTGCCTTATTGTTGCTAAGGCCCTTAAGGTTAAGGCGTCTGAGCCTTTAACCTGTCGTTTGATTAGCTGGTGCTTGATTCTGATTCTGATAGTACTATGGATACATTTGATTGCAAATACTGTTGGATTATTTGGCTCAATTAGAACTTAACTTGTTGGGTTAATTGATGGTTCAAACCACTATTTTAACTCAATCTTTTTGCACTCTTATTCCTTACATTTTGAGATATTCTCCTGGTATCTATTGATTATCATTTTGATTTCAATTGAATATTATTCTTGATATTGTGATTAGTGAATTGAATTGCTTATAATTGTTTCCTACGAACGAACTTGAACTCACTTTGATTTTCGAGATTATAAATTTAAATGTTGTTGTGATTTTTGTCACTATACTATGACGCAATGATTTCCTAAAATGACAATTTTCGCTAACACCTAATCCAACCATCCTTCAATCGGTTGACGCCTTCCTATTGACAAGAGGTGCCTTTGGCAATGATTGACATGGCCGCGGTGGAACTCTTGGCAAAGGGGCATACGTGGCCACATCGAGGCTGTAGGCTTCTTTAGGCATGCACAAGTAAGCTAGCCAAAGAGAGGCTCAACCAGCCCCCTTAGGCGAGTGGGACCTCAACTAGGGGGCAATTCTCCGCTTGAAAATCCCGCAGGATGTGCGAGGCGGGGAAGCTGGCATGTGCCGGTTGATGAGCAGCCTAGGTGGGGAAGGAGGACATAGTCGGCTGGATCTTCCTGGTGGGAGGAGCTACCGAGCTGAGCTTGTTAGGCACAGAGTTCGTTGGGTGGATTGGTCTTGTTGCACTCTATTGCAAGGGATGGGACTTAATCAAAGGGGCTAAGCACTCATCAGTTGGAAGAAGCCACTATCGGATGGCGATCAACTGGGGAGGGCACCAACTGGGGTGGTGCAAATAGGTGCAAATGGGTGGAGCTCCAGGTGGGTTGGTTGCCGAATAGCATAGGTGGAGATGGGCACAAAGGGCTTCCTTGGGTCGTTGGGATCGTTTCCACCAGCACTTTCACCATTTTCTTTTCTCTCTCCCTTTTTCTATTTCCTTCTTCTTCTTCCTTTTTTTTTTTTCTTTTTGCAACCATTGAAGGGCAGGGAGAGACCTTTTCAAGCCTAGGGGTGTGTGTCCTTGCAAGCCATTAGCCAATGTCTTTTTGATGGGAAACCTCCCTATTTTTTTTTTAGTCCACTGAGGGGACTAACATTTAGTTGATGTCATTTGATGAATCTTTTGATGAGAGCTATTTGCTCTTCAGGCGGAGGGGAGAGCCTCTAGCAAGTGAAGACCTTAGGTGGGAGAGGTTGTAGGCGGAGGGGATCTACCGTTGGGATCCTCGTAGACCATAGGTGAACTTTATCATCTGAGTTGGAGGAAGTTTGATCGGGGTAGAACCTACCAGGCGGAGTTCCCCAATGAGCTCACGAGTAGAGCAAACAAAGCTCCTAGTGTGGGTGTCAAGATGGAGATATTTGGCGAGCCTTGAAGGTGGTGGCATCAAGAGGGGAGCCCATGCCTTTGTTGGGTTCATCCATGGAAGAGGACCAAGAGGTTCCCTTCGGAGGAGATTCCCTTTGGGGAGCTTCATCTTCTAGGACACCCATCAAATCACCTCTTTCTTCCTAGGAATCGAATGATCCCCACAATCTGAAGATTGCAACCCACACACGGAAGAGCTTGACATTTTTGTTGTCGTTTCCCACAGACGATGCCATTTGATGAACCTTGGAAGCTATTATCAAGGCCACCAATAACCATCAAAGAGTTTGTAGGCATAAGAAACTCAATGTAGTCACAAAAATATAAAAATAAGCAAGCAATCACATGAACACAGGGATTATTGATCTAGTTCCATCTCAAGAGGTGTACGTTTGGGGAGGGGATCTAACTCTCAATATGCACTATATATGAGGATATTACAAGAATTAGTAGGCTGAACTGCCCTTGGGTTCTGCCATCGGGTGTCCCCTAGGTCCCCCCTTCCATGTGGAAGTGGAAGCTAATTTATAGAGTATAAATCGTGGGGGCTTACACTTTTGAAGGTGTAACTGCCATAATAATGGGAAGTTAATGGTTTGAAGGTGTAACTGTCACAATAATGGGAAATTAATGGTCTGAAGGTGTAACATTTCGGTGGACCGTGCCTCTTCGTATTCCAACGCAGATCGAGTCTAAGCAAGTTTGATCGATCTATTCACGAGCCGATTGGGCATATTTCATGAGGCCAATTTTCTTCCCTTATTAGCAAGTAAACAAAATTGCGGATTAAGATCGATTTCACATTTTATAACATCAATTTCCTAATCATTGAAATAAACTAACCCTTAGCACACATCCCAATGTTATTGAGCCTCCATGCATATTGATGTGAAATGAGGTGATGAGGAGGGTGTGGAAAAATCGATGCTCAATGCAACAAATACATATATACTCATGGCATCTTTATTTATGGCCAAAAAGGTCAAATGCATTGGAGTGTGTTGACCGCCATCGCCATAGACCTCATGACGTAGTTCAAGAGCTTGCTTGGTGGATAACGTTCTCATTGAATATTTTCCATCCCCATGGTGGCATGCTAGGAAATGTTTGGTCAAACTTGTTAAAGGTGGTGCTGTGTAACCTTTTTGCGTAAACAGAATAATCCTGTGATCTAATCTCATGGCATTTTTTTTTTATGAGCGGGGCTCTAGTTAGTTCATTACTCAACAAGAACAACTTAAGGAGAGGGAGTTTGGAGGGTTGGAGCTACACCAACTCCACTCCACCCCTTCACTGTTACAAGAAGTTGCAAGTACATGGGCAAGAAAGACATCTTCTCTAGGAGCTTTTAAGAGGAATGTGTTATGTAGGGAAGAAAGTAGTGCCTGAGAGTCCTTTAGAATTGACCTGGAGGCCTAATTCAATGGTTGATTGCCCGAAACCATCTCAACAACATTGAAGCAATCACTCAAAATATTTGATGAATAACAATTATAGGTATCTGCCAATTCAAGTCCACATGCTATAGCATATGTTTCAGCATCTTCGGGGCTCTCAGCATTCACTCGTCTTGCTTCTGCTACTATGAAGATGTTCCCTGGTAGTAGGCAAACTACAGCCATAGAAGCCTTGCCATTTACATATGAGCCATCAACTAATATTAAAAGGTCTGCATCAGGCATTGGAGTTGTGTCTTGATCAGTAGTCTTCATCTGTTGAGTGTCATGGGAGGTAATGTTTGCCAAACAATTCTGAAAGTGAGCAGTAGAATGAGGGGAGGTGCCCAAGTGTTTTTCTTACATCTTGCAAGCCAAATTTTGTGCATCAAGTGGCATGCCTGTGTGAAAGTCGATTCATGTTCAGCAAGGTGAGTGAAAAGGAAATTAAGAATATCCATATCCATTTTATCCATTTGCAAGCCAAGTTGGAACCATACTACCCAAGCATAGTGGCATTGAGCAAAAAGATGAAACTTTGTTTCCAAACATGTGTTGCATAGGGGGCATAATTCCTAATATAATGGTATTTGCTGCTGAATCTATTGCGTCCCCCCTTTTTGGTACTTGTTTATGTTTTTGAGGGTTGCTTTGTTATTGTTTATTTATGATTGGTTTTGCTCTGCAATTATTCCCACACCTCTCTTTATATAAAGAGGTGTAGGGTTTCTCTTTGGAATAAGATTGATCATTTTGTCCAATTTGGTATCGAGTGCGGTCCTAGGCCAGGTTCTAATATCCCACCCAAATCAAGCCCCAAAAACCATCCACCCTAACGCTAATCTCTTATCTCCTCCCACCGGAGTCACCAGCGATGGCACCAAGCACCACCGTACCAGCAGCAGCCGGCGGCACCAGCAGCAGCTACCGACACTGCCCATGCAGGGCAGTGTTGGTGCTACAAGGTGCACCAACCTGCTGTATGGCGTGCATGCTGAAGAGGAGGGCCCCCTTTATGGTGGATTTTGGGTCCCATTTTGTCTAGAAATCCATGTTGAGTTCTTGATTTGCTTCTTCTAACACTCAATATGATTCGAAATTAATCTCAGATATTATTTCTTGGCATATTCTTCTTGGCTTTCATGTGACTTGGTTGAAGGAAGATGGCCTTCCCTAATGTTGAGGCAAGTATCTTTGTCGAACAGAGATTGGCAAGTGATATAGTAACCATCACCCAAAGTGAGTATGACAGACTACTCCGAGGTTGCAACCATCATGATGATTTTAGGCGAGGCACCGACTTAGTGTCACTTGCAAATGACAAGAAACATGATAGCACCAAGTGGTTGTTTGATTTAGGAGCCTCAAGACACCTTAGTGGAGATTGAAGTTGGTTTACTAATCTCATACCCGTGTCTACAGGCAAGATGGTTCAAGTCACAGATGGTAGGCACTCCAGGATAGAGGGTCAAGGAGAGGTGTCAGTGACCTCCAAGTTGAGATTGCCTGATGTTCTATTTGTGCCAGACTTTCCCATCAGCCTATTCTCGGTTAGTAGTATCACTAAGGAACTTAATTGTTGGGCTATTTTTAACGAAGTGGGATGTGTCTTTGAAAACAAATTGACAGGAAGGACAATTGGCAGTGGCCATGTAGAGGGCAGTGTTTATCGTATGGTTCAGTCTCCGTTTGCTGTTGTGTGTCACGGAGGCGTCTCTTTTACTGCTAGGAGTACTTTTCAGTGGCATCTTAGACTTGGGCATCTTCCTCTAGATAGTCTTTGACATGTTATTCCACACATATCCATTGCAACCAAGATCACTTGTGATGCCTGTCAGATGGGCAAGCACCACTGTGCCTCTTACCCGATGAGTACTTATCCTGGATCCACAGCCTTATTTGAGTTGCTATATATGGATGTATGGGATCCGAGCCGAATTTTAGATAGGTAGGGTCATCAATATTACTTGGTGGTTGTTGATAATTTCTTACACCTATCATGGGTATTTCTCTTAAAAAATAAATCAGATGTTGGATCTATTCTTGAGGATTTTTTGTTGGAGATAAAGAATCAATATTCAGAAGCTGTTAAAGTAGTGAGATCTGATAATACACTTGAATCCTGCACCACAGATTGTCTACTTTTTGTAGATCTCATAGAATTATACATCAGACCACATGTCCTCATACTTCTCAACAGAATGGGGTGGCTTAGAGGAAACATCTCCACCTTTTGGATGTAGTCCATACTTTGTTAATTCACCATAGTGTACCTTAGTTATACTGGGGAGATGCCATTCTTACAGCTTGTTACTTGATCAACAGAATGCCCAGTCCAGTACTTCATGAGTAGATTCCTTGGCACATCTTGTATCCTGACCGAGAGCTTTTTCATGTGCCACCACGAGTATTGGCTGTGTTACCTTTGTTCATCTTCTTTCCCCAGGCCGAGACAAGCTCGCACCACGGGCAGTTAAGTGTGTATTCTTGGGGTATTCACAAACTCAGAAGGGGTATAGATGCCTGAATCCCATTACCGGGAGGCACTATGTGAGTGCAGATGTTACCTTTCATGAGTCTATTCTATATTTTTCGACGGCTGCTCAAGGAATATCTCTTGAGGTTATGGACGTGCCTATGCCTATCCCGCCTATTCCCTTGGAGGAGATACTTGTTTTTGCCCCCTGCTACAACTACTGGACTCGTGAGGTTCTCTGAGCCTACTATTATCTACAAACGTCCTCATAGCACTTTGTAGATACTAGATATTCCAGTAATTGCTCAAGCACCACCCTCTCCAGTTCAGGTGACCATGGACAGTACTGATGATACAAGATCTAGTGGTGATGCTACAGGCCTAGATATGGATGCTCCTGCCGCAGAGTTAGTATAGAATGATCAGTTAGATGATATTGACCTTCCTATTGCCACTAGGAAGGCACCTCGCACCTACGAGTCTAGATACCATGTTGTAGGCAGTCTGGTTACTGATGGACTTTGGTCTGCCTTTGGGAGCTTTTGTCATGCACTTTCTGCCACCTAAGTTCCCACTATGTACCAGCAAGCCATGCTTGATTCGAAATGGCATTAGGCCATGGACAATGAGATGTCTGCTCTTTGTTCCAAAGAAACATGAGAGCTTACTTTACTTCCTGCAGGAGCACAAGTGGTTGGATGTCGTTGGGTCTTTGCCTTGAAATAGAATCCTAATTGATCTATTTCAAGGCATAAGGCTTGGTTGGTTGCAAAGGGATTCACCCAAACCTATAGGGTGGATTTCTTTAACACCTTTTCTCCAGTGGCATGGCTATCGACGGTGCGAATTTTGATGTCTGTTGCAGCCCATCTTGAGTGGCCTCTCTACCAGCTTGATGTGAAGAATGCCTTTCTATATGGCAATCTTCAAGAGGAAGTTTACATGCAATAGCCTCCGGGATTTGAGATTCAGGGGGAGTATGTCTGTACACTCCAGAAAGCCATTTATGGCCTTAAGTAGAGTCCGTGTGCATGGTTCCAAAAGCTGCTTAAGGTGATACAGGTGATAGGCCTTCAGAGATCACCTGCAGATCATTCCTTGTTTATTCGGAAGAGTGACAGGGGAGTTGTACTTCTGGTATATGTTGATGACATCACTATTACTAGGGATGATGAGGGTAGGATAGTTGAGGTGCAAAAAACCTTGGCTAATAGGTTTGTAATGAAGGACTTGGGCTAGTTGAGATATTTTCTAGGCATTGAGGTAGCAAGAAGCAAAGAGGGTATTGTACTTTCACATCGTAATTATGCTCTTGATATACTACAGGAGATAGGGATGTTGGGGACTATGCCTGCCAACATACCCATGGATCCCAAGGGGCATCTATTTGATGCCGAGTCAACACTTGTTGATAGCAGATCTTATAAATAGCTAGTGGGCAAGCTGTTATATCTTACCATTATCAAGCCAGATATTTCCTTAACAGTTGGGAAGTTGAGCCAATTCATGGATAGGCCTACCAAACAACATTGGGAGGAAGCAATGCAGGTGCTTAGATATCTGAAGAAAGCACCTAGGCATGACATATTATTTACTAAAGGCACATCGATGATAGTGGTTGGCTATTTTGATGTAGATTATGATGGTTGCTTGACAAACAGAAAACAACTACTGGTTTATGTGCTTATGTTGCTGGGAACTTAGTCACATGGTGGAGCAAAAAGTAAGGAGTGGTGTCTAGATCCAGTGCAGAGTCTGAGTACCGCGCTATGGCTCAGACTGCTACAAAGATGGTGTGGGTGAGATCAGTTTTACAAGATTTACATGTGAAGCTGGAGAAGCCTATGGAGATGCGGTGTGATAACCGCGCTGCCACTTATATTGCTAACAACCCGATGTTTCATGTGCGCACCAAACACATCGAGGTTGACTGTCACGACACCCGGGATCTAATCCAACGTGGAGTCATCTACACCACTTCTGTTTCTTCTGAGAAACAGACAGCAAACATTTTCACCAAGCCTCTTCCTCGATCTACATTTAATGTCTGTTGTTCTAAGTTAAGCATGATTGACATCTATGCTCCAACTTGAGGGGGAGTGTTGAGTCCCCCCTTTTTGGTACTTGTTTATGTTTTTGAGGGTTGCTTTGTTATTGTTTATTTATGATTGATTTTTCTCTACAATTGTTCCCACACCTCTCTCTATCTAAAGAGGTGTAGGGTTTCTCTTTGGAATAATATTGATCATTTTGTCCAATTGAATCAGTTCACCTAGTGGGAGGGCATTTTTCATGAGACGCCACATGAACATTTTTACTCTGGCAATCATTAATTTGTTCTTCCATATTGCTCCGCAGTGTATAGTCTCCTCCATCTGTGAATGGTGTTCATCAATTAAAGCCTTCTATATGTTGTTTTAACTGAATGCTTCCTTTAACGCTTGGTTTCCAAATCAATTCATCATTCAAACCTGATGTAGACACATAAACTGCCTATTCATGAGTGTTCTGATGGTAAAGTCGGATTTTGGTTTTGACTAAGTTTGACTGGGCAATTTACGTAGAAACCCAAATTAGGGCAACTTCTTATCTGAGACTATTTTAGGTCACAATAGGTTCCAATGGTCAAATTAAGGATACCAAACCTTATGGAATATTTTTCTATGAATTTTAGAAGATTTAGGTGAATTTTATCCTGACTAGAATCTCTGTTATTTAAGCGGGTCTGAAATTAAGGTTTTAGGTGCTGTTTTGACTCTCGAAATGCACGAAAACCCGTTTCTGTCTGCACAGACCCTCTTATTAGTTATTAATGAACATATGACCTTTAGTTAACCCCTTGGAAATCCCGTGATTACTATGCATCTATGATCGTCAGTTAAAACTACAGATTTAACCTTGATTTAATGCTCTCTTCTCAGAAAGGATATTCAGTGAATTACGACTCTCTAGCGGTTATGTAGGAGTAGTTGTGTATTGATTCTGACTAATTAAAGCTAGTTATGGCTGATGATGACGTTATCATCAATTGTTTCTTTCGTCAAATCTCTTCCACTCCTCTGAATCAATAGGATGATGTATTCTTTCATCTTGAGATTTACAATCTTGGTGCCATGTCATTCATCGTGCTGTTTTACTTGATGTAAAAAGGTGTTGAAGCCTAGGTGTCAGTGGGAAGTAATGAAGAACCTTTTGAGGTTGTTTCCTCTTACTTTCATTTTTACCTTCCTTATATCTCTCAAGTCCACATTTGGGACAGTTACTCAAGTTTATGAATTCATTTCTGAAAAGAATGCAGTCATTCGAACATGCATCGATCTTCTGATAGTCAAATACAAGCTTACGAATCTATTTCCTTGCCTCATACCATTAAGCCGAAAAACCATTAAGGTTATTCAACAACTCAACAATAAACTGAAGTATTTCTGACATGAGTTTAACACTAGTTCTATTCATAACCTTTAGTAGCTCCTGGGTGGATAGATTGGGGAAAGAAAAATTAGCATGCAGGTTAGAGGACCTATTTTGATTTTCCATTTTTAAAGAAGAGGAAGAATGTAGAAAATGTCTTTTTTGAGAGGCAAAAATCAAGTGGTCCCTCCAAGTGTAGAGTTTCAAATCGTCACCCGTGCAAAATGGAAGAAATGATGAGGAGAGGAGGGAGAGATGAGATAAGTGTGCAATCAAGCAATACAAAATTCTAAACCTAACTTAAATGTGACTCCCTAAAAATTAACCTGAGACTTGATCTACCTAAGAAATAAGAAATCAATAGTGGATATCCGTTCTCTCAATAAATCTGGCCAGGCTTAATAAGGGAATGTTTGGGCCCAAGGATGTCCCAGGAAAATCACTGGGGCTCGTGTAAACCCGTGCCTGGTTGTTTGACATAGCCCCTCAGTCTGACACTAGATATGGATGAAAGAATTGATATTAACTAAAGATAACTTAGGACCTAGATAGCAAGCCTAAGTTTGATGAAACCTTAGGGGTCAAATTGTTACAGATTTTAATTAGGTCTAGGAAGCTAAAGTGCACAAGGAATGTGTTGGACGTTAGTTGGGGTAATGCCCGATTATTTATTTTTTACGTGTGTGCGAATTGGACGGGCAGTGATGCCCAAGCAAAATAAATAGGGTTTGCAAAACAAGGAATTTCAGTTGAAGTGTTTTAGGGTTTTGATTAAGATTTAGTGTCTTTTAAGATTCTCTCTTATTCAGGATTCAAACAAGGTTTAGAAATTCCACAAATAATAACAATCAAGTTATAGTTGGTGGAGTTTAATTCCTTTAGAGTTTGATGTGACTAAGAGATAATTTAAAAATCCTAAAGTTGGAATTCTTAATCATGCAACTCCTAAAATGAATCTCTTTTTCAAAATATTTAAATGTGGTGGTCCAAACAAGACAAATGACACCACCAGATAAAAAATCAAACAAGAAATCCAAACATATTTTTTTTGAGATTTCATAAATTTATTTGATATTTTTTTCAAATTTTTCTTCTTACTGGTGTCAAGAGTCAAAAATGATATATTTGGGGATTTGATTCTGCAGAAACCTCAAAAGACCTCAAAATTTTTGAGAATTTTATATATGTTATAGATAATTTCTTAAGGTTTCCAGCAATATAAAGTTTTCCCAAATCTGATGAGTAGAAAATTTTATAAAATTCATGGACAGTAAGAAAATAGTAAGAAAACAAGGTCTGATCCTTGTTCAGTCCATGAATTTTTTAATTTTTTCTATTCAATGAAATTTCTTGAAAATTAGACTCAAGGTTCTTGACTCAAAGGGGCTTCTCTAGATGAAATTTGGTGATTTTAGGAAGCTCTTATGTTCCCGAACATGATTTTTGAAAATAAATACAGAAGTTTGGATTTTCAAAAATCAAACACCAATAAGATGAAGGTGGTGGAAAAGTGAAGTAAACAATCAACAAAATGAATTCTAGGGTTCCACCACCCTCAAGTTTTCTTATTTTTGATTTTTTTTTATAATTTACAGATTTGTAAGAGATTTTATTTTTGTTTTTGATGAGAAAAGGCCTGGGGTACCAACCTGAAGTACGCGGGAGAAAAGAAACTTCAAGCCTCCGCCCCAAGTGCTCCAAATCTTGCTTCTGCTCCTGATTCATATCTGAAATTAAAACAATCAAAATTTCATGAAGATCAAGAAAGCAAGAAAGAGATAATTATGTGGTTAAGTTGTGCCTCCCCGACAACGGTGAGAAAAAGTGATCGGGTTTTTTCACGGTTTGTAAAATGCGATATTTATAAGTCACTGTAACACGCTAAAACTGATTCGCTTTTAAAATTTATAATCTTAGATAGTGGAGTATCTAAGGTCGTCTAAAGAGGCCAATTTGTTAATCACATGAATTGTTCTCTCTCTCGCCTCTCAAATCCGCACTTTATTTTTGTGATTTTGATTTTTGTTGTTTTTAGGATTTTTAGAAACAATCGGGTTTGAGATATGCGAAGATGAAATTACGCTACAACTAACCCTAGGTGAAAAGAATGAAGTCCTCTCTTCTAAGCTCACCCTAGGCAAGGGTGCCTAGGGTAATTAGAAGAGGGGAGTGTGTGCACTACAACTATAAAAACAACATGGAAGAACACACTAACTGCAACATGGAAATTGGAAGGCGAAATAATTTTTTTATTACTATTAGAGTCAAATACAGGTAGAGGAATGCTTCTATAAGAACATTAAACTACTAGCTAACAAAAAAATAGAGTGGAAGATACAGAAGAACGGTTGATTCTGATGGAAGATCCGGGTGGCGCTTGCTCCAAATGTGGTTTCCCCACACTTGAAAAGAGATCTCCTCTTCCTTCTTCAAGTGGCCTTCCTTCAAGCTCTCCTCCAAGGTGGGCGTTGATGTATGGGTTTTGGTGAAGTAAAATTAGGGTTTCGAGAACCCGTCGTCGTAGTTCGCAAAGCATGTTATTAAATACAATTTTTAACCGAAACTCTAAGGGAGTCCTGTGTCGAACACAGGGAGGCGACATTTACTTTCGTTGAAATCCGCACTTCGTATTATTTTTTTTGTTGTTTTAGGATTTTGTTATTTTTTTCTTTTGTTTTTGCATTAAAGAGGCAAGCAGAATAATTTCACAAAGTGGAGAATACAAATGGATAAGTCACAATGTCATTCAAACATCAACTGCAATATGAGAAAATAAAAAAGATAGGGGTAAGAAGAAATCTCCCAAATCGGCTGTTTGGCGAGACGATAGCTCTTGGTGGCTGCTTAGATGAAGGGGGTGAGGTGTTGGATGACAGAGGTGAGATGCAAGAGGACGTCGGGTAGAGGAATGCTTCACTAAAGCTTTGGAGTGGGGATAAGGAGATAAAGGTGATCTTCTACCGGAATGAAGTGGGAGGATGGCTCCAAGGTTTCCTATGAAGGTGGTGAGATGGAGGACGGATATTTGGTGGGGTATAGGAGCATTGCACTAATAGGAGGCCTTTGGAGCTTGAAAATAACTTCTAAGGGAGCTTTGGTAGGCTACTAGAGCTTAAGAGTAGATGGGAATAGAGCAGGTAGAGATGGTTTAGAAGGGAAGGGGTCATGGGGTTTATATAGTGGAGGAATGGAGGTGTTTTGCGTGCACGGGTCTTCAGCGACATTTAAAACATCGCTAAAGACCCTCTAGGGGTGTCGCTAAACATTCAAGTGCCTCTAATGGCATGAGGAGGCGCAGCTGCAGCTGGCACAGTGCACGGAGATCTCCAGCCGTTGGATCAGGCACGGATGGCTGAGATCGCGAGGATGGTGGTGATTTTGGTGGGTATTTATAGAGGTAGATGAGGGGTGGTTGGCATGGGCTCAAGTGTCGAGCTAGGATTAGGTTTGGTGGGTAGTTAGTGGTGGTTATGGGATCCTTTGGTTAAGGCTTGGTGGCACCAACTTAAGGGTGTGAAGGGGGGTAGTTGTAGGTGGTGTTGGTGGCTTTTAGTGGTGAAGAGACACCATAAGTTGGCGCCAAAAAGGGGGGCATTCTAGAAGGTTCTTGTTGGCGCCAAAAGCAAGGGTTATGATCGGTTGGATGGTGATGTGTATGGTGGAGATGAGGAGTTGGGTTGGCACCATTTTGATGGTGGGTATTTATTGCACAGTAATCACGCAACCTAAATCGCGTGGATTAAGCTAGATCCTAGCATAACTTAGGATTAATGCATTCAAAGGCATCGTAATTTGCATAATAGCTAGTTTATTAGTCATATAGATAATATCCTCATTTTATGACCTAAAAGAGAGATGATTTTAATTGTACATAATTCGAGGCCACCAGACAGATCTAATTAGAACGATGATGGGAGTCCAACACTTCTGAAATAGCCTCGATTAGACAACCAAGGCATCTTGTGCATTCCATAAAAGAACGGATATCATAAAGCCAAAAGACAAAGATCCGAGCCTCAGATGAAGAATCCAACCACATGGATGAATCCGGATCGACAATTGCAATCTAACGGCGGAAAATTCAACCCGATTGGAGGTCTACAGCACCAAATACAAGGAAAAGAAGATGGAAGGCCACGATGACGTCATGTGGCGCCATTACAGCTGCCCCCTCATCACCGCCCATCTAGGAAGGCCACCCTTGCATGCTATGGGCCTTTGGATCTTCATCCAACGGCCACGAGCGTGCCACGTCGCCCGTCCAGCCAGATAAGGACAAATAGACACAAATATGAAACTATAACAGAACTCTTGCGTAGCGCGTTGGCTAATGTGCTTGCACGGAAGTGCAGGACGTGCGTTCAAGCGACGCTGTGCGAAATTGGAGCGCTCGCGCGAGCACAATTGCGCCATTGGATGGCGATCGAAGGGCGGAGACGTGGCCGCGTGGCTCGTTCAGAGCGCTGATGATAACATCATCATCAACCATATCTAGCTTTATTTAGTCATATTCCATCATTAAATGCTCCTACATAACCGCCAGAAAGACGTAATTCACTGCAAATCCATTCTGAGGGAAATACAATAAAACATGGGTAAAACTGCAATTTTAATAGCATATCTCAATTACAGAACAATTATGGGATTTTTCAGGGGTTTAATAAAAATCAAATGGTCTTAAATGTTTAACAAGTGAGTCCATGCAGACAGAAATGGGTTTTCACGCATTTCAGGAATTAAATGATATCTAAAATCCTAAAAATTTACTCACTTAAATAACTGGGGCTTTGGTTAGGATAAAATTCACCTTAACCCTCTAAAAATCATAAAAAAATATTCTCTAGGGTTTAGTACCTTCAATTTGACCATCAGAACCCGTCTTGACCTAAAACAGATCCACAGATAGACTTTTGCCCAAATTTAGGTAATTATGCAATTTCTCCAATCTAACTTGGTTAAATCATAAATCTAACTTCACCATTAGATTTCTAGGGTCCAAATTAGGTTTGTACCAAAATTTCAACCCAATCTGGGATCATCTTGACCTAGTTTGCAATTTGGTCCTGTTTGAGTCTTTTCTCTCTCACACACATGCCCCTAACTTTTGAATTCCTTACAAACAGGCCCCTAACTTTCATCTCCTTCTTCACAAATAGGTCTCTATTGCCTGCAGTTTCCTAAATCCTACTCCGGTGACCTTCAAATAGGAAGATCTCCCTGATTTCTCGCTCAATCCCTTCCAAAATTGGAAGGGAAATTCCTAAGAAGATCTACAATTTGAGCCACGCATTGGGCCCTGATTTACACTAGAATCCTCATGCGAATCCTTCAAAGAGTTGGGTTTCCAACTCCAGCGAGCCTTCCAAGCTTGGGAAGCTTGCTTCCTAAGCTCTAACCACTCCCTGAGGCCTATAAAAGAAACCCCAAGGCCTGCCCATTCTCCTTAGCTAAGTTTTGGCCAAAATACCTTCTTCTCCGACTTAACTCCGGTGAGCTCCTCCCTCCATCATCCTATGGCCTCCCAACGGCCAAATTTGGAGTGCTATGTTCCTCCCCTCCTTCATCCGCTCCTTGACGACCAACTTAGGGGCTCCTAGATCCCCCTCTTCCTCGCCGTCTCTCCCTTTGGAGGTTCGTCTTCCCCATGTCCGGCCATCACACTGGCATGGGAATCTCTCCCCCTTTCATCCCTAAACTAGGTTCTTTAGCTTCCTCTCTTCCCCTATTTCCTTTTCCCTATTTCTATCCTCACTTCAATCCCTCGACACCGTGACTCACCCTCGTCTTCTCCGTCTCCGGCCACTCCTTTGGCGAGGCATCCCCACCCGCCGCTACACCACTCCATCTGCCTCGCCAACACTTCCTACACTTTCGCCTCAACTCCACCAACCAAAGCCCTCTCTCTATTTGCCGCTCCACTCACCCAAACCATCTCCAAACAACACATTATTCTCCGCCCAAGACTGACTCCGTCAGCCACCTACACATACGCACTCGCCTCATCACATGCACCACTATGTTTGCCATCCTCCAGCGAAGCTCCTGAAGTGTTTTAACTTGGCCGCAAGGCCGTATTCTTGTTTCAGGTGTCTTTGCCGGAGCTCCGCCACTTCAGCCATTGCCACCTCCAAGTAGTAATAGCTCCAGGTCGAAACCCCAGGCAGTTTGAAATGGTTCTAGGTCTCATCCCAAGTCCCTGCTTAGAAGATTCAGCCACTACTGTTTCACGGCAATTGGATGAGGCTTCATCCGTAGTTGCACGAAGAGAAATCCTGCTGATTTAGTCCTACATCGTGTGGGACAAAGAAGCTGTAGTCACTTAAATTGTTTTTCTGCATAGGGCATATTGCCTCAAGACCACAGGGGGGTGAGGTCCCCCGCACCCTCACTCACTAGCCTATCTATGCCCTCACTCCTCGCTAACCACCCACTGCAGGTGAGCCTAGACCCGGGTATGTGCTTGATCTGAATACGTGATTACCCATTACTGTTGAAGGCTCTGAGAGAGCGGAAGCTAGAGAGAGAGAGCACGGGGACAGGGGGGTTTTGCTCTCACTAGTACCTGTGCGACACTTAGTCGTAAGAAGAAGCAAGAAAGAAAGAAGAGTTCGCAAACAAAAATAGAGAAAGAAGAAAGGCCAAGGCACAAAGAAGAACTGAAGGAAGAGCAGGAAGAGGAAGAGAAGCGACAGACCCAAGCCAAGGAAGAAGAAGAGACAAAACCAAAGAAGGAAAGAGAAGAAGAAGAAGAAGCAAAGTAGAAGAGAAAGGAAGAGAAGAGCACTGTAGCATCAGACGTTTAAGACCTCTGATCCTCCCATCGGACAAATGATTTGAGCTTCTTAACTTGATTGATATTATGTATCTCTTTGCTATTATTGTGAGGGGTAATTGGTGATTCAAATAATCATTTTACCCCCATTCTTTTTGCACTATTGACATTTTCTTTCATTTGAATATCATTATTTGGGGTTCTAGTATTGTGTATCTTGTTCTTGAATTAAGATCTTGAGATTAATTGTTACTTTCCCCCTGTGTTAGACCTCGGACTTCAACTTCGAGTATAAATTTTATTTGTTTTTCGTACTGATTCGAACTATATTGCAACGTGACGATTTTAAAACTCATTTCAGAGTGATTAACAAGCCCATCGTGGCCGAATGCACGAACCCACATGATTTTTGAAACGCGAAAGCGAGGCGTGCGCGCACGAGAGCGATCGGACGGCTAACGATTAGGCACTGAAAAGAGGTGAGCGGGCACATGCGAGGAGGAAGAGGGAGCGTCCGATGGAAATCCAAGGGACATAGGCACGCCACATGTTAGCCAAAGATTGAATCAACGCGATGGAGGCGAGTTTGAAGGTGTTTTGAGGCCAAATCTGATCCGTTGATCTCTCGATCAACGGATCTGATCAAATAAGAGTTGTTGCACAAGATAAATGGGTTAAATACCCACTTTGCCTCATTAAAACTATAAAAGAAGGCCTAAGGCCCCCCAGTTGAAGGCATCTCTTCATAGAACTCTTCCACCTTCCTCTAGACCAAAGCTCTCCCTTTGCAACTCCGCTCCAACCTTCATCCCGATGCTCTGGATCTGAGGTGCTACAGCATTTCGCACAAGCATCCTATAAGCGATGTTATCTCTCCTCCTCGTTCTATCTCTCTCCCTCTCTCTTTCTATCTATCTGCTATCTGTTTGTTTCTATTAGCATTTTCTATTTTGAAAAACTCTATCTAATTGCAATAAAATTCTGATTCTCTGGATATCTACTTTATACATACATACATACATATATAGTTAGAATAAGTTTTATTGAAAAGCTTCTGCAAAAAATCACGATTGCCTCCCTCCAAACGACCCGGTACTCACCGGAATTTATAAATTTATTTGTCGACGCGTTTTGCGCTATACTACAACTAAATCAACTTTTAAAATGCGATTTATGTGCCGGACTGGTATGGAGGAGTTTTGGCGCCAAAATGTGGTGCCCCTTGGTGGTGGTTGAGGGGTGAAGAGGTGGCTTGGGTTGGCACTAATTAGCCCATATTTGTGGGTTATTTAAGTATTTAAGTGTCTAGACATTAAGTTAATTTTAACATTTAGATAGCATACATTAGGATGTGAATAAACTAATTCATATTTTTAGCTTAAGTGCATAATTCATGCATTTAGAATTAACCTAGGGTTGCATACATTTAATTAGTTAATTAATTAGGTGCAGTACATGCACTATTTTAATTAACATAGAAGTTAAGGAGTTATGTAAAAATAATCCTAATTATTTTATTCCTTTTTTCTTCTTCTCCTTTGCAGGTAACTCCTCCATCTCCGCCTCCTCCCCCTGCTCATCAGCATTGATTCTACGGTGGCTTTTGAATTTCAAATCTTTGTAGCTATGGCTACAAAAGAGGAGGAAGGGTTGCCGTTCAAGGGAAGCTGCCACCCATTCCATCACCGTGGGCCTCCACGGCCAAGCTCCGTCATACTGTGGGCTGGCGAGGTGACAGACTGCCGCGCCAAGAGGATAGACTTGACCACCACCGTGCACGAGCTCCTTGATGCTTGCCTACTGTGAGTGCATCTACTGATGCACAACTTGTTACCACAGTCATCAACCATCACCAGCATCCACCTTCCCCATTCTCTCTTTTTCCTCCACTAGACCAAAAAGAACCTAAAAACCTCGCCACACCAGCTGCAGCACAAAGAGTTGCAACCTCTCCTTCTCGTGCCTCAGCTACTGTCAAGTGCACCACCGCGCGTGCCTCCAGAGCAGCAAGTGTGCGTGCGCCCACCTCAGCCACCACGTGCACCTCCAACCTGCATGCCCGTGCGCCCTCGCCTAGTGCTTGTCCTTCAGCAGTGCCTTCACCTCCATGCAACCAGCACCCCATCGCGCGCCTTCACCTCAGCGCCTGCATGCCAATGCCTTCACCTCCACGCACCTTCACCTCCAACCTGCATGCCCGCACGCCTTCACCTCCAGTGCTTTCGCCTCGCGCCTGCAAGCCCACGCACCTTCACCTCCAGCGCCCTCGCCTAGCGCCTGCACCTCCACACGCTCCCGCTGCAACGCCCGCACATCACCCCATGCAGCACCTGCAGCAGCGCGGCCATCAGACCCTGCGTGCGTCCGTGCGACTTGTAGAGCCCCTGCAGCGCCCGCGTGCCGCTCCTCCTTGCGCCTGCAGCAAGCGTGGCCAGCAGCAACAACTTCCACCGCCACCACTTCTCTCCTCCATCCGACCGACTCCAGCCGTCTCGCAACCTACCGTCGCCACCATTGCAGAGCCCTCGCTCCTGCCAACCTACTCCCAGAAGAGTTCCTCGAACGAACCTCTCTCCCATGCGCGAGGAGGAGAGAGGTAGAATCCTCTATTTGTGGTGGAATTAGTAATTACATTTCATGCCATTGTCACAAAATTGAATTTTGATTTATCATTATTTTATTGTGGTGAATTTATGCCTTCATGCTCATGCTTCTAGAGAATTGTTAAACCTTATTATTCATCTCTATGTGCATTGAATTTAATTTTGAATTACATGTTAGTATGCATGCAAGTGAATAGTACATGGCATACCCTTGCACATGGATAATTTTCTTACGTAAAAATTACATTAACACCCCTTGACTTCTCTATAAATTTAAGGTTTATTTTCAGAACTACATAGGCATTGTTTGATCTGACGAATAGTTCAACAAACTTGATTTCGACCTAATTGTGAGTTTAAATAAGTCATTGCCTCCCTGTGGACACGACTCGCTCTCCTGTGAGTGGTTTAATTTTAATTTTAATTATTTTGTTAAGCAGTTTTCCGCCACTTCGATCCTACAACGACAAATCATCTTAATAACATTATTCGAAAGCGAAAATTGTCTTCCGGCAACGGGCCTATTAGACTCGCATTTATTTAATTATTTGTTCACATTTTATTTGAGGCATATTTAAATTCGATTTTCTGTTTGGTGCAAGGTACACGTATCTGGAGACATCTTGTCGCACCAGCCTCAAAGATCAGGAGATCCTTGACATCGTCGGTGGAGTTGCAACACTGGGAGAAGGAGCATCACACCCGCATCAGCAACGCCTTGGTGGACCTTGTTTCCACCGCTGGAGGAGACATCCAGAGGACCACATCTTCATCCATTTTGCTGTATATAGATTTTATTTTTCTTTCTTCTCTTTATTTTAGTACATTCAGTTGGAAAACCCTTGTTCTGGGGTACAGTTGAGGGGTTTATTCCCTGATTTTTTCTTAGGCCCGTGTTGGGTAATTTTTTTTTAGATCTAGGTTTTCTTTTGTGAATTGATTTTATTTTTCTTAATTGTGCATAAAAAAAAAACAAAAAAACAAAAACACGAGTTACCTGCTAGAAGCTGCCTGCCCCTAGGTCGTATCATTTAGGGTTGAATGAGCAGCATCTAGATCTAATTTCCTATCTTGCATATTGCATGAAGAATGCTGGAATCAAGTATGCACTTCTAACTTTGCATTTCTATCTGTCATGCAAATGCATTTGGATTAATTTCAAGACCACCTAATCTGTATTGAATAGATCTAACAAGTGGTCACATATTTTCTGGAAAAAGGACTAATTAAAGGAGGGACATTTAAAAACTAAGGATTTAATTTTCAAACTTGGCATGCGATTCAAAATTCAAAATCTTTTGCGGTGTATGCACACTTATATCTCTTGCACCACAGCACGCTTTTAGACACTCCTTAGGTTTGGAACCGCTAGGACTCGAGCCTCCTATTACTAAGGTCTAAAGTGACCCAAACTTTAGTTCAGAGGTGAAGTTGCCTCCAAACCTTGCAGATTGAGGGTAGTTAAGAGGCACCGCGAAAGCAACGCTTTAAAGGAAGGGTTTAACCCTACTTGCATCCTTCTTTGCCGTGTTTGGTGGTGACTAAACTTTTTGGGCTTTAGGGAGGATCACCTAAGTCTCAGTTAGGTCTTCTTAGGTGATTCGTAGGTCGACAATAAGCGCGTAAATTAATTGAACAAATTGTATTGTCACCTACAATCTGACTTAAAATCAAAAGCCTAAATTAGGAAAGATCTAAAAAGTCTTTTTTGAATTGTGTTTTGCTTGGGGAATTCTAATTGAGGTGTGAGTTAAAATAGACCACATTGATTTTCATCCTTTCACATCTTGCCTACACCCTTACCCCCACTCTGCACTCTTTGATCCCATACGCCGAGATGGTCTATCCTTTGATGGACATAATGACAATCATTGGGATCCATTTTACTCCTATTATAGGAGTATTGGGCTGGTTAAGCCCCAAATCAGTGAGCAGAACCTAGGAGCGGGATTTGCTTTGCCCAATATCCCACACACCATAGAAATACCCAGCCCACCCTCCCTGAATAATTATAATGGTTGGACAGACACTCCTGGGTACTACAAGCCTGAGCCTGACTTCTCTCCTGATAGAAATGACCTCTCCTCCTTGAAGATGGAAATACAGAAATGCAAGACGAAATGATTGAATTGTTAGGAGAATCTTTGAGAGTAGGCCAACAAGAAAGAGATGAAATTAGCCACCCAATCTACCCCATTGAGGATGACGTACACCCCTCTACGCTAGATGAATCTCCCGTGGGAGAGATACACTTTAAGTTGGATGGAAATTTTGGGGATTATGTAAGGGAGAATAGCTACTTTTCGATGATCAATTTTGAAACCTCCCTGTTAGATGACACTTCCTTGAGAGGTCCACGCCTTAAGTGGGAGGAAGATATATATGAAAGTAACTATGCATTAGATGAAGAAAGATGGCAACTTGAGGAAGATGATGATAAGGTTGAGTATCCACTTGAATTATATTGGAGTCAAAAGAAGGGAATGATGGTACCATTGGAAGACCTCGACCCAGATGATAGTATTTTCATGACATTTGATGAAGTGAGACGAAGTCAAGTTGTTAATCCTGCCCTCCCTTCTGATCACAAGATGGAACTCAAGCCCACCCTTAGGGAACCTAACCCTGAAGAAATTGACTTATTTGAGGAGTCTGATGTTACCAATGTAAACCATTTACCTCAGATAGAGTACCCTAGGGGATCTGCTAAGATTTTAGATGATTCTAGACCTTGGGTATATGACGAATCATATGATGAGGAGAAGGATAAATTATATGAGGAACCTACATTCAAGATTTGGAGTGACACTAAGGGCGATTATGTCTTATTTGAATAGTTAGCCACTGAGGATGTCACAAATTTGATCAAATTAAGTTTCCTTGGCACACCCACCAATGATATTTCTCCTCATGATGAAATGTTGAAAAATTTGGAAGCAACTTCTAAGATTTATGTGGATTCACATATAGACTCCAGGGAAGATTTGAGTAAAGAACAAGAACCTAGGGATGACATTGATAGGATAATCCCTAGATCTATTGCTTCCAACCTGCCTTCATTTGATTCGAAATCACCCTCTGATTCACTTATGTCTGAAGGCGAAATTTTGACTCCTAATGAAGTACGGGAAGATACTTGTGATAGTGTAAGGAATGCTAGGGATGCAATTTAGGATTTTGAAAGATTGTTAGGGATGGACACCGAGCTGATTAAACCCAACCTAGATCTTATGGCCATCCCGCAACCTCGAAACTTGGACACCCTAGACGATCCTTGGCTTAGAGATATGCTCACTTTTCTTTTGACCGGGGGGCTTAACAGAATAATATTTCCTGTAATGCAGTATCAGGTATGGATTGATGATTTCTTTAGTCAGTCCATTACCCTGGGAATTTATCTTTGCACCATTCCTTCCCCATTCCTTTGGGAGGATCCCTGTCATCCTCCCCCTACCCCTTTGGAGGTTGTTATGCCAGTTTATCCTTTAGAACCTCCTTTGGTGACCTGGGAAGATTTCATTCCCATCTTAGTTGGGCGAGAATTTGCTATTAGGATGCATCATCAGCTCGCCAACATCCTAGGTTACCTATTTTCTAGGCCAGCATTACTTTGCTCATTTTTAGGGCCAATTTCTGCAATTCTTGAACCTGATTTGCAGGTTCTTTGGCTACTCGGCTGCTAGCAAATTAACGGCAACCCATCTCTGACCCAGGTAATATCCTTCTATGCAATGGGGACATTGCAGATTTTAGGCATGAGGGGGTGTACTTGGGGATATACATAGCATTTATACATAGTACATTCATGCATTTAGTTAAAGCATTTTACATTGCATACATTTGCATTAAAAAAAAAACATTTTGTATTATTGAGCTTAACTGGCTGGCCCTGCATTCCTAGGCATAAGATCAGAACTTTAGGTTAGACTAAGTTGATTTTAGAGTCGAACTTTAGAAGCTAAATGAGCTACTAGCTTTAGACCTTTAGGGTCCTTTGTGGACTTAAAAACTTAAGTAGGAGTTAAGTTGCGGACCATTCCTCAAGAGATTGAGGAAAGAAAGCTAGGGATTGAGTTAAAAGGTAGGGTAGTACCTGGAGTCTTGTTCTACCTTTTGGTTTACGGGTCCTTGTAACTCAAGCATCCAAATTTCACACACTTGGTCTTATGTAAGTAAGTGATCACCTTAATTCCTTTCTTAAAAGAAATTTGGTTCTCTCAGTTTTGACTTAGGAGAGGCTTGAAAACACAATTTGATTGGAAGAGTTCCTGCCGTAGGAGAGGTGGAGTATATACTCACCTTGAGGATGCAATGATAACATATTACCTCTTCGGTGCTTGTCTCTTAGGATATCCATCCTACTAGGAGCATGTAAGCTTATTGTGCGGTTCAGGTACCATGGGCAGCCCTATCTCGAAGTGTCAATTGCCACAGGCCTAAATTTACTTAAGAGATCCATGGGCGATACTATCTCGAAGTGTCAATTGCCAGGAGTTCTTGGGGTCGCTATGGACGGTGCTATCTAGAAGCATCGAAAGCCAGGCACCCTTCGAGGTACGATGATAGGGACAATGAATCCAACACAGACCGTGTTGATAGCTGATCCAAGGTTAGACTTAGAGGTATCAAATAAAAATATATATACATATATACATACAATCCTTTTTCCTTTCTAGGTTGGCAATCATACCAACCTCAAATAACTCAGACTAATGCACATGCACGGATGCTTTAATCTCAGGGATCAATAAACCTTAGGGTAGAGTCAGAAATCAAGGAAACTTATGCATGCAACTCGCCTTTAGCCGACCTAGTCTGTAACTTAGCAACTACTTAGGAATCATAGGTCTAAAGTCTGAACTTAACATGTTTCTAAAGGAAGACCGTTTGGGTTGGTTAGTCTACTTGGAGTTCTAGGTTTTGCTTGGATTTATTGGGGATTAGCAAAAACTAAGCATGGGGGTATTTGATTAGCCCATATTTGTGGGCTATTTAAGTATTTAAGTGTCTAGATATTAAGTTAATTTTAACATTTAGATAGCATACATTAGGATGTAAATAAACTAATTCATATTTTTAGCTTAAGTGCATAATTCATGCATTTAGAATTAACCTAGGGTTGCATACATTTAATTAGTTAATTAATTAGGTGCATTACATACACTATTTTAATTAACATAGAAGTTAAGGAGTTATGTATAAATAATCCTAATTATTTTATTCTTTTTTTCTTCTTCTCCTTTGCAAGTAACTCCTTTGTCTCCACCTCCTCCTCCTGCACATCAGCATTGATTCTACGGTGGCTTTTGAATTTCAAATCTTTGTAGATGTGGCTACAAAAGAGGAGGAAGGGCTATCGTTCAAGGGAGGCCACCACCGATTCCACCACCGTGTAGCATTCCACCACCGTGGGCCTCCATGGCCAAGCTCCGTCATACTGTGGGCTGGTGGGGTGACAGACTGCCGCGCCAAGAGGATGGACTTTACCACCATTGTGCACGAGCTCCTTGAAGCTCGCCTACTATGAGTGCATCTACTGATGCATAACTTGTTACCACTGTCATCAACCATCATCAGCATCCACCTCCATCTTCTTCCCTATTCTCTATTTTTCCTCCACTCCACCAAAAAGAACCCAAAAACCTTGCCACACCAGCTGCAGCACAAAGAGCTGCAACCTCTCCTTCCCGCGCCTCAACTACTATCAAGCGTGCCACCACGGGTGCCTCCAGCGCAGCAAGTGTGCACGTGCCCACCTCAGCCACCGCGCGTACCTCCAGCTTGCATGCCCGTGTGCCCTTGCCTAGCACGCATCCTCCAGCAGCGCCTTCACCTCCATGCAGCCAGCACCCCACTACGCACCTTCACCTCAGCACCTGCACGCCAGCGCCTTCACCTCCACGCACCTTCACCTCCAACCTGCACACCCGTGCGCCTTCACCTCCAGCACTTTCGCCTCGCGCCTGCAAGCCCGCGCACCTTCACCTCCAGTGCCCTCACCTAGCGCCTACACCTCCACGCTCCCACTGCAGGGCCCGCGCATCATCCCCTGCAGTACCTGCAACCGCGTGCCCATCAGACCCCGTGTGCACCCGTGTGGCCTGCAGAGCGCCTGCAGCACCCGTGCACCGCTCCTCGCGCCTGCAGCAAGCGCTGCCAGTAGCAACAGCTTCCACCGCCACCATTTCTCTCCTCCGTCCGACCGTCTCGCAACCTGCCACCGCCACCATTGCAGAGCCCTCGCTCCGGCCAGAAGAGTTCCTCAAACGAACCTCTCTCCCATGTGCGAGGAGGAGAGAGGTAGAATCCTCTGTTTGTGGTAGAATTAATATTTACATTTCATGCCATTGCCACGAAATTGAATTTTGATTTATCATTATTTTATTGTGGTGAATTTATGCCTTCATGTTGATGCTTCTAGAGAATTGTTAAACCTTATTATTCATCCTATGTGCATTGAATTTAATTTTGAATTACATGTTAGTATGCATGCAAGTGAATAGTACACGTCATACCCTTGCACATGAATAATTTTCTTACGTAAAAATTACATTAACTCCCCTTGACTTCTCCATAAATTTAAGGTTTACTTTAGGAACTACATAGGCATTGTTTGATCTGATGATAGTTCAACAAACTTGATTTCGACCTAATTGCGAGTTTAAATAAATCATTGCCTCCCTGTGGACACGACCCGCTCTCCTGTGAGTGGTTTAATTTTAATTATTTTGTTAAGCAGTTTTCCACCACTTCGATCCTACAACAACAAATCATCTTAATAACATTATTCGAAAGCAAAAATCGTCTTATCAGGCACCAAGTTGAGGTGGAGTAGGGTAGCTTAGGTGGAAGCTTATGTGGTCTTAAGTAGGTGGACTAGTTAGATGGGAATTAGGGTTAAGCAGGGTTGCCAAGGAGATGACTAACTAAGCTAAGCTAGCTTAGCTATCTTGGCTAGTAAGGAGTAGGGTTAGAGGCATTTAGAGCTAAGGATTTGAGGGAGAAGAGCTGGAGGTAGTTATCTTGAGCTGCACTAGAGCTGGTGGCAGCTGAAGCGAGCTGCAAGGAGCTACCTTAGCTGACTTAGCTTGCTAGTTCTTTGCTAGCTGCTAAGCCAAGCTAAGATGAGCTGGCTTGTGCTGATGTGAGCTGAGGTGAGCTGGGTCTGGTCTTCCCGGAGATTACCTAGCTAGTTGGAGTAGCTAGCTTAGGTCAAGTAGCTTAGCTCAACTAAGTTGAGCTAAGTTAGGTCTCTGGGAGCTAAACTTGAGCTAGCTTGAGCTAGTTAATGTCACCTTCAGCTGACCAGGTCTAGCTAGTTGATAGTAGCAGCTAGTCCTAGTCAAGTTGAACTTCTAGTGAACTCTTCTGAGTTGGAAGAGTTGGAATGGGGCTAGGATCAACTATCTTTAGCAAGTTTTAGCTGCCATCCAGCTGAGGTGAGTTGAATGGAGCTAAGGTGAACTAGCTTGAGGTACCATTCAGCTGAAATGCGCTAAATGGGGCTAAGGGTGAGTTGATCCAGCTAGAAGGAGATGGGATCCAGCTGGGATGAGCTGAATCTAGTTGGGATTCAGATGAAATGAGCTAGATCAAGCTAGGATCCAGCTGATAGGATCTTCTTCTTCATCTTCTGCCTTTATGAGTGCCAAGATGTGTGGGATCTGACATTCTATCTAATCTTGACACTCAGATAAATGCATCAAAAATATATAAAAATGCAATGCATGCTTATCCTAGGTAAATGCCTAAATGCATCCCAAAAATCCATTTGCGGTGTTAAAACCCTAAGAGCTAGGTTAGTTTTGGGTCATAAAAATGATGATAAACTGATGTTTATCAGGGAGGAGGACTTGCAGGAGGAGGAGGAGGTGCAGAGGAAGAGGAGGAGGAGGAGGAAGGGAAGAGGGGGGGAGGGAGGAGGACTCATAGGAGGAGGAGGAGGTGCGAAGGAGGAGGGGGAGGAGGAGCAGGTGAGGAGGAGGAGGAGGTGGGGTAGGAATCGGGGAGGAGGAGGGGGAGCAGTCAAGGAGGACGAGGGGGAGGGCATGGATCGTAGGAGGAGGACAGGCGGTAGCGGCTGCAAGAGGTGGACGAGGAGGAGGAGAGGCGGAGGGGTCGAGGAGTAGGAGGGGGGAGCTGGCGGATGAGGAGGGGGAGGGGGCGGATCACAGGAGGACAAGCAACAGCCGGAGGAGGAGGACGAGGAGGAGGAGAGTCGGAGGTGGCGGGGAGAACGATGGTCGAGGAGGCGGAGAGGCGGAGGGGGTGGGGAGGAGGAACGAAGGAGGAGGGTTTCACCTGAGATGGCGACGATAGGCGGCGAACTTCAACGAGGAGGTTGGCGACAAGGAGGAGGTCAACGTTGCAGGAGGGTTTGGGTTTGGGGAATATGAACAGTGATGGGAGGTCGATGTCGTGTGCAATAGATGAGGCGAGATACTTCGTCGGTTTAATCAATAACCAACTGCGAAGGATGAATTAAATCCCTCCTCGATCATGCCTAAATTTTGGCTGCTAATTTTAACCTACTTTTTTCCGTCACTTATTGCTCTAACCGACGGCAGAAGTCACTAATCCAGCTGAAGTCGCTGGTTTCAACCGGGTTTTAGTTTGTTATAACGTTGTAGTAAAGCCGGTTATTACCAACACTTCAAATATAATTTTTTTACTCGGAAAATAAAAGAGTTCCCGAGGTCGAACTCAGGGAGCAAGTTGTATTCTAGAGATATACATGTTTCTTTTACAAAAAGAAAGAGAGAGGGAAAGAATTTGTTGTTTTCTCTTTGTTCTGCAGAGGGGATGCTCTTCTTTCTCTCTTTCTTTAGATCTCCTTCTTTCTCTTTGTTCTGCAGAGGTGATGTTCTTCTTCTGCAATGGTGATGCTCTTCTTCTTCTTCCTGCTGTTCCTGCTTTGGTGATGTTCTTCTTTCTTCAGAGCTCCTTCTTCTTCTTCTTCGTTCTGCAGAGGTGATGCTCCTCTTCAGATCTCTTTCTTGGTTTCTGCCTTGACCTCTCTTCTTCTTTTTCTGCAATTGTGGTGACCCTTTCTCTTTTCCCTTTTCTTCTTTATGGCTGCAGAGCTTCTGCCTTCAGCTACTAAGTCTTCCTTTCTTCTTCTTCTGCTTTGGCCGTTGCTCTTCCTTCTTCTTCAGCCTGCCTTCTTTCCTGCTCTGGCTGCTGACCTTCCGTCGTCTGACCCGGTGCTTAGACGACTTAACTATGCATTTGCTACAGTGCAGCTCCTTCTTCTTCCGCGGGTCTTCTTCTTCGCCTGTGCCTGCACACTTCAGAGTTTTTTGTCAGAGGCAAAACCTACTCTACCCTCCACCCCCCGCGTCTCTCTTTCTCTCTGAAACCACTCTTGGGAAAGCTCTCCCAGAGCTACCGGGTAATCGGGTTCGGGTCACGCCCGGGTCCAGGCCCACCGGCGTGCGTGGTGGGCGAGGAGTGCAGGTCAGTCTAAGTCGGGTCGGGTCAGGTCCGCGGGGCGTGAGCGCGGACGAGACCGGGTAACCGGGCGGGTGTAAGGGGACCTCACCCCGTGTACTGAGGCAGTAAGGCTAGTGCACGAAATCAATTTAAACAGTGGAACGGGTGTGAGGCTTACCGATGTGGGACTAAACGCAGACCGTTCCTCGCGTGCGCCTGCTGGGAGACCGCGGCCTGGCTTCTGCAGCTGCGGCTTCTATTTGCATAGGTTGCTGGCTGGCTGCCTTCGCAAGACTCCCCGTACTCCGCAGCAGCTGGAGACCTGGAGTCCTCAAGCCTGGAGCGCGGGAGAAGCTGCTTCAATGTGCGTCAATGGCGGTCGAACCTCAAAACCTGTCGGACACGAATATGGCCTCTCGGCCTGATCAAACCACTGGGGAACCTTCGCCGTGGCACGGCGAAGGTGAGGAGCTGCGCGGCAGGCCGCAAGGTGGTGTCTGGCGGCAGCCCTGGGTCGGGCTGCAACCGGAGGAATGGGTTTGTTCGGGGGAGTGTTACGGAGGTGTGGAGTGGCAGTGGAGGGGTGGGGGGTGCTCAGTGTGATGAGGCGGAGGTTCGGTGAGGGTCGGCGAGCCGTGTGGGTTGCTGAGGTGATGGGAGCGGCTCGCCGGAGGGTGGTCGGAGGCGAAGGAGGTGAAGGTGGTCAGGGTCGGTAGAGGGCTTAATTGAATAAATTGAAAGCGGGGAAAGAAAGAGGAGGAGAAGGGAAGTAGTTCTAACTTACTTGCAGGGACGAAGGGGGAGGAACAGGGCGACAGTCGTATCGACTGTCGCCGGAGAAGACGATGCCCAGTGGAGGGAGGACGGCGGTGACGACGGGGCAGAGGCAGCGCGCGCCGGTATTGCGCGACGCGGGAAGAGCAGGGGGAGAAGTCTCTGCTGCTGGTATTGCGGCAGGGCGAAGAGGAGGAGGAGGAAGAACCGCCGGAGCTGGTGGGCGTCTGCCGGAGTGAGAAGAGAGGAAAGTTGGGGGTTTTCTCCGTCAGATCCAGGCTGGGAAGAACGGTGGAGCGACGGGGGGTATTTATAGGGATCAAACAGGGAGGAAGGCGGAGGGAGACGATGTGTCTCCCTCGCCGGAGGATGGTCGGAAGCAAGAACCCATACCGTCCGTGCGTTCGCACGGCCGGTATGGTGGGTTATAACGACCAGGGGGGTGTCCCTGCGACGGCTAACGACGCAGGGCACCCCCGGTTTACTTGCCAGGTCCCCCACCTCACCCTGCGCGGCGCCATGCTCCGCGCAAGGTCGCCGGAGCATGGTGCTGGCAGGTTTTGCAGGAGGGACCTGATTGCAAAGAACGAAGGAGAGTTAGGGGCCAAAATGCGAGGGTTCAAAAGTTGAGGGCCAAAGAGTAAATATATGAGGACCAAAGTGTAAAGTCGGTCAAGGAGGTTTCTTCTTAGGCTCAAGTTTTTATACATGACTAATTAGGACCTAAGGAATCTGATGGTGAATTTCATTTCCATATTAAACCTTGTTTGACCGGTCAATTTGCGTAAAAACCCAAATTAAGTTATTAATTGGGCATGGTTCTCAATGTAGGTCAAAATGGGTTCTAAAGGCCAAATTGAAGGTTCTAAACCCTAGAGATTATTTTTCTATGAATTTTAGAGGGTTTATTCTATTTTTACTTTGCCTCGAACCTTGTGAATTGAAGTGGGTTGTTTTAGGGTTACAGATTATCATTTGGTTTCTTGGAAGTGCTGTAGCCCTTGCTAGATCATTTCATCCCACTTTTATTCTTATTAAGCTGCTTTGACCTATGTTTGGGCCCTGAATTACCCTGTATGCAGATTATACTGGTAAAATTGCACTTTTACCCCTTATGACTTGTTTTCTTCTCAAACTCAGAATTCTCTGAGTTAAGCCTTTCCTTGAGATATGTAGGAGCTTTTATCCTTTGTATTAGGTCAAAATGAGCTAGTTATGGCTCATGATGAGGTTCTCATCACCAGCCCAAATTTTTGGCGGAAATTTTAACCATAACTTCAATTACTCCTCCATCGCACCTAAATTTTGGCCGCTAATGTTAACCTACTTTTCATTATCGCTTATTAAACCAACCGACCGTAAAAATATATTTGTCATCGCTTAATAAACCGACGGTAAATACTATTGACAATCGCGTGCCCAATCGCTTTTCTTCAATTGATGGTAAGTCAACTACAAGCCTTCACCGTCACTTATTTGAATAAGCGACGGTAAAAATAATTTTACCGCCGGTTTATAAGTAACCGACGGTATATCCCATTCTTCTAGTAGTGTAACCCTGTTTTATTGTTCTTCTCTCAAAATGGATCTAATGAAATTATGACACTCAGGTAACTATGGAAGAGCATTTATCAATTGATTTTGATTAATTAAAGCTAGTTATGATTCGTGATGATGTTATCATTAGAGCCCCTTCAAGTATGTCAATGTGTCTACGTTTACTAATAGGCTGAGTAGCATCTTCCATTACCACATCTTCTAGATGTCTTCTTTTAGTTGCAACCTTCTCAAAGACAATATTCTTGGCCAGGTCTAGGTGCATTTTCCTCGCACGAGCCCTTTTAGATTTGGGTAATTTCCTCAGGCCAGGAATAGGGGAGGGGTTGGATTTGCATTCCATCAGGTTGTTTTTTTTTTCTAGGTGGCTCAAATAGAGTTTAAACTGTAGGTTGGTTTTTTTAAGGCGTTCAATTTCATGGGAGGATTCAACGGGCAGGAGCATTTTGTCTGGGTTGTTTGTCTCATTTGATTCAATAATAGAAACTGGTATTTTGAAGAGGGCTTTGGCATCTACAACATCCCCTTAAGTTATTGCCATAATAAGAGGAGAATTTATTTCAGTTAATCCAACACTTCTAGGTTTAAAAGGAATTGTGGTAGGGGTATTTTGTAGAGATTGGTTTGGTGTATTGGGCTTTGCAGCAATAATTCGAGAAGTTTGTATTCCAGGGTTTTTTAGTGTATTTTCAATTGGTGTCGGCTTTGGAGCAATGGTTGGCTGGGCAAAAGGTTCTGTGTGGTTGGTTGCGGATGGTACAGTAGGAAGATTTGGTGAGATATGTTCGGAAGTGGTGGGGGGGTCTGACGGTATGGCTGATGGTAAGTTTGGTGTAGGAGGCAAAGCCATGGAGGACATTGGAGAAGGTGTTACCCGACTTGAGCTAGGAATGGTATTGTCGGACTGGATGCAACTTGCCATCAACCTCTACTTGGGCAGAGAAAGTCTGTTCCGACTTGTAGAGAACGATACTATCGCCACCGGAGCTACCTCAACCGCTTACCCACTCCGACCATCACCGCCGGAGTCCATGCCTGGAGTTGCCTTTCTTCTATTCATTTCAGCATCAGCTTCAAATCTCGTCGGCTGCCTTAAAACTTTGAGCTCATCTCCAAACCTTGGGGAGAGAAATCTCTCCTCAAGCTGTTTCTCTAGTGCCTCAGAAGACCCAGCAATCGTTCTTTTTGAATCTATAACTCTGTCACACCAATTATATATATGCCCCATCTTACCACAATACGAGCAGAGTTGTGTGAGGCCATCATATTTAATTGGGAAACTATGTTGTTTCCATCTGCAAAAGATCCTTCCGTGCACTTTTTAGTGGCTTAGAAACATTTACCAGGATTTTTGCTGTCACAAATTTTTTTTTGTTTTGATTAACCTCAGGCCCAATATCTATAACTTCTCCCACATTCGAGGTTATTTTGCGCACAGCTCTACGATTCCAGTATTCAGGCGGTATATTGTGTATTTGAATCCAAAAGGCACTGAATTGAAATTGATATTCAGCATAAACCTTGTTTGGCATGGCTTTTTCAATAACTATAAGGTTACCTTCAAAATGCCAAGGTGCCCGTTCCCAGACTAGTTCTGCTTCTCTCGCCGTTCTGAACCTTGCTTGGTAGCAATCATTGTTAGTTTCTTGCAGTAGGGGTGCCGAGCTGAATTTCGAAGCCTTACTGAGCATTTCAAAGGGACCTCTGCTTCTCGTGGGCCTTTGGCTAACCACCTTGAAGTATATGCATTTTTCCCAGTATTGGGGGTCTGTCCAATCTTCTGAAGTAAGCTGCACAGGTGGAGTCTCCTTGTCTGCCTCATCGGTGGTCAGCTGTAGGAGCTTGTTGATGATTTCTTCTTCAGCAGACTCCATGGAATCTCGGAATAAATATGGCTATTAGAAGGGATATAAAGAAAATTTGATCTGCATTGAAAGATTGTTTGTACTGTCAATATCTACTGGAGAGTTAATGCATAGGAGAGTAGGGAAAGTAAAAAATAAGAGACACAACGGTTAACAAGGAAACCATGCACATATGAAAGCAAGGAAAGTAAATGATCGAATGTATGTGTGTTGGGGGGGGGGGGGGGGGGGGGGGGTGTGTTTGTTTGCAGGGGCGTTGGTTGGAATATGGATGGTTTGAGGTGAGATGCAGGGTTTGGATGCAATGAAGGGTGCTTGTTGCATCCCCACATGACAAGAACTCCCCAATGAAGGGTGTCACTCTCTCAGTATTTTCTGGAAGTGAAACAATACACGGAGAGCTCCGTAGGCGGGACACGGAGAAGCTCCGGAAGCTGGTTCTTGTTGGTTGGACTTCTAGATCTCATGACATATAAGATGCTTAGTGTAAAGACTTGTCACTCTGCCAACCTTTTGGCAATATTTGTACGTCTTCAACTTTTTTTTCTTTTTGATCTAATTTATAGAGGGGGATAACTTCTATTATAAGGGATTTTCTAGTGTTTATTAACTCATGTTATCTTAAGTTGTACTGAGACAAAGGTTGAGACAACTTACAAGTTAACTTTCGTTTTATTTCTTCTCTCTCATGTTCTCACATGTATTTTTTCCCAACATAATCTTTCATTTTAATATAAATAAAAAATACAAACTTACTTACTTATCATCCTAGGGATAAACTTGTCTTTTCCAACTTATGATCTATTATAACTCTAATATTCAAGTAAACACCCTCCATTTATATTACAAGTTAACTCGCATTTCTAACTTTTGTTTAGTAAATACAAATAAAAGTTAACCTCCATTATCAAATAAACACAAATAATATTATCATCTCTTATAAAGAAACTAACATAGGTTAGCTAATCTTTAACGTAAACTAAATCTTAGGGCTACAAATCTTAGGTCAATGAAAGGCATTAGGAAGGAATAAATTAGAGATGATATTAGATTTGATGGTAAAAAAAGTGGTGCATTTTAGTGTGACAGACAAATTAGTGTTATTCGAGTAGAGAAAAAAATATAATTTATTTGTTTCGTATATAATATTTAGTTACTTTTTATTATAATTTTTATGGCAAAAGTGAAATAAGCCATGGATGAATGTAATAGTTTTGTTGATAGGTTGTGCATAGAATTTTTTTATGTTAATTTAATTTTTTTATAAATCATGTCCATTCACTTATACCATTATTTATTTTATACTTGCTACATTGATTACCTATTCAATCACTTCAACACTAATTTGATTAAAATGCTTCCATCTAAGGTTTTAAAAATCAGATTGGATCGGCTGATCCAATCAATTGAATCGAAAATCAACAGTGGATCAGTCTAATCAGTTGACTTTTGAAAGGAGAGTCTTAAATCGGTGGAGTTGGCCAAAACCCGATTCAATTGGTTTGACTGATGAACCAGGACCAGTCAGTCCACCCTTCAATGGTAAAAAAAAAAAAAATCCATGCCTTTGGGACTTTGAAGTCCAACCGATCGACTCCTTGGCATCCTCACGCAACCTTCAACCCCTCGGCCCTAGCAAGTCGCGACCCAACACCTCCCCAGTTTACCCTAGCACCTCTTTCGATCATTCCCACCACAATAGTGCCTCCTTCGGTCATTCCCACCACAATAGTGCCTCCTTCGGTCATTCCCACTGGCCACCGCAGTAGGGCCTACTTTGGTCCTTCGACCCGCAGCAACGCCCTGAAGCATGGAGGGTTTGACAATAGTTTCTCTTTCCACAACTATCGAGTAGGCCCCATAGATGCTTTGGTTCTTTCACCTTCAGCACACTATGGATCCCTTGCTGTGGTATTGCAGTAGAGCTCGTGGACCAAAATTCGTTGGCCTTAATCCCTCCCTATCAGGAAAAAAGGGGAGAAATTTCCAGGAAGTGAAAGCCATTAGATTATGATCCAAGAGCGTAGCTAGGGTATTGTTGTATTACAACAAGGGATCCGAGCACATTGTCGGGAACTGTCCCATTCAATTACTCCCCTCTCTATGGCCTGAAGAGTGGTGTGGTTCTGGTTTGGTGAACTATGAGGGTTTCAGCTTTGTTATGAATTAGATTCATTTAACGGAACTCCTTAGCATTTAGTATGAAAAGTGTCCACAGAAATAAGTTGTGGAAAAGTCTGCTAGTACGGTGGCATCGGAGACTACGTATAAGTTTGGCTTGTTAGAGAACAAAGAGATATTCCAAACAACTTACAACTTGGAAGAAACGTGTATTTACATGATTAGGTTAGTGTTGTATACCTTAGAGACTTGGGTGGATGATCGATCTGATTTTTTTCGATCCAATTCTAATGATAATGTCTTCCCCAGTTTGAACTAACAGTTGAACCACTAAAAATTAAAATCAGAACTTGATCGATTCAATGATCGATCCGATATTTAAACCCTTGCTTTCATCCGACCAACCCAAGATTAGTTAAGACAACTGCTTAAGCATTAATTAGACCATCTAAACGAATTATCATGAAACACTTCCAATTCATACCAAAGGCCAAATGACAATCCATTCATGCTAAATGATAATACACGACAAATGAGCAATCCATACTCAAGACTCCAAGGGCCTTCAAGAGAGACTACACATGCAACAAAACTTATTAGGACACGCATGATGCATGCAACATAACTAAAGGACAAATCTTTGAGGGAAGTACTCGAGACAAAATCCACTTATTGAATAACACACCCCACTAGCAGCATGGGCATGATGAGAAACGAGAATAGCCTTTATCAATAGCAAGCAACAGAAGGCCTTGGAAGAGCCTTACAAACCAGAGGCCTCTCCATCTCCATGGACATCTTAAGGCGCTCCCCCAAGTCCACCCCTCCTTCACCCTTCCCCAACTCGAAACCTTGCAGGAACTGGGCCAACCACAGCTGCGCGCTCGCCATGCCCAAGTACTTCCCGGGGCACACCCTGCTCCCGGACCCGAATGGTGCAATCCTCAGGTCCCCACCCATCACCCTCACCTCCTCCCCCTTCATAAACCTCTCCGGCATGAACTTCTCAGGGTCCGCCCAGTTCTGCTCGTCGCGCATGATCGCCCACATGTTCACCATCGCGGTTGTCCCCGCGGGCACGCGGTGGCCCCCCACCATAGTGTCGTGGGTCGCGAGGCGAGCCCACGAGAGGAGGGGGCCCGGGGGTTGGAGACGGAGGGTCTCCTTGACGATGGACTGGAGGTAGGGAAGGTTGGGGAGGTCCGAGTCGGAGACGGGACGGCGGGAGGCGCCGAGGACTGTTTCGAGCTCGTCATGGGCCTTGCGCTGGACGTCCGGGTGGAGGACCAACCTGGCGAGGGCCCATTCCAGGAGGATGGCCACCGTGTCCGTGCCCCTGAATATGAGCTCCTGAAAGATGGGAGAGAGAGAGTGCATCGAGGGTTTGTCGTTGGCATACAATGCAATATTGGTGATCGACGGCTGGATGTTAATTAGATGAAGATACGGGGGTAGAAGTGAAAAGTGTCTGGAATATGTACAGTGCTGGACGCTGTCAAAAGGGAAGCTTCTGATGCAGAGAGGGTATGCACTTCTACATCGCCCCTTATCCATCTGGTGAGACCCACCCGAGGATTTGCCTTTTGGGGCCCGGGTCCCACCTACGTACTGGATATGGGTGGCTTTACATCATGTATCCCAAAATATCTATCGAATGAAAATGATTTTAAAGGCAGTACGTACTAAGAAAAAACGGCGAAATGTTTGCTCCTAAAATACGTGTTTTTCCTTGAAAAATCTCAATAAGTGCATGGTATATATCATAGGTGGAATTAAATTATTTTCCGTGGAGAATTACTTCGAAATTATTTCGTTTTATGTCCCGTGAAGAAATACTTAACTAGTCCCGAATTATAACCTCAAAATTACGTACGGGGGAAAAATGTATCCCGACGGTAATAGGAACTTTCTGACAAATTTGTATTTGGGTTATCTAATACAAATTTACATCGCAACAGAGAGATTCCTGGGAATCAGAAAGTGTCATCCATTAATTAAGACTGCATCCCATCATTAAATTTAACGAACTCGATCGTTGACAATGACAGTACAAAAAAATAAAATACTTTTGTGTAAGGACACGCACCGTACCTCGTTTTCTTGCAAAAACAAAAAACAAAGAAAAGATTAAATTGGAGGGCATGCAAAGGTGACTGCATGCGAACCACAACTTTCAGAAGGGAACCACCACCCTACTATATGCGTGAATCAACGGTCACCACAGTAATTATTCGCAAAGAACCAATTCCCATCCTACAAAATCGATTTCCGCTCATTTTGCGAAATTTGACACGCCACGGGATACAAATCTTTGCATGCATGCTGAAATTCGTTGCCACACACAAAGGGTAAAAGTAAAACCTAGACTACTTATATTACAGATGCCCGTTTTATATATAAATGCAAATTTTTGGGGAAAACAAAAAGCCTCTGCAAAAAGGCTATGCGGATTTTTGCTCCACTGCACGACCGAATTTCCCGGTTGAAACTACGTTTAACACATTTATATGGTTAAACGGAAACTTCTCAAAACGGAAGTTAACGTAAGAAGAACACTAGGGTTAAGAAAATAAATTAACGCACGCAACAAAAGAGGAAGCAAGAGCACTAACCCAGAGAACAGCGATCATGTCCGTTTGAGAGAGGCCCATCTCCTCCTCCAGCCCGAGCAACACATCCACGAAGTCCCCCTCACCATCACCGCTATCATCAACCGCGGCACCTTTGTTCCTCCTCCTCTCCCTATGCTCGTCGATGATGCCCCCAACATACTCTTTCACCTCCTCCGCCAACCTCCTGCACCTCTTCTTCACCCCACCAACGTCCAACCACGCAAGCAGAGATACGTGGTCGCCCCAGTAGAAACCTCCAAGCAGCTCGTACCCTTCTCTCACCATCCTCTCCAGCCTCACCCCCTCCCCCTCGGAGCTCCTCCCGAACACGCACGTCATCATGCTATCGAGAGAGCCCAACTGCAACACATCCCTCATCCTCACCTCTCCGTCTCTCTCCATCGCATTCTTCATGTTTTGCACCATGCGAAGCCCAACGCGCCTCCTCAGCTCAGAGGAGCACTGGATCTTCTTGGGAGAGAAGAAGTACGTGGCGGCGATGCGTCGGAGGCCGCGCCAGTGGTCACCGTAGGGCGCGAAGCCCATGGCCCTGTGGAAGAGGAGCTCGCGGGCGGAGACCTTGATGGGGCGGTCGACGAAGTGGGCCCCGTGGAGGATCTCCTTCGCGGTGTCGGCGTGGCTGGAAATGATGAAACGGTTGAACCCGATGGAGAAGCCCATGAGGCGGGTGGAGCGGAGGCGGCGAGCGAGGTCGTATAGGAGACGGTGGGGGCGGGACCCTGCAAGGATAGGGTAGGAGCCGCAGGGCCCCGGGAGATGAAAGGGGGACGTCGAGAGGGCCCACGAGGGGCCTCCAGGGGAGAGGTAGAGGAAGAGGAGGAAGACGAAGAAGAGGAGGAGAGGGGAGATGGTGGTGGTGGAGGGGAGGAGGAATGGAAGGTAAGAGAGGAGGAGGGGAGCGGCAGTAGTCATTGCGAGAGAGAGGGGAGGGGAGAGTGAGGAGTGTAGTTGGAACGCTGTGTTGGAATTTTGGGACGGGGGAGGGTGGGGGATATATACAGGAGTAGGGGATGGGTACCTTGGAAAGGTTATTCAAATTGGCGTTTTTCACAGCTCACTTTCCAAGTGTGTCTCTGAACGTCTGATCTGTGGACAGCAAAGTTATAAAGAGGCATAGGTGAAGGGAGAAGACAATTTGGGACCTCTGCCGCTGTTGGCAACCGCAGCTCCCTGTCTTGCGTCAGACTTTTTTTTTATAAGAAAATAAATTTACGCGAGAGATTTATAGAAACTATTTACTCATATTGAAATATTGATTGTAGACATAGGCGAATGTGTGCTTTGTTTTTCCAATTTACAATTCTTCAGAAATACTCGTTTGGCACTCATGTTTAAAGAATAAAAGTAAATTGTTTTTTTAATTATTTTCATCAAAAAATCAAAAGTCATTATTTTAAAGATGTCAATCTAGGAAGGAACTTTTACCCTTTTTTTTTGTAGATGGTAGATGTTATTTGACTGCAAAGTATCTGATGAGAATTCATTGACGATTATGGTCTCACCTAAAGATTTGCTAAAATTTTCCTAACCAAAAGTACGATGGTGTTTGTTGAAAGCAAGATGAATGTTATTATTAGAAAAATTAAAAAGAGAAAAATCATGAAAAACTTCTCAACGTAATTATTTTTGAAAATTCCACCATATGAATCGAAAGAACCAACATCTTTTAAAAAAAGGTATCTATTAAAATCATTCAATTCTAATATATATAGAATATTTTTTCAAAGATATTTTATTCCCACGATCAAATGATAGTTATAATTAAATTACTTAAAAGATTGCCTTATCCTGCATCTTAGATTTAGATGGTTTTTTATAAAATCAATATCTAAATATTATTCTTTCAATTCACATAATTGGATCACAAATGCAATTTAATTCTACAAAAAGTTCTCGCCGTTTGTCATGAAAACTTTCCCTTAGAATAACATTTTTGTAAAAATAAAATCATCCAAGATGATGAAGGTTGAGTTTGAAGTTAGGATATTACCTTCCATTATCCCTCTTGAACAATCTTATCAAGGAGTTTGATTGAAAGATGCAATATCGTGATGTATTTTATAATGAAATATAAAAATATAATTTGCCATATCTATTTTGTTACTTACCCACTGGTTAACAAAATTTTTAATTAAATAATGTGAAAACTTAGGGAAATTTAGTTAATGATGTAGGGAAATTTGTGAATCTTATTTTTATATTTTATATAGTATTGTGAATATAAGTTTACTTGATAATTGATATTTAATATAAAGAAATAAAAAAAAAGTAAGGTTTGTTACGTGATGGGTCTTATCACATTAAAAAAAATCATCACACTACTTTAACATAAAATACATAAGTGATAAATAACTTTACACTGATAATAAACTACCTTACACCAGTGATAAATTATTCTAAGGTATCTTTACACCGATGTAATATCATTTTGCACCGGTGCTAAATTATTCGAAGGTTGGTTGCAACCGTTTAAAGTGATTTTGACCTATTAGTTTAATACTAAAATTTAGGATTTAAAATTTAGGGTTTAGGTTTATTTGTAAAGGCTCGTTTTGTTCTGAGCCTTTTAAGATGTCTGGACTGTCAGTCAAATGTCTGGAAATTTAAAATTTTGTACGCAAGGTCGGTTCTGCATGCTCGTTGCGCGCTGATCGCTTTCTTTCTTCTCTCTCTTCTTCTTCTCTCCCCTTCACCGTACCCTAGTCGCTCTCTATATAAGAGCTCTCACCCCTCTTCCTCTCTTCTTCACTCCACCACCACCTTCTTCCTCTCCACTGTCATGAGAGGAACAAGCGAGAGCAAGGAGCGAGGAGGAGTGGCGTGAAGAGAGGAGGAGGAGGTTGAGCTCGCGGGTTCGTGGGAGCTCGCCAAAGGGCGCACTGCCGGAGCGCGCGTGCGGGAGGAGTGCGTCGGTGGAGTCGTCCTCGACTTTCTGCTGCAGCCGGAGCTGCAAAAGAGGGACGAGCTGCGGCTGCACGCGGCGAGAGTAGGAGCTCGCCCTGGTTCTGGGATTTTCCCAGAATCAGACGTGGAGTGTCGTCCAGACGACGGGTTGGAGGTCTGGTGACGACACCGGACGTCTGAAAGTAAGGTTTTGCGAAGGTACGTTCCTCTTGCGGTTACAGCCATGCAGGCCGCACCGCAGAGCCGATCTGTGTGGCTAAAAGTGGGAGATATTGTCTGTCGCGCACAGGGACAGCTTTGGGAAGGCGCACGGCACGCCCTCCCACGCATTTCGGACATCTGAACAACTTACCAGATGTAAAGACCCGTTCTGTCCTGAGCCTTTTAAGACGTCTGAATTGTCGGTCAGACGTTTGGTCAGACGTCTGGAACCCTTCCCAGACGTCTGGAAATCAAAATTTTAGTACGAGCCTTCGCGTCTGCACATGGCCTGCGCGCAGACAGTACCTCCCTTCTCTCTCTTTCCCTCTTCTCTCCTCCATCCAAACCCTAACGCATCCTTATAAAAGGCCCTCTCCCCCCTTCCTCTCCCCCACTTCACCCCAGCCACTGTCTTCCCTTCCTTTCCACCACAGCGAGAGGAGCGACCGCGAGAGAGAGCGCAAGAGAGGCGATGAGGATGAGAGGCGGCGACGAGGAGAGAAGGAAGAGCTTGAGCTCGCGAGCTCGTGGGGGCTCGCCGAAGGATGCACGGCAGGAGCGACGCGTGCGAGAGGAGGAGCGCATCAAGGGAGGCATCCCCGACACTTGTTGCAGCTAGAGCTGCAGGCAAGGAGGCGAGGCCGCGGTTGCACGCAGCGAGGGAGAGCAGCAGGTTGCTCTAATTTTGGGATTTTTCCAGAATCAGACATCTGGCGTGACGTCCAGACGACGGGGAGGACGTCTGGTGACTACACAGGACGTCTGAAAGCAGATCTTCGTGAAGGTACGTTTCTTTTGCGGATACGGCCATGCAGACCGCACTGCAGCTACGATTTGTGTGGCTAAATATAGGAAATTTGGCTGTCGTGTGCAGGGATTGCTTCGGGAAGGCGCGGGGCACGTCCTCCCATGCAATTCGGACATCTAGACAACTTACCAGACGACCGGAAGCACTCCTAGACGTCCGGAGGAGAGGTCGGGTGTCTGGAGCTGGGTCCAGACGGTCTAGAAGAGGTTTTGGTTGTCTGAGGTCGACTCAGAGCCTGAGGTGAGTTTCTAGTCACTTTTAAGACGTCTGGACTTTGTGTCAGACGTCTGATTTGGGTCTATAGCCCTGTTTTTGACCCGTTTAGGGTCCATTTAAGGTCCGTTTTATGCAAACATGATATCGGTGTTTTCCTTGTAAGTTCCTCTACTTGTTAGAAGACCTTTTGTACTGTTCTGAATGTTCCATTATGGTATGTTCCTTGGTATTGAACTTTGATCAGTTGCAGGTTCGGGGCTTACTGAGGCATAAGAGCCTGTCGTTCAAGCCCCCAATACTCCCGGGTTGTCTGGTAGGGTGGTTTTCCCCTTATTTTAATTATAAAACCTGAATGCATATGTGAAAGTGGATAACTAGAAATCTAGGATGTGACGTGAATCCTAAAACGAGAAGTAATTGCACTGTTTGTATGTGTGTTGAAATTGAAGTCTTAAATGAATGATAGAAATGTGAACAACTGCCTGTTAATAAACAAGAGCTGCCTGTGAAATATGAAATGCCTGTGTTAGTTAAACAGTTACTTGTGACGTTACTTGTTGTATATGTAAATGATGGAAATACGAGCTGCATGTGTATAATCTGAGAATGGAAATGTGAGTGATGAAACCAGGTATGGAATGACATGAGAAATACGAGCATGAACCCTACGGGGAATTAGGAGTAGAGCTCCTGTGGATAAATGGAATGGATCTGGAAATGTGAGTGGAAAGTGTGCTAACCCTTGAGTACATGGTACCAAGGAGAGCGACTATCCCCTGTTTATTGTAGAGTAGATGTTACGACCCAGTTCCCGAATCCCTATAGGACACGAGATTGGACCGACTCGACTGATCCCAAGACCCAGTCGTCAAACGAGAAAGTAACCAAAAAGTAGGAAAGTAAACCACATTCACCATGCTAAGCAACTAACAGTAAAAAGGTACAGCAGTAAAGAAGTAAAAACTACTATAGTACATATCACCACCACAATAGTAGAAAGTAACAAGGTAGAGGAAAATAAAGTACAGAACGTAAAAGTACAGAATATAAAGGTACAAGAGTCTACTCACTACTACAAACGAGTACAACAAAAGAGCTACAACTATTAGGCTCTACTGGACCTAGCACCCTCTACAGCCATAGACTCAGGCTGCTCAACACCTGGACCTCAAAAGGGTTATGAGTACACAAAGTCAGCGAATGCTCAGTAGAGTGGCAACCAACTAACTAAAGCAATAAAAGTGGACAGGTAGCTGTTGTTTCTCAATTACTTTCTTTAACTAATTATTCTTTTTTCACCACTTGGTTTATTTATCAGGTCTCTTTCTTGATCTCGAATGTTCCTCATGGGAATGATCTTGATTGCAGTCTTTTCTAAAGAGTAGAAGGCACACGTGGTGCTCTCCTGGCAGGGAGAGTCCCTCGTGGTGATCCTACACCCAGTCAACCACCCCAAGGTCACGGACAGATGTAACGGTGACTACGACATGCGCAATAAGTGCATGGATACCTACCCTGCACTGGCACGCGGTCAATCGTTTCAGTTAGCGGGTGCGCCCAAAGTACAGTACGGAACCAGTATAGGACCTAGCCCTATCAATAATAGGGGTCAAGCCCCTAAGAACCAAACAGGGGTCCCACCCCTCCACAGTCTGCGCACCCTCGCCTGACTACCCTGGTTTACCCAGTGGGCCTAACAAGTTGGTGTAGGGCGGCTAGCTGAACCTCGGGCCTCGTGGGGTGGTGACGAGGCGGAAGACGCGTATGTTTAAGAGAGTCGTTATAGCTTGCGCTCGCAACGTTGGTTTTAAATGAAGAAATGGACGTGAGTCCGAGTGTCGATCTCAGGGAATCGTGAAATCCGGATTTTTCTTGTCACTTAATGTGACGGAAATAACGGGTTTTTGCTTGCGAGAAGTCGTGGGTGAAAAACAAGTGAGAGAGAGAGAGAGAATAGGGTTAGAATTTTTTCATTCACACATGCAACTTTAAACATCAAAGAGGGCAAGTAACTAGATAGGAAACAACTTCATTTGACATGTAACTTTAGTTTATAATTACAACACTAGATTAATGCTTAAACACAAGTAAAGTAAAGCTTAAGATAAAGAGGGGGGGAGAGAGAGAAGACGGCGAGGCAGCCACGACGGTGGAGAGGGGCTCCGTTGGTGGCTCGTCGGCTCCAGCGATTACAAAGAGAGCTAATGGTAGCTAAGAGTGGGGTAAACCACTTGCAAGTGAATTTAATGCCCTCCATGGGTGGTTGGATAGAGTTTATATAGGCAAAAAGGTTTTCTAATTTAAGTATGGGCTTTAGCGACGTTCGAGACATCGCTAAACCCATACCAAATTCGTCAGTGTAGCACCCTACCCATTGGTCGCTTGCGCACGCTTGTTCTTCTCCGCACTCAATCCGTGTGCGCGGCTTGAGAGCCGTCCGATCGCAGATCGAATGGTCGATGTCGCTCGTGGGGCGCGTGCATGTATCGCGCCTACGCCCCTCGCGTCATTGCGGGCGTCAGCTTTGGATGCGCGAGATCACGCCACGTCGCTTGCTACCTACCGCTTTGTAATGAACGTGTGCCCCAGACGCCTTTTAAGACGTCTGGGATGTGGCCCAGACGTCGTACCAGACGTCTGGGATCACATCCAGACGTCTGACCAGACGTCCGGGATCGTTTCCAGACGTCTGGAGGACAGTTATGTTCGCACGGGAGATTCGTCTGCGCGCCTGTGCGCGCAGACCTGCGATTCCTCTCTCTCTCTCTCTGCGGCTGCAGGCGCGCTGCGACCACCTTCTCTCTCCTCGCGCGGCCTTAAAAGGGCCACGCCTCCCCTCCCGTCTCCACCGTCTCCTCCGTCTTCTCCTTCCTGAGCGCGAGAGCGAGCGAGCGCGAGGGCGGCAGCGGCAGCCGCAGTGAGCGCGGAGGAGGTGCGGCGTGCGAGGGCGAAGCTCTGCCGTGGGGGCGAGCTCGCCGGAGCGGCTTGGCCGACTGGCGGAGGGCGCAGGGGGCGCGGAGCGACGCGGAGAGGGACCTGCTGCGGGCTGAGCAGCGGACGCGCGAGGTTCGACGCGGGCGACGTCGCGAGCGGAGGCCGAGCAGGGCCCTGATTCTGGAAAAATTTCCAGAATCAGACGTCTGGATTTATATCCAGACGGCAAGGTCGACGTCTGTAAGATCATACAGACGTCTGAAAGGTGAGTTTCCGCCTTCTTCTTCCTTCTTGTCGACTGACCGTACTGAGGGAGGGGGTTGGCTGTGCGCAGGTTCGCTGATTCGCCATCCTTTGCGAATCAGACGTCTGGAAGTTGTAGCAGACGGCGGGAGTGATCTACAGACGTCCGTGTGGACCATTGGACGTCTGGGGTATAGGACAGACGTCCCCGCAGACTTCTGGACGTCTGGGAAACCACGCTGAACAGGTAATTCTCTGATCCACCGTTTAAGACGTCTGGAAGGAGTTACAGACGTCTGATTTTGCACAGTATCGTCTTTCTCGACCCGTTTAGGGCCCGTTTGGGCTCCGTTTTCCGCGATTCGAGTTGCGTTCGTTTCAGAATTAATTCCTCTACCCGTCTACAGTAGCTATACACTGTTTTGAGACACTCCTTGTGTTTGATCCTTGTGATAGGACCTCGTTCGGTTGCAATCTTGAGAGTCGCGGAGGCGCGCGGGATTCCCGATCACGCCCCCATTACTCCCGTTGTACCTGGTAGAGTGGCTTAAGTTATTTTTTTTTAAATCTGTTAAAGTATGGAACCATAACTAGAATCTAGGACATTGCATGAATCCTAGGAATGAGAAATGTATGGAATGATAGCTCCTAGGTGATGCATGAATCCTAGGGCTGGAAAACTAGTTGTATGCTAGATCCTAGGATGTGGCATGAATCTTAGGATGGAAAAACTAGTGGAATGTATAATACTGCAGTCTTGGAAAAATGGAAAGGAATATAAAGCTGCCTGTAATTTGATTTAACAGCTACCTGTTATGAATAAAGAAACATGTTTGAGATCATGGATTTTGAGAACGTGAATCTGGAATGTGAAACATATGATGTTCTGAGATAAAGAGCTGGAACCCTACGGGGAATTAGGAGTGGAACTCCTGGAAAGAAAAAGGAATGGAACTGAGATGTAGTTTGTACTGTCCCTTGGGTACGCAGTACCAAGGGAAGTACCTGTACCTGTTTAGTGCAGAGTGGGGCCAGCCGCCCCAGGGACCCGGGGTTAGGATTGGCCGCTCTGTACCGACTTGTTGGCCCTCGTGTACGTAGTACCGAGGAGAGCTAGTAGTGTTAGGAGAGTACTAGCTACCCCACGGGCCCCGGGGTTCTGCTAGCCTCCTTCACCGACTTGTTAGGCCCACTAAGGCAAACCAGGGTAGTCAGGCGAGGGTGCGCGGACTGTGGAGGGGCAAGGCCCCGGTTTGGTTACTGTGGAGGGGTTGGACCCCTGTTACTGAGAGGGCTCTGCCCTGGTTCCGTGCTGTGCTTTGGGCGCACCCGTTAACGGAAACGACTGACCGCGTGCCAGTGCGGGCTAGCTACCTGTGCGTTTATTGCGCGTGCCGTAGTCACCGTTACGTCTGTCAGTGACCTTGGGGTGGTTGACTGAGGGTAGGATCACCACGGGGGACTCTCCCGGCCAGGAGAGCACCACGTGCTACTTCTACTTTTGGAAAAGACTGCAATCAAGATCGTTCCCACGAGGACATTCGAGATCAAGTAAAGGATCTGAGAAATAAATGAAATAGTGAGAAAAATTGAAAGATGTGAATAAAGGAAGTAATAGAACATAACAGCTACTGTACACTCTACTGTTGCCTTTAGTTAGTTTGCCACTCTACTCAGCGTTTTGCTGACGTGTTACACTCGTTACCTTTTTCAGGACTAGGTGTTGAGCAGCCAGGGTCGGCGGCTGCAGAGGACGCTGGGCCGAGTAGGGTCCAGTAGAGTTACCACAGCCTTTTGTACCCCTTTTGTTTCTGTTCTAGTGAGTAGTTTTTGTTTCCGCTGTACCTTCTTTACCTGCAGTTCTTGTTATATGATAAATGCTGTTTTACTGTTGTGGTGGTACCTACTGTAGTAGTTTCTTTCCTTACTGCTGTACTTTCTTACTGTTAGTTATATTCATGCTGAATGTGGTTTATTTTACTGTCTTTTGGTTACTTCCTCGTTGGACGACTAGGTCTTGGGATTAGTCGAGTCGGTCCGGTTCTCGTGTCTCGTAGGGACTCGGGAACCGGGTCGTTACACGCTTGATCACACATCAACGGCTGAAATCACGTGCGCGTGTTCTTCGTCGAATTTGCGCTGTGGTCGGCACCTCGAACCCGCGTCTCTCTGTGCGGGGGTGAGGCAAGCACCGCTGCACTGCGCCTGCTGCTTTGTCGTGGAGACGAGCTGCGGTCGCTGCACGGATGGCCGTTGGATGAAGATCCAATGGTTGGGGCTGCTGCTACTGCAATTGAGAAGCCCGCGGATGCACGGTTCCCAACCGTCCGATGCATGATCGGATGGCTTAAAATGATGCCGCTCGACGAAGGGCGGCTGCGGGTGCGGCAAGGCTGACACATGGCGGCCCCATGGCCGTTGGTCATCAGATCAATGGTCAGAAACTCTTGGGCCAATAATGGGAGCTCCGGATATCGGATTTAGCTGATTTCGAGTCCGTTGGATTTCGTTCGTCGTTCTGAATCCATCCGTGCGGTTTGATCGCTCATCTGAGACCTGTTTTGATAAGTACTTATATAAATGGCCATTAATATTGTTCTATAAGAAATCTTGATGTGTGATGTACGCAATGCTCCCATTCCTATTTATGATGTGTTATCTGTGTATTTTGCTCTTAAGATAAACCCCAATTGACATAGTTATCGCTCCAAGATGCAGTGTTATTAGGTGGCTAGCTCTCTTCCTACACTAGTAGCTCTCCCTGGTACCGTGTACGCGAGGGCCAAGAAGTCGGTACAGAGTAGTCAATCCTAACCCCGAGTCCCAACCCAAGGGCAGCTAGCTCCGCTCTGCACTAAACAGAGGGACAATCGCTCTCCTTAGTAATCCGTACTCAAGGACCAGCTCACTTCCCCACTCACATTTCCAGATCTATTTCATTTATTTCTAGGAGCTCTACTCTTAGTTCCCCGTAGGGTTCATGCTCATATTCCTCATGCCATGCCATACCAGGTTTCATCATTTCTATTTCCATTCTAAGGTTATATATAAGCAGGTTGTATTGCTATCGTTCACATTTCCATACACAGGTTATACACAGGTAGCTTGTATTTCCATCATTCACATTACCATTCTTAACTTATATACATGCAGCTCGTATTATGTCATTTGATGTATAAAACAGGAAATTTACATGCAACAGTTAGCTAGCACAAGTACTTCATATGTCACAGGCAGTTATTATTCATTTACAGGCAATTGTTATCATTCTATCTACTCATTCAAGACTGCAATTCAATCATCCAATACAGACATTTCAAGTGTTTCTCGTCCTAGGATTCATGTTATATCCTAGGTTCTAATCATTCATTCCACACATGCATTTAGGTTATAATTAAATTAGGGGAAGCCACTCTACTAGTAAACCTAGGAGTATCGGGAACTTGAACGGTAGGCTCACGTGCCTTAGCAAGCCCTGAACTCGCAATGGAACGAAGTTCTATAACAAGGAACAATCACAAGGGAACTATCAGAACAGTACAGAAAGCCTTCTAACAAGTAGAGAAACCCACAAGGAACATATTGGTATCTTATTTGCGTAAAACGAAACTCAAATGGACCCTAAATGGGTCAAAAATAGGGTTTCTGTCTCAAATCAGACGTCTAAAACAACTTCCAGACGTCTTAAAAGTGTCCAGTATCATACCTCAAGCTCTGCGCCAATCCTCAGACGTCCAAGAACTCTTCTGAACCATCTGGACCTAGCTCCAGACATCCAATCACCTCTCTGAACGTTTGGAAATGCTTCCCGTCGTCTGGTACGTTGCCCAGACGTTTGAAGTGCGTGGGAGGGCATATCCTACGCCTTCCCGAAGCGAATCCTGCATGAAACCACGCAATCTTCTCAAAAGGGCATGCAGCAGGGTATCAGCGAAGCGACTTGCATGGCCGTATCCGCAAAGAGGACGTACCTTCGCGAAGCCCTCTCCTCAGACGTCTGGAACCGCCTCCAGACGTCCGCACCATCATCTGGACATCACTCTAGATGTCTGATTCTGGGAAAAACCCAGAACTAGAACCTGCTTCCACTCTCTCGCGCCGTGCGTGGCCGCCCCTCGCCCCTCCTCGCCAGCAGCTCCTGTTGCAGCAGCGTCGAGGACTCCCCCGACGCACTCCTCCTCCTCGCGCACGCGCCGCTCTGGCCATGCGCTCACCGGTGAGCTCCTACACGAGCTCGCAAGCCCACCTCCTCCTCTCCTTCTCACGCCGCTCCTCCTCTACGCCACTCTCGCGCTCTCGCTCGCTCTGGGGAAGAAGAGAGGAAGGTGGATGGTGGCTGAGAAGTGAGGAGAATGTGAGAGGAGGAGGGGGTTTTATAAGGTTGGGGTTTAGGTTTGCTTGGAGGTGGGGGAAGAGAGAGGAGGAAAAACAAGAGGGTACTGTCTGTGCGCAGCCCGCGCGCTGACGCGGGCTTGTACTCAAAATTTTCGATTTCCAAACGTCTGGGAAGGTGTCCAAACGTCTGACCCATAGTCCATACGTCTTAAAAGGATCAAACAACACGAGTATTAACATCATAACAAACTTAAAGGAAGTTTCGTCCCCGAAACTTGAGCTATCTAGGGTGCGGAAAAGGGATAATATACGCATAACAAACTTAAAGAGGACTGAAGCCGGTTCGAAAAGACGTACCCTCAAAAAGCTCTGGGTACCGCTCTCGCATTACTGCCTCAGGCTCCCAGGTAGCCTCCTTGTACCTCTGGCTCCTCCACAAGACCTTCACCAGGGGTACCTGCTTCCGTCTCAAACTCTGGACGGCTCTGTCTAGTATCTGCACTGGTCGCTCGGGGAAGGTCAGGTCATCACCCACCTCAACACTCTCGTGGCTCAGAACTTGACTAGGATCGGCGGCGTATTTCCTGAGGTTGGACACGTGGAACACATCGTGCATAACAGAAAGCTGGGGAGGAAGGGCAAGCCTGTAAGCAACGGGTCCTATCCGCTCCAGGACCACAAAGGGCCCCACAAACCTCGGCGCGAGCTTCCCTTTCACCCCAAAACGCTGCAGGCCCTTCATGGGTGAAACGCGTAGAAAGACGTGATCCCCAACCTCGAACTGCACCTCTCTTCGCTTCCGATCGGCATAACTCTTCTGTGTGCTCCTGACAGTGCGAAGTCGTCTGTGAATCTGCTTAACCACCTCCTGACTTTGCCGGATCAGCTTGGGGCCAACCTCCCACTTGGTCCCCACCTCAACCCAACTCAAGGGCGCAGTACACCTCCGTCCGTACAAAGCCTCGTAGGTTGCCATGCCGATGCTCTAGTGATAACTATTATTATATGCAAACTCTGCCAGGGGCAAGTGTTCCTCCCAAAAGCCCCTCTAAGGTCCTCAAGCGTCTGTATCGTGCGCTCTAACTGTCCATCCGTCTGGGGGTGGTACGCCATGCTGAACCTCAACCGTATCCTCAAAGCCTGCTGAAAATCAGCCCAAAACTGGGACGTAAAACGGGTATCCCGATCGGATACAATCTCACGCAGAACTCCGTGCAGACGTACCATGTCACGAATATATCTCTCTGCTAACTGCACTGGTCCCAAGGTGACTCGAATCGGAAAGAAACGTGACGTTTTCGTCAATCTGTCTACAATCACCCAAACTGCGTCGTCTCCTTACTGGGTAACGGGCAAGCCCATCACCAAGTCCATGGTGATGCTCTCCTACTTCCACTCTACCACTAGAAGTGACTGCAATGGTCCTGTAAGCCTCTAATACTTGGCCTTCACCTGCTGGCACACAAAACACTACTACACGAACTCACCTACATCCCGCTTCATCCCCCTCCACCAAAAGTCGCGTCCCAGATCATGATACATCTTCATGTTTCCGGGATGTATGGTGAACCTGGAACCGTGTGCCTCAGTCAGGAGCTCTCTCAACAACTCCTCGTCCCTGGGAATGCAAAAACGTCCCCTCATACACAGCACCTCGTCGGTAAAGGAGAAGTCTCTTGGATCCCCTAACAGTACTCTGTCTCACAACGACTGCAGGTACGAATCTATCATCTGTCCTGTGATGATGTGGTCTATCAGCTCTGGTCTCGTCTGTCGTGTCATAATCACTGCCCCACAGTGCTCCAGTAACTCTATGAGTCGCCAACTGCCCAACTCCTACATGAGTCTCCAACTCTGTGCCTGTAAACTGGCCAAGTGGCCGGTGATGAGTCCATTTTTATGGACTAATGTTACGTCTAAGTAATTCTCTTTTAACATTTTAGGTTTGTTAATAACTACACTAAGTTATATAATATTTGTATGCATCATGATTTAATTTTATAACATTCTATAACTTAATGTGTAATGATTATGTTATTTTTATGTGCAGGAAGAATATTTGGCAAAATAACAAGGAGGTGAGGGGAAATTTTCCTTTCTAACAAATGGCGCATCCTCCGACCAGCCGCAACTCTCCCCTCAATGCCCACCGGTCAAAAATAGCTAAGGGATTTGAAAATCCCTTAAATGACGTACGAGGGGAGAGAGGAGTTAAAAAGGAGGCGGAGAAAGGAGCGGAGAGATCCATCTTCCCCCTTACGGGGAACAACCCCAAGCGTGCACTGTGCACAACATCCTCCATCTTCTCCATGCTCCCCACCGCATGCTCCAACCTCTCCATCGTTGCAACCGCCATCACCAAGTTCTTCACCGCATCCTCCTTTCAGCGCCTAGCACCCCAGTGCACACCGTTGCACCGCAGCCAACGCCATCAACCCTCTCCAGCGCGTGCCTGTACCTGCCTTCAAGCGCCCGCAGGCGCGTCCACCCTGTTCCAGCGTTCCTGCAGGGTGCCCCTCGAACGCTGCCACTCCTCCACGCTTACGCAGACCCGCGCCTCAGCCTGCAGCTGCGCTTACCTCCCTTCCAACGCCTCCTCTTTCAGCGCCCGCAAACGCTTGCCCCTTCATCACAGGTGCACCCACAGGCGCGCCTTCAATCCTCTGCACCGCACTGCCCTCACCCCTCAACGACCCGCAGACACCCCAGCCAACACCTTCAACCTCCCCGCAGGCCCGCGCCCTACTGCAGTACGCTGACGCCCACGCGCACCTCAGCCTTCAACTCTCGCCCACACGCCCGCAGATGCTACATCGCACCCTCCTTCCAGCCAGCAGGTGCGCGCGCCCCCTCCTGCAGGCGCTTACGCCACAGCCGCAACACCACCCGCTGGCACGCGCCATCTGCAGCGTGCCTCTCTCTCGAGCAGGCACAGCACAACAGCAGTAGCCTCCTCCGGCGTCTTCTCCTCCACCATCCAGCCACCTCCGGCCATCTCCGACGACGCCGCGACCTCCATCGGATAGCCCTCATCCTCGCCAACATCCCTTGCTCGTGAAAACCCCGCCGGTGCTCTCTCTCTCTCTCTCGCGAGGAGGAGAGAGTGCAAATGCTCTGTTTCCTCCCATATTAAAAATTACATTCACTACCATTGCCACCAGAATTTGATTTTTACCTATTATTATTATATTTTGGCAAATTGCGCATGCACACTCATATTCTCTGATAATTACACATTAATGATATTAACCTATTTCAAGATTGGTTTTGGGCTTAACCTGTGCAATAATTTTCTCTAGTACACATCACGTGAAAATTACATAAAATTATCATATATTTATTGAAGATTTCAGGGAGGGAAAACTGCACATATACCCTTATCTTTTTAGGTTATTGTGAATCTACTTTCCATCGCATTTTATGTCAGATTTGAATAGGGATTTCACAATTTACCGAAAGAATATAAAATAATCGAGAATTTATTACATAATTGCCTCCCTGTGGACACGACCCGCTCTTCTATGAGTGGTTATTTTTATTTTTTTTTATTAGTTGATTTTTCCACCACTTAAATACTACAACGCAAAGCAGAAAGTCGACTCTTTCAAATTGGCGCCGTTGCCGGGGAGGCAACAGACGCAATAGGTTCATGTTATTATTTTTTTGAATATTATGAGTTGTGCAATCATCTAATCATTTTTATTATTGTGCGAGGAATCTGACACGGCGACAAGGCGCAGCAGAGCGATGACATTGAACCTGAACAACGCGCACGGCAGAGACGATCTTTTTGGTGGACCTTGACGCCACCTGGAGGACAGCAACAGGAACACGTGGGCCTTCATCCCACACGCATGGGCTTATGAAGAAGCCTATTTCTGATTTAGTAGATCTTAGTTAGATTTAGTTTAAATAGACATTAGAATTTAATTTCTGTCTTGTGGACCCTTATCGGGAATTTTTGGGAACGTGTTCCCGGTGCCATTTTGTTTCTTATCGCTCTTGTATGCGGGAGCATATTTTCGGGAGCGTGTTCCCATTTATTTAGATTATAGGATTATTTGAACTGTTTTGAACTGCATTTCGGTTAGTTAGTTAGATTAGGTATGTTTATTTATAATTAAAAAAAAAATTCGAATTGCCCGCTAGAAGCTGCATATCTATAGGACGACCATCTAGGACTGAATGAGCAGCATCTAGTTTATTTTTATTTTATTGCATTGCATACATTGCACGAAGAAAGCTGGAGTAAGGTACGTCTTCTCTTAAGCATCAATTACCTGTCATGTATATGCATTGAACTTAAATCTAAGACCACTAAGTGCTTGAATCAAATTAATTCAGTGGTCCCTTTAAAAATTGGGACTGCTAAGAGGTTGGACTTTAAAATCTATGACAGAAAATTATGTGCAAAAGGATCCTATTTGCAGAATTTCAAAAAATCAAAACACGATCGTATGCTTGCACACTTGAGACACTGTGTACCTTCACATATAAGGTTACTAGATAAATTTCTACCTCTCCTCTTTTGCACCACAAGGGAAGTTAGTCGGAAATCAACAAGCCTATCCACCAAGTTACTTCGGTTCTTCGTGTGTGGGCTCGATTCGAGACTTCCATCCCTTGCGAGTAGGTTATAGGCACCAGCGACGGTTGGCCTAGGAAGCGTAATTTTTTTGCAAAACTTGTTTGGCCACCAACTAAACATATAACTCTAAGACCTATAATCTACTAAAAATAGATCCCTTTGAATTTGCATTTGCTTTGACAATAGAACTCTCTAGGAAGTTTTCTGCTTATATTCTGAATTTTGCTAAATCCTAAGAGAGTTAAAATTGTTTTGCTTAAAGAAATGAATTGCTCTTACTCCTATCATTCAGATTATCAGAGTCAATACTTTCCATCTTTTAATCAGGATCCCATGCCCCGAGCGTATCCATCCTTTGATGGGTACATTGACAATTCATAGGATCATTCTCATTCTTATCCTGGGAATATTGGCTTGATAACTCCCACTTTTGAGCAGAGCCTAGGAGCAGGATTTTCCAAACTTGAAATCCCTACTTCCATGCAAACACCCAACCCTACTACCCTTCATGATTTTCCGTATTGAGGTTGGACCGATACCCCTAGGCAACTAGAGCCTGAAATTAACTATCCTCCCCAACCTGATAATAGTAGCCTCTCCTCTTTTATGATAGAAGTGCAAAAATAGCAAAAGGAAATAATGGAATCAGTGGGAGAGATGTTGAGGAATAGTCAACAGTTAAATAAAGAAATAAGACAACTTAGCTACACGCTTCCCAATAATCCCGATCCCTACCCAATAAACCATGATCATGAAAATAATTCTGAGGAACCTATTGACAATAGAGATCCAATTTTATGTAGCTATCACTTAGACTCTCCCAATGAGACAAGGCCATTAGAGGACAACAATCATAGTGATTATCCACCTGAATTATATTGCAGTCAAAAGCAAGGGAAGATGCTACCTCTTGAGGACCTTGACCCCAATGATAGTATTCTCCTTACCCCTACCAACCCGGGTCAAGGTTATATTGTTCCTATCACTTCCCCTATTGATTATTTGGTGGAATTTCATTCTACCCTTACTGAGCCTGCCCATAACCCTCCACTTAGGGAATCAACACCTATCATTCAGTATCCGGAGGATTTAAATGCACTCAATGAAGGTGACCCTAACAGAATGGAGGATGAATTAGATTAATTTTGGTCTCAGGGATATCAAGAGTCTAATTCAGAAGATGGGGATGCCCCAACAGAGGAACCTGGACTAAAAATCTAGAGGGAATCATAGGGGAATTATTTTTCATTTGAGGATTTAGCTCCAGAGGATAGAAATAATATGATTAAATCCAGATTCCTCCTTTCTTTTGAGAGTCATCCTCCATCAAAATAGGAGTTGATATTAGAGGAGGACAAACAAAATAATGAGAAGTCTATGGGAGACTCTCGAGGATAAAACACGTCAATTGAGGATTTATACCTTGAGAACAATAACTAATTCAATAATATAGGCTTGCTCCAAAACATTAAGACCGATCCTCCTTTAAGAATAATTGAGGATACTGATCCAACTCCTATTGAATCACATATACACCCCGACAAAAATTTGAGTGAACCAAACGAATCTGGGGATGAGCTTAATGATAATGATTCTGACATTTTGACCCTGCCATCAAAGAGTTCTAATTTGGAGTCTACCCTTGATTCAAATATGACTTCGATCATTAATGCTAGGCAGGGTAATATGCAGTTGTCTACAACTGTTAGGGAGGCTACACAATCTAAATCATTGTTGGAATTAGACCTAACACTGACTAAGCCCTCATTGGACTTAACCATTACCTTCTAACACTACAAACAACCCTTATACTCCCTAACCGATCCTTGGCTCAGATCTCTGCTCATGTACGTTGTTTCTAGAGAACATATCAGGATAGTACATCCTCAAGTAGAATGGCGAGTGTGGATTGATGCTTGTACTTTTACTCTCTCCATTCAAGGGTTTGAACTAATTATGTATATATCTTTTAAAACCCGTCCTGCTCTGGAGGATCCTTGTTATCCTCCACTTATTCCATTTCGGGAGGTTCCTTTTCATTTTCCGTTTATTATTCCTAAACCTCCCAAGGTAGCCAACGCGGTTATTCGCTTTCATATCTTCTAGCGAGCATTTGGTATTATATTGCATCATCAGCTCGCCAACATCCGTAGCTACCTGTTTTCTAGGCCAGCGCTGTTACGCATATTTTTAGGGCCTAACTTTGTCTGTTTGGAACCAGACTTATAGGTTCCTTCTTAATCTGACTGCTGACAGAAAATGCAGTGCTTGTTGGGAGGCAACCCAGCAGTCTGAATAACACCGTCTTCAGGTGATTTCTTTTCTTTCTCCTCCTGTTTTAATTTTACAATGGGGACATTGTAGAATTTAAGCATGGGGGAGTGTTTGCATTTTAGGAAGTATTCATGCATTTAGGTTAGCAAAAAAACAAAAAAGAAATCCTCTTTTCTTGAGCTAAATGGGTTAGTCCCTAGCAAAATACCTTTGTTATTGGAGGTTTTTCTTCCGGAATTATTTCTTAAGTTTATAATCCAGTACATTTATTTCACGTGCACGTAGACTTGGTAATGGATCCTCGAGGAAAACCAATAATCATTTGTAGTCCACTGAACCCTTGGACAGTTCATAGGGAGTCAGGCATACTATCTTCTAATAGATCCACCTCATATTTGTGAGAAGAAAGTAGAGAGATTACTGGTGTGCTAAGTCTAGTGATTACTGGTGGTCTTAATAAAACTATAACTATGGTCGATGGTTACGACCGTCCTTCATAGAGTCCTCGGCTGAAAGAGGGTAATAGTGTCAAAGGTCAGAAATATGCCTGTCCTATCCATTCCTTCCTGGTGCCGAGAATAGGCACTTCCACCAAATAAGTCACACAACTTCCTCTTGACCATCATCATCCCTAATAATGCATCGTAAATAAAAGTTCGTATCGTGTTGTGTTGATTGAAAAAGAAACAAAAACAAGAAGAAATAATAAAAAAAAATGGGGAGAAAAGAAGAAGAAAAAGAAGAAACAGAAAGAACAAAAAGAAGAAATAGTTATATTATAAAAAAAAAAGAGTCCAAGTTTATGATGTAACACTATTTCTGAGGTAACAGAACACCTATCGCGTTCCACCAAATATGACCCATACCTACCTTCTAGTATTTCTGATCGCCTGAATACTGGTTGAGGACTCTAACTTAGTTGTAGAGTTATTAGGATTTTAATTGAAGTGCGGATGCCATGTGAGGCTACCAAATAGTGAGTACAATTTCTAAATCTGGCAAGATTTGTGATCTCAAAAGGAAAAAGAAGAGGGAGTGCCCAAGAACATCAAGAGGGCACAGTTGTATAGCCTCTCTCAGAGTTGACTTGTCTAATAGTCTAGAGATCTAAAGTCTGCAATACTAGACTATATGTAGCACCAGATGAGTGTGTGCCACCAAATATAAATCCATTCAACTCGATATCTCCTACCTAAGCCAAATGCCAGGGTCAAATTACAGATTATCGTATGCTTTATCCCTGAAGGAAGTAGTTGCCCATCCCGATGCAATATTTACCAAGGGTGAAGTACGAACTTCCAATGCGAATTGGCTTTTTCACTTGGATCTGTTATTTAGGCTATTGTCATGTCACATTTGTCTGGATCTCTAAAGTTTTGAAATAAGAAAAGAAGAAATCTTCTGATTACTTCTATTACTTTTTATTTTTGCTAAGGACTAGCAAATCTTAGGCATGGGGGTATTTGATGAGTCCATTTGTATGGATTAATGTTACGCCTAAGTAATTCTCTTTTAACATTTTAGGTTTGTTAATAACTACACTAAGTTATAGAATATTTGTATGCATCATGATTTAATTTTATAACATTCTATAACTTAATGTGTAATGATTATGTTATTTTTATGTGCAGGAAGAATATTTGGCAAAATAACAAGGAGGTGAGGGAAAATTTTCCTTTCTAACAAACGACGCATCCTCCAGCCAGCTGCAACTCTCCCCTCAACACCCGCCGGTCAAAAATAGCTAAGGGATTTGAAAATCCCTTAAATGACGTACGCGGGGAGAGAGGAGTTAAAAAGGAGGCGGAAAAAGGAGCGGAGAGATCCATCTTCCCCCTTGCGGGGAACAACCCCAAGCGTGCACTGTGCACAACTTGCTCCATCTTCTCCATGCTCCCCACCACGCGCTCCAACCTCTCCATCGCTGCAACCACCATCACCAAGTTCTTCACCGCATCCTCCTTTTCGCGCCTAGCACTCCAGCGCACACTGCTGCACCGCAGCCAACGCCATCAACCCTCTCCAGTGCACGCCTGTACCTGCCTTCAAGCGCCCGTAGGCGCGTCCACCCTGTTCTAGCGTTCCTTTAGGGTGCCCCTCGAACGCTGCCACTCCTCCACGCTCACGTAGACCCGCGCCTCAGCTTGCAGCCGCGGCCGCAGACACTGCACCGCGCCCACCTCCCTTCCAGCGCCTCCTCTTTCAGCGCCCGCAGACGCTTGCTCCTGCACTGCAGGCGTGCGCCTTCAATCCTCTGCACCGCACTGCTCTCGCCCCTCAGACACCCGCAGACACCCCAACCAGCGCCTTCAACCTCCCCGCATTCCCACGCCCTACTGCAGTGCGCTGACGCCCGTGCGCGCCTCAGCCTTCAACTCTCGCCTGCACGCCTGTAGACGTTGCATCACGCCCTCCTTCCAGCCAGCAGGCGCGCGCACCCCCTCCTGCAGGCGCTTGCGCCACAGCCGCAACACTGCTCGCTGGCGCGCGCCATCTGCAGATCGTGTCTCTCTCAAGTAGGTGCAGTACGACAGTAGTAGCCTCCTCCAGCATCTTCTCCTCCGTCGTCCGGCCACCTCCAGCCATCTCCGTCGACACTGCGGCCTCCATCGGGTAGCCCTCATCCTCGCCAACATCCCTTGCTCGTGAAAACCCCGCCGGTGCTCTCTCTCTCGCGAGGAGGGGAGAGAGAAAATGCTCTGTTTCCTCTCATATTAAAAATTACATTCACTGCCATTGCCACCAGAATTTGATTTTTGCTTATTATTATATTGTGGCAAAATTACGCATGCACACTCATATTCTCTGATAATTGCACATTAATGATATTAACCTATTTCAAGATTGGTTTTGGGCTTAACCTGTGCACTAATTTTCTCTAGTACACGTCATGCTAAAATTACATAAAATTATCATATATTTATTGAAGATTTCAGTGAGGGAAAACTGCACATATACCTTTATCTTTTTAAGTTATTGTGAATCTACTTCCCATCGCATTTTATGTCAGATTTGAATAGGGATTTCACAATTTACCGAAAGAATATAAAATAATCGAGAATTTATTGCGTAATTGCCTCCCTGTGGACACGACCCGCTCTTCTATGAGTGGTTATTTTTATTTTTTTTGATTAGTCAATTTTTCCACCACTTAAATACTACAACGCAAAGCGGAAAGTCGACTCTTTCAGGCGGGTGCCTTCCTGCTCAAGGCATCAGCTACCACGTTGGCCTTCCTAGGATGGTAGGAGATGCTGCAGTTATAGTCCTTCTGGAGCTCCAACCAACATCTCTGTCTCATGTTAAGCTCCTTCTAATTAAAAAAATACCTGAGGCTCTTATGATCCGTGAATATCTCAAAAGTCTCACCGTACAGGTAGTGCCTCCATATCTTCAGTGCGAAGAAGACAGCTGCCAGCTTTAAGTCATGGGTAGGGTAGTTATGCTCATGGGGCTTCAGTTGCCGCAAAGCGTAAGCAACAACGTGACCCCGCTTCATGAGCACACCCCCTAACCCCCTGCAACGAAGCGTCTGTGTACACAACGAAACCGCCACTGCTGTTTGGGATGGTAAGCACAAGAGCTGAAGTCAGCCTCTCCTTCAACTCCTGAAAACACGCCTCTCAAGCGTTTGTCAAAGAAAAGGGCACGCCCTTCCGGGTCAACTGTGTCATAGGATGTGCAATCTGGGAGAAACCCCTGATAAATCACCGGTAGTAATCTGCCAGTTTCAAGAAACTGCGGATCTCTGTCACTGTACATGGTCTCTCCCACCTGAGCACCGCATCTACCTTGGCTGGATCCACAGCCAAGCCATCCCCTGAAATCACATGACCTAAGAAGGTCACCTGCCTCAACCAAAACTCGCACTTACTGTATTTGGCATACAACCTACGTTGTCTCAATGTGTCCAAAATCATCCGCAAGTGCTGTCCGTGTTACACCTGGTCCCGTGACTAAATGAGCACATCATCGATAAATACTACTACAAACTAATCCAAATACAGTCTGAACACCCGATTCATCAAATCCATGAAGGCAGCGAGGGCATTGGTCAACCCAAACGGCATGATTAAAAACTCGTAATGTCCGTACTGGGTGCGGAAAGCTATCTTGGAGACTCAGTCTCCCTGATCATCAACTGGTGGTAGCTAGACCTCAAATTTATCTTGGAGAACACCATAGCACCTCGCAACTGGTCAAACAAATCATCGATCCTCGGTAGCGAATACCTGTTCTTGATGGTGACCCTATTCAGCTGTCTGTAGTTCACACAAAGGCGTAGGTTACCATCCTTCTTCTTTGCAAATAATACTGGGGCTCCCCACGGAGTCGCACTTGGCCTCACAAAGCCCTTCTCCAATAATTCTTGTAACTGGGACTTGAGCTCTCGCAGCTTAAGTGGTGCCATCCTATAAGGTGCTGTAGAAATGGGGCTAGTCCTCGATACCACTGAGATCTCAAACTCGATCTCATGTTCAGGCGGTAGTCCTGGCAGCTCCTCTGGAAACACGTCAGGGTACTCTCTGACCACCGGGATGCTCTGAAAGTCTGCCACGAGGCTGGGCTCTACCACTACACAAGCCAGAAAGCCCTCACACCCCTGGCTCAAAAGTCACGCCACCTGAAGTGCAGAAATGCACCTGAAGCCTCCATCCACCGGCTGTCCGTGAAACTCAAAAGAAGGTATCTCTGGGATGGAGAAGACAATCTTCCTCTCAAAACAGTCCACGAAAGCGTGGTAAGAGGACAACCAATCCATCCCCAGAATCACGCCAAAGTCCTCCATCGGTATCACGATCAGGTCAGCGGGGAGGCTGTGTCCCCTAACCCTGACCTCACAGTCTATGTAAACCTCTTCAGCTACAAACAACTGACCACTCGGACCTATGATCACAAAAGGATCCTCTAACAACACCCAGTCCTATCCCAAACTGACAGCAAAACTATCAGTAACAAACGATGCGTGGCACCGGAATCAAAAAGTATGTAAACTAGTCTGCCAGAAACTGTAACCATACCTACCACCACTGAACCTGAAGCTCTAGCATCTCTGTGTGTTAAGGTGTTGATATGCCCTTAACTCTCGGTGTGGAAGAAGCAGCCACACTCTGCTTCGGACAAGTAGTCGCTGGCCAGTACCCTCCTCGCAACTGATGTCCTCCCCTGCGTGCCTGGGAACTATGGCCTCCTGCTCGTCCTCCAACGCTCAGTGTGGGGAGCATCTGCTGACCTCCAGCCCTAGACGGGCAATCCCTCCTGATGTGGCCCGGCTGGCCACACTGGTAACAGAGGGGAACTCGACTCCCACCCTCGGTTGGTCCCTGCTGACGGCTGGGCGGGGGTCTAGTGCTGGCAGCTGCCCCTTGTCGAGAGCCCCCAAAGGCCACTGATGGCCCCGCAAAGCGTGACGGCTCTTCTGCAGACTCCGCATGCCTCCGCTCTCGCCGGCCCTGTGAGTAGTCTGGCTAGTAGGGCCTCTTCCATCCGTTGTCAGTGTCACGTGCGGTCGGGTTAGTCTCCTCATAGGTCATAGTTGCATCCACCACTCTCGTGAACGTGGGTAGCTTCAGGGGTTTGACATACCCCCGAATGGCAGGTTGGAGCCCCTCAGTGAACCTCCACAGGTGCTCCTCCTCAGTAGCCACAACTGTCGCAGCGAAACGAGACAGCTCCAAAAAATGCGTACGATACGCGCTGACAGTCATCGTCCCCTAGCAGAGAGTGTGGAACTCCTGTCTCCTCTACAAAAAGTACTGCTCATGGAAGAGGGTGACAAACCGGTCCCACGTTGGCTCTGCCCTGTCCTGACCTCTGATCACCCTCCACCATCTGTGTGTCGCGCTCTCCAGTTGGTACTTGGAAAAGGTCACGCGGCACTCCGCAAGGGGGTGAAGGGTGTCGAACACCTTCTCTATCTGCTATAACTAGTCCTCCGCCTTAGTCGGGTCCTCATCCCCCTTGAAGGAGGGGCTTCAGCTTCCGAAACTGTCCGAAGAGCTCGTAATGTCACTGTAGTGGGGAAACGGGCACCCCTCCAGGTAGGGAGGGCTCATGCTTGGAAGTGTTAGAGTGCGGTGGGGGCAGTGGAGGATCACCCCCTCCCCCACGTCCAGCGTAGTGTCTATCTCATGGTCCCACAGAGGACTCCCCCTCCACGTCCCCAAGGAGAGGCGCCCGTGGAGGCGGGTGGAGCTCCTCTCGTACTATCTCGCATATGAGCTGGGAGAGGTCCTGGGCCTAAACGCCCGGAAGAAGTGGCTAGTCCACTGAAACTTCGGGTTCTCAACACATATGCCCCTCTGACTTCGTCCACGACCACGTCCGCGACCTGCCTCAATGACTCCACGTCAAGCCATCTCCTGCAAGGAGATGCGAACAACAGAACAGCAAGACGTCAATTTCAATGGACATTCCGCAAAAGAACCTCAAAACAGATGTCTAAAGGTACGTTGTGGTGGTTACTCTAGTTACAAGCACGTGAATTAGTTATTCTCAAGCTAGTTGGTTCACTTCTCGGGATGATCTTGCTCTGATATCATCTTGTTACGACCCGGTTCCCAAATCCCTACAGGACACGAAATCGGACCAACTCGACTGATCCCAAGACCCAGTCGTCCAACGAGAAGTAACCAAAAAGTAGGAAAGTAAACCACATTCACTATGCTAAGCAACTAACAGTAAAAAGATACAGCAGTAAAGAAGTAAAAACTGCTACAGTACATATCACCACCATAACAGTAGAAAGTAACAAGGTACAGGAAAATAAAGTACAGAACGTAAAAGTACAGAACATAAAGGTACAAGAGTCTACTCACTACTACAAACGAGTACAACAAAAGAGCTACAACTACTGGACTCTATTGGGCCCAGCACCCTCTGCAGCCGTAGACTCGGGCTGCTCAACACCTAGACTTAAAAAGGGTTATAAGTATAAAAAGTCAGCGAACGCTGAGTAGAGTGGCAACCAACTAACTAAAGTAGTAAAAGTGGACAGGTAGCTGTTGTTTCTCAATTACTTTCTTTAGCTAATTCTTCTTTTTTCACCACTTGGCTTATTTATCAAGTCTCTTTCTTGATCTCGAATGTTCCTCGTGGGAACGATCTTGATTGCAATCTTTTCCGAAGAGTAGAAGGCATACGTGGTGCTCTCCTGGCAGGGAGAGTCCCCTGTAGTGATCCTACATCCAGTTAACTACCCTAAGGTCACGGACAAACGTAATGATGACTACGGCACGCGCGATAAGAGCACGGGTAGCTACCCTGCACTGGCACGCGGTCGGTCGTTTCCGTTAGTGGGTGCACCCAAAGTACAGCACGAAACCAGTATAGGGCTAGCCCTCTCTGTAACAGGGGTATAGCCCCTAAGAACCAAACTGGGGTCTCGCCCCTCCACAGTCCGCGCACCCTCGCCTGACTACCCTGGTTTGCCCAGTGGGCCTAACAAGTTGGTGTAGAGCGGCTAGCTGAACCTCGGGCCCTGTGGGGTGGCTAGCTCTCTCCCTATACTAGTAGCTCTCCCCGGTACCATGCACGCGAGGGCCAAAAAGTCGGTACAGAGTGGCCAATCCTAACCCTGGGTTCCAACCCGAGGGCGGCTAGCTCCACTCCGCGCTACATAGGGGACAGTTGCTCTCTTTGGTACTTCGTACTCAAGGGCCAACTCACTTCCCCACTAACATTTCCAGATCCATTCCACTTATTTCCAGGAGCTCTACTCTTAATTCCCCGTAAGGTTCATACTCATATTCCTTATGCCATGCCATACCAGGTTCCATCATTTCTATTTCCATTCTCAGGTTATACATAAGCAGCTTGTATTGCTATCGTTTACATTTCCATACACAGGTAGCTCGTATTTCTATCATTCACATTACCATTCTCAATTTATATACATGCAGCTCGTAATATGTCATTTAACGTATAAAACAGGAAATTTATACGTAACGGTTAGCTAGCACAAGTACTTCATATTTCACAGACAGCTGTTATTCATTTACAAGCAATTGTTATCATTCTATCTACTCATTCAAGACTGCAATTCAATCGTCCAATACAAACATTTCAAGTGTTTCTCGTCCTAGGATTCATGTCATATCCTAGGTTCTAATCATTCATTCCACACATGCATTTAGGTTATAATTAAATTAGGGGATGCCACTCTACTAGTAAACCTAGGAGTATTGGGAACTTGAACGGCAGGCTCACGTGCCTCAGCAAGCCCCGAACTCGCAACGGAACGAAGTCCTATAACAAGGAACAATCACAAGGGAACTATCAGAACAGTACAGAAAGCATTCTAACAAGTAGAGAAACTCACAAGGAACACATCGGTATCTTATTTGCGTAAAATGGAACTCAAACAGACCCTAAATGGGTAAGAAATTGGGTTTCTGTCTTAAATCAGACATCTGAAACAACTTCCAGACGTCTTAAAAGTGTCCAGTATCATACCTCAAGCTCTACGTCAATCCTTAGACATTTAGGAACTCTTCTAGACCGTCTGGATCCAGCTCCAGACATCCAACCATCTCTCCAGACGTCTGGAAATGCTTCCCGTCGTCTGGTACGTTGCCCAGACATCTGAAATACGTGGGAGGGAGTGTCCCGCACCTTCCCGAAGAGAATCCTGCGCGAATCCACGCAATCTTCTCAAAAGAGCATGCAACAGGGTATCAGCGGGGCGGCCTGCATGGCCGTATCCGCAAAGAGGACTTACCTTTGCAAACCCTCTCCTCAGACATCTGAAACCACCTCTAGATGTCCGCACCGTCGTATGGACATCACTCCAGACGTCTGATTCTGGGAAAAACCCAGAACCATAACCTGCTTCCGCTCTCTTGTGCTTCACATGGCCATGCCTCGCCCCTCCTCGCTTGCAACTCCGGCTGCAGCAGCGTCGGGGAGGACTCCCCCGACGCACTCCTCCTCATGCATGTGTTACTCTGGCCATGCACTCACCGGTGAGCTCCCACGCGAGCTCGCGAGCTCACCTCCTCCTCTACGCCGCTCTCGCTCTCTCGTTCGCTCTGGGGAAGAAGAGAGGAAGGTGGCTAGTGGCTAAGAAGTGAGGAGAACGAGAGAGGAGGAGGGGGTTTTATAAGGTTGGGGTTATGGTTTGCTTGGAGGTAGGGGGAAGAGAGAGGAGGAAAAACGAGAGGGTACTGTCTGCGTCCAGCTCGCACACAGACGCGAGTTCGTACTCAAAATTTTTTATTTCCAAACGTCTGGGAAGGTGTCCATACGTCTAACCCACAGTCCAGACGTCTTAAAAGGCTCAAACAGCACGGGTCTTCACAGCGGAGCTAGCTGCCCTTGGGTTGGGACCGAGGGTTAGGATTGGCCACTCTACACCGACTTCTTGGCCCTCACGTACACTGTACCGGGGAGAGCTACTAGTGTAGGGAGAGAGCTACCCACCCCACGGGGCCCAGGATTTAGCTAGCCACCCTACACCGACTTGTTAGGCCCATTGGTCAAACCAGGGTAGTCAGACGAGGGTGTGCGGACTGTGGAGAGGCGAGACCCCTTTTTGGTTCTGAGGGGCTAGACCCCTGTTACTGAGAGGGCTAGGCCCTATACTATTCCGTGCTGTACTTTGGGCGTACCCGTTAGCGGAAATGACTGACCACATGTCAGTACGGGGTAGCTACCCGTGCACTTATTGCACGTGCCGTAGTCACCGCTACATCTATTCGTGACCTTGGGGTGGTTGACTGAGTGTAGGATTACCACGGGGGACTCTTCTGGCTAGGAGAGCACCACGTGCTCCTTCTACTCTTTGGAAAAGACTGCAATCAAGTTCGTTCCCACGAGGAACATTCAAGATCAAGAAAGAGATCTGAAAAATAAACCAATTGGTGAAAAGGGGAAAACTTGTGAAATAAAGTAACTGGAATAGATAGTTTACCTGTTAACTTCTATTGCTTTTGTTAATTGGTTGCCACTCTACTCAACGTTCGCCGACTTTGTTACTCATAACCCTTTTCAGGTCCAGGTGTTGAGCGGCCCGAGTCACCGACTGTAGAGGGTGCTGGGCCTAGTAGAGTCCAGTAGCAGTAGTCTACCTATTGTTGTACCTTCTTTTGTTAGTGAGTTTAGACTCCTATTTCTATTTATGTTATGTACTTTGTTTCCGTTTTACTGTTATGGTGGTGATATGTACTGTTAGCAGTTTTTACTTCCTTTACTGCTTGTACTTTTTTTACTGTTAGTTACTTAGCATAGTGAATGTGGTTTACTTTCATGCTTTTTAGTTATTTCTTATTGGACAACTAGGTCTTGGGATTAGTCGAGTCGGTCTTGGGTCCTGTAGGGATTCGGGAACCGGGACGTAACACCATACGACTGGAAGCACTCTCTGACGACTAGAGGAGGGGTCGGACATCTGGAGCTGAGTCCAGACGGTCAAGTGAGGGTCCTGGACATCTGAGGTCTACGTAGGAACTTGAGGTGAGACCCTGATAACTTTTAAGACATCTAGACCTTGTGCCAAACGTCTGATTTGGTTCAGCAGTCCTGTTTTTGACTCGTTTAGGGTTCGTTTGGGGTTTGTTTTACGTAAATAAGATAGCTATGGTTACCTTGTGAGTTCCTCTACATGTTAAAAAGCCTTATTTACTGTTATGAGCGTTCCATTGTGGTATGTTCCTTGGTATAGGGCTTCGATCTGTTTCGTGTTCGGGGCTTGTAGAGGTATGTGAGTCTGCCGTTCGAGCCTCCAGTACTCCCGGATTGTCTGGTAGAGTGGTTTCCCCTGTTTTAATTATAAAATATGAATGCATATGTGAAATCAGATAACTAAAAACCTAGGATGTGGCATGAATCCTAGGACGAGAAATAGTTGCACTGTTTGTATGCATATTTGAGATTGTAGTCATAAATGAATGAGTGGAATTGTAAACAATTATCTGTTAATAAATACGAGCTGCCTGTTGGAATATGAAATGCCTGTACTAGTTAAACAGTTACCTGTGATATCACTTGTTGCATATGTTAATTATGAAAATACGAGTTGCATGTGTAAATACGAGAATGGAAATGTGAATGATGAAACCTGATATGGAACAACATGGTAAATATGAATATGAACCCTACGGGAAATTAGGAGTAGAGCTCCTGTGGATGAATGGAAGAGATCTGGAAATGTGAGTGGGAAGTGTGCTGGCCCTTGAGTACGTGGTACCAAGGAGAGCGATTGTCCCCTATATAGTGTAGAGCGGAGCTAACCGCCCTTGGGTTGGGACTCAGGGTTAGGATTGGCCACTCTACACCGACTTCTATTGAGCCTCGCATACACTATACCGGGGAGAGCTACTAGTGTAGGGAGAGAGCTAGCCACCCCACGGGGCCCGAGGTTCAGCTAGCCACCCTACACCAACTTGTTAGGTCCACTGGACAAACCGTGGTAGTCAGACGAGGGTGTGCAGAATGTGGAGAGACGAGACCCTTTTTGGTTCTTAGGGGCTAGACCCCTGTTACTGAGAGGGCTAGGCCCTATACTGTTCCGTGCTGAGCTTTGGGCGTACCCGCTAGCGGAAACGACTGACCGCATACCAGTACAGGGTAGCTACCCGTATGCGTATCGCGCATGCCGCAATCGCCTCTACGTTTGTCCGTGACCTTGGGGTGGTTGAGTAGGTGTAGGATCACCACAGGGGACTCTCCCGACTAGGAGAGCATCACGTGTGCCTTCTACTCTTCGAGAAAGACTGCAATCAAGATCGTTCCCACGAGGAACATGCGAGATCAAGAAAGAGATCTGAAAAATAAACCAATGGGTGAAAATGAATTACTTGTAGAATAGAATGATTGGAAAAGATAAATTTACATGTTAGCTTTTACTACTTTAGATAGTCTGGTTACCACTCTACTCAGCGTTCACTGACTCCGTTTTCTCATAATCCTTTACAAGTCCGAGAGCTGAATAGCCCGAGTTACCGGCTGCAGAGGGTGCTGGGCCCAGTCGAGTTCAGCGGTAGTTCTTATTGTTGTACTTCCTTTTTGTTAGTGAGTTCAGATTTTGTTACTGTTACTGTTCTGCACTTTTGTTCTACTTTACTGTTGTGGTGGTAATATGTACTGTTAGCAACTTTTACTTCATTTACTGCTTGTACTCTTTTACTGTTAGTTACTTTGCATAGTCAATGTTGTTTATTTTTCTGCTTTTCAGTTATTTCTTGTTGGACGACTAGGTCTTGGGATTAGTCGAGTCGAGCCGGTCTCGGGTCATGTAAGGATTCGGAAACCGAGTCGTAATATTATGGAAAGTAGTTTCACATATGAAAAGTGATTTTTTTTACTTTAAATGTGTTACGACTCGATTCCCGAATCCCTACAAGACACGAGAATCGGACCGACTCGACTGATCCCAAGACCCAGTCGCCCAACGAGAAAGTAACCAAAAGAGCAGCAAAATAAACCACATTCACCATGCATGTAACTAGCAGTAACAAAATACAGCAGTAAAGAAAAGAAATATTATGGTATACACCACCACAACAGTAAAGAAATAAACAGATACATAAACATGATGCTTATAATAAAATAGTACAGTAGTAACAGAAACTACTCACTACAACAGAAGGAAAGGTACAGTGGGTACTACACGAGTAAAAACTACTGGGCTCTACTAGGCCCAGCACCCTCTGCAGCCGCCAGCTCTGGCTGCTCAACACCTGGTCCTGAAAAGGTGACGAAGGTGACACGTCAGCGAAACGCTGAGTAGAGTGGCAACCAAAAGCTGAGAAGGACAGTGATGTAAACACATTTACACTACTTAAAATGTCTATTTATGCATGTTCTTAAGCATAGGATTGCATTTCATAATATAAATATTGCATAACATGCATCATCTTGCATTTAGAGTAGTTTGAATAAAATGGAGGTTAATTGTCTCCTTTTATGTGCTTGGACAGGGCAAACATTTAATCGGGGCCTCGGATCAAAGATCCAACCGTATGGATGTGATCAGGGCGACGATTGGAGTTCAACGACTCCAAGATCGCCCTAATCAGGCATCCGTAGCATCAGATAGAGACCGGGGAACCCTAGAAGATCAAGGGTCAGGATGGTGTAAATCCGCACTTCAGATGGCAAATCCGACCACACGGATGAATTCGGATCGACGATCGCAGCCCAACGACACAAAAATCGAGTCAATCCGACATCCGTGGCACCATCTACAACTTCCAGAAGATGGACGGCCAAGATGGCGCCACGTGGCACCATCCCGGCCGCCCAAACGGCCGCCTACACTCTATGAAGACCGCGCACCCATCCCCTCTCCGCCGTTGGATCTCAATCCAACGGCTGTGGACGCATCGTGTTAAAAGCATCCGCGCAACCATTTGGGCGAGGCAGCGCAGCGGTCCAGCGCCTTATCGCGAGGCGCTGGCGCGCGTTCGAGCCTCGCCAAGCAATTTCTGAGGCGAGCGGGCGCGCTCCAATTGACCGCACGATCGCGATCCAACGGCCGCGCGCGCCCGATAGCGCCGACGCGCAATTGGACGCTCTCGTGAACGCGTGATCGTACGCGCAGGCGGGGGGCGGCAGCTGTGAAGGCGCGATTTTAAGCCGTCCGATCTCGCGATCGAACGGCTGAAAATCAAGCGACGTGCGTAGGCGTTACGCGCGCGGGCAGCCGAGCGGGCGCGCGTGGGCGCGGCAACGACGGTTTTTTTCAAAATCGAACACGTTAGCGTATCTTCGTAAACGTTCAACATTTTGGCGCCGTTGCCGGGGAGGCAACGATCTTTGATTTCTCTTCAAAATGTTGAACGATTACGAACCTACGCTAACGTGTTCGATTTTGAAAAACCCGTCGTTGTAGTTCGAAAGCGAAGGATTCGAGTTCAACAAATAAAATTTATACCGAAATTAAAATTCCGGGTCGAACACAGGGAGGCGGACGTTTGATTTAAAAACTTCGCGTTTCTTTTTATTTTGTCACGAAGAAATTCAATTTAAACTATCTAAGTATCTACAACAAATAAAAGAGAGAGGGAGTAAGAGAGTGAGAAAGAATACTACACATGGAAATCAAAATGTGATGTAGAATAGACAAGGAATTTATCATAAAAGAGTTCGTTCGTTACAACTAGAAAACATAAAACAATTACTCTAGAAAGCATTAAAAGAATGGAGGGAGAAATGTCCTCCTCGACGATCGCTCGGAGGACGAATAGACTACTCTAGAAAGCAGTAAATCTATACTAGAAAGCAGTAAAAAGAATAGGGAGAGAGAAATCCTCCTCGACGGTTGCTTGTAGGACGAGCCGGACAGGACGACGCCTGGACGAAGCAGGACGAAGGAGGACGAAGCAGAAGAACGGGAACGGAGCAGCACGCCGTCGTCGTCGCGGGATCCACTTCCGAAGGGGGACGAAAATTTGGACTTTATCTCGCGAGAACCATCCCGGGTGTGGGACAAGCTTCTCTTGAGCTTTGGAGAGGTAGAGAGGAGAAGGAAGGGATGAAAATTTCGTATGGAGGGGGTCTCCTTTTATAGTTGCAAGGAGTGGGGGCAAAATGGACATTACATCTTCAAAATAATAAATAAGGGATTTTTAGTGACGGATAAAACCGTCGCTAAAGCACCGACGTCGCCGTCGCCGCCGCGCCCACGCGCGCCCGCTTGGCTGCTCGCGCGCATAACGCCTACGCACGTCCGCGTAGTCTCAGCCGTCCGATCGCGAGATCGGACGGCTTAGATCGCGTCCACACCCGCTGCGTAGCGCGCCCACCCGCGTGCAGCCGAGCGGGCGCACGTGGGCGCGGCGGCGACGGCGACATCGGGGCTTTAGCGACGGTTTTATCCGTCACTGAAGACCCCTTATTTATTATTTTGAAGATGTAATGTCCATTTTTCCCCCACTCCTTGCAACTATAAAAGGAGACCCCCTCCATACGAAATTTTCATCCCTTCCTTCTCCTCTCTACCTCTCCAAAGCTCAAGAGAAGCTTGTCCCACACCCGGGATGCTTCTCGCGAGATAAAGTCCAAATTTTCGTCCCCCTTCGGAAGTGGATCCCGCGACGACGACGGCGTGCTGCTCCGTTCCCGTTCTTCTGCTTCATCCTCCTTCGTCCCGCTTCGTCCTCCTTCGTCCAGGCGTCGTCCCGTCCGGCTCGTCCTCCAAGCAACCGTCGAGGAGGATTTCTCTCTCCCTATTCTTTTTACTGCTTTCTAGTATAGATTTACTGCTTTCTAGAGTAGTCTATTCGTCCTCCGAGCGATCGTCGAGGAGGACATTTCTCCCTCCATTCTTTTAATGCTTTCTAGAGTAATTGTTTTATGTTTTCTAGTTGTAACGAACGAACTCTTTTATGATAAATTCCTTGTCTATTCTACATCTCATTTTGATTTCCATGTGTAGTATTCTTTCTCTCTCTCTTACTCCCTCTCTCTCTTTTATTTGTTGTAGATACTTAGATAGTTTAAATTGAATTTCTTCGTGACAAAATAAAAAGAAACGCGAAGTTTTTAAATCAAACGTCCGCCTCCCTGTGTTCGACCCGGAATTTTAATTTCGGTATAAATTTTATTTGTTGAACTCGAATCCTTCGCTTTCGAACTACAACGACGGGTTTTTCAAAATCGAACACGTTAGCGTAGGTTCGCAATCGTTCAACAGACAGTAAGGTGGACAGTAGCTGTTATATTTTTAATCTCTTTGTTTATTTTTCCACTTATTCATTATTGAATTATTTCTCAGATCTTTCTCTTGATCTTGAATGCTCCTCGTGGGAACGATCTTGATTGCAGTCTTTTCCGAAAAGTAGAAGTAACACGTGGTGCTCTCCTGGCCAGGAGAGTCCCCCATGGTGATCCTACCCTCAGTCAACCACCCCAATGTTGAACGATTACGAATCTACGCTAACGTGTTTAGTTTTGGAAAAACCTGTCGTTGTAGATCGAAAGCGAAGAATTCGTGTTCAACAAATAAGATTTATACCGAAAAAGAATTCCGAGTCGAACTCAGGGAGGCTATGTTGATCTATATTCGCAATTATGTTTTTTTTTAGGATTTTTGATAAACAAGGCGAAATAATTACAATGGAGCTATCAAACTAAGAGAGAGAGAGAGAGAACATGCATTAAATATTTCAATTGTTTATACAAGCAAACGAAATGAAAGTTACACTAGAAAGCGGGAAATCAATTACACTATAAAGCAGGAAAATTCTACACTAGAAAAGCTGTAAATAAGAATGGGAGAGAGAAGTTATCCTCCTCAACGGTCGCTTGGAGGACGAGCCGAACGAGACGACGTCTGGACGAACGAGAACGGAGCAGGACGAGGGAGGACGAAGCAGAAGAGCGGGAACGGAGCAGCACGCCGTCGTCGTCGCGGGATCCACTTCCGAAGGAGGACGAAAATTTAGACTTTATCTTGCGAGGAGCATCCCGGGTGTGGGACAAGCTTCTCTTGAGCTTTGGAGAGGTAGAGAGGAGAAGGAAGGGATGAGAATTTCGTATGGAGGGGGTCTCCTTTTATAGTTGCAAGGAGTGGGGGCAAAATGGACATTACAACTTCAAAACAATAAATGAGGGGTCTTTAGTGACGGATGAATCCGTCGTTAAAGCCCCCAGCGCGCGCGTCACTTCCGCGCCCACGCGTGTAACACCTACGCGCTTCTATTGATTTTCAGCCGTCCGATCGCGAGATCGGACGGCTTAAAATCGCTCCTTCACCGCTACCGCCCGCCCGCCTGCACGTGCGATCGCGCGTCCACGCGGGCGTCCAATCGCGCGTCATCCTGATTGAGCGCGCGCGGCCGTTGGATCTCCATCTGACGCTCATCCGCGCCCGCTCAATCGCGCCTTCCGCTCCCTCGCCACGGCTCGAACTCGCGCCCCGCGCTCGCGTAAGCGCGCTCGACCGCTGCGCTGCGGGGCGGGGATGGTCGAGCGCATGTTTTAAGCGCCGGGCGGCCACAGCCGTTGGATCGAGATCCAACGGCAGAGAGGAGACGGGTGCACGGTCTTCACAAGATGCATGCGGCCGTTTGGGCGGCTGAGATGGTGCCACGTGGCACCATCTTGGCCGTCCATCTTCTGGAAGTTGTAGATGGTGCCACGGATGTCAGATTGACTCGATTTTTGTGTCGTTGGGCTGCGATCGTATATCCGAATTCATCCGTGCGGTCGAATTTGTCATCTGAAGTGTGGATTTATACCATCCTGGCCCTTGATCTTCTAGGGTTCCCCGGTCTCTATCAAATGCTACGGATGACTGATTAGGGCGATCTTGGAGTCGTTAAACTCCAATCGTCGCCCTGATCACATCCATACGGTTGGATATTTGATCTGAGGCCCCGATAAAATGTTTGCCCTGTCCAAGCACATAAAAGGAGACAATTAACCTCCATTTTATTCAAACTACTCTAAATGCAAGATGATGCATGTTATGCAATATTTATATTATGAAATGCAATCCTATGCTTAAGAACATGCATATATAGACATTTTAAGTAGTGTAAATGTGTTTACATCATACCCCCATGCCTACCTTTTGCTAGTCCCTAACAAAACTATATGCTATTTATAAAAGAATTAAGTTAGATTATTTGGACCTGAGTTATTTTCAATCATTAAGAAATTTTCTACTTAGGAACTGAACTTTCAAAGACACAACAGTGCCCGGGTATCAGCCAAAATGCAGACCGCCTCAAGCCTCGCCTTATTCAAAGAAACATTTCTTTTTCTCTTTTTACTCTTTTCTAATTTTTTTTGTTTTTTGTTTTTTTTTTTTTTTGGATTTTCAACTTTTAGGGGTTAAGAGTGGCTTTCTACGGCCATTCAACTCACCCAAGATTTGATGAGAACCCTAAGTTTTAAGCATCTTATTGTGATTGTGATAGACTCGTTGACCGGTAGTTAGAACGGACTTCGGATTTCTACGCCTCTAGGTGACCTAACCAGAATTCTGCCTAAAGGTGTATCTTTACAACCGGTAGCTTTCTCCCTACTTTTATTTCTTTTACGGGGTCAACACAAGGCTGAATCCAGTGTATATCTCCCCGATTTATTCTACTTCTCCGCTTCTTCCTGAGTGTTTTGTGAATTTTTAGTGCATTTTCTGAGCTGGGTTCTGGACAACCGGTCGATGAGCTGTTACCACCGACAACTTGCCAGCCATACTCGTGCGGCGAAGTGTGGCTTATTTCTTTTTGTTCTTTTCTCCTGTTCTCAGTTTTTTTTTTTTTTAAGTAGGTGGCTTCCCTGGTCTAAGATTTACCTAAAGGCGGGAAAAAGAGAAAAGTCCAGTGACTGGGCTCTGGACAACCTACCTATGGGCTGTTACCCATGATAACTTGCCAGCCATATCACCTTAGAAGGTTCATTAGCTACCCAATTTCCGTTAGAATTGCCGAGCAACGAGTCAGTGCAAAGAAAGTGTGTAGATGCTTAAAACTCAAAATTCCCTTAAATCAGAGGGTGGGTTGACAAGTCGTGTACTTATCACCCAAACTTATTTATTCCAATTATAATAGAATTAAGATGGCGAGAACTCAAAGACAAATCCACATTTTAGTAGATACACAGGCTAATTAAGTCCAAAGACCTGAGAGGTCTTTGTGTTCAGATCCTAATGTAAAATTTCTTAGGATTGAAAAGTCCTAATGTCCAACTAATCCTTCCTAATTTTTTTTTTTTTTAGAAAGAGAGCAATTTATATGGATTTCACAAAGCTGACCAACTAATTCAAAAATGAATCCACCCCCCCATGCTTAGCTGATGCAATGTCCTCATTGAAAAAGAGACATGAAAGAAAGGGTAGAATATGAAAGATGTCACCTGGATATGAAGCTCGTATCAGCCTTGTGTTATATGTACAACTGCTGAGTTTAATGCCGTCAGCTAGGCGAAGTCCAGCCAAAGAAGTCACAGAATGGCTAGAGCAACAGAGTCTGAAACGGGTTCTGGAAGATTACGGTCAACAACAGGCTTCAGACGTTGACCGTTGACTTTAAAGGTGTTACCCGTCTTTGGGTCAGAAATCTGAACGGCACCATTTAGAAAAATCTGATCAATTATGAATGGGCCATTCCATTTAGATCTAAGTTTACCAGGAAAGAGCTTAAGTTTAGAATCGAATAACCAGACCTTCTGGTTTGTCTCAAAGCTCTTGCGGGAAATCATTTGATCATGTAGAGCTTTGGTCCGAGCCTTGTAGATCTTGGCATTCTCATAAGCATCATTTCTAAGCTCCTCCAACTCAGATAGTTGGAGTTTCCTGGTCTTCGCAGCTAGATTTAGATCTAGATTGCATTGTTTGATTGCCCAGAATGCCCTGTGTTCAATCTCTACGGGTAGATGACACGCCTTTCCATACACCAGACGGAATGGAGACATGCCGATGAGCGTTTTATACGTCGTACGGTAGGCCCAAAGAGCGTCCTCAAGCTTTTGAGTCCAATCCTTGCGATCGGGCCTAACCATTTTTTGCAGAATGTTCTTGATCTCTCGATTAGAGATCTCGGCTTGTCCATTCGTTTGGGGATGGTAAGGTGTGGAAATTTGATGATTAACCCCGTATTTGGCCAATAAACTCCGGAATTGGGCATTAGTAAAATGAGTGCCACCATCACTGACGATAGCCCTCGGAATCCCGAATCTACTGAAGATATTTTTCTTGACAAAGTTGATGACCACCTTGTGGTCATTGGTTCGGGTGGGAATTGCCTCAATCCATTTAGACACATAATCAACAGCGCAAGAATGTACTGATGTTCAAATGAAGGGATAAAGGGTCCCATGAAATCAATGCCCCAAACATCGAAAATTTCGACAGGAAGAATAGGGTTTAAGGGCATCATGTCTCTCTTAGTTATGCTCCCGAGTGCCTGGCATCAAGGGCATGACCGTGAGAAATCCTGGGCATCCTTGAATAAAGACGGCCAATAGAAGCCAGATTGCAAAATTTTTGCAGCCGTCTTTTTCCCGGAGAAATGTCCACCACACCCAGATGCATGGCAGAATTCAAGTATACTGTTGAATTCATTCTCCGGTATGCATCGACGAATAATCTGATCAGAGCCGATGCGATACAGTTCAGGGTCCTCCCAAAAGTAGCATTTCGCCTCAGATTTGAGTCTATCCCGTTGTTGCTTGGTCCAATCCTGGGGGATTTGACCAACGGCCAAATAGTTAACAATGTCAGCAAACCATGGGGTGTAGACACCTAAAACTGTAAGAATGGTTTCGTCCGGAAAAGTGTCAGCAATCGGAATGTCCGGACAAGAAGAATCACCTAGGAGTCTCGACAAATGATCCGCCACCACATTTTGTACCCCGGTTTTATCCTTGATTTCAAGATCAAATTCTTGAAGAAGAAGAATCCAACGAATAAGCCGGGGTTTAGCATCCTTTTTAGCCAAGAGATGTCTCAAGGCCGAGTGGTCGGTATAAACAATAACATGAGACCCCAAGAGATAAGCCCTGAATTTTTCCAACGTAAATACTACAGCTAGTAATTCCTTTTCAGTAACAGTGTAATTCCTCTGGGCTTCATCCAAAGTTTTACTAGCGTAGTAAATGACAAAGGGCTTTCGGTCAATTTTCTGACCCAGGACAGCCCCGACCGCGTAATCAGAAGCATCGGTCATGATCTCAAATGGGGCTGTCCAAATAGGTGGTTGCAAAATTGGAGCACAGGTGACTGCCGTTTTTAGGAAATCAAATGCCTTTCGGCATGATTCGTCAAAAACAAACGGCGTTTCTTTGGCAAGAAGATTGCTCAAAGGGCGGGCAACCTTCGAGAAGTCCTTGATGAATCTTCGAAAAAATCCCACATGGCCAAGAAATGATCTGATTTGTTTAACTAATGTGGGAGGAGGAAGTTTAGCGATAGCATCAACCTTAGCTTTGTCCACTTCAATTCACCGTTCAGAGATTACATGACCCAAAACGATGCCCTCTTGGGTCATGAAATGACTCTTTTCCCAGCTACGGACCAATCGTGTCTTGATACATCGCTTAAGAATCATTTCCAAATTAGCCAAACAAGAGTCAAATGATTCTCCGAAAATGGAGAAATCATCCATGAAGACTTCCATAAACTCTCCCACCATGTCGGAAAATATGGCTAGCATACACCTTTGAAAAGTCGCAGGTGCATTGCATAACCCGAAAGGCATCCTACGAAAAGCAAAGGTTCCGTAGGGACAGGTGAAAGTAGTTTTTTCCTGATCCTCGGGATGGATAGGAACTTGGTTGTATCCCGAGTAGCCATCAAGAAAACAGAAGTACTTCTGCCCGGCTAATATTTCCAAGATTTGATCAATGAAGGGCAGGGGAAAATGATCCTTTTTAGTGGTAGTGTTCAGCTTCCTGTAATCAATACAAACTCTCCAAGAAGAAGCTGAACGAGTTGTGACAGATTCTCCTCTCTCATTAGTCACAACAGTAATCCCGACTTTCTTTGGAACAATCTGAACGGGACTTACCCAGGGACTGTCAGAGATTGGATAAATAATTCCTGCATCGAGCCACTTGATGATTTCCTTTTTGACCACTTCTCGCATATTTGGATTCAATCTCCTCTGCATCTGGCGAGAAGGGCGGGATCCATCTTCCAAGAATATTCTATGATTACAGTAAGATGGCTTGATCCCCCTAAGGTCATGAATGGTCCAACCAATTGCCTCCTTATGTTCCTTTAGGACCTTAATCAATTTAATCTCTTGCTCCTTTGTCAATTTAGCACTGATAATCACAGGGAGCGTATTCTGAGGTCCTAAAAATTGATATTTCAAATTCTCGGGCAATGGTTTCAATTCGAGCTGGGGTGGGGTGATGATTGATGGTCGGGTAGATGCTGAAGATTCAACAAGAGGGAGAGGTTGTGAGTGAACAAAATCAGTAACCTCTTCCGAAGATGTTAAGTCAGAGGGTTGCGGGTCAAATTCATCAACCAAAGAGGAACTTTCAATTGAAGAAACTGTCAAACAAGTTTCAATATTAACATTATCCTCATCAAGTTCCTCAATAAATCCACAATCCTCAAATTTGTTGATCGCCTTAAAAATATCTAATTTCATACGTTGGTTCCCAAAGGCGATTTCCATGCTACCGCTTTCACAATTAATGTTGGCCTTTGCGGTAGCCAGGAACGGACACCCCAGAATGATGGGCGTGTTCCTCAGATTATCTGGTACATCCATGTCAAGGACAAGGAAATCTACAGGAAAATAAAAATCCTTGACCTTAACTATAACATCTTCAATAACGCCTCGCGGGTTTGTGACCGAACGATCCGCTAACTGTAGCGTTACTGAAGTTGGCCGAAGTTCGCCTAACCCAAACTTCTCGTAAAGAGAAGTCGGAATTAGGTTGATGGATGCACCGAGATCCAAAAGTGCTCTATCAAATGTGTAATCTCTGATAACGCAAGAAATCAAAGGAGCACCAGGATCTCTCTTTTTCTGAGGGAGGTAGTGCAGGATAACAGAATTAGCCTTCTCGGAGAGTACCACCTTCCTCGGAACAGATTCTCTCGACTTACGCTTTTGTGTACATAATTCCTTTAAAAATCTTGCGTAAGTCGGTATGTGCTTGATAGCATCAAGGAGCGGGATATTGATCTCAACATTCTTAAATAAATTCAGAAGCTCCTCATTGCTATCAACAGACTTCTTCTTCTTTGCTTTGGTTAAGGCTCCAGGAAAAGGAACACGAGTCAGATCTTTGGAATCAGATTCCTGAGCCTTGATTTCTCCTTTAGAATTCTCCTCTCTCTCCTCAGATTCTTCAGGATTCAAAAGATTAGAATAATGTGGTTGTGGATCCTGAGTCTTCTTACCACTCCTTAAAGTGACAGAATTTGCAGAAGCGTAAGAATTTGGGTCTTGGGGAGGGTTAGGAAAGATTGGAGGGGCTTGATTGACCATGAATTGTTGATTTACAGAAGAAGAAGACGAGGAATCCTTCTCAACCACCTGAGCATGCGCGTGTGGGTCCCTCTGATTTTCGTACCCTTGGGCTTGATTGCCCGAATTCGTAATGTTTCGTGGGTTGGGTACGGGTTGGGATGGTAGAGATCCGGGTTGACGAGAGTTAGCAATGAGCCCGGATTGCAAGTTGTCCTGTGAGTTTTTCATTTGCTGCATGAGCTGGAGCATAGATCCTTGCATCTCTACCATTTGACGGTTCAAATCAGCCTGCCCTGCGGGTTGACGGGCATTCCAAGCTGGTTGATTGACCTGATTCGGAGGCAACTGAGTATATACTTGACCCTGACCCATTGGTCGTTGCGGAGCATAATTGCTGGGTCGGAATTGGGTCTGTTGCCCCGGATTTTTCCAAGAGAAGTTAGGGTGGTTTCTCCAACCTGGATTATAGGCATTCGAGTAGGGGTTGGATCTAACATTCTCTTGTACAGCACAGACATCCTCATAGGGTGAGGATGGAGAGAAAGAAAAGGAAGGATTAGAAAAACTGGGATCAAAGGCCCCAGTTGGGAACCCATGGGGTTCCGAGAAATGCTGACTCATAGGTTGAGTCACATCGAGTTGATTCACGAACTCCCGTTCAGAAAGAGCTCGTGAAGAATGGAATCCCGAATTTTGGGATTGAGTGGATTGAGAGTTGTTCATAGAATTGCCAGCCATCCACTCTTCCATTCTTTTAGCAACCAAGTCCACTTTGTCAAGTTTATTACAAATCAATTCCATATCAAATGAATGAGAGTCATGGACTTCATTGACATTTGATCTGGGTTGTTGGGACCGGTTAAAAGTATCCATGGAGGCATGATTAATTGAATTCTTACTCATTTCCTCAAATAAATCATGTGCACTATCTGCATCTTTATTGAGGAAATTGCCTCCGCAAGAAGCATCACATGGTTTCTGAGTTGCTCAGTCAACCCATGATAGAAAATCTGCACGAGTTGCCATTTCGGCACCTCGTGGTGTGGACACCTCCGCAATAAGTCCTGGAATCGCTCCCAGGCCACATGAAACCGCTCCCCCGGCCGCTAGGTAAAAGTAGTGATTGCCCATCTCAAAGCATTGGTACGACCGACTGGGAAAAATTTCTTCAGAAAGGCCGATTTTAACTCATTCCAAGTTGTAATTGGTCTTCCTATTATCCTATACCAATGCGCGGCCTTATCCCTAAGAGAGTGGGGGAAGAGCCTCATGATCATTTGCTCCTTGTTTATGTTTCGAGACTTGGTGGTCTGGACCAAAGTGGTCAAGTCCTCCAAGTGTTGAAACGGATCTTCGGAACCAAGCCCATGATAATGTTTAATCAGGCTTAACACCTGGGGCTTGATTTCTACGTCACCGGCTGGAATCTGGACGCCGGGACGTTCCCCGTAATTTGAAGGATCATAAAAATCCTTCAAGGGCTGAGCGCCCTGCATTCTCTGGAACCATTCTTGCATTCTCTGCATTTGTTCCAGCTGCCTTCGAAATTCTTCCTGTGGATTTCCAGGCAAAGGAGGCTGTTGTTCGGCCATGGGATCAAATTGACCAAAATCTAACTTGCGCCTCCTAGAATGTTCTAATGGTCCTTCCAATCGGGGATTCAATGACCGTCTTCCCAGCATAAACTAGGAGAAGGCCGGAAGCACCGGGGATAGGGACCCTGCAGCACAACAAAACAAGGCTGTCCTTAAGTGGGGTAGCCTAAGGATCTACTGACTCCCAACACTAGCCTTAAGACTGTAACTAATTTACTCTACTTGCGTCTGTATAATCCAACCAGTTAGAAGGAGGGACTGGGGAGAAGGTTCTTCCTTTGGCTTTCGCCTCCAGTTCCTAGTGTATCCCCCAGCCGCGGTCGTTTGACGCTACTTCCCTAGCTAGACATCAGATTAATCAGTACAAGTAGGTTAATCAAAAACAATCTCAGACTAAGTCTTGAAGAGCGAATCAAACCTTAGGGCCAACGTCTACTCAATTTTATTACGGCCTGGGATTGTGGTGCTTATGGAATGTGATGGGCCCTTACAATGGGTTGTGCCCTTAATGATTGATTGAAATTTATGTAAGTGCGTGCACAACCAGGGTTTTCAGGCAAGATTATTTATAATGTGTGAATTTTAATGTTCAAATCCTGCTTAAGTAGCTTTTAGGGTTTCAAATTAGGTGAATTGCAATCAAATTTCTAGGCAAACCAAGTTGTAAAACACGGGTGAAGATAGTTTTCCTTTAAAATCAGAAAGAAAGCGGAGTGCCTGGAATATACCTAGATTGAAAACCCTAAGGAGGAGCTACTTGATGAGTTGGTTTTAAATAAAGTGGTGAGGCCCAAACAACTCAAACAATTGGCCACAATTGCACCACTAAGTTAGGCACTCAAAGATGGTTAACCTATAATGATTTCTACTCTGTTATGTGTTGCTCTGTGTGTACCGGTTCCACAGATCAGAACCCGGTTGAGTAGAAAACAAATCAAGTTAATCAAGTGCCTTGAATGTGGGTGTGTGTTGTGTGTTTGTTGAAAGTTACCCCACAAAATTATCTTTTTGTTATTATTTTTTTTTTATGAATGAGGGTGAAATGAGTGTGAGTAGAAATCCAAACAACCAAACTATTCCTAGGATTTATGCAAACACCTAGGTTAATTGGAATTTGGATTTAATGTGGCGAATGAAATCTATAGAGGGGGAAAGAATGGGGGAGCACTTACAATTGTCTTCAACTGCACTTTACTCCAGTCTACCGCTTGTTGATTCCTTGATGGAGGTCTCTGCAAAACAATAGACACAAGAGAAAGCTAGTTAGAAAACAAATAAAGTGCAAGAAATGCGAAGAAAAGATCGGAAATCGTTGCCTCCCTGGCAACGGTGCCAAAATGTTGAACGATTACGAATCTACGCTAACGTGTTTGGTTTTGGAAAAACCTGTCGATGTAGTTCGAAAGCGAAGGATTCGTGTTCAACAAATAAGATTTATACCGAAAAAGAATTCCGGGTCGAACTCAGGGAGGCTACGTTGATCTATATTTGCAATTATATTTTTTTTTAGGATTTTTGATAAACAAGGCGAAATAATTACAATGGAGCTATCAAACTAAGAGAGAGAGAGAGAGAGAGAGAGAACAAGCATTAAATATTTCAATTGTTTATACAAGCAAACGAAATGAAAGTTACACTAGAAAGCGGGAAATCAATTACACTATAAAGCAGGAAAATTCTACACTAGAAAAGCTGTAAATAAGAATGGGAGAGAGAAGTTATCCTCCTCGACGGTCGCTTGGAGGACGAGCCGAACGAGACGACGTCTGGACGAACGAGAACGGAGCAGGACGAGGGAGGACGAAGCAGAAGAGCGGGAACGGAGCAGCACGCCGTCGTCGTCGCGGGATCTACTTCCGAAGGAGGACGAAAATTTAGACTTTATCTCGCGAGGAGCATCCCGGGTGTGGGACAAGCTTCTCTTGAGCTTTGGAGAGGTAGAGAGGAGAAGGAAGGGATGAGAATTTCGTATGGAGGGGGTCTCCTTTTATAGTTGCAAGGAGTGGGGGCAAAATGGACATTACAACTTCAAAACAATAAATGAGGGGTCTTTAGTAACGGATGAAACCGTCGCTAAAGCCCCCAGCGCGCGCGTCGCTTCCGCGCCCACGCGCGCCCGCTCAGCCGCCCGCGTGTGTAACACCTACGCGCTTCTATTAATTTTCAGCGCTTTCACCGCTGCCGCCCGCCCGCCTGCACGTGCGATCGCGTGTCCATGCGGGCGTCCAATCGTGCGTCGTCCTGATTGAGCGCGCGAGGCCGTTGGATCTCCATCTGACGCTCATCCGCGCCCGCTCAATCACGCCTTCCGCTCCCTCGCCGCGGCTCGAACTCGCGCCCTGCGCTCGCGTAAGCGCGCTCGACCGCTGCGCTGCGGGGCGGGGATGGTTGAGCGCATGTTTTAAGCACAGGGCGGCCACAGCCGTTGGATCGAGATCCAACGGCAGAGAGGAGACGGGTGCACGGTCTTCACAAGATGCATGTGGCCGTTTGGGCAGCTGAGATGGCGCCACGTGGCGCCATCTTGGCCGTCCATCTTCTGGAAGTTGTAGATGGTGCCACGGATGTCGGATTGACTCGATTTTTGTGTCGTTGGGCTGCGATCGTCGATCCGAATTCATCCGTGCGGTCGGATTTGTCATCTGAAGTGTGGATTTATACCATCCTGGCCCTTGATCTTCTAGGGTTCCCCGATCTCTATCTGATGCTACGGATGCCTGATCAGGGCGATCTTGGAGTCGTTGAACTCCAATCATCACCCTGATCACATCCATACGGTTGGATCTTTGATCCGAGACCCCGATAAAATGTTTGCCCTGTCCAAGCACATAAAAGGAGACAGTTAACCTCCATTTTATTCAAACTACTCTAAATGCAAGATGATGCATGTTATGCAATATTTATATTATGAAATGCAATCATATGCTTAAGAACATGCATATATAGACATTTTAAGTAGTGTAAATGTGTTTACATCACCCAAGTCACTGACAGACGTAACGGTGACTACAGCACGCGCGATAAACGCACGGGTAGCTACTCCGCACTGGCACGCGGTCAGTCGTTTCCGTTAACGGGTGCGCCCAAAACACAACACAGAACCAGTATAGGGCAGAGCCCTCTCAGTAACAAGGGTCCAGCCCCTCCACAGTAGCCAAACAGGGGTCTTGCCCCTCCACAGTCCGGGCACCCTCTCCTGACTACCCTGGTTTGCCCAACGGGCCTAACAAGTCGGTGTAAAAGGACTAGCAGAACCCCGGGGCCCGTGGGGTGGCTAGCTCCCTCCCTACACTAGTAGCTAGCCCTGGTATGGTGTACGCGAGGGCCAATAGTTGGTACAAAGTGTCCAGACCTAACCCCGGGTCCCTAGGGCGACTGGCTCTCCTCTGCACTAAGAGGTAATAGGTGCTTTCCTTCTACTACATACCCAAGAGACAACAAACTTTCCCATTCACCTTTCCAGTTCCATCCCATTTATTTCCAAGAGTTCTACTCCTAATTTCCTGTAGGATTCATGCTCATTTTTCTCAAGCCAAGCCATACTAGGTTTCATCATTTCAGGTTTATTCGCATATAGTATGTGTTCCAACATTCAACTTCTTTTTCTTTCCACTTTGTATACAAGCGGCTCGTATTTAATTTCATCCAACAAAAATTACATGCAACAGTTACTAGTAACAGTACTATACATTTCACAGGAAGCTTTATCCAATTACAGGCAATTATCATTATTTTATCCACTTATCCAAGACTGCAATTCAGGCATTCAAGACATTTGTTTCTATATTTTATGTTCCTAGGATTCGTGCCACACCCTAGGATCTATTATTCAATCTAGTTTTCAGGTCCTAGGGTTCATGCCATACCCTAGGATCCACCATTCAGTCTAGTTTTCAGGTCCTAGGATTCATGTCATACCCTAGGATCTATCATTTAATTCAAATATGCATTAATGTTTGTAATTAACTAAGGAAAGCCACTTTACCCGCAAAACTAGGAGTAATGGGGGCGTGATCGGCAAGTCTGTGTGCCTCCGCAACCCCTAGAGCCGCAACGGAACGGGATCCTAACACAAGGATCAATTACAATGAGCTACTCAGAACAGTATACAATTAGTGTAAACAGGTAGAGGGACTAAATCTGAGAAGAACGAAACTTGAAACGCGAAAAACGGACTCCGAACGGACCATAAACGAGTCAAAAATGACAAGTCTGCCCAAAATCAGACGTCTGGAACATCTTCCAGACGTCTTAAATGATAGCTCAGGTCATACCTTGATTTGCGCGGTCCCTCAGACGTCCAGAAGCCTGCTGAACCGTTTGGACTTAGTTTCCAGACGTCCGACTGTCACTCCGGACGTCTGGAGACTCTCTTCGTCGTCTGGTGCTGTGCCCAGACGTCCGATCTGTATGGGATGGCGTGCCCTTGCGCCTTCCCGAACGAGATCTGCACACACATGCGATCGTCCACAACACGAAATAAGTAGGACTCTTTGGTGGAACGGCTGCATGGTCGTACACACGGAAAAGGAAGAAAGGTAAAAATATCGTACCTTTCAGACGTCTAGACCTTCCTCCAGACATCTCCTACGTCGTCTGGACGTATGTCCAGACGTCTGATTCTGGAAAATTTTCCCAGAATCAGGACCTCCTCGCTCTCCGCTCGTAGCGCACAGCCATGCCACGTCGCGCCCGCCTGCTGCATGAGCTACAGCAGCTCATCCCCAACACCACACGCTTGCTGCTCACCTGCCGTCGGCTCTGGCTGCTCTGGCGAGCTCGCACCCTCGCGATCAAGCTCTCTCTTCCTCTCGCAGCAGCCCCTCCTCCCCACACACTCGCAGCAGCTGCTGCTGCTGCCCTCGCCCGCTCAAGCTCTCGCTGACAGGGAGAAGAAGAAGAAGAAGGCAGTGGAGTGAGGGTGAGGGAGAGAGAGGGATGTATTTGAAGGCAGCCGCGGGGAGAGAGAGAAAGGAAAAGGCTACGTCTGCAGGGAGGGAGGAAAGAGAAGGAGGAGGGCGACAGATTCAGTCTGCGCGTGCATGCGTACAGACGCGAACCCGTATGTCGAAAAAATTTAATTCCAGATGTCTGGGAAGGCTTCCAGACATCTGACCAGATGTCTGGACCACTTCCCAGACGTCTTAAACGACGCTTGATGCCCTAGTTATAACAAAATGTGATTTTCCATCTTAGAGTTTAGGATTTATTCTTTTGTGTTTAGGATTTAGCTTCGTTAAATTATATATTAAATACTAAAGATTAAATCTTAAATCCTAAAGTGAAAAATTATCTTTTAAGTATAAAATCACTTGGCATATGTAAAGAAAAAATTTAAATTTAATTACAATATTGTAATTTTACTTTGTTGCACAAGTAAAAAATTATTTTAATGATGAAAATTGATTTTCTATTGGTGTAAAATAAAATTGTATCGATGTAAAGTAATTTTACATCAAAATAATCAAAAATAATTTAAATAATTTTCACTTATATAAAAGTAATTTATTTTTTTTTTCAACAATTTTTTTTCATAAAAGTAGAATATATCAAAGATAACATTCACGTTACTGTTCATCATTTTTTACAAGTTTTCGATCTACATCTTTAAATAATATAAATTTTCCACCCAATGTCTTTGCTTAGCGTAATATCTTATTCGCTATCTTTAGAACAACGACTTTTGATCTGGATGGAAATAATTGGGAAAAAGAATTTACTTTTTTAACTCTGAATAGGAGGGCCAAACGAAAATTCTTGAAAAGAGGAGCCGCAGTTCCCCATGCCACCTTTTTAAATTTTACCGGGGCCTACGCCTTTTCTTCTGAATTTAAATAGGGGGGTGGGTTTGGATCGAATCTTCTATTTTTCTTTTGAAATTTGCTCTACTTCTAGGGAAGGGGCGGATTGACGGAGGTCGTCGGATGTGTCAGACGTTGATTGCTGGGGAAAGCGGCAGCAGTAGCAGGTGCTGCCAGCGGAGTTCTAATGGCCGTCCGGGACCATAAAGTGACGTTCGAACAGAGAGAACGTCATTCGATTGTCACTACCCGCAACATTAACCTTTTGGCCATTATTTAATCACGGACAAAAATATTCACTTATGCACGTTTTGTTTTTCAGTTTATATTTTTGGTCTGAGCTAGTGTATTTTAGTTGTCAATTGACATGGTTTTGCGATAGGTTAACGTCGATGCTGGTGGAATGATATAAATTACATTTTTTAATTTTAAAATTAATTTTTTAATATCATAAGATTTATATTGGGATAAAATACGATCGGAATAAGTTGAGGGATATTTGATTGGTGGTATAAGAATAAATAATAAGATAAAATGATTGGTAATGCGATATGATGTTTGCGGATAATTTTTTAATATTATGATAGAGGTGTGAGTGGGTTGATGTGATATAATAATTATATTTTAATGTATATATTATATTGAAATAGATATATTTTATTATATATTAATGTTGATGTGATGTAATATGATAGTCTGATGTTGATGTTTATTGGTAGAGTAGAATAAATTGTATTCTTTAACTTACTTTTGTAATTCTTTGATCGGATGATAAACTTTGAATTATCCCTCAGATAAACAAGACCTTAGTGAAATTCACGTAACCAAAACAAAGCCTTAGTTAATAGATCACCTTTCATTGATCAAATATAAAATAAACTTGCTAAAACACAAAACTCTAGGATAAAATTGACAAAAGTAAATACTAAGGTCGAGTTAATAAAATCTTAAATCGAGATATTATCTTATGTGATAAGATTAATTATTATAGTGACAAGTATCAATGGTCATAACATCAAACTCTATCATTACTTTGAACAAATCAATTCGCTCAAGCTATTGACAACATATCCACCCATCATCCATTACATTTACTTGAAAATTAATAACAAATCAATTCAACCATTATATTTACTTCGACCAATCTATCACTTACCCATTCACTTTCAAATTTTATAACTTTTTAAACTTTACCCAATCTTAATGATCAGGGCCTACTTAAATGAGCCCTACTTGAGTTCTAAATAAGAGTAGGTTCGTTCAATCAAACAAGCACATAGAGAGATAGGAAGTTTGATTACCCAATTTCACCTAAAATTGATGTACATTTGAGGAGAGTAGAAATACTCTCAAAAAGCAGTAATTCCCTTATTGGTTACAAGAAATAGTACAATCACTCTCTCTATATGTGCACCTCTTGTGAGTACCATCTATTTAGTTATTGTACATTTCATAGCGCACGTGGTGACTTACAAGTTCTTCAAGAGGTGGGGATCATGGTAACTTAAGTGATCAATCAATGGTAACTTCCATGATGCCACATCTCCATCAAACCCGGAGTCATGGGTGTAATGGCAATTGTCTTGCTGCTGGCGACTATCCAGAAGAAACCATTTGCATAGTACTTAGATGGGGAAAAGAGCATACTCCGCTTGAACCATTGGCCACTTGGGGTCGTGCCAAGCATAAGCTTGCTTGCCTTGTTAAGCTAGCTTAGCTCATGCTAGCCAACATGTCTATCTATGTAAGGCAAGCCGCCTGACATATCTAGGTGGATGTTGGGTCTTGCTAGATGTTTATATTTGTCTTGCTAGAAATGTCTAAGCAAGTTTCCAGGTATTATCCTGTTAGTCACACAAAGAGAATTTTGTATGTATAACTTATCAAGCCTTTTTGAACTTGTTATTGGACCTCTTTGAAGCTTTGAGAACCCTTAGGGTTAGTTTACTTAGAAGATTAGGAATAAAAAAGTAATGTTAAGAAATTTGAAACTAGTGTTAACTCGTAATTATGTTTACTTATAGAGTGGTGTTAACACCAGTTTGTATTTATTTGAATTGGTCTTAAGTTGTAGTGTTAACCTTTATGATGTTTACTTGATAATGGTGTTAAGTATATAAAACATGAGGAATGTCAGAGATATGTGTGGTGTATAATTTTAACATGAGTTTGGCTAACACTAATTAAAACTGATGTTAGACAAACTCATGTTAAAGTGGGTAAACCCGGGTTAGGAAATTGGGGGTTAAGTAGTTAAGTAAACGAAGGTTAACCTTCCTTTTGAAGGGTTAACCCTAACAGCTATTTTAAGATGTTAACCCCTGTTTACTTAAAGGGTTAACCCCCTATAATTTTTACACGTGTTTTGTGGTGTTAACACCTATTTTGCTAACACCCCTTAACACCAGTTGTAAGGGATGTTAGCCAAAGTGGTGTTAACTTTATAACTTCTCTATACATAAACTCTACTATATTGATATTAGTATAAATACCAATTCAAGTAAATACTATAAGAATTAACTAATTTAAGTAAAGAGAAACTGATGTTAACACCACTATATAAATAAATAAAAATAAAGGTTAACATCAATTTTACATTTCTTTAACAACACTTTTCTAACCTATGAAATAATTTAACCCTTAATCAATTAAATTCCTAATAAAAATTTTTCCTCCCTCAACATTTAATCTTCTATTATCTTCCGAATGGAACTTAAGGTCTTCATATGCAAATTCACTTCATTTTCTCCTGCTAAGTAAGCACTCGTTCCATATCAAATACTAAATTTATCCAAGACTCGTAGAGACGAGATGCTCAAGATTTCATGAAATTTAGCTCGTAAGGTTCCTTGTCACAGAAAGAAAAAAAATTCAAATGTGGGCACCCCTACCGAGGAAGGAGTAAGTACTCCCAGGGGCCAAAGTCCAAGAGCGTGTCCCGGAAAAAACTTGCATCAGACATCCTCCCCATTTTTTATCCTCCCTACCAAATGCCCCTTCCTTTCCCTTCCCCCTTCTTCCCCCGCGCTGCCCTCCTCCGGCGAGGGTGGTCGGTCCCGCACGCCTCGGCCCGCTTCCTCCACGAGGGCCCGGACACGATCGACGAGATTCTCGACCGCCACCTCACGAAGAAGACCCCTTCCTCCAGCGACGAGGTCGAGGACCCCCGGAGGCGCCCGACGAACTCGCGGCGCGAGGCGCTCTCCCTCTACCGCGACGTCCTCCGCGCCACGCGGTTCTTCCCGTGGCCCGACTCCCGCGGGGTGCCGTGGCGGGACGTCCTGCGGGCCAACGCGCGGCGGGAGTTCGAGGAGGCGCGGCACGAGCGGGACCCCGAGGTCGTTACGCGCCTCCTCATCGGCGGGAGGGACGCCGTCGAGAAGGCCCTCGAGAGGCTCGCCGAGAGGTTCAGGAGGGAGGCCGAGGGCAAGGCAGGGGATGGATCTGGTCGCTGGTGAGAGGAGGTGAATGGGATAGGAGGCCCCCCTTCCTCTTCTTCTTGTTAAAAAGGTAGAGCGGCGGTTGTTGATTAGTATTGCTTCTTTCGTTTGTTGTCGTACTCTTTGAACAAGAGTACAGAAACTCAAAAAAATAAATATAAAAAAGTAATGTAAGTACGGTCACTTATGACATCATTATAGTTCAAAGGGCCACTATCACTTCTGAAGCGAAATGTATTGGCCTAAAATAAAAAATTATCAGTCTAATTTAGTTTAAAATCAAATTACATCAATGTAAAATAAAAAATCATTGATGTATTTAATTTAAAATAAAAAGTCATCTACACGTTTTGATTTTACACCAATGTGTGGTGGATTCACCACATGACGGTACTTGCATTACTTTTCAAAGTTTCTTTACTTTTTACCTTTCACTTTGAAGGAATTCGTGTAAATGTATTTTCAATGGACTCACCGAAAGGTAGAAATAGCACTTTTCAGGAAGGTAATGATAATCACCCTTACCTCTGAAAGGGGTTGTGGAGGTTGAGACCTTCAATTGCCTAGGGCAAGGAGGAATTAGGAATTGCCTTGTGCTCATGTCTTGATTATCGTGCTTCATAAGCATCAGTGATTAAAGACGGCAAGGTAGACTAGGCACCTAGTGGTCATTTTCCCAAGTTTCCATTATCTCATCCTTGCCCTGCCCATAGCACAAGCGCTTAGGTTACCACTCGCTCATGGAGATATACCATGTGGCATTGAAGAATGCAATCGGTCATCCTTGGGTAATGAGAGAATGGCTTTGGTGGAGCTTCAGCTAGGAAACACTGAAGGATGCGGCATCCCATGGAAGTCTCAGCTTGTATGTTACCTTGTCAATGTGCCAAAGAATCTTGAAAGCATTGTAGAACTTTGGTGCAAGTTTGCTACCGTGTATATTGTGGTGGGAAGTATGGTGGGAAGCTGGAAGCTGGAAGCTTTGATGTATATCTGTTGATCCACCTGGAGCTGGACATTGCTTGGTGTCAGTTCACAGAAATTCTCACCTGATCTCATGCATGTTAAAGGTGGACTTGTAGATTGTGAATCAAACAATCCATTGAGTTGTTTAGATGAGCTCCTTAGAATGTATGGCCCCACAAACGAAACTTTGAATTGTTGGAGGTGGTCGATCATGGATGACAGTGTCATCCGTGTATATTGTGGTGGGAAGTATGGTGGGAAGCTGGAAGCTTTGATGTATATCTGTTGATCCACCTGGAGCTGGACATTGCTTGGTGTCAATTCACAGAAATTCTCACCTGATCTCATGCATGTTGAAGGTGGACTTGTAGATTGTGAATCAAGCAATCCGTTGAGTTGTTTAGATGAGCTCCTTAGAATGTATGGACCCACAAACGAAACTTTGAATTGTTGGAGGTGGTCGATCATGGATGACAGTGTCATCTTTTTTAGATTGCCATAGTTACTCTCTTCTTGAATGCTGTTTGGTTGAGCTCCTTGATTGCTTGGATGACAAATTTGCACTTCGAAAGCTTCACATTTGCAAGAGACACTCAAACACCTTCCTTACATGGGATATTCAGTTCATCTAACAGACCATCTATAAGGAAGGCTCTTATCTGCTTCTGAATCTCATTTCTGTGACAACATTCATAGTTGGAAGGGCTGGTTGATATGGGATGGGCCTCATCATTCAGTGAGATCCCATGACTATGTGAATGCACCTTAAAACCCCTATGGGCTTAGCTAAGAAGCCTGAAAGCTTGTCAAGGAGATCTTGTAGCCTCAGTCATGTGTCAGGCCCACGATGGCTTCACTCGCATCCTTGATTTGCAACAGGTAAAACTTGTTGTGCACTTTGAGCGTGTTGGGTTCTCCTTCAGAAAAAGGAAGTGAGGTTGAAAGAAATCTTGATGAGAATGATGGGTACCTCGATGAGACTTCTCTAAGTCCCATTTGGACTCCCTTGAGGACCAAACTTAACGAGACCTAAAAATGATGCTACAAGATTCCGATAGGAGTAAATATGCATGCACTATAATGGTGATATCTTGAATGTGTACATAAAGTCAACAAAAGCAACTCTATACACTTTTGGGGCATGCATGCACAACTTGAAGAGTTCTCCAATGTTGTAACCTGTGATGGCATCTGAAGGGCATTGCACTCCTCAGTATCTTCAACCTCAAGCCTCCATCCTCCTCCTAGGTGAGGATGAATAGAGTCTTGGAGTTGCATTTGAGACTAGAGGTATACCCTCTTGTGACAATTGTAAGAAACATTCTTAGCCCTTCTTTTGGCTGTTTCCTCCTTTGAAAACCTTTTGATTAGCTACAACACGTGGTCCTTCCCCCTCATGTCTGCTCATATTTAGGGTCGTCATGGGGGTGATACAACTACTTGATGCATTGCAGCGTTAAAAATGCAAGCATACTGAACTGATTGGGAAATAAATGCAGGGCTCGAGGATCATCAAACCTGTTTGCAACCAACTCATCCTCGAGGCTGGAGATCAATATCTTGGTGAGCTGGGCCTTCTCTATCAGGCATTCCTAATTCTACAAAGCCTCAAAGTGTAAGTATTAATCTCCTATTGAGGTTGTTTGTTGCAGCCAACAAAGTTGCCTAACAGGTGCTCATAGGCTCTCTTTCCAAAGTGCACCAAGAGCTCATTATGGAACTCTTGCATGTTAATCTATCTACTCTTGCATGTTAATCCCCTTTGTGATGGGGCGGAGGAAGATATCTAGCACCTTTTCTTTCAGTGCCCCTTCGCGACGCAGGTCTGGCAGTGGATGGGAATCGACTGGATCGCTCATCAAGACACCGGTGGCTTCTGTGAATCTTTCCGTAGGGGCAACGCCTACGGCGGGGATTTTGCCTTCAGGTTCAAAAAGGAGAGGGCGAAGGTCTTGGCGGTCCTTTGGGGTGTTTGGTTGGGGAGGAATGTGGTGATTTTTAGGGGGAGAGGCCTTATGTTGAGAATTTTGTTTTGGCTATCTCCTCCCAGGTGGTGTCTTGGGGATCTACCCTATAATTTTGATGTAATCTATTTTTTTGAATGGAATGGTTTTGGGGGTTATCATTTGGATAACTGCCCTTTCGCTTTTTTTTTTTTTTTTAAGAAAAATCTATCTACCATAGTCATCTCAGTACAGCTGTACAACCATAGCATAGCTTCACTGTCGGGGTCCAGTGCTGCCAGCTTGACAGCCCTTCTCTGCGGGCACTTGATGGAAGTTGAGGTAGCATTTGACACTCTACAACCATTGAGTGGGATCCTTCATACCATTATACTCTTCTCAGACATGGGCAAGGCGTCTACTCCACTCATCATGTAGGAGGGGCTTGACACACGTCCTAACTGCTGCATGCTCCTCTTGGGCTCTCTGAGATGCCTAAGCTCTTCCATCATGCCTATCCTCTTCAATGCTCCTTCCTCCTTAAGTTTGACAGGATGAAAGGGCTCCCATGCCAAAGTTGCTAATTGCCTTAGCTCCCAAAGATGTTGCAAGCATCGCATTAGTTGTGGAGTTTGAGAATGGTGCCCAAGACATATGGTGGGAGGTAGACCTTCAACCAGCCAAGTATGTGATGTCAAGGATTTTCGTGTATCGATGTCTTGGTTACTGTACATAAGGCTTTTTTTTTAAAGTACCGTACATAAGTATTTAAAACAACCAAACAAGTCAATGTTCAACCAACTCATTGTATGCAACTTTCGGGTTCATATTGCATGCAACATAACTCACAACTCTATGCAGAGCTTCTTTTGACTTAGATCCAATTGCTACTGGACTTGACCACACAATAATACTACCCGGATGCAAACTACAGAACATTATTTTTTGAAAGTGAACTACAGAACATTATGACAGATGCACATCTACTTGGCATCCTACTTAGCAAGTTGTTTTATGCAAGATGTGTATCAGATACAACAAACCTAGGAAGTTATACTGAATGCTATCGATCTGGTGGTTCTAGATAATAGAGTAGAAATGAGAGTACAATAGCCAATGCCTTTTGGGAAATTGGGGATGCTCCTTTCTTGTTTTAAAAAAATTGGGGGTACTTCTTTCTAATCATGTCAATGTGTATATGTACTCCCATTTGGACACCCAAATGTATGCCCTGCTAAAGGGTACACTTCACAGAATTGTTTATTGAAACTTGGGAAGGTGCAGGAAAACCTACTGATCCAAGGATTTTAGATGATTGTGTGTAGGGATTGCATGTGGGAGAAGGGAGTTTGAGGTCATTGGCTGCTTGAAGGAGACCCCCTCCCCTTCCGCCAAACCAAAACAAAGGGGGAAAAGAAAGGTAAAAAGTAAAAAAAATCTGAAGCTGCTCTCCTGAAGATGAACATGTAGTATGGAGGGGACAGGTTTGCATGATTTTGCATGTTAGAGCTTGCCAAAGTGTGATATTTTGTTCCCTTTGGATGGATCTTGAAGAGGCAGATCTGCTATTTTGAGGACCACCCAGAGCTCTCTATTATTGGGTTTTTTTTTTCCTGTTATTGGATTATTGGGTCTACCTTTGACGATTGGGCATCAACAATGCTGCTATCTTGAGTTCTCTGTTAGTTTATTTGGGCCCGCCTTTGACGTTTAGGCTGTGGTGGAAGTACCTGTTGGATAGGATCAGAGGGGTTTAGGAGGCTTGGACTGGAGGGAGGTTGGTGTTGATGAAGTTTGTCCTGTCTTACTGATCTTTAGAATGGTTTTCTCTGTGCCAAGGAAGGTAGAGCAGAAATTGATATGTTAGATGAAGATTTTTCTTTCATGGCACCACGGATGGTAGGAAGGGGGCTCAAGTTGTGGCATGCAGTGAATGTCTGAGGGAGTCCTATTTGGTTTGCTCTTCAAATGTAAGATGCTTGGAGGGAAAAATGAGTAGAAGATGGATGTGTTACCATTAAGCCCAGGATTGGCAAAGTGTTTCCTGTGATCTATGAGTTGATAAGGGACAGCGAGGATACATATTTGGGAAATTTTATGATGTGTTTTCTTCTCAGAAAAAATTATACATTTGTTATGATTAGTCATGAACTTTCTTGGTTGGAGCACATCCAGGCATGAGCCAATTGAATGGAGACAAAAATCCATGTAGCTGGTCCTTGTTAATGTGGTTTTGTTTTTCCTTTTTTTTTTTTTTTTTAAATTTTGCCTTGCGTTATCCACCATTAATCATGCTTGTGTTGGTCAACTTTGAGAAAATGATGGGTTTGATTCATATAAATATGCCTCCATGAGATGATTGGGATAAGCTGATCCAGTTAAAAAGTGTTGTTTATAAGTCATGTGCCCAAATGCTCTAGAAACCGAAAAATATACCTACATTGTAATAAGTTATCTAGAGGCACCTCTAAGGTAGTTGCCTGTGCAAGTTCCTTTTCTCCATAATTACTCAAATCTAAGACAGAAGGTTATAAATTGGTGGGTGACAGAGTCAGATGCTTGTAGCTATTCTGCTTTTTCCTCAGAGTATGCTAACTGCTAAGTGATGGAATGCAAGCTAAAGTCAGTCTTACGCATAACAAGATAAATGTATGCGAACATCAGAAGTGATGAAGATGTTTATATCAAACTTGTTTATGGGCTGACTTGTTTACACCTGAGTGTGCTAAATTTGCCACTAGTTTGACGCCAGTTTCATTTTGAACCGAATGTGTAACTAATCTGACTGGTTTCTTTCTTTTTGAGCAAGTCAGAGAGGACCATTTCATTCATCATAAAGGAGGCCTTCTGGCCCAAAAACTTACAAGTAGCCACATATGCACATCAAACCACCTAATAGAAGAGTTAAGTTTTCATAAGTTACAGGCCTGAAGTCATTTGAGGATTAAAACCATAAAGAGTAAAGTATCAGCAGTTAGGTCAGCAGGAAGGAGATCCACAGCTAGCATCTCAAAGTGGCCCATGCCTGTACATTTCTTTTTTTACTTCTTTTGAATCTTTCAAAATAGTCGATTTCATTCCATTAAGAAAGTCTGAATAAAAACAAGGGACTTTTAGCAGGATTACATCCTATTTCAGACAGTATGCATCGTGATAGATGCATCACTGCCAGAGTCCAAGTGAAGTCCAAAGATCCCCATCAGCTGGGACTGTCCTCTATATATGATTATCTTGATGCTTGCCAATTTGCTTGACAGATCTGCAACTGACCAAGTAATAGTTGTTTCATGGCTAAAGAGGCTGCAATAGTTTCCTACAATTGCTTGCCATGACAAAGTTTTCTACATAATTTACAGATCTATTTGCTGCTCTCCAATCAGTTGTTGCCTATTTTCAGAGAAGGCACCATTTCGTCCAATAGGAACCAAAATATTCTTGCCATTAGAAACTGTTGTACTTTGGTGCAGGTTGTTTTTTTTCCCTCTTAACTGTATTTGTTTGGTAATTGATTAAAACCAAGGGGTCTCTTCGAAGGTTTCTTTGCTGACAAAGAATTTCTATTATGCTCTTGGTAAACAAACAGTTAGTTAAAAGGTTATCAATTGATTGACAGCCATCCCAACATAAGAAACATTTCTTTGCCGGAAAATCACCACATTTGAAAGCTGTCTTCAGTAAGAAGGGCAAGGAGGAAAGTAGTGTCCTGTTAACAATAAATGTATGGCTGAGTAGGGGAAAACTAGTTCGTCCAGATGTTGTCAGTTGTTCGTTGAAGGAAACCTAAAAGCCAGTAAATTGTAGAACTCTCTAATGGAGAAGTGGCCTTTGTTAAAATCCAGTAGGAAAATTTGATCCTTGTGTTTTTTTTAGCTGGGTTTTTGTAAGTCATGACTGGCTGATATCAACAGGGTTTTCTGGACTAGCTCACCAAACAACTGATCTAAGCCCAATTGCTTCTGACGGAGATGGACTGAATAGTCTTATTATGATTTTACTGTTTATTTATTGCTTGTTATTTCGGGGTCACGATGGAGTGTTTGTGTCAATTTTGTCATGGCATAAGCTAATGGAGAGTCCATTTCCAAGTCTATGGTAGTTCATTCCACATCTGAGAGGCTTCTCAACTCTCTCTAGTGTAAAACTAGGTTTGTTTCCCCCACTGATAACCCTAGTCCATGGATTGGAGGAGGGATCTTGTCAGGTGTTTTTGGGAGTAGAGCATAGTTTTTTTTTTTCCCTGAAAAGGAGAGTAGAGCATCGTTAAAAAATTCTAGGTTTATATTGCACCATTCATCATTCCCTTATGGGTCCTACAATTTTTTTTCCTGGAGATCAAGATTGTATTTGTTTGTTTCACTGTTGCCACTCCATTGGAACTTTCTTCTGATTTTGTCTATTTTGTTAATGGTTGAGGCTGGTGATCTCAAGCAAGAAAAAGGATAGATTGGTAGTGGTGTGGCACATAAATGTACAAGGGATATTCTTGTAGTTATGAAAAGCAAAGATCTTTGGTGTGCTTTTCTTTTTTGGTGAATCAAGGAGGATAGTCCTTAGTTTTGAAGTTCATAGGGAAAGAGGAAAATCCAAATATTCTAGTTGGAATGCTCCCATTTTACACGGTGTTTGATTTAGAATGCCGTAAGTTTCACTATCTAATAAATTTATGAACAAAAAGTGGTTTGTTTCAAGTTTATCTGAAACAGGCAAGGATGAGAAATTCTCCCAGCTTTGTTTAGATCTATGATATCTTGTGTTGTGGCCTGGAGGAATGTGATCACACTAGTTGCATTTTTTTTTTTGAAAGAAAAAATGAGTTAACAAGGTTTGTTAACTTTTGTTTTCATTAAAAAAAGTATCTACTTACACCAATAATTACAAAGCATATGAGTTAGGAGAAATGATCCACTCAATTTATTCTCTAACCCTACCTCTTTTTATATATAGAGAGAGGTGGGTGTAAATTACAATATAACCTCATGAAGAAAGTAAAAAAAAATACAGCACCACAGAATATTAATAAAGTAACCAACTAATCTCCATAATACTCCCCTCAAGTTGGAGCATAAACAAAGGATGATCTAGCTAATGGCTTGGTGAAGATATCAGCAGTCTGAGCCTCTGAAGTCACTTGGGAGGTGAAGATAAACCTCTTTTGAATCATATCTCTCGTGTAATGGCAATCTACCTCCACATGTTTGTTGTGTTCATGAAACATGGGATTATTGGTAATGTAAGTAGCAGCCCTGTTGTCACATCGTAACTCCGTAAGCCCATCAATTTATATATGTAAATCACCTAGTAGGGATCTCACCCACTTAAGTTCTACTAATGTCTGAGCCATAGCACGATATTCTTACTCGACACTGGATCTGGACATAATAGTCTGCTTCTTGCTTTTCCAAGTGCCAGATTCCCTGCCACATATGTGTAAAAACCTATGGTAGACTCCTTGTCATCATAACTACTTGCATAATCAGCATTCGAATATTCTACCACTATCATAGAGGGTCCTCCAGTGAAAAGGAGGCTCTATCTTGGTGCTCTCTTCAAGTATTTGAGCACCATCATGGCTACATCCCAGTGTTGTCTAGTAGACCTCTCCATAAACTGACTCAACTTCTCTACAGCAAAGGAAATATTTGGCCTAGTAATCGTCAAGTAAAGCAACTTTCTTACCAGCGGATGATACTGTCTACTATCAACTAGTTTGGCATCATTGTCATGTAGTCGTGTCTTAGGATCCATGGGAATATTTACTGGCTTGGCTCCCAGCATACCTGTTTCCTTTAGCACATCTATGGCATATTTTCGTTGGGATAAAACAATACTATGGCTACTACAAACAACTTCTATCCCAAAGAAATATCTCAATGACCCTAAATCCTTCATCACAAATTGTTATGCCAAAGTCTGTTTAATCTTAGCAACACCTGCCGTATCATCACCAGTGACAATCAAGTCATCAACATGTACCAGAAGAGCAGCAATACCTCTCATTGTCTTCCTGATAAACAAGGAATGATCTGTAGATGATTTGAGGAACCGTACAGACTCTACCACCTAAGAAAGCTTCTGAAACCAAGCTCTTAGAGTTTGCTTGAGGCCATAGATGGCCTTTTGCAACCTGCATACACACTCTTCCTGAACCTTGTAACTGATGGGCTGTTACATATAGGCCTTCTCCTGTAAATTTCCATAGAGAAGGCATTCTTCACATCAAATTGATGAAGATGCCAATCTCGCTGAACTGCAATAGAAATGAGGATCCTCATGGTAGAGAGCCTAGCAATTGGAGAGAATGTGTTAAAGAAATCCACTCCATATGTCTGTGTGAATCCTTTGGCAATAAGTCGTGTCTTGTGACGTGCAACGAATTTGTTCGGATTGCATTTGAGTGCGAACAGCCATCTACAGTTGACCACAGTGGCCCTCTCAGGCAGCGGTGCGAGCTGTCAGGTACACCGTGAAGTAAAAGCAACCATATCATCCTCCATGGCTTGGCGCCACTTCAGATCAAGCATGGCTTGCTGGTAGGTGACAGGAATCTGTGTAGCAGACAACGCATGGCAGAAGCTCCCGAAAGTAGAACCAAGTCCCTCAGTAGTCAAACTCCTTGTAACTGGATATCTGGCACAGCTTCGTGCTGCCTTCTGAATGGCAATCGGAAGGTTAAGATCATCCATCTGATCCTCCTGAGATGGCTGAGAAGCAGAAATACCCCCATCTGGACATATAGCATTATCCTTGGGAACCACACCACCACTATGCAATTTGTTAGAGGTCACTTGGGGTGGAGCAGATGATGTCTCAGTGGTTTCTGTAGAGGATGGCATCTGAAAAGTACGGTGAAGTCACTGGTAAGTAATGATAGGCTCAGAAATCTTTACAGGACTAGTTATAGTAGATGGGGGAGCTGAAACAGGTATCTCCTCCAAAGAAATAGGAGTTATAGGCATGGGGGCTCCTGTAACCTTAGGTGATAGATTCTGAGCAACAGTCAAAAAATATGGAATAGACTCATGAAAGGTAACATTAACACTTACGTAGTGCCTACTAGTACGAGGATCGAAGCACTTATATTCTTTCTGAGTTCGTGAATATCCCAAGAGCACACATTTAACTACTGTGGTGCCAATTTGTCTTGTCCTGGAGAAAGGTGAACAAATGTAACACAGCAAAACACATGTGGCGGTACATGAGAAAGCTCCTGCTTAGGATGCAAAATATGCCATGGTATTTGCTCATGAAGAACTGAACTGCGCATCCTGTTGATTAAATAGCAAGCTGTAAGGATTGTTTCTTCCCAATATAATGGAGGTATACTTTGGTGGATCAACAAGGTACGGGTTACATCTAAAAGATGTTTATGTTTTCTCTCAGCCACTCCATTCTGCTGAGAAGTGTGAGCGCATGTGATCTAGTGCACTATTCCGTGAGACCTGTAGAAAGCAGATAATCTGGTAGGGCATAGCTCAAGTGCATTGTCTGGTCTGACTACTTTAATAGCAGTTGAATATTGATACTTAAGCTTTAACAGGAAGCTTTCAATGACAGATCTAACATCTGATTTATTTCTCAACAAAAATACCCAAGATAAGCATGAAAAATCATCAACAATCATTAAATAGTAATGATGCCCCAGCCTATCTGGTATCTTGCTCGAATCCCGCACATCCATATGTAACTCAAATAAGGCAGTCGAGCCAAGGCGAGTACTCATGGGGTAGGAGAAACGACGATGCTTGCCCATCTGACAAGTATCACAACAAATCTGGGTTGCAGGAGATATATGTGGAATAACTCGACGAAGGCTATGTAGAGGAAGGTGTTCAAGGCAGAGATGCTACTGAAGGGCAATCCCAGGAGTAGAAGATACTCCTCAACGACATGCAGATGCAGGCGGAGTTTGAGCTAATTAGTAAGCTCCATGCTCTACATATCCATTGCCAATCACCTCCCCTGTCAACTTATTCTGAATAGTGTATCCCATAGCATCAAATATTGCACGGCAATTAAGCTCCTCGGTAATTTGACTGACTGGGACTGATTGGGAATAGGCTCATAGGGAAATTTGGAACATACAAAACACCAGGTAATCTCAAGGTAGAAGTCATTGGTACCTTCCCCTGACCTTCTACCTTGGAGTGCCTTCCATCTGCAACTTGGAGAGTCCTCCCTGTTGGTAGTGACTGGAGATGGGTGATGCAACCCTGATCTCCACTAAGGTGCTTTGAAGCCCCTGAATCAACAAGCCACTCCAAACAATTTTGATTCCTACCATGTGCAATGGAACTTATTTTGGTAGCATCCTTAAACCTATCATGATAACAGTAGAGTAGTCTCTCATACTCACTATTGCCAATAGTCACCATATCATCTTCCAACCTCTCTTTAGCAGTATCTGATGACACTGCTGAAGACCGAAATGATGCCAACGTGCCTTTAGAGGAATGAGAGACCTCTAACAATTGACCTGAAATACTGTTTTCAGACCATAAAAAGCCAAAGAATAGATCCGAAATACACCCATCAGATCTGTAAAAGTCTGGAATCTGAGTGTGAGTGCCTTTTGAACATGCAATCTAAGATCTTGAGACCCTAGATGACATCTCAAGAGTCTCAAGCACCCCTTAGGTAGGACTTAGTACATGTTAGGGTAGGGGAAACACCTTAACTGCACCTTTAAGAGATGCTACTACCCTTTGAAGACAAGAGCAGCTCGCCACCAATCACCACTACCTGCAGTAGCTAGCGACAACACTGACACAACGCCTTGCAGCAGGTGGATGGGATCTTGCGGATGGGCGGTGGCCTTCAGCAAGACGACTTGGTCGTTGGGCGACCTGCAGAATGGTGACCAATAGCAGCAATGGCCTATTGGTCGTCAGAGGTGGAGCTCCTCAGAGATGGCGGCGATCTGGGATGTTGGTAGCAGCGGTGCTCTGCAGGTCGTCGAGTGGCATTGCCCAATAGATGGCAGCAGCGGCGGAGAAGATGCCTAGGGTAGCCAAATGATGATGATGGTGAACGGGCAGTGCCTCTCAATCGATGGCGGCAGTGGCATCCTACTGAATAAGAGAAAGAGAGGAGTGTCGCAGGTTGAGGTCCATCGTCGAAGGAGAGAGAGGAGTGCCGCCTTGGTCGAGAGAGAGAGGAGGCAACCTCCATGTAGGTTGCCTCTTGCTGGAGCGACAGCGGTTTAGCAAGGATTAGGGTTAGGGTTAGGGTTATAGGTAGATGGGTGTAGAGTTGCTCTGATATCAAGTTAGGAGAAATGATCCACTCAATTTATTTTATAACCCTACCTCTTTTTATATAGAGAGAGGTGGGTGTAAATTACAATATAATCTTATGAAGAAAAAAAAATACAATATCACATAATACTGATAAAGTAATCAACTAACTGGTCTCCATAACAATATGAAAGTCACGAAGAACTCTCTCGATAATCCTTTCAAAAAAAACTCCCTCGAAAATTGATTTTTTCCTGTGAAACGCAATCTCATTTTATTGAATGCCTTCCTTAACATGTTAGCCTCTACAAGGGTCTGTGAATGCAATTCCAGAAATCAGATTTTGAATTATAATTAACTGACCGTGTTGGATGGAAAGAATTGTTTCAGCACCAAAAAGAAACATAATCTCTTTTACATAGAGAGACGTGGGAAAGTTACAAATACATCAAAAAATAAATAGAAATTAAATGACAAGTACATAAACTCCTACACTCTCTTGTAAGTTGGGACATAGATATCAACATGATCCTACTTGTCAAACAAAAATAGATGCCTTTTCTTGTTCAAAGCCTTTATGAGCATGCCACCAAGTTGCAACTCATGCCTGACATGAGAAGTGATTATTTTTTTCATTTAGAATTGCATTTCTTATTAAATGACAATCCACTTCGACATGCTTAGTTTTTTCATGCAACATAGGATTTGAAGGAATGTTTTAGGTGATCGATTTATTATTGCAATACATAGGAAAAGGAGTCTACACAGTGATACCAAGATCATCCAGGAAGCAGACAACCCACATAACTTCACATGCCATATGTGCCATGGCTCTGTATTCAACCTCAACACTGGAACATGCCACCACTATTTGGTTCTTGCTTCGCCATGAAATAAGATTGCCTCCAAGAAAAATAACATATCATGTGGTGGATTTCCTGTCCTCAACAATCCTTGCATAATCAGTATCTGAATACGAAACAATATCTGTAGAGCTATTATTTGTATAATAAAGGCCTTTGTCATGATTCCCTTTCAAATGCTCAAATATCAACTTCAAGCAAACATCACCAATGGCTATAAGATGGTTTTTTCATGTACTTACTGTAGAGATTATGTCTATGATGGGTAAAAATTGCCCTCAGATCCAAAACTCCACATATGACTCGATAGAGAATACGGCAGCCTGACTACATGGTGTACAGGAGAAATCTGCTTAGCTCGCCTCGCCTCAGAACTGCCCAACCTACCAAAAGATTCAGCGTAGTATAAATAGAAGATATGATAAGATGGGGCCTGCCCACCTACGCCTTGATAGGGGTAGTAGGGTCATCGAGTGAGGGTTCCCCCCTTATATTATAAATAGAGAGGGTGACCCTCAGGAGAGGGGCCTCTCCTCCCCCGGAGAAGAAGAGAGGAAATCATGTAAACACTAAGTAATCTCCAAAGATTCTAGTGCATAATTGGGAGCATTGTCCTCCCACCAGATGTACATCCCTTGTGGTGGAATTGGGTCACCGAATCCTCGTTTTCCTCTGTGTATGCTTGTGGATTGCTGCTCTACCCTCCTATGCGATGGATGATTTATGGCTAAGTAGCACCTTCTATACTAACAAATCTTTTGGTGGCCTTCGGAGGTTCATCAAATGACGCCGTCTGTGGGAAGCGTCAACGAAAGAGCCATTTCTCTTTAGAGCATCCGATCGCTGGGAGCGAGGACCCCTCGACGCCCTACCTTGACCCCCTGAACGAAAAATGTGGTGATGGTCGCAATTGCTCGCGGTCCTACTCGCAGCTTCCCTCAGAGGGGTCCGATCGGGACGCGGTGTCTTCACGCCCTAGTGACCTCGGCCTGTTGCTCAAGGTCCCACAAGCTGGACCCCTCCTTCCTCGAGGCTTGGCACTTTGACGAGGGAGGCCCCATGAGGTGGCGGACCCTCGGCGCCCCAAACCGGGCCATTCGGTTCGCAAGCACATGTGCGATGCCCTAGACTGTGCACCAAAATTCCCAATGAGAGACCACAGAGTGAGTTAACTCCGCCTGTGGATTGGCTAAGAGGTGCGGCGACGACGACAGCCCTGTTGAAGGAGAGAATACTCCTGGATAGGCGCACCTCTATGCCCACCTGCAAATAAGGTTCCTTCCGCAAGAGGACTGCCTCTCCCAAGGCAATAGTTGGCCCTTGGAGGGCCGCAATTGCGGGTCATGCTGCGTAAAGGAGTTCCTTAAGGAACACACTCCCTTGGCCATGCACTAAGTGGACGTGCTCAAGGAAAATCGAACCATTGAAGGTCGCCAGGGTGGACCCTGCTGATGAGGAGCCCTCGGAAGGACGCACCCCTTGGCCATGGACCAGGCGGGCGTGCTAAGAGGGGGCAGACCGCAAGTTAGGACTTGTTATCCTAAGGCTTCATCGAGCGAAAGGACTGGAGGCCTGTAAAGCACCTGAGGGACCACCCCAAGAAGGGGCTCAGACGACCGTGGGAGGCCGATGTGGTCTTCCAGGCTAAACTGAGGGCTAGGTTGGTTAGCACCCCACCTCAGCAGATGGGCGACGTCACCTTGGCTCCCCCGCCTGACGGACATCATCACTAAGTTCCGGCAGTGACGCTCGTGCTACGCAAGGCCCTTTCCTACTGATGCTTGAGCACACCAGCACAGAGGTTAAGGTAACCTCGGGCCGACGTCACCCTAGGCATTCGAGCCCCTCCTTTTGAGTCGACTTTATCTAGGTACCTCTCTCTCAACTTTTATCTGGGCAAGGAGGATATGACCAAGTCTCCCTACGGGATCCGGTAGAGCATCCAGGATCGTCGCGGCAAGAGCCTACTCCCCTCTCCACCTGATAGCCATTTCGGTCACCGACCTTCGGTGATAAAGGAAAAGGGAGAAGGGAAGGGAACGACTCTCCTCCGAACAATTCGAATAGGGATAGGCACCTCAACTTGGTTGCTACACCTAAGGCAGCCAGGTTGACAATAGAATTAGGCGGTCCACTCGGCTAACCACCAGTACGCACCCACTGCCAGGACCTCCCATCATGAGCCTGACTCCCTTAGAGGGGAACCGAATGTGGAGAAGCTGCGACACGACGTAAGCCCCTTGGAGTCAGGTTCATACCCGCGAAGCCCTCGCGAAGAAGGGAAAGGGGAGCCAAGTCCATGCAATCCAGTAAGGAGCTAACCTAACTGATCTGCCAAGCAACTTTGGAATCGTGGTCGGACTCTTCAGTCGCGGCATTCCCCGTTTTGCTGCTCTTCCCTCACGAACGCATTTGAGCTTGTCAAGGGTCGGGAGGGGGATCTCAATCTCCCCAAAAGTCTGAGGACTACGACCCCCCCCCCCCCCCCCCCCCCCCCCCCCCAAGGGTCCAAAGCACCCAAAAGAAGCCTCTTAAGGCCATTGGGAACCACGTAGTCTCCCTGGGGTCCTGACGATGGCAAGACCACCCCTTAAGGGCGGATAGTGCAATAAAATCCCTTACGAGCGCAGACCCTATCGCACAAGGAGCGATCCCGCCACCGCCAAAATCGGCACTGGAGGCCCCTATACTACCATAGCGGTGGTGACAGGCTTGACCTATCTTAGCAAGGACGGGGCCTTACCCTTCGCGGCGAATGTCAACCACCCGTAGAGGGAGGCGATCGTCCCTTGCTCTTGCCTGGCGAGTCGCCTTCAGAAGATGGTCGGGGTGAAATTTCGACCAGGCAAGCCACCTCTTAAGGTCGACGAGAACTCGGATGGATGCGTTCGACATTCCATCTATTGCCGCCTCTTAAGGTCGGTGAGAACTCAGATAGACGCGTCCGATGCTCCACCTATTGCCGCCTCTTTAGGTCGGCAAGCCGCCACATAAGGTCGGCGATAATTCGGACGAATGCATTCGACGTTCCACCTATTGTTGCCTTTTCAGGTCAGTAAGCCACCTCTTAAGGTTGGCGAGAACTTAGACGGACGCGTTCGACGTTCCACCTATTGTCACCTCTTTAGGATGACAAGTCGCCTCTTAAGGCTAACGAGAACTTAGACAGACGTATCCGACGTTCCATGTATTGTCGCCTCTTTAGGTCGGCGAGAACTCGGACGGATGCGTTCGACGTTCCATGTATTGCCGCCTCTTAAGGTAGGTGCGAACTCGGACGAACGCATCCGACGTTCCACTTATTACTTCCTCTTCAGGCTGGCGAGAACTCGGACGTACGCGTCTGACGTTTCATGTATTGTCGTTTCTTAAGGTCTGCGAGAACTTGGGCGGACGCGCCCGATGTTTCATCTATTGCCGCCTCTTTAGGCCAGCCAGCCCCCCTCTTAAGGTCGACGAGAACTTGGACGGACGCATCCGATGTTCCTCGTATTGCCGCCTCTTTAGGTTGGTAACCCCGCCTCTTAAGGATGGCTACAACTTGGACGAACACGTCCGGCATCCCATTTATTGCCGCCTCTTTGGGTCGGCGAGCCGCGCCTTAAGGTTGGCTAGAACTCAGACGAATGTGTTCGGCGTTACATGTGTTGCTGCCTCTTCAGGCTAGCATAAACCCAGGAGGGCGCTCCCGGTGTCTCTTATCTTGCCACGTCATAAGGTCGGCGTGAATTCGAGCGAACCCGCTAAATGCTCTCTTATACCATCACCTTTCCAAACTGGTGGATCATCTCCTCGGGTTATTCGGGGGTCGGATGAACCCACCCCCTGACCCTGGAGAGTGCTGCCTTTTATGGCCAACCCAGCCACCCTCGATGGCTGGCGTAGGCACTCGTGCCCCATTCACCGGCTACCAGAATGTTTTATACGAAAAACGACAGAACTAAGGCTTACATGCCCTACGTTTTGACGACTAAGACACCAAATCCCCGGGCCGGTAAGGACTCAAGCCTGTACGCCCCGAAGTTCCATACGCCGCTCGTAGGCAGAACCCTGACCGCTCCACCAGTAGAGGCATCTACCCACTGGAGCAAATGGTGAGGATTCGGGTCATCTCGCCCAACAGACACCATACTGGCCACTAAAAGCCGAGCCAGGATCGTACAGGCCCGTGTCACACAGCATCGATAACACGGGCTTGAACCCTTGCGCTCCAAGCTCTTGCCTAGTGCACTTCCGGACCTTCGCCAGCAAGAGTCCGAGCGCCTGCTCTTGGCTCTCGTCGCCACCTTCCAAGGTCGACCCCACTTCATGGCCACCCTTTACTGGAGGATCTAGGCAATGGTCACTCCCAAGGGTCGATCCATGCAGAAATCCCCCTGTGCCTGCCCTCTCTGAGGGCATGGCCAGACTAGTATACACCTGGTGGTATCATACTCATGGCTGCAGCGACGAAATCACCTCTCGTTCACATATGACGAGCGAGCCCAGTGGCAGAATGGCTAGATGCCTCTGCACGTAGATGGGCCACCTCGCCTTCCCAAAGAGGTTGAGGTGACGGATCGTGGTTCAACAATTGAGCCCGAGTTACCCTCTACAAGATTTTGGCCAGGTTCTCCACCTCAGCTACTGGGTCCCACCTTGACAACGTCGCATACCTCGTCCAGGTAAGGGATCCACCTACTTAGGCGACCATTATCCAGCCTCAACAAAAGACCAAGGTCGAGGCTTGGAAAACTCTCAAAGTTGGCTTCCCACGACGCCTATCGCAAGCACAACTCTCGAGGGAAGCGGTGGCCCCAAAACAACGTGCGCCCATAAGTCCCTCCAGCAGATTCTGCCTCAGGGCTCCCTCGTGAAGGATAAGTGCCCAGGTGCTCTTGTATCGAACACTTCAGCCAATCCCCACATGGGACATGAAGCGAGCACCGCCTGAAACAGACCTATCCCAACCAAGGGATCTCCTAGGAGACCCAACTGAACATCCCCCAGATAAGGGGGCATGTCTTAAGAAGATGAGCCCTGACTCTCGCAGTTCTCAACAAAGGGACAGAGGGACATCACCAAAATGGCCATAGCCCCTTAGCCCTCGACCACACGGACAGAAGGGTCCGGGTGGCATAGATGGATCTGGAACACCCTCTTAACTCCGCCCTGGGCAAACCCTGTCAAGCGGCAACTAATGATGGTACTCGATTGATAAGATAAGTGGCCATCTAAATGATCTCCTTAAAATTGCTTGGGCACCTTTATGAATATAAGAAGGGTTTAAGTAATGTCAAGTATGTGCCTAAGTGTTCATTCCGCCACCCCATTATGTTGTGAGGTGTGAGTACATGAAGTCTGATGAATAGCACCTTTATCGGCAAAGAAGGTTTGGAGATCTGCTTGCATAAATTCCAGAGCATTCACTTTGGAATGCTTGTATGGGAAGATGAGTACCCACTCTACACCTCCATAAAGAACAGTTGTACAGTTCGAAGAATCTCAGATCTATAGACTAAATGTAATCATAAAAAATGCCACAAAATATCCATAACCACCAACATTGGTAATCTTAGAAGGTCCCTAAACATCACAATGCACAATACAGAAGGGGGAAGTACTTATCCCTTTAGTACAACAGGGAAAAGAGCTTCGATGATGTTTTCCTAACTAACATGCCTCGCAATCAAAGGTGATACTAGGGATAAGATCTGAGAACATTTGCTACATCTTACCAATAGATGGGTGACTAAGGCGTTGATGCCACAAGAGTGGATTTTAAGAGATGGAAGTTGTGCCAACAAATATTGATGGGATGCCAAGAAAATATAATCCATTCTTCTCTATGCCCCCATCAATGCTCTCATTGGTTTGTATATGCTGAAAGTAACAATGTCTTATCATAAAAAATAATTCTACACTGAGATCCTTGCAAAGTCCACTAACAGATGAGAGATTCATAGGAAACTACATAGCACAATGAACCTCTAGCAATTACAATCTAGATGAGACCTGTGCTACACAAACCATAGTTATCGAAGAACTAGAGCCATTGGCCGCCTTTACTGATGTTACACATTTGGCTTGTTTTGATGCCTACAACAAACTGGTATTTCCAGTAAGATGGATAGTTGCTCCCAAGTCAATCACCCACTATTCATACGTTGCAGTAAGCACGATCTCCTGTACTCTATTTTTGGCAACTGCTAGTCTGCCATGGCTACACCACAACACAAGAATTTCTTATGTAGCCATACGTATGTAAGCCAACCTCCAACTAACACTATGGTAATCAGAAGGTAGATTGGAAGAAACTGGGAGACGATCCCAAGCAAGGGATAAAGACATCCCACACACAGACTTCTTGACTACCACAAACTTATTCTTCTACGACAAATAGGACTAAACAAGTACAATTCAACAGACCAAAGGATGACCCACATGGATTGTCCCTTTCCATCTAATCTTGATACCCATGTAGTCAACAACCAAGTCACGTGGAGAGAATTCCACGATGATAGGCAATGAGACCCACCAGTGATGGGACCCACCACAATGGCATAAATCACCAGGGATCACAATGTTGTGGTGATAATCCTTCACAGCAAGGTTGTTCTCTCCTTCACTGACTGGATAGTGTAGAGCTGCACTAGACGCAACGCTCGTGGATCTCCTATCACCCACTTCATTGAGATCCCATGCTAATTAATCCAAAGAGGGAGAAATTTTTGGAGGGATATCAAACCGCTAATCTAAGATCGTTACTATGATATCATGTTAGATTGAAACAGTTGTCTCATCATTGAAAAGAAACCCTAATCTTTCTCATGTAGAGAGATATGAACAAATTACAAATACATCCAAAAAGAAATAGAAATTAAATGACAAGTACATAAATTCCCACAAACCACTCCATAGCATTCCGCCAATAGGCATGGGTGAAGGGCAAGTGGGGTATCTTCCACCCCCTCTATTTGCAAATTGAATGTTATATGTATATCAATGGCTTTATCTGCATATCTATGGATTTTATCCATAATGATTGCCTCATTAAGGAGTGAATAAAGCAAGATCATGGCCACTATAGATAGGAGTGGGCATGGGGGTCTCCTTGTCTTATTCCTCAAGCAAGTTTCAAATGACCATGAGAAAGACCGTTCATGGAGATCCGATTAGGTTGGAATGGAGCTTTTATTTGTTTGAAAGGAGAGGAACGGTGCTTTTATCTAAATGGAGGCTTTGTGACAACCAAAGTTTCTCTTAGGATAGCATGTAAGAAATCCTAACTAGTGGTGTTTAGTGATTTAAATGCCGCCAGGAAGGAGGTTTTCGGAGCAGGGCCATGCCGACACAAAGATGGTGTCGGTTTACGGGTAAACCGTTGGCATGCCGAGGATTTCGTCGGCATGCTGATAGTTGTCGATGAAATCGCCTGCATGCCGACAGTCTGCTGGGCGGGAAAAAGGCTGAGCTGGGAATTGGAGCTGTGGGAGGGTGAAAATGAAAAGAATTGGAGGGAAATTTTCTAGGTAAGAATCTGGAGGGAAAGTTTTTTAGGGAAGAATTTGGTCTGACACACAAACACACACACACACACAGATTTTTTGTCATAGAGGTTTAAATAACGATTGTTTTTTGTTATATACAACTGTATACAACTGCAAATATGTTTCTAACATCTTGATTTACTTGTCTTCAAATTTTAATCATTTCTGTCGGCATGCTCTCGGCGTGTCTCGAAATGTCATTTTTTCGGGCCGTCGAAATCGTCGAAATCTGCCATTGAAAAATGGGCATTTCCACGGCATGCCTTTGATATGCCCACGAAATGCATACCTACAATTTTATCGGCACGGTGTCGAAATTGACATTTTGAACCTTGATGGTGTTAATAGCTTTCCTAAAGTCAATTTGATTAGCGCATGATTTTGTTTTTGAGTGATACTAACGGTTAAGCATTTCATGAGCAGTCCCAAAACAATTCACTGCAGATATACTCTTTAGTAAAGCACATTTATTTGGAGCTAGCCAGGTAGGGCATAAGAAAGTTCCGTGGCCAATCTCGTAAGTAGCACCTTGGTAAGGATCTTGAGGAAGATGTTTAAGAGGCTTATGAGTCAGTTCCCTATTGGATTTTTACCTCTTTTTTGGAGTTGAGGGGAATTAGCACATTGTTCAGCAGCATGGCTTCTCCTCAATAAGGGTGAGGTTTTGAGGTTATTGAAAGAGTTCCCAGATATCCTCTTGGATGATGTTCCAAAAGAGTTTATAAAAGTCTACAAGGACCCCACAATTCCAGGTGCCTTGCCTGGAGAGAGGAGAAAGTGGCCTTATGAATTTCCTCAACTTTGTTTCTTCTTTGCATGGGTGTCCAACTTTCTCTCTCGTTTTTTCTAGTTTTTTTTTCTCTGGTTCATTGGCCGATCGAGATGTCAAATATGCTAAGCATTTGATATACTTGAAATAGAACCATTACCGTGTGACTGTATTGTTATCATACTAATTAATGATCTTAATGACGTGCTTAGCCATTGATCATCTAAAGAAGGTTTTCCGCAACCCAGGCATTGGTGTGCAAACTTCTCAACAAAATCTGTCACATTCTAGTAGCTATTCTAATTATTCTATTGTTCTGTGGGTTATTCCTGTATTTGAATGTCTTTCAGTTGTTGGACCCATTTTCCCTAGAGCTGTATTGGCTACTTTGCATTCAATTTCTCATGCATAGAAACCTTCTTCCATGTTAATTAATAACTTCTTTTTAGAAAAAGCCATGTTAACTAATAATTCTGCATTTAATTAACTGTTCAGGAATATGTAACGACCATCTTTGCCTGATTCCTTCACGAGCTTTGAATGTTCTCACGTTCCTTTTTTACTGATCGAGGGACACTCAACTTTGGAGGATGAGGACGAAAGAAGCCATGACCTGTAAGTTATTCCTGGTTGTCAAAATGGAAATCTTTGTATAATGCATCCTTCCTGCAAACGAGATATTCTCTTCAGGAATGCTCTCTGACATAGCAAAATTACATTCACAGTTTGTTGTCAAAAAAGCTTAAAAAAAAAACTATTATATTTACAGCTGAGAACTAGCATCTGGTGGTTATTCACGTCTTCAACACCATGGAGTTGGAAAATGCTTGCAGCCTTCCTTGGGCTAAGCCTTTGCATTTTGTGCTAGAGATGTGCCAATTCATAGATTCCCGTGATGTGTCTTTCCTGGAAGTTGTCCTTGTATCCATCTCTATTGGCCTTTTTTCCCGTGGATGGTGCATACCAAGAGGGGTTGTAGCCATTGCTTGTGACGGGTGTACATGGGTCAAGTTGGGACTCAACTCAAACCTAACCTATGATTTGAAAGTTAGATTTTGCCAATCCAACCCAATCTATAGCATTATCGAATCCCAACCTAACTCAACTTAACTTATTAAATCGAGTCGAGTTGGGTTAGGTTAATTGTGTTATTAACTAATCAAAAATTATATTTATCTCCTACATGTTTCCTATATTTTTCATACTTAATAACAAAAAATTTTAAATTCATAAACAACTTGTATTTTATAAAATAAGTGAATAAAATAGGTAAAATAAGTTCAAATAAAAAAATAAATATATGATTTAAAAGTAACAATAAAAGATAAATATATACTTGATAATAAAATTTAATAAAATTGAAATAATACATAAGTATATTCTTTACCATATAAGAAAAAGACGGAAAAGTCCAGTAGTGGCAGCTAGTGGGGAGAGAGTTGTCCGGGTTGGGGGGGTGGGGGGTTGTGTTCCGTGGGGAAGAAGAGAGGAGAGGTGGGTTGATGGTTGTGGCAGCTAGTGAGAAGGGGGTCGTCAGGAGGAGAGGATGGGAGAATGGGAGCGATGGTGCTAATGGAGAGTGGTTCTACTGGGAAAAAAATGAGATGAGAGGTGGGTTTACTTGGAGAGCGTAGAGTGTTGTCGACCGCCACAAAGAAGAGGAGAAGGTACCGCCTAAATCTTGATTCTGTGGAAAGGAGAGAGTGTTGCCTAGAGTCGGTGGAGGCGGGAGAGATCAGGCACCGTGAATCTGCGACTTGAGGGGTGAGGGTTGAAATTGAAAATTTGGGAGGTAAAAGAGATGAGAGGTCAATGAGATCTTGTGAGTTTGTTTGGGAATTTGGGAGGAAGAGTGAGGAGATGTTAATGAGACGAGGGTTTTACTGTAGCTTGGTTCCTCTCTCTCTCTCTCTCTCTCTCCATTATAACTCTCAACCTGACCTAACCGGGTTGGGTCGGGTGGGGTTCAAGTTGAACCCAATCTGACAGCGAGCTCTCCCTTGCAGTTGGATAGATAAAGGTGGCAATGTGACAACTTGGATGTAGTTGGTGCAAATGATGGGTGGTATCCTTGTGGCAGGGGCTCTGATAAATTGCTCATCATCTACAAATATCGTGGTACAGGTGGATTATCTATTTAATTTAATTATTCTGTATGTTTTACATTTCAAGCAATTAGCCAACTCATTTTGTTTTAAAATAACATGTACAGTACGATAGCCAATAATCCAATACAAATTAACCCCATGCCAATTAGGGACTCCAAATACTTCCAACCAATTTACATAAATAACTAAATTACCGTTTGCTTCCACCATATCAATCTATATCATCTGACTTTTGATTTTTTTGAGCGAGAAGTATCCACTAATTGTTTGTGATGTGCTGAATATGGAACCCTGCATGAGATAGGCCTTTTTTTTGACAAGAAATCAATGTGTCATCCTATTTTGAGAATCCTCAAATTCATATAGTTCAAAAGCACAAAATTGAAAGTCCCAAAAAAATAAAAATTGGCAAAGAGCTCTAAATTTAACCATAAATCAGGCTTCAGCTCCAGGACCCTTCCCTTCCATTTGAGATGATCCTTGCACCAGGACCCTCGATAGCTGCATGTTGTTTAACCTTGTCTTGCAGAAACCTTCTCATAAGGATTAGGATGTTGCTACAAGGCAGAAACTCTAGCTGGATTCATTGATGCTTGTTCAGGAATGTTGGATAGTAGTTGGGACACGGAGACAACAACCAAAAAAACCTAATGGAAAAATGGTTTGGAGGATATGCCTAAAAGAATAGAACTCCACAGGCAATGCTTTTCCCTGTTCAAACATGGAGATGGTTGGCCATCTAATAACTATATCTCTTACATTTGAAAGCAAAAAGCAGTGTTTAGACCACATACTTGGCCACCTAATTATAGTTGGCGAGGTCTTTGCATACACAGGCAAGTCACTGTGTGGTCGGTGCACGTATCTGGCCCGAGTATGCTGCATGATTCATGATTGTCCAAGTACTCATCTAGTTACCGAATTTGGTGATTTTGAATATTTTACTAGATCCCTTTTTTGAAAAGATTACTGGATCCAATTATGTGACATCTGAAAACACTAAATCTTGGCACTCCACGAGTGATAAACCTTCGAGACCAAATGCTTCGGGACAATTTGCTATTTTTTAAAGGGAATAAAGGGATGAAGGCTTGCTACCAATGACCATCCGCTTTATATAATTTCAAATACTCAACTCATTACAGATAAAGGCTCTAAATTCTCCCGAAACTGTCTACGCTTATCAACATTTTGTCAAAAAAAGGCCAACCCTCCCTAAAAATGGCATTACATGTAAGCAAAGTGCCTACAAAACTGCCGAAGGAGACACTTCATCAATCATAATTCTGCACATACAGTAACCAAAACCGTCAAAATTTACGTTGATCTGTCCTATCAATCCAGGGAACCTTTCTCCGGACCAAACCCTTCTTGGTAAAGCAGCGAGAGAGTAACCTCCCAATAAAGAAAAAAAAGGTATGAGAACTAGTAGATAATGATTAATGACGTGGGAAAGATATGTTTGTTTAAAAGGGTCATTATAGTTCGTGTTCGCTGCCGATTTTAAAAGAAGAAACGGACGTGAGTCCGAGTGTCGATTATATGAAGGTGTAGAAATCAAATTTTCTTTGTCATTTGGTGTCATGGAGTAAATGAGTTTTTGCTTGCGAGAAAACGTGGTAGAAAAACGAGAGAGAGAGAGAGAGTGAGAGAGAGAGTATGGTTAAAGTCTTTTAAATCATAGTCATTGCTCAAAGTAAGATGGAGAATAACATCAACACTATATTAAATATGCAAATCAAGTTTTACAAATACAACGGTAGCTAAATGATTGAATAAAAAGGAAGTAAAGTTAGATTAAAGGGAAAGAGAGAGAGAGAGAGAGAGGGGAGACGGTGAGGTGGCCACGGCTGTGGAAGGAGGTTCCGTTGCTGGCTCATTGACCCTGTTGACTACAAGAGAGGCTAAAGGGGGGCTAGGAGGGTGTTACAACACTTGCAAGGTGAATTGAATGCCTTACATGGGTGATTGGGAGGGGTTTATATAGGAAGAAGAGGTTTCTATTTTAAGTATGGGTTTTAGCGACGTTCGGGACGTTGTCAAACCCATGCTAAAAGCGTCGGTGAAGCCTCCTTCCCAGTGGTCTTATGCACGCACTTGCACTTCATGAGCGATCCGTGCGCGTGTGCTATGGGCCGTCCGATCGCAGATCGGACGGTCAAGATTGCTCGTGGGGCACGTGCTCGCTGCGCTCACGCCCCGTGCGTCATCGTGGGTGTCTGCCTTGGATGCGCGAGATTGCGTCGTGTCGCCTGTTGCCAGCCGCTCGATCGTGCATCGACAGTCGAAATCGCACGTGCCACGATTGCCTCGAATTTACGTTGCGGTGGGTGCCTCGAACTTGCGCCTCACTGTGCAGGGGTGAGGCATGCATCGCTGCGCTACGCCTGCTACTTTGTCGCGGAGGTGAACTGCGGGCGCGGTGCGGGTGACCGTTGGATGAAGATCCAACAGTCGTGAGCTGCTGTGGTCGTGAGGTGCTGAGGTTGTGGGGCGCGAGGAGAGCGCCTCTCAGCCGTCCGATCTTCGATCGAACGGCTTAGATTCATCCTGCGGTGGAAGCGCTGGTGCTGCACTGCGGTTGAGGAGCGCGGGGATGCTGACATGTGGTGGCTTCGTGACCGTTGATTATCAGATCAACGGTCAGAACTTCTTGGGCCAATTGTGGGCACTTCGAATGTCGGATTTAGTTGATTTTGAGTTCGTTGGACTCCGTTCGTCGCTCTGGATCCATCCGTGAGGTCTGATCGCTCATCTGAGGCATGTTTTGACATGTACTTGTACACATGGTCGTTAATAATGCAGTATAAGCAGTCTTGTTGTACAATGCATGTGATACTCCTATTCCTATTTATAATGTATCCTCTGTGCATTTTACCTTTAAAACCCTCCCCTTTTGGCAGAGTTAGCATTGTACAATGCAGTGTTACCATACCCCCATGCTTATACCTTGCTAGTCCCTAGCAAGGTTTATTCTAGCCATTGTTTCCAGTTAGAATTTAAGAAGTAATTACTTGGACATTTCGTCACTTGTCAATAGGAGGAAATATACTAAGATCCTGGTCTACAGAGACTAAGCAGTGCCCGGGTGTCTGCCAAAATATGAATCGCCTGAATCCTTGCTTTAAGGCATGTATATATATCTTATTTTTAGATTTTTGGAGTTAAGAGTGTGTTGGTAACTTTTTATGGTTACCCAACCCACCTAAAACTCAGAAAAAACTCTAAGTGCCAAACATCTTGGTGTGAAGATCGTGATAGACTCACTCAACGGTAATTTAGACAGACTTCAGGTTTCTACGCCCCTAGGTGACCGCAAAAGGAAGTGTTTTACCTGAAGGTATATTTGTTCGATTGGTAGCTTTCTCCCTACATTTGTTTTACTTGGGGTCAACACAAGGATTTTTCCAGTGTATGTCTCCCCGGCTTGCTCTACTTTCCCGCTTCTTCCTTAAGTGTTTTGGTTCTTTTTGTGCATTTACTGAGCTGGGTTCTGGACAACCGACCAATGGGCTGTTACCAACAATCACTTACCAGCCATATTCGTGCGGTGAAGTGTGGTTTATTTTGTTCTCTTTTTTCTTCCTTTTTTTTATTTGGTAGGTGGCTTCCCTGATCTCAAATTTACCTAGAGGTGATAAAAAGCAGGTGGTCCCGTGGCTGGGCTTTGGACAACCTGCAATGGGATGTTACTCACGACAACTTGCCAGTCATACCACCCTAAAAAGTTCATTAGCTATCTAATTTCTGTTAGAATCTCCGAGGAGTGAGTCTGTGAAAAAAAAATGTGTGTAGATGTTTAGACTAAAAATCCTTCTGAGTTAGAGGGTGAGTTGATAAGTCGTATACTTATCACCTTATTTAGTTGGTGGATTAGAATAAATTAAGGTTGTAAGGATTTGAAGCTAAATCCATATTTTAACGGACACCAGGGCTGATTAACCCTGAAGGCCTGAAAAATCTAAGTGTTAAGGTTCTTTCCGTATTATTTCCTACTATTGACAAATTTTTAATGCCTAAATTTTTCTTCCTAAATTTAAATTATTTTTATTTTTATTTTATTTTATTCTATTAAGACTGATTAAATGAACTCAGAATCATGCAATTTACCACCCCCTATGCTTAAGCTGGATCATACCTTCATTGACAAATACATGGATGCACATGGGTCAAAAAGATATTACCTAAGTGAAGTAAAATACCAACTCAGGCTGAATCTTTTGGGTTGCCTCCCAGGAAGCGCTGAGTTTAATGCTTCTAGCTGGGTAGTGCTTCGTGTCATCCCTCGATGAGGGTGATAACCTCCTTCAGGGAAACCTGGGTGAGGAAGTGTTTCAATCTTTGGCCATTGATTGTGAAAGTGTGCCCAGTATTCGGATCAGTAATTTCAACTACCCCATTAGGGTAGGGCTTGACCACCCTAAATGGTACTTGGACCTGAGCTTCCTTGGAAAGAGTTTTGGACGGGCATCAAAAAGCCAAACTTGCTGATTAGGCTCGAAGGTTTTTCTATGGATGAGTCGGTCGTAGACGGCTTTCATTTTCTCCTTGTATAGCCAATTATTCTCAAAAGCGTCCCGACGAATTTCCTCGAGCTCGGAGAGTTAGAGCGTCCTCTGCACACCGGCTAACTGGGAATCCATGTTACACTGCTTGACGGCCCAGTAAGCCCGGTGTTCCAACTCGTTAGGGAGGTGGCAAGCTTTGCTAAAGACCAGGCGATAAGGTGACATGCCGATCGGGGTTTTGAAAGCAGTTCGGTATGCCCACAAGGCATCATCCAGTCGTGCGGACCAATCCTTCCTGTTAAGTCTCACAGTTTTCTGTAGAATATTCTTGATCTGCCTGTTTGAGACCTTGGTCTGCCCATTTGTTTGCGAATGATACGGGGTTGTAATGCGGTGGTTAATCCGGTATTTTCTGAGTATGGCATGGAATTGGGTGTGGATAAAATGACTTCCGCCATCACTGATCATGGCCTTTGGTATTCCAAATTGGGAAAAGATGTTCTGCTTAACAAAGTCCATGACAGCCTTATGATTGCATCGACGGGTGGCGACAGTTTCAATCCATTTGGAGACAGTCTATCGAGACTAAGATGTATTCAAAGCCGTTGGATGGTGGGAAGGGGCCCATAAAATTAATATCTCAAATGTCGAAGATCTCGACAATTAAAGTGGGCTGGAGGGGCATCATGTCTTTTCTGGTCATGGTCTCCAGAGTTTGGCAGCGAGAGCAAGTTTTAGCGAAATTGTGTGCATCCTTAAATAAGGAAGGCCAATAAAATCCGGACTGCAGAACCTTTGCAGCCGTTTTCTTTCCTGAGATGTGGCCACCACAAGCCTAGTCGTGACAAAAAGATAGCACACTCTGAACTTCGTCCTTAGGGATACACCTCCTGATGATCTGGTTGGCTCAGAGGCGAAACAACATAGGATCATCCCAGAAATAATGCTTGGCCTCGGCCAAGAACTTGTCTTGTTGCTGTTTGGACCAGCTGTGCGGGATCTGTCTTGCAACTAGGTAGTTGACATAGTCAGCATACCAAGGTAGTTTCTTGTCTTGCACAGTCAGAATGTGCTCATCGGGAAAGGTGTCGGATAAAGGTAGGGAGGGCCCAATATGGTCTGGGTGGAGTCTGGATAGGTGGTCAGCTACCACATTCTTTGATTCGGCTTTGTTGTGGAATTTCAGGTTAAATTCCTGCAAGAGCAGGATCCATCTGATGAGCCTGGGCTTCGCATCCTTTTTAGCCAATAGGTGCCGGATGGCTGAATGGTCCGTATAGATGGTCATGTGGGATTCCAGAAGGTAAGATCAGAACTTTTCAAGTCCAAAAACTACAGCGAGCAGTTTTTTCTCCGTGACCATATAATATCATTGGGCCTCGTCCAACGTCTTGCTCGCGTAGTAGATCACCACGGGTTTCTTGTCTTGTCTTTGTCCCAGGACGGCGCCTATGGCAAAATCTGATGCATCACACATGATCTCAAAACCCGGGGGCTGAAGTACAGGTGCTGTGGAGACTAAGTCTCGGAGAGTGTGGTAAGCCTAGATGCAATCAGAGGTCATGTGGAATAGGGTGTCATTGGCCAGAAGGTCGGTCAAGGGTTTGGAAAGCTTAGAGAAGTCTTTGATGAACCTTCGGTAGAAGCCAACATGTCTCAGGAACGAACAGATCTGCCGGATCGAGCTAGGCGGAGGAAGTTTGGAAATCAAATCAACTTTAGCCCGATCTACTTCAATGCCCCTATGTGATACGATGTGACCGAGGACTATTCCTTCTTGAATCACGAAATGACTCTTTTCCCAACTTAACACCAAATTAACCTCGATACATCGTTTCAGGATTTTTTCCAAGTTACTCAAATAGTGGTCGAATGAGTTCCCAAATACAGAGAAATCATCCATACAGACATCCAGGTATTCACCTACCATTTTTGAAAAAATGGCTAGCATGCAACGCTGAAAGGTAACGGGTGCGTTGCATGACCCGAATAGCATACGACGGAATGCAAACGTGCCGTATGGGCAAGTGAAGGTGGTCTTCTCTTGATCTTCAGGAGCAATTACGACTTGGTTATATCCTGAATTTCCATTCAGGAAGCAAAAATACTTTTGCCCTGCCAATCTTCTAAGAATCTGGTCGATGAATGGTAGGGGAAATGATCCTTCTTGGTTGTTTCATTGAGTTTCCTGTAATCAATACACACCCGCCATGCGGTGGTGGTGCGGGTGGAGATGGATTCGCCACGTTCATTGGTGACAACGGTGAGCTTGGCTTTCTTCGGAACCACTTGAGTGGGGCTCACCCAGGGGCTATCGGAGATGGGATAGATGATGTCGGCGTCAAGCCATTTGATAATTTCCTTCTTAATGACCTCCCGCATATTTGGGTTTAACTATCTCTGCATCTAACGGGAGGGTCATACCCCATCTTCTAGGTAGATCTTGTTGGTACAATAGGTGGGGCTAATTCCTCTTAGATCTGAAATAGTCCGGCCAATGGCAGCCCTGTGTTCTGATAGGGTTGCTGTCAATCTAAGTTCCTGATCCTTAGTTAGGTTGGCATTGATAATTATGGGGAAGGTCTGGTCAGGTCCCAGGAAGACATATTTGAGATTCTCGGGTAGCGGCTTCAATTTAGGTGTGGGTGGCACAATGTCTGATGGGAAGGGGAAAGGCGGGAGTTGATCAACTTCAATTTCCTCGAATGGTATTGGTTGATGGTAATCAGTCCTACAAAGGTCCATAGGCATAGATGGCGATGGGTCAGAACAGTTGTTATAGGATTGGTAGTCCGAGACAGAACTAAGGGTGAGACATTCCTCGACCAAAGGTTCCACGGGATCGTGTTCCTCGATACAGTTGCAATCAAATGACTTGGTCGCCCGGAAGATATCCAACTGCATTTTCTTGTCTCCGAAGGTGATTTCCATGCATCCCGTGTAACAATCGATGTTTGCCTTAGCCGTAGTTAAGAAGGGTCTGCCTAGGATGATGGGTGTGTTCTGTAGATGCTCAGGGACTTCCATGTCGAGCACCAAAAAGTCAATCGGAAAATAGAAGTCCTTGACCCACACAATTACGTCCTCGACAACCCCTTTTGGGGTTTTCACAGATCTATCAGCCAATTGGATGGTAATAGGTGTGGGTGTCAACTCTCCGAATCCAAATTGGTGGTACAGGGTTGTCGGAATCAGATTGATGGGAGCACCTAAATCCAAGGGCGCTCTATTAAATGTCATGTCCTCGATATTGCAGGATATCAGGGGTGCTCCTGGGTCAGTTCGCTTGTGCGGAAGGTTGCTTGATATTACAGAACTAGGTTGCTCTGAAGCACAACCTTCCTAGGTGCTTGAGGTCTTGGCTTACGTTTGGGTGTACAGGCATCCTCTAGGAACTTAGCGTAAGCCGGAATGTACTTGACGGCTTCGAGGAGTGGAATATTAATCTGAACCTGCTTAAAGATCTCCAAAAGCTCCTTAGTTTCCACAACACTTTTCTTCTTGATTGTCTCCAAGGCCTCAGGATATGGTGTCTGAATGTGGATAAGATCTATTTCTGGGAACTTGGGTTTTTCCAGTGCCTCTTTTGAGTCGGGTGTTTCAGAAGGTGAAGTTTCAAGAAGAGTTGGCCATTTAGGGTCTTGGGTTTTGGTGCCACTTCTCAAGGTTACTGCATTTGCAGAGGCATTGGGACCATGGGTTGATCCTTTAGAAGACGGGGACGAAGAAGCACCAAACCTAGGGGGTGTTTGTGGGGCTGGTTGGACCATGTGAGCCTGCCCGGGATTACCTTGGAACCCTTGCGAATTGGGGCCTCTATTAATCATGTTTCGCGGGTTCGGTTGTGGCTGGGAAGGTAGGGATCCTTGTTTATAGTCCAACAGTTGACTTAACTGTCCCTTTACTGAAGCCATTTCCTCCTGGTGTTTTTGGTTCATTTTAGCCATCATTTTTATGAGGGTGTCCATTTGGTTTCGTGGGGGAGGGGCCGCCCTATTTAGATTATATGGGGGTCTAATTGGTGGTCCTTGCTGATAGGGGGCAGGTTTGGCTGTTGGTTTGGCCTGGGTTGGTTCTGAAATTGAGGCGGTTTCTGGTTTGTCCAAGCAAAGTTTAGGTGATTCCGCTAGTCGGTGTTGTAAGTGTTGGAGAAAGGGTCAGGTTTGGAATAACCTTGGATAGGGAGTAATCAAGGATAGCAGATGTCGAGGGGGAGGGAAGAGAGTAATCAAGGGTTGAGGGAGCAAAGGTCCCCTCCCTGGAACGTGGTCAGGGGTTGTGCTAGGTTTATTTGGCTTAGGGGCTGGACCAGGTCAACATTGTGAGCTCCCTTTGCTAGGGAGAAGGTCTGTAACGGGTTCCTGGTCTGGTTCAGTAGTTCATCTATCTTTCTATCCACCAATTCCACTCGATTCAATTTCTTAGCAATGATATCCATGTCAACCATTCTAGAATTTACTTGTACCTCATAAATCCCACCACGGGGTTGATTGGAACGGCTAAACTTGGGTCATGGAGGCATTGTTGAGTGAATTTTCACTCATAGACTCAAAGAGCTCAAATGCGCTCTCGTCATCTTTGTTTAGGAAGTTCCCCCCCGCATGAGGCATTGACGAAGTTCCGTAGGTTACTGTCCAGACCGTGGTAGAAGATCTGGGCCAATTGCCACCTTGGTACTTCGTGGTGTGGGCATTTCCTCAATAGTTCATTAAATCTTTCCTACGCCTCATGGAACTGTTCTCCGCCTTGGAGTGTAAAGGTAGTAATGGTTCTTTTGAGGGCATTGGTTTTTCCTATAGGGAAGAATTTCTTTAAGAATGCATGTCTCAGTTCTTTCCAGGTAATGATGGGTCTACCTAGGGTTCTAAACTAATGAGATGCTTTGTCTCTCAGCGAGAAGGGGAACATCTTAATCAAAACAATGTCAAGGCTAATATTCCTAGGCTTCACAGTCCGGGCGATCCGGTCAAGATCCTCTGGGTGTTGGAAGTGGTCTTCATTTGAGCTTCTATGGAAGTGGCTTTGAATTAGACTTAGGACATTTGGTTTCAGCTCAAAATCATCTCCCCCTTCGGGGATCCTAAGGTGTGGCTCGATTCAAATAGCGGAAGGATTGTACAAGTCGCGGAGGGGCCTAGGTTGGTCCTTGAATGGTGGTAGATCAAGTGGCGGTTGCCTTTGTGGGCCTTGGAAAGGTGGTGGTGGTTGCCCTTGTGAGTTCTGCAACCGGTGTATGGCTTGCATGATAGTGTGGATCTGTTGCTGCTGAAGCCGGTGGTTTGCATTGATTTCGGCCTGGATGATGGTCATTGTGTCTGGTGGGGGTTGGTCCTCAACCTCATCTACTCTAGGTTCAGCCATGTCTCTAGCAGAATCAGGTCGCCTGGATTTCCCTCCCAAAACAAACAATTCGGGATGAAGTGATCGTCTCCCGTGCATACACTAGAGAAGAACAGGAGGGGATGCGGAGAGCGACAGATGCGAGAAGTGTGTGTGTGTACAACCAAGCAAACAAGCTTAGTCCTTATGCTGTATTTCTTAGGGGACCTACAAATCTCCAGAGGGGCGATCAAGTCCGTAAGCACTGGACTTCCCTTCCCAAAGCTAATCTGGCCAGGTTGATTACGGGGGGATTGTAAGGAAGGTTCTTCCTTTGGCTTGCGTTGCCGGTTCCGTAGACCCCACAATCGCGGTCGTTTGACACTTCCCCGCAGCCTAGTCACCAGGTTCTATTAAGGGAATGAAAGCCAAGTGCCCAGTGGACAAAACCATGCCTCTTGAGACTTAACCCAGTCCTGCCTAGGACACATCTACTCTATTTTAAAAGGGGCTAGGATAGTGCTTGTGATTGGGTTATGTGATGAGGCGTTGATTGGGGTGGTGCCTCTTAGTTTTCCCAATTCCAATGTGTGTGCTCCTATCAAAACATAATTTTCAAGTAATGATTTTTTTAAGATGTGGTATCTTTTAATGTTTTGTCCTTACTTTTGTATTTTTTTTAAGGTTGACGTGTCTTAATATTTTCAGATAAGTTTCAAGTGGGCATTCCAAGTTTTGCACACAATTGATGAGAGTAGATTTCCTTTGATGTGAAGAGACTCTAAAACCCTAGAGTGCTCATCCTAGTGTTCGTGCAACTGCTATCAGATGAGTTGATTTTAGGGTTGAGTGGTGCGGCCCTTGTCAATTCACGGTGGCTTCGCAAACACCACTCAAAAAGAAATAAGAACACTCTAAAAAGGTTAGGTCATTAAGAATGTTAGAGTGTATTTTTTTTGTTGGGTGATGTGTTGAGGGTGTGGGTCAGGCAATCATGCATCACGCCAATTTTTTTCGATTTCTTTTTTAAAAAGCAAGTAAACAACCACGGGTGAAGACTTACTCACGATCGGTCTTTGTTGCGCTTCATCTTTACCGTCACAAGTTGCACTACTTCACCGTCCAAGCGCCGTATTCCTGTAACCATCAAGTAGAAGGAGAAAAGGCGTTAGATGATGTGAGCATGGATGTAAAATGGAAGTGACAAAATAAATCCGTTGCCTCCCCGGCAACGGCACCAAAAACTGACATGCGAAAGATGTGTTTGTTTAAAAGGGTCGTTATAGTTCATGCTCGCAATGTCGGTTTTAAAAGAAGAAATGAACGTGAGTTCGAGTGTCGATCACAGGGAGGCGTAGAAACCGGATTTTCTTTGTCACTTGGTGTCACGGAGTTAATGAGTTTTTGCTTGCGAGAAGACGAGGTAGAAAAATGAGTGAGAGAGAGAAAGAGAGAGAGAGAGAGAGTAGGGTTAGAGTCTTTTAAATTATAGCCATTGCTTAAAGTAAGATGGAGAATAACATCAACACTATATTAAATATGCAAATCAAGTTTTACAAATACAACGATAGCTAAATGATTGAATAAAAAGGAAGTAAAGCTAGATTAAAGGGAAAGAGAGAGAGGGGAGACGGCGAGGCGGCCACGGCTGTGGAAGGAGGCTCTGTCGGTGGCTCATCGACTCTGTTGATTACAAGAGGGGCTAAAGGAGGGCTAGGAGGGTGTTACAACACTTGCAAGGTGAATTCAATGCCTTACATGGGTGATTGGGAGGGATTTATATAGGAAGAAGAGGTTTCTATTTTAAGTATGGGCTTTAGCGATGTCCGGGACGTCGCTAAACCTATGCTAAAAGCGTCGGTGAAGCCTCATTCCCAGTGGTCCTACGCGCGCGCCCATGCTTCTTCATGTGCGATTTGTACGCGCGTGTTGTGGGCCGTCCGATCGTGGATCGGATGATCGAGATCGCTCGTGGGGCACGCGCTTGGATCGCGCTTGCTGCGCTTGCACCTCGCGCGTCATCGCGGGCGTCTGCCTTGGATGCGCGAGATTATGCTGCGTTGCCTGCTGCCAGCTGCTCGATCGCGCATCGACGGTCGAAATCGTGCGCGCCACGATTGCCTCGAATTTGCACTACGGTGGGCACCTCGAACCCGCACCTCATTGTGCCGGGGTGAGGCGCGCACCGCTGCACTATGCCTGCTACTTCGTCGTGGAGGTGAACTGCGGGCGCGATGCGGGCGACTGTTGGATGAAGATCAAACGGTCGTGAGTTGCTTTGGCCGTGAGGTGTTGAGGCTGTGGGGCGCGAGGAGAGCGCCTCTTAGCTGTCCGATCGAAGATCAGACAGCTTAGATTCATCCTGTGGTGGAAGCGCTGGTGCTACGCTACGGTTGAGGAGCGCGGGGATGCTGGCACGTGATGATCAACGGTCAGAACTTCTTGGGCCAATTGTGGGCGCTCCAGATGTTGGATTTAGCTGATTTCGAGTCCGTGGGACTCTGTTCGTCGCTCTGGATTCGTCCGTGCGGTCCGATCGCTCATCTGAGGCCTATTTTGACATGTACTTGTACACATGGCCGTTAATAATGTAGTATAAGCAGTCTTATTGTACAATGCATGTGAAGCTCCTATTCCTATTTATAATCTATCCTCTGTGCGTTTTACCTTTAAGACCCTCTCCTTTTGGCAGAATTAGCATTGTATAGTGCAGTGTTATCAATTACCAATTTCTCCTCCCCGTCCTCGAAGCGGGGAGGGGCAATGGTGTTTCCCTAGACCTTCTTGGAGAGGTCATAAACCTTTCTTGTGGGTCGTGGGGAAGATGTAGTTGCCACCACCCTTGTGCTCCCTGGCGAGGTTGGTGGTGAACTTGTGCTTAGTGTGGTGGATCTTGGAGATGAGCTGGTGATGAGTGGAAAATCGTGCGAAGAAAAAGTTGGAGTTTGGAAAATTTGAGTCGTTGGAAATTCGCAAGAAAATTTGATTGTGATATAATATTTATAATCGAAGCTCGAGGTAAGTCTCGGGTCGAACACTGGAAGACGAATGTTTGGTTTCGTAAATTCATGTTTGCTTTTACTTTTGCAAGTAGAATAGTCGGTTGAAATCAATCTATACGAGCTACTCTACTTAAAGAATAGATAGTAGAAGTGAGAAAGAGAATAATTATTTCACAAAATAGAGCAGAGTTTATTACACCTAATCTCAAAATATAGGACTACACTAGAAAGTGATAAAAGGTAGAATGAGATGAGGAAATTTCCATCGACGGTTGCTTAGAGGACAACTTGCTTTGACTGTGCCTGGATGAAGGTAGTGAGAGTTTAGACGAAGAACAGAGCTGGTGGATGGAGGATGGGGTAGGATGGCGCCACGGCAAGGATCTGTTTCTCGAATGTGGTGAGAGGATGGCCACGAGATCCTCCACGAAGGGGGTTGAGAAGTGGAAAAAATTATTTAATTTCTATTCTAGAGGAGCATCCCGGGCTTGGAACTAGCTCCTTAGAGCTTTGGAGGAGGTGTGGGAAGTAGAGATGAAGAGGAAGAATGGGGGCTATGGAGGTATTTATAGGTAAATGAGAGCATGTGGCAAATGATTTGGTCACGCTGAGCATTGAATGCTCGTGCAAAACATGCCTCTGCACACTCGCTCGCGTGCCTGTGCACACAACGCGCACGCATGTGCAGCTGTAGTTGTCATCGCAAGGAGCCACCCACCAGCTGTTGATCTTAAGATCGTCGGGCCTTAATTGCACTCAGGAGCACGTCTCATATCTTCTCATTGCGCGTACGATTTTGCATGGACTAGCGCGTTAAATCACGCATGCATTGTGCGCCACGTGGCAGCTCAGGGTCTGTTCGATGAAGATCCAACGAACGAATTTGGTGAGCTTCTCGTGTGTAGCGAATTGGAGACCTCGCGAGGTCTTGAACTCATGTCTTCACGATGCGATTGCTCTGCCTGACCGTTGCGCTACACCCGCGAGAGTGTTGAGAAGGTGAATTTCTAAGGTATGTTGGAGGTGGCTTCTCAGCTGTTGGATCTTGATCCAATGGCTGAGAGTTGATGGCGCGGATGAAGAGGAGGTGTTGCGGGTACTACTGGCCGGCTTGGATGGTCTGGATGACATCACGTGGCACCATCTGGATTGTCCAACTTAGATGGTGCCATAGATGTCAGATTGGATCGATTTTTGCGTCGTTGGGTTGCGATCGTTGATCTGGATCCATTCGTGCAGTTGGATTTATCATTTGAAGGTCCAAATAATCTCACCTTGCCCCCTTGCTGTTGATCTTCCTTAGACTGCATATGATAATATGAAACTCCGATCAAAGCGATTTCGGAGGCGTTAGATTTCGATCGTCACCCTGATCAGATCCGTATGGTTGGATCTTCAATTCGAGGCCCCAAAATATATCCCTTTTGAAAGCACTAGAGGGGGGTGATTAGTGTTAAAGGCGGTAAATAAATTGCTAATTGAAATTAATGCTGATTTAAGATATACTTAAGCAATCCACAAATATAGCATCAATCACAACACAAGTATGTATAGTGGAAACCCAAATCCGGGTAAAAATCACTATCTAGATCTCTTAATCTAGGATTTTACCCTGAGTCGAACTCGGAAAACTAACCGGTACTTATGAGGTACCAAACCTTTTTACAAGCCCTCTTGATATTCCAATCAAGAGAAAACCACTCTTATCCAAGAGGAGAGGAACCCATAATTTGGGCTCTCAGATTACAAGTAGATGAAGGAATACAACTGAATTAAAATAGAATTTAGCTCCTATAGCTAGTCTCAAAAAGATATGCAATCAATTGTATGAAATAGCTATCTAGGAGACTTGATTGAGCTCCCTTAGTGAATGTATGAAGGTGATACAACATGGAGTTGAAGTGGTTGAGCTCCAAGAAAGGTGGTCTTCAAGAATAAGAGTTGAAATCACCTGTAATGAACACCAAGTGTAAGCTTTAGCTGAAAGTAGACTTGAAAAAGCTTTAAAGTGTGTTTTGGGGTGTTCTCCAACCTTCTAAATGTGGGAAACCATCTCATATATATAGAAGGGTGTTTGGACTACTTTAGATGTGCATAAGGCCACTCTTCAACAGCTAAAATGTTTCCCAATTTGATTTACCAATGGCTAATGAGTTTGGTCAAAATATATTTAACCTAATGTTAGTTAAAAGTTATATAACGTTTGGTGAATTATTTAACGTTTGTTATTCAGTTAGGTGTAAAGTTTGCTATCTCCTTGAATATCTTAATTTGGCCTAAAAGAACCCACCTAACATTAGGTATACCTTGTCTAATGTTAGGTCGATTGTCTAATGTTAGATGCTTAGTTCAATGCAAAATTCGTTATTCCCTAAATCTCTTAAACTGACTTCAACCTTACTACCTAATGTTAGGTATCTACTACCTAACGTTAGATGGACTCTAAAAAGTCCTCCAACTGTCCAAATCAGTCTTGTTGATCCTATGGGGTTTTAGGATGATTTGCTAACACCTAAGGATATGTTTTATCAAATTTTTGACCAAATTAGACTTATGCAAGTGGTGCCCTAATAATGTAAATTGATGCTGATTTAATTGGGACTTTCCTTGTATTCTAAAGAATATAAAATTACAACTTAATTCCTAGAATTACAAAGAGACCTAACTTTGATCTCCTTCTTGGCTTCGTATTTCGTCAAGAAAACTTCAACCTTAAAATTTATCTTGCAATATCTATGCATAAGACCCAATTTTAATCTAAACCACTTAATATGCTTGTTATCATCAAAACTATCATTAAAGGCTAATGTGATGCTTAATTGCTTATGCACTAACATTCTCTCTCCTTTTAATGATGACAAACATTCAATGGAGAGGTTGAAAAACTCTCCCTCACTAAGTGCTCTCTTTCAAATATTTGGAGATATAATAATGAAAGTCATATCAAAGAAGCAATGCAAGTACATGCTATACAAATTTCAACTTGATATCATCCTCCCTTTTTTGATATCATTAAAACAATAGAGAGAGGTTTAGCATGTAACAATCCAAACATTATATAGCTTATATCATAGACTTGCACGATTCAACATCAAGGTCACACATCGCGGTGCACGGTGGCGGAGGTGGAGACTCGTGCAGTTGGCGTACGGTGGACGTGATGGGTTAGGGTGGCCACATGCTATCACCGTGCAGCCAATCGCGATGGAGGTAGAGACTTGTAGTGCACACTTCAAGCCACGGTGCTCACCATGTGCACGGTGTACGCTATGGGCTACGGTGTGGGCGGTGAAGATGATGGATGAAGCCCCCGAAGGGGCAGAAGATGTGTCCTCCTAGATGATGCTCCCTCGTGTGTTTTATCCTCCTCGATTACGTTCTTCTTCACTGTCGTGAATTAAGGGATTTTAAATCCCTTGCTAAGTTAGCCACTGCTGCCTCTCGAAGGACAGTTGGAAGAAGAACAATCGGTGGTGGACTCCCTCATCGCAAGCGAAGATAGCGCAGATATTTTAAATGAATTGTAAACATGCCCCACTATATCTTCTCATTGTTTCTCAGGTCCTCATTCATTTTTTTTTGTTGGAACCTACAAAGAGAAAGATGTGTGTAAATACAAAAATAGCTTATTCCCCTCTTGAGAGATTAAACTAATTTTCTATTAGTTTCCAAGCTTTTCGTTAACGTCAACAATCATCTAATAAGTATTTAGGCAAATAATTAGTCTACTAACGTAGACCTACCAACTCCGAGCACATTTGAGAAAATATAATGGAAAATTTGTAGTAGGCATTGTTAATACGATTTCGTCGAGTTTAAAATATACGTCGTAGTATAGTCAACAAAAGCGAATCGACATTTAAATTTGTAATATAGAATTATGAGTTTGAGGTGTCTCAGGGAGTAAATAATTCACAATTTAGCCACTAATCAAGTAAAATTGAAGCACAACAGTTTGATCCAAAAAAAGGAAATATATTAGTCAATGAATGCCACTCTCAAACTCAAAAATAAATGAGAATATGAGGCAAAAAAAATATGTTTTCTACTCAAACTAAGCCTCAACACTTAAGGTAATTTTTACGGCCATCGAACATCTACCATAGCCCTCAAACATCTTAAGTTTTAGCCCAAAGCCAATCACAAAGCAAGCTCAAAACTCTACCCAACCATCACAAATCCTGAGGCAAAATTGGCCTAATATTGGGCCCATGTGCGCCCGCATGTGCGCAGGCATGTGTGCGTAGGTTCGTGGAAGAGGGGACTCGACCCCAAGTGTCTTGGACGAGCTATGGATTTGCACAAATGATTTTATGCCAAGATGCAAGCCCCTCTCTCAATGAGGTGGGACTATAAGTCCCCCTCCCTTCGTTCCTCCTCGTCTTTGCAGCGTGGAGAGGGTGATGCTCGATTGATGGAAGATGGTTGTTGGATCTCGAATCCAATGGCTTGGAAAGTTCCCTCAAGTGATTTCGTGCAAAGAGAGGGAGGTTTCTTGGTTGATATCTGATGAGAGCCTCATCATGAGCCACAACTAGCTCATTTTGACCCAATAAAGAAGATAAAAGCTCCTACATAACCTGGAAGCAGGCCTAACTGAAGGAACAAGTGCTCTGAGAAGAAAACATGAAATAAAGGTTAAAACTGCAATTTTACCATTGCAGTACATAAACGGAATTTCTCATAAGAAAAACAGAGGTCAAATGGTCCAAATAAGATAAAAAGTGGGTTGAGTTAATCAGAAATAGGTTCATGTGCAATCTAGGAACTAAATGACACTTGGTAACCCTAAAACAGACCCGCTTAAATTAACAAGGTTCCGGTCAGAACAAAAAGCAAGTAAACCCTCTACAAATCATGGAAAAACATCCTCTAAGGTTTAGAACACTTAATTTGGTCTTTGGAACCTAGTTTGACCTAGATTAGGGTCCTAGCTCTTCAATTAACCTAATTTGGGTTTTTACGCAAAATATCCAGTCAAACGAGGTCAAACCTAAAATCCAACTTCACCATTGGATTCTTTAGGTCCAAATTAGGTTTGTACCAAAATTTGGACCTAAGGAGAGGTCATCTTGACCTACCTTGCAATTTAGTACACCCAAATCACAAATTGGTCCTTATCTTTTGAATACCTTTGTAGAGAGCCCCCTAGGTTCTTTGCCTCCTTTGCAAACCGGTCCTGCCGCCATTGCTAGGGCAGAACCGAGCTCCGGCGAAGTTTCGAGAGAGATTGCTCTTTAATCCCTCAGAGATTCCCTCCCAGAAATGGAAGGAGGATTCTCTGAGGAATTCCCTTCCTTATAAAGCCAATTACAATCGCTGGTGTGAACCTAATCTCTCGTGCGAACGCACGAGAGATTCGGGTATCCACCTTCCTTCCAACTCCGGCGAGTCGGCAGACCTAATTGCGCGGTCTCCACGCGCTGGTAGGTGCGGCCAGCACCTATAAAAGACACCCCAGACCCTGCTGCAGAAGGCAAGCTTGATTTTGACGGAGATCCCTTCCAAATTCCTCCCTCTCCCATCTCCGGCCAAACGACCCACAAGCTCCGGCGACCTCCTCCCCTCCTTCTCGTCGCTCTGCTGCCATACCAGCAGCAGAGTCCTCTCCGTCGCTTCCTCCCGCGTCGCGCTGTACCCCGCGCGCGCGCTTCTGACCTCGTCTTCGTCGCCGCTTCCTCCCTCAGGATCTTTCTTCCCTGACGACGGCAGTTACGAGCCGTCCTCTCCGCCGCCTTCCTTCCTTCCAGACAACCACTGATACGTTCTCCATCCTCTCCTCTCTCTTTCCCCCAACTATTTTACTTGATTACCCCTCGACAGTACCTAACCGCCTCCATCTTCCTTGCCTCCGACCTCACTCCGGCGAGCTGGCCACACCACTCCGCCACTCCACACGGCTCGCCGACCACCTCGAGAGCTCCGCCTCACCACCAGGAACCCATTCCACCCCATCACTGCCACTCCAGACCTCCACAAGCACCCCCCGACCAACCCACCATCTCCGGCCACAGGTTGACCTAGGCACGCACGCCTAGGCCGACCGGCAACCTGCAGCATCACCCACCGCCTTCGCCGTGCTGCGGCGAAGGTTTCCAGCTATTCTGATTGGGCCAATAGGCCGTTCTGTTGGATGTCAGGTGTAAGCCCCAGCCGCCATTAACAGCCGAAGCAGCAGGGAGCTTGGAGCAGTAGCAGGCGTCAAGCTTCCCAGGCGGCAGGTGCAGCAGATTCTCGCAAGTGTCGCGAAGCAACCAAGGCCAGCCAGTAGCGCCAGTAGAGTCAATAGCTTGGGCAATTGCATACGAGAGTCTGCGGGCGCGCGTGAAATCATGGCGGCACCTTTAGTCCCACATCGTGGGATTGCAGCACTCAGGTACGCTATAAATTGTATTTGTGCTTTAAGCTGGTTGCCTCCGTAAGCACAGGGGTGAGGTCCCTCACTGCCCCCACACGCCTCGTCTGCGGCTTGACCTCGCGGATCTGGCTGACCCGACCCGACCTAGACCTACGCACTCCTCGCGCATCACCACTTGCCGGTGCGCCTGGTCCCGGGTGCGAACCCGACCCGACTATCCGTGTGGCTCTGGGAGAGCGTCCGTGAGTGCATTGCTTCAGAGAGAGAGAGACGCTTGGGTAGAGGGACGGGGGTAGGTTTTTGCTACTGTGTGGTGTGTGCAGGAAGGAAGAACTGTCCCAGGCAGCGAACACTTGGTGGCTGCAGAACAGGAAGAGAAGAAAGTAGAGGCTGTGTAGCAGTGAAAGGAGAATTCTTCGCAGAGAATAAGAAGGAAGATAAGGCAGAAGAGAGAGAAGAACGAAGAAGAAGACAAGGGAAGACTGCAAAGAGATCAGAAGAAAAAGAAGAAGAAGAAAGAAGAAAGGCAAGGCAGGAGAAGAAGGAAAGATACCAGAAGCAAAGAAGGGAGAAGAGCCACGAAGAAGAGAGAAAGAGAGATCACATTTAAGACGTCTGATACACAAATCAGACGTCTAATTCTACTTTTTTTCCAAATCTTTTTTTTTAAATTCTCTCTTTGAATGAGTTATATTTGCATTTAAACAGTTGTATTCTTTGGTTTTACAAAGTACTGAGATTGCTCCCTGTGATCGACCTCGGATACTCCGATCTTCGAGTGATAAAATTCTTTATATTTGTTTAGACGTTTTGTCGGATATACTACAACGTGACATCCTTTAAACCCGCACAAAAACGTCGACAACAATTTTGGCGCCGTTGCCGGGGAGCAACGGGCACTTTTAAAACTTTTGAGTACAACTTTTCTATCTAATATCCGACTTAACTTCTCTCTTTTGTTGTGTTCAATCAGCGAAAGCAAAACAAAAAGGAAAGAATAGCAACTGCACAACAGACTCTCCAAGGAACAGGTAATCTCCATAAGTCCTCTCTCTTAACCCTCTCACAATCTAAAAAAGGAAAAAAAGAGGGAAATCAACTTAGGGCTACCTGTTTCATATTTAGTAACTCATCAAGTTGCCTGATTTTCATTTCAACATATTTTTATCTGTTCATCCAACTAAGGCAACTAGGTTTAAAACTTTCTTGATTGAGCCCTAGGTGCTAATTTCTAAGGCAACTAAATTGGACCCACTAGAGCCAAGTTAGGGATTGCAAAGCTAGGGTTTTTAGAGACACATCTTCTCTAAAACAAAGAAACAAACTTTCCAAAAAGAGGTGTGCCTAAACCGTGTCTGAAACGATTTATACAAGAGGAACCCTAAGCAAATCAGGCTGATAATCCATTTGAACCATAAAAGGAAGGACCTAAAAGCTCTCAAAGGAACAAGAGGTGAAGTTGATCCCTTGGGTCAACCAACCTTAATATTAGGTCACTTTTGCACTCAAAATACTTAAAAGTTCAAGTGGAACATTAAGCACCTTGATCTTAAAATAAAAAAAGGTAGACTTAAGAGGTCAAGATCCCCATTCTGGTCTACCTGGAACCACAGTGACAAAAGAGGTCGGGTGGGGGAAACCCTGTAACCCGTGGGGACGCTCTACCGTGTAGGGGTCTTTGCGGGACTCTCCCTCTCTGGCTGCCCAGGTATTACTCAGGTGGACGATCTTCTGATCCAGGGGTCCATCTGCCCCGAACCTCTATAGTCACCCAACAATTCTTGGGTGTCTTGATTGGGTCCAGCACCTTCTAATCTCATCACATCTTTCGGTGTATGTTCGGTAGGAGGTCCCTAAGACCACCTTTAAGACCTCCTTTAGAAATTCATTCTCGTCGAGGCCAAGCCTCGACGCCCTTGTTTGTGCAGCAACCCCACCACATAAATCTTTCATCTGACTCAGACCCTGATTCTCCTTCTCCCATCATGGCACAACCCATTGAAGAGGAGAATAACCTTGAACACCAACTTCAACGCTTGAACGATCTCTTTCAGAACTTTGTAAACCCACCGCAGCGACCTATGATGCGAGATCACTATAATCCTGCTGCGGTGGCAATCGAACCCCGAGTACGAATCCCAATTGGAGGACCCGATTCTGATCTGAAGCCCAATATGATTCATGCCATACCGAAGTTCCATGGGCTTAACTCTGAGGATCCATTCCAACACATTAAACAACTCAAGCATTTGGCCTAGACCTTCAGGTCAGATGTACAAAACCGGGATATCCTACTCGTGAAAATGTTTTCGTTCTCCCTCTTGGACAAGGCTGCACACTGGTATCAGACTCAGACCTGCCCGATCAACACATGGGAGGAATTACAGTCCGAATTTTTGAAAAAATTCTTCCCTGTTGGCCGGACGAATGCCTTGCGCCACCAGATCACTCATTTCACTCAACAACCGGGAGAACCTCTTCACGAAGCTTGGGATCGATTCTTAGATCTCATGCGAAAGTGCCCCCATCACGGAGTTCCTAAGTGGGAACAAGTCCAGTCTTTTTACCAGGGACTCCGTGAGGATATTCGTCTATTCGTCAATGCAACATGTGGAGGAAACATCATGGGCCAACACGAGGACCCGGTGTGGGAGATTCTCGAAAACATGTGCGAAAACTCCATAAACAATGACTCCTTGGGCTTATTCGACAGGACGAATGCCCGTGCATCGACGAATCTAAGAGGGACACATGAGACGCAGGACCTGTCCACTTCTGTCGACCTGGAACTGATGGCAGTCGGTTGGACAAGGTCTCTATCATAGAAAAGAAGGTGGACGAGCTAACTCGACATTTGCAGCAAGTCACCTCTGCACAAAACTCTTTTGCACGACCTCCTCTGGCAAGGGAAACAGTGCAAAACATCTATCACCAACCGGCCAAGGGGATGGACCCATATCCACCCCCGTCTACCTCTCGGACCGGAGTGACCTCCGATCCCTTCTACTCGAGTTGGGGGAACTCTGAACCCTCGTATTCTGACTTTCCTGAGGTTCCTCAGAACTGCGAGGACCTCAACGCCATTCAGAGTGACCCATACTCCAATACCTACAACCCTGGATGGCGAAATCATCCTAACTTTCAGTGGGCGGGAAATTCTCAAAAACCACCATATCAACCCCGTCCACAAGCTCCTCGTCCATATCAGCCACCTCAGCCTCGGCCCAATCCCACCTACCAATCCGGGCAAAATCAGGATCAACTGACTCTTATCCTTCAAACACTGGCTGACATTCAAAAGACGAATGCGGCAATGCAAAAACAGCACAAGGACGAGATCACAAAGGTTCGCAACCAACTGGCCCAGGTGGCAAATTCCTACCAACCTGGCACCCTTCCTTCGCAACCTCTGCCCAACCCAAATAACGTACCAACCCAGAGGTGCGTTATGAATCCGAATCCAGGCCACGCACATTTGATTTATCAGGCCCCTGCTACTCCATCACCAGACGGGATGGAGGCTTCAACATCTTATGCAGGATTGCAGCAGCAGCCACCCCTCCTACCTAACCCAAACCAAAATCAGGCCGGATTAAACTCTGTAACAACATGTAGTGGTAAAACAACACAAGACCCACATTATCTGAACCACTCCAAGCCTGATAGTCCCCAAGACCCTAGGGTAGTCATCCAAGATACTACTGTCCCAGATCAAGAACCTGGACCTATCCTAGAGGAACCAGCTAGGATCCCATTTCCTGAGGCCTTGACCAAAGGAAAAAGGACAACCAAACCTGTGGCTCCTGAGGAGGATCTGGTCAAGCTCTTTGAACAGGTCCAGATAAACATCCCGTTGATGGATGCAATCTGCCACATACCGGCTTACGCAAGGTTCTTGAAAGACATATGTACACCTAAACGTAAGCCGCGAACCAAGGATGGGAACCCAATCGTACTATCAGAGCAAGCCAGCTCTGTCATCTTGAGAAAACTCCCACCTAAGGCTAAAGACCCAGGAACTCCCTTGATTTCTTGTAAAATTGGTGAAACCCAACTTGATAGAGCCCTACTAGACCTAGGTGCCTCCATAAATTTAATACCTACATCCCTCGACCACCTTGAAGAATCTGAACTTAAACCCACTGAGGTGACATTGTAGTTTGCCGATCGATCCATCAAGTCACCCAAAGGAATACTCGAGGATGTCATTGTTAGGGTACGAGATTTTTATTTCCCAGTGGACTTCATAGTACTGGACATGGATGCACCTAAGAACCCAAGGGACACACCAATCATATTAGGGAGACCCTTTTTGGCCATTGCTAGGGCCAATATAAACTGCGAAGAGGGCCAGATAGAATTAAAATTTGGGAATCAAAATCTGAAAATTGACATTTTCAAGGCCCATCAAGGGATTAATTGCGGGGTTATAGAGGAAATTTGTGATGTCAAAGCCGTGGTTGATGAACTGCATATAGAGGACAACCTGATTATTCCTGATCAACCACTAGAGAATCAAAAACCGCTAACAGAGGAGTGCGGACATGATCTAGACACACCTATGACTCCTACCATTGCTCCCGATACAAACCCCGAACCACTCGCTGCTGCTGACAATCCTGTCATGGAACTCAAGCCCCTTCCCGAACATCTAAAATACGTCTTTTTGGATTCAAATCAAACGTTTCCCGTGATTATCAATTCTCGACTCACACCTGACCAGGAACTCCGTTTGATTTCTGTTCTCCAGCAACATCGTAGAGCCATTGGATGGACTCTAGATGATTTGACTGGTATAAGCCCTTCATACTGCACACATCGAATCTACACAGAAGAAGGCTCACGACCTTCAAGAGAAATGCAAAGACGTCTAAACCCTAACCTACAGGAGGTCATGAAAAAGGAGATCATTAAGTGGTTAGATGCAGGGATCATCTACCCGATCTCCGACAGTCGTTGGGTGAGTCCAACACAAGTGGTGCCTAAGAAGGCAGGACTTACCATCATCACGACTGAAACCGGGGAAGTCATTCCTACCCGAATAGCTAATTCATGGAGAGTCTGCATTGATTACAGAAGACTAAATTCCTCCACGAAGAAGGATCATTTCCTACTACCGTTTATTGATCAGATCCTCGAGAAACTAGCGGGAAATAGATTCTTCTACTTTCTTGACGGGTACTCCGGTTACAATCAGGTGGCAATCCATCCAGAGGACCAAGAAAAGACCACATTCACCTGCCCCTTCGGGACGTACGCGTTCCGAAGGATGCCGTTCGGTCTCTGCAATGCACCTGCAACTTTTCAGCGGTGCATGCTTGCCATATTCTCAGATATGGTAGGTGATTATCTGGAAGTCTTCATGGATGACTTTTCAGTTTTTGGACAATCATTTGACGATTGCCTCCAACACTTGGTCCATATACTCAGGCGGTGCATTGAGGTGAATTTGGTTCTTTCCTGGGAAAAGAGCCATTTCATGGTGCCTGAGGGAATTGTCCTGGGACATTAAATCTCAGAGAAAGGCATCCAAGTGGATCGAGCTAAGGTTAACTTGATTTCCAAGCTCCCTATGCCTAGCTCGATTAAGGACATCCGATCTTTTTTGGGGCACGTCGGTTTCTACCGTCGATTCATCCCTGATTTCTCCAAAATCGCGCACCCCCTGACCAATCTTCTCTCCAAGGATGTGCCTTTCAAAATTTCCAAGGAATGCACTCAAGCATTTGAGATCCTACGTGACCGAGTCACCCAAGCCCCAATCCTACAGTCCCCTGATTGGTCTCAACCCTTTGAGATCATGTGCGATGCATCCGACTTCGCTGTAGGAGCAGTTTTGGGGCAGAAAATTGATGGGAAACCTGTGGTCATTTACTATGCCAGCAAAACACTGGATGAGACTCAGTGTAACTATACGGTTACTGAGAAAGAGCTGCTGGCCGTAGTATTTGCCCTGGAAAAATTCAGATCATACCTTCTAGGTTCCTGTATTATCATATACTCGGATCACACAGCTGTAAGGCATCTCCTTGCCAAGAAGGACGCGAAACCTCGACTAATCCGCTGGATCTTGCTATTGCAAGAATTTGACCTCGAGATTCGCGACAAGGCGGGAAAGCACAATGTGGTAGCTGATCACTTGTCCCGCCTTCCTTCTGAAATTATTGATCCTTCCAGACCTATTATAGAACATTTCCCTGATGAGCACCTCCTGACTATCAATACAAGTCTTCCATGGTTCGCCGATATAGTTAATTACCTGGCATCACATCAGATTCCGCCCGATTGGTCGAAGGCCAAAAAGGACAAATTGCGTTCCGATGCCAAGTATTACCTATGGGAAGACCCGTATCTTTTCCGCATTGGTGCTGATCAGATAATCCGACGGTGCGTCACGGAAGTGGAAATCAAAGACATACTCTCATTCTGCCATGACCAGGCATGCGGTGGACATTTTTCTGGACATAAAACCATATCGAAAGTCCTCCAGTGTGGCTTCTACTGGCCCACAATTTTCAAGGATGCATACGATCACTGTAAGGCATGTTCCCGTTGCCAGACTCTGGGCAACATGAGCCATAGAGACATGATGCCTCTACAGCCGATCTTGGTATGCGAAATTTTTGATATTTGGGGGATTGATTTCATGGGACCCTTTCCGACCTCGGATGGCTTCGAATACATCTTACTCGCAGTTGACTATGTGTCCAAGTGGATAGAAGCCATTCCGACCCAAACCAACAATCATAAAGTCGTTATAAAATTCCTCCATCAAAACATTTTCTCAAGGTTCGGGATTCCGCGTGCTATAATTTCCGACGGAGGGACCCATTTTACGAACGCTCAGTTCAGGTCACTGATGACTAAATACGGGGTGTCACACCGAATCTCTACTCCTTACCACCCCCAAACTAATGGTCTAGCTGAGCTATCTAACCGAGAGATCAAGAAGATCCTTCAGGTTACTGTTCGACCTGATAGAAAAGATTGGTCTTCTCGGCTTCCAGAAGCATTGTGGGCCTATAGGACCGCCCACAAGACCCAATTAGGAATGTCTCCCTTCAGACTAGTGTACGGGAAGGCATGTCACCTCCCCGTCGAATTGGAGCATAAAGCCTATTGGGCAGTACGGACCTGTAATCTCGACCTTTCTAAGGCTGGAACCCACAGAAGACTTCAAATGAGCGAGATCGATGAATTACGCCACGACGCGTATGAGAACTCGCGAATTTACAAAGAATGGGTTAAAGCTTTTCACAACAAACACATTTCTAGAAAGGTCTTTCATCCTGGTCAAAAAGTTTTACTCTTTGATACCCGACTAAAATTATTCCCAGGAAAGCTAAGATCCAAGTGGGTCGGACCCTACCTAGTCCGACAAATCTTCGGAAATGGAGCCATTGAAATCAGCCCACTCAGCCACGATTCTGAACCCTTTGTCGTGAACGGGCAGAGACTCAAGCCATTCATTGACATGACCGATATAGATTTGGCTGAGTCGTCCTTTACCCTCCATTCCTCTTAAGCTCATTGCGCCCAGCCGATGGCGTAAAACTCAGCGCTTAACGGGAGGCAACCCGTCATTCCTTGAAAAACCCGAAACCGTTTCTGACATCTCTATGCGGAACTCATATTGCACTTTAGGGTTCATCCATTAGAACAGCCGACTTCACCTCAGGTATACCTACCCGAGATAAGAAATCGTTCGCAACAAGTCGTTTCGACCCATTCACTCACCACACACCTGTCCGAATACATGAACTAAGCTGAATTCGAACCCACCTAATTTACAATGGGGACATTGCAAATCTTAGGCATGGGGGGGTATGAAAGTGCAAAATGTCAGAAAATTCATATCAAGAAAGGGTTTCACGTAAAAAAAAAAAAAGAAGAGAGAGAGACTTGATAGAGGGGAGGAACAATTCAGGGTCATACAAATGAGAGGAGGAAAATAAGGAAAAATGACAAAAAGGAGTACAAAATGAAAATGAAAAGAAATAGTATTAGTAAAAGATTAAGGGGTTAACTGAAGTTCTAGACCGAATCAAGAAAAAGAAAAGAAAAGTGCTATGGAGATATAACAAGAGATTAGCGGGAATGCTGGTCTTAGGCCTTTTGGGCTAGTACCTTTAGCTTAAAAAATTCACGTATCCGTTAAAATCTGGATAATCCTCAAGAGGTTGAGGAAAATGCGAAGCTTGAGTATTAGGTCCAAGACTTAGGAAGTATTCGGCCTCGTTAACTGACCTCCGATTTGCGGGATTCGGTAACCTAAGCACCCAAATTCACACACAGTCTAGTTCAGTGCGCATAAAACATCCAAATCACGCGAAAAGCGTTTAATGTTTTGAAAAAGTCACCTAGATTAGGAGCGGTCAATCAACACAAATTGATTTGGATGAGTTCCCAGCGCGGAGAGGCGGGAAATTCCCCTCGAAGATGCGTAACAACATATCGTCTCCTCGGTGCTTGTCTCTTAGGATATTTAAATATCCTACCGGGGGCATGTAAGCACTCTGCTGGTTCAGATACCATGGGCGGCATTATCACGAAATGTCGATCGCCAGGGTCTGGATTCGGCCACGGAACGCCATGGGCGGGATTATCTCGAAATATCGAAAGCCAGGGTTCTGGGGGTTGCCATGGGTGGGATTATCTCGAAATCTCGAAAGCCAGGGACCCTTGAGGATTGATGATGGGGACGAGGAATCCGATACAGACCGTGTTGAGAAGCTAATCCAAAGCTAGAAATAAAAAGAAAAGAGAGAGAAAAGCTCTTCAAACAAATAAATCTTCTATCTCTCTCTTACAAAAAAACGCACTGCAAACTGAACTTAGGCTAAAAATGTCTCAAGCACGGGTGCTTTAACCGCGGAGTCCAACAAACCCTAGGTTAGTTTCTGTGGGTCGGAGAAACCTTTGCGGAGGACTGAGGCTAAAGTGGAACAGGTCTGGATTTTGGTTGGTACTTGAGTACCTCTAGGCCTATTATCAGCATTCTTACCTAAATCACAAAATAAAAAGACAAGCGCTTTTCATAGTTGTTGACAGACACTCAGGGTCTAGAATGGAAGTTAAAACTTTGAAATTTTGCTAAGGGACTAGCAAAAGCTAGGTATGGGGGTATGATGAGAGCCTCATCATGAGCCATAACTAGCTCATTTTGACCCAATAAAGAAGATAAAAGCTCCTACATAACCTGGAAGAAGGCCTAACTGAAGGAACAAGTGCTCTGAGAAGAAAACATGAAATAAAGGTTAAAACTGTAATTTTACCATTGCAGTACATAAATGGGATTTCTCAGAAGCAAAACAGAGGTCAAATGGTCCAAATAAGATAAAAAGTGGGTTGAGTTAATCAGAAATGGGTTCATGTGCAATCTAGGAACTAAATGACACTTGGTAACCCTAAAACAGACCCGCTTAAATTAACAAGGTTCCGGTCAGAACAAAAAGCAAGTAAACCCTCTACAAATCATGGAAAAACATCCTCTAGGGTTTAGAACACTTAATTTGGCCTTTGGAACCTAGTTTGACCTAGATTAGGGTCCTAGCTCTTCAATTAACCTAATTTGGGTTTTTACGCAAAATGTCCAGTCAAACGAGGTCAAACCTAAAATCCAACTTCACCATTGGATTCCTTAGGTCCAAATTAGGTTTGTACCAAAATTTGGACCTAAGGAGAGTTCATCTTGACCTACTTTGCAATTTAGTACACCCAAATCACAAATTGGTCCCTATCTTTTGAATACCTTTGCAGAGAGCCTCCTAGGTTCTTCGCCTCCTTTGCAAACCGGTCCTACCGCCATTGCTAGGGCAGAACCGAGCTCCGGCGAAGTTTCGAGAGAGATTGCTCTCTAATCCCTCAGAGATTCCCTCCCAGAAATGGAAGGAGGATTCTCTGAGGAATTCCCTTCCTTATAAAGCAAATTACAATCGCTGGTGTGAACCCAATCTCTCGTACGAACGCACGAGAGATTCGGGTATCCACCTTCCTTCCAACTCCGGCGAGTCGGCAGACCTAATTGCGCGGTCTCCACGCGCTGGTAGGTGCGGCCAGCACCTATAAAAGACACCCCAGACCCTGCCGCATAAGGCAAGCTTGATTTTGACGGAGATCCCTTCCAAATTCCTCCCTCTCCCATCTCCGGCCAAACGACCCACAAGCTCCGGCGACCTCCTCCCCTCCTTCTCGTCGCTCTGCTGCCATACCAGCAGCAGAGTCCTCTCCGTCGCTTCCTCCCGCGTCGCGCTGTACCCCGCGCGCGCGCTTCTGACCTCGTCTTCGTCGCCGCTTCCTCCCTCAGGGTCTTTCTTCCCCGACGACGGCAGTTACGAGCCGTCCTCTCCGCCGCCTTCCTTCCTTCCAGACAACCACCGATACGTTCTCCATCCTCTCCTCTCTCTTTCCCCCAACTATTTTACTTGATTACCCCTCGACAGTACCTAACCGCCTCCATCTTCCTCGCCTCCGACCTCACTCCGGCGAGCTGCCCACACCACTACGCCACTCCACACGGCTCGCCGACCACCTCGAGAGCTCCGCCTCACCACCAGGAACCCATTCCACCCCATCACTGCCACTCCAGACCTCCACAAGCACCCCCCGACCAACCCACCATCTCCGGCCACAGGTTGACCTAGGCACGCACGCCTAGGCCGACCGGCAACCTGCAGCATCACCCACCGCCTTCGCCGTGCTGCGGCGAAGGTTTCCAGCTATTCTGATTGGGCCAATAGGCCGTTCTGTTGGATGTCAGGTGTAAGCCCCAGCCGCCATTAACAGCCGAAGCAGCAGGGAGCTTGGAGCAGCAGCAGGCGTCAGGCTTCCCAGGCGGCAGGTGCAGCAGATTCTCGCAAGTGTCGCGAAGCAACCAAGGCCAGCCAGTAGCGCCAGCAGAGTCAATAGCTTGGGCAATTGCATACGAGAGTCTGCAGGCGCGCGTGAAATCAAGGCGGCACCTTTAGTCCCACATCGTGGGATTGCAGCACTCAGGTACGCTATAAATTGTATTTGTGCTTTAAGCTGGTTGCCTCCGTAAGCACAGGGGTGAGGTCCCTCACTGCCCCCACACGCCTCGTCCGCGGCTTGACCTCGCGGATCTGGCTGACCCGACCCGACCTAGACCTACGCACTCCTCGCGCATCACCACTTGCCGGTGCGCCTGGTCCCGGGTGCGAACCCGACCCGACTATCCGTGTGGCTCTGGGAGAGCGTCCGTGAGTGCATTGCTTCAGAGAGAGAGAGACGCTTGGGTAGAGGGACGGGGGTAGGTTTTTTCTACTGTGTGGTGTGTGCAGGAAGGAAGAACTGTCCCAGGCAGCGAACACTTGGTGGCTGCAGAACAGGAAGAGAAGAAAGTAGAGGCTGTGTAGCAGTGAAAGGAGAATTCTTCGCAGAGAAGAAGAAGGAAGACAAGGCAGAAGAGAGAGAAGAACGAAGAAGAAGACAAGGGAAGACTACAAAGAGATCAGAAGAAAAAGAAGAAGAAGAAAGAAGAAAGGCAAGGCAGGAGAAGAAGGAAAGATACCAGAAGCAAAGAAGGGAGAAGAGCCATGAAGAAGAGAGAAAGAGAGATCACATTTAAGACGTCTGATACACAAATCAGACGTCTAATTCTACTTTTTTTCCAAATCTTTTTTTTTAAATTCTCTCTTTGAATGAGTTATATTTGCATTTAAACAGTTGTATTCTTTGGTTTTACAAAGTACTGAGATTGCTCCCTGTGATCGACCTCGGATACTCCGGTCTTCGAGTAATAAAATTCTTTATATTCGTTTAGACGTTTTGTCGGATATACTACAACGTGACATCCTTTAAACCCGCACAAAAATGTCGACAACAATATCTCGCTGGAGGGCCTCGACGTTGTTGAAGATGCTTGAGCCAACATGATACCTGCAACCAAGAACATGAGTCCTCGACCCCAATAAAACACGAAAAAGGCGAAAGCTACTTGTCGGACAAAAGCCCTAAGGACATTGGGGGCGAGGGTGGTTGGATGTGGCTGTCAATGAAGCTCTAATGGAGCTTCGTCGACATTAATGGAGGAGGGTCGTGGAGACAATGAATGGCTAAATTGACTTGGGCAAAAGGTTTGGGTGAGTTTGAGGAGCCTTTTGCCCAACTCAATTGGGTCGGAGGAAGACGGAGAGGGTGAGGTGATAGGGTAGTGGTGACAGCGGTCGTCAGAGGAGGAGGAAGAGTTGATAATTGGACCCAAGAAGCTCCCTACACCCAATTGGGGATAGGAGGAATGAAAGCCCTAAGGAAATTGAGCTAATGGATGAAGGGAGAGGGGTCGCCGAAGACACCGCCAGTGGGGAAGGTCGGAGATTGGAGCAACAAGGAGGAATTAGGGGCTCAAGCTTTGTGGAAGCAAGGGAAGGCAAAGCCCTTTACCTATTGTATGTAGCAGAAGGCAAAGATGGGGGGCAGAAGCAGCTCTGAGGTACATTGGCTTGCCGCCAGTGAGGAAGAAAGGGAGGAAAGATGGCCAATTCGTGCACCCTTTGCACATGTAGACCTTAGGACTTATATATAGAAGAGTCCCCCTCAATTGAGTCGAAATTCGCACAATTGGAAGGTGTTTTGGCAAGACCTTGAGCTCGAGTTCCTCGAGCTTACCAACGCAATCTCCAGCCAATTCGTACCTTGAGAGGAAGATCAATGGATTTGGCATGACTTGGAGATCAATCCCACCTAATTTGGTGGGAATTGATTGATGTTTGATGGCCCAAATCCGAGATTGAATCTCAACGATGTTGGGTTTCCTATCGTGGTTGAGTTGCTACATTTGGAAGCTCTTGGACGGAGAAGAAGGCAAGGGTATGAATGCATGACAAATTGAAAGGTAAGGGGTTATTAGTCATAACAAGGAAAATTGAGGTAAAATTCAAATTAGGTTAAGATGAACTTTGATTGGACTAAAATTTTGAAGTTAACCTAATTTGGACCCAAGAAATCTAATGGTACCACAGATTTTAGTTTTGACTAAGTTTGACTGGAAAATTTACACAGAAGCCCAAAACATGATAAATTCCTACCTAAGTCTTTGTTTTTGGTTAAAATTGGGTTCTTTTGGTCAAGTGAAGGTTCTAAACCTCTTAGAATATTTTTCAATAATTTTAAAGAGGTTTAGATTACATTTATTTTCACCAAATCTGTTTAATTAAGGTACGATTGTAATTAGGGTTTTTATTAATAAAATAATCTTTGAAACGTGAAAAACCCTATTTCAATTAGTTTGAGCCCACTTCTTGGAATTTTAAGTTCATTTGACCATCGATTAACCCCTCATTTATTTTTCATTCATGTTTATATGTTAAAGCAACAAAATTAATGGATTTTCCCGTCATCTTCTCGCATTCTGTTCAGCACAGAATTATGATCTTCTGATGAATATTAATGAGCATTTATAATTGGATTGTGAATAAATTTGGTTAGTTATGACAGATGATGGTGTTACTATCAGGCATCATTGAGGAACCACATACGTGTGATGCTATTAAATGCCTAGCTACCCACAGTTAGATTGCAATTTCATGGTGAAGCACATGGTTGTGTATATAAATGATTCAGAGAAGTTTAGGGTCAACCACTTGAAAGTTGTCTTGGATAAGAAGTGGCATTGTAAACTAAGCAAGACAAATCTGTAGGTTGCTTGCTGCTGCCACTAAATGCCTAGCACACACCCTCCCCTGTCTTGATATACATTTTAAACATGATTGCCCAACTATATGTAAAAATATACTAAACTATGTAGGCAACAATGCACACGAAGAGTTTTGCTTTAGAATGAAGCTCTTAAGAAATGCAACCGAAGAATTCAAGAGCCTCAGATTTTAGGCAGACTTAGGTACAACCATCATAAATTTCAAAATTATTGTTGCTGAAAATTCAAACATTCCAAACATTCCAAAATTTGCAGCTACTTTGAAGTGACAAAAATTCCAAACGTGAACAAAATCTGCAGCTACTTTTTGTTTATGCAGATGACATTCAAGGGTGAAAAATTTAGCTGTAGAACAATATGCTGTAGTTGCACTTTCATCATTCTCCATCCATCTATTTATGTGCAACTTGTGCTTCAAAAAGCCAACTAATATATGTAAAGGTCCATAAAACAGAGCGAGTGTTTTATTGAGACTAATCTTGCAACTATATTTTTATATAATAGTGTTATTCTACTATCTAATTTTTCATTACATTTTTACAGATGTATCCAGGACTAGTAGATCATAGTATTTTGTGGGATCAAGACGGACACAGGTCACATTTTGTTTGAGAGAGCCTTGTGTGTTAATATTGTTGTTATTGTAATTATTCATTTATGTGTAACAAACATACTAATCATTGGAAGTTTTGTTTCTTTCAGGGTAATACTTGGCTTAAATGTCGCGGGCATGAGGTTGTTCTATGTCACAACTGGCCCCATTAGTGGATACGACCATATATTGAGAGGGCCGGATTAGGATCTATCCTACTCATTCCTTTTGTTTCTTTGGATTAGCACCTGATCACATCTTTGGTGGAGAGATTGCAACCAGAGAGACACATCTTCCATATGCGATAGATGACAATCACACTGGATGATGTCTCTATCATCATAGGTTTACCTACTGATGGAGATGTTGTCATAGATAGACTACCTACTCCTGATGGGGGCGAAATTTGTATTTGTGGCATTAAGAAAAAGAACCTCTTTCCCTAGTTTATTTTTTCTTCACTTAGATGATTGCAAAAGAGTATTGTATTAAAGTAAGGAATATTTGATTACAATCTCTTGTCACTTGGTAAAAACAGGTGCTACGAGACAAAATTAGCTACATTTATGCCAACAGTTGTTGGGATGACAACCACCAAACCTGAAAGGATCCCGAGTCAAGCTATGTTGGCTGCAGCAGAATTTTGGAGAGATACAAGACAACACAAACGAGGAGATAGTGTAGCAGTACACACGGGCGTACATCTTGCAGATGCTAGGAGGAATCATCTTCCCCGACAAATTTGGTATATTGGTTTCACTTACCTATTTGGCACAGATTCAGGATTTTGATGCCATCAGACTGCTCTGTTGGGGATTGATAAATGACAGTTTATCATCATTCTTATGCCCTAAAACAAACCTAACTCTTAGGATTTTAACTCCATAAAAGGATTTTTGGGTTGTATTTAAACATTAATTAGGTTAGGCATGCATTGTACATTTTGTTGTATTTTTGACACATTTATTTGAGTGTTAAGGATGAACAGATAGACATTTTCCTAAAATCCTGACACTTAAGAAGGCAACTGGTGAAGAGGAAGGTCAATCCAGCTAGGATTTAGCCAGATCCAACTTTTCATAGCTGGATGCCATCTCACTTGGGTTAGGGTTAGCTCAATTTAGCTCCATTCAGCTCATCTTAGTTGAAAGGTAGCTCAAGGCAGCTCATCTTAGCTCAACCTAGCTCAAGTCAGCTCAGATCCGGCTCAACTTAGTTGAGTCTAGCTCATCTCAGCTCCAATAAGTTCATTGGGAGCTTTAGCTAACTCAACTAAGTTGACAAGAGTTCACCTTAGTTTAGGTCCAGCTCTCCCTAGCTCCACTCAGCTCATGGTAGCTGATCTCCTTCCAGCTTAGCTACTACTTGTCAACTAGTAGCTAAGCTAGCTCGAGATTTCCCATCAGAGGCAATTTCAATCGAACTGAGATTCAATTAGGTTGAAACTAGCTCAACTTAGCTCAACTACACAAGCTTAGTTGCTAACATAAGAACTAGCTAACTAAGCTGAGTAGTTGACTCTTCATGAAGGCCTCTTCAGCATTCCAGCTCCAGACAATTTTTCCTCAGCTCCTCTTCCTTAAACCCTAGCTCCATCCTACTCATCCTCTACTCTACTAGCTAAGCTCAAAACCAGCTTCACCTCCATGGCCGTCCACTACCTAATTAAATCCTAACTTAGCTCCACCTTAACTCTACTCCAAATCCACCACCTAAGCTAGCTACCTACACTACCCAAAGTTGGCGCCACCAACCTCCACATCCCTTCACACCACCACCACCAAAAGCCTAGTTTTCCCTCCAAAAACACCTAACTACCCTCCCCATTTTTGGTGCCAAAATAAACCCTCATCCTAGCCCTACATCTCACCACTTAAGCCATCTTCACCCTTCAATGTTGGAGCCACCTAGTACCCTTCTAGAAGATCAATTTTGGTGCCAACTTGAAGTGTCTCTCCAACCCTCAAATATCCACCTAGGCAACCCTACAATTGGCACCAACTTATGTTGGCCTTAGGATAAATTAACTACCCTAGAAACCCATCCTAACCATCCAACCTAAAGCCACCTACACCCCCTTTAAACCCATTTATTTGGCACCACTTTTTCTAGCCCTTAAATCACCTAACTACCAACCAAAACTCACCCTAGCCTTCCATCTTATTCCACACCAACTACCCCTCTTCCCTTCCTATATATACACCCCTTAACTACCACCATGAAATCATCCTTGGTTACATTTTCTCTACCTATATTCCACAATTGTCAACGACCAAGGAGAAGAGGAGAAGAAGAAGATTAAAGGGGTTGCTCTTGCCCTCTTGGTGCCTTCAACTTCCTATCCTCGTCTACCTTGTGTCATCACTAAACCAAGGAGGAAGGTCAGGCAACAGACGTATTTCAGATGATCGGGAAGAGGCTTCAGTTCCAGAACGGGATATTAGCAGTAGTAGGCGGGTCGGGATGGATCTCAGAAGAAAAGGTGGGAGCTGTGGGTGGGTCTAGATCAGTGTTAAGCTCCTCTATCTGTGGGATATGATCTGCTTGGGGTTGAGGATCAGGGATAATCGGGTCTTCCTTGGAAAATGTGTCCTCAACCACAGAACTGATGTCGCATACTTGTTCCACTGCTCCGCAGTTAATTCCTTTCTAGGCCTTAAATATATCAATTTTTAGTGTCTTGTTCCCGAATTTCAATTCAATCTGGTCCTCTTCGCAATTAATGTTTGCCCTAGCCGTCGCTAAGAATGGTCTACCTAGTATAATCGATGTATTTTTCAGATTCTTAGGGGTCTCCATATCCAACACAATGAAGTCCATAGGAAAGTAGAAATCGCAAATCCGAACCAGAACATCCTCGAGAACTCCTCTAGGTGCCTTGATTGATTGGTCAGCTAACTGTAAAGACACCTTAGTCGATTTTAGCTCAGTCTCCTCGAAATGATCTAGTAGGGATGTAGGGATTAAATTGATGGAAGCTCCTAAGTCTAAAAGGGCTCTGTTGAACTCTAAATCACCGATCTTGCTTGAAATCAGAGGCGTACCGGGGTCTTTTGCCTTAGGCGGGAGTCTGGTCAAAATGATTGTTGTTAGGGCTATTTTGGGGATTTTTAAAAAGATGCGTTCGTTGTAGTAATAATTCTTCAAAAATAGCTCGAACAATTGATAAAATTATAACTCGAATGAAGTCCGAGGTTGTTTGCTGGGAGCAAATATGGAATTCACGCTCAAATCTCAACAATTAATGTAAATGAGCACAATTAATTACTCAAAATCTAATATGCAATGTAAAACATGAGTATTTGATGAGCCAAAAAGAAATTTTAGATAAAATAATGGTGATTTGGATAATCAGTTATTAGTCTAATGTATATAGCAAATACTCAAATAATATCAACTATTCAAACCAAGTACACAGTGTACTTCATCAGACGACAGAGTCTTTAACCAGATGGCTTAAGTCGACCTTGCTACAGTGTTAAGAGAGCACTGTGCTTCTTCTTTAGCCTCCTCTTCTTTCTTTGCTCTGTCTTCTATCTTTTTCTTCTTTCTCTAAGTGCACACGCCTTCTTCCTTCTCCTTTCTTTCTTCTGTCCTCTGCTTTGCCTTTTCTTTCCTTCTTTCTTTAGCTCTATCTCTTATGCACAGGAGGGGCAACTCTTCTTCAGATGTGACTAAGTGTTAGCCCAATACATAGGGAAGCAAAACCCTCCTTAACCCCATGGGCTCTCTCTCTTTCCTTCTCTTTGGTTTCTCATCTCTCGCCTTCACAAGGCCATGCACAGTACCGGGTTATCGGGTAATCGGTCTAGAGCGCACCCAGGACCAGGGCTGCCGGCGTGGGGTAGCAGCCGAGGTGTGCACGGGCATAGGTGAGTAAATGGGTCGGAGCCAGGCCCGCGTGGTGGTGTCAGGGGCGAGGCGCGTGAGGGTGGAAGGGGACCTCACCCACCTATGTGACTTGAGGCGAAGAGCCTCTATCACTTTTTCCTTCTATGCCACAGCGGCCGCTCAGTGGTTAATGATGTGGGACTATAGTCCCACACTTTCCTTCGCGTACAGTAGGCTGCAACTGGAGGTGGAAGTCTGCTTCAATTGGTAGCAGCTGCAGCTTGGGGTCTTTAATCCAAAACCTGGAGTAGATCCTGGAACATAGCCGCGTTGATTGAGAGTGGCACTAGGTTGTCTCGACGTCGGAGGAGCTCGGTCGTGGTCGGGGATGGTGGTGGCAGCAGCGGCGAACTGACGAAGACCTGGAACACGAATACGAGCTCGAAGGCCCCAGTTAAATGGCTCCTTAGCTTTACTGTAGCACGACGAAGGTGATGGTGACGGTCTTGTGGAGGATGGCAACGTGTAGATGGTGGTCGGTGATGGAGAAGACGACGTGAAGGTGCGTTGTTTGGTGGGATGTTTGGGAGGTGGAATCGGCGTAATAGGAGAGGGGTTTTGATGGGTGAGTTGTGGTAAAGCTTATGAGGTGGTTGGCGAGGTGGATGGAGGGGTGTAGCAACGAAGATGCCTCATTGGAGGAGTGGCTGGAGATGGGGAAGACGAGGGTGATTGGTGGATTCGAGGGGTTCTTTTTTGGGATTTTTGGGTAGGAAACTAACCTAGGAGCTATAAGGAACTAATCTAACCTAAGCTAATCAGATGAAAGGGGAGGATTCTCCTTACCGGGGTACATCAGCTTTGGAGAAGACAAAGGCTCCGGTGAGTTAGAGGCAGCGACGACGATGGGAAGGAGGCTCCTGCTGGTACGACCAAGAGCGGACGAGAGAGAGAGGAAGGAAATCCGACCGCTGGTATTGTGGATGGACTACGAAGTAGATTTGGAGGAGTTGCTGGAGCTTGCGGAGCTTCTCGGTCGGAGCTGAGAGAGGAAGGGGGGGTTTCACGGTCGGAATCAAGCTTGGGCTGGACGGCGTGCACTGGGGTTCCTTTTATAGGTCTCTAGAGGGTGATTAGAGCTTAGGAAGCAAGCCTCCCAAGTTTGGAAGGCCGCCGGAGTAGGAAACCTATGAGATATCTGAATCTGTAACGAACGCGTGCCCCAGACGTCTTTTAAGACATCTGGGAGGTGGCCCAGACGTCTGGGATCACATCCAGACGTCTGACCAGACGTCTGGGATCGTTTCCAGACGCCTGGAAATCCGTTAATTTCGACACGCGCGGGTCGTCTGCACGCCTGAGCGCGCAGACCGGATATTCGCTTATTCCCTCTTTCTCTGCGGCTGCAGACACCTGCCGCGTCCTCTCTCTCCTCCTCGCGCGGCCTTAAAAGGCCACGCGCTCCCTCCCGTCGTCTCCACCGTCTCCTCCCTCTTCTCCTTCAGCCAGTGAGCGTGAGCGCGAGCGCGAGGGTGGCAGCGGCGGCTGCAGTGAGCGCGGAGGAGGTGCGGCATGCGAGAGCGGAGCTCTGCCGTGAGGGCGAGCTCGCCGGGGCTGCTAGGGCCGGCCGGCGGAGGGCACGGGGGGCGCAGAGTGACGCAGAGGGGGGACTGCTGCGGTCTGAGCAGCAGGCGCGCGAGGTGCGACGTGGGTGGCATCGCGAGCGGAGGCCGAGTGGCCCCCTGATTCTGGAAGAATTTCCAGAATCAGACGTCTGGGTTGATAGCCAGACGGCGAGGGTGACGTCTGGAAGACCATCCAGACGTCTGAAAGGTGAGTTTTCCGTCTTCTTCTTCCTTCCTGTCGACTGACCGTACTGAGGGAGGGAGATGGGTGTGCGCAGGCTCGATGATTCGCCATCCAACGCGAATCAGACGTCTGGCTGTTGTACCAGACGACGGGAGCGACCTACAGACATCCGGGGTGACCATCGGACGTCTGGGAGCTAGGCCAGACGTCCCCACAGACTTCTGGACGTCTGGGAAACCATGCTGAACAGGTAATTCTCTGATCCACTTTTTAAGACGTCTGGAAGAAGTTCCAGACGTCTGATTTTGCACAGTGTCGTCATTTTCGACCCGTTTAGGGCCCGTTCGGGTTCCGTTTTCCGCGATTCGAGTTGCGTTCTTTTCAGAATTAATTCCTCTACCCGTCTACAGTAGCTATACACTGTTTTGAGACACTCCTTGTGTTTGATCCTTGTGATGGGACCTCGTTCAGTTGCAGTCTTGGGAGTCGCGGAGGCACGCGGGATTCCCGATCATGCCCCCATTACTCCCGTTGTACCTGGTAGAGTGGCTTTAAGTTATTAATAAAATCTGTTGAAGTATGGAACCATAACTAGAACCTAGGACATTGCATGAATCCTAAGAATGAGAAATATATTGAATGATAGGTCCTAGGTGTTGCATGAATCATAGGGCTGGAAAACTAGATTGTATGATAGATCCTAGGATGGAAAAACTAGTGGAATGTATAATATTGCAGTCTTGGAAAATGGAAAGGAATATAAAGCTGCCTGTAAATTGAATTAACAACTGCCTGTTATGAATAAAGAAACATGATTGAGATCATGGTTTGTAAGAACGTGAAAATGGAAAGTGAAACATAAGATGTTCTGAGATTAAAGAGCTGGAACCCTACGGGGAATTAGGAGTGGAACTCCTGGAAAGAGAAAGGAATGGAACTGAGATGTAGTTTTGTACTGTCTCTTGGGTACGTAGTACCAAGGGAAGTACTTGTACCTGTTTAGTGCAGAGTGGGGCCAGCCACCCCAGGGACCCGGGGTTAGGACCGGCCGCTCTGTACTGACTTGCTGGCCCTCGTGTACGTAGCACTGAGGAGAGCTACTAATGTTAGGAGAGCACTAGCTACCCCACGGGCCCCGGGGTTCTGCTAGCCTCCTTCACCGACTTGTTAGGCCCACTGGGGTAAACCAGGGTAGTTAGGCGAGGGTGCGCGGACTGTGGAGGGGTAAGGCCCCGGTTTGGTTACTGTGGAGGGGTTGGACCCCTGTTACTGAGATGGCTCTGCCCTGGACTGGTTCCGTGCTGTGCTTTGGGTGCATCCGTTAATGGAAACGACTGACCGCGTGCCAGTACGGGTTAGCTACCTGTGCGTTTATCGCACGTGCCGTAGTCACCGTTACGTCTGTCAGTGACCTTGGGGTGGTTGACTGAGGGTAGGATCACCACGGGGGACTCTCCCGGCCAGGAGAGCACCACGTGGTACGTCTACATTTTGGAAAAGACTGCAATCAAGATCGTTCCCACGAGGAACATTCGAGATCAAGTAAAAGATCTGAGGAATAAATGAAATAGTGAGACAATTGAAAGATGTGAATAAAGAAAGTAATAGAACATAACAGCTACTGTACACTCTACTGTTGTCTTTAGTTTTAGTTGCTACTCTACTCAGCGTTTTGCTGGCGTGTTACACTCGTTACCTTTTTCAGGACCAGGTGTTGAGCAGCCAGGGTCAGCGGTTGCAGAGGATGCTGGGCCGAGTAGGGTCCAGTAGAGTTACCACTGTCTTTTGTACCTCTTTGTTTCCGTTATAGTGAGTAGTTCTTGTTTCCGCTGTACTTTTCTTTACCTACAGTTCATGTTATATGATAAATGTTGTTCTACTGTTGTGGTGGTATATACTGTAGTAGTTTCTTTCCTTACTGTTATACTTTCTTACTGTTAGTTATATTCATGCTGAATGTGGTTTATTTTACTGCTCTTTTGGTTACTTCCTCGTTGGACGACTAGGTCTTGGGATTAGTCGAGTCGGTCCGGTTCTTGTGTCTCGTAGGGACTCGGGAACCGGGTCGTTACAAGATGGTATCAGAGCAAGGTCGTCCCGAGAAGTGAATCAACTGACTGGAAAATAACCAATTCAGATGTTTATAGCTAGAGTAGCCACCACAACATATCTCTTGACATGAGCTCTTAGAATTTTCGTTAGGTACCGTCTGTTTTAACGTTTCCGTTTTGTTTCGCGTCTTCTTGCAGGAGATGCCTCGTCGCGGGACTGGCGAGACTGGCCACGGGCGTGGCCGAGGGCGAGGTCGGCGAGGTGGACGTGCTGTTGTTGACGTCTCGGTGGACCAGCCACCACTCCCGGGCATCCAGGCCCAGGACCTCGCCAAACTGATACGAGATATTGTACGAGAGGAGCTCCACCCACCGCCCCGAGCACCTCCTCCTGGGGCTGCAGAGGGGGAGTCCTCTGTGGGACCACGCGACGGACACGGCGCTGGACACAAGGGAGGGGATGGGCCGCTGCCGCCCCCACCTTCCTCCGACACTTCTGTACACGAGGCACCTTCGCCTGGAGGTGTGCCAGCACCTCCCCTACAGCGCCACTTCGAACTTTTCGGACAGTTCCGGAAGCTGAAGCCCCCTCCTTCAAGGGGGATGAGGACCCGACCGAGGCAGAGGACTGGCTTGAGCAGCTGGAGAAGATCTTCGACACCCTTCGCCCCCCGGTGGAGTGCAGTGTGGCCTTTGCCACGTACCAGCTGGAGAGTGCAGCACACCGGTGGTGGAGGACGGTCCGGGGACAGGAGAGGGACGAGCCGACGTGGGACCAGTTCGTCACCCTCTTCTGCGAGCAGTACTTTCCCTAGACGTGACAGGACCAGAGGAGGCGGGAGTTCCACACTCTCCGCCAAGGGACGATGACTGTGAGCGCGTACTGCACGCATTTCTTGGAGCTGTCCCGCTTTGCAGCGACAGCGGTAGCCACTGAGGAGGAGTGCCTTTGGAGGTTCTCCGAGGGGCTCCAGCCTACGATCCGGGGGTATGTCAAACCCCTGAAGCTGCCTACATTTTCGAGGGTGGTAGAGGCAGCTATGACTTACGAGGAGACCAACCCGTCCGCGCGAGACACCGACGGCAGGCGGAAGAGGCCCTTTCAGCCAGACTTCTCACAGGGCCGGCGAGAACGGAGACACGTGGCGTCCGCAGGAGAGCCGTCACGTTGTGTAGGGCCATTAGTGGCCTTTGGGGGCCCTCGACAGGGGCCAGTCGCCAGCACCGGACCCCCGCCTAGTCGACAGCAGGGACCCACTGAGGGCGGGAGTCGGGTTCCCCTCTGCTACCAGTGTAGCCAGCCGGGCCATATCAGGAGGGACTGCCCATCTAGGGCAGGAGGTCAGCAAATACTCCCCGCGCAGAGCACTGGAGGGCGCGCAGGCGGCCGCGGTTCCCAGGCGCGAGGAGGAGGACAGCAGTCGTGAGGAGGGTACCGGCTAGCACCTACCCGTCCGACACAGAGTGTGGCTGCTTCGTCTGCACCTAGAGCTGAGGGGCGTATCAACGCCCTAACACACAGGGACGCCAGAGCTTCGGGATCGGTGGTAGCAGGTATGGTTTCAGTTTCCGGCAGACTCGTTTACACGCTTTTCGATTCCGGTGCTACGCACTCGTTTGTCGCAGCCAGTTTCACAGTTAGTTTGGACTAGGATTATACACTGTTAGAGAATCCGTTCGTAATCAGAGGTCCGAGTGGTCAGCTGTTTGTAGCTGAGGAAGTGTACACGGATTGCGAGGTCAGCGTCGGGGGACATAGCCTGCCAGCTGACCTGATTATGATACAGATGGAGGACTTTGGAGTGATTCTGGGGATGGATTGGCTGTCCGCTTACCAGGCCTTGGTGGACTGTTTTGAGAAGAAGATTGTCTTCTCCGTTCCGGAGTTGCCTTCTTTCGAGTTTCACGGACAGCTAGTGGACGGAGGTTTCAGGTGCATTTCGGCACTTCGGGCGGCGAGACTTTTGAGCCAGGGGTGTGAAGGCTTCCTAGCTTGTGTGGTGGCAGAGCCCAGCCCCGTGGCAGACTTCCGGAGCATCCCGGTGGTTAGAGAGTACCCTGACGTGTTTCCAGACGAGTTGCCAGGACTACCGCCCGAGCGTGAGATCGAGTTTGAGATCTCACTAGTACCAGGGACCAGCCCCATCTCCACCGCGCCATACAGGATGGCACCGCTTGAGCTGCGAGAGCTCAAGTCTCAGTTACAGGACCTTCTAGAGAAAGGTTTCGTGAGGCCCAGTGCGTCTCCCTGGAGAGCCCCGGTACTGTTTGTGAAGAAGGATGGGACCCTACGTCTTTGTGTGGACTACCGACAGCTGAACAGGGTCACCATCAAGAACAGATATCCGCTGCCGAGGATCGACGATTTGTTTGACCAGTTACTGGGTGCCACGGTGTTTTCCAAGATAGGCTTGAGGTCTGGATACCACCAGTTGAGGATCAGGGAGACCGACGTCTCCAAGACAGCTTTCCGCACCCGGTACGGACACTACGAGTTTTTGGTCATGCCGTTTGGGCTGACCAATGGCCTCGCTGCTTTCATGGACCTGATGAATCGGGTGTTTAGACCGTACTTGGACCAGTTCGTGGTGGTTTTCATAGATGATGTACTCATCTATTCTAGAGATCGGACGCAGCACGGACAGCACTTGCGGATGGTTTTGGACACTCTGAGGCGACGCAGGCTGTACGCCAAATACAGCAAGTGCGAGTTCTGGTTGAGGGAGGTGACCTTCTTGGGTCATGTGATCTCTGGAGACGGCCTGGCGGTGGACCCAGCCAAGGTCGAGGTAGTGCTCAGGTGGGAGAGACCGCGTTCAGTCACTGAGATCCGCAGTTTCCTGGGACTAGCTGGCTACTACAGACGGTTCATCAGAGGATTTTCGCAGATTATGCGTCCTATGACACAGTTGACCCGGAAGGACGTGCCTTTTGCTTGGACAGATGCCCGTGAGGTGTGTTTTCTGGAGCTGAAGGAGAGGTTGACCTCGGCTCCTGTGCTCACAATTCCTGACAGTAGTGGCGGGTTCGTTGTGTACACGGACGCTTCCTTGCAGGGGTTAGGAGGTGTGCTCATGCAGAGGGGTCACGTTGTCGCTTACGCTTCGCGGCAACTGAAGCCCCATGAGTATACCTACCCTACCCACGACCTAGAGTTGGCAGCTGTTGTCTTCGCGCTGAAGACCTGGAGGCACTACTTGTACGGTGAGACCTTCGAGATTTTTACAGATCACAAGAGCCTCAGGTATCTTTTTGACCAGAAGGAGCTCAACATGAGACAGAGGCGTTGGTTGGAGCTCATGAAGGACTACGGCTGTAGCATCTCCTACCACCCGGGAAAGGCCAATGTGGTGGCTTACGCCTTGAGCCGTAAGGTGCCCGCACGCTTGGCCAGTCTACAGTTATAGAGTTGGAGCCTTTTGAAGGAGGTGGGCAGTTGGCGACCTCTAGAGTTACGAGGGTACTGTGGGGCAGTGACGGTGACACGGCAGACTAGGCCAGAGCTGATGGACTGCATCATCACAGGACAGATGGCCGATCCGTACTTGCAGTCTTTGCGCAACAGAGTACTGTCAGGTGACCCTGGGGACTTCTCTTTCACAGACCAGGTGCTACGTTTGAGGGGACGGTTGTGCGTTCCCAGAGACGAGGAGCTGTTGAGAGAGCTCCTGATTGAGGCACACGGTTCCAGATTCACCATACATCCTGGAAATACGAAAATGTACCACGACTTGAGACGCGAGTTTTGGTGGAGAGGGATGAAGCGGGATGTGGGTGAGTTCGTGCAATAGTGCTTAGTGTGTCAGCAGGTGAAAGCCGAGCATCAGAGGCCTGCAGGGCCGCTTCAGCTGCTTCCAGTGCCAGAGTGGAAGTGGGAGAGCGTCACCATGGACTTGGTGGTGGGCTTACCTGTTACCCAGCGGGGACACGATGCAGTCTGGGTAATAGTGGATAGACTGACGAAGACGGCGCGATTCTTGCCGATCCGAGTCACTTTGGGGCCAGCACAGTTGGCAGAGAGGTATATCCGTGATGTGGTACGACTACACGGAGTTCCGCGGGAGATCGTATCCGACCGGGATACCCGCTTTACGTCCCAGTTTTGGGCTGAGTTTCAGCAGGCCTTGGGGACGAGGTTGAGGTTTAGCACGGCTTACCACCCCAAGACGGACGGACAGTCTGAGCGCACGATACAGACACTTGAGGACCTTTTGCGTGCCTGTGTACTGGATTGGAGGGGCTCTTGGGAGGAGCACCTGCCCCTGGTAGAGTTTGCATACAACAACAGTTATCACTCGAGCATCGGCATGGCTTCCTACGAGGCTCTGTACGGACGGAAGTGATTGGCACCCTTGAGTTGGGTTGAGGTGGGGACCAAGTGGGAGGTTGGCCCCAGGTTGATCCGGCAGAGTCAGGAGGTAGTTGAGCAGATCCACAGACGACTACGCACTGTCAGGAGCAGACAGAAGAGCTACGCGGATCGGAGACGCAGAGAGGTGCAGTTTGAGGTTGGGGACCACGTCTTCCTTCGTGTTTCGCCCATGAAGGGCTTACAGCGGTTTGGGGTGAGAGGGAAGCTCGCGCTGAGGTTCGTGGAGCCCTTTGAGGTCCTGGAGCGGGTTGGACCCGTTGCTTACAGACTTGCCCTTCCCCCGCAGCTTTCTGGTGTGCACGACGTATTCCACGTGTCCAACCTCAGGAAGTACGTAGCCGATTCTAGTCACGTACTGAGTCACGGGAGCGTCGAGGTGAGCGACGGCCAGACCTACCCCGAGCGGCCAGTGCAGATTCTAGACCGAGCCGTCCGCAGTTTGAGACGAAAGCAAGTACCCCTGGTAAAGGTTTTGTGGAGGAGCCAGCGGTACGAGGAGGCTACCTGGGAGCCTGGGGCGGCAATGCGGGAGCGGTACCTGGAGCTTTTCGCGGGTACGTCTTTTCGGACCAGCTTCGGTCCTCTTTTAGTTTGTTATGGTTATTTAGACGTCTTTTCCCGCACCCTAGTTGGCGTAAGTTTTGGGGACGAAACTTCCTTTTAGTTTGTTATATTGTAACGAACGTGTGCCCCAGATGTTTTTTAAGACGTCTGGGAGGTGGCCCAGACGTCGTACCAGACGTCTGGGATCACATCCAGACGTCTGACCAGACGTCTGGGATCGTTTCCAGATGTCTGGAAATCCGTTAATTTCGACACGCACGGGTCGTCTGCGCGCCTGAGCGCGCAGACCGGATATTCGCTTATTCCCTCTTTCTCTGCGGCTGCAAACACCTGCCGCGTCCTCTCTCTCCTCCTCGCGCGGCCTGAAAAGGCCACGCGCTCCCTCCCGTCGTCTCCACCGTCTCCTCCCTCTTCTCCTTCAGCCAGTGAGCGTGAGCGCGAGGGCAGCAGCGGCGGCCGCAGTGAGCGCGGAGGAGGTGCGGCGTGCGAGAGTGGAGCTCTGCCATGAGGGCGAGCTCGCCGGGGCTGCTAGGGCCGGCCGGCGGAGGGCGCCGGGGGCGCGAAGTGACGCGGAGGGGGGACTGCTGCGGTCTGAGTAGCAGGCGCGCGAGGTGCGACGCGGGCGGCGTCGCGAGCGGAGGCCGAGTGGCGCCCTGATTCTGGAAGAATTTCAAGAATCAGACGTCTGGGTTGATAGCCAGACGGCGAGGGAGATGTCTGGAAGACCATCCAGACGTCTGAAAGGTGAGTTTTCCGTCTTCTTCTTCCTTCCTGTCGACTGACCGTACTGAGGGAGGGAGATGGGTGTGCGCAGGCTCGGTGATTCGCCATCCAACACGAATCAGACGTCTGGCTGTTGTACCAGACGGCGGGAGCGACCTGCAGACGTCCGAGGTGACCATCGGACGTCTGGGAGCTAGGCCAGACGTCCCCGCAGACTTCTGGATGTCTGGGAAACCACGCTGAACAGGTAATTCTCTGATCCACTTTTTAAGACGTCTGGAAGAAGTTCCAGACATCTGATTTTGCACAGTGTCGTCGTTTTCGACCCGTTTAGGTCCCGTTCGGGTTCCGTTTTCCGCGATTCGAGTTGCGTTCTTTTCAGAATTAATTCCTCTACCCGTCTACAGTAGCTATACACTGTTTTGAGACACTCCTTGTGTTTGATCCTTGTGATAGGACCTCGTTCAATTGCAATCTTGGGAGTCGCGGAGGCATGCGGGATTCCCGATCACGCCCCCATTACTCCCGTTGTACCTGGTAGAGTGGCTTTAAGTTATTAATAAAATCTGTTGAAGTATGGAACCATAACTAGAACCTAGGACATTGCATGAATCCTAGGAATGAGAAATATATTGAATGATAGCTCCTAGGTGTTGCATGAATCCTAGAGCTGGAAAACTAGATTGTATGATAGATCCTAGGATATGACATGAATCCTAGGATGGAAAAACTAGTGGAATGTATAATACTGCAGTCTTGGAAAATGCAAAGGAATATAAAGCTGCCTGTAAATTGAATTAACAGCTGCCTATTATGAATAAAGAAACATGATTGAGATCATGGTTTGTAAGAACGTGAAAGTGGAAGGTGAAACATAAGATGTTCTGAGCTTAAAGAGCTGGAACCCTACGGGGAATTAGGAGTGGAACTCCTGGAAAGAGAAAGGAATGGAACTGAGACGTAGTTTTGTACTGTCTCTTGGGTACGTAGTACCAAGGGAAGTACCTGTACCTGTTTAGTGCAGAGTGGGGCCAGCCACCCCAGGGACCTGGGGTTAGTACCGGCCGCTCTGTACCGGGGAGAGCTACTAGTGTTAGGAGAGCACTAGCTACCCCACGGGCCCCGGGGTTTTGCTAGCCTCCTTCACCGACTTGTTAGGCCCACTGGGGCAAACTAGGGTAGTCAGGTGAGGGTGAGCGAACTGTGGAGGGGCAAGGCCCCGGTTTTGTTACTGTGGAGGGGTTGGACCCCTTTTACTAAGAGGGCTCTGCCCTGGACTGGTTCCGTGCTATGCTTTGGGCGCACCCGTTAACGGAAACGACTGACCGCGTGCCAGTACAGGTTAGCTACCTGTGCATTTATCGCGCGTGCCGTAGTCACCGTTATGTCTGTCAGTAACCTTGGGGTGGTTGATTGAGGGTAGGATCACCACGGGAGACTCTCCCGGCCAGGAGAGCACCACGTGCTACTACTTTTTGGAAATGACTGCAATCAAGATCGTTCCCACGAGAAACATTCGAGATCAAGTAAAAGATCTGAGGAATAAATGAAATAGTGAGACAATTGAAAGATGTGAATAAAGAAAGTAATAGAACATAACAGCTACTGTACACTCTACTGTTGTCTTTAGTTTTAGTTGCCACTCTACTCAGCGTTTTGCTGACGTGTTACACTCGTTACCTTTTTCAGGACCAGGTGTTGAGCAGTCAGGGTCAGCGGCTGCAGAGGACGCTGGGCCGAGTAGGGTCCAGTAGAGTTACCACTGTCTTTTGTACCTCTTTGTTTCCATTATAGTGAGTAGTTCTTGTTTCCGCTGTACTTTTCTTTACCTGCAGTTCATGTTATATGATAAATGTTGTTCTACTGTTGTGGTGGTATATACTGTAGTAGTTTCTTTCCTTACTGCTGTACTTTCTTACTGTTAGTTATATTCATGCTGAATGTGGTTTATTTTACTGCTCTTTTGGTTACTTCCTCGTTGGACGACTAGGTCTTGGGATTAGTCGAGTCGGTCCGGTTCTCGTGTCTCGTAGGGACTCGGGAATCGGGTCATTACAGAATCTCTCATGCGTTCGTATGAGAGATTGGGAAGGTTGTTGGGCTCAAGACCTGATTGCACGTGTTTCGCGAGTTTGAAATCAGGGTTACAAGTAACCCGTTGTTATAGTTGTAAAACTCGTGGTCAAATAAAATTTATACCGAAACTCCAAGGGAGTCCCGAGTCGAACACAAGGAAGCGACGTTTACTTTAATTGAAAACCGCGCTTTGTTTTGTTTGTTTTTGGTATTTTAGGATTTTGTTATTTTTTTGTAATTTTGAAAGAAGACAAGCAAATGAATCATAAGATAGAGATGGAACAAATATGATATATATATCACTCCAGTGTCGATTACAATAAACTATGAAAGCATAAAAAGAGAGGGGGTGAGAAGAAATCTCCCGAATCGACTGTTCGGCAAGACAACAGCGCCTGGCGAAAGCTCGGACGACGGAGGTGAGGACAAGGACGACGGAGGTGAGATGCAGGAGGATGTCGGGTAGAGGAAAGCTCCGGCATAGCTCCAGAATGGAGGTGAGAAGGCAGAGATGATCTGCTACCAGAATGGAGGTGGGAGGATGGCTCTAAGGTGACCTATGAATGGGGATGGGAAGAGGGATGAATATTTGGTGAGGTAGAGGTTTGCTACACTAATAGGAGCCTTGGGAGCTTGAGAGTAGGCTCTAATGGAGCGTTGGTAGGCTTGCTAGAGCTTAGGAGTAGGTGGGAGTAGAGTAGGTAGAGATGAAGAAAAATGGGGGGTGTAGGGGTGTTTATATAGTGGAGGGAAGGAGAGAATCCCGCGCACAAGCATTCAGTGACAGCTATAAGCGTCACTAAAGGCCGCTCGAGCTGTCGTTGAAGATCCGCATCTCTTCATTGCTTTGGATGGCGCACGCACTGCGCAGGCCATTTAGTGACTGCTGCAAGTGTCACTAAAGACCCACTCTTCTATTGTTGTAAAGCCCGCGCCCAACACTCATGCCCGTAGCTATCAAAGGCGCAGCAATCATCAACCGTTGGATCAGGCGTGGACGACTGTGATTGGGAGAGGAGAGTGCGCGCCTGCCAGCGTTTGAATTTCGCATCGCTGGTGCGTGCGGTGGCTACCGTTGGATGTTGCATCGCACGATTAAGATGCGCCCGCAGATTGCGCGCCTCGCGCGATTGTGGAGATTGGATGGCGGGAGCTGCTCGTGGTCAACTTAAATGCATGCCCCAGATGTCATGCGTGCGATTTGGCATGCGCCTTCGCGTCGGTGGGCGGCATTGGATCACTCATGGGGAATCTCGACCGCTCGATTGCGATCGGGCAACCCTATTGCATCTGACACTGTAGCGGGGCATGACGAATCGTGGCTCGATCTCGCGCTCGCTCTTTGAGAGCGCTCGACCTCATCGCTGCGCTACACTTGTGGGTGTGTTGCGAAGAAGAATTGTGCCCTCTCAGCCATCCGTTGGATTTTCATCCAACGGCTGAGATCACTCGATGGATGGCCTTTGGAGATGTGCGGGTGACTTTGGGTGCTCCAGATGGTGCCACGTGGCACATCTGGACCGCCCACCCTTCATTGCTTACAGAGGATGCCACGGTGCATGGATCGAAGTGATTTTTATGTTGTTGGACTACGATCTTCGCTTCGGATCCATCCGTACGATTGGATTTTTCATTTGAAGTTTGTAAGGACGTCGCATTGCCTCCTAGCCATATAAAATGAATGAATTAATATACAAAACATATAACTATCCTAAATGCCATGCAATGGATGTTATGCAATATTTATAATATGATATGCAATGCTAAGCCTATGAACTATCATAAATAAGCAATTTATCGTGAAACCATGTGTGTTTATCAAGATCGGATTCGTTGGAAAGGGAATTTCCTAAAGAGTCTCCGGTTCAATTCTAGGAAAATTTTATTGATCAATCAAGGAGAACTCTCCAAATGAAACTCGCCAGAGTAGGATTCTTGAGCAATAATGGCCAAAGGACCCATTTGTAAAGAATGATGATAAAGGTAGGGGGCTTATTGTAAGGAATTCAAAAGTTAAGGGCATGTGTGAGAGAGAAAAGAGTTAGACAGGACCAAAATGCAAACTAGGTCAAGATGATCTCAGATTGGATCAAAATTTTGTTACAAATATAATTTGGACCCAAGAAATTCAATGGTGAAGTTAGATTTAGGTTTTGACCAACTTTGACTGGGTAATTTATACAAAAACCTAAATTAGGGCATAGGTTTGTCTGTGACTCTGTTTTATGTCAAAATAGGTTCTGATGGTCAATTCAAGGATGACAAATCCTAGAGAATATTTTTATATGATTTTTAGAGCGTTTAGGTGATTTTATCCTGATCAGAACTTTCGTTAATCAAGCGGGTCTATTTTTAAGGTTTCAGATGTCATTTAATTCTCGAAACGCATGAAAACCCATTTTTGTTTACACGGACCTATTTGTTAGACTTTTAAGACCATTTGACCTTTAATTAATCCCTTATAAATCCTGTGATTGTTCTACAATTGAGATATACTGTTAGAACTACAGTTTTACCCCTGTTTTACTGTCTTTCCCTCAGAATGGATTTGTAATGAATTATGGTTCTCTGGCTGTTATGTAGGAGATTTTATTCCTTGAGTATGACTAATTAAAGCTAGGGATGGCTGATGATATGTTATCATTAATGATGGAGCTAGTTTGCTCCAATAGTACGATTAGATTCCCGCCTTTGGTTTGCGACTTACGCTTAGGTGTACATGCGTCCTTCAGAAATCTCGCATAAGCCGGTACGTGGCAAATCACCTCCATCAAAGGGATGTTTATTTGGACCTGGTCAAAGAGCTTGACCAGGTCCTCCTCGAGAGCCACGGGTTTGGGTTTCCTTTTTCCTTTGGTCAAGGCCTCCGGAAATGGAACCTCTGCAATTTCCTCTAGAATTGGTCTAGGTTCTTGATCTGGGACAGGGGTATCTTGGATGACCAACCTAGGGTTTGGGTTTGAACTACCAGGGTGAGAGTGGCTTGGGTAAGGTGGTTCCTGAGTTATTTTGCCACTACGGGTGGTAACAGAATTCAATCCTGCCTGGTTTTGGGTTGGGGTAGCCAAAAGAGGTGGTTGCTGTTAATAATCTATGTATGATGTTGAAGCCTCCATCCCGTCGGGTGATGGAGCAGAAGGGGCCTGATAGACATAGTGAGCATGGCCCTGAGTCGGGTTCATAATGCGTCTCTAGCTCGGCATGTTATTTGGATTGGGCAGAGGTTGCGAAGGGAGTGCACTAGGTTGGTGGGGATTTTCCATCTGGGCGAGTTAATTGTGAACCTCTGTGATCTCGTCTTTGTGTTGTTTTTGCATAGCTAATTTGTCTTCTGAATGTCAGCCAGAGTTTGAAGGATAAGAGTCATTTGACCTTCTCGAGTTGGCCTGGTTTAGTAAGTCTGGGTGGGTCGAGACTGAGGCAGCTGATATGGACGAGAAACTTGTGGTCGGGGTTGATACTGAGGCCTCTGATTTTGATTGTTCCCTGACCACGTGAAATTAGGATGATTACGCCACCTAGGGTTGTAGGTGTTTGAGAAAGGATCATTCTTGATGGCGTTGAGGTCCTCGCAGGTCTGAGGAACCTCAAAGAAATCAAGAGACGAGGGTTTAGAGTTTGCCCAACTAGAGTAAGTAGATCCGGAGTTTCCTCCAAACCCTAGATTCGACGGGGGTGGGTATGGATCCATCCCCTGAGAAGATCGGTGGAAGATGTTATGCACAGCCTCCCTCCCAGTGGGTGGTTGTGCGAATGGGTTTTGTGTAGAGTTGGCTCATTACAGATGTCGAGTCAGCTCATCCACCTTCTTCTCAATGATCGAGACATTGTCCTGGTGACTGGCCATTAACTCCAAGTCGACAGAAGAAGATAGCCCTGTGTCTCATGTGCTCCTCACAGATTCGTCAATGCACGGGCATTTGTCTGGTTGAACGTGCCCATGGATTCATTATTGATGGAGTTTTTGCACATGTTCTCATGAATCTCCCACACGGTGTCTTCGTGTTGACCCATGATGTTTCCTCCACAGGTCGCATTGAAGAACAATCGAATATCTTCATGGAGTCCCTGGTAAAAAGACTGGACTTGTTTCCATTTAGGAACTTCGTGGTGGGAGAACTTTTGCATGAGATCCAGAAAGCGATCCCATGCCTCATGAAGCGGTTCTCCTGCTTGCTGCATGAAATGTGTGATCTGGTGTCGCAAAGCATTTGTCCGACAAAGAGGGAAGAACTTTTTCAGAAACTCGGATTGCAGTTTAGCCCACATGTTGATTGGACGAGTTAGGGTTTGGTACCAATGAGTGGCCTTGTCTATGTGAGAGAAGGAGAACATTTTCATGAGTAAGATATCTCAATTTTGGGCTTCTAACCCAAAGGTCTGGGCTAGATGCTTGAGTTGCTTGATATGTTGGAAAGGATCTTCGGAATTAAGCCCATGAAATTTAGGAATAGCATGAATCATGTTGGGCTTGAGTTCATTATCAGGACCTCTAGCCAGGATTTGAACTTGAGGTTCGATCACCATCGCAGCGAGATTGTAATGATCTCGCATCATAGGACGTTGCGGTGGATTCATAAAGGCCTGGAATAGATCGTTGAGGCATTGAAGCTAATTCTGGAGATTGTTTTCTTCTTTTTCTGGTTGTTTCATGACTACGGATGAAGGAGATCGAGGTTTAGATGAATCAGAAGATATGTCAATATGGTCGGGTGGTTGCACAAATAGGGAAGTCGAGGCTTGGCCTTAATGAGAGTGAATAGTTAATGGAGGCCTAAGGGTGGTGATGTAAACACATTTACACTACTTAAGATGTCTATTTATGCATGTTCTTAAGCATAGGATTGCATTTCATGATATAAATATTGCATTACATGCATCATCTTGCATTTACAATACTTTGAATAAAATGGAGGTTAATTGTCTCCTTTTATGTGCTTGGACAGGAAAAATATTTTATCAGGGCCTCGGATCAAAGATCCAACCATATGGATGTGATCAGGGTGACGATTGGAGTTCAACGACTCCAAGATCGCCCTAATCAGGCATCCGTAGCATCAGATAGTGAACCGGGAATCCTAAAAGATCAAGAGCCAGGATGGTGTAAATCCGCACTTCAAATGACAAATCCGACCGCACGGATAAATTCGGATCGATGATCGCAGCCCAACGACACAAAAATCGAGTCAATCCGACATCCGTGGCACCATCTACAACTTCCAGAAGATGGACGACCAAGATGGTGCCACGTGGCGCCATCTCAGCCGCCCAAATGGCCGCTTGTATTTTGTGAAGGCCCCCGCTCGATCGCTCTCCGCCGTCAGATGGAGATCCAACGGCTCGCTCGTGCTTAAAAGTGTCTGTGCGACCATTTCATTCCGCGTAGCGCAGCGGCGACGCAGCCCGGGCGAAGTAGAGGTCGCGGGTTCGAGCCGCGGTGAGGGGGTGGAAGGCGCGGGCGAGCGGGCGCGGATGAGCGTTAGATGGAGATCCAACGGCTGTGCGCGCCCGATAGCGTCGACGCGCGATTGGATGCGCGATCGAACGCGCAATCAGACGCGCGGGGGTGCACGCTACGCAGCGGGCGCGGACGAGATTTAAGCCGTCCGATGTCGCGATCGGACGGCTGAAAAGCGGCGAACGTGTGTGGCCGTTGAGCACGCGAGCAGGTGAGGAGGCACACGCGAGCCGGCCACTACGCCCACGTTGGGGCTTTAGTGACGGATTTATCCGTCACTAAAGACCCCTTATTTATTGTTTTGAAGTTGTAATGTCCATTTTGCCCCCACTCCTTGCTACTATAAAAGGAGACCCCCTCTATACGAAATTCTCATCCCTTCTGTCTCCTCTCTACCCCTCCAAAGCGCAAAAGAAGCTTGTCCCACACCCGGGATGCTTCTTACGAGATAAAGTCCAATTTTCGTTCCCCTTCGGAAGTGGATCCCGTGACGATGACGGCGTGCTGTTCCATTCCCGTTCTTCTGCTTCGTCCTCCTTCGTCCTGCTTCGTTCTCCTTCATTTATTTATTTTCTAACTAGCTTTCACTCGTGTTTATTGTTTTGCAGAGACCTCCATCAAGGAATCAACAAGCAGTAGATTGGAGTAAAGTGCAGTTGAAGACAACTGTAAGTGCTCCCCCATTCTTTCCCCCTCCATACATTTCATTCGCCACATTAAATCCAAATCCCAATTAACCTAGGTGTTTGCATAAATCCTAAGAATAGTTTGGTTGTTTGGATTTCCACTCACATTCATTCCACCCTCATCCATAAAAAAAAATAACAAAAAGATAATCTTGTGGGGTAATATTGAACAAACACACAATACACACCCACATTCAAGGCACTTGATCAACTTGATTTATTTTCTACTCAATCAGGTTCTGATCTGTGGAACCGGTACACACAAAACAACACATAACAGAGTAGAAATCATTCTAGGTTAATCATCTTTGAGTGCCTAACTTAGTGGTGCATTTGTGGCCAGTTGTTTGAGTTGTTTGGGCCGCACAACTTTATTTTAAAACCAACTCATCAAGTAGCTCCTCCTTAGGGTTTTCAATCTAGGTATATTCCAGGCACTCCACTTTCTTTCTGATTTTAAAGGAAAACGATCTTCACCCGTGTTTTACAACTTGGTTTGCCAGGAAACTTGATTGCAATTCACCTAATTTAAAACCCTAAAAGCTATTTAAGCAAGATTTGAACACTAAAATTCACACATTATCAATAATCTTGCTTGAAAACCTTGGTTGTACACGCACTTACACAAATCTCAATCAATCATTAAGGGCACAACCCATTGTAAGGGGCCATCACATTCCATAAGCACCACAATCCCGGGCCTTAATAAAATTGAGTAGACGTTGGCCTTAAGGTTTGATTCGCTCTTCAGGGCCTAGTATGAGATTATTTTTGATTAACCTACTTGTACTGATTAATCTGATGTCTAGCTAGGGGAGCATAGTCAAACGATCGCGGCTGGGAGGTACACTAGGAACCGGAGGCGAAAGCCAAAGGAAGAACCTTCTCCCCAGTCCCTCCTTCTAACTGGTTGGATTAAACAGACGCAAGTAAAGTAAATCACTTACAGTCTTAAGGCTGGTTTTGGGAGTCAGTAGATCCTTAGGCTACCCCACTTAAGGACAACCTTGTTTTGTTGTGCTGCAGGGTCCACATCCCCAGTCCTTCCGACCTTCTCCTAGTTTATGCTGGGAAGACAGTCATTGAATCCTCGATTGGAAGGACCGTTAGAACATTCTAGGAGGCGCAAGTTAGATTTTGGTCAATTTGATCCCATGGCCGAACAACAGCCTCCTCTGCTTGAAAATCCACAAGAAGAATTTAGAAGGCAGCTGGAACAAATGCAGAGAATGCAAGAATGGTTTCAGAGAATGCAAGGCGCTCAGCCCTTGAAGGATTTTTATGATCCTTCGAATTACGGGGAACGTCTCGGCGTCTAGATTCCAGCCGGTGACGTAGAAATCAAGCCCCAGGTGTTAAGCCTTATTAAACATTATCATGGGCTTGGCTCCGAAGATCCGTTTCAGCACTTGGAGGATTTGACCACTTTGGTCCAGACCACCAAGTCTCGAAATGTTAACGAGGAGCAAATGATCATGAGGCTCTTCCCCCACTCTCTTAGGGATAAAGCCGCGCATTGGTATAGGACAATAGGAAGACCAATTACAACTTGGAATGAGTTGAAATTGGCCTTTCTGAAGAAATTCTTCCCAGTCGGTCGTACCAATGCTTTGAGACGGGCAATCACTACTTTTACCCAGCGGCCGGGGGAGTAGTTTCATGTGGCCTGGGAGCGATTTTCGGACTTATTGCGGAGGTGTCCAGACCACGAGGTGCCGAAATGGCAACTCGTGCAGATCTTCTATCATGGGTTGAATGAGCAACTCAGAAACCATGTGGATGCTTCTTGCGGAGGCAATTTCCTCAATAAAGATGCAGATAGTGCACATGGTTTATTTGAGGAAATGAGTGAGAATTCAATTAATCATGCCTCCATGGATACTTTTAACCGGTCCCAGCAACCCAGATCAAATGTCAATGAAGTCCATGACTCTCATTCATTTGATATGGAATTGATTTGTAATAAACTTGACAAGGTGGACTTGGTTGCTAAAAAAATGGAAGAGTGGATGGCTGGCAATTCTATGAACAACTTTCAATCCACTCAATCCCAAAATTCGGGATTCCATTCCTCACGAGCTCCTTCTGGACGGGAGTTCGTGAATCAACTCGATGCGACTCAATCTATGAGTCAGCATTTCTCGGAACCCCACGGGTTCCCAACTGGGGCCTTTGATCCCAGTTTTTCTGATCCTTCCCTTTCTTTCTCTCCATCCTCACCCTATGAGGATGTCTGTGCTGTACAAAAGAATGTTAGATCCAACCCCTACTCGAATGCCTATAATCCAGGTTGGAGAAACCACCCTAACTTCTCTTGGAAAAATCCGAGGCAACAGACCCAATTCCGACCCAGCAACTATGTTCCGCAACGTCCAATGGGTCAGGGTCAAGTATATACTTAGTTGCCTCCGAATCAAGTCAATCAGCCAACTTGGAATGCCCGTCAACTCGCAGGGTAGGCTGATTTGAACCGTCAAATGGTAGAGATGCAAGGATCTATGCTCCAACTTATGCAGCAAATGAAAAACTCACTGGACAACTTGCAATCCGGGCTCATTGCTAACTCTCGTCAACCCGGATCTCTACCATCCCAACCCGTACCCAACCCGCGAAACATTCTAAATTCGGGCAATCCAGCCCAAGGGTACGGAAATCAGAGGGATCCGCACGCACATGCTCAGGTGGTTGAGCAGGGTTCCTTGCCTTCTTCTTCTGCTAATCAACAATTCATGGTCAATCAAGCCCCTCCAATCTTTCTTAACCCTCCCTAAGACCCAAATTCTTACGCTTCTGCAAATTCTGCCACTTTGAGGAGTGGTAAGAAGACTCAGGATCCACAACCACACTATTCTGATCTTTTGAATCCTGAAGAATCTGTGGAGAGAGAGGAGAATTCTAGAGGGGAAATCAAGGCTCAGGAACCTGATTCCAAAGATCTGACTCATGTTCCTTTTCCTGAAGCCTTAGCCAAAGCAAGGAAGAAGTCTATTGATAGCAATGAGGAGCTTCTGAATTTATTTAAGAATGTTGAGATCAATATTCCGCTCCTTGATGCTATTAAGCACATACCGGCTTACGCAAAATTTTTAAAGGAATTTATGTACACAAAAGCGTAAGTCGAGAGAATCTGTTCCGAGGAAGGTGGTACTTTCCGAGCAGGCTAGCTTTGTTATCCTGCACTACCTCCCTCAGAGAAAGAGAGATCCTGGTGCTCCTTTGATTTCTTGCGTTATCGGAGATTACACATTTGATAGAGCACTTTTGAATCTCGGTGCATTCATCAACCTAATCTCGACTTCTCTTTATGGGAAGTTTGGGTTAGGTTAACTTCGGCCAACTTCAGTAACGCTACAGTTAGCGGACCGTTCGGTCACAAACCCGCGAGGCGTTATTGAAGATGTTATAGTTAAGGTCAAGGATTTCTATTTTCCTGTAGATTTCCTTGTCCTTGACATGGATGTACCAGATAATCTGAGGAACACGCCCATCATTCTGGGGCGTCCGTTCCTGGCTACCGCAAAGGCCAACATTAATTGTGAAAGCGGTAGCATGGAAATCGCCTTTGGGGACCAACGAATGAAATTGGATATTTTTAAGGCGATAAACAAATTTGAGGATTGTGGATTTATTGAGGAACTTGATGAGGATAATGTTAATATTGAAACTTGTTTGACAGTTTCTTCAATTGAAAGTTCCTCTTTGGTTGATGAATTTGACCCGCAACCCTCTGACCTGACATCTTCGGAAGAGGTTACTGATTTTGTTCACTCAAAACCTCTTCCTCTTGTTGAATCTTCAGCATCTACCCTACCATCAATCATTACCCCACCCCAGCTTGAATTGAAACCATTGCCTGAGAATTTAAAATATCAATTTTTAGGACTGCAGAATACGCTCCCTGTGATTAGTAGTGCTAAATTGACAAAGGAGCAAGAGACTAAATTAATTAAGGTCCTAAAGGAACATAAGGAGGCAATTGGTTGGACAATTCATGACCTCAGGGGGATCGAGCCATCTTACTGTAATCATAGAATATTTTTGGAAGATGGATCCCGCCCTTCTCGCCAGATGCAGAGGAGATTAAATCCAAATATGCGAGAAGTGGTCAAAAAGGAAATCATCAAGTGGCTCGATACAGGAATTATTTATCCAATCTCTGACAGTCCTTGGGTAAGTCCAGTTCAAATTGTTCCAAAGAAAGCCGGGATTACTGTTGTGACTAATGAGAGAGGTGAATCTGTCACAACTCGTTCAGCTTCCTCTTGGAGAGTTTGTATTGATTACAGGAAGTTGAACACAACCACTAAAAAGGATCATTTTCCCCTGCCCTTCATTGATCAAATCTTGGAAAAATTAGCTGGGCAGAAGTACTTCTGTTTTCTTGATGGCTACTCGGGATATAATCAAGTTCCTATCCATCTTGAGGATAAGGAAAAAACTACTTTCACCTGTCCCTACGGAACCTTTGCTTTTAGTAGGATGCCTTTTGGGTTATGCAATGCACCTGCGACTTTTCAAAGGTGTATGCTAGCCATATTTTCCGACATGGTGGGAGAGTTTATGGAAGTCTTCATGGATGATTTCTCTGTTTTCGGAGAATCATTTGACTCTTGTTTGGCTAATTTAGAAATGATTCTTAAGGGATGTATCAAGACACGACTGGTCCTTAGCTGGGAAAAGAGTCATTTCATGATCCAAGAAGGCATTGTTTTGGGTCATGTAATCTCTGAACGGGGAATTGAAGTGGACAAAGCTAAGGTTGATGCTATCGCTAAACTTCCTCATCCCACATCAGTTAAACAAATCATATCATTTCTTGGCCATGTGGGATTTTATCGATGATTCATCAAGGATTTCTCGAAGGTTGCTTGTCCTTTGAGCAATCTTCTTGCCAAAGAAACGTCGTTTGTTTTTGACGAATCATGCCGAAAGGCATTTGATTTTCTGAAAACGGCAATCACTTGTGCTCCAATTTTGCAACCACCAATTTGGACAGCCCCATTTGAGATCATGACCGACGCTTCTGATTACGCGGTCGGGGCTGTCCTGGGTCAGAAAATTGACCGAAAGCCCTCTGTCATTTACTACGCTAGTAAAACTCTGGATGAAGCCCAGAGGAATTATACTGTTACTGAAAAGGAATTACTAGCTGCGGTATTTGCTTTGGAAAAATTCAAAGCTTATCGCTTGGGGTCTCATGTTATTGTTTATACCGACCACTCGACCTTGAGACATCTCTTGGCTAAAAAGGATGCTAAACCCTGGCTTATTCGTTGGATTCTTCTTCTTCAAGAATTTGATCTTGAAATCAGGGATAAAGCCGGGGTAGAAAATGTGGTAGCGGATCATTTGTCGAGACTCCTAGGTGATTCTTCTTATTCGGATATTCTGATTGCTGACACTTTTCCAGACGAAACCATTCTTACAGTTTTAGGTGTCCACTCCCCATGGTTTGCTGACATTGTTAACTATTTGGCCGTTGGTCAAATCCCCCAGGATTGGACCAAGTAACAACGAGATAGACTCAAATCTGAGGCCAAATACTACTTTTGGGAGGACCCTGAACTGTATCGCATCGGCTCTGATCATATTATTTGCCGATGCATACCGGAGAATGAATTCAACAGTATACTCGAGTTCTGCCATGCATTTGGGTGTGGTGGACATTTTTCCGAAAGAAAGACGGCTGCAAAAATCTTGCAATCTGGCTTCTATTGGCCGTCTTTATTCAAGGATGCCCAGGACTTCTCAAGGTCATGTTCTCGATGTCAGTCACTCGGGAACATAACTAAGAGAGACATAATGCCCCTAAACCCTATTCTTCCTGTAGAAATTTTCGATGTTTGGGGCATCGATTTCATGGGAACCTTTATCCCTTCATTTGGACATCAGTACATTCTTGTTGCTGTTGATTATGTGTCCAAATGGATTGAGGCAATTCCCACCCGAACCAATGACCACAAGGTGGTCATCAATTTTGTCAAGAAAAATATCTTCAGTAGGTTCGGGATTCCGAGGGCTATCATCAGTGATGGTGGCACTTATTTTACTAATGCCCAATTCCGGAATTTATTAGCCAAATACGGGGTTAATCATCGAATTTCCACACCTTACCATCCCCAAACGAATGGACAAGCAGAGATCTCCAATCGAGAGATCAAGAACATTCTGCAAAAAACGGTTAGGCCTGATCGTAAGGATTGGACTCAAAAGCTTGAGGACGCTCTTTGGGCCTACCGTACGGCGTATAAAACGCCCATCAGCATGTCTCCATTCCGTTTGGTGTATGGAAAGGCATGCCATCTACCCGTAGAGATTGAACATAGGGCATTCTGGGCAATCAAACAATGCAATTTAGATCTGAATCTAGCTGGAAAGACCAGGAAACTCCAACTATCTGAGTTGGAGGAGCTTAGAAGTGATGCTTATGAGAATGCCAAGATCTACAAGGCTCGGACCAAAGCTCTACATGATCCGCAAGAGTTTTGAGCCAAACCAAAAGGTCTGGTTATTTGATTCTAAACTTAAGCTATTTCCTGGTAAACTTAGATCTAAATGGAATGGCCCATTCATAATTGATCAGATTTTTCCTAATGGTGTCGTTCAGATTTCTGACCCAAAGACGGGTAACACCTTTAAAGTTAACGGTCAACGTTTAAAGCCTGTTGTTGACCGTAATCTTCCAGAACCCGTCTCAGACTCTGTTGCTCTAGCCATTCTGTGACTTCTTTGGCTGGACTTCGCCTAGCTGATGGCATTAAACTCAGCAATTGTACATATGACACAAGGCTGATACGAGCTTCATATCCAAGTGACATCTTTCATATTCTACCCTTTCTTTCATGTCTCTTTTTCAATGACGACATTGCATCAGCTAGGCATGGGGGGGTGGATTCATTCTTGAATTATTTGGTCAGCCTTGTGAAATCCATGTAAATTATTTCTCTTCTAATAAAAAAAAAATTAGGAAGGATTAGTTGGACATTAGGACTTTTCAATCCTAAGAAATTTTACATTAAGATCTGAACACAAAAATCCCTCAGGTCTTTGGACTTAATTAGCCTGGGTATCCACTAAAATGTGGATTTGTTTTTGAGTACTCGCCATCTTAATTCTATTATAATCGGAATAAATAAGTTTGGGTGATAAGTACACGACTTATCAACCCGCCCTCTGATTTGAGGGAATTTTGAGTTTTAAGCATCTACACACTTTCTTTGCACTGACTCGTTGTTCGGTGATTCTAACGGAAATTGGGTAGCTAATGAACCTTCTAGGGTGATATGGCTGGCAAGTTATCGTGGGTAATAGCCCATAGGTAGGTTGTCCAAAGCCCAATCACTGGACCTTTCTTAGTTTGCTGCCTTTAGGTAAATCTTAGACTAGGGAAGCCACCTACTTAAAAAAAAAAAAAGGGAGAAAAGAACAAAAAGAAATAAGCCACACTTCGCCGTACGAGTATGGCTAGCAAGTTGTCGGTGGTAACAGCTCATCGACTGGTTGTCCAGAACCCAGCTCAGAAATGCACCAAAAATTCCCAAAACACTTAGGAAGAAGCGGAGAAGTAGAATAAACCGGGGAGATATACACTGGATTCACCCTTGTGTTGACCCCGTAAAAAAAAAAAGTAGGGAGAAAGCTACCGGCTGCAAAGATACACTTTTAGGTAGAATTCTGGTTAGGTCACCTAGAGGCGTAGAAATCCGAAGTCCGTTCTAACTGCCGGTCAATGAGTCTATCACAATCACAATAAGATGCTTAAAGCTTAGGGTTCTCATCAAATTTTGGGTGAGTTGAATGGCTGTAGAAAGCCACTCTTAAACTCGAAAATTTGAAAATCCAAAAAAAAATTAGAAAAGAGAAAAAGAGAAAAAGAAAATTTTCTTTTAATAAGGCGAGGGCTTGAAGCGGTCTGCATTTTAGCTGATACCCGGGCACTGTTGTGTCTTTTAAAGTTCAGTTCCTAAGTAGACAATTTCTTAATGATTGAAAAATAACTCAAGTCCAAATAATCTAACCTAATTCTTTTATAAATAGCATATAGTTTTTGCTAGGGACTAGCAAAAGATAGGCATGGGGGTATGATGTAAACACATTTGCACTACTTAAGATGTCTATTTATACATGTTCTTAAGCATAGGATTGCATTTCATGATATAAATATTGCATTACATGCATCATCTTGCATTTAGAATACTTTGAATAAAATGTAGGTTAATTGTCTCCTTTTATGTGCTTGAACATGACAAATATTTGATCAGGGCCTCAGATTAAAGATCCAACCGTACGGATGTGATCAGGGCGACGATTGGAGTTCAACGACTCCAAGATCGCCCTAATCAGGCATCCGTAGCATCAGATAGTGACCCGGGAACCCTAGAAGATCAAGGGCCAGGATGGTGTAAATCCGAACTTCAAATGACAAATCCGACCGCACGGATGAATTCGAATCGACGATCGCAGCCCAACGACACAAAAATCGAGTTAATCCGACATCCGTGGCACCATCTACAACTTCCAGGAGATGGACGGCCAAGATGGCGCCACGTGGCGCCATCTCAGCCGCCCAAATGGCCGCTTGCATTTTGTGAAGGCCCTCGCCCAATCGCTCTCCACCGTCAGATGGAGATCCAACGGCTGTGGTCGCTCGCGCTTAAAAGCGTCCGCGCGACCATTTCGTCCGCGTAGCGCAGCGGCGACGTAGCCGCGGGCGAAGCAGAGGTCGCGGGTTCGAGCTACGGTGAGGGGGTGGAAGGCGCGGGCCAGCAGGCGCGAACCTGCTTCGTCCTCCTTCGTCCTCCTTCGTCCTGCTTCGTTCTCCTTCATCCAGGCGTCGTCCCGTCCGGCTCGTCCTCCAATTAATCGTCGAGGAGGATAACTTCTCTCTCCCATTCTTATTTGCAGCTTTTCTAGTGTAGAATTTTCCTGCTTTATAGTGTAATTGATTTTCCGCTTTCTAGTGTAACTTTTATAAACAAGTGAAATATTGAATGCATGTTCTCTTTCTCTCTCTCTCTCTCTCTCTCTCTTAGTTTGATAGCGCCATTTGTAATTATATCGCCTTACTTATAAAAAAAAAACCTAGAAAAATATAATTTCGAATATAGATTAACGTAGCCTCCCTGTGTTCGACCCGGAATTCTTTTCGGTATAAATTTTATTTGTTGAACACGAATTCTTCGCTTTCGAACTACAATGACAGGTTTTCCAAAACCAATCTCGTAAGCGTAGCGATTCACGAAAAATACCGTTCAACTGGTGGTCTTAGGGACCTTCTCCCAAACATGCATCGATGGAGAAGTCGAGGGACCCAAGTCAAGACACCCCTAGATCAGGATGATATAGTGTGATGGACCCAATCAAGACACCAAAATATCTTTGGATGACTATAGAGGTTCGGGGCGGATGAAACTCCTAGATCAGAAAGTCGTCTACCTGATAATTACCTGGGCAGCCTGGAAGGGAGAGTCCTACAAAGACCCTTACACGATAGAGCGTCCCCACGAGTTACAGGGTTTCCCCCACCCAATCTTCATTGTCACTGAGGGTCCTGGTAGACTAGAATGGATAACTTGACCTCTTAATTCTAGTAATTTTAAGTTTAGAGTGTGGGTGCTTAGGATTTCACTTGAACTTTAAGATGTTTTTGTAAGTAGTGACCTAATTTGAAGATTGGTTGACCCTGCAAGGTGAGTCAACTTCACCTTATTTGTCCTTGATTACTAGGTCTCACTTTTAGGATTCAAGTGAGATTTAGAGCTTGATTCTTAGAGTTTTCCTGTTTAGGTAAGTTCAATCAAGGCTTAGGATGCACACAGTTTGGGAAGATTGATTTTTTTTAAAGTGTCTCTAGAACCATAGAATAAGAACCCTAATTGGCCCTAATTGGTCAATCAATTAGTTCCAAATTTGGTACTTAGGGCTTAATCAAGAAGGTGGTAGCTCTGGGTGTCTTAAATCTCTTAATAGGTGCAGAAATCAGGTTTGGGATATTTTTGAAAATGAATCAAATTAGGCAACTTGTTGTGATTGAATCTAAATATAGAATGTAAGTTGGTCCTAATTGATTTTTTTCATGTTTTAGCTTTTCAGAATTAGGGGCTTAATGAAGATGGAAAATGAGATTACCTGCCCCTGGAGTGGTTGTTGTGCAGTTGATCTTGCTTGGTTAAATCCCTGCATAATCACAATCAAAAGAGATAAATCAAGTTAGTATCAAGTCAGGAATCTTAATCAAGAGATCAAATTGTGCGTTGCTCCTCGGCAACGGCACCAAAATGTTAACGCGAAATTGTTGATGTTTAAGAAATGCATTATAGTATAGGACAATATCGCATTAAACACTTAAATTTATAACTCATAAAAGTCTGAGGTCGAACACAGGGAGTAATCAGTCAATCAATCTCAAGATCACAATTCTAAGTAAGAGATATAAACAATTGCAATCAGAATTGATTCAAGAATGATATATCAAGATTCAAATAACAATGTGCAAAAGTTGATGGGTTAAAATGCTGATTAACCCTTTTTAATTAAGTTAAAGTATCTCAAATTAATGAATAGTGAATTCAACTAAATATTCCATGTCAACTTAAGTATTTCAATAATACAACAGTGACTCAGAACTAGCAACAGAGGCAAAGGCCTCTCTTTTCCTTCAGGCCTTAGGGAGAGGCAAGCACTGCACAACAACTTTAGAGGCGAAGGCCTCTCAAATTTCGTTAAGTGTAGAGAGCAGCAGAGGGCAAAATCCTCCCCCTTCTCTCTCTCTCTCTCTCTCTCTCTCTCTCTCTCTCTTTCTTTCTCCTCTTTCTCTTTCAGAATCAGGTGAACCATACTAGACCTAGGTAACAGGGTAAACGGACCAAGGCCCAGACATGCGAGGTGTGAGTGCGGGCGAGGGCGTGCGTATGCATGTGCATGAGCGGGACCTCACCCCGTGTGCATGCTGAGGTGAAGAGACTTAAACAGAAATTCAATTTGTATGCTACGTGTGCATTTGTTCTATTCAATGTGGGTAAAACCCACATCCCTCTTTTGCGCAAAGCTGTAGCTGTGTCCTCATCCAATTGATGCAGCCACAGAGCTGAGGTCCTCAATTGACGACTTGAATGCTTTCGTGGAACTTGTTCACAGCGCCTGGAGATCTTGTGGCTTGAAGCTCGAAGAATGGGGCGGTGAAGATGGCAGCGGTGGCGGAGCTCCAGCAGATCCCTAAAAGCAAGAATTCGATCTTTCGACCTCGTTAAACTAGTTCAAAAGGTCCGTCGGAGAACGGCGAACGTAGTGGTGGTGATGGTGTGGCGTAAGGATGCCTGTGGTGGTCGAATGACCTCGGGAAGGTGGTGCATGGATGGTGGTGTTCGGTGGCACTGAGGAGAGGCCAATAGCCTTAATAACTTGAGGGCTTTTTCTCTCTGGAACACGACGGCGCTAATAGGGGTGGAGCGGTGGCGTTTCGAGCAGTGGCGTGGCGGGAAGGCTTCGTCGAAGCATCGCCGGAGCGGATGAAGACATGGTGTGGTGGGTGATAGCGCGGTTGATTTGAAGTGTAGGTAAGGGGGAAATGATGTCGGGGAGTAGAGGAGAAGGTAGAGGGACTTAGGAATGAGGAAGAACGTTGGAGAGCTCCAATCGTGGCTTGACCGGAGCTGAAGAAGGAGATGGAGACAGCAAGGCGGCGATGGCGATTGAGGCAGAGGAATGCCCTCCCTTTGACCGGAGAGGTGCGCGAGGAAGAGAGGAAGACGGTGGCACCTCTAATTTGATGGTTGGAGGTGCAGAGGAGCAGGACGGAGAGAGGTCACTGGAGCAGAGGTGTTTGGTGGTCGGAGAGGGTAGATTGGGGTATTTTGACTCACCAAAACTTGCAAAGGAGATCGGCCTTGCGACCTAGGTCTTTAAATAGGGCTTAGAACGACATTCCAAGCTTGGAAGCACGTGGTGCTTTCACGACAAAGAGACCCTCATCTCCCATGCGTTCGCATGGGAGATTGGGAAAGAATTGGTGTCCAAGGATGAGCTTGATTGAAAGAGAATTGATATAGACACATCTATTTAGGTTAAAATGCCTAATCATGCATGTTCCTAGGCTTAGATTTGCTTTTCATGTTATAAATATTGCATAACATGCATCATTATGCATTTATAGTAGTTGTATATATTTTAGTTTAATTAGGTCCTTTTTATGGTCAGGAGAGAAGATTTATTTCCGGGCCTTGGATGGACGATCGGACCGTACGGATCTAATTAGGACTATGATTGGAATCCAACGTCTCCGAAATCGTCTAGATCGCAGTCCCGTAGCATCATACGAAGTTCGAGGAAGATCAATGGTTAGGGGGCAATGCGACATCCATATGGGCTTCGGATGAAAAATCAGGCCATATGGATGGATCCGAAGCAACGATCACAGTCCGGGAACATGGGAATCATCTCGATCTGAGCACCGTGACACCCCCTGCAATAGAAAGAAGAATGGATGACCCAGATGGCTCCATGTGGCACCATCCAGTTCGCCCAACATCGGCCAGCATCATCTGCGACCTTCATTCCTAGCTGTTGGATCTTGATCCAACGCCTGGGAATGCTCCTCCACCGCACGGGCTAAGTCATCCCCTCGACCTTTTGGACGTCTTGGCACAGTGGTTAAGCACCTGACCCTCAAGGGAGGGGTGCGGGTTCGAATCCCTACAGCCCCTCCCAATTGGCCAATTGAGCACACGCAGCACAAGCCCAGTGCATGCGCGTGCATGCAACAGCAGCGCATAGCGTAGTGCCTGTGTGCACAATACAACGCCAACACGCGAGCGTACGTGCGTGACAAGGAGCGCGCAATGCGCACACTAGCGGAGCGTGACCAGCGAGGATATGCATGGATCTTCAACGACGTGGGCCTTTAGTGACGCTTGTAGCTGTCACTAATGGTCTGCGTGCACCAGCAAGAGGAATTGAAGGGAGGATCTTCAACGATAGCTGCAGGGATCTATAGTGATGTTTACGGATATCAGTAATGACACAGATGCGAATTTGTTCTTCCTCCACTATAAAAGGACCTACCCACCACCATTCCAAACCATCTCTTCCTTTCTTCCTCTCACCACCTCCAAGGCCTTAGAGAGCTTTTCCCAAGCCCAGGATGCTCCTCTAGAGTAGAAAATCAAATAGTTTTCCCTCCCCTCATCCCCATTCGTGGAGCATCCCATGGCCATGCTCTCACCACCATTCGGGAAGAAGATCCTTGCCGCGACGCTATCCTGCCCCATCCTCCGTCCTCTTGCTTCGTCCTCCTTCGTCCTGCTCCTCACCACCTTCCTCCAAGTGACGTCAGAGCGAGTCATTCTCCGAGCAACCGTTGAGGGAGATTTCTCTCACCTCTTTCTATGTTCTTTTTTTCACTTTCGTAGTGTAGTTTTCCTACTTTCATAATTGTAGAAAATATTCATGAGATAAATAAATGATTGTTTCTCTCTCTCTCTTTCTTATTTTTGCAAGTAGATAAAGTTTTCATCGACCTAATCTCTTGCTTGATAAAAATACAAAAAAATTAGAAAAGATAAAAATGATAAAAATGAATAAAAGAGAAACGTGGATTTTCAAAGCTAAATGTTCGCCTCCCCGTGTTCGACCCAGGACTCACTTTTCGAGTTTCAATTATAAATTTTATCTGATAGACGTGTTTTGCGAGCTATGACGACGGGTCCTCCAAACCCTCATTTTAATTCACGAAACACGCCCCCATCAAGAATTCCTCAAGGAATCTTTGGTTCAAATCTGGGACTAATTGATTGAGAAACGAGCGAGAAAATGTCGCTCGAATCTCGTCGGAGATGCTACAGCTAGTCCTAATGGCGGCAAGGACCTGGATGTGAAGAAGGTGAGGAAGTTAGGGGAGTCCTTGCAAGGTTTTCAAAAGCTGAGGGGTTCTTTGTAAGAAATAGAGTCAGAACAGGATTAAAATGAAAACTAGGTTAAGATGATCTCTGATTTGGTCCAAATTTTGATAAAAATCTAATTTAGACCCAAGGAATCTAATGGTGAAGTCGGATTTAGGTTTGGACCAAGTTTGACTAGGTAAATTGCGTAGAAACCAAATTAGGGCAACTGTTTACCTGAGACTCTATCTTTGGTCAAAATAGGTTCAGATGGTCAAATTAAGGATGCAAAACCCTAGATAATATTTTTATATGATTTTTAGAGGATTTATATGAGCTTTATCTTGACCAGAACCCTAGTTAATTAAGCCGATCTATTTTTAGGGTTTCAGATGTCCGCTACTTCTTGAAATGCGTGAAAACTCGTTTCTGTCTGTATGGACTCACTTGTTAGACATTAATGACCATATGACATTCAATAAACCCCTGAAGTACCCCGTGGTTATTTTGTATTTGTGAAAAAATGGTAAAGTTGCAAAAATAACCCTATTTTCATCTGTTCTTCTCAAAATAGAATGTTAAGCACTTAGGACCCTCTGAAGGTTATGTAGGAGCTTTTATTGACTTTATCAGATCAAATTGAGCTAGTTATGGCTCAAAATGGTGTTCCCATCACAACATCTTGATGCGAAGCAAGAGCAGGTATTACGTCTTCATGGAGACTTGTTACAGCATGATGCAGAGCACCTAGAGGATCCTGATGTGGAGCAGTAGGACGATATTGACTTTGTTACTCCCCTAGGATCGATAGTTGATTGATTGCGCAGCAATCATAGGACTTAAATGACCTGAATTAAGTTAGAACTTAGCATAATTGTAGTATAATTCATACATTAGTGGCATACATTGCATCTTTTCTGCTTTACTGAAATAATAAGGAAATAATGAACTGATTATTGTACTATTTGGATTGTAGGAAAATAAGAAGCTCAGGAGATGTCCTGAAGCTAGACTTGAAGATGGGAAAAAGCCAGTGCTGCAGTAGAGCTAGAGCAGAAGCCTTAGGAATAAAGCTACTCAAGATGTAGACATAATGTAGGGAAGAGGTATACTACATTACGGTAGGGTTTTACTGTTTGAGTCAAATTATGAAGAACATATCATCTTCCCTGGCCTTAGGAAAGCCTTAGATATCCTCCTAAACCTTGGCCACCCTTAGATTAGGTCAACTTAGCCTGGAATACCTCAAAACCCATCTTCCAGCCCATCTTTGGATGTCCAGGTAGGTTGCTGGACGTCCAGAACCCTTAGACACCACCCGCAGAACCTAGAACCCAATTTGCTAGAATATTAGACATCTGGACAAGGTGTTAGACGTTCAATTTCTGCAAAAATCCAAGACAAAACCTAAACTTCACCCTAATTCAACATTGGACATCTAGACCAGAGATTTAGACTTCTGATTTTGAAGTATAAGTCATCTGATTACTAAATCAGATGTCTGGAACCCCTCTTCAGATGTTATTTTTGAAATCAAGCCTAGAATTTGATTTCTCAAGCCCCTAAACTTAATCCTACACCCTAGGGAACCTAAATTAAGGTGCCCCAAGCCTAATACACTACTCTAAGACCCTCCTAAGATCCTAATTAGGTTCTCACTAAGCCCAATTAACTCAGATCTAGTCAATTACATTCCACCTAGTCAATTGGATTCATAGAGTCCAATTTAGCTCAATCCTCAACCAACACAAGCCCAATTGGACTCAGTAAGAGTCTAATTGACTTAAGCTTGACCTAATTGGGTACTTTCTCTCCCAATTATACACACATCCACTCAATTAAACTTGTAGTGAGTTTAGTTTCACTTATCACATTAGTATTATGGTTTATAAAGCTATTTCTAGAAACATACCTAAACCCAATTGCCTAGACATATAGGACTTGACGTAAACCACCTAGCCACTATTGATACTCACGCACACACACACACACACTACCACTTGGCCACCCTCTCTAGAATTCTCTAGAATGGCCTCCAAGTGGTGCCACCTTGAAAGGCTAAAAATGGCCTTTCAAGGAGTCTACAACTCCTTCCCATGAAAAGTGGATCTAGAAGACCCACTTCAAATGGGTTGGACAACCACCTTGGGAGCTCTTCTAGAGAATTTCACACTTCTCTAGATGAGACACCCCTTGGTTTATTTAAAGACCCTCTTGGATGGCCATGCACCCCATCTAGAACTTGGACTCCATCTTCATCTTCACACCACTGTCGGGCTCCACCATTATCTTCACTCCACCTCCACGTCCAAGAGCTAGAGCACCTCCACCACCCTCTCAAGAGGCTAGCCACACACCTTGGCCGTCCCTCTTTCCCCTCCTACCACCTTAAGCCACACAGCCATTGGAGACCACCTCCAATGTCCTGTTGATGGGAACACCATTATGAGCCATAACTAGCTCAATTTAGTCATTATCAAGGAATAAATGCTCCTACATAACTACCAGAGAGCCATAATTAATTGCATAATCATTTCAAGAGAAAGATAAGAAATCAGGGTTAAACTGTAATTTTACCACCATATCTTGAATGAAGAACCACGAGTTTTTCTCAGGGGTTAATTAAGGGTCAAAAGGTCTTAAAAGTCCAACAAGTGGGTTAATACAGACAGAAAAGAGCTTTCATGTGTTTTGAGAATTAAATGACTTTTGAAACCCTAAAACCAGACCCCCTTAATTAACTGAGATTCTGGTCAGGATAAAATTTTTATAAACCCTCTAAAATTCATAGAAAAATATTCTCTAGGGTTTGGTACCTTCAATTTGACCATCAGAACCCATCTTGACCCAAAACAAAGTCTCAGACAGATATTTTCCCTAATTTAGGTTTCTGCATAAATTACCCAGTCAAACTTGTTCAAAAGCAAAATCCAATTTCACCATTGGATTCCTTAAATTCAAATTAGGTTTGTACGAAAATTTAGACCTAATTTGAGATCATCTTGACCTAGTTTGCAACTTGGTCCTATTTGATCACACATATGCCCTTAACTTTTAAAATTATTAGAAAAAGGTCCCTAACTTTGTCATCATTTTCACAAACAGGCCTCTACCACCATGAATCCTATTCCTACAGACTCCGGCGACCTAAAATTGGCAAGTTCTCCTAGATTCCTTGACGAATCCCTCTCAGATTTAAAAGGGAAGTTCGTCAAGGAATTCTCTTCCTTTTGAGCCAATTCCCATGCCCTAAAACCTTCCCAATCTCTCATGCGAATGCATGAGAGATTAGGGTATTCTAGAATTCCTATCTTTGGAAGCTTGCTTCCCAAGCCCAAAGCTCCCTCCAAAGGCCTATAGAAGGACCTCCAGATCATACCGAATCTCTTAAGCTCGATTTCGACTGGATCTACCCTAAATTCTTTCCTCTTAATCCGGCCGAAAGGATCATCGAGCTCCGACGACTCCCTGCCTCTCCTCATCATCTGACCGCAATATCAGCGGAAAATACTACTTCCTCGTCTTCCTCCGCGTTGCGCAATACTGGCCGACATCCCTATCTCCATCCTTTCCGTCATCACCCCACCGAAGCCATCTTCGTCTCCAGCGTCGGCCATACCGTAACCGGTGCTAACTCTGATCCCCATCGTCCGCTACCTCTCTCTATCAACTCCTCAGCTTCTCCCCATCACGGCAACACCTTCGACACTCCGCTTCGACCTCCGCATCAACCTCCGTGACTCTGTCTTCCATCTCACCAGCATACCACCAGCGAGTGCTAGCGGCCACCATAGACAACCTACGCTGCTGCTTCCACACTCCTCACCATCGCCTCGACTCAGAGACTAAAACCCCTCAAGTAATTGAGGGGATTAGCCTCTCTAACACCTCACCGAACACCACCACGTTCGCAGCTTTGCTCCGACTTCGCCTTACACCCACATGCACTCTCACTCCATGCCACCACCACCGTTGCACTCCATGACGTCTGGCGAAGGTTCTGAACTATTTTGACTTGGCCGCAAGGCCGTATTGTTGAACGATTTTTGCGAATCGCTACGCTTACGTTTTTTATTTTGGAAAACCTGTCGTTGTAGTTCGAAAGCGAAAAATTCGTGTTCAACAAATAAAAATTTATACCGAAAAGAATTCCGGGTCGAACACAATGAGGCTACGTTGATCTATATTCGTAATTATATTTTTTTAGGATTTTTTATAAGCAAGGCGATATAATTACAATGGAGCTATCAGACTAAGAGAGAGAGAGAGAGAGAGAGAGAGAGAAAGAGAACATGCATTCAATATTCCAATTGTTTATATAATCAACCTAAATAAGTTACACTAGAAAGCGGAAAATCAATTACACTATTAACCAGGAAAATTCTACCCTAGAAAAGCTGTAAATAAGAATGGGAGAGAGAAGTTATCCTCCTCGACGATTGCTTGGAGGACGAGCCGGACGGGACGACGCCTGGACGAAGGTGAACGAAGCAGGACGAAGGAGGACGAAGCAGAAGAACGGGAACGAAGCAGCACGCCGTCGTCGTCGCGGGATCCACTTCCGAAGGGGAACGAAAATTGGACTTTATCTCGCAAGAATCATCCCAGGTGTGGGACAAGCTTCTTTTGAGCTTTGGAGGGGTAGAGAGGAGAAAGAAGGGATGAGAATTTCGTATGGAGGGGGTCTCCTTTTATAGTTGCAAGGAGTGGGGGCAAAATGGACATTACAACTTCAAAATAGTAAATGAGGGGTCTTTAGTGACGGATAAATCCGTCACTAAAGCTCCCTTCGTGGGCGGCTTGTGCGTGCCCGCTCGGCTGCTCGCGCGCGCAACGCCCGCGCACGTCAATTGATTTTCAGCCGTCCGATCGCGAGATCGGACGGCTTAAGATGCGTCCACGCCCGCTGCGTTGTGCGCCCCCCCGCGCGTCTGATTGCGCGTCCAAGCGCGCGTCGACGCTATCGGGCACGCGTGGCCGTCCGATCTCCATTCGACGCTCCACCCGCGCCCAATCGCTCGTGCTCGCCGCTCCTCTCCACGGCTCGAACCTGCGCCCCGCGCTCGCGATAGCGCGCTCGACCACTGCGCTATGGGGCGCGGATGGTCGAGCGAGCGCTTTTAAATGCGAGTGCCCACAGCAGTTGGATTAAGATCCAACAGCGGAGAGCGATCGGGTGCGGAGCCTTCACAAGATGAAGCGACTGTTTGAGCGGCTGAGATGGCGCCACGTGGCGCTATCTTGGCCGTCCATCTTCTAGAAGTTGTAGATGGTGCCACGGATGTCGGATTGACTCGATTTTTGTGTCGTTGGGCTGCGATCGTTGATCTGAATTTATCCGTGTAGTAGGATTTATCATCTGAAGTGTGGATTTACACCATCCTGGCCCTTGATCTTCTAGGGTTCCCGGGTCAGTATCTGATGCTACGGATGCTTGATTAGGGCGATCTTGGAGTCGTTGAACTCCAATCGTCACCCTGATCACATTCATACGGTTGGATCTTTGATCCGAGGCCCCGATAAAATGTTTGCCCTGTCGAAGCACATAAAAGAGACAATTAACCTCAATTTTATTCAAACTACTCTAAATGCAAGATAATGCAAGTAATGCAATATTTATATCATGAAATGCAATCCTATGCTTAAGAACATGCATAAAAAAATATTTTAAGTAGTGTAAATGTGTTTAAATCATACCCCCATGCCTATCTTTTGCTAGTCCCTAGCAAAAACTATATGCTATTTATAAAAGAATTAGGTTAGATTATTTGGACTTGAGTTATTTTCAACCATTAAGAAATTGTCTACTTAGGAACTGAACTTTGAAAGACACAATAGTGCCCGGGTATCAGCCAAAATGCAGACCGCCTCAAGCCCTCGCCTTAGTAAAAGAAAATTTTCTTTTTCTGTTTTTACTCTTCTCTAATTTTTTTTTTTTTTGGATTTTCAAATTTTAGGGTTTAAGAGTGGCTTTCTACGGCCATTCAACTCACCCAAGATTTGATGAGAACCCTAATTTTTAAGCATCTTATTGTGATTGTGATAGACTCGATGATCGGCAATTAAAACGGATTTCAGATTTCCACGCCTCTAGGTGACCTAACCAGAATTCTGCCTAAAAGTGTATTTTTACAACCGGTAGCTTTCTCCCTACTTTTATTTTTTTTACGGGGTCAACACAAGGGTGAATCCATTGTATATCTCCCCGATTTATTCTACTTTTCCGCTTCTTCCTAAGTGTTTTGGGAATTTTTAGTGCATTTTCTGAGTTAGGTTCTGGACAACCGGTCGATGAGCTGTTACCACCGACAACTTACCAGCTATACTCGTGCGGCGAAGTGTGGCTTATTTCTTTTTGTTCTTTTCTCCTTTTTTTTTAAGTAGGTGGCTTCCCTAGTCTAAGATTTACCTAAAGGCAGCAAACTAAGAAAGGTCCAGTGACTGGGCTCTGGACAACCTACCTATGGGCTGTTACCCATGATAACTTGCCAGCCATATCACCCTAGAAGGTTCATTAGCTACCCAATTTCCATTAGAATCGCCGAACAACGAGTCAGTGCAAGGAAAGTGTGTAGATGCTTAAAACACAAAATTCCCTCAAATCAGAGGGCGGGTTGATAAGTCGTGTACTTATCACCCAAACTTATTTATTCCAATTGTAATAGAATTAAGATGGCGAGGACTCGAAAGACAAATCCACATTTTAGTGGATACACAGGCTGATTAAGTCCAAAGACCTGAAGGGTCTTTGTGTTCAAATCATAATGTGGTATTTCCTAAGATTGAATTTTTTTTTTAAACCCAAATTCTCTTCCCTAATTTCAAATTTTTTTTTTATAAAAGAAAATAAAACAAATCTACGGAGCTGTCGAATAAATTCAGTGATGAATATCCACCCCCCCATGCCTATCTAATGCAATGTCCTCATTGTATTAAAAAGACAAAATAGAGTGGAAAAGCGTAGAAAACACCTGAATTGCGTGAATATCAGGTCCGCTCTGAGATAAAAACTAAGAAAAACTGTATATGTGCTGAGTTTAGTGCCTTCAGCTAGGCACACAATACAAGGAAAAGAAATGAAGAATTCACAAGTGTAGGTCAGAATTAGAATGAACAGAAGAATCCTCTGACCTGTCAGCGGAGGTCCACAGATGTGGACCAGATTGTGGTGCAGACCCACACCCCATAATCGAGAATATCTTAGGTTCTGGATAAAAATTACCCAAAACCTAAAATCAGAATGTAAGTGGGATCGGGCCTGCGATTTCTGAGGATGCAACCTAAGACCAAAAAGTCGGGTTACAGAGAATTGAAGCTCAAAAGGATAATCGTTGAATGTGTGCTTGGGTTTGACATCCTCGAAACAAATGTCGTAAGGGTTCTGATTTGATGGTTTCAACTTAAAAGGAACCCTTCGACTCAATTTTCTATTTCCTCCAAAATTGACTTCCCAAATCAGAACTTCCCAGCTCCTATTCTCCTCATTCAGCTTATCAAATTCCAGGACCTCTTGTATATTCATCACCCCGCCTGAAATCTCCAAGTCTAAATGATGTGGCAGAATCAAAATTGACTTGGGTCTAATTATCTCAGAATTAGAATCATCAATAAGCTCAACAAGGTGTAACTGATAATCAGGGCATTGAATTGATTCCTCCAGAAAATGCGATTCTGGATCCGTAATGTGTGCCCTAATAAGATCAGTGTCCTCAGTTATTGGGCTATCAAATGATCTATCAGATTCCTCAGGCCCAATCGTCTCACAGAAATCGTGTTTAGAAAACTCGCGTGAGACTTCGCAACTTGAATCTTCACCATCAGGATCTGTATCAATGTATGTCCCAAAATCATTTGTCACTTTCTGTTCCAAGGAGACATACGTTTCCTCGTAACCTGGCCTAGGGATCTTAGGTGAAGAAATCAGATCATCCTTAATTGATTGTTTTAATTCAATCTGGTCAGCCTCGTAACACGTGTCCCCCCAACAGGTGCCTGAGAGGGTTCTGTCATTGGCTTTCCTGAAGAGGGTTCATCCTGGGAATTATTCCAAGATTGAATCAAAGCAACCACGAATCTCATCCTCAATTTTGCTAATTTCCCAAGTAGAAACTCACCCGGGTTCTTATCCTTAACATCCTGGAGCCAATCCAACAAAGACTTGTTTAAATCATCAATCATTTCAATCAGGGGCTCCAATCTCTCAATGCAGGGTATTGGCTGAACTTCTAAAGATTGAATGGTATTCCTCAAGTTAGCCAGAACCTTATCTTGAACCTGATTAACCTGAACCAAATGAGTTGGTTCAGGGTTGGGTGGGTTTGACATCAATGCAGAGGAATTAACGAATTGAGATTCGTTATACCCTTCCTGTGGTGATGACCTAAAGGCAGTGAAATCAGAGGATGGGTAAGGATCGGTGTATCCTTCTTGATTGTAGATCGTATTAGGTTGTGCATGAAAGGAAGACGATCTATAATCGATGTAGCTCTGAGAAGGATAGAAATCAGAATCAAAGTGTTCAGGGTTAGACCCTAAACACGGGGGTCCGGAATTGTATCCCCAATCCGAATTATCCCAACTAACTGATGGTTGATTACAATACGAGTTGGGATAATCGTCTTGTTGAGGATAATTCACAACAGGAGGGAAAGAGTGGGAATGTGTGAAATATGTGTAAGGATTCATGAGACTCGGGAGGAAGAAAGGCACCCTGCAATAGAAACAATCAAACCTGTCCTTAAATGGGTTAGCCTACAGACCTACAGACTCTCAAAACCCGTCTTGAGATAAAGGAACGATTTGATCTACTTCTGTCTGTTCAATCCAACCAGTTAGAAGGAGGGACTGGAGAGAAGGTTCTTCCTTCGGCTTACGCCTCCGGTTCCTAGTGTACCCCCCAGCCGCGATCGTTTGACTTTGCTCCCCTAGCTAGACATCAGATTGAACAGTAGAAGCAGAATAATCGAAAATAATCTCATTTTGGGTTCTGAAGAGCGAGCTCAATCCTTAAGGCCAACGTCTACTCTGTTTTATTTAGGGTTAGGTTTGAATGTGCTTTGGAATGTGATGGGCGCTTTAAACGGGTTGTGCCCTTAATAATTGATTGATTTGTGTGTGCGTGCACAACCAGTGGTTTTCAAGTAAGATTGTTTTTGATGTGGTGAATTTTAAGGTTCAAATCTTACTTAGTAGCTTTTAGGATTCAACTTTAGGTGTTTTCAAACAGGTTTCGTTGGCACACCAGGTTTTGCAAGCACAGGTGAAGATGTTTTCCTTTAAAGTTTAAAAAGAATGTGGAGTGCCTGGTAAATCCCTAAGAGTTGAACCTAATTAGCAGCTACTTGATGAGTTTATTTTATTTGAAGTGGTGCGGCCCAAACAACTCAAACAATTGGCCTGATGCACCACTTAATTAGGCACACAAATATGGTTAACCTAGAATGATTTCTACTCTTTTATGTGTTGCTTTGTGTGTACCGGTTCCACAGATCAGAACTCGGTTGAGTAGAAACAAATCAATTTGGTTAAGTGCCTTTGAATGTGGGTGTATGTTGTGTGTTTGTTGAAAATTACCCCACAAGATTATCTTTTTATTATTTTTTTTTTATGGATGAGGATGGAATGAATGTGAGTGCAAATCCAAACAACCAAACTATTCCTAGGATTTATGAAAACACCTATGTTAATTGGGATTTGGATTTAATGTGGCGAATGAAATCTATGGAGGGGGAAAGAATGGGGGAGCACTTATAGTTGTCTTCAACTGTACTTTACTCCAGTCTACCGCTTGTTGATTCCTTGATGGAGGTCTTTGGAAAACAATAGACACAAGAGAAAGCTAGTTAGAAAACAAATAAAGTGCAAGATATGCGAAGAAAAGATCGGAAATCGTTGCCTTCCTGGCAACGGCGCCAAAATGTTGAACGTGTTTCGTGAATCGCTATGCTTACGTGTTTGGTTTTGGAAAACCTGTCGTTATAGTTCGAAAGCGAAGAATTCGTGTTCAACAAATAAAAATTTATACCAAAAAGAATTCCGAGTCGAACACAGGGAGGCTACGTTGATCTATATTCGCAATTATATTTTTTTAGGATTTTTTATAAGCAAGGCGATATAATTACAATGGAGCTATCAGACTAAAAGAAAGAGAGAGAGAGAGAGAGAAAGAGAACATGCATTCAATATTCCAATTGTTTATATAATCAAACTAAATAAAAGTTACACTAGAAAGCGGAAAATCAATTACACTATTAAGCAGGAAAATTCTACCCTAGAAAAGCTGTAAATAAGAATGGGAGAGAGAAGTTATCCTCCTCGACGATTGCTTAGAGGACCAGCCGAACGGGATGACGCCTGGACGAAGGAGAACGAAGCAGGACGAAGCAGAAGAATGGGAACGAAGCAGCACACCGTCGTCGTCGCGGGATCCACTTCCGAAGGGGAACGAAAATTGGACTTTATCTCGCAAGAAGCATCCCGAGTGTGGGACAAGCTTCTTTTGAGCTTTGGAGGGGTAGAGAGGAGAAAGAAGGGATGAGAATTTCATATGGAGGGGGTCTCCTTTTATAGTTGCAAGGAGTGGGGGCAAAATGGACATTACAACTTCAAAATAGTAAATGAGGGGTCTTTTGTGACGGATAAATCCGTCACTAAAGCTCCCTTCGTGGGTGACATGGGCGGCTCGTGCGCACCCGCTCGGCTACTCGCGCGCGCAATGGCCGCGCACGTCCATTGATTTTCAGCCATCCGATTGCGAGATCGGACGGCTTAAGATGCGTCCGGGCCCGTTGCGTTGCGCGCCCCCCTGCGCGTCTGATTGCACGTCCGATTGCGCGTCCAATCGCGCGTCGACGCTATCGGGCGCGCACGGCCGTCTGATCTCCATCCGACGCTCCACCCGTGCCCAATCGCTCGCGCCCGCCGCTCCTCGCCACGGCTCGAACCCACCCCCCGCGCTCGCGATAGAGCGCTCGACCACTGCGCTATGGGGTGCGGATGGTCGAGCGGGCGCTTTTAAATGAGAGCGCCCACAGTCGTTGGATTAAGATCCAACGACAGAGAGCGATCTGGCGCGAAGCCTTCACAAGATGAAGCGGCCGTTTGGGCGGCTGAGATGGTGCCACGTGGCGCTATCTTGGCCATCCATCTTCTGGAAGTTGTAGATGGTGCCACGGATGTCGGATTGACTCGATTTTTGTGTCGTTGGGCTGCGATCGTCGATCCGAATTCATCCATGGGGTAGGATTTATCATCTGAAGTGTGGATTTACACCATCCTGGCCCTTGATCTTCTAGGGTTCCCGGGTCACTATCTGATGCTACGGATGACTGATTAGGGCGATCTTGGAGTCGTTGAACTCCAATCGTCGCCCTGATCACATCCATACGGTTGGATATTTGATCCGAGGCTCCAATAAAATGTTTGCCCTATCCAAGCACATAAAAGGAGACAATTAACCTCCATTTTATTCAAACTACTCTAAATGCAAGATGATGCATCTAATGCAATATTTATATCATAAAATGCAATCCTATGCTTAAGAACATGCATAAATAGACATTTTAAGTAGTGTAAATGTGTTTACATCACGTATTCTTGTTTTCAGGTGTTCTCGCCGAAGCTCCTCTACTTCCGCCATCGCCAACACGCTCTTTGAGCTCCAAGTTGCGCAGACATCAGGTGTTACCTCTAGGTGCCACTCACGAGGCCCAGGAGCTATTCCAGGTCTCCAATTGCCACTGAGGGAGTCTTCTTCAACGCCAATTTGACACGCCTTCACAATAGCTTCCTCAATTGAGAGAGAGTCGCAGCAGTAGCCCACGCAAAGAGAAAGGGGACTGACATAATCCCACATCGGTAACAGCCGAAGCGGCGCAGTGACATAAGTTGTTTTTGTGTTCTGGGCTTATTACCTTAGAATATGGGGTGAGGTCCCATTAGCCTCACTCGATCCAACCCGCCTAAGCTCTCACTCCTCGCTCACAACCCATTGCCGGTGGGCCTGGACCTGGGTGTGCGTTTGACCGGAATACCCGATTACCTGTTACTGTGGAAGGCTTTGGGAGAGCAGATCCTAGAGAGAGAAAGAGAGAGTGCACGGGGATAGGGGGTTTTTGCTCTCACTGGTACCTGTGCGACCCTTAATCGCAGAAAGAAGCAGAGAAAGAAAGGAGAAGAGGAGAGCAGTAGAAAGGCAAAGAAGAAAGAAAGAGTTCTGAAGAAGAAAGGAGAAGAGGAGAGCAGCTGAGACAGAAGCAGAGAAGAGAGAAGAGACCCTTGAGTCCCTTGGAAGCACTATAGCAACTGGCTGTTTAAGCCGTCTGATACAAGCCTCTACCGTCTAATTGCATACATTTGAGGCTTTATTTCCTTGATTGATACTGTTGATCTAGTTGCTATTATTGTGAGGAGTAATTGGTGATTCAAATCACCATTTTACTCCATTCTTTTGACACATTGATACTTGACATTATTGTTATATCATTCTGAATTAATGCTGATTGCAATCTCTTATATCTTTATTTCAAATTGTGATCTTTAGTTTTAAATTGCCATATTGCTCCGTGTGTTCGACCTCGGACTTTCATTCGAGTAATAAATATTATATGTTTTCGCACCGATTCAATCTATACGGCAACGCATTGATTTTAAAATCCATTTTAGAGAGACCAACATTTTGGCGCCGTTGCTGGGGAGTAACGTGCAATTTAGATCTCTTGATTGTAATATCTGATTTGGTACTAACTTGCTTTATCTCTTTTTACTGTGATCTATTTCAGGGGGACTCATTAAAGGGAGATCAGCCACACATCAGCCATTCCAGGGGTAGGTAAACTCCATCCACTCTCTTCTATGCCCCTGATTCTAATAAGCTAGAAAAGGAAAAAAAATCAATTGGGGCTACTTGCATTCTATTCTTAGACAAATCATGAAGTTGCCTGATTTGATACATTCTAGAGAACATCCAAACCTTGATTTGTGCACTTACTTAAAGCTTAAAGGTATGTAGGGCTATCACATTCTTGCTTGAGCCCTAGGTACCACATTTGGATAAAATTGAATTGGACCAATCAGAGCCAATTAGGATTTCCAATTTATTATTTTAGAGACATACTTGCTTAATCAAGAATTAACCTTTTCAAACAGTGTATGCCTAAGCCTTGATTGAATTGATCTATTCAAGCAAACCCTAAAATCAGGCTATTAATTTCATTTGAACAGTAAAAGAGGGACCTAAATTTCTCAAAGGACAAAACAGGTGAAGTTGACCCACCTTGTTGGGTTAACCGATCTTCAAATTAGGTCACTTTGCACAAAAACATCTTAAAGTTTAAGTGAAATCATAAGCACCTTGCTCTTAATCTAAAACTGGTAGACTTAAGAGGTCAAGTCCCCATTCTGGTCTACCTGGATCCTCAGTGACAAGAGAGGTCGAGTGGGGTAAACCCTGTAACTCGTGGGGGTGCTTTACCGTGTAGGGGTCTTCGCGAGACTCTCCCTCTCTGGCTGCCCAGATAATTCTCAGGTGGACGGCTTTTTGACTAAGGGGTATCATCAGCCCCGAACCTCTATAGTCATTCAAAATTTTTTGGGTGTCTTGATTAGGTCCATCACCTTCTATCCCTCATCTAATCCATCGGTGCATGTTTGGGAGGAGGTCCTTAAGACCATCCTTGAGGACTCCATTAGCTATTCACTCTCGTCGAGGTCGGGCCTTGACTTCCGTGTTTGTGCAACAACCTGATCACATTGACATATCCTCTGATTCAGAACCTACTTCCCCTTCATCAACTATGGATCATCAAGAAGAGCAAACTAACCTTGAGCAAAAATTCCATGATTTCCAAAATTGAATCAATGCCATCATCAACCCACCGCCGCATCCTCAAATGCAAGAGCACTATAATCCCGCAGCGGTGGAGATCGAACCCCAAATCAACATTCCCGTGGGAGGACCCGAGGTAGATCTCAAGCCTAGCATGCTTCATATGACCCCAAAATTTCATAGCTTGAACTCCGAGGATCCTTTCCAGCACATCAAAAACCTAAAACATCTAGCCCACACCTTTGGGGTAGATGTACAGAATCGGGATGGATTACTCTTAAAGCTCTTCTCATTCTCCTTGGTTGACAATGCCGCTCACTGGTTTCAGACTCAACCACACACGATCAACACTTGGGGAGAACTTCAAACGGCCTTCCTGCAAAAGTTCTACCCCATTGGTCAAACCAACACAATGCAGCACCAAATCATGCACTTCTCCCAAGGAGCGGGAGAATCTCTACACGAAGCATGGGATTGCTTTCTGGATCTCACGCAGAAGTGCCCCCATCACGGAGTGTCAATGTGGGAACAAGTCCAATCCTTTTACCATAGACTCCGTGAGGATATCAAGCTCCTTGTCAATGCAACTTGTGGTGGTAGCATCATGGGTCAACATGAGGACACGATCTGAGAAATTCTCGAGAACATGTGCGAGAACTCCTTGAACAATGAGTCATTGGGTGTGTACGACCGGACGTCCACTTGCGCATTGACAAATAATCGGGGGGTACACGAATCCCAAGGCCTTTTCGCATCCGTTGATTTGGAGTTGGTAGCCAGTCAATTGGACAAGCTCTCCATTATCGAGAAAAAGGTGGATGACATCACTCGTCATCTACACAAATCCACCTCTGCACCTCAAAGCACATACGCGCACCCGCCCACAGGAAGGGAGGCTGCGCACAACATCTACCACTCCCCGGGGATGGATGCATATCCACCTCCGTCTGATTATGGCTTCGGAGGCATGCCGTCTAGAATAATCTTTTCTCCTACACTTACAACTCTGGATGGAGTAATCATCCTAACTTTTCGTGATCGAGAAATAACCCAAATCTAAGACCTCAATTCCAACCCTGACACAGGCTCCGCGACCTTATCAACCCACCCAACAAAGACCCACTCAAGACTTCCAATCTGGACCACCTAAAGAAGATTATACATCTTTGATTCTCCAGACCTTGGTTGATATGCATAAACAACACAAAGAGGAGATCTCTGAGTTAAGAAATTAATTTGGTTTAGCTGGCAAATGCTCGCCAGCCTGGTACACTTCCTTCTCAGCCTCTTCCAAATCCGAATAACGTGCCGAACCAGAGCTGCATTATGAACCAAAATCAGGTCCAAGCCCACTTTGTTTATCAGGCCCCTTTTGCTCCATCACCTAACGGGATGGATGCTTCAACTTCATACTTGGGATTTCAGCAGCAAACACCTATTTTGCCCAACCCAAACCAAACTCAGGCAGGATTAAATTCCGTCACCACCCATAGTGGCAAAACAACACAAGACCCACCCTTTCCTAGCCACAACATGCCTAGGACCATAAGCCCTAATCCTAGATTGGTCATCCAGGACACACCCGTACCTGATAAAGAGCCTGAGCCAATTCTAGAGGAACCATCTAAGGTTCCATTTCCCGAGGCCTTAACTAAGGGAAAGAGGACAACCAAACCCGTGGCACCTGAGGAGGACTTGGTTAAGTTCTTTGAGCAGGTCCATATTGATGTGCATACATCTAAATAGACAAAAATGTCTATTAATGCATGTTCTCAGTGTCATATTAGCATCATACATTGTAAATATTGCATAACGTGCATAATCATGCATTTAGGTCAAGTTGTATAAATTGTATAGTAATTGTCTCCTTTTATGGTCAGGTAAAGGGAGATTCTTAATCGGGGCCTCGGATTGAAGATCCAACCATACGGATCTGATCAGGGCGACGATTGGAGCTCAACGACTCTAGGATCGCCCCGATTGGACATTCGTAGCACCAGATAGGGATCGAGGAATCCTAAAGATCAAGGGTCAAGATGGTACCAATCCGCACTTCCGACGATAAATCTGACCGCACGGATGGGTTCGGATCGATGATCGTAGCCTAACGGCGTGAAAATCGACTCAATCCGACATCCGTGGCACCATCTACAACACACAGAAGATGGACGGCTAAGATGATGCCACGTGGTGCCATCTCAGCCGCTTGATCGACCCCAGGGACCCACCGCTGCTTTTCTTCTTCACCCACTCGACGAATCTCCGCCGTTGGATGCCCATCCAACGGTAAAGAATTAGCCATGTCGCCGCTCATCATTGCTTCTCATCTTCTGAAGGCGAGGCAAGGCAAGATCCGGGCCGTTGGATCTTGATCCAACGGCCGTGAGTGCACACGCTTAAATCATCTTTGCGATAGAGTAGTAGCTGCAATGCAGCGGTTATGCTACTGTAGGAGAAGCGCAGGTCGCGAGGTCGAATCGCCATGCACCTGAAATCAGAGCGAAGAGCAGGGGTGCGTCGATTCTGGCCGTCAAATGAAGATCGTGCGTGTGAGGAGCACGCTATGTGGTGCATCCACAGTGCACAGATCGCATATGCGTGATCGGACGGCTGCGCTGCGGAGAGCTTGTGCGTTTAGATAGATGAGTGGGCGCGGCAAGGATTAATATGGGCCGTCCGATCTTACAATCGAAAGGCTGGAATTCAATCAGACGTTGAGAACTAAATAGGTGCGTGGAAGAGAAGCGGGCACGAGCAGCGCGCACACACGTCGTCCACGACCGACTTTTGGCGACATTTAAGTCCGTTGGTAAAGGTCCCCTCTTTATTGTTTTTGAAGTTAAAATGTCCAAAATGCCCCCACTTCTTGCAACTATAAAAGGAGACCCTTAACCTATGAAATTCTCATCCCTTCCTTCACCTCTCTCCCTCTCTAAAGCTTATGAGAAGGTTGTCCCACACCCGGGATGCTCCTTAAGAGTTAAATCCAAGCTTTCGTCCCCATTTCGGAAGTGGATACCGCGACGACGATGACGTGCTGCCTCGTTCCCGTTCTTCTGACTTCGTTCTCCTTCCTGCCTCGTCCTATGTCTTCCAGGTGTTGCCTTCGTCCGGCTCGTCCTTCAAGCATTTGTCGAGGAGGATAACATCTCTCTCCCTTCTTTTATCGCTTTTTAGTTATAATTTCCCACTTTCTAGTTGTAACAATTTCTTGCTTTCTAGTGTAATTATTTCTCGCTTTTTTAGTTGTAAAAACATTATTCAAATACCAAGATTGTTCTCTCCCTTTCTCTCTTATTGTTTATGTTGAATCCATTGTGATTATTTCATTTTCAAACAAAACACAAAAAAAAATATAATTGTGGATTTTGAGATCGACGTAACCTCCTGTGTTCAACTCGAAACTTCTTTACGGATTTTCGGTATAAATTTTATCTATTGAATGGATTACTTCGCAACTTGAATTACGACGACAGGTTTTCGAATCAAACTGCGAACGCGTAGTTTTCCGCTCTCAACATTTTGGTGCCGTTGCCGAGGAGGTAACGATTTTCGATTTTCTTTTCACATTTTGCGCACTTTATTGTTTTCTAACTTGCTTTATTTCTTGTCTATTGTTTTGCAAGTACCTTGACAGGAGATCTTCAAGTGATAGATTGGAGTAAAGTACAGTTGAAGACAATTGTAAGTGGTCCCCATTTTACCCTCACCATAGATTTCATTTCACAACATTAATTCAAACTCCAGTTAACCTACGTGTTTGCATAAATCTTAAGATTAGTTTGGTTGCTTGGATTTCCACCTACATTCATTTCACCCTCGCATAAAAAAAAATTCAACAAAAAGATACTTTTGTGTGATAAATCAAACATTTTTTTTTGAAAGGAGATAAATCAAACATACACAACATACACTCACATTCAAGTCACTTAACCTAATTGATTTTCTTCTACTCAACCAGATTCTGATATATGGAACCGGTACACACAAATCAACATATAAAAGGGTAGAAATTAGTCTAAGTTAATCATTTTGTGTGCCTAACTCAGTGGTGCAATCTTGGCCAATTGTTTGAGTTATTTGGGTCACACCACTTAACCTAAAATCAACTCACCAAGTAGCTTCCCTTTACGATTTTTAATTTAGGTTCATACCAGGCACTCCATTTTTATTTTTGATTTCAAAAAGAAGGTGATCTTCACCCGTGCTTGAAAACTTGGTTTACCTCAAACTTGATTGAATTAAATCTAATTCTAAACCTTAGAAGCTACTTAAGTAAGATTCGAACCTTAAAATCTACTCATCACAAATAATCTTGCTTGAAAATCTTGGTTGTGCACCCACTCACACATACTCAATTGATCATTAAGGGCACAACCCATTTTAAGGGCTCACCACATTCCATAAGTGCTACAATCCCAGGCCTAAATAAAATCAAGTAGACGTTAGCCTTAAGGACTGATTCGCTCTTCGGGGTCCAGTCTGAGATTATTTATGATTAACCTGCTTATATTGATCAATCTGATGTCTAGCTAGGGGAGTAGCGTCAAACGACCATGGCTGGGGGGTACACTAGGAACTGGAAGTGCAAGCCAAAGGAAGAACCTTCTCCTCAGTCCCTCCTTCTAATTGGTTGGATTGAGCAGATGCAAGTAGGGTAAATCGTTTATAATCTTACGACAGATTCTAAGAGTTTGTAGATCCTTAGGCTACCCCACTTAAGGACATGCTTGTTTTATTGTGCTGCAGGGTTCTTATCCCCAGTCCTTCTGACCTTTTCCTAGTTTATGCTGGGAAGGAGGTCATTGAATCCCCGATTGGAAGGACCACTAGAGTATTCAAGGAGGCATAGATTGGATTTTAGCCAAATTGATCCCATGGCCAATCAACAGCCTTCTCTGCCTTAGAATCCACAGGAGGTATTTCAAAGGCAGCTGGAACAAATGTAGAGAATGCAAGAATGGTTCCAGAGAATGCAGGGCGCTCAGCCCTTGAAGGATTTTTATGATCCTTCAAATTACGGGGAACGTCCCGGCGTCCAGATTCTTGCCGGAGACATAGAAATCAAGCCCCAGGTGTTAAGCCTGATCAAACATTTCTATGGGCTTGGTCCTGAAGACCTGTTTCAGCACTTGGAGGACTTGACCACTTTGGTCCAAACCACCAAGGCACGAAACGTGAATGAGGAGCAGATGATCATGAGGCTCTTCCCCCACTCTCTTAAGGATAAAGCCGCTCATTGGTACAGGACTATAGGAAGGCCAATTACAACTTGGAATGATTTGAAATCGGCATTTCTGAAGAAATTCTTCCTTGTCGGATGTACCAATGCTTTGAGACGGGAAATTACTACCTTCACCCAGCGGCCGGGGGAGCAGTTTCATGTTGCGTGGGAGCGATTTCAGGATTTATTGCGGAGGTGTCCACACCATGAGGTGCCAAAATGGCAACTTGTGCAGATCTTCTACCACGGGTTGACTAAGCAACTCAGAAATCACGTGGGCGCTTCTTGTAGAGGCAATTTCCTCAACAAAGACGCAGATAACGCGCATGATTTGTTTGAGGAGATAAGCGAGAATTCGATCAATCATGCCTTTATGGATACTTTTAACTGGTCTCAGCAGCCCAGATCGAATGTTAATGAAGTCCACGACTCACATTCATTCGATATAGAGTTGATTTGTAATAAACTTGACAAGGTGGACTTGGTTACTAAGAGAATGGAGTTGATGGCTTATGCTCCGCAAAGATCAATGGGTCAGGGTCATGTTTACACTCAGCTGCCCCCGAATCAGGTTAATCAACCATCTTGGAATGCCCGTCAACCCATAGGGTAGGCTGATTTAAACCGATAGATGGTAGAGATGCAAAGATCTATGCTCTAGCTCATGCAGCAAATGAAAACCTCTCTATACAACTTGCAAAATGGGTTCATTGCTAATTCTCGTCAACTCGGATCTCTACCATCTCAACCTGTACCCAACTTGCGAAATATCCAGAATCCGGGCAATCAAGACCATGGGTACGGGAATCAGAGAGACTCGCACGCACATGCTCAGGTGGTTGAGTAGGGTCCTTCCTCTTCTGCTTCTTCCTCAAATCGAAGGTTTTTGGCTAATGAAGCCCCTCCAATCTTTCCTACCCCTCCCCAAGACCCAAACTCGTATGCATCTGTTAATTCAGTTACTTTGAGTGGAAAACAAACTCAGGATCCACAACCGCACTGTTTTGATTTACCGAATCCTGAAGAGCCTGAGGAGAGTAAGGAGGACTCTAGAGAAGAAATAAAGGATCAGGAACCTGATTCCGAAGATCCAACTCATGTTCCTTTTCCTAAGGCCTTGATTAGATTAAGGAAGAAGTTTGTTGATAGTAATGAGGAGCTTCTGAATATTTTCAAGAATGTCGAGATCAATATCCCACTCCTCGATACTATCAAACATATACCGGTTTACGTGAAATTTTTAAAGGATTTATGTATACAAAAGCGTAAGTCGAGAGAATCTGTTCCGAGGAAGGTGGTACTCTCCGAGCAGGCTAGTTCTGTTATCTTGCACCACCTCGCTTAGAAAAAGAGAGATCCAGGTGCTCCTTTTATTTCTTGTGTCATCGGAGATTACACCTTTGATAGAGCACTGCTGGATCTGGGTGCATCCATTAACTTAATTCCGACTTCTTTTTACGAGAAGTTCGGATTAGGTGAACTTCAGCCGATTTCAGTAACGTTGCAGTTAGCGGACATTTCGGTCATAAATCTGCGAGGCGTTATTGAAGATGTATTGTCAAGGTTAAGGATTTCTATTTTCCTGTAGATTTTCTTGTCCTTGATATGGATATACCTGAGAATTTAAGGAACACACCCATCATTCTGGGGCATCCACTCCTGGCTACCTCCAAGGCCAACATTAATTGTGAGAGCAGTAGTATGGAAATCGCCTTTGGGGATCAAAGAATGAAATTGGATATTTTTAAGGCGATCAACAAATTCGAGGATTGTGGATTTATTGAGGAACTTGAGGACGATAACGTGAATATTGAAACTTGTATGGCGATTTCTGCATTTGAAAGTTCCTCCTCTGATGATGATTTGGACCTGCAACCCTCTATGGTAAACCCTCACCTTCTGAAGAGGTTATTGATTTTATTCACTTTCAACCTCTTCCGCCTGATGAATCTTCATCAGCATCACCCTTACCTTCAATCCAAAACCCGCCCCAGCTTGAACTGAAACCATTGCCTGAGAATTTGAAATATCAATTTTTGGGACCTCAAAAGACGCTCCCTGTGATTATCAGTGCCAGATTAGCTAAGGAGCAAGAGATTAAATTGATCAAGGTCCTAAAGGAACATAAGGAGGTAATTGGTTGGACCATTCATGACCTTAGGGGGATTAAGCCATCTTATTGCAATCACAAAATATTTTTGGAAGATGGATCCCACCCTTCTCGCCAAATGCTGAGGAGATTAAACCCAAATATGCGAGAAGTGGTCAAGAAGGAAATTATCAAGTGGCTCAATGTAGGAATCATTTATCCGATCTCTGATAGTCCTTGGGTAAGTCCCGTGCAAATTGTTCCCAAGAGAGTCGGGATTACCGTTGTGACTAACGAGAAAGGAGAATCTGTCACAACTCATTCAGCTTCCTCTTGGAGAGTTTGTATTGATTACAAGAAGCTGAACACAGCCACGAAAAAGGATCATTTCCCTTTGCCCTTTATCGATCAAATCCTTAAAAGACTAGCTGGGCAGAAGTACTTCAGTTTCCTTGACGGTTACTTGGGATACAATCAAGTCCCTATCCATCTCGAGGATCAGGAAAAAATGACTTTCACCTATCCCTACGGAACCTTTGCTTTCCGTAGGATGCCTTTCGACTTATGCAATGCACTCGCGACTTTTTAAAGGTGTAGCTGGTGGGAGAGTTTATGGAAGTCTTCATGGACGATTTCTCTATTTTCGGAGAATCGTTTGATTCTTGTTTGGCTAATCTTGAAATGATTCTTAAAAGATGCATCAAAACAAGATTGGTCCTTAGATGGGAAAAGAGTCATTTCATGACACAAGAAGGCATCGTCTTGGGTCATGTAATCTCTGAACGGGGTATCAAAGTTGACAAAGCTAATGTTGATGCTATCTCTAAACTTCCTTCTCCCACATCTGTCAAACAAATTCAATCATTTCTTGGTCATGTGGGATTCTGTAGGAGGTTCATCAAGGACTTTTCTAAGGTTGCTCGTCCTCTGAGAAACCTTCTCACCAAAGATACGCCATTTGATTTCAACGAATCATGCTGTAAGGCATTTGATTTTCTTAAAATGGCAGTCACTTGTGCTCCGGTATTGCAACCACCGGTTTGGACAACCCCATTTGAGATTATGATCGACGCTTCTGATTACGCAATCGGGGCTGTTTTGGGTTAGAAGATTGACAGGAAGCCCTCTGTCATCTACTATGCTAGTAAAACTCTGGACGAGGCCCAGAGGAATTACATTGTTACTGAGAAGGAATTACTAGTTGTAGTATTTGCTTTGGAGAAATTTAGGGCTTATCTCTTAGGGTCTCACATCATCATATATATCCACCACTCGGCCTTGAGACATCTCTTGGCCAAAAAGGATGCCAAACCTCAGTTTATTCGATAGATTCTTCTGCTTCAAGAATTTGATCTTGAAATTAAGGATAAATCCATGGCACAGAATGTGGTGGCGGATCATCTTTCGAGACTCTTGATTGATTCTTCTCGTCCAGATATTCTAATTGTTGATACTTTTCCGAACGAGACTATCCTTACAGTTTTAGGTGTCCAAACTCCATGGTTTGCAGACATCGTAAACTATTTGTCCGTTGGTCAAATCCCTCAGGATTGGACTAAGCAACGAGATAGACTCAAATCTGAGGCCAAATATTACTTCTGGGAGGACCCTAAACTGTACCGCACCGGTTTCGATCAGATTATTCGCTGATGCGTTCCGGAGAACGAATTCAAGAGTATACTCGAGTTCTACCATGCATCTGCATGTGGTGGACATTTCTTTAGGAAAAAGACGGCTGCAAAAATTTTACAATCTGGATTCTATTGGCCATCTTTATTCAAGGATGCCCAGGAATTCTCGAGGTCGTGTTCCCGATGCCAGGCACTTGGGAGCATAACCAAGAGAGACATGATGCATCTAAACCTGATTCTTCCTATCTAAATCTTTGACGTTTGGGGCATCGATTTCATGGGACCCTTCCTCCCTTCATTTGGACACCCGTACATTCTCGTCCCTGTTGATTACGTGTCCAAGTGGGTCGAGGCTATTCCCACCCGAACCAATGACCACAAGGTGGTCATCAATTTCGTCAAGAACAACTTTGGTCGGTTCGGGATTCTGAGGGCTATCATCAGCGATGGTGGCACTCATTTCACTAATGCCCAGTTCTGTAATTTGCTGGCTAAATACGGGGTAAATCACAGAATCTTCACACCTTACCATCCCCAGACAAATGGATAGGCCGAGCTCTCCATTCGAGAGATCAAGAATATTCTACAGAAAATGGTTAGACCTGATCGCAAAGACTGGACTCAAAAGCTTAAGGATGCTCTTTGGGCCTACTGTATGGCGTACAAAATGCCCATCGGCATGTCTCCATTTCATCTGGTGTATGGAAAGGCGTGCCATTTACCCGTAGAAATTGAACATAGGGCATTTTGGGCAATCAAGCAATGAAATCTAGATCTAAGTTTATCCGGTCAGACCAGGAAACTCTAATTATCTGAGTTGGAGGAGCTTAGATATGATGCATACGAGAATGCTAAGATTTATAAGGCTTGGACCAAAGCTCTTCACGACCAATTGATTTCCCGTAAGAGCTTTGAGCAAAACCAGAAAGTCTGGCTCTTTGATTCTCGAATTAAGCTCTTTCCCAGCAAACTTAGGTCGAAATGGAACGGACCGTTCATTATTGATTAGATATTTCCAAACGGGGCTGTTCAGATATCTGACCCAACGACGGGTAATTCATTCAAAGTCAACGGTCAACGTCTAAAGCCTGTTATTGACCGTACTGCTCCGGAACCCGTCTCAGACACGGTTGCTCTAGCTATGTTGTGACTTCTTTGGCTGGACTATGCCTAGCTGACGGCATTAAACTCAACAGTTGTATAGTATAACTCAGAGCTGACCTGAGCTTCATATTCAGGTGATATCTTCTGCATTCTACCCTTCTTTTCATGTCTTTTATTCTCAATGCGGGCATTGCATCAGCTAGGAATGGGGGGGTGGGTTCATTTCTGAATAAATTTTTCAGCTCTATGGAATTCTTGTAAATTTTACTTGTTTCTTTTATATACATATATAAAAAAAAATTTGAATTAGGAAGGAATACTTGGACATTAGGAGTTTCAATCTTAGGAAATAATACAGTAGGATCTGAACACTAAGACCCTTCAGGTCTTTGGCCTTAATCAGCCTGGGTATTCACTAAAATGTGGATTTGTTTATCGATTCCTCGCCATCCTGAATTCTATTTCAATCTGATTAAATAAGTTTAGGTGATAAGTATACGACTTATCAACCCGCCCTCTGATTTGAGGGAACTTTAAGTCTAAGCATCTACACACTATTTGTTACTGACTCATTGTTCGGCGATTTTAATGGAAATTAGGTAGCTAATGAACCTTTTAGGGTGGTATGGTTGGCAAGTTATCATGGGTAATAACTCATAGGTAGGTTGTCCACAGCCCAGCCAATGGACCATTCTTTTCCTGCTACCTTTAGGTAAATCTTAGACCAGGGAAGCCACCTACTTAAAAAGAAAAAAAAAAGAAAAAGAAAAGGAGAAAAGAAAGAAAAAAGAAACAAAAAGAAATAAGTCACACTTCACCGCACGAGTATGGCTGGCAAGTTATCGTGGGTAACAGCCCATTGGTAGGTTGTCCAGATCCTAGCTCAAGAAATGCACATAAAAATTCCTAAAACACTCAGGAAGAAGCGGAGAAGTAGAATAAACCGGGAAGATATACACTGGATTCACCCTTGTGTTGACCCCATAAAAAATAAAAGTAGAGAGAAAGCTACTGGTCGTATAGATACACCTTTAGACAGAACTCTTTTTAAGGTCACCTAGGGGAGTAGAAACCTGAAGTTCGTTCTAATTACTGATCAACGAGTGCATCACATTCACAAAGAGATGCTTAGAACTTAGGGTTCTCATCAAGTCTTGGGTGGGTTGAGTGGCCGTAGAAAGCCACTTTGTAACCCTAAACTCAAAAATCAAAAAAAAAAGGAAGAAAAAAAGAGAAAAAGAGATCTTTCTTTGAATAAGGCGAGGGCTTGAGGCGGTCTGCATTTTGGCAGATACTCGAGCATTGTTATGTCTTTGAAGGTTTAGGTCCTAAGTAAAAATTTCTTAATGTTGAAAATGATTGTGCCCGAGTAATCCAACCTAATTCTTTTATAAATAGAATGTAGTTTTTGCTAGAGGCTAGCAAAAGATAGGCATGGGGTGTGATGTGCATACATTTAAATAACCAAAAATATCTATTAATGCATGCTCTTAATTTCATATTAGCATTATACATTGTAAATATTGCATAACATGCATAATCATGCATTTAGGTCAAGTTGTATAAATTGTATAGTAATTGTCTCTTTTTATGGTCAGGGAAAGGGCGATTCTTAATCGAGGCCTTGGATCGAAGATCCAATCGTACGGATCTGATCAGGGCGACGATTAGAGCTCAACGACTCTAAGATTGTCTTGATCGGACATCTGTAGCACCAAATAAAGTTTGAGGAGCTCTAAAGATCAAGGGTCAAGATGGTACCAATCCGTACTTCAGACGATAAATCCGATTGCACGGATGGGTTCGGATTGATGATCGCAGCCTAACGACGTGGAAATCGGCTCAGTCGGACATCCGTGGCACCATCTACAACACACAGAAGATGGACGGTCAAGATGGCGCCACGTGGTGCCATTTCAGCCACTCGATTGGCCCCAAGCACCCGTCGCTGCTTTTCTTCTTCACCCACTCGATGAATCTCCACCGTTGGATGCCCATCCAACTACTGAGAATCAGCCACGTCGCCGCTCATCGTCGCTTCTCATCTTCTGAAGGCGAGGTAAGGTGAGATCTGGGCCGTTGGATCTTGATCCAACGGCCGTGAGTGCACATGCTTAAATCATCGTTGCGACAGAGCAGCAGCTGTAGCGCAATGGTTACGCTGCTGTGGGCGAGGCGCAGGTCACGAGGTCGAATCGCCATGCGCTTGAAATCAGAGAGAAGAGTGGGGGTGCGTCGATTCTGGCCGTCAGATGAAGATTGTGCGTGCGAGGAGCATGCTACGTAGTGCATCCACAGTGCACAGATCGCATACGCGTTATCACACACGCGATCGGACGGCTGCAATGCGGAGAGCTTGTGCGTTAAGACAGATGAGCGGGCGTAGCGAGGATTAATCTGGGCCATCCGATCTTATGATCGAACTGCTGGAATTCAATCAGATGCTGAGAGTTGAACAGGCGCGCGGAAGAGAAGTGGGCGCACGCAATGCGTGCACACATCATGCACGACCGACCTTTAGCGACATTTAAGTCCGTTGCTAAAGGTCCCCTCTTTATTATTTTTGAAGTTAAAATGTCCAAAATGCCCCCACTCCTTGCAACTATAAAAGGAGACCCTTACCCTACGAAATTATCATCCCTTCCTTCACCTCTCTCCCTCTCCAAAGCTTAAGAGAAGCTTGTCCCATACCCGGGATGCTCCTCAAGAGCTAAATCCAAGCTTTTGCCCTCATTTCGGAAGTGGATACCGTGACAACGACGACGTGCTGCCTTGTTCCCGTTCTTTCAACTTCGTTCTCCTTCTTCCCGCCTCGTCCTCCGTCTTCTAGGCGTCGCCTCTATTTATTGCGCTAAGTCAGTGTTTAAAAAGTGTCGCGTTGCAGTATAGCCGAAATAGCGTTCAAACAAATACAATTTTTATTACTCGAAAAGATTCCGAGGTCGAACACAAGGAGCAAATGGAATTCACACACTAATCTCAAAAATTAATGTAATTTGAACAAAATATTAGTCAAAAACTAATTTGGAATGTCGAGCATATGAGTATATGAAGAGTAAAAAGAATTTTAGATAAAATAATGGTGATTTGAATCACCAATTATAAGTCTAATACATAGAATAATTACTCAAATTTACTAAAGGAGGGAATATGAAATCAAACGTCTTAAATGACGTTTGCTACAGTACCCCTTTTTGTTTTTGTCTGCATGCTTTTTCTTATTCTTTCTTTCTTTGACTCTTCCTTTCTTCTGCAACTCCTCTTCTTCTTCACTTCTTTTGATTCTTCCTTTCTTCTTCTATTTTTGCTTTGCTCCTTCTTCTATTCTTCTCAGGCTTTTAACTCAGGCCTTCACTTCTTTCTTCAGAATCCGGCTAAGTGTCAGCCAAGCTTCTCAGAGCAAAAACTCCCCTTCCCCTGTGTAGCTCTCCTCTCTTCTCTTTCTAATTCAGTTTCGCTCTCCTAGAGCCACAGTCAGTCGGGTAATCGAACCTAGCGCATACCCGGGTCCAGGCTCACCGGCGTGCGGTGGTGAGCGAGGAGTGCAGGTCAGGCGGGTTATTGGGTTGGCTAGGTCCACGGGGGCGTGTCACAGACGAGACCAGTGAAGGTGTAGGAGGACCTCACCCTCAGTGATTGGAGGCAAACAACCCCATTCATGTTTTGGTAGTATGCGGCTGCAGGTGACTCTTTGTATCCGAGGTGGGACTAAATGTCCCACCTTTCTTTTGCGTAGTGCAGCAGCAAGGCACTGAGCCAATTTGACGAGGCTGTAGCTGCTGAAGCCCTTGCATGAGGACTTGGACACCTGCACGCCTAAATTCTGCACAGCCTGGAGGTATCCCTTGGAGCAGAGACACCCTTGGAGCAGCTTGAAGCTTGCTCGAAGCATGGTGTCAATGGTGGGTCTTGGCCTGCTACCTGAAATCAAGAAAATGGGCCTTATGGTGACGTCAGAATGCTCAGCAAGATTGCCGTGACATGGCGAATGTGACGGTGGCAGTGGCATGTTGCGCGAGTGGCTGTGGTGGTCCGACGGTGACGGGAACGGTCGGTGAGAGTGGGTTTGTTCGGGAAGGTGTTTGGGTGGTTGGAGTGAATGGAGTGAGGGGAAATGAGCAGGAAGGTGCAATGGAGGTTGTAGGGTGGTCGGCGAGGTGGATGGAGGTGCATAGTGGTGGGAACACCTCACCGGAGGAGTCGCCGGAGATGGAGGAGATGAAGGTGTTAAGTAGCGTTGGTGGTTGATTTTGGGAAATAAAGAGAGGGGAAGAAAGTAAGAGAGATAGGGAACCTAAGAGTCTACTCTAAGGATGAAAGGGGGAAGGGATCCCACGTCGGTGTGGTTGCCGGACATGGGGAAGACAAACCTTCGTAGGAGAGGCAGCGGCGAAGACGGGGCAAGGACGACGATGGTTGGTATTGCACGACTTGGAGGACGGTGAGGAAGGTGAATCCTACACTAGTTTTGTGGTCGGACGACGAGAATAGTTGGAGAGGGACCGTCGGAGCTTGCGGAGTTTTGCAGCCGAAGAGGAGAGAGGAAGAGGGGGAGTTCCGGCCCAATTTCAAGCTGAGAACGGTTGAACCCTGGGGAGTCTTTTATAGGTCATCAAAGAGGGTTTTGTGCTTGGAAGCCAAGCTTCTAAGCTAGGAATGCTTGCCAGATTTGAGAGCTTCTTAGGACCCACATCTCTCATGCGTTCGCATGAGAGATTGAGAAAGAATCAGAGCATATGAACGAGCTTAGATTGAAGGGAATTACTTGATGAATCTCTCTTCCAATTTTAGAAGGGATTCATCAATCAATCAGGGAGAAAATCCAAGTTGAAGGTCATCGGAGTAGGTTTCCTCCACGATAATGGTGGAGGGACCTAATTGTGAAGATGATGAAGAAGTTAAGGGGCTGAATGCAATGGTTTTTGAAAGTTAGGGGTATAAATGTATTCAGATAAGACCTTTTTGCAAACTAGGTCAAGACAACTTCTCCTTAGGTCCAAATTTTGGTACAAACCTAATTTTGACCTAAAGGATCAATGGTAAAGTTGGATTTTGGTTTTTACCATGTTTAATTGGGTAATTTATGCAAAAATCCAAATTAGGGCAAATATCTGTCTGAGACTCCATTTTAGATCAAGATGGGTTCTGATGGCCAAATTGAAGATACTAAACCCTAGAGAATATTTTTCTATGATTTTTAGAGGCTTTAGGTGAATTTGATCCTGACCAAAACCTTGTTTAATTAAGTGGATGTGTTTTTAGGGTTTCAAAAGTTATTTAATTCTCAAAACATACGTAAACCCTTTTCTATCTGATCTAACCCACTTATTATCTTATTAAGACCATTTGACCATTATTCAGCCCTTGAGAAAACCCGTGGTTGTACTGCATTCATGAAAAGATGGTAAAATTGTAGTTTTAACCCTAGTTTCTTATTTTTTTCTCAGAATGGTTATGTAGTGAATTATGACCTTCAATTGGTTATGTAGGAGCATTTACTGACTTAATTGGATCAAAAAGAGCTAGTTAGGGCTCATGATGGTGTTCCCATCAGCCTCCGTCTGGCTCGTCCTTCAAGCATTCGTCGAGGAGGATAACATCTCTCTCCCTTCTTTTATCGCTTTTTAGAGTAGAATTTTCCGCTTTCTAGTTGTAATAGTTTCTCACTTTCTAGTGTAATCATTTCTCACTTTCTTAGTTGTAAAAATATTATTCAAATACCAAGTGATTGTTCTCTTCCTCTCTCTCTCTCTCTTTTTGTTTATATCGATTCCATTGTGATTATTTTGTTTTCAAACAAAAACACGCAAAAAAAATATAATTGCGGATTTTGAGATCGATGTAGCCTCCCTGTGTTCGACCCAGAACTTCTTACAGATTTTCGGTATAAATTTTATCTGTTGAACGGATTTTTTCACAACTCGAATTACAACAACGAGTTTTCGAATCCAACTGTGAACACGGAGTTTTTTGCTCTCAACACATAAACATCCCCTTGATGGATGCAATTTGCCACGTACCAGCTTATGCACAATTCCTGAAAGATGTGTGTACACCTAAGCTTAAGCCGCAAACCAAAGGCGGGAACCTGACCATATTGTCGGAGCAAGCCAACTCCGTTATTTTGAGTAAACTCCTACCTAAGGCAAAAGACCCAGGCACCCCTCTAATCTCCTGTGCTATCAGTTATATACAGTTCGACCGAGCCTTACTAGACTTAGGAGCTTCCATAAATTTGATACCTACATCCCTACTAGACTACTTTGAGGAATCTGAGCTTAAACCAATAGAAATGACCTTGCAATTAACTGATCGAATTATTAAGTCACCAAAATGAATTCTCGAGGATGTCATAGTTAGGGTACATAATTTCTATTTTCTAGTGGATTTCATTGTCTTAGACATGGATGCTTCTGAGAACTTGAAGAATACACCGATCATACTAGGGAGGCCCTTTCTGGCCACTGTTAGGGCCAATATTAATTGTGAGGAGGGCCAAATTGAGTTAAAATTTGTGAGCAAGACGCTGAAGATCGACATCTTTACGGTCCAACAAGAAATTAATTGCGGGGTTATAGAACAAATCTACGATATCGAGGCTATAGTTGACAACCTATGTATCGAGGAAAATTCGACTATTTTTGATCAACCACAAGAAAATCAAAACCTGCAATTAGAGGAGCCTAAACATAACTTAGACACACCCATAGCTCCTTCCTTTGCTCCGGACAACCACCCTTAACCACCTGCTGTTGCTGATAATCCTGTTATGGAATTGAAACCCCTCCCTGACCATCTCAAATACGTCTTTTTGGGTTCCAATCAGACATTTCTTGTGATTATCAACTCCCGACTCACACCTGATTAGGAAACACGCTTGATTTCTATTCTCCAGCAGCATCGAAGAGCCATTGGATGGACTCTCGATGATCTAACTGGTATTAGCTCCTCTTATTGCACACATCACATCTATACCGAAGTGGGCTCACGACCATCCCATGAAATACAGAGACGCCTAAATCAAAATCTGCAGGATGTCATGAAAAAGGAGATCATCAAATGGTTAGATGCAGGGATCATCTACCCGATCTCTAACGGTCGTTAGGTGAGTCCAATCCAAGTTGTGCCTAAGAAGGCAGGGCTCACTGTTATCACGACTGAAACCGGAGAAACCATACCGACCCGTATAGCGAACTTGTGGAGAGTCTACTGTTGAACGATTACGAAGCTACGCTAACGTGTTCGGTTTTGGAAAACCTGTCGTTGTAGTTCGAAAGCGAAGGATTCGTGTTCAACAAATAAAATTTATACCGAAATTAAAATTCTGGGTCGAACACAGGGAGGCGGATGTTTGATTTAAAAACTTCGCATTTCGTTTTTATTTTGTCACGAAGAAATTCAATTTAAACTATCTAAGTATCTACAACAAAATAGAAGAGAGAGAGAGAGTAAGAGAGAGAGAGAGAATACTACACATGGAAATCAAAATGAGATGTAGAATAGACAAGGAATTTATCATAAAAGAGATCGTTCGTTACAACTAGAAAGCATAAAGCGATTACTCTAGAAAGCAGTAAATCTATATTAGAAAGCAGTAAAAAGAGTAGGGAGAGAGAATCCTCCTCGACGGTCGCTTGGAGGACGAGCCGGACGGGACGACGCCTGGACGAAGGAGGACGAAGCGGGACGAAGGAGGACGAAGCAGAAGAACGGGAACGGAGCAGCACGCCGTCGTCGTCGCGGGATCCACTTCCGAAGGGGGACGAAAATTTGGACTTTATCTCGCGAGAAACATCCCAGGTGTGGGACAAGCTTCTCTTGAGCTTTGGAGAGGTAGAGAGGAGAAGGAAGGGATGAAAATTTCGTATGGAGGGGGTCTCCGTTTATAGTTGCAAGGAGTGGGGGCAAAATGGACATTACACTTTCAAAACAATAAATAAGGGGTCTTTAGTGACGGATAAATCCGTCGCTAAAGCCCTCAACGTGGGCGTAGCCTCCGCGCCCACGCGCGCCCGCTCGGCTGCCCGCGTGTAACGCCTACGCACGTCGCTTGATTTTCAGCCGTCCGATCGCGAGATCGGACGGCTTAAAATCGCGCCTTCACCGCTGCCGCCCGCCCGCCTGCGCGTACGATCGCGCGTTCACGCGAGCGTCCAATTGCGCGTCGGCGCTATCGGACGCGTGCGGCCGTTGGATCGCGATCGTGCGGTCAATTGGAGCGCGCCCGCTCGCCTCAGAAATTGCTTGGCGAGGCTCGAACGGGCGCCAGTGCCTCTCGATAAGGCGCTGGATCGCTGCGCTGCCTCGCCCAAATGGTCGCGCGGATGCTTTTAACACGATGCGTCCACAGCCGTTGGATTGAGATCCAACGGCGGAGAGGGGATGGGTGCGCGGTCTTCATAGAGTGTAGGCGGCCGTTTGGGCGGCCGGGATGGTGCCACGTGGCGCCATCTTGGCCGTCCATCTTCTGGAAGTTGTAGATGGTGCCACAGATGTCGGATTGACTCGATTTTTGTGTCGTTGGGCTGCGATCGTCGATCCGAATTCATCCGTGTGGTCGGATTTGCCATCTGAAGTGCGGATTTACACCATCCTGGCCCTTGATCTTCTAGGGTTCCCCGGTCTCTATCTGATGCTACGGATGCCTGATTAGGGCGATCTTGGAGTCGTTGAACTCCAATCGTCGCCCTGATCACATCCATACGGTTGGATCTTTGATCCGAGGCCCCGATTAAATGTTTGCCTTGTCCAAGCACATAAAAGGAGACAATTAACCTCCATTTTATTCAAACTACTCTAAATGCAAGATGATGCATGTTATGCAATATTTATATTATGAAATGCAATCCTATGCTTAAGAACATGCATAAATAGACATTTTAAGTAGTGTAAATGTGTTTACATCATACCCCCATGCCTATCTTTTGCTAGTCCCTAGCAAAAACTATATGCTATTTATAAAAGAATTAGGTTAGATTATTTGGACCTGAGTTATTTTCAATCATTAAGAAATTGTCTACTTAAGAACTGAACTTTCAAAGACACAACAGTGCCCGGGTATCAGCCAAAATGCAGACCGCCTCAAGCCTCGCCTTATTCAAAGAAAAATTTCTTTTTCTCTTTTTACTCTTTTCTCTTTTTTTTTTTTTTTTTTTTTTGATTTTCAAATTTTAGGGTTTAAGAGTGGCTTTCTACGGCCATTCAACTCACCCAAGATTTGATGAGAACCCTAAGTTTTAAGCATCTTATTGTGATTGTGATAGACTCGTTGACCGGCAATTAGAACGGACTTCGGATTTCTACGCCTCTAGGTGACCTCAAAAAGAATTCTGCCTAAAGGTGTATCTTTACAACCGGTAGCTTTCTCCCTACTTTTATTTTTTAACGGGGTCAACACAAGGGTGAATTCAGTGTATATCTCCCCGGTTTATTCTACTTCTCCGCTTCTTCCTGAGTGTTTTGGGAATTTTTAGTGCATTTTCTGAGCTGGGTTCTGGACAACCGATCGATGAGCTGTTACCACCGACAACTTGCCAGCCATACTCGTGCGGTGAAGTGTGGCTTATTTCTTTTTGTTCTTTTCTCCTTTTTGATTTTTTTTTCTTTTTTCTTTTTTTTTTTTTTTTTTTAAGTAGGTGGCTTCCCTGGTCTAAGATTTACCTAAAGGCAGCAAAAAGAGAAAGGTCAGTGACCTGGCTCTGGACAACCTACCTATGGGCTATTACCCACGATAACTTGCCAGCCATATCACCCTAGAAGGTTCATTAGCTACCCAATTTCCATTAAAATCGCCAAATAACGAGTCAGTGCAAAGAAAGTATGTAGATGCTTAAGACTCAAAATTCCCTCACATCAGACGGCGGGTTGATAAGTCGTGTACTTATCACCCAAACTTATTTACTCCAATTAAAATAAAATTCAAGTTGGCGAGAACTCGAAAAACAAATCCACATTTTAGTGGATATACGGGCTGATTAAGTCCAAAGACCTGAAGGGTCTTTGTGTTCAGAACATAATATAGTATTTCTTAAGATCGAAAATTTTCTTAAACCCAAATTCTCTTTCCTAATTTTGATTTTTTTTTTTTATATAAAATAAAACAAATCTACGGAGCTGACGAATGAATTTAAAGATAAATATCCATCCCCCCATGCCTATCTAATGCAATGTCCTCATTGTATTAAAAAGACATAAAACAGAGTGGAAAAGCGTAGAAAGCACCTGAATTGCGTGGATATCGGGCCCGCTCCGAGATGAAAATGAAAAAGAACTGTATATGTGCTGAGTTTAGTGCCTTCAACTAGGCACACTATACAAAGAAAAGAAATGAAGAATTCACATGTGCAGGTCAGAATTAGAATGAACAGAAGAATCCTCCGACCTGTCAGCAGAGGTCTACAGATGTGGACCAGATTGTGGTGCAGACCCACACCCCATAATCGAGAATATCTTAGGTTCTGGATAAAAATTACCCAAAACCTAAAATCAGAATGTAAGCGGGATCGGGCCTGCGATTTCTGAGGATGCAACCCAAGACCAAAAAGTCGGGTTACAGAAAATTGAAGCTCAAAAGGATAATCGTTGAATGTGTGCTTGAGTTGAACATCCTCGAAACAAATGTCGTAAGGGTTCTGATTTGATGGTTTCAGCTTAAAAGGAACCCTTCGACTCAATCTTCCATTTCCTCCAAAATTAACTTCCCAAATTAGAACTTCCCCGCTCCTATCCTCCTCATTAAGTGTATCAAATTCCAAGACCTCTTGTATATTCATCACCCCGTCTGGAATCTCCAAGTCTAAATGATGTGGCAGAATCAAAATTGACTTGGGTCTAATTATCTCAGAATTAGAATCATCAATAAGCTCAACAGGGTGTAACTGATAATCAGGGCATTGAATTAATTCCTCCAGAAAATGCGATTCTGGATCCGTATCGTGTGCCCTAATAAGATCAGTTTCCTCAGTTATTGGGCTATCAAATGATCTATCAGATTCCTCAGGCCCAATCGTCTCACAAAAATCGTGATCTGAAAACTCGTGTGAGACTTCGCAACTTGAATCTTCACCATCAGGATCCGTATCAATGTATGTCCCAAAATCATTTGTCACTTTGCGTTCCAAGGAGACATACGTTTCCTCGTAACCCGGCTCATGGATTTCAGGTGAAGAAATCAAATCATCCTTAATTGGTTGTTTTAATTCAATCTGGTCAGCTTCGTAACACGTGTCCCCCCCAACAGGTGCCTGAGCGGGTTCTGTCATTGGCTTTCCTGAAGAGAATTCATCCTGGGAATTATTCCAAGATTGAATCAAAGCAACCACGAATCTCATCCTCAATTTCGCTAATTTACCAAGTAGAAACTCACCTGGGTTCTTATCCTTAACATCCTGGAGCCAATCCAACAAAGACTTATTTAAATCATCAATCATTTCAATCAGGGGCTCCAATCTCTCAATGCAAGGTATTGGCTGAACTTCTAAAGATTGAATGATATTCCTCAAGTTAGCCAGAACCTTATCTTGAACCTGATTAACCTGAACCAAATGAGTTGGTTCAGGGTTGGGCGGGTTTGACATCAATGTAGAGGAATTAACGAATTGAGATTCGTTATACCCATCCTGATAATAGGTCATTTCAGATTGTTCAAAAGATGGAGATGACCTAAAGGCAGTGAAATCAGAGGATGGGTAAGGATCAGTGTATCCTTCTTGATTGTAGATCGCATTAGGTTGTTCATGAAAGGAGGACGATCTATAATCGATGCAACTCTGAGAAGGATAGAATTGAGAATCAAAGTGTTCAGGGTTAGACCCTAAACACGGGGGTCCGGAATTGTATCCCCAATCCGAATTATCCCAACTAACTGATGGTCGATTACAATACGAGTTGGGATAATCGTCATGTTGAGGATAATTTACAACATGAGGGAAAGAGCGGGAATGCGTGAAATATATGGAAGGATTCATGATACACGGGAGGAAGAAAGGTGCCCTGCAATACAAACAATCAAACCTGTCCTTAAATATGTTAGCCTAAAGACCTACAGACTCTCAAAACCCGTCTTGAGATAAAGGAACGATTTGATCTACTTCCGTCTGTTCAATCCAACCAGTTAGAAGGAGGGACTGGGGAGAAGGTTCTTCCTTCGGCTTACGCCTCCGGTTCCTAGTGTACCCCCCAGCCGCGATCGTTTGACTCTGCTCCCCTAGCTAGACATCAAATTGAACAGTAGAAACAGACTAATCGAAAATAATCTCGTTCTGGGTTCTGAAGAGCGAGTCCAATCCTTAAGGCCAACGTCTACTTTGTTTTATTTAGGGCTAGGTTTGAATGTGCTTTGGAATGTGATGGGCCCTTTAAATGGGTTGTGCCCTTAATAATTGATTGATTTGTGTGTGAGTGCACAACCAGTGATTTTCAAGCAAGATTGTTTTTGATGTGGTGAATTTTAAGATTCAAATCTTGCTTAGTAGCTTTTAGGATTCAACTTTAGGTGTTTTCAATCAAGTTTCGTTGGCACACCAAGTTTTACAAGCACAGGTGAAGATGTTTTCCTTTAAAGTTTAAAAAGAATGTGGAGTGCCTGGTAAATCCCTAAGAGTTGAACCTAATTGGCAGCTACTTGATGAGTTGATTTTATTTGAAGTGGTGCGGCCCAATCAACTCAAACAATTGGCCTCAAATGCACCACTAAGTTAGGCACACAAAGATGGTTAACTTAGAATGATTTCTACTCTTTTATGTGTTGCTTTATGTGTACTGGTCTCACAAATCAGAACCCAGTTGAGTAGAAACAAATCAATTCGGTTAAGTGCCTTTAAATGTGGGTGTACATTGTGTATTTGTTGAAAATTACCCCACAAAATTATCTTTTTACTTTTTTTTATATAAATGAAGGTGGAATGAATGTGAGTGAGAATCCAAACAGCCAAACTATTCCTAGGATTTATGCAAACACCTAAGCTAATTGGAATTTGGATTCAATGTGGTGAATGAAATCTATGGAGGGGGAAAGAATGGGGGATAACTTACAAAACCTTTCACAGCACTTTACTCCAATCTACCGCTTTTGCTTGCCTCAAAAGGGTACCTGCAATTACAATAAGAAAGGAGAAAAGTGAGGTAAATGATTTGTAAGTTACAAAACGTGAAGAGAAATCAAAGATCGTTGCCTCCCCGGCAACGGCGCCAAAAATGTTGAACGATTACGAAGCTACGCTAACGTGTTCGGTTTTGGAAAACCTGTCGTTGTAGTTCGAAAGCGAAGGATTCGTGTTCAACAAATAAAATTTATACCGAAATTAAAATTCCGGGTCGAACACAGGGAGGCGGACGTTTGATTTAAAAACTTCGCATTTCATTTTTATTTTGTCACGAAGAAATTCAATTTAAACTATCTAAGTATCTACAACAAAATAGAAGAGAGAGAGAGAGTAAGAGAGAGAGAGAGAATACTACACATGGAAATCAAAATGAGATGTAGAATAGACAAGGAATTTATCATAAAAGAGATCATTCGTTACAACTAGAAAGCATAAAGCGATTACTCTAGAAAGCAGTAAATCTATATTAGAAAGCAGTAAAAAGAGTAGGGAGAGAGAATCCTCCTCGACGGTCGCTTGGAGGACGAGCCGGACGGGACGACGCCTGGACGAAGGAGGACGAAGCGGGACGAAGGAGGACGAAGCAGAAGAACGGGAATGGAGCAGCACGCCGTCGTCGTCGCGGGATCCACTTCCGAAGGGGGACGAAAATTTGGACTTTATCTCGCGAGAAACATCCCAGGTGTGGGACAAGCTTCTCTTGAGCTTTGGAGAGGTAGAGAGGAGAAGGAAGGGATGAAAATTTCGTATGGAGAGGGTCTCCTTTTATAGTTGCAAGGAGTGGGGGCAAAATGGACATTACACTTTCAAACCAATAAATGAGGGGTCTTTAGTGACGGATAAATCCGTCGCTAAAGCCCTCAACGTGGGCGTAGCCTCCGCGCCCACGTGCGCCCGCTCGGCTGCCCGCGTGTAACGCCTACGCACGTCGCTTGATTTTCAGCCGTCCGATCGCGAATCGCGCCTTCACCGCTGCCGCCCGCCCGCCTGCGCGTACGATCGCGCGTTCACGCGAGCGTCCAATTGCGCGTCGGCGCTATCGGGCGCGCGCGGCCGTTGGATCGCGATCGTGCGGTCAATTGGAGCGCGCCCGCTCGCCTCAGAAATTGCTTGGCGAGGCTCGAACGCGCGCTAGCGCCTCTCGATAAGGCGCTGGATCGCTGCGCTACCTCGCCCAAATGGTCGCGCGGATGCTTTTAACACGATGCGTCCACAGCCGTTGGATTGAGATCCAACGGCGAAGAGGGGATGGGTGCGCGGTCTTCATAGAGCGTAGGCGACCGTTTGGGCGGCTGGGATGGTGCCACGTGGCGCCATCTTGGCCGTCCATCTTCTGGAAGTTGTAGATGGTGCCACGGATGTCGGATTGACTCGATTTTTGTGTCGTTGGGTTGCGATCGTCGATTCGAATTCATCCGTGTGGTCGGATTTGCCATCTGAAGTGCGGATTTACACCATCTTGGCCCTTGATCTTCTAGGGTTCCCCGGTCTCTATCTGATGCTACGGATGCCTGATTAGGGCGATCTTGAAGTCGTTGAACTCCAATCGTCGCCCTGATCACATCCATACGGTTAGATCTTTTATCCGAGGCCCCGATTAAATGTTTGCCCTGTCCAAGCACATAAAAGGAGACAATTAACCTCCATTTTATTCAAACTACTCTAAATGCAAGATGATGCATGTTATGCAATATTTATATTATGAAATGCAATCCTATGCTTAAGAACATGCATAAATAGACATTTTCAGTAGTGTAAATGTGTTTACATCATCTACATTGATTACAGAAGACTCAATTCCTCCACGAAGAAAGATCGTTTCCCACTATTGTTCATTGATTAGATACTCGAGAAACTAGCGGGAAATCGATTCTTCTGCTTTTTGGATGGGTACTCAAGTTATAATCAGGTCACAATCCATCCTGAGGACCAAGAGAAGACCACCTTCACCTGCCCCTTCGGGACATACACATTCCGAAGGATGCCATTCGGTCTCTGCAATGCACCCGCTACTTTTCAGCGGTGCATGCTTGCCATATTCTCAGATATGGTAGGTGAATACCTTGAGGTCTTCATGGATGACTTATCAGTATTTGGAGAATCTTTTGATAATTGCCTCCTGCACTTGGTCCAAATTCTCAGGCGGTGCATCAACGTGAACTTGGTTCCTTCTTTGGAAAAGAGCCACTTCATGGTACCTGAGGGAATTGTCTTGAGACATCTCATCTCTGAAAAAGGCATCCGGGTTGATCGAGCTAAGGTAAATTTGATTTCCAAACTCCTTATGCCTAGCTCGGTCAAAGACATCCGATCGTTTTTGGGGCACGTCGGGTTTTATTGTCGATTCATTCCCGATTTCTCGAGGTATGGTCAGATATCCAGGCCTGTGTGCATGTGTGCACGGGTGAGGGTGTGTAGTTGTGAGTGCATGGGGACCTCACGCTTGTGTGCTTGAGGCGATAAGGCAAGAGCGTGAAATCAATTTATCCGCTACAGGTGCTTCCTTCACACACAATGTGGGATTATTCCCACTGGCTTCCTTTGCATGGCAGCTTCAGCAAATGGAGCTTCCAATCGATAACAAATGAGGTGCTGGCAGCTTTAATTAAGAACTTGGGAATGCACCTAGAGCTGGGCTGCTTCACCTGGGCGTGGAAGTGAAGATGAACACAGTCAAAGAAGAGTGACTAGGGTCGAAGAAGATGGTGGCGGTGGTGGTCGTCCGGCCTAATACCTGCACCCACGAATGCGACCTTTTGACCATGTCAATTGCACTCAAAAGCTTTGCCATTGTGCGGTGAGTGCGTTGGTAGCAGTGGCGTGGCGTGGGGTGATGTATGAAGGTCTAGTGAGGTCGGTGAGGGTGCGTGCAGGCGACGATGCTCGGTGGGGTGAGTGAGCATGAGAACCCTCAAATTAGGAGAGGGCTTTTGTATTGGGAGTCGAGGCGGAGCTTCTGTAGGTGGTAGCGTGGCGTTTGGTGGTGTGTGGCGTTGGGGAGGCTTCGCTGGAGCTCAGCCAGTCGTGGAGAAGACGAAGAGGTCGAGGGTGAGTTGTGGGTTGAATTAGGAAAAGAAACGGCTAGGGAGATCTAGGAGGAGGAGGGGAAGATGTTAGACCTAACTATAGGACGAAGGGGCAGAAGATTTTCACGTTGGTGTGATGGCTGGCTGTGGAGAAGATGAAGTTTTGGTGGGGGAAAACAGTGAGGATGGAGTAGGGTGGCTCCTGTTGGTATTATGAGAAGCGGACGACGGAGGGAAGATGCTTCCCTCTGCCTATGGTATGTGGCAGAGGGCGGAGACGGAGGTTAAAGGAACTCGCTGGAGCTATGGTCGAAGGCGGTCGGAGAAGGGAAATTGTGAAGAAGTGTGGCCTGAACTGAGCTAAGAAGCAAGGATTCTCGTCCTGGGTCCTTTTATAGGCCTAAAAGAAGAGCTCCAAGCTTGGAAACAAGCTCGTGAAGCTTGAGATCTTCGCGCAAACCAGATACCCATAATTTCAAAGTGTTCGCATGAGAGATTGTGAGCGAATCAGAATCCAAGGCTAGGTCCAATTGGTATGGAATTCCTCAAGGAATCTCTCTTTTCAATTTTGGAAGTGTTTGATTGAGAATTGAGCGAGAAATCCTTGCTCAAATCTCGATGGAGCTTGATGTGTTCACACCAATGGCAGTAAGGACCCATTTGCAAAGAACGATGAGAAAGTTAGGGACTTGATTGCAACGATTTCAAAAGTTAGGGGGCAAAATGTTCAGGAAAAATTCTCGTTTGAGAAATGCGTCGTAGTATAGGACAAAATCACTCAAATCATTTAAATTTATATACTTAGATTCAGGAAATAGAGTCCGAGGTCGATTAATGGGAGTAAATATGAAACTCGCACATTAATCTTCGTTTAGAATAAATGAGCACAATTAATTGAGAATTAAAATAGATATTCAATGAATACAACTTATCAAATTGTAATTCAAATGATGATGAGATAAAAAGAATAAAGAGAATCTAAAAAGTGGTGATTTAGATCATCAATTAGGTCCTCTAATTAAGCATGCATCTTATGAAATCAATGTTAACTACGGTACTTAAATAATTCGATAGTGACTAGACCCAAATCATATCAGATGTCAGGAGTACAGCATCAAACAACTTAAGTGAGCACAAGCACAAGGCTCCTCAGAGAGCCTTCTCTTTTCTTAAGCTTTCCTTCTTCGCAGCACAAGGGAGCCAACTTCCTTCAGTGGCTAAGTGTAGAGCCCCTAGTACCAAGAGCAAAACCTTCCACCCTTCTCACAATTTCTCCTCTTTGTCTCTCAAACCCAGCATATAGTCGAATCCATGTACGGGTACTTGAATTCGGGTAATAAGATTTGACTAGGGTCACCGGGCATGTATGGTGACCGAGGAGTGCAAGGTAAGGTGAAGGGGACCTCACCCTGTGTTCTGAGGCAAAGAGCCTGAGGCACAAATCCAATTTATTCGCTGTTGGCGCTTTCTTCGCACACGATGTGGGATTATTCCCACTGGCATCCTTCACGTGGTAGCTTCAGCAGATGGAGCTTCCAATTGATGACGAATGACGCTCTGGCAACTTCAATTAAGGACCTGGGAATGCACCTGGAGCTAGGCCACTTCACCTGGGCATGGAAGCGAAGGTGAACACGATTGGAGAAGAGCGATTGGGGTCGGAGAAGATGGCTGTGGCGGCAGTCATCCGGCTAAATACCTGCACCCACGAATACGGCCTTTTGGCCATGTTAAATGCGCTCAAAAGCTTCGTCGGTGTGCGGTGAGTGCATTGGTGGCAGTGCTGTGGTGTGGGGTGATGTGTGGATGTTTGGCAAGGTCGATGAGGGTGCGTTTAGGCGACAGTGCTCGGTGGGGTGAGTGTGTGAACCCTCAAATTAGGAGAGGGCTTTTGTAGAGAGAGTTGAGGCAGAGCTTCTAAAGGTGATAGCGGGGCATTTGGTGGTGTGTGGCATCGGGGAGGCTTCGCCAGAGCTTGACCGGTTGTGGGGAAGATGGAGGGGTCAAGGGCGAGTTGTTGGTTGAAATAGAAGGGAAAGGAGCTAGGGAGACTAAGGAGGAGAAAAGGGAGAGGAGAAGACCTAATTAGCACATGAAAGGGGAGAGATGGCTACGCCGGTGTGATGGCCAGACGTAAAGAAGATGAAGTCTCCAGTGGAAAGGGTAGTGACGACAAGAGGGCCTGCAATGCTCTCGCTGGTGTTGCGAGGAGCGGAGGAAGGAAAAGAAGACAATCCCTCTACCTGTGGTATGTGGCAGAGGGCGACGAAGGAGGTTGGAGGAACTCGCTGGAGCTATGGTCGGAGGCGGCTGGAGAGGGAGTTTTTGTGAAGAAATGTGGCCTGAACCGAGCTAAGGAGCAAGGATTCTTGTCCTGGGTCCTTTTATAGGCCTAAAAAAGGAGCTCCACGCTTGGAAACAAGCTCGCGAAGCTTGAGATCTTCATGCAAATTGGATACCCATAATTTCAAAGTATTTGCATGAGAGATTGTGAACGAATCAGGATCCAAGGTTGGGTTTAATTGGTAGGGAATTCCTCAAGGAATCTCTCTTTCAATTTTAGAAGTGGTTGATTGAGAATCGAGCGAGAAATCCTTGCTCAAATCTTGACAGAGCTTGATGTGTTCACACCAATAGCGACAGGGACCCATTTGAAAAAAATGATGAGAAAGTTAGGGTTCTAATTGCAATAATTTCAAAAGTTAGGGGCATGAATGAGAGGAAAGAGTTAGACTGGATCAAAATTCAAATGAGGTCAAGATGGACTCTGATTGAGCCCAAATTTTTGTAAAAACCTAATTTGGACCCAAGGAATCTGATGGTGAAGTTGGATTTCAGTTTTGACCAAGTTTTCCTGGGCAATTTACACAAAAATTCAAATTAGGGCAGAACTGTGTCTGTAACTGTTTAAGGTCAAAATAGGTTCCAAAGGTCAAATCAAGGATATCAAACCTTATGAAATATTTTCTATGAATTTTAGAAGCTTTAGATCGATTTTATTTGGACCATAACCTTAGTAATTCAAGCGGGTTTGAAATTAGGGTTTTAGGTTATGAATCAGTTCTCGAAGTGCATGAAAACCTGTTTCTGTCTTTGTGGACCCTCTTATTAGACTTTAATGATCATTAGACCTTAGATTAACCCTTGGGAAACCTCATGGTTACTCTGCTTTCATGATGTGCTTTTAAAACTACAGAATTAACCCAGTTTTAGTATATTCTTCTTAGAAAGGATATGTAGGGAATTATGACTCTCTGGTGACTATGTAGGAGCATTTGTCAATTGATTCTGACTAATTAAAGCTAGTTATGGTTCATGATGATGTTATCATCACACTCCCATGCCTAACTTTTGTTAGTCCCTTAGCAAAATCTTTTAGAAAGAACTAGAATTCTAGACCATGCATTGATATTTAGATGCCTGATTTGTTTTACTCTCTAGAAATTAGGTTAGAATGCCAACAATAGGCTTAGAGGTACTCAAGTATCAATCAGGATCTAGACCTGACTAGCTACAGCCTGGGTTTGCTGCTAAGGTTTCTAAGGCCCATAAAAAATACCCAAAGGTTCGTTGAATCCAGTAGTTAGGTAAGTTCCAAACTCAATTTTAACGGACTCATTTTTTCTTTTCTTTTTGTTTGCTACTTTTTTTTCTCTTTTTCTTTTCTTCTTCTCCTTTTTTCATTCAGTTCAAAATGACCTCTCCTTTCCTCTTTTCTCCTCTTTATTTTTTTTTCAATTGAAACCCTTCCATGCATTGATTTTCACAGTGTTTTGTACTTTAATACCCCCCATACCTAAGATTTAAAATATCCTCATTGTAAATTAGGTGGGTTCGAGTTCAATTCAGATCGTACATTAGAACAGGTGAGTGGTGAACGGGTCGAAATGACTATTACGAATGATTTCTAGCTCTGATACAAGTATCAAAGGTGGAGTCGGTAGTTCTAATGGATGAACTCTAAAGTGCAATATGAATTCAGCAAAGGGATATGTCAAGAAGGCTTCAGGTTTTTTCAAAGATAATGGGTTACCTCCCATTAAGTGCTAAGTTTAGCGCCTTCAGCCGATCAGAAGGTGATAAAGGAGAAGGTGTGGTCAAATCAGATGAGTTTTGTAAAACAAGCACCTTGATCAATAGCTTGGTTGGTTCAATTAGGTGCTTGTTCAAATCAACAGGCTGATGATGCAGCCCAAACCCAATCAGTCTGGTGGGTTGATGGATGTGAATCAAAAGAGCCCACTAGATTCTTTGAGGCTCAAAGAGATATGGAAATGAAAATCTAGGGTTTGGCTGAATCGGTTCAGCCTGATCAGAGTAGGGATCCTCAAAAGAAAATGGCTTTGCAAAGGATGTAGGAACCCTACTGATAGGATCAGAAAAGGATAAATAGTGATTAACGGTCTGATCATTGTCCAAAACTCGATCAAAGGATGGAGAAGAATCATATGCAACCGGATTAAATAGAGGTGAATTAGAGTAGAAGTTGATTCCGATGGCAAGGTGAGGTTGGGATCGGAATTTGGAAGGTTCTATATGTGTATCAGAAGGCATAGCTTCTTTAAGGTCCAAACCGTTGGCCTTAGCATCAGAATCAAAAAATGGATTTGAAGGTTCCCTACTAGGAGGGGTGACGTAAAAATATGCGGAAATAAAAATATAAAGCAATCTCACAAAAATCAATCGCACAATGTACACAGGTATTTTTAGGTGGAAACCCAAACCGGGTGAAAACCACCACCTAACCCTCTCGAGTTAGGATTTTCCGATCAACCTAGTTGATCAAATCCACTAACCGAATCACTTTAAAACGAGGGTGATTCAACCTCAGTACAACCACGCTACAAGTACGAGGGTAGCGTTCCTCAACCCCTTCTCTCCACGAGAAGGATTTTGTCCCACGAAGGAGACGAGAATTCGCAAAGCGAATACCCAACCAAAAGACAAAGATAAAAGAAACAATAGTCCTATAGAGCCAACAAAGTAATTAAGAACCTAGCTTCTATAGGAAATAGGAAACTTCCCTTTGCAAGGAGTGCGTCGACGATGACGCGGGTGCGTGAGCCACGCAACGGCGCAACTTTGCTCTCGTAGACAACGGTGGGAGAGCGGGTGGCAACGGTTGAATGCTCTCAAGAAAATGGAGCTTGAGCTTGGAGAGCAAGAGAGTCTTTTCTTTGGACACAAAAGGTTTGAAAGTGTATTGCAAGGTGTGTGTCTTAGTGTGTATATGTGTATATCTTGTGTGTCTAAGTGTATCCAAGTGTATTTTTGTGTTGCAAAGGCTCCCCTCTATTTATAGAGGCCTTAGGAAGGCTTTGGAAGGCTTAAGAAAGGTTCTATAGCCGTTGGGTGCAAAGCCCAAGAGAATCAGGCCGAAATCAGGACAATGATTGCATTTGACAGGGTCATCAGACGTCTAACTCTGGCATCAGACGTCTGTAAGGCCACTTTAAGACGTCTGATTCCAAGGTCAGACGTCTGATTCTATGCGGGTTTCTCCCTGACTTGAATCAGATCTAAACAGGGTTTTTGTGCAAGTCCATCAGACGACATACAGGACGTCTGGCACTAAGTCTGGACGTCTGGAAACCTACTTTTACTGTGGGAATTGATTTCCAAACGTTGCAACGGCTAGAAAATCTCTGAGAAGAGATTTTGGGTCAGCTGAGGCAAAACGGTCATTTATCAGACGTCTGGAGAAGCCTAAGGACGTCTGATAAGGCTCTAACGGTCATATTCTTGAGTGTTTTCTAAGCCAGCCAACGGTCCACTAATTGGACGTCTGGCAAAGTCATCAGACGTCTCCTAAGACGTCTGGTCTAAGGTCTGGACGTATGATTTCATCAGACAGAACTAACTATGTCCAGCCTAACAGTTATCAGACGTCTGAAACAACAGTCAGACGTCTTAAAATACTTTATCAGACGTCTGATTTGTGAATTAGACGTCTGGAAAGTCTGTTTTAACCCTATATTGGTTTTCTAAGTGTTCTACAGAAAACCTAAGTATCCTAGGGTTGTGCAGGTGTTCCTAGGACTACTTTTAGGGTACTTTGAGGCTCTTTAACATGAAATATCTAAGGAAATAAAGAGCAACAAAAGAAACAAAAAATACAACAAGTACAAAAGAAGGAAATCTATCCTATTCTTCATTTCCTTCCATCTTCAATCTTTCGCTCCACGCGAACCTCCTCCGTTTTCCGTCAAGCTCTTCCAATCCGTCCTGGATGCGAGCTCGAACTCCGTCTAAACACGTCCTCATTTGCAATTGACCTGAAATCTAGGACTCAAATTGCAAATGTTAAATAACACGTGTTTTGTTATCATCAAAACAAATGATCGTGGTGCTCTAGCACCAACAATCTCCCCCTTTTTGATGATGACAAAACCGTAAATAATAATGCATAAAAATCCTCCCCCTTTTTGACATTATCAAAAAGGTTTAATTGATTTTATATTTCCTATAACTCCCCCTTAAAACATGCTCTTCTATGAGTTTCTTTTGACAAAGGTAATGTCCTCCCCCTTTTTGTAACAACAAGATAGCTATTATTTTTCTCCCTCTTACTAAAGGAAATTTAGCTACCTTATTTCTCCCCCTTAAAAATTGACAATTTGCTCATAAAATTTTTAACTCCCCCTATCTAAATGCTACTGATAAAAAGATAGGGTAAAGGGTTTTACCTCACCTACCATGGCCAATAAAATGGCCCGAATGGTGGTGGTGGATGCCACATCGGATGGGGCTCCCATCCGTAGCTTGGAGGCCCGGGCATCGGCGCCGGTCTCCAATCTGGTGGTCGACGTGCGGCGGGTCCGTCGTTTGTTCGCCGTCTCGTCGGTCTTCTTGTTCTCCTCCTTGGTCTACTCCTTGGTTCCCCTAACTTGAGTTGACCAGCCTTGAGTTTGTAGGTCCAGTCCTGTGTATTGTAGTTATCCCTGAATCCTACAAAACAAGATTCCAAATTTTTCTTCGGTATCCAAGTAAGCTTGGATCCGGATTTGTTAGTGGGTCTCCTTGACGGAGATCCTTTCTCAACCTTAGGGCTATAAAAATTATCAACTTTGTTGATTAGTTTGTTAGAGTTTTCCCTAAGAAATGCAATTTCTTTTTCTATAGTATTCATCTTAGTCTTTAAATCATAAATTTCTAACTTAAGACTATCATTTTCCTCAATCAACTTATTATTTTCATTGATGAGGTTATGATTTTCTAATAATAGATTATCATTTTTAGGACTAGCTTCTAGATCCTTAAGTTTTATTTCTAACCTATCATTTTCATTTCTAAGAAAACTAAGGTTCTTTCTAATGCCTTTATTTTATACCCTAAGTGATTTACTAATCTCAAAAAGTTCATTAAAAGCTTCTTGAAGATCAAGATTTACCTCATTGTCGGAGTCGCTTTCGCTGTCGATGTCGCTTTCTCCGATTGCCATGAAACCAAGGCACGTGGTTTCCTTCTCTCCGAGATCTTCTTCCGAACTCGTCTCCTCATGAGTGCCTTCCAACCTCCTCCATATCTCGTGAGCGGTGGTGCACTCTTGGATTCGTTCGAATTCTTCCGGACTCAACGCGCAATACAAGGCATTCATTGCCTTTGCGTTGAGTGAAAGATCTTGAATCTGCAGCTGCGAGTAGCCTCCCGCGGGTTTTTCTGGGATGTCGAAAGGCGTCTCGCATCTGGCCCAGACCGTGAAGTCGGTGGCTTGAAGCCAGGTCTTCATCCGCAACTTCCAATAGGGGTAGTTGCTCCCGTCGAAGAACGGCGGACGGGTTGTGGACTGCCCCTCGGAGATCCTGATTGCTGATGTGCTTCCCTCCATTTGATCTCTTGCCGGGTTGTTACGCCGAAACAGCAAGACCTGCTCTGATACCAATTGAAGGTTCCCTACTAGGAGGGGTGACGTAAAAATATGCGGAAATAAAAATATAAAGCAATCTCACAAAAATCAATCGCACAATGTACACAGGTATTTTTAGGTGGAAACCCAAACCGGGTGAAAACCACCACCTAACCTTCTCGAGTTAGGATTTTCCGATCAACCTAGTTGATCAAATCCACTAACCGAATCACTTTAAAACGAGGGTGATTCAACCTCAGTACAACCACGCTACAAGTACGAGGGTAGCGTTCCTCAACCCCTTCTCTCCACGAGAAGGATTTTGTCCCACGAAGGAGACGGGAATTCGCAAAGCGAATACCCAACCAAAAGACAAAGATAAAAGAAACAATAGTCCTATAGAGCCAACAAAGTAATTAAGAACCTAGCTTCTATAGGAAATAGGAAACTCCCCTTTGCAAGGAGTGCGTCGACGATGACGCGGGTGCGTGAGCCACGCAACGGCGCAACTTTGCTCTCGTAGACAACGGCGGGAGAGCGGGTGCGCAACGGTTGAATGCTCTCAAGAAAATGGAGCTTGAGCTTGGAGAGCAAGAGAGTCTTTTCTTTGGACACAAAAGGTTTGAAAGTGTATTGCAAGGTGTGTGTCTTAGTGTGTATATGTGTATATCTTGTGTGTCTAAGTGTATCCAAGTGTATTTTTGTGTTGCAAAGGCTCCCCTCTATTTATAGAGGCCTTAGGAAGGCTTTGGAAGGCTTAAGAAAGGTTCTATAGCCGTTGGGTGCAAAGCCCAAGAGAATCAGGCCGAAATCAGGACAATGATTGCATTTGACAGGGTCATCAGACGTCTAACTCTGGCATCAGACGTCTGTAAGGCCACTTTAAGACGTCTGATTCCAAGGTCAGACGTCTGATTCTATGCGGGTTTCTCCCTGACTTGAATCAGATCTAAACAGGGTTTTTGTGCAAGTCCATCAGACGACATACAGGACGTCTGGCACTAAGTCTGGACGTCTGGAAACCTACTTTTACTGTGGGAATTGATTTCCAAACGTTGCAACGGCTAGAAAATCTCTGAGAAGAGATTTTGGGTCAGCTGAGGCAAAACGGTCATTTATCAGACGTCTGGAGAAGCCTAAGGACGTCTGATAAGGCTCTAACGGTCATATTCTTGAGTGTTTTCTAAGCCAGCCAACGGTCCACTAATTGGACGTCTGGCAAAGTCATCAGACGTCTCCTAAGACGTCTGGTCTAAGGTCTGGACGTCTGATTTCATCAGACAGAACTAACTATGTCCAGCCTAACAGTTATCAGACGTCTGAAACAACAGTCAGACGTCTTAAAATACTTTATCAGACGTCTGATTTGTGAATTAGACGTCTGGAAAGTCTGTTTTAACCCTATATTGGTTTTCTAAGTGTTCTACAGAAAACCTAAGTATCCTAGGGTTGTGCAGGTGTTCCTAGGACTACTTTTAGGGTACTTTGAGGCTCTTTAACATGAAATATCTAAGGAAATAAAGAGCAACAAAAGAAACAAAAAATACAACAAGTACAAAAGAAGGAAATCTATCCTATTCTTCATTTCCTTCCATCTTCAATCTTTCGCTCCACGCGAACCTCCTCCGTTTTCCGTCAAGCTCTTCCAATCCGTCCTGGATGCGAGCTCGAACTCCGTCTAAACACGTCCTCATTTGCAATTGACCTGAAATCTAGGACTCAAATTGCAAATGTTAAATAACACGTGTTTTGTTATCATCAAAACAAATGATCGTGGTGCTCTAGCACCAACAGGATTATGGATGCTGAGGTCGTAAATTTGTTCATAATCATCAAGAAAAAAAGGTTCTCCAAAATTAGAGTATGATTTGAAATCATCGGAGAATTTGCGAAGATTAGTTTCTGGACCTGATTACAGATCGGGATTTCCACCATAGAATGAATCATTATGTGTAGAATCAACAACCTGACTTGGATCTAACCTAACTTCAAATTTTGAGCTCAAAGAGGTATCCTTATTAGGCATAGGCTTAGGTTCTTGGCTCCTTGGATAGACCTAATCAAAATCAAACTCTTCAAACTGCTCTATTTCTGTATCATAAATTGGTTTGACTTTCGAGAAATCAATTTGCATTTCTGAGTAGTTTGGAGAGGTATACTCATCAAACATAGGCCCTGAATTATAGTTCAGATCCAAAATCAGGTTTTCATCATATTGGGCCTCTTGATCATCCCAAATAGGTTTTGTTTAAGGTCAAAAATGGGTTCCAAAGGTCAAATCAAGGATACCAAACCTCATAGAATATTTCTCTATGAATTTTAGAAGGTTTAGATGGATTTCATCTAGACCAGAACCTCAGTAATTCAAGCAAGTTTGAAATTAGGGTTTTAGGTTATGAATCAGTTCTCGAAGTGCATGAAAATTCATTTGTCTATGTGGACCCTCCTATTAGACATTACTGCTTATTAAACCTTAGATTAACCCCTTGGAAACCCCATGGTTACTCTGCTTTCATGATGTGCTATTAAAACTGCAGAATTAACCTTGTTTTAGTATATTCTTCTCAGAAAGCACATGCAGGGGATTATGACTCTCAGACGACTATGTAGGAGCATTTGTCAATTGATTCTAACTAATTAAAGCTAGTTATGGCTCATGATGATGTTATCATTAGGGAGTTTTTTTTTAAACATTTCATCATAATCTTAGAATCATGACAAAAAATATTGTCATGATTTTAGAATCGTGACCAAACATTCAGTACTTCTTTCTTCTTTTGGTCTTAATTTTAGGTGGAATCGTGACCATATATTATTTTTTATCATGATTTTAAAATTGTGACCAAAGATTTAGTGCATCCATCAGCCCCTTAACCCTTTTCACGATTCGACCCAAAACCTTGACCATAGGTTACTTTTGGTTAGAGTTTTAGGAATTGTGACAAAAAAATCATGACCAAAATTAATTTTTCTTGTAGTGATACATTATGCACTGGTGCTACTATTTGCAATTATACCCTTATACATATTCTCACAATAAATTACATTATTAATTTAGTAATATTTTTTTGTGAATATTGTTATTTACATCCCAATCTCAATAGCATTAGAAGTAGGGACATGTAGGTTCAGCCATTGAAGCAAAAGAGTCGTGATTGTAATAGCTTTATGTTTGGTTAGCATAGTGTTAGATGAAGAAAACTTTTTGCGTTAAATAAATAGATTTATGGTGATCTTATATCACTACAACAAAGAAGGGTTTTGGTCAGGCTAAAAACCGTGACCAAAGGATTTATAATTGTTTCCAATTAGTACCTGCAAAAGTTGCATTTTGAAAGGGTCCTTTGTAATGGTTTCATGTAAAACCATGACTGAAGTTTTTAGTCACGGTCGTGACCAAAGTCCCCACCGTTAACTGGGACCAACAGTTTTGGTCATGGTTAGAAACTGTTGCCAAAGATTTTTAGTCACAGTTTTATAACCGTGATTAAAGAGATTTAGTCACGGTTAAGAGCCATGACCAAATTTCTGTGGGGAGAAGAAAAAGGGTTCCTTAACCATCACCAAAGGAGCCACCCTCTCCAAAGGTTCTTTTTGGTCACGGTTTATAAACAAAATTACTGAACAATAACGAAGGCATTGCCCGGGTAACAAAATCTGTATCCCATTTTTACTGCAAGGATGAATATTCCGTTGTATGCAAAAGCATTACGCCGATAAATTGGAGAAAACAAGTGGTGTAGCATGCTATTATTTTATAGATTTAGTCTAGTAGAGTTAAATTAATCTTAAAGAGAGCTACGGTTTGGGCTTGCCGTCAATACCTTGAGATGTCTGAGAAAATTTTGTGCATTCGGGGATGCCATTGATGATTCAAAATCAACATAAAAGAGGTAGTGGAAGTACCTGCAGGGATGCGTGAGAAATAGATGATAAAACTATAAAGCAAGTATAGAAATCATCTCGATTGATTTCAATGAGAAGATTCATATTGATGAAAGATGAAACTTAGTCACTAGGACAGACTTATGGGATCCATTGTGACCATCCTCTGAGATTCTCAAGGGCCAATTCCTCTGTGGACGGCTTTCAATCTAACAAGACGAATACCAATAAAATGTCCAGAGGTAAGGTTAGTCATCTAGAACTACAGCCACAGTAATTCAATCTGCAAAAAGGAAACACCGTAGGAGCATACCTTTGTAAGATTGATGTTTCTCATGGCAAATACAGCTAGTGCTTTAAATAGAACTCCTGGCCCCTCTTCTAGGGAAAAAACAATACTTGTCTGCAATGTAACATTTGCGGTTTATCACAGTCCTGCAATCTACAGTCCCCCTCAAAACTGTGAAACTGTTTGTGGTGCAGGTTTTTCAAGGATGAAATTGAAATGAATAAATTGCATTCAATGCATACCTTGAACGGCCGGTCAACACCTGGGATAATGGGCTCTCTAGCCAACATGAGAAATCGAGTCACATTATCAGAATCATCCTGCAAAACAAGACAAAAAGGTAAAGATGAAGCAGTTACATACTTGAGGCTGGCATCAGTGAAACCAGAACTTCCACTTAAGAAAGGATGAGAATAACACAACAATCAAGAAAAGGCAAATTTTTACTTGGATATCTCGAGCAAGAATATTGAGATCATAGATCTCTGCCGCCCTTGAGCTAGCAACTGCCCCTGCATCTCGAAGCTTGTGAAGAGAAACATACAGCAAATTTGAAAGTTTGGAGAGCCCACCCAAAAGAAATATATCATTGGAAAGCTTCTTAGCTAAGATCTGGGAAAACGGTTGCAACAATGAGTCGTACCTGAGCAGCACCGGCGGTATCATCTACAGCTTCTCTAACAACTCCTAATGGCGTTAATGTGTTCTCACACTGAGAAAGGGCCTGTAGCATTATTTGTCCAACAGCATTCACTAAATGGCGTCAACTAGAAGTTTCTAGCCAAGATTGAACATAAGAAAGAGATGAGTGTGGGAAAAAAAAGAACCCGAGGATGACTGAGAACTCTTTTTAGGTCTTCCATCTTCACACCATGAGTAGCTAATAAGCAATGGCGGACCGCAAATTGGACTTCACCAACAATATGCAGCCTATGTCTGAGTAAAAGATCATAATTGCGGAGTATACTTCCACCAAGAGAATTTTCAATGGGTAGAACAGCTCGATCAACAAGCCAGTGCTCAACAGCCTGCTTGAATAAAAAAATCAACACTTTAGTCAAGATGCGTTCTGTGCTAATTTCTTATTATGTTGGGACTGAATATGTAATTTTTCCAGTATTCTTATTTTGGTACTATTCCAGAACTTCCTCTCTAAATAAAGGGGATTAAAGATTAATGATAAAGCAGGAAAATCCATTTCCTGGCATCAGAACCTTGGAACTAAGGATCACTGCCTACCACCACAGGCTCCCGTTCACTGCCGTCCACACCCTGACTTGCTCCAGCTACAATTGCCAACAACAAAACACTCACCGTCAACTCCAAGCAGCGGAACAGACAAGTGACACAGACTCTGAACTCCCACCAGCAGCAGCAGATAATGGTGCATAATCACCATGTGTAAGCAGAGAAAGCACTGCTAATTGAGACACCACGTGCAGAAAGAGCAATTAGCCATGCATCAGGTACGTGCATCCCAAGTGTCAACAAGATTGCCAGCAAGCTTAGCTTAACATGCAAATCCAAGTTATATGCGCAAGGATTTGGCTTCTCTCTGTGCATGCATATGCATTTATTTCAGTAGATTCTTGAGTATGTTTTCCCCAGTCATGATGATGATTAGCTCATCCAAGAACAATTAATGCTGCATTCTGAATTTGGTACTCGATCTAGCAAGTGACAAGGAGTTACATTCAGGTAAAGTTCGATATATTTAATTATTGTCCTGTGGTTGATGCAATAGGGGATATCAAATTGTCAAGAAACCTGTTTCAATATGGATCTAGTATCAAGCTAGACGACTTCAATTACAGCTATCGGTCTTGTACATTCATGTTCTCTTTAAGTGCCTATGAGAAAGAATATATCCTTACTTCCACCACCAGGTACAAGTACATTCAGTAGAAAAGTGAACAGTTTTTTTTGTTCCACAGCTATTGAACAATGTGGTTTTAGATATCGCAAATAAGTGAAGTGAAACTCCATTGCCAAGGAAATTTGGAATAGTCTAAAGGCTACCTACTTAGAACTAAATATCAACCAAAATTTTCACCTCTATTAAGATATCTTCACAACTGTTTATCACCCTCACTGTAACATTCCATCTCGAAAGCATGTTTAACCATTATGCCAATACGTTGCGAGAGAATGAGATGCAGAAGAATCAATGGAGATGAAAATGATGCGAAGGTTCTTGGAGTCTTGGCCTAAATTTTGACTTTGTTCAGGGTGAGATGCTTACAGAGAATGTGATCCTCACTCCTGAATGCTACATTCAATTGAGAAGTCTTTCCCTAAGTCACTTAACCGGTATAGTAGATACCTCACCTTCTTCTGCATTGGAGGTATCCAAAGGCTGTCATCGAGTTCCCACTAGAGATATAAATTTGCATTCAACCAACCCAATTGGATCTAAAAAACCTGACTCATTTAGTTTTTGAATGCTATGGGTTTTGATTTACAAACCTGGATGGGTCTGAGCATGGGTACAAGCCAATTACCCAACTTATTTACTTGTATATTTCTTTCTAGATGCTTTATGCCATACCCTCATTTAACAAGTATATGTCATGATGGAAAATTAACACTTTTTATGCAGGTATAAACTCATAATTATCTACTTTTATGTGATAAATACTACCAATAGTCTTGATGTTCTATATGCAAATTATGTGCTTTGTGTTTAAAATGTCTGATATATGAAGATAAATCTTGCAATCCATTGCATATAAATGGATATTGGATCGGAAAATGGGTACCCAATGGGTAAGTAGTATTGATATGGGTTCAGATTTAAAAGGGTAGAGCATGGGTAGAGAATCTACAAGTGAGTATGGGTTTTGGTATAACCAAACCCAATCCATTTACATCCCTAGTCTTCACCTTGGTCACATGGCTTGGGGTGTGCCTCAAGTTATGGTAAAATGTGAAGTCTCATTGAAAGAAAGGTATGGCAAGCTGATTGGCCCCTTCAATTGCAGTGGCTCAATCATCATTTATCAAAAGAGTTGCTACCAAGACCATACGTGTAATCAAGGTCAATTATGAGGAAATTCTCTGAATTAAATCTCCCATGTCAACATCTATGTCTACTTCAACAAGTTTGCTAATATTGAGATTGTTCATTCATCAGCTAGATTTAGGGCATCTTCTACCAAGGTTCAACATAATGGTGATTCTTATTAATTGGTTGATACTGGGACATCATAGCACTAACCAATTATGATCGAAGGAGGCCATCTTCATGCAATTCCCACATCAAACATATTGCATGTACCCAACCTCCTAGTAAATCTTTGGGTACAATATGCATACCCTAGAAAAAGTTTATTGCAGTAATATTCATGCCTTTGTTATTGCAAGAGACTACTCAACTACTGCATTTGCTGTTGCTGCTGCATCACATGGCAGTGCTTTGTTGCATCACATGGCATAACTAGTACATGCATAAAAGGTGGTAGTCTACTAATTTTATTTGTTTTCTTACTATACAGTTTGAATTAACACTTTGTTTTAACTCATTTCCCTACATTCTATTCCACCCACTTCATAGGAGGAAATGGATTGATGAAAGGATTCTCTAACTTGAGAAGGAAACACAAACCTATATAAAATGAAACCTATGCCCCATACTTATTAGATTTTGTATTGTGATTCTTCTATTGTTGTAATAATGATCTTTCATTTAACCATCTAATAATGGTTTGGTCTGTATCAAAACTACCGTATGTAGATAAGATTATCTAAGAAGCTTCCTAGATGCATGTTGTCTATGACCAAAACAAGCTTCCTAGTTTCAAAACTTGTTGGCATACCATCAAACACCTGGTGTGCGTGTGAACCCTTGAGCCAATCTGAGGTTAGTAGATCTCTTTGAGCCACTCTACAGCCAATAGATCCACCAAGTACTGTAACAACAATAATAATAGGAGTGTAAGTACTGTTGGTGCTAGAGCACCACGATCATTTATTTTGATGATAACAAAACACGTGTCTTTTAACATTTGCTTTGGAGTCCTAGTTTTCAGGTCAAATTGCAAATGAAGACAAGGTGTTTAGACGAAGGTTAAGCTCACATCCATGGCGGATTGGAGGAGCTGGACAGAGGCGGAGGAGTTTTGCGAGGAGTGAAAGCTTGAAGAAGGAAGGAGATGAAGAATATGATAGATTTCCTTTTATCTTATTTTATGTTATTTTGTTTCTTTGTTTTGCTTTTTATTTTCTTTCTTAGATCTTATGTTAAAGAGCCACAAAGAACTATTAAAGTAGTCCTAGGAACACCTGCTCTACCCTAGAATACTTAAGTTTTCTATAAAGAACTTAGAAAACCAAAATAAGGTTCAGACAGCCTTATTAGACGTCCAATCTGGAAATCAGACGTCTGATATTGACTTTTAAGACATCTGACTGTTTGATCAGACGTCCAAAAATATCTAGGCTGGACTTAGTAGGTTCTATCTATTAGAATCAGTCGTCCAGACCCTAGTCCAGACGTCTTAGGAGACGTCTGATGCCTTTACCAGATGTCCAATTAGTGGAACGTTGGCTGCCTTCGTAAACATTGAGGAAATGACCACTAGCCTTATATCAGATGTCCGTAGAGGACCCTAGACGTCTGATACATGACCGTTTTGCCTCGACTGACCCAAAATCTTCCTTCAGAGATTTTCTAGCCGTTATACTTCCTTGGGAATCTATTTCCGTAGAACAATAGGTTTCCAAACGTCCAGACCTAGTGCCAGACGTCCTATGTGTCGTCTGATGGACATACACTAGAACCCTGTTTAGGTCTGATTCAAGTCAGGAAGGAAACTCGCCTAGAATTAGACGTCTGACTTAATTCTCAGACGTCTTAAACAGGTTTTCCAGACGTCTAATGCCATGACTAGATGTCTGATGACCCTGTTAGAATCATGATTGATTCTAACTATGGCCTGATTTACCTTGGATTTTCACCCAACAGCTATAGAAGCCTTCCAAGGTCTTCTAAAGCCTTCCTAGGCCTTCTATAAATAGAGGTGAACCCCTTGGCTTGTAACATACACCCAAGACACACTGATGTAAACACATTTACACTACTTAAAATGTCTATTTATGCATGTTCTTAAGCATAGGATTGCATTTCATGATATAAATATTGCATAACATGCATCATCTTGCATTTAGAGTAGTTTGAATAAAATAGAGGTTAATTATCTCCTTTTATGTGCTTGGACAGGGCAAACATTTTTTTGGGACCTCGAATCAAAGATCCAACCGAATGGACGTGATCAGGGCGACGATTGGAGTTCAACGACTCCAAGATCGTCCTAATCAGACATCCGTAGCATTAGATAGTGACCCGGGAACCCTAGAAGATCAAGGACCAGGATGGTGTAAATCTGCACTTTAGATGACAAATTCGACCGCACGGATGAATTCGGTCGACGATCGCAGCCCAACGACACAAAAATCGAGTCAATCCGTGGCACCATCTCAACTTCCAAAAGATGGACAGCCAAGATGGCGCCACGTGGCGCCATCTCAGCCGCCTAAATGGCCGCTTGCATCTTGTGAAGGCCCCGCACCTGATCGCTCTCCGCCGTTGGATCTTAATCCAATGGCTGTGGCCGCTCGCTCTTAAAAGCGTCCGCTTGACCATCCGCACCCCATAGCGCAGTGGTCGAGCGCGCTTTCGAGAGCGCCGGGTGCGGGTTCGAGCCGCGGCGAGGGGCTGGAAGGCGCGGGCAATTGAGGCGCGTGGAGCGTCAGATGGAGATCGGACGGCCGTGCGCGCCCGATTGCATTCACGCGCGATTGAATGCACGGCGTGGACGTGTGATCGCACACGCCAGGCGGGCGCACAATGAATGGGTAGAGACGCATCCTAAGCCGTCCGATCTCGCGATCGGACGGCTGAGAATCGACGAACGTGCGCAAGCCGTTGAGCGCGCGAGCAGGTGAGGAGGCGCGCACGAGCCGCTCACGATGCCCACGAAGGAGGCTTTAGTGACGGATTTATCCGTCACTAAAGACCTTTCATTTATTATTTTGAACTTGTAATGTCCATTTTGCCCCTACTCCTTGCAACTATAAAAGGAGACCCCCTCCATACGAAATTTTCATCCCTTCTTTCTCCTCTCTACCCCTCCAAAGCTCAAAAGAAGCTTGTCCCACACCCGGGATGCTTCTCGCGAGATAAAGTCCAATTTTCGTTCCCCTTCGGAAGTGGATCTCGTGACGATGATGGCATGCTGCTCCGTTCCCGTTCTTCTGCTTCATCCTCCTTCGTCCTGCTTCGTTCTCCTTCGTCCAGGCGTCGTCCCGTCCGACTCGTCCTCCAAGCAATCGTCGAGGAGGATAACTTCTCTCTCCCATTCTTATTTACAGCTTTTCTAGTGTAGAATTTTCCTGCTTTATAGTGTAACTGATTTTCCGCTTTCTAGTGTAACTTTTATTTAGTTTGATTATATACACAATTGGAATATTGAATGCATGCTCTCTTTCTCTCTCTCTCTCTCTCTCTCTGTTTCTTTTAGTTTGATAGCTCCATTGTAATTATATCGCCTTGCTTATCAAAAATCCTAAAAAAATATAATTGCGAATATAGATCAACGTAGCCTCCCTGTGTTCGACCCGGAATTCTTTTCGGTATAAATTTTATTTGTTGAACACGAATTCTTCGCTTTCAAACTACAATGACAGGTTTTCCAAAACCAAACACGTAAGCGTAGCGATTCGCGCACTTTCGACATTTTGGCGCCGTTGCCGGGGAGGCAACGATTTTCGATCTTTCCTTCGCATTTCTTGCACTTTATTTGTTTTCTAACTAGCTTTCTCTTGTGTCTATTGTTTTGCAGGGACCTTCATCAAGGAATCAACAAGAGGTAGACTGGAGTAAAGTGCAGTTGAAGACAACTATAAGTGCTCCCCCATTCTTTCCCCCTCCATAGATTCCATTTGCCACATTAAATCCAAATCCCAATTAACCTAGGTGTTTGCATAAATCCTAGGAATAGTTTGGTTGTTTGAATTTCCACTCACATTCATTCCACCCTCATTCATAAGAAAAAAAAATAACAAAAAGATAATCTTGTGGGGTAATTTCCAACAAACACACAACAAACACCCACATTCAAGGCACTTGATCAACTCGATTTATTTTCTACTCAACCGGGTTCTGATCTGTGGAACCGGTACACACAAAGCAACACATAACAGAGTAGAAATTATTCTAGGTTAACCATTTTTTGAGTGCCTAACTTAGTGGTGCATTTGTGGCCAATTGTTTGAGTTGTTTGGGCCGCACTACTTTATTTTAAAACCAACTCATCAAGTAGCTCCTCCTTAGGATTTTCAATCTAGGTATATTCCAGGCACTCCACTTTCTTTCTGATTTTAAAGGAAAATAATCTTCACCCGTGTTTTACAACTTAGTTTGCCTAGAAACTTGATTGCAATTCACCTAATTTGAAACCCTAAAAGCTACTTAAGCAAGATTTGAACACTAAAATTCACACATTATCAATAATCTTGCTTGAAATCCCTGGTTGTGCACGCACTTACACAAATCTCAATCAATCATTAAGGGCACAACCCATTGTAAGGGCCCATCACATTCCATAAGCACCATAATCCCAGGCCTTAATAAAATTGAGTAGACGTTGGCCTTAAGGTTTGATTCGCTCTTCAGGGCCTAGTCTGAGATTATTTTTTATTAACCTACTTATACTGATTAATCTGATGTCTAGCTAGGGGAGTAGCGTCAAACGACGGCGGCTGGGGGGTACACTAGGAACCGGAGGCGAAAGCCAAGGGAAGAACCTTCTCCCTAGTCCCTCCTTCTAACTGGTTGGATTAAACAGACGTAAGTAGAGTAAATCGGTTACAGTCTTAAGGCTGATTTTGGGAGTCAGTAGATCCTTAGGCTACCCCACTTAAGGGCAGCCTTGTTTTGTTGTGGTGCAGGGTCCCTATCCCCAGTCCTTCCGACCTTCTGCTAGTTTATGCTGGGAAGACGGTCATTGAATCCCCGATTGGATGGACCGTTAGAACATTCTAGGAGCTGCAAGTTAGATTTTGGTCAATTTGATCCCATGGCTGAACAACAGCCTCCTCTGCTTGGAAATCCACAGGAAGAATTTCGAAGGCAGCTAGAACAAATGCAGAGAATGTAGGAATGGTTCTAGAGAATGTAGGGCGCTCAGCCCTTGAAGGATTTTTATGATCCTTCAAATTACGGGGAACGTCCCGGTGTCCAGATTCCAGCCGGTGACGTAGAAATCAAGCCCCAGGTGTTAAGCCTGATTAAACATTATCATGGGCTTGGCTCCGAAGATCCGTTTCAGCACTTGGAAGATTTGACCACTTTGGTCCAGACCACCAAGGCTCGAAACGTTAACGAGGAGCAAATGATCATGAGGCTCTTCCCCCACTCTCTTAGGGATAAAGCGTCCCATTGGTATAGGACAAAAGGAAGACCAATTACACCTTGGAATGAGTTGAAATCGGCCTTTCTGAAGAAATTCTTCCCAGTCGGTCGTACTAATGCTTTGAGACGGGCAATCGCTACCTTTACCCAGCGGCCGGGGGAGCAGTTTCATGTGGCCTGGGAGCGATTCCAGGACTTATTGCGGAGGTGTCCACACCACGAGGTGCCGAAATGGTAACTCGTGCAGATCTTCTATCATGGGTTGAATGAGCAACTCAGAAACCATGTGGATGCTTCTTGCAGAGGCAATTTCCTCAATAAAGATGCAGATAGTGCACATGATTTATTTGAGGAAATGAGTGAGAATTCAATTAATCATGCCTCCATGGATACTTTTAACCGGTCCCAGCAACCCAGATCAAATGTCAATGAAGTCCATGACTCTTATTCATTTGATATGGAATTGATTTGTAATAAACTCGACAAGGTGGACTTGGTTGCTAAAAGAATGGAAGAGTGGATGGCTGGTAATTTTATGAACAACTTTCAATCCGCTCAATCCCAAAATTCGGGATTCCATTCCTCACGAGCTCCTTCTGGACGGGAGTTCGTGAATCAACTCAATGCGACTCAATCTATGAGTCAGCATTTCTCGGAACCCCATGGGTTCCCAACTAGGGCCTTTGATCCCAGTTTTTCTGATGCTTCCCTTTCTTTCTCTCCATCCTCACCCTATGAGGATGTCTGTGCTGTACAAGAGAATGTTAGATCCAACCCCTACTCGAATGCCTATAATCCAGGTTGGAGAAACCACCCTAACTTCTCTTGGAAAAATCAGGGGCAACAGACCCAATTCCTACCCGGCAAGTATGCTCCGCAACGACCAATGGGTCAGGGTCAAGTATATACTCAGTTGCCTCCGAATCAGGTCAATCAGCCAGCTTGGAATGCTCGTCAACCCGCAGGGCAGGCTGATTTGAACTGTCAAATGGTAGAGATGCAAGGATCTATGCTCCAGCTCATGCAGCAAATGAAAAACTCGCTGGACAACCTGCAATCCGGGCTCATTGCTAACTCTCGTCAACCCGGATCTCAGCCATCCCAACCCGTACCCAACCCGCGAAACATTATAAATTCGGGCAATCAAGCCCAAGGGTACGGAAATCAGAGGGACCCGCACGCACATGCTCAAGTGGTTGAGTAGGGTTCCTTGTCTTCTTCTTCTGCTAATCAACAATTCATGGTCAATCAAGCCCCTCCAATCTTTCCTAACCCTCCCCAAGACCCAAATTCTTACGCTTCTGCAAATTCTGTAACTTTAAGGAGTGGTAAGAAGACTCAGGATCCACAACCACACTATTCTGATCTTTTAAATCCTGACAAATCTGAGGAGAGAGAGGAGAATTCTAGAGGAGAAATCAAGGCTCAGGAACCTGATTCCAAAGATCTGACTCATGTTCCTTTTCCTGAAGCCTTAACCAAAGCAAAGAAGAAGAAGTCTGTTGATAGTAATGAGGAGCTTCTGAATTTATTTAAGAATGTTGAGATCAATATCCCGCTCCTTGATGCTATAAAGCACATACCGGCTTACGCAAGATTTTTAAAGGAATTATGTACACAAAAGCATATGTCGAGAGAATATGTTCTGAGGAAGGTGGTACTCTCCGAGCAGGCTAGTTCTGTTATCATGCACTACCTCCCTCAGAAAAAGAGAGATCCTGGTGCTCCTTTGATTTCTTGCGTTATCGGAGATTACACATTTGATAGAGCACTTTTGGATCTCGGTGCATCCATCAACCTAATTCCGACTTCTCTCTACGAGAAGTTTGGGTTAGGTGAACTTCGGCCAACTTCAGTAACGCTACAGTTAGCGGACCGTTCGGTCACAAACCCGCGAGGCGTTATTGAAGATGTTATAGTTAAGGTCAAGGATTTCTATTTTCTTGTAGATTTCCTTGTCCTTGACATGGATGTACCAGATAATCTGAGGAACACGCCCATCATTCTGGGGCGTCCGTTCCTGGCTACCGCAAAGGCCAACATTAATTGTGAAAGCGATAGCATGGAAATCGCCTTTGGGGACCAACAAATGAAATTGGATATTTTTAAGGCGACCAACAAATTTGAGGATTGTGGATTTATTGAGGAACTTGATGAGGATAATGTAAATATTGAAACTTGTTTGACAGTTTCTTCAATTGAAAGTTCCTCTTTGGTTGATGAATTTGACCCGCAACCCTCTGACCTGACATCTTCGGAAGAGGTTATTGATTTTGTTCACTCAAAACCTCTTCCTCTTGTTGAATCTTCAGCATCTACCTTACCATCAATCATTACCCCACCCCAGCTTGAATTGAAACCATTGCCCGAGAATTTAAAATATCAATTTTTAGGACCGCAGAATACGTTCCCTGTGATTATTAGTGCTAAATTGACAAAGGAGCAAGAAATTAAATTGATTAAGGTCCTAAAGGAATATAAGGAGGCAATTGGTTGGACCATTCATGACCTCAGGGGGATCGAGCCATCTTACTGTAATCATAGAATATTTTTGGAAGATGGATCCCGCCCTTCTCGCCAGATGCAGAGGAGATTGAATCCAAATATGCAAGTGGTCAAAAAGGAAATCATCAAGTGGCTCGATGTAGGAATTATTTATCCAATCTCTGACAGTCCCTGGGTAAGTCCCGTTCAGATTGTTCCAAAGAAAGCCGGGATTACTGTTGTTACTAATGAGAGAGGTGAATCTGTCACAACTCGTTCAGCTTCCTCTTGGAGAGTTTGTATTGATTACAGGAAGCTGAACACAGCCACTAAAAAGGATCATTTTCCCCTACCCTTCATTGATCAAATCTTGGAAAAATTAGCCAGGCAGAAGTACTTCTGTTTTCTTGATGGCTACTCTGGATACAACCAAGTTCCTATCCATCCCGAGGATCAAGAAAAAACTACTTTCACCTGTCCCTACGGAACCTTTTCTTTCGTAGGATTCCTTTTGGGTTATGCAATGCACCTGCGACTTTTCAAAGGTGTATGCTAGCCATATTTTCCGACATGGTGGGAGAGTTTATGGAAGTCTTCATGGATGATTTCTCTGTTTTCGGAGAATCATTTGACTCTTGTTTGGCTAATTTGGAAATGATTCTTAAGCGATGTATCAAGACACGACTGGTCCTTAGCTGGGAAAAGAGTCATTTCATGACCCAAGAGGGCATCATTTTGGGTCATGTAATCTCTGAACGGGGAATTGAAGTGGACAAAGCTAAGGTTGATGCTATCGCTAAACTTCCTCCTCCCACATATGTTAAAAAAATCAGATCATTTCTTGGCCATGTGGGATTTTATCGAAGATTCATCAAGGATTTCTTGAAGGTTGCTCGTCCTTTGAGCAATCTTCTTACCAAAGAAACACCGTTTGTTTTTGTCGAATCATGCTGAAAGGCATTTGATTTTCTAAAAACGGCAGTCACCTGTGCTCCAATTTTGCAACCACCAATTTGGACAGCCCCATTTAAGATCATGACCGATGCTTCTGATTACGCGGTCGGGGCTATCCTGGGTCAGAAAATTGATCGAAAGCTCCCTGTCATTTACTACGCTAGTAAAACTCTGGATGAAGCCCAGAGGAATTACACTGTTACTGAAAAGGAATTACTAGCTGTAGTATTTGCGTTGGAAAAATTCAGGGCTTATCTCTTGGGGTCTCATGTTATTGTTTATACCGACCACTCGGCCTTGAGACATCTCTTGGCTAAAAAGGATGCTAAACCCCGGCTTATTCGTTGGATTCTTCTTCTTCAAGAATTTGATCTTGAAATCAAGGATAAAGTCGGGGTACAAAATGTGGTAGCAGATCATTTGTCGAGACTCCTAGGTGATTCTTCTTGTCCGGACATTCCGATTGCTGACACTTTTCCGGACGAAACCATTCTTACAGTTTTAGGTGTCCACACCCCATGGTTTGCTGACATTGTTAACTATTTGGCCGTTGGTCAAATCCCCCAGGATTGGACCAAGCAACAACGGGATAGACTCAAATTTGAGGCCAAATACTACTTTTGGGAGGACCCTGAACTGTATCACATCGGCTCTGATCAGATTATTCGCCGATGCATACTGGAGAATGAATTCAACAATATACTCGAGTTCTGCCATGCATCTGGGTGTGGTGGACATTTCTCTGGGAGAAAGACGGCTGCAAAAATCTTGCAATCTGGCTTCTATTGGCCGTCTTTATTCAAGGATGCCCAGGACTTCTCAAGGTCATGTTCTCGATGTCAGTCACTCGGGAACATAACTAAGAGAGACATGATGCCCCTAAACCCTATTCTTCCTGTAGAAATTTTCGATGTTTGGGGCATCGATTTCATGGGACCCTTTATCCCTTCATTTGGACATCAGTACATTCTTGTTGCTGTTGATTATGTGTCCAAATGGATTGAAGCAATTCCCACCCGAACCAATGACCACAAGGTGGTCATCAATTTTGTCAAAAAAAATATCTTCAGTAGGTTTGGGATTCTGAGGGCTATCAACAGTGATGGTGGCACTCATTTTACTAATGCCCAATTCCATAATTTATTGGCCAAATACGGGGTTAATCATAGAATTTCCACACCTTACCATCCCCAGACGAATGGACAAGCTGAGATCTCCAATCAAGAGATCAAGAACATTCTGCAAAAAATGGTTAGGCCTGATCGCAAGGATTGGACTCAAAAGCTTGAGGACGCTCTTTGGGCCTACCGTACGGTGTATAAAATTCCCATCGGCATGTCTCCATTCCATTTGGTGTATGGAAAGGCATGCCATCTACCCGTAGAGATTGAACACAGGGCATTCTGGGCAATCAAACAATGCAATTTAGATCTGAATCTGGTTGGAAAGATTAGGAAACTCCAACTATCTGAGTTGGAGGAGCTTAGAAATGATGCTTATGAGAATGCCAAGATCTACAAGGCTCGGACCAAAGCTCTACATGATCAATTGATTTCCCGCAAGAGCTTTGAGCCAAACCAGAAGGTATGGTTATTTGATTCTAAACTTAAGCTCTTTCCTGGTAAACTTAGATCTAAATGGAATGACCCATTCATAATTGATCAGATTTTTCCTAATGGTGCCGTTCAGATTTCTAACCCAAAGACGGGTAACACCTTTAAAGTCAACGGTCAACGTTTGAAGCCTGTTGTTGATCGTAATCTTCCAGAACCCATCTCAGACTCTGTTGCTCTAGCCATTTTGTGACTTCTTTGGCTGGACTTCGCCTAGCTGACGGCATTAAACTCAGCAGTTGTACATATGACACAAGGCTGATACGAGCTTCATATCCAGGTGACATCTTTCATATTCTACCCTTTCTTTCATGTCTCTTTTTCAATGAGGACATTGCATCAACTAGGCATGGGGGGGTGGATTCATTCTTGAATTATTTGATCAGCTTTATGAAATCCATATAAATTGTCTCTCTTCTTATTTAAAAAAAAAATAGGAAGGATTAGTTGGACATTGGGACTTTTCAATCCTAAGAAATTTTACATTAGGATCTGAATACAAAGACCCCTCAGGTCTTTGGACTTAATTAGCCTGTGTATCCACTAAAATGTGGATTTATTTTTGAGTCCTCGCCATCTTAATTCTATTATAATTGGAATAAATAAGTTTGGGTGATAAGTACATGACTTATCAACCCACCCTCTGATTTGAGGGAATTTTGAGTTTTAAGCATCTACACACTTTCTTTGCACTGACTCATTGTTCGGAGATTCTAATGGAAATTGGGTAGCTAATGAACCTTCTAGGGTGATATGGCTGGCAAGTTATCGTGGGTAACAACCCATAGGTAGGTTGTCCAGAGCCCAGTCATTGGACCTTTTTCTGTTTGCTGCCTTTAGGTAAATCTTAGACCAGGGAAGCCACCTACTTAAAAAAAAATCAAAAAGAAAAGGAGAAAAGAACAAAAAGAAATAAGCCACACTTCGCCGCACGAGTATGCTGGCAAGTTGCCGGTGGTAACAGCTCATCGACCGGTTGTCTAGAACCTAGCTCAGAAAATGCATCGGTGGTAAACACTTTGGAAGAAGCGGAGAAGTAGAATAAACCGGGAAGATATACACTGGATTCACCCTTGTGTTGACCCCGTAAAAAAAAATAAAAGTAGGGAGAAAGCTGCCGGTTGTAAAGATACACTTTTAGGCAGAATTCTTATTAGGTCACCTAGAGGCGTAGAAATCCGAAGTCCGTTCTAACTGCCGGTCAACGAGTCTATCACAATTACAATAAGATGCTTAAAGCTTAGGGTTCTCATCAAATCTTGGGTGAGTTAAATGACCGTAGAAAGCCACTCTTAAACCCTAAAATTTGAAAATCCAAAAAAATTAGAAAAGAGAAAAAGAGAAAAAGAAATTTTTCTTTTAATAAGGCGAGGGCTTGAGGCGGTCTGCATTTTGGCTGATACCCGGGCACTGTTGTGTCTTTGAAAGTTCAGTTCCTAAGTAGAGACAATTTCTTAATGATTGAAAATAACTCAAGTCCAAATAATCCAACCTAATTCTTTTATAAATAGCATATAGTTTTTGCTAGGGACTAGCAAAAGATAGGCATGGGGGTATGATGTAAACACATTTACACTACTTAAAATGCCTGTTTATGCATGTTCTTGAGCATAGGATTGCATTTCATGATATAAATATTGCATAACATGCATCATCTTGCATTTAGAGTAGTTTGAATAAAATGGAGGTTAATTTTCTCCTTTTATGTGCTTGGACAGGGGAAACATTTTGTCGGGACCTCGGATCAAAGATCCAACCATATGGATGTGATCAGGGTGACGATTGGAGTTCAACGACTCCAAGATCGCCCTAATCAGACATCCGTAGCATCTGATAGTGACTTGGGAACCCTATAAGATCAAGGGCCAGGATGGTGTAAATACGCACTTCAGATGACAAATTCGACTGCACGGAAGAATTCAGATCGACGATCGCAGCCCAACGACACAAAAATCGAGTCAATCCGACATCCGTGGCACCATCTACAACTTCCAGAAGATGGACGACCAAGATGGCGCCACATGGTGCCATCTCAGCTGCCTAAACGGCCGCTTGCATCTTGTGATGGCCCCGCGCCTGATCACTCTCCGCCGTTGGATCTTAATCCAACAGCTGTGGTCGATCGCACTTAAAAGCGTCCGCTCTACCATCCGCGCCCCATAGCGCAGTGGTCGAGCGTGCTTTCGCGAGCGCTGGGCGCGGGTTCAAGCCGCGACGAGGGGCTGGAAGGCGCGGGCAATTGAGGCATGTGGAGCATCAGATGGAGATCGGACGGCCGCACGGGCCCGATTGCGTTCACGCGCGATTGAACGCGCGGCGTGGACGCGCAATCGCACGCGCCAAGCGGGCGCACAACGAGCGGACAGAGACGCATCCTAAGCCGTCCGATGTCGCGATCGGATGGCTGAGAATCGACGAACGTGCGCAAGTCATTGAGCGCGCGAGCAGGCGAGGAGGCGCGCGCGAGCCGCTCACGACGCCCACGAAGGAGGCTTTAGTGACGGATTTATCCGTCACTAAAGACCTCTCATTTATTATTTTGAACTTGTAATGTCCATTTTGCCCCCACTCCTTGCAACTATAAAAGGAGACCCCCTCCATACGAAATTTTCATCCCTTCTTTCTCCTCTCTACCCCTCCAAAGCTCAAAAGAAGCTTGTCCCACACCCGGGATGCTTCTTGCGAGATAAAGTCCAATTTTCGTTCCCCTTCGGAAGAGGATCCTGTGACGATGACGGCGTGCTGCTCCGTTCCCGTTCTTCTGCTTCGTCCTCCTTCGTCCTGCTTCGTTCTCCTTCGTCCAGGCATCGTCCCGTCCGGCTCGTCCTCCAAGCAATCGTCGAGGAGGATAACTTCTCTCTCCCATTCTTATTTACAGCTTTTCTAGTGTAGAATTTTCCTGCTTTATAGTGTAATTGCGCGCATGAGCCGCCCACGTCGCCCACGAAGGGAGCTTTAGTGACGGATTTATCCGTCACTAAAGACCCCTCATTTACTATTTTGAAGTTGTAATGTCCATTTTGCCCCCACTCCTTGCAACTATAAAAGGAGACCCCCTCCATACGAAATTCTCATCCCTTCTTTCTCCTCTCTTCCCTCCAAAGCTCAAGAGAAGCTTGTCCCACACCCGGGATGCTTCTCGCGAGATAAAGTCCAATTTTCGTTCCCTTTCGGAAGTGGATCTCGCGACAACGACGGCGTGCTGCTCCGTTCCCGTTCTTCCGCTTCGTCCTCCTTCGTCCTGCTTCGTTCTCCTTCATCCAGGCATCGTCTCGTCCGGCTCGTCCTCCAAGCAATCGTCGAGGAGGATAATTTCTCTCTCCCATTCTTATTTACAGCTTTTCTAGTGTAGAATTTTCCTGCTTTATAGTGTACTTGATTTTCCGCTTTCTAGTGTAACTTTTATAAACAATTGAACTATTGAATGCATGTTCTCTTTCTCTCTCTCTGTCTCTCTCTCTTAGTTTGATAGCTCCATTGTAATTATATCGCCTTGCTTAACAAAAATCCTAAAAAAATATAATTGTGAACATAGATCAACGTTGCCTCCCTGTGTTCGACCCGGAATTCTTTTCGGTATAAATTTTATTTGTTGAACACGAATTCTTCGCTTTTGAACTACAACGACAGGTTTTCCAAAACCAAATACGTAAGCGTAGCGATTCGCAAAAACCCGGTTCAACACGCTCCCGTTGCTCCACCCATCCACACACCTCGCCACCTACCTCAGAACATTTGCCGTCACCCATTGATCATCATTCAACCCTCCACTGGCCGCTATCACCTCCCCAAGTGCCCACTGAACACACCCATTACCACAGCCACAGAGTGACCTAGGCACGCACGCCTAGGCTGCCCCACGGCCAGCCACCCACCGCCTCACCTTCGCCGTGACACGGCGAAGCTTCCCATGTGGTCTAATGAGGCCACAAGGCGTATTGAGTGATTTCAAATCCGACCCCCCTTCCACAATTGAAGCAGAAGCAAGGAGCTTGTATCCTCACTCCAGGTTGCGTGCTCTAGGCAGACAAGTCCTAGGTGACGCGCGAGGGTCTCATGCACACATCTAGCCAGAGAGCAGGCTTTGCGAGATACCTAGCTGTGGCAATTGAGCGAAAGACCTCCTGTGGGTGTGCGAATGAAGCGGGGGGAACTTTTAGTTCCACCTCGGAAACTCAGGCACGCGGTGAGTGCTTTATATTATTTTTGTGTTTCTAGCTCTTCACCTCAAGTCACGGGGTGAGTTCCCCTCGCCCATGCACACCCGCCTCGTCCGCGACCTATGCCCCCTCTGATGTAAACACATTTACACTACTTAAAATGTCTATTTATGCATGTTCTTAAGCATAGGATTGCATTTCATGATATAAATATTGCATAACATGCATCATCTTGCATTTAGAGTAGTTTGAATAAAATGGAGGTTAATTGTCTCCTTTTATGTGCTTGGATAGGGCAAACATTTTATCGGGGCCTCGGATCAAAGATCCAACCGTATGGATGTGATCAGGGAGACGATTGGAGTTCAACGACTCCAAGATCGCCCTGATTAGGCATCCGTAGCATCAGATAGAGACCGGGGAACCCTAGAAGATCAAGGGCCAGGATGGTGTAAATTCGCACTTCAGATGACAAATCCGACTGCACGGATGAATTCGGATCGACGATCGTAGCCCAACGACACAAAAATCGAGTCAATCCGACCTCCGTGGCACCATCTACAACTTCCAGAAGATGGACGGCCAAGATGACGCCACATGGCGCCATCTCAGCCGCCCAAACGGCCGCTTACATCTTGTGAAGACCGCGCACCCGTCTCCTCTCCGTTGTTGGATCTCGATCCAACGGCTGCGACGCGCCTGCGCTGAAGTCAAGCGCTCGACACAAACGCGACCGCAGCGCAGCGGTCGAGCGCTCTAACGCGAAGCAGGGACGCGCGTTCGAGCCGCGCCCGGTAGAAATTGGAGTGGTGGCGTGCCTCCAATCGACAGCACGATCGCAATCCAACGGCCGCGCGCGCCCGATAGTGCCGACGCGCGATTGGACGCGCGCGTGAACGCGCGATCGCACGCACAGGCGGGCGGGCGGCAGCGGTGAAGGCGCGATTTTAAGCCGTCCGATCTCGCGATCGGACGGCTAAGACTTCGCGGACGTGCGAAGCCGTTGAGGGCGCAAGCAAGCGAGGAGGCGCGCGCAAGCTGCCCACGTCGCCCACGTTAGGGGCTTTAGTGACGGATTTATCCGTCACTAAAGACCCCTCATTTACTATTTTCAACTTGTAATGTCCATTTTGCCCTCACTCCTTGCAACTATAAAAGGAGACCCCCTCCATACGAAATTCTCATCCCTTCTTTCTCCTCTCTACCCCTCCAAAGCTCAAGAGAAGCTTGTCCCACACCTGGGATGCTTCTCGCGAGATAAAGTCCAATTTTCGTTCCCCTTCGGAAGTGGATCCCACGACGACGACTGCGTGCTGCTTCGTTCCCGTTCTTCTGCTTCGTCCTCCTTCGTCCCTCTTCGTTCTCCTTCGTCCAGGCGTCGTCCCGTCCGGCTCATCCTCCAAGCAACCGTCGAGGAGGATTTCTCTCTCCCTATTCTTTTTACCGCTTTCTAGTATAGATTTACTGCTTTCTAGATTAATCTACTTGTCTTCCAAGCAATCGTCGAGGAGGACATTTCTCTCTCCATTCTTTTAATGCTTTCTATAGTAAATTTATCGCTTTCTAGAGTAATTGTTTTATGCTTTCTAGTTGTAATGAACAATCTCTTCAATACAAAAGTTCCTTGTTTATTCTACATCTCATTTTGATTTCTCTGTGTAATATTCTCTTTCTCTCTTACTCTCTCTCTCTCTTCTATTTATTGTAAATAATTAGATGGTTCTGAATTGAATTATTCTGTAACAAATAAAAATAAACGTGTAGTTTTTAAATCAAACGTCTGCCTCCCTGTGTTCGACCCGGAATTTTAATTTCGGTATAAATTTTATTTGTTGAATATGAATTCTTCGCTTTCGAACTACAACGACAGGTTTTCCAAAACCAAACATGTTAGCGTAGGTTCGTAAACGTTCAACACCCTCGGACCTGCCTGACCGACCCGATTAACCCCGCACTCCTCACGCACCACCCACGCTGGTGCGCCTGGACCCAGGCGCGCAACCCGACCCAATTACCTGGCTCGGAAACTCAGGCACGCGGTGAGTGCTTTATATTGTTTTTGTGTTTCTAGCTCTTCACCTCAAGTCACGGGGTGAGGTCCCCTCGCCCATGCACACCCACCTCGTCCGCGACCTATGCCCCTGCGGACCTGCCTGACTGACCCGATTAACCCCGCACTCCACACGCACCACCCACGCCGGTGCGCCTAGACCCGGGCACGCAACTCGACCTGATTACCCAGCTGGCTCTGAGAGAGTGAACCCAAGAGAGAAATAGAGAGAGTGTACACGGGAAGGGTAGGGGTAGGTTTTGCTCTTTGCTGTTTAGGGAAAGAAGGAAGGAAGAGGAAGGCGCAGTTGCAGGGAAAGAAGGAGAAGGAAAGAAGAGGAGCTAAGGCAAGGCAAGCAGAGAAGCTAAGGAAAAAGAAGGAAGGAAAAGGTGCGGCCAAGCAGGAAGGAAGAAGAAGGAAAGCACAAGTGATAAACGCCAGTTTATCATCATTCTTATGCATTAAAACAAACCTAGCTCTTAGGATTTTACTCCGCAAACGGGTTTTTAGGCTGCATTTAGGCATAAAATAGGTTAGGCATGCATTGTATTTTTTATTGTCTTTTTAATATGTTTTTGTGAGTGTTAGGGATGTACAGATATATAGATCCCTAAAACCCTAGCACTCAAGAAGGCAAATGGTGAAGGAGAAGCCCAGACTAGCTGGAACTCAGCCTGATCCAGCTCACCTCAGCTTGATCCAGCTCACCGCTGTTGGAACCTAGCTTACTTGAACTAGGGTTAGCTCATCCCAGCTCCATTCAGCTAATCTCAGCTGAATGGCAACTCAAGAGAGTTCATCTTAGCTCACCCTAGCTCAAGTCAGCTCAGATCCAGCTCAACTTAGCTGAGTCTAGCTCATCTCAGCTCCCACTAGTCCACAGGGAGCTCTAGCTAGCTCAGCTGAGTTGACAGGAGTTCACCCCAGCTCAGATCCAGCTACATCCAACTCCACTCAACTCCAGCCAGCTGAAGAAGAACTCATCCCAGCTCAGGAAGCTCATGTCCAGCTCCCGGGGACTTAGCTTAGCTCAACTGAGTTGAGCTAAGCTACCTTAGTTGCCTCAGCCAGCTTGAGTCTCCCCGGGAGCACCAGACCTAGCTCACCTCAGCTCATCATGGTAGAAGCTAGCTTACTTTAGCTTGGCTTAGCAACTAGCAAAGAACTAGCAGGCTAAGCCAGCTAGAGTAGCTCCATGCCAGCCTCTTCAGCAGCAGCCAGCTCCAATTTCAGCTCCAGACTTCTCCTTCTCAGCTCCTCCCATCAAACGCTAGCTCCAACACCTTCTCCTCTACTCCACCTTTAGCTAAGCTAGCAACCAGCTCCTTGTCCATCCACCACCTTCAAAGTCAACCCTAGCTAGCTCCATCAACTAAGCTCACCTAAGCTAGCTATCCTACTCCAAGTTGGCGCCATCACCATCACACCCCTTCACCCCATCACCACTACCAAAAGCCACCTATTTTCCCTCCAAAATAACCTTCTAGAACCCTTCCCTTTTGGCGCCAACTTTCCCTCCAAAATTCCCTTCATCTCCACCATACACCTCTCCTTAAATCCATCTCCACCATCCACCTAACCCCCCTTCTAGAAGACCCTAGGATGGAGCCAAAATGGTGGTGTCTCTCCACCACCAAAAGCCACCAACACCACCATAACCACCCCCTTAACACCCCTTGAGTTGGTGCCAATTGCCCTTAGCCTTAGGATCCCCAACCACCTCCATCTCTCCATCTTAGCCCTCCATTCCAAGAGTCACCTTAGCCCCCCTTCCTACTCTATATAAACCCACCACCTACAACCATTTTAGATCATCCTCCATTAGTGTAATTTGCTACCTAAACCACCTATACCTACGGCCAAGAAGGAGTAGAGAAGGAGATTAAAGGGGCACATCACCAGCCCTTTTGGTGACTTCTTCTCCCCACTCTCTTCAACTTGAGCCACGCCAAGGAGGAGGACTCTTCCACTTCAAAGAGGACGGCCAGGAAAGGGAGAAGGACCTAGGGTGGACGTCCACCCTTGGAGAGAAGCTTAGGGCACGCCCCCTTATGGCTTGCCTTGGAGGACATTACCTTGGCGGAGCACTGCAAGGAAGGAGTTGAAGGATTCTTTTCAAGCTTGGGAGCCACCAACCTTGGAGCAAGAAGCCCTCTTCTTCACCATCTATCTAGAGGATTTGTGTTTGCTTTTCTTTATTTTAATTTTTCTAGTAGTAGAAGCATTCCTCTACTAGGCTTTTTTGTAAACACTTTTCATCAATCTAAGTTGCCTTCTTTGCAATTTTCTATTTTGCATTTCTACTTGCTTTGTTTTTTTTAGCATTTTCCACTCCCTCTCCCTAATTATTCTAGGCCTCCACTTACCTAGAGTGAGCTTAGGGAGAGGATCTACTTGCCACTTAGAAGTAGTAGTTAAATTGAAGTGTAATTTACCTTCCCGCCACCATTTCGCATGTTGTCTTAATTGAAAAACGAAAAAAAATGATATATTGAAAAATACCAAAAAGAAAGTTGAGATTTATTCCAAGCAAGAGAATCACTATTGTAAACATTTGGCCTCCTTGGATGACCCTAGATACTCCCCTATCTAGGAATATAAATTTAAGAGTTGATCGATTTTGCGCGTTACAACGACATAATTAACAAACCGCGTGAAACCGCTATCAACAAGGCAAAGGCAAAGTTGAAGGCAGAAGCCAAGGGAAAGAGAAGGCACTATAGCCGCAGAGGAGAGCTAAGGAAGAAGCTGAAGAAGAGAGGCAAGGCTAAGGCAGAGGAAAGGAAGAATAAGAAGGAAAGAAAGAAGACCACAGAAGAAGAAGACCGCAGAAGAAGAAGAAGGCAGAAGAAGAAGACAAGGTAGGAGAAAAGCACTGTGCAAGAGAAGTCAGAGAAAGAAGAGCTAAGGCCAAAGAAGAGAAGCAAGGAAGAAAAAGCAGACGACCAAAGTCAAAGAAGAAAAGAAGCAGGCCAAAGTCAGAAGGCAAAGAAAAGAAGAAAGAGCCAAACAAAGAAGAAGAAAAAAGAAAGAAGAAAGACAAAGCAGACTTTTTGCCCTATTCTTCTCACTATTTCTATTTTGCTATATTTTAATATTCATAAACTCTTGCATTATCTTCTGAATTAGATTTTAAGTGTTCAAATTACATTATTTAGATTAGTAAAAAATTCCATTTGCTCCCTATGTTCAACCTTGGATACTTAGGTTTTTGAGTAATAAAAACTTCTTATTTGTTATCAACGCTTGATCGTCTATACTACAACGCGACTGACTTACTCATTTAAAACCCGATCAGGTGTTGAATAACACTTATCGCCATTACCAAGAAGATATCATACGAAGTACGGCACTGACTTATGATTGACTATTGGTTACTACATGACATATTGTTGTTAGCAAAATCCCGAGATTGTTAGAACAGAAAAGAAGTCCACAATCGAGGGAAGCCCACCTTATAAATATTAAGGATGGATTGTCTTTTATTTTGGACGTAATCAGAGAGAGAGAAACAGATAGTTTGTACCACCCAAATACTAGTGCATATTGGGAGTATCATCCTCACCCCAGATGTACACCTTTTCTTAGTGGAATTGGGTCAACAAACCTCGTGTGTGCAGTTCTCTGTGATTGTTTTTTGATTCAAGGTTCCTATTCTTAAGGCTTCAGTCAATTGGTGCCGTTTGTGGGAACATACAACACTATGTTTCCCTACTTGATCCCTCCTATTATGGCTCCTTCTAGACATCACTCTTCTTGCACCAGAGAAACCTGGCCCAGCGGAATCTAGCGTTTCCATGTCAAGGTAATGCCAGCAGTCCCCTAGTTTAAGCAAAGGCGAGGAAGTATGGCCACCAAGTATGCCTCAAGAGTATCCCAGTTAGGAGAGCCCTTCGAAGAATGCTCTCCTCGATATACAAGAAAAGGATGACGAGTACGAGGCTAAGTTGGTGATCTTAAGGATCGAGCAGCAGTTGGTGGAAAAGCAACTACAGGAGATTCGACTGATAAAGGATTGAGTGGAATTCCGATAAGAAGAGCCCCAGAGTTCTAGCCCCACTGATGATCAGTTAAAGTGACGTCAAGTGGTGGAGGAAGAAAGCGCTCGCTTGCGTGAATAGATTGAAAAGATGAAGCACGAGCTTAGTAGCCCAAAGGGTGAGGTCCTTCCTATTCTGCCAAAGGCCACCCTCCCACCTTCGAGGGAGTTGGACGAGTAGTCGAGGGTTCATCCTTTGGTGACTAGCGTTGGAGGCTCGATCTCCAAGATCTTTTGCCAAGTCACCCGAGCTATGCGAGGCATGAGGCCTTGGGCATACGTAACCACATACCCCTTCTCGAAGGAAGTGATGACCACTTCACTCCTCGAGAAATTCAAACAACCCACCCTGGCTCAATATGATGGGACATCAGACCCTCACTGCTTCATAGGAAGTTACATGCAAATGATGCTGGTCCATGGATGCCCAGATGGAGTCATCTGCGGGTATTCCCATCTTACTTATCTGGGATAGCCCATGAGTGGTTCAACGAACTGTCAACAGGCCAAATCACGTGCTTCCAGGAGTTGATTGGCAAGTTTTGTCAATAGTTTGTTGGTCAACAGTAGATCAGGGATAATCCTGAGAGGCTGTCAGAAATCTGACAGAGGAAGATGGAGTCTTTCCAATCCTATCCGGATCGATTCAAGACTCAATACTTTAAATGCAAGCATCTCCATGATGCCATAGCTATCAAGTGCTTCAAATCGGGCTTGCTGACTCAGAGGTTCTGGTATGACATTGACAATTTCCCTCCAAGGGACATGGCGGAGCTCTAGGATCACGCCACTAAGTTCACCGAACAGGATGACTCCTTCTGTTCTCGAAGTCGCCTGGCAGATGGACACTACAAGGACCGTGCCTCCTGATGGGAACACCATCATAGGCCCTAACTAGCTACTTTTAGTCAGGTTTGAAAGATAAATGCTCCTACATAACCATCTGAGGGTTATAACTCAACATCATTCTATTTTGAGAAGAGAATAGGAAACTAGGATTAATTATATAATTTTAATAGTATAACATGAACACAAAATAACCACAGGGTTTTCAGGGGTAAACTAAAGCTCACATGAGCATTAAGGACTAATAAGTGGGTCCATGCAAACAAGAAACGTGGTTTCACACATTTCGAGAACCAAAACAACACCCAAAACCCTAATTTCAGACCTACTTAAAATATAGAAGTTCCAATCAGGATAAAACTCATATAAACCTCCTAAAATTCATAGAAAATTATTCCTAGAGGTTTGGTATCCTTGGTTTAACCATCTGAACTTATTTTGACCTTGAATAGAGTCACAGACAGATTTCTACGCTAATTTGAGTTTCTGGGCAAATTTCTAGTTAAACTTAGTCAAAACAGAAATCCAACTTCACCATGACTAAAATCTCAAAGGCCTTAATTGATTAAAGACATAAAAGTCCTTTTGAATTGTGTTTATTTGTATATGCTTGGTAGGCGATCTCTGAGGAGACAACTTGTGTTTAATTCAGAACCTGAAAGGATCCTTAGGAGAGCCAACCAAGAGAAGAGAGATCATTGAGGAAGGTGAAAATATAATTATGGAGAACCAATGATCTCTGAGAGATTATTTTATCCCTACCAACCAACCTGGCCATACACTGAGATGACCTAGGGGGAACAATCCAAATGAAATCAAGAGTAATACCATATCTTTGTTGCCCTCATTCTATGGTACTTCTAGGGAGGACCCCTACAGGCATCTGGAGGAATTCACCAAGGTATGTTCCACGGTGAGATTGTAGGGTGTTACTGATGACGCCCAAATGCGAACCCTCTTTCCTTTCTCCCTTAAGGATAAGGCAAAGCATTGGTATCACACTCTAGATGGTAGAGTGGATACTTTTGATGCCTTGAAGAGAGAATTTTTGAAAAAATACTTCCCCATGAGAAAGACTAATCACTACAGGAGGGGAATCATAGGTTTTGCTCAATGAGATGGAGAATCATTTCAGGATGCATGGGAGCGCTTCAAAGATTTGTTACGCTTATGTCCCCATCATCAAGTGCCAAGATGGCAACTTATAGAAAGGTTTTACATTGGATTAAATGACAAGCACAAGCAAACAGTGGATGGAGCCTGTGTAGGAACTTTTCTTATAAAAACTGAAGATGAGGCTGGGGATCTTTTTGAGACCTTGAGTGAGAATTCTATCCATCTAAATTCTACCTATTTGGATAGGAAACCCACTCTTATGCAGTAAAAGATTAAGGCAAATGAGGCTAGGGATACCCAGAACTTGGCCTTCCAGAGTCAATTGTTGAACCAAAACATGCAAAGGCTTATGACAAACCCTAGCCAACTCATGCCAAATGCCTTTGCTTCCCAAGCTTCTAAATGCTCCATTTGCAACGGCAATACGCATGCTACTGTGGATTGTCATTTGGCCTCCCAATTCCCTGACCTTATATAGGCAGACCTGAATGCCACCCAAGGGTTCCGACCTAGACCTCGTAATGACCCTTTTTCCAACACTTATAACGAGGGATGGAGGAACCACCCCAATTTTTCATAGAGATAGGGGAATGTCTCTAATTTAGGGAATTATAGACCCCAACCCTTTCAGACTCAACAGTATAATCAACCTCCTATGCCCTCCCAACCATCCAAGACTTCTGAGATGGATAAGCTTAAAGCCATGCAAGAGAATCAAAGCATAATCATCCAATCTCATGACAAGGCAATCAACGAGATGAAATCACAAATTGGACACCTTGTTGAGGCCATGAGTAAAAGAGAGACTGGGAAGCTTCCCAGTTCATCTGAGGAGAACCCTAAAGGGAAAGGGATTGTTTTTAGGGAGCATGCCCAGGCGGTGACTATTCTGACGAGTGGGAAGAAATTTCCAAACTTGATGCTCCTATAGTCCCACCTTCTGAGTGACGGGAGTCGTTTTTGCGCATTTGAAAGTCGTCGGAAATCGTAGTATAGTCGCGCAAAAAATGTTCGTCGAAAAATGATTTCTAAGGATGATGAGACTTTGAGTCCCAGTCATTCGTCTCTGGGAGGCATTTGTTTACTTCTAAAATCGATCTTCTATGGTTCTACTTTGTTTAGAAATGCATGCCAGTTTGTGATTATTACGTATTTAGGTATGACATGCTTAGTTGCGAGAATATTAGGAGTTAGAAATAGGCAACGTGAATCATGCAAATATAATAGCAATCAATAAGCTTATGGTGATTTCAAACACATAAAGATATATATATATATATATATATATATATATATATAAATGCATTTTCATTCATTCAATGGGGAGTTGTTTGCACAAGAAATTTAGAGGAAAGCTTGTACATAAATGCTTGAAATAGAAATCTAGCTACCAGAAAATGATTGCATACAAGAATCAATGGGGGGATTTCGCATGCATCATTGGGGGAGAAGTTAAGACTACGCTACTAAGCAGTAATAAAAGAAATAAAATCGTAAAGAGCATGAATTAGATATAGAAGAATAAAAGGGCATTCATGGGTGGTCCCCGATGGCCTTGGAGTGGTCGGGAGGAGAATGAGGGGCTGCCAATGGAGCTTAGGCTACCCTTGGAGAGAGAGAGGAGTGATCCAGCATCCCGGCATGATGTCCTCCATGGTGGTGGTAGTGAGCTCGTGGAGGTGGAGTGGCTAGCTAGGTGGAGGTGGCATGAATGGCTAGCTAGGAGTGAAATTGCCAAGGAAGTGAATGGGTGCAAATGGCCACCCCTTAGGTCTTTTTATAGACCTAATGGAAGATCTCTAGAGAATTATGGAATTCTCTAGAGAGGCCTATGGTGGGAGCTCATGGGAGAGTGAGAGAGAGAGGATGGATGGTGGTTTTTAGATCCACCAAATGTGGATCTAAAAATTGAATAGCTCTTGGTTGCTAATTTTGGCAACCAAGGCAACCACACATGGTAGAGAGTTCTAGAGAACTCTAGGCTAGGTATTTTCATGTGGATGGGTGTGTGTGGGTCGAAACTTAGGTGGCTAGGTTGATTAGGTTAGGTTCTAGTGGGTTTAGGTCAAGGTATGTCTCAAATTAGGGTTATAAACCCTAATTCACTAAGGTAAAGTGTAATTAAACTTAATACAAGTTTAATTGGGTGTGTGGAAACTTCATTGAGATTAAAACAACTCAATTAATTTAGGTCTAGGTCAATTGGACTCTCACTGAGTCCAATTGGACAGTGTGTGCTGAGATTAGGCTCAATTGGCTCAATGAGTCCAATTGAATAGGCTGATAGAATTGACTAAGATCCAAGTCAATTAGGTCTAGTGAGGACCTAATTAGGTCCTTAGGGAGGTCTAGAGGTGATGTACTAGGGTTAGGGCACCTTAATTTAGGTTCCTATGGGGTTGGAATTGGGTTTAGGGACCTAGAGATCCAAGATCAAGGCTTAAATCTCAAAACAGGAATTGGAGAGCAGTATCAGACGTCTAATAATAGTGTCAGATGTCTTATACTAAAAAATCAGAAGTCCAGACTTGTTGTCTGGACGTCCAATCAGAGACAGGAGGGATTTTGGGTTCTGTTGTGGGTATTTTGCAGAAATTGGATGTCTTACAAAGTGTCTAGACGTCCAATAACACTGCAGAAGTGGGTTTGAGGTGTGCGGGAGATGGATAAGGGTCCTGGATGTCCTATAACTTATCTGGACATCCAGATAAGGGTTGGAACTAGGGTTTTAGGGCTTCCTAGGGTGTTGTGACCTAATCTAAGGGTGGCTAAGGCTTGGGAAAGTATCTAGGCTATCCTTGGGCTAGGATGGACCTCAGCTCTTCACATTTTACTACTTTATTCCTACTTAATATAATAGCAAACTTTTAACCCCATTACATTATTGTTTCTATATCTAAACTAAGCTTTCTGCTCTAGCTCTGCTGCAACTCCCGTTATTCCTGATCTAGCTTCAGATCCAGCTCTTGATCAGCTTATTCCCTGCAATCGACATAATGCACTTAATCAGCACATTATAACATTATTTTATGCATAGCTAAAGGAAAGCAGTAAAGATGCAGATAATGCGTATGCATGCATGAATACCCTAACTTATGCTAAGTCCTAGCCTAATTTAGGTCAATTAAGACCTATGATTGCTGAGCAATCACTGAGAACCCATCCACCCGGACTTAGGCCCCCACTGGAGAAGAGCCACCCAACTCTTCTCTTGAAATCACCTCACCGGAAGAGGTTGTCTTCATTCCCCCACTTACCCGACATGACAACCCTTCCACCTAGAGATTGAGAGTGCCCTTTCTAGAGCACTTTTCTGACTTTGGGTAGACTTCTGCAGGCTCATCTGGAACCAAAGATAGGACGAACAAAATCATGGAGACTTTCAAACAAGTGAAAATTATCCTACCTTTGTTTGAAGCTATCAGGCAGATTCTGTCCTATGCTCGCTTTCTCAAGGACCTGTGCACGAAAAAGTGGCAATCGAGGAAACAGGTCTAATCAAAAGTTGTCCTGCCTAATTCTGTTAGCTCAACTATACAACACGGGTCACCCCCAAAACTTAAGGACCCAGAAGCCCCATACATCTCAATGGTTGTTGGCGACCTACAAATAGACGAGGCTCTGCTTGATCTGGGTGCGGGGGTAAACATCCTTCTGAGCTATGTATATGAACAACTTAGAGGAGGCAATCTGAAGCCTTCCCTTGTAATCCTCCAAGTTGCAGGCCCTTCTTTGAAGACACCACGGGGCCTACTGGAAGATGTCCTCGTGAGAGTGGAGGATTTATTTTTCCCCGTTGACTTTCTAGTACTGGACACTAACCCTACCAACAAACCAACCAAGCCCTCAATTATTTTGGGCTGCCCTTTTGTTGCGAATTCTAATGCTTCAATTAATTGTCACACTGGAGCATTAAAAATGGGCTTTGGGAATAGGAAAATTCGGTTGAATGTGTTTGATGCTTATAAACAAGTTGGATTTTAGGATTGTTCCCAAGTTGAGGTGGTAGATGATCTGAATGAAAAGACAACTCGCAATTTTATGTGATGGCCCCCTTCAACATGTCATGCTTAATGAGCATTCCCATCTCTTGGAAGAATGTGAAGGGGATGTGCTAGAACTTGAGGAATAGCTTGGAGTTTCTATTGAGTCTCTTTCCCCATCATGTTTGCCTAAGGTAGATCTGCTACCTGAGATGGGGACTTCTGTTATGAAACCCTCAACCATACAAGTCCCCAACCTTGAACTAAAACCCCTCCCAGACTCTCTCAAGTATGTATTCCTTGGGCCAAATGATACGCTCCCTATAATCATCTCATCTGCACTATCTGAAGTGTAAGAGGGAGCCTTGTTAGATTGTTTATCTAGGCATAAGGAAGCCATAGCTTGGACGATTGCTGATATTAAGAATATAGACTCTACGCTTTACATGCATCACATTTATACTGATGATTCCATCAAACCCTTTTGAGACATGCAGAGACGTCTTAACCCCAACATGAGGGAGGTGGTTAAAAAGGAGATTCTAAAGTGGTTGGACGCTAGGATCATTTATCCCATTGCAGATATCAAATGGGTTAGTCTAATTCATGTGGTGGTAAAGAAGGCAGGTTTCATGGTAGAAACAAATGACCAGGGTGAACAAGTGGTGACCAGACCCTCAACTGGTTAGGGGGTCTGCATTGACTACCGTAAACTAAACATCGCTACCCAGAAGGATCACTTTCCCTTGCCCTTTATTGATCAAATCCTAGAGAGATTGGCAGGGAACAAGTATTTTTGCTTTTTAGATGGATATTCTGAGTACAACCAGGTTGCAGTCTTCCCTGATGACCAAGATAAGACAACTTTCACTAGTCCTTACAGCACTTTTGCATTTAGGCGTATGCTGTTTGGATTATGTAATGCACTAGCAACTTTCCAGTGGTGTATGATGTCCATTTTCTCAGACATGATTGACGAGTGCATCGAGGTTTTTATGGATGACTTCTCCATTTACGACTCATCTTTCAACCAGTGTCTCCTGCACTTAGAGAATGTGCTGAAGAGATGTAAGGAGACTAGTTTAGTCCTCAGCTAGGAGAAAAGCCACTTTATGGTACAGAAAGGCATTATACTTGGGCATGTTGTGTCTAAAAGAGGCTTAGAAGTAGATAAGGCTAAAGTTGATTCTATTTCCAAACTCCCATTGCCTACAAATGTCAAACAGATTATATCCTTTCTGGGCTATGTAGGCTTTTATAGGCGATTCATTAAGAATTTTAGCAAAATTTCTAGGCTACTTTGCCACTTATTGGCGAAGGAATCTTCCTTCGATTTTGATTCAAAGTGTGCTGAGGCTTTTCATACGTTGAAGGAGGCCTTGACCTCTACGCCTATTCTCCGAGCTCCTGATTGGACACTCCCATTTGAGTTGATGTGTGATGCTTCGGATTATGCAGTGGGAGCTATTCTTGGACAGTGGGTTGAGGGAAGACCACATGTGCTGCACTTTGCTAGCAAGACTTTAACTGAACCACAGCAAAACTACATAATCACTAAAAAGGAATTACTTGCTGTAGTTTTTGCTCTGGAGAAGTTTAGGTCTTATCTTCTTGGATCCAAGGTGGTCATTTTTACTGATCATGTGGCAGTGAAACATCTCATTGCCAAGAAAGACTCTAAGCCATGATTAATTAGATGGATTCTACTCCTTCAAGAGTTTGACTTGGAAATTCGTGAAAAGAAAGGAGTGGAAAATGTAGTGGCTGACCACCTGTCTCGCCTTCCCCTTGATGACTCTCAATCTAGAGACATCCGCGAGACATTTCCTGATGAAACCCTTATGCCGGTAAAACTGACTTCACCTTAGTATGCGGATACAGTTAATTACTTGGTCACTGGAGAAACCCTTGGCTCTTGGGATGTGCAAAAATGGAAGCGATTCATTTCTGAAGCAAGATTCTTTCATTGGGAAGAGCCAGAATTATTTCATATTGGACAAGACCAAGTTTGGAGATGATGTGTGCTTGTAGAAGAGCAATAAAGTGTGTTGAGATTTTTCCATGAGCTTCATTGTGGAGGACACTTTGGTGCTAAGAAAACAACTTTTAAGGTTCTCCAGTCCAATTTTTGGTGGCCTTCTTTATTTAAGGATTCCCATTACTTTGTTAAGGCCTGTCTTAGATGTCAACAGACTGGAACGATTGGGAAGCAGAATGAGATGCCCCAACACCCTATCCAACCTATGGAAATTTTTGATATTTGGGGGATAGACTTCATGGGTCCTTTCCATTCGTCCCATGGATTCGAATATATCTTGGTGGTAGTGGATTATATCTCCAAGTGGATAGAGGCCATCCCTACACGCACAAATGACCACTCTATGGTTTTGAAATTTGTGAAGGCCAATATCATATCTCGCTTTGGCTACCCCAAGATGATTATAAGTGATGGGGGACCTTATTTCAGGAACCATCACTTCAATCGGCTACTCAGCAGTCTAGGAGTAACTCACAAGATTGCTATCCCTTATCATCCTCAGACAAGAGGCCAAGTTGAAGTGTCAAATAGGGAGCTCAAGAACATTTTAGAAAATACTGTTAGGCCAAATAGGAAGGATTAGTCCCAAAAGCTCGATGACGCTTTATGGGCTTATCGAACGGCCTACAAAATCCCTTTGGGTATGTCTCCCTTCTGGATTGTGTATGGGAAAGCATGCCACTTACCCTTTGAACTTCAACATAGGGCACTCTAGGCTATCCGAAGTGTGAACACGGATTTAGAGCAAGCTGGTAAAGCACATTTGCTGGAGTTGACTGAGCTTGAGGAGCTGAGGAATGACGCTTATGACACCTCCCAAGCTTATAAAGAGAGAACTAAGCTCTTGCATGATAAATATATCCTTAGAAAGACCTTTGAGCCCAACCAACAAGTCTGGCTTTTCAATTCCAGACTTAAGTTATTTTCTGAAAAATTGAAATCACGTTGGGATGGGCCTTCTATTATCACCAAAGTATTTCCACATGGGGCTGTGGAAATCAAGAGCCCTTCATCTTCAGCAGTACCCTTTACCATCAACAACCAATGATTAAAACCTTATGTTACTTTGGATGGCCATCTGGTTGATGAGGTCACTCTCTAGGAGCCTTAGCTCCTTTCTTTCCCACCTCAGGTAACATCTTCCCTTGGCCATTTTATTTTCAATGAGGACATTATTTGAACTAGGCATGGGGGGATAGGACCTGAGGCATCTGTACATGGAATTTATACATAGTACATTCATGCATTTAGTTTAAACATTCTGCATTACATACATTTGTTAAAAAAAAAAAAGAAAACATTTTGCATTATTGAGCTTAACTGGCTGGGTCCTACTTTCTTAGGCAGACCAGAACTTTAGGTTAGACTAAGTTGATTCTAGGGTTTGACTTAGAAGCTAAGTTGAGTTACTAGCTTTAGACCTTTAGGGTCTTTTGTGGATTTGAAAAAACTCAAGTAGGAGTTAAGTTGCAAACCATTCCTCAAGAGGTTGAGGAAGGAAAGCTAGGGATTGAGTTAAAGGTTGGGTAGTACCTGATGTCTTTTTCTACCTTTTGGTTTACGGGTCCTTATAACCTAAGCATCCACAATTCACACACACTTGGTCTTGTGTAAATAGTGATCACCCTAATTCCTTTCTTGAAGAAAAATTTTTGGTTTTCTTAGTTCTGACTTAGGAGAACCTTGAAAACACAAGTTGATTGGAAGAGTTCCTGCCGCAGGAGAGGTGGAGTATATACTCACCTTGAGGATGCGGTGATAACATGTCACCTCTTCAACGCTTGTCTCTTAGGATATCCATCCTACTGGGAGCAGTAAGCGCATTGTGCGGTTTAGGTACCATGGGCGGCCCTATCTCGAAGTGTCAATTGCCCCAGGCCTGAATTTGCTTTAGAAATCTATGGGCAATACTATCCCAAAGTGTCGATTTGCAGGACTTCTTGGGGTCACTATGGGCGGTGCTACCTCAAAGCATCGAAAGCTAGGCACCCTTCGAGGTTCGGTGATGGGGATAATGAATCCGACACAGACCGTGCTGATAGCTTATCCAAGGTTAGCCTTAGTAGAATCAAACCAAAAAATTATATATATAAAAAAAATTCTTTCTTACTCTCTTTTCTAGTTGGCAATCAAACCGACCTCAAATAACTCAAACCAATGCACATGCACGAATGCTTTAATCTCTAGAACCAATAAACCCTAGGGTAGAGTTAGAAATCAAGGAAACCTGTGCCTGCAACTCGTCTTTAGCCGACCTAGTCTGTAACTTAGCAATTACTTGGGAACCTTAGGTCTAAAGTCTGAACTTAACATGTTTCTAAAGGAAGACCAATTGGGTTAGCTAGTCCAATTGAAGAGTAGGGTTATTGCTTGAATTTGCTAGGAACTAGCAAAAACTAGGCATGGGGGCATTTGATGAGCCCATATTTGTGGGCTAAGTATGTATTTTAATGCCTAGACATTAAGTTAACATGTACATTTATATAGCATACATTAATGTGTAAATAGGATAACATAAAATCTCATGCATTTCATGAATTACATGCATTGATAATACCATTTAGAAGTTATTTAGAATATCATGCATTGAAATAGGTTGCATTATAATTAGTGTTTTGAATTTAACATAGAAGTTAAGGTCTTACATATAAATAACCCAATAATCATTTTTCTTTATTTTTATTCTCTTTGCAACAACGGTTTCCCACACTGAATGCACGCCTTAATTACTGAGGAGAGAGGATACTGCACGTCATCAACGATCCCTCTTCTCCACAATGCTTCTTCCTCTCCATGTTCCTGTAGCCATAAAAGAAGAACTCAACCGCACCATCATGAGCAGGCCTCCACCCCATTCCCTACTGTGCAGAGAATAGCTTCTCATCCGTTCCACCATCGCCGACCTCAATTGCGGCAGTTTGCTCCATCACCGTAGGTGTGCGTCGAGACAGTATGCTCCACCAAATCGGAGTTGTTGCATTACCGTGAGCACCTCAGTGTGCACACCCCTCCACGTTGCAACAACAGCATGTCGTCTCCTCTGCATCATCGCGATCTCCAGCAACCACCTCCAGCTCCTCGCCCCTGCTCCAGTTAAGACGTCCGGGAAATTTCCCGGACATCTGACGCCCCTGCTCTCGCTGCGTCTTCTCCGCTCGACCTCACCTCTAACCCGCACACCATTAGCACACTCACATAGCACCACCCTTGCATGTAGTCGAGGGTGCATGCAACTCCACCAGTAGCTTCCTCGCGTGCCCCTGCGCTCCTCCAGTAGTGCCGCACGTGCTTCAGCAGCGCCGCACCTCATCGGCTACCCCTCCTCTCTGGGCACATCTCCACACTACACCCCCAGCGCGGAGCACCACACCTCACCTCCACCAGCAGTAGCTGCATTCGCAAGCAGCTTCAGCACCTTCCCGAGTATGTCCTGTAGTGCTAGCCCGTAGCAGCTGTTGCGTTCTCCATGCGTGCCTTCCCTCCACTAGCCAGCAGCAGCAGCTGCTGCAGTCGAGCTCAGCAGCGCCCACGCGTGCCCGCACGGCCTACGCTCGTCCTTGCCGACCCCCGCCCTTACCTCCTCATGTGCGTGCCTTCACAAGCGCCAGCTCGCAGTAGCAATAGAGTTGCAGCCATCGTCGATTGCCACACCTCCTCTCCTTTCCTCTCCGCCGCCGCCTCTGGCCACTGTTGGTCACGAGACCACCACCACCGAATAGCCCTAGGTCCACTTGACCTCTAGCTGAAGCCTCACCGTCGGCCTTGGCCTCCTCCTCGTGCACGGACAAGGGGAAGAATTTCCCCTATTTTGCTATAGTGAAGTGGGTATTAATTATTACATTTAGTGCCATTGTGAACTTTTATTATTATTTTATTGAGTTGCATTGCAAAATATATCCTTCAATTGTGCAAAATTGCTATTTCAGCATTAGCTCTTATTGTTTACCTAATCTGAAAGCGATTTTGATTCAGTTTCTTGACGAAATTAATAGTGAACAATGGTTTTTGACCCTTGCGAATTTAAATAGGCCATTGCCTCCCTGTGGACACTACCCGCTCTCTCGAGTGGTTTATTTTCAATTTAATACTTTGATTAGTCGATTTTCCACCACTTTAAAATACAATGAAAAATCATCTTAATCATCCTATTTGAAAGCGAATATCGACACATCATCGCCCTCTCACCAGAGGTATTCTCTTCCACGTCATCGGCCAATCATAGACGGCAACCTCCTACCCCTTTCGACCGTTAACGTTAGGTTCCCTCACTTCCTATTCCCCTCTACTCTCTTTCCCCCATTTTTAACTCTTGTTTCGATCGCCAATTTGCTCGCTCCCTCTCCGTCTTCCCCACGTCCAGCGTACCTCCGACGTGACCAACCATCATCCACACCGCACCAAACGCACCTGTTCCACCTCTAAAAGCTTCGCCTCGATCATCCGCACAAAACCCCTCACTCAATTCCACATTTCCTCCACCGAACACACTCACCTCCACTCACCTCCTCCAAGTTCGCCCGACCACCACACGCTTCCACTCGCCACATAAACACCACCACTGGACTCCACGTCCTCTGGCGATGCTAATGAACCATCTAACTGGGGCTTTTGAGCCCATATTGTGATTTTCAGGTATTGACCAGAGACTGTCGTTGCCTTCGTCATCTCCGACGTTGTCCGCCTCTTTCTGACCACCATCCTTCCAAACTTCACCTCCAGGTGTCACGGATGACTCCCAAGTCCTCCTCCAGGCACTCACTTACAACCACCGGCCGTGCCATCGACCTCAATTGAAGACATTGCCATTTGCTGCTGTTGTGTGAAGGAGGGGGACAAAGATAGTCCCACCTCGTGAAGTGAAGAGGCAACCGTAGTGGATAAATTGAATTCGTGTTATAGCTTCTTCGCCCAAGCACCAAGGGTCGGGTCCCCATACATCCTCTCACCGATTACCATCCTACTAATCACTCCTCGCTTGTGACCACGCCTGTAAGCGTGGACACTGTTCTAGACCCGATAACCTGTATCCGAATCTAATTACATGCTGGGTCTGAGAGAAAGGGAAGATTTATGAGAGAGAGGGGGTGGGTTTTGCTCTTGAAGGCTTGACCCTGTGAGACAGTTAGCCCCTGAGAGAAGGTTGTTCCCTTGCGTTGTGAAGAGGGAAAGCCTCTAAAGGAAAGCGGTGTTCTATGCCTCAGGAAGGCTTCTGAAGAAGAAGAGAAAGGCTCTCTGAGAGCCTTGTGCATGTGACACTTAAGACATTTGATCTAATTGATGATTGATGGCGAAAATACGCGGTTTGTTAATTTAGGGAATTTAGTGTCGTTGCAACGCGTAAATCCGCTTTCGCTTTTAAATTTATATTCCTAGATAGGGGAGTATCTAGGGTCGTCCAAGGAGGCAAGTTTGCAAAAATTAAATCTCTTGCTTGGAATATAAATCTCAACTTTCCTTTTGGTCTTTTTTTCAATATATCATTTTTATGTTTTTGAAATTAAGGCAACATGCGAAGTTGTTGGTGGGAAAAATTACTACACCTACTATGCTAATCTAAGTGAAAAAAAATTATCCTCTTTCTAAGCTCAACCTAGGCGCATGGAGGCCTAGGTTAATTAAAAAGGAGGACTGCAACTTTACTAAAGATAAAGCAAGGTAATGCAAAAAGAAAGAGTGCAACAAGAAATTAAGGCAACTTCTTTTTTATACTAAAGGAAATTGTCTACTAGTAGATGAATGCTTCTACAAAAAAAAAAAAAAAATTGAAAACAAACTAAAGATAAATCCTTTAGATGATGATGGTGATGAAGAGGATGAAGCTCTTCTTGCTCCAAGCCTGGTAGCTCCCGGGCTTGAAAAGAAGATCTTCAGCTCCTTCCTTCTATAACTCTGCCAAGGTGATGTCCTCCAAAGCAAGCCCTAAGGGGGTGTGCCCTAAGCTTTTCTCCAAGGGTGGACGTCCACCCTAGGTCCTTCTCCTTTGCCTGCCGTCCTCCTTGAAGTAGAAAAGTCCTCCTCCTTGGCGTGGCCCAAGCTGAAGAGAGTGGGGAGAAGAAGGCACCAAAGGGCTGGTGATGTACCCCTTTAATCTTCTTCTCTACTCCTTCTTCTTGGCCGTAGGTATAGGTGGATGTAGGTGGAAGTAAACACTAATGGAGGATGCTCCAAAATGGTGGTAGGTGGTGGGTTTATATAGAGTAGGAAGGGGGCTAAGGTGACTCTTGAAATGGAGGGCTAAGATGGGAAGATGGAAGTGGTTGGGGATCCCATGGCTAAGGGCAATTGGCGCCAACCCAAGGGACACTTAGGGGGTGGTTATGGGAGGTGGCACCCCTTGAAGTTGGCACCAAAATGGCTTCTAGAAGGGGGGCTTAGGTGGCGCCAAGTAGGGTTCTAGAAGGAGGGGTAGGTGGGTGGCTAGGATGGGTTGTAGGGTTAAGTGTATGGTGGATATGGGGGTGGATGTTGGTGCCAAAAAGGGGGGTAGTTAGGGTTAGGTTTTGGCGCCAACTTGGAGTAGGATAGCTAGCTTAGGTAGGGCTTAAGTTGGTGGAGCTAGCTAGGGTTGAGTTGAAGGTGGTGGATGGCCAAGGAGCTGGTTGCTAGCTTAGCTAGCTATGGAGTAGAGGAGGAGGTATTGGAGCTAGGGTTTGAAGAGAGGAGCTGAGGAGGAGAATTCTGGAGCTAGAACTGGAGCTAGCAACTGCTGAAGAGGCTGGCATGGAGCTACTCTAGCTGGCTTAGCTTGCAGTTCTTTGCTAGCTGCTAAGCCAAGCTAAAGTGAGCTGGCTTCTACCATAATGATCTGAGGTGAGCTGGGTCTGGTGCTCCCAGGGAGGATCAAGCTGGTTGAGGCAGCTAAGGTAGCTTAGCTCAACTGAATTGAGCTAAACTGAGTCCCCGAGAGCTGGACTTGAGCTTCCTGAGCTGGAATGAAGTTATCTTCAGCTGGCTGGAGTTGAGTGGAGCTGGATGTAGCTGGACCTGAGCTGGGGTGAACTCCAGTCAACTCAGCTGAGCTAGCTAGAGCTCCTTATGGACTAGTGGGAGCTAAGATGAGCTAGACTCAACTAGGTTGAGCTGGATCTGAGTTGACCGGAGCTAGGGTGAGCTAAGATGAGCTCTCTTGAGCTGCCATTCAGCTGAGATTAGCTGAATGGAGCTGGGATGAGCTAACCCTAGTCCAAGTGACCTAGGTTCCAGCTGTGGTGAGCTAGATCAAGCTGAGTTTCAGTTAGTCTGAGCTCCTCTTTCACCATTTTCCTTCTTGAGTGCTAGGGTTTTAGGGATCTGTATATCTGTTCATCCCTAACACTCACAAAAACACATTAAAACTACAAAAGAAAATGCAATGCATGCCTAACCTAGTTAATGCCTAAATGCAGCCCAAAAACCCATTTGCGGAGCAAAACTCTAAGAGCTAGGTTTGTTTTTATGCATAAGAATGATGATAAACTGTCGTTTATCAATGATGGTACTGTTGCATTATTTAAGTACTATAGTTAACATTGATGAAATTGAATATGAGATATGTGCTTAATTTAGATAAATAATTGGTGATTCAAATCACCATTATTTTATCTTTTCTATTCTTGTTATCTCATCAATATTTGAGTTACAATCTGACAATTTGTGTATCTCTATTGTGCCCATTGATTTTGAATGAAGATTAATATGTGAATTCCATATTTGCTTTCTGTGATCGACCTTAAACTCTTTTTGGAATCTGAGTTATAAATTTAATTATTTTCAAGCTATTGAGGCTTTGCTATGACGATTATTCCTTAAAACCTCTCGATAGCTTGAGAACATTTTGGCGCTATTGCCAGGGAGCAACGTGCAATTCACACATTAGTCTTATCTTTCTTGAATTTTATCTGAGCACTAACTTGCCCTGTTTGCTTTGATTGTGATTTTGCGAGGTACAACACGAAGAGATCTTTCGCATAAATTAGCCACTCCTAAGGCAGGTAAACTTTCTCTTCTTCCCTAATCATTGGAAGAGAGAAAGGAAACAGAATTAATTAGGATTCATTTGCCTTATTTTCTTAGTAACCATCACTAAAAAGGAAAGTTTTCTGATTTGCGATTTCAATTCAATATCTTATTGAAGTTGAGACGATTTTGTTAAGAGATCCCTACCCAAATTGTCTATACCTACTAGGGATTTAAGCTTAATTTCTGATCATCTTGGACTATGCATTTCTTGTTTGAGTCCAAGGTGTATATTTTGAGATCAAATTGGACTTAAAATAGAGCCAATTAGGGTTTCTACTCTACGATTTTGAAGTGTTAGTTTGCACCTACCTAAATTAAAGGAAATTAACCCTCCCGCATTTGTGTGCTACCCAAACCCTTGCTTGAAAAAATCTAATCAAAAGAACCCTAAAATCAAGCTCTAAATTCACTTGAACCCTAAAATTTTGAACCTAATAACCTGAGAGTCAATTCAGAGTGATCTTTGGGTCGTGACCCAAATTTTGTTCTCCATCTTTTAGGGCAAGTTAGGTGAAATTAGTCTACTTTGTGGGCCAATCTACCTCCAAATTAGATCACAAATTGAATCAACTTCTAATCAAGTGAAATCCAAGGCACAAATTAAGGAATAAAATTAGTAAACTTAAGGTCTCAGTTCATACATTCCGGTCTACTTGGAACCGCAGTGACAAGGAAGGTTGGGTGGGGGAAACCCTGTAACTCATGGGGACACTCTACCGTGTAGGGGTTTTTGCTGGGCTCTCCCTTCCTGACTGACTAGGTACTTCTCCAGTGTGTGGATTTTTTATTCAGAGGTATCAATTGCCTCGAAACAATCCTTAGTTGATGAGTCCATTTTAATGGACTATTATTATGCCTAAGTACTTCAATTCTAACATAGTATGTTTGTTAATAATCAAATTAAGTCATTAAATAAGTGCATGCATCATTACTTGAGTTTTTATCTATTTTATTGCATTTTATAGTATGTAATTATTTTATGTTTTGTTGCAGGAATAATATCGGGAAGAAGAGGGAGGAGGATCAAATGGGGAAAAGAACAAGGGGTGGAAAAATATTCCCCCCCACAAATATCTCCACCTACGGCCAACAGAACCCAACAAGCGCTAGCTAAAATTAGGAAGGGATTTGAAAATCCCTTGATTGGCGTGGGGGAGAGGAGTTAAGAGGAGGCGGAGCACAGGAGAGGAGGGTCATCTTCTTCCTCCCCCATGAGCGGATATCCACAGCGTGCACTGTGCACACCGCGCACCCGCCTTCCACCTCAAGTGCCTTGCGCGGCCTCTGCAAGCACACTCACGCCAAACCTTCCAACCTACACTGCACCTTCCAACGTCCTCCTCTGCAGGCGTGCACTCGCGCCCTCTGTAGGAGCCGCCCCCTCTCCAGTGTCATCATCACTCTAAAGGCGCTCACGCCTCCAACCAGGCACCCGCAGGCACAGCCCCCTCCAATGCCCTTCACCGCAGGCACTGCAGGCCAACCGTCCTCCTTTGTAGACACGCACCCGCGCGCACCTACGCCATCGCCTTACGCCAAGTGCCCGTAGGCGCTGTAGGCCAACCGTCCTCTGCAGGCGCGCACCTGCGCACCTACGCCATTGCCTTAAGCCAAGTGCCCGCAGGCGCCACGCCAGCACGCAAGCGCCAGGCCCCCGCAGGCTGCAACAGCCTGCAGGCGCTCACCACTCCTCTGCAGGCGTGCACTTGTGCGCACCTACGACATCACCTAACGCAGCACCCACCGCCCTGCACCCGCACTCTCTCCAGTAAACAGCAGGCGCCGTGCCCTACATCCATCGTTCACGTGTGCCCCCATTAGCACCTCCACAACAGCAAGTGCCGCACCCTCGCCAAGTGCCCTTGCGCGCCAACCCTCAGCAGGCAGCAGCCGCCCGCACCGCATTGCCTGCAGTCCCCACAGCACCTTCCAGCACCAGCAGTAGCAGCTACAGTGGGCTGCAGCTTCTCCACCGCCTCCACTCCTCTCCACCGGTAGGCCGGCTCTGGCCATCTCACGACGCACTGCTGCCACCACCGCAACGGCCTCGCTTTAGCCAACCTCCTGTAGGAGTATCTCCTCGATTAAACCTCTCTCCCATGCGCAAGGAGGAGAGAGGTAGAATCCCTTGTTTTTATGTTAATTAAAAATTACATTTGAATGCCATTGCCACCAAAATCAATTTTAATTTATGATTATTTTATTGTGGTGAAATTGTGACTACATACTCATGCTTTCTGATAATTGTGTGGTTATTGATATTCACATGTTTAACATTGGTTTTGGGATTAAAATGTGCACAAATTTTCTCTAAGACATGTTAATTGGAAATTACATAAAATCATCACATATTTATTGAATATTTCAGTGAGGAAAAATTACACATATACCCTTATATTTTTGAGTTATTGTGCATCTTCTTTCCATCGCATTTCATGTCGGATTTGATTATGGATTTCTCACTTGATTGAAAGAATATGAAATAATCAAGATTTTATTGCATCATTGCCTCCCTGTGGACACGACTTGCTCTTCTATGAGTGGTAATTTTTATTGTAATTATTTTGTTAAGTGATTTTCCACCACTTTGTTACTAAAACGACAGATCGTCTTAATCACATTATTCGAAAGCGAAAATTGACTTATCAAAATGGCACCATTGCCGGGGAGGCAACAGATGCAATAGATTCACTTCATTATTTTTGAATATTCTGAGTTGCGCAGTTATCTGATCAATTTTTTTATTATGCGAGGAATTTGATACGGCGATAGGTGCAACAGAGTAATGACATTGACCCTGAACAACGTGCACAGTGGAGATGATCTTTTTGGTGGACCTTGATGCCACCTGGAGGCTAGTAACAGGAACACGTGGGCATTGATCCCATGCACATAGGCTTACAGAGGAGCCTGTTTTTGATTTAGTCAGTAGAGCTTAATTTAGATTTAGTTTAGATAGACATTAGAATTTAATTACTGTCTTTTAGACCCTTGTCGGGTATTTTTGGGAACATGTTCCCAGTGCCTCTTTATTTCTTATCGCTCTTGCATGCGGGAGCATATTTTCGGGAGCGTGTTCCCATTTATTTAGATTATAGGATTATTTGAATTATTTGAACTGTATGTTTGTTAGTTAGTTAGATTAGGTATGTTTGCTTCTTGTTATTATTAAAAAAAAAAATCAAACTGCCTGCTAGAAGCTGCATATCTATAGAACGACCATCTAGGACTGAATGAGCAGCATCTAGTTTATTTTTCCTGCATTGCATACATTCATTGCACGAAGAAAGCTGGAGTAAGGTACGTCTTCTCTTAAGCATCAATTACCTGTCATGCATTTGCATTGAACCTAAATATAAGACCACTAAAGCGCTTGAATTGAATTAATTCAGTGGTCACTTTAAAAATTGGGACTGCGAAGAGGTTGGACTTTAAAATCTGTGATTGAAAATTGTGTGCAAAAGGATCTTGTTTGCGAAATTTCAAAACTCAAAACACGATTGTATGTTTACACACCTGAGACATTGTGCACCTCACACATAAGGTCACTAGATAAATTTCTACCTCTCCTCTTTTGCACCACAAGGAAAGTTAGTCGGAAATCAACAAGCCTATCCATTAAGTTACTTTGGTTCCTCGTGTGTGGACTTGATTCGAGACTTCCATCCCTTGCGAGTAGGTTATAAGCACCAGCGAAGGTTGGCCTAGGAAGCATAATTTTTGCAAAACTTGTTTGGCCACCAACTGAACATTTAAATCTAAGACCTATAATCTACTAAAAACATATCCCATTGAATTTGCATTTGCTTTGATAGTAGAACTCTCTAGGAAGTTTCTGCTTGTATTCTGAATTCTTCTAAATCCTAAGAGAGTTTAAACTATTTTGCTTAAAGAAATGGATCACCCTTACTCCTATCAGTTAGATTATCAGAGTCAGTACTTCCCATCTTTTAACCAGGATCCCAGGCCCCGAGCATATCCATCCTTTGATGGGTACATTGACTATTCATGGGATTATTCATATTCTTATCCTGGGAGTACTGGCCCGATAACTCCCACTTTTGAGCAGAGCCTAGGAGCAGGATTTTCCAACCCTGGAATCCCTACTTCTATGCAAACACCCAAGCCTCCCACCCTTCATGATTTTCCATATCGAGGTTGGACTGATACCCCTAGGCAACCAGAGCCTGAAATTGACTATCCTCCCCAACCTGATAATAGTAGCCTCTCCTATTTTATGATAGAAATGCAAAAATAGCAAAAGGAAATGATGGAATCAATAGGAGAGATGTTGAGGAATAGTCAACAGTTAAATGAAGAAATAAGACAGCTTAGCTACACGCTTCCTAGTAATTCTGATCCCTACCCATAAGACCATGATCATGCGAATAATTCTGAGGAAACCAATGACAATAGGGATCTAGTTTTATGTAGCTATCACTTAGACTCTCCCAATGAGACACGGCCACTAGAGGACAACGATTATAATGATTATCCACCCGATCTTTATTGGAGTCAAAAGCAAGGGAAGATGGTACCTCTTGAGGACCTTGACCCCAATGACAGTATTCTCCTTACCCCTACCAACCCGGGTCAAAGTTGTATTGTTTCTATCACTTCCCCTATTGATTATCTGGTGGAATCTCATTCTACCCTTAGTGAGACTACACCTGACCCTCCACTTAGGGAATCAACACCTACCATTCAGTATCCTGAGGATTTAAATGCACCTAATGAAGGTGACCCTAAGAGAATGGAAGATGAATTAGATCAATTTTGGTCTTAGGGATATGAAGAGTCTATTTCATAGGATGAGGATGCCCCAATTGAGGAACCTGGACTGAAAATCTAGAGTGAATCATAGGGGAATTATTTATCATTTGAGGATTTACCTCCAAAGGATATAAACAATATGGTGAAATCCAGATTCCTCCCTTCTTTTGAGAGTCATCCTCCATCAAAATAGGAGTTGATATTAGAGGAGGACAAACAAAATAGTGAGAAGTCTATGGGAGACTCTTGGGGACAAAACACGTCAATTGAGGATTTATACCCCGAGAACAATATCGAATTCAGTGATATAGGCTTGCTCCAAAACATTAAGACTGACCCTCCTTTAGGAATAATTGAGGATATTGATCTAACTCCTAATGAATCACATATGCACCCCGACAAAAATTTGAGTGAACCAAACGAATCCGGGGATGAGCTTAATGATAATGATTCAGATATTTTGACCCTGCCATCAAAGAGTTGTAATTTGGAGTCTACCCTTGATTCAAATATGACTCCGATCATTAATGCTAGGCAGGGTAATGTGCAATTATCTACAACTGTTAGGGAGTGTACACAATCTAAATCATTGTTGGAATTGGACCTAACACTGACTATAACCTCATTGGACTTAACCATTACCTTCCAACACTACAAACAACCCTTATACTCCCTAACCGATCCTTGGCTCAGATCTCTGCTCATGTACATTCTTTCTGGAGAACATATCAGGCCAGTACATCCTCGGGTAGAATGGAGAGTGTGGATTGATGCTTGTACTTTTAGTTTTGCCATTCAAGGGTTTCAAATATTAATGTTTATATCTTTTAAAACCCGTCCTACTTTGAAGGATCCTTATTATCCTCCACTTATTCCATTTCGGGAGGTCCCTGTTCATATTCCGTTTATTATTCCTAGACCTCCCAAGATAGCCAACGAGGTTCTTCACTTTCATATCTTTTGGTGAGCATTTGGTATTGCGTTGCATCATCAGCTCACCAACATCCGTGGCTACCTGTTTTCTAGATCCGCACTATTATGCATATTTTTAGGGCCTAAATTTTTCTGTTTGGAACCAGACTTACAGGTTCCTTCTAAGTCTGGCTGCTGACAGGAAATGCATTGCTTATTGGGAGGCAACCCAGCGTTCTTAATAACACCGTTGTCAGGTGATTTCTTTCCTTTCTCCCCCTGTCTTAATTTTATAATGAGGACATTGTAGGATTTAGGCATGGGAGGGTGCATTTTGCATTGTAGAATGTATTCATGCATTTAGGTTAGCATATATAAAAAGAAAAAATTCTCTTTCTTGAGCTGATTGGGTTAGTCCCTAGCAAAATATCTTTGTCATTGGAAGTTTTTCTTCCTGAATTATTTCTTAAGTTTAGAATCCAGTACATTTAGACTTAGTAATGGATCCTTGAAGAAAACCAATAAGCATTTGTAGTCTACTAAACCGTTGGATAGTTCATAGGGAGTCAGGCATACTATCTTCTAGTAGATCCACCTCATATTTGTGAGAAGAAAGTAGAGAGATTACTGGTGTGCTAAGTCTAGTACAAGGACTCTGAAGTTTTGGATAATTAGATGATGATACTTCAGAGTTAGGCGTAGTTTTCGCTCTCTGTTCCTGTGTGCGTCCTTTGTGTGAATTCCTGAGAGTCACCAAATAAGGCAGATACATAGAAATGGAGTCTTGATAAAGCTATGACATTGATGGATGGTTATGACCGTCCTTCATAGAGTCCTTGGCTGAAGGAGGGTAATAGTGTCAAAGGTCAGAAATACACCTGTCCTATCCATTCCTTCCTAGTGTCGAGAATAGGCACTTCCACCAAATAAGCCACACAATATCCTCTTGACCATCATCATCCCTAATAATGCCTCATAAATAAAAGTCTATGTCGTATTATGTTGATTTATAAAAAAGAGAGAGAGAGAGAGAAAAGAAAAGAAGAAGAAAAAGAAGAAACAGTTATATTACAAAAAAAAAGGAAGAAGAAGAAGAAAAGAAAAAAAAAATCCAAGTTTATAATGTAACATTGTTTCTGAGGCAACAGAACACCTATCGCGTTCCACCAAATATGACCCATACCTACCTTTTAGTATTTCTGATCGCCCGAATACTAGTTGAGGACTTTAACTTAGTTGTAGAGTTATTAGGACTTTAATTGAAGTGTGGATGCCATGTGAGGCCACCAAATAGTGAGTACAATTACTAAATCTGGCGAGATTTGTGATCTCAGAAAGAAAGAAAAGAGTGAGTGCCCAGGAACATCAAGAGAGCATAGTTGTTTAGCCTCTCTCTGAGTTGACTTTTCTAATAGGCTAGAAATCTAGAGTCTGTAGTACTAGACTACATGTAGCACCAAATGAGTGTGTGCCACCAAATACAAATCCATTCTACTTGATATCTCCTACCTGAGCCAAAAGCCAGGGTCAAATTACAGATTATCTTCTGCTTTATCCCTGAGGGAAGTAGTTGCCTATCACGATAGAAATATTTACCAAGGGTAAAAGTACAAACTCCCAATGCGAATTGGCTTTTCACATTGATCTGTTACCTAGGCTATCATCACTTCACATTTGTCTGGATCTTTGAAATAAGAATAGAATAAATCTTCTGATTACTTCTATTATTTTTCATTTTTGCTAGGGACTAGCAAATCTTAGGCATGGGGGTATTTGATGAGTTCATTTTAATGGACTATTATTACGCCTAAGTACTTCAATTCTAACATAGTATGTTTGTTAATAATCAAATTAAGTCATTAAATAAGTGCATGCATCATTACTTGAGTTTTTATCTATTTTATTGCATTTTATAGTATGTAATTATTTTATGTTTTGTTGCAGGAATAATATCGGGAAGAAGAGGGAGGAGGATCAAATGTGGAAAAGAACAGGGGGGTGGAAAGATATCCCCCCCCCACAAATATCTCCACCTACGACCAACAGAACCCAACAAGCGTCGGCTAAAATTAGGAAGGGATTTGAAAATCCCTTGATTGGCGCAGAGGAGAGGAGTTAAGAGGAGGCGGAGCACAGGAGAGGAGGGTCATCTTCTTCCTCCCCCTTGAGGGGATATCCACAGCGTGCACTGTGCACACCATGCACCCGCCTTCCACCTCCAGCGCCTTGCGCTCCCTCTGCAAGCACACTCACGCCAAACCTTCCAGCCTGCATTGCACCTTCCAACGTCCTCCTCTGCAGGCGTGCACTCGTGCCCTCTGCAGACGCGCACTCGTGCCCTCTGCAGGCGCCGCCCCCTCTCTAGTGCCATCGTCGCTCCGCAAGCGCTCGCACCTCCAACCAGGTGCCTGCAGGCACAGCACCCTCCAACGCCCTTCACCGCAGGCGCTGCAGGCTAACCGTCCTTCTCTGTAGGCGCGCACCCGCGTGCACCTACGCCATCGCCTTACGCCAAGTGCCCGCAGGCGCTGTAGGCCAGCCATCCTCCTCTGCAGGCGTGCACCCGCACGCACCTACGCCATCGCCTTACGCCAAGTGCCCGCAGGCCACAACAGCCTGCAGGCGCTCACCGCTCCTCTGTAGGCGTGCACCCGTGCGCACCTACGCCATCGCCCAGAGCAGCACCCACCGCCTTGCACCCGCGCTCTCTCCAGTGCACAGCAGGCGCTGCGCCCTGCATCCACCGTTCACGCATGCCCCCATCAGCGCCTCCACAGAAGCAAGCGCCGCACCCTCGCCAAGCGCCCTTGCGCGCCAACCCTCAGCAGGCAGCAGCCACCCGCACACATTGCCTGCAGTCCCCACAGCACCTTCCAGCGCCAGCAGTAGCAGCTACAACAGGCTGTAGCTTCTCCACCGCCGCCACTCCTCTCCTCTGGCAGGTCGGCTCTGGCCATCTCACAACGCACAGCTACCACCACCGCGACGGCCTCGCTTCAGCCAACCTCCTATAGGAGTATCTCCTCGATTGAACCTCTCTCCTATGCGCAAGGAGGAGAGAGGTAAAATCCCTTGTTTTTATGTTAATTAAAAATTACATTTAAATGCCATTTCCACCAAAATCAATTTTAATTTATGATTATTTTATTATGGTGAAATTGTGACTGCAAACTCATGCTTTCTGATAATTGCGTGGTTATTGATATTTACATGTTTAACATTGATTTTGGGATTAAAATGTGCATAAATTTTCTCTAAGACATGTCAATTGGAAATTACATAAAATCATCACATATTTATTGAATATTTCAGTGAGGAAAAATTACACATATACCCTTATATTTTTGAGTTATTGTACATCTTCTTTCCATTGCATTTCATGTTAGATTTGATTATGGATTTCACACTTGATTGAAAGAATACGAAATAATCAAGATTTTATTGCATCATTGCCTCCCTATGGACATGACCCGCTCTTCTGTGAGTGGTAATTTTTATTGTAATTATTTTGTCAAGTGATTTTCTACCACTTTGTTACTAAAACGACAGATCATCTTAATCACATTATTCGAAAGCGAAAATCAACTTATCATTAGTCATCCAAAAATCTTTAGGTGTCTTGATTGGGTCCAATTCACATCCAGTCCCTCATCTATTCTCTAGAGCACATACACAAGAAAGGTCCCTCAGTTTTTGACCTAGAGGCCTCATTAGAATTGATCTTCTTGGGGATTTCTGATCTAATTCAATCACTTCAAATCTGAACCTGAGTTTAATTCTACATCTTGATCCACCACCTGATTTGAAAATGCAACCTGACAATTTAGGAAAAATTTGTAAGAAACCTGAATCCCAAATGACCATAAAAGAAAAGATGATTGAGGATGCTCTGAGACATCATGATGAATATTACAAAAACTCAGATCCATCTAGACACATTCAGGTTAATATACGAGAAATAACAACTCACATTACGAACCATGCTGGAATGCTATTCACACAAATGTTACATGGTTCAACCTGGGATGATCTTGTAACTGAATACAGTGAATTATGGAGATTGCACAATACTGAGTATATACAATTGTTGAATGAGAAAATTCATCACAAAAAGATTTGAGTTTTGAAAACCCATCATCGTAGTGTAATTTACGAGAAAATCCGAACAATCAAATAATTTTTACCGAAACTCAAAATGAGTCCTGGGTGGAACACGGGGAGGCATATGATAGATGACTTTTCGCTTAGCGTTATAGTATTTAAGTGATGGAAAAATCGACTAATCAAAAAATAATAAAAATAACCACTTGCAGAAGAGCGGGTCGTATCCACAGGGAGGCAATGATGCAATCAATACTTTAATTATTTAATGTTATTTCAGATAGTGCTAAATCCCTTTTCAAATTGGACTTAAAATGTGAAGGAAAGTAGATTTGCAATAACCTAAAAAGTAAGGGTGTAAGTGCAGTTTTCCCTCACAGAAATCCTCAATAAAGTTAGGATGAATTAATGCAGTTTTCACATGATGTGTACCAAATACAATTAGTACTTAAATCAAGTCCAAAATCAATCTTTAAACTAACCAATATCAATACCATGCAATTAGAAAGAACTATGAGTGCTTGAATGCAATTCTGCCATAATATAATAATAATAAAGAAAATCAAATTGGTGGCAATGGCATTGAATGTAATTTCTAATTAAGATAAAAACATGGCTTTCTTCCTCTCTCCTCCTCGCGAGAGAGAGAGAGAGAACCGCAGGAGTCGATGCGAGGCTCAAGAGGACGACGAGGTCGAGAGCTTTCCGACGGTGGCAGTGGCGGCGACGGAGGTGGCCGGCGGTGGTGGCTGGAGATGAGGACCAGCGAAGGTTGCTGCTGTGGCCACGGTTGTGGCGCGGGTCTGCTCGTACGGGCGTGGCGGTCTGCAGTTAGCGCCTGTGGGTTTGGTGCGCGGCGAGTGGTGCTGCGCCTGCTGATGGGCGTGCGGGCGCTTGCAGATGGGCAGCTGAGGCGAGACGGTGCTCTGCGAAGGCGGCCGTGCAGGCGCTGTGGCTTGCAGATGGGCGAAGTGGGCGCTGCGGGTGCGGTAGCGCCTGTGGGTGCACCTGCAGAGAGGTGGGAGGTGCCAGTGGGGTGTGCGGGCACTCTGCACGCAACGCTTGCTGTTGGTGTCTCACTGGAAGATGGGCGTGTTGAGGCGCTAGAGAGGAGCGCGCGGAGGTGATGGAGTGGGTGCTGCAGGGACGGCTGGTGGAGGATGCAGGCGTGGGAGATGGCAAGCGGGCACCTGCAGTCTGCTTGCAAGCAGGTGATGGGCGCGCCGGTGCCTGCAGCCCGCAAGGAGGATGCGCCGGCGGAGGCGTGCGGGCGCGGTGATGGTGCTGCGCCAGAAGTTGTAGGCACGCTGCAGTGGGTGCTTGGCGGGTGCGGCGTTGCGTGCAGGCAGGTGATGGGCATGCGGGTGCTACTGCTTGAGGTAGAGGAGCGGCACAGTGCTCGCCCTCTCCACAGTGGAGAAGAGAGAGCCGTTCCCTGTAGCGGGGGAAGATGGAGCCCTTGTGCAAGCCACCTCTTCTCTTTTTTTAACTCCTCTCTCTCCCTCCGTGCGCCAATCTCGGGATTTGCAAATCCCCTTTCTATTTTTGGCCGGCCAGCGTTGGAGAAGATTACCCCAATGTCCGGCGGGGGAGGGGGGAAAGAGTTGCGGCTGTTTGGGAAAATTATCCCCCCACCATTGTTCTTTCTGGGTTTTATTACCTGCACATAAAAATAACAAAATAATTAAGTTATAGAATGTTATAAACTCAAATTATAAGACGTACAAATATTTTATAACTTAATTGCCATTATTAACACACCTAAACTATACGATTAAATATACTTAGGCTTAATATTAGTCCATTTTAATGGACTCATCAGCGTACGTTTGATCAAAAATCGCGTTTGATTTATTGTCACGAAGCAGATTAGCGGGTTGATTTAAATCTATGCTAGCTCTCTACTTAAAGAATAAACAATGGAAGAGAGAAAAAGAATGATAGAAATAAACAGGAATTTCATAACCACAATTTGATATTCATTACAACTAACCACTACATTAGAAAGCAGGAATCTATATTAGAAAGCGATAAAGGAGATGGTGGAGAGAGATTATCCTCCTTAACGGCTACTTGGAGGACGAGCCATGTTACTGGAGTGCCCGGACGAGGGTGGTGAGACGACGGATGAGGGAGAACGGAGACGGAAGACGGAGGATGGGGCAAGGCGATGTCGTAACGGGATCTGCTTCCTGAACAGCGATGAGAAGACAACCACGGGCGCTCCACGAAAGGGGATGAGAAGGTGGAAAAATTCTATTTTAAACTCTAATGGAGCATTCGGGGTTTGGGACAAGCTCTTAGAGCTATGGAGGGGGTGAGAGAAGAAAGAAAGAGATGAGAAGAATGTGGGGGTCGTAGGGCCTTTTTATAGGTGTAGAGGTTGGGGGCAAAAATGTCTTTTAAGGCTTAGAAAATTAAATGCATCAACCTTTAGTGACGGATATAAACATCACTAAAGGAACGTGGGTGTAGCATGCGCACACGTCCACGTCCTCCTCTTCCTTTGCTTCAACACTCATCCATGATCAAGCAACCTTCGCGATCGGATGGCTTAGGTTACATTCGCACCCACGCCTTCATCGTGCGCCTAACGCATGCGCATGCGATCGTGCGTGCGTGAATCGTGGCATCTGGGCACGCCACGTAGTGCTTGCATCTGCTGCCTACTCGCGATCCAACGACACGATTTAAGTCCCGCCTACCTGCACCTTCGATTTGAGGCACATAGGGGCTCGACCCTATGACCTCTGCCTCGTGAAGAGGTGCTCGCCCAATGCGCAAAGCCCACGTTTAAGGCACCCTCACATTTTAAGGAACACGCGCCCATTGCCGTTGGATCAAGACCCAACGGCCTAGATCTAATGGCCGATTGAGGAGGGAAAGGGTAGCGATGATCCCTGGGAGGATGAGATGGTGACACATGGCATCATCTTGGTCGTCCATCTTCTCTAACTTGTAGATGGTGCCATGGATGTCGGATTGGGTCGATTTTTGCGCTGTTGGGCTGCGATCGTCGATCCGAACCCATCCGTATGGTTAGATTTGTCATCTAAAGTCTGAATTTTACACCACCTTGCCCCTTGACTTATGGTCTTCATCAGACTGCATCTGATACTATGGAGGTCCAATCAAGGTGACCTTGGAGTCATTGAACTCCGATTGTTGCCCTGATCAGATCCGTACGATTAGATCTTCAATTCGAGGCCCTGATAAATGTTGCCCTGTTCCCTGACCATAAAAAGAAAAAATTAACCTAAAATTTATGCAATCTTACATAAATGCATAATGACACATGTTATGCAATATTTATAATGATGAATGCTTCTATGACACTAGAAACATGCATAAATAGCATTTTAGGTCAATTAGATGTGTGCACATCAACAATGTTTGTCGAATCTACACCTTTAGGAGATGTACCAAGGTCTCATGGAAAAACATGGGTACATGCTAAGTACATTACAGCAAGTCATTAATCAAAAATACCTATACATCCTTTCGGAAGATGTTGAGACATCTTGGAACAACATTAAGGATCAAAATGATCTTGCAGAACCCGAGTTTGAGAATAGAGGTTGTTGTGGACCCCCAACCCAAATGGAATTAGATTCAATCTTCATAATGATTGACATGCCTGATCTTGATGAGGGTTGGGAGGATCCAATTATAGGTGTCCTCGATTCTGAACCAGCCTTAAGAAGCTTGTAGCTGGTCCATCAAGCCTGGATTCCTGAAACACTTGTAACGATAAACCTGAATCAGAACTTCTCGAGAATGTAATTCTCAAGCCTTATCCTATTGAGGTAATTCTCGAGAATGATTCTGACATCCCAATAGAGCCTAAACTAGATTCTAGTGACCCAATTCCTACCTTTGACCTAGAATCTAGATCAGAACCTACTTGGGATGATTATGAGGCCCAAATTGAAGAAAATCAGATTTTTGATCTAGACTATGATTATGGGCCTATGTTTAATGATTACACCTCTCCAACATCCTCAGAAATATGAATTTATTTTTTGAAAGTCAAACCAATCTATGATACAGAAACCGAGGAGTTGGAAGAGCTGGGATTCAATTGGGTCTATCCTAGGAGCCAAGAACCCGAGCTATACCTAATAAGTGTAAGCACCTTTGTTTTGATACACCAAAATTATGTTTATTGCTAGACTGACATTTCAAGACTATCTCGGATTAAAGTATCAAAGCATTTTTAAAGTCAAGAGAAGATAGTTGCTGATGTGCGTCTTTTTATCTTTATTTGAGCCTAGGACATTATTGTAAGGAACCTCAAATAAAACTCAAATATGAATTTTTCGCGTATCTTTTATAAACCAAGCTTTTAGGGTTATTGATCGACCAAACTAGCTAATCTATTGACCAATTCACCTTGATTGACCAACCAACTTCATTAACCGATCAAATCAGCCCATTTTAGGAAGTTGAGAAATATTCTTTTGATCGACCAACCAAGTTAATTGATCGATCAGTCAATGATTGACCAACCATCTTAATTAATAGACCAAATTGCCTTTTGATCGATCAATTAACCTTAATTGATCGACCAATTTAATTTCCTATTCATGTAAAACTTTTGGTATAAATAGAGGTCCTACATAGCCCATCCTTTGATAACTTTCAAATAGAAATACCATTCAAAAATAGAGCTTCTCGTGCTTATTCCGAAGGCTTTCATGTCCCATTCTTCACGTTCTTCAAAAGCACGACGTCTTGAACCTCTGCGAAAAATCGGTTTGATCCTTTATTGAGGTTCCGTAGAAGTTATTCTTGTTATTCTATTTTGTTGTTTTGATTTATGGATCCTAAGTTTGTTGGGTAGATTCGTGGTTGTTGTTTTTGCTTCTCTTCAGGATAAAAAGGGAAGTGGTTGTAAGAGGTTGTACCACCCTCGTTCAAGTGGTACGTCTAGTAGATTGACTAGCTTGGACTAGTCGAAAAAATCCTAAGTTGGAAAGCTTAGGTAGTAGTTTTCACCCAGATTGGGTTTCCATTATAAATCAGGTGTACTCTGTGCATGAATCTTTGGTGCTTTATTTTTTGATCTGTGCATATATTTTAAAGCAATACTATTCACCTCTCCCCTCTAATATTTAGTTGCGATCCATAGGATATTCTCCTACTCACACAGACTTCTTCCCTTGGGGTTATAAAGTAATTTGTAAATTTAGCCCCAGCTTTTGGCTTAAGTAGAAGATACTTTGAGTCTAGTGGATTTGTATTTGATGGCTCATACTCATCTGGTGCTACATATAGACTAGTATTTTAAAACATAGATTTCCATACTATTAAATAAATCAACTCAAAGAGAGGTGGAGAAACTGTACTCTCATTAGTTCCTCATTCTCTCTCTTTCTCTTTCCTTCTTTTTCTTTTTCTTCTTTCTTTTCTTTCTTTTCTTTCTTTTTGAGCTCACGATCTCACTAGATTTGTTAGTATATTTGGTGGTCTCTCCTGGCATGAACACTTTGATTAGGTTCTGATAATCCTATGACTAAGTCAGAATTCCTCAACCAGTATTCAGGCGACCAAAAATATAGAAAAGTAGGTCAAAGTTGTATTTGGTGGATTGTGAGGGTGGTAGGTATTGTTGCCTCAATATACTTGTAACAAATTATAAACTCATAAATTCTTTTTTTTTCCATGCTCTTTTCCTTTTCTAAATTTTTTTCTATGTATATATTTCTTTTCTTTTTCTTTTTCTTCCTTTTTTTCTTTTCTCTCTTTTTTCTCTTTCTCTTCTTTTTTTTTTCACATCCATATATCTACTAATGCAATGTAGTATAGCATATGAACTTTAATTTATGAGGCATTATGTAGGATTGGGGTTGTTCAAGAGGATATCAGGTGGCTTATTTGGTGGAAGTTTCTACTCTCAACACCAGGAAAGGAATGGATAGGACAGCGTATTTCTGACTTTGACACTAATAACCTCCTTCAGCTAAGGATTCCGTAAAGGACGGTTATAACCATCCACCTTAGTCCTAGTTTTATCAGAACCTGCTCTCTGTATATTTGCCCTATTTGGTGGCTCTTAAAAGATTCGCACTAAGAATTTATATGCAGAAATCGAGAGCAAAAAACTATGCCTAACTCCGAGTATCATTATCTAATTATCTAGAATTTAAGGTCCCTCATACTAACCTTAGAGCACCAGTAGATTTTCTACTTTCACCTCACACTTGTTTGGTGGATCTGCTAGAAGATAGTTTGCCTGACTCCCTAATTACTATCCAAAGGCTCAGGAGAAAAAGTAGTGCTTCTTTTCGATAAACTAAAGATGTCTATCAGTCTTCCTAGAGGATCCATTGCAAATTCTACGTGTAAGCGTGAAATTGTATTGGATTCTAAACTTTGGAATCAACTTAAGAATAAATCCCTAATAAAACATTTTTGATAAAAATTCTTTATGCCTAAATGCAATATATATATATATATATATATTGACATAAAAATAAGGCATGCAATGTCCACCCCCCCATGCCTATTCATTACAATGTCCTCATTGAAATGTATAAAGGAAAATCAAAAAGTAACAAGCAAGAAGAAGGGATATCACTTGACTAAGCTTGTTATTCTAGGTCAGCTTTGATGCAAAACTACCTATAAAGAATACTGGGTTGCCCACCAGCTAGTGCTAAGTTTAATGTCATTTGTTGGACCAAAACCCAAAAGAAAGATGTAATTCAATATTGTGGGTAAAGAGGAGTAATGACTGTTGCTGAGAGATTTAGAACTTGTATAAAGATATGATCATTTGGTCCAAGAATCAGTGATCCACAAATGCGGACCAACTGATGATGAAGTCTATTGGATGCGGAAAACTACGCGATCGAACTTGGTTTTGAAAAATCCGTCATTGTAGTTTGATTTGCGAAGAAATCCATCAACAGATAAATTTATACTAAAATTCTAAGAATTTCGGGTCGAACACAAGGATGCTACGTCGATCTAAGATCCATGATTTATATATATATATATATTTTGTTTGAAAATGAAATAATTACAATGGAATTGATATAAACAATAAGAGAGAGAGAATAATCACTTGATATAATCAGAATATTTTTACAACTATAAAGTAGGAATTTATTACAATTAGAAAGTAGAAATTTTTTATTCTAGAAAGCTATTAAAAAGAAGGGAGAGAGATGTTATCCTCCTTGGCTAATGCTTGGAGGACGAGCTGGACAGAGCAACACCTGGAAGACAGAGGACAGAGCGGGAAAAAGGAGGACGAAGCAGGAAGAAGTGGCAACGAGGTAGCACGTCATCGTCGTTGCAAGATCCACTTCCAGAACGGGGGTGAGAAAATTAGATTTGGCTCTAGTATAGCATCTCGGCTGTGGGACAAGCTTTTCTTGAGCTTTGGAGAGGGAGAGAGGTGAAGGAAGGGATGAAGAAAATGTGGTGGTCGTAGGGCTATTTATAGGTGAGGTTTGAATGGACAAATAGGTCATTTTACTTAAAAATATTAAATCAAGGGTCTTTAGTGATGTATTTAAACGTCACTAAAGCCCCCAAACGTAGGCTTAGTGCACGCCCGCCCATGCTCTCTCCCCTTCTTCGCACCTCAACGCTCACTGCTTGTGCATTCTCAGCTGTCCAATCGAAAGATCGGATAGCTTAAACGTACTCAAGCCCCTCTGCCTTTAAACGTTGAGCGGCTGAGCGTAGATCTCAACCATCCAATCAAGATCAGATGGCCACAATCGCGCTGCTATGGCTTTGTCTTCACCTGTTGTGGCGCGACGTAGCCCTATTCCAAGCCGCTGGATCCAGATCGAAGGGTCATGATCGCGCGCCAGCCTACCCTTTACGTCGCATGTCTGATCATGCGTACATGGCGAGCGTTCAATCGCGCGTCCGCCTAATTCGAGGATCTGGGCTGTTGGCGTCAAATCGAGCGGCTGCATTTTGCACCTACATGGGAAGAGGAGATGCGCTACGCACGACTCGAACGCACGCTCTCAGCTCCCGCAACACCTTAACCACTGTGCTGTGCCTTCTTTGTCAAATTCTTAACCGTGGTGCACGCGCTTGTTGATCCAACAGCCCAAATTTGATCTTGTGTTGAGGAGAGAGTGAGAGTGTGGTGGGGTGGGTCTTCAGTCCTTTGCTAGGCCAGTTTGGGCGGTCGAGATGGCGCCACGTGGCACCATCTTGGCCATCCATCTTCTGTGACTTCTAGAAGGTGCCACGGATGTCGGATTGGATCGATTTTCACGTCGTTAGGCTACAATCATCGATCCGAACCCATCCATGCAATCGGAATTGTCATCTGAAGTGATGATTGACACCATCTTGGCCCTTGATCTCTAACCTTCCTCGGATTATATTTGATGCTACGAAAGTCCGATCAGGGTGATCTTAGAGTCGTTGAACTCCAATCGTTGCCCTAATTAGATCAGTATAGCTGGATCTTTAATCTGAGGCCCCGATTAAAAGTCACCCTGTTATCTAACCAAAAAAAGGAAAAATTAGCCTAAAATTTACACAATCTAACCTAAGTGCAAGATGATGCATGTTATGCAATATTTATAATGTATGATGCAACATAATACTAAGAACATGCATAAATAAACATTTTAGACTATTCAGATGCATACGCATCGCACCCCCATGCCTATCTTTTGCTACTCCCTAGCAAAAACTACATGCTATTTATAAAAGAATTAAGATTGGATTACTCGTGCAAAAGTCATTTTCAACATTAAGAAATTTTTACTTAGGACCTGAACTTTCAAAGACACAACAGTGCCCGAGTATCTGCCAAAATGCAAACCGCCTCAAGCCTTCACCTTATTCAAAGAAAGATCTCTTTTTCTCCTTTTTCTTCTTTTCTAATTTTTTTGGATTTTTGAGTTTAGGGTTACAGAGTGGCTTTCTACGACCACTCAACCCACCCAAAACTTGACGAGAACCCTAAGTTTTAAGCATCTTTTTGTGAAAGTGATAGACTCGTTGATCGACAATCAGAACGGACTTCGGGTTTCTACGCCCCTAGGTGATCTTAAAAAGACTTCTACCTAAAGGTGTATCTATACGACCGGTAGCTTTCTCCCTACTTTTCCTTTTATGGGGTCAACTCAAGGGTGAATCCAGTGTATATCTCCCTGGCTTATTCTACTTCTCCTCTTCTTCCTAAGTGTTTTAGGAATTTGACGTGCATTTCTTGAGCTGGTGTTGACTGCGGATGACTATGCTATTGGAATTGGATTTGAAAACCTGTCATTGTAGTCAAGTCACGAAGAAATCCATTCCACAGATAAAATTTATATTGAAATATCTGTAAAGAAGTTCTGGGTCGAACAAAGGGAGGCGGATGTTTGATTAAAAATATGCATTTTATTTGTTTGTCACAAAACAGATTAGCTGGTCGAAAACAAGCTACCTATTTAACAAATAATGAATAGGAGAGAGAGAGAATATTACAAATAAAAGTGTTGATATGTCGAAGGACTACGCTATCGAATTTGGTTTTGAAAACCTTGTCGTTGTAGTTTGAATAGTAAAGAACTTGGGTTCAACAAATAAAATTTATATCGAAAAGTCCATAAGAAGTTCCGGGTCGAACACAGGGAGGCAGACGTTTTATTAAAAAAATTCGTATTTGTTTTATTTGTCACAAAATAGAATAGCTGGTTGAAAACTATTTAACAAATAATAAATAGAAGAGAGAGAGAGAATATTACAAATAAAAGTAAAAGGGATGTAGAATAAACATGGATTTCATTATCAAAAATTGTTCATTACACTACTCATTACGACTAGAAAGCGGGAAATGATTACACTAGAAAGCAGTAAATCTACTCTAGAAAGCAGTAAAAAGAATGGAGAGAGAGATATCCTCCTTGACGATCGCTTGGAGGACGAGCCGGACGGGACGACGCCTGGAAGATGGGGAACGGAGTGGGAAGAAGGAGGACGAAGCGGGAAGAATGGGAATGAAGCAGCACGTTGTCTTTGTCGCAGGATCTGCTTCTCGAATGCAAAGAGAGATCAACCGTAGGATGCTCCACGAAGGGGGACGAAGGTGGAAAAATTAAGATTTCTACTCTAGATGAGCATCCCGGGTTTGGGACAAGCTCTTAGAGCTTTGGAAGGGGTGAGAGAAGAAAAGAAGGGATGAGAAATTCGTATGGAGGGGGTCTTTTTTTATAGTTGCAAGGAGTGAGGGCATTTTGGTCATTACATTTTGAAAAACATTAATTCAGGACCTTTAGTGACAGATAAATCCGTCACTAAAGGCCTGAACGTGCCTTTGTGGATGACGCTCGCGTGCTTACTTGCCTTTCGCATCTAAAACGTGCGCTTCATGTCCTTCAAATCTTGGCCGTCCGATCGTGAGCTCGGACGGCTAAGATCTCTCCTCGCCGCGCCTTAACTGCGTGCCTTGCATGTGCGATCCCACATCACGCGAGGGCATCAAATAGTGCGTGGGCACTATCGGTTGTGCGGCACCATGGGATCTCGATCGTGCGGCTGATTGCACCTGCGTGCCTGCTCCAAATTGAGGCATGTGGGGCTCGAACCTGTGGCTCCTCTTCTCGATAGGGTGCCTGACCAACGCGCTACGGGCACGTTTGTGTCAGGCACTCATCTCAAGCGTATGCACCCTGCAGCCGTTGGATGCGCATCCAACAGCGGAGAAGCGTTGGCCAGACGAGCTAAGGCGGGTGCATGCGGCTGGTTGGGCAGCTGAGATGGTGCCACGTGGTGCCATCTGGGCCCTCCATCTTCTGAGTGATGTAGATGGTGCCATGGGTATTGGATTGGATCGATTTTTGCGTCGTTAGGCTGCGATCGTCGATTCGAACCCATCCATGCAGTCAGATTTGTCATTTGAAGTGCAGATTAACACCATCTTGGCCTTTGTTCTTTTAGGGTTCCTCGGTCTCTATCTAATGCTACGAATATCCGATTAGGGCGATCTTGGAGTCGTTGAACTCCAATCATCACCCTGATTAGATCCGTACTGTTGGATCTTTGATCCAAGGTCCGATAAAAAGTCGCCCTGTCCCTGACCATAAAAAGGAGACAAGTAACCTACATTTTATTCAAATTAATCTAAATGCAAGATCTTGCATGTTATGCAATATTTATAATATGTAATGCAATTCTGTGCTTAAGAACACTCATAAATAGACATTTTATGTAATATAAACATGTTTATATCACACCCCCATGCCTATCTTTTGCTAGTCCCTATCAAAAACTAAATGCTATTTATAAAAGAATTAGGTTGGATTACTTGGGCATAAGTTATTTTTAACATTAAGAAAATTTTTACTTAGGATCTGAACTTTCAAAGACAAAACAGTACTTGGGTATCTGCCAAAATGCTGACCACCTCAAGCCCTCCCCTTATTCAAAGAAAATTTTCTTTTTCTATTTTTCTTCTTTTCTAATTTTTTTGGATTTTTGAGTTTAGGGTTAAAAAGTGGCTTTCTACGGCCATTCAACCCACCCAAGATTTGATGAGAACCCTAAGTTCTAAGCATCTTATTGTGAATGTGATAGACTCATTGATCGACAATTAGAATGGACTTCGGGTTTCTACGCCTCTAAGTGACCTTAAAAGGAGAGTTCTGCCTAAAGGTGTATCTTTAGGACCTTTAGCTTTCTCCCTACTTTTATTTTTATGGGGTCAACACAAGGGTGAATCCAGTGTTTATCTCCTCGGTTTATTCTACTTCTCCACTTCTTCCTAGGTGTTTTGGGAATTTTCAGTGCATTTCATGAGCTGAGTTCTGGACAACTGGTCGATGAGCTGTCACCACTGACAACTTTCCAGCCATATTCGTGCAACGAAGTATGATTTATTTCTTTTGTTTTTCTTTTTTTTCCTTTTATCCTTTTCTTTTTCTTTTTGTCATTCTTTTTTTTTTTTAAGTAGGTGGCTTCTCTGGTCTAAGATTTATCTAAAGGTAGTAAAAAGAGAATGGTACAGTGACTGGGCTCTGGACAACTTACCTATGGGTTATTACCCATGATAACTTGCCAGCGATATCACCCTAGAAAGTTCATTAGCTACCCAATTTCCATTAAAACCGCCGATCAACAAGTCAGTGAAAAGATAGTGTGTAGATGCTTTAGACTTAAAGTTGCCTCAAATCAGAGGGTGGGTTGATAAGTCGTGTACTTATTACCCAAACTTATTTAATCAAATTACCATAGAATTTAGATGGCGAGAACTCGAAAAACAAATCCACATTTTAGTGGATACACAGGCTGATTAAGTCCGAAGACCTAAAGGGTTTTCGTGTTCAAATCATATAATTTTATTTCCTAAGATTGAAAATTTTCCTAAGCACATGTTTTCTTTCCTAATTCCACAATTTTTTCATTTTTTATATATATAAATAAAAGAAAATAAAATGAATCTACGGAGCTGACGAATTAATTCAGAGATGAATATCCACCCCCCATGCCTATCTAATGCAATGTCCTCATTGTATTAAGAAGACATGAAATAGAGTGGAATAGAGTAGAAAGCAACTGAATTGTGTGAATAATGGGTCCGCTCTGAGATAAACAGAAACTGTATACATGCTGAATTTAGTGCCCTCAGCTAGGCACACTATACAAAGAAGAGAAATAAAGAATTCAGAAGTGCAGGTCAGAATCAGAATAAAAAGATGCAACCTACGACCTGCCAACAGATGTCCATAGATGTGGACCAAATTGTGATGCAAACCCATACCCCATGATCGAGAATAAAAATTACCCAAACCCTAGAATCAGTATGCAAGTGGGGTCAGGCCTGCGATTTATGAGGATGCAACCCAAGACCAAAAAGTCAGGTTACAGAGAAATCAAGCTCCAAAGGATAATAAATGAATGTGTGCTTGGGTTTGTCATCCTCGAAACAAATGTCGTAAGCATCCTGGTTTGATGGTTTCAGCTTAATTGGAACCCTTAAACTCGATCTTCTACTTCCTTTGGAGTTTGCTTCCAAAATCAAAATTTCCTAGCTCCTATCCTCCTTCAAAATGTTAAATTCTGGGATCTCCTGAATATTAATCACGCCGTCTGAAATTTCTAAGTCTAAAATATGTGGCTGAATTAGAATTTACTTGGGTTTAGTTATCTCAAAAATAGAATCGTCAGTAAGCTCAATGGGGTGTAACTGACAATCAGGGCATTGAATTGAATCCTCTAGAAAATGCGATTCTGGATCCGTCATGTGAGCCCCAATAAGATCAGTTTCCTCAGTTATTTGGCTATCAAATGATTTAACTGATTCCGCAGGCCCAATCATCTCACAGAAATCATGTTCTGTAAACTCATGTGAGACTTCGCAAATTGAATCTTCACCATCAGAATCAAAGAAATCAAAATCTGTATTAATGTACATCCCAAAATCATCCGCCACTTTTTGATCCATGGAGACATACGTTTCCTCGTACCCCGACTCAGGGATCTTAGGTGAAGAAATAAGATCATCCTTAATTGGTTGCTCTAAATCAATCTGGTCAGCCTCGTAACATGTGTCCCCCTAAAAAAATGCCTGAGCGGGTTTTGACATTGGCTCTCCTGAAGGGGGTTCATCTTGGGAATTGATGAGTCCATTTTAATGGACTAATATTAAGCTTAAGTATCTTTAATTGTACCATTTAGGTGTGTTAATAATTGTAATTAAGTTGTAGAATATTTGTACGCATCCTGATTTAAGTTTATAACATTCTATAACTTAATATGTAATGATTTAGTTGTTTTTATGTGCAGGTATTATATTTAGAAAGAGCAAGGGTTGGGGAGAAAATTTCCCCAACAACTAGTGGGAATGTTTTCCTTTTCCTCCGACCAGTCGTAACTCTCCCCTCCAATGCCCGCCGGCCAAAAATAGAAAAGGGATTTGAAAATCCCATGATTTACGCACGCGGGGAGAGAGAGGAGTTAAAGAGAGGAGGTTGAGAGAAGAACAGGGCCATCTCCCCCTTGCGGGGAAAAACTCCATCGCATGCACTGTGCCCCCGCACCGCTCCTTCACCACCACCTCCAAGCCTGCACCGCGCATCCTCCTTCTCCACCTTGTGCGCCTGCAGGCGCGTGCCTCTCTCTCGTCAGCACCATCTCAAGCGTGCCTCTCTCTCCCCAGCACCACCTGGCGCCCACATCTGCAGATTGTAGCACCCGCACCTCAGCCTGCAGCCGTGCGCTTTCACCACTGCCGCGACCACCTTCCATGCGCGCTCCAGCATCTGCAGACCGCCTCTCCCACACACCTGCCTTCGCGGCCAACCTACAAGCACCGCCACCTTCACCCCGCCGGCGCACACCTCCGTGCGTCCATCTCCCTGCCAGCATAGCTCCTCCTACAGAGCGCCCTCTCGCCTCAGCATGCCTGCCTTCCTCTAGTGCACCAAGCCTGCAGCCGCCCCAACCTCTGTAGCGCTCCCTGCAGGCGCGCCTCAGCACGCCCACCTTCCACGTGTGCTCCAACCTCTCAACCAGATGCCTGCACCTCTGCAACTTCCCACCGCACGCCCGTAGGCACACCTCTCCCTCACAGCACCTCCCTCCAGCAGCGCCTAAAGGCGCTGTGTGCCTTCACCACCGCCTGCAACCACACCTCCGCACGCCGCAAGAAGCCAGCACACCTCAGCGCGCCGCACCAAGCAGCAGCTTCAACCTTGAACAGAACCTTCAGGCTGACGTCTTCTCCTCCACCGATAGGCCACCTCCGTCGACGCCGCAGCCACCATCGGATAGCCCTTGTCCTCGCCGACCTCCCTAGCCGCTCCAACGCCTGCCGGTGGTCTCTTTCTCTCGCGATGAGGAGAGAGCAAAAATGCTTTGTTTTTAAGCCAATTAATATTTACATTCATTGCCATTTCCACAGAATTTGATTTTTATTTATTATTATTATATTATGGCAAAATTGCGCATGAACACTCATATTTCATTATAATTGCATGTTATTGATATTCACTAGTTTTAAGATTGATTTTTGGGCTTAACCTGAGCACTAATTTTCTTCAGTACATGTCACATGAAAATTGCATAAAATCATTATAAATTTATTGAAGATTTCAGTGAGGAAAAACTGCACATATACCCTTATCTTTTTAAGTTATTGCGAATCTACTTTCCTTCGCATTTTATGTCAGAATTGAATAGGGATTTTGCACTTATCCGAAAGAATATAGAATAATTAAGAATTTATTACATAATTGCTTCCCTGTGGACACGACCTGCTCTTCTATGAGTGGTTATTGTTATTTTTTATTAGTCGATTTTTCCACCACTTAAATACTGTAACGCAAAGCGAAAAGTTGGCTTGTCAGGAATCATCCCACGATTGAACTAAAGCAACCACAGATCTCATTCTCAATTTTGCTAACTTCCCAAGTAGAAACTCACCCGAGTTCTCATCCTTAACATCCTGGAGCTAATCCAACAAATACTTGTTCAGATCATCAATCATTTCAATCAGGGGCTCCAATTTTTCAATGCAAGATATTGGCTGAACTTCTAAAGATTGTATGGTATTCCTCAAGTTAGCCAAAACCTTATCTTGAACCTGGTCACCCTGAACGAAATGACTTGTTTCAGGGTTGGGCGGGTTTGGGATCAATGCAGAGGAGTTAACGAATTGAGATTCGTGATACCCTTCCTGATAATAGGTCATTTCGGATTGTTCAAAAAGTGGTGATGACCTAAAGGCAGTGTATTCAGAGGATGGGTAAGGATCGGTGTATCCTCCTTGATTGTAGATCGTATTAGGTTGTCCATGAAAGGGTGGCGATCTATAATTGATATGGCTTTAAGAAGGATAGAAATCACAATTATGGTGTTCAGGGTTAGACCCTAAACACGGAGGTCCGGAATCGTATCCCCAATCCGAGCTATCCCAACTAACCAATGGTTGATTACAGTACGAGTCGGGATAATCATCATGTTGAGGATAACTCATAACAGGAGGGAAAGAGTGGGAATGCGTATAAAATGTGGAAGGATTCAAGATAGACGGGATACAAACAATCAAACCTATCCTTAAGTGGGCTAGCCTAAAGACCTACAGACTCCCAGAACTCGTCTTGAGATAAAGAAATGATTCGATCTACTTCTGTCTGTTCAATCCAACCAGTTAGAAGGAGGGACTGGGGAGAAGGTTCTTCCTTTGACTTGCGCCTCCAATTCCTAGTGTACCCCCCAGCCACGATTGTTTGATTCTGCTACCCTAGCTAGACATCATATTGAATAGTAGAAACATACTAATCGAAAAGAATCTCACTCTGGGCACCGAAGAGCGAGTCAAATCCTTAAGGCCAACGTCTACTCTATTTTATTTAGGGCTAGGTTTGAATGTGCTTTGGAATGTGATGGGCCCTTTATCTGGGTTGTGCCTTTAATGATTTATTGATGTGTGTGTGCATGCACAACTAGTAGTTTTCAAGCAAGATTATTTTTGATGCGGTGAATTTTAGGGTTCAAATCTTGCTTAGTAGCTTTTAGGATTCAACTTTAGGTATTTTCAAACAGTTTTGTTGGAACACCAAATTTTGAAAGCACAAGTGAAGATGTTTTCCTTTGAAACTTAAAAGAATGTGGAGTGCCTGGTAAATCCCTAAGAGTTGAACCTATGCGGCAACTACTCGATGAGTTGATTTTAATTGAAGTGGTGCGGCTCAATCAACTCAAACAATTGGCCTGTTGCACCACTTAATTAGGCACACAAGTGATTACCTAATCTGATTTCTACTCAATTATGTGTTTGGATATGTGTACCGGTTCCAAAGATCAGTCTACTGATTGAGTTTAAAAATCAGATGAGGTTGTGTACCTCTGTGAGATTTTTTTAATTTTTCTTTTTAAATGTGGAGGTTGAGGTAGGTGTAAGTGTCAAACAAACAAACAAAATTAACCTTAGAGTTTATAAGAACACCTAGGTTGATTTATGTTTGTGTTATTACGTGGTGGAATGAAAACTGATGGGTGGGAGGTGGGGAAAAACTTACAGAACTTTCAACAGCACTTTGCTCCAATCTACCGTTTTTGCTCGTCTCAAAAGAGTACCTGCAGTCATAATAAGAAAGGAGAGAAGTGAGGTCAATGATTCGTAAGTTGGAAAATGCGAAAAAAATCAAAGAGCGTCGCCTCCCTGGCAACGGCGCCAAAATGTTGATACGTCGAAGGACTACACTCTCGGATTTAGTTTTGAAAACCTTGTCATTGTAGTTTGAATAGCAAAGAACTTGGGTTCAACAAATAAAACTTATACCAAAAAGTCCATAAGAAGTTCCATGTCGAACATAGGGAGGCGGATGTTTGATTAAAAAAATATGCGTTTATTTTATTTGTCACAAAATAGAATTGTTGGTTGAAAACTATTTAACAAATAATAAATAGAAGAGAGAGAGAATATTACAAATAAAAGTAGAAGGGATGTAGAATAAACATGGATTTCATTATCAAAAATCGTTCATTACACTATTCATTATGACTAGAAAGTAAGAACTGATTACACTAGAAAGCAGTAAAAATAATGGAGAAAGAGATATCCTCCTCGACGATCGCTTGGAGGACGAGCCGGATGGGGCGATGCCTGGAAGACGGGGAACGGAGCAGGAAGGAGGACGAAGTGAGAAGAATGGGAACGAAGCAGCATGTCGTCATCGCGGGATCCACTTCTCGAATGCAGTGAGAGGACAACCGTAGGATGCTCCACGAAGGGGGACGAAGGTGGAAAAATTAAGATTTCTACTCTAGAGGAGCATCCCGGATTTTGGACAAGCTCTTAGAGCTTTGGAAGGGGTGAGAGAAGAGAAGAAGGGATGATAAATTCGTATGGAGGGGGTCTCCTTTTATAGTTGCAAGGAGTGAGGGCATTTTGGTCATTACATTTTGAAAAAATTAATTCAGGACCTTTAGTGATGGATAAATCTGTCACTAAAGGCCTGAACGTGGCCTTCGTGGGCAGCGCTTGCACGCCCGCTCACCTTCCGCATCTAAAATACATGCTTCACATCCTTCAAATCTTGGTCGTCTGATCGTGAGATTAGACGGCTAAGATCTCTCCTTGCCGCGCCACAACCGCGCACCTTGCGCGTGCGATCCCGCATCACGGGGGGGCGTCAGATAGCGCGTGGGCGCTATCGGCCGCGCGACGCCGTTGGATCTCAATTGCGCAGCTGATCGTGCCCGCGTGCCCGCTCCAAATTGAGGCATGCAGGGGCTTAAGACTGTGCCTCCTCTTCTCGATAGGGCACCTGACCAACGTGTTACGGGCACGTTTGTGTCGAGCGCTCATCTCAAGCGCGTGTGCCCCGCAGCCATTGGATGCGCATCCAATGGCGGAGAAGCATTGGCTAGATGAGCTAAGGAGGGTGCACGCGGCCGGTTGGGTGGCTGAGATGGCACCATGTGGTGTCATCTTGGCCGTCCATCTTTTGCGTGATGTAGATGGTGCCACGAGTATCGGATTGGATTGATTTTCGCAATGATAGGCTACGATCATCGATCTGAACCTATCTGTGCAGTCGGATTTGTCGTTTGAAGTGTGGATTAACACCATCTTGGCCTTTGATCTTCTAGGGTTCCTTGATCTCTATCTGATGCTACAGATATCTGATTAGGATGATCTTGGAGTCTTTGAACTCCAATCGTCACCTTGATCAAATCCGTATGGTTGGATCTTTGATCTGAGGCCCCGATATGAAGTCATCCTATCCCTGACCATAAAAAGGAGACAATCAACCTACATTTTATTTAGACTAATCTAAATGCAAGATGATGCATGTTACGCAATATTTATAGTTGTAATGCAATTTTATGCTTAAGAACATGCATAAATAGATATTTTATGTAATATAAACATGTTTGCATCACACCCCCATGCCTATCTTTTGCTAGTCCCTAGTAAAAACTAAATGCTATTTATAAAAGAATTAGGTTGGATTACTTAGTCATAAGTTATTTTCAACATTAAGAAAATTTTTACTTAGGATCTGAACTTTCAAAGACACAACAGCGCCCGGGTATCTACCAAAATGCAGATTGCCTCAAGCCCTCCCCTTATTCAAAGAAAAATTTCTTTTTCTATTTTTCTTCTTTTCTAAATTTTTTGGATTTTTGAGTTTAGGGTTAAAAAGTGACTTTCTATGGCCATTCAACCCACCCAAGATTAAATGAGAATCCTAAGTTCTAAGCATCTTATTGTGAATGTGATAGACTCATTAATCGGCAAATAGATTGGACTTCGGGTTTCTACGCCTCTAGGTGACCTTAAAAAGAGAGTTCTACCTAAAGGTCGATCTTTAGGATTGGTAGCTTTCTCCCTACTTTTATTTTTATGGGGTCAACACAAGGGTGAATCCAGTGTATATCTCCCTGGTTTATTCTATTTCTCCGCTTCTTCCTAAGTGTTTTGGGAATTTTCAGTGCATTTCATAAGTTGGGTTCTGGACAACAGGTCGATGAGCTGTTACCACCAACAACTTATCAGCCATTCTCGTGCATTTTATGAGCTGTTCAAATCATATAGTTTTATTTCCTAAGATTGAAATTTTCTTAAGCACAGGTTCTCTTTCCTAATTCCATAATTTTTTCATTTTTTTATATATATAAGTAAAAGAAAATAAAACGAATCTACGGAGCTGACGAATTAATTCAGAGATGAATATCCACCCCCCATGCCTATCTAATGCAATGTCCTCATTGTATTAAAAAGACATGAAACAGAGTGGAATAGAGTAGAAAGCACTTGAATTACGTGAATGATGGGTCCGCTCCGAGATAAACAGAAACTGTATATATGTTGAATTTATTGCCCTCAGGTAGGCACACTATACAAAGAAGAGAAATAAAGAATTCAGAAGTGCAGGTCAGAATCAGAATAAAAAGATGCAACCTACGACCTGCCAGCAGATGTCCATAGATGTGGACCAGATTGTGATGCAAACCCATACCCCATGGTGGAGAATATCTAATTTTCTGGATAAAAATTACCCAGAACCTGAGATCAATATGCAAGTGAGGTCAAGCCTGCAATTTATGAGGATGCAACCCAAGACCAAAAAGTCTAGTTACAAAGAAATCAAGATCAAAAGGATAATCAATGAATGTGTACTTAGGTTGGTCATCCTCAGAACAAATGTCATAAAGGTCCTAGTTTGATGGTTTCAGCTTAATTGGAACCCTTAGACTCGGTCTTCTAGTTCCTCGGGAGTTTGCTTTCCAAATCAAAATTTCCCAGCTTCTATCCTCCTCATTTAAAATGTCAAATTCCAGGACCTCTTGCTTATTAATCATCCCGTCTGAAATTTCCAAGTCTAAAAGATGTGACTGAATCAGAATTGACTTGGGTCAAGTTATCTTAAAAACAGAATCGTCAGTAAGCTCAATGGGGTGTAACTGACAATCAGGGCATCGAATTGAATCCTTCAGAAAATGTGATTTTGAATCCATCATGTGAGCCCCAATAAGATCAATTTCCTCAATTATTGAGCTACCAAATGATTTAATCGATTCTGCAGGCCCAATTGTCTCACAGAAATCGTGTTCTATAAACTTACGTGAGACTTCGGAAATTGAATCTTCACCCTCAGACTCAAAGAAATCTAAATCTGTATTAATGTACGTCCCAAAATCATCCATCACTTTCTGGTCCATTTATTACTTTTTACAACAAGATCATGTTTTTAAAAGGATATTCATTGCAGTATATTTGAAAACGTCGTATAAACAATTATCAATTTTTATTTACTCAAAATTCAAAAAATATTTCGAGGTCGAACTCAGGGAGAAAATTAGTATTTTAGACGCAAAATTACAATCTCAAATTTTACTTGAAAGATGTTCAATAATCATGCAATGTAGATAAATGCTAGAGAGGAAAATGTAAAAAGAAATAAATTCTTTTTTTTTCTTTTCTTCCTTCTTCTCTTCTCTTTCTTTTTCCTTGCTTTCTTTCTTCTTTCTTTGCCTTTGGCCTTCTTCAGACGTCTGATTCTGTGGATCAGACGCCTTAACTGACGATTGCTATAGTGCCTTTACTTTGATTCTCTCTTCAGCCGAGCCTTCTTCTTCTTTCTTCTTTCTCCTTGGCTTCTGCTTCTCTGTCTTTGGCCTTCTTCTTCCTTGACTCCTTTGCTACTATAGTTTCCTTCCTCCTCTGACCTTAGCTTCCTCTTTCTCTGTCCTTAGCTTCCTCTTTCTTCTCTGCGGCTGTCGACTTCAACTCTTCCTCTTCAGCAGCACCTTCTTCTCCCTTAGCTGCTCCTGCCTTCTCCTTCTTTCCCTGCACAAAGCAAAGCAAAACCTACCCCTACCCTCCCTGCGTCTCTCTCTCTATTTCGCTCTTAGGACAGCTCTCCCAGAGCCTTTTTAGGTTATCGCGTCGGGTATGTGTGCTCGGGACTAGGCCCACCGACATGCGATGGTGGGCGAGAAGTGCACGGGTAGTTAGGTCAGGCAGCCAGGTCCACGGAGGTGTGGGTCGTGGATGAGGCATGGTGGGCGAGGGGACCTCACCCCGTGTCAGGAGGCAACGAGCCTATGGCACTTTTTCAATTTAAGTTGTGCTTCCCACTTGTCAGCTTTCGAGGTGGGACTAAATGTCCCACCCCCTTGCGCACGTTGCAGCAGCAGGTGTTCCCTTTGATTGTGAAGCTGCAAGGGCTTATGGCTTCAATTGGTGGACTGGAGTCATGCGTGAAGATGTTCCGCACGTCCTGGGATAGCAACCTAGGGCTGGTGAGGTCTGGAGCAGCTTGCAAGCTTGCTCCAAGCTTTGCTCCAATGGCTAAGGGACGTCAGCACCTGAAAGCACCAAAACAGCCTCACGGCCTCGTTCAAACACTTAGGGAGCTTCGCCAAGGCATGGCGAATAGGTGGCGGTAGTCGGCGTGGCGCGGGAACGGTTGTGGTGGCGTGCCTAGGGTTTACTGTGGCCGTGTAAATGGGTGTGTTCAGGGTTACTTTTGGGTGGTCGATGGAGAGATTGGCATGAGGTGTTGTGATCAATGAGTCGAGGTGGAGGTCGTAGGGTGGTTGGCGAGGTGTGTAGAGGTGCGGAGCGGCGGGGGCACCTCACCTGTGGTCTGTGGTTGTCGAGGGGTGGAAATAGAAATTGGTTGAGGGAAAATGAAGAGCAGAGGGAGAGGAACTTAACTGAGGGACTTGGAGTGAAAGGGGGGGTGGAGGGCGAGCGGCACGTGTTTACCGTCGTCGGAGATGAAGACCCTGAGATGGAGAGGCGACAATGACGAGGAGGTCAGACAGCTTCGTGCAGGTACGGCGCGATGCGGAGGAGTGAGGAGGAGATAGCTCTGCCACTAGTACAGTGGCAGAGATGAGAAGAGGGAAGGAGAGTCGTCGGAGCCTACGGGCAGATGGCCGGAGGAGGAGGAGATGAAATTGGGGGGTATTCTCTGGTCAAAATAAGCTTGCCAAAAGCGGAGGGATCAGGGCTTGCTTAAATAGGCATTGGCAGAGGGAGGAGTCACACGGTTGTGGCCGAAAGTCTTCGCCAGAGGTATGGCCGGAGTGGAACCCATACCTCTCAAGCATTCGCATGAGAGGTATGGGGCGATTCAGGGTATGGGGAGCTACTCATGTGGTAGGGGGCTTCACAGGGAGCTCCCCTTTCAAATATGGGAGCAGGTCCCGATGGAAATGAGGAGAAAACCTCCTCACAAAGTCTTCGGTGGTATGGGTCCCTGCTACCATGGTAGAGGGACCAAAATGAAGAAAGTGACAAAAAGTTGAGGGGGTATTCGCAGGGGTTTCCAGAAGTTAAGGGTCTGAAAGTAATTTGGTGGACCAATTTGCAAAGTTGGTCAAGATGACCTTCCCTTAGGTCCAATTTTTGGTACAAACCTAATTTGAACCTAAGGAATGGTGCAGTTGGATTTTAGGTTTGATCATGTTTGATTGGAAATTTTGCACAAAAACCCAAATTAGGTCAAATATTGGGCATGGACCCCAATCTAGGTCAAAACAGGTTCCAAAGGCCAAATTGAAGGTTCTAAACCCTAGGAGATATTTTTTCATGAATTTTAGAGGGTTTATTTGATTTTTATCCTACCTAGAATCTTGTGAATTAAAGTAGATTTGTTTTAGGGTTACAGAATGTCATTTAATTCTTAAATTTCACAATAAACCTCTTCTGACTGAACCATCCCATTTTTTCTCTTATTAAGCCCAATTGACCTATGTCTAGACCCTTAGAAATCCCGTTGATGCACTGCAATGGTAAAATTGCAGTTTTACCCCTTGTTTCATGTTCTCTTCCTGTTGAACGTCGAATTGCTACGCTAACGTATTTGGTTTTGGAAAACCTGTCGTTGTAGTTTGAAAGCGAAGAACTCGTGTTCAACAAATAAAATTTATACCGAAATGAAAATTCCGAGTCGAACACAGGGAGGCGGACGTTTGATTTAAAAACTATGCGTTTATTTGTCACGAAATAATTCAATTGATTAGAACTACTTAATTTTTACAATAAATAGAAGAGAGAGAGAAAGAGAGAGAGAGAATATTACAAACAGAAATCAAAATGAGATGTAGAATAAATAGGGAATTCATCAGTAAGGAGAATGTTTGTTTCAATATTGCAACTAGAAAGCAGAAAACAATTACACTAGAAAGTAGTAAATTTACTCTAGCAAGCATTAAAAGAATAGAGAGAGAAATATCCTCCTCGACGGTCGCTTGGAGGACGAGTCTAACTATTCTAGAAAGCAGTAAATCTATTCCAGAAAGCAGTAAAAAGAATAAGGAGAGAGATATCCTCCTTGATGGTCGCTTGGAGGACGAGCCGGACAGGACGACGCCTGGATGAAAGAGGACGAAGTAGGACGAAGCGGAAGAACGGGAACGGGGTAGCACGTCATCTTCGTCACAGGATCCACTTCCGAAGGGGGATGAAAATTTGGACTTTATCTCGTGAGAAGCATCCCGGGTGTGGGACAAGCTTCTCTTGAGCTTTGGAGAGGTAGAGAAGAGAAGGAAGGGATGAGAATTTCGTGTGGAGGGGGTCTCCTTTTATAGTTGCAAGGAGTGGGGGCAAATTGGTCATTACATCTTTAAAACATTAAATAAGGGGTCGTTGGTGATGGATATAACCGTCGCTAAAGCCCTAACGTGGGCGTAGTGGCCGCTGCCCACGCGTGCCCGCTCAGCTGCTCTCTCTCTCAACGCATCCGCACGTTCAACAAATCTCGCAATCGGACGGCTTAAGATGCGCCTCCCCCGCTCCTCACTGCGTGCCCACCCACGTTCGATGGCTCATCCTCGCCTTGCGTGAAATAGCGCGTGGGCGCTATTGGAAGATCTGAGCCGCCCGAAACTGGTCGGGCGGTTGCCTTTAATCGCGCGTGCCTGCAGATGGCGATTCGAACCCGCATCTTATTAACACGGAGCGCCTCGCAACCGCTGCGCTACGGACGTGGATGGTCGAGTGGATGTTTTGAGGTGCAGCCATTCACAGCCGTTGGATCAAGATCCAACGGCTGAGAGGGGGCGGATGCGGAGGCTTCAGTGGTTGCATGCAGGTGTTCGGGCAGCCGAGATGGTGCCACGTGGCGCTGATGTAAACACATTTACACTACTTAAAATGTCTATTTATGCATGTTCTTAAGCATAGGATTGCATTTCATGATATAAATATTGCATAATATGCATCATCTTGCATTTAGAGTAGTTTGAATAAAATGGAGGTTAATTGTCTCCTTTTATGTGCTTGGACATGGCAAACATTTTATCAGGGCCTCGGATCAAAGATCCAACCGTATGGATGTGATCAGGGCGATGATTGGAGTTCAACGACTCCAAGATTGCCCTAATCAGACATCCGTAGCATCAGATAGTCACCGGGGAACCCTAGAAGATCAAGGGCCAGGATGGTGAAAATCTGCACTTCAGATGACAAATCCGACCACACGGATGAATTCGGATCGATGATCGCAGCTCAATGATGCAAAAATCAAGTCAATCCGACATCTGTGGCACCATCTACAACCTCTAGAAGATGGACGGCCAAGATGGCGCCATCTTGGCCGCCCAAATGGCCGCACGCATTCTACAAGGGCCCCGCACCCGCTCGCTCTCCTCCATTGGATCTTGATCCAACGGCTGTGGTCGGCCGCGCTTAAAAGCGTTCGCTTGACCATCCGTGCCCTGTAGCGCAGCTGTCGAGCGTGCTTACACGACCAGCAGGCGTGGGTTCGAGCCGCAGCAGAGGGTTGGAGGCGCGGGCGATTGGGCGCGGGTGGAGCGTCAGATGGAGATCGGACGGCCGTGCGCGCCTGATAGCGTCCATGCGAGATTGAACGCGCGGCGCGGACGCGCGATCGCACGCGGGCGGGCACGCAATGCAGTAGGCGGAGACGCAACTTAAGCCGTCCGATCTTGCGATCGGACGGCTGAGGATCGTTGTGCGTGCGATAGCGTTGAGCAAGCGGGCAGCTGAAGCAGCTCGCGTGGGCGTGGAAGCTACGCCCACATTGGGGGCTTTAGCGATGGTTTTATCCGTCACTAAAGACCCCTCATTTATTGTTTTGAAGTTGTAATGTCCATTTTGCCCCCACTCCTTGCAACTATAAAAGGAGACCCCCTCCATACGAAATTCTCATCCCTTCCTTCTCCTCTCTACCCCTCCAAAGCTCAAGAGAAGCTTGTCCCACACCCGGGATGCTTCTCGCGAGATAAAGTCCAATTTTTGTTCCCCTTCGAAAGTGGATCCCGCGACGACGACGGCGTGCTGCTTCGTTACCGTTCTTCTGCTTCGTCCTGCTTCATTCTCCTTCGTCTAGGCGTCGTCCCGTCCATGACGTAAAAACATTTACACTACTTAAGATGTCTATTTATGCATGTTCTTGAGCATAGGATTGCATTTCATGATATAAATATTGCATTACATGCATCATCTTGCATTTAGAATACTTTGAATAAAATGGAGGTTAATTGTCTCCTTTTATGTGCTTGGACAGGGTAAATATTTTATCAGGGCCTCGGATCAAAGATCCAACCGTATGGATGTGATCAGGGTGACGATTGGAGTTCAACGACTCCAAGATTGCCCTAATCAGGCATCCGTAGCATCAGATAGTGACCCGGGAACCCTAGAAAATCAAGGGCCAGGATGGTGTAAATCCGCACTTCAGATGATAAATCCGACCGCACGGATGAATTCGGATCGACGATCGCAGCTCAACGACACAAAAATTGAGTCAATCCGACATCCGTGGCACCATCTACAACTTTCAGAAGATGGATGGCCAAGATAGCGCCACGTGGCGCCATCTCAGCCGCCCAAACGGCCGCTTGCGTCTTGTGAAAGCCCCACGCCCGATCGCTCTGCCGTTGGATCTTAATCCAACGGCTGTGGGCGCTCGCAGTTAAAAGCGTCCGCTTGACCATCCGCGCCCCATAGCGCAGTGGTCGAGCGCGCCATCGCGAGCACGGGGCGTGGGTTCGATCCGTAGTGAGGCGCTTGAGGGCGCGAGCGATTGGGCGCAGGTGGAGCGTTGGATGGAGATCGGACGGCCGTGCCCGCTCGATAGCGTCGACGCGCGATTGGACGCTCAATCGAAAGCGCAATCAGACGCGCGTGCAACGCAGCGGGCGCGGACGCGATCTAAGCCGTCCGATCTCGTGTTCGGACGGCTGAAAAGCGCTGGATGTGCGCGGGCATTGAGGAGCGGGCAGCCGAGGAGGCGCGCGTGGGCGTAGAGGCGATGCCCACGTCGGGGATTTAGTGATGGATTTATCCGTCACTAAAGACCCCTCGTTTATTATTTTGAAGTTATAATGTCCATTTTGCCCCCACTCCTTGCAACTATAGAAGGAGACCCCCTCCATACGAAATTCTCATCCCTTGTTTCTCCTCTCTACCCCTCCAAAGCTCAAAAGAAGCTTGTCCCACACCCGGGATGCTTCTTGCGAGATAAAGTCCAATTTTTGTTCCCCTTCGGAAGTGGATCCCGCGACGACGATGGAGTGCTGCTCCGTTCCCGTTTTCTGCTTCGTCCTCCTTCGTCCTGCTTCGTTCTCCTTCGTCCAGGCGTCGTTCTGTCCGGCTCGTCCTCCAAGCAATCGTCGAGGAGGATAACTTCTCTCTCCCATTCTTATTTACAGCTTTTCTAGTGTAGAATTTTTCCTGCTTTATAGTGTAATTGATTTTCCGCTTTCTAGTGTAACTTTTATAAACAATTGAAATATTGAATGCATGTTCTCTCTCTCTCTCATAGTTTGATAGCTCCATTGTAATTATATCGCCTTGCTTAACAAAAACCCTAAAAAATATAATTGCGAATATAGATCAACATAGCCTCCCTGTGTTCGACCCGGAATTCTTTTCGGTATAAATTTTATTTGTTGAACACGAATTCTTCGCTTTTTGAACTACAACGACAGGTTTTCCAAAACCAATCTCATAAGCGTAGTGATTCACAAAAACCCGTTCAACAGTCCGGCTCATCCTCCAAGCAACCGTCGAGGAGGATTTCTCTCTCCCTATTCTTTTTACTGCTTTCTAGTGTAGTTTTGTTCATCCTCCAAGCAATCGTCGAGGAGGACATTTCTCCCTCCATTCTTTTAATGCTTTCTAGAGTAAATTTATCGCTTTCTAGAGTAATTATTTTATGCTTTGTAGTTGTAAGAGTGAAATGAACAATCTCCTTAATGAAAAATTCCTTGTTTATTCTACATCTCATTTTGATTTCTCTGTGTAATATTCTCTTTCTCTCTTACTCTCTCTCTCTCTCTAATATTTATTGCAAATAATTAGATAGTTTTAAATTGAATTATTCTGTGACAAATAAAAAGAAACGCGTAGTTTTTAAATCAACCGTCCGCCTCCCTGTGTTCTACCCGGAATTTTCATTTCGGTATAAATTTTATTTGTTGAACACGAATTCTTCGCTTTCGAACTACAACGACAGGTTTTCCAAAATCGAACACGTTAGCGTAGCGTTCGTAAGCATTCGACATTTTGGCGCCGTTGCCGGGGAGGCGATGCTCTTTGATTTCTCTTTGCGTTTTGTAACTTACAAATCATTTACCTCAGTTTTCTCCTTTCTTATTGTAATTCCAGGTACTCTTTTGAGACGAGCAAAACGGTTGATTGGAGTAAAGTGCTGTGGAAGGTTTTGTAAGTTATCCCCCATTCTTTCCCCCTCCATAGATTTCATTTGCCACATTGAATCCAAATTCCAATTAACCTAGGTGTTTGCATAAATCCTAGGAATAGTTTAGTTGTTTGGATTCTCACTCACATTCATTCCACCTTCATTTATATAAAACAAAAAAAAAATAAAGAGATAATTCTGTGGGGCAATTTTCAACAAACACACAACGTACACCCACATTCAAAGGCACTTAACCAAATTGATTTGTTTCTACTCAATTGGGTTCTGATATGTGGAACCGGTACACATAAAGCAACACATAAAAGAGTAGAAATCATTCTAGGTTAACCATCTTTGTGTGCCTAACTTAGTGGTGCATATGTGGCCAGTTGTTTGAGTTGTTTGGGCCGCACCACTTCAATTAAAATCAACTCATCAAGTAGCTGCCAATTAGGTTCAACTCTTAGGGATTTACCAGGCACTCCACATTCTTTTTAAGCTTCAGAGGAAAACATTTTCACCCGTGCTTGTAAAACTTGGTGTGCCAATGAAACTTGTTTGAGAATACCTAAAGTTGAATCCTAAAAGCTACTAAGTAAGATTTGAACCTTAAAATTCACCACATCAAAAACAATCTTGCTTGAAAACCACTAGTTGTGCACGCACACACAAATCAATCAATCATTAAGGGCACAACCCATTTAAAGGGCCCATCACATTCCAAAGCACATTCAAACCTAGCCCTAAATAAAACAGAGTAGACGTTGGCCTTAAGGATTGAACTTGCTCTTCAGAACGCAGAACGAAATTATTTTCGATTAGTCTATTTCTACTATTCAATCTGATGTCTAGCTAGGGGAGCAGAGTCAAACGATCGCGGCTGGGGGGTACACTAGGAACCGGAGGTGCAAGCCAAAGGAAGAACCTTCTCCCCAGTCCCTCCTTCTAACTGGTTGGATTGAACAAACAAAAGTAGATCAAATCATTCTTTTATCTCAAGACGAGTTTTGGGAGTCTGTAGGTCTGTAGGCTAACCCATTTAAGGACAGGTTTGATTGTTTGTATTGCAGGGTACCTTTCTTCCTCTCGTGTCTCATGAATCCTTCCACATATTTCATGCATTCCCGCTCTTTCCCTCCTGTTGTGAAATATCCTCAACATGACGATTATCCCAACTCGTATTGTAATCAACCATCAGTCAGTTGGGATAATTCGGATTGTGGATACAATTCTGGACCCCCATTTTTAGGGTCTAACCCTGAACACTTTGATTCTGATTTCTATCCTTCTCAGAGCTACATCGATTATAGATCGTCTTCCTTTCATGCACAACCTAATACGATCTACAATCAAGAAGGATACATCGATCCTTACCCATCCTCTGATTTCACTACCTTTAGGTCATCACCATCTTTTCAACAATCTGAAATGACCTATTATCAGGAAGGGTATAACGAATCTCAATTCATTAATTCCCCTGCATTAAGCCCAAACCCGCCCAACCCTGAATCAACTCATTTGGTTCAGGTTAACCAGGTTCAAGATAAGGTTTTGGCTAACTTAAGGAATATCATTCAATCTTTAGAAGTTCAGCCAATACCTTGCATTGAGAGATTGGAGCCCCTGATTGAAATGATTGATGATTTAAACAAGTCTTTGTTGGATTGGCTCCAGGATGTTAAGGATAAGAACCCGGGTGAGTTTCTACTTGGGAAATTAGCAAAATTGAGGATGAGATTTGTGGTTGCTTTAATTCAATCTTGGAATAATTCTCAGGATGAACCCTCTTCAGGAAAGCCAAGGACAGAACCTGCTCAGGCACCTGTTGGGGGGGACACGTGTTACGAGGCTGACCAGATTGAATTAAAACAACCAATTAAGGATGATCTGATTTCTTTACCTGAGATCCCTAAGCCGGGTTAGGAGGAAACGTATGTCTCCTTGGAACAGAAAGTGACAAATGATTTTGGGACAAACATTGATACGGATCCTGATGGTGAAGATTCAAGTTGCGAAGTCTCACGCAAGTTTTCTGAACACGATTTCTGTGAGACGATTGGGTCTGAGGAATCTGATAGATCATTTGATAGCCCAATAACTAAGGACACTGATCTTATTAGGGCACACATTACGGATCCAGAATCGCATTTTCTGGAGGAATCAATTCAATGCCCTGATTATTTGTTACACCCTGTTGAGCTTATTGATGATTCTAATTCTTAGATAATTAGACCCAAGTCAATTTTGATTCTGCCACATCATTTAGACTTGGAAATTTCAATGGGGTGATGAATATACAAGAGGTCCTGGAATTCGATATGCTGAATGAGGAGGATAGGAGCTGGGAAGTTTTGATTTGGAAAGTTAATTTTGTAGGAAATGAAAGATTGAGTCGAAGGGTTCCTTTTAAGCTGAAACCATCAAATAAGAATCCTTACGACATTTGTTTTGAGGATGTTCAACTCAAGCACACATTCAACGATTATCCTTTTGAGCTTCAATTCTCTGTAACCCGACTTTTTGGTCTTGGGTTGCATCCTCATAAATCGCAAGCCCGACCCCGCTTGCATTCTGATTTTAGGTTTTGGGTAATTTTTATCCAGAACCTAAGATATTCTCGATTATGGGGTGTGGGTCTGCACCACAATCTAGTCCACATCTGTGGACCTCTGTTGACAGGTCGGAGGATTCTTCTATTTATTCTAATTCTGACCTGCACTTGTGAATTCTTCATTTCTTTTCTTTGTATAGTGTGCCTAGCTGAAGGCACTAAACTCAGCACATATACAGTTCTTTTTAATTTTTCATCTTGGAGCGGACCTGACATTCACGCAATTCAGGTGCTTTCTTCGCTTTTCCACTCTGTTTTATGTCTTTTTAATACAATGAGGATATTGCATTAGATATGCATGGGAGGGGGGTGGATATTTATCTCTGAATTCATTCGTCAGCTCCGTAGATTTGTTTTCTTTTATTAAAAAGAAAAAATCAAAATTAGGAAAGAGAATTTGGGTTTAAGAAAAATTTCAATCTTAGGAAATACTACATTAAGATCTGAGCGCAAAGACCCTTCAGGTCTTTGGACTTAATTAGCCTGTGTATCCTCTAAAATGTGGATTTGTCTTTGAGTCCTCGCCATCTTAATTCTATTATAATTGGAATAAATAAGTTTGGGTGATAAGTACACGACTTATCAACCCACCCTCTGATTTGAGGGAATTTTGAGTCTTAAGCATCTACACACTTTGCACTGACTCGTTGTTTGGCAATTTGAATGGAAATTGGGTAGCTAATGAACCTTCTAGGGTGATATGGCTGGCAAGTTATCGTGGGTAACAACCCATAGGTAGGTTGTCCAGAGCCCAGTCACTGGACCTTTTTCTTTTTGCTACCTTTAGGTAAATCTTAGACTAGGGAAGCCACCTACTTAAAAAAAAAAATCAAAAAGAAAAGGAGAAAAGAACAAAAAGAAATAAGCCACACTTCCCCGCACGAGTATGGCTGGAAAGTTGTTGGTGGTAACAGCTCATCGACCGGTTGTCCAGAACCCAGCTCAGTAAATGCACTAAAAATTCCCAAAACACTTAGGAAGAAGCGGAGAAGTAGAATAAACCGGGGAGATATACATTGGATTCACCCTTGTGTTGACCCCGTAAAAAAAAAATAAAAGTAGGGAAAAAGCTTCCGGTTGTAAAGATACACCTTTAGGAAGAATTTTTTTTGAGGTCACCTAGAGGCGTAGAAATCTGAAATCCGTTTTAATTGCCGGTCAACGAGTCTATCACAATCACAATAAGATGCTTAAAACTTAGGGTTCTCATCAAATCTTGGGTGAGTTGAATGGCCGTAAAAAGCCACTCTTAAACCCTAAAATTTGAAAATCCAAAAAAAAATTAGAAAAGAGTAAAAAGAGAAAAAGAAATTTTTCTTTGAATAAGGCGAGGGCTTGAGGCGGTCTGCATTTTGGCTGATACCCGAGCACTGTTGTGTCTTTGAAAGTTAAATTCTTAAGTAGACAATTTCTTAATGATTGAAAATAACTTAGGTCCAAATAATCCAACCTAATTCTTTAATAAATAGCATATAGTTTTTGCTAGGGACTAGCAAAAGATAGGCATGAGGGTATGATGTAAACACATTTACACTACTTAAAATGTCTATTTATGCATGTTCTTAAGCATAGGATTGCATTTCATGATATAAATATTGCATAACATGCATCATCTTGCATTTAGAGTAGTTTGAATAAAATGAAGGTTAATTGTCTCCTTTTATGTGCTTGGACAGGGCAAACATTTTATCGGGGCCTCGGATCAAAGATCCAACCATATGGATGTGATCAGGGCGATGATTGGAGTTCAACGACTCCAAGATTGCCCTAATCAGACATCCGTAGCATCAGATAGTGACCGAGGAACCCTAGAAGATCAAGGGCCAGGATGGTAAAAATTCGCACTTCAGATGAAAAATCCGACCACACGGATGAATTCGGATCGACGATCGCAGCCCAACGACGCAAAAATCAAGTCAATCCGACATCCGTGGCACCATCTACAACTTCCAGAAGATGGACGGCCAAGATGGTGCCATGTGGTGCCATCTCGGTCGCCCAAACGGCCGCACGCATTCTACGAAGGCCCCGCACTCGCTCGCTCTCCGCCGTTGGATCTTGATCCAACGGCTGTGGTCGATCGTGCTTAAAAGCGTCTGCTCGACCATCCGTGCCCCGTAGCGCAGCGGTCGAGCGCACTTACGCGACCAGCGGGCGCGGGTCTGAGCCACAGCAGAGGGCTGGAGGTGCGGGCGATTGGGCGCGGGTGGAGCGTCAGATGGAGATCGGACGGCCGCGCGCACCCGATAGCGTCCACGCGCGATTGAACGCGCGGCGCGGACGTGCGTTCGCACGCGGGCGGGCGCGCAACGTCGCGGGCGGAGACGCATCTTAAGTCGTCCGATCTTGCGATCGAACGGCTGACGATCGTTGTGCGTGCGATAGCGTTGAGCGCGCGGGCAGCTGAAGCGGCGCGCATGGGCGTGGAAGCTACACCCACGTTGGGGGCTTTAGCGACGGTTTTATCCGTCACTAAAGACCCCTCATTTATTGTTTTGAAGTTGTAATGTCCATTTTGCCCCCACTCCTTGCAACCATAAAAGGAGACCCCCTCCATATGAAATTCTCATCCCTTCCTTCTCCTCTCTACCCCTCCAAAGCGCAAGAGAAGCTTGTCTCACACCCAGGATGCTTCTTGTGAGATAAAGTCCAATTTTCGTTCCCCTTCGAAAGTGGATCCCACGACGACGACGGCGTGCTGCTTTGTTCCCGTTCTTCTGCTTCGTCCTCCTTCGTCCTGCTTTGTTCTCCTTCGTCCAGGTGTCGTCCCGTCCGGCTCGTCCTCTAAGCAACCGTCGAGGAGGATTTCTCTCTCCCTATTCTTTTTACTGCTTTCTAGTGTAGTTTTGTTCGTCCTCCAAGCAATCGTCGAGGATGACATTTCTCCCTCCATTCTTTTAATACTTTCTAGAGTAAATTTATCGCTTTCTAGAGTAATTATTTTATGCTTTGTAGTTGTAAGAGTGAAATGAACAATCTCCTTAATGAAAAATTCCTTGTTTATTCTACATCTCATTTTGATTTCTCTGTGTAATATTCTCTTTCTCTCTTACTCTCTCTCTTCTTTTTATTGTAAATAATTAGATAGTTTTAAATTGAATTATTCTGTGACAAATAAAAAGAAACGCGTAGTTTTTAAATCAAACGTCCGCCTCCCTGTGTTCGACCCGGAATTTTCATTTCGGTATAAATTTCATTTGTTGAACACGAATTCTTCGCTTTCGAACTACAACGACAGGTTTTCCAAAATCGAACACGTTAGCGTAGCGTTCGTAAGCGTTCAACAGGCACCATCTTGGCCTTCCATCTTCTGGATGTTGTAGATGGTGCCACAGGTGTCGGATTGACTCGATTTTTGCGTCGTTAGGCTGCGATCGTCGATCCAAATTCATCCATGCGGTCGGATTTGTCATTTGAAGTGAAAATTTACACCATCCTGGCCCTTGATCTTCTAGGGTTGCCCGATCACTATTTGATGTTACAGATGCTTGATTAGGGCGATCTTGGAGTCGTTGAACTCCAATCGTCGCCCTGATCACATCTGTATGGTTGGATCTTCGATCCGAGGCCCTGATAAAAAGTTTGCCCTGTCCAAGCACATAAAAGGAGATAATTAACCTCTATTTTATTCAAACTACTCTAAATGCAAGATGATGCATGTTATGTAATATTTATATCATGCAATGCAATCCTATGCTTAAGAACATGCATAAATAGACATCTTAAGTCGTGTAAATGTGTTTACATCACTTCCCAGATTAGTGATCCTTTGAGTTAAGCCTTTCTCTTGGTTATGTAGTAGCTTTTGTTCACTTTATTAGGTCAAAATATACTAGTTAGGGCTCATGATGAGGTTCTCATCATACCCCCATGCCTAGCTTTTGCTAGTCTCTTGGCAAAAATTTAAGGTTTTAACTTCTATTCTAGACCATGAGTCTTTCACCAATTATGATAAATGCTTTTTCTTCTTTGATTAGGTCTTAATGCCGACAATGGGCCTAAAGGTACTCTAGTGCCAACCAAGATCCGGACCTGACTAGCTTTAGCCTCGATCTTTCACGAAGGTTTTTAAGGCTCACAGGAACTACCCCAAGGTTCATTGGACTCTGTGGTTAAAGCACTCATGCTTGAGACATATTTTAGCCTTAGTTCAGTTTGTAGTGCATTTTTGTAAGAGAGAGACAAAGGATTTATTTGTTTCGAGAGTTTTCTCTCTCTTTTCTTTTTATTTCTAGCTTCTAATTGGCTTCTCAACATGATCTGTATCAGATTCCTCATCCCCATCATCAATCCTCAAAGGTCCCTGGCAATCGATGCTTCATGATAGCACATCCCATGGTAACCCCCAGAACCCTAGTTTTTGAGATTTTGAGATAATCCTGCCCATGGCGTTCCATGGCTGAATCTAGACCCTGGCAGTCGACATTTCGAGATAATGCCACCCGTGGTATCTGAACCAGCAGAGTGCTTACATGCCCCCAGTAGGATATGTAAATATCCTAAGAGACAAGCACCAAGGAGACGATATGTTATTACGCATCTTCGAGGGGAATTTCCCACCTCTCCGCGCCGGGAACTCGTCAAAATCAACTTGTGTTGATCTGCCGCTCCTAATCTAGGCAACATTTTTAGAACATTAAAACGCTTTTACGTGATTTTGATAGTTATGCGCACTGAACCAGACTGTGTGTGAATTGGAGTGCTTAGGTTACTGAGTCCTGCAAATCGAAGGTCAGTTAACGAGGCCAAATACTCCCTAAGCCTTAGACCTAATACTTATGTTTTGCATTTTCCTCAACCTCTTGAGGATTATCCAGATCTTAGCAGGTACTAAGAGTCTGGCGAAAAAGGCCTAAGGTCAGCATTCCTACTAATCTTTTTGTGTCTCTTTAGCACTTTTCTTTACTTTTCTTAATGTGGTCTAGAACTTCGATTAATTCCTCAATCTCTTACTAATGACTATTTCTTTCTTTTCATTTTGTGCTCCTTTAACATTTTGCTCTTTTTCTCCTATTTTGTATAGCCCACAAAAATTTGCTCTCGTCTTCTCAATTTTTCTTTTTTTTAGATGATATGTGATTCTTTTTTGTTGAAGTCTTTTCTTGATATGAGTTTTCATACATTTTGCACCTTCATGCCCTCCTATGCCTAAGATTTGAAATGTCCCCAATGTAAATTAGGTGGGTTTGTATTCAGCTTGGTTCATTCATTAGGACAAGTGTTGGGTGAGTGAATGGGTCGAGGTGCCTGTTGCGGACGATTTCTAGACTTGGGTACGGGTACCTGAGGTGGAGTTGGCTGTCCTAATGGATGAACCCTAAAGTGAAACATGAATTCAGCAATGAAATGTCAGCAAAGGTTTTAGGTTTTTGAAAGAATGACGGGTTGTCTCCCATTAAGCGTTGAGTTTTACGCCATCGGTTGGGCGCAATGAGCTCAGGGAGAATGGAGGATAAAGGATGACTCAGCCAAATCTGTATTAGTTATGTCAATGAATGGTTTAAGTCTTTGACCGTTCACGACAAAGGATTCGGAATCGCGGCTGAGTGGACTGATCTCAACGGCTCCATTTCCAAAGATTTGCCGGACTAAGTATGGTCCGATCCACTTGGATTGCAGCTTTCCTGGGAACAGTTTGAGTCAAGAATCAAAGAGTAGGACCTTTTGACCAAGATGAAAGATCTTTCTAGATATGTGCTTGTCATGAAAGGCTTTAACCCGCTCTTTGTAGATTCGTGAGTTTTCATACGCATTGAGGCGTAATTCATCAATCTCGCTTATCTGAAGCTTTCTGTGGATTCCAGCCTTAGAAAAATTAAAATTGCAGTTTCGTACTGCCCAATAGGCTTTATGCTCTAATTCGACAGGGAGGTGACACGCCTTCCCGTACACCAGTCTGAAAGGAGACATGCCTAATTGGGTCTTGTGGGCAGTCCTATAAGCCCACAAAGCTTCTGGAAGCCGGGATGACCAGTCCTTCCTGTCAGGTCGAATAGTAACCTGGAGGATTTTCTTGATCTCCCAGTTTGATAGCTCAGCTAGACCATTAGTTTGGGGGTGGTAAGGAGTAGAGATTCGGTGCAACACCCCGTATTTGGTCATCAGTGACCTGAACTGAGCATTCGTGAAATGGGTCCCTCCATCAGAAATGATCGCTCGAGGAATCTCGAACCGTGAGAAAAAGTTTTGGTGAATGAATTTGATAACGACTTTGTGATCATTGGTTCTGGTCAAAATAACTTCGATCCATTTAGACACGTAGTCAACAGCGAGTAAAATGTATTCGAAGCCGTCCGAGATAGGGAAGGGTCCCATAAAATCAATCTCCCAAATGTCAAAAATCTCGCATACCAGAATCGGCTGTAAAGGCATCATGTCACGATGGCTCATGTTGCCCAAGGTTTGGCAATGATTACATGCCTTATAGTGATTGTATGCATCCTTGAAAATTGTGGGCCAGTAAAAGCTACGCTGGAGGACTTTTGATGTGATTTTGTGCCCAGAAAAATGGCCACCGCATGCCTAGTCATGGCAGAAAGAGAGTATGTCTTTGATTTCAACTTCCGTGACACAGCACCGGATAATTTAGTCAGCACCAATGCGGAATAAATATGGGTCTTCCCAAATGTAATACTTGGCATCGGAGCACAATTTGTCCTTCTTGGCCTTTGGCCAATTAGACGGGATCTGATGTGATGCCAAGTAGTTTACTATGTCAGCAAACCATGGAAGCCCTGTACCAATAGTCAGGAGGTGCTCATCAGGAAAATCCTCTGTGATGGGTCCGAAAGGGTCGATGATCTCAGAAGGAAGGTGGGACAAGTGGTTAGCTACCACGTTCTGTCTTCCTGCTTTGTCGCGAATCTCGAGGTCAAATTCTTGCAACAGCAAGATCCATCAGATTAATCAAGGTTTCACATCCTTCTTCACAAGGAGATGCCTCACAGCTGTGTGGTCTGAGTAAATAATAACATGGGAACCCAGGAGATATGATCTGAACTTTTCCAGGGCAAATACTACGGCTAGCAGCTCTTTCTCCATAACCGTGTAGTTACGCTGAGCCTTGTCAAGTGTCTTGCTAGCGTAGTAGATGACCACGGGTTTCCTGTCAATTTTCTGCCCCAAAACCGCTCCTACAGCGAAGTCAGATGCATTGCACATGATCTCAAAGGGTTGTGACCAATCAGGGGACTATAGGATTGGGGCTTGGGTAACTCGGTCACAAAGGATCTCAAGTGCTTGAGTGCATTCCTTGGAGATTTCGAAAGGTACATCCTTGGAGAGAAGAGTGGTCAGGGGGCGTGTGATTTTCGAAAAATCAGGGATAAATTGACGGTAAAAATTGACATTCCCCAGGAAAGATCAGATGTCCCTGATCGAGCTAGGCATAGGGAGTTTGGAAATCAAGTTAACCTTGGCTCGATCAACTTGGATGCCTCTCTCTGAAATCAAATGTCCCAGGACGATCCCCTCAGGCACCATTTAGTGGCTCTTTTCCCAGGAAAGAACAAAATTCACGTCAATACATCACCTGAGTATTTGAACCAAGTGCTGGAGGCAATCGTCAAATGATGCCCTAAATACTGAGAAGTCATCCATGAAGACTTCCAGATAATCACCTACCATATCAGAGAATATGGCAAGCATGCACCGCTAAAAAGTCGCAAGTGCATTGCAGAGATCGAAAGGCATCCTTTGGAACACATACATCCCGAAGGGGTAGGTGAACGTGGTCTTCTCTTGGTCCTCTGGATGGATTGCCACTTGGTTATAACTGGAGTACCCATCAAGAAAGCAGAAGAATCTATTTCCCGCTAGTTTTTTGAGGATCTGATCAATAAACGGCAGTGGGAAATGATCCTTCTTCGTGGAGGAATTGAGTCTTCTGTAATCTATGTAGACTCTTCACAAGTTGGCTATACGGGTTGGTATGACCTCTCCGATTTCAGTCGTGATGGTGGTGAGCCCTGCCTTCTTAGGCACAACTTGGATTGGACTCACCCATCGACTGTCGGAGATCGGATAGATGATCCCTACATCTAACCACTTAATGATCTCCTTTTTCATGACCTCCTGCAGATTAGGGTTTAGACGTCTCTACATCTCACGCGAAGGTCGTGCACCCTCTTCAGAATAGATGTGGTGTGTGCAATAAGAGGGGCTTATACTAGTCAAGTCATCGAGAATCCATCCAATGGCTCTACAATGTTGCTGGAGAACAGTAATCAGATGGGATTCCTGGTCAGGTGTGAGTTTGGAGTTTATAATTACAGGAAACGTCTGACTGGAACCCAAAAAGACGTACTTCAGATGATCGGGAAGGGGCTTGAGTTCCAAGACGGGATTATCAGTAGCAGCGGGTGGTTCAGAGTGTGTGTGAGGAACAAGGGTAGGAGTTATGGGTGTATCTAGATCAGGTTCAGACTCCTCTAATTGTGGGTTTTGATCTTGTGGTTGATTGGGGATGATCAGGTTGTCCTCAATATGGGGTTCATCAACCACGGATTTGATATCACATATTTGTTCTACAACTCCGCAATTAATCCCTTGTTGGGCCTTAAAGATGTCAATCTTAAGAGTATGGTTCCCAAATTTCAATTCTATTTGGACCTCCTCACAGCTTATGTTGGCCCTAGTGATAAACACCAGTTTATCATCATTCTTATGTATTAAAACAAACCTAGCTCTTAGGATTTTACTCCGCAAACGGGTTTTTGGGCTGCATTTAGGCATAAAATAGGTTAGGCAAGCATTGCATTTTTTATTGTCTTTTTAATATGTTTTTGTAAGTGTTAGGGATGTACAGATATATAGATCCCTAAAACCCTAGCACTCAAGAAGGCAAATGGTGAAGGAGAAACCCAGACTAGCTGGAACTCAGCCAGATCCAGCTCACCTCAGCTTGATCTAGCTCACCGCAGCTGGAACCTAGCTCACTTGAACTAGGGTTAGCTCATCCTAGCTCCATTCATCTAATCTCAGCTGAATGGCAGCTCAAGAGAGTTCATCTTAGCTCACCCTAGCTCAAGTCAGCTCAGATCCAGCTCAACTTAGCTGAGTCTAGCTCATCTCAGCTCCCACTAGTCCACAGGGAGCTCTAGCTAGCTCAGCTGAGTTGACAGGAGTTCACCCCAGCTCAGATCCAGCTACGTCCAGCTCCACTCAACTCCAGCCAGCTGAAGAAGAACTCATCCCAGCTCAGGAAGCTCAAGTCTAGCTCCCGGGGACTCAGCTTAGCTCAACTTAGTTGAGCTAAGCTACCTTAGCTACCTTAACCAGCTTGACCCTCCCTAGGAGCACCAGACCCAGCTCACCTTAGCTCATTGTGGTAGAAGCCAGCTCAATTTAGCTTGGCTTAGCAGCTAGCAAAGAACTAGCAGGCTAAGCCAGCTAGAGTAACTCCATGCCAGCCTCTTCAGCAGCAGCCGGCTCCAGTTTCAGCTCATGACTTCTCCTCCTCAGCTCCTCCCTCCAAACCCTAGCTCCAACACCTTCGCCTCTACTCCTCCATTAGCTAAGTTAGCTTAGCTTAGCTTAGCTTAGCTAGCAACCAGCTCCTTGGCCATCCACCACCTTCAAAGTCAATCCTAGCTAGTTCCATCAACTAAGCTCACCTAAGCTAGTTATCCTACTCCAAGTTGGCGCCACCACCATCACACCCCTTCACCCCATCACCACTACCAAAAGCCACCTATTTTCCCTCCAAAATGACCTTCTAGAACCCTTCCCTTTTGGCACCAACTTTCCCTCCAAAATTCCCTTCATCTCCACCATACACCTCTCCTTAAATCCATCTCCACCATCCACCTAACCCCCCTTCTAGAAGACCCTAGGATGGTGCCAAAATGGTGGTGTCTCTCCACCACCAAAAGCCACCAACACCACCATAACCACCCCCTTAACACCCCTTGAGTTGGCGCCAATTGCCCTTAGCCTTAGGATCCCCAACCACCTCCATCTCTCCATCTTAGCCCTCCATTCCAAGAGTCACCTTAGCCCCCCTTCCTACTCTATATAAACCCACCACCTACAACCATTTTAGATCATCCTCCATTAGTGTAATTTGCTACCTAAACCACCTATACCTACGGCCAAGAAGAAGGAGTAGAGAAGGAGATTAAAGGGGCACATCACCAGCCCTTTTGGTGCCTTCTTCTCCCCACTCTCTTCAACTTGAGCCACGCCAAGGAGGAGGACTCTTCCACTTCAAGGAGGACGGCCAGGCAAGGGAGAAGGACCTAGGGAGCCACCACCCTTGGAGAGAAGCTTAGGGCACGCCCCCTTAGAGCTTGCCTTGGAGGACATTACCTTGGCGGAGCACTGCAAGGAAGCAATTGAAAGATTCTTTTCAAGCTTGGGAGCCACCAACCTTGGAGCAAGAAGCCCTATTCTTCACCATCTATCTAGGGGATTTGTGTTTGCTTTTCTTTATTTTAATTTTTCTAGTAGAAGAAGCATTCCTCTATTAGGCTTTTTTGTAAAACACTTTTCATCAATCTAAGTTGCCTTCTTTGCAATTTTCTATTTTGCATTTCTACTTGCTTTGTTTAGCATTTTCCACTCCCTCTCCCTAATTATTCTAGGTCTCCACTTACCTAGAGTGAGCTTAGGGAGAGGATTACTTGCCACTTAGAAAGTAGTAGTTAAATTGAAGTGTAAATTACCTTCCCGCCACCATTTCGCATGTTGTCTTAATTGAAAAACGAAAAAAATGATATATTGAAAAATACCAAAAAGAAAGTTGAGATTTATTCCAAGCAAGAGAATCACTATTGCAAACATTTGGCCTCCTTGGATGACCCTAGATACTCCCCTATCTAGGATATAAATTTAAAAGCAAAAGCAAATTCGCGTGTTACAACGACGTTAAAAACCCGCTTTTACTAATCACGCGTATTTTGCTACCACTTTTTGGCGCCGTTGCCGGGGAGGCACGGCTTTGCATTAATTAATTTTCTCTTGCTTGAAGTGGATCTCATCCCCTTCTCTTTCTTTCTTTTGTGTGTGCAGGAACTACAGCAGGAAGGCGGGAATCTGGAAGCGAGAGCTTAAAGTTCCTTTTCTTCCCGCGAAAATCAGGTTGGTTCCTCTTTCTGGTCACATAATTAATTAAAACTACCAAAAACATATTAAACTTGGCTTTCAGGATCCCAAACAAATTAATTAATTGGAGTGGTGTTCATATAAAATCCATTGTTTGTTTGAATGCTTCTTTAACACCACTCCATTGCAAGTATTGGTGTTCTATTTTTCGGGTCCAGATTTCTATCCGGACTTGAAAAATTGATTCCTAACACCAAAAGCCTCCTAAAATCATAAATTTTCATATAGTGATTCCCAACTACGTTAGAAACATCTTTTCCAAATTTCAAAACAATTGGATTTGTAATTAATTTTTTAAAATTCGTGGACTGTAGAGGGGTCACACCCTCTAATCTTCATATTTTGCTACTGTCCGCGAATTTTTAGAATTTTTATACTCATCCAATTTTTGTGAAATTTATCTTTCTAGAATCCTTGTGGAATTTTACACATCATATAAAATTATAAAAATTTTCTGAGGTTGATGGTAATACTGAAAAGTCCAAAATACTCATAGGTATCATTTCTGGACTTTGACACCAGTACAATTAAAAATTCAAATAAATTGTCAAAAAAATTCCTAAAATCTTACAAAAATCTTTTTTGGAATCCTTGTTTGATTTTGTTCAAAGTAGTGGTGTTTTCTGACTTGTTTGGACCACTACTTAATTCAGAAAGCCAAAAATCAATCCATTGGTAGTAATTTTCTATCTTAGGGATAATTGGCTTAGGGTTTCTCTCTTTCTTTTCAGAGACTCACTTTAAAGGAAATTAACCATCACCAATATAACTTGTCTTTCCTTTGATTGTGAGATTTCAAACTTGTTTGAAAATTTAAAGAGAAAAACCCTAAAACACATTTAATTAAATTGAATCCTAAAAGGCATAAATACAAGAAAATTGTGTGACAACTTGATTTTCATTGGAGCCGCTCTCCAATTCCTGCACACACACAAAAAAATCAAAATAACAAGGCAACATCCCAATAAACGCCCTCCACATTCCGTGTGCACTATAGCATCCTAGACCTAATTAAAACTTGTAGCAACTTAACCCCTAAGGCTTTATCAACTTAGGCTTGCTATTTAGGTCTTAAGTTTTCCTTAGTTAGTATCAATTATGTCATCTATATCTGGTGTTCAGGCTGAGGGGCCGTGTCAAACGACCAGGCGCGGGTTTGTACAAGCACCTGGGGTTTTCCCTGGGAAACGTTTGGGCCCAAACCTCCCCTTAAGCAACTTGGCTAGATTTGTTGATAGAACAGGTATTCACTATTGACTATTTATTTCCTATATAAACCAAGTCCTAGGTTATTATTAGGGAGTCACATTTAAGTTAGGTCTAGCTTTATTTGTTTGAATTGCACACTTTCTCTCATCTCTTTCTCTTCTCCTCCCCTCCCATTCTTCCATTTTATGCATGGGCGATGGTCTCAAAATCTGCACTTGGAAGGACCATTTGATTTCGCCCCCCACGCAAAAAGACCACTTTTTCTGTCTTCTTCTCCTGAAAAAATGGAAACACAACAAAATAGGTCCACTGACCCTTCCACTTCCACCTCTAACCCCACCACTAACCCTAATTCTAACCCTTCCACCCAAAACCCACCCACCATTAACTTCCCACACTTGGAGCTCCCTAATCTTGAGTTGCCCCACAAACAACATCAAGACCCCCTACCTGATCTTTTAAAATTGATGGCCGATCGATTAATAAATTAAATTCCAATCAACAAACATTGACTAGGAACATTCAAAACCTAGCCAATCCAAGGCCAAACCCACCACCCCGTCAGCAGCCTGTTGTTCCTCTAAAAGATTTCTATGATCCGTCTTATTATGAGGAACGACCAGGGGTGGTCATACCGGAGGGGGACTTTGAGATCAAGCCTGCGGTTCTGAACCTAATTAAACACTTTCATGGCCTTCCTAGGGAAGACCCTTTCAGCCACCTTGAAGAGCTAACTCTTCTTAAGTAGACAACCCGTTCCCGAAATGTGCAAGAAGACATATGGTTGATGCGGCTTTTTCCATTATCTCTTAAAGATAAGGTTGCTTATTGGTTCAGGACCATTGGCCGACCCATCACAACTTGGCCTCAGCTCAAAAGCGCCTTCCTCAAGAAATTCTTTCCCATAGGTCGTACCAATTCCTTGTGAAGATCTATTACGACCTTTCACCAAAAATCTGGTGAGACTTTCCATGATTCTTGGGAAAGATTTCAAGATCTTTTAAGAAGTTGTCCGCACCACGAGATTCCTTTATGGCAGCTCGTGTAAATCTTCTATCATGGATTAGAAGATCAAATCCGACACTTTATCAACACCTCGTGTGGCGGCAACTTCTTAAATAAAGATGCAGAAAGTTCCTATGACCTATTTGAAGAAATGAGTGAAAACTCATTTAATCAAGCTTCCATGAACACATTTTGCAGAACTCAAAACCCGCAGTTCGATGTTCATGAAATAGGCACTCAATCTATCCCTGTCACCCAAGACGATCTTCAATTGATTGCTCAAAAACTCGACCAGATGCATATTAATCAAAAGAAAATTGAGGAAAGAATGGCCACATCAACTCAAGCTCCACACCCACATCTAACCCAACCTAACTTTCCACGAAGAGAAAATTTGCACAATCTCAACACTACCCCTGCTGAATATTCCGAGGTTGCCCATGATTCACTGGGGAATTACAACTATCCAGATCTTAACCCCACTCAAAATATTTCTGCCATCCAGGAGCCCTTTAAAAATTCTTCCAATTGGAAAAATTACCTGAATTACTCCTGGAATAATCAAGTTTCCTCCCAACCATATCATTTTAATGGGTATGGGTCGAATCCAAACTTCCATCCTGGGCCATCCTAACAAGACATCAATGCCTAGATGATGCGAACCCTGCAGGATATGCAAACAAAAATGACGGAAGTAACCCACACCATCACAGATCCAAACAATCAGATTGGGGTTACTCCCACGCAAAGACCTGCAGGACATCTTCCGTCCCAACCCATGCCCAACCCTAATCACCAAGGAAACCATTATACAGGCAGAACTCCACACTATCCGAATTAGCCTCCTCCTAATCCACCACCTCAACAGCCACCTAGGTTTCTGCAATCACAGGCCCCCCCACCTCCTCCAAATAATAATCCGACTGCACATGCTGTTACTTTGAGGAGTGGGAAAACCACCACTGACCCCGGGCCTTCACACAAACCTGGTGAAATACCTGTGCAAATTGACTCCCCACCTCCCTATCAAGAAGAAAAAGAAAAACAAAAATCTCAAGACAAGATTCCTGTCCCTTTCCCACAAGCTCTCTACCCCACCACCAACAAAAAAAAGAAATCTGAGCCCACTACAGAAGAACTCATGGAGCTATTTGGGCAAGTTCATATCAATATTCCTCTCCTAGATGCCATTAAATATATACCTGCCTATTCTAAATTTTTCAAGGAGATTTGTACTCCTAAAAGGCAGGCCAAAAATCTAGGACAGGTGCATCTTTCAGAGACAGTAAGCTCTGTCATACAGAGTAAGCTGCCTCCTAAGATGAAAGATCCGAGGGCGCATTTAATTTCTGTAATTATTGATGACAATACATTTAATCGCGCCCTCCTTGATCTTGGTGCCTCAGTTAATATTATTCCCACAAGTTTATTCAAAGAATTTCAGATCGATGAATTAAAACCCGTCGAGGTTACCCTGCAATTAGCCGACCGATCTACAATCAAACCTCGTGGGATTGTCGAGGATGTTTTAGTCAAGGTCCAGAATTGTGTCTTCCCTGCAGACTTTCTGGTTCTTGACATTGAGGCACCTGAATCATTACTGGACTCTCCAATAATCCTTGGACGCCCCTTTTTGGCCACCGCAAAGGCAAATATCAATTGCCACACAGGCAAAATGGATATTAACTGTGCAGGCCAAACTATCACTTTAGATATTTTTAAATCCTCCAGGAGATTCCTTGATGATAACTTCTTTGAGGACTCAGATACTGAAATTTCCAATATGGTGGAGACAATGTTAATAGATACCCTTACCGACCACAATTTTTTTGAGGACTCTGATTCAGAATCAGTGGTCGGCGAAATCTGTGATCCAGAAACTTGTCTTGACCCTAAATTTATTCCTGATACCTCCCCTAAGCACCCTAACCCACCCACTATTCACGCACCTAACTTTTCCACACTAACTTCACCCAATCCTCACCAATCCTTCCCCGACCCCTTTCTTATGGGCCTGCCACCAACCCCGCGCGAGTTTGGCACCCAACCTAATTTAAAACCATGGCCAGACTCGGGCTACACTTATCATTTTTCATCCAACTTTGATCCCAATATTATTTATAATCAATTTTCTAGGGATCTAGAAGAAGACACCTTTTTTGCGAGCATCCAAGTGTCCAATTATTTACATGATCTTACGTCTTCCGTGCATACCTTCACGCCCGGCTGAATGGCGTAAAAGATAGCACTGGATGGGAGGTAACCCATCATTTTTTTCTTGCTTTCTTTTTTTTCTTCTTTTTCCAGGTTTTGTTCATCCTAAACCCGACCGTTCTTCACTAAGGTGGTCCCTTTTTCCCTCCTAATGCATGAGGACATGGCATATCTTAAGCATGGGGGGGTGTTTTTAAATTTTTATGATCGATTTAGGATGTTCAAAACCTAAAAACATGCAATTTTCTTTAATTTATTTCCTGCTTGCATACCCAAAAAAAAAATAAAAATGTTAAAAACTTATTCAGGAAAAATTTTGAAATCGGGACTAAGGTCGAGAAATTCACTTTTGGTACAATGGGATTTAATCTTTAACAAACTAAGGATGAGGATATGGATCTGATCATTAGAATTCCAGGGTCTATTTTAGACTAGATCAGATATCCTTCTATAAAATTCCACCTGAACTCATGATAGTTCAGGTGACCTGATCCTATTTTGTAATACGGAAAGTATTTGACTTAGCTTCTGATTCAAAAACTTGCATGTTTTGAGAAACTTCTTGTGTCACTCTTCACACACAAGCCGATACTTAAAAATAACTAAAAAATTGAAAAACTCCCTTGTTTGGACTTAGTAAAAATAGGAAATAGATCATTGATTTGAGTTCCCACCGCCGAGGAGGAGGAAAATGCCTCCTTTGAGGACGCGATGTCAACATGTTACCGCCTCGGCGTTGCTCCTTATCTATATTTCATACCTTTAGATGAAGCATTAAAGCGCATTTTAGCAGCTCAAGTGTCTTGGACGGTGCTCTACCTACAGTGTCGGAGCAAGAGCTTGAGTTTGCTTGGAGTACCCATTTTCACCACATCGTGTTTTGGGGTTGTGAGCTCCTGGGTGGTGTCATGGACAGTGCTATCCTGAAGTACTGGCGCCAGAGCCCCCTCGAGGAATGGTAACGGGAATGATGATCCCAACACATCTGTTGTAAGACTAAGCTAAAAATAAGCATGGGGGAGAAAAAAATAATAATAATAAAGAAATTAACACGCCCTTATAAATGTTGGCTTTTCACAAGCACAAACATAAGGTTTTAAAGGATTTTGCAAGTTGAGAATCAGATTCATCAGCCAAAAAAATCCTAAAAACAAACATTTCAAGTCATCTGAATAAACAAGGGGTTAATTTGAGAATTTTCTGGCGGATATATTGATCCCGTTTTGTCTAATGGTTGAATCCAAAAATAAATCCCGATGTTTATCTTTAACAAACCTCGTACCTCCAGTGTTTTAATCTACCAAGGTCCCTTATCTCTTTTTCTCCTCAAAAGTCGAAAAAATTAGATTTCCCAAAAATTCCGTTTTAAGTTTTGCTAAGAGACTAGCAAAAGATAAGCATGGGGGTGTGATAAACGCCAGTTTATCATCATTCTTATGCATTAAAACAAACCTAGCTCTTAGGATTTTACTTCGCAAACAGGTTTTTGGGCTGCATTTAGGCATAAAATAGGTTAAGCATGCATTGCATTTTTTATTGTCTTTTTAATATGTTTTTGTAAGTGTTAGGGATGTACAGATATATAGATCCCTAAAACCCTAGCACTCAAGAAGGCAAATGGTGAAGGAGAAACCCAGACTAGCTGGAACTCAGCCTAATCTAGCTTACCTCAGCTTGATCCAGCTCACCGCAGCTGGAACCTAGCTCACTTGAACTAGGGTTAGCTCATCCCAGCTCCATTCATCTAATCTCAGCTAAATGGCAGCTCAAGAGAGTTCATCTTAGCTCACCCTAGCTCAAGTCAGCTCAGATCCAGCTCAACTTAGCTGAGTCTAGCTCATCTCAGCTCCCACTAGTCCACAGGGAGCTCTAGCTAGCTCAGCTGAGTTGACAGGAGTTCACCCCAGCTCAGATCCAGCTACATCCAGCTCCACTCAACTCCAGCCAGCTGAAGAAGAACTCATCCCAGCTCAGGAAGCTCAAGTCCAGCTCCCGGGGACTCAGCTTAGCTCAACTTAGTTGAGCTAAGCTACCTTAGCTACCTTAACCAGCTTGACCCTCCCTAGGAGCACCAGACCCAGCTCACCTTAGCTCATTGTGGTAGAAGCTAGCTCAATTTAGCTTGTCTTAGCAGCTAGCAAAGAACTAGCAGGCTAAGCCAGCTAGAGTAACTCCATGCCAGCCTCTTCAGCAGCAGCCGGCTCCAGTTTCAGCTCCTGACTTCTCCTCCTCAGCTCCTCCCTCCAAACCCTAGCTCCAACACCTTCGCCTCTACTCCTCCATTAGCTAAGTTAGCTTAGCTTAGCTTAGCTAGCAACCAGCTCCTTGGCCATCCACCACCTTCAAAGTCAATCCTAGCTAGTTCCATCAACTAAGCTCACCTAAGCTAGTTATCCTACTCCAAGTTGGCGCCACCACCATCACACCCCTTCACCCCATCACCACTACCAAAAGCCACCTATTTTCCCTCCAAAATGACCTTCTAGAACCCTTCCCTTTTGGCACCAACTTTCCCTCCAAAATTCCCTTCATCTCCACCATACACCTCTCCTTAAATCCATCTCCACCATCCACCTAACCCCCCTTCTAGAAGACCCTAGGATGGTGCCAAAATGGTGGTGTCTCTCCACCACCAAAAGCCACCAACACCACCATAACCACCCCCTTAACACCCCTTGAGTTGGCGCCAATTGCCCTTAGCCTTAGGATCCCCAACCACCTCCATCTCTCCATCTTAGCCCTCCATTCCAAGAGTCACCTTAGCCCCCCTTCCTACTCTATATAAACCCACCACCTACAACCATTTTAGATCATCCTCCATTAGTGTAATTTGCTACCTAAACCACCTATACCTACGGCCAAGAAGAAGGAGTAGAGAAGGAGATTAAAGGGGCACATCACCAGCCCTTTTGGTGCCTTCTTCTCCCCACTCTCTTCAACTTGAGCCACGCCAAGGAGGAGGACTCTTCCACTTCAAGGAGGACGGCCAGGCAAGGGAGAAGGACCTAGGGAGCCACCACCCTTGGAGAGAAGCTTAGGGCACGCCCCCTTAGAGCTTGCCTTGGAGGACATTACCTTGGCGGAGCACTGCAAGGAAGCAATTGAAAGATTCTTTTCAAGCTTGGGAGCCACCAACCTTGGAGCAAGAAGCCCTATTCTTCACCATCTATCTAGGGGATTTGTGTTTGCTTTTCTTTATTTTAATTTTTCTAGTAGAAGAAGCATTCCTCTATTAGGCTTTTTTGTAAAACACTTTTCATCAATCTAAGTTGCCTTCTTTGCAATTTTCTATTTTGCATTTCTACTTGCATTGTTTAGCATTTTCCACTCCCTCTCCCTAATTATTCTAGGTCTCCACTTACCTAGAGTGAGCTTAGGGAGAGGATTACTTGCCACTTAGAAAGTAGTAGTTAAATTGAAGTGTAAATTACCTTCCCGCCACCATTTCGCATGTTGTCTTAATTGAAAAACGAAAAAAATGATATATTGAAAAATACCAAAAAGAAAGTTGAGATTTATTCCAAGAAAGAGAATCACTATTGCAAACATTTGGCCTCCTTGGACGACCCTAGATACTCCCCTATCTATGATATAAATTTAAAAGCGAAAGCGGATTCGCGTGTTACGACGTTAAAAACCCGCTTTTACTAATCACGCGTATTTCGCTACCACCTAGCAGTGGCCAGAAAAGGTCTCCCTAGTATGATCGGTGTATCCCTTGAATTTTCAGGTGCATCCATATCTAGAACTATGAAATCCATTGGGAAATAAAAATCCCAAACCCTAACAATAACATCCTCGAGTATTCCCTTAGGTGATTTGATGGATTGATCAGCTAACTGCAATGTCACCTCAGTCGGTTTGAGCTTGGATTCTTCAAGGTGGTTAAGCAGAGATGTGTTTATTAGGTTTATGGAGGCACCTAGGTCTAGCAATGCTCTATCAAATTGGGTTTCACCAATTTTACATGAAATCAAGGGAGTGCCTGGGTCTTTTGCCTTGGGTTGGAGTTTACTCAAGATTACAGAGCTGGATTGCTCTGACAGTATGATCGGACTCCCACTTTTGGTTCGCGGCTTACGCTTGGGTGTACACATGTCTTTCAAGAATTGTGTGTAAGCCGGTACGTGGCGAATTGCATCCATCAAGGGGATGTTTATTTGGACCTATTCAAAGAGCTTGATCAGGTCCTCCTCAGGAGCCATGGGTTTGGTTGTCCTTTTTACCTTGGTCAAGGCCTCGGGAAATGGAACCTTGGTTGGTTCCTCTAAAATAGGTCTAGGTTCTTGATTTGGGACAAGGACATCCTGGATAACTATCCTAGGGCTTGGGTCACTACCAGTCTTGGAGTGGTTTGGATAAGGTGGGTCATGGGTTACTTTACCACTACGGGTTGTTACAGAGTTTAATCCTGCCTGGTTCTAGTTTGGGGTTAGTAAAATGGGTGGCTGCTATTGATAACCCGCATAAGATGTTGAAGCTTCCATCCCGTCAAGTGATGGAACAAAAGGGGCCTGATAAATCATGTGTGCGTGGCCTGGATTTGGGTTCATAACGCGCCTCTGGGTCAGCACGTTATTTGGGTTTGGCAGAGGTTGTGAAGGAAGTGTGCCTGGTTGGCGGGAATTCGCCATCTGGGTGAGTTGGTTGGGGACCTTTGTGATCTTGTCCTTGTGTTGTTTCTGTATTACCGCATTCGTTCTCTGAATGTCAGCTAGTGTTTGGAGGATAAGAGACATTTGGCCTTGGTTTGGCCCAGATTGATAGGTGGGATTGAGCCAAGGCTGAGGCGGCTGATAAAGATGAGGGGCTTGTGGATGAGATTGATAATGTGGTCTTTGAGTCTAAGAATTTCCCGCCCACTGGAAATTAGGATGATTTCGCCATCCAGGGTTGTAGGTGTAGGAAAATGGGTCATTCTGGACAGCATTGAGGTCCTCGCAGGTCTGAGGAACCTCAGGGAAGTCAAAGTATGGGGGTTCAGAGTTCCCCTACTAGAATAGAGTGGATCGGAGGTCCCTACAGTCCGAGAGTCAGACAGGGGTGGATACGAGTCCATCCCCTGAGAAGATCGGTGATAGATATTCTGCACAGTTTCCCTCGCGAAGGGTGGCTGTGCAAAAGATTTCTGCGCAAGGTGGCTCGCTACAGATGCCGAGTCAGCTCATCCACCTTCTTCTCTATGATAGAGACCTTGTCCAACCGACTGGCCATTAGCTCCAAGTCGACGGATGCGAACAGGCCCTGTGTCTCATGTGCTCCCCTAAGATTCGTCAATGCGTGGGTATTCGTCCGGTCGAATAAACCCATGGAGTCATTGTTGATGGAGTTCTCACACATATTCTCGAGAATCTCCCACACCGTGTCCTCATGCTGACCCATGATGTTTCCTCCGCAGGTTACATTGACGAATAATTGAATGTCCTCAAGGAGTCCATGGTAAAAAGACCAGACTTGTTCTCATTTAGGAACTCCGTGATGGGGGCACTTTCTCATGAGATCCAAGAATCGGTCCCATGCCTCATGAAGAGGTTCTCCCGTTTATTGGGTGAAATGAGTATTCTGATGGTGCAAGGCATTTGTCCGACCAATGGGAAAGAACTTCTTCAAAAACTCAAACTGAAGTTCATCCCATGTGTTGATCGGACGAGTTTGAGTTTGGTACCAATGAGCAGCCTTGTCCATAAGGGAGAAAGAAAGCATCTTCATGAGCAAAATATCCTAGTTTTGTGCATCTAATCCGAAGGTCTGGGCCAGATGCTTAAGTTGTTTAATATGTTGGAATGGATCCTCGGAGTTAAGTGATGAGAACCTCATCATGAGCCATAACTAGCTCATTTTGACCCAATACAAAGGATAAAAGCTCCTACATATCTCAAGGAAAAGCTTAACTCAGAGAATTCTGAGTTTGAGAAGAAAACAAGTCATAAGGGGTAAAAGTGCAATTTTACCAGTATAATCTGCATACAGGGTAATTCAGGGCCCAAACATAGGTCAAAACAGCTTAATAAGAATAAAAGTGGGATGAGATGATCTAGCAAGGGCTACAGCACTTCCAAGGAACCAAATGATAATCTGTAACCCTAAAACAACCCACTTCAATTCACAAGGTTCGAGGCAAAGTAAAAATAGAATAAACCCTCTAAAATTCATAGAAAAATAATCTCTGGGGTTTAGAACCATCAATTTGGCCTTTAGAACCCATTTTGACCTACATTGAGAACCATGCCCAATTAATAACTTAATTTGGGTTTTTGCGCAAATTGACCGGTCAAACAAGGTTTAATATGAAAATAAAATTCACCATCAGATTCCTTAGGTCCTAATTAGTCATGTATAAAAACTTGAGCCTAAGAAGAAACCTCCTTGACCGACTTCACACTTTGGTCCTCATATATTTACTCTTTGGCCCTCAACTTTTGAACCCTCGCATTTTGGCCCCTAACTCTCCTTCGTTCTTTGCAAACAGGTCCCTCCTGCAAAACCCTGCCAGCACCATGCTCCGGCGACCTTGCGCGGAGCATGGCGCCGCGCAGGGTAAGATGGAGGACCTGGCAAGTGTACCGGGGGTGCCCTGCGTCGTCAGCCGTCGCAGGAGCACCCCCATGGTCATTGTAGCCCCCCATACCGGCCGTGCGAACGCACGGACGGTATGGGTTCGTATTCCGACCATTCTCCGGCGAGGGAGACACGTCGTCTCCCTCCGCCTTCCTCCCTGCTTCAACCCTATAAATACCCCCCCGCCGTTCCACCGACGAAGGAGCCTGGATCTGACGGAGAAAACCCCCAGCTTTCTTCTCTTCTTTCTCCGGCAGACGCTCACCAGCTCCGGCGACTTCCTCCCCCTCCACCTCTTCGCTCTGCCGCACTACCAGCAGCAGAGACTTCCTCCCCTGCTCTTTCCGCGCCACGCCGCACCCAGCTGGCGCCTCTCCAGCCCTCTGCTCGCCGCCGCCCCTCTCCCTGAGCATCGTCTTCTCCGGCGACAGTCGATACGACTGTCGCCCTGTTCCTCCCCCTTCGTCCCTGCAGTTAAGTTAGACTTACTCCCCTTCTCCTCCTCTTTCTTTCCCCGCTTTCGATTTAATCAATTAAGCCCTCTACCGACCCTGTTCACCCTCACCCTCTCCGCCTCCGACCACCCTCCGGCGAGCCGCTCCCATCACCTCAGCGACCCACACGGCTCGCCGACCACCGCAGAACCTCCGCCTCCTCACCCTGATCCTCTTCCGCCCCTCCACTTCCCACCAAACACCCTCTGCAGACCCACCGAACACACCCACTCCCTCGCTCACAGTTTGACCTAGGACGACCTGATAGCTCCATCTCACCCCCTGCAGACCCCCTGACCACCTTCGCCGTGCCACGGCGAAGGTCCCCCGCCTGTCTGATTTGGCCGAGAGGCCGTTCTATTGATTTCAGGTTCCAGGCCTTGACCGCCATTGGCGAGGAAGCTCGAAGCTTGCTCGAGGTTGCTCCAAGCCTAGATATCCCAGGTTGAAGAGCCACGGCCAGCGGAAGAGTCTTGCGCACACACCCTGGCCCTCAATTGGAGTTGCGCGCCTCAACAGCTGTTGCAATTGGAAGCGCCTTCCCTGCTGCAGGCGTGAGAGAAAACGGGTGCGCGGATAGTCCCACCTCGGAACCTTCTGAAGCCACACACCCACATAAATTGCAAAAGTGCCACCATCTGTTTGCCTCAGTTACCACGGGGTGAGGTCCCTCTCACCCGACCCGACCCGACTCGGCCTCGTCCGTGACCACGCTCCGCGGACCTGGCCCGACCCGATTAGACTGACCTGCACTCCTCGCCCACCACGCACGCCGGTGGGCCTGGACCCGGGCCTGACCCGAACCCGATTACCCGGTAGCGCTCTGGGAGAGCTTCCGAAGAGTGATTTCAGAGAGAGAGATACGCGGGGGAGGGGGGTAGAGTAGGTTTTTGCCTCTTGACGAAAAAACTCTGAAGTGTGCAGGCCAAAGAAGAAGAAGCAGACCCGCTGAAGAAGAAGGAGCTGCTGCACTGTAGCGAAGGCATCGTTAAGTCGTCTCAGCACCGGGGCAGACGACGGAAGGTCAGCAGTCAAGGCAGGTGAAGACAAAGAAGAAGAAGGAATGAAGAGAAGCAAGAAGCAAGAAAAGAAGAAGACGATCTGAAGAAAAAGAAAGAAAAGAAACAAGGAAGAACAGAAGAAGAAGAGCACGAGGGGAAGATCTGAAGAAAGCAGAAGAAGAAGAAGAAGAAGAAGAAGAAGAACAGGAAGAACCAAAGACAAAGAGGAAGAAAGAAGAAAAGAAGAAGAAGCCAAATTCTCATCTCTCTCTCTCTCTCTTTATTTTTGTAATAGAACTTGTATATCTCTAGAATACAACTTGCTCCCTGAGTTCGACCTCGGGAACTCTTTTAATTTTCCGAGTAAAAAAAATTTTATATGAAACGTTGGTAACAACCGGCTTTACTACAACGATATAACACAACCCGGTCAAACCCGCCGTTATCATTTTGGCACCGCTGCCGGGGAGCAACGGCTATTCTAGAGGTAAACATTCCTGTATCTTTTAATTTCTGATAATCTCCTCTCTTTTGTGCAGCTACAGGAACTCAAGAAGACAAGCAACCACACGACAAAGACAGGTAAATCTTTTCTCTCACTATTAACCCCTACACTCTAAAGAGAAAGAAAAGAAAAGAACAAAGCAATATAGGGCTAACCTGTCTTCCATACTTAGTAACCATAAAAAGTTGCATGTTTTCAACTCATCACTCCTGCACACTATTAAGGGTATTTAAGGGCTAACACATTCTTGCTTGAGCCCTAATTGCCCAACAAAGAGTTAAATGGACCAAGTAGAGCCAACATAAGGTCAAACATTAGGATTTCAGTAGAGACACACCCCTTAATCAAGAATTGAGGAAATCCTAAAGAGGTGTGCCCAAGCCATTGATTGAAAATAATTAACAAGAAAAATCCTAAACAATTGGCTCTCTCTAAACACTTGAACCCTAAAAGACAGGACCTAAAAGCTCTTAAAGAAAACAATAGGTAAAGTTGACCCCTTTGGGTTAACCAACCTTAAATTAGGTCACTCTTTGCACTTAAAAAGACTAAAGTTCAAGTGAAGCCTTAAGCACCCTGATCTTAAAATTGGTAGACTTAAGAGGTCAAGATCCCCATTCTGGTCTACCTGGAACCGCAGTGACAAGAGAGGTCGGGTGGGGGAAACCCTGTAACCCGTGGGGACGCTCTACCGTGTAGGGGTCTTCGCGGGACTCTCCCTCTCTGGCTGCCCAGGTAATTCTCAGGTGGACGATCTTTCTGATCAAGGGGTCCATCTGCCCCGCACCTCTATAGTCACCCAACACATTTTTGGGTGTCTTGATTGGGTCCAGCACCTTCTAAACTTACCTCTCCCAACTGTGCATGTACGGGAGGAGGTCTCTAAGACCACCCTTAAGACCTCCTTTAGAAATTCACTCTCGTCAAGGCCAAGCCTCGACGCCCGTGTTTGTGCAGCAACACCCTCACATTATTCTCTCTTCTGATTCAGAACCAAGTTCTTCTTCTTCCCCCATCATGGCTCAGCCAGTTGAGGAAGAAAATAATCTGGAACACCAGCTCCAGCGACTCAATGACCTCTTCCAAAACTTCGTGCACCCACCACAGCGTCCTATGATGCGGGACCACTACAATCCTGCTGCGGTGGCCATTGAGCCTCGAGTTAGAATCCCGATTGGAGGACCTGATTCCGAACTAAAGCCCAACATGATTCATGCTATACCTAAATTCCATGGGCTTAATTCTGAAGATCCCTTCCAGCACATCAAACAGCTTAAGCATCTGGCCCACACTTTTGGATCAGATGCGCAAAATCGGGATATTCTTCTCATGAAGATGTTCTCCTTTTCTCTTATGGACAAGGCCGCCCATTGGTATCAAACTCAGACCCGGCCGATCAACACTTGGGAAGAACTTCAATCCGAGTTTTTGAAAAAGTTCTTTCCCGTTGGTCGGACCAACGCCTTGCGCCATCAGATTACACACTTCACTCAACAATCAGGAGAACCTCTCCATGAGGCATGGGATCGTTTTCAGGATCTCATGAGGAAGTGCCCCCATCACGGAGTTCCTAAATGGGAACAAGTCCAATCTTTTTACCAGGGACTCCGTGAGGACATCCGCCTTTTCGTCAATGCAACCTGCGGAGGAAACATCATGGGTCAACATGAAGACACCGTATGGGAGATTCTCGAAAACATGTGCGAGAACTCCATCAACAATGACTCCATGGGATTATTCGACAGGACGAATACCCGCGCAGCGACGAATCTTAAGGGAGCACATGAGACGCAGGGCCTGTCCGCATCAGTCGACCTGGAATTAATGGCCAGTCGATTGGACAAGGTCTCAATCATTGAAAAGAAGGTGGATGAGCTGACTCAGCACTTGCAGCGAGCCACCTCTGCGCGTAACTCCTTTGCACAACCTCCTTCCACACAGGAGACGGTGCAAAACATCCTACACCGATCCTCCCCTGGGATGGATCCATATCCATCCCCATCTGATTCTTGGACTGGAAGATCATCCGATCCTTTCTTCACCAGCCGGGGGAACTCCATTCCTCCTTTCCCTGATTCTCAGGAGGTTCCTCAGACCTGCGAGGACCTCAACGCCATCCAGAACGACCCATTCTCCAACACTTACAACCCTGGATGGCGAAACCATCCCAATTTTCAGTGGGCGGGAAATTCCCAAACCCAAAGACCACCTTTTCAGTCCCGCCCACAGCCCTCTCATCACTACCAGCCGCCTCAGCCTCGGCCCAACCCTACTTATCCATCAGGGCCAAATCAAGATCAAATGTCCTTAATCCTTCAGACTCTGGCTGACATTCAAAAATCGAATGCGGCCATTCAAAAACAGCACAAGGACGAGCTTACTGAAGTTAAAACTCAGCTGGCCCAGTTGGCAAATTCTCGCCAGCCAGGCACACTCCCTTCCCAACCCCTTCCTAACCCAAATAACGTGCCAACCCAGAAGCGCGTTATGAATCCAAATTTAGGCCACGCTCAATGGATTTATCAGGCCCCTACTGCCCCATCTCCAGACGAGATGGAAGCCTCTACTTCTCGTACGGGATTTCAGCAGCAGCCACCCCTCCTACCAAATCCAAACCAAAATCAGGCCGGATTAAATTCTGTAACAACACGTAGTGGTAAGACAACTCAGGACCCGCGTTATCCAAACCACTCCCAGCCTGATAATCATGACCCTAGGATAGTTATCCAAGGTACCGCTGTTCCAGACCCACAACCTGGACCTATCCTAGAGGAACCAACCAAGATCCCGTTTCCCGAGGCCCTGACCAAGGGAAAGAAGACCACCAAACCCGTGGCCCCTGAGGAGGACCTGGTCAAGCTCTTTGAGCAGGTCCACATAAACATCCCCTTGATGGATGCAATCCGCCACGTACCAGCTTACGCACGATTTCTAAAGAATATATGTACACCCCAGCGTAAGCCGCGAACCAAGGGAGGGAGCCCAATTGTTCTGTCAGAGCAAGCCAGCTCTGTAATCCTTAGTAGACTCCCACCCAAGGCAAAAGATCCTGGAACTCCCCTGATCTCCTGTAAGATAGGTGGTACCCAATTTGACAGAGCATTGTTAGACTTAGGTGCATCTATAAATCTGATACCCACATCCTTACTTGACCATCTGGAAGAATCTGAGCTGAAACCAACTGAGGTGACATTACAATTAGCAGATCGATCTATAAAGTCACCAAAAGGGATTCTCGAGGATGTTATCGTAAGAGTGCGGGATTTCTATTTTCCAGTGGACTTTATAGTCTTAGACATGGATGCACCTGAGAACCCTAGGGATACACCAATCATTCTAGGGAGACCTTTCTTGGCTACTGCTAGAGCCAACATCAGCTGTGAGGAGGGCCAAATAGAGCTTAAGTTTGGAGATCAAACACTGAAAATTGATATATTTAAGGCCCAACAAGGAATTAATTGCGGCGTCATCGAGCAAATTTGTGACATCAAGACTTTGGTTGATGAATCACACCTCCAGAATGACTTGAGTATGCCTCATCAACCACAGAAGGATCTTGACCCGCAAACAGAGGAGTCCAACCCGGATGTCAACAACCCAGTAACTCCCACCCTTGAACCTCACATCTATACTGAACCACCCGCTGCTGCTGAAAACCCCATCCTCGAACTGAAACCCCTTCCTGCTCATTTGAAATACATCTTTTTGGGTTCTAATCAGACCCTTCCTGTGATCATCAATTCCAACCTCAATCCTGAACAGGAATCCCGTCTGATTGTTGTCCTCCAGCAACATCGCAGAGCCATCGGATGGACCCTCGATGATTTGACTGGAATAAGTCCCTCTTATTGTACTCATCATATCTATTCAGAAGAGGGCACACGACCTTCTCGTGAAATGCAGAGACGCTTAAACCCCAATCTGCAGGAGGTCGTGAAAAAGGAGATCATCAAGTGGTTAGATGCCGGGATCATCTACCCGATCTCCGATAGTCGTTGGGTGAGCCCGATCCAGGTCGTACCTAAGAAGGCAGGACTCACCACCATAACGACTGAGACCGGAGAAATCATTCCTACCCGATTAGCCAACTCGTGGAGAGTCTGTATAGATTACCGTCGACTCAATTCCTCCACGAAGAAGGATCATTTCCCACTACCCTTCATTGATCAAATTCTCGAAAAACTAGCGGGAAATAGGTTCTTCTGCTTTCTTGACGGGTACTCCGGTTATAACCAGGTGGCAATCCATCCTGAGGACCAAGAAAAGACCACATTCACCTGCCCCTTCGGAACATACGCTTTCCGAAGGATGCCTTTTGGTCTTTGCAATGCACCCGCTACTTTTCAGCGATGCATGCTTGCCATATTCTCAGATATGGTAGGTGATTATCTGGAAGTCTTCATGGATGACTTTTCAGTTTTCGGAGCATCATTCGACGATTGCCTCCAGCACTTGGTCCAGATACTCAGGCGGTGCATCGACGTGAATTTGGTTCTTTCCTGGGAAAAGAGCCATTTCATGGTGCCTGAGGGAATTGTCCTGGGACACTCAATTTCGGAGAAAGGTATCCAAGTGGATCGAGCTAAGGTTAATCTGATTTCTCGCCTTCCTATGCCTAGCTCGATCAGGGACATCCGATCCTTTTTAGGGCATGTCGGTTTTTATCGACGATTTATCCCTGATTTTTCAAAAATCGCACGCCCCCTGACCACTCTTCTCTCCAAGGATGTTCCCTTCGAAATCTCCAAGGAATGCACTCAAGCATTTGAAATCCTGCGTGACCGAGTCACCCAAGCCCCGATCCTACAGTCCCCTGATTGGTCTCAACCCTTTGAGATCATGTGTGATGCATCCGACTTCGCTGTAGGAGCGGTTTTGGGGCAGAAAAATGACAAGAAACCTGTGGTCATTTACTACGCCAGCAAAACACTCGATGAGGCTCAGCGTAACTATACAGTTACTGAGAAAGAGCTGCTAGCTGTAGTATTTGCCCTTGAGAAGTTCAGATCATACCTTCTGGGTTCCCATGTCATCATATACTCGGATCACACGGCTGTGAGGCATCTCCTTGCAAAGAAGGACGCGAAACCTCGATTGATCCGATGGATCTTGCTGTTGCAAGAATTTGACCTCGAGATTCGCGATAAAGCGGGAAAACAAAACGTGGTAGCTGATCACTTGTCCTGTCTTCCTTCTGAAATGATAGACCCTTCCGGACCCATCACTGAGCATTTTCCCGATGAGCACCTGCTGACTATTGGTACTAGCCTTCCATGGTTTGCTAATATTGTAAATTACTTGGCATCTCATCAGACCCCGTCCGATTGGCCGAAGGCCAAGAAAGACAAATTACGCTCCGATGCCAAGTATTACATTTGGGAAGACCCGTACCTCTTCCGCATAGGTGCCGATCAGATCATCCGGAGATGTGTCCCGGAAGGGGAAGTCAACAATATCCTCTCTTTCTGCCATGACCAGGCATGCGGTGGCCATTTTGCCGGGCATAAAACCGCATCAAAAGTCCTCCAGTGCGGCTTTTACTGGCCCACACTGTTCAAAGACGCATACAGTCATTGCAAGGCATGCAGTCGTTGCCAGACTTTGGGCAACATGAGCCATCGCGACATGATGCCTATGCAACCGATTCTAGTATGCGAAATCTTTGATGTTTGGGGGATTGATTTTATGGGCCCCTTTCCTGTTTCGGATGGTTTCGAATACATTCTGTTGGCTGTGGACTACGTGTCCAAATGGATCGAAGCCATACCGACCCGAACCTGTGATCACAAAATCGTTCTCAAATTCATTCATCAACACATTTTCTCAAGGTTCGGGATTCCTCGTGCAATAATCTCTGATGGGGGGACCCATTTCACAAATGCTCAGTTTAGGTCACTGATGACCAAATACGGGGTGTCTCACCGAATCTCTACTCCTTACCACCCCCAAACTAATGGTCTAGCTGAGCTGTCGAATCGGGAGATCAAGAAAATCCTACAGGTCACTGTTCGACCTGACAGGAAGGACTGGTCGTCCCGACTTCCGGAAGCATTGTGGGCCTATAGGACCGCCCACAAGACCCAATTGGGCATGTCTCCCTTTAGATTGGTGTACGGAAAGGCATGCCACCTTCCCGTCGAACTGGAGCATAAAGCCTATTGGGCAGTACGGAACTGTAATCTAGATCTTTCCAAGGCTGGGACCCACAGAAAACTCCAAATCAGCGAGATCGATGAATTACGCACAGACGCGTACGAGAACTCGCAAATCTACAAGGAGCGGGTTAAAGCCTTCCACGACAAACACATCTCGAGAAAGATCTTTCATCCTGGTCAAAAGGTCCTACTCTTTGATGCCCGACTCAAACTCTTCCCAGGAAAACTGAGATCTAAGTGGGTCGGACCATATTTGGTCCGACAGGTTTTTGGAAATGGAGCAATCGAAATCAGTCCACTCAGCCACGATTCTGAACCTTTCATCGTGAATGGTCAAAGACTCAAGCCGTTCATTGATGTAACTTCTACTGATTTGGCTGAGGCATCTCATATCCTCCTTTCCCCTTGAGCTTATTGCGCCCAGCCGATGGCGTAAAACTCAGCGCTTAACGGGAGGCAGCCCGTCATTCTCTTTGAAAACCTGAAACTTGTTCTGACACCTTTCAGCACTCGAAGTTCACCCTGAACTAAGACCCCCTAGGTTACAATGAGGACATTGCAAATCTTAGGCATGGGGGGGTAGGAAAGTGCAAAAACTTGTAAGAAAAGGTTTCAAACAAAAAAAATTCACATATGCCAAAAATACCATAAAAATTAAAAAATTTTTCGAAAAAGAATAAGAGGAAAAGAGGAGAAGGAAAATTTTGTGAAGGAGAAAAGAAACAAAATGAAAAAGGAGCACATGGAAAAAAAAAAAGAGAGTGATAGTCATTAGTAAGAAACTAAGGAATTAACCTAAGTTCTAGACCTCATTCAAGAAAATAACTGAAAAGTGCACAATAAGATTAGTAAGAATGCAAACCTTAGGCATTCTTGAATAGACTCTTAGTACTCATTAAGATCTGGACACTCCTCAAGAGGTTGAGGAAAATGAAAAGCTGAAGTATTAGGTCTAAGGCAGGAAGTATTCGGCCTCGTTAACTAATTTTTGGTTTACGGGACTCAGTAACCTAAGCACCCTAATCTCACACACAGCCTGGTTCAGTAAGCGTAAAAATCAGAATCACGCAGAAGCGTCGCAAAAATCTGAAAAGAACACCTAGAATAGGAATGGCCGATCAACACAAGTTGATTTGGACGAGTTCCCAGCGCGGAGAGGCGGGAAATCCCCTCGAAGATGCGTAACAAAATATCATCTCCTCGGTGCTTGTCTCTTAGGATATTTACATATCCTACGGGGGGCATGTAAGCACTCTGCTGGTTCAGATTCCATGGATGGCATTATCTCGAAGTGTCAATTGCCAGGGTCTGGATTCGGCCACGGAATACCATGGATGGGATTATCTCGAAATCTCAATAGCCAGGGTTCCGGGGGTTGCCATGGGCGGTGCTATCTCGAAGCATCGATCGCCAGGAACCCTTGAGGATTGATGATGGGAGCAAGGAATCTGATACAGACCGTGTTGAAAAGCCAATCCTAGACTAGAACTAAAAAGAAAAAGAGAGAGAAAACTCTCCAAACAGAAAAAACTTTCTATCTCTCTCTTACAAAACGCACTGCGAACTGAGCCAGGGCTAAAATCATTTCAAGCACGGGTGCTTTAACCACGAAGTCCAATAAACCTTAGGTTAGTTCTTGTGGGCCTTAAAAACCTTTGCTAAAAGACTGAGGCTAAGGCTAGACAGATTTGGATCTTGATTGGTACTAGAGTATCTTTTAGGCCTATGGTCAGCATTCTAACCTAATCTATGCTCAAATAAAAAGGCACTTATCTAAAACCATTGAAAACTTCATGGTCTAGAACAAGGGTTGAAACCTTAAGTTTTTTTGCTAAGGGACTAGCAAAAGCTAGGCATGGGGGTATGATGAGAACCTCATCATGAGCCATAACTAGCTCATTTTGACCCAATACAAAGGATAAAAGCTCCTACATATCTCAAGGAAAAGCTTAACTCAGAGAATTCTGAGTTTGAGAAGAAAACAAGTCATAAGGGGTAAAAGTGCAATTTTACCAGTATAATCTGCATACAGGGTAATTCAGGGCCCAAACATAGGTCAAAACAGCTTAATAAGAATAAAAGTGGGATGAGATGATCTAGCAAGGGCTACAGCACTTCCAAGGAACCAAATGATAATCTGTAACCCTAAAACAACCCACTTCAATTCACAAGGTTCGAGGCAAAGTAAAAATAGAATAAACCCTCTAAAATTCATAGAAAAATAATCTCTGGGGTTTAGAACCATCAATTTGGCCTTTAGAACCCATTTTGACCTACATTGAGAACCATGCCCAATTAATAACTTAATTTGGGTTTTTGCGCAAATTGACCGGTCAAACAAGGTTTAATATGAAAATAAAATTCACCATCAGATTCCTTAGGTCCTAATTAGTCATGTATAAAAACTTGAGCCTAAGAAGAAACCTCCTTGACCGACTTCACACTTTGGTCCTCATATATTTACTCTTTGGCCCTCAACTTTTGAACCCTCGCATTTTGGCCCCTAACTCTCCTTCGTTCTTTGCAAACAGGTCCCTCCTGCAAAACCCTGCCAGCACCATGCTCCGGCGACCTTGCGCGGAGCATGGCGCCGCGCAGGGTAAGATGGAGGACCTGGCAAGTGTACCGGGGGTGCCCTGCGTCGTCAGCCGTCGCAGGAGCACCCCCATGGTCATTGTAGCCCCCCATACCGGCCGTGCGAACGCACGGACGGTATGGGTTCGTATTCCGACCATTCTCCGGCGAGGGAGACACGTCGTCTCCCTCCGCCTTCCTCCCTGCTTCAAGCCTATAAATACCCCCCCGCCGTTCCACCGACGAAGGAGCCTGGATCTGACGGAGAAAACCCCCAGCTTTCTTCTCTTCTTTCTCCGGCAGACGCTCACCAGCTCCGGCGACTTCCTCCCCCTCCACCTCTTCGCTCTGCCGCACTACCAGCAGCAGAGACTTCCTCCCCTGCTCTTTCCGCGCCACGCCGCACCCAGCTGGCGCCTCTCCAGCCCTCTGCTCGCCGCCGCCCCTCTCCCTGAGCATCGTCTTCTCCGGCGACAGTCGATACGACTGTCGCCCTGTTCCTCCCCCTTCGTCCCTGCAGTTAAGTTAGACTTACTCCCCTTCTCCTCCTCTTTCTTTCCCCGCTTTCGATTTAATCAATTAAGCCCTCTACCGACCCTGTTCACCCTCACCCTCTCCGCCTCCGACCACCCTCCGGCGAGCCGCTCCCATCACCTCAGCGACCCACACGGCTCGCCGACCACCGCAGAACCTCCGCCTCCTCACCCTGATCCTCTTCCGCCCCTCCACTTCCCACCAAACACCCTCTGCAGACCCACCGAACACACCCACTCCCTCGCTCACAGTTTGACCTAGGACGACCTGATAGCTCCATCTCACCCCCTGCAGACCCCCTGACCACCTTCGCCGTGCCACGGCGAAGGTCCCCCGCCTGTCTGATTTGGCCGAGAGGCCGTTCTATTGATTTCAGGTTCCAGGCCTTGACCGCCATTGGCGAGGAAGCTCGAAGCTTGCTCGAGGTTGCTCCAAGCCTAGATATCCCAGGTTGAAGAGCCACGGCCAGCGGAAGAGTCTTGCGCACACACCCTGGCCCTCAATTGGAGTTGCGCGCCTCAACAGCTGTTGCAATTGGAAGCGCCTTCCCTGCTGCAGGCGTGAGAGAAAACGGGTGCGCGGATAGTCCCACCTCGGAACCTTCTGAAGCCACACACCCACATAAATTGCAAAAGTGCCACCATCTGTTTGCCTCAGTTACCACGGGGTGAGGTCCCTCTCACCCGACCCGACCCGACTCGGCCTCGTCCGTGACCACGCTCCGCGGACCTGGCCCGACCCGATTAGACTGACCTGCACTCCTCGCCCACCACGCACGCCGGTGGGCCTGGACCCGGGCCTGACCCGAACCCGATTACCCGGTAGCGCTCTGGGAGAGCTTCCGAAGAGTGATTTCAGAGAGAGAGATACGCGGGGGAGGGGGGTAGAGTAGGTTTTTGCCTCTTGACGAAAAAACTCTGAAGTGTGCAGGCCAAAGAAGAAGGAGCTGCTGCACTGTAGCGAAGGCATCGTTAAGTCGTCTCAGCACCGGGGCAGACGACGGAAGGTCAGCAGTCAAGGCAGGTGAAGACAAAGAAGAAGAAGGAATGAAGAGAAGCAAGAAGCAAGAAAAGAAGAAGACGATCTGAAGAAAAAGAAAGAAAAGAAACAAGGAAGAACAGAAGAAGAAGAGCACGAGGGGAAGATCTGAAGAAAGCAGAAGAAGAAGAAGAAGAAGAAGAAGAAGAAGAACAGGAAGAACCAAAGACAAAGAGGAAGAAAGAAGAAAAGAAGAAGAAGCCAAATTCTCATCTCTCTCTCTCTCTCTTTATTTTTGTAATAGAACTTGTATATCTCTAGAATACAACTTGCTCCCTGAGTTCGACCTCGGGAACTCTTTTAATTTTCCGAGTAAAAAAAATTTTATATGAAACGTTGGTAACAACCGGCTTTACTACAACGATATAACACAACCCGGTCAAACCCGCCGTTATCATTAAGCCCATAGAATTTTGGTATGGCATGAATCATGTTGGGCTTTAGTTCAGAATCAGGTCCTCCAGCCAGGATTTGGACTCGAGGCTCGATTGCCACCGCAACGGGATTATAGTGATCTCGCATCATGGGATGCTGCGGTAGGTTCATGAAGTTCTGGAAGAGGTCATTTAGACACTGAAGTTGGTGCTCAAGATTGTTTTCTTATTCAACAGGCTGTGCCATGATGGAAGAAGGAGAACTAGGTTCTAAATCAGAGGAAAGGTTTATGTGGTGGGGTTGCTGCACAAACAAAGGTACCGAGGCTTGACCTCAGGGAGAGTGGATTTCTAAAAGAGGTTTCAAGGACCTCCTACCAAACATGCACCGAAGGATTGGATGAGATTAGAATGTGCTGGACCCAACCGAGACACCCAACATATGTTAGGTGACTATAGAGGTTCAAGGCGGATGATACCCTGAGAATTACCTGGGCAGCCAGAGAGGGAGAGTCCTGCGAAGTCCCCTACACGGTAGAGCATCCCTATGGGTTACAGGGTTTCCCCCACTCGACCTCTCTTGTCATTAAGATTCCAGGTAGACCAGAATGGAGACCTTGACCTCTTAAGTCTACCTCTTTTAGTTAATATCAAGGTGCTTAGGGTTCCACTTGAACTTTAAGCATTTTGAGTGCAAAGTGACCTAATTTAAAGGTTTGTTGACCCAAAGGATCAACTTCACCTCTTTGCTCCTTTGAGAGCTTTTTAGGTCTTTTCTTTTAGGGTTCAAGTAGATTAAGAGCCTGATTTGCTTAGGATTTCTCTTGAATGGATCTTTCCAAACAAGGCTTAGGCACACCTCTTTTTGGATTTTTTGCTTCTTTTCTTAGAAAAAGATGTGTCTCTAAAACCCAAGCTTGTAATCCTTAGGTTGGCTCTAGTTGGTCCAATTTAGCTGCCTCAGAAATGGGTATCTAGGGCTCAATCAAGAAGGTTTTAGCTCTAGTACCTTAGGTGGATATGCAATTAGAAATGTGTTGAAATTAAAAATTAGGCAACTTTTATGACTTACTAGGTATAGAAACAGGTAGCCCTAGATTGATTTTTCTTTATTTTTCCTCTTTAGATTTCGAGGGGATTAAGAGAGAGGACTAATAAAAGTTTACCTGTCCCCTGGTGTGGTTGTTATGCGGCTACTTTTCTTTCCTCGGCTTTCCCTACAACAAACACAACAAAAGAGAGAAATTAAGTCAGTAATGAATCAAAAATTGTGATTAAAGCTTCTAAAATGCCTGTTGCCTCTTGGCAACATCGCCAAAAATAATCGCTTGTTACGACGAAATCGTGTTTTTAAAAGGATATTCATTGCAGTATATTTGAAAACGTCGTATAAACAATTATCAATTTTTATTTATTCAAAATTCAAAAAATATTCCGAGGTCGAACTGAGGGAGCAAATTTGTATTTTAGAAGCAAAATCACAATCTCAAATTTTACTTGAAAGATGTTCAATAATCATGCAATGTAGATAAATGCTAGAGAGGAAAATGTAAAAAGAAATAAATTCTTTTTTTTCTTTTCTTCCTTCTTCTCTTCTCTTTCTTTTTCTTTGCTTTCTTTCTTCTTTCTTTGTCTTTGGCCTTCTTCAGACATCTGATTCTATGAATCAGATGCCTTAACTGACAACTGCTACAGTGCCTTTACTTTGATTCTCTCTTCAACCGAGCCTTCTTCTTCTTTCTTCCTTCTCCTTGGTTTCTGCTTCTCTGTCTTTGGCCTTCTTCTTCCTTGTCTCCTTTGCTGCTACAGTTTCCTTCCTCCTCTAGCCTTAGCTTCCTCTTTCTTCTCTGCGGCTGCCTCCTTCTTTCTCTGTCCTTAGCTTCCTCTTTCTTCTCTACGACTGCCGACTTCAACTCTTCCTCTTCAGCAGCACCTTCTTCTCCCTTAACTGCTCCTGCCTTCTCCTTCTTTCCCTGCACAGAGCGAAGCAAAACCTACCCGTACTCTCCCCGCATCTCTCTCTCTATTTCGCTCTCAGGATAGCTCTCCCAGAGCCTTTGTGGGTTATCAGGTCGGGTATGCGTGCCCGGGACCAAGCCCACTGGCGTGCGGCAGTGGGTGAGGAGTGCACGGGTAGTCAAGTCAGGTAGCCAAGTCCGTGGAGGTGTGGCTCGCGGACGAGGAGTGGTGGGCAAGGGGACCTCACCCCATGTCAAGAGGCAACGAGCCTATGGAACTTTTTCAATTAAGTTGTGCCTCCCGCTTGTCAGCTTTCGAGGTGGGATAAATGTCCCACACCCTTGCGCGAGTTGCAATAGCAGGTGTTCCCTTTGATTGCGAAGCTGCAAGGGCTTGTGGCTTCAATTGGTGGACTGGAGTCGTGCGCGAAGATGTTCTGCACGTCCTGGGATAGCAACCTGGGGCTGGTGAAGTCTGGAGCAGCTTGCAAGATTGCTCCAAGCTTTGCTCCAATGGCTGAGGGACGTCGGCACCTGAAAGCACCAAAACGGCCTCACGGCCTCATTAAAATGCTCAGGGAGCTTTGCCAAGGCACGACGAATAGGTGGCAGTGGTCGACGTGGCACGGGAACGGTTGTGGTGGCGTGCCTAGGGTTTCCTGTGGCGATGTAAATGGGTGTGTTCGAGGGTACTTTTGGGTGGTCGATGGAGAGATTGGTGTGAGGTGTTGTGATCAGTGAGTCTAGGCGGAGGTCGTAGGGTGGTTGGCGAGGTGTGTGGAGGTGCAGAGCGGCGGGGGTACCTCACCGGTGGTCTGCCGGAGGTGGAGACGATAGTGGTGGTCTGTGGTTGTCGAGGGGTGGAAATAGAAATTGGTTGAGGGAAAATGAAGAGTAGAGGGAATGAAGAGTAGAGGGAGAGGAACTTAAATGAGGGACTTGGAGCAGGGGGGGTGGTGGGGGGCGGAGGGCGAGTGGCACGTGTTTGCCGTCGCCGGAGATGAAGACCCTGAGATGGAGAGGCGGCGACAACGAGGAGGTCAGAGAGCCTCGTGCGGGTACGGCATGATGCGGAGGAGTGAGGCGGAGATAGCTCTGCCACTGGTACGGTGGTAGAGCGATGAGAAGAGGGAGGGAGATTCGCCGAAGCCTACGGGCAGATGGCCGGAATAGGAGGAGATGAAATTGGGGGGTATTCTCTGGTCAAAACAGGCTTGCCAGAAGCGGAGGGATCTGGGCCTGCTTAAATAGGCATGGGCGGAGGGAAGAGTCACACAGTTGTGGTCGAAAGTCTTCCCCGGAGGTATGGCCGGAGTAAAACCCATACCTCTCAAGCGCTCGCACAAGAGGTATGGGGAGCTGCTCATGCGGTGGGAGCTTCGCAAGGAGCTCCCCTTTCAAATCTAGGAGCATCTCCCCATGGAAATGAGGAGAAAACCTCCTCGCAAAGTCGCTGGCGGTATGGGTCCTTGCTACCATGGTATAGGGACCAAAATGAAGAAAGTGACAAAAAGTTGAGGGGGTATTTGCAAGGGTTTCCAGAAGTTAAGGGTCTGAATGTAATTTGGTGGACCAATTTGCAAAGTAGGTCAAGATGACCTTCCCTTAGGTCCAAATTTTGGTAAAAACCTAATTTGGACCTAAGGAATCCAATGGTGTAGTTGAAATTTAGGTTTGACCACGTTTGATTGGACATTTTACACAAAAACCTAAATTAGGTTAAATATTGGGCATGGACCCCAATCTAGGTCAAAATAGGTTTCAAAGGCAAAATTGAAGGTTCTAAATCATAGGGGATATTTTTTCATAAATTTTAGAGGGTTTATTTGATTTTTATCCTACCTGAAACCTTGTGAATTAAAGTGGATTTATTTTAGGGTTACAAAATGTCATTTAATTCTTAAATTTCACAATAACTCTCTTCTGACTGAACCATCCAACTTTTTCTCTTATTAAGCCCAATTGACCTATGTCTAGACCCTTAGAAATCCCGTTGATGCACTGCAATGGTAAAATTACAGTTTTACCCCTTGTTTCATGTTCTCTTCCCAGATTAGTGAACCCTTGAATTAAGCCTTTCTCTTGGTTATATAGGAGCTTTTGTTCACTTTATTAGGTCAAAATATACTAGTTAGGGCTCATGATGAGGTTCTCATCATCCATGGAGACATATGTTTCCTCGTACCCCAGCTCAGGGATCTCAAGTGAAGAAATAAGATCATCCTTAATTGGTTGCTCTAAATCAATCTAGTTTAGCTCGTAACACGTGTCCCCCCTAACAGGTGCCTGAGCGGGTTTTGACATTGGCTCTCCTGAAGGGGGTTCATCTTGGGAATCATCCCATGATTGAACTAAAGTAATCATAAATTTCATTCTAGAGCCAATCCAACATCTGGGCTCTTATCCTTAACATCTTAGAGCCAATCCAACAAATACTTATTCAGATCATCAATCATTTCAATCAGGGGCTCCAATTCTTCAGTGCAAGGTATTGGTTGAAGTTCTAAAGATTGTATAACATTCCTCAAGTTAGCCAAAACCTTATCTTGAACCTGGTTAATTTGAACCAAATGACTTGGTTCAAGGTTGGGTAGGTTTGGGATCAGTGCAAAGGAGTTAATGAATTGAGATTCGTGATAACCTTCCTGATAATAAGTCATTTCGGATTGTTTAAAAGGTGGTGATGACCTAAAGGCAGTGTATCTTTCTTGATTGTAGATCATATTAGGTTGTCCATGAAAGGGCTGCGATCTATAATCGATGTGGCTCGAAGAAGAATAGAAATCACAATTATGGTGCTCAAGGTTTGACTTCGAACATGAAGGTCTGAAACTGTATCCCCAATCCGGGTTATCCCAACTAACAGATGGTTGATTACAATACGAGTCGGGATAATTGTCATGTTGAGGATAAGTCATAACAGGAGGGAAAGAGCGGGAATGCGTATGAAACGTGGAAAGATTCATGATAGAAGGGAGGAAGAAAGGCACCCTGCAATACAAATAATCAAACATGTCCTTAAGTAGGCTAACCTAAAGACCTACAGACTCCCAGAACCTGTCTTGAGATAAAGAAATGATTTGATCTACATCTGTCTGTTCAATCCAACCAGTTAGAGGGAGGGACTAGGGAGAAGGTTCTTCCTTCGGCTTGCACCTCCGGTTCCTAATGTAAGCCCCAGCCACGATCGTTTGATTCTGCTCCCCTAGCTAGATGTCAGAGTGAACGGTAGAAATAGATTACTTGAAAATAATCTCATTCTGGGCTCCGAAGAGCGAGTCAAATCCTTAAGGCCAACGTCTACTCTGTTTTATTTAGGGCTAGGTTTGAATGTGCTTTGGAATGTGATGGGCCCTTTATTTGGGTTGTGCCCTTAATGATTGATTGATGTGTGTGTGCGTGCACAACCAGTGGTTTTCAAGCAAGATTATTTTTGATGCAGTGAATTTTAGGATTCAAATCTTACTTAGTAGCTTTTAGGATTCAAGTTTAGGTATTTTCAATCAAGTTTTGATGGCATACCAGGTTTTGAAAGCACAAGTGAAGATATTTTCCTTTGAAGCTTAAAAGAATGTGGAGTGCCTGGTAAATCCCTAAGAGTTGAACCTATGTGGCAGCTACTTCATGAGTTGATTTTAGTTGAAGTGGTGCGACTCAATCAACTCAAATAATCAGGCTGTTGTACCAATTAATTAGGCACACAAATGATTACCTAATCTGATTTCTACACAATTATGTGTTTGGGTGTGTGTACCAGTTCCAAAAATCGGTTTACCGGTTGAGTTTGAAAATCAGATAAGGTTGTGCACCTCTGTGAGATTTTTTTAAGTTTTCTTTTTAAATGCAGAGGGTAAGGTGGGTGTTGGTGTCAAACAAACAATCAAAACTAACCTTAGGGTTTATAAGAACACCTAGGTTGATTTATGTTTATGTTATTACGTGGTGGAATGAAATCTAATGGGTGGGAGGTGGGGGTAAACTTACAGAACCTTCAACAGCACTTTGCTTCAATCTTCCACTTTTGCTCATCTCAAAAGAGTATCTGCAATCGCAATAAGAAAGGAGAGAAGTGAGGTAAACGACTCGTAAGTTGGAAAACGCAAAAAATAAAAGAGCATCGCCTCCTTGGCAACGGTGCCAAAATGTTGACTACAGATGACTACGCTATAGAAATTGGATTTGAAAATCTATCGTTGTAGTTCGAGTCGTGAATAAATTTGTTCAACAAATAAAATTTATACCAAAAAAATCTGTAAAGAAGTTCCGGGTCAAACACAGGAAGGCAAACATTTGATTAAAAATACGTGTTTTATTTGTTTGTCACAAAATAGATTAGCTGGTCGAAAACTATCTATTTAACAAATAATGAATAGGAGAGAGAGAGAATATTACAAATAAAAGCAAAAGGGATGTAGAATAAACATGGATTTTATTATCACAAATTGTTCATTACACTACTCATTACGACTAGAAAGCGGGAAATGATTGCACTAGAAAGCAGTAAACCTACTCTAGAAAGCATTGAAGAGAATGGAGAGAGAGATATCCTCCTCGACGATTGCTTGGAGGACGAGTCGGAAGGGACGATGCCAGAAAGACTAGGAACGGAGAGGGAAGAAGGAGGACAAAGTAGGAGGAATGGGAACGAAGCAGCACATCGTCGTCACGGGATCTGCTTCTCGAATGCAGAGAGAGGACAACCACAGGATGCTCCACGAAGGGGGACGAAGGTGGAAAAATTTTGATTTCTACTCTAGAGGAGCATCCCAGGTGTGGGACAAGTTCTCAGAGCTTTGGAAGGGGTAAGAGAAGAGAAGAAGGGATGAGAAATTCCTAGGGTAGGGGTTTCCTTTTATAGTTGCAAGGAGTAGGTGTTGGTGCTAGAGCACCACGATCATTTGTTTTGATGATAACAAAACACGTGTTATTTAACATTTGCAATTTGAGTCCTAGATTTCAGGTCAATTGCAAATGTGGACGTGTTTAGACGGAACTCGAGCTCGCATCCAGGATGGATTGGAGGAGCTTAATGAAGAACAGAGGAGGTTCGCGTGGAGCGACAGATTGAAGATAGAAGACAAGAAGAATAGGATAGATTCTTTTTAATCCTTTCTTGTATCTCTTGTCTTTATTTTCTTGCTCTTTTTATTTTCCATAGAATATTGTTAAAGATCCTCAAAGTACCCTAACAGTAGTCCTAGGAACACTGGCACAACCCTAGGATACTTAGGTTTTCTGTAGAATACTTAGAAAACCAATATAGGGTTCAAACAGCACTTCCAGACGTCTAATTCCCAAATCAGACGTCTGATAATGTATTTTAAGACGTCTGACTGTTGTTTCAGACGTCTGATAACTGTTAGGCTGGACATAGTTAGTTCTGTCTGATGAAATCAGACGTCCATACCTTAGACCAGACGTCTTAGGAGACGTCTGATGACTTTGCCAGACGTCCAATTAGTGGACCGTTGGCTGGCTTAGCATACACTCAAGAATATGACTGTTAGAGCCTTATCAGACGTCCTTAGGCCTTTCCAGACGTCTGATAAATGACCGTTTTGCCTCGGCTGACCCAAAATCTCTTCTCAGAGATTTTCTAGCCGTTGCAACGTTTGGAAATCAATTCCCACAGTAAAAGTAGGTTTCCAGACGTCCAGTCATAGTACCAGACGTCCTATATGTTGTCTGATGGACTTGCGCAAAAACCCTGTTTAGATCTGATCCAAGTCAGGAAGAGACCCGCCCAAAATCAGACGTCTGACCTTGAAATCAGACGTCTTAAAGTGGCCTTCCAGACGTCTGATGCCAGAGTTAGACGTCTGATAACCCTGTCAAGTGTAATCATTGTCCTGATTTCGGCCTGATTCTCTTGGGCTTTGTTCCTAACGGCTATAGAACCTTTCCTAAGCCTTCCAAAGCCTTCCTAAGGCCTCTATAAATAGAGGGGAGCCCTTGACACACCAACACACACTTGGATACACTTAGCTACACACTTTCACACTCTTTTGTGTCCAGAAAAGATCTTGCTCTCTAAGCTCAAGTTCTACATCTTGAGAGCATCAAGCTTCGCGCACCCGCTCTCCTGCCATTGTTTACGAGAGCGACATTGCGCCATCGCGTGGCACACGCACCGCGTCATCAACTCGACGCACTCCTTGCAAAGGGGAGTTTCCTTATTCCTATAGAAGCTAGGTTCATAATTACTTTGTTGGCTCTATAGGACTTGTTGTTTATTTTATCTTTGTTATTTGGTTGGGTATTCGCTTTGCGAATTCCCGTCTCCTTCGTGAGACAAAATCCTTCTCGTGGAGAGAAGGGGTTGAGGTACGCTACCCTCATTTAAGTAGCGTGGTTGTATTGAGGTTGAATCACCCTCGTTTAAAGTGATTCAGTTTAGTGGATTTTGATCAACTTGGTTGATCGGAAAATCCTAACTCGAGAGGGTTAGGTGGTGGTTTTCACCCGGTTTGGGTTTCCATCTAAAAACAATTGTGTACTTTGTGTGATTGCTTATTTGTGTGATTATTTATATTTCAATTCCGCATTTTTTACGTCACCCCCTCCTAGTAGGAATCTTTCAGTAGGGGCATTTTGGACATTACAACATTAAAAATATTAATTTAGGACCTTTAGTGACGGATTTATCCGTCACTAAAGGTCTGAACATGGTCAATGTGCGCAAGCCGCGCGCACTCGCTCACCTTCAGTGCCTTAAACGCCTATGCACAATCGCACACGCTCAGTCTTCCTATCAAGAGATCGGACAGCTTAAAACGCCCTTCGTCAGAGCCTTCAAATCTTCACTGTCGCATGCCCACGTGCGATGAGGCGTGCAAATGCGTGTCATCGTGCATACGCGATCGACGAACCTCCACTCACCATGCCTCCTCCCCTCGATCGCCCGATCTCCATCTGATGGCCCAATCGTGCTTGTGCCTGCACCTCCTCTGAATTTGAAGCACAACGCAGCTCGAACGTGCGCCCTTCACTTGTGAAGGGGCACTTGACCGCTGCACTACGCTTCCTCTTGAGGCAAGCGGATGTTTTTGTGTGCGCGGCTCTGCGGCCGTTGGATGAGAATCTGAAATAGAGATCTTCATTTTCGTTGAAAACTTTAACATAAAATGATGTGTCGTTGTATTTAATCGCGTGGTAGAAAATCGCTTTTCAAAACATTTTAATTTTCAGAATCTAACCACGAATAGTTAGGTCATCTCCACAGGGAGGAATAGGCCTATTGAATAAGTGAATGGTGCCTTGTTTATTCAGGAAACTCAGTGGTTCTGCATGCTAATTCGTATCATTCCTTTTCAAAATAAGTCACCATTCTAAGTAATTGATAAAAGAATTAGGTGTTTAAATGTAAAATTACCACAACCTAATATTCTATTAAGTAATAATCTTGGCAATGGTAAACAACGTAAATACTAATTTCCAATAAAACATTCCTTATTTGTGATAATGAATGTGGCATACTCTTATCTAATTCATGAGATACTCAACTAGAAGCAATTTATCAAGAATAGAGGGATATGCATGCAAATTCACCATAATATATTAATCTTGTAAATAAATGAATAGGACACCCACAATGGCATATGTTGTAATTTTTAATACCACTCAAAACAGAGCATTTGCTCTCTCTTGCTTGCATACGGGAAGGAGCGTCGGCGGGGCTATTAACACGCGAGGGAGGTTGGCTGATGTAAACACAATTACACTACTTCAAATGTCTATTTTTGCATGTTCTTAAGCATAGGATTGCATTTCATGATATAAATATTACATTACATGCATCATCTTGCATTTAGAATAGTTTGAATAAAATGGAGGTTAATTGTCTCCTTTTATGTGCTTAGACAGGGAAAATATTTTATCAGGGCCTCGGATTAAAGATCCAACCGTATGTATGTGATCAGGGCGACGATTGGAGCTCAACGACTCTAAGATCGCCCTAATCTGACATCCGTAGCATCAGATAAGTGACCTAGGAACCCTAGAAGATCAAGGGCCAGGATGGTGTAGATCCGCACTTCAGATGATAAATCCGACCGCACGGATGAATTCAGATCGACGATCGCAGCCCAACGACACAAAAATCAAGTCAATCCGACATCCGTGGCGCCATCTACAACTTCCAGAAGATGGACGGCCAAGATGGCGCCACGTGGTGCCATCTCAGCCGCCCAAACGGCCGCTTGCATTTTGTGAAGGCCCCCGCTCGATCGCTCTCCGCCGTCAGATGGAGATCCAACGGCTGTGGTCGCTCGCGCTTAAAAGTGTCCGCGCGACCATTTCGACCGCGTAGCGCAGCGGTGACGCAGCTGCGGGCGAAGCAAAGGTCGCGGGTTCGAGCCGCGGTGAGGGGCTGGAAGGCGCAGGCGAGTGGGCGTGGACGAGCATCAGATGAAGATCCAACGGCTGCGCGTGCTCAATCAGGACGACGCGCGATTGGACGCCCGCGCGTAACGTGCGATCGCACGTGGGCGGGCGCGCTACGCAGCGGGCGCGGACATGATTTAAGCCGTCCGATCTCGCGATCGGATGGCTGAAAAGCGGCGAACATGCGTGGCCGTTGAGCACATGAGCAAACGAGGAGGCACGCGCGAGCCAGCCACTACGCCCACGTTGGGGCTTTAGTGACGGATTTATCCATCACTAAAGACCCCTTATTTATTGTTTTGAAGTTATAATGTCCATTTTGCCCCCACTCCTTGCAACTATAAAAGGAGACCCCCTCCATACGAAATTCTCATCCCTTCTTTCTCCTCTCTACCCCTCCACCTGCTCGCGCGAGCCAGCCACTACGCCCACGTTGGGCCTTTAGTGACGGATTTATCCGTCACTAAAGACCCCTTATTTATTGTTTTGAAGTTATAATGTCCATTTTGCCCCCACTCCTTGCAACTATAAACGGAGACCCCCTCCATACGAAATTCTCATCCCTTCTTTCTCCTCTCTACCCCTCCAAAGCTCAAGAGAAGCTTGTCCCACACCCGACATGCTTCTCGTGAGATAAAGTCCAATTTTCGTTCCCCTTCGGAAGTGGATCCCGCGACGACGACGGCGTGCTGCTTCGTTCCCGTTCTTCTGCTTCGTCCTCCTTCGTCCCGCTTCGTTCTCCTTCACCCAGGCGTCGTCCCGTCCGGCTCGTCCTCCAAGCAATCGTCGAGGAGGATTTCTCTCTCCCTATTCTTTTTACCGCTTTCTAGTATAGATTTACTGCTTTCTAGATTAATCTACTCGTCCTCCAAGCGACCGTCGAGGAGGACATTTCTCCCTCCATTCTTTGAATGCTTTCTAGAGTAAATTTATCGCTTTCTACAGTAATTATTTTATGCTTTCCAGTTGTAATGAACAATCTCCTCAATGCAAAAATTCCTTGTTTATTCTACATCTCATTTTGATTTCTCTCTTACTCTCTCTCTCTCTTCTATTTATTGTAAATAATGAGATAGTTCTAAATTGAATTATTCTATAACAAATAAAAAGAAACGCGTAGTTTTTAAATCAAACGTCCGCCTCCCTGTGTTCGACCCGGAATTTTAATTTCGGTATAAATTTTATTTGTTGAACACGAATTCTTCGCTTTCGAACTACAATGACAAGTTTTCCAAAACCAAACACGTTAGCGTAGGTTCGTAGTGTTCAACATTGGTGAAGATGAGGCCGATCCGATAGAGGCTGCGGCGTCGACGGAGATGGCCAGTCGATAGAGAATCGCGGCTTGTGATGATGGCTGCGTGGAGTAGATGAAGCACTGCTACTGCATGGAGGTGAAGATGAAGCGTCGCTGCTGCGTGGAGGTGTGGCAATGCTACACAGAGAGGGACTGATGGTGGCGGTTGCGCGCGACTGCTGGGCACGGTAGAACGCTGGAGGGGGCACGGCTGTGGGGGTGCACGCTGCGGTGTGTGGTGTAGGGCACGATTGGAGTGGCCTGCGGTGGCGTGGCGCCTACGGTGCAGCGGAGGGGCTTAGTGTAGCTGCAGGGCGTGCGTGCAGTGCAGGGGCAGGTGCTGGGGAGGGGGATACGCCTGCGGCACTTAAGAGGGGCGAAGTGGGTGCGGTGATGGCACTAGTGTGGGTGCGGGTGGGGCGATATGCCTGAACAGGCCTGCGGGCGATGGCAGGCGTGCAAGGTGGTTGTGCTGTGCTGGTGCAGGTCTGGCAGGTGCAGGGGGAAGCGCTTGCTGGTGCGGGTGGCGAGGGCGGAGCGGGCGCCTGCAGGTTGGAAGGGTGCAGTGGACGGTGGTAGCGTGAAGGTGATGGCGCTGCAGAGGGGGTGCACACTGCAGTGAAGAAGGTGCGGTACCTGCGGGTGCCTGGTGGTGCTAGAGCGGGTGGAGGGAGCGGTGGAAGACTTGATGCACAGTGCACACGGTGGTTGCATGGTTCCTGGATGACAACGATCCTCTCTTTTTATCTCCTCCCCCGGTGCAAGTCAAGGGGTTTTCCAAATCCTTTACTAAACATGGCCGGCGCTGTTGGTGAGGTTGTTGAGGCCAGCCGTAAGTTGAGAAATTTATGGGGGAAAATATCTTTTCACCCCCTGTTCCACCATTGATTCTCCTCCCTCTTCTTCTCGATTATTCCTGATGGATAGATTTGGTGGAGAAGATGTAGCGAGTGCACTGTTGTGGGACTTGCATGAAACATAAAATAATTATATACTATGTTATAGAATGCGATAAAATAGATGTAAACTTAAATAATGATGCATGCAATCATTCTATAACTTAATGTAGTTATTAACAAACATACAATGTTAAAATAGAATTACTTAGGTGCAACAATAGTCCATTAAAATGGACTCATCAAATACCCCCATGACTAAGATTTGCTAGTCCCTAGCAAAAGTAAAAAATAATAGAAGTAATCAGAAGATTTCTTCTTTTCTTATTTCAAAACTTTAGAGATCCAGATAAATGTGACGTGATAATAGCCTAAGTAACAGATCCAAGTGAAAAAGCCAATTCGCATTGGGAGTTCGTACTTCACCCTTGGTAAATATTGTTGTCGGGATAGGCAACTACTTCCCTTGGGGATAAAACAAAAGATAATATGTAATTTGACCCCGACGTTTGGCTTAGGTAGGAGATATCGAGTTGAATGGATTTGTATTTGGTGGCACACACTCATCTGGTGCTACATGTAGTCTAGTACTACAGACTCTAGATCTCTAGACTATTAGACAAGTCAACTCAAAGAGAGGCTAAACTATGCTCTCTTGATGTTCCTGGGCACTCACTCTTTTCTTTCTTTTCTTTCTGAGATCATAAATCTCGCTAGACTTAGTAATTGTACTCACTGTTTGGTGGCCTCGCATGGCATCTACACTTCAATTAAAGTCCCAATAACTCTGCAACTAAGTTAGAGTCCTCAACCAGTATTCAGGCGATCAGAAATACTAAAAGGTAGGTATGGGTCATATTTGGTGGAACACGATAGGTGTTCTGTTGCCTTAGAAATAATGTTACATTATAAACTTGGACTTTTTTTTTGTAATATAATTGTTTCTTCTTTTTTTTTTCTTTTTCTTTTCTTTTCTCCCCCTTTTTTTATTTTATTTTTTATAAATCGACACAGACTTTTATTTATGAGGCTTATTAGGGATGATGATGGTTAAAAGGATATTGTGTGGCTTATTTGGTGGAAGTGCCTATTCTTGGCACCGAGAAGGAATGGATAAGACAGGCGTATTTTTGACGTTTGACACTATTACCCTCCTTCAGCTGAGGACTCTATGAAGGACGGTCGTAACCATCCACCATAGTCATAGCTTTATTAAGACTCCATCTCTATGTATCTGCCTTATTTGGTGACTCTCAGGAATTCACACAAAGTATACACACAGGAACAGAGAGTGAAAACTACGCCTAACTCTGAAGTATCATCATCTAATTGTCCAAAACTTAAGAGTCCTCACTAGACTTAGCGCACCAGTACTCTACTTTCATCTCACAAATATGAGGTGGATCTACTAGAAGATAGTATGCCTGACTCCCTATGAACTGTTCAAGGGTTTAGTAGACTACAAATGTTTATTGGTTTTCCTCAAGAATCCATTACCAAGTCTACGTATACATGAAAATAAAAGTATTGGATTCTAAACTTAAGAAATAATTCAGGAAGAAAAACCTCCAATGACAAAGGTATTTTGCTAGGGACTAACCCATTCAGCTCAAGAAAAGAGATTTTTTTTTTATATGCTAACCTAAATGCATGAATGCACCCCCCCATGCCTAAATCCTAGAATGTCCCCATTATAAAATTAAAACAGGAGGAGAAAGGAAAGGCATCACCTGACGACGGTGTTATTCCGACCGCTGGGTTGCCTCCCAACAAGCGCTGCATTTTCTGTCAGCAGCCAGACTTAGAAGGAACCTATAAGTCCGGTTCCAAACAGACAAGGTTAGGCCCTAAAAATATGCGTAAGAGTGCGGGCCTAGAAAACAGGTAGCCACGGATGTTGGTGAGCTGATAATGCAACGTAATACCAAATGCTCGCCAAAAGATATGAAAATGAAGAACCTCATTGACTACCTTGGGAGGTCTAGGAATAATAAACGGAATATGAAAAGGGACCTCCCAAAACGAAATAAGTGGAGGATAACAAGGATCCTCCAGAGCAGGACGGGTTTTAAAAGATATACACATTATTAGTTCAAACCCTTGAATGGCAAGAGTAAAAGTACAAGCATCAATCCACACTCGCCATTCTACCCGAGGATGTACTGGCCTGATATGTTCTCTAGAAACAATGTACATGAGCAGAGATCTGAGCCAAGGATCGGTTAGGGAGTATAAGGGTTGTTTGTAGTGTTGGAAGGTAACGGTTAAGTCCAATGAGGGCTTAGTTGGTGTTAGGTCTAATTCCAACAATGATTCAGATTGTGTATACTCCCTAACAGTTGTAGACAACAGGTTACCCTGCCTAGCATTAATGATCGGAGTCATATTTGAATCAAGGGTAGACTCCCAATTACAACTCTTTGATGGCAGGGTCAAAATGTCAGAATCATTATTATTCATCTCATCCCAAGATTCGTTTGGTTCGCTCAAATTTTTATCGGGGTGTATATGTGATTCATTAATGAAGACAGGAGTTGGATCAGTATCCTTAATTATTCCTAAAGGAAGATCAGTTTTAATATTTTGAAGCAAGCCTATATCATTGAATTCTTCATTCTTCTCAGGATATAAATCCTCAATTGACGTGTTTTGTTCCCGAGAGTCTCCCATAGACTTCTCATTATTTTGTTTGTCCTCCTCTAATATCAGCTCCTGCTTTGATGGAGGATGACTCTCAAAAGAAAGGAGGAATCTGGATTTCACCATATGGTTTATATCCTTTGCAGGTAAATCCTCAAATGATAAATAATTCCTCTGTGATTCACTCCAGATTTTCAGTCCAGGTTCCTCTATTGGGGCATCCCCATCCTTTGAAATAGACTCTTCATATCCCTGAGACCAAAATTGATCTAATTCATCCTCCATTCCCTTAGGGTCACCTTCATTGGGTGCATTTAAATCAGGATGCTGAATGGTAGGTGTTGATTCCCTAAGTGGAGGGTCAGGAGTAGGCTCACTAAAGGTAGAATGGGATTCCACCAAATAATCAATAGGGGAAGTGATAGGAATAATACGACCTTGACCCGGGTTGGTAGGGGTAAGCAGAATACTGCCATTGGGGTCAAGGTCCTCAAGAGGTACCATCTTCCCTTGCTTTTGACTCCAATAAAGCTCGGGTGGATAATCACTATGATCGTTCTCCTCTAGTGGCCATGTCTCATTGGAAGGGTCTAAGTGATAGCTACATAAAATTAGATCCCTATTATCATTGGGTTCTTCTGAATTATTTTCATGATGAGGGTCGTATGGGTAGGGATCAGAATTACTGGGAAGCGTGTAGCTAAGTTGTCTTATTTCTTCATTTAATTGTTGACTATTCCTCAACATCTCTCCCATGGATTCCATCATTTCTTTTTGTTGTTTTTGCATTTCCATCATAAAAGAGGAGAGGCTACTTTTATCAGGTTGGAGAGGATAGTCAATTTCAGGCTCTGGTTGCCTAGGGATATCGGTCCAACCTCGATACGGAAAATCATGAAGGGTGGAAGGGTTAGGTGTTTGCATGGAGTAGGGATTTCAGGGTTGGAAAATCCCGCTCCTAGGCTTTGCTCAAAAGTGGGAGTTATCAAGCCAGTACTCCCAAGATAAGAATAAGAATGATCCCATGAATTATTAATTTACCCATCAAAGGTTGGATACGCTCGGGGCATGGGATCCAGATTAAAAGATGAGAAGTATTGACTTTGATAATCTAACTGATAGGAGTAAGGGTGATCCATTTCTTTAAGCAAAATAATTTTAACTCTCTTAGGATTTAGAAGAATTCAAAATACAAGCAGAAACTTCCTAGAGAGTTCTACTATCAAAGCAAACACAGATTCAATGGGATCTATTTTTAGTAGATTGTAGGTCTTAGAATTAAATGTTCAGTTGGTGGCCAAACAAATTTTGCAAAAATTACGCTTCCTAGGCCAACCTTCGCGGGTGCCTATAACCAACTCGCAAGGGATGGAAGTCTTCAATCGAGCCCACACACGAGGAACCGAAGTAACTTGGTGGATAGGCTTGTTGATTTCCGACTAACTTCCCTTGTGGTGCAAAAGAGGAGAGGTAGAAATTTATCTAGTGACCTTATGTGTGAGGTGCACAGTGTCTCAAGTGTGCAAACATACGATCGTATTTTGATTTTTGAAATTTTGCAAACAGGATCCTTTTGCACACAATTTTCAGTCACAGCTTTTAAAGTCCAACCTCTTAGCAGTCCCAATTTTTAAAGTGACCACTGAATTAATTTGATTCAAGCACTTTAGTGGTCTTAGATTTAGGTTCAATGCATATGCATGAAAGGTAATTGATGCTCTAGAGAAGACGTACCTTACTCCAGCTTTCTTCGTGTAATGTATGCAATGCAGGAAAAATAAACTAGATGCTTCTCATTCAGTCCTAGATGGTCGTCCTATAGATATGCAGTTTCTAGCGATATATATATATTTTTTTTAATAAAAATAATAAACAAACAGACCTAATCTACTAACTAACCGAAATACAGTTCAAACAATGCAAATAATCCTATAATCTAAATAAATGGGAACACGCTCCCAAAAATATACTCCCACATACAAGAGCGATAAGAAATAAAGAGGCACTGGGAACACATTCCCAAAAATACCCGACAAGGGTCCAACAGACAGAAATTAAATTCTAATGTCTATCTAAACTAAATCTAACTAAGATCTACTGACTAAATCAGAAACAGGCTCCTCCATAAGCCTATGCACGTGGGATCAAGGCTCAAGTGTTCCTGTTGCTGGCCTCCAGGTGGCGTCAAGGTCCACCAAAAAGATCGTCTCCACTGTACGCGCCCATCACATTCGTCGCGTGTTTTTGCACAGAAGAAAATCCACAGTTAGTAATTCAGAAAAGCTTTCAAAATAGCATAAAAATAACATAAAATTCCTGAAAAACTTAATAGGCATTTTTCCTCCCTGGCAACGGTGCCATTTGAAAGAGTGATCTTTGTTTTTGTTGAAAACTTTAACATAAAATGATGTGTCATTGTATTTAATCGCGTGGTAGAAAATCGTTTTCAAAACATTTTAATTTTCAGAATCTAACCACGAATAGTTAGGTTGTCTCCACAGGGAGGAATAAGCCTATTGAATAAGTGAATGGTGCCTTGTTTATTCGGGAAACTCAGTGGTTCTACATGCTAATTCGTATCATCCTTTTCAAAATAAGTCATCATTCTAAGTAATTGATAAAAGAATTAGGTGTTTAAATGTAAAATCACCACAACTTAATATTCTATTAAGTAATAATCTTGGCAATGGTAAACAATGTAAATACTAATTTCCAATAAAACATTCCTTATTTGTGATAATCAATGTGGCATGCTCTTATCTAATTCATGAGATACTCAACTAGAAGCAATTTATCAAGAATAGAGGGATATGCATGCAAATTCACCATAATATATTAATATGATAAATAAATGAATAGGACACCCACAATGGCATATGTTGTAATTTTTAATACCACTCAAAATAGAGCATTTGCTCTCTCTCTTGCTTGCATACGGGAAGGAGCGTCGGCGAGGCTGTTAACACGCGAGGGAGGTTGGCGAAGACGAGGCTGATCCGATGGAGGCCATGAAATCGACGGAGATGGCCGGAGGTGGCCGACCGACGGAGAATCGTGGCCTATGATGATGGCTGCGTGGAGGAGTAGATGAAGCGCCGCTGCTGCATGGAGGTGTGGCAATGCTGCACAGAGAGGGACCGGCGGTGGTGGTTGCGCGCGACTGCTGGGCACGGTAGAACGCTGGAGGGGGTGTGCCTGTGGGGGTGCGCCTGTGGCGTGTGGTGTAGGGCACGACTGGAGTGGCCTGCGGTGGCGTGGTGCCTACGGTGCAGCGGAGGGGCTTGGTGCAGTTGCAGGGCATGCGTGCCAGTGCAGGGGCAGGCGCTAGGGAGGGGGATACGCCTGCGGCACTGGAGAGGGGCGCGCGCCTGCGGGCGTTGGGCGCGGGTGCAGGCTGGAAGGTGATGGTGCTGGAAGTGGGTGCAATGATGGCGCTGGCGCGGGTGCTGGTAGGGCGATGTGCCTGAAAAAGCCTACGGGCTTTGGCGGGCGCGCAAGGTGGTTGTGTTGTGCTGGTGCGGGTCTGGCAGGTGCAGAGGGAAGCACCTATGGGCACGGGTGGCGAGGGTGGAGCAGGCACCTGCAGGCTGGAAGGGTGCGGTGGAAGGTGGTAGCGTGAAGGTGATGGCACTGCAGAGGGGTTGCACGCTGCGATGAAGAAGGTGCGTGATAGCGATTTCACGCGGTTTGTTAAATACGTCGTTGTAACGAGCAAAACCGATCAACTCTTAAATTTATATTACTAGATAGGGGAGTATCTAGGGTCGTCCAAGGAGGCCAAATGTTTGCAAAAGTGATTCTCTTGCTTGGAATACAAATCTCAACTTTCTTTTTGGTATTTTTCAATATATCATTTTTTTTTTTGGATTAAGACAACATGCGAAATGGTGGCGGGAAGGTGATTTGCACTTCAAATTTAACTACTACTTCTAAGTGACAAGTAGAGCCTCTCCCTAAGCTCACTCTAGGCAAGTGGAGGCCTAGAATAATTAGGGAGAGGGAGTGAATCAATGCTAAAAAAAATGAAGCAAGTAGAAATGCAAAATAGAAAATTGCAAAGAAGGCAACTTAGATTGACGAAAAGTGTTTTACAAAAAAAACCTAGTAGAGGAATGCTTCTACTACTAGAAAAATTAAAATAAAGAAAAGTAAACACAAATCCTCTAGATAGATGGTGAAGAAGAGGGCTTCTTGCTCCAAGGTTGGTGGCTCCCAATCTTGAAAAGACTCCTTCAACTCCTTCCTTGCAATGCTCCGCCAAGGTGATGTCCTCCAAGGCAAGCCCTAAGGGGCAATGCCCTAAGCTTCTCTCCAAGGGTGGACGTCCACCCTAGGTCCTTCTCCCGTGCCTGACTGTTCTCCTTGAAGTGGAAGAGTCCTCCTCCATAGCGTGGCCCAAGTTGAAGAGAGTGGGGAGAAGAAGGCACCAAAAGGGCTGGTGATGTGCCCCTTTAATCTCCTTCTCTACTCCTTCTCCTTGGGCGTAGGTATAGGTGGATGTAGGTAGAAAAATACACTAATGGAGGATGCTCCAAAATGGTGGTAGGTGGTGGGTTTTTATAGAATAGGAAGGGGGCTAAGGTGTCCCTTGAAATGAAGGGCCCAGATGAAGAGATGGAGGTGGTTAAAGATCCTATGACCAAGGTGAGTTGGTGCCACCTTAAGGGACACCAAGGGGGTAGTTATGGGTGTTGACACCCCTTGATGTTGGCGCCAAAAAGGGTTCTAGAAGGTGGTCTAAGTTGGCGCCAAGAGGGATTCTAGGAGGGGTAGGTGGATGGCTAGGATGGCTTATGTGGGTAGGTGTAGGGTGGATTAAGGGCTGAAAGTTGGCACCAATATAGATGTGGTTAGGGGTAGTTTTTGGTGCCAACTTAAGGTGTCTTTTGGTGGTGATAATGGGGTGAAGGGATGGCTAGGAGGTGGCACCAACTTGAGTAGGGTAGCTAGCTTAGGTAGGCTTAAGTTGGTGGAGCTAGCTAGGGTTGACTTTAAAGGTGGTGGATGGACAAGGAGCTGGTTGCTAGCTAAGCTAAGCTAGCTTAGCTAATGGAGGAGTAGAGGAGAAGGTGTTGGAGCTAGGGTTTGGAGGGAGGAGCTGAGGAGGAGAAGTCAGGAGCTGAAACTGGAGCTGGCTGCTGTTGAAGAGGCTGGCATGGAGCTACTCTAGCTGGCTTAGCTTGCTAGTTCTTTGTTAGCTGCTAAGCCAAGCTAAAGTGAGCTGGCTTCTACCATAATGAGCTAAGGTGAGATGGGTCTGGTGCTCCAGGGGAGGGTCAAGCTGGTTGAGGCAGCTAAGGTAGCTTAGCTCAACTGAGTTGAGCTAAGCTGAGTCCCCGGGAGCTGGACTTGAGCTTCCTGAGCTGGGATGAGTTCTTCTTCAGCTGGCTAGAGTTGAGTGGAGCTGGATGTAGCTGGATCTGAGCTGGGGTGAACTCCTGTCAACTCAACTGAGCTACCTAGAGCTCCCTGTGGACTAGTGGGAGCTGAGATGAGCTAGACTCAGCTAAGTTGAGCTGGATCTGAGCTGACTTGAGCTAGGGTGAGCTAAGATGAACTCTCTTGAGCTGCCATTCAGCTGAGATAAGCTGAATGGAGCTGGGATGAGCTAACCCTAGTTCAAGTAAGCTAGGTTCCAACTGTGGTGAGCTGGATCAAGCTGAGTTCCAGCTAGTCTGGGCTTCTCCTTCACCATTTGCCTTCTTGAGTTCTAGGGTTTTAAGGATCTGTGTATCTGTACATCCCTAACACTCACAAAAACACATTAAAAAGACAATAAAAAATGCAATGCATGCCTAACCTAATTTATGCCTAAATGCAGCCCAAAAACCCATTTGCGGAGTAAAATCCTAAGAGCTAGGTTTGTTTTAATGCATAAGAATGATGATAAACTGGCGTTTATCACACCCCCATGCTTATCTTTTGCTAGTCTCTTAAAAAAATTTTAATTTTTTTTGGAAAATGGAATTTTTGGGAAATCTAATTTTTTTTACTTTTGAGGAGAAAAAGAGATTAAGGGACCTTGGTAGATTACAACACAGGAGGTATGGGATTTGTTAAAGATAAACATCAGGATTTATTTTTGGATTCAACCATTAGACAGAACGGGATCAATATATCCTCCAGAAAATTCACAAATTAACTCCTTGTTAATTCAAATGACTTGAAATGTTTGTTTTTAGGATTTTTCTGACTCATGAATCTGATTCGCAATTTGAAAAATCCTTTAAAACCTTGTGTCTGTGCTTGCAAAAAGCCAACATTTATAAGGGCATGTTAATTTCTTTTTTTTTCATACTTATTTTTAGCTTAGTCTTACAACAGATGTGTCGGGATCATCATTCCCGTTACCATTCCTCGAGGGGGCTCTGGCGCCAGTACTTCGGGATAGCACTGTCCATGACACCACCCAGGAGCTCACAACCCCAAAACACGATGCGGTGAAAAGGGGCGCTCCAAGCAAACTCAAGCTCTTGCTCCGACACTATAGGTAGAGCATCGTCCAAGACACTTGAGCTGCTAAAATGCGCTTTAATGCTCCGTCTAAAGATATGAAATATAGATATGGAGCAACGCTGAGGTGGTAACATGTTGACATCGCGTCCTCAAAGGAGGCATTTTCCTCCTCGGCGGTGGGAACTCAAACCAATGATCTGTTTCAGACTTTTACTAAGTCCAAACAAGGGAGTTTCTCAAATTTTTAGTTGTTTTTAAGTGTTGGCTTGTGTGTGAAAAATGACACAAGAAGTTTCCCAGAACATGCAAGTTTTTGAATCAGAAACTAAGTCAAATACTTTCCATATTACAAAATAGGATCAAGTCACTTGAACTATCATGAGTTCAGGTGGAATTTTTAGAGAAGGATATCTGATCTAGTCTAAAATAGACCCTAGAATTCTAATGATTAGATCCATGTCCTTATCCTTAGTTTGTTAAAGATTAAATCCTATTGTACCAAAAGTGAATTTTTCGACCTTAGTCCCGATTTCAAAATTTTTCCTCAAAAAGTTTTTTTTGTATGCAAGCAGGAAATAAATTAAAGAAAAATGCATAATTTAAGGTTTTGAAAATCCTAAATCGATCATCAAATTTAAAAAAAACACCCCCCATGCTTAAGATATGCCATGTCCTCATGCATTAGGAGGGAAAAGGGATCACCTAAGTGAAGAATGGTCGGGTTTAGGATGAACAAAACCTGGAAGAAAAAAGGAAAGCAAGAAAAAAGAATGATGGGTTACCTCCCATCCAGTGCTATCTTTTACGCCATTCAGCCGGGCGTGAAGGTATGCACGGAAGACGTAAAATCATGTAGATAATTGGACACTTGGATGCCCGCAAAAAGGGTGTCCTCTTCTAGATCCATAGAAAATTGATTAGAAATAATATTGGGATCAAAGTTGGATGGAAAATGATAAGTGCAGCCCGAGTCTGGCCATGTTTTTAAATCAGGTTGGATGCCAAACTCGGGCGGGGTTGATGGCAGGTCCGTAAGAAAGGAGTCGGGGAAGGAATGGTGGGGATTGGGGGAAGTAAGTGTGAAAGAATTAGGTGCGTGAATAGTGGGTGGGTTAGGGGGGTATCAGGAATAAATTTGGGGTCAAGACAAGTTTCCAGATCACAGATTTCACCGACCACTGATTCTGAATCAGAGTCCTCAAAAAAATTATGGTCGGTAAGGGTATCTATTAACATTGTCTCCACCATATTGGAAATTTCAGTATCTGAGTCCTCAAAGAAGTTATCATCATGGAATCTCCTGGAGGATTTGAAAATATCTAAAGTGAGAGTTTGACCTGCACAAGTGATATCCATTTTTCCTGTGTGGCAATTGATATTTGCCTATGCAGTGGCCAAAAAAGGGCATCCAAGGATTATTGGGTAGTCCAGTAATGATTCAGGTGCCTCAATGTCAAGAACCAGAAAGTCTGCAGGGGAGACACAATTCTGGACCTTGACTAAAACATCCTCAATAATCCCACGAGGTTTGATTGTAGATCGGTTGGCTAATTGCAAGGTAACCTCGACGGGTTTTAATTCATCGATCTGAAATTCTTCCAATAAACTTGTGGGAATAATATTAACTGAGGCACCAAGATCAAGGAGGGCGCGATTAAATGTAGTGTCATCAATAATTACAGAAATTAAAGGCGCCCCCGGATCTTTCATCTTAGGAGGCAGCTTACGTTGTATGACAGAGCTTACTGTCTCCGAAAGATGTACCTGTCCTAGATTTTTGGCCTGCCTTTTAGGAGTACAAATCTCCTTCAAAAATTTAGCATAGGTAGGTAAATATTTGACGACATCTAGGAGAGGAATATTGATATGAACTTGCCCAAAAAGATCCATGAGTTCTTCTGTAGTGGGCTCAGATTTCTTTTTTTTGTTGGTGGTGGGGAGGAGAGCTTGTGGAAAAGGGATAGGAATCTTATCTTGAGATTTTGGTATTTCTTTTTCTTCCTGATGGGGAGGTGGGGAGTCAATTTGCACAGGTATTTCACCAGGTTTGTGTGAGGGCCCACGGTCAGTGGTGGTTTTCCCACTCCTCAAAGTAACTGCATGTGCAGTCGGATTATTATTTAGAGGAGGTGGGGGGCCTGTGATTTGTTGTCGACGATTTTGTGCGGGTTTAAAGGATGTCACGTTGTAGTATAACCGACAAAATGTCTAAACAAATATAAAGAATTTTATTACTCGAAGACCGGAGTATCCGAGGTCGATCACAGGGAGCAAATGGAATTTACTACTAGTCAAAATGTAATTGAACACTCTAATTTACTCAGAATATCAATTCAAATGTGAATGTATGCAATTAAAAGTAATTAGGACAAAATATGAAATTGGACGTCTGATCACAAGATCAGACGCCTTAAAAGTATTTCTCCTTTTCTTCTTCTTCTGCAGTCTCTCATTTTCTTCTTCGTTTGCTTCTTTCTCTGCTTTCTTTCTTGTCTTGCGAAGCCTTCTTCTTCTTCTTTTGATCTTCTAATCTTTCTTTGCCTCTCTTCTTCTCTGTGTCTTGCTCTTTCTTCTTCTTCTTTCCTTCTTCTCCTACGAAGGCTTCTTTCTTTCCTCTTCTTCTCTGTCTTGCTCCTTCTTCCTTTTATTCTTTGGCTTGCCTTTTCTTCTTCTGTAGCGGCCAAGTCCTTCTTCTCCTGCGTTCAGCCTGCCTGCACAGGAGCAAAACCTAACCCTTCTCCCTCTACCCACGCGTCTCTCTCTTAAGCCGTTAACTCACGGACGCTCTCCCAGAGCCACAGCCATAATCGGGTCGGATCGTACCCGAGACCAGGCGCACCTGCAGGTGACGATGCGCGAGGAGTGCGTAGGTCTAGGTCGGGTCGGATCCGCCAGGTCCGCGTGGTCAAGCCGCGGACGAGGCAGGTGTGGGGTCAGTGAGGGACCTCACCCCTGTGCTTACGGAGGCAACCGGCTTAAAGCACAAATACAATTTATAGCGTACCTGAGTGCTGCAAACCCACGATGTGGGACTAAAGGGTCCGCCCTGATTTCACGCACACCCGCAGACTCTCGTATGCAATTGCCCAAGCGGATGGCTCTGCTGGCGCTCCGTGCTGGGCTCACTCACCTCGCGACACTCGTGTGAGTCTCCTGCATCTGCAGCCTGGGAAGCCTGATGCCTGGAGCTTCGTTGGAGCTTCACCGGAGGTCGTCCATGGCGGCAGCGGCTCAAACACTGTCATACACAAAACGAGCCTCACGGCCCAATCAGATCAGCTAGAGACCTTCGCCGTGGCACGGCGAAGGCGGTGGACGATGCTGCAGGCTGCAGGTCGGCCTAGGCGTGCGTGCCTAGGTCAACCTGTGGCCGGAGATGGTGGGTTGTTCGGGGGGTGATTATGGAGGTCTGGAGTGGCAGTTGTAGGGTGGAGCGAGTTCCTGGTGGTGAGGCGGAGCTCTTGAAGTGGTTGGCAAGCCGTGTGGGGGGCTGGAATGGTGGAAGCGGCTCGCCGGAGGTCGGTCGGTGATGTGGAAGATGAGGGTGGTCAGCGTCGGTCGAGGGGTAATCAGATGAGATAACAGGGGGAAAAGAGAGAGGAGAGGATGGAGAGGAGTTCTAACCTAATTGTAAGGACGACAGGGGACAGAAGGCGAACAGCAGTACCTGCTGTTGCCGGAGAAGATGACGCCCAGTGGGGGAGAACGGCGGTGACGACGGGGCTGTGGCGGCGTGCGCGGGTACTGCGCGACGCGAAGGGAAGTCAGAAAGCTAACTCTGCCACTGGTTTTGTGGCAGAGTGAAGAGGGAGGGGAGGGGGGCTCGCCGGAGCTTGCTGGGACTTTCGGCCGGGCAGGAGGAGACGAATTGGGGGTGGACACTCGGCCAAATCAAGCTCGCCTTCTGCGGCAGGGTCTGGGGTGTCTTTTATAGGTGCTGGCCGCTCCTGCTAGCGCGTGGAGAACGCGCCATTAGGTCTGCCGACTTGCCGGAGTTGGAAGGAAGGTGGATACCCAAATCTCTCGTGCGTTCGCACGAGAGATTGGGTTCACACCAGCGATTGTAATTGGCTTTATAAGGAAGGGAATTCCTCAGAGAATCCTCCTTCCATTTCTGGGAGGGAATCTCTAAGGGATTAGAGAGCAATCCCTCTCCGAACCTCGCCGGAGCTCGGTTCTGCCCTAGCAATGGCGGCACGACCGGTTTGCAAAGGAGGCGAAGAACCTAGGGGGCTCTCTGCAAAGGTATTCAAAAGATAGGGACCAATTTGTGATTTGGGTGTACTAAATTGCAAAGTAGGTCAAGATGACCTCTCCTTAGGTCCAAATTTTGGTACAAACCTAATTTGGACCTAAGGAATCCAAATTTGAAGTTGGATTTTAGGTTTGACTGGACATTTTGCGTAAAAACCCAAATTAGGTTAATTGAGGAGCTAGGATCCCAATCTAGGTCAAACTAGGTTCCAAAGGCCAAATTAAGTATTCTAAACCCTAGAGGATGTTTTTCCATGATTTTTAGAGGGCTTACTTGCTTTTTGTTCTGACCGGAACCTTGTTAATTTAAGCGGGTCTATTTTAGGGTTACCAAGTGTCATTTAGTTCTTAGATTGCACATAAACCCATTTCTGATTGACTCAACCCACTTTTTATCTTATTTGGACCATTTGACCTATGTTTTGCTTCTTAGAAATCCCGTTTATGCACTGCAATGGTAAAATTGCAGTTTTAACCTTTATTTCATGTTTTCTTCTCAGAGCACTTGTTCCTTCAGTTAGGCCTTCTTCTAGTTTATGTAGGAGCTTTTATCTTCTTTATTGGGTCAAAATAAGCTAGTTATGGCTCATGATGAGGCTCTAATCATGATTGCTGAAACCTGGGAGGCTGCTGAGGTGGTGGATTAGGAGGAGGCTGATTCGAATAGTGTGGAGTTCTGCCTGTATAATGGTTTCCTTGGTGATTAGGGTTGGGCATGGGTTGGGACGGAAGATGCCCTACAGGTCTTGCGTGGGAGTAACCCCAATCTGATTGTTCAGATTTGTGATGTTACGGGTTACTTCCATCATTTTTGTTTGCATATCCTGCAGGGTTCGCTGCATCTGGGCATTGATGTCTTGTTGGGATGGCCCAGGATGGAAGTTTGGATTCGACCCATACCCATTAAAATGATATGGTTGGGAGGAAACTTGATTATTCCAGGAGTAGTTCGGGTGATTTTTCCAATTGGAAAAATTTTTAAAGGGCTCCTGGATGGTAGAAATATTTTGAGTGGAGTTAAGATCTGGATAGTTGTAATTCCCCAGTGAATCATGGGCAACCTCAGAATAATCAGCAGGGGTAGTGTTGAGATTGTGCAAATTTTCTCTTCGTGGAAAGTTAGGTTGGGTTAGATGTGGGTGTAGAGCTTGAGTTGATGTGGCCAGTCTTTCCTCAATTTTCTTTTGATTAATATGCATCTGGTCGAGTTTTTGAGCAATTAATTGATGATCGTCTTGGGTGACAGGGATAGATTGAAAAGCCAACATTTATAAGGGCATGTTAATTTATTTATTACTACTTCTCTTTTTTTTTTCCCATGCTTATTTTTAGCTTAGTCTTACAACAGATGTGTCGGGATCATCATTCCCGTTACCATTCCTCGAGGGGGCTCTGGCGCCAGTACTTCAGGATAGCACTGTCCATGACACCACCCAGGAGCTCACAACCCCAAAACATGATGTGGTGAAAAAGGGGCGCTCCAAGCAAACTCAAGCTCTTGCTCCGACACTATAAGTAGAGCACCGTCAAGACACTTGAGCTACTAAAATGCGCTTTAATGCTCCGTCTAAAGATATGAAATATAGATATGGAGCAACGCCGAGGCAGTAACATGTTGACATCGCATCCTCAAAGGAGGTATTTTCCTCCTTCTCGACGGTGGGAACTCAAACCAATGATCTGCTTCAGATTTTCACTAAGTCCAAACAAGGGAGTTTTTCAAATTTTTAATTATTTTTAGGTGTTGGCTTGTGTGTGAAAATTGACACAAGAAGTTTCTCAAGACACGCAAGTTTTTGAATCAGAAACTAAGTCAAATACTTTCCGTATTACAAAATAGGATCAAGTTACCTGAACTATCATGAGTTCAGGTGGAATTTTATAGAAGGATATCTGATCTAATCTAAAATAGACCCTGGAATTCTAATGATCAGATCCATATCCTCATCCTTAGTTTGTTAAAGATTAAATCTCATTGTACCAAAAGTGAATTTCTCGACCTTAGTCCTGATTTCAAAATTTTTCCTCAATAAGTTTCTAACATTTTTATTTTTCTTGTGTATGCAAGCAGGAAATAAATTAAAGAAAATTGCATTTTTTTTTGTTAGGCTTTGAAAATCCTAAATTGTTCATCAAATTTAAAAACACCCCCCCATGCTTAAGATATGCCATGTCCTCATGCATTAGGAGGGAAAAGGGATCACCTTAGTGAAGAACGGTCGAGTTTAGGAGGAACAAAACTTAGAAAAAGAAGAAAAAAGGGAAAGCAAGAAAAAATGATGGGTTACCTCCCATCCAATGCTATCTTTTATGCCATTCAGCCTGGCGTGAAGGTATGCACGGAAGACGTAAGATCATGTAAATAATTGGACACTTGGATGCCCGCAAAAAAGGTGTCTTCTTCTAGATCCCTAGAAAATTGATTAGAAATAATATTGGGATCAAAGTTGGATGGAAAATGATAGGTGTAGCCCGAGTCTGGCCATGGTTTTAAATTAGGTTGGGTGCCAAACTCGGGCGGGGTTGGTGGCAGGTCCGTAAGAAAGGGGTCAGGGAAGGAATGGTGAGGATTGGGTGAAGATAGTGTGGAAAAGTTAGGTGCGTGAATAGTGGGTGGGTTAGGGTGCTTAGGGGGGGTATCAGGGATAAATTTAGGGTCAAGATAAGTTTCTGGATCACAGATTTCGTCGACCGCTGATTCTGAATCAGAGTCCTCAAAAAAATTATGGTCGGTAAGGGTATCTATTAACATTGTCTCCACCATATTGGAAATTTTAGTATCTGAGTCCTCAAAGAAGTTATCATCATGGAATCTCCTGGAGAATTTAAAAATATCTAAAGTGATAATTTGGCCTGCACAGTTAATATCCATTTTGCCTGTGTGGCAATTGATATTTGCCTTTGCGGTGGCCAAAAAGGGGCATCCAAGGATTATTTAGGAGTCCAGTAAAGATTCAGGTGCCTCAATGTCAAGAACCAGAAAGTCTGCAGGGAAGACACAATTCTGGACCTTGACTAAAACATCCTCGACAATCCCACGAGGTTTGATTGTAGATCGGTCGGCTAATTGCAGGGTAATCTCGACGGGTTTTAATTCACCGATCTGAAATTCTTCAAATAAACTTGTGGGAATAATATTAACTGAGGTACCAAGATCAAGGAGGGCACGATTAAATGTATTGTCATCAATAATTACATAAATTAAAGGTGCCCCCGGATCTTTCATCTTAGGAGGCAGCTTACTCTGTATGACAGAGTTTACTATCTCCAAAAGATGCACTTGTCCTAGATTTTTGGCCTGCCTTTTAGGAGTACAAATCTCCTTTAAAAATTTAGCATAGGCAGGTATATATTTAATGGCATCTAGGAGAGGAATATTGATATGAACTTGCCCAAATAGCTCCATGAGTTCTTCTGTAGTGGGCTCAGATTTCTTTTTTTTGTTGGTGGTGGGGTAGAGAGCTTGTGGGAAAGGGACAGGAATCTTGTCTTGAGATTTTTGTTTTTCTTTTTCTTCCTGATGGGGAGGTGGGGAGTCAATTTGCACAGGTATTTCACCAGGTTTGTGTGAAGGCCCGGGGTCAGTGGTGGTTTTCCCACTCCTCAAAGTAGCTGCATGTGCAGTCGGATTATTATTTGGAGGAGGTGGGGGGGCCTGTGATTGCAGAAACCTGGGCGGCTGCTGAGGTGGTGGATTAGGAGGAGGCTGATTTGGATAATGTGGATTTCTGCCCAGATAATGGTTCCCTTGGAGATTAGGGTTGGGTATGGGTTGGGACGGAAGATGTCCTACAGGTCTTTGTTTGGGAGTAACCCCAATCTGATTGTTCATATTTGTGATGTTGCGGGTTACTTCCGTCATTTTTGTTTGCATATCCTGCAAGGTTCGCAGCGTCTGGGCATTGATATCTTGTTGGGATGGCCCAGGATGGAAGTTTGGATTCGACCCATACCCATTAAAATGATATGGTTGGGAGGAAACTTGATTATTCCAGTAGTAGTTCGGGTAATTTTTCCAATTGGAAGAATTTTTAAAGGGCTCCTGGATAGCAGAAATATTTTGAGTGGGGTTAAGATCTGGATAGTTGTAATTCCCCAGTGAATCATGGGCAACCTCAGAATAATCAGCAGGGGTAGTGTTGAGATTGTGCAAATTTTCTCTTCGTGGAAAGTTAGGTTGGGTTAGATGTGGGTGTAGAGCTTGAGTTGATGTGGCCAGTCTTTCCTCAATTTTCTTTTGATTAATATGCATCTGGTCGAGTTTTTGAGCAATTAATTGAAGATCGTCTTGGGTGACAGGGATAGATTGAGTGCCTATTTCATGAACACCGAACTGCGGGTTTTGGGTTCTGTAAAATGTGTTCATGGAAGCTTGATTAAATGAGTTTTCACTCATTTCTTCAAACAGGTCATAGGCACTTTCTGCATCTTTATTTAAGAAGTTGCCGCCACACGAGGCGTCGACAAAATGTCGGATTTGATCTTCTAATCCATGATAGAAGATTTGCACGAGCTGCCATAAAGGAATCTCGTGGTGCGGACAACTTCTTAAAAGATCTTGAAATCTTTCCCAAGAATCATGGAAAGTCTCACTAGATTTTTGGTGAAAGGTCGTAATAGATCTTCGCAAGGAATTGGTACGACCTATGGGAAAGAATTTCTTGATTAAGGTGCTGTTGAGCTGAGGCCAAGTTGTGATGGGTCGACCAATGGTCCTGAACCAATAAGCGGCCTTATCTTTAAGAGATAATGGAAAAAGCAGCATCAGCCATATGTCTTCTTGCACATTTCGGGAACGGGTTGTCTGTGCAAGAAGAGTTAGCTCTTCAAGGTGGCTGAAAGGGTCTTCCCTAGGAAGGCCATGAAAGTGTTTAATTAGGTTCAGGACCGCGGGCTTGATCTCAAAGTCCCCCTCCGGTATGACCACCCCTGGTCGTTCCTCATAATAAGACGGATCATAGAAATCTTTTAGAGGAACAACAGGCTGCTAACGGGGTGGTGGGTTTGGCCTTTGATTGGCTAGGTTTTGGATGTTCCTAGTCAATGTTTGTTGATTGGAATTTAATTTATTAATCTGATCGGCCATCAATTTTAAAAGATCAGGTAGGGGGTCTTGATGTTGTGTGTGGGGCAACTCAAGATTAGGGAGCTCCAAGTGTGGGAAGTTACTGGTGGTTGGGTTTTGGGTGGAAGGGTTAGAATTAGGGTTAGTGGTGGGGTTAGAGGTGGACGTGGAAGGGTCAGTGGACCTATTTTGTTGTGTTTCCATTTTTTCAGGAGAAGAAGACAGAAAAAGTGGTCTTTTTGCGTGGGGGGTGAAATCAAATGGTCCTTCCAAGTGCGGATTTTGAGACCGTCGCCCGTGCATAAAATGGAAGAACGGGAGGGGAGGAGAAGAGAAAGAGATGAGAGAAAGTGTGCAATTCAAACAAATAAAACTAGACCTAACTTAAATGTGACTCCCTGATAATAACCTAAGACTTGGTCTATATAGGAAATAAGTAGTCAATAGTGAATACCCGTTCTATCAACAAACCTAGCCAAGTTGCTTAAGGGGAGGTTTGGGCCCAAACATTTCCCAGGGAAGACCCCAGGTGCTTGTACAAACCTGCGCCTGGTCGTTTGACACAGCCCCTCAGCCTGAACACCAGATACAGATCACAGAATTGGTATTAACTAAAGAGAACTTAAGACCTAAATAGCAAGCCTAAGTTGATAAAGCCTTAGGGGTCAAGTTGCTACAAGTTTTAATTAGGTCTAGGATGCTATAGTGCACACGGAATGTGGAGGGTGTTTATTGGGTTGTTGCCCTGTTATTTGATTTTTTGTGTGTGTGCAGGAATTGGAGAGTGGCTCCAATGAAAATCAAGTTGTCACACAATTTTCTTGTATTTATGTCTTTTAGGATTCAATTTAATTAAATGTGTTTTAGGGTTTTTCTAATTAAATTTTCAAACAAGTTTGAAGATCCACAATCAAAGGAAAATAAGTTGTATGGGTGATTGTATATTTCCTTTTAATTGAGTCTCTAAAAGGAAAGAAGAAACCCTAAGCCAATTTTCCCTAAGACAGAAATTTTACTACCAATGAATTATTTTTAGGCTTTCAGAATTAAGTAGTGGTCCAAACAAGTCAAACAACACCACTACTTTGAATAAATTCAAACAAGGATTCCAAAAAAGATTTTTGAAAGATTTTAAGAATTTGTTTGATAATTATTTTAAATTTTTAATTGTACTGGTGTCAAAGTCTAGAAATGATACCCGTGGGTATTATGGACTTTTCAGTATTACCACCGACCCCAGAAAATTTTTATGATTTTATATGATGTGTAAAATTTCACAAGGATTCCAAAAAACTAAAATTCACAAAAATTGGATGAGTATAAAAATTCTAAACATTCGCAGACAGTAGAAAAATAAAAAGATTGAAGGGTGTGACCCCTATGCAATCCACGAATTTTTAAAAATTAAATACAAATCCAATTGATCTGAAATTTGGAACAGAAGTTTCAAACTTAATTGGGAATCACTGTATGAAATTTTATGATTTTAGGAGGCCTGTGATGTTAGGAATCGATTTTTCAAGTCCGGACAGAAATCTGGACCCGAAAAACAGAACACCAATACTTGCAATGGAGTGGTGTTAAAGAAGCATACAAGCAAACAATGGATTTTATAATGCACCACTCCACTTAATTAAGTTTTTTGGGATCCTGAAAGCCAACTTTAAATTGCAAGCCTAAGTTGATAAAGCCTTAGGGGTCAAGTTGCTACAAGTTTTAATTAGGTCTAGGATGCTATAGTGCACATGGAATGTGGAGGGCGTTTATTGGGATGTTTCCCTATTATTTTGATTTTTTTTGTGTGTGTGCAGGAATTGGAGAGTGGCTCCAATGAAAATCAAGTTATCACACAATTTTTTTTGTATTTTTGACTTTTAGTATTTAATTTTATTAAATGAGTTTTAGGATTTTTCTCTTTAAGTTTTCAAACAAGTTTGAAAGTTCACAATCAAAGGAAAGACAAGTTGTATGTGTAATTGTATATTTCCTTTTAATTGAGTCTCAAAAGAGAAAGAAGAAACCCCAAGCCAATTATCCCTAAGACAGAAATTTAACTATTAATGAATTATTTTTAGGCTTTCAGAATTAAGTAGTGATCCAAACAAGTCAAACAGCACCACTGCTTTGAATAAAATCAAACAAGGATTCCAAAAATGATTTTTGTAAGATTTTAATAATTTGTTTGATAATTATTTTGAATTTTTAATTACACTGGTGTTAAAGTTCAGAAATGATACCTATGGGTATTTTGGACTTTTTAGTATTACCACCGACGTCAGAAGATTTTTGTGATTTTATATGATGTTTAAAATTCCACAAGGATTCCAGAAAGCTAAATTTCACAAAATTTGATGAGTATAAAAATTCTAAAAATTCGCAAACAGTAGCAAAATAGGAAGATTAAAGGGTGTGACCCCTCTGCAATCCATGAATTTTAAAAAATTAAATACAAATCGAATTAATCTGAAATTTAGAACAGATGTTCCAAACTTAATTAGGAATCACTCTATGAAATTTTATGATTTTAGTAGGCCTGTGGAGTTAGGAATCGACTTTTCAACTCCGAACATAAATCTAGACTCGAAAAATAGAACACCAATACTTACAATGGAGTGATGCTAAAGAAGCATACAAGAAAACAATGGATTTTATAAGTCACCACTCCACTTAATCAATTTGTTTAGGATCCTGAAAGCCAAGTTTAATATGTTTTTGGTAGTTTTAATTAATTATGTGACCAGAAAGAGGAACCAAAATGAATTTCGTGGGAAGAAAAGGAACTTTAAGCTCTCGCTTCCAGATTCCCGCCTTCCCGCTGTAGTTCCTGCACACACAAAAGAAAGAAAGAGAAGGGGATGAGATCCACTTCAAGCAAGCGAAAATTAATTAATGCAAAGCCGTGCCTCCCCAGCAACGGCGCCAAAAAGTGATAGCAGTTTCACACGGTTTGTTAATTAGGTCGTTGTAACGCGTAAATCCGCTTTCGATCTTAAATTTATATTCCTAGATAGGGGAGTATCTAGGGTCGTCCAAGGAGGCCAAATGTTTGCAATAGTGATTCTCTTGCTTGGAATACAATCTCAACTTTCTTTTTGGTATTTTTTTCAATATATCATTTATTTTTGTTTTTAAGCTAAGGCAACATGAGAACTGGTGGCGGAAAAGGTGATTTACACTTCAATTTAAATACTACTTCTATGTGGCAAGTAGAGCCTCTCCCTAAGCTCACTCTAGGCAAGTGGAGGCCTAGAATAATTAGGGAGAGGGAGTGAAAAATGCTAAAAAAATAAAGCAAGTAGAAATGTAAAACAGAAAATTGCAAAGAAGGCAACTTGATTGATGAAAAGTGTTTTACAAAAAAAAAAGAAATCCTAGTAGAGGAATGCTTCTACTACTAGAAAAATTAAAATAAGAAAAGCAAACACAAATCCTCTAGATAGATGGTGAAGAAGAGGGCTTCTTGCTCCAAGGTTGGTGACTCCCAAGCTTGAAAAGAATCCTTCAACTCCTTCCTTGCAGTGCTCCGCCAAGGTAATGTCCTCCATGGCATGCTCTAAGGGGGCGTGCCCTAAGCTTCTCTCCAAGGGTGGACGTCCACCCTAGGTCCTTCTCACTTGCCTGGCCGTCCTCCTTGAAGTGGAAGAGTCCTCCTCCTTGGCGTGGCTCAAGTTGAAGAGTGTGGGGAGAAGAAGGCACCAAAAGGGCTGGTGATGTGCCCCTTTAATCTCCTTCTCTACTCCTTCTTCTTGGCCATAGGTATAGGTGGTTTAGGTAGCAAATTACACTAATGGAGGATTCCCTAAAATGGTGGTAGGTGGTGGGTTTTTATAGAATAGGAAGGGGGCTAAAGTGTCCCTTGAAATGAAGGGCCCAGATGAAGAGATGGAGGTGGTTGAAGATCCAATGGCCAAGGGTGTTTGGCGCCACCTTAAGGGACACTTAAGGGGTGGTTATGTGTGTTGGCACCCCTTGATATTGGCGCCAAAATGTCTTCTAGAAGTGGGTCTAAGTTGGCGCCAAGAAGGATTCTAGAAGGGGGGGTTAGGTGGATGGCTAGGATGGCTTATATGGGTAGGTGTAGGGTGGATTAAGGGCTGAAAGTTGGTGCCAATATAGAGGTGGTTAGGGGTAGTTTTTGGTGCCAACTTAAGGTGTCTTTTGGTGGTGATAATGGGGTGAAGGGATGGGTAGGAGGTGGCGCCAACTTTAGTAGGGTAGCTAGCTTAGGTAGGCTTAAGTTGGTGGAGCTAGCTAGGGTTGACTTTGAAGGTGGTGGATGGCCAAGGAGCTGGTTGCTAGCCAAGCTAAGCTAAGCTAGCTTAGCTAATGGAGGAGTAGAGGAGAAGGTGTTGGAGCTAGGGTTTGGAGGGAGGAGCTGAGGAGGAGAAGTCAGGAGCTAAAACTGGAGCTGGCTGCTGCTAAAGAGGCTGGCATGGAGCTACTCTAGCTGGCTTAGCTTGCTAGTTCTGCTAGCTGCTAAGCCAAGCTAAAGTGAGTTGGCTTGTACCACAATGAGCTAAGGTGAGCTGGGTCTGGTGCTCCCGGGGAGGGTCAAGCTGGTTGAGGTAGCTAAGGTAGCTTAGCTCAACTGAGTTGAGCTAAGCTGAGTCCCCGGGAGCTGGACTTGAGCTTCCTGAGCTGGGATAAGTTCTTCTTCAGCTGGATGGAGCTAAGTGGAGCTAGATGTAGCTGGATCTGAGCTGGGGTGAACTCCTGTCAACTCAGCTGAGCTAGCTAGAGCTCCCTGTGAACTAGTGGGAGCTGAGATGAGCTAGACTCAGCTAAGTTGAGCTGGATCTGAGCTGACTTGAGCTAGGGTGAGCTAAGATGAACTCTCTTGAGCTACCATTCAGCTGAGATTAGCTGAATAGAGCTGGGTTGAGCTAACCCTAGTTCAATTGAGCTAAGTTCAAGCTGCGGTGAGCTGGATCAAGCTGAGGTAAGCTGGATCAGGCTGAGTTCCAGCTAGTTTAGGCTTCTCCTTCACCATTTGCCTTCTTGAGTGCTAGGGTTTTAGGGATCTATATATCTGTACATCCCTAACACTCACAAAAACATATTAAAAAGATAATAAAAAATGCAATGCATGCCTAACCTATTTTATGCCTAAATGCAGCCCAAAAACCCATTTGCGGAGTAAAATCCTAAGAGCTAGGTTTGTTTTAATGCATAAGAATGATGATAAACTGGCGTTTATCAGGCACAACCCATTTTAAGGGACCATCACATTCCATAAAGCACGACAATCCTAGGCCTTAATATAATCGAGTAGACACTAGCCTCAAGGACTGATTTGCTCTTCGGGGCCTAGTTTGAGATTATCTTTGATTAACCTACTTGTACTGATTAATCTGATGTCTAGCTAGGGGAGTAGTGTCAAACGACTGCGCTAGGGGGTACACTAGGAACCGGAGGCGCAAGCCGAAGGAAGAACCTTCTCCCCAATCCCTCCTTCTAACTGATTGGATTGAGTAGATACAGGTAGAGTAAATCATTTACAATCTTAAGGCAGGTTTTTGGAGTCTGTAGATCCTTAGGCTACCCCACTTAAGGACAAGCTTGTTTTGTTGTGCTGCAGGGTCCTTATCCCCAGTCCCTCCGACCTTCTCCTAGTTTATGCTGGAAAGACGGTTATTGAATCCCCGATTGGAAGGACCACTAGAGTATTCTAGGAGGCATAAATTGGATTTTGGTCAAATTGATCCCATGGCCGACTGATGTAAACATGTTTACACTACTTAAGATGTCTATTTATGCATGTTCTTAAGCATAGGATTGCATTGCATGCTATAAATATTGCATAACATGCATCATCTTGCATTTAGATTAGTTTGAATAAAATGGAGGTTAATTGTCTTCTTTTATGTTCACGGACAAGGCAAACTATTTATCAGGGCCTCGGATCGAAGATCCAACCGTACAGATGTGATCAGGGCGACGATTGGAGTTTAACAGCTCCAAGATCGCCCTAATCAGGCATCTGTAGCATCAGATAGAGATCGAGGAACCCTAGAAGATCAAGGGCAGGATGGTGTGAATCTGCACTTCAAACGACAAATTCGACCGCACGGAAGGATTCAGATCGACGATCGTAGCCTAACGGTGCAAAAATCGACTCAATCCGACAACCGTGGCACCATCTACATCATCCAAAAGATGGACGGCCAAGATGGCACCACGTGGCACCATCTCGGTAGCCCAAACCGGCCCAATTGATCTTGAAGACCGCCTCACCCTTCTACCGTGCGTTAGATCTGGACCGCACGATCGCGATCCGACGACTGTGGGCGGCCGCATCTCAAAACACCCTGATGCGAAAAATCACGTGATTTATAAAAGCGGGTTTTTAATGTCGTTGTAACATGCGAATTCGCATACGCTTTTAAATTTATATCCTAGATAGGGGAGTATCTAGGGTCTTCCAAGGAGGCCAAATGTTTGTAAAATTAATTCTCTTGCTTACAAAATAGATCTCAACTTTCTTTTTGGTATTTTAAATATGTAATTTTTTTGTTTTGAAAAGACGAGGGCAAAATACGAATTGTGGTGGAAAGTACTAACACTTATAATTACTTAACTAAAACTTAAGAGATAGATATATCCTCTTCCTAAGCTCTCGCTTCTAAATTCCCGCTTTCCCGTTGTAATTCCTGCACACACGAAAGAAAAGAAAGAGAAGGGGATGAGATCCACTTCAAGCAAGAGAAAATAGACTAATGCAAAGCCGTGCCTCCCCGGCAACGGCGCCAAAAAGTGATGCGAAAAGTTGCGTGATTTATAAAAGCGGGTTTTTAATGTCGTTGTAACACACGAATTCGCATACGCTTTTAAATTTATATCCTAGATAGGGGAGTATTTAGGGTCATCCAAGGAGGCCAAATGTTTGCAAAATTAATTCTCTTACTTACAAAATAGATCTCAACTTTCTTTTTGGTATTTTAAATATGTAATTTTTTTGTTTTGGAAAGACGAGGGCAAAATGCGAATTGTGGCGGAAAGTACTAACACCTATAATTACTTAACTAAAATTTAAGAGATAGATATCTCCTCTTCCTAAGCTCACTCTAGGCAAGTGGAGGCCTAGAGTAATTAGGAAGAAGAGGTGAAACAAGTGCTAGAACAAAAAACAATTGAAATAGAAAGTAAAAAAAAGGCAATTTGATTAATTAGAATTTGTGTTCTTTTCCAAGACAAGTAGAGGAATGCTTCTACTAGAAATGAAAAAATATAAAAGGAATAAAAGAAACACAAATCCTCTTGCAAAATTTGGTGAAGAAGGGAGTCTTCTTGCTCCAAGCCTAGCTACTCCTTGGCTTGAAAAGAGGGCCTCCTTCTTCTCCTTCCTTGAGAGCTCCTCCAAGGTGGATGCTACCACCTTCAATGCTCTCCTCCAAGGGGTAGGCGTGCACCACCCTCAAAAGCTCCTCCAAGGTGGAGTGGACCACCTTCAAGATCTCCTCCAAAGATCTTCCTTGCCTCGCTTCTCCTTTAGCTGGCGTGGCTCAAGAGAGAAGGGAAGAGGGGAAGGCACCAAAGGGACAGAATATCCCCTTAATCTTCTTCTTCTTCTCTCTTGGGCATGGGCTCTAGGTAGAATATGAGAGTGAATTTGCTAGCCAAGGATGATTTGAATGGTGGTGGATAGTGGTCTTTTTATAGGGTAGAGTGAGGGGTTAAGGTGCCTCTTGAAATGGAAGGCTAAGATGGTTGGATGGAGGTGGTTAGATGATCCTAGGGTTAAGGATGGTTAGCGCCACCTAAGGGGTTCTAGGGGGGTAGTTAGGGTTGGTCAAGAGGCACCTAAAAGTGGTGCCAACCATGGAAAGGAGCCATGGATTGGCACCAACTTTGAGGCTTCTAGAAGGTGGGGTTATGTGGAGGGTGGAGATGGGTTTAAGGGGAGATGTGTGGTGGAGATGAAGGGGATTTTTGGAGGGAAAAGTGGTGCCAACAAGGGGGTAGTTAGGGTGGTTTTGGTGCCACTTTTAGGTGTCTTTTGGAGGTGGTGGATAGGCTAGGTTGGCGCCAAGTAGGACTAGCTTACGTGGAGCTTAGGTGGAGCTAGTTGGTGGAGTTGTGAGGTAGGGTTTTTGGGTGGTACAAGCCAAGGAAGCTGGAGCATAGCTAAGCTAAGCTAAGATAGCTTAGCTAATGGTGGAGTAGAGGAGGAGATGTTGGAGCTATGGTTTGGAGGGAGGAGCTGGTTCTGAAGAGTCCGGAGCTGAAGTGGAGCTGGCACCTGCTGAAGAGGTCAACATGGGGCCATTCCAACTGGGTTAGCTTGCTAGTTCTTTGCTAACTACTAAGACAAGCTAAAGTGAGATGGCTTCTGTTGAATGGAGCTGAGGTGAGCTGGGTCTAGTGTTCCCAGGGAGGATTGAGCTGGTTGAGACAGCTAAGGTAGCTTAGCTCAATTAGCTTGAGCTAAGTTGGGTCCCCGGGAGCTGGACTTGAGCTTCCTGAGCTGGGATGAGTTCTTCTTCAGCTGGCTGGAGTTGAGTGGAGCTGGATGCAGCTAGATCTAAGCTGGGGTGAACTCCAGTCAACTCAGCTGAGCTAGCTAGAGCTCTCTGTGGACTAGTGGGAGCTAAAATGAGCTAGACTCAACTAGGTTGAGCTGGATCTGAGCTGACTTGAGCTAGGGTGAGCTAAGATGAACTCTCTTGAGCTACCATTCAGCTGAGATTAGCTGAATGGAGCTGGGATGAGTTAACCCTAGTTCAAGTGAGCTAGGTTCCAGTTGTGGTGAGTTGGATCAAGCTGAGTTCCAGCTAGTCTGAGCTCCTTCTTCACCATTTGCCTTCTTAAGTGCTAGGGTTTTAGGGATCTGTATATCTATTTATCCCTAACACTCACAAAAACATATTAAAACAACAAAAGAAAATGCAATGCATGCCTAACCCAGTTAATGCCTAAATGCAGCCCGAAAACCCATTTGCGGAGTAAAATCCTAAGAGCTAGGTTTGTTTTACTGCATAAGAATGATGATAAACTGACATTTATCACACCCCATGCTTATCTTTTGCTAGTCTCTTAGCAAAACTTCAATTTTTTTGAAAAATGAAATTTTTGGGAAATCTAATTTTTTTCTACTTTTGAGGAGAAAGACCTTAAGGGACCTTGGTTGAACTAAACATAGGAGGTACGGGATTTGTTAAAGATAAAATTGGGATTTGTTTCGGATCCAATCATTAGACAAAACGGGATCAATATATCCTTCAGAAAATTCACAAATTAACCCCTTGTTAATTCAGATGACTTTAAATTTTTGTTTTTAGGATTTTTCTAGCTCATGAATCTGATTCACAACTTGCAAAATCCTTTAAAACCTTGTGTCCGTGCCTGTGAAAAGCCAACATTTATAAGGGCATGTTAATTTATTTATTATTACTTTTTTTTTCCCACATGCTTATTTTTAGCTTAGTCTTACAACAGATGTGTCGAGATCATCATTCCCGTTACCAATCCTCGAGGGGGCTCTGGCGCCAGTACTTCATGATAGCACTGTCCATGACACCACCCAGGAGCTCACAACCTCAAAACACAATGCGGTGTAAAGGGGCGCTCCAAGCAAACTCAAGCTCTTGCTCCGACACTATAGGTAGAGTACCGTCCAAGACACTTGAGCTGCTAAAATGCACTTTAATGCTCCATCTAAAGATATGAAATATAGATATGGAGCAGTGCTAAGGCAGTAACATGTTGACATCGCTTCCTCAAAGGAGGCATTTTCCTCATTCTCAGCGGTGGGAACTCAAACCAATGATCTGCTTCAGACTTTTACTAAGTCCAAACAAGGGATTTTTTCAAATTTTTAGTTGTTTTTTAAGTGTTGGCTTGTGTATGAAAATTGACACAAGAAGTTCTCAAGAAATGCAAGTTTTTGAATCAGAGACTAAGCCAAATACTTTCCATATTACAAAATAGGATCAAGTCACCTGAACTATCATGAGTTCAGGTGAAATTTTAGAGAATGATATCTGATCTAGTCTAAAAATAGACCCTGAAATTCTACTAATTAGATCCACATCCTCATCCCTAGTTTGTTAAAGATGAAATCCCATTGTACCAAAAGTGAGTTTTTCAACCTTAGTCCTGATTTCAAATTTTTTCTTCAAAAACTTTTTAACATTTTTATTTTTTTGGGTATGCAAGCAGGAAATAAACTAAAAAATGTATGTTTTTAGGTTTTGAAAATCCTAAATCGATCGTCAAATTTTAAAAACACCCTCCCATGCTTAAGATATGCCATGCCCTCATGCATTAGGAGGGAAAAGGGATCACCTTAATGAAGAATGGTCGGGTTTAGGATGATCAAAACCTGGAAAAAGAAGAAAAAGGGAAAATAGGAAAAGAAATGATGGGTTACCTTCCATCCAGTGCTATCTTTTACGCCATTCAGTCGGGCGTGGTTGCTAAGAGAATGGAGGAGTGGATGGCTGGAAACTCAATGAACAACTCTCGATCCACTCAATCCCAGAATTCGGGATTCCATTCATTGTGAGCTCCTTCTGGATGGGAGTTCATGAATCAACTTGATGCGTCTCAACCTGCGAGCCAGCATTATTCGAAACCCCACGGGTTCCAAACTGGGGCCTTTGATCCCAGTTTGTCTGATCTTTCCCTTTCTTTCTCTCCATCCTCACCCTATGAGGATGTTTGTGTTGTACAGGAGAATGTTAGATCCAACCCTTACTCCAATGCTTATAATCCAAGCTGGAGAAACCACCCTAACTTCTCCTGGAAAAACCTGAGGCAGCAGACCCAATTCTGACTCAGCAACTATGCTCCGCAATGACCAATGGGTTAGGGTCATGTTTATACTCAATTGCCCCCGAATCAGGTCAAACAGCCAGCTTGGAATGCCCATCAACCTGTAAGGCAGGCTGATCTGAACTGATAAATGGTAGAGATGCAAGGATCTATGCTCCAGCTCATGCAGCAAATGAAAACCTCGCTGGACAACTTGCAAACCAGGCTCATATCTAATTTTCGTCAACCTGGGTCTCTACCATCTCAACCCGTACCCAACCCACGAAATATCATGGATCTGGGCAATCAAGCCCATGGGTACGGGAATTAGAGGGACCCACACGCACATGCTCAGGTGGTTGAGCAGGGTCCTTCCTCTTCTTCTTCTTCTGCAAATCAACGGTTCTTGGCTAATGAAGCCCCTCCAATCTTTCCTAACCCTCCCCAAGACCCAAACTCGTATGCATCCACAAATTCTGTTACCTTGAGGAGTGGTAAACAAACTCAGGATCCACAACCACACTATTTTGATTTACCGAATCCTGAAGAACCTGAGGAGAGGGAACTTTGGAGAAGAAATCCAAGCTCAGGAACCTGATTCCAAAGATCTGACTCATGTTCCTTTTCCTGAGGCCTTGATTAGATCAAGGAAGAAGTCTGTTGATAGTAATGAGGAGCTTCTGAATATTTTCAAGAATGTCGAGATCAATATCCCGCTCCTCGATACTATCAAACATATATCGGCTTACGCAAAATTTTTAAAAGATTTATGTACACAGAAGTGTAAGTCGAGAGAATCTGTTCCGAGGAAGGTGGTACTCTTTGAGCAGGCTAGTTCTGTTATCCTGCATCACCTCCCTCATAAAAAGAGAGATCTAGGTGCTCCTTTGATTTGTTGTGTCATGGAGATTATACTTTTGATAGAGCACTGCTGGATCTGGGTGCATCCATCAACCTAATTTTGACTTCTCTTTATGAGAACTTTGGATTAGGTGAACTTCGGCCGACTTCAGTAACTCTATAGTTAGCGGACCGTTCGGTCACAAATCCTCGAGGCATTATTGAAGATATTATTGTTAAGGTTAAGGATTTCTATTTTCTTGTAGATTTCTTTGTCCTTGACATGGATGTACCTGAAAATCTGAGGAACACGCCCATCATTCTTGGGCGTTCATTCCTGGCTACTGCCAAGGCCAACATTAACTGTGAAAGCGGTAGCATGGAAATTGCCTTTCGGGATCAAAGAATGAAATTGGATATTTTTAAGGCGATTAATAAATTCGAGGATTGTGGATTTATTGAGGAACTTGAGGATGATAATGTGAATATTGAAACTTGTATGATGGTTTCTGCATTTGAAAGTTCCTCCTCTGATGATGAATTGGACCCGCAACCCTTTATGGCAGACTCGTCATCTTTTGAAGAGGTTATTGATTTTGTTCACTCTCGACCTCTTCCTCTTGATGAATCTTGATCAGCATCTTCCTTACTTCAATCATCAACCCGCCCCAGCTTGAACTGAAACCATTGCCTGAGAATTTGAAATATCAGTTTTTAGGACCACATAAGACGCTCTCTGTGATTATCAGTGCTAAATTAACAAAGGAGCAGGAGATTAAACTGATTAAGGTCTTAAAGGAACACAAGGAGGCAATTGGTTGGACCATTCATGACCTTAGGGGGATCGAGCCATCTTATTGCAATCACAGAATATTTTTGGAAGATGGATCCTGCCCTTCTCGCCAGATGCAGAGGAGATTAAATCCAATATGTGAGAAGTGGTCAAGAAGGAGATTATTAAGTGGCTCGATGTAGGAGTTATTTATCCGATCTCTGATAGTCCTTGGGTAAGTCCCGTGCAGATTGTTCCCAAGAAAGCCGGAATTGCCGTTGTGACTAATGAGAAAGGAGAATCTGTCACAACTCGTTCAGCTTCCTCTTGGAGGGTTTGTATCGATTACAGGAAGCTGAACACAGCCACGAAAAATGATCATTTCCCTCTGCCTTTCATTGATCAAATCTTGGAAAGATTAGCCGGGCAGAAGTACTTCTGTTTCCTTGATGGTTACTCGGGGTACAATCAAGTTCCTATCCATCCCGAGGATCAGGAAAAAATGACTTTCACCTGTCCGTACAGAACCTTTGCTTTCCGTAGGGTGCCATTCGGCTTATGGAATGCACTTACAACTTTTCAAAGGTGTATGCTGGCCATATTCTCTGACATGGTGGGAGAGTTTATGGAAGTCTTCATGGACGATTTCTCTATTTTTAGAGAATCGTTTGACTCTTATCTAGCTAATCTTGAAATGATTCTTAAAGGATGCATCAAAATAAGACTGGTCCTTAGCTAGGAAAAGAGTCATTTCATGACACAAGAAGGCATCATCTTGGGTCATGTAATCTCTGAACGGGGAATCGAAGTGGATAAAGCTAAGGTTGATGCTATCGCTAAACTTCCTCCTCCCACATCTGTTAAACAAATTTGATCATTTCTTGGTCATGTGGGATTCTACAGGAGATTCATCAAGGACTTTTCGAAGGTTGCTCGTCCTCTGAGCAATCTTCTTGCCAAAGAAATGCCGTTTGATTTCGGCGAATCATGTCGTAAGGCATTTGATTTTCTTAAAACGGCAATCACTTGTGCTCCAGTGTTGCAACCATCGGTTTGGACAGCCCCTTTTGAGATCATGACTGACGCTTCTAATTACGCGGTCGGGGCTATTTTGGGTCAGAAAGTTGATAGGAAGCCCTCTTTATCTACTACGCTAGTAAAACATTGGATGAGGCCTAGAGGAATTACACTGTTACTGAGAAGGAATTACTAGTTGTAGTATTTGCTTTGGAGAAATTCAGGGCTTATCTATTAGGGTCTCACGTCATCATATATACCGACCACTCAGCCTTGAGACATCTCTTGGCCAAAAAGGATGCCAAACCCTAGCTTATTTGTTGGATTCTTCTGCTTCAAGAATTTGATCTTGAAATCAAGGATAAATTCAGGGTACAGAATGTGGTGGCGGATCATTTATCGACACTTCTGAGTGATTCTTCTCGCCCGGACATTCCGATTGCTGATACTTTTTCAGACGAAACCATCCTTACAGTTTCAGGTGTCCAAACCCCATGGTTTGCTGACATCGTTAATTATTTGGCTGTTGGTTAAATCCCCCAGGATTGGACCAAGCAACAACGGGATAGACTCAAATATGAGGCCAAATATTACTTCTGGGAGGGCCTTGAACTGTACCGCATCGGCTCTGATCAAATTATTCGCCGATGCATTCTGGAGAATGAATTCAACAGTATACTCGAGTTCTGCCATGCATTTGCGTGTGGTGGACACTTCTCCGGTAAAAAGATGGCCGCAAAAATTTTGCAATCTGGATTCTATTGGCCATCTTTATTCAAAGATGCCCAGGAATTCTCAAGGTCGTGTTCCCGATGCTAGGCACTTGGGAGCATAACTAAGAGAGATATGATGCCCCTAAACCTGATTCTTCCTGTCGAAATCATCGACGTTTGGGGCATCGATTTCATGGGACCCTTCCTCCCTTCATTTGGACATCAGTACATTCTCGTCGTTGTTGATTATGTATCCAAATGGATCAAGGCAATTCCCACCTGAACCAATGATCACAAGGTGGTCATTGATTTTGCCAAGAAGAACATCTTCAGCAGGTTTGGGATTCTGAGGGCCATCATTAGCGATGGTGGTAGTCATTTCACTAATGCCCAGTTCCGTAATTTGTTGTCAAAATTCAGGGTTAATCACTGAATCTCCACACCTTACCATCCCTAGACGAATGGACAGGCCGAGATCTCCAATCGGGAGATCAAGAATATTCTGTAGAAAACGGTTAGGCCTGATCGCAAAGATTGGACTCAAAAGCTTGAGGACGCTCTTTAGGCCTACCGTACGATGTATAAAATGCCCATCAGCATGTCTCCATTTCGTCTGGTGTATGGAAAGGTGTGCCTTTTACCCGTAAAAATTGAACATAGGGCATTCTGGGCAATCAAGCAGTGCAATCTAGATCTAAGTTTAGCTGGGAAGACTAGGGAACTCCAACTATCTAAGTTGGAGGAGCTTAGACATGATGCATATGAGAATGCCAAGATCTATAAGGCTCGGACCAAAGCACTACATGACCAATTGATTTCCCGCAAGTGCTTTGAGTTGAACCAGAAGTTCTAGCTATTCGATTCTCGACTTAAGCTCTTTCTCGGCAAACTTAGGTCGAAATGGAATGGCCCGTTCATTATCGACCAGATATTTCCAAACGGAGTTGTTCAGATCTTTAACCTGAAGATGGGTAATTCATTCAAAGTCTACGGTCAACATCTGAAGCCCATTATTGACCGTACTATTCCAGAACCCATCTCATACACGGTTGCTCTAGCCATGTTGTGACTTCTTTGGTTGGATTTCGCCTAGCTGACGACATTAAACTTAGCAGTTGTACAGTCTGACTCAAAGCTGACCCGAGCTTCATATTCAGGTGATATCTTCCGTACTCTACCCTTCCTTTCACGTCTTTTATTCTTAATGTGGATATTGCATCAGCTAGGCATGGGGGGGTGGATTCATTTTTGAATCATTTTGTCAGCTCTGTGAAATTCTTGTAAATTCTATTTCTCTTCTTATATATACATTAAAAAAATTAATTTGAAAGGAATACTTGGACATTAGGACTTTTCAATCTTAGGAAATATTATAATAGGTTCTGAACACTAAGACCCTTCAGGTCTTTGGGCTTAATCAACCCGAGTATCCACTAAAATGTGGATTTATTTTTCGAGTCCTCGCCATCCTAAATTCTATTTTAATTTGATTAAATAAGTTTGGGTGATAAGTACACGACTTAGCAACCTGCCCTCTGATTTGAGGGAACTTTAAGTCTAAGCATCTACACACTGTCTCATCACTGACTCGTTGTTCGGCGATTTTAACGGAAATTGGGCAGCTAATGAACCTTCTAGGGTGATATGGATGGCAAGTTATCATGGGTAACGGCCCATAGGTAGGTTGTTCAGAGCCCAGTCACTGGACTATTCTCTTTTTGCTGCCTTTAGGTAAATCTTAGACCAGGGAAGCCACCTACTTAAAAAGAAAAAGAAAGTCAAAAAGAAAAGAAAAAGAAAAATAAAAAAGGAGAAAAGAAAGAAAAAAAAGAAAACAAAAGAAATAAGCCACACTTCGCCGCACGAGTATGGCTGGCAAGTTGTCGGTGGAAAGAGCTCATCGACTGGTTGTCCAGAATGCAGCTCAAGAAATGCACTAAAATTTCCCAAAACACTTAGGAAGAAGCGGAGAAGTAGAATAAGCTAGGGAGATATACACTGGACCCACCCTTGTGTTGACCCCATGAAAAAAAAGTAAGGAGAAAGCTATCGGTTGTAAAGATACACCTTTAGGCAGAACTCTCTTTTTAAGGTCATTTAGAGGCGTAGAAACCCGAAGTCCTTTTCTAATTGCCGATCAACGAGTCTATCACTTTCACAATAAGATGCTTAGAACTTAGGATTCTCATCAAATCTTGGGTGGGTTGAGTGGCCGTAAAAAGCCACTCTTTAACCTTAAACTCAAAAATCCAAAAAAAATAGAAAAGAAGAAAAAGAGAAAAAGAGATTTATCTTTGAATAAGGCAAGGGCTTGAGGTGGTTTGCATTTTGGCAGATACTCGGGCACTGTTGTGTCTTTGAAAGTTTAGGTCCTAAGTAAAAAATTTCTTAATGTTGAAATTGATTTGTGCCAGAGTAAGCTAACCTAATTCTTTTATAAATATCATGTAGTTTTTGCTAGGGACTAGCAAAAGATAGGCATGGGGGTTTGATGTGCATACATCTGATTAACCTAAAATGTCTATTAATGCATGTTCTTAGAGTCACATTAGCATTATATATTGTAAATAGTGCATAACATGCATAATCATGCATTTAGATCAAGTTGTATAAATTGTATAGTTATTGTCTCCTTTTTATGATTAGGGACAGAGCGATTTTTTATCGGGGCCTCGGATTGAAAATCCAACTGTATTGATCTGATCAAGGAGACAATTGAAGTTCAACGACTCCAAGATCGCCTGATCGAACATCCGTAGCACCAGATAGAGACTGAGGAGCCATAAAGAGCAAGGGCCAAGATGGTGTTAATCCGCACCTCAGACGATAAATCCGACCTCACGGATGGGTTCGGATTGATGATCATAGCCTAACGGCGTGAAAATCGGTTCAATCTGACACCCGTGGCAACATCTACAACATTCAGAAGATGGATGGCCAAGATGGCGCCACATGGTACCATCCCAGTAGCCCAACCGGCCCCAAGGACCCACCTCCACTTTTGTTCTTCATCCGCTCGACGAATTTCCACCTTCAGATGCTCACCAATGATCGGTCGCACGCACGCATAAAACCTCCACGCGACACAAATGCATGCTCAGCGCAGCGGTCGAGCGCGCTACACGAGAGCACGACGTGCATTCGAGCCCGCATTCGCTGCGCGTGGGTGCGTGATTGGAGCCACTCGATGTGCATTCAGCGGTAGAGATCGACCGATAGCGCCCACTTGCGATCAGACGCACGACACTTACTCGTGATCTCACGTAGGCGCGCAACGTGGGCCTAGGCAGTTTGAGCTGTCTGATCTCTTGATCGGACGGTTGAGCGCGTGAACGTGTGCGAGCGTTGAAGAGCGCGGAGGTGAGGGGGCATGCGAACGGTGCGCACGTCGGCCACGTTCAAGCCTTTAGTGATGGATAAATTCATCACTAAAGGTTCTAAATTAATGTTTTTCATGTTGTAATGTCCAAAATGCCCCCACTCCTTGCAACTATAAAAGGAGACCCCTACCATACAGATTTCTCATCCCTTCCTTCTCTTCTCTCCCTCTCCAAAGCTCAAGAGAAGCTTGTCCCACACCCGGGATGCTCCTTAAGAGTTAAAACCAAGTTTTCGCCCTCGTTCCGGAAGTGGATCCCGCGAGGACGATGACGTGCTGCCTTGTTACCGTTCCTCCTGCTTCGTCCTCCTTCTTCCACTCCGTTCCTCGTCTTTCAGGTGTTGTCCCGTTCGGCTCATCCTCTAAGCGATCGTCGAGAAGGATAACTTCTCTCTCCCATTCTTTTTATTGCTTTCTAGAGTAGAATTTTTCTGCTTTCTAGTTGTAATAATTTCTCACTTTCTTAGTTGTAAAAACATTTTGCAATATCAAGTGAATGTTCTCTCTCTCTCTCTTCTTGTCTATACTGATTTCCTTGTGATTATTCGGCCCTTTAAACAAAAACACAAAAAAATATAATTGCGAATTTTGATCAACGTAGCCTCCCTGAGTTAGACTTGGGATTTCTTTATAGATTTTTCGGTATACATTTTATTTGTTGAACGGATTTCTTCACTACTCGAACTATAATGACAGGTTTTCAAAACCATTTCCGATAGCATAGTCATCCGCGGGTTGTCCATCGCCGGCAGTGGGTTCCTCCGCATGTGCACGTGGACTGCCGTCAGTGTTTCTGATGATGTGGCGAGCTCGTTGAGTCGAGGGGAGTCCAGAGGTGTCGATGGTGCGTAGAAAGGAGGGCAGAGCAGCTGGCTGTGCGAAGGTGGAACTCGGCGGTGATGGGTTCCTTCGGCTTGGTTGCAGAGGTTGAAGATGATGGGGAAGATAAGGAAGGGAAGAGATTGGCTGTGGAAGTCGGTGCGTGCGAGGAGGCTACTGTGCGAGGAGCTGGTGAATGCACGAGGGTGTGGCTTCATACGGATTGGCTGCGCGGTGAGGCTGGAGGCCGAGGTTGCTGGCTGCGCGCACGTACGAGGGCACTCGCAATGGGCTGTGGCACACAGAGGGGTTGGTGTTTCACGCTATGGTTGGTTGCGGTGAGAGGGCGCGCACGTGGTGAGAGTGGTGAGAGGGCCACAGTGCAAGCTCTGTGTTAACAGCACCTGATTAGGGATTTTAAAGATAAAAGATGTTGCATCGCGTAGTAGTATAGGAGATCAAGCATTGATAACAAATAAGAAGTTTTTATTACTCGAAAACCTAAGTATCCGAGGTTGAACACAGGGAGCAAATGGAATTTATTTACTAATCTCAATAATGTAATTTGAACACTTAAATATACTCAAAATCTAGTTTAGAAGATAATTCAGGAGTTTATGAATATAAAATGTAGCAAAAATAGGGAGATTGAAATGAATAGGGCAAAAGTCTGATTTCTCTTGTCTCTCTTCTTCTTCTTCTTCTTCTGTTCTTTAGCCTTCTTCTTTCTTCTTCTTTTCCTCTGCGGCTACTCTTCTTTTCTGTCTTCTTCTTCTGACTTAGCCTTGCCTTTCTCTGCTACAGTGCCTTTGCTTTTCTTCCTTGATTGCCTTCCTTCTTCTTCCCTGGCCTTGGCTTCTTTACCTTCAGCTTTTTCCTTTGCCTTGTGCTTTCCTTTCTTTCTTCTTCTTCCTTGGCTTTATTTCTCCTGCCTTCTTTTTCCTTTGGCCTCTTCTTTTCCTTTTCTTCAGCTGCACTCGCCTTCCTTCAGCTTTGCCTCAGCTTCCTCTTCTTTTCCTTCTTGGCCTCAGCCTTTCCTTCCTTCTCCTTCCTGCCTTAGCCTTGCTACAGTCCTCAGCTTCTTTCCCTAGCTGCTCTTGCCTTCAGCTTCCTTCGCTGCTTGGCCTTGGCTGCGCCTTGCTCTTCCTTTCTTCTTCTTCCTGTACACACACACGAGTGAAAAACCTATCCCCTACCCTTCCTGCGTACACTCTCTCTTTATTTCTCTCTTGGGTTCGCTCTCCTAGAGCCAGGTTAGGTAATCGGGTTGGGTTGCGCACCCGGGTCCAGGCGCATCGGCATGGGTGGTGCGCGAGGAGTGCGAGGTTAATCGGGTCAGTTAGCCAAGTCCACAGGGGCATAGGTCGCGGACGAGCGGGTGTGCGTGGGCGAGGGGACCTCACCCCGTGTCTTGAGGTGAAGAGTAAAGAACACAAAAATAATTTAAAGCACGCACCTCACTCCTGAGTTTCCGAGGTGGGACTAAAAGTCCCACCCGCTTCACTCATGCGCTCGCAGGAGGCTTTCGCCTAATTGCTGCTACTGTGATCTCCTTCAAAGCTAATTGCCTAGTTGGATGTGTTCGAGCACTCAACATGCGTCACTTGGAGCGTAGCACCTAGGTTGATGCAGCTTGATGCGAGCTTGCGAGCTCCTTGCTTCTGCTTCAATGGCGAAAAGGGGGTTGAACCTGCAACTCAATAAGACGGCCTCGCGGCCCCATTAGAACATACAGGTAGCTTCGCCGTGGCATGACAAAGGTGAAACGTTGGGTGGCTGGCCGCGGGGTGACCTAGGCATGCGTGCCTAGGTCACTCTGTGGCCGTGAAGGTGGGTTAGGTCGGTAGGCGAGTATGGAGGTGTTGGTGGTCAGTGGAGGGGTGGAAGATGCACAGTGAGTGATGGCTGAGGTTTTGAGGTCGGTGGCGAGGCGTGTGGAGGTGTGGAGTGATGGAAGCACCTCGCCGGCGGTCGGTCGGAGATGGAGAAGGTGGAGGTGGTCTATGGCATCGAGGGGATAAAAGTAGAAATAAAAATAGGAGAAATAAAGAGGGGAGAGAGGGGAAGAGTTTTGACCTAATTTAATGGATGAAGGAGGGTAGAAAGGCGGCTGGTCATACCTACCGTCGTCAGAGAAGAAGCGTCCAGAGGAGGGAGAATGGCGACGATGAAGGGGCTGGAGGAGCACACGCGGGTATTGCGCGACATGGAGGAAGGAGATGAAGATGGCTCTGCCATTGGTATTGTGGTAGAGAGACGAGAAGGAGGAAGATAGGTCGTCGGAGCCTGCTGGACACCTGGTCGGAGGAGACGAGATGAAATTGGGGGTAGTTCTCTGGCCAAGTCAGGCTGATTTTGTGCGACCGGATGTGAGGGCCTCTTTATAGGTGCTGGCAGGGGCTCTTGTGCTCGGAAGACAAGCTTCCAAGCGTAAGAGTCCTCACCGGAGTAGGACTCAAGGAGATACCCAAATCTCTCGAGCTTTCGCATGAGAGATTGGGTGCACAACATATGAGGGAATTGCACTCAGATTGAAGGGAATCCCTTAGAGAATCTCCCTTCAAATTCTGGGAGGGGATCTCTGAGGAATCAGGGAGCAATCCCCCTCAATTCCTCGCCAGAGTAGGACTCCTCCACTTTAATGGTGGAGGGACCTAATTGTAAGAGTGGTGAGGAAGTTGGGGGGTTTTCGCAATGAATTTCAAAAGTTAGGGGTCAAAATGTAATTAGGTGGACTGTTTTGCAAAGTTGGTCAAGGTGACCTCCCCTTAGGTCCAAATTTTGGTACAAATCTAATTTGGACCTAAGGAATTCAATGGTGAAGTTGGATTTTAGGTTTGACCATGTTTGACTGGATATTTTACACAAAAACCCAAATTAGGTCAAATATTTAGCTAGGACCCCTACTTAAGTCAAAATAGGTTCCAAATGCCATCTTGAAGGTTCTAAACCATAGGGGATATTTTTCCATGAATTTTAGAGGGTTTAGTTGATTTTTATCCTAACCAGAACCTTGTTGAATTAAGTGAGTCTGTTTTAGGGTTACAGAATGTCATTTAATTCTTAGCTCTCATAATAATCCTCTTTTCTGATTGAATCAACTCACTTTTTATCTTCTTCAGAGCATTTGACCTATGTTCAGCCTCTGAGAAATCCTGTTGATGTACTGTAATGGTAGAATTATAGTTTTAACCTTTGTTCATATTTTCTTCTCAGAACATTACTCCCTTGAATTAGGCCCTTCTCTAGGTTATGTAGGAGCTTTTATTCTCTTTCTTAGGTCAAAATGAGTTAGTTAAGGCTCATGATGAGGTTTTCATCACTTTGCTTCACGATGTGTGCAGGGTCCACGGTGGTGCGGTGATAGCGAAATACGCGTGATTTGTAAAAGCGGGTTTTCAACGTCGTTGTAACACGCGAATTCGCATACGCTTTTAAATTTATAAACCTAGATAGGGGAGTATCTAGGGTGGTCCAAGGAGGAAAAAATTGCAATTCAATTCTCTTGCTAAAAACACATCTCAACTTTACTTTTGGTATTTTAAATATGTAATTTTTTTTTTGTTTTGAAAAGACGAGGGCAAAATGCGAATTGTAACGGAAAGTACTAACACCTACAATTGCTTAACTACAATTTAAAGGATAGAAATACCTTCTTCCTAAGCTCACTCTAGGCAAGTGGAGGCCTAGAGTAATCAGGAAGAAGAGGTGAAACAAGTGCTAGAACCAAAAGTAACAATTGCAATAAAAAGCTAAAAGAAGGCAATTTAATTGACTAGAATTAGTATTCTTTTCAAGGACAACTAGAGGAATGCTTCTACTAGAACTAAAAAAATTTAAAAGCAAATAAAGAAACACTAATCCTCTTGCAAAATTTGGTGAAGGGAGTCTTCTTACTCCAAGCCTTGCTGCTCCTTGGCTTGAAAAGAGGGCCTCCTTCTTCTCCTTCCTTGAGAGCTCCTCCAAGGTGGAAGCTACCACCTTCAATGCTCTCTCCAAGGGGTGGGCGTGCACCACCCTTAAAAACTCCTCCAAGGTGGCGTGGACCACCTTCAAGATCTCCTCCAAAGATCTTCCTTGCCTGGCTTCTCCTTTGGCTGGCGTGACCCAAGAGAGAAGGGAAGAGGGGAAGGCACCAAGGGGACAGAATATCCCCTTAATCTTCTTCTTCTTCTTCTCTCTTGGACGTGGGCTTCTAGGTGGAATATGAGAGTGAATTTACTATCCAAGGATGCCTTGAATGGTGGTGGGTAGTGGTCTTTTTATAGGGTAGGATGGGGGGTTAAGGTGCCCCTTGAAATGGAGGGCTAGGATGGAAGGATGGAGGTGGTTGGTGATCCTATGGCCAAGGATGTTTGGTGCCAACCCAAGGGGTGTTAAAGGGGGTGGTTATGGTGGTTTTGGTGGCTTTTGGTGGTGGAGAGACACCACCATTTTGGCGCCAACCTAGGGTCTTCTAGAAGGGGGGTTAGGTGGATGGTGGAGATGGATTTAAGGGGAATTGTGTGGTGGAGATGAAGGGGAATTTTGGAGGGAAAGGTGGCGCCATCAACGGGGTGGTTAGGGTGGTTTTGGCGCTACTTTTAGGTGTCTTTTGGAGGTGGTGGGTAGGCTAGGTTGTTGCCAAGTAGGTTAGCTTACGTGGAGCTTAGGTGGAGCTAGTTGGGTGGAGTTGCTAGGTGGGTTTTTGGGGTGGTACAAGCCAAGGAAGTTGGAGCATAGCTAAGCTAAGCTAAGATAAGCTAGCTTAGCTAATGGAGGAGTAGAGGAGAAGGTGTTGGAGCTAGGGTTTGCAGGGAGGAGCTGAGGAGGAGAAGTCTGGAGCTGAAACTGGAGCTGGCTGCTGCTGAAGAGGCTGGCATGGAGCTACTCTAGCTGGCTTAGCTTGCTAGTTCTTTGCTAGCTGCTAAGCCAAGCTAAAGTGAGCTAGCTTCTACCATAATGAGCTGAGGTGAGCTAGGTCTAGTGCTCCCGGGGAGGATCAAGCTGGTTGAGACAGCTAAGGTAGCTTAGCTCAACTGAGTTGAGCTAAGTTGAGTCCCCGGGAGTTGGACTTGAGCTTCCTGAGCTGGGATGAGTTCTTCTTCAACTGGCTGGAGTTGAGTGGAGCTGGATGTAGCTGGATTTAAGCTGGGGTGAACTCCTATCAACTCAGCTAAGCTTTCTAGAGATCCCTGTGGACTAGTGGGAGCTGAGATGAGCTAGACTCAGCTAAGTTGAGTTGGATCTGAGTTGACTTGAGCTAGGGTGAGCTAAGATGAACTCTCTTGAGCTGCTATTCAGGTGAGATTAGCTGAATGGAGCTGGGATGAGCTAACCCTAGTTCAAGTGAGCTAGGTTCCAGTTGTGGTGAGCTGGATCAAGCTGAATTCCAGCTAGTCTGAGCTTCTCCTTCACCATTTTCCTTCTTGAGTGCTAGGGTTTTAGGGATCTGTATATCTGTTCATCGCTAACACTCACAAAAACATATCAAGAAGACAATAAAAAATGCGATGCATGCCTAAATGCAACCCAAAAACTTGTTTGCGGAGTAAAATCCTAAGAGCTAGGTTTGTTTTAATGCATAAGAATGATGATAAACTAGCGTTTATCATGCGGTTGGAGATCCCCATCGAGAGAAGTCCCGTAGCTCTTATCCCTCTCCAGATCCACAACCTCTGCCTCTCCCTTCGTAGGTACGTAACTGCTTCATTTGAATGCCAGCGGGGGGAGCAACGGTAATGGGTAATTATAGGCATACCCCTCATTCAAGTGCTAATCATATTCACACCCAGTTACATTTCTTTCTAGTTGCACATATCCAATTGGAAGCATAAAAGTATGTATTAGAATGCAAAGCAGACACAAAAATATTCATAAGCTAAGCTTAATTAATACTTAGCTTAATCCATTAAGACACAAGGAAACGTACTCCATATGTACTTAAGCCAAATAAATGTCCAATGAATTGGACTTATCAGTACCTTAACAGGGGATCTTCAAGAACTGATTCGCTCTTCGCGGTCTAGTCTGATATTGTTTACGATTAACCTGCTTGTACATATCAATCTATTGTTTAGCTAGGGGAGTAGCGTCAAATGACCGTGGCTAGGGGGTACACTAGGAACCAGATGCGCAAGCCAAAGGAAGAACCTTCTCCCTAATCCCTCCTTCTAACTGGTTGGATTGAGCAGATACAAGTAGAGTAAATCATTTATAATCTTAAGGTGGGTTCTGAGAGTCTATAGATCCTTAGGCTACCCCACTTAAGGACATGCTTGTTTTGTTATGCTACAGGGTTCTTATCCTCAGTCCTTCCGACCTTTTCCTAGTTTATGTTGGGAAGAAGGTCATTGAATCCTCGATTGGAAGGACCACTAGAGTATACGAGGAGGCGTAGATTGGATTTTGGCCAAATTGATCCCATGGCGATTACTACCTTCACCTAGTAGCCGGGGGAGCAATTTCATGTTTCTGGGAGCGATTCTAGGACTTATTGTGGAGGTGTCCACATCACAAGGTGCCAAAATGGCAACTCGTGCAGATCTTCTACCACGGGTTGACTGAGCAACTCAGAAATCATGTGGACGCTTCTTGCGGAGGCAATTTCCTCAATAAAGACACAGATAGCGTGCACGATTTGTTTGAGGAGATGAGCGATAATTTGATCAATCATGCCTCCATGGATACTTTTAACCGGTCCCAACATCCTAGATCGAATGTTAATGAAATCCATGACTCTCACTCATTCGATATGGAATTGATTTGCAATAAACTAGATAAGGTGGACTTGGTTACTAAAAGGATGGAGGAGTGGATGGATGGAAATTCAATGAATAATTCTTGATCCACTCAATCCCATAATTCGAGATTTCATTCGTCACGAGCTCCTTCTGGATGGGAGTTCATGAATCAACTTGATGCGGCATAACCTATGAGTCAGCATTATACAGAACCCCATAGGTTCCAAACTGGGGCCTTTGATCCCAGTTTCTCTGATCCCTCCCTTTCTTTCTCTCTATTGAAGCTACGGGTTACTACGTTATCGTATTTGGTTTTGAGAAAACCTGTCGTCGTAGTTTGAAAGCGAAGAACTCATGTTTAACAAATAAAATTTGTACCAGAATAGAAATCCCGGGTTGAACTCAGGGAGGCTATGTCGATCTATATTCGCAATTATATTTTTTCAGGGTTTTTGTTGAAAGGTGAAGCGACGTAATTACAATGAAGTAATATAGACAATCAGAATTAACGAGAGAGAGAGAGAGAAAACATGCACTTAATATTTCAAAATGTTTATACAATAAAACCAGAGAAAAATTACACTAAAAAGTGGGAAATCTATTACACTAGAAAGCAGGAAAATTCTACTCTATAAAGCTAAAAAGAAGAATGGGAGAGAGAAGTTATCCTCCTCGACGATCGCTTGGAGGACGAGCCGGAAGAGACAACGCCTGGATGATGGAGGACGGAGCGGGAAGAAGGAGGTCGAGGTAGGAGGAACGAGAACGGGGCAGCACGTCGTCGTCATCGCGGGATCCACTTTTGAAATGAGGGTGAAAATTTGACTTTATCTCCTGAGGAGCATCTCGGGTGAGGGACAAGCTTCTCTTGAGCTTTGAAGAGGGAGAGAAGAGGAAGGGATGAGAATTTCGTTTGGAGGGGGTCTCCTTTTATAGTTGCGAGTGAGGGCAATTTGGTCTTTACAATTTCAAAATATTAAATAAGGGGCCTTTAGTGACGGAATTAAGCATCATTAAAGCCTATGTCATGGGCGATGTGCATCGTGCCTGCCGCCCGCTCACCTCCCACATCGCCTACGTTCATCAAATCTTGGCTATTCGATCGTGAGATCAAATGGCTGAGGATTGATAACTGCAGCGCCTCAATGCGAGCCTAGCGTGTGCGATCCCGCGTTACGCGTAGGCATGCGATGGTGCGTGATCTGGATTGAGTGCACGTGGCTGTCTGATCCTCATCGGGCGGTCAAGCGCGCCCGCTCGCCCACGCCTCAGCTCCTGCTCCTTGCGGCTCGAACCCGCATCTATTCGCGAGCGAATGCTCTATCCACTACGCTACGCACGTGGATGGGCGGGTGGAGCAACATCTGAGCGCGCGATCAGGACCATTGGATAAGATCAATGGTCAGGTCTATGTCTCCAAGTGATCATTCAGAGTTTGAAAGCGTCGACTGGGATCCATTCTCAGCCGTTGGATCTTGATCCAACAGCGGAGATGTGTGGGTGCTAGCAGCTTTAGAAGTTGAGGACGACTGAGATGGCACCACGTGGCATCATCTTGGCCGTCCATCTTCTGGATGGTGTAGATGGTGCCACGGGTGTCTGATTGAGTTGATTTTTGCGTCGTTAGGCTGCGATCGTCGATCCAAATCCATCCGTGCGGTTGGATTTGTCATTTGAAGTGCGGATTCACACCATCTTATCCCTTGATCTTCTAGAGTTCCTTGGTCTCTATCTAATGCTACAGATGTCTAATTAGGGTGATCTTGGAGTCGTTGAACTCCAATCGTCGCCCTGATCAGATCCGTATGGTTGGATCTTCGATCCGAGGCTCCGATAAAAAAATTGCCCTGTCCCTGAACATAAAAGGAGGCAATTAACCTCCATTTTATTCAAACTAATCTAAATGCAAGATGATGCATGCTATGTAATATTTATACTATGTAATGCAATTCTATGCTTAAGAACATGTATAAATAGACATTTTATGTAATATAAACATGTTTACATCACACCCCCATGCCTATCTTTTGCTAGTTCCTAGCAAAAACTATATGATATTTATAAAAGAATTAGGTTGGATTATTTGGGCATAAGTTATTTTCAATCATTAAGAAAATATTTACTTAGGATTTAAACTTTTAAAGACATAACAGTGCTCGGGTATTTGCCAAAATGCAGACCGTCTCAAGCCCTCACCTTATTCAAAGAAAAATTCTTTTTCTCTTTTCCTTCTTTTCTAATTTTTTTTTTATTTTTGAGTTTAGGGTTTAAGAGTGGCTTTCTACGGCCATTCGACTCACCCAAGATTTGATGAGAATCCTAAGTTATAAACATCTTATTGTGAATGTGATAGACTCGTTGATCGGCAATTAGAATAGACTTCAGGTTTCTACACCTCTAAATGACCTTAAAAAGAGAGTTCTGCCTAAAGGTGTATCTTTACGACCAATAGCTTTCTCCTTATTTTTTATGAGGTCAACACAAGGGTGAATCCAATGTATATCTCCCCGATTTATTCTACTTCTTCGCTTCTTCTTAAGTGCTTTGGGAATTTTAAGTGCATTTCTTGAGCTGGGTTCTGGATAACCGGTCAATGAGCTATTACCACCGACAACTTGGTAGCCATACTCGTGCAGCGAAGTGTGGCTTATTTCTTTTGTTTTCTTTTTTCTTTTCTTTTTGACTTTTAAGCAGGTGGCTTCCCTAGTCTAAGATTTACCTAAAGGTAGAAAGAAGAGAATGGTCCAGTGACTGGGCTCTGGACAACCTACTTATAGGCTGTTACCCACGATAACTTGCCAGCCATATCACCCTAGAAGGTTCATTAGCTACCCAATTTCCATTAAAATTGTCGATCAACAAGTCAGTGAAAAGAAAGTGTGTAGATGCTTAAGACTCAAAGTTACCTCAAATTAGAGGGTGGGTTGATAAGTCGTGTACTTATCACCCAAACTTATTTTCTCAAATTACAATAGAATTAAGATGACAAGGACTCGAAAAAAAAATACACATTTTAATGGATACACGGGCCGATTAAGTCCAAAGACCTAAAGGGTCTTTGTGGTCAGATCCTAATGTAATATTTCCTAAGATTGAAAAGTCCTAATGTCCAAATATTCCTTCCTAATTCAATTTTTTTTTATGTATAAATAAGAAGAGAAATACAATTTACAAGAATTTCACAAAGCTGACAAAATGATTAAAAAATGAATCCACCCCTCCATGCCTAGTTGATGAAATTCCACATTGAGAAAGAGACATGAAAGAAAGGGTAGAGTATGAAAGATATCACCTGAATATGAAGCTCGGGTCAGCTTTGTGTCATATGTATAACTGCTGAGTTTAATGTTGTCAGCTAGGTGAAGTCCAGCCAAAGAAGTCACAATATGGCTAGAGCAACCGTGTTCGAGACGTGTTCTGGAAGAGTATGGTCAATAACAGGCTTCAGACGTTGACCATTGACTTTAAATGTGTTACCCGTCTTTGGGTCAGAGATCTGAACGGCTCCATTTGGAAAAATCTAGTCAATAATGGATGGGCCATTCCATTTAGATCTAAGTTTGCCAGGAAAGAGCTTAAGTTGAGAATCGAATAACTAGACCTTCTGGTTTGGCTCAAAGCTCTTGCGGGAAATCAATTGATCATGTAGAGCTTTGGTCTGAGCCTTGTAGATCATGGCATTCTCATATGCATCATTTCTAAGCTCTTCCAACTCAAATAGTTGGAGTTTCCTGGTCTTCCCAGCTAAATTCAGATCCAAATTGCATTGCTTGATCGCCCAGAATGCCCTATGTTCAATCTCTACGGGTAGATGACATGCCTTTCCATACACTAAATGAAATGGAGACATGCCGATGGGCATTTTATATGCCGTACAATAGGCCCAAAGAGCGTCCTCAAGCTTTTGAGTCCAGTCCTTGCGATCAAGCCTAACTGTTTTCTGCAGAATATTCTTGATCTCCCGATTGGAGATCTCGGCCTATCCATTCGTCTGGGGATGGTAAGGTGTGGAGATTCTATGATTAACCTGGTATTTGGCCAACAAATTTTGAAATTGAACATTAGTAAAATGAGTACCACCATCACTGATGATGGCCCTCGGAATCCCGAACCTGCTGAAGATATTTTTCTTGACAAAATCGATGACTACCTTGTGGTCATTAGTTCGGGTGGGAATCGCCTCAATCCATTTGGACACATAATCAACAGCAACAAGAATGTACTGATATCCAAATGAAGGGAGAAAGGGTCCCATGAAATCGATGCCCCAAACATCGAAGATTTCGACAAGAAGAATTGGGTTTAGGGGCATCATATCTCTCTTAGTTATGCTCCTGAGTGCCTGACATCGAGAACATGACCTTGAGAAATCCTGGGCATCCTTAAAAAAAGACGGCCAATAGAAGTCAGATTGCAAAATTTTTGCAGCCGTCTTTTTCCTAGAGAAATGTCCACCACACGCAGATGCATGGCAGAATTCGAGTATACTGTTGAATTCATTCTCCGGAACATATCGACGAATAATTTGATTAGAGCTGATGCGGTACAGCTTAGGGTCTTCCCAAAAGTAATATTTGGCCTAAGATTTAAGTCTATCCCATTTTTGCTTGGTCTAATCCTGGGGGATTTGACCAACGGCCAAATAGTTAACAATGTCAGCAAACCATGGGGTTTGGCACCTGAAACTGCAAGGATGGCTTCGTCCGGAAAAGTGTCAGCAATCGGGATGTCTGGATGAGAAGAATCACTTAGGAGTCTCGACAAATGATCTGCCACCAGATTTTGTACCTTGGTTTTATCCTTGATTTCAAGATCAAATTCTTGAAGTAAAAGAATCTAACGAATAAGCTGGGGTTTGGCATCCTTTTTGGCCAAGAGATGTCTCAAGGTCAAGTGGTCGGTATAAATGATAACATGAGAACCTAAGAGATAAGCCCTGAATTTTTCCAAAGCAAATACTACGGCTAGTAATTCCTTTTCAGTAACGGTGTAATTTCTCTAGGCTTCATCTAGAGTTTTACTTGCGTAGCAGATGACAGAGGGCTTCTTATCTATTTTCTGACCCAAGACAACCCCGACCGCGTAATCAGAAACGTCGATCATAATCTCAAAATGGGCTATCCAAATTGGTGGTTGCAACACTAGAGCATAAGTGACTGCCATTTTTAGGAAATCAAATGCCTTACGGCATGATTCGTCGAAAACAAACGATGTTTCTTTGGCGAGAAGATTGCTCAGAGGACGAGCAACCTTCGAGAAATCCTTGATGAATCTTTTGTAGAATCCCACATGACTAAGAAATTATTGGATTTGTTTAACAGATGTGGGAGGAGGAAGTTTAGCGATAGCATCAACCTTAGCTTTATCTACTTCAATTCCCCATTCAGAGATTACATGACCCAAGATGATGCCTTCTTGTGTCATGAAATGACTCTTTTCCCAGCTAAGGACCAATCGTGTTTTGATACATCGCTTAAGAATCATTTCCAGATTAGCCAAACAAGAGTCAAACGATTCTCCAAAAATAGAGAAATCGTCCATGAAGACTTCCATAAACTCTCCCACCATGTTAGAGAATATGGCTAACATACACCTTTGAAAAGTCGTAGGTGCATTGCATAAACCAAAAGGCATCCTACGGAAAGCAAAGGTTCCGTAGGGACAGGTGAAAGTAGTTTTTTCCTGATCCTCGGGATGGATAGGAACTTGATTGTATCCCGAGTAGCCATCAAGAAAACAGAAGTACTTCTGCTCGGCTAATCTTTCTAAGATTTGATCAATGAAAGGTAGGGGAAAATGATCCTTTTTCGTGGCCATGTTCAGCTTCCTGTAATCAATACAAACCCTCTAAGAGGAAGCTGAACGAGTTGTGACAGATTCTTCTCTCTCGTTAGTCACAACGGTAATCCCAGCTTTCTTGGGAACAATCTGCACGGGACTTACCTAGGGACTATCAGAGATTGGATAAAGAATTCCTGCATTGAGCCACTTAATGATTTCCTTTTTGACCACTTCTCACATATTTGGATTTAATCTCCTTTGCATCTAGCTAGAAGGGCGGGATCCATCTTATAAGAATATTCTATGATTGCAGTAAGATGGCTCAATCCCCCTAAGGTCATGAATGGTCTAACCAATTGCCTCCTTGTGTTCCTTCAGGACCTTGATCAATTTAATCTCTTGTTCCTTTGTTAATTTAGCACTGATAATCACAGGGAGTGTCTTCTGAGGTCCTAAAAATTGATATTTCAAATTCGCAGGCAATGGTTTCAGTTCAAGCTGGGACAGGGTGACGAGACGGTAAGGAAGATGCTGAAGACTCAATAAGAGGAAGAGGTTGTGAGTGAACAAAATCAATAACCTCTTCAAAAGATGGAAGGTCTGCCATAGAGGGTTGCGGGTACAATTTATCATCAAGGGAGGAACTTTCAATTGAAGAAACCATCAAACAAGTTTCAATGTTTACATTATCCTCCTCAAGTTCCTCAATAAATCCACAATCCTCAAATTTATTAATCACCTTAAAAATATCCAATTTCATTCGTTGATCCCCAAAGGCAATTTCCATGCTACCGCTTGCACAGTTAATGTTGGCCTTAGTGGTAGTCAGGAACGGATGCCCCAGAATGATGGGTGTGTTCCTCAGATTTTCTGGTACATCTATATCAAGGACAAGGAAATCTACAGGAAAATAGAAATCCTTGACCTTAACTATAACATCTTCAATAACGCCTCGCAGATTTGTGACCGAACGGTCCGCTAACTGTAGGTTACTGAAGTCAGTCGAAGTTTACCTAGTCCAAACTTCTAGTAAGGAGAAGTCGGAATTAGGTTGATAGATGCACCCAAATCCAGAAGTGCTCTATCAAACGTGTAATCTCCAATGACACAAGAAATCAACGGAGCACCTGGATCTCTCTTTTTTTGAGGAGGTGGTGCAAGATAACAGAACTAGCCTGCTCGGAGAGTACCACCTTCCTCGAAATAGATTCTCTCGACTTACGCTTTTGTGTACATAAATCCTTTAAAAATCTCGCATAAGCCGGTATATGCTTGATAGCATCGAGGAGCGGGATATTGATCTCAACATTCTTAAAGATATTCAGAAGCTCCTCATTGCTATCAACAAACTTCTTCTTTGATTTGATCAAGGCTTCAAGAAAAGGAACATGAGTCAGATCTTTGGGATCAGGTTCCTAAACCTTGATTTCTTCTCCAGAATTCTCCTCTCTCTCCTCAGGTTCTTTAGGATTCGGTAGATCAGAATAGTGTGGTTGTGGATCCTGAATCTGCTTACCACTCCTCAAGGTGACAGAATTTACAGATGCATAAGAGTTTGGGTCTTGGGGAGGGTTAGGAAAGATTGGAGGGGCTTGATTATCCAAGAATTGTTGATGTGCAGAAGAAGAAGAAGAGGAGGGACCTTGCTCAACCACCTGAGCATGTGCGTGTGGGTCCCTCTGATTTTCGTACCCATGGGCTTGGTTGCCTAGATTCAGAATATTTCGCGGGTTGGGTACAGGTTGGGATGGTAGAGATCCAGGTTGACGAGAGTTAGCAATGAGCCCCGTCTGCAAGTTGTCCAGTGAGGTTTTAATTTGCTGCATGAGCTGGAGCATGGATCCTTGCATCTCTACCATTTACCGGTTCAAATCAGCTTGCCCTACGAGTTGACGGGCATTCCAAGCTAGCTGATTGACCTGATTTAGGGACAACTGAGTATACACATGACCCTGGCCCATTGGTCATTGCGGAGCATAGTTGCCGGGTTGGAATTGGGTCTGTTGCCCCAGGTTTTTCCAGGAGAAGTTAAGGTGGTTTCTTCAACCCGGATTATAAGCATTAGAATAGGGGTTTGATCTAACATTCTCTTGTACAGCATAGACATCCTCATAGGGTGAGGATGGAGAGAAAGAAAAGGAAGGATTAGAAAAACTGGGATCAAATGCCCCAGTTTTGAACCCGTGGGGTTTCGAAAAATGCTGACTCACAGGTTGAGCCGCATCGAGTTGATTCACTAACTCCCATCCAGAAGGAGCTCGCGAAGAATGGAATCTCGAATTTTGGGATTGAGTGGATCGAGAATTGTTCATAGAATTTCCAGTCATCCACTCTTCCATTCTCTTAGCAACCAAGTCCACCTTGTCAAGTTTGTTACAAATCAATTCCATATCAAATGAATGAGAGTCATGGACTTCATTGACATTTGATCTGGCCTACTGGGACTGGTTAAAAGTATCCATAGAGGCATGATTGATTGAATTCTCACTCATTTCCTCAAACAAATCGTGTTCACTATCTGCGTCTTTGTTGAGGAAATTGCCTCCGCAAGAAGCGTCCACATGATTTCTGAGTTGCTCAGTCAACCCATGATTGAAGATTTGCATGAGTTGCCATTTCGGCACCTTGTGGTGTGGACACCTCCGCAATAGGTCCTGGAATCACTCCTAGGCCATATGAAACTGCTCCCTCGGCTGTTGGGTAAAGGTAGTGATTGCCCGTCTCAAGGCATTGGTACGTCCGACTGGGAAGAATTTCTTCAGAAAGGCTGATTTCAACTCATTCCAAGTTGCAATTGGTCTTCGTATTATCCTATACCAATGAGCGGCCTTATCCCTAAGAGAGTGGGGGAAGCGCCTCATGATCATTTGCTCCTTGTTCTTGTTTCGTGCCTTGGTGGTCTGGACCAAAGTGGTCAAGTCCTCCAAATGCTGAAACGGGTCTTCGGAGCCAAGCCCATGATAATGTTTGATCAGGCTTAACACTTGGGGCTTGATTTCTACGTCTCCGGCTAGAATTTGTACGCCGAGATATTCCCCGTAATTTGAAGGATCATAAAAATCCTTCAAGGGCTGAGCGCCCTGCATTCTTTGAAACAATTCCTACATTCTCTGCATTTGTTCCAGCTACCTTCGGAATTCCTAGTGTGAATCCCGAGGCAGAGGAGGCTGTTGGTCGGTGTTGAACGCACGGGTTGCTATGCTAACGTGTTTGGTTTTGAAAACCTGTTGTTGTAGTATGAAAGCGAAGAACTCGTGTTCAACAAATAAAATTTATACAAGAATAGAAATCCCAGGTCGAACTCAGGGAGGCAGACGTTTGATTTGAAAACACGCTGATGAGTCCATTTTAATGGACTAGTATTATGCCTAAGTAACTTTAATCTTACCTTTTAGGTTTGTTAATAACTACATTAAGTTATAGAATATTTGTATGCATCATGATTTAAGTTTACATCTATTTTATAACATTCTATAACTTAATATGTAATGATTTTGTTGCTTTTATGTGCAGGAATGATATTTAGAAAGAACAAGGAGTTGGGGAATAAATTTTCCCAACAAACAACTGGCGGCATATGTTTTTCCCCATCCTCCAGCCACCCTCAACAGTTGCCGGCCAAAAAGAGAAAGAGGATTTTGAAAATCCCTTGTAGTGCGAAAGAGAGGAGTTAAGAGGAGGAGCACAGGTGGGGAGGGATCTTCTTCCTCGCTCTGGCAGGGATCTCCACCTTCTCCATTGTGGAGAGGGCGGACCCTGTGAACCACTGTGTGCACTGTGCACCAAGTCTCCCACTGCAAACAACCCTTCAGCCTGCACCTGCATCCACCGTCCACCGCTCCCTCCAGCCGCGCCTGTAGGCACTGCGCACCTTCACCACTGCCTGTATGCGCCCCCTGCACTCCAGCCTACAGCCGCCTCAGGCGCACCTGCCACCAGCACCCTGCAGGCACACACCTCACAGCGCTTGCACCTCCAACCAAGCGTCACCGCACCTTCTCTTCTGCAAGCACCCGCTCGCACCCCTGCAGGCGCTTCCCCGCAACACCTCCACCTTGCGTGCTCCTGCCAGCACCTTTCCAGTGCCTGGCGCTCCCCTCTGCAGATCGCCCTCGCCACCAGCGCCCCCCACAGGCAACCGCCTCGCTCTACCCACGCCCCTGCCAAGCCCGCACCCGCAACACCCACCGCAGCGTGCCCTGCAGGCACACCGCCCTACCCGCGCCCTCACCAAGCACCCTGTAGGCACCCTCTCACGCCCTCGCCACCAGCACCCTGCAGGCATGCACCCGCGCGCATCTACGCCTACGCGTCCAGCGCGCAACCAGCCGCACGGCTGCAGCAGCTGCCATCCTCCTCCAACAGGTTGGCGGCCCTCCTCCGCCTACCGGCCGCCGCGTCACCGCCGTTGCGTAGCCCTCGTCAAGCCGCACCTCCCTGCCGACTCTCGCGGCCAACCGTGCGCGGCCGCACACGCGAGGAGGAGAGAGGAGAAATCCTCTGTTTTTATCTCCATTAATAATTACATTCAATGCCATTGCCAATTTTATATTAATATTTTATTCAGGCCACATTGCACTGATGCACTCAGATTTTCCTAAAATTATTTTACTTGTGTTATGTTCATGTTTCTACCTTGAATTTCAAATCAGAATTGCATCAAAGTTGAATTTACATGGTAAGCCATTACACATGCATCATACACATATTTTTGGAGATTAATTCAAGACGTGAAAACTGCATAAATACCCCTGAACCCTTAAGGAAATTGCAAACTTCATTTAAAATAGCATATTCCTCGCATTAAAGTTGCAGAAGAGTTTGCGAACTGTGTATTCCTTGACTCGCGAATTTATTGGTCTATCCTCCCTATGGATACGACATCCGTTATTGTGGTTTAAATTCATATCTGTTTAATCTTTGATTGAGAGATTTTCCACCACCTTTTGTGCTACAAAGATTTATTATCTTAATATTAATTATTCAAAGTGAAAATCGCTCCGTCACACGTGTTTGTTTTATTTGTCACGAAGTAGAATAATTGATTAGAAACTATCTATCTATTTACAATAAATAGAAGAGAGAGAGAGAATGAGAGAGAGAAAGAATATTACAAACAAAAACCAAAAAGACATGTAGAATGAACATGGAATTCATTATCAGAAGGATTGTTCATTACACTAAACATTACAAGTAGAAAGCAAAAAAAATGATTACACTAGAAAGCATTAAATCTACTCTAGAAAGCAGTAAATCTACTCTAAAAAGCAGTAAAAAGAATGGGGAGAGAAATATCCTCCTCGACGGTCGCTTGGAGGACGAGCTGGACGAGACGACTCCTGGAAGATGGGGAACGGAGCAGGACGAAGAAGGACGAAGCAGGAATAATGGGAACGGGGTAGCAGGTCATTGACGGAAAGCCATTTTCGTGCATTTGAAAGTCATCGAAAATCGTAGTATAGTCTCGCAAAAACGTTCATCAAAGATTTGATTTTTAAAGATAACGAGACTTTGAGTCCCGGTCGTTTGTCTCTGGGAGGCATTGTTTTTGCTTTTGAAATCAATCTTAAAGCCACTCTACTTTATTTAAACGACATGCTGGTGCGTAATATATAGGCAATTAAAGAACAGGCACTTAAATCACGCAAATATGATAATCATTCAGCTCAAGGTGATTTCAAACACATAAGAGATATATATATATAATGAAATTTTCATTCATCATGGGAGAGTTGTTGCATAAGGAAATCTAGAGGAAAGCTTATACATGAATGCTCAAAATTAAATCTAACTATCAGAAAATGATTGCATACAAGAATCAACGGGGGGATTTCGCATGCATCATTGGGGGAGAAGTAAGACTACTCTACTAAGCAGTAAATGAAAGCAATAAAAATTATGAAGAGCATGATCTAGAGCTAAAAGAATAGAGGGCATTCAGGGGTGGTCCCCGATGGCCTTGGAGTGGTCGAGAGGAGAATGAGGGGCGGCCAATGTAGCTTAGGTCGACCCTTGGAGAGAGGTAGGGTTGATCCAGCATCCCGACATGGTGTCCTCCATGGTGGTGGTAGTGAGCTTGTGGAGGTGGAGTGACTATGGAGGTGGCGTGAATGGCACCAATGGAGTGCAATTGCCAAAGAAGTAATGGGTGCCAATGGCCACCCATGGGGTCTTTTTATAGACCCAATGGAAGCTCTCTAGAGAATTATGGAATTCTCTAGAGAGGCCTATGGTGGGAGCTCGTGGGAGAGTGAGAGAGAGAGGGTGGATGGTGGTTTTTAGATCCACCAAATGTGGATCTAAAAATTGAATGGCTCTTGGTTGCTATTTTTGGCAACCAAGGCAACCACACATGGTAGAGAGTTCTAGAGAACTCTAGCCTAGATATTTTCATGTGGATGGTGTGTGTGGGTCGAAACTTAGGTGACTAGGTTGATTAGGTTGGGTTCTAGTGGGTTTAGGTCAAGGTAGGTCTCAAAGTAGGGTTATAAACCCTAATTCACTAAGGTAAAGTGCAATTAAACTTAATACAAGTTTAATTGGGTGTGTGGAAACTTAATTGAGAGTAAAACAACTCAATTAAGTCAGGTCTAGGTCAATTGGACTCTCACTGAGTCCAATTGGACAGTGTGTGCTGAGATCAGGGCTCAATTAGACTCAATGAGTCCAATTGAATAGGCTAATGGAATGGACTAAGATCCAAGTCAATTAGGTTTAGTGAGGACCTAATTAGGTCCTTAGGGAGGTCTAGAGGTGATGTACTAGGATTAGGGCACCTTACTTTAGGTTCCTATGGGGTTGGAATTGGGTTTAGGGACCTAGAGATCCAAGATTAAGGCTTAAATCTCAAAACAAGAATTGGAGAGCAGTATCAGACGTCTAATTATAGAATCAGACGTCTTATGCTCAAAAATCAGAAGTCCAGACTTGTTGTCTAGACATCCAATCAGAGTCAGGAAGGATTTCGGGTTCTGTTTTGGGTATTCTGCAGAAATTGGACGTCTGACAAAGTGTCTGGACGTCCAATAACACTAAAGAAGTGGGTTTGAAGTGTGCAGGAGTTGGCTAAGGGTCCTGGACGTCTTAAAACTTATCTGGACATCCAGAGAAGGGTTGGAACTAGGGTTTTAGGGCTTCTTAGGGTGTTGTGACCTAATCTAAGGGTGGTTAAGGCTTGGGGAAGTCTCTAGGCTATCCTAGGGCTAGGATGGACCTAAGCTCTTCACATTTTACTGCTTTATTTCTACTTAATAGAATAGAAAACCTTTAACCCCATTACATTATTATTCCTACATCTAAACTTGGCCTTCTGCTCCAGCTCTGCTACAACTCCTATTATTCCTGATCCAGCTTCAGATCCAGCTCTTGATCAGCTTATTCCCTGCAATCGACATAATGCACTTAATCAGCACATTATAACATTATTTTATGCATAGCTAAAGGAAAGCAGTAAAGATGCAGATAATGCGTATGCATGCATGAATAACCCTAACTTATGCTAAGTCTTAGCTTAATCTAGGCCAATTAAGACCTATGATTGCTGTGCAATCAGTCGTCGTCGTCGCGGGATCCGCTTCTGAAAGGGGAACGAAAATTTGACTTTATCTCGCGAGAAGCATCCCGGGTGTGGGACAAGCTTCTCTTGAGCTTTGGAGAGGGAGAAAAGAGAAGGAAGGGATGAGAATTTCGTATGGAGGAGGTCTCCTTTTATAGTTGCACGGAATGAGGGCAAATTGGTCTTTTAAATCTCAAAACATTAAGGGGTCTTTAGTGATGGATAAAACCGTCGCTAAAGCCCCATCGTGGGTGATGTGTGGCGGAGCGCGGGCGCCTGCTTGCCTGCTTGCGCGTGTAACGCGCGTTCATGATCTGCGAATCTTAGCTGTCCGATCGTGAAATCGGACTGCTTAACTCGCCTCTCCGCCCGCTCCTCAATGTGTGCTCGCGCGTGTGATGCCGCGTCACGTGCGGGCGTGTGATACGACATGAGTGCTATTGCGTGCTTGCGACAGCTCGATCGTGCCTGCTCACCGTGCCTCTGCGTTTTGAACCCGCTCCTGCTTGCTCGCGATAAGGCCTTGATAGCGGATTACGCGTGATTTGTAAAAGCGGGTTTTCAATGTCGTTGTAACACGCGAATTCGCATACGCTTTTAAATTTATAAACCTAGACAGGGGAGTATTTAGGGTCGTCCAAGGAGGCCAAATGTTTGGAAAAGTGATTCTCTTGCTTGGAATACAAATCTCAACTTTCTTTTTGGTATTTTTCAATATATCATTTTTTTTTGTTTTTGGATTAAGACAACATGCGAAATGGTGGCGGGAAGGTGATTTGCACTTCAAATTTAACTACTACTTCTAAGTGGCAAGTAGAGCCTTTCCCTAAGCTCACTTTAGGCAAGTGGAGGCCTAGAATAATTAGGGAGAGGAAGTGAACAATGCTAAAAAAAAACAAAGCAAGTAGAAATGCAAAATAGAAAATTGCAAAGAAGGCAACTTAGATTGACGAAAAGTGTTTTACAAAAAAACCTAGTAGAGGAATGCTTCTACTACTAGAAAAATTAAAATAAAGAAAAGCAAACACAAATCCTCTAGATAGATGGTGAAGAAGAGGGTTCTTGCTCCAAGGTTGGTGGCTCCCAATCTTGAAAAGACTCCTTCAACTCCTTCCTTGCAATGCTCCGCCAAGGTGATGTCCTCCAAGGCAACCCCTAAGGGGGCGTGCCCTAAGCTTCTCTCCAAGGGTGGACGTCCACCCTAGGTCCTTCTCCCTTGCCTGGCCGTCCTCCTTGAAGTGGAAGAGTCCTCCTCCTTGGCGTGGCCCAAGTTGAAGAGAGTGGGGAGAAGAAGGCACCAAAAGGGCTGGTGATGTGCCCCTTTAATCTCCTTCTCTACTCCTTCTTCTTGGCCGTAGGTATAGGTGGTTTAGGTAGCAAATTACACTAATGGAGGATGCCCCAAAATGGTGGTAGGTGGTGGGTTTTTATAGAATAAGAAGGGGGCTAAGGTGTCCCTTGAAATGGAGGGCCAAGATGAAGAGATGGAGGTGGTTAAAGATCCTATGGCCAAGGTGAGTTGGCGCCACCTTAAGTGACACCAAGGGGTAGTTATGGGTGTTGACACCCCTTGATGTTGGCGCCAAAAAGGGTTCTAGAAGGTGGTCTAAGTTGGCGCCAAGAGGGATTCTAGAAGGAAGGGTAGGTGGATGGCTAGGATGACTTATGTGGGTAGGTGTAGGGTGGATTAAGGGCTGAAAGTTGGCGCCAATATGGAGGTGCTTAGGGGTAGTTTTTGGCGCCAACTTAAGGTGTCTTTTGGTGGTGATAATGGGGTGAAGGGATGGCTAGGAGGTGGCGCCAACTTGAGTAGGGTAGCTAGCTTAGGTAGGCTTAAGTTGGTGGAGCTAGCTAGGGTTGTCTTTGAAGGTGGTGGATGGCCAAGGAGCTGGTTGCTAGCTAAGCTAAGCAAAGCTAAGCTAGCTTAGCTAATGGAGGAGTAGAGGAGAAGGTGTTGGAGCTAGGGTTTGGAGGGAGGAGTTGAGGAGGAGAAGTCAGGAGCTGAAACTAGAGCTGGCTACTACTGAAGAGGCTGGCATGGAGCTACTCTAGCTAGCTTAGCTTGCTAGTTCTTTGCTACCTGCTAAGCCAAGCTAAAGTGAGCTGGCTTCTACCACAATGAGCTAAGGTGAGCTGGGTCTGGTGCTCCCAGGGAGGGTTAAGCTGGTTGAGGCAGCTAAGGTAGCTTAGCTCAACTGAGTTGAGCTAAGCTGAGTCCCCGGGAGCTGGACTTGAGCTTCCTGAGCTGGGATGAGTTCTTCTTCAGCTGGCTAGAGTTGAGTGGAGCTGGATGTAGTTGTATCTGAGCTGGGGTGAACTCCTGTCAACTCAGCTGAGCTAGCTAGAGCTCCCTGTGGACTAGTGGGAGTTGAGATGAGCTAGACTTAGCTAAGTTGAGCTGGATCTGAGCTGACTTGAGCTAGGGTGAGCTAAGATGAACTCTCTTGAGCTGCCATTCAGTTGAGATTAGCTGAATGGAGCTGGGATGAGCTAGCCCTAGTTCAAGTAAGCTAGGTTCCAGCTGTGGTGAGCTGGATCAAGCTGAGTTCCAGCTAGTCTGGGCTTCTCCTTCACCATTTGCCTTCTTGAGTGCTAGGGTTTTAAGGATCTGTGTATCTATACATCCCTAACACTCAAAAAAACACATTAAAAAGATAATAAAAAATGCAATGCATGCCTAACCTAATTTATGCCTAAATGTAGCCCAAAAACCCGTTTGCGGAGTAAAATCCTAAGGGCTAGGTTTGTTTTAATGCATAAGAATGATGATAAACTAGCGTTTATCAGGCCTCCACCCGCTGTGCTATGGAGGGGAAATAGGCGGGCGGGTGTTTTGAGGTGCGGCTGCCCACAACCGTCGGATCGTGTGGTCCAAATCTAATGTGCGGTAGAAGGGTGCGGCGGTCTTCTAGATCAGCTGGGCCGATTTAGGCGGCCGAGATGGCACCACGTGGCGCCATCTTGGCCGTCCATCTTCTGGATGATGTAGATGGTGCCACGGTTGTCGGATTGAGTCGATTTTCACACCGTTAGGCTGCGATTGTCGATCCGAATCCATCCGTGTGGTCGAATTTGTCGTTTGAAGTGCGGATTCACACCATCTTGGCCCTTGATATTCTTGGGTTCCCTGGTCTCTATCTGATGCTACAGATATCTGATTAGGGCGATCTTGGAGTTGTTGAACTCCAATTGTCACCCTGATCACATCTGTACGGTTGGATCTTTGATCTGAGGCCATAATAAAAAGTTTGCCCTATTTATGAACATAAAAGGAGACAATTAACCTCCATTTTATTCAAACTAATCTAAATGCAAGATGATGCATGCTATGCAATATTTATAGTATGCAATGCAATCCTATGCTTAAGAACATGCAGAAATAGACATCTTAAGTAATGTAAACATGTTTACATCATACCCCCATGCCTATCTTTTGCTAGTCCTTAGCAAAAACTATATGCTAATTATCAAAGAATTAGGTTGGATTACTTAGGCATGAGTTATTTTCAATCATTAAGAAAATGTTTACTTAGGATCTGAACTTTCAAAGGCACAACAGCGCCCGGGTATCTTCCAAAATGTAGACCGCCTTAAACCCTCGCCTTATTCAAAGAAAATCTTCTTTTTCTCTTTTTCTTCTTTTTTTATTTTTTTGGATTTTCGAGTTTTAGGGTTTGAGAGTGGCTTTCTACGGCCATTCAACTCACCTAAGATTTGATGAGAACCTTAAGTTCTAAGCATCTTATTGTGAATGTGATAGACTCGTTGATCGGCAGGAAAAACGAACTTCGGATTTCTACGCCTCTAGGTGACCTTAAAAAGAGAATTCTGCCTAAACGTGTATCTTTACAACCGGTAGCTTTCTCCCTGCTTTTATTTTTACGGGGTCAACACAAGTGTGAATCCAGTGTATATCTCCCCAGTTTATTCTACTTCTTCTCTTCTTCCTATGTGTTTTGGGAATTTTTAGTGCATTTATTGAGCTGGGTTCTGGACAACCGGTCGATGGGCTCTTACCATCGACAACTTGCCAGCCATACTCATGCGGCGAAGTGTGGCTTATTTCTTTTTTTTTCTTTTCTCCTTTTCTTTTTCTTTTTGACTTTTCTTTTTCTCTTTTTAAGTAGGTGGCTTCCCTAGTCTAAGATTTACCTAAAGGCAGCAAAAAGAGAAAGGTCCAGTGACTGGGCTCTAGATAACCTACCTTTGGGTTGTTACCCACGATAACTTGCCAACCATATCACCCTAGAAGGTTCATTAGCTTCCCAATTTCTGTTAGAATCGCCAAATAACGAGTTAGTGACAAAATAGTGTGTAGATGCTTAAAACTCAAAATTCCCTCAAATCAGAGGGTAGGTTGATAAGTCATGTACTTATCACCCAAACTTATTTACTCCAATTAAAATAGAATTCAGGTTGGCAAGGACTCAAAAATAAATCTACATTTTAGTGGATACACGGGCTGATTAAGTCCAAAGACCTGAAGGGTTTTTGTGTTTAGATCATAATGTAGTATTTCCTAAGGTTGAAACTTTTCTTAAACCCAAGTTCTCTTTCCTAATTCCATAAAGTTTTTTTAATAAAAGAAAATAAAACAAATCTACGGAGCTGACGAATTAATTTAGAGATGAATATCCACCCCCTATTCCTATCTAATGCAATGTCCTCATTGTATTAAAAAGACATAAAACAGAGTGGAATAGAGTAGAAAGCACCTGAATTGCGTAAATGTCAGGTCCGATCCGAGATAAAAACTAAAAAGAACTGTATACGTGCTGAATTTAGTGCCTTCAGCTAGGCAAACTATACAAAGAAGAGGAATAAAGAATTCACAAGTGCAGGTCAGAATCAGAATAAAAAGATGAAACCTCGGACCTAGCAGCAGATGTTCATAGATGTGGACCAGATTGTGGTGCAGACCCATACCCGATAATCGAAAATATCTCAGGTTCTGGATAAAAATTACCCAAAACCTAAAATCAATATGCAAGCAGGGTCGGGCCTGCGATTTATGAGGATGCAACCTAACACCAAAAAGTCGGGATACAGAGATATCAAAAGGATAATCAATGAATGTGTGCTTGAGTTGAACATCCTCAGAACAAATGTCATAAGGGTTTTGGTTTGATGGTTTTAGATGAAATGGAACCCTTAGACGCAGTCTTCTACTTCCTCCGGAGTTAACTTCCCAAATCAGAACTTCCCAACTTCTACCCTCCTCAATCAGAATGTTAAATTCCGGGACCTCTTGCATATTAATCACCCCGTCTGAAATTTCCAAGTCTAAAAGATGTGGCTGATTCAGAATTGACTTGGGTCTAGTTATTTCAAAAACAGAATCATCGATAAGCTCAATGGGGTGTAACTGATAATTAGGGCATTGGATTGAATCCTCCAGAAAATGTGATTCTGGATCCGTAATGTGAGCCCTAATAAGATCAATTTCCTCAGTTATTGGGCTATCAAATGATTTATTAGATTCCTCAAGCCCAAATGTCTTATAGAAATCATATTCTGTAAACTCGCGTGAGACTTTGCAAATCGAATCTTCACCATCAGAATCAAAGAAATCAAGATCCGTATTAATGTATGTCCCAAAATCATCTGTCACTTTCTGATCCATGGAGACATACATTTCCTTGTACCCTGGCTCAGGGATCTCAGGTGAAGAAATCAGATCATCATTAATTGGTTGCTCTAATTCAATCTGGTCAGCCTCGTAACACGTGTACCCCTCAACAGGTGCCTGAGTGAGTTCTGACATTGGCTCTCCTGAAGGGAGTTCATCCTGGGAATCATCCCACGACTGAGCTAAAGCAACCACAAATCTCATCCTCAATTTCGCTAACTTCCCAAGTAGAAACTCACCCGAGTTCTTATCCTTAACATCCTGAAGCCAATCCAACAAATACTTATTCAAATCATCAATCATTTCAATCAGGGGCTCCAATCTCTTAATGCAAGGTATTGGTTGAACTTTTAAAGATTGTATGATATTCCTCAAGTTGGCCATAACCTTATCTTGAACTTGGTTACCTTGAACGAAATGAGTTGGTTCGGGGTTGGGTGGGTTTGGGATCAATGCAGAGGAGTTAACGAATTGAGATTCGTTATACCCTTCCTGATAATAGGTTATTTCGGATTGTTCAAAAGGTGGTGATAACCTAAAGGCAATATAATCAGAGGATGGGTAAGAATCAGTGTATCCTTCTTGATTGTAGATCGTATTATGTTGTCCATGAAAGGGTGGCAATCTATAATCGATGTGGCTCTAAGAAGGATAAAAATCACGATCATAGTGTTCAGGGTTAGACCCCAAACATGGAGGTCCGGAACTGTATCCCCAATCCGAGGTATCCCAACTAACTAATGGTTGATTACAGTACGAGACGGGATAATCGTCATGTTGAGGATAATTCAAAATAGGAGGGAAAGAGAGAGAATGCGTATAATATGCGGAAGGATTCATGAGAGATAGGAGGAAGAAAGGCACCCTACAATACAAGCAATCAAACCTGTCCTTAAGTGGGCTAGCCTAAAGACATACAGACTCCCACAACCCGTCTTGAGATAGAAAAACGGTTTGATCTGCTTCTGTCTATTCAATCCAACCAGTTAGAAGGAGGGATTGGGGAGAAGGTTCTTCCTTCGGCTTGCGCCTCCGGTTCCTAGTGTACTGGTCTTGCGTGTTTCGCGTGTTAGAAATCGGGGTTACAAGTAACCCATCATCATAGTTGCAAAACACGTCGATCAGATAAAATTTATACCGAAACTCCAAGGGAGTCCCGGGTCGAACACAGGGAGGCGACGTTTACTTTGCTTGAAAATCGCACTTTGATTCGTTTCTTTTTGGTATTTTGGGGTTTTGTTATTTTTTTTGTGTTTTTGAAATAAAAGACAAGCAAATGATTCACAAGATAATGATGTGGAACAAATATGATATATGTATCAATTCAATGTCAATTACAATGAACTATAAAAGCATAAAAAGAAAGGGAGGTGAGAGGAAATCTCTCGAATCAGCTGTTCGGTGAGACGATGACGCCTGGCGGAAGCTCAGGCGAAAGAGGTGAGGAGCGGGACGGAGGTGAGATGCTGGAGGACGTCGGGTTGAGGAAAGATTTGGCGTAGCTTTGGTACAGAGGTGAGAAGATGGATTTGATCTGCTACCGGAATGGAGGTAAGAGGATGGCTCCAAGGTGACCTATGAAGGGAGATGGGAAGTTGGAGGAATATTTGGTGGGGCAGAGGTTTGCTACACTAATAGACACCTTGGGAGCTTGAGAACAAGCTCTAATGGAGCGTTGGTAGGGTTGCTAGAGCTTGGGAGTAGGTGGGAGTAGAGTAGGTAGAGATGGCTTGGAAGGGAGGGGGTGTAGGTCCTTTTATAGTGGTGGAGAAGAGGTAAAAATCGGTATGGGACCATTAGTGACATCTAGGCCGTCGCTGGAAATGTTGCTGTAGGTAGCTCATGCCCACTGGCGCTCACAGTTGGCTTTGCTGGCATGAGATGAATTACCAACGGCTATAAGCGTCGTTGTAAGTCCAACTCATGCGTTGCTGTAGTCCACCTCACGCTGCGCTAGGGCCGCTCCTGCCTTGCTGCGCATGTGCGCGCACCCACTCGTTGGCGCTGCACGCTCGAGTGCGCATCCGCACTGCTGCGTGCATGTGATGCTGCGTGCGTGCGCTAGCGGCCTGGGTTGTGCCACGTGGCACAATTTGGGCCGTCCATCTTCTTCTTATTGTAGGGGCTGCTACAGATGTTAGATTAAGTCGATTTTCACGCCGTTAGGCTGCGATCGTCGACCCAAATCCATCCGTGCAGTCGGATTTATCATTTGAAGCTCCGAATTATGTCTCATAGTCCCTTGGTCGTTGATCTTCCTCGGACTGCATATGATGCTACGGAACTCCGATCGAGGCGATTTCAGAGGCATTGGACTCCGATCGTCGTCTTGATCAGATCTGTTTGGTCGGATCGTCAATCGGAGGCTCCGGAATAAATATCCTTCTCTCCTAACCACAAAAAGGACGTAATTAAGCTAAATTATATACAACTACTCTAAATGCAGAATGATGCATGCTATGCAATATTTATAACATGAAATACAAATCTAAGCCTAGGAACATGCATGAATAGGCATTTTACCCTTAAGAAATGTGTTTACATCATACCCCCATGCCTATCTTTTTCTAGTCCTTAGCAAAATTAAACTATATGCTATGTATAAAAGTAGAATTAGGATTAGATCGCTTAAGCCTAAGTCATTTATTAACAATAGAAAATTTCAACTAAGGTCCTAAACTACAAATACTCAATAGTGCCCAGGTGTCTGCTAGAATGCAGACCGCCTAAGTTCTCACCTTATTTGAGAAGGGAAGATATATATATTTTTTAATTTTTCTTCTTTTCTAATTTTTTTTTGTACTTTTGGAGTTTGAGAGTTCCGGGATAACATTTTACAGCTACCCGACCCGCTCAAGACTCGAAAAGGACTCCAAGTACTAAGCATCTTTGTGAAAAAGTGATAGACTCACAAAACAACTGTTAAGACGGACTTCGGGTTTCTACGACCCTAGCTGACCTTTCCTAAAGGTTTATTTTTACAATCATAGCTTTCTCCCTACTTTTATTTATGGGGTCAACACAAGGGCGAACCCAGTGTATATCTCCCCAGCTTATTCTACTTCCCCACTTCTTCCCTAAGTGTTTTGGGAATTATTGTGCATTTATTTTTTTGTGAGCTGGGTTCTGGACAACCGGCCGATGAGCTGTTACCATCGACAACTTGCCAGCCATACTCGTGCGGTGAAGTGTGGTTTTATTTATTTTTTTATTTTTTCCTTTTTTTTTTCGAGTGTTTCTTTTTTTCTTTTTTTTCTAAGTAGGTGGCTTCCCTGATCTAAGATTTACCTAAAGGCAGTACAATGAAAATGGTCTTGTGGCTGGGCTCTGGACAATTGGCCGATGAGTTGTTACCACCGATAACTTGCCAGCCATATCACCCAAGTCGGTCCCTTAGCTACCCAATTTTCGTAAAAATCGCTGGAAAGTGAGTCAGTGCAAAAAAATGTGTGTAGATGCTTAGGCTTAAAGTCCCCCCAAATTAAAGAGCGAGTTGATAAGTCGCATACTTATCATCCCAATTTATTTACCAAATTAAAATGAATTTTAATTGGTGAGGACTCGAGACTAAATCCACATTCGAGTGGACACCAGGGCTAATTAAGCCCGAAGACCTGAAGAGTCTAGGTATTTAGGTCCTTTCATATCATTTCCTAAAGTTAATAACTTCTAAATGCCTAAGTTCTCTTTTCCTAATTTCTTTTTTTTCATCTTTTTTCAAATTTTCAATTTTTTTAATTTTATAAGAAACTAAAAGAAATTCTACAGAGTTAACATAATGATTTCAGGAATTGATTATCCACCCCCCCATGCCTAAATGATGCAATGTCCTCATTGTAAAAATAAAGACATGAAAAGGGCAGAGTAAACAGAACATCTCCTGAGTGTCGTGAAAATCCGGTCAGCTCCGTAGAGAAAAGAGTGTATACACACGTGCTAAGTTTAATGCCTTCAGCTAGGCATAACATACATACAAAGAAGAAATTGAGAATTCACAAGTGCAAGTCATAATCAAAATCAAAAGGTTGATCTTGAAACCCGTCTGCAGAAGATGTCCACAGACGTGGACGAGATTATGGTGCAGGTCCATGGCCCAAGGTCGAGTGGTTCTCAGGTTCTGGATGAAAATCACCCAGAACCGAAGGTTGTTGTGTTTGCAGGGCCGGGCCTGCGGTTTAGTGGTGTGCAACCCAAGACCAAAGTGTCAGACAATGGGTAAAGATGGTTCAATAGGTGCGGTTGTCCACTTAACATCTAGCTCAGAAAAATAATCAGTTATTCCAGGCTTGGGTTGCATGTGAAAGATATCATAAGGGTCCGTATAGAAGATAGGTGGTTTCAGGTCAATAGGTACCCTTATATCCAAATTTGTTTTTCCCTCAAAATTAACCTCCCAGATTTTTATTTCCAATTTCCTATCCTATGAAATCAAGGTTTCCGGGACCTCCATATCATTGTACACCCCATCTAAAGTACCCAAATCCAACAATTGTGGCTGAATAAGGATTGACTTTGGCACAATGATCTCAAAAGTATGTTCATTCAGCTCTTCGGGGTGTGGTTGAGGAATGGGGCTACTAATTGAGTAGTCGGGTTTCGGATCCTCTAAGTTAGCCCCAACCGAATTAGAATCTTCAGTAGTTGGGCTAACAAATTGGTCGTCATACTCCTCGAGCCCGTATGTCTCACTAAAATCATTCTCCTCAAGCTTAAGTGAGACTTCACTAAGAGATTCCTCACCCTCAAAATCAAAGAATTCATGATCCTCATTTGTATATGTCTCAACATCACAAGTCATTTCATCATCCAAAGAGACATAATTTTCTTCGTTTCCTGACTTGGGGATCTCGGGTGAATCAATCGGTTCATCCTCAAAGGGTTGCTCTAGACCAATCTGGTCATCTCCAATCTCTGAATATGTATTCCCCCTGACAGGCGCCTGAGCGGGTTCAGACATTGGCTCTCCTGAAGAGGGTTCATCTTGAGAATCATCCTAAGATTTGACTAGTGCAACCATAAATTTCATCCTCAACCTCGATAATTTCCCAAGAAAAACTCACCTAGGTCCCTATCCCTAACACTTTGGAGCAAATCCAATAGAGAACTATTAAGTTCATCAATCATTTTGATCATAGGCTCCAGTGCTTCAGTGCATGGTGTTGGCTGAGCTTCTAATGATTGTATAGTGTTCCTCAAATTAGCCAACACCCTATCCTGGATCTGGTTCACCTGAATCGGCTGGTTCAGTTCAGGTTTGGGTGGTTTTGGGTTAAATCTAGGGGAGTTAAAATGTCGAGGTTCTCGGGTTCCTCCCTGGTAGTAGGTCGTCTTGGGTTGTTCAAAGAAGGGTGATGACCTATTTTCAATGGAATACTGGGGAGGGTAGGTGTTATAATCATTATATCCTTCCTGATTGTAGATCGGGTTGGTTTGGTGATCAAAGGATGAAGATCTATAATCATTGTAGCTTTGAGAAGGATAATAATCATAGTCTTGTTGTCTAGGGTTAGGCCCTGGACACTGAGGTCCAGATTCATATCCCCAATCTACTAGTGGACGGGTAATTATAAGTGAAGTCGGGATAGTAATAATCTTGGGGATAAGTGGTGGTAAGAGGATAGGATGTGAAATGTGTGTAGGATGTGGAAGGGTACATGGTGAAGTAAGGAGGGAAATCAGAAGAGAAAGGAGCCCTACAATACAAAAATACAAGCCTGTCCTTAGTTTGGGTAGCCTAAAGGTCTACAGACTCTTAGAATCCATCCTAAGATTATAGACGATTTACTCTACTTATGTCTAGGCAATCCAACCAGTTAGGAGGGACTGGGGAGAAGGTTCTTCCTTTGGCTTGCGCCTCCGATTCCTAGTGTACCCCCCAGCCGCAGTCGTTTGATGCTACTCCCCTAGCTAGACATCAGATTGACTAGTATAAGTAGGTTAATCGTGAACAATCTCAATCTGGATCCCGACGAGCGAATCGACCCTTAGGGCCAACGTCTAATCAATTTTAGTTAGGCTTGGGACAATGATGCTTCAGGAATGTGATGGGCCCTTTAGATGGGTTGTGCCCTTAATGATCAGTTAAAATGTGTGTGTGTGAACAACCAGGGTTTGAAAACAAGGTTATTTGATGATGTGTCTTTTAGAGTTCAACCTTGTTTAGTAGCTTTTAGGGTTTAATCTTAGGTATATTCACTCAAGTTTAGGAAAACACTCCAAGTTTTGCAAGCACTAATGATGATATATTCCTTTAGAAATCAAAAAAAATGTGGAGTGCCTGGTTCAACCCTAAGAATCAACCCTAAGTGGCAAGTTACTTGATGAATCGCTTTTATCTTAAGTGGTGCGGCCCAAACAGTTCAATCAATTGGCCTATTGCACCACTTAGTTAAAGCACATAGAAATTTTTGACCTATTCAGATTTCTACTCACTTATTTGTGTGTTGAATTAAGTGTACCGGGTCTACAGGTCAGATCCCGGTTAAGTGGTAGAATCGATGTGATTGTGCACCTTAGGGTGAGAAGTTGTGGGTGTTAAGTGTGTAGCTTACAGAAAATCCCACAATCAGATACCACTTTTTTTATTTTTTATTTTTATTTATGTGGATGGCGAGGTGAGTGGAGGTGGAAAACAAACAACCAAATCTATCCTAGGCCATTCTTTAGCTGCTAGGGTTTACATTCTTCTACATGTGTGATTCATTTTTCTATTTGCTTGCCTCTAAAAAAAAAACACAATAAAATACCGAGCTTCCTGTTAGGAGTTGCATGCCCCTAGGTGCACTCATTTAGGAGTGATTGAGCAACAAATTAGATCTCATTTTTGTATTGCGAGCATAGTTGCACGAAGATTGTAGAGGCAGGTACACCTTTTTAACTTTTTGCATCTAGCTCCTGTTCACGCATTTGCATTAGGGTTAAAATTCAATACCACAAAGCTAAGTGAAATTACTTAATCCAGTGGTCGCCTAGTTGCAATTGGGACTGATAACCAGATTTGACCTTAAAACCAAATCACACTTGATCTGATTCAAAGGGAGTTGTCTGCATTTTCAAAATAAAAATGATTTGCAATGTGATGCACACGTCTGGCACTAAGCACGCACATTAGGCACCGCACTAAGGCTCGATCCCTTAAGGCTATAGGCACCGATCTCTTTATCGGTGCAAACCCTCCTGTCATGCTTTGTGGTGGTGGTGGTACTATCTTTTGACCAAGTGTTTTGATATTTCACAGAGGGGGACACCCCTTAAAGGAACAAAAGGGTAGTTAAGGGGCACCGCATACGCATCGCCTCAAAAGAAGGGTTCGCCCTACTTGCATCCCTTTGTTCGTCCTTGGAGTAACTTCTCACTTGATCACCTAGGAGTATCATCCAAGCAAAGTATAGGTCCTATGGCACTCGAAGGTTGAATTAAGGCACGTAATTGCAGTGAATAACTTGTTTGGCCATCTATATCAACCAATTCGACCTCTGCAACAAAGAAGGTTAAGATCTGAAGTCATCACCCCTCTTATACCACTTACGTGGGAACGGAGGGATAAGCCTTGACCTTTTGACCTATCTTTGGAGTGGAGGTTTCACTTACTCAATCAACAAGAACTTGAATTGTGATTGATATTGTATGCTTGGTAGACGCTCTCTTAAGGGCAGTCTAGTGTTTGATCCTGAGCCCGAGAGAATTCTTAGGAGAGCCCACCAAGGAGAGAAAAGAGAAGACACGGCTGATCAAGGAGCAAATCAACAAAGGACCCTGAGGGACTATTTTATTCCAACCAACCAACTCGCTCAAGCACTGAGACGACCGGCAGGGGATAATCCATATGAGATCAAGAGCAGTACCATATCTTTGTTGCCCTCCTTTTATGGTACTACTAGGGAGGACCCCTACCGACATTTGGAAGAATTCACCAAGGTATGTTCCACGGTGAAGCTCCAAGGCTTTACTGATGAAGCCCTGATGAGGACTCTATTTCCATTCTCTCTAAAGGATAAGGCCAAGCACTAGTATCATACCCTTGATGCAAGGGAAAATTATTAGGCCACCCTTAAGGGAGAATTCTTGAAAAAGTATTTTCCTGTGAGTAAGACCAACCATTACAGAAGAGAGATTATGGGTTTTACTCAACAGGAAGGGGAGCAATTTCATTAGACTTGGGAGTGCTTTAATGACCTTCTTAGGTTATGTCCCCACCATCAGGTGCCAAGATGGAAGTTGGCCGAAAGGTTCTATAACGGATTATCTGAAAGGCATAAGCAAACCATCGATGCAGCCTGTGCAGGAACCTTCATGACCAAAACTGAGGATGAAGCTTGGTGTTGAACGTGTACGAACCTACGCTAACGTGTTCGATTTTGGAAAACTTGTCTTTGTAGTTCGAAAGCGAAGAATTCGTGTTCAACAAATAAAATTTATACCGAAATTAAAATTCCAGGTCGAACACAGGGAGTCTACGTTGATCTATTTTCGCAACTATATTTTTTTTTAGGATTTTCTTTAAGCAAGGTGTTATAATTACAATGGGGCTATCAAACTATGAGAGAGAGAGAGAGAAAGAGAGAGAAAGAGAACATGCATTCAATATTTCAATAGTTTATAAAAGTTACACTAGAATGCGGAAAATCAATTACACTATAAAGCAGAAAATTCTACACTAGAAAAGCTGTAAATAAGAATGGGAGAGAGAAATTATCCTCCTCGACGATTTCTTGGAGGACGAGCCGGACGGGACGACGCCTGGACGAAGGAGAACGAAGCAGGATGAAGGAGGACGAAGCAGAAGAACGGAAACGGAGCAGCACGCCGTCGTCGTCGCGGGATCCACTTCCGAAGGGGAACGAAAATTGGACTTTATCTCGCGAGAAGCATCTCGGGTGTGGGACAAGCTTCTCTTGAGCTTTGGAGGGGTAGAGAAGAGAAAGAAGGGATGAAAATTTAGTATGGAGGGGGTCTCTTTTTATAGTTGCAAGGAGTGGGGGCAAAATGGACATTACAACTTCAAAACAATAAATGAGGGGCCTTTAGTGACGGATAAAACCGTCGCTAAAGCCCCCAACATGGGTGTAGCCTCCGCATCTTCGCCCGCTGCGCTGCACGCCCGCCCGCGTGCGATCGCGCGTTACGCGCGGGCGTCCAATCGCGCGTCATCCTAATTGAGCGCACACGGCCGTTGGATCGCGATCGTGCGGTCGATCGAAGACGCACCACAGCTCCAAATTCTGCGTGGCGAGGCTCGAACGCGCGTCCCTGCTTCGCGTTAGAGCGCTCGACCAACGCGCTGGGGTCGCGTTTGTGTCGAGCGCCTGACTTCAGCGCGGGCGCGTCGCAACCGTTGGATCTTAATCCAACGGCGGGGAAAGGCGGATGCGGAGACTGCTGAGGTTCCGTGCGGCCGTTTGGGCGGCCGAGATGGCACCACGTGGCGGCATCTTGGCCGTCCATCTTCTGGAAGTTGTAGATGGTGCCACGAATGTCGGATTGACTCAATTTTTGTGTCGTTGGGCTGCGATCGTCGATCCGAATTCATCTGTGCAGTCGGATTTGTCATCTGAAGTGCGGATTTACACCATGCTGGCCCTTGATTTTCTAGGGTTCCCCGGTCTCTATCTGATGCTACGGATGCCTGATTAGGGCGATCTTGGAGTCGTTGAACTCCAATCGTCGCCCTGATCATATCCATACGGTTGGATCTTTAATCCGAGGCCCCGATAAAATGTTTGCCCTGTCCAAGCACATAAAAGGAGACAATTAACCTCCATTTTATTCAAACTACTCTAAATGCGAGATGATGCATGTTATGCAATATTTATATCATGAAATGCAATCCTATGCTTAAGAACATGCATAAATAGACATTTTAAGTAGTGTAAATGTGTTTACATCACCTGGGCATTATTTGAAACATTAAGTGACAACTCCATACATATGTCCTTTACCTATCAAGAAAGAAAACCATCAATCTTGTAGAGGAAGATAGAGGCCCATGAAGCCGGGGCTTCTTAGGATTTGGCTTATCAGATTCAATTATTGAATAAAAACTTTGATAGGCTTTTAGCAAACCCTGACATGAACCCGCAAGCATCCTCTATCTTTCAGGCTTCAAGTGAATGCTCCATTTACCAAAGCACAACACACGCCACTGCAGAGTGCCACCAGGCAAATCAATTCCCTAAGTTGATTCAGGCCGACTTGAACGTGGCCTAAGGTTTCTGCACACCTCCTTCCAATAACCCTTATTCCAATACCTATAATCCGGGGTGGTGGAACCATCCAAACTTCTCTTGGAAGCAAGGTGATGCTTCTAACTCAAGGAATACAAGACCCCTATCTCCCCAACCCATATACCAACCATCCTATGAAAACCCTCCTCAGAATAAGCCCTCTAAGATGGATGAACTTAAAGCCATGATGAAAGAGATGCAAGAGCATTAAAATATGGTCATCCAATCTCAGAATAAGATGATTATTGATATGCAATCCCAAATTGGTCATCTTACTGAGGCAGTTAGGCAACATGATCCGGGGAAGCTGCCTAGCTCTTCTGAGGAGAACCCAAACGGCAAGGGGGTCATATTCAGGGAGCACGCCCAAGCTATGAATGTGCTGAGGAGTGGAAAGAAAATTGACAAGCCTGATAACACTTCTACCGTTACGTCTCAAAATTCCCCTCCTACACCCGACCCGACTTCCATCTCCACCGATGAAGAGCCACACTGCTCTCCCTCGCTTGAAATCACCCACAATGAGGACGTCATCCTTCCACCACCCCTCTCTCGCCATGACGACCCCTCTACCTAGAAGCTAAGGGTGCCCTATCTAGAGTACCTATCTGCTCCTAGGGAATCTTCTATTGGCTCACCTGGAGCCAAGGATAGGACAGAGGAGATTATGGACACTTTTAGGCAAGTCCAGATCAACCTACCTCTGTTGGAAGCTATCAAACAGATCCCGTCCTATGCCAAGTTTCTAAAGGACCTGTGCACCTACAAGCACCGATCTAGGAGATAGGTCCGAGACAAAATCATGCTGCCGAACCATGTTAGCTCGGTTCTCCAACATGGAACACCCCCCAAAATGAAAGACCCAGAGGCCCCGCATATTTTAGTGGTTATAGGTAACCAACACATTGACGAGGCTCTGCTCGATCTGGGGGCGGGTGAACATTTTACCAAGCTATGTCTACGACCTTTTAGGAGGAGGTGAGTTAAAACCTAGTCCAGTCATCCTCCAAGTCGCAGACAGATCACTTAAGACACCTCGGGGATTACTGGAAGATGTCCTGGTGAGAGTGGAGGACTTCTTCTTTCCTGTTGACTTTCTTGTGCTAGATACTGACCCTTCTAATAAGCCCACCAAGCCATCCATTATTTTGGGACGCCCCTTCTTAGCCACAGCCAACGCCTCTATCAATTGTAGATCAGGGGCACTTAAAATGGGCTTTGGGAACAAGAAAATCCGGTTGAATGTTTTTGATACCTACAAGCAATCCGAATTTGAAGATTGTTCTCAGATTGAGGTTGTTGATGAAATAATTGAGGAGACTACTCCAGCACTCTTATGTAGAGATCCCCTTGAAAAGGTCATATCTTAGAACCATCGTCCAGCTATTGAAGAAACTAAAGGGGAAATACCTGAATTATAAGAGTTGCTGGGGATACACACGGAGTCTCTGTCCCCACCTTGGACCATGAAGGTAGACTTGCTACCTGAGGTAGGGACGTATCAACTTAAACCCTTAATCCAAAAAGCTCTTGAGTTGGAGTTGAAACCCCTCCCGAGCACATTAAAACATGCTTTCCTTGGCCCTAATGACACGCTCCCCGTTATTATCTTGTCTGCATTATCTGAATCGCAGGAGGGAGCTCTGCTTGAGTGTTTACAAAGGCACAAGGAAGCAATTGCCTAGTCAATTGCTGATATTAAGGGTGTTGATCCCTCCCTTTGCATGCATCATATATACACGGACGAGTCTGTGAAACCTTTTCAAGACATGCAGAGAAGGCTCAACCCAAATATGCGGGAGGTTGTTAAAAATGAAGATTCTGAAATGGCTGGATGTAGGGATTATCTATGCCATTTCAGATAGTAAGTGGGTCAGTCCTATTCATGAAGTACCCAAAAAGGCAAGAATCACTGGGGAGGAGAATGACCAAGGAGAGCTGGTGACCACTAGACCCTCAACTGGTTGGAGGGTCTGCATTGATTACCACCGTTTGAACACAGCTACCCAGAAAGATCATTTCCCCTTACCGTTTATCAATCAAATGTTGGAATGATTGGCGGGTGATAGCGAAATACGCGTGATTTGTAAAAGAGGGTTTTTAACGTCGTTGTAACACGCGAATCCGCTTTCGCTTTTAAATTTATATCCTAGATAGGGGAGTATCTAGGGTCGTCCAAGGAGGCAAAAATTACAAAATTAATCCTCTTGCTTACAGATAGATCTCAACTTTCTTTTTGATATTTTTCAATATGTAATTTTTTTTTGTATTTTGAAAAGACGAGGGTAAACTGCAGATTGTAGCTAAAAGAACTAACACCTACAAATGATTAACTAAAATCTAAAAGATAGAAATATCTTCTTCCTAAGCTTACTCTAGGCAAGTGGAGGCCTAGGGTAATTAGGAAGAAGAGGTGAAACAAGTGCTAGAACCAAAACAAACAACTGCAATAAAAAGCTAAAAGAAGGCAATTTTGATTGAGTAGAATGAGTGTTCTTTTCAAGGACAAGTAGAGGAATGCTTCTACTAGAATTAAACAATCTAAAAGCAAGAAAAGAAACACAAATCCTCTTGTAACAATGGTGAAGAAGGTTGTCTTCTTGCTCCAAGTCTAGCTGCTCCTTGGCTTGAAAAGAGGGCTTCCTTCTCCTCCTTCCTTGCTGTGCTCCGTCAAGGTGATGTCCTCCAAGGCAAGCCCTAAGGGGGCGTGCCCTAAGCTTCTCTCCAAGGGTGTGGGCGTGCACCACCCTCAAAAACTCCTCCAAGGTGGCGTGACCACCTTCAAGATCTCCTCCAAGATCTTCCTTGCCTGGCTTCTCCTTTGGCTGGCGTGACCCAAGAGAGAAGGGAAGAGGGGAAGGCACCAAGGGGACAGAATATCCCCTTAATCTTCTTCTTCTTCTCTCTTGGATGTGGGCTTCTTGGTGGAATATGAGAGTGAAATTGCTAGCCAAGGATGACTTGAATGGTGATGGGCAGTGGTCTTTTTATAGGGTAGGATGGGGGGTTAAGGTGCCCCTTGAAATGGAGGGCTAGGATGGAAGAATGGAGGTGGTTGGTGATCCTATGGCTAAGGAGAGTTGGCGCCAACTCAAGGGGTGTTAAAGGGGGTAGTTATGGTGGTGTTGGTGTCTTTTGGTGGTGGAGAGACACCACCATGTTGGCGCCAACATGGGGTCTTCTAGAAGGGGGGTTAGGTGGATGGTGGAGATGGGTTCAAGGGGGATTGTGTGGTGGAGATGAGGGGAGATTTTGGAGGGAAAAGTGGCGCCATTAAGGGGTGGTTATGGGTAGTTTTTGGTGCCACTTTTAGGTGTCTTTTGGAGGTGGTGGGTAGGTTAGGTTGGTGCCAAGTAGGTTAGCTTGTGTGGAGCTTAGGTGGAGCTAGTTGGGTGGAGTTGGTAGGTGGGTTTTTGGGGTGGTACAAGCCAAGGAAGTTGGAGCATAGCTAAGCTAAGCTAAGCTAAGCTAAGCTAAGCTAGCTTAGCTAATGGAGGAGTAGAGGAGAAGGTAATGGAGCTAGGGTTTGGAGGAGGGAGCTGAGGAGGAGAAGTCTGGAACTGAAATTTGGAGCTGCCTACTGCTGAAGAGGCTGGCATGGAGCTATTCTAGTTGGCTTAGCTTGCTAGTTCTTTGCTAGCTACTAAGTCGAGCTAAGGTAAGCTAGCTTCTACCATAATGAGCTAAGGTGAGCTGGGTCTGGTGCTCCCGAGGAGAATCAAGCTGGTTGAGGCAGCTAAGGTAGCTTAGCTCAACTGAGTTGAGCTAAGCTGTCCCCGGGAGCTGGACTTGAGCTTCCTGAGCTGGGATGAATTCTCTTTCAGCTGGCTGGAGCTGAGTGGAGCTGGATGTAGCTGGATCTGAGCTGGGGTGAACTCCTGTCAACTTAGCTGAGCTAGCTAGAGCTCCCTCTGGACTAGTGGGAGCTGAGATGAGCTAGACTCAGCTAAGTTGAGCTGGATCTGAGCTGACTTGAGCTAGGGTGAGCTAAGGTGAACTCTCTTGAGCTGCCATCCAGCTGAGATTAGCTGAATGGAGCTGGGATGAGCTAACCCTAGTTCAAGTAAGCTAGGTTCCAGCTGCGGTGAGCTGGATTAAGCTGAGGTGAGCTGGATCAAGCTGAGGTGAGCTGGATTAGGCTGAGTTCCAGCTAGTCTGGGCTTCTCCTTCACCATTTGCCTTCTTGAGTGCTAGGGTTTTAGGGATCTATATATCTGTACATCCCTAACACTCACAAAAACATATTAAAAAGATAATAAAAAATGCAATGCATGCCTAACCTATTTTATGCCTAAATGCAGCCCAAAAACCCATTTGCGGAGTAAAATCCTAAGTGCTAGGTTTGTTTTAATGCATAAGAATGATGATAAACTGGCGTTTATCACACCCCCATGCTTATCTTTTGCTAGTCTCTTAGCAAAACATAAAATGGAATTTTTTGGGAAATCTAATTTTTTTGACTTTTGAGGAGAAAAAGAGATCAATGGACCTTGGTAGATTAAAAATACTGGAGGTACGGGATTTGTTAAAGATAAACATCGGGATTTATTTTTGGATTCAACCATTAGATAGAACGGGATCAATATATCTTCCAGAAAATCCACAAATTAACCCCTTGTTAATTCAGATGACTTGAAATGTTTGTTTTTAGGATTTTTCTGGCTCGTGAATCTGATTCGCAACTTGCAAAATCCTTTAAAACCTTATGTCTGTGATTGTGAAAAGCCAACATTTATAAGGACGTGTTATTATTATATTTTTTTTATTTTATTTTTATTTTTTTCTCCCCCATGCTTATTTTTAGCTTAGTCTTACAACAGATGTGTCGGGATCATCATTCCCGTTACCATTCCTCGAGGGGGCTCTGGCACCAGTACTTCGAGATAACACTATCCATGACACCACCCAGGAGCTCACAACCCCAAAACACGATGCGGTGAAAAGGGGCGCTCCAAGCAAACTCAAGCTCTTGCTCCGACGCTATAGGTAGAGCACCGTCCAAGACACTTGAGCTGCTAAAATGCACTTTAATGCTCCGTCTAAAGATATGAAATATAGATATAGAGCAGCGCCAAGGCAGTAACGTGTTGACATTGCGTCCTCAAAGAAGGTATTTTCCTTCTTCTCGGCGATGGAAACTCAAACCAATGATCTGCTTCAGACTTTTACTAAATCCAAACACGGGAGTTTTTCAAAAAAAATTTAATTATTTTTAAGTGTTGGCTTGTGTGTGAAAATAGACATAAGAAGTTTCTTAAGATACACAAGTTTTTGAATCAGAAACTAAGTCAAATACTTTCCGTATTACAAAATAGGATCAAGTTACCTGAACTATCATGAGTTCAGGTGGAATGTTAGAGAAGGATATCTGATCTAGTCTAAAATAGACCCTGGAATTCTAATGATCAGATCTATATCCTTATCCCTAGTTTGTTAAAGATTAAATCCCATTGTGCCAAAAGTGAATTTTTCGACCTTAGTCCCGATTTCAAAATTTTTCCTCAAAAAGTTTTCAACATTTTTATTTTTTTTTTGGGTATGCAAGCAGGAAATAAAGAAAATTGTATGTTTTTAGGTTTTGAACATCCTAAATCGATCGTAAAAATTTAAAAACACCCCCCCATGCTTAAGAAATGCCATGTCCTCATGCATTAGGAGGGAAAAGGGATCACCTTAGTGAAGAACGGTCGGGTTTAGGATGAACAAAACCTGGAAGAAGAAAAAAAAAGGAAAGCAAGAAAAAAATTGATGGGTTACCTCCCATCCAGTGCTATCTTTTACGCCATTCAGCCGGGCGTGATGTGCACTAGTGATCAAGGGTGGCTGGCTCAGTAAAATTAAAAGATTCAGATGGAATTCTAGGCGTATGGTCAAAATAGGGCTTTAAACATTGGCCATTGACTTGAAATGTCGAATTAGTTTTTGGATCAAAAAGGTCAACAGCGCCGTATGGATATGTTTTATGGACAATAAAGGGGCCGGTCCATTTAGATTTTAATTTGCTAGGAAAAAGACGTAATCTCGCATCGAAAAGCCAAACACGTTGATTAACGTCAAAGTGTTTCCGAACAATATATTTATCGTGAAATTTCTTTGTTCGGTCTTTATAAATCCTCGCATGTTCATAGGAAAAATTACGTAATTCTTCCAATTCAGTTAATTGTAATTTTCTATAGTTACCTGCGTCAGATAAATCCATATTGAGTTGTTTTATTGCCCAAAAAGCCCTATGTTCTAATTCTACCGGGAGATGGCATGCCTTCCCAAAAATCAGACGGAAGGGAGACATGCCAAGTGGAGTTTTAAAAGCGGTACAGTAGGCTCATAAAGCGTCGTCCAATTTGGTAGACCAATCTTTACGGTCGGGCCTAACCGTCTTTTGTAAAATATTTTTAATTTGGGGGTGATATGGTGTGGAAATTTTATGATTAACCCCGTATTTAGAAAGGAGGTGATGGAATTGTGAGTGGGTGAAATGTGAGCCTCCGTCACTGATAATGGCTTTTGGTATGCCGAATCTTGAGAAAATATTTTTCTTAAGAAATTCGACAACCACATGGTGATCACTAGTGCGGGTGGGTATTGCTTCTATCCATTTAGAAACATAGTCGACTGCAACTAATATATACAAATACCCACCAGAGTTGATGAACAGTCCCATGAAGTCGATGCCCCAAACATCAAAAATTTCAACTTCTAAAATAGGATTAAGGGGCATCATATCCTTTCGAGTCATGTTCCAGATGCTCTGGCAACGCACACAGGACCGAACGAAGTCATGAGCATCTTTGTGCAAGCTGGGCCAATAAAATCCCACATTAAGGATTTTAGCTGCAGTTTTCTTGCCCGAAAAATGTCCGCCACAGGCCATTGAGTGACAATGTGTTAAAATATCATGGATTTCAGAATCGGGGACACATCGTCGAATGACCTGATCGGCACAAATGTGGAAAAGGTCGGGCTCCTCCCAAAAATAATATTTAATATCAGCAAAGAACTTATCCCGTTTTGTTTTTGGCCAATCAGCGGGGATTTGTTCTATTGCTAACTAGTTTGCGATGGGCGCAAACCAAGGGAGGGTTGTAGCAGCTAAAATACTTTCATCAGGGAACTGATCTGGCGGGGTCATTATGTCATTCGTCATAAGACGAGAGAGATGGTCAGCCACTACATTGTGCAATCCCGCCTTATCCTTGATTTCCAAGTCAAATTCCTGGAGCAGCAGAATCCAACGGATAAGGCGGGGTTTCACATCTTTCTTTGTCAGCAAATATTTAATTGCTGAGTGGTCTGTATAAACAGTGACATGTGACCCCAACAGATAAGATCTAAATTTTTCTAAGGCAAATACAATGGCAAGAAGCTCCTTTTCAGTAACCGTGTAATTCCATTGTGCATCATCAAGGGTTTTGCTAGCATAATAGATCACAACGGGCTTCTTGCCAATTCTTTGCCCTAGAACGGCCCCTACAGCAAAATCTGAGGCATCTATCATTAATTCAAAGGGACTATTCCAATCAGGTCCCTGCAATATTGGCGTCTCAGTAACCTCTTTCTTCAACCTCAAAAAACTCTCCAGGCACTTATTATTAAAATCAAATGGCTGGTCTTTAGTAAGAAGCTGACTTAAAGGCTTGGAGATTTGGGAAAAGTTTTGTATGAATCGACGGTAAAAACCCACATGACCCAAAAAGGATCTGATTTGTTTGACAGTAGTGGGCGGTGGGAGCTTAGATATAGCATCTATTTTTGCTTTATCTACCGCGATTCCCTTTTTAGAAATAACATGGCCCAAGACAATACCTTCATGGACCATGAAATGACTTTTTTCCCAATTGAGGACCAGATTAACTTCTATGCACTTTTGGAGGGTTCTTTCAAGATTTTTGAGGCAATGGTCAAAAGAATCCCCAAAAACAGAGAAGTCATCCATAAAAACTTCTAAACATTCACCTACCAAGTCTGAAAAAATTGCAAGCATGCACCTTTGAAAAGTCGCAGGTGCGTTGCAAAGACCGAAGGGCATTCTTCGGAAAGCAAAGGTTCCGAAGGGGCAGGTGAAAGTTGTTTTGTCCTGGTCCTCAGGATGAACCGCCACTTGATTATAGCCAGAATAATCGTCCAAAAAATAGTAAAATTCCCGTCCGGCTAACCGCTCCAAGATTTGATCAATAAAAGGGAGCGGGAAATGATCCTTCTTGGTGGCGATGTTTAATTTTCGGTAATCTATACACACGCGCCAAGAAGAAGCGGTTCGAGTGGCTATATTTTCCCCATTTTCATTGGTGACAACTGTTAGTCCAGCCTTTTTGGGGACAACTTGAGTTGGACTTACCCAAGAGCTGTCAGAAATGGGGTAGATGATATCAGCATCCAACCACTTAATAATCTCCTTTTTTACCACCTCCTGGATACTAGGATTCAAGCGCCTTTGTGGTTGGCAGGAGGGGCGAGAATCGTCCTCTAAATATATACGATGCGTACAATAGGACGGATGAATGCCTTCAAGATCAGAAAGGGTCCAGCCAATAGCTTTTCGATATTTACTCAAAACCTGGAGAAGTTTGTGCTCTTGTGCCCCGGTGAGTCCAGAATTTATAATCAGGGGTAGGGTCTAATTTGGACCCAGGAAGACATATTTAAGGGAATCGGGCAAAGGTTTTAATTCCAATTGTAGGCCCGGTTCTGAAAGAGTTTCTGCTTTATGGGTTAGAGGTGAGGTGAGAGTGAAAGGGTCAGCTGGAATGTTAGCTGGTCGTGTGGTTGAGGTGGAAGGGTGAGAAAAAGTAGATTGTTCAAGAACCGTATTTACAGCAAAATAGGAACCTAATTGGGAAATTTGCAATGTTTCCTCCACAATGTTTTCTATTTCTGAATCCGAATCATCAAAGAAATCTGGTTCCTGGAATCGCCTAGAGGCTTGAAAAATATCTAGGGTTACAGATTCACCGCCACACATGATCTTCATCTTTCCAGAATCACAATCAATATTGGTGCGGGCGGTGGCTAAGAATGGTCTTCCAAGAATAATGGGGGCAAACTTAAGTGCTTCAGGTACCTCTATGTCCAGGACTAAAAAGTCTACTGTGAATAGTCAATCTTTGACCCGGACAAGAACATCTTCAACAATTCCCCTTGGTTTAATCGTAGATCGGCCGGCTAATTGGAGAGTAACCTCAACAGGCTTCAATTCACCGATCTTAAATTCCTCAAAAATAACTGTGGGGATAAGATTAATTGAGGCACCAAGATCCAACAGAGCGCGATCAAATGAGGTATCATTAATGATAACTTGGATTAGGGGTGCGCCGGGATCTTTTCTCTTAAGAGGCAGTCGGTTCTGCACAACTGAGCTGACTGCCTTTGGAAGAATTACCTTTCCTAAATTCTTGGGCTACCTTTTTGGAGTACATAAATCTTTTAGGAATTTGCATAGGCAGGGATATACTTAATGGCATCTAGGATAGGGATATTAATTTCTACTTGCCCAAATAAATCCATTAATTCCTTCTCAGTGGGCTCGGATTTTGTCTTTTTCTTTTTTGAAGAGTGGAGGGCTTGTGGAAATGGGGCAGGGTTGCCCTGTTTTGCATGAATTGGTTCCTGAACAATAGGAGGGGAAGAGTTAATCTGTGTGTCATTAGAGCGGGTTTCTTTAACAGGCAGGGTATTGTGAGTGGTTTTCCCATTCCTCAAGGTAACTGCATTTGCAGTCTGGTTGTTTCTAGGATGAGGACGGGGGGCCTGGCTGTTATTGAAACCCAGCGGATGCTGAGGTGCTGGCTGAATAGGTTGACTGTGATATCCACCTTGAAATTTATTCCTTTGATTATTTGGGTTGGGCATGGGTTGGGATGGTAAATTCCCAATAGGTCGATGATCAGGAGTAACCTTAACTTGGTGTTGTAAATTGGTAATCATGCGGGTTACTTCTGTCATTTGAGTCTGCATTCCTTGCAGAGTTTTCATGACCTGATTATTAATATCATCCTGGGATGGTCCAGGTTGATACAAAGGTTGCCCATAATTCCTAAAATAGTTTTGTTTGGGAAAAGGAATCGGATTCGGATTTTTCCAGGAGTGATTCGGGTTAGTCCTCCAATTTTGATTGGAAGTGTTGGAGGGGTTTCTAAACTGCTCCTGGAGAGCATAAATATTTTCCGAGGTGGAATCAAAAATATTTTGGTCAAAATTCCCAGGTAAATCTTGCGGGAAATCAGCTGGAATTTGCTGGCCAGCAGATGTGGCATCGATATTGTGTAGATTTTCTCTTCGGAGAATGTGTGGGGGGTTAGTGTGTGGAGAGTGGACGTGTGGAGCTTGTTTGTTTGTGAGCTTTTCTTCCATTTTCTTTTGGTGAATTTGCATCTGGTCCAGTCGTTGAGCTAACATATATAAATCATCATGTGTGACTGAAACAGAGGTGGTTTTGGAGTCAATTTCACGGACTCCGTGTCTGGGGTTTTGTGATATGCCAAAAGTGTCCATGAAGTCATGTTAAATGAGTTTTCACTCATTTCTTCAAAGAGAAGATAGGCACTTTCAGCGTCTTTGTTAAGAAAATTGCCCCCACATGAGGCATCCACAAATCGTTTTAATTGATCTTCTAATCCGTGATAGAAGATCTGCACTAGCTGCCATTGTGGAATTTCATGGTGGGGACAACTTCTTAGAAGTTCCTGAAATATTTCCCAGGCTTCATGGAGGGGTTCACCAATTTTTTGTTGAAAGGTCGTTATAGATCTTCTTAATGCATTTGTTCAACCGATCGGAAAAATTTTTTTAAGAAAAGCACTTTTTAATTGGGGCCAGGTGGTAATAGGACGCCCAACTGTTCTAAACCAATGTGATGCTTTGTTTTTGAGAGAGAGAGGAAAGAGTCTCATTAACCACATGTCTTCCTGCACATTGCGGGAACGAGTGGTTTGAGCGAGGACAGTTAATTCCTCGAGATGACAAAAAGGGTCCTCTCTTGGAAGACATGAAAATGCTTGATAAGGTTTAGAATGGCGGGTTTGATTTTGAAATCCCCTTGTGGTATGACCACCCCTGGTCTTTCCTCATAATTGGAAGGATCATAGAAATCCTTAAGAGGAACGACAGGCTGTTGGCGGGGTGGTGGATTTTGTCCTTGATTAGCTAGGTTCGTGACAGTCCTAGCTAGATCTTCTTGATTTTGTTGTAGTCGAGCCAAATGGTCGACCATTAATGCAAAGGGATTTGTATTATGGGTTATAATTGGAGGGCCACTTGGCCCTGCTGGTATTTCTGGTTGCTCCAAGTTAGGAAGGTGAGGGAGGGTGGAGTCAGCTTGTGGGTCAGCTGACGGGCTAGAAGTGGAAGCAGAATTTTTTTGACGGCTTCCTGGGTTTTCCATTTTTTTAGAAGACGAGGGGGAAGAAAACAATGATTTCTTGCTGCGGGGTGCGAAATCAGATGGTCCCTCGAGATGTGGCTTTTGGGAACGTCGCCCGTGCATGCACTACTTGGAAGACTTGGAGGGGAGGAGAAGAGAAAGAGATGAGAGAAAGTGTGCAATTCAAACAAATAAAACTAGACCTAACTTAAATGTGACTCCCTGATAATAACCTAAGACTTGGTCTATATAGGAAATAAGTAGTCAATAGTGAATACCCGTTCTATCGACAAACCTAGCCAAGTTGCTTAAGGGGAGGTTTGGGCCCAAACGTTTCCCAGGGAAGACCCCAGGTGCTTGTACAAACCCGCGCCTGGTGGTTTGACACAGCCCCTCAGCCTGAACACCAGATACAGATGATAGAATTGGTATTAATTAAAGAGAACTTAAGACCTAAATAGCAAGCCTAAGTTGATCAAGCCTTAGGGGTCAAGTTGCTACAAATTTTAATTAGGTCTAGGATGCTATAGTGCACACGGAATGTGGAGGGCGTTTATTGGGTTGTTGCCCTGTTATTTGATTTTTTTTTTTTTGTGTGCAGGAATTGGAGAGTGGCTCCAATGAAAATCAAGTTGTCACACAATTTTCTTGTATTTATGTCATTTAGGATTCAATTTAATCAAATGTGTTTTAGGGTTTTTCTAATTAAATTTTCAAACAAGTTTGAAGACCCACAATCAAAGGAAAACAAGTTGTATGGGTGATTGTATATTTCCTTTTAATTTAGTCTCTAAAAAGAAAGAAGAAACCCTAAGCCAATTTTCCCTAAGATAGAAATTTTACTACCAATGAATTATTTTTAGGCTTTTAGAATTAAGTAGTGGTCCAAACAAGTCAAACAACACCACTACTTTAAATAAAATCAAACAAGGATTCCAAAAAAGATTTTTGAAAGATTTTAAGAATTTGTTTGATAATTATTTTAAATTTTTAATTGTACTGGTGTCAAAGTCCAGAAATGATACCCATGGGTATTGTGGACTTTTCAGTATTACCACCGACCTCAGAAAATTTTTGTGATTTTATATGATGTGTAAAATTTCACAAGGATTCCAGAAAACTAAAATTCACAAAAATTAGATGAGTATAAAAATTCTAAACATTCGCAGACTGTAGAAAAATAAAAAGATTGAAGGGTGTGACCCCTCTGCAATCCACGAATTTTTAAAAATTAAATACAAATCTAATTGATCTGAAATTTGGAACAGATGTTTCAAACTTAATTGGGAATCACTCTATGAAATTTTATGATTTTAGGAGGCCTGTGATGTTAGGAATCAATTTCTCAAGTCCGGACAGAAATCTGGACCCGAAAAACAGAACACCAATACTTGCGATGGAGTGGTGTTAAAGAAGAATACAAGCAAACAATGGATTTTATAATGCACCACTCTACTTAATTAAGTTTTTTGGGATCCTGAAAGCCAACTTTAATATATTTTTGGTAGTTTTAATTAATTATGTGACCAGAAAGAGGAACCAACCTGAATTTCGTGGGAAGAAAAGAAACTTTGAGCTCTCGCTTCCAGATTCCCGCCTTCCCGCTGTAGGTCCTGCACACAAAAAAGAAAGAAAGAGAAGGGGATGAGATCCACTTCAAGCTAGAGAAAATTAATTAATGCAAGCCGTGCCTACCCGGCAACGGTGCCAAAAAGTGATAGCGAAATACGCGTGATTTGTAAAAGCGGGTTTTTAACGTCGTTGTAACACGCGAATCCGCTTTCGCTTTTAAATTTATATCCTAGATAGGGGAGTATCTAGGGTCGTCCAAGGAGGCAAAAATTACAAAATTAATCCTCTTGCTTACAGATAGATCTCAACTTTCTTTTTGATATTTTTCAATATGTAATTTTTTTTTGTATTTTGAAAAGACGAGGGTAAACTGCAGATTGTAGCTAAAAGAACTAACACCTACAAATGATTAACTAAAATCTAAAAGATAGAAATATCTTCTTCCTAAGCTTACTCTAGGCAAGTGGAGGCCTAGGGTAATTAGGAAGAAGAGGTGAAACAAGTGCTAGAACCAAAACAAACAACTGCAATAAAAAGCTAAAAGAAGGCAATTTTGATTGAGTAGAATGAGTGTTCTTTTCAAGGACAAGTAGAGGAATGCTTCTACTAGAATTAAACAATCTAAAAGCAAGAAAAGAAACACAAATCCTCTTGTAACAATGGTGAAGAAGGTTGTCTTCTTGCTCCAAGTCTAGCTGCTCCTTGGCTTGAAAAGAGGGCTTCCTTCTCCTCCTTCCTTGCTGTGCTCCGTCAAGGTGATGTCCTCCAAGGCAAGCCCTAAGGGGGCGTGCCCTAAGCTTCTCTCCAAGGGTGTGGGCGTGCACCACCCTCAAAAACTCCTCCAAGGTGGCGTGACCACCTTCAAGATCTCCTCCAAGATCTTCCTTGCCTGGCTTCTCCTTTGGCTGGCGTGACCCAAGAGAGAAGGGAAGAGGGGAAGGCACCAAGGGGACAGAATATCCCCTTAATCTTCTTCTTCTTCTTCTCTCTTGGATGTGGGCTTCTTGGTGGAATATGAGAGTGAAATTGCTAGCCAAGGATGACTTGAATGGTGATGGGCAGTGGTCTTTTTATAGGGTAGGATGGGGGGTTAAGGTGCCCCTTGAAATGGAGGGCTAGGATGGAAGAATGGAGGTGGTTGGTGATCCTATGGCTAAGGAGAGTTGGCGCCAACTCAAGGGGTGTTAAAGGGGGTAGTTATGGTGGTGTTGGTGTCTTTTGGTGGTGGAGAGACACCACCATGTTGGCGCCAACATGGGGTCTTCTAGAAGGGGGGTTAGGTGGATGGTGGAGATGGGTTCAAGGGGGATTGTGTGGTGGAGATGAGGGGAGATTTTGGAGGGAAAAGTGGTGCCATTAAGGGGCGGTTCTGGGTAGTTTTTGGCACCACTTTTAGGTGTCTTTTGGAGGTGGTGGGTAGGTTAGGTTGGTGCCAAGTAGGTTAGCTTGTGTGGAGCTTAGGTGGAGCTAGTTGGGTGGAGTTGGTAGGTGGGTTTTTGGGGTGGTACAAGCCAAGGAAGTTGGAGCATAGCTAAGCTAAGCTAAGCTAAGCTTGCTTAGCTAATGGAGGAGTAGAGGAGAAGGTAATGAAGCTAGGGTTTGGAGGAAGGAGCTGAGGAGGAGAAGTCTGGAACTGAAATTTGGAGCTGGCTGCTGCTGAAGAGGCTGGCATGGAGCTATTCTAGCTGGCTTAGCTTGCTAGTTCTTTGCTAGCTACTAAGCCAAGCTAAGGTAAGCTAGCTTCTACCATAATGAGCTAAGGTGAGCTAGGTCTGGTGCTCCCGGGGAGAATCAAGCTGGTTCAGGCAGCTAAGGTAGCTTAGCTCAACTGAGTTGAGCTAAGCTGAGTCCCCGGGAGCTGGACTTGAGCTTCCTAAGCTGGGATGAATTCTCTTTCAGTTGGCTGGAGCTGAGTGGAGCTGGATGTAGCTGGATCTGAGCTGGGGTGAACTCCTGTCAACTTAGCTGAGCTAGCTAGAGCTCCCTATGGACTAGTGGGAGCTGAGATGAGCTAGACTCAGCTAAGTTGAGCTAGATCTGAGCTGACTTGAGCTAGGGTGAGCTAAGGTGAACTCTCTTGAGCTGCCATCCAGCTGAGATTAGCTGAATGGAGCTGGGATGAGCTAACCCTAGTTCAAGTAAGCTAGGTTCCAGCTGCGGTGAGCTGGATCAAGCTGAGGTGAGCTGGATTAGGCTGAGTTCCAGCTAGTCTGGGCTTCTCCTTCACCATTTGCCTTCTTGAGTGCTAGGGTTTTAGGGATCTATATATCTGTACATCCCTAACACTCACAAAAACATATTAAAAAGACAATAAAAAATGCAATGCATGCCTAACCTATTTTATGCCTAAATGCAGCCTAAAAACCCGTTTGCGGAGTAAAATCCTAAGAGCTAGGTTTGTTTTAATGCATAAGGATGATGATAAACTGGCTTTTATCAGCGGGGAACAAGTACTTCTATTTTCTTGACGGGTACTCTGGGTATAACCAAATAGCCATTTTTCCTGACGATCAGGAGCGTACCACCTTCACGAGTCTGTATGGCACATTTGCATTCTGCCGAATGCCATTTGGGTTATGTAATGCTCCTGCCACTTTCCAACGATGTATGATGGCTATCTTTTCTGATATGATCAATGAGTTTGTTGAAATTTTCATGGATGACTTCTCCATTTATGGCTCATCGTTTGACCTATGCCTTTCGCACCTTGATAAAGTCTTAACCTGTTGCGAAGAGGCAAAGCTTGTGCTTAGCTGAGAGAAAAGTCACTTTATGGTCCAGTAGGGCATTGTGTTAGGGCATGTAGTTTCCAAGAGAGGATTAGAGGTGGACACCACAAAAATTGATTCCATCTCTAAGCTTCCATTGACCGCCAATGTTCGTCAGGTCAGATCTTTCCTTAGCCATGTTGGATTTTATAGGCTCTTCATTAGAGATTTCAGTAAAATCTCTAAGCCACTCTGCGACCTGTTAGTGAAGGATGTCTCCTTTGATTTTGATGATTGATGTGGCGAGGCTTTCTAAGTCTTCAAGAAAGCCCTTATTACCATGTTGATTCTCCAAGCATCATATTGGACCCTCCTGTTTGAGCTAATGTGCAATGCTTCTGATTTTGCAGTGGGAGCGGTCTTAGGTCAAAGGGTTGATGGCAAACCTCATGTGCTACATTATGCCAGCAAGACCCTTACAAATCCTCAGTAAAACTACACAGTCACTGAAAAGGAACTTCTTGCTGTAGTATTTGCTTTGTAAAAGTTTCGGTCTTATCTTTTGGGATCCAAGGTTGTGGTGTTCACTGATCATTCTGCCTTAAAGCATCTTCTTGCTAAAAGGACAGCAAACCTCACCTAATTCATTGGATTCTGCTACTCAAGGAGTTTGACCTGGAAATTAAAGATAAGAAAGGAGTTGAGAATGTGGTAGCAAATCATCTATCTAGGATCCCTATTGAGGCATCAAACCCTGCTAGCGGTATCCAAGAGACTTTCCCTGATGAGTCTCTGATGGCCGTGGAGGCCAAAACTCCTTAGTTCGCTGACATAGTGAACTATCTGGTCAGGGGCATTACCTCCAATACTTGGAACAAGTAGAAGCAAGACAGGTTTCTTGCTGATGCTAAATTTTATCACTGGGAGGAACCCAAGCTTTTTAGAATAGGCCCTGACCAACTTTTCCATCGTTGCATCCCTAACGAAGAACAAAGAAGTGTTCTGAGTTTCTGCCATGACCTCCACTGTAGGAGACATTTTAGTGGGAAAAAGATTGCCCATAAGGTTCTTCAGTCTGGCTTTTGGTGGCCCACATTATTCCAAGATGCACATACATATGTGGGTGCATGTCTACATTGTCAGCAAATGGGAACCATCGGAAAAAAGGGTGAGATGTGTTGAATGTTACGAGTTGCTACGCTAACGTGTTTGGTTTTGAAAAACCTGTCGTCGTAGTATGAAAGTGAAGAACTCGTATTTAACAAATAAAATTTATACCGGAATAGAAATCCCAAGTCGAACTCAGGGAGGCAGACATTTGATTTAAAAATACGCATTTGTTTTATTTGTCACAAAGTAGATTAATTGATTAGAAACTGTCTATCTATTTACAATAAATAGAAGAGAGAGTGTGTGTGTGTGTCTGAAAGAGAGAGAATATTACAAAATAAACAAAAAGAGATGTAGAATGAACATGGAATTCATTAACAACGAGATTTTTCATTATACATTACGACTAGAAAGCGGGAAAGTGATTACACTAGAAAGTAGTAAATCTACTCTAGAAAGCAGTAAAAAGAATAAGGAGAGAGATATCCTCCTCGACGGTCGCTTGGAGGACGACCCGGATGGGACGACACCTGGAAGACGGGGAACGAAGCAAGATGAAGGAAGACGAAGCAGGAAGAACAGGAACGAAACAGCACGTCGTCATTGTCGCGGGATCCGCTTCCGAAAGGAGGACGAAAATTTGACTTTATCTTGTGAGAATATCTCGGGTGTGGGACAAGTTTCTCTTGAGCTTAGGAGAGGGAGAGAAGAGAAGGAAGGGATGAGAATTTTGTGTGGAGGGGGTCTCCTTTTATAGTTGCAAGGAGTGAGGGCAATTTGGTTATTTAAATCTCAAAACATTAAATAAGGGGTCTTTAGTGACGGATAAAACCGTCGCTAAAGCCCCATCGTGGGCGACGTGTGGCGGAGTGCACGCGCCCGCTCGCCTCCTCTGCGCACAACGCCTTCTCATGTTCTGCCGATCTCACGATCGGACGGCTTAACTCGCCCCTTTGCCCACTCAGCGCACAACGCCCGCATGCGATCTCGCGTCACGCGCGGGCATGCGATACGACATGAAATGGATTGAGCACCCACAGCCACTCTATCGTGATCGAGCGATCGCGGAGCCCGCTCACCCACGCCCCAGCAACCGCTCGCGCAGGCTCGAACGCGTGCCTTGCCTTCTCACGAGCGCTTTCACCCGCTACGCTACAGCGACACTTATGTCGCGAAGATGAATTCAGGCACATGCATCCACAGCCGTTGGATGCGCATCCAACGGTGGAGAAGCAACGAAGAAGAGAGGGTGCGGCAAGTGCAGCGGCCAGTTGGGCGGTTGAGATGGCACCACATGGTGCCATCTTGGCTGTCCATCTTCTGGATGATGTAGATGGTGCTACGGTTGTCGGATTGAGTCGATTTTTGCGCCGTTAGGCTACGATCGTCGATCTAAATCCATCCGTGTGGTCGAATTTGTCATTTGAAGTGTCGATTCACACCATCTTGGCCCTTGATCTTCTAGGGTTCCCCAGTCTCTATCTGATGCTACAAATGCCTGATTAGGGTGATCTTGGAGTCGTTGAACTCCAATCGTCGCCCTGATCACATCTGTACGGTTGGATCTTCTATTTGAGGCCCCGATAAAAAGTTTGCCCTGTCCATGAACATAAAAGGTGATAATTAACCTCCATTTTATTCAAACTAATCTAAATGCAAGATGATGCATGTTATGCAATATTTATAGTATGTAATGCAATTCTATGCTTAAAAACATACATTAATAGACATCTTAAGTAGTGTAAATATGTTTACATCATACCCCCATGCCTATCTTTTGCTAGTCCCTAGCAAAAACTACATGCTGTTTATAAAAGAATTAGGTTGGATTATTTGGGAATGAGTTATTTTCAATCATTAAGAAAATATTTACTTAGGATCTGAACTTTCAAAGACACAACAATGCCCGGGTATCTGCCAAAATACAAATCATCTCAAGCCCTCACCTTATTCAAAGAAAGAAATTTCTTTCTCTTTTTCTTCTTTTCTAATTTTTTTTGGATTTTCGAATTTTAGGGTTTAAGAGTGGCTTTCTACGGCCATTCAACTCACCCAAGATTTGATGAAAACCCTAAGTTCTAAGCATCTTATTGTGAATGTGATAGACTCGTTGACCGATAGTAAAAATGGACTTCGGATTTTTATGCCTCTAGGTGACCTTAAAAAGAGAATTCTGCCTAAAGGTGTATCTTTACAACTGGTAGCTTTCTCCCTACTTTTATTTTTACGGGGTCAACACAAGGGTGAATCCAGTGTATATCTCCCTGATTTATTCTACTTCTCCGCTTCTTCCTAAGTGTTTTGGGAATTTTTAGAGCATTTATTGTGCTAGGTTCTGGACAACCGGTCGATGAACTGTTACCACCAACAACTTGCCAGCCATACTCGTGCAGCGAAGTGTGGCTTATTTCTTTTTCTCTTTTCTCCTTTTCTTTTTCTTTTCTTTTCTTTTTTTTTTGACTTTCTTTTCTTTTTTTAAGTAGGTGGCTTCTCTGGTCTAAGATTTACCTAAAGGCAGCAAAAAAGAAAAAGGTCCTGTGACTGGGCTCTGGACACCTACCTATGGGCTATTACCCACGATAACTTGCCAGCCATATCACCCTAGAAGGTTCATTAGCTACCCAATTTCCGTTAAAATCGTCAAACAATGAGTCAGTGCAAAGAAAGTACGTAGATGCTTAAAACTCAAAATTCCCTCAAATCAAAGGGCGAGTTGATAAGTCGTGTACTTATCACCCAAACTTATTTACTCGAATTAAAATAGAATTCAGGTTGGCGAGGACTCGAAAAATAAATCCACATTTTAGTGGATACACAAGCTGATTAAGTCTGAAGACCTGAAGGCTCTTTGTGTTCAGATCATAATGTAGTATTTCCTAAGATTGAAAATTTTCTTAAACCCAAGTTCTCTTTCCTAATTCCAATTTTTTTTAATCTAAATAAAAGAAAATAAAACAAATCTATGGAGCTGACGAATTAATTCAGAGATGAATATCCACCTCCCCATGCCTATCTAATGCAATGTTCTCATTGTATTAAAAAGACATAAAACAGAGTGGAATAGCGTAGAAAGCACCTGAATTGCGTGAATGTCGGGTCCGCTCTGAGATAAAAACTAAAAAGAACTGTATACATGCTGAATTTAGTGCCTTCAGCTAGGCACACTATACAAAGAAGAGAAATAAAGAATTCACAAGTGCAGGTCAGAATTAAAATAAAAAGATGAAACCTCGGACCTACCAGCAGATGTCCACAGATGTGGACCAGATTATGGTGCAGACCCATACCCCATAATCGAGAATATCTCAGGTTCTGGATAAAAATTACCCAAAACCTAAAACAATATGAAAGTGGGGCCGGGCCTGCAATTTATGAGGATGCAACCCAAGACCAAAAAGTCAGGTTACATAGAATTTGATATCGAAAGGATAATCAATGAATGTATGCTTAGGTTGAACATCCTCAGAACAAATGTCGTAAGGGTCTTGGTTTGGTGATTTCTGATAAAATGGAACCCTTCGACTCAGTCTTTTATTTCCTCCAGAATTTGCTTCCCAAATCAAAATTTTTCAACTCCTATCCTCCTCATTAAGAATGGCAAATTCCGGGACCTCTTGCATATTAATCACCCCATCTGAAATCTCCAAGTCTAAAAGATGTGGTTGAATCAGAATTGACTTGGGTCTAGTTATCTCAAAAATAGAATCATAGATAAGATCAATGGGGTGTAACTGACAATCAGGGCCTTAGATTGAATCCTCCAGAAAATGCAATTCTGCATCCGTAATGTGAGCCCTAATAAGATCAATTTCCTCAGTTATTGGGCTATCAAATGATCTATTAGATTCCTCAGGCCCAATCGTCTCACAAAAATCATGTTCTATAAACTCACGTGAGACTTCGCAACTTAAATCTTCACCATCAGAATCAAAGAAATCGAAATCCGTATTAACGTATGTCTCAAAATCATATGTCACTTTCTGTTCCAAGGAGACATACGTTTCCTCGTACCCCTGCTCAAGGATTTCAGGTGAAGAAATCAAATCATCCTTAATTGGTTGCTTTAATTCAATCTGGTCAGCCTCGTAACATGTGTCCCTGACAGAAAGCCATTTTCGCGCTTTTGAAAGTCGTCGAAAATCGTAATATAGTCGCGCAAAAATGTTTGTCAAAAATATTATTTTGTAAAATAATGAGACTTGAGTTCCAGTCGTTCGTCTCTGGGAGGCGTGTTTCTATTTTTGAAATCGATCTTAAAGCCGCTCTACTTAGTATTTTGGTATGCAATATATAGGCGGTTAAAGAACAGGCACTTAAATCACGCAAATAAAATAATCATTCAGCTCATGGTGATTTCAAACACATAAAGAGATATATATATATATAAATGCATTTTTCATTCATTCATTGGGGGAGAGTTGTTTGTACAGGAAATCTAGAGGAAAGCTTATACAGGAATGCCTTAAATTAAACCTAGCTACCAGAAAACGATTGCATACAAGAATCGACGGGGGGATTTCGCATGCATCATTGGGGGAGAAGAGAAACTACTCTACTAAGCAGTAAATGAAAGCAGTAAAACTTATGAAAAGCATGATCTAGAGCTAAAAGAGTAGAGGGCATTCAGGGGTGGTCCCCGATGGCTTGGAGTGGTTGAGAAGAGAAGGAGGGGCGGCCAATGTAGCTTAAGCCGACCCTTGGAGAGAGGTAGGGTTAATCCAGCATCCCGGCATGGTGTCCTCCATGGTGGTGGTAGTGAGCTCTTGGAGGTGGAGTGAGTGGCTAAGTGGAGGTGGCGTGAATGGCACCAATGGAGAGTAATTGCCAAGGGAGTGAATGGGTGCCAATGGCCACCCAAGGGGTCTTTTTATAGACCTAAGGGAAGCTCTCTAGAGAATTATGGAATTCTCTAGAAGGTTTATGGTGGGAGCTCGTGGGAGAGAGAGAGAGAGAGAGGGTGGATGGTGGTTTTTAGATCCACCAAATGTGGATCTAAAAATTGAATGGCTCTTGGTTGCTATTTTTAGCAACCAAGGCAACCACACATGGTAGAGAGTTCTAGAGAACTCTAGGCTAGATATTTTCGTGTGGATGGTATGTGTGGGTGTGTGTGGGTCGAAACTTAGGTGGCTAGGTTGATTAGGTTGGGTTCTAGTGGGTTTAGGTCAAGGTAGGTCTCAAATTAGGGTTATAAACCCTAATTCACTAAGGTAAAGTGCAATTAAACTTAATACAAGTTTAATTGGGTGTGTGGAAACTTAATTGAGAGTAAAACAACTCAATTAAGTCAGGTATAGGTCAATTGGACTCTCACTGAGTCCAATTGGACAGTGTGTGCTGAGATCAGGGCTCAATTGGACTCAATGAGTCCAATTGAATAGGCTGATGGATTTGACTAAGATCCAAGTCAATTAGGTTTAGTGAGGACCTCATTAGGTCCTTAGGGAGGTCTAGAGGTGATGTGCTAGGGTTAGGGCACCTTAATTTAGGTTCCTATGGGGTTGGAATTGGGTTTAGGGACCTAGAGATCCAAAATCAAGGCTTAAATCTCAAAACAGGAATTGGAGAACAGCATCAGAAGTCTAATTATAGAATCAGACGTCTTATACTCAAAAATCAAAAGTCCAGACTTGTTGTCTGGACGTCCAATCAGAGTCAGGAAGGATTTTGGGTTCTGTTTTGGGTACTCTACAGGAATTGGATGTCTGACAAAGTGTCTGGACGTCCAATAACACTGCAGAAGTGGGTTTGAAGTGTGCGGTGATAACGAATTCACGCGGTTTGTTAATTAGGTCATTGTAACGCGTAAATCCACTTTCGCTCTTAAATTTACAATCCTAGATAGGGAAGTATCTAGGGTCGTCCAAGGAGGCAATATGGTTACAAAATTGATTCTCTTTCTAGGAATATAAATCTCAACTTTCTTTTTGGTATTTTTTTTCAATATATCATTTTTTTGTTTTTAAGCTAAGGCAACATGCGAACTGATGGCGGGAAAAGTGATTTACACTTCAATTTAAATACTACTTCTATGTGGCAAGTAGAGCCTCTCCATAAGCTCACTCTAGACAAGTAGAGGCCTAGAATAATTAGGGAGAGGGAGTGAAGAATGCTGAAAATAAGCTAATAGAAATGTAAACAAGAAATGCAAAGAAGGCAACTAGATAATTGATAAAGTGTTTTACAAAAGGCCTAGTAGAGGAAAGCTTGTACTACTAGAAAAATGCAAATAAGAAAAGAAAACACAAATCCTCTAGATAGATGGTGAAGAAGAGGGCTTCTTGCTCCAAGGTTGGTGGCTCCCAATCTTGAAAAGAGTCCTTCAACTCCTTCCTTGCAGTGCTCCGCCAAGGTGATGTCCTCCAAGGCAAGCCCTGGGGGGCGTGCCCTAAGCTTCTCTCCAAGGGTGGACGTCCACCCTAGGTCCTTCTCCCTTGCCTGGCCATCCTCCTTGAAGTGGAAAAGTCCTCCTCCTTGGCGTGGCTCAAGTTGAAGAGAGTGGGGAGAAGAAGGCACCAAAGGGGCTGGTGATGTGCCCCTTTAATCTCCTTCTCTACTCCTTCTTGGCCGTAGGTATAGGTGGTTTAGGTAGAAAAATATACTAAGGGAGGATGCCACAAATGGTGGGTGGTGGTGGGTTTTTATAGAATAGGAAGGGGGGTAAGGTGTCCCTTGAAATGGAGGGCCAAGATGGAATGATGGAGGTGGTTAAGGATCCAATGGCCAAGGGTGTTTGGCGCCACCTTAAGAGGCACCAAGGGGGTATTTATGGGGGTTGACACCCCTTGATATTGGCACCAAAATGGCTTCTAGAAGAGGGTCTAAGTTGGCGCCAAGAAGGATTCTAGAAGGGGGGTTAGGTGGATGGCTAGGATGGCTTATGTGGGTAGGTGTAGGGTGGATTAAGGGCTGAAAGTTGGCGCCAATATAGAGGTGGTTAGGGGTAGTTTCTGGCGCCAACTTAAGGTGTCTTTTGGTGGAGATAATGGGGTGAAGGGATGGCTAGGAGGTGGCGTCAACTTGAGTAGAGTAGCTAGCTTAAGTAGGCTTAAGTTGGTGAAGCTAGCTAAGGTTGACTTTGAAGGTGGTGGATGGCCAAGGAGCAGGTTGTTAGCTAAGCTAAGCTAAGCTAAGCTAAGCTAAGCTAGCTTATCTAATGGAGGAGTAGAGGAGAAGGTGTTGGAGCTAGGGTTTGGAGGGAGGAGCTGAGGAGGAGAAGTCTGGAGCTGGAGCTGGAGCTGGCAGCTGCTGAAGAGGCTGGCATGGGGCTACTCTAGCTGGCTTAGCTTGCTAGTTCTTTGCTAGTTGCTAAGCCAAGCTAAAGTGAGCTAGCTTCTACCAAAGTAAGCTGAGGTGAGCTAGGTCTGGTGCTCCCGGGGAGAATCAAGCTGGTTGAGGCAGCTAAGGTAGCTTAGCTCAACTGAGTTGAGCTAAGCTGAGTCCCCGGGAGCTGGACTTGAGCTTCCTGGGCTGGGATGAATTCTCTTTCAGCTGGCTGGAGCTGAGTGGAGCTGGATGTAGCTGGATCTGAGCTGGGGTGAACTCCTGTCAACTTAGCTGAGCTAGCTAGAGCTCCCTCTGGACTAGTAGGAGCTGAGATAAGGTAGACTCAGCTAAGTTGAGCTGGATCTGAGCGGACTTGAGCTAGGGTGAGATAAGGTGAACTCTCTTGAGCTGCTATCCAGCTGAGATTAGCTGAATGGAGTTGGGATGAGCTAACCCTAGTTCAAGTAAGCTAGGTTCCAGCTGCGGTGAGCTGGATTAAGCTGAGGTGAGCTGGATCAAGCTGAGGTGAGCTGGATTAGGCTGAGTTCCAGCTAGTCTGGACTTCTCCTTCACCATTTGCCTTCTTGAGTGCTAGGGTTTTAGGGATCTATATATCTGTACATCCCTAACACTCACAAAAACATATTAAAAAGATAATAAAAAATGCAATGCATGCCTAACCTATTTTATGCCTAAATGCAGCCCAAAAACCCGTTTGCGGAGTAAAATCCTAAGAGCTAGGTTTGTTTTAATGCATAAGAATGATGATAAACTGGCGTTTATCACACCCCCATGCTTATCTTTTGCTAGTCTCTTAGCAAAACATAAAATGGAATTTTTTGGGAAATCTAATTTTTTTGACTTTTGAGGAGAAAAAGAGATCAATGGACCTTGGTAGATTAAAAACATTGGAGGTACGGGATTTGTTAAAGATAAACATCGGGATTTGTTTTTGGATTCAACCATTAGATAGAACGGGATCAATATATCTTCCAAAAAATTCTCAAATTAACCCCTTGTTAATTCAGATGACTTGAAATGTTTGTTTTTAGGAATTTTTTGGCTCATGAATCTGATTCTCAACTTGTAAAATCCTTTAAAACCTTGTGGCTATGCTTGTGAAAAGTTAACATTTATAAGGGCATGTTAATTTATTTATTTATATATATATATTTTTTTTTTCTCCCTCATGCTTATTTTTAGCCTAGTCTTACAACAGATGTGTCGGGATCATCATTCCCGTTACCATTCCTCGAGGGGGCTCTAGCACCAGTACTTCGGGATAGCACTGTCCATGACACCACCCAGGAGCTCACAACCCCAAAACACGATGCGGTGAAAAGGGGCACTCCAAGCAAACTCAAGCTCTTGCTCCGACGCTATAGGTAGAGCACTGTCCAAGACAGTTGAGCTGCTAAAATGCTCTTTAATGCTCCGTCTAAAGATATGAAATATAGATATAGAGCAGTGCCGAGGTGGTAACATGTTGACATCGAGTCCTCAAAGAAGGTATTTTCCTTCTTCTCGGCGATGGGAGCTCAAACCAATGATCTGCTTCAGACTTTTACTAAATCCAAACAAGGGAGCTTTTCAAATTTTTAGTTGTTTTTAAGTGTTGGCTTGTGTGTGAAAATTGACACAAGAAGTTTCTTGAGACCCGCAAGTTTTTGAATCAGAAACTAAGTCAAATACTTTCCATATTACAAAATAGGATCAAGTCACCTGAACTATCATGAGTTCAGGTGGAATTTTAGAGAAGGATATCTGATCTAGTCTAAAATAGATCCTGGAATTCTAATGATCAGATCCATATCCTCATCCTTAGTTTGTTAAAAGTTAAATCCCATTGTACCAGAAGTAAAATTTTCTACCTTAGTCCCGATTTCAAAATTTTTTCCTCAAAAAGTTTTCAACATTTTTATTTTATTTATTTTATTTTTTTTGGGTATTCAAGCAGGAAATAAATTAAAGAAAATTGCATGTTTTTAGGTTTTGAACATCCTAAATCGATCGTAAAAATTTAAAAACACCCCCCCATGCTTAAGATATGCCATGTCCTCATGCATTAGGAGGGAAAAGGGATCACCTTAATGAAGAACGGTCAGGTTTAGGATGAATAAAACCTAGAAAAAGAAGAAAAAAGGAAAGCAAGAAAAAATGATGGGTTACCTCCCATCCAGTGCTATCTTTTACGCCATTCAGCCGGGCGTGAAGGTATGCACAGAAGACGGAAAATCATGTAAATAATTGGACACTTGGATGCCCGCAAAAAAGGTGTCTTCATCTATATCCCTTGAAAATTGATTAGAAATAATATTGGGATCAAAGTGAGATGGAAATTGATAAGTGTGGCCCGAGTCTGGCCATGGTTTTAATTCAGGTTGGGTGCCAAACTCGGGTGGGGTTGGTGGCAGGTCCGTAAGAAAGGGGTTGGGGAAGGAATGGTGAGTTAGTGTGGAAAAATTAGGTGCATGAATAGTGGGTGGGTTAGGGGGGGTATCAGGAATAAATTTGGAGTCAAGACAAGTTTCCGGCTCACAGATTTCGCCGACCACTGAGTCTGAATCAGAGTCCTCAAAAAAATTGTGGTCGATAAGGGTATCTATTAATAATGTCTCCTTCACCATATTGGAAATTTCAGTATCTGAGTCCTCAAAGAAGTTATCATCATGGAATCTCGTGGAGGATTTAAAAATATCTAAAGTGATAGTTTGGCCTGCACAGTTGATATCCATTTTGCCTGTGTGGCAATTGATATTTGCCTTTGCAGTGGCCAAAAAGGGGCGTCCAAGGATTATCGGGGAGTCTAGTAATGATTCGGGTGCCTCAATGTCAAGAACCAGAAAGTCTGCAGGGAAGACACAATTCTGGACCTTGACTAATACATCCACAACAATCCCACGAGGTTTGATTGTAGATCGATCGGCTAATTGCAGGGTTACCTCGACGGGTTTTAATTCACCGATATGAAATTCTTCAAATAAACTCATGGGAATAATATTTACTGAGGCACCAAGATCAAGGAGGGCGCGATTAAATGTAGTGTCATCAATAATTACAGAAATTAAAGGTGCCCCCGGATCTTTCATCTTAGGAGGTAGCTTACTCTGTATGACAGAGCTTACTGTCTCCGAAAGATGCACCTGTCCTAGATTTTTGGCCTGCCTTTTAGGAGTACAAATCTCCTTTAAAAATTTAGCATAGGCAGGTATATATTTAATGGCATCTAGGAGAGGGATATTGATATGAACTTGCCCAAATAGCTCCATGAGTTCTTCTGTAGTGGGCTCAGATTTCTTTTTTTTGTTGGTGGTGGGGTAGAGAGCTTGTGGGAAAGGGATCTTGTCTTGAGATTTTGGTTTTTCTTTTTCTTCCTGATGGGGAGGTGGGGAGTCGATTTGCACATGTATCTTACCAGGTTCGTGTGAAGACCCGGGGTCAGTGGTGGTTTTCCCACTCCTCAAAGTAACTGCATGTGCAGTCGGATTATTATTTGGAGGAGGTGGGGGGGCCTGTGATTGCAGAAACCTGGGCGGCTGCTGAGGTGGTGGATTAGGAGAAGGCTGATTTGGATAGTGTGGATTTCTGCCCATATAATGGTTCCCTTGGTGATTGGGATTAGGTATGGGTTGGGACGGATGATGTCCTACAGGTCTTTGCGTGGGAGCAACCCCAATCTAATTGTTCAGATTTGTGATGTTGCGGGTTACTTCCGTCATTTTTGTTTGCATATCCTGCGGGGTCCGCAGCATCTGGGCATTGATATCTTGCTGGGATGGCCCATGATGGAAGTTTGGATTCGACCCATACCCATTAAAATGATATGGTTGGGAGGAAACTTGATTATTCTAGGAGTAGTTCGGGTAATTCTTCCAATTGGAAGAATTTTTAAAGGGCTCCTGGATGGCAGAAATATTTTGGGTGGGGTTAAGATCTGGATAATTGAAATTCCCCAGTGAATCATGGGCAACCTCAGAATAATCAGCAGGAGTAGTGTTGAGATTGTGCAAATTTTCTCTTCGTGGAAAGTTAGGTTGGGTTAGATGTGGGTGTGGAGCTTGAATTGATGTGGCGAGTCTTTCCTCAATTTTCTTCTGATTAATATGCATCTGGTCGAGTTTCTGAGCGATCATTTGAAGATCGTCTTGGGTGACAGGGATAGATTGAGTGGCTATTTCATGAACACCAAACTGCAGGTTTTGGGTTCTGCAAAATGTGTTCATGGAAGCTTGATTAAATGAGTTTTCACTCATTTCTTCGAACAGGTCATAGGCACTTTCTGCATCTTTATTTAAAAAGTTGCCGCCACACGAGGCATCGACGAAATGTCGGATTTGATCTTCTAATCCATGATAGAAGATTTGCACGAGCTACCATAAAGGAATCTCGTGGTGCGGGCAACTTCTTAAAAGGTCTTGAAATCTTTCCCAAGAATCATGGAAAGTTTCACCAGATTTTTGGTGAAAGGTCGTAATAGATCTTCGGAAGGAATTGGTACGACCTATGGGAAAGAATTTCTTGAGGAAGGCGCTCTTGAGTTGAGGCCATGTTGTGATGGGTCGGCCAATGGTCCTGAACCAATAAGCAGCCTTATCTTTAAGAGATAATGGAAAAAGCCGCATCAGCCATATGTCTTCTTGCACATTTCGGGAATGGGTTGTCTCTGCAAGAAGAGTTAGCTCTTCAAGGTGGCTGAAAGGGTCTTCCCTAGGAAGGCCATGAAAGTGTTTAATTAGGTTCAGGACTGCAGGCTTGATCTCAAAGTCCCCCTCCGGTATGACCACCCCTGGTCGTTCCTCATAATAAGACGGATCATAGAAATCTTTTAGAGGAACAACAGGCTGTTGACGGGGTGGTGGGTTTGGCCTTGGATTGGCTAGGTTTTGGATGTTCCTAGTCAATGTTTGTTGATTGAAATTTAATTTATTAATCTGATCGGCCATCAATTTTAAAAGATCAAGTAGGGGGTCTTGATGTTGTGTGTGGGGCAACTCAAGATTAGGGAGCTCCAAGTGTGGGAAGTTACTGGTGGTTGGGTTTTGGGTGGAAGGGTTAGAATTAGGGTTAGTGGTGGGGTTAGAGGTGGACGTGGAAGGGTCAGTGGACCTATTTTGTTGTGTTTCCATTTTTTCAGGAGAAGAAGACAGAAAAAGTGGTCTTTTTGCGTGGGGGGTGAAATCAAATGGTCCTTCCAAGTGCGGATTTTGAGACCGTCGCCCGTGCATAAAATGGAAGAACGGGAGGGGAGGAGAAGAGAAAGAGATGAGAGAAAGTGTGCAATTCAAACAAATAAAACTAGACCTAACTTAAATGTGACTCCCTGATAATAACCTAAGACTTGGTCTATATAGGAAATAAGTAGTCAATAGTGAATACCCGTTCTATCAACAAACCTAGCCAAGTTGCTTAAGGGGAGGTTTGGGCCCAAACATTTCCCAGGGAAGACCCCAGGTGCTTGTACAAACCTGCGCCTGGTCGTTTGACACAGCCCCTCAGCCTGAACACCAGATACAGATCACAGAATTGGTATTAACTAAAGAGAACTTAAGACCTAAATAGCAAGCCTAAGTTGATAAAGCCTTAGGGGTCAAGTTGCTACAAGTTTTAATTAGGTCTAGGATGCTATAGTGCACACGGAATGTGGAGGGTGTTTATTGGGTTGTTGCCCTGTTATTTGATTTTTTGTGTGTGTGCAGGAATTGGAGAGTGGCTCCAATGAAAATCAAGTTGTCACACAATTTTCTTGTATTTATGTCTTTTAGGATTCAATTTAATTAAATGTGTTTTAGGGTTTTTCTAATTAAATTTTCAAACAAGTTTGAAGATCCACAATCAAAGGAAAATAAGTTGTATGGGTGATTGTATATTTCCTTTTAATTGAGTCTCTAAAAGGAAAGAAGAAACCCTAAGCCAATTTTCCCTAAGACAGAAATTTTACTACCAATGAATTATTTTTAGGCTTTCAGAATTAAGTAGTGGTCCAAACAAGTCAAACAACACCACTACTTTGAATAAATTCAAACAAGGATTCCAAAAAAGATTTTTGAAAGATTTTAAGAATTTGTTTGATAATTATTTTAAATTTTTAATTGTACTGGTGTCAAAGTCTAGAAATGATACCCGTGGGTATTATGGACTTTTCAGTATTACCACCGACCCCAGAAAATTTTTATGATTTTATATGATGTGTAAAATTTCACAAGGATTCCAAAAAACTAAAATTCACAAAAATTGGATGAGTATAAAAATTCTAAACATTCGCAGACAGTAGAAAAATAAAAAGATTGAAGGGTGTGACCCCTATGCAATCCACGAATTTTTAAAAATTAAATACAAATCCAATTGATCTGAAATTTGGAACAGAAGTTTCAAACTTAATTGGGAATCACTGTATGAAATTTTATGATTTTAGGAGGCCTGTGATGTTAGGAATCGATTTTTCAAGTCCGGACAGAAATCTGGACCCGAAAAACAGAACACCAATACTTGCAATGGAGTGGTGTTAAAGAAGCATACAAGCAAACAATGGATTTTATAATGCACCACTCCACTTAATTAAGTTTTTTGGGATCCTGAAAGCCAACTTTAATATATTTTTGGTAGTTTTAATTAATTATGTGACCAGAAAGAGTAACCAACCTGAATTTCGCGGGAAGAAAAGGAACTTTGAGCTCTCGCTTCCAGATTCCCGCCTTCCCGCTGTAGTTCCTGCACACACAAAAGAAAGAGAAGGGGATGAGATCCACTTCAAGCAAGAGAAAATTAATTAATGCAAGTCGTGCCTCCCCGGCAACGGCGCCAAAAAGTGATAGAGAATTCACGCGGTTTGTTAATTAGGTCATTGTAACGCGTAAATCCGCTTTCGCTCTTAAATTTATAATCCTAGATAGGGAAGTATCTAGGGTCGTCCAAGGAGACAATATGGTTACAAAATTGATTCTCTTGCTAGGAATATAAATCTCAACTTTCTTTTTGGTATTTTTTTTCAATATATCATTTTTTTGTTTTTAAGCTAAGGCAACATGCGAACTGATGGCAGGAAAAGTGCTTTACACTTCAATTTAAATACTACTTCTATGTGGCAAGTAGAGCCTCTCCCTAAGCTCACTTTAGGAAAGTGGAGGCCTAGAATAATTAGGGAGAGGGAGTGAAGAATGCTGAAAATAAGCTAATAGAAATGCAAACAAGAAATGCAAAGAAGGCAACTAGATAATTGACAAAGTGTTTTACAAAAGGCCTAGTAGAGGAAAGCTTGTACTACTAGAAAAATGCAAATAAGAAAATAAAACACAAATCCTCTTGATAGATGGTGAAGAAGAGGGTTTCTTGCTCCAAGGTTGGTGGCTCCCAATCTTGAAAAGAGTCCTTCAACTCCTTCCTTGCAGTGCTCTGCCAAGGTGATGTCCTCCAAGGCAAGCCCTGGGGGGCGTGCCCTAAGCTTCTCTCCAAGGGTGGACGTCCACCCTAGGTCCTTATCCCTTGCCTGGCCGTCCTCCTTGAAGTGGAAAAGTCCTCCTCCTTGGCGTGGCTCAAGTTGAAGAGAGTGGGGAGAAGAAGGCACCAAAGGGGCTGGTGATGTGCCCCTTTAATCTCCTTCTCTACTCCTTCTTCTTGGTCGTAGGTATAGGTGGTTTAGGTAGAAAAATATACTAAGGGAGGATGCCCCCAAATGGTGGTAGGTGGTGGGTTTTCATAGAATAGGAAGGGGGTTAAGGTGTCCCTTGAAATGGAGGGCCAAGATGGAATGATGGAGGTGGTTAAGGATCCAATGGCCAAGGGTGTTTGGCGCCACCTTAAGAGGCACCAAGGGGGTAGTTATGGGGGTTGACACCCCTTGATATTGGCACCAAAATGGCTTCTAGAAGAGGGTCTAAGTTGGCGCCAAGAAGGATTCTAGAAGGGGGGTTAGGTGGATGGCTAGGATGGCTTATGTGGGTAGGTGTAGGGTGGATTAAGGGCTGAAAGTTGGCGCCAATATAGAGGTGGTTAGGGGTAGTTTTTGGCGCCAACTTAAGGTGTCTTTTGGTGGAGATAATGGGGTGAAGGGATGGCTAGGAGGTGGCGCCAACTTGAGTAGAGTAGCTAGCTTAAGTAGGCTTAAGTTGGTGAAGCTAGCTAGGGTTGACTTTGAAGGTGGTGGATGGCCAAGGAGCGAGTTGTTAGCTAAGCTAAGCTAAGCTAAGCTAGCTTAGCTAATGGAGGAGTAGAGGAGAAGGTGTTGGAGCTAGGGTTTGGAGGGAGGAGCTGAGGAGGAGAAGTCTGGAGCTGGAGCTGGAGCTGGCAGCTGCTGAAGAGGCTGGCATGGGGCTACTCTAGCTGGCTTAGCTTGCTAGTTCTTTGCTAGTTGCTAATCCTAGCTAAAGTGAGCTAGCTTCTACCAAAGTAAGCTGAGGTGAGCTAGGTCTGGTGCTCCCGGGGAGAATCAAGCTGGTTGAGGCAGCTAAGGTAGCTTAGCTCAACTGAGTTGAGCTAAGCTGAGTCCCCGGGAGCTGGACTTGAGCTTCCTAAGCTGGGATGAATTCTCTTTCAGCTGGCTGGAGCTGAGTGGAGCTGGATGTAGCTGGATCTGAGCTGGGGTGAACTCCTGTCAACTTAGCTGAGCTAGCTAGAGCTCCCTATGGACTAGTGGGAGCTGAGATGAGCTAGACTCAGCTAAGTTGAGCTGGATCTGAGCTGACTTGAGCTAGGGTGAGCTAAGGTGAACTCTCTTGAGCTGCCATCCAGCTAAGATTAGCTGAATGGAGCTGGGATGAGCTAACCCTAGTTCAAGTAAGCTAGGTTCTAGGTGAGCTGGATCAAGCTGAGGTGAGCTGGATTAAGCTGAGGTGAGCTGGATTAGGCTGAGTTCCAGCTAGTCTGGGCTTCTCCTTCACCATTTTCCTTCTTGAGTGCTAGGGTTTTAGGGATCTATATATCTGTACATCCCTAACACTCACAAAAACATATTAAAAAGACAATAAAAAATGCAATGCATGCCTAACCTATTTTATGCCTAAATGCAGCCCAAAAACCCGTTTGCGGAGTAAAATCCTAAGAGCTAGGTTTGTTTTAATGCATAAGAATGATGATAAACTGGCGTTTATCATGCGAGAGTTGGCTAAGGGTCCTGGACGTCTTAAAACTTATCTGGACGTCCAAAGAAGGGTTGGAACTAGGGTTTTAGGGCTTCCTAGGGTGTTGTGACCTAATCTAAGGGTGGCTAAGTCTTGGGGAAGTCTCTAGGCTATCCTAGGGTTAGGATGGACCTAAGCTCTTTACATTTTATTGCTTTATTTCTACTTAATAGAATAGAAAACCTTTAACCCCCTTACATTATTATTCCTACATCTAAACTAGGCCTTCTGCTCCAGCTCTGCTACAACTCCCGTTATTCCTGATCCAGCTTCAGATCCAGCTCCTGATCAGCTTATTCCCTGCAATCAACGTAATGCACTTAATCAGCACATTATAACATTATTTTATGCATAGCTAAAGGAAAGCAGTAAAGATGCAGATAATGCGTATGCATGCATGAATAACCCTAACTTATGCTAAGTCCTAGCCTAATTTAGGTCAATTAAGACCTATGATTGCTGTGCAATCAGTCCCCTCCAACAGGTGCCTGAGCAAGTTCTGACATTGGCTCTCCTGAAAGGAGTTCATCCTGGGAATCATCCCACGTTTGAACTAAAGCAACTACAATCTCATCCTCAATTTCGCTAACTTCCTAAGTAGAAACTCACCCTGGTTCTTATCCTTAACATCCTGAAGCCAATTCAACAAAAACTTGTTCAAATCATCAATCATTTCAATCAGAGGCTCCAATCTCTCAATGCAAGGTATTGGCTGAACTTCTAAAGATTGTATAATATTCCTCGAGTTAGCCAGAACCTTCTCTTGAACCTGGTTACCCTGAACCAAATGAGTTAGTTCAGGGTTGGGCGGGTTTGGGATCAGTGCAGAGGAGTTAACGAATTGAGATTCGTTATACCCTTCCTGATAATAGGTCATTTCAGATTGTTCAAAAGGTGGTGATAACCTAAAGGCAATGTAATCAGAGGATGGGTAAGGATCAGTGTATCCTTCTTGATTGTAGATCGTATTAGGTTGTCCATAAAAGGTTGACAATCTATAATCGATGTAGCTCTGAGAAGGATAGAAATCACAATTATAGTGTTCAGGGTTAGACCCTAAACACGGAGGTCCAAAACTGTATCCCCAATCCGAGTTATCCCAACTAACTGATGGTTGATTACAGTACGAGTCGGGATAATCGTCATGTTGAGGATAATTCAAAATAGGATGAAAAGAGCGGGAATGCATGTAATATGTGGAAGGATTCATGAGAAACGGGAGGAAGAAAGGCGCCCTGTAATACAAACAATCAAACCTGTCCTTAAGTGGGCTAGCCTAAAGACCTACAGACTCCCACAACCCGTCTTGAGATAAAGGAACGATTTGATCTACTTCCATCTGTTCAATCCAACCAGTTAGAAGGAGAGACTGGGGAGAAGGTTCTTCCTTCGGCTTGCGCCTCCGATTCCTAGTGTACCCCCCAGCCGCGATCGTTTGATTCTGCTCCCCTAGCTAGACATTAGATTGAATAGTAGAAACAGACTAATCGAAAATAATCTTGTTCTGGGCTCCGAAGAGCAAGTCGAATCCTTAAGGCCAACATCTACTCTGTTTTATTTAGGGCTAGGTTTGAATGTGCTTTGGAATGTGATGGGCCCTTTATTTGGGTTGTGCCCTTAATGATTGATTGATTTGTGTGTGCGTGCACAACCAGTGGTTTTCAAGCAAGATTATTTTTGATGCGGTGAATTTTAGGGTTCAAATCTTGCTTAGTAGCTTTTAAGATTCAACTTTAGGTATTTTCAAACAAGTTTTGTTGGCACACCAGATTTTGAAAGCACAGGTGAAAATATTTTCCTTTGAAACTTAAAAGAATGTGGAGTGCCTGGTAAATCCCTAAGAGTTGAACCTAAGCGGCAGCTACTTTATGAGTTGATTTTAATTGAAGTGGTGCGGCCCAATCAACTCAAACAATCGGCCTGTTGCACCACTTAATTAGGCACACAAGTGATTACCTAATCTGATTTCTACTCAATTATGTGTTTGGATGTGTGTACCGGCTCCAAAGATCAGTTTACCGTCTGAGTTTGAAAATCAGATGAGGTTGTGTACCTCTGTGAGATTTTTTTAATTTTTTTCTTTTAAATGTGGAGGTTGAGGTGAGTGTGGGTGTCAAACAAACAAACAAAACTAACTTTAGGGTTTATAAGAACACCTAGGTTTATTGATGTTTGTGTTATTATGTTGTGAAATGAAAACTAATGGGTGGGAGGTGGGGGATAACTCACAGAACCTTCAACAGCACTTTGCTCCGATCTACCGCGTTTGCTCGTCTCGAAAGAGTACCTGCAATCACAATAAGAAAGGAGAAAAGTGAGGTAAATGATTTGTAAGTTATAAAATGCGAAAAAAAATCAAAGAGCGTCGCCTCTCCGACAACGGTGCCAAAATGTTGAATGCTACGAGTTGCTATACTAACGTGTTTGGTTTTGAAAAACCTATCGTCGTAGTATGAAAGCAAAGAACTCGTATTCAACAAATAAAATTTATACCGGAATAGAAATCCTGGGTCGAACTCAGGGAGGCGGACGTTTGATTTAAAAATACGTGTTTGTTTTATTTGTCACGAAGTAGATTAATTGATTAGAAACTATCTATCTATTTACAATAAATAGAAGAGAGAGAGAGAGTGAAAGAGAGAGAGAATATTACAAAAAAACAAAAAGAGATGTAGAATGGACATGGAATTCATTAACAATGAGATTGTTCATTACAACTAGAAAGCGAGAAAGTGATTACACTAGAAAGCAGTAAATCTACTCTAGAAAGTAGTAAATCTACTCTAGAAAGCAGTAAAAAGAATGGGAGAGAGATATCCCCCTCGACGGTCGCTTGGAGGACGACCTGGACGGGACGATGCCTAGAAGATGGGGAACGGAGCAGGAAGAAGGAGGACGAAGCGAGAAGAATGGGAACGGAACAACACGTCGTCGTCGTTGCGGGATTTGCTTTCGAAAGGGGGATGAAAATTTGACTTTATCTCGCAAGAAGCATCCCAAGTGTGGGACAAGCTTCTCTTGAGCTTTGGAGAGGGAGAGAAGAGAAGGAAGGGATGAGAATTTCGTGTGGAGGTGGTCTCCTTTTATAGTTGCAAGGAGTGAGGGCAACTTGGTCATTTAAATCTCAAAACATTAAATAAGGGGTCTTTAGTGACGAATAAAACCGTCGCTAAAGCCCCATCGTGGGCGACGTGTGGCGGAGCGTGCACGCCCGCTCACCTCCTCTGCATGCAATGCCTTCTCACGTTCTACCGATCTCAGTCGTCCGATCGTGAGATCGGTCGGCTTAACTCGCCCCTCCACCAACTCCTCAGCGCGCTACACCCGCGTGCGATACGGCGTGAAATGGATTGAGCGCCCGCAGCTGCTCGATCGCAATTGAGAGGTCGTGGAACCCACTCACCTGCGCCCCAGCAGCTGCTCGCGCAGGCTCGAATGAGCGCCTCGCCTTCTCGCGAGCACATTCACCTGCTGCACTACAGTAGCGCTTGTGTCGCGAAGATGAATTCAAGCACACGCACCCATAGCCGTTGGATGCGCATCCAACAGCGGAGAAGCAACGAAGAAGAGAGGGTGCGGCGAGTGCAGCGGCCGGTTAGGCAACTGAGATGGTGCCACGTGGCGCCATCTTGGCCGTCCATCTTCTAAATGATGTAGATGGTGCCACAGTTGTCGAATTGAGTCGATTTCCGTGCCGTTAGGCTGCGATCGTCGATCCAAATCCATCCGTGCGATCAGATTTGTCATTTGAAGTGTGGATTCACACCATCTTGGCCCTTGATCTTCTAGGGTTCCCCAGTCTCTATCTGATGCTACAGGTGTCTGATTAGGGTGATCTTGGAGTCGTTGAACTCCAATCATCACCCTGATCATATCTGTACGGTTGGATCTTCGATCTAAGGCCCCGATAAAAAGTTTGCCCTGTCCATGAACATAAAAGGAGACAATTAACCTCCATTTTATTCAAACTAATCTAAATGCAAGATGATGCATGTTATGCAATATTTATAGTATGCAATGCAATTCTATGCTTAAGAACATGCATAAATAGACATCTTAAGTAGTGTAAACATGTTTACATCAAGATGCCCCAGCAACCTCTCCTCCCTGTTGAGATCTTTGATATTTGGGGCATTGACTTCATGGATCTCTTTCCTGTGTCCTTCAGATATGAGTATGATAGCGATTTCACGCGGTTTGTTAAAATACGTCGTTGTAACGCGCGAATCCGCTTACGCTTTTAAAATTTATATCCTAGATAGGGAAGAATCTAGGGTCGTCCAAGGAGGCAAAAATTGCAATAATGATTCTCTTGCTTGGAATATAATCTCAACTTTCTTTTTAATATTTTTCAATATGTAAATTTTTTTTTGTATTTTGAAAAGACGAGGGCAAACTGCAGATTGTAGCGAAGAGAACTAACACCTACAAATGATTAACTAAAATCTAAAAGATAGAAATATCTTCTTCCTAAGCTCACTCTAGGCAAGTGGAGGCCTAGAGTAATTAGGAAGAAGAGGTGAAACAAGTGCTAGAACCAAAACAAACAACTGCAATAAAAAAAAAACTAAAAGAAGGCAATTTTGATTGAGTAGAATGAGTGTTCTTTTCAAGGACAAGTAGAGGAATGCTTCTGCTAGAATTAAACAATCTAAAAGCAAGAAAAGAAACACAAATCCTCTTTTAACAATGGTGAAGAAGGTTGTCTTCTTGCTCCAAGCCTAGCTGCTCCTTGGCTTGAAAAGAGGGCTTCCTTCTTCTCCTTCCTTGAGAGCTCCTCCAAGGTGGAAGCTACCACCTTTAATGCTCTCTCCAAGGGGTGGGCGTGCACCACCCTCAAAAACTCCTTCAAGGTGGCATGACCACCTTCAAGATCTCCTCCAAGATCTTCCTTGCCTGGCTTCTCCTTTGGCTGGCGTGACCCAAGAGAGAAGGGAAGAGGGGAAGGCACCAAGGGGACAGAATATCCCCTTAATCTTCTTCTTCTTCTTCTCTCTTGGACGTGGGATTCTTGGTGGAATATGAGAGTGAAATGGCTAGCCAAGGATGATTTGAATGGTGGTGGGTAGTGGTCTTTTTATAGGGTAGGATGGGGGGTTAAGGTACCCCTTGAAATGGAGGGCTAGGATGGAAGGATAAGGGTGGTTGGTGATCCTATGGCTAGGGTGAGTTGGCGCCACCCCAAGGGGTGTTAAAGGGGGTGGTTATGGTGGTCTTGGTGTCTTTTGGTGGTGGAGAGACACCCCCATGTTGGCGCCAACATGGGGTCTTCTAGAAGGGGGGTTAGGTGGATGGTGGAGATGGATTCAAGGAGGATTGTGTGGTGGAGATGAGGGGGGATTTTGGAGGGAAAAGTGGCGCCATTAAGGGGTGGTTATGGGTAGTTTTTGGTGCCACTTTTAGGTGTCTTTTGGAGGTGGTGGGTAGGTTAGGTTGGCGCCAAGTAGGTTAGCTTATGTGGAGCTTAAGTGGAGCTAGTTGGGTGGAGTTGGTAGGTGGGTTTTTGGGGTGGTACAAGCCAAGGAAGTTGGAGCATAGTTAAGCTAAGCTAAGCTAAGCTAAGCTAGCTTAGCTAATGGAGGAGTAGAGGAGAAGATGTTGGAGCTAGGGTTTGGAGGAAGGAGCTGAGGAGAAGAAGTCTGGAGTTGGAGCTGGAGCTGGCTGCTGCTGAAGAGGCTGGCATGGGGCTACTCTAGCTGGCTTAGCTTGCTAGTTCTTTGCTAGTTGCTAAGCCAAGCTAAAGTGAGCTAGCTTCTACCAAAATGAGCTGAGGTGAGCTAGGTCTGGTGCTCCCGGGGAGAATCAAGCTGGTTGAGGCAGCTAAGGTAGCTTAGCTCAACTGAGTTGAGCTAAGCTGAGTCCCCGGGAGCTGGACTTGAGCTTTCTGAGCTGAGATGAATTCTTCTTCAGTTGGCTGAAGTTGAGTGGAGCTGAATGTAGCTGGATCTGAGCTGGGGTGAACTCCTGTCAACTCAGCTGAGCTAGCTAGAGCTCCCTGTGAACTAGTGGGAGCTGAGATGAGCTAGACTCAGCTAAGTTGAGCTGGATCTGAGCTGACTTGAGCTAGGGTGAGCTGAGATGAACTCTCTTGAGCTGCCATCCAGCTGAGATTAGCTGAATGGAGCTGGGATGAGCTAACCCTAGTTCAAGTAAGCTAGGTTCCAGCTGCGGTGAGCTGGATCAAGCTGAGGTGAGCTGGATTCGGCTGAGTTCCAGCTAGTCTGGGCTTCTCCTTCACCATTTGCCTTCTTGAGTGCTAGGGTTTTAGGGATCTGTGCATCTGTACATCCCTAACACTCACAAAAACACATTAAAACGACAATAAAAAATGCAATGCATGCCTATCCTAATTTATGCCTAAATGCAGCCCAAAAACCCATTTGCGGAGTAAAATCCTAAGAGCTAGGCTTGTTTTAATGCATAAGAATGATGATAAACTGGCGTTTATCAGAGTACATCCTTGTGGCTGTGGACTATGTATTGAAATGGATAGAAGACATACCCACGCGAACCAATGACCATTCTGTGGTCTTGGGTTTTGTTAAGGCTAATATCATTTCTCAATATGGGTGCCCAAGGATGAGCATAAGTGATGGAGGACCTCACTTCAAGAACATACACTTCACAAGACTACTCCAAAATTTGCAAGTTAACCACATGATGGCCACACCTTACCATCCTCAAACGAGTGGACAAGTTGAAGTGTCTAATAGGGAGATTAAACGAATTTTAGAAAAAATTGTCAAGCCCGACCGTAAGGATTGGTCTAAAAAACTAAATGATGCTCTTTGGGCCTACAGAACAGCGTGTAAGACTCCCTTGGGCATGTCTCCTTTCTGTCTTGTCTACGAAAAGGCGTGTCATCTTCTCTTTGAAATCCAACATAAAGCCTATTAAGCTATTAAAAATGTTAACTTGAATCTGGATAAAGCTGGAAAGGCACGTATGTTAGAGTTAAGTGAGCCTGAGGAGCTTCGTAATGAAGCCTATGAAACTTCTCAAGCTTACAAGCAACGTACAAAGGTCTTCCATGATAAGCACATCATTAGAAAGACTTTTGAGCACAACCAGTGGGTCTGGCTTTTCAATTCCAGACTTAAATTATTTCCAGGAAAGCTCAAGTCCCGCTGGGATGGGCCATATGTTGTTATCAATACTTTCCCTCATAGAGCTGTAGAAATTCGGAACTTTACTTCTGGTGCGAGCTTTAAGGTAAATGGCCAGCGACTTAAACCTTATATTACTCTTTCAGATGGCCAGGTTTTGGATGCACTTTGGCTTAAGGAGCTTAGCTCCTCCCACTCTCCTCCTCAGGTGATATTCTTCTATGTCTGCATTTTTCCAATGAGGACATTGTCAATCTTAGGCATGAGAGGGTATAACCTGAGGATGTTTATAGCATTTATAAATATTTGCATACATTTAGGATAGTGATTTATAAAAAAAAAATCTTTTATTTTCTTAAGCTTAATTGGTTAGTCCCTAGCAAAAAATTTATCGAGGAGGTGTCATTAAAGATTTTTCTTCTTAAATTGTTTCTTAAGTTTAGAATCTAGTACATTTACTTCACTTACATGTAGACTAGGTAATGGATCTTTGAAGAAAATCAATATGCATTTTTAGTCTACTAAACCATTGGATAGTTAATAAGGAGTCAGGCATACTATCTTCTATTAGATCCACCTCATATTTGTGAGAAGAAAGTAGAGAGATTACTCGTGCGCTAAGTCTAGTGCAAGGACTCTTAAGTTTTGGACAATTAGATGATGATACCTTAAAGTTAGGCATAGTTTTCTCTCTCTATTCCAGTGTGCAAATATTGTGTGAATTCCTGAGAGTTACCAAATAAGGCAGATACACAGAGATTGAGTCTTAATAAAACTATGACTATGGTGGATGGTTACGACTATCTTTCATAAAGTCCTCGGCTGAAAGAGGGTAGTAATGGCAAAGGTCAGAAATACGCTCGTCCTATCCATTCCTTCCCAGTGCCGAGAATAGGCACTTCTACCAAATAAACCACACAATATCCTCTTGACCATCATATCCCTAATAATGCCTCATGAATAATAGTATGCGTCATTTTGTGTTAGTGATAAAAAAAGTAAAAAAAGCAAAAAAAAAAGGAATATTTATATTTAGAAAAAGTATGATAAAAAAAAGAGAAGAAAAAGAAAAGAGTCTAAGTTTGGGGTTTTATCTTCATGTCATTTTTTTCATTATATGTCGATGTTTTTGAGGCACCCACAAAAAATACCCATTGTGATCCGCCAAATATGACCCATACCTACTTTTAAGTATTTCTGATCGCTCGAATACTGGCTGAGGACTCTAACTTAGTTGTAGAATTATTAAGACTTTAGTTGAAGTGTGAATGCCATGTGAGGCCACCAAACATTGAGTACATCTGTAGAATCTGGTGAGATATGTGATCTCAGAAAAGAAAGAAGAAGAAGAAAAGAGAAAGTGAGTGCGCACAAAGGAACACAAAGAGAGCATAGTTTTTAGCCTACCTCTGGGTTAACTTGTTTAATAGTCTAGAGATCTAGAGTCTGCAGTACTGGACTACGTGTAGCACCAAATGAGTGTGAGCCACCAAAATTTATCCATTCAACTCAGTTTCTCCTACCTAAGCCAAAAAGCTGGGGTCAAACTATAGATTATTTTCTGCTTTATCCCTGAGGGAAGAAGTTGCCTATCCTAATAGAAGTTTTACCAAAGGTAAGTATGAATTGCAAATGTAAGTTGGTTATTATCACTTGGATCCATTATCTAAGCTACTATCACTTCACATTTGTCTAGATCTCTAAATTTTTGAAATAAGAAAAGAAGAAACCTTTTAGTTACTTCCATTGTTTTTCACTTTTTGCTAGGGACTAGCAAAACTTAGGCATGAGGGTATTTGATAAGTCCAATTTATTGGACATTTATTTGGCTTAAGTACATATGGAGTACGTTTCCTTGTGGCTTAATGGATTAAGCTAAGTATTAATTAAGCTTAGCTTACGAATATTTTTGTGTCTGCTTTGCATTCTAATACATACTTTTATGCTTCTAATTTGATATGTGCAGGTAGAAAGAAATGTAACTGGGTGTGAACATGATTAGCACTTGAATGAGGGGTATGCCTATAATGACCCATTACCATTGCTCCCTCCGCTGGCATTCAAATGAAGTAGTTACGCACCTGTGAAGGGAGAGGCAGAGATTGTGGATCTGGAGAGGGATAAGAGTTACGGGACTTCCCTCGACGAGGATCACCTCCAACTGCACATCGTGGGCCCTGTGCGCACCGTGAAGCAAAGCCTACACTGTGGCCCTCTCATCGCTCTCACCACGCACGCGCCCTCTCACCGCAACCAACCATAGCACGCAACACCAACCCCTCTGTGCACCACAGCCATTGCGAGTGCCCTCGTATGTGCGCGCAGCCATCAACCTCAGCCTCCAGCCTCACCGCGCGACCAATCCGCACGAAGCCACGCCCTCGTGCATGCACCAGCTCCTCACACAGCAGCCTCCTCGCACGCACCCACTTCCACAGCCGATCTCTTCCCTTCCATATCTTCCCCATCATCTTCAACCTCTACAACTAAGCCGAAGGAACCCATCATTGCCGAGTTCCACCTTCGCACAGCCAGCTGCTCTGCCCTCCTTTCTACGCACCATCGATGCCTCCAGACTCCCCTAGACTCCACGAGCTCCACTACATCATCAGAAACGCCGACGGCAGTCCACGCACACACCATGAGGAACCCACCGCCGGTGGTGGATGATGCGAACACCATCATGAGCCCTAACTAGCTCATTTTGACCTATAAAAGAGAATAAAAGCTCCTACATAACCTAAAGGAAGGCCTAATTCAAGGAAGAACTGTTCCGAGAGGAAAACATGAAATAAAGGGTAAAACTACAATTTTACCATTGCAGTACATCAACGAGATTTCTCAAGGGATAAACATAGGTCAATTGGACTTAATAAGAAGAAAAGTGGGATGGTTCAATCAGAAAAATATTATTGTGAGATCTAAGAATTAAATGACATTCTATAACCCTAAAACAAACCTACTTAACTTCACAAGGTTCTAGTCAGGATAAAAATCAACTAAACCCTCTAAAATTCATGGAAAAATATCCTCTAGGGTTTATAAACTTCAAATTGGCCTTTGGAACCTATTTTGACCTAGCTCATTATTTAACCTAATTTGGATTTTTGTGTAAAATGTCCAGTCAAACGTGGTCAAACCTAAAATCCAACTTCACCATTAGATTCCTTAGGTCCAAATTAGGTTTTACCAAAATTTGGGCCTAAGGGAAGGTCACCTTAACCTACTTTGCAAAATGATCCACCCAATCACATTTTGACCTCTAACTTTTGAAAACCCTTGCGCAGACCCCCCTATCTTCCTCGCCACTCTTTGCATTTAGGTTCCTCTGCCATTAAAGCGGAGGAGTCCCACTCTAGTGAGGATTTGAGGAGGATTTCTCCCCGAATCCTCAGAGATCTCCTCCCAAATTTGGTAGGGAGATTCTCTGAGGAATTCCCTACCGTCTGAACATGATCCCAAGATCAGATTTACACCCAATCTCTCGTGCGAACGCTCGACAGAATTGGGTATCATCTGTACCTTCCATCTCCATGGAGATCCTTACGATTGGAAGCTTGCCTTCCAAGCACAAGGACCTCGACCAACAGCTATAAAAGGACCCTCGATCCTTGCCGCATCTCTCAAGCTTATTTTGGCCGCAGAACACCCCTAATTTCTTCCTCCCTCGTCTCCGCCAACTGCCCGGAAGCTCTAGCGATCTCTCCTCCCTCTTCTCATCGCTCTGCCACCATACCAGTAGCAGAGTCATCTCTGCCTTGCTCCTCCGCACCGTGCCGTACCCACGCGCACCTCTCCGACCCCTTCGTCGTCGTCGTCATCCTCACCTCAGGGCCTTCTTCCCCGAAGATGGCACACACTCACCGCTCGTCGTCCACCTTTCCCCCTTTGTCTAACTTCCCTCAGTAAGTTCCTCTCTCTCTACTCTTCATTTTCCCCCACTTAATTTCAGAAAACTCCCCTTGACAGCCACCAATCACCTCTGTCTCCCTCATCTCCAGTAGACCACCGACGAGGCGCAACCGTCACTCCACCCCTCCACACGCCTCGCCACCCACCTCAGAACCCTCGCCATCACTCACTAATCACCATCCACACCTCCACTGACCGCCACACACACCCTACACCCTCACCGAACACACGCACTTCCACGGTCATAGTCCGACCTAGGCATGCACGCCTAGGTCGTTCTACGCCACACCAACCCCCGCCTCATCTTCGCTGTGATACGGTGAAGCTCCCCAAGTCATTTGATAGGGCTACGAGGCCGTGTTCATGTGTTTCAGGTTTAAGCCTCTGCCACCATTAGCGACGGCTTGAAGGAGATTGTTTGCTCGCTCTAGGTCGCGTTGCTCTAGGCTAAGGCATTGCAGGTGCGCGAAATTCCTCTACGAATCGTTCGCACCCAGCAATCAAGGGTCTCAGCAACTGCAATTGCCCCAATTGCACAAGTGTTCTCCCTGCAGGCGCGCGAAGAAGCGGGTGGGACTTTAGTCCCACCTCAGAAATGGTAGGCGCAGGTGAGTCACTTAAATTGTTTTTGTGTTTCTTGCTTATCGCCTCAAGTCACAGGGTGAGGTCCCCTCGCCCACGCTTACCCGCCTCGTCCACAACCCACACCTACATAGACTTGGTCGACCTGTTTACCCTGCACTCCTTGCGCACCACCAACACCGGTGCGCCTGGACCCGGGCGCGTGTAACCGGACCTGATTACCTGGCTGGCTCTGAGAGAGCGAAGAGAGAAATAGAGAGAGTGTACATGGGGGAGGGTAGAGGTAGGCTTTGCTCTGTGCTGTGTAGGGAAAGAAGGAGAAGGAAAAGGAAGCTGCGGAAGAAGCCAAGGGCAGACGCTGGAAGAAAGAAGGACTTGGAGGCAGAAGCTGAAGAAGACAAGGAAGGAAGAAGCACTGTAGCAAAGGAAGAGGCGTGGCTGAAGAAGAAAGACAAGGCAGAAGCTAAGGAAGAAGAAGGCAGGAGGAATCAAGAATAGAAGAAGAAGAAGAAAGGCAGAGAAGGCAAGGCAAGCCCACAGAGGAAAGGAAGAGAGCTAAGAGAAGAGGAACGTCAAAGAAAGAAAGAAGGAGAAGGTGCGGCCAAGCAGAGAAAGAAAAGGAAGAAAAGAGAAGAAAGAAGAAGCCATCAGAGAGAGAGAAGAAAGAAGAGAGAACATTCAATTTCTTTTTGAATCTCTATTCTCTCTTTAGCTTTCATATACATTGAATCTCATTTATATTATTGTTGAACATCATATTTTGAGTAATTTGATATTGTGATCTTAGTTTTTAAAGACCAATTTGCTCCCTGTGTTCAACATTGGATCTTTAGGTTTTCAAGTAATAAAATTCTTATCTGTTTTCAAGGCGATTTTATTTATACTACAACGCAACATCTTTTTAAAACTGATTTCGCCCTGTTAACAGTGGACAACCCGCTGCCTGGCGACCTCCGACCACCTTTAACAATGCCATCACCGCCATTGGAACCCTCTCGGTGACCTCGACCTCCTCCGAGCACGGCACGGCCATCCGTCCCTCCTCCTCCTCGCACGCATAAGGGCTTCAAATGCCTTATTTTGTTATAGTGAAACCCATATTAAAATTTACATTTGGTGCCCTTGGTGTGGAATGATTTAAGGATTCGTTATTTTATTAAGTTGAAAACTACGAATTCAAAGTTGGTTTTGAAAAACCAGTCGTTGTAGTTCGATTTGCGAAGAAATCCGTCAACAGATAAATTTATACCGAAATTCTAAGAATTCCGGGTCAAACACAGGGAGGCTACGTCGATCTAAAATCCGCGATTTATATATATATGTATATATATATTTGTTTGAAACGAAATAATTACAATGGAATTGATATAAACAATAAGATAAAAGAAAGAGAAAGAGAACAATCACTTGATATAATCAGAATGTTTTTACAACTATAAAGCAGGAACTGATTACAACTAGAAAGCAGAAAATTCTATTCTAGAAAGCTATTAAAAAGAAGGGAGAGAGATGTTATCCTCCTTGACGAATGCTTGGAGGACGAGCAGGATGGAGTGATGCCTGGAAGACGGAGGACAGAGCGGGAAGGAGGACAAAGCAAGAAGAAGTGGGAACGAGGTAACACGTCATCGTCGTCGCGGGATCCACTTCTAGAGCGAGGGCGAGAAAATTAGATTTGGCTCTAGAATAGCATCCCAGGTGTGGGACAAGCTTTTCTTGAGCTTTGGAGAGGGAGAGAGGTGAAGGAAGGGATGAAGAAAATGTGGTGATTGTGGGGCTATTTATAGGTGAGGTTTAAATGGACAAATAGGTCATTTTACCTAAAAACATTAAATCAGGGGTCTTTAGTGACGTATTTAAACGTCACTAAAGCCCCCAAATGTGGGCTTAGTGCATGCTTGCCTGCGCCCTCTCTCCTTCATGCCTCAACGCTCACTACCTGTGCATTCTCAGCCGTCCGATTGAAAGATCGGATGGCTTAAACACAGTCGAGCCCCTTTGCCTTTAGACGTTGAGCGGCTGAGCGTAGATCTCAGTCGTCTGATCAAGATCAGATGGCCACGATCGTGTCGCTACTGCTTCGTCTTCACCCATTGTGGCACGACGCAGCCTTATTCCAAGCCACTGGATCTAGATTGAAGGGTCATCATCGCGCGCCAGCCCACCCTTAACATCGCATGTCTAATCACACGTACACGGCGAGCTTTCAATCGCGCGTCCGCCTGATCCAAGGATCTGAGTCGTTGGCGTCAGATCAGGCAGCTGGATTTTGCTCCTGCGCGGGAAGGGGAGATGCACTGTGCACGACTCGAACACACGCTCTCAGCTCCCGCAACACCTTAACCACTGCGCTATGCCTTCTTCTTTGTCAAATTCTTAACCGCAGTCCACGCGCTTCTTGATCCAATGGCCCAAATTTGATCTTGCATTGAGGAGAGAGTGAGAGCGCGGTGGGTCTTCAGTCCTTTACTAGGCCTGTTTGGGCAGTCGAGATGGCACCACGTGGCGCCATCTTGGTCGTCCATCTTCTGTGACTTCTAAAAGGTGCCACAGATGTTGGATTGGGCCGATTTTCACTCCATTAGGCTGCGATCATCGATCTGAACCCATCCATGTGGTCGGATTTGTCATATGAAGTGTGGATTGACACCATCTTGGCCTTTGATCTCTGACCTTCCTCAAATTATAGCTGATGCTACTGAAGTCCGATCAAGGCGATCTTGGAGTTGTTGAACCCCAATCGTCACCCTGATCAGATCTGTACAGTTGGATCTTCGATCCGAGGCCCCGATTAAAAGTCACCTTGTTACCTAACCACAAAAAGGGAAAATTAACCTAAAATTTACACAACCTAACCTAAATGCAAGATGATGCATGTTATGCAATATTTATAATGTATGATGCAACTATAATACTAAGAACATGCATAAATAAACATTTTAGGCTATTCAAATGCATATGCAGCACAATCCTACTCCAAAGAGTTTTTCTAATTTGACATATACAATAGGGTCAGATAGATGACGTTCATGAAGTAGAGCATATTCATTAATCCAGTTCCATAATTCAAGAAGAGGTGGTAGAGGGTCAGAATTGAAATCATGATTGAGGTTTAAATCTGGTTCTGAATCTGAATCATAAGGATCCTCATAATGGTAGTTGATGTCAAAAATCATGAATTCTCCAGGCTCTGGGTCGTACGAGGACAAATGAAGAGTTGTGCTGAATTCGTCAAAATCCTCATTAGAAATTACTTCTTCCTCATCAAAAATCATTTCTTCCTCAGATTCAAGCCATCCATTTGAATCAATTGGAGTATAAGTTCTTCCCCAGTCCATCATGATTTGAGATTCTTTTTCTGGGGTTGTTTCTTCGTTTATGTCCTTAGATTGTCCAATTTCTTGAACCCCCTCTAAGTTCAATAATTCTTGAATTTCAGGGTGGATGTATTGAGGATTCTTTATGTTGTCATCTAATTCATCATAAGATACTCCCAAGAGTTTCTCAATCTCACTAATGTTTTTTTCAATTTGATTTTCTATGTGAGGTGGTAGATCAAAATCATCCTCAAGTATATCACTTTCTTGTCTTTCGTGTTGGTCTTGAGATTTGGCAGGATTCGAATCATCTTTAGTGTGAATTACCAAAACCTCTTCAATTATTCTTGCGACCTCAATGGAACCACAATTCACCTTATTCTTTTGGGAAGCTTTAAAGATATTGAGTTGACAAGTTTTCCTTCCAAAAGTGATTTGCATAATCCCCGTCTCACAAATGATTAGGGCCTTGGCTGTGGCTAAGAAAGGTCTTCCAAAGATTATCGGAGTGTGGTTCAAGTTTCCTGATGCCTCCATATCTAAAACTAGAAAGTACATAGGATACTCAAAATCCCTCACTTTTATAATCACATTTTGTAAGAGTCCCTTTGGAATCTTGGTTGACCTATCAACAAGCTGAAAGGTTACCTTAGTGTGTTGCAAGGGACCTAAATCCAACTCTTCATATAATTCTACGGGGATTAGATTGATGGAGGCACCAAGGTCCAGCAAGGCTCGATCCAAGACAAAACCATCTATCTTACATGAAATTAAGGGGGTCCCTAGATCTTTCTTTTCAGGAGGGAGCTTGTTTAAGATGATGGCATTGGCTTGTTTAGAAATTGTGACCCTTTTTGATGATTTGGCCTGGCATTTGGGTGTGCACAATTCCTTTAGAAATTTCGCACAGGCCAGGATGTTTTCAATGGCTTCAAGGAGTGGTATATTTACCTAGACTTACTTTAAAATCTCAAGCCATTCCTTAGATTGATTGGTTTTCTTTTCCCTGGATTTGTTCAAGGCTTCAGGAAAAGGTGCTTGAGAGAAATCATGAGTATTCAAATCCTGAGCCTTGTTTTCTAGATTAGCTTGGTCTCCCAAGTCAGATTCAGGCTCCTCAAGATCTTGGTAAGATTTTGATGTAGAAGGACAAGGATCTTGGATTCATTTCCCACTTCTCAAAGTGACAGCACAATCATAGGCATTAGGGTTAGAAGTGTAAGGTGGGTTTGGCAAGATAGGCTGAGCCTGGGTTGGGTTGGGGCTAACAAAACCAGGTGGGTGCTGGGGAGCAGGTTGAATTATATGTGCCTGTTACTCCCATGTGTTGTGTTGGTTAACCCTATTAAAGTTCCTTGGGTTGGGGACGGGTTGTGATGGTAGCATCTCCTGTTGTCTAGCATCAACTAGTTGGTCTAGTCATCCCGTCAATTCTGCCCTCAATTGATTTCTTTCTTCTTTATGTCTTAGTTTCATTTCTTGCATTTCCTTGAGGACCAAACTCAGATCAAAGGGCTGGTTTTCCTGAGTAGGTTGTAGATGATATGTGTGTGGTTGTGTGTACCTACTAGGTTGCCAGTAAGTGTTTGGCTTAGTCAAGTTAGGACCCTGGGTTGCCCGTAAGTGTTGGTCTAACCAGGTGCTTATTCAGATCAACAGGCTGATGATGCAGCCCAAACCCAATCAATCTGGTGGGTTGATAGATGTGGATCAAAAGGTGTAGAGCCCACCAAATGCTATGAGGCTCAAATGGATGTAGAAGTGAGAATCTGGGGTTTGGCTGATTCCAATCAACCTGATTAGAGTAGGGATCCTCAAATGCAAATGGATCTGTGGAGGATGTAAGATCCCTATGAGAGTGATTAGAGAAGGGTAGGGCGTGATTTGCATTCTGATCAAAGTCTGAAACTCGATCAAAATGTGGAGAAGAATCATGTGCAACCGGATCATAGAGAGAAGAATCATAGTAAAAATTAATTCCGATAGCGGGTCAGGGTTGGAATCAGATTTGAGAAGGCTCTGAATGTGGATTTGAAGAGGTGGCTTCTTTGAGAACTAAGTGTGTTGAGAGCTCCTCTAAAAAAGATTCAAAAGTAGGTTCGTCTAGAGAGTCCTCATAATACCCATCAAAATAAAATGTAAATGCCTGGAGAATGCTTACAGGGTCATGGAAATCTAAGTCAAGAAGAGATTCGAACTCTGGATTACAGACACTCTCGGCACTTATTTCTGATTCCTAAAGATCAAAAAGGAATGAATCCATCTCAATGAAACCTGATTTTGAATCAATGATCTCGGGATCAGGGACCTCAGAGTCGAAGAATGGATCATGGATGCTGAGGTCGTAGATTGGTTCATAGTCGTCAAGAAACAAAGGTTCTCCGAAATCATAGCAGGATTCAAAATCATCAAAGAATTTGCGAAGATCACGTTCTAAACCTAATTCCAGATCGAGAGTTCCACCACAGAGTGAATCAAGATAAGTAGAATCAACAATCTGACTTGGATCTAACCTAATTTCTGATTCTAAGCTCAAAAAGGTGTCCTTATTAGGCACGGGCTCAGGTTCATGGCTTCTAGAGTAGCCCCAGTCGAGTCCCAGCTCTTCCAACTCCTCAATTTCTGTATCATAGAACGGTGTGACTTTTGAAAAATCAATTTGTGTCTCTGAGGAGGTTGGAGAGGTATAATCATCAAATATAGGCCCTGAATCGTAATTCAGATTCGAAATCTGTGTCTCATCATATGGGGCCTCATAATCATCCTAATTAGGCTCAGATCTAGATTCTAGGTCCAAGGTAGGCATTGGGTCACTAGGATCTAGGTTGGGCTTTACAGGGATGTCAGAATTGCTCTAAAGAGTCACCTTATCAAAATAAGGGGTGAAATTTACACCCTCGAGAGGTTCTATTTTAAGCTCATTGTTACAGGTGTTGGGGAAATTAGGGCTTGATGGACCAGCTTCAAAGCTTTCTAAGGTTGGTTCAGAATCAAGAACACCTACCATTGGATCCTCCCAACCCTCATCAAGATCAGGTATGTCAATAGTTATAAAATTTGAATCTGAATTCATTTGGGTTGGGGGTCCACAACAATTTTGAGTGTCTAACCCAGGCTCTGGGGAGGCTTTACAATCACTCCAAGATGTCTCATAAATAGCTTCTTGCAAAAGATTTAGAATACCTGCACGTTGCTCAATGGTATCTCGATGTATCTCCCAGAGTGATGGATTTGCAAAGCAATGTAAACCCTCTGTTATATGCAATTCGCAAATTTCATTGAATTATGGTATGAGGGTCTCCTGGGTTGAACCATTACTTAGTTGAGTAAGTAGCCTAACACGGTTCATAATGAATTTTGTTGTTTCTAGGACATTAACCTAAATCATGCTGGCTGGATAATCTTCAAAATATCTAAGGGCAACCTCAATCACTTTGTCTTTTATGATCATTTTGGGATTCAGGTTTCCTAATTGGTCTTCCTAAGTTGTTAGGTTGTATTTTCAAATCAGGTCGTGGAATCAAGATGTAGAATCAAACTCAGGTCAAGATTGGAACTAATTAGATCTAAAAGAAATTCCCAAGAAGATCTAATGAGGCCTCTTAGGTTAAAAACCTAAGGACCTTCCTGTGTGTGTGCTCTAAAGAAAAGATGAGAGACTGGATGTGAATTGGACCCAATCAAAGCACCCAAAAATTTTTGGATGACTGAGGTTGTTTCGAGGCGAATGACACCTCTAAGTCAGAAATTTGCATACCCGAGAATTACTTGGGCAGCCAGGAAGGGAGAGCCCTGATGAGTCCATTTTAATGGACTATTATTACGCCTAAGTAATTCGATTCTAACATTGTATGTTTGTTAATAATCACATTAGGTCATTAAATGATTGCATGTGTCATTATTTAAGTTTACATTTATTCTATTGCTTATTATGTAATTATTTTATATTTCATGCAGGTCCCGCAACAGCGCACTCGTTACATCTCCTCCACTCAATCTACTCCATCAGGCTAATAATCGGGAAGAAGAGGGAGGATCAATTTTGGAAAAGAATAGGGGGATGAAAAGATATTTCCCCCCCACAAATCTCTCAACCTACGACCGGCATCAACAACCCCATCAACAGCCGCCGGCCATGTTTAGTAAGGGATTTTGAAAATCCCTTGACTTACGCGGGGGGAGGAGATAAAAAGAGAGAGGCAGAGGGGCTTGGGAGAGGGAAGACCATCGTGAAGAAGTTACTGCGTGCACTGTGGAGAAGGTGTGCACGGTGCCTCCATACTGCCAACAACCTCTCCCACCGCCAACCCAGCCTGCCTTCACCATCCTCCCACCACTCATCTACAATCGCAAAACTACCTCACCGCGCCCTTGCAAGCGCAAGGCAGTCTTCCACCGCACGCCTGCATCCTCACCCTTGTGCGCAGCCACACTCTCGCTAGCCTGCCCTCACCGCACTGCCACAACTGCGCCCTTGCACTGCCACAGCCGTGTGCACTGCCAGAGCCTCACCTCGTGCCCTGCAGGCACCACACCATCCTCTCCACTGCACGCACGTGCCCTTGCAAGTGCCCCCCCTCAACGCGCAGTGCCCTCACCCAACTTCAAAGTGCGCAGTGCCCTCATAGCGGGCAAAGGCGCGCACTGCAAACCACACTTCCCCTCCTCTTTGTCATCTTCTTCCTCTCCAGCGGCCCTGCAAGAACCCAAAGCACCGCCCGCAGCAGCGCACCCATAGTAGCCACACGCCTGCAGGCAGTGCAGCGTAGCGCAGCCACGCACACCCTCACGCAATAGCCACAACAACCACCCGCGCCCGCATGCCACAGCCACAGCAGTCGAACAGCCACTTGCCATCGACAGGCTGACACTCCTCTCTGCCAGTCGGCTGCCGCCAACCACCTACAGCTGCCACGTCACCACCATCGCATAGTCCTCGTCGAGACGTGCCTTCCCGCAGCATAGCTCCTCCCACAAAGCCTCCTCGTGCACACAAGGAAGAGAGAGGAAGTTTCCTCTATTTTTTCCCCAATTAAAATTTACATTGCATGCAATTACCACTTTAATATTATTATTTTAATCAAGCCACATTGCATGGATGCACTTATAGTTTCATGAATTTACTGAACTTGCGTTAGGTGCATCATTCAACATTGAAATTCAAAGCAGATTTGCATGCAAGTCAAATTTACATGATATGCCACTACACATGCATCATATACATATTTTTGGGAGCTTAATTCCTGACGTGAAAATTGCATAAATAGCCTTGAACTTTTAAGGAAATTGCAAGCTCCATTTAGAGTAGCATATTCCTCGTATTGAAGTCGCGAAGTTGTCTGCAAACATTCTAATCCTCTACTCGTGAATCTATTGGTTCTATTCCTCCCTGTGGATGCGACACTTTTATTGCGGTTAAATTTGATATTTATTTTAATATTTGAATGAGAGATTTTCCACCACATAGAACACAACAACATATTACTTTAGTGCTATCATCTTCATAAATAAGTGAAAATCCCTCTGTCAAATGGCATCGTTGCCAGGGAGGCAACAGATGCAATAGATTCACTTTATTATTTTTGAATATTCTGAGTTACGCAATTATCTGATGATTTTTTTTTATCTTATTATGCGAGGAATCTGATGGGGCGACGAGGCGTAACAGAGCGGTGACATCAACCTTGAGCTAAGCCACACGAGGAAAAGATGTAGGAGACCTAGATCCCATTTTCACAAGGGATTCTCCGTCGTCACAAAATTTATTTCTGTCTTCTCGCCCTTATAGTAATTGGGGCAGAATTTTTGGGGGTCTGTCCCCACATTCTTTAGCTACTAGGGTTTACATTTTTCAGCATTCGTGATTCCATTTTCTGCTTGCTTGCCTTTTAAACCAACAAAAGAAAATATCAAGCTGCCTGTCTAGGAGTTGCATGCCCTTAGGTGCACGCATTTAGGGGTGATTGAGCAGCACATTAGATCTTATTATTGCATTGCAAGCATATTAGCTCGAAGATTGCTGGAGACAGGTACACCATTCTAAATTTTGCATCCAACTCCTGTCCACGCATTTGCATTCACATTAAAATTCAAGACCACCAAGTTTTTTGAATTTACTAATTCAGTGGTCGCCTAACTAAAAGTGGGATTGATAATCAGATTCGACCTTAAAATCAATTCACATTTGTTCTGATTCTAAGAGACTTGTTTGCATTTTCAAAAAAAAATTAAAAAGATTTGCGGTGTGATGCACACTTGTGACACTAAGCAAGCACATTAGGCACCGCACTAAGGCTCTATCCCTTAAGGCTATAGGCACCGATCTCTTTATTGGTGCAAACCCTCCTATCGTGCTTTGTGGTGGTGGTGGTACTATCTTTTGACCAAGTGTTTTGATATTTCACGGAGGGGGACACCCTGATAGCGAAATACGCGTGATTTGTAAAAGCAGTTTTTTAACGTCGTTGTAACACGCGAATCCGCTTTCGCTTTTAAAATTTATATCCTAGATAGGGGAGTATCTAGGGTCGTCCAAGGAGGCAAAAATTGCAATAATGAATCTCTTGCTTGGAATACAATCTCAACTTTCTTTTTAATATTTTTCAATATGTAATTTTTTTGTATTTTGAAAAGACGAGGGCAAACGGCAGATTGTAGCGAAAAGAACTAACACCTACAAATGATTAAAATTCTAAAAGATAGAAATATCTTCTTCCTAAGCTCACTCTAGGCAAGTGTAGGCCTAGGGTAATTAGGAAGAAGAGGTGAAATAAGTGCTAGAACCAAAACAAACAACTGCAATAAAAAGCTTAAAAGAAGGCAATTTTTGATTGAGTAGAATGAGTGTTCTTTTCAAGGACAAGTAGAGGAAAGCTTCTACTAGAATTGAACAATTTAAAAGCAAGAAAAGAAACACAAATCCTCTTGTAACAATGGTGAAGAAGGTTGTCTTCTTGCTCCAAGCCTAGCTGCTCCTTGGCTTGAAAAGAGGGCCTCCTTCTTCTCCTTCCTTGAGAGCTCCTCCAAGGTGGAAGCTACCACCTTTAATGCTCTCTCCAAAGGGGTGGGCGTGCACCACCCTTAAAAACTCCTCCAAGGTGGCGTGACCACCTTCAAGATCTCCTCCAAGATCTTCCTTGCCTGGCTTCTCCTTTGGCTGGCGTGACCCAAGAGAGAAGGGAAGAGGGGAAGGCACCAAGGGGACAGAATATCCCCTTAATCTTCTTCTTCTTCTTCTCTCTTGGACGTGGGATTCTTGGTGGAATATGAGAGTGAAATGGCTAGCCAAGGATGGCTTGAATGGTGGTGGGTAGTGGTCTTTTTATAGGGTAGGATGGGGGGTTAAGGTGCCCCTTGAAATGGAGGGCTAGGATGGAAGAATGGAGGTGGTTGGTGATCCTATGGCTAAGGAGAGTTGGCGCCAACCCAAGAGGTGTTAAAGGGGGTAGTTATGGTAGTGTTGGTGTCTTTTGGTGGTGGAGAGACACCACCATGTTGGCGCCAACATGGGGTCTTCTAGAAGGGGGGTTAGGTGGATGGTGGAGATGGGTTCAAGGGAGATTGTGTGGTGGAGATGAGGGGAGATTTTGGAGGGAAAAGTGGCGCCATTAAGGGGTGGTTATGGGTAGTTTTTGGCGCCACTTTTAGGTGTCTTTTGGAGGTGGTGGGTAGGTTAGGTTGGTGCCAAGTAGGTTAGCTTATGTGGAGCTTAGGTGGAGCTAGTTGGGTAGAGTTGGTAGGTGGGTTTTTGGGGTAGTACAAGCCAAGGAAGTTGGAGCATAGCTAAGTTAAGCTAAGCTAAGCTAAGCTAAGCTAATGGAGGAGTAGAGGAGAAGGTGTTGGAGCTAGGGTTTGGAGGAGGGAGCTGAGGAGAAGAAGTCTGGAGCTGGAGCTGGAGCTGGCTGCTGCTGAAGAGGCTGGCATGGGGCTACTCTAGCTGGCTTAGCTTGCTAGTTCTTTGCTAGTTGCTAAGCCAAGCTAAAGTGAGCTAGCTTCTACCAAAATGAGCTAAGGTGAGCTAGGTCTGGTGCTATCGGGGAGAATCAAGCTGGTTGAGGCAGCTAAGGTAGCTTAGCTCAACTGAGATGAGCTAAGCTGAATCCCCGGGAGCTGGACTTGAGCCTCCTGAGCTGAGATGAATTCTTCTTCAGCTGGCTGGAGTTGAGTGGAGCTGGATGTAGCTGGATCTGAGTTGGGGTGAACTCCTGTCAACTCAGCTGAGTGGAGCTGGATGTAGAAGGATATCTAATCTAGTCTAAAATAGACCCTGAAATTCTAATGATCAGATCCTTATCCTCATCCTTAGTTTGTTAAATATTAAATCCCATTGTACCAGAAGTGAATTTTACGACCTTAGTCCTGATTTCAAAATTTTTCCTCAAAAAGTTTTCAACATTTTTTCTCTAGCTAGCTCAGCTGAGTTGACAGGAGTTCACCCCAGCTCAGATCCAGCTACATCCAGCTCCACTCAACTCCAGCCAGCTGAAGAAGAATTCATCTCAGCTCAGGAGGCTCAAGTCCAGCTCCCGGGGATTCAGCTTAGCTCATCTCAGTTGAGCTAAGCTACCTTAGCTGCCTCAACCAGCTTGATTCTCCCCGATAGCACCAGACCTAGCTCACCTTAGCTCATTTTGGTAGAAGCTAGCTCACTTTAGCTTGGCTTAGCAACTAGCAAAGAACTAGCAAGCTAAGCCAGCTAGAGTAGCCCCATGCCAGCCTCTTCAGCAGCAGCCAGCTCCAGCTCCAGCTCCAGACTTCTTCTCCTCAGCTCCCTCCTCCAAACCCTAGCTCCAACACCTTCTCCTCTACTCCTCCATTAGCTTAGCTTAGCTTAGCTTAGCTTAACTTAGCTATGCTCCAACTTCCTTGGCTTGTACTACCCCAAAAACCCACCTACCAACTCTACCCAACTAGCTCCACCTAAGCTCCACATAAGCTAACCTACTTGGCACCAACCTAACCTACCCACCACCTCCAAAAGACACCTAAAAGTGGCGCCAAAAACTACCCATAACCACCCCTTAATGGCGCCACTTTTCCCTCCAAAATCTCCCCTCATCTCCACCACACAATCTCCCTTGAACCCATCTCCACCATCCACCTAACCCCCCTTCTAGAAGACCCCATGTTGGCGCCAACATGGTGGTGTCTCTCCACCACCAAAAGACACCAACAGCACCATAACTACCCCCTTTAACACCTCTTGGGTTGGCGCCAACTCTCCTTAGCCATAGGATCACCAACCACCTCCATTCTTCCATCCTAGCCCTCCATTTCAAGGGGCACCTTAACCCCCCATCCTACCCTATAAAAAGACCACTACCCACCACCATTCAAGCCATCCTTGGCTAGCCATTTCACTCTCATATTCCACCAAGAATCCCACGTCCAAGAGAGAAGAAGAAGAAGAAGATTAAGGGGATATTCTGTCCCCTTGGTGCCTTCCCCTCTTCCCTTCTCTCTTGGGTCACGCCAGCCAAAGGAGAAGCCAGGCAAGGAAGATCTTGGAGGAGATCTTGAAGGTGGTCACGCCACCTTGGAGGAGTTTTTAAGGGTGGTGCACGCCCACCCCTTTGGAGAGAGCATTAAAGGTGGTAGCTTCCACCTTGGAGGAGCTCTCAAGGAAGGAGAAGAAGGAGGCCCTCTTTTCAAGCCAAGGAGCAGCTAGGCTTGGAGCAAGAAGACAACCTTCTTCACCATTGTTACAAGAGGATTTGTGTTTCTTTTCTTGCTTTTAAATTGTTCAATTCTAGTAGAAGCTTTCCTCTACTTGTCCTTGAAAAGAACACTCATTCTACTCAATCAAAAATTGCCTTCTTTTAAGCTTTTTATTGCAGTTGTTTGTTTTGGTTCTAGCACTTATTTCACCTCTTCTTCCTAATTACCCTAGGCCTACACTTGCCTAGAGTGAGCTTAGGAAGAAGATATTTCTATCTTTTAGAATTTTAATCATTTGTAGGTGTTAGTTCTTTTCGCTACAATCTGCCGTTTGCCCTCGTCTTTTCAAAATACAAAAAAATTACATATTGAAAAATATTAAAAAGAAAGTTGAGATTGTATTCCAAGCAAGAGAATCATTATTGCAATTTTTGCCTCCTTGGACGACCCTAGATACTCCCCTATCTAGGATATAAATTTTAAAAGCGAAAGCGGATTCGCGTGTTACAACGACGTTAAAAAACTGCTTTTACAAATCACGCGTATTTCGCTATCACTTTTTGGCGCCGCTGCCGGGGAGGCACGGCTTTGCATTAACTCATTTTCTCTTGCTTGAAGTGGATCTCATCCCCTTCTCTTTCTTTCTTTTGTGTGTGCAGGAACTACAGCGGGAAAGCGGGAATCTAGAAGCGAGAGCTTAAAGATCCTTTTCTTCCCACGAAAATTCAGGTTGGTTCCTCTTTCTAGTCACATAATTAATTAAAACTACCAAAAATATATTAAACTTGGCTTTCAGGACCCTAAACACTTAAATTAAGTGGAGTGGTGCATTTTGAAATCATTGTTTGCTTGTATGCTTCTTTAGCACCATTCCATTGCAAGTATTGGTGTTCTGTTTTTCGGGTCTAGAATTCTGTCCAGACTTGAAAAATCGATTCCTAACACCACAGGCCCCCTAAAATCATAAAAGTTCATAGACTGATTCCCAATTAAGTTTGGAACATCTGTTCCAAATTTCAGATCAATTGGATTTGTATTTAATTTTTAAAAATTCGTGGATTACAGAGGGGTCACACCCTCTAATCTTCCTGTTTTGCTACTGTCCGCGAATTTTCAGAATTTTTATACTCATCCAATTTTTGTGAAATTTATCTTGTTGGAATCCCTGTGAAATTTTACATATCATATAAAATCATAAAAATTTTCTGAGGTCGGTGGTAATACTGAAAAGTCTATAATACCCACGGGTATTATTTCTGGACTTTGACACCAGTACAATTAAAAATTCAAAACTATTATCAAACAAATTCCTAAAATCTTACAAAAATCTTTTCTGGAATCCTTGTTTGATTTTCTTCAAGGTAGTGGTGTTGTTTGACTTGTTTGGACCACTACTTAATTCTGAAAGCTAAAAATAATTCATTGGTAGTTAAATTTCTGTCTTAGGGATAATTGGCTTAGGGTTTCTTCTTTCTCTTTAGAGACTCAATTAAAAGGAAATATACAATCACACATACAACTGGTCTTTCCTTTGATTGTGAACTTTCAAACTTGTTTGAAAACTTAACTAAAGAAACCCTAAAATACATTCAATTAAATCAAATCCTAAAAGACAAAAATACAAAAAAAAAATTGTGTGACAACTTGATTTTCATTGGAGCCACTCTCCAATTCCTGCACACACACAAAAAAATCAAATAACAGGGCAACAACCCAATAAACGCCCTCCACATTCCGTGTGCACTATAGAATCCTAGACCTAATTAAAATTTGTAGCAACTTGACCCCTAAGGCTTTATCAACTTAGGCTTGCTATTTAGGTCTTAAGTTTTCTTTAGTTAGTACCAATTCTGTCATCTGTATCTGGTGTTCAGGCTGAGGGGCCGTGTCAAACGACCAGGCGCGGGTTTGTACAAGCACCTGGGGTTTTCCCTGGGAAACGTTTGGGCCCAAACCTCCCCTTAAGCAACTTGGCTAGATTTGTTGATAGAACGGGTATTCACTATTGACTACTTATTTCCTATATAGACCAAGTCTTAGGTTATTATTAGGGAGTCACATTTAAGTTAGGTCTAGTTTGTTTGTTTGATTGCACACTTTCTCTCATCTCTATCTCTTCTCCTCCCCTCCATTTCTTCCAAGTAGTGCATGCACGGGCGACGGTCCCAAAAGCCACACCTTGAGGGACCATCTGATTTCGCCCCCCGTAGCAAGAAATCATTGTTTTCTTCCCCCTCGTCTTCTAGAAAAATGGAAAACCTAGGAAGCCGTCAAAAAAATTCTGCTTCCACTTCTAACCCGTCAGCCGACCCACAAGCTGACTCCACCCTCCCTCACCTTCCTAACTTGGAGCAACCAGAAATATCAACAGGGCCAGGTGGCCCTCCAATTATAACCCATAATACAAATCCCTTTGCATTAATGGTCGACCATTTGGCTCGGCTACAACAAAATCAAGAAGATCTAGCTAGGACTGTCACGAACCTAGCTAATCAAGGACAAAATCCACCACCTCGCCAACAGCCTGTCGTTCCTCTTAAGGATTTCTATGGTCCTTCCAATTATGAGGAAAGACCAGGGGTGGTCATACCACAAGGGGATTTTGAAATCAAACCCGCTATTCTAAACCTTATCAAGCATTTTCATGGTCTTCCAAGAGAGGACCCTTTTTGTCATCTCGAGGAATTAACTGTCCTCGCTCAAACCACTCGTTCCCGCCACGTGCAGGAAGACATGTGGTTAATGAGACTCTTTCCTCTCTCTCTCAAAGACAAAGCATCACATTGGTTTAGAACAGTTGGGCGTCCTATTACCACCTGGCCCCAATTAAAAAGTGCTTTTCTTAAAAAAATTTTTCCGATCGGTCGAACAAATGCATTAAGAAGATCTATAACGACCTTTCAACAAAAAATTGGTGAACCCCTCCATGAAGCCTGGGAAAGATTTCAGGAACTTCTAAGAAGTTGTCCCCACCATGAAATTCCACAATGGCAGCTAGTGCAGATCTTCTATCATGGATTAGAAGATCAATTAAAACGATTTGTGGATGCCTCATGTGGGGGCAATTTTCTTAACAAAGACGCCGAAAGTGCCTATCTTCTCTTTGAAGAAATGAGTGAAAACTCATTTAACATGACTTCAATGGACACTTTTGGCAGATCACAAAACCCCAGACATGGAGTCCATGAAATTGACTCCAAAACCACCTCTGTTCCAGTCACACAAGATGATTTATATATGTTAGCTCAACGACTGGACCAGATGCAAATTCACCAAAAGAAAATAGAAGAAAAGCTCACAAACAAACAAGCTCCACACGTCCACTCTCCACACACTAACCCCCCACACATTCTCCGAAGAGAGAATCTGCACAATATCGATGCCACATCTGTTGACCAGCAATTCCCGGCTGATTTCCCGCAAGATTTAACTGGGAATTTTGACCAAAATATTGTTGATTCCACCTCGGAAAATATTTATGCTCTCCAGGAGCAATTTAGAAACCCCTCCAACATTTCCAATCAAAATTGGAGGACTAACCCAAATCACTCCTGGAAAAACCCGAATCCGATTTCTCTTCCCAAACAAAACTATTTTGGGAATTATGGGCAACCTTTGTATCAACCTGGACCATCCCAGGATGATATTAATAATCAGGTCATGAAAACTCTGCAAGGAATGCAGACTCAAATGACAGAAGTAACCCGCATGGTTACCAATTTACAACAACAAGTTAAGGTTACTCCTGATCATCGACCTATTGGGAATTTACCATCCCAACCTATGCCCAACCCAAACAATCAAAGGAGTCAATTCCAAGGTGGATATCACAGTCAACCTATTCATCCAGCACCTCAGCATCCGCCGGGTTTCAATAACAGCCAGGCTCCCCGTCCTCACCCTAGAAACAACCAGACTGCAAATGCAGTTACCTTGAGGAATGGGAAAACCACTCAAAATACCCTGCCTGTTAAAGAAACCCGCTCTAATGACACACAGATTAACTCTTCCCCTCCTATTGTTCAGGAACCAATTCACGCAAAACAGGGCAACCTTGCCCCATTTCCACAAGCCCTCCACTCTTCAAAAAAGAAAAAAACAAAATCTGAGCCCACTGAGAAGGAATTAATGGATTTATTTGGGCAAGTAGAAATTAATATCCCTATCCTAGATGCCATTAAGTATATCCCTGCCTATGCAAAATTCTTAAAAGATTTATGTACTCCAAAAAGGCAGCCCAAGAATTTAGGAAAGGTGATTCTTCCAGAGACAGTCAGCTCAGTTGTGCAGAGCCGACTGCCTCTTAAGAGAAAAGATCCCGGCGCCCCCCTAATCCAAGTTATCATTAATGATACCTCATTTGATCGCGCTCTGTTGGATCTTGGTGCCTCAATTAATCTTATCCCCACAATTATTTTTGAGGAATTTAAGATCGGTGAATTGAAACCTGTTGAGGTTACTCTCCAATTAGCCGACCGATCTACGATTAAACCAAGGGGAATTGTTGAAGATGTTCTTGTCCGGGTCAAAGATTGTCTATTCGCAGTAGACTTTTTAGTCCTGGACATAGAGGTACCTGAAGCACTTAAGTTTGCCCCCATTATTCTTGGAAGACCATTCTTAGCCACCGCCCGCGCCAATATTGATTGTGATTCTGGAAAGATGAAGATCATGTGTGGCGGTGAATCTGTAACCCTAGACATTTTTCAAGCCTCTAGGCGATTCCAGGAACCAGATTTCTTTGATGATTCGGATTCAGAAATAGAAAACATTGTGGAGGAAACATTGCAGATTTCCCAATTAGGTTCCTGTTTTACTGTAAATACGGTTCCTGAACAATCTACTTTTTCTCACCCTTCCACCTCAACTACACAACCAGCTAACATTCCAGCTGACCCTTTCACTCTCACCTCACCTCTAACCCACAAAGCAGAAACTCTTTCGGAACCGGGCCTACAATTGGAATTAAAACCTTTGCCCGATTCACTTAAATATGTTTTCCTGGGTCCAAATCAGACCCTGCCCCTGATTATAAATTCTGGACTCACCGGGGCACAAGAGCACAAACTTCTCCAGGTTTTGAGTAAATATCGAAAAGCTATTGGCTGGACCCTTTCTGATCTTAAAGGCATTCATCCGTCCTATTGTACGCACCGTATATTTTTAGAGGACGATTCTCGCCCCTCCCGCCAACCACAAAGGCGCTTGAATCCTAGTATGCAGGAGGTGGTAAAAAAGGAGATTATTAAGTGGCTGGATGCTGATATCATCTACCCCATTTCTGACAGCTCCTGGGTTAGTCCAACTCAAGTAGTCCCCAAAAAGGCTGGACTAACAGTTGTCACCAATGAAAAGGGGGAAAATATAGCCACTCGAACCGCTTCTTCTTGGCGCGTGTGTATAGATTATCGAAAATTAAACACCGCCACTAAGAAGGATCATTTCCCGCTCCCTTTTATTGATCAAATCTTGGAGCGGTTAGCCGGACGGGAATTTTACTGTTTTTTGGACGGTTATTCTGGCTATAATCAAGTAGCGGTTCATCCTGAGGACCAGGATAAAACAACTTTCACCTGCCCCTTCGGAACCTTTGCTTTCCGAAGAATGCCCTTCGGTCTTTGCAACGCACCTGCGACTTTTCAAAGGTGCATGCTTGCAATTTTTTCAGACCTGGTAGGTGAATGTTTAGAAGTTTTTATGGATGACTTCTCTATTTTTGGAGATTCTTTTGATCATTGCCTCAAAAATCTTGAAAGAACCCTCCAAAAGTGCATAGAAGTTAACCTGGTCCTCAGCTGGGAAAAAAGCCATTTCATGGTCCAAGAAGGTATTGTCTTGGGCCATGTTATTTCTCAACAAGGAATTGCGGTAGATAAAGCAAAAATAGATGCTATATCTAAGCTCCCACCGCCCACTACTGTCAGACAAATCAGATCCTTTTTGGGTCATGTGGGTTTCTATCGTCGATTCATACAAAACTTTTCCCAAATCTCCAAGCCTTTAAGTCAGCTTCTTACTAAAGACCAGCCATTTGATTTTAATAATAAGTGCCTGGAGAGTTTTTTGAGGTTGAAGAAAGAGGTTACTGAGGCACCAATATTGCAGGGACCTGACTGGAATAGTCCCTTTGAATTAATGACAGATGCCTCAGATTTTGCTGTAGGGGCCGTTCTAGGGCAAAGAATTGGCAAGAAACCCGTTGTGATCTATTATGCCAGCAAAACCCTTGATGATGCACAACGGAATTACACGGTTACTGAAAAGGAACTTCTTGCCATTGTATTTGCCTTGGAAAAATTTAGATCTTATCTGTTGGGGTCACGTGTCACTGTTTATACCGACCACTCAGCAATTAAATATTTGCTGACTAAGAAAGATGCGAAACCCCGCCTTATCCGTTGGATTCTGCTGCTCCAGGAATTTGACCTGGAAATCAAGGATAAGGCGGGATTGCACAATGTAGTGGCCGATCATCTCTCTCGTCTTATGACAAATGACATAATGACCCCACCAGATCAGTTCCCTGATGAAAGTATTTTAGCTGCTACAACCCTCCCTTGGTTTGCACCCATTGCAAACTACTTAGCAACAGAACAAATCCCCGCTGATTGGCCAAAAACAAAACGGGATAAGTTCTTTGCTGATATTAAATATTATTTTTGGGAGGAGCCCGACCTTTTCCGCATTTGTGCCGATCAGGTTATTCGACGATGTGTCCCTGATTCTGAAATCCATGATATCTTAACACATTGTCACTCAATGGCCTGTGGCGGACATTTTTCGGGCAAGAAAACTGCAGCTAAAATCCTTAATGCAGGATTTTATTGGCCCAGCTTGCACAAAGATGCTCATGACTTTGTTCGGTCCTGTGTGCGTTGCCAGAGCATCGGCAACATGACTCGAAAGGATATGATGCCCCTTAATCCTATTTTAGAGGTTGAAATTTTCGATGTTTGGGGCATCGACTTCATGGGACCGTTCATCAACTCTGGTGGGTATTTGTATATATTAGTCGCAGTAGACTATGTTTCTAAATGGATAGAAGCAATACCCACCCGCACTAGTGATCACCGTGTGGTTGTCGAATTTCTTAAGAAAAATATTTTCTCAAGATTCGGCATACCAAAAGCCATTATCAGTGACGGAGGCTCACATTTCACCCACTCACAATTCCGTCACCTCCTTTCTAAATATGGGGTTAATCATAAAATTTCCACACCATATCACCCCCAAACTAATGGCCAGGCTGAAGTTTCTAACCGGGAAATTAAAAATATTCTACAAAAAACGGTTAGGTCCGACCATAAAGACTGGTCCACCAAATTGGACGACGCTTTATGGGCCTACCGTACCGCTTTTAAAACTCCGCTTGGCATGTCTCCCTTCCGTCTAATTTTCGGGAAGGCATGCCATCTCCCGGTAGAATTAGAACATAGGGCTTTTTGGGCAATAAAACAACTTAATATGGATTTATCTGAAGCCGGTAACCATAGAAAATTACAATTAACTGAATTGGAAGAATTACGTAATTTTTCCTATGAAAATGCGAGGATTTATAAAGACCGAACAAAGAAATTTCATGATAAATATATTGTTCGGAAACACTTTGACGTTAATCAACGTGTTTGGCTTTTCGATGCGAGATTACGTCTTTTTCCTGGCAAATTAAAATCTAAATGGACCGGCCCCTTTATTGTTCATAAAACATATCCATACGGCGCTGTTGACCTTTTTGATCCACAAACTAATTCGATATTTCAAGTCAATGGCCAGCGTTTAAAGCCCTATTTTGACCATACGCCTAAAATTCCATCTGAATCTTTTAATTTTACTGAGCCAACCACCCTTGATCACTAGTACACATCACGCCCGGCTGAATGGCGTAAAAGATAGCACTGGATGGGAGGTAACCCATCATTTTCTTGCTTTCTTTTTTTTCTTCTTTTTCCAGGTTTTGATCATCCTAAACCCGACCGTCATCACTAAGGTGATCCCTTTTCCCTCCTAATGCATGAGGACATGGCATATCTTAAGCATGGGGGGGTGTTTTTAAATTTTTATGATCGATTCAGGATGTTCAAAACCTAAAAACATGCAATTTTCTTTAATTTATTTCCTGCTTGCATACCCAAAAAAAAAAAGTGATAGCGAAATACGCGTGATTTGTAAAAGCAGTTTTTTAACGTCGTTGTAACACGCGAATCCGCTTTCGCTTTTAAAATTTATATCCTAGATAGGGGAGTATCTAGGGTCGTCCAAGGAGGCAAAAATTGCAATAATGAATCTCTTGCTTGGAATACAATCTCAACTTTCTTTTTAATATTTTTCAATATGTAATTTTTTTGTATTTTGAAAAGACGAGGGCAAACGGCAGATTGTAGCGAAAAGAACTAACACCTACAAATGATTAAAATTCTAAAAGATAGAAATATCTTCTTCCTAAGCTCACTCTAGGCAAGTGTAGGCCTAGGGTAATTAGGAAGAAGAGGTGAAATAAGTGCTAGAACCAAAACAAACAACTGCAATAAAAAGCTTAAAAGAAGGCAATTTTTGATTGAGTAGAATGAGTGTTCTTTTCAAGGACAAGTAGAGGAAAGCTTCTACTAGAATTGAACAATTTAAAAGCAAGAAAAGAAACACAAATCCTCTTGTAACAATGGTGAAGAAGGTTGTCTTCTTGCTCCAAGCCTAGCTGCTCCTTGGCTTGAAAAGAGGGCCTCCTTCTTCTCCTTCCTTGAGAGCTCCTCCAAGGTGGAAGCTACCACCTTTAATGCTCTCTCCAAAGGGGTGGGCGTGCACCACCCTTAAAAACTCCTCCAAGGTGGCGTGACCACCTTCAAGATCTCCTCCAAGATCTTCCTTGCCTGGCTTCTCCTTTGGCTGGCGTGACCCAAGAGAGAAGGGAAGAGGGGAAGGCACCAAGGGGACAGAATATCCCCTTAATCTTCTTCTTCTTCTTCTCTCTTGGACGTGGGATTCTTGGTGGAATATGAGAGTGAAATGGCTAGCCAAGGATGGCTTGAATGGTGGTGGGTAGTGGTCTTTTTATAGGGTAGGATGGGGGGTTAAGGTGCCCCTTGAAATGGAGGGCTAGGATGGAAGAATGGAGGTGGTTGGTGATCCTATGGCTAAGGAGAGTTGGCGCCAACCCAAGAGGTGTTAAAGGGGGTAGTTATGGTGGTGTTGGTGTCTTTTGGTGGTGGAGAGACACCACCATGTTGGCGCCAACATGGGGTCTTCTAGAAGGGGGGTTAGGTGGATGGTGGAGATGGGTTCAAGGGAGATTGTGTGGTGGAGATGAGGGGAGATTTTGGAGGGAAAAGTGGCGCCATTAAGGGGTGGTTATGGGTAGTTTTTGGCGCCACTTTTAGGTGTCTTTTGGAGGTGGTGGGTAGGTTAGGTTGGTGCCAAGTAGGTTAGCTTATGTGGAGCTTAGGTGGAGCTAGTTGGGTAGAGTTGGTAGGTGGGTTTTTGGGGTAGTACAAGCCAAGGAAGTTGGAGCATAGCTAAGTTAAGCTAAGCTAAGCTAAGCTAAGCTAATGGAGGAGTAGAGGAGAAGGTGTTGGAGCTAGGGTTTGGAGGAGGGAGCTGAGGAGAAGAAGTCTGGAGCTGGAGCTGGAGCTGGCTGCTGCTGAAGAGGCTGGCATGGGGCTACTCTAGCTGGCTTAGCTTGCTAGTTCTTTGCTAGTTGCTAAGCCAAGCTAAAGTGAGCTAGCTTCTACCAAAATGAGCTAAGGTGAGCTAGGTCTGGTGCTATCGGGGAGAATCAAGCTGGTTGAGGCAGCTAAGGTAGCTTAGCTCAACTGAGATGAGCTAAGCTGAATCCCCGGGAGCTGGACTTGAGCCTCCTGAGCTGAGATGAATTCTTCTTCAGCTGGCTGGAGTTGAGTGGAGCTGGATGTAGCTGGATCTGAGCTGGGGTGAACTCCTGTCAACTCAGCTGAGCTAGCTAGAGCTCCCTGTGAACTAGTGGGAGCTGAGGTGAGCTAGACTCAGCTAAGTTGAGCTGGATCTGAGCTGACTTGAGCTAGGGTGAGCTAAGGTGAACTCTCTTGAGCTGCCATCCAGCTGAGATTAGCTGAATGGAGCTGGGATGAGCTAACCCTAGTTCAAGTAAGCTAGGTTCCAGCTGCGGTGAGCTAGATCAAGCTGAGGTGAGCTGGATCAAGCTGAGGTGAGCTGGATTAGGCTGAGTTCCAGCTAGTCTGGGCTTCTCCTTCACCAATTGCCTTCTTGAGTGCTAGGGTTTTAGGGATCTGTGCATCTATACATCCCTAACACTCACAAAAACTCATTAAAATGACAATAAAAAATGCAATGCATGCCTATCCTAATTTATGCCTAAATGCAGCCCAAAAACCCGTTTGCAGAGTAAAATCCTAAGAGCTAGGTTAGTTTTAAAGCATAAAAATGATGATAAACTGGCGTTTATCACACCCCTTAAAGGAACAAAAGGGTAGTTAAGGGGCACTGCATACGCATCGCCTCAAAGGAAGGGTTCACCCTACTTGCATCCCTTTGTTTGTCCTTGGAGTAACTTCTCACTTGATCACTTGGGAGCATCATCCAAGCAAAGTATAGGTCCTAGGGCACTCGAAGATTGAATTAAGGCACGTAATTGCAGTGAAAAACTTGATCGGCCATCTATATCAACCAATTCAACCTCTGCAACAAAGAAGGTTAAGATTTCAAGTCATCACCCCTCTTATAGCACTTACGTGGGAACGGAGGGATAAGCCTTGACCTTTTGACTTATCTTTGGAGTGGAGGTTTCACTTACTCAATCAATAAGAACTTGAATTGTGATTGATATTGTATGCTTGGTAGATGCTCTCTTGAGGGTGGTCTAGTGTTTGATCCTGAGCCCGAGAGAATTCTTAGGAGAGCTCACCTAGGAGAGAAAAGAGAAGGAATGGCTAATCAAGGAGCAAATCAACAAAGGACCCTAAGGGACTATTTTATTCCAACTAACCAACTTGCACAAGCACTGAGACGACTGATAGGGGATAATCCATTTGAGATCAAGAGCAGTACCATATCTTTGTTGCCCTCCTTTTGTGGTACTTCTAGGAAGGACCCCTATCGGCATTTGGAGGAATTCACCGAGGTCTATTCCACAGTGAAGCTCCAAGGCTTTACTGATGAAGCCCTGATGAGGACTCTATTTCCATTCTCCCTAAAGGATAAGGCCAAGCACTGGTATCATACCTCGATGAAAGGTTAAATGATTGGGCCACCCTTAAGGGAGAATTTTTTAAAAAGTATTTTCCTATGAGTAAGACCAACCATTACAGAAGAGTGATTATGGGTTTTACTCAACAGGAAGGGGAGCAATTTCATGAGACTTGGGAGTGCTTTAATGACCTTAGGTTATGCCCCCACCATCAAGTGCCAAGATGGCAGTTGGTCGAAAGGTTCTATAACGGATTATCTGAAAGGCATAGGCAAACCATCGATGCAGCCTGTGCAGGAACCTTCATGACCAGAACTGAGGATGAAGCCTGGGCATTATTTGAAACATTAAGAGACAACTCCATACATTTGTCCTCAGAAAGAAAACCATCAATCTTGCAGAGGAAGATAGAGGCCCATGAAGTCAGGGCTTCTCAGGATTTCGCTTATCAGATTCAATTATTGAATAAAAACGTTGATAGGCTTTTAGCAAACCCCGGCATGAACCCGCAAGCAGCCTCTATCTTTCAGGCTTCAAGAGAATGCTCCATATGCCAAAGCACACCGCATGCCACAGCGGAGTGCCATCAGGCAAATCAATTCCCTGAGTTGATTCAGGCCGACTTGAATGCGGCCCAAGGTTTCCGCCCTCCTCCTCGCAATAACCCTTATTCCAATACCTATAATCCGGGGTGGCGGAACCATCCAAACTTCTCTTGGAAGCAAGGTGATGCTTCTAACTCAGGGAATACAAGATCCTTACCTCCCCAACCCATATACCAACCATCTTATGAAAACCCTCCTCAGAATAAGCCCTTTAAGATGGATGAACTTAAAGCCATGATGAAAGCGATGCAAGAGCATTAGAATATGGTCATCCAATCTCAGAATAAGATGATTACTGATCTGCAATCCCAAATTGGTCATCTTACTGAGGTAATTAGGCAACGTGATCCAGGGAAGCTGCCTAACTCTTCTGAGGAGAACCCTAAGGGCAAGGGGGTCGTATTCAGGGAGCGCGCCCAAGCGGTGACCGTGCTGAGGAGTGGAAAGAAGATTGACAAGCCTGATAACAGTCCTACGATTATGTCTTAGAATTCCCCTTCTACACCTGACCCTACTTCCATCTCCACTGAGGAAGAGCCACATTGCTCTCCCTCACACAAAATCACCCACAATGAGGATGTTGTCCTTCCACCACCCCTTTCCGGCCATGACGACCCCTCTACCCAGAAGCTGAGGGTGTCCTATCCAGTGCACCTATCTGCTCTTGGGGAATTTTCTGTTGGCTTGTCTAGAGCCAAGGATAGGACGGAAGAGATTATGGACACTTTTAGGCAAGTCCAGATTAACTTGCCTCTGTTGGAAGCTATTAAACAGATCCTGTCCTATGCCAAGTTTCTGAAGGACCTGTGCACCCAAAAGCGCCGATCTAGGAAATAGGTCCAAAACAAGGTCATCCTGCCTGACCATGTTAGCTCGGTTCTCCAGCATGGAACACCCCCCAAAATGAAAGACCCAGGGGCCCCGTATATTTCAGTGGTTATAGGTAACCAACACATTGACGAAGCTCTACTCGATCTGGATGCTTAGTGGGCTTATTCGATGGGTCAGTATCTAGCACAAGAAAGTCAACAAGGAAGAAGAAGTCATCCACTCTCACCAGGACATCTTCCAGTAATCCCCGTGGTGTCTTAAGTGATCTGTCTGCAACTTGGAGGATGACTGGACTAGGCTTTAACTCACCTCCTCCCAAAAGATCGTAGACAGAGCTCAGTAAAATGTTCACCCCCACACCCAGATCGAGCAGAGCCTCGTCAATGTGTTGGTTACCTATAACCACTGAAATATACGAGGCACCTGGGTCTTTCATTTTGGGGGGTGTTCCATGTTGGAGAACCGAGCTAACATGGTCATAATAGGTGGTTGGACATGAATATAATTAGCATTTGAAGGAGGGTATGCCCATAATTATCCATCACCACCCCTCCCTCTGCCAGCATTCAAATCCAGCAGTTGTGCATGTGAAGGGAGAGGCAGATGTTGTGGATCTGGAAAAGGCTAAAGGATCTTCCCTTCGCGCTGTAGGGAGGGCAGCCCTCGACATCACCATGCAACAAGTCTTCCCTATGGCCATGACGAACACTATGGCGTACGCATTCTCCACTGCCATCGAACTCCATTACCGCAGTGGTGAATGGTGACAGCATGCATCACCATCAGCCGTTCCACCCACCTTCAGTGCCGTCACCACTTTCATCACCATCATTACCACCTCCTCCTCTTCTTCTCCATCAACAGGAAGGAGGAACCCAACATTAACGTCAATCCCCCTCCATGCAACCACCTAGCAGCAGTCACGCACCCTTGTGCTCTTGCACTAGGCCTCACGCACCGCCTCCTCTCCTTCATCTTCCTCCTTCTCAATAGAGCCACGCCTCAGCCCTTTCCTCCATGTGCCAACTCCCCCAGCGCACCCTCATCACGCGTAACCCTCCTACGTAGCAACCCCACGCGCCCTTGCATGCACCATCCAAGAAAGCGCGCCACAGCAGTAGAAGCCGACCTTCCCCTTTGCTCCGTGCACTATTCTCCTCCAAGAAGAACCCAATGGCGATCGTTCATCTTGATGGGAACACCATCATGAGCCGTAACTATTTCATTTTGACCTAAAAAAGAAAACAAAAGCTCCTACATAACCAACTGGAGGTCTTAACTCAAAGAAAAATCCTTCTGAAAGAAAAGTAAGAAACAAGGGGTAAAACTGTAATTTTACCATTGCAGTGCAACAACAGGATTTCTCATGGGCTAAACGCAGGTCAAATGGTCTTAACAAGATAAAAAGTTGGTTGGTTCAAACAAAAAAGGGTTCATGTGAAATCTGAGAATTAAATGACTTCTTGTAACCCTAAAATAGACCCACTTAATTCAACAAGGTTATGGTCAAGATAAAATTCACCTAAACCCTCTAAAAATCATGGAAAAATATCCTCTAGGGTTTAGAGCCTTCAAATTAACCCTTAGAACCTATTTTGACCTAAATAGGGGTCTCAGTCAAATGTTTGCCCTAAATTGGTTTTTACGTAAATTGCCCAGTAAAACACAGTCAAACCTAAAATCTAACTTCACCATTGGATTCCTTGGATTCAAATTAGGTTTGTACCAAAATTTGGATCTAAGGGGAATTCACCTTGGCCTACTTTGCAAACTAGTCCACCCCAATGACATTTATACCCCTAACTTTTAAAAACTCTTGCAAACACCCCCTAACTTTCTCATGGTTTTTTACAATTAGGTCCCTCCACCATTACATCGGAGGAAATCCTACTTCGGTGAGGATTCAAGGGAAATAACTCCCTAATTCCTCAGAGAATCCCTCTCAAATTTGAAAGGGAGATTCTCTGATAAATCCACGTTCATGTGAACCTAATTTGAAGCTCCAATTTCTACCCAATCTCTCATGCGAACGCATGAGAGATTTGGGTCTTTTCGACCTTCCAACTCTGGCGAGGTTGCCGTGCTTGGAAGCTTGGCTTCCAAGCACAAGGCCCTCTGCCAGGGGTTATAAAGGGTCCCCAGATCCTTCCGCAGATCCCAAGCTTGAATTGGCCTGAGATACCCCCCAATTTCCTCTCTTCCCCTCCGGCCAACCTCCCAGCAATCTCCGGCGACCTTTATCTCCCTCTCTCATCGCTCTGCCACAATACCAGTGGTAGAGTTACCTTTGTCCTTTTCGTTCGCGTCGTGCCGCACAAGCTGACGCTTCTGCTTCCCTCTCATCGTCGCCATCCTCCTCTCACTGAGCCTTCATCTCTGGCGACGGCACATACGAGCCGTCCACCCCCTCCGCATCTCCTTTCGTCTATTCACTCTCAGATAAGTCCACTCTCCCTTCTCATCTCTTTTCTTGCATTTATTTCTTAAAATCCACCTCGATGCTCGCAAACCACCTCCATCTTCTCCACCTCTGGCAGACCACTGGCGAGGTGTTCCCGCTGCTCCATGCATCCACCCACCTTGCCAACCACCTTACAAGATCTGCCATGTCTCACTGACCATAACCCCTCTTTCCATTCATCACCACACGCCCCCAACACGTCCCCCAAACACACCCACATCCGCACTCACAGGGTGACCTAGGCACGCACGCTCAAGCCACCCTGCACCATGCCAACCACCATCTCACCTTCACCGTGTCCAGGCAAAGCTTCCTGTGTGTTTTTGATGAGGTTGTGAGGCCGTTTGCTTGTGGACAAGGTTTAGGCCTCCACCGCCATTGAAGCAGGAACGAAGAAGCTCGAGAGCTTCGTCCAGGACCCCAGGCTTTAGGCTCCAGGTCCCAGACAGTGCGGATTCCGTTCACGCACAATATCAGCCCAGCTATTAGAGTCAAAGCCCCATGTAGTTGCTGCAATTCACAAGAACACCTGCTGCGGGGGCGCCTACAAAGAATGTGGGACATTTAGTCCCACCTCGGAAGATCAGGAGCAGAAGCGGTGATATAAGTTGAAAAGGTCGCATAAGCTTACCGCCTCCTGACCACGGGGTGAGGTCCCACTCACCATCGCTCGTCCGTGACCCACGCCGCGCAAACCTGGTTCTGACCCGGATACCTGACTACCCGTGCACTCCTCGCCCACCACCGCACGCCGGTGGGCCTAGTCCCGGGCACGCTAACCTAACCCAATAACCTGAGAAGGCTCTGGGAGAGCGATCCTAGGAGAGAAGAAAGAAGAGAGATCACGGGGAGGGTAGAGGTAGGTTTTGCTCTCAGGGGAAAAAGAGGAAGAAGCCAAGGGTGAAGCCAAGGAAGAGGAAGCCAAAGGAACAAGAAGGAGAAGGCAGAAGCCTGAGCAGCTAAGGAAATAGAAGGCAAAGCACGGCTGAAGAGGATAAGGCTGAAGAAGAGTTGAAGTCAGAGAAGAAGAGAAAGAAGAGGAAGATGCTAAAGGCTAGAGCAACCAAGGGCCAGAGAAGAGAAAAAAGAAATCAAAGAAGCACTGTAGCAAATATACATTTAAGACGTCTGATTTCCAAATTCAGACGTCCATATGTTTTGCTTCTATACACATTTGATATCTTGTGGATCTATTTACATTGCTTGCATTATAACTTTGATTCTCCATTGCATATTATTACAAATTTGAAAGTTGTGTTCTTAGTTTTTGAACCCCAATTTGCTCCCTGTGTTCGACCTCGATTTACATTTTTCGAGTAATAAAATTCATTTGTTTTCAAAGCGATTTTGGCTATACTACAATGCATTTATTTTAAAACCCAATTTCGCTTCGCTAAAACACATCTCCACAGGCAGTCGCCTCATTCGGCCACCACACTCCGCTCCATCGACGCCATTCACCTCACCTCGACGCCATGGGCCTAACCACGCCCTCAGATACGCCATCTGCGACCCACGTGCACAGGTGGACACCACCACCGCTGACAAGCATCTCCTCGCTATCCGACTGACTCCGACCACCGCCGTTGATGGGCTCACCGCCATCGGGATCCCCTCACCCCTGGCGACCTCCTCCAAGCTTCGCACCATTGACCGTGCTTCCATCTCCGTGTGCCAATGAGGGGAATGAAGTCCCCTTTTCTCTACAGTAAAGGGTTAATTAGTATTTATATTTGAGTGCCATTGCCAAACTCTGATTTTTTATTTTAATATTTGATATATTGAGTGAAATTGCAACTTCATGCTCATGTTTTCTCATAATTACTTGGCTATTGTTATTCATATCCTTCGACATTGGTTTTGGATTAAGATTTACACAATTTCTCTCTGATACATGTGCAATTGGAAATTACATAGATTGATCACATATTTATTGAATATTTTATTGAGAAAAAATTACGCATATAACCTTACATTCTTGAGTTATTGTGTGTCTTTTTTTCGTCGCATTTCATGTCAAATTTGACCATGGGTTTTGCACTCGATTGAACAAATACAAGGAAAAAATATTCGTGAATTTATTGCATATATTCCTCCCTGTGGATACGACCTAATCCATCGTGGTTAGTGTTACTGATAATTAGTTTTGTTTGGGACTTTTCCACCACGCGATTTCACTGCGACGACATATTTTTCTAATACATTATTTTTGCAAGCGAAAAATGCCCGACCACACAGCCGTCGGTTCCCCCTCATCACCGGAGAGAGCTCCGACCATCGTTTGCTGAGCCACCACTGCCATCGTATTCCTCTCCGCATCCTCGACCACCTTCAAACACAGCAAGGCCAGCCGTGGATGCTCCCTTTTGCACGAGCCGTCGCGAGCAAATGCTCTGTTTCATGCCAAATTAAAAATTACATTTGAATGCCATTATTGGGATTTTAATTTTAAGATATTAATATTTTATTTCATGGATTTTATGAGCATATCCCTTCAGTTTGCTCTAATTAGTTAGCTTATCAAATTGCATGAATATCTTCCCCATCTATTAGCCTCACATTTAATGATGATATTATAATTCACATTTGCTACCATTGAATATTTGGGTTGATTGAGTTTATAGGAGTATTCTAGTGAAGGAGAATTTGCGTGATTGGCCCATCTCTTTTCAGCAATTAGAGATTGGTTATTTGATTCATCTATTAGTGTTATCTCTTTGGTATTAGGATGAATGAATGAACTTGTTTTTAAGTAAACAAGAGGGAAACTAATTGTGAGTTTATTTGGCTCGATCCTCCCTATGGATACGACATTTTTACTGTGGTTTAAATTAATATCTGTTTAATCTTTAATTGAGAGATTTTCCACCACACGACTATAACGACATATCTTTTTATTGCTATCATTCATAAATAAGCGAAATTTTCTCTATCAAATGGCGGCGTTGCCGAGGAGGCAACAGGCCTAGTAAACTCGCACGTATTTCCTGTTTGTAGTGATTTCTAATTGGGACTATATATTCATTGATCTATTTCTTTTTCCTGTGTGAGGTATATCTGTTTGGAGGAAATGAACGCGACGGGCGCACACGACGGAGGTGATATTCTTGGTGGACCTTGACACCACCTAGAGGGCAGCAACAGGAGCACATGGGCCTTGATCCCACGTGCGTGGAGGAAGGATCAGTGACCAGAGACATTTATTTGCTTCTTTTAGATTTAGATTAGTTTAGATAGACATTAGAACTTAATTTCTGTCTTGTGGACCCGTGTTGGGCATTTTTGGGAACTTGTTCCCAGTGCTTTTATTGCTTATCGCTCTTGTATGTGGGAGCATATTTTTGGGAGCGTGTTCCCATTTTATTTAGATTATAGGTTTATTTGAATTATTTAAACTGCACGTTAGTTAGTTAGCTAAATTAGATTAGGTTTGTTTGCATATTAATTATCAAAAAAAAAATTCAAATTGCCTTCTAGAAGCTGCATATCAATAGGGTGACCATCTAGGATTGAATGAGCAACATCTAGTTTATATTTCTGCATTGCAGACATCTTGCACGAAGAAAGTTGGAGTAAGGTACGTCTTCTCTTTAGCATCAAATACCTATCATGCATTTGCATTGGACTTAAAGCCAAGACCACTAAAGTGTTTGAATCTAATTAAGTCAATGGCCACTTTAAGAAATTGGGATTCCTTAGAGGTTGGACCTAAAAATCTGTGACTTGTGTGCAAAAGGATCTTGTTTGCGAGATTTCAAAATTCAAAATGCAAACGTGTGGTGCACACCTGAGACACTGTGCTCATCACACATAAGGTCACTAGATAAATTTCTACCTCTCCTCTTTTGCACCACAAGGGAAGTTAGTCGAAAATCAACAAGCCTATCCACTAAGTTACTTCGGTTCCTCGTGTGTGGGCTCAATTCGAGACTTCCATCCCTTGCGAGTGGGTTATAGGTGATAAATGCTAGTTTATCATCATTTTTATGCATTAAAACAAACCTAGCTCTTAGGATTTTGCTCCGCAAATTGGTTTTTGGGCTGCATTTAGGCATCAATTAGGTTAGGCATGCATAGCACTTTTTATTGTCTTTTTAATGTGTTTTTGTGAGTGTTAAGGATATACAGATTGTCATAACTCCAAAACCCTAGCACTCAGGAAGGTAACTGGTGAAGAAGAAACTCAGTTGGAACTCAGCTTGATCCAACTCACCATAGCTGGATTCTAGCTCACTTGAACTAGGGTCAGCTCAGATCCAGCTCAACTTAGTTGAATCTAGCTCATCTCAGCTCCCATTAGCTCACAGGGAGCTCTAGCTAGCTCAGCTGAGTTGACTGGAGTTCACCTCAGCTCAGGGCCAGCTACATCCATCTCCACTAAACTCCAGCCAGCTGAAGATGACTTCATCTTAACTCAGGAAGCTCAAGTCTAGCTCCTAGGGACTCAGCTTAGCTCAACTTAGTTGACTTAAGCTACCTTAGCTACCTCAACTAGCTAGGTTCTCCCTGAGAGCATTAGACCCAGCTCACCTCAGCTCCTTTCAACAGAAGCCAGCTTTCTTTAGCTTGGCTTAGCAGCTTGCAAAGAACTAGCAAGCTAATCCAGCTAAGGTAGCTCCTTCTAGCTCTCTTCAGCAACCACCAGCTCCAGTGCAGCTCAAGATGACTACCTCCAGCTCTTCTCCTTGAAAACCCTAGCTCCAAATGCCTTCAAACCTACTCCCTACTAGCCAAGCTAGCTAAGCTAGCTTAGCTTAGCTAGTCCACCTCCATGGCACCAAAACCTACTACCCTACTACCTAAGCTCCAGCAAAAAGACCACCTACTCCTACTTTATTTTGGTGCCAACTATCCCTTCCATCACCACCCTACATCCACCATCAAAACCCATCTCCACCCTCCATTTTTTCCCTCCAAAATCAATACCTTCTAGAAGGTATTTTTGGAGGGAAAACCAAGGCACCTCTTCATTTCCCTCCCATTTTTCCCTCCAAAAATATCCAAGCACCCCTTCATTTCCCTCCAAAAAAACACCATAACCACTCCCTTCCCATCCTATAAATACCCTACCCTACCACCACATAATTCCCATCCTCCATTAGTTTAGTCTACCATATACCCACCATTATTCAAGGCCAAGGAAGAAGAAGAAAAGAAGATTAAGGGGGCATCCTACCTGCCCCCTTGGTGCCTTCTTCCCGTTTTTCTTCTCCCTTGTACCATGCTAAGGAGGAGGAGCACTTCCCCACTAGGAGGACGGCTAGGCAAGGAGGAGAAAGGGTGGTTCACGCCCACCCTTGGAGGAGGAAAGTTAAGGTGGAAGCTTCCACCTTGGAGGACACCATCTTGGAGGAGCATAGCAAGGAAGGAGTTGGAGGACTCTTTTCAAGCTCAGGAGCTACTAGGACCAGGCTTGGGGCAAGAAGCCATCATCTCCTTCACCATTTCATTTAGAGGATTTGTGTTTTTATCTTCTTGCATTTCAAGTAGATTAGAAGCTTTCCTCTATGTGTTTTGTGTAGAATAAGTTCAATTCAATTCAAGTTGCCTTCTTTTAAATTCTTGTCTCATTTGTTTTTTTTTATCTTGATCTAGCACTTTTTCACTCCCTTTCCCTAATTACTCTAGGCCCCCACATGCCTAAAGTGAGCTTAGGGAGAGGCCTTTCTTGTCACTCTAGCAATAGTTTAGTGGATTAGGTTTAGGTTGTCTTTTTCTTTGTCAACAACTTTGCGAATGCTGGTTATTTCAAAACCCTAAAAAAATGATATAGTTGAAAAGACCAAAAAGAAAGGTGATTTCTATTTCCAAGCAAGAGACCTGAATTTTACAAACATATTGCCTCCTTGGACGACCCTAGATACCCCACTATATAGGTTTATAAATTTAAGAGTTATCGATTTTGTGCATTACAACGACGTATTTTACAAATCACGTAAAATTCATTATCAGTAGGCACCAATGAAGGTCGACCTACGAAGCATAATTCTTGCAAAACTTGTTTGGCCACCAACTAAACACTTAATTCCAAGACCTAGAATCTGCTAAAAATAGATCCCACTACATTTGCGTTTATTTTGATAGTGGTAGAACTTTCTAGGAAGTTTCTACTTTTGTTCTGATTTCTTCTAAATCCTAAGAGTTCAACATGTTTGGCTTAAAGGAATGGATCACCCTTACTCCTATCATTCAAATTATCAGAGTCAATACTTCCCATCTTTTAACCAGGATCCCATGCCCCGAGTGTATCCATCCTTTGATGGGTACAATGACAATTCATGGGATCAATCATATTCCTATCTTGGGAGTACTGGCCCGATAGCTCCCACTTTTGAGCAGAGGCTAGGAGTGGGATTTTCCACCCATGGAATCCCCATTACTATGCAAACACCCAACCCTCCCACCGTTCATGATTTTCCTTATCGAGGTTGGACCGATACCCCTAGGCAACCAGAGCCTGAGATTGACTATCCTCCCCAATCTGATAGTAGTAGCATCTCCTCTTTTATGATAGAAATGCAAAAATAACAAAAAGAAATGATGGAGTCTATAGGAGATGTTGAGGAATAGTCAACAATTGAATAAGGAAATTAGACAGCTTAGCTACGCTCTTACTAATGATTCTAATCCCTACCCATATAAGTGTGATCATGAAAATAATTCTGAGGAAACCAATGACAATAGGGATCCCGTTTTGAGTAGCCATCAATTAGACTCTCACCTTGAGACACGGCCACTAAAGGAGAACGATCCTAGTCATTATCCACCCAAGCTATATTGGAGTCAAAAGAAAGGGAAGATGGTACCTCTTGAGAACCTTGACCCTAATGATAGTATTTTCCTTACCCCTAATAACCAGGGTCAAGGTCATATTGTTCATGTCACTTCCCCTATTAATCATGTGGTGGAGCCTCATTCTACCCTTAGTGAGCCTAATCCTGACCCTCCACTTAGGGAATCAACACCTACCATTCAGCATTCTGAGGATTTAAATGCACCCAATGAAGGTGACCCTAAGGGAATGGAGGATGAATTGGATCAATTCTGGTCTCAGGGATACAAAGAGTGTATTTTAGAGGGGGATGATAACCCAATGGAGGAACCCGACCTTAGAGTTTAGAGTGAATCACAGGGGGATTATGTGTTATTCGAGGACTTACCCCCTGAGGATATAAATAATCTGGTGAAATCTGGATTCCTCCCGTCTTTTGATTTTGAGAGTCATCCTTTGCAAAACCAGGAGTTGATATTGGAGGAGGACAAACACAATAGTGAGAAGCCTAGAAGAGACTCTCGGGGATAATACACATTAATTGAGGATTTATGCCCCGAGAAGAATAAAGAATTGAGTGATATAAGCTTACTCCAAAACATTAAGACTGATCCCCCTTCAAAAATAATTGAGGATACTGAAGCAACTCCTTTCTTTGCTAATGAATCACATATACACCCCGACAAAAACTTGAGTAAACCAAAAGAATCCGAGGATGAAATTATTGAAAAAGATTTTGTTGCTTCGACCCTGCCATCAAAGGAATTTGATTTGGAGTCCACCATTGATTCACATATACTAGAAGGTGAAAATATGACTCTGATCATTAATGACAGGCAGGGTGACGTGAATTTTTCTACAACTGTTAGGGAGAATTATACAGAATCTGAATTGTTGGACTTGACACAAACTAAGCCCTCCTTGGACTTAACCATTACCACCCAACACCACAAGCAATCCTTACACTCCCTAATCGATCCTTGGCTCAGGTCTCTGCTCATATACATTCTTTCTAGGGAGAATATCAGGCTAGTACATCCTCGGGTAGAATGGCGAGTGTGGATTGATGCTTGTACTTTTAGTCTCTCCATTCAGGGGTTTGAAATAATTATGTTTATATCTTTTAAAACCCTTCCTACTTTGGAGGATCCTTGTTATCCTCCACTTATTCCATTTTGGGAGGTCCCTTCTCATGTTCCTTTTGTTATTCCTAGACCTCACCAGGTAACCTGCAAGGTTGTCAATTTTATGTCTTCTGGTGAGCCTTTGGAATCACGCTGCATCATCATCTTGCCAACATCCATGGCTACCTGTTTTCTAGGCCCGAGATGTTACACATATTTTTAGGGCCTAGCTCTTTTTATCTAGAACCAAACTTACAAGTTCCCTATAAGTCTGGCTGCTGACAAAAAAATGCAACGCTTGTTGGGAGGCAACCCAGCGTTCAGAGTAACACCATCATCAGGTGATTTCCTTCCTTTCTCCCCCAATTTTAATTTTACAATGAGGACATTGTAGGATTTAAGCATGGGGGGGTGCTTTTTGCATTTTTATGCCTAATCATGCATTTAGGTTAGGGCATTAGCATAAAAAAAAATCTCTTTTGAGCTGAATTGGTTAGTCCCTAGCAGAAAATTTTTATCAAGGAGGTTTCATTAAATATTTTCTTCTTAAATTGTTTCTTAAGTTTAGAATCCAGTACAGTTACATTCACTTGCACGTAGATTGGGTAATGGATCTTTGTAGAAAATCAATAAGCATTTTTAGTCTACTAAACCCTTGGACAGTTACTAGGAAGTCAGGCATACTATCTTCTATTAGATCCACCTAATATTGTAAGAGGAAAGTAGAGAGACTACTGGTGCACTAAGTCTAGTGCAAGAACTCTTAAGTTCTAGATAATTAGATGAGGATATCCCAGAATTAGGTATAGTTTTCTCTCTCTATTTCTGTGTGTGTACATTGTGTGAATTCTTGAGAGTCACCAAATAAGGCAGATACACAAAGATTGAGTCCGAATAAAACTATGACTATGGTGGATGGTTGCGACCGTCCTTCATAGAGTCCTCGACTGAAAGAGGGTAATAGTGTCAAAAGTCAGAAATACGCTTGTCCTATCCATTCCTTCCCGGTGCCGAGAGTAGGCACTTCCACCAAATAAGTCACACAATATCCTCTTGACTATCATCATCCCTGATAATGCCTTATAAATAAAAGTTTGCATCATGTTGTGTTGGAGTTATAAAAAAAAAGAAAGAAAGAAAAAAGAAAAACAAAGAGAAAATATATATATATATATATATAAAATGTAGAAAGAGAAAGAAGAAAAGAGAAATATTTATATTTAGAAAAAAAAGAGAGAAAAAGGAAAAAAAAGGAGTTCAAGTTTGGAATTTTATCTTCATGTCATTTTTGTGTCGATATTTCTGAGGTGACAAAAACACCCATCGTGATCCACCAAATATAACCTATACCTCTTTTTAGTATTTCTGATCGCCTGAATACTGGCTGAGAACTTCTAACTTAGTTTTAGGGTTATTAGGATTTTAATTGAAGTGTGAATGTCACGTAAGGCCACCAAATAGTGAGTACATTTACAAAATCTAGTAAGATATGTGATCTCAGAAAAGAAAAGAGAGAATGAGTGAGCACAAAGGAATGTTAAGAGAGCACAATTTTGTTTAGCCTTTCTCAGGGTTAACTTGTTTTATAGTCTAGAAATCTAGAGTCTGCAGTACTAGATTACATATAGCACTAGATGAGTGTGAGCCACCAAATATAAATCCATTAACTCAGTATCTCTTACCTAAGCCAAAAATCTAGGGTCAAATTATATATCATTTTCTGTTTTATCCCTGAGGAAAGTAGTTGCCCATCCCAATAAAATTTTATCAAGGGTTAAGCACAAACTTCGAATGTAAGTTGGCTTTTCACTTGGATCCGTTACCTATGCTACTATAACTTCACATTATTCTGGATCTCTAAATTTTCAGAATAAGTAAAGAAAAAATCTTTGGTCACTTCCATCATTTTTCACTTTTGCTAGGGACTAGCAAAACTTAAGCATGGGGGTATTTGATGAGTCAAATTTATTGAAATACTAATTACGCCTAAGAACACTCAAGTTGGGAATTGAACTACACTTCGAGCGCACATTATACTAGGATATTAATTAAACTCAAATTCTGTCATTCTTGTATTTTTAACAAAACGCATATGCTCTTCAAATTTGGCATATTACTTTTTTTTTTGTGCAGGTATCTTCAAATTTGACAAAGGAAAAATCAAGTTGAAATGCTCGGTTGAAACAACCTCCTCAACCTTCCCTCCCTTTTCTCTCAACTGCAGGATTCTATTTTTAAAAAAAGAACGGCCACGCCCGAGCCTCAAGGGATCAGATCTCTTCCTCCCCTTGCGGGAACCTTCTCCCTAGCCACCACTATGGAAACAACATCACCGTGATCAAGAGCATACACCGTGAGACCTTTACAAGCTTCTCCACCTCCGCCTTGCTGCCTTCACCACCGACGAGTGCACGGTGACAGCGTGCACTCATCAAGCATCCATACCACCTCTCCTCTCCCTCACGGCCAGAAACCATCAGTGCCCCCTCCCTGTTCATCTTCTTCTTCCTTTTGTCCTCCTATGCTACCCATCCAACAGAGAACCCAATCCCACCACCGCCTACCAACACCATCAGCAGCTGCTAGCCGCACTCACCCTCCTCGCCACAGCCATCCCAACATCAAGAACCCACCACCTACTCCACTTCCTCTTCTTTTCCTTCATTTTCTTCTTCTCCACCCAACCCCTTCCCTGTTCACCTTCTTCGACCTCCGAAGAACCCAACGCCACCGGTGCCACAACAGGTGCACCTCACGCCCATGCTTCTCGCCAGCCTCCCACGCTTGCACACGATTTTCGTGTGCCTACGCCAACTCCACGCCTTTGCGCGGTTGCACGCAACGTCCGTGGGTGTTTTCCCCACTGCGCACTGTTCATCATCTTCCCTGAAGTCGTCATCCACAAAGCCACACACGTCCACGAAAGCCGTCGTCAACCACCCACACGACCACCAGCCAAACCCACCACCATCGGTTCCCCCTCGTCGCCAGCGAGAGCTCCAGCCACCACCGCCATCGTATTCCTCTACGCATCCTCGACCACCTTCGAACATAGCAGGGCCGACCATGGATGCTCCCTTGCGCACGAGTCGCCGCAAGCAAATGCTCGGTTTCATGCCGAATTAAAAATTACATTTGAATGCCATTGTTGGGATTTTAATTTTAAGATATTAATATTTTATTCCATAGATTTTATGAGCATATCACTTCATTTTGCTCTAATTAGTTGGCTTATCAAATTGCATGAATATCTTCCCCATCTATTAGCCTCACATTTAATCATATTATTGTAATTCACATTTGATGCCATTGAATATTTGGGTTGATTGAGTTTATAGGAGTATTCTAGTGAAGAAGAATTTGCGTGATTGGTCCATCTCTTTTCAGCAATTACAGATTGGTTATTTGATTCATCTATTAGTATTATCTCTTTGGTATTAGGATGGATGAATGAATGAACTTGTTTTTAAGTAAACAAGAGGGAAACTTATTATGAGTTTATTTGGTTCGATCCTTCCCGTGGATACGACATTCTTACTGTGGTTTAAATTAATCTGTTTAATCTTTGATTGAGAGATTTTCCACCACACGACTGCAACGACATATCTTTTTATTGCTATCATTCATAAATAAGCAAAATTCTCTCTATCAGTTTTGGCACCAACTATTTGGTGCCTTTTGGTGGTGGTTGAGGGGTGAAGGGTGGTGATGGTGGTGGCACCAACTTGGAGTAGGAGTAGGTAGCTAGATGGTCTTAGGTAGGGTTAGTTGGTGGAGCTGTTTAGGTAGGGATTTAGGGTGGTGGATGGCCATGGGAGCTGAGGTGTAGCTAAGCTAAGCTAAGCTACCTTAGCTAGTAGTAGAGTAGAGGAGTAGGCATATGGAGCTAGGGTTTGAGGAGAGGAGCTGAGAAAGAGAAGTCTAGAGCTGAGCTGGAGCTGGTAGTTGCTGAAGAAGATGGAATGGAGCTACTTTAGCTGGCTTAGCTTGCTAGTTCTTTGCTTGCTACTAAGCCAAGATAAAGCAAGCTAGCTTTTGCTAAAATATGCTGAGGTGAGTTGGGTCTGATATTTCCAGGGAGGACCTAGCTAGTTGAAGTAGCTAAGGTAACTTAGTTCCCAGGAGCTGGACTTGAGCTTCCTGAGCTATGATGAAGTCATCTTCAGCTGGCTAGAGTTGAGTGGAACTGGATGTAGCTGGACCTGAGCTGGGATGAACTCTAGTCAACTTAGCTGAGCTAACTAGAGCTCCCAATAAACTAATGGGAGCTGCGATGAGCCAGACTGAACTAAGATGAGTTGGATCTAAGCTGACTTTAGCTAAGGTGAGCTAAGATGAGCTCACTTGAGCTACCATTCAGCTGAAATGAGCTGAATGGAGCTAGGATGAGCTAATTCTAGTTCAAGTGAGCTGGTATCCAACTATACTGAGCTGGATTAGGCTAAGCCCCAGCTGGTTTGAGCTTCTCCTTCACTAGTTGCCTTCCTAAGTGCTAGGATTCTGAGGATTTGATTATCTTGTTTAACCCTAACACTCAAACAAACATATCAAATAGACAATAAAATGTAAAATGCATGCCTAACCTAATTTACGCCTAATGTAGCCCAAAAACCCATTTGCGAAGTTAAAATCCTAAGAGCTAGGTTTGTTTTATGGCATAAGAATGATGATAAACTGTCGTTTATCAACCACCAGCCATATCATCAACCTCAATTGGAGATGCTGCCTCCTACTGCTTCTGTGTGAAGGATGGGGACAAAGATAGTCCCACCTTGTGAAGTGAAGAGGCAGCCGCAGCGGATAAATTGAATTCGAGTTTGGCTTCTTTGTCCAAGCACCGGGGATCGGGTCCCTATACACCCTCTCACCGATTGCTCACCTACTAATCACTCACTTGTGACCACATGCACAAGCCTGGACACTGTTCTAGACCCAATAACCCGTATCCGGATCCGATTACATGCTGGGTCTGAGAGAAAGAGAAGATTTGTGAGAGAGAGGGGGTGGGTTTTGGTCTTGAAGGCTTGACCCTGTGCGACACTTAGCTGCTAAGAGAAGGTTGTTTGAGTTGTTTGAGCTGCACCACTTCAACTAAAATCAACTCACCAAGTAGCTACCAAATAGGTTCAACTTTTAGGGATTTACCAGGCACTCCACATTCTTTTACACTTTAAAGGAAAACATCTTCACCTGTTCTTTCAAAACTTGGTGTGCCAACTGAACTTGATTGAATACACCTAAAGTTGAATCCTAAAAGCTACTAAGCAAGATTTAAACCCTAAAATTCACCGCATCCAAAAATAATCTTGCTTGAAAACCATTGGTTGTGTACGCACGCACATATCAATCAATCATTAAGGGCACAACCTAGATAAAAGGCCCATCACATTCCAAAGCACATTCAAACCTAACCCTAATTAAAATAAAGTAGACATTCACCTTAAGGATTGGACTCACTCTTCGGAGCCCAGACCGAGATTATCTTCGATTAGTCTATTTCTACCGTTCAATCTAATGTCTAGCTATGGGAGCAGAGTCAAAAGATTGCAGTTGGGGGATACACTAGGAATCGGAGGCATAAGCCAAAGGAAGTACCTTCTCCCCAGTTGATGGGAACACCATCATGAGCCATAACTAGCTCAGTTTGATCAGATTAAGTCAATAAAAGCTCCTACATATCCATCGAAGGTCTTAAGGGCACAAAACATTTATTTAAGAAGACAAGAATACAGGGTTATTTCTGTAAATTTACCATTCTATCATAAAATAAGAATAACCATGGGTTTTCTCAAGGGTCAAACAAAGGTCAAATGGTCTTAAGATTCTAACAAATGGGTTAAAACAGACAGAAAAGGGTTTTCACGCGTTTCAAGAATTAAATGACATCTGAAACCCTAAAAATAGACCTTCTTAATTAACTGAGGTTCCGATCATGATAAAATTCACCTAAACCCTCTAAAAATCATATAAAAATATTCTCTAGGGCTTGGTATCTTCAATTTGACCATCATAACCTAGTTTGACTTAGAACAAAGCCACAGATAAACTTTTGCCCTAATTTTGGTTTTTACGTAAATTACTGATAAACGCCAGTTTATCATCATTCTTATGCATTAAAACAAACCTATCTCTTAGGATTTTACTCCGTAAATGGGTTTTTGGGCTGCATTTAGGCATAAAATAGGTTAGGCATGCATTGCATCTTTTATCGTCTTTTTAATATGTTTTTGTGAGTGTTAGGGATGTACAGATATATAGATCCCTAAAACCCTAGCACTCAAGAAGGCAAATGGTGAAGGAGAAGCCCAGACTAGCTGGAACTCAGCCTAATCCAGCTCACCTCAGCTTGATCCAGCTCACCGCAGCTGGAACCTAGCTTACTTGAACTAGGGTTGGCTCATCCCAACTCCATTCAGCTAATCTCAGCTGGATGGCAGCTCAAGAGAGTTCACCTTAGCTCACCCTAGCTCAAGTCAGCTCAGATCCAGCTCAACTTAGCTGAGTCTAGCTCATCTCAGCTCCCACTAGTCCACAGGGAGCTCTAGCTAGCTCAGCTAAGTTGACAGGAGTTCATCCCAACTCAGATCCAGCTACATCCAGCTCCACTCAGCTATAGCCAGCTGAAGAAGAACTCATCCCAGCTCAGGAAGCTCAAGTCCAGCTCCCGGGGACTCAGCTTAGCTCAACTCAGTTGAGCTAAGCTACCTTAGCTGCCTCAACCAGCTTGATTCTCCCCGGGAGCACCAGACCTAGCTCACCTCAGCTCATTTTGGTAGAAGCTAGCTCACTTTAGCTTCGCTTAGCAACTAGCAAAGAACTAGCAAGCTAAGCCAGCTAGAGTAGCCCCATGCCAGCCTCTTCAGCAGCAGCCAACTCCAGCTCCAGCTCCAGACTTCTTCTCCTCAGCTCCTTCCTCCAAACCCTAGCTCCAACACCTTCTCCTCTACTCCTCCATTAGCTAAGCTAGCTTAGCTTAGCTTAGCTTAACTATGCTCCAACTTCCTTGGCTTGTACCACCCCAAAAACCCACCTACCAACTCCACCCAACTAGCTCCACCTAAGCTCCACATAAGCTAACCTACTTGGCACCAACCTAACCTACCCACCACCTCCAAAAGACACCTAAAAGTGGCACCAAAAACTACCCATAACCACCCCTTAATGGCGCCATTTTTCCCTCCAAAATCCCCCCTCATCTCCACCACACAATCCCCCTTGAATCCATCTCCACCATCCACCTAACTCCCCTTCTAGAAGACCCCATGTTGGCGCCAACATGGGGGTGTCTCTCCACCACCAAAAGACACCAACACCACCATAACCACCCCCTTTAACACCCCTTGGGTTGGCGCCAACTCACCCTAGCCATAGGATCACCAACCACCCTCATCCTTCCATCCTAGCCCTCCATTTCAAGGGGCACCTTAACCCCCCATCCTATTCTATAAAAAGCCACCACCTACCACCATTTTGGGGCATCCTCCCTTAGTATATTTTTCTACCTAAACCACCTATACCTACGGCCAAGAAGAAGGAGTAGAGAAGGAGATTAAAGGGGCACATCACCAGCTCCTTTGGTGCCTTCTTCTCCCCACTCTCTTCAACTTGAGCCACGCCAAGGAGGAGGACTCTTCCACTTCAAGGAAGATGGCCAGGCAAGGGAGAAGGACCTAGGGTGGACGTCCACCCTTGGAGAGAGGCTTAGGGCACACCCCCTTGGGCTTGCCTTGGAGGACATCACCTTGGCGGAGCACTGCAAGGAAGGAGTTGAAGGATTCTTTTCAAGCTTGGGAGCCACCAACCTTGGAGCAAGAAGCCCTCTTCTTCACCATCTATCTAGAGGATTTGTGTTTGCTTTTCTTTATTTTAATTTTTCTAGTAGTAGAAGCATTCCTCTACTAGCCTTTTTTGTAAAACATTTTTCAGTAATCTAGTTGCCTTGTTTGCAATTTTCTATTTTGCATTTCTACTTGCTTTGCTTTTTAGCATTTTTCACTCCCTCTCCCTAATTATTCTAGGCCTCCACTTGCCTAGAGTGAGTTTAGGGAGAGGCTCTACTTGCCACTAGAAAGTAGTAGTTAAATTGAAGTGTGAATTACCTTCCCGTCACCATTCCGCATGTTGTCTTAATTTAAAACAAAAAAAATGATATATTGAAAAATACCAAAAAGAAAGTTGAGGTTGTATTCCAAGCAAGAGAATCACTATTGCAAACATTTGGCCTCCTTGGACGACCCTAGATACTTCCCTATCTAGGAATATAAATTTAAGAGTTGATCGATTTTAAGCGTTACAACGACGTATTTTAACAAACCGCGTGAAATCGCTATCAATTACCCAGTCAAACTTGGTCAAAACTAAAATTCAACTTCACCATTGGATTCCTTAGGTCCAAATTAGGTTTGTACCAAAATTTGGGCTCAATATGAGATTGTCTTGACCTAGTTTGTAATTTAGTTCTATTTGATTCTTTTATCTCACACTCATGCTCCTAATTTTTGAATTTCTTAGAAATAGCCCCCCAGCTTTGTCATCATTTTCACAAAAAGGTCCCTGCCATCATGAAATCCTAATCCTACAACTCCAGCGAGGTTGTTTTGGCATGTTCTCCTTGATTCCTTGACGAATCCCTCTCATCTTTAAAAGGGAAGTTCGTCAAGGAATTCCCTTCCTTCTAAGTCAGATCCTAAGCCTTAAAAACTTCCCAATCTCTCATGCGAACGCATGAAAGATTCGGGTATATTTTGAGCTCCCAACTCTGGCGAGCTTTCCTAGCTTGATTTTGGCCTAGAACACCCTCAATTCCTCCCTCCTATTCTGGTCGAAAGGCTCCTCAAGCTCCAGGGCCTCCATCTTCATTCCTCGTCCGTTCGCAATACCGGCGACGGATTTGTCTCTCTCAGCTTCCTCCGCATCGTGCAATACCGGTCGACACCTCTATTTCCTTCGTCCTCACCATCCAACCCCCACCAAAGTCACCTTCTTCCTCGATGCCAACCACACTGCAACCATTGTCGCCTCTGCTCCCCTTCGTCCACCAAATACCTAGATAAGTTCCCTAACTCCCCTACTTCATTCACACACCAACCACACTTCATTTCAACCGCCAACTCGCCCTAATGCCCTCCGTCTTCTACCTCGCCGGGTACCTCTAGCAAGTTCGCATGGCCACTATGCTCCACCAAATTGGCCGCCATTCATCCCTACACCCCCGCCTCGACCCAAGGAGCAAAAGCCCTCTACCTATTTCATCAATTGCTCCTTCAAACACACCCCCGAACACCCCACCTTCACATGCCCGTCTCCGTCACCATCCGGCCACCACACACGACCATCCACCACACAACCACCACCAACGCACTCCATACCCTACGGTGAAGCTCTTGAACCTATTTAATAGGGTCGAGAGGCTGTATTTTGGATTTCAGGTGTTCGCTCTTCCGTTGCCATGGACGTAGCTTCAAGCGAAGCTTGAAGCCTTCTCCATTTATTGCAAGTTCCAGATGAAGCCTCCAGGTGATGCGAAACCTCTCCAGGGAGGTCTCCAGGTCCTCAATTGAGGATCTCTATAGCTGCAGCTCCCTCAATTAGACACGTCATTCACTACCAGCCACGTGAAGACAAGGGTGGGATTTAGTCCCACCTCAGAGATCTGTGAGGGTGAGAAGCCGCATAAATTGATTTTGTGTTGTGGGCATATCGCCTCAACACACGGGGGTGAGGTCCCCGCTCACCCTTCACCTGCTCCTCTCCCGTGACTTGTCCCCTGCGGGCCTAGCACTGACCCAACCCGCATAACCTGACTTCACTCCTCGGCTGCGATATCACGCCCGTAACCCTGGTCCTGGGTGCTCTTAGATCCGAATCCGATTGCTTGGTACTGTGGCCCTGGGAGGACGGATCCCAGAGAAAGAAAGGAGAGAGAGTGCGCGGGGACAGGGGGTTTTTCTCTGAGGATTAACGGCTGACACTTAGCCATTTGAAGAAGAAACCCTTCCCCTTGTGCGTGAAGAGAAGGAAGAAGAAGAGCGGTACCTTTGAGATTCAATAGAAGTGCACTGTGTACTTATCCTATGTGGATTTAAATTGATTAGTACTATTAAGATATTAAATATTATTGTGAGGGGTAATTGGTTATTCAAATCACCAGTTTCCCCCATTCTTTTTGCACTATTTAACATTTGCTCTCATTTACATGTCATTATTGTTTGGAGTTCTATTATAAATTGCTTATATTGTGCTTGAATTACAATCTTGAGATTCATATTTGCCACTTGCTCCCAGCGAACAACCTCAAATTTCTTTCGAGCATAAATTTTATTTGTTTTCCACACTGATTCGAACTGCACTACAACGCGACAATTTTAAAAACCCATTTCAGAGTGACTAACACCAGTCCCTCCCTCTAACTGGTTGGATTGATCGGAAAGAAGTAGATCAAATTGTTTCTTTATCTCAAGATGAGTTCTGGGAGTCTGTAGGTCTTTAGGCTAGCCCACTTAAGAACAGGTTTGATTGTTTGTATTGCAGGGTACCTTTCTTCCTCCCGTTCTATCATGGATCTTTCCACATCCTATTCGCACTTCCACTCCTACCCTCCTACCACCACTTATTCCCAAAAAATTATTATTTCAACCAGACTTATTCTCATCCAACTTCTAGTTGGGATAATTCTGATTGGGAATACAATTCCGGACCTCTGTGTTCAAGGTCTAACCCTGGATACCATGATCTTGATTCTTATCCTTCTCCGAGCTACGTCGATTATAGATCACCGCCCTCATTTGGATAACCCAATATGATCTACAATCAAGAAGGATACACTGATCCTTACCCCTCCCCAGAATACACTACCTGTAGGTCATCACCACCTTATGAACAACCTAAAATGACCTATTATCAAGAAGGGTATCAAGATCCTCAATTCGTTGACTCCTCTGCACTGAACCAAAACCCGCCCAACCCTTAACCAAACCATTTGGTTCAGGTTAACCAGGTCCAAGAGAAGGTCTTGGCTAACTTGAGCAATACTATACAATCTTTAGAAGCTCAGCCAACACTTTGCCCTGAAGAATTGGAGACCCTGATTGAAATGATTGATGATCTTAACAAGTATTTGTTAGATTGACTCTAGTATATTAAGGATAAAGACCTGGGTGAGTTTTTATTTGGGAAGTTATCAAAATTGAGGATGAGATTTATGATTACTTTAGTCCAATCTTGGGAGGATTCCCAAAATGAACCCCTAACAGGAGAGCCAATGTCAAAATCTGCTCAGGCACCTGTAGGGGGGGACACATTTTATGAGACCAGGGTTGACCAGGTTGTTCTAGAGCAATCAACTAAGGATGAATTGATTACTTCACCTGAGATCCCTGAGTCAGGGTACGAGGAAACATATGTCTCCATGGAACAGAAAGTGATTGATGATTTTGAGGCATACATTAATGCAAATTTACAATTCTTTGATTCTGAAGGTGAAGAATCATTATGCGAAGTCTCACCTGATGTTACAGCACACGATTTCTGTGAGACAACTGGGCCTGAGGAATTCGATGAATCATATGATGGCCCAATAACTAAGGAATTTGATCCTATTGGGGTTCGCTTAGCGGATTCAGATCCTCACTTTCTGAAGGAATCAATTCATAGCCTCGATCCTCAATCACACCCCATAAAGTTTATTGACGAATTTGATTTTGAGATCACTAGACCCAAGTCAATTCTAATTCAATCGCATCTTTTAGACGTGGAAATTTCAGATGGGGTGATTACCATGCATGAGATCCCGGAATTTGAAATACTGATTGCGGAGGATAGGAACTGGGAAATGAAGCTTTGGGAAGTTAATTTTGGAGGAAGCAGAAGATTGAGTCTAAGGGTTCCTATTTGTCTGAAACCATCAACTCTTTACCAAGACCCTTATGACATCTTTGACTCAGAGGATGTCCAACCCAAGCAAACATTCATTAATTATCCTTGAGTTTGATCTCTCTGTTATCCGACTTTTTGGACTTGGGTTGCATCCTCACAAATCGCAGGTCCAACCCTGCTTGCATATTGATCTCAAGTTTTGAATATTTTTTATTCAGAACCTTAGATATACTCGACCATGGGGTATGGGTCTGCAATACAATCTAGTCCACATCTGTGGACATCTTCTCCTAGCAGGTCCAAAGCTAAATTTTCTCATTCTGATTCTAACCTACACCTATGAATTCTTTATTTCTTCTTCTTTGTATAGTGTGAATAGCTGAAGGCACTAAATTCAGCACATATACAATTTCTTTTCATCTTGGAGCAGACCTGTTATTCACGCAATTCAGGTGCTTTCTACTCCACTCTATTTCATGTCTTTTTAATACAATGAGGACATTGCATTAGATAAGCATAGGGGGGTGGATATTCATCATTGAATTATTTCGTCAGCTTCGTAGATTCTTTTTGTTTTCTTTTTATTTATTTAAAAAAAATGTTGAATTAGGAAAGAGAACTTGGGCTTTAGAAAATTTTCAATCTTAAGAAATAAAACTATATGATTTGAACACTAAGACCCTTCAGGTCTTCAGGCTTAATCAGCCTGGGTGTCCACTAAAATGTGAACTTGTTTCTCGATTCCTCGCCATTCTAAATTCATATTTTAATTGGTTAAATAAGTTGGGGTGATAAGTACACGACTTGTCAACCCGCTCTCTGATTTGAGGGGATTTTAAGTCTAAGCATCTACACACTTTTCGCACTGACTCGCTTTTCGATGGTTTTAACGAAAATTGGGTAGCTAATGAACCTTCTAGGATGGTATGGTTGGCAAGTTATCGTGAGTAACAACCCATTGGTAGGTTGTCCAAAACCCAGTCACACGACCATTCTTTTCATGCTGCCTTTAGGTAAATCTTAGATCAAGGAAGTCACCTACTTAAAAAATAAAAAAAAAAAAAGAAAAGGAGAAAAGAAAAGAAAAAGAAATAAGCCACACTTCACCGCACGAGTATGGCTGACAAGTTATCATGGATAACATCCCATTGGTAGGTTGTCTAGAACCCAACTCAAGAAATGCACTTATAATTCCACAACACTTACGAAGAAGTGGAGAAGTAGAATAAGCCAGGGAGATATACACCGGGTTTGCCCTTTTGTTGTCCCCATAAAAATAAAAGTAGGGAGAAAGCTACCGGTTGAATAGATACACCTTTAGACAGAATTTCTTTTCAAGGTCACCTAGGGGTGTAGAAACCTGAAGTCCATTTTAATCGCCGATCAATGAGTCTATCACATTTCACACAAAGATGCTTAGAACTTAGGGTTCTCTTCGAGTCTTGGTTGGGTTGAGTGGCCGTAGAAAGCTACTCCAAAACCCTAAACTCAAGAGTCCAAAAAAAATAGAAAAGAAGAAAAGAAGAAAAAGATCATTCTTTGAATAAGGAGATGTTCATTTTGGCAGTCACCAGAGCGTTGTTGTGTGATGAGTCCATTTAAATGGACTAATATTATGCCGAAGTAACTTTAATTGTATCTTTTAGGTTTGTTAATAACTATATCAAGTTATAGAATATTTGTATGCATCATGATTTAAGTTTATGACATTCTATAACTTAATAGGTAATGATTTTGTTGTTTTTATGTGTAGGTATTATATTTAGAAAGAGCAAGGGTTGGGGAGCAAATTTCCACAACAACCGACCGCATCTTTTCCCTTTTCTCCGGCCAGCCGCAACTCCTCCCGCATGTTTATCTGATATTCCGCTGCCCTCCCTCAACAAATGCCGGCCAGAAATAGTTAAGGGATTTGAAAATCCCTTAACTCACGCACGCGGGGAGGGAGAGGAGTTAAAAAGCACGCAGATAAAGGAGAGGAGGATCGATCTTCCCCCTTGCGGGGAACAACCCCAAGCGTGCATGGTGGACCAGCGCACGCCCTACTCCTTCCACGCGCGCTCCAACCTCTCCAACGCCACCTCTGCCCGCACCCGCCATCACCAAGTTCTTCACCGCCTAGCACTCCCAGCAGGCGCGCAAGCCAAGCACCTCCAGCACTCCCAGCAGGCACGCAAGCCAAGTACCTCCAGCACTCCCAGCAGGCGTGCAAGCCAAGCACCTCCAGCACTCCCTGCAGGCACGCCTCAGCCTCACCGCCTTCAGGCGCACCCCTGGCGCCCGCTCCTGCACCGCACTGCCCTCACCCACGTCCTACTGAGTGCACTGACGCCCGCTCACGCACCCGCTCCAGTGCACGCGTTCCTCCTCCTCCAGTGCTCTCCACTGCAGAGTGACCCACAGACACCCCAGCGCGCCTCAACCTCCAGCACCCGCCTTCGCGCCCATCCTGCAGGCGCATCTACAGATCGCCTCACCCACGCCCCCTCCTTCAGGCAGCCAGGTGCACCCTTAACTCCCGCAGGCACCGCAACCTACGCCCGCAGGCATCCAGCGCTTGCTGCTACAGGCACCGCGCACACCGCAGTGCCTGCTCCGCTTCAACACCCACAGGCGCTACCTCCCTTCCAGCACCTTCAACCCCCGCAAACGCTGAATCGCGCCCGCTCCTTCTCCACCTTGTGCTCCCACAGACCCGCGCCTCAGCCCGCAGGCGCCCGCAGACACTACACCGTGCCCTCCTTCCTGCCTGCAGGCACGCGCACGCCAAACTCCTCCTGCAGGCGCTTGCGCCACAGCCACAGCACCTTCACGGCAGTAGCAGCCTCCTCCGATGTCTTCTCCTCCACCGTCTAGCCACCTCCAGCCATCTCCGTCGACGCCGCGGCCTCCATCGGATAGCCCTCATCCTCGCCAACATCCCTTGCTCGTGAAAGCCCCGCCAGTGCTCTCTCTCTCTCTCTTGCAAGGAGGAGAGAGAGAAAATGCTATGTTTCCTCTCATATTAAAAATTACATTCACCGCCATTGCCACCAGAATTTGATTTTTATTTATTATTATTATATTGTGGCAAAATTGCACATGCACACTCATATTCTCTGATAATTGCACATTAATGATATTCACTTATTTCAAGATTGGTTTTAGGCTTAACCTGTGCACTAATTTTCTCTAATACACGTCACATGAAAATTACATAAAATTATCATATATTTATTGAAGATTTCAGTGAGGAAAAATTACACATATATCCTTATCTTTTTAAGTTATTGTGAATCTACCTTCCATCGCATTTTATGTCAAATTTGAATAGGGATTTCACAATTTACCGAAAGAATATAAAATAATCAAGAGTTTATTGCATAATTGCCTCTCTGTGGACACAACCCGCTCTTCTATAAGTGGTTATTTTTATTTTTGATTAGTCGATTTTTCCACCACTTAAATACTACAACGCAAAGCAGAAAGTCAACTCTTTCATTGTGTCTTTATAGTTCAGGTCATAGTTGAAATCTCTAAGTGTTGAAAAATAACTATTGCCCAAGAAATCTAACCTAATTCTCTTATAAATAGCATATAGTTTTGCTAGGGACTAACAAAAGATAGGCATGGGGTGGTGATGTAAACATGTTTATATCACATAAACTATCTATTTTTGCATGTTCTTAGACATAGAGTTGCATCATATATTATAAATATTGAATAATATGCATCATCTTGCATTTAGGTTAGGTTGTATAAAGTTTAGGTTATTTTTTTTTTTTTTGTGGTCAGGTAACAGGGCGACATTTAATCGAGACCTCGAATTGAATATCCAACTGTACGGATCTGATCAGGGTGACAATCGGAGTTCAATGACTCCAAGATCGCCCTGAGCGAAGTTCCGTAGCATCAGATATAATCCGAGGAAGGTCGGAGATCAAGGGCCAAGATGGTGTAAATCCACACTTCAAATGACAAATCCAACTGCACAACTGGGTTCAGATCGACAATCGCAGCCCAACAGCACGAAAATCAATCCAATCCGACATCCGTGGCACCATCTACAACACATAAAAGATGGACAGCCAAGATGGCGCCACGTGGTTCCATCTCAGCCGCCCACACTGACCAAATGCATCCACCCCCTCTCTCTCCTCGCACGCACGATCAAATCTAGGTTGTTGGATCTTCATCCAATGGCCAATCACGCTTGAGCCTAAGTTAAAACCACGACCATTTGCGAAGACACCATAGTGGTCTTGAGCGAGCCTCTCAACCCACGAGCACGAGTTTGAATCGCGGCGAGGGTAGCGAAGGCAACAGTGGGCATGCACAATCAAAATTCGACCACACGATCCTCATCAAGTGGCCATGGAGGCGACGATGTGGCGCACCAGATGAAGGCCGCGCTACACGCACGTGATGGCGCACTTCTGTATGTGCCATCGCACACACTGGCGCGCGATGAAGTGCAGGCGCGATGCGTTTAAGCCGGCCGATCTTACGATCGAATGGCTAAGATGAAAAGAACATGGGCATACGTTGAAGTGCGAGGAGAAGAAGAGGCGCGCAACGTGCGTGCGCACACTGCCCACGATCTAGGCTTTAGTGACAGTTTTATCCGTCACTAAAGACCCCTGATTTAATGTCTTAAAGTGTTATGATCTATTTGCCCTCTCCAATCTACACCTATATATAGCCCTACAACCCCCATACTTTCTTCATCCCTTCCTTCACCTTTCTCCCCCTCCAAAGCACTAAAGAAGCTTGTCCCAAACCCGGGATGCTCCTCTAGAGTCAAAGTTTTTTCACCCCCGTTACGGAAGTGGATCCTACGATGACGACAACACCCTGCTTCACCCCTGGTTCTTCCTACTCTGTTCTTCGTCCTCCGTCTTCCAGGCATCATCCCGTCCGACTCGTCCTCCAAGCAGCCGTCGAGGAGGATAACTTCTCCCCACCTTTTTATCACTTTCTAGTGTAGATTTCCTACTTTCTAGTGTAGCAAGTAGTTGTAATGAACATTGCTCTATGATAATGAAATCCATGTTTATTCTATCTCTATTTTCTCTTTATTTGTAATATTCTCTCTTTTTCTTCTATTATTTATCTTTTAAGTAGATAGCTAGTTTAGATTCAATTCAACCAACTAATCTGCTTCGTGACAAATAAAATAAACATGATTTTTAATCAAACGTCCACCTCCCTGTATTCAACCCGGAATTCTTTTCGAGTTTTGGTAAAATTTATCTGTTGATGGTTTTTCTCGCAAATCAAACTACAATGATGTGTTTTCCAAAACTCAACTCCGTTTGCACAGATTTTCCACTACAACATTTTGGCGCCATTGCCGGGGAATCTCCGATCCAACATTTTGGCGCCGTTGCTGGGGAGGCGACGATCTTTGATTTTTCATGTTTTCCCGCCTTACTTATCTTTTACCTCACTTCTCTCCTTCTCATTGTGATTGCAGGTACTCTCTTGAGACAAGCAAAAGCGGTAGATTAAAGTAAAGTGCTGTTGAAGGGTCTGTAAGTTCACCTCCACCTCCCACCCACTAGTTTTCATTCTACCAAGTAATAACACAAACACAAATCCACCTAGGTGTTCTTATAAACTCTAAGGTTAGTTTTTGATTGTTTGTTTGTCACCTCCACCCACCTCACCCTCCACATATAAAAGAAAAATTTTAAAAAATCTCACAGAGGTACACAACCTCTTCTAATTTTCAAACTCAACTGGTAAATCGATCTTTGGAACCGATACACACATCCAAACATATAATTAAGTAGAAATCAGATTAGGTAATCACTTGTTTGCCTAACTAAGTGGTGCATCAGGCCAATTGTTTGAGTTGTTTGGGTCGTACCACTTCAATTAAAATCAACTCATCAAGTAGCTACCATATAGGTTCAACTTTTAGGAATTTACCAAGCACTCCACGTTCTTTTTAAGATTTAAAGGAAAACATCTTCACCTGTGCTTTCAAAACTTGGTGTGCCAACTGAACTTGATTGAATACACCTAAAGTTGAATCCTAAAAGCTACTAAGCAAGATTTAAACCCTAAAATTCACCTCATCCAAAAATAATCTTGCTTGAAAATCATTGGTTGCGCACGCACAAACATCAATCAATCATTAAGGGCACAACCCAGATAAAGGGCCCATCACATTCCAAAGTACATTCAAACCTAACCCTAATTAAAACAGAGTAGACGTTCACCTTAAGGATTGGACTCGCTCTTCAGAGCCCAGACCAAGATTATTTTCGATTAGTCTATTTCTACCATTCAATCTAATGTCTAGCTAGGGGAGTAGAATCAAATGATCGCGACTAGGGGGTACACTAGGAGCCAGAGGCGCAAGCCAAAGGAAGAACCTTCTCCCCAGTCCCTCCCTCTAACTGGTTGAATTGACTGGAAAGAAGTAAATCAAATTGTTTCTTTATCTCAAGATGGGTTTTGGGAGTCTGTAGGTCTTTAGGTTAGACCACTTAAGGACAGGTTTAATTGTTTGTATTGCAGAGTACCTTTCTTCCTCCCGTTCTATCATGGATCCTTCCACATCCTATTCGCACTTCCACTCCTACCCTCCTATGACTACTTATTCTCATCCATCTTATAGTTGAGATAATCCTGATTGGGGATACAATTTCGGACCTCCGTGTTCAGGGTTTAACCCTAGACACCAAAATCTTGATTCTTATCCTTCTCCGACCTACATTGATTATAGATCATTGCCCTCATTTGGACAACCTAATATGATCTACAATCGAGTAGGATATGCTGATCCTTACCCTTCCTCATATTACAATGCATATAGGTCACCACCCCTCTTTGAACAACCTGAAATGACCTATTATCAGAGAGGGTATCAAGAACCTCAGTTCATTGACTCCCCTACACTGAACCCAAACCCGCCCAACCCTGAACCAAACCATTTAGTTTAAGTGAACCAGGTCAAAGCTGAGGTGTTGGCTAACTTAAGGAATACCATACAATCTTTAGAAGCTCAGCCAACACCTTGCACTAAAGAATTGGAGTCCTTGATTGAAATGATTGATGATCTGAACAAGTATTTGTTGGATTGGCTCCAAGATGTTAAGGATAAGGGCTTGGATGAGTTTTTGCTTGGGAAGTTATATAAATTGACAATGAGATTTTTGATTGCTTTAGTTCAATCTTGGGAGAATTCCCAGGATGAACCCCTAACAGGAGAGTTGATGTCAAAATATGCTCAGGCACCTATAGGGGGAACACGTTTTACGAGACCAGGGTCGACCAGGTTATTCTAGAGCAATCAAATAAGGATGGTTTGATTTCTTCACCTGAGATCCCTGAGCCGAGGAATGAGGAAACGTATGCCTCCATAAATCAGAAAGTGATTGATTTTGAGACATACATCAATGCGGATTCAGATTTCTTTGATTCTGAAGGTGAAGAATCATTATGTGAAGTCTCACCTGAGTTTACAGCACACGATTTCTGTGAGACAACTGGGCTTGAGGAATTTGATGAATCATATGATGGCCTAATAACTGAGGAAATTGATCCTGTTGGGGCTCACATGGCAGATTCAGATCCTTACTTTTTGAAGGATTCAATTCAAAGCCTTGATCCTCAATCACACCCCATTGAGCTTACTGAAGATTTTGATTTTGAAATCACTAAACCCAAGTCCATTCTGATTCAGTCATCTTTTAGACCTGGAAAATTTAGACGATGTGATTAATATACAGGAGGTCTCGGAATTTGAAAGTCTGAATGAGGAGGATAGAAGTTGGGAAATATTGATATGGGAAGTCAATTTCGGAGGAAGTAAAAGGCCGAGTCTAAGGGTTCCTATTTGTCTGAAACCACCAACTCTCTACCAAGACCCTTATGACATCTTTGATTCAGAGGATATCCAACCCAAGCACAAATTCATCGATTATCCTTTTGAGCTTGATCTCTCTGTAACCTGACTTTTTGGTCTTAGGTTGCATCCTCATAAATCGTAGGCCGAACCCCGCTTGCATACTGATCTCAGGTTTTTGATAATTTTTATCCAGAACCTTAAACATACTCGACCATGGGGTACGGGTATGCATCACAATCTGGTTTACATCTATGTGAAATTCATTAAGCACAGTAAGAAGAGGTTAAGCTAAAGAAATGAACAAAGGAAGAAAAAGAAAGGAGAGAGAGAGAGAGAGCAACGATGCAGCAGTAAAGAATAGAAGTAAAGAAGAAACAGAGAGGACTGAAAATTAAGAAGTAAGAGTGAAAATAAAGAGAGAATCAGACATCTCTTGTTGTAATCAAACTTCTAATTTCTACTTTTAAGATGACCAATAATATTTTTAGACATCTAATTTGTGCTTTTATTGCTATAACATGTCTCCTCTTGCTATTTTGAGCTTAATTGATGTAATAAAGGCATTATATTCATTTGTTTAGCAATTTCTTACCTTTATCTTTTGTAAATATCTACATTTGAAGTAATAAACACATTACTTAGTTTTAATGCTAAATCATGTGTAAATATGTTTCTTTCTAATGGAATGTCGCATGTGTTAATTTGATCTATCTCTTATGCAATTATTCATACACTTAAAGTATTTTAATTATAATTTGATTGATTAAGTAGTTAGTAATTTATGTTTAGGAATTAATGGTGAATTAAGCTACTATTATGCCTCCCAATGAACGACCTGGACTCAACCAGTTAGAAAGAACTTAAAACCTAAAATGTTAGGTTAACTTGACCCTATAATACACTCACAACGTTAATTCGAGTTAACCTAAGTTACTTTCTCATGCAATTAATTAAGCCTAAATAACTTAATTAATTATGTTGAGGATTTAAACGATCAATGACGGAGAGATTATCGCTTATTTATGATAGCAACAGAATGATACATCGTTGTAATTAATGTGGTGAAAATCTCTCAATCAAAGATTAAAATAGATATGAATTTAAACCACAAAAAGGATGTCGTATCCACAGGGAGGAGCAGACAAATAAATTCACGAGTAGAGGAATATACTATTTGCAGACACTATCGCAACTTTAATGCGATGAATGTGCTATTTTAAACGAAGCTTACAATTTCATTAAAAGTTCAAGGTTATTTATGTAATTTTCACATCAAGCATTAAGCTCCAAAAATATGTATATGGTGCATGTGTAATGGCATATCATGTAAATTCAACTTGCATGCAAATCTGATTTGAAATTCAAAGTTAAATGATACACATAACACAAGTGAAGTAATTTCAGGAAACTATGAGTGCATCAATGCAATGTGGCCTGAATAAAATATTAATATCTAAATGGCAATGGAATTAAATGTAAATATTAATTGAGTATAAAATAGAGGAAACTTCCTCTCTTCCTTACGCGTACGAGGAGGCTTCGTGGGAGGAGCTACGCGGCGGGAAGGAACGTCTCAACAAGGGCTACGCAATGGTGGTGACGCGACGGCCGGAGGTGGTCGGCTGCCAGAGAGGAGCACCGACCTATCGCCGACAGGTGGCTGCACTGTTGCTGTGGGCGTGGCTCGCGGGGGCACGTGGTTTCGCTGCACTTGCGCGCAGTTGCGTGGCTACTGTGGTGCTTGCTACAGGTGGCATCTTTTGGTTCCTACAGGGTGTTGGAGATGAAGAAGCTGACGAAGAGGAGGTGTCATGCAGTCTGCAGTGCGCGCCTCTATGCACTGTGGTAGTGTGGTGAGCGGTGAGGGTGTGGGTGGCTGGGGACACAAGGGCACTGGAGGGTGGGCGCAGCACCTATGGGCAGCTGCTGCCTGTGGTGAGGGAAGGCTCTGATGCTGCTAGGAGCGCTGGTGCTGCTAGTAGCGCTGGAGGCTAGGCGCGCAAGGGCGCTGAAGGGGGCGCGCAAGGGCGATGGTACAGGGCACGGAAGGGCGGTGGATGCAGGGCGCAGGCTGGAAGCCGCAATTGTGGTAGTAGTGCAGGTGATGGGTGCGGTGAAACCTTGGCGCTGTGAAGGTAGTGCAAGTAGTTGCAGGCGTGCGGTGGAGGGCATTGGCGCATAGTGCTTTCTAGTTGCACAGTGCACGTAGTACTTCTCAATGGATTCCCTCCAAGACCCTCCGCCTCTCGCTCTATATCTCCTCTCTTCCGCCCCTCAAGGGATTTTCAAAATCCCTTGCTAAATATGGCCAGGACTATTTTATTCTGTTGAGGGAGGACGGCCGTAGGTTAGATATTTGTGGGGAGGTGTTGAGGCCGGCAGGAGGTTGAGAAAGGTGTGATGCAAAAAGTCGCGTGATTTGTAAAAGAAGATTTTTTAATATCGTTGTAACACGCGAATTCGCATACGCTTTTAAATTTGTATCCTAGATAGGGGAGTATCTAGGGTTGTTCAAGGAGGAAAAAAATTGCAATTCAATTCCCTTGCTAAAAATAAATCTCAACTTTCTTTTTGGTATTTTAAATATATATTTTTTTTGTGTTTTGAAATAATACGAGCAAAGTGCGAATTGTGGCGAAAAAAAGTGCTAACACCTAAAATGCTAAGCTGAAACTTAAGAGATTAAAATTTCCACTACCTAAGCTCACTCTAGGCAAGTGGAGGCCTAGAGTAATTAGGGAGTGGAAGTAGAATAAGTGCTAGAACAACAGTAACAATTGCAATAGGAAATGAAAAAGAAGGCAATTTGATTACTAGAATTTGTGTTCTTTTCAAAGACAAGTAGAGGAATGCTGCTACTAGAAATGAAAAAAATCTAAAAGCAATAAAAGAAACATAAATCCTCTTGCAAAATTTGGTGAAGAAGAGAGTCTTCTTGCTCCAAGCCTAGCTGCTCCTTGGCTTGAAAAGAGGGCCTCCTTCTTCTCCTTCCTTGAGAGCTCCTCCAAGGTGGATGCTACCACCTTCAATGCTCTCCTCCAAGGGGTGGGCATGCACCACCCTCAAATTCTCCTCCAAGGTGGAGTGGACCACCTTCAAGATCTCCTCCAAAGATCTTCCTTTCCTGGCTCCTCCTTTGGCTAGCGCGGGCTCAAGAGAGAAGGGAAGAGGGGAAAGCACCAAAGGGACAAAATATCCCCCTTAATCTTCTTCTTCTTCTTCTCTCTTGGGCGTGGGCTCTAGGTAGAGTATGAGAGTGAATTTGCTAGCCAAGGATGGTTTGAATGGTGGTGGGTAGTGGTCTTTTTATAGGGTAGGATGGGGGGTTAAGGTGACTCTTGAAATGGAGGGCTAAGATGGGAAGATGGATGTGGTTAGTTGATCCTAGGGTTAAGGATGGTTGGCACCACCTAAGGGGTGTAAGGGGGTAGTTAGGGTTGGTCAAGGGGCACCAAAAAGTGGCGCCAACCATGGAGAGGTGTGACAGCGATGGCTTCGAGAGATAACCGGGTTTAATTGTTATGTCGATGTAATATAGCCAGTTATTGCCATCACTTCAAATATAAAATTTTTTACTCGGAAAATAAAAGAGTTCCCGAGGTCGAACTCAGGGAGCAAGTTGTATTCTAGATATATACATGTTTCTTTTACAAAAAATAAACAAAGAGAGAGAAAGAATTTGGTGTCTTTTTTTTCTTTGTTTCTCCTCGTCTCAGATCTTCTTCTTCTTGTCTACAGAGGTGATGTTCTTCTTCTTGTTCCAGCAGTTCTTCCTTTTTCTTCTGTCTTTCTTCAGATCTTCTTCTTTCTTCTTTGTTTTTCTTCTTTCAGTTCTTCCCTTGTTCTTTCGTCTTCTTCCCTGCCTCGCCTTCTTCTGTCGCTTTTCAGATCTTCTTCTTTCTTCTTTTCTTTTTCCAGTCCGGACGTCGCCCCTCCTTCTTTCTTCTTCTCCCTTCAGGACGTCGTCTGATTTCCAAATCAGACGACTTAAACTGCCTGTTGCTATAGTGTCTCCCTCAGCTTCCTTCTTCTTCCGCGGTCCTTCTTGCCTGCACACTTCAGAGTTTTACGTCAGAGGCAAAACCTACTCTACCCTCTCCCCCCGCGTCTCTCTCTCTCTGAAACCACTCTTGGGAAAGCTCTCCCAGAGCTGCCGGGTAATCGGGTACGGGTCGTGCCCCGGTCCAGGCCCACCGGCGTGCGTGGTGGGCGAGGAGTGCAGGTCAGTCTAAGTCGGGTCGGGTCAGGTCCGCGGGGCGTGAGCGCGGACAAGACCGGGTAACCGGGCGGGTGAAGGGGACCTCACCCCGTGTGCTGAGGCAGTAAGCCTCCAGCACTTTTGCGTCTTATATCGCTGCGCCTCTTCGGACTTTTCCGAGGTGGGACTAAATGTCCCACCTCAATTGCGCGCCCGCAGCTGGGAAAGCAGCGGGAGATCGCGGCGTCACGCGAAGCCTTCTGCCTTAGCTGCGAGCCTGGTGTTTTGTCGAAACGCCTCGCAAGGCCTGGGAGTCGGATCTGGGCATGGCGCTGAGCGTGGCGTGCCTGTAGCTGCAGGCGGAAGCAGCTCCTTCTGCACGGCAATGGCGGCGGAGGTCGGGCGGCCTGTTCACAGAAAAACGGCCTCTTGGCCTAATCAGAAAGTGCCAGGAGCTTCGCCAAGGTGCGGCGAAGCTCGTGTGGGTGGTGGCGAGGCGTGGGGCGGCGTGCGAGGGCTGCCCTAGGTCGGACTGTGGGTCGGAGGATGGGTTTGTTGGGGGAAGCGTTACGGAGGTGTGGAGTGGCAGTGAAGGGGTGAGGGGTGCTCAGTGTGATGAGGCGGAGGTGCGGTGAGGGTCGGCAAGGTGTGTGAGGCTGTGGAGCGATGGGAGCATCTCGCCGGAGGGTGGCCGGAGGCGAAGGGGGTGACGATGGTCAGGGTCGGTCGAGGGCTTAATTGAATAAATTGAAAGCAGGGAAAGAAAGAGGAGAAGGGGAGTAGTTCTAGCTTACTTGCAGGGACGAAGGGGGAGGAACAGGGCGACAGTCGTATCGACTGTCGCCGGAGAAGACGATGCTCAGGGAAAGGGGCGGCGGTGAGCAGAGAGCCGGAGAGGCGCCAGCTGGGTGCGGCGTGGCGCGGGAAGAGCAGGGGAGGAAGTCTCTGCTGCTGGTATTGCGGCAGAGCGAAGAGGAGAAGGGGGAGGAACCGCCGGAGCTGGTGAGCGTCTGCCGGAGAGAGAAGAGAGGAAAGTTGGGGGTTTTCTCCGTCAGATCCGAGCTGCCCTGGTCGGTGGAGCAACGGGGGGTATTTATAGGGATCAAACAGGGAGGAAGGCGGAGGGAGACGACGTGTCTCCCTCGCCGGAGGATGGCCGGAAACAAGAACCCATACCGTCCGTGCGTTCGCACGGCCAGTATGGTGGGTTATAACGACCAGGGGGTGTCTCTGCGACGGCTGACGACGCAGGGCACCCCCGGTTTACTTGCCAGGTCCCCCCCCTCACCCTGCGCGGCGCCATGCTCCGCGCAAGGTCGCCGGAGCATGGTGCTGGCAGGTTTTGCAGGGGGGACCTGATCGCAAATAACGAAGGAGAGTTAGGGGCCAAAATGCGAGGGTTCAAAAGTTGAGGGCCAAAGAGTAAATATATGAGGACCAAAGTGTAAAGTCGGTCAAGGAGGTTTCTTCTTAGGCTCAAGTTTTTATACATGACTAATTAGGACCTAAGGAATCTGATGGTGAATTTCATTTCTATATTAAACCTTGTTTGACCGGTCAATTTACGCAAAAACCCAAATTAAGTTATTAATTGGGCATGGTTCTCAATGTAGGTCAAAATGGGTTCTGAAGGCCAAATTGAAGGTTCTAAACCCTAGAGATTATTTTTCTATGAATTTTAGAGGGTTTATTCTATTTTTACTTTGCCTCGAACCTTGTGAATTGAAGTGGGTTGTTTTAGGGTTACAGATTATCATTTAGTTTCTTGGAATTGCTGTAGCCCTTGCTAGATCATTTCATCCCACTTTTATTCTTATTAAGTTGCTTTGACCTGTGTTTGGGCCATGAATTACCCTGTATGCAGATTATACTGGTAAAATTACATTTTTACCCCTTATGACTTGTTTTCTCCTTAAACTCAGAATTCTCTGAGTTAAGCCTTTCCTTGAGTTATGTAGGAGCTTTTATCCTTTGTATTGGGTCAAAATGAGCTAGTTATGGCTCATGATGAGGTTCTCATCATACTCCCATGCCTAGCTTTTGCTAGTCCCTTAGCAAAAACTTAAGGTTTCAACCCTTGTTCTAGACCATGAAGTTTTTAATAATTTTAGATAAGTGCCTTTTTTATTTGAGCATAGATTAGGTTAGAATGCTGACCATAGGCCTAAAAGGTACTCTAGTACCAATCAAGATCCAAATCTGTCTAGCCTTAGCCTCAGTCTTTAGCAAAGGTTTTTAAGGTCCACAAGAACTAACCTAAGGTTTATTGGACTTTGTGGTTAAAGCACCCGTGCTTGAAATGATTTTAGCCCTGGCTCAGTTCGCAGTGCGTTTTGTAAGAGAGAGATAGAAAGTTTTTCTGTTTGGAGAGTTTTCTCTCTCTTTTTCTTTTTAGTTCTAGCCTAGGATTGGCTTTTCAACACGGTCTGTATCAGATTCCTTGCTCCCATCATCAATCCTCAAGGGTTCCTGGCGATCGATGCTTCGAGATAGCACCGCCCATGGCAACCCCCGGAACCCTGGCTATTGAGATTTCGAGATAATCCCATCCATGATGTTCCGTGGCCGAATCCAGACCCTGGCAATTGACACTTCGAGATAATGCCATCCATGGAATCTGAACCAGCAGAGTGCTTACATGCCCCCAGTAGGATATGTAAATATCCTAAGAGACAAGCACCGAGGAGATGATATTTTGTTACGCATCTTCGAGGGGATTTCCCGCCTCTCCGCGCTGGGAACTCGTCCAAATCAACTTGTGTTGATCGGCCGCTACTATTCTAGGTGTTCTTTTCAGAATTTTACGACGCTTCTGCGTGATTCTGATTTTTACGCTTACTGAACCAGGCTGTGTGTGAGGTTAGGGTGCTTAGGTTACCGAGTCCCGTAAACCAAAAATTAGTTAACGAGGCCGAATACTCCCTAAGCCTTAGACCTAATACTTCAACTTTTCATTTTCCTCAACCTCTTGAGGAGTGTCCAGATCTTAATGGGTACTAAGAGTCTATTCAAGAATGCCTAAGGTTTGCATTCTTTACTAATCTCCTTGTGCACTTTTCTTGAATGAGGTCTAGAACTTAGGTTAATTCCTTAGTTTCTTACTAATGACTATCACTTTTTCTCATAATTTTGTGCTCCTTTTTCATTTTGTTTCTTTTCTCCTTCACAAAATTTCCTTCTCCTCTTTTCCTCTTATTCTTTTTCGAAAATTTTTTTTTTTTTTATTTTTATGGTGTTTTTGGCATATGTGAATTTTTTTTGTTTGAAACCTTTTCTTACAAGTTTTGCACTTTCATACCCCCCCATGCCTAAGATTTGCAATGTCCTCATTGTAACCTAGGGGGTCTTAGTTCATTCCTTAAGACAGAAATTTGGATGAGTGGATGGGTCGGGTTGAATTTTTGCGGACGATTTCAAATCCCAGATGCAAGCATCTGAGTTGGGGTCGGCTGTCTACAAGGGTGAACTTCGAGTGCTAAAAGGTGTCAGAACAAGTTTCAGGTTTACAAAGAGAATGACGGGCTGCCTCCCGTTAAGCGCTGAGTTTTACGCCATCGGCTGGGCGCAATAAGCTCAAGGGGAAAGGAGGATATAAGATGCCTCAGCCAAATCAGTAGAAGTTACATCAATGAACGGCTTGAGTCTCTGACCGTTCACGATGAAAGGTTCAGAATCGTGGCTGAGTGGACTGATTTCGATTGCTCTATTTCTAAAAACCTGTCGGACCAAATATGGTCCGACCCACTTAGATCTCAGTTTTCCTGGGAAGAGTTTGAGTCGGGCATCAAAGAGTAGGACCTTTTGACCAGGATGAAAGATCTTTCTCGAGATGTGTTTGTCGTGGAAGGCTTTAACCCGCTCCTTGTAGATTTGCGAGTTCTCGTACGCGTCTAGGCGTAATTCATCGATCTCGCTGATTTGGAGTTTTCTGTGGGTCCCAGCCTTGGAAAGATCTAGATTACAGTTCCGTAGTGCCCAATAGGCTTTATGCTCCAGTTCTACGGGAAGGTGGCATGCCTTTCCGTACACCAGTCTAAAGGGAGACATGCCCAATTGGGTCTTGTGGGCTGTCCTATAGGCCCACAATGCTTCCGGAAGTCGGGACGACCAGTCCTTCCTGTCAGGTCGAACAGTGACTTGCAGGATTTTCTTGATCTCCCGATTAGACAGCTCAGCTAGACCATTAGTTTGGGGGTGGTAAGGAGTAGAGATTCGGTGAGACACCCCGTATTTGGTCATCAGTGACCTAAACTGAGCATTTGTGAAATGGGTCCCCCCATCAGAGATTATTGCACGAGGAATCCCGAACCTTGAGAAAATGTGTTGATGAATGAATTTGAGAACGATTTTGTGATCACAGGTTCGGGTCGGTATGGCTTCGATCCATTTGGACACGTAGTCCACAGCCAACAGAATGTATTCGAAACCATCCGAAACAGGAAAGGGGCCCATAAAATCAATCCCCCAAACATCAAAGATTTCGCATACTAGAATCGGTTGCATAGGCATCATGTCGCGATGGCTCATGTTGCCCAAAGTCTGGCAACGACTGCATGCCTTGCAGTGACTATATGCGTCTTTGAACAGTGTGGGCCAGTAAAAGCCGCACTGGAGGACTTTTGATACGGTTTTATGTCCGGCAAAATGGCCACCGCATGCCTGGTCATGGCAGAAAGAGAGGATATTGTTGACTTCCCCCTCCGGGACACATCTCCGGATGATCTGATCGGCACCTATGCGGAAGAGGTACGGGTCTTCCCAAATGTAATACTTGGCATCGGAGCGTAATTTGTCTTTCTTGGCCTTCGGCCAATCGGACGGGATCTGATGAGATGCCAAGTAATTTACTATATTAGCAAACCATGGAAGGCTAGTACCAATAGTCAGTAGGTGCTCATCGGGAAAATGCTCAGTGATGGGTCCGGACGGGTCAATTATTTCAGAAGGAAGACGGGACAAGTGATCAGCTACCACGTTTTGCTTTCCCGCTTTGTCGCGAATCTCAAGGTCAAATTCTTGCAACAGCAAGATCCATCGGATTAATCGAGGTTTCACGTCCTTCTTTGCAAGGAGATGCCTCACAGCTGTGTGATCCGAGTATATGATGACACGGGAACCCAGAAGGTATGATCTGAACTTTTCTAGGGCAAATACTACAGCTAGCAGCTCTTTCTCAGTAACCGTATAGTTACGCTGAGCCTCATCGAGTGTTTTGCTGGCGTAGTAAATGACCACAGGTTTCTTGTCAATTTTCTGTCCCAAAACCGCTCCTACAGCGAAGTCGGATGCATCACACATGATCTCAAAGGGTTGAGACCAATCAGGGGACTGTAGGATCGGGGCTTGGGTGACTCGGTCACGCAGGATTTCAAATGCTTGAGTGCATTCCTTGGAGATTTCGAAGGGAACATCCTTGGAGAGAAGAGTGGTCAGGGGGCGTGCGATTTTTGAAAAATCAGGGATAAATCGTCGATAAAAACCGACATGCCCTAAAAAGGATCGGATGTCCCTGATCGAGCTAGGCATAGGAAGGTGAGAAATCATATTCACCTTAGCTCGATCCACTTGGATACCTTTCTCCGAAATTGAGTGTCCCAGGACAATTCCCTCAGGCACCATGAAATGGCTCTTTTCCCAGGAAAGAACCAAATTCACATCGATGCACCGCCTGAGTATCTGGACCAAGTGTTGGAGGCAATCGTCGAATGATGCTCCGAAAACTGAAAAGTCATCCATGAAGACTTCCAGATAATCACCTACCATATCTGAGAATATGGCAAGCATGCATCGCTGAAAAGTAGCGGGTGCATTACAAAGACCGAAAGGCATCCTTCGGAAAGCGTATGTTCCGAAGGGGCAGGTGAACGTGGTCTTTTCTTGGTCCTCAGGATGGATTGCCACCTGGTTATAACCGGAGTACCCGTCAAGAAAGCAGAAGAACCTATTTCCCGCTAGTTTTTCGAGAATTTGATCAATGAAGGGTAGTGGGAAATGATCCTTCTTCGTGGAGGAATTGAGTCGACGGTAATCTATACAGACTCTCCACGAATTGGCTAATCGGGTAGGAATGATTTCTCCGGTCTCAGTCGTTATAGTGGTGAGTCCTGCCTTCTTGGGCACGACCTGAATTGGACTCACCCAACGACTATCGGAGATCGGGTAGATGATTCCGGCATCTAACCATTTGATGATCTCCTTTTTCACGACCTCCTGCAGATTGGGGTTTAAGCGTCTCTGCATTTCACGAGAAGGTCGTGTGCCCTCTTCTGAATAGATATGATGAGTACAATAAGAGGGACTTATTCCAGTCAGATCATCGAGAGTCCATCCGATGGCTCTGCGATGTTGCTGGAGGACAATAATCAGATGGGATTCCTGTTCAGGACTGAGGTTGGAATTGATAATCACAGGAAAGGTCTGATTAGAACCCAAAAATACGTATTTCAAGTGAGCGGGAAGGGGTTTCAGTTCGAGGATGGGGTTTTCAGCAGCAGCGGGTGGTTCAGTGTAGATGTGAGGTTCAAGGGTGGGAGTTACTGGGTTGTTCATATCTGGATTCAACTCCTCTGTTTGCGGGTCAAGATCCTTCTGTGGTTGATGAGGCATAATTGAGTCACTCTGGAGGTGTGATTCATCAACCAAAGTCTTGATGTCACAAATTTGTTCGATGACGCCGCAATTAATTCCTTGTTGGGCCTTAAATATATCAATTTTCAATGTTTGATCTCCAAACTTAAGCTCTATTTGGCCCTCCTCACAGCTGATGTTGGCTCTAGCAGTAGCCAAGAAAGGTCTCCCTAGAATGATTGGTGTATCCCTAGGGTTCTCAGGTGCATCCATATCTAAGACTATAAAGTCCACTGGAAAATAGAAATCCCGTACTCTCACGATAACATCTTCGAGAATCCCTTTTGGTGACTTTATAGATCGATCTGCTAATTGTAATGTCACCTCGGTTGGTTTCAGCTCAGATTCTTCTAGATGGTCAAGTAAGGATGTGGGTATCAGGTTTATGGATGCACCCAAGTCTAACAATGCTCTATCAAATTGGGTACCACCTATCTTACAGGAAATCAGGGGAGTTCCAGGATCTTTTGCCTTGGGTGGGAGTCTACTAAGGATTACAGAGCTGGCTTGCTCTGACAGAACAATTGGGCTCCCTCCCTTGGTTCGCGGCTTACGCTGGGGTGTACATATATTCTTTAGAAATCGTGCGTAAGCTGGTACGTGGCGGATTGCATCCATCAAGGGGATGTTTATGTGGACCTGCTCAAAGAGCTTGACCAGGTCCTCCTCAGGGGCCACGGGTTTGGTGGTCTTCTTTCCCTTGGTCAGGGCCTCGGGAAACGGGATCTTGGTTGGTTCTTCTAGGATAGGTCCAGGTTGTGGATCTGACACAGCGGTACCTTGGATAACTATCCTAGGGTCATGGTTATCAGGCCGGGAGTGGTTTGGATAATGCGGGTCTTGAGTTGTCTTACCACTACGTGTTGTTACAGAATTTAATCCGGCCTGATTTTGGTTTGGGTTTGGTAGGAGGGGTGGCTGCTGCTGAAATCCCGCATAAGAAGTTGAGGCTTCCATCTCGTCTGGAGATGGAGCAGTAGGAGCCTGATAAATCCATTGGGCGTGGCCTAAATTTGGATTCATAACGCGCTTCTGGGTTGGCACGTTATTTGGGTTAGGAAGAGGTTGGGAAGGGAGTGTGCCTGGTTGGCGAGAATTTGCCAACTGGGCCAGTTGAGTTTTAACTTCAGTAAGCTCGTCCTTGTGCTGTTTCTGAATAGCCGCATTCGTTTTTTGAATGTCAGCCAGAGTCTGAAGGATTAAGGACATTTGATCTTGATTTGGCCCTGATGAATAGGTAGGGTTGGGCCGAGGCTGAGGCGGCTGGTAGTGACGAGAAGGCTGTGGGCGGGACTGAAAAGGTGGTCTTTGGGTTTGGGAATTTCCCGCCCACTGAAAATTGGGATGGTTTCGCCATCCAGGGTTGTAAGTGTTGGAGAATGGGTCGTTCTGGATGGCGTTGAGGTCCTCGCAGGTCTGAGGAACCTCCTGAGAATCAGGGAAAGGAGGAATGGAGTTCCCCCGGCTGGTGTAGAAAGGATCGGATGATCTTCCAGTCCAAGAATCAGATGGGGATGGATATGGATCCATCCCAGGGGAAGATCGGTGGAGGATGTTTTGCACAGTCTCCTGTGTGGAAGGAGGTTGTGCAAAGGAGTTACGCGCGGAGGTGGCTCGCTGCAAGTGCTGAGTCAGCTCATCCACCTTCTTTTCAATGATTGAGACCTTGTCCAATCGACTGGCCATTAATTCCAGGTCGACTGATGCGGACAGGCCCTGCGTCTCATGTGCTCCCTTAAGATTCGTCGCTGCGCGGGTATTCGTCCTGTCGAATAATCCCATGGAGTCATTGTTGATGGAGTTCTCGCACATGTTTTCGAGAATCTCCCATACGGTGTCTTCATGTTGACCCATGATGTTTCCTCCGCAAGTTGCATTGACGAAAAGGCGGATGTCCTCACGGAGTCCCTGGTAAAAAGATTGGACTTGTTCCCATTTAGGAACTCCGTGATGGGGGCACTTCCTCATGAGATCCTGAAAACGATCCCATGCCTCATGAAGAGGTTCTCCTGATTGTTGAGTGAAGTGTGTAATCTGATGGCGCAAGGCGTTGGTCCGACCAACGGGAAAGAACTTTTTCAAAAACTCGGATTGAAGTTCTTCCCAAGTGTTGATCGGCCGGGTCTGAGTTTGATACCAATGGGCGGCCTTGTCCATAAGAGAAAAGGAGAACATCTTCATGAGAAGAATGTCCCGATTTTGCGCATCTGATCCAAAAGTGTGGGCCAGATGCTTTAGCTGTTTGATGTGCTGGAAGGGATCTTCAGAATTAAGCCCATGGAATTTAGGTATAGCATGAATCATGTTGGGCTTTAGTTCGGAATCAGGTCCTCCAGTCGGGATTCTGACTCGAGGCTCAATGGCCACCGCAGCAGGATTGTAGTGGTCCCGCATCATAGGACGCTGTGGTGGGTGCACGAAGTTTTGGAAGAGGTCATTGAGTTGCTGGAGCTGGTGTTCCAGATTATTTTCTTCCTCAACTGGCTGAGCCATGATGGGGGAAGAAGAAGAACTTGGTTCTGAATCAGAAGAGAGAATAATGTGAGAGTGTTTCTGCACAAACACGGGCGTCGAGGCTTGGCCTTGACGAGAGCGAATTTCTAAAGGAGGTCTTAAGGGTGGTCTTAGAGACCTCCTTCCGTACATGCACAGTTGGAAGAGGTAAGTTTAGAAGGTGCTGGACCCAATCAAGGCACCCAAAAATGTGTTGGGTGACTATAGAGGTGCGGGGCAGATGGACCCCTTGATCAGAAAGATCGTCCACCTGAGAATTACCTGGGCAGCCAGAGAGGGAGAGTCCCGCGAAGACCCCTACACGGTAGAGCGTCCCCACGGGTTACAGGGTTTCCCCCACCCGACCTCTCTTGTCACTGCGGGTCCAGGTAGACCAGAATGGGGATCTTGACCTCTTAAGTCTACCAATTTTTAGCTTAAGATCAGGGTGCTTAAAGTTACACTTGAACTCTTAGGTATTTTGAGTGAGAAAGTGACCTAATTTTAAGGTTGGTTGACCCAAGGAGTCAACTTTACCTCTTGTTCCTTTGAGAGCTTTTTGGGTCCTTTCTTTTAGGGTTCAAGTGTTTAGAGAGCCAATTGTTTTAGGTTTCCTTTGAATAGGTATTTTCAGACAAGGGCTTGGGCACACTTCATTTGGTTTTCTCAATTCTTGCTTAAGAAGTGTGTCTCTAAATCCCTAGTGTTGGATCCTAGGTCGGCTCTACTTGGTCTAGTTAATTCTTTGTTGGGTAATTAGGGCTCAAGCAAGAATGTGTTAGCCCTTAAATACCCCTAATAGTGTGCAGGAATAATGAGTTGAAAACATGCAACTTTTATGGTTACTAAGTATGGAAGACAGGTTAGCCCTATATTGCTTGTTCTTTTCTTTCTTTTTTTAGGGGTTAATAGCGAGAGGAAAAGAAAATTTACCTGTCCTCGGAGTGGTTGTTGTGCGGTTGCTTGTCTTCTTGATTTCCTGTAGTTTTCTGCACAAAAGAGAGGAGATTATCAGAAATTAAAAAGAAACAGGAATGTTTTACCTCTAGAATAGCCGTTGCTCCCCGGCAGCGGCGCCAAATTGACAGCGATGGCTTCGAGAGATAACCGGGTTTAATTGTTATGTCGATGTAATATAGCCAGTTATTGCCATCACTTCAAATATAAAATTTTTTACTCGGAAAATAAAAGAGTTCCCGAGGTCGAACTCAGGGAGCAAGTTGTATTCTAGATATATACATGTTTCTTTTACAAAAAATAAACAAAGAGAGAGAAAGAATTTGGTGTCTTTTTTTTCTTTGTTTCTCCTCGTCTCAGATCTTCTTCTTCTTGTCTACAGAGGTGATGTTCTTCTTCTTGTTCCAGCAGTTCTTCCTTTTTCTTCTGTCTTTCTTCAGATCTTCTTCTTTCTTCTTTGTTTTTCTTCTTTCAGTTCTTCCCTTGTTCTTTCGTCTTCTTCCCTGCCTCGCCTTCTTCTGTCGCTTTTCAGATCTTCTTCTTTCTTCTTTTCTTTTTCCAGTCCGGACGTCACCCCTCCTTCTTTCTTCTTCTCCCTTCAGGACGTCGTCTGATTTCCAAATCAGACGACTTAAACTGCCTGTTGCTATAGTGTCTCCCTCAGCTTCCTTCTTCTTCCGCGGTCCTTCTTCTTCACCTGTGCCTGCACACTTCAGAGTTTTACGTCAGAGGCAAAACCTACTCTACCCTCTCCCCCCGCGTCTCTCTCTCTCTGAAACCACTCTTGGGAAAGCTCTCCCAGAGCTGCCGGGTAATCGAGTACGGGTCGTGCCCGGGTCCAGGCCCACCGGCGTGCGTGGTGGGCGAGGAGTGCAGGTCAGTCTAAGTCGGGTCGAGTCGGGTCAGGTCCGCGGGGCGTGAGCGCGGACGAGACCGGGTAACCGGGAGGGTGAAGGGGACCTCACCCCGTGTGCTGAGGCAGTAAGCCTCCAGCACTTTTGCGTCTTATATCGCTGCGCCTCTTCGGACTTTTCCGAGGTGGGACTAAATGTCCCACCTCAATTGCGCGCCCGCAGCTGGGAAAGCAGCGGGAGATCGCGGCGTCACGCGAAGCCTTCTGCCTTAGCTGCGAGCCTGGTGTTTTGTCGAAACGCCTTGCAAGGCCTGGGAGTCAGATCTGGGCGTGGCGCTGAGCGTGGCGTGCCTGTAGCTGCAGGCGGAAGCAGCTCCTTCTGCACGGCAATGGCGGCGGAGGTCGGGCGGCCTGTTCACAGAAAAATGGCCTCTCGGCCTAATCAGAAAGTGCCAGGAGCTTCGCCAGGGTGCGGCGAAGCTCGTGTGGGTGGTGGCGAGGCGCGGGGCGGCGTGCGAGGGCTGCCCTAGGTCGGACTGTGGGTCGGAGGATGGGTTTGTTGGGGGAAGCGTTACGGAGGTGTGGAGTGGCAGTGAAGGGGTGAGGGGTGCTCAGTGTGATGAGGCGGAGGTGCGGTGAGGGTCGGCGAGGTGTGTGAGGCTGTGGAGCGATGGGAGCATCTCGCCGGAGGGTGGCCGGAGGCGAAGGGGGTGACGATGGTCAGGGTCGGTCGAGGGCTTAATTGAATAAATTGAAAGCAGGGAAAGAAAGAGGAGAAGAAGGGGAGTAGTTCTAGCTTACTTGCAGGGACGAAGGGGGAGGAACAGGGCGACAGTCGTATCGACTGTCGCTGGAGAAGACGATGCTCAGGGAAAGGGGCGGCGGTGAGCAGAGAGCCGGAGAGGCGCCAGCTGGGTGCGGCGTGGCGCGGGAAGAGCAGGGGAGGAAGTCTCTGCTGCTGGTATTGCGGCAGAGCGAAGAGGAGAAGGGGGAGGAACCGCCGGAGCTGGTGAGCATCTGCCGGAGAGAGAAGAGAGGAAAGTTGGGGGTTTTCTCCGTCAGATCCGAGCTGCCCCGGTCGGTGGAGCAACGGGGGGTATTTATAGGGATCAAACAGGGAGGAAGGCGGAGGGAGACGACGTGTCTCCCTCACCGGAGGATGGCCGGAAACAAGAACCCATACCGTCCGTGCATTCGCACGGCCGGTATGGTGGGTTATAACGACCAGGGGGGTGTCCCTGCGACGGCTGACGACGCAGGGCACCCCCGATTTACTTGCCAGGTCCCCCCCCTCACCCTGCGCGGCGCCATGCTCCGCGCAAGGTCGCCGGAGCATGGTGCTGGCAGGTTTTGCAGGGGGGACCTGATCGCAAAGAACGAAGGAGAGTTAGGGGCCAAAATGCGAGGGTTCAAAAGTTGAGGGCCAAAGAGTAAATATATGAGGACCAAAGTGTAAAGTCGGTCAAGGAGGTTTCTTCTTAGGCTCAAGTTTTTATACATGACTAATTAGGACCTAAGGAATCTGATGGTGAATTTCATTTCTATATTAAACCTTGTTTGACCGGTCAATTTACGCAAAAACCCAAATTAAGTTATTAATTGGGCATGGTTCTCAATGTAGGTCAAAATGGGTTCTGAAGGCCAAATTGAAGGTTCTAAACCCTAGAGATTATTTTTCTATGAATTTTAGAGGGTTTATTCTATTTTTACTTTGCCTCGAACCTTGTGAATTGAAGTGGGTTGTTTTAGGGTTACAGATTATCATTTAGTTTCTTGGAATTGCTGTAGCCCTTGCTAGATCATTTCATCCCACTTTTATTCTTATTAAGTTGCTTTGACCTGTGTTTGGGCCATGAATTACCCTGTATGCAGATTATACTGGTAAAATTACATTTTTACCCCTTATGACTTGTTTTCTCCTTAAACTCAGAATTCTCTGAGTTAAGCCTTTCCTTGAGTTATGTAGGAGCTTTTATCCTTTGTATTGGGTCAAAATGAGCTAGTTATGGCTCATGATGAGGTTCTCATCAAGGTGCCATGGGTTGGTGCCAACTTTGAGGCTTCTAGAAGGTGGGATTATGTGGATGGTGGAGATGGGTTTAAGGGGAGATGTGTGGTGGAGATGAAGGGGGTTTTTGGAGGGAAAAGTGGCGCCAACAAGGGGGTAGTTAGGGTGGTTTTGGTGACACTTTTAGGTGTCTTTTGGAGGTGGTGGGTAGGCTAGGTTGGCTTATGTAGAGTTTAGGTGGAGCTGGTTGGTGGAGTTGTTAGGTAGGGTTTTTGGGTGGTACAAGCCAAGGAAGCTGGAGCATAGCTAAGCTAAGCTAAGCTAGCTTAGCTAATGGTGGAGTAGAGGAGGAGGTGTTGGAGCTAGGGTTTGGAGGGAGGAGCTGGTTCTGAAGAGTCCGGAGCTGAAGTGGAGCTGGCAGCTGCTAAAGAGGTCAACATGGGGCTACTCCAGCTGGCTTAGCTTGCTAGTTCTTTGCTAGCTACTAAGCCAAGCTAAAGTGAGCTGGCTTCTATTGAAAGGAGCTGAGGTGAGTTGGGTCTGGTGCTCCCGGGGTGGATTGAGCTGGTTGAGACAGCTAAGGTAGCTTAGCTCGGAAGCTCAAGTCCAGCTCCTGGGGACCCAGCTTATCTCAATTAGCTTGAGCTAAGCTGGGTCCCTAGGAGCTGGACTTGAGCTTCCTGAGCTGGGATGAGTTCTTCTTCAGCTGGCTGGAGTTGAGTGGAGCTGGATGTAGCTGGATCTGAGCTAAGGTGAACTCCAGTCAACTCAGCTAAGCTAGCTAGAGCTCCCTGTGGACTAGTGGGAGCTAAAATGAGCTAGACTCAACTAGGTTGAGCTGGATCTGAGTTGACTTGAGCTAGGGTAAGCTAAGATAAACTCTCTTGAGCTGCCATTTAGCTGAGATTACCTGAATGGAGCTGGGATGCACTAACCCTAGTTCAAGTGAGCTAGGTTCCAGCTGTGGTGAGCTGGATCAAGCTGAGTTCTAGCTAGTATGAGCTCCTCCACCATTTTCCTTCTTGAGTGCTAGGGTTTTAGGGATCTGTATATATGTTCATCCCTAACACTCACAAAAACACATTAAAACAATAAAAGAAAATGCAATGCATGCCTAACCTAGTTAATGCCTAAATGAAGCCCAAAAACCCATTTGCAGAGTAAAATTCTATAAGCGAGGTTTGTTTTAATGTACAAGAATGTTGATAAATTGGCGTTTATCAAGGTGTTGAGGCAGCCGTTTGTTGGGGGACATTTATCCTCCCTGTTCTTTTCCAACATTATTCCTATAACAACAAAGTATAAAATAATTACATACTAAGTTATAGAATGCGATAAAATAGTTGTAAACTTAACTAATGATGCATGCAAACATTCTACAACTTAATGTAGTTATTCACAAACCTAAAAGGTAAGAATAGAGTTAACTTAGACGTAACAATAATCCATTATAATGGACTCATCAAATACCCTCATGCCTAAGATTTCCTAGTCTCTAGCAAAAATGAAAAACAATATAAGTAATCAGAAGATTTCTTCTTTTCATATTTCAAAACTTTAGAGATCCAGACAAATGTGAAGTGATGATAGCCTAGGTAACAGATCCACGTGGAAAGCCAATTCGCATTGGGAGTTCATACTTCACCCTTAGTAAATATTCCTGTCAAGATAGGCAACTACTTCCCTCAGGGATAAAGCAGAAGATAATCTATAATTTGACCCTGGCTTTTGGCTTAGGTAGGAGATATCAAGTTGAATGGATTTGTATTTGGTGGCACACACTCATCTGGTGCTACATGTAATCTAGTACTACAGACTCTAGATCTCTAGACTATTAGACAAGTCAACTCAGAGAGAGGCTAAACAACTGTGCTCTCTTGATGTTCCTTATTACTCACTCTTTTCTTTCTATTCTTTCTGAGATCCCAAATCTCTCCAGATTTAATAAGTGTACTCACCGTTTGGTGGCCTTACATGGCATTCACACTTCAATTAAAGTCCTAATAACTCTACAATTAAGTTAGAGTCCTTAGCCAGTATTCAGGCGATCAGAAATACTGAAAGGTAGGTATGGGTCATATTTAGTGAAACGCGATAAGTGTTTTTGTTGCCTCAGAAACAATGTTACATAGATAACATTATAAACTTGGACTCTTTTCTTTTTCTTTTCTCTCTCTCTTTTCTTTTTTTTTTTTTGAAACAGTGAGGACTGCTATCGTAGACCGATGGCAATCCGGAGGGTATTTGATAAACACCAGTTTATCATCATTTTTATGCTTTAAAACTAACCTAGCTCTTAGGATTTTACTCTGCAAACGGGTTTTTGGGCTGCATTTAGGCATAAATTAGGATAGGCATGCATTGCATTTTTTATTATTGTTTTAATGTGTTTTTGTGAGTGTTAGGGATGTACAGATTCACAGATCCCTAAAACCCTAGCACTCAAGAAGGCAATTGGTGAAGGAGAAGCCCAGACTAGTTGGAACCCAGCTTGATCCAGCTCACCATAGCTGGAACCTAGCTTACTTGAACTAGGGTTAGCTCATCCCAGCTCCATTCAGCTAATCTCAGCTGGATGGCAGCTCAAGAGAGTTCACCTTAGCTCACCCTAGCTCAAGTCAGCTCAGATCCAGCTCAACTTAGCTGAGTCTAGCTCACCTCAGCTCCCACTAGTTCACAGGGAGCTCTAGCTAGCTCAGCTGAGTTGACAGGAGTTTACCCCAGCTCAGATCCAGCTACATTCAGCTCCACTCAACTCCAGCCAGCTGAAGAAGAATTCATCTCAGCTCAGGAAGCTCAAGTCCAGCTCCCGGGGATTCAGCTTAGCTCATCTCAGTTGAGCTAAGCTACCTTAGCTGCCTCAACCAGCTTGATTCTCCCCGATAGCACCAGACCTAGCTCACCTTAGCTCATTTTGGTAGAAGCTAGCTCACTTTAGCTTGGCTTAGCAACTAGCAAAGAACTAGCAAGCTAAGCCAGCTAGAGTAGCCCCATGCCAGCCTCTTCAGCAGCAGCCAGCTCCAGCTCCAGCTCCAGACTTCTTCTCCTCAGCTCCCTCCTCCAAACCCTAGCTCCAACACCTTCTCCTCTACTCCTCCATTAGCTAAGCTAGCTTAGCTTAGCTTAGCTTAGCTTAACTTAGCTATGCTCCAACTTCCTTGGCTTGTACTACCCCAAAAACCCACCTACCAACTCTACCCAACTAGCTCCACCTAAGCTCCACATAAGCTAACCTACTTGGCACCAACCTAACCTACCCACCACCTCCAAAAGACACCTAAAAGTGGCGCCAGAAACTACCCATAACCACCCCTTAATGGCGCCACTTTTCCCTCCAAAATCTCCCCTCATCTCCACCACACAATCTCCCTTGAACCCATCTCCACCATCCACCTAACCCCCCTTCTAGAAGACCCCATGTTGGCGCCAACATGGTGGTGTCTCTCCACCACCAAAAGACACCAACACCACCATAACTACCCCCTTTAACACCTCTTGGGTTGGCGCCAACTCTCCTTAGCCATAGGATCACTAACCACCTCCATTCTTCCATCCTAGCCCTCCATTTCAAGGGGCACCTTAACCCCCCATCCTACCCTATAAAAAGACCACTACCCACCACCATTCAAGCCATCCTTGGCTAGCCATTTCACTCTCATATTCCACCAAGAATCCCACGTCCAAGAGAGAAGAAGAAGAAGAAGATTAAGGGGATATTCTGTCCCCTTGGTGCCTTCCCCTCTTCCCTTCTCTCTTGGGTCACGCCAGCCAAAGGAGAAGCCAGGCAAGGAAGATCTTGGAGGAGATCTTGAAGGTGGTCACGCCACCTTGGAGGAGTTTTTAAGGGTGGTGCACGCCCACCCCTTTGGAGAGAGCATTAAAGGTGGTAGCTTCCACCTTGGAGGAGCTCTCAAGGAAGGAGAAGAAGGAGGCCCTCTTTTCAAGCCAAGGAGCAGCTAGGCTTGGAGCAAGAAGACAACCTTCTTCACCATTGTTACAAGAGGATTTGTGTTTCTTTTCTTGCTTTTAAATTGTTCAATTCTAGTAGAAGCTTTCCTCTACTTGTCCTTGAAAAGAACACTCATTCTACTCAATCAAAAATTGCCTTCTTTTAAGCTTTTTATTGCAGTTGTTTGTTTTGGTTCTAGCACTTATTTCACCTCTTCTTCCTAATTACCCTAGGCCTACACTTGCCTAGAGTGAGCTTAGGAAGAAGATATTTCTATCTTTTAGAATTTTAATCATTTGTAGGTGTTAGTTCTTTTCGCTACAATCTGCCGTTTGCCCTCGTCTTTTCAAAATACAAAAAAATTACATATTGAAAAATATTAAAAAGAAAGTTGAGATTGTATTCCAAGCAAGAGAATCATTATTGCAATTTTTGCCTCCTTGGACGACCCTAGATACTCCCCTATCTAGGATATAAATTTTAAAAGCGAAAGCGGATTCGCGTGTTACAACGACGTTAAAGAGCTGCTTTTACAAATCACGCGCGTTTCGCTATCACTTTTTGGCGCCGTTGCCGGGGAGGCACGACTTTGCATTAACTCATTTTCTCTTGCTTGAAGTGGATCTCATCCCCTTCTCTTTCTTTCTTTTGTGTGTGCAGGAACTACAGCGGGAAAGCGGGAATCTGGAAGCGAGAGCTTAAAGATCCTTTTCTTCCCGCGAAAATTCAGGTTGGTTCCTCTTTCTAGTCACATAATTAATTAAAACTACCAAAAATATATTAAACTTGGCTTTCAGGACCCTAAACACTTAAATTAAGTGGAGTGGTGCATTTTTAAATCCATTGTTTGCTTGTATGCTTCTTTAGCACCATTCCATTGCAAGTATTGGTGTTCTGTTTTTCGGGTCTAGATTTCTGTCCAGACTTGAAAAATCGATTCCTAACACCAAAGGCCTCCTAAAATCATAAAATTTCATAGAGTGATTCCCAATTAAGTTTGGAACATCTGTTCCAAATTTCAAATCAATTGGATTTGTATTTAATTTTTAAAAATTCGTGGATTACAGAGGGGTCACACCCTCTAATCTTCCTGTTTTGCTACTGTCCGCGAATTTTCAGAATTTTTATACTCATCCAATTTTTGTGAAATTTGTCTTGTTGGAATCCCTGTGAAATTTTACATATCATATAAAATCATAAAAATTTTCTGAGGTCGGTGGTAATACTAAAAAGTCTATAATACCCACGGGTATTATTTTTGGACTTTGACACCAGTACAATTAAAAATTCAAAACTATTATCAAACAAATTCCTAAAATCTTACAAAAATCTTTTTTAGAATCCTTGTTTGATTTTATTCAAAGTAGTGGTGTTGTTTGACTTGTTTGGACCACTACTTAATTCTGAAAGCTAAAAATAATTCATTGGTAGTTAAATTTCTGTCTCAGGGATAATTGGTTTAGGGTTTCTTCTTTCTCTTTAGAGACTCAATTAAAAGGAAATATACAATCACACATACAACTTGTCTTTCCTTTGATTGTGAATTTTCAAACTTGTTTGAAAACTTAAAGAGAAAAACCCTAAAATTCATTTAATTAAATCACATCCTAAAAGACAAAAATATAAAAAAAAAAAAAAAAAAAAAATTGTGTGACAACTTGATTTTCATTGGAGCCACTCTCCAATTCCTGCACACACACAAAAAAATCAAATAACAGGGCAACAACCCAATAATCGCCCTCTACATTCCATGTGCACTATAGCATCCTAGACCTAATTAAAAATTGTAGCAACTTGACCCCTAAGGCTTTATCAACTTAGGCTTGCTATTTAGGTCTTAAGTTTTCTTTAGTTAGTACCAATTTTGTCATCTATATCTGGTGTTCAGGCTGAGGGGCTGTGTCAAACGACCAGGCGCGGGTTTGTACAAGCACCTGGGGTTTTCCCTGGGAAACGTTTGGGCCCAAACCTCCCCTTAAGCAACCTGGCCAGATTTGTTGATAGAACGGGTATTCACTATTGACTACTTAATTCCTACATAGACCAAGTCTTAGGTTTATTTTTTAGGGAGTCACAACTAAGTTAGGTCTAGAATTTGATTGCTTGTGTGCACATTTCTCTCATCTCTATCTCTTCTCCTCCCCTCCATTTCTTCCAAGTAGTGCATGCACGGGCGACGATCCCAAAAGCCACACCTTGAGGGACCATCTGATTTCGCCCCCCGTAGCAAGAAATCATTGTTTTCTTCCCCCTCGTCTTCTAGAAAAATGGAAAACCCAGGAAGCCGTCAAAAAAATTCTGCTTCCACTTCTAACCCGTCAGCCGACCCACAAGCTGACTCCACCCTCCCTCACCTTCCTAACTTGGAGCAACCAGAAATATCAGCAGGGCCAGGTGGCCCTCCAATTATAACCCATAATACAAATCCCTTTGCATTAATGGTCGACCATTTGGCTCGGCTACAACAAAATCAAGAAGATCTAGCTAGGACTGTCACGAACCTAGCTAATCAAGGACAAAATCCACCACCTCGCCAACAGCCTGTCATTCCTCTTAAAGATTTCTATGATCCTTCCAATTATGAGGAAAGACCAGGGGTGGTCATACCACAAGGGGATTTTGAAATCAAACCCGCTATTCTAAACCTTATCAAGCATTTTCATGGTCTTCCAAGAGAGGACCCTTTTTGTCATCTCGAGGAATTAACTGTCCTCGCTCAAACCACTCGTTCCCGCCATGTGCAGGAAGACATGTGGTTAATGAGACTCTTTCCTCTCTCTCTCAAAGACAAAGCATCACATTGGTTTAGAACAGTTGGGCGTCCTATTACCACCTGGCCCCAATTAAAAAGTGCTTTTCTTAAAAAATTTTTTCCGATCGGTCGAACTAATGCATTAAGAAGATCTATAACGACCTTTCAACAAAAAATTGGTGAACCCCTCCATGAAGCCTGGGAAAGATTTCAGGAACTTCTAAGAAGTTGTCCCCACCATGAAATTCCACAATGGCAGCTAGTGCAGATCTTCTATCATGGATTAGAAGATCAATTAAAACGATTTGTGGATGCCTCATGTGGGGGCAATTTTCTTAACAAAGACGCCGAAAGTGCCTATCTTCTCTTTGAAGAAATGAGTGAAAACTCATTTAACATGACTTCAATGGACACTTTTGGCAGATCACAAAACCCCAGACATGGAGTCCATGAAATTGACTCCAAAACCACCTCTGTTCCAGTCACACAAGATGATTTATATATGTTAGCTCAACGACTGGACCAGATGCAAATTCACCAAAAGAAAATAGAAGAAAAGCTCACAAACAAACAAGCTCCACACGTCCACTCTCCACACACTAACCCCCCACACATTCTCCGAAGAGAGAATCTGCACAATATCGATGCCACATCTGTTGACCAGCAATTCCCGGCTGACTTCCCGCAAGATTTAACCGGGAATTTTGACCAAAATATTGTTGATTCCACCTCGGAAAATATTTATGCTCTCCAGGAGCAATTTAGAAACCCCTCCAACATTTCCAATCAAAATTGGAGGACTAACCCGAATCACTCCTGGAAAAACCCGAATCCGATTTCTCTTCCCAAACAAAACTATTTTGGGAATTATGGGCAACCTTTGTATCAACCTGGACCATCCCAGGATGATATTAATAATCAGGTCATGAAAACTCTGCAAGGAATGCAGACTCAAATGACAGAAGTAACCCGCATGGTTACCAATTTACAACAACAAGTTAAGGTTACTCCTGATCATCGACCTATTGGGAATTTACCATCCCAACCCATGCCCAACCCAAACAATCAAAGGAGTCAATTCCAAGGTGGATATCACAGTCAACCTATTCATCCAGCACCTCAGCATCCGCCGGGTTTCAATAACAGCCAGGCTCCCCGTCCTCACCCTAGAAACAACCAGACTGCAAATGCAGTTACCTTGAGGAATGGGAAAACCACTCAAAATACCCTGCCTGTTAAAGAAACCCGCTCTAATGACACACAGATTAACTCTTCCCCTCCTATTGTTCAGGAACCAATTCACGCAAAACAGGGCAACCCTGCCCCATTTCCACAAGCCCTCCACTCTTCAAAAAAGAAAAAAACAAAATCTGAGCCCACTGAGAAGGAATTAATGGATTTATTTGGGCAAGTAGAAATTAATATCCCTATCCTAGATGCCATTAAGTATATCCCTGCCTATGCAAAATTCTTAAAAGATTTATGTACTCCAAAAAGGCAGCCCAAGAATTTAGGAAAGGTGATTCTTCCAGAGACAGTCAGCTCAGTTGTGCAGAGCCGACTGCCTCTTAAGAGAAAAGATCCCGGCGCCCCCCTAATCCAAGTTATCATTAATGATACCTCATTTGATCGCGCTCTGTTGGATCTTGGTGCCTCAATTAATCTTATCCCCACAATTATTTTTGAGGAATTTAAGATCGGTGAATTGAAACCTGTTGAGGTTACTCTCCAATTAGCCGACCGATCTACGATTAAACCAAGGGGAATTGTTGAAGATGTTCTTGTCCGGGTCAAAGATTGTCTATTCGCAGTAGACTTTTTAGTCCTGGACATAGAGGTACCTGAAGCACTTAAGTTTGCCCCCATTATTCTTGGAAGACCATTCTTAGCCACCGCCCGCGCCAATATTGATTGTGATTCTGGAAAGATGAAGATCATGTGTGGCGGTGAATCTGTAACCCTAGACATTTTTCAAGCCTCTAGGCGATTCCAGGAACCAGATTTCTTTGATGATTCGGATTCAGAAATAGAAAACATTGTGGAGGAAACATTGCAGATTTCCCAATTAGGTTCCTGTTTTGCTGTAAATACGGTTCCTGAACAATCTACTTTTTCTCACCCTTCCACCTCAACTACACAACCAGCTAACATTCCAGCTGACCCTTTCACTCTCACCTCACCTCTAACCCACAAAGCAGAAACTCTTTCGGAACCGGGCCTACAATTGGAATTAAAACCTTTGCCCGATTCACTTAAATATGTTTTCCTGGGTCCAAATCAGACCCTGCCCCTGATTATAAATTCTGGACTCACCGGGGCACAAGAGCACAAACTTCTCCAGGTTTTGAGTAAATATCGAAAAGCTATTGGCTGGACCCTTTCTGATCTTAAAGGCATTCATCCGTCCTATTGTACGCACCGTATATTTTTAGAGGACGATTCTCGCCCCTCCCGCCAACCACAAAGGCGCTTGAATCCTAGTATGCAGGAGGTGGTAAAAAAGGAGATTATTAAGTGGCTGGATGCTGATATCATCTACCCCATTTCTGACAGCTCCTGGGTTAGTCCAACTCAAGTAGTCCCCAAAAAGGCTGGACTAACAGTTGTCACCAATGAAAAGGGGGAAAATATAGCCACTCGAACCGCTTCTTCTTGGCGCGTGTGTATAGATTATCGAAAATTAAACACCGCCACTAAGAAGGATCATTTCCCGCTCCCTTTTATTGATCAAATCTTGGAGCGATTAGCCGGACGGGAATTTTACTGTTTTTTGGACGGTTATTCTGGCTATAATCAAGTAGCGGTTCATCCTGAGGACCAGGATAAAACAACTTTCACCTGCCCCTTCGGAACCTTTGCTTTCCGAAGAATGCCCTTCGGTCTTTGCAACGCACCTGCGACTTTTCAAAGGTGCATGCTTGCAATTTTTTCAGACCTGGTAGGTGAATGTTTAGAAGTTTTTATGGATGACTTCTCTATTTTTGGAGATTCTTTTGATCATTGCCTCAAAAATCTTGAAAGAACCCTCCAAAAGTGCATAGAAGTTAACCTGGTCCTCAGCTGGGAAAAAAGCCATTTCATGGTCCAAGAAGGTATTGTCTTGGGCCATGTTATTTCTAAACAAGGAATTGCGGTAGATAAAGCAAAAATAGATGCTATATCTAAGCTCCCACCGCCCACTACTGTCAAACAAATCAGATCCTTTTTGGGTCATGTGGGTTTCTATCGTCGATTCATACAAAACTTTTCCCAAATCTCCAAGCCTTTAAGTCAGCTTCTTACTAAAGACCAGCCATTTGATTTTAATAATAAGTGCCTGGAGAGTTTTTTGAGGTTGAAGAAAGAGGTTACTGAGGCACCAATATTGCAGGGACCTGACTGGAATAGTCCCTTTGAATTAATGACAGATGCCTCAGATTTTGCTGTAGGGGCCGTTCTAGGGCAAAGAATTGGCAAGAAACCCGTTGTGATCTATTATGCCAGCAAAACCCTTGATGACGCACAACGGAATTACACGGTTACTGAAAAGGAACTTCTTGCCATTGTATTTGCCTTGGAAAAATTTAGATCTTATCTGTTGGGGTCACGTGTCACTGTTTATACCGACCACTCAGCAATTAAATATTTGCTGACTAAGAAAGATGCGAAACCCCGCCTTATCCGTTGGATTCTGCTGCTCCAGGAATTTGACCTGGAAATCAAGGATAAGGCGGGATTGCACAATGTAGTGGCCGATCATCTCTCTCGTCTTATGACAAATGACATAATGACCCCACCAGATCAGTTCCCTGATGAAAGTATTTTAGCTGCTACAACCCTCCCTTGGTTTGCACCCATTGCAAACTACTTAGCAACAGAACAAATCCCTGCTGATTGGCCAAAAACAAAACGGGATAAGTTCTTTGCTGATATTAAATATTATTTTTGGGAGGAGCCCGACCTTTTCCGCATTTGTGCCGATCAGGTTATTCGACGATGTGTCCCTGATTCTGAAATCCATGATATCTTAACACATTGTCACTCAATGGCCTGTGGCGGACATTTTTCGGGCAAGAAAACTGCAGCTAAAATCCTTAATGCAGGATTTTATTGGCCCAGCTTGCACAAAGATGCTCATGACTTTGTTCGGTCCTGTGTGCGTTGCCAGAGCATCGGCAACATGACTCGAAAGGATATGATGCCCCTTAATCCTATTTTAGAGGTTGAAATTTTTGATGTTTGGGGCATCGACTTCATGGGACCGTTCATCAACTCTGGTGGGTATTTGTATATATTAGTCGCAGTAGACTATGTTTCTAAATGGATAGAAGCAATACCCACCCGCACTAGTGATCACCGTGTGGTTGTCGAATTTCTTAAGAAAAATATTTTCTCAAGATTCGGCATACCAAAAGCCATTATCAGTGACGGAGGCTCACATTTCACCCACTCACAATTCCGTCACCTCCTTTCTAAATATGGGGTTAATCATAAAATTTCCACACCATATCACCCCCAAACTAATGGCCAGGCTGAAGTTTCTAACCGGGAAATTAAAAATATTCTACAAAAAACGGTTAGGTCCGACCGTAAAGACTGGTCCACCAAATTGGACGACGCTTTATGGGCCTACCGTACCGCTTTTAAAACTCCGCTTGGCATGTCTCCCTTCCGTCTGATTTTCGGGAAGGCATGCCATCTCCCGGTAGAATTAGAACATAGGGCTTTTTGGGCAATAAAACAACTTAATATGGATTTATCTGATGCCGGTAACCATAGAAAATTACAATTAACTGAATTGGAAGAATTACGTAATTTTTCCTATGAAAATGCGAGGATTTATAAAGACCGAACAAAGAAATTTCATGATAAATATATTGTTCGGAAACACTTTGACGTTAATCAACGTGTTTGGCTTTTCGATGCGAGATTACGTCTTTTTCCTGGCAAATTAAAATCTAAATGGACCGGCCCCTTTATTGTTCATAAAACATATCCATACGGCGCTGTTGACCTTTTTGATCCACAAACTAATTCGATATTTCAAGTCAATGGCCAGCGTTTAAAGCCCTATTTTGACCATACGCCTAAAATTCCATCTGAATCTTTTAATTTTACTGAGCCAACCACCCTTGATCACTAGTACACATCACGCCCGGCTGAATGGCGTAAAAGATAGCACTGGATGGGAGGTAACCCATCATTTTCTTGCTTTCCTTTTTTCTTCTTTTTCCAGGTTTTGATCATCCTAAACCCGACCGTCATCACTAAGGTGATCCCTTTTCCCTCCTAATGCATGAGGACATGGCATATCTTAAGCATGGGGGGGTGTTTTTAAATTTTTATGATCGATTCAGGATGTTCAAAACCTAAAAACATGCAATTTTCTTTAATTTATTTCCTGCTTGCATACCCAAAAAAAAATAAAAATAAAAATAAAAATGTTGAAAACTTTTTGAGGAAAAATTTTGAAATCAGGACTAAGGTCGAAAAATTCACTTCTGGTACAATGGGATTTAATCCTTAACAAACTAAGGATAAGGATATGGATCTGATCATTAGAATTCCAGGGTCTATTTTAGACTAGATCAGATATCCTTCTCTAAAATTCCACCTGAACTCATGATAGTTCAGGTGACTTGATCCTATTTTGTAATATGGAAAGTATTTGACTTAGTTTTTGATTCAAAAACCTGCGATTCTTGAGAAACTTCTTGTGTCAATTTTTACACACAAGCCAACAACTAAAAATTTGAAAAAAACTCCCTTGTTTGGATTTAGTAAAAGTCTGAAGCAGATCATTGGCTTGAGTTCCCACCGTCGAGAAGAAGGAAAAAAAACCTTCTTTGAGGACGCGATGTCAACATGTTACCGCCTCGGCGCTGCTCTATATCTATATTTCATATCTTTAGACGGAGCATTAAAGCGCATTTCAGCAGCTCAAGTGTCTTGGACGGTGCTCTACCTATAGCGTCGGAGCAAGAGCTTGAGTTTGCTTGGAGCGCCCCTTTTCACCGCATCGTGTTTTGGGGTTGTGAGCTCCTGGGTGGTGTCATGGACAGTGCTATCCCGAAGTACTGGCGCCAGAGCCCCCTCAAGGAATGGTAACGGGAATGATGATACCGACACATCTGTTGTAAGACTAAGCTAAAAATAAGCATGGGGGAGAAAAAAAAAATAATAATAATAATAATAAATAAATAAATAATAATAATAATAACACGTCCTTATAAAGGTTGGCTTTTCACAAGCACAGACACAAGGTTTTAAAGGAATTTGCAAGTTGCGAATCAGATTCACGAGCCAGAAAAATCCTAAAAACAAACATTTCAAGTCATCTGAATTAACAAGGGGTTAATTTGTGAATTTTCTGAGGATATATTGATCCCGTTCTATCTAATGGTTGGATCCAAAAACAAATCCTGATGTTTATCTTCAACAAATCCCGTATCTCCTGTGTTTTAATCTACCAAGGTCCCTTAATCTCTTTTTCTCCTCAAAAGTCAAAAAAAATTAGATTTCCCAAAAATTCCGTTTTCAAAAAAAAAAAAAAAAAAAAAAAATTATTAATGTTTTGCTAAGAGACTAGCAAAAGATAAGCATGGGGGTGTGATAAACACCAGTTTATCATCATTTTTATGCTTTAAAACTAACCTAGCTCTTAGGATTTTACTCTGCAAACGGGTTTTTGGGCTGCATTTAGGCATAAATTAGGATAGGCATGCATTGCATTTTTTATTATTGTTTTAATGTGTTTTTGTGAGTGTTAGGGATGTACAGATTCACAGATCCCTAAAACCCTAGCACTCAAGAAGGCAATTGGTGAAGGAGAAGCCCAGACTAGTTGGAACCCAGCTTGATCCAGCTCACCATAGCTGGAACCTAGCTTACTTGAACTAGGGTTAGCTCATCCCAGCTCCATTCAGCTAATCTCAGCTGGATGGCAGCTCAAGAGAGTTCACCTTAGCTCACCCTAGCTCAAGTCAGCTCAGATCCAGCTCAACTTAGCTGAGTCTAGCTCACCTCAGCTCCCACTAGTTCACAGGGAGCTCTAGCTAGCTCAGCTGAGTTGACAGGAGTTTACCCCAGCTCAGATCCAGCTACATTCAGCTCCACTCAACTCCAGCCAGCTGAAGAAGAATTCATCTCAGCTCAGGAAGCTCAAGTCCAGCTCCCGGGGATTCAGCTTAGCTCATCTCAGTTGAGCTAAGCTACCTTAGCTGCCTCAACCAGCTTGATTCTCCCCGATAGCACCAGACCTAGCTCACCTTAGCTCATTTTGGTAGAAGCTAGCTCACTTTAGCTTGGCTTAGCAACTAGCAAAGAACTAGCAAGCTAAGCCAGCTAGAGTAGCCCCATGCCAGCCTCTTCAGCAGCAGCCAGCTCCAGCTCCAGCTCCAGACTTCTTCTCCTCAGCTCCCTCCTCCAAACCCTAGCTCCAACACCTTCTCCTCTACTCCTCCATTAGCTAAGCTAGCTTAGCTTAGCTTAGCTTAGCTTAACTTAGCTATGCTCCAACTTCCTTGGCTTGTACTACCCCAAAAACCCACCTACCAACTCTACCCAACTAGCTCCACCTAAGCTCCACATAAGCTAACCTACTTGGCACCAACCTAACCTACCCACCACCTCCAAAAGACACCTAAAAGTGGCGCCAAAAACTACCCATAACCACCCCTTAATGGCGCCACTTTTCCCTCCAAAATCTCCCCTCATCTCCACCACACAATCTCCCTTGAACCCATCTCCACCATCCACCTAACCCCCCTTCTAGAAGACCCCATGTTGGCGCCAACATGGTGGTGTCTCTCCACCACCAAAAGACACCAACACCACCATAACTACCCCCTTTAACACCTCTTGGGTTGGCGCCAACTCTCCTTAGCCATAGGATCACTAACCACCTCCATTCTTCCATCCTAGCCCTCCATTTCAAGGGGCACCTTAACCCCCCATCCTACCCTATAAAAAGACCACTACCCACCACCATTCAAGCCATCCTTGGCTAGCCATTTCACTCTCATATTCCACCAAGAATCCCACGTCCAAGAGAGAAGAAGAAGAAGAAGATTAAGGGGATATTCTGTCCCCTTGGTGCCTTCCCCTCTTCCCTTCTCTCTTGGGTCACGCCAGCCAAAGGAGAAGCCAGGCAAGGAAGATCTTGGAGGAGATCTTGAAGGTGGTCACGCCACCTTGGAGGAGTTTTTAAGGGTGGTGCACGCCCACCCCTTTGGAGAGAGCATTAAAGGTGGTAGCTTCCACCTTGGAGGAGCTCTCAAGGAAGGAGAAGAAGGAGGCCCTCTTTTCAAGCCAAGGAGCAGCTAGGCTTGGAGCAAGAAGACAACCTTCTTCACCATTGTTACAAGAGGATTTGTGTTTCTTTTCTTGCTTTTAAATTGTTCAATTCTAGTAGAAGCTTTCCTCTACTTGTCCTTGAAAAGAACACTCATTCTACTCAATCAAAAATTGCCTTCTTTTAAGCTTTTTATTGCAGTTGTTTGTTTTGGTTCTAGCACTTATTTCACCTCTTCTTCCTAATTACCCTAGGCCTACACTTGCCTAGAGTGAGCTTAGGAAGAAGATATTTCTATCTTTTAGAATTTTAATCATTTGTAGGTGTTAGTTCTTTTCGCTACAATCTGCCGTTTGCCCTCGTCTTTTCAAAATACAAAAAAATTACATATTGAAAAATATTAAAAAGAAAGTTGAGATTGTATTCCAAGCAAGAGAATCATTATTGCAATTTTTGCCTCCTTGGACGACCCTAGATACTCCCCTATCTAGGATATAAATTTTAAAAGCGAAAGCGGATTCGCGTGTTACAACGACGTTAAAGAGCTGCTTTTACAAATCACGCGCGTTTCGCTATCAGTATTGTATTGCATATCAAAAAAGTATTACAAAAAAGTTGCCCAACTATGTGTGAGAGACCAAACTTCCTTTACAACATTCTCACATCTCACCGATCTCCCCTGAAACAGCTTATCATTCCATGCCCTCCACACACACCACAGAACGGCTGCCATAGCCCCCAATGGTCGAACAGGATTGGTGAACCTCTGCCATATAATATCCCAGGGAGGAAGGGGTTCAAAGCACAGCAACCTCCAGATTTTATCCGTGACCAAGCAAGAGGAGAAGATGTGTGTTGCACTATCAGAGTGCAATCCACAAAGAAGGCAGGCATTCAGATCAATCCCCATTCTTCGTGCCTAAGATCGCCAGTGATCAGCCCTTCCCATCTACAAAGCCATAGGAAAATTTGGACCTTCAGAGGAATTCTCAGAAGCCAAATCTTTTTTTCGATAGGATCCCACTCCACATCACTGTTGGATCTAGTAATTTTTTCATAAGCTTTCTTCACAGAGAAGACCCCCTGCCAGTAGTAAGTGTCCTTCACATCTGTCATAAGATATAACTGCTACAGTTTCTCCATCAGATTCTGCTTCTCCTCCCATAGTCGAGTGCCCGACCTGCACTGTTGTAGCCTTTCCAGCTACCAGCCGCCTTCAGCCATGGACCACAGACTGCTAATTGTGGCATTTCTGTCAGCAGCAGCCCCATACACCCTCGAGAAGGTCTCTTTCAGCAGACCTAGTTCAGACCACCTCTCATTCCAAAAGCTAAAGCATCTGCCGTCTCCAAGCTTAGGCTGTAGCAGATGCCAGTAGCAGGAGACTGCAGAAATCACAGATCTCCAAAAGGGTGAGGGCCTCTTCGGCTGAAGCCTTTGCAGACAGCTGTTGGATCCCCCATAGCTGTCCCTGATCAGATCATCCATCAGCCCCTCCTTGCAATCCAATATTCTTATGGCCCATTTCAGCAGTAGGGCCTCATTGAACTCTTTTAAAGCTTTAATTCCCAACCCCCCAGCCTCCTTTGGTCTGCAGATAGTGCTCCATCTGATAGGTTGCATGAACCTGCCCTCGCGCCGTACTCCTTTCCAGAAAAACCTCTTCCTCATAATGTCCAATCTCTTCCAGATGCATTTAGGGGCTTTAAATATGCTGAAGTAAAAGATTGGCATTTAATGGCTTTAAATATTTTCTCTCTCTCTTTTCTTCTTCTTCTCTTTTTTCTTTTTTTTTTTTTTTGTAATTTAACTGTTTCTTCTTTTTCTTCTTTCTATTTCTTCTTTTTCTTCTTTCTTTTTCTTTCTTTTTTTAATTTCAGGATAACACGACACAAACTTTTATTTATGAGGCATTATTAGGGATGATGATGGTCAAGAGGATATTGTGTGGCTTATTTGGTGGAAGTGCCTATTTTCAGCACCGGGAAGGAATGGATGGGACAGGCGTATTTCTGACCTTTGACACTATTACCCTCCTTCAGTCGAAGACTCTATGAAGGATGGTCATAACCATCTACCATAGTCATAGCTTTATTAAGACTCAATCTCTGTGTATCTGCCTTATTTGGTGACTCTCAGGAATTCACACAAAGTACACACATAAGAGTAGAGAGCTAAAACTATGCCTAACTCTGAAGTATCTTCATATAATTATCCAAAACTTAAGAGTTCTTACACTAGACTTAGTGCACCAGTAATCTCTCTATTTTCTTCTCACCAATATGAGGTGGATCTACTAGAAGATAGTATGCATGACTTCCTATTAACTGTCCAAGGGTTCAGTAGACTACAAATGCTTATTGGTTTTCTTCAAGGATCCATTACCCAGTCTACATGCACGTGAAGTAAATGTACTAGATTCTAAACTTAAGAAATAATTCAAGAAAAAAAACCTCCAATGACAAAGATATTTTACTATGGGCTAACCCATTCAGCTCAAGAAAAGAGATTTTTTTTTATGTATGCAAATATTTATAAATACTATAAACATTCTCAGGTTATACCCCCCCATGCCTAAGACTAACAATGTCCTCATTGGAAAAATGTAGACATAGAAGAATATCACCTAAGGAGGAGAGTGGGAGGAGCTAAGGCTCCTCAAGCCGAAGTGCTTTCAAAACCTGGCCATCTGAAAGAGTAATATAAGGTTTAAGTCGCTGGCCATTTACCTTCAAACTCGCACCTGAAGTAGGGTTCCGAATTTCTACAACTCCATGAAGGAAAGTATTGATAAACAACGTATGGCCCATCCCAGTGAGACTTGAGCTTTCCAGAAAATAATTTAAGTCTAGAATTGAAAAGACAAACCCACTGGTTGGGCTCAAAAGTCTTTCTAATGATGTGCTTATCATGGAAGACTTTTGTATGTTGCTTATAAGCTTGAGAAGTTTCATAGGCTTCATTACGAAGCTCCTCAAGATCACTTAATTCTAATATACGTACCTTTCCTGCTTTATCTAGATTCAAGTTAATATTTTTAATAGCCCAATAAGCTTTATGTCAGATTTCAATGGGAAGGTGGCACGCTTTTGCGTAGACAAGACGAAAAGGAGACATGCTCAAGGGAGTCTTATACTCAGTTATGTAGGCCCAAAGAGCATCATTTAGTTTTTTAGACCAACCCTTCCGATCGAGCCTAACAGTTTTTTCTAAAATTCGCTTATTCTCCCTATTAGACACTTCAAATTGTCCACTCGTTTGAGGATGGTAAGGTGTGGCTATCATGTGGTTGACTCCCAAATTTTGGAGTAGTCTAGTGAAGTGTACGTTCTGGAAGTGAGGTCCTCCATCACTTATGATCGTCCTTGGGCACCCGTACCGAGAAATGATATTAGCCTTAACAAAGCCCAAGACCACGAAATGGTCATTAGTTCGTGTGGGTATGGCTTCTATCCATTTCGATACATAGTCTACAGCCACAAGGATGTATTCATATCCGAAGGACACAGGAAAGGGACCCATGAAGTCAATGCCCCAAATATCAAAGATTTCAATAGGGAGGATAGGTTGTTGGGGCATCTCATCCCTTTTTCCAATGGTTCCCGTCTACTGGCAACGTAGACATGTGCCCACATATGTATGTGCATCTCGGAATAATGTGGGCCACCAAAAACTAGACTGAAGAACCTTATGGGCAGTCTTCTTCCCACTAAAATGTCCCCCACAATGGAGGTCATGGCAGAAACTCAGAACACTTCTTTGTTCTTCATCAAGGACGCAACGGCGAAAAAGCTGGTCAGGGCCACTCTAAAAAGCTCGGGTTCCTCCCAGTGATAAAATTTAGCGTTAGCGAGAAACCTATCTCGCTTCTTCTTGTCCCAAGTACTGGGGGTAATGCCCGTGACCAGATAGTTCACTATGTCAGCAAACCAAGGAGTTTTAGCTTCCACGGCCATCAGAGACTCATCAGGGAAAGTCTCTTGAATACCACCAGTAGGGTTTGATGCCTCAATAGGGATCCTAGACAGATGATCTGCTACCACATTCTCAACTCCTTTCTTGTCTTAAATTTCCAGGTCAAATTCTTGGAGTAGTAGAATCCAACGAGATTATCGCTTATTTATGATAGCAATAGAATGATACATCATTGTAATTAATGTGGTGAAAATCTCTCAATCAAAGATTAAAATAGATATGAATTTAAACCATGAAAAAGATGTCGTATCCACAGGGAGGATCAGACAAATAAATTCACGAGTAGAGGAATATACTGTTTGCAGACACTATCGCAACTTTAATGCGAGGAATGTGCTATTTTAAACGGAGCATACAATTTCCTTAAAAGTTTATGGTTATTTATGCAATTTTCACGTCAAGCATTAAGCTCCAAAAATATGTATATGATGCATGTGTAATGGCATATCATGTAAATTCAACTTGCATGCAAATCTGATTTGAAATTCAAAGTTAAATGATGCACATAACACAAGTGAAGTAATTTCAGGAAACTATGAGTGCATCAATGCAATGTGGCCTGAATAAAATATTAATATCTAAATGGAAATGGCATTAAATGTAAATATTAATTGAGTATAGAACAAAGGAAACTTCCTCTCTCTTCCTTGCGTGCATGAGGAGGCTTCGTGGAAGGAGCTACGAGGTTGGAAGGCACGTCTCGACGAGGGCTATACAATGGTGGTGATGCGGTGGCCAGAGGTGGCCGAAGGTAGCTGGCTGGTAGAGAGGAGAATCGGCCTGTCGCCAGCAGGTGGCTGCACTACTGTTGTGGGCGTGGCACGCGGACGCGCGTGGCTGCGCTGCACTTGCGCGCAATCGCATGGTTGCTGTGGTGCTTGCTACGGGCGGCGTCTTTTAGTTCCTGCAAGGCACTGGAGATGAAGAAGATGACGAAGAGGAGGTGCCGTGCGGTCTACAATGCGCGCCTCTGCGCACTATGGCAGTGAGGTGAGCGGTGAGGGCGCAAGTGGCTAGGCGCACAAGGGCGCTGGAGGCTGGGCGCAACGCCTGCAGGCGACTGCTGCCTGCGGTGAGGGAAGGCTCTGATGCTGCTAGGAGCACTGGTGCTACTAGGAGAGCTGGAGGCTGGGTGCGCAAGGGCGCTGAAGGGGGCATGCAAGGGCGCTGGTACAGGGCACGAAAGGGTAGTGAATGCAGGGCGCAGGCTGGAAGGCACGGCTGTGGCAGTAGCGCGGGTGATGGGTGTGGTGAAACCTTGGCGCTATGAAGGCAATGCAAGCAGTTGCAGGAGTGCAGTGGAGGGCGTTGGCGCACAGTGCACACAGTACTTCTCGATGGATTCCCTTCAAGCCCTCCGCCTCTCGCTTTATATCTCCTCTCTTCCGCCCCTCAAGGGATTTTCAAAATCCCTAGCTAAATATGGCCAACACTGTTTTATTCTGTTGAGGGAGGACGGCCGTAGGTTAGATATTTTTGGGGAGGTGTTGAGGCCGACCGGAGGTTGAGGGAGGTGTTGAGGCGGCCGTTTGTTGGGGGACATTTATCCCCCTTGTTTTTTTCCAACATTATTCCTACAACAACAAAGCATAAAATAATTACATACTAAGTTATAGAATGCGATAAAATAGATGTAAACTTAACTAATGATGCATGCAAACATTCTACAACTTAATGTAGTTATTCACAAACCTAAAAGGTAAGAATAAAGTTAACTTAGGCGTAACAATAGTCCATTAAAATGGACTCATCAATCAACAGATCCAAAGCTAGATTTTCTTATTCTAATAATGACCTGCACCTGTGAATTCTTTATTTCTTCTTCTTTGTATAGTGTGCCTAGCTGAAGGTACTAAATTCAGCACGTATACAATTTCTTTTCATCTCGGAGCAGACCTGTTATTCATGCAGTTTAGGTGCTTTCTATTCCACTCCACTCTTTTTCATGCCTTTTTAATACAATGAGGACATTGCATTAGATAGGCATGAGGGGGTGGATACTCATCTCTGAATTATTTCGTTAGCTCCGTAGACTTTTTTTTTGTTTTCTTTTTATTAATTAAAAAAAAAGTTGAATTAGGAAAGAGAACTTGGGCTTTAGAAAATTTTCAATCTTAAAGAATAAAATTGCATGACTTGAACACTAAGACCCTTTGGGTCTTCGGGCTTAATCAGCCAGGGTGTCCACTAAAATGTGGACTTGTTTCTCACCGCCATTCAGGAAGCGGATCTCGCTACGATGTCGTCCTACCCCATTCTCCATCATCCCTCATCGTTCTCCTTCGTTCCGCATCTCACCACCTTCGTCCGGGCGCTCCATCGTTGTGGCTTGTCCTCCAAGCAGCTGTCAAGGAGGATAACTTCTCTCCACCTTCTTTTACCGCTTTCTAGTGTAGATTTCCTACTTTCTAGTGTAGCAAGTAGTTGTAATGAACATTGCTCTATGATAATGAAATCTATGTTTATTCTATCTCTATTTTCACTTTATTTGTAATATTCTCTCTCTTTCTTCTATTATTTATTCTTTAAGTAGATAGCTAGTTTAAATTCAATTTGACCAGCTAATCTGCTTCATGACAAATAAAGCAAACGTGATTTTTAATCAAACATCCACCTCCCTGTGTTCGACCCGAAATTCTTTTCGAGTTTCGGTTAAATTTATCTATTGACGATTTTTCTCGCAAATCGCACTACAACGAGGGGTTTCCAAGACTCAAAATCCCATTTATGTATGTTTTTTGCTTCAACACCAAAGAAGAAATTAGCCTACCAGTATCGATATGTGATGAGACAAACACCTCAACCAGATGACCACTTTCTTAGTAGCGGGGCTGACGGTTGATTGCGAAAATACGTGATTTGTTAATTAGGGTTTTGGAAGTCATTGTAACGCGTAAATTCATTTCGCTTTTAAAATTTATAAAACCTAGATATGGAAGTTTCTAAGGTCGTCCAAGGAGGCAACTTTTTGATAAATCAATCTCTTGCTTGGAAATACGGAAATCACCTTTCTTTTTGGTCTTATCAAATATATAGTTTTTTAGGTTTTTGAAATAAAGGGGCAATAGCAAGATGGTGGTAGAAAAAGACTAAATCTAATTTAACTACTAGGTAACAAAAAAGACCTCTTCTCAAGCTCACCCTAGGCACATGAAGGCCTAGGATAATTGATAAGAGGGAGTGAAAGTGCTAAAGAAAAAAAACTAAAGTAAAGAAGAAGATACACCAAGTAGAAAAGGCAACTTAATATTAAGCGGATTTCTATTTTACAAATGTAGAGGAAAGCTTCTACCACAAAAAGTAAAACTACAAAAAATAAAACACAAATCCTAGAAGATAATGGTGAAGAGGGAATGCTCCTTGCTCCAACTGCGGCTGCTCCCACAGTTAAAAAGGGGTCCTCCTCCTTTTCTTGAACCAAAGATAGTCTCCTCCTAGAAAGCCCTTGAAGGGTGTGCCTTCTCCTTCCTAAAGTGGGTGGCTCCCACTCCAAGAACTCCTCCTGAAGGTGGCATGGACCACCTTTGATTCCTCCTCCAAGGGTGGTAGTGTACCACCCTCAAATCCTCCGCTTCCTAGGGTAGACGTGTACCCTAGGTTGTCCTCCAAAGCCTGGCTTCCTTCCTTGCCTGGCGTGGGCATAAGAGAGAAGAGAAGAGGGGAAGGCACCAAGGGGACAGAGTATCCCCTTAATCTTCTTCTTCTTCTTCTCTTGACCTTCTATGTAGGTGGGAATATGGGTAGAAAAATTGTAGCCAAGGGTCCCCTTTAATGGTGGTAGTAGGGGGTTTATATAGAAGTGGTGATGGGTAGGGGTAGTTAATGGATGAAGGGCTAGGATGGGTTGTAGAGGGTGGTTATAGGATCCAAGGGTTGATATGGGTGGCGCCAAGGTAGAGGGTTGCATGCTTTTTGGCACCAACCCTATGTAGGATCTAGGGTTAAGGGTAGGTTAGGTTTCGTATGGTGGAGATGGAGTAATGTGGTGGTGATTATAATATGGAGGGAGAGGATAAGTTGGCGCGCATTTGTAAGGTTGTGTTGGGTGGTGGTTAGGATGTTGGCGCCAACTCTTTTGGGGTTAAGGGTTAAGGTTGGCGTGGAGGTAAATGAAGGGTTAGGATGAGGCCTTTAGATGGTGGTTATATGGTGAAGGGTGTAGGTTGTTTGGCGCCACATGAAGGGTTGCATGGAGGTTAGGTTTAGGTGGAGTTGGCACCATTTTAGGTCAGTTAAAAGGGGGGTTAGGTGGCACTACTTTAAGGTTTCTATAAGGGGGTTATGTGTAGGGTTTAGATGTGTATATAGGATGAGGTGTAAGGCTAGGATGGAGACTCATGTTGGCGCCAAAATGAAGGGATGTCTAGGACTTTTTGGCGCCAACATGAAGGGGTGTCTAAGGTGGTGGTTATGGTGGGTTGGCACCAAAAGGGAGTGGGTTAGGTTAGGGTTAGTTATGGTTAAGGTGGAGGAGTGGAAGGCCATGGATTGTTAGGTAGAGCTGGAGCTTAGCTAGTAGAGTAGAGATGGAGGAGCTAGGGTTTTATGGAGGAGAGCTGGAGAAGAGTATTCTAGAGCTGATGGCAGCTATGTTGGAGCTAGGTCTGCTAAGGTAGCTTGAAGGGGAGCTCAACTTCTGAGCTTTAGCTACTTAGTTCTTGTGCAAGTAGAAAAGCTTGGGAAGTTGAGCTTAGTTGAGCTTAGTTGAGCTGGGACTGCCTCTGGTGAGGACTCTAGAGCTAGCTAAGCTACTAGTTGACAAGTAGTAGCTTAGCTAGCTTAGAGATTAGCAATTGTGAGCTAGCTGGAGCTGAGGTGAGCTGAGCTTGAGCTGAGGTGGACTGAGCTTGAACTGAGGTGGACTCATGTGAACCTAGTTGAGCTAGCTTGAGCTCCCTGTGAATTGGTGGGAGCTGAGATGAGCTAGACTCAACTAAGTTGAGCTGGATCTGAGTTGACCTAAGCTAAGGTGAGCTAAGATGAACTCTCTTGAGCTACCATTCAGCTAAGGTGAGCTGAATGGAGCTGAATGGAGCTAACCCGAGTCCAAGTGAGCTGGATTCCAGCTATGGTGAGCTGGAACAAGCTGAGTTTCAGCTAGTCAGAACTTCTTCTTCACCTGTTGCCTTCCTAAGTGCTAAGGTTCTCGATATCTGACAATATATCTATCCCTAACACTCATAAAAACATATCAAAAAAAAAAAAAAATGCAATGCATGCCTAACCTAATTTATGACAAAATGCAACCCAAAAACCCATTTGCGAAGCAAAACTTTAAGAGCTAGGATTGTTTTAATGCATAAGAATGATGATAAATTAGCATTTATCAACGGTGGCTTTTGACGATATCATAGGTCGCCCCACGGCTCATGCCTTCCAGGCGATCCCCTCCTTGCACTTCTAGTGCATACTTTTCAACACCCCTCGTGGAGTTGGGATTATCCACGGAGACTAGTCTGCCGGTAGGGAGTTGCTGTGCATTGAGCAAATTTCCCCCAAGCCTCACAAATGGGGGAAGAAGAGAATGTCAATCCACACCCTATGGGAGGATGAACCCCTATTTGGAGTGCTGAATCTGTATTTTAAGAATATCACATTGTAGTACAGCTGAAAAAGAGTTCAAAACAAATATAATTTTATTACTCGAATTTGAAGTCTGAAGTCGAACACAGGGAGCAAATGGAATTCACTCACTGATCTCAATAATAAATGCAAATTGAACACATAATACTACTCAAAATCTAATTTAAGAATGTAAAGCATGAGTATATGAAGAATAAAAATAATTGTAAATAAAACAATGGAGAGCTTATGAAAAAATGGACGTTCGATCACAAAATCAGGCGTCTTAAAGGTTATGTGCTACAGTGCTTTTTTCCTTCTTCTTCTTTCTCTTCCCTTCTCTTCTCTTCAGCTTCTTCCTTCTTTGTTCTGTGGCTTCTCCTTCCTTTCTTTGCTTAAGCCTACAGTCCTCATTCTCTGGCCCTTTTCTTCCTTTGCTTTTTCTCTAACTTTCTTCCTTCTTCTCTTTCTCTGCTTTCTGCTCCTTCTTCTTTAGCTTCTTCCTTTGCCTTATGAATCTCAATTTCTTCCTTCTTCTTTCTTCTTTCTCTTCCTTGGCTTCTTCCTTCTTCTCTGGCCCTTCTCCTTCCTTCTTCTTCTTCCTTCCTTCTTCGCCTGACCTCCTCTTCTTCCTCTATGATTTGGCTAAGTGTCGAGCGAAGCTTTCCAAGGCAAAACCCCCCCTTCCCCTGTGTAGTGTTCCTCTCTTTCTCTCTTCTCTATTTTGGTTTGCTCTCCCAGAGCCACAGCCGATTCGGGTAAACAGACCTAACAGAGACCCGGGTCCAAGCTCATCGGCATGGGTGGTGAGCGAGGAGTGAGTCAATCGGGTAAACAGGTCGTGGCTAGGTCCGCGTAGGCAGTGCCATGGACGAGGCTGTGAGAGGGGGAGAAAGGGACCTCACCCTGTGAGTTGGAGGCAATAAGCCTCTGGCAGAAATTCCTTCTATGCGCACCCACCCACTCGTTTAGTTCCAAGGTGGGACTAAATGTCCCACCTCCCTTGCACACGCTGCAGCAGCAAATGTCCTTTTCAATTCACTAGGCTGCAGCTACCTTTGACTCCAATTGTGAACCTGCATGCGTTCGTGCCTCAAGTCCACGCCACCTAGGCCTCTCACCTAGAGTAGCAGCAGCTGGAGCGCAGCAAGCGAGCTTCAAGTTCTTTGTCCATGGCGGCCGATGTGCCTGAACCTGTAAACATGAGAACGACCTTGCGGCCACATCAAAACATCCAGGGAGATTTGCCGAGGCATGGCGAGTGTACTGCAGTGGCTGGCGTGGCATGGGGATGGCTGTGGTGGCGGATCTAGGGTTCTCTGTGGCCGTATGAGTGGGTGTGTTCGGGGGTGCTTTTGGGTGGTCGACGGAGTGAATGGAATGGTAGGAGATGATCAGTGAGGTGTTGCAAAGGTCGTAGGGTGGTTAGCGAGGTGGATGGAGGTGCGGAGTGGTGGGGGCACCTCGCTGGAGGGATCGCCGGAGGTGGAGAAAGTGGTCATGATTGTTCAAACGTCGGAGGACTACGCTATCGGATTTGGTTTTGAAAACCTGTCATTGTAGTTTGAATAGCGAAAAACTCGGGTTCAACAAATAAAATTTATACCGGAATAGATATCCTAGGTTAAACTCAGGGAGGCGACGTCAATCAAAATTTGCAATTATATTTTTTTATTTTTGTTTAAAGAGCGGAGTAATTACAATGCAATGAAATCGATATAAAAAATCAAAGAGAGAGACAGAGAGAAAACATCCACTTGAAGTTGCAAAATATTTGTACACCTGAGAAAGCGAGAAATTACACTAGAAAGTAGAAAAACTATTACAACTAGAAAGCAAGAAAAATTCTACTCTAGAAAGTAGGAAAAAGAAATGGGAGAGAGAAGTTATCCTCCTCGACGATCGCTTGGAAGACGAGCCGGATGAGACAACTCTTGGAAGACGAGCAAGGAGCAGGAAGGAGGTTGAAGAAAGAGGAACGGGAACAAGGCAACACGTCGTCGTCGTCGCGGGATCCACTTCCGAAATGGGGGCGAAAAATTGATTTTATCTCTTGAGGAGCATCCCGGGTGTGGGACAAGCTTCTCTTGAGCTTTGGAGAGGAAGAGAAGAGGAAGGGATGAGAAATTCGTATAGAGGGGGTCTCCTTTTATAGTTACAAGGAGTGAGGGCATTTTGGACATTTTACTTTGAAAATCATTAATATGGGACCTTTAGTGATGAATAAATCCGTCACTAAAGGCCTGAAAGTGGCCTTCGTGTACTCGCGTCGCGCGCCTCCTCACCTTCACGTCCCGCAACGCACGTGCATGTCCACGCACTTACAGCCGTCTGATCAAGAGATCTAACGACTTAAAATCGCCTCGCTCGCGCTGTGCGCCCGCGTGCGATGACGCATCAATGCCGCACGTCTGATCGGCGTGGGCACTATCGCTCGCGCAACACCGTTCGATCCTCATCGTGCTGCTCTGCTCACCCGCGCACCCGCTCTTCCGCTCTCCAATTTAAGGTGCCTGCAGCTCGAACGTGCGACCACCACATCTTGAGAAGGCGCCCAACTACTGCGCTGTGGGCAGCTTTATGTGCACGAAGGATTCAAGTGCGCAGGCCTGTAGCCGTTGGATGAGCATCCAACGGCAGAGAAGCGTCGATCGAATGAAGAGGAAAGGCAGCTGCGAATCCTTGAGGCCAGTTGGGCGGCTGAGATGGTGCCACGTGGCGCCATCTTGGTTGTCCATCTTCTGAGTATTGTACATGGTGCCACAGGTGTCGAAATGGATCGATTTTCACACCATTAGGCTGCGATCTTCAATCCGAATCCATCCATGCGGCCGGATTTGTCGTCTGAGGTGCGGATTAACACCATCTTGGCCCTTGAGCTTTAGGGTTCCTCAGCCTCTATCTAGTGCTACAGATATCCGATTAGGGTGATTTTGGAATCGTTGAACTCCAATTGTCGCCCTGATCAGATCCATACGATTGGATCTTCGATTCGAGACCCCAATAAAAAGTCATCCTGTCCCTGACCATAAAAAGGAGACAATTACTGTACAATTTATACACTTTGATCTAAATGCATGATTATGCTTGTTATGCACTATTTACAATGTATGATGCTAATGTGACACTAAGAACATACATTAATAGACATTTTAGGTTGATCAGATATATGCACATCAGTGATCAGTGGCGTCGAGGGGTGTTTTTGAGAAATAAAGAGAGGGAACGGGGGTAGAAGAGAGAGGGAAGCTAACAAACCTAATCTAAGGATGAAAGGGACAGGGGAGATGTCGGGGATGGTATGGCTGACACCGGAGACGAAGACCTCAGTAGATGAGGCGGCGTCGGCCGTGTTGCGCGACGCGGATGAATGAGAGGAAGACAACCCAACCACTGTTATTGTGGTTAGGCAACGAATGAGTGAGGGAAGAACTGCTGGAGCTTGAGAAGGTGTTGTGGCCAACGAGGAGAGAAGAAGGTGGGGGATTCTGGCCCAATTCCAAGCTGAGGAGATGCAATTGAACCTGGGGCGTCTTAAATAGGCCTCTAGGGAAGGATTTGTGCTTGAAAGCCAAGCTTCCAAGAAAGGTATGGCTGCCGAAGTTGGAAGCTTCAAAAATACCCAAATCTCTCATGCATTCGCATGAGAGATTGGGTAGGAATTAGGGCTCATCAATGGGTTCAGACTGGAGGGGATTACTTAGAGAATCTCCATTCCAATTTTGGGAGGGATTCTCTGAGCAATCAAGGAGAATCCTCCTTCTAAAGCTCGTCAGAGTAGGTTTCCTCCGTATAATGGTGGAGGACCTATCTGCAAGGATGATGAAGAAGCTAAGGGGCCAAATGCAAGGGTTTTTGAAAGATAGGGGTAGAAATGCAATCAGACTGGACCTTTTTGCAAAGTAGGTCAAGGTGAGTTCCCCTTAGGTCCAAATTTTGGTACAAACCTAATTTGAACTAAAGAAATCAAATGGTGAAGTTGGATTTTAGGCTTGACCATGTTTGACTGGGTAATTTATGCAAAAACCCAATTTAGGGTAAATATTTGTCTGAGACTCCATTTTAGGTCAAAATGGGTTACAATGGCCAAATTGAAAGTTCTAAACCCTAGAGAATATTTTTTTATGATTTTTAGAGGGTTTAGGTGAATTTTATCCTGATCATAACCTTGTTTAATCAAGTGGATCTGTTTTAGGGTTACAAGAAATCATTTAATTCCCAGAACTCACACGAACCCTTTTCTGTCTGATCCAACTCACTTTTTTATCTTGTTAAGACCTTTTGATCTGTGTTTAGTACTTGAGAAAACCCGTTGTTGTACTAGAATGGTAAAATTACAATTTTACCCCTTATTTCTTACTTTTCTCTCAAAAAGGTTATTTAGTGAATTAGGACCTCCAGTTGGTTATGTAGGAGCTTTTATTCTCTTCATTGGGTCAAAATGAGCTAGTTAGGGTTCATGATGGTGTTCCCATCAACCCCTTACTCAACCGCCTGTGTAGGAGATGAAGCCTAGTTCTTCAACTATGGCCATTCAGTGGTATCCCGATACAACTAATAAGCTAGTTCACCTAGGAATCAAGCTATCTGCAGACAAAGTCCATGATCTACTTATGCTGCTAAAGGCCAATGCGAACATTTTTTCTTGGTCAGCCAACGACCTGTCAGGAGTGGATCCGTCCCTGATCGAGCATCGACTCAATATACAGCCAGGCTTTTGAGCAATTAAGGAAGCTCGGCACCACAAATTGCTAGAAGAAGGCTTCATCGAGCACTCCGTTTACCTGGAATGGCTATCCAACATTGTGATGGTTAGGAAGTCAAACAGAAAGTGGAGGATGTGCATGGACTTCACACATGTAAATGACGCCTGCCCGAAGGATGAGTTCCCCTTGTCGAAGAGCAACACCCTCGTGGTTTCCTACAGTGGGTAGTCCCACATGTCTTTCCTCGATTCTATTCGCGAGTGAAATCGAGGTTTAAAAACTGCGTTATAGTATAGTCGAAATCGCTTTGAAAATAAATAATATTTATTACTCGAATTTTAAGTCTGAGGTCGAACACAGGGAGCAATATGAATTCACACTAATCTCAATAATGCAAATGAGCACAAGAATTTAAACCAAATAAACTACTCAAAAATGATAATCAATGTAGAACATGCGTATAACAAGAATTCAACATGATAAAAAGAAATCTATAGCAAAATAATGGTGATTTAGATCACCAATTATTTAGTATAGTTATATGTAAACTAAGGTAATCAATAATACCACAGTAATCATGACCAAATATCCGCACAGTAGCTTGAATGCTACAGTAATCAGACGTCTCCTTTGGAGATCAGATGACTTAAATGGCCTTCTTCTTTTGTTTCTCCTTTCTCTTCTCTCACTTTTTCCTTCTCCTTTTCTACTTCTACTTTCTTCTTTCCTTCTTCTTCCTTGGCTTCTCTTTTCTTTCTCTTCCTCCTTATCTTCAAGCCTTCTTCTTCTCTTCTTTCTTTCTCTACCTTCTCTTCACGCACGACCCTCCTTCCTTTCCTCCTCTTCTTTTCTTTCTTCACGCACAGAGGGCAGCTATCTCAGATTTTGACTAAGTGTCGCACAGGGAAAAACCCTCCCCTACCTGCACTCTCTCTCTCTTTCTCTCCTCTTAGGTTTCGCCCTCCCGGGGCCACTCAAGGTAGTCGGGTAATCGGGTAGGCGTGCACCCGGGTCCAGGCTCACCGATAGTGGGTGGTGAGCGAGGAGTGATGGCTTAGGTGAGTCGGGGGCACCAGGTCTGTGGGGAATATGTCACGGACGAGGCACGTGAGGGCACGGGGGACCTCACCCCCCTGTGACTTGAGGCACTAAGGCTTAGAAAGAAATTCAATTTATGTGCTTCTGCCGCTTCATCTATTTCCGATGTGGGACTAATCCCACACCTCTTCTTCACGTAGCTGCAGGGCAACTTCCCTCACCAAATTGAAGCAGCAGCGAGGCGTGTTGATGCTAATTGAGATCTTGGAGACCTAAGGCATGTAGGTTCGCACCACCTGGATGTGATGCCTGGAGCGAAAGATGCAAGAACACCTTCTTCAAGGTTGCGTGAAGCTCCGTCAATGGAAAAGAAGCCGTGGCACCTGAAATCCACAAAACGGCCTTTCGACCATGTTAAATGAGCTCAGAGGCTTCACTGGATGATGGCGAAGGTGGTGGAGGCAATTTCATGGTGAGTCAAGGTGTGTGGTGACTTGGCGAAGGAGGAGATGGCCAGAGGAAGTGGGTTTGTTCGGCGAGTGTTTTGGGTGGATGGGAAGGCAAATAGAGAAAGGGCTTTGATAGAGTGGAACGCGGCGGAGCTTATGGAGGTGATAGCGACGCGATTCGTGTGGTGGAGCGACGGTTGGGCATCATTGGAGCTTCGCCGGAGCGGAAGAAGACGAAGGGGGAGATGTGTGATCGGCGGTTGTTTTGAGAGAAAGAAATAGGGAAGAAGAAGGAGGGAAGTAAGGGAAGTTAGAGAACCTAGTTTAGAGATGAAAGGGATAGAGCGGCGTCAACTGTGGTTGGCCGGCGCCATGGACAAAAGGTTCTCTGATGAGGGAGACGGCGAGGATGAAGGGGTAAGGTGCCTCTGAGTTGGCAGTCGAGAGGCGGAGGAAGTCGGGGAGGAAGGAGACGCTCCCAATTTGGTCATTGGGAGGCCATGGGATGATGGGGGAGGAACTCATCGGAGCTAGGTCGAAGGAGGCCAGAGGTAGGGTTAGGAAGAGGGTTTTGTGGCCAAATCCTAGTTGAAGAGCACGGTCGTGCCCTGGGGATCCTTTTATAGGGTTCATGAGGGGGTTCTAAGCTTGGAAGCCAAGCTTCCAAGCTAGGAATTGTTGCTAGAGTAGGAAACTCAAATGTTCCATGAGTTTCCATTAGGATTTGGGCAAGAATTGGAGCCCAAGATGCGGCTCAAATTGTAGGGAATCTGTCAAGAATCTCCCTTCTAATTTTGGAAGGGATTCGCCAATCAATTACGGAGAAATCCCTAGTCGAAGGTTGCCAGAGTAGGATTCCTCCAAGATAATGGTGGAGGGACCTATTTGAAAAGAGTGACGACAAAGATAGGGGCCTTTTGTAAGGAATTTGAAAGTTAAAGGTCTTAATGAGATAGAAAGAGTATGATTGGACCAAAATGCAAGCTTGGTCAAGATGATCTCAAATTGGACCCAAATTTTAGTAAAAACCTAATTTGGACCCAAGGAATCCAATGGTGAAGTTAGATTTAGGTTTTGACCTCGTTTGACTAGGTAATTTACGTAAAAATCTAAATTAGGGCAAATGTCAGTCTATGACTCTATCTTGGGTCAAGACAGGTTCTGATGGTTAAATTGAAGGTACCAAACCCTAGGGAATATTTTTCTATGAATTTATTTTTTGAAAGGATGAGGAATGCTATCGGGGACGATAGTCTATGAATTTTAGAGGGTTTACGTAAATTTTTTCTTGACTAGAACCTCAGTTAATTAAGCGGATCTATGTTAGGGCTTCAAAAGTCATTTAATTCTCAAAACACGTGCAAATCTTTTCTGTCTGTTCTAACTCACTTGTTAGACTTTTAGGACCATTTGACCCTTAATTACCTCCTGGGAAAACCCATGATTGTACTGCATTCATGATATGATGGTAAAACTGCAGTTTTAACCCTATTTTCTTATCTTTCCCTTAGAATGGTTATGCAGTGACTTATGGCTCTCTGGCAGTTATGTAGGAACATTTACTGACTTAGTTGGATCAAAATGAGCTAGTTATGGCACATGATAATGTTCCCATTAGATGCCTACAGTGGTTACCACCAAATAAGTCTAGCTCCAACCGACCGGCCCCATACATCATTTGTAACTGATAAGGGTCTGTTCCAATATAGAGTTATACCCTTCAGCTTGAAAAACACTAGAGCTATTTATCAGCATCTTGTAAATCTAGTGTTTGCCTATTTAATCGAAAAGTCATTTGAAGTGTATATCAATGATATGCTTGTCAAAGGGTTAAGCTTTTCCCAACACTTGGGAAATTTAACCCAGGTGTTCCAAGTTTGGAGAGACACCCACCTCTGCCTAAATACTGAGAAGTGCGCGTTCGGCATTTGATCGCATTTTTGCACGATTTTTATAATTAGGGTTTTTAGAGTCATTGTAACATGTGAAATCGCATTCACTTTTAAATTTCTAACCTAGATAGTTGAGTATCTAGGGTCGTCCAAGGAGGCGATGTTTTGCAAAAATCAATCTCTTGCTCAAAAATGCAACTCAACTTTCCTTTTGTACTTTTTTGAATATATAATTTTTAGGGTTTTTGATTTAACAAGGCAATACAAAGTTGGTGGTGGAAAAGACAAAACCTACTTTAGCAACTAGGTGGTAAAGTAACCTCTTCCCAAGCTCACCCTAGGCAAGTGAAGGCCTAGGATAATTGGGAAGAGGGTGTGAAAGTCCTAAAACAAAACCAAAGTAGAGAATAAAATGCAATAAATTAGGAAAGAAACTTTATAAAAAATCAGACTTTTGTTCTACACTAGTATAGGAAAGCTTATAACAACAATGAAAATATAAAACAAGCGAAACAAAAGTCCTGGTTGATGAAGATGGCGAAGTGGTGAAGCTCCTTGCTCCAAGCTTAATGGCTCCTAGTCTTGAAAAGGGCTCCTCCTTCTCCTTCCTTGCTATGCTCCTTCAAGATGGTGTCCTCCAAGGTGGAAGCTACCACCTTCAATGATCTCCTTCAAGGGTGGGTGTGCACCACCCTTTCTTCTCCTTGCCTGGCCGTCCTCCTTGTGGTGAAGATCCTCCTCCTTCTTAGCGTGGCACAAAGGGAAGGAATGGGCAGAAGAAGGCACCAAGGGGCGGGTGATGTGCCCCCTTAATCTTCCTCTCTATCCCTTCTTCTTGGTCGTGGGTTTAGGTGGAAGTAAGGTGGAAATTATACTAATAAAAGGATGCGGAAAATGGTGTTGGTTAAAGGTCTTTTTATAGAGTAGGATGGGGGGTATAGGTGGCTCTTGGAATGGATGGCTAAGATGGAGTTTGGAGTGGTGGTTATGGGATCTATGGTCATGGATTTTTTATGCCATTCAAAGAGATGTAGAGGGGGGTAGTTAAGGACATGGAGGCACCCTATGGTGGACGTCCATGGTGGAGAGGGTGCCTCCATTTTGGCACCAAAATGGTGTTCTAGAAGGGGGGAATTTTGGAGGGAAAATGGAAGGTGGAGATGGGCTTTAGGCTTAGGTGTAGGGTGGAGATTAGAGCATTTTTGGAGGGAAAAGTTGATGCCAAAAAGGGGGTAGTTAGAGTGGTTTTGGCACCAACTTCTTGGTGCCCTTTGGTAGTGGTTGAGGGGTGAAAGGTGTGATGGTGGTGGCGCCAACTTGGAGTGGATGGAGCTAGCTTTGGTGAGCTTAGGTAGGGCTTACTGGGTGGAGCTAGTTAGGTAGAGTTTTAGGGTGGTAAATGCCAAGGGAGCTGGAACCTAGCTAAGCTAGCTTAGCTAGTAATGGAGTAGAGGAGTAGGCAATGGGAGCTAGGGTTTGAGGAGAGGAGCTGGACAGAAAATGTCTGGAGCTGAACTGGAGCTGGCAGTTGCTGAAAAGGTTGGCATGGAGGTACTCTTACTAGCTTAGCTTGCTAGTTCTTTGCTAGCTGCTAAGCCAAGATAAAGTAAGCTAACTTGTGCTAAAAGAAGCTAAGATGAGCTAGGTCTGGTGCTCCCGTGGATCTACCTGGTTGAGGTAGCTAAGTTGAGTCCCCAAGAGCTGGACTTGAGCATCCTCAGCTGAAATGAAGTCATCTCCAGCTGGTTGGAGTTGAGTGGAGTTGGATGTAGCTGGTCCTGAGCTGAGGTGAACTCCAATCAACTCAGCTGAGCTACCTAGAGCTCTCGTGAACTAATAGGAGCTGAGATGAGCTAGATTCAGCTAAGTTGAGCTGGATTTGAGCTGACCTGAGCTAGGGTGAGCTAACATGAGCTCTCTTGAGCTGCTATTCAGCTGAGATGAGCTGAATGGAGCTAGGATGAGCTAACCCTAGTCCAAGTGAGCTGAAATCCAACAATGGTGAGCTGGATCTAGCCGAATTCCAACGGGTTTAGGCTTCTCCTTCACCAGTTGCCATCCTGAGTGCTAGGGTTCTAGGGATCTGGCAATCTGCTTATCCCTAACACTCACAAAAATATATCAAAAAGACAATAAAAGGTAAAATGCATTCCTATCCTAATTTATGCCTAAATGCAGCACAAAAACCCATTTGCGGAGCAAAATCCTAAGAGCTACGTTTGTTTTAATGCATAAAATGATGATAAATTGGCGTTTATCAGTGTTGCTTCAAGAAAATTCCTGGGTTTCATGGCCTCCAACCAAGGAATAACGGTGAATCCTGACAAAATCCAAGTGAAAAACACACATGTATTCATGATAAAATGCCTATTTATGATAGTCCCTAAGCCTAGCAATGCATTATATAGTATAAATACTACATAACGTTCATCATATTGCATTTAGTGTGATGTGTATAAATTGTACAGTAATTCATGCATTACTGTGACGCTATCCAGGCCGCCCAAGGGATGCACTCACCACCTCACATGCGCAGCGCATGGGCGCGTGATAGAGATTTTACGCGGTTTGTTAATTACGTCGTTGTAATATGCAAAACCGGTCAACTCTTAAATTTATATTCCTAGATAGGGGAGTATCTAGGGTCGTCCAAGGAGGCCAGATGTTTGCAATAGTGATTCTCTTGCTTGGAATAAATCTCAACTTTCTTTTTGGTATTTTTCAATATATCATTTTTTTCGTTTTTCAATTAAGACAACATGCGAAATGGTGGCGGGAAGGTAATTTACACTTCAATTTAACTACTACTTTCTAGGTGGCAAGTAATCCTCTCCCTAAGCTCACTCTAGGTAAGTGGAGACCTAGAATAATTAGGGAGAGGGAGTGGAAAATGCTAAACAAGGCAAGTAGAAATGCAAAATAGAAAATTGCAAAGAAGGCAACTTAGATTGATGAAAAGTGTTTTACAAAAAAACCTATTAGAGGAATGCTTCTACTACTAGAAAAATTAAAATAAAGAAAAACAAACACAAATCCTCTAGATAGATGGTGAAGAAGAGGGCTTCTTGCTCCAAGGTTGGTGGCTCCCAAGCTTGAAAAGAATCCTTCAACTCCTTCCTTGCAGTGCTCCGCCAAGGTAATGTCCTCCAAGGCAAGCCATAAGGGGGCGTGCCCTAAGCTTCTCTCCAAGGGTGGACGTCCGACCTAGGTCCTTCTCCCTTTCCTGGCCGTCCTCCTTGAAGTGGAAGAGTCCTCCTCCTTGGCGTGGCTCAAGTTGAAGAGAGTGGGGAGAAGAAGGCACCAAAAGGGCTGGTGATGTGCCCCTTTAACCTCCTTCTCTACTCCTTCTTCTTGGCCGTAGGTATAGGTGGTTTAGGTAGCAAATTACACTAATGGAGGGTGCCCCCAAATGGTGGTAGGTGGTGGGTTTTTATAGAATAGGAAGGGGGCTAAAGTGTCCCTTGAAATGAAGGGCCAAGATGAAGAGATGGAGGTGGTTGAAGATCCAATGGCCAAGGGTGTTTGGCGCCACCTTAAGGGACACCTAAGGGGTGGTTATGTGTGTTGGTACCCCTTGATATTGGTGCCAAAATGGCTTCTAGAAGAGGGTCTAAGTTGGCACCAAGAAGGATTCTAGAAGGGGGGGTTAGGTGGATGGCTAGGATGGCTTATGTGGGTAGGTGTAGGGTGGATTAAGGGCTGAAAGTTGGCGCCAATATAGAGGTGGTTAGGGGTAGTTTTTGGTGCCAACTTAAGGTGTCTTTTGGTGGTGAAGGGATGGCTAGGAGGTGGCGCCAACTTGAGCAGGGTAGCTAGCTTAGGTAGGCTTAAGTTGGTGGAGCTAGCTAGGGTTAACTTTGAAGGTGGTGGATGGCCAAGGAGCTGGTTGTTAGCTAAGCTAAGCTAAGCTAGCTTAGCTAATGGAGGAGTAGAGGAGAAGGTGTTGGAGGTAGGGTTTGGAGGGAGGAGCTGAGGAGAAGTCTGGAGCTGAAATTGGAGCTGGCTGCTGCTGAAGAGGCTGGCATGGAGCTACTTTAGTTGGCTTAGCTTGCTAGTTATTTGCTAGTTGCTAAGCCAAGCTAAAGTAAGCTAGCTTCTACCATGATGAGCTGAGGTGAGCTAGGTCTGGTGCTCCCAGGGAGACTCAAGCTGGTTGAGGCAACTAAGGTAGCTTAGCTCAACTGAGTTGAGCTAAGCTAAGTCCTCGGGAGATGGACTTGAGCTTCTTGAGCTGGGATGAGTTCTACTTCAGCTGGCTGGAGTTGAGTGGAGCTGGATGTAGCTGGATCTGAGCTAGGGTGAACTCCTGTCAACTCAGCTGAGCTAGCTAGAGCTCCCTGTGGACTAGTGGGAGCTGAGATGAGCTAGACTCAGCTAAGTTGAGCTGGATCTGGGCTGACTTGAGCTAGGGTGAGCTAAGATGAACTCTCTTGAGCTGCCATTCAGCTGAGATTAGCTGAATGGAGCTGGGATGAGCTAACCCTAGTTCAAGTGAGCTAGGTTCCAGCTGCGGTGAGCTGGATCAAGCTGAGGTGAGCTAGATCAGGCTGAGTTCCAGCTAGTCTGGGCTTCTCCTTCACCATTTGCCTTCTTGAGTGCTAGGGTTTTAGGGATCTATATATCTGTACATCCCTAACACTCACAAAAACATATTAAAAAGACAATAAAAAATGCAATGCATGCCTAACCTATTTTATGCCTAAATGCAGCCCAAAAACCCGTTTGCAGAGTAAAATCCTAAGAGCTAGGTTTGTTTTAATGAATAAGAATGATGATAAACTGGCATTTGTCACACCCCCATGCTTATTTTTTGCTAGTCTCTTAGCAAAACTTAAAACGGAATTTTTGGGAAATCTAATTTTTTCGACTTTTGAGGAGAAAAAGAGATTAATGGACCTTGGTAGATTAAAACACTGGAGATACGAGATTTGTTAAAGATAAACATCGGGATTTATTTTTGGATTCAACCATTAGACAGAACGGGATCAATATATCCTCCAGAAAATTCTCAAATTAACCCCTTGTTAATTCAGATGACTTGAAATGTTTGTTTTTAGGATTTTTTTGGCTCATGAATCTGATTCTCAACTTGCAAAATCCTTTAAAACCTTGTGGCTGTGCTTGTGAAAAGCCAACATTTATAAGGGCATGTTAATTTATTTATTATTACTTTTTTTTTCTCCCCCATGCTTATTTTTAGCCTAGTCTTACAACAGATGTGTCAGGATCATCATTCCCGTTACCATTCCTCGAGGGGGCTCTGGCGCCAGTACTTCAGGATAGCACTGTCCATGACACCACCCAGGAGCTCACAACCCCAAAACACGATGCGGTGAAAAGGGGCACTCCAAGCAAACTCAAGCTCTTGCTCCGACACTATAGGTAGATCACCGTCCAAGACACTTGAGCTGCTAAAATGCGCTTTAATGCTCCATCTAAAGATATGAAATATAGATATGGAGCAACGCCGAGGCGGTAACATGTTGACATCGCGTCCTCAAAGGAGGCATTTTCCTCGGTGGGAACTCAAACCAATGATCTGTTTCAGACTTTTACTAAGTCCAAACAAGGGAGTTTTTTCAAATGTTTAGTTATTTTTAAGTGTTGGATTGTGTGTGAAGAGTGACACAAGAAGTTTCTCAAAACATGCAAGTTTTTGAATTAGAAGCTAAGTCAAATAATTTCCATATTACAAAATAGGATCAAGTCACCTGAACTATCATGAGTTAAGGTGGAATTTTATAGAAGGATATCTGATCTAGTCTAAAATAGACCCTAGAATTCTAATGATCAGATCCATATCCTCATCCTTAATTTGTTAAAGATTAAATCCCATTGTACCAAAAGTGAATTTCTCGACCTTAATCCCGATTTCAAAATTTTTCCTCAAAGTTTTGAACATTTTTATTTTTGGGTATGCAAGCAGGAAATAAATTAAACAAAAATGCATGTTTTTTAGGTCTTGAACATCCTAAATCGATCGTAAAAATTTAAAAACACCACCCATGCTTAAGATATGCCATGTCCTCATGCATTAGGAGGGAAAAAGGGATCACCTTAGTGAAGAACGATCGGGTTTAGGATGAACAAAACCTGGAAAAAGAAGAAAAAAAAAAAAAGGAAAACAAGAAAAAAAATGATGGGTTACCTCCCATCCAGTGCTATCTTTTACGCCATTCAGCCGGGCGTGAAGGTATGCACGGAAGACGTAAGATCATGTAAATAATTGGACACTTGGATGCCCGCAAAAAAGGTGTCTTCTTCTAGATCCCTAGAAAATTGATTAGAAATAATATTGGGATCAAAGTTGGATGGAAAATGATAAGTGTAGCCCGAGTCTGGCCATGGTTTTAAATTAGGTTAGGTGCCAAACTCGGGCGGGGTTGGTGGCAGGTCTGTAAGAAAGGGGTCAGGGAAGGAATGGTGAGGATTGGGTGAAGTTAGTGTGGAAAAGTTAGGTGCATGAATAGTAGGTGGGTTAGGGTGCTTAGGGGGGGTATCAGGAATAAATTTAGGGTCAAGACAAGTTTCTAGATCACAGATTTCGCCGACCACTGATTCTGAATCAGAGTCCTCAAAACAATTATGGTCGGTAAGGGTATCTATTAACATTGTCTCCTCCACCATATTGGAAATTTCAGTATCTGAGTCCTCAAAGAAGTTATCATCATGGAATCTCCTGGAGGATTTAAAAATATCTAAAGTGATAGTTTGTCCTGCACAGTTAATATCCATTTTGCCTGTGTGGCAATTGATATTTGCCTTTACGGTGGCCAAAAAGGGGCGTCCAAGGATTATTGGGGAGTCCAGTAATGATTCAGGTGCCTCAATGTCAAGAACCAGAAAGTCTGCAGGGAAGACACAATTCTGGACCTTGACTAAAACATCCTCGACAATCCCACGAGGTTTGATTGTAGATCGGTCGGCTAATTGCAAGGTAACCTCGACGGGTTTTAATTCACCGATCTGAAATTCTTTGAATAAACTTGTGGGAATAATATTAACTAAGGCACCAAGATCAAGGAGGGCGCGATTAAATGTATTGTCATCAATAATTACATAAATTAAAGGCACCCCCGGATCTTTCATCTTACGAGGCAGCTTACTCTGTATGACAGAGCTTACTGTCTCCGAAAGATGCACTTGTCCTAGATTTTTGGCCTGCCTTTTAGGAGTACAAATCTCCTTAAAAAATTTAGCATAGGCAGGTATATATTTAATGGCATCTAGGAGAGGAATATTGATATGAACTTGCCCAAATAGCTCCATGAGTTCATCTGTAGTGGGCTCAGATTTCTTTTTTTTGTTGGTGGTGGGGTAGAGAGCTTGTGGGAAAGGGACAGGAATCTTGTCTTGAGATTTTTGTTTTTCTTTTTCTTCCTGATGGGGAGGTGGGGAGTCAATTTGCATAGGTATTTCACCAGGTTTGTGTGAAGGCCCGGGGTCAGTGGTGGTTTTCCCACTCCTCAAAGTAGCTGCATGTGCAGTCGGATTATTATTTGGAGGAGGTGGGGGGGCCTGTGATTGCAGAAACCTGGGTGGCTGCTGAGGTGGTGGATTAGGAGGAGGCTGATTCGGATAGTGTGGAGTTCTTCCTGTATAATGGTTTCCTTGGTGATTAGGGTTGGGCATGGGTTGGGACGGAAGATGTCCTGCAGGTCTTTGCGTGGGAGTAACCCCAATCTGATTGTTCAGATTTGTGATGGTGCGGGTTACTTCCGTCATTTTTGTTTGCATATCCTGCAGGGTTCGCATCATCTGGGCATTGATGTCTTGTTGGGATGGCCCAGGATGGAAGTTTGGATTCGACCCATACCCATTAAAATGATATAGTTAGGAGGAAACTTGATTATTCCAGTAGTAGTTCGGGTAATTTTTCCAATTGGAAGAATTTTAAAGGGCTCCTGGATGGCAGAAATATTTTGAGTGGGGTTAAGATCTGGATAGTTGTAATTCCCCAGTGAATCATGGGCAACCTCAGAATAATCAGTAGGGGTAGTGTTGAGATTGTGCAAATTTTCTCTTCGTGGAAAGTTAGGTTGGGTTAAATGTGGGTGTGGAGCTTGAGTTGATGTGGCCAGTCTTTCCTCAATTTTCTTTTGATTAATATGCATCTGGTCGAGTTTTTGAGCAATCAATTGAAGATTGTCTTGGGTGACAGGGATAGATTGAGTGCCTATTTCATGAACACCGAATTGCGGGTTTTGGGTTCTGCCAAATGTGTTCATGGAAGCTTGATTAAATGAGTTTTCACTCATTTCTTCGAACAGATCATAGGCACTTTCTGCATCTTTATTTAAAAAGTTGCCGCCACACGAGGCATCGACAAAATGTCGGATTTGATCTTCTAATCCATGATAGAAGATTTGCACGAGCTGCCATAAAGGAATCTTGTGGTGCGGACAACTTCTTAAAAGGTCTTGAAATCTTTCCCAAGAATCATGGAAAGTTTCACCAGATTTTTGGTGAAAGGTCGTAATAGATCTTCGTAAGGAATTGGTACGACCTATGGGAAAGAATTTCTTGAGGAAGGCACTCTTGAGTTGAGGCCATGTTGTGATGGGTCGGCCAATGGTCCTGAACCAATAAGCAGCCTTATCTTTAAGAGATAATGGAAAAAGCCACATCAGCCATATGTCTTCTTGCACATTTCGGGAACGGGTTGTCTGTGCAAGAAGAGTTAGCTCTTCAAGGTGGCTGAAAGGGTCTTCCCTAGGAAGGCCATGAAAGTGTTTAATTAGGTTCAAGACCGCAGGCTTGATCTCAAAGTCCCCCTCCGGTATGACCACCCCTGGTCGTTCCTCATAATAAGACGGATTATAGAAATCTTTTAGAGGAACAACAGGCTGCTGACGGGGTGGTGGGTTTGGCCTTGGATTGGCTAGGTTTTGGATGTTCCTAGTCAATGTTTGTTGATTGGAATTTAATTTATTAATCTGATCGGCCATCAATTTTAAAAGATCAGGTAGGGGGTCTTGATGTTGTGTGTGGGGCAACTCAAGATTAGGGAGCTCCAAGTGTGGGAAGTTAATGGTGGGTGGGTTTTGGGTGGAAGGGTTAGAATTAGGGTTAGTGGTGGGGTTAGAGATGGAAGTGGAAGGGTCAGTGGACCTATTTTGTTGTATTTCCATTTTTTCAGGAGAAGAAGACAGAAAAAGTGGTCTTTTTGCGTGGGGGGCGAAATCAAATGGTCCTTCCAAGTGCGGATTTTAAGACCGTCGCCCATGCATAAAATGGAAGAACGGGAGGGGAGGAGAAGAGAAAGAGATGAGAGAAAGTGTGCAATTCAAACAAATAAAACTAGACCTAATTTAAATGTGACTCCCTAATAATAACCTAAGACTTCGTCTATATAGGAAATAAGTAGTCAATAGTGAATACCCATTCTATCAACAAATCTAGCCAAGTTGCTTAAGGGGAGGTTTGGGCCCAAACGTTTCCCAGGGAAAACCCCAGGTGCTTGTACAAACCTGCGCCTGGTCGTTTGACACGGCCCCTCAGCCTGAACACCAGATATACATGACAGAATTGGTACTAACTAAGGAAAACTTAAGACCTAAATAGCAAGCCTAAGTTGATAAAGCCTTAGGGGTCAAGTTGCTACAAGTTTTAATTAAGTCTAGGATGTTATAGTGCACACGGAAAGTGGAGGCCGTTTATTGGGATGTTGCCCTGTTATTTTGATTTTTTTGTGTGTGTGCAGGAATTGGAGAGTGGCTCCAATGAAAATCAAGTTGTGACACAATTTTCTTGTATTTATGTCTTTTAGGATTTAATTTAATTAAATGTGTTTTAGGATTTTTCTCTTTAAATTTTCAAACAAGTTTGAAATCTCACAATCAAAGGAAAGACAGGTTATATTGGTGATGGTCAATTTCCTTTAATGTGAGTCTCTAAAAAGAAAGAGAGAAACCCTAAGCCAATTATCCCTAAGACAGAAAATTACTACCAATGGATTGATTTTTGGCTTTCTGAATTAAGTAGTGGTCCAAACAAGTCAAACAACACCACTACTTTGAATAAAATCAAACAAGGATTCCAAAAAAGATTTTTGTAAGATTTTAGGAACTTTTTTGACAATTGTTTTGAATTTTTAATTGTACTGGTGTCAAAGTCCAGAAATGATACATGTGGGTATTTTGGACTTTTTAGTATTACCACCGACTCAGAAAATTTTTATGATTTTATATGATGTGTAAAATTCCACAAGGATTCTAGAAAGATAAATTTCACAAAAATTGGATGAGTACAAAAATTCTAAAAATTCACAGACAGTAGCAAAATAGGAAGATTAGAAGGTGTGACCCCTCTACAGTCCACGAATTTTAAAAAATTAAGTAAAAATCCAATTATTCTGAAATTTGGAACAGATGTTCCTAATGTAGTTGGGAATCATTATATGAAATTTTATGATTTTAGGAGGCATGTGGTGTTAGGAATCAATTTTTCAAGTTCAGATAGAAATATGGACCGAAAAATAGAACACCAATACTTGCAATGGAGTGGTGTTAAAGAAGTATTCAAGCAAACAATGGATTTTATATGAACACCACTCCACTTAATTAATTTGTTTGGGATCCTGAAAGCCAAGTTTAATATGTTTTTGGTAGTTTTAATTAATTATGTGACCAGAAAGAGGAACCAACCTGAATTTCGTGGGAAGAAAAGGAACTTTAAGCTCTCGCTTCCAGATTCCCGCCTTCCCGCTGTAGTTCCTGCACATGCAAAAGAAAGAAAGAGAAGGGGATGAGATCCACTTCAAGCAAGAGAAAATTAATTAATGCAAAGCCGTGCCTCCCCGACAACGGTGCCAAAAAGTGATAGCGATTTCACGCGGTTTGTTAATTACGTCGTTGTAACGCGCAAAATCGATCAACTCTTAAATTTATATTCCTAGATAGGGGAGTATCTAGGGCCGTCCAAGGAGGCCAGATGTTTGCAATAGTGATTCTCTTGCTTGGAATAAATCTCAACTTTCTTTTTGGTATTTTTCAATATATCATTTTTTTCGTTTTTCAATTAAGACAACATGCGAAATGGTGGCGGGAAGGTAATTTACACTTCAATTTAACTACTACTTTCTAAGTGGCAAGTAATCCTCTCCCTAAGCTCACTCTAGGTAAGTGGAGACCTAGAATAATTAGGGAGAGGGAGTGGAAAATGCTAAACAAAGCAAGCAGAAATGCAAAATAGAAAATTGCAAAGAAGGCAACTTAGATTGATGAAAATTGTTTTACAAAAAAGCCTAGTAGAGGAATGCTTCTTCTACTAGAAAAATTAAAATAAAGAAAAACAAACACAAATCCTCTAGATAGATGGTGAAGAATAGGGCTTCTTGCTCCAAGGTTGGTGGCTCCCAAGCTTGAAAAGAATCTTTCAACTGCTTCCTTGCAGTGCTCCGCCAAGGTAATGTCCTCCAAGGCAAGCTCTAAGGGGCCGTGCCCTAAGCTTCTCTCCAAGGTTGGTGGCTCCCTAGGTCCTTCTCCCTTGCCTGGCCATCCTCCTTGAAGTGGAAGAGTCCTCCTCCTTGGAGTGGCTCAAGTTGAAGAGAGTGGGGAGAAGAAGGCACCAAAAGGGCTGGTGATGTGCCCCTTTAATCTCCTTCTCTACTCCTTCTTCTTGGCCGTAGGTATAGGTGGTTTAGGTAGAAAATTACACTAATGGAGGGTGCCCCAAATGGTGGTAGGTGGTGGGTTTTTATAGAATAGGAAGGGGGCTAAAGTGTCCCTTGAAATGAAGGGCCAAGATGAAGAGATGGAGGTGGTTGAAGATCCAATGGCCAAGGGTGTTTGGCGCCACCTTAAGGGACACCTAAGGGGTGGTTATGTGTGTTGGCACCCCTTGATATTGGTGCCAAAATGGCTTCTAGAAGAGGGTTTAAGTTGGCACCAAGAAGGATTCTAGAAGGGGGGGTTAGGTGGATGGCTAGGATGGCTTATGTGGGTAGGTGTAGGGTGGATTAAGGGCTGAAAGTTGGCGCCAATATAGAGGTGGTTAGGGGTAGTTTTTGGTGCCAACTTAAGGTGTCTTTTGGTGGTGAAGGGATGGCTAGGAGGTGGCGCCAACTTGAGCAGGGTAGCTAGCTTAGGTAGGCTTAAGTTGGTGGAGCTAGCTAGGGTTAACTTTGAAGGTGGTGGATGGCCAAGGAGCTGGTTGTTAGCTAAGCTAAGCTAAGCTAGCTTAGCTAATGGAGGAGTAGAGGAGAAGGTATTGGAGGTAGGGTTTGGAGGGAGGAGCTGAGGAGAAGTCTGGAGCTGAAATTGGAGCTGGCTGCTGCTGAAGAGGCTGGCATGAAGCTACTTTAGCTGGCTTAGCTTGCTAGTTCTTTGCTAGTTGCTAAGCCAAGCTAAAGTAAGCTAGCTTCTACCATGATGAGCTGAGGTGAGCTAGGTCTGGTGCTCCCGGGGAGACTCAAGCTGGTTGAGGCAACTAAGGTAGCTTAGCTCAACTAAGTTGAGCTAAGCTAAGTCCCTGGGAGATGGACTTGAGCTTCCTGAGCTGGGATGAGTTCTACTTCAGCTGGCTGGAGTTGAGTGGAGCTGGATGTAGCTGGATATGAGCTGGAGTGAACTCCTGTCAACTCAGCTGAGCTTGCTAGAGCTCCCTGTGGATTAGTGGGAGCTGAGATGAGCTAGACTCAGCTAAGTTGAGCTGGATCTGAGCTGACTTGAGCTAGGGTGAGCTAAGATGAACTCTCTTGAGCTGCCATTTAGCTGAGATTACCTGAATGGAGCTGGGATGAGCTAACCCTAGTTCAAGTGAGCTAGGTTCCAGCTGCGGTGAGCTGGATCAAGCTGAGGTGAGCTGGATCAAGCTGAGGTGAGCTGGATCAGGCTGAGTTCCAGCTTGTCTGGGCTTCTCCTTCACCATTTGCCTTCTTGAGTTCTAGGATTTTAGGGATCTATATATCTGTACATCCCTAACACTCACAAAAACATATTAAAAAGATAATAAAAAATGCAATGCATGCCTAACCTATTTTATGCCTAAATGCAGCCCAAAAACCCATTTGCGGAGTAAAATCCTAAGAGCTAGGTTTGTTTTAATGCATAAGAATGATAATAAACTGGCGTTTATCTGCGCGCGCAGTTCACGGACACACGCAGAACACGTATCGTGCGGAGGCAGTCATCGCCAGTGGGCGCGCATGCGAGTGCCACACGTGGGGTGAGTGAGCTAGAGCTTTAACAACGATTGCACCGGAACTTCAGCGACGTTTATGGCTGTCACTAAATGTCCTATGTACGAAATGGATCCTTTCCTCCACCATAAAAGGACCCCTACTGATTGCACAGCAATCATGCAACCTAAATCACCTGAATTAAGCTAGATTCTAGCATAACTTAGGAATAATGCATTCATAAGCATTATAATTTGCACAATAGCTTGTTTATTAGTCATATAGATAATATTGTCATTTTATAACCTAAAATAGTCTTGATTTTAGTCACAGATGATCCTAAGCCATGGATGGTAGATCAGACCAGACAGATCTGATTAGAACCACGATGGGAGACCAACGCTTCCAAAATCGTCTCAATCAGACAACCAAGGCACCTTGTGCAGTCCATAAAAGAATAGAGATCATAAAGCCAAAGGACAAAGATTAGAGCCTCAGATGAAGAATTTAACTACACTGATGAATCTGAATCAACGAACGCAGTCCAATGGTGAAAAATCAACTCGATCGGAGGTCTACATCACCAGATACAAGGAAAAGAAGATGGACGGCATGATGGCACCACGTGGTGCCATCATGCCGTCCATCTTCTTTTCCTTGTATCTGGTGATGTAGACCTCCGATCGAGTTGATTTTTCACCATTGGACTGCGTTCGTTGATTCAGATTCATCAGGCTCCCTCACCACCACCCCATCTAGGAAGGCCACCTCGCATGCTGTGGGTCGTTGGATCTTCATCCAATGGCCACGAGCATGCCACGTCGACCATTTAGCTAGATAAGTATAAATAGAAACAAACAAGAAAGTACAACAGAATGTTCGCGCAACGCATTGGCTCACGCGCTCGCGTGGAAGCGAGAGACGCACGTTCGAGTAGCGCTGTGCAAAATTGACGGAACGCTCGCACGGGCGCAATTACGCCATTGAATGGCGATCGGAGGACGGAGGCGCGACCACGTAGCGTGATCAGAGTGTGCCGCGAGCGGACACACGATCCTACGTGTTTTGTGAAACCTAAAAGTTGCGCACATGCATAAGCCGTCCGAGATCATTGGGCGTGATTTGAATTCACACAGGCACATGAGAAGGAAGAAGCGGCAAGTAGGTGATGGGCGGGTGCGAGGTGCGAGCTGGGCCGTCAGATCACTATCCAAGAGACATGGGCGCACCATGTGTCGGCCAGAGAAGCAATCCACGAGATGGAGGCGAATTTAAAGGTGTTTTAAGGCCAGATCTGATATGTTGATCTCCCGATCAATGGATCTGATCAAACAAGAGTTGTTGCACGAGATAAAGGTGTTAAATACTCTTTTTGCCCTCCATAAAAGCTATAAAAGAAGGCCCATGGCCCTCCAGTTGAAGCATCTCTCTCCATCAACTCTAGATACAACTCTTCCACCTTCTCTGCAACTCTCCATCCCTCTGCAACTCCACTCCAACCTTCATCCTGGTGCTCTGGATCTGAGGTATTACCGCACCTCGCACAAGCATCCCACAAGCAGCATCATCTCTCTACTACTCTCTATCTCTCTCTATCTCTCTATTTAATTCAAGTAGCATTCTCTATTGTGAAAACTCTGTTTAATTGAAATTAAAGTTATGATCTTCTGAATGCTTTATTATACATCTGATTCCTATACATATATGCATATATAAATATCTGTTTAGAGCAAGTTTTATTGGAAAGCTTCTGCAAAAATCGAGATTGCCTCCCTATGAACGACCCAGTACTCACCGATTTTATAAATTTATTTGTCGACATGTTTTCGCGCTATACTACAACTGAATTAACTTTTAAAATGCGAATTACTTGCCGAACACCTACCCCTCCCATTCTTCTTTATATCTTCCTTTCTCTCCCTCACCACCTCCAAGGCTCTAGAGAGAGCTTGTCCCAAGCCCGAGATACTCCTTTAGAGTAGAAAAGAAAGATTTTTTTCCCACCTCTCATCCCCCTTCATAGAGCATCCCGTCGCCGTCCTCTCACCACCTTCAGGAAGAAGATCCTCGCCGTGACAACATCCTGCCCCGTCCCCCTCCCTTCGCCACCATTCTCCATCCTCTAGCTTCCCACCACCTTCACCCAAGCGTCGTTAGAGCAAGACGTCCTCCAAGCGACCATCGAGGGAGATTTCCTCATCTTATTCTTTTTATGATTTTTGTAGTGTAGAATTATTTCTCGCAATTAGTTGTAATAAACAGTTTGGATTACTCATATAATATTTGTTTCTCTCTCTCTTTTCAAGTAGATTAGATAGAAATTATTTCGACTTGATCTCTTGCCTTATAAAAATTCCAAAAAAATAACAAAAGATAAAAAAACAATAAAAACAAATAAAAGTGAAACGCAGATTTCCCCAAACCAAACGTTCTCCTCCTCGTGCTCGACCAGGGACTCCCTTTCGAGTTTTGGTTATAAATTTTATCTGGTTAACAGATTTCTACAAACTACATCGACGGTTTTCTAACTCAAATCTTTTCAAGTACAAAATCGGGCTCATCACCATGCGATCATGGCCTTGACACCCCCAACAAACCTGAAGGGAATACAGTCGGTCGACAAGATCGCAGCTATAGGCCGATTCTTGTCTCGATCCTTTGACAAATGTTTCCCCATTTTTAAGTGCATCAAAAAAGGAAAAGGGTATTTGCTCATGTACTAGGCCCCCCAGTGCTAATAAGCCTACGAAGAAATCAAGAAATCCCTTCAAGAGCCTCCCGCCCTCGCAGCCCCAAGGGGTGGGGAAACCCTGTTCCTCTTTCTGGCATCTTCAATGATGACGATTAGTGTCGTCTTATTATGCGAACGTGACAACATATAGCAACCAGTGTATTTTGTGAGCAAAACTTACTAAGAGGCAGAAGCAAAGTACACCATGATCGAGAAACTGGGCCTCACCTTGGTAACATCCTCTAGAAAGCTTCGCCCATACTTCCAGGCCCACACAATAATTGCACTGATGGACTACCCTTTGTGCCAAATGCTTTATAGTCCAACCAAGTCAACCAGACAGATGAAGTGGGCCATGGAGTTAACAGAATTTAATATAAAGTATCAGTCGCAGAAATCTATCAAGGGCCAAGTCCTAGCGGATTTTGTGGCAGAATTCATGGATCTCGATCCTCCCACCACTCTACCACGGAAGTTATATGTTAACAGATCTTTCATGATGGTATGGGTTGCAATCGAAATCTCCTTGAATGCTCCTAACGGCACTACTCATAAGTATGCCATCAAGTTAGCCTTTCCTACCTCCAACAACATAGCAGAATACAAGGCCTTATTAGAAAATCTTAGTGTGGCCAAATCCATAGGAGCCTCATGTTTAAAGGTCCATACGGACTCACAACTGGTGGCTAACCAGATTAATGGTGAGTACTAGGCTAAGGCCCCCAACACGAGCCTTTATGTAGAGCACGTCAAAGAACTGCTAAATTTTGTGGCAGCCACGGTTAAGCAAATACCCAGGTCCAACAACTTACTGGCAGACGCCCTGGCCCGCCTAGCTTCGACCATTCCTGCATACTCCTATAGGCACTCAGTAAACCTTCAATGTTTCCCCCACAGGCACTGGTGATCGAGCCAACTGTCTCCTAGATGACTCTGATAATAACCTTCCTGAAGATTGGTGAGGCATTACCGAGAGCACCTCACCCAAGGGCCTTCCAGCTAATGGCCTCGCGCTACACACTACTAGGCGAGAAAATGTACAAGAGGGGATACTCAACCCCCTTAAAATGCTACCTCACCCCAACAAAAGTAGCTCAAGTAATCCAAGAGGCCCACTGGGGCATTTGCGGCAATCACGAAGGGTATAAAGCCCCGGTAGCCCACTTGTTCCAAACAGGCAACTTTTGGCCCCAGATGAAGCGACAATACCAAGAATTTGTACGCAAGTGTGGCAAGTGCCAAAAATCTACCCCAATCCATCACCTCCTGCCTGGGAAGATGATGCCTATAATGTCTCCAATTCCCTTCACCAAGTGGGGAATGGACTTTGTCAGCCCCCTCCCTCTAGCATCGGCTTAGAAGAGTTTCATCTTGGTAGAGAAGGATTATTTCTCGAAGTGGATTGCAGTAGAGGCCATGGTCAACCCAACAGCGGACACAATCGTAACATTTGTGGGGAAGAACATTATTGCTCGATATGGGTGCCCAAAAGCCATTGTCACTGACAATGGCATGCAGTTTGCCTCTAAAAAATTTGAGGATTTCTACACAAGCTAAGGCATCCGGTTGTGTTTTACATCCATTGCCCACCTGCAGACAAACGAACAAGCAGAGGTGTCCAACCGAATAATCATTTCCGCACTCAAAAGTCGGTTGGATTCAACAAATGGAAGTTAGGCGGATGAGTTACCGGACGTCCTTTGGGATATCGCACAAGTCAGAAGATTGCGACTGGCTACACGCCCTTCTGCCTGGTATATGGTATGGAGGCTCAACTATCGGAAGAAACACTCGACCCTACATATCGCTCCCAGTCGTATGACCCGCTCTCTAGTGACGACCAAGTCCGCCTATGGTCACAAAAAATGCATGATTTGTTAAAACTAGGGTTTTGAATCGTTGTAACACGTAAATTTGCATTCCCTTTTGAATTTATAAACCTAGATAATGGTGGTATCTAGGGTCGTCTAAGGAGGCATAAATGCACTTTTAAACACTCTTGCTTGAAATCGGGAAATCAACTTTCTTTTTGTGATTTTTGAATATGATTTTTTTTGGGATTTTGAAATAACGGGCAATAGCAAAATAGTATGTGGGGAAAAACTACACCTAATTGCTGCAACATAAGTGATAAGAGTAACCTCTCTCTAAGCTCACCCTAAGTATGTGGAGACCTAGGATAATTAGAGAGAGGGAGTGAAATGTACTAAAATAAAAGCAATCAAAAAGATGCAACAAAATTATAGAAAGGCAACTTTGATTAAGGAGAAAAATGGTTTACATGACTACTAGTAGAGGAATGCTTCTACTTCTAAAAAGAAATAGAAAAAAAAATGAAAACACAAATCGTCCTGGTGATGTTGGTGAAGAGGAGAAGATCCTTGCTCCAAGCTCAGTTGCTCCTCGGCTTGGAAAGGATTTCTCCTAATCCTTTTCTTTGAAGTGCTTCCCCAGAGATGTTGCTTTCTCCTTGGCAAGCCCTTGGTGAGCGTGCCCTAGCTCCTCCAAAGGTGGAAGGATTCCACCTTAGAACCTCCTCCAAGGGTGGATGTGAACCACCCTAAAGAACCACCTCTGGATGTCCTCCTGCCTGGTTTATCCTCTGGCTGGTGTGGGCATAAGAGAGAAGGGAAGAGGGGAAGGCACCAAGGAAACAGAGTGTCCCCTTAATCTTCTTTTTCTCCCTCTTCTCTTGGCTGACTATGGTAGGTGGAGTTTGGTGGAAGAATGGTGGAATAATGAAGCCAAAGGTGAAAATCATGGTGGTGGTTATTGGCCTTTTTATAGAAGGGTTAAGTAGGTAGGTATGGTTAAGGAAAGGATGGCTAGGATGGCTCATAGGGGGTGGTTAGGAGATCCTAGGGCTAGGATTGATGGTGCTAAAATGAAGGGATTCTTTGATGGTTGGCGCCATCTTTAGTAGGAACTAGGGTTAAGGGTTGGTGTGATGTGTTGTAGGGTTAGGATGAAGTTGTAGGGTGGAAGTCATGGGATGGAGGGCTAGGGTTTATTGGCACCACATGAGGGGTTGTGTTAGGTGGTGGTTTAGGTGTGGTTAGGTTGAGGTTGGCACCAACTCTAAGTTCTAGAAGTTGGAAGCAAAAGGGAGGGCTATGATTTGGTCATAGGGTTAGGTGTAGGGTTAGGATTATGGTAGATGTTGGCGCCAACTTAGGGTAGGTTAGGAGGTGGTTATGGTGTTGGAAAGGTGCTTATCTTTGGAGCCAAAATGATTTTCTAGAAGGGGGATTAGGTGGATGGTGGAGATAGGTTTAAGGGAAATGGATGGTGGTGATGTGAAGGGGTTTTGGAGGGAAAAGTTGGCACAACTTTTATGGTGGCTCTTGGAGGTGGTGGTGTGAAGGGATGCATGGATGGTGGCGCCAACTATAGGTGGAGGTAGGTAGCTAGCTTAGGTGGTGGATTGATCGCACGGGTTTCACATGTTTGAAATCAGGGTTACGAGTAACCTGTTGTCATAGTTGCAAATCTCATGATCAAATAAAATTTATACCAAAACTCCAAGGAAGCTCCGGGTCGAACACAGGGAGGTGATGTTTACATTGAATGAAAACTGCACTTCGATTTGTTTCTTTTTGGTGTTTTAGGGTTTTGTTATTTTTTTTATTTTTGAAATAAAATGACAATCAATCACAAGAGAGAGATAGAATTGAATCAGGTATATTGCATGAATGTCAATTACAATAATATAGAAAACATAAAAGGAGAGGGGGTGAGAAGAAATCTCCCGAAGTGGCTTTCGGCGAGACGAAAACTCCTGGTAGAAGCTCGAATGAAGGAGTTGGGAAGCAGGACGACGGAGGTGAGAAGCGGAATGACGTCAGGTAGAGGAAAGCTTCAGCGTAGCTCCGGAATGGAGGTGAGAAGGCAAAGATGATCTGCTACCGGAATGGAGGAGCAAGGATGACTCCAAGGCGACCTATGAATGGGGATGGGAAGTTGGAGGAGTATTTGGTGGGCCAGAGGTTTGCTATACTAATAGGCACCTTGGGATCCAAAGAGAAAACTCTAACAGAGCATTGGTAGGCTTGCTAAAGTTTGGGAGGAGGTGGGAGAAGAGTAGGTAGAGATGACTTGGAAGGGATGGGATGTAGGTCCTTTTATAGTGGAGGAGAAGAGGCTAAAATAGGTATGGGACCATTAGCGACCTCCAGACCGTCGCTGGAAGTGTCGCTGTAGGCAACTCATGCCTGCTGGCGCACACAGTTGACCTTGCACCAGCGAAGAATTAGTGGTAGCTGTAAGCGTCACTAAATATCTGCCAGGCTATCGCTGAAGATCCACCCGCTACTCATTCTTCGCTGGCGCAACGCTATGTGCTCTCTTTGCCGCATACGTGCACTCTCACGCGTTGGTGCTGCACTGTGCGCATGCATGCCTCCATGCACATGCACACACCCATGCTGCTATGCACGTGCGGTGGAACGTGCGTGCACATGGGGGGCCTGGGTTGCGCCATGTGACGCAATCTGGGCCATCCATCTTCTTTTCGTTGTAGGGGCTGCTACAAAGGTCGGATTGAGTCAATTTTCATGCCGTTGGGCTGCGATTGTCGACCCAAATCTATCTGCGCAGTCAGATTTGTCATTTGAAGCGCTGAATTATGTCACCTAGTGATGAGAACCTCATCATGAGCCCTAACTAGCTCATTTTGACCTGAGAAAGTGAATAAAAGCTCCTACATAACCTAAAGGAAGGCCTAATTCAAGGGATTACTGTTCTGGGAAGAAAACATGAACTAAAGGATAAAACTATAATTTTACCATTGCTATACATCAACGGGATTTATCAAGGGCTAAACATAGGTCAATTGGACTTAATAAGAGGAAAAGTGGGATGGTTTAATCAAAAACGGGTTATTGTGAGATTTAAGAATTAAATGACATTCTATAACCCCAAAATAAACCCACTTAATTTCACAAGGTTCTAGTCAAGATAAAAATCAACTAAACCCTCTAAAATTCATGGAAAAATATCCCCTAAGGTTTAGAACCATCAATTCGACCTTTGAAACCTATTTTGACCTAGATATGGGTCCTAGCTCAATATTTAACCTAATTTAGGTTTCTATGCAAAATGTCCAGTCAAACATGGTCAAACCTAAAATCCAACTTCACCATTGGATTCATTGAGTCTAAATTAAATTTGTACCAAAATTTGGGCCTAAGGGAAGGTCACCTTGACCTACTTTGCAAAATAGTCCACCTAATTGCATTCTGACCCCTAACTTTTGAAAACCCTTGCGCAGACCCCCCTATCTTCATCGCCCCTCTTTGCATTCAGTTCCCTCTACCATTACAGCGGAGGAATCCTACTCCAGCGAAGATTTGAGGAGGATTTCTCCCTGAATCCTCAGAGATCTCCTCCCAGATTTGGAAGGGAGATTCTCTGAGAATTTCTCTACCGTCTGAACATGATCCCAAGATCGGATTCGCACCCAATCTCTCGTGCGAATGCTCGAGAGATATGGGTATCTCACGGATTTCCTACTCCGGTGAAGTTGCCATGCTTGGAAGCTTGCCTTCCAAGCACATGGCCCTCCACAAGTGACTATAAAAGATGCCCCAAATCCTCCCGGCCATCTCAAGCTTGAATTGGCCTGAGAATTCCCCTAAATTTCTTCCTTCCTCATCTTCGGCCAACTGCCTGCAAGCTCCGACGATCCCTCCTCCCTCTTCTTGTCGCTCTGCCACAATACCAGTGGCAGAGTTATCTCCGTCTTGCTCCTTCGCATCGCGTTGTACCAGCGCTCGCCTCTCTGACTCCTTCATCGTCGCCGTCATCCTCACCTTAGGGTCTTCTTCCCCGACAACGGCACATACGCGCCGCTCGTCCCCTTTGCCTCCCCTTCGTCCAGCTACTCGCAAATAAGTCCCCTTCTCCTACTCTTCATTTTCCCTCATTCAATTTTGTAAAATACCCCTCGATAGCCACTGTCCACCTCTGTCTCCCTCATCTACGGCCGACCACCGGCGAGGCGAATCCGTCACTCCCCTACTCCACACGCCTCGCCACCTAAGTCATCACCTTCGCCATCACTCATTGATCATCCTCCGCCCCTTCACCAACCGCCACACACACCCTACACCCTCACCCAACACACGCACCTTCACGACCACAGAGCGACCTAGGCACGCACGCCTAGGCTGTCCCTCAGCCAGCCAACCACCATCTCACCTTTGCCGTGACACGGCGAAGCTTTTCAAGGCATTTGACAGGGCTGCGAGGCCATATTCGTGCATTTCAGGTTTGAGCCTCCGCCGCCATTAGCGAAGGCATGAAGCAGCAAGCTTGCGTGCTCCAGGTCATCCCACTCCAAGTAAAAGCATCCCAGGTGTGCGGAACCCTCCTGCAAACCTTCTGCACTTGGCAATCAGAAGCATCCACAACAGCAGCTGCCTCAATTGGACGGGCATCTTCCCTGCAGGCGCGCGAAGAAGCGAGTGGGACTTTAGTCCCACCTCGGAAACGCTTGGCTCAGGTGCGTGCTTTTTATTGTTTTTGTGTTTCTCTCTTAGCGCCTCAAGTAACACGGGGTAAGGTCCCTTGCCCATGCCCCCGCCTCGTCCGCGACCCACACCTACGTGGACCTGGCCAACCCATTTACCCTGCACTCCTCACGCACCACCCACGCCGATGCGCCAGGACCCGGGTGCGCGTAACCCGACCCGCATACCCAATTGGCTGGCTCTGGGAGAGCGAAGAGAGAAATAGAGAGAGTGACACGAGGGAGGGCAGGGGTAGGTTTTGCTCTGTGCTGTGCAAGGAAAGAAGGAGAAGGAAGAAGAGGCTAAGGATGAAAGTTAAAGGCAGGAGCGCAGAAGAAAGAAGAAGGTACTGCTGAAGAGAGAAGAAGGACTTAGAAATTGAAGGCAGGAGCAGCTAAAGAAGGAAGGAAGAAGCACTGTAGCCGCAGAAGTAAAGGTTGAAGAAGGAAGACTTGAAGGAAGAAGGAGAAGCCAAGGGCTGAAAGCAGAGGTGCAGCCAAGCAAAGAATCAAAGGCAGAGGAAAGCTAAGGAAACAATAGAAGAAAAGGAAGAAAGAAGAAGACAAAATTAGAAGCAAAGAAAGGAGAAATCAGAAATCAGAAAGCAGAAGAAGAAGAAGAAGAAGAAGAACAGAGAAAGCATTGTAGCATTAATTATTTAAGACATCTGATTTTTACATCAGACATCCATCTTGATATTTTTGAGCTTCTCTATACATTGACCTCATTTTTACTTCATAACTTTGATTGGATTGGTCATTGCATTTTATAAAATTGAAAGTTGTGATTCTAGTTTTTAAATACCAATTTGCTCCCTGTGTTCGACCTCGGATACCTAGGTTTTCGAGTAATAAATTCTTATTTATTTTCGAGGCAATTTCATTTATACTGCAACAAACATCTTTTAAAAATCGATTTCACCCCGATAACATTTTGGCGTGCCTAGGTCGCTCTGTGGCCGTGAAGGTGCATGTGTCGGGTGAGGGTGTAGGGCGTGTGTGGCGGTTGGTGAAGGGGTGGAGGATGATCAGTGAGTGATGGTGAAGGTGATGAGGTAGGTGGCAAGGTGTGTGGAGTAGGGGAGTGACGGATTCGCCTCGCCGGTGATCGACCAGAGAGGAGGGACATGGAGGTGGATAGTGGCTATTGAGGGGTATTTTACGAAATTGAATGAGGGAAAATGAAGAGTAGGAGAAGGGGACTTATCTGCGAGTAGCTGGACGAAGGGGAGGTAGAGGGGACGAGCAGCACGTATGCATCGTCATCGGGGAAGACCCTGAGGTGAGGATGACGGCGACGATGAAGGGGTCGGAGAGGCACACGCAGGTACGGCGAGACGCAAAGGAGCAAGATGGAGATAACTCTACCACTGGTATTGTGGCAGAGCGACAAGAAGTGGGAGGAGGGATCGCCAGAGCTTGCGGGCAGTTGGCCGAAGACGAGGAAGGAAGAAATTTGGGGGAATTCTCAGGCCAATTCAAGCTTGAGATGGCCGGGAGGATCTGGGGCATCTTTTATAGGCACTAGCGGAGGGCCATGTGCTTGGAAGGCAAGCTTCCAAGCATGGAAACTTCGCCGGAGTAGGAAATCTGTGAGATACCCATATCTCTCGAGCGTTCGCACGAGAGATTGGGTGCGAATCCGATCTTGGGATCATGTTCAGACGGTAGAGAAATTCTCAGCCCTTCCAAATCTGGGAGGAGATCTCTGAGGATTCGGGGAGAAATCCTCCTCAAATCCTTGCTAGAGTAGGATTCCTTCGCTGTAATGGTAGAGGGAACTGAATGCAAAGAGTGGCGAGGAAGATAGGGGGTCTGCGCAAGGGTTTTCAAAAGTTAGAGGCCAGAATGTAATTAGGTGGACTATTTTGCAAAGTAGGTCAAGGTGACCTTCCCTTAGGCCCAAATTTTGGTACAAACCTAATTTAGACCTAAGGAATCCAATGGTGAAGTTGGATTTTACGTTTGACCACGTTTGACTAGACATTTTGCATAGAAACCCAAATTAGGTCAAATACTGAGCTAGGACCCCTATCTAGGTCAAAATAGGTTCCAAAGGCCGAATTGAAGGTTCGAAACCCTAGGGGATATTTTTCCATGAATTTTATAGGGTTTAGTTGATTTTTATCCTGATCAAAATCTTATGAAATTAAGTGAGTTTGTTTTAGGGTTACAGAATGTCATTTAATTCTTAAATCTTACAATAACCCTTTTCTGACTGAACCATCCCACTTTTCCTCTTATTAAGTCCAATTGACCTATGTTTAGCCCTTGAGAAATCCTGTTGATGTACTTCAATGGTAAAATTACCATTTTTTCCTTTAGTTCATGTTTTCTTCCCAGAAGAGTAATCCCTAGAATTAGGCCTTCCTTTAGGTTATGTAGGAACTTTTGTTCACTTTCTCATGTCAAAATGAGCTAGTTAGGGCTCATGATGAGATTCTCATCATACCCCATGCCTAGCTTTTGCTAGTCCCTTAGCAAAATTTCAAGGTTTAACTTCTGTTCTAGACCCTAAGTTTCTTTCACCAGTTTATGATAAGTGCTTTTTTTTTCTTTTGTGATTAGATTAGAATGCCGACAGTAGGTCTAGAGGTACTCAAGTACCAACCAATATCCATACCGACCCGCTTTAGCCTTAATCCTCCACAAAGGTTTTTAAGGCCCGCAGAAACTATCCTAGGGTTCGTTGGACTCCATGGTTAAAGCACCCGTGCTTGAGACATTTTTAACCTTGGTTCAGTTTGCAGTGTGTTTTTGTAAGAGAGAGACAAAAGAGTTATTTGTTTGGAGAGTTCTCTCTCTTTTCTTTTTATTTATAGCTTCAAATTGGCTTCTCAACACGGTCTGTATCGGATTCCTCGTCCCCATCATCAATCCTCAAAGGTCCCTGGCAATCGATGCTTTGTGATAGCACCGCCCATGGTAGCCCCCAAAACCCTAGCTTTCGAGATTTTGAGATAATCCCACCCATGGCGTTCTGTGGCCGAATCCAGACCAAGGCAATCGACATTTCGTGATAATGCCGCCCATGGTATCTGAACCAGCAGAATGCTTACATGCCCCCGGTAGGATATGTAAATATCCTAGGAGACATGCACCAAGGAGATGATATGTTGTTACGCATCTTTGAGGGGAATTTCATGCCTCTCCGCACGGGGAACTCATCCAAATCAACTTTTGTTGATCGGCCGCTCCTAATCTAGGCAACTTTTTCAGAACATTAAAATGCTTTTGCGTGATTTTGATAGTTATGCGCACTGAACCAGACTGTGTGTGAATTGGGGTGCTTAGGTTACCAAGTCCTGCAAACCGAAGGTCAGTTAACGAGGGCGAATACACCCTAAGCCTTAGACCTAATACTTAAGCTTTGCATTTTCCCCAACCTCTTAAGGAATATCCAGGTCTTAGCGAATACTTAAATTTTTAAACCTAAGAGTCTAGCCCAAAAAGGCCTAAAGTCAGCGTTCTTACTAATCTCTTTTTTGCCTCTTTAACACTTTTTCTCATTTTTCTCCATTTTCCTGATGTGGTCTAGAACTTCAATTAATCCCTTAATTTCTTTCTAATGACTATTCTCTTTCTTTTTCATTTTGTACTCCTTTTTTGTTATTTTGCTCTTTTTCCTCCTCATGTTTTGTACAGCCTCAAAAATTCTCTCCCCCCTCCTCAGTTTTTTTTTATTCTTTTTCAAGATTTTTCAATTTTTTTGTGTTTTTTTTGATATACGATTTTTTTGTTGAAACATTTTCTTGATATGAGTTTTCATAAAATTTTGCACTTTCACCTAGTCCTAGTCGTTGATCTTCCTCGGACTGCATATGGTGCTACGAGACTCCGATCGAGGCAATTTCGGAGGCGTTGGACTCCGATCGTCGTCTTGACCAGATTTGTACGGTCGGATTGTCAATCCGAGGCTTCGAAATAAATATCCTTCTCTCCTGACCACAAAAAGGATGCAATTAACCTAAATTATATACAACTACTCTAAATGCAAAATGATGCATGCTATGCAATATTTATAATATGAAATGCAAATCTAAGCCTAGGAACATGCATGAATAGGCATTTTAACCCAAATAGATGTGTTTACATCATACCCCCATGCCTATCTTTTGCTAGTCCCTAGCAAATTAAACTACATGTTATGTATAAAAGTAGAATTAGGATTAGATCGCTTAGGCCTAAGTCGTTTATTAACAATAGAAAATTTCAACTAAGGTCCTAAACAACGAAACCTCAACAGTACCCAAGTGTCTGCCAAAATGCAGACCGCCCAAGTCCTCGCCTTATTTGAAAAGGGAAGATACATTTTTTTATTTTTCTTCTTCTCTAATTTTTGTACTTTTGGAGTTTGAGAGTTTCAAGATAACTTTTTACAGCTACCTTACCTACCCAAGACTCGAAAAGGACTCTAAGTGCTAAGCATCTTGTGAAAATAGTGAAAGACTCACTAGGCAACCATTGAAACAGACTTCGAGTTTCTACGACCTTAGGTGACCTTGCCGAAAGGTTTATCTTTTCGATTGGTAGCTTTCTCCCTACTTTTATTTATGGGGTCAACACAAGGGCGAATGATTAGCCCATATTTGTGAGCTATTAAGTATTTAAGTGCCTAAACATTAAGTTAATTTTAACATTCAGATAGCATACATTAGGATGTAAATAAATTAATTTATATTTTTAGCTTAAGTGCATAATTCATGTGTGGCATCCATGTCTAAATGCAATTAGAATTAACCTAGAATTGCATGTATTTGATTAGTTAATTAATTAGGTGCATTACATACATTGTTTTAATTAACATAGAAGTTAAGGAGCTATGTATAAATAATCCTAATTATTTTTTTATTATTCTTCTTCTCCTTCTGCAGGTAACCACTCCGCTTCCACCTCCTCCTCCTGCGCATTCACTCTTCACAGCTACCAGCATTCACTCAATGGTGGATCTCCTCCCACCTATTTGGATTTCAAACCCTTGTAGCCACAGCTACAAAGGAGGAATGGCTGCCATTCAGAGGAGGCCTCCATCCCCACTCCTCACCGTGCAGAGAACTTATCCTCATCTGCTCCACTACCACCGGCCAACCGTGGCGAAGCTTCGCCACCGTGGGCGTGCGGGGTGATAGCCCGCACCGCCATCGCAAAGCTCCCTATTACAATCGCCAGATCACCTCCCCTGATGACCGCCACTGCACACCTTCCTACTCACTTAAGACGTCCGGGAACTTTCCCGGACGTCCAAAGTCCCTGCCTTTGTCCACGCATCACGCCACCACCAGCATCGCCCGCATCCTCCTTGCTGCACCTCCGCCCCGCAGACGCAGCAGTGCGCATCCTCCAGCTACACCTTCAGCCAAGCCACAGCTACCAGTACGCCCGCATCTTCCCTCCCACGCACGACCAGCAGGGCATCTGCATGTGCAACAGTGCGCAACCTCCTGCGCATCCCTCCTTGCTGCATCCCCGCGCGACCGCCCTCCAGCTCCATCGTGGCCGACGCGTGCACGCCCTCGCTGCGCTCCCTCGCCATTCCCGTGCACACACACCGCCCACAGCAGCAACACCGTGCGCACCTCCCTTGCTACACCGCAGCCACTCCAAGTTCCTACTCCAGCAACAACAGAGCACCCCCCACTAGCCCTCACCTCCAGCCCGCATGCGCAGAGCGCGCAACCTCCAGCACCTACAGAGGCCACGTGCACGCCTAGCAGTGCAGCCACCTATGCGCCACGCAACAAGCTGATGCACGACCGCTGGCCTCCCCGCCTATGAGCACCCACCTGTGGCCACACCTCCTACACCACCATAAAGGCCTCGCTCCGGCCGACCTTTTCCCAAAGCAACTCCTCGAACAAACCTCTCTCCCGTGCGTGAGGAGGAGAGAGGTAGAATCCCCTGTTTTGATTTGCATTTTAATTTACGGGAATTACCATTGTCAGAAGTCATTTTTTGATTTCTTGGATTAATTAAATTGAGGTGAAATTACAGCTTTATCCTCATTCTTCTATATAATTACTAAGCCTTTATGATTCATCTCAATATGCATTACATTTAATTTTGAAGTACATTTTAGTATGCATGCAAGTGAAAAGTACATGATAGACCCTTGCACATTAATAATTTTCTTACGTGAAAATTATGCCAACAACCCCTGACTTCTCCATAAATGCAAGGTTTACATTCAGAGCGACATATGCATTGTTTGGTTCGACGAATATTTCAGCGAACTCGATTTCTACCTAATTGTGATCTTAACAGGCCTCTGCCTCGCTGTTGATACGACCCGCTCTCCTGTGAGTGGTTTATTTTAATTATTTTTGTACGATGTGTCATTTTATGTACGAAACTTAATTGAAAGCGAAATCGACTTATCAAATGGCGCTGTTGCTGGGGATGCAGCAAGGAGGCACGTGTAGGAGGTTACGCGTTGCTGCACGTGCAAACGCCCTGCTGGCCGTGAGTGGAAGGGAAGATGCGGGCGTACTGCTAGCTGTGGCTAGGTTGAAGGTGCAAGCGGAGGACGCGCGCTGATGCGTATGCAGGGCAGAGGCCTCCATCCCCACTCCTCACTGTGCAGAGAACTTGTTCTCATCCACTCCACTACCACAGGCCAACCGCGGCGAAAATCGACTTATTAGCGAACATAGTGTATATCTCCCTAGTTTATTCTACTTCCCCGCTTCTTCCCTAAGTGCTTTGGGACTTATTGTGCATTTTTTTGTGAGCTAGGTTCTGAACAACTGACCAATGGCCTGTTACCCATGGCAACTTGCCAGCCATACTCGTGCGGTGAAGTGTGGTTTTGTTTATTTTTTTATTTTTTTCTCCTTTTTCTATATATACTTTTTTTTTTAAGTAGGTGGCTTCCCTAATCTAAGATTTAGCTAAAGGTCATACAACGAATATGGTCTTGTGACTGGGCTCTGGACAATCTGCAGATGAGCTGTTACCACCGACAACTTGCTAGTCATATCACCCTAGATAGTTCATTAGCTACCCAATTTCCGAAGAAACCGCCAAAAAGTGACTCAGTGCAAAAAAAATTGTGTAGATGCTTAGGCTTAAAGTCCACCCAAATCAAAGGGCGGGTTGATAAGTCTCATCCTTATCATCCCAATTTATTTACCAACTTAAAATAAATTTTAATTGGCGAGAACTCGAGACTAAGTCCACATTCGAGTGAACACCCGGGCTAATTAAGCCCGAAGACCTGAAGAGTCTAAGTGTTTAGGTCCTTTCATATCATTTCCTAAAGTTAATGTTGAACGTCGGAGGACTACACTATTGAAGTTGGTTTTGAAAATCTGTCATTGTAGTTCGAGTAGCGAAGAACTTGGGTTCAACAAATAAAATTTATACCGGAAATCTATAAAGAAATTTCAGATCAAACTCAGGGAGGCTATGTCGATCAAAATTCGCAATTATATATATATTTTTTTGTGTTTTTGTTTAAAGAGCAGAATAATCACAATGAAATGGAATAAATATAGACAATAAGAGAGAGAGAGAGGAAAAACATTCACTTAATATTGCAAAATATTTTTACAACTAAGAAAGAGAGAAAAGATTACACTAGAAAGCGAGAAATTATTACAACTAAAAAGCAGGAAAATTCTACTCTAGAAAGTAGGAAAAAGAATGGGAGAGAGAAGTTATCCTCCTCGTTGATCGCTTGGAGGACGAGCTGGACGAGACAATGCCTGGAAGACGAGGAACGGAGCGGGAAGGAGATCGAAGCAGGAGGAACGAGAACGAGGCAGCACATCATCGTCGTTGTGGGATTCGCTTCCGGAATGGGGACGAAAACTTAATTTTAGCTCTTGAGGAGCATCCCAGGTGTGGGATAAGCTTCTCTTGAGCTTTGGAGAGGGAGAGAAGAGAAGGAAGGGATGAGAAATCCGTATGGAGGAGATCTCCTTTTATAGTTGCAAGGAGTGGGGGCATTTTGGACATTACAACTTGAAAAACATTATTTCAAGAACTTTAGTGATGAATTTATCTGTCACTAAAGGCCTGAATGTGGCCAACGTGTGCGCCGCTCGCATGCCCCCTCGCCTCCATGCCCTTCAACGCACGCGCACGTTCACGCACTCACAGCCGTTTGATCAAGAGATCGAACGGCTTAAAGTGGCTACACCTACGCCGCAAGCCCGCATGCAATCACGCGTAAGCACCGCGTGTCTGATCGCGCGTGGGTGCTATCGCTTGCTCCTCGCCGCTGGATCTTCATCACGCGGCTCTGATCGCATGCCCGCTCACAGCGAATGAGGCCTCGAACACGCTTCACGTGCTCGCATAACGCGCTCGACCGCTATGCTGAGCGGGAGTTTGTGTCACGCGAATGTTTTAAGGCGCGAGCATCCATGGCTGTTAGATGGTGATCCAACGGTCTAGATTCATCGCGCGGGTGAGGAGAGAGATAGGGCGTGGCGGTCTTCCAGATTGGCTGGGCTCAATCTCAGCCATTGGATGGGCATCCAATAACTGAGATTTGTCAAGCAGGTGAAGGAGAGCCACGGCCGGTGTTGGGCGACTAAGATGGCACCACATGGTGCCATCTGTGCCGTCCATCTTTTGAGTGATGTAGATAGTGCCATGGGTTTCGACTTAGACCGATTTTCGCACCGTTAGGCTGCGATGGTCGATCCGAACCCAACCGTGCAGTCAGATTTGTCGTCTGAGGTGCGGATTAACACCATCTTGGCCCTTGCTCTTTAAGGTTCCTCGGTCTCTATCTGGTGCTACGAATGTCCGATTAGGGCAATCTTGAAGTCATTGAACTCCAATCGCCGCCCTGATTAGATCCATACGGTTGGATCTTCGATCTGAGGTTCTGATAAAAAGTCGCCCTGTCCCTGACCATAAAAAGGAGACAATTATTATATAATTTATACAACTTAATCTAAATGCATGATTATGCATGTTATGCACTATTTACAATGTATGATGCTAATGTGACACTAAGAACATGCATTAATAGGCATTTTAGGTTAATCAGATGTATGCACATCACACCCCTATGCCTATCTTTTGCTAGTCCCTAGTAAAAACTACATACTATTTATAAAAGAATTAAGTTGGATTACTGATGTAAACACATTTACACTACTTAAAATGTCTATTTATGCATGTTCTTAAGCATAGGATTGCATTTCATGATATAAATATTGCATAACATGCATCATCTCGCATTTAGAGTAGTTTGAATAAAATGGAGGTTAATTATCTCCTTTTATGTGCTTGGACAGGGCAAACATTTTATCGGGGCCTCGAATCAAAGATACAACCATATGGATATGATCAGGGCGACGATTGGAGTTCAACGACTCCAAGATCGCCCTAATCAGGCATCCGTAGCATCAGATAGAGACCGGAGAACCCTAGAAGATCAAGGGCCAGGATGGTGTAAATTCGCACTTCAGATGACAAATCCGACCGCACGGATGAATTCGGATCGACGATCGCAGCCCAAAGACACAAAAATCGAGTTAATCCGACATCCGTGGCACCATCTACAACTTCCAGAAGATGGACGGCCAAGATGGCGCCACGTGGCGCCATCTCAGCTGCCCAAATGGCCGCTGGCATTTTGTGAAGGCCCCCGCCCGATCGCTCTCCGCCGTCAGATGGAGATCCAACGGCTGTGGCCGCCCGACGCTTAAAACATGCGCTCGACCATCCGCGCCCCGCAGCGCAGCGGTCGAGCGCGCTTACGCGAGCGCGGGGCGCGGGTTCGAGCCGCGGTGAGGGGATTGGAGACGCGGGTAATTGAGGCGCGTGGAGCGTCGGATGGAGATTGTGCGGTCGCGGGCACCCGATAGCGCCGACGCGCGATTGGACGCCCCGCGTAACGCACGATCGCACGGGCAGGTGGGCGGGTTGCAGCGGGTGCGGACGCGTTTTAAGCCGTCCGATCTCGCGATCGGACGGCTGACAAGCGTTGGACGTGCGCGAGTGTTGAGGAGCGGGCAGCCAAGGAGGCGCGCGTGGGCGCGGCGGCGACGGCCACGTCGGGGCTTTAGTGACGGATTTATCCGTCACTAAAGACCCCTTATTTATTATTTTGAAGAAGTAGTGTCCATTTTGCCCCCACTCCTTGCAACTATAAAAGGAGACCCCCTCCATACGAAATTCTCATCCCTTCTTTCTCCTCTCTACCCCTCCAAAGCTCAAGAGAAGCTTGTCCCACACCCGGGATGCTTCTCGCGAGATAAAGTCCAATTTTCGTTCCCCTTCGGAAGTGGATCCCGCGACGACGACGGCGTGCTGCTTCATTCCCATTCTTCTGCTTCGTCCTCCTTCGTCCTGCTTCATTCTCCTTCGTCCAGGCATCGTCCCATCCGGCTCGTCCTCCAAGCAACCGTCGAGGAGGATTTCTCTCTCCCTATTCTTTTTACCGCTTTCTAGTATAGATTTACTGCTTTCTAGATTAATCTACTCGTCCTCCAAGCAATCGTCGAGGAGGACATTTCTCTCTCCATTCTTTTAATTGCTTTCTAGAGTAAATTTATCACTTTCTAGAGTAATTGTTTTATGCTTTCTAGTTGTAATGAACAATCTCTTCAATACAAAAATTCTTTATTTATTCTACATCTCATTTTGATTTCTCTGTGTAATATTCTCTTTCTCTCTTACTCTCTCTCTCTCTTCTATTTATTGTAAATAATTAGATGGTTCTAAATTGAATTATTCTGTAGCAAATAAAAAGAAATGCGTAGTTTTTAAATCAAACGTCCGCCTCCCTGTGTTCGACCCGGAATTTTAATTTCGGTATAAATTTTATTTGTTGAACACGAATTCTTTGCTTTCGAACTACAACAACAGGTTTTCCAAAACCGAACACGTTAGCGTAGGTTCGTACACGTTCAACATTTTGGCGCCGTTGCCGGGGAGGCAACGATCTTTGATTTCTCTTCGCGTTTTGTAACTTACAAATCATTTACCTCACTTTTCTCCTTTCTTATTGTAATTGCAGGTACTCTTTCGAGGCAGGCAAAAGTGGTAGATTGGAGTAAAGTGCTGTAGAAGGTTTTGTGAGTTACCCCCCACCTCCCACCCATTAGATTTCATTTCATCACATAATAACTCAAACATCAATCAACCTAGGTGTTTTTATAAACTCTAAGGTTAGATTGTTTGTTGTTTGACACCCATACTCACCCCAACCCCCACATTAAAAAGAAAAAAAAATCTCACAGAGGTACACAACCTCATCTGATTTTCAAACTCAACCGGTAATCCAATCTTAGGAGCCGGTACACACATCCAAACACATAATTGAGTAGAAATCAGATTCGGTAATCATTTGTGTGCCTAATTAAGTGGTGCAACAGGCCAATTGTTTGAGTTGATTGGGCCGCACCACTTCAAATAAAATCAACTCATCAAGTAGCTGCCAATTAGGTTCAACTCTTAGGGATTTACCAGGCACTCCACATTCTTTTTAAACTTTAAAGGAAAACATCTTCACCTATGCTTGTAAAACTTGGTGTGTCAACGAAACTTGATTGAAAACACCTAAAGTTGAATCCTAAAAGCTACTAAGCAAGATTTGAACCTTAAAATTCACCACATCAAAAGCAATCTTGCTTGAAAATCACTGGTTGTGCACTCACACACGAATCAATCAATCATTAAGGGCACAACCCATTTAAAGGGCCCATCACATTCCAAAGCACATTCAAACCTAGCCCTAAATAAAATAGAGTAGACGTTGGCCTTAAGGTTGGACTCGCTCTTCAGAACCCAGAACGAGATTATTTTCGATTAGTCTGTTTCTATTGTTCAATCTGATGTCTAACTAGGGGAGTAGAGTCAAACGATCGTGGCTGGGGGGTACACTAGGAACCGGAGGCGCAAGCCGAAGGAAGAACCTTCTCCCCAGTCCCTCCTTCTAACTGGTTGGATTGAACAGACGGAAGTAGATCAAATCGTTCCTTTATCTCAAGACGGTTTTGAGAGTCTGTAGGTCTTTAGGCTAACCTATTTAAGGACAGGTTTGATTATTTGTATTGCAGGGCACCTTTCTTCCTCCCGTGTATCATGAATCCTTCCACATATTTCACGCATTCCCGCTCTTTCCCTCCTGTTGTAAATTATCCTCAACATGACGATTATCCCAACTCGTATTGTAATCAACCATCAGTTAATTGGGATAATTCGGATTGGGGATACAATTCCGGACCCCCGTGTTTAGGGTCTAACCCTGAACACTTTGATTTTGATTTTTATCCTTCTCAAAGCTACATCGATTATAGATCATCTTCCTTTCATGAACAGCATAATACGATCTACAATCAAGAAGGATACACCGATCCTTACCCATCATCTGATTTCACTGCCTTTAGGTCATCACCATCTTTTGAACAATCTGAAATGACCTATTATCAGGATGGGTATAACGAATCTCAATTCGTTAATTCCTCTACATTGATGTCAAACCCGCCCAACCCTGAACCAACTCATTTGGTTCAGGTTAATCAGGTTCAAGATAAGGTTTTGGCTAACTTGAGGAATATCATTCAATCTTTAGAAGTTCAGCCAATACCTTGCATTGAGAGATTGGAGCCCCTGATTGAAATGATTGATGATTTAAACAAGTCTTTGTTGGATTGGCCCCAGGATGTTAAGGATAAGAACCCGGGTGAGTTTCTACTTGGGAAATTAGCGAAATTGAGGATGAGATTCGTGGTTGCTTTGATTCAATCTTGGAATAATTCCCAGGATGAACTCTCTTCAGGAAAGCCAATGACAGAACCCGCTCAGGCACCTGTTGGGGGGGACACGTGTTACGAGGCTGACCAGATTGAATTAAAACAACCAATTAAGGATGATCTGATTTCTTCACCTGAGATCCCTGAGCCGGGTTACGAGGAAACGTATGTCTCCTTGGAACACAAAGTGACAAATGATTTTGGGACATACATTGATACGGATCCTGATGGTGAAGATTCAAGTTGCGAAGTCTCACGCGAGTTTTCTGAACACGATTTCTGTGAGACGATTGGGCCTGAGGAATCTGATAGATCATTTAATAGCCCAATAACTGAGGAAACTGATCTTATTAGGGCACACATTACGGATCCAGAATCACATTTTCTGGAGGAATCAATTCAATGCCCTGATTATCAGTTACACCCTGTTGAGCTTATTGATGATTCTAATTCTGAGATAATTAGACCTGAGTCAATTTTGATTCTGCCACATCATTTAGACTTGGAGATTTCAAACAGGGTGATGAATATACAAGAGGTCCTGGAATTTGATATGCTAAATGAGGAGGATAGGAGCTTAGAAGTTTTGATTTGGGAAGTTAATTCAGGAGGAAATGGAAGATTAAGTCGAAGGGTTCCTTTTAAGTTGAAACCATCAAATCAGAACCCTTACGACATTTGTTTCGAGGATGTTCAACCCAAGCACACATTCAACGATTATCCTTTTAAGCTTCAATTTTCTGTAACCCGACTTTTTGGTCTTGGGTTGCATCCTCAGAAATCGCAAGCCCAATCCCGCTTACATTCTGATTTTAGGTTTTGGGTAATTTTTATCCAGAACCTAAGATATTCTCGATTATGGGGTGTGGGTCTGCACCACAATCTGGTCCACATCTGTGGACCTCTGTTGACAGGTCAGAGGATTCTTCTGTTCATTCTAATTCTGACCTGCACATGTGAATTCTTCATTTCTTTTCTTTGTATAGTGTGCCTAGCTGAAGGCACTAAACTCAGCACTTATACAGTTCTTTTTCGTTTTCATCTTGGAGCGGACCTGATATTCATGCAATTCAGGTGCTTTCTACACTTTTCCACTCTGTTTTATGTCTTTTTAATACAATGAGGACATTGTATTAGATAGGCATGGGGGGTGGATATTCATCTCTGAATTCATTCGTCAGCTCCGTAGATTTGTTTATTTTCTTTTATAAAAAAAATAATAAAAATAAAAATTTCGGAATTAGGAAAGAGAATTTGGGTTTAAGAAACATTTCAATCTCAGGAAATACTACATTAGGATCTGAACACAAAGACCCCTCAGGTCTTTAGACTTAATTAGCCTGTGTATCCACTAAAATGTGGATTTGTCTTTGAGTCCTCGCCATCTTAATTCTATTATAATTGGAATAAATAAGTTTGGGTGATAAGTACACGACTTATCAACTAGCCCTCTGATTTGAGGGAATTTTGAGTTTTAAGCATCTACACACTTTCTTTGCACTGACTCGTTATTCGGCGATTCTAACGGAAATTGGATAGCTAATGAACCTTCTAAGGTGATATGGCTGGCAAGTTATCGTGGGTAACAACCCATAGGTAGGTTGTCCAGAGTCGAGTCACTGGACCTTTCTCTTTTTGCTGCCTTTAGGTAAATCTTAGATCAGGGAAGCCACCTATTTAAAAAAAAAAATCAAAAAGAAAAAGGAGAAAAGAACAAAAAGAAATAAGCCACACTTCGTCGCACGAGTATGGCTGGCAAGTTGTCGGTGGTAACAGCTCATCGACCGGTTGTCCAGAACCCAGCTCAGAAAATGCACTAAAAATTCCCAAAACACTTAGGAAGAAGCGGAGAAGTAGAATAAACCAGGGAGATATACACTGGATTCACCCTTGTGTTGACCCCGTTAAAAAAAATATAAAAGTAGGGAGAAAGCTACCGGTTGTAAAGATACACCTTTAGGCAGAATTCTTTTTGAGGTCACCTAGAGGTGTAGAAATCCGAAGTCCGTTCTAATTGCCGGTCAACGAGTCTATCACAATCACAATAAGATGCTTAAAACTTAGGGTTCTCATCAAATCTTAGGTGAGTTGAATGGCCGTAGAAAGCACTCTTAAACCCTAAAATTTGAAAATCCAAAAAAATTAGAAAAGAGTAAAAAGAGAAAAAGAAATTTTTCTTTGAATAAGGCGAGGGCTTGAGGCGGTCTGCATTTTGGCTGATACCCGGGTACTGCTGTGTCTTTGAAAGTTCAGTTCCTAAGTAGAAAATTTCTTAATGATTGAAAATAACTCAGGTCCAAATAATCTAACCTAATTCTTTTATAAATAACATATAGTTTTTGCTAGGGACTAGCAAAAGATAGGCATGGGGGTATGATGTAAACACATTTACACTACTTAAAATGTCTATTTATGCATGTTCTTAAGCATAGGATTGCATTTCATGATATAAATATTGCATAACATGCATCATCTCGCATTTAAAGTAGTTTGAATAATGTAACGACCCGATTCCCGAGTCCCTACGAGACACGAGAACCGGACCGACTCGACTAATCCCAAGACCCAGTCGTCCAACGAGGAAGTAACCAAAAGACAGTAAAATAAACCACATTCAGCATGAATATAACTAACAGTAAGAAAGTACAGCAGTAAGGAAAGAAAATACTATAGTAGGCACCACCACAACAGTAAAACAACAGTTATCATATAAGAAAAACTGCAGGTAAAGAAGGTACAGCGGAAACAAAAACTACTCACTATAACAGAAACAAAAAGGGGGTACAAAGCTGTGGTAACTCTACTGGACCCTACTCGGCCCAGCGTCCTCTGCAGCCGCCGACCCTGGCTGCTCAACACCTGGTCCTGAAAAAGGTAACGAGTGTAACACGTCAGCAAAACGCTGAGTAGAGTGGCAAACTAACTAAAGGCAACAGTAGAGTGTACAGTAGCTGTTATGTTCTATTACTTCCTTTATTTACATCTTTCAATTTTTCTCACTATTTCATTTACTTCTCAGATCCTTTACTTGATCTCGGATGTCCTCGTGGGACGATCTTGATTGCAGTCTTTTCCAAAAGTAGAAGTAGCACGTGGTGCTCTCCTGGCCGGGAGAGTCCCCCGTGGTGATCCTACCCTCAGTCAACCACCCCAAGGTCACTGACAGACGTAACGGTGACTACGGCACGCGCGATAAACGTACAGGTAGCTAGCCCGCACTGGCACGCGGTCAGTCGTTTCCGTTAACGGGTGCGCCCAAAGCACAGCACGGAACCAGGGCAGAGCCCTCTCAGTAACAGGGGTCCAACCCCTCCACAGTAACCAAACCGGGGCCTTGCCCCTCCACAGTCCGCGCACCCTCGCCTGACTACCCTGGTTTGCCCTAGTGGGCCTAACAAGTCGGTGAAGGAGGCTAGCAGAACCCCGGGGCCCGTGGGGTAGCTAGTACTCTCCTAACACTACTAGCTCTCCTCGGTACTACGTACACGAGGGCCAACAAGTCGGTACAGAGCGGCCAAGCCTAACCCCGGGTCCCTGGGGCGGCTGGCCCCACTCTGCACTAAAACAGGTACAGGTACTTCCCTTGGTACTGCGTACCCAAGAGACAGTACAAACTACATCTCAGTTCCATTCCTTTTTCTTTCCAGGAGTTCCACTCCTAATTCCCCGTAGGGTTCCAGCTCTTTATTTCAGAACATCATATGTTTCACTTTCCAGATTCACGTTCTCAATTTCCATGATCTCAAACATGTTTCTTTGTTCATAACAGGCAGCTGTTAATTAATTTCACAGGCAGCTTTATATATTCCTTTCCATTTTTCCAAGACTGCAGTAATATACATTCCACTAGTTTTTCCATCCTAGGATTCATGCCATATCCTAGGATCTATCATACAATCTAGTTTCCGGCCCTAGGATTCATGCAACACCTAGGAGCTATCATTCCATATATTTCTCATTCCTAGGATTCATGCAAGCCCTAGGTTCTAGTTATGGTTCCATACTTTAACAGATTTTATTAATACTTAAAACCACTCTACCAGGTACAACGGGAGTAATGGGGGCGTGATCGGGAATCCCGCGCGCCTCCGCGACTCTCAAGACTGCAACCGAACGAGGTCCTATCACAAGGATCAAACACAAGGAGTGTCTCAAAACAGTGTATAGCTACTGTAGGCGGGTAGAGGAATTAATTCTGAAACGAACGCAACTCGAATCACGGAAAACGGAGCCCAAACGGGCCCTAAACGGGTCGAGAAAGACGATACTGTGCAAAATCAGACGTCTGGAACTCCCTCCAGACGTCTTAAACGGTGGATCAGAGAATTACCTGTTCGGCTTGGTTCCCCGGACGTCCAGAAGTCTGCAGGGACGTCTTTCCTAGATCCCAGACGTCCGATGGTCACTCCGGACGTCTGGAGGTCACTCCCGCCGTCTGGTACAACTTCCAGACGTCTGATTCGCAAAGATGACGAATCAGAGGACCTGCGCACAGCCAACCCCCCTCCCTCAGTACGGTCAGTCGACAAAAAGAGAAGAAAGCGGAAACTCACCTTTCAGACGTCTGTATGATCTCACAGACGTCGACCTTGCCGTCTGGATATCAATCCAGACGTCTGATTCTGGAAATTTTTCCAGAATCAGAACCTTGCTCGGCCTCCGCTCGCGACGCCGCCCGCGTCGCACCTCGCGCGTCCGCTGCTCCGCCCGCAGCAGGTCCCTCTCCACGACGCTCTGCGCCCCCTGCGCCCTCCGCCGGCCGGCCAAGCCGCTCCCGGCGAGCTCGCCCTCACGGCAGAGCCCCGCCCTCGCACGCCGCAGCTCCTCCGCGCCTACTGCGGCTGCCGCTGCCGCTGCGCCCTCGCGTCCGCTCGCTCTCGCACACAGGCAGGAGAAGAAGGAGGAAGATGGTGGAGACGGGAGGGGAGGCGCGCCCCCCCTTTTAACGCCGCGCGGAGAGGAGAGAGAAGGTGGTCGCAGTCGCCTGCAGCCGCAGAGAAAGAGGCAGGATCGCAGGTCTGCGCGCACAGGCGCGCAGACGAATATCCCGTGCGAGCATAACTGTTCGCCAGACGTCTGTAAACTATCCCGGACGTCTGGTCAGACGTCTGGATGTGATCCCAAACGTCTTTACAGACGTCTGGGCCACCTCCCAGACGTCTTAAAAGACGTCTGGGGCACGCGCTCGTTACAAATAAAATGGAGGTTAATTGTCTCCTTTTATGTACTTGGACAGGGCAAACATTTTATCGGGGCCTCGGATCAAAGATCCAACCGTATGGATATGATCAGGGCGACGATTGGAGTTCAACGACTCCAAGATCGCCCTAATCAGGCATCCGTAGCATCAGATAGAGACCGGAGAACCCTAGAAGATCAAGGGTCAGGATGGTATAAATCCACACTTCAGATGACAAATCTGACCGCACGGATGAATTCGGATCGACAATCGCAGCCCAAAGACACAAAAATCGAGTTAATCCGACATCCGTGGCACCATCTACAACTACCAGAAGATGGACGACCAAGATGGCGCCACGTGGTGCCATCTCAGCCGCCCAAACGGCCGCTGGCATTTTGTGAAGGCCCCCGCACGATCGCTCTCCGTCGTCAGATGGAGATCCAACGGCTGTGACCGCCCGGCGCTTAAAACATGCGCTCGACCATCCGCGCCCCGCAGCGCAGCGTTCGAGCAAGCTTACGCGAGCGCGGGGCACGGGTTCGAGCCGCGGCGAGGGGATTGGCGGCGCGGGTAATTGAGGCGCGTGGAGCGTCGGATGGAGATCGTCCGGTCGCGGGCGCCCGATAGCGCTGACGCGCGATTGGACGCCCCGCGTAACGCGCGATCGCACGCGCAAGTGGGCGGGTTGCAGTGGGCGCGGACGCGTTTTAAGCCGTCCGATCTCGCGATTGGACGACTGAAAAGCGCTGGACGTGCGCGAGCGTTGAGGAGCGGGCAGCCGAGGAGGCGCGCGTGGGCGCGGCGGCGACGGCCACGTCGGGGCTTTAGTGACGGATTTATCCGTCACTAAAGACCCCTTATTTATTATTTTGAAGATGTAATGTCCATTTTGCCCTCACTCCTTGCAACTATAAAAGGAGACCCCCTCCATACGAAATTCTCATCCCTTCTTTCTCCTCTCTACCCCTCCAAAGCTCAAGAGAAGCTTGTCCCACACCCGGGATGCTTCTCGCGAGATAAAGTCCAATTTTCGTTCCCCTTCGGAAGTGGATCCCACGACGACGACGGCGTGCTGCTTCGTTCCCATTCTTCTGCTTCGTCCTCCTTCGTCCTGCTTCGTTCTCCTTCGTCCAGGCGTCGTCTCGTCCGGCTCGTCCTCCAAGCAACCGTCGAGGAGGATTTCTCTCTCCCTATTCTTTTTACCGCTTTCTAGTATAGATTACTGCTTTCTAGATTAATCTACTCGTCCTCCAAGCAATCGTCGAGGAGGACATTTCTCTCTCCATTCTTTTAATGCTTTCTAGAGTAAATTTATCGCTTTCTAGAATAATTATTTTATACTTTCTAGTTGTAATGAACAATCTCTTCAATACAAAAATTCCTTGTTTATTCAACATCTCATTTTGTTTTCTCTGTGTAATATTCTCTTTCTCTCTTACTCTCTCTCTCTTTTCTATTTATTGTAAATAATTAGATGGTTCTAAATTGAATTATTCTGTAACAAATAAAAAGAAATGCATAGTTTTTAAATCAAACGTCCGCCTCCGTGTGTTTGACCCGGAATTTTAATTTCGGTATAAATTTTATTTGTTGAACACGAATTCTTCGCTTTCGAACTACAACGATAGATTTTCCAAAATCGAACACGTTAGCGTAGGTTCGTACACGTTCAACAATTACTTGGGCATAAGTTATTTTCAACATTAAGAAATTTTTACTCAGGATCTGAACTTTCAAAGATACAACAGCACCCGGGTATCTGCCAAAATGTAGACCGCCTCAAGCCCTCACCTTATTCAAAGAAAAATCTCTTTTTCTCTTTTTCTTCTTTTCTATTTTTTTTGGATTATTGAGTTTAGGGTTAAAGAGTGGCTTTCTATGGCCACTCAATGCACCCAATATTTGATGAGAACCCTAAATTCTAAGCATCTTATTGTGAATGTGATAGACTCGTTAATTGGCAATTAGAATAGACTTCGGGTTTCTATGCCTCTAGGTGACCTTAAAAAAGAAAGTTCTACCTAAAGGTGTATCTTTACAACTGGTAGCTTTCTCTCTACTTTTATTTTTATGGGGTCAACACAAGGGTGAGTTCAGTGTATATCTTCCCGGCTTATTCTACTTCTCCACTTCTTCATGAGTGTTTTGGGGATTTTTGGTGCATTTCTTGAGCTGGGTTATGGACAACCGGTCGATGAGCTGTTACCACCAACAACTTACCAGCCATACTCGTGCGGCGAAGTGTGGCTTATTTCTTTTGTTTTCCTTTTTTCTTTTTTTTCTTTCTTTTATCCTTTTTCTTTTTCTTTTTAAGTAGGTGGCTTCCCTACTCTAAGATTTATCTAAAGGCAGTAAAAAAAGAATGGTCCAGTGACTGGGCTCTGGACAACCTACCTATGGATTGTTATCCACGATAACTTGCCAGTCATATCATCCTAGAAGGTTCATTAGCTACCCAATTTTTGTTAAAATCGTCGAACAACGAGTCAGTGACAAAATAGTGTGTAGATGCTTAGATTTAAAGTTCCCTCAAATCAGAGGGCAGGTTGATAAGTTGTGTACTTATCACCCAAACTTATTTAATCAAATTAAAATAGAATTCAGGATGGCGAGGACTCGAAAAACAAATCCACATTTTAGTGGATACCCGGGTTGATTAAGCCCAAAGACCTGAAGGGTCTTAGTGTTCAGATCCTATTGTAATATTTCCTAAGATTGAAAAGTCATAATGTTCAAGTATTCCTTCCTAATTCAAAATTTTTTTATATAAATAAATAAAAGAAAATAAAAAGAATCTACAGAGCTAACGAAGTAATTCAGAGATGAATATCCACCTCCTATGCCTATCTAATGCAATGTCCTTATTGTATTAAAAAGACATGAAACAGAGTGGAGTAGAGTAGAAAGCACCTGAATTACGTCAGTAACGGGTCTACTTCGAGATAAACATAAACTGTATAAGTGCTGAATTTAGTGCCTCCAGCCAGGCACACTATACAAAGAAGAGAAATAAAGAATTCACAGGTGCAGGTTAGAATCAAAATAAAAAGATGAAACCTAAGACTTGCCAGCAGATGTCCATAGATGTGGACCAGACTGTGATGCAAACTCATACCCCATGGTCGAAAATATTTAAGGTTCTGGATAAAAATTTCCCAAAACCTAAAATCAGTATGCAAGCGGGGTCAGGCCTACGATTTATGAGGATGCAACCCAAGACCAAAAAGTCAGGTTACAGAGAAATCAAGCTCCAAAGGATAATCAATGAATGTGTGTTTGGGTTGGTCATCCTTAGTACAAATGTCGTAAGGGTCCTGGTTTGATGGTTTCAGCTTAATTGGAACCCTTAGACTCGGTCTTCTTCTTCCTCCGGAGTTTGCTTCCCAAATTGAAATTTCCCAGCTTCTATCCTCCTCATTCAGAATGTCAAATTCCGGGACCTCCTACATATTAATTACCCCGTCTGAAATTTCCAAGTCTAAAAAATGTCACTGAATCAGAATTGACTTAGGTCTAATTATCTCAAAAACAGAATCGTCAGTAAGCTCAATGGGGTATAACTGACAATCGGGGCATTGGATTTAATCCTTCAGAAAATGCGATTCTGAATCCGTCATGTAAGCCCCAATAACATCAGTTTCCTCAGTTATTGGGCTATCAAATGATTTAACCGATTCCGCAGGCTCAATCGTCTCACAGAAATCATATTCTGTAAACTCACATGAGACTTTGCAAATTGAATATTCACCCTCATAATCAAAGAAATCAAAATCCGTATTAATGTACGTCCCAAAACCATCCATCACTTTCTGATCCATTGAGACATATATTTCCTCGTACCCCGGCTTAGGGATCTCAGGTGAAGAAATCGGATCATCCTTAATTGGTTGCTCTAAATCAATCTGGTCAGCCTCGCAACACGTGTCCCCCCCAATAGGTGCCTGAGCGGGTTCAAACATTGGCTCTTCTGAAGGGGGTTCATCCTGGGAATCATCCCATGATTGAACTAAAGCAACCATAAATCTCATTCTCAATTTCGCTAACTTCCCAAGTAAAAACTCACCCAGGTTCTTATCCTTAACATCCAGGAGCCAATCCAACAAATACTTGTTCAGATCATCAATCATTTCAATCAGGGGCTCCAATTCTTCATTGTAAGGTATTGGCTGAGCTTCTAAAGATTGTATAGTATTCCTCAAGTTAGCCAAAACCTTATCTTGAACTTGGTTAACCTGAACCAAATGACTTGGTTCAGGGTTGGGCGGGTTTGAGATCAATTCAGAGGAGTTAACGAATTGAGATTTGAGATACCCTTCCTGATAATAGGTCATTTCGGATTGTTCAAAAGGTGGTGATGACCTAAAGGCAGTGTATTCAGAGGATGAGTAAGGATCAGTGTATCCTTCTTGATTGTAGATCGTATTAGGTTGTCCATGAAAGGGTAGCGATCTATAATTGATGTGGCTCGAAGAAGGATAGAAATCACAATTATGGTGTTCAAGGTTTGACCCCAAACACGGAGGTCTGGAAGTGTATCCCCAATTTGAATTATCCCAACTAAGAGATGGTTGATTACAGTATAAGTCGGGATAATCATCATGTTGAGGATAAGTCATAACAGGAGGGAAGGAGCGGGACTACATATGAAATGTGGAAGGATTCATGATAGACGGGAGGAAGAAAGGCACCCTGCAATACAAATAATCAAACCTGTCCTTAAGTGGGCTAGCCTAAAGACTTACAGACTCCCAAAACCCGTCTTGACATAAATAAATGATTTAATCTACTTCTGTCCGTTCAATCCAACCAGTTAGAGGAAGGGACTAGGGAGAAGGTTCTTCCTTTGGCTTGCACCTTCGGTTCCTAGTGTACCCCCCAGCTGTGATCGTTTGATTCTGCTCCCCTAGCTAGACATCAGCTTGACCGGTACAATTAGACTAATCCAAAATAATCTCGTTCTGAGCTCCGAAGAGCAAGTCGAATCCTTAAGGCCAATGTCTACTCTATTTTATTTAGAGTTAGGTTTGAATGTGCTTTGGAATGTGATGGGCCCTTTATCTAGGTTGTGCCCTTAATGATTGATTGATGTGTGTGTGTGTGCACAACCAGTGGTTTTCAAGCAAGATTTTTTTTTTTTATGCGATGAATTTTAGGGTTCAAATCTTGCTTAGTAGCTTTTAGGGTTTAGAATTAGGTTTAATTCAATCAAGTTTGAGGCAAACCAGGTTTTCAAGCACGGGTGAAGATTGTTTTCCTTTTGAAATCAGAAATAAAGTGGAGTGCCTGGTATGAACCTAGATTGAAAATCCTAAGAGGAAGCTACCTGGTGAGTTGATTTTAAATTGAGTGGTGCGGCCCAAACAACTCAAACAATTAGCCACAATTGCACCACTGAGTTAAGCACACAGAAATGAATAACCCAGAATGATTTCTACTCTTTTGTGTGTTGATTTGTGTACCGATTCCACAAATCAGAATCCGGTTGAGTAAAAGAAAATCAATTAGGTTAAGTGGCCTTGAATGTTGGTGTATGTTGTGTGTATGTTGAATTACCCCACAAAAATATCTTTTTGTTTTTTTTTTATATGCGAGGGTGAAATGGATGTGGATGGAAATCCAAACAACCAAACTAATCTTAGGATTTATGCAAACACCTAGGTTAATTGGAATTTGAATTTAGTGTGATGAAATGAAATCTATGGAGGGGGAAAGAATGGAGAGCACTTACAGTCGTCTTCAACTACATTTTATTTCGATCTACCGCTTGACGATTCCCTGATAAAGGTATCTGCAAAATAATAGACACAAGAGAAAGCAAGTTAGAAGACAGTAAAGTGCATGAAATGCGAAAAGATCGGAAAATAGTTGCCTCCCCGGCAACGGCGCCAAAATGTTGAACGTCGGAGGACTACGCTATCGGAGTTGGTTTTGAAAACCTGTCGTTGTAGTTCGAGTAGCAAAGAAATCAAGTTCAACAAATAAAATTTATACTGGAAATCTATAAAGAAATCCTGGATTGAACTCAGGGAGGCAACGTCGATCAAAGTTCACAATTATATATATTTTTTTGTGTTTTTGTCTAAAGAGTGGAATAATCACAATGAAATGGAATAAATATAGACAATAAGAGAGAGAGAGAGAGGAAAAGCATTCACTTGATATTGCAAAATGTTTTTACAACTAAGAAAGCGAGAAAAAATTACACTAGAAAGCGAGAAATTATTACAACTAGAAAGCAGGAAAATTCTACTCTAGAAAGCAGGAAAAAGAATGGGAGAGAGAAGTTATCCTCCTCATCGATCACTTGGAGGACGAGCTAGACAAGACAATGCCTGGAAGACGAGGAATGGAGTGGGAAGAAGGAGATCAAAGCAAGAGGAACGGGAACGAGGCAGCACATCGTCGTCGTTGCGAGATCTGCTTCCAGAATGGGGGCGAAAACTTGATTTTAGCTCTTGAGGAGCGTCCCGGGTGTAGGACAAGTTTCTATTGAGCTTTGGAGAGGGAGAGAAGAGAAGGAAGGGATGAAAAATCCATATAGAGGGGGTCTCCTTTTATTGTTGCAAGGAGTGGGGGCATTTTGGACATTACAACTTGAAAAACATTAATTCAGAACCTTTATTGACGGATTTATCCGTCACTAAAGGCCTGAACTTGGCCGACGTGCGCGCCGCTCGCGCGCCCCCTTGCCTCCGCGCCCTTCAACACACGTGCAAATTCGCGCACTCATATCAATGCAATCAAGAGATTGAACGGCTTAAAGAGGCTACACCCGCGCCGTGCACCCACGTACGATCACGCATAAGCACCGCGCATCTGATCGCGTGTGGGCGCTATCGCTCGCTCCCCGCCGTTGGATCTTCATCACGCGGCTCTAATCACGTGCTCGCTCACAGTGAATGCCGCCTCGAACGCGCGTCGCGCGCTCGCGTAGCGCGCTCGACCGCTGCGCTGAGCGGCCGTTTGTGTCGAGTGGATGCTTTAAGGTGTGAGCATCTGTGGCCGTCGGATGGTGATCCAACGATCTAGATACATCGCGTAGGTGAGGAGAGTGATAGGGCGCGGCAGTCTTCCAGATTGGCTGGGCGCGATCTCGGCCGTTGGATGGGCATAAACGGCTGAGATTTGTCGAGTGGGTGAAGAAGGAGAGCTGTGGCCGATGTTGGGCAGCTATGATGGCTCCAGGTGGCGCCATCTAGGTCGTCCATCTTCTGAGTGATGTAGATGGTGCCACGGATGTCGAATTGGATCGATTTTCACGTCGTTAGGCTGCGATCGTCAATCCAAACCCATCCGTACGGTCAGATTTGTCGTCTGAGGTGCAAATTAAAACCATCTTGGCCCTTTCTCTTTAAGGTTCCTCGGTCTCTATCTAGTGCTACGGATGTCCAATTAGGGCGATCTTGGAGTTGTTGAACTCCAATCGTCACCCTAATCAAATCCGTACAGTTGGATCTTTGATCCGAGGACTTGATAAAAAGTTGCCCTGTCCCTAACCATAAAAAAGAGACAATTACTATACAATTTATACAACTTGATCTAAATGTATGATTATGCATGTTATGCACTATTTACAATGTATGATGCTAATGTGACACTAAAAACATGCATTAATAGACATTTTAGATTAATCAGATATATGCACATCAGTTAATAACTTCCAAATGCCTAAGTTCTCCTCTCCTAATTCTTCTTTTTTTTATCTTTTTGAATTTTCAATTCTTTTTTTATAAAAATCAAATAACAGGAAATTACTGTTACAACTGACAAAAAGGTTATAAAATATGTCCACCCCCCCATGCTTAGCTATTGCAATGTCCTCATTGTGAAAAATGAAACCAAGCAGGAGAGTAGAAGTGGAAGAATAGCACCTAGCTTCCGTGAAACTCTAGTCAGCTTGGAACAGTCTTTACATGTGCTGAGTTTAGTACCTTCAGCTAGGCAAGGTCCTCAATCAAAAATAACTAAACATTGAGGCCACAACAACATAGTTTCTGGGCCCCAGATATGGGTCCTAGAGAGTGAAAATGGGCTTGCCAAAGAGACGAACAATGAAAGTGGCAAGCTGGTGGTGCAAAGAGAGCCCAAATGGTCTCCAATAGGTGTTTTGTTGATTTATTACAAAGGAAGTGTGGTTGGGTATAGAATTTGTGCAGTGGTTGGGTGAAAAAGGACGATGAGGGTTTTGTGATGTGCTGGGTGTTCGGGGCGTAGATCGTGTAAAAGATGAATACGTCGTAGTATAGCGCGAAATACGTCTCGACAAATAAAATTAACGGAACTGGGAGTCCTGGTCGATCACAGGGAGGCAGAAAAATGCTTTTGATTTCATTCACTTGTTCTAAATCTAATTAGCAAATAGTAGAGATAATTAACCACAATATATATATCACATTATGAATTGCATACATGGAATTGAAATAAATTATAACATGAACATAAACTACTTATATAACAGAACAAGGGCACCACGAGTGGTTCGTGGTGGCCTTTTGAAGAGGTTGAGGAGAGCAGCAACAATCCGACAGGGTGACCCAATGGATTTGTCAAACGAAAATGCAGAGAAGACGGGAAGAAGAAGAGAGAGAGGTAGAAGAAGGAAGAAGAGAATGAGAGTTGAGAGAGTTGTTTCTCCAAAGGGAGGCCTTTCTTCCCTTTTATTATTTTCTCATACAAATCCTTCTTCTTGGTGGATTTATTCTGGTGCTGCCACATGACACTCTCTAGGCCCTCAAATCAACATTGCACTGCTCCCGCGCTCCCGCACCGCTTCTTCACATTTTGATCTTCAAATCCTTCCTCATCATCGGACTACTTAAATGCGTGCTCATCAGGCCATTCAAATCCTACGCGCAATTCTCGTGCCTTCCAGATCTCGCAACAACCGACGCAATTGCATGTACCGCTCGCAGCACTCTCTAATCACGCCACGTGGCACGCTCTACATCCCCCAATCGCGCATACGCCCTAGCCCGCACCCTCCAGCAGCCGACCACCAATTTCAACGTAGAACAGGGCTCGAACCCGCGCCCCGCGTATACGCTGGTGCGCACACGAGCCATTGCACCACGCACAGCCTTTGTTATATGTGCTTATTTAATTATATTTATATTAATCTATTCCGGGTGGCGATGTGGCACGTTCGTGGCCGTTGGATGAACATCCAACGGCCCACGTTGCGAGGCGAGGCACCTTCAGGGGTTGGGGGCGCGGCGAGGGGCGGCTGCGATGGTGCCACGTGGTGCCGTCGTGACCATCCGTTCTTCTTCTCTTTACATCTGATGACGTAGGCCTCCAATTAAGTAGATTTCTACACCGTTGGACTGCGAACGTCGATCCGGATCCATCCGTACGGTTGGATTTGTCATCTGAGGTCTGGATCTTCTTCAATTTTCCCCTTGGTTTTTCTCTTCTACGAACTCCCTAGGGTGCTACGGGAGTCTGATTGATGCGATCCTGGATGCGTTGGACTCCCGTCGTTATTCCAAACAAATCCATAAGGTTGTATTGGTCATCTGCAGCCCTGGATTACCTGTCAACATTAATACCTCAAAAATAACATAGTTTAATACATAAAACACATCTATCAACTACAATGCATAATACGATGAGTATGCATGCAGCATATTCATGTTAAGCTAAGTTCTAGCTTAATGCAGGCGAGTTAGGGCCTATGATTGCTGTACAATCACTGGGGATTTGTGGGTACTCTAGAATACCTAATGTTTGAAGAGTTCTTCCCTAATGTTCAATTTCATCCTCACACTCTGGGTTCTAAAACCAACCATCCTGATCCTCAGAATTCCCACCCATAAGTTGGACCTCACACTCTGAGTTCTAAAACCAACCATCCTGATCCTCAGAATTCCCACCCATAAGTTGGACCTCAAACTCTAAGCATTCAAGATAAGGATGTTGTTGGGTTTTATCTTGATCACGTGAATCATCCAACAAATTTTTGATTTCATGTATATCTTCCTCATCCCATTTGCTACAATTGGTCACATTTTTGCTTTGTCCTCAATTATTTTCGCAATCGTGTGATCTTCTTCCCGAGTTTGGGTTGAGTTGGCCATTAAAAGTTATCTAAGGTATGTATGCCATTACTTCCTCTATTCTACCAAGCTCCTTCATCGAACCACACTTAATTTTATTCTTCTTTGAGACCTCAAAAATATTGAATCGATTTGTCTTATCCCTTGAGGCCATTTCTATATTTCCTGATTCACAATCAATCCTCGCCTTGGTAGTAGCCAGGAAAGGTCTTCCCAAAATAATCGGGGTGTGGTTGAGTTGTTTTGAGGCTTCCATGTCCAGGACCATGAAATCAGCAAGGTAATGCAAATCATTAACCTTGACTAAACATCCTCCAAAATACCCCTTGGTTTTGTAATGGATCTATCGGCTAACTGCAAGGTTATGTCAGTGTGTTTTAGGTAGCCCAAACAAATTCCATGTGCAGTGAGGTGGGGATCACATTAATGGAAGCACCCAAGTCGAGGAGGGCCCGATCAGAAGTAATGTTTCCTATTGTGCAGGAAATCAACAGGGCTTCTGAGACCTGCTTCTTAGGAGGTAGCTTGTTTAGGATCAGTGTGCTTGTGTTATCGGACAAAACTACTCTCCTATTATTTTCAGATTTCGCTCTACGCCTTTCTTTATATGCATTCAGTAAACCTATGGCATAGGCGGGGATTGATCTGATAGCCGCGAGGAGTAAAATGATTGTCAATTTGAAAGCCTGAAGTAACGACATCTTTTCCTCCAATTTCTCCTCCAACTTTTTCTATTTGCCCATACAACAAAAACATACTCCCGAATCAGACTCTAAAGTTTTGTTGATCACATTTTTAGTTGGGAGTCTGGAATTCTTGCTACGGGGCCTAATGGGGTTGACATGGGGTTGGGTAGGTCCCTTGTGTCTACTACCACTCCTCAAGGTGATGGTGTTTGCAGTGGCAAAATGCTGTTGGTTAGTGTCTTGGGGAGGGTTGGGCAAAATAGGAGGCTCCCGGTTGATTATGGTAGGAACATGGTTCGCTCCAGGGGGGGCTAAGGTATCTTGATAGATAGCATGAGCTTCAGCATATGACTCCCCATTATTACCAAACCCTTGAGGCACAGCGCCTCGGTTCTATACATTCCTTGGGTTTGGCGCAGGTTGTGATGGTAGAGATCCGGGCTATTGGTTGTTTGCATGAAGTCCGGATTGCAAGGTATCTAACGAAGTTCTCATTTGTTGCATGAGCTGGAGCATTAACCCTTCCATTTCTAACATCTCAGGTTTAAATCAGCCTGCTCGGTGGGTTGTTGAGCCTTCCACACGGATTAATTAACGTAATTCAGGGGAAACTGAGTATATACATGACCCTGACCCATTGGTTTTTGCTGTACATAGTTGTTGGGTCGATATTGGGTCTGTTTCCCTTGATCTTTCCAAGAGAAGTTAGGTTGATTTTTCCAACCGGAATTATAGGAATTTGAATAAGGGTTGGACCTAACATTCTCCTGCATTGCCTAAACATCCTCATAAGATGAGGATGAAGAAGGATCAGTAAACTCGGATCAAAGGCCCCAATTTGGAACCCATAAGGTTCCAAGAAGAGTTGGCCCGAAGGTCGAGCTGACTCCAGCTGGTTCACAAACTCCCATCCCATAGGAGCTTGCAAAGAATGGAATCCCAATCCCTGGGATTGAGTGGATCCAGAAAAATTAGAGTTTTCGGGCATCCACTCTTCCATTCATTTAGCAACCAGATCCATCTTATCTAATCTATTGCAAATCAATTCCATATCAGATGAATGAGAATCTTGGACCTCATTGGCATTTGATCTAGTTTGTTCGAATCGGTTGAAGGTTTCCATGGAGGCGTGGTTTAAACAATTTTCACTCATTTCCTCAAACAAATCATACACACTATTTGCATCTTTATTGAGGAAATTGCCTCTGCAAGAAGCATCCACATGATTACGAAGTTGATCATTCAAACCGTGATAAAAAATCTGCACAAGTTGCCGTTTAGGCACCTCGTGGTATGGACACTTCCGCAACACATCCTGGAATCTCTCCCAGGCCCCATGAAATGGTTCCCCCTACCGCTGGGCAAAAGTGGTAATTGCCCGTCGCAATGCATTGGTTCGCCCAATTGGGAAGAATTTCTTCAGGAAGGCTGATTTCAAAGCTGTCCAGGTAGCAGTCGGTCTTCCAATGGTACGATACCAATGTGTAGCCTTATCCCTAAGTGAATGGGGGAAAAGCCTCATGAGCATCTGTTCTTCATCCACATTCCGCAATTTGGTGGTCTGAACCAGAGTGATCAAGTCCTCCAAATGTTGGAATGAGTCCTCCAAGCCAAGCTCGTGAAAGTGTTTAATTAGACTCAAAACCTGAGGCTTGATCTCAACATCTCCGGCGAGGATCACAACGCTGGGACGTGATGCAAAATTTGGTGTGATTTGTAAAAGTGGGTTTTTAAGTCGTTGTAATAAGCCAAATCACAAACGCTTTTAAAATTTATAAACCTAGATAGTGGGGTATCTAGGGTCGTCCAAGGAGGCAATATGCTTGCAAATCAACTCTCTTGCTTAGAAAATAAATCTCAACTTTCTTTTTGATTTTTTCAATATATCATTTTTTTTTGTAAATGAAATAACAAGGATTTTGAATTAATGAAAACTACTCCTAATAGTAACCCTAGGTGACAAGAACTACCTTCCTTCTAAGCTCATCCTAGGTACGTGAAGGCCTAGGGTAACTAGAGAGTAAGGGAAGTGAGTGCACAAAAGGGAAAATTAAATTGCAATCAAGACGAAAATAATCCAATGAAGACAACTTGTACAAAATTGAGGAATTATTTTACAAAAAATCTAGTAGAAGAATGCTTAAACTACCAGAATTAAAAATGCATGTAATGAAAACACAAAAATCCTCTGAAATGATGGTGAAGATGGCAAGGCTCTTGCTCCAATTGCGGCTGTTCCCACAATCAAAAAGAGCTCCTCCTTCTCCTTGCAAAATTCTTCAAGGTGTAGTTTCCTTGGAAAACCTTGAAGTAGGGGGGCGTGCCAAGGCTTTCCTCCAAGGTGGCGTGGACCACCACTTAACTCTACTCTAAGGTGGCGTGGACCACCTTCAAGACCTCCAAAGGTCTTCTGTTGAAGCTGCAGGTTACTACACTATCGTATTTGGTTTTGAAAACATGTCGTTGTAGTTTGAAAGCGAAGAACTCATGTTCAACAAATAAAATTTATACCGAAATAGAAATCCCAAGTCAAACTCAGGGAAGCTACGTCGATCTAAATTCGCAATTAAATTTTTTTAGGGTTTTTGTTGAAAAGAGGAGTAATTACAATGAAGTAATATAAACAATTAGAATAAGAGAGAGAGAGAGAAAACATGCACTTAATATTTCAAAATGTTTATACAATTAAGCCAATGAAAAATTACACTAGAAAGTAGGAAAATTCTACTCTAGAAAGCTGAAAAGAGGAATGAGAGAGAGAAGTTATCCTCCATGACGATCGCTTGGAGGACGAGCCAGAAGGGACGATGCCTGGAAGACGAAGGACGGAGAGAGAAGAAGGAGGTAGAGGCAGGAGGAACGAGAATGGGGCAGCACGTTGTCGTCGTCGCAGGAAACGCTTCCGAAATGGGGGAAAAAATTTGACTTTATCTCTCGAGGAGCATCCCGGGTGTGGGACAAGCTTCTCTTGAGCTTTAGAGAGGAAGAGAAGAGAAGGAAGGGATGCCAATTTCATATGGAGGGGGTCTCCTTTTATAGTTGCAAGGAGTGAGGGCAATTTGGTCATTTTATGTTGAAAATCATTAATTCAGGATCTTTAATGACGGATAAATCCATCACTAAAGGCCTGAACGTGGCCGTAGTGGGCGGCACGTGCGTGCCCGCTCACCTCCCTAATGTAAACATGTTTACACTACTTAAGATGTCTATTTATGCATGTTCTTAAGCATAGGATTGCATTACATACTATAAATATTGCATAACATGCATCATCTTGCATTTAGATTAGTTTGAATAAAATAGAGGTTAATTATTTCCTTTTATGTTTAGGGAGAGGGCAAACTTTTTATCTAGGCCTCGGATCGAAGATCCAACCGTACAGATATGATCAGGGCGACGATTGGAGTTCAACGACTCCAAAATCGCCCTAATCAGACATTTGTAGCATCAGAAGGAGATCGAGGAACCTTAGAAGATCAAGGGCCAAGATGGTGTGAATATGCACTTCAAATGACAAATCCAACTGCACGGATGGATTCGGATCGACAATCGCAGCCTAACGGCGCGAAAATCGACTCAATCCGACAACCGTGGCACCATCTACATCATCCAGAAGATGGATGGCCAAGATGGCGCCACGTGGCGCCATCTCAGCTGCCCAACCATCAGCTGCACTCACCGTGCCCTCTCTTCTTCGATGATTTTCCGCAGTTGGATGCGCATCCAACGGCTGTGGATGCACGCGCCTAAATCGTAAGCGCGACAAAAACTCGCTGATAGCGCATTGGTCAAACGCGCTCGCGAGAAGGCGGGGCGCGCGTTCGATTCCTCGCGAGTAGCTGCTGAGGTGCGGGCGAGCAGGCGCGTGCGACCGCGAGATGAGGATCGAGCAGCTGTGAGTGCTCAATAGCACCCACGCACTATTGCACGCCCGCGCATGACGCGCCATCAGACGCAGGTGCGGCGCACAGAGGAGGTGCTGCGAGGCGTGAGATAAGCCATCTGATCGTGAGGATCAACTGAACGTGGAGCACGCGTTACGCGCGAGCAGGCGAGTAGGCACATGCGCTCAGCCCCACTACGCCCAAGATGGGGCTTTAGCGACAGTTTTATGCGTCACTAAAGACCCCTTATTTAATGTTTTGAGATTTAAAAGACCAATTTGCTCTCATTCCTTGCAACTTTAAAAGGAGGCCTCCTCCATACGAAATCTTCATCCCTTTCTTCTCTTCTCTCCCCCTCCAAAGCTCAAGAGAAGCTTGTCCCACACCCGAGACGCTTCTCGTAAGATAAAGTCAAATTTTCGTCCCCCTTCGGAAGCGGACCCCACGATGACGATGACGTGCTGCCCCGTTCCCATTCTTCCTGCTTCGTCCTCCTTCGTCCTGCTCCGTTCCCCGTCTTCCAGGCGTCATCCCGTATGGCTCATCCTCTAAGCGACCGTCGAGGAGGATATCTCCCTCCACATTCTTTTTACTACTTTCTAGAGTAGATTTACTGCTTTCTAGAGTAGATTTACTACTTTCTAGTGTAATCATTTTCCCACTTTCTAGTCGTAATGTTTAGTGTCATGAATAATCTTTTTGACGATGAATTCCATGTTCATTCTACATCTCTTTTGGTTTTTGTTTGTAATATTCTCACCCTCTCTTCTATTTATTGTAAATAGTTAGATAGTTTCTAATCAATTATTCTACTTCGTGACAAATAAAACAAATGCGTATTTTTAAATCAAACATCTGCCTCCCTGAGTTTGACCTGAGATTTTTATTCCGGTATAAATTTTATTTGTTGAACACGAGTTCTTCACTTTCATACTACGACGACAAGTTTTTCAAAACCAAATATGTTAGCGTAGCAACTCGTAGCTTCAACATTTTGGCGCCGTTACTGGGGAGGTGACGCTCTTTGATTTTTTTTTCGTATTTTCCAACTTACAAATCATTTACCTCACTTCTCTCCTTTCTAATTGTGATTGCAGGTACTCTTTCGAGACGAGCAAAAGCAGTAGATTGGAGCAAAGTGCTGTTGAAGGTTCTGTAAGTTATCCCCCACCTCCCACACATTAGTTTTCATTCCATCATGTAATAACACAAACATCAATCAACCTAGGTGTTCTTATAAACTCTAAGGTTAAATTATTTTTTGTTTGACACCCACACCTGCCTCAACCTCCACATTTAGAAAGAAAAAAAAAATCTTACAAAGGTACACAACCTCATCTGATTTTCAAACTCAACCAGTAAACCGATCTTTGGAGCCGGTACACACATCCAAACACATAATTGAGTAGAAATCAGATTAGGAAATCGCTTGTGTGCCTAATTAAGTGGTGCAACAGGCCAACTGTTTGAGTTGATTGAGCCGCACCACTTCAATTAAAATCAACTCATCAAGTAGCTGCCGATTAGGTTCAACTCTTAGGAATTTACCAGGCACTCCACATTCTTTTAAGTTTTAAAGGAAAACATCTTCACCTGTGTTTTGAAAACCTGGTATGCCAACAAAACTTGTTTGAAAATACCTAAAGTTGAATCCTAAAAGCTACTAAGCAAGATTTGAACCCTAAAATTCACTGCATCAAAAATAATCTTACTTGAAAACCACTGGTTGTGCACACACACAAATCAATCAATCATTAAGGGCACAACCCAGATAAAGGGCCCATCACATTCCAAAGCACATTCAAACCTAGCCCTAAATAAAACAGAGTAGATGCTGGCCTTAAGGATTCGACTCGCTCTTCAGAGCTTAGAATGAGATTATTTTCGATTAGTTAGTTTCTACTGTTCAATCTGATATCTAGCTAGGGGAGCAGAATCAAACAATCGCGGCTGGGGGGTACACTAGGAATCGAAGGCACAAGCCGAAGGAAGAACCTTCTCCCCAATCCCTCCTTCTAACTGGTTGGATTGAACAGACAAAAATAGATCAAATCATTCCTTTATCTCAAGACGGGTTGTGGGAGTCTGTAGGTCTTTAAGTTGGCCCACTTAAGGACAGGTTTGATTGCTTGTATTGTAAGGTGCCTTTCTTCCTCCTGTCTCTCATGAATCCTTCCACATATTCATGCATTCCCGCTCTTTCTCTTCTGTTTTGAATTATCCTCAACATGACGAGTATCCCGACTCGTACTATAATCAACCATCAGTTAGTTGGGATAACTCGAATTGGGGATACAATTCCAGACCTCCATGTTTAGGGTTCAACCCTGAACACTATGATTGTGATTTCTATCCTTCTCAGAACCACACCGATTATAGATCATCAACCTTTCATGGACAACCTAATACGATCTACAATCAAGAAGGATACACAGATCCTTACCCATCCTCTAATTACACTGCCTTTAGGTCATCACCACCTTTTGAACAATCCGAAATGACCTATTATCAGGAAGGGTATAATGAATCTTAATTCGTTAACTCCTCTGCACTGATCCCAAACCCGCCCAACCCTGAACCAACTCATTTGATTCAGGGTAATCAGGTTCAAGATAAGGTTCTGGCTAACTTGAGGAATATCATACAATCTTTAGAAGTTCAGCCAATACCTTGCGTTGAGAGATTGGAGCCTCTGATTGAAATGATTGATGATCTGAACAAGTATTTGTTGGATTGTCTCCAGGATGTTAAGGATAAGAACCCGGGTGAGTTTCTACTTGGGAAGTTAGCGAAATTGAGGATGAGATTTGTGGTTGCTTTAGTTCAATCGTGGGATAATTCCCAAGATGAACTCCCTTCAGGAAAGCTAATGTCAAAACCCGCTCAAGCACCTGTCGGGGGGAACATGCGTTACGAGGCTGACCAGATTGAATTAAAGCAATCAATTAAGGATGTTCTGATTTCTTCACCTGAGATACCTGAGCCAGGATACGAGGAAACGTATGTCTCCATGGATCAGAAAGTGACAGATGATTTTGGGACATACATTAATACAGATCTTGATTTCTTTGCTTCTGATGGTGAAGATTCAAGTTGCGAAGTCTTACGCGAGTTTATAGAATATGATTTCTGTGAGACGATTGGGCCTGAGGAATCTAATAGATCATTTGACGGCCCAATAACTGAGGAAACTGATCTTATTAGGGCTCACATTACGATCCAGAATTTCATTTTCTGGAGGATTCAATCAAATGCCCAGATTGTCAGTTACACCCTATTGAGCTTATCGATGATTCTGTTTTTGAGATAACTAGACCCAAGTCAATTCTGATTTAGCCACATCTTTTAGACTTGGAAATTTTAGAAGGGGTGATTAATATGCAGGAGGTCCAGGAATTTGAAATTCTGAATGAGGAGGAAAGGAGCTGGGAAGTTCTGATTCGGGAAGCAAATTATGGAGGAAATAGAAGACCAAGTCTAAGGGTTCCAATTCAACTAAAACCATCAAACCAGGACCCTTACGACATCTGTTCTGAGGATGCCCAACCCAAGCATACATTCATTGATTATCCTTTCGAATTCTTTGTAACCCGACTCTTTGGTCTTGGGTTGCATCCTCACAAATCACAAGCTGGACCTCATATGAATACTGATTTTAGGTTTTTGGAAATTTTTATCTAGAACCTTAGATATTCTTGATTATGGGGTATGGGTCTGCACCACAATCTAGTCCACATCTGTGGACATCTGTTGGTAGGTCAGAGGTTTCATCTTTTTATTCTAATTCTGACCTGTACCTATGAATTCTTCATTTCTCTTCTTTGTATAGTATAACTAGCTGCAGACACTAAATTCAGCACGCATACAGTTCTCTTTAATTTTTATCTCGAAGCGGATCCGACATTTATGCAATTCAGGTGCTTTTTTCTCTATTCCACTCTATTTTATGTCTTTTTAATACAATGAGGATATTGCATTAGATAGGCATGGGGGGATGGATATTTATCTCTGAATTATTTCGTCAGCTCTGTAGATTCGTTTAATTTTCTTTTATTTTATTTAGTTAAAAAAATGATGAATTAGGAAAGAGAACTTGGGTTTAAGAAAATTTTCAATCTTAGGAAATACTACATTATGATTTGAACACAAAGAGCCTTCAGGTTTTCAGACTTAATCAGCCTGTGTATCCACTAAAATGTGGATTTATTTTCCGAGTCCTCGCCATCTTAATTCTATCGTAATTGGAGTAAATAAGTTTGGGTGATAAGTACACGACTTATCAATCCACCCTCTGATTTGAGGAAACTTTAAGCCTAAAGCATCTACAGACTATCTTATCACTAACTCGTTAATCGACGGTTCTAATGGAAATTGGGTAGCTAATGAACCTTCTAGGGTGATATGGCTGGCAAGTTATCATGGGTAACAGCCCATAGGTAGGTTGTCCAAAGCCTAGTCACAGGACCTTTCTCTTTTTGCTGCCTTTAGGTAAATCTTAGACCAGGGAAGCCACCTACTTAAAAAAAAGAGAGTCAAAAAGAAAAGAAAAGAAAAAAAAAAAGGAGAAAAGAAAAAAGAAATAAGCCACACTTCGCCGCACGAGTATGGCTGGCAAGTTATTGGTGGTAACAGTTCATCGACCAGTCGTCCAGAACCCAGCTCAATAAATGCATTGAAAATTCCCAAAACACTTAGGAAGAAGCAGAGAAGTAGAATAAACCAGGGAGATATACACTGAATTCACCCTTGTGTTGACCCCGTAAAAATAAAAGTAGGGAGAAAGCTACCAGTTGTAAAGATACACCTTTAGGCAAAATTCTCTTTTTAAGGTCACCTAGAGGCATAGAAATCCGAAGTCCGTTTTAACTGCCGGTCAATGAGTCTATCACATTCACAATAAGATGCTTAGAACTTAGGGTTCTCATCAAATCTTGGGGAGTTAAATGGCCATGCAAGACCTCAGTTCTTTCCTTATAAGCTTGAGAGGTATCATAAGTATCATTCCTCAGCTCCTCAAGCTCACTTAAGTCCAGAAGTCGTGCCTTCCCCGCCATCTCTAAATCCATGTTAACACTTCGAATAGCCCAAAGTGCCTTATGTTCCAACTCAACAGGTAAATGGCACGCTTTCCCATACACAATCCGAAAGGGAGAAGTATCCAAAGGGGTCTTATAGGCCGTTCGATACACCCACAAAGCATCATTGAGCTTTTGGGACCAGTCTTTCCTATCAGGTCTAACAGTCTTTTCTAAAATATTTTTTATCTCCCTATTTGACACTTCAACCTGGCCACTCGTTAGAGGATGGTAAGGGGTAGCAACCTTGTGAGTCACTCCCAGACTCCTGATTAGCCGATTGAAGTGGTGGTTTTGGAAATGAGGTCCCCCATCACTTATTATGGTCTTGGGGCAGCCGAAACGAGATATGATATTGGCCTTCACAAATTTCAACACCAGAGAGTGGTCATTTGTGCATGTAGGAATGGCCTCTATCCATTTAGAGACATAATTAACTGCCACCAAGATATATTCATAACCATGGGACAACGGGAAGGGGCCCATAAAGTCAATTCCCCACACATCAAAAATTTCAATAGATTGAATAGGGTGTTGAGGCATTTCATTCCTCTTCCCAATCGTTCTAGCCCGTTGACATCTAATACAGGCCTTAACAAAATTATGAGAATCCTTAAATAAGGAAGGCCACCAAAAATCGGACTGGAGAATCTTAAAAGCAGTTTTCTTAGCACCAAAGTGTCCTCCACAATGAAGTTCATAGCAAAAACTCAGCACACTTTGTTGTTCCTCTTCAAGTACACAACGTCTCAATACTTGGTCTTGTCCAATTCTAAATAATTCAAGCTCTTCCCAAAGAAAATATCTTGCTTGGGAAATGAATCTCTTTCTTGTCTGCTCATCCCAAGAGCCATGAGTTTGTCTAGTGACCAAGTAATTTACGGTATCTGCATACTAAGGTAAAGTTGGTGTTACCGCCATCAGAGTTTCATCGGGAAATGTCTCGCGGATGTCTCCAAAAAAAGAGTCACTAAGTGGAAGGTGAGATAGGTGGTCAGCCATAACATTTTCTACTCCTTTCTTTTCACGTATCTCCAAGTCAAATTCTTAAAGGAGTAGGATCCACCTAATCAGACGTGGCTTAGAATCTTTCTTAGCAATGAGATGTTTCACTACCGCATGATTAGTAAAAATAACCACCTTAGACCCAAGCAGATAAGACCTAAACTTCTCCAAAGTAAAAACTACAGCAAGTAATTCTTTTTCAGTGATGGTGTAGTTTTGCTGAGGTTCGGTTAAAGTCTTGCTGGCATAATGCAGCACATGAGGTCTTCCCTCAACCCGTTGTCCAAGGACTGCTCCCACTACATAATCCAAAGCATCACACATCAGCTCAAATGGGAGTGTCCAATCAGGAGCTTGGAGAATGAGCATAGAGATCAAGGCCTCCTTCAGAGTTTGAAAGGCCTCGGCACACTTTGAATCAAAATTGAAGGAAGATTCCTTTGCCAACAAGTCACAAAGTGGCCTAGAAATTTTACTAAATTTTTTAATAAAACACCTATAAAAGCCGGCATAACCCAGAAAGGATCTAATCTGTTTGACGTTCGTGGGCAATGGGAGTTTGGAAATAGAATCAATCTTGGCTTTATCTACTTCCAAACCTCGCTCGGATACAACATGCCCAAGTATAATGTATTAAGACGATGCCATTTGATAAGACGGTTTTCGCTTTCAAATAATGTTTTAAGATGATTTGTCGTTGTAGGATCAAAGTGGTGGAAAATCGCTTAACAAAATAATTAAAATAAAAATTAAACCAGTCGCAGAAGAATGGGTCGTGTCCACAGGGAGGCAATGATGCATTAAAATCATGAATATTTTTCTCGTATTCGTTCAGTCAAGTGCAAAATCTAGAGTCAAATCTGACATGAAATGCGACGAAAAGAAGATACACAATAACTCAAAAATGTGAGGGTATATGTGCAATTTTTCCTCACTAAAATATTCAATAAATATGTGATGAATCTATGTAATTTCCAATTGACATGCATTAGAGAAAATTTGTGCACATCTTAATTTAAAACCAATACCAAAAGATGTGAATAACAAAAGCCACGTAATTATAAGAAAATATAAGCATGAAATTGCAATTTCACTCAATATTTCAAATATTAAAACAAAAATGAAAGTTTGGCAATGGCATTCAAATATAATTATTTATTAGAGTAAAAGCAGAGAATTCTGCCTCTCTCCTTCTCGCGATCAAGAGAGAGGCTCATTCTAGGAGCTACTCCTACAAGAGGTCGGCTGAAGCGAGGCCTTCGCGGTGGTGGAGGAGGGTGCTGCTGGCTACGCATGCTGTAGGTGCAAGGAGGGCAGTGCGCGAGCACTACAGGCGCTGCAGACGCACGCGGAGCGTGGGCGTGTGGAGGCACGGGCTCTGCAGGGCGCACAGGCACGCGCAGGCATGCTGGTGGCGCTGGCTGCAAATGCTGCAGGGAGGCGCTGGAGCGCGAGCGCGGGGGCGCTAGAGTGTTCTGAGAGGGGGTGCTGAGGGCGAATGGCATGGACGCGTGAGGTGAAAGCGCTGCTGGAGAGCGCTCTGTAGGCCGCAAGGGGTGCGCGGGTGTGGATGCTGGAGCGTGGGCTGCTGGCGCGCGGGCGTGAAGGCGCGTGGAGTTTAAGGCACTGGGACTGCAGTGGGGTGAAGGCGAACGGGCGTGGAGGTTCTGGTGAAGGCGCGCAGGCTGCTGGAGCGCGGGCAAGGTGGTGCAGGTGCTGGTGCGTGGGTTGGAGCTGCTGGTGAAGGTGAAGGCGCGGGTGTGCGCTGGCTGAGTTGAGGGCGCGGTGGGCTGGATGAAGGTGAAGGCACGGTGGGCAGATGGCGCGTGCGCTGAAGGTGGGCATGCTGGAGGTGGCGTGAGTTGCTGGCAAGAAGAGTTGTAGCTCTTTGTGCTGCAGTGGGTGTGGCGAGGTTTTTGGGTTCTTTTTGGTGAAGTCGAGGAAAAACAGAGAATGGGGAAGAAGATGGAGGTGGATGCTGGTGATGGCAGTGAAGATGGTAGCATGCACGCCTGTGTGTGCTTATGGTGGAGCAGCGTGCATTCATGGTGATGCGAGCAAGCTCCGAATGGCAGTGCGGCCTGTCACACCACACGTGCACGGTGGTGGAGGCTTGCCGCCACGGTTGAGGCCGGTGGTGGTGGAGTGGATCAGAGTGGTGCACTCTCTGCACAGTGATGAATAGGGGTGGGGGCCTCCTCCTCAACGGCAGCTCTTCCTTCTCCTTTTGTAGCCACGGCCACACAGATTTGAAATTCAAAACACTGTAGAATGAATGTGATGCGCAGGAGGAGGAGGCGGAGACAGAGGAGTTACCTATGCAAAGGAGAATAAGAATAAAATAATAAGATAATTAGGGTTATTTATAGGTAACTCCTTAACTTCTATGTTAATTAAAATAGTGCACCTAATTAATTAACTAATTAAATGCATGCAACCCTAGGTTAATTCTAAATGCATGAATTATGTACTTAAGCTAAAAATATGAATTAATTAATTTACATCCTAATGTATGCTATCTAAATGTTAAAATTAACTTAATGTCTAGATATTTAGATACTTAAATAGCCCACAAACATGGGCTAATCAACCCTCAATGTTGGTCCAAGATGTCTCATTGGTTTCTGAAGGGATATATGAGTATTTTTTATTGATGGCTTCATACACCATATTTAGCAATTTTCCACGTTCTTCCATGAGACCTTGGTGTTTTTCCAAAAGTGGGGGATTTGACCAACATTGTAGATACTCATTACTACGTAATTTCCTCAATTCAATATATTCTAATAAGAGATCATCCCGGGTTCAACCATGTGTCATTTGTGTCAATATAATTGCAACACGCTTCATAATGTGGGTTGTTGTTTTTGAAACATTAACCTGAATGTGTCCAGATGGATCAGAGGCTTTTAATATTCATCATGATGTCTAAGGACAGCCTTGATCATCTTTTCTTTCATGCTCATTTGAGACTCAGTTTTCATAAATATTCTTCCTAAATTATCAGGTTGCATTTTCAAATCAAGTGGTGGATCAAGATGTAGAATTAAATTCAGGTTTAGATTAAATTAATTAGATCAAATCAGAAATCCCCAAGAAGATCAATTCTAATGAGGCCTCTAGATCAAAAACCTAGGGACCATTCCTGTGTATGTTCTCTAAAGAATAGATGAGGGACTGGATGTGAATTAGACCCAATCAAGGCACCCAAAGATTTTTGGATGATTAAGGTTGTTTTGAGGTGGATGATACCTCTGAATTAGAAATGCACACACCCGAGAAGTAGTTAGGAAACTAGGAAGGGAGAGCCCCAAAAAGACCCCAACAGGATAGAGCCTCCCCATAGGTTACAAGGTTTCCCTCACCTGACCTTCCTTGTCATTGCGGTTCCAAGTAGATCGGAATGTGTGAATTGAGACCTTAAGTCTACCAATTTTAGTCCTAATTTGTGCCTTGGATTTCCCTTGATTAGAAGTTGAATCAATTTGTGACCTAATTTGGAGGTTGATTGGCCCACAAAGTAGACTAATTTCACCTGACTTGCCCTAAAGATGGAGGATGAAATTTGGGTCAACACCCAAAGATCACCCTGAGTTGACAGTGGTGGGGATGTTGAAGTGGTCTCGTCGAGTGTTGCCGGATGTAGGGATGACGGTGGTGGAACAGATAGTTGGATGGTTGAAATAGGGGGAGAAGGAGATAAACCTAATCTAGAGAGGGAGAGGATGAAGTTTAGAACCAAATTAAGGATGAAAGGTCGGGAATGGCACCAATTGTGATTGGCCGGCATCGGGGAAAGAGAATCCACCAGTGGAAGAAGTGACAACGATGAGGGGGTTTCGCACTCTTGCTGTGGCTAGCGAGGAGCGAAGGAAAGCAAGGAAGGTGATCTCGTTGCCTATAGTATGGGAATGGCAACGTCACTTCTCACCCATATTCGGGGAGCTCCCGTGACAATCCTCTCACCCCTATTCCGGAAGTGGATTATTGCTGCGATGTCACCTTGCCCTGTCCTCCTTCATCCAACTCTGTTCTCCTTCGTCCAGTTCCTCACCACCTTCTTCAGGGGTGCCATCCAAGGGGCTTGTCCTCTAAGTAATCGTTGAGGAGGATTTCTCTCACCTCTTGTTTTTTACTACTTTTATAGCATAGTTTTATTTTCTGCAAATAGTTGTAATGAACACTGATTTATTTTTATGAAATAATCATTCTTTCTCTTTATCTCCCTCTCTCTTTATCTCACTCTCTCTTTCTCTTTCTTATTATATGCAAGAACAGTAGATTAGTTAGGTAATTGTCCACTTGATATTATGTCTTATCAAAAATACTAAAGAAATAGAAAAGCACTAAAACACCAAAAACAAATAAAGCAAACACGATTTTTCCTAATCAAACATCCACCTCCCTGTGTTCAACCCAGGACTCACTTGAGTTTCAATTATAAATTTTATTTGATAAGTGGATTTTCGCGACTACGACGACAGGTTTTTCCAACTTGATTTTTCTCGCACAAAATCTTGCTAACCGTATGCCAGTAACCTAAGGATGTATTGTAATTAACTCTTAATATATAGAAAATTTCCTCCATACTTCATTAATAACTTATTTGCAGTACATGAAGTTTACCATTTACAAGGGTCGCTCTTATCAAATGACCCATAAAAAAGGAGGAAAATTCCAAAAAGGGCAAAAACAACTACACTATTGGGAGTCACGGTAAGTCCTCCGGAAGATCGAGGTTGGGAGTTGGCGGTGTTGAGGCGACCTCACAGGTGGGGCTTTGGTAGCTGAGAGACTGATTGATGGTAACACCATCATTAGTCATAACTAACTTGAATTAGTTGAAATAAAGTGACAAATGCACCTGAATGATCGCGTGAGGACAGTAATTCCACTCAAATCCATTCTAAGAAGAAAACATTAAAACAAGGTTAAATCTGCAATTTTAACATTGCATCATAAATGCAAAGTAACCACGGGATCACCTAGGGGTTAATTGAAGGTCTATTGAGCATTGAAGTCCAAAGAGTGAGTCCACACAGACAGAAATGGGGCTTCATGCGTTTCGTGAACCGCAACAACACACAAAACCTTAATTTCAAACTCTCTTAAATTAAAGAGGTTCTGGTCATGATAAAATTCATCTAAACCTACTAAAATTCATAGAAAAATATTCTAAGAGGTTTGGTACCCTTGGTTTGACCATCTAAACCTATTCTGACCATAAACAGTCTCAGAAGGAATTTTGCCCTAATTTGGACTTCTATGTAAATTACCTAGTCAAATGTGATCAAGACTCAAATCCGAGTTTACCACCAGATTCCTTGAGTCTAAATTAAGTTGGCATTAAAATTTAGGCCCAATCATAGTTCATCTTTACCTAGTTTGCACTTCAGTCCCTAAAACCTCTATTTCTCTCACTAAAACCCCTAACTTTCAAAATTCCTTGCAAAAAGGCCCCTATTTTATCATCGTTCTTGCAACAATGCCCTTGTTTCCATTGGAGGTGTGAAACCACCTTCGGTCGAGATTCAAGAGAAGGAATCTCTCTCAAATCATATCCATGTCCCTCCAAAATTGAAGGGAATGATCTTGAGGAGATAGCTAATCATTTGAGCCATCTCAAAAGCCCTAAATCAAATCCCAGAGCTTATGTGATCTTGAGGAGTTTGAGGGATTCTACCCTCTAAAATCGTGGCTAATTGAGCCCCTTTCCTCAATTAGAGCTTGGTTATGAGCTCTATATAAGCTTGGCGACTCCGGACCACCCTCCTTATTCCGGTTTAGCCCAAAATCTTCGACTTTCTCTCCCTCCGGCCACCTCCGCTGCGACTCCGATGAACTTCTCAAATTCTCCTTCATTGCCCTCTATGATAAACGCCAGTTTATCATCATTTTTATGCTTTAAAACTAACCTAGCTCTTAGGATTTTACTCTGCAAACGGGTTTTTGGGCTGCATTTAGGCATAAATTAGGATAGGCATGCATTGCATTTTTTATTGTCATTTTAATGAGTTTTTGTGAGTGTTAGGGATGTACAGATGCACAGATCCCTAAAACCCTAGCACTCAAGAAGGCAAATGGTGAAGGAGAAGCCCAGACTAGCTGGAACTCAGCCTAATCCAGTTCACCCCAGCTCAGATCCAGCTACATCCAGCTCCACTCAGCTCCAACCAGCTGAAGAAGAATTCATCCCAGCTCAGGAAGCTCAAGTCCAGCTCACAGGGACTCAGCTTAGCTCAACTCAGTTGAGCTAAGCTACCTTAGCTGCCTCAACCAGCTTGATTTTCCCTGGGAGCACCAGACCCAGCTCACCTTAGCTCATTTTGGTAGAAGCTAGCTCACTTTAGCTTGGCTTAGCAACTAGCAAAGAACTAGCAAGCTAAGCCAGCTAGAGTAGCCCCATGCCAGCCTCTTCAGCAGCAGCCAGCTCCAGCTCCAGCTCCAGACTTCTTCTCCTCAGCTCCCTCCTCCAAACCCTAGCTCCAACACCTTCTCCTCTACTCCTCCATTAGCTAAGCTAGCTTAGCTTAGCTTAGCTTAGCTATGCTCCAACTTCCTTGGCTTGTACTACCCCAAAAACCCACCTACCAACTCTACCCAACTAGCTCCACCTAAGCTCCACATGAGCTAACCTACTTGGCACCAACCTAACCTACCCACCACCTCCAAAAGACACCTAAAAGTGGCACCAAAAACTACCCATAACCACCCCTTAGTGGCGCCACTTTTCCCTCCAAAATCCCCCCTCATCTCCACCACACAATCTCCCTTGAACCCATCTCCACCATCCACCTAACCCCCCTTCTATAAGACCCCATGTTGGCGCCAACATGGGGGTGTCTCTCCACCACCAAAAGACACCAACACCACCATAACCACCCCCTTTAACACCCCTTGGGTTGGCGCCAACTCACCCTAGCCATAGGATCACCAACCACCCTCATCCTTCCATCCTAGCCCTCCATTTCAAGGGGCACCTTAACCCCCCATCCTATTCTATAAAAAGCCACCACCCACCACCATTTTGGAGCATCCTCCCTTAGTATATTTTCTACCTAAACCACCTATACCTACGGCTAAGAAGAAGGAGTAGAGAAGGAGATTAAAGGGGCACATCACCAGCCCTTTTGGTGCCTTCTTCTCCCCACTCTCTTCAACTTGAGCCACGCCAAGGAGGAGGACTCTCCCATTTCAAGGAGGACGGCCAGGCAAAGGAGAAAAGCTTAGGGTGGACGTCCACCCTTGGAGAGAAACTTAGGGCACGCCCCCTTAGGGCTTGCCTTGGAGGTCATCACCTTGGCGGAGTACTGCAAGGAAGGAGTTGAAGGATTCTTTTCAAGCTTGGGAGCCACCAACCTTGGAGCAAGAAGCCCTCTTCTTCACCATCTATTTAGAGGATTTGTGTTTTATTTTCTTATTTGCAATTTTCTAGTAGTACAAGCTTTCCTCTACTAGGCCTTTTGTAAAACACTTTATCAATTATCTAGTTGCCTTCTTTGCAAATTTTTTTGTTTGCATTTCTATTAGCTTATTTTCAGCATTCTTCACTCCCTCTCCCTAATTATTCTAGGCCTCCACTTGCCTAGAGTGAGCTTAGGGAGAGGTTCTGCTTGTCACATAAAAGTAGTATTTTAATTCGAAGTGTAAACACTTTTCCCGCCATCAGTTCGCATGTTGCCTTAGTTTAAAAATAAGAAAAATGATATATTGAAAAATACCAAAAAGAAAGTTGGGATTTATATTCCTAGCAAGAGAATCAATTTTGTAACCATATTGCCTCCTTGGACGACCCTAGATACTTCCCTATCTAGGATTATAAATTTAAGAGTTGATCAATTTTACGCGTTACAACGACGTATTTTAACAAACCGCGTGAAATCGCTATCACTCTACCACGTACAATAGGTAGAGGGATCTTCTTCCTCAACTTCTTCCGCCTCTCGCCGGCTAAAATGGAGGCTCCCAAACCTCTTCTTCCTCATCGTCTCTCCCACCGGAGACTTCACCTTCCCCGACATCGGCCAATCAAAGCCATCACGACCTCCGCCTTTCATCCAGTAAAGTAGTCCTATCTCTTCCTCTATCTCTCTAGGTTAGATTTCACCCCTTAGCCCCTCAATTCAGCCACTGAACCACTGACTCCCTCTCCGTCTTCTCCAACACCGGTCGCGCCTTCGACGAGGTCGTGCGACCGCTTCACGCCACCATACGGCCAACCAACACCACCGCAACCTCCCTCTAGCCTCAAGGATCAAAAGCCTCGATGTTATTGGAGCTCTCGATCCCTGGAAGCCGCCACCGAACAACCCACCATAACTGTACCTTCTCCAACTTCGCTGCTCACACACATGCACTCTCTCACCAATCCACGACCACCACCACACTCTCTGCGCTCCAACGAACGTAGTGAACTTTCTAACCGGGGCTCTTAGCCAGTATTCTTGCATTTCATGTCAGGTCAAAGCTCGTCGCCGCCATCAGCTTCTTTCGTCACTGACCGCCACACTTCATTCACATCCGACTTCGAGATAACCATCAGCAGCTGCGGCTTCGTCCAGAGAACTGAACTGCACCTGCAATTGAGCAACGCAACAATCACGGCAGCTTCAATCAGTGAGGACCCTTCGCTGCAGCTCCATGCAAAGGGAAGGGCACAATTAGTGCCACAACGTAAACGGAGGGAGGACACATCGCATATAAAAGGAAAAGGTGAAAGGGGCTTATCGCCTCTTCACGGGGGGTGAGGTCCACTCTCACTCTCCCTCCACTCCTCGCTCACCACCACACCCATTGAGCTTGGACCCTATATTAGATCTGATAACCCGGTTACTACGCAGAACTGGATACTCGATTAGAGAAGAAAGGAGAAAATATGAGGGAAGGGGGACTTTTTGCTCCTCGGGATGTGTGCCCATACACCCAACACTTAGCCATTCAGAGATAGCTTTGGTACTGAAGCTTTCCTTGAGGTCTCTAAGGCCTTATGCTGAGGATTGGCGACTTTAACTCGTTTGGATTGCTTGGTTGGCATCTAATACTATGGATTTATTTAAGGCATATTCTCTGCAGTTAAGAGATTAGTTCTAAACACTATTGCTTGTTTGAGAAATTTGATTACATTGAACATGTGCTTAAATGTGGAAATTAAGTGGAGATTCAAATCACCATTGTTTTGAGCTTCTATTTTTTTTATCCCAATAATTCATAAGATAAAATTTAGGCTGATCTTGAATATGTTTTTATTATTGATTCTTCCTACATATCATTATTATTGTGCTCATTATTATTAATTACGATTAGGGCGTGAATTCCATATTTGCACCCTACATACGACCTCGGACTCAATTTCTATTTTTGAGTTTTATAAATTCAAATGTTGTAAAGCGGTTTTGTAGACTATTGATGAGAGCCTCATCATGAGCCATAACTATCTCATTTTGACCTAATAAAGAGAATAAAAGCTCCTACATGACTCAGAAGAGGGTTTAATTGGAGGAATAAGTGTTCGGAGAAGAAAATATGAAATAAAGGTTAAAACTGTAATTTTACCATTGCAGTACAAAAATGGAATTTCTCAGAGACAGAGCATAGGTCAAATGGTCTAAATGAGATAAAAAGTGGGTTGAATCAATCAGAAATGGGTTCATGTGCAGTCCAGGAATTAAATGACGTTTGGAAACCCTAAAACAGACCTGCTTAATTCAACAAGGTTTCGATCAGGATAAAAATCAAGTAAACCTTCTAAAATTCATGGAAAAAATCCTCTAGGGTTTAAAACATTCAAATTGGCCTTTGGAACCTAGTTTGACCTAGAATAGGGTCCTAGCTCATCAAATGACCTAATTTGGGTTTTTACGCAAAATGTCTAATCAAACGTGGTCAAACCTAAAATCCAACTTCACCATTGGAATCCTTAGGTCCAAATTAGGTTTTTACCAAAATTTGGACCTAATGGGAGGTCATCCTGACCTACTTTGCAATTTAGTACACCCAATCACATTTTGGTCCCTATCTTTTGAAAACCATCACAACAGCCCCCCTATCTTTCTCACCAATATTACAATCAAGTCCTTCCACCATTATTGGGGCAGAATCCTTCTCCGGCGAGGTTGACAAGGGGGATACGCTCAGATCCCTCAGAGATCTCCCAGAATTGGAAGGGAGATTCTCTGAGGAATTCCCTTCCATCTAAGCCCGATCTTGATCTCTGATTCCTTTCCAATATCTCGTGCGAACGCACGAGAGATTTGGATCCCAACCACCTTCCTTCTCCGGTGAGACAACGATGACCAAAAGCTTGCCCTCCACGCACCAGAAAGCTCGGCCAGCACCTATAAAAAGACCTCCGACCCTCTGCGAAATCTCTCAGTCTTGTCTTGGCGGTAGAATCCTCCAAATTTCTTCTCTCCTCTCTCAAGCCAAGAAACCCGCAAGCTCTGGCGATTACCTCTCCTCCTTCTCGTCGCTCTGTTGCCATACCAGCAGCAGAGTCTACTTCGCCTCATCTTCCCGCGTCGCGCCACACCAAGCGCACGTTTCCCCGACCTCCTCCTCATCGCCGTTATCTCCCTCAGGGTTATCTTCTCCGACGACGGCAACGAGCAGTTTGACTCCGCTGCCCCCTTTCTCTCCCAACAGTCCAAATAAGTTCCCCCCTCTTTCATTTCCTCACTTTATTTCACTCAATCGACCCTCGACCATTCCTGTCCACCGCCACCTTCCTCATCTCCGGCCACCCTCCGGCGAGACGCTCCCGTCGCTCCGCAGCCCCACACGTCTCACCGACCATCACATAACCTCCGCCTCATCTCACTGAGCACCCTCCACTCATCCACAACCCCGCCACACCACCACAACAACCCCCCGAACACACCCACCCGTTCGGCCACAGAGCGACCTAGGCACTTACGCCTAGGCCGCCTCGCGGCCTGCCACATAGCTCATCACCTTCGCCATGACACGGCGAAGGTCCCCTGGTGATCTGATTAGGCCGCGAGGCTATTTTCGTGTCTGACAGATTCCACGCTCCGGCCACCATTGACGGCGACTCGACGAACCTCCACGCTCGCTCCAGGCCTCATGACTTCAGGGCTCCAGGTCCTACGAATTTGGGAAGGCCGTGCGAAGGTAGCTGACCCAGCAAGTGAAGCCAACAGGGCCTGCAGTTGAGGAATTGAAGGCGCAGTCTGCTGCGGGCACGCGAAGGAAAGCAGTGGGCTTTAATCCCACATCGGTAAGCCACGATGCACCGACACCCTTTATATTGTTTTTGTCATATACGCTCTTCGCCTCCAGTTACACTTGGGGTGAGGTCCCTCACCTATCTCACTGCACCTCGTCCGTGAGCTCACCATGTGGACCTGGCGCGATCCGACCCGACCCTGCCCTGAGCACACCTCGCGCACCACCCTCACGCCGGTGCGCCTAGTCACGGGCGCGCGATCTGACCCGTTTAACCGGCTCTGGGAGAGCGTGTTGAGAGTGGTTTACACAGAGAGAAAGAGAGACACGCGGGTAGAGGGTTAGGTTTTGCTGTGCGTAGTGTGTGCAGGACACAGGGACTTAGCCGCTACAAGAAAGAAGGAAGGAAGCTCTGCAGCCAAGAAAGAAAGGCAAGAGAGGCAAGGCTGAGAAGAAGAAACGCCAAGGGGAAACAAAAGAAAGAAGGAAGGAGGCTCTAAAAGAAAGGCAAGGAAGAAGAGAGGCAAGGCAGAGAAGAAGAACATAACCAAGGAAGGCAGAGAAGAAGAAGCAAGGCCAAGGAGAACAGAACTGAAGAAGACAACGGGTAGACGAAGACTCAAGAAGGCAAAGGACAAGAAAAGAAAGAAGAAAGCTAGACCTTGGTCGGAGGAAGAAAAGAAATAAACAGAAGCAGAAAGGGAAGAGAAGGAGCTTTATTTTAAGACGTCTGATATTGTATCAGACATCCATTTTTGTTCCCTTTGAGCAATTTCTTTTTATAACACTCTTATTGAACTAGTCATTTATTTAAAAAGTTGTGTTCTCAAGTTTTGAAAGTACTTAGATTGCTCCCTGTGTTCGACCTCGGATACTCCGATTTTGGAGTTATAAAATCTTTATTTGTTTTCGCGGAAAGTTCGTCTATATTACAACGCATTAATTATTAAAACACGATCTAGCCGCGTCAACAACTATACTATGACACAAGCATCTCTTTCTTCCTAAAACTCGACGCAAAATGCCTGTCAACACTGATCCCCCTCTCTAGTTACGCATGGAGACCCAGCATGGCTGGCCTTACCCAACCCCTCCTTAGGAGCTGGGCTCCCGACCAAGGACCCAAGTGGAGAGATAGGGACCTTATCTTTTATTAGGTCCACCTCCTTCTGATGAATAAGCTCGACATTCAGTTGGTCAATTGACCAACCACAAAGCTGCTGCGCCAAGGTATGCCTGGTAAATGTTAGTTTATCATCATTCTTATGCCCTAAAATAGATCTAGCTCTTAAGATTTTAACTCCGCAAATGAGTTTTTGGGCTGCATTTAGGCATCACATAGGTTAGGCATGCATTGCATTGTTTTGTTATTTTTAACATGTTTATTTGAGTGTTAGGGTTAAAACAGATAAGCAGAACCCTAAAACCCTGACACTCATGAAAGCAAATGGTGAAGAAGAAGCTCAATTCAGCTGGGACTTAGCCAGATCCAGCCCCACATAGCTGGATACCAGCTTACCTGGGTTAGGATTAGCTCAATTTAACTCCATTTAGCTCATCTCGGCTGGATGGCAGCTCAGGGCAGCTCATTCTAGCTAAACCTAGCTCAAGTCAGCTCAGATCCAACTCAACTTGGTTGAGTCTAGTTCATCCCAGCTCCATTCAGTTCATCGAGAGCTCTAACTAGCTCAATTAAGATGACATTAGCTCCAATCAACTTAGATCCAGCTCAACTTGGTTGAGTCTAGCTCATCCCAGTTCCATTTAGTTCACTAGGAGCTCTAACTAGCTCAACTAAGTTGACATCAACTCAAGACCAGCTCTCTCCAGCTCCACTTAGCTCATTGCAACTCAACTCCTAGCTTAGCTAGTACTTGTCAACTCGTAGCTAAGCTAGCTCAAGAGTCCCCATCTGAGGTAGCTCCAACTCAACCTTTCTCCAAATAGGTTGAAATCAACTCACACCAGCTCAACTACCCTAGCTTAGTTACTAACCTAAAAAGTAGCTAGCTAAGCTAGTAGTTAGTCTTCTCCAGCTTCCTCAGCTCTAGTGCAGCATCAGTCTAGCTCCAAATTTTTTTCCCAGCTCCTTCTTCCTCAAACCCTAGCTCCACCATCCTCTACCCTACTAGCTAAGCTAGCTTAGCTAAGCTCTTAACCTACTCCAACTCCATGGCCGTCCACCCTTCCCCATAACCCTAACCTAACCCACCTATTTTACCATCACCAACCACCACCCCATCACACTTCTTCATGTTGGTGTGAAAACCACCCACACGCACCCCTTCAAAATGGCGCCAACCCTTCTTAAATCTCCACCCTACACATCACTACACAAGGCCATCTCTACCTTACACATAAACCCCCTTCTAGAAGCCTTATGTGGCGCCAACCTTAACCACCTAACCCTACATCTAACCAACCCTAAACCACTGCTAGTTGGTGCCAAAAACTTCTACCCACACCCCTTCATGTTGGCGCCAACACCGCCCTCAATCACCACCACAATCTATCCTCACTCTACATATATTGGCGCCACCTAACCCTCTCCCTTAACCATCCTAAAGTGGCGCCAAAACCACTTAACCCCACCATAACTACCACTCCATGCATCCCTCCTTTTGGCGCCACCTTATATCTACCCTCCATTCACCAACCAACACCCTACTACACCATCCTAACCCTACACATATCCTACACGCCACCTAACCCTACCACCATCAATCCTTAACCCTAGTCCCTACCTAAGGTTGGCACCAAATACCAAGCATCCCCCCATTTCCACCCATTATCAACCCTAGGATCTCCTAACCACCCTTAACAACCCATCCTAGCCCTCCATCCATTAACTACCCTTAACCCCCTTCCACTCCTATAAAAAGACCAACACCCACCACCGTTAATTTACCTTTGGCTACATAATTTTCTACCTATACTTTCACCTTCCATAGACGGCCAAGAGAAGAAGAAGAAGATTAAGGGGACACTCTGCCCTTTGGTGCTTTCCCCTCTTCTCTTCTCTCTTGTGCCCACTCCAGCCAAAGGGAGAATACCTAGGGTACACGCCTACCCTAGGAGGAGGATTTGAGGGTGGTCCACGCCCACCCTTGGAGGAGACATTGAGGTAGAAGCCATCAACCTTTGGAGGAGTTTAGGCATGCCCCCTTAGGCTTGTCAGGCAACCACACTTTGGAGCAGCATTTCAAAAGGAGGAGTTCTTTACAACTTTGGGAGCAACCGTAGTTGGAGCAAGGGCTTCATCTTCTTCACCACCATCATCGGGAGGATTTTTGTGTTTTACTATTTTGTCCTCTCAATTTTTAGTAGAAGCATTCCTCTACTATCTTATTGTAAAACAAAATTTTCCTTTCAGTAAAGTTGCCTTCTTTAAATTCTTGTAGCAATTATTATAAGTTTTGTTGCCTTATTTTTTGTGCACTTACACTCCCACTCTCTAATTACCCTAGGCCTCCACGTACCTAGGGTGAGCTTAGAGAAAGGCCATTTTTGTCACCTAGGCATTAGCTTCATAAGTGTTAATCGTTCTCGCTTTCAGTTTCGCAATTGCCCCACTAAAACGAAAGGTGATTTCCTCATTTTCAAGTGAGAGATTTGTTTTTGCAAGAATTTGCCTCCTTGGACGACCCTAGATATCACCACTATATAGGTTATAAATTTAAAAGCAAATCGATTTTTGCACGTTACAACGATTTATAAAACCTGTATATTACAAATCGCGTAAAAATCCGACCAATGCCCTCCCTTCAAAAGGGATTGAGTTGCCGCCATTGTGTATTTGCCAGCCTCAATAGAGACGAGGTCCCGACTGTCCTGCATAGAAGGATCAAGGGTGAAGAATTCCACTACTGCGTCAAGATCCTTCTCAAGCACGGGAGCACTGTCTAGATCCCAGATCTTCCTGGCCCCCTCCTCTACAAGTTGCCAGATCGCCATGAGCTCCCGCTTGGTGATATAGACACATCTATTTAGGTTAAAATGCCTAATCATACATGTTCCTAGGCTTAGATTTGTATTTCATGTTACAAATAATGTATAGCATGCATCATTCTGTATTTAGAGTAGTTGTATATATTTTAGGTTAATTAGGTCTTTTTTATGGTCAGGAGAGAAGAAGATTTATTTCAGGACCTCGGATGGACGATCGGACTGTAAGGATCTGATCAGGACGAAGATCGGAGTCTAACGCCTCTGAAATCATTTAGATCGGAGTCCCGTAGCATTATACGAAGTCTGAGGAAGATCAACAGCCAAGGAGCAATCCGACATCCATACAGCTTCAGATGAAAAATTCGACCGTACGGATGGATCCAGCGCAACGATTGCAGTCTGGCAACGTGGCAATCATCTCGATCTGAGCACCGTGGCACCCCCTGCAACAGAAAGAAGAATGGATAGCCCAAATGGCGCCACGTGGCACCATCCAGGCCACCCAACATCGGCTAGCATCATCCACGACCTTCATTCCCAGTCGTTGGATCTTGATCCAACGGCTAAGAAGCCTCCTCACCGTGTACCTCTTCACAACTCAAGGGAGAGCCCAGCACAGTGGCTGAGCACTCTCTACAGATCAAGGGGTGCAGGTTCGAGACCCGCGTACACCCCAAATCAGAAATTGGGCACACAGCCAGCGCAAGCACACATGCGCACAGCCAGTGCAACGCCAGCGCACGAGCACGTGCACGCGACTAGGGGCGCGTAATGCGTAGGCCAGCTGCGGGCAGATGCGTGCTCAGTTGGCGCCAGTATACAATGACGCCTAAGCTGGACCTACAGTGACGCTTACAGACATCGCTAATTATTCGCACGCCAACAAGGCCAGCTGTGGGCGTGAGCAGGCATGAGTTGCCTACAGTGATGACTTAGAGGTCACTAATGGGCCCATGCCTATTCTAGCCTCTTCTCCTCCACTATAAAAGGACCTACACCCCCTCCCTTCCAAGCCATCTCTACCTACTCTACTCCCACCTACTCCCAAGCTCTAGCAAGCCTACCAACGCTCTGTTAAAGCTTGCTCTCAAGATCCCGAGGCACCTATTAGTGTAACGGAACTCTACCCCACCAAATACTCCTCCAACTTCCCATCCCTATTCATAGGTTGCCTTGGAGCCGTCCTCCCACCTCCATTCCGGTAGCAGATCACCCCCGCCTTCTCACCTCCATTCCGGAGCTACCCTGAAGCTTTCCTCTACCCGACGTCCTCCCGCTTCTCACCTCCGTCGTCCTGCTTCCCAACTCCTTCATTCGAGCTTTCGCCAGGCACCGTCGTCTCACTGAACATCCGCTTCGGGAGATTTCTTCTCACCTCCCTCTCTTTTTATGCTTTCTAGATTATTGTAATTGACATTCATGCAATATATCAGATTCAATTCTATCTCTCTCTTGTGATTGATTGTTATTTTATTTCAAAAACAAAACCCTAAAACACCAAAAAGAAACAAATCGAAATGCGATTTTCATACAAAGTAAACGTCGCCTCCCTATGTTCAAGCCGGGACTCCCTTAGAGTTTCGGTATAAATTATATTTGATCACAAGTTTTGCAATTACGAGGATGGGTTACTTGTAACCCTGATTTTAAACACGCAAAACACGTGCGATCATTTTGGCACCGTTGCCGAGTAGGCAATGAAATTTACTTTACTATTTTTTACGCTTCTTTGCATTTACATAGCACTAACCTCGCGTGTCTTTGATCTACTGTCTTGTAGGTACCCTAGCATGGAGATCCAAGTGCGATAGACCGAAGTAAAGTGCGGGTAGAGTATTTTGCAAGTGTCCCCCACATTCCCCCTCCACCAGTTTCATTTTGCCACACCCATAACCAAGACTTAATCTACTTAGGTGTTTGCATAAACCCTAGGATAGAATTGTTTGTCTTGTTTTCCACCTTCATCCATCTCACCCCCGCATTTTATAAAACAAAAACAAAAAGATACTTTCTATGAGATGAATCAATTTACACACTTTATACACCCACACCAGAGGCACATAACCTGACTTAATTTTCATCTACTCAACCAGGATTCCGACCTGTGAACCTGGTACACGAATTCAACACATAAAAGAGTAGAAATCATATTAGGTTAATCACCTTTTTGTGCCTTAATTGGTGGTGCATTTGAGCCGATAGATTGAATTATTTGGGCCACACCACCTAATCTAAAAGAGGTTCAATTTGTAGCTACCCCAAAGGATTCAATATCTAGGTCAAGCCAGGCACTCCATATTTTTCTTGATTTCTAAAGGAAAATACTTAAACACGTGCTTTTAAAAACAAACTTGGTTTGCCTCACAAAACTTGGTTGAAAACATCTAATATTTGAATCCTAAAAGCTATTAAGCAAGATTCGAACTCTAAAACTCACCTCATCATTAATAATCTTGCTTGAAAACCTTTTGGTTGTGCACATTCACACATTCTCAAACAAATCATGAAGGGCACAACCCATTAAAGGCACATCACATTCCAGAAGCACCATTGAACCAAGCCTAACAAAAATTGAGTAGACGTTGGCCTTAAGCATTGGTTCGCTCTACGGGATCCAGATTGAGATTATTCATAATTAACCTACTTATACTAGTCAATCTGATATCTAGCTAGGGGAGTAGCGTCAAACGACCGCGACTGGGGAGGACACTAGGAACCGGAGGTGCAAGCCAAAGGAAGAACCTTCTCCACAGTCCCCCCTTCTAACTGGTTGGATTGCCTAGACATAAGTAGAGTAAATCGTCCATAATCTTAGGACAGATTCTGAGAGTCTGTAGACCTTTAGGCTACCCAACTTAAGGACAGGCTCGTATTTTTGTGCTACAGGGTCCCTTCTCTTCCCCGTTCCTTCGACTTCTTTCCAGTGTATGCTTGGAAGGAGGTCATTGAACCCTAGATTGGAAGGCCCTTTAGACCATTCTCAGAGGCGGAGGTTGAGCTTTAGCCAAGCAGATCCCATGGTTGATCAACAACCACCTCCCCCGCCCCCGAACTAGCAGGAGTTGATTCAAAGGCAGTTAAAAGAATTGCAGTAAATGCAGCAATCATTCCAACGTATGAATGGTCAGGGTGCCTAGCCCTTGAAGGATTTTTATGATCCTTCAAATTATGAGGATCGTCCCGACGTTGTGATCCCCACTGGAGATGTTGAGATCAAGCCCCAGGTTTTCAGTCTAATTAAACACTTTTACGGGCTTGGCTCAGAGGACCCATTCCAACATTTGGAGGACCTGATCCCCTGGTTCAGACCACCAAATCATGGAATGTAGCTGAAGAATAGATGCACATGAGGCTTTTCCCCCATTCACTCAAGGATAAGGCCGCACATTGGTATCATACCATTGGAAGATTGATTGCTACCTGGAAAACTTTGAAATTGGCCTTCCTGAAGAAATTCTTCCCAATTAGGCAAACCAATGCATTGCGACGGGTAATTACCACTTTTGTCCAGTGGTAGGGGGAACCGTTTCATGGGGCTTGGGAGCAATTCCAGGATTTGTTGCGGAAGTGTCCACACCACAAGGTGCCTAAATGGCAACTTGTGCAGATTTTTTTATCACGGGTTGAATGATCAACTCCGTAATCATGTGGATACTTTTTTGCGGAGGAAATTTCCTCAACAAAGATGCAGATAGTGCGTATGATTTGTTTGAGGAAATGAGTGAAATTTCTTTAAACCACGCCTCCATGGAAACCTTCAACCAATCCTAGCAAACTAAATCAGATGCCAATGAAGTCGAAGATTCTCATACATCTGATATGGAATTGATCTGCAATAGATTAGATAAGATGGATCTGGTTGCTAGATGAATGGAAGAGTCGATGTCTGGAAACTCTAATTTTTCTAGATCCACTCAATCCTAGGGATTGGGATTCCATTCTTCGCAAGCTCCTACGAGACGGGAGTTTGTGAACCAACTAGAGTCAGCTCGACCTTCAAGCCAAATCTTCTCAGAAACTTATGGGTTCCAAACTAGGGCCTTTAATCCTAGTTTTACTTATCCTTCTTCATCCTCATCTTGTGAGGATGTTCAGGATGTGCAGGATAATGTTAGGTCCAACCCTTACTCGAATTCATATAATTCTAGTTGGAAAAATCATTCTAACTTCTCTTGGAAAGATCAGGGGCAGCTGACCCAATATCGACCCAATAACTATATACCGCAAAAACCAATTGGTCAAGGTCATGTATATACTCAGTTGCCCTTGAATCAGGTTAATCAATCCATGTTGAATGCTCAACAACTCACCGAGCAGGTTGATTTGAACCTAAAGATGGTAGAAATGCAAGGGTCAATGCTCCAGCTCATGCAACAAATGAAAACTTCGCTGGATACCTTGCAATCCGGACTTAGTGCAAACAACCGACAACTCGGATCTCTACCATCACAACTTGTACCAAACCCAAGGAATGTACAGAACCGAGGCACTGGGCCTCAAGGGTTTGGTAATAATGGGGAGTCATATGCTTAAGCTCATGCTATCTATCAGGCTACCCCAGCCCCTCCTGGAGCAAACCATGTTCCTACCATAATCAACCAAGAGCCTCCTGTTTTGCCCAACCCACCCCAAAACACTAACCAATAGCATTTTGCCACTACAAACACCATCACCTTGAGGAGTGGTAGTAGACACAAGGGACCTACCCAACCCCATGTCAACCCCATTAGTCCCCGTAACAAGAATTCCAGACTCCCAACTAAGAATGTGATCAACAAAACTTTAGAGTCTGATTCGGGAGTATGTTGTTGTTGTATGGGCAAACAAGACAAGTTGAAGGAGAAATTGGAGGAAAGGATGTCCTTACTTCAGGCTTTCAAATTGAAAATCATTTTGCTCCTCGCGGATATCAGATCAATCCCCGCCTACGCCATAGGTTTACTGAATGCATATAAAGAAAGGCGTAGAGCGAAATCTGAAAATAATAGGAGAGTAGTTTTGTTCGATAACACAAGCACAATGATCCTAAACAAGCTACCTCCTAAGAAGTAGGACCCGGGAGCCCCGCTGATTTCTTGCACAATAGGAAACATTACTTCTGATTGGGTCCTCCTCGACTTGGGTGCTTCCATTAATGTGATCCCCACCTCACTGCACATGGAATTGGGTCTAGGCTACCTAAAACACACTAACATAACCTTGCAGTTAGCTGATAGATCCATTACAAAACCAAGGGGTATTTTGGAGGATGTTTTAGTTAAGGTTAATGATTTGCATTACCTTGTTGATTTCATGGTCCTGGACATGGAAGCCCCAAAACAGCTCAATCACACCCCGATTATTTTGGGAATACCTTTCCTGGTTACTACCAAGGCGAGGATTGATTGTGAATAAGAAAATATAGAAATGGCCTCAAGGGATAAGACAAATCGATTCAATATTTTTGAGGTCTCAAAGAAGAATAAAATTAAGTGTGGTTCAATGGAGGAGCTCGGTAGAATAGAGGAAGTAATGGCCATACATACCTTAGACAACCTTTTAATGGCCAACTCAACCAAAACTCAGGAAGAAAATCACACGGTTGCAGAAATAATTAAGGACAAAGCAAAAATGCGACCAATTGTAACAACACGGGATGAGGAAGATATACATGAAATCGGAAATTTGTTGGATGATTCACGTGATCAAGTTAAAACCCAACAACATCCTTATCCTGAATGCTTAGAGTTTGAGGTCCAACTTGTGGGTGGGAATCCTAAGGATCAGGATGATTGGTTTAAGAACCCAGAGTGTGAGGATGAAATTGAACATTGGGGAAGAACTCTTCAAACATTAGGTATTCTAGAGTACCCACAAATCCCCAGCACATCACAAAACCCTCATCGTCCTTTTTCACCCAACCATTGCACAAATTCTATACCCAACCACACTTCCTCTATAATAAATCAACAAAACTCCTATTGGAGACCATTTGGGCTCTCCCTGCACCACCAGCTTACCACTTTTATCGATCATCTCTTTGGCAAGTCCATTTTCACTCTCCGGGACCCAAATCTTGGGGCCCGGAAACTGTGTTATTGCAGCCTCAATGTTAGTTATATTTGATTGAGGACCTCGCCTAGCTGAAGGCACTAAACTCAGCACATGTAAAGACTGTTCCAATTTGACCAGAGTCTCACGAAAACCAAGTGCTATTCTTCCACTTCTACTCACCTGCATGCTTTCATTTTTCACAATGAGGACATTGCAATAGCTAAGCATGGGGGGGTGGACATATTTTATAACCTTTTTGTCAGCTGTAACAGTAATTTCCTATTATATGATTCTTTTTTTTAAGAAAAAAAAGAAAAAGAAAAAATTGTAAATTCAAAAAAAGAAGAATTAGAAGAGAACTTAGGCATTTGAAAGTTATTAACTTTGGGAAATGATACGATAGGACCTGAATACTTAGACTCTTCAGGTCTTTGAGCTTAATTACCCCGGGTGTCCACTCAAATGTAGACTTAGTCTTGAGTCCTCGCTAATTAAAATTCATTTTAAGTTGGTACATAAATTGGGATGATAAGTATGCGACTTATCAACAACCCTCTGATTTGAGGGGACTTTAAGCCTAAGTATCTACACACTTTTTTTGCACTAACTCACTTTTCGGTGATTTCTTCGGAAATTGGGTAGCTAATGAACTATCTAGGGTGGTATGGCTGGCAAGTTGTCGGTGGTAACAACTCATCAGCAGGTTGTCTAGAGCCCAGTCACAAAATCATTTTCATTGTACTACCTTTAGGTAAATCTTAGATCAGGGAAGCCACCTACTTTAAAAAAAAACTAAAAGAAAAAGAAAAAAATATATAGAAAAAGGAGAAAAAAATAAACAAAATCACACTTTACCGCACTAGTATGGTTGGCAAGTTGCCATGGGTAACAACCCATTGGCCGGTTGTCCAGAACCCAGCTCACAAAATAATGCACAATAATTCCTAAAAAACTTAGGGAAGAAGCGGGGAAGTAGAATAAACCGGGGAGATATACACTTGGTTCACCCTTGTGTTGACCCCATAAATAAAAGTAGGGAGAAACCTACCAATTGAAAAGATAAACCTTTAGGCAAGGTCACCTAGGGTTATAGAAACCCGAAGTCCGTTTCAACGGCCGCGTAGTGAGTCTTTCATTATTTTCACAAGATGCTTAGCACTTAGAGTCCTTTTCGAGTCTTGGGCGGGTCGGGTAGCCGTAAAAAGTTATCTCGAAACTCTCAAACTCCAAAAGTACAAAAAAATTTAAAAGGAAGAAAAATAAAAAAATGTAACTTCCCTTTTCAAATAAGGCGAGGACTTGGGCAGTTCGCATTCTGGCAAACACCCAGGTACTGTTTTGTTTTCATTGTTTAGGACCTTAGTTGAAATTTTCTATTGTTAATAAATGACTTAGGCATAAGCGATCTAATCCTAATTTTACTTTTATACATAGAATGTAGTTTAATTTTGCTAGGGACTAGCAAAAGATAGGCATGGGGGTATGATATAGACACATCTATTTAGGTTAAAATGCCTAACCATGCATGTTCCTAGGCTTAGATTTACATTCCATGTTACAAATATTACATAGCATGCATCATTCTGCATTTAGAGTAGTTGTGTATATATTTGAGGTTAATTAGGTCCTTTTTATGGTCAGGAGAGAAGAAGATTTCTTTCAGGGCCTCGGATGAACGATCGGACTATACGGATCTGATCAGGACGACGATCGAAGTCTAACGCCTCTGAAATCGTCTAGATCAGAGTCCCATAGCATCATACGAAGTCCGAGGAAGATCAACGGCCAGGGGGCAATGCGACATCCATATGGGCTTTGGATTAAAAATCCGACCGTACGGATGGATCCGGAGCAACGATCGCAGTCCGACAACGCGGCAATCATCTCGATCTGAGCACTGTGGCACCCCCTGCAACAGAAAGAAGAATGGATGGCCTAGATGGTGACACGTGGAGCCATCCAGGCTGCTTAACACTGGCCAGCATCATCCACGATCTTCATTCCAAGCTGTTGGATCTTGATCCAACGGCTAAGAAGCCTCCGCACCGCGTGCCTCTTCGCGACTCATGGGGGAGCCCAGCGCAACGGCTGAGCACTCTCTGCGGATCAAGGGGCGCGGGTTCGAGACCCACGTACGCCCTAAATCAAAAATTAGGTGCACAGCTAGCGCAAGCAAGCACGCGCACAGCCAGCGCACGAGTGCACGCGTACGACCAAGGGTGCATGATGAGTGGACCAGCTGCGGGCAGGTGCATGCCCGGTTGGCACTAGCCTACAGTGACGCCTGAGCTGGACCTACAGCAACGCTTACAACCATCGCTAATTATTCGCACGCCAACAAGGCCAGTTGTGGGCATGAGCAAGCGTGAGCTGCCTACATCGACGACTTGGAGGTCACTAATGGTCCCATGCCTATTCTAGCCTCTTCTCCTCCACTATAAAAGGATCAACACCCCCTCCCTTCCAAGCCATCTCTACCTACTCTACTCCCATCTACTCCCAAGCTCTAGCAAGCCTACTAACTCTCTATTAGAGCTTTCTCTCAAGCTCCCAAGGCACCTATTAGTGTAACGGAACCCTGCCCCACCAAATACTCTAGCTTCCCATCCCCAATTATAGGTCACCTTGGAGCCGCCCTCCCACCTCCATTCCGGTAGCAGATCACCTCCGCCTTCTCACCTCCATTCTGGAGCTGCGCTGAAGCTTTCCTCTACCCGACGTCGTCCCACTTCTCACCTCCATCGTCCTGCTTCCCAACTCCTTCATCCGAGCTTCCGCCAGACACCATCGTCTCACTGAACATCCACTTCGGGAGATTTCTTCTCACCTCCATCTCTTTGTATGTTTTCTAAGTTGTTGTAATTGACATTCATGCAATATATTGGATTCAATTCTATCTCTCTCTTGTGATTGATTGTCATTTTATTTTAAAAATAAAAAAAAATAACAAAACCCTAAAACACCAAAAAGAAACAAATCGAAGCATGGTTTTCATACAAAGTAAATGTCGCCTCCCTGTGTTCGACTCGGTATAAATTATATTTGATCACGAGTTTTGCAACTACGACGACAAGTTGCTCGTAACCCCAATTTCAAACACACAAAACACGTGCGATCACCTGGTCTCCCGAGCCTCTGCCGTTGCCTTCTCTTGCGCCTCCTTGGCCCTGGCGAGGTCATCCATTACACTGCTTAAGCGAAGGCGCTCTTCCACTAGGGGCCTCTTACACTCCTCCAAGGTGGAAGAGTAACACATCTTCAACACCTACACCTCCTCCTTCAGCCAGGAGAGGTTGGTGATGACGCCCTCGAGCTTGTCGTTGAGCTCCCCTATCTTCACGAGATCCTTCTTGTGGATCTTCCTAAGGGAGTTGTCTAGCTTGGCAGCCATCTTCCTGACTGCCCTCAGCCTGAGCCTAGGGGGTTTCATCTCCTTACAGGTGCGAACGAACCACACAAGGAGATCCCCGAAAGAATCCACTCTCCTATTGGTCTCCTCTGCCTCCTTCTTTACCTTCTAGCGAGAGGCATTGGCATCCGCTAGTTGGTGGATGAAATTCCTCTGCTCAGCCCTGGCAATAACCACCCATTTCGCCGCCAGGTCTGCCGCCTCGCTAGGCGTGGTAAAGCTGGGCTCAGAAAAGGATTCAGTTGTTATAGAGTCGAGAATGAACCTCAGCCCTAGGGTATCCACATGCACAGCAACAAGACGAGGAAAGTTGAAACATATTGAAAAAAGTACCATTATGGTACATGCCTCGAAAAATGATTTACCATCCGAAGACAGTAAAAGTAGACATGCTTCAAATTAACTCTTCCGCTCTAAGGGTTCGCCCAGGTCACGGCATCTTGAAGATGCCGAAGCACCTGCCTCTCCTGGTTAGCCAAACAAGGTTGACACCTTGGGCCTGAGGCACTGAGGAACTCCCGGGAGTAGGCAAAGGGCTGCTAGAGGTGACGACCTGTAAAGCAGTGGCGAGATCCCAACTAGAGGATGCTGCCTGAAGTGTGACTTTGGCAAAGCTGGCGTTCCTCTGGCCAAGAACCATAGGTTCATCCACATCTTGGGAGCTAGCAAAGGCGCTAGCCCCAGGTTCACCAGTCATGGTTGCGGAGGCTTGAATATACTACCGACTGAGAAACTCTTCCCCTAGGCCACTTGCTCAGCCACGCCAGCGAATGCGATAGGGGTGTCGAACGAAGTAGGCGGAAAACCAACCCTTTCCCCTTCGTCCCATTCAGTGGGGACCTCCACACCTCCAACCTTTTCCCGAGCTTGGCTGTCGGGAAGGCATAGAAGGAACGCCTCCCTCACCACTTGCTTCTTCAAAATCGAAGGAGATGTGGATGGTGCCCATGTGTCTCCTCCTCCGTCGAAGGGGCATCTCCTCTAAGCTACTAGATGTCTCCACCCTTTCCTTCCTCTTGCCCTCCTGACGACGAGGGGGAAGGCCACTCTCTCCCACCCCTCGGAACTCATGCTTCGCTGCCTCTGACTTAGCCTCGTGGGAGCTCCCCGAGCATTGCCTTGGGGTATCCAGCTTAGCGAATTATCCAAAAGCTGCAAAAAAAGACACAAGTGGTCAACATCGAATAAAGGTCAAAAGGGTTAAAGCCACCTCCCCGTAACTTACATGGTGTGGGGTAGGAGTTCGCCACCTCCGTCAGGGTCGGCCGCACATCTAACTGCCTCAATTCAGATCGGGATATCGACCCAAATTCCATTATAATCTTGGCATCCTCCTTCGCGTTCAGATCAAGCTCATGGGGGCCAAGCGGCAAGTCCTTATCAGGAGGACTCTTCCAAGAGTTTGGGACTTCTATCTTCTCCAAATTATGGAGAAGGAAAAAATAGCAATCCTGTCCTTTTAAACTATCCAGTAGGTCAGTTATTCTATACTTAGTCTACTTGCTGTACAGGGTATAAGATCCAGAGGGTGGCTTGCCCTTCTTCACTTTCAGGGGCATTAGTTCAAAAAGGAGGTGGAAAAGACCCATTCAAGGTCGAATGCCCAAACGGAAGCAAAGAATGGTGAAAACATTCAAAGTAGGCCAGTATTTGAGGCTAGGTTGGGAAGGAGCAAGGCAATAGTATTAAAGAAAATACGTCAAAAAAGGGTTCAAAGGAACCCTGAGGCCTTTTTCAATGGCATATTTACAAACGACGAAAAAATCATCTTCGGCCGAGGAACATAGGCGGGTTAACATCCCCGATACCTTGAACCAGACATTCTCAAGCCTGTGTTCCCTCAAAAACCCTCAAATTGTAAGTTTACTACCAAAAGAAGATACTTTTCTTCTTTGATGGGAATGCTCCTCCGAGGGGTGATAGCGCATGCGAGGTTTAGGGTTTTTCTCTTCCTCGTGATGGAAATGTGGGGTAGGGGCATTTACTGCACAACTACCCCTATTTATAACCGAGGGTACACGTGGACTCCAGCGTTATTAAATCTCGATTATCATCGGGCACAATTAATACCCCTACGCACGTAATCATTACAGTGCAATTTAAAGGACAGGCTCAAACTCCATAATCCATCCCAACTACCAAGCACGATTCTACCATAATTACGCCAATTAATGAGCGTCTTGTCTGTAAAAAGCGACAACATTATGGCTGCAATGATTGGCTATCATTCGCAAAAGATGATGCTTGTATCATACAATTAAATGCTTGGGTAAATGGCCTCTTAAGGCCAAGGGAAAATTAGGTGGCGGCATGCCTATTCTTCGCTAAAACAAATAGGTAGCGATATACCTATAACTTGAGCACATGGCGCCTTGCCCATCCGAATAAGCGCTTACTGGGTATATAGGCAACTCTCCACCCACTTACAAAACTCGCTGATAAAAAGGCCTTGACCTATCATGTGATCACTCGCTAGCAGTTGATCACTCGCAGTTGATCACTCGCTAGCATGTGATATAAGCTTCATGGCTAGTTCTCAATGATGGGACTGTTGGAAACCACCTAACCCATCATCAGAGGCATGGCACACACGAAGTAAAAATAGTTCTACTTTATTTGCCGACAAACTCGGACAAAGAGAGTGGGGTGATTGCACAGCAATCATAGGTCCTAATCAACCTAAATAATATCTGAACCTATCTTAAATTGTGGATATTGCACTCATATCTTGCATATCATGCATTGCATCAATCTATTTAGAATAAGATGAGATATACTGCTAGTTAATGGTTTTTATTGCTATTTACAGATAATAAAGTGATCTAGGATGGAGATAGTGGATTAAAGCAATAAAGGAAGCAGAAGACTGATCCAGATAAGAGGAGTGAGGAGGATAGCCTTATCCCTACCCTTAGAAACCCTAGGACAACCTTCCCAAACCCAAAACAACCTCCATTAGGGTACCTTAGCCTCAAAACCCAAACATGGATAGCACTATCCATGTTCCTATCCCCCTCCCAAACACTTAGGAACCAAAATCAACCTTAGAAAACATAAAACCCACTCTCCAGCACCTTTTAGGACGTCCAGACATCTGGCTGGACGTCTGATTTCTGCAGAATAACAATCCAGGAAGCCAAAACTCATACTGACACTGAATTGGACGTCTAATTTAGTGACCAGACGTCCAATTTTGTAGTATAAGACGTCTGACCACTATCCTGGATGTCTGATACTGCTGTCTGGTTCCTGATTTTGGTGTCGGAAGCCCTAGCTTGCCTATTTTGACCTAGGAACCCCACCAGACACCCTAGGAAACCTAAGTAGAGACCTCCTAAGCCTAGTCCACTATCCATAGCCCTACTTGTCCTATCCCTAACCCAATTGAACCATCCAATACCTAATTGGGTGCATCTATAGTTGATTGGGTGCACCCGAGCCTAATTAGATCCACCCAGGATCTAATTAACTCATACCTATTAGGGTTACCCTAGCCTAATCACATGCACACATCTAATTAGACTTGACCTAGACCTAATTAGGTTCACTCCTACCCAATTAGACTTTCCTAAGCCTAATTAGGTCCACACCCACTTAATCTAGATTGACCCAACCTATTTAGCACCTAATCCTACCAAAACCCACAACCTAGCCCTACGAAAAACACACACCCACACACACACGCACACCTTCCCATTTTACTCCCACCAAACCCATGCACACTCTCTTGGAAACCCTAAAAACTTGTGTCAAACCTAGATCCAAAAATTGCGGCATTTGCTATTTTTGGAGCCACCAAAAGTGGCAACTAAATGGAGCCTTCCATAAGGGCAAAGAGAGAGCTACGACATTGAACCATATCTCCATACACTCTCCCATCCATACTCTCCACTCTAAACTTGCTTCCACCCTCCAAAACCTTAAGGCCATCCTCCTCATCCTCCTCCAAGGCTCCATGGACGGCTAGCTAGAGAAGCTTCTCTCCAAAGCTTCAAGGACGGCCATTGGTAGAGAAAGGGAGCAACACCCTCCTCTCTCCACTTGGGTGCACTAGCCCCCATCTTCTTCTTCTTGGACAGCCATGAAGGCTCACCCATAGCCTCTTGTGGCCGGCCATCTCTTTTGGTAGGCGTGTAGACGGGTTTGCATACCCAAGGTCTAGCCTACACCCTCACACAAGGCCGACCGCCCTAGTGGCAATTTTCGGTGTGAGGGATTTTCTTCGATTTATATGCTTTCTAGTGTAGATGATGTGTGATAATTTTTTTTATGCATAAATAATTTCATGATGTTTCTGTGATTGATTGTCTTCATGTTTGCTTGCCTATATGACACTTTGGTTTGTTCACACCATGCACGGCCACCATGGCCTCATTTAGATGCACCTAGTCACTTGGGTTTTTGCTAGTTTATCAAGATCTAGGTTTCAATTCGCTTTTCAAAATAAAAAATCCAAAACACAAAAAGACAAAAATAGTAGCTTAGGTTAGATTTAGGTTATAAAAGCCGATCCAAATCTCGATTCATTTTCACGCCTCCCAGAGACGAACGACCGGGACTCAAGTTCTAAAAAGAATAAAGATCTTGAGAGTTTCGTTATCACAAATATCTTTGACAAGTGGTTTTTGCGACTATACTACGATTTCCAATGATTTCAAAATATGCGATTTCCACGCCCGTCATGGAGGCAATTGATAAGGGGAGAAAAATCACCCCACGGGTCGGAACATGTGAAGGATCCAGCCGCCCAACAAATAGCAAAAACCCGACACCTCAGGGTAAAGCTGTTTACCCAGGTCCGTGTACCCGACAGAATGGCAGGTCATTCTAGGTCTAGAAAACCACCGACCGACAGGCTTGTCGCCACTACTGAGAAGATATCGTATGAAGTACGACACTGACTTATGATCTCTTATCGGTTACTACACAACATACTATTGTTAGCAGAATCCCGAGATTGTGGGAATAGAAAAAGAAGCCCACAACTGAGGGAAGCCCATCCTATAAATATTAGGGGTGGACTATCTTTTATTTTGGATGCAATCAGAGAGAGAGAGAAATAGAGAGTTTGTACCACCAAAATACTAGTGCATATTGGAAGTATCATCCTCCCCCTGAACGAACACATTTTCCTGGGGAAACCAGGTCATTAAACCTCGTGCGTGCATTTCTTTATGATTCTTTGTTGATTCGAGGTTCCTATTCTTAAGGCCTCGATCACGACTCAACTCTTTTGACTGACGTTAGCAACATCCTCGTATTTCAAGGATAGCTATGCCTCTCTCAAGGGTCACTAATACTACTAGCCTTTCTCTTGATCAAGAAGAGACTTTCTGACTATGATTCAAGAGGAGGATATGCATTTATTACCTCTGTTATAGAGGAATAATTCTTGAATCTAACTACTGTGGCAAGTGGGCAATTAATTAATGATAACAAATCCTCTGATAACTATCAGGATGGGTAGTTCGCTAGTTGGTTGTCCTGTGGTGTGGATGCCTGTATATTAGCTGTTTTCTTTTGTCAGTATACGTAGTTTTATTCCTACTGGGCCATTTGGCTCATCTCGTACTTTTGACATTTTCAGGAACTAATAGCTTGGTGCAACCATTTTCTGATTTCCTGGGAACAACACTAGTTTCTCATGTGGGTAGGTCAACGATTCTACTAGACTTTGTGGCACCTGGTGGTGGTGATGGTAGAGGTGCGACATCTAGTGACACGAACAAACCTACATATTGAGTCATTGCAGGATCTCCTTGCCGACTTCATCTCTACGAACTGCTCAGTGAATTAGGCCATTTGTTTTGTTGGTCTCAGATTAAGGGAGGACTTAGAGTAGTTTGTTGGTAGTTGTTGTGGAGTTGTACTTTTTTAATCCTTTTTTTATAGGCTCTTTTTGCTTTGTACAATAGCGTAACTGGGTTGCCTTGGATATGTATATTTGTTGCAAATAGATCTTGCCTCCTTTATATGTTGTCAATATACATTGTGGACTATTGTGCTCGGTAAATGGTGCTTGCTTAGCTTTTAGCCTTTTATCGTATGTTCTGATGGGAATACCATCATAGGCTCTAACTGGCTACTTTTAGTATAGTATAAAAGATAAATGCTCCTACATATCCATGTGAGGGTCATAACACCACTTTAGGCAGTTTTGAGAAGAAAATAGAGAACAAAACAGAGAACTAAGGTTAATTCTGTAATTTTAACAGCATATCATAAACACAGAAAAACCAAGGGGTTTGCTAGGGGTGAATTAAAGGTCAAAATAGTATTATAGTCTAATAAGTGGGTTCATGCATACAGAAATAGGCTTTCGCACATTTCGAGAATTAATAGTAACCTAAAACCCTAATTTTGAACCTGCTTAAATAACAGAGGTTCTGATCAGACTAAAATTTATCTGAAACTCCTAAAATTCATGAAAAAATATTTCATAAGGCTTGGCATCCTTAATTTGACCATCTGAACCCATTTTGACCTAAAACAAAGTCTAGGACAAAAAGTTATCCTAATTTAGGTTTTTATGCAAATTTTCAAGTCAAACTTGGTCAAAACAAAAATCCAACTTTACCATCAGATTCCTTGGGTCAAAATTAGATTTGTACCAAAATTTGGGCCTAATTAGAGATCATTTTGACCAAGTTCGCATTTTGGTCCATTCAGACTCTTTCTTCCTCACATACAACCCCTGACTTTCGAAAATCCTTGCGAACAGCCCCCCAACTTTGTCATCTTCTTCGCAGTTGGGTCCCTTCCACCATGGCAAGTGTGAAGCGATGCAACCAAGCTCTCAGTTAGGGATTCCTCCCTGACTGCTTGACCAATCCCTTCCAAAATTGGAAGGGATGATCCTAAGGAGATCCCTGATCATCTAAACCTAATTCTAGATTCCAAATCCTTCCATGTTGCTCGTGCAAATTCTTGGACTTCAATAATTTTCCTCCTGAAAATCCGAGCTTCTCAAGCTTGTTTCTAGGCTTGGAAGCTCGCCTGAAGCTCTATAAAAAGGTCCCCCTCGTCAGGCCGAACTTAGTAAGTTTTTGGCCCAAGAAACCCTCTTCTCTCCTACCTCTGGCCGGCTCCAACTTCGCTCTGGCGACTCCCCTCCTCCGGTCCCCTCGCTTGCTGCCACATACTATAGGCAGCAGGTTCATCGTCCCCAAGTTCCTCCGTGCCTCGCCATACTTGCAAGGGGCTCCCTACCCCTTCAAAGCGTCGCCATCTACCTCCCGAAGCCACCTTCATCTCTGGCACCCGCCAATCATAGCCAGTGCCATCTCCGCATCTCCGTCGTATGCAATCGTCCTCACTAAACTTCGTACCTCCCACTGATCTATTTCACACCCTCTCTACTTGCTTCAGAGCACTCTGTCGCCCATGCCACCGTCGTCTCCCCCATCTCTGTCGTACCTCCAACGACCTCAAAAACCCGGTACACTGCATCAAAACACCTCCAACTGGTCCAGAAACCTTCGCTGTACTCCACTGACCAAAATCCCTCGAGTATTTGAGAGGATTGGTCACTCACCGACTCCACCCAACACAAACACCTCCGCACTATTGTCTCGAGGTTCTCAGACCTCCTCACACTCACACACACCATACCGCACCCACCACTGCACTTGCCGCTTCACAGCTATTCTTCTGAGCCTATTTGACGTGGCCGCAAGGCTGTTCTCTTGATTTCAGGTATTCGCCGAATGACGACTGTCGCCCTCAACTTCTTCGACGACACTTGCAATCCTCCGGCCATGACCCCTCCAGATAATACCCCTAAACACTGCGGTTGACCTCCAGGTGCATCTCCAGGCTCCCAATTGGAGCCTACATACGCAACTGTTGCCTCAATCAAAGCCATCCTCAGCTGCTGCTGCATCACAAAGAAGGGACAAGATAGCCCCACATCGTCGATTCTGCAACTAACCGACCAGGATAAAGTGATTTCCTCACCCTCCTTCTTCGCCCAAGAACACAGGGGTTGGGTCCCCTTCACCCGCACATCCACTTACCCAAGCCCACTCCGCACTTGCGACACACGCCCGCAAGCCTGGACACTATTCTGGATCCATTTACCCGGCCGATTACCCAATTACAATTGGATCTTTGAGAGAAAGAAGCGAAGGAAAGAGAGAGGGGGGGTTTTCCCTCTACTACTCTCTACACTTAGTGTATTCTGAGAGACCTTTGCCTCTGTGCTGTGGTTGCCTCTCTCCCTTGAGGCACTAAGGAAAAAGAGAGAGGAGGCCTTTGCCGCTTATGAGAAGCTTGATTCTGCTGGTTCTAAAGGCTGTTGTCGATTCATTTGAGTTGGTTGATGTGGAATATTGGTTGACAATTACTGTTCAAATATTTGTGATTCTTAAGCTTAACTCCAAAAGGGTTAATTGGTGATTCAAATCACCATTTTAACCCATTCTTTTTACATTGTGATACTAAATTTCATTTGTATGTCATTCTGAGTTGTTCTAAATAAAGTTTTGATTATAATTGCTTATTTTTCTTGTGATTGGTGAGATTAAATAGATATTACTTGCTCCTTGTGTTCGACCTCGGATTCTTTCTGAATCTGAGTTACAAATTTAAATGATTTGAGTGCATTTGTCCTATACTACGATGCATCTCTTTAACAAACGACGAATTTGCTTAAACATGTTCTACCTCGCATTTTTGTTATTCACTTTTTGTTGCTTTTAAGTTTTGTGCCATGTGTTAATGCTCTTATTAATATTAATTAGGAACTGTAGGCAATCAAGAGAATATACTACTTTCATCCCTGACTATCCTTATTGTTTTGGGATTTTAGAACCCTCACACTCGTTAATCTAGCTTCTGACCTGTCGGAAGATTAATGGGGTGTGACACTTGTGTGTTTAATGGCCTCGAACTTGTTATGTAAGGAGGTTTTCAAAGACTTTTTCTCTTAACTCTCTTGAACCTATTAGGGAAAGGCTTTTTGGAGGCTTTTGCTCTTGGTCCCTCAGATTCATTGGTAAGGAGTTTTTTTAGAGGCTTGTGCTTTTAATGCCTCTAGATTTCATCAAAGAGGGGGTCTTGGAGGCTCTTGCTTCTAATTCTCCCAAACTCGATAGTAATAGGATTTTTAGAGGCTCTGAATTTCATCAAGAACAACTGCTTGATTGGAAACTCCTTAAAACAATCCATGAAGATAAATTGGTGCTCAAGACTTGATTGTTTGGCCTTATAGAGGCTAGAGCCATAAAGGGGCAATCGTCGTATATGCTATATGCTTCCTGCCTCAAGGTGCTCAATGTAGGTTGCGACTTTACGTGTCTAGTTTGAGGTTTGGGTGCTGGTAAAAAATGAAGAAAGAGGTTTTAGCAATCAACATGGTTATATTGGATTTTTTTTGTTGAATGATAAACATAAGATTGAAAATGAGGGATATGATCTTGTTCTTGGACTTTTAACTGATACTTGGATGAAGGAGTGTGACAACCTGAACCCCACCAACCGATGAGACCCGAGTCGCTGTGTTCTAACATTAGCACAAACACCCACAAGATCACAATCACCCAACACATAATCATAAAATAAAAACATAGCCATCATACAATTCATATTGCAAAAAAATTAAAGGAGCAAAAATTGAATATTAACCGAAAGATTTACCGTAGTATTTAAATCCAAGGAGATGTACAACAGAGTCCCCTTGTGAACTGCCAAGTATACTTGAGTACGGAACCCAAAAACATGTCAATAAAAACTAAGTAGAATACAAACAACAACAGCAGAGTGCAACAAAAACCAAGCACAAGAGAAAATGGTACCATAGCTTTGATTAATTCATTTATTAGCTATCTCGTTTTCAGATTCCATTTCGTGCATTAGGAGCCTAATTTTTTACAGTTTACAAATTATCAATCAACATCTCAAGGCACAAGACGATTTTGTGTAACTTCCTGTGGTGCAAGATCGATATAAGCCACCCTCTTTGTCGAGAGGGCTGCTTGTATCTATCGAGTCGCCACTCTCCGTCACCCTAGGGTCATCATGGAAAGGGGTGGCAACTACATCATATGATATGAACATGTACACACGCAAAGTACGCTGAGTCATAGATAGCCAATGACCCACCCACCAGCCGAAAGAACTGCTCCAAACCTCGAGCCCTGCAAATCTGCTATCTGATGCGAAATTTGGCGTGATTTATAAAAGTGGGTTTTCAAAGTCATTGTAACACGTGAAATTGCATAAGCTTTTAAACTTTATAACCTAGATAAGGGAGTATCTAAGGTCGTCGAAGGAGGTAATATGCTTCCAAATCAAATCTCTTGCTTAGAAAATAAATCTCAACTTTCTTTTTGGTCTTTTCAATATATCTTTTTTTTTATTTTGTATTTGAAATAATAAGGATTTCTAATTGATGAAAACTACTCCTAATAGTAACCCTAGGTGACAAGAGCTACCTTCCTTCTAAGCTCACCCTAGGCACGTAAAGGCCTAGGATAATTAGAGAGGGAGGGAAGTGAGTGCACAAAAGGAAAATTTAAATTGTAATCAAGACCAAAAAAAAAATCTAAAGAAGGCAACTTGTATAAAATTGAGGAATTGTTTTACAAAAATCTAGTAGAAGAATGCTTAAATTACTAGAATTAAAAATGCATGTAATGCAAGCACAAAAATCCTCTGAAATGATGGTGAAGATGGTGAGACTCTTGCTCCAATTGCGCTGCTCTCTCAATCAAAAGGAGCTCCTCCTTCTCCTTGTAAAAGTCTTCAAGGTGTAGATTCCTTGGCAAACCCTGAAGTAGGGGGGCGTGCCAAGGCTTTCCTCCAAGGTGGAATGGACCACCTCTAAGCTCTCCTCCAAGGATGGTTGTATACCACCCTCGAGACCTCCTCCAAAGGTCTTCCTTGCCTGGCTTCTCCTCCAAAGGTCTTCCTTGCCTGACTTCTAAGCATTCACCTACCAAGTCCGAAAATATTGCAAGCATACACCTTTGAAAAGTCACAGGTGCATTGCAAAGATCGAAGGGCATTATTCGGAAAGCAAAGGTCCTAAAGGGGCAGGTGAAAGTTGTTTTGTCATGGTCCTCAGGATGAACCGCTACCTGATTATAGCCGGAATAACCGTCCAGAAAACAGTAAAAATCCCGTCCGGCTAATCGCTCCAAAATTTGATCAATAAAGGGGAGCGGAAAATGGTCCTTCTTGGTGGCGGTGTTTAATTTTTTGTAATCAATACACACGCGCCAAGAAGAGGCAGTTCGAGTGGCTATATTCTCCCCATTGTCATTGGTGACAATTGTTAGTCCAGCCTTTTTGGGCACAACTTCTGTTAGACTAACCCAGGAGCTGTCAGAAATTGGGTAGATGATATTGGCATCAAGCCACTTAATAATCTCCTTTTTTACCACCTACTGCATATTAGGGTTCAAGCGCCTTTGTGGTTGGCGGGAGGGGCGAGATTCCTCCTCTAAATATATATGATGTGTATAGTAGGATGGATGAATACCCTTAAGATCAGAAAGGGTCCAACCAATAGCTTTTCTATATTTACTCAAAACCTGGAGAAGGTTGTGTTCTTGTGCCCTAGTAAGTCCAGAATTTATAATTAGGGGCAGGGTCTGATTTGGACCTAGGAAAACATATTTAAGGAAGTCGGGCAAGGGTTTTAATTCCAATTGTGGGCCCGACTCCGAAAGAATTTTTGTTTTTTGTGTTAGTGGTGAAGTGAGAGTGAAAGGGCCAGCTGGAGTATTAGTTGAATGTGTGGTTAGGGTGGAAGGGTGAGAAGAAGTGGATTGTTCAAGAACAATGTTAATGGCAAAATAGGAACCTAAATGTGAAATCTGCAGAGTTTCTTCCACGATATTTTCCATTTCTTAATCCGAGTCATCAAAGAAATCAGGTTCTTGGAACCTCCTAGAAGCCTAGAAAATATCTAGAGTTACAGATTCACCGCCACACATGATCTTCATTTTACCAGAATCACAATCAATATTTGCACAGGCGGTGGCTAAGAATGGTCTTCCAAAAATTATAGGGGCAAACTTTAATGCTTCCGTTACCTCTATGTCCAGGACTAAAAAGTCTAATGCAAATAGATAATTTTTGACCCGGACAAGGACATCATCAACAATTTCCCTTGGTTTAATTGCAGATCGGTCGGCTAATTGAAGAGTAACCTCAACAGGCTTTAATTCACCGATCTTAAATTCCTCAAAAATAATTGTGGGGATAAGATTAATTGAGGCACCGAGATCCAATAAGGCACGATCAAAAGAAGTATCATTAATGACAACTTGAATCAAGGGAGCGCTTGGATCTATTCTCTTAAGAGGCAGCTGACTATGCACAACTGAGTTGTCTCAGGAAGGATCACCTTTCCTAAATTTCTGGGCTGCCTTTTTGGGGTACACAAATCTTTTAGAAATTTTGCATAGGCAGGGATGTATTTTATGGCATCTAGGAGAGTGTTGTTAATTTCAACTTGCCCAAATAAATCCATTAATTCCTTATCAGTGGGCTCAGATTTCTTTTTTTTCTTATTTTGTGAAGAATGGAGGGCTTGTGGAAATGGTGTAGGGTTTCCCTATTTTGCATTATTAAGTTCCTAAATAATGTTAGAGGAAGATGGGGAAGAGTTGATCTATTTTTCATTGAAATGAGTTTCTTTAACAAGCAGGGGGTCTTGAGTGGTTTTCTTATTCCTCAAAGTAACTACATTTGCAGTCTGGTTGTTTCTAGGATGAGGACGGGAAGCCTGACTGTTATTGAAACTCGAGGAATGCTGAGGTGCTGGTTGAATGGGTTGACTAGGATATCCACCTTGGAATCGATTCCTTTGATTGTTCGGGTTGGGCATGGGTTGAGAAGGTAAACCCCCAACAGGTTGATGATCAGTAGTAACCTTAACTTGGTGTTGCAAGTTGGTAATCATGTGAGTTACTTTTGTCATTTGATTCTACATACCTTGCAGAGTTTTCATGACCTGAGTATTAATATCTTCCGGGGATGGTCGAGGTTGATATACACGTAGCCCATAATTCCCAAAATGATTTTGTTTGGGAAAAGGAATCGGGTTCGGGTTTTTCCAGGAGTGATTCGGGTTGGTCCTTTAGTTTTGATTGTAAGTGTTCGAGGGGTTTCTAAATTGCTCCTGAAGAGCATAAATATTTTCCATGGTGGGATCAAAAATATTTTGATCCAAATTCCCAGCCAATTCTTGTGGGAAATTAGTTAGAAACTGCTAACCAGCAGGTGTGGCTTCAATATTGTGCAGATTTTCTCTTCGAAGAAGTTGTGGAGTGTTAGTGTGTGGAGTTGAAGTGTGGAGCTTGTTTGTTTATGAGCTTTTCTTCCATTTTTTTCTGGTGAATTTGCATCTGGTCCAGTCGTTGAGCTAACATATATAGATTATCCTAAGTGACTGAAACAGAGGTGTATTTGGAGTCAATTTCATTGACTCCGTGTCTTGGGTTTTGTGTTCTACCAAAAGTGTCCATTGAAGTCATATTAAATGAGTTTTCACTCATTTCTTCAAAGAGGAGATAGGCACTTTCGATATCTTTATTAAGGAAATTGCCCCCACATGAGGCATCCACAAATCGCTTCAATTGATCTTCTAATCCATGATAGAAGAGCTGCACTAACTGCCATTGCAGAATTTCATGGTGGGGACAACTTCTTAAAAGTTCTTGGAATCTTTCCCAGGCTTCATGGAGGGGTTCAACAATTGTTTGTTGAAAGGTCGTTATGGATCTTCTTAAAGCGTTAGTTCGACCGATCGAAAAAAACTTCTTTAGAAAAGCGCTCTTTAATTGGGGCCAAGTGGTAATCGGGTGCCCAACCATTTTAAACCAATGTGAAGCTTTATATTTTAGAGAGAGGAAAAAGTCTCATCAATCACGTCTTCCTGCACATTGCGAGAACGAGTGGTTTGAGCGAGGACAGTTAATTCCTCGAGATGACAAAAAGGGTTCTCTCTTGGAAGACCATGAAAATGCTTGATAAGATTTAGAATGGCTGGTTTGATCTCAGAATCCCCTTGTGGTCTGACCACCCCAGGTCTTTCCTCATAATTGGAAGGATCATAGAAATCCTTAAGAGGAACGACAGGCTGTTGGTGGGGTGGTGGGTTTTGCCCTTAGTTGGCTAGGTTCGTTACAGTCCTAGCCAAATCCTCTTGATTTTGTTGCACCCGAACCAAATGGACGACCATCAAGGCAAAGGGGTTTGTATTTTGAGTTAGGATTGGAGGGCCTCCTGGCCCTGCAGGAATTTCTAGTTGCTTCAGATGAGGGAGGATAGGGAGGGGGAAGTCAGCTTGTGGGTTGGCTAATGGGTTAGAAGTGGAAGCAAAATTTTTTTGTCGATTTCCTAGGTTTTCCATTTTTTTAGAAGAGGAAGGAGAAGAAAACAAAGATTTTCTAGTGCGGGAGGAAAAATCAGATGGTTCCTCAAGATGTGATTTTTGGGACCTTCTCCCGTGCATGCACTATTTTGGAAGAATTGGAGGGGAGGAGAAGAGAAAGAGATGAGAGAAAGTGTGTAATTTAAACAACAAATTCTAGACCTAACTTAAGTGTGACTCCCTAAAAAATTAACCTAAGACTTGGTCTACTTAGAAAATAAGTAATCAACAGTGATTACCTATTCTGTCAACAAATCTAGCCAAGTTGCTTAAGGGAAGGTTTGGGCCCAAGCGTTTCCCAGGAAAATTCCCAGGTGCTTGTACAAACCCACACCTGGTCTTTCGACACAGTCCCTCAGCCTGAACACCAGATATAGATGACAGAATTGGTATTAACTATAGAAAACTTAAGACCTATATGCAAGCCTAAGTTGATGAAATCTTAGGGTCAAGTTGCTACAAATTTTAGTTAGGTTTAGGATACTAAAGTGCATAAGAAATGTGGAGGGCGTTGATTGGGTTGTTGTCCCGTTATTTCAATTTTTAATGTGTGAGCAGAAATTGGAAAATGGTTTCAATTACAAATAAGTTGTCACAATTTTTTTTTTGTATTTTTATCTTTCAGGATTGGATTCAACTTAGTGTATTTTTAGGGTTTTCTTTTTAAGTTTTCAAACAAGTTTGAGATTTCACAAATAAGAGAAAATTAAGTTGCATGGGTGATGATATGTTTCCTTTTGGTTGGTTGTCTCTAAAAATGAAAAAGAAACCCAAATCCAATTGACCCTATGAAAGAAATTTAACTACCAATGAGTTATTTTTAGGCTTTCTATATTAAGTAGTGGTCCAAACAATTCAAAAAACACCACTACATTGAAGAGAATCAAATAAGGATTCCAGAAAATATTTTTTAAAAATTTTAGGAATTTGTTTGATAATTTTTTTAATTTTTATTTGTATTAGTGTCAAAGTCCAAAAATGATACCTATAGGTAATTTTGACATTTCAGTATTACCACCGACCTCAAAAAATTTTGATGATTTTATATGATGTGTAGAATTTCACAAGGATTCCAGAAAGATAAATCTCATAAAAATTAAATGAGTATAAAAATTCTAAAAATTCATGGACAGTAGCAAAATAGGAAGATTAGAGGGTGTGATCCCTCTATAGTTCACGAATTTTTAAAAATTAAATAAAAATCCAATTAGACTGAAATTTCAAAAAGATGTTCCTAGCTTGATTTGGAATCTCTATGTAAAATTTCAAGATTTTAGGAGACTTGTGGTGAAAGGAATTGATTTTTCAAATCCAGATAGAAGTCTAAATCCAAAAAAGCAGAACACCAATACTCGAAATGGGGTGGTGTTAATGGTGCAAACAAGCAATCAATGAGTTTTAAAATGCACCACTCCACTTAATTAAGTTGTTTAGGATCCTGAAAGCCAAGTTTAGTGTATTTTGGTAGTCTTTTAGTTTAAGTGTGACAAGAGAGAAGAAACCAACCTGAAAATCTACGGGAAGAAAAAGAACTCTGAGCTTTTGCATCCAAATTCCCGCTTTCTTCCTGCAATACCTGCACACAAAAGAGAAAAGAGAGGGACGATATCCAGTACAAGCAAGAGAAAAAATGATTAAGCAAAGCCGTGCCTCCCCAGCAACGGTGCCAAAAAGTGATGCAAAATTTGGCATGATTTAGTAAAGCAGGTTTTTAAAGTCGCTGTAACACGCGAAATCGCATACGCTTTTAAAATTTATAACCTAGATAGGGGAGTATCTAGGGTCGTCCAAGGAGATAATATGCTTGCAAATCAAATCTCTTGCTTAGAAAATAAATCTCAACTTTCTTTTTGGTCTTTTCAATATATCTTTTTTTTTATTTTGTATTTAAAATAACAAGGATTTCGAATTGATGAAAGCTACTCCTAATAGTAACCCTAAGTGACAAGAGCTACCTTTCTTTTAAGATTACCCTAGGCACGTGAAGGCCTAAGGTAATTAGAGAGGGAGGGAAGTGAGTGAACAAAAAAGGGAAATTTAAATTGTAATCATGACCAAAAAAAAAATCTAAAAATGGTAACTTGTATAAAATTGAGGAATTGTTTTACAAAAATCTAGTAGAAGAATACTTAAACTACTAGAATTAAAAATGCATGTAATGAAAACACAAAAATCCTCTGAAATGATGGTGAAGATGGCAAGGCTCTTGCTTCAATTGCACCTGCTCTCGCAATGAAAAAGAGCTCCTCCTTCTCCTTGTAAAATTCTTCAAGGTGTAGCTTCCTTGGCAAACCCTGAAGTAGGGGGCGTACCAAGGCTTTCCTCCAAGGTGGCATGGACCACCTCTAAGCTCTCCTCCAAGGATGGTTGTATGCCACCCTTAAGACCTCCTCCAAAGGTCTTCCTTGCCTGGCTTCTCCTTTGGTTGGAGTGGGCACAAGAGAGAAGGGAAGAGGGGAAGGCACTGATGTAAACACATTTACACTACTTAAAATGTCTATTTTTGCATGTTCTTAAGCATAGGATTGCATTTCATGATATAAATATTGCATAACATGCATCATCTTCATTTAGAGTAGTTTGAATAAAATGGAGGTTAATTGTCTCCTTTATGTGCTTGGATAGGGCAAACATTTAATCGGGACCTCGGATCAAAGATCCAACCGTATGGATGTGATCAAGGCGGCGATTGGAGTTCAACGACTCCAAGATCGCCCTAATCAGGCATCCGTAGCATCAGATAGTGACCAGGGAACCCTAGAAGATCAAGGGCCAGGATGGTGAAAATCCACACTTCAGATGACAAATCTGACTGCACGGATAAATTCGAATCGACGATCGCAGCCCAACGACGCAAAAATCGAGTCAATCCGACATCCGTGGCACCATCTACAACCTCCAGAAGATGGACGACCAAGATGGAGCCACGTGGTGCCATCTCGACCGCCCAAACGGCCGCACGCATTCTACGAAGGCCCCGCACCCACTCACTCTCCGCCGTTCGATCTTGATCCAACGGTTGTGGTCGGTCGCGCTTAAAAGCGTCCGCTCGACCATCCGCGCTCCGTAGCGCAACGGTCGAGCGTGCTTACGCGACCGGCGGGTGCGGGTTCGAGCCGCAGAGAGGGCTGGAGGTGCGGGCGATTGGGTGCGGGCGGGCATTGGATCGCGATAAGACGGCCGCGTGCGCCTGAGAGTGTTCACGCGCGATTGAACGTGCGGCGTCACGCGCGATCGCATGCACCAGGCGGGCGCAGCGCAACGGGAGGAGATGCGTCTTAAGCCGTCCGATCTCGCGATCGGATGGCTAAGAATCAATGAACGTGCGATGACGTTGAGCGCGCGGACAGCTGAAGCGGCGCGCGTGGGCGTGGAAGCTACGCCCACGTTGGGGCTTTAGTGACGGATTTATCCGTCACTAAAGACCCCTCATTTATTATTTTGAAGTTGTAATGTCCATTTTGTCCCCACTCCATACAACTATAAAAGGAGACCCCCTCCATACCAAATTCTCATCCCTTCCTTCTCTTCTCTACCCCTCCAAAGTTCAAGAGAAGCTTGTCCCACACCCGGGATGCTCCTCGCGAGATAAAGTCTAAATTTTCATTCCCCTTCGGAAGTGGATCCTGCGACGACGATGGCGTGCTGCTTCGTTCCTGTTCTTCTGCTTCGTCGTCCTTCGTCCTGCTTCATTCTCCTTCGTCCAGATGTCGTCCCGTCCGGCTCGTCCTCCAAGCAATCGTCGAGGAGGATAACTTCTCTCTCCCATTCTTATTTACAGCTTTTCTAGTGTAGAATTTTCTTGCTTTATAGTGTAATTGATTTTCCGCTTTCTAGTGTAACTTTTATTTAGTTCGATTATATAAACAGTTGAAATATTGAATGCATGTTCTCTCTCTCTCTCTCTCTTTCTTTTAGTCTGATAGCTCCATTGTAATTATATCTCCTTGCCTATCAAAAATCCTAAAAAAATATAATTGCGAATATAGATCAACGTAGCCTCCCTGTGTTTGACCCGGAATTCATTTCGGTATAAATTTTATTTGTTGAACACGAATTCTTCGCTTCCGAACTACAACGACAGGTTTTCCAAAACCGAACACGTTAGCTTAGCCATTCGTAAACGTTCAACATTTTGGCGCCGTTGCTGGGGAAATCAAGCCCAAGGGTAATCAGAGGGATCCGCACGCACATGCTCAGGTGGTTGAGCAGGGTTCCTCGTCTTCTTCTTCTACAAATCAACATTCATGGTCAATCAAGCCCCTCCAATCTTTCCTAATCCTCCCCAAGACACAAATTCTTACGCTACTGCAAATTCTGAAACTTTAAGGAGTGGTAAGAAGACTCAGGATCCACAACCACACTATTCTGATCTTTTGAATCCTGAAGAATTTGAGGAGAGAGGAGAATTCTAGAGGTGAAATCAAGGCACAGGAACCTGATTCCAAAGATCTGACTCATGTTCCTTTTCCTGAAGCCTTGACCAAAACAAAGAAGAAGTCTGTTGATAGCAATGAGGAGCTTCTGAATTTATTTAAGAATGTTGAGATCAATATCCCGCTCCTTAATGCTATCAAGCACATACCGACTTACACAAGATTTTTAAAGGAATTATGTACACAAAAGCGTAAGTCGAGAGAATATGTTCTGAGGAAGGTGGTACTCTCCGAGCAGGCTAGTTTTGTTATCTTGCACTACTTCCCTCAGAAAAAGAGAGATCCTGGTGCTCCTTTGATTTCTTGCGTTATCGGAGATTACATATTTGATAGAGCACTTTTGGATCTCGGTGCATCCATCAACCTAATTCCGACTTCTCTTTATGAGAAGTTTGGGTTAGGTGAACTTCGGCCAACTTCAGTAATGCTACAGTTAGCAGACCGTTCAGTCACAAACCCGCGAGGCGTTATTGAAGATGTTATAGTTAAGGTCAAGGATTTCTATTTTCCTGTAGATTTCCTTGTCCTTGACATGGACGTACCAGATAATCTGAGGAACACGCCCATAATTCTGGGGCATCTGTTCCTGGCTACCGCAAAGGCCAACATTAATTGAGAAAGCGGTAGCATGAAAATCGCCTTTGGGGACCAACGAATGAAATTAGATATTTTTAAGGCAATCAACAAATTTGAGGATTGTGGATTTATTGAGGAACTTGATGGGGATAATGTTAATATTGAAACTTGTTTGACAGTTTCTTCAATTGAAAGTTTCTCTTTGGTTGATGAATTTGACCCGCAACCCTCTGACCTGACATCTTCGGAAGAGGTTACTGATTTTGTTCACTCAAAACCTCCTCCTCTTGTTGAATCTTCAGCATCTACCTTACCATCAATCATCACCCCACCCCATCTTGAATTAAAACCATTGCCCGAGAATTTAAAATATCAATTTTTAGGACCTCAGAATATGCTCCCTGTGATTATTAGTGCTAAATTGACAAAGGAGCAAGAGATTAAATTGATTAAGGTCCTAAAGGAACATAAGGAGGCAATTGGTTGGACCATTCATGACCTCAGGGGGATCGAGACATCTTACTGTAATCATATAATATGTTTGGAAGATGGATCTCGCCCTTCTCGCCAGATGCAGAGGAGATTGAATCCAAATATGCGAGAAGGGGTCAAAAAGGAAATCATCAAGTGGCTTGATGCGGAAATTATTTATCCAATCTCTGACAGTCCATGGGTAAGTCTCGTTCAGATTGTTCCAAAGAAAGCCGGGATTACTGTTGTGACTAAAGAGAGAGGTGAATCTGTCACAACTCGTTCAGCTTCCTCTTGGAGAGTTTGTATTGATTACAGGAAGCTGAACACATCCACTAAAAAGGATCATTTTCCCCTACCATTCATTGATCAAATCTTGGAAAAATTAGCCGGGTAGAAGTACTTCTGTTTTCTTGATGGCTACTAGGGATACAACCAAGTTCCTATCCATCCTGAGGATCAGGAAAAAACTACTTTCACCTGTCCCTACAAAACCTTTGCTTTTCGTAGGATGCCTTTTGGGTTATGTAATGCACCTGCGACTTTTCAAAGGTGTATGCTAGCCATATTTTCTGACATGGTGGGAGAGTTTATGGAAGTCTTCATGGATGATTTCTCTATTTTCGGAGAATCATTTGACTCTTGTTTGGCTAATTTAGAAATGATTCTTAAGCGATGTATCAAGACACGACTGGTCCTTAACAGAGAAAAGAGTCATTTCATGACCCAAGAGGGCATCGTTTTGGGTCATGTGATCTCCGAACGGGGAATTGAAGTGGACAAAGCTAAGGTTGATGCTATTTCTAAACTTCCTCCTCCCACATCTGTTAAACAAATCAAATTATTTCTTGGCCATGTGGGATTTTATCAAAGATTCATCAAGGATTTCTCGAAGGTTGCTCGTCTTTGAGCAATCTTCTTGCCAAAGAAACGCCATTTGTTTTTGACGAATCATGCCGAAAGGCATTTGATTTTCTGAAAACGGCAGTCACCTGTGCTCCAATTTTGCAACCACCAATTTGGACAGCCCCTTTTGAGATCATGACCGACGCTTCTGATTATGCGGTCGGGGCTGTCCTGAGTCAGAAAATTGATCGAAAGTCCTCTGTCATTTACTACGCTAGTAAAACTCTGGATGAAGCCAAGAGGAATTACACTGTTATTGAGAAGGAATTACTAGCTGTAGTATTTGCTTTGGAAAATTTCAGGGCTTATCTCTTAGGGTCTCATGTTATCATGTATACCGACCACTCGGCCTTGAGACATCTCTTGGCTAAAAACGATGCTAAACCCCGGCTTACTCGTTGGATTCTTCTTCTTCAAGAATTTGATCTTGAAATTAAGGATAAAATTGGGGTACGAAATGTGGTGGCGGATCATTTGTCGAGACTCCTAGGTGATTCTTCTTGTCTGGACATTCCGATTGCTGACACTTTTCCGGATGAAACCATTCTTACAGTTTTAGGTGTCCACACCCCATGGTTTGCAGACATTGCTAACTATTTGGCCGTTGGTCAAATCCCCCAGTATTGGACCAAGCAACAACGGGATAGACTCAAATCTGAGGCCAAATACTACTTTTGGGAGGACCCTGAACTGTATCGCATCGGCTCTGATCAGATTATTCGCCGATGCATACCGGAGAATGAATTCAACAGTATACTCGAGTTCTGCCATGCATCTGGGTGTGGTGGACATTTCTCCGGGAGAAAGACGGCTGCAAAAATCTTACAATCTGGCTTCTATTGGCCATCTTTATTCAAGGATGCCCAGGACTTCTCAAGATCATGTTCTCGATGTCAGTCACTCGGGAACATAATAAGAGAAACATGATGCCCCTAAACCCTATTCTTCCTGTAGAAATTTTCGATGTTTGGGGCATCGATTTCATGGGACCCTTTATCCCTTCATTTGGACATCAGTACATTCTTGTTGCTGTTGATTATGTGTCCAAATGGATTGAGGCGATTCCCACCCGAACCAATGACCACAAGGTGGTCATTAATTTTGTCAAGAACAATATCTTCAGTGGGTTCGAGATTCCGAGGGCTATCATCAGTGATGGTGGCACTCATTTTACTAATGCCCAATTCCAGAATTTATTGGCCAAATACGGGGTTAATCATCGAATTTCCACACCTTACCATCCCCAGACAAATGGACAAGCTGAGATCTCCAATTAAGAGATCAAGAACATTTTGCAAAAAATGGTTAGGCCTAATCGCAAGGATTGGACTCAAAAGCTTGAGGACGCTCTTTGGGCCTTCCGTACGGCATATAAAATGCCCATTGGCATGTCTCCATTCCGTTTGGTGTATGGAAAGGCATGCCATCTACCCGTAGAGATTGAACACAGGGCATTCTGGGCAATCAAACAATGCAATTTAGATCTGAATCTAGCTGGGGAGACCAGGAAACTCCAACTATCTGAGTTGGAGGAGCTTAGAAATGATGCTTATGAGAATGCCAAGATCTACAAGGCTCGGACCAAAGCTCTACATGATCAATTGATTTCCCGCAAGAGCTTTGAGCCAAACCAAAAGGTCTGGTTATTCGATTCTAAACTTAAGCTCTTTCCTGGCAAACTTAGATCTAAATGGCATGGCCCATTCATAATTGATCAGATTTTTTCAAATGATGATGTTCAGATTTCTGACCCAAAGACGGGTAATACGTTTAAAGTCAACGGTCAACGTTTGAAGCCAGTTGTTGACCGTAATCTTCTAGAACCCGTCTTAGACTCTGTTGCTCTAGCCATTCTGTGACTTCCTTGGCTAGACTTCGCCTAGCTGACGGCATTAAACTCAACAGTTGTACGTATGACACAAGACTGATATGAGCTTCATTTCTAGGTGACATCTTTCATATTCTATCCTTTCTTTCATGTCTCTTTTTCAATGAGGATATTGCATTAGTTAGGCATGGGGGGGTGGATTCATTTTTGAATTATTTGGTCAACTTTGTGAAATCTATACAAATTATTTTTCTCTTCTTATTTATATATCAAAAAAAAAAAAAGGAAGGATTAGTTGGACATTAGGACTTTTCAATCCTAAGAAATTTTACATTAGGATCTGAACACAAAGACCCTTCAGGTCTTTGGACTTAATTAGCCTGTGTATCCACTAAAATGTGGATTTATCTTTGAGTTCTCGCCATCTTAATTCTATTATAATTGTAATAAATAAGTCTGGGTGATAAGTACACGACTTATCAACCCACCCTCTGATTTGAGGGAATTTTGAGTCTTAAGCATCTACACACTTTCTTTGCACTGACTCGTTGTTCGACGATTTTAACGGAAATTGGATAGCTAATGAACCTTCTAGGGTGATATGGCTGGCAAGTTATAATGGGTAACAGCCCATAGGTAGGTTGTCCAAAGCCCAGTGGCTGGACCTTTCTCTTTTTGCTGCCTTTAGGTAAATCTTAGACCAGGGAAGCCATCTACTTAAAAAGAAAAAGAAAAGAAAAAAAAATCAAAAAGAAAAGGAGAAAAGAAAAGAAAAAAAAAGAAATAAGCCACACTTCGTCGCACGAGTATGGCTGGCAAGTTGTTGGTGGTAACAGCTCATCGACCAGTTGTCCAGAACCCAGCTCAGTAAATGTACTAAAATTTCCCCAAACACTTAGGAAGAATCGTAGAAGTAGAATAAACTGGGGAGATATACACTGGATTCACCCTTGTGTTGACCCCGTAAAAAATAAAAGTAAGGAGAAAGCTACCGGTTGTAAAGATACATCTTTAGGCAGAAGCCTTTTTTTTTTAGGTCACCTAGAGGCGTAGAAATCTGAAGTCTGTTTTAATTGCCGGTCAACTAGTCTATCACAATCACAATAAGATGCTTAAAACTTAGGGTTCTCATCAAATCTTGGGTGAGTTGAATGGCCGTAGAAAGACACTCTTAAACCCTAAAATTTGAAAATCCAAAAAAATTAGAAAAGAGTAAAAAGAGAAAAAGAAAATTTTCTTTGAATAAGGCGAGGGATTGAGGCGGTCTGCATTTTGGCTGATACCTGGGCGTTGTTGTGTCTTTGAAAGTTCAGTTCCTAAGTAGACAATTTCTTAATGATTGAAAATAACTCAAGTCCAAATAATCCAACCTAATTCTTTTATAAATAGCATATAGTTTTTGCTAGGGACTAGCAAAAGATAGGCATGGGGGTATGATGTAAACACATTTACACTACTTAAAATGTCTATTTTTGTATGTTCTTAAGCATAGGATTGCATTTCATGATATAAATATTGCATAACATGCATCACCTTGCATTTAGAGTAGTTTGAATAAAATAGAGGTTGATTGTCTCCTTTTATGTGCTTGGACAGGGCAAACATTTAATCGGGACCTCGGATCAAAGATCCAACTGTATGGATGTGATCAGGGCAACGATTGGAGTTCAACGACTCCAAGATCGCCCTAATCAGGCATCCGTAGCATCAGATAGTGACCAGGGAACCCTAGAAGATCAAGGGCCAGGATGGTAAAAATCCACACTTCAGATGACAAATCCGACTGCACGAATGAATTCGAATCGACGATCGTAGTCCAACGACATAAAAATCGAGTCAATCCGACATCCGTGGCACCATCTACAACTTCCAGAAGATGGACGGCCAAGATGGTGCCACGTGGTGCCATCTCGACCGCCCAAACGGCCGCACGCATTCTACGAAGGCCCCGCACCCACTCGCTCTCCACCGTTGGATCTTGATCCAATGGCTATGGTCGGTCGCGCTTAAAAGCGTCCGCTCGACCATCCGCGCCCCGTAGCGCAGCGATCGAGCGCGCTTACTCGACCGGCGGGTGCGGGTTTGAGCCACAGCAGAGGGCTGGAGGCGCGGGCGATTGGGCGCGGGCAGGCGTTGGATTGCGATAAGACGGCCGCACGTGCCCGATAGCATTCACGCGCAATTGAACGCTCGGCGTCATGCGCGATCGCACGCGCCAGGCGGGCGCAGCGCAGCGGGAGGAGATGCGTCTTAAGCCGTTCGATCTCGCGATCGGACGGCTGAGAATCAATGAACGTGCGATGACGTTGAGTGCGTGAGCAGCTGAAGCAGGCGCGCGGGCACGGAAGCTACGCCCACATTGGGGCTTTAGTGACGGATTTATCCGTCACTAAAGACCCCTCATTTATTATTTTGAAGTTGTAATGTCCATTTTGCCCCCACTCCTTGCAACTATAAAAGGAGACCCCCTCCATACGAAATTCTCATCCCTTCCTTCTCTTCTCTACCCCTCCAAAGCTCAAGAGAAGCTTGTCCCACACCCGGGATGCTCCTCGCGAGATAAAGTCTAAATTTTCGTTCCCCTTCGGAAGTGAATCCCGCAACGACGACGGCGTGCTGCTTCGTTCCCTTTCTTCTGCTTCGTCCTGCTTCGTTCTCCTTCGTCCAGACGTCGTCCCGTCCGGCTCGTCCTCCAAGCAATCGTCGAAGAGGATAACTTCTCTCTCCCATTCTTATTTACAGCTTTTCTAGTGTAGAATTTTCCTGCTTTATAGTGTAATTGATTTTCCACTTTCTAGTGTAACTTTTATTTAGTTTGATTATATAAACAGTTGAAATATTGAATGCATGTTCTCTTTATCTCTCTCTCTCTCTCTTTCTCTCTTTTAGTCTGATAGCTCCATTGTAATTATATCGCCTTGCTTATTAAAAATCCTAAAAAGATATAATTGCGAATATAGATCAACGTAGCCTCCCTGTGTTCGACCCGGAATTCATTTCGGTATAAATTTTATTTGTTGAACATGAATTCTTCGCTTTCAAACTACAACGACAGGTTTTCCAAAATCGAACATGTTAGCTTAGCCATTCGTAAACGTTCAACAGGCACCAAGTGGATAGAGTATCCCCTTAATCTTCTTCTTCTTCTCTCTTTAGCGTGAGCTATGGGTAGAATATAAGAGGTATTTTGCTAGCCAAGGATGGATTGTATGGTGGTGGGTGTTGGTCTTTTTATAGGGTAGGATGGAAGGGTTAAGGTGACTCTTGAGATGGATGGCTAAGATGGGAAGATGGGGGTGGTTAGGTGATACTAGGGCTAAGGGGAGTTGGCGCCACCTAAGGGATGTAAGGAGGGTAGTTATGGGTGGCCAAGGGACACCTAAAAGTGGCGCCAACCATGGAGAGGTGCCATGGGTTGGCGCCAACTTCTAGGCCTCTAGAAGGGGGTTGAGGTGGATGGTGGATGTGGCTTGGAAGGGTTATGTGTAGGGTGGATATGGGAGGTGAAGTTGGCTCCAAAAAGGGGGGTGGTTAGGATGGTTTTGGCGCCAACATTTAGGTGTCTTTTGGTGGTGATTGAGGGGTGAAGGGTGGTGAAGAAGGTGGCGCCAACTTGAGTAGAGGTGGAGCTAGCTAGGCGGACTTGAGTTTACTTAGTAAATGGAGCTAGCTAAGGTTAAGTTATGGTTGATGGATGGCCAAGGAGCTGGATGCTAGCTAAGCTAAGCTAGCTTAGCTAGCAGTGGAGTGGAGGAGTAGGCATGTGGAGCTTAGGGTTTGAGGAGAGGAGCTGGGTATGAAGAGTCTAGAGCTGAATTGGAGTTGGCAGCTACTGAAGAGGTCAGCATGGGGCTACTCTAGTAGCTTAGCTTGCTAGTTCTTTGCTAGCTGCTAAGCCAAGCTAAAGTGAGCTGGCTTCTGCTAAATGGAGCTAAGGTGAGCTGGGTCTGGTGCTCCTTGGGAGGATTGAGCTGGTTGAGACAACTAAGGTAGCATAGCTCAATTAAGTTGAGCTAAGCTGAGTCCCGGGGAGCTGGACTTGAGCTTCTTGAGCTAGAATGAATTCATCTTCAGCTGGCTAGAGTTGAGTGGAGCTGGATCAAGCTGATCCTGAGTTGAGGTGAACTCTAATCAACTCAACTGAGCTAGCTAGAGCTCCCTGTGAACTCATGGGAGATGAGATGAGCTAGACTCAGCTAAGTTGAGCTGGATCTGAGCTGACCTGAGCTAGGGTGAGCTGAGATGAGCTCTCTTGAGCTGCCATTCAGCTGAGATGAGCTGGATGGAGCTAGGATGGGCTGACCCTAGTCCAAGTGAGCTCGATTCCAACTATGGTTAGCTAAATCAAGCTGAGTTTCAGCTAGTTTGAGCTTCTCCTTCACTTGTTGCCTTCCTGAGTGTTAGGGTTCTAGGGATCTGTTAATCTTGTTCATCCCTAACACTCACAAAAACACATTAAAAAGACAATAAAAAATGCAATGCATGCCTAACCTAATTTATGACTAAATGCAACCTAAAAACCCGTTTGCGAAGCAAAACCCTAAGAGCTAGGATTGTTTTAATGCAAAAGAATGATAATAAACTGGCGTTTATCACTATCCCAGTTGGCCGCTAAGCTTAACCCAAAGAGTCGTAGGGAGGCCAGCAACTCCTTAAACCAGCCTCTGAACCTGCTCTGAAAAGACCTAAAGCTACAGCTGAAAACCAATTATCTATTCATTTTATTTTTCCTGACATAACTGTCGTACTGATTGTTTAATAATTCTCAGATAACTGTATCTTTCATTTTCATCCATTCAACCATCCTTAAAAAAATTCACATTATTGATTCCAGAATTAACAACTTTTCACAGTATCTTCCAACTTATCTGTTTCCTGAAAATTCTCAATCTTTAATTGGGGTTCCAATCAATTTATTATTTAACCATTTTGATGATGCCAGTTTTACTCAAAACAGAAATTCATTTCTCACATGCAATGTTAAGACCATTTCAACAAGCTTAATTATTTTATAATTCATTTCATGAAAATTATCAAATAATTTGTCGTTAACTCCTTTTAATTCGGCAGTTAACAATATTACTCTGGTTATTCACATTCCAAATCAACTTGATTTTCATCAATATATTTAATATTCCAGTACCCAGAGCAACAAACGGGTCTAATCTCAACAAGAGGTAAGAACACACACTAAACAGTGCAATACTCGATGAAAACCATTATATAGATAAACTGTATGGAAAAGGAGAGAGATTACTCTACCTAACGTCGTCGGAGGGTCACAACGACTCCGCGAAAATAGGTCGGAGACTCCCAACACCACACGTGTCTCTCAAAATTGTGCCTAAAAAATCAGAGTAGAAATTGCCCGATCCAACCATACGGATGCGTCCAACACCCTCGAGAACCCTGAGATAGAGTCTTAGATCGCCTAATTCCGATCTCGGAGACCCTCGATCTAAGTAAAATGATTATGATCGTCAAATGTTAAGTAACCTAAAACCATGCATGGGGACCAAAATGAAATATTTAAAAGTTTTTATTTTTAAAACACAATTTGTTCACTCCCTTCAACCAACTCCTTCCTCCGTCTTCTTTGTGCGTCGTCTGCAACAACACAACACTCACCGTTGTATGGACCTACGTCGGCAACTTCCCCGCTCGTTGGTGTCAACACCGATCGTCGTCGACCTCCGATAGCCCTCCTCGACCACCTCCTCTCTCGCTCCTCTCCCTCTTCTCTCCTCTGTGTGATGGGTGCAACCCATGCGCACATCACCTTCACACCATCGACCAGCGACTTCACTGTCGCTGCCGCTGCCCGATTGGCCATCGCCCTCCAACTGCTTCTCGGCCATGGGGAGTTTCCTTACTGACCTTCCACGGCCGCCCTTGATGTCTTCGTTTCTTCTCTCTTACACACTCATGCATGGGTTTAGTTGCACCCATGGCAGCGCTGCTTCCTCGACCGACCGACGCTTCCTCAACTTGTCGGTGCTTCCTGACCACAATCATCGCTCGTCCACCTCATCGTTGTCATTTCTCCCTTCTTTCCTCTTCCTTTTTCCTTGTCTCTCTCTCCACTTCCCGTGCCCATGCACATTTGAGAGGAGAAGAAGAAGAAAAGGATGGAGGAGAGGACCTCACATGTAATGCCCTGAATTTATAATACTCTTAATAGGCTAATTAAAAACACCTCCTACTAATTAGTTGCTTAAGGAGAAATTAAGTGTTTGGGAACTTTAATTTAGTAATATTAGCCTCGGAATTAAACAAATTGATGAGAACCTCATCATGAGCCATAACTAGCTTATTTTGACCCAATAAAGAAGATAAAAGCTCCTACATAACCTAGAAGAAGGCTTAACTGAAGGAATAAGTGCTCTGAGAAGAAACATGAAATAAAGGTTAAAACTGTAATTTTACCATTGCAGTACATAACAGGTTTTCTCAGAGACAAAACATAGGTCAAATGGTCTAAATGAGATAAAAAGTGGGTTGAGTCAATCAGAAATGGGTTTAGGTGCAATCTAGGAATTAAATGACACTTGGTAACCCTAAAACAGACCCGCTTAAATTAACAAGGTTCCGGTCAGGATAAAAAATCAAGTAAATCTTTTAAAAATCATGGAAAAATATCCTCTAGGGTTTATAACACTTAATTTGGCCTTTGGAACCCAGTTTGACCTAGATTAGGGTCCTAGCTCTTCAATTAACCTAATTTGGGTTTTTACGCAAAATATCCAGTCAAACGTGGTCAAACCTAAAATCCAACTTCACCATTGGATTCCCTAGGTCCAAATTAGGTTTATACCAAAATTTGGACCCAAGGGGAGGTCATCTTGACCTACTTTGCAATTTAGTACACCCAAATTACAATGTGGTCCCTATCTTTTGAATATCTTTGCAGAGAGCCCCCTAAGTTCCTCGCCACCTTTGCAATCAGGTCCTGCCGCCATTGTTAGGGTAGAACCAATCTCCGACGAGGTTTAGAGAGGGATTACTCTCTAATTCCTCAGAGATTCCCTTCCAGAGATGGAAGGGGGATTCTCTGAGGAATTCCCTTCCATCTAAAGCTGATCACGATCTCTGGTATGAACCCAATCTCTCGTGCGAACGCACGAGAGATTTGGGTATCCACCCTCTTTCCATCTCCGGCGAGCCGTCAGAGTTGATTGCGCGATCTCCACGCACTAGAAAGTTCGGCCAACACCTATAAAAGGCTCCCCAGACCCGGCCACAGATCCTCAGCTTGATTTTGACGGAGATTCCCCCAAATTTCCCTCTCTCTCATCTCCGGCCAAGAGACTCGCAAGCTCCGGCGACCTCCTCCCCTCCTTCTCGTCGCTCTGCTGCCATACCAGCAGCAGAGTCAACTCCACCTCTTCCTCCCACGTTGCGCCATACCCAGCGCGCGTGCCCCTGACCTCGTCTTCGTTGCCGCTCCCTCCCTCAGGGTGCTTCTTCCCCGACGACGGTAGTTACGAGCTGTCCACTCCACTGCCTCCCTTCCTTCCAAACCACTCCAGATACCTTCTCCATCTTCCCCTCTCTCTTTTCCCCCTGTTATTTTAGTTAATTGCCCCCCGACAGTACTTGACCACCTCCACCTTCCTCGCCTCCGACCGACCTCCGGCGAGCCGCTCCCACCACTCCGCCCCTCCACACAGCTCGCCAACCCCCTCGTAAGCTCCGCCTCACCACTAGGAGCAACTTCCGCCCATCCATCATCCTTCTACACCTCCACCACAGTCCCCCAAACAACCCTACACTTCCGGCCACAGGTTGACCTAGGCATGCACGCCTAGGCCATCCTGCGGCCTGCAGCACCGTGCACCATCTTCGCCGTGCCACGGCGAAGGTGCCCAGCTAGTCTGATTAGGCCAATAGGCCGTGCTCGTGTTTGACAGGTTTCATCTCCTGCTGCCATTGACAGTCGAAGCAGCTCCAGGTGCAGCAGCTCCAGGCTCCAGGCGCAGCAGGCTTGCGCGGGTGTTGCGAAGCGATCAGGGCCTGCAAGGCGCGCTGCGAAGCTCCCAGCCTTAGCAATTGCACAAGGACTCCTCTGCGGGCGCGCACGAAATTGGGGAGGGCCAGATAGTCCCACATCGTTGAAACGCAAAACACAGGTATAGTATAAATTGTTTTTGTGTTTTATGCTTACTGCCTCCGAAAGCATAGGGGTGAGGTCCCTCACCTGACCCACGCCTGCCTCGTCCGCGGTTTCACCTCGCGGATCTGGCAGGATCCGATCCGACCCTAACCTACGCACTCCTCGCGCATCACCCACCTACAGGTGTGCCTGGTCCCGGGTGCGAATCCGACCCGATTACCCGTGTGGCTCTGGGAGAGCGTCCTCGAGCAAATTGCAGAGAAAGAGAGAGACGTTTGGGTAGAGGGACGGGAGTAGGTTTTGCATTGGTTGTGGTGTGCACAGGAAAGTAGGAGCAGAGGAAGAAGCGAACACTTAGCCGCTGCAGCAAGCGAAGAAAAGAAGGAAAAGAGGCTGAGTGTAGCAGAGAAAGAAGGAGAAGCCCTCGCAGAGAAGACAAGGAAGGAGAAAACTTCGAAGGAAAGCACAAAGAAGGAACAGAGCAGAAGAAGAAGGAACTCTGAAGAAAGGAAGCTGAGCAAGGCAGAGATCTGAGAGAAGGAAGGACTGCAGAAAAGCCAAAAAGAAAAGGAAGACAGGAGAGGAACAAAGGCAGGAAGAAGAAGCCTTCGCAAGAAAAGAAGCAGAGAAGACAGAGAAGAAGAAGGCAGAAGAGAGAAAGAAGATTACATTTAAGACGTCTGATATAGAAATCAGACGTCCAATTCTGTTTTCTTTTAGAAATTCTTTTTATATAACTCTCTTTCTTTTAATCAATTACTTTCATTTAAAAGTTGTATTCTTTGGTTTTGAAAGTACTGAGATTGCTCCCTGTGTTCGACCTCGGATACTCCGATTTTCGAGTAACAAAAAAATCTTTATTTGTTTTGAACGCTTTGTCGGCTATATTGCAACGTGACATCTCTTTAAAACCCGCACGAAAGCGTACAAACACAAATCCCCTAAGTCATTAACAAAATGTTAATAAGTAAGAAGTTGAGGGGTCATTTGTGAGGAAAACATGTTTGGAGGCCTTTCTTAAGGCTCAAGTAAGAAGCTAAAGGGATTGGATGAAAACTTCACAACCCTTATATAAGAGAGAGAAATTTAAAAATTTAAAAGAAAAATCTCATTTTTCTTCTCCCCCTCTGCCGGTGCCCCTTCCTCACCCAGCCAGCTACTGTTGTTGTAGGTGTTGTTGCTGCTGCTGCTGCTACGAGGAGGAGAAAGGAAGGAAGAGGAGGAGAGTTGCTGCTGCAACTGTTGTTGAAGTTGTTGTTGTTGCTATTATGGTTGTTGCTGCTGTTGCGTAAAAGAAAGGAGAAGAAGAGAGGAAAGGAGGTGGTGCTGCTGTTGTAGCAGCTACCATTGCTGCTGTTGATGTTGCTGCTACGATTAGGAGAAGAGAAAGGAGCTCTGACTGAGGTAGGATTTATTCTCTTGTCCATCCTCTTGTTCCCATGACTAGAAGTAGCCAAAAAGGGTTGTTTTGGTTAAAATTTCCATGTTGCTTGTGATAATGGTTGGGTTATGCCCCAGTTATGGGTTAAATCTTGGGAATGTCAAATGGAAGGTTTCCATTGTGGGTTGAAATTGATGTTGAGGTTTATAAATTCATGTGGTTTTACATGTTTACCATTGATTCCAGGTTGTAGATGTAAATGGTGGTTTGGATTAGGGTTAACAGGGTGTTTTGATATGTTTAACAGGGTGTTGAGAGCACTTAGTACCGGTACTAATGATCAATATCGGTACTAGTTGACCTAGCACCACAATGTAACGAACTGAAATGGGAACTAAGAGCACCCAGTACCGATATTGGTGATCAGTACCAATACTGGATGATTCTAGTCAGTGAACTGAGGCTGCCCAATACAGGTACTGGCTAGGTTATTTTGGTACAAGGTCAGTGGTGCCCAGTATTGATGATGGGTCCACTTTAGTGGACTAATTTAGTGCTTAAGTACATTATTATTGGGATGAGAGATTAATTTAAAGTATGCATGTTATTGACAAAATCATGTGAACACTAGACTTATCATTTCATGTATTAATTGCATTAATCTTTATATGGAAGGATTGATTATTCACTTTAAAAGATAAGGGCATCACATCAAAGCTTGATTTGAGATATGTGGGATTTTGTTCTAGCAAAATATAGCAAGGGAATATATTTTAGAGGCATCCTTATATGCCTTTCAATTATTCAAGCATATTTCCTTATTTCGTTTGCTTAAACATCACCCTCATGAATCTCTCTCTCTCCCTCAATTCTCTTTTCTCTATTTGGTAACATAGTGAAGAATCTCTTTCTCTCTTTGACTCTTTCCTTCTTTGACTCTCTCTCTCTCTCTCTCTCTCTCTCTCTCTCATTTTCTCCATATATAATAGGGATGGTAGGACAACCAAAATCATCTCCCCTCCACGGGGAGGAAACCACCCATCTCCACATCCCCTCCCCACAGGAAACCTCTCCACCGAGTGCCACCACCACCGCAAGCCTCCATCATCGGCCACATCCACGACTGCAACCTTCCACCATCGTGTCTCACCTCCAACGATCACCACCACGTCTCGCCTCTGACAAATCCATCACCGCGGTCGGTGGTGATAGCACCAACACTCGCAACTGCGTCTCCGACTTTGCAACTATGTTCCCCCTTCCAACATCTTCCTCCCTCAAGGAGGACGTTCTCCAACATCCTCTCCTCCCTTGTAGACAACCACCGAGCATCGCCTTATGGAGGAGAATCCCTTCCTCAACACCTTCATCATGTGCCTTCCACCATCGCGAGCCACCACTTCACCACGCGGCCAAGCCCGCGCGCAGCCATGCCCTCACGCGAAGCAGCCGACGTTGCCAGCCCGTGTGCAGGCTCGACTTCCTCTTCTCCTTATTCTTCTTCTTCTTCTCCAACAGTAGTAGAGGAACCCATCAGGAACCACCGTACAACCACCTCCTCGCCACCACAGTCGCGCGCCCCTCCCGTGGATAGCAGCCGACGTTCCCGCGTGACCTGCGAGCTGACCGGCCACCTCCTCTTCTTCTCCATCAACAGGGAGGAGGAACCCAACATTAACGCCGATCCCCCTCCACGCAGCCACCTCTACACGCCACCGTTCTCCATGCTGTCACCTTCGTTGAGCTCTCTTAGACCTCACGAGCTCGGCCACGTCCTCAGACAAGCCAACCACAGCCACACCCACCGGCGAGCCGCCGGCACCGCCGCCGCTCCTCTTCGTCACCAACGTCAACTCCAGCCGCTGTTCAGAGAGCCACCACCATCGGAAAGCTCTCGTCGCAGTTAACCTTCCTTGAGCTCCTCGGCCTCCGCCATCGACTCCTCTTCGCTCGAGAACAAGAGGAAGAATTCCTCTGTTTTGCATTCCAATAAAAATTACCAAATATGCCATTGCCGAAAACACTATTGCAATATTTGATCGATTAATCTACTTAAGTGAAATTGCATGCATGCCCTTAAGTGTTTATATTATTTCTCTCATGCACTTAACTCTTATATGTTGAGTTTAACACATGCATAAAATATCATCAAGGCACTCACATGACTTAAAGGAGAAAGCCCAATGTCTTAAAGTATAACTATGTTACACGCCATTGAAAGTTATTTCATGGAAGGAAAATTACATACATACCCTCGCATTCTTAAATTATCTCATGTTCCTTCTTTTCGCCTTGTTTTGAATCAGATTTGAGCACGGATTGCGCACTTGGCTAAACAAATACAAAGGAAAAATATTTTGTGAATTTATTAATCTATTCCTCCCTGTGGATACAACCTAACTCTTTGTGGTTAATTTTATTAAAATAGTTTTGTTCGGGATTTTTTCCACCACGTGATTTCACTGCGACGACATATCTTTCTGATACACATTATTTGTGCAAGCAAAAAAAATTCCCGACCAACCGGTACTGTTGTTTAGTACTGGTACTGGCTAGGTTATGTTGATACAAAACGGATGGTGCGTAGTACCGGTATTGGTGCCCAGTATTAGTACTGGTTGGAACTTGTGAATTTGGTATTGGGGTTGCCTAGTACCGATACTAAAGCTTAGTACTGGTATTGGTTGGCCATGTTGAGTTTGAGGACAGAATGTCTAAAATACATGTGGTTGTATTTGGTTATAAATTGAATTCAGGTTGTAAACAATAATTCTTTGGGTAAAGGTTATTGTACGTGGCTTTTAGATGTTAGGAACTCATCCTGAACTTAAATGCGATTTTGAGTGGGTTATCCGACGTCTGATGATCCATTAGGCATTTGATACCCTTGATCCTGACGTCTGATCCCTTAGTTAGATGTCCCTGCAACTGGATTGCCGTTCTGGGGACTAAGTCCTAGCGATTGGACGCTTGATATTACATCAAGCGCCCAATATGCTCGATTCGGACGTCTAGCCAAGGAATCAGCCAGTCACCGGTAGCTGCCGGAAGTGGGATGTTATTCTCGGACATCTGACACATGATGCTGGACATTCAATTTGAGGCTTGTGGTTCCGTTTCGCACGGAATTTTCCCACAGGAATCAGGAGCTTAATCTAATTAGTTAAACCCTGACTTAGTAACCATGAATATAAGTTAAGAATCCTGGTTAGCATTTAATGTCAGGAAACTCAAATTTTGAGCATAATTAGGACCCGGGGTGGTTGGTCCAAAATGGAAATAAAACAGACCCTCTAGTGGTACAAATCCTAATTTGGAAACAATAAAGAGAAGATTCTAAAGTGAATGCATGAGGCCATGTCGCCAGAATACCTGCGAGGCCAAAATGCGTGGTATAAACTAAACCTAATGGGTCTTGGTAAAGGCATAGAAATCCTAACATGCTAGATAAGCGCAATCTTGTAATGGTGGAAGGGAAGTTCCATTAGGAACTTTTGTAACAATAAAGATTTGGGGTCTTAACTGTATGTCGCAGGAGGTACTCCTGTACCCAGTGTAGGTCCTAGGTGAGGAGAAGATCGATTCTAGCACTGGGCTGCTAATATGAGTTTCATGTGAATCTTCACCCCTACACGAGGATAGCCATCTTGAGAGGTTGAGGGATTTACCCACCCTCTGTTAATTGTATAATTTAGGTAATCAAACGAAGGGTTTAAGTCAGGGTTTGGGAGCGGCAAACGCCTGGTACTGGTAGCGATGATAGTTACTGGTAATTGTTCAATCAAAGTAACTTAAAAAGGGACTTAAGTCTGGTACTGAAGGCACCTTGTATCGGTACTGGTGTCCCGTACTGATATCGCTTGAGTTCAGTAGCCATGGCAATGGGAGTGCCTAGCCCCGGTGCTTAAGACTAGGACCGGTACTGGTGTACTCATTCTACATCTTTGAACTCTAAAGGAAGATAAAATTTGCTTAACCTGGCTGAGAGCTGAAGTGAGAACTTTGAGATCAAGGATCTCTTGGGTTCATATTACTGACACGTGTGTAGGTACTAGTGGTCTTGATTACAGAGGATCTTGGTTGTGCAAAACCCAGGTTTCGGGCACGAAAGGCAGGTTTTGCAATCCTGGCTTGGACAAGCATCTTGACCTAGCAATAGGTCAGAATTACCTGATAACAGATGTATACTGTTTGAGTGTATTAATGATAGGGAGCAGGTCCCTGATGTTTGATAGTTTTTAAATGTAATAAATGTATTGAACTGTGTGATTCTGATAATTAGAAATCCCATGTAATGTTAGAACCTAATTTGGGGTCTAGTAGGTACCCCAATGGACAGGGATGAATGGGAAAAATTTGCAATTAGACCATAGAGGGGTGAAGCATATGTATGGGTGTGTGTGTGTGTGTGTACACCTATAATTTGAGCATGAATCTCCCTAAACACATTAAAAGCAATCTAAATTGACTAAATAATGGCTTGAATCTCACGAGATGACACCTATGACTCGATCTAAGTCTAATAAGAGAAAATGCATGGATCTTAAGGTCTTGAGTAAGACCCCAGGGGATCCATGAGGTCCTTAGGACTGTGTTCCGGGCACGGAACCCAAATGAAATTAATGAGATGGTAAGTCAAGTAGGTGAGCTCGTAAGGCTGCCCCTTAGACTTGGTGAACCACGGGTTCACTACTTGGGTAGAAGATCCGAGCTGTTGTGGTAGCAAGAGGCTACCAAGGAGATTTGCCTCAGAACAGGAAGGTTCCTAGGTTTGGTGACAAGCCTTGGGGCTGTCACTGGTGTTTGGTACTTGGATGTACTCGAATCCGACTCGATGTGAAGGTACTCGAGCAAGAGGCTCACTAGGCGCCTACATATGCAGAGATGGCCGGGGTACTGAGATGGATTGGTCGAGATCTCATCCGACAGTGGATTGAGAGGGCACACTCGAGGACTGTGCTCCTATAAGGAGTTGCTCCTAGCAGGAGCATTGGTGTGGCTCGGCAATTCTGGCCAATCATGTGACAATGATCTGGTTTGTTCTATGACTAGTCCTTGTTGGACACCGTTTGGGCTCGTGTTTCGTGATCACAAGCCATAGGCTTGGGTAGCTCCCAAGAGGTGCAACTCTTCTAACTAAAGTTAGCAAAGTACTCAATACATTGAGAATGGGCACACCTTTCTAGAGGATTACAAGACTGCTAATCTCTCCCTTGGCCAGGGCGAGACTATTAGGCTAGGATTCAAAGGAAATGATGCATCTCAATCTCCTCTAGTAGAGAGGGATGATTTTCAGAATCTGATCATTGAGACGAGTGAGGGAATAAATTATTATACCAAATGTAAGGAAAGGAACTTGGATAACTTGTTAATGGGCTATTGAACCAAGGTGATTTGTTGTACCAAGTAGGGTTCGAGAAACTAGAACCTAGAGTGTGGGTTTAGGCTAGGAACTAGCTAGTAATTAAAACTGTACATTATCTTGTTTGGTTGAGATACAGTAGATAATTATTCCCTGCTGAGCCGATTGGCTCATCTCTACTTTGTAACCTACTTTCAGGTTGTTGTTGAGGGTTGTCAATGTACGGGATTTGTCGCTGCGCAAATGTGCATGCTCTGTTAACAGGTACATTTTATGCTTTGGTTTACAACAAGTTTATGTTTGTTACTGTTTTCCCGTTTCAATTTTGTGCCATTCTTTCGAATTTTCTTCCATTTTATATTGTAAATGGAACTCTTTTTAGCTTGACTTAGTTGGGTACAACTTGAATTAAATAAACCAACACCTCTGTTTTTTCCATCGCTCGGGTCAGCACCTCTTTCTTTTCCGTCCCTCGGGATTCTAATCTTCACTTAGGGATTTGGGTTTTGGGGTGTGATATCACACCATCGATCCCCTTCGCAGCCACACATCGCCACTGGTGCTACGACAATCACCGGTGGCCTCCCATTTGTCGACAATCCCTACCGATCTTCCTCTCCCTCACTCATTCTTTCCCCTTCCTCCCTCGTTCCCCTCTCCCTCGCATTTTCTCTTTTGTCTCTCCATTTCTCTCTCTCTCGTTTTGTGATGTGGGAACTCGGGGGCAACCGTTTGGGTTTTATAAAGCAGGAGAGAGGAGGGAGAGGCGGTGGGGTTGAGATCAGGAAAGGTATTTATTTGATTATTATTATTTTTAAAGAAACATCTTACGTATGATTTTTAGTTTAGGAAATAAATAAGAATTTTTATTTTTATTTACAACTACGTGTACTTTCACAAGGATTAAATGGATTTCGATTTTCCTAGAACACCTATCACTAGAATTGTTACAAGATAGGGAATCAGATAAAATTTTTAGATTATCAAACAGAGGTCTGCAACATGTGATCCCCAAGGTAGATCGTGTGTGACTTTGCCCACGATTCACATACGTTTTGCGCATTCGAGGTCTAATCGTTACACGGAACATACCGTAGAAATCTTTGTGACACTAGAAAGATAACGGTACTTTCAGATTGTTGATCTGAGGTCCAGATTTCAAAAATGAAAAATATACGATTTTCCATCCAATTACGCATTTTAAATTCATACACGCTCTGATTTGCATACGAAAAGTGTCGATAGATTTGTTTTGACACGTTTGGTCTGAAATGACTCGAGAATCCGAGTTCAGGACATTACAAGGAGGTTGTTTGAAAGAGGGATAAAAAAAAAACAAGTTCTAAATAAGGAATGATTTGTTGGTTCCTCCATTTCCAAAGCCTTGGATGATGGTATATGTTTAACTACGAAATAAAGTTATCACATCAAGAAATAGATTTGAAAAAGTAAGTATCTTAGCATACATCATATGTCAATAAAAGTTTTTTGCTCACATTAGATTTTAAATGTTATAAGTCATATCAAGTTAAGAAATAAATGAATGAAATCTTTATTTTTCCCTTCTTAAGAGGACCTTGAGTTTTGTTTGGTAGATATTTAAAGTTTAAAATTTGATAAAGTTTAACTCAAGGTGAGATAAGTGGGGAAGAGGAAAATTAGTAAATGTGAATGTGATTTTGAGTTAAATGTTATTATTGATTTTTATTTTTATTTATATTAAAAATAAATTAGTAAAATAGATTTGACATGTGAACGTTGTAATTTAGAATAAATTCATAAAAATAAATATAATTGCTTAGAGATAAACGTGATATCATAATAGATAGAAAGTAAAATTTTTTATCATTTATACATTGTTTACTTTATCTCACTTTAGATCTCTGCCAAACTAAGTCTTGCGCCAGAGATGGCAAAGACATCACTCGAGTAGGGCCCTTGATCCACTTGGCAAATATCCACCTCCACGGTCCACTTCCCTGCCTTGGGCAGACGGGGGACGGCCCCTTCGCCCTACCGTGGGCCCCACCCACATACCCTTTTTATACGCACGGCATGCACTGGTATTCGCGTCTCTGCTGCTGCGAAAACGGAAGGGAAAACCCCTCCGCTCCAAACCTCGAAGAAATCAATCCGAGAGCTCCGCCATCTCCCTTCCTCTCTCTCTCCCTTCTCTGCTCCCCAGAGATCCCTCCAGCCAAAACCCTAATCGCAAACAGGTGGCGAAAGCTCGCCCTCCTCTCGATCGATCTATAACTTCTTGCGGCGATATGGATTCTGATCGGTGATTACGGATGCTTCAGGTTGCGATTCGAGGGGAAATGGCGATGAGGTGGGAGAGAGTGCACGCGAGGGATGGGGGGAGGGGCCCCGGGAGGAGGTGGGGCCACACCTGCAACGCCGTGGAGCGGGGAAGGTTGCTCTACGTGTTCGGAGGGTACGGGGAGAGCAACTGCCAGACCAACGACGTGCATGTCTTCGATACTGGTGGGTTCCCCTTCGAGGTGATGGCGTCTCTGCTCTTTCTTGGTTGGTTTTGGATCTGTTTGTTGTTTTAGTGGATCCTTTTTCTGTTTTCATTTTCTTCCGTTTCCGGTTCGTTTTGTTTGTGGCGAGTGAAGTTTTGATCTTCGAATGTGCGTTTGCGTTTTTTTTTTACTCCTTTCATCCTCTGTTTGCTTCAGCATGTTTTGGTACGAGGAAATTGGGGGAGGGAATGGAAAACCAGTTCCCTTTTCCATTTCTTTCTTTGTTTGGAGAATGCCACGGACCTGGAATTAAGATTCCATTTGGAAGTGCGATTCCCTCGTCTTAAGGAAATGAGATTCCTTTGAGGGGAGTAAGGAATCCCAGTTCCTTCTCTTGGTGGAAGGGGAAGTGACTAAAGCACCCTTCCATTTATCAACCAAGAATATTATGCCGAAAAATATATTATTTTACTCTATTTTAAAATATACCATTTTGAATATTTTAGTATGTTTATTTAGTTGGTTATTTAGTTTAAGAAAATAAATTAGGATGTCGATCAGGGTTGGTTTGGCAAGGATCTATTTTAATTTGATTAGATTCTAAGTAGAGATTTGTTTAGAGAATTTTTATCTTTTATTTTGAATTTTTGCAATTTTCCTCTGAAAACCCTACTCTTGGGGCATGCCAAAGAGATTATAGTTGAATTAAATTAAGGATTGAATCTCTTGTCACCTTAGCTTACAAAATTCCATTGCTTCTTGTTCTCCTAATACCCATCTTCCAATTTCTGATCCCTAAATTCTTCCCTGCACCAATTGGTATGCATGTATGGTTTCTTGACATTCCTACAACTTGACAATCCACCACAACAAGAAAAAAGAAGCGCAAAGAAGATTTGATTTTGAACAAATTTGATTGATCAAAATTATTTTTGATGGATCAAAAGAACTGTTCATTGATTGATCAATTTTGAAATTAGTTGATTAAATAGCGTAGATTTTTTTTTTTCAAAAATCATTTGAAAACACTGATTGATTACAAAATATTTTAGTCGATTAAATAATATCATTGGTCTTTTGGGTTTTTGAAAAACTTAGCATTTTGGTTGATCAAAATGGATTGGCTTTGGGCCTTTGAAAAAATTTTCATTTTGGTCGATAATTAATGTTTTGATCGATTGATTTATTATTTTGATCAATCAATTTGTGCAGGAAGCAAGCTGAAAATGAAAGTTACTTGAGCACATGCAAATTGGTTGATTGAGGAAGTATTTGGCCGATCATTAATTTACTCCCATTGTATCCAACGAGTTACAATTGACGTTTTCGAACCGTATCAAAATCAATTTTAGTTTTAAGAGGTTCTTTATATATTCTAATAAAAAACTCAAAAATATATGTCATCAAAAAAACACTTTGGAAGACTTCATCTTCTTCATTTCTTCAAGTCTTCTTGATTGATTTGGTCAATCCAATCTTTTCACAATGCTTATCCTTGTGTTTGCACATACAAGCTTTCAATCTTTTGAAACGTAAGGTATCCAGTTCATATAAATATATTGATTTATTTATTATCAAAATCAAGGGTATCAACATGTTTAATTTAGAAACTGAGATTTTTTTTTATAATAATTTTGGCAAGGATGTACTTTAGGATTTGATTAGATTCTAGATTGGAATTTGATTAGAAATGTCTTTTGATTTTCTGCTGATTTAGAATTTGTAATTTGTTTTCTATAGAAGCCACTCTTTGGCCGTTGTCCACGAGATGAGAGTAGAATTAATTTTAAGTTTCATGCCCTTGCCGTATTATATTTCATCTCTTGGTTCTGCTTCTCATCTCAATTTTGCAAGGTCATCTTCGTGCTTTCCCCTACCAAATTCCCACGCAACAAGCATGTTTCTTCCCTCTTCCTATCCCCATCTTCCGATTGTTCACCCCAAATACTTCCATCTGCATCAATTACTGTTTTCAAAAAAGATTGAAGATGGAACAAAGCATAAGAAGGGTTGATAATGATGATTACACTGATTTGATTCAAGTAGTCTATTTATTCAACACAAAAGGATGATAAAGAAGATGATGGCTTAAAAAAATGGATGAACTTTAATGGTCCTGTGGTGCTTGATCATAAAGGAAGTCGAGATCCTGAAACAGCTGATCCAATGAGTGTTGATATTGTTATGGAAAGTGGTTTGGGTCGTAGAACTGGCATTGCTACTAGAGGGTTAAGTAGAGATGATCATGTTTTTTTTCCTTTCTGTTGCTGGAACAAGGTTAAATTATATAGACAATGATGGTGGGGATGATAGTGCTTCTGGTGCGGTGATGGCAATAGAAGAAGTTGATGCAAGTGGTGGGGCTGGTTAGAGTTGATGCACACTTTTTTCTGATGTTGGACTGGAATATATGCAAAGATAATAGATAGAGAGTTGGTGACAAGTTCTATAGTGTCATGGACTTTGGTATTCAAAGATGTGGATACTAGTAGTATCATACTACCGAGGCAATGGTTACAGCTGGGTACATGTTTACATGCTTACTGACACACGTCCTTGCCTTTGGATTTATAAAACAACCCATAATAGGATTAATAAATCTAAGGATTGTAGCGTAAATCTAGCTTAGAGAATAAGGAATATATACTATTTAACTTTGGAGAAGCAAAATTACTTGAAAGATCCAACAAATAGGAAGACAAGACACTTGCAAGAATTCTTATCACCCTAACAAGCATGCAACAATAGTGCTGGGTAAAAACAAGTTACTGAGTTACCTATGTTGACCTTAAAATATGGTAAGAATTTAGGAATTATATGTAACACCACCCATTTTGCTGAACTTGTCGATGCATTATTCATATTTGGCAAAACATCGCTAACACTCCTGCATTTTAGCATTACATGTGTATTGATATCGCCCTATGTCAGCAAAATACTTATACCCTTTCTGCTTTTGACCTCCTTGTAGTTCAATTTCCGTATGGTACTTCTGTCCAAGATTAGACTTGGCATTGGATCCTACTTTTCCTTCTCTTTTCGCCCTTGGTGCCATGTATGAAATTGTTGGAATGGGACCACAAAATCTAGTCCTAGAGACAATAAGAATTGAAACATTTATTCCTATCATCCATAAAAATTCCAATTGCATGAGTCTTGACTCTCATAAGTCAAAGTCATGACTTGGAAGAATCGAACCATGTTACAAAAATAACTTAAAAGATAATCATAAACTATGATTACCAAAGCCAATACTTGCTAAAAATATCCTAATGATAATTAAAAACATGCAACTACATATAACCTATTAAGAACTCAAATCGGAAAATCATCCATGGGCAACGAAAAAACCCTACAAGAATACAGAAGAAATGACCCAAAATATAACCTAAATGACCTAAATGACTGAAAAAGCAACAATACGTATGACAAAGATATAACCTAAACAAAACATGTTTGGTCCAAATAAAAGTAGAACTGTAGAACCACTTGATTAAGGCAAATAAGAGTAGAGAAGTAACAACTCAATTAGGTCTTATCAAGTTAAATAGTACAGGCTCTTATCAAATAACATTAAACAATAGAACTGTTGAAGATCTTATCAAATACCAGTCGGAACTTTTTTTTTTTAATCAAATACCAGTAGGAGAGAGGAAAAACTATACCAAGTAAGACTTGATTAAACACCAAATAAACATATGACTTGAAAAAACAACCAAATAAGCTTGTCTCTTCAGGGAGAGAGGAAGAGTTGGACTGAAGTTGGAGACCGGAGTTAGAGATGAACTGGCACCAACAGGGATGAAATCTGGTGGAGGAGACCAGAGGTAGAGGTTGGGGATGGACCAATGATGAGACCAGTGACCTTCGCAGACAGTGTTGGAGGCCAAAGATCAAAGAATAAGGAGGTGGTGAACTCTCATGGTCTTTCGATTGGGTTTTGGGCTTTGTGGGGTGGGAGGGGTATTTTGATTGGGGTTATTTGAAATATTAAGTCATTTGACTGGTGTGACTTGCATGACTTGGTTAAGGGGTTTCTCGAGTGAAGTGGTGCCTTGCTTCTGCCTCAGTGCTTTAGTGCCTCAGCATTGCCTTGCCATGTTGAGGCACCCGCCTCTCTGCAGTTGCTCGAGGCTATCCCCTTGGTGTGATTTTGTGCTGTCTTGCCTCGAGATGTGTTTTTTAAAATCATGCTTCTTAGGAAGTAAGAACTAGAAAATATGTTGATCCTCTCAAATGCTCTTTTTCCATTTTGAAATTCCTGTAACACCAGCATAACATTGTGCCACACCACTGCTTGGAAAAAATGGCATCGGGCTCCACCATCATCTGAAATACCTTGAAGAACAACAGACAAATAAACACGTGGACCTGGTGCCTTTTCCATATTCAGGCCGTCCATTGCCTCAACCTTTGTCTCTGAAGACAACTGTGCCAAAGCATCTTCTTGCCCTGCAGAAATGTGGGAAGAGCCCTTTCCCATCAACCTCCACTTACAACAAAGATGTCCCCTCGGAAAGAAAGGCATGAAAATTCTCATTGATCATAGCAATGATCTTCTTGCTAACTCTACAAATAGATTTCCCAACTTTGATGGTCTCTATATGATCGGATCTTCTCCGCCCATTTTCCGCCATGTGGAAGAAATGGGTATTGGCATTGCCTTCTTTCAGCCACAATTGCCTTGACTGCTGTGTCATTTGGATTCTTTCTTGTATGGAGATGGCATTGTCGAGGCAGTTGGAAATGGTACTTCAATCAATGGTTAATATTGGTTGCATACAAGAAAGATATACTATGATTCTGCTTATTTGGATTCTTTCTTGACTACTTTCTTTCTTCTATTCCTCATCCATCATACCACAGTGGGGATAGCAGTGAGTTGTGGACATGGTTGTGGGATTTTCTTAAACTACTTTATTCTCCTTTATTCCTATGGATGCTGAAAATTACTCTTCTATCACCACGTTCAACAAAAGTTCTACCAGCAACCATGATGATCAACTTCAATTCTGGTTGAAGACGAGGGATAGAAGACAATCAATATCCTTGGCTTGGAATAATGCCTATGTTAGTGGCATGAGATATCAATAACCTATTATAAGGTGATTTATTCTCGTTTGTGATGAGGGAGGACTGACGTGACTATGAGGAAAGGGTATCTTGCAATAGAAAAGGTTTTGTTCAAGGTTGGACCACAAGTTTCTTTGATGCACATGATGGATCATGAGTGAGTAATAGAAATTGTAAATTGGCAATTCTTACTATTTGTGCTTCTATTTTCAATTATATGTGACTTTGAATTTCTTATCAGCTGCTACTGCATCTTTCATATAAATGAACATAGCCTCACCCTTCGAAGAAAAAACAGATGGACATAGCCTTGGAACATCCAACAGAAGTGTAGATTTGTATTCAGTTATTCATTAAGATTTAGTAACCACTGAAACTGTAATTATGAAATTTGAACTTTTTTGGGCCATTTTACGACATTTCATGAATATCAGTGGCATGATCCAAATATGGACATTTTTAACTTGTCGAAATGTTGTAGACATCACCTAATTGGTCCTTGGTAGAGTGGTGTCTATAATATGCACATGTGACAACATCATACTTACCTTCATTTCTTATTGAATTGCCCTAGCTCTAAACATTTTCTGCTGGCACAGTGATTTTTCTGTTGTCCAATTTGACTAGTATGCAATGACCTGATGTAGATTGTGCATAACGGAACTTCTAACCAATTTAAAATCCATCCAAGTTTTATATACCTTGGCTCTGAACCCTGTTAAACATAATGCCTTCAGGATGCCCAAGCCTGAAAGCTGCAATGATTTTTATCTGATACATAAGGATTATTTATAAGGTCTATATCCAGATATATATATATAAAGGGGGGATAGATAAGGTGCATAGGAATAGGTGTGGGATGTCCCCTGATTGTTGTTTGGAATGCCGAACAAACTGCTGAATAAATTTCTGATGTGTCAAATAAGTGTCGGGGATGTTTGATATGGGATAAACTATGGACTAAAGTTCCCCCAAGTGGTGGAGAATGGAACAGGCTTCTCCTAGGATAAGGACCATAAACCTGTGTTTTCCCATCCCCACATTTATCTTATGCCAACCATGGACTTTCCCTGGGTTGCAAACTTTCTAATGGGCCATAATTATTATCATTTTTTTCATCCTTTGCAATAACAAATGGCTGTACTTTGTTTCTTAGTGGAAAGTGGTTGCAATCTAGGAGTCCTTATTGATATAAGTGGATGCATTGCAGGTCTTTTAGTTTGTCTTTGTCATTGTTCTCCTGCCAATCAAGTGCCAGTGATTTTAATTTGATTTGTTCCTCCCTTAAATGTGTTTGTATGAGCATATATTGGACCTTTTTCCTCTGCCTTTTGAAATACTTAAACATACCTTGTATTTTTATTTTGATGATTCCTTTAATAATATCTATAGTTGCAATATGATGCCCTCCTAAATGCTTTTCTGGTGTAGGGTTGTTTCTGTTCTTGTTAACAATAGGCTTCTAAAAGTACTAGCTGTATTCTCCGAGCACATGCCTATCATGATGCTTCTTGTGGTCACAGATTTTGTTTTGTTTTGTTTTTTTGTTTGTGTTTTTGTTTTTGGGTGAGATGCCAAGCACTTTTCAGCAGGGCTCAAGCATCTAATTTTCATGTAAGGGCAGATGATCCTGATGGCACAAATTTCATAATTCTTATATCTAAACTTAACCAAGTTAAAGCATAAGATGATTTTTTTTTTTTTGATGTCTTTAGTGTTTCATGATTTCTTATTATAATATGCAATGTTATTTATTTCTGCTGATTTTGCAATCAGAGTTTTATTGTTGACAGTTAATCTGACATGGAGTAAGCCTGTGATGACTGGAATTCCACCTTATCCTAGAGATAGCCATACAGCTACCACAGTTGGAAACAAGCTTTTTGTTTTTGGAGGAACTGATGGAAGCAATCCACTGAATGATTTACACATCTTAGATACATGTATGTTCATAACATTGCACAAAAGGAAATATTTTAGATTTTCTTTTGTTTTTTTTTTCAGTTTTGATATGCATTAGTAGGATTGCCACTTTTAAATTTGTCTTGATTTTATTGCTAATTATTGATTATTCCATATCTCTATTATGTCTCTGTCAATATGCCAATAATTAACTTTTTTGTTTGGTATTACTTGCCCTTTTATTACGTTATATGCCTTGCATGTGCAAACTTTGATTTAAGTATTTGATATTTAATACTTAGACAAGAGTAAATCAATGCTTGGAAGTTGGAAAAAGGCCAACATGTAATTTGTAGAATGACCTTGATGTAGAAAAATGTTGGGATTGGGCTCTTAAAAGATAAAGATGAAATGACTTTGGTTTGTTCAAACTTCAGGGTAGAGACGGGTATATTTCATTTTTAGCTAGGAACAAAGTAGGGGGAGTGGGGCACATTTGTCCAACTCTGAATCTAAGTTCTTGGGTTATGCCCTTGGTGGTAAGATAGAAACAGTAATCAACTTGCGCATGTTCCTCAGTGATATCCTCCCATCATGGACTTTTCACCTATTGTCATTTCTTGTTCTCAACTCATGCTCTTACTCATTATGGCAGGTTTATAAGATATGGATTAGATTGACTCTTGGCACCCTTCTTTCTGCTTAAGGTATACTCTTTTACAATATGTTGGGACCCACTCTAGAATGAGATGTTGATTTCTGTTGTGAGACTGTTGGCTGTTGTGGAAGACTAAAGCACCATTAAAGGTGCAATTTTTGCTTGGGAACTAAGAAGGAATATGGTTTTAATGAAATAAAGTAGAAGAAAATGGAACCTGGCCTTGGATGCAACATGCCTTTTGTGTGGTGTGGCGGAGGAGAGTATATATCATCTTTTCTTCAAGTGCAACCATGCTTCTAGAGCTTGGTTCGGGATGACAATTCTGTGAGTCACTGTTGAGTCTTTTGATGATTTCTGGAGATCTTTCTAATTTAGAGGCTTGAGTCAAGGTTCCAACCAGTGCAATGCTAACAAAATATGGGCTGCTCCTTTGTCTTTGCTGTGGGCTATTTGGCTTGAACATAACGCTATTGCTTTTGATAATGCATGGCCATATGTAGAGAGTACCGTGGCAAGAGCAAGTCTACTCTAGAGGTGTGGTGTTCAGTCAACTTGTAATGTAAGCATATTTCTCTCTTTTTGCTATAAAATGCGGGGGGCTGCTGATCTCAAGCAACAACCCTTTTACTTCTTAAAAAAAAGGCATTCCAAAGTCTGCAATGTTTTAGAATCCCAACTTCTTTGATCGGATTTCATAAGTTTTGACCCTCCTAGAGGGCAACCAAGGGGGAAAGCCATTCATCAAAATTAGTGCAGAAAAGGTGAGAAAATTGCCGGAGTTAATTTTCAAGTGGGTGTAGGATTGTCAGAGTTAGTTGTCAAGTGGGTTTACATATGGACAACATTATGCACCTCAAAGTTTCATTTGATCAAAAGGAATTGCTAACTTCTGCTATCTTTTCATGTTTGATCGAGAATTAGTTTATTTTATTTTATTTTATTTATTGGATGTCTCTGAGGAGACATTGACTGAGAAATTTTGTGCCTTTGGTTCATTCTGGTACTCTTTTTAAGAAGTACAACTGAGGAACCCTAATCTTCATTAGGCAGAATTATGGTGGGTATGCTACAGTACAGAACTCAAAAATAAAGGGACAAAGCATGAAATGTAAGCAGTCTGCTCCTTAAGATATATGTGAGCAGTGATGATATATCCTTTTAATAATATCTACATGGTGACAACGAGCATCCACATTTGTGGTTTCCCCACGAAATCCTAGTTGCTGGCAATCAATGCTGCTCTACATCTCCTTTGGATGGACATTTATTTTGTTCTTACTCTTGCAATGGATAGGTTCCTTGTGAGATAGATGTAGTGGTTTTTGTCTGGCAAGGAATGGCCTAGATATTGAGCCAAATGAGTTGAGCCAAGCTTGCTCGAGCCAGGCTTAAATAAGCTGGTTCGAGCTCAACTCATTTGAGCTTGAGATGGCTCGATAGTCAAGCATGCTCATTAATCCTTGTGTCTAAATGAGTCCTCGAGCTTGGCTCATTTAAAGCTTGAGTTGTCTTATGAGCCACAAGAGCCCATCTATCGCTTAAATGAGTTCTATTTGATTTTTCCTTTTTTTTAGGGAGAAAACTAGTCCTATTTGATGGTGGGATTTTATGCTTAGACCACTAAGTTTCCATGTTTATGCTTAACTCTACAACATACGTATGTATGCACATACATACATGGGAAAAGTATCTTTTAAGCACAGTGTTCCACATATACAAAGAAGGTATCCACATCTAGCAAGATTGAATGATCTAAACTATTTTGAATGGATAATGAAAGAAGATAATTAGGGAGATGCTGTTTGATTTAGTTATTGTGATTAAAATGAAAAATTATTAGAAAGAACAGGAACAATGGTACTTGTAACACAAATCTATGTAACCAAGTTTTCTTGTAGTAGTGCCATGCATAGTTTGTAAAAATTGGTTGTTGATCATTAACTTGTAATATTGTGATAATTACTTGTAAAATAAAAGTGATGACTTGTAAAAACAACAAAGGAAATTGTGCTGGTTATTTGACACTAAATGAGCACCATGCTCAAAATGTAACACCCCTATAATGTAGGAAAATTATCCATTGAGCCTATGTGCGTGTGTGTGTGTGTGTATTACATAAAAACTAAATGAGCCAGAACTTAAGTTAGTGAGCTAAGCTAGGATTGGCTCAAGCTTGGCCTGATTAGGTAAACGGGTTGGAATCTAGTTTCAAGTTTGGCTCAAAAACTCAATGAGCTAGGCTCATGAGCCCTTGTTGAGCCTAGTTTGAGCTAGATGCCTAGTTAAGCTCGAGTTTGAGTGGTTGAATGCCACTACGTCCAGCTTCTTCCCCATAATAACCTGAAGCTCCTTTTTTCGTGATGCCTTTAGGTGCATGAGATTCCTTATCCCTACATTCGTTTTTGCTTTTGTTGAGGGTTGTGTAATAAGTGCTTATTTAATGTTTTCTTTATTATCGATGAACTTCTTTATACCTTGCTCGTATCTCTATATATTGAGATGTAGGGTTTCATAATAAATATATTACTTATTTCTTTCAACTAGGCATCAGAGTGGCGATCCTAGGCTGGCATTTGGTACTCTCCTTGAACCCCCCATTTTTCTTCTTTGCCAACCAAAATATTAGTTTTTTTTCCTTGAAAGATTTTCTGTTGAGGGAAGAAATTGATGATCACTCTACTGATCTCGTTGCCATCAACCTTTAGGGGGGTCCTTGGGCCACCACACACCCTTCGGTGACCAACCGTCAGACCATCGTGCATGGCACCAGTGGCTGGTACTATTGCAATCGACCTCCACTAGTGGTAGGCTGTAGCCCAGTCACTAGTTGGGTCACTCACTGGAGGTGTTGCTCGGCATTGGTCCACCTTGACGACAATCGGCTAACTCTAGTGACCCGTTAAAGTGTCGCTAGTTGGTCAGTGGATTGTTGGTTCGCTTCGTTTTGATTTGAAATTGATTTTCTTAATTTGATTTCATGATTTAAGTTAATTCGAACAATTTTCTCACATCTTGGGGCTTTAGTTCGCGTGAGAGATGGCATCTTTGGATTCTTCGGATGCCACTTTAGAGATGAGAGAAATGAGGGTCTACAAGAACTCATTTTTTGGTTCAATGATTAAGTTGGATGAGACCAACTACTCGTGGTGGTCTTAAACTTTTCTCATGACCATGGGGGTGGGGCTTTTTTTTTGAAGGCGAAGAAATGAAGTACTTTAAAGGTACTCACCCAGGTATATCCATTAAAATTAGAAGAAAATTACATGGGAATTATATTAAGAGACGCTATTGCAGAACTCCAACTGGGAGGAGATAAAGGAGATAGCATTTTCAACATAAGGGTGGTTCCCCCTAAAGATCACCCCATTCCTCTCCAACCAAATACCCTAAAGGATTGACAACACTTTGGTTTGCTCCTTCCTCGACCTGAAGGTATTACATCTAGCTTGCGTGAGACCTCTATGGAAGGACATCCAGAGGAGGGACATAATAAAGAGCATATTCTTACTAAATTAGAGCCCAATGAGAAGAAAGGCGAGTAGGCTACTTGGAAGGGTAATGCCATGGTTTATGCTTGGATCATGAATTCTGTCATCCCAATATTGGGGATGAGATCATGTATCATAAGACTGCCAATGAGAGGTGGGATAAGCTGAAAGATACATATTTATATGAGAAGAAGAGTGTTATTACTATTGAGCATTGTACCTTTGCTGCACTAGGATTGGCACATGATATTGTGACTATTCCTAGGAGTGAGTATGAGATACTATTTCGAAGACTTCATTGGCATGATACATCTTAGGTAGCAATTGCATGTAAGTCTTAGGTAGAGGAAGTGGACTAGCTAGTTGATTCAGATGCATTCGAACACATATGTGGTGATGCAAGACAATTTTCCACACTTAGATCAATCCCATTAGGCAGGACTATATTGGTAGTTGATGGACGACATTCCCCCATAGCTGGTGAAGGGAAGGTTCATGCGACTCCTTACATGAAATTGAAGAATGTCCTAGCTCTAGATTTTCCTTTGAGTTTGCTCTGTGCTAGTTGGATTTTGAAGGAGTTGAGTTGCAGGGCGATATTTTATGTTGTATCTCTCACATCCAAAGGTGTTATATAGGATGCACTATTTGGATGCAATGCAACCATGAAGGTGGTGTTTATCACCTTCTACACTCACTTTATGCTGGTCATGTCTCTCTTCCATTAGGAACTGCTTCTAGCTACCTGTGACACATCCGGTTTGGTCATCTCCCTTTGCATAAGCTTCAAAGGATGCTACTATAAATTCCACCAATAGCTACCTTTCAATGCTAAGCATGCCAACTTGGAAAACATCATAGGTGTGCATTTTAAAGGAGCCAACATTGGAGTTCTGAAATCTTGTTCCAGTTACTCCATCTGGATATCTAGGGACCTAGTCGAATCTCGAATTGTATAGGACAGATTTTATTTAGTGGCAGTGAATGATTTCTCCCATCTTACTTGGGTTTTTCTATTGAAATCCAAGTCTGAAGCTAGTATATGATCAGAGCCTTCTTGAGAGAAATCAGAAATTAATTTGAGGTTAAGTTGAAAATCATTCGATTGCTCAAGGGCTTTGCACCAGCTCCCTTCCTTCTATTAGGAATATGAAATCATCAACCAAACAAGTTGTCTTAGATGTTGCAAAGACTTTTGATTCAAAACAATGTATTAGATAGGTACTAGGGAGATGTAGCTTTGATTGCTTGTTATCTCATCAACTGGATGCCATATGTGGTTCTTGACAAGCAGGTTCCTTATTCAGTTATATTTTCTGATTGTGAATTGTTTAGGGTATTACCTAAGGTCTTTGATTGTGTGGCATTTATGCACATTCACGGTTCTAATAGGGTAAGCTTAGCCCTTGTGTTGTCAAGTGTTGGTTATGATTTGGTTGGGAGGTGCCACTATATCAGTGTTGGTGTTACATTCCATGAGTTAGTCTCTTACTATTCTATGTTTGTGTCCCGCATTTGCATTCTTGTACTTGAGGATGTTCATGTCATACCAATTTCTATACCCTTAGATGCTCCATAGAGGAAGTCACCTGAGGGTCCATCTCAGTGATTTAAATGTCGACGGCATGCTGTTAGCAAGGGGGTTTTCGGGAGGAGGGCATGTTGATACGGTTAAGGGATCGATTTGCAGGAGTGTCGGTGAAATATCGATAATTTCGATGGCATGCCGACAATATTGTCGGCATGTTGATAGGTGCCGCTGGAGGGAAGGTGGTCTGCAGGGAGGGAGTTCGAAAATTCGAAATTCGAAGGTTGTGGAGGAGGGAAACATTGGAGGGAAGCTGGAAGCTGGTTTGGCGGGTGAGAGAAGTTGGGACACACATTGGAGGGAAGCTAGAATCTGGTCTGGTGGGAGTCCAAAATTTGAGAGAAAGCTGGTCCCACACACACACACGCACACACACACATGAGTTCGGGCTTCAATATGTCATTTTTTATATGTCCTTCAAGTGACCGCACACACATTTCGGGCTTCAACATGTCCTTATTTAGTTGTATGTGGCCTTCAACGTGTTCTTAACATGTCACACACACACGAGTTCGGACTTCAATATGTCATTTTTTACCTAACATGTCCTTCAACATGTTCTTAACATGCTAATATTTGATTTTTTTGCAATTGATATCATTTTAATCACTTGTCATTTTTGTCGGCATGCATTGGCATGCTCTCGGCATGGCTTCGAAATGGCATTTTTTCGGGCCATCGAAATCGTTGAAATCTACCATTGAAAAATGAACATTTCCACGGCATGCACACTTACAATTTCATCGGCACGACGTCAAAATCGGCATTTCGAACCTTGGTCCATCTCCTTTTAATGGTCGTCTTGAGAGCATGCTTGAGAGTGTTTATTCTCATCGTCCTAGACAGGATCCTCCTCTGCCAGCACTAGGGCCATCATCATCATTTCCTGAAACTGTCTCGTCATGGAGTATCCAATATCGTCCACAACATTCCAAGATCTTAAGCCGACTCTCCACCACTTGTGTTGGTTGAGGCAGATGAGTCAGTAAGTGATTAGTGTGATGTTGATCTTGATTTACCGATTGCCTTAAGGGGACCATACATGCACCATTCACCTCATTTGCAAGCATGTCTCTATGCCCAATTTGCTACCTGAGTATAAGAAGTTTTCCATGACACTTTCTAGTGTATAGGTACCTACTTCGCATCAACAAGCTCTTCTTAATCTAAGGTGATGACAAACCATGGAAGATGAGATACTTGCCTTTATCTCTCACTGTACTTAAGATCTTACAGTAAATCCCTTTGGGGCCATTGTGGTTGGTCGCAAGTGGGTATTTGCTGTTAAGTATAATCTAGATGTTACTATTGCCAAATACAAGGCACTCTTGCTTGCCAATTGCTTCACGCAACCATATGAGGTTGACTTTTTCGATACCTTCTCCTTAGTGGCATGCCTACCAACTGTCATGATCCTTATCTGTTGCTATTTAGCGAGGCTGTCTAGTTGGACGTTAAAAATGGATTCTTGTATGGTGATCTACAAGAAGTGGTCTATATGCAGTAATTGTCGAGTTATGACTCTTGGGTGGAGTGTTCCAAAGTTGGTTGCTTTCACAAGGAAATTTATGGCTTTAGGGTTCCAAAAGTTGTCAAAAGTTGTGGATTCTATTTGCAGATGCTTCTCAAGACTAAGGCCTGAAAAAATCCGTGAACGGGAGAGAGACTGAAAGATGGAGGTGGATCGAGAGGAAGAGGAAGGTTGTGTGCAAGGTTCGAAATGTCGATTTCGATGTCGTGCCGATGAAGTTCTAAGTGTGCATTTCGTGGGCATGTCGAGGGCACATCATTGAAATGCCTATTTTTCGATGGGCATGTCGATGAGCATGCCGAGGCCACGTCGTGGGCATGCCGAGGGCATGCTGATGCATACTGACAAAAATAACAAAAGTGGTTAAAAAAATCAGCAGCAACTTTGGCATGGGCACCTATTTCGTCGGCATGCCGACAATATTGATGGCATGTCGATGATATCCTTGTAAATCAACACTTTATACGTGTTGGCATGGCCCTTGCTCGAAAATGGCATTACCGACGGCATGCTGACGACATTTAAAACGATGGCCGTGTGAGGGAGGGAGATGCGGAGGGCAGGGGTCTACCGTGAGCGGGAGGTGTGGACGGTCGTTGAGCGGAGGGTGTGGTGGGGGCGGACTCCGCTGAGCGGTGCCATAGGGGGCTTTGCTGGGCTGCGCGGAGGTGGAAGCGAAGGGTGAGGAGAGAGGTGCTACAGATGCTTTGGCCTCGGTCACTGGTCACGAGAATGCTGTGAGCCGTGGAGGTGTTGGAGGTGTGGTGGCTTCGGCCATTGGAGGTGTGGTGGCTTCGGCCATTGGAGTATGGTATGTACACTATGGAGAATTGGGGGTGACCTGCCTCCACCACCGGTGGGGCGTGTGCCTCAGGCAGAGGTTGACATGTCGTGGTCTGAGGGGGTGGTTGCGCTGTAGGAGGCGGTAGATGGAGGCTTGGTGTAGGAGGTTGTGGAGGGTCAGATGCAGCTGGAGGAGGTGGTTGGTACCTTGCCTTGTCACTTGGGGGGGGGGGGGGGGGGGGGGGGGGAGAAGGAGGGGGTGATCCCGGTTGAAGACAAGTTCCTTATGCTGGGTCTTCATCGGTGAGGGATAGGCTTTGCTTCAAGGAAGTTCGGATGGAGACCGAAAGCTTAAGGTGGCGGAGGCCCTGTCTCCATGATGGAGTATCGTTGGAGCACCCATTGGAGAAGGCAGTCGTCGAGGTGGCCGTGGTTGGGGTCCCCTTGTGGCTCAAAACGGTTGAGGTGGTCGAGGTAGTGGTGTCCCCTTTTTCTCGTCTTAGGGAAGGTAGGGGCGTTGGATTCTCTGTGAAACCTATCGTGGCCATTGTCGAGCTGAAGGTCGGGGAGCGTTGTGGGAGTGCCCATCGGAGAATCCAGTTGTCGAGGTGGCCGTGGTTGGGATCCCCTTGTGGCTCAGAACGGTGGAGGTGGTGGCCCCTTTCGCTTGTCTCAGGGAATGTAAGGGCATTGGACTCTCTATGAAACCTATTGTTTCTGTTGTCGAGCTGTAGGTAGGGGTCCCCTTGATGGAGGCCCTCCTCCGTCATGGGGGTTCCTTGTTGGTGGTGTTGTGCATGGCTGTAAGGACCCTTGTGGGGGCGGTGGCAGCTTTGTAGATGTGGTCAAGTGGTTGGGCTGTGCTCTGATGGCTCGGGGAGAAAGCGTGGCGGAGTCGCAAGGGCCGACTAGGGTTTTGCCACCTAGGCAAAAGTTGAATCGTCCAGATGCTGATGTGGAGTCGCCATCTGTTGATTCTGGGATTGTTGCGAATGGAGGTGCCATGAATGCGAATGGAGGCACCGCTGTCTCAAATGAAATCGCAGTGAATGCGATGGCGTGCGCAATGGTTGTGATGTGTAGGGTGCAAGGGGAAGTGGAACGGATGGAGGAATCCCTGAAGTCTTTAGCGCGACCTGTGGACGAGGTCAACCACGTGGACTTAAATAGGTCGGTGGAGTCGGAGGACCCTTTTGGATCGGGCATGGATCCGATTATCGAAGGGGTAGGGTCTTCACGCATGGACACAGGTGTGGGCCCTTTGGGCTCAGACTGAGGTCTCGAGATGCAGGGGTCCATTGAGACCGTTGACATGATGGTCGCCCCTTCGTCAATAGGCTCTCGTACCTATCCACGTGCGGTGGGGGAGAGCGTTGCGGACGACAGGGGTTCCTTGGAGCGTGCAAAGGTTTCGAGCCAAGGAGAAGGGGTTGATCATACGTTTCTGCCACAGCATGTGGTCTCCTTTGGGAGGGCAACCTCACCGACCTTCATGGCTGGAAGGAGCGACGACTCTCGGGAGGGGGTCAACCTGGCGAGGTGGTGGCCACATGTTGTGCAGAGGGGTTGCGGCGGTAGACTCCGGTATGATAGGCGTTGGAGGTTTCGGTGGGTCAAGCGTGGTGGAACTCGGGAGGTGGTGGATGTTTGCGGGAGGGTCGCTCCCCTGGAATAGCAATTGTCCGGGGCACCTGGGATGTTGGATGTATCTGACTTAGAGGTGCGTCGGATGGCGGAGGCGACAGGCTTTCGTCACGTAGCAAGAGGAATCTCTACTTGTGCCCAATGATAAGAGTCCTTATGTGGAATGTTAGGGGTCTTAACGACCTGTCGAGGTCGACGTTGGGGGGATATATTCAGCAGTGGAGGGTAGATGTACTTCTCCAGGAGGCGAAGGTAGATAGCTTGTGATGGAAGGAGGTGGAGGGAAATTAGGGGTTCATGGATGGAGGGTTTCCAAGCCCTTGCTGCGGTTGGACGTGCGGGTGGGCAGTTGCTTGGGTGGCATGAAGATGTCATCACCTTGGAAGATTGCTACAGAGGAAACCATGTCATCTCAGATAAGTTGGTGAGAAGGGGAGATGGAGCCAGGATGGTTGTTATAAGAGTTTATGGCCTAGCCGAGGCTTGGGCAAGAGGTGTGATGTGGGAAGAACTTGCGGCGGTGGCGGTGGATTGTCATGGGGTTTTGTGGTTGCTTGGAGGGGACCTCAACGTTACACTGCAGTTGGATGACATACCTGAGGGATGGGGGAGGTAGGATCCTGGATTTGAGCATTTTGTAGAGTTTGTGGCTCTGCATGGGCTTCTCGACTTGGTTCCGGTGTCTTGTGTATACACGTAGAGGAACACTAACAGCCAGAAGTCCAGAATTGATAGAATACTCTCCAGTGTTGAGATGGCTGAGGCATTTCCGTTGGCTGATGTTTCGCTGTTGGAGCGACCTTTCTCGAACCATACGCCCTTGATATGGAGGTCGAATGAAGGAATCTTCTTTGGCACATGCGTCAAGTTTGACAGGTCATGGTTGATGGAGACAGGCTTCAGGGGCTTGGTGGAGGAGATGTGGAGGTCCTTGGAGGTTAAGGGGTCAGCTGTAGTCCAATTGTCAAAGAAACTAGTTGGTTTACGGGAGCATTGGAGGAGGTTTAGGATGGAGCTCAGGGAATCCAGATGCACGAAGAAGATCGAAGCACTCATAGAGACCAATAGGATTGACACATAGGACTGTGGGTCGCTGTCAGTAGATGGTAAGGAGAACAGGACAAGACTGTTGTGTGTGGTGTAGGAGGAGGACAAGAAGGCGAAGGTGGAGTGGAAGACGAGGTCTAGGTAGAAGTGGTTGAAGGAGGGCAACTCCAACACCAAATTTTTCCATTAGATGGCATCGGCTAAGAGGAGGAATTGGATTGAGAGGTTCCTGGTGGATGGGACAACCTTCTCGGGTAGGGAGGAGGTGAGGAGGGCAATGGCAGACCTCTTTAGGGAATTCACAGGGGGCGCAGGAGAGGGATTTGGAGGTGGATGGGGGAAGATGTGCAGAACATCTCTGCGGACTAGGCTTGGGCCTTAATGGTTGGGTTCACGGAGGATGAGGTGAGGTAGTGTGAGGTCTCAATGCAGACGGGGTGCCAGGTTCGGATGGTTTCCCGGTTGTCTTCTTTAGGGAGTTCTGGTCTCTGGTCAAGGATGAGGTGCTGCAGGTGGTGGAGTTTGCGGCGGGAAACAAGAGCTTTGACAGGCTCAATAAGTTTTACCTTTTCCTTCTACCCAAGAAGGAAGGTGCGGAGGTCATTGCTTTATCTAATGCTATTTATCTCATTGTCGTGAAGGTCCTGGCTAGCAGACTCTTAGGGCTTTTTAGTGATTTGATCTTGCCTATGCAGATGACTTTCATCTCGGGGAGAGGCATCTTGGATGGGTTTTTGTGGCTATGGAAGCTCTGGCCACTTGGAGGGAAAAGAAGACATCTTTCCTTTGGAAAGTTGATTTCAGTAAGGCTTACGACTCTATTTAGTGGGATTTTTTGTGGATTTCCCTAGTGAAGAGGGGCTTCTCCTAGGTTTGGATTGATTGGATGAAGATGTGCGTTATGACGATGTCCTTCTCTTTGCTGATTAGTGGGAACCTTATGGAAGGCTAGGTGCAGCCAAGGATGGGGGGTCAGGAAGGGTTGCCCTCTTGCTCCAATGCTGTTTGTCCTCACGGTGGATGCCCGTGCGAGGTTGACTCACAGGTCTTGTACGAGGGGCCTGGTTGGAGGTTTTGCGATGGGTGCTGAAAGAGAAGTTCCAGTGCTGTAGTATGCAGATGACACGTTCTTGGTTGAGGGTTTCGTTTTGGAGGCGAGAAGGATGCCTATTCTTCTGGAGCTTTTCAGTGAGGCCTTGGGGCTACGGATTAATTATTGAAAGTCGAGTTTTGTTCCATTGAATATGTCAACAGGCGAGGTGGAGGCATCTGGGGACACTCTTGGGACAAGTGTGGGATCATTGCCCTTGTCATATCTGGGGTTGCCTTTGTCGGATAGTCGTCTCAGGTTGCAGGACTGGTTACCTTTACTGGAAAGGATAGAGAAGAGGTTGGCAGGGTGGTCCTCCAAGTTGCTTTCGGGGGGGGGGGGGGGGGGGGGGGGTTGACGCTAGTGAAGGCGGTGTTGTCCTTTATACCAGTGGACTTTCCATTTTCAGGGTGCTATATCAGGTGGAGAAGAAACTTACGGGATTGATCTGTGATTTCTTCTGGTCTAATGTGGGGTCGGTGAGGAAAGGGACGAGGCGGCTGGCTTGGGAGGAGGTTTGTTGACTCGTGCAGGAGGGCATACTAGGGGTCAGAGATGTGGAGGGGGTCAACTCAAGCCTTCTCGCAAAGTGGATTGCTAGGCTGGTAGGGTGGGAGTAGGGACCTTTTGGAGACGTTATGCAGCAGTACTATGGCTCCTTGTCTCAGGGGCCTTTGTAGTTTCCATTGCCCGGAGCTTCGCACTTCTTGAAAGGTTTGGCGGCGGTGGCATCCAAGGTACACGCCTTCTTTTCACCCATTTTGGGAGAGGGGGACACCTTCAGATGACTAGCAGGACATTGGCGGTAGTCATTGCGATAGGTATCCTCGCCACTTCGTGAGGGTTGGGGATCGGGATGTGACGGTGGGGGGTTGTTGGGATGGGGCCTAGTGTCCCACCTTTCAGGGGATGCTATTGGATCAGAGGTGTGCTGAGTTCCAACAGATGCTGTGTGAGTTGGAAGGTTGGATCCTGGAGGGTGGGAGGGATGCCTACTGTTGAGATGAGGGGGAGTTTACTGTGGCAAAGGCTTTTCGTAGGCTCCGTGTTACACCGTAGGCTTTGGATGTTAATTTTCTGAGGGACTGTAGGCTGATAATGGTTGGCGGACTATCTTTTGAAGGTCAAAATTTTTGCATGGCTTGTAAGGAGAGGTCGGATCGTCGCCAAGGCTTAGAGAGCAAGGTGGGCTTCGATGGATGACACTACTTGCCCCCTTTGAAATGGGGCAGATGAGGATGTCTAGGACGACTTCTTTAGATGCCTGCTTTGTCGCGTAGGTCTGGCAGAGGATGTGGATTCACTGGATTGTTTCTGATGATATGGATGGTTTTTGGTCTTCTTTTCAGAGGGGTAACAATCTTCCTGGGGGCAGCATGTTCATATCCAAGGAGAAGGTGAGAGTGTTGGCGGTCTTGCAGGGCGTTTGGTTGGGAAGGAATGGTGTTGTGTTTAGGGGTAAGGTGCCCTATGTTGAGAATGTTGCTTGCTCCATTTCTTTCCAGGTGATGTTTTGGGAGTCTGCCTTGTAACTTTCTCATGTAACCCCTCTTTGAGATAATGAAGTAATATATTTGGGTGGTTATCGTACAAATATCATATGGATAGCTACCCTTCAACGTTTCACAAAAGAATCATTTTTTATTTGTACAAAAGATTGCACAAGGATTGGTGGCCTTGGTAGTGTTTGTTGATGACATCATTCTTATGGGTGATGATTAGCAAGGCATTGCTAATTGAAGTGTCTTGTAGAAAATTTTGTTATCAAAGATTTGGGACTGCTTTGCTATTTCCTTAGGAGAGAAGTTGCTTACAATAAGTGAGGGATTGTTCTATCTAACAGGAAGTATGCCACTGATTTGCTGTAAGAGATGGGTATGCTAGGGCTTAAGCCAACAAATATTTCCATGGATTCGAAGGTACACTTGTATGATGGGTAGTTCGATCTAGTTGAGACTTGTTAGTGTAGACATGTTTGGAAAGCTTCTTTATCTAATGATCACTTGGCTTGATATTTATTTAACAACCGGGAAGTTGAATCAGTTTATAAATAGTCTCACCAAGCAATTTTGGGTAGTTATTAAAATGATGTCGGCATGCCCTCGACATGTCGGTGAAATGGGGGTTTTTGATGAGATGCCCTATTGACATGACATACGAAATGTAGGGATGTCTTCGGCATGTCGGGGGATGCCACCGAAATTGTCGGCATGTTGACGGTATGTCGGTTTGCGTTGTTGCTTGCTCTAGGTCGCGTGCACTTGACGCATGTTACACACCATTGCTACTGTTGGTTGCTAGTTGGCTATTATTGCACTGCATTGCTGCTATTGTTGCACGAGTTATGTATTGCATTTTGCCAACTTGAAAGATATTGATGATTCATACCTTGAGGGTCTCCTCAAAACATAATTTTGGTCTTCTAGAGTTTATGCATTTTTTTATATTGTAATATTTTTACCCATTTTAAGTTATTTTTAGTAATTTCCTCAAAATTTCCTAATATCAACGATATATTCCCTTCTGAATTGGCATTAAAACCTTTCTTTTTGTAGTCCTTAATTTTAAAAATAATTATCAATTTAAATAGGAAGTATAAGATGTGTTAGGGCTTAAATGGAAATAATTATCCATTTAAATAATTATTCTTAAAATTTCAATCCTTTTGACTAGTTCTATCATTTCATTGTTGTCGGCATGCCCTTGGTACGGCTCCTAAATGGACTATTTTTGGGGCATCGAGGTCGTTGAAATTTGACGTTGAAACATGGGCATGTCCACGGCATGCCCTTAGTGTGTTGTTGAAATGCGCATTTTGAGAATTTATTAAAATGGTGTTGAAATTGGCATTTTGAATCTTGTTTTTGGGATGTTATGATGGTACCAAGGTACTTGAAAAAGTTCGTAGGGGAGGAGATTTTGTTTACAAAAGGCACCTCCTTAGATATTGTGAAGTACACAAATGTAGACTAGGCATCTTGCATTGTCAACCGGAAGTCTACTACAGGTTTTTGTACCCATGTGGTTGGAAACCTAGTAATATGGAAGAGTAAGAAGGCTATTGTCTCCAGGTCTAGTGCAGGGTTTGAATATCGGACAATAATCCAAACAGCTATTGAGATAATGTGGATACAGTTACTTCTATTGGATCTGCATATCATTGTTGAGTCTTCGATGGAGATGAGGTGCGACAACAGTGCAATCACTTATATTGACAATAATCCAATGTTTCACAAGAGGACCAAGTACGTAGAAGTTGACTGTCATTATACTCATGACTTGATCTAGCAACGGTTTATTCATATGACTCATGTGACTGTCAAGAACTAGACTGTTGACATCTTCACTAAGGCACTTCCATAGACCCTCGACATATGTTGTTCTAAACTGAGTATGATTGATACATTTGTTCTAACTTGAGGGGGAGCGTTGGGGGTTGTGTGATAAGTATCTTATTTTATGTTTTCTTTATTCTTTGTGGACTTCTCTGTACTTTACCCACATCTCTATATATTATTAGGATGCAGGGTTATGTAATAAAGAAGCTGCATGTTTCTTTCGCTGATTGTTTGATTTTGTATAGATCACTGGTTCAACACATGGGATATTTTTCTTGTATTAGAAAGCTAATTGTGGGATGCACACCTGTCCTAATCATGCTAATTATGCTTGTTATAGCAATAGATTATGGTACACTAATATTTGTTTTTGCATAACTGAAACTAGTGGACTAAAATTTCAAGATTCATTGCAAGGAAAAATGCATGTCCAAGTGAAAATTGAGATAGTTTGACTGTACAGGTTCTTAATTTGATATTTTCCCTATTCAAGCTATTCGTGGAAACATGCAAATCTTATTTGACTTCCTCTAAGATTTCTAAAATAAGGAATTTTTGACATACATATAACCTATTTTCTTATCTGTTCAAGGTAGTGTATATTAAATTATAGTTGAGAATTGTTGAACTTATTTACGAAGCTACGCTAATGTGTTCGATTTTGGAAAATCCGTCGTTGTAGTTCGAAAGCGAAGGATTTGTGTTCAATAAATAAAATTTATACCGAAATTAAAATTCCGGATCGAACACAGGGAGGCAAACGTTTGATTTAAAAACTTCGCGTTTCTTTTTATTTTGTCACAAAGAAATTCAATTTAAACTATCTACAACAAATAAAAGAGAGAGAGGGAGTAAGAGAGAGAGAAGGAATACTATACATGGAAATCAAAATGAGATGTAGAATAGACAAAGAATTTATCATAAAAGAGTTCTTTCGTTACAACTAGAAAACATAAAACAATTACTCTAGAAAGCATTAAAAGAATGGAGGGAGAAATGTCCTCCTCGACGATCGCTCGGAGGACGAATAGACTACTCTAGAAAGCAGTAAATCTATACTAGAAAGCAGTAAAAAGAATAGGGAGAGAGAATCCTCCTCGACGGTCGCTTGGAGGACGAGTCGGACGGGACGACGCCTGGACGAAGGAGAACGAAGCGGGACGAAGCAGAAGAACGGGAACGAAGCAGCACGCCGTCGTCGTCGCGGGATCCACTTCCGAAGGGGGATGAAAATTTGGACTTTATCTCGCGAGAAGCATCCCGGGTGTGGGACAAGCTTCTCTTGAGCTTTGGAGAGGTAGAGAGGAGAAGGAAGGGATAAAAATTTCGTATGGAGGGGGTCTCCTTTTATAGTTGCAAGGAGTGGGGGCAAAATGGACATTGCATCTTCAAAATAATAAATAAGGGGTCTTTAGTGACGGATAAAACCGTCGCTAAAGCCCCGCCGTCGCCGTCGCCGCCGCGCCCACGCGCGCCCGCTCGGCTGGCCGCGCGCGTAACGCCTACGCACGCCGCTTGATTTTCAGCCGTCCGATCGCGAGATCGGACGGCTTAAAATCGCGCCTTCACCGATGCCGCCCGCCCGCCTGCGCGTACGATCGCGCGTTCACCAGAGCGTCCAATTGCGCGTCGGCGCTATCGGGCGCGCGCGGCCGTTGGATCGCGATCGTGCGGTTAATTGGAGCGCACCCGCCCGCCTCAGAAATCGCTTGGCGAGGCTCGAACGCGCGCCAGCGCCTCGCGATAAGGCGCTGGACCGCTGCGCTGCCTCGCCCAAATGGTCGGGCGGATGCTTTTAAAACGATGCGTACACAGCCGTTGGATTGAGATCCAACGGCGGAGAGGAGACGGTGCGCGGTCTTCACCAGACGCATGCGGCCGATTGGGCGGCTGAGATGGTGTCACGTGGCGCCATCTTAGCCGTCCATCTTCTGGAAGTTGTAGATGGTGCCACGGATGTCGGATTGACTCGATTTTTGTGTCGTTGGGCTGCGATCGTCGATCCGAATTCATCCGTGTGGTCGGATTTTCCATCTGAAGTGCGGATTTACACCATCCTGGCCCTTGATCTTCTAGGGTTCCCCGATCTCTATCTGATGCTACGGATGCCTGATTAGGGCGATCTTGGAGTCATTGAACTCCAATCGTCGCCCTGATCATATCCATACGGTTGGATCTTTGATCCGAGGCACCGATAAAATATTTGCCCTGTCTAAGCACATAAAAGGAGACAATTAACCTCCATTTTATTCAAGCTACTCTAAATGCAAGATGATGCATGTAATGCAATATTTATATCATGAAATGCAATCCTATGCTTAAGAACATGCATAAATAGACATTTTAAGTAGTGTAAATGTGTTTACATCATACCCCCATGCCTATCTTTTGCTAGTCCCTAGCAAAAACTATATGTTATTTATAAAAGAATTAGGTTAGATTATTTGGACCTGAGTTATTTTCAATCATTAAGAAATTGTCTACTTAAGAACTGAACTTTCAAAGACACAACAGTGCCCGGGTATCAGCCAAAATGCAGACCGCCTCAAGCCTCGCCTTATTCAAAGAAAAATTTCTTTTTCCGTTTTTACTCTCTTTTTTTTTTTTGGATTTTCAAATTTTAGGGTTTAAGAGTGGCTTTCTACGACCATTCAACTCACCCAAGATTTGATGAGAACCCTAAGTTTTAAGCATCTTATTGTGATTGTGATAGACTCGTTGACCGGCAATTAAAACAGACTTTGGATTTCTACGCCTCTAGGTGACCTCAAAAAGAATTCTGCCTAAAGGTGTATCTTTACAACCGGTAGTTTTCTCCCTACTTTTATTTTTTTAACAGGGTCAACACAAGGGTGAATCCAGTGTATATCTCCCTGGTTTATTCTACTTCTCCGCTTCTTCCTAAGTGTTTTGGGAATTTTTAGTGCATTTTCTGAGCTGGGTTCTGGACAACCGGTCGATGAGCTGTTACCACCGACAACTTGCCAGCCATACTCGTGCGGCGAAGTGTGGCTTATTTCTTTTTGTTCTTTTCTCCTTTTTGATTTTTTTTTCTTTTAAGTAGGTGGCTTCCCTGGTCTAAGATTTACCTAAAGGCAGCAAAAAGAGAAAGGTCCAGTGACTGGGCTCTGGACAACCTACCTATGTGCTGTTACCCACGATAACTTGCCAGCCATATCACCCTAGAAGGTTCATTAGCTACTCAATTTCCGTTAAAATCGCCAAACAACGAGTCAGTGCAAAGAAAGTGTGTAGATGCTTAAAACTCAAAATTCCCTTAAATCAGAGGGCGGGTTGACAAGTCGTGTACTTATCACCCAAACTTATTTATTCCAATTATAATAAAATTCAGGTTGCCGAGAACTCGAAAAATAAATCCACATTTTAGTGGATACATAGGCTGATTAAGTCCAAAGACCTGAAGGGTCTTTGTGTTCAAACCATAATATAGTATTTCTTAAGATCGAAAATTTTCTTAAACCCAAATTCTCTTTCCTAATTTTGACTTTTTTTTTATATAAAATAAAACAAATCTACGGAGCTGACGAATGAATTCAAAGATAAATATCCATCCCCCCATGCCTATCTAATGCAATGTCCTCATTGTATTAAAAAGACAAAACAGAGTGGAAAAGCGTAGAAAGCACCTGAATTGCGTGGATATCGGGTCCGCTCCGAGATGAAAATGAAAAAGAACTGTATATGTGCTGAGTTTAGTGCCTTCAGCTAGGCACACTATACAAAGAAAAGAAATGAAGAATTCACATGTGCAGGTCAGAATTAGAATGAACAGAAGAATCCTCTGACCTGTCAGCAGAGGTCCACAGATGTGGACCAGATTGTGGTGCAGACCCACACCCCATAATCGAGAATATCTTAGGTTCTGGATAAAAATTACCCAAAACCTAAAATCAGAATGCAAGCGGGGTCGGGCCTGCGATTTGTGAGGATGCAACCCAAGGCCAAAATGTCGGGTTACAGAGAATTGAAGCTCAAAAGGATAATCGTTAAATGTGTGCTTGAGTTTGACATCCTCGAAACAAATGTCGTAAGGGTTCTGATTTGATGGTTTCAGCTTAAAAGGAACCCTTCGACTCAATCTTCCATTTCCTCCAAAATTAACTTCCCAAATTAGAACTTCTCCGCTCCTATCCTCCTCATTAAGTGTATCAAATTCCAGGACATCTTGTATATTCATCACCCCGTCTGGAATCTCCAAGTGTAAATGATGTGGCAGAATCAAAATTGACTTGGGTCTAATTATCTCAGAATTAAAATCATCAATAAGCTCAACAGGGTGTAACTGATAATCAGGGCATTGAATTGATTCCTCCAGAAAATGCGATTCTGGATCTGTATCGTGTGCCCTAATAAGATCAGTTTCCTCAGTTATTGGACTATCAAATGATCTATCAGATTCCTCAGGCCCAATCGTCTCACAAAAATCGTGATTTGAAAACTCGTGTGAGACTTCGCAACTTGAATCTTCACCATCAAAGAAATCAGGATCCGTATCAATGTATGTCCCAAAATCAGTTGTCATTTTGTGTTCCCAGGAGACATACGTTTTCTCGTAACCTGGCTCAGGGATCTCAGGTGAAGAAATCAGATCATCCTTAATTGGTTGCTTTAATTCAATCTGGTCAGCCTCGTAACACATGTTCCCCCCAACAGGTGCCTGAGCGGGTTCTGTCATTGGCTTTCCTGAAGAGGGTTCATCCTGGGAATCATCCCAAGATTGAATCAAAGCAACCACGAATCTCATCCTCAATTTCGCTAATTTCCCGAGTAGAAACTCACCCGGGTTCTTATCGTTAACATCCTGGAGCCAATCCAACAAAGACTTTTTTAAATCATCAATCATTTCAATCAGGGGCTCCAATCTCTCAATGCAAGGTATTGGCTGAACTTCTAAAGATTGTATGATATTTCTCAAGTTAGCAAGAACCTTATCTTGAACCTGATTAACCTGAACCAAATGAGTTGGTTCAGGATTGGGCGGGTTTGACGTCAAAGCAGATGAATTAACGAATTGAGATTCATTATACCCTTCCTGAAAATAGGTCATTTCAGAATGTTCAAAGGATGGTGATGACCTAAAGGCAGTGAAATCAGAGGATGGGTAAGGATCAGTGTATCCTTCTTGATTGTAGATCGTATTAGGTTGTTCATGAAAGGAGGACGATCTATAATCGATGCAACTCTGAGAAGGATAGAATTTAGAATCAAAGTGTTCAGGGTTAGACCCTAAACACGGGGGTCCGGAATTGTATCCCCAATCCGAATTATCCCAACTAACTGATGGTCGATTACAATACGAGTTGGGATAATCGTCATGTTGAGGATAATTTACAACAGGAGGAAAAGAGCGGGAATGCGTGAAATATGTGGGAGGATTCATGAGACATGGGAGGAAGAAAGGTACCCTGCAATACAAACAATCAAACCTGTCCTTAAATGGGTTAGCCTACAGACCTACAGACTCCCAAAACCCGTCTTGAGATAAAGGAACGATTTGATCTACTTTTGTCTGTTCAATCCAACAAGTTAGAAGGAGGGACTGGGGAGAAGGTTCTTCCTTCGGCTTGCGCCTCCGGTTCCTAGTGTACCCCCCAGCCGCGATCGTTTGACTCTGCTCCCCTAGCTAGACATCAGATTGAACAGTAGAAACAAACTAATCGAAAATAATCTCGTTCTGAGTTCTGAAGAGCGAGTCCAATCCTTAAGGCCAACATCTACTCTGTTTTATTTAGGGCTAGGTTTGAATGTGCTTTGGAATGTGATGGGCCCTTTAAATGGGTTGTGCCCTTAATGATTGATTGCTTTGTGTGTGCGTGCACAACCAGTGGTTTTCAAGCAAGATTATTTTTGATGTGGTGAATTTTAAGGTTCAAATCTTGCTTAGTAGCTTTTAGGATTCATCTTTAGGTGTTTTCAATCAAGTTTCATTGGCACACCAGGTTTTGCAAGCACAGGTGAAGATATTTTCCTTTAAAGTTTAAAAAGAATGTGGAGTGCCTGGTAGATCCCTAAGAGTTGAACCTAATTGGCAGCTACTTGATGAGTTGATTTTATTTGAAGTGGTGCGGCCCAAACAACTCAAACAACTGGCCTGATGCACCACCTAATTAGGCACACAAATGATTACCCAATCTGATTTCTACTCGATTATGTGTTTGGATGTGTGTACCGGCTCCTAAGATTGGTTTACCGGTTGAGTTAGAAAATCAGATGAGGTTGTGTACCTCTGTGAGATTTTTTTTTTTTTTTTTAATGTGGGGGCTGGAGTGAGTATCGATGTCAAACAACAAACAATCTAACCTTAGAGTTTATAAGAACACCTAGGTTGATTGATGTTTGAATTATTATGTGATGAAATAAAATCTAATGGGTGGGGGGTGGGGGATAACTTACAAAACCTTCCACAGCACTTTACTCCAATCTACCGCTTTTGCCTGTCTCAAAAGAGTACCTGCAATTACAATAAGAAATGGAAAAAAAAAAGTGAGGTAAATGATTTGTAAGTTACAAAATGCGAAGAGAAATCAAAGAGCGTTGCCTCCCCGATAACGGCGTCAAAATGTTGAACGATTATTTACGAAGCTATGCTAACGTGTTCGATTTTGGAAAACCTGTCGTTGTAGTTCGAAAGCGAAGGATTCGTGTTCAACAAATAAAATTTATACCGAAATTAAAATTCTGGGTCGAATACAGGGAGACGAACGTTTGATTTAAAAACTTCACGTTTCTTTTTATTTTGTCACAAAGAAATTCAATTTAAACTATCTACAACAAATAAAAGAGAGAGAGGGAGTAAGAGAGAGAGAAGGAATACTATACATGGAAATCAAAATGAGATGTAGAATAGACAAGGAATTTATCATAAAAGAGTTCTTTCGTAAAACTAGAAAACATAAAACAATTACTCTAGAAAGCATTAAAAGAATGGAGGGAGAAATGTCCTCCTCGACGATCGCTCAGAGGACGAATAGACTACTCTAGAAAGCAGTAAATCTATACTAGAAAGCAGTAAAAAGAATATGGAGAGAGAATCCTCCTCGACGGTCGCTTGGAGGACGAGCCGGACGGGACGACGCCTGGACGAAGGAGAACGAAGCGGGACGAAGGAGGACGAAGCAGAAGAACGGGAACGAAGCAGCACGCCGTCGTCGTCGCGGGATCCACTTCCGAAGGGGGACGAAAATTTGGACTTTATCTCGCGAGAAGCATCCCGGGTGTGGGACAAGCTTCTCTTGAGCTTTGGAGAGGTAGAGAGGAGAATGAAGGGATAAAAATTTCGTATGGAGGGGGTCTCCTTTTATAGTTGCAAGGAGTGGGGGCAAAATGGACATTGCATCTTCAAAATAATAAATAAGGGGTCTTTAGTGACAGATAAAACCGTCGCTAAAGCCCCGCCGTCGCCGTCACCGCCGCGCCCACGCGCGTCCGCTCGGCTGGCCGCGCGCGTAACGCCTACGCACGTCGCTTGATTTTCAGCCGTCCGATCGCGAGATCGGACGGCTTAAAATCGCGCCTTCACCGCTGCCGCCTGCCCGCCTGCGCGTACGATCGCGCGTTTACCAGAGCGTCCAATTGCGCGTCGGCGCTATCGGGCGCGCGCGGCCGTTGGATCGCGATCGTGCGGTCAATTGGAGCGCGCCCGCCCGCCTCAGAAATCGCTTGGCGAGGCTCGAACGCGCGCCAGCGCCTCGCGATAAGGCGCTGGACCGCTGCGTTGCCTCGCCCAAATGGTCGCGCGGATGCTTTTAAAACGATGCGTCCACAGTCGTTGGATTGAGATCCAACGGCGGAGAGGAGACGGTGTGCGGTCTTCACCAGACGCATGCGGCCGATTGGGCGGCTGAGATGGCGCCACGTGGCGCCATCTTAGCCGTCCATCTTCTGGAAGTTGTAGATGGTGCCACGGATGTCGGATTGACTCGATTTTTGTGTCGTTGGGCTGCGATCGTCGATCCGAATTCATCCGTGTGGTCGGATTTTCCATCTGAAGTGCGGATTTACACCATCCTGGCCCTTGATTTTCTAGGGTTCCCCGGTCTCTATCTGATGCTACGGATGCCTGATTAGGGCGATCTTGGAGTCGTTGAACTCCAATCGTCGCCCTGATCATATCCATACGGTTGGATCTTTGATCCGAGGCCCCGATAAAATATTTGCCCTGTCCAAGCACATAAAAGGAGACAATTAACCTCCATTTTATTCAAGCTACTCTAAATGCAAGATGATGCATGTAATGCAATATTTATATCATGAAATGCAATCCTATGCTTAAGAACATGCATAAATAGATATTTTAAGTAGTGTAAATGTGTTTACATCAAGAATTCTACAGGTCTTCAAACCCTCATGAAATTGTTACCTTACGATCTTTGCATACCAGACTAATGATTTTAGTTCTAGTAAAGTGCCACTTAAAGAACATGTACAGGCAGTATCAAAATGATTTACAGGTAAGCAGCCGTTTGTATTAAGTACCTTACTGACTGCTTTAGAGCAGGGAGTGTCGACCTGGATAAAAATTTCATGAAATTCAATTTATATTTTCAATTCTAAATAAAATTCTCATCCAATTCTAAGTACCCATATTAAGGTTGTGTAGCATTCAAGAAGTTAATTAAAAATCAAATATGGAATAGAAATCTTGCTTTTACGCTTTCTTACATGGTCATAACACATCCAAAGGCATGACACAATTACATGCTATAGCTTGCTCGTAGTTATAGGATACTTCCAATTCCAAATCGGATGTTTGAATAGGAGATTGAAACACCTATTTTCAGAAGTATCAGAGATAAGAGCACAATCAAAAGAAAAAGTTTCAGTTATGTGTTCACACGATAAGCCGATAGGTTTCTTATGCAACTAGTCAGTGTACCTCGTGCTTTGCTGCAGAGATTAGTCATTGTTCTCTTAGATCTTTCTTGAAACTGGTATCTGAATTGATTTTCTTGTGGTTCAATTGGATACACGATCTTAGTATTACAACAAAATCAAAGGCTGAATATTGTAGATTTGGTTGAAATATAAAATCATATCATGAATACTAACTCTAAATGTAAATTAAACATTGTACATTTGTTCAATTTTGATACCAAATATGTTTCTTGTATCATTGTGTAAGTATTCCAATTTATAAATCATAATTAAATTAGACCATTAGAATAAGTCAAATTCAATGTCCAAATTCCAATCTTAAATTCAAACTCAAAATCAATTATGCATTTGAAACTAGTCCTACTTCCTTTGCTGTTTGGTTGAGAGAGAGAATGATGTTGAAGGTTGTTAGAGAGAAAAATGATGTTGAAGGTTGGAGGGGAGGGGGATCGAACATGTGTAACAATGAGAGAAAGATCATTTTCTTTTATTATTTGCAATAGAAGATAGTAGGTGATTTATGTATGAAAATGTAAATTAGAAAGTACCTGTAGACTTCATATCTTGGACAAATATATAAAACGGATATCTTTTTACATCGAATTGAGAAAATAAGTACCTATTGATTTGGGTATGCCATCACCATTATTTCTGATGGAATCGAATGGTATGATCCAAAAATGGGGTTTGGATTTGGACTGTCAGGTGCCAAGTTAAATGAAAGACAGGTGTCAGGTAAAGAAGAGCAAGGCTGATTGAAACAAAAAAGAAGTGCAAGGCTCTCCTTTTAGTGTATGAAGTAAAAGGCGCATACTTTGAGTAAATCTTTGATTAGCCCGGGAGGAGGTTACAGAAAAATTAATTTTGATGAACCTTGGAACTTAGGCTGGAGTTGGATGTGTTTTATGGGATATTATTTACATAGAAACGAGGTTTAAAACTGGAAAACTGGCGAAGCTGAGAAACTGAAGATTGTTGAAAAAGGAGAAACTGATGATTAGTGATAAATATTCTCTCTTTCATGTTCTAAACCAATTCTTTTTTCACCTAGCACATGCAACCTACCAAAAAACAAAAGAAAAATGTCTAATCTTTAAGAACAAATTCCAAACTATGCATCAGGATAAAAAATCAAAGAACCTTGCTGAAAGGATAAAGAATATAGAAAAATTTCCACATGTTTGACGCTTCAAGAAATTTGTAAAAGTTAACTATGAAATTATCTGAGTTGCATGTCAAAAGCAATTATACGCCGTTGGGATGTGGTGAAGTGCCATGTGGTAGCCATCAAGCAATGTGGCAGTGCCACGTGATAGTTATCTAGAGGGCCACTTGGGCCATCGATTTTAAGTCTATAGGACTAGAAGTAGGAGTTGATCTCTTAGTTGGCAATTTACCTTATTTAGTTTATTTGTTTTAAGGAGCTTTGTAAAGATTTGGTTTTTCCAAATCTAGAAGATTGATTAGATTTAATTACTTAAGTCTAGTTTTGGGAGTAGGAATATGTACTCTATATAAAGAGAGCTTTTTCAACTATTTTGAGTTGAGCGATATAGAACAATATTTCCAATACAATAAAGCTCATCTTCTCTCTCTACTTCGCTCTCTTTCTTCTTCAACTAAGAACAACCGGTCAACAGGGAAGGGTCCCTGCAGCCTGCACACTCCAACAGGATCGGCCAGCCATTGGACCGGCACTCTCCAGTTGTTGCATGCACTCCAGCAGGTCAAATCGGCCCTTCCAAGCCACCTACAGATCGGCTTGCCCATGTTGCAGCACCAAGGATCGGCTGATTTTTGGATCTCTCCACGCACAGAAGCATCCACGCTTCGTCTGTGCCCGCCTAGAAATCTCTACACATACAATATGAAATCTTCAAGTTAAACCTTAAAACAATCGAACTCCAGAAAAAAAAAGAAGGATTATGTCCTACAATGTGAAAGAATTCCAACCACCTCAGTCTCATTCCATTATTGGAAGTATATAAACAATTGGTGTATGTGATAGGTAGAGATATAGGAAAAATTACAACTATAACAACAATAGAGCCTTTTCTTACACAAAGTGGGGCTAGCTACATGGGTTCTTTGCCTCCATTTAGATCTGTTTTGGGTTATTTGTAGGCTTAATTGAGATCATGCTTAATACTTTCCTTCAAACAATTTTTGGTCTTCCTTGCCTGTATGAGGAGGTTCAACATCCAACTCCTCACGTCTCGTTTACTAGCTTCCTTTGTAAATGTTTGAATCACTTTAGATGCATCTCTCTCATTTTATCCTCTATTGATTTTATCCCAACCTTAGATAATCTCTTTAGAAATACGGTCCTTGTATAGCCATACATCTATAATAATATCTTTATTTTTGCTACATTCATCTTTTGCACAAGCCTATAATTGACTATTCAACCTTCGAAACCATACAACATGACATGTCTTATGGTTGCTCTATAATACTTTTTTTTAACTTTTAAGGGAGCTCTCTTATCACATAGAATATTAGTTGCTCCTTGCCATTTCAACCACCCTATATTGATTTTATGGGCAACATTTCCATCGATCACTATCTAGTTGAAAAAATGGATCCCAAATATTTAAAAATATGTTTTTTTGGAATGTACTTTATTGAGTTTGCTCCAACTTTTACATTCATCTCTTCATTGTTCCCTTCATCGCTAAACTTACATTCTATATTATCTTGCTTAGATGAAAATCTTTAGCTTCCAAGGATTCTCTTCAACGCTCAAGTTTTCTGTTTACTCTCATCTTTTGTCCCATTAACCATGATAATGTTATTAGCAAAAAGCATACACCATTGTACCTCCACTTCAACATGCTTTGTCAACTCATCTATGACTAATGTATAGAGGTAACGATCATATCCTTTTTGAGATTGATTTATAGAATTAGTGCCTGTTGCTTGTCTAAAATTCTCCAAAAGATATCTCTTGGAACAGAGTTATAGGCTTTCTTTAAACCAATGAAAAGCATATGGAAAGCATTCTTGGCTTTATAGATTTCCATCATATGCCTCAAAAGATGTATTGCCTCAATAGTAGACCGGCTTGGCATAAATCCAAATTGGTATTTAGTTATTGTGAAGACTTGCCTCAACCTTCTTTCAATTATTCTCTCCTGAAGCTTCATGATATCACTTATCGATTGGATATCTTTATAGTTGGAATAATTTTGTATATCTCCTTGTGTTTATATGAAGGTATCACAAAACTTTTCCTTCATTCCTTTAGCATCCTCTTGTTTTGCCAAATAACATTAAGTAATTTTGTGAGCAAAGTTATACCTTATCCATTACTCTCTAAACATCTATAGGAATATCATCGGAGCTAACAACCTTCTTGGACTTTATCATCTTTAAAGTATCCATCCCTTAAAAAAACCATCTTTAAAGCATCCATTACTTCTTTATTGTGTGTCCTTTGGTAGTTTGCCTGATTTAATTAATCTTTTGAATTGGTTAACTCCCTTAAGATGATATCAACTTTTAGATTTCCATTAAAAATCTTATTAAAATAAAATTTTCACCTTACTTCTATATCCTCTAGTTATAAGTATCCCTTCCTTCATACTCGGTACACCTTACATATATGCAAGGTCCCTCCTTTTTTGCTCTCTTGCTTTAGTTAGTTTGAAGATATCTCTTCACCTTTTTAGAGCCAAGTTTCTTGTAGAGATGCTCTTAAGCTTTTGCTTCTTTCTTTGCTTTTCTGTAATTTGCCATGTTTTCATCGATTTTGTCTTGATATGAGGCTTTGAGGCATGCTCTTTTAACTCTAAATTTCTCATACACTTCCTCACTCCATCACGAAGCCTCCTTTTGTCTTGGACTCTTGGTACTACTTCTTTTGACACACCTAATACCTCTCTAATACGAGTTGTCATATTTACCTACAAGTCATTGACCCTTCTATCAAGATCCCATGTCCCTTGTTGCAGCATGTTTTCCTTCGTTCTCATTAGTGCCACCACCCTCTCCTATAAGTCCCAATTTGCAACATGGGGTATGGTGAGCCCCGAAGTTGCTACAGATAATTTCTCTTTCATTGTTTTCTCCTACAAGATAATGCTTGCATTTTATGACTATACTCCTTTATTTACCCTAATCTTATAAGAAAAGTTTTTTTGTTTTAATTTCATTACGCCCTAATAAAGCTATAAATATACATATTTGTTCCTTCTTTAAAAAAAGTATGCATTGTGCATTTATATGTGAATTCTTACATATTTCCTAATATGCTTTGATCTACTTTGTTCTGAAGGAAGTACTTGTAGTCTCTTGTACCTAAAGTGTCCTAGTATTTTGTAGCAAAATGTCTCTGCACACTCTCTTAAAAAAAAAAAAAAGAAATCTTTGCACACACTTTGGGGAATCTTGGATCCCCTACTCATTGCCACCTACCTCTCTCTCTCTCTCTCTCTCTCTCTCTCTCAGGCCAGAAAAAGACGATGGTCACTCGAGGATAGTAACCCTCCGATTATTGCCTCTAAGGATGATAATCTCTGGAAACAATCAGAATATGATGCCTTGAACTGTTTCTTCACATGTAAGGAGTGACCTGCAGTGGCTCTCTTGCAGTCATCCTCTTCCAATACCTTAGAATATTTGTGAAACCTGAAAGCATGATCTGGGTGTTGTTTTGGCTCATAGATTGCCTTTTTTCAACAACTCACACATTTGCAAAGGTTCCTGTGAAGATGCTTTTGTATGATTGTATCTAAAGTCTGCCATATGTAACAAAAAGGAAAATTGAATTATGTATTATGTCATAAAGGTCCAGGAGACCTTGATTGATATATGATGACACATCAATAGCTTTTTTCAGAAACAAAATTAAGTTACTTACATTTTTTTTTGTTTGTAAGATATTCATCCGATGATTCATGATAATAATGGAAATGAACAATAAAAAAAGGATATGAGTATCTGGGAAATGCCCACCCCTAGTCCCCTGGATAAAGGACATAAGATAGAAACTGTCTGATGTACTGAGTAATGGGCTCTCTCACCCATGATGAAATCTTGTTTAGACCGTCATTCAAAGGGTTCAAATCTAAGATTTCTTTCCTTCCGTGTCTACGTGGTAGAATGTTGTCTGTGGACCTTAGCTCCATAGTCACTCTTTCCTTGCTTGGTCTGGAACTATGAGCAAAGAAATTGATGATCATGTTTACATGAATACCTTTATTAAAGCTGTCTATCCATTGGAGGAAGGTGTAACATTCAATCAATTAGGCCTTTCCCTCATTTCATTCTCTTTTAGGTCCATTAAACATTTGAGATAAAATTTGATTTTAATTAAATATTACATCAATTACATTGCTCACTAATATTGACCCCATGTAATGGGGTCTTTGAGTTTGCCTCTACTTTCATCTCCACACCTTTTTTGTCTTCCATGATGGGTTGGGTATAAATGCATAATAGATGATAAGGCTGTGGATACGATTTTTTTGTTTATTTATTTCTAGTCTTGCAACGAAGTGCATTAATGTTGGTAGTGTTTGAATCTCAAAACATTTGTTTTGTTGAATTACCCTTCCTTTTTTATGTGAAAAAGTCTAGAATATAACTTTGTCATCCATTTTAATCCTAAACAACCTCTTTGTTAAAGAATTTAGAACGAGATTTTTATTAAAATGAGAATTGTTGAAAAAGGAAGACCTCGACCATTCTTTATATAGATAGGGATTCACAAGAAATCCCAATCCTAATACATGGAAACAAATTCAATTACTTCAAATCAAATCAAATATCTAAAAATAGAAAGAGATAAAACACAACTTTTGATTAATTCTAAAATGCTCTTTCCTAAATTCTTTAACACTTCCCTCAAGTTGGAGTGTACAATGTCTAACTTGAAGAAGGTATACAAAATGAGAACTCCCTCCAATGTAGGTTGTTGGAGGAGTATAGAGCAGTGCAAATTGTAGTAGTAGCAGTTGCCGTAGAGTATTGTACACTGTAGTATACTAGTAGAACACAATGATTGTAGCAGAAGTAGCGGCCACACAATGGCCATAGTAGTAGTAACGACCACACATAGGGTAACAATGCCAAGCACATAATAATAGAGGTGGGAGAGCCTTGCTCAAAGTGTCCAATAGTCATCAACTTCAACTGCAAAGCCAAATACCGGATCAGAACTGCCAGCACGTTGTCTGGAGAAGCAGTGGGAGTTGTAGCCATGGCAGCAGTAGAGTGGGTCTTTCTCCTTAGAAGAGACCGTAAATGCTCTATTTTTGTGGAAGTAAACTAGTTAGAAGATTGGTATGTCCTAGTCTCAGTAGTAGTCACCTTTATAGTCGTGTGCTTGCACCAAGGGACCTACCAAACTTATCCTAACATTTGTTCGATGGATGATTTGTCATCTTGTAATGAATGTAAGGGGAGTAAGTTCGGCCTTGTCTGCCACATCCACCATTACTGCCACTTGTGTGACCACCCTACCCTCCAGAAGCAATAACGACTATGGTGTCCGTAGGAGCGATCATCGAGGAGACATCATCATCAAACTTTTGATGGTGGCTATAAATTGTCTCCAAATTCGATATCGCATTTGGGGACAATAGTTGTCCCTTGGTAGACTAGTAGGGAGGACCCAATCCATCAAGGAACTTGTTGGTCTATCACTTGGCCCTTTAAGATGTCTGGGCATCACAACAAGAAGGTTGGAAGATCGTGAGATCATTGTAGAGAGACTCCATGGTCGTGTAATAGTCAACCAAAGATAGGTCCACCTGATTGGTGGTAGACATTTGCGAATCGGGAGTCATTGGATTTCTAGGAATACTTTTTGGCTAAGTTGTTGTAGATGTCCTTTGCATTTCTCTTATACAACATGGTCCTTTTTGGCTCGATCGACTTTGCAGTCGCTTGTAGCCGGGGCCTCCCCATTCCTCAGGGGGTTGGTGTGGGTGGCCTCGGAGGTGCATGGTTTCTTCTCTCCTCTTCTGGGGATAGGCGATGAGTTTAGGTTCTGGATGGGTGATGGACTCCTTTGTGGTAGATTTCCTACTTTGTTCTTTGGTGCGGCCCATAAAGAGGCGATGAGAAGTTTTTGGTTTGATGCTTGGTGCCCTTGCTTTGGGGGGCTTTTTCTGATTATAGGGTGGAAGAGTTGTAGGTTGGGAAGAGGGTGAATTCTCAGTAAAGAAGGCCTATGGTAGAATATGGGGTCCTACGCAGATGGCGGTCATTGATCTCCTGCAGGATTGTAGATTGGTTTGGTAGGTGGATTGCACACTTCAGGTGAAGATTTTTGGGCGGTTGCTAAGTAGAGGAAGGCTCGTTATGAAGGTTTGGAGGGTAAAGTGGGCACTGGCAGACGACAAGATGTGCCCGCTCTATGGGGGGAGGAGGAGGACGTTGAGCACCTGTTCTTTAAATGTGCTTTCGTTGGCCAGGTTTCGATGTAATTGGGGATGGATTGGATCAACTGCGACAACTTGAACGACTTCTGGGATTCTTTCATGAGAGGAGGGGGGAGGGGAGGCCTAATGTCTTTAAATTGAAGGAAAAGGGGGAGGGTGTTACCAATTTTTTGGGATATTTGGTTTGGGTGGAATTGGGTGCTCTTTAGATGACATACCCCTTAGGTTGAGAACTTTGTTGCTTCTATTTCCTTCGAGGTGGTGTTTTGGGAGTCCTCAATTGGTTGCTTTTGTGTTAATGAAATATGGGTGGTTATCTAGAGGATAACCATCCTTCCCCTTTAAAAAAGAACTCTTATACAACATAGTAGCTACGATCTTTGGCTTGATGCTATTCATTAGCTAGTTCATGACCAAATAGTTATCCTACTCCCACTGTCGTAGTCCTTGTCCTTGGAGTGAGGTTCTTCCTCTATTAGATTTTAGAGTTTCTTTTGGCCTTTAATAATGATTTTGAAGGCTTTGGAGTTGAGGATGTAGTTTTGGGCACCATTGAGTTTGCTCGAGATGCCTTGAATTGCTATAGCAATAGTAGAGGCCAAAGTTTTGGCCTAAATTGTAGAAGTCGATCCCAAAGCTGACATCTTGATTTGCGACGTTGGTTACGCAATCTTGCACGTGACGTAGAGATGCATGCGTGATTCGTGTGCCCATGGTGGAAGGCATGCAAGTGTGCATGGAGGTAGTTCAAATTGCGCATTGGTGTGCGTTGAAGGCTGTGGCGTGCATTGGTGCACGCATGGGTTGCGTTGCTCGTGCGCAGAGGCTGGGTTGATTGCTTGCTAGTGTGTGTGGAGAAGGGCAGTGTCACGTGTAGATGTAGTGCAGCATGTGCGTAGATCGCGCACAAGTTGAGAAGGCATTAGTATGCTAGTGCATGCAAGGAAGGTTGATCGCATGTGAGTATGCGTGGATCATGATTCGAAATGCCGATGTTGTCGTCGTTATAATAAATTTTCAAGTGTGCATTTTGTCGGTACGCTGAAGGCATGCTATGGAAATGCCTGTGATTCGATGTCAGATTTCTACAATTTCGATGCCTAAAAAATAGTCCATTTTGGAGGCATGTCGAGGGCATGCTCGAGGTACGTCGATGCATGTCGACAAAAATGACAGAACTGGTCAAAATGATTGGAATTTTAAGAATAACTGGTTAGATGGATAAATATTTTCATTTAAACACTAAACTTGTCTTATACTTCCTATTTAAATGGATAACTATTTTTAAAATTAAGGACTACAATAAAAAAAGTGTTAATGCTAATTCAAAAGGGGAAATATTGGTGATATATTATTGATATTTAGGAAATTTGAGGAAATTACTAAAAATTACTTAAAATGAGTAAAAAATGTTACAATATGAATAAATACATAGGCTTTAGTTGACCAAAATTATATTTTTAGGAGCCCCCATGGTATGAATTATCAATATCATTCAAGTTGGAGATATACAATACATAACTCGTGCAATAGTAGTAGCAGTGTAGCATAGCAGTAGCCAACAGTAGCAATGGCGTGTGGCATGCATTACGCACATGCGACCTAGTAGCAGCAGTCAATGCAAATCAACATATTGTCGGTATGCCGACAATTTTGGTGGCATGCTGAAGACATCCCGAAATTGTGATAAGTATGTTGTGTCGATATGACATCTTTTCAAAAACCCTTGTTTTGTCGGTTGGCATGCTGACGGCATTTTAATCATTGGCGTGGATTAGATACACGAGGCTTGTGCGTTAAGAGAGTAGTAGTAGCATGTAGGGAGCAACAATAGCACATGTGCTTGGCGTGCGTGAGGAGAGGAGGCACACGGAGAAGGCCATGTGTAGGAGAGAAAGGGTGGATGGTCTGGGGAATTCCTTTGGACCGTTCTCGCTTTGATACCATATTGAAGAATTCTAGAACGAGATTTTTATCAGAATGAGAATTGTTAAAAAGAGAAGATCCTAACCCCTTTTTATATAGAGAGGAGATTACAAGCAATCCCAATCCTAATACTAATCCTACTAATTAAACATAGTAACAAACTCAATCACATCATTTCTTATCGAATCAAGTCAAATGTCTATATTAGAAAAGAGATAAAACACAACTTTTAACTAATCGTAAAATGCTATTTCTTAAATTCTCTAACACTATCAATAAATAATAAGGCTCGTTTTTGAATATGTGAACCTTTTAAATAAATGAAAAAGGATGACAGTGTGAAAGTGGAAGGAAGATGGTGTTGATTTCTTGCTTCTGATGTAAAAATCGATCTACTGAGCCGAGTACTCGGTCGAGTAATCCTAGTTGCACCCCTCTTCGATTGAATAAGCTATAAATGGTCCTATAGTCGGCAACATCGACTACTTGGCTGAGTAGTCGGTGTAGTCGGCCAAGTGATAGGTCATTTTTTGCATGGAGGTTAATATAAATGGATACATTTAGATATTATTTTCCTAGGTAAAGTTAACCCCCACTTTTCCTGACACCCTTTGTGCCTCGCACCCCTTTTGTTCGAAACCTATATGTGACCTAATAGGCGACACCCTCCTCCAAACGATCAGAGCTTCTCCTTATAGGTGATGCTGCGACAACCCCCTAATCTGACTTGACAGAGCATCGCCTCATCCTCCACGATTCCACACAATTGCCCCTTCCTCTTCCTCTCCGATCATCGACTTGTCCTTCAGCCTTTTCACCTTCATCGATGCTATTGTTGCTACTGCGTAAAGCACCACGCCATTGCTGATGCCTTGCCACTTTGGTCTATTGCTACTGCCCCTTAATCCTTGCCTTGGTTGTGTGTGTGTGTATTGATTTATTTAAAAAATGCTCGATCGAGTACTTCCCGACTACTTCCCCGCATACCATATATTCCTTAGTCAGTGACCTAGTCTACTGAACATCGACTACTGACTTTTACAATTCTTGCTTTGATGATATCTAAGACAATATTCCCTGGATGTTTATATTTTGGGACAATATTTGTCATAGATAAACTAAAACAAGAAAATCTCACCAATAACTAGCATGAAGTAAGGTGCTAAAAATCCAAGCAACTTCATTGGAGCAAATAAAAGCAATGAAACGTATAATGATGTAATGTTTCCTTCATTAACAACCATGGGATTCAAGTCATTTGATGCTTTCTCTATTAAGTATCTTCTTCTAATTTGATATAACCATGAGATTCTAGTCATTTGTTGCTTTCTCTGTTAAGTATCTTCTTCTAATTCGATATAGTAGTAAAACCCAATCTTGTACTTGATTTATGTTGAACCTTCAGCTGAATCAATGGAACAATTCCTTCTTTGTGAACAAGGTCATGATGCACATGTGAGACTTGTTTTGGATCGATTCATTTGATCTTATGTATAGTATGATGTATGCAATCGTTCCTTGATTTCCATGTTAAAATGTTTATTTATTGGATGAAATGACAAGTGGGTATCAATAAAGATATTTGTTGGGTTGCCAACATTGATGTAAGGATTCTCAATAGATAATTATGAGTCCAACATTCTAATGAAATTTCTCTATGTAGGTTTTTCTTTGAAAAGCGGTAGAACTTCATCTGCTAAGGAGCTCTTGTTCCTTTCAGTTGAAGTATCGAAACCATGGAACTTCATATATATGCTTCTTGTGAAATTTATATTTATGGTTTCTGATAGTTCTTTTACAGCATCCAATGCGTGGCTATCACCAACTACACATGGTAAAGGTCCGGATGCACGTGAGGGGCATGCTGCAGCCTTGGTTGGGAGAAGACTGTTTATTTTTGGGGGTTGTGGAAAATCACAAGAAAACTCTGAGTGCATTTACTATGAGGATCTTTATTCCCTGGATACAGGCAAGTGATAAATTATGAGTTTTCCTATCTCCTCAGTTATACCATAGATGCAGCTTCTAAGTCTTACACAACTGTTTCTTTTATTTAGTTCATGCTGTGGAATCAACGACATGATCAAAATCTTATTCCATTGAGTTAGGCTCTAACTGCAATGAAATTTTCAGTTACTGTCTTTGAATGGAGGAGTTTTTTATATTCCTGTGACTTCTTTATTTGCAACATAATTTGCATTAGCTTCATATTGCTGTTGCTTTAGCGCACAAAATAACTGAGTGGCTGCTAAGCATACCATATACTTCAGAGATTTTATGAGTAATGTAGTGCATCATTATTTGATGGCATAAGCATGGCTTAGTCTATATATGAGATATCTGGATGGACAGAATGAGAGTTGGGTGATAGTGTGCTCAGCATTTTTTATGAGAGGAGAATGAGAGTTGAGAGGAGAGTGGAGAGGTGTGTGGGTGAGTGAAGGCTCAACCAACGTTGGGTGGTAGTGTGCTCAGCATTTAAAATGCCTTTGGCACACTGTCGATACAATCACTTTCGGGCAAAGGACATATCGACATGGAAAAGTTGTTGATGTGCAGGTGTATCGCTAGTATATCGCCCGACGCTTGTTGGTACTCCACTGCTGTTGCTACCTGTTGGTAGTTGTTGCTGATCTTAAGGAATTAAATATCCATACCGTGGGGAGTGGGGGTGCTTGAAAATTAGAATTTAATTTTTTTTATACTTAGCTCAAATAAGATTCAACTAAAGGATCAACCCATGTTTAATTGTTTCTAGCAACTATAATAACTAGTGAAAAAATTAAATATCATGCCCTTTCCCCACTCTATCTACTTAAATGCCCTATCCCAAATTTATCTTCTTCTCAAGAGGAGTATTTTTTACCAACATGAGGCAAGTAAAACTACTTAGGATTGTTTCTTGTAGTCAAGGAAATACCGCCGGTAATGCGTTTATATTATATTTTCATTCAAAATTTATGATTTTAATCTTCTACGCATTTCTTCATATATGTATTGGTTATTAAAATATTAATTTCACTAAATTCGCGACATTTTTAGTAATTTTAGGTCATTTTAAGTAATTTCCCCAAAATTTTGCGACATTGGCAATATATCCGCCTTTTGACTTGTCAGAAGGATGTCAATATTTAAAACCTTGGTATTAAGGACTCTTTTAGGGTCTCTCTATAGTACCTATCTAGTTCTACCTTTACTGTCTATGTCAATTAAGGCATGTGTTGGACCATGATACTTGAAAGTTAGTGAAGGATGTTGAAGGCATGGAGCATGAAGTTATTATTCAATGGTAGTGGAATGGTTGCTGAATTATTTTAGTCTAGATATGTATTACATACTTTATTTGAGTAGGTATTCATTCAAGACTTGTGCTTTCACATGTTTATCCTTGCATAACCTTTTAAGGTTTTTAATTTGTAATTTGTGATTTATTTACAATTTTAATCATTTTAAGTAAATTCACTTAGCATTTGTTGGCATGCGTCGACACGTTCTCGATGTGCTCTGGCATGTCCCTGATACAGATAATTTTCGACCTTCGATAACCTTGATAATCTGATGTCAATATACAAACATTTCCACGACATGCCCTCGATAACCACAATTGGAAATTTATCGACTCAACATTGATAATGACACTTAGAACCTTGGGTGTGCTACAAGTGTCGTGAGCGTTGGTATGTTGTTGCGGAGTGTTGGGATCTTGTTGTTTGCGTCATCTATAGGGGTGTTGATCATTGGAGGTGGGCTTGCTCGAAGGTAAGGTCACTTTCTCCTCACTCGACCCTCCCTCCACCTCTTGCGACCCCAGCCTTGGTAGTGGAGATTGGGTTTGTTGATGGGGATGTGCAGTTTGAGGAGATTTTGTGGGGATTTCTTGTTGGTGTCTTGGTGCATGGGAATGCTTCTTTGGTGGAGGTTAGGAAGCATCTCGGGAGCCTTCATTTGGGCTCTTCTATGTGGAAGTTATCCTTCTTGTCTACTCGTTTACTTCTTTTTGGTTTGGAAGAAGCGGATTTGCATTTCTTAAAGATGAAGATTGGCTTTGGTGTTATTCGCTGAAGACCTCTCATTTTTTTATTAATGGTGCGATTAAGGTGCACCCTTTGAGGAGGTCACCTATCGAGTTTGTAATTGTTGGCATTCCTTTGCAGCTGCGATGTTGAGGGGTGGTGCAGGTTATTTGCGTGAGTTTTGCAATGGTGAAGTCATGTGTGGGGATTGAGATATTTGAAGGTGATATGTCTCGTGTTTGTGTTCAAGGGAGCTATGGTTGCTCATGGATTGTTTGTTTTGAGAAGATCTTTGTGATGGGTTCCTCGTATGCTGAGGTGCACTGTTTTGATTGCCAGAATTAGGCTAGGGCTATTCCTACTGCTATGGCTCTGGCGAGGAAGCTATGCCAAGTTTGGAAACCCAGGTAGCAGCTTTGGTTTTCAAATTCTTAATTTTTGAAATCTACTGGAAATGACTTTTCCAATTCTGGTACCTTGTATGTAGGGGGCAATTATGGTATGCACATTGTCTTCTAAATTGGTGGGGAGTTGGCACTAAATGCTGCGCACGATGGTCTTGCATCTTAATTTGCAATGGTTGTTGGTGACATGGATTATGTGGGTCCATTGGGCAATTTTTTGTCATGAATCAAGGTTTGGATTCAAAGTTGGTGAGTACCAGTCTAAATCTCTTTTTGATTGGATCTTATTTAAGTCTGATAACTTGGGTCTCTTTTATCCTTCTGTTGCTGGTTCTAGGCTCGATAACTCGAGATGAGTTTTGCCATACTGCGTGCCCAGTGCGGACTGTATACCTCAATGTGGGCTTTTCTACCTCTGTCCATGATGCCGGCAGCGATGTTGGAGGCTAGCGGGGCCTGCTCCTACCTTTGTCAGTAGCTGAAGCCCCTATGAGGGGTTCTTGTAGGTTTCAGATTGGTTTCTCTGTTGGAGCGGATGGTGGGTCTAATGCGGTGTTCTTGGGCGATTTAGTGGTTGGTGTTGGCATTGCAACAATGCTAGCGATTGGGTTCAACAACTTGGTTTGATCTGCCAGCTAAGATTTGGTCAAGGCAGTCTTGGAAAGAAGTGGCAAGCAGATTGCTTCAAGTTGAAGGAGTTTTGATGCGAGTAAATCAATGTGTGTGAGAAGCAACCTCAGATATAGGTCCTTTTACATGAGAGAGTTAGTTAAGAGGAAGCCTTTGGAAGCCAAGAATGGGGAGTTGGAGGTGGAGCTTTGTGCTGCCAAAGTGCTTAGCCTTAAAAAGGTCCCATGTCCGTGTGGAGGAAGGAATTGCTTTCGTTCTTATGGTTAGTGTTCTCGCTTAGAATGTTATGAACTTCGTGATCCGGTGTTGAGGTCTCTTTTAAGGAGGTATTTTGCTGATTAGAAGGTGGATGTGGCTATGATTTAGTTGACGTGTAAGGATGACATTGATGAGTTTGTTAGGTGAAGCCTGTGCAGGGATTATTTTTCTAATTTCTTAATGGTGAATGCGATTGGTAGGTCTGGGGGTTAGTTACTCATGTGGAATGTGGATAAGTTTTTCCTTGATAATTCATTGGTGACCACTAGGATGAGTACGGGTAGTTTTTCAAGGACTTATGATGGGTTTCTTTTGCTTTTTCTGGGGTGTATGGGCCTTGCGACATACTTATGATTTCTAGATTATGGGATGAAATGAAGCATGCTGCGGCTATGGTTGATGTGATTCTTTGGCTTGTTGAAGGTGATATTAATGTGGCACTTATGACAGAGGATAGACCTAATGGTAGATTAGATGCCTCATCCGTCGTTTTCCGTTAGGTTGTTAATGAGCTCAAGTTGCTTGATCTTCCGACCTTGGGGGCACATTTTACTTTTCGATATGGGTTTAGGTAGGCTTCCTGTATCGATCGCTTCTTTTGTAGTGTTTCTGTGGCTGAGTCTTTTCACGGAGCTTTGGTTACTGCCTTGATCGGGCCCTTTTCTAATCTTACACCTCTGTTGTGGGATAGTAGGGAGGAGATGGCATACTGTATTATTTTAAGTTTTAGAAGTCATGTCTCTTGGAATCTGATTGTAGGGAGATGGTGAAGGATAAGTGGTTGTAAGTCCCTATGTCTTCCATAGCCACATGCACTTTGGCGGAGGGGATCAAGGCTATTAGGCTTGCTTTGATTTATTATAGGAGGGAGGTGAGTAGAAGGTAGGAGGAGATGCTAAAGAAGGCATTGGATGCACTGACGCGGTTGGATAGGAGGAAGGGTTTGGGTAGGCTTAGGTAGGATGAGCAGCAAGAGAGGGTTGTGCTTCAAAATAAGATTACTTTGGAGGATAGAAAGTAGATGTCTTGGAGGTAGAAGTCCAAGTAGGTGTGACTTCGGGAGGGAGATTTCAACACAAGATTCTTTCATCTGTTTGCTAATGTGGGAAGAGATAATATGATTTCTTCCATTTGAGTTGGTGATCAGGTTCTTCGACAAAGGTAGCAAATTTGTGATGTTGTTAGTAGACACTTTCAGGCCTTTACTAGAAGACCAACGGGGATGGGGATGTGGAGGCTGGGGTCTTTAGATTTGGGGAGGTTGGATGTTCATACGAGGGCTAATTTGGTTCGAGATGTTTTTTATGAGGTTTTGGTTGCTCTTCGTGATCTTAAGGCAGAGAGGTCTCCGGGACTAGATGGACTCAAGGTTTTGTTCTATAAGGAGTTTTGGGATCTTGTGGGGGGAGATTTTTGGTGATGATTCACGAGTTTGTGTAGGGTAATTTTGGATTTGAGCGGTTGAACATATTCTTCTTTAAAGTGCTCTCGTGGAATGTTTAGGGTCTTCGTGATAATGTGCGGCGATCAATCAGTTTTGAGGAGATACCTTACAGAATGGGGAGTTGACATTGCTTGTCTACAGGAAACACATTTGGACACTTTGTCACCTTAAATTAAGAGGAGTCTTTGTGGGACCAAGTAGAAAGGAGGTTTGGGGGATGTGGCATAATGATACCTTTGAACTTTGTTCGTCACAGTTGACTGCTAGGGTGGTGACTACTATTTTCACAAGGAAGATGGATGGTAGTTCTTTCTTGGTCTTCTCAATGTATGGTCCTTGTGATGATACCTCCATATTGTAGTTTTGGGAGGAGCTTGGACAGGCTTCTATTTTGGTTGATGGGATGTGTGGTTAATCGGAGGTGATTTTAAAGCAACTTTGTACTTTGATGATAGACCAGATGGTAGATGTGATAGATTCACGACTCAGTTTCAACAAACTTTACATGATCCTAAGCTTATGCATCTACCTTTAATGGGGGCCCGTTACACTTGGAGAACTGGCAACAGAGCAACATCTTGTATTGATCAATTTCTTTGTAATAGTGCAAAGGTTGAGTCTTTTCATGGTGTGGATGTGGTGGTGTGTGATAGGCCTTTTTCGGATCATACTCTTCTTTTGTGGTGTAGTAATGAAGATGTGAATTTTTCTACATATTTCAAATTTTATAAATCCTGGTTGAGAAATCCTGGAGTTGATTCAGGAGAAATGTACTACAGCATTGTGTTCAACTTTTGCAGCCCAGACTCCTGTAAGACTCGTGCTATTAGAGAGACAATGGAGTTTAAATGTGATTTGCGTTTACGAAGGGAGAAGAGGAGGAATGAAGACTTGTTGAAGATTTCCACTATTGATAGGAAGGAGGAGAGTTCGCTGTAATCTGATGACGATTGTCAGGAATGAAGGAAAATGTAGATCATTTTAGAGGAGGATCACAAACAGGAGATAGATTAGAGGTAGAGGTCAAGATAGCTTTAACTGAAAGAGGGTGATGCCAACACTAGATTTTTTCACCTGGTAGCCAGTTCCAGGAGGCGGACGAATACGATCACGACGTTGAAGGTGGGGGATGAGGTGTTGAATAAGAAGAATCAAATTTGTGACACTTTCCAATCTTACTTTTATGACTTTACTCGGAGACAGTCGGTAGGTGATTGGCGATTGAGTGATTTGGACATGGATTGGGTAAATAAGGAGATGAAGGGGGTGCTTCTTGGTGAAGTGGATGAGGAGGTTAGGAGGGCTCTGCGTGGATTGAAGGGGGAGGGTTCCCTTAGGCTTGATGAGATGTAGATTATTTTCTATAAGGAGATGTAGGATGTGGTTGGTCCTGATGTGGTGGTTATGATTAGGGAATTTTTCTAGGGTAACAAAGGGCTTGAGATGTTGAATTGATTTTATTTGTTTTTGCTACCAAAGAAGCTTGCGGTGGATAAAGTTGATGAGTTTAGGCCCATTGCTTTATTCAACTCCATTTATTTACTGGTTGCGAAGATTTTAGTGAATCGGTTGAGGAGTATCTTGCTTGACAATATATTGCCCATCCAGTTAGCTTTTATAGAAGGAAGATCTTTGCAGGATTCTTTGTGATAGCTGAGATGGTCGTTGCATGGAAGAGGAGAGGTACCCCTGCTTTTATTTGGAAAGTTGACTTTTTCAAAGCTTATGATTCAATGGTGTGGAATTATCTATGGGATATTCTCAGGATAAGAGGTTTTTCAGATCAGTGGATAAGATTGATGAAGAGATGTGTCACTAGTTCCTCCTTTTCTATCTTGGTTAATTGATGGTCCAATGATTTGTGGATACAGCTACAACAGGGGGTGCAGTAGGGTTGTCTATTGGCACCAATGTTATTTGATATAGTTGTGGATGCTTTTTCTTGTTTGGCTTTCAAGGTTAGCAGTGGACATCTATTTTTGAGGTTCACTACTCAAAGAGATGATATGTTGGTTACTCCTATTTTATAGTATGTGGATGATATGACTTTTTTCATTGAGGGGGGAAGAACCGCGGCAACTCATGTCTCGTCACTGGTGAGGATTTTTTCAGCTATGTCTGGTGTAAAGGTTAACATGAGTAAATCCATATTTGTTCCATTTGCTTTTCAAGGGGCTAAGGGGGAAAGAATTTCTGGTGTTTTGGTGACCCTTGTTGTGGGTTTGCCCATTAGATATCTTGGCTTTCCGTTGAAAGGTAAAAAGTTGGTAGTGTCTAGTTGGAAACCTGTGGTTGAACGAGTTACAAGTAGGCTCTTTTTTTGGAGTGGAAGATTGCTCTCCAGAGGTGGGAGGTTGGTTCTGCTTAAATCTGTTCTATCCCCCATTTCGGTTTTCTCCTTGTTAGTTTTCCAATCGCCTAAGATGATTCTGAAAAAAATTGATTTGATCAGAAAAAGATTCTTTTGGAAGTGATCGGATTCTATTGGAACATATGCTCAACTAGTGTCTTTGGAGGAGGTGTGCAAACCCAAGAGTGAAGGTGGTTTGGGTGTTCGTCAGCTGCACTCATTTAACAAGGTGCTTTTTGTTGAAATGGGTGGTCAGAGTGGTCTCTGATGAGAAATCTATGGTCACCTTGATTTTGAAAGATTCTTATGGTGTTTTATGGATATGACATAGAGCAACTTTTACAAGAAGGACTTCATCCTTTTGGCATTCTATTCGGCCACTCTTTAGTGATTATGCATGCAAGTCCGCCCTGGTGTTGGGGGATAGATCTATATTTAAATTCTGGTTGGATAATTGGAGTGAAAATGGTAAATTTTCAGAACTCTTTCAAAGAGTTTTTCAACTTGCTGTTGAGAAAGAAGCAACAGTGAAAAACTTATGGGATGATCGGCTGGCTGAAAGTCTGGGACATCCTTTTGCCACAGGGATTATCGGAGGCAATGTTTGCTGAATTTCAGCAACTGCTGCAGTCCATTTCTGTTTTCATCCTGGCTGCACTGAACGTAGATCGTTTCCAATGGATGGATGGATGGATGGAACATTTTTGGTCAAAAGGCCTATAAGAAGCCCACTTCAAATGGTGCTCATTTGGATGAAATCATTGGGGATTCAAAACTTTTGTGGAAAATCAAGTTCCCTCTCAAAATCAAGTTATTCTTGTGGCTTTTCATAAGAGAGCGTATTGTCACAAAAGTCTATAGGAAGAAATGGATGATTGACGGTGATATGACTTGCCCTTTTTGTTAGCAGTCCGAAGAGGATATACATCTCTTCTTTCAATGTGATTTTTCCAGAGATCTGGTGTCATTTCGGCATTTCTATGGTGGAATCTTCTGATGTAACCAGCTACTGGAACTCCTTTAGAGATTGTCTTGATTTAGACATCATGGGTTGGGTCAAGGCTTTTGCTATTATTTGGTGCATTTGGAACCACATGAACGACAAGGTCTTCAAAGGGGAGATATGTTGGGTAGAGAATGTTGTAAGAGAGGCGTATTGTTTGTCTGGTTCTTGGCTCAACAATTTGTAATTTCGTTCCACTTTTCTGCTTCAGGTAATCTTCCTTTCCCTCTAAAAAAAAAATTGACGACTATAGGTTCATTGCCCTCTCGAATGCTATTTATCTGATTGTGGCTAAGGTCTTTGATAATAGGCTTAGTGAGGTGCTCTTGTAGTGTATTTCTCTGGTCTAGTGTGCTTTCATTTCTAGTAGGTCCTTTGTGTCTCCTGTGTGTTGGTTGAGGAGATGGTGGCATCTTAGAGTAGGTCTTAGAAGATGGCCTTTCTGTAGAAGGTTGATTTTTCCAAAGCTTATGATTATGTGGCTTGCTCGTATTTGTGAAAAATTCTGAGGAGTGGTTTCCTAGAGACTTGGGTTAGGATCATGAAGAGGTGCATCCCGATGACGCCTTTTTCTGTTCTGGTTAATGGTAGGCCTTTGAGGAATGTGGATGCAACCATAGAAATGTTAGGTAGGATTGCTTGCTCGCACTGATGTTTTTTATTGTGGCAATGGATATGCTTGCTTTTTTGGCTTTTAGGGTTTGTCGGGGAGGACTTTATTTTGGCTTTTCTTTGAGATTTGATGGGTTTTTGCTTACTCTAATTTTGCAGTATGTTGACACATTTTTCTTCATCCAAGGTAGGGTTCGTTAGGTAGAGCATGTGATGCAGTTGGTCGGTCTTTTTGGGCAGATATATGGGCTTCTAATCAACAACAAGTGTATGGTTAACCCTTTTCACATGGAGGCCGGGGAGGAGGCCATCTTTGGTGCTTTGTGTACACCTACTACACGCCTTTTTATTGTTTATTTGGGTCTACCTTTGAAAGGGGGCGTTTGGTGGTTGTTGATTAGTTTTGGCAATGATCCCGATGTTTTATTTGTCCTTGTTTAATCTGCCTAAGAAGGTTCTTGCGAGGCTTGATCTAGCTCGAAAAAGATTCTTTTGGAAGGAGGCGAACTATTAGGGGCATTTCTTGCAGTTGATCCCTTGGAAGGAGATCTGTATACCCAAGCATAAGGGGGGATTGGGGATGAGGCGGCTTGATGATTTTAATCTTTCCTTGCTCATAAAGTGGGTTGTCGGGTTCTTAGCTTGAGGTGCGAGTTTGTTGATAGGCTTTTAAGGGATTTTTTTGGGTTCCTGGGTGATGTTGTTTGTAGGAGATATACTGTGTGACCTTTTGCTTTTTCGAGTGAGGTTGAGCCTACTATTCATTCAGGTGTCCAGGTTCTTGGGATGAAACTTGGGTGTGGCAATTCTTTCTATTTTTGGAAATATGACTGGATGGGTAATGAGGCTTTTTTTGCTTTGTTTCCTCTCCTTTTTGGCACGTATTTGTAGTAGGAGCCTTTGGTCTCTGAGGTGTGGGATGCTTCTTCCTCCTCTTGGTCTCCTATTTTTCAACCAACTCTGTCTGGGCCACCGTGAAGGAGTTGCAAGGTTTGTTGGGCCTATTGCATGAATTATCTCTTGGTGAGGATGTTATGGATGGATTTTCTTGGTCTTGTGGTACCTTCTCTCTGAGCAAAAAATGACCTTAGAGTTTGGGCCATCTTTGTTGGTTTGGGAGGACTATTTGTTAGTTTGGAAGTTGCCTTTGCTGCTGAAGCTTAAGATTTTTTGTGGATCTTTCACTGTGAGAAGTTGGTTACTAAAGAACTTAGATCCACTTGGGCCAATGACCAAGACACTATGTGTGTTTTTTGTGATGATGTAGTGGAATCTATTGGCCATGTCTTCTTTGAATGCAGTTTGTCTTCTAATGGTTGGAGAAGATCAAGTATCCATAGAGCAGATGTCTTCTCTTTTTGTTCTCGGTAGTCTTCGTCGTGTCCTTGGTATATGCTGATACAACTGGCTAGGTCTGAGCTTCGGCTGAGCTTTGAGCTCTTTGGTTGCAACGGAATTCTACTATTTTCCGTGGGGAATGGGTATGGGTTGAGAATATTGTAAGAGAAGCTGAGTGGCATTTTGACTTGTGGCTTAGTGTCTTGTAACTCTGTTCCATTTGTTTTTTAATGAAATCTCCTAGATGATTGCTGGGGTGCAATTTCTGTATCTCGGTGTTTCAATCGAATTCTAGAATTCTTTGATACAGTTCTGGACCTATGATTTTTTTCTTTTGGAGCTACTATGCAAATTTACTTGTTCAGGGCTTTAAAATTGCCATATTTAGATTATTTAGACTTCCCTTCAGCTGATTTAATTCTTTTGAAAAGTTGAAAGTATTGCTACATGAATTAGTGGTCATCCAAAATTCATTTATAAAATAAAATGAGAAATTTCAGGACTTACACCATCTCCTTCTGAAGAGCCATACTGTTTTTTGGGCACAAGTACTGTGTCCCCATAATGCACCAGAATTCCATTACAATCATAATGTCCAACAAGTTGCATTCATCAAAGAATATCTCTGCATCATTTGCCCAAGGAGACCTATATATCTTAGTGAGAATGCTCTTTTTGACTCAAGCAGCTAAAAAGGTGACCTTTTGCGGTTGCCTTCCTAATGAATCTCAAGGTCTCTGGACATTGCTTGATCCCTGGTCACACTACTGCTTGCGAGGCACAAACAAGCCTTTCTCAGTAGGAAGAATCCTGAACTCCTCATATGAACAAATGTATAACAATCTAGCAAATATAATTCTCTTTGTCACACCGAAGGATCCAAGAACTGTGTTCCCCTAATTTTAGATGGCTCAGTCTAATTTCATCCAATGCTCTGAACGGAATCCAGTCGGTCAATCCAATGATTAGATTCATGTTGTTTCTTATCATGCACTTGAACAAAAGGCGACGGGAACTTTCAGCAAGTGCTACTCAATGATAACAAGCATTTTGTAAAATTGACAGTCTACTTCATTTTCAATCACGGTTGGGCAATTTGCTGAAATGAAAAGAATCACCTTAACGAGCCCCTTCCAAGAGGGATAGTCAACATCATTCTCAAGCATGGCCAGACAAGTTTACTGAAACAAAGGAAATCCCCTTAATGAGCCTTGGGAGGGACACCCCTGATAACAAAAGGACTTCCTTATTGATTGGAACTTTAGTCCCATATCATAAATACACATTAATTGCTGTTATTGGAAGTTTGATATTATAATTGATTAAGGTATGCCATCAATTCTCGTCAAAAGATGCTGGCAATTCTTTTCAAATTTGCCAGAGAAAATCAGTGTGATATCCTTTTATAGAAAAAGTGGACGATGTATAAAAATGTTGAGAATCTAAATGCAAATGCCCCCTTTCTATTCCTAAATATCCCCTTTTTATATGACACAACACTGCCCTCTTTTTTACCTTGTCATGCCACATGGCAAGGGAGTCTTTAAACTCATAAAACCTCGGCTCTTCGAAGATAGATTTGAATTTTGCAGCTATGCCTTCCTTTCTTTAGGTTTTTTGGTTCTATGATCTCCTAAGAATGTTTTTATTTTAATCATGCCCTTATGGTCGGACTCCCAAATATTATTAGGAAAAAAATTAATTATTACAGCAGCACAATTCCTACCTCAAGGAATAAGACAAGGAAGAGCAAAGGGAGGGGCACAGGTGGAAGATGGTCCATGAGCTAGATAGACTTGGGGATTTGAGGTTGCTGTCATTTTCAGAGGTATATAAAAGAAATTATGCTCAAGAAATTATAGCTCTGGAAGGCACGAAGTACAATGGGACAAAGACTTGAAAGAGGGTAATGGCAATGCATTTTTTTCCTTATGATGGCCGATGGGAAAGATAAAGGAACTTCATTGGGTCATTGGAAAGGAATTTTGTGGAAGGTAGGATTTTTTTTTTTTGGAGAAGGGAAAGATGGTGTTAACAAGGGATGTTAACTGCCCATTAAAGAGGGAGGCTAAAAGTTCCAAATGTTACAAAGAGGAGTGCAAATGGTTTACAGCATTTACAGTAGGTCACTCTCCTGAAAGAATAGCTCCATTATGCCCCAACCAGATACACCAAAGCATGGTAAAAGCCCTCCTAATTGTCCCCTCATCAGTGGAAGATATGATATTGCAGAGCCTTTATGCGAAAAGGGCCTAGGGGTTGATGGAGATGGACTAGTGGGGAGTCTCCTTTGGTTTCTGGGAGTTCTTTGTGCACCTATTTTCTAGGAGAGAAGTGAAAGAGGCCTTCTTTGTCCTTAATGCTGAGCACACCCTGGGTCTTGATAGCTTCCCCATGTTGTTTTTAGAGAGTTCTAGTGAATTGTTGGACTGAATCATATGTGGGTCTTGATATGGTCTTAGGAAGGAATTGGAGGCTTTGGAAGATTGAACAAGTCTTTGCTTGTTTGTTGCCAACAAAAACACTCAGAAGAAAGAATTAAGGATTACAGACCATTTTAATTGTCAAATGCCACTTTGCTCATCATGGCTTAGTTGCTTGCCAATAAATTGTGATGTGATACTAATGATCTTGTGAATCCAGTGCATATTGCTTTCATTGAGGGACACCACTTTCTAAATAGTGTTATCCTGGTTACAAAAATTGTTAGTTACTGAAAGAGAATTTGAACAAAGAGATTTTTCTAGAAGGTGGACTTCATAAAGGCCTATCACTTGGGGTTTTTCCATGGAGTTCTCTACACAGGATTAGATGTCCCATCCATGGTTTTAAGAATCGCACCTTGAGGCACGTGAGCCGTACGCCATGAGGCGAGGTGCCCTGATTTCGCCTTGAGGTGGTAGCCTCAGCGCAGTGATGTGAGGCGTGCGCCTCAACACGTTGAGGCGCTGGCGAGGTGCCACCTTGGTTAGGAGAAATGGAAGCCTTAAACCACTCTATCGCTGGTGCCAGCGCTAGCTCTAGCTCTATCGCAGTGCCAGCTCCTCCATTGCAGCGTTAGCTCCTCCATTGCATCGCCAGCGTTGGCAACATCTTGATCGCAGCTGCTCCACCGCATCCCCAGCGCCAACGTGAGCTCCATCGCCAACGCCAGTGCGAGCTTCATCAACACACGCCAGCGCCAGCTCCATTGCTAGCGCTAGCGCCATCGCCACTCGCCAACGCTCGCTCCAGTGCCAACGATGCTTCATTGCCAGCTCCTGCAGGACGCATCGCGAGAGGTAAAAATGTGTACAGTGTGATTTTTATTTTAGTTTGTGTCCACACACTATACACATTTGAGAGGTAACGTGTACACTGTACACATTTATCGTGAGAGGTTGATGTTTGAGTTTGGTCAAAAGGGGAGGTTTGATCGATATTTTGAAGAATTTTAAATTTATAAACTAAGATTTTAAGTTTTAACAAATATTATTTAAAATTATTTATTTTTTAGGCAAAGCAATTATTGATGTAGAGGAGGAAGAATTTCAAGAGTGATGGATATACTGAACATATAGAAGTTGAGGCTAGGATGAAGTAGATGGATGACTCCTGGGATGATGCGACCAGCTCTAGCGATAATAACATTGATGAGCTTGATTTTGAGTGACTTTGATGGTGTTGAAGGGGGAGGAGAATAGAATATCTTTTAGTTCTTTGGGATTTTTTGATGTTGATGTACTTTCATTTTAAGTCTTCGAATGTTTAGATAAACTTAACTTCTAGTTTTCTATGTTCACTTGTTTGGTTGTTCATCTTTTTATTGGAATTTTTTTTTTGAGAAATTCTTATTGGAAATTTGGAATGCCATTTTAAGTCTTTCAATGTTTGTTGTAGAGTAAAAATGACATGGATGTGTATTTTTTATTTATTTTTATTATTAGTACTTAATAAGTATATATTTATGTTATTTTTTCTTACTTTTCATCAAAAACTCGAGGCTTACGCCTCGATCGCCTCAAGGCTTATGCCTCGCCTCATGTTTTTTAAAACCTTGGTGCCATCGCTTGGATATCTGAGATGAAGTGGTGCCTTGCAAACCACTTATTCTATGTCTTGGTGAATAAGAGACCTGATGTGGATGGATGTAGTTGTAGCATGGCGTGAGATAGGAATGCCCCCTTGCACCATTATTTTTTTGCTTTGGTTGTCAATGCTTTGGTGATCTGTACTCTTGTTATGCATGATAAAGGTTTTCTTTGATGTTTTAGTCCAGGGAGTTATACTAGTTGTGCTCTATGTGAAAGATACCATCTTCTTTGTAGAGGGATCAAGGGTGGGTGCAATCAATGTCTGCAATATTATGTATCTCTTGGAGAGATTTTCTGTCCTAAGAGTCAAGGGGGAAGGCCATTGTTTGTTTCCTTTGGAATGCAAGATGGAGAGGCAGAAAGCTGTGCAGCCCTTTAGAGGTTTCCTAGGAAATTATGTTGCCTGCAGTGCCTGGAATTTTCCCTTGCTGGACTGGAATGCAGTAATCCAATGTGTGGAGACGAGGTTGGAGAGGTGGAAGTTGCAGCTTTTGTTTAAGAGAGGGAGATTGGTGTTGTTGAGGTCTAGTTGTGTTGCAGATGGATTTGGAGGGTTGGGAGATCAACCTTGATTGATCTTTTCTTAAGACTGAATAGTAGACTGAATAACTTCATTAGGATTACTAACTTACTTTGCATGGAGTTGTTAGGATTGGGATTGAAAAGAATACATTGTAGATCCAAAACTTAGAGGGAAAGAAGAAAGAAAAGACCAAGAACTAGAAGCTAAATATCTTCGTAACAGCTCTTCTTCCTCTCTTATGCATCCGGTTAACAAGGCTTGTTTTCAGATGTGAGTGTTGGGAGGCTTCTCTGCATAAACAAGGCTTCACTGTTAGGATCTTTTATGGTTGCTTGGTGGGGCATTCTTTGTACAAGCTGTTGGGTGTAACTGGATGGAAATGAGAAGATAATACGCCAGTTCGCAAAGGATGTGGAAGATTTCAAGCATATTCTCTTCCTTTGCATTTTTGCCCAAGCTTGTATTGGTGGTCTGTGGTCTTGTGTATTATAGTTTTGTTGTATCTTCCTCTGCATTTTGGAATTCTACCAGCCATGCAACCTGTCGAAGAAGAAGCAGATAGATGATTCTTTAGGTGGATGTTTGAGTTTCTACGGTGGGAGCTAGATGGTGTTGTTTTCCAAAAGTGTGAACTTTACGTTAAGAATGTTGTTGGTAGCATGAAAGGGCTATGAATCTCAAATGTTCAGGATAAAAGAAAAAATAAGTCAGATATAAGGACATGCTATTTTTGAATGCAAGTTCTCGCATATTTGCTTTTTTGGCTGTGAGATTTTAGAATGAAATTAATTTCTTATCTTGAAGTCTTGAGATTAAATATTTGTAACTTATTTCTGTAATTTTTAAATCCTTTTCCAAATAACCTAATCGTGAGTTCCCATGCATGCCTTAAGAATTTCCTGATAAAATGAGAAAGATTGACCGAAGGTAAAAAAAATATAATATAATAATATAATAATATATTGAAATTATTTAATATATTCTTAAAAAAAAATTAAATATTGACTTTTGCTTGTACCCGAAGATATAAATAATTATTTAAAATGTCAGCACATATATAAATAACGAGTATAAAAGAATTTTTTTTTTCTTGAGAGAGGTGTAAAAGAGTCTTGCCCAGATAGTTCTAGCAAATAGTTTGAGACATATCTCTCAAAGAAGAATAGTTTGCAGAATATAATTTATCTTTAAGGTACCAAAAATGTAAGCGTTAATCCTTCAGTGCTTGGACTCAATAGGGTCCCAAATCTAGTGCTATTTGGCATTTTTGGTCACCCAGAAACTGCGATGATTTGATGGGAAACATTTCCAACAATTTCATCTAGTATGGTATTTTCAGAATTCTCACAACGGCAAAATGGGAATGTATGAAAGTTAAATAAATGCCTTGTTATGTAGTAAGAAATTATGATGCTAATTGTCAATGGGTTGTTCTACATGCTATTTACTGTTTGCATTTCCAATGTTTGAACATTCTCTTTCACGTAATCCTCCTATTATCACTTTTACCTGTTTGGTGGTAAAGGAAGGTTTTCTCTAATGTACTGAATTCCATGTGCTGTTTTCTATTAGAAGTATGTTTGGCTATAAGTGCTTGAGCAAATATATTAGGACATTCTGACAGCATTGTCTGTTTTTTCTGTTTTAAATATCAGAACATTTGGTCTGGAAACGTATAGTAGCCTCTGGAATCCCACCATGTGCTCGTGAAAGCCATACATGTTCATCATGGAGGAACAAACTGATTATTCTCGGTGGTGAAGATGCTTCGGATTACTATTTGTCTGATGTTCACATACTTGATACTGGTACCTTTCCATCTTGTTGTTTCTGATGATAAAGAAAGAAATGGCTAGTTAAACTTTTGTCTCATCTTTACTAAAATTTTTTGCTTAGAAAGACTTCTCAAATTTTATAATGACTTCACTCTTGACATGTGACTAATTAGAAAAGGGATGCTGACACCTGTGGGCATCGACCCATCATATGCAGTCAAGTGCCTAAATTCTCAAGTTTAAGTCATCAGGGAGTAATTCCTAATCAAGTGATAATTCTCTACCCTAAGGACCACATCCTGGTTTTTCAAGTATCAATATAGAAGTAGTTTTGCTTTTCAAATAAATATAGAAGCATTTTTGGTTATTACATATAATCCCCATACATGTTTTCAGTTATCCAATATGATCTCACCATCATCTCCTTGAGCCACCAATCTCGCCTCAACACCTTTGATGCCTTGGAGTGTTTCCGTTCTCAGCAACATCTACTTGAAGATCCCTAGCTACTTGTTGCCCTCTTCTACCTCTTCACCAAGTTCCCAAGTGCTTTAAATGCTTACCTCTTTAGTTGTCGATGAGTTGAATCATGTTCAAGATAAGGTGCTTTGTTGCTTGCTTCTAAAAGATGATACTGTGTTGTGTGATAAGACAAACATAGAGTTAATAGGAAAACTGTGCTTTAGAAAGAGGCTCTTGAAATTAAGGGTTTTTGACTAAATAGGATGGGGTGTCTAATACCTCCACTAATTGGTGAAGTATCTTTTTAAGTGGAATGCAAGTTTAATGACAGTGGAGATACGGATAAGGTGAAAGTGGAAATTTTAGCAAATTGTATCTAATGGAAAAACCTTTTTCAACATTTGGTGTCAATTTTTTAGCAAGGTGGAGAATTTGATGCAAATACACATAGTGGCAGTGGAGGCTGATGAAGTGGAGGGGTGCTAATGCAACGTAGAATAATTTACTTAAAGGTTGGGGCCTTAGCATAAATTTTTAATGTTTAAGTTCTAGAAGGATTTTTTTGTCTTTTTTGTAATTTTTGATCCTTAGGAAGAAGTTCTATAGGAGTCTAATTGCTTTTTTTCCAAGTTTTTGGTTTCCTATTTTTTTTGAAAAAGGAAAGGGTAGTTATCCAGAGTGATAACTACCCAAATGTATAAATAATAGAATCAACAAACTCCACCAATACAATAGGCAGACCCCAAGGTCTCCCACTCACAAGGAATCACACCAAAGAATTAACAAGGAATTAACAGACTCAACAAAATTCTCCACATAGGGTCTTTGGTCCTTGAAAACCATCGCATTCCTGCCCAACCAGATACCCCAAAGCACCACCAACTTTCTGACCTTCTCCTTCTTTGTACGGAAGACAATCTGTCCACCATCACCTCCTCCGCTTCTGAAGCTGTGCCAAAAGTCTTCGAAAAGTCGACACTCCCACCACCCCCTCCCATCCTGTCCTAAATCTGCACCACAAACGGGCAAGTGAGAAAAAGGTGGTCAATCTCCTCACCACCTCCACACAAAGGGCAGACCTTACTTTCTCCAGGAGTCCATTTTGCCCGCCAAACCTTGGTCACAAGCCTTCTCTTAAGAAGCCAAACAAAAATCTTGACCTTTAGGGAACACGCGGCCTTCCAAATCTCTCTGCAGTCCCTCACCAGATCCAACTCCACCATGTGATATCTAGTGGACAATCTCCTGTATGCAGCCGCTATCGAAAACTCACCTTTATTCCAACTAAACATATCCGTACCAGAGGCCGGTTGCAGGCCCTCTAACTCTTCAAGCAGAACCTGAAAATCATGTGCTCTTTCATCTGAGAAGCTTCCTACAAAGCGCAGGCACCACCCATCTTCCCATACCTCAGCCACAGACGCCTCTTTGTTCTGGGACAGAGCAAACAACCTCTGAAATCTTCTAGCAAGCGCTCCATTTTCCGTCCAATCATCTTGCTAAAATCTGAAAATCTCCTCCGTTCCCATCACAGGAACAAAGCAATTCCGCATCCTAGGAGCCACCGTCGACAGGCCTTTCAAAAAATGAGAGGCATCCTTCGGCGGAGACATTAGGAGATCCCACCGCACTGGGCCACCATAAGCCGTCTCGAACACCTTGCCCACCAAATTCCCCCTGCCTTCCAACATGCTTCTCACCCATCTCGTTAACAGACTGTCATTAGACCTCCCCAAGTCCCTCACCCCGAGCCCCCCATCTTCTAACGGTCTGCAAACCTCCTCCCATGCAACCAACCTGGCACCTGGTCCATTCGTCCCCTTGTTGGGCCAAAAGAAATTCTTCATAAATCTCTCTATCTTTTCAACAACCTGTCGAGGCATCTTCAGCACAGAAGTGAAATATGATGGCATTGCTGCCAGAATCGCCTTGAGCAAGACCAACCTTCCACCCCTTGACAATAGCTTGGACGCCCACCCTTCCATTCTCCCCTCCAGCCTCTCCACCAGGGGAGCCTAATCTCTCACCAGAATCCTGCCATCTGTCAACGGTAAACCCAGATATCTAATCGGGAGCTTTACCTGCTCTGTGCCAAGACCCAAACTACACCCCCTCGCCTCCGCCTCAGTCAGGTTGAAAGGGACAAAATCAGATTTAGCTAGGTTGATCTGCAGTCCTGACGCCTCACCAAACAAGAAGATAAGGAACCGCATTCTTCTGGCTTCCATTTCCCCACCTTCAATGAAGAAGATTGTATCATCTGCATATTGAAGTAATGGGATACTCGTCCCATCTCTCAAGGAGAAACCTCTCATCAAATTCCTCACACGACCTCTTAGCTGCCCTTGCAAGAGCATCCACTGCAATCACAAAAAGTATTGGGGCCAACGGACATCCTTGCCATACCCCCCTCCTTGGCTGAATCCAACCCCCTGCTGGATTTCCATTGATAAGAACCAAGAACGACGTCGTGGTGACACATCTCTTCATTCAGTCAATCCACACCGGCGGGACCCTCTTCACCAAGGACGGCCAAAGAAACGACCACTGGACCGAGTCATAAGCTTTGCTGAAATCGACCTTCCATAGGAAGGCCTTATTTCTCTTCCAGGACGAAAGGATCTCTGAGGCCAACACATAATCTTCCAAAATATTTCTGTCAGGAACAAAGGCCGTTTGCACCGAGTCTACATTCCCAGCCAGTATCCTCAATCTATTCGCCAGGAGCTTCGCCACAACCAGGTAGATAGCATTCGAGAGGGTTATTGGTCTGTATTCCTGGATCTCCTCAGCACCCTCCTTCGGCAGCAAGAACATGTAGAATTTGTTCAGCCTACCCCAAATTTCTAGCTCTAAATTCTTGCACAACTTGCATCACGTCCTCCTTCACCACCGGCCAGAACTCTCTGTAGAAGGCAACCGGAAAGCCATCCGGTCCTGGACAACCATCTGCGTTCAACCCCCATACTGCCTCGCAGACCTCATCTTCCCCAAACGAGCCCGTCAAGAAGTTGGCTTCTGCCTCCCCGATCCGCGGCACCTCAGACCCTAACCATCTCCACCTTCCCCCCGTCTTCTCCCAGTAAACTTTCTGAAGTACCTCGCAGCTACCCATCCCACCGCCTCCCTTCCCATAAACTCCTCTCCATCCACCACCAATCTGTTAATCCAGTTCCTCCTCCTCCTACCTGAGGTAGCCATATGAAAGAATCGGGTGTTGGAATCGCCTTCCTTTAGCCACTTCTGCCTAGACCTCACCTTCCACTCCATTTCCACCTTCCGGTCTTCCTCTTGTATCACCTGAATCTGCTTTGCTCTGTAAACCCTGTCAGCGTCAGAAAGGAGACCAACATCCTCCGCCCTGTCAAGACATGCAATCTCACCAAGAGCCTCCTCTTTCTTCCTCCCACGTTCCTCCCTAATCTGCTTCATACGGACCTTCAAGAAAGATCTCAAATCTCGCAGTTTAGCTTCCAACCTGACAGCCGGCGAACCATCCACATGAACTGACCTCCACCATTCCTCTACCAACCCCCTGAAACCCTCTTGCAGGAGCCACATCTTGTCGAACTTAAAATACGTACCGTGCCTCCATCCATCGTTCGACACCCACAATAAGGTGTGATCTGAGAATGGTTGCTCCAGGGGTCTAACCTCCGCCATCGGAAACAGCTTTACCATCGCCGTTGAAGCAAGAAATCTGTCGATCCGGGATCGCTGTCCTCCAGAACTCCTCCACGTGAAGAGACAGGACACAGGTGGCATGTCAACCAGCCCCTGTTCCGCCACAAAGCCCGCAAATACCTCAGAGCCTTGGTCCAATCCCCCGCGGCCACCTGGTCTGTCTTCTGCCAGCAGAGTAACATTAAAGTCGCCACCAATCAACAAAGGTATCCCCTGAAAAGTTGCCGCAACCTGGCTCGTATCTTCCCACAAAGTCTGCCTTCTCCGACCCTCTGTTGGGCCGTAGACTAAGGAAAAGAGCATACATGTGTTATCTCGGCGTCTCTGAAGCCTGACAGTGACAACATGGGACCCAACCAACGAATCCAACAAGGAGAAATCATCATCCTTCCACCCCACAGTAATTCCCCCTGCACTTCCATCCGCATTCAGGGCCAAGAAACCCCCAAAATCACCTCCCCCCACCTCCCTCCACAACCTTCCATCACAGCTCCCCCACTTCGTCTCCTGGAGAAAGATCACATCAGGCCCCCATTTCTGAATATACCCCGCAGAGCCGCCCGCCTCGATAGGTCATTCAGACCCCTCACATTCCACGATAGGACCTTGGTCATGAAGACCTTCGGGAACCCCCTTCTTGCGTCAACTACCTAAACCCCATCACCGCAGCCACTCCATCCTCCTCTTCCATCAACAAACATTGACCACGCGACCTCCCCTCACAGCTACCCTCCGACCCTCCTCGCCCCACATCCTCCACACCGTCTGCAGCCAGCACTTGCGTGTCCCCTAGCATCAGGACCTCCCCCACAGGCAGCCCAGTCACCGCATCAGCCCTCCGCATCTTCGCCACATTCTCCAAACCTCCAACGTCACCACCAGCTCCCATCGCTCGTCGCCCCTCCACCGCAGGGATCCTTGGAACAGTCACTGCCCTGTCATCGCCCCCAGCTAGGGCCGCCGTAGACACTGCGTCTTCTCCGGAATGCGGGGCGACGCCCATCTCCACCTGTGTCCGGCGCCGATTTTCCCCAACAACGCTCCCAGTCGAAACCTTCAGAGCTTGCCCCCTACGGTAGAACCACCGCGGCCTGTAAATGAGCCGCTGCGGTCCAGACAATCTCTTCTCCTGTCACCGCCCGCGTCCTGCCTCGCCAACTGCACCGCGCCCCACTGCCTAGTCCGGTCTGGCCAAGGTGTGTCGTAACCCTCCAGCAACAACCCCCCGCCCTCCATCTTCAAAAAACCAGGGTCGCGGATCTGATCGCACGGAGGGACTTGAACCGACATCAGCTCCCAAGCCGTCGTCTCCTGTAATCGGGTCCTGCCCACCCGACCCGGGTCCGCCACGAGCGCATCCCACAAAACCCGGGGCCACCACAGCACCACAGTCACACCCGCAATTAGTGGGCTCGCCCAGCTTCAGTGCCGTAGACTCCTTCGACCCCTCCGCAAGATTCGCACCGGCCTCGCATCCCCGCTCCTTTATCTGCCACAGATTGCGCCATCGGGATCGTAACCGCCGCACGATCCTCGCCGCAAACCACGCCGCGACCCTCGGCCTTCCAAAAAGCAGCCTGTCCCTCCACCGCTCGCCCACCAGCCAATACTGCCTCCAAGCGCTGCCGCCGCTCCGCCAGCCACCGCCTCAGCGAAGGACTTAGGGCTCCCGGATCCCCACGAGATGCGGATTAGCCAGGAGGAGCTCCCTCACCTGAGCACCAACCTCTTCACAAGCTGCTGTCCTGGCCTCATCTCCACCCAAGCTTTGATACATATGACAGATCAGCCGACCTCAGACCCAGGCCTTCGCAGCTCCGGAGCCTCGCAAAAGGGGCAACCACCGCCGCCACCACCTCCACTGTGCGAAGGAAGAGGGGAACCCCCTCAACCAGCGCTTTTTGTCTCGCGCCAGTCGGCGGTCTCTCTACCAGAGCGCCATCCGACCTCACCGGCCAGCGACACCGCACCACTCCTCGGCCACACCGCAGCACCTTGAAAACAAGTCGCCGCAGCTCCTCCCGGCCAAGCCTCAGTAGCACCAACCGCCCACTTCCGAGGGAGGCCACCTTAAAAGGTCCCCCGCTAGTCCCCAAGAATGCGGTGACTGCCATTCTCAGAGCTCCCACCTCCACCTCCCCCTCCAAAACCACCGCTACCAAAGCCGATGCCAGCCTCCCTTCCAACGCTCCAACCTCCTCCGACCACGGCGCCTCAACCTCCACGAGAGGCACCCCCTCTGGAGGGGGCGGAGGTGTCCCCTCTCGCCTCGAAGAGATCACTCCACCTGATCCTCGGAGCTCGCAACTCAACCTCCGATGCCCCAGACCGCCACAGCGTAAACACCTCATCGGGTCCCTGCAGTCCGCCGCCACATGCCCTCTCTCGAGGCATTTGAAGCACCTCACCGGCTCTGCTCCCCTTCGTGACCTCCTGCTCACCACCGTCCAGCCAGGGCCTTCTCTCCCCACCCCATCCGCCAGTCTCCCAGTCGCCAGTCTCCCAGTTGCCATCGGCGACAGGGAGGAAGAAGGAGCAACGGTGGGTAGGAGATCGTCTCTGCTCGTGATTTTTGGTAGGCTAAGGAATTTGTTTGTTTCCTTTTTATTATTTACCCCCAATAAAAAGGAGAACAATTAATGCGTGAAGAACAACTTTGAACGAAAAAATTGCACTTTTGTCTTTGTACCAACTTCTCTCACTCTCTCTCTCTCGCCCCCCCCCCCCCCCCCCCCCCCCCCCCCCCCCCCCCCTCATGTGAACCCCTCTTCTCATCTTCTTCCTTAACCTCTTGCAACTTCTCCCTATCGAACTCATCTACTCCTTTCCCCACTGCCTTGCGTACCGTCACCTTTTTCACCTCGTGTACAACATTTGCACACTACGACAGCTTTGCTCCTTCGCTTCTCTCCTTGCTCATGGCCCCACACATCCTGTCTGGTATGTGCATCCCACTGTCGACTTGTCATGGCCTTGATTCCAATGGGTCTTATTTGCCGCCTCATTGTAGTTGATTTCATCACCACCCTCTTCTTTCTGCATCTTGATATCACGCCATTGTTGACACGCCCATTACCCATCTTAGACTTTGTGGCCACGTTGATGTTCCAGTGATCTCCACCACCACGTCTTTATCGTCCACTGCATCCTTGATGTCCAATTCTATCCTATTCTGGCTATGGTTGCTGTCCTTATTAATCATGGTAGCATTTGACTCTTTGGGCTTGTCATATTCTTTTCCACTACGATTGATGGTGAGGAGTATCGAGCTTATCTATTTGTCTATTCAGATTGGAGAGTGGGTTGTACATATTAAATTACAATAGCCCTGGTTTTATTAAAAAAAATTACAATAGCCCTAGTGGGTCTGTGGTGGCCTGTATATGTTTATTATTCTCTTGATATATCCCCAGCATGGTAGGAGGAACATGCATACACCATATCAGAAATCATATTCACATGTGATCCAGTTGTGGAGAAGTATTGAATTGGCTCAGGTAGTCACATCTGCACTAACATAATGGCAATGGTAGTGATGATCATGACATTGATACCCTTCTAGGACTTGGAATATTCTAAGAAAACACAGTTCAGTACTCTATGGGCCAACTTATCATTACTAGGATCATGAAGATGAACAAATGACATGGATCCAAATTAATGGGGTTAGGTAGAGAATAGCTTTCCATTTGGATATAACGTTGTATTACGATTTGTTTATCAAGTATCGAGATGGCATATGATTAATAAGGTAGAAGTGCATCTCCTATATATGGAGAGGGTACACTATATTGATCAATAGTGTCATGGCAACATTCAAGAGATGGTGGTATTGGCACCTAACACTATTTTGCTAAGAAGTATGTGTACAAGTGGTTTGTATTATCCCTTGTGACTTGTAGAAGTGACGTAGAAACATGGTGCGAAACTCCAAGGCATTGATAGAACAAAAAATTTTAGTTGTGGTCCCAAACTGAGTAAAGTCAACTAATCCCATATGGTATAGCCTTTAAATCATTTTGCCCACTGATTATTAAAAGAGCTTCGTTGCACCCCTTGAAGTTTCATTGTTAAATCAAATTACCTGTTCTCTCACTAATTAAAGATAACAACCACTAAAAATTCACAGGAATACCCTTACATTTTCAATCTCCATGTGCACACCTTTTTCTCTTGCCGCCTACACCAACCAAGTTGAGTTGGAGAAAAAATATTATACTAGCGTAGTATATATAATGTATTGGTATGAGAATATTTGAGGGAAATATACTTATGAATTAACATTAATTTGATTTTATATATTTAAATAGTTGATATCAAGTAGGATAGCAAGGACATGTGTGGTAGAGAAAAAATCAGGGGTACTTTTTGATAGTTAATGGTTGTGTCCAAATAAATAGAAGGGGTGATTTGATTCAAAATGGAAACTTTTTAATACTCTGTGAAAGATGGAGTCTATGCCATGTGGGGTTGGTTGATTTTTCCCCAATTCTCAGTGATCATCCCTACATCAAAATTTCTCCTTTAGTACTCAAGTGAGAGTAGTTGTCAAACAATCACCAAAGAGTAATGATGCCATTAGGAATGTAGGCATCCATTTGTAGGGGTATTAGTGGGTCGGGTTCTCACCCCACTTCCACTTGACCCAACCTGACCCAATTTCAAGCGGGTCATGACTCGACTCGACCCATTCAGATGGATACCCAATAGATATGGTTTCCACCTGTGCCAAACTGGGTCATGGGATACCTAGTTGACTAATTTAGCTAAAATATAAAAAATGTAAAGACATGAAATATAATTTAAAGAAAATTATAAAAAAATAAAAAATGAAAATACTCATTAAAATGATAAAATACTTTTATAAATATATAAAAATATTTATTTAAAATAACTTTATATAAAATATAAAATTAACAAGAAAAATATTATTAAATAAAAATAATTTTAAAAATTTTAAAAAATTAAAAAAATAAAAATAAAATATGAAAACTTTAAGCATGTAACAATGTCTTCGAGATTATTAGCTTTAGCCATAGTAACACCAGTCAAAAAATATAATAAACTATTTTCACATGCCAAAACAATTGGGAGTACTCCAAATTGAAAAGATTCTCGGGTACATTGTTTTGTTTCTCATAATCAATGCTTCAATTATTGCCTGAATGGTATCAGATTATTCTCGTAATTTTTTAGATAGTAAGAATCTGAAAACTAACTTGGAATGCTGAAGTAAAATTTTTCCTACTGTTAACCTCTTACCTTATCAGTTATCACCCATTCTTCTGCATGCCATACAAGTAGGCAAAAGAAAAAGCCATTGGGAAATGTATATATTGTTGAAGTTCATAGGCCAAGTGGTAAGACAATTAGGTCTGGGCAAGTGAGTAGGTTTAATTGATTTGAGCTTATCATCACCTCTTTGATATCGTTTTTCTGGATGAATGAAATTCTTCGTTTGGCATTGCTCCTAAAAAAAATAAAAAAAATAGCTTCACTCGTTCAAGGAACACAAAGGGCAAGCCTTTGACACTAGCTTCAGTTGCAATAGCAAGAAATGCTACATAGCCAAGATCAATGTCACCAAGTAGAAAAGCTGTTGCAAGATCAGAATGAACACAAGGGTGTTCCCATAACAATAAAGTGTACAACAGTGCCTTTAGCTACAAAACTGTAAATCAAATGTTGTGAACTCATGGCTCCAATTCAAGTTCTGTCAACTTTCATACATAATAATAACCAACTTCAGATCTAACATACATCATACATACATCCGCTTATAAAATGCCATTTTTATAAGGAATAAATACCCACTGCCCATCTAAAAGTAGCAAACAGGAGCATAACCAACAATGTCATATCTTTCATCAAAAAATTCATGAAAAGGTATGCCTAAACCTCCTTACTTGAAGGTTCTTCCATGAAACTTGGGAATTGGTTCGGTCAAATTATTATGCGACAAATCCTTAGAGGCAAAATTAAGGTGTTGATGAGGAGTAAAGCATCTACCAAGTAAAGAAAAAAAAGATAGTAACATATAGAATAAACTTACAAAAAAACCAAAGTGGTGTTGTTAGCCAGGAAGTGAGAGAGGTACAGTGAAATTGCTGCTGCTAAGCCTCCTGTGTTCAATCCCAACTCAAACAACCAAATTGCAAAGCATCTGATCCTTGCATCCACATTTTCTCACTCAAACTAACTTCATCTAAACTCGCTCATGTATCTTGTTTTGTTTATTCACAATCGAATTTTTCTTGTGTGGAGCATTGGAAGTTCAAATTGCTTTCCAAGGGGCGAGGGCAATGGAAGGAAAAACATTAGCAAATGCGCTTCATGTCATTGCTTTTCTGTCCATTTGAAAGTTCAGGCACGGATATAAATTGCTCATGTATTTTTGTTATATTTTAGAACTTAGCATTGTTATATGAACTTGCTATATTTTAGAAGATGAACTCTCAAGACATGGCAAATCAGGTCCCCAAATAAGTGAAATCCCTAGAGGCTTGGAGTTCCCAAATGCTTTTTAAGAAAAATCTAGTTTAGCAAATGACATTTTCTGAAGTTCCACGCATTCTAGAGATTTTGACCTTTTGGAAGCCTTATAGAGTAAAACCCACGCCTTAAGTATACTTGAGGACTTGCTCAATAGATAATGATGGAAAAATGTATTCAACGCAAACAAAGATTGGAATTATAGTTCTTACAAAGTTCCATGAAATAGATAATTATGTGATTGAGCAATCAATTATCAAATAATAGTAGATTTCTTTTTACAAAAAAATTAGATACTGTGTAATAATATTCAGCAATAATATTTTCCTTTTCATTGCATTGGATTGCCCTCTACATTGCATTTTGTTAAAGACAACCAAAATTTTGAAAATAAGCAGAGGTACTTTGAACCTTAGCCAGAAGCGAGTTAATTGAAAACAAGTAGCAAGGATGGACTTACCTTTATAAGTTCTTGTGATTAATCATTGAGGTGTAAATGGGCATTTTCTTTCACTTACATTCGTTAATTTTGTAAGAATACATTCTATATAAAAATGTATACAAAATGTAATAAATTATTAGAGGAAAATAAAAGAAATTACCTAATTCCAGCAATTCAAGTTCTTCCAAGTTTTCCTCAATTGTAAGGTGAACATTTGATTTCCGCAACCAATCTTGCCTGTAAATAAGTGTCTTGACTATCTTAGGAGTTAAAGAGCTTTGGAATGAGTCAAGTACGCATCCACCAGTACTAAAAGCATATTCACATGCAACAGTTGATGTTGGAATTGCTAACAAGTCATGAGCCATTCATGACAAGATACAAAATCTAGAGCAATTCAATCTCCACCAAACTAATATTTCTAAGGGCTTATTATTGCTATCTTCACATTCTTCATCTACATTATCAACTCCACCTTGACTTGTATGTTGTTGATCATACAACATAGTCATAAGATCTTTAATAATTTCAGCTATTATTATTGAGGATGGTTTCTTTCCAGCTATTAAGCCTCCTATTTAGATATTGAATGCCCACATCATTAGAATTCGCGTTATTCATTGTCACAGGTAGAACCCTTTCTATACCCTATTCAAGTGAACAATTCTCAATTGATTTTCCTATAGCTTTACTAGAATGTGCAAATATCTGATGAAAGTTGATAATTTTCTTGTGCAAGTTCCAATTGGAATCGATAAATTGTGCGGTGAGGCACATATAGGTCAAATTCTGACAAGAAGTCCATGTGTTAGTAGTAAGACAAATTCTAGAAGCTAATTTTCCAAAGAAGTTCATAAGCTGCTTCTTTTCTTCCATAAACAGGTGAAAACAATCATGCGTAATTGTAGAGCGAGAAGGTACTTTAAACTTTGGCACAACACTACAACAGTGACGAAATCCTTCATGCTCAACACTTTTAAATGGCATCTTGTCAACAATTACCATCTTCATAAGAGCTTTTCGACACTCTTCTTGATCAAATTTATGAGATATATGTGACTGCATCTCCATTGTCCTTTGCTCTCTTCGATCAAACTTCTCACATCGTAATAAGTGATTATTCAAACTATTGGTTCCCTAAGTTGGACATTTGAGAATATTACCACAATATTTTCTGGTTCCATGTCTTTTATTTAAATCTTCACAATCATCATTAACAATATAATGTGCCCACACCCATGATTTCGTGAAGATGAACTTCCACTAGCTCTTTTGTGAGACATGGAAGGGTGAGGAGGCTTTTCAGAGGGAACCTCCTCGGTTGATGGTACAACACCATGACTGAAATCCAAATGTATAGACATACTTTCTATTATGGAATAATTGGTGTTGTCCACGCTCGACATCTAATACCAAAGCCAAAGTCCATATGTCTCAAATGAAGATATTAAAAAATAAAAATCATTAAATTGGCTATGCAAACACAAATTATCTACCTACGATCCAAACATCCAACATTAAAATTTGACAACCCCATTCTAAAGTTGATATTTTTTTAGTACCCATCAAGCTAAATACAAGAACTAGCAACAAATGTAGATGTGAAATTAATTTATACAAGAACTAGCAACAACATTCAATCAATAATTCCAACATTATTATAAAATCCTCATCTATTGAGAAATCACAAAACGAATCAACATGGTAGAAAATACAAAACCAACATTAGATTCGAAATGTAATCAGACAAAATGACCTACCCACATGGTGTATCAATCGATAGGTTCCTTCCAAAGATGCAAAACAATGGAGCTTCATCCCTACCTAAACATAGCATTGGCAGTTCTTTGCATTAATTTCAAATCACCTACACAAGCATATGTATTATCCAAGGCCTTCATATCCATTTCAAAAATCAATAAGAAAAATGGCATGTTCTTGCCTTAGAGATCAATTTCCACATTCGCATGCATTTCCCTCAAAGACCCATTTCAAATCACCCACAGCCACATCCAAGACCTTATGATCCTTCTCCATAGCATAGCTGCCATATCATCAAAATTGACCTTACAATCGCCCATAAGTCCCACAACCAAGATCTAAAATGACACCATCATTAGTAACCAATTTAAAAATGGACGTTATGATCCATCAACAAAGATACCAAAATGGCACAAATCACTGAGGAAGAGAAACTATCAACAGAACCCAACAAGATGAAGAGATTAAAATCAAATCTTTGCATACCTCGCTACCATTGACACCTCGCCGACTTGCCGTCGCTGTCGATAGAGACGTTGCACACGGCACACCTCATCGCCAGTTCGTCTCTACCAATAGGGTGCTACACAGTGCACACATGACATACCTTACCGTCGGTCTGTCGCTATCGATAGGGCGTTGCATAGTGCACACAACTCATCGTCGGTCCGCCACTGCTGATAGGTCACTATACAATGCGCACACTTCACCGTTGATCCGCCGCCACTACCGTCGATCCACCATCGATTTGTTGCCATTGTGGGCCTTGTGGCTTGCGAGGAAGGGGGGATTTGCTGCCGTTGTGGCCCTATGGGGAAGGGATTGAGGTTTGAGGAGTGAGTAGGGGTGTTGTGGGGAAGGGATTGGGGGAAAATAGCTAATGGGTGATTGTGGGGAGATCTTGGGGTGGAGAGGGGAGTTGGAAAAAATGGGCATTGGACTCCAAAGTCCAAACAAATAACCGTGAGCTGTGAGGAGCGGGGAGTTGAGTACCCATTGTGCTCAATGGGTGATGCTGATGTATTTGTGAATTTGACGAGGATTGTGAATTTGTGAGGAGAGGAGAGTTGGGAATCATCGCTTTTGGATCACTTTAGTCAGGTACCCATTGGGTCATGACAAAAATGAGATGGGTCATGTAACGGGTCACCTAATGGGTACCTGTGGTTGCCCCGATGGGTATCTGAACGGGGCCCCAATAAGTAATGGGTCGCATTTAACGGGTACCCGACCTACACTTGGTAAATGGGTACCCGATCCAGTAGGGTCAAAAGTGATGGGTCGAGTCGGGTACCTAAGATTAACGAGTCAAATGAACACCTCTATCCATGTGGAGGGTCTCAAATAGAGACCTAGACCTTTGAGTTTGAGTGGTTAGAATTGTGCTTTGTAGTGTTTCCCTAATTGACATGCTTTACACTCGATCTTTGCACTGGGAGAAATTTGAGGAATCATGCGTTGGAGCTTGGAAAGAGGAATATGACCAAGGCACAAGTGTCATTGAAAAGCAAACGTAGAAGATGTAGCAATAGAAACATGGGCAGTAAATGGGGAATGAAGTAGTCAGCACACTCCTTCACGACCTCTGTTAATGATATTCTTAGTTAAGATATCTTGAAAGGTACATGAGACATGGTTAAAAATATCACGAGAATTCAACCCTTCGTAATTCTACTTATGGGTGCACATAGGATGGGTTTAACCTACACCCTGCCCAACCCAAGCTTGTTGGGTTGGGTTTGAGGTTCAACCATCTTGACTAATCTGTAATTTGATACAACTCGATTTATATATTAATATTTTTTGATTTTGAATAGTATTGTGGTTAGGGTGAGAAGTAAAAGAGGGCTAGATTGAATATTTCACTCTCCCTCTTTAACATCACTTTTCCTCCCATGACAAAAATATCATGTTCCCCTAATCCCTTTCCCACCTTACCCTATCTTCTCCCCCTGTGACTAAATAAAACAAAACCCTACCTTGTCTTCATGCCCCCATTACCTCTGTTTTCCCTTCTTGTCCGCTCCTTGATAGTGTCGCTTATCAACTCCGACTGCCTCTCCTTGTAAGGTACTCTTCTTCGTTAACCCCTCACCACCCGCTAATCCCTTACCCTAAACTCTTGCCACCTTTTGACCCCCTGCCACCTTTCTTCACCCTTATCAATACCTTGCCACCCAGCTCTGCTCGCTTTGTCACCATTTCCTCGACCCCCACCCCACCCCACCCCTTCCTCGGCCTCTTGCCACCCCACTCCGCCCCTAACCAATACCCTGCCACCCTTTCCCTGAACCCCCTGCCACCTTGCTCTACCCTTCATAGACTGTGCAAAATATTATTATTAGGGTTGCTTGAGTTCATTATTTTTAAATCATATCTCTACTTATTTTGCTTGAAGTTCTTTTTTAGTTTCTACTTATTTTATTCACTTTGTTATACGATGTAAGTTGTTTATGGGTTTAAATTTTTTTGTTATTAAATTGGAAAAACATAAAGGAAATTTGTAGGAAACGAGCATAAACTGACTAGTCAATAACCTACTCAACCTGACCTAACCCAACTCGATTTTGTGGGTTGGGTTGGGTTGGGTTCGCTAGTGTAATATATTGGGTTTGGGTTAGATCGTAACCCGACCCAACTTGACCCATGTGCATCTTCGAAATTGGGGACAGAGAACTTTTGTTAGCTTCATGGTCATGGTAAATGTCAGGTCCCCTTGACTAGTGATGGGAGAATGTCTCCCATCATCTAAATCATTCATCCTATAGGAAGCTATTATTATTGATTGAAGTAGCATTGATCATAACATAAATGATGTGACACTTATAATCCACAAGCCAATCGAAGTCGTGTGTACTAATCTGAACAGGGAAACATGACTGGAACTCTTGCTGTGCACGCATGATACTTTGAGGTTATGAATCTCTCCTAATGCATTCCTGTATATCTTTTCTCCAAGTTTTGGTTGAAGCAATATATGATTCATGTCATGACCTTCTAGTGGCATCCTGAAGGTCAGTGATCATCGTGCATGGTTGGTCTTGTTCAACCTTAGCATAGATCAAAGAGTCGGTTATCATAGGCCTCTCTCTCCATCATTCGCACTAGTGTCACCTACGAAAAGTCTTTGAATGCCATCTTCTCTCCAATCTAAGTCGTAAATGGCTGAAACATAGCAAAATCAAGTGCTTAGCACATCAAAACAAGATCAATCAAATTCAGGGAGTTATGTAGCAGATTGACAATGGCATGGAGTTGTTACAAACGACCATTGATGCCCCCACACTACTATTGGATGGTCCCTCGACAGTTGCCCATGACTAGGCTAACACCCAAAAGTAGGTCAATGATAGCCAAAAGAGGCCTGTATTGAGTCGTCTGGTAGGCTAGTAATGGACACCAAGGTCTCGCTACTTCGGGCAAAGGATGGTGACCCTCGTCGAACTCCAATTGGGGGTAACAAATGGCTGTGGCAATGCAGTTGGACAATATAGAGTTGCTACAACATTGCTGTTGCCCTTTGTCCACTCGATCTGGTTGATGCGATTGATTGGTGTTGTTGGCAGTGGTGCAGTAGTGTGGTGAGATCGCTAGTCGGCATGGCAAGGGCTCTTGGGGTTGACAAACCCTTGTTTTAGGGTTTTGCTTCTTTTTTTTTTGTTTCGTTGAGAGAGAAAATCGAAATCAAGAAGGGTTGTAGACATTGGCGAAGGATTGCTATTTTGATATCAAGTTAGAAGAAATGAGATGGATTTCAAGGAGATTAAATTTCATTGGAAAACCTTAATTCAACACAATATCTAAAGTCAGCATGAGCGAAGAGTTTTTTGAGTTGGTCCTCTATTACAAGAACCTCTTGAAGGGCTTGTATGATGTGCAAAGTACGAGGTTGCATATCTAGATGAGGAGATTAATATTCAGAATAGTGGATCTGCTCCTCATTTCAAGAGACTGTAGCCACAAGAAATATTTTTACCTCCTAGCATTGAAGCCTTAATGGCATATTGGAATTTACTCAATCATATTAACAAAAATCCCATGAAGGCATAGGATTATTTGAAGGTCGATCCCTCATCTCCAACACCATCATAGATTTAAGCCTTTTGTTTATCTCAAAGAAGATTGAGAGATGTGTGGGTTGTTCTTTTCAAAAAAGGCATGTGGATAATTGGCATGTCTTTATGACATGTAATGCCAAATCCAGAGCTATAGAAATCAACAATCGGTATTCAATTGGTGAGGTCATCAACTAAGGAATATACGGTATACGGGTGATTAATCGGTGTAGTATTTTTAATATTTAAAATTTTAAATATAATTATATATACCATTATACATATTAAATATACATATATATGAATTGAAATATCACACAAATATATATTAATATTATTTTTTTGATATACGTATTCTCTCAATATAACTTCTAACAAATAGCTATCAATATCACAACACATAAAATAAGAAAACTAAACTAAGATTGATGCATCATAAATCTAAAGGAGAGTTTTTAGTTCCAAATGGCATAAAAAGAACAAAATAGATAGCAAATTCCTAAAGAAACATCTCAAGAAAATATTAGGATTCAATCCTCATCCTCATCTAGAAATAAGGGAACATCCTCCACAATTTCATCTTCTTCATCGATCTCTTCAAAACCAGCTTCCTCGCCCTCCTTCACAAAGTCAAGTGAGTTTGTTGGAACTCTTGAGGTCGATGCTTGTTTGCCTTCGTCAACTCTAAGACTCCTCCTTGGTTGCAATATGTCTTTTGCACCACTTGCCTCTGCAACTGCATCCCAAGTTAATTTTACTCCTAGAAAGACTTAATCTTCTTCAGCTGCCACATCAAACACTCATGCTGCTGCATGTGCATGATCCTTTGAAGCAATTGGATCTCTTTTTATAACCTTTTGTTTACGATCCCTCAGTCTTGCATTAAATTATATAAATACCAAGTCATTCAACCTTGACATTACCAAGCTAGCCCTAAACTTTGTATGGATCTGGAAGTGAAGGAGCACATTGTTACATATGTCATATATGAAAGCTTAAATGTTCAAATTACAATATTAACTAAGTCATTAGACTCATTACTCATGAAAATGTGCTCCAATTCCTCTCACAACCAGAGGACGTAGAGGTCAAACTTAGGATCTTAATTGCCATTTGTTGCAGATAAGGTGCATCACTTCCATATAGAGACCACTAATTAGCTATTTAATAAATTAAAATTATAAATAAATATTACATTCTTCAATTTGCATAAAGGAGACTATGTAATTAAAATTTTGGATTACTTGAACTCGAGTGCTCATTATTGATCGACCTTTGCCTTATAGCCAATGGTTTACCAAACATACCCTGACAAAGTTTGTATGCAATCAACTCCTTTCTTGTAATGATGTCTTGCATATCCAAGTTGGGGTAGAATTGCTCAATGCAAGTTATCAACCCATACTTCATGTCACCATTTGTTTCAAACATGGTACAATCCTTATAGAAATAATAAGGATTGAGAAAATATGTAGTCTTATGAAGTGGTGTATCAAGTCGTCCTTTGGTTTTCTTTTGTATTGCCTCCTTAAATGGCTTATAGTTCAACTTATTACCATTACAAATTGCCAATATCTCCTCCTTTGCCTCTTCTAAGCCCCCATAAACAAAATCCATGGATGGTTTCTCGTTTGAGTCAACAACTTGCAAGAGATGAATCAAAGGAGTAAAAATCCTCACTGCAAAAGTGACTTGATTCCAAAATGATGGACTCAAGATTGTAGATGTTGCTTTCTCCCCATTTTTGGACTTAAACCATTTGCAACGTTGCCAATCATCAGAAGAAAACATAGCCCTCAATTTATCTTTCTTGTCTAGTATGCTTTGCAGTGTAAGAAAAGTAGTAGCAAATCTAGTTTGTTCAGGTTTCACAGTGTCCTTTTTTCAATAAAGTGCCACATCATACTCAAAACTATGGCATGTCTATAAATGAACACTGGAAGTCTCCTTGCATTTGTGATCGCATTCTTTATCTGATGTTCTCTTCCAATCTCCTCAAGCACCAAATCAATGGTAGGTGTAGCACATGATGTCCAAAAAATATGTGAATACTTTATCTTCATCAAGGTGGAAGTCACTACATTAGCAGAAGCATTGTCTGTAACAACTTGGACAAACTTTCCACTCCAACTTCTTTAATGCCTTATTCGATGAAGCCAAAGATGTAATCATAAGTATGTGACATATTAGATGAAGCAATAAATTTTAGAAAAGAAACCTTAAGTAGATAGTGGACACATAAATTTATAATGCTCTCCTTCCACACATATCAATCCAACCATCAGTCATGATAGAGCATCCTGTAGTTTTCCAAATGTCCCTGTTGTTTTGCAGTGCTTGTTTGGTCTTCTCCACAGACTTCTTCAAAAATAGACCAGAAATCTCATATCGAGTTTTAAGCCCTGGACCATAATGCTCGATCGCCTCAGCCATTCGTACAAAATGATCATTGCAAATTGCATTGAATGGAATGTCATAATAATAAGCTTAGTCATAAATAAATTCACATATCTTATCTCGTTGATCCTTGGCATAGGCATCTTTAATCATGGTCTGTCCTTAGGCACATTGGCGACTTCTTCAACTGATTTTGAGAGTCTACTCTTTTTCGCCTCTCTTGCTGATTCAGCAGTGCCTGGATCACCTCCAATATCAACCTCATCTCTAACTTATTGTAATGCTCTCACCTTGTTTGCTTTTTTTGCCTTTAATTCATCCATGTATGCCTTGATAACCTTCTTTTTCTCTTCATCAACCTTTGTGCAAGATGTTGTGTTGCCCTTAATGTGTGCCAAATGTTGTTTGAACCTGTTAATTCCACCTTTCACCACCTTCTTGCAAAGCCTACAAGTCACGGTGTTTGGATCCTCCTTATTGGCAAGATATCCGTATGTCCATCCGGGATCCGTTGATCCAGGCAGGACATAAAAAAGAGTTGAGCATGAGTTAGAACCAGATCTGGGATTTGTGGAAGCCATGTTTTCCACAAACTATTAAAAGGAAAGAGGCAAAAAATCATGAGATATTTTGATAACTAAATCTTTGAATACTCGCCCAATTCTACTTTTATGTACATCTCAATCCATCTTAACATAAATATCAACACCATCGACATGCATCACAAATTGCAGTAATCATAGGTTTATGAGAACTAAAAGCTACTCAGATCATAACTAAAATAAATCCATCCTTGAATTGCAAAATTAGCATGCAAATCAGGATTCCAAATCGGTAGTATAACTAAAATCTATCAATCCCTTCTATTTATTTCCAGCTAGACATAGTGGATATTGGCATTTTTTATTTGAAAGGTATGAGGGTGCAGGCAGTAGTTGTATGATATTTTATATGCAAAGTGTGTGTGTGTGTATGTAGTTGGGGATGGTCAACGCACTGGAGATGTTATGTAGCTCTCCAGTCTAGTGTATATATGTGTGTGTGTATATATCTATATATCATTTATGTAAATCATACACAAACCAAGGATAGTTGTATACAAAGTGCAAACCATCCTTACCAACGTCACAACGTTGAGAGCGGCGACGGCGAGGCTCTGAGGAGCGGTTGTTTGTGATGGCGAGGCTCTGAGCGGTGGTGGTTAGCGACGGCGAGGCTTTGAGGAGCGATGGTCGGCAACTGGATGGTGAGGGCCGCGAGGGACACTCAAGAGTTGCAGGGAGTGCGAGGGACACTCGAGAGCGGCAGGGAGGGAACACGGGTGGTTTTTAGGGTTTTTTGTGTGCTAAACCCTTTAATCGGAAGTGGGGTGGTGTGTAACGTGTGTTGCACGTACTCCAATGTAAAAAAAATTGAAACCTTAAAAGTGACTCGGGAGATTAATTGGGTGGTCTAGCTATATGATTGAATATGGGTACTCAGTACATTTTTGGACCGCATACGATTATGTGACCAATTAATCGGATGCATAGATCAATTTTTGCATCCTTGGCCAAAGTAGAATATTTTGACTGTGCTATCTTGGAGCATTGAAATGCAATTTGCATTAACATCTTGTTTCTTCCACAAAGTATTAAGCGCATGCTCAATATCAAGCATAACGAGGTGGCTGGACTTGAAATTGTCAAGGTGTTATATTTGGGTTTGCCTCTCCTATAGCCTCCTCCCCAGCAAGCCCCTACCTCGTGCCAACTCATAGGAGCAAGCATTCTTTTCCAAGAGGGGAAGAATTGATGTGACACGGAACAATTTACTGAAACTTGGGGTGTTCAGCATAAAGTTTTTGATATTTGAAGTTTTATTAGTTTTTTTTTCTTATAATTTTTTGATCCTTGGGGAGAAGCATCATAGGAGTGTAGTTGCTTCTTTTCCAAGTTTTTAGTTTCCTATTTTTTTGTAAATTAGGACTTTGCTTATTTCTTTTTTGTTATGCACCACATCCCTGTAAAAGGGGATCAATTAATGAAGAATAGTTTTCAAGGGGGAAAAAGTCCCTTTTTCTTTGCTCCTCTGAGCATTCATTTTCCTACTTCTCTCTCTCTCTCCCCTCTTTTCACCCAACATGTGAACTCTTCTCATCTTCTTAATCTCTCGCAACTTCTTCCTACGAACCCACCAACTCCTTTCTCCACCATCTACCATACTACAATCTTCTCCGCCATGCAAGCGACTTCCACGCCCCGTGCTCCGTACCCCCCATCCCTTCCACCTGCCTTTGCCTCTCCCCTTGCATGTGGCACCATACCCACTTTGGTCTAGAGACCCTTAGTTCCTGTTCTTGTAAGCAGAAGCATGGAAGTTGTTGTCAAGTACAAACGATCTCTTTTATCCCTAACGAGATGGTACTCTACCTCTGAATCTAAACCAGAATCAGGGAAGGCGATCCACTGATGCTGACAAACCAAGGTGGGGTCTATTCCACCCTTAGGAGGAAGTCTACTATAGTTAGCGCTTGCGCTTTTGGTATTTGAGGTCATTGAGAGAGGTGCACACTTTTGACTTGGATGACCAGTTGAATTGTAAAGGAATTAAATCAAAAGCCATCGGTTGACAATCCACTGAGCAAGATATCTACAATCGAGCGTACATTTCCACTTGATGAGTGAACGACCCTCCAATGGGAACTCCTATCTAAAGCTTGATCTATCTAGCTTAAATTGATATAGAATTTCAGTAGGCAATCCGGTTGCCACTTTACTAGCAGCTACAAAGGGTGAAGGCCTGAACTTACGGATGTTGTACCAGGTAGTACGAGAAGGGAGGGGGATTCGAGTGGGATGATGGCACGGATTACTTCAGGATGGGGGGCTGTCTTGCTGAATGCATCTTTAGGCAAGCAATGGATCCTTCGGTTGCTTTCTTGATGCTAGATGAGGATTCGACCAGGGGACTCTGCGGCAAATGACCGATCAAGCTGCTGGGGGAAGCAATACGGACATGTAGTTGATGGTCAACCCTCACCCTTGACTAAAAGTTGTTGACATAGGGGGTCCTCTCCTCATTCCCACCCTCGCTAAAATAAGTCTCTGCCCCTTTTACCCCTCCTTTAGCACTTCTTCTCCACCTCTTCGCGCTTGACCTCACCATTACCCTCTCCTCACCACCAATCTTCATTGCCACATCTCCATTGTCCACTGCCTCCTCAATGTCCTACACTTCCTGTTTCGATTGTGGCTATTGTCCTTATTGAACATTGCAGCACCAAACTCTCTTCGCATTGTTAATATCTTTCCACTTCAATTAATAGCAAGAAGTATCAGACTTAGGCTATGCAGATTGGAATGCATTAGTTTACAATATCTCTTGTGGTTATTTGGGGGCATATATATATATATATATATATATATATATATATATATATATATATAATTCTTGAATAGATCGATTTAGGGGCTAGTTCAAGGTGCAAGTAATTGACGAGATTGTTGGGCTGATATTGACTTACAAATGTTTTAGGTTTGGGCAGTGAATAAATTATATTTATTAATTGGGCCACCTGTCTGCAACAGGAGTTCTTCTCTTATTCTCTATGACATGAAGATATCTTAGAAAGTGATAGATTAGTATGTGAGAGTAGTTGTGAAACCTGCTGTGTTGATCTAATTGTTAGGCTATGATTTTATAGATTGGAACTTCATATGATCATGATTGTCTAGCAAGGATTTCTAGATGTGTGGATCTGATGGGTGAAACACTGCATAACAACTACCTCTGTTTTATTGAATGGAAATTCAGTTGGTAGATGGGTACAACCTCGTAGGGGAGTTCAGCAAGGGTGTCCCCTCGCTCCACTACTTCTGTGTAGCCAAAATCCTTGTCCACATGTTTAGTGGGGATTTTCTCAGGTTGCAGTCTAGGTCCCGATGGTGGTATGATGATATTGCCCCTTCATTATGCAGATGATACCATTATGTTAATGGAGAGTTCAAAAGATGAGGCATAAAATGTTTCATCTTTATTGCACGTATTTGGAGAGGTATCTAACTTGAAGGTCACTTTTGAAAAATCTACTTGTGTCACATTTGGCATGTAAGAAGAGTCAAGGGTTGTGGCATCCTTGTTGTCTACGTTGAGAGGGGAATTGCTAATCAACTATTTGGGTTCAACCTCAACAAACCATGGCCTGAGGTACACAGACTTTATGTCTCTTCTAGAAAAAACTCAAAAGGATGTTTGTAGGTGGAAATTTGAATTAGTATTGAAGGATGGTAGACTGGTGTTATTGAAGACAGTCTTGGCAGCTATCCCAGTCTCGCAGATAGATTCACTTTGTAGAAAATTCCTTTTGAGATGGGCTGATGGTATGAGTGGGAGTGTTATCTTGTAGCTTGAATGGGGTCTGTAGGCCGTTCGACGAGGGTGGTTTGGGGTTACATAGCTTGAACTTGGAGAGGTTCTCAGTGGTAGGTAGAGTCTGGCTTATTGAAAGGGGTTTCTTAATGTGTTCACCCCATGTAGCGGAATCTTTTGTGCCATGAGTCAGAACAGGTACTGGTTTCCACTTCTGGCATGATTCTTGGTGCAAGCTAGGCCCTTTTAAAGACTATTTTCCATGGTTGTTTGTTTTGGCTCATAATCAAGATGCAATCTTACAGGATTGTTGAAGTGGTCCTTAGGGAGAAGGTGGTTGTTGGACTGGTTTGTTTGTATTCCCTATTTCTGATGCTCGGAGAGATGAACTATTGCAGCTACCCATTCATTTGAGACACTGGAACTTTTGAGAAGAGGAGGATGACGGATGGGATTGGGAAGATGGAACCTTTAGGGTAAAGATCACCTATGAAATATTGAGAATCCTTAATGGAGTGAGATGAGGCATTGAGGTGTTCCTTAAAGATTGCAAGATGTGGCCGATAAATGTCCCTTTTTTTGTTTGGTTGTTGAATTGGAAGTGGATTGTCACCAAAGCATGTTGTCAAAGGTGAGATCCCCTTCAGATGACACTTTTCCCATGTGTGGAAATGGAGCTGAAGCTGTTGATCGTCTATGTTTCACATGCCACTACATACAGAGGATTTGGAATGACATGAGGATCTTTTGGATTAGATCATCCTCTTTTAATTGTTTCTAGGACTGTTTACAAAAGGGTTCTACTTCTGACATTCACCAGTGTTGCTTAAAGAAGCAAAAGCTGGGTCTTTTGTAGTGTTTTGGTTCTTGTGGTTGGAATGAAATGGTGCCATTTTTGATAGTGTTTGGCTTGGGTATACAATGCGGTGGTGCTTGATATTTGTTATTGTTTTTTGAGCCTCTTTGAACCCTTGCTTGATTTAATGCATTGGAGGGTCACTAACTTTGAGTGGCCTTTTTCCTTTTTGAAAAAAAAAGTACATGTAGAGAGTGCCTTGGCTGAAAAGATGTTGAGAAGGATGCATAGCCATGCAAGGTATGATTGGAGTCATGACAAGATTATCAGAAAATGGTTAGGATGACATGGATAAAGGATAAACTATCAGAGACAATTTCTTCAAAAGAGGGAGAAATATCTTTAAGTTGGTTTGGATGTATGTAGGGAATGCCAATTAATGGTTAGCCAGGAGATATGAAATGCAATCTATTTGATTGTAGCCAAGGTCCTTGCCAATAGGTTGCCTGAATTCCTTGCTCACTTGATTGGCCCTTGGCAGTTGGTTTTTGTATGTGGGTTGTACCTTTAGGAGTGCTTGATAATGGCCACGAAGATGGTTGCATCTTGGAGAAGAATGAGCAGGAAGACTTCCTTTGGAAGGTCAACTTCTCCAAAGCCTACAACTCAATGAGTTGGTCCTATTTGTGGCATGTTTTGAGACGTAGAGGTTTCCTAAGTTTGTGGATTTCCTGGATGAGGCACTACATCACCACCATGCCATTCTCTGTTCAAGTCAATGGTAGACTAGCTAGAGAGGATGCAACTGTAGTGGGGTGTGTGATGGGGATGCCCATTGGCCCATCTACCTTTTAGCATTGCGTTAGACATGTTGATTGGTATGGCCTTTAAAGCGTATGAGGACGGATTGTTTGCTGAGCTCTCTACATAGTGTGGGCCTTTCCTTACTCTTATTTTGCAATATGCGGATGACATAATGTTCTTTGTCGAGGGTGGTGCATCGGAAGCTGAGAGCGTGATATCTCTAGTTTGGATTTTTGGGTGGTTTCTGGTTTGGTGGTAAATCATGCTAAGTTTGCCCTAGTGTTGTTTAACATTGAAGAGGATGTGGTTGGATCTTGTTCTTAAGCCCTTAACACAATTCTTGGGTGGCTTCCTCTAAACTACCTCGGTCTTCCATTAAGGCCCCATTTGGATGGGGCATAACCTCATCCCAAGATAGAACAAGAGAGGGATAAGTTGCGAAGGGTGTTTGGTTGATGTGATGTTAATGAGTAATATTTTAATATTATGTTATAAGTGTTAGATGAGTTGATGTGATGTAATAAATATATGTTAATGCACTATTTAGGAAATCAGCTGCCTAGGCTGCATATGCGGTCGTATATGCGTAGGCAATCCCTTTCCCAAACTACATGCCTTGAGCTGGTCGAATAGTCAGCCTAGATCAACTACTCGGTTTGACTACGTATGTACTTGGCTGAGTATAAGGTCAATTTTCAAATAGACCCAAAATGAAGAAGGCCACTTGATTTTTAAATAGTCCAAAATTTCAAGATGTTATGTTCATATTCTCAATGGTATATAGTAATTAATGATGGATGTGTTTTTTGTGTCATACTACTTGAGGTAGGTTTATGTTTATAACTTTGATTTTTTATTTGCTTGGGACATGTAATACAAATTTTAGCAAGTTGATTAATTATTTTGTATTTTTTAAATAAAAAATACAAAATCACTCACTCGTTCAAATATCGCATAATCTCTATGTGGTAACCTGATCAACCAAGTACCATATACCGACTTTTTGAACCTTGTGTTAATGGGTATATTATGTTTGAGTGGTATATGTTAATATATGTTGGTGTTAATGTGATGTAATTGGATAGTTTGAGGGTGGGCATATTTTAATTGATGTTGATGCTGATTTGATGGAGTGGGATATGTTGTATTTCTTTGACTTTGAAATTTGTTCCTTGGATACCCATGTAACTTTAGGATATCCCTTGGGTTATCCCTTAACCGAACGGTGCATGAAGGAAAGTAGATGACGGTGGGTGATTGGCCACTCTTGGTAGAGAAGTCGAAGAGACGTCTTGTAGGGTATTGGGGGAGGTTGCTTTTTAGAGGATGCTAATTAATGCTGCTTAAGTTGGTCTTATTTGCCATCTTGGTTTTCCATTTACAGCAATGATTGATCAGAGTAATACAATTTTTCTTATGATATCTTCCTTCAATGGCATTTGTGCAACTTTAACTTCTAAAGTGGTGTTTGGTTGTCAAGTGTGTTTGCGCTGGGTTAAGTATTTAATCTTCTACGTAACTCGGCCCTCACTTACACAGTGTTAAGTGGGACTTAACGGGAGGTAAAGTTATTTCACCCTCTCTGTGGAATAACTTTAACCTGTCAAAACATTCAAATGCGTTAACTGACATATTCCACTTCTTTCCTATTGTTCTACTTATTCCATAACCTTATTCCACTTAACAATAGGAGAATCTGAGTTGGTTGATCTAAGGAAAAAAAATCAACTGTGGCACAGTAGATATGCTTCAAATTCGAATATCAAAGGAGAAAAGGGTCTCAGCATTTTCTGTGCAATTAGTTTTGTAAATGTTTTGAGAACCTTTACATAAATATTACAAAAAAAAGAACCAACCAACTATTCTAGGGCAAAATGGCCCATTCATTCCTGTCCAACTAACTTTTTACTCCTTATTCCACCTATCAAATACGTCAGGAGGAATAAAATCTCTTAATTCCTTGATATGACATCTGGAACAACCAAACACAAAAATCCCTCACTTCCTCTGATTATTCCACTAAACTCTAATTCCTTTGTTTATTCTACTTGCCTAGTTCCCCCTACCAAACAGAGCCTAACAGAATCATGCCAATAAGGGTTGTACATTATAAAATGTTGCCACCAAGGGGTGGGATCAGTTGTAAAGCTCTCCACTGGCATATAAGAGGTCATGGGTTTGCATCTCATGGCCATACCTTCTCAAAAATACATTGTAAAATGTTCTGATAATTTAGATTGTCAGCATGGTTCACAGCTACATGTACTTTTGCACTATAAAAGGTCAAAGACATGGATTGGAAAATTGACTAGAAGTACCGGGCAATTGAGTGAACATAATCTCTCATCAAATGGCCATCGCCACTGCCACTGTCAACTGTGATCTGATTATAGGATCATCACGTTTATGTCAATGGCACCATTATCGAGATTGAAACATCTTGACATCTGAAACCTGCTACTTGGCAGCATATATAGCTAATACATTGTAATTTGATGGCCAGGAAGTTAGGGCCACTTATCAACAATTCTGATTCAAATAATCTATGCGAATGGTTTTATCAAACCCCCACTACATTCTTTAGATGTCTTTTTTGGAAAGAGATTCTTTAGATGGTGTTACTTCAAAAAGCTCCAACGTTTCCTTATTTAGTTCAAGGGTTTAGTCTACCTTGTGAAGCTTGCAATTGATTATACTGCAGCAGCGTGGTTATCAGCAATTTTTTTACCAAAATCAAGTAGTTTTCATGAGCATATATGTCATGCCTTGTCACTCTTGATTTTGTATTATACCCAGGATATTGTAAGGACGAATTTCCTAGTAAGTATGTCATATTATGCAATTGTATGCGTCCATGCATGCATACATACATACATAACTTCTAACTCTGTTTCCATCTTTATTGAATCTTCTATTTTTAATAGATACTCATGTCTGGAGTAAAATGGCCACATTTGGTCAAATGCTTGCACCTCGTGCTGGGCATTCTACTTTGGCTCTTGGGAAGAATTTATTTGTATATGGAGGATTTGCAGATGACAGAAATCTATACAACGACCTTCACATCTTAAATGCTGGTGAGGAACTTCACAATTTATATCATCATGAACTTCAATGTGCATGAATTTCCTATCCTTATATGAACCTAGATCGATATGCTGTTTTTGTCTTTTTTTGTTTTTTTTTTTGAATCTCTCCTGTAACTTGCAGGAGTGAATACTACTTATCGAGGGAAACTAAGGACACAGTTTTTAGAAGAACATGCATTTAATTGGTTTGAGTGCATTGAAACAAATGAATTTCATTGCTTGCAAAAGAAAATCCTAGTCTTCTTTATATAAAAGAAAATTGAGTTAATTACATAAGTATCTCTAAAGATAAATGAAATTACCAAATACCCCTACAACTCAACACTCCCCTTCAAATTGGGACACATATGTCAATGAGCCCCAACTTACTGTTCAAGAAATCATAACATTTTTTCTAATGTCAGCAACTTGTAGGTTTGATGAACTATAAGGGTTACTTATCTTGCCTTCCAGGACAACATCTCGTATGAAATGACAATCAACCTTTATATGCTTCGTCCTCTTTTGAAAATCTGGATTAGAGACAATAGACACTGATGATTTGTTATTGCATTAAAGTGTGATTGGGGTATCAACAACCACCCCTAGATCCTGCAGGAAACCAATCATCCACATGGTCTTACATGTAGCCTGTCATAGACCTGTACTCTGTCTTTGCACTGAAGTGGGTAACAACACTATTCTTGCTCCTTCATGAAACTAGGTGTCCTCTTAAGTAGACAACAAATCTAGATGCAGATCTCCTACCCTCTATTGATCCTGCATAGTCTGCATCAGAATAAGCAACAAGATCTAGAGTGCCACTCACATTGTAATACAAGCCTCGTCCTGGGGTGCCCTTCAGATATCTCAAAATGAGACAAACATCATGCCAATGACTGTATCTGAGATTTTGCATAAACTGACTGGCACGACTGACTGCAAAGCTAATATTTGGATGTGTAATAGTTAGATATAAGAAATGACCAACAATAAAATGGTACCTGGACACATCTTCAAACAAAGGATCTGTTTCATAAGAACTGTGAGTGGTAGATGTCTCTACTGTATCCCTGATGGTTTGGACCCAAGAAGTTCAGCCTCATCTAGAATCTTTAAGGTATACTGCTTCTGTGATAAGGATAAACCTCCCTCCTGACAAATAGCTTCTATCCCCAGAAAGTAGCGAAGATCACCTAAATCTTTGGTGACAAAAGAAGATTGGAGAAATGCTTTCATCTCGGTGATCCCATTGGTATAATCACCTACTAAGATTATGTCATCAACGTAGACTGTCAAAATAATCACTATCCATATCCCACAATGCTTTGTCTGTCTAATAAATATAGAATGGTCGGTAGCAGACCTCTGAAACTCCAGTTTCTTGATCTCAAGATTGAGTCTCAAACTAGACTCGTGGACTCTGCTTTAGGTCATAAATGGCATTCTGTAAGTGGCAAATAAGCTCCCCCTGACTGTCATAACCTGGTGATTGTCTCATACATACCTCCTTTGCTAGATTGCCATACAAGGCATTCTTTATATCAAGTTGATGCAGTGGCCACTCTTTGATTTTTGCAAGCGATAGGATAATCTTGATAGTGTAATATGAGCAACATGGGAAAAGGTCTCAAGGTAATCCACCTCATAAGTCTGGGTGAACCTCTTAGTAACAAGTCTACCTTTATATCTCTCCATTGTACCATCGAACCTGTACTTGATGGTATACACCCATCTGCAACCAACTACTGTAGCACCCTTAGGACATGGAACAAGATCCCATGTTCCCCTTGTCTGAAGAGCTTGTATCTTCTCATCTATGGTCACCTTTCATTTTGGATCATGAAGTGCTTAAACAAAATTTTTGGGAATAACTGCTGTGGTAATAGTAGACGCAAACTATCTGGCCTCCTCCTGGAGGGGAGAAACTGTAGTGTAACCAGAAATAGGATGAAGGGTGGTGTTAGATTTCTTCTGCACAGTTTCCTCCTCCCTATCTGACTCATCTCTATTTGAAGAAATAACATGCTAAGTTGGGTTGTTACAAGCAAATTCCTGTGGCTGTGATCTCTTGTGATATATCTGCCTCATTTATGGTAGCTTCTATGGATGGTCCTTCTGAGAAATAGAGTATCTTCTTAAAGAAAGTTACATCCGCAGTAACAAGATATCTCCTACGAGCTGGATCATAACACCTGCAGCCTTTCTGGATCCTAGAGTAACTAAGAAAGACACTTTATGGCATGTGGAGTAAATTTATCCTAGATCCCATAGTTCTGAACAAAACAGAGATGCATCCCAACACTTGCAGTGGCACAGGAAAAACTCTACTACAGTCAGTATGTATAATCTGATATGGAATCTAATCCTGAAGCACATAGGATGTTTGCCGATTAACCAAATATGTAGCTGAGAGTATGGCATCACTGCAAAATTGCCTAGGAACCTTTATATGTGACATTAAGGTTCTTGCAATATCAAGCAAATGCCACAATTTGCACTCTGCAATCCCATTCTGCTGGGATGTATGAGCACAAGAAGTTTGATGAATGATCCCCTTGGTCTAGAAAGCCACCTGCAAATCACCATCCATAAACTCTAATGCATTGTCACTGTGAAAAATAGTACCATACTGAGTTTACACCTCAGACAGAAAATGCCGAACAATAGTGAGAATCTCACTACAAGCCTTCATCAAGAATACCTAGGTAAGTCTGCCACTATCATTAACCATGGCTGCAAAATACCTGTGTCCACTAGTAAGTCTCCAAACATCACAATCTACTAGGGAAAAGAGTAGAATTAACACCAGTACCTTTCTCAGGATAGCTACTCCTGTGATGCTTACCCAGTTGGCAATCTTCACAATCCAAGACCAAGGAATCTGATAACTCTGGATACATTTGGTGTATCTTCCTCACAGACGGATGCTCAAGTCTTCGGTGCTAGAGTAATGGGTCACGAGAGATAGACACCGCCCCAGCAAACAATATGGGTGTGTCTAGATAGTATAGATCATCTCTCTCTATGCCACTGGCAATGATTTCTCCTATGATTTGATCTTGAAAATAATAATGCTTATAAAAAGTCACACGACATTTAAGATCTCTGCAAATCCTGCTCAGTGACAAAAGATTCATAGGAAATTCAGGAGCGTAGTATACCTCCTCTATCTTCATCTTAGACGTAGCACCTACCCCCTTAACTGCAGTCACGGGAGAGGTCTTTCCATTAGCCACCCTCACTTCTCGCAGTCCTTGTGGGGTCACAAGATGCTTCAAACAATCTCGGTCTCCAGTGAAATGCACAGAAGCTCCAGAATCTATCACCCATGCGCTTCTGTATCCCTCTCTTCTTCTCAACCTCTTGGACTGCAAACATAAGTCATTCTGTGTCTGAATTTGATTTTTTTAACGTATCAAACTCATCTTCTTGGCATGAGAGAAGACTCATCATGCTTGAAAGGAGTATCTTCTTTATTAGTGGCGAGAGAAGACTAATCACCATATGTGCAATGTGTGAGATGGTCTCAAACACACGCAAGATGGCATTTGTCCATATTGATCTTTCTCCCCATGGGTTGCACCACCATCCAACAGTGGCGGCACACCCATTGGGTGGTGGGTAACCCCCTCCTAGAATTGAAGCAGGGGCGAAGGAGGCATCTGCACGAGCTACTAGGGCATTGCAACGACTCCCAAGGCTGCTGCTACACCGATGACACCTCCTAGGGTCACTTCTGCACCAGTGACACCCGGTGCAGCAAGCGTAGGGCCAGCGAGTCATCGTCGAACCGGTGGCATCATGGAGACCCCCTCTCGGATCAGCGTAGGGCTGATTGGCGACGTCTCTCTGTTGGTCTCCTGCAGATCGGCAGCTCCGTTGGGAACGTGATCTTCGTGATGTCCCATAGGATCACATTCACTTGGGTGATCCAATCATGTTTTGGTGGTTCTTCGGTGGGATATCGGAGCATTGGCCTAGGACTGTTGCTATGATATTATGTTAAACAATGAATTGCATTACTTGCGAAAGAAAACCCTAGTCCTCTTTTATATAAAAGAAGACCGGGCTAATTACATAAGTATCCTTAAACATAAATAAAATTACCAAATACCCCTACAACTCAAGAAAGTGCATAGCTAATTTTTGTAGACCTACTATTCTATTTTATATGCCACTATCCATCTTTCTTGTAGGAAAGATTTTATTGGGTAATTGGATGATGTGAGATTTAATTATAAGTTATTTAGTCTCACATAGTGGAGTGGGAACTTATGATGTGTGTGGTGACCTATATAAGGCCTTTGTATCCTCAATTTGTTTTTGAGAAGAAATGTTGAGAGATCACTCTCATAGGAGCACCTTTACTATGGTTGTCTCCCCTTTTCTCTCGAGAGGGGTTTCCATGTAAGTCCAAGCATTTCATCTATGATGCTTTGATAGTTTTATTCATTTTATTTCGATTATCTATTTCAATGGTAACTATTCATGGCAAATGGTTTAGGAATAAACTGACAATTCTAGTTGGTGCAAATATTTTGCTAAAAGCAATGGTTCTATCATTGCACGATGTAATGATTTTTTTGTCGTAACATAATGTAATAAAATTATTTATATTATTTCAAAAGGAGCTTTTCAGATCTTTGGATAGGGTCTCATAAGGGGATTGTGAACATTTTGGCTAGAGCAGCTCGGTCTAAGAGTGTTGCCTTGATTTTGCTTTTAGGTGGCGAAAATGTAGGCTGTTTTTGCGGTACACTGCTGTGTAGTCTTTTTCATGGTGGCTGGTGCTTGTGTTTAGGCAAGTTGTGTCCTTTATTCTTTACCCCAGTGTGGTTCTTTGGCGGTGGCTGGGAGCTTTAGATTTGTGTTTCCTGGTGGACCTTTTATTTTGATGGACTGAGGTTGAGTTCTATGGGATTTTTCCAAAATTGAGTGCTGAATCTTTGCCCATCAGCTGTCTTGGGTTGGTCTTCTGTCTACGGGTGGAACTTTGTTCTTGGTCATACGTGCTCCCTTCTTTTTACTTCTCTTTTCAGAATGACTGCAATAATTGACATGGCAATTGATGCCATTAAAAAAAAACCCTTGGATCTGTTTCACCATGGAATCAAGAACTATCTTGGTGGCATCGAAGGCGTGTGAACATTGCAAAGATAAAGTTTTGTGGAAGTTTCAGCATAGGGTAAATGATGATGTCTGTTTATCCAAATTAGTTGCATGGTTAATGGATGGAGTCATTACTAATGACTTTGAAATTGAAAATTATGGGTGCTGAATTAGTTAGATGATGAGAGGTGATTATCGGGTGATGCACCCTAGTAGAGGTTATATAAAGTTTTAGTGTGTTGATGTGGAGAAACTACGTAAAAAGGTTGAGTTTTGAAAATTCGCCGTTGTAGCATGATTTGTGAGAAAAATCGTCAACAAATAATTTAACTGAAACTCAAAAGGTTTTCCTGGTCGAACATAGGGAGACGGACGTTTGATTAAAAATCATGTTTGCTTTGTTGTCACGAAGCAGATTAGCTAATTAAATTAAGTCTACGCTAGTTGTCTACTTAAAAAATAATTAATAGAAGATAAAAGAATGATACAAATAAAGAAAATAGAGAGAGAATGAACAGGAATTTTATAACCACAATATCATGTCTATTACAACTAACCACCACATTAGAAAGCGGGAAATTTACACTAGAAAGTGGTAAAAGAGAAGGTGGAGAGAAGTTATCCTCTTCGACGGTTGCTTGGAGGATGAGCCGCGTTGACGGAGCATCCGGAAGAATGTGGTGAGATGCGGGATGAAGGAGAACGACGACGGAAGACGGAGAATGGGATAGGGTGACATTGCAGCGGGATTTGCTTCTCGAATGACGACGAGAAGACAACCGCGGGATGCTTTACGAAGGAGGTGAGAAGGTGGAAAAATTCTAATTTAAACTCTAATGGAGCATCCCGGTTTGGGACAAGCTCGTAGAGCCTTTGAGGGGGTGAGAGAAGAGAGGAAGGAATGAGAAATATGTGGGGGTCGTAGGGTTATTTATAGGTGTAGAGGTTGGAGATAAATAGGTTATTTTATCATTAAAAGATTAAATGGGGGTTTCTAGTGACGGATTTATTCATCTCTAAAGCCTTGAATGTGGGCGACGTGCGTGCGCCTCCCCTCCTCCTTGCGCTCAACGCTTGCATCACGCACATGAGCTCTCAGCCGTTCGATCAAGCGATCGGACGGCTTAAAAGCCCTCAGCGTCGCTTCTTCTTCAACGCGCCCAACGCCCGCGCGTGCGATTGCACGTGGGCTTGGGCGTCTGATTTCATGTGCACCCACCCACGCATCTCGTTGCGTCATGTCTCGCCCATTTACGTCGCTCACGCTTCATCCAACAGGCGAATTTTGCCTGTGCTTCTGATTTGAGGCGTGCGAACTCGAACACGCAACCTCCGCTTCTGCGCAGCGCCCTTCACCACTATGCCAACCTGCTGCTGTGTCGTGCAGGTGATTTCTCTCCCAACCGATCTTGCAGTCGAGATCTCTCATCGCAGGAACCTTCAAGAGTCGAGCGAAGAGGTGTGAGCAAGTGCGGATGGTTGGGATGGTGCCATGTGACACCATCCTGACCGTCCATCTTCAAATGCTCGTAAGTGGTGCTACGGACGTCGGATTGGATCGCTTTTTGCACCATTGGGCTGCGATCGTCGATCCGAACTCATCCGTGCGGTTGAATTTGTCGTCTGAAAAATGGATTTACACCACCTGGCCTCTTGACCTATGATCATTCTCGGACTGCATCTGATGCTACGGAAGTCTGATCAGGATGATCTTGGAGTCGGAGTTCAATCGTCACCCTGATCAGATACGTACGGTTGGATCTTCAATCCGAAGCTCCGATTAAATGTCACCCTGTCACCTAACTGTAAAATGGAGAAATTAACCTAAAATTTATATAACCTAATCTAAATGAATGATGACTCAACTTTGTCTAAGAACATGAAAAAAATAGGCGATTTTTGTGATATAAACATGTTTACATCATAGTGCATGTAATCCTTGTGGAGGTTATGTAAAGTTATAGTACATGTATGCAATTTTTCTGATTTTTTTGAGGGTTCAAGCATGCATATGTAATTTTTCAATTTTTTTCACCCTTGTGCTGCTAAGGGATGCCTTGGGCCACAACTGTTGCACCAAGGGATGTCCTGGTCCACCTAAGAGTTGTTTGAATTTCTTGTTTTTTTTTCATGTACCCTTATATAAAGGGGAGGAAGTTTGAAAAAAAAAACAAGTATGAAAGTTGGGCTCATTTTCTCTTGAAAGTTACCGGTATCTTCTATCATCTCATCTCTCTCTCATCCCACTCCCCTCTCATCTCCTATTTTGTTCCCATTCCCATTCCCCCTCTTATAATTGTACTCTCCCTCACCCCATTCCCCTCTCACCTCACCTCACATCTCCCTTCTCACTGAAACCACCACCCATCTCACCCTTCCATCCATCACTTGGAATCAATGCACTACTCAGCCATGCACCCCCCCTCCCACCCATCCCCTCCCTCCAAACACACACACACACACAACCCCCGCCCTCCCACCACAAAACCAAATTCTTCTCTCCATCCCAAATGTTACGACACCTCCAACAAATTGCCGACCCTTGTTTTGGGTTCTTGAACAACAAGGCTCATAACTTGTTGCCCACTTTATTTGAGACATCTTCATTGGGAATCTTTCATAGAATTGGATTGGAATTTCACTTGCACTAAGTTGTTGTGAACTTCAATCATTAGATCATAAATTATCATGGTGCTGATTGGATATTTGAGAATTGCTTTGACAAATTGCATTAGTATGTTTACTTTATCACTAGAATTTAAGTTTTGAATTCTACAGGTATCAGTGCATGGAATGGATCGTTCCTACAATTTGACGGTCCATCGAGGAAAAAGATTTCGACACAAAATGATAGAAGGGTGAAAGATTCAATATGAGCTTTTGATAATCCAAAAGACCTTAAAATTTGTGCAGGACGAGATTAGGCTTGCAAAGAGGAAATAGCATCGCAGAAGGCTACACTATCTCCATCTCCAGTTAAATAAGGTGGAAATATAGATGAGTTGGTAGAATTCAAGATAGCCAATGAACTTAGGAGTTTGCCTGAAGTTGTTAAAGAATGTGCCCTAGTCAACACTTTGCTCACGTTTATTCAGTTTGAGGGGATCCTTGACCAAGATGGGAAAGCCCAAGTAGTGTGGACTTGATATTATCTAAGGATATTTTGGAGATAGATAGCTTTTCACCTTATTCGTTATGCAATGACATCACCAATTCAAATCAATGAGTTGAACCAATAATTGTTTGAAGGTTGGGACTTCACTACAACCAATCTCCACCACAATTGCTCCTGAAGTTGTGTGGGTGCTATGCCTTCTTGGCCCATATTGTAAATGTCATATGACATTAGTATTTGCAATGAGGAAAAAGGCATACAAGCAATGGAATCTATTCGCTGTTGCCTTTGAAGCCACTAATAATTATACAAGACGGTGAATTGTATAATTCAAATAAACAATGAAAATAATGGTAACAACAAAAATTCAATCCACAAATAACACTAACATTTATAGAGGAAACTCAAACTGGGAAAAAATTTTACCTAGTTGATCCCCAACCAGGGTTTTTTTCTTACTCTCCAAGCAAAAAATCCATTAAACCTTACTACTTAAACCGATGATAGTATACCTCAATCCCAAGCCCCTTATACAACCCACAAGAAGGTATTTTGTTTTTCACTCACCAGAAGAACGGGAAGCCAACAACCTTGGCACCTAAATTACAATAAGAGATAATAACAAAATTTTAATACAAGTCCTATTAAGCTAATGTGTAAGTATTTTAATCAAATGTATATGACTTAGAAATATTCCTTTTCAATTCCCTTTGAATATATCTTGATGGAAGGGAAACAAAATTTTATGCAATTGACATACAAGTAGAACTTTTGATAAATTTTTTCTTGCAACTTCCTTTTGATAGAAAGACATTTTATATTGAGGAAGTGTATTTGAAAATATTTAGAATCAATAATATGTTCAAAGATATAAGCACAAGATTCTAAAATCAAAGATTTGTAAAATCAATTTTTCTTCTAAAGATAATAAAATATGTATATGAAGTAAGATTAAATGATAAAAAATAATACTCCCTTGAACTTCCTCAAAAGTATGAAGTAGGTGTGGAGGAAGTAGAGAAGAAATCCTCTTCAAGAATCAACAATGTTGGCGCACCCAAGGAACTAGAAACTTGAAGATTTTTGTTAAAGAACAAAGTTGGCATGGAGTATGCTTCAATCAAAGCACAAAATGACGTGTAGTTTCCTTCTTTGAATGCACAAGAATGGTGTGGAAGCTTAAAGCAATTTCTCAAAATGGTATTCGTGAGAGTATGTGCTTTTGATAATCAATGTTGTAAGAATAAATGAATCCATGTAGGGTATATATAGATTAAAGATAGGTGTGAATCCAAGAGATGCTAAGATTATAGCCATTTGCACATGTTAGAATTCAAGTATAATTGTTTGGAGTCAGTTTAAGTGATTAGTTTGATTAATACATTCAGATTTGTCTTTAAAAAAGTCGCAAAAAATTATCCAGCGAATTTAATCAATTAACTAATCAATTAATTCTGTAGCCAACAGAATCAGAAGTAGTTATTTGTGTAATTTTTCTTTTGCATAAAGGTATAACTATACATGTAACTTTCCATATGAAGGGATGCAATGTTCAAAATAAATAACTACCTTTTAGAAAGTATAACCACCCATTCTAGAAGAATAATTATTAATTTAAGATATATTTTAAATGTATTTTACACATGTTTCAAATATTTTATCCATTCTAGAAGTTATAAGTACCATTCTAGAAGATTGATTTAGTATTAATAAATATTTTAGAACATGTTATACATATGTGATTAATATTAAATATTTTAGAGTTTATTTGTTAATGTTATGCACATGTAATACATTGGAAAAATTACATTTAAGCACTTGAATTAATATGTGCGTGTGTTTAATGGCTTTTAATAAAAATATCTAATAAATAGTACAACATCAAATTAAATGTAGGAGAGGTTGGGAAACATTAAATTGAATCTTTTAGTATCTCTATTTGCTGCAATCAACTTCTTTAGGTAACAATGAAGTTTCCTTTTGTCATAACTTGTAATCTTTAACTTTATATTTACAACAACTTTATGATATGATACGATAATACATAGAACATCAAAATAAATGTAATTAAAACTTGAGTACTAATAGCCACCACCTCCTTTAGATCCAAATTTATACAACAAACTCATAGGAGCAATTGTTTTTGAAGAGGGGGAGAATTGATGTAAACCAAAATGTAAATTACAAATAGATCAATTGCGTAGTTGCAATTTTTCCCATTATTTAATTTTGAGAGGGTGTCTTTGTAATTTTGGTTGGGATGCCTTGAAGAGATATGCCGATTTTATTTTTTTCATTTTCCATTTTTATTTTTGGTTGGTAGCCCTTTAAAAGGGACCTCCATTATGATGTTGAGGATAATTTTGGAATGAATTGAATGAAAGTTGGCTTTTCTCACATCTGAATTCCTTTGCTTATGTACTTCCCCATCCCCCTTCACCTTTCTCCTCCACTCACCTCATCTCCCTTATCCCCAAGGTTTTAAAAAATGCAAGGTGGTGACCCATTGATAGTTTAAAAACCTATTTGCATCACCTCCTAATCACTATTGAAGGAAAAAAATCCTATTCACATCTCCTTATGTTCCGATTCTTGATCATTTAAGAAAGAACCATCACTGGAGTTGCTGCAATGTCGTCGAAGTTGTAGTATCGTCGAATGTCTAGTAGCGTCGTCGGAGGTCGAGCAGCATCACCCTAGGGCTTCTTTTAAGTTTTCTTTGATTTGAAACTTTAACTTCGATTTTCCTGTTGCTATATTTCCTTGATTTAGGGATTTATTTTGACTTCTACAAGTCAAAAATATTTGGTTGTCTTCTTATATTAGTGAGTCGTATTGAGGGACTCAGTCTTGTAATATGAGAATAATGTAGAATAAAGATTACAAGCTTAGTATCCAAGTAAAGGAGCTAACAAGAGATAGCATGTCGCGTTTGTAGCAATTTCTATCCAAAATGATTAATTTATTATGAAGGATTTTGTTATGTGGACAACCTCCTTCAAGCATAGGAATTGTAACTGTTTGATATTAGCTTTGTATTATGGAAATACATATTTGGAAGAGGCTTCACATGAATGCCACCGTGATGGTTATTTATTTCTAAAATTTATGTCATTTAGGTTATTTATCCTGAAGATTACATTACGTGTTTGTAGTTATGTTTAGGTTAAGTCATTTAGGTTCATTTCTTTGTTGGTTACCAACTTAACATGTTTGTAAGTTATATCATGCATGGTTATGATGTTAGGAAAACAAATGTTACAATTTTTAATTGAATTTTGTGGTCCAATTGTTATGATTTTAGACATGGTGGCAAGGGCAAGAAGAGGAAAAGAAGGATCCATTGGTAGGTCTGATCCTAGATGGAAATGCTTCATGGAAATTGACTTCAAGGGAGCTCAAAAGGAGAAAGGATATAAGTATGTGAAGCAGTGTTCAGGAAGTCAACCGCCTACGCCGAGTAGGCAGCTGCATAGTCGTAGGCGGACCCCTCCCCAAACCATGTAATGCAATGCGGTGCTATAAGCAGGTTTGGGTGAGTAGTTGGACCAAGTAGGCGTTTACTCGGTCAAGTAGTCACTTGCTTTTGAGATAGATCCACCAATGGGGTCTTCTCGAAAAAAATCCACGAAAAAAATAACTTAAGGGTCCCATGTAAAAAAAATCCACTTACAAACCAAACATCTTGGTTACCCAAATAAAACTTCCCCCAAATAATCCTAAAATGACCCATCGCTGAACATCACTCGTAAACCTCACTGATATCTCTGATACGATCTTCTCGTTGTTGCCCTAAACCCTATCATCGAACATCACTTGTAAACCCCCATTACCTCTCATTGCCATCCCTGATACAATCGCTTGCCACTGCCTCTCTATCGCCTTGTCGCTGCCATCACCCTTTCAGCGATCGCATTGGAGGTTGCACTGACCTCCCACGCTGAAGGCTGCACCGGCTATTGGCACCACATTGAAGGCTGCACCAGTTGGGGAGCGTTGAGTTGGGATCTCTCTGTCTCATCGTGAGACTTTAATGAGTTTTGGGTAACACTATCACTCCCCTCTCTTAGATTTTTTATTTTTTATTTGGTATATCTATCATCGTGAGACTCACAGCATGTTAATGTTTCTTAAACATACTGTCTCACTGTGGGGTTTGAAATAATATTTTTTATTTGGTTTGCATTTTAACGTTTGCATAATTATAACATTGCATATAACACAAAATTTAATAATTTAACTAATTATTTTATATTTTTTAAATAAAAAATGCAAAATCGCATACTCGTCCGCATACTTGTCTGAATACCGCATACTCGTTATACGGTGACCCAACCAACCGTATGCTGCATATCGACTTCCTGAACCTTGATGTGAAGTGTAACTTTTGTGGGAAAAATCATTGGTGGTATTGCAAGATTGAAGGAGTACTTGGCCAAGACACAAAAATGCTGCACCACGTGCCAGGTTACCATCTGAAGTTGAAACTGAGATTAAGGCATTCTTAGTAAAGAACGAAGTTGATAGAGAGAAGTGTAATTGAACAAATGAAAGAAATTTGTCTCATAGGTGTATATACAGTACAGGGTCCATCTAACCATGATGAAAATGCACCCACGGGATCAAGTGGTGCACAAGTGGTGAGGGGTCTTTTGGATTTATTTGTTAGAGGAGTTGGACAGAAAGCTGGACCTAGAAGTGATGGACCCGATTGTACTCCTCAAGGTCCCTCTGAAGTTAGTTACTTAGAAATCTTCTTAGAAGAATGAACAAAGAATGAGAATGTCTTAGTGTTGGGAGATTCTTTATTGACAATAGATTGTCATTTGGTCACCAGTCTGACTTATTGGCAAATGTCGAGGTTTGAAACATCTATTTCAACATTGCCGATAAATTTTCAAGTGCGCATTTCGTTGGCATACCGAAGGTATGTTGCAGCATGGCGACAAAAATGACAAATGCAGTCAAAATGATTAGAATTTTAAAAATAATGATTTCAATGGATAAATATTTTCAATTAAGTCCTAAATCGTGTCTTATATTTCATATTTAAATGACGCTTAGTCCCTCCACCAGTCGTTAGAGTTGTCGGCATTAACTAAACATAAGTTGAAGCTTTAGTAGAATCTCTTTTGAGGTAGGTACAACATCAGAGGGTTTTAGAACATAGCAATAACAATGATGAATGAAGAATGGGAGCAATAGCAGTAGCAACTATCGAAATACCAAGTGCATTTTGCTAATGTCGACCAAATCTCAAGAGAGGTATGAGAGTAGCAATAGTGGTGACGAAAAAGAATCGTAGTAGTAACAGTGGAGATGAATGGGAGAATAGTAGTGGTGGAAAGGAAGGGGAAAAGTTAGAAGAGCAGCGAAGTTGTTAAATATCGATATCGATATTGTATTGATAAGTTAAACAGGGGATATGTTGATATCGAGGGGGGGTCTTTGATGAAATCACTTAAAATTGCTTAACATGTCATAACATGAAAAAATGCTTAGGCATTACAAGATTAAAATCATGATTTGAGATGCAGAAAAAATAAATTCTAATTTTCAATGGGCAAGTCCGTCAATATATGGGAAAAATGATACATGACCCATATCAATATTTCCATGTTGGAGATCTAAATCCATTAGGCTGGTCGGTAGCAGCAGCACAATTGACCTTATTGGCGGCATGCCGACAATTTTGTTGGCATGCCAGCGAAACACTTGCATATCGACATATATTACATGTCGATATGCCCCACTTGCAAAAAAGTGCTATTTCGATGGCATGCCGGCGGCACTTGATCATTGGCAAATGCTTCAGGATGCAAATAATTATGAAAGGGGATTTAGAGGTCATACGATGCATGGGTTACAAACTTGGAGTCTAGACAATAACTACTATGGTTGAACAAGCAAAAGTCTCTTGGGTAGAGATTGGATGTAGTATAATGTTTGATGGTTGGACAGATACAAAAGGACGTACCTTGATTAATTTTTTTGTCATCAACCCAAAAGGTACTTAATTCATGAAATGTGTTGATGCCTCTGATTAGATCAAATTAATAGATGAGGGTGTTGAAGAAGTGGGGGAAAGCAATGTTATCCAAGTGATAACAGAAAATGTATTGGCTTATAAAAAAGCTGGAGAAAAATTAATGGAAAGAGGAAACATTTGTATTGGATTCCGTGCGCTACTCATCGCACTGACTTTATGTTGAAGGATAGCATGAAGTTACCTCTTCGTGATTTGTTTCCAAGAAGGTCAAACATATCATCAATTACATATATGCACATGCTTGGGTGGTGGTCATGACAAGGATGTGTGGAGGAGACTTAGTGAGACTTGTCGTCACTTGATTTGCCATTGCTTTACTTACCTTACAGAAGTTGCTGATGTCGAAAGATGCTCATGAATCTTTTTTCACCTCAAAAAAGTGGAAGTCCAGCAGCTATACATTGAAGGTTTTAGGTCAAGTTGTACAAAATATTGGCCTCAGAAGTAGAACATTTTGGCTTGGTATAACCTATGTGATAAGAACAATTAGATCGTTGGTGAGACTTTTAAAAATGGACTTTGAACAATATCTACCTATGGGATTTATTTGAGGCTATGGACAAGGCCGAGGAAAATATTGTTAAAGAGTTGGGTAATGATAAAAAGTAGAAGATAATCTAAGACGTTATTGACACAAGATGTAACAGGTAATTGCACGCACACTTGCATGCTACTGCCTATTTTTTGAATCCCGAATGCCAATATGAACCAACATTTTCAATTGATTCAGAAGTAAAGATGGGCTTGTACTCATGCTTCCAGAGGCTGATTCCTGACAAGGATGAGAGATTGAATATGGATATCTAAACAGATGCATTTATTAATGGAAGTTGATTATTTGGATGGTTCAATGCCATTAAAACTTGGAAGAAGAGGAGTTTTGGTAAAGTCATCGACTCCTTTAAATTAATAAATTTTGTATAATAATTTTCTTTATACTAAAAACACATTTTCCATTATATAGGATTGGTGGAGAGCATTTAGTGATGAAACACCTTAGTTGAAGAAGTTTGTCATGCGGATTTTAAGTTTGACTTATATTGCATCCGCATGTGAGTGAAATTGAAGTACTTTTAATCAGATAAAAAGATTGTATTTGTATTTTAAATTTCAAGTAATATGTAATCATTAAGATATAATTAGAAATAATTTACTGCCGAACTTTTCATTGAGTATCATTGAGTAGCTCCATACTAAAAAGAGAAACACATTGAAACATGATAAATTTAATGACTTGGTTTATTGCATGTTGAATTTGAAATTGAAATACAAGGAGGTGAAGAAGGCAATGGAGGATCCTCTATGCTTAGAGGAAGTGGATTCAGATGATGAGTGGATCGTTGAGCTACAAGTAGTAGTAGTGGGAGGAATACAAGGAAGCAGAAGAAAGAGCCAAGAAAAAGGACAAGGGTAAAGCCAATGTGTAATTTTATATTTTGTTGAAATATAAATTTATGAATTAAGGTTCTAAGAAATATTATTTAAAATTATTTATCTTTTAAGTGAACCTGTTATTGACGTTGAGGAGGAAAAGTTTCAAGAGAGCGATGGAGATACCGAGGAATATGTAGAGGCTGATGCTAGGATAAAGCATATGGATGACTCTTGGGATGCTACAACCAACCCTAGCGGAAAGACTGATGAGCTCAACTTTGATGGTGTTCGAGGAGAGTAGAATGTGTTTTAGTTCTTGTTTGAGTTTTTTTATGTTGCTGTATCTTTATTTTAATGTATGTTTTAACTTTTAAGTCTCCTAATGGTTTTAGAAGTTGGTTTAGTTGTGGTTTTTAATCGTCTATATTGTATGGATATTTATCTTTTTATTTTAAATCACCTCTCATTAGTTTTGCTTTTTTATTGTTGTGATAGAGAAAAAATGGTATGAAATTGTGTTATTTACATTATTAATTCATTATTACCACTTAACAAGTATATATCATATTATTGTTCCATATTTTCTATGCAATATATCATTTTATTTTTCTATATTTTCTATACAAAACCTGAGGTTTATGCCTTGACCGCCTCGAGGCTTATGCCTCGCCTCGTTGAAGACAAATCGCTTTGGTACTTGACGTGGTCTCGTGCGTGTATGTTAAGAGGTGTCGTTATAGTTGTACTTGATACGTCGGTTTTAAAAGAAGTAAACGGAGGTGAGTCCGAGTGTCGGTCTCAGGGAGGCGTGGAAATTGGATTTTGTTTACCACTTGTCACGAAAAAGGCGGAGTTTTGCTTGCGAAAGAGACGATTTTGCAAAGCGAGAGATAGAGAGAGTTTATGGTTAGAAAGCTCTTGGTTTTGATCATGCACTTTAAACAGAACTTAAATGGCGACTAAACGGAAAATAATTTCATTAAACATGCATTCATAGTTCATGGTTTACAACATTAAATACATGCTTCAAGAAAAGTAAATGAAAGCTTAAAAAAGAGAGAGAGGCAGAGAGAGTGGAGAGCGACGAGGCAACCACGGCGGTGGAGGAGGCTCCGTCGGCTGCTCGTCGTCTCCAGCGATTACAAGAGTGCCTAAAACTAGCTAGGAGAGGAGTGGAGTAGTTGCAAGTGGGAGAGGATGCCTTGAATGATGGTAGAAGGGGGTTTAAATAGAGTTAATGGCTTCCTAAAAGAAGAATGTGCTTTAGCGACATCCAGAACGTCGCTAAAACCGCTTCCAGATACGTCGGTGAAGCCCTCTTGCCACCGGTCAGCTGCCTGCCGCCGGTCAGCTGCCCGCCCCTCTCTCCAAGCGCGATCCGTGGACGTTGAACGAGAGTCGTCTGATCTTCGATCGGACGGCTGAGATCCTCCCGCGCCCGCGCTGAGATCGTGCCTCGGGCGCATGTGCGCGCGCGCGTTTTCGCCCGGCGTGCGCGTGCGCCTGGGCGCTCGGGAGCTGTCATCGCGCCGCGTGGCGCGATCCTGGTTGCCCGCTGCTGATCGGGCGGCCCAATTTTTCCGCGCCCTTCGCTCGCGCTTGATTTCCGCTCTGCGCGATTCTAACGCGCATCGCTGCGATGCGGGCGTGCGCGTTAGCCGTTGCGCCACGCCCGCGCTTTGTCGCGGCGACCGCGGGCGAACGCGTGGATCTCGGCCGTTCGATCGAAGATCAACGGCCGAGATTCGTCCTTGGCTGGCTTGAGGGCGTGCGAGCTGTGGGGGTGGGGTGACGTGGCGCTTTCTGGGCCGTTGATCTCCAGTTCAACGGTCAGAATTTCTTGGGCCCATTGTGGGAGCTCCGGATGTCGGATTTGGCCGATCTTGAGTCCGTTGGACTCCGTTCGTCGTTCTGAATCCATCCGTGCGGTCCGATTACTCATCTGAGGCCTGCTTTGACACATGCTTTACACAAATGGCCATTAATGCAGTTTATAAGCAATCTTGGTACTTGATGCATGCAATACTTCTATTCTACTTTATGTTGTGCCTTTTATTCTAAAGATGGGTCATATTCAACCTAATTACTACCCCCTTGCGTGGTGTTATCATACCCCCATGCTTACTCCTTGATAGTCCCTAGCAAGGTTTATTCTAGCCTTTATTTCTTTGGAGAATTCAAGAAGTAATTGCTTAGGCACTTCGTTACTCGTCAATAAGAGGAAATATACGAAGATCTTAATCTACAAAGACTAAGCAGTGCCAGGGTGTTCCAAAATACGAATCGCCCGAATCCTTACTTTGTATATATAACTATACATATGTATACTTATATATCTATATGTCTTTTTAGAATTTTCGGAATTCAGTGTGGGTTGGTAACTTCTTACGGCTACCCAACCCACCCAAAACTTGGTCAAAACCCTAAGTGCTAAGCATCTTGGTGTGAATGTTGTAATAGACTCACTTAACGGTAATTGAGACAGACTTTGAGTTTCTACGCCTCTAGGTGACCGGAAAATAAAATAAATTTTTGCCTGAAGGTGTATTTGTTCGATTGGTAGCTTTCTCCCTACGTTCATTTTACTTGGGGTCAACACAAGGATTTTCCAGTGTATATCTCCCCGGCTTGTACTACTTCCCCGCTTCGTCCTTAGGTGTTTTGGTCTTTTTTGTGCAGTTATTGAGCTGGGCTCTGGACAACCGACCAATGGGCTGTTACCCACGATCACTTGCCAGCCATACTTGTGCGGTGAAGTGTGGTTTATTTTCTTTTTTTTTTTCGTAGGTGGCTTCCCTAATTTCAAATGTACCTAGACGCAGTGAAAAAGAAATGGCCTGTGGCTGGGTTCTGGACAACCTACCAATGGGCTGTTACCCACGACAACTTGCCAGCCATACCACCCTAGAGAGTTCATTAGCTATCCAATTTCTGTCAAAATCCCGAGAAGTGAGTGTGCAAAAATGTGTCTAGATGCTTAGACTCAAAGTTTTCCTGAGTTAGAGGGTGAGTTGATAAGTCGTATACTTATTACCTTATTTATTAGGTGGATTAGAATAGCTTAAAGTTGCAAGGATTCGCTGCTAAATCCATATTTTAATGGACACCAAGGCTGATTAAGCCTGAAGGCCTGAAAAGTCTAAGCGTTTAAGTTATTTTTGTATTATTTTTCATTATTGACAAGTTTCTAATGCCTAAGTTTTTCTTCCTAAATTCAATTTTTTTTTAATCAATTAATTTATTCATTCAGACTGATTAATTAAGCTTAGGATTATGCAATTTACCATCCCCCCATGCTTAAGTTGGACAATGTCCTCATTGCAGATGCATGGATGCAGAATTGTTCAAAAAGATAGTACCTGAGTGACGTAAACTACCAGATCAGTCTGAATCCGCTAGGTTGCCTCCCAGGAAGCGCTGAGTTTAACGCCTCCAGCTGGGCGGTGCTTGGTGTCAGCCCTTAACAAGGGTGACACTTTCCTTGGAGGGTACCTGGGCCAGGAAATGCTTCAATTTTTTACCATTGACTGTAAAGGTGTGCCCGGTATTAAGATCGGCGATTTCGACTGCCCCATTGGAATAGGGTTTGACCACCCGAAATGGTCCTGTCCATTTGGACCTAAGTTTCCCTGGGAAGAGTTTCAGGCGTGCATCAAATAGCCAGACTTGTTGGTTTGGCTAAAAGGTTTTCCTATGAATGAGTCGGTCGTGGACGACTTTCATTTTCTCCTTATATAGCCGACTATTGTCAAAGGCGTCCCGACGAATTTCTTCAAGCTCAGATAATTGAAGAGTCCTTTGCGCAGCAGCTAACTGGGGATCCATGTTACATTGCTTAACAACCCAATAAGCCCGGTGTTCCAATTCGACAGGGAGATGGCAAGCTTTGCCAAAGACCAAGCGGTAAGGTGACATGCCTATCGGGGTCTTAAAAGCGATCCTGTATGCCCACAGGGCATCAAGTCGTGTGGATCAGTCTTTCCTGTCAGGTCTTACAGTCTTCTGTAAAATGTTCTTGATTTGTCTGTTTGAGACCTCAGTCTGCCCATTTGTTTGTGGATGATACGGGGTGGTAATGCGGTGATTTACCCCGTATTTTCTAAGTAGGGCACGGAACTGAGAATGGATGAAATGGCTTTCACCATCACTGATCATGGCCTTGGGTATTCCAAACCAGGAAAAGATTTTCTTTACAAAGTCCATGACCGTCTTGTGATCGCATCGTCGGGTGGCGACGGCTTCAATCCATTTGGAAACATAGTCTACCGAGACCAGGATGTACTCGAAGCCGTTGGATGGTGGAAAGGGGCTCATAAAATCGATACCCCAAACGTCGAAAATTTCGATAATCAAAATGGGCTGAAGGGGCATCATATCTTTTTTGGTCATTGTCCCTAGTGTTTGGCATCGTGAGCAAGTCTTGGCAAAGATGTGTGCATCCTTGAATAGGGACGGCCAATAAAATCCAGACTGCAAAACTTTTGCAGCTGTTTTCTTGCCAGAGAAATAGCCGCCACACGCTTGGTCATGACAAAAGGAAAGCACACTCTGAACTTCGTCTTCGGGGAGGCACCTCCTGATGATCTGATCAGCACAGAGGCGAAACAGCATGGGATCATCCCAGAAATAGTACTTGGCCTCAGCCAAAAACCTGTCCCGTTGCTGTCTGGACCAGCTGTGCGGGGTTTGTCCTATAATCAGGTAGTTGACATAGTCAGCATACCATGGCATTTTCTTGTCTTGCACGGCTAGGATGTGTTCATCAGGGAAGGTATCAGATAGAGGTAGGGAGGGTCCAATGTGGTCTGGATGAAGTCTTGACAGGTGGTCAGCCACCACATTTTTCGATCCGGCCTTGTCTCGGATTTCCAGGTCAAATTCCTGCAAAAGCAGGATCCATCTGATGAGCCTGGGTTTTGTGTCCTTTTTGTCCAACAGGTGCCGGATGGCTGAATGGTCGGTGTAGATAGTCACGTGGGATCCCAGCAAGTATGATCAGAATTTTCCCAGTCCAAAGACTACAGCAAGCAACTCTTTTTCTGTGACCGTATAATTACGTTGGGCCTCGTCCAACGTTTTGCTCGCGTAGTAGATCACCACGGGCTTCTTGTCTTGCCTTTGTCCCAGGACAGCGCCTATGGCAAAATCTGATGCGTCACACATAATCTCAAAATCCTGGGACCAGTCTAGGGGTTGAAGTACAGGTGCGGTGGAGACTAAGTCCCGGAGGGTATGATAAGCCTGGATGCAATCAGGAGACATGTGGAAAGTGGCGTCGTTGGCTAGAAGGTCGGTCAAGGGTTTGGAAAGTTTGGAAAAATCTTTGATGAACCTTCGGTAGAAGCCAACATGTCCTAGGAAAGAGTGAATCTGTTGGATCGAACTAGGTGGAGGAAGTTTGGAAATTAAATCAACCTTAGCTCGATCTACATTGATGCCCCTATGCGAAACGATGTGTCCGAGGAAAATTCCTTCTTGAACCATAAAATGGCTATTTTCCCAACTTAACACCAAGTTAACCTCGATACATCGTTTCGGGATTTTCTCCAAGTTGCTCAAACAATGGTCGAATGAATTCCCGAATACAGAGAAATCATCCATAAAGACCTCTAAGTATTCACCCACCATTTCTGAAAAATGGCTAGCATGCAACGTTGGAAGGTCGCGGGTGCGTTGCATAACCCGAACGGCATTCGACGGAATGCAAACGTGCCATACGGGCAAGTGAATGTGGTCTTTTCCTGATCTTCCGGAGCAATTGCGACTTGGTTATATCCTGAATATCCATCCAGGAAGCAAAAATACTTCTGCCCTGCCAATCTTTCAAGGATTTGGTCAATGAATGACAAGGGGAAGTGGTCCTTCTTAGTGGCTTCATTAAGCTTCCTATAATCAATACACACCTGCCATACGGTGGTGGTGCGGGTGGGGATGGATTCGCCATGATCATTAGTGACAACGGTGAGCCCAGCCTTCTTTGGAACCACTTGAGTGGGGCTCACCCAGGGGCTATCAGGGATAGGGTAGATGATGTCGGCGTCGAGCCACTTGATAATTTCTTTTTTAACGACCTCCCGCATGTTAGGGTTTAACTGTCTCTGCATCTGGCGGGAAGGTCGGGCCCTGTCTTCCAGGTAAATCTTGTGGGTGCAATAGGTGGGGCTAATTCCTCTTAGATCCGAGATGGTCCAACCAATGGCGGCCCGATGTTCTAAAAGAGTTGCAGTCAACCTTAGTTCCTGATCCTTGGTTAGATGGAAATTAATAATCACTGGGAAGGTCTGGTCAGGTCCCAAGAAGACGTACTTGAGATTCTCGGGCAATGGTTTAAGTTCAGCTGCGGGTGGGACCACAGTCGATGGGAATGGAAAGGGCGGTAGTTGATCAACATCGATTTCTTCAAATGGTGTCATGTGATGATACTCAGCCTTACAGAGGTCCACAGGTAATGATGGTGACGGGTCAGAACTACGGGTTTGGTGGTCTGAAACAGAGCTGAGGGTAAGGCATTCCTCGATTAAAGTTTCTACAGGATCATGTTCCTCAATGTAATCACAATCAAAAGACTTTGTTTCCCGGAAGATATCCAATTGCATTTTCCTGTCTCCGAAGGCGATTTCCATACATCCCGTGTCGCAATCGATGTTAGCTTTAGCCGTAGCTAAGAAAGGTCTGCCTAAGATTATGGGTGCGTTCTGTAATTTTTCAGGGACTTCCATGTCGAGCACCAAAAAGTCGACTGGGAAATAGAAGTCCTTGACCCGTACAATTACGTCTTCGACAACCCCCTTCGGGGTTTTCACTGATCTATCCGCCAGCTGGATGGTGACAGGGGTTGGTGCCAGCTCCCCAAAACCAAATTGGTGGTACAAGGTTGTGAGAATTAGGTTGATAGAAGCACCTAGATCCAGGAGCGCTCTATCAAATGTCATGTCCCCGATGTTGCAGGAAATCAGGGGCGCTCCTGGGTCAATTCGTTTGAGTGGAAGGTTGCTTGATATCACGGAACTGGCTTACTTAGAGAGTACAACCTTCCTAGGTGCTTGAGGTCTCGGCTTACGCTTGGGTGTACAGGCATCCTTTAAGAACTTGGCGTAAGCGGGGATGTGTTTTGACAGCTTCTAGAAACGGAATATTAATCTGTACTTGTTTAAAAATTTCCATCAGCTCCTCAGTTTCCACGGTATTCTTTTTTCTCTTGATTGTTTCCAAGGCCTCAGGATAGGGTGTCTGAATTGGTTCCATGTCTGGGTCCTTGGTTGGTGCTTCTTCTAAGTCGGGTATCTCAGCAGGTAAAGTCTCGGGGAGAGTCGGCCATTTGGGATCCTGGGTTTTGGTGCCGCTTATCAAGGTCACCTCATTCGCAGAGGCATTGGGACCATGGGGTGATCCTTGAGAAGACGAGGATGAAGAAGTGCCAAACCCAGGAGGTGTTTGTGGGGCCGGCTGGACCATATGAGCCTGCCTGGGGTTGCCTTGGAACCCTTGTGAATTGGGGCCTCTGTTAATTATGTTTTGCGGGTTCGGTTGCGGTTGGGAAGGTAGAGATCCTTGCTGTTTACAGTCCAAGAGTTGGCTTAACTGTCCCTTTACCAAGGTCATTTCTTCCTGATGTTTTTGGTTCATGTCAGCCATCATCTTTATTAGGGTGTCCATTTGGTTTTGTGGGGGAGGGGCCGCCCTGTTCTGGTTATATTGGGGTCTAACTGGTGGTCCTTGCTGATAGGGGGCAAGTGTGGCTGTTGGTTTGGCCTGGGCTGGTTTTGGAATTGCGGTTGTTTCTGGTTTGTCCAACCAAAGTTGGGGTGATTACGCCAGCCGGTGTTGTAAGTGTTGGAGAAAGGGTCAGGTTTTGCATATCCTTGGACGACTTGCACATCTTCTAAAATAGCCGAAGTTGATGAAGAGGGAAGGGAGAAATCAAGGGTCGAGGGAGCAAAGGTCCCTCCCTGGAACGTGGTTGGGGGTTGTTCCAGGTTCAGTTGGGTGAAGGGTTGGACCAGGTCAACATTATGTGCTCCCTTTGCTAGGGAGAAAGTCTGCAAGGGGTTCCTGGTCTGGTTTAGAAGCTCATCAATCTTTTTGTCCACCAATTCCACTCGATCCAACTTTTTGGCAATGATGTCCATGTCAACCATTCCAAAATTTGCTTGCACCTCATAAATCCCGCCACGAGGTTGACTGGACCTGTTAAACTGGTTCATGGAGGCATTGTTGAGCGAATTCTCGCTCATTGACTCAGAGCTCAAACGCGCTCTCCTCGTCTTTGTTTAGGAAGTTTCCCCCACATGAGGCATCGACGAAGTTCCGTAGGTTGTTGTCCAGACCGTGGTAGAAGATTTGGGTCAATTGCCACCTTGGAACTTCGTGGTGTGGGCATTTCCTCAAAAGTTCATTGAATCTTTCCCACTCATGAAATTGTTCCCTACCCTGGAGTGTGAAGGTAGTGATAGCTCTTCTGAGGGCATTGGTCTTTCCTATGGGGAAGAATTTCTTTAAAAATGCATGCCTCAGTTCTTCCCAGGTGGTGATGGGTCTACCTAAGGTTCTAAGCCAATGAGAAGCCTTGTCTCTTAATGAGAAATGGAACATCTTGATTAGAACAATGTCAAGGCTAATGTTCCTAGGTTTTACTGTTCTTACTATGCGGTCGAGATCTTCTAGGTGCTGAAAGGGGTCTTCATTTGAGCTTCCATGAAAGTGGCTCTGGATTAGACTTAATACATTAGGTTTTAGCTCAAAATCGTCTCCCCCTTTGGGGATCCTAAGGTGTGGCTCGACTCTAATGGCAGAAGGGTTATAGAAATCACGGAGGGGTCTTGGCTGGTCCTGAAATGGCGGTAAATTAAGTGGTGGTTGTCCTGGTATGTCATCGAAAGGTGGTGGTTGTTCTTGTGGGTTCTGTAACCGTTGTATGGCTTGCATGATGGTGTGGATTTGTTGTTGCTGAAGCCGATGGTTAGCATTGATTTGAGCCTGGATGATAGCCATAGCATCTGGTGGGGGTTGATTTTCAGCCTCATCTACCTTAGGTTCAGCCATGTTTTCAACAGAATTACGTCGCCTAGATTTCTACCCCAAAACACACAATTCGGGATGCAGTGAGCGCCTCCCGTGCATACACTAGAGAAGAACAGGAGGGGATGCGGAGGGCGACAGATGCGAGAAATGTGTTTCAATCAAGCACGCAAGTCTAATCCTTATGGTGTATTCCTTAGGAGACCTAGAAATCTCACAAAGGGTGATTAAGTCCGTAAGCACTGGACTCCCCTTTCCAAGGCTAATCTGGCCAGGTTGATTACGAGGGGATTGCAGGGAAGGTTCTTCCTTTGGCTTGCGCCTCTGGTTCCATAGACCCCACAACCGCGGTCGTTTGACACTGCCCCGCAGTCTAGTCACCAGATTCTACCAAGGGAATGAAAGCCAAGTGCCTAGCAGACAAAACCTCACCTTTTGAGACTTAACTCAGTCCTGCTTAGGGCACGTCTACTCAGTTTTAAAGGGTTAGGATAGTGCTTGTGCTTAGGGTGATGTGATGAGGCGTTGATAAAGAGTAGGGTAGGGAATTTCCCTATAATTGACCTAGGCTTCCCTCTCTCACCAGAAACACTCAAAAATGACGACTTCCTCCTTGACAAATTCCATGATAAGCTTGCAGGTTGGAAGAAAATACATCTTTCACGTCATGCTAGGATAGAGCTAATAAACTATGACTTTCAAAACTTTGCTTGAAATCCAATCCAATCAAATACTTCCTTAAAAAAAAAACTGCAAAAAACGATGTCCGCTTTCAAGATACCAGAAACCATTATCAAAAAGATCGACACCATCAGGTTCAGGTATTGTAGTAAGGAACTGATCAAATTGGAATGGGAACTTCAAGGAGAAAACACTCCACCTGGTAAATTGGCATCTGCCGCCCGCCCTGAAGTCGCCCTGCCAGCGAGCGAGTCATAGTCATAGATATATGATGTAGACGACTATCATTCATGGATTCCTCGGGCGCGCGGGAAGTTCGTCGGAAAACCAAGCCACGCCACGCCACTTTATTGGATTCCTGCTCTCTGGGGTAGTTCTTGAGAAAAGAAGGGATTCGTTCACTGGGGAATTGTTGCAATCCAAAAAGCTAACTGGGTTTGGCTCTCTGCTTTTCGTTTTGAGTAGCTCTCCTTACTAATATGAGTACCATATGAACTTCTTTGGGCTTCTATGGAATCGAGAAATAGAAAGGACTCAAACCCATGAGTAGAATGGATTCATCGCATTCGCATGTATCCCGGGGGTCGAATCCATGAGTGGAATTCTTCGCCCCAATCAATCCTTGAAGTGAAGTAAGGTAGTTCAGGAGGAATCAATTACCCTAGTTCGCAGTTCCCCGGACGAAGCTCAGCCAAACTCCCCTCATGGGATTAGGGGTATGGAATTGGTATGCTTGTGAACCCATATTAGATTGGCGATAGCTAGCTTGCTAGGTTTTTCCTCCCTGGAGGTCGGTCCTCCCATAGGTCGGGGTACGCGGTTGGGTTTCCTCTTGCTCCGGTTTCGGTCGATAGCTCTCCCTCACCTATGGTGAGTAGCTCCCTTACTTGAAGCTGGATCCAGCTTCTAGTTGAAGTCAATCTCGACATCGACCTAGAAGCAGGTTTGACTCGACCCCATGGGCTGGGATACCTACCCGGCCCATGGTGGCTCTTTTTACTCGATTTCGAGGTTAGGCACACCTCGAAACGAGGTATAGTTAGGAATCCAAATCGACCTAGAAGGCTCGATTTGTCACTCTACTGTACTGGGATACCTCAACTCGATTTGAGATCGATTTGAGGCACCCTTTTGCTACCCTCTCTTCTCCAGGGTATGACACCCTGGTATCCAGAGAGGGCTTTAATAGGAGGGTTAGGGCTATCTGTCTATGGTATAACCACTTCACCCCAAGGGGTGGTGGTTAACTCTACTGAAACTAACCCTCCTATTGTCGGGGGCATGCTGAGGCATGCTAGTTGAAGGACGCATGCTGAGGCATGCTAGTCGTTTCACTCGTGCTACCCGGCCAGGGTAGCACTCAATCAACTCCTTTATTGGCCCTTAACTCATCTAAGGAATCTGGGGGGAAAACCCCCCATGCCCCCCTTATTTTTCCACTTTCAAAGTGTGTGCTTCTAGCAAAACATGATTTTCAAGCAAGGATTTGTTAAGATAGTGTCTTTTAGTGTTTGATCCTTGAATACTTTTTAGGGTTGACGTGTCTTAATGTTTTTAAACAAGTTTCAGTGGGCACGTCAAGTTCTGCACACAACTTAGTGAAAGTAGATTTTCTTTTATTTTGTAGAGGCTCTAAAACCCTAGTGTACTCATCCTAATGATCATGCAACTTCTATTAGATGAGTCAGTTTTAGGGTTGAGTGGTGCGGCCCAGGTCAATTCAGGGTGGCTTCGCAAACACCACTCAAGAAAAAGAAAAGAACACTCCAAGAATTCGTTCAGAATGTTAAAGTGTACATTTTTTTTTGTGGGGTGATGTGTTAAGAATGTGAGTCAAGCAATCATTTATCACGTCAATTTTTTTAGTTTTTTACAATTTTTTTTTTAGCTTTTTCACGCAAGCAAACAATGAGAGACATGTTACTCACTATCGGTCCTCGAGGCGCCTACTCCCTTGCTACCGTCGTGGAATGCGTCGCTTCGCCGTCCATGCGTCGAATTCCTGCAACCGTCAAGTAAAAAGGAAAATAGGGCATTAGACGATGTGAGAATGAGTGTGGAATGGAGGTGATAAAACAAATCCGTTGCCTCCCCGGCAACGGCGCCAAAAACTGACGTGGTCTCGTGCGTGTATGTTAAGAGGTGTCGTTATAGTTGCACTTGATACGTCGGTTTTAAAAGAAGTAAACGGAGGTGAGTCCGAGTGTCGGTCTCAGGGAGGCGTGGAAATCGGATTTTGTTTACTACTTGTCACGAAAAAGGCGGAGTTTTGCTTGCGAAAGAGACGGTTTTGAAAAGCGAGAGATAAAGAGTTTAGGGTTAGAAAGCTCTTGGTTTTGATCATGCACTTTAAACAGAAATTAAAATGGCGACTAAACGGAAAATAATTTCATTAAACATGCATTCATAGTTCATGGTTTACAACATTAAATACATGCTTCAACAAAAGTAAATGAAAGTTTAAAAGAGAGAGAGAGAGTGGAGAGCGACGAGGCAGCCACGGCGGTGGAGGCTCCGTCGGCGGCTCGTCGTCTCCGGCGATTACAAGAGTGCCTAAAACTAGCTAGGAGTGAAGTAGTTGCAAGTGGGAGAGGATGCATTGAATGGTGGTAGAAGGGAGTTTAAATAGAGTTAAGGGCTTCCTAAAAGAAGAATGTGTTTTAGCGACATCCAGAAAGTCGCTAAAACCGCTTCCAGATAGGTCGGTGAAGCCCTCCTACCGTCGGTCAGCTGCTCGCTCCTCTCTCTCTCCAAGCGCGATCCGTGGACGTTGAACGAGAGCCGTCCGATCGAAGATCGGACGACTGAGATCCTCCCGCGCCCGCACTGAGATCGCGCCTCGTGCGTGAGCGCATTTCCGCCCGGCGTGCGCGTGGGCGCTCAGGAGCTGTCATCGTGCCGCGTGGCGCGATCCTGGCCGCCTGCTGCTGATCGGGCGGCCCAATTTTGTAGCGCCCTTCGCTTGCGCTTGATTTCCGCTCTGCGCGATTCGTGCGCGCATCGCTGCGATGCGGGCGTGCGCGCTAGCCGTTGCGCCATGCCCGCGCTTTGTCGCGACGACCGCGGGCGAGCGCACGGATCTCGGCCGTTCGATCGAAGATCAACGATCGAGATTCGTCCTTGGCTGGCTTGAGGGCGTGCGAGCGGTGGGGGCGGGGCGTCGTGGCGCTTTCTGGGCCGTTGATCTCCAGTTCAACGGTCAGAATTTCTTGGGCCCATTGTGGGAGCTCCGGATGTCGGATTTGGCCGATCTTGAGTCCGTTGGACTCCGTTCGTCGTTCTGAATCCATCCGTGCGGTCCGATTGTTCATCTGAGGCCTGCTGTGACACATGCTTTACACAAATGGCCATTAATGCAGTTTATAAGCAATATTGGTACTTGATGCATGCAATGCTTCTGTTCTACTTTATGTTGTGGCTTTTATTCTAAAGATGGGCCATATTCCACCTAATTACTACCCCCTTGCGTGGTGTTATCAGTACTGCCTCGTGTTTTTTAAAACCTTGGGTGACATTGAGTCAATTTATCTTCATTGAAGCAAGGCATTAGCTTTGAGGTGCTCGAGGCATAAGCCTTAGTTTTTAGATGTAAAATAAGAAAAAAATGACACAAATATATACGGGTAAGTGTTAAAATTGAAAAAACAATGGAAAACACATCATACTATTTTTGCTCTATCCCAACATTTAAATGTCTATTATTAAATATCATTGTCATATAAAACACACACTAACAAGTTTTAAATGCACATAAGTACATGTAAACTGTTCAAAAAATCAAAACACTAATCACGTAATAGTGCTAAAAAACTCAAAACAATAAGTAAAAAAGTGTAATAAGATTTAAATAAAAAATCACCACATAATCTCTTAAAAGAAATAATTCAGTGATAAACTAAATAATAACATAAAGGTATAAGTAACAAGAAAAAAATGTAATGCGTAACTCAAGAGAAATCGAGACTCTTACCAAGAATAGCAACATGTGAGGTCAAGACTTGAAAGGAGAAGGGGCCAACAATGGCCAATGGAGAAGGGACAAATTGGTAAGGGGTGGCGTGCAAGGTGGGTGATTAGTGATTGGCGATGTAGTAACAACCACTGGAAATGGTAATGGAGGAGTCCAGAGATGGAGAAGAACTTGCAATAGCTAAAGGCAATGGGTTTTTTAGGGCTCTGAGGTGTTAAAGCAATTGTTTGGGGTCAGGTGAAGGGTATGGAATTTTAGTAAATGATTTTATTTTTTTTATTAGGTCATATGCAACTCACATGACCTTTAAATGTGGACTATTGACCGAGGCTATAGCCTTGGTTCTGCCACAACACCACATCGCCTTGGCTTCGCCTTGACAAATCGAGGCGCACACCTCATATTGCAACCCTGAGGCTATAGCCTCAGAGAGATTTTCTTCTGCTTCGCCTTGAGGCTTACGCTTAGAGTGCCTTGATGTGCAATTTTAAAACTATGCTCAGCACTCACCTTCTCCATTAAACCCACCACCAAGCTCCACTAACAGACCCATACCTTTTTCTCTCTCCTTCCTATGATGCAACAAAACCATTGACCACCTCACCTCCTACCCACCACCTTGCCACTGCCACTGTGACATCCCTTCGTCTCTTTGCCTGTCGGCTTCCACCCAACTTCCCTGGCCCTCCGTGTGACCACAATGTAGAGCATCCTACCTGAACCTCCGCCTCCGTCTCCGCCTCTGCCAGAACAACTACAATCCGCCGCCGATCACCACCATCTTGCCATTGCTACACGACCGTCAGCGGACTCGTGCTGCTGCCAAAGCTCCTACTGCTGCTTTCTTCCCTCACACTGATTCGTCTCTACTCGTTGACCCTCCTCCCACACCCGCTGAGATTCCTGACTCCAACATAGCTGCTTCCGTGGAAAAATTATTTATTTTTGAAATATGGGCTGTGTCAGTGAGGCTTCATTTTCAAGGAAAGGAGCTTCGGTCATGTCTTAGGCAGTCTTTACATTCAGGCTTCCTTGGATACCAATGGATTCCTTTTTTGGAGTTGGGCCACATTTGGCATTCTTGAAGCTTTAGTTCCCTTTCCTTTTCGTCCCTTTTTTTTTGGAAAAAAGAAATCGCTTGCCTCTCCCATTGGAAGATAATCCGGAAGGAATTGTGTAACCTTCCTCGGTGATGTGTTTTTTGGGAAGGTGACTTAGCTAACTTTCCATGGCGGGTGGGGTGTTGTTAATGATGTTTGAGGATCATGGTGGATACTGTCCTTTTGTCTGGGGATGGTTGGGAATGGAGTTCTAGGTTTTTCTTTCTTTCCAAACAGTAGAAAGGAGGGAAAGTATTTCAGCTTTTGAGGATTCATCCTTCAGAGATTGGCCCAGGCTCCATATTTCTCTGGGACTGTAGACTCCTACTGGCATCTGGGACACTTTTGAACATCCACTTTATCATGTTTTTGGGATTTAATCTTGGTGAAAACCGGGTCCTTTAGGTTGAGGTTAAGGAGCACCATTTCTTATAATGCCCTTTGCAGGGGAGGCTTAGTTTTGATTGGATTCATCATAGTTCTGAGGATATTTGTGGAGGAGTTTGAGAAGTGGGACACAGCTGGGTTTGATATCTTGAGTGGGCTTGACAGCTGGCAATGCTGTGGTATTGCGGCTTCAAAGAACAGTGTTCTACTTAGGAGAGTGATGCCTTGACTAGCAAATGTATTGGGTTATGCTAGGCATGCTTTCTTATTGTTAGTTTTTTAACTAGAACAATTTTCACTTCTTTCTCAGTGACGAAGGAAAATTAAGAGCAGGCAAGGTATTGTCCACGTAAGGCAGTAACAAAACCTTTTGCAGTTAATGTTTTCTTTGAGCAGCACACTCAAGAAAGATGACCATTTTTTTTATTAGAATCATAAGATTGTGCAAAAAAAAATGGTTGCAGGAAGCTGATGGATCAAAGTTGATTTTATGCTTTTGGAAACATGGGCAAATTGAGGGAAAAGGAAACATATTCCTTAGATCAAGCAAAAGTCAAATGTTCATATCTTTTGAAGGGAAAGAAGCAAAGAGAAATCATTTTCAGTATCTTTCCTCTTCAGTTCACTCTCTCACTCTCTCCAGTCCTCATCCCCTTTACCATGCAAAAGAGGGGAAATTGAGTGGGATACAAATTTATAACCATCTGTTTTTTATGATTCATAATTTCAAAGAGGTGAAATAGGAAATAAAATGTTATTCAAATTGAATAGCTTATTTTTACTGGTAAAATATCTTGTGTGGCCTTTACCAAATTAAATTGTTGTTACCTCCATACTTGAGAGGCTTGGAAGAAAGATTCAGTTAATTGGCTGTCTTTTTCTTCTTGTCTTCTTTCTTTCCTTATTTTTGAAGGAATGGATCTAAAGACTGTTAACGTTTTGGCTGCCTCTATTCTGTTTGGCCCTCCACACTTGATGGTGGTGGTCTGGATTTAATTTGTTTCAGGAGTTGCTGCTCTCTAGTGCCTTATTAATGTATCCTATTCTTGCATCGCTTTGCCTAGTGGAAAGGTCATCTTTTTTGCACTCATGTTGTTCAATTTATATTTTGATGATGCCTCGCAGCTGTTGATGACCATTAACCTGGAGTCTCCCACATGATCAATCCTTTGGTCATTAAGTAATCCCTAGCAAAGAGGATCTTGAGGAAATAGGGTCAATGGATTTCATTCACATGTTTGTACAGTGGAATATGTCTTATGTAAAAGTTGCCTGTACTATTCTTTGAACCAAATCCAGCCGAGGACAGATAGGTTGGTACTCTTACATGGGAAGCTTTCATCGATGCATTGAATGCCACTTGTAACATAAAGAAAGATTTAAGCAGGCAATCAAATCAGCAAGAAGACTATCTTCAATTATTTACGTCATGAGTCATGACAGGATGTTCTTGGCTTTTGTTCTTGACACAGAAGCATAATTGTTGTTTAGCTATCTGTAAATTCCACTTGCATGCTGAAGAGAGAAGGATTTTCCCCTAGGGAATATGGTTTTCTGAGTCAAATGGTGGAATACCTTATAGGAAATTCAGTCATTTTTGAGAATTAACATATGGGAAAAATGGGCTTAAAATGGAGCAGAATGATATTCGGAAATCAAAATGACTGCCCTTGGTGGGAATTGTTTGTGATTGAACTACAATAGATCCTAGACTTATGACACTTGTTTTTGTTGAAGTATAGAACTGTTTATATGAGGAATTGATATTTTCTTTCAGAAATTATTATCATAAGGAAATAATAATTATGGGATATAAGTTTTTTCAAAACCATAATTATGGGATATAATAGTAGATTATATATATATATTTTATGCCATTTTTGAAATTCATGTTCAATTCTCAATCATTTATACATATACAGATTCTGGAGTTTGGAGCAGAGTTGCGAATGCAGATGGAGGACCATCACCAAGATTTTCTGCTGCAGGGGATTGCATTGATCCACAGAAAGGAATATTTGTTGTGTATGGAGGTTGCAATGCCTCCCTTGAAGCCCTTGGTGATATGTATTACTTGCATGCAGGTCTGCCATATTCTCTTTAGAAAGATAGAAAGTCCTATCTTGGTTGACTCCTGGTTGTTGATGATAGGTTATTTCCTATAAATCTCTATCACTGTCTCCGGTATTATCGCTTTCAAATGAATCTGTTGAAATCTCTATTAAGGTTTTCATTCTGTTTTATGGTTTTCTCCTCTAGATAGCAATGGTAATATTAATGCTTTCTAAATTTAGAAATGGCCAATTTTGGTAAATTTGGGGTATTATAGAAAGTAATATAGCATGCTTAAATGCAGAAAAACATGAAATGTTTTGCATGTCGATTTCTTAGAGAATTTAAAAAGGGGAAATCGAACAAGGAATAAAGAAAAGGATCCGTGGAAAAACACAAATATAGAACGCTTATTGAAATTTATAGATTTAGTTTGATTATATTTGCGTCATTTTTATACATGATGAAGACAACAGGTGGCAGGAATCTATTTACAACATTGTGACCTAGTTGACCATTGTTTAGCTTTTTTTCCAATCTAATTATTTAAAAAGAAGGTGATTATTTGGTTGAGGTTTTCCCCCTTTTCATCTTCCTTAAAGCAACTATATTCTTATGAAATCATTTCATCTTGTATTTAATGGCATCATTGTAGACTTGTTTAAGGAAAACTATCCAACCAATTGAGGAGAAAATAGATTGAAATTGATATTATTTTTGGGATGAGCAAGATTAAATTTATGCCTTGATAGAAGCAGAAATGATCTTGAACAGCAATAAGAATTTACAAATCAAATGCAACAAGAAAATAAGCCAACAAAGGAACATGTAAATGGAAGAAGTGCCTTGAATTTGTCTCTGAATTGTGTCATGGTTAGCAGGAGCATGGATACCACGTTAACAAGGGCAGAGAACTTTCTTTTCAGGAAAAAAAAAGAAAAAAAAGGGCAGAGAAATTTGCGTTGTTTCAATTTTTTTGCGCTTGTGTGACTTATTTCATTTTTCAAATAAGGAAATAATAGAAAGTAATAATCCTTAGAATTCAAAATCATAATCTTTACAAGAATTTGAAATGCAGTCAGATCATAAACATGGAGGATATATGGTCGTTGTCTTTTTAAATCTCTCAAGTATTGGGCTACTTTGTTGGCAAGAGTTACCCAAGGCCTACTTTCTATATGTTACATTCTACCGAAATACATAACTATAAGGAAAGAGGATAAATTTTTTGAAAAGAGGAGTAAACACAGAACTTTAACCTTATTTGGGGGGTCAAACAATTTTGATTTCCTTAGTTGCGAACTTCCAGCGGAACCATGCCCCATCTTCGTCACTACAGCAGGAGGTTTCCACCACCAAGGCTTGGGTGGATTGAATTTTGTCTTGGAATGTGCAATGCCTGAATGAGATGTGCAAAGACAGGCATTTAGCAAATATCTTGGATTGTGGCAGCCTGATAAGCGATGGTAGAAGCAACGAAGCTTAGGAGCTATGATCCAAGATTGGTGGTTCCTTGTATGTGAATTTATTGCGATTGATGGTAGACAAATCAGGTGGTTTTGTTGCTTGCATGGAAGTGAGGCACTTTCCTTGGAAGAGTCTAACATAGGCTGCTTTGTTGTCTTTGTGTTGGGGAAGAGACCAAATGATGGGATGAAATTCCTTTTGTCGTTTATTTATGTTCAACAATTGGAAGGGAAATGATGGGAGTTTTTGGAGGAGCTGACAACCGTGATTGGGGCCTCTGTTGAAAAACGGTTCCACATTTTGAGTTGGGAAGCTTGAGGTTGGTGACTTAAATATTGATCTCCACTTTAATGATAAGCCAGGACATGAACAGGTGGGGATTCTGGAGTAGTGGCATTTGTAGATTTTTATAGCTCAGCATAGTTTGATTGACTTCACGATACCCTCATGCCATTATAAGTGGAAGAGTTTGCCACACCAATGCCCCCACTGGATAAATTCCTTTGAAATGTGTTTGCATGATTTTCTAACATTTGAATGTTAGATTGATTGGTGACTCTTTCTTGAACCACATGCCAATTCTCTGGAGGTTGAAGGAAGGAAGGAAATTTGGTTTGTACTTTGAGTTTGAACATCTTGGCTAATGAACAGGAATTCAGAGGATTAGTAGATGAAAAGTGGAGGGAGAGAAGGCTTCAGGGATTTTGCAGTGGCAAGGTTGAAATTTCTTGCCTCACTTGGGTTAGTCCTTAAAAAGCACTAAAAGCATCTTCATGGAGAGAGGGAGAGGGAGAGGAAGAAGGTTGAGGCCCTCGTGGAGATCTCCAAGGAAGATTTCTGACGAAGAGCAGTTTAAGAGATGCAGGATGATGGAGGTAATGCACTGGGAGGACACGAAATTGTAGCGGAGATGGTATTCTAGGCAGTTGTGGTTTGAGGGGTAGCTTTGCATGCAAAATTCTTTCATTTATTTGCAAGTGGATGAAAAAGGAACTTTATTGATAAAGTCAAGGTGGGGGTGAGCTCAATCATCTTTCCCCTACTACATTCTTCCATTTATTTGCAAGCGGATGAAAAAGGAACTTTATTCATAAAGTTACGGTGGGGTGAGGTTGATCGCCTTTCTCTTCCATCTTGGTGTCATCAATCTACTGTCTTAGTTTGAGCTTCCTTTCAGTTGGTGTAAACTTGCACTTCCCATCAATTGCTTAAAGTATGAGGATACAAATGTCATTTGATGCTTGTCCCCTCTTCTCCTCCATGGGCTGGGGGTGGGGGGGTGTTTCTTTACCCTTTGTGCACGAAAAGGGTTGGGGAATGAATGCAGAGGTTTCTCTTGGATCAGATGGCTTCTTGGTATTCTACTTGGATTGGGGACCTTTTAAGGAATATATCTTGTTAGCAATGTAGGAGTTTACTTACTTTAGCGGGCTAAATCGATTCCTATTATTCTTGCTTAAACAGAAGGAGGAAATTGCTCTATCAAATGCAATATATTTGATTGTGATGAAAAAGTTGATTGTGATGGTTTTCTAGTGGGCCATTGAGTTGATTTCATTGGTTTGGTGGGACGTTAGCTTTTATGTGGATGGTTGACTTATTGAAGGCCTAAGATTCTTTCCAGAGGCAGTTTATTTAGGCATCCCTTGCTAGCAAAGGTTTTCCAAATCTATGGATTGATTGGATGAAGTGTTGCACAATCACCTTCTTTTTTATCTCAGTTAATTGCAATTTCATAGGATGGATTCAGTCGAGGGGTTTGACAACGCTTTCACAACAAATCATGAAGTTGCTTCTTTGGCTCATATTCTTTACCACGCTCATATTTCCTTATTCGACAGTTCACTTATTGAGGCAAGAGGATTGAGGTGGCTACTTGAGTTCTTGGAGAAGCATCGAGCATGAAGATAAACTATGAGAAGTCAACTTTTATTTTGATTTGTATATTTAAGTAAGAGGTGGGAACGAGGCTTGAGGATTGCTTGAACCTTTGCTTTTGTATTTCTTTTTTCCCCAAGGACATACTTGTAGTTTTTTCACTGTCTTTCCTCAATGTGAAGAGGACCATATTTTCTCAGTGGACTTGTTTCATTTCCTCAACATTCAATGTGTGAAGAAACTGTTATAGCACATCTAACTTATACTAACCACATTCTACTTCTATTACTTTATGCTGTTGCTTATTGAAACAATGGAAGTAAAGTTGCTTGTACATGCACACTGCATTCCCCACCTACGTTAATGTCAATGATAGTTTTTGTTAGAAGGTTGGCCGAGTAAACTGTATACTCGATTGCATATTCAGTCTGCATGATCAATACTCGTCTGATTTTCAAATACAGTGAATCTAGATCTTCATTAAATCTGATTATCTAGTACCTAAAAGCATAGTGCCGCAATGTTCTCTGCATGATACCCACCCATATTAGACACTGCAATGTAACATCTAAACTTTTGGACCTTATGTTTTTGAAAAAATGTTACTAGTACTCGTGCTTTGTTTTAAGATCCTAGATCTTGGTTGTAGTGCCTGTTTTCTTCTAAAATCTGGTTGCTTCACTATTAATTACCATGTTTTTACTTTTAGGTCTCATACTTTTTTTTGATCAATAACATAATTTATTTATTTTATATTTTTAATCATTTAAAAGTACAACACTATGTATTCACCTGCACACACATGCTGTCCGTACTCACTATCTGGTAACCTGTCTCTCTGAATATTGCATATTGACTATCTGAACTTTGGTTAACACCAATGTCAGTTCACATAATACTTTGTCATAAGTCCTGGAGTATTCTCATCTCTAATTCCTTAGACCTAGTTTGACAACTGGAATGACTCAGAAAAGTTGGGATTATCTCTAAACTGGGTCATCTCGAGCTAGTATAAGGCCACTAAACCTGTGTTAACCCATTCCAGGTGTAGCACGGGTTAACATAATCTACACATGCCTCCCTTGCAATGTCACACCATAGGATAACCTACCGGTTTAACCGTACTGTAAACTGAACATTCATAGGTGAACCCAACAGGTTAATTCCTATGCATAATAGAAATGCGGGTTAACCCAGCTACACAAAATCTATCTTAGTTGCCAAACTAGCCTTTAATCTTTTTTATCCCATGATCTGCAAGTGGATGTCTTTGGAAAGCTCACTTCTTTTCTTGGATGTTGCCACAGTGACTTTCCTTTTCCTTTGTTTTTTTGTGCATGTGTTGTCTGTGTGTGCGTGCGCATGTGTGTGCATGCGCATTTGTTCATTTGATTATCCATGACCATCATTTTTGTCTTAGGCCACAGCTAAACTAATAATCTTTTGCCTGGAAATTGTCGGTATACGGCATATTTTCCTAACTAAACTTGTAATTGCCGAGTGCATCCCACAGAATTTTGTTCTGTGGCAATTTTGGCAGTAGTGAACCTAGGTGTACTGGATGTTTGAAATTTAGATGCCATGCATAATTCTTTGATTGATGTTTGTGGCCCAGGGTTTGCGGTGGATGTAACCTTCCAAGCCATGATTACTAGTGCATCTCCACACGCATACACCCTTGAAACTCGCATTGATGGAAAGTTGCTTCGAGGCATAGTATTTGCAGAGCAGCCAACTTCCCCCCCTGGCTTGTATATGCCCCTTTTGCAAACTGACATTTATTTGTCCAAGAGTTTTACCTTACTAAATTTAAAGCTGTGTTGGCCATGTCAGGAAAAGGGTCAGAAGTAGTGCCAAGAACAATACACTGAATGATGGCCTACCGTTATTAGCAGCAAATATCAATCAGCAGTTGATGATAAACTCCGCACATGGGCTCGTTGATGCCACTCATGGAAATTCTTCTATTAAGCCTGAAAAGCGGACTTCTATTTCAAATTTGCCGACAAATCTTCTTTCTGCTCCCAAGGTAAAAATGAATTGGATGTGGCAGGATGGAGATTGCCTTCTCCAATTTTCTAGATTCACCTGCAGAAGTTTGTCCATTATATATTATCCTTTTGTGGCAGGTTTCTGGTAACTCAGAAAGACATCATGATGCACAGTTGGATACTAGGCAATACTCTAATCACATGGACGTTGCCAACAGTCATCAGGAATAGTGGTAGACATAACTCTCTCTAACCAAAGGCAAAGGTAGGTCTGTCAAATTCTCCTGTTAAGTGGATATCTCAATTTGTGCGTCCCACAAATCCATCGAACTCTTATTTGTTTTTTTTTTTCTTTAAATGTAAAATTTCATTTTCCAGTGTTCTGGGTATATCGTCATGGCAGATGATAAAGACTGATCATCTGACAACAGTGAGGAGGCGAGAACTGATTTGAAGAGGATTACTAAATTAGGTAGCTTTTATGTTTGGCAGGACATAATGGGTAACCCATTTTTTGACCAGAAGCTTGTGAAGGCCATTCATCAAGAACCTGGTATGTAAAATCTTCTCTGTTTCCATCACACACTTTTGGCAGGACACTAGGGTATGTGTGAGGTATGCCTGAGAACCGGGCAACATGTGCCCTTCAAGGTGAAATTGCATGCGGTGAGTTCTTTAACATCAAGACGGTTACAAGCCAGCAACTTTAGCACATTGTTGTGCTTTGCCAACGTGTACTTTGCTGGTGCACGCATTTAGATTATCATGTCTTAATTTTGCATTTTGTCACACCGTATGTATGCATGTATTGGAGGGGTTGAGCAATGAATTTGATTATTGTACTTGGTAGTCATTCCTGTCATTGTCTGATTTGGTTTACTTGTTACCTATGGTTTGGATCCTTTGTGTTGGGAGGTGAGTTGATCCTGGATTGTTATTCATGTGTGTGAATGATTTCCCAAAGACATCTTTTTTTGAATTAATTTAAGGATTGCCATTACTTAAACTAATTTTGCCAGCTGTTTTCACGGGGAACACATGGTCACGCTACTATACATTGATGTCCATGCATTATGTTTTAAGATTTTAGAACAATGCGTATGGCATGAAATGAATGCGATGTTTGGCTTTTGTAACTTATTTGGATTTACACGTGATTTAATAAACTGAAAACATCCTTTTTTAGGAAGATCTGTTCGAACACAATCACTTGAGTCTTTATTATGGATTCTATGGAAAAATCTATTCTTGGACTTTTATTCATGTATTGTCGCCTATTTCTTCAGAGAGGCTTGGCTAAAAGTCTCAAGAGACGAGCAAATTGAAGTAGAATGAATCTGCAAGTGGTTTGAGAATATGCTACTTTTATTATTGATGTTGACAATGTGTTTTTGGTGCTTCCAATGTCAACCAATTTGTATTACCGTGCAAGTGCCCTTCATATTTAACTATATCTATTTAATTAAACCTACACCAATGTGTGAAAAATAGAATTGTTGATTTCAATTTAAACAGAACTATTTAACTTAATTATATCATGGTGATTATCGTCACCCTTGTTTGTTATCAGCTACTAATTTGCCAAGCATCTTTTCACCTTTCTTTGGGTAAAAGCTGACGTTAACACAATCCTGAGTTATGGAATGACACACCTATAATAAGGTTATATTGTTCATTTTCTAAAATAAATATAAAAGTGAAAACTCAAATACATGTAAATAATTTCGTGTTATGTGAACATGTGAATTGTAATGTACTGATATTACGGCAGTTGCTATAATGACTTATCCATAAGCTATGTTAGACTATATAGATATATAAAAAATATTGAAATATTCAAAATATATATTCTTACAAGCACTTTTGCCTTGTAAATCAAAATGCAGCTAAAGTTTAGCAGGGATATGGTAACAGTACACTTTTCCATGTGTCGATCAAGAATATATATTATTTATCGATTCTTTTAAAACATGACATAATATTCCTTCTTCAGGTAATATATTCTTGTCGCACTCTATCAAAAAGATAGGTGTTATTTGTGGATATAATTTAAAATTTTGTAATCTTATACAAGTGGAAAAGTATATTTTGATGAAAAAAAAAATGATGTCATAACAATTACTCGTAACTTGATATATTGTTTTATGATTGCGAAAGTATATCATGGTGTTCTACTTTAGTTTTAGAAAGCACTAAACATCAATTAGCTTGATTTTCTTAACCAATGGCATTTGGTTGACAGTTTTTTAGGTCAATACGTAACATTTTCCAGCGATTGCAGCTTTTGCATTTTGCATAATATATAGATTTGGGAGAGTGGGAGTGGGTTACTTGAGAGATGGATATGAAAGATAGGAATTAGAATCGACAAAGGGGAGAGAGAGGTGAGGAGCACCTTGTTTTGGATTATATGTACACCATGTTTTGGCATGTAGTTATAAAAATCCAATGCAATTTTATGGTAGTCTCTAATTGACACTGGGGGCTAATGGTTGTATTTGCATTTGATTTGATCCACTAGTCTCGTGTGTTCATCCCTTAAAAAAGAAAAGGATGCTTATTCCCACCCTTTAGCTTAACTTTTCACATTGTGGCGTTTTCTGGGGAGAAAAAAGTCTGTGTGAGTTGGATGTGTTAGTTTTGGACTTGTTTATCTGAAAAATTGGTTGAGATACATTGTTTTACATAAAAAATTCTTCAACCCCTCACACAAAAACATACCCTCACCGGACTATATACTTTTGTTTGGTGGTGGGTAATTTGACAGCAGAGATGGCTTGTGTAAGATTTTAGGTGAGGCTTTAAGTATAACGAATGGTGCCCTATTTTTTGGGCATGACTATTGTCACATCACATGGATTGCAACACATGTTCGTAGGTAAGGATCATGGGAGAGATGTCGGATAATCCGAGGGAGTGGGAGGGAGTGAGGGAGGGAAATGTAATTATGGGTGAGAGTCAGATAGAAGCTTGGAAGGTTAGCCTTTCATAAAAATACTACCACTTTCCATTGATGTTAATTAAATTTATATTAAAAATATATATCATTTATATTTTTGATATCACGAAGATTAACATCATAATTTAATATAAATTTAAATAAATACAAATTAATGTTAATCTCTCTTTATAAATAAAGATACTTACATATTTTTTAACATTATTTTTCTAACCTTTCAAGCAAATTAGGTTTAAAAGGTGAGTAGAAAGTGAAGTAAAATGTAAAAATACGTTGAAGAAAATGGCTTCCACGCGTCAGAAATTAGAGCAACTTACCTTCTTGAGCGAATGAGCTAACATGTCATTGCGAGAATATATCAAGAAAGTGAATTAATAACTTGGCTAATGTTAGGTCATTGGAGTATGGTAGTACATAATTTTGTTGACCAACATTACTAATTAATAACATGAAATAAGTTAATTATAATATTAATAAATAAAGTTTATCATAGGGATTAGTTGAGTCTTAGGATACCCAAATGACATCCAAAATGCCATGTGATTAAATTCATACCTGCTATTTTTATCATCTCAAACAAAAGAAATGAAGTCTAGTTATTTGTGAAAAGAAAAATATCAAATTAAAAACCGCGATGACCCACTTTTTTATAAGTGGACGTCAAATAACATCAGAGAAATCAACTCATAGATATCTATAGCTGACAGTGAAATTGAACTATCTGGGAACCATGTGCCAGCTGTTGCTCGATATAATATATCTTCTTGGACAAATGTAGTATGAAATTCTGTTAAAAGATTGTAACCAATGTAAAAGCGAAATCAAACCTGTACGTGGCAATTAATTAATGAATTGGATTTCTACGATCTTCTGCTCGTTTTTTCGATGGTTTCTTTTTGGGGCATAATTAAACTGCATTCTTTTTGTTTTTTTGCTCTGAGATAAAATTTTTAATCAACATTTACAAAAGGAAAAATAGCAAAGCTCTACACCTCGCATAGATAACGGAAACGAACCGAGAAAATGACGGGGCACGGTTACAAAAGGATTGACATCGGTCAATGCCCCTACCCACAAAGTAAAGACCAATTCACACAGATGATGCTAGTACGATTATAACACAAATGATGCTAGTACGATTATATATATTTATTTCATACAAAGGTACTGCATATATCGACGGCCACACCTACAATCATACGGACTTGATTCTTTTGCGGAAGATAATCTCAAACATCATTTTCCACCACCAAACAGATAATCAAGGGATGAGCCCCCGCCAGGGGCAGAATGCACCTTTGTCGATGGTCGATCCTGTCATAGTAGTTTATGCGTAGTTAGAAAGAGGTAAAGTATAATCCAGGAATCCCTGTCAGGGCTCCTGGCTGTGTTTAGCCATTTGCTTTGCTTGATCTCCTGGTTCTTACTGATTTGATCTCTGAAGTTATTCCTTTCTATTTCTCATCCAATAGTAATCATTTGTTTACTGAGATTCTAACCATTTTGACCAATATTAAAAATCTCATTATCCTCGTATGATCTTCTGTACAAAAGATGTGATGTTGGACGTAAGGTCAATTGCTATGTAAGATGATTATTTATGTGCATGGTATATCCACTGGACCAATATCCTATAAGTTCTCAAGATTTTTTTTTTTTTTTTTTTTTACGTTTGACTACAGTTTAAATTTAAGTTGTTATAAATGATATTAGAACTAAATTTTCCCTGGTAGCAAAAAATGACTACCCTTAAAATAGCTAAAGAGTGCACCATAGGATGAATTCGTCATATAATGATTGATTAATTGATTTATAAATTCTTACAAGAACGTCAAGTTTTCAGGCGGATGAGGTTGTAACATCACAAATTAATAACTTCACATGGTAAACTCATAAAAATTAGTAAGATAAAAGGATTGAGAATAACTATATAAAACTTGAACTTAAATATTTTAGGTGATTGTCTTGGATCTATTAGGCAAGGTTTTAAAAATCTGACTAGATTGGCTGGTTGAACCATCAACCAAACTAGCTAATTTTTAAAGTGAGGGCCCCAATTTGGTGAAACCAACGAAAACTTGATTCTACCGATGTGAACCGTTGAATTGGATCATTGGTCCACTAGCCCATGCTTAAAAAAACAAATATTTAGCACTACTTACATTACATAGTCTTTGCTTTCTTGTTCATCTTTCTCTTCTAACTCCCCGATAATCCTTCCCCCTCACAAGGAGAAAACCTACCGCAACACCATGTCTGAGCCTCCTCGCTGGACTCCCTCTTTGCCGTCGCAATGCTGCCCCCCCCAATAGTGACAATAAGAATGTCCCCCACCCCCTATTCATCTCTCTTCTGACTCCCCAACAATCCTTCCCCTCACAAAGAGAAAACCTATCGCAATGCCATGTTTGAGCATCCTCCTCGTCGGACACCCTCTTTGCCGTTGCAATGCTGCCCTCCCCAAGAGTGACAGTAAAAATTTAGGTGTAGTGTTGTAAAGATAGGCTTACTCGATTAAGTAATTAGCTGAGTAATCCTATGGGGTGCTCTACCGACTAAATAACCTATAGTCGAGCCTATAGTCGGCAACACCGACTACTTGGCTGAGTAATCGGTCGAGTAATAGATCAATTTTTGTATAGAGGGAAAAATATGTATGTAGGTATATTAATTTTTTTATGTCAAATAAAATCCCACTCGACCCCCCTCTCCCAACCACTCCCCTAAAATTTACTTTCACCCGAGACTCTTTTTCTACCAAGCAAAAACCTTTCATTACGGAAGCATATATTGTAATGTATTTGATTCAAGTATATATTAATTCTCGATTTATGTTACTTTGTCGTTAGTAATGTATTTGTAATGATTTATATCTTGATTTAATTATTAAATTTATAATGAATTTGACATTATTTGTACTTTCTGGCTTATCTTATAACGTTGAACTTGAATACGTTTAGTTTTATGCAATGATATATATATATATATATATCCAACCGAGTACTCCCCGACTACTCCCTCGCATGTCGGATACTCAGTTAGTGGCCTGACCGACTGAATATCAACTACTGACTTTTACAACACTGTTTAGGTGGAGACACTTGGATATGATACTTCAGATTTTTGTTCATTTTGGACCTTTTGAGTACTTATGATGTCTTTAAATACTCTATTTAAGCTTAACTTTCATTTGTTATATATTTTGTAATGCAAAGGATATCTAGAAATAGCATTTGTTATAGCTATACCTAGTTTTTTATGAACTAAACCGTCTAACTAACCTAGTTTGCTCAAGTTGGACCAATACAAACCAATCCAAAGTTTGGCCGGTGTGAAATCCAATTCAAATGATGATGTGATCATTGGTTCAATTAGTTTAAACAACTAGTTGAACCATTAAAAACTAAAACCAACTTAACAGGTTCAATAGCCGATCTAATTTTTTAAACCTTACTATTAAGCCAATTCCTAACAAATTGTCAATGCTAATTTTTCTGGTTTGACTAGAGTTTAGACTTGAATTGTTAGATTAGCTGCATTCAACTCTAGTCATATGAAAGTAGGGTGGACCACGTCAGAGTGTAACTGGCACTATAGATGCTAGTTTGTAGAAATGGGATAGATACATACCGTAATGAAATTTCCACTGTTTTGACCATCTGCACGGAGATAATTGTTCGCATTTTTGCATTGGATGCCCGCGGGTATTTGCTTTGAGTCATCAATGGGAGCAGGAGCAGGAGCAGGCTTCTGGACAGGTGGTGCTTTTTCTACGGCAGGCTTCGAAGCCTCACCATCTCCAAATAGGTATCCAAGTGAACTCTGTCCCCCTCCACTGCTGACACCACGACCCATTACGTCCCTGCAGTTTTTGAAGGGGGAAGGAAATCATGTCAGGCTTACATCAGTATGAGCGAATTTGAGTAAAAACTCCGAGCATCGACCACATCACTAGCACTTCGTAAATCAACATACAGCGGCAATAGGGCATGTGGGGATGAACATGCTACTACAGAGATACTTTCTGAAATTATCAATGCATTGTTTGGAATAAGCAAGATTAACATGCAAGCACACACGTGCATGCCCCACATGCACACGGTGTCCTGTGAAAACTAATACTTGCACCTGCGCTGCTAGGAGAAACAATCACAGTAGTCCTATTTCACAAAATATTGTTCCACATAATGAGTAAAAACTCTTCGATCACTGAGTCAATCTGCTTTATTATGAATGGCTTTTGAACTCAATATTGGATATTCTGAGCAGGATTCTGAAGTAACCTCCAACTTCAATCAACATCCTGCTTTTTTGTAAGAGGCTGAAACTTCAATGTCGTAGTTGAAGATATTGTGGCTAGCAATTGAAGTTTTGGGCATGACCACTTGCTGACACAATCTTAAAAATGTCAAATTGCTGTAAGCTGAGGAAAACAGATCAAGCTACCACGAGTCCATTTTGCAACATACCGTCCCAAGAGCATAACAACAAGGAGTGCATAATAAAAGTATTGACAATAATGATGCGATGCCCTCCCAAAGTGATGGTGGGAGCCATCACTACCATTGGAAATAGAATTCACCGACTATAGATGAGAATGCCATGATTTCAAATGGGAAACTATCCCGATATATAAATTCCACAATACTTCGAAAAAAAAAAAAAGCCTGCACTGCTCACAAAGACAACGTTAGGACATATGGGTCTTAAGTGATGAGAACATTAACATAGGCTCATCTCTTTGGACTTGTTGCTGTGAGTCCATTTGTGTTTAGACTAAAGAAGGTATTTTTTTCCTTGTCTTTTTTTCAAGAGAAACCTTTGTAGCCATTTTTGTAAAATTGTGTTAGTTTAAGCATATCAATCATTATGAAAAGTGCCAAATATATACTTAAATAAAAAAAAGTGTGTTTGTGTGCAGAGCTAAATATTGAATTATATAAGTATTTGCGGGAGTCACTTTCAGAGTTTGTTCAAGCTACCAGTGGAAGCCTGCTTATTGTTTGACCTGAAATTCCTGTTAATAATTCAAGTTGCAGATGATCCCACCATTTTAGCTTTAAACTTGAACATCATGAAACCCTTTAGTACAGTTACAATAAGTTTGATAGTTTACAACCAACGAAGCTTACTAAATAAACATTCTAGCTTCCAGATAAGATGTTTATTCCTGGTGATATTTAACTATGAACTATAAAAAAAGCCTTGATAGACATCTGTAGGAAATTAACATAAACAGAAACAATAAGAAATGTAAATGACCTTAAAACGGAGGCATCGCAGCGGATTAATGATTATGCATTCTTCTTTCCATGTAGACGAAAAACAATTTTATTCTGGGAAGAAAATAAGCAATGGTAGCTTATTCAAACAGAGCCGTAGAAATCATTTAGAAAAACATTTATGCGAACCATTGTGGCCCATCCTACGGCAAGTTTTGAGGTATTACACAAGATCATACTAAGCCAATTTCACATCAGGGAATCCAGAATCAACTCTATAGTCGTATCAATGGTGAAAATGGTGAACTTTATCTTCTTTTTCTTCGCAAATATTTTTAATAGATCCTTGAGCTACCTTTTCAGCAATCTGTTTAAGGTTTCACAACAGAAAATGGGGTTTATGCCGCTATCTACTTCTACCATTAGGGCTATGCCTCATCTCAAGTTGTTAAAGGAAAGAGGTCTAACAAAATTCAACACCTGGCATTATTTCAATGATCCAAACCCAAACTCAACTTTGAACTTGAAACACAGTAGGTGACGCATAATTTTAGCCCCACAAAGAGCCGATTATCATGGCCTCCCCCTATTTAACACGGAAAACTCAAAGCAGGATCACAGACTTGAGCATCTGTATAGCAGAGACACAATGCTTATATAATTGCAATGGCAGTAGCGAAAGCAACATCAGCAATAGCCACAGTGTATCATATGTTCGAAATGTTCAAAAAGCACCAAAGAATGGAAGATGAAGAAATTAAGTACACAAAATCATTCTACGAGCTCAGGCTGAAACGTTCAACTCTGCCGGCATAAATCACCACAGGCCAATGAGGGTCTCCGGGATCGCGAGCAACAATGCAGAATGATGGTGTCAGAAGTCTGATGGGCACTGTGAAATGCCCCGGCTCGCCTTAGGAAAAGAACTCAGTAGGTAAAAAGAACCTACAATTCCAGGGTCAAAATGTCCCTAAGGGGCAAAATTTCCTCCTTTTGCATAAAAACGCCAACTACACTAAAGATTGTGAGATAAATCGAGCCCAAACAAATTCTCCCAGCGGTTATCTTTCAATTACCCCCTCGTAATTCTCTTTTCTTCTCCACTTCATCACCACAGCAAAGTCCTCATCGCCCCCTCTAGACTACATCATCGCTCCAACCAAATCCAACCACGAGGCACCCTAAACCCCCAACGATGGATACCTCTCCAAGAACGCGCCTTTCCTCGGAAAACAACCGGATCGACCACGAGAGACAGCAGATCGCTCAATAACAGCCACCGGTCCTCCGGCTTCACCCATGGGGAACCCCAAATCGAGATAGAAACGAACGATCCCTTGCGGGAACGTCGAATCGACACAGATCGCGACGTCTTCGTCATGAGAACGTTGCGATCCTTCGAGTATGAGAGGCGGAAACCGCTATCGAAGCGAGCGAATGCGCACGATAAAGAGCGAAATCGAGAGAGATCGAGAGATTGAGAGAGATAAATATATAGAGAGATGCTATTAGGTTTTGGCGTTCGCACCTTTTGCTTGGGGAAGAAGAAGGGGACGAGTAGGTTGAAGGAGGGAGGCGAGGAGATCAGCGGAGCAGAGGAGAGCACTATTCTCGTGGGAGGGGTGACGGATCCTATTTAGGTACCGTTTGGTATTGATTTTGATAGATTGATTTTATAAACGATGGGATTATAAGATAACCATGAGATCGTAAAATTTTTCTGTCTAGGAAAAAATATTGGTTAAATTATGACATATTTGAAGCGGAAATTGAATAATATTGAAATTGAAGGATCCATCTTAGAATTATTATAACCTAAAATCATAAGATCTAAATGTAACATAAACAATATAATTCCTATAAATAAACAAGGTCTTATAGTATGTGTGTAAGTGCATTTGCAAGAGCATGCATAATTAGAATAGAATTATATTAATTTGTAAACTTTTACCTTATTTGGTGGGTCACCTTCAGTTAATTTATGTGAAATTCAATCCAAAATAGGAGGGATTTAGATTTAAATCTTATTCCTACATCGTTTAAAAGGTTGGTGTGTGTCGGAGAAGGTCAATTCTTTTCGATTTGCTCAACTAATATATTAAATTAAAAAGAAGGATCTTCTAGAATCATCCAAAAAGTTGGGCTTCGTATTAATAGACTCAACTAAAGTTCAGTTTGACAAGGACTTAGAAGTCAAGGTTAGTAAGTTAATGAGTCAAGTTTAAGCTAAAATTAAGACTTGACGAAAGTTTAAGTAAGAGCGAAACTAGAATATTCATCGAGAGGGGGTTGAATTGTTGGTATAAAAAAATCTTATGTAAAATAAATAAATAAAAGATAAAATAACATAATTTATTTTTAAAATGAAAAAAAATGCTCTTAACATTTATTCAAATGGAAAGGTCATTACCTAAATTATTTAATAAAAATTATTATGAAAATTAATGGGTAACATCTAACTAATCATACACTTATAGCACAATAGTTGATATTAGTAGCAAAAATTACTTTATTAATAAAGGATAATGCTCTCCAGATGACTCCAATCAATTTGAAATGTTCTTATTTCAGTATATTATTACTATTTTATGATTGAATGAATGAATTTTTGTAAATTACAAATATTTTGTAAATTATTTAAAGGATGACATCATTTAGAAAAATATACAAGAAAGACGTAATAAGTAAATCCAGGAAAGTTATGTAAAACATATTTTATAGTTTAATTATCAAATTAAAATAAATGGGTGGAGTGTCGTGTATCTTATATGCTTATGTTAAAGAAAAAATTAAAGCTTGTTGTCTTTCGTTATAAATTTCTCTTATGGTAGGAAGCACATCTTGATCACGGTAAAGATTTGTACTTCCATTGTTTTCAAAAGAAGTAAAAATAAGCTTTGAATCAAAATAGGGGTCATCATCTAATTAACAAATATATTAAAGAAGGGATGCAAAAAATCAAGGAGGGGTCATGTCCCCCACCCCCAAGGCTCGGTAAGAATATGTATACTTGAATGTATGTTTCTTGGCCATATGATATATGCCGTATGTTTGTTAATAGCAAGTTTAGCATAAGTGGAAGTATGGTTTAATGGCACAAAATACGGAGATCAAGCTTCATACAAAGTAAGAATGTTAGTGACCTACATACATAATTTTAAAATATATAACGTAATGTTTGCTTATCGGTATCAAATTAAAGGATAATTAGCATCCTCTTGTGCAAATAACTATTAAATGCAAGTTTGACTACTAATTAGAGCATATATCTTGGGATAGAGATAGGTTGTTGATAAAAGCCTAAATGACGTATGTCTAGAAAGAATAATAGGACCCTCAAATTTCATTAAATATTTGCTATTGTACAGAATGCAATTTATGCTCTCTTTCCTTATGTGCACCTGTATCCAATTTTCCCAGAAACTCTGGTATTTATGGGTTACACGTGTGAACAATCCATGTGCCATATTGTAGGATGCTTGAGTAGTGGAGATCGTGGTCATGTAAGTGGGTGATTTAAGATAACTCTTATGTAGCCACGATTTCTGAAAGTTAAGGTTCGTGGATATGAAGACAATTGTCACTGTGTTAGCAAACAACACTAAGGAGAAATTGCTTGATATTTTAGGCAAGCAAACTAGGTTTTGTCGGCTAACCTTGATAGGTGAGCCAATCTTGTTGAGTAAGCATCTTGTCGGGTTGGTAAGGTTTGCTATGTGAACTAATTTTGCTGGACAAGCTAAGCCTGTCGAGTAAGGCTATTCTACAAGGTGTGCTTCCTTCACTCGTTTATCCTTAGGTGGGTTTCTGTACCTTTTACCCACATCAAAGGTTGGTTCCGTTCTTTGATCTTAGGAGGCTTTTCACAAAACCTATTAGCCGTTTATTGGTAAGAGAAATTTTCTTTTCCCATCTATTATTAATAGGCTTAATAAGGATGGAATCTAAGCATGATTTCGAGATAGCCTTATCAAGTCTAATTAGTTAGAGGCCGAGCTTGGCTTGTTAGGAATGATAAACAATCTTGCCAAATCTGGTGACAAGTACACCTCGATTTGTGCTCCATGGAGTGAAGTTAAGATATAGATGCCCTTTGGCTTCCTAAGTATCATGACATTCAAATTGAAGATGTTTCTCACTTCCATCAACTCTACGAAGATCTACGGTGACCTCATATACTTAACTAGATCCTGAAATTCTCATCTCTTTATAGAAAGCTCGTGAGCTATGTTCATCTCATTCCGCTTCATGGAGGAAGTCCTTCCTTTGGTTTAATTAAGTGCTCTAACAATCTAGCAATGTTTGTTCCTCCTCTTCCTTCATCCATGATGAGAGTCAAATATTCTGATATGTTTCTGCCTCTAAATCGAACAGCATACCACAATAACGCAAAATCCACCATAGACAAGGAACGCGATGAAAGGCTCAGAAGCTTCATCTATGGTTGATTAGCAAACTTATATTTTAAGTTGGATCAGATCTTAGCTCTTATACGATTAATTTATAATATCTCATAACTAGAAGGTTATAAATGCAAAATAAAGCAGCTTTACAAGGATGTGCATGTAAATATGGAAATCCAGATGCATATGTATTGAATGCTTAAAATGAGGCCTATGCAAAGAGTCGTGATTGAGCTCTGCTGCCATTTTCCCTTGGCCTAAGTGTAATCTTTTGGTACATCCAATATTCACACCATAGAAAAGTTTACAAGGATTGACTGAGGAATATATGTAAAATATTGCTCGTTTTGACACGCACGAGGTGCATCTGATTATATTTTTCTACCATGGCTTCATGTTTGGGAGACCAGACCATTATATAAATGATCTTCAGCGATTATTCCGTGCATTTTACGGTGGAAAAGGATGGTGCCGGTCATTAGCAGCGAGGTTGGGTGCAGGTTATCACTTTTCTACCGTTGGATTTGTTTAATGGTTGAGATTAAATTCTCACCTTCTCTTTCTCCTTCCCTCCCTCCTCTCCACACTTTCCCCCAACATCGAAGCCCTAGCCGATAGCTCTGTCGACACCCCCGATCTCCACTCTCTCTCACTCACACTGGTGGCCCCATCATTGTAGCCTCACCCCCTCACTCGCAGCGGCGGCCCGCAATCCCCACATTTGCGGCGACGATCACTTGTACCAACGACCCTACCACCGCAGCTTGTCACCCCGTCACCACAGCCTCTCCCCCTCACCCACAATGGCGGCCCGCATCCCTGCCCTTGCAGCGGCGGTTGCTCGCACCGGCGGCCCCATCACCGCAATAGCGGTCGCTCGTACCAACGGCCCCATCATCGCAGCGGCTGTGTAACGACCCGGTTCCCGAGTCCCTACGAGACACGAGAACCGGACCGACTCGACTAATCCCAAGACCCAGTCGTCCAACGAGGAAGTAACCAAAAGACAGTAAAATAAACCACATTCAGCATGAATATAACTAACAGTAAAAAGTACAGCAGTAAGGAAAGAAACTACTACAGTAGGCACCACCACAACAGTAAAACAACATTTATCATATAACAAAAACTGCAGGTAAAGAAGGTACAGCGGAAACAAAACTACTCACTAGAACAGAAACAAAAGAAGGTACAAAGCTGTGGCAACTCTACTGGACCCTACTCGGCCCAGCGTCCTCTGCAGCCGCCGACCCTGGCTGCTCAACACCTGGTCCTGGAAAAGGTAACGAGTGTAACACGTCAGCAAAATGCTGAGTAGAGTGGCAAACTAACTAAAGGCAACAGTAGAGTGTACAGTAGCTGTTATGTTCTATTACTTCCTTTATTTACATCTTTCAATTTTTCTCACTATTTCATTTACTTCTCAGATCCTTTACTTGATCTCGAATGTCCTCGTGGGACGATCTTGATTGCAGTCTTTTCCAACAGTAGAAATAGCACGTGGTGCTCTCCTGGCCGGGAGAGTCCCCCGTGGTGATCCTACCCTCAGTCAACCACCCCAAGGTCACTGACAGACGTAACGGTGACTACGGCACGCGCGATAAACGCACAGGTAGCTAGCCCGTACTGGCACGCGGTCAGTCGTTTCCGTTAACGGGTGCGCCCAAAGCACAGCACGGAACCAGGGCAGAGCCCTCTCAGTAACAGGGGTCCAACCCCTCCACAGTAACCAAACCGGGGCCTTGCCCCTCCACAGTCCGCGCACCCTCGTCTGACTACCCTGGTTTGCCCTAGTGGGCCTAACAAGTCGGTGAAGGAGGCTAGCAGAACCCCGGGGCCCGTGGGGTAGCTAGTACTCTCCTAACACTACTAGCTCTCCTCGGTACTACGTACACGAGGGCCAACAAGTCGGTACAGAGCGGCCAAGCCTAACCCCGGGTCCCTGGGGCGGCTGGCCCCACTCTGCACTAAAACAGGTACAGGTACTTCCCTTGGTACTGCGTACCCAAGAGACAGTACAACTACATCTCAGTTCCATTCCTTTTCTTTCCAGGAGTTCCACTCCTAATTCCCCGTAGGGTTCCAGCCCTTTATCTCAGAACATCATATGTTTCACTTTCCAGATTCACGTTCTCAATTTCCATGATCTCAAACATGTTTCTTTGTTCATAACAGGCAGCTGTTAATTAATTTCACAGGCAGCTTATATATTCCTTTCCATTTTTCCAAGACTGCAGTAATATACATTCCACTAGTTTTTCCATCCTAGGATTCATGCCATATCCTAGGATCTATCATACAATCTAGTTTTCCGGCCCTAGGATTCATGCAACACCTAGGAGCTATCATTCCATACATTTCTCATTCCTAGGGTTCATGCAATGCCCTAGGTTCTAGTTATGGTTCCATACTTTAACAGATTTTATTAATGCTTAAAACCACTCTACCAGGTACAACGGAAGTAATGGGGGCGTGGTCGGGAATCCCGCGCGCCTCCGCGACTCTCAAGACGGCAACCGAACGAGGTCCTATCACAAGGATCAAACACAAGGAGTGTCTCAAAACAGTGTATAGCTACTGTAGGCGGGTAGAGGAATAAATTCTGAATCGAACGCAACTCGAATCGTGGAAGACGGAGCCCAAACGGGCCCTAAACGGGTCGAGAAAGACAATACTGTGCAAAATCAGACGTCTGGAACTCCTTCCAGACGTCTTAAACGGTGGATCAGAGAATTACCTGTTCGGCGTGGTTCCCCGGACGTCCAGAAGTCTGTGGCGACGTCTCTCCTAGATCCCAGACGTCCGATGGTCTCTCCGGACGTCTGGAGGTCACTCCCGCCGTCTGGTACAACTTCCAGACGTCGGATTCGCAAAGGATGACGAATCCGAACACCTGCGCACAGCCAACCCTCCTCCTTCAGTACGGTCAGTCGACAAAAGAAGAAGGAGAAAGCGGAACTCACCTTTCAGACGTCTGTATGATCACACAGACGTCGACCTTGCCGTCTGGATATCAGTCCAGACGTCTGATTCTGGAGATTTTTCCAGAATCAGAACCTCGCTCGGCCTCCGCTCGCGACGCCGCCCGCGTCGCACCTCGCGCGTCCGCTGCTCCGCCCGCAGCAGGTCCCTCTTCGCGACGCTCTGCGCCCCCTGCGCCCTCCGCCGGCCGGCCAAGCCGCTCCCGGCGAGCTCGCCCTCACGGCAGAGTCCCGCCCTCGCACGCCGCAGCTCCTCCGCGCCTTTGCTGCGCCGCTGCCGCTGCGCCCTCGCGTCCGCTCGCTCCGCCCGCAGCAGGAGAGGAGGAAGATGGTGGAGACGGGAGGGGAGGCGCGCCCCCTCCCCCTTTTAACGCCGCGCGGAGAGGAGGAGAGAGACGGCCGCAGTCGCCTGCAGCCGCAGAGAAGATGCGGATCGCAGGTCTGCGCGCACAGGCGCGCAGACGAATATCCCGTGCGAGTATAACTGTTCGTCAGACGTCTGTAAACTATCCCGGACGTCTGGTCAGACGTCTGGATGTGATCCCAGACGTCTTGATAGACGTCTGGGCCACCTCCCAGACGTCTTAAAAGACGTCTGGGGTACGCGCTCGTTACAATATAACAAACTCAAAGGAAGTTTCGTCCCCGAAACTTGCGCCAACTAGGGTGCGGAAAAAGGATGTCCAAATAACCATAACAAACTCAAAGAGGACCGAAGCCGGTCCGAAAAGACGTACCCGCGAAAAGCTCTGGGTACCGCTCCCGCATTGCCGCCTCAGGCTCCCAGGTAGCCTCCTCGTACCGCTGGCTCCTCCACAAAACCTTTACCAGGGGTACTTGCTTTCGTCTCAACCTGCGGACGGCTCGGTCTAGGATCTGCACTGGCCGCTCGGGGTAGGTCAGGTCGTCGCTCACCTCGACGCTCTCGTGACTCAGTACGTGGCTGAGATCGGCTACGTACTTCCTGAGGTTGGACACGTGGAACACGTCGTGCACACCAGAAAGCTGCGGGGGAAGGGCAAGTCTGTAAGCAACGGGTCCAACCCGCTCCAAGACCTCGAAGGGCCCCACGAACCTCGGCGCGAGCTTCCCTCTCACCCCAAACTGCTGTAAGCCCTTCATGGGCGAAACACGAAGAAAGACGTGGTCCCCAACCTCGAACTGCACCTCTCTGCGTCTGCGATCTGCGTAGCTCTTCTGTCTGCTCCTGACAGTGCGGAGTCGTCTGTGGATCTGTTCAACTACCTCCTGACTCTGCCGGATCAACCTGGGGCCAACCTCCCACTTGGTCCCCACCTCAACCCAACTCAAGGGTGCCGTGCATTTCCGTCCGTACAGAGCCTCGTAGGGAGCCATGCCGATGCTCGAGTGATAACTGTTGTTGTATGCAAACTCTGCCAGGGGCAGGTGTTCCTCCCAAGAGCCCCTCCAGTCTAGTACACAGGCACGCAAAAGATCCTCAAGTGTCTGTATCGTGCGTTCCGACTGTCCGTCCGTCTGGGGGTGGTAAGCCGTGCTAAACCTCAACCTCGTCCCCAAAGCCTGCTGAAACTCAGCCCAAAACTGGGACGTAAAGCGGGTATCCCGGTCGGATACGATCTCCCGCGGAACTCCGTGTAGTCGCACCACATCACGGATATACCTCTCTGCCAACTGTGCTGGTCCCAAAGTGACTCGGATCGGCAAGAATCGTGCCGTCTTCGTCAACCTATCCACTATTACCCAGACCGCGTCGTGTCCTCGCTGGGTAACAGGTAAACCCACCACCAAGTCCATGGTGATGCTCTCCCACTTCCACTCCGGCACTGGAAGCGGCTGAAGCGGCCCTGCAGGCCTCTGATGCTCGACTTTCACCTGCTGGCACACTAAGCACTGCTGCACGAACTCACCCACATCCCGCTTCATCCCTCTCCACCAGAACTCGCGTCTCAAGTCATGGTACATTTTCGTGTTTCCGGGATGTATGGTGAATCTGGAACCGTGTGCCTCAGTCAGGAGCTCTCTCAACAGCTCCTCGTCTCTGGGGACGCACAGCCGTCCCCTCAAGCGTAACACCTGGTCTGTGAAAGAGAAGTCCCCTGGGTCCCCTGACAGTACTCTGTCGCGCAAAGACTGCAAGTACGGATCGGCCATCTGTCCCGTGATGATGCGGTCTATCAACTCTGGTCTGGTCTGCCGTGTCACCGTCACTGCCCCACAGTATCCTCGTAACTCTAGAGGTCGCCAACTGCCCACCTCCTCCAAAAGGCTCCAACTCTGTAACTGTAGACTGGCCAAGCGTGCGGGCGCCTTACGGCTCAAGGCGTCAGCCACCACATTGGCCTTTCCCGGGTGGTAGGAGATGCTGCAGTCGTAGTCCTTCAGGAGCTCCAACCAACGTCTCTGTCTCATGTTGAGCTCCTTCTGGTCAAAAAGATATCTGAGGCTCTTGTGATCTGTAAAAATCTCGAAGGTCTCACCGTACAAGTAGTGCCTCCATGTCTTCAGCGCGAAGACAACAGCTGCCAACTCTAGGTCATGGGTAGGGTAGGTATGCTCATGGGGCTTCAGTTGCCGCGAAGCGTAAGCGACCACGTGACCCCTCTGCATGAGCACACCTCCTAACCCCTGCAAGGAAGCGTCCGTGTACACGACGAACCCGCCACTACTGTCAGGAATGGTGAGCACGGGAGCCGAGGTCAACCTCTCCTTCAGCTCCAGAAAACACGCCTCACAGGCGTCTGTCCAAGTGAAAGGCACATCCTTCCGAGTCAACTGTGTCATAGGACGTGCAATCTGCGAAAACCCTCTGATGAACCGTCTGTAGTAACCTGCCAGTCCCAGGAAACTGCGAATCTCAGTGACTGAACGCGGTCTCTCCCACCTGAGCACTGCCTCGACCTTGGCGGGATCCACCGCCAGGCCGTCTCCAGAGATCACATGACCCAAAAAGGTCACCTCCCTCAACCAGAACTCGCACTTGCTGTATTTGGCGTACAGCCTGCGTCGTCTCAGAGTGTCCAGAACCATCCGCAAGTGCTGTCCGTGCTGCGTCCGATCTCTAGAATAGATGAGTACATCATCTATGAAAACCACCACAAACTGGTCCAAGTACGGTCTGAACACCCGGTTCATCAGGTCCATGAAAGCAGCGGGGGCATTGGTCAGCCCAAACGGCATGACCAAAAACTCGTAGTGTCCGTACCGGGTGCGGAAAGCTGTCTTGGAGACGTCGGTCTCCCTGATCCTCAACTGGTGGTATCCAGACCTCAAGTCGATCTTGGAAAACACCGTGGCACCCCGCAACTGGTCAAACAAATCGTCAATCCTCGGCAGCGGATATCTGTTCTTGATGGTGACCCTATTCAGCTGTCTGTAGTCCACACAAAGGCGTAGGGTCCCATCCTTCTTCTTCACAAACAGTACCGGGGCTCCCCAGGGAGACGCACTGGGCCTCACGAAACCCTTCTCCAAAAGGTCCTGCAACTGAGACTTGAGCTCTCGCAGCTCAAGCGGTGCCATCCTGTATGGCGCGGTGGAGATGGGGTTGGTCCCTGGTACTAGTGAGATCTCAAACTCGATCTCACGCTCGGGCGGTAGTCCTGGTAACTCGTCTGGAAACACGTCGGGGTACTCTCTGACCACCGGGATGCTCTGGAAGTCTGCCACGGGGCTGTGCTCTGCCACCACACAAGCTAAGAAGCCCTCACACCCCTGGCTCAAAAGTCTCGCCGCCCGAAGTGACGAAATGCACCTGAAACCTCCGTCCACTGGCTGCCCGTGAAACTCGAAGGAAGGCAACTCCGGAATGGAGAAGACAATCTTCCTCTCAAAGCAGTCTACCAATGCGTGGTAAGCGGACAGCCAATCCATCCCCAGGATCACCCCAAAGTCCTCCATCTGTATCATAATCAGGTCAGCTGGCAGGCTGTGTCCCCCGATGCTGACCCCGCAACCCGTGTACACCTCCTCAGCTACAAACAGCTGACCACTCGGACCTCTGATTACGAACGGGTTCTCTAACAATGTATAATCCTGGTCCAAACTAACTGCGAAACTGTCTGCGACAAACGAGTGCGTAGCGCCGGAATCGAAAAGCGTGTAAACGAGTCTGCCAGAAACTGAAACCATACCTGCTACCACGGATCCCGAAGCTCTGGCGTCCCTGTGTGTTAGGGCGTTGATACGCCCCTCAGCTCTAGGTGCGGACGAAGCAGCCACACTCTGCGTCGGACGGGTAGGTGCTGGCCGGTACCCTCCTCGCGACTGCGGTCCTCCTCCTCGCGCCTGGAAACCGCGGCCTCCTGCGCGCCCTCCAGTGCTCTGCGCGGGAAGTATCTGCTGACCTCCTGCCCTAGATGGGCAGTCCCTCCTGACGTGGCCCGGCTGGCCACACTGGTAGCAGAGGGGAACCCGACTCCCGCCCTCAGTGAGTCCCTGCTGTCGGCTAGGCGGGGGTCCGGTGCTGGCGACTGGCCCCTGTCGAGGGCCCCCAAAGGCCAGTGATGGCCCTGCACAACGTGACGGCTCTCCTGCGGACGCCACGTGTCTCCGTTCTCGCCGGCCCTGTGAGAAGTCTGGCTGAAAGGGCCTCTTCCGCCCGCCGTCGGTCTCTCGCGCGGACGGGTTGGTCTCCTCGTAAGTCATGGCTGCCTCTACCACCCTCGAAAACGTCGGCAGCTTCAGGGGTTTGACATACCCCCGGATCGCAGGTCGGAGCCCCTCGGTGAACCTCCAAAGGCGCTCCTCCTCAGTGGCTACCGCTGTCGCTGCAAAGCGGGACAGCTCCAAGAAACGCGTGCGGTACGCGCTCACGGTCATCGTCCCTTGGCGGAGAGTGTGGAACTCCCGCCTCCTCTGGTCCTGCCACGTCTGGGGAAAGTACTGCTCGCAGAAGAGGGTGACGAACTGGTCCCACGTCGGCTCGTCCCTCTCCTGTCCCCGGACCGCCCTCCACCACCGGTGTGCCGCACTCTCCAGCTGGTACGTGGCAAAGGCCACGCGGCACTCCACCGGGGGGCGAAGGGTGTCGAAGATCTTCTCCAGCTGCTCAAGCCAGTCCTCTGCCTCGGTCGGGTCCTCATCCCCCTTGAAGGAGGGGGGCTTCAGCTTCCGGAACTGCCCGAAAAGCTCGAAGTGGTGCTGTAGGGGAGGTGCTGGTGCACCTCCAGGCGAAGGTGCCTCGTGTACAGAAGTGTCGGAGGAAGGTGGGGGCGGCAGGGGCCCATCCCCTCCCTCGTGTCCGGCGCCGCGTCCGTCGCGTGGTCCCACAGAGGACTCCCCCTCTGCAACCCCAGGAGGAGGTGCTCGGGACGGCGAGGTGGCCCGAGTCCCTACGAGACACGAGAACCGGACCGACTCGACTAATCCCAAGACCCAGTCGTCCAACGAGGAAGTAACCAAAAGACAGTAAAATAAACCACATTCAGCATGAATATAACTAACAGTAAAAAGTACAGCAGTAAGGAAAGAAACTACTACAGTAGGCACCACCACAACAGTAAAACAACATTTATCATATAACAAAAACTGCAGGTAAAGAAGGTACAGCGGAAACAAAACTACTCACTAGAACAGAAACAAAAGAAGGTACAAAGCTGTGGCAACTCTACTGGACCCTACTCGGCCCAGCGTCCTCTGCAGCCGCCGACCCTGGCTGCTCAACACCTGGTCCTGGAAAAGGTAACGAGTGTAACACGTCAGCAAAACGCTGAGTAGAGTGGCAAACTAACTAAAGGCAACAGTAGAGTGTACAGTAGCTGTTATGTTCTATTACTTCCTTTATTTACATCTTTCAATTTTTCTCACTATTTCATTTACTTCTCAGATCCTTTACTTGATCTCGAATGTCCTCGTGGGACGATCTTGATTGCAGTCTTTTCCAACAGTAGAAATAGCACGTGGTGCTCTCCTGGCCGGGAGAGTCCCCCGTGGTGATCCTACCCTCAGTCAACCACCCCAAGGTCACTGACAGACGTAACGGTGACTACGGCACGCGCGATAAACGCACAGGTAGCTAGCCCGTACTGGCACGCGGTCAGTCATTTCCGTTAACGGGTGCGCCCAAAGCACAGCACGGAACCAGGGCAGAGCCCTCTCAGTAACAGGGGTCCAACCCCTCCACAGTAACCAAACCGGGGCCTTGCCCCTCCACAGTCCGCGCACCCTCGTCTGACTACCCTGGTTTGCCCTAGTGGGCCTAACAAGTCGGTGAAGGAGGCTAGCAGAACCCCGGGGCCCGTGGGGTAGCTAGTACTCTCCTAACACTACTAGCTCTCCTCGGTACTACGTACACGAGGGCCAACAAGTCGGTACAGAGCGGCCAAGCCTAACCCCGGGTCCCTGGGGCGGCTGGCCCCACTCTGCACTAAAACAGGTACAGGTACTTCCCTTGGTACTGCGTACCCAAGAGACAGTACAACTACATCTCAGTTCCATTCCTTTTCTTTCCAGGAGTTCCACTCCTAATTCCCCGTAGGGTTCCAGCCCTTTATCTCAGAACATCATATGTTTCACTTTCCAGATTCACGTTCTCAATTTCCATGATCTCAAACATGTTTCTTTGTTCATAACAGGCAGCTGTTAATTAATTTCACAGGCAGCTTATATATTCCTTTCCATTTTTCCAAGACTGCAGTAATATACATTCCACTAGTTTTTCCATCCTAGGATTCATGCCATATCCTAGGATCTATCATACAATCTAGTTTTCCGGCCCTAGGATTCATGCAACACCTAGGAGCTATCATTCCATACATTTCTCATTCCTAGGGTTCATGCAATGCCCTAGGTTCTAGTTATGGTTTCATACTTTAACAGATTTTATTAATGCTTAAAACCACTCTACCAGGTACAACGGAAGTAATGGGGGCGTGGTCGGGAATCCCGCGCGCCTCCGCGACTCTCAAGACGGCAACCGAACGAGGTCCTATCACAAGGATCAAACACAAGGAGTGTCTCAAAACAGTGTATAGCTACTGTAGGCGGGTAGAGGAATAAATTCTGAATCGAACGCAACTCGAATCGTGGAAGACGGAGCCCAAACGGGCCCTAAACGGGTCGAGAAAGACAATACTGTGCAAAATCAGATGCCTGGAACTCCTTCCAGACGTCTTAAACGGTGGATCAGAGAATTACCTGTTCGGCGTGGTTCCCCGGACGTCCAGAAGTCTGTGGCGACGTCTCTCCTAGATCCCAGACGTCCGATGGTCTCTCCGGACGTCTGGAGGTCACTCCCGCCGTCTGGTACAACTTCCAGACGTCGGATTCGCAAAGGATGACGAATCCGAACACCTGCGCACAGCCAACCCTCCTCCTTCAGTACGGTCAGTCGACAAAAGAAGAAGGAGAAAGCGGAACTCACCTTTCAGACGTCTGTATGATCACACAGACGTCGACCTTGCCGTCTGGATATCAGTCCAGACGTCTGATTCTGGAGATTTTTCCAGAATCAGAACCTCGCTCGGCCTCCGCTCGCGACGCCGCCCGCGTCGCACCTCGCGCGTCCGCTGCTCCGCCCGCAGCAGGTCCCTCTTCGCGACGCTCTGCGCCCCCTGCGCCCTCCGCCGGCCGGCCAAGCCGCTCCCGGCGAGCTCGCCCTCACGGCAGAGTCCCGCCCTCGCACGCCGCAGCTCCTCCGCGCCTTTGCTGCGCCGCTGCCGCTGCGCCCTCGCGTCCGCTCGCTCCGCCCGCAGCAGGAGAGGAGGAAGATGGTGGAGACGGGAGGGGAGGCGCGCCCCCTCCCCCTTTTAACGCCGCGCGGAGAGGAGGAGAGAGACGGCCGCAGTCGCCTGCAGCCGCAGAGAAGATGCGGATCGCAGGTCTGCGCGCACAGGCGCGCAGACGAATATCCCGTGCGAGTATAACTGTTCGTCAGACGTCTGTAAACTATCCCGGACGTCTGGTCAGACGTCTGGATGTGATCCCAGACGTCTTGACAGACGTCTGGGCCACCTCCCAGACGTCTTAAAAGACGTCTGGGGTACGCGCTCGTTACAGGCTGTCTTCTTCTGCGCCTTCCCTCACATCGAACCCTCTGGACTCCCCCGATCTCCACTCCCCCGATAGCCCTCTCCTCCCCAGCCCTCTCGCTCGCACTCCCCCTTCCCCATCCCTGGATAGCCCCTTACTCCCTCCCGATTGCACTCCCCCTCCTAGGATCGCTCCCCTCTCTCCCTCCCCATCGCACTCCCTGCTCCCCATCCCTGGATTGGCCCCCCTCCAGAAAAGGGCATCTTTAAGGTGCCGTGATAGTCTTTTGTTGAAGTATTTGCTTAACGAGTCTGTTATTCTCATGCAGAGACTGCATTGGCTTTGCTGCGGCACCCAAACTGTTGCATGTCTGGCTACACATCAGTATGCTCTTTTTAATTGAAAAAATGTTCTAAATTACTTGGCTTTTGCAGATTATGTTATATCATTCAGATGCCTACGACTCGGTTATTCACATCTTGGCTATCTGAATTTCGATTTTGACTGGAGTAATTTTTATTCTTCTTTTGAAGTATGATATTTTAGGAAAAGTGAATTCTTAATCTTTTCTACTCTTATTAGTTAATTTAGAAGTCACAACTCTCATTTTTCTGACCCATCACTTACAAGATTGATGTTAAAAGAAGCATTGAGGATGGAGAAGAGTGCTTCAACCAACTTTCAATTGAGGAATGTGGCCAATTTGATGAAGAGACGTTGGTGAATGTGCATGGCATCAATAGGCCACAGCACAAGCTCACAAAGGCTTAAGGGCTTTAGCAATGAATACATTATGGTAGGAAACATGAATTTTCTCTCATGTTTCATTTATTTCAATTTCTTGGTCATAAACTCATTTTGCAGGTATTGAACTTTGGCATATTTTATGAATTTGTTCCTTTATTTCTATTGAATTAAATGGGGAGATTATTTTTTTCTTGCTTGGGGATCTTGTTTATTGTCCATTGCATCTCTTTGTTGAATTATCCTGTGTTTATCTTGTGTTTGAGGGTCTTCTTTGGTTTCTACTATAGTTAGTAATTATCTTTAGAAACATATTTGCATTTGCATATAGCTTTAGTATATTGCGTTACTGAGACAAGCAAGTTGGTTGTAAACTGAAGTTAGAAAGGAACATAATTATACAAGCTGAGGACACTGTAAAATATAAGCTAAAATAGGTCAGGTTTTCATTTGTTAAAAGATTTATTATGCTATTCTAGGAATGATATTTCCTCGCCCCTGAATTTTGTTTCAAAATAGGTTACCATTCTAGTTGCTATAGAGAGAGTACATAAACTCCCTGTCATCAACAGCAGTTCTGACTTGAAAGAGGCTTTACAGAAGCTTGGCTCCATATCTCCTAGCAAACCTTAGGTATTGTGAAAACGTCCTTGTAACGATATTCCTGAAGCTATATTTAGATATCCATAACCATGTGTTCCTTTACTTATTGTAGGCTGTTGAGGTGTTATCAACTCTTCAGAATGAAAATGATACATTGACTGAACGTGAACTGCTGGAAGATTTCCTACTCTTGAGGCCGTTATAAACCCAACTTATGATTCAGCTCAAGTAATACATTCATAGCCTAGCCTAAAACCATGTATGAATGTGAGGTCCAATTGATAAAACTTTTCATTGGATAGTGTGCATGTATTAATTGATACAGAGGTCAAATCAATGAAAACCATTTTTGTCTCTCTTTAGTTTTTGAGTACGTGGGTTTGCAGCCATGATCTTGTTGGAAGTATTATTGATTTTTGCATTCTCAGGTGTTTGTATATACTTAGAACATTATGAAAATCATCATTTTCTATTAGAAGCTGTTGTCATTTTTCTTCCAAGCACATCACCCTCAATGTCTATATTTGGAAAAAGAAGTGGGTGTTAGCGTAAATTTATCCTTTGATTGCACTACGATTTTCGACCATGCTTTAATTCATCTGTGATACTTTTCTCTTTCTTGAATCCATATTGAAACATATATAGCAGGCATTGACAAATACTTTATAAAAATTAAAATTGGATGAGTCTCTGGTGTAAATTAAAAATCCTACAATACATGTCCAATCAATTTCAAAGCCTCCGATTATGGTTAGTTTTGATGTTCTTTGTTAGGTTGGATATGCTATTTTATCATTGGCCCATCTTCAAAAAATAATAGGACGTAGGTATAAATATGTAAAAGTTGATGCGTTTTGCAACGTGCTGACGTGGTGCAACGATACAAAATTATCATCAATCTTTTTCCATTGTTGCAAAATCATCTAAAATCACTTTGTACCGGTGTAAAATCATTCTATAATCATTTTGCATTGGTGTAAAATCACCATGAATGACTTTACACTGGTGCACCATAGTCACTTTATATCATTGTAAAATTACTCTATGATTATTTTGCATCGATGCACTGTATTATTGATTTTTGTGTCTAGGACATTATTTAAATTTCACACAAATTATTTAAATGAGTAACATTATTTAAGTTTGAGACAAATAGTTTAACTTTCAAGCATATTATTTAAAGTGAGAACACAAAGTTAACACCACACACACTCAAGGTCACTTATGTGGGGGATGGTGGTTTTGTGCCTATGACATATTACTTAAGTTTCATACAAATTATTTAAATCAGTAACATATTATCCAAGTTTGAGACAAATAATTTAACTTTTAGGCAAACTATTTAAGATAAGAATACAACCTTAATATCACATGCACAAACAATGGCAAAACTCGTCACATGATCTTTCAAGGTCGCTCAAGTAGGGGATGGTAGTTTTGTGTGTAGGACATAATTTAAGTTTCACACATATAATTTAAATCAATAACATATTATTTAATTTTGAGACAAATAGTTTAACTTTCTTGCAAATTATTTAAGGTGAGAACATAACCTTAACACCATACGCACAAACTATGGCAAAATCCGTCACACGATCGTTCAAGGTTACTTAAGCGGGGGAATGGTGGTTTTGTGTCTATGACATATTATTTAAGTTTTTTGTAAATTATTTAAATCATTAACATATTATTTAAGTTTGAGTCAAATATTTTAACTTTCAAGCAAACTATTTAAGTTGTAATACAACAATAACACCACATGAACAAACCATTCAAAAACCCATCACACGATCGTTCGAGGATACTTAAGCGGGGCATAATGATTTTGTGTCTAGGACATATTATTTAAGTTTCACATAAATTATTTAAATCAGACAAATAGTTTAACTTTCAAGCAAATTATTTAAGGTGAGAACACAACCTTAACACCACACGTACAAATTATAGCAAAATTCGTCACACGATCGTTTAAGGTCACACAAGCGGAGGACGGTGGTTTTGTGTCTAGGACATTATTTAAGGTTCACGTAAATTATTTAAATCAATAATATATTATTTAAACTTGAGACAAATAGTTTAACTTTCAGGCAAACTATTTAAGTTGCGACACAACAGTAATACCACACGCACAAACTATTCAAAAATCCGTTACACGAACATTCGAGGTCAATCAAGTGGGGATGGTGGTTTTATGTGTAGGACATATTATTTAAGTTTTACGTAAATTATTTAAATCAATAACATATTATTTAAACTTGAGACAAATAGTTTAACTTTCATGTAAATTATTTAACTTGCGACACACAAATAACACCACACGCACAAACTATTCAAAAATCTATCACACGATCGTTTGAGGTTACTCAAGTAGGGGATGGTGGTTTTGTGTCTAAGGTATATTATCTAAGTTTCACGCAAGTTATTTATATCAGTAAGATACTATTTAAGTTTGAGACAAATAGTTTAATTTTCAAGTAAACTATTTAAGTTGCGATACAATCTTAACACCACACGTACAAACTATACAAAATTCCGTCACACAATCGTTCAAAGTCACTCAAGAAGGGGATGATGGTTTTATGTGTAGGACATATTATTTAAATTTTACTCAAATTATTTAACTTTCAGGCATATTATTTAAGGACAGAACATAACCTAATTGATGTTATTATATTACTTATTGAACTTTAATTTTTGATTCAGTTTGATAAATCTTCATGTCTTGTATTCTATTCCAAGCATTCTCACCAAGTAAAATCATGTAATTTAAGTTGATTACGCAATTCACTACTTTGTATATTTAATTTGAAACGATGACATTAACATCAAACTAGGCGGTGTCAACCTATTATTTCCTGTCTTTTTTCATTTTATATCTCAAGACTTTAAAGCAAATACTTCCAAGCAAATAAAGGCCTTTCATCACTTTTTCATATAAAGGGAGAAAGAACTGTTCTTGGTAGTTACTAATTCCATAGTAAAATCCACTTGATTTCCACTTAAAAGATTACAAGAATTTCGTAAATCTTTTATTTTGACAAGCGATAAAGAACAAGACATCGATCTCCACTTGACAACTTGCATTAGAACCTTAATCAGTACCTGAGGGAACTAATCTCAATTCGAATGCTTATGAGCCTACAGGTGTATATTCAATTAGAGAGCTTTTGGCGTATAATCCCCAAAGAAACCATCCTAAAATTAAACAATTCAATTCAAGTGCACGCTCCATGTTACGAACATCCTAATAAACAGAGAGAACTAGTCAGGCTTCCTATTGAAGGGGAATTGTGGGACTCGTCACGCCGAGTAAACATTCTCCTAAAGCAGAGATTGATCAAAACTAAACAGCATACAAGTCCATACATTCCCAAATGCGAAACTATTGCTTTCAAATAATCATTGCTACGTTCGTACGTGAATTAGTTTTGTTCTGTTTTCTCTACAATTGTTGTTCTACTACAGAAATATAAAGGTAGTGTTACGACCCGGTTCTCGAAGCCTTACAGAACATGAGAATGGACTGACTCGACTAATCCCAAGATCCAGTCGTCCAACGAGAAAATAACCAAAAAATAAGAAAGTAAATTACATTCACTATACTAAGCAACTAACAGTAAAGAGGTATAGTAGTTGTTGAACATCTGAGTTATTACGTTAACGTGTTTGGTTTTAAAAAAAACCTATCGTTGTAGTTTGAAAGCGAAGAACTCGTGTTCAACAAATAAAATTAATACAGGAATGGAAATCCCGGGTCGAACTAAGGGGGGCGAACGTTTGATTTAAAAACACGCGTTTGTTTTATTTGTCACGAAGTAATTTAATCGACTAGAAAGTATCTATCTATTTATACTAAATAGAAGAGAGAGAGAGAATGAGAGAGAGAGAATGAGAGAGAGAGAATATTACAAACAAAAATAAAAAAAAGAGATGAATGCACATGGAATTCATTATCGAAAGGATTGTTCATTACACTAAATATTACGACTAGAAAGCGAGAAAATGATTACACTAGAAAACGGTAAATCTACTCTAGAAAGCAATAAATCTATTTTGAAAGCAGTAAAAAGAATGGGGAGAGAGATATCCTCCTCGACGGTCGCTTGGAGGATGAGCCGGACGGGACGACGCCTAGACGAAGTAGGACGACGGGAACGGGGCACCATGTCGTCGTCGTCGCGGGATCTGCTTCCGAAAGGGGGACGAAAAATTGACTTTATCTCGCGAGAAGCATCTCGAATGTGGGACAAGCTTCTCTTGAGCTTTGGAGAGGGAGAGAAGAGAAGGAAGGGATGAGAATTTCGTATGGAGGGGGGATCCTTTTATAGTTGCAAGGAGTGGGGGCAAGTTGGTCATTACAACTCTAAAAATATTAAATCAGGGGTCTTTAGTGACGGATAAAACCGTCGCTAAAGCCCCACGTGGGCATAGTGGGCGACGTGCGCGCCCGCTCGCTTGCTCGCGCGTGTAACGCAAGTTCACGTTTAACTGACCTTAGCCGTCCGATCGCGAGATCGAACGGCTTACCTCGCGCCTCCGCTCGCCTCTTCTGTGCGCCCGCCCGCATACGATTGGGCGTGCGCGTGGTACGTTTGACTGCGTGTGCGCCTAATCGGGCGATCTGGGCCGTCCACAGCCGATCATGCTGTCGAAATTAATCGCGTGTGCACCGCAGATCGCAAGTTGAGCTCGCGTCCTGTGATCGCGTAATGACGCGCGACCGCTGCGCTGCGCGGTGAATTGTGTCGTGCGGAAGTTTTAAGCGGCGCGTGCTCATGGCCGTTGGATCAAGATCCAACAGCCCAGATCGTGGTTTGGATCTTCTTTGGAGAGTCAGTGGCAGTCCTGAGGGCCGATTGGATGGCTGAGATGGCGCCATCTTGGCTGTCCATCTTCTGTATGATGTAGATGATGCCACAGGTGTCGGATTGAGTCGATTTTTACGCCGTTAGGCTGCGATCGTCGATCCGAATCCATCAGTGCGGTTGGATTTGTTGTTTAAAGTGTAGATTCACACCATCTTGGCCCTTGATCTTCTAGGGTTCCCCGGTCTCTGTCTGATGCTACAGATGTCTGATTAGGGCGATCTTGGAGTTGTTGAACTCCAATCGTCACCCTGATCACATATGACGGTTGGATCTTCGATCCGAGGCCCCGATAAAAAGTTTGCCTTGTCCATGAACATAAAAGGAGATAATTAACCGCCATTTTATTTAAACTAATCTAAATGCAAGATGATGTATGTTATGCAATATTTATAGTATGTAATGCAATCCTATACTTAAGAACATGCATAAATAGACATCTTAAGTAGTGTAAACATGTTTACATCAGCAGTAAAGAAGTAAAAACTGCTACAGTACATACCACTACAACAGTAGAAAATAACAAAGTACATGAATAAAAGGTACAGAACGTAAAAGTATAGAACATAAAGGTACATGAGTCTACTCACTACAGCAAATGAGTACAACAAATAAGCTACAATACTGGGCTCTACTGGGTCCAGTACCCTCTGCAGCCGTATGCCCTGGCTGCTCAACACCTGGACCTGAAAAGGGGTTATGAGTACACAAAGTCAGCGAACGCTGAGTAGAGTGTCAACCAACTAACTAAAGCGGTAAAAGTGGACAGGTAGCTGTTGTTTTCTAATTACATTATTTCACAATTTATTCCTTTTCACCCATTGGTTTATTTGTCAGATCTCTTTCTTGATCTCGAATGTTCCTCATGGGAACGATCTTGATTGTAGTCTTTTCCGAGGAGTAGAAGGCACACGTGGTGCTCTCTTAGCAGGGAGAGTCCCCTGTGATGATTCTACACCCAGTCAACCACCCCAAGGTCACAGACAGATGTAACAGTGACTACGGCACGCATGATAGATGCACGGGTAGCTACCTCGCACTGGCACGCGGTCAGTCGTTTCTGCTAAAGGGTGCATTTAAAGTACAGCATGGAACAGTATAGGGCCTAGCCCTCTTAGTAACAGGGGTCTAGCCCCTCTCAGTAACGAAACAGGGGTCTCGCCCCTCCACAGTTCGCGCACCCTCGCCTAACTACCCTGGTTTTCCCAGTGGGCCTAACAAGTCAGTGTAAGGCGGCTATCTAAACTCCAGGCCCCGTGGGATGGCTAGCTCTTTCCCTACACTAGTAGCTCTCCTCGGTATTGTGTACGCAAGGGCCAAGAAGTCGGTACAGAGTGGCTAATCCTAACCCCGGATCCCAACCCAAGGGCAGCTAGCTCCGCTCTGCACTAAACAGGGAGACAGTCGCTCTCCTTGGCACTTTGTACTCAAGGGCTAGCTCACTTCCCCACTCACATTTCCAGATCCATTCCATTTATTTCCAAGAGCTCTACTCCTAATTCCCCATAGGGTTCATGCTCATATTCCTCATGTCATTCCAAACCAGGTTTTATCATTTCTATTTCCATTCTCAGGTTATAGACATGCAACTTGTAATTCTATCGTTCACATTTCCATACTCAGGTTATACATAGGAAGCTCGTATTTCCATCATTCACATTACAATTCTCAAATTATATACATGCAGCTCATATTATGTCATTTCACGTGTACAACAGGAAGTTACATACAACAGTTAACTAGTACAAGTACTATATATTTCGCAGGCAGCTGTTATTCATTTACAGGCAGTTGTTATCATTTCTCTCTATTCAATCAAGATTGCAATTCATTCATCCAATACAGACATTTCCAGTGTTTCTTGTCCTAGGATTCATGCCATATCCTAGGTTCTAATCATTCATTCCACACATGCATTCTGGTTTGTAATTTAAATTTAGGGAAGCCACTCTACCAGTAAACCCAGGTGTATTGGGGGCTTGAACGGTAGGCTCACGTGCCTCAGCAAGCCCCGAACCCGCAACAAAACTGATGTAAACCATTTGTTGAGGGTAAAATGCATATTCATGCATGTTCATAGGCTTAGATTTGCATTTCATGTTATAAATATTGCATAGCATGCATCATTCTGCATTTAGAGTAGTTGTATATAATTTAGGTTAATTACGTCTTTTTTGTGGTTAGGAGAGAAGCATATTTATTTCGGAGACTCGGATTGACGATCCAACCGTACAGATCTAATCGAGACGACGATCAGAGTTCGACACCTCTAAAATCGCCTCGATCGGAGTCCCGTAGTACCATATGCAGTCCGAGGAAGATCAATGGCCAAGGAACTATGAGACATAATTAGGAGCTTCAAATAATAAATCCGACCGCTCGGATGGATTTGGGTTGACGATCGCAGCCTAACGGCGTGAAAATCGACTCAATCCGACCTCTGTAGCCCCTACAATAAGAACAAGATGGACGACCCAGACTACGCCACGTGGCGCAGCCCAGGTTGCCAGCACACACACGCAGCATCGCACGCGCGCAGCTCCAGTGCGCGACAAGGCTAGAACGGCGCCAGCACAGCGTGAGGTGGACTACAACGACGCATGAGCTGGACTTACAGCGACGCTTACAGCCGTTAGTAATTCATCGCATGCAGCAAAGCCAGCTGTGGGCGCCAGCGGGCATGAGTTGTCTATAGCGACGTTTCCAGCGATGGCCTGGATGCCACCAATGGTCCCATACCGATTTTTACCTCTTCTCCACCACTATAAAAGGACCTACACCCCCTCCCAAGCCATCTCTACCTACTCTACTCTTACCTACTCCCAAGCTCTAGCAAGCCTACCAACGCTCCATTAGAGCTTGTTCTCAAGCTCCCAAGGTGCCGATTAGTGTAGCAAACCTCTACCCCACCAAATACTCCTCCAACTTCCCATCTCCCTTCATAGGTCACCTTGGAGCCATCCTCTCACCTCCATTCCGGTAGCAGATCAACTCCATCTTCTCACCTCCATTCCGGAGCTACGCCGAAGCTTTCCTCAACCTGACATCCTCCAGTATCTCACCTCCGTCGTCCCGCTCCTCACCTCCTTCGTCCGAGCTTCCACTAGGCGCCGCCGTCTTGCCGAACAGCCGATTCGGGAGATTTCCTCTCACCTCCCTTTCTTTTTATGCTTTTATAGTTCATTGTAATCGACATTGAATTGATACATATATCATATTTGTTCCACATCTCTATCTTGTGAATCATTTGCTTGTCTTTTATTTCAAAAACACAAAAAAATAACAAAACCCCAAAATACAAAAAAGAAACGAATCAAAGCACGATTTTCAAGTAAAGTAAACGTCGCCTCCCTGTGTTCGACCCGGGACTCCCTTGGAGTTTCGGTATAAATTTTATTTGATCGACGTGTTTTGCAACTACGACGACAGGTTACTTGTAACCTCGATTTCTAACACGCGAAACATGACATGACCATTTTGGTGCCGTTGCCGGGGATCGAACGGAATTTACTTTATTGTTTATTGTGTTTCTTTGCATTTACATAGCATTAACCCTACCTGTCTTTGATCTACTGTCTTGCAGGTACCCTAGCATGGAAATCCAAGTGCGGTAGACTGGAGTAAAGTGCGGATAGAGTGTTTTGTAAGTGTCCCCCACACCACCCCGACCTTAGTTTTCGTTCCATAACCGAATAACTCAAACCCAAATCAACTTAGGTGCTTTTTATGAACCCTAGGAAAGATTTGGTTGTTTGTTTGCCACCACCACTCACCTCGCCATCCACATAAATAAAAATAAAAAATAAAAAAAGTGTTATCTGATTGTGTGATTTTTTGAAAGCTACACACTTAACACCCACAACTTCTTATCCTAAGGCGCACAATCACTTTGATTCTATCACTTAACCGGGATCTAACTTGTGGACCTGGTACACTTCAACTAAATACACATAAGTGAGTAGAAATCTGAACAGGTTAAGCATTTCTGTGTGCCTTAACTAAGTAGTGCAATAGGCCAATTGATTGAACTGTTTGGGCCGCACCACTCAATTTAAAACTGATCCATCAAGTAGCTTGCCACTTAGGATTGATTCTTAGGGCTGAACCAGACACTCCACATTATTTTTGATTTTTAAAGGAACATATCATCACCCGTGCTTTCAAAACTTGAAGTGTTCTACTAAACCTTGATTAAACCAACCTAAGAATTAAACCCTAAAAGCTACTAAACAAGGTTAAATCCGAAAAGACACATCATCAAATAACTTTATTTGAGAACCCTGGTAGTGCACGCATACACATTTTAACTGATCATTAAGGGCACAACCCATCTAAAGGGCCCATCACATTCCTGAAGCACCATTTTCCCAAGCCTAACTAAAATTGATTAGACGTTGGCCCTAAGGACTGGTTCGCTCATCGGGATCCACATTGAGATTGTTCACGATTAACCTGCTTATAGTAGTCAATCTGATGTCTAGCTAGGCGAGTAGCGTCAAACGACCGCGGCTGGGGGGTACACTAGGAACTGGAGGCGCAAGCTAAAGGAAGAACCTTCTCCCCAGTCCCTCCTTCAAACTGGTTGGATTGCTTAGACATAAGTAGAGTAAATCATCTATAATCTTAGGACGGATTCTGAGAGTCTGTAGACTTTTAGGCTACCCAACCTAAGGACAGGCTTGTATTTTTGTATTGCAGGGCTCCTTTCTCTTCTGATTTCCCTCCTTACTTCACCATGTACCTTTCCACATCCTACACACATTTCACATCCTATCCTCCTACCACCACTTACCCCCAAGATGATTACTATCCCGACTTAACTTGTAATTATCCATCCACTAGCCGGGATGACTTTGATTGGGGATATGAATCTGGACCTCAGTGTCTAGGGCCTAACGCTGGACAACAAGACTATGATTATTATCCTTCTCAGAGCTACAATGATTATAGATCTTCATCCTTTGATCACCAAACCAACTCGATCTATAATCAGGAAGGATATAATGATTATAACACCTACCCTCCCCAGTATTCCATTGAAAATAGGTCATCACCCTTCTTTGAACAACCCAAGACGACCTACTACAAGGGAGGAACCCGAGAACCTCGACATTTCAACTCCCGTAGATTTAACCCAAAACCACCCAAACCTGAACCGAACCAGCCGGTTCAGGTGAACCAGATCCAGGATAGGGTGTTGGCTAGTTTGAGGAACACTATACAATCGTTAGATGCTCAGCCAACACCACGCACTGAAGCATTGGAGCCTATGATCAAAATGATTGATGAACTTAATAGTTCTCTATTGGATTTTCTCCAAAGTGTTAGGGATAGGGACCTGGGTGAGTTTCTTCTTGGGAAATTATCGAGGTTGAGGATGAAATTTGTGGTTGCACTAGTCAAATCTTGGGATGATTCTCAAGGTGAACCCTCTTCAGGAGAGCCAATGTCTGAACCCGCTCAGGCGCTTATCGGGGGGGATACATATTCGGAGATTGGAGATGACCATATTGGTCTAGAGCAACCCTTTGAGGATGAACCGATTGATTCACCCGAGATCCCCAAGTCAGGAAACGAGGAAAAAATATGTCTCCACGGACCATGATATGACATATGATTTTGAGACATATATAAATGAGGATCATGGATTCTTTGACTCTGAGGGTGAAGAATCTTTTGGTGAAGTCTCACTTGAACTTAAGGAAGAGGATTTTAGTGAGACAAATGGGCTTGAGGAATTTGACAAACTAGTTGATAGCCCAATTATTGAAGATTTGGATTCGATTAGGGTTAACTTGGAGGATCCGAATCTTGATGATTCAATCAGTGACCCCAATCCCCATCTACACCCCGAAGAGCTGACTTCTGAGATCTTTGTGCCCAAGTCAATCTTGATTCAGCCATGATTTCTGCACTTGGGAGAATCATATGGGGTGAATAATATGCTAGAGGTCCTGAAGCCTGAGCCCTTGATGTTGGAGAATAGAATTGTTGAAATAAAGATTTGGGAGGTTAATTCTGAGGGAAGTTTGATTCTGGATCTAAGGGTACCTATTGACCTAAAATCACCTACTTTCTACCAGGACCTTTACGATATCTTTCACGTGCAACCCAAGCTCACAATAACTGATTATTTCTCTGAGCTGGATGTTAAGTGGACAACCGCACCTATTGAAGCATCTTTACCCATTGTCCGACACTTTGGTCTTGGGTTGCACACCACTAAACCCCAGGCTCGGCCCCGCAAACACAACAACCTTCGGTTCTGGGTGATTTTCATCCAGAACCTGAGAACCACTCGACCCTGGGGCATGGGTTTGCACCATAATCTCGTCCACGTCTGTGGACATATTCTGTTGGCGGGCTTCAGGATCAATATTTTTATTTTGATTCTGACCCGCACTTGTGAATTCTCAATTTCTTCTTTGTATTTATTTATGCCTAGCTGAAGGCATTAAACTTAGCACGTGTGTACACACTCTTCTCTCTGCGGAGCTGACCAGATTTTCACGAAACTCAAGTGATGTTTTGTTTACTCTGCCCTTTTCATGTCTTTATTTTTATAATGAGGACATTGCATCATTTAGGCAAGGGGGTGGATAATCAATTCCTGAAATCATTATGTTAACTCCGTAGAATTTCTTTTAGTTTCTTATAAAATTAAAAAAAATTAAAAATTTAAAAAAAATTAATTAAAAAAAAGAAAGAAATTAGGAAAAGAGAACTTAGGCATTTGGAAGTTATTAACTTTAGGAAATGATATGAGAGGACCTAAACACTTAGACTCTTCAAGTCTTCGGGCTTAATTAGCTCGGGTGTCCACTCGAATGTGGATTTAGTCTCGAGTCCTCACCAATTAAAATTTATTTTAATTTGGTAAATAATTTGGGATGATAAGTATGCGGCTTATCAACCCGCCCTCTAATTTGGGGGGACTTTAAGTCTAAGCATCTACACACATTATTTTACACTGACTCACTTTCTGACGGTTTTTATAGAAATTGGGTAGCTAATGGACCGACTTGGGTGGTATGGCTGGCAAATTGTCGGTTGTAACAGCTCATTGGCCAGTTGTCCAGAGCCTAGCCACAAGACCATTTTCGTTGTACTGCCTTTAGGTAAATCTCAGATCAGGGAAGCCACCTACTTAAAAAAAAATAAAGAAACACTCAAAAAAAAAGAAGAAAAAGGAGAAAAAAATAAATAAAACCACACTTCACCGCACGAGTATGGCTGGTAAGTTGTCGGTGCCAACAGCTCATCGGCTGGTTGTCCAGAACCCAGCTCACAAAAAAAAAAAAAGCACAATAATTCCCAAAACACTTATGGAAGAAGCGGGGAAGTAGAATAAACCGGAGAGATATACACTGGATTCACCATTGTGTTGACCCCATAAATAAAAGAAGTAGGGAGAAAGCTACCGATCGTAAAGATAAACCGTTAGGCAAGGTCGCCTAGGGTCGTAGAAATCCGAAGTCCGTCTTAAAGGCCGTTTTGTGAGTCTATCACTTTTTCACAAAAATTCTTAGCACTTAGAGTCCTTTTCGAGTCTTGGGCGGGTCGGGTAACCGTAAAAAGTTATCCCGGAACTCTAAAACTCCAAAAATACAAAAAAATTAGAAAAGAAGAAAATATATATATATATATATATCTTCCCTTCTCAAATAAGGCGAGAACTTGGGTGGTTTGCATTCTGGCAGACACCCGGGTACTGTTGAGTTTTCGTAGTTTAGGACCTTAGTTGAAATTTTCTATTGTTAATAAATGACTTAGGCCTAAGTGATCTAATCCTAATTCTACTTTTAAACAAAGCATATAGTTTAATTTTGCTAGGGACTAGCAAAAGATAGGCATGGGGGTATGATGTAAACACATTTGTTGAGGGTAAAATGCCTATTCATGCATGCCCTAGGCTTAGATTTACATTTCATGTTATAAATATTGCATAGCATGTATCATTCTGCATTTAGAGTAGTTGTATATAATTTAGGTTAATTACGTCTTTTTTGTGGTTAGGAGAGAAGCATATTTATTTTGGAGACTCAGATTGATGATCCAACCGTACGGATCTGATCGAGACGACGATCAAAGTCCAACGCCTCTGAAATCGCCTCGATCGGAGTCCCGTAGCACCATATGTAGTCCAAGGAAGATCAACGGCCAAGGGACTAGAAGACATAATTAGGAGCTTCAAATGATAAATCCGACCACGCGGATGGATTCGGGTCGACGATCGCAGCCTAACGACGTGAAAATCGACTCAATTCGACCTCTGTAGCAGTGCGGGTGCGTGCGTGCGCGGTAAGGCTGGAGCGGCGCCAGCACAGCGTGAGGTGGACTATAACGACGCATGAGCTGGACTTATAGCGATGCTTATAGCCATCGGTAATTCATCGCATGCCAGCAAAGCCAGCTGTGGGCACCAGTGGGCATGAGCTGCCTACAGCGATCTTTCCAGCGACGGCCTGGATGTTACTAATGGTCCCATACCGATTTTTGCCTTTTCTCCACCACTATAAAAGGACCTACACCCCCTCCCTTCCAAGCCATCTCTACGTACTCTACTCCCTCCTACTCCCAAGCTTTAGCAAGCCTACCAACGCTCCATTAGAGCTTGTTCTCAAGCTCCCAAGGTGCCTATTAGTGTAGCAAACCTCTACCCCACCAAATACTCCTCTAACTTCCCATCTCCCTTCATAGGTCACTTTGGAGCCGTCCTCTCACCTCCATTCCGGTAGTAGATCAACTCCCTCTTCTCACCTCCATTCTGGAGCTACGTCGAAGCTTTCCTCAACCTGATGTCCTCCAGCATCTCACCTCCGTCGTCCCGCTCCTCACCTCCTTCATCCGAGCTTCCGCCAGGCGCCGTCGTCTCACCGAACAGCCAATTCGAGAGATTTCCTCTCACCTCCCTTTCCTTTTATGCTTTTATAGTTCATTGTAATCGACATTGAATTGATACAAATATCATATTTTTCCACATCTCTATCTTGTGAATCATTTGCTTGTCTTTTATTTCAAAAACACAAAAAAATAACAAAACCCCAAAATACCAAAAAGAAATGAATCGAAGTGCGATTTTCAAGTAAAGTAAACGTTGCCTCCCAATGTTCTACCTGGGACTCCTTTGGAGTTTCGGTATAAATTTTATTTGATCGACGTGTTTTGCAGCTACGATGACAGGTTACTTGTAACCTCAATTTCTAACATGTGAAACACGACACGACCAGGAACGAAGTCCTATAACAAGGAACAATCACAAGGGAACTATCAGAACAGTAAGGAAAGCCTTCTAACAAGTAGAGGAACTCACAAGGAACACGTTGGTATCTTATTTGCGGAAAATGGACCTCAAACAAACCCTAAATGGGTCAAAAATAAGGTTTCTGACTCAAATCGGACGTCTGGAACAACTTCTGGACATCTTAAAAGTGTCCAGTACCATACCTTAGTCTCTGCGTCAATCCTCAGACGTCCAGGAACTCTTCCGGACCGTCTGGACCCTGCTTCAGACGTCCGACCTTCGACCACCTCTTTGGACGTCTGGAAGTGCTTCCAGTCATTTGATAAGCTCCCCAGACGTCTGAAAAGCTTGGGAGGGCGTGTCCCGCGCCTTCCGAAGTGAATCCTACATGCAGACACCCAATCTTCTCAAAACGGGCATGCAAAGTGGTGGCAGCGGAGCGACCTGCATGGTCGTATCTGCAAAGAGGATGTACCTTCATGAAACTCTCACCTCAGACGTCTGGAACCACCTCCAGGCGACCGCTCCGTCATCTGGACGTTTCTCCAGACATCTGATTCTGGGAAAAACCCAGAACCAGAACCCGCTTCTGCTCTCCTGTGCCGTGCGTGACCGCGCCACGCCCCTCCTCGCCGGCAACTCCGGTTGCAACAGCGTTGGGATGAACTCCCCTGATGCACTCCTCGCGCACGCGCCGCTCTGGCCGTGCGCTCACCGGTGAGCTCCCACGGGAGCTCACGAGCTTTCTCTCCTCCTCTCCTCACGTCGCTCCTCGACGCCGCCTGCACGCTCTCTCGCTCGCGCTGCCTCTCTCATTGGAGGGAAGAAGAAGGAAGGTGGCTGAGAAGTGAGAGGAACGAGAGAGGGGGAGGGCGTTTTATAAGATTGGGGTTAGGGTTTTCTTAGAGGCGAGGGAAGAGAGAAGAAGGAGGAAAAACGAGAGGGTACTGTCTGTGCGCAGCCCAAGCGCAGACGCGAGCTCGTACCCAAAAATTTTGATTTCCAGACGTCTAACCCACAGTCTAGATGTCTTAAAAGGCTCAAACAGCATAGGTCTTAACATGTAGAAAGGAAGAATGATAGTAGCTAAAATGAGAGCAAGCATTACACCTTAGAGTTGTCCATTGAGAACAGCAACAAACTGCATCTAACTAGGAAAAATGGAATACACAACAAAAATATGAAAATAGAACATTTCTGAATTGCATAACAAATTAGCACCACATGCTTCTACTCTTTAAACATCAAAGGCATGCCTCTCCTTAATATCAAATAATCAAATAAGCATCAAATTTATTCGTTCTGTACCAAACCTCTCCACTGTAATTCACCTCCACTAATCATCTAAATCTGCCTTGGATGCCTGTCCTTTATCTGTATTAAATAGAAGTTGAACCTCGAAAGAAAAGGCCGCTCAATATGTCAATGTTGACTAGTATACAACATCATAATGGAGGTGGGTAATAGGTGCCCCAGGCATCCAAAATTCAGGGCCCAGGTTATGAACTTGTTGAAAATGAATCCGTAAGGTAGGGTGTTATGACTAGCAACTTTTAGCCAATTCCTCAGGCATGTGGATGTCATGGGTAGGGGTATATAAGATTTTCCTTGAAATTCTGACATCCAGGTCTTCAGCACTGGCTGGTGAATTCATCATTCCACTCTCCTGATCCCACTCCAGTTTGTTATCTACCATAACCCCTGGAAGGCGGCACTCTCTCCAGGGGAAAGCAGATGAGAAAGATTGATAAAAAGCATGTTAGACATCATGCTATTTCTTCGAACTTCCTCTGTTAAGACTGAAGCATCAAACACTTTTAAGACGTCTGGGAGTTGGTCCAGACATCTGGTCAGACGTCTGGATGCCTTCGCAGACGTTGGGAAATAAATTTTTCCGTGCGTACTGGCGAAACGGTGGCAGCAACTAGCTTTTCTTAAGTCATTGTAGTACAGATAGTTATTGCCATCATTTGCTAATATATAATTTTTTACTCGGAAAATAAAGAGTTCCCGAGGTCGAACTCAGGGAGCAAGTTGTATTCTAGAGATATACATGTTCTATTACAAAAATAAAGAGAGAGAGAGAGAGATGAAGGTTTGGCTTCTTCTTCTTTTCTTCTTTCTTTCTCTTTGTCTTCTCTTTAGCTTTTGTTCTTCCTGTTCTTCTTTTCTTGCTTCAGATCTCCCTTCCGTACTCTTCTTCTTCTTCTTTTCTTCTTGCTTCTCTTCTTCTTCTGCTTGGCTACTCCGTCTCTCTTCTTTTCTTCTTCTTCTTTGTCTTCACCTGTCTTCAGGACGTCGTCTGATTTTCCAATCAGACGACTTAACCCGCGGATGCTATAGTGTTGCTTCAGTTCTTCTTCCTCAGTCCTCTGCTTCGGGCAGCCCTGGCTGCTCTTCTTCCTTCAGTCTTCTTCTCCTTCTCTGTTCAGCGGGCGTCTTTCTTCTTCTCTGCCTGCACACTTGCATAGCTTGATCAGAGGGGCAAAACCTAATTCTACCCTCTCCCCCGCATTTCTCTCTCACGGAAGCCGCTCTTAGGAAAGCTCTCCCAGAGTTGCCAGGTATTCGGGCACGGGTCCAGGCCCACCGGCGTGTGTGGTGGGCGAGGAGTGCAGGTCGGGCTTAGTTGGGTCAGGCCAAGTCCGCGGGGCGTGGTCGCGGACGAGGCCGGGTCGAGCGGGTAAGTGAGAGGGACCTCACCCCGTGCTCAGGAGGCAACGAACCTAAGGCACTTTTTGCCTTTATGCGGGCGCGCTCCTCTGAAAAGTTCCGAGGTGGGACTAAATGTCCCACCCCAATTGGGCGCCCGCAGCTGAAGACGCTGTAGGAGTTCGCGGTTGCACGCGAGGCCTTTGCCCCAGCTGCAAGCCTGGGACGCTTCACGGAGATGCCCCGCGTAGCCTGGGAGTCGAACCTGGGCGAATCGCACCTGGAGCTGCAGGTTGAAGGTGCTCCTTCCACGCAGCAATGGCGACGGCGGTCGAGATACCTGTCCACAGAGGAACGGCCTCTCGGCCTAATCAGATACGCGGAGAACCTTCGCCGTGGCACAGCGAAGGTTGTGGGGGGTCTGGCAGGCGGCGGGGCGGAGCGTGAGGGTCGCCCTAGGTCAAACTACGGGCGGAGAAGTGGGTTTGTTCGGGGGGTCTGCAGAGGGCGAGTGGCGAGAAGTGGAAGGGCGGAGATTGGTCAGGGTGAGGAGGCAGAGGTTCTGTGAGGGTCGGAGAGGCGTATGGGGCTGTGGAGCGATGGGGGCGTCTCGCCGGAGTTTGGCCGGAGACGAAGGGGGTGACGGTGGATAGGAGCGGTCGAGGGTTTAATCAAATAAAAGACAGTGAGGAAAAGAAGGAGGGGGAGATGGGGAGAAGTTTTGACCTAGCTACGGAGACGAAAGGGGCGGGAGCAAGGCGGCAGTCGTATCGACTGTCGCCGGAGAAGAAGATGCCCAGGGGAAGGGGCGGCGGCGAGGAGAGGGCTGGAGAGGCGCCAGCTGGGTGCGGCGTGGCGCGGGAAGAGCGAGGGAGGGCAACCCTGCAGCTGGTAGTGCGGCAGAGCGACGAGGAGGAAGGGGAGAGGCCGCCGGAGCTGGAGGGCTTCCTGTCGGAGTGGGAAGAGAGGAAGTGGGGGTCTTTCTCCGTCAGGACCGAGCTACTCAGAACGGCGGAGCGACGGGGGTATTTATAGAGGCGGAATCAGAGAGGAGGGCGGAGGGAGACGACGTGTCTCCCTCGCCGGAGGACGCCGGAGATGGAGACCCATACCGTCCATGCGTTCGCACGGCCGGTATGGTGGGTTGCAGCGACTAGGGGGATGTTCCTGCGACGGCTGACGACGCAGGGCACCCCCGGTTGTCTTGCCAGTCCCTCCCCCTTACCCTGCACGGCGCCATGCTCCGCGCAAGGTCGCCGGAGCATGGTGCTGGTTAGGTTTTGGCAGGAGGGACCTGAATGCAAAGAACGAAGGAGAGTTAGGGGCAGAAATGTGAGGGTTCGAAAGTTGAGGGCCAACAAGTAAATATATGAGGACCAAAGTGTAAAGTTGGTCAAGAAGGTTTCTTCTTAGGCTCAAGTTTTTATACATGACTAATTAGGACCTAAGGAATCTGATGGTGAATTTTATTTCTAGATTAAACCTTGTTTGATCGGTCAATTTACGTAAAAACCCAAATTAAGTTATTAATTGGACATGGTTCTCAATGTAGGTCAAAATGGGTTCCTAAGGCCAAATTGAAGGTTCTAAACCCTAGAGATTATTTTTCTATGAATTTTAGAGGGTTTATTCTATTTTTACTTTGCCTCAAACCTCACGAATTGAAGTGGGTTTGTTTTAAGGTTACAGATTATCATTTAGTTCCTTGGAATTGCTGTAGCCCTTATCAGATCATCTCATCCCACTTTTATTCTTATTAGGTTGCTTTGACCTATGTTTGGACCTGTATGCAGATTATACTGGTAAAATTGCATTTTTACCCCTTATGACTTATTTTCTTCTTAAACTCAGAATTCTCTGAGTTAAGCCTTTCCTTGAGTTATGTAGGAGCTTTTATCCTTTGTATTAGGTCAAAATGAGCTAGTTATGGCTCATGATGAGGTTCTCATCACGTACGATTGCGAGTTTGTGCACGTGCACGCGCAGACTGAACCCGCTGACCTGCATATGCTTTTTCTCCCCCGACGCCTTCAAATACCCCTCTCCCCCCTTCGCTCTCCCTTACCCACCACCCCACCGTCTCCCTCCAGCGTGAGCGTGAGAGAGAGAGAGCGAGGGCAGCAGCTACTGCCGGGTGTCTGCGAAGAGGAGGAGGTGCAGCGAGAGGGGAAAAAAGGGAGAGCGTGTGAGGAAGAGAGAGCAAGCTCGCCGGAGTAGCTCGGGGTCGGCCGACGGGCGCGCAGCGGGAGCGTGGTGCTGGGGAGGTTACCCCAGTGCTGCTGCAGCTCAGGCAGCAAGCGGGCGAGCTCGGCGCGGCCGTGCGCAGCAAGAAGAAGACGAGGAGGTTCTGATTCTGGGAAATTTTCCCAGAATCAGACATCTGGACCTACGTCCAGACGACGCGGGCGACGTTTGGAGGGAGCTCTAGACGTCTGAGAGGTACGTATTTCTTCCTCTGCTTCCTTTTGCGGGTACGGCCATGCAGGTCGTTCCGCCGAAAGTTCTGTCTCATGCTGTGTTGAGAGTGTGTTTGCGTACGCGTGCAGGTTTTGCTTCGGGAAGGCACAGGACACGCCCTCCCACGTGATTCAGACGTCTGGGCGAAGCACCAGACGACAGAGAGTCTCTAGACGTCCGGAGTGATAGTCGGACTTCTGGAACTAGGTCCAGACCGTTCAACGGGATCCTAGACGTCTGAAGAGCAGCACAGAGTAAGGTATAACCTGGACCACTCTTTAAGACGTCTGGAAGGTGTTCCAGATGTCTGATTTGAGTCAAAGTTGTCGTTTTTGACCCGTTTAGGGTCCGTTTGAGGTCCGATTTCCACGTTCAAGATTCCGTTCTTCTCAGAATTAGTTCCTCTACTTGTTTAAAATACTTTTATCTTGTTCTGAGTGGTTCCTTGTGATTTATCCTTGTGTTAGGGCCTCATTCTGTTGCGACTTTGGGGGTTGCGGAGGCACGTGGACCTATCAATCACGCCCCCATTTCTCCCGATTTTGCGGGTAGAGTGGCTCCCCTTAGTTATTTACAAACATTAATGTATCTCTGAAATGAATGATAGATCCTAGGGTATGGCATGAATCCTAGGACTTGAAAACTAGATGGAATAATAGATCCTAGGGTATGGCATGAATCCAAGGACTTGAAAACTAGATTGAATGATAGATCCTAGGGTATGGCATGAATCCTAGGAATAGAAACACTGAAACGAATGTCTTGAATACCTGAATTGCAGCCTTGGATAAGTAGATAAAATAATGATAATTGCCTGTAATTGGATAACAGCTGCCTGTGAAATGTAGAGTACTATTGCTAGTAACTGCTACATGTAATTTCTGTTGTCGGAAACTAAATTTGAGCTGCTTGTATATAAAATTATACTAAATGTTAGAAACACGGGCTATATGCGAATTAAACTGAAATGATGAAACCTAATATGGATTGGCCTGAGAAATATGAGTATGAACCCTACGGGGAATTAGGAGTAGAGCTCCTGAAAAAATAAATAGAATGGAACTGGGAAAGTGGATGGGGAAGTGAGCTGGCCCTTGAGTATGGAGTACCAAGGAGAGCGACTGTCCCCCTGTTTAGTGCAAAGCGGAGCTAGCCACCCCAGGGACCCAGAGTTAGGTCTGGCCACTTTGTACCTACTTCTGGCCATCGCATACACAGTACCGAGGAGAGCTACTAGTGTAGGAAGAGAGCTAGCCACCCCACGAGCCCCGGGGTTCAGCTTGCCATCCTACATTGACTTGTTAGGCCCACTGGGCAAACCAGGGTAGTCAGGCGAGGGTGTGGGGACTGTGGAGGGGCAAGACCCCTGTTTGGTTACTGTGGAGGGGCTGGACCCTTGTTACTGAGAGGGCTCTGCCATATACTGGTTCCGTGCTGTGCTTTGGGCGCACCCGTTAACGGAAATGACTAACTGCGAGCCAGTGCAGGGTAGCTACCCGTGCGTTTATTGCGCGTGCCGTAGTCACCGTTACATCTGTCAGTGACCTTGGGGTGGTCGAATGAGGGTAGGACCACCGTGGGGGACTCTCCCGGCTAGGAGAGCACCAGGTGCTACTTCTACTTTTCGGAAAAGACTGCAATCAAGATCGTTCCCACGAGGAACATTCGAGATCAAGAGAAAGATCTGAGAAATAATTCAAGAAAGAGTAAATAGAGAAATAAAGAAAGGAATTAAAAACAACAGCTACTTGTCCACCTTTACTGTTTTCTTAGCTAGCTGGTTGCCACTCTACTCAGCGTTTCGCTGACGTGTCATATTTGTCACCCTTTTCAGGACCAGGTGTTGAGTAGTCAGAGCCCACGGCTGCAGAGGGTACTGGGCCTAGTAAGCCCAGTAGTTGTACTTTGCTGTATCGTTTTTCTATAGTAGTGAGTACTTCTGTTTCACTTGTACTCTTTTATTGTAATCTTCATATTCTGTATCTGTTTTTAATTCTCTACTGTTGTGGTGGTATGTATTGTAGTAGTTCTTTTCTTTACTGCTATACTTTTGTTACTGTTAGTTACATGCATGGTGAATGTGGTTTATTTTACTGCTTTTTGGTTACTTTCTTGTTGGACGACTGGGTCTTGGGATCAATCGAGTCGGTCCAATTCTCGTGTCCTGTAGTGATTCGGGAACCAGGTCGTAACATCCTCCTTCTGTAGAAAGAACAAAACAATCAAGAAAAGAGGGTTAATAAAGTCACATGTTTGCATGCAAATAGAAATATAGAGAGAACAAGAAAGAGCATTTATGGTATGCGCAAAAGGGTATACCGTCAAAGTATGTTCCACTTTCCTGATCTCAGCAAGGAAGCGAGCTTCATCAATAAATGGCAACTTTGCAACACCCTTTAGAAATGAATAAGGAGAGGATATATTAAGATTATAAGAAAGTGCAAGCCTCTCATAAGATCACAATCAAGATCAAGAACATGTTGATCAAGCAGAGATTCATGTCGATCAACATTACAACATACCAGCTGATGAGGTGTGGCTCATCATAGCTAAAATGCCTAAGTTAAGCTAGAAACTAGGTTAAACACTACATTATTAACACAAGAAATGGGTTAAGTGTGGAAAATAATAGAAATAAGCTAACAAATTGATGTTAAAAACACACAATTAGGTCAATTAATGAGATATTCTATTCAAAAGTGCAATTTGATGATCCAATTACCAATTGAACACATGCTTGAGTTCAAAAGTACAAATCAAGGGTTGAATTAACTTCTTAAATGTTAAATTAAGCTCTAATAAAAACCTCATTGCATTTGGACATTAATAGAACCTTGAAACCATCACATTACATAGAGGTTCTCCATTCCCTTACATTTTATGCAAACAAAACGCTTAGGGACTTTTCTGGAAAGCTGCCAAGGACCTTCGTGCAAGACTCCAAGGACCGCTCTACATAACTCTTAACCACTTATGGGTTTCTGAACACTTTTTCCACTGTTTCTCCTATAAGGTCTTCCGTGCAAATGTCCAAATACACCTGATGCGCGAGGTGCACTGTGCACTCGAAGAACATGGCCCATCTGGATTGTCATTTCCTTGAGCCAATCATCCTACGGTCGATCGTGATCCAATCTTTGCACGTGCCTATGCATAGCATCACCTCAACCCCTTGATGACTCTACAAATAATAGCGTTAATTACATTAATTAGAGTCAATTTTAGAGGTGCATGTGCATGAATATCATATTATAATGGGTTTAGGAGCAATACATGCATACTGTGTTATTTCTGCATTAAGATTGCTTTAAATCAATGTTTAATGACCTTGTGTACAAGTGCATGTTGAGACAGGTCTCAGATGAGAAATCAGACCGTATGCATTGACGAATGGAGTCCAATGGACTCAAAATCACTTCAATACGACCTCCGTAGCTCCCACAACAAATCCGAGAAGTTCTAACTGTTTATCTACTGATCAACGATCTAAAATGTGACACGTGGCAACCACCTGAGCCTCCATCGCGCCCAACATCGATCGCGACCACTTGAAATTGGCCACGTTGCCCCCTCACCGCGCGCCTCATGATCTGAAGAGAAGCCCACATGAGATCCTGATCGTTGGATTCCATCCAACAGTCGATGTCGCGAGGACCCAAAACCATATACGCGACAATCCGCGTGGATGGCACAGCGATTAGCGCCCTCAACCCACACACAAAGGCGTGAGTTTGAGACCCGCTATGCATCCAATTCGTAGCGAAGAGCGCGCGATTGGAATTGGGTTGTTGGATCTCATCGAGAGGTTTTGAAGCTCCCATGTGGCGCAACCTCGCACATCAAATGCACTCAATCAATCGACGCGTGATCCAATGTGTGATCGAACGCTTTCTCGAGGTGTGATCCTGACTATCGATCGCTAATCAGACGGCTACCAATGTAAGCACATGGATCGCGTGTGAAGGCATTGTTCACGCGCGTGCTCAACAACTAGTGGTGAGTTGGGCTACAGCAACGCTTGCAGCTGTGCTACAGCGACATCCATGCTGTCGCTAATTGTCCTACACCCGATTTAACACCTCTTCTCCACTTTAAAAAGGCCTATGGACCTCCATTGTAAGGGCCTCTCTTCTCATCTACTAGCAAGCTCGACCCCACCACCCTCTAGAGCTCAGAAGCAAGCCTTGGAGTCGCCAAGCCACCAACAGAAGCCCATCCACCACTGTGGCTATCTCGACACTCCAATTGTCACATTTAGCTACTTGTTCTCTTTAGTTTAATGTTTATATTTCTTGAAGCTTTCATCTAGCATTATAGTTGTAAAACAATTTCACCTATTCAATATACATTAGTTTTTATTATCATCTTGTGCTAGACTCTATTATTCTTCATCATGTCTACTTTTCGTGCACAGTTAGATATCATTGATCTACTACGAATTTCTTACCCTAATCTCTCTCCCTTTCTCTCATTATCTTTTCGAAAGCAAACTAAATAAATATCATGTCACAATTAAGCGATTAATCGATCTGATTTCACGCCTCCTTGTGTTCGACACTTGAACTCACATTTCCATTTCTTCTTTTAAAATTGATGTTGTAAATGCATGCTACAACGAATGAATTACACTTAAGCATTTTTCGACGTCACACTTAAATTCCATCCTATGGTCAGATTTCATCCAGAAGCTTCCCGCTTCCCTCCAAGCTCATCTCTACTGTATACCCTAATCTAGCCTAATCATTCCACACGGTGCTCTAATCCATGTGTACAACTGCTTAAGCACCATTCGAGCTCCTCGCATGCACCATCAGCTCCCTCCTACATCTCTCGAGTTGGTCTTCACTCCTCTCCAGTTTCCTTTCCTCATACCACCCCTGTTCCTCTGCGTGAGCAATGGAATTCCACCTATTGCAACCTCTCCTCAAACAGAGTTTCCAGACGTCTAATTCCCAAATCAGACGTCTGATAAAGTGTTTTAAGACGTCTGACTGTTGATTCAGACGTCTGATAACATTTAGGCTGGACATACTTAGTTCTGTCTGATGAAATCAGACGTCCAGACCTTAGACCAGACGTCTTACGAGACGTTTGATGACTTTTCCAGACGTCCAATTAGTGGACTGTTGGCTTTCCTACCATACCCTCAAGGATATGACCGTTAGAGCCTTATCAGACATCCTTAAGACCTTCCAGACGTATGATAATTGACCGTTTAGCCTCGACTGACCCGAAAATCTCTTCTCAGAGATTTTCTAGCCGTTGCAAACCCATTCCCACGAAAAAGTAGGTTTCCAGACGTCCAAACATAGTGCCAGACATCCTGTATGTCGTCTGATGGACTTGCGCTAGAACCCTGTTTAGATCTGATTCAAGTCAGGGAGGAACCCGCACGAAATCAGACGTCTGACCTTGAAATCAGACGTCTTAAAGTGGTCTTCCAGACGTCTGATACCAAAATTAGACGTCTGATAACCCTGTCAGTGCAATGATTGTTCCTGATTTCGGGTTGATTCACTTGGGCTTTGAACCCAACGGCTATGGGGCCTTTTCTAAGCCATCCAAAGCCTTCCTAAGGCCTCTATAAATAGAGGGGAACTTCTTGCACACCAAGATACACACCTAGAAACACAAGACACACCCAAGCAACATACTTTCTACCATTTTGTGTCTCTCTTGCTCTCAAAGCTCAAGTTCTACATCTTGAGAGCATCAAGCTTTGCGCACCCACTCTCCCGCCGTAGTTCACGAGAGCGACGTAGCGCCGTCGTGTTATTCACGCATCCGCGTCGTCGACGCACTCCTTTCAAAGGGAAGCATCCTATTTCTTATAGAAGCCTAGGTTTAATATTACTTTGTTGGCTCTATAGGATTATTGTTATTTTATCTTTGTTATTTGGTTGGGTATTCGCTTTGCGAATTCCCGTCTCCTTCGTGGGACAAAATCCTTCTCGTGGAGAGAAGGGGTTGAGGAACGCTACCCTCTCACTTGTAGCGTGTTGTAATTGAGGTTGAATCACCCTCGTTTAAAGTGATTCGTTTAGTGGATTTTGATCAACTTGGTTGATCGGAAAATCCTAACTCGAGAGGGTTAGGTGGTGGTTTTCACCCGGTTTGGGTTTCCACCTAAAAATCTTTGTGTACTTTGTGTGATTGTATTTTGTGAGATTGTTTATATTTCAATTCCGCATTTTTTACGTCACGCTGATCTCACCCCCTCCAAGTAGGAAATCTACAATTGGTATCAGAGCAGGTTCTTGCGAGATCGGAGTAACACCCGACAAGAAGATCATGGAGGGGAGCATAGCCGCAATCACAATCTCCGAAGGGCAGTCCACCGTCCGACCACCCTATTTCGACAGGAGGGACTTCGGATATTGGAAGTTGAGGATGAAGACGTGGCTCCAAGCCACTGAGTTCGAGATATGGGGATGTTGCGAAACCCCATACGAGATCCCGAAGCGACCCCAAGGAGGCTACTTGCAACTGCAGATTCAAGAGCTTTCACTGAACGCAAAGGCAATGAATGGCTTATATTGCACGTTGAGTCCAAAGGAATTCGAACAAATCCAAGAGTGCACCACCGCCCACGAGATATGGAGGAGGTTGGAAGGCACTCATGAGGAGACGAGCTCAGAAGAAGATCTCGGGGAGAAGGAAACCGCGTGCCTTAGTTTCATGGCAATCGGAGAAAGTGAAAACGACAGCGACGACAGCGACAATGAGGTAAACTCGGATTTACAAGATGCTTTTAATGAGTTGTATGAGCTTAGTAAATCACTAAAAATAGAAAACAAAAGCATGAAAAAGAATCTTAGTTTTCTTAAATCTGAAAATGATAGGTTAGAAATAAAACTTAAGGATCTAGAAGCTAGTCCTAAAAATGATAATCTATTATTAGAAAATCAAAACTTCATCAATGAAAATAATAAATTGATTGAGGAAAATGTTAATTTAAAGTTAGAAATTTCTGATTTACAGACTACGATGCATATTATAGAAAAAGAAATTGCATGTCTTAGGGAAAACTCTAACAAATTAATCAACAAAGTAGTTGATTTATATAGCCCTAAGATTGAGAAAGGATCTCCATCAAGGAGACCCGCTAACAGATCCGGATCCAAGCCCACTTGGATACCGAAAAAAGAATTGGAATCTTATTTTGTAGGTTTCAGGGATAACTACAACACAAAGGACTGGACCTACAAACTCAAGGCTGGTCAACTCGAGTTGGGAGAACCAAGGAGTAGACCAAGGAGGAGAACAAGAAGATCGATGAGACGGCGAACAAACGACGGACCCGCCGCACGTCGACCGCCAGACTAGAGACCAGCGCCAATGCCCAGGCCTCCAAGCTACGGATCGGAGCCCCATCCGATGTGACATCCACCACCACCATTCGGGCCATTTTATTGGCCATGGTAGGTGAGGTAAAAAACCATTTACCCTATCTTTTTATCATAAGCATTTAGATAGGGGGAGCAAAAAATTATAAGCTAATTGTCAATTTTTAAGGGGGAGATATAAAGTAGCTAAATTTCCTTTAGAAAGGGGGAGAAAAATAATAGGTATCTTGTTGTTATAAAAAAGGGGGAGGACATTACCTTTGTTAAAAGAAATTTATAGAAGAACATATTTTAAGGGGGAGTTATAGAAAATTTAAAATCAATCAAACCTTTTTGATAATGTCAAAAAGGGGGAGGATTTTTTGCATTATTATTTATGATTTTGTCATCATCAAAAAGTGGGAGATTGTTGGTGCTAAAGCACCACGATCATTTGTTTTGATGATAACAAAACACGTGTTATTTAACATTTACACTTGGAGTCTTAGATTTCAGGTCAATTGCAAATGTAGACGTGATTAGACGGAATTCGAGCTCGCATCCAGGATGGATTGGAGGAGCTTGATGGAAAACAGAGGAGATTCGCGAGGAGCGATGGCTTGAAGAAGGAAGGAGATGAAGAATAGGATAGACTTCCTTCTCTTGTACTCTTTGTTTTTTTCGTTTCTTTTGTTGCTCTTTATTTTTGTCACTTAGATTCATGTTAAAGAGCCTCAAAGTACCCTAACAGTAGTCATAGGAACACCGGCACAACCCTAGGATACTTAGGTTTTCTGTAGAGAACTTAGAAAACCAATATAGTGTTCAAACAGAGTTTCCAGACGTCTAATTCCCAAATCAGACGTCTGATAAAGTGTTTTAAGACGTCTGACTGTTGATTCAGACGTCTGATAACATTTAGGCTGGACATATTTAGTTCTGTCTGATGAAATCAGACGTCCAGACCTTAGACCAGACGTCTTGCAAGACGTCTGATGACTTTTTCAGACGTCCAATTAGTGGACCGTTGGCTCTCCTACCATACCCTCAAGGATATGACCGTTAGAGCCTTATCAGACGTCCTTAAGACCTTCCAGATGTCTGATAATTGACCATTTAGCCTCGACTGACCGGAAAATCTCTTCTCAGAGAATTTCTAGCCGTTGCAAATCCATTCCCATGAAAAAGTAGGTTTCCAGACGTCCAGACATAGTGCCAGACATCCTGTATGTCGTCTGATGGACTTACACTAGAACCCTGTTTAGATCTGATTCATGTCAGGGAGGAACCCGCACGAAATCAGATGTCTGACCTTGAAATCAGACGTCTTAAAGTGGTCTTCCAGACATCTGATACCAGAATTAGACGTCTGATAACCCTGTCAGTGCAATGATTGTTCCTGATTTCGGGTTGATTCACTTGGGCTTTGCACCCAACGGCTATGGAGCCTTTCCTAAGCCATCCAAAGCCTTCCTAAGGCCTCTATAAATAGAGGGGAACCTCTTGCACACCAAGATACACACCTAGAAACACAAGACACACCCAAGCAACATACTTTCTACCATTTTGTGTCTCTCTTGCTCTCAAAGCTCAAGTTCTACATCTTGAGAGCTTCAAGCTTTGCGCACCCGCTCTCCCGCCGTAGTTCAGGAGAGCGACATAGCGCTGTCGTGTTGTTCACGCATCCGCGTCGCCGATGCACTCCTTTCAAAGGGAAGCATCCTATTTCTTATAGAAGCCTAGGTTTAATATTACTTTGTTGGCTCTATAGGATTATTGTTATTTTATCTTTGTTATTTGGTTGGGTATTCGCTTTGCGAATTCCCGTCTCCTTCGTGGGACAAAATCCTTGTCGTGGAGAGAAGGGGTTGAGGAACGCTACCCTCGCACTTGTTGCGTGGTTGTAATTGAGGTTGAATCACCCTTGTTTAAAGTGATTCGTTTAGTGGATTTTGATCAACTTGGTTGATCGGAAAATCCTAACTCGAGAGGGTTAGGTGGTGGTTTTCACCCGATTTGGGTTTCCACCTAAAAATCTTTGTGTACTTTGTGTGATTGTATTTTGTGAGATTGTTTATATTTCAATTCCGTATTTTTTACGTCACGCTGATCTCACCCCCTCCGAGTAGGAAATCTACACAATTCACTCCATCAATGAGAACCACTATGGATCTAAAGCTCTATAGCTTCTAGGTCTACAATGTGTTCAATTCCATTCAAGGGTGATCTCATTTGCTCCATTAGATCACAATCACCCTCTCTGTGATTTGAATTGAATGGATTTAGTGAATTGAGCTTGACTTGGGTGTTGAAGTTGATTGGAGAAATTCTTGAACAATTGAGTTTTAATCGAGTTTAATTGACCAAATTGAATTTTTGTATGTGAAATTGGTTTGATTGCAATGGGCTTAAGCTATTTAGATTTGATTTTACTTGCTTCATGTGCTTACTATTGGTCATCTTTCTCAACACAGTTAAATAAGTTAATTGTGCTTAATTATGTGTAAAAGAAAGTAACTTAGGTGAACTTGAATTTGTGTCAATTGAGTAGTATAGGATCAAGTTAACCTAACATTTTAGATTTTATTTCTTTTAACTGGTTGAGTCTAGGTCATTCGCTGGGAGATATAAACTTAATTAGAATTCACCATTAAGTCTAAGCTACTTATAGAAAGTATAATTAAATTTATTTTAAGAACATGAATTTTGCTTAATGATTTCAAATTAAAAGAATATCCAAAATTCCGTAAGAAAACACATTTACACAAATGATCTTCTTTAACAACAAGTAAACATGTTTATTTCTTTTTATTTCAAGAGATTAAGGCAATAGAAAGTATTACTAATGGAAATATGCTTTATCACAACATTAAGCTCAAAAGGAATGAAAAATGCAAGAAATTAAACCATAAATTTCTCCTTTGTCTTCAGCCTCTTTCTTTCTCTTCTTCTTTTACCTTTTTCTCTTTCTTTCTCTTTTCCTTTTACTTATTTCTTAATCTTCTTAATTTTTTTTTTCTTAATCTTTCTCGAGCTCTTTCTTTATACAAGTCTTCTTTTCTTTCTTTCTTCTCTTCCTTACTCTGCCTTTTCTCTTTAGCCCTTGTCTGTTCAACCTTCCTTTCTCTCTACGAGCTCTCTCTTTCTTCTCCTTCTCTTCCTTTCCTTTCCTTCTTCTCCTTCTCTTCTATGCCTTAGCATCCTTCCCTTCAGAACTCTTGCAGACCTTTTTTCTGAATCGAATCGGTCTAACTAATTAAACCAAAAATTAGGTTTTTAATTGGTGTCTTGGATCGATCGGGGATACACAGCACCCTTCTCAGGGTGGGTCCTGACCCTACTAGGTCTAAGCCTAGTTTATTTAGTTTCAGTTTATTTCCGGTTCGCATAGTCTCGAGCCCATCCGGCTCACGACCTCCCAGGCCCATGCACACGCCCTCACGGGCCCACACTCACACACCCATAGGCGCACACACAACCGAGCATGCGCACTGCACGCGCCCACACACACACCCATAATGCTCATTCATTTCCTTGCGCTGTGCGCTGTCGACTGAGGAGCCCATAACACAAATAGCTTTTATACCCATGTGGCCGCTTAGGTTCTACCGAGGTGGGGACTAAGTTTCCCCCTCCCAGACCGAACTTCAAACGATGATTTCTTCCAGCTCAAAGCTCCGTTCCAAGCAAATAAAAGCTTGTTGGAAAGCTCTTGAGATTCTCTACACAATTGAAGTGTCAATTTGATACTCAGGGGAAATTAAGCTCTTCGATTTGAAGGGAGAAGGTCCTGAGTTTACTATGTTCATTTTGGCCTGCAGAGTGAAGTTTCAGCTCTAAAGTCCACAGACTGGACTTTAACTTCCAGATGAAGTATTAAATAGATTGAAGGGATGATTCCGCGGTTGTTGGTGGAGGTATTAAGCTCTCAGGAGCTTCAGGAAAGGTGCAGAAGCTAAAAGCTTCTCAGGGAGCTTGAGAACTGTGATTCAAACTCTGAAAGGTCCTAACAGACAGCTAAAGACCTAATGAATCAAATTAAGCAACCTCTAGAGGTTGTTATGAATCTGTCTAGGCAGATTATGCATCTAAATTTCATCACAAAGATATTGGCACCAGTTTGGGTTCCAAAATAATCCAAACTGACAGAAATCAAATTCTACTATATAATCCATCAGAGCTCATCCACATCTTATCTAAATCATTCACAATCATCCCAACAACAACTTGAACTCCTTAATTTGATTGATTGAATCCAAAATCCAAGGATCAGACTTTAGTTTGACCAATTAGCCTCGAATTTTGACTTTATGATTTTAACTATTTCAAAGGAAATTAAAGCCTTAAACATCTTCTCTTCAACTTTAGGAATCAATTCAGACCCTTAGATTGATCATTCAACTAAGGTTCCTAGGGTTCCAGGCCTGTCGCTTGAGTTTGAAAAGGAGTTTGTTCGTTAGGACAAACCAAGGTTTGTTACAGTGATTGACTGATAGAAATGAACTCAGGGAAAGTCTTTGAAGCTTTCAGACCTTTCAAATGAGACTTAAACCTAATTGTCAGACATCTCCAACTTTACCAGAGTTGGAGAAGTTGAAGACCTAACAGGAACTCTAGACACTAAAACCTTAAAGAAACTACCTCAACATAATCAGTAAACCTCAAATCGTTGATCTGGAACTTCACACTAAGTTTAATAGGCTGAAGAACTTGTTTTGACTCGCTAGAGCTTGTCAGAGCTCTGGTGAGTCCAGAAAAAGGTGAAAATGTACAGATGTTATGAAATTATACCATTAATGATTCAAAAAGCTTCCTGAGGTCACAAGGAACCTCGGGAACAAATTAATTTCGTCATTTATCCATTAAAGTGAAGATTAAACAGTGAATTCATTTTGAACAAGATCTAAGTTAGATTAGGCTCAAGACTTGTTTTCCCACTCAATTAAGTGGAGGAAACAAGTCAAAAGATATTTGCGATGATATATATGTATATAACTAACGATTTAAACTTCTCCTGAGCCGCCATTGACAGCTAGCTCAGGAGGTTAATTAAAATTGGGCATTTAAGTTATAGCGGGTAATTACTTAAATTAAAGTGAGATTAGGGCCCTTAGGTGATGAATAAATGATGGAGGACCCCGGTGGAGGTGGAAATAGCTCAACTACTACTGCCATGGATAGTAGGAGTAGTTGGTGGAGGTGGAGGTGGTTTAAGCGATTAAATGATCTATTCAGTAATTAAAAATGATAGAAATGTTCATGGAAGATTCAAGAAGGTGAACGGTGACTTAAAAAGACAAAATAATTGCTCCTGACAAGCTCAAGGAGCTCGCCGGAGTTAAGGAAGACGAGTGTGAAATCTAGCATTACACTACCTAATCTACCTAACTATCCTAACTAATCTACCTACCTAATCTATTGTTACTTGGACGAAGGGGATAAGAGATCTCCATCGATGGCTCATAATGGAGGAGGAAATCACAGGGTTGGCAAAAGATCTCCGGCGGGCGGTTGTGAGGTGAAGCAGAGGAGAGCTCCTAGTCAGCACTTGTGTCAGAAGACTGGGTTGACTTCTGTTGAGGTCTAGAGCTATAGAAGATGGATGGAGGAATACAGATGAGGCGTAGGAAGGTCGCTGGAGTTTTAGAGAGAATAGCCTATCGGGTTAGCTCAGTGAAGAAGAAGGAAGGGAGCTAACTTAGTGGAAATCGAGGGTGTGGAGGGGTATTTATAGGTGGCGGCGACTGAGATGGAGGTGGAATCTAGACGGAGAAGCTGCTAGGAGGGGAGTAACCACCGGTGTCTTCTCCGACTTCGGTGAGGTTATCTCCAACCCTAAAATAGGATTTTAGCATCATCCAAACTGGTGGATGAAAAGGAGATTGTGAGCACAAGCTTCAGGAGCTTGGAGAAGAAGGAATGATGTCGGATAGGCGGTGATAAGACGGTGGACACACCTCCTGTCGTCAGCCGTTCAGACGGTTGAAGAAGGAAAGAAGAAGAAGAAGTTTCAGGGACTTGTTTGTAGTGAAAGTTGAGGACCTAAATGAAGAATAAGGACCCAATTGAAATATAATTTGAGAACTAAAATGTAAACTCAGGTTTTCATGTTTATTTAAATTTAAATCTTTTTCAACTTTTTATATATGATTATAAATAAGATAATTATTATATTTAGATCTTGAATTTACATTTTTGACCTTTTTAGATTAATTTATTTAATTAAGTAATGTTACTTAAGTTATTACATACTTAGGTATATGTTATACTTAAGTTAGTTAACACATTAATTAGATGAATTAATAATAATATTTCGAGTCCAATTATTAATTAAATTATTAATAATATTAATTGGATGATAATATAACATTTTAATTTATTTTAAGGTCCTTTACTATTTATCCCTTATTTAATAATTAACCAATATATTCACATATTTCTAGCTAATTAACTAGGAAGACTAGTTAATTAGGGGTAATTATAGACCATGATGAGCTTCTCATCACTTACACCCAAATTTCAACTTGATTCACTATTTTTGTGCGTAGTCTGAGATAGCAAGAGCTTAGATTTTGATGCACGATTTTGAAGCTCCTGCCGTGACCAAAATTGATCTAAAGCATCACTTTGGATATCTGAACACCAATCAATGGTGTGCAAGTATCTATTGGTACTAGAAAACCACGATCATTTATTTTAATGATAACAAAACACGGCTCCTTTAACATTTGCTTTTGAGTCCTAGTTTTCAAGTCAAATTGCAAATGGAGATAGGTGTTTAGACGGAGTTCAAGCTCGCATCCATGGCAGATTGGAGGAGTTGGACAGAGGCAGAGGAGCTTCGCAAGGAGCGAAAGCTTGAAGAAGGAAGGAGATGAAGAATATGATAGATTTCCTTTTATTTTATGCTATGTAATTTTGTTCCTTTATTTCGCTCTTTATTTCTTTCATAGATCTTATGTTAAAGAGACTCAAAGAACCCTTAAAGAAGTCCTAGGAACACCTGCACTACCCTAGGATACTTAGGTCTTCTGTAGAGAACTTAGAAAATCAAAATAGGGTTCAGACAGCCTTATCAGATGTCCAATCTAGAAATCAGACGTCTGATATTGACTTTTAAGACGTCTGACTATTTGATCAGACGTCCAAAACATTTAGGCTGGACTTAATAGGTTCTGATTGATAGAATCTGTTGTCCAGACCGTAATCAAGACGTCTTAGAAGATGTTTGATACCTTTGCCAGACGTCTAATTAGTGGAATATTGGCTGCCTATGTAAACATTGAGGAAATGACCGTTAGCCTTGTATCAGACATCCATAGAGGACCTCAGACGTCTGATATGTGATCGTTTTACCTCGGCTGACCCAAAATCTCCTTTTAGAGATTTTCTAGCCATTATACTTTCTTGGGAATCTATTTCCACAGAACAAATAGGTTTCTAGACGTCTAGACCCTGTGCCAGGCATCCTGTATGTCATCTAATGGTCATACATTAGAACCCTGTTTAAGTCTGATTCAAGTCAAGAAGGAAACCCGCTTAGAATCAGATGTCTGACTTAGTTCCCAGACATCTTAAACAGGTTTTCTAGATATCTAATGCCTAGACCAGACATCTGATAACCCTGTCAGAGTCATGATTGATCCTGATTCCGACTTGATTTGCCTTGGATTTGCACCCAACAGCTATGGAAGCCTTCCAAGGCCTTCCAAGGCCTTCCTAGGCCCTCTATAAATAGAGGACCGCTTGGCTTGTGAGACACACCAAAGACACTTAGCACACACTTTCCACATCTTTTGTGTCCAAGAGAAGTAGTAGAAGCTCTAGCTCTCCAAGCATCTGTTCCACATCCAGAGAGCTTCATCTGAGTTGTGCACCCGCTCTCCCTCCGCATTTACGAGAACATCGTTGTGCCAAAGCGTGGTTCACGCACCCGCGTCGTTACATTGACGCACTTCGACCAAAGGAAAGTTTCCTAACTCCTATAGAAGCTAGGTTTAAATATTTGTGGCTCTATAAGATTGTTGTACATTTTATTATCTTTGGTTGGGTATTCACTTTGCGAATTCCCGTCTCCTTATCGAGACAAAATCCTTTTTGTGAAAAGAAGGGGTTTTGAGGTACACTACCCTCGGTCTAAGTAGTGTTATTGTAATTGAGGTTCAGTCACCCTCGTTCAAGTGACTGGGTTTAGTGGATTTGATCAACTAGGTCGATCAGGAAATCCTAACTCGAGAGGGTTAGGTGTTGGTTTTCACCCAGTTTGGGTTTCCACCTAAAAATACTTGTGTAATCGTGTGTTTGCTCATTTTTGTGAGATTGTCTATTTTAATTTTGTATTTTATATTACGTCACGCATACCTCACCCCCTTCAAGTAGGAAATTACAGTAACCTAGATGAGCAACTCATCTTGGCAAGCTCGCATCAAAATGCCCAGGTGGGTGACATCCGGTGGAGTCTATACATGATTTATTTGTTGATTAGGGTATTGATTAGGTCATAAATGGTGTTTGATGAAGGTTCTAAGTTGTGTTGCACATGGATTGCATGTTTAGTTTGACCCACTCTTCTGTTGTCTATGATGAGGAGAAGGGTCTAAACTAGCATTTTTAGAGTCCTGTAGACATGTGAATTGATTTCAATGGAAATTAGACCTTATGAGAGTGTTTTCATGGATTTAGAGTGAATTTCCTTAGATTTTATGCACAGTATTGGACAATTTCAGTAGCGGCAGTAGCTATTTTGTTGGTCTGATCTGGGGTTTATCTTTGGGAATTAATTCCTAATTTCAAGTGGTTTTTGAAGATGAGGTTTTCCCAATGAGAATATACCTTTTTTTTATTCTACTTAGACCTAAGGAAGCCTGATTGAACAGGTTTAGAAGGTTTGAACTAACCTTGCATAGCAGTTGAAAAGTGCAGCAGCAATACTGATCTGGGTGGAATTTCAGGGAGTGCTGAGTTGTTTGGGAGATTGAATGAGTTATTCATACCTTGTAATGTTAGAACTTAGTGAAAAATCATTCTTGTACAATGGATTGATTCAAATTTGCTCGAAAGTGGCTTATAATTGATCATGAGTTCATCGTCAGCAGCACGAAATGTATCAATCTATCCAATATGTAAATTGAAGGAAATTCAAAGTATAAATTGTGTTTAAATGCTTCAATATCTTTCATGTGTTGTGTTGAATGTCTATAAATGCTTAAACTGTTGTTTTAGCTATTAGAAATCACTTTAAGGCCTTAGGTTTCACTTTCAACATTCCTTTAAGGCCTAAATTGGGGTAACTTGTAATATAAATAAAATTGATAAAAAAATAAAATAAATAAAATAAAGATGTCTTGAGTAGGATTAGGTATTTCTCTGGGTGTATGCAAAATTTCAAAGCAATCCGAACTCTCAACTTGGTAGAACATATATATCAGCCGACGGTTCGGTCCACTTTGGAATTTAATAAAAGAACCAAATTTAAAAATCACAAAAATAATTTCTTCTCTCTTCTCATCCTTTTTCTCTCATCCCCTATCTCTATTATATATATAAAAATAATAAAAATCAGAAAATACCAAAAAAAAAAACCTTGTATAGTGTATTCATACTTATAAATATAATTTAATACTAAGTTATATGTATATATTGTTAAATATGTAAATAATGTACATATATAACTTATAATTGTATTCTATATATTAAATTAAGTATTTAAGATGATTTATTATATATATACTTTATTGTATAATTATATATTAATTTATATTAACTTAAATGTATATTATCCTAAGTAATTATAAAAACCTATGCATATGTCAATAATTATATCTAATACTGTACATACATAATTAATTAATTATTATATAATGTATGATACCTATAGATTAGTTTAATTATGTAATTATTGTAGGTAATTAAGTTATTAAGTTACTAACTTAAAATAAAATAAATTAGTAAATTAAGTTAATACTAAAGTAATCTATATTGTAAATGTACATATATTAATTTTAAGCATATTCAACCTATTTATGCTGTATTTATATTATATTACAGTATTTATAACTTAAATATGTACATATCTATTTAAAATGTGTATTTAAATATAAATAATAAAGACTCTAAAATAAATTTAAAATGTGTAATAAAAAATTTATTATATAAATTAACTCTGTGTAAGGTCAATTACATCATTAATTTATTAATTTGAACTATAATTAACAAATTAAACCCTAATTTAACATGTGCACAATAGTAACTTTAGGAAATTTTTAAATATAACTAATTAAGTTATTATATTAAATTAACTACATACTTATGTAGCCATATATAATGGATTTCCAAAAAAATAAATTAATTGAAATTTGGAATTAATTTCGACCCTCAAATTGAGGGCCAGAATCAATAAATCAGCACATGTGCGTGCGCTGCACAATGCCTGAGAGGCGCTTAACAAAGCACCACATCGACGAGCACGGAGCACGCTCAGTCGTATAATTTGAATTCGGTTAGATGTTTGGCACACTGAAATGAGAATTACGAGCATATACCTATATCCCTCTCTTTGATACGAGCATGATACTGAGTATTGTTGGGGGCTTGCACTGTAGTGGGCCTATTGTTGGGCCTGATATTGGGCCTGAATCAAATCGAATGACATATACACCTAATTAAACTAGGGCTGATTCATAGTAGTAGTCTGGTCCAGTCCTATAGGGTGTTGTGTATCTCACAAAAGGCTGGCCAGCCCATCAAAAACCTAATTTTTGGGTAAATGACCAGTAACTCTATGCTTGTGAGAAGAACTTAAAAAAATTGTAAGTGTTGGTGAATGCATGAACGCCTGAAAGTGGCTTAGTGTTGGAGACCTTGTATATTGTGTTGCGAGCAGTGTGTGTGTATATGTATATGTATATGTATATTAATATGTATAGTTAAGTATAATAGTAAATGTATATATATAATAAATAAAATATATGTAAATAGTGGATACGTATAGGTATAATATATATGTATATATATAAAGAGAGTAGTAAACACTTGTTTGAGCCTCATATTTATATAAATAAAGCCTTAACGCTTTAGTGACGTATGTATTCGTCACTATGGATGTGTATATATGTTAGTAAACATAATCTTTTGACCTTATATTGTATATATATTTTACTAAGGTTTATACTGACACATATATATGTTACTGTATATATAGTATATGTTACTAAAGATATTAATATGTGTTAATATAACTTAATATAGTACATATTAGTAGCTATTTTTATACCTATACTTCGGTATTATTTAGAGTAGTTGTATATAACTAATATAGTGTAGTTACACATAATTTTTGATGCCTGTTAGTTGTAAATTTTTTTAAGGCATTATAGTGCATATTAATTGATTCTTTTGTACATAATTGACTAATTCATTTATTAATTGATTCATTAATTCATATTGTAAATAAAATTGATATTTTTGGAATAAAAGAATATTTTTTGACATAGAGAGTGATGCATTTCAATAACCGCCTCCCAGTGAACAACCTGGAATAAACCAGTAAAAATTAAGTAAATAAATAAAATGATGCGACATCTGTTTACATTGTGATAAATATACTACAAAAATGACACTTAAAATATTATTTTTATTGCAACATGATTGTAGCTCATCACCAGCCCACATGATAGTATCCAAGTTAGCAAGCCAATGGACATCAATATGAATGTTTAGTTGGGAAAAAAAAATCATTTTTCATAGAAAGTGCACAAACTTCACAATAACTAAATATGAAACCAAATATGGGCTGGCATGTTGATAAGGATGTTTGCCCCACTTATGTATGATACTTTTGAAGACTTGATCTTTCGACAATCAAATAGGCTCACATAGACATGACAATATAAAAAACAAAATAAGAAAACCACAAACAAAAATATGGGAAGAATCTTAAAGAAAAAAAAATCAACCTTTATTATAGTTCATCCTTAAGATTATTAGATTGAACTTCATCTTGAATGCACATATGAAAGGAAAGCCTAGACTAGATGTAAGTTTCCACATGAACTCAATCCTATCTAGAAAAACAAGCAATCTTATAGTAAATAGCAATATACTAATGCAAAATAGAATTAACTAGGACTTTCTAGATATGTAAAAGTACAAGCTTACCATCTTTGCAATAACAACAGTAGGATCCTTTTCAAAGGGAGTTACTACCACCATTTCCTGGAAAAAAAAAATGTTGAATCCACTTTCTTGAACAAATCATTGCGATGCTACTAAAATTTCTATACTACTTTATACAAACAAGAGATTGAAAATATTACTTTATATAAAACACGATATTGCTTACCCTTTAAAAAGAAGAGGAAGAAGAAGAAGACTGTTGCAAGGGAAGAGCCCTACAATTGGGGTCGACAATGCAAAGGGCGGGGATGCAGGCCGTCGTTGTTGGCGAGGGGGAGTTTAGGGCTGTGGTGGGGGCGATGGTGGCCAAGGGCTGGGGTGCTGGCCTTATGTGCGAGTGAGGGGGAGAGGGCCAGCTGGGCTCTGCAATGGGGGCCGCCACTATGAGGGTTGGTATGCGGTGAGGGGCCGACGCTGAGAGGGTTGTGGTGAAGGGGTGATGGTGACGGAGGGTTGGGGTGCTAGTTGCTGATGTGAGCGAGAGGGTTGCGGAGGAGAGGGCTATTGGGGGAGTGAAGATTGGGGGAGCCAAGAGGGCTATTAGGGGAGAGGGCTTCGATCTAGAGGGAAGGTGACGAGAGGAGGGAGGGAAGGTGAAGAAGAAGACCGTCGCTATGATGATGGGGCTACCATTGCAAGCAATTGTCATTGCAAGGGCGGGATGCGAGCCACCGCTACAAGGGTGGGGATGCGGGCCATCGCTTCTGGTGAGGGGGAGAGGCTACTGCTGTAGCGATGGGGCCGCTAGTGCGAGCAAGAGAGAGTGGAGATTAGGGAGTCGAGGGGGCTATCAGCTAGAGCTTCGATGTGGAGGGGAAGTGAGGAGAGGAGGGAAGGAATGAGGGAAGGAAGGTGAGGATAGGGAAGGTGAAGATTTAACCTGCACCCAACTTTGCTACCGGTGACCAACAACATCCCCCTCCCCAATTTATAATATCTCAAAATTGGAAGGTTATAAGTGCCAAATAAAGTAGCTTTATAAGGATGTGCATGTAAATACGGAAATCCAGCTGCATATCTATAGTATTGAATTATTAAAATGAGGCCTATGCAAAGAGTCGTGGTTGAGCTCCGCTGACATTTTCCCTTGGCCTTAGTGTAATCTTTTGGTACATCCAATATTCACACCATAGAAAAGTTTACAAGGATTGACTATAGAATATAAGAAAAATATTGGTCGTTTTGACACGTACGTGGTGCACCTGATTATATTTTTTTACCACGACTTCATGTTTGGGAGACCAGACCATTATATAAACGATCTTCAGCTATTATTTTGTGCATTTTACAGTGGATACCCTTTTCATTTGCAACCTATTTTAGAGGTTTCCTTGTGAAAGAATACATTTTCTTTCCTCTCTACATGAATAGCTAATGATATAAAGACATCAGAGCACAAAATACACAACGAGCAACGTGAGCAATTTGGCCCCTCCTTTTTATGATCTTGAATATCTTTTTTTAAAAAACTTAAATTTCATCGAGGAGAAGAAAAGTTAAGTACAAAACTTAAATTTCATCAAGGAGAAGAAAAGTTCCAGTACAAATTCTCAAATAAGAAGTTATAGCAACATAAAGAAGAAGCCATCAGATGCAAGGTGATTTTCTACTTGAAGATACCGTCGACCCAAGGATGAGCACAACTCAATACATGTATCTCCCATCAAGACCAACAAGAAAAACAATAATGACAACAACAAACAACAAACCCATACTAACAAACACTAAATGTAACAACGAAGAACAACAACAGCAATAAGTTGAACCGAAATGACCGTAGATGATGGAGTTGGAGTGTGGATATATGGTCCAAACCATGGGGGGGGTGGATCCCTCCAAACCCATTGCATAGCCACTAGCATGAAGCAACCAACAAATAGTCGTAGCCAACCAATATCAACTCACAGCCTGCAAGCGCCAATGTTGTATCCCCCACAATTTGTTTGTTCATTGTTGCATTGCATAGCAACCACGCCCCCAATCACCCAATGCAATGGATACAACGACCCGACCTTGTAGAACACTCATCTGCCACTTACAACGAGTGGTGAGTAGCTAACAAAGCCACACACAATGGAGACAAAAGAGAAGGGGCTTGGGAAGGCAATAGCGAGCAAAATCAAAGGAGAGGGGTCCCCAACAACCGGTAGATTAGCCAACCGGGGGCCTTGATAGCACACCTTTAGGGTTTTGGAGGGGTGAAGAGAAAAGGTTGAGAGAAGACTCTCAAAGGGAACCTATTGCTAGAGATGTTTATGTATGATCTAGCATACTTAGGTCCATCGTGATCGGGTAAATCTAGAGACAACCTAGCACCTTGTCCTCTAATGTATCGGCAAAAGAAAAGTATCTCCCATCAAAATCAGAAGTCTCCGCTTTTTAACCATCGGTGAAGCCTAATTATTAGTGGTTTTAAAATTAGCTATAGTTGGATTAGGAGAGAAGATGTTGGCTTAAGTATGGTGGGTACACCATAAAAAAAAAAAAAAGAAAAAAAAAGAAATCGTGCACCGATGATTGGAACAAGTCTAAACCAAGCACAATCACTAATTCACATGTCAGCTTTGTAATTCCCTCCACTTGGTAATAATTGTGTCCTACCATTATATCCTATTCGAGGTTACCATCAAAGAATTAGACCTCGTCAGGTTTTTTCCCACCGCATGAAAAGGACAAGGAGAATGGCCCGGCAACTGAAGCAGTGACATTAACAGCATCGACAACAACAAAAGAGAGGTTGAGCTCTTGTCCCAATCTGGTGCTCACGTGAGCCACGTTTCCAAATACTGAATGGCAAGTCGTCGACTCAATCATTGAGATGATCCTATAATTTACACTTCGGTGTGGATCTAAATAAAGAATTGGGCTGACAGCTTGAATCCGTGTGTAGATAAGAAATTAATAAGAAAAACTGGCAGGCAGTACACGCGGGAAGGAGACATGCCACCTTGGGTGCTCAAAGTCCCCGTGTGAAGTTGACGTCCCACGCGGCTCGTTGGATTCCACAGATGAAATTTTCCCACGCCTTGGAGTTAGGACGATGGGCTATTCTGCAAATGGTGGAAACAAGGCTGTTGGGTCTGCTGTCGAGTTGTGGTGCTACTCGGGGGAGCACTTCCGTTGGATCTGTTGTGGAGGTGCTCGTATCTAGTGTTATTGTAGAGCTGCTCGGGAAAATTTTTTGGTTGAGTCAGCTGTTGCTTTGGCGTTACTCGTCTCTTCGTCGGTTGATTTTGTTGTGTAGCTACGATCGAGTCAACCATGTGGGCACGTCGCAGGTTGTAAACATCGAACCTGCTGTGCTTTGCGTTCGCAATTGTCATCAATGGAAGGTATGTGATGTTTAGGTCTCTTTTGATTTTGGTGATGAGCAGGTAACTTGTGATTCCCTATTTTTGGAGGAAGGTGGTAGTTTAAGTCACGTGCTATTTATGGATTGAGTGAAAAGTACATGATTATTTTATTAACTTTTGTAACGTGATACTGGTGGATGTCATGTCAAATTTGGCTTGTATACATATGGCTCGGCATGTCAACTAAAACATCTGGTTTTGATATGAACGTGTTGGTTTATATCTTTTCAGGCACGTGGGTTTATCATGGAGATATATCGATTCTTAGAAGGAAAATACCTCCCTGTAATGATTCATATATTTAGTTATGTTATTGGCACATGCATGCTTCAATGTCACGGTACAGATACATTATACTCTTAGTTGCAACACTTTAAATGTGTTAAGTTATAGTTGTAGAGGTACATGAGTTGATTGTGGAGAAATATATGTTATAATATGTATCAAATTTACTTAGTTCTTGTAGGCATGTTGTTGGAGATTAAATTAGCAGACATGTTTAATCAATATATAAATTCACCTTGTAATTTATGATTCTTTTACTTTATGTATGTGTTGAGATTTGGATGTATGGCACGCTTGATTGAAGTAGAAGTTCAATGTTAATTTCACTTAAATATGTTTGAGAACGTAGTATATGGAAGTATAGTTTCTCTTATTGCATCTCTTCTTTAATTTATTTTCATTTTAATGTTTTGTAGGTCAAAATATTTTACCAATTGATTTTAATTAGAAGGTTGTTGATGAGGTTGAATTGTTGAATCGCTCATTTGATGATTACGAACTGTTTGACATGGATTGGTGACTTTAACATGTCTTGTCTTTTTGAAATTATTCAAATCCAAAGACATGTAATCATAAATTTAATACAACTGTGGGGTTGTGTGAAGGGGAGGATGTGACCTAACATGAAAGAATTGTTGAGTCAGTTCAAGATGGGGGTGCTTTGATCAGTGATAACGTTGGTTGTGTACAAACTAACACCCTCATCAATGATGGTAGATTTCTCATCGACATGAATGGTGATGGTGTTGGATATGACTCTCCAATTGAGGTTAGGAGAGTTGTCAACGGCAAGAAGTTTAAATGTGTAAAACTCCCATTGACGATGGGATTTTGTCTAATGGTGAAAATATACATCCCTTACTAGATGAAAACCCTATTGATGATGGCAAAAGGGGTGATGGCTTTATTAATACCTATTTTAATTCATGAGTGAATATTTCTATGGCTTTATTGTACATGTTTAAAAATTTTACTTTTGTTGTTGTTGCTATTTTTTTTACATGGGTGGTGTTGAAGTTGAGCACAATGTCCCTGACAACTCAAATGAGGAAGGATTTCATGATGAGTGTAATATTAAGGGATGGAGTTCGATACAGTTTAGCAACTTTATTAACATTATTTGAGGTATGCTCACTAGCATTGGTTTGAGTTCCTATCTAAGAGCATTAATTATGATAAGGTGGTGAGAGGACCTTGTGTCAAGCACACTTGCTTATCTAGACCTGTATGTGTGTCTTTCGATCTTTTAGATAAGTATTATAGTAAACACTTGACATGGAAGACAAATTGCAAGGCCAAAATTAATATTAGGCTTTGTGTGGTGAAGTATGTTATTGTGTTTGTTCATCAAACATGAGAAGAAAATGCCTTTGAGCAAGAGATAGAGAATTGAGTCAAACAATCGTTTGGGACTTGCATTATCCCAAACACATGCTTCCTTTGCTAGTGAGATGAGAGGATATGAGAAGGTGCCCTTCATGCAAGAAGATGCAAGATATGAATTAAGAAAGTTACACAAATTGAGGATGTGTGAAGGTGTTGCACAGGCAATGCAAGATTAGTTTTATTGAATGCAAAGCATTAATTCCAATTTCTTCTACATGTTAGACTTGGATGAAGATGGTTGTCTCGAGAATGCATTTTAGGATGATTCTACAAGTAGGACAGCTTATAAAATTTTTCGAAAAGTTGTCTCCTTTGATATAACATACCTCACCAACAAGTATGACATGTCCTTTGCATTATTCATTAGCATGAACAACCATCGTTAATCAGTTCTATTGGTTGTGCATTACTATCAGATGAGAGTACTAGTACTTTTGTTTAGATTTTTACGATATGGTTAGCTTGCATGAATGGCATACCACCAAAGAGAATCATAATCGATCAAGCCCAAGTTATTATAAAGGTCATGTCTATCGTCTTCCCTACCTCAAGGCATAGGTTGTATTTATGATATCATGCAAAAGTTTCCGCAAAGATTTGCGAGTGAGCCCACTACATGAGAGGGGCTTAAGAGAATCATGCATTCGTTTAGAACCATAGGTGACTTCGAATATAGGTGGATGGAGATGGTGCATAAACATGTATTATATCAAGACAATGTGTGTTCCTGCATATTTTGAGGATATGTTCTAGGTAGGGATGATCACAGCATAGTGAAGTATGAGTATGAATGCTTTCTTTGACAAATATTTGAATTCTATAACAACATTGTAATAATTTATGCAATAGTATGGGCTTGCCATCTAGGCAAATTAAGTAGGTGAAGTTGAAGAAGACTGATTTCCAATCATTGTACAAGATTGTTCCATTACAGAGTAAGCTTCACATGGAAGAACAGATTTGTAACATCTACATCATCAAAAGTGTTTAGGGGATTTCAAGATGAGCTGCAAGGGACAATGTATGTCACTTGTTCAGAGAATGATAATTTAGCAAGTTTAGAGGTGTGTGAATACTCACATGAGAGAACGAGTGTGTATAGCACATTCTTTCATCAAGAGTCATGGATGTTGTTTTGTGAATGCTACCTTTTCGACATAGGGCCTTTTGTGCAAGCATCTTGCTCGGGTTCTTATCGACAGTGGCATTGATAAAATTCTTGAAAAGTATGTGCTTGATTGGTGGTGGAAGGATTTGAAGCTCCCACCAATTTATGGACATCAGACACTAATGCCTCTTGCATCGGAGGGTGCTAGTAAGCAATAAGAATATATGTTCACGCATCCTCAGATTTGATGAATTTGGTTTCGTGTCCGTTGAAAACTACAAGTCCTGTATCCATGCTCTTGACAAGGCTTCTTGTTGACAGGCTTAGGTCCTTTAGTTGAACTAAGTAACAAGAACCTTACCATCTCGGTTTAAATTAATATATCTTATTATCATTTATACATTCGTAGTGGCACTATTTGATTAGAGTTTATATTTTTTCTAGGGTGAGTATGGTAATAATAGCCAAAATATTGGTAGGAGGAATTTGTGATCCTAAGCATTTAAAACAGTGTCATTGACCCCCACAAAAAAAAGGAGGAAGTCAAAGGCGAAGATTGGTAATCTTAAGAGGAAACATGTGACATCGATCGGAGTCCTATTCTCAATGTGTTTGTTGCTCGGCAAGTTCAAATGCAGTAAGATATTTTCATAAAAAATAATCCATTTGATCTTATATGGTGTGGAATTCTTGAATGAAGTCAAATGTGGTCAAGTATTTCTTGTTACAGGAATCCGACACATTTTCTACTTTAGCTACTACATCTTCTTCCTTGCCAACATTCCTTCCATATCCCAGTCGAGTTTACTGGCAAGCCAACACAATTCTTTTCAACCCATTGGACGTGTTTTTAGGATGGGATCTGATTTTTGGATGACTCTTGTAAGGTCATTTCATCCTCATCTTCTTCGGGACAAATCATGTTACATCTTATAGGATTATTTATGCATGAAGCCATGGGTATAAAATAATCTAATCATGTTTATTTTGTGTCAGATTGCGTACCATGATATGTTTGCTTTCACCTTTCGTACGTGTTGGATGAGAAGCAATTTGTATTGCCATGCATAAAGGACATGCTTGTTTCGCATAGGTGGATTAACTTGTAACTGGTTTGGGATGATGGTTCATTTGTGTGTGAACTTGCCTCCCTTAATTTAATTACAACAACTCTTGCAATTGGGTTTAAACCACCAAAAAACCTGTAGGCATGTTAAGAACAAACCACCATTACTTAGTTCATATTCATTCAAGAGAAAAGTTGTTCCTATTATGGTCTAGTATTGAGAGCACATATGCTAAACATGATAAACACCTGCAAATAATTTAATCTTTACATGGCATTCACAATCTGAAATCAACAAGCATTCTATTCTCCTTGTAAATAATGCAAGTAACCTGTACGTGCACCACTTAAAACTTCTATTCTGTTCAAACCATAAATACTAAACCTTCACTGAAATCTGCGGTTCAACATAGAAGCCATCTTTAATGTAACATCACTGAAGTTGCAGATCTAACTAGAGGATTAAAACACCAAATTGACAACAACCAACCACACAAGAGAATGCCACAGCAACATACGACGATGAAATGCAACAATAGAGCCCATCAAAGAGAGCTGTGATCATGGTATGTATTCACCAAGTCCTGCATCTTCCTCCTGAACCCCTTCTAGCTAGTCCATGAGGCGAAGGATAATAGTGTTGCATGTACGCTATTGGGTTCCCCCCATTCCCTCTCATAAATTAAACCTGAAAGAGGCACGTCAATGAAACTATAGAGAACATGGAAATTTATCTGACAACTTTCATCCAAACTCGGAAGTTGATGTATAATCGACAGTCATTTTTCTCGAGAGTGATAATCTACCGTTATGCATGTTGTTTGCAATTGACCATCGAAGCATATGGTCAGTCCACTAAACTAATTAAGTACACGTTTAATTGGATCTTCGTTAGAGAAAATGGCTCTATACAATATGCGCTCTATTGATTTCTCATAATACTCATGTCTGCGAGAAAGGAAACAAAATAAGGCACGTTTTGAAGCATTCTTCCTCTTTTTTCCCAAGATTTCAGATTGTGAGGCTGATTTTCCTAGCACATTATCAAATTCTTAATAAAAACAAATCAAGCAACCTAGGTTTCTTTTTAACACGATGGTCGTACTAAACGATCATATCAAGTAAAATTACATATACTTCCAACCTCGTATTTCTTAAATCTCTGCTCACTTAGGCTGCATCTGAAAGGGGGTTAGTAATTAGCATTGACTAAGTTTTGGAAATGTTAAGGTAGAAAGGCAGTGGATTTGGTAATGACATAAGTAATAATAAATTTAATGTGAGGTTTGAGTTAATGTAACTTACTTAAGTAGAGAGTGGGTTCCAATTCATTTGTTTTATATTTAATGTTAAGTTTCTTCTCTAAGTTAAAAAATGGAGTAAGTGATGATTGCATGTGATAAGTGAATTAATATATTGTAAATAGGAATATGAGATACCATATCTCATAAATTGCACGCTCCATTTATATTGTTCATTGTATGCCCAATTTCCCCTGCAAACACTGGACCAAATGCAGCCTTAGCAACAATGAGTACAAAGATAAAATTGAAAATGCAGCCATAGCAACAATGAGTACAAAGATAAAATTGAAGAGAACAGAACAGTTGTCTGTTGGTGTTTAAGACCTTTGGGGTTTAACTTAAAATAATCTACCTCTAACTTAGAATGAACCTAAATAATAATTAACCTTGGATGAACTAATATCTGAATGGGTACCAGGACTAATGTATCAGTACCAGTATTCCATATGAGGGGTACCAATACTGGTTGACCAGTATCGGTATCCAAGCCATACTGCTTTGAGTTTCATATCTAAAGAAGTACTGGTACCTATAACTTACTGGTTGGAACTTAGTACTCACAGTGTACCAGTACTTGTAGTAAGTACCGGTACTCATAGGGTACTGGTATCCTCCAGGAAAGAACTTATCTCAATGAGTATCGGTACTCATGAAGAGAATTGGTACTTGTTGAGTACTGGACACATTGCCTGTAGCCTACCAGTACCGATACTTGTAAGCTGCAGGTTTTAGTGACATCAAGTCCAAAACCTGAGCTGTAACTCATGTATACCGGTACTCATGATGAGCACCAGTACATGCAAGTCCTAATTTTGGACTTAAGACGACCTGAAGTTGATCTGTAGTTTGCATGTATCAGTACTCATGAAGAGTATCGATACTAGCAACCTACAGTATATTTTAGGGTCCAAAATTGTAACACTTGAGTACCGATACTAATCTAGAAGTACTGGTACTACCTGCAGTTACGAGATGAATTTTATGTTTTTTAAGAATGTCAAAAGCTAGATCTAAACATATACATGATCTAATGATTCTATGATGAAATAACATACAAGTGTATATGTGTATGTGCAAACATGATCCATATATATAAAATACAAATATGTATCACTAATCTATTCGTATTCTATACACACATATTGAGTATAAGTGACATACTTGGGTTCATGGTGTCTACAAAAGAAGAGGTTGCGAGTTAGGCTCTTCCAAGAGTGTTCTCACCTTCTCTTAGATCGAGAATAATGAGGAGAGAAGCCTTTCTCCTGTGGTAGCAGCTATCCTACTATCCTTTTCTCTCTCTCTCTCTCAGCACTCGATGGGGAAAATGGAGGAAATGAGGTGAGAAACCTTTGGGAACCTAACTTCTCCATATTAGTAATTAGACAAAACTATTACTGTCAGCAATTTACAATGCCGCCCATCAAGGAATTGTAATTGCAAAAGGGCCTCTGTACATACATAAACATAACTACACTAATCATTTTGCATTTTAGCCCATATAAAACCAATAATCTTATTTGATCATATTAAATTATGGGCTTAAGATGACAGTTACAACACTTATTGTGATTTGATTATATCTATATACTTATTTACATATACTAGTTTATATGTTGGATTTTAATCCAATAATCTCCCCCTAGGACTGTATGTATAACCTATTAATCAAACAACATATAAAAATGAATTTGAGCTCAACTTTATTGTCATATCCGAAAATGTATACCTAAAAATAATCCGATCTACCAATTACACTAGTAATAGAGCCAACGCGGCTTTCTTTACATTCTAGTAACTAAACCAATAATGACAACGTACGTACACTAATGAAAAAGGTAACCAGAAAGGTGTGAATGTATAGCATGGAAATTACATGCCAATGTGATTAACACATGTCTATTCCCAACTGGTCCTCTGAATTTAGATCACCTTCAAAAACCAAAACCAAAATTGCTTCTCAGAATAGATAATCAACCGAAAACTTTAAGTTTTATTTATCTCATATATAACAAAAAAGAAGCTTTACACAACTTTATATATAACCAAAAAACTAAATAACTGAATTACCAAAGTTTGTCTATTACTACAAATAAGCACAATAAAGATTACAAACTCCCACTAAAGCTGAAATTTCTGTAGGGACATAAGACCCATAGAAGTTGCGTGTTCATGGAACATCTTAGGTATTATTCCTTTAGTAAGTCGATTTGTGATGGGAACACCATTATAAGTTATAACTAGCTCATTTTTTATCCAATTAAGTCAGTAAATGCTCCTACATAACTGTCAGAGAGCCATAAGTCACTACAAATCCATTCTGAGAGAAAGACAAAAAAACAAGGTTAAAACTACAGTTTTACCATCATAACTTGAACACAGTACACCCATGGATTTTCTTAGGGGTTGAATGAGTGTCAAATGGTCTTAAAAGGATTACAAGTGGGTTAGAACAAGTAGAAAAGGGTTTGCACATGTTTTGAGAATTAAATGACTTTTAATACCCTAAAAATAGACTCGCTTAATTAACTGAGGTTCCGGTCAAGATAAAATTCACCTAAACCCTCTAAAATTCATAGAAAAATATTCTCTTGGTTTGAGACCTTCAAATTGACCATCATAACTCGTTTTGACCCAAAACAGAGTCTCAGACAGACATTTACCCTAATTTAAATTTTTGCATAAATTACCCAGTCAAACATGGTCAAAACCAAAATCCAACTTCACCTTGGATTCCTTAGGTCTTGACCTAGTTTGCAACTTGGTCCTATTTGATTACATTTATGCCCTTAACTTTCAAAATCTTTTCAAACAGATCCCTAACTTTGTCGTCGTTCTCACAAAAAGGTCCCTGCCGCCATTAAACCTATTCCTACTTGTTCCAGCGACCTTAATTTGGAAAGAACTCCTTGATTTCTTAACGAATCCCTCTCAAAATTGAAAGGGAAGTTCGTCAAGGAATTTCCTTCCTTTTGAACCACATCTTGGGCAACAATTCTCGCCCAAATCCTAATGGGAACTCATGGAACAAATGGGTTTCTTGCTTCGGCGACATTTCCAAGCTTGGACGCTTGGCTTCCAAGCTTAAGATCCTTCCTTAGCCCTATAAAAGAAACCCTAGGGCACGGCCGTGCTCTTCAGCTAGTTTTTGGCTGGAGAAACCCTCTTCTTCTTCATCTCCGGCCACCTTCAGAATTAGCTCTGATGACCACTCTCCGCCCTCCTCCTCTGGTCGTCCAACCATCAAATTGGATGGCCGACACTCCTCCCCTCGTCTTTGTGAACCTCTCCTACCAACGAGAGGTTGTGCCTCTCCCTCAGTCGACGTGCCGCCTCGTCGCACCATCCTCCTTCTCCGGCTCCGGTTAACCAACATCAGCTCCCTCCATCTCTCTACCACGTCCCTAAGTTCCTCTGTCTCTCTCTCTCTTACTATACTTTCTTTTCCCAATCTCACAACACACGCACAACCACAGATCTGCCCTCAACACCATCACCTTCTTCAGCTTCGGCGAAGTTTAGGCGATGCCTATGTAATTTCCCTACGTGGAGGGGTGAGATCAGCGTGACAAAAAAAAAATTGCGGAATTGAAATATATAAAGCAATCTCACAAAAATCAATCACACAATGTACACAAAAAGTTTTTAGGTGGAAACCCAAACCGGGTGAAAACCACCACCTAACCCTCTCGAGTTAGGATTTTCCGATCAACCTAGTTGATCAAATCCACTAAACGAATCACTTTAAAACAAGGGTGATTCAACCTCAGTACAACCACGCTACAAGTACGAGGGTAGCGTTCCTCAACCCCTTCTCTCCACGAGAAGGATTTTGTCCCACGAAGGAGACGGGAATTCGCAAAGCGAATACCCAACCAAAATAACAAAGGTAAAATAAAACAACAGGTCCTATAGAGCCAACAAAGTAATTAAGAACCTAGCTTCTATAGGAATAAGGAAACTCCCCTTTGCAAGGAGTGCGTCGAGGATGACGCGGGTGCGTGAGCCACGCAATGGCGCAATGTCGCTCTCGTGAACAACGGCGGGAGAGCGGGTGCGCGAAGACTTGATGCTCTCAAGAGAATGAAACTAGAGCTTGGAGAGCAAGGACTTCAATTGGACACAAAAGAGTGGAACTAAGTTGCTTAGGTGTGTCTCTTATTTCTCTTAGTGTATATTTGTGTTACAAAGGTTCCCCTCTATTTATAGAGGCCTTAGGAAGGTTTTGGAAGGCTTGGAAAAGCTTCCATAGCCGTTGGGTGCAAAGCCCAAGAGAATCAGGCCGAAATCAGGACAATGATTGCATTTGACAGGGTTATCAGACGTCTAACTCTGGCATCAGACGTCTGGAAGGCCACTTTAAGACGTCTGATTCCAAGGTCATACGTCTGATTCTATGCGGGTTTCTCCCTGACTTGAATCAGATCTAAACAGGGTTTTTGTACAAGTCCATCAGACGACATAGAGGACGTCTGGCACTAAGTCTGGACGTCTGGAAACCTACTTTTACCGTGGGAATTGATTTCCAAACGTTGCAACGGCTAGAAAATCTCTGAGAAGAGATTTTGGGTCAGCCGAGGCAAAACGGTCATTTATCAGACGTCTGGTAAGCCCTATGGACGTCTAATAAGGCTCTAACGGTCATAATCTTGAGTGTTTTCTAAGCGAGCCAACGGTCCACTAACTGGACGTCTGGCAAAGTCATCAGACGTCTCCTAAGACGTCTGGTCTAAGGTCTGGACGTCTGATTTCATCAGACAGAACTAACTATGTCCAGCCTAACAGTTATCAGACGTCTGAAACAACAGTCAGACGTCTTAAAATTCTTTATCAGACGTCTGATTTTGGGATTAGACGTCTGGAAATGCTGTTTGAGCCCTATATTGGTTTTCTAAGTATTTTACAGAAAACCTAAGTATCCTAGGGTTGTGCAGGTGTTCCTAGGACTACTTTTAGGGTACTTTGAGGCTCTTTAACATAATGTTCTAAGGAATCAAAAAGAGCAAGAAAATAAATACAAGAGATACATGAAAGGATAAAAAAGAATCTATCCTATTCTTCTTGTCTTCCATCTCCAATCTTTCGCTCCACGCGAACCTCCTGTGTTTTCCGTCAAGCTCCTCCAATCCGTCCTGGATGCGAGCTTGAACTCCGTCTAAACACGTCCACATTTGCAATTGACCTGAAATCTAGGACTCAAATTGCAAATGTTAAATAACACGTGTTTTGTTATCATCAAAACAAATGATCGTGGTGCTCTAGCACCAACAGCCTATCCACCGTGCCACTGCACGAATCGCGTCGCTACCACCCCCACAAGCTCCGCCATCACTCCACGCACAAAAGCCCTAACTTAATTCCACCCATTGCTCATCCAAACTCACCCCCGAACACACCCATTCTCACGCACACAGTCTGATTCCTCCACGCATGCACGACCTTGCCACGCCTCACAACCACCACTGTCGCACTCGCCGTGGTCAGCCGATCCTTCCTGAGCCTTCTAATGCGGCCGAAAGGCCTTATTGTTGATTTCAGGTACTCGCCCCCTCCGCCATTGACGCAGTAAGCCTCAAGCTTGCTTGAAGCTTTATCCAGACCTGTAGCTTCAGGTCCTCAACTCCAAACAGAGCGGAGGTGGTCCAGGAACATACTTGCACGGTTAATTGGAGACATTGACCGCTCCTTATGAGTGAATTGGGCGAAGGAAGCAGCAGCAGCGTGCGCGAGCAAAGTGGGGGCAGATAGTCCCACATCGGAAGCCACTGAAGCGAAGCATACACATAAATTGAATTTGTCAATAAGGCTTACTGCCTCCAGACACGGGGTGAGGTCCCTCTCACCCACACACTGCCTCGTCCGTGACCTCTGCCCGCAGACCTGGCCTGACCCGTTAACCCGCCTAACCCTCACTCCTCGCTCATCACTCACTGCCGGTGAGCCTGGACCCGGGTACGCAAGGTCCGATAACCCGATTACCCTGTGGCTCTGGGAGAGCAGATCCTAAAGAGAGAAAGAGAGGAGAGTCTGCATAGGTAGGGGGAGGGTTTTGCTCTTGGTGAGACTCGGCTAACACTTAGCCAAATTCAAGAAGCCTCTCCCCTGCTATTGTGTGAAGAAAGCCAGCGAAAGAAGAAGTAGAGTTGCAAAGATAGAGAAGGAAAGAAAGAAGGGCTAAAGGTAGAAGAAGAGTTGCAAAGAAGGAAAGAAGAGAAGGGCAGAAGAAGAAAGACAGAGAAGAGAAAGATAAAAGAAGGGTGAGGCTTAAGCAGTTTAAGCCGTCTGATTTCCTAATCAGATGATTGGTTTGGTTGCATTTCATTTCATATATACATTGAATTCATTAGCTATCATTTTAAGGAGTGTTTGGTGACCTAAATCACCATTTTACTCTATTATTTTTGCATTTTGACACTTGATCCTAGTGCTACTTTATTCTAAAGCAGTTTTTATTTACAATTTCATAGCTTTCTTATCTTAAATTGTAATTTTTGAGAATTGAATTCTACATTGCTTCTTGTGTTCGACCTCGGAACTTTTTCGAGTAATAAAATTATTTATTTGAGCGCTATTTTGGCTATACTGTAATGCGACAATATTAAAACACCGATTTAGCACTTGAACAATTTGCAACCATGGAGTCTGTATTGATGTGCTCTATAGATAGTTGTCCATTTTGTATCCTTTCTTTAACAACCAGGAACTTAATCTCAATGTGCTTCGATTTAAAGGAGCTCATATTGTTATTGGAGTAGAGGAATGTGGATTAATTATCACAAAATAGTTATAGTGGCTTGTCAATGCCATCTATTATGTGCCGCCCCGATATAAAATTTCACAGCCATATTCCATGATTGGATGTGTCATAGTATGCTATGAATTCTGCTGCCATAGTGGAAGATGCAATAAGAGACTATTTTGTACTCTTCCAAGAGATGGCACCATTGGCAAGTAGAAATACATATCCAGAAGTAGACTTTCTACTATCTTGGCGCCCAGCAAAATCTAAGTCAGCATAACCATAGGCCTGAAGCTTTTCTAACCTCCTAAAGGCCATATAATTCTGTGTCTTTTGTAAATATCTCAATACTCTCTTGACTACTCTCTAATGGTCATGTCCTAGGTTTACTAGGTATCTTCCCAACATGCCTGTAATATATGCCAAGTCTGGTCTGGTACAGACTTAAGCATACATTATACTGTCAACGACAGATGCATAAGGAACTATTTGCATCTCCCGTTTGTCTAAATCACTTATGAGGCACTAATTGAAACTGAACCTGTCTCCCTTAGTCACAGGAGTATCCAGTGGCTTGCAATCTTGCATGCCATACCTTTTGAGTACCTTATCTATATAGCTTCTTTGGGATAAACCAAGAATATAGCGAGAATGATCTCGACATCTTTTAATTCCAGAAACAAATGAAGCACCCCCACGATTTTCATGTCAAAGTGTTTGGGAAGAAATTTCTTGGTGTCTAAAAGGATACTTATATCATTAATAGCAAGAAGAATGTCATCAACATACAGGACCAAAAAGTTATACCTACTCTCACAAAATTTATGGTATATACACTCATCAACGAGATTCGCCTCAAAACTAAATGAGATAATCACCTGATGAAACTTAAAATACCATTGTTTGAATGCCTACATGAGCCCATAAATGGATTTCTTTAATTTGCACACCATGCCTTTTGGATCACCCATAACAAAATGTTTGGGTTGAGCCATATAAATGGTTTTCTCAATGTCATCATTAAGGAATGTAGTCTTTACATCCATCTAATGCAACTTAAGATCAAAGTGGGTCACAAGTGGCATTATAACTCTCAATGAGTTCTTAGAAGAAACATGAGAGAATGTCTCTTGATAGTGAATGCCTCTTTTTGGGTAAAACTCTTAGTGATAAGACGCTCTTTGTATCACTCCACTTTTCCTTTTAAATCTAGTTTAGTTTAAAAATTCCATTTGCAACCAACGAGTTTCACACCTTCTGGTTGTGAAATAACATCCCAAACGTCATTGTCTTTCATTGACTTCATTTTCTATTCCATTGTTTCAATCCACTTTTCATGATTCGGACTTTCCATTGCCTGACGAAAGTTGATAGGATCATCTTCCATCACCCCAATGTTCATTTCATGCTCTTGGAGGAATACAACATAATCATCCGAAATGGCTCTCCTTTTTTCCCTAGTGGATCTCTTTAATGGCACAGTTTCTATATGTGTCTAAGGCTGCTTTACAGGGGCTAAAATCGTATCATTATCTTTATTGGAGTTTTCTTAAGGTGTATCAAAGACATGCTCCTCATCAACTTAAGTAACTTTAGGAGGAATAACTATGTTTTTCTCTTCAAAGACAAAGTCCTTAACCCTGTCAACTTGGGCAGACTCAACACTTTTAAAGAACTTGGCATTACCAGACTCAAAAATAACTTTAGTTGTGGGATCATAAAATTTATATCCTGTTGATCTTTCAGAATACCCAACAAAATAACAGCTAATATCCTTGTGTCTAGTTTCTTTTCATTTGGCCTATAAGGCCTAGCTTCAGTTGGACATCCCCACACATAAAAATGCTTAAGACTAGGCTTCCACCCAGTCCATAGCTCATATGGGTCTTGTTAGTTGCCTTAGTTGGGACTCTATTCAAAATATATGTTGTAGTCTTTAAGACCTCTCCCCAGAGTGAGTCTGGTAAGGAAGAATGAGCAATCATACTCCTTACTATGTCCTTAAGCATCATGTTTCGTCTTTCAGCAACACTATTCATAGTGGGCGAGCTCGGCATGATGTACTGAGGAGCGATACCGTATTCCTCTAAGAACCTGGCAAATGGTCGTGGACGTTGTTCACCTGATCCGTCATATTTGCTGTAGTATTTACCACAACGGTCAGATCTGACATATTTAATCCTTTTGTCGAATTGATTCTCAACTTCGACTTTATAATTTTTAAACGTGTCCTGTTACTGTACCTTTTCATGAATTAGGTAGACAAAGCCATATCTTGAGTGGTTATCTTTGAATGCGATAAAATACCATTGGCCATTCCATGCAAGCATAGGAAATGACCCATAGATATCTGTGTGAATCACATCCAAGACACCATTTGACCTAGTGGCTTCAAACTTCCTATTATTGGTTTATTTTCCCTTAATACATTCAATACACTGATCAAAATCAGAAAAGTCTAAGGGATCCAAAATTTCATTTGACACAAGTCTCTCTATTCTTCTTCTGGAGATATGACGTAATCTTTTATGTCATAAGAAAGCGCAGTTTTCATCTGCATATTTCCTTTTCACACCACGTGTACAAGAAAGAGAAGTTTCATGAAAAGAAGCAACAATATCCAAACAATATAGATCATCAATAGCTGAAAGAAAACCAGAACCAACTAATCTTGAATTAAAGAAAATATTTACTTTTTCATCTCCAAAATTACAAAAATAGTTTAGTCTATCAAGAACATAAACTAAAACTAAATTACACCTGAAAGACGGTACAACAAAAGTATTATTCAAATCCAAGTACATTCCAATTTTCAGTTATAATCTAAAAGTTCCTATTGCTTCTACTATAACAGACTTCTCGTCTCCCATGTACATGAATTGTTCAGCCTCATTTGGTTGTCTGTAGTTCATGCAGCCCTGTAAAGACACACTAATGTGAGTAGTGGCCCCTAAATCCATCCACCAAGTATGACTTGGTACTGAAATCAAATTACTTTTTGTACAAACCAAACTGAGAGCCGTACCTTTCTTAGCATGCCAGGCATGGTAGTTGGTACGGTGCTTCTTTTGATGCCCCTCAGCTCTACAGAAGAAGTATCATGATTTGGAAGACTCTATAGCCTTCTCCTTCTGCTTCTTTTGTGAAGTTGTATCTGTAGCTTCTGTAGCCCTTTTCTTTCCCTTGCCCTTGTTGTTAGAAGAAGTGGCAATGTGAGCACTTTCTGTCCCATCATGCTTCATTCTCTCTTCCTCTTGCACACAGTGCGAGATGAGCTCATTCAGAGACCAAGTCTCTTTCTGATAGTTATAGCTCACCTTAAACTGGTTGAAGGATGGTGGAAGAGAGATCAAAATCAAATGCACCAACAAGTCCTCTGAGAGGCCAAGTTTTCATGCTTTCAATTTCGAAGCAATATGGGACATCTCCATAATATCTCACGTATATTACCCTTCCCCTTATACTTCTTTGAGATGAGGTTCGCCAAGAGTGTATTAATTTCAGCATTTTCATTCTTAGCCAACCGCTTGGCAAATCGCTTCTCAATATCAACAAGGAAATCCTTAGCAATACCAATGTCTTCCAATATTGTGCCCCTGAAAGCCTCGGGTATGGCCTTCATTATCATCATGGAAATCCGATTAGACCTCTCCCATCTTTCCTTCTCCTTTTATTCAAAAGTACTTGTATTTGTAAGAATGGGAGAGGGTTCCCCAATTGCCAAATCCAAATCCATAACCCCGAGGACAATCAATAGGTTTTCCTTCCAGGAGTTAAAGTTCGAGACACTTAACATGGGTATGAAATTTAAGGTGGAAGTGAAATTGGCAGAAGCCATTTTTGAAAATAAATGTAGATAAACACATAATTAGCTTCTTTAAAACATAAGATGTCTGATTAATTTAATAACCTTATCACATGTCTTAGTTAACTCTATCAAGGGTCTCATCTTTGGACAAGAGGTTGATTTGTAATTAAAGACATGGTGTGGTATGTAACGATTGTTGGTTCAAATCCAAGTCAGTCATGAACCTTCCTTTAGGCCAATTCAATAACTACCCAGAAAACCTAATAACAAACACATCATTACTCCTACGCAAACAAGTGAAAATACAATGAGTGTGCACTCTCTTTTAGGCCAGTGAACACTCACTAACACCTATTGAACCTTTCATTATTCATAGATAAATCTAGTATTCACAGGAGAGCTCATTTTGGTGAGATGCTGCTTCAATTGGGTTACCATAGAATAATGTACCTTATTAATCAGATTATACTTAATTATACTAAGTAGAGAGTGGGTTGGCTCTGATACCAATTATTGGTGTTTAAGACCTTTGGGGCTTAACTTAAAATAATTATTCGGGCGAAATTGTCGTTGTTTAAGAAATGCGTCGTAGTATAGGACAAAATTGCTCAAATCATTTAAATTTATATGCTCAGATTCAGGAAATAGAGTCCGAGGTCGTTCATAGGAAGTAAAGATGCAATTTAAATTCACCAATCTCAAGAAATATAAGCAATTTGAAAGCAAGGATTAATCAAAATGTTATTTCAATAAGATCAGAATAATAGTGTAAAAAAGATTGGATTAAAATAGTGATCTAAATCATCAAATTAACCCTTAAGTTTAAAGCTCACAACCACTTAAATATTTGAACAGTAACAACAATCAAATATCTCAATAATATTAGAACCAAGCACAGAAGCAATGTAGCCAATCAGTTAACAGAACTAAGGCACAGATGCCTTAAACCTTCACACCTCAGAGGAGCCAAGGCACAGCAATAGCAGAGGAGCACAAGGCTCTTCACAAGAGCAAGACACACTAGCCTCGCTAAGCCTTCAGCGACTAAGTCCTGAGAGATGAGGGCACAAGAGCAAAACCCTCTCCCCCCCCTCTCTCTCTCTCTGATTCTCGTTCTTCTTTGTCAGTTCAGACCCGAGTGAACAGTACCAGGTAATCGGGTATATGGTCAGATGTCCAGACCCACCTGTGAGGTGTAGCGAGTGAAGAGTGAGCGCACGTGCGGTGAGTAGGACCTCACCCCGTGTGTTGAGGCGAATAGGCAGGAGAAGAAATTCCACTTAGGTGGTGCCGATCAGTTGAGCACAACTGATGTGGGACTAAATGTCCCCTTGTTCTTTGCGTAGCAACAGGTGAGATGCTGCTCCAAATCGAAGGCGGCGTGGTGCGGTGTCCAATTAAGCTCCTGGAAGAGCACCTGGGAGTTGTCCATAGCACTTGGAGATGGATTTGTGGATGATTGAGGCCGAAGAACTGCAGTCAAGGTCGGAGAAGTCAAGGGCAGCGACGGTGCTCCCGTGATGACTTGAAAAGAAGAAGACGGCCTCTCGGCCACATCAGAAATGCCCAGGAGGATCGCATGGATGTGGTGAACGTGATGGTGGTCGTGGCATTGCGTGCGGGTGAGTCTGGAGGTCTGGCGACCTCGAGAAGGTGGTGCGTAGGTGTGTGCGTTCGGTGGGGAGTTTGAGAGGCCAATCCCCTCAATTACTTAAGGGGTTTTGGTTGTGAGGACACAACAGAGCTTTTGAGACCGGTGGTGAGTGGTTTGGTGCGGTGTGGCGATTTTGTGAGGTCGCCGGTGGTACGCCGGAGACGTGGAAGATAACGGTGGCTTGGGCATGAGAGTGTGCTAATGTGGGTGTTGTGTGCGTGAATCGGGTTAGGGAGAGATGAGGAGTCGAACTAGAATGGTTGCTGATGAAGGAGATGCGGAGATGGCACCAACTATGATTGGTTGGTGCCAGAGACGAAGAGTTGCTCCGGGAGGAAGAACGGTGACGCCTGAAGGGGGAAGGAGCTTCTCACAGGTGTGGCGACATGCAGACGAAGCTGAGAAAGGCGGACCTGCTACCTATATTATGTGCAGTAGGTGAGGAGACTAGAGGGAGAAGGTAGCCGGAGCGGTCTTTGGAGCAGGCCGAAGGTAGAGAAGATGGAGGATTTCTGGGCCTAGAACTTGCTAAGGAGCTAGGCAATGCGATGGAGGTCCTTTTAAAGGCTTCAAGCAGGCTTCCAAGATTGGAAATAAGCTTGAGGAGCTCGGATTTCCAGGGAAAGAGATCCCTGAACGCATGAGCTTCACGAGAAGAATTGGAGCCCAAGACAAGGTTTAGGTGATTGGGGATTCTCTCAAAATCATTCCTTCTAATTTTGGAGGGAATTGATCAATAAATCGGGGAGAAATCCCAGATTAAAGGTCGGTGTTGATGGGTTCACACTATTAGTGGCGATAGGGACCTTTTTGAAGAAAATGATGAGAAGTTAGGGGGTTAAATGCAAAGATTTCGAAAGCTAGGGGCTTAAGTGTGAAAAATAGACTTTAAATGGACTAAAATGCAATAGGTCAAGATAAACTCTGATTGGACCCAAGTTTTGGTACAAATCTAATTTAGACCCAAGAAATCTGATGGTGAAGTTGAATTTCAATTTTGACCAAGTTTGACTGAGTAATTTACGCATAAACCTAAATTAGGGTAGAACTATATCTATGGCTCTAGTTAAGGTCGAAATAAGTTCCAATGGTCAGCACAAGAGTACCAAACCTTATGGAATATTTTTCTATGAATTTTACAAGGTTTAAATGGATTTTATTATGACCATGACTTCAGTAATTTAAGCAGATTGAAATTATGATTTTGGGTGCTGTATTGGTTCTCAAAATATGTGAAATCCTATTTCTGTCTGTATGGACCCACTTATTAGATTTTAATGCTCATTTGTCCTTTATTTTACCCCTGACAAATCCCTTGGTTATTCTGTGTTCATGATATGCTGTTAAAATTATAGAATTAACCTTAGTTTCCTATTCTCTTCTCAAGACAGCCTGAAGTGGAGTTATAACCCTCAGATGGCTTTGTAGGAACATTTATCTTTTAAACCTAACAAAAAGTGGCTAATTAGGGCCTATGATGGTGTTCCCATCAATAACCCACCTTTAACTTAGGATGGACCTGAATAACAATTAACCCTAGATGAGCGAATATCTGAATGGGTACCGGTACTAGTGTACTAGTACCGGTATTCCATATGAGGGGTACTGGTACTGGTCAACCAGTACCAGTTTCCAAGCCATACTATTTTGAGTTTCATATCCAAAGAAGTACCAGTACTTGTGCCAAGTACCGATATCTATAACTTACTATTTGGAACTTAAGCTCAAATGAGTACTTGTCCAGTACTCACAGTGTACCGGTACTTTTAATAAGTACCGGTACTCATAGGGTACTGATATCCTCCAGGAAAGAACTGATCTCAACGAGTACTGGTACTCATGAAGAGTACGAGTACTTGTTGAGTACTTGACACATTGCTTGTAGCCTACCAGTACCGGCACTAATGACTAGTATCGGTACTTGTAAGCTATAGGTTTTGGTGACTTTAAATCCAGAACCTGAGTTGGGACTCATGTATACCGGTTCTCATGATGAGCATTGGTACATGCAAGTCCCAGTTTTGGATTTAAGACGACTTGGAGTCGATCTGTAACTTGCATGTATTGGTACTTATGAAGAGTACCAGTACTAGCAATCTACAATATACTTTAGGGTCCAAAACTGTAATGCCTGAGTATTGGTACTCATCTAAAAGTATCAATACTATCTGCAATTACGAGATGAATTTTATGTTTTCTGAAAATGCCAAAAGCTAGATCTAAACATATACATGATCCAATGATTCTATGATGAAATAACAAACAAGCGTATATGTGTATGTGCAAACATGATCCATATAAACAAAATACAAATATGTATTACTAATCTATTTGTATACTATACACACATATTGAGTATAAGTGACATACCTGGGTTCATGTTGTCTACAGAAGAAGAGGTTGCGAGTTAGGCTCTTCCAAGAGTGTGCTCACCTTCCCTTAGATCGAGAGTAATTAGGAGAGAAGCATTTCTCCTGTGGTAGCAGCCATCCTACTGTCCTTCTCTCTCTCTCTCTCTGAGCACTCGATGGGGAAAATGGAGGAAATGAGGTGAGAAACCCTTGAGAACCTAACCTCTCCGTATTAGTAATTAAACAAAACTAATTATTGTCAACAATTTATAATTCCATCCGTCGAGGAATCGTAATTACAAAAAAGTCTCTACACATATATAAATATAACCATACTAATCCTTTTACATTTTAACCTATATAAAATCAATAACCTTATTTGATAATTTTAAATTATAAACTTAAGATAACAGTCACATAACTTAATATCATTTGATTATATCTATATACTTATTTATGTATATCAATCCATATATTAAATTTTAACCGAACACCGTCCACCTAATCATGGCCTCCTCCGTGTACTTAAGAATAGTTGATCATGGTAAGAAGTGGGGAGCTGACTAAGATGGGGAGTGGAAAGCAATCATTCGTGCGGGTGGGGGAATGGGCTGTTCGAATAAGACGTGGCACCAAATAGCAGCCGAGCAAATCATTGGGATGGTAAGGTCGGGTAGGCATTCAACATAAGGATTCTATACTCATAATTGTAGTAATATTTCTATGGAAAAAAAAATTGCACTCCATCAGTTCTAAGGCCTTTGCCATAATAACCTAATGTGAAATCCTCGAGAAACAAAAGAAATCCTCAAAGATCTACTTGGTCTATTGCATTGTTGGGCCTTCAGTGATCCAGCCGACAAGGGCACCAAAAAGCCTAAAGGAATAAAATTGGGATTGCCTGAGCCTATTTTTCGGATTTGTTAGAGAAAAAAAAGCCTGAAGGATGTCGCTGCAATTTGTCCGGAAGGGTGGAGACGAATAGGAGAAATTAATAAATTTTAGGGAGTTATTTCATGCGTCATGGTTAGGTCATCCTCAGGGAAAGTGACAAGGAGATACCACTATATACATCAAATCGTACACATATACTCACAAAAACATACGATATGTTCCAATCACATGATATGTAATGGGATATGTGACCTCTTTTAATAGGGGAAGAATGTCATGTATGTACGATTCTGTGCACATTTTAGAATACATGAAATATTTTCTTAAAAATAAGGAGAACACTTCATGTACACACATGACTTCCCCCTTATTAAAAAGGGAGTCATGTACGTGGTTGGACGATGTCATGTGTGGTCGGATGATGTCATATTTTTTGTTAGTATCAAATTCTATGTCTAAAGTGATATTTATGTGTCATTGATATAACTTTGTACACCATTATGTACACAACCTATGTGTCATGTTACGTTGGCATAACACATCATGCCATGTTTGCTAGTCATGTGACATGTTATGTACCACACCTTCCTCCTACAATAACAGGTCATGTCAACCACGATAAGTTAACATCATATATGCACCATGTCAATACGATGAGATATTCCATATTATGTCATATTTCATGTAGAACCTTGCATCCAAAACTATGTACATGCAATATGGGCGATGAGATAAAGTGACTTTGCGTTTGCATGGACCACATTGTTGGATCAAGGGTAGGGGTACGTGCCGATTTGGGTGACGCACTCCGTTGTGCGTCTCCTCTCACACACAAGCCTCAGATTCGAGTAGGCCACAACAGAAACCACTGCATCCAACGCACAATCATGGGATAATGCACGATCATCGTTGGTTTTGAATTCTGCATTGCAATCTTTGATCATCAAATAAATTAAATAGAATGAGTACATCGGAGTTGATTTGTGCCGATTGATACATTATCTAAACCACATGTCTTTGATCACCGCACAATGCCATTGGGAGTTGTTCATGCTCACCACAGAGCTGCCAACCCATATATCTTCCAACAAACGTGCTACCCTTTGGGCTTCATCTTGACCTCCATTGGCTTTAGATCACATGTGGTTGTCATTATTGCTTCTTTTAATTGACAAAACAACTCCAATGAATAGTGAGAAGATAAAATTCCAAGAGAAAAATGATAATCTCAAGAATGACTTGGCTCTATCATTGAAGTCGATCGATCATTTACAATCATCATACATTAAACATCTCTCCACTATAAATGTGGAAATGATATAACAATCAAACTAAAACTTGAAGAGTGCACGGAACAAATCTTATAAAAAAGTCTCGTAGAATCGAGATCTACCATGGTATATATCATGTAGAAATAGATAAGTAGAATAATATTAACAAGATATCAAACATTACACAAGAATGGTTTAAGATTTATGTTTGAACCCCTCTCTTAAGAAGAAGAGAGAAAATCATGGGAGAGCCCTAATGAGCAGATATCCTATATCTTCTCTTTGATATTAACAAATGAGGATACAAGAGTATTTATATAGGCTATCACACACCTCACAAATCACACTCACTATGTGAGACTAAACTCAACCACGTATATCCTCCAACACAATTGAAACAAAATCTTTTGTTAGTGATCATCAATGGCTTACATATTGGATTGTGCACTCCATGACAACCCTTTTTGAGCTTACTTTTGCAAAGACCATCCAGCTGTAAGTTTACTTTTTGGTTTGACCTTGATGTCCAACCGTTTGACAAATGATTAAACTTTCACTTAGAAGATGCTTGGATTTTGAGAGGGTATTTGGTATGCAAGTTAAGCAAGTTTAACTCACGTTTGCACAAGTTGTTCCAGGTTGGCTTTACATTGGGTTAAGGACGTAAGATCCGGAACAACTAGAGTTCAACACACACCCCCTTGTGGAATAAAAAAGTTTCGTCACTTATTCCCCAAAATCAAGCCCTTAACCTACTACTACTTGGATACAACTCCGCCCCCATGCCCCTCCCCCCAACCCTAATCATCGCTCTCTTACCTCCCATGAACTAAATTACACTAGTGATATTTAGGCATGAACATGTAAGATGTGAGTTTTGAACTAAATTACATCGATGATATTTTAGTTCTGAACTAAATATCATCGGTGATGTTTGAAATATCACATGTGATATTTAGCTTAAAATTGAATTATCACCTGTAATTTCAATTCTTTATTGTCAACTAATTATAACCACCAAAACCATACTTATTCCAAAACTTTATTCTAGTAACTAAACATCATACACAAAATAACTCTACTTTATTTCTTGACAAGACATCAAGAGCTACCAACCACGATGCACTTAGTTGTGGGCTAATTTTGTAGGTTGGTTAACTTGTAAGTATGGTTAAGTGGAAGGAAGGTGTTTGGTTTGATGGTGGTGTGATAAGAAATGGTTTTGATGTTATAGTTAAGGATTTTTTTTGCAATTGATGTCAAAGCTAAGTAAAATTATCCAATTTTATATTCGATAATGGGTTGATTTTTTCTTTGGAATTTTTTGCATAGATGCTATTATAAACATTTGAAATTAATTAAATGTTATCACAATCACAGTATTGCTTTTAGTGTTAGTGACACATGAATGAGGGTTGGATTGTGCAACAAGAATTTAAATAAATTTATCTAAACAATCTCCCAAAGTTTGACACCAGAAGTTAGAGAGGAATCCTTGTAGAAAAAATCTCTACCTAAATCTCCTAATCTACACCAACATTTAGTGCCATCAAAAATGTCACATTATTTTCATATTTGTCACTCCATTAGTGCTGTTAAGTTTAATAGCTATGGAGCAAAAAGTAAAAAATTATATATATTTTTACCCTCAAAATAGTTTTTTTTTCTATTCCTCACCCTCTTCCCCCTCCCCTCTTTCCTCCTCCACCTCCTCCACCTTCCTCCCTTGGCACGAGCGCATCGTTCCTCGGAGCTAGTGTTGATTTTTGGTGTGCATGGTAGATGATATGGGAATTCATGTTAAAATTAAAGATATTTGAGAGAGGTTTTTAGTGCTACATTAGAAGTGGATAAACCACTTGATAGGTATAAAAGGCATTTGTAGGTGTAGCAAAGAGCAAGAGGTGGGGCTGGGGACCACACACACGCATGTGTGCCCTGACTCAGGATTGGACTCAGGTGAGAATCAAGTTGGAACTAACTTTTTTGTTATGAGGAAATTTCTTTATTTATGAATTAATTTACTAAATTTTAATTGATTGGATAATTAAATCCTCTGTTGAATTCTGTAATGTCTCTCGCTTTTTGAAATGAATGTGAGAGTGCCACCAATGGAACAAACCCACACTCTTCTCTCATCACACACACACTCCCTCTCTCTATGTGCACGATATTCACACTGATTACTCGATTAGAACTTAGGTTGATCGATCAATTTGTGAAGGATGTAACACAATTTTGATGGCATTTGATAGATCAACTTCTCTTTTTGATCAATCAATATGGATTTTGATCTATCAATCTACCAGTTTTGATCAATCAAAATACCTTGGTTGTGTTCTACTAAAGTGATTAAGGGCGAAGCGCGTTGCAGACGTAAGTGTGAGATTGTCGGACCCTGGGAGTGACACACCAGAACTATCTGTCGGTAAAGTGGGGGCATCATCTCTTTAAGGAGAGTCCTTTACAGGTGCTTCAATCGTATATCCTCTCTAACTCTATCTCATTTCATATTATGGTGTAATATCTGGTTTGATTATGGTTTCTTGTAGATTTTTTGATATGATTTTCCTGCCTTTAATTCATTTAATCCTATTGTCATGAATCGATTGTTTATGTCATGCGAATATGAACCAAAATATAATCTATATATCAATTTGATATTCGCATATGCATTAATTTTTATAACAAGCACGATAGTCGTGATGGTGGGTACAACAGAGATGAGGCCAAGGAGTGGTAGGGTGGGGAGGAGGAGACCAAGGTTGGTAGCAAGGGCAATGAAGCCAAAGTAGATGACCTCAGCAGTAAGGTCAATGTGGTGCCAGTTGTCGTGGTGAACTAGGTGACGAGGGCAATGTGAAGGAAGGAGGCAAGGAGGTGGAGGGTGGAGAGGGAGGGAGATAAGTAGGAGGGGGAGAGGGTGTAGGTGGCGAACTGGTAGGTGTTGAGGCAAGGCTCAACCTGAGGTGGCTCACATTCCAAAAGGGGGTGGCAACGCTAGTGGCGATTGAGATATGTTCTAGTTGTGGAGGGTGACGGGGATGAGTGAGAGCTTCATGTACATGTGGCTGTGCTAGCGATCTAACACCTGATGAAGTGCGGGGGGATTGATGGGCATCGACGATCGATTTGCACTAAAAAAGTTTAATTATGTGTTGTTATTGTAATATAAGTGTTACAAATGTAAACCGATGTCGCGTTAATTTTATTTAATTATAATTTTTACTTGTTTGTTTTCAGGTCGTTCACTAGGAGGCAGTTATTGACATACATCACTCTCTAAGTCACAAAAATATTCTTTTATTCCAAAAATGTTAATTTTTTTACAAAATGAATGAATGGATCGATAAATGAAAGACCTGGTTAATTATTTACGAAAGAATCAATTAATATGCATTACAATGCTTGAAACAAATGTACAACAAACAGGCATAAAAAACTGTTTACTACTACACTATGTTAGTTATATACAATTACTATAAGTATACCTAAGTATAGGTACAAAAATAACTAATAATATCTACTATACTAAATTATATTAACATACTAATATCTATAGTAACAAAGTATATATACAGTAACATAAATGTCGTTGTAACCTTAGTAACATATGTAGATAACCTAAGGCAAAAGGTACTATGTATATTGATATATAAATATCTACAGTGACATATATATCTGTCACTAAAGCTCTAATATTGTTTATATACACATATGAGCTCAAACAACACTTATACATATACTACTATACTTATACATATATATTCATTATATACATATACATATTTATAATTATTTACTTACATTATACAAATACTATATACTTATTTTAATTACTTATATATACATATAATTATATTGTACGTATACATATATCTATACAAATATATACATACACAAATGCACACACAGGCATTCATACTTAGCTTCTCACGGCTCACTCCTCTCCTTAACATACATTTGGGCCGTCTAAGTTTTCATTAGACATCTATTTTCATTAATGGGCCAAAAATGCATTTAATGGGCGGGCGACCCACTTTTGGAGGATACACAGCGCCACAAGGGCGAGACCAAACTCCTACTAATGGGTCACCCTAGTTCATTTTAGGTGGATTTTTATGCATTTTCTAGGCCCAATAGGCTCAGCCATGCTCCTACACGTGCCCACACACGCACTCGCAGGCACATGCACACACGCACACGCCTGCAGGCATACGCACGTAGAGGAGAGATATGCTTGTTTTGGTGCCCACCACCTGACGACCGAGGGGGCATTAGAACGAAATCATCTTATACCACATGAAGCGGTTCACGTTGAATGATGTGGAGCTATGTGAGCACCCAATCAGGTGCTCTGTTGTGTTAATTCGTGTTTGAAATCAAGGATTTTGGTCCTCGATTTAAGAGCCTTAATCTAATCTAAATAAAAATTAAATTATAAGTTTACAAAGCCTATATATTTTATTTACAAAAATAAGTTATTTAAGTATATACTAAAATTTGTTAAAGTTAGGGATTTGTACATATTAATTTAGAGGGTAATTACATAATTAAAGTATAAATCAATGTCTTAATCATAAAATTGACTTTATACAGTGTTAATTTACATAATAAATTATTTATAATACATTTTTATTATATTTTAAGAACTTTATTTTAATTTATTTATAATTAAATACACGTTTAAGTTAGTTTTTTCACATAAATAATTTATAAATACCATAATATAATATAAATACAATATAAATAGGTTGCAAATACTTAATATAATATTATACAGGTGTACATTATAACTTATTTCAGTATTAAATTAAATTACTAATTTATTTTATTTTAAGTTAATAAATTACTTGATTAACCTAATAACTTAATTACCTATTGTAATTAATTAATTAATTAAATTAAATTACAGGTATCGTACAGTACATGTTACATAGTTAAATATGTATGTATAGTATTAGACATAGTTATGTACATTTAAATAGGTTTATATAATTACTTAGTTTAGGATACATTTAATTAATATAAATTAATAAATAATTATACAACAAGGTTATGTATATACAATAAATCATTCTAAATACTTAATTTAATATATAGAATACATAGATAAGTCATTCATATACATTTTGTATATATTATACAATATACATACTTAGCTTAGCTTTAATTTGTATTTACAAGTATATACATAGTATATAGGGTATTTTTGGGCATTTTTGAGGTTTTTTTTATTTTTCTGATTTTTGTATGTATAAGAGAGGTAGGAGATAAGAGAGAAAGAGTAAGATGAGAGAGAGAGGTTTCTTTTTGTGATTTTTGAGTGAGATTCTGCTATTAAGTTTCAAGGTATATTGAACCGTCAGCTGGTATGTTTTACCAAGCTAGGGGTTCAAATTACTTTAAAACTTGACATACACTTAAAAAAATATTGAATCCTACTCAAGACACCTTTATTATTTTTTTTATTTTTAATGTATTTTATTTATTTACAAATCAACTCCAATTTAGGCCTTGAAGGAGTTTTCTATAAAGAACCTAAGGCTCTAAAATGGACTCTATGTGCTGAACATGTAACTCAAGCACTCAAAAATGGCCAACACACAATATGAAAGATGTTAGAGCAATTAAACCTGATTTTTATCTCAAATTTCACTAAAATCCCATGTTGGACAGTTTGAGCACAAGAATGTTGCTGACAAAAATTTCAAATAAGGTTTTCATGCAAATTATATAAAATTAAACTCAAAACCTTGTACATGAATGCTTGCAACAGATGGTTCTAACATTACAACATAAGGTCAGCTTTGTTTTAATCCCCAAATCCACTTCAAATCTCAGCCAATCAGTGGTTGTTGTTGCTCATAACAGCAACTCAAATGCTGGAAATCTCAACATTGTTGCTACTATTGCTGCTCCAAAACATCAGTTCAGTTGCCGCAAAACTTCAAATCAAACGTTGCCTCAGCTATTCAGATGACCTAAAACCATGCTGCACCTTCTGCTGCAGCCATTTTAGCAGCAGATTTGCTGAACAGGAGTAGAATCAGATAACCAAGGCCTGATCTAAGGATCCATGGTGCCACTTAGGATCTGGAAAATCATATCTAGATGCTAACCATCTCAGAAAATCTATCTAATCCACAAAAGCCTTGAAATCAAAGATTCAATCCATAGAGAAAAGCTCAAGATCAGACCAATCAGAATAGTATTTGCTGCTACTAAATTTGTCAAGATCAAATCATCTAATCCAATGAAATTTAATCTCAATCCATGAAAACTCTCAGAAGGTCTGGAAACATCTCAAATCAACTTCAGATCTTCATTTAAAACTCATTAAACCTCTAATGAGCATCATTTTCCAGATTAAATATTGTTTAGATCAAAAACCCATGTTGCCCTGATTTGGCTTTTCATTTCATTTGATTTCTGAATAAATCATTTGATCTGCTTAAACACCATTGATTGGTTTCAAGGTGATCTAGTGACTAACTCAGAATCATTTGGGTCATTGTTTGACCTCAAATCAATAGCACTGATTCTCCCTGGTCAAACTATCCAAAACAAAGCTTAAAATTGAGTACATCTCATCCACAAATTAAAAATCAAATCCAACACCTTAGATTCATTGCATCATACCCAATTTAGCAATTAAAACCTTGAATCACTCAATTAAATTCGATTAAAATCGAATTGACTCCAAATCGCGAGATTATGCGTGAAACACAAATCCGAAAGAATCAAGTGAATCAAGTCAATTAAGTCAAGATCGGGGTCCTTGTAAATTGATGGAGTGAATGGGAAGACCTCCAAGTGATTGTGAGCGTTATCTAGATCATGAAATCCGAGAATTTTAGATCTAGATATGCTTGGATGGATGGGGTGAAATGTGAATCAAATTGTGCGGGAAATCAGCAGAATGTGGATAATGAGGTGAAAAGGAAGATTAATGAATCGATATGAGCGTGGGAAAACACCTCTCCGATCTGAATTAATTGGAAAAGGCGAAATCGAATCTATTCTATTCTACTCCTAACCTATACTAAACCGTTCATCAATCCATCATCTAAACTACTACATGATCTACAGTACTCTAATTACTAATCTAATATAATCTAGAAAGCTGCAAATCCTATCTAGCAGAAAGAATGGGGTTGCCTAGATCCAAAGCTAGCGGCTAAGGAGGAAGAAGAGAGGGCGGTCTCCAGCGAGTGAAGAGCCCTCTAGTGGAGCTCCAAGGTTGTCCTTAGGCGTACGCTATCCTTAGCGGTAAGGAGGAATTGAAGATGAAAAACCATGCCCCTATTACAGGCGCAGCAAGTGAAATGGTTAGAAGTTGCTAGAAAGGGAGGGAGGGATCAGCTCAAGGAAGGAGGGGAGTCGATCACCTGCACACGAGCTCAAGGAGGTGTTTAAGTAGGCATTTGAGTGAATCAAGACACCACTATGGTGAGATTAGTCTAATAGGGTTTCGACTGTGAAATGGAGAGAGAGAGAGAGAGGTGTGCAAGCGTCCAAATCAAATCATGGCCGATAGATGGGATCTGAGGTGTGCGGTGATGCCACGTGCAAAGGTGCGCGAATTTTGAATTGGGAACGACTGTTGGATCGTGGTTCCAAGGGATCGACGGCTCTTGCAGGTTGGGTTCTTCGCAAGCTACAGGAACCAAGCACGCAACAGGTGTGTTGGAGATTTTGCAAACCAACTCTTAAGGCGAAACGGTGGAAGAATTATGAAGAAAACCCATAAGTGGAGAGGAAGACTTGCGGAGCAGTCTCTGCGTGTTACAAAAAGATCCCTGATGGCTTACAAATAGGTCCTTGACAATTTAAATGTGAATAAAATGTTATGACCTAAGGACCTAGATGTAATGTAATGATTGCAAGGTCCTAATGATGTCTAAATACAACCAATTTTTTATTGAAGTGTAATTGAACATTTAGAAAGTTAGTTTCTTTTTCAATTTGATCTTTTGAACTCATAAATGTGTTAAATTTGCAAATGAATCATCAATTTATATTTTTAAATAGAATATCTTATTTTATGACCTAATTTACATTTTTAGCATAAGTTTTCTGTTTTATTTCATTTCTGTTATTTCTCACAGTTAACCCATTTCATATGTTAATTATGTAGTGTTTAATCTAGTTTCTAACTTAACTTAAGCATATTAGCTATGATGAACTACACTTCATCAATTGACATGGCCACGCTCTACTCCACCAACAAGCAGGGGAGGTACTACTGCCAAGGAGGGGTCAACGCCATCCCAGTGATGGTGATCCTTTCTGGGGACTTGTCGATAATCTCAGGCTTCCTAAAGGTTGGCATTTTTGTGAACACCTGGTGGGAGTTTGAGGTGATGTACGACAACTTGTGGTTCATGAGCTTATTCGTGTCTAGGTTGGTGTGTTGGGCTCTATCATCGATAACAAGAGTAAGGAAAGATGTGGATTTAAATATAATGGGGAGGAAGGGGAGGGAAAGGTAGGCAAGGTGCCTAGTGTGGCAGCAAAGGAGGTAAGGCGATGGGTGGTGAGAGGAGGAGGGTGAGCGTGAGCGTCTTGCAGTGGGATGCAATGAGGAAGTCACTAGCAAGGTGAGGTGGCTTGTAACAAGAGAGGTATGGGGAGGTGTGGTAGGAGGGAGAGGCCTGGGGGGAGTTTTAGTCAGGGAAGGTGGAGGGGGAGGAGGAAGGAAGAGGTGGAGGAGGGTGGGAGTGAGGAAAGAGGGTGAGGAATAGAAAAAAAAATGTTTTGAAGGTAAAAAAAAAAGGTTTCTTACTTTTTGGTCCATATCCATTAAACTGAATAGAGTGGTAAATACGAAAATAATGTAACTTTTTTAATGGCATTAACAATAATATTAAGAATGTGATGATATTTAATTAATTTTAGAAGGTTATAATGGCAGCAACGTAAAAATCTCTCTTTTTTTGTTGAGGGTGAGTAATATTGGTGTAGGAATGTACTTTATGTTGCAGGAATTTGGTGATTCTCACAAAGTTTAGTTTTTCTTCTCCTTAAATGATTTTTGTTACTGGTCATTAACTTCCATGGTAACACAAAAATATACATTGTATAATAAATAAACATATATTATAGGACTGTATATGTATATATGGATAAAAATTTTGCATACAGTGCTCAAAAGAGGTCATTTGAGCATTAATCCTTAGCCAATAGATCTCAATTATATGATTATTAATAAAACCACTATATTTGAATTGAGCAATTTCTACATCAGGTAAGAAAATATGAAAATACCAAAAAAAATAACGTAACACATTAGCGACAAAGATCGCTTCCTTAGATGATTGAGTGACTAGCATTTCACATAAAGAAATTAAAATATTCCTTAAAGAGCATTTTGACAACCCACGTAATAGAATCAAAGTTGTAATATAATTGTATAAAGAATTGTATTACAACGATATAATAGTCGTAATACATCAATTAAATAAAATTTTAATCATGATATTTGTAATACAAGCCTGATGATTGAAATAAATTGTAATACAATCTCGTAAAGAGTTGTAATATATCAATTAAATAAATTTTTAATTGTGATACTTGTAATATAACTTTATTTTGGTTAAAGAAGAGAGTTATAATATGATAAAATATTATTACGATCTAATTATTTTTCAATAATAATATAATGATTGAGTAAAGGTCAAAATGGTGACACGAGAACCAAAGCGGTAGTATAGCAATAGAGGCAACAACATAGTCAACAAGGCAATATGTCAGAAATAACTCTCCCTATATAATTATTGTTGTCTTCCCCAATAACAGAGAAAATGATCCGTTATAAAAGGGAATTTCATATATCCAAAATGGGGAAAGATCGCTTACATGTACTCCCAACATATCTCTATTGAATGGTTGAGGGTTAGATCTCCTCTTTAGATGTACACTTGTAGATGGAATTGGGTCACCAACTCGTTGTACTTATCGTTCACTATTGGCATACTTGTGATACTCCTAAATTTCCCATCGAGTTCGTTAAGTTCGATCACTACATAGGCTACAATGCCTACAATTACATTTAATGTACATTTGTCAATATTGTTACCAACTCTCCTTTTATCCCAAATGGCTATTAACATGATAGCAAGAGCCCTACCTAACCGGGCTACACTGTGAAATGTAATATATCACCTTATGATTGTAGAACGAGTTTGTTTTAATTGAAATCTACCATCCCTTTTCATATGAGAGGAAGGGGATATATATTTCAAGTAAATCAAGAGCACAAAGGTATTGAAAGTTTACTATCATGAATGAAAGGTCAAGAATCTCTGGTAACAACATATTTCACTCATATTCACTTCATTGTATGTCATATAACTAATGGACATTGATGGGTCCTATGGGGGAGAATTGCTTGCTTGGTTTGGCTTGCAGCCAACCACTAAAAGTTCAGGCCTACATCTTGGGAGAGATTTCGGTCTTCTTTTATTATATTGTATAGTAGATTACAAGAGGGAAGATCTTTGGATCAAGTTCATTTGGATTGAAAGCCCAAGATTAGATGGATATAAGGAATTAATGCTCGAGGGAATAACATTGAATGTGAGCATCTCCTCCTCCCCTCCTAGGAGCTTCTCCATAAATACTCGATCGCTAACTACCTACAAGTAAAGAGTTGTCATGGGATGTTGCTTGAAAGTTGTAGTGCTGTTTAGTCCTTCAAGATGGCTATGTTAAACTAACCATGGTGATGTATTGTCAGGTGTCAACTTATATAGTCCCTTGTTAGGTGGAAAGGAGTGCCCTTAACTACAATAGCATCTTGGTCCGTACGTCGTTTGCTGCTTTGCATTTGGTTGGGTCTTGCATCAACTGAACCTATCTATGTCTGGACCTGGTGTTGTCCAAGCCCATTGTTGCCCAAATTGAGTGTTGTTCGAACTTAATATTTATTGTCCAAACCCAACGCCCTTCAAGGGGGGAGGTCCAAATTTTATTCTCCTTGACAGAAACGACTTCTATGAATTCCCCCTAGGGGTCGGGAATATTCTTTAGCTAACCTTGAATAGTCTAGTAGACCAGCCAAGGGGAGTGAACCAAAGCTCAACCCCATCAAACACTAGTTAAGAAATTTACCCATACGAGCATCTCTTCAAACCTAGCTCTTTACCTGGCTAAGTGGAGGTGAAGATGTGAATGAAGAAATTCCAAGGAGGAGGATGGAGCATAATAAAAATGATGTAGGCATATACCCACATCTAATAGAGCACCCATTTGAGCATCTTGGTGAAGTTTGGGTTTAATTTGTTCCGAAAGGGATCGTAATAATAGGTGATGATGGAGGCAACGGAGGTTGCAACATAGAGGTGAAGGGAGTAGTGGGGGAATGAGCAGGAAGAGTTGCAGCTAATTAAGGTATATACTTGTAGGTCTGAGACGGTGGGAAAAGGATGAAGGATGTATAATGATCAAGTGTTATAACATCACATAAATACTATATCATGGCTATTAATTGTAAAATCGTTGCCACATAGCATTCATTTTGCAATATTGAGCATTATGGCATTGCATAAATACTATATCATGGCTATTAATTGTAAGATCAATGCTACATAGCATTCATTTTGCAACATTGAGCATTATGGCATTGCATAAATACTATATCATGGTTATTAATTGTAAGATCGATGCTACATAGCATTCATTTTGCAATATAAATATTGCAATACTACATGGCAATGGAGAAATTAAGTAGAATACAGTAAGAACTACAAATTAACTCAGTACATAAGGCCCTGGGGCAAACATCTAACTTGAATCTTCCAATGAGGAACCACCTTAATCATCTTGTAATTTGATCCCACTTTAGAGATTCATTGGCAAATGTTAGACCCAAACCATAAAATTCTATTGCAGTGATATCATCAATCCTTTTTGCCATCTCTGATGACATGCGGTTCACCCAACCTCCCACCTCACCACGTCTGAAGAACAACTTGTTGCTAAAAACTTTGACTGATAAGCCCTTCCTTGTGCCATTCATATTTACCTCCAATTTGGTCAAGGTCTTTAAGCTACAAAGCTCAATAATTTTCTCAACCACACCACCCTCTTCATCTTCTTGAGAAAAAGGATTTTCCATGAAGTTGGCTAGCCTTCTCAAGGTACCTCTTTCATCTCTTTTGATATCTTCATACTTCAAAAACAAAACGTTATTAGGATTCTCTAGAGACTCCTTCCAATAGTCGAGAATGTGATCCCATATGGGTCCCCAAGTGCCTTTTCCATTCAAATAGGGTTGGATGAAGTCCTCTAGACTGATGGGTTTCTCGTTGATGCCCATTACAAATGGCCATAAAGAGATTAAAGTATCCTTTGGTTCTTGCATACACACAAAGAGCATAAACATTTCTTGCATATTCCAAACTCAAGCCACTATACCAAACAACAAATCATCGTGCATAGGAACTTAATATGATAAAATTTGTTAACATGAAAGATAATACTTAATTTGGTATCTTATTAAATAAGTTGGTTTCATCAATTGTATGTATATTTCTTAAATATTAGTTTCATTGAATGTTTCTTAGAGATATGTTCTTGTTTCGACAATTGAGTTGCAATATTGTTTCTAAATGTACATTTGATAGACTGGCTTCTCAGACCTCTTGTATTTTGGTAGGTATAAAATGAACCTTACACATACCATGATGTTGGCTTTAACTTTGAATATTTTGTATATATGTGGATATCGAAGTTGTCTGAAAAATATGCCAACTTGTTTTTATTTCTAAATGCTTGGATGGGATTTCTGTTTTGTGGAACATGCCTCCACTCTTTATTAAAACCCTACTCAGCAAAATTTTGCCTATATGCAAATGATCACTTGCTTTGATGGAGAGGGTCCTAAACCCTACTAAGAAAAGTAAATAAACGTACTTTAAAATACATTTTGTAATACACATATGAAAGTGATGGTTTAAACTAATGTTCTTTATTTTCCACAAGTGAAAATCATTTTTTATAGTTGAAAAATTACTTTCCATAGATAAAAGTCATGTTCCAAGTGAAAAATTATTTTCCACTAGTGAAAAGGTAAAATATATTGGTATATTTTAACTTTTAACTGATGTATTTTGATTTTCATTCGATGTATTTTGATTTTCAACAGGTGTATGTTTATTTTCAATCAACTGAAAATCATTTCCAAACAATATATTTTTATCTACTTGATTATCAACAGATTGATTTTATTTTCGACGAATTGATTCTTTAACATGCATTATAAAATACGTTGCAATACCTATTTCCGTGCTCACGTTCAAAATCATGATCTGTGCCTGCTTGAACATTCGCACGATTGTGATAAATGGAGGGAGCACGTATTTCCATGTCTCAAAAAGATAACTTTGATTTGAAAAGTCCAAGACAAAAGAATATGCGGAGTGCTCAACCAAAGAAATTCATTTTTAATCATAATATATAGACAAAGATGTGGGTTGTTCTTGGGTCAACGAATTTTATACTTAGTGGTTGAGATATGTGCACTTCAATAAATTATTTTACAATTAATGTGATACGTGTTTTGCCATTTTGGTCTAAAAATATCTATTTGACTTGGAATAGATTGCAGAAAATGAAAGTAACAAAAATTATACACACACAGCTATCAGCCTGAGTAGAAAGTTCCAACCATCAATATATATATATTTACGTCTTTAGATGCTTGCTATCATCTCAATGAACTAATTGACTTGTGTAATCTCTATCACTAATACATATAACTTACCTATTTTCGCAATCCTGTGGTGTGTCACTATTTTTTCAATGTCCCTCTACTTACATACATACAAATATGTATATCAATACAAAGATACACCGACAATATTACTTTGTTAATAAAAATTGTGATATTAAGACACAACTAGCTAATGGTAGTGACTAGGAGTGTCAAATGAGTTGACCCAACCTAATTCATGTTGGAGGTGACCTCAATCACTAACCAAATGGGCCAATATTCTTCGTATGATACTTGACTCACTAAACCAAATAGGTCCATATCCTCTAGCGCAGAAGTCTAGACCCATTAATCAAATAAGTCCACTTGGCTCACCTAAGATCGACCTATCAACTAAATGCCTCTGGTTTGGATCAAGTCTATCCAGATGAATTGAGTTAATTTTGGCATCCCTAGTAATATAAGGTTAAGCTAATTAGCAACCAAATATGCTCTAGATTGTAAATCTTTTACTTTCTATCTTGTAGTGTGATAAATCTTAAAACTTATGTTAATTTTTTTATCTTGCCTTACATCTTAAAATGCCAAATTCAATCTAAAAAAAACATAGAATTTTGCAATTAAGGTTACGTTTAGCAATCGTATAACAGTTGGGATAAGATATTAAAGGAGGGTTAGGGGGAGGTGAGTATAGGTTTCAAGGAACTATCTCTTTCGACATATATTCTCTCTTCTCATCACATCAAAATCCACTAATACTCTCTTTTATCACATATAACTCAAAAAATGTTACTTAATAATTACAATTCGTCACATCAAAATCCACTAACTCTCTCTTCTCTCACAAAACCAACATACAAATCATTAATAATTCCACCAATCAAACACATTATTATATTTATCACACTTTAATTCTATCCTAATATAACATTATCTCCCTACGGGACGTAACCTAAATTTCACGTAATGTGACCGCATAGAGCAATGTGGTTAATTGTTTTAATATCTTTTACTCTCAACCATGGCAACATCGTCTTAATTTCATATATAATAGCTAAGCCATAACAGAGATAGGTACGATTCCATATCTTTTTTCATGGTGAAAAATACACGAAACCCACGTCAAAATCCACAACCCCCCTTATCTGAAACAGAGGCCCACATCCAGAAGGGGTAGCCGCTCCTGCGGTGAAATGTGGACGGCTCGGATTGTTTGACGTGAGATTTGTCGTGGAAAGTGACGTAGCGAAACCATTGCTCTTTCATGGTAGATGCAAGTGATTGGATATTTAGAAGGAACCCACGGTACCGAAAGCCCTATGTTCTAACACTAATAAAGGATTGTCACAGACGAAATACATCCAACTTGGTAAGAGAAACAACCAATTTACGACCTAAATGGATATCGATATGAACTGGAGAGGCAAGATCTAGCTTGTGGCCATCTCAAATTTTTACCTAGTGCATTTTGGACCTCTTAATTTGTTATGCAAATAAAATAAGAAAAAAAAAAAAAAAAAAGAAGAACAAAGAAACTAGGAGTAGCCCTTATTTATACCTGCAGACATGCACAATGTGACATCCAGGTGATCCCCCGATGGATTCGGGCAAAACTGAATATGCCATGTGACTTGCAAAGAGTATGTATGGTTGAAGCACACCTCTCATCCAATTCCAAGGCTCTGGTGACTTGTCCAATGTCATATAATTCTATAATGTAATTAACACATGAATGTGGGTTGGTCAAAAGGAGAGGGTGGTTTGCAAGTTGAGGATAGTCACGATGGGTCGCTATGCAAAACATCAAGGCCTTAAGCCAGGTGGTGCTCGATTTAGAGAAGGAGCATAGGATCATATCAGGGGGTCAAGCCACAAAGCGTTGTTGAGCAGATATGACGCTTGGGATGATGTGGTCCGGTAACCATTGGCCTTGGTATTGGGAACAAATGAGAGGACCTAACAAGGGAAGGGTACCAGAGGTGTCTTCTTGGGAGGTTTGGCCAGAGTTGTCGATTTTAGTAGTGATGGTGATGGGAGAAGAGGTCATTGTGGGAGAGGTGGGCACTGTTCCTAAAGGCTACCAATTGAGAGATAAGTTAAGCTAATTAAGTAGGACCCCAATGATTTATATATAAACAATCAGTACTACTTAGAATATTAAATGTGGCACAATCATGCATTGGGTTGGCTTGGTTACATTATGATCAAATTGTTAAAAACAGGTGGACATGGATTGGTTGAGCAACCTAACCTAACTTGCAACCTATAGGTACTCTTCTTTTAAAATGCTTCCTAGGTATATTATATCTCAAAATTACTAACAACATTCACCAAATTAGCTTGCATTATTCTCCTGGCTCCAAAATCCATCACAATACTGCATCGTGATTGGCTCCCACCTAACCCTCCTTTTGGATACCATATTCATAGTTAGATATACTTTTTTTTTAGAGGGACATAATTAGATATTCTAATTTACTTAAATGTGATATCAAATTCTTATATAGGATTTTGTTAAAATTTTAATGTTTCATATCTTTTTATTTTTTTTATCATAAATTTCAAGTCAACTACTCTTTTTTGATAAAAATTCTTTTTAACTTTTTCCTCATTTATTGTTGTGAAGATTTGTATGATCCGGAGTGTTGAAGCTCTTCCATGTGGAAAGAGATGGCAGCAATAGGTGGCTGCCAACAGGGGTTGCACACGTGAACAGGATAGAGAGAGAGAGATGGTAGCCAACGGTAAAGAAGAGAGGGAGAGAGAGGGAGTTGATATGTGGGAAAGAAATATTGCATTAACTTAAGGAAAAATAATTATATAGTCTCTTTTATAAAGAGAACTAATCCTAATATCTTAAATAAGAAACAAACTAAATCATATCTCCTAAAAATAGAAAAGATCAAATCCTCTTAACAACTTCTTAAAAGACAAAATACCATACTAAAAATACCATGACTCCAATCAAACCATAGACACCCCCTTAGGGCCGGTGCCCCTTAGGGTGGATATGACCTTTCACATGGCATATTATTTTCGACACTCCCCTTTAAGTCAAGGTTGGGAGGACAATGACTTAGTGCACTTGTGATGAGGCTCGAGCCCCTACCATTCTTCTTCTTCAAGTTTCACATCTTCAACCTTCTCTTTGGTAGAAGTGATGATGTAATCTCTTGCGACCTCAAAAGTCGTTGCATCTTAGGTAACTTCAATAGTCATCGCGATGGCCGCTGTCTTCTTTTCATTCTCATTCAGGAACATGGCTTTGATCTTCTCAAGATCTGCAGAAGTAAGACACTCCACATGTGTGGTACTAGTAGCCCCACGTGAGGGTCTTCCAAATTTGTCCCAACAACGATCTTGTGGATGGTTGGTGCATCCACAATGTTGACATGGTAGATAGACTCGACCTGAGCCTCAACCACGTCCTCTTCTACATCCAATGCCTCCATCAAAGGTAGCCATAGCAGTGTTTTCAGGCATCAACACTCTATTGGAACCTGAATCATCTCAAGATCCAACTCCTCGTCCAGTGTAAGGATTTGATCATGTGATTGTTGATATCGGGGGTTCAACCCCGATAGGAATCTTGCGGCTTGCCACCTTTCTTGTATAACGGTTTACTTGTCGCAGCAAATACGCTCGTAGATCTCTAATCCTTCAAAGAATGCTTCCATCTTCGAGTAGTATTTGTCAAGGAAAAGATCCTCCTAACTAGTTGTCCAGATACGAGTGAAGATGTTGGTGATGCAGGCGTTGCTTAACTTCTTGGAGTATCTCTTCTCCAAAGAATCCCACATCTCATGAGTTGACTTCTTGTAGAGCATGTTGGAGGTGATGGATGAATTAATTGAGTTCATCAGCCAATTCATCATCAAGTAGTTCTCCTTCTCCCATTTCTTCTTCATCGCATCCTTAGACTCGAAATCCTTCTCGAGAAAAACATGCAACTTGTCTTATCCTCCCACGAAGTTCTTAAATGCTTGAGCCCATAGGATGTAGTTCGAGGCACCCTGAAGTTTAATTGTGATGCTTTGAACTATAACATCTCTTTCCCCGATATTGATTTGGTTCTCGCTCTCGACCATCTCCATCCTCAAGAAGCAAGCCTTCCTCTACTTGTATGCTCTGCATAAAGCACTGGATGTGTAAGGGAAGCCACCCGCCAGAGTCCTCTGTGTGTCTCCTTGGGCCTTGTATAAGGTGACAAGGTCCTTCAAGGAGTTTTTCAAGAAAACTCACAAGTTGACGAAGATACTTTGACACATGAGGTTCTGATACCCGGGGGAATCACGCACAAGATGGGGCATCTTGTGCATGGTTTGATAAGAGGAAAGGCCATGCATGTGGCTACTGTCCACCAGGAAAAAGCCATGCACAAAGTGGATTTTCTTCTCTTCTCTTCTCCTCCATGTGTGTGTAGAAAAAGTCCCAAGGCTCCATGTGAGGATTTGCATAATACGGAGTGTGGAGGCTCTTCCATGTAGGAAGAGATGGCAATAGCAAGTGCCTGCCAACAAGGCTGCACACATGAACAGAAGGGAGAGAGAGATGGCAGCCAATGATGAAGAAGAGAGGGAGTTGATATGTTGGAAAGAGATACTGCATTAACTCAAGGAAAAACAATTACATAACCTCTTTTATAAGGAGAATTACTCCTAATATCTAAAACAGGAAACAAACTAAATCATATCTCCTAAAAATAGAAAAGAAAAAATCCTCTTAACAACTTCTTAAAAGATAAAATACCAAAACTTAGATTCCAAGCAAACCAAAGACTCCTCCTTAGGACTGGCACCCCTTAGGGTGGACATGTCCTGCCACGTGGCCAAATTGATTTGCCTCGTGGCATTGCCATGTGGCATCTTATTCTCCACAATTGTAATTTTGGAGGATGTATTATTGAGGTAGAAGTTTTTATGACTAAATAAGAAACAATATAAAAAAGGAGTTAATTAAGTTTACTAGACTCTTTCTACAGAAAGACAAACCAATTACCCAATCCAACCCAACTTGTTTGTACTAGTTGGGTTGGATTGGGTTGGCTTAGGTAGCACAATGGGTCGAGATGGATTGGAGAAGTCCCAGCTTGTTGACATTAAGTTGGGTCATGGGTTAGGCTCCAACTTGACTCGACTTGACTTGTGTGCATCCTATCTCACATTCAATGGAATGGATCCTAACGCTAAGTTTGGTTATTGGGATAACCCTAAAAAGCACAGGTTATCCGTATTTGGCTTGTGGGACTAGTCAACCAAGGTTAGAGGGACTTAACTCAAGATAAGTCATCCCAAGGGAAGGGTGAGATAGGTTTATCTTGCAGGTTAAGTCATCCCTCCCCATTTCCCATGGCACAAGGTAACATATCAAGTTATCCCCTTAGATACCAAACAGTCACAGATTGATCCATCAAGATAACTGTTCTACATTCCAAACGGAAATGAAAGATAACCCAGCCACAAAGAGTTCTCTCATAGAATTGATCCTTCTTATCAAACTAGGCCTAAGCATAATAAGCTAGGGAATAGGTCATTAGGGAAAAAAACATGTTGCCCAATCTTTGTTATTTCTTTTTGATGAGCAAACTGAGACATGCATACATAAAAAAAATCACTAGCTAATGAACATTTGACATATGTGGGTGGGGGTACCACAATGGCAGCAACCTCCACTTTTGGAAAATATCTCAACCATGGGATATGATCCCTTAACCAATAGAATGCTAAACTGATGGCCAACAACTCTGTCACCTCCTTTATCAGCCTTTTGCACAGATCTAATCCTTGCAAGGAACCCCCAACCCCCACCCAAACACTCACACACACATACACAAAAATGCATCAGACTTCTGCATTCAAGAATGACGAACAAGATCCTTTACATTCAATACCTCAAGAAAAGGTACCCTTGGGAATAACCAGCCTCTAAGTTTCTTTGTTGATGTGTATGGATTACAAAATGAGCAGTTCCACTATCCTGCATCCTCCAGTATTCTAAATAGCTACAAGGAATGCTCCCAGATAATACGTCACATTCGTACATTATACCACCTTGGTGAAAGATTGCATCTTTCTACATGATATGCAATGGATTGAACATGGATGACTTTGGTAAGTCCCGTCCCTTGGCTGATTAGTATTCAAAATAGGCATGGCTGTTGGTTTAACTTCCTTGTCTCCAACCAAGGACAGTTTCTGGTTTATTGCCGATTTTCTTTGTTTGATAACAATAGGAGGAGGAAGGCTGTGGAAGATGATGCACTAATAAATGACAGAAAAGAAGCAGTTCATTCACATGAGAACTTTTTCACCTAAGAATCCTTTTGGCTGAGGGTCTGAATTATAGCTTCTAGAACTCTGATGTCACTGTCCTTCTTGGAGATCAACTCTTGCTTAGCTCGCAACTCTTCCATATGCAGCTTGAACACCTCTGAAAGGAAAATGTAGGTATGAATAACATTCTAATGAAGACTTGAGCATGTTTGCAACTTAGAACTCAAGTATCCAAGACCAGCAAAAGGAGAAGATCAATTGTTAGTTCAATAAAATGAGAAAATATTTTTTTAAAATTAAATTCAGGTAGGGTAATTATAATGAGATGTGACAGGCACTCAAAACATCATTAAGATTCTCCAAACATTGCATGAGTATGCCATAAGGGTGCAGTCATTTGCAAATATTCTCGACAGTACCTCACTCATTTTATTTTTTACCGTCTCCATATGGACTACTGGATAATCGGTGGCATTTTTGACCTATAGTCCATAAAAACAGCCCTGCTTCTCCGATGATCAGACTCCATGAAGTCTGAAGATGACCTTGTCAAGGCCAATCGAACGAGGGTTCACTCAGGCCCTACAATCCATATTGCAAAAAGAGCAGTGAACAGGTAAATAATATAGGTTAGGATAAGCAGGTATCCATATGTCTTGAACATAGGTGAAGGGATAAACATATACTGGTTCTTGATACTAGTAATGGAGTGCAAAAGTAATGTCCAGGACCAAACTCAAGAGAGAAAACTTGGCTCACCAGTTTCTCGGGACTGTAACAATACTAAAGCAAACAATCTTAGTCACAAACAAGATTCACATATTCAGTCTCGTAGCAATATGATCTTCAAAGCTCTAAAGGTAGGTCTAGCCATGGTTTTTTATGGTGTATAATATAGGGCATACGTAGACTGACATTTGAAACATGAAGTCACCTCTTAGGTCTAGTTGGTCAGTGGAATATTGCTGAAAAAAGGGGCATCCCCACTCAAATAGCTATTCTAAGTTCAGGTGATGACACGAGGGAAATTTCATGAGGTAAAAGAAAGGATTTCTATCAGCTCATTCACACATGAATAAACCTCCCGTGCCAACCAAACAAGAAATAGAGTAAATTAAGCCAAAGTTACATGCCTTTTTTTTTCTTCAACCAAACTAGAACTAAAAGCTTCCATAACCAAGAAACACTTGTGTTGCGTTTTTGCATGTAACTAAGCTTGTGCTTTCTTCATTAATACAATCTTCTGTATGATTATCAACCTCTAATAATCATCTTTTTCTCTCATAAAAAAAAAAACCTAAGCTTGTGCTTTATCACTTAAATATGCCTATGGCATTTTCTATAAAGTTGGTGTTTGAATCTGAGTTTATATATATTGGCACCATATACTTTTCAAAATTGTAACCAATTACATGCTTAGCCTTGCATGTCATGTAGTTCCTACTTTCACCTTTTATGTTTGCTTCAATAGAAAGCATATGGAGCATCAATTAACAGGAGAGTAACGTGTACATACTTGTGGTGTTCTCCAATTCCTTTGTAACATCCTGGGCACGCAATTCAGCTGCCCTCTGTAATGCCTCCAACTTCCGTTTCTCTGAGCGTGCATGAGCTGCTGCTGAGATTGCGGCATCAAGCTCTCTCTCAAGGGTAGTGACCCTCTGTTCAAGAGACTACAAAAAAAAAAGGAAGCAAATGAGAAGGGGGTTGATTTCAGTCAGCATTGGCACCGAAAGAACATTGCCCAAGGCAGGAAGTAGAGAAAAAAATGACACGTCTGATTGGAGGCAACTGCTATTATTTAACTACATGATTCAGTGAAAAATTAAGTTCTTCACTTGTCATTATTTCATAAATAACATGTTCAGGAGAACACACTCAAGATATATTGTGATAAAACATGGACCAACATGGTCAACAACAGATCTTCGGAGAAGATTCACATATCAAACTAACCTATCCATCCCTGCTGCTTGCATATTCTTATGACAGGACATAGTCTCTCATATCTTCAAGAAAACATTTACAATGATTTTCAAACTCTTTCATATTTGGCTCAAAATCCATTAACTACAAAGTATACAGGTTGTGGGAGCTAAGTGACAACAATCTTCATGGGTTCAGAATTGGAAAGTACTTGGAATATTAGAGGCCAAAAAACTATAGCTACCAGCTTCTGCTGGTACTTTTAGGCTGTGTTTTGCTTGCAGATTGACCTGCTGGTTATCTTACTCTTGGCAGGTCTCCTCTTATAGCATATAAGAGTGTTTTTGAAACAAGGGTGGTTATCTGTATGATAACCACTTGATGAGGGGCAAAAACTACCATCGGATCCAAAACTCCGCACATGACCTGACAGAGGATCCGGCTACCCGACTATAGGGAAAATAGGTGGGATCGGCACCCCTCGCTCCACCTAAGACCAGTCGGATCCCAACGGGAACCCGCCCAGCCTGCCAAAAGATTCAGCGTAGTAAGAGCAGAAGATACGATAAGATGGGCCTAACCACCTATACCCTAACAGCTACCAAGTAGCTTGACAAGTAGAAGTACTAGAGTCTATCGAGTGAGGGTTCCCCCCATGTTAAAAATAGAGAGGGAGGCCCCTAGTAGAAAAGGGGGGGGGGGCCCAGAGAGGGAGAGAAAAATCCTGTAATCACAGATATTCTAGTGCATAGTTGGGAGTACCATCCTCCCCCAAGGCATACACCCTTTGCGGTGGAATTGGGTCACCAAATCTCTGGTTTTCCTTGTGTTTTCTTGGTGATTGTCGATCTCTCCTCCTAGGCAACAGATATCAATGTCTAAGTAGCGCTCCCTACTCGTATAAATCTTTTGGTATCCTTCTGAGGCCCATCAAATGGTGTCGTCCATTGGAAGCGTTAACGAAAGCGTCGTCACTCTTCTGAGCATCCGATCGCTGTGAGGAGCATTTCTAGTGTCCTACCTCGACCTCCCCGAGCAAGAACTCCCGTAGTGGTCATAACCACTTGCAGCTCCCCTCCTCTCAAAGGGGCCCGATTGGAATTCGACGTTTCCACGTCCCGGTGACCTTGATCGATCGCTCGAGGTCCCAAAGTAGGCCTCCTTCCCCGAGGTGTAGCCCAAGTAAGAGGAACAGAGAGCTGAGGCCGGCAGCCTCAAATACGCACCCTTGCGCGCACCGCCCGCCCACTCGGGAAGGAGGAAATGGAGATCCCCCATTGGAAGCACTTGAGGAGCCCGTCGAGGCCTAGCACAAAGGAACGGTGGACCCTGGCTCATGCGCCATGCCCTTAGAGGCCACCCTCGGATTGAGCCAACGCTCGGCTGCCCTGAGAGGAGACCTTGTCGGGCACTTCCAGCGACGTCTGACCAGCACGAGCCTGGCCACGGATCATTACTCTGTCGATCGGACAAGTTGTCCGCCCCCCAAGGCATGGTAGGCAAGTCCTAAGAGTGCTTCACCAAGCATCAAAGGACCAGAGACGACCCCAAGAGGTTGTCGAAAGTCGAGCAATGAAAGACCAAGACCATCCGATCCTACCCAGATCAACTCAAGGCTTAGCACTTCAAACAAGGAAAAGACCTCGAGGGAGGCCCCATGAGGCGATAATCCCTCGGCACCTCGAGTCAGTCCGTCAAGCTCACGAGTACGAGTGCAATGCCCTCAATCACGTGTCAAAGTACCCAACGAGGAACCACGGAGCGAGAACTCACCCCGTGGATCAATCGAAGGATGCGGTAGCGAAGACAACCCTGCTAAAGGCAGGAATACCCTCGGATGGGCGGGACCCGATGCCCGCCTGTGGAAGAGGCTCCTTCCACGAGCGAAGGGCCACCTCCCCTAAGATAGCAGTCGGCCCCCAGAGGACTGCTGTTGCGGACCACGCCGGGCAAAGAAGTCCCTCGAGGAACAAATCCCTTGGCCATACACCAAGCGGACGTGCTTGAGATGAATCGACCCACTGAGGATCACCGTTACGAACCTCGCCGCGTAAGGTAGGGGTCCCTTGGAAAACGACCCCCTAGCCATGAACCAGCCACTGGCAGGCATGCTTGAAGGGGGCCAGTCTGCGAGCTAGGACTCGTTGCCCCCAGGCCTGATCGAGTGAAAGGACAAAGAGCCTATAAAGCACCTGAGGGACCACCTCGAGAAGGGGCCCCGGTGATTGCGGGTAGTCGATTCGACTTCCCTAGTGAAACTAAGAGCCATGCCGGTCAACACCTCGCCCAAGCAGGCAGGCAGTGTCACCCTGGCTCCCCATCCAGCAGACATCACCGATAAATCCTGATAGTGACGCTCGTGCTACCAGAGGTTCTCTCTTGTCGCTCGAGTGCATAGCATGGAGGCTAAGGCAACCTCGGGGCGACATCACCCCATGCAGTTTAGCCCCCTCCTTTTAAGTCAACTCTCCCCAGGTACCTCCCCTCAATTTTCAGTAGGGCGAGGAGGGCATAATCAGGCCTCCCCGTATGATCCAGTGAAGCACCTAGGCTTGCTTCGGCGAAAGCTTCCCTCGTCAGGGCAGCCTTGAAACCCTTCCGGAAGTACGCTCCCCTTGCCATGGACCAGGTGGAAATCATGATCGTGGCACTCGCATTGCCCAAGGTCCTCACCTTCAACCACCCGTGCACGTCAGCACGGAGGCCGAGGCAACCTCTGGGAGTGACGTCATCCGAAGCGAATCAACAACCCGCATAACTAACTTCCAACGGCGATGTCGGCAATGGTTCGAGATGCCCGGATCGAGCGACCTTTCAAGCCACCCCATCCGGGTCAACGCGCCCATAGCGCATCCACCGCTCCGCTGGAGATTCCTTCCCCTCCCCTCATCGGCTGTTCCGGTCATAGATCTTCGACGATCAAGAAAAGAGGAGAGAGGAAGGAGCAACCTTCCTTCGACCAACTTGGAGGAGGACGAGCCCCTCAACCAAGTTGCCACACTTAAGGCGGCCAAGTTGATGCAACACTAGGCGGCCTAGCTGGCTGACCGTTGATACACACTCGCCACCAGATCCTCTTGACACGTGTCCAACCTCCTTAAGGGGAAGGGGGGCACAACATACAGAGGCACGGCGACCTGGCGGAAACTCCTCGGGGTTGAATCGAAGCGACCCAGGAAGCCCACACGAAGAAAGGAAAGGGGAACCAAGGCCATGCAATCCAGTGAAGGCCTAACCTGATTGATCTGCCAAGCGATTTCGGGATCATAGCTAGACTCTTCAGTCACGACTTTCCCCGCCTTCTCTTCTTTCCTCACGACGCGACCAAGCTCGTCGAGGTCAGGGGGCGATCTCACTCCCTCTAAAGGACCAGGGGCGATAACCCCCCAGAGGGGCCAATGCGCCGAAAAACAACCCCGTGAGGTTGTCAGGGACCATGGCGTCCCTCTGAGTCCCTACAAGGGCGAACTCACCCCTTGAGGGTGGCCAACGTTGGATACGCCCTACGCATGTGGTACCCGCTGCGCAAGGAGCGATCCTGTAACCGCCAAACTCAACGTTTGAGGCCTTCACCTTACCACAACGATGATAAGATGCCTGACCTGTCCTACCAGGGGCAGGGACTTATCTCTTGTGACGGTCAGTCACCATCCGCAACAGGCAACACTCGCCCCATACCCTCGCCCGGCAATTCACCTCGAGGGGATGACAGGGATTGGACATTGACTTGCTGAGTCGCCTCTTAAGGCCGGCACAATCTCGGGCGGACATGTCCGACGTTCCTTGTGTGGCCGCCTCTTAAGGCCGGCAAGCCACTTTTTAAAGTCAACGAGAACTCGAGCGGACGCATTCAACGTTCCTGATATTGTCGCCTCCTAAGGCCAGCAAGCTACCTCTTAAGGTCGATGAGAACTCGGACAGATGTGTCTGACGTTCCTTATGTTGCTGCCTCTTAAGGCTAGTATTCCACCTCTTAAGGTCGGCGCAAACTCAGATGAATGCGCTCGATGTCTCCTAAATTGCTGCTTCCTTAAGCTGGCAGGCCACCTCTCAAGGTGGGTTGAAACGTAGACGTACCCGCCCGACATTCCCTTGCTTTGCCACCCCTTCGAGCTGGCACGTCACCACCCTAGGGTGACTGGGACTCGGGTGGACCCACCAGACAATCCTAAGAATTGTCGCCTCTTAAGGCCGACAAAGCCACTCCTGAAGACTAGCCAAAATTCAAATAAAGATGCCCACGCCCCACTTGTCAGTTGCCAGACTGCCGTCCCTAGAGAATGGCGGAACTAGGGCTCCTATAACCAACGTTCCAGCAACCATAATGCCAGTCCTCCAAGCCAGTGAGGACTCGGGTCCATGTGCCCTATAGTTCCATACACCACCCCCTAGCAAAGTCTTAGTCGCTTCACCCTTAGTGACGTCTGCCCACCAAAGCGCATGGTGGGGATCTAGGCAACCACGCCCAATGATCGCCGCACCAGCTACCAAGGTCGGAGGGAATCAGGACCCTACTGCCCCGCGTTTCAGATGACACAATGTCACATGACCTGAGCTTAGGCACCCATGCCCCAAGCCTCACCTAATGCGTCTCTGGACTTCTAGCAAAAAGAATCTGGGCACCGACTCCTGGCTCATGATCCCACCTTCCGAGGTCGGCTCCCCTTTATTGCCACCCTCTAAGGAAGGCCTTCGAAGGTGGTCACCGCCAGAGGTCAACCCCTATGAAATCCTCTTGTGCTTGCCCCGCTCGAGGGTACAACCATAGGTGGTCACCCCTAGAGTTCGACTTGTATGAAAATCCTCTTGCACTTGCCCTTCTCAAGGGTACAGCCAGGTAGGAAAACATCTAGCAGTATCACACCCTACGATCACATTGACAAAATCACCCCTCGTCCACATACAGTGAGAGCGGGCCCAGCAGCAGAGTGACCGCGTTTGAAAAACAACCAGGCCACTAATCACCTTTGCAAACATAGGCGACCGCCCGACGGCCGACTTTGATGTCTCACCTCTATAGAGAGGCCAAGGTGATGGATCATGCTTTAACAACCGGGTTCAACCTAACCCCCACAGGGGTTAACTAGGCTCTCCAGCCTCGGCTACTTGGTCCTACCTTGATGATGCCACCTAGCTCATCCGGGTAGGGATCCGCCCTGACCCGGCCGCAACACAATAAGAGATCGAGGCCAAGGAGCTTCCCCAAATCGATTCTATTGAGCCCCCATGGTGGGTATGACTCTCAAGGGAAGCGGTGGCCCAAAACAGGGCACACACATAAAGCTCCACCAGCAAGGCCTACCTCAAGGCTTCGCCGTCGAGAATAGGCACTCAAGCACTCCTGCAATGGGCACTCCTACCCGACCCCCATGCAGGATAAGCAACAAATACCACCGAAGACAGATCTATCCCAGCCAAGGAGTCTCCCAAGAGACCCAACCAAACAACCCCTAGACAGAGGGGCATGTCCCAATAAGAGGAGTCCTAGGTCCCCCTAGTCCTCAGCAGAAGGACAGGAGGATAGTGTCGCCAAGGCAGCCTTAGCCCCTTCGCTCCTGGGCACCAAGAAGAGGGGCCCAAGCAGCGCAGGCGAAGATCGAGTACCCGCCTGGCTTCGCCTTAGCAAATCCTATCAGCAGTCGGCTCCAGAGGAATACGCGATGGATCGCGGCATCTCGCTTGAGAGCCAGCAAAGCAAGCTGGGACTCTCCGCCCCTCCTATCGCTACCTCGCAAGGAAAGTCGTTCAAAGGCAAGACATTCATGGCAAACACCCCCAGCCCGACTATTCTACGGAGATAAACGCTACATACCAAGTAGCCTCAATATAACCTCTCACCTAAAGAGAGCGTACTGCTCCCGCCTACTAAGGGGGCTATGTATGCCCGCCCCATTAGGCAAATGGGGCACGACCAGGGCACTGACTCCACCCACGGCCGACACGGTTACCCCATGTACCAGGCACAGACGGGTGAACAAGGCACCAGACTAGCAATCAAAACACGGAGACTATAAGAGGAACCACAAGGGTTGCCCACCTGCGCCTTCACAGGCGCAAGCTATGAGCTCCTGGCCACTTCCACGGGCAACCCGTTCGGCCCCGCCAAAAATTAGCCACGAAGGACTAACAAGACAAGCCTCTATGCCAAGTTGTTCAAGCAAGCAAAGGGGATCAAGCCTAGTGAAACGCAATTCACATAACCCGTGCGAACAACGAAATCCTAGACAAAAAAAAAAAAACTTTACACTTGGCATACAAGCAATTCTTCATACAAGGAACGAAAAAGTTTCTTCCTCTACAATAAACATCGAATGTTACATTCCCCGGATTATCATCTCCGGCTAATTTATAGCTGGAAGGAGACAAACCAGTACAAAGGAAAAGGCAGCATCAGTCATCACGACTCAACGGTCTTGCCCTAGGTCTTCGACCCTGCTCACCTTCAGTGACACAGGTGATGATGCAACGTCAAGACTGGTAGACCCTGCAGCCTGTGGCCGACCTGCTTTAGACAGCCCCTTGACGAAGGCCCATCTTTTCCCATCCAACACTGCCTGCCCCTGTCACACCCCCAGCGATGGCCTCCTCAATCCCATCTGCAGAGGAAAGATGGCTGAATAAGGAGCCCGCGGGTAGAACGGCAAGTCTTGACGGGCCAGGATGGTGGCATAAGGCAGGCAGAGCGGCTCGGACGTGCAAAGTACCCTCCAATATACCAGTAAGATACCCCATGTAGTCGAAGCCATAAGGCCTCCAGCGGGCCATTCCTATGGGGACAAACAGTTGAGCTTAACTGACTGGACAGGTGCTGCACCCGTCCCGACTAGCGCCCCCACTAAGCTCTGCCCCACTTCTGCCTAAGCAAATACACTCTCACAAGACGAGCTACCAGCAGAAGCAGCCCCTGCTCCACCTTCGTGGAATCCCCGAGGGAGCCAAGCGAAGCAGTAGAAGCGTCGAGCCACCGATGTCTGGCAGGTTCTCCACACAGGTCTGGAGGAGGCAATACCCCCAGCAGAACGCCCCCCGCTTCATTCCCGCCTAGCCTCGCACGGACGAACGTAGCTAACTCCTCAATGAATGCCCTGCTAGATTCATTCCACAGGCACCCTGAGAGAACCTGCTCAGCCCCTTCTTAGCTTCTTGCCTACTTCCTATTGAACTCCTCAGGAGCAAGGGGACCCCTTCTCACCTCACCACATAAGCCTCCCCCACACAAGATGGGCCCCAGACTGGGAGAGGCCGTCGCGGCATCCAAAATCGCCCAGCAAGGAAAACCGCTAGGAGCCTGTGCCAAGAAGACTAAATAAGCACGCAAAAGAGGGGATAGGCCACAACAGCCATATAAAAGATTACAAGCCCTTACCTCAACCCATGCATAAAGTGGGGGCACAAAGAGAGGCTCACCCCCATCTGAAGAATCTCACATAATCGTCCTTCGACCACTCCGACGAACATGCAAAAGTTCGACGACGTAGCTCTATCAGAGGAGCGAACGAAACGTAAACGTTCCTCCCTGCGACTGTTAAGTCGCTCAAGCACGGCGAAAGAGGACAAGAGGTTGTGAAATGAGACCCACCACAGGCCTCTATTTATAGCCCCACCACGCGGGCCCCTGAGGGCGGTGACTTCTTTTCTACCCCCTACGCTTCGTGAGTTCCCAAGGAACCAAATACCCCAAGATACGACACTGATTCCACGACGGTGCGACCACATTAATAAAACCGTCGGTCAAGGACTCCGCAAGTTATTACACGCTGGACATCCAGATCGACGTTACAAAACGCTTTTCACGCCTTTTTGAACAAGAGCAACGCTTCGGGCCGCAAACTCTCATGGCATCGGGAGTTAATGCCCACCTCAGCACCTCAACTTGGCAAAATGCAGCCTCCTAAGGTTGGTACAGGCTCGGGCTTATACACCTCACGCCTAAACTAAGCCGCCTCCCTAAGGTTGGCATGACTTAGGGCCCATTAGCCCCAAGTTCAACAAGGGTCGTCCCATAAGGCCAACATGAACCTAGGGCTCGTCTGCCCAACGTCACCTCCTAAGGTCGGCGTAACCTAGGGCTCATTCGCCCAACGCCGCCTCCTAAGGCCAGCATAAGCAAGGGCTCACCAACCCTAAACTTAACAATTGCTGCCTCGTAAGGCCAACACTTACTCGAGCTTGCACACCTAACGTTCAGCATCGACAATGCTGCCTCCTAAGGCCGGTGCAAGTTCGTGCTTAAACACCACTAACAAGGCACCTCTTCCAAGCGACTAGAAGCAGATGAAAGCCACCCAACTCCATCATAAATGTCCTCCCTGCTGCAGCACAGTTGGAAGAACATCTGAGGGCATCAATTATCGTGGAGTTTTGGGCACTCTTACTACTCTCTCAGCAATTCACACTAGTTAGAGAGTGGGAGCATATGATGAGGGGCAAAAATTGCCCTCGAATCCAAAACTCCACACATGACTCGACAGAGGAACCAACTACCCAACTACAGGGTAAACAGGCAGGATCAACACCACCAGCCCAGCCTAAGACCAGCCGGATCCCAATGGGAACCCGCCCAACCTGCCAAAGATTCAGCACAGCAAGGGTAAAAGATACGCTAAGATGAGCCTGACCACCTATACCTAGACAGCTACCAAGTAGCCTGACAAGTAGGGGTACTAGAGCCCATCGAGTGAGAGTTCCCCCCACATTATAAATAGAGAGGGAGGCCCCCAGTAAAAAAGAGGGGGGGCCCCTAGAGAGGGAGAGAAAAACCCTGTAATCACAAACATTCTAGTGCATAGTTGGGAGTACCATCCCCCCCACAGACGTACACCCCTTGCGGTGGAACTAGGTCACCAAATCTCTAGATTTCCTTGTGCTTGCTTGGTGATTGTCGATCTCTCCTCCTAAGCGACGGATATCAATGGCTAAGTAGCGCTCCCTACTCGTATAAATCTTTTGGTGACCTTTCGAGGTCCATCACCACCCAAATTCATTCATCACCAAAAAATGACAATATTATCATTACAAGGAGGACTCCCAGAACACCACCTGGAAAGAAATGAATGAGACAATTCTCAACATAAGGCCTCAGCCCTCTAAAAATCACCCCATTCCTCCCCAACCAGATGCCCTAGAGAACAACCAACACTTTCGCTCTACCCTTTTTCAATTTGCAGACTATTCCTTCCTTGCTCCTGCCCTTCTTGAATGATGCCCAAAAATTATCCAGGCAATCATGATTTATCCAATCTATCCCCATTCTTCTCCAAACATGATCAGCGAAGGAACACTTAAAGATATAGCATGCAAGAGTTAATTGAGGGATTTATCCATTCTTGGTTTCCAATACACTCGAACTTCTTATTAAAAAATCATTCAACATCAAGTATAATAAATAACCTACAACTCTTATATGCCTACTTACAACACGTGAAATCACAACCCACTACTTGTCACACTATCCAACAAAACAATAACAAACAACAACCCAACATCAAAAGAAGAAAATAGAATACAACTCTTAGATTTGTATTAAATCACACCATTCTTCTATCACATCTAATCATTACTAAACCCACCACGTAACCAAACACTTTCTTTCAACTTAATACTTCCCTAAATTTATCCAATCTTGAACTTAACCTACAAACAAATGCAGCCTTAGGTTTAAGCATGATGATATTTCCTCTTACCTTGTAGTTGCACCTTTAAAGCACAAGATCAAGATTTGAACATATCAATCTGATCATCTATGTTTACTCCAATCTAAATGCCATACAAGCATCATCTAAACTTAATCCAACCAAAATGCATGAGTGAGACCTTAATCCTCCACTGCCCATTGGTAAGAGGCTTTGCCTGTGATACATGACATGGAGTCCTTATCTTAGCATGCATTACTGTATTGTAAGTTAGAGATGACCATTTGAAAGGCAATTTCTTTTTTGCAAAAGGGGGAGGAGTAGCCATCCACTTCATTTTCTTCCAAAAACAGAATTACAAATTTTCCATCCAAAAGCCAACGAGACGAAGCCTCTCTAACAGCATTATCCACATACACTCGTTTCTCCCCAAAGACAGCCTTGTTTCATTGAAGCCAAAGGCACCATAAAGCAGTTATTACCTTTCCCAAGAAAGGGCATCCTCATGTGCACCAGCTCTGAATTATTCCAGAAGCCATCAAAAGAAAGAATCTTTTGAGTAGGGATTTGCATTTGTCTCCATACCTACTTGGCAAACTCACAACTAAAGAATAAGTGCTCCAAATCTTCTAGGCTGTGGATCCACACAAGGAACACTGAGTAGAGTCTTTGAGGGCTCACATCCTCCTCATCACCCTAGTAGGGAACTTCCCTCTTCTAAGACAATCAAACATTTTAACTTTGAGCAGAACCTTCAGCCTCCAAATGACCATGTAGTTAAGGTTGACAAAAGCATCACCAATCCCTGACTAACTTCTAAGCAGAAAATAAGCCTTCTTAACAGAAAAGGAGCTTCTATTCCAAGCTGAACAATCAGAAACACCCTCCTTCAACCAGATGCTGGCAATATCCACAAGCAACAAGTGCAAATCCTCAAATCTTGCCTTAAAGAGGTTCCTCGCAATTCTTGGAACCTAAACACCAACATTTATTTCCATCTGCCCTTCCTAGCAATCAGCCACCCAACCCAACTTGTCCATATATAAAGCAAACAATCTAGGTACAAAACTGTCAAGCCTCCCTGAGCTACTCGAATCATCTGGCCAAAATCTGAATGTTGCATCATCACCCAAAATCATCTCAAAAACTACAATACACAGCCCACAACAAGACAATAACTCCTCTAGAGAGAAGAAGCGCAATGTCAAACAACAAAACAATCTTCCTGATTCAATCTGGAACCATATGAATCTTAAAGGATTTTGTGCCACAAGGAGGTTGCAGTAGGAAGCAGCTTTTACCACCCATTTTCTCAACAGAGCATTGCTGAAATCCATCAAATGGAGAATACCAAGGCCACCCTGATCCAATGGCCTGCAAACATCATCCCAGGCCACCAGATGCAAGAAATGACCTTCGTGACTTGCCTCTTTCCAAAAGAATCTCTCCCTTTGAGAGGCAGTTTTGTGACTTAATTATATAATATATGGTAATGCCAAATCCATTAGGAGTTCTTTTGAAAGAGGATGAAAAGTGTAGGGTACTGGAAAAAGAAAAGAAAATGTGTCAAATGAGTTGTCTGGGAATTGAGAAAATTATGAAGAGAAAAAAAAGTAGCTTAAAATTCATGTATGTCATTTTAAACATGAACAGTCCAGTGATAAATCCAAACCTCCGTATTCAATTTTCCTGAGCCCTAAAGTCTGCAGCATGCCTGCAGCATTGTATCATTTCTTGTTGTTCCCTAAGGTCAGAGTATCAGCATACCTGGCATGTCAACTATCACGGGTGCTGGGGGCACTGTAAGAAAATTGACTTCGAATGTCAACAATTGCTACAAGGTTGAAGAAATGCAAGGTCATTTGCAATTTCCCAAAATATCAAGTGCAAGGGGTGGTGCAAGGCAAAGTGAAAATCATACTTCTTAAAGCTGAAGTGATTTTGAGTTCTCTTCTCCTCTGCTATTATCTTATCTCATGCAATGGTCCTCTCCTCTCATCTCTTGGAGTTTGACTTGGCCACATCTCCTTCAAAGGCTCTCTCCAAGCACCCTTGCAGCATTTTTTTTAGTATGTAGCACCTCCAAGTTCTCTATCTTGGTTCTCAGTCATCACGTCAAAGCCTTCTTAGGTAGTCTAAGCACTACTTAACTAAATAAACTTATATTTAATTGTATTAGGCTTAACTCAGGTAGATTTACGCTCTAGTTAGCTATAAGGCTCTGGACAATCTTAGCAAAAAGAAAGCCTAAATCAGATAATCAATGCTCACATACGTCATAGCTTAGTAGATGGTGTATATCGGGAAACTAGTGTAAGTACATTGGAGTGTGACAACAGTTCCAATAAATGTAGACATAAAGAGAATTAAGCTCACTTGTTCCACGAGGGATTGATGGATCATGGATCTGGTAACCTTCAGTTGTTATGTGAGTTTGTATATTTAAAACTTGGCACTAAAGGTTGTTGGATGTTAAATATTTTCTAAACCATTAATGTTTTTCTCTTCCAAACAGTTCTGTTTGCATGCAAACACACCAAAATCATGAAAATCCTCCATTGTGTTAATTGTCTGTAGATAAGTAATTACTTATGCATTTGGTAATTACTAGAATCTTAATTTTGCAAAACTTAAGCTCAATAAAGCTACTCTGAGCCATTTTGTGCCATTTACTCGATTCCCCTGGTCTACCCCTTGGCATGCCCCTTTTGCCATGGTGAAATGGCATAGTAGCCAGCACTTAAAACCTTGGTTTTTCCAGATGGGTTTATCATTTACAGTTATGTTCTTGTTGGATAAAAGGCCCCAAAGTAGTAATTCATGATGATTAGCGCTCAGTCAATGTGACGAGTTTTTTGTAGAACTGACAGGTCAGAAAATGGACTGCCCAAGTGATTATGGTCTAACAGTTTCAGATCCAAGGCATTTACCTTGTGGAGTAAAAAGGAGCTATTAAGAATCACATTATCATGTATCCTTTAACTTTTCCCATGTTATTCATGCTTTGCTTCTTGCTAATTGTCCTCTCATCTTATAGTGCAAAAGTGGGTAAGAACTTGAGTGACCCTAGATCCCTGCCCCTAAACAACCCAGGATGAGGAACCAACCAGCAGCAATGGTTATGGACTATGATTGGATTGGCTGGTGCAAGAGCCAGGGATCCTGACCTTGCACGAGCAACTAAGCCTGGGTCAGCCAACCCAGAAAGAAATTATGTGCCGACGCCAACTTGGCAGGCACTAACAGACTCAATGGTACCAATATCTGCCTCAGTTAAATCAGAAGAGCCCAAGCCCAGACTTCTAATTCTTTGGTTACCACTTATCAAGAAATCCATAATCGCTTAGAAAGCCCGCTATTGTACATTACAATTTATGTTTCTGTGTCTTTCATATAAACTTGCAGCTAATGCAGAAACAGATTTCCTCCTGATTCAGACTAAAGGATCCAATGAAAGAAACAATTGAGACTAAAGCATTGAGTTTCTTAGTGCCCGTTGCCATTCGAAATGGACACCCTGGCATTTCCTCCTGATTAACAAAGGATAGGCAAGCGCCTGTGTCAGTTCATTTTTCATTGCTCATTCAGCTATAATACATATTGCTGAATTGGAGTAAAATATCGAAATCTTGTTAAAGTACAATTTCTGCTTGAAAAGGAAAGTGTTTCTTAAAGATTGCTGATTTCTTTTTGGCTGAAAAGAAAAGGGACATTTACTTGAGACTGGTAGTAATCCCTTATAGATCGCTGCATCACATACTCGACAACAAGGGAAGGAAACCCAAGGAGCTCAATCTGCACTGGCAGCGGCTCAAGTCACCTGAAAATGAAAACTTTTGAGTTATGTTTTGTTATGTTTTTTAGTGGTCTTTATTGATTTTCATATTGTGAGGGTATGTGATTGCAATTAGCTCAATGGCAGCGGCTCAAATTACCTGAAAATGAAGACTGTTGAGTAATGTTGTGTTATGTTTTTTTTTTAGTAGTCTTTATTATTTTTTATATTGTGAGGGTATGTGCTTGTAATTTACCCTTTGTGCCTTTTTATATAAAGGCATTTAGGGTTTCTAATAGAAAGTTCATTTTCGTCGTAACATGGTATTAGAGCACTAGTCCTAGACTGATGGTCTGGTATCCCACCAACCTAGGCCTTCCCACACCCCACTTAAACCCTAGTTCACCTCTCTCTCCTCGCAACCACTTGCCACCAGAGCGTCGCCACCGTCAGGCTGCCTCCAGTGGCCTCTTCTTCTTCCCAAGGTCCCCCCATTTAGGCCTTTTCTTGTGATGCCTGTCAACTTGGCAAGCATCATAGAGTTTCCTTTTCGAGTAGTAATAATAGAACTTAGTTTGTTTTTCTCTTATTCATTTTGATTTATAGGACCCATGTTGGGTCAAGAGTCTTAGGGATTTTCAGTATTTTTTTATTCTGATGGATGATTATATCCATATCTATTGGATTTCTATGATGCAGGAGAAATTCGAAATCTCTGTATTGATTAAAACTTTTGTGAATGAAATAAAGACTCAGTTCTCTACTGTTGTTCGCATGTTTCAGATTGACAATGAGCTTGAGTTTGTGACTTCCACTTTAACTTAATTTTTTCAGTCTTTTGGTATTATACCTCAGACCTCTTGAGTTCACACATCCCAACAGAATGGGGTGACTGAACGCAAATTGAAACACCTTCTTGATATTGCTCGCACTATTATGTTTCATATCCATGTTCTTGCCACCTTCTTGGCAGATGCTGTTCTTATAGTTGCTTCTTTGATTAATCAGGTATCATCTTCTATTCTTGATGGGAAGACCCCTTACTCTGTTTTATTTCTTGATTAGGAGCTATTTTCTCTTCCTCTCAAAGTTTTTTGATGTGTTTGCTTTATTCATTTATTCACGGTGCACAAAGTAGCCCCAAGTACATTTTTGTGGGTTATTCTAGAACCTAAAGGGGTTATAGATGTTTTGATCCTCTTTGTTTTATGTTAATAAGGATGTAATCTTTTTTGAAGACATGCCATATTATTTTGGTATAAGGAAGTCTCCCAATGTCACCTCGGATGTTCTATTACCTATGCCTACTGCTGCGCCTCCAAGTCCCTCCGAGCCTTCTGTATCCCATGATGTCCCTCCCATTACTTATCCTAGACATCCTGAGGTGACAGATATCTTCCCTAAGCACTTTCAACGCAGACCTCCATCCACTACTATACTTGTAGAGGAACCACTTTCTACTATTTCTACTCAATCCTCTGTTAATGTTACTAATTCCGACAGAGGTCCAGACACAGCGCTACCAAAGGTACCTAATGTGGATCTTCCTATTGCTCAGAGGAAGCCACAGAGATCTTGTGCAAAGTATTTTGTTTCCAATTATATGCCTTTTGATCATTTACCTGTAGTAGAGAGATTTCTATCTCTTGCAGTTGACAGCAAGCATGCTCCTAAGAACTATATTGAGGCATCTCAGGACCTTTCCTGGAGCTTGGCCATGGAGGAGGAGATGGTTGCTCTTCGGTTCAGGGGTACTTCGAAACTTGTTGGCCTACCCCCAGGTACTATTGTTCTGGGGTGTAGGTGGGTGTTCACCCTCAAATGCCGCCCAGATGGTACAGTGGAGAGATTCAAAGCACGGTTGGTTGCTGATGATTAGGCAAAAAACACCCTCGAATTCAAAACTCCGCAAAAATCCCAACAAAGCATCTGGCTACCCAAATGTGAGGTAAATAGGTGGGTCCGGCCCTACCCGACCCACCTCCACTCGGGAAAGTTAGAACATAGTGTAACTACCTCTGTTTTAATGAAACAAAATTATGTTTTATTGTGAACTAATCTTTCAGATTACGCTCGCACAAATTAAGTCAATTATCCTCCGTATAAATCAAAGTGAAAATTATCTTTAGTCAATGTAATTCTTTTATACTTCTTGAGTCTAGAATTACTGTAAGGAACCTCAGGATTAAAGACAAATCTTTCGAAGTCGTAAAATAAACATTTAGATAGTGTTGATCCACCACAATATTAGAACTGATCGATCAAAATAAGAATATTGATCGACCAAATTAGCCTAACGGTTATATCCGATTTTCTCGCAATTAATCGACCAATTAAATATTTAATCGTCAATCGACCAATTTAGTTCGAATGATTTTTCTCAACATTCCAAAAATACTTCGTTTTCACCTATAAATAGGACTCCACACCCCTCATTTCAAAACACACCTTGAAAAACATATCAAAGAGAAAAAACGCTTCCACTCTAATTCTTTCTCGTGCTTTCGTGCTCATCTACTACATTCTTCAAAAGTACGTCGCTTTGCGCTTCTAAAAAGAAAACTCGATTTGCATATTTTAATTCCTTGAGGTTGGATTAATTTTTGTATTTCATTTATTTCTTCCATTTCAATTGTTGGGATTCTTTGTGTTGGAATTCCCAACGTTGTTTGTGACTTCTCTTTGTTGGTAAAAGAGAAGTGGTTTATAAGAGGTTGTGCAACCTCCTTCAAATGGTACGTTAGTGGATTGATTAGGTTACCTAGTCAGGAAAATCCTAAGCTGGGAGGCTTAAGTAATAGTTTTTACCCGTAGGGGTTTCTACTATAAATCTTTGTGTATATTGTGGGATTGTTTTTATTATACCATATTTTTATTACAATCGATATCACACTTAATCCTATGTTTGTGGCTAAGTAAGATCCATAGGACCCCTAATTTGGTATCAAAGCCTGATCATGAAGGAGATGTCACACCTCATCTTCACATGGCTGCAACAAGTTTTATGGAGGGACAATTATTTTTCCAACCACCACTATTTGACGGATCAGATTATGATTATTAGAAAATAAGAATGCAAATTTTTCTTAAAGTAATAGACTTTGAGATTTGGCATATCATCGAGTCCAAATATATGCCAAAGAAGAAAGAAGAAAAAGAGCTAACAAAGGAAGAGAAGAAGAAAGCAACAAATAATGCTAAAGCCATGAATGCACTATTTTGTCCATTAACAAGAGAGGAATTTGACAACGTTGTGTCATGCAAAAGTGTATATGAGATATGGAACCAGCTCTCTGTCTTGCATAAAGAAACCACTAAAGAAAAAGTAACATGGGATGATTCCAACTCAAGTTTGGAATCAGATGCTGAGGAACAAAGCCACGAAGATGGAGTTACTCATCTATGTCTCATGGCACCAACAGAATCAAGCGAAGAAGAGGTAAACTCTGACCTTACTTTAGATGAATTATTAAATACATATCATGATTTATACAATTCAGCTAAAAGATTAAAGAAAGAAAATAAGGAACTTAAAGATAAGTGCACTAGTTTTGAAAATGAAAAACTTAGTTTATCTCTAGATTTAGAAAATAAGAAAAGAGAATTAGATGTAATAAGAGTTGTAAATATAGAATTCCATGACAAAGTAGATCTCAAGGAATAATATATTCACTTTAAAGACACACTTAATGACCTCAAATATTCTACTAGAACATACGTAGAAAAATATGAGGACATTAAAAAGAATAATTAAAAGAAGATCAAGCATGCATTTTTATATCAAAAGATCAAGAGAAGAGAGTCTAGTGGACCCTCTAACTTGAAAAAAATTAACAACCACGGACCCAAAAGAATCTGGGTACCGAAAAAATTTATGGAAAATTATGTTGCAGATTATAAGAAAGATTGACATGGAAAACACAATTAGAGAGGCAACCTTCAACAAGCCAACAATCATCAATTTGGCTATGAAAGATGGTGGAACCAACAATGTCAATGGATGCCAGATTTTTGGTGGAGACCCCCTCCACTTGACTACTACTATTAGGTATAACTTCTTATACCTTAGTAGGTATGATTTCCAAAACTAAATCTTTATTACATGCTTAGTTATAAATAAGATTTTAATATAAAATTGACTAAGCATTGAATTAATTAATTTGTGATGGCAACATGATAGGGGAAACGAATAAAGAGAATCAAACCTTGATAAGGGATCATTGTTAGAGGGGGAGAATCAAGATCACTTTCTTAGTAGCATTTAGATTGCAACTTTATTTATGTTGGATTGTATAACTTTTACTCAACACTTCATTTTATTTTGATATAGTCATTGTGTTAGGCTATGATGAATTTCATCATCTCCTTATCATGAATTTGATAATTTTCATATGATGAATTTGACATCATGCTTAATAGTATATTACTTGAAAAAGTGAGGAGAAAAATACCCATTTCATTCTTAGAATTTACTTGTTTAAGTATGATTAATAACAAGTCACTTGAGATATATCCTTTTATTGATAACAAAAGGGGGAAGTAAAATATAGGGGAGTAAAATATGCATGTTGATAGGAGTAATTCTAAAAGAGAAGTGGTTTGTAAGAGGTTGTGCCACCCTTATTCAAGTGGTACATTAGTGGATTGACTAGATTGCCTAGTCGGAAAAATCCAAAGCTGGGAGGTTTAGGTAATAGATTTTACCCATAAGAGTTTCCACTATAAATCTTTGTGTATATTGTGGGATTGTTTTTATTATGCCATATTTTTATTACAATCGATATCACACTTAATCCTGTGTATGTGACCAAGTAAGATCCGCAGGACCCCTCACATAGGCGGGTCCAAATAAACCCGACTCTCCAAAGAACCTGGTATCAACTGATAACAGGAAGACGGTGAAAAAGTCTAACATGCCCACACCAACAATAATGATGGCATTGTCGTCGCAATTAATAACCTGACAACAAACGTATCCAGTCAGAAGATCCTATGCCAGGATCATCCCCCAGCATTATAAATAGCAAAGAGAGACCCTCGCAGCTCTCTCTTAAGCATTCAGAGAAAGGAGAAATTGCATTATCACTTCTTACTAGTGAATAGATGGGAGCATCGCTCTCCCTCCAGACATACACCCCTCGCGGTCGAACTAGGTTACCAATCTCCTTGTTTCCCTTGTGATTGTTTTTTATTCGTTGAGTCAGACCCTCCGATTACTTAGGATATTCGATCAATTGGCACTGTTGTGGGAACAATTATCAGTTGATAACGTTCTCTTACTCTGAATCTTTTCAATGGCCCCTACAACCCACAACTCTCACATTAATCTCGAAAAGGTGCCGACGCAGGCGAGGTCGGTGCCTCCATCTCTAAGGGGCACTCTTAGTGCGTCGACCCTAGCAAAGAGAAGTCGACCTGACCTCTCCGGCTACTCAAGGTCCCCGGGCAAGATTCCCTCCTCGAGATGCAAGCGAGAGAGGAGGAATATAAGGCTAGATTGGTGATCCTACAAGTGGAGCACCAGTCTGTTGCCGACAAGTTCCATGAGATCAGACCAATCAAGGAGCTCGGCAAGCTCCAGCCGGAGGAGCCCCAAAGCTCGAGTCTCGAGGACGAGCAACTGAAGTGGCATCGCATGGTGAAAGAGGAGAACGTCGATCTACGCGAATAGCTTGAAAAACTAAAACCGAGCTTTGTAGCCAAAAAGGGGAAGTTCTTCCTAATCTGCCAAAAGCCCTACACCTACCTTTGTCGGGGGAGCAATTGAGGGCCTACCCTCTGTCCACCAGCGGCAGAGGTTTTATACTAGAGATTGTCCACTAGGTCACCCGAGCGATGAGGGGTATACACCCACATGCATATGTCACCACCTACCCTTTCACTGAGGAGGTGATGACGGCACCTAGCAGGAAAATTTCAAGCAGCCTGTCATGGCCCAATACGATGGGACAACGGACTTCAACAGTTTCGTTGAGTTACCAGCAGATGATGCTGGTGCACGGCTGCTCTAACGGGGTACTCTGTTGGGTATTCCCATCCTATCTATCCGGCATGGCCCATGAATGGTTCAATGAACTACGGGCCGAACAGATTATTTGCTTCCAAGAGCTGGCAGATAAGTTCTACCAGTATTTTGCCGACCAGCAAAAGGTTAGAGACAACCTAGAGAGGCTGTCAAAAGTCAAATAGTGGAAGACTGAGCCCTTCCGATCCTACCTGGACTGGTTCAAGGCCCAGTACTTCAAGTGCAAAAGGCCTCACGATGCCATAGCTATTCGGTACTTCAAGTCAGGTCTCTTAACCTAGAGGTTCTAGTATAACATCGATGATTACCCCGCTTAAAGATATGGTGGAGCTATGGGACAGAGCTACAAGATTCGCAGAGCAGGATGACTTCTTCTGCTCCCGTAGCCGGCTAGCGGAAGGATACGGTGACGCCAATCCCATATGTGAGAGACCCCAGGGGAGCCCGCCCCTGTGTCCACTCGTGGGGGTAGCCACTTTAACAAGCGAAAGGCTACCTTCCATGACCAAAGAAGCAACCGGCCCGCCTAGGGCAGGAACAATGGGCCCCGCCAATATAAGCGGAACTTTTTTGAAGAATACGCTCCCCTTGCCGTGAATTAGACGAACGTGTTAGCAGAGGTCCAGTCCACGGATAAGGACCTGTTGCCCCTACCTAAACCCATGAAGAAGAAGGCTGACTCCGAGCCCTACTGCAAATACCATAAGGCACGGGGCCATGCCACTAAGGACTGTCAGGATCTCCGTGACTAGATTGAGTCCCAAATCCGGCATGGAAACTTGGCTCATTTCGTCAAGCAGAATGAGGGCTAAGATAAGGGAAAGAAACCCATTGAGGGCTTGAAGGATTACCATAAAGAAAAGCTCCAGTAGCTCCAGAGAGTTAATATAGTCTTCATCACAGACCAGGAGTCAGGCTTATCTATGAACCCTCCGACCAATCAAGCGGTGTCACCCTAGCTCCCCCCGGTAGAATACCATCAACAAGTCTTGGCAGCGATGCTAGTGTTACCCCAGGGCGCTCACCTCCCATCGCCTGGGCCCACTAGCACAAGGATCGAGGTAATCTTTGGGGTCAACGCTACCCCAAGCTAGTAAGCCACTCCCTCTAGGCAGGGCCACGAGGCAACCCCTTGTGTTTTCCCTACTCTTCAGTAGGGAGAGAGGAGCCTGATCAAACAGGCAGCCTCCAAACTGTTTGCCTCTCTGCTCAATCCGGCAAAACATATGGACCTGCTCCTAGTGACACTCCTACTAGCGGGGCGGATGCAGCCTAGACTCTTGGTGGATGAAGGCAGTGCTATGGACATCTTGTTTTCAAGGACACTACACGGGTTGCGCTTCAAAGAGGAGCACATTTCCCCATCAACACACCTGGTCGTAGGGTTTGGCAACAACAAGGTGATGCTAAGGGGAGAAATTAGTCTTCTTTTGTCCATCTACGACGAGGACAAGCATCTCAACTGAACAACCACATTCATAGTGGTTGGGTTGACGGTAGCCTTTGACGGGATCATTGGTTGTCAGGCAACCTATGCTTTTTGATTGATCCCCTCATATTTCCAATTCGTGCTTTTCCAATACCTACGCGGGGTGGGAATAGTAACGAGGATCAATTGGCTGGGCGCGAGATTATGAGAATTGAGTTAGAATGATCTATAGAGCCAAGACCCCCCAAGCTACAAAAGTAGGGGAAGAATAGGAACTAGATCTAAGAGATTCGACAGGAGGTAAATCCAACGGATCCACCTGCGACCTCCGAACTCCAGTTGGGCTCCTCAGCCATGGTTGTACAACTTTACCCTGACGACGCTACTAAGCTCGTCTAGGTAGGAGCAAAGCTTGATCCCTCAGAAGTTCAGGAGTTGCTACTCCTGCTACGGACCAACACGGATGTTTTTGCATGGTCCACCAGCGACTTGCCGGGAGTGGCCCCGTCCTTGATTCAGCACTGTCTGAATATTCAAGTGGGCACCCGAGCAGTCAAACAAGCATGCCGAGCAATGGCAAGCAGCTGATGCTGAAGTTCAAAAGCTCCTCGAAGTCAGCTTCATTGAAGCATCCTTGTACCCGACCTGGCTCTCAAATGTGGTGATGGTGAAAAAAGCCAATGGCCAATAATGCATGTGCTTTAACTTCACCCACCTCAATGAAGCATGCCCAAAAGATGAGTTCCCTCTACCAAGGGTGGACGCTCTGGTAGACTCCTGTAGCGGGTAATCTCACATGTCATTCCTGGACGCCTACAGCGGATACCACAAGATTAGCTTGCTCCAGCCAATAAACCCTGCACGCCCCTTATAACAGATAGGGGCATGTTACAAAATAGAGTTATGCCCTTTGGCTCGAAAAATGTTGGAGCAACATACCAGCGCCTTATAAACAAGATTTTTTCTAACATAATAGGAAAATCATTTGAGGTGTATATTGATGATAGGCTAGTAAAGGGGTCAAACTTCCCCCAACATTTGAAGTATTTGGTGGAGGTGTTCCAAGTTCTAAGGAGCACCCGCCTCTGCCTAAATCTTGAGAAATGTGTGTTATAGGTAACGGCCGAGAAATTCCTGGATTTCTTGGTTTCCGACAGAGGGATCAAAGCCAACCCCGACAAAAGTCAGGCTGTGTTGGACTTGGAACCATCAAGTACCTTGAAGGAGATGCAGTCGTTAGTTGGCAAAATTGCCTCTTTATGACGATTCTTGTCCTGATCTTCCGATAAATGTCTTCTCTTATTTGAATGTATTCAAAAGGGCAAGGGCTACACGACCGCCCATTGGACTCCTCATTGTCAGAAGGCTTTAAAGGAAGTCAAGGTTGCACTTCGAAGTCCCCCTATCCTGATAGCTCCTAAGCCCGAGGAGGCTTTCCTCCTGTACCTGGCGACGCCCATGACCACCGTCAGCGTTATCTTAGTCGGCGAGCGAAAAGGAGCACAACAACCAGTGTACTTTATTAGCAAAACCTATCAAGGTGTAGAAGCTAAGTATACGGTGATTGAGAGGCTCAAACTAGCCCTGGTGACTGCTACCAGGAAGCTACACCCATATTTCCAAGCCCACACTATAACAGCGTTGTCCGACTACCCCTTGCGACAAATGTTATATAAGCCCACGGGGTCAGCACAATAGATAAAGTGGGCTATAGAATTGGTCGAATTTGATGTTCAGTACTAGCTAAGGTCAATTAAGGGACAAGTCTTGGTGGACTTTGTGGCAAAATTCACAGACCCAGATGCCTCTCGCACTCTGCCCTGGAAGCTATATGTGGGCAACTCGTCGATGACAGTCGGGTCTGGGTAGGCATAACCTTGACCACCCCGGACAGCACTACTCATAAATACGCCATTAAAATGATTTTTCTAGTAATAACCAGGCAGAGTATGAGGCCATGCTAGCTGGCATCTGGGTGGCTAAATCAAAAGGTGTCTCCTTACTCAAGATTTATGGTGCCTCCAAACTTTGAAGGAGTCAACAGTGTTCGCCCCCAGGATGTTCACAATAGAGCAATCCTCATCATGGACAGCGCCTATCATCACCTACTTAAACATTGGCAAGCTGCCCTCAAGGGAACCACGACCTAAGACGTTCCGCCTAAAGGCCTCTGGGTATACCTTAATAGATGGGCAATTATACAAACGAGGTTTCTCCACCCCCTTGTTGCTCTGCCTTATAGAAGAAGAGACAACTCAAGCCCTCTAGGAAGCTCAAGGTGGCACTTACGGGAACCATGAAAGGCATAAGGCCCTCTTGGCCCAGCTATTCTAGGCAGGGTTTCTGGCCCCAGATGAAGCAACGGTGCAAAGAATTCGTGCGCAAGTGTAATAAGTGCCTATGATTTTCTACCTGACACCACCTGCCGCCTAGAAAGTTAGTCCCTATCATGTCACATTTCCTTTGCGAAGTAAGGCACGGACTTCATAGGCTCTTTCTTTTTTAAAGGACTTCATAGGCCCTTTTCCGCCAGCCCCGACTCAGAAAAGGTTCATACTGGTGGCAGTGGACTACTTTTCCAAGTGGGTTGAGGTTGAAACCATGGCTAGCCTAACAACCGACAAAGTTGTCTCCTTTGCCCGCAAAAACGTCATAGCTTGGTATGGGATACCTCAACACATTGTCACAGACAATGGCACCTACTTCACCTGCAAAAAGTTCGAAGAATTTTGTAGCAGCTGGGATATCCGCCTATGTTTCATGTCAATGGGTCATCCCCAAGCAAACGGATAGGGGGAGGTAACCAACCGTACCATCATCTTAGTGTTGAAACACTGAGTAGACTTAGCTAAAGGGAGATGAGCGGACGAACTGCCGGACGTACTGTGGAGCTACAGAACGTGCCAAAAGACCTTTACAGGCCACACACCTTTCAGCCTAGTGTATGGCATGGAAGCCCGGCTACCCATTGAGGCAGTCCTCCTGATTTATCGGACATAACTCTACAATCTCGCCTTCAACGATGACCAAGTCCGTCTGGCCTTGGACCTCGTGGACAAGTTAAGGGAAGAAGCCCCCGAAGCGACACTAAAGTACAAAGAGGCCACTGCGACCGCCTACAACAAACGGGTGCGCAAGCGGAAATTCTCAGAAGACTTAGTCTTGCGCAGAAGCGAAGTCCCATGACGTCCCGTGGGAGGGACCATACAAAATTTGTAAAGACAATCTAGGCGACTTCTACAAATTGCAAACCCTAGGTGGCGAGGCAATCCCTCATACTTGGCATGCGAGCAATCTACGCTTGTATCATGTGTAAAGAGAAAACGTAGTGAGAATAAAAGTTTTTTCTTTTCCATTAACAATGTTGTCTATTACATCTTCAAAACCATCATTCCCGCCAAAAAAAAAGGGGGAAATCGGTAAAGGCGGCAGCAGTACTCTAAAGACTCGGAAACTTCACTCCCAGTCTTCAAAAATATCTACCCCTGACGTTGCAGGTGGAGATAAGACAGCACCAGGAGGACTAATCGACTGGGCAGTCGGATCCGCAACCTCTAATGGACCCAGCTTGGGCACCTACTCTTCAGAAGCTGGCTGGTCCACAAGGCCCAACTGATCTCCATCCCCTAGCTGATTCGCAGGCGACTCTATGGGAGCTTTGTTGGCAATACGCCCGTCAGCTTTTTGACGGTCATATTCAAACAAAAACTAGTCCATGGATCAGCTGCATAACTCCTCCGCTGAAGTCTGCTTACCTTCAAGAAGGGCCTGCACCGCCGCCAAGGCGTGCTTCCCGATCTCCCTTGAGATCACCTCTTGGTTCTCCTCCATAGACGGATGGGAGGCAAAGAATGCCATTACCGTCTCAAAATCAAGCTCCGACGAGGAAGCGCGTTCCAGCTCAAGCACCCTCTTGCCCTTGTCCTCAGCAAGATGTTGAGCCTTAATAAGCTCGGCCCTTAGGGTCGTCGCCTCCGCCTCTGTCGTCGCTTGACTTGCCGACATTTCGGCAAGTTTGTCAATGGTCGTGCCCGAGCGGAAGCGCTCTTCCTGGAGGCCCACCTTGTATCCCTCCACAGCCAATGAACGTTTGGCCTTTAGCACCTGCATCTCCTCCTTTAGCGAGAGGACATTGGTACAGGAGCTTTGCAGGCACTCGGACAAGTCTCGCAAAGTCATGACTTCAATCTTGAGCGCTCTAGCGAGACTCTCTATTTTTGCGCCAAGGTAAGCAACCTTCCTCAAACCTTGGCACCTTGGCGAGCTTGCCTCGGCTCCTCCAACCGAGATACTTGATGAGCCACCTACTGCTGTAAGCGGAGCTTACGAAGGGCGTCGTCCGCTATCTTCTCTGCCTTCTCTCAGGCGGCAGTAGCCTCCTTAAGGAGGCGGACAAAATTATGCTGCTTCGCCTTAGCTGTCACGACCCACTTGGCGGCCATGCCAGCCACCTTTGTAGAGCTGCTAGGCCCAACGACGTCCGGGGGAGCACTGCCATGCGTGACAAAGGTAGTCCCAAGAAACTCCACTCGTTCAAAACCACAGGTAGGTGTGAAGAGAAAATTCCTCTACAAAACATAAGTAAAGGACAAGCAAGAGAATGCTCACTGCCGGGAGGCAATAGTAGAACATTTGATTCAGTTTCATGCCTCCCGACTGAGAGGCAACCCAAAACACAGCATCCTCCAAATGCCGGATCACCTACCTCTCCACGGTAAGGCCCCCGCCTGGGTCGAAACCACCCGGCCAGACACGAGGCCTTCACCAGCACCCTCTAGAACGGATCCCCTGACAGATCCAACCATTTGCCCGATTAGCCTAGGACCTCCTCGGTCGGAAGGATCCACAGCACCCTCACCCCCTGTTGAGCTCCACCTATAGTGCGGCTATGCAAAGACACTCCGACTAAGGAAGCCACCAGTGACGGCCACCTCTTGCGCCAGCTTGACGACGCCGGTAGATCCAGACGGGGCGCTGGAGGCACAGGCTCCCCCTACCTAAGCTACCTTTGCCGGGGCAGGGGGCGGGGAGTCAAGGACTATAAACCCTTTCGATGACCCTGGTGGACTAAAAGGGGCAGGCAAGTCCACTAGGGCTTCTCTCGCCTCAACCCTATTCGAACTCTCACTAGCAGACGCCGCCAGCTGCACACCAGTCGAACCCCTCTTCAAGCGGCTAAGAGGGGCATCCGCCTTCTCCTCACTCCCCTCCCCCTCCTTCCCCTTGGGCTCCCTGGAGTGCGAGGATTGGCTGCCCTTACTCTGCTCCATAGGCCTCTCCTCCCCACAATGCGATCCATGGTGGGAGGAACTGCTGCCTAGGGGTGTACAACCGAGCAAACCAACCAAAGGTTGCAAAGAAAAAACAGAAAAGTCAAGCCATTAAGTAATGAGCGAGGAGGATACCTGTTCTAAAGCTATCAATTCCCCCTACTTACATAGCGTAGGATAGGAATTTGCAACCCACAACAGAGCTGCCCGGACATCCTCCCGCTTGAGCTCCGACCCGGCAATTGGCCCAAACTTAACAATCTTATCAACGTCTGCCTGAGCAGTCGAATCAAGCTCCTCAGGCCTAGGCGGCAGGTCCTTATCAAACGGACCTTGCCAAGTATAAGGGACGCCATGGTCCTGATGATGGAAAACAAAGACAATAATTATCTTGCCCCTTCAGACTATCGGGCAAATCGACTATTCGGTACTTCATATGTCAGTTATACAAGGTATAAGTACCTGACAGGGGCTTGCCCTTCTTAACCTTAAGGGGCATAAGCCCAAAAAGTAGGCAAAACAGACCCACACAGGAGACAATCCGCAGATGGAGGCAGATGATGGTAAAGGCATTCAAAGCTGGCCAGCAGTTGAGACTAAGTTGTGAGGGGGTCAAGCGGTAGTAGCAAAAGAAGGAACACAAAAAAGAATTCAAAGGTATTCGAAGGTCATATTCTATGGCATATTTACAAATAATAAACGAGTCCTTAGACCTATTCAAGCATAAGCGGGTCTGTGATCCACAAGAATGAAACTAAACTCCATCGAGTCTGTACTCACTTAAAAAATGCCTTAATGGCGGAACGACTACGGAAGTTAGAAGCAAAGGTGTAAAGGTCCCTCGTCTCAGGCGAGATGCCAGACGAGGATCAGGCGGACTTACGCTTGCCCGCAAGTCCAGACGTGACAGCTTCTTCAATACTCGCCAGGAAAATGAGCTCCAAGAATAGCACCTCCTTACGCCTCGCCTGAAAAGAAAGGGATCGCAGCAGCGTCGAAGAGTGCTAAAAAAGGGTAGGTGGGGCATTAACTATGCCTCACACCTCCTATTTATACCCTCGTAACAAGCAGTTCCCCCTTGCGGGGTGCAAATTTCAAAAAAGAAAACGTGCGAATACGGTACGAATTTCAAAAGATACCTTTTAAAAGTCGAGACGCCTCGATAATCATTATCGACATTAAATACTCATGCGCACATATCATGCACTGCAATAACACTAATTACATTGCTAGCAAGTGTGGTATTTGAGGCTCTTACACCTCATCATGACGGCAATTAATGACAATCTTATCATACAACAAGACAAATCAATTTTGCAGTAATGGCCATTACTTGCGGAAGGTGGCGCATACGTCACTTTCACTCCTGGGAAACTGCCTCTTAAGGTTGACAGCAAATCAGGTGAACGTGCCTAAAAGCCACCTTCTAAGGCCGACAGGAACACAGGCACACCCACCCACGTTCCCTTTAGCAACAAACTGCTTCCTAAGGCCGGCAAGAATTGGGACACACCTGCCCATGTTCCCTTTAGCAACAAGCCACCTCTTAATACTGGCAGGAACTCAGGCACACCTGCCCACGTTCCCTTTAGCCCTAAGCCGCCTCCTAGGACTGGCAAGAAATCTGGCATACCTGCTCACATTCCCCTCACCTAAGAACTACCTTCCATGGCCGACAGAAACTCAGGCGTATCCCGCCTCTATTCCCTTTACTACAAAATCACTTCTCTAAAGACGATAAGACTAAGGGCGCCTTGGCCGCCTACAATTACAACTCCCGCTTTATGGCAAATGCTCGCCCCACTTTAACAAAAAAGCTGGGAAACCATTTGGGGTCATCATCTAGTGCGGAGTTTTAGATACTTTAATTACTCTCTCAGCAGCATTCGCTAGCTAAATAATAAGGGGTATACGATGAAGGACAAAAAGTGCCCTCAAACTCAAAACTCTGCAAGAAACCCAACAAGAGATCCAACTACCCAAATGTAAGGTATATAGGTGAGTTCAACCCTGCCTGACCCACCTCCACTCGGGAAGGTTCGAACATAGGCAAGTCCAGACAGACCCGACCCACCAAAGAATCTGGCATTAACCGATGACAGGAAGATGGTGAAAAAGTCCAATACGCCCATACCAATAATAATGACGGCATTGCCACCGCAATTAATAGCCTGACAACATACATACCCTGACAATGGATATATCCAGTCAGAAGATCATACGATAGGATCATCCCCCAGCGCTATAAATAGCAAAGAGAGGCCCTTGAGGTTCTTTCTCAAGCAAACAGATAGAGAAGAGAAATTGTATCATCACTTTTTATTAGTGAATAGTTGGGAGCATCGTTCTCCCCCCAAACGTATATCCCTCACGGTAGAATTGGGTTACCAATCTCCTTATTTCCCTTATGATTGCTTGTTCTTAATTCGTTGAGTCAAACCGTCCAATTACTTAGGAGATTCGATCAGTTGCCAAAGGTTATACACAAACCTTTGGAATTAATTATTTTGAGACATTTTCACCGGTTGCCAGACTCAACTCAGTGCGGATGCTTCTTTATATGGCAATCAACAATGGCTGGTCAATATCTCAGCTTGACATTAAAAATGCATTCCTCTATGGTGATTTACAGGAAGAAGTCTACATGCAGCAACCCTCTGATTTTTTGGTTGAAGGGGAGTGTCAGAAGATTTACAGGTTGAAGAAGGCCATTTATGGTCTTAAGCAGCGTCCCAGGGCCTGGTTTGAGAGATTTAGTAAAGTTGTGCAAGAATTTAACTTTACTAAATCTACTACGGATCATTCTATTTTTACCATGCATAGAGTCACTACGTCTGTGATTCTTATTGTGTATGTTGATGATATACTGCTCACTAGAAGTGATGAGGCAGGGATAGAAGTTACTAATAAGTTCTAACATTCTCAGTTTGTTATCAAAGATCGGGAAATGATAAATTATTTTTTGGGCATTGAGGTACAACATGTTGATGGGGGCCTTATTCTATCCCAGAGAAAATATGTACTTGACATATTAAGAGAGGCAAGGATGCTGGGTTGCAAGCCTACCAGTGTTCCTATGGACCCATCTATCCCACTTGCAAATTTTGAGAGTTCATTACTTGAAGATATTACCAAATATTGTGTTATGGTGGGAAACTTATTGTCTTTGAGTGTTACCAGACCTGACATCTGTTTTGAAGCTGGGAGACTGAGTCAATTTATGCAGTCTCCTAGAGAAGTACATTGGGAAGGTGTGTCAGGTGCTAAGATACCTCAAGCAAGATTCATTATAAAGCATGGCCATCTGGATGTCTGGGGATATTCTGATGTAAATTATGCAGGCACTCATAAGGACAAAAGATCTACTACAGGCTACTGTACCTATGTAAGTGGCAACCTAGGCACATAGAGAAGTAAAAAGTAAAATGGTCTCCAGATTCAATGCAGAATCAAAGTATATGGCTGCGGCCCATGCAAATTGTGAGTTTTTGTGGATGAGATCCATTTTACATGATTTGTGAGTGTCTGTTTCTAGCCCTACTCCCATGTATTGTGACAACAAAACAGCTACATTTATTGTTAATAATCCTGTATTTCATGAGCGAACCAAGCACATTGAAGTAGATTGCCATTTTATCAGAGATGTCATTACTATTAGCAAGATTACTACACCTTATATAGCCACTGAAAATCAGATTGTAGATATCTTCACCAAAACACTCTCCAAGAAATGCCTTAAGTTATTATGTTCCAAGCTTAGCATGCTTTATGTCTATGTTCCAACTTAAGGGAAAATGTTGAGTTATATTTTATTATATTTTTTAGTGATTTTTATTATTTTTTATATTGTGTGGGTATGTGTTTGTAATTTACCCTTTATGCCTTTCTATACAAAGACACTTAGGATTTCTAATAAAAAGTTAGTTCGTTTTCGAACAAACAACAACATTCCAATTTTGAATGACTCAAGCACCCATAAAGACCACTAGAAGCACGGGAATGCTGTCATTTTGGTATCCTGCAGTCTTCAAAGAATAGTTGTGATACCTAAGTAACTCACTACTCTAGACGTCCAGCAAGCCAAGTTACTAAACACAATCTGATATCAATGCCCCTCTTCTTATTAATAATGTCAAACACTGCCTAATTAACCAACCCAAGCACAAATCACTTACGCAAAAACTATTGATTGCAAGCAAGGGAAAGTAAGTAGCTTTCAATCAACTAGATCCTCCATCTATTTCTTTTCCGCCAATAACTGGCAATCTGATTCTTCCACTTCTCTTTGAGATAAGCAACAGTCGCCTTCACAACAAATCTGTTCCATCAACTTCCCGTCCATCACTTTAATTCCGAACCACGAATTTCCACCCACGACCCACACAAAACCTCGGTCGAAAACTCGACCTCGGTTCCAAGGAGGGTCTCGACACTTGCCACCCATTCCCGTCCATTGCCATCATCTCACATGGAATTCTCGTGCTCTAATAATTTCTTGTTCATTTTGGTTTCCAAACAGCACCATATTCTTCAATAACGAGAAATTACCATCCAGAAAATGTTTGTGATCACACAGATTCTCCTTTATTCTCTCAGTTTTATGCTCTAAAGTAAAGAGACCAAACAGAAGGTAAGGATCGTCTTAAAGAAAAGAAGAGGATCGCCTTTGTTTACCTTGATGGTCCTGGATTGCTCGGAGATGAGGGAGGCCTTGGCGAAGGTCTCGTCGTCGACGAAGACGGCCTTCCTGGAGAGGATCTTCTGCACGGACCGGAGGTTCCCCTCCATCTCCTTCAGGTTCCCCATGGCCGTCCTCCACCTCTCCCCGGACTTCTCCTCCTCCGCCATACCTTCCCCCTCCCTTCCTCCTCTTCTCCCCTCCAACCAACGAGCCAATTACAAGAGATCCATTTATTTGCCCAATAGGAATCCTATACGGATGTTAAGACATACCATTCGGAGCCGTTTAGAAAATACGTTAGGTCCGGATTGAGACTCATCATAGGAGTCGAAGTTCCGATAAATTTGATTTGAATCTGGTCTAAAAAAAAGGGTAAATATTGATCTGAATTTGATTGGATTCATGTATTAATTTTATCTGGAATCAAATTTTGATATAAATATAGGTATAAATTTATATCTAATTATCTTATTTAAATATTCGAATAAAATCTCTTATTTTTCTAATCTTAATTTTTTTTATGATTTTGAACGTTGAGAATATTTCTTAAATTTTCATTAAACATTTATTTCATATATAGGGATTTTTTATTTAAAAGTTACTTTTATTTAGTTTTTCTTGGTATTTTTTATATTTTTATTTTTATTGTATTTGATAAGTCTACTTTTGTGAACCATCATTTGACCTAAATACTCTTTAATTAGTCATTCTTAGTTAATATTTGATTAGGAATTAAGGGGGAATTCAACATAGTCTGTATATCATCTTGTGCATCAATTTTACATTTAATAACATATGATATGTTATGATAATCATTTGGTGGATACAGGCTAGGTACAAAACACTTAAAGGCAACAGTCATACGTCCAAAGTTCCATTTTAAGACATCTGGATTCTAGTCTGGACGTCTGGAACTTCCAGTGTGGACTCCTTACTAGCCAAATATTTTAAGACGTCTAATGTTTTTATCGGACATCTAATGGCTAAAGGGACAGGACTTATCCGTTGGTTTTAACCACTCGCAATTTTCACGAGTAGTTGCAGAAGTCGGCTGCAGATATTTCAAAAATGGGCCAATAGAGGGAAGGAATAATCTTCTCCCCCCGGCGGGGCTCTTCTCCTTAGTCTCCAACGTGCAAGCGAGCACCATGGATCCTACGTGCACCGTTGACTCGACGTAAACCATGGCTTAGGCGTACTGCACCTCTGCTCCTTCTCGTCGGTCGCATGGTGACAGCGTGCGGCCTCAACACCTTCCACATCACCAAACCACCCCCTCCCCCCTGCCAGCCATCTCCACCCACAAAGCAAGCCCACTTCACCACCTTCTCCAACACAACCCAACGCCACCACCGTCCTCCCTTCCCCTTCGTAGCAAACCACCAACACCGTGCAACCACCCCGTAGTAGCACTTGCGCGCCCCTCACGGCCAGAAGTTGCGCACCCCTATGCGCGCACATCCAGCCCGCTTGCGCGTGCAACCACTACAGAGGCCAGCCGACTCCTCCTTCAACTCAACGCACAGGGACAGCCGCACTATTCATCTTTCTTCCCCGAAAGAACCCAAAGCCGCCGTCCCCCTCCACGCAGCCACTCCTCTGAGCCTTCGCCAACCGCCGAACTCGACGCCGAGCACCGTTGAGCATCTAGCGAGGCCATAGAGGCCGTGAACGGCCAAGAACGCAAAACCTCCACCTCAACCTCCGCCGGTGTCCTCTTCCTCCGGCCGGCTGCCTCCGGCCGCCTCCTGCCGTGAGACCAATGTCATCGGAACCACCTCCGCGCCCTCTACGTCCTCCAAGCACCTCACGACCAACCGTGGTTCGCACATCACGCAAGGAGGAGAGAGGAGAAATCCTCTGTTTCCTCTTGCAATAGTATTTACGGGGTATGCCATTGTAAAAAAGTACTATTCATTTATTTATTGACTTATCATATTCTAAAAGATTTGCATTAATATCCCTCCTATCTATCAGAATTATGGATAGCTGAACTCTTCTCATGCATGATAGAGTATGGGATATTGGCTATGGGAAACGAGTTCAGTTTTGATTAAGATTGACGATGCTTGTCAGTATTAAGATCATGATTCACGAGTTTCCATTGTGGTGATTTTGCATGTGCACCCTCACATTATTGATTAATTATTTAAATCAAGAATTTATGTTGAAAACACGTGTACCAGTTAGTATGCATACGCGTTGAGTTTCCTGAATAAATGAGACACTATTCACTAGTTTAAATAGACTAATTCCTCCCTGTGGAGACGACCTAATTCTTCGTGGTTAGTTTTGAATTATTAAATATTTTTTAAAAGTGATTTTCTACCATACAACGAACTATATCGATACGACATTTTATGTTAAAGTTTTCAACGAAAATGAATATCACTCTTTCAGTATTCCCATTAAAAGGCTCTTTTTGTAATAATTTTAGTGAAGATCAATAAAATTAGAGTAGTCCAAGTTTCAATGTTTAGAGCTTGCTAAAAATAAATAACTAATAAATCATCTTCTTTGACTCTAATTTGGCATGATTTGATTGTAAGATCAATTTATAAATGAGTACATGATAGGTAGATAGATATGGGTATGAGTTTAAATTTTTGTACTCGATAGATAAATAGATAGGATATAGATATGAATTTTGTAAATAGATATGAATATGAATTTAACCAAACTTAACCCGAACCTGACCTGTCGACATCCCTACCCATTTACCAATTTATATTTTATTCAACTTTCACATTGGTTGTAATTGGAGTTTACAAGTCTAATGTTAAATTAATCTAACAGACCTCAACTAAGGTTGTTAACTAAATTGAATTTTTTATCAAACAAAATAAAATTTTTTATGTTGGATTTAATTTAAAAAATTAATTTAATAAACTACATAGATACATACATACATATTTATAAACATTACATAAAAATAGATATTATTTTCCATTTTAAACCTAAACTCCAATTTGAAATAAAATAATAAAAAAAATCTAAAATCAAATTCCTCTCGGGACAAACACACTATTCAAATCAAAGTTTCCCACTTAAAATATTAATCTCGTATAATTCTCAACACATCCAACTCCAAAATTTTTTGGGAAAAAAAAAGATGTATCACTCCACTCTAACACACTTATGAGTTGAATATTAGTAAACCCTAATTCTTCCCTCCTTATTGATGAGCGAGAAAATCGTTGTGAAAAGTTTAAGTTTGGAAAACCCGAGTCGTTGTAAGTTCACAAGAAAATCCACTATCAAATAAAATTTATCATCGAAACTCTGGTGAGTCCCAAGTCAAACACGGGAGGTGAATATTTGATTAAAAATCGCGCTTATAATTATTGAAACAAAGCAAAATAGCTGATTGACATTAATCTACACAAGCTAAACTACTTAAAGATAAATAATAGAAGAAAGAGAAATAATAATACAAAGAAAAAGAAAAATAGAGAAAGTGAATGAACAAGTATTTCATAATCATTGAACCATGTTCATTACATCTACTTGCAAAATGAAAACTACATTAGAAAGCAGTAAAAAGATAGGGATGAGCAAATCTTCCTCGATAGTTGCTTGGAAGACGAGCCGTTGATGTCAAAAATACACGTTTCGTTAATTATGTAAAATAGTGTTATTGTAACGCATAAATTCACAATTAACTTTTACAATTTATAAACCTAGATACAGTAAGTATCTAGGGTCGTCCATAGAGGCTAAATTGTTAGTCAATAGATGATCCTCTCTCTCACTTCTCAAATCAACACTTGCATTTTTGTGATTTTCGTTTTGTTATTTTTATGGTTTTCAAAACAGTCAGGCAATAGAATGCGAGTGTGATAATTACGCTAAAGACTATGCCTATCACCAAGCCTAAGTGACAAGAAGAAAACATTTTCTTCTAAGCTCACCCTAGGCAAGTGCGCCTAGGGTAATTAGAAGAAGGTATGGTGTGCATGATGCGTCACTTTCATTGAGTTTTAAGAAATGCACGTTGTAGTACAGTCAATAAAAATGATACAGCATTTAAAATTTATAAACTCGAAAATAGAAGTCTAAGATCGTTCGCAAGGACCAATTATAAGCAACTTAATCTACTAATCACAATATCAAGAATAATATGCAATTAGAATCAAAATAATGTTTAATGTATGTCAGAATAATATCTCAAGAATAATCAGGAATTAGGGTGCAAAAAAAGATGAGGATAAAATGGTGGTTTGAACCACCAATTTAACCCTACAAGTTAAGCTCTAAATATCTCAAATATTTCAACAGTAAGCTTAATCGAATCAGTATCCACATTAACCAGCAGATTAGAACCAACTCGAGGCCTCAGACGGCAAGGCAAAGGCTCAGATGGCTTACCCTCAAGGCCTTAGCATAAGCCAAGGCAATAGCAACAATAGAGAGACATAAGGGTCTCGTAAGCACAAGGCGTAAGGGCCTTGCAAGCACAAGAGAAGGGGCACGAATCACGAGATATGAACAGTGCAAAAACCCCCTTCTTCCTTCTCAAATTTCCTTTCTTCAGAACCAAATTGGACTCAAGTAACCAGACCCAAGCCTAGCCCACGTGGCGTGAACTACGGGCGAGGGCATGTGCGATGGAGCATGTGAGTGAGACCTCACCCAGGTGCTCTTGGAGGCAATTGGCTAAGGGTAGATTTGCATATTATACGCTATGCGGGTTTCGTCGATGCACGATGTGAGACTAATCCCACATCTTTTCTTCTTCATGCGGAGTTGCGTAAACTATAGCTAAATGTCGAGGTGAATTGCAGCAATTGCTGACACCGCTTGCTTCAATTGTAGACCTAGGGAGCTTCAGGGTCTGGTTCCACGAAGGGTGTAGGTTGCAACAGGGTGTTTGAAGGTCGGAGGAAGGTGTACGATGTTGGAGAAGACTACGGCGGCGGAGCTCCGATGAAGATACCTGAAACATGAATACAGGCTATAAGCCCAAGTTAAAACATTCAATACGATTGCTGGAGCACAGAGAATGTAATGGTGGTCGTAGATCGGTGCAGGGGTGTGTAGGTGAGTAGCGAAGTTGTAGAAGGTGTGGTTATGGTGGGTTGTTTGGTGGCGGCTTCCTGGGATCGAGAGCTCCAATAACATTGGGGCTTTTGATCCTTGGAGTGAGAGGGATGTTGTGGAGGTGTTGGTGTGTTGGTTTGTGCAGTGTAGCGTTGGCATGGGGTCACTGGAGCCCTTGCCAGAGGAGAAGAAGACAGAGGGGTAGGAGGGTGAATATCAGTTGAATAAGGAGGTCAAAAGAGGTTCAGATGGTCAAACCAAGGATACCAAATGTCTTAGAATTTTTTTCTATAAATTTTAGGAGATTTAGATGAATTTTATCTTGACCAGAAGCTCTTTAATTTAAGCAGGTTGATAATTAGGGTTTTATGTACTGTTTCAGTTCTCCAAATGCGTGAAACCCTGTTTCTGTTAATGTTGACCCACTTTTTAGACTTTTGAACTCATTTGACCTTCATTTAACCCCTGAGTGATCCCGTGGCTAAACTGTGTTTGTGATGTTTCGTTAAAATTATAGAATTAACCCTGCTTTCCAGTTCTTCTCTTAAATCAGAATAATACGGAGTTATGTCCCTCAGATGATTAGGTAGGAGCTTTTTAACAATCAAACATGACTAAGTGTGGCTAGTTCGGGCTCATGATGGTGTTCCCATTAGTGCACTACAACCATAAGAACATAAAAAACACACTAAGATTAAAACAAGAATTTGGAAGGCAAAGTGTAACTTGTATTACTAGCAATTACATGAAATGTAGCGGGATGCTTGTTACATGAAAACAAACTTAAACACACTAGTTAATACAAGAAAATGTAAAGATAGAGAAGAAGGGATCTGATGGGAACACCATTATGAGCCATAACTAGCTCATTTTAATCCAATTAAGTCAGTAAATGCTCCTACATAACTAGCAGAGAGCCATATTCCATTACAAAGTCATTCTGAGGGAAAGACAAGAAAACAGGGTTAAAACTGCAGTTTTACCATCATATCAGGAATGTAGTACAATCACGAGATTTCCTAGGGGTAATTAAGGGTCAAATGGTCCTAAAAGGCTAACAAGTGGGTTAGAACAGACAGAAAAGGGTTTGCACATATTTTGAGAATTAAATAACTTTTGAAATCCTATAAACTGACCTGTTTAATTAACTAAGGTTTTGGTCGAGATAAAATTCATGTAAACCCTCTAAAATTCATAAAAAAATATTCTCTAGGGTTTAAAACCTTCAATTTGGCCATCAGAATCCGTCTTGACCTAAAATAGAGTCTCAGACAGACATTTGCCCTAATTTAGGTTTTTACATAAATTACCTAATCAAACTTGGTCAAAATCTAAATCTAACTTCACCATTGGATTCCTTATGTCCAATTAGGTTTGTACCAAAATTTAGGCCGAATCTAAGATCATCTTGACCAATTTTGCATTTTGGTCCAGTCATAATCTTTCTATCTCATTCAGACCCCTAACTTTTGAATTCCTTACAAAAATACCCCTATATTTGTCATCACTCTTTGCAAATAGGTCCCTCCACCATTATCGCGGAGAAATCCTACTCCGACGACCTTCGACTAGGGATTTCTCCTTGATTGACTGGCGAATCCCTTCCAAAATTGGAAGGGAGATTCTTGAGAGATTTCCTTACAATTTGAGCTGCATCTTGGGCTCCAATTCTCATACAAATGCTAATGCGAACTCGTGGAACAATTGGATTTCCTACTCCGACGACGATTCCTAGCTTGGAAGCTTAGCTTCCAAGCTGAAAACCCCTCCTGAGCCCTATAAAAAGATCCCCAGGGCACGACCATGCATTTCAGCAAGTTTTGGCCAAAGAAACCCTCCTCTACTCCATCTCCGGCCACCTTCAGACTTAGCTCCGGCAACTCCTCTCCCCTCTCCTCCTCAGGCCGTCCAACCATCAAATTGGACAGCTGACTAGCTTCCTCTCATTCTTGCAAACCTCTCTTGCCAATGAGAGATCATGCCTCTACCTCAGTCGATGTCGCCGCCTCGCCGCACCAACCTCCTTCTCCGGCTCTAGTTGATCAACATCGGAGCTCTCCGCCTCCCTATCCTCTCACTAAACCCTTCTTTAGCTCCCTCTCTCTTTTTATTTCGTTTTCCTACCCTCATAAACACACACAACCATTAATCGCCATCGTTCAACCTGTTATCTACTACACTAATCCGAACTTCTCGTAAAGAGAAGTTGGAATTAGGTTGATGGATGCACCCAGATTCAGCAATGCTCTATCAAAAGTGTAATCTCCAATGACATAAGAAATCAAAGGATCACCTGGAGCACCTGGATCTCTCTTATTCTGAGGGAGGTGGTGCAGGATAACAGAACTAGCCTACTTAGAGAGTACCACCTTCCTCGGAACAGATTCTCTTGACTTACACTTTTGTATACATAAATCCTTTAAAAATCTCGCGTAAGCTGGTATATGTTTGATAGCGTCGAGGAGCGGGATATTGATCTCGACATTCTTGAAAATATTCAGAAGCTCCTCATTACTATCAACAGACTTCTTCCTTGATCTGATCAAGGCTTCAGGAAAAGGAACATGAGTTGGATCTTCAGAATCAGGTTTCTGAGCCTTGATTTCTTCTCCAGAATTCTCCTTTTTCTCCTCAGGTTCTTCAAGATTCGGTAAATCAAAACAGTGTGGTTGTGGATCCTGAGTTTGTTCACCACTTCTCAAGGTAACAGAATTTGCGGATGCATACGAGTTCGGGTCTTGGGGAGGGTTAGGAAAGATTGGAGGGGCTTCATTAGCCAAGAATCGTTGATTTGCAGAAGAAGAAGAGGAAGGACCTTGCTTGATAAGCACATATAAATTCATCATAAAATGCTTATTTATAATAGTTCCTTGGCATAGCATTGCATATCATGATATAAATATTGCATAAACATCCATTGCATTGCATTTAGGGTAGTTGTATATTATGTACATTAATTCCATCATTTTACATGGCCAGGAGGCAGCGGGACATCTTTACGAGCTTCAGATGAAGAATTCAACCATACGGATGGATTCAGAGCAACGATCGCAGTCCGTTGATGTGAGAATCACCCAGATCTGAGCTCTATAGCACCCTCTACAAGAAGAAGAAGATAGACGGCCTAGATGGTGCCACGTGGTGCCTTCCAGGCCACCCAACACTAGCCAGCAGCACTGCCCAATTCCTTCCTCATCCGCACCCTTGAATCTAGTCGTTGGATCAAGATCCAATGGCTGGGAAGCGTTTGCACCAAGCTGCTCCTCGTGACACAAGGGAAGATCTAGCGCAATGGTTAGAGCGCCGGTTTGCAAGGGAGGGGCGCGGGTTCGAATCCTCGTAGCCCCCCTAATTAGCAATTCGGCCGAGCACTAAGCAACAGCTACGCAGCATGCAACAGCAGCGGCAGCGCAGCATGTGCGCACGCGCATGCCAGCGCAAGCCAGCGCGCGCGTGAGCGACACGACGCGAGGAGCGCGCAGCGCACGATGCACGTGCTAGTTGAGTAGGCCAGTGGAGCGAGCGCCAGCAGAGGATAAGCGGGGATCTTCAGTGACAGTTATGGGCCTTTAGTGATGCTTGCAGCTGTCATTAATGGCTTGTGTGCGCCAGCAAGAGGAATTGAAGGGTGGCTCTTCAGCGACAGCTGCAGCGACGTTTATGGACGGCAGTAAAGACCCAGAGATGATTTTTGCCTCTTCTCCTCCACTATAAAAGGACCTCACCCCCTCCCTTCCAAGCCATCTCTACCTACTCTACTCCCACCTACTCCCAAGCTCTAGCAAGCCTACCAATGCTACATTAGAGCTTGTTCTCAAGCTCCCAAGGCGCCTATTAGTGTAGCAAACCTCTGCCGCAACAAATATTCCTCCAACTTCCCATCCCCCTTCATAGTGAAATTGCACTAGAGGGGGGGTAAATAGTGAAATTATAGAATATTGTAATAAAAAAGATTCAATCACACAATGTACCCAATTATTTTTAGGTGAAAACCCAAGATGGGTGAAAACCACCACCTAAGCCAATCTCTTGACTTAGGATTTTCGATCACAAGGTGATCAATCCACTAACCACACTACTTAAACGAGGGTAGTGTACCTCAATTACAAATCCCACCTCCGATCCCTAAACGGAGGTTTCTCCCTTCAAAATGAAGAGACGGGGACCCGATAAACCGGATACCCAAAGTACAGAAATTAAGAAGTAAAATAACACCTATAGAACACCCCAATAATTTAGTTGCTTTCTTATCTACTAAGCATGAAAAGAACTCCCTGATGACTTGCAGAACGGAGTGAGCCGGGAGTATGGATTTGTCCTTTGATCAGAGTATTAGCACAGCACAAGGGCAAAATGGAGCTTAAAGTAGTGAGCAAGAGATTTTTCTAATGGATTTGTATCTCAAGAGGTGTGTGTTGCCTAAGAGGAGTTGTAGTCGATTTATAGGCAAGTTTGGAACCTTCAAGAACACTTGGGAGAGCTCTTCTAGCCGTTGGAAACAAATCCCAAGAGTTTAGGACGAAATCCACATAAAATCAGGGCAATGATGAGTCTGACAGCAACATTAGACGTCTAATTATAGGATCAGACGTCTTACAGGACGTCTGATTTTACCTCTGGTCGTCTAATATTGCAGGACATCCTCAACAGACTCTATTGGATCAAAAGAAGGACGTCTGATATTATCTCATAAGACGTCTGATTATTTCATTGGACGTCTAATGAATGGTGGATTCGTTCCTATTGTCATCAGATCCAAACAGGGTTCTAGGTTTAGAGGATCAGACGTCATTATGGACGTCTGAGGACATTACCAGACATCTGGAAACCTAAATAATGTTCCCTACTTCTTCTGCCAAAAGATTATGTGGCCGTAAAGAGATACGCACAGAAAATCAATGCAAACTGTTCAAAGGCAGACGTCTGTAAATTATTTTTGGCATAGACGAAGTCTAACGGTTAGTATGAGGACGTCTGGGTAAACAATTAGACATCTGTTTAAGGTTGTCGACGTCTGAAAGTAAAGTCCTTCGACTGATATTTATGAGGAGACAAAAAAGGCAGAAATCTTTGAAATTAGACGTCTGATACACTTGTCAAACGTCTTAAAGTGGAAAATCAGACGTCTGACCATTGTTATGGACGTCTGATAAAAGTATAAGTGTTGGGTTTTTATTTCTTATTTATCCTAAGTGTAGAGAGCCTAAGTTAGCTATTTATAGGTTTTGTTCGGGGGCTCTTTACAATATTTCTAGACTCAAATAAAATGAAAATTACAACCTTTGAAAGTTTACATGAAAAAGCCTAAGACCTAATACTTATGCTACTCGTCTTTACGCTTTTAATTTTCCATCTTGGAAAGCTTTTTGAAATCCTGCAAATATGTTATTACAGAGAGAAAATAATATGCTACGCTTTATTTTTTATTTCATTTTCTTCATTTTGTAAAATCATCAAAATATTATATACGAGTGGTTGAACTAACAATCTCCTCCTTTTTGATGATTTTCAAAATATAGCTGTAGGTTCCTATTTCCTCCCCCTAAAGGTTGTACTTGGTAGTCTTTATCTATTTAAGAAGTTTTTATATTATTCCTTAAGTTCTTACCTACATTCTTATATCTCCCCCTTTTTGATGATTTTCAAAATATAGCTGTAGGTTCCTATTTCCTCCCCCTAAAGGTCGTACTTGGTAGTCTTTATCTATTTAAGAAGTTTTTATATTATTCCTTAAGTTCTTACCTACATTCTTCTCCCCCTTTTTGAATATCATCATGAAGGGTTGTTAAAGGGAGTTGAAATCCAAACTACAAGAGTGATATCTACAAAGTAGAGTGCATGAATAAAATTGCATGTTTAAAAGATGACAAGGCATTAAGAAAAATTGATTAGGAATAGAAATATTTAAGCATGGACCAGCTATTTGTTCCCAAAAATATTAAGTACGGGGTTAAGGCCCCTTAATACAAACTTGGAATAAAAGGCAGAAAAATAGAAGCACTAAACTATTCTTCTTGATCTTGGCAGCAGCGGCGATGAGCGGGTCCTTGTCCCATTTGCAAATTTTGAACATCTGATCTAAGTTCGTTGATGTCGCGGCGCATGCTTCCCATGTAGGTGTACATCTCGCCGGTTCAACGCAGCAGGAGGGAGATGTCGGAGGAGAGGGAATCTGTGGCTGGATCCCATGCTTCATCAAAGCTCGAGCGGGGAGCTTCTATTTGAAGGGGTCGTGGTTCATGGAAGTCTGGAAAGGGTGGAAGGGGCTCTTCTTCCATGGGCTCGTCAGTGGGCTCAAGATGCTCCCTAAGTATATGCATCTTGGCGGCTGTGGCCCGGTTGTAAGGCTCAATTTTCTTGTCAACTGCTTGGTCAGTTATGGAAATCCATTGGGTTGAAAAGATTTTGGATAGAATAGACCCAAACGGAAGTGATGCCCTATGGTCTTCATTCATGACGCGAACAATGAGGCGGCAATAATTGAAAGGAATATGACGGACGGCCGCAAAAAGGAGCGCCTTGTGTTGGCGCGAGATGTAATCAAAACCTCCCGATTTGTTTAGGAGGTCCCACCCAAAAATGCGAGAGAGTAGACGTGGAAGGGGTTTGAGATTTTTGCACAGTAGGGTGCCAAGGTTTTCAACATATTTTTCAGGGAGAACTAACTCTTGATTGATGATTTCTGGGTCATATTGCCTCAGAATATCATTGAAATCATTTCCCTCATTGGGGATGGCTAGAAGGTCGGAAATAGTTTCGAATGTGATGTGTGTTTCGCGACCAAATAGGCGGGTATGGAGTTCAAGTTCATCGTTGCTGTAGTCCTCAACGATGTTGGCATAAAAGAGATGGCAAAGATCAGGGAACACACCAAGAGTTCCAATGCCGGAGTGGAATTGACGGTCAAAATATTGAAAGAGATGGAGAGTTTGGAAGTGTTCCCGAAGGTTCAAATGGCAAAATCATTCCAAACAATAAAACGAGGGCATTTAACTTTGGCATTCGCGAAACGACGAAATCGCTGCCTAGCGATGTCGCCCCGCAATTGATCTGCCAAATAAGTGGAAGAGGAAGTGGAAGATCCCTCAACTTGTTTCCTACGGGGAGGCATATTTGGTGGAATGGGCGGTTAGGTTTTTGAAAAAAAATGGGTGGTGTTTTGAGGATAGAATACCTGCAAAAAAGAAACATCCATACAAGAACATTCAACCAACTAAACAACATTCACCCAAAACATAGATTCAAACAATGCAATCATCATTAAAAAAATGTGTGGCAGTATGCCTTGAGGCAATACAACCTGCCATGTAGTTGTGGCAATATACCTTTGGATTCAAGCCACTAAAGAGTCGGCTTGAACCTCATGAGGTAATACCCTTGCCATGGAAGATGCAGCTAGGGCTAACAGGGTTTTCTTGACCGAGGGTTAGGGTTCTAAGGCTGATAATGATATGAAATGTGCAAGTAGGTCAAGTGAATCAAGAAGCTACTAGATGCTGCAAGGTCGTGGGAAAAAAAAGGCATGGAGATGCCCTAGGAGTTGAGAGGGTATACCCACGGGAGGAGGGAAGCCTGCAAATGCGCGGTCGAGAGGCAGGGAGGACGCGCGCAGAGGAGCAGCAGTTCCGTCAGTCGTCGAGGAGGCGTGATGGTCGTCTGGCGGTGAGCAGAACTTCGCCAACTGTTGCTGTGGGCCGTCGGGTGTGAGGGAGAGCGGTAGGGATTTTGGAGCGGAGAGTGGGACCTTTGCGAAGGGGATCTTATATCCCAAGGTCACGGAGCAAGTCTCCCCCTGAAGTTGGGGAGATTTGCATTTCAAACCGTCTAGAGAACAGTCGCGATGCGCAGATTCTTCCCCGATCAGACGTCTTGGGATGATGTCAGACGTCGGGATTTGCCTGAGGGATTTTAGCCCTTTTTATGGCAATGTCTGTTTTATTCATCAGACGACAAATCAGACGACTAATTATATAATTAGACGTCTGATTTCTGCAGGCATCCTTCCCTGGAAAATGATTTATTCTCCAGGTTGTCATCTGATTTCTGCCTCAGACGACACAAAAGACGTCTAAATATAATATTAAACGTCCGATTTCTGCAGACAGACCTTCTGGGATTTTCGCCTAAAGTTACAGGGTCGTCTGATTTTCCTGTCAGACGACCCCTGCGACGTCTAACCACATATTCAGACGTCCGACAGGTAGCACATGTTTTGTCTCCGAGATAAACGTCTGTCAACACATCTGGACGACGAGACAGACGTTTGTGATGGATTCCAGACATCTGATATGACTGTTTTGTTACATAAAATCGTCGTCTGTCCCAGATGTTTAGACGACGTATTTTAATGTATAAGACGTCTGATTATTAAATCAGACGTCTGATATTGGACAGAATGTGCATTTGGATGTTTGAACTGAGAATGAAGGCCTCTAACTTTGTGAATCAAGGTTCTATCTATTCTCACGACAAAGGAGGTTCCATTAAATCACTAAATTCTTCAAATGTCACTTAGCTTACATATGCCTAGTTTCCTATGTATATAATTAAAGCGATCATAATTCAAAGGTTTGGTGAAAATATCAGCTAATTGCAGTTCAGTACAAATAAATTCAACTTCGATTTCTCCCTTAAGTACATTATCTCTCAAGAAGTGATGTCGAACATCAATATGTTTTGTGCGAAAGTGATGTACAGGGTTTTTCGAGAGGTTGATAGCACTAGTATTGTCACATAATATTTTTATCTTATTAAATATCAAGTTAAAATCCTTCAAAGTATTTTTCATCCAAAGCACTTGGGAACATGCTAGTGCGGCGGCTATGTATTCAGCTTCTGTAGTTGATAGACCTACACTAGATTGTTTCTTTGAGAACCAAGAGACTAGTGATTCACCCAAGAATTGGCACGTCCCACTAGTACTCTTCCTATCGGTGCGGCTACCTGCGTAGTCCGCATCGCTATATGTAACTAAGTTGAATTGTGAACTCTTAGGGTAGAATAAGCCATAATCAGATGTGTCAACTAAATATCTAAATATTCGTTTTACAGCATTTAGGTGTGATTGTTTAGGGTTTGATTGAAACCTAGTGCATAAGCAAGTACTAAACAAAATATCAGGTCTACTGGAAGTTAAATACAGTAAAGATCCAATCATGCTACGATAGAGCTTTTGATCTATGGGCGTACCTGATTCGTCCAAGTCTAGGGAAGTTGTGACACTCATAGGAGTGTTCTTCCCTTTACTTTTGTTCATATCAAATCTCTTCAGCATCTCCTTTGTGTATTTTGATTGACACACAAAGGTTCCAATTTTGAGCTGAGTGATTTGCAAGCCCAAGAAAAACTTGAGATCACCCATCAAACTCATTTCAAATTCATTCTGCATAATTTCTGAAAACTTTCTACACATAGATTCATTAGTAGCACCAAATATAATATCATCTACATATATTTGAACTAATAAAATATCTTTTCCTTTTCTTTTAATGAGTAATGTGGAATCAGCTTCCCCTATAGAGAATTTTGCATTTAACAAGTAGTCTTTGAGCCTTTCATACCAAGCTCTAGGAGCTTGCTTTAGACCATATAGTGCCTTGTTTAATTTGTAGACAAAATGAGGCTTATCATGAGACTCAAAACCAGGAGGTTGTTTTACAAAAACTTCCTCCTTAATGAATCCATTAAGAAACGCGCTCTTAACGTCCATTTGAAAGAGTTTAAAGCCAAGAAAGGCGGCATAAGCAAGAAGCATGCGAATTGATTCGAATCGAGCTACGGGAGCATAGGTCTCATCAAAATCAATTCCTTCTTCTTGGTTGTACCCTTGTGCTACCAACCGAGCCTTGTTTCGAATAACCATACCGGATTCATTCAACTTGTTCCGGAATATCCATTTGGTACCTATTACCGTTTGCCCTTCAGGCTTAGGTACTAGATCCCAAACTTCATTCCTTTGGAATTGGTTGAGTTCCTCCTGCATGGCCATCATCCAAGTTTCTTCGGAGCACTCTTCCTCGACACTCTTGGGTTCAACTTGAGATACAAAGGCGGAGAGACCAAAGGAGCAACTAAAACGAGATCGGGTTTTAACGCCATCAGAAACACTTCCAATGACTTGACTTTCGGGATGATCCCTTTGATATATCCAATCTTTTGGAAGATTATGGATATTGGAGTTTGGAATGTTAGACACATCAATAGTAGAATCATCTTCATCATCCATATTGACTCGGTCAATGGAGGAATGAGGAGATTCATCGAAGGAAACATGGAGGGTTTCCTCCACTATTAATGTGGTCTTGTTAAAAACCCGATATGCCTTACTACGTGAGGAATAACCAATAAAGATGGCTTCTTCACCTTTGGCATCAAATTTATCTAAATTAGAGCGGGTATTCAAGACAAAACATCGACATCCAAAAACTTTAAAATAACTAATTTTGGGTATTTCCCATAGTATAGTTCAAAACAAGTTTTTCGCAATCCGGATCGAATTAAGGTGCGATTTGACACGTAACAAGCCGTGTTAACAGCCTCAGCCCAAAAGTACTTTGGTAACCCCGAGTCTATGAGCAATGTTCGAGCACACTCTTGAAGAGTACGGTTCTTTCTCTCAACCACCCTATTTTGTTGAGGTGTTTGAGGAAAAGAAAACTCATGAGCAATACCATGCTCTTGACAAAAATCATCAAATAAGGAATTTTCAAACTCGCCCCCATGATCACTACGGATACGAGTGATTTGGTAGCCTTTTTCAGTTTGAACTTTCCTACAAAAAACAGAAAAGACGGAAAACACTCCTTTGGATCTCAAGAAGGAAACCTATGAAAACCTCAAAAAATCATCTACAATTACAGGGCAATATTTGCATCCACTGAGGCTCTCATATTTTGTTGGTCCAAACAGATCTCGGTGAAGTAGTTCTAAAGGTCTTGATGTAGATATAACTTCTTTGCTTTTAAAACTAGATTTTATAATCTTACCTAATTTACATGAATCACAAATAGGCTCATTTAAAAATTTTCCTTTAGGAAGACCTCGGACTAGTTCATGTTTAGCTAATTTTTGAACCAGCTTCATATGAACATGTCCTAGTCTTTTATGCCATATACTTAACTCATCTTTTGCTACAAGACATTCATAAGTGCCATTTTTATCAAATTCTATGACATAAATGTCTTCAAATCTAGTTCCCTTAAGAAGGGTTTCATTGGTTAAAGCATGCATAATTTCAAATATTTTAGACGTAAACACTACTTTAAAGCCCTTATCACATATTTGACTTACACTTAAAAGATTATGTTTTAGTCCTTTAACTAGAGAAACATTTGAGATAGGAGAGAGAGGGTTACCTATTTTACCAAGGCCAATAATATGGCTCTTGTGGTTGTTGCCAAATGTAACTGTTCCTCCATCCGTAGGTTGGAGGTCCAAAAATAGGCGCTTGTCTCCCGTCATATGTTTGGAGCATCCGGAGTCCATCACCCATCGGCCTCCTTGGTGGCGGTGGTCTCCTTGTCTTCCTCCTTGTAGACCTTCTTCCTCCTACAAAAGATCTTCGATGGTGACTTGGTGTTTCTATAGGCCTTTCTAATTTGAGTCGTCCATCCTTCATTTTGTATATCCAATTTTTGACATTATGATGTCCTTTCATCCCTACAAAACAAAGTGAGAGTTGTCTTTTCGGTATCCATTGTAAAGTGGATCCGTATTTGTTAGTGGTCTCCTTTAGAGGAGGGTCCTTTTTCAGCTCACTTTGACTAGGTTCATAAAAGCCTAATCCAAATTTACTTGAGGAAGGTTTTGATGGGTAATGAGTTTGTCCAAGTTATCTTTCCCCTTTGTAAATTTGGCTAGGTCCTCAAGAAGTTGGTTTGACTTTTCTTTGAGATGATTTATCTCTATTTTCATTATATCTAGTTTATCTTCTAATGCCCTAATTTCTACTCTAAGTAAGCCATTTTCATCCTTTTTAAAGGAGTTTGATTTTTCAAGCACATGAATTTTGTCGAGTAATTCTTCTCTATCTAAAAATTTTTGTTCACTCATTGCTGTATACAAATCATTTGTTAATGACTCTTTCTCAATCATTAGATTTCTTATTTGCATATTTAAAGCAGTGGTTTCTTTTGTAAGGATTAGATTCTTTTCTTCAAGATCATTGATTAATCTCTTATTTTCTAAGTTTTCTTCTTTTAAAGCCTTGCTTTGGGTTTTTGTTTTCTTAAGATCTACATATAATGAATCAAAGGCATCTTGTAATTCATCTAAAGAGTAGGGGTTTACCTCAGGTTCCTCAGATTCAGACTTGGAACCATCATTTGTTGCCATTAGTCCCAAGCATGCCGTTTCTTCATTTGTTTCCTCCTCTTCTTCTTCGGAGGTGGAGTCATCTCATGTTGCTTGAAACGCCTTCTTCTTGAATCCTTTTGGTTTGGAGATCTTCTTGTAGTTGGAAGGCTTCTTGGGTTTGTTCTCATCATCCCTTTTGAGTAAGGGACAATCTTTCCTTATGTGACCTCTCTTTTTGCAATTATAGCAAATTAGAGGTTCTTCCTCTCTTTTCCTTCCCTTGATCTCTCTTCTATTTCTGAGAAACTTTTTAAACTTTTTAGCTAATAAAACAATTTCTTCATCATCGGTACTTACCTCATCATCCGAAGTAGCTTTGAAGGCTAAGGTCTTCTTCTTTGTCTCTGATGAGATTGATTTCTTCTTTTGCTCCATTTTTGATTCGTAAGCCATGAGATTCCCAAGTAAATTTTCCATGTCTAGATCCTCTACTTGGTTGGATTCTTCTATTGCTGTTACCTTTTGCTCCCACTCGGGTCCAAGGGAGCGAAGGAGTTTCCCTTGAAGCTCCCCCTTTATAAATGTCTTTCCCAAAGAATTGAGGCTATTCACGATTAACGTGAATCGGGTGTACATGTCCCCAAGTTTTTCATTCTTCTTCATAGAGAAAGCTTCGAATTCCTACGATAACAAGTTTATCTTTGAGGATTTAACTTTAGATGTACCTTCGTGAGTTACCTCCAAGGTTCTCCAGATCTCGTGGGCGGTTTCGCATTGGCTGATGCAGTTGAATTCCTCCGAGCTGAGAGCGCAGTAGAGTGAGTTCATTACCTTGGCATTCAGTCCAAGGTGATGGATTTGCTCCACTGTGTAACCTGTTTCTGGTTTCCATGAATGACGTATGCGGATTCGCATTTCTCCCAAATGGAGAAATCGTTGGCTTGAAGCCACATCTTCATTCTCAGCTTCCAGTAAGTGTAGTTGGTTCCTTCGAAGAGTGGTGGCCGAGTGGTGGATTGCCCCTCCAATCTGCTTGTGGAAATGGCCTTCCCCTCCATGTGATCTTTCCGCGGATGTTACTCCTGTAGGCGGAAAACCTGCTCTGATACCAAATGAAATTGCACTAGAGGGGGGTGAATAGTGAAATTATAGAATATTGTAATAAAAAAGATTCAATCACACAATGTACCCAATTATTTTTAGGTGGAAACCCAAGATAGGTGAAAACCACCACCTAAGCCAATCTCTTGACTTAGGATTTTCGATCACAAGGTGATCAATCCACTAACCACACTACTTAAATGAGGGTAGTGTACCTCAATTACAAATCCCACCTCCAATCCCTAAACGGAGGTTTCTCCCTTCAAAATGAAGAGACGGGGACCCGACAAACCGGATACCCAAAGTGCAGAAATTAAGAAGTAAAATAACACCTATAGAGCACCCCAATAATTTAGTTGCTTTCTTATCTACTAAGCATGAAAAGAACTCCCTGATGACTTGCAGAACGGAGTGAGCCGGGAGTATGGATTTGTCCTTTGATCAGAGTATTAGCACAGCACAAGGGCAAAATGGAGCTTAAAGTAGTGAGCAAGAGATTTTTCTAATGGATTTGTATCTCAAGAGGTGTGTGTTGCCTAAGAGGAGTTGTAGTCTATTTATAGGCAAGTTTGGAACCTTCAAGAACACTTGGGAGAGCTCTTCTAGCCGTTGGAAACAAATCCCAAGAGTTTAGGACGAAATCCACACAAAATCAGGGCAATGATGAGTCTGACAACAACATCAGACGTCTAATTATAGGATCAGACGTCTTACAGGACGTCTGATTTTACCTCTGGTCGTCTAATATTGCAGGACATCCTCAACAGACTCTATTGGATCAAAAGAAGGACGTCTGATATTATCTCATAAGACGTCTGATTATTTCATTGGACGTCTAATGAATGGTGGATTCGTTTCTGTTGTCATCAGATCCAAACAGGGTTCTAGGTTTAGAGGATCAGACGTCATTATGGACGTCTGAGAACATTACCAGACGTCTGGAAACCTAAATACTGTTCCCTACTTCTTCTGCCAAAAGATTATGTGGCCGTAAAGAGATACGCACAGAAAATCATGACCAACGGTTCAAAGGCAGACGTCTGTAAGTGTGTCAAGACGTCTGTAAATTGTTTTTGGCATAGACGAAGTCTAATGGTTAGTATGATGACGTCTGGGTAAACAATCAGACGTCTGTTTAAGGTTGTCGATGTCTGAAAGTAAAGTCCTTCGACTGATGTTTATGACGAGACAAAAAAGGTAGAAATCTTTGAAATTAGACGTCTGATACACTTGTCAGACGTCTTAAAGTGGAAAATCAGACGTCTGACCACTGTTATGGACGTCTGATAAAAGTATAAGTGTTGGGTTTTTGTTTCTTATTTATCCTAAGTGTAGAGAGCCTAAGTTAGCTATTTATAGGTTTTGTTTGGGGGCTCTTTACAATATTTGTAGACTCAAATAAAATGAAAATTACAACCTTTGAAAGTTTACATGAAAAAACCTAAGACCTAATACTTATGCTACTCGTCTTTACGCTTTTAATCTCCAGTCTTGGAAAGCTTTTTGAAATCCTACAAATATGTTATTACAGAGAGAAAATAATATGCTACGCTTTATTTTTTATTTCATTTTCTTCATTTTGTAAAATCATCAAAATATTATATACGAGTGGTTGAACTAACACATAAGTCACCTTGGAGCCGTCCTCCCACCTCCATTCTGGTAGCAGATCATCTCTGTCTTCTCACCTCCATTCCGGAGCCACGTCGAAGCTTTCCTCAACCCGATGTCCTCTTGCATCTCACCTCCGTCATCCCGCTCCTGACCTCCTTCGTCCAAGCTTCTGCCAGGCACCGTCGTCTCGCCGAACAGCCGATTCGGGAGATTTCCTCTCACCTCCTCTCTTTTTATGCTTTCATAGTTTATTGTAATTGACATTGGAAGTAATATATATCAGATTTGTTCCACATCTCTATCTTGTGATTCGTTTGCTTGTTTTCTTCTTACAAAAATACAAAAAAATAACAAAACCCTAAAACACCAAAAAGAAACAAAACGAAGCGCGATTTTCACTTAAAGTAAACGTCACCTCCCTGTGTTCGACCCAATACTCCCTTGGAGTTTCGGTATAAATTTTATCTGATTGACGTGTTTTGCAACTACGACAGGTTACTTGTAACCCCGATTTCCAACATACGAAACATGCCGGACCACTACTCAACCACCTGAGCATGTGCGTGTGGGTCCCTCTGATTTCCGTACCCATGGGGTTGATTGCCCGGATTCAGGATATTTCGTGGGTTGGGTACGGGTTGAGATGGTAGAGATCTGGGTTGACGAGAATTAGCTATGAGCCTGGTTTGTCAGTTGTCCAGCGAGGTTTTCATTTGCTGCATGAGCTGGAGCATGGATCCTTATATCTCTACCATTTGTCGGTTCAAATTAGCCTGCCCTATGGGTTGTCAGGCATTCCAAGCTAGCTGATTGACCTGATTCAGGGGCAACTGAGTATAAACATGACCCTGACCCATTGGTTGTTGCGGAGCATAGTTGCTGGGTCGAAATTTGGTTTGTTGGCCCACGTTTTTCCAGGAGAAGTTAGGGTAGTTTCTCCAACCTGGATTATAAGCATTGGAATAGGGGTTGGATCTAACATTCTCCTGTACAGCACAAACATCCTCATAGAGTGAGGATGGAGAGAAAGAAAGGGAAGGATCAGAGAAACTGGGATCAAAGGCCCCAGTTTGGAACCAGTGGGGTTTCGAATAATGCTGGCTCGCAGATTGAGCCGCATCAAGTTGATTCACGAACTCCCATTCAGAAGGAGCTCGTGATGAATGGAATCCCGAATTCTATAATTGAGTGGATCGGGAGTTGTTCATTGAGTTTCCAGCCATCCACTCCATTCTCTTAGCAACTAAGTCCACCTTATCAAGTTTATTACAAATCAATTCCATATCGAATGAATGAGAGTCGTGGACTTCATTAACATTCGATCTGGGCTGCTAGGACCGGTTAAAAGTATCCATGAAGGTATGATTGATCGAATTCTCGCTTATTTCCTCAAACAAATCATGCATGCTATCTGTGTCTTTGTTGAGGAAATTGCCTCCACAAGAAGCGTCCACGTGATTTCTGAGTTGCGCAGTCAACTCGTGGTAGAAGATCTGCACGAGTTGCCATTTCGGCACCTCGTGGTGTGGACACCTCCGCAATAGGTCCTGGAATCGCTCCCAAGCAACATGAAACTGCTCCCCCGGTCACTGGGTGAAGGTAGTGATTGCCCGTCTCAAAGCATTAGTACGTCCAACTGGGAAGAATTTCTTTAGAAAGGCCGATTTCAACTCATTCCAAGTTGCAATTGGTCTTCCTATAGTCCTGTACCAATGAGTGGCTTTATCCCTAAGAGAGTGGGGAAAGAGCCTCATGATCATTTGCTCCTCATTCACGTTTCGCACCTTGGTGGTCTGGACCAAAGTGGTCAAATCCTCCAAGTGTTGAAACGGGTCTTCAGATCCAAGCCCATGAAAATGTTTAATCAGGCTTAACACCTGGGGCATGATTTCTACGTCTCCGGCAGGAATCTGGACGCCGAGGCATTCCCCGTAATTTAAAGGATCATAAAAATCTTTCAAGGGTTGAGCGCCCTGCATTCTCTGAAATCATTCTTACATTCTCTGCATTTATTCCAGCTGCCTTCAAAATACCTCCTGCGGATCCTGGGGCAGAGGGGGCTGTTGATCGGCCATGGGATCACTTTGGCCAAAATCCAATCTACGCCTCCTAGAATACTCTAGTGGTCCTTCCAATCGGGGATTCAATGACCTTCTTCCCATCATAAACTAGGAAAAGGTCAGAAGGACTGGGGATAAGAACCCTACAACACAACAAAATAAGCCTGTCCTTAAGTGGGGTAGCCTAAGGATCTACAGACTCCCAAAACCCGCTTTAAGATTATAAATGATTTACTCTACTTGTGTTTGCTCAATCCAACCAGTTAGAAGGAGGAACTGGGGAGAAGATTCTTCCTTCGGCTTGCGCCTCTGATTTTTAGTGTACCTCTTAGCCGCGGTCGTTTGACGCTACTCCCCTAGCTAGACATCATATTGATCAGTACAAGGAGGTTAATCGTAAACAATCTCAGACTAGGCCCCGAAGAGCGAATCAGTCCTTAAAGCCAACGTCTACTCGATTTTATTGAGGCCTGAGATTGTAGTGCTTGTGGAATGTGGCGGGCCCTTAAAATGGGTTGTGCCCTTAATAATCAATTGAGTATGTGTAAGTGCGTGCACAACTAGGGTTTTCAAACAAGATTATTTGTGATGAGTAGATTTTAATGTTCAAATCTTGCTTAAGTAGCTTTTAGGGTTTAGAATTAGGTTGAATTCAACCAAGTTTGAGGCAAAGCAGGTTTTCAAGCACAGGTGAAGATTGCTTTCCTTTTAAAAATCAGAAATAAAGTGGAGTGCCTGGTATGAACCTAGATTGAAAACCCTAAGAGGAAGCTACTTGGTGAGTTGGTTTTAGATTGAGTGATGCGACCCAAACAACTCAAACAATTGGCCACAATTGCACCACCGAGTTAGGCACACAGAAATGATTAACCTAGAATGATTTCTACTCTTTTATGTGTTGATTGGTGTACCGGTTCCACAGATTAGAATCCGGTTGAGTATAAGAAAATCAATTAGGTTAAGTGCCTTGAATGTGGGTGTATGTTGAATTACCCCAGAAAGATATCTTTTTGTTTTTTTTATATGCGAGGGTGAAATGAATGTGAGTGGAAATCCAAGCAACCAAACTAATCCTAGGATTTATGCAAACACCTAAGTTATTTGGGATTTGAATTTAATGTGATAAAATGAAATCTATGGAGGGGGAAGAATGGGGAGCACTTACAGTCATCTTCAACTGCACTTTACTTCGATCTACCGCTTGACGATTCCCTAATAGAGGTATTTGCAAAACAATAGACACGAGAAAAAGCAAGTTAGAAAACAGTAAAGTGCGTGAAATGAGAAAAGAAGATCGGAAAATCGTTGCCTCCCTGGCAACGGCGCCAAAATGTTGAATGTTGGATGACTACACTATCGGAGTTGGTTTTGAAAACCTATCATTGTAGTTCGAGTAGCTAAGAAATCCATTCAACAAATAAAATTTATACCGAAAATTCTGTAAAGAAATCTCAGGTCGAACTCAGGGAGGCTATTCACTGAGTAGCGAAGAAATCCATTGTAGTTCAACTACTCTACATCGATCAAAATTCGTAATTATATTTTTTTATGTTTTTGTTTAAAGGGTGGAATTATCACAATGGAATCAATATAGACAATAAGAGAGAGAGAGAGGGAGAACATTCACTTGATATTGCAAAATATTTTTACAACTAAGAAAGCGAGAAAATATTACACTAGAAAGAAAGAAATTATTACAACTAGAAAGCAGGAAAAAGGAATGGGAGAGAAAAGTTTTCCTCCTCGACGATCGCTTGGAGGACGAGCCAGATAAGACAATGCCTGGAAGATGAGGAACGGAGCAGGAAGGAGGTCGAAATAGGAGTAACAGGAACGAGGCAACACGTCGTTGTCGTCGCGGGATCCGCTTCTAGAACGGGGGTGAAAACTTGCTTTTAGCTCTTGAGGAGCATCCCGGGTGTGGGACAAGCTTCTCCTAAGCTTTGGAGAGGGAGAGAAGAGAAGGAAGGGATGAGAAATCCATATGGAGGGGGTCTCCTTTTATAGTTGCAAGGAGTGGGGGCATTTTGGACAGTACAACTTGAAAAACATTAATTCAGGACCTTTAGTGATGGAGGCCTGAACGTGGTCGATGTGCGCGTTGCTCGCTCGCCCCCTCGCCTCCGCACCCTTCAGCGCACACGCACTTTCGCGTGCTCTCAGCTGTTCGATCAAGAGCTCGGAAGGCTAAAAGTGGCTACACCCGCGCCGAGCGCTCACGTGTGATCACGCATAAGCGCTGCGCATCTGATCGCGCGTGGGCGCTATCACTCACTTCTCGCCGCTAGATCTTCATCGCGCGGCTCTAATCGTGCACCCACGCATTGCGAATGCGGGCTCGATCGCGCATTGCTCGCTCGCGTAGCGCGCTCTACCGTTGCGCTATTGCAGTGAGTTTGTCGCGTGGATGTTTTAAGGTGCGATCGTCCGTGGCCGTTGGATGGTGATCCAACGGTCTAGATCCATTGCGCGGGTGCTGACGCGGCTAGATCGTGTTTTAACAATTAATGCGTTGTAATATAGACGAACTTTCCGCGAAAACAAATAAAGATTTTATAACTCGAAAATCGGAGTATCCGAGGTCGAACACAGGGAGCAATCTAAGTACTTTCAAAACTTGAGAACACAACTTTTTAATTGAAAATAAATGACTAGTTCAATAAGAGTTATAAAAAACAAAAGTGGACGTCTGATATTTTGTATCAGACGTCTTAAAATAAAGCTGCTTCTCTTCTCTTCCCTTTCTGCTTCTTGGTAATGGCAACCGCTTTGGCTGTTTTTTGCGTCTTTATGTTTATTATAGTACAGTCGTTATAGTATAAGAAAAGACAGCTACGGTTGTCATTACAATAGATTTTTTACTCGGAAATAGTTTTCCCGAGGTCGAACTCAGGGAGCTACTGGAATTCTAGAAGTACAAAGTTTCTCTATTGGATTACAAAAATAAGAGAGAGAGAGATATTTTTGTCTTGGCTTCTTCTTCTTCTCTTCTTCTCTTTGTGCTTTCTCTCTGATCCTGTCTTCTTTTTGTGCTTTCTGTCTTCTTCCCTCTTCTTTCTTCTTCTTCTTCTTCTTCTTCTTTTTCCTCTTTTTTTCCTATTTCTTTCTTTCTTTCTCTTTCTTTTGATTTCTTTTTCTCTGGCGGCCAAGTCTTCTTCTTTCTTCTTCTGCTCGTCCTGTCTTCTTCTCTTCTCTTCAGCTGCAGAGTCTTCTTCTTTTCTTCTTCTTCCTTCTTCTCTGCTTTATCTCCTCTGGCCGCTGCTCAACCGTCATCTGATGCAGTGGTCAGACGACTTAACTGCAGGTCTGCTACAGTGCTTCTCCTCTTTTCCTTTCTTTCTTCCTTCACTGCTTCTTCTTCCTTCTTCCTGCGGCTAAGTACTTAGCCTTTCTGCTTTGGCGCTCTGTTCCTGCACACAAGGCACAGCAAAACCTAACCCTTCCCTCTACTCGCACGTATCTCTCTCTCTGTAAACCGCTCACATGAAGCTCTCCCAGAGCCGGGTTAACGGGTTGGATAGTGTACCCGTGACCAGGCGCACTGGCGTGTGTATAGTGCGCGAGGTGTGCTTGGTAGTGTCGGGTCGGATCCTCCAGGAACGCGAGGTGAATCCGCGGACGAGGCGGGTGTGATGGGCGAGGGACCTCACCCCAGTGGATTCGGAGGCGATAAGGCTTATTCACAAAATCAATTTAAACCAGTGCGGCGCTTTGTGAACTTACGATGTGGGACTAACTGGTTGCTTCTCCTCGCGCGCGCCCGCAGGAAGACCTCCTCGCAATCTCCTCAACTGCAACCTCGATTCCCTTCGCTTGCTGGCTGGCTGCCTTCGCAGGAGTCTCCCCAATCCGCAGCAGCTGGAAGCCTGGAGCCTGCTTGGGAGCTTCTCGAATTGTCGACAATGGCGGCTGGGCCTCAGAACCTATCTTGCACGAATATGGCCTCTCGGCCTAATCAAACTACCGGGAGACCTTCGCCGTGGCACGGCGAAGGTGGTGCGATGTGCAGCAGGCCGCGGGATGGCCTAGGCGTGCGTGCCTAGGTTGTCCTATGGCCGGAAAGATGGGTGTGATCGGGGGTGAGTTGTGAAGGTGTAGAGTGGTAGTGGATGGGCGGAAGATGTTCCGTGTGATGAGGTGGAGCTTTTGCGACGATCGGCGAGTCGTATGGAATTGCGGAATGACGGGGGTGACTCGCCGGAGGTTAGCTGGAGGCGAGGAAGGTGATGGTGGATAGGCGTGGTCGTGGGGCAATCAAGTGAAATAGAGTGGGGAAAAGAAAAAAGGGAAGATGGGGAGTAATTGTAACCTACTTGCAAGGACGAAGGGGGCCGGAGAGGCGGACAGCCATATCGACTGTCGCCGGAGAAGAAATACCCAGAGGGAGAGAGCGGCGACGAGGAAGTGGGCAGGGAGGCGTGCGCTTGGTGCGGCGCGATGCAGGAAGACGAGATGAAGCGGACTCTGCCGCTGGTATGGCAGCAGAGCGACGAGAAGGAAGAGGAGTGGTCACCGGAGCTTGTGGGTTTCCTGCCAGACTGGGAAGAGAGGAATGTTTGAGGGTTTCTCCGCCAAGACAAGTCTACCAGAACCGGCAGGGGGTGCTGGTTCATATAAAGGGGGTGGTGGAGATGGAGGCGCAGGATGGTGACATGCACGCCTCGCCGGAGTGTGGTCAGATAAGTGACCCATACCTTCCGCACGTTCGCACAGAAGGTGTGGTGGTCGTCAGGCAGCATGGTTGAGTCCCTGCGACAGAAGACGTCGCAGGGAACTCCGCGTACATTTTGCAGGACGATCCCCTCTCCCTGCACGGCGCCATGCTCCGCGCAAAGTCGCAGGAGCATGGTGCTGCGTAGAGTTTTGCAGGAGGGACCGTTATGCAAAGAACGACGAAAAAGTTGGGGGCCAAAATGCAAGAGTTTCGAAAGTTAAGGGTCAAAAAGTAAATGAAGAGGACCAAATTGCAAAGTCGGTCAAGGAGGTCTCTTCTTAGGCTCAAGTTTTTATGCATGACTATTTTGAACCTAAGGATTTTAATGGTGAATTTTGTTTCTAGGTTAGACCATGTTTGACTGGCCAATTTACGTAAAAACCCAAATTAAATCATTAATTGGGCATGGTTCTCAATGTAGGTCAAAATGGGTTTCTAAGGTCAAATTGAAGGTTCTAAACCCTATAGATTATTTTTCTATGAATTTTAGAGGGTTTAGTTGATTTTTACCCTGCCTGGAACCTCGTGAATTGAAGTGGGTTTGTTTTAGGGTTACAGAATGTCATTTAATTTCTTGAAGTTGCTGCAACCCTCGTTAGATCAGATCATCCCACTTTCCTTCTTATTAGGTTTGTTTGACCTATGTTTGGATCCTTAATTACCCTGTTTGAAATTTTGTTGGTGAAATTGCATTTTTGCCCTTTATGACTTGTTTTCTTTTTGAACTCAGAATTCTCTGAGTTAAGCCTTTCTCTGAGCTATGTAGGAGCTTTTTTTCTTGCATATCTTGGTTAGATCGTGTTAGTTAGGGTTCATGATGAGGTTCTCATCATACCCCCATGCCTAGCTTTTGCTAGTCCCTTAGCAAAAACTTAAGGTTTCAACCTTTGTTCTAGACCATAAAGTTCTTAATGATTTCAAATAAGTGCTTTTTCATTTGAACCTGGATTAGGTTAGAATGCTAACCATAGGCCTAAAAGGTACTCTAGTACCAACCAAGATCCAGATCTGTCTAGCCTCAGCTTCAGTCCTTAGCAAAGGTTTTTAAGGCCTACAAGAACTAACCTAAGGTTTATTGGACTTTGTGGTTAAAGCACCCGTGCTTGAAATGATTTTAGCCCTGGCTCAGTTCGCAGTGCGTTTTGTAAGAGAGAGAGATAGAAGATTTATATGTTTGGAGAGCTTTCTCTCTCTTTTTCTTTTTAATTCTAGCTTAGGATTGGCTTCTCAACACGATCTATATTAGATTTCTTGTTCCCATCATCAATCCTCAAGGGTTCCTGGCAATCGATGCTTCGAGATAGCACCGCCCATGGCAACCCCCGAAACCCTGGCTATTGAGATTTCGAGATAATCCCATCCATGGTGTTCTGTGGCTGAATTCAGATCCTGGCAATTGACACTTCGTGATAATGCCATCCATGGAATCTGAACCAGCAGAGTGCTTACATGCCCCCAGTAGGATATGTAAATATCCTAAGAGAAAGCACCGAGGAGATGATATTTTGTTACGCATCTTCGAGGGGAATTTCCCACCTCTCCGTGCTGGCAACTCGTCCAAATCAACTTGTGTTGATCGGCCGCTCCTACTCTAGGTGTTATTTTCAGAATTTTGAGACACTTCTGCGTGGTTTTGATTTTTACGCTTACTGAACCAGGCTGTGTGTTGGGTTAGGGTGCTTAGGTTACTGAGTCCCGTAAACCAAAAGTTAGTTAACGAGGCTAAATACTCCCTAAGCCTTGGACCTAATACTTAAGCTTTTCATTTTCCTCAATCTCTTGAGGAGTGTCTAGATCTTAATGGGTACTAAGAGTCTATCCAAGAATTCCTAAGGTTTGCATTCTTACTAATCTTACTGTGCACTTTTCAATTTTTTCATGAATGAGGTCTAGAACTTAGGTCAATTCCTTAGTTTCTTACTAATGACTATCACTCTTTTCTCACATTTTTGTGCTCCTTTTTCATTTTGTTTCTTTTTCCTTCTCCCACAAAATTTCCTTTCTCCTCTTATTCTATTATTCTTTTTCAAAAAAAATTTTAATTTTTATGGTGTTTTTGGCATATGTGAATTTTTTGTTTAAAATCTTTTCTTACATGTTTTTCACTTTCATACCCCCCCATGCCTAAGATTTGCAATGTCCTCATTGTGACTTAGGGGGTTTTTATTCAACTTAGTTCATTCCTTAGGACAGATGTTTTGATGAGTGAATGGGTCGGGATGACTGTTGCGGACGATTTCTAATCCCAGATGCAAGCATCTGAGGTGGAGTCGGCTGTCTTAAAGGGTGAACCTTAAGTGCACAAAGGTGTCAAAAAGGTTTTAGGTTTTCAAAGAAAATGACGGGCTGCCTCCCGTTAAGCGCTGAGTTTTATGCCATCGACCGGGCGCAATAAGCTCATGGGGAATGGAGGATATAAGATAATTTAGCCAAATCAGTAGAAGCTACATCAATGAACGGCTTGAGTCTCTGACCGTTCACAATAAAAGGTTCGGAATCATGGCTGAGCGGACTGATTTCCACAGCTCCATTTCCAAAAATCTGTTGGACCAAGTATGGTCTGACCCACTTGGATCGCAACTTCCCAGGGAAAAGTTTGAGTCGGGCATCAAAGAGTAGGACCTTCTGACCAGGATGAAAGATCTTTCTAGAGATATGCCTGTCATGGAAGGCTTTGACCCGCTCCTTGTAGATTCGCGAGTTCTCATACGCATCAAGGCGTAATTCATCGATCTCGCTGATTTGAAGCTTTCTGTGGGTTCCAGCCTTCGAAAGATCTAGATTACAGTTCCGTATTGCCCAATAGGCTTTGTGCTCCAGTTTGACGGGAAGGTGACACGCCTTCCCGTACACCAATCTAAAGGGAGACATGCCTAATTGGGTTTTGTGGGTGGTCCTATAGGCTCACAAGGGTTCTGGAAGTCGGGACGACCAGTCCTTCCTGTCAGGCCGAACGGTGACCTGCAGGATTTTCTTGATCTCCCGATTTGATAGCTCAGCTAGACCATTAGTCTAGTGGTGATAAGGAGTAGAGATTTGGTGAGACACCCCGTATTTGGTCATTAGTGACCTAAACTGAGCATTTGTGAAATGGGTCACTCCGTCGGAAATTATTGCTCGTGGAATCCCGAACCTTGAGAAAATGTTTTGATGAATGAATTTGAGAACAATTTTATGATTGTTGGTTCGGGTTGGAATGGCTTCTATCCACTTAGACACGTAGTCAACCGCGAGTTAGATGTATTCGAAGCCGTCCGAGACAGGAAAGGGGCCCATAAAATCAATCCCCCAAACATCAAAGATTTAGCATACAAGAATCGACTGCAAAGGCATCATGTCTCGATGGCTCATGTTGCCCAGAGTTTGGCAACGACTAAAAAAATATGCATCTTTGAACAATGTGGGCCAGTAAAAGCCGCACTGGAGGACTTTTGATGCGGTTTTATGCCCAGAGAAATGGCCACCGCATGCCTGGTCATGGCAGAAGGAGAGAATATTATTGACTTCCTCTTCCGGGACACATCTCCAGATGATTTGGTCAGCACTTATGTGAAAGAGGTACAGATCTTCCCAAATGTAATACTTGGCATCAGAGCGTAATTTGTCTTTCTTGGCCTTCGGCCAATCAGACGGGATCTGATGAGATGCCAAGTAGTTTACTATATCAGCAAACCATGGAAGTCTAGTACCAATAGTCAGCAGGTGCTCATCAGGAAAAAGTTCCGTGATGGGTCCGGAAGGGTTGATAATCTCAGAAGGGAGGCGGGACAAATGGTCGGCTACCACATTCTGTCTCCCCGCCTTGTCGCGAATCTCGAGATCGAATTCTTGCAATAGCAAGATCCATTGGATTAGTCGGGGCTTCGCGTCCTTCTTGGCAAGGAGATGCCTCACAGCCGTGTGATCCGAGTAGATGATGACGTGGGAACCCAGGAGATAAGATCGAAAATTTTCAAAGGTAAATACTACGGCTAGCAGCTCTTTCTCCGTAACCGTGTAGTTACGCTGAGCCTCGTCAAGTGTCTTGCTAGTGTAGTAAATGACCATGAGTTTCCCGTCAGCTTTCTGCCCCAGAACCGCTCCTACAGTGAACTTGGACGCATCGCACATGATCTCAAAGGGTTGAGACCAGTCAGGGGATTGTATGATAGGTGCCTGGGTGACTCGGTCACGAAGGTTTTCAAAGGCTAGTGTGCATTCCTTGGAGATTATAAAGGGTACATCCTTAGAGAGAAGAGTAGTCAAGGGGCGTGCGATTTTCGAGAAATCAGGAATGAAACGTTGGTAAAAATCGACGTGCCCCAGAAAAGAATGGATGTCCCTGATCAAGCTAGGCATAGGAAGGCGAGAGATTAAATCAACCTTAGCTCGATCCACTTGGATGCCTTTCTCTGAGATTAAATGTCCCAGGACAATTCCCTCAGGCACCATGAAATGGCTCTTTTCCTAGGAAAGAACCAAATTCACATAGATGCACCGCCTGAGTATTTGGACCAAGTGTTGGAGGCAATCGTCATGATGCTCCAAAAATTGAAAAGTCATCCATGAAGACTTCCAGATAGTTACCTACCATATCTGAGAATATGGCAAGCATGCACAGCTGAAAAGTCGCGGGTGCATTGCAGAGACCGAAAGGCATCCTTCGGAATGCGTACGTTCCGAAGGGGCAAGTAAATGTGGTCTTCTCTTGGTCCTCTGGATGGATTTCCACCTGGTTATAACCGGAGTACCCGTCAAGGAAGTAGAAGAATCGATTTCCCGCTAATTTCTTGAGAATCTGATCAATGAAAGGTAGTGGGAAATGATCCTTCTTCGTGGAGGAATTGAGTCGTCGGCAATCTATACAGACTCTCCACGAGTTGGCTAATCGGGTAGGTATGACTTCTCCGGTTTCAGTCGTTATGGTGGTGACTCCTACCTTCTTAGGCACAACCTGAATTGGGCTCTCCCAACGACTATCGGAGATTGGGTAGATGATCCCTGCATCTAACCACTTGATGATCTCCTTTTTCACGAACTCCTACAGATTGGGGTTCAAGCGTCTCTGCATTTCACGAGAAGGTCGTGCGCCCTCTTCTGAATAAATACGATGCGTGCAATAAGAGGGACTTATTCCAGTCAAATCGTCGAGAGTCCAACCGATGGCTCTGCGATGTTGTTGGAGGACAGCAATCAGACGGGATTCCTGTTCGAGATTGAGCTTGGAATTAATAATCACAGGAAGGGTCTGATTAGAACCCAGAAAGCTGTATTTCAAATGATCGAGAAGGGGTTTCAATTCAAGGATGGGGTTATCAACAGCAGCGGGTGGTTCAGAATAGAAGTGAGGTTCAAGGGTAGGAGCTATTGGTTTGTCTAAATCTGGGTTTGACTCCTTTGTTTGTGGGTCAAACTCTTTTTGTGGTTGATGAGGCATAATCAGGTCATTCGCAAAGTGCGTTTCATCAACCAAAGCCCTGATATCACAAATCTGTTCGATGACACCGCAATTGATTCCTTGCTGGGCCTTAAATATATCAATTTTTAGGGTTTGATTTCCAAATTTAAGCTCTATTTGGCCCTCCTCACAGCTAATGTTGGCTCTAGCAGTAGCCAAGAAAGGTCTCCCTAGGATGATCGGTGTATCCCTAGGGTTTTCAGGTGCGTCCATGTCCAAGACTATAAAGTCTACAGGAAAGTAGAAATCCCGCACTCTTACAATAACATCCTCGAGAATCCCTTTTGGTGACTTTATAGATCGATCAGCTAATTGTAATGTCACTTCAGTCGGTTTTAGCTCAGATTCTTCTAGGTGGTTAAGGATGTGGGTATCAGATTTATGGAAGCACCCAAGTCTAGCAAAGCTTTATCGAATTGGGTATCACTTATCTTGCAGGAAATCAGGGGAGTACCAGGATCTTTAGCCTTGGGTGGGAGTCTGCTTAGGATTACAGAGCTGGCTTGCTCTGACAGTACAATTGGACTCCCACTCTTGGTTCGCGGCTTACGCTGGGGTGTACACACATTCTTTAAGAATCGTGCGTAAGCCGGTACGTGGCGAATTGCATCCATCAAAGGGATGTTTATGTGGACCTGCTCAAAGAGCTTGACTAGGTCCTCCTCAGGTACCACGGGCTTGGTAGTCTTCTTTCCCTTGGTCAAGGCCTCGGGAAACGGAACGTTGGTTGGTTCTTCTAGGATAGGTCCAGGTCTTTGATCTGGGACAGGGATAGGAACGTCCTGGATTACTGTCCTAGGATTGGGATCACTACCAGGCTTGGAGTGGTTTGGGCATGGTGGATCTTGGGTTTCCTTACCACTACGGGTCATTACAGAATTTAGTCCTGCCTGGTTTTGGTTGGGATTGGGTAAGATGGGTTGCTGCTGATAGCCCGCATAAGAAGTGGAAGCCTCCATCCTGTCGGGTGAAGGATCAGAGGGGGCCTGATAAATCATGTGTGCTTGGCCAGGGTTTGGGTTCATAACGCGCTGCTGTGTTGGCACGTTATTCAGGTTAGGAAGAGGTTGGGAAGGAAGTGTGCCTGGTTGGCGAGAATTAGCCAACTGGGCCAGTTGATTTCGAACCTCTGTAAGTTTGTCCCTATGTTGCTTTTGAATAGCCGCATTCATTTTTTGAATGTCAGCCAGAGTCTGAAGAATAAGGGACATTTGGTCCTGATTTGGCCCCGATGGATAGGTAGGGTTGGGCCGAGGCTGAGGCAGCGGGTAAGGACGAGGGGGTTGTGGGCGGGGTTGAAAGGGTGGTCTTTGGGTTTGGGAATTTCCCGCTCACTGGAAGTTGGGATGGTTTCACCATCCAGGGTTGTAGGTGTTGGAGAATGGGTCATTCTGGATGGCGTTGAGGTCCTCGCAGGTCTGAGGAACCTCCAAAGAATCAGAGAAAGGGGGAATGGAATTCCCCGGATTGGTATAGAAGGGATCGGATGACCCTCCGATTCGAGAATCAGATGGGGGTAGGTATGGATCCATCCTAGGAGAAGATCGGTGGAGAATGTTTTGCACAGTTTCCCGTGTGGAAGGAGGCTGTGCAAAGGAGCTATGCGCAGAGGTGGCTCGCTGCAAGTGCTGAGTTAGCGCATCCACCTTCTTCTCAATGATTGAGACCTTGTCCAATCGACTGGCCATTAGTTCCAGGTCAACTGATGCGGACAGGCCCTGCGTCTTGTGTGCTCCCCTAAGGTTCGTCGATGCGCAGGTATTCGTCCTGTCGAATAATCCCATGGAGTCATTGTTGATGGAGTTCTCGCACATGTTTTCGAGAATCCCCCACACGGTGTCCTCATGTTGACCCATGATATTCCCTCCGCAGGTTGCATTAACGAAAAGCCTGATATCCTCACGGAGTCCCTGGTAAAAAGATTGGACTTGTTCCCATTTAGGAACTCCATGATGGGGGCACTTTCTCATGAGATCCTGAAAGCGATCCCATGCCTCATGGAGAGGTTCTCCCATTTGCTGAGTGAAGTGAGTAATCTGATGGCGCAAGGCATTGGTCCGACCAACGGGAAAGAACTTCAAAAATTCGGATTGAAGTTCTTCCCAAGTGTTGATCGGCCGGGTTTGAGTCTGATACCAATGAGCGGCCTTGTCCATAAGGGAGATGGAGAACATCTTCATGAGGAGAATGTCCCGATTTTGTACATCTGACCCAAAAGTTTGGGCCAAATGCTTCAGTTGTTTGATGTGCTGGAAGGGGTCTTCAGAATTAAGCCCATGGAATTTAGGTATGGCATGAATCATATTGGGCTCTAATTCAGAATCAGGTCCTCCAGTCGGGATTCTGACTCGAGGCTCAATAGCCACCGCAGCAAGATTATAATGGTCCCAGATCATAGGACGCTGCGGTGGGTGCACAAAGTTCTAGAAGAGGTCATTGAGTTGCTGGAGCTGGTGCTCCAGATTGTTTTCTTCCTCAACTGGCTGAGCCATTGTGGAAGAAGAAGGTGAGTTAGGTTCGGAGTCGGAGGAGAGGTTGATGTGAAGTGTTGCTTTCTCACACAAGGGTACTGAGGCTCGGCCTCGAGGAGAGTGGAGTGCTAAAGGAGGTTTCAAGGACCTCCTACCAAACATGCACTGTTGGAAGAGATGAGTTTAGCAGGTGCTGGACCCAATCAAGGCACCCAAAATGTTGGGTGACTATAGAAGTGCGGGGCAGATGGACCCCTTGATCAAAAGATCGACCACCTGAGAATTACCTGGGCAGCCAGAGAGGGTGAGTCCCGCGAAGACCCCTACACGGTAGAGCGTCCCCACAGGTTACAGGGTTTCCCCCACCCGACCTCTCTTGTCACTGAGATTCCAGGTAGACCAGAATGGGGATCTTGACCTCTTAAGTCTACCAATTTTTAGTTAAGATCAAGGTGCTTAGGTTTTCACTTGAACTTTAGCCTTTTGAGTGCAAAGAGTGACCTAAGTTGAAGGTTGGTTGACCCTAAGGGGTCAACTTCACCTATTGATCCTTTTGAGAACTTATTAGGTCTTGTCTTTTAGGGTTCAAGTGTTTTTTAGAGAGCCAATTGCTTAGGGTTTCTCTGAATAGGTATTTTCAATCAATGGCTTAGGCACACTTCTTTTGGATTTTCTCAATTCTTGATTAAGGGGTGTGTCTCTGAAACCCTGGTGTTAATTCCTATGTTGGCTCTATTTGGTCCAGTTAACTCCTTATTTGGTAATTAGGGCTCAGGCAAGAAGGTGTTAGCCCTTAATTACCTTTAATACTATGTGCAGGAATAGTAGTTTTGAGAACATGCGGCTGTTACTAAGTATGAAAGACAAGTTATACCTATATATATTTTTCTTTCTTTTTCTTCCTCTTTAAGATTTAGGGTTTACTAGTGAGAGGATAGAAGTTACCTGTCCTTGGAGTGGCTGTGGTGTGGCTGTGTCCTAATTTTTCCTGTACCTGCACACAAGAGGGAAAAGATTAGAAATTCTTAAATAAAGAGTTTAAAGCTTCTAGAATAGCCGTTGCTCCCCGGCAACGACGCCAAAATGGCAATGGCAACCACTTTGGCTGTTTTTTGCATCTTTATGTTTATTATAGTACAGTCGTTATAGTATAAGACAAGACAGCTATGGTTGTCCTTACAATAGATTTTTTACTCGGAAATAGTTTTCCCGAGGTCGAATTCAGGGAGCTACTGGAATTCTAGAAGTACAAAGTTTCTCTATTGGATTACAAAAATAAGAGAGAGAGAGAGATATTTTTGTCTTGGCTTCTTCTTCTTCTCTTCTTCTCTTTGTGCTTTCTCTCTGATCCTGTCTTCTTTTTGTGCTTTCTGTCTTCTTCCCTCTTCTTTCTTCTTCTTCTTCTTCTTTTTCCTCTTTTTTTCCTATTTCTTTCTTTCTTTCTCTTTCTTTTGATTTCTTTTTCTCTGGCGGCCAAGTCTTCTTCTTTCTTCTTCTGCTCGTCCTGTCTTCTTCTCTTCTCTTCAGCTGCAGAGTCTTCTTCATTTCTTCTTCTTCCTTCTTCTCTTCTTTATCTCCTCTGGCCGCTGCTCAACCGTCGTCTGATGCAGTGGTCAGACGACTTAACTGCAGGTCTGCTACAGTGCTTCTCCTCTTTTCCTTTCTTTCTTCCTTCACTGCTTCTTCTTCCTTCTTCCTGCGGCTAAGTACTTAGCCTTTCTGCTTTGGCGCTCTGTTCCTGCACACAAGGCACAGCAAAACCTAACCCTTCCCTCTACTCGCACGTATCTCTCTCTCTGTAAACCGCTCACATGAAGCTCTCCCAGAGCCGGGTTAACGGGTTGGATAGTGTACCCGTGACCAGGCGCACTGGCGTGTGTATAGTGCGCGAGGTGTGCTTGGTAGTGTCGGGTCGGATCCGCCAGGAACGCGAGGTGAATCCGCGGATGAGGCGGGTGTGATGGGCGAGGGACCTCACCCCAGTGGATTCGGAGGCGATAAGGCTTATTCACAAAATCAATTTAAACCAGTGCGGCGCTTTGTGAACTTACGATGTGGGACTAACTGGTTGCTTCTCCTCGCGCGTGCCCGCAGGAAGACCTCCTCGCAATCTCCTCAGCTGTAGCCTCGATTCCCTTCGCTTGCTGGCTGGCTGCCTTCGCAGGAGTCTCCCCAATCCGCAGCAGCTGGAAGCCTGGAGCTCGCTTGGGAGCTTCTCGAATCGTCGAGAATGGCGGCTGGGCCTCAGAACCTGTCTTGCACGAATATGGCCTCTCAGCCTAATCAAACTACCGGGAGACCTTCGCCGTGGCACGGCGAAGGTGGTGTGATGTGCAGCAGGCCGCGAGACGGCCTAAGCGTGCCTGCCTAGCTTGTCCTGTGGCCGGAAAGATGGGTGTGATCGGGGGTGAGTTGTGGAGGTGTAGAGTGGTAGTGGATGGGCGGAGGATGTTCCGTGTGATGAGGTGGAGCTTTTGCGACGGTCAGCGAGTCGTATGGAATTGCGGAATGACGGGGGCGACTCGCCGGAGGTTGGCCGGAGGCGCGGAAGGTGATGGTGGACAGGCGTGGTCGTGGGGCAATCAAGTGAAATAGAGTGGGGAAAAGAAAGAAGGGAAGATGGGGAGTAATTGTAACCTACTTGTAGGGACGAAGGGGGCCGGAGAGGTGGACAGCCATATCGACTGTCGCCGGAGAAGAAATACCCAGAGGGAGAGAGCGGTGACGAGGAAGTGGGCAGGGAGGCATGCGCTTGGTGCGGCGCGACGCAGGAAGACGAGACGAAGCGGACTCTGTTGCTGGTATGGCAGCAGAGCGACGAGAAGGAAGAGGAGTGGTCACCGGAGCTTGTGGGTTTCCTGCCGGAGAGGGAAGAGAGGAATGTTTGAGGGTTTCTCCGCCAAGACAAGTCTACCAGAATCGGCAGGGGGTGCTGGTTCATATAAAGGGGGTGGCAGAGATGGAGGCGCAGGCTGGCGACGTGCGCGCCTCGTCGGAGTGTGGTCGGAGAAGTGACCCATACCTTCCGCGCGTTCGCATGGAAGGTGTGGGGGTCGTCAGGCAGCATGGTTGAGTCCCTGCGACAGAAGACGTCGCAGGGAACTCCGCGTACATTTTGCAGGACGATCCCCTCTCCCTACGCGGCGCCATGCTCCGCGCAAAGTCGCCGGAGCATGGTGCTGCGCAGAGTTTTGCAGGAGGGACCGTTCTGCAAAGAACGACGAGAAAGTTGGGGGCCAAAATGCAAGGGTTTCGAAAGTTAAGGGTCAAAAAGTAAATGAAGAGGACCAAATTGCAAAGTCGGTCAAGGAGGTCTCTTCTTAGGCTCAAGTTTTTATGCATGACTATTTTGAACCTAAGGATTTTAATGGTGAATTTTGTTTCTAGGTTAGACCATGTTTGACTGGCCAATTTACGTAAAAATCAAAATTAAATCATTAATTGGGCATGGTTCTCAATGTAGGTCAAAATGGGTTTCTAAGGTCAAATTGAAGGTTCTAAACCCTATAGATTATTTTTCTATGAATTTTAGAGGGTTTAGTTGATTTTTACCCTACCTGAAACCTCGTGAATTGAAGTGGGTTTGTTTTAGGGTTACAGAATGTCATTTAATTTCTTGAAGTTGCTGCAACCCTCGTTAGATCAGATCATCCCACTTTCCTTCTTATTAGGTTTGTTTGACCTGTGTTTGGACCCTTAATTACCCTGTTTGCAAATTGTGTTGGTGAAATTGCATTTTTACCCTTTATGACTTGTTTTCTTCTTGAACTCAGAATGCTCTGAGTTAAGCCTTTCTTTGATCTATGTAAGAGCTTTTTTTCTTGCATATCTAGGTTAGATCGTGCTAGTTAGGGTTCATGATGAGGTTCTCATCACTTCTATTTATTTCTTTTCTTCCTGCAACCATGGTTTGGCTTTCTTCTCTCTTTTCTTTTCCTTTGCCTTTTTGAGTCTTCGTCTGCCCCTTGTCTTCTTCAGTTCTGTTCTCCTTGGCCTTGCTTCTTCTTCTCTGCCCTGCTTGGTTTTTTTCTTCTTCTCCGCCTTGCCTCTCTTCTTCCTTGCCTTTCTTTCAGAGCCTCCTTCCTTCTTTCCTCTGTTTCCCCTTGGCATTTCTTCTTCTCTGCCTTTCCTCTCTTTCTTGGCTGCAGAGCTTCCTTCCTTCTTTCTTGCAGCGGCTAAGTCCCTGTGTCCTGCACACACTACGCACAGCAAAACCTAACCCTCTACCCGCGCATCTCTCTTTCTCTCTGTGTAAACCACTTTATGCACGCTCTCCCAGAGCCGATTAAACGGGTCGGCTCGCACGCCTGGGACCAGGCGCACCGGCGTGAGGGTGGTGCGCGAGGTGTGCTCAGGACAGGGTCGGGTCGGGTCATGCCAGATCCGCATAGTGAACTCGCGGATGAGGTGCAATGAGATAGGTGAGGGACCTCACCCCAAGTGTAACTGGAGGCGAAGAGCGTATATGACAAAAACAATATAAAGGCTGTCGGTGCGTCGTGGCTTACCGATGTGGGACTAAAGCCCACTGCTTTCCTTCGCGCACTTGCAGCAGACCGCGCCTTCAATTCCTCAACTGCAGGCTCTGTTGGCTTCACTTGCTAGGTCAGCTACCTTCGCACAGCCTTCCCAAATTCGCAGCACCTGGAGCCCTGAAGTCCTGAGGCCTGGAGCGAGCGTGAAGCTTCGTCGAGTCGCCGTCAATGGTGGCTGGAGCGTGGAATCTGTCAGATGCGAAAATAGCCTCGCGGCCTAATCAGATCACCGGGGGCCTTTGCTGTGTCACGACGAAGGTGATGAGCTATGTGGCAGGCCGCGGGGCGGCCTAGGCGTGAGTGCCTAGGTCGCTTTGTGGCCGGATAGGTGGGTGTGTTCGAGGGGTTGTTGTGGTGGTGTGGCGGGGCTGTGGATGAGTGGAGGGTGCTCAGTGAGATGAGGCAGAGGTTATGTGATGGTCGGCGAGACGTGTGGGGCTGCGGAGCGACGGGAGCGTCTCACCGGAGGGTGGCCGGAGATGAGGAAGGTGGCGGTGGACAGGAACGGTCGAGGGTCGATTGAGTGAAATAAAGTGAGAAAATGAAAGAGGGGAAGATGGGGAACTTATCTGGACTGTTGGGAGAGAAAGGGGGCAGCGGAGTCAGACGGCTCGTTGTTGCCGTCGTCGGAGAAGATAACCCTGAGGGAGATAACGGCGATGAGGAGGAGGTCGGGGAAACGTGCTCTTGGTGGGCGTGACGCGGGAGGATGAGGCGAAGTAGACTCTGCTGCTAGTATGGCAGCGGAGCGATGTGAAGGAGAGGTAATCGCCGGAGCTTGCGGGTTTCTTGGCCAGAGAGAGGAGAGAAGAAATTTGGAGGATTCTACCGCCAAGACAAGTCTGAGAGATTTTGCAGAGGGTCGGAGGTCTTTTTATAGGTGCTGGCCGAGCTTTCTGGTGCGTGGAGGGCAAGCTTTTGGCCACTGTTGTCTCTCCGGAGAAGGAAGGTGGTTGGGATCCAAATCTCTCGTGCGTTCGCACAAGAGATTGGAAAGAAATTAGAGAACAAGATCTGGCTTAGATGGAAGGGGATTCCTCAAAGAAACTCCCTTCCAATTCTGGGAGGAGATCTCTGAGGGATCTGAGCGTATCCCCCCTGTCAACCTCATCGGAGAGGATTCTTCCCCAATAATGGCGGAAGGACTTGATTGTAAGATTGGCGAGAAAGCTAGGGGGTTTATGTGATAGTTTTCAAAAGATAGGGACCAAAATGTGATTGGGTGTACTAAATTGCAAAGTAGGTCAAGATGACCTCCCCTTAGGTCCAAATTTTGGTACAAACCTAATTTGGATCTAAGGAATCCAATGGTAAAGTTGGATTTTAGGTTTGACCATGTTTGTCTGGACATTTTACGTAAAAACCCAAATTAGGTCAATTGATGAGCTAGGACCCTATTCTAGGTCAAACTAGGTTCCAAAGGCCAATTTGAATGTTCTAAACCCTAGAGGATATTTTCCATGAATTTTAGAGGGTTTACTTGATTTTTATCTTGACCGAAACCTTGTTGAATTAAGCGGATCTGTTTTAAGGTTACCAAATGTCATTTAATTCCTGGACTACACATGAACCCATTTCTGATTGATTCAACCCACTTTTTATCCCATTTAGACCATTTGACCTATGCTCTGTCTCTGAGAAATTCCGTTATGTATTGCAATGGAAAAATTACAGTTTTAACCTTTATTTCATGTTTTCTTCTCAGAACACTTATTCCTCCTATTAAGCCCTCTTCTAAGTCATGTAGGAGCTTTTATTCTCTTTATTAGGTCAAAATGAGCTAGTTATGGCTCATGATGAGGCTCTCATCAGTGAGTGAGGAGAGAGAGAGGGCGTGGCAGTCTTCTAGATTGGCTGGGCCGGTTTGGGCTGCTGAGATGGCGCCACGTGGGGCCATCTTGGTTGTCCATCTTCTGAGTATTGTAGAAGGTGCCACGGGTGTTGGATTGGACCGATTTTCATGTTGTTAGGCTGTGATCGTAGATCCGAACCCATCCGTGTAGTTGGATTTGTCGTTTGAGGTGCGGATTAATACCATCTTGGCCCTTGCTCTTTAAGGTTCCTCGGTCTCTATCTGGTGCCATAGATGCGATCTTGGAGTCGTTGAACTCCAATCGTTGCCCTGATCAGATCCTATGGTTGGATCTTCAATCCGAGGCCCTAATAAAAAGTTGCCCTATCCCTGACCATAAAAAGGAGATAATTACTATACAATTTATGCAACTTGATCTAAATGCATGATTATGCATGTTATGCACTATTTACAATGTATGATGCTAATGTGACACTAAGAAATGCATTAATAGACATTTTAGGTTAATCGGATGTATGCACATCACCCTCATAATTCCATCAATCATCCATCCAAACCGCCCACCGAACAACCCATCGTCCGCCTTCGTTTCTCGCCTCCGCCCTCTACCTTCGACCACATTCATGGCATGCCACCGCCACCACTGCCTTTACCGCATCTTTGCGATTCTCCTAAATGTTTCTGACAAGGCCGCAAGGTCGTACTTTCTATTTCAGGTGTCATCCTCTGGCTGCCATTAACAGAGCACCTTTGAGCAAGCTCGAAGCTGTGTTCTTACCTTTGCAATTCAAGGCCTTTGCTCCAGGAAGTGCGGAAACAAACCAGGTTCACACCCGGGCTATTAATTAGAAGAGACCACCTCCTCATCACCATCAATTAGACGGACCACCCAGCAGTAGCCGCTCGCGAAGAGAAGGCCTGTGGGTTTAGTCCCACATCGGTGGGAGAAGAGCACTCGTGCACACTTAAATTGATTTTGTGATTTCATCCTATCGCCCAAGTCACAGGGGTTGGGTCCCCATTACACCCGCTCACTCGTACCCGCCTAAGCCTTCACTCCTCGGCTACTACCCACGCCAGTAGCCCTGGACTCAATACTGCTTAAACCCGAATAGCCGATTGGCTGCTCGGTTATCTGAGGAAGAGGAGAGGAAATAGAGAAAGAGAGCGGGGGAGGGAGGGTTTTGCTCTTCAAAGGAAATCTCCAACACTTAGTCACTGAGGCCTTGGTTCCCTTGTGATCAAGAAGAAGAAGCTCTGCAGAAGAGAATAAGGAAGGAAAGAAGAAGGAGAAGACTTGAAGAGAAGAAGAAGAGAAGGAGAGCAGAGTAGAAGAGAAAGGCTCTCAAGAGCACTGTAGTAGGGCGATGTTTAAGTCGTCTAATGGAATATTACGACGTTTGATGATTTCTGGCATTGTGCACTATGGATTTATTTGGCTGGCGTGGAAATTGGTTTAAGCAGTTCCGGCCACTGTGCATTTATTTCATATATTGAGTAATTAGGATATATGTATGCTTAGACTAATAATTGGTGATTTAAATCACCATTATTTTGTGTTAGACATCTTTTTGCCTTGTTAAACTCTTGCAATACTCATGTTTTCAATTGAAGATCAGTTTTGAGTAGATATTATTCATTGAATATCATTATTGGTTTGATTTCCTATGATCATTTGTATTTTAATTAAGATTAGCACATGAATTGCAATACTTGCTCCTTGTGTTTGACCTCAGACTTAATTTTAGATATTCGAGTTATAAATTTTGTTTATTTTCACGCTATTTTGGCTATATTATAACAAAGCAATTCTAAAACACTGATTTAGCTCCTTAACAGTAAGGCTCTCACCCAATGCATTATGCCACCTTCTTTGTCGCATTTTTGATTTTTTCGTCCGCGCGTTCTCAGCCGTTGGATGAACATCCAATGAATGAGACCAAGGGGTGCTTGATGAGAAGAAGAAGGCAGGAGGCATTGGGCGATTATGATGGCACCATGTGGCGTCATCGTGGCCGTCCATCTTCTTTTGCTCGTAGGTGGTGCCACGGATGTTTGATTGGACCGATTTTCACGTTGTTGGGCTGCGGTCGTTGATCCAAACCCATTCGTGCTGTCAAATCTGTCATCTAAGGTATGAATTTGCACCACCTTGCCCCTTGACCTCAGATCTTCTTAGACTGCATTTGATGCTACGGAAGTCCGATCGGGGCGATCTCGAAGGCATTAGACTCCGATCGTCCCCGTAATCAGATCTTTACGGTTAGATCTTCAATCCAAGGCCCCAATAAATATTGCCCTGTCCCCTAACCATAAAAAGGCCAAATTAACTTATAATTTATACAATCTATTTTAAGTGCAGAATGATGCATGTTATGCAATATTTATAATGCTGAATGCAATTATACGCCTAAGAATATGCATAAATAGACAATTTATTGGAAATAGATGTGTCTATATCACACCCCCATACCTATCTTTTATAGTCTATAGAAAAACTACATGCTATTTATAAATGAATTAGGATCAAGTTACTCGGGCAATAGTTATTTCTCAACAATAAGAAGTTTCTACTAAAGACTTGAACTATAGAGACTCGACAGTATTCGGGTGTCTGCCAAAATACAGTCCGCCCAAGCCCTTGCCTTATTAAAAAATAAATACATATTTTTCTTCTTTTCTAAGCTTTTTTGGATTTTTTTTAGTTTAGAGTATCAAGGCAGCTTTCTACGGCTTGCCGACCCACCTAAGACTCGAAAGGAACTCTGAGTGCTAAGCATCTTTTTGTAAAACTGTGATAGACTCACTAATTGGCAACTAGAACAGACTTCAGGTTTATGTGAACCCTAGGTGACCCTAATGAGAATTTCTGCCCAAAGGTTTATCTTTTCTACTGGTAGCTTTCTCCTTACATTTTATTTTTATAGGGTCAATACAAGAGCGAACCCAATGTATATCTACCCGGCTTATTCTACTTCCTCGCTTCTTCTTAAGTGTCTGGAATTAAATGTGCATTTCATGAGCTGGGTTCTGAACAACCGACCAATGGAGTGTCAAACTCATGGCAACTTGCCAGCCATACTCGTGTAATGATGTGTGGCTTATATTTTTTTCTTTTTTTCTTTCCTATTTCTCATCATTTTTTATATATATATTTTTCTGAGTAGGTGGCTCTCCTGATCTAAGATTTACCTAAAGGTAGTAGAAAGAAAATGGTCGTGTGGCTGGTGATTGCACAGCAATCATGCAACCTAAATCACCTGAATTAAGCTAGAACCTAGCATAACTTAGGATTAATGCATTCATAGGCATTGTAATTTGCACAATAGCTAGTTTATTAGTTATATAAATAATATCATCATTTTATGACCTAAAAGAGAGATGATTTTAATCGTAGATGATTCGAAGCCACAAATGTCAGATCAGACCGGATAGATCTAATCAGAACGGCAATGGGAGTCCAACGCTTCCGAAATCGTCTTGATCAGACAACTAGGGCACCTTGTGCAGTCCATAAAAGAATGGAAATCATAAAGCCAAAGGACAAAGATCCGAGCCTCAGATGAAGAATCCAATCACACGGATGAATCAAGATCGATGATCATAGTCCAGCGATGCAAAAATCAACTCGATCGGAGGTCTACATCACCAGATACAAAGAAATGAAGATGAACGGCCATGATGGTGCCATGTGGTGCCATCACAGCCTCTCCCTCACCACCGCCCCTTCTAGGAAGGCCACCCTCGCACGTTGTGGGTAATTGGATCTTCATCCAACGGCCACGAGCATGCCATGTCGTCCATCCAGTCGGATAAGTATAAATATATACAAAGAGGTAACTATAACAAAACGCACGCGTAGCGCATTGGCTCGGGCGACTGCGAGATCTAAAGATGCTCGTTTGAGCTGCAATTCGGGCGAGGATGGGTACTGATTAAATCAGGTCCTACGATTTTAAGCGGAGGGCGGCGATCATGTCGACGTGGTAAAGTGAGGGCGCGCCATGGTCGAACATGCGTTTAACATGCGATCCTACGTGCTTTTCAAAATAAACACAGCTGGGCACGAGCACGTAAGCCATCCAATCGTAAGATCGGACGGCTGACGTTGAGGCAAGTTTTGAAGGCGAGTGGTGAGTGAAGAAGATAAGCACGCATGAGGAGGAATCAGAGCCACGCGATCGAAGATCGACGACGCAGCGGCTGCTACGTGTCGCCACTAGAGCAAATCCGAGCGTAGAAGTCCTTTTGAAGGCTATTTTGATCCGTTGATCTCTCGATCAACGGATCTGATCAAATAAGAGTTGTTGCATGAGATAACGGGGTTAAATACCCACTTTGTCCCTCATTAAAACTATAAAAGAAGGCCTAGGGCCCCACAGTTGAAGCATCTCTCTCTCTTCCATCAACTCCAGACATATTCCACCTTCTCTGCAACTCTCCATCCCTCTGCAACTCTGCTCCTACCTTCATCTCGGTGCTTTGGATCTGAGGTGCTGCCGCATCTCGCACAAGCACCCTTCAAGTGACGTTGTTTCTTTGCCACTTTCTTCTCTCTCTCTCTCTCCCTCTCTTTTTCTATCTATCTGCTATCTATATGTCTCTATTAAATTTTCTATTGTGAAAAGCTTTATCTAATTGTAATAAAGTTCTGATTCTCTGGATATCTATTTTATACATATATACATATATATATATAGTCAGAATTAGTTTTATTGAAACACTTCTGCATAAATTACGATTGCCTCCCTGCGAACGACCTGGTATTCACCGGTGTTTTATAAATTTATTTGTCGATGTGTTTTCGCACTATACTATAACTAATCAACTTTTAAAACACGAATTACGCGTCGAACAAGTTGGCGCCGTTGCCGGGGATGCAATGGATATTTTTGAAGCATTTTTTCATAGTGTTTATTTGAGATTTCTAATCTATTCTATTTGTGTGTGAAAGAAGTGTAGAAATCCAAGGGAAAGATGCAACAAACAGAGAAATCGTAGGTTCAAATCTCAGATAAGTACTCGTAGGTTAGATTAGTTAGATTTAAAAAAAAAATTAGGTGTTTACTTGAACCTTAGGATTAGTTAGAATTTGCTTAATTATTATAAAAAAATTCTCTTGATTTCGGGCAGAAATAAAACTTTATCTTAAAAATTCAATTCCTGAAGGTACGTGATGAGTCCATTAAAATGGACAATATTAAGCCTAAGTATATTTAATCGTATAGTTTAGGTGTGTTAATAATGGCAATTAAGTTATACAATATTTGTACGCCTTATAATTTGAGTTTATAACATTCTATAACATAATTATTTTGTTATTTTTATGTGCAGGTAATAAAACCCAGAAAGAACAAGCGTGAGGGGATAATTTCCCCAAACAGCCGATTCTTTCCCCCCTCCCTCGCCGGACATTGGGGCAATCTTCTCCAACGCTCGCCGGCCAAAAACAGAAAGGGATTTGCAAATCCTTGGATTGGCGCACGGAGGGAGAGAGAAGACTTAAAAAGAGAAGAGGCTGCATGCACAAGGAATCCCCCCCTGCGGGGAACGGCTCTCTCCTCTCCACTGTGGAGAGGGCGAGCACTGTGCCGCTCCTTCTCTACCTCAAGCAGTAGCACCCGTGCACTGCACCTACCCTACCGCGCACCTACCTTCCAGCCACCGCTCCAGCTTGCCCTACAGCGTAAGCGCAGGCCCGCATGCCAACTTCTAGCACCTGTAGCCGCGCACCTTCATCAACTGCCCGCACCAGCAGTCCCTGCAGCATCTCACCATCAGCCCACGCTTCCTCCTTCCAGCGCCTACCGCTCCACCTTCAAGCACCTGCAGGCGCTGCGTCTTCACCCTGCAGGCTGCCTCCTGCAGAGTGCCTACCTCGCCCGCGCGTCATCACCACCGCCTCCTGCAGAGCACCTACCTCGCCTGTGCGCCATCACCAGCGCCTCCTGCTGCAGACAGATCTCACCCGCGAGCCCATCACCTCCCTGCAGCCCCACGCCACAGCAGGCGCTCACGCACCAGTGCGCCCCGCGCGCCTCCACCCACTTGTAGCCTGCAAGCGTCGGACCTCGCACCAGCGCGAGCGCGCGCCCGCTCGAACAGCCACAGCAGCAGCTGCCCTCTTGCTCCACAGGTCGGAGCTCCGGCCACCGCCGTTGGCCGCCTCCAACCACCTTCGCTGCCGCCGCTGCCACCGTTGGAAAGCTCTTGACCTCGCCGTCCTCTTGAGCCCTGCATCGACCCCCACGGTTCTCTCTCTCTCGCGAGGAGGAGAGAGGAAGAAAGCTCTGTTTTTATCTTAATTAGAAATTACATTCAATGCCATTGCCACCAATTTGATTATTATTATTATTATTATATTATGGGAAAATTGCATTCAAGCACTCATAGTTCTTTCCAATTGCATGGTATTGATATTGGCTAGTTTAAAGATTGATTTTGGACTTGATTTAAGTACTAATTGTCTTTAGTACACATCATGTGAAAATTGCATTAATTCATCCTAAATTTATTGTGGATTTCTGTGAGGGAAAACTGCACTTAAACCCTTAACTTTTTTGGTTATTGCAAATCTACTTTCCTTCACATTTTAAGTCCAATTTGAAAAGGGATTTTGCACTATCTGAAATAACATTAAATAATTAAAGTATTGATTGCATCATTGCCTCCCTGTGGACACGACTCGCTCTTCTGCGAGTGGTTATTTTCATTATTTTTGATTAGTCGATTTTTCCACCATTTAAATACTATAACGCTAAGCGAAAAGTCGACCGTCAAAATTGGCGCCGTTGCCGGGGAGGCAACAGATGCAATAGATTTAATTTATTAATTTTGAATCTTTTGAGTTGCGAAATTATCTAATCATTTTTATTATTATGCAAGGAACCTGACACGGTGACTAGGCGCAGCAAAACGACGACTTTGAACGTGAACAACGCGCACGGCGGAGACGATCTTTTTGGTGGACCTTGATGCCACCTGGAAGACGACAACAGGAACACGTGGGCCTTGATCCCACGTATTTAGGCTTACGAAGAAGCCTATTTCTGATTTAGGCAGTAGGTCTTAGTTAGATTTAGTTAGATAGACAATAGAATTTAAATTACTGTCTTTTGGGTCCTTGTTGGGTATTTTTGGGAATGTGTTCCCATTTATTTAGATTATAGGATTATTTGAACTATTTTAAACTGCATTTCAGTTAGTTAGTTAGATTAGGTCTGTTTGTTATTATTAATTAATTAACAAAAAAAAAATCGAACTGCCTGCTAGAAGCTGCATATCTATAGGATGATCATCTAGGACTGAATGAGCAGCATCTAGTTTATTTTTTATTGCACTGCATTCATCACTGCACGAAGAAAGCTGGAGTAAGGTACGTCTTCTCTTGAGCATTAATTACTTGTCATGCATATGCATTGAACCTAAATCTAAGACCACAAAGTGCGTGAATCAAATTAATTCAGTGGTCACTTTAAACAAATTGGGACTGTTAAGAGGTTGGACTTTAAAATCTGTGACTGAAAATTGTGTGCAAAAGGATCCTGTTTGCGGAATTTCAAAAAATCAAAACACGATCGTATGCTTGCACACTTGAGACACTGTGCACCTCACACATAAGGTCACTAGATAAATTTCTACCTCTCCTCTTTTGCACCACAAGGGAAGTTAGTCAGAAATCAACAAGCCTATCCACCAAGTTACTTCGGTTCCTCGTGTGTGGGCTCGATTCGAGACTTTCATCCCTTGCGAGTAGGTTATAGGCACCAACGAAAGTTGGCCTAGGAAGCGTAATTTTTGCAAAACTTGTTTGGCCACCAACTAAACATATAACTCTAAGACCTACAATCAGGTCCCGTTGAATTTGCGTTTGCTTTGACAATAGAACTCTCTAGGAAGTTTTCTACTTATATTCTGAATTTTGCTAAAGCCTAAGAGAGTTAAAATTATTTTGCTTAAAGAAATGGATTATTCTTACTCCTATCATTCATATTATCAGAGTCAATACTTCCCATCTTTTAATTAGGATCCCATGCTCCGAGCGTATCCATCCTTTGATGGGTACATTGATAATTCATGGGATCATTCTCATTCTTACCCTGGGAGTACTAGCTTGATAACTCCCACTTTTGAGCAAAGCCTAGGAGCGGGATTCTCCAATCCTGAAATCCCTACTTCCATGTAAACACCCAACCCTCCCACCCTTCATGATTTTTCATATCGAGGTTGGACCGATACCCCTAGGCAACCAGAGCCTGAAATTGACTATCCTCCCCAACCTGATAATAGTAGCCTCTCCTCTTTTATGATAGAAATGCAAAAACAAGAAAAGGAAATAATGGAATCAATGGGAGAGATGTTGAGGAATAGTCAACAATTAAATGAAGAAATAAGACAACTTAGCTACACGGTTCTCAATAATCCTGATCCCTATCCATCCGATCATGATCATGAAAATAATTCTGAGGTACTTAATGACAATAGGGATCCAATTTCATGTAGCGATCACTTAGACTCTCCCAATGAGACGCGGCCACTAGAGGACAACGATCATAGTGATTATCCACTTGAACTATATTGGAGTCAAAAGCAAGAGAAGATTATTGTTCCTATCACTTCCCCTCTTGATTATTTGGTGGAATCCCATTCTACTCTTAGTGAGCGTACTTCTGACCCTCCACTTAGGGAATCAAAACCTATCATTCAATATCCTGAGGATTTAAATGCACCTAATGAAGGTGACCCTAAGTGATGAGAACCTCATCATGAGCCATAACTAGCTCATTTTGACCCAATACAAAGGATAAAAGCTCCTACATAACTCAAGGAAAGGCTTAACTCAGAGAATTCTGAGTTTAAGGAGAAAATAAGTCATAAGGGGTAAAAATGCAATTTTACCAGTATAATCTGCATACAGGGTAATTCAGGGTCCAAACATAGGTCAAAGCAACTTAATAAGAATAAAAGTGGGATGAGATGATCTAGCAAGGGCTACAGCAATTCCAAGGAACTAAATGATAATCTATAACCCTAAAACAAACCCACTTCAATTCACGAGGTTCAAGGCAAAGCAAAAATGGAATAAACCCTCTAAAATTCATAGAAAAATAACCTCTAGGGTTTAGAACCTTCAATTTGACCTTGGGAACCCATCTTGACCTACATTGAGAACCATACCCAATTAATAACTTAATTTGGGTTTTTGCATAAATTGACCAGTCAAACAAGGTTTAATCTAGAAATAAAATTCACCATCAGATTCCTTAGGTCCTAATTAGTCATGTATAAAAACTTGAGCCTAAGAAGAAACCTTTTTGACCAACTTTACACTTTGGTCCTCATATATTTACTTTTTGGCCCTCAACTTTTGAACCCTCGCATTTTGGCCCCTAACTCTCCTTCGTTCTTTGCGTTCAGGTCCCCCCTGCAAAACCTGCCAGCACCATGCTCCGGCGACCTTGCGCGGAGCATGGCGCCGCGCAGGGTGAGGGGGAGAGTCTGGCAAGTAAACCAGGGGTGCCCTGCGTCGTCAGCCGTCGCAGGGACACCACCCTGGTCGCTGTAACCCACCATACCGGCCGTGCGAACGCACGGACGGTATGGGTTTCCATCTCCGGCGTCCTCCGGCGAGGGAGACATGTCGTCTCCCTCCGCCTTCCTCCCTGATTCGGTCCCTATAAATACCCCCGTCGCTCCACCGTTCTTCCCAGCTGGGATCTGACGGAGAAAACCCCCAACTTTCCTCTCTTCCCACTCTGGCAGACGCCCACCAGCTCCGGCGGTTCCTCCTCCTCCTCCTCTTCGCTCTGCCGCAATACCAGCAGCAGAGACTTCTTCCCCTGCTCTTCCCGCGCCGCACCGCACCCAGCGCGCGCCTCTCCAGCCCTCTCCTCGCCGTCGCTCCTTCCTCTGGGCAGCTTCTTCTCCGGCGACAGTCGATACGACTGTCGCCTCCTCCGGCCCCTCCTCCTCCTGCTAAGTAGGTAGAACTCCTCCTCTTCCTCCCCTCTTCCTTTTCCTCACTTTAAATATCTACTGTCGCCCTCGATTCCGACCACTCACCCTCACCTTCTCCGCCTCCGGCCATCCTCCGGCGAGTCGCTCCCATCACTCCAGCACCCCACACGGCTCGCCGACCTGCACATAATCTCCGCCTCCTCACCCTGATCCATTTCCGCCCTTCCAATTCCCGCCACCCGACCTCTGCAAGTCCACCAAACACACCCACTTTCCGACCCACAGTCCGACCTAGGGCAGCCCTTGCACGCCGCCCCACGCCTCGCCACCACCCACACGAGCTTCGCCGCACTCTGGCGAAGCTCCCGGCACCTTCTGATTAGGCCGAGAGGCCGTTTTGCTGTGAACAGGTCACCCGTCCTCCGCCGCCATTGCCGTGCAGAAGGAGCTGCTTCCGCCTGCAGCTGCAGGCGCGCCATGCCCAGATTCGACTCCCAGGCTGTGCGAGGCATTTCGACAAAGCGTCAGGCTGCAGCTGAAGCGAAGCCCTCGCGCGAAGGCCTCGCGTAAAGCCGCGATTACCAGCTGCTTCCTCCGCGCAGACGCCAACTCGGGGTGGGACATTTAGTCCCACCTCGGAAAACTCTGAAGAGGCGCAGCGGTATAAAGTGAAAAAGTGCTGGAGGCTTATTGCCTCAGCACACGGGGTGAGGTTCCCTTCACCCGCCCGGTTACCCGGTCTCGTCCGCGCTCACGCCCCGCGGACCTGGCCCGACCCGACTTAGACTGACCTGCACTCCTCGCCCACCACGCACGCCGGTGGGCTTGGACCCGGGCGCGACCCGTACCCGGCAACCCGGCAGCTCTGGGAGAGCTTTCCCAAGAGTAGCTTCTGTGAGAGAGAGACGCGGGGGAGGGTAGAGTTAGGTTTTGCCCCTGATCAAGCTGTGTAAGTGTGCAGGCACAGGTGAAGAAGAACCGTGGAAGAAGACGAAGGCTGAAGGAAGGAGGAGCACCGAGCGGCACTGTAGCAGTGGCGGTTTAAGTCGTCTGATTGGAAAATCAGACGACGCTCTGAAGGCAGAAAAGAGAAAGAAGAACAGGACAAGGACCGCAAGAAAAGAGACAAAGCAGATAAAGACAGAAAGAAGAAGAAGAAGACCACAAGGAGATAAAGAAACCAAAAGCCAAAGAGAAGAGAAAAGAAAGAGGAAGACAGACGAGAAAGAAGAAGCCAACAAATTCTCTCTCTCTCTTTCTTTATTTTTGTAAAAGAAACTTGTACCCCTAGAATACAACTTGCTCCCTGAGTTCGACCTCGGGAACTCTTTATTTCCGAGTAACAAATTGTATTAAACTGGTAATCACCTCCCTCTATACTATACTACAACGAAATAATAAAACTATAGAGGAAGGCAGCTCACCACTAAGGGAATAAAGGATGATCAATTCTGGTCTCAGGGTTATGAAGAGTCTAATTCAGAGGATGAGGATGCCCCAACAGAGGAACATGGACTGAAAATCTGGAGTGAATCACAGCAGAATTATTTATCATTTGAGGATTTAGCTCCAGAGGATAGAAATAATATGATTAAATCTAGATTCCTCCTTTCTTTTGAGAGTCATCCTCCATCAAAACAGGAGTTGATATTAGAGGAGGACAAACAAAATAATGAGAAGTCTATGGGAGACTCTCGGGAACAAAACATGTCAATTGAGGATTTATACCCCGAGAAGAATGACGAATTCAATGATATAGGCTTCCTCCAAAATATTAAAACTGATCCTCCCTTAGAAATAATTGAAAAAATTGATCCAACTCCTAATGAATCACATATACACCCTGATAAATATTTGAGTGAACCAAACAAATTTGGGGATGAGAGGAATGATAATGATTCTGACATTTTCACCCTGCCATCAAAGAGTTCTAATTTGGAGTCTACCCTTGATTCAAATATGATTCCGATTATTAATACTAGGCAGGGTAACGTGAAGTTGTCTACAACTGTTAAGGAGTGTACACAATCTGAATCATTGTGGGAATTGGACCTAACATCAACTAAACCTTCATTGGACTTAACCATTACCTTCCAACACTACAAGCAACTCTTATACTCCATAACCGATCCTTGGCTCAGATCTCTGCTCATGTACATTCTTTCTGGAGACTATATCAGGCCAGTACATCCTAAGGTAGAATGGCGAGTATAGATTGATGCTTGTATTTTTACTCTCGCCATTCAAGGGTTTGAACTAATTCTGTGTATATCTTTTAAAACCTGTCCTGCTCTGGAGGATCCTTGTTATCCTCCACTTATTCCGTTTCGGGAGGTCCCTTTTCATATTCCGTTTATTATTCCTAGACCTCCCAGGGTAGCCAACGAGATTTTCTGTTTTCATTTCTTCTGGCGAGCATTTGGAATTACATTGCATCATCAGCTCGCCAACATCTGTGGTTACCTGTTTTCTAGCCCTGTGCTGTTACGCATATTCTTAGGGCTTAACCTTTTCTATTTGGAACCTGACTTACAGGTTCCTTATAAGTCTGGCTGATGACAGAAAATGCAGCGCTTGTTGGGAGGCAACCCAGCAAACTGTGTCAGGTGATTTCTTTCCTTTCTCCTCTTGTTTTAATTTTACAATGGGGACATTGTAGGATTTAGGCATGGGGGAGTGCATTTGCATTTTAGGTGCATTCATGCATTTAGGTTAGCATATAAAAAAAAAATTCTTTTTTCTGGAGCTGATTGGGTTAGTCCCTAGCAGAATACCTTTGTCATTGGAGGTTTTTCTTCTTGAATTATTTCTTAAGTTCAGAATCCAATACATTTATTTCACGTGCACGTAGACTTGGTAATGGATCCTTGAGGAAAACCAATGAGCATTTGTAATCTACTGAACCCTCGGACAGTTCATAGAGAGTCAGGCATACTATCTTCTAGTAAATCCACCTCATATTTGTGAGAAGAAGTAGAGAGATTACTGGTGCACTAAGTCTAGTGCAAGGACTCTTAAGTTCTGGATAATTAGATGATGATACTTCAGAGTTAGGCGTAGTTTTCATTCTCTGTTCCTAGGTGAGTACTTTGAGTGAATTCCTGAGAGTCACCAAATAAGGCAGATACACAGAGATTGAGTCTTAATAAAGCTATAACTATGGTGGATGATTACGACCGTCCTTCATAGAGCCCTCAACTGAAGGAGGGTAATAGTGTCAAAGGTCAGAAATACGCCTGTCCTATCCATTCTTTCCCGGTGCCGAGAATAGGCACTTCCACCAAATAAGTCACACAACTTCCTCTTGATTGTCATCATCCCTAATAATGCCTCGTAAATAAAAGTCTGTATCGTGTTGTGCTGATTGAAAAAGAAACAAAAATAATAAGAAATAAAATAAAAAAAAAGAGAGAGAAAAGAAGAAAAAGAAGAAATAGAAAGAAGAAACAAAAAAAAATAGTTATATTAAAAAGAAAAGGGGGTCCAAGTGTATGATGTAACACTATTCCTGTGGCGGCAAACACCTATCACGTTCCACCAAATATGACCCATACCTACCTTCTAGTATTTCTGATCGCCTGAATACTGGTTGAGGACTCTAACTTAGTTGTAGAGTTATTAGGACTTTAATTGAAGTGTGGATGCCATGTGAGGCCACCAAATAGTGAGTACAGTTTCTAAATCTGGCAAGATTTGTGATCTCAGAAAGAAAAAGAAGAGGGAGTGCCCAGGAACATCAAGAGAGTACAGTTGTGTAGCCTCTCTTTGAGTTAACTTGTCTAATAGTCTAGAGATCTAGAGTCTGTAGTACTAGACTATATGTAGCACCAGTTGAGTGTGTGCCACCAAATACAAATCCATTCAACTTGATATCTCCTACCTAAGCCAAACGCCGGGGTCAAATTACAGATTATCGTCTGCTTTATCCCCGAGGGAAGTAGTTGCCTATCTCAACAGAAATTTTTGCCAAGGGTGATGTATGAACTCCCAATGTGAATCGGCTCTTTCACTTGGATCTGTTACCTAGGTTATTAGCACTTCACATTTGTCTGGATTTCTAAAGTTTTGAAATAAGAAAAGAAGTCTTCTAATTACTTCTATTATTCATTTTTGCTAGGGACTAGCAAATCTTAGGCATGGGGGTATTTGATGAGTCCATTAAAATAGACTAATATTAAGCCTAAGTATATTTAATCGTATAGTTTAGGTGTGTTAATAATGGCAATTAAGTTATAGAATATTTGTATGCCTTATAATTTGAGTTTATAACATTCTATAACTTAATTATTTTGTTATTTTTATGTGCAGGTAATAAAACCCAGAAAGAATAAGGGTGGGGGGATAATTTCCCCAAACAACCGATTCTTTCCCCCCTCCCCCGCCGGACATTGGGGCAATCTTCTCCAATGCTCGCCGGCCAAAAATAGAAAGGGATTTGCAAATCCCTGGATTGGCGCACGAAGGGAGAGAGAAGACTTAAAAAGAGAAGAGGCGGCATGCACAAGGAGGAATCCCCCCCTGCGGGGAACGGCTCTCGCTTCTCCACTGTGGAGAGGACGAGCACTGTGCCGCTCCTTCTCTACCTCAAGCAGTAGCACCTGCGCACCGCACTTGCCCTACCGTGCGCCTACCTTCCAGCCACCGCTCCAGCTTGCCCTGCAGCGCAAGCACAGGCCCGCATGCCAACTTCTAGCGCCTGTAGCTGTGCGTCTTCACCAACTGCCCGCACCAGTAGTCCCTGCAGCACTGCACCATCAGCCCGCGCTTCCTCCTTCCAGCGCCTACCGCTCCGCCTTCAAGCACCTGCAAGCACTGCGTCTTCACCCTGCAGGCCGCCTACTACAGAGTGCCTACCTCGCCCGCGCGCCATCACCACTGCCTCCTGCAGAGCGCCTACCTCACCCGCGCGCCATCACTAGTGCCTCCTGCTACAGACATATCTCACCCGCACGCCCATCACCTCCCTGCAGCCCCACGCCACAGTAGGCACTCACGCACCAGCGCGCCCCGCGCGCCTCCACCCACCTGCAGCCTGCAAGTGCCAGCCCTCTCACCAGCGTGCGCGCGCGCCCGCTCGAACAGCCGCAGCAGTAGCCGCCCTCTTGCTCCACAGGCTGGAGCTCCAGCCACCGCCGTCGGCCGCCGCCGCTGCCACCGTCGGAAAGCTCTCGGCCTCACCGTCCTCTTGAGCCCTGCATCGACCCCCGCGGTTCTCTCTCTCTGTCACGAGGAGGAGAGAGGAAGAAAGCTCTATTTTTATCTTAATTAGAAATTACATTCAATGCCATTGCCACCAATTTTATTTATTATTATTATATTATGGCAAAATTGCATTCAAGCACGTATAGTTCTTTCCAATTGCATGGTATTGATATTGACTAGTTTAAACATTGATTTTGGACTTGATTTAAGTACTAATTGTATTTAGTACACATCACGTGAAAACTGCATTAATTCATCCTAAATTTATTGAGGATTTCTGTGAGGGAAAACTGCACTTACACCCTTAACTTTTTAGGTTATTGCAAATCTACTTTCCTTCATATTTTAAGTCCAATTTGAAAAGGGATTTCGCACTATCTGAAATAACATTAATTAATTAAAGTATTGATTGCATCATTGCCTCCCTGTGGACACGACCCGCTCTTCTGCGAGTGGTTATTTTCATTATTTTTTATTAGTCGATTTTTCCACCACTTAAATACTATAACGCTAAGCGAAAAGTCGACCGTCAGTCCGTACGTCCAAAAATTCTTAAATTTTTACTGGACGTATATTTCAAAGTTAGGAATAACATATCCAAAGTTTACACAAATAAAAGTTACATAAAAATTGTAAAAATTTACTCACTGATCTGTTATCAATAAGATTTTTGTTCGTGATTTTTCAGAGTTTGAAATATCATAAGAATTTTTATACAACTCCGATTGACTTGAAATTTGAGGCACTGAATTTTTGAGATAATAAAAAATTTATGAAAAATTTGAAAAAATTATTTATTGTACGTTTGATTGCACAGATTATTTAATCACCAACTAAGGGTCAAAATAGACTACAAAACCCTCGATACACTTTAAATCAGAAAAAAAAGGAAAAATGCATTAAAATTGAAAAATATTTTTTGAGTGCCTAGTTAGTGGTGCAATAAGCCAATTGATTGCATTGCTTAGGTCGCACCACTTCTTTGAATTTGACATAAAAGAACATCTAAAACTATTTGCGCTTAGGGTTCCACATTAAGGATAGAGCACACTTGCAATTCCATATTTAAAGGGAATCTATCAAATAAATTGGGATTTGCAAAACTCTTGTGTGCCTCATCAAAACCTTGATTGAAAACATTTACTCAAGTGAACCCTAAAATGCATTAACACAAGCATTCAAATCTTAAAATTCACTTCATCATAAGAAATTGCTTGTGAACCCTGTTTGCCTAAGCACTTCACACATTTCAAAATCAATTTTAAGGGCAAACACCCCCTAATGTCCATCATATTCCAAAAGCACATCAAACCTAAACATAAAATTGAGTAGACATGCCCTAAGCAGGACTAATAGACTTGGGGACTTGAAACTAGATTGGGCTAAGGTCAAGTCCTTGTCTACTTGGGTCCACTGGTGACAAGAAAGGTCGGTGAAGTAACCACGTTAACCTTTAGTGATGTCCCACCGTGCGGGGTGTCTTAAGGGGTCCCACCCTTCTGGCCAGCCAAGTAATTCAAGGGTTGATCTAACCCAGTCGTGTTTTGGGGAGCCAGGATCAGGTCTAATTAGGGTTGACACTCTAGGGACTAGTTTGATTGATTGCATTGAGCGGGCAGGGGTTTCTCTCATCTGTCTTCTCTCTCATTTACAAACATTCTTCTGGTGCATGCAAGGTAGAATATCTCAAAATCCTGATTTGCTACCACCATTAGAAAGAAATCCTAGGAGAAGACATTCATCCATGATCTGAATCTAAACCCTCTGTAATGTCTAGTCATCACGAGGAAGAAGAGATCAATGAACAAAATCAGGATCCTATGACTCTCTTACAAATCCAGATCACTAAGTAGGGCCAACATCATAACCGATAGATGGAAGTCATAGTGCAGGCCATCACTCGACTCCAAAATGAAAGGGTAGAATGGCCCCTCCGTGACTTTTATAACCCTCCTAATGCCCAACCTAAACCCTTTGTTAGGGTACCTCAGGATGGGGAAGATTTTGAACTCAAAACTCAGATCATTAACTTGATTCCCCACTTCCATGACTGTGAGTCAAATGACCCCTTCCACCACCTTGAAGAGCTCCTACACATAGGAAGAACTTTTGGACCTAGGAACATGAATGAAGGTACCCTAATGATGAAAATGTTCCCATTCTTATTGAAAGATAGAGCTGCACATTGGTTGAGGACAATTGGTAGACCAATCCTAACTTAGAAAGACCTGAGAAGCACATTCCTAAAGAAATTCTTCCCCGTAGGAAAAACTAATGCCCTTAGATGTGCCATAACAACCTTTAAGCAAAACCCCAGGGAACAACTACATGAGGCTTGGGAGAGGTTCAATGATTTAGCTAAGAAATGCCCTCATCATGGGATTCCAATGTGGCACTTGGCCCATATTTTCTATTATGGGTTGCGTGATAATCTGAAGAATTTTGTTGATGCGACATGTGGGGGCAATTTCCTGAGTTGAGATGTTGAGGGAGCCTTTTAATTGTTCAAGAATATGAGTGAAAATTTCCTCAACAATGCCTCAATGTCCACCTTTAACAGAGCAAATCAACAAAGGAGTGGAGTTTATGAAGTTAACAATAATTCAAACTTGGTTGATTTAGAGTTAATTTCACAGCGATTAGATAAGGTGGAACTCGTGGGAAAGAATGTGGAGAATTTAGATAAGAAACTAGATAACCTTCTAAAGGACGAGAATTCCTTAGGTACACAATCCAGATTAAATCCTATGCCTACCCAAGGAGAGCCTATATTAACCCACAACCAATTTCCCAACCGACTAGGTTAGGAATCATTGCACAACATTAATGACCTAACAATGGCTCCACCTATGAGCCAACTGTACTTGGACCCATCTCTTTCTGGGTACCAAGGAGGGACCTTGATGCCCTCAAATTCTGAGCTAGGCAGCTCGATGCCTAGTTATCCTGAAGATGTGAATGCACTCCAAGGTTACACTAGAAATGAGCCTTATTCAAACACTTACAACCCGGGATGGCGCAACCATCCTAACTTTGCTTGGTCAAGTCAGAAACTCGCCCGGGGTCCTAACTTGACTAAACCAAACACTTAGGTGCAACCTAGTAGGTACATACAACCACACACGTACCAGCCACAACCTACTTAGGAAAACCAGCCCATTGATTTGAGCCTGGTCCTCAAAGAAATGAGAGAGATGAATCTGAGACATACGGAAGAAATGAATCAATTGAGGACAGAATTAACGGAATGAATGGACCGGTTAGTAGATGCTAAACAACACGGGATGCTGCCATCCCAACCTATCCCAAACCTAAGAAATTTCAATAGGGTTAACCAGCACAACACAGGAGAGCAACAAGCACATTTAGTTCAACTTGCTCCCCAACACCCACCTGGTTTTGCTAACCCTAATTAGGCTCCACCTATTTTGTAGAACCCAACTCAACTTTCTAACCCTAACGTTTTTGCTGGTGCAGTAACCTTGAGAAGTGGGAGACAGATCCAAGATCCTTGCCCTTCTAAATCTAAATCTAAACAAGATCTTGAGGAGCTCGAATCTAACTTAGGAGATCAAGAAGACAAGGATCAGGACCCAAACACTCATGATTTCTCTCAAGCTCCCTTTCTTGAAGCCTTGAACAAACCTAAGAAAAAGAAAACCAATCCGTCTGAGGAGTGGCTTGATATTTTTAAACAAGTCTAGGTGAACATACCACTCCTTGAAGCTATTGAGAATATCCTAGCCTATGCGAAATTTTTAAAGGAAATGTGCACACCTAAACGCCAAGCCAAATCAACTAAAAGGGTAGTGTTATCTGAACAAGCTAGTGTAATTATCCTTAGAAACCTACCCTGAAAACAGAAAGATCTAGGGCCCCTCTAATCTCATGTGTTATTGGAGATGCTACTTTTGATAGGGCTCTATTAGATTTAGGTGCCTTCGTAAATTTAATCCCCACTATGTTATACGAAAAATTTAACTTTGGAGAGTTAAAACCTACTGAGGTCACATTACAACTACCTGATCGATCTGTAACCACACCACGGGGGATTGTTGAGGATATAATTGTCAAGGTTCGTGATTTTTATTTCCCTGTGGATTTCCTAGTCCTTGATATGGAGGTACCAGAGAACTTGAAAAATACCCCGATAATTCTAAGAAGACCATTTTTAGCTACTGCTAAGGCAAATATTGATTGTGAATTTGGCAATATGGAAATCAAATGCGGGGATAAGAAAACTAAGATTAACATCTTTAAGGCCATCAAAAAATTTGAGGATGGTGGAATGATAGAAGATTTGAGGACAATATCGTTGAATATTGTATGGAATTAGGAATAACCCAATCTGATCCTATAGTCCTTGACACCCAAACCAATCAAGAGGTCAGGCCATTAATCACTAACTTGAATCCAAGACCTCTTGAGGGTAACTGTGATCCACCACTGGACCCTTTATCCCAAGGACCCAAACCTGAACTTAAACCTCTTCCAGATCATCTAAAATATGTTTCTTGGGATCTGATCAGACTTACCCTTTAATCATTAGCTCTCATCTAACCCAAACTCAAGAAAAGCAATTGATTCAAGTGTTGGGAAGAAACAATAGAGCAATTGGTTGGACATTAGATGATCTAAAGGGAATCAGTCCCACTGACTGCACCCACAGAATCTATACTGAAGACGGATCGAGACCCTCTCGAGAAATGTAGAGACGGTTGAATCCTAACATGTGGGAGGTAGTGAAAAAGGAAATAATCAAGTGGTTAGACACGGGAATAATCTACCCAATCTCTGACAGCCCGTGGATCAGTCTTGTACAAGTGGTTCTTAAGAAAGCTAGGCTGACTGTGATTACTAATGATAATGGGGAATTGATTCCAACCCGCATAGCTTTCTCTTGGAGAGTCTGTATTAACTACAAGAAGCTGAATAGTGCAACCAAGAAAGGCCACTTTCCACTTCCCTTCATTGATCAAATCCTGAAAAGACTAGCTGGCCAGCAATTCTTCTACTTCTTGGATGGCTATTCCGGCTACAATCAAGTAGCTATCCACCCCGAGAATCAAGAGAAAACCACCTTCACATATCACTATCAAACATTTGCCTTCTGTAGAATGCCTTTTAGATTATGCAATGCACCAGCAACTGATTGCGCAGCAATCATAGGTCTTAAGTGACCTAGATTAAGCTAGGACTTAGCATAAGTTAGGGTTATTCATGCATGCAAACGCATTATCTGCTTCTTTACTGATTTCCTTTAGCTATGCATAAAATAATGTTATAATGTGCTAATTAAGTGCATTATGTCAATTGTAGGAAATAAGCTGATCAGGAGCTAGATCTGGAGTAGGATCTGAAGCTAGATCAGGAATAATAGGAGTTGCAGCAGAGCTGGAGCAGAAGGCTTAGATTAGATATAGGAATAATAATGTAAGGGAGTTAAAAGTTTGCTATTCTATTAAGTAGAAATAAAGCAGTGAAAGGTGAAGAGCTTAGGTCCACCCTAGCCCTAGGATAACCTAGAGACTTCCCTAAGCCTTAGCCACCCTTATATTAGGTCACAACACCTTAGGAAACCCTAAAACCCTAGTTCCAACCCTTCTAGTTTCAACCCTTATCTGGACGTCCAAGACCCTTAGCCAACTCTCGCACACCTCAAACCCACTTCTGCAGTGTTGTTAGACGTCCAGACACTTTGTCAGATGTCTAATTTCTTCATAATACCCAAAACAAAACCTTGATTTCCCCTTGACTCAGATTGGACGTCCAGAACTGAAGTCTGGACTTCTGATTTTTGAGTATAAGTTGTCTGATCACATTATTGGACATCTGATACTAGTCTCCAGTCCCTGTTTTGAGATTCAAGTCTTGATCTTGGATCTCTAGCTCCCTAGACCTAATCCTAACCCCATAGGAACCTAAATTAAGGTGTCCTAAACCTAGTACATCACCTCTAGACCTACCTAAGGACCTAATTAGGTCCTCACCAAACCCAATTGACTTAGATCAAAGTCAATTACCATCACCTAAGTCAATTGGACTCATTAAGTCCAATTGAGCTTAGATCTCAACCCACACAAGTTCAATTGGACTTAGTAAGAGTCCAATTGACCTAAACCCAACCTAAGTGAGTTATTTCACTCTCAATTAGGTTCACACTCAACCAATTAAACTTAGGTTAAGTTTAATTGCATTTTTCTCTTAGCAATTAGGGTTTGTAACCCTAATTCAAGACATACACCTACCCAAACCCCTTAGGACCTAACCTAAGCCACCTAGCCACATAGAGCACGACCACACACACACACACACACACACACACACAACCATTCATGCACACACACTTCTCTAGAGTTCTCTAGAACTCTCTTGAAGTGGCGCCACCTCTTGGTTGCCAAATTTAGCAACCAAGAGGCATTCAAATTGAGATCCATAATTTTTGGATCTCAAAGACCACTTCTATCCTCTCTTGGCTGGCCACTCTTGGACTCTCTCTAGAGAGAAGCCCTTGAGTCTATAAAAAGACCCCATGGGCGGCCAAGTGACCCCATTCACATCCCTTGGTCTTCCACTTCACATACTTGGCACCACTCACCTCATTAGCTCCATGCACGCCCACCTTCACTTAGGTTAGCCACTCCACCTCCACGAGCTCACCACCATCATGGAGGACATCATGCCGGGATGTTGGATCAATCCTCCCTCTCTCCAAGGGTCGGCCTAAGCTACATTGGCCGCCTCTCATTCTCCTCCCGACCATTCCAGGGCCATCGGGGACCACCCCTAAATGCCCTCCCGTTCTGCTAGATTTAGTTTATGCTCTTCATAATTTTATTGCCTTTATTACTGCTTAATAGCGTAGTCTTACTTCTCCCCCAATGATGCATGCAAAATCACTCCATTGATTCTTGTATGCAGTCATTTTCTGGTAGCTAGATTTCCATTTCAAGCATTTATATACAAGATTTCCTCTAAAGTTCTTGTTGCAAACAACTCTCCAATGGGATGAATGAAAATGCATTTTTATATATATATCTCTTTATATGTTTGAAATCACCATGAGCTTAATAATTGTCATTCTTTTTGCGTGATTCAAGTTGCCTGTTTTTCAATTGTTTATCTATTCGCAACAAGCATGTCATTTCCCGAGAATATTGAAAATCTAACGACAGACACTTTCTTCGTAAATAGTCACCACCTCACTAGAATCGTGTTCACAGAAACTCACACGTTCACCTTTGTGATTTACTTAACGCATGCGCACGTAATCCGAGTTCATAACAGAAGTAGTGAAATTTTAATTAGGAGATTGGAAACTAGCGTGCATTTTTAAACAAAGTAGAGCAGCAAAAAGATTGATTTCAGAAGTAAAACAAATGCCTCCTAGAGATGAACGATCGGGACTCAAAGTCTCGCTATTTTTACAATCTTAATTTTTGACGAACGTTTTTCTGCAACTATACTACTATTCCAACGACTTTCAAAACGTGCAAGAACGGATTCTGTCAACAACCTTTCAAAGGTGCATGTTTGCAATCTTTTCGAACATGGTGGATGATTTCATGGAAATCTTCATGGATGACTTTTTTGTGTTCAGGGACTCTTTTGAATCATGTCTGATCAATCTTGAAAAGACTTTACAAAAATGCATTGAGGTGAATCTTGTTCTATCTTGGGAAAAGAGTCACTTTATGGTCAAGGAGGGCATAGTCCTTGGCCATGTTGTGTCTAAAAAAGGAATTGAAGTGGATAAAGCCAGGGTGGACACTATAATCAAGCTTCCGCCACCTTCGACGGTTAAGCAAGTAAGATCGTTTCTCGGACATGTGGGATTTTACCATTGATTTATTAAGGACTTTTCTAAGGTGGCGAGGCCCATAAGCAACTTGCTGGTAAAAGATCATTCCTTTGATTTTAATTCAAATTGCTTAAAGGCTTTTAATCAGCTAAAGGAGGCTATTACACAATCACCCATCTTACAACCTCCTAATTGGGATCATCCCTTCGAAATCATGACCAATGCCTCTGATTATTCCATCAGGGCAGTCTTGGGACAAAAGGTAGACAAGAAGTCGTTTGTGATTTACTATGATAGCAAAACTTTGGATGAGGCTCAAAGAAACTGCACCACTACAGAAAAAGAGTTGCTAGCCGTAGTATTTGCTATAAAGAAGTTTAGACCTTACCTATTGGGATCTCATGTCACAATCTTCACATATCATACTGCATTAAGGCATTTGATGTCTAAAAAGGATGCAAAATCCAAATTAATCAGATGGATCCTTCTGCTGCAAGAATTTGATTTAGAAATCAAAGACAAATCTGGTGCCCAAAATGTAGTAGCAGATCATCTCTCCAGAATCCTTGTAGACTTTACAACTCCTCAACTCTGTGATTCGTTCCCTGATGAGACTCTCTTGACTATTTGCAAACTACCTTGGTTTGCAAATATTGTCAACTATTTGGCCATCGGAAAACTACCCATGGATTGGCCTAAGCATAAGCGGGATAAGTTGATTTCCGATGCCAAATACTACTTTTGGGAAGACCCAGAGCTATTCAAAGTTTGCGGGAATCAGGTTATTCATTGTTGTATTCCAAACGAGGAGATCACAAGTGTACTAGAATTCTGCCACACTTTTGCTTTTGGAGGTCACTTCTAAGGAAAAAAGACGGTAGCCAAGGTACTGCAGAGTGGATTGTATTGGTCGTCTTTATTCCATGGCTCGTACAACTTTTGTAAGTCATCTATCAATTGCCAAACTTTAAGAAACATGACCAGGAAGGACATGATGCCCCTAAACCTAGTCCTTGAAGTCAAAATCTTTGATGTTTGGGGCATTGATTTTATGGGTCCTTTTACCAATTCATTTGGGTACCTGTACATTCTGGTGGTGGTTGATTATGTATCCAAATGGATTGAGGCCATCCTGACCCAAACCAATGATCATAAAGTAGTCATGGATTTTGTAAAGAAGAGCATCTTTAATCTGTTCGGTGTGCCCAAAGCTCTGATTAGTGATGGCGGATCCCATTTTACTCACAACCAAATCAGGAGCTTACTAGCCAAGTATGGAGTCACTCACAGAATCTCTACTCCATACCATCCGCAGACCAACGGACAAGTTGAAATCTCCAATCGAGAAATTAAAAAGATCCTTCAAAAGACGGTCCTCCTTGATCGGAAGGATTGGTCTACCAAATTGGATGACACTCTCTGGGCCTACCAGACTGCGTATAAAACTCTGATTGGAATGTCTCCATTCCATCTGGTCTACGAAAAATCTTGCCATCTGCTCGTTGAGCTTGAATATAAAGCTTATTGGGCAATTAGAACATTTAACTTGGATCTCGATCGATCTGGACGACAAAGGAAACTCCAATTGACTGAATTGGATGAAATCCGAAACAATTTTTATGAGAGTGTGACTATTATAATTCATCTAATGCACAAGTACAGCCTAATGTTAGGATTCCCATTGGGGAAAATGACCTCGAATTAAAGCCAAACATTATAGGTCTAATCCCACACTTTCACAGATTTGCATCCAATGATCCATTCCAATACATTGAAGATCTAAAAAATCTATCTCAAACTTTCGGTCCTCGAAATCAAAGCTGGGAAATCCTATTGATGAAGATGTTCTCCTTTAGCCTTAAGGACAAGGCTGCCTATTGGTATAGAACTATAGCACAACCAATCTCGACTTGGGCTGAACTCGAATCCGCATTTTTGAAGAAATTTTTCCCTATTGGTCAAACTAATGCATTAAGGCGAGCCATCACCACATTTACTCAAAATCAAGGAGAACCAATTCATGAAGGATGGGAACGCTTTCATGAATTGCAAAGGAAATGCCCACATCACGACATCCCTCGTTCGCAACTAATGCACATCTTTTACTATGGATTGCAAGAGGGCATTCGCAATCTAGTCGATGCCTCTTGTGGAGGGAATTTCTTAAATCGCGATGCAGAATTCGCCTTAGAACTGTTTGAAGGGATGGCGGAAAACTCGATCAATAACGCATCCATGTCACAATTCACATGGGGCACCAATACAGTGCATCAAAACCTGCAGAAGGGCATTCACAAGATCGGGAATCTGTCTAGTTCCAAGGATTTAGAGATTATAACAGAGAAACTGGACAAAGTCAATATCATAGCGAAGCATCTCGACGAGGTCCGAAACACGATGAAGACTCTTACGTCTCTTCTCGCTATGTCGAATCTTACGCGTTTACCTATTTTGCAAATTCCCACGGGGAGGGAGTTTGTGAATAACCTGGATTCGAGAGGTCCATCTTCCTTGGGTTTTCTATCTACTCTTGCACCAACCTAAGGAGGGACCTTTGTCCCACAATCTTTCCCACTCTATCCCCGCTCCCTGCTTTTGCAGCAAACACGCCCTATCCTTCTAATTTGAATGCCATTTAGGGATATGCACCAAGATCAAACCCATATTCTAATACCTATAATCCTGGATGGCGTAATCACTCTAATTTCTTTTGGTCTGACAATTCACAAAGACCATCATATCCGACTCATACCTACGCTGCCATTTCAACAACCGAATGCGAGGCCATTTTATGTGGGTTCGTAGAACCTCGCAGGGCCAAATAGAGACTCGCAGTTCGATCGGATTTTGCGAGATGTGACTGAGAGCCAGCGACAAAATGCTGAGGCTCTTGCTGAAGTACAACGACAATGTTCGGCAACACTGGCTGATCTTAGGGGCCAAATCATGCAGTTAGCTGAGTCTTGTCAGCTAAGGGCCCTTCCATCCCAGCCAGTTCCAAACCCTAGGAATATCCAGCAAAGACCATACCATGGATTTCAACATATGAATCAAGGACAAGCCCATTTCCTTAATCAAATACCCCTGAATCAAAATCCGAATCAGAATCCACCTTCTGCTACTCATGATTATGAGTATCAAAATCAACAGCAATCTTTTTCGACTCAAGGCGACCAGCCTCTACTCTCTAATCCGTCTTTCTAGAATCAGGCATCTTCTTCACCAACTTCTTCGCATGCGGGTTTTAACTTTGTTACAACCCGCAGTGGAACTTTCACTAGGGATCCAGTAGATCCACGAAACTATCCCAAGACCCTAGTACATCTAGAACAGCCCCTGTTTCTACACCTATAAGAGGTGATGCACCCGATCCTGCAATTCCAGCTTATTCATGAGATCAGGGTAATACCTCAGTAGAACAGGAAATCCAAGTCCCATTTCTTGAAGCTTTGAAGAAGACTAGGAAACAAAAGCAACTTGTCACATTAGATGAGGATTTAGTTAAATTTTTTGAACAGGTACATATTAATATCCCACTCTTAGATGCTATCAAACACATTTTGGCTAATGCAAGATTTCTAAAAGAGTTGTGTACTCCTAAGTGTAAGCCAAGGAAAGGAAGCACTGTGGTACTCTCGGAGCAAGTGAGCTCTATTATTTCGAGTACGCTTCCTTTGAAAAGGAAAGACCCAGGTTCTCCATTTATTTCTTGTATAATTGGGAACTAGTGTTTTGATAGAGCTCTCCTAGATTTAGGAGCTTCTATTAATCTCATTCCTTCATCCTTAATAGACCATTTCCAAATAGAAAATCTTAAGTCTACCAATGTGACTTTACAATTAGCTGATAGATCTATTAGGTTACCTAAGGGAATGTTGGAGGATATTATTGTAAGAGCTCGGGGGTTTTATTTTCCTATGGATTTTATTGTACTTGATATGGAAGTACCCGAATGCATTAGAGATACCCCAATTATTTTAGGGAGACCCTTTTTGGCCACTGCAAAGGCCAACATAGATTGTGAGTCTGGAAAGATTGAGTTAAAATTTGGGGAGAAAACAATAAAATTGGATATATTTAGAGCTTCTCGAGGATTAGGTTGCAAATGGATTGAGGAAATTAGATCTATTTCAGATTTTTAGGATGACCCTAGTTCCTTAGAACTAGAAAGCGCATCTTTTGATATCTTATATCCTCAAGTTGAAAATCCGCTATTAGAATCTGAACTCGATCCTGGATTTGAATCATATGACTCATTTCAGTCACCTTTTGCAATCGAAAATCCCACCCTAAATCCTGCTGTTGATTCGACTCCTGCATTAGAATTGAAGCCATTGCCTGATACTCTTAAATATGTCTATCTCAAACCTAATCAAACATATCCTGTAATCATCAATTCCAATCTATCTGAATCATAAGAATTAAAATTGATCAAGGTTTTACGAGATCGTAAGAAGGCAATTGGGTGGACTCTACACGATCTCACCGGGATTAGCCCCAATTATTGTACTCATCGTATCTATATAGAAGATGGGGCACGACCTTCAAGAGAAGCTCAAAGATGTTTAAATCTGAATTTGAAGGAGGTCGTTAAGAAGGAAATAATCAAGTGGTTAGATGCTGACATTATATATCCTATATCCGATAACCCTTGGGTGAGTCCAATTCAAGTGGTATCTAAAAAGGCAGGGCTCACCATAATCAAGACTGAATCTGGAGAAATCATTCCCACACGAATTGCGAATTCGTGGCAAGTTTGTATTGATTATCGCAAACTCAACACGGTTACAAAGAAGGACCACTTTCCCTTGACATTCATTGATCAGATTCTTGAGAGATTAGCTGGTAATAGGTTCTTCTGCTTTTTGGATGGTTACACTGGATACAATCAGGTTGCAATTTATCCCGAAGATCAAGAGAAAATGATTTTCACCTACCCCTTCGGAACTTTTGCTTTTCGAAGAATGCCATTTGGGCTTTGCAATGCACCTGCGACTTTTCAGCGTTGCATGTTAGCCATTTTCACTGAGATGGTAGGTGAATGTATGGAAGTATTCATGGATGATTTTTCAATCTTCGGGGAAACATTTGATATTTGTCTGGATAATTTATCGAAGATTCTTAAGAGATGTATAGAAGTGAATCGTGTCCTCAATTGGGAGAAGAGCCATTTTATGGTTCCAAAGGGCATTGTACTTGGCCACCTTGTATCTGAGTGAGGTATCTAAGTAGATCAAGCTAAGATCAATAAAATCTCAAATATTCCAATTCTTGACTCGATTAAGGGCATTGGATCTTTTCTCGGGCATGTGGGTTTCTATAGAAGATTTATACTTAACTTTTCGAAGATTGCCTGACCACTCACAAACCTCCTCACAAAGGATACGACTTTTGAGATGAGTGAGGAGTGTATATCTGCATTTGAGACATTGAGAGACAGAGTTACACAGGCTCTGATCTTGCAACCACCTAATTGGGATTTACCGTTTGAAATCATGTGTGATGCATCGGATTACGTAGTTAGAGCTGTTTTGGGATAGAAAATTGAGAAAAATTCGGTAGTGATTTATTATGCTAGTAAGACTTTGAATGAAGTGCAAAGGAACTACACGATTATAGAAAAGGAATTACTAGTGATAGTATTTGGATTAGAAAAGTTCAGATCTTATGTACTCGGATCTCGAATCATTGTGTATTTTGATCACTCTGCTATTAGACACCTCTATCAAAAAAGGACACGAAACCTAGGTTGATCAGATGGATCTTGCTTTTGCAAGAATTTGACCTAGAAATTCGTGATAAGGCAGGACGACAGAATGTTATTGCCGACCACCTTTCCCACCTTCCTTCTGAGATTATTGAATCATCTCCTCCAATCACTGAGCACTTTCCTGATGAACATCTTTTGACTATATCATCAGATCTTCCTTGGTACGCATACATCGTCAATTATTTGGTTACACATCAATTCCCGCCTGATTGGGATGGGAATCGGAAATCACAACTCAGATCAGAAGCCAAATATTATTTCTAGGAAGATCCGTATCTATTTCGACTCTGCAACGATCAAATCATCAGGGGTTGTGTTTCCTCTTCTGAGATTGATTATATTATTTCTTTTTGTCATGACCAGGCTTGTGGTGGTCATTTTTCTGGTCGTAAGACCGCTGCAAAAGTTCTGCAATGCGGGTTTTATTGGCCCACTTTATTTGTAGATTCACAAACATTTTGTAAGGCATGTAGTTGCTGCTAAACACTTGGTAGCATGTCCTAAAAAGATATGATGCCTTTGAACCTAATTGTAGTCTATGAGATCTTTGATTTTTGGGGCATTGATTTTATGGATCCGTTTCCATCTTCTTCTGGCTTTGAATATATTTTACTCGTGATTGATTATGTATCTCGTTGGATCGAAGCCATATCCACACGCACAAATGCTCACCGAGTTGTCATTCCTTTCATACAGAGTCATATTATCGCTCGTTTTGGGGTACCTCGTGCTATCATTTCAGACGGTGGATCTCATTTTAACAATGTCCAGTTTAGGAACCTACTTAGAAATTATGGGGTTACACATCGTATTTCTACACCTTATCATCCCCAAACCAATGGGCAAACCGAGGTCTCTAATTGGGAGATCAAAAAGATTCTTCAAATGACAATCTGACCCGATAGGAAGGATTGGTCTTCTTGTTTAGATGAGGCTTTGTGGGCTTATAGGACCGCCCATAAAACACCAATAGGCATGTCACCATACAGACTTGTTTACGAGAAACCCTGTCATCTTCTCGTAGAAATTGAACACAAGGCCTATTGGGCAATTAAAGCCTGTAATTTGGACCTCGCGAAGGCTGGTAATCACTGTAGATTGCAGCTTAGTGGACTTGAGGAATTATGTCATGATTCCAATGAGAGTTCAAAGATGTATAAGGAAAAACTTAAAGCCTTCCATGATAAACACATTTCCCGCAAATCTTTCACACCTGGTCAGAAGGTGTTGCTCTTTGATGCCCGTCTAAAGCTCTTTCCTGGGAAACTTAGGTCTAAATGGCAAGGTCCATATATTGTAGTTAGAGTCTTCGACAATGGAGCTATCAAAATCACCGAACCCAACAAGGATCAACCCTTCAAAGTTAATGGTCAACGTTTAAAACCTTTCTTTGAACCACATGTTTTGGGTCTTGTTGGAGACTGTTACATGCTCCACTAGGGTTTTCATCTATCATTCCACTCACCTTGTATATAGCCGTTTCCTATTTTCTACACTTTTTTTCTACACATACACTCGAATATGTATCTGAATTGTCACTTATTTTACACCGATTACCTTCACTTAGTCCAACTATCACTCTGACCTTTGGCCATAATAGAAATCGTTTACACAGAGATCTTTGATCTCCTCTATTCGACTCCTTCCGTCACTCTACACTAAGTGAAGTGTAATATCTTTTCCACCCTTCTTACATTGAGGACATTGTAATATTTTGGCTTGGGGGGTTTGTGAAGTGACAATTTTCACTTCAAGTGTATTTGTAGATTGATTGCGCAGCAATCATAGGTCTTAATTGACCTAAATTAGGCTAGGACTTAGCATAAGTTAGGGTAATTCATGCATGCATAAGTATTATTAGCACCTTTACTGCTTTCTTTAGCTATGCATAAAATAATGCTATAATGTACTGATTAGGTGCATTATGTCAATTGCAGGTAATAAGCTAATCAGAAGCTAGATCTAAAGCTGGATCTGAAGAATAAAGAATAACTGGTGTTGCAGTAGAGCTGGAGCGGAAGACCTAGATTAGATGTAGTAGATAATAATGTAAGGGAGTTAAGGTATGCTATTCTATTAAGTAGGAATAAAGCAATAAACTGTGAAGAACTTAAGTCCATCCTAGCCCTAGGATAGCCTAGAAGCTTCCCTAAGCCTTAGCCACCCTTAGATTAGGTCGCTGCACCCTAGGAAACCTTAAAACCCTAATTGTAGCCTCTATCTAGACGTCAAGATGAGTTATAGGATGTCCAGAACCCTTAGCCAACTCTCGCACACCTTAAACCCACTTCTGCAGTGCTATTGGACGTCCGGACACTTGGTCAGATGTCCAATTTCTACAGAATACCCAAGACAGAACCTAAAATCCCTCTTGACTCTGATTGGACGTCCAGACAACAAGTCTGGACTTCCGATTTTTCACTATAAGACGTCTGACACTATTATTAGACATCCAGAACTACCCTCCAGACCCTGTTTTGAGATTCAAGCCTTGGTCTTGGATCTCTAGGTACCTAAACCCAATTCCAACCCCATAGGAACCTAAATTAAGGTACCCTAACCCTAGTACATCACCTATAGACCTCCCTAAGGACCTAATTAGGTCCTTACTAAACTTAATTGACTTGGATCATGGCCAATCTCTTCAGTCTATTCAATTGGACTCAATAAGTCCAATTGAGTCCTGATCTCAGCACACACTGTCCAATTAGACTCAGTGAGAGTCCAATTGACCTAGACCTAACTTAATTGAGTTGTTTTACTCTCAATTAGGTTTCCACACACCCAATTAAACTTGTATTAAGTTTAATTGCACTTTACCTTAGTGAATTAGGGTTTACAACCCTAATTTGAGACCTACCTTGACCTAAACCCACTAGAACCTAACCTAATCAACCTAGCCACCTAAGTTTCGAAGCACACACACCCACACACACCATCCACACGAAAATACCTAGCCTAGACTTCTCTAGAACTCTCTACCACGTGTTGTTGCCTTGGTTGCTAAAATTAGCAACCAAGAGCCATTCAATTTTTAGGTCCACATTTGGTGGATCTAAAAACCACCATTCATCCTCTCTCTCACTCTCCCACAATCTCCCACCATAGGCCTCTCTACAGAATTCCATAATTCTCTAGAGAGCTTCCCTTAGGTCTATAAAAAGACCTAAGGGGTGGCCATTTGCACTCATTCACTCTTGGTTCCATTTTAGCTTAGCTTCATTCCACCTCCACTCCACCTTCACGAGTAGCTTCACCATGGCCACCACCATCTTCATGCTAAGATGTTGGATCACCTCCTCAACCTCTCTCCAAGGGCCAGCCTAAGCACCATTGGCCGCCCCTCCTCCTCTCAACCAAGTCAAAGGTCATCAGAGCCCACCTCTGAATGCCCTTAGTTCTGCTAGCTAGATTATAGTTCTTCAAAGATTTAATGCTTTATTTACTGCTTAGTAGTGTAGCTCCATATCCTCCCCCAATGATGCATGCATAATCCTCCCATAGATTCATATATGCAGTCGTTTTCTGCTAACTAGATTTAAATTTCCCTATACAAGCATTCCGCTACCTGTGCTGTAACCACCATCATGCCTCAATGAAAACATTTATATATATTTATATGTTGAAAATCACCATGTGCCTGATTATCATCTTTTAGTGTGATTAAAGTTGCATGTTTTCAATTTCTAATATTCTGGCAACAGCATGTTGTGTATCAATACGTATTTAGTATAAATCGACATGCGATTTTGAACGAGTAGAGCGAGCGAGATCGAATTTGAATTTGCATTTCCAAAACGCCTCCCAGAGACGAACGATCGGGACTCGAGTCTCGTTATCTTTATAAATTATTTTTTACGAGCGTTTTCATGCACTATATTATGACGAGATCTCTGTTTTTAAAACATGCGCGAGAATCGCCTCTTGTCATAGATAAAAGTAAAAATATTAAAAAAAATGAAACCACGAAATTTAAAAAATAGAAAAACCAAAAATAAAAAAAATTAGAAAAGTAAAAAAACCTTAAAAATTTGAAAAATTTTGAAAAATATTCATAAAAATTTTAAAAACTTAATAAAACATAAAAACAAAAATATATAAATATAAAAATTAAAAATTACAAAATCATAAAAATAATAAAGGGGTTTCATAATAAAAAAAAGAAGACACCAAAAATATATTTAAACTTAGTTATATTAGTAATTAAGAGCTTAATTTTACTTTTAGGTCAAAAACCAAAAATATAATAAATATATATTTTGTAAATAGTATTTTATAAGAGCATTGAATTATTATTTAGATTTTTACTTAAATTATCTTTTCAAAACACGCATCTGTTTGCAAAAATTTTGAATGGGATTTTGTTTAAGATTAGAATCTAAACCCTAAGGATTTGTTTTTTCTGCTCTTTACCCTGAAATAAAGTAACTAAGGTGTATTAAGTTTAAAACTTGAGTTTTGGAATTAAAATGTAACTTTCTTGGTCAATTAGACTAAGTAAATCCTTACACTTTATGAACATCTGTTTTTATCATCAAGTTAAGTAAAAAGGCCAAATATTCAAAGTTAATTAAGTAAAGAACTAGTAGAATCTTAGTCTTAAGGTCTATCAGGCTATAGTTAGCTTAATCAACTACGGACATTCGTCTAGACTTGGTGAGTTGTGTCTTGACAAATCCTGCAGGAGAAAACTAAGAGTTTAAAGGACTTGAGAGTGAATGGCTTTGCTATCCAAGCTCTAGTTTGAGCACTAAGTAACCTAAGCATCCAAAATTCACATACATAGAGTTGTCTTGTTGGCATCTGAGACTGCGAAAACACAGAGGTTAAGAGATTGATTCTAAATCCTCTTTAGTCCAAGGATTTCCGCGGGGCAGCTCTTGAAAGGGTGAAGGATGTGCCACTCACCTAGAAAAAAGAATTGGAGTATTATGTTAGTAAGAAAAATGAGAAGGAGAAAAGAAAAAAATATAACAAAAATACCCTGTAGTTAAGCACCTCGCTACAAATGGGTGCTTATGCAGTTTATCAACCAAATAAAGCATCTCAGTACAAATGGATGCTACCCTTCCTTCCATCAAATAAAAGAGCACCTCGCTACATATGGGTGTTTTATCTTATAGAAAAGAGTTAAAAAAATATGGAGATAAAAATTAGGAATAAGAGACCCAGTGGTCCACCGGGGAGATATACACAAAAGGTGTTGACCTCGGGATAGAAAAATGGTGAGGAGAAAGCAACCAAATCTGAGTAAGGCCAAGCCAAAGGCTTGAATTGGAATAACCTGGATTGGAAATTGATGTCTTAAGATCTGGATTTTTGCAACTTTGGATGCTTTTAGGACAATTCTCTTCACAAGCACGAATGCTTAAAAATCATAGCTACTGAACCTTTGTATTGGGCAGTGAAGCCTAAGAGATCGGCTTTTGAGGACTTGCAGTTGAGGCCTAAACGAGAAAGATTGACAAAACCCTAAGTCTAGAAGTTTGTCCTTGGTGCTGTGGGCTGGCAGATTAGGATTTTACTACTCTAAATTTGGTTAATAATGAGTGTCTGGCTAATTTGCTAAAACTAAGATTGATAAAAATCAGATTTCATAAACTTACGGATTAACTTAAGTCTATTGAGTTTTTGAGTTAAAATTTAATTTCCAACTCTTAAGTTTTGCTTTCTTAAAACACATTGAATTCTAAGTTTCTAAGGTTTAGAGTAATTATAGAAAATAATTGGGTTATTGAGATTTTGATTTTTGATAAAATTTTCGTTAAAAACTCTATTTTTAATAGAGTGTGTTTTGAGAAGAGTATTTGAGTTTTTAAGTCTAAGTTAAGATTTCTTCAGAATGGTCTGCATATTTATGGATACTTATTTATATACATAAAAATCTAAAAAAATTAAATATTCAAAATTTTGACCTAAGCATTCCTCTACTTTGTTCGTAATAATTTAAACCCTGGTGTTTAAATCATCATATTTCTGGTTAATTTTGCTAGGGACTAGCAAAACTTTGGCTTGGGGGTATGATGAGAGGCTCATCATGACTTCTAATTACCCCTAATTAACTAGTTTCCCTAGTTAATTAGCTACGAATATGTATATATAAAGGTTAATTATGTAATAAGGGATAAATCATTAAAGGAAATTAAAATAAGTTAAAAATGATAAATTATAAGCCAATTAATATTATTAATAACTTAATTAATAAATGGACTCAAAATACCATTAATTAATTACTTAATTAATATCTTATTTAACTTAAGTATAAGTTAAGACCAAAGTCTTAAATAACTTAAGTAAGTTAATAAGTAAATAAATATAAATAAATGGGTCAAAAATGTGAATACAAGGCTTTAATATAATATTTATCTAAATTATAAATATATATGAAAAGTTAGAAAAGAAAATAATTTAAATTAACCTTAAAAGCCCCTGTTTGCATTTCGATCCCTATAATTTATTACATTTGGGTCCTTTCCTTTCACCTAGGTCCTTATCTTTCCTTACATACAGGTCCCTACGAACATCTGCTTCTTCTTCTTCATTTCTTCTTCAGTCGCTTCAACGGCTGTTGATTGGCGGTGCGTTTACCACCTGATCACCTCACATCCAACGTCTTTCCTTCATCGCTAAGCTCCTGGAGCTTGCGCTCACCCTCTTCAATCCATCCACCAGTCTGGATTTGTCCTAAATCCTAATTAGGTCATGGCGTTAACCTGACCGGCATCGGAGACGATGCTGGAAGTTAGGCCGCACTTAGACGCATACCCATCCGGATTCAAGCTCCTTAGCCATCGCCGAACCCTATAAATACCCCTTGAACCCTTTGATTTCAGCGGTTAGCTCCTTACCTCTTCCCCAATTGCAGCTAACTGATAAGCTATTCTTCCTCCTTCGGCAACCAATCTCCGTCTCCATCCTATTCCTTTGTTCGTTTCCACATACTTCCGATCTCCGCCACCGTCCGCTGCGTCCTTTGACGAAGCATCGACGCTGGACTCTACTTCCACACCATGAAACCACCCACTGGAGTTCTTCCTCCAATCTTCTGATTTTGTCCTCTGCTAAGGACCTTCGACGGAGACTCCTCAACCTCCTTCGTCCAAGTAACAATAGGATAGGATAAGGTAAGAGTAGTGTAACTTAGTTCAGTAGGTTAGGTAGTTAATTAGGTTTAAATTTTCAAACTGTTACGACTCGGTTCTCGAATCCCTACAGGACGCGAGAATTGGACCGACTCGACTGATCTCAAGACCCAGTCGTACAACGAGAAAGTAACCAAAAAGCAGTAAAATAAACCACATTCACCATGCAAGTAACTAACAGTAGCAAAAGTACAGTAGTAAGAAAGTAAACTACTACAGTACACACCGCCACAACAGTAGAGAAATTTAAACGGTACAGAAATAGGAAGTTTACAATAAAAGAGTACAAAGTGTAACAAAACACTCACTACTACAGAAAATGGGTACAACACAAGTACAGCTACTGGACTCTATTAGGCCCAGCACCCTCCGCAGCGATAGGCTCTGGCTGCTCAACACCTGGACCTAAAAAGGTGGTAAGTACGACACGTCAGTGAAACACTGAGTAGAGTGGCAACCAGCTAGCTAAGAAAAATAGTAAAGGTGGACAAGTAGCTGTTGTTTTTAATTTCTCCCTTTATTTAACTAATTATTCTTTATTTCTTCACTTGGTTTATTTAACAAGTCTTTTTCTTGATCTCGAATGTTCCTCGTGGGAACGATCTTGATTGCAGTCTTTTCCGAAAAGTAGAAGTAGCACGTGGTGCTCTCCTGGCCGGGAGAGTCCCCTGTGGTGGTCCTACTCTCAGTCAACCACCCCAAGGTCACTGACAGACGTAACGGTGACTACGGCACGCGCGATAAACGCACGGGTAGCTACCCCGCACTGGCACGCGGTCAGTCATTTCTGTTAACGGGTGCGCCCAAAGCACAGCACGGAACCAGTATAGGGTAGAGCCCTCTCAGTAATAGGGGTCTAGCCCCTCCATAGTAACCAAACAGTGGTCTTGCCCCTCCATAATCCGCGCACCCTCGCCTGACTACCCTGGTTTGCCCAGTGGGCCTAACAAGTCAGTGTAAGACGGCTAGCTAAACCCCGGGTCCCGTGGGGTGGCTAGCTCCCTCCCTACACTAGTAGCTCTCCCCGGTATTGTGTACGCGAGAGCCAAAAGTCGGTACGAAGTGGCCAGACCTAACCTCGGGTCTCAACCCTAGGGTAGCTGGCTCCGCTCTGCACTAAACAGGTACTATGTGCTTCCCTTGGTACCACGTACCCAAGAGACAACACACTTTCCTATTCACATTTCCAGTCCCATTTTAATTATTTCCCGGAGCACTTCTCCTAATTTCCCGTAGGGTTCATGCTCATGTTTCTCGGGCCAAGCCATACTATGTTTCATCATTTCAGATTTATTTGCATATAACACGTGTTTCTAACATTCAATTCTTCTTTTCCAATTTATATACAGGCAGCTCGTATTTAATTTCAAATAACAGGAATTACACATAGCAGTTACTAACAACAGTACTCTACATTTCATAGGCAGCTGTTATCCATTTACAGGCAATTATTATTATTCTGTCTACTCATCCAAGACTGCAATTCAAGCATTCAATACAATCGTTCCAGTGTTTCTAGTCCTAGGATTCATGCCATACCCTAGGACCTATCATTCAATCTAGTGTTTCTGGTCTTAGGATTCATGCCATACCCTAGGATCTATCATTCAATCTAGGGTTTTTGGTCCTAGGATTCATGCCATACCCTAGAATCTATCATTTATTCCAGACATGCAGTTAAGTTTGTAATTAACTAAGGGAAGCCACTCTACCCGCAAAATTGGGAGTAATGGGGGCTTGATCGGCGGGTCCACGCGCCTCCGCAACCCCCAAATCTGCAATAGAACGAGGTCCTAATGCAAGGATCAACCACAAGGAACCACTCAGAACAGGATAAAAGTATTTCAAACAAGTAGAGGAAATTATACGGAGAAGAACAGAATCTTAAACGCGGAAATCAGACCTCAAACAGACCCTAAACGGGTCAAAAATGACAATTCTAACTCAAATCAGATGTCTGGAACATCTTCCAGACGTCTTAAAAGGAGTCCAGATCCAAACCTTACTCTCAGCTGCTCCTCAGATGTCCAGAGATCCTGCTGAACTGTCTGGACCTAGTTCCAAACATTCGACTATCACTCCGAACGTCTGGAGACGCTCTCCGCCTTCTGGTGACTCGTCCTGACATCTGAATCGCATGGGAGGGCATGTCCCACGCCTTCCCGAAGTGAAATCCTGCACGCGCACGCAAAAACTCTCAATACTGTATGCAACAGAGTTTCGGCGGAACGGCCTGCGTGGTCGTATTCGCAAAAGGAAGCGGATGAGGAAATACGTACCTCTCAGTCGTCTGGAGCTCCCTCCAGACGTCGTCCACGTCGTCTGGATGTAGGTCCAGATGTCTGATTCTAGAAAAATTCCAGAGTCAGACCGCCTTCGTCTTCTTCCTGCTGCGCGCAACCTCGCCGCGCAGCTGCGTGTCTGCTGCTCGAGCTGCAGCAGAGTTGGGGGAACCTCCCCAGCACAACGCTCTGCCTCGCGTACGTCGACCGGCCTCGAACTACTCCGGTGAGCTCTCCCTCTCACGGCTTGCACGCTCTCTTCTCTTCCCTCTTGCTGCACCTCTCCTCTTCGCCGCTGCACTTGGCAGCAGCTGCTGCCCTTGCTATTGCTCTCGCTCTCACACTGGAGGAAGGAGGAGACGGATGGATGTGGGTGGCGTGAGGGAGAGGAGGATATATGTAGGCACAAGGGGGAAAAAAGGTGCTGCAGGTCGGCGGGGGAAGAAGAAAGAGAAGGGGGCAGCTGGGGTTTAGTCTGCGCACGGCACGCACGCAGACTCGCGGTCATACGCACGCAAAAATTGATTTCCAGACATCTGACCAGACGTCTGGCCCAACTCCCAGACATCTTAAAGAACTTTGATGGCACGAGTCTTAACACAAACTGTATGTCATCTTCTTTAGCTCTGGCGAGTTCTTTGAGCTCGTCTGAGCCACTCTTTTGTCATTTTTACGCACTATTCACCTTCTTCACCTTATCATGATTCTATAACATTATTTTTCCCTCAATCTTAGCAGTTGCATCGCCTAATTCATCTTCACATTCACCGGTGACCTCCGCTGTCTACGACAGAGGTCTCTGAGATTAGAACACACTCACTGGGGCTCTCCATCACCTCTTCATTATCTTAGGGCCCCAATCTTATACCTAATTAGTATAATTAACTCATATAAAGTAAATGCCTAAATTCCACCTTATCTCTGAGCTCGCTGTCAATGGCAGCTCAGAGATGAGTTAATCACCTAAATAATTAGTTCATTAGTATCGCCTCACCCCTTAGAACACTTTCCTTCACTCAATTGAGTGAGTGGAAGCATTCTGAGTGCTGACGAACTCAGAATGCTTAATTTCCAAATTCCCTGATAAATCTTAAGTTATGATTATTCTCTGAGCTAATTAGGGAGATTTCAGGATCTGTCTAGGTCCTAGAAATCTCCATGGGTCACTAATGGCCTCAATTTCTGTGTTTTCACCTGTGTATCAGAACCAGACTCACCGGAGCTCCGGTGAGTCGAAATTGATCTTCAGCCCATAGAACTTCATGTGGAGCTCCAGAATGTTTATTTAGGACCTAAGGACTGTGTATCTACTATTGATTTTATGTTTTGATGCTTAGAGCTTGTAGACAACCTCCATCGTCTCCAACTCTGGTAGAGATGGAGAAGCTGACCCATTAGGTTTTAGGCTCTGGAAATAAGTCAGTAAGTTCAAGCAAAATCTGTAGGGGTCATATTTGATCTTTGATGGCTCTGAAATTCGTTAGATTATTCCACCGAACACCTCCACTTTTGAGATCAGGCGACAGTGACTGAGAGGGCCTTTAAGAGCTTCAAAACTTAGTTTTAAGGTCTGAAATGATTTCTGAGGTGAATTAGAGCCCATTCAGGTCTTTAATTTGTTTAGAGAAGCTTTAATTCAGAAAGTCAACTTCTGGAGCTTTATAGTCAAACTCAAGTCTGATTTAGAGAATTCTTGAGTAAAGTCAATGTTTATTGAGTTGAATCTGATGTCAGGGTGATTATGAGGTTGTTAGAATAAATTTTAAGTTGTTTTATTGAGGATTAAGTGTGAATCATGTCATTGTCCAGTTTGGGTTATTTTTGAACCCAAATTGCTTTCAGTGCGTTTTTAGGGAGATTTAGATGCCAAATTTGCCCAGATAGAATCTTTGCAACTTGCAGCGGTTGTTTAATTCTCTTTGTTAAGTTTTTAACTCTCTGTTGAGCTATTCAAAGCTCAAAATGGAGCTCTAAAGCTCCTGTAAGAAGCTCATGAGCTTCTTCTTCTTCCTAAAGCCATGCAGAGCTCTCTTCCCTCACTAATAGATGCAGAATCATCTACTGAAGATGGTTCAGACCTAAACTGGAGGTCAAAGGCTTCCCTGCAGGTCAAAAGGCCTGATATCACTAATAAATGCCAGTTTATCATCATTCTTAGGCATTAAAACAAACCTAGGGGTTTTTCTCCGCAAACGGGTTTTTAGACTGCATTTAGGCATTAATTAGGTTAGGCATGCGTTGCATTTTTTCTTGTCTTTTTAATGTATTTTTGTGAGTGTTAGGGATGAATAGATATGCAGATCCCTAAAACCCTAGCACTCAAGAAGGCAACTGGTGAAGAAGAAGCTCAGACTAGCTGAAACTCAACTTGATCCAACTCACCGCAGCTGGAATCTAGCTCACTTGGACTAGGGCTAGCTCATCCGAACTCCGTTCAACTCATCTCAGCTGAATGGCAGCTCAAGAGAGCTCATCTTAGCTCACCCTAGCTCAGGTCAACTCAGATCTAGCTCAACTTAGCTGAGTCTAGCTCATCTCAGCTCCCACTAGTCCACAGGGAGCTTTAGCTAACTCAGCTGAGTTGACTGGAGTTCACCCCAACTCAGGTCTAGCTACATCCAGCTCCACTCAACTCCAGCCAGCTGAAGAAGAATTCATCCCCGCTCAGGAAGCTCCATCCCCGCTCAGGAAGCTCAAGTCCAACTCCCGGGAACTCAGCTTAGCTCAACTTAGTTGAGCTAAGCTACCTTAGCTATCTCAACCAGCTCAATCCTCCCCGGGAGCTCCAGACCCAGCTCACCTCAACTCCATTCAATAGAAGCCAGCTCACTTTAGCCTGGCTTAGCAGCTAGCAAAGAACTAGCAAGCAAAGCTAGCTAGAGTAGCCTTATGTTGACCTCTTCAGTAGCTGCCAGCTCCAATTCAACTCTAGACTCTGCATATCCAACTCCTCTCCTCAAACCCTAAGCTCCACATGCATACTCCTCTACTCCATAGCTAGCTAAGCTAGCTTAGCTTAGCTTAGCTAACATCTAGCTCCTTGGCCATTATCCACCTTCAACTTAACCCTAGCTAACTCCACCTACATAACCTTCCACTCCAAGTCCACCTAAGCCTACTTAAGCTAGCTCCACCCAACTCATTTTGGCGCCACCACTTCACCACCTTTCACCCCTCAACTAACCACCAAAAGACACCTAAAGTTGGCACCAAAACTAACCCTAACCACCTCCCTTTTGGCGCCAACTTCAACCCCCATATCCACCCTACACATAACCCCTCCAAGCCTCATCCACCTCAACCCCCTTCTAGAAGCTTAGAAGTTGGCGCCACTTTTAGGTGTCCCTTGGCCACCCATAACTACCCCCCTTGCATCCCTTAGGTGGTGCCAACTTTCCTTAGCCCTAGGATCACCTAACCACCTCCATTCTCCCATCTTAGCCATCCATCTCAAGAGCCACCTTAACCCTGTCATCATACCCTATAAAAAGACCAACACCCACCACCTTACAACCCATCCATGGCTAGCAAATTACCTCTCATACTCTACCTAAAGCTCACGCCCAAGAGAGAAGAAGAAGAAGATTAAGGGGATATTCTGTCCCTTTGGTGCCTTCCCCTCTTCCCTTCTCTCTTGTGCCCACTCCATCCAAAGGAGGAGCCAGGCAAGGAAGACCTTTGGAGGAGGCCTTGAAGGTGGTCCATGCCACCTTGGAGGAGCGCTTGAGGGTGGTGCACGCCCACCCTTGGAGGAAAGAATTGAGGTGGAGAGCATCCACCTTGGAGGAACTTTCAAGGAAGGAGAAGAAGGAGACCCTCTTTTCAAGCCAAGGAGCAGCTAGGCTTAGAGCAAGAAGACTCCCTTCTTCACCAGATTCTGTAATAGGATTTGTGTTTCTTCTATTTCTTTTATATTTTCCATTTCTAGTAGAAGCATTCCTCTACTTGTCTTTGAAAAGGAACACAAATTCTGCTAAATTAATTTTCCTTCTTTTTAATTTCTTGTGTCAATTGCTTGTCTTTATTCTAGCACTTGTTTCACTTCCACTTCCTAATTACTCTAGGCCTTCACTTGCCTAGAGTGAGCTTAGGGAGGGGTCATATTTATCTCTTAAGTTTTAGCTTAGTAAATATAGGTGTTAGTTACTTTTTCGTCACAATTCGCATTTTACCCTCATTATTTCAAAACTAAAAAAAATTATATATTTAAAAGACCAAAAAGAAAGTTGAGATTTATTTTCTAAGCAAGAGAGTTGATTTGCAAGCATATTGCCTCCTTGGATGACCTTAGATACTCCCCTATCTAGGAATATAAATTTAAGAGTGCATGCGAATTCGCATGTTACAACAACTTTAAAAACCCTAATTACGAATCATGTGATTTTTTTCGCATAAATCACTTTCTGCAGGCCATGAATGGCCGTGTGATTCTTCCACCTTCACCCTTCAAATTGAAGGGCTAGAATTAATATGAACACCAAATTGGTGTTATAATCTTGTAGAGCATCCAAAGGGCTTTCGATTGAGCCTTTGCTCGATTGATTTGGCGAATGGAGTCGACCGAAATCGTCGGTCGAAGATCGGCTAGAATCTGGGAAACAAAGTACCACCTCGGTAAATTGTGAGCACTGGCACTTGTATATTATGAAAAAGTGAAGACGACGTTTCGGTCATCAGCGTAGTGCACGAAATGATACTTGAGCTCTCGAGTGCGGGTGCGTGCGTTGCACGTGCCTGCACACATGTGTGTGTGTGCGCCTGTGAGCGTGAGCGTGGGCCTGGGAGGCCGGAGATTGTGCATTGGCTTGAAACAAAAAGAAAACACCTAATATAAACTAGGCTCGGTCCAAGTAGGGTCTGATCCCACCCTCTAGGGGGTGTTGTGTATCCCTGACCGGTCTGAGCCACCAACTATAAAAACCAAATTTTTGGTTAAGTGTGAGCTTATATGCACAGAACTAAGGAAGATTTAGAAGAGAGTAAACCTAAGGAGAAAGCTAATAAAAGAGAACAGAGAGGGCTTAGAGGAAGAAGTAGAAGAGAAAAAGAAGAATAAAAGAGAGAGAGAATAACGATAGAGAAATAAAAGAGAAGAAGAAAGGAGACTCTTGTAACTTCTAATCTTTTACTTTTGTGTTTTCATTGTAATAATATGTCTCCTTTTAATATTTTGAGCTTAATTGATGTAATGAGGCATTTGTATTCACTTGTATAATTTTTCTTGCCTTAATCTTTTGTAATAAGTTGTAATAGGTGAATAAACATGTGTACTTGATTCTTAATGAAAAATCACATGTGTAAATATGTTCTTGCTTAATGGAATGTTGCATGCTTTTAAGTGAATATCTCTTATGCAAGATTCATGTACTTAAAGTAATCTAATTATAATCCTAATTGATTAAGTAATTAGTAATTTATGTTTAGGAGTTAATGGTGAATTAAGATAAGTTATGCTTCCCAGTGAACGACCTAGACTCAACTAGTTAAAAAGAATTTAAAATCTAAAATGTTAGGTTAACTTGACCCTATACTACACAACTGACATTAATTCAAGTTAACCTAAGTTACTTTCTCATGCGATTAATTAAGTCTAAATAACTTAATTAACTATGTTGAGTAATTAAACCAATAGCTGGGAGGCAACCCATTACTCTGTACAGGTGGCTCTGCATCCTCTGCATCCATACTGACTTGGATTAACAAGCATAGTCAGGTGATATCTCCTCCTCTTGATTATTATATTTTTATTTTCATGCATACATTTCAATGAGGACATTGTAATGAATAGGCATAGGGGGGTGGACATTGCATGTCTTATCTTTATGTTTGAAAAAAAAAATGCATTTAGGCATAAAGAATTTTTATTAAGGTTTTATTAGGGATTTATTCTTAAGTTGATTCCTGAATTTAGAATCAAGTATAATTTCACACTTACACGTAGAATTTGTAATGGATCCTCTATGAAGACCGATGAGCATCTTTAGTTTGTCCAGAAGAAGCATTGCTTCTTCTCTTAAATCCTTGGACAGTAATTAGGGAGTGATAGCGGATTACGTGTGATTTGTAAAAGCGGGGTTTCAATGTCGTAACACTCGAATTCGCATACGCTTTTAAATTTATAAACCTAGATAGGGGAGTATTTAGGGTCGTCCAAGGAGGCCAAATGTTTGCAATAGTGATTCTCTTACTTGAAATAAATCTCAACTTTCTTTTTGGTATTTTTCAATATATCATTTTTTTCGTTTTTCAATTAAGACAACATGAGAAATGGTGGCGGGAAGGTAATTTACACTTCAATTTAACTACTACTTTCTAAGTGGCAAGTAATCCTCTCCCTAAGCTCACTCTAGGTAAGTGGAGACCTAGAATAATTAGGAAGAGGGAGTGGAAAATGCTAAACAAAGCAAGTAGAAATGCAAAATAGAAAATTGCAAAGAAGGCAACTTAGATTGACGAAAAGTATTTTACAAAAAAAAAACCTAGTAGAGGAATGCTTCTACTACTAGAAAAATTAAAATAAAGAAAAGCAAACACAAATCCTCTAGATAGATGGTGAAGAAGAGGGCTTCTTGCTCTAAGGTTGGTGGCTCCCAAGCTTGAAAAGAATCCTTCAACTCCTTCCTTGCAGTGCTCCGCCAAGGTGATGTCCTCCAAGGCAAGCCCTAAGGGGGCGTGCCCTAAGCTTCTCTCCAAGGGTGGACGTCCACCCTAGGTCCTTCTCCCTTGCCTGGCCATCCTCCTTGAAGTGGAAGAGTCCTCCTCCTTGGCGTGGCTCAAGTTGAAGAGAGTGGGGAGAAGAAGGCACCAAAAGGGCTGGTGATGTGCCCCTTTAATCTCCTTCTCTACTCCTTCTTCTTGGCCGTAGGTATAGGTGGTTGTTCGTACGCTTTTGATCAGGTTTAAAAAATGTCACGTTGTAGTATAACCGACAAAACGTTCAAACAAATAGACAATTTTATTACTCAAAAATCGGAGTATCCGAGGTCGAACACAGGGAGCAATTGGAATTTACTACTAATCTCAAATGTAATTGAACACTCTAATTTACTCAAAACTTTACTTCAAATGTATTTAAAAAGTAATTCGGGCAAAAGAGTAAAATTGGACGTCTGATCCCAAGATCAGACGTCTTAAAAGTATTTTCCCTTCTTTGTTTATTCTTCTTCTGATATGCTTTCTTTCTGTTGCAGTCTTCACTTGGCCTCTTCTTTCTCTTCAGTCTCTCTTCTCTTTTTCCTTCTGCTTCCTTCTTCGTAGGCTCTTCTTCTTCTTCTTCTCTTCTGATCTACAGGTCTTCTTCTTGCCTTGATCTTCTTCCTGCCTTTGCTTCTCTTCTCTGCCTTGCCTTCTTTCTTCTTGGCTTCTGCAGTCCTTTCTTCCTTCTTTCTTTCTTCTCTTCTTCTCTGCCTTGCTCAGCCTCTTCTACTTCTTCTCTTCTTCTCCCTCGCAGCTAAGTCTTTCTTCCTCAACGTTCATCCTGCCTACACAGAGAGCAAAACCTACCCTTTTCCCTCTACCTGAACGTCTCTCTCTCTCTCTGCAATTCGCTCAAGGACGCTCTCCCAGAGCCACGGGTATTCGGGTCGGATCTTGCACCCGGGACCAAGCGCACCTGCAGGTGGGTGATGCGCGAGGAGTGCTCAGGTTAGGGTCGGGTCGGATCCTGCCTGATCTGCGAGGTGAAACCGCGGATGAGGCGAGTGGGTCAGGTGAGGGACCTTACCCCAGTGCATTCGGAGGCGATAAGCAGATAACACAAAAACAACTTATACTACAGCGGCACCTCGTATTTCCACGATGTGGGACTAAAGTCTCTACCCCAATCTCGCGCGCCCCCGCAGACCTGTGTGCAATCGCCACAGTTGCAGACTTCTCAGCGCTCCTTGCTGGACCAGACCTCTTTGCACCACTCGCGCGAGTCTGCTACTCCTGAAGCCTGGAAGACCTAACGCCTGGAGCTGCTGCGAAGCTGCTTCAACCTTCGTCAATGGCGGCAGGGGCGAAATCCTGTCAATCACAAACATGGCCTATTGGCCTAATCAGACCAGCTGGGCACCTTCGTCGTGGCACGACGAAGGTGGTGAGCCATGCGGCAGGCCGTGGGATGGCCTAGGCGTGCGTGCCTAGGTCAACTTGTGGCCGAAAGTGTGGGGTTGTTCGGGGGACTGTGGTGGAGGTGTAGAGGGTTGGCTGATGGGCGGAAGTTGTTCCTTGTGGTGAGGCAGAGCTTATGAGTCGGTTGGTGAGCCATGTGGAGGGGCTGAATGGTGGATGCGGCTCGCCGGAGATCGGTCGGAGGCGAGGAAGATGGAGGTGGTCAGCGACGGTCGAGGGGCAATTAAGTGAAATAAAAGGGGGAAAAGAGAGAGGGGAAGATGAAGAATGTTTTTAGCCTAACTACAGGGATGAAGGGGGACGGGGAGGCGGACAGCTGTACCTGCTGTCGCCGGAGAAGACGTTGCCCAATGGAGGAAGATGGCGGCGACGATAGGGCTGAGGCGGCGTGCGCGGGTGTTGCGCGACGTGGAGGAGAGTCAGCAAGATGACTCTGCCACTGGTTTTGTGGCAGAGCGAAGAAGAAGGGACAGGGAGCTCGTCGGAGCTTGCTGGACGCTTGGCCGGAGAAGAAAGAGACGAATTGGGGCTGGAAGTCCGGCCAAGTCAAGCTAAAGATGAGCGGCCGGAGGTGTAGGTTCTTTTATAGGCACTGGGCCGTGCTTTTAGAGCATGGAGGGCACGCCTATTGCCTCTGATGGCTCGCCGGAGTAGGAAAGAGGTTAAGATACCCAAATCCCTCGTGCGTTCGCATGAGAGATTGGGTTTACACCAGAGATTGTGATTGGCCGTAGATGGAAGGGAATTCCTCAGAGAATCTCCTTTCCATTTCTGGGAGGGGATCTCTGAGGAATCAGAGAGTAATCCCTCTCTAAACCTCGCCGGAGGTTGCTTCTGCCCTAACAATGGCGGCAGGACCTGATTGCAAAGGTGGCAAGGAAATTAGGGGGCTCTCTGCAAGGATTTTCAAAAGATAGGGACCAAGTTATGATTTGGGTGTACTAAATTGCAAAGTAGGTCAAGATGACCTCCCCTTAGGTCCAAATTTTGGTATAAACCTAATTTTGACCTAAGGAATCCAATGGTGAAGTTGGATTTTAGTTTTGACCTCGTTTGACTGGATATTTTGCGTAAAAACCCACATTAGGTTACTTGAAGAGCTAGGACTCTAATCTAGGTCAAACTGGGTTCCAAAGGCCAAATTAAGTGTTCTAAACCCTAGAGAATATTTTTCCATGATTTTTAGAGGGTTTACTTGATTTTTATCCTGACCGAAACCTTGTTAATTTAAGCGGATTTGTTTTAGGGTTACCAAATGTCATTTAATTCCTAGATTGCACATAAACCCATTTCTGATTGACTCAACCCACTTTTTATCTCATTTAGACCATTTGACCTATGTTTTGCTTCTGAGAAATCCCATTTATGTACTGCAATGGTAAAATTACAGTTTTAACCTTTAATTCATGTTTTCTTCTTAGAGCACTTATTCCTTCATTTAGGCCTTCTTCTAGGTTATGTAGGAGCTTTTATTCTCTTTATTGGGTCAAAATGAGCTAGTTATGGCTCATGATGAGGCTCTCATCAGTGGTTTAGGTAGCAAATTACACTAATGGAGGATGCCCTAAAATGGTGGTAGGTGGTGGATTTTTATAGAATAGGAAGGGGGCTAAGGTGTCCCTTGAAATGAAGGGCCAAGATGAAGAGATGGAGGTGGTTAAAGATCCTATGGCCAAGGTGAGTTGGCGCCACCTTAAGGGACACCAAGGGGGTAGTTATGGGTGTTGACACCCCTTGATGTTGGCGCCAAAAAGGGTTCTAGAAGGTGGTCTAAGTTGGCACCAAGAGGGATTCTAGAAGGAGGGGTAGGTGGATGGCTAGGATGGCTTATGTGGGTAGGTGTAGGGTGGATTAAGGGCTGAAAGTTGGCACCAATATAGAGGTGGTTAGGGGTAGTTTTTGGCACCAACTTAAGGTGTCTTTTGGTGGTGATAATGGGGTGAAGGGATGGCTAGGAGGTGGCGCCAACTTGTGTAGGGTAGCTAGCTTAGGTAGGCTTAAGTTGGTGGAGCTAGCTAGGGTTGACTTTGAAGGTGGTGGATGGCCAAGGAGCTGGTTGCTAGCTAAGCTAAGCTAGCTTAGCTAATGGAGGAGTAGAGGAGAAGGTGTTGGAGCTAGGGTTTGGAGGGAGGAGCTGAGGAGGAGAAGTCAGGAGCTGAAACTGGAGCTGGCTGCTGCTGAAGAGGCTGGCATGGAGCTACTCTAGCTGGCTTAGCTTGCTAGTTCTTTGCTAGCTGCTAAGCCAAGCTAAAGTGAGCTGGCTTCTACCACAATGAGCTAAGGTGAGCTGGGTCTGGTGCTCCCGGGGAGGGTCAAGCTGGTTGAGGCAGCTAAGGTAGCTTAGCTCAACTCAGTTTAGCTAAGCTAAGTCCCTGGGAGCTGGACTTGAGCTTCCTGAGCTGGGATGAGTTCTTCTTCAGCTGGCTGGAGTTGAGTGGAGCTGGATGTAGCTGGATCTGAGCTGGGGTGAACTCCTGTCAACTCAGCTGAGCTAGCTAGAGCTCCTTGTGGACTAGTGGGAGCTGAGATGAGCTAGACTCAGCTAAGTTGAGCTGGAGCTGAGCTGACTTGAGCTAGGGTGAGCTAAGATGAACTCTCTTGAGCTGCCATTCAGCTGAGATTAGCTGAATGGAGCTGGGATGAGCTAACCCTAGTTCAAGTGAGCTAGGTTCTAGCTGCGGTGAGCTGGATCAAGCTGAGGTGAGCTGGATCAGGCTGAGTTCCAGCTAGTCTGGGCTTCTCCTTCACCATTTGCCTTCTTGAGTGCTAGGGTTTTAGGGATCTATATATCTATACATCCCTAACACTCACAAAAACATATTAAAAAGATAATAAAAAATGCAATGCATGCCTAACCTATTTTATGCCTAAATGCAGCCCAAAAACCCGTTTGTGGAGTAAAATCCTAGGAGCTAGGTTTATTTTAATGCATAAGAATGACGATAAACTGACATTTATTAGGGAGTCAGGCAAACTATCTTCTAATAGATCCACTAAACAAATGTGAGGTGAGAGTAGAAAGTCTACTGGTGCTCTAAGGCTAGTGATGGGAACACCATCATGATCTATAACTAGCTCAATTTAATCTGATTAAGTGAATAAAAGCTCCTACATATCCATCAGAAGGTCTTAAGGGCACAAAACACTGACTTGAGAAGAAAATAAGAAAATAGGGCTATTTCTGCAAATTTACCATTCTATCACAAAAATAGAATAACTGCGGGTTTTCTCAATGGTTGAACAAAGGTCAAATGTGCTTTATAATCTATTAAGAGGGTTCATATATAACGAAATTGGTTTTCATACGTTATAGGAATTAATGGACATCTGAAATCTTAAAAATAGACCCGCTTAATTAACTGAAGTTCTAGTTAGGATAAAATTTACCTAAATCATCTAAACTTCATAGAAAAATATTATCTAGGATTTGGTGCCTTTAATTTGACCATCAGGATCCGTCTTGACCTAAAATAGAGCCACCAACAGGCTTTTGCCCTAATTTGGGTAATAGTGTAATTTCTCTAGTAAAATGTGGTTAAAACCTAAATCTAACTTTACCATTGGATTCCTTGGGTCCAAATTAGGTTTGTACCAAAATTTGGGCCTAATCTGAAGCCATATTGACCAAGTTTGCATTTTGGTCCTATCTAGCTATTTTTTCTCACATCGTGCCCCTAACTTTCGAAAATATGCATTTGGGTCCCTAACTTTTGTCATCTTCTTTACAATATGGTCCCTACCGTCGTTGGTGTGACGCACCTTGCTCCGACGAGATTCGAGCGGAGATTTCTTGCTCGATTCTCAATCAAACCTTCCCAAAATTGAACCAGAGATTCTTTGTGGAATTCCCTTCCACATGAGATTGCTCTTGGGCTCCAATTCTTTCCCAAAAGATCATGCGAGTCATTTGAAGGTTTGGGTATCCTATTTTGCGAGGACCTTCCGAGCTTTCATTCTTCTTTCCAAGCTTGGAAAGGCCTCCTATGGACTATAAAAGAAGTCCTATTGCATACCACACATCTTCAGCAAGTCTTGGCGAGTCAACAACCCCTAAATCACCTCATTCGGCCACCAACAACTGCTACTTCGGCAACCTCCTTCGTTCCCCTTCCTCCGGTCGTCCAACGAACATTGGTCTGCCCTCTTGATTCTCCTCTTCGTTGCGATCCAAAGGAAGGACGTGCCTCTGCCAAACTCGCCGTCGCTGCTTCGTCGATCTCTCCATCTTCTCCGATGTCGATCGACCAAAATTGGCTACCTCCGCCTCTCTTTCACCTTGCTAAGTCCCCCTATCGCTTTCTCTCTCACTCTACTTCTCTTTTCCCACACTCACAATTCACTCACACTCGCTGCACCACCCGCACCCTCTTCATCTCCCTTCGCTCCGGCGACACCTACACACCGCTACACTACTCGACTCTTGCTGCTCTCACCGCCACAATCTCCGCCTTCACACGGAGGGCAAAAGTCCTCTGTTTATTTCAATGATTTGCCACTCCATGAGTCCCCCGAACACCACCCTCACCGCACCTCCATTCTGACTTCATCAGACTTCCTCACACGCTCACACACCAAACCGACGCCACCGTTGCACTCGCCAGTCCTCAGCAATCCTCCTGAGCGCTTTAATTAGGGCTTATAGCCTGTATTTCTGTCTCAGGTACCTTCATCGGACATCTGCCGCCACCTCAAGTTCTCCAACGAAGCCGTTAGTTCTCTGGTCACGATTCTCCCAGATTTCATCTCCAGGTTCCGCGACTGAGTCCCAGGCTTCACTCTAGACCTTCAATTGGCATCGACATATGCAGCTGTTGCCTTAATTAAAAGCCATCTTCAGCTGCCTGCTGCATGAAGAACAGGGGACAAGATAATCCCATATTGGATATGGAAGACTCCCTCGTGTGGTTTAAATTGACTTTGTGCATCTGGCTTATTGCCTCAGCATGCATAGGGGGTGAGGTCCCGACATGCACGCCCATACGCACGCCTCACCTGCGGTCACACCACGCGGGTCTGGCCAGATCCGGTTACCTGCATGTTTCACCGATTAGAGCGTGGTTCTGAGAGGGAAGCGAAGAAAAGAAAGAGAAGGGCGAGTTTTGCCTTACGCCCTCTCTACACTTAGCTGATAAAGAGGCCTTCACCTCTGAAGCTACTATGCCTATGCCTCTCCTTAAGGCTTGAAGAGAAGGAAGGAAGAGGCCTTTTCCTCTATTTATTGAGCATCGGTTAAGGCATCTGAGCACCTATTCTATTGTCTGATATCTGCTGATACCTTGGTTTTGTTGGTAAAATTGAGATTTTCTTGGCTTATACGATTTTGTTACTTGAGTAACTTGCAAAGCATAACATTGTAGGAAAATTTGGTGATTCAAATCACCATTTTACCCTCTTAGTTTTGCACATTACTACTTGAAATTATTGCTATATCATTTTGAATCAATTCTGATTGCAATTGCTCATATCTTTTACTTAGAATTGTGATTTTGAGATTGAATTGCCACTTTCTCCTAGCGAACGACCTCGAATTTCTTTCGAGTATAAATATTATATGTTTTTCGCGCTAATTCAATCTATACTGCAACATGACGATTTTAAAACCCAATTTAGAGTGATTAACAGCTAGTATGAGGAATCTTAAACTCTGGATAATGAGATAGTGATACTTAGAGTTAGGCATAGTTTTCACTCTCGGTTTCTGCGTACAAGTTCTTACTGCGAATCTCTTGAGAGCCACCAAATAAGGCAAATACACAGAGAGTGGGTTTTGATAAAACTAGGACTGAGGTGGATGGTCACGACCGCCTTTTACGGAATCCTTGACTGAAGGAGGGTATTAATGTCAAGGTCAGAAATACATTGTCCTATCCGTTCCCTTCCCGGTGTCGAGAATAGGCACTTCCACCAAATAAGCCATCCGATATCCTCTTGAACACCCATAATCCTGAATAATGCCTCGTAAATAAAAGTTCGTATGCTACGTTGCGTTAGTAGACATTTGAAAAAAAAAATAGAGAGAGAAAATAAAAGAAAAATTATATATATACATAAAAAAAGCAAGAAAAAAAAAGAGTTCATAAGTGTTTTTAGAATTTATTGAGGCAACAACACCTACCACCCTCACGATCCACCAAATAGAGCCTCGACCTACTTTTCTGTATTTCTGGCCACCTGAATACGGGCTAAGGAATACTAACTTAGTCTTAGAGTTATTAGACCCTAATCAAAGTGTTAATGCCAGGAGAGACCACTAAATATACTGATAAATCTGGTGAGATTGTGAGCTCAAAAAGAAAGAAAGAAAAAGATAAGATAAGAAAAAGAGAAAGAAAGAGAGAGAATGAGTACAAAGGAACTAAAGAGAGCACAATTTCTCGCCTCTCTCTGAGTTAAATTATTTCATAATTTGGAAACCTAGGTTCTAAAGTACTAGTCTATATGTAGTACCAGATGAGTGTGAGCCACCAAATACAAATTTACTTGACTTAGAAATCTTCTACCTAAGCCAAAATCTAGGGCTGAATATACAGGTTACTTTATAACCCCGAGGGAAGAAGTTTGCCTATCCCAATAGATTTTTATTAAACGTCAAGTACGAGCTTTAGACGGGGATTGGCTTTCACTTGGATCCGTTGCATAGGCTATAAAAAAACACAATCACGATTATCTAGATTACTAAAGTTTCATATGAAAACAAAAGACATAAACTTCTAGTTAAACTCTTGATAAAAATTACTCATGTAGGACCAATTTGCATTTAGTCATGCATTTGCTAAGGACTAGCAAGATTTAGGCATGAGGGTGTGATCGCACCGCAATCATGCAACCTAAATCACCTGAATTAAGTTAGAACCTAGCATAACATAGGATTAATGCATTCATAGGCATCGTAATTTGCACAATAGCTAGTTTGTTAGTTATATAGATAATATCGTCATTTTATGACCTAAAAGAGAGATGATTTTAATCACAGATGATTCAAAGCCGTGGATGTCAGATCAGACCGGACAGATCTGATCAGAACGACGACGGGAGTCCAACGCTTTCAAAATCATCTCGATCAGACAACCAGGGAACCTTGTGTAGTCCATAAAAGAATGGAAATCATAAAGCCAAAGGAAAAAGATTCAAGCCTTAGATGGAGAATCCAATCGCACAGATAAATCCAGATTGACAATCGCAGTCCAACGGCTCAAAAATCAACTCGGTCGGAGGTCTACATCACCAGATACAAAGAAATGAAGATGAATGGCCATGATGGCGCCACGTGGTGCCATCACAGCCTCTCCCTCACCATTGCCCTATCTAGGAAGGCCACCCTTGCACGCTGTGGACCATTGGATCTTCATCCAACGGCCACGAGCGTGCCACGTCGCCTGTCCAGTCAGATAAGAACAAATATATACAAAGAGGTAGCTATAACAAAATGAATGCGTAGCGCGTTGGTTCGAGCACCTATGCGAGATCTGGAGACGCCCATTTGAGCCGCAATTCGTGCGAGGACGGGTGCAGATTAAATCAGGCCTTACGATGTCAAGTGGAGGGCGACGATCAAGTCCATGTGGCGAAGCGAGGGTGCGTCACGGTCGAATGCATGTTTAACACGCGATCCCACACGCTTTTCAAAACAAACGCAACGAGGCACGAGCACGTAAGCCATCCAATCGTAAGATCGGACGACTGACATTGAGGCGGGTTTTGAAGGCGAGCAGTGAGCGAAGAAGATAAGCGCATGTGTGAGGAGGAATCAGAGCTGCGCGATCGAAGATCGACGATGCAGCGGTTGGCACGTGTCGCCACCGAAGCAAATCCGAGTGTAGAATTCCTTTTGAAGGCTATTTTGATCTGTTGATCTCCCGATCAACGGATCTGATCAATTAAGAGTTGTTGCACGAGATAAAGGGGTTAAATACCCACTTTTCCTCTCATTAAAACTATAAAAGAAGGCTCAAGGCCCCCCAGTTGAAGCATCTCTCTCTCTTCTATCAACTCTAGACATATTCCACCTTCTCTGCAACTCTTCGCCCCTCTGCATAAATTATTGAAACGCTTCTGCATAAATTATGATTACCTCCCTGCAAATGACTCGGTACTCACCAGAGTTTTATAAATTTATTTGTCGATGTGTTTTCGCGCTATTGATAAACGCTACTTTATCATTATTCTTATACATTAAAACAAACCTAGCTCTTAGGATTTCACTCCGCAAATGGGTTTTTGGGTTGCATTTAGGCATAAATTAGGTTAGGCATGCATTGCATTTTTTATTGTGTTTTTGATGTGTTTTTGTGAGTGTTAGGGATAAACAGATTGCCAGATCCCTAGAACCCTAGCACTCAGGAAGGCAACTGGTGAAGGAGAAGCTCTCACCAGCTGGAACTCAGCTTGATCCAGCTCACCTGAACTAGAGTTAGCTCATCCTAGCTCCATTTAGCTCATCTCAGCTGAATGGCAGCTTAAGAGAGCTCATCTTAGCTCACCCTAGCTGAGGTCAGCTCTGATCCAGCTCAACTTGGCTGAGTCTAGCTCATCTCAGCTCCCATTAGTCCACAGGGAGCTCTAGCTAGCTCAGCTGAGTTGACTAGAGTTCACCCCAGCTCAGGTCCAGCTACATCCAGCTCCACTCAACTCCAGCCAGTTGAAGATGAATTCATTCTAGCTCAGGAAGCTCAAGTCCAGCTCCCGGGGACTCAGCTAAGCTCAACTTAGTTGAGCTAAGCTACTTTAGCTGCCTCAACCAGCTCAGTCCTCCCCGGGAACACCAGACCCAGCTCACCTCAGCTCAATTCAGCAAAAGCCAGCTCACTTTAGCTTGGCTTGGCAGCTAGCAAAGAACTAGCAAGCTAAGCCAGCTAGAGTAGCTCCATGCTAACCTCTTCAGCAGCTGCCAGCTCCAATTCAACTCCAAATGTCTTCTGCCCAGCTCCTCTCCACAAACTCTAGCTCTCGTTGCCTCCTCCTCTACTCCATAGCTAGCTAAGCTAGCTTAGCTTAGCTTAATCTATCTAGCATCCACCTCCCTGGCACCAAAAACCAAACCTTAACTCCACCTACATAACCTTCCACTCTAAGTCCACCTAAGCCTACTTAAGCTAGCTCCACCCTACTCATTTTGGCACCACCACTTTACCACCTTTCACCCCTCAACTAACCACCAAAAGACACCAAAAGTTGGCGCCAAAACTAACCTTAACCACCTCCCTTTTGGCGCCAACTTTCAGCCCCTTTATCCACCCTACACCTACCCACATAACCCATCCTAGCCATCCACATACCCCCCTTCTAGAACCCTAAGGTGGCGCCACCTAATAGCCTTCTAGAAGGCCCATTTTGGTGCCAATTCTAAAGGGCACCAAAGCTATAACTACCCCCCTTAGCACCCCTTAGGTGGCACCATTTATCCTTAGCCCTAGGATCCCCAACTACCCCCCATATCCTATCCTAGCCATCCATTCTAAGAGCCACCTATGCCCCCCTTCCTACACTATATATACCCACCTAACTTCCCACATTTTCTTGATCCTCGATTAGTTTTTTATTCTACCTATACCCACCTACACCTACGGTCAAGAAGAAGGAGTAGAGAAGAAGATTAAGGGGGCACATCTCTCTCCCCTTTGGTGCCTTCTTCTCCCCACTCTCTTCAACTTGTGCCACGCCAAGGAGGGGAGCCATTCTACTTCAAGGAGGATGGCCAGGCAAAGGAGAAGGACCTAGGGTGGATGTCCACCCTTGGAGGAGGAGAATTGAAGGTGGTAGCTTCCACCTTGGAGGACACCATCTGAAGGAGCTTTACAAGGAAGGAGTTGGAGGACTCTTTTCAAGCCCAGGAGCTACCAGGCTTGGAGCAAGAAACATCCACCTCTTCTTCACCACCATCATCATCAGGACCATTAGTTTTATTTCATTTTTGTTGTACCTTGATAGTTGTAGTAAAAGCTTTCCTCTACTAGGGTTCCTTGTAAAATAGTCTTTGGTTCTAGTTTAAAGTTGCTTTCTTTTTGCAATCTTTATCGCATTATATTACTTTATTTTTTTTAACACTTTTCACTCCCTCTCCCTAATTACTCTAGGCCTCCACGTGCCTAGAGTGAGCTTAGGGAGAGGAATTAATTGTCACCTGGGTGTTAGCATAGTAATTATAGGTGTCAGTCTCTTTCGCCAACAAAATCCAAGTATTCCTGTTATTTCAAAAATCCATAAAAAGTATATATTTAAAAGACCAAAAAGAAAGGTGATTTCTGTGTTTTCAAACAAGGGATTTTGATTTGCAACTTGCCTACTTGGACGACTCTAGATACCCCACTATCTAAGTCTTATAAATTTTAAAAGCGAATCCGTTTTTTTGCGTTGCAACGACTTAAAACCCCAATTTAACAAACCACGCAAAAATGCGATCAGCTATACTACAACTAACCAACTTTTAAAATGTGAATTACGCATTGAATAGTTTGGCTCTGGACAACCTGCCAATAGGGTGTCAAACCCACGATAACTTGCCAGCCATATCACCCTAGAAGGTTCATTACCTACCTAATTTCCGTTAAAACCATCGACAAATGAGTCATTGATGCAACAAGGGTTATCTAAGTCTTAGATTTCAACTTTCATGACTCTTAGATGGCCCTTGTTGCACCGACAAGTGAGTCAGTGATTTCAACTTTCATGACTCTTAGATTTTAATAGAATTCTGACTCTTTCTAGTCTGTGATGGAGGGAAGAGGGGGCGATAGGGTTAGAGGGGAGGACGATGGCTGGAGGGTGTGGAGATCTAAGGGATGGCGACAGAAGGAAAGCGGGAAGGAGTCTAGGGCAACCCCGCGTGAGGCTCGTGGAGTGGGAGACATGTGGAGAAGGCGGAGAGGAGGGAATGCAAAGATTGTTTGCTACAGATACAGGAGATGAGGGTGATAAGCGACAGTTTATCATCATTCTTATGCATTAAAACAAACCTAGCTCTTAGAGTTTTGCTCCGCAAATGGGTTTTTGGGCTGCATTTAGGCATTAACTAGGATAGGCATGCATTGCATTTTCTTTTGTTGTTTTAATGTGTTTTTGTGAGTGTTAGGGATGAATAGATATACAGATCCCTAAAATCCTAGCACTCAAGAAGGCAAATGGTGAAGGAGGAGCTCAGACTAACTGGAACTTAGCTTGATCCAGCTCACCACAGCTGGAACCTAGCTCACTTGGACTAGGGTTAGCTCATCCCAGCTCCATTCAGCTAATCTCAGCTGAATGGTAGCTCAAGAGGGCTCATCTGAGCTCACCCTAGCTCAGGTCAGCTCAGATCCAGCTCAACCTAGTTGAGTCTAGCTCATCTCAGCTCCTACTAGTCCACAGGGAGCTCTAGCTAGCTCAGTTGAGTTGACTGGAGTTCACCTCAGCTCAGATCCAGCTACATCTAACTCTACTCAACTCCAGCCAGCTGAAGAACTCATCCTAGCTCAGGAAGCTCAAGTCCAACTCCCGGGGACTCAGCTTAGCTCAACTTGGTTGAGCTAAGCTACCTTAATTATCTCAACCAGCTCAATCCTCCCCAGGAGCACCGGACCTAGCTCACCTCAGCTCCATTCAATAGAAGCCAGCTCACTTTAGCTTGGCTTAGTAGCTAGCAAAGAACCAGCAAGCTAAGCCAGCTGGAGTAGCCCCATGTTGACCTCTTCAGTAGCTGCCAGCTCCACTTCAGCTCCAGATTCTTCAGAACTAGCTCCTCCCTCCAAACCCTAGCTCCAACACTTCCTCCTCTACTCCGCTATTAGCTAAGCTAGATTAGCTTAGCTTAGCTATGCTCCAGCTTGATGTAAACACATTTACACTACTTAAAATGTCTATTTATGCATGTTCTTAAGCATAGGATTGCATTTCATGATATAAATATTACATAACATGCATCATCTCGCATTTAGAGTAGTTTGAATAAAATGGAGGTTAATTGTCTCCTTTTATGTGCTTCGACAGGGCAAACATTTTATCGGGGCCTCGGATCAAAGATCCAATCGTATGGATATGATCAGGGCGACGATTGGAGTTCAACGACTCCAAGATCGCCCTAATCAGGCATCCGTAGCATCAGATAGAGACCGAGGAGCCCTAGAAGATCAAGGGTCAGGATGGTGTAAATCCAAACTTCAGATGACAAATCCGACCACACGGATGAATTCGGATCGATGATCGCAGCCCAACGACACAAAAATCGAGTCAATCCGACATCCGTGGCACCATCTACAACTTCCAGAAGATGGACGGCCAAGATGATGCCACGTGGCGCCATCTCAGCCGCCCAAACGGTCGCTTGCATCTTGTGAAGACCGCGCACCCGTCTCCTCTCCGCCGTTGGACCTCGATCCAACGGCTGCGACGCGCCCGCGCTGAAGTCAGGCGCTCGACACAAACGCGACCGCAGTGCAGCGGTCGAGCGCTCTAACGCGAAGCAGGGACGTGTGTTCGAGCCTCGCCACACAGAAATTGGAGCGGTGGCGCGCCTCCAATCGACCGCACGATCGCGATCCAACGGCCGCGCGCGCCCGATAGCGCCGACGCGCGATTGGATGCGCGCGTGAACGCGCGATCGCATGCACAGGCGGGCGGGCGGCAGCGGTGAAGGCGCAATTTTAAGTCATCCGATCTCGCGATCGGACGGCTGAGACTTCGCGGACGTGCGAAGCCGTTGAGGGCGCGAGCAACCGAGGAGGCGCACGCGAGCCGCCCACGTCGCCCACGTTAGGGGCTTTAGTGACGTATTTATCCGTCACTAAAGACCCCTCATTTACTATTTTCAACTTGTAATGTCCGTTTTGCCCCCACTCCTTGCAACTATAAAAGGAGACCCCCTCCATAGGAAATTTTCATCCCTTCTTTCTCCTCTCTACCCCTCCAAAGCTCAAGAGAAGCTTGTCCCACACCCGGGATGCTTCTCGCGAGATAAAGTCCAATTTTCGTTCCCCTTCGGAAGTGGATCCCGCGACGACGACGGCGTGCTGCTTCGTTCCCGTTCTTCTGCTTCGTCCTCCTTCGTCCAGGCGTCGTCCCGTCCGGCTCGTCCTCCAAGCAACCGTCGAGGAGGATTTCTCTCTCCCTATTCTTTTTACCACTTTCTAGTATAGATTTACTGCTTTCTAGATTAATCTACTCGTCCTCCAAGAAATCGTCGAGGAGGACATTTCTCTCTCCATTCTTTTAATGCTTTCTAGAGTAAATTTATCGCTTTCTAGAGTAATTGTTTTATGCTTTCTAGTTGTAATGAACAATCTCTTCAATACACAAATTCCTTGTTTATTCTACATCTCATTTTGATTTCTCTGTGTAATATTCTCTTTCTCTCTTACTCTCTCTCTCTTCTATTTATTGTAAATAATTAGATGATTCTAAATTGAATTATTCTGTAACAAATAAAAAGAAACGTGTAGTTTTTAAATCAAACGTCTGCCTCCCTGTGTTCGACCCGGAATTTTAATTTCGGTATAAATTTTATTTGTTGAACACGAATTCTTCGCTTTCGAACTACAGCGACAGGTTTGCCAAAATCGAACACGTTAGCGTAGGTTCATAAACGTTCAACATTTTGGCGTCGCCGGGGAGGCAACGATCTTTGATTTCTTTTCGCGTTTTGTAACTTACAAATCATTTACCTCACTTTTCTCCTTTCTTATTGTAATTGCAGGTACTCTTTCGAGGCAGGCAAAAGCGGTAGATTGGAGTAAAGTGCTGTAGAAGGTTTTGTGAGTTACCCCCCACCTCCCACCCATTAGATTTCATTTCATCACATAATAACTCAAACATCAATCAACCTAGGTGTTTTTATAAACTTTAAGGTTAGATTTTTTGTTGTTTGACACCCATACTCACCCCAACCCCCACATTAAAAAGAAAAAAAAATCTCACAGAAGTACACAACCTCATTTGATTTTCAAACTCAACCGGTAAACCAATCTTAGGAGCCGGTACACACATCTAAACACATAATTGAGTAGAAATCAGATTAGGTAATCATTTGTGTGCCTAATTAAGTGGTGCAACAGGCCAATTGTTTGAGTTGATTGGGCCGCACCACTTCAAATAAAATCAACTCATCAAGTAGCTGCCAATTAGGTTCAACTCTTAGGGATTTACCAGGCACTCCACATTCTTTTTAAACTTTAAAGGAAAACATCTTCACCTGTGCTTGCAAAAACTTGGTGTGCTAATGAAACTTGATTGAAAACACCTAAAGTTGAATCCTAAAAGCTACTAAGATTTGAACCTTAAAATTCACCACATCAAAAACAATCTTGCTTGAAAACCACTGGTTGTGCACTCACACACGAATCAATCAATCATTAAGGGCACAACCCATTTAAAGGGCCCATCACATTCCAATGCACATTCAAACCTAGCCCTAAATAAAATAGAGTAGACGTTGGCCTTAAGGATTGGACTCGCTCTTCAGAACTCAGAACGAGATTATTTTCGATTAGTCTGTTTCTACTGTTCAATCTGATGTCTAGCTAGGGGAGCAGAGTCAAACGATCGCGGCTGGGGGGTACACTAGGAACTGGAGGTGCAAGCCGAAGGAAGAACCTTCTCCCCAGTCCCTCCTTCTAACTGGTTGGATTGAACAGACGGAAGTAGATCAAATCGTTCCTTTATCTCAAGACGGGTTTTGAGAGTCTGTAGGTCTTTAGGCTAACCTATTTAAGGACAGGTTTGATTGTTTGTATTGCAGGGCACCTTTCTTCCTCCTGTGTATCGTGAATCCTTCCACATATTTCACGCATTCCCGCTTTTTCCCTCCTGTTGTAAATTATCCTCAACATGACGATTATCCCAACTCGTATTGTAATCGACCATCAGTTAGTTGGGATAATTCGGATTGGGGATACAATTCCAGACCCTCGTGTTTAGGGTCTACCCCTAAATACTTTGATTCTGATTTTTATCCTTCTCAGAGCTACATCGATTATAGATCATCCTTCTTTCATGAACAGCATAATACGATCTACAATCAAGAAGGATACACCGATCCTTACCCATCCTCTGATTTCACTGCCTTTAGGTCATCACCATCTTTTCAACAATCTGAAATGACCTATTATCAGGAAGGGTATAACGAATCTCAATTCGTTAATTCCCCTGCATTGAGCCCAAACCCGCCCAACCCTGAACCAACTCATTTGGTTCAAGTTAACCAGGTTCAGGATAAGGTTCTGGCTAACTTGAGGAATATCATTCAATCTTTAGAAGTTCAGCCAATACCTTGCATTGAGAGATTGGAGCCCCTGATTGAAATGATTGATGATTTAAACAAGTCTTTGTTGGATTGGCTCCAGGATGTTAAGGATAAGAACCCGGGTGAGTTTCTACTTGGGAAATTAGCAAAATTGAGGATGAGATTCGTGGTTGCTTTGATTCAATCTTGGAATAATTCCCAGGATGAACCCTCTTCAGGAAAGCTAATGATAGAACCTGCTTAGGCACCTGTTGGGGGGACACGTGTTACGAGGCTGACCAGATTGAATTAAAGCAACCAATTAAAGATGATCTGATTTCTTCACCTGAGATCCCTGAGCCGGGTTACGAGGAAATGTGTGTCTCCTTGGAACACAAAGTGACAAATGATTTTGGGACATACATTGATACGGATCCTGATGGTGAAGATTCAAGTTGCAAAGTCTCACGCGAGTTTTCTGAACACGATTTCTGTGAGACGATTGGGCCTGAGGAATCTGATAGATCAATTGATAGCCCAATAACTAAGAACATTGATCTTATTAGGGCACACATTACGGATCCAGAATCGCATTTTCTGGAAGAATCAATTCAATGCCCTGATTATCAGTTACACCTTGTTGAGCTTATTGATAATTCTAATTCTGAGATAATTAGACCCAAGTCAATTTTGATTTTGCCACATCATTTAGACTTGGAGATTTTATACGGGGTGATGAATATACAAGAGGTCCTGGAATTTGATATGCTGAATGAGGAGGATAGGAGCTGGGAAGTGTTGATTTGGGAAATTAATCTTGGAGGAAATGGAAGATTGAGTCGAAGGGTTCCTTTTAAGCTGAAACCATCAAATCAGAACCCTTACGACATTTGTTTCGAGGATGTTCAACTCAAGCACACATTCAACGATTATCCTTTTGAGCTTCAATTCTCTGTAACCCTACTTTTTGGTCTTGGGTTGCATCCTCATAAATCGCAGGCCCGACCTCGCTTGCATTCTGATTTTAGGTTTTGGGTAATTTTTATCCAGAACCTAAGATATTCTCAATTATGGGGGATGGGTCTGCACCACAATCTGGTCCACATCTGTGGACCGCTGTTGATAGGTCAGAGGATTCTTCTATTTATATTAATTCTGACCTGCACTTGTGAATTCTTCATTTCTTTTCTTTGTATAGTGTGCCTAGCTGAAGGCACTAAACTTAGCACTTATACAGTTCTTTTTCATTTTCATCTTGGAGCAGACCTGATATTCACGCAATTCAGGTGCTTTCTTCGCTTTTCCACTCTGTTTTATGTCTTTTTAATACAATGAGGACATTGCATTAGATAGGCATGGGGGGTGGATATTTATCTCTGAATTCATTCGTCAGCTACGTAGATTTGTTTATTTTCTTTTATAAAAAAAAAAAAATTTGGAATTAGGAAAGAGAATTTGGGTTTAAGAAAATTTGCAATCTTAGGAAATACTACATTAGGATCTGAACACAAAGACCCCTCAGGTCTTTGGACTTAATTAGCCTGTGTATCCACTAAAATGTGGATTTGTCTTTGAGTCCTCGCCATCTTAATTATATTATAATTGGAATAAATAAGTTTGGGTGATAAGTACACGACTTATCAACCCGCCCTCTGCTTTGAGGGAATTTTGAGTTTTAAGCATCTACACACTTTGTTTGCACTGACTCGTTATTCAGTGATTCTAACGGAAATTGGGTAGCTAATGAACCTTCTAGGGTGATATGGCTGGCAAGTTATCATGGGTAACAGCCCATAGGTAGGTTGTCCAGAGCCCAGTCACTGGACCTTTCTCTTTTTGTTGCCTTTAGGTAAATCTTAGACCAGGGAAGCCACCTACTTAAAAAAAAAGAAAATAAAAAAATCAAAAAGGAGAAAAGAACAAAAAGAAATAAGCCACACTTCGCCGCACGAGTATGACTGGCAAGTTGTCGGTGGTAACAGCTCATCGACCGGTTGTCCAGAACCCAACTCAGAAAATGCACCAAAAATTTCCAAAACACTTAGGAAGAAGCGGAGAAGTAGAATAAACCGGGGAGATATACACTGGATTCACCCTTGTGTTGACCCCGTTAAAAAAATAAAAGTAGGGAGAAAGCTACCGGTTGTAAAGATACACATTTAGGCAGAATTCTTTTTGAGGTCACCTAGAGGCGTAGAAATCCGAAGTTCGTTCTAATTGCCGGTCAACGAGTCTATCACAATCACAATAAGATGCTTAAAACTTAGGGTTCTTATCAAATCTTGGGTGAGTTGAATGGTCGTAGAAAGCCACTCTTGAACCCTAAAATTTGAAAATCCAAAAAAAAATTAGAAAAGAGTAAAAAGAGAAAAAGAAAATTTTCTTTGAATAAGGCGAGGGCTTGAGGCGGTCTGCATTTTGGCTGATACCCGGGCACTGTTGTGTCTTTGAAAGTTCAGTTCCTAAGTAGACAATTTCTTAATGATTGAAAATAACTCAGGTCCAAATAATCTAACCTAATTCTTTTATAAATAGCATATAGTTTTTGCTAGGGACTAGCAAAAGATAGGCATGGGGGTATGATGTAAACACATTTACACTACTTAAAATGTCTATTTATGCATGTTCTTAAGCATAGGATTGCATTTCATGATATAAATATTGCATAACATGCATCATCTCGCATTTAGAGTAGTTTGAATAAAATGGAGGTTAATTGTCTCCTTTTATGTGCTTGGACAGGGCAAACATTTTATCGAGGCCTCGGATCAAAGATCCAACCGTATGGATATGATCAGGGCGACGATTGGAGTTCAACGACTCCAAGATCGCCCTAATCAGGCATCCGTAGCATCAGATAGAGACCGGGGAGCCCTAGAAGATCAAGGGCCAGGATGGTGTAAATCCGCACTTCAGATGACAAATCCGACTGCACAGATGAATTCGGATCGACGATCGCAGCCCAACGACACAAAAATCGAGTCAATCTGACATCCGTGGCACCATCTACAACTTCCAGAAGATGGACGGCCAAGATGGCGCCACGTGGCGCCATCTCAGCTGCCCAAACGGCCGCTTGCATCTTGTGAAGACCGCGCACCCGTCTCCTCTCCGCCATTGGATCTCGATCCAACGGCTGCGACGCGCCCGTGCTGAAGTCAGGCGCTCGACACAAACGCGACCGCAGTGCAGCGGTCGAGCGCTCTAACGCGAAGCAGGGACGTGCGTTCGAGCCTCGCCACGCAGAAATTGGAGCGGTGGCGTGCCTCCAATCGACCGCACGATCGCGATCCAACGGCCGCGCGCGCCCGATAGCGCCGATGCGCTATTGGATGCGCGCGTGAACGCGCGATCGCACGCACAGGCGGGCGGGCGGCAGCGGTGAAGGCGCGATTTTAAGCCGTCCGATCTCGCGATCGGACGGCTGAGACTTCGCGGACGTGTGAAGCCGTTGAGGGCGCGAGCAACCGAGGAGGCGCACGCGAGCCGCCCACGTCGCCCACGTTAGGGGTTTTAGTGACAGATTTATCCGTCACTAAAGACCCCTCATTTACTATTTTCAACTTGTAATGTCCATTTTGCCCCCACTCCTTGCAACTATAAAAGGAGACCCCCTCCATAGGAAATTTTCATCCCTTCTTTCTCCTCTCTACCCCTCCAAAGCTCAAGAGAAGCTTGTCCCACACCCGGGATGCTTCTCGCGAGATAAAGTCCAATTTTCGTTCCCCTTCGGAAGTGGATCCCGCGACGACGACGGCGTGCTGCTTCGTTCCCGTTCTTCTGCTTCGTCCTCCTTCGTCCCTCTTCGTTCTCCTTCGTCCAGGCGTCATCCCGTCCGGCTCGTCCTCCAAGCAACCGTCGAGGAGGATTTCTCTCTCCCTATTCTTTTTACCACTTTCTAGTATAGATTTACTGCTTTCTAGATTAATCTACTCGTCCTCCAAGAAATCGTCGAGGAGGACATTTCTCTCTCCATTCTTTTAATGCTTTCTAGAGTAAATTTATCGCTTTCTAGAGTAATTGTTTTATGCTTTCTAGTTGTAATGAACAATCTCTTCAATACACAAATTCCTTGTTTATTCTACATCTCATTTTGATTTCTCTGTGTAATATTCTCTTTCTCTCTTACTCTCTCTCTCTTCTATTTATTGTAAATAATTAGATGGTTCTAAATTGAATTATTCTGTAACAAATAAAAAGAAACATGTAGTTTTTAAATCAAACGTCTGCCTCCCTGTGTTCGACCCGGAATTTTAATTTCGGTATAAATTTTATTTGTTGAACACGAATTCTTCACTTTCGAACTACAGCGACAGGTTTGCCAAAATCGAACACGTTAGCGTAGGTTCGTAAACGTTCAACACAGCTTCCTTGGCTTTTACCACCCAAAAACCCTACCTAACAACTCCACCAACTAGCTCCACCTAAGCTCCACATAAGCTAATCCTACTTGGCGCCAACCTAGCCTACCCATTACCTCCAAAAGACACCAAAAAAGTGGCGCCAAAACCACCTAACTACCCCCTTGTTGGCGCCACTTTTCCCTCCAAAAACCCCCTTCATCTCCACCACACATATCCCCTTAAACCCATCTCCACCATCCACATAATCCCACCTTCTAGAAGCCTCAAAGTTGCCACCAACCCATGGCACCTCTCAATGGTTGGCGCCACTTTTAGGTGTCCCTTGGCCACCCATAACTACCCCCCTTACACCCCTTAGGTGGTGCCAACCATCCTTAACCCTAGGATCACCTAACCACCTCCATCCTCCCATCTTAGCCCTCCATTTCAAGAGTCACCTTAACCCCTCATCCTACCCTATAAAAAGACCACTACCCACCACCATTAAAACCATCCTTGGTTAGCAAATTCACTCTCATACTCTACCTAGAGCCCATGCCCAAGAAAGAAGAAGAAGAAGAAGAAGAAGATTAAGGGGATATTCTATCCCTTTGGTGCCTTCCCCTCTTCCCTTCTCTCTTGAGCCCACGCCAGCCAAAGGAGGAGCCAGGCAAGGAAGATCTTTGGAGGAGATCTTGAAGGTGGTCCACGCCACCTTGGAGAACTTGAGGGTGGTGCACACCCACCCTTGGAGGAGAGCATTGAAGGTGGTAGCATCCACCTTGGAGGAGCTCTCAAGGAAGGAGAAGGAGGCCCTCTTTTCAAGCCAAGGAGTAACTAGGCTTGGAGCAAGAAGACTCCCTTCTTCACTAGATTCTATAAGAGGATTTGTATTTCTTCTATTGCTTTTATATTTTACATTTCTAGTAGAAGCATTCCTCTACTTGTTTTTATAAGAGAACACAAATTCTGCTTAATCAAATTGCCTTCTTTTTAGTTTTCATGTTGCAATTGTTACTTTTGTTCTAACACTTATTCTACTTTCACTCCCTAATTACTCTAGGCCTCACTTGCCTAGAGTGAGCTTAGGTAGTGGACATTTTAATCTCTTAAGTTTTAGCTTAGCATTTTAGGTGTTAGCACTTTTTCGTCACAATTCGCACTTTGCCTGTATTATTTCAAAACACAATATATATATATATATATTTAAAATACCAAAAAGAAAGTTGAGATTTATTTTTAGAAAGAGAATTGAATTGCAAATTTGCCTCCTTGGACGACCCTAAATACTCCCCTATCTAGGATACAAATTTAAAAGCGTATGCGAATTCGCATGTTACAACGACATTAAAAACCTGCTTTTACAAATCACGTGACTTTTCGCATCATAGGGCATATGGTGGTTGTGTGTAGGCCCCTGACACTATGTCTCGCATGTGGGGGATGGGGCCAGAAGAGGGACACTTGCAAGAGGAGTGAGGGGGATCTAAATGGGAGAGAACCTGCTTGTGACCTAGGAAAGAAGCCCCCCACCACCCCCACCACTGGAGGGCTTTGGACAGGTTTATGATGTGGAAATCCCACAAATGGAGGACATACAGACAGCAGTGATAGTGATACGGGGAGCTTTAATTGGAGACATAATGGTGGGTACATACACACATGAGAAAATAAAAAAATTGGTACATTCCCTAGCTCTATCTTCACAGGGGTGGAAGTTGGCGCAGTTGCATGGTTCCTGCTTTCTACTATTTGATCTGGGCATGATGAACGCAGAAAACCTTCGCTTTCACACGAGTGAGTTTGATGGAGTGACCGTTATGTGGAGGCTGGTATCGCCTTTTGATGGGGCATTGCAAGACTGGCCGCCACAGAGGGCGGAGGTCCAGTGGGGAACCATGGAGATTTGGGGCCTCCCCTTACACTTGCGATCCAATGGGGTGGTGTCAAGGGCAATTGCAAGCTTTGCAATTCTGATAGAGAGGGCTAAGGTGGGGTTGTGTGAGGGGGATGGAAAGTCGATTAAAGTTGAGGTTAAGGTGGTATGGGGGGGACCGATCCCAGATAAACTAATTCTTAGATGCGGTGGGAGCTCGTGGCTCCTTTGGATGAGGATTTCCTTCCATCAAACTGATGGATAGGAACAGGAGGTAAGGAGATCTTATGTAGATACAGGCGAAGCGTAGGGTTGTAGCAATGAGGGGCATGTACTCGGAAGGGATCAACCTAAGGTCAAGAAGAGAAAAGAACTTCACTCCACAGAGTTGTCGGATGAGGAGATGAAAGGGGAGAACGATGCAACACATGAGATAGTAACGATGCAAGATGCGATTGATGGGAGGGAGTTGGTGGTTTCAGATCTGATGCAACAAGGGCTATCTGATGGTGAGGGGGCATCTTCACAAGATCCCAATCTCTTCTTTTTTGAGGCTCCAGAGGGCATACGGTTTGGAGTGGGAACATTCTCCTAGGGAAAGTTGGTGCACTCACCAAACAAACTCAGGGGAAGGACTGCAGGTAGTGGTCTGAAAATCAGAGCGGAGCACATAGCAGCAATTTTGAACATTGAGAAGAAGACTGTGGGTCAGCAGGGGGTTGAATAGGTTGGTGATGAAAATCATCACATGGAATGTGCGGGGGCTGCACGTGGGATGCGGAGGGCCTCTTTGGCTCGATACATTCGCAAATGGGAGGTGGCCTGTGCATTATTACAGGAAACACATATAGAGGAGGGGTGCAACACCATGTGGATGCCTTTGCTTTAGTTCGGTCAAGCGGAGGTCAGGGCAGTAGAAGCGCAAGGAAGGTCAGGTGGTTTGGCTGTTTGGTGGAAGGTCTCCAAGTTGCAACTTATAGAGGTCTGGAAGGGTCAATATTAGATCTCTTGCAGGATTAAATCGACATGGGATGATCAGGACATTATTGTCTCCTGTGTGTATGGCCCATGTATTGATAGCTTGAGGAATCTTGTGTGGTAGGAGCTGCTCCGGATAGCAAGCATGATAGAAGGGACCTCGTGGCTTGTTGGTGGAGATTTTAACTGTGCTCTAACTGAGAATGACCAAGGGAATAGGAGGCTGGATCGAGCTTCTCTTGGGTTCCAAATGGCTGTGTCAGAATTGGGGTTGAATTAGTACCCATCAGTGGGGGCAGAATACACTTGGAGAAACGAGAATGGGCTGATGTCAAGGTTAGATAGGTTCTTTGGCAATGTGGAAACGTTGGAGAGATTTCAACTTTTGTCGATTATAGGGATGGACTGACCCTTTTCGGATTACACCCCCCTACTGTGGGATAGTGGGGAAGGTATGCACATAGGTACATACTTTAAATTTAAGAAATCGTGGTTGAGGGAGGATTGTTTTGGAGAGATGATTAGCCGCTGGTGGACAAATTAAAAGGTGGTAGGCACAGCCACAAATTGGTTAGCTTTGAAATTGAGGGAGCTGAGATCCCTCTTGAAGGAGTACAGGAAGACAGTGGAAACCATGAGGAACCAAAGGAGGATAGAGGCTTTGTCTCAGGTGTGCCTTCTTGACGAAAAAGAAAACATTGTGTGCCTGACAGAAGAAGAGAAGGGGTAGCAAAAACATTGGCAAGGGGTGATTCAATCTGAGGATCTGGCAAGAGAAGTGGATTGGAGGGAAAAGTCTAAGCAGCTGTGATTGAAAGAAGGTGATTGTTGGGATTGTAGAGCGCGTATTTAATCAGTAATGCGTTGTAGTACAGTTGCGAAATACGATAAAAAAAATAATTTCTAAGATAACGAGACTTGAGTCCTGGCCGTTCATCTCTGGGAGGCATTTTAGAAATGCAAATTCAAATTCGATCTCGCTCGCTTTACTCATTCAAAATCGCATGTTGATTTATACTAAATACGTATTGATACACGACATGCTGTTGCTAGAATATGAAAAATTGAAAGCATGCAACTTTAATTACACCAAAAGATGATAATCAGGCACATGGTTATTTTCAACATATAAATATATATAAATATTTTCATTGAGGCATGATGGTGGTTACAACACAAGTAGCAGAATGCATGTACAGGGAAATTTAAATCTAGCTAGCAGAAAACGATTGCATACATGAATCTATGTGGGGATTATGCATGCATCATTAGGGGAGAATATGGAGATACACTACTATGGAGTAAATAAAACATTAAATCTATGAAGAACTATAATCTAGTCTAGCAGAACTAAGGGCATTCAGAGGTGGGCTCTGATGGCCTTTGAATGGGTGAGAAGAGAAAGAGGAGTGGCCAATGGTGCTTAGGCCAGCCCTTGGAGAGAGGTTGGAGAAGTTGATCCTGGTCTAGACTTGGCGTGGAGGTGGTGGCATCATGAAGAGCTCGTGAACATGGAGGTGGAGGTGGTGATGGCTTATGGAAGGTGGAGCTATGCTAAAAGACCAAGATGGACCAAATAGGTCTTTTTATAGACCTAAGGGAAGCACCCTAGAGAATTATGAAATTCTCTAGAGAGGCCTATGGTGGGAGCTCATGGGAGAGTGAGAGAGAGGATGGATGGTGGTTTTTAGATCCACCAAATGTGGATCTAAAAATTGAATGGCTCTTGGTTGCTAATTTTAGCAACTAAGGCAACAACACATGGTAGAGAGTTCTAGAGAACTCTAGGCTAGGTATTTTCATGTGGATGGTGTGTGTGGGTCAAAACTTAGGTGGCTAGGTTGATTAGGTTAGGTTCTAGTGGGTTTAGGTCAAGGTAGGTCTCAAATTAGGGTTGTAAACCCTAATTCACTAAGGTTAAGTGCAGTTAAACTTAATACAAGTTTAATTGGGTGTGTGGAAACCTAATTGAGAGAAAAATAACTCAATTAAGTCAGGTCTAGGTCAATTGGACTCTCACTGAGTCCAATTGGACAGTGTGTGCTGAGATCAGAGCTCAATTGGACTCAATGAGTCCAATTGAATAGACTGAAGAGATTGGCCATGATCCAAGTCAATTAGGTTTAGTGAGGACCTAATTAGATCCTTAGGGTGGTCTAGAGGTGATGTACTAGGGTTAGGGCATCTTAATTTAGGTTCCTAGAGGGTTAGAATTGGGTTTAGGGAGTTAGAGATCCAAGATCAAGGCTTAAATCTCAAAACAGGGCCTGGAGGGCAGTTATGGACGTCCAATAAAGTTATTAGATGTCTTATAATGAAAAATCAGAAGTCTAGACTTATTATTTGGACGTCCAATCAGAGTTAGGAGGGATTCTAGGTTCTGTCTTGGGTATTCTATAGAAATTGGACGTCTGACCAAGTGTCTAGATGTCCAATAACACTGCAGAAGTGGGTTTAAGGTGTGTGGGAGTTGGCTAAGGGTTCTGAACGTCCTATAACTCATCTGGACGTCTAGATAGAGGATGGAATTATTGTTTTAAGGTTTCCTAGGGTGCGTTGACCTAATTTAAGGGTGGCTAAGGCTTGGGGAAGCTTCTAGGCTGTCCTAGGGCTAGGATGGACCTAAGTTCTTTACAATTTATTGCTTTATTCCTACTTAATAGAATAGCATACCTTAACTCCCTTACATTATTATCTACTTCATCTAATCTAGGTCTTTCGCTCCAGCTCTGCTGCAACACCAGTTATTCTTTATTCTTCGGATCAAGCTTTAGATCCAACTTCAGATCTATCTTCTGATCAGCTTATTACTTGCAATTGACATAATGCACCTAATCAATACATTATAGCATTATTATGCATAGCTAAAAGAAAGCAGTAAAGGCGCTAGTAATGCTTATGCATGCATGAATTACCCTAACGTATGCTAAGTCCTAGCCTAATTTAGGTCAATTAAGACCTATGATTGCTGCGCAATCATACCCCCATGCCTAAATTTTGCTAGTCCCTAGCAAATGTGAGACTAAATTATTCACAGAAGGGTCCCCAAGGGATTGATTATTTTATCAAGTGTATGCCTAGAGATTTTTCTCCTTTTTGTTCTCATCTTATGCTCTAGAAATCCAGACAAATGTGAAAGTGCAGCTACGTAGCTTTTGCAATGGATTCGAGTGAAAGACCTGATTCACCTCTAAAGCCTGTACTTGACCCCTAGTAAAATTCTAGCTAGATAGGCGGACTTCTTCCCTCGGGGTATTCAAGATATTCTATGAATTCCACCCCGGCTTTAAGCTTGAGTAGAGAATGTCTGAGGGATACGGGTGTTTATTTGGTGGCTCACTGTCACTTGGTGCTACATAGAGATTAGTACTTCAGAATCTAGATTCCCGGATTATCAAGTAACTCAACTTAAAGAAAGATGAGAAAAACTATGCTCTCTTCTGGTTCCTTTGTATTCATTCTCTCTTTCTCTCTCTGTTTTTTTTTTCTTAGAGCTCACAATCTCACCAGATTATCACGTATGATCCGTATTTGGTGGTCTCACTTGGCATTAACACTTTAATTGAGTTCCATAACCTTAACACTAAGTCAGATTTCCTCAGCCAGTATTCGGGCGGTCAGAAACACAGAAGGATAGGTTAAGGCCTTATTTGGTGGATCTCAAATTTATTTGGTGGTAATTGGTATCGGTTTCACGCGGTTTGTTAATTACGTCGTTATAATGCGCAAAATCGATCAACTCTTAAATTTATATTCCTAGATAGGGGAGTATCTAGGGTCGTCCAAGGAGGAAATATGTTTGCAATAGAGATTCTCTTGCTTGGAATACAATCTCAACTTTCTTTTTTTGTATTTTTCAATATATCATTTTTTTTTGTTTTTGGATTAAGACAACGTGCGAAATGGTGGCGGAAAAGGTGATTTACAGTTCAATTTAAATAATACTTTTATGTGGCAAGTAGAGCCTCTCCCTAAGCTCACTCTAGGCAAGTGGAGGCCTAGAATAATTAGGGAGAGGGAGTGAAGAATGCTAAAGACAAGCAAGTAGAAATGCAAAATAAAGAAAACTTGCAAAGACGGCAACTTGATAAATGAAAAAGTGTTTTACAAAAAGTCATAGTAGAGGAAATCTTCTACTACTAGAAAAATTAAAATAAAGAAAAGCAAACACAAATCCTCTAGATAGATGGTGAAGAAGAGGGCTTCTTGCTCCAAGGTTGGTGGCTCCCAAGCTTGAAAAGAATCCTTCAACTCCTTCCTTGCAGTGCTCCGCCAAGGTAATGTCCTCCAAGGCAAGCCCTAAGGGGGTGTGCCCTAAGCTTCTCTCCAAGGGTAGACGTCCACCCTAGGTCCTTCTCCCTTGCCTGGCCGTCCTCCTTGAAGTGGAAGAGTCCTCCTCCTTGGTGTGGCTCAAGTTGAAGAGAGTGGGGAGAAGAAGGCACCAAAAGGGTTGGTGATGTGCCCCTTTAATCTCCTTCTCTACTCCTTCTTGGCCGTAGGTATAGGTGGTTTAGGTAGCAAATTACACTAATGAAGGATGATCTAAAATGGTTGTAGGTGGTGGGTTTATATAGAGTAGGAAGGGGAGCTAAGGTGACTCTTGGAATGGAGGGCTAAGATGGAGAGATGGAGGTGGTTGGGGATCCTAAGGCTAAGGGCAATTGGCGCCAACTCAAGGGGTGCTAAGGGGGTGGTTATGGTGGTGTTGGTGGCTTTTGGTGGTGGAGAGACACCACGATTTTGGCACCATCCTAGGGTCTTCTAGAAGGGGGGTTAGGTGGATGGTGGAGATGGATTTAAGGAGAGGTGTATGGTGGCAATGAAGGGAATTTTGGAGGGAAAGTTGGCACCAAAAGGGAAGGGTTCTAGAAGGTCATTTTGGAGGGAAAATAGGTGGCTTTTGGTAGTGGTGATGGGGTGAAGGGGTGTGATGGTGGTGGCGCCAACTTGGAGTAGGATAGCTAGCTTAGGTGAGCTTAGTTGATGGAGCTAGCTAGGGTTGACTTTGAAGGTGGTGGATGGCCAAGGAGCTGGTTGCTAGCTAAGCTAAGCTAAGCTAAGCTAAGCTAGCTTAGCTAAAGGTGGAGTAGAGGAGAAGGTGTTGGAGCTAGGGTTTGTAGGGAGGAGCTGAGGAGAAGTCTGGAGCTGAAATTGGAGTTGGCTGCTGCTGAAGAGGCTGGCATGGAGCTACTCTAGCTGGCTTAGCTTGCTAGTTCTTTGCTAGTTGCTAAGCCAAGCTAAAGTAAGCTAGCTTCTACCATGATGAGATGAGGTGAGCCAGGTCTGGTGCTCCCGGGGAGACTCAAGCTAGTTGAGGCAACTAAGGTAGCTTAGCTCAACTGAGTTGAGCTAAGCTAAGTCCCCGGGAGCTGGACTTGAGCTTCTTGAGCTGGGATGAGTTCTTCTTCAGCTGGCTGGAGTTGAGTGGAGCTGGATGTAGCTGGATCTGAGCTAGGGTGAACTCCTGTCAACTCAGCTGAGCTAGCTAGAGCTCCCTGTGGACTAGTGGGAGCTGAGATGAGCTAGACTCAGCTAAGTTGAGCTGGATCTGAGCTGACTTGAGCTAGGGTGAGCTAAGATGAACTCTCTTGAGCTGCCATTCAGCTGAGATTAGCTGAATGGAGCTGGGATGAGCTAACCCTAGTTCAAGTGAGCTAGGTTCCAGCTGCGGTGAGCTGGATCAAGTTGAGGTGAGCTAGATCAAGCTGAGGTGAGCTGTATCAAGCTGAGGTGAGCTGGATCAGGCTGAGTTCCAGCTAGTCTGGGCTTCTCCTTCACCATTTGCCTTCTTGAGTGCTAGGGTTTTAGGGATCTATATATCTGTACATCCCTAACACTCACAAAAACATATTAAAAAGACAATAAAAAATGCAATGCATGCCTAACCTATTTTATGCCTAAATGCAACCCAAAAACCCGTTTGCGGAGTAAAATCCTAAGAGCTAGGTTTTTTTAATGCATAAGAATGATGATAAACTGGCATTTATCAGTAATGCCTCAATGCAACTAAAATAAACACTAAATATTCACACACTCTTTTTCTTTGCTTTTTCTTCTTTTTTTAATTTTTTTCTTTTTCAATTTTTATTTTTTTTCATTTTTTTTCTTCCCTTTTTTTATGTATAATTTTTTTTTTCAACACAACACAAGCTAGCATACGTTCATGAACTTTATTGAGGCATTATTAGGGATTGGTGGTACTCAAGAGACATTGGGTGGCTTATTGATAGCGGTTTCACGCGGTTTGTTAATTACGTCATTGTAACGCGCAAAATCGATCAACTCTTAAATTTGTATTCCTAGATAGGGGAGTATCTAGGGTCGTCCAAGGAGGCCAAATGTTTGCAAAAGTGATTCTCTTGCTTGGAATACAAATCTCAACTTTCTTTTTGGTATTTTTCAATATAGCATTTTTTTTAATTTTTGGATTAAGATAACATGCGAAATGGTGGCGGGAAGGTGATTTGCACTTCAAATTTAACTAATACTTCTAAGTGGCAAGTAGAGCCTCTCCCTAAACTCACTCTAGGCAAGTGGAGGCCTAGAATAATTAGGGAGAGGGAGTGAACAATGCTAAAAAAAAAATAAAGCAAGTAGAAATGCAAAATAGAAACTGGCAAAGAAGGCAACTTAGATTGACGAAAAGTATTTTACAAAAAAAAAACCTAGTAGAGGAATGCTTCTACTACTAGAAAAATTAAAATAAAGAAAAGCAAACACAAATCCTCTAGATAGATGGTGAAGAAGAGGGCTTCTTGCTATAAGGTTGGTGGCTCCCAAGCTTGAAAAGAATCCTTCAACTCCTTCCTTGCAGTGCTCCGCCAAGGTGATGTCCTCCAAGGCAAGCCCTAAGGGGGCGTGCCCTAAGCTTCTCTCCAAGGGTGGACGTCCACCCTAGGTCCTTCTCCCTTTCCTGGCCATCCTCCTTGAAGTGGAAGAGTCCTCCTCCTTGGCGTGGCTCAAGTTGAAGAGAGTGGGGAGAAGAAGGCACCAAAAGGGCTGGTGATGTGCCCCTTTAATCTCCTTCTCTACTCCTTCTTCTTGGCCGTAGGTATAGGTGGTTTAGGTAGCAAATTACACTAATGGAGGATGCCCTAAAATGGTGGTAGGTGGTGGGTTTTTATAGAATAGGAAGGGGGCTAAGGTGTCCCTTGAAATGGAGGGCTAAGATGAAGATATGGAGGTGGTTAAAGATCCTATGGCCAAGGTGAGTTGGCGCCACCTTAAGGGACACCAAGGGGGTAGTTATGGGTGTTGACACCCCTTGATGTTGGTGCCAAAAAGGGTTATAGAAGATGGTCTAAGTTGGCGCCAAGAGGGATTCTAGAAGAAGGGGTAGGTGGATGGCTAGGATGGCTTATGTGGGTAGGTGTAGGGTGGATTAAGGGCTGAAAGTTGGCGCCAATATAGAGGTGGTTAGGGGTAGTTTTTGGCGCCAACTTAAGGTGTCTTTTGATGGTGATAATGGGGTGAAGGGATGGCTAGGAGGTGGTGCCAACTTGAGTAGGGTAGCTAGCTTAGGTAGGCTTAAGTTGGTGGAGCTAGCTAGGGTTGACTTTGAAGGTGGTGGATGGCCAAGGAGCTGGTTGCTACCTAAGCTAAGCTAAGCTAAGCTAAGCTAAGCTAGCTTAGCTAAAGGTGGAGTAGAGGAGAAGGTGTTGGAGCTAGGGTTTGGAGGGAGGAGCTGAGGAGGAGAAGTCTGAGCTGAAATTGGAGCTGGCTGCTGCTGAAGAGGCTGGCATGGAGCTACTCTAGCTGGCTTAGCTTGCTAGTTCTTTGCTAGTTGCTAAGCCAAGCTAAAGTAAGCTAGCTTCTACCATGATGAGATGAGGTGAGCTAGGTCTGGTGCTCCCGGGGAGACTCAAGCTGGTTGAGGCAACTAAGGTAGCTTAGCTCAACTGAGTTGAGCTAAGCTAAGTCCCCGGGAGCTGGACTTGAGCTTCCTGAGCTGGGATGAGTTCTTCAACTGGCTGGAGTTGAGTGGAGCTGGATGTAGCTGGATCTGAGCTAGGGTGAACTCCTGTCAACTCAGCTGAGCTAGCTAGAGCTCCCTGTGGACTAGTGGGAGCTGAGATGAGCTAGACTCAGCTAAGTTGAGCTGGATCTGAGCTGACTTGAGCTAGGGTGAGCTAAGATGAACTCTCTTGAGCTGCCATTCAGCTGAGATTAGCTGAATGGAGCTGGGATGAGCTAACCCTAGTTCAAGTGAGCTAGGTTCCAGCTGCCGTGAGCTGGATCAGGCTGAGTTGAGCTAGTCTGGGCTTCTCCTTCACCATTTGCCTTCTTGAGTGCTAGGGTTTTAGGGATCTATATATCTGTACATCCCTAACACTCACAAAAACATATTAAAAAGGCAATAAAAAATGCAATGCATGCCTAACCTATTTTATGCCTAAATGCAGCCCAAAAACCCGTTTGCGGAGTAAAATCCTAAGAGGTAGGTTTGTTTAATGCATAAGAATGATGATAAACTGGCGTTTATCACACCCCATGCTTATCTTTTGTTAGTCTCTTAGCAAAACTTAAAGCGGAATTTTTTGGAAATCTAATTTTTTCGACTTTTGAGGAGAAAAAGAGATTAATGGACCTTGGTAGATTAAAACACTGGAGGTACGGGATTTGTTAAAGATAAACATCGGGATTTATTTTTGGATTCAACCATTAGATAGAACGGGATCAATATATTCTCCAGAAAATTCTCAAATTAACCCCTTGTTAATTCAGATGACTTGAAATGTTTGTTTTTAGGATTTTTTTGGCTCATGAATCTGATTCTTAACTTGCAAAATCCTTTAAAACCTTGTGGCTGTGCTTGTGAAAGCCAACATTTATAAGGGCGTGTTAATTTATTTATTATTACTTTTTTTTTTCCCCCATGCTTATTTTTAGCTTAGTCTTACAACAGATGTGTCGGGATCATCATTCCCGTTACCATTCCTCAAGGGGGCTCTGGTGTGAGTACTTCGGGATAGCACTGTCCATGACACCACCCAGGAGCTCACAACCCCAAAACACGATGCGGTGAAAAGGGGCGCTCCAAGCAAACTCAAGCTCTTGCTCCGACACTATAGGTAGAGCACCGTCCAAGACACTTGAGCTGCTAAAATGCGCTTTAATGCTCCGTCTAAAGATATGAAATATAGATATGGAGCAACGCCAAGGGGGTAACATGTTGACATCGCATCCTCAAAGGAGGCATTTTCCTCCTTCTCGGCGGTGGGAACTCAAACCAGTGATCTGTTTCAGACTTTTACTAAGTCCAAACAAGGGAGTTTTTCAAATTTTTAGTTATTTTTAAGTGTTGGCTTGTGTGTGAAGAGTGACACAAGAAGTTTCTCAAAACATGCATGTTTTTGAATCAGAAGCTAAGTCAAATAATTTCCATATTACAAAATAAGATCAAGTCACCTGAACTATCATGAGTTCAGGTGGAATTTTATAGAAGGATATCTGATCTAGTCTAAAATAGGTCCTGGAATTCTAATGATCAGATCCATATCCTCATCCTTAGTTTGTTAAAGATTAAATCCCATTGTACCAAAAGTGAATTTTTCGACCTTAGTCCCGATTTCAAAATTTGTCCTCAAAAGTTTTTTAACATTTTTATTCTTTTGGGTATGCAAGCAGGAAATAAATTAAACAAAAATGCATGTTTTTAGGTTTTGAAAATCCTAAATCAATCGTAAAATTTAAAAACACCCCCCATGCTTAAGATATGCCATGTCCTCATGCATTAGGAGGGAAAAGGGATCACCTTAGTGAAGAACGGTCAGGTTTAGGAGGAACAAAACCTAGAAAAAGAAGAAAAAAGGGAAAGCAAGAAAAAATGATGGGTTACCTCCCATCCAGTGCTATCTTTTACGCCATTCAGCCGGGCGTGAAGGTATGCACGGAAGACGTAAAATCATGTAGATAATTGGACACTTGGATGCCCGCAAAAAAGGTGTCTTCTTCTAGATCCCTAGAAAATTGATTAGAAATAATATTGGGATCAAAGTTGGATGGAAAATGATAAGTGTAGCCCGAGTATGGCCATGTTTTTAAATCAGGTTGGATGCCAAACTCGGGCGGGGTTGGTGGCAGGTCCGTAAGAAAGGAGTCAGGGAAGGAATGGTGGGGATTGGGGGAAGTAAGTGTGGAAGAATTAGGTGCATGAATAGTGGGTGGGTTAGGGGGGTATCAGGAATAAATTTGGGGTCAAGACAAGTTTCTAGATCACAGATTTCGCCGACCACTGATTCTGAATCAGAGTCCTCAAAAAAATTATGGTCGGTAAGGGTATCTATTAACATTGTCTCCTCCACCATATTGGAAATTTCAGTATCATCATGGAATCTCCTGGAGGATTTGAAAATATCTAAAGTGAGAGTTTGTCCTGCACAAGTGATATCCATTTTTCCTGTGTGGCAATTGATATTTGCCTTTTCAGTGGCCAAAAAAGGGCGTCCAAGGATTATTGGGGAGTCCAGTAATGATTCAGGTACCTCAATGTCAAGAACTAGAAAGTCTGCAGGGAAGACACAATTCTAGACCTTGACCAAAACATCCTCAACAATCCCACAAGGTTTGATTGTAGATCGGTCAGCTAATTGCAGGGTAACCTCGACGGGTTTTAATTCACCGATCTGAAATTCTTCGAATAAACTCGTGGGAATAATATTAACTGAGGCACCAAGATCAAGGAGGGTGCGATTAAATGTAGTGTCATCAATAATTATAGAAATTAAAGGCAAGCCCGGATCTTTCATCTTAGGAGGCAGTTTACTCTGTATGACAGAGCTTACTGTCTCTGAAAGATGCACCTGTCCTAGATTTTTGGCCTGCCTTTTAGGAGTACAAATCTCCTTCAAAAATTTAGCATAGGCAGGTATATATTTAATGGCATCTAGGAGAGGAATATTGATATGAACTTGCCCAAATAGCTCCATGAGTTCTTCTGTAGTGGGCTCAGATTTCTTTTTTTTGTTGGTGGTGGGGTAGAGAGCTTGTGGGAAAGGGACAGGAATCTTGTCTTGAGATTTTTGTTTTTCTTTTTCTTCCTGATGGGGAGGTGGGGAGTCAATTTGCACAGGTATCTTACCAGGTTCGTGTGAAGGCCCGGGGTCAGTGGTGGTTCTCCCACTCCTCAAAGTAATTGCATATGCAGTCGGATTATTAATTGGAGGAGGTGGGGGGGCCTGTGATTGTAGAAACCTGGGCGGCTACTGAGGTGGTGGATTAGGAGGGGGCTGATTTGGATAATGTGGATTTTTGCCCATATAATGGTTCCCTTGGTGATTAGGGTTGGGTATGGGTTGGGACGGAAGATGTCCTACAGGTCTTTGCGTGGGAGTAACCCCAATCTGACTGTTCAGATTTGTGATGTTGCGGGTTACTTTCGTCATTTTTGTTTGCATATCTTGCAGGGTTCGCAGCATCTGGGCATTGATATCTTGTTGGGATGGCCCAGGATGGAAGTTTGGATTCGACCCATACCCATTAAAATGATATGGTTGGGAGGAAACTTGATTATTCCAGGAGTAGTTCGGGTAATTTTTCCAATTGGAAGAATTTTTAAAGGGCTCCTGGATGACAGAAATATTTTGGGTGTGGTTAAGATCTGGATAGTTGTAATTCCCCAGTGAATCATGGGCAACCTCAGAATAATCAGCAGGAGTAGTGTTGAGATTGTGCAAATTTTCTTTTCGTGGAAAGTTAGGTTGGGTTAGATGTGGGTGTGGAGCTTGAGTTGATGTGGCGAGTCTTTCCTCAATTTTCTTCTGATTAATATGCATCTGGTCGAGTTTCTGAGCGATCAATTGAAGATCGTCTTGGGTGATCGGGATAGATTGAGTGCCTATTTCATGAACACCGAACTGCGGGTTTTGAGTTCTGCAAAATGTGTTCATGGAAGCTTGATTAAATGAGTTTTCACTCATTTCTTCAAACAAGTCGTAGGCACTTTCAGCATCTTTATTTAAGAAGTTGCTGCCACACGAGGTGTCGACAAAATGTCGGATTTGATCTTCTAATCCATGATAGAAGATTTGCACGAGCTGCCATAAAGGAATCTCGTGGTGCGGACAACTTCTTAACAGATCTTGAAATCTTTCCCAAGAATCATGGAAAGTCTCACCAGATCTTTGATGAAAGGTTGTAATAGATCTTCGCAAGGAATTGGTACGACCTATGGGAAAGAATTTCTTGAGGAAGGCGCTCTTGAGCTGAGGCCAGGTTGTGATGGGTCGGCCAATGGTCCTGAACCAATAAGCGGCCTTATCTTTAAGAGATAATGGAAAAAGCCGCATCAGCCATATGTCTTCTTGCACATTTCGAGAATGGGTTGTCTGTGCAAGAAGAGTTAGCTCTTCAAGGTGGCTGAAAGGGTCTTCCCTAGGAAGGCCATGAAAGTGTTTAATTAGGTTCAGGACCGCAGGCTTGATCTTAAAGTCCCCCTCCGGTATGACCACCCCTGGTCGTTCCTCATAATAAGACGGATCATAGAAATCTTTTAGGGAACAACAGGCTGCTGACGGGGTGGTGGGTTTGGCCTTGGATTGGCTAGGTTTTGGATGTTCCTAGTCAATGTTTGTTGATTGAAATTTAATTTATTAATCTGATCGGCCATCAATTTTAAAAGATCAGGTAGGGGGTCTTGATGTTGTGTGTGGGGCAACTCAAGATTAGGGAGCTCCAAGTGTGGGAAGTTAATGGTGGGTGGGTTTTGGGTGGAAGGGTTAGACTTAGGGTTAGTGGTAGGGTTAGAGGTGGAAGTGGAAGGGTCAGTGGACCTATTTTGTTGTGTTTCCATTTTTTCAGGAGAAGAAGACAGAAAAGTGGTCTTTTTGCTTGGGGGGCGAAATCAAATGGTCCTTCCAAGTGCGGATTTTGAGACCGTCGCCCGTGCATAAATTGGAAGAACGGGAGGGGAGGAGAAGAGAAAGAGATGAGAGAAAGTGTACAATTCAAACAAATAAAACTAGACCTAACTTAAATGAGACTCCCTAATAATAACCTAAGACTTGGTCTATATAGGAAATAAGTAGTCAATAGTGAATACCTGTTCTATTAACAAATCTAGCCAAGTTGCTTAAGGGGAGGTTTGGGCCCAAATGTTTCCCAGGGAAAACCCCAGGTGCTTGTATAAACCCGCGCCTGGTCGTTTGACACGGCCCCTCAGCCTGAACACCAGATATAAATGACAGAATTGGTACTAACTAAGGAAAACTTAAGACCTAAATAGCAAGCCTAAGTTGATAAAGCCTTAGGGGTCAAGTTGCTACAAGTTTTAATTAGATCTAGGATGCTATAGTGCACACGGAATGTGGAGGGCGTTTATTGGGATGTTGCCCTGTTATTTTGATTTTTTTGTGTGTGCAGGAATTGGAGAGTGGCTCCAATGAAAATCAAGTTGTCACACAATTTTTTTGTATTTTTGTCTTTTAGGATTTGATTTAATTAAATGAGTTTTAGGGTTTTTCTCTTTAAGTTTTCAAACCAGTTTGAAAGTTCACAATCAAAGGAAAGACAAGTTGTATGTGTGATTGTATATTTCCTTTTAATTGAGTCTCTAAAGAGAAAGAAGAAACCCTAAGCCAATTATCCCTAAGATAGAAATTTAACTACCAATGAATTATTTTTAGGCTTTCAGAATTAAGTAGTGGTTCAAACAAGTCAAAAAGCACCACTACTTTGAAGAAAATCAAACAAGGATTTCAAAAAAGATTTTTGTAAGATCTTAACAATTTGTTTGATAATTATTTTGAATTTTTAATTTCACTGGTGTTAAAGTCTAGAAATGATACCTGTGGGTATTTTGGACTTTTCAGTATTACCATCGACCTCAGAAAATTTTTGTGATTTTATATGATGTGTAAAATTCCACAAGGATTCCAGCAAGCTAAATTTCACAAAAATTGGATGAGTATAAAAATTCTAAAAATTCACGGACAGTAGCAAAATAGGAAGATTAAAGGGTGACCCCTCTGCAATCCACGAATTTTTAAAAATTAAATAAAAATCTAATTGATCTGAAATTTGGAATAGATGTTTCAAACTTAATTGGGAATCACTTTATGAAATTTTATGATTTTAGGAGGCCTGTAGTGTTAGGAATCGATTTTTCAAGTCCGGACAGAAATCTTGACCCGAAAAACAGAACACTAATACTTACAATGGAGTGATGCTAAAGAAGCATACAAGCAAACAATAGATTTTATAAGGCACCACTCCACTTAATCAAGTTGTTTGGGATCCTGAAAGCCAAGTTTAATATATTTTTGGTAGTTTTAATTAATTATGTGACCAGAAAGAGGAACCAACCTGAATTTTCGCGAGAAGAAAAGGATCTTTGAGCTCTCGCTTCCAGATTCCTGCCTTCCTGCTATAGTTCCTGCACACACAAAAGAAAGAAAGAGAAGGGGATGAGATCCACTTCAAGCAAGAGAAAATTAGTTAATGCAAAGCCGTGCCTCCCCGGCAACGGTGCCAAAAAGTGATAGCGGTTTCACGTGGTTTGTTAATTACGTCGTTGTAACGTGCAAAACCGATCAACTCTTAAATTTATATTCCTAGATAGGGGAGTATCTAGGGTCGTCCAAGGAGGTCAAATGTTTGTAAAAGTGATTCTCTTGCTTGGAATACAAATCTCAACTTTCTTTTTGGTATTTTTCAATATAGCATTTTTTTTTTATTTTTGGATTAAGACAACATGCGAAATGGTGGCGGGAAGGTGATTTGCACTTCAAATTTAACTAATACTTCTAAGTGGCAAGTAGAGCCTCTCCCTAAGCTCACTCTATGCAAGTGGAGGCCTAGAATAATTAGGGAGAGGGAGTGAACAATGCTAAAAAAAAAAAACAAAGCAAGTAGAAATGCAAAATAAAAAATTGCAAAGAAGGCAACTTAGATTGACGAAAAGTGTTTTACAAAAAAAGAACCTAGTAGAGGAATGCTTCTACTACTAGAAAAAATAAAATAAAGAAAAGCAAACACAAATCTTCTAGATAGATGGTGAAGAAGAGGGCTTCTTACTCCAAGGTTGGTGGCTCCCAAGCTTGAAAAGAATCCTTCAACTCCTTCCTTGCAGTGCTCCGCCAATGTGATGTTCTCCAAGGCAAGCCCTAAGGGGGCGTGCCCTAAGCTTCTCTCCAAGGGTGGACGTCCACCCTAGGTCCTTCTCCCTTGCCTGGCCGTCCTCCTTAAAGTGGAAGAGTCCTCCTCCTTGGCGTGGCTCAAGTTGAAGAGAGTGGGGAAAAGAAGGCACCAAAAGGGCTGGTGATGTGCCCCTTTAATCTCCTTCTCTACTCCTTCTTGGCCGTAGGTATAGGTGGTTTAGGTAGCAAATTACACTAATGGAGGATGCCCTAAAATGGTGGTAGGTGGTGGGTTTTTATAGAATAGGAAGGGGGCTAAGGTGTCCCTTGAAATGGAGGGCTAAGATGAAGAGATGGAGGTGGTTAAAGATCCTATGGCCAAGGTGAGTTGGCTCCACCTTAAGGGACACCAAGGGGGTAGTTATGGGTGTTGACACCCCTTGATGTTGGCGCCAGAAAGGGTTCTAGAAGATGGTCTAAGTTGGCGCCAAGAGGGATTCTAGAAGGAGGGGTAGGTGGATGGCTAGGATGGCTTATGTGGGTAGGTGTAGGGTGGATTAAGGGCTGAAAGTTGGCGCCAATATAGAGGTGGTTAGGGGTAGTTCTTGGCGCCAACTTAAGGTGTCTTTTGGTGGTGATAATGGGGTGAAGGGATGGCTAGGAGGTGGCGCCAACTTGAGTAGGGTAGCTAGCTTAGGTAGGCTTAAGTTGGTGGAGCTAGCTAGGGTTGACTTTGAAGGTGGTGGATGGCCAAGGAGCTGGTTGATATCTAAGCTAAGCTAAGCTAAGCTAAGCTAGCTTAGATAAAGGTGGAGTAGAGGAGAAGGTGTTGGAGCTAGGGTTTGTAGGGAGGAGTTGAGGAGGAGAAGTCAGGAACTGAAACTGGAGCTGGCTGCTGCTGAAGAGGCTGGCATGGAGCTACTCTAGCTGGCTTAGCTTGCTAGTTCTTTGCTAGCTGCTAAGCCAAGCTAAAGTGAGCTGGCTTCTACCACAATGAGCTAAGGTTAGCTGGGTTTGGTGCTCCCCGGGAGGGTCAAGCTGGTTGAGGCAGCTAAGGTAGCTTAGCTCAACTGAGTTGAGCTAAGTTGAGCCCCCGGGAGCTGGACTTGAGCTTCCTGAGCTGGGATGAGTTCTTCTTCAGCTGGCTGGAGTTGAGTGGAGCTGGATGTAGCTGGATCTGAGTTAGGGTGAACTCCTGTCAACTCAGCTGAGCTAGCTAGAGCTCCCTGTGGACTAGTGGGAGCTGAGATGAGCTAGACTTAGCTAAGTTGAGCTGGATCTGAGCTGACTTGAGCTAGGGTGAGCTAAGATGAACTCTCTTGAGCTGCCATTTAGCTGAGATTAGCTGAATGGAGCTGGGATGAGCTAACCCTAGTTCAAGTGAGCTAGGTTCCAGCTGCGGTGATCTGGATCAAGCTGAGGTGAGCTGGATCAGGCTGAGTTGAGCTAGTCTGGGCTTCTCCTTCACCATTTGCCTTCTTGAGTGCTAGGGTTTTAGGGATCTATATATCTGTACATCCCTAACACTCACAAAAACATATTAAAAAGATAATAAAAAATGCAATGCATGCCTAACCTATTTTATGCCTAAATGCAGCCCAAAAACCCATTTGCGGAGTAAAATCCTAAGAGCTAGGTTTGTTTTAATGCATAAGAATGATGATAAACTGGCGTTTATCACTTATTTGGTGGAAGTGCCTACTCACGGCATCGGGAGTGACTGATAGGATGGTGTATTTCTGACCTTGACATCAATACCCTCCTTAAGTCGAGGGTTCCATAAAGAATGGCCGTAACCATCCATCTTAGCCCTAGTTTTATGAAAACTCGCTCTTTACGTATTTGCCTTATTTGGTGGCTCTCAATATTTCGCACAAAAGTGTATATGAAAGATTCGAGAGCAAAAACTATGCCTAATCTCTAAGTATCATCACCTAATTATCTAGGATTCCGGATTCCTTGCACTAATCTTAGAGCACTAGTACACTCTACTCTCATCTCACACTATTTGGTGGATTTTTGGAAGAAAATCTGCCTAGCTCCCAAAACACTGTCCAAGGGTTCAGGAAAAGAAGCACTGCTTCTTATCGACAGACTAAAGACGTTTATCAGCCTTCACCTTGAATCCATTACAAATTCTAAGTGTGTGTGAAAAATTATACTGGATTCAAATCAACTAGAGGATAAAATCCCTAATGCATTCTCTTAATAAGATAATCTTATTCATGGATGCACTATGTATATATGCTATAAACAAGTAACCTCGTATATTCATACTTCATGAAATTTCCCTTTCAGTTACATTCAGCTTGACCCTAAATTTAGAACAAGAGGTGAGCGGGTGAGTCGGAAGTGGCTATTGCGGACGATTTTTAGCTCTAATGTGAGCCTTGGAGGTGGAGTCGGTTGTTCTTTTATTTAAGGTCCTAAAGTACGTTTGACATGCGGCTCCGTGGTTTTCCTAAATGTTGGCATAAAAATTTTCAGTTTTGTCATATCTACCCCCCCATGCCTAAGTTCTTGCATGTCCTCATGCATGAATATAAAAGAGAATAAGTACAACAGGGAGTAAATGGGTAGAATTCACCTAGAATTGCTCCTGAAATTTTAACGTTCAGCACCAGCCAACCTGATAGTATGTAATATGCGAAAAGGAAATATGCTAAACGAAAAATATGCTATGTATAAAAATGGTATGTATAAGTGATGGTAGAATGTGGGGTAGATGCTGAGTTTAACGCCTCTAGCTGGGCAAAAACTCAATCAGATGTATCAGTTCTAGCATAAGAGCCGATCAAGATTAAGAGAAAGATGTGCTCGTATGCTCCCAGAATCAATGGTCCGGAGATGCAAACCAGCTGATTGTGCACCCCTACTCCAAAAATTCTAGCTATAAGAAGGTGTGGAGTAGTGGTGGAGAATAGAGGATAATTAGAGGGGGGATTATGATGTTGATTCAGCTGATTTATCAGGTCCCACAATTCAACAGGAAGTTGCTGAGGGAGTAGATCAAAATGTATCTCAGAACCAGAATCTGAGTCATAGGGATCCTCATAATGATAATTGACATCAAAGATTATGCCCTCTCCAGGCTCTGGATCATATGGGGGTATCCGTGAAAGTAGAAGATTAGTGGGGAGGTCACTGAAATCTTTGTCAGAAATTACTTTGTCCTTATCAGTACTCATCTCTGATTCATCGGAGGCTGACTCTTCAGGTTCGGAGTCGAGCCATCCATTAGATTGACTAGGATTGTAGGTGTGTCCCCAACTCATTCTACTCAAAGCTTCACCCTCATATGCATTGGGTTCCTTAGTAATTCCTGCCTCAGGTAGCATATTTATTTCTTCAGTCAAGTCATCCATAGCTACTTCTGGTCTTCGAATGTCAAGATCAGGGATAGAAAGTGTCATCTCAGAATCTGTAGCATCCGCATTAGGTATGTAGGTGAAAGAAGAAGAGTGCAGATCAGAAGATGTTGGCTCTAACACAGGTTCACCTACAATGGGAAGTGGCCTAGATTGATCAGTAGTGTCACATGTAATGTTTGCCTCAAGACCCATATCCTCAAATGGATCTACCTCCCTTATCATCGTTGGGTTATCTAACCCAAGAGGTATCTCCCAGGATTCAGGATAATCCAATTGTGACTCAGTCCTAGAGATATTAGTCCTTTCCTCAGTTTCTTGAATGGAGTTCTCAAACAAACCCATTCTGAATATTTTCGGCTCTTGTCTCATATCCAAGCTGGATTCTTCTTTCCCTGAATTATCTTCTGGCATCTGCTCCCAAGAATCTCCTGTGTGTCTGTACGTCGTAGTCGTTTCAGATTTTTCGAGGTCTTTAAGGCTATTTTCCACTTGATATCTCAAAAGCAGCAGTTCTTGAGTTTCTCGATTTTGTCCAATTAGCCTTGTTATCCTACTGTTCCCTGAAGGAGCTCCATCACAGGTTGTTGATACGGAATCTAGCTTTGTCTTTGGTTCGGCTTAGTGATAGCTTGGATTTTGTGTAGATAGGATGCAGCCTTTTCCTTAGCGCTAACTATAGCTCTTTGTATTCTATAATATGGTCGCATATGCACTGGTAGCTCTTCAGGGGTTCCACGGGGTGAATCATGTCTACCCATATTCCATGGGTGAGATGCAGGAGTGTGAAATTCCAGATCCTAGGTTATAAGATGCGGTCCTTTGAGGAGTCGAATAGTACGGGTCATAATGTCCAGGGTCAGGATATGGGTTAACCATTTCGGTAATCCGAGGAGAAGGATCAGGCGAAGCAAAAAGTCATCTTTGCCACCTTGGGTTCTGATCCTAAGGTTGAGTTGATTCAGTGACCCGGGCTCTCAGACAAGCTCGTGGGTCTAGCTCTTCTGGATCTTGATTAGGTTCAGATCCAGGGTTAGGGTTAGCCATCTCGGCTAAGGGAGTAGAAGATGTGGGGGGAGAAGATGGTCCTGGCGAGGTGACTCGCCTCCTTGGGAATGGCTCCCAAGGTCCAACCAGTTGAGGTCTGAGTGACCTCCTTCCTTGCATACACCACCCAACCCCTAGGTTGGTGTAGCCAAGCCAGATAAGGTTAAGGCTCTGTCAATCAGATGGTCCTTATGATTGGATGACCAGATTTTTCATTTTAAGTTCGAATTCTTGCAGAAAAATTCGTCGCACAACCGACTAAAAGTGATTCCTACCTTTCAACCTAACCCAGCCAGTCTGGTTACGAGGGGACTAAGGGGAAGGTTCTTCCTTCGACTCACGCCTCCGATTCCGTTACCCCTGAGTCGCGATTGTTTGACACTGCCCGACAGACTTAATTACCAGGTTCGGCAAGAGAGGTTGAAGCCACCCAGTAGTACGACAATGAATTCGAGTTTGTTATGTGTTTTAAAATTAATTTCAACCCATTTTTCTTCAGTTGGGGTTTGTGGTGAGTGGCCCACAAGGTGACCAAGCTCACCGGCTAAACATTAGACTTGACTAAGTCTAGGTTAGCTCAAATGTGGTCTCTAGAATGTAACCCTAAAGGTATAACCTAGGGTTCATGCAATTCTCGATTTTTTTTTCTTTTTCAGCAAACCACGAAATAAAAATACTTCTTTGGTGAAAATTGGAACCCAAATAAGTTGAAATTTGGAAATTAGATTTATTCTTCAATTGTCTTTTCATAGAAATTTTTTTGTAATTTTTACTGTTTCAATCGAATTTTTAGAGAATTTTAAATGTCAGGGGGTCAGATATGGAATTTTGACCCCTGGTCGATTTTCTACTTTGAAACAACAGCAGATGACCTTCAAAAATATGAGAAAATATCAAAATTAAAGCCAATGAGATCAGCTTTCAAACCCCACCATTTTTAGTCAAAACAGATTCGCAGACTGCTCGGAATTGCTTTTTGAATTTTCAAAAATTTGAAATTTGGGTCAGTCTGACCCCCTTGCACTTCGCAAATTTTTAAAAGTTTTGTACATGGAATTTTTTCAAATGAATGGTGCTGTTTAAAAAACAGTTTAAAAAAAGGTCTATCCCAAATTTCATAATTTTTCACTCTTTAATTTTTCGGTAATTGAATTTTTAAATCAAAATTTGAAGCCTGGCCGAAAATAAAAGGGTGGTAGGGAAGCTTTTGAAAAGGTATATGAATTTGAAATGCAAACTTTCCACCAAAATGATTTTTTTTTTAATAAAGATATTTTTTTTAAAATGATTTTTAAATTTTATTTTCTTTTCTTGCTTTTTTTTTTCAAAATTAACTAACTAATCCTAAGATTCAAAAAGGGAAACCTATTCTAACTGCCTAATTTTTTTTTCACGAAAATAAATAGGCTTTTTTTTTCAAATGAAATTGCTACAAGAAAATCTAACCTAAGGTTCAAATCAAACGTAGACTAAGAAAGATATGATGTGCACCTGGTATTTTTTTTCCGCACTCGTTGTGTGCGTAGATGCCGTTTTTCCTTGTTTTCCTACACATCAAAAGACAAGCAGAGGAAGATTTATCAGAGATAATTCTAGAGATCGAAATAAAAAATGATGTTGCCTCCCCTGCAACGGCGCCATTTGTTGGGATCGTAGAGCGCATTTTTGATCAGAAATGCGTTGTAGTACAGTTGCGAAATATGATCAACAAAAATAATTTCTAAGATAATGAGACTTGAGTCCTAGTCGTTCGTCTCTGGGAGGCGTTTTGGAAATGCAAATTCAAATTCGATCTCGCTCACTCTACTCGTTCAAAATCGCATGTCGATTTATACTAAATACGTATTGATACACGATATGCTATTGCCAGAATATCAGAAATTGAAACATGCAACTTTAATCACACCAAAAGATGATAACCAAGCACATGGTGATTTTCAACATATAAATATATATAAATCTTTTCATTGAGGCATGATGGTGGTTACAGCACAGGTAGCAGAATGCTTGTACAGGGAAATTTAAATCTAGCTAGCAGAAAATGACTGCATACATGAATCTATGGGGGGATTATGCATGCATCATTGGGGGAGAATATGAAGCTACACTACTAAGCAGTAAATAAAGCATTAAATCTATGAAGAACTATAATCTAGTCTAGTAGAACTAAGGGCATTCAGAGGTGGGCTCCGATGGCCTTTGAATGGGTGAGAAGAGAAAGAGAGGCGGCTAATGGTGCTTAGGCCAACCCTTAGAGAGAGGTTGGAGAAGTTGATCCTTGTCTAGGCTTGGCATGGAGGTGGTGGCATCATGGTAGAGCTCGTGAACATGGAGGTGGAGGTGGTGATGGCTTATGGAAGGTGGAGCTATGCTAAAAGACCAAGATGGACCAAATAGCCACCCCTTAGGTCTTTTTATAGACCTAAGGGAAGCTCTCTAGAGAATTATGGAATTCTCTAGAGAGGCCTATGGTGGGAGCTCATGGGAGAGTGAGAGAGAGGATGGATGGTGGTTTTTAGATCCACCAAATGTGGATCTAAAAATTGAATGGCTCTTGGTTGCTGATTTTAGCAACCAAGGAAACAACACGTGGTAGAGAGTTCTAGAGAACTCTAGGCTAGGTATTTTCGTGTGGATGGTGTGTGTGGGTGTGTGTAGGTCAAAACTTAGGTGTCTAGGTTGATTAAGTTAGGTTCTAGTGGGTTTAGGTCATGGTAGGTCTCAAATTAGGGTTGTAAACCCTAATTCATTAAGGTAAAGTGTAATTAAACTTAATAAAAGTTTAATTGGGTGTGTGAAAACTTAATTGAGAGTAAAACAACTCAATTAAGTTAGGTCTAGGTCAATTGGACTCTCACTGAGTCCAATTGGACAGTGTGTGCTGAGATCAGAGCTCAATTGGACTTAATGAGTACAATTGAATAGGCTGATGGAATTGACTAAGATCCAAGTTAATTAGGTTTAGTGAGGACCTAATTAGGTCTTTAGGGAGGTCTAGAGGTGATGTACTAGGGTTAGGACACCTTAATTTGGGTTCCTAGGGGGTTAGAATTGGGTTTAGGGAGCTAGAGATCCAAGATCAAGGCTTGAATCTCAAAACAGGGTCTGGAGGGCAATTACGGACGTCCAATAAAGTGATCAAACGTCTTATAATGAAAAATTAGAAGTCCAGACTTATTGTCTGGACGTCCAATCAGAGTCAGGAGGGATTCTAAGTTCTGTCTTGGGTATTCTGCAGAAATTGGACGTCTGACCAAGTGTCTGGACGTCCAATAACACTGCAGAAGTGGGTTTAAGGTGTGCGGGAGTTGGCTAAGGGTTCTGGACATCGTATAACTCATCTGGACGTCCAGATAGAGGCTGGAATTTTTGTTTTAAGGTTTCCTAGGGTGCGGTGACCTAATATAAGGGTGCCTAAGACTTGGGAAAACTTCTAGGCTGTCCTAAGGCTAGGATTGACCTAAGTTCTTCACAATTTATTGCTTTATTTCTACTTAATGGAATAGCATACCTTAACTCCCTTACATTATTATCTACTGCATCTAATCTAGGTCTTTCGCTCCAGCTCTGCTGCAACACCAGTTATTCTTTATTCTTCGGATCAAGCTTTAGATCCAGCTTCAGATCTAGCTTCTGATCAGCTTATTACCTACAATTGACATAATGCACCTAATCAGTACATTATAGCATTATTTTATGCATAGCTAAAAGAAAGCAGTAAAGGTGCTAGTAATGCTTATGCATGCATGAATTACCCTAACTTATGCTAAGCCTTAGCCTAATTTTGGTTAATTAAGACTTATGATTGTTGCGCAATCAGTGATGCAAACATGAAATACTTCCATATGGCAGCGAGTTCTCGAAGGAGAGTGAACTTCATCTCCTCTTTGAAGGTAGGCGAGCAAGTACTAACTTCTCCTGATGAAATTAGAGGGGAGACGATCAGATTTTTCAGGGAGGCCACCAGATCAACGGAGAGGGGAGTTTGGAGGTTGGCTGCATCAATGTTTCCCCGAATAGGGGATACGGCAGCTGGATAGTTGATGTTGCCCATTTCAAAATAGGAGGTAGTGGAAGCCATGGCTAGTTTGAATGCGGTGGGATTGCCAGGTCTGGACGGGTTCCAAGTCTTCGTCTATAAGGAGCTTTGGCATGTGGTTAAAGGGGATGTCATGGATGTTATTAAGGAATTCTAGGGTGGCAATTCAGGTGTGGAAAAAATAAATAAGTCATACCTCTTCTTACTGCCGAAGAAGGAAGGTGCAGAGAGATTGACGAAGTTCAAAACCATTGCATTATCAAATTCAATATACTTGATAATTAGTAAAGTTTTGGCTAATAGATTGGTGAGGGTCATATCGGACCTAATTAGTCTGGTGCAATCGGCTTTCCTTCCCAACAAATCATTACAAGAGTCCTTCATAGTAGCGTAAGAGATGGTGGCTGGGTGGCACAGACGAAGATGCAAAGCATTCATGTGGAAAGTGGACTTTAGTAGAGCCTATGATTCAGTTGCTTGGTCCTATTTCTGGGAGATTTTTAGGAGGAGGGGATTTCCATCGTTATGGATACAATGGATGAAAAGGTGTATTGTAACTTCATCTTTTCCACCTTTAATTAATGGGAGACCATGTGGTGTGTGGATCCAACCTCAATGCGGTGTGTGATAGGGATGCCCTTTGGCCCCTTTAATTTTCAATCTAGTGGTGGACACGCTGGCTCAGTTTACTTCCAAACCATCCAATGCAGGCTTGGTGAGGGGATATTTTATGTCCAATTCCAGGGCGCTTGCATTGATTCTACAATATGCAGACGACACAGTTTTCTTTGTGGAAGGGGCGAAAAGTGAGGCAGAGACCTTGCTCTCTATGGTGACTATGTTTAGTGAGATCTCGGGCTTAAGCTAAATGGCACAAAGTCATCTCTACTTTGCTTCGGTATAACAGGCCAGGAGTGTGAAGCTCTATTCGACACCCTTCACACACCCATCATGACACTTCAGGTCAGGTATTTGGGACTACCATTGAAGGATACCAAACTGAAGAAGAGTGATTAAGGTGTTCTGTTTGAAAAGGTGGCTTCTAAATTGGAGAGCTGGAGTAGCTGATATCTATCAAAGGGTGGGAGATTGATTCTATTGAACTCGGTCATCACCTCAATCCCGATCTTTTTCTTCTCTGTATTCAGATCATCGAAGGTTGTTTGGAGAAGGCTAGACGTGATGAGGAAGCACTTTTTCTGGAAGTGAGCGAAGGTGCAAGGCATATTTCTGCATCCACTAAAGTGGCAAAAGCTTTGCATGCCCCATTCTCAAGGTGGGATGGGTATTCGATCACTAAACGAATTTAATGACTCTTTTCTGTTAAAGTGGACTGTTAAACTATCTGAAGACGATGGGATGATCTGGTCTAACCTGATCAAAGATTCCTACGTAAACTCACATGTGGAGTGGACAACCACTCCTACTCGACCCTCCCTATTATGGAGTTCAGTGTGGAGGGCTTTGCAGGAAAATCGGATGAATTTTAATCCTATTTTGGGGGATGGACAACATTTTTCTTTTGGGAATGACTGGTGGTTAAGTTTGGGAGTTCTGAGAGAGGCATACCCGAGGGCATATGCTGCAGCTCTGGATGGGAGGGCCATGGTTAGTGAGTTCTAGGACAATGTGAATGGCAAATGGGATATTTCAGGTGGTAGGCTGCATGAAGGAGGAAGGACTCATGAGGAGTAGGAGCGTTTGATGGCTAACATCCAAGCATTTCAACCGGTGGGTGGAGTGGACAATTTCAGTTGGAAACATGGTTTATTCTCTCTAGCACGGGCTTATAAAATTTTGGTTGGCAGTAGGGACGATGGCCCATTAGATCTGGATGGGCAATGCACTAAGATTTAGCAACTGAAGCTTCCCCTAAAAATAAAAATATTCTTGTGGTTATGTAGAAGAGATGGGCTTATCACGGGAGAACTGAGACAAAGAAGAATGGGGGTCCTGGCTCAAAATTGCCCACTATGCGATTTTCTTACGGATAGCATCGTGCATCTTTTCTCCTCTTTCTTGGTGTCAGATAAGGTTTGGAGGGGAGTTTGTGGGGAACCTGTTGCCACATGGGATGGCTTGTGGAGAAATCTCCTAACTACGGGCAAGCCGCACGTGCAGATAATAAGTGTTATGTGGAGTGTGTGGCGTGCTTGTAATGATAAATTGTTTAGAGTGGGTATTATCAATATGGGGAATATCATTAGGGAGTGTTGGGTTTTGTTAAAGAGTAGAGTGATGTCATGTAACTACTTTTTGATGAGTAATTAATAAAATGATCCTCGGTCTGCTATCGTCAACAGCAGCACTCATCTTTTCAAAAAAAAAAATCCTCAATTATCGGGCTATCAAATGATTCATCATACTTCTCAAGCTCGTTTGTCTCACTAAAATTATCTTCCTCAAACTTAGGTGAGACTTCACATAAAGATTCTTTCCCTCAGAATCAAAGAATTTTAGATCTGCATTAATATATGTCTCAAGATCACATGTTGTCTCTTGGTCCACTGAGACATATTTTTCCTTGTACCCTGACTCTGGGATCTCGGGTGAAAGAATTTTCTCATCCTCAATTGATCGCTCCAAACCAACCTAGTCATCCCTGGTCTCGTAAAATGTGTCCCCCTACAGGTGCTCTTAAAGGGGGTTAATCTTGGGAATCATCCCAAGATTGGACTAGAGCAATCACAAATCTCATCCTCAACCTTGAAAATTTCTCAAGTAAAAACTCACTCGGGTTCTTATCCTCAACATCTTTGAGCCAATCCAATAAATACTTGTTAAGATCATCAATCATTTGAATCAGAGGCTCCAATTCTTCAGTGTATGGTGTTGGCTAAGCTTTTAAAGATTGAATGGTATTCCTTAAGTTAGCCAACACCTTATCTTGGACCTGGTTCACCTGAACCAAGTGGTTTGATTCAAGGTTGGGTGCGTTTCGTTTCAGTTTAAGGGAGTCAAGAAATTGAGGTTCTTGGTGTCCTCCCTGATAATAGGTCATTTCGAGTTGTTCAGAGAGGGGTGATGACCTATATGCAGTGTAATCCTGGGGAGGGTAGGGATTATAATCAGCATATCCTTCTTGATTGTAGATCATTTTAGGTTGTCCATAGGAGGGCGATGATCTATAATCGGTGTAGCTCGGAGAAGGATAAAAATCAATATCATGATGTCCAGGGTTGGACCCTGATCATTGAGGTCTGGAATTATATCCCCAATCAGGATTATCCCAACTAGTAGATGGGTGGTTGGAGGTCAGGTTGGGATAATAAGCATCTTGGGGATAAGTGCCAGCAGGAGAGTAGGAATGGAAATGTGGGTGTGGTGAGGAAGAATGCATGGTGAAGTAGGAGCGAAAGTAGAGGAGAGCAAGGTGCTTGATCGAACGATTTTCGCTTTGAAATAACTTTTGCACAAGAAAATAAGTCGTTGAAGTAGAAATTGAGTAGTGGAAAAATCGATCGTCAACAATTAAAATAAAATCACTCACTAGAGAGCGAGTCATGTCCATAAGGAGGTAAGGGGCCTACCAAAACTTGCTAGACTCTTTCACAAAAGTTCACAATTAAAATCGCAAAGAATCGACACCAAAACCCCTTTCAAATGAGACTTATAGAATTCACATATGTTGATAATTGATGAGATGATTTTTGCTTTCAAATAAATTTCTCACAAAAAATGATATGTCGAAATACTATGGAGTGGTCGCAAATCGATCGTCAAAACTAATGAAATAACCACTTAAGAAAGCATGTCGTGTCCACGGGGAGACACTAGCCTATTAAACTCGCACAAGTCGAAATATTATTGTTCACGAATAATTGTCCCAAGAAATTAAGCCAACACCTTCATTAGATTAAGATAAATATGTGAAATAAAACTTAAATCAGCTGACTTCTCATTTGCTTGAAAGACGAGGGGGCTCTCATAAAACAACCATAATATTTAATTAATAAAAGAAAAATCAAAACGTTGAATGTAATAACTAATAGGAGGCAAAACAGAGCACTTTTATCAGGGACTCGATCACTCTCACGAGGTCACCGGAGGTGACGAGATTCGGCAAGGAGAAAGCCTTAGAGGTGAGCTTCACGATGGTGGTTTCGGCGAGGTAGGAGATGGTCGACGGTAGTCGACCAGATGGAAGGTGGCCGACAGTAGGATCGGTTGGAACAGCAGCCACACGTGGCCTACTAGTGCGTGGGCGGCTAGGCACAACATGACCGGCAGTCAGCGATCACTAGAGGTTGGCGGTGTGGGTGGTGGTGGCTGGAGTGGAGGTGAGGCTATAGCTGTCATGCATGGGTTGTTGGGTTCTTTTCGGTGGAGAAGAACAATAGATGGTAGGTGGAGAAGATGAAGAAGGAAATGATGAAGAAGAAGAATAAAGAAGAAAATAGAGGAGAAGAGGAAGTGGCTGGTGATAGGCTAAGAGGGATGGTGGTGGTTGATGGTAGTGTTGAGGTTGAAGGTGTGAATGGGTGAGGGATCTTGAGCTTGGAAGTGGTGGTGGTTCTCTGAAGGTTTAAGGTGAACAAGAAAGGTGGTAAATGAATAGGAGGAAGGAGATGAATACGGTGGTGATGTTGGGTTCGTGTTATGTGAGCTTTAGGCCACGCTTACAGTGAAGGCGCGGTGAGCTCCGAATGGCAAAGAGGAAGCTAGTAGGTGAGGCACGATGATGGAGCGGGTGTGTGCTCGATGCACGCACGGTGATGGAGTGAAGAAGCACGGTGGTAGCGGTAGCATGCACGCCTGCGCATGGTAGCGGTGATGCAAAAGAGCTCTGGATGGCAGTGTGGCCTGTTACGCCACACGCCCATGGTGGTGGAGGCTCGCTGCCACGGTTGAGATCAGTGGTGGTGGAGCGGGAATGTGCTCGATGCACGGATGGTGATGGAGTCAGGGTGGAGGCCTCCTTGGCTCTGGCATTGAGTCTTCTTATACTGTAGGGAAGGTGATGGAACGATGAAGGAGATGGAACAACGATGGGGATGAGGTGCTGGATGAGGGAGAACGGAGCTGAAGGACGGAGAATGAAGTAGGGTGTTGAGGCTACGAGTTACTACGCTATCGTATTTAGTTTTTAAAAACCTGTCATTGTATTTTGAAAGCGAAGAACTCATGTTCAACAAATAAAATTTATACCGGAATAGAAATCCCGGGTTGAACTTAGGGAGGTGGACGTTTAATTAAAAATACACATTTATTTTATTTGTCACGAAGCAGAATAATTGATTAGAAACTATCTATCTATTTACAATAAAGAGAAAAGAGAGAGAAAATTACAAACAAAAATAAAAAGAGATGTAGAATGAACATGGAATTCATTATTAAAGAGATTGTTCGTTACACTACTTATTACGACTAGAAAGCAGAAAATGGTTACACTAGAAAGTAGTAAATATACTCTAAAAAGCATTAAAAAGAATGGAGAGAGAGATATCCTCCTCGACGGTCGCTTGGAGGACGAGCCGGACGGGACGACGCCTGGAAGACGGGGAATGGAGCTGGAAGGAGGACGAGGTGGGAAGAACGAGAACGGGGCATCAGTCATCGTTGTCGCGGGATCCACTTCCGAAATGGGGGCAAAAATTTGACTTTATCTCTTGAGAAGCATCCAGGGTGTGGGACAAGCTTCTCTTGAGCTTTGGAGAGGAAGAGAAGAGAAAGAAGGGATGAGAATTTCATATGGAGGGGGTCTCTTTTTATAGTTGCAAGGAGTGAGAGTAATTTGGTCTTTTTAAATTGAAAATCATTAATTCAGGACCTTTAGCGACGGATAAATCTATCGCTAAAGGTCCGAACGTGGGCATAGTGGGGGCGACGCACGTGCGCCCGCTCGCCTCCTCAAGCACAACGCTCATTCACGTTCTTGAAATCTCGATCGTTCGATCGTGAGATCGAACGTCTGAGATGCATCCTCGCTGATGGAGCGTGAGCACATCTGATCGAACGCACTCGCCCGTGTCTGATCCCGTGTTACGCACGGGCGTTTGATGGAGCGTGACCGCTATCAAGCACGCGCAGCCGCTCGATTGTGATCGAGCACTCAATCGCGCCCCCTCGCCACGCCTCAGCTGCTGCTCCTCAAGGCTCAAACGCGCGCCTCGCCTTCTCGCAAGCGTGTTCAACCAACACGCTATCAGTGCGTTTGTGTTGCACTTAAGATTTGTGCGCACGCTCCCACAGCCGTTGGATGATCATCCAACAACGGAGAAGCGACGATCAGATTGAAGAAGAGAAGGAGCGGCGGGTGCAGCGCCCAGTTAGGCGGCTGAGATGGCGCCACGTGGCACCATCTTGGCCATCCATCCTCTGGATGTTGTAGAAGGTGCCACGGTTGTCGGCTTGAGTCGATTTTTGCGCCATTAGGCTGCGATCGTCGATCCGAATCCATCTGTGTGGTTGGACTTGTCATCTGAAGTGTAGATTTACACCATCTTGGCCCTTGATCTTCTAGGGTTCCTCAGTCTCTATCTGATGCTAAAGATGTTTGATTAGGGCAATCTTGGAGTTGTTGAACTCCAATCGTTGCCTTGATTAGATCTGTACGGTTGGATCTTTGATCAGAGGCCCCGATAAACAGTCGCCCTATCCCTGAACATAAAAGGAGACATTTAACCTCCATTTTATTCAAACTAATCTAAATGCAAGATGATGCATGCTATGCAATATTTATAGTATGTAATGCAATTCTATGCTTAAGAGCATGCATAAATAGACATCTTATGTAATGTAAACATGTTTACATCACACCCCCATGCCTATCTTTTGCTAGTCCCTAGCAAAAATTACATGCTATTTATAAAAGAATTAGGTTGGATTATTTGGGCATAAGTTATTGATGTAAACACATTTACACTACTTAAAATGTCTATTTATGCATGTTCTTAAGCATAGGATTGCATTTCATGATATAAATATTGCATAACATGCATCATCTTGAATTTAGAGTAGTTTGAATAAAATGGAGGTTAATTGTCTCCTTTTATGTGCTTTGACAGGGCAAACATTTTATCGGGGCCTCGGATCAAAGATCCAACCGTATGGATGTGATCAGGGCGACGATTGGAATTCAACGACTCCAAGATCGCCTTAATCAGACATCCGTAGCATCAAATAGTGATCGGGGAACCGTAGAAGATCAAGGGCCAGGATGGTGAAAATTCACACTTCAGATGACAAATCCGACCGCACAGGTGAATTCGGATCGACGATCGCAGCTCAACGATGCAAAAATCGAGTCAATCCGACATCCGTGGCACCATCTACAATTTCCAGATGATGGACCGCCAAGATGGCGCCACGTGGTTCCATCTCAGCCGCCCAAACGGCCACACACATTCTACAAAGGCCCTGTACCCGCTCGTTCTCCGCCGTTGGATCAAGATCCAACGGCTGTGGATGCGGCTAGCTGATTCGTCCGCGCGACCATTTCGTCCGCATAGCGCAGCGGAGACGAAGCGCGGGTGAAGCAGAGGTCGCGGGATCGAGTCCCGCGAGCCTCAAATCAGGCGCAAGCGAGCGGCACGTGGAGCGTCAAATTGCGATCCAACGGCTGCGCGCGCTCGATAGCGCCGACGCGCGATTGAACGCGCAGCGTGGACGCGCGATCACACGCAGACGGGCGCGCAGCGTAGCGGGCGAAGATGCGTTTTAAGCCGTCCGATCGCTGAGACTCAGCGTGCGTGCGATGGCGTTGAGCGCGCAGGCAGCTGAAGCGGCGCGCGTGGGCGCGGAAGCTACGCCCACGGCGGGGCTTTAGTGACGGATTTATCCGTCACTAATGACCCCTCATTTATTGTTTTGAAGTTCTAATGTCCATTTTGCCCCCACTCCTTGCAACTATAAAAGGAGACCCCCTCCATACGAAAATTTCATCCCTTCCTTCTCCTCTCTACCCCACCAAAGCTCAAGAGATGCTTGTCCAATACCCGGGGTGCTTCTCGCGAGATAAAGTCCAATTTTCGTTCCCCTTCGGAAGTGGATCCCGCGACGACGACGGCATGCTGCTTCGTTCCCGTTCTTATGCTTCGTCCTCCTTCGTCCTGCTTCGTTCTCCTTCGTCCAGGCATCGTCCTGTCCGTCTCTTCCTCCAAGCAACCGTCGAGGAGGATTTCTCTCTCCCTATTCTTTTTACTGCTTTCTAGTATATATTTACTACTTTCTAAAGTAGTTCTGCTCGTCCTCCAAGCAATCGTCGAGGAGGACATTTCTCCCTCCATTCTTTTAATGCTTTCTAGAGTAAATTTATCGCTTTCTAGTGCAATTGTTTTATGCTTTCTAGTTGTAATGAACAAATCCCCCTAATGATAAATTCTCTATTTATTCTACATCTCATTTTGATTTCTATGTGTAATATTCTCTCTCTCTCTTACCCTCTCTCTCTCTTCTATTTATTGTAACTAATTAGATAGTTTTAAATTGAATTACTTTGTGACAAATAAAAAGAAACGCGTAGTTTTTAAATCAAACGTCCACCTCCCTGTGTTCGACCCGGAATTTTCATTTCGGTATAAATTTTATTTGTTGAACACGAATTCTTCGCTTTCGAACTACAACGATAGGTTTTCCAAAACCGAACACGTTAGCGTAGCGTTCGTATACGTTCAACAGTTATTTTGAACATTAAGAAAATGTTTACTTAGGATCTGAACTCTCAAAGACACAACAGTGCCCGGGTATCTGCCAAAATGTAGACCGCCTCAAGCCCTTGCCTTATTTAAAGAAAAATTTCTTTCTCTTTTTCTTCTTTTCTTTTTTTTTTGGATTTTCGAGTTTAAGGTTTAAGAGTGGCTTTCTACGACCATTCAACTCACCCAAGATTTGATGAGAACCCTAAGTTCTAAGCATCTTATTGTGAATGTGATAGACTCGTTGATCGGCAATTAGAACGGACTTCAGGTTTCTACGCCTCTAGGTGACCTTAAAAAGTGAGTTCTGCCTAAAGCCGTATCTTTACAACCGGTAACTTTCTCCGTACTTTTTTTTTATGGGGTCAACACAAGGATGAATTCAGTGTATATCTCCTCGATTTATTCTACTTCTCCACTTCTTCCTAAGCATTTTGGGAATTTTAAGTGCATTTCTTGAGCTGGGTTTTGGACAACTGGTCGATGAGCTGTTACCACCGACAACTTGCCAGCCATACTTGTGCGGCAAAGTGTGGCTTATTTCTTTTGTTTTCTTTTATTTTCTCCTTTTCTGTTTCTTTTCTTTTTGACTTTCTTTTTCTCTTTTTTAAATAGGTGGCTTCCCTGGTTTAAGATTTACCTAAAGGCAGCAAGAAGAGAATAGTCCAGTGACTAGGCTCTGGACAACATACGTATGGGCTGTTACCCATAATAACTTGCCAGCCATATCACCCTAGAAGGTTCATTAGCTACCCAATTTCCATTAAAACCATCGGTTAATGAGTCAGTGACAAGATAGTGTGTAGATGCTTTAGACTTAAGGTTCCCTCAAATCTGAAGGCGGGTTGATAAGTTGTGTACTTATCACCCAAACTTATTTACTCAAATTAAAATAGAATTCAGGTTGGCGAGTGATGTAAACACATTTACACTACTTAAGATGTCTATTTATGCATGTTCTTAAGCATAGGATTGCATTTTATGATATAAATATTGCATAACATGCATCATCTTGCATTTAGAGTAGTTTGAATAAAATGGAGGTTAATTGTCTTCTTTTATGTGCTTGGACAGGGCAAACATTTTATCGGGGCCTCAGGTTGAAGATCCAACCGTATGGATGTTATTGAACGTATGAATCGCTACGCTAACGTGTTTGGTTTTGAAAAACCTGTCGTTGTAGTTTGAAAGCGAAGAATTTGTGTTCAACAAATAAAATTTATATCGAAATGAAAATTCCGGGTCGAACACAGGGAGGTGGGCGTTTGATTTAAAAACTATGCGTTTCTTTTGGATTTTCAAATTTTAGGGTTTAAGAGTGGCTTTCTACGGCCATTCAACTCACCTAAGATTTGATGAGAACCCTAAGCTTTAAGCATCTTATTGTGATTGTGATAGACTCGTTGACCGGCAATTAAAACGGACTTCGGATTTCTACGCCTCTAGGTGACCTCAAAAAGAATTCTGCCTAAAGGTGTATCTTTACAACCGATAGCTTTCTCCCTACTTTTATTTTTTATGGGGTCAACACAAGGGTGAAACCAGTGTATATCTCTCCGGTTTATTCTACTTCTCCGCTTCTTCCTAAGTGTTTTGGAAATTTTTAGTGCATTTTTTGAGCTGGGTTTTGGACAACCGGTCGATGAGCTGTTACCACCGACAACTTGCCAGCCATACTCGTGTGGCGAAGTGTGGCTTATTTCTTTTTTATTTTTTTCTCATTTTTTTTTTTTAAGTAGGTGGCTTCCCTGGTCTAAGATTTACCTAAAGGTAGCAAAAAGAGAGATCCAGTGACTGGGCTCTGGACAACCTACCTATGGGCTGTTACCTACGATAACTTCCCAGCCATATCACCCTAGAAGGTTCATTAGCTACCCAATTTCCGTTAAAATCGCCGAACAACGAGTTAGTGACAAGATAGTGTGTAGATGCTAGAAACTCAAAATTCCCTCAAATCAGAGGGCGGGTTGATAAGTCGTGTACTTATCACCCAAACTTATTTACTCCAATTAAAATAAAATTTAGGTTGGCGAGAACTCGAAAAATAGATCCACATTTTAGTGGATACACAGGCTGATTAAATCCAAAGACCTAAAGGGTCTTTGTGTTCAAATCATAATGTAGTATTTCTTAAGATTGAAAATTTTCTTAAACCCAAATTCTCTTTCCTAATTTCGATTTTTTTTTAATAAAAGAAAATAAAACAAATCTACGGAGCTGACGAATGAATTCAGAGATAAATATCCACCTCCCCATGCCTATCTAATACAATATCCTCATTGTATTAAAAAGACATAAAATAGAGTGGAAAAGCGTAGAAAGCACCTGAATTACGTGAATGTCAGGTCCGCTCCGAGATGAAAACGAAAAGGAACTGTATATGTGCTGAGTTTAGTGCCTTCAGCTAGGCACACTATACAAAGAAAAGAAATGAAGAATTCATAAGTACAGGTCAGAATTAAAATAAACAGAAGAGTCCTCTAACCTATCAACAGCGGTCCGCAGATGTGGACCAGATTGTGGTGCAGACCCATCCCCCATAATCGAGAATATCTTAGGTTTTGGATAAAAATTACCCAAAACCTAAAATCAGAATGCAAGCGGGGTCGGGCCTGCGATTTATGAGGATGCAACCTAAGACCAAAAAGTCGGGTTACAAAGAATTGAAGCTCAAAATGATAATTGTTGAATGTGTGCTTGAGTTGAACATCCTCGAAACAAATGTCGTAAGGGTTCTGATTTGATGGTTTCAGCTTAAAAGGAACCCTTTGACTCAATCTACCATTTCCTCCAAAATTAACTTCCCAAATCAGAACTTCCCAGCTCCTATCCTCCTCATTTAGCATATCAAATTCCAGGACCTCTTGTATATTCATCACCCCGTCTGAAATCTCCAAGTCTAAATGATGTGGCAGAATCAAAATTGACTTGGGTCTAATTATCTCAGAATTAGAATCATCAATAAGCTCAACAGGGTGTAACTGATAATCAGGGCATTGAATTGATTCCTCCAGAAAATGTGACTCTGGATCCGTAATGTGTGCCCTAATAAGATCAATTTCCTCAGTTATTGGGCTATTAAATGATCTATCAGATTCCTCGGACCCAATCGTCTCACAGAAATCATGTTTAGAAAACTCGCGTGAGACTTCGCAACTTGAATCTTCACCATCAAAGAAATCAGGATTCGTATCAATGTATGTCCCAAAATCAGTTGTCACTTTGTGTTCCGAAGAGACATGCGTTTCCTCGTAACCCAGCTCAGGGATCTCAGGTGAAGAAATCAGATCATCCTTAATTAGTTGCTTTAATTCAATCTGGTCAGCCTCGTAACACGTGTCCCTCCTAACAGGTGCCTGAGCGGGTTCTGTCATTGGCTTTCCAGAAGAGGGTTTTGATAAACGCCAGTTTATCATCATTCTTATGCTTTAAAACTAACCTAGCTCTTAGGATTTTACTCCGCAAACGGGTTTTTGGGCTGCATTTAGGCATAAATTAGGATAGGCATGCATTGCATTTTTATTGTCATTTTAATGTGTTTTTGTGAGTGTTAGGGATGTACTGATGCACAGATCCCTAAAACCCTAGCACTCAAGAAGGAAAATGGTGAAGGAGAAGCCCAGACTAGCTGGAACCCAGCTTGATCCAGCTCACCACAGCTGAAACTTAGCTTACTTGAACTAGGGTTAGCTTATCCCAGCTCCATTTAGCTAATCTCAGCTGGATGGCAGCTCAAGAGAGTTCACCTTAGCTCACCCTAGCTCAAGTCAGCTCAAATCCAGCTCAACTTAGCTGAGTCTAGCTCATCTCAGCTCCCACTAGTTCACAAGGAGCTCTAGCTAGCTCAGCTGAGTTGACAGGAGTTCACCCCAGCTCAGATCCAGCTACATCCAGCTCCACTCAACTCCAGCCAGCTGAAGAAGAATTCATCTCAGCTCAGGAAGATCAAGTCCAGCTCCCGGGGACTCAGCTTAGCTCATCTCAGTTGAGCTAAGCTACCTTAGTTGCCTCAACCAACTTGATTCTCCCCAGGAGCACCAGACCTACTTCACCTCAGCTCATTTTGGTAGAAGCTAGGTCACTTTAGCTTGGCTTATCAACTAGCAAAGAACTAGCAAGCTAAGCCAGCTAGAGTAGCCCCATGCCAGCCTCTTCAGCAGCAGCCAACTCCAGCTCTAGCTCCAGACTTCTCCTCCTCAACTCCTTCCTCCAAACCCTAGCTCCAACACCTTCTCCTCTACTCCACCTTTAGCTAAGCTAGCTTAGCTTATCTTAGCTTAGCTTAGCTTAGCTAACAACCAGCTCCTTGGCCATCCATTACCGTAAAAATCAACCCTAGCTAGCTCCACCAACTCAAGCCTACCTAAGCTAGCTACCCTACTTAAGTTGGCACCACCACCTAGCCACCCCTTCACCCCATTATCTCCACCAAAATACACTTCAAGTTGGCGCCAAAAACCACCCCTAACCACCCCCATTTTGGCACCAACTTTCAGCCTCTTCATCCACCCTACACCTACCCATATAACACATCCTAGCCATCCACATACCCCCCTTCTAGAACCTTAAGGTGACGCCACCTAATAGCTTTCTAGAAAGCCCATTTTGGCGCCAACACTAAGGGGTGTCAACACCCATAACTACCCCCTTGGTGTCCCTTAAGGTGGCGCCAACTCTCCTTGGCCATGGGATCTCCAACCACCTCCATCAACTCATCTTGGCCATCCAATTCAAAGGTCACCATAGCCCCCTTCCTATTCTATAAAAAGCCACCACCTACCACCATTTTGGGGCATCCTCCCTTAGTATATTTTTCTACCTAAACCACCTATACCTACAGCCAAGAAGAAGGAGTAGAGAAGGAGATTAAAGGGGCACATTACCAGCCCCTTTGGTGCCTTCTTCTCCCCACTCTCTTCAACTTGAGCCACGCCAAGGAGGAGGACTCTTCCACTTCAAGGAGGACGGCCAGGCAAAGGAGAAGGAGTTAGGGTGTATGTCCACCCTTGGAGAGAAACTTAGGGCACACCCCCCTAGGGCTTGCCTTGGAGGACATCACCTTGGCGGAGCACTGCAAGGAAGGAGTTGAAGGACTCTTTTTAAGATTGGGAGCCACCAACCTTGGAGTAAGAAGCCCTCTTCTTCACCATCTATCTAGAGGATTTGTGTTTTCTTTTCTTGTTTGCATTTTTCTAGTAGTACAAGCTTTTCTCTACTAGGCCTTTTGTAAAACACTTTATCAATTATCTAATTGCCTTCTTTGCATTTCTTGTTTGCATTTCCATTAGCTTATTTTCAGCATTCTTCACTCCCTCTCCCTAATTATTCTAGGCCTCTACTTGCCTAGAGTGAGCTTAGGGAGAGGCTCTACTTGCCACATAGAAGTAGTATTTAAATTGAAGTGTAAATCACTTTTCCCGCCATCAGTTTGCATGTTGCCTTAGCTTAAAAACAAAAAAATGATATATTGAAAAAAATACCAAAAAGAAAGTTGAGATTTATATTCCTAGCAAGAGAATCAATTTTGCAACCATATTGCCTCCTTGGACGACCCTAGATACTTCCCTATCTAGGATTATAAATTTAAGAGCGAAAGCGGATTTACGCGTTACAACGACCTAATTAACAAATCGCGTAAAATCGCTATCAGGTTCATCCTGGGAATCATCCCAAGATTGAATCAAAGCAACCACGAATCTCATCCTCAATTTCGCTAATTTCTCTAGTAGAAACTCACCCGGGTTCTTATCCTTAACGTCCTGGAGCCAATCCAACAAAGACTTATTCAAATCATCAATCATTTCAATCAGGGGCTCCAATCTCTCAATGCAAGGTATTGGCTGAACTTCTAAAGATTGTATGATATTCCTCAAGTTAGCCAGAACCTTATCTTGAACCTGGTTAACCTGAACCAAATGAGTTGGTTCAGGGTTGGGCGGGTTTAGGCTCAATGCAGGGGAATTAACGAATTGAGATTCATTATACCCTTCCTGAAAATAGGTTATTTCAGATTGTTCAAAAGATGGTGATGACCTAAAGGCAGTGAAATTGGAGGATGGGTAAGGATCGGTGTATCCTTCTTGATTGTAGATCGTATTAGGTTGTTCATGAAAGGAAGACGATCTATAATCGATGTAGCTATGAGAAGGATAGAAATCAGAATCAAAGTGTTCAGGGCTAGACCCTAAACATGGGGGTCCGAAATTGTATCCCCAATCCGAATTATCCCAACTGACTGATGGTCGATTACAGTACGAGTCGGGATAATCATCATGTTGAGAATAATTCACAATAGGAGGGAAAGAGCGGGAATGCGTGAAATATGTGGAATGATTCATGAGACATAGGAGGAAGAAAGGTGCCCTGCAATACAAACAATCAAACCTGTCCTTAAATGGGTTAGCCTAAAGACCTACAGACTCCCAAAACTCGTCTTGAGATAAAGGAACGATTTGATCTACTTCCATCTGTTCAATCCAACCAGTTAGAAGGAGGAACTGGAGAGAAGGTTCTTCCTTCGGCTTGCGCCTCCGGTTCCTAGTGTACCCCCCAGCCGCGATCGTTTGACTCTGCTCCCCTAGCTAGACATCAGATTGAACAGTAGAAACAAACTAATCGAAAATAATCTCGTTCTGGGCTCTAAAGAGCGAGTCCAATCCTTAAGGCCAACGTCTACTCTGTTTTATTTAGGGCTAGGTTTGAATGTGCTTTGGAATGTGATGGGCCCTTTAAATGGGTTGTGCCTTTAATGATTGATTGATTTGTGTGTGCGTGCACAACCAATTGTTTTCAAGCAAGATTATTTTTGATGTGGTGAATTTTAAGGTTCAAATCTTGCTTAGTAGCTTTTAGGATTCAACTTTAGGTGTTTTCAAACAGGTTTCATTTTCACACCAGGTTTTGCAAGCACAGGTGAAGATATTTTCCTTTAAAGTTTAAAAAGAATGTGGAGTGCCTGATAAATCCCCAAGAGTTGAACCTAATTGGCAGCTACTTGATGAGTTTATTTTATTTAAAGTGGTGCGGCCCAATCAACTCAAACAACTAGCCACAAATGCACCACTAAGTTAGGCACGAAAAGATGGTTAACCTAGAATGATTTCTACTCTTTTATGTGTTGCTTTATGTGTACCGGTTGCACAGATCAGAACCCGGTTGAGTAGAAACAAATCAATTCGGTTAAGCACCTTTGAATGTGGGTGTACGTTGTGTGTTTGTTGAAAATTGCCCCACAAAATTATCTTTTTATTTATTTTTATATAAATGAAGGTGGAATGAATGTGAGTGAGAATCCAAACAACCAAACTATTCCTAGGATTTATGTAAACACCTAGGTTAATTGGAATTTGGATTTAATGTGGCGAATGAAATTTATGGAGGGGGAAAGAATGGGGGATAACTTACAAAACCTTCCATAGCACTGTACTCCAATCTACCGCTTTTGCTCGTCTCAAAAGAGTACCTGCAATTACAATAAGAAAGGAGAAAAGTGAGGTAAATGATTTGTAAGTTACAAAACACGAAGAGAAATCAAAGATCGTCGCCTCCCCGGCAACGGCGCCAAAATGTTGAACGTACGAATCGCTACGCTAACGTGTTTGGTTTTGAAAAACCTGTCGTTGTAGTTTGAAAGCGAAGAATTCGTGTTCAACAAATAAAATTTATACCGAAATGAAAATTCCGAGTCGAACACAAGGAGGCGGACGTTTGATTTAAAAACTACGCGTTTCTTTTTATTTGTCACAAAGTAATTCAATTTAAAACTATCTAATTAGTTACAATAAATAGAAGAGAGAGAGAGGGTAAGAGAGAGAGAGAATATTACACATATAAATCAAAATGAGATGTAGAATAAATAGAGATTTATCATTAGGGGGTTTGTTCATTACAACTAGAAAGTATAAAACAATTACACTAGAAAGGATAAATTTACTCTAGAAAGCATTAAAAGAATGGAGGGAGAAATGTCTTCCTCGACGATTGCTTGGAGGACGAGCAGAACTACTTTAGAAAGCAGTAAATATATACTAGAAAGCAGTAAAAAGAATAGGGAGAGAGAAATCCTCCTTGACGGTTGTTTGGAGGACGAGCCGGATGGGACAACGCCTGGACGAAAGAGGATAAAGCAGGATGAAGGAGGACGAAGCAGAAGAACGGGAACGGAGCAGCACGCCGTCGTCGTCGCGGGATGCACTTCCGAAGGGGGACGAAAATTTGGACTTTATCTCGCGAGAAGCATCCCGGGTGTGGGACAAGCTTCTCTTGAGCTTTGGAGGGGTAGAGAAGAGAAGGAAGGGATGAGAATTTCGTATGGAGGGGGTCTCCTTTTATAGTTTCAAGGAGTGGGGGCAAAATGGACATTACAACTTTAAAATAATAAATAAGGGGTCTTTAGTGATGGATAAAACCGTCACTAAAGCCTCCTTCATGGGCATCGTGGGCAGCTTGCACGCACCTGCTCTCCTGCTCGCACGTGCAACGCCTGCGCATGTCCTCTGAATCTAAGCCGTCCAATCGCGAGATCGGACGGCTTAAGTCACGCCTTCACCCGCTACGCTGCGCGCTCGCCCGCGTGCGATCGCACGTGATGCCGCGCGTTCAATCGCGCGTGAACGCTATTGGGCACACGCGGCCGTCCAATCAAGATCCAACGCCCACCCGCACTCAATCACCTGTGCCTTCCAGCCCTTCGCTGCGGCTCGAACCCGCGCCCGCCACTTGCGTAAGCGCGCTCGACCGCTGCGCTAAGAGGCGCGGATGGTCGAGTGGACGCTTTTAGTCGCAGCTGACCACAGCCGTTGGTTCAAGATCCAACGGCGAAGAGCGAGCGGGTGCGGGGTCTTCAGAGGTTGTATGCGGCCGTTTGGGTGGCCGAGATGGCACCACGTGGCGCCATCTTGGCCGTTCATCTTCTGGAAGTTGTAGATGGTGCCACAGATGTCGAATTGACTCGATTTTTGTGTCGTTAGGCTGCGATCGTCTATTCGAATTCATCTGTGTGGTTGGATTTTTCATCTGAAGTGTGGATTTACACCATCCTGGCCCTTGATCTTCTAGGGTTCCCCGGTCACTATCTGATGCTACGGATGCCCGATTAGGGCGATCTTGGAGTCGTTGAATTCCAATTGTCGCCCTGATCACATCCATATGGTGGGATCTTTTATCCGAGGCCCCGATAAAATGTTTGCCTTATCCAAGCACATAAAAGGAGGCAATTAAGCTCCATTTTATTCAAACTACTCTAAATGCAAGATGATGCATGTTATGCAATATTTATATCATGAAATGCAATCCTATGCTTAAGAACATGCATAAATAGACATTTTAAGTAGTGTAAATGTGTTTACATCAGATGTGATCAGGGCGACGACTGGAGTTCAACGACTCCAGGATCGCCCTAATCAGGGATCCATAGCATCAGATAGTGATCGGGGAACCCTAGAAGATCAAGGGCCAGGATGGTGTAAATCTGCACTTCAAATGACAAATCCGACCACATGGATGAATTCGGATCGACGATCGCAGCCCAACGACGCAAAAATCGAGTCAATCCGACATCTGTGGCACCATCTACAACATCCAGAAGATGGATGGCTAAGATGGTGCCACGTGGTGCCATCTCAGCTGGCCAAACGACCGCATGCATCCAGTGAAGCTTCCGTATCCGCTCCCTCTCCAACGTTGGATCTCGATCCAACGGCTGTGGACAGCCACGCCTAAAAGCGTCCGCTCGACCATCCGCGCCTCGTAGCTCAGCGGTCGAAGGCGCTATCACGAGCTGCAGCCGCGGGTTTGAGCCGCAGCGAAGGGGAGAAGGGCATGGGCGAGCGAGCACGGGCGGGTGTTGGATCGTCATCGGGAGGCTCAGATCCTTCGATAGCGTTCAGGTGCTATTGCATGTATGACAAGGACGCGCCATCGTATGCGTTGAGGCGAGCACACAGCAGCGGGTGAAGGAGCATCCTAAGCCATCTGATCTCGCGATCAGACGGCTGAGATTTGATGAATGTGGGCAGGTGTTGTACACGGGTAGCTGAGGAGGTGCGTGTGGGGAGCGCATTGGGGCTTTAGCGACGGTTTTATCTGTCACTAAAGACCCCTTATTTAATGTTTTAAAGATGTAATGACCAATTTGCCCCCACTCCTTGCAACTATAAAAGGAGACCCCCTCCATACGAAATTTTCATCCCTTCCTTCTCTTCTCTACCTCTCCAAAGCTCAAGAGAAGCTTGTCCCACACCTGGGATGCTTCTCGTGAGATAAAGTCCAAATTTTCGTCCCCCTTCGGAAGTGGATCCTGCGACGACGATGGCGTGCTACTCTGTTCCTGTTCTTCTACTTCATCCTCCTTCGTCCAGGCATTGTCCCATCCGGCTTGTCCTCCAAGCGACCGTTGAGGAGGATCTCTCTCTCTCTATTCTTTTTTACTGCTTTCTAATATAGATTTACTGCTTTCTAGTCTAGTTCTGCTCGTCCTCCAAGCTTTCATCGAGGAGGACATTTCTCCCTCCATTCTTTTAATACTTTCTAGAGTAAATTTATTGCTTTCTAGTGCAATTGTTTTATGCTTTCTAGTTGTAACAAACAATCTCCTTAATAATAAATTCTCTGTTTATTCTACATCTCATTTTGATTTCTGTGTGTAATATTCGCTCTCTCTCTTACCCTCTCTCTCTCTTCTATTTATTATAAATAATTAGATAGTTTTAAATTGAATTACTTTGTGACAAATAAAAACAAACGCGTAGTTTTTAAATCAAACGTCCACCTGCCTGTGTTCGACCCGGAATTTCAATTTCGGTATAAATTTTATCTGTTGAACACGAGTTCTTCGCTTTCAAACTACAACGACAGGTTTTCCAAAACCAAACACGTTAGCGTAGCAATTCGAGAGTTCAACATTTTGGCGCCGTTGCTGGGGAGGCGACGCTCTTTGATTTCTTTTCGCGTTTTGTAACTTACAAATCATTTACCTCACCTTTCTCCTTTCTTATTGTAATTGCAGGTACTCTTTCGAGACAGACAAAAGCAATAGATTGGAGTAAAGTGCTGTGGAAGGTTCTGTAAGTTATCCCCCACCTCCCACCCATTAGATTTCATTCCACAACATAATAATTCAAACATCATTCAACCTAGGTATTTTTATAAACTCTAAGGTTAGATTGTTTATTGTTTGACACCCATACTCACCCCAACCCCCACATTAAAAAAAAGAAAAATTAAAAAAATCTCACAGAGGTACACAACCTCATCTGATTTTTAAACTCAACTGGTAAACCGATCTTAGGAGCTGATACACACATTCAAACACATAATTGAGTAGAAATCAGATTAGGTAATCATTTGTGTGCCTAATTAAGTGGTGCAACAAGCCAATTGTTTGAGTTGATTGGGCCGCACCACTTCAAATAAAATCAACTCATCAAGTAGCTGCCACTTAGGTTCAACTCTTAGGAATTTACCAGGCACTCCACATTCTTTTTAAACTTTAAAGGAAAACATCTTCACTTGTGCTTGCAAAACCTGGTGTGCTAATGAAACCTGTTTGAAAACACCTAAAGTTGAATCCTAAAAGCTACTAAGCAAGATTGAACCTTAAAATTCACCACATCAAAAACAATCTTGCTTGAAAACCATTGGTTGTGCACGCACACACAATCAATCATTAAGGGCACAACCCATTTAAAGGGCCCATCACATTCCAAAGCACATTCAAACCTAGCCCTAAATAAAACAGAGTAGACGTTGGCCTTAAGGATTGGACTCGCTCTTCAGAACCTAGAACGAGATTATTTTCGATTAGTTTGTTTCTACTGTTCAATCTGATGTCTAGTTAGGGGAGCAGAATCAAACGATCGCGGCTGGGGGGTACACTAGGAATCGGAGGCGCAAGCCGAAGGAAGAACCTTCTCCATAGTCCCTCCTTCTAACTGGTTGGATTGAACAGACGGAAGTAGATCAAATTGTTTCTTTATCTCAAGACGGGTTTTGGGAGTCTGTAGGTTAACCCAATTAAGGACAAGTTTGATTGTTTGTATTGCAAGGCACCTTTCTTCCTCCCGTGTCTCATGAATCCTTCCACATATTTCACGCATTCCCGCTCTTTCCCTCCTGTTGTGAATTATCCTCAACATGACGATTTTCCCGACTCGTACTGTAATGAACCATCAGTTAGTTGGGATAACTCGGATTAGGGATATAGTTCCGGACCTCCGTGTTTAGGGTCTAACCCTGAACACTTTGATTCTGATTTGTATCCTTCTCAGAACTACATCGATTATAGATCGTCTTCCTTTCATGAACAACCTAATACGATCTACAATCAAGAAGGATACACCAATCCTTACCCATCCTCTGATTTCACTGCCTTTAGGTCATCACCATCTTTTGAACAATCTGAAATGACCTATTATCAGGAAGGGTATAACGAATCTCAATTCGTTAATTCCTCTGCATTGATGTCAAACCCACCCAATCCTGAACCAACTCATTTGGTTCAGGTTAATCATGTTCAAGATAAGGTTCTGGCTAACTTGAGGAATATCATACTATCTTTAGAAGTTCAGCCAATACCTTGCATTGAGAGATTGGAGCCTCTGATTGAAATGATTGATCATTTGAATAAGTCTTTGTTGGATTGGCTCTAGGATGTTAAGGATAAGAACCCGGGTGAGTTTCTACTTGGGAAATTAGCGAAATTGAGGATGAGATTCGTGGTTGCTTTGATTCAATCTTGGGATGATTCCCAGGATGAACCCTCTTCAGGAAAGCCAATGACAGAACCCGCTCAGGCACCTGTTGGGGGGGACACGTGTTATGAGGCTGACCAGATTGAATTAAAGCAACCAATTAAGGAAGATCTGATTTCTTCACCTGAGATCCCTGAGCCGGGTTACGAGGAAACGTATATCTCCTTGGAACAGAAAGCGACAAATGATTTTGGGACATACATTGATACGGATCCTGATTTCTTTGATGGTGAAGATTCAAGTTGCGAAGTCTCACGCGAGTTTTCTGAACACGATTTCTGTGAGACGATTGGGCCTGAGGAATCTGATAGATCATTTGATAGCCCAATAACTGAGGGAACTAATCTTATTAGGGCACACATTACGGATCCAGAGTCGCATTTTCTGGAGGAATCAATTCAATGCCCTGATTATCAGTGACACGGATTTCACGCGGTTTGTTAAATACGTCATAACGTGCAAAATCGATCAACTCTTAAATTTATATTCCTAGATAGGGGAGTATCTAGGGTCATCCAAGGAGGCCAAATGTTTGCAATAGTGATTCTCTTGCTTAGAATAAATCTCAACTTTCCTTTTGGTATTTTTCAATATATCATTTTTTTTGTTTGTTTTTCAATTAAGACAACATGCGAAATGGTGGCGGGAAGGTGATTTACACTTCAATTTAAAATACTACTTCTAAGTGGCAAGTAGAGCCTCTCCCTAAGCTCACTCTAGGCAAGTGGAGGCCTAGAATAATTGGGGAGAGGGAATGAAGAATGCTAAAAACAAGCAAGTAGAAATGCAAATTAGAAACTGCAAAGAAGGCAACTAGATAAATGAAGTGTTTTACAAAAAAGGCCTAGTAGAGGAATGCTTCTACTACTAGAAAAATTAAATAAAGAAAAGAAAACACAAATCCTCTAGATAGATGGTGAGGAAGAGGGCTTCTTTCTCCTAGGTTGGTGGCTCCCAAGCTTGAAAAGAATCCTCAAGCTCCTTCCTTGCTGTGCTCCGCCAAGGTGATGTCCTCCAAGGCAAGCCCTAAGGGGGCATGCCCTAAGCTTCTCTCCAAGGGTGGATGTCCACCCTAGGTCCTTCTCCTTTTCCTGGCCGTCCTCCTTGAAGTGGAAGAGTCCTCCTCCTTGGCGTGGCTCAAGTTGAAGAGAGTGGGGAGAAGAAGGCACCAAAAGGGCTGGTGATGTGCCCCTTTAATCTCCTTCTCTACCCCTTCTTCTTGGCCGTAAATGTAGGTGGTATAGGTAGCAAAATACACTAATGGAGGATGCCCCCAAAATGGTGGTATGTGGTGGGTTTTTATAGAATAGGAAGGGGGCTAAGGTGACCCTTGAAATGGAGGGCCAAGATGAAGAGATGGAGGTGGTTAAAGATCCCATGGCCTAGGTGAGTTGGCACCACCTTAAGGGACACCAAGGGGGTGGTTATGGGTGTTGACACCCCTTGAAGTTGGCGCCAAAAAGGGTTCTATAAGGTGGTCTAAGTTGGCACCAAGAAGGATTCTAGAAGGAGGGGTAGGTGGATGGCTAGGATGGCTTATGTGGGTAGGTGTAGGGTGGATTAAGGGCTGAAAGTTGGCGCCAATATAGAGGTGGTTAGGGGTAGTTTTTGGTGCCAACTTAAGGTGTCTTTTGGTGGTGATAATGGGGTGAAGGGATGGCTAGGGGGTGGTGCCAACTTGAGTAGGGGAGCTAGCTTAAGTAGGCTTGATTTGGTGGAGCTAGCTAGGGTTGAATTTGAAGGTGGTGGATGGCCAATGAGCTGGTTGCTAGCTAAGCTAAGCTAAGCTAGCTTAGCTAAAGGTGGAGTAGAGGAGAAGGTGTTGGAGCTAGGGTTTGGAGGGAGGAGCTGAGGAGGAGAAGTCTAGAGCTGAAATTGGAGCTGGCTGCTACTGAAGAGGCTGGCATGGAGCTACTCTAGCTGGCTTAGCTTGCTAGTTCTTTGCTAGCTGCTAAGCCAAGCTAAAGTAAGCTAGCTTCTACCATAATGAGCTGAGGTGAGCTAGGTCTGGTGCTCCCGGGGAGAATCAAGCTGGTTGAGGCAGCTAAGGTAGCTTAGCTCAATTGAGTTGAGCTAAGCTAAGTCCCCGGGAGCTGGACTTGAGCTTCCTGAGCTGGGATGAGTTCTTCTTCAGCTGGCTGGAGTTGAGTGGAGCTAGATGTGCTGGATCTGAGCTGGGGTGAACTCCTATCAACTCAGCTGAGCTAGCTAGATCTCCCTGTGGACTAGTGGGAGCTGAGATGAGCTAGACTCAGCTAAGTTGAGTTGGATTTGAGCTGACTTGAGCTAGGGTGAACTAAGATAAACTCTCTTGAGCTGCCATTCAGTTGAGATTAGCTGAATGGAGCTGGGATGAGCTAACCCTAGTTCAAGTGAGCTAGGTTCCAGCTGTGGTGAGCTGGATCAAGTTGAGTTCCAGCTAGTCTGGGCTTCTCCTTCACCATTTGCCTTCTTGAGTGCTAGGGTTTTAGGGATCTGTATATCTGTACATCCCTGACACTCACAAAAACATATTAAAAAGACAACAAAAAATGCAATGCATGCCTAACCTAATTTATGCCTAAATGCAGCCCAAAAATCCATTTACGGAGTAAAATCCTAAGAACTAGGTTTGTTTTAATGCATAAGAATGATGATAAATTGGTGTTAATCAATTAGTTACACCCTATTGAGCTTATCTATAATTATGTTTCTAAGATAGTTAGACCCAAGTCAATTCTGATTTTCCCACATCATTTAGACTTGAAGATTTCAGACGGGGTGATTAACATGCAAGAGGCCTCGAAATTTAACATTCGAAATGAGGAGGATAGGAGCTGGGAAGTTTTGATTTGGGAAGCTAATTCCGAAGGAAGTAGAGGACTGTGTCGAAGGGTGCATATTAAACTGAAACCATCGAGTTAGAACCCTTACGACATCTGTTCTGAGGATGTTCAACCCAAGCACACATTCAACGATTATCATTTTGAACTTGAATTTTCTGTAACCCGACTTTTTGGTCTTGGGTTGCATCCTCATAAATTGCAGGCTCGACCCCGCTTGCATTCTGATTTTAGGTTTTGGATAATTTTTATCCAGAACCTAAGATATTCTCGATTATGGGGGATAGGTCTGCACCACAATCTGGTCCACATCTTTGGACCTCTGTTGACAGGTCGAAGGATTCTTCTATTTATTCTGATTCTGACATGCACTTGTGAATTCTTCATTTCTTTTCTTTGTAAAGTGTGCCTAGCTGAAGGCACTAAACTCAGCACATATATAGTTCTTTTTAGTTTTCATCTCGGAGCAGATCTGACATTCATGCAATTCGGGTGCTTTCTACGCTATTCCACTCTATTTTATGTCTTTTTAATACAATGAGGACATTGCATTAGATAGGCATGGGGGGGTGTATATTCATCTCTGAATTTATTCGTCAGCTCCGTAGATTTGTTTTATTTTCTTTTATTAAAAAAAAAAAATGGAATTAGGAAAGAGAACTTGGGTTTAAGAAAATTTTCAATCTTAAGAAATACTACATTATGATTTGAACACAATGACCCTTCAGGTCTTTGGACTTAATCAGCCCGTGTATCCACTAAAATGTAGATTTGTCTTTCGAGTCCTTGCCATCTTAATTCTATCGTAATTGGAGTAAATAAGTTTGGGTGATAAGTACACGACTTATCAACCCGCCCTCTGATTTGAGGAAATTTTGAGTCTTAAGCATCTACACACTATCTTGTCACTGACTCGTTGTTCGGCGATTGTAAAAGAAATTAGGTAGCTAATGAACCTTCTAGGGTGATATGGCTGGTAAGTTATCGTGGGTAACAGCCCATAAGTAGGTTGTCCAGAGTCCAGTCACTGGACCTTTCTCTTTTTGCTGTCTTTAGGTAAATCTTAGACCAGGGAAGCCACCTACTTAAAAAAAGAAAAAAAAATCAAAAAGAAAAGGAGAAAAAAAAAAGAAGAAATAAGCCACACTTCGCCGCACAAGTATGGCTAGCAAGTTGTCGGTGGTAACAGCTCATCGACCGGTTGTCCAGAATCCAACTCAGTAAATACACTAAAAATTTCCAAAACACTTAGGAAGAAGCGGAGAAGTAGAATAAACTAGGGAGATATACACTGGATTCACCCTTGTGTTGACCCCGTAAAAAATAAAAGTAGGGAGAAAGCTATCGGTTGTAAAGATACATGATGAGAACCTCATCATGAGCCATAACTAGCTCATTTTGACCCAATACAAAGGATAAAAGCTCCTACATAACTCAAGGAAAGGCTTAACTCAGAGAATTCTGAGTTTAAGGAGAAAACAAGTCATAAGGGGTAAAAATGCAATTTCACCAGTATAATCTGCATACAGGGTAATTCAGGGCCCAAACATAGGTCAAAGCAGCTTAATAAGAATAAAAGTAGGATGAAATGATCTAGCAAGGGCTACAGCAATTCCAAGAAACTAAATGATAAATCTGTAACCCTAAAACAACCCACTTCAATTCACAAGGTTTGAGGCAAAGTAAAAATAGAATAAACCCTCTAAAATTCATAGAAAAATAATCTCTAGGGTTTAGAACCTTCAATTTGGCCTTTAGAACCCATTTTGACCTACATTGAGAACCATGCCCAATAACTTAATTTGGGTTTTTGCGCAAATTGACCGGTCAAACAAGGTTTAATATGAAAATGAAATTCACCATCAGATTCCTTAGGTCCTAATTAGTCATGTATAAAAACTTGAGCATAAGAAGAAACCTCCTTGACCGACTTTACACTTTGGTCCTCATATATTTACTCTTTGGCCCTCAACTTTTGAACCCTTGCATTTTGGCCCCTAACTCTCCTTCGTTCTTTGCAATCAGGTCCCTCCTGCAAAACCTGCCAGCACCATGCTCCGGCGACCTTGCGCGGAGCATGGCGCCGCGCAGGGTGAGGTGGGGGACCTGGCAAGTAAACCGGGGGTGCCCTGCGTCGTCAGCTGTCGCAGGGACACCCCCCTGGTCGTTGTAGCCCACCATACCGGCCGTGCGAACGCACGGACGGTATGGGTTCTTGTTTCCGACCATCCTCCGGCGAGGGAGACACGTCGTCTCCCTCCGCCTTCCTCCCTGTTTGATCCCTATAAATACCCCCCGTTGCTCCACCGACCAGGGCAGCCTGGATCTGACGGAGAAAATCCCCAACTTTCTTCTCTTCTTCCTCCGGCAGACGCTCACCAGCTCCGGCGGTTTCCTCCCCCTCCACCTCTTCGCTCTGCCGCAATACCAGCAGCAGAGACTTCCTCCCCTGCTCTTCCCGCGCCATGCCGCACCCAGCTGGCGCCTCTCCGGCTCTCTGCTCGCCGCCGCCCCTTTCCCTGAGCATCGTCTTCTCCGGCGACAGTCGATACGACTGTCGCCCTGTTCCTCCCCCTTCGTCCCTGCAAGTAAGCTAGAGCTACTCCCCTTCTTCTCCTCTTTCTTTCCCCGCTTTCAATTTATTCAATTAAGCCCTCGACCGACCCTGACCACCTTCACCCCCTTCGCCTCCGACCACCCTCCGGCGAGCCGCTCCCATCACCTCAGCGACCCACACGGCTCGCCGACCACCGCAGGACCTCCGCCTCCTCACCCTGATCAACCTCCGCCCTGCCACTTCCCCCACATCACCCTCTGCAACCCCACCGAACAGACCCATCCTCCGACCCACTGTCCGACCTAGGGCAGCCCTCACACGCCGCCCCGCGCCTCGCCACCACCCACACGAGCTTCGCCGCACCCTGGCGAGGCTCCTGGCACTTTCTGATTAGGCCGAGAGGCCGTTTTCTTGTGGACAGGCCACCCGACCTCCGCCGCCATTGCCGCGCAGGAGGAACTGCTTCCGCCTGCAGCTACAGGCGCGCCACGCTCAGCGCCAAGCCCAGATTCAACTCCCAGGCCTTGCGAGGAGTTTTGGCAAAACACCAGGTTCGCAGCTAAGGAAGAAAGCTTCGCGCGACGCCGCCATCTCCTGCTGAATTTCCCGCTGCGGGCGCGCAATTGAGGTGGGCCGTTTAGTCCCACCTCGGAAACGCCTGAAGAGCCGCAGCGACATAAGATGCAAAAGTGCTGAAGGCTTACTGCCTCAGCACACGGGGTGAGGTCCCCTTCACCCGCCCGGTTACCCGGTCTCGTCCGCGCTCACGCCCCGCGGACCTGACCCGAACCGACCCGACCCGACTTAAGACTGACCTGCACTCCTCGCCCACCACGCACGCCGGTGGGCCTGGACCCGGGCCTGATCCGAACCCGGTTACCCGGTAGCTCTGGGAGAGCTTTCCCAAGAGTGGTTTCAGAGAGAAAGAGAGACGCGGGGTGGGGAGGGTAGAGTAGGTTTTGCCTCTGACGAAAAACTCTGAAGTGTGCAGGCACAGGCGAAGAAGAAGACCCGCGGAAGAAGAAGGAAGCTAACTGTAGCAACAGGTAGTTAAGTCGTCTGATTTGGAAATCAGACGACGGCCTGAAGCAGCTAAGGAAGAAAGCTTCGCGTGACGTCCCTGGCTGAAAAAGAAAAGAAGAAGCTGACACTTAACCGCAGGGAGGAAAAACAAGAAGAAACTCTAAAGAAGAGGCTGAGCAAGGCAGAAGAAGAGGAAAGGCTGCAGAGAAGAAGTGCAGCGTAGCCAAGGAAGAAGAAACCTTCACAGAAGAGAATGCAGAAAAAGAAGAAGAGAGGCCAAGACAGAAACCAAGGAAGAAGAAGAAGGAGATCTGAAGAGGAGCATCACCTCTGCAGAACGAAGAAGAAGAAGAAGGAGATCTGAAGAAAGAAAGAAAGAAGAACATCACGAGGAGAAAACAAAGAGAACAACAAATTCTTTCCCTCTCTCTTTCTTTATTTTGTAAAAGAAACATGTATATCTCTAGAATACAACTTGCTCCCTGAGTTCGACCTCGGGAACTCTTTTATTTTCCGAGTAAAAAATTTATATATTTGAAATGTTGGTAATAACCGGCTTTACTACAACGTTATAACAAAACCAAAACCCGGTCATCAAACCAACCGACTTCAATACACCTTTAGGCAGAATTCTTTTTGAGGTCACCTAGAGGTGTAGAAACCCGAAGTCCTTTTTAATTGCCGGTCAACGAGTCTATCACAATCACAATAAGATGCTTAAAACTTAGGGTTCTCATCAAATCTTGGGTGAGTTGAATGGCCGTAGAAAGCCACTCTTAAACCCTAAAATTTGAAAATCCAAAAAAATTAAAAAAGAGTAAAAAAGAAAAAGAAATTTTTCTTTGAATAAGGCGAGGGTTTAAAACGGTCTGCATTTTGGCAGATACTCGGGCATTGTTGTATCTTTGAAAGTTCAGTTCCTAAGTAGACAATTTCTTAATGATTGAAAATAACTCAGGCTCAAATAATCCAACCTAATTCTTTTATAAATAGCATATAGTTTTTGCTAGGGACTAGCAAAAGATAGGCATGGGGGTATGATGTAAACACATTTACATTACTTAAGATGTATATTTATGCATGTTCTTAAGCATAGGATTGCATTTCATAATATAAATATTGCATAACATGCATCATCTTGCATTTAGAGTAGTTTGAATAAAATGGAATTTAATTGTCTCCTTTTATGTGCTTGGACAGGGCAAACATTTTATCTGGGCCTCGGATCGAAGATCCAACCGTATGGATGTGATTAGGGCGACGACTGGAGTTCAACGATTCCAGGATCGCCCTAATCAGGCATCTGTAGCATCAGATAGTGACCGGAGAACCTTAGAGGATCAAGGACCAGAATGGTGTAAATTTGCACTTCAAATGACAAATCTAACTACACGGATGAATTCGGATCGGCGATCGCAACCCAACGACGCAAAAATCGAGTCAATCCGACATTCATGGCACCATCTACAACATCCAGAAGATGGACGGCCAAGATGGCGCCACATGGCGCCATCTCAGCCGCCCAAATGGCCGTATGCATCCAGTGAAGCTTCCGCACCTGCTCCCTCTCCACCGTTGGATCTCGATCCAACGGCTGTGGATAGCCACGCCTAAAAGCATCAGCTTGACCATCCGCGCCTCGTAGCGCAGTGGTCGAAGGCGCTATCGCGAGCTGCAGCCGCGTGTTCGAGCTGCAGCAAAGGGGAGAAGGGCGCGGGCGAGCGAGCGCGAGCGGGCGTTGGATTGTCATCGGGTGGCTTAGATCCTCCGATAGCGTTTATGCGCTATTGCACGCGCGGCGAGGACGGGCCATCATACGCATTGAGGCGGGCGCATAGCAGCGAGCGAAGGAGCATCCTAAGCCGTCCGATCTCGCGATCGGACGGCTGAGATTTGATGAAAGTGGGCAGGCGTTGTACGCGAGCAACTGAGGAGGTGCGCGTGGGGAGCACCCACTACACCCACATTGGGGCTTTAGCGATGGTTTTATCCGTCACTAGAGACCCCTTATTTAATGTTTTAAAGATGTAATGACCAATTTGCTCCCACTCCTTGCAACTATAAAAGGAGACCCCCTCCATACGAAATTCTCATCCCTTCCTTCTCTTCTCTACCTCTCCAAAGCTCAAGAGAAGCTTGTCCCACACCCGGGATGCTTCTCGCGAGATAAAGTCCAAATTTTCGTCCCCCTTCGGAAGTGGATCCTGCGACGACGATGGCGTGCTGCTCTGTTCCTGTTCTTCTACTTCATCCTCTTTCGTCCAGGCATCGTCCCGTCCGGCTTGTCCTCCAAGCGACCGTCAAGGAGGATATCTCTCTCTCTATTCTTTTTTACTGCTTTCTAGTGTAGTTTTGCTCGTCCTCCAAGCTTTCATCGAGGAGGACATTTCTCCCTCCATTCTTTTAATACTTTCTAGAGTAAATTTATCGCTTTCTAGTGCAATTGTTTTATGTTTTCTAGTTGTAACGAACAATCTCCTTAATAATAAATTCTCTGTTTATTCTACATCTCATTTTGATTTCTGTGTGTAATATTCTCTCTCTCTCTTACCCTCTCTCTCTTCTATTTATTATAAATAATTAGATAGTTTTAAATTTAATTACTTTGTGACAAATAAAAACAAACGCGTAGTTTTTAAATCAAACGTCCACCTGCCTGTGTTCGACCCGGAATTTTAATTTCGGTATAAATTTTATCTGTTAAATACGTGTTCTTCGCTTTCAAACTACAACGACAGGTTTTCCAAAACCAAACACGTTAGCGTAGCAATTCGAGAGTTCAACAGCGAGGACTTGAAAAACAAATCTACATTTTAGTGGATACACAGGCTGATTAAGTCTGAAGACCTGAAGGGTCTTCGTGTTCAGATCCTAATGTAATATTTTCTAAGATTAAAAATTTTTCTTAAGCCCAAGTTCTCTTTCCTAATTCCAAAAATTATTTTTTTAATATATATAAATAAAAGAAAATAAAACGAATCTATGGAGCTGACAAATAAATTTAGAGATGAATATCCACCCCCCATGCTTATCTAATGCAATGTCCTCACTGTATTAAAAAGACATAAAACAAAGTGGAATAGAGTAGAAAGCACTTGAATTGCGTGAATGTTGGGTTCGCTCTGAGATAAACAAAAAGTGTATATGTGCTGAATTTAGTGCCTTCAGCTAGGCACACTATATAAAGAAGAGAAATAGAGAATTCACAGGTGTAGATCAGAATCAGAATAAAAAGAAGAAACCTCTGACCTGCCAGCAGATGTCCACAAATGTGGACCAGATTGTGGTGCAGACCCTACCCTACAATCGAGAATATCTAAGGTCCTGGATAAAAATTACCCAAAACCTAAAATCAGTATGCAATCGGGGTCGGGCCTACGATTTATGAGGATGCAACCCAAGACCAAAGAGTCGGGTTACAGAGAATTTGATATCAAAAGGATACTCAATGAATGTGTGCTTGGGTTGAACATCTTCAGACCAAATGTCATAAGGGTCCTGTTTGATGGTTTCAGATGAATTGGAACCCTTAGACTGTTGGTGCTAGAGCACCACGATCATTTGTTTTGATGATAACAAAACACGTGTCATTTAACATTTGCACTTGGAGTCTTAGATTTCAGGTCAATTGCAAATGGAGACGTGATTAGATGGAGTTCGAGCTCGCATCCAGGACAGATTGGAGGAGCTTGATGGAGAACAGAGGAGATTCGCGAGGAGCGATATATTGAAGATGGAAGGAGATGAAGAATAGGATAGATTTCCTTCTCTTGTACTCGTTGTATTTTTCATTTCTTTTGTTGCTCTTTATTTTTATTACTTAGATTCATGTTAAAGAGCCTCAAAGTACCCTAACAGTAGTCCTAAGAACACCAACACAACCCTAGGATACTTAGGTTTTTTGTAGAGAACTTAGAAAACCAATATAGGGTTCAAACAGCATTTCTAGACGTCTAATTCCAAGATCAGACGTCTGATAATATGTTTTAAGACGTCTGACTGTTGATTCAGACGTCTGATAACAATTAGGTTGGACTTAGCTATTCTGTCTGATGAAATCAGACGTCCATACCTTAGTCTAGACGTCTTAGATGACGTCTGATGAATTTGCCAGACGTCCAAATAGTGGACCGTTGGATGGCTTAATAAACACTGAAGATTTGACCATTAGAGCCTTATCAGACGTCCTTAAGCCTTTCCAGACGTCTGATAAATGATCGTTTTGCCTCGGCTGACCCAAAATCTCTTCTCAGAGATTTTCTAGCCATTGCACTCTCTTGGAAATCCATTCCCACGAAAAAGTAGGTTTCCAGACGTCCAGATATAGTGACAGACGTCCTGTATGTCGTCTGATGGACTTGCGCTAGAACCCTATTTAGATCTGATTCAAGTCAGGAAGAGACCCACCCAAAATCAGACGTTTTAAGACGTCTGGGAACAACATCAGACGTCTGATGTTGTTCCCAGACGTCTTAAACTGGTCTTCCAGACGTCTGATGCCAGAATCAGACGTCTGATAACCCTGTCAGTGCAATCATTGTTCCTGATTTTGGTCTGATTCTCTCGGGCTTTACACCCAATGGCTATGGAAGCTTTCCTAAGCCTTCCAAAGCCTTCCTAAGGCCTCTATAAATATAGAGGAACCTCTTGCACACAAAGACACACTAAGACACACCAAGAACAAGCATTTCCACTCTCTTGTGTCCAAGCAAGCTCTTGCTCTTCAAGCTCAAGTTCTTCATCTAGAGAGCATCAAGCTGTTGCGCACCCGCTCTCCCGCCGTAGTTCACAAGAGCGATGTTGCGCCGTTGCATGGCTCACGCACCCGCGTCATCGATTCGACGCACTCCTTGCAAAGGGGAGTTTCCAAATTCCTATAGAAGCTTAGGTTAAAAATTACTTTGTTGGCTCTATAGGATTATTTGTTATTTTATCTTTGTTATTTGGTTGAGTATTTGCTTTGCGAATTCTCGTCTCCTTCGAGGGACAAAATCCTTCTCATGAAGAGAAGGGGTTGAGGAACGCTACCCTCGCACTTGTAGCGTGGCTGTAATTGAGGTTGAATCACCCTCGTTTAAAGTGATTCGTTTAGTGGATTTGATCAACTTGGTTGATCGGAAAATCCTAACTCGAGAGGGTTAGGTGGTGGTTTTCACCCGGTTTGGGTTTCCACCTAAAAATAATTGTGTACCTTGTGTGATTGTATTTTGTGAGATTGCTTTACATTTTATTTCCACAATTTATTACATCACCCCCTCCTGGTAGGGAGAAAACTACATAGACTCGGTCTTCTACTTCCTCTGGAGTTTGCTTCCTAAATCAAAATTTCCAAGCTCCTATCCTCCTCGTTCAGAATGTCAAATTCCATGACCTCTTGCATATTAATCACCCTGTCTGAAATTTCCAAGTCTAAAAGATGTGGCTGAATCAGAATTGACTTGGGTCTAGTTATCTCAAAAATAGAATCGTCGGTAAGCTCAATGGGGTGTAACTGACAATCAGGGCATTGGATTGAATCCTTCAGAAAATGCGATTCTGGATCCGTCATGTGAGCCCCAATAAGATTAGTTTCCTCAGTTATTGGACTATCAAATGAATTATCAGATTCCTCAGGCCCAATTGTCATACAGAAATCATGTTCTGTAAACTCACGTGTGACTTCACAACTTGAATCTTCACCATCAGAATAAAAAAAAATCAAAATCCGTATTAATGTATGTCCCAAAATCATCTGTCATTTTCTGGTCCATGGAGACATATGTTTCCTCGTATCCTGGCTCAGGGATAAAAATCAGATCATCCTTAATTGGTTGCTCTAATTCAATCTGGTCAGCCTCGTAACACGTGTCCCCCCCGACAGGTACCTGAGCAGGTTTTGACCTTGGCTCTCCTAAAGGGGGTTCATCCAGGGAATCATCCCACGATTTAACCAAAGCAACCACAAATCTCATTCTCAATTTCGCTAACTTTCCAAGTAGAAACTCACCCAGGTTTGATAAACGCCAGTTTATCATCATTCTTATGCATAAAAACAGACCTAGCTCTTAGGATTTTACTCCGTAAACGGGTTTTTGGGCTGCATTTAGGCATTCACTAGGTTAAGCATGCATTGCATTTTCTTTTGTTATTTTAATGTGTTTTTGTGAGTGTTTGAGATGAACAGATATACAGATCCCTAAAACCCTAGCACTCAAGAAGGCAATTGGTGAAGAAGGAGTTCAGACTAGCTGGAACTCAGCTTGATCCAGCTCACCACAGTTGGAACCTAGCTCACTTGAACTAGGGTTAGCTCATCCCAGCTCCATTCAGCTAATCTCAGTTGAATGGCAGCTCAAGAGAGTTCATCTTAGCTCACCCTAGCTCAAGTCAGCTCAGATCCAACTTAACTTAGCTGAGTCTAGCTCATCTCAGCTCCCACTAGTCTACAGGGAGCTCTAGCTAGCTCAGCTAAGTTGACAGGAGTTCACCCCACCTCAGATCTAGCTACATCCAGCTCCACTCAACTCCAGCCAGCTGAAGAAGAACTCATCCCAGCTCAGGAAGCTCAAGTCCAGCTCCCGGGGACTCATCTTAGCTCATCTCAGTTGAGCTAAGCTACCTTAGCTACCTCAACCAACTTGATCCTCCCTGGGAGCACCAGACCTAGCTCACCTCAGCTCATTTTGGTAGAAGCTAGCTCACTTTAGCTTGGCTTAGTAGCTAGCAAAGAACTAACAAGCTAAGCCAGCTAGAGTAGCTCCATGCCAGCCTCTTCAGCAGTAGCCAGCTCTAGTTTCAGCTCCAGACTTCTCCTCCTCAGCTCCTCCCTCCAAACCTTAGCGCCAACACCTCCTTCTCTACTCCTCCTTTAGCTAAGTTAGCTTAGCTTAGCTTAGCTTAGCTATGCTCCAACTTCCTTGGCTTGTACCACCCAAAAACCCTACCTAACAACTCCACCTACTAGCTCCACCTAAGCTCCACCTACTTGGTACCAACCTAGCCTACTCACCACCTTCAAAAGACACCTAAAAGTGGTGCCAAAGCCACCCTAACCACCCCCTTGATGGCGCCACTTTTCCCTCCAAAAACCCCCTTCATCTCCACCACACATCTCCCCTTAAACTCATCTCCACCCTCCACATAACCCCACCTTCTAGAAGCCTTAAAGTTGGTGCCAACCCATGGCACCTTTCCATGGTTGGCGCCACTTTTATTTGCCTCTTGACCAACCCTAACTAACCCCCTAGCACCCCTTAGGTGACACCAACCATCCTTAACCCTAGGATCATCTAACCACCTCCATCCTACCATCTTAGCCCTCCATTTCAAGAGGCACCTTAACCCCCCATCCTACCCTATAAAAAGACCACTACCCACCACCATTCAAGGCATCCTTGGCTAGCAAATTCACTCTCATATTCCACCTAGAAGCCCACGTCCAAGAGAGAGGAAGAAGAAGAAGATTAAGGGGATATTCTGTCCCCTTGGTGCCTTCCCCTCTTCCCTTCTCTCTTGAGTCACGCCAGCCAAAGGAGAAGCCAGGAAAGGAAGATCTTTAGAGGAGATCTTGAAGGTGGTCCACGCCACCTTGGAGGAGCTTTTGAGGGTGGTGCATGCCCACCCCTTGGAGGAGAGCATTGAAGGTGGTAGCTTCCACCTTGGAGGAGCTCTCAAGGAAGGAGAAGAAGGAGGCCCTCTTTTCAAGCCAAGGAGCAGCTCGGCTTGGAGCAAGAAGACTCCCTTCTTCACAAATTTTGCAAGAGGATTAGTGTTTCTTTTATTGCTTTTAAATTTGTTTAGTTCTAGTAGAAGCATTCCTCTACTTGTCCTTGAAAAGAACACTAATTCTAGTTAATTAAATTGCCTTCTTTTAGCTTTTTATTGCAATTGTTACTTTTGGTTCTAACACTTGTTTCACCTCTTCTTCCTAATTACTCTAGGCCTCCACTTGCCTAGAGTGAGCTTAGGAAGAAGATATATCTATCTTTTAAGTTTTAGTTAAGCTATTATAGGTGTTAGTACTTTCAGCTACAATTCGCATTTTTCCCTCGTCTTTTCAAAACAAAAAAAAATACATATTTAAAATACCAAAAAAAAGTTGAGCTCTATTTGTAAGCAAGAGGATTAATTTTGCAAACATTTGGCCTCCTTGGACGACCCTAGATACTTCCCCTATCTAGGATATAAATTTAAAAGCGTATGCGAATTCGCGTGTTACAACGACGTTAAAAACCCGCTTTTACAAATCACGCATATTTCGCTATCAAGGTTCTTATCCTTAACATCCTGGAGCCAATCCAACAAATACTTGTTCAAATCATTAATCATCTTAATCAGGGGCTCTAATTTTTCAATGCAAGATATTGGCTGAACTTCTAAAGATTGTACGATATTCCTCAAGTTAGCCAGAACCTTATCTTGAACCTGGTTACCTTGAACCAAATGAGTTGGTTTAAGGTTGGGTGGGTTTGGGATCAGTGCAGAAGTGTTAACGAATTGAGATTTGTTATACCCTTCCTGATAATAGGTCATTTTGGATTGTTCAAAAGGTGGTGATGACCTAAAGGCAATGTAATCAGAGGATTGGTAAGAATCAGTGTATCCTTCTTGATTGTAGATCGTATTAGGTTGTCCATGAAAGGGCGACGATCTATAATCGATGTGGCTCTGAGAAGGATAGAAATCACAATCATAGTGTTCAGGGTTATACCCTAAACACGGAGGTCTGGAACTGTATCCCCAATTCGAGTTATCCCAACTAACTGATGGTTGATTACAATATGAGTCGGGATAATCGTCATGTTGAGAATAACTCATAATAGGAGGGAAAGAGCAGGAATGTGTATAAAATGTGGAAGGATTCATGATAGACGGGAGGAAGAAAGGTGCCTTGCAATACAAGCACTCAAACCTGTCCTTAAGTGGGCTAGCCTAAAGACCTATAGACTCCCCGAACTCGTCTTGAGATAAAGAAACGATTTGATCTATTTCTGTCTGTTCAATCCAACCAGTTAGAAGGAGGAACTGCGGATAAGGTTCTTCCTTTGGCTTGCGCCTCCGGTTTCTAATGTACCCCTCAGCCGTGATCGTTTGATTCTGCTCCCCTATCTAGACATCAGATTGAACTGTAGAAACAGACTAATCGAAAATAATCTCATTCTGGGCAGCGAAGAGCGAGTCAAATCCTAAGGCCAACGTTTACTCTGTTTTATTTAGGGCTAGGTTTGAATGTGCTTTGGAATGTGATGGGCCCTTTATTTGGGTTGTGCCCTTAATGATTGATTGATGTGTGTGTGCGTGCACAACCAGTGATTTTCAAGCAAGATTACTTTTGATGCAGTGAATTTTAGAGTTCAAATCTTGCTTAGTAGCTTTTAGGATTCAACTTTAGGTATTTTCAAACAAGTTTTGTTGGCACACCAGGTTTCGAAAGCATAGGTGAAGATGTTTTCCTTTGAAGCTTAAAAGAATGTGGAATTCTTGGTAAATCCTTAAGAGTGGAACCTATGCGGCAGCTACTTGATGAGTTGATTTTAATTGAAGTGGTGCGACCCAATCAACTCAAACAATTGGCCTGTTGCACCACTTAATTAGGCACACAAATAATTACCTAATCTGATTTCTACTCAATTATGTGTTTAGATGTGTGTACCGGCTCCAAAGATTGGTTTACCAGTTGAGTTTGAAAATTAGATGAGGTTGTGTACCTTTGTGAGATTTTTTTTAATTTTTCCTTTTAATTGTGGAGGTTGAGTCAGGTGTAGGTGTCAAACAAACAAACAAGACTAACCTGAGAGTTTATAAGAACACTTAGGTTAATTGATGTTTGTGTTATTATGTGGTAGAATGAAAACTAATGGGTAGGAGATAGGGGAAAACTTACAGAACCTTCAACAATACTTTACTCCAATCTACCGCTTTTGCTCATCTCAAAAGAGTACCTGCAATCACAATAAGAAAGGAGAGAAGTGAGGTAAATGATTCGTAAGTTGGAAAACGCGAAAAAAAATCAAAGAGCGTCGCCTCCCCGGCAATGGTGCCAAAATGTTGAGGCTACGAGTTACTATGCTATCGTATTTGGTTTTTTAAAACTTGTCGTTGTAGTTTGAAAGTGAAGAACTCGTGTTCAACAAATAAAATTTATGCCGGAATAAAAATCCCAGGTCGAACTCAAGGAGGCGGACGTTTGATTAAAAATACGTGTTTGTTTTATTTGTCACGAAGTAAAATAATTGATTAGAAACTATCTATCTATTTACAATAAATAGAAGAGATAGAGAGAATATTACAAACAAAAATAAAAAGAGATGTAGAATGAACATGGAATTCATTATCAAAGAGATTATTCGTTACACTACTCATTAAGACTAGAAAGCAGAAAATGGTTACACTAGAAAGTAGTAAATCTACTCTAGAAAGCATTAAAAAGAATGGAGAGAGAGATATCCTCCTCGACGGTTGCTTGGAGGATGAACCGGACGGGACGACGCTTGGAAGACAGGGAATGGAGCAGGAAGAAGGAGGACAAGGCGGGAAGAACGGGAACGGGGCAGCACATTATCGTTGTCGTAGGATCCACTTCCGAAATGGGGGCGAAAATTTGACTTTATCTCTTGAGAAGCATCCCGGGTGTGGGACAAGCTTCTCTTGAGCTTTGGAGAGGGAGAGAAGAGAAAGAAGGGATGAGAATTTAGTATGGAGGGGGTCTCCTTTTATAGTTGCAAGGAGTGAGGGCAATTTGGTCTTTTTAAATTGAAAATCATTTAATTCAGGACCTTTAGTGATGGATAAATCCGTCGCTAAAGGTCTGAACGTGGGCGTAGTGGGGGCGGCTCGCACGCACCCACTCACCTCCTCAAGCGCAATGCTCATTCACGTTCTTGAAATCTCGGCCGTTCGATTGTGAGATCGAACGACTGAGATGCATCCTCACTGCGCCTTAATTGCGTGCTTGCCCACGTCTGATCCCGCATTACGTGCGGGCGTCTGATGGAGCGTGAGTGCTATCGAGCACGCGCAGTCGCTTGATCGAGATCAAGCACTCAATTGCCCCCCCTCGCCGTGCCTCACTGCCACTCCTGAAGGCTCGAACGCGCGCTTTGCCTTCTCGCGAGGGCATTCAACCAACGCGCTATCAGCGCATTTGTGTCGCGCTTAAGATTTGTGTGCGCACCCACAGCCATTGGATGATCATCCAACGGTGAAGAAGCGACGATCAAATGAAGAAGAGAAGGTGCGGTGGGTGCAACGGCTGGTTGGGTGGCTAAGATGGCGCCACATGGCGCCATCTTGGCCGTCTATTTTCTAGATGATGTAGATGGTGCCACGGTTGTTAGATTGAGTCATTTTCGCGCTGTTAGGCTGCGATCGTTGATCCAAATCCATTCATGTGGTTGGATTTGTCGTCTGAAGTGCGAATTCACACCATCTTGGCCCTTGATCTTCTAGGGTTCCTCGATCTCTATCTGATGCTATAGATGTCTGATTAGGGCGATCTTGGAATCATTGAACTCCAATCGTCGCCCTGATCAGCTCTGTATGGTTGAATCTTTGATTCGAGGCCCCGATAAACAGTCGCCCTATCCCTGAACATAAAAGGAGACAATTAACCTCCATTTTATTCAAACTAATCTAAATGCAAGATGATGAATGCTATGCAATATTTATAGTATGTAATGCAATTCTATGTTTAAGAACATGCATAAGTAGACATCTTATGTAATGTAAACATGTTTACATCATAGGGAGATATCGCAATAGGATCCGCTTCCCGAATGGCGGTAAGATGATAACCATGGGATGCTCTACAAAGGGGATGAGCAGATGAACAAAATTTTCCTTTTTTTAACTCTAAAGGAGTATCTTGGGTTTGATACTAGCTCCTTAGAGCTTGGAAGAGGTGAGAAGAGAAGAGAATGGATGGTGAAATGTATAGGAGAGGTAGGCCTTTTATAGGTGTAGATATGTAGGCAAAAGAGGTATTTTAAGTCTTTAGAATTAAGTATAGGGCCTTTAGTGATGAATACGTGCATCACTGTAGCCACACATTCCTGAAGCCGCACCTCAACTTGAGGCATGTGATGGAGATCGGAGTGCTCTCATTGAGCCATGTCTGTGCCTGCTTCATCTTCAAGCACTGAGAAGATGGCACAATCTCAATAGTCTAATCAAGATCAGATGGCCTAGAATGCACCTCTACCGCTTTTCCTTTATACGTTAAGAGATGACGCGACCAAATCATGGTCGTTCAATCTATATCAGAGGGCTAAAAAGTGCGCTCGCCTGCGCACCTCATCGCGTCATCACATGCGTCAAATAGTGTATCATCACGTGCGTGCGCATCCAGTGTGGGTAATCGCACCATGTGGTCAGTGCCGTTGTCATTCGATCTCCATCCGACGGGTAAATTTTACCTACGCTCACCTTCAACGGATTAAATCTGTGGAGTGCATTTTGATCGCGCGTCGCGTGCTACGCGTAAGGCGCTCACCCAATGCGCTGCACCGCCTTCTTTGTCGCGCTTTTGATTTTTTTCGTCCACGTGTTTTCAGCCGTTGGATGAAGACCCAACAACTGAGATCAAGGGGTGCTTGATGAGAAGAAGAAAGCCGGAAGCATTGGGTGGCTATGATGGCACCACGTGGTGCCATCGTGGTCGTCCATCTTCTTTTTCTTGTAAATGGTGCCATGGATGTTGGATTAGATCAATTTTCGTGTCGTTGGGCTGCGATCGTCGATTCAAACCCATCCATGTGGTTGGATTTGTCATTTGAGGTACGAATTTGCACCACTTTGCCCCTTGACCTCTGATCTTCCTCGGACTGCATCTGATGCTACGGAAGTCCGATCGGGGCGATCTCAGAGGCATTGGACTCTGATCGTTGCCCTAATTAGATCTATACGGCTAGATCTTCAATCTGAGGCCACGATAAATATCGCCATGTCCCCTGACTACAAAAAGGGCAAATTAACCTATAATTTGTACAATCTATTCTAAGTGAAAAATGATGTATTGTATGCAATATTTATAATGCTGAATGCAATTATATGCCTAAGAACACATATAAATAGATAATTTATATGAAATAGATGTGACTACATCACTTATTCTCCATTGCCATCTATGCTACCAGTCCCATCGCCAATGACCACATGATCGCAAATCTGGAATGCAAGTTAATTAGGGTTTATTAATGTCACTATCATGTCTGTAGTATAGCGTGCAATCTAGACAGATGACATTTTATTTATATATAATTTTTACTGATTTTATTCTAGGTTGTTACTGTGAAGCAGTTATTGATATACATTACTCTTTAAGATCCAAAATCTATCTTTAATTCAAAAAATATTAATTTTTTTTACAAATGAATGAATTAGAATTTGTACAAAAGAAATTAATCAAATTAAATATGAACAAGTTAGAACAAATGAATTAAAGTTAGTGAATTAGTGTCTCAAGAATATTTATAAAACAAAGACACAAAAAGAATGGTTCTAAGTTAAACTAGGTTATCTACACTTTATATCTACATACAAACTAAGTGTCTAGTTTAGTTATAACTAATTAACTATATACAAGTATATGAATGAAGAATAAAATGAGAATAATACTTACCTCAAAAACTATGTACAAAGAGAAGGCAAAAGAATATGAATTCAATCAAAATTGGATTAAGTAATACTTATATCTATATATTAGCTAATTATGTACACTAAACTAATTATATACAAATCTATGTACAAAGATAAGTAGAATATATGTATATACAGAAACCTTAAATATATATATACAATTTAAGGCAAAAATAAGATTTTAATTAGCATTATGAAAAATATATATATATATATATATAAGTTATTATTACTAAATCTCTATAATACTCATATGAAGCAGACACACACACACACTCACGCATACATATAAGACAACACTTAACATATTTATAAACACAGCTTACACACACAACTAATACTTAGCCCAGGCAAAAATAAGATTTTAATTAGAATTATGAAATATATATATATATATAAGTTATTATTGCTAAATCTCTATAATACTCATATGAAGCATACACACACACACTCACGCATACGTATAAGACAACACTTAACATATTTATAAACATAGCTTACACACACAGCTAATACTTAGCCCATTTTACTTAACACATATTATACACACACACACAACACAACATATGCTCAGTTAACATACAACTTCAACACTTATCCTATATTTTTAGCCCTTAACTCTCACTCACACTTAACATTAAAAAGATATGGGTCATCTTGAACTGAACTGATAGCCCCAAAGGAGTCGAATCAACAGTTACATAGTTACATAGTTGACCCATCTATGGGGAAGGGCATATGCCATGGAATCACCACCTGGCACCTAGAGGCCATACCCATGTGGGCCCATCAATCCAATTTAAATCAGGCCCACATACGCAGGCCCATGCACACATGCGTGCATATGCTCATTACACCCTGTAGGGCATCGTAGTCGCTCGAAGAGCCTATGGGGTGCGATTGCATAAATATGGTGCTATCGCCTCTACAACGCCTGATATGACACTAATGTTAGAGCTGTATAGCACTACACTGAGCTGCTGTTGTGCAGTGATTAAGTTAGAAGTTTAAGGTCTTAATTAGGAGTTAAATAATGGTGTAATTTACAAATTAAGGTTATAAATATTTGTTGAGTCATATTTCCATCGTAGCTTTCAGAGAGAATCGCATCGTAGTATAACGACGAAAATCGAATTGACATTTAAATTTGTAAAGGTCAAAAAACGTGAGTTCCGAAGTCGTTTGCAGGGAGCAAATAATTGTAAATCAATCACTAATCAAATGATATGACAATGAGCACAATAATCAATCAAAACTCAACATATATATTCAAATGACTTGCAAGAGTTAGTAAACAAAATAATGTAGAGAGGGAGAAAAAAAAATGGTGGTTGAAATCACTAATTAGTTGCTCAATGCCTATTCTCAATTCAAGAACAAACTAACTCTCAAATGCCTCAAATACTTAGCAAAATTCTGAACAATTCCTCAGATCAACTTCTTCAATCAGACATCACAATTAAGCCTTGGACAACTTAAAGTGCTCAGCTTAAGTCCCTTCACAATTTCTGCCTAAGTCCTTAGGCACAGATCCCGAGAGCAAAACCCCCAACCTCCCTCTTGGAAATCTTCTCCTCTCTCTTAAGCCTAATTCAGACCTGATTCAATTCCAAATCGATTCAACGCAAGGAGTTGGTCCAATTCGCATGGTGTGGGCGAGCCGGGCTGCATGCATATGGTGGTGAGTAATGGGACCTAACCCCATGTCTTGGGCTAAGAGCTAAGGAATGCGAAACAATACGAAGCCAAATCCAGATCCTCTTTGCACGATGTGGCACTAAATGTACCTCCTTCTCCTTCGCAAGACCGGCTACAGTGTTTGGTTTGATTGCTGTTGTTGCTATTGTTGATTCTTCGATTGGAGTCCCATATGCCTCCATGGGAGTAATCCGTAGCTCCAGGTGGTGGGAGTAAGGTTGGTAGATGGCAGAAGGAAGGGAGGTGGTTGTCCGCGGCGGAGATGACCAAAAACATGTAACATGGGCTCTACACCCCAATTAGAAGGTCCACGATGATTGTCGTAGCATGACGAGTGTGATTGCGGTGGTCTTAAGGTGTTTCGAGGTGTGATGAGGTCGGACGACGTCGGAAATGGCGGTTGATGGTGGGTTTGTTTGACGAGGTGAAAAAATGATCAAAGCCCCAAATTTCTTTGGGGCTTTTGATCTGTGGGTTGTGTGGAGGTGGTTGCATGTTGTTTGGGTATGTGCAGTGCTGATGTGAGCTCACTGGAGCTCTCGCCGGACTTGGGGAAGACGAGGGGGGAGAAGGTGATAGAGTGGCCTAAACTACAATTTAAAGACCTAAACCTAACCTAGGAGGTGAGGGGAAGAGAAAGACTAAATTATTGGACGAAAGAGGGAGGGAATCCTCAAGGGCTTGCTTCCCCAGAGTCGAGGATGATGAAATCTTCGTTGATGGGAAGCAACGACAATGATGGAGGAAGGATTCCTACTGTGGTTGGCGAGGAGAAGAAGAAGATGAGGAACAAGGTAGGATGCCTAATTTGGCCGTTAGAGGTCTTGAAGAGAGGGATTGAGAAAGTTGCCGAAGCCAGTGGAGTTCGCGATCAGAGAGGAGGGAAGAAGGGGAATTCTGGCGTAGACCTGGCTGGAATTGACGTAGGAAGATGGGAAAACTTATATAGAGGTGCTTTTGACCCTCAATTTCCTAGAATCCGTGAGTTTAATCAAGAATTAGGCAACTTAGACCCATAGATTTATCAAGGTTGATTGAGCTTTGTGCAACAAATCAGCAGTCAAGATCATGTTCAGATGGAAGAGGATCTCTTCAACAATCCCTTCAATTTTAAAGGGATTCGATTAACAAATCAAGAACTCCTTAATTGAAGGTCGGTCAAAGGTGGGTTAGGTTTGGTGTTCATGATTTAGGAAACTAATGGCAGCAGGGACCTACTTGTGATGAAGATGAGAAAGTTAGGGCCTGTATGTGATAAAACCTGAAACCTAGGGGCTTAGATGTGAGAAATAGAGATTTTAGGGGTAAAAATGCAAACCAGGTCAAAATGGACTCTGATTAGGCCCACATTTTGGTGTTAACCTAATTTAGATCCAAAGAATCTAATGGTAAACTTATATTTAAGTTTTGACCATGTTTAACTAGGTAAATTGCACAGAAGCATGAATCAGGGTAAATTCCTGCCTAAATCTCTGTTTTTGTTTAAAATAGGTTCAGATGGTCAAAGTGAAGATACCAAGCCTCTTAGAATATTTTTTAATGAGTTTTAGGAGGTTTAGATTGAATTTATATCTATCAGAACCCTTTCAATTTGAGTGTGGCCGATAATTAGGGTTTCTAGTGACATTTTAATCCTCGAAATGCATGAAATCTTGATTCAATTATTCTGAGCTCACTTCTTGATCTTTAAGTTCATTTGACCCTGAATTAACCCCTGATTAACCTCTTGGTTAATTTGCATTTATGATGAGATGGTAAAATAACAGAATTAACCCCGTGTTCTTGTCTTCTTCTCAAATCAGTTCAGTATGGAATTACGATCCTTAGACGATCATTTAGGAGCATTTATCATTTGATTATGACTAATTTAAGTTAGTTATTGATGAGAGCCTCATCATGAGCCATAACTAGCTCATTTTGACACAATAAAGAAGATAAAAGCTCCTACATAACCTAGAAGAAGGCCTAACTGAAGAAACAAGTGCTCTAAGAAGAAAACATGAAATAAAGGTTAAAACTGCAATTTTACCATTGCAGTAGATAAACGGGATTTCTCAGAGGCAAAACATAGGTCAAATGGTCTAAATGAGATAAAAAGTGGGTTGAGTCAATCAGAAATGGGTTCATGTGCAATCTAAGAACTAAAAGACACTTGGTAACCCTAAAACAGACCCGCTTAAATTAACAAGGTTCCGGTTAGAACAAAAAGCAAGTAAACCCTCTACAAATCATGGAAAACCATACTCTAGGGTTTAGAACACTTAATTTGGCCTTTGGAACCTAGTTTGACCTAGATTAGGGTCCTAGCTCTTCAATTAACCTAATTTGGGTTTTTACGCAAAATATCCAGTCAAACGAGGTCAAACCTGAAATCTAACTTCTCCATTGGTTTCCTTAGGTCCAAATTAGGTTTATACCAAAATTTGGACCTAAGGAGAGGTCATCTTGACCTACTTTGCAAGTTAGTACACCCAAATCACAAAGAGGTCCCTATCTTTTGAATATCCTTGCAGAGAGCCCCCTAGGTTCCTCGCCTTCTTTGCAAACCGGTCCTGCCGCCATTGCTAGGGCAGAACCGAACTCCGGCGAGGTTCGGAGAGGGATTGCTCTCTAATCCCTCAGAGATTCCCTCCCAGAAATGGAAGGAGGATTCTCTGAGGAATTCCCTTCCTCATAAAGTCAATCACAATCGTTGGTGTGAACCCAATCTCTCGTGCGAACGCACGAGAGATTTGGGTATCCTAACTCCTTTCCATCTCCGGCGACCAACTTCAGGCAATTACGTGCCCTTCACGCCCTGCACACCAAGTCCAGCACCTATAAAACACCCCTCGGACCCGGCCACTCATCTTGAGCTTGATTTGGCCGAGTTCCCCCCTTCAATTCCTCTCCTCCTGCTCGGTCAAATACCCCAGCTAGCTCCGGCGAGCCTCCCTCCCCTCCCTCTTCGCTCTGCCACAAAACCAGTGGCAGAGTTAGCTTCCTGACCTCCCTCCGCGTCGCGCAGTACCAGCGCACGCCGCCTCAGCCCCGTCGTCGCCGCCGTTCTCCCCCACTGGGCGTCATCTTCTCCGGCGACAGCAAGTACTGCTGTCCGCCTTCTGTCCCCTTTCGTCCTTACAATTAGGTTAGAACTCCTCTCCATCCTATCCTCTCTCTTTTCCCCCTGTTATCTCATCTGATTACCCCTCGACCGACGCTGACCACCCTCATCTTCCACATCACCGACCGAACTCCGGCGAGCCGCCCACACCACTCCGCCACTCCACACGGCTCGCCAACCACCTCGTGAGCTCCACCTCACCACCAGGAACTCGCTCCACCCCACAACTGCCACTCCAGACCTCCATAATCACCCCCCGAACAACCCACCGTCTCCGGCCACAGGTTGACCTAGGCGGGCACGCCTAGGCCGACAGGCAACCTGCAGCATCACCCACCGCCTTCGCCGTGCTACGGCGAAGGTTTCCAGCCATTCTAATTGGGCCAATAGGCCGTTCTGTGGAAGTTCAGGTAAACGCTCCGGCCGCCATTAACAGTCGAAGCAGCAGGAAGCTTGGAGCAGCAGCAGGCGTCAGGCTTCCCAGGCGGCAGGTGCAGCAGACTCTCGCAAGAGTTGCGAGGTGACTGAGTTCAGCAAGGATCAGCAGCAGGGCCTTCAGCGTGGGCAATTGCACACGAGAGTCTGCGGGCGCACGCAAAGGAAGGGCGGAAAGTTTAGTCCCACATCGTGGAATCTCAAGGCACAGGTATGGTATAAAGCTTTTTTGTGATATACGTTTACTGCCTCGAAAGCACAGGGGTGAGGTCCCTCACTGACCCCACCCGCCTCGTCCGCGGCCTGACCACGCGGACCTGGCGGATCCGACCCGACCTAGACCTACGCACTCCTCGCGCATCACACACCTGCAGGTGCGCCTGGTCCCGGGTACGATCCGACCCGATTGAGACTGTGGCTCTGGGAGAGCGGTTAGAGTGAATTGCTTGAGAGAGAGACACGCGCGGGTAGAGGGAGAAGGGTTAGGTTTTGTTCCCCTGTGCAGGCAGGCTGATTGCAGGAGAAGGACGTGGCCGCTGCAGAAGAAAGGAGAAGCAAGACAAAGAAGAAGAAGAAAGCAAGACAAAGAAGAAGAAGAAGGCAACGAAGAAGGAAGAAAGCAAGACAGAAGAAGAAGAAAGAAAGAAGTCTTCGCAGGCGAAGGAGGAAAACAGAAAGGTTAGAGGTCTTCGCAGGAGAAGAAGAAGGACAAGGGAAGATTGCAAAGAGATCTGAAAGGCAAAGCAGAAGAAGAAAAAGAGAAAGAAAGATCACATTTAAGACGTCTGATACATAAATCAGACGTCTAATTCTATTTTTTTTACATCTTTCTTAAAAACTCTTTGAATCAATTATATTTGCATTTAACAGTTGTATTCTTGGGTTTTACAAAGTACTGAGTTTGCTCCCTGTGTTCGACCTCGGATACTCCGGTCTTCGAGTAATAAAAACTTTATATTTGTTCGAACGTTTTGTCGGTTATACTACAACATAATACGCTTTAAATCCGCACGAAACGTTGAAAAACATTTTGGCGCCGTTGCCGGGGAGCAACGGGCACTTGTAAAGCTTTTGAGTACAACTTTTCTATTTAATATCTGACTTAACTTCTCTTTTGTTGTGTTCAAACAGGGAAAGCAAAACAGAAAGGAAAGAATAGCAACTGCACAACAGACTGGAGCAGGTAATCTCCATAAGCCCTCCCCCTTAACCCTCTCACAATCCAAAAAAAAAAAAAAAAAAAAAAAAAAAAAGGGGGGAGAAGTCAACTTAGGGCTACCTGTCTTATATTTAGTAACTCATCAAGTTGCCTGATTTTCATTTCAACATATTTTTGTCTGTCATCCAACTAAGGCAACTAGGGCTAAAACTTTCTTGATTGAGCCCTAGGTGCTAAATTCTAAGGCAACTAAATTGGACCCATTAGAGCCAAGTTAGGATTGCAAAGCTAGGGTTTTTAGAGACACATCTTCTCTAAAATAAAGAAATAAACTTTCCAAAAAGAAGTGTGCCTAAACCGTGTTTGAAAATATTTATAAGAGGAACCCTAAGCAAATCAGGCTGATAATTCATGTGAATCATAAAAGGAAGGACCTAAAAGCTCTCAAAGGTGAAGTTGATCCCTCGGGTCAACCAACCTTAATATTAGGTCACTTTTTGCACTCAAAATACTTAAAAGTTCAAGTGGAACATTAAGCACCTTGATCTTAAAATAAAAAAAGGTAGACTTAAGAGGTCAAGATCCCCATTCGGGTCTACCTGGAACCGCAGTGACAAGAGAGGTCGGGTGGGGGAAACCCTGTAACCCGTAGGGACGCTCTACCGTGTAGGGGTCTTTGCGGGACTCTCCCTCTCTGGCTGCCCAGGTATTTCTCAGGTGGACGATCTTCTGATCCAGGGGTCCATCTGCCCCGAACCTCTATAGTCACCCAACAATTCTTGGGTGTCTTGATTGGGTCCAGTACCTTCTAATCTCATCACATCTTCCGGTGCATGTTTGGTAGGAGGTCCTTGAGACCACCTTTAAGACCTCCTCTAGATATTCATTCTCGCCGAGGCCAAGCCTCGACGCCCTTGTTTGTGCAGCAACCCCACCACATAAATCTTTCATCTGATTCAGACCCTGATTCTCCTCCTTCTCCCATCATGGCACAACCCATTGAAGATGAGAATAACCTTGAACACCAACTTCAACGCTTGAACGATCTCTTTCAGAACTTTGTAAACCCACCACAGCGACCTATGATGCGAGATCACTATAATCCCGCTGCGGTGGCAATTGAACCCCGAGTACGAATCCCAATTGGAGGACCCGATTCGGATCTAAAGCCCAATATGATTCATGCCATACCAAAGTTCCATGGGCTTAACTCTGAGGATCCATTCCAACACATTAAACAACTCAAGCATCTGGCCCAGACTTTCGGGTCAGATGTACAAAACCGGGATATCCTACTCATGAAAATGTTTTCGTTCCCCCTCTTGGACAAGGCCGCGCACTGGTATCAGACTCAGACCCGCCCGATCAACACTTGGGAGGAATTACAGTCCGAATTTTTGAAAAAATTCTTCCCTGTTGGCCGGACGAATGCCTTGCGCCACCAGATCACTCATTTCACTCAACAACAGGGAGAACCTCTTCACGAAGCTTGGGATCGATTCCTAGATCTCATGCGAAAATGTCCCCATCACGGAGTCCCTAAGTGGGAACAAGTCCAGTCTTTTTACCAGGGACTCCGTGAGGATATTCGTCTAATCGTCAATGCAACATGTGGAGGAAACATCATGGGCCAACACGAGGACACGGTGTGGGAGATTCTCGAAAACATGTGCGAGAACTCCATAAACAATGACTCCTTGGGCTTATTCGACAGGACGAATGCCCGCGCATCGACGAATCTAAGAGGGACACATGAGACGCAGGACCTGTCCACTTCTGTTGACCTGGAATTGATGGCCAGTCGGTTGGACAAGGTCTCTATCATAGAAAAGAAGGTGGACGAGCTAACTCGACATTTGCAGCAAGCCACCTCTGCACAAAACTCTTTTGCACGACCTCCTCTGGCAAGGGAAACAGTGCAAAACATCTATCACCAACCTGCCAAGGGGATGGGCCCCTATCCACCCCCGTCTACCTCCCAGACCGGAGTGACCTCCGATCCCGTCTACTCGAGTTGGGGGAACTCTGAACCCTCGTATTCTGACTTTCCTGAGGTTTCTCAGAACTGCGAGGACCTCAACGCCATCCAGAACGACCCATACTCCAATACCTACAACCCTGGATGGCGAAATCATCCTAACTTTCAGTGGGCGGGAAACTCTCAAAAACCACCATATCAACCCCGCCCACAAGCTCCTCGTCCATATCAGCCGCCTCAGCCTCGGCCCAATCCCACCTACCAATCTGGGCAAAATCAGGATCAACTGACTCTTATCCTTCAAACGCTGGCTGACATTCAAAAAACGAATGCGGCAATGCAAAAACAGCACAAGGACGAGATCACAGAGGTTCGCAACCAACTGGCCCAGATGGCAAATTCTCGCCAACCTGGCACCCTTCCTTCGCAACCTCTGCCCAACCCAAATAATGTGCCGACCCAGAGGCGCATTATGAATCCAAATCCAGGCCACGCACATTTGATTTATCAGGCCCCTGCTACTCCATCACCAGACAGGATGGAGGCTTCTACATCTTATGCAGAATTTCAGCAGCAGCCACCTCTCCTACCTAACCCAAACCAAAGTCAGGCTGGATTAAACTCTGTAACAACACGTAGTGGTAAAACAACACAAGACCCACATTATCTGAACCACTCCAAGCCTGATAATCGCCAAGACCCTAGGGTAGTCATCCAAGATACTACTGTCCCAGATCAAGAACCTGGACCTATCCTAGAGGAACCAGCTAGGATCCCATTTCCTGAGGCCTTGACCAAAGGAAAAAGGACAACCAAACCTGTGGCTCCTGAGGAGGATCTGGTCAAGCTCTTTGAACAGGTCCAGATAAACATCCCGTTGATGGATGCAATCCGCCACATACCGGCTTACGCAAGATTCTTGAAAGACATATGTACACCTAAACGTAAGCCGCGAACCAAGGATGGGAATCCGATTGTACTGTCAGAGCAAGCCAGCTCTGTCATCCTGAGCAAACTCCCACCCAAGGCTAAAGACCCAGGAACCCCCTTGATTTCTTGTAAAATTGGTGAAACCCAACTTGATAGAGCCTTACTAGACCTAGGTGCCTCCATAAATTTAATACCTACATCCCTCCTTGACCACCTTGAAGAATCTGAACTTAAACCCACTGAGGTGACATTGCAGTTAGCTGATCGATCCATCAAGTCACCCAAAGGTATACTCGAGGATGTCATTGTTAGGGTACGAGATTTTTATTTCCCAGTGGACTTCATAGTACTGGACATGGATGCACCTAAGAACCCAAGGAACACACCAATCATATTAGGGAGACCCTTTCTGGCCACTGCTAGGGCCAATATAAATTGCGAAGAGGGCCAGATAGAATTAAAATTTGGGAATCAAAATCTGAAGATTGACATTTTCAAAGCCCAACAAGGGATTAATTGCGGGGTTATAGAGGAAATTTGTGATGTCAAAGCCGTGGTTGATGAATTGCACATAGAGGACAACCTGATTATTCCTGATCAACCACTAGAAAGTCAAAAACCGCTAACAGAGGAGTGCGAACACAATTTAGACACACCTATGACTCCTACCATTGCTCCCGATACAAACCCTGAACTACCCGCTGCTGCTGACAATCCTGTTATGGAACTCAAGCCCCTTCCTGAACATCTAAAATATGTCTTTTTGGATTCAAATCAAACGTTTCCTGTGATTATCAATTCTCGACTCACACCTGACCAGGAACTCCGTTTGATTTCCGTTCTCCAGCAACATCGTAGAGCCATTGGATGGACTCTAGATGATTTGACTGGTATAAGCCCTTCATACTGCACGCATCGAATCTATACAGAAGAAGGCTCACGACCTTCAAGAGAAATGCAAAGGCGTCTAAACCCTAACCTACAGGAGGTCGTGAAAAAGGAGATCATTAAGTGGTTAGATGCAGGGATCATCTACCCGATCTCCGACAGTCGTTGGGTGAGTCCAACACAAGTGGTACCTAAGAAGGCAGGACTTACCATCATCACGACAGAAACCGGGGAAGTCATTCCTACCCGAATAGCTAATTCGTGGAGAGTCTGCATTGATTACAGAAGACTAAATTCCTCCACGAAGAAGGATCATTTCCCACTACCTTTTATTGATCAGATCCTCGAGAAACTAGCGGGAAATAGATTCTTCTGCTTTCTTGACGGGTACTCCGGTTACAATCAGGTGGCAATCCATCCAGAGGACCAAGAAAAGACCACATTCACCTGCCCCTTCGGGACGTACGCGTTTCGAAGGATGCCATTCGGTCTCTGCAATGCACCTGCAACTTTTCAGCGGTGCATGCTTGCCATATTCTCAGATATGGTAGGTGACTATCTGGAAGTCTTCATGGATGACTTTTCAGTTTTTGGACAATCATTTGACGATTGCCTCCAACACTTGGTCCATATACTCAGGCGGTGCATCGAGGTGAATTTGGTTCTTTCCTGGGAAAAGAGCCATTTCATGGTGCCTGAGGGAATTGTCCTGGGACATTTAATCTCAGAGAAAGGCATCCAAGTGGATCGAGCTAAGGTTAACCTGATTTCCAAGCTCCCTATGCCTAGCTCGATTAAGGACATCCGATCTTTTTTGGGGCACGTCGGTTTCTACCGTCGATTCATCCCTGATTTCTCCAAAATCGCGCGCCCCCTGACCAATCTGCTTTCCAAGGATGTGCCTTTCGGAATTTCCAAGGAATGCACTCAAGCATTTGAGATCTTACGTGACCGAGTCACCCAAGCCCCAATCCTACAGTCCCCTGATTGGTCTCAACCCTTTGAGATCATGTGCGATGCATCTGACTTCGCTGTAGGAGCGGTTTTGGGGCAGAAAATTGATGGGAAACCTGTGGTCATTTACTACGCCAGCAAAACACTGGATGAGGCTCAGCGTAACTATACGGTTACTGAGAAAGAGCTGCTGGCCGTAGTATTTGCCCTGGAAAAATTCAGATCATACCTTCTGGGTTCCCGTGTTATCATATACTCGGATCACACAGCTGTGAGGCATCTCCTAGCCAAGAAGGACGCGAAACCTCGATTAATCCGCTGGATCTTGCTGTTGCAAGAATTTGACATCGAGATTCGCGACAAGGCGGGAAAGCACAATGTGGTAGCTGATCATTTATCCCGCCTTCCTCCTGAAATTATTGATCCGTCCGGACCTATTACAGAACATTTTCCTGATGAGCACCTCCTGACTATCAGTACAAGTCTTCCATGGTTCGCCGATATTGTTAATTACCTGGCATCACATCAGATTCCGCCCGATTGGTCGAAGGCCAAAAAGGACAAATTGCGTTCTGATGCCAAGTATTACCTATGGGAAGACCCGTATCTCTTCCGCATTGGTGCTGATCAGATAATCCGACGATGCGTCACGGAAATGGAAATCAAAGACATACTCTCATTTTGCCATGACCAGGCATGCGGTGGACATTTTTCGGGACATAAAACCGCATCGAAAGTCCTCCAGTGTGGTTTCTACTGGCCCACAATTTTCAAAGATGCATACAATCACTGTAAGGCATGTTCCCGTTGCCAGACTCTAGGCAACATGAGCCATAGAGACAGGATGCCTCTACAGCCGATCTTGGTATGCGAAATTTTTGATATTTGGGGGATTGATTTCATGGGACCCTTTCCTACCTCGGATGGCTTCGAATACATTTTACTAGCAGTTGATTATGTTTCCAAATGGATAGAAGCCATTCCGACTCGAACCAACAATCATAAAGTCGTTATAAAATTCCTTCATCAAAACATTTTCTCAAGGTTCGGGATTCCGCGTGCTATAATTTCCGACGGAGGGACCCATTTTACAAACGCTCAGTTCAGGTCACTAATGATCAAATACGGGGTGTCGCACCGAATCTCTACTCCTTACCACCCTCAAACTAATGGTCTAGCTGAGCTATCTAACCGAGAGATCAAGAAGATCCTTCAGGTTACTGTTCGACCTGATAGAAAAGATTGGTCTTCTCGGCTTCCGGAAGCATTGTGGGCCTATAGGACAGCCCACAAGACCCAATTAGGAATGTCTCCCTTCAGACTAGTGTACGGGAAGGCATGTCACCTCCCCGTCGAATTGGAGCATAAAGCCTATTGGGCAGTACGGACCTGTAATCTCGACCTTTCTAAGGCTGGAACCCACAGAAGATTTCAAATGAGCGAGATCGATGAATTACGCCACGACGCATATGAGAACTCGCGAATTTACAAAGAACGGGTTAAAGCTTTTCACGACAAACACATTTCTAGAAAGGTCTTTCATCCTGGTCAAAAAGTTTTACTCTTTGATGCTCGACTCAAACTATTCCCAGGAAAGCTAAGATCCAAGTGGGTCGGACCCTACCTAGTCCGCCAAATCTTCGGAAATGGAGCTATTGAAATCAGCCCACTCAGCCACGATTCTGAACCATTTGTCGTGAATGGGCAGAGACTCAAGCCGTTCATTGACATGACCGATATAGATTTGACTGAGTCATCCTTTACCCTCCTTTCCTCTTGAGCTCATTACGCCCAGCCGATGGCGTAAAACTCAGCGCTTAACGGGAGGCAACCCGTCATTCTTTGAAAAACCTGAAACCGTTTCTGACATCGCTATGCGGAATTCATATTGCACTTTAGGGTTCACCCATTAGAACAGCCGACTTCACCTCAGGTATACCTACCCGAGATTAGAAATCGTTCGCAACAAGTCGCTTCGACCCATTCACTCACCACACACCTGTCCTAACACATGAACTAAGCTGAATTCGAACCCACCTAATTTACAATGGGGACATTGCAAATCTTAGGCATGGGGGGGTATGAAAGTGCAAAATGTCAGAAAATTCATATCAAGAAAGGGTTTCATTCATAAAAAAAAAAAAAAAAAAAAAAAAAAAAAAAAGGGGTTTGATAGAGGGGAGGAACAATTCAGGGTCATACAAATGAGAGGAGAAAAAGAAAGAGCAAAAAATAAAGAAAGGAGCACAAAAGGAAAAGAAAAAGAAAAAGTCATTAGTAAAAGATTAAGGGGTTAACTGAAGTTCTAGACCGAGTCAAGAAAAAGAAAAGAAAAATGCTACAGAGATATAACAAGAGATTAGCGGGAACGCTGGTCTTAGGCCTCTTGGGCTAGATTTTTAGCTTAAAAATTCACGTATCCGTTAAAATCTGGACAATCCTCAAGAGGTTGAGGAAAATGCGAAGCTTAAGTATTAGGTCTAAGGCTTAGGAAGTATTCGGCCTCGTTAACTGACCTCCGGTTTGCGGGATTCGGTAACCTAAGCACCCAAATTCACACACAGTCTGGTTCAGTGCGCATAAATATTCAAAACACGCAAGAGCGTTTAATATTCTGAAAAAGTCACCTAGATTAGGAGCGGCCAATCAACACAAGTTGATTTGGACAAGTTCCCAGCGCAGAGAGGCGGGAAATTCCCCTCGAAGATGCGTAACAACATATCATCTCCTCGGTGCTTGTCTCTTAGGATATTTAAATATCCTACTGGAGGCATGTAAGCACTCTGTTGGTTCAGACACCATGGGTGGCATTATCACGAAATGTCAATCGCCAGGGTCTGAATTCAGCCACGGAACGCCATGGGCGGGATTATCTCGAAATCTCGAAAGCCAGGGTTCCGGGGGTTGCCATGGGCGGGATTATCTCGAAATCTCGAAAGCCAGGGACCTTTGAGGATTGATGATGGGGACGAGGAATCCGATACAGACCGTGTTGAGAAGCTAATCCGAAGCTAGAAATAAAAAAGAAAAGAGAGAGAAAAGCTCTCCAAACAAATAAATCTTCTATCTCTCTCTTACAAAAAACGCACTGCAAACTGAACTTAGGCTAAAAATATCTCAAGCACGGGTGCTTTAACCGCGGAGTCCAACAAACCCTAGGTTAGGTTCTGTGGGCCGTAGAAACCTTTGCAGAAGACTGAGGCTAAAGCGGAACAGGTCCGGATTTTGGTTGGTACTTGAGTACCTCTAGGCCTATTGTCGGCATTCCCACCTAATCACAAAAGAAAAGGAGAAGCACTTATCATTGTTGACAACATTCAGGGTCTAGAACGGAAGTTAAAACTTTGAAATTTTGCTAAGGGACTAGCAAAAGCTAGGCATGGGGGTATGATGAGAGCCTCATCATGAGCCATAACTAGCTCATTTTGACACAATAAAGAAGATAAAAGCTCCTACATAACCTAGAAGAAGGCCTAACTGAAGAAACAAGTGCTCTAAGAAGAAAACATGAAATAAAGGTTAAAACTGCAATTTTACCATTGCAGTAGATAAACGGGATTTCTCAGAGGCAAAACATAGGTCAAATGGTCTAAATGAGATAAAAAGTGGGTTGAGTCAATCAGAAATGGGTTCATGTGCAATCTAAGAACTAAAAGACACTTGGTAACCCTAAAACAGACCCGCTTAAATTAACAAGGTTCCGGTTAGAACAAAAAGCAAGTAAACCCTCTACAAATCATGGAAAACCATACTCTAGGGTTTAGAACACTTAATTTGGCCTTTGGAACCTAGTTTGACCTAGATTAGGGTCCTAGCTCTTCAATTAACCTAATTTGGGTTTTTACGCAAAATATCCAGTCAAACGAGGTCAAACCTGAAATCTAACTTCTCCATTGGTTTCCTTAGGTCCAAATTAGGTTTATACCAAAATTTGGACCTAAGGAGAGGTCATCTTGACCTACTTTGCAAGTTAGTACACCCAAATCACAAAGAGGTCCCTATCTTTTGAATATCCTTGCAGAGAGCCCCCTAGGTTCCTCGCCTTCTTTGCAAACCGGTCCTGCCGCCATTGCTAGGGCAGAACCGAACTCCGGCGAGGTTCGGAGAGGGATTGCTCTCTAATCCCTCAGAGATTCCCTCCCAGAAATGGAAGGAGGATTCTCTGAGGAATTCCCTTCCTCATAAAGTCAATCACAATCGTTGGTGTGAACCCAATCTCTCGTGCGAACGCACGAGAGATTTGGGTATCCTAACTCCTTTCCATCTCCGGCGACCAACTTCAGGCAATTACGTGCCCTTCACGCCCTGCACACCAAGTCCAGCACCTATAAAACACCCCTCGGACCCGGCCACTCATCTTGAGCTTGATTTGGCCGAGTTCCCCCCTTCAATTCCTCTCCTCCTGCTCGGTCAAATACCCCAGCTAGCTCCGGCGAGCCTCCCTCCCCTCCCTCTTCGCTCTGCCACAAAACCAGTGGCAGAGTTAGCTTCCTGACCTCCCTCCGCGTCGCGCAGTACCAGCGCACGCCGCCTCAGCCCCGTCGTCGCCGCCGTTCTCCCCCACTGGGCGTCATCTTCTCCGGCGACAGCAAGTACTGCTGTCCGCCTTCTGTCCCCTTTCGTCCTTACAATTAGGTTAGAACTCCTCTCCATCCTATCCTCTCTCTTTTCCCCCTGTTATCTCATCTGATTACCCCTCGACCGACGCTGACCACCCTCATCTTCCACATCACCGACCGAACTCCGGCGAGCCGCCCACACCACTCCGCCACTCCACACGGCTCGCCAACCACCTCGTGAGCTCCACCTCACCACCAGGAACTCGCTCCACCCCACAACTGCCACTCCAGACCTCCATAATCACCCCCCGAACAACCCACCGTCTCCGGCCACAGGTTGACCTAGGCGGGCACGCCTAGGCCGACAGGCAACCTGCAGCATCACCCACCGCCTTCGCCGTGCTACGGCGAAGGTTTCCAGCCATTCTAATTGGGCCAATAGGCCGTTCTGTGGAAGTTCAGGTAAACGCTCCGGCCGCCATTAACAGTCGAAGCAGCAGGAAGCTTGGAGCAGCAGCAGGCGTCAGGCTTCCCAGGCGGCAGGTGCAGCAGACTCTCGCAAGAGTTGCGAGGTGACTGAGTTCAGCAAGGATCAGCAGCAGGGCCTTCAGCGTGGGCAATTGCACACGAGAGTCTGCGGGCGCACGCAAAGGAAGGGCGGAAAGTTTAGTCCCACATCGTGGAATCTCAAGGCACAGGTATGGTATAAAGCTTTTTTGTGATATACGTTTACTGCCTCGAAAGCACAGGGGTGAGGTCCCTCACTGACCCCACCCGCCTCGTCCGCGGCCTGACCACGCGGACCTGGCGGATCCGACCCGACCTAGACCTACGCACTCCTCGCGCATCACACACCTGCAGGTGCGCCTGGTCCCGGGTACGATCCGACCCGATTGAGACTGTGGCTCTGGGAGAGCGGTTAGAGTGAATTGCTTGAGAGAGAGACACGCGCGGGTAGAGGGAGAAGGGTTAGGTTTTGTTCCCCTGTGCAGGCAGGCTGATTGCAGGAGAAGGACGTGGCCGCTGTAGAAGAAAGGAGAAGCAAGACAAAGAAGAAGAAGAAAGCAAGACAAAGAAGAAGAAGAAGGCAACGAAGAAGGAAGAAAGCAAGACAGAAGAAGAAGAAAGAAAGAAGTCTTCGCAGGCGAAGGAGGAAAACAGAAAGGTTAGAGGTCTTCGCAGGAGAAGAAGAAGGACAAGGGAAGATTGCAAAGAGATCTGAAAGGCAAAGCAGAAGAAGAAAAAGAGAAAGAAAGATCACATTTAAGACGTCTGATACATAAATCAGACGTCTAATTCTATTTTTTTTACATCTTTCTTAAAAACTCTTTGAATCAATTATATTTGCATTTAACAGTTGTATTCTTGGGTTTTACAAAGTACTGAGTTTGCTCCCTGTGTTCGACCTCGGATACTCCGGTCTTCGAGTAATAAAAACTTTATATTTGTTCGAACGTTTTGTCGGTTATACTACAACATAATACGCTTTAAATCCGCACGAAACGTTGAAAAACATTTATGATGAATGATGATGTTACCATAAATATTAAATCAATACATAGAACTACTGATTCCATAAGTTAGATTACATAAATTACAAGTATAAGTACGTATTTATATTAGTGTTACATATGTACATAATAAGATTAAATAAGCTTATATACAATACATATACCTTTGTACACTACATAATTGAACTATAAAGAAGTTAATTCACATGATAAATAATATAATTAATATTTTTAAGTTTTTAATTAGATTTATTCATATATATATATGCTATATATATATACATATATATACTCTATATACATAGTATACATATATGTATATATATAAGTTATACATTATAAGATTAATATTATACAATATAATTATGGTTATTAATATGTTTGAAATAAGTTAAATTATTAATTATAAGAATATAGTATAAATTAGCTTATTAACTAATTAACTTACTAATTTTAATTTATGTTAAATTACTAATATAAATTATTAACTTAGAGTATTATACATATATTTGTATATTACTTAAATATATCATACATATATTATCCTACCTAATACATAGCTTTAGTTAGGAATTTAAGTTAGTTTAACTTATAAATATACACGCATAATGCATAAATATATATACATAAGTTATATACATATACAAATTATATAGTTTAGTTTACATAATATATACATATACAATATAACTTAGTATAAATATACATTATAACTTATTTACATATAAATAATGTATATGTATAATCTATACATAATTCATATACATATAAGTTAATATATAATATTAACTTATGAATATGTAGGTGTGTTTACACTACATACAAAAAGCATTTGGGAGTATTTTGGAGTTTTTCTAATTTTCTTTTATTTTTGATTTTCTAGGGAAAACTAAAAGACATAAAGTTAAGGAGAAAGGGATGACACTCTTTTTGTTCTGTTTTTAAATTTTTATTTCTAAACCTAAGGTAACCTGAATTTCTACTGGTGTTTTCTACTAATAAAGACCTAGAAACCTAAAACTAACTACACACCCACATTCCATATATATTATTTTCACTCACTACATTATTTATTTATTTATTTACAATATTTTTTTATTTTTCACCATATTTATAGTATAAACGCTGAGAAAAGGCTGATAAATGGTTAGAAATTGGAAACAAGCCTTACAAATCATCTAAAAATGCTGGAAAGAATAGATTTGACATACTAAGCTTCCAATAACTTAAAGAAGTTAGAATCAAACTCAGATTATGGATTAAACATTGAAATTCACATGAAACAATGTTTTTATACAGATATCAGATTACACAATTGCTGATAGAGATTTCAATCATATTTAAAATGAATTTCAAACTTTTTCCAAAGTCAAATACAACTTGCACACATAGTTGAAAGCTTATTTTAACATTAAATCATCTACCAAACTCAATTGAACTCCATTTTCATCAAGATCTATTGCAGGTTTGTGTTCACGGCGTAGATTGCATAAAAGATGAATGCGTTGTAGTATAGCGCGAAATATGTCTCGAGCAAATAATTAACGGAATTGGTGAGTCTCGGTTATCACAGGGAGGCAAAGGGAACTTTTGATTTCATGTGTTTATTTCAAATATAAAGGCTAAGTAAAAGGAACAATCAATCACAATATTTATATCATAAGAAGAGATTGAACATAAACTGGATACATGTATTTGAATAAAACATAAAATAAACAAACTACTGTTGTAACAGAACAAGGGCACCACGGGTGGTTTGTGGTGGCCTTTTGGAGAGGTTAAGAAGAGCAATAATGATCCGTCGGGGTGGCCCAACGGACGCTTTAGATGGAGATGCAGAGCCAAATGTAGAGAAGACGGGAAGAAGAAGAAGAAAGAAAGGTTGAAGAAGGAGGAAGAAGAGAAGTAAGGGAATGCCTTCAAAGGGGGCTTTTTGGGCTCTTTTTATAGCTTTTGTGGCGTGTAAAGAGGGCATTTGGCCCCCTTAATCTCGTGCAAAAACCTTCCAAATCCTTGTTTTTCCCCTAGTTCACTCTGATGCTGCCACGTGGCACTTCGTGGAGCGTTGATCCTCCATCACACGGCCGCAGATCGCCTGCGTGCGCCCTTCGCATTTCAACCTCAACTGTTCGATCTTATAATCGGACTGCTTATGCGCACTTGCCTCGCCTTCCTAATCTCGCAAAACACGTGCGATCGCGTGTCCGCCTGCGGTGTGCTCTGATCGCGCCACGTGGTAGCGCCTTCGCCCTTCGATCGCGCAATTGCTCCTGCACGCGCCCACACAGCCAATGCTGGTTCAATTTCGTGTAATGCACAGCTCGAACCCTCATCCCACGCTTACGCGTGCATGCATAAGCCAACACGTTGCGTAAACCTTTTGTTATATATATTTGTTTGTTTCTATTTATGCTTATCCGATCTGGGCGGGCGATGTGTCACGCTAGTGGCCGTTGGATGAAGATCCAACGGTCCACAGCGTGTGGTGAGTTCTTCTTGGATGGGGCGGTGGTGAGGGAGCGGCTGTGATGGTGCTTCGTGATGCCATCATGGCCGTTCATCTTCTTTTCCTTGTATCTGGTGATGTAGGCCTCCGATTGAATTGATTTCTGTGCCGTTGGGCTGCGAACATCGATCTGGATCCATCTGTACGGTTGGATTTGTCATCTGAGGTTTGAATCTTCTTTAATTTGCCCCTTGGCTCTTGATCTTCTGCATATTCCCTAGGGTGCTATGAGAGTTTGATTGATGCGATCTTGGAAGCGTTGGACTTTCGTCGTAGTTCTGAACAGATCCATGCGGTTGAATCGGTCATCTGCAGCCTCGAATTACTTGCAATGAGTGATACCTCTCAAATAGCACAGTTTTATGCATAAAACACATATATCAACTACGATGTAGAATACGATGCATATGCATGCAGAATGTTCATGTTAAGCTAAGTTCTGGCTTAATTCAGGCGAATTATGGCCTATGATTGCTGTGCAATTAGTTTGCAACTAAGAATTTGTCTAGACCATAGATCAGCTGCTATTGTCAGATGAGAACTCAATCTTTTAAGCATGTCATTTGTATTCCAGACTTCATACCATTAGGTCTAGGATGTAGATCTATATACAAACTTCTCTAGAAAAATTCATGTAAGCTTATAACATCAAAACTCATATCAAATCCTGAATTAAAATTAGTTGTAGCCTTATCTAGAGTAGAACAGCTGCAGCTATGATTATGCAGCAATCATAGGTCTTAATTAACCTAAATTAGGCTAAAACTTAGCATTAGTTAGGGTAATTCATGCATGCATAAGCATTATCTACATCTTTACTGCTTTACCTTAGCTATGCATAAAATAATATTATAATGTGCTGACTAAGTGCATTATGTCAATTGTAGGCAATAAGCTAATCAGAAGTTGGATCAGGAATAATGGGTGTTGCAGCAAGACTAGAGCAGAAGACTTAGATTAGATGTAGGAATAGTGATGTAAGGGAGTTAAGGTATGCTACTCTACTAAGTAGAAATAAAGCAGTAAAATATGAAGAGCTTAGGTCCATCCTAGCCCTACGATAGCTTAGAAACTTCCCACAAGCCTTAGCCACCCTTAGATTAGGTCACAGCAACCTAGGAAACCCTAAAACCCTAGCTCCAACCCTTATCTGGACGTCCAAATGAATTATAGGATGTCCAGAACCCTTAGCCAACTCCCGCACACCTCAAACCCACTTCTGCAGTGTTATTGGACGTCCAGACACTTTGTCAGATGTCCAATTTCTGTACAATACCCCAAATAGAACCTAGAATTCCCCCTAACTCAGATTGGACGTCCAGAATTGAACTCTGGACTTCTAATTTTTGAGTATAAGTTGTCTGATTTTATTTTTGGACGTCTGGAACTAGTCTCCAATTCTTGTTTTGAGATTCAAGCCTTGATCTTGGATCTCTAGCTCCTTAGACCCAATTCTAACCCTATAGGAACCTAAATTAAGGTACCCTAAGCCTAGTACATCACCTCTAGACCTCCCTAAGGACCTAATTAGGTCCTCACTGAACCCAATTGACTTAGATGAAAGTCAATTACCATCACCTAAGCCAATTGGACTCATTGAGTCCAATTGAGCTCAGATCTCAACCTACACAAGTCCAATTGGACTTAGTGAGAGTCCAATTGACCTAAACCCAACCTAATTGAGTTATTTCACTCTCAATTAGGTTCACACTCATTCAATTAAACTTAGGTTAAGTTTAATTGCAATTTCCCCTTAGCAATTAGGGTTTGCAACCCTAATTCAAGGCATACACCTACCCAAACCCTTTAGGACCTAACGTAGACCTCTTAGCCACCTAGGGAACGACCACACACACACACCCATTCACGCACACACACTCCTCTAGAGTTCTCTAGGACTCTCTTCAAGTGGTGCTAACTCTTGGTTGCCAAATTTAGCAACCAAGAGGCAATCAATTCTTAGATCCACCTTTTGTGGATCTAAGAACCACTTCGTCCACTCTTGGCTGGCCACTCAATGAAGCTCTCTCTAGAGAGTTCCATACTTCTCTAGAGAGACTCCCTTAGGTCTATACAAAGACCTAAGGGGTGGCCATTTGCACCCATCCATTTCCTTGGCATTCATTCCACTTAGGCTAGCCACTTCCATCTCCACTCCACCTCCATGAGTTGAGAACCACCATGAAGGTCACCATCTCCATGCCAGGATGCTGGATCACTTCTCCAACCTCTCTCCAAGGGTCGGCCTAAGCACCATTGGTCGCCCCTCCTTCTCCTCTCAACCATTCCAAGGCCATCGGAGCCCACCTCCGAATGCCCTCACTTTCTGATAGATTAGTAGCTAGCTCTCTATATTTACTGCTTTCATTTACTGCTTAGTAGTGTAGTCCTTATTCTCCCCCAATGATGCATGCAAAATCCCCCCATAGATTCCTGTATGCGATTGTTTTCTGGTAGCTAGATTTACATTTTCAAGCATTCCTGTACAAGCTTTCCTCTACATTCCATGTTGCAAACACTCCTCTGAATGAATGAATAAAAGATACATTTTTATATATATCTCTATGTTTGAGATCACCATGAGCTTATTGGTTGCCATCTTTTCTGCATGATTCAAGTTGCCAGTTTTTTCACTCATATATATTGCAACAAGTATGTCGGTTCCGAAAAATATAGAAAACCTAACTATAGATGCATTTTTTGTAAACAGCCACCACATAACTAGAATTGTGCGCACCAAAACTCAGACTTTTACCTTTGTTATCTATTTAACACACGCGCACGTAATCAGAATTCATAATAGAAGTGGTGAAGTCTTAATTCGAAGATTGGAAATCGGCGTGCGATTTTAAATAAAGTAGAGCGATAAAAGATCGATTTCAGAATTAAACAAATGCCTCCCAGAGATGAACGACCAGGACTCAAAGTCTCGTTATCTTTTTATAAATATTTTTGTTTGATCATATTGTGTGCTATACTACGACGCTTTTCCTATCAATACGCACTCTACGATTGCTAAACAATCTACTATTCAAAACCATCAGACTTGTCTTGAAAGCTTGAAACTATCTTTAAAGCATTCCGATGCATTGCGTACACATATGATATCATCTCAAACTCATTCAATCCATTAAAAATCAATTTAAAATCTCAGGTCTTCTAGATCAGCCTAGAACCTGAGGATTGAAGCCAAAATCCCAGATCGAACTCAAATCCACTAAAAACCAATCTTAAGTGTCGCAAACATCCATTAGAAGTTCTAGAACTCTTTCCATCTCAGATCAAAACACCTTAAATCAAGAAACCTTAGTTTGATCCTCCTGTCTCACTATAGACAACGTGGATAGGAGAGAAACCAGTTAGTGAAATCTCCTTAAGACAAGCTCCAGATCTTATTTATGACCTATGAAACCTCAATCGAACCCAAATTAATAGATTAAAACCAACGTGAGTGGATTAAGATGTTGCCCCAGGTGGGCTTTTGATCTTGTGTTGCTAAGGTGATCTGATCACCTAATCATTCTACACACCATTGATCAGTGTTTAGGATGATTGGGTGATGCTCTGAATAGATTTAGGTCATTGTGAGAGCCTTGAAGCAGTGCATCAAAAACCCATGGCTCTCACTACCTATGCGAAGAGGAAAAACAGTAACTGAGATCAAAATTAGGTACAAAACCATCACTCGATCAAAATCCAATCAAATAACTTCGGATCAATCACATTACATCCAATTAGGCTCTCAATTCACACAATTGAATCAGATTAAAACCAAATTGTACTTTAAATAGTTTGATCAAACGTGAGAACCAAATCCAATTTAATCGGTTGAGTTATACTCAATTCAGACCAGGGGAGGACCTTGTGATCAGGTGTAACGTATGGGAGGCCTACTAATGGATTTGCGTGCCATGAGACTTAGAAGCTAGAAAGCTTTTGTCACGACCTGTTCCTGGCTTCCTCCAGAACCCGAGAATGGTTCGCCTCGACGAACCCCAAGACCCTGTTGTCCAACGAGAAACAACCAAATGCATACTCATTCCACAACCACACGAGTAATGTAAGTAAGTAGAAAATATATAACTGACAATAAAAGAAAGAGAACAGCAAACCACTAGATTTTTACATTACACAGCGGAATACTACTGTTACAAATATAATCATCACAACAGGGAACTAGTAGAAATATAACCGAATATAACCACAAGCTACAGGTACTCACCACAACAAAACTCTCTGCAGCGAAACAAAAGAAAGGAAACTATGGCTGGGCTTGACTGGGCCCAGTGCCCTCAACAGGCGGTGGTTCTGGTTGCTCGAATCCTAGACCTGAACATGGTTACAAAATCCGGGGTCAGCTAACGCTGAGTAGAGTGGTGGTTAAGTCATCTATATGCAACATAATCAAAACAGTAACCAGCTAAACATACAATTGTCGGTTATTTATTTTCATCCATTTCCAATTATCTGGTTTATGTGTTTGCTCAGTTATTTATTTTCAGGTTCCATGATATTGTTCAATCTTCTTGTTCCCTAAGGGAACGATCTTGCTTGTAGTTCTCCTGCGATGCAGGATGTACACGTGGCACTCTCCTGGCAGGGAGAGTCCCCCGTGGCAGTCCTACACCCGGTATACCACCCTGAGGTCACGGTCTTGACGTAGCGGTGACTACGGCATGTGCGATAAGTGCACGGGTAGCTACCCCACACTGGCACTGGTGATGATGGGCAATCGCAGTGCTGCTTTTGCGTGTCTTTATGTTAATTATAATACAATCGTTATAGTATAAGATGAGACAGCTACGGTTGTCATTACCATACAATTTTTTTTTACTCGGAAATAGTTTTCCCGAGGTCGAACTTAGGGAGCTACTGGAATTCTAGAAGTACAAGGTTTCTTTATTGAATTACAAAAATAAAAGAGATAGAGAGAGAGGTTTTTGTCTTGGCTTTTTCTTCTTCTCTTCTTCTCTTTGTGCCTTCTCTCTGATCCTTCCCTCTTCTTCTCTTCTTCTGCTCATCTCTGTCTTCTTCTCTTCTTTCTTCTTTTCTTCCTTTGCCTTTCTCTCTTTACAGGTCTTCTTCTTCCTTGGCTCTGTTTGCCTTCAATTCCTCTTCTTCTTATGCTTGTCTTCTATTTCTTTTCTTCTTCAGTTCTTCTTCTTTTTCTCGTCTCTATCTTCTGCTCTTCAGCTGCAAGGTCTTCTCTTTCTTCCTTCTTCTCTTTTCTTTCTCTTTTCTTCAGCTGCGGAGCCTTCTTCTTTCCTTCTTCTTCTTCTTTTCTTCCTTCTGCTTTATCTCCTCTGAAGGTTCATCCGTCGTCTGATACAGCCGTCAGATGACTTAAACTGCGGTCTGCTACAGTGCTTCTCCTCTTTTCCTTCTTTTACTGCTTCTTCTTCTTTGGCGAGCCTTCTTCTTCTTCTGCTTCTTCTCTTCTCCTTCCTGTGGCTAAGTGCTGAGCCCTTCTCCTTCAGCGCTCCTATCCTGCACATAAGGGGGAAGCAAAACCTATCCCCTCCCTTTACCCGCACGTATCTCTCTCTCTCTCTACAAACTGCTCACAGGAAGCTCTCCCAAAGCCGCGGGTTAACGAGTTGGGTTGCGTACCGGGACCAGGCGCACCGGCGTGATTTGGTGCGCGAGGTGTGTGTGGGTAGTGTCGGGTCAGATCCGCCGGGTCCACATGGTGAAAACGCGGACGGGGTGTGTGATGGGGCGCGGGACCTCACCCCAGGTGTATCGGAGGCGATAAGGTAAAAACACAAAATCAATTTAAATGGGTGCGGCGCTTCGAGAACTTACGATGTGGGACTAAACTTCTACTTCTTCTCGCGCGCGCCCGCAGGAAGACTGCGACCTCACTTCAGCAGCTGCATCCTTGTTTCCCCTCGCGTGCCAGCTGCTTGCCTTCACCCGAGTCTCCCCAATTCGCATCAGCTGGAGACCTGACGCTCTGAAGCCTGGAGCTCGCTTGGAATCTCCTTGAGTCGTCGCCAATGGCGGTCGGGGAAGCAGATCTGTCCAGCACAAAAAGGGCCTCTCGACCTAATCAGACCACAGGGGAACCTTCGCTGTGGCACAGCGAAGGTGGTGCGAGGTGCAGCAGGCCGTGGGACGGCCTAGGCGTGTGTGCCTAGGTCGTCTTGTGGTCGGAAAAGTGGGTTTGATCGGGGGTGAGTTGTGGAGGTGTAGAGTGGCAGTGGAGGGGCGGAGGTCGTTTGGTATGATGAGCCGGAGCTTTTGGGACAGTTGGCGAGTTGCATGGGGTTGTGGGATGATGGGGGCGACTCACCGGAGAGTGGCCGGAGGCAGGGAAGGTGAGGGTGATCAGGCATGGTCGTGGGGCAATCAAGCAAAATAGATTGGGGAAAATAAAGAGGGGAAGAAGGGGAGTAAATGTAACCTACCTACAGGGATGAAGGGGGGAGGGCGGAGCCGCCGGGTCGTACCTGCCAGAGCTGGAGAAGAAGAACCCAGGGGGAGAGAGCGGCGACGAGGAAGTGGGCAGGGAGGCGTGCGCTTGGTACGGCGCGACGCGGGAAGATTGGGCGAAGATGGCTCTGCTGCTGGTATTGCAGCAGAGTGACGAGAAGGAGGAGGAGTGGCCGCCGGAGCTGGTGGGTTTCCTGTCGGAGTGGGGAGAGAGGAAGGGTTGGGGGTTTCTCCGCCAAGACCAGACTGTAAGAACCGGCTGGCGATGCTGGTTCTTATAAAGGCGGTGACGGAGAGGCGGATGCAGGCTGGCGACGTGCGCCCCTCGCCGGAGTATGGTCGGAGACGAGACCCATACCTTCCACGCATTCGCACGGAAGGTGTGGGGGTCGTCAGGCAGCATGGCTGAGTCCCTGCGACGGCAGACGTCGCAGGGAACTCCGCGTTCACTTTGTAGGACGTCCCCCTCACCCTGCACGGTGCCATGCTCTGCGCAAAGTCGCCGGAGCATGGTGCTACGTAGAGACTTGCAGGAGGGACCAAAATGCAAAGAACGACGAGGAAATTGGGGGCCAAAATGCAAGGATTTCGAAAGTTAAGGGTCAAAAAGTAAATGATGACGACCAAATTGCAAAGTCGGTCAAGGAGGTCTCTTCTTAGGCTCAAGTTTTTATACATGACTATGTTGAACCTAAGGATTTTAATGGTGAATTTTTTTTCTAGGTCAGACCATGTTTGACTGGCCAATTTATGTAAAAACCCAAATTAAATCATTAATTGGGCATGGTTCTCAATGTAGGTCAAAATGGATTTATAAGGCCAAATTGAAGGTTCTAAACCCTAGAGATTATTTTTATATGAATTTTAGAGGGTTTAGTTGATTTTTACCCTACCTCGAACCTCATGATTGAAGTGGGTTTGTTTTAGGTTACAGAATGTCATTTAATTCCTTGGAGTTGCTGTAGCCCTTGTTAAGTCAGATCATCCCACTTTCTTTCTTATTAGGTTAGTTTGACCTGTGTTTGGACCTTTAATTATCCTGTTTGCAAATTGTGTTGGTGAAATTGCATTTTTACCCCTTATGACTTGTTTTCTTTTTGAACTCAGAATTCTCTGAGTTAAGCCTTTCTTTGAGTAATGTAGGAGCTTTTTCTTGCATATCTAGGTTAGATTGTGCTAGTTAGGGTTCATGATGAGGTTCTCATCAGGCACGCTGTCAGTCATTTCTGCTAGCAAGTGACGGAGCTGTTTTCACGCATTTTGAAAGTCGTCAGAATTGAAGTATAGTCGCGCAAAATTGTTCGTCAAAAATTAAGTTTAAAAAGATAACGAGACTTTGAGTCCTGGTCATTTGTCTTTGGGAGACATTTGTTTACTTTTGAAATCGATCTTCTTTTGCTCTACTTTGTTTAGAATCGCATGCCGGTTCGTGATTATTACGTATTTAGGTATGACATGCTTTGTTGCAAGAATATTAGGAGTTAGAAACAGGCAACTTGAATTAAGAAAAAAGAATGATAATTATTAAGCTCATGGTGATTTCAAACATATATATATATATACATATATACATATATATATATATATATATATATATATATATATAGATACATACATATATATCTATATACATACATATATATATATCTATACATACATACATACATATATATATATATATATATATATATATATATATATATATATATATATATATATATATATATGAATTTTCATTCATTCCATTGGTGAGTTGTTTGCAACAAGAACTTTAGAGGAAAGCTTGTACATAAATGCTTGAAATGGAAATCTAGCTACCAGAAAACGACTGCATATAAGAATCAATGGGGGGATTTTGCATGCATCATTAGGGGAGAATAAAGACTACTCTACTAAGCAATAATAAAAAGCAGTAAAATTATAAAGAGCATAAACTAAATCTAGCAAAACAGAAGGGCATTCAGGGGTGGTCCCTGATGGCCTTGGAGTGGTCGGGAGGAGAATGAGGGGCGACCAATGTAGCTTAGGCCGACCCTTGGAGAGAAGGAGGATTGATCCAGCATCCCGGCATGATGTCCTTCATGATGGTGGTGAGCTCGTGGGGGTGGAGTGACTAATCTAAGTGGAGGGGGGAGTGAATGGAACCAATGAGGTGAGTGGTGCCAATCGAAGCCAAGGGATGTGAATTGCCAAGGAAGTGAATAGGGTCACTTGGCCGCCCATGGGGTCTTTTTATAGACCCAATGGCTTCTCTCTAGAGAGGTGTGGAACTCTCTAGAGAGAGTCCAAGAGTGGCCTGCCATGAGAGGATAGAGGTGGTCTTTGAGATCCAAAAATTGTGGATCTCAATTTAAATGCCTCTTGGTTGCTAAATTTGGCAACCAAGAGGTGGCGCCACTTCAAGAGAGTTCTAGAGAACTCTAGAGAAGTGTGTGTGCATGAATGGGTGTGTGTGTGTGTGTATGGTCGTGCTCTAGGTGTCCAAGAGGTTTAGGTTAGGTCCTAAGGGGTTTGGGTAGGTGTAGGTCTTGAATTAGGGTTACAAACCCTAATTGCTAAGGGGAAAATGCAATTAAACTTAACCTAAGTTTAATTGAATGAGTGTGAACCTAATTGAGAGTGAAATAACTCAATTAGGTTGGGTTTAGGTCAATTGGACTCTCACTAAGTCCAATTGAACTTGTGTGGGTTGAGATTTAAGCTCAATTGGACTCAATGAGTTCAATTGACTTAGGTGAAGGTAATTGACTTTGATCTAAGTCAATTGGATTTGGTGAGGACCTAATTAGGTCCTTAGGTAGGTCTAGAGGTGATTTACTAGGGTTAGGACACCTTGATTTAGGTTCCTATGGGGTTGGGATTAGGTCTAGGGAGCTAGAGATCCAAGATCAAGACTTGAATCTCAAAACAGGAACTGGAGACCAGTATCAGATGTCCAATAATGTGATCAGATGACTTATACTCAAAAATCAGAAGTCCAGACTTCAGTTCTGGACGTCCAATCTGAATCAGGGGGAAATCAGGGTTCTATTTTGGGTATTCTGTAGAAATTGGATGTCTGACAAAGTGTTTGGACGTCCAATAACACTGCAGAAGTGGGTTTGAGGTGTGCGGGAGTTGGCTAAGGGTTCTGGATGTCCTATAACTTATCTAGACGTCTAGATAAGGGTTGAAACTAGGGTTATAGGGCTTCCTAGGGTGTTGTGACCTAATCTAAGGGTGGCTAAGGCTTGGGGAAGTCTCTAGGCTATCCTAGGGCTAGGATGGACCTAAGCTCTTCACATTTTACTGCTTTATTCCTACTTAATAGAATAGGAAACCTTTAACTCCCTTACATTATTATTCCTACATTTAAACTAAGCCTTCTGCTCCAGCTCTGCTGCAAGTCCCGTTATTCCTGATCCAGCTTCAGATCCTGCTCCAGATCCAACTCTTGATCAGCTTATTGCCTGCAATTGACATAATGCACTTAATCAGCACATTATAACATTATTTCATGCATAGCTAAAGAAAAGCAGTAAAGATGCAGATAATGCATTTGCATGCATGAATAACCCTAACTTATGCTAAGTCTTAGCTTAATCTAGGTCAATTAAGACCTATGATTACTGCGCAATCAGTGGGTACACCCAAACATATAGCACGGAATAGCATAGGGCCTTACTCTCTTCGAACAGGGGTCTCGCCCCTCAGAACAGAACAGGGGTCTCGACCCTCCACAGTCCGCGTACCTTCATCCGATTATCTTGGTTTGCCTAATAGGCTTAACAAGAGTTAGTGTAGTGTGGCCAGTCCTAACCCCAGGCCCCATGGGGTGGCTAGCTCCCCCCTACATTATGTAGCTCACCCCGGTACCATGTATGCGAGGGCCAAATAGGAGTCGACATAGAGTGGCCAATCCTAACCCTAGGTCTTAACCCAAGGGGCAGCTAACTCCCCTCTACTCTAAAGGGATAATTGCTCTCCTCGATATCACGTACATGAAGGCCATCTCATTTCCCTTAACCAAGTTCGAACAGCCACCCGTAGGCAACATGTTCCAAAACCATCAGGTTTTCCATACTACAGTGTTCTTGGTTTCTTTCTAAATTCCCCGTAGGGTTCGTACAATGACTTTCTTATTTCCATATCTAGTTCGTTACATGTAGAATAGGAAACTCAAATTTCACCATCGATTACTCAGTACAGGTATGTATTTCCATTCATGACATGGTTCATTACAGGTAGTACAGGCAGCTCATGATTTATTTCTTTTCAGGAAGCATCACGGTAACTCAATCATGTATTAACTACACATGCATTTCTTCCAGCCCTAGTGTTCATTCCACAACCTACGGTTTAATCGAATATATTCTAAAGTAGCATGCATTTGTCTCTTTTCAGTCCTAGGGTTCATTTCACAACCTAGGGTTCAAATAATTCTACGCACGCAATTTAACTATTAACTCTGGGATTAAAGTGAAAACCAATCTACCAGGGTAACCAGGTGGAATGGGGGCTCGTACAGTAGCTCTCGACGTCTTCGTAGGTCCCGTGTACACTATGAACTGGAGACCTATCACATTGACTAACATGTCAAAATGAGCTCAAAAACTGCATAGACACTATAACATTATGTAGAGAATCTTAAACGGAAACCAACGACGTTTCGTTTGCGGAAATCTGACTCCGTTTGGGCCTTGAACCGGCCCAAAAACACCAACCTTGTTCCCAGACGTCTTAAATAGACTAGAAGACCCACCTTGCTCAGGGTGCCTTTTTCGGACATCTAGAACTTCGTGTAGATGTCTGAGGGGATCTTCAGATGTCGGGAAACACTCTGGGACATCTGAAACCACCTCGATCCTCACACCAGCACGCCTCCCCAACCCCTGACATAAGTACGCACGGTCAAACTTGTCAGGAAGAGAAAATAAATGAAAACTATGCACTATCAGACGTCTGGTATTACCTTCGGACATTTGGCCAGATGTTTGACGGTCTCTCAAGATGTCTGACTCTGTGGAAAAATGATTCCACAGAACCGTTTGCGAGCTTCTTCTCGCCGCAGAAACTGCAGCAACTCCCCATCTCCCTCACGAGCCCTCTGTTCTCAGGCCACTAGCCTCCTCTACTCTCCTCTTTCTCCTTCTTTTGCTCTCTCTTGGCGGTGGTGTGGGAACGAATGGAGGAGGGGGGTTTAGATGGAGATGGGAGGCATGGGAAGAGGTAAGGTGGAGGGAATGGGGAGGGTGTCATCGTGGGGTGGCGTGGGGCTGAGGGGGATGGTGTTCGGTGGGTTAGGGGAATGGGGATGGGAAAATTGTGGGGGCACCCCGCAAGTTCTCTTTTGCCCTTGCATATCCACAACAAAAACCTAGGGGGTTAAATTGCACAAAAATCCCTAAAATTCAGGAAATGCCAAACAACCCTTGGGAAGGGTCATTTCAACATAACAATCTTAAAGGAAGTTTCATCCCCGAAACTTGAGCTAACTAGGGTAGGGAAAATTAAATGCAAATGTGCATAACAAACTTAAAGAGGATTAAAGTAGGTCAGAAGTGACGCACACTCGAAAGGCTCCGGGTACCATTCTCGCATCGCCGCCTTAGGCTCCCAAGTGGCCTCCTCGTACCGTTGGCTTCTCCACAAGACCTTCACTAGGGGTAGCTCTTTCCATCTCAGACTTCGGACGGCTCTATTTAGTATCTATACTGGCGTCTCAAGGTAGGTCAGGTTGTCCCCATTTCGATGTTCTCATGGCTCAGAACATGGCTAAGGTCAGCATGTATTTTTTGAGGTTGGACACGTGAAACACATCGTGCGCTCCAGAGAGTTAGGGAGGAAGGTGATATAGACACATCTATTTAGGTTAAAATGCCTAATCATGAATGTTCCTAGGCTTAGATTTGTATTTTATGTTATAAATATTGCATAGCATGCATCATTCTGCATTTAGAGTAGTTGTATATATTTTAGGTTAATTAAGTCCTTTTTATGGTTAGGAGAGAAGAAGATTTATTTGAGGGCCTCGGATGGACGATCGGACCATACGGATCTGATCAAGACGACGATTGGAGTCTAACGCCTCCGAAATCGTCTAGATCAGAGTCCCGTAGCATCATATGAAGTTCAAGGAAGATTAATGGCCAGGAGGGCAATGCGACATCCATAAAGGCTTGGGATGAAAAATCCGACTGTACGGATAGATCCAGAGTGACGGTCATAGTCTGGCAACATGAAAATCAACTCGACCCAAGCACCGTGGCACCCTCTGTAATAGAAAGAAGATGGACGACCTAGATGGCACCACGTGGTGCCATCTAGACCACCCAACACCGGCCAGCAGTGGCTGCTCCTCCTCAAAGGCATACCCCTTCGCAAGATCTGGGTCGTTGGATGCCCATCCAATGGTTCTTGTGAAGCCATGTCGCCCGCCCATCTTCAAGAGAGCCTCCATCGTGCGATTTCATCCAACGACTAGGAAAGCTTGACCACCGGCCTTAAATAATTCAAAACCGTGACACCTTTTGACCGTGGTGCAACGGTCTCCAGAGGCGTTCTCAATGCTTTGGCGCCAGTTCGAGCTCTCCCACTCTTCTAATCCAGCCGGTGGTGAGGCGCACTTGATTTCGATCGCCCAATCATGCACGAGCGGTCGATGTGCGGATACGTGGATGCATAGATGATCGCCGATCCAATGGAGGTGCTTATGCAGGCGTCGACGCACATCCCCACGCATATCCAATGTGTACCCAAGCGGCGTGATCTCTGCACAATTAGGACCGTCCATATCCAATCGAATGGTCCCCCTTTGACAACACGCGCACAGTAGCAAGCGAGCGTGAGCTGGAGGCTACAACGACAGTTGCGCGGGGCTTTAGTGACACTTGTAGCTGTCACTAATGACCTGCGCTCTGCACACGCTAGCAAAGGAATTGAAGGACGTGAATCTTCATCGACAGTTGGGTGGATCTTCAGTGACGATTATAGCCGTCACTAATTGCCCTTGGATGATTTTGTCTCTCCTCCTCCACTATAAAAGGATCTATCCCCCTCCATTCCAAACCATCTCTTCCTTTCTTCCTCTTACCACCTCCAAGGCTCTAGAGAGAGCTTGTCTCGAGCTCGGGATGCTCCTCTAGAGTAGAAAAGAAAATAGTTTTCCCACCTCTCATCCCCATTCGTGAAGCATCCCGTGGTCGTCTTCTCACCTCCCTTCGGGAAGAAGATCCTCGCTGCGATGCCGTCCTGCCCCGCCCTCCGTCCTCCGACTCCATCCTCGTTTGTCCCGCTCCTCACCACCTTCCTCCAGGCGACGTCAGAGCGAGTCATCCACCAAGCAACCGTCGAGGGGGATTTCTCTCACCTATCTTTATCTTTATTGCCTTCATAGTATAGATTTCCTACTTTCCTAGTTGTAAAAAATATTTGATTAGAAATCCATGATTATTTCCCTCTTTATATTTTTACAAGTAGATTAACTAGATAAGCAATTGTCGATCTGATCTCTTGCTTTCTAAAAAATTTCAAAAAAATTATAAAAGATAAAAACAACAAAAAAAAGAAATAAAGTGAAACGCGGATTTCATAAAACCAAACGTTCGCCTCCCCGTGTTCGACCCGAGACTTACATTTCAAGTTTCTGTTATAAATTTTATCTGATCGATGGATTTTCTTGCGAATCGAACTACGACGACGGGTTTTCCAAATCCAAACCTTTTCGCATGAGAATCCGCCATTATCAGAAGGACAAGCTAGTAAGCAATGGGTCCTACCCACTTTGAGACCTCAAAAGGCTCTACAAACCTCGGTGTGAGCTTCCCTCTCACCCCAAATCGTTGCAAGCCCTTCATGGGCGAAACACGGAAGAAGACATGATCTCCAACCTCAAACTGTACCTTTCTATGCTTCAGGTTAGTGTAGCTCTTCTACCTGCTCCTGACAGTACGGAGTCGTCTGTGGATCTGCTCGATCACCTCCTGACTCTGGCATATCAGCCTGGGACCAACTTCCCACTTGGTCCCCATCTCAACCCAACGTCAAAGGAGCAGTACACCTCCTCCCGTACAGAGCCTCATACGGTGCCATGCCGATGCTCGAGTGGTAGCTGTTGTTGTATGCAAACTCTGCCAGGGGCAAATGCTCCTCCCAGGAGCCTCTCCAGTCCAGCACACAAGCACGTAGGAGATCCTCAAGGGTCTAAATGGTGCACTCTGACTACCTGTTGGTCTGGGGGTGATGGGCTGTACTGAACCTTAGACGAGTCCCCAAAGCTCAGTGAAACTCTGCCTAAAACTAGGAAGTGAAACGAGTGTCTGATAAACGCCAGTTTATCATCATTCTTATGCATTAAAACAAACCTAGCTCTTAGGATTTTACTCCGGAAACGGGTTTTTGGGCTGCATTTAGGCATAAATTAGGATAGGCATGCATTGCATTTTTTTTATTGTCGTTTTAATGTGTTTTTGTGAGTGTTAGGGATGTACAGATGCACAGATCCCTAAAACCCTAGCACTCAAGAAGGCAAATGGTGAAGGAGAAGCCCAGACTAGCTGGAACCCAGCTTGATCCAGCTCACCACAGCTGGAACCTAGCTTACTTGAACTAGGGTTAGCTCATCCCAGCCCCATTCAGCTAATCTCAGCTGGATGGCAGCTCAAGAGAGTTCACCTTAGCTCACCCTAGCTCAAGTCAGCTCAGATCCAGCTCAACTTAGCTGAGTCTAGCTCATCTCAGCTCCCACTAGTCCACAGGGAGCTCTAGCTAGCTCAGCTAAGTTGACAGGAGTTCACCCCAGCTCAGATCCAGCTACATCCAGCTCCACTCAGCTCCAGCCAGCTGAAGAAGAACTCATCCCAGCTCAGGAAGCTCAAGTCCAGCTCCCAGGGACTTAGCTTAGCTCAACTCAGTTAAGCTAAGCCACCTTAGCTGCTTCAACCAGCTTGATTCTCCCCAGGAGCACCAGACCTAGCTCACCTCAGCTTATTTTGGTAGAAGCTAGCTCACTTTAGCTTGGCTTAGCAACTAGCAAAGAACTAGCAAGCTAAGCCAGCTAGAGTAGTCCCATGCCAGCCTCTTCAGCAGCAGCCAGCTCCAGCTCCAGCTCCAGACTTCTCCTCCTCAGCTTCTCCCTCCAAACCCTAGCTCCAACACCTTCTCCTCTACTCCTCCATTAGCTAAGCTAGCTTAGCTTATCTTAGCTTAGCTTAGCTTAGCCAACAACCAGCTCCTTGGCCATCCATTACCTTAAAAATCAACCTTAGCTAGCTCCACCAACTCAAGCCTACCTAAGCTAGCTACCCTACTTAAGTTGGCGCCACCTCCTAGCCATCCCTTCACCCCATTATCTCCACCAAAAGACACTTCAAGTTGGCGCCAAAAACCACCCCTAACAACCTCTATATTGGCGCCACTTTCAGCCCCTTAATCCACCCTACACCTACCCACATAAGCCATCCTAGCCATCCACATACCCCCCCTTCTAGAACCTTAAGGTGGCGCCACCTAATGACCTTCTAGAATGTCCATTTGGCGCCAACACCAAAGGGTGTCAACACCCATAACTACCCCTTGGTGCCCTTTAAGGTGGCGCAAACTCTCCCTGGCCATGGGATTTCCAACCACCTCCATCAACTCTTCTTGGCCATCCATTTCAAAGGTCACCATAGCCCCCCTCCTATTCTATAAAAAGCCACCACCTACCACCATTAGGGGGCATCCTCCCTTAGTGTATTTTCTACCTACATCCACCTATACTTACGCCCAAGGAGAAGGAGTAGAGAAGGAGATTAAAGGGGCACACCACCAGCCCTTTTGGTGCCTTCTTCTCCCCACTCTCTTCAACTTGGGCCACGCCAAGGAGGAGGACTCTCCCACTTCAAGGAGGACAGCCAGGCAAAGGAGAAAAGCTTAGGGTGGACGTCCACCCTTGGAGAGAAACTTAGGGCACGTCCCCTTAGGGCTTGCCTTGGAGGTCATCACCTTGGCGGAGCACTGCAAGGAAGGAGTTGAAGGATTCTTTTCAAGCTTGGGAGCCACCAACCTTGGAGCAAGAAGCCCTCTTCTTCACCATCTATCTAAAGGATTTGTGTTTGCTTTTCTTTATTTTAATTTTTCTAGTAGTAGAAGCATTCCTCTACTAGCCTTTTTTGTAAAACATTTTTCAGTAATCTAGTTGCCTTCTTTGCAATTTTCTATTTTGCATTTCTACTTGCTTTGCTTTTTAGCATTTTTCACTCCCTCTCCCTAATTATTCTAGGCCTCCACTTGCCTAGAGTGAGTTTAGGGAGAGGCTCTACTTGCCACTAGAAAGTAGTAGTTAAATTGAAGTGTGAATTACCTTCCCGTCACCATTCCGCATGTTGTCTTAATTTAAAACAAAAAAATGATATATTGAAAAATACCAAAAGAAAGTTGAGATTGTATTCCAAGCAAGAGAATCACTATTGCAAACATTTTTCCTCCTTGGACGACCCTAGATACTTCCCTATCTAGGATTATAAATTTAAGAGTTGATCGATTTTGCGCGTTACAACGACGTATTTAACAAACCGCGTGAAATCGCTATCAGTGTCTGTCTAAAATAATCTCGCGAGGGACTTCGTGAAGGTGCACCACGTCTCGGATGTGGTGCTCTGCCAACTATGCTGGTCCAAAAGTGACTCGGATCGGCAGAAACCATGCTGTCTTCGTCAATCTGTCCACTATCACCCAGATTGCATCGTGTCCTCGCTGTGTCACAGGTAACCCCACTACCAGATCCATAGTGACACACTCCCACTTCCACTCTGGCACGGCAAGTGGCTGTAGTGGCCCTGTAGGGCTCTGGTGCTCGGCCTTCACCTGCTGGCATACCAGGAACTACTAAACAAAACTACCAACATCTCGCTTCATCCTCCTCCACCAGAAATCACGTCGTAGGTCATGGTACATCTTCGTGTTCTCGGGGTGTATGGTGAATCTAGACCCGTGTGTCTCAGTCAGGAGCTCTCTCAACAGCACCTCGTCCCTAGGAATGCACAAGCATCCCCTTATACGTAGAACCCCGTCAGTGAAAGAGAACTCTCCTGGGTTCCCAGTCAATACCCGGTCTCACAGTGTCTGCAGCTATGGATCCGTCATTTGTCTAGTAATGACATGATCTATCAGCTTTCGTTGGGCCTGCCTCGCCACTGTCACTGCCCTGCAGTACCCCCATGTCTCTTGGGGTCGCCAATTGCTCACCTCCTCCATGAGTCTCCAACTCTGTGCCTGTAGGCTAGCCAAGTGGGCAGGCACCTTCTGGCTCAAAGCGTCTGCCACCACATTGGCCTTCCCTGGATGGTAGGAGATGCTGCAGTCATAGTCCTTCAGGATTTCTAACCAGCGTCTCTGTCTCATGTTGAGCTCCTTTTGATCAAACAGGTATCAGTAAAGATCCCGAACACCTCTTCGTACAAGTAGTGCCCCCATTCTTTCAGCGTGAAGACAACAGCTGCCAGCTCCAAGTCATGGGTAGGGTAGTTGTGCTCATGGGGCTTTAGTTGCTGCGAAGCGTAAGTGACAACGTGGTCCCGCTACATGAGCACACCACCCAATCCTTGCAATGAGGCGTTGGTGTAGACCACGAATCCGCCAGTGCTGTTTGGGATGGTGTGTACAAGAGTTGAAGTCAGCCTCTCCTTTAGCTCCTGAAAGCATGACTTACACTCGTCTGTCCAGGCGAAGGGCACGTCTTTCCAGGTCAACTAAGTCATAGGACATGCGATCTGTGAGAAACCTCGAATAAATCGCCTGTAGTAGCCTGCCAGTCCCAGGAAACTGCATATCTCTATCACTATACGTGGCCTCTCCCACCTGAGGACGGTCTCAACCTTGGATGGATCCACCGCCAACCCGTCTCCCGAGATCACATGGCCTAAGAAGGTAACCTATCTCAACCAGAACTCACAGTTGTTGTATTTGGCGTACAGCCTGTGCCATCTCAAAGTGTCCAGGACCATGCGGAGATGTTGTCCATGCTGTGCCTGATCCCAAGAGTAAACAAGCACGTTGTCAATGAATACTCCCACGAATTGATCCAAGTACGGCCGGAAGACATGGTCATTAGATCCATGAAAGCGGTGGGGGCGTGTTGAACGAGTGAGTTGCTACGCTAACGTGTTTGGTTTTTAAAACCTTGTCGTTGTAGCTTGAAAGTGAAGAACTCGTGTCCAATAAATAAAATTTATACCGAAATGGAAATTCCGAGTCGAACACAGGGAGGCGGACATTTGATTTAAAAACAACGCATTTGTTTTTCATTTGTCACGAAATAATTCAATTAATTAAAACTATCTAACTATTTACAATAAATAGAAGAGAGAGAGTAAGAGAGAGAGAATATTACAAACAGAAATCAAAATGAGATGTAGAATGAACAGGGAATTCATCATTAAAAAGATTATTTGTTTTACTAAACATTACAACTAAAAAGTAGAAAATGATTATACTAGAAAGCTGTAAATCTACTCTACAAAGCATTAAAAGAATGAAGAGAGAAATATCCTCCTCGACGGTCGCTTGGAGGATAAGCCGAACTACTCTAGAAAGTAGTAAATCTATTCTAGAAAGCAGTAAAAAGAATGGGGAGAGAGATATCCTCTTCGACGGTCGCTTGGAGGATGAGCTGGACTGGACGACGCCTGGACGAAGGAGGACGAAGCAGGACGAAGGAGGACGAAGCAGAAGAATGGGAATGGGGCAGCACGTCATCGTCGCGGGATCCACTTCCGAAAGGGAACGAAAATTTGACTTTATCTCGCGAGAAGCATCCCGGGTGTGGGACAAGCTTCTCTTGAGCCTTGGAGAGGGAGAGAAGAGAAGGAAAAGATGAGAATTTCATGTGGAGGGGGTCTCCTTTTATAGTTGCAAGGAGTGAGGGCAATTTGGTCATTTAAATCTCAAAACATTAAATAAGGGGTCCTTAGTGACGGATAAAATCGTCGCTAAAGCCCCATGTGGGCGTAGTGGGCACTGCCCGCGCGGCTGCTCGCCTTCTCACGCGCTCAACGCACGCTCACGTTCGCTGAATCTCAACTGTCCGATTGCGAGATCGGATGGCTTAAGTTGCGCCTTCCCCGATCCTCAACGCACGCCCGCCCGCGTACGATCATGCTTGAGGCATGGGCGTGCGATAGCACGTGGGCGCTATCGAGCGCCCGCAGCCGCTCGATCAAGATCTGACGCTCGCCCGCGCCTGGTCATCCGTGCCGCTCGCCCTCTCGCACGATTCGATCGCGCGTCGCCTGCTCGCGATAAAACTCTCGCCCGCTGCGCTGCGGAGTGTGGATGGGTGCGAGGATGTTTTAAGAGGCGCGTGTCCACAGCCGTTGGATCAAGATCCAACGGCCCAGATCGTGTGCCAAATCTTCTTTGAAAAAGCAGCGACGGTCTTGAGGGCCGGTTGGACGGCTGAGATGGCACCATCTTGGCCGTCCATCTTCTAGATGTTGTAGATGGTGCCACGGGTGTCGGATTGAGTAGATTTTTGTGCCATTAGGCTACGATCATCGATCCGAATCCATCCGTGAGGTTGGATTTGTCGTTTAAGGTGCATATTTACACCATCTTGGCCTTTGATCTTCTAGGGTTCCTCGATCTCTATCTGATGCTACAGATGTCTGATTAGGGCGATCTTGGAATCGTTGAACTCCAATCGTTGCCCTGATCACATCTGTACGGTTGGATCTTCGATCAGTGGCCCCGATAAAAAGTTTGCCCTATCCAAGCACATAAAAGGAGATAATTAACCTCCATTTTATTCAAATTAGTCTAAATGCAAGATGATGCTTGTTATGCAATATTTATAACATGCAATGCAATCCTATGCTTAAGAACATGCATAAATAGATATCTTAAGTAGTGTAAACGTGTTTACATCATACCCCCATGCCTATCTTTTGCTAGTCCCTAGGAAAAACTATATGCTATTTATAAAAGAATCAGGTTGGATTATTTGGGCTTGAGTTTATTTTCAATCATTAAGAAACTGTCTACTTAGGATCTGAACTTTCAAAGATACAACAGTGCTCGAGTATCTGCCAAAATGCAGACCGCCTCAAGCCCTCACCTTATTCAAAGAAAAATTTCTTTTTCTCTTTTTCCTCTTTTCTAATTTTTTTGGATTTTCAAGTTTTAAGGTTTAAGAATGGCTTTCTACGGCCATTCAACTCACCCAAGATTTGATGAGAACCCTAAGTTTTAAGCATCTTATTGTGAATGTGATAGACTCGTTGACTGGCAGTTAAAATATACTTCGGATTTCTACGCCTCTAGGTGGCCTAAAAAAGAATTCTTCCTAAAGGTGTATCTTTACAACCGGTAGCTTTCTCCCTACTTTTATTTTTTTACAGGATCAACACAAGGGTGAATCCAGTGTATATCTCCCCAGTTTATTCTACTTCTCCGCTTCTTCCTAAGTGTTTTGGGAATTTTCAGTGCATTTATTGAGCAGGGTTCTGGACAACCGGTCGATGAGCTGTTACCATCGACAACTTGCCAGCCATACTCATGTGGCGAAGTGTGGCTTATTTCTTTTTTTCATTTTTTCCTTTTCTTTTTGACTTTTTTTTTTTTAAGTAGGTGGCTTCCTTGGTCTAAGATTTACCTAAAGGCAGCAAAAGAGAAAGGTCCACTGACTGGGCTCTGGACAACCTACCTATGGGCTGTTACCCACTATAACTTGCCAGCCATATCAACCTAAAAGGTTCATTAGCTACCCAATTTCCATTAGAATCGCCAAACAACGAGTCAGTGCAAAGAAAGTGTGTAGATGCTTAAAACTCAAAAATTCCCTCAAATCAGAGAGTGGGTTGATAAGTCGTGTACTTATCACCCAAACTTATTTACTCCAATTACGAGAGAATTAAGACGGCGAGGACTCGAAAGACAAATCCACATTTTAGTGGATACACGGGCTGATTAAGTCCAATGACCTGAAGGGTCTTTGTGTTCAGATCCTAATGTAAAATTTCATAAGATTGAAAATTTTCTTAAACCCAAGTTTTCCTTCCTAATTCCACTTTTTTTTTAATAAAAATAAACAAATCTACGGAGCTGACGAATAAATTCAGAGATGAATATCCAACCCCCCATGCCTATCTAATGCAATGTCCTCATTGTATTAAAAAGACATAAAACAGAGTGGAATAACATAGAAAACACCTGAATTGCGTGAATGTCAAGCCCGCTCCGAGATAGAAACTAAAAAGAACTATATAAGTGCTGAGTTTAGTGCCTTCAGCTAGTCACACTATACAAAGAAGAGAAATGAAGAATTCACAGGTGCAGGTCAAAATCAGAATAAATAGAAGAATCCTCCGACCTGTCAGCAGAGGTCCACAGATGTGTACCAGATTATAGTGTCAACCCATGCCCCATAATCGAGAATATCTTAGGTTCTGGATAAAAATTACCCAAAACCTAAAATCTGTATGCAAGCGGGGTCGGGCCTGCGATTTATGAGGATGCAACCCAAGACCAAAAAGTCGGGCTACAGAGAATTCAAGCTTAAAAGGATAATCATTGAATGTGTGCTTGGATTTGACATCCTCAAAACAAATGTCGTAAGGGTCTTGGTTTGATGGTTTCAGCTTAATAGGCACCCTTTGACTCAGTCTTGTACTTCCTCCAGAACTAGCTTCCCAAATCAGAACTTCCCGGCTCTTATCCTCCTCATTCAGCATGTCAAATTCCAGGACCTCTTGTATATTAATCACCCCATCTGAAATCTCCAAGTCTAAATGATGTGGCTGAATCAAAATTGACTTGGGTCTAATTATCTCAGAAATAGAATCATCGATAAGCTCAACAGGGTGTAACTGACTATCAGGGCATTGAATTGAATCCTCCAGAAAATGTAATTCTGGATCCATAATGTGAGCCCTAATAAGATTAGTTTCCTCAGTTATTAGGCTATCAAATGATCTATCAGATTCCTCAGGCATAATCGTCTCACAGAAATCGTGTTCAGAAAACTCGCGGAGACTTCGCAACTTGAATCTTCACCATCAAAGAAATCAAGATCCTTATCAATGTATGTCCCAAAATCATTTGTTACTTTCTGTTCCAAGGAGACATACATTTCCTTGTACCCCGGCTCAGGGATCTTAGGTGAAGAAATCGGATCTTCCTTAATTGGTTGCTCTAATTCAATCTGGTTAGCCTCGAAACACATGTCCCTCTCAACAAGTGCCTGAACGGGTTCTAAAATTGGCTCTCCTGAAGAGGGTTCATCCTAGGAATCATCCCACGAATGAATCAAAGCAACCACAAATCTCATCCTCAATTTTGCTAACTTCCCAAGTAGAAACTCACTCAGGTTCCTATCCTTAACATCCTGGAGCCAATCCAACATATACATATTCAAATCATCAATCATCTGAATCAGAGGCTCTAATCTCTCAATGCAAGGTATTGGCTGAACTTCTAAAGATTGTATGGTATTCCTCAAGTTAGCCAGAACCTTATCTTGAACCTAGTTAACCTGAACCAAATGAGTTGGTTCAGGGTTGGGTGAGTTTGGGATCAATGCAGGGGAATTACCGATTTGAGATTCGTTATACCCTTCCTGATAATAGGTCATTTCAGATTGCTCAAACGGTGGCGATGACCTAAAGGCAGTGTAATCAGAGGATGGGTAAGGATCGGTGTATCCTTCTTGATTGTAGATCGTATTAGGTTGTCCATGAATGGGTGACGATCTATAATCGATGTGACTCTGAGAAGGATAGAAATCACAATGATAGTGTTCAGGGTTAGACCTTAAACACGGAGGTCCGGAACTGTATCCCCAATCCGAGTTATCCCAACTAACTGATGGTTGATTACAGTATGAGTCGGAATAATCGTCATGTTGAGGATAATTCAAAACAGGAGGGAAAGAGTGGGAATGCGTGTAATATGTGGAAGGATTCATGAGAGACGGGAGGAAGAAAGTGCCCTGCAATACAAACAATCAAACCTGTCCTTAAGTGGGTTAGCCTATAGACCTACAGACTCCCAAAACCCGTCTTGAGATAAAGGAATGATTTAATCTACTTATGTCTGTTCAATCCAACCAATTAGAAGGAGGGACTGGGGAGATGGTTCTTCCTTCGGCTTGCGCCTTCGGTTCCTAGTGTACCCCCCAGCCGCGATCGTTTGATTCTGCTCCCCTGGCTAGACATCAGATTGAACAGTAGAAATAGACTAATCGAAAATAATCTCATTCTGGGCTCTGAAGAGCAAGTCGAATCCTTAAGGCCAACGTTTACTCTATTTTATTTAGGGTTAGGTTTGAATGTGCTTTGAAATGTGATGGGCCCTTTAAATGGGTTGTGCCCTTAATGATTAATTGATTTGTGTGTGCGTGTACAACCAGTGGTTTTCAAGCAAGATTATTTTTGATGTGGTGAAGTTTAGAGTTCAAATCTTGCTTAGTAGCTTTTAGGATTCAACTTTAGGTGTTTTCAAATAAGTTCTGTTGGCACACCAGGTTTTGAAAGCACAAGTGAAGATATTTTCCTTTAAAGCTTAAAAAAAATGTGGAGTGCCTGGTAGATCCCTAATAGTTAAACCTAAGTGGCAGCTACTTAATGAGTTGATTTTAATTGAAGTGGTGCGGCCCAAACAACTCAAACAACAGGCCACAAATGCACCACTAAGTTAGGCACACAAAGATGGTTAACCTAGAATGATTTCTACTCTTTTATGTGTTGCTTTATGTGTACCAGTTCCACAGATCAGAACCCGGTTGAGTAGAAACAAATCAATTCGGTTAAGTGCCTTGAATGTGGGTGTACGTTGTGTGTTTGTTGAAAATTGCCCCACAAGATTATCTTTTTGTTATTTTTTTTTTATAAATGAGGGTGGAATGAATGTGAGTGAAAATCCAAACAATCAAACTTTCCTAGGATTTATGCAAACACTTAGGTTAATTGGAATTTTGATTTAATGTGGCGAATGAAATCTATGGAGGGGGGAAAATGGGGATAACTTACAAAACCTTTCACAGCATTTTACTCCAATGTACCGCTTTTGCTCGTCTCAAAAGAGTACCTGCAATCACAATAAGAAAGGAGAGAAGTGAGGTAAATGATTCGTAAGTTGTAAGAACGCGAAAAAAAAAATCAAATAGCGTCGACTCCCCGGCAACGGCGCCAACATGTTGAGTCCCTAGCAACGGTGCTAAAATGTTGAACGAGCGAGTTGCTACGCTAATGTGTTTGATTTTTAAAACCTTGTCGTTGTAGCTTGAAAGCGAAGAACTAGTGTTCAACAAATAAAATTTATATCGAAATGAAAATTTCGGGTCGAACACACGGAGGCAGACATTTGATTTAAAAACAACATATTTGTTTTTTATTTGTCACGAAATAATTCAATTGATTAAAACTATCTAACTATTTACAATAAATAGAAGAGAGAGAGAGAATATTACAAACAGAAATCAAAACGAGATGTAGAATGAACAGGGAATTCATCATTAAAAAGATTGTTTGTTTCACTAAACATTACAACTAAAAAGTAGAAAACGATTACACTAGAAAGCAGTAAATCTACTCTAGAAAGCATTAAAAGAATGGAGAGAGAAATATCCTCCTCGACGGTCGATTGGAGAACGAGCCGAACTACTCTAGAAAGCAGTAAATCTATTCTAGAAAGCAATAAAAAGAATGGGGAGAGAGATATCCTCCTCGACCGTCGCTTGGAGGACGAGTCGGACAGGACGATGCCTGGACGAAGGAGGACGAAGCAGGATGAAGGAGGATGAAGCAGAAGAATGGGAACGGGGCAGCACGTCGTCGTCGTCGCGGGATCCACTTCCGAAGGGGGACGAAAATTTGACTTTATCTCGCGAGAAGCATCCCGGGTGTGGGACAAGCTGCTCTTGAGCTTTGGACAGGGAGAGAAGAGAAGGAAGGGATGAGAATTTCATGTGGAGGGGGTCTCCTTTTATAGTTGCAAGGAGTGAGGGAAATTTGGTCATTTAAATCTCAAAACATTAAATAAAGGGTCTTTAGTGATGGATAAAACCATCGCTAAAGCCCCATCATGGGCGTAGTGGGCGCTGCCCGCGCGGTTGCTCGCTTTCTCATGTGCTCAACGCACGCTCACGTTCACTGAATCTCAGCCGTCCGATCGCGAGATCGGATGACTTAAGTTGCACCTTCCCCACTCCTCAACATGCGCCCACCTGCGTACGATCCTGCGTGAGGCGCGGGAGTGCGATAGTGTGTGGGCACTATCGAGCGCCCGTAGCCGCTTGATCGATATCTGACGCTCGCCTGTGCTAGCTCGTCCACACTGCTTGCCCTCTTGCGCGATTCGATCGCGCGTCTCCTGCTCATGATAAAACTCTCGCCCGCTACGCTGCGGAGCGTGGATGGGCACGAGGATGTTTTAAGACATGCGTATCCATAGCCATTGGATCGAGATCCAACGGCCCAGATCGCACGCCAAATCTTCTTTGAAAAAGCAGCGGCGGTCTTGAGGGTCTGTTGGACGGCTGAGATGGCACTAGTGGCGCCATCTTGGCCGTCCATCTTCTAGATGTTGTAGATAGTGCCACGGGTGTCGGATTGAGTCGATTTTTGCGCTGTTAGGCTGCGATCGTCGATCTGAATCCATCCGTGCGGTCAGATTTGTCAATTGAAGTGCTAATTTACACCATCTTGGCCCTTTTTCCTCTAGGGTTCCTCGATATTTATCTGATGCTACAGATGTCTGATTAGGGCGATCTTGAAGTCGTTGAACTCCAATCGTCGCCCTGATCATATCTGTACAGTTGGATCTTTGATCCGATGCCCCGATAAAAAGTTTGCCCTATCCAAGCACATAAAAGGAGACAATTAACCTCCATTTTATTCAAACTACTCTAAATGCAAGATGATGCATGTTATGCAATATTTATAACATGCAATGCAATCATATGCTTAAGAAAATGCATAAATAGACATCTTAAGTAGTGTAAACGTATTTACATCAGGGTGCTGGTCAGCCCAAATGGCATGACCAAGAATTCATAGTGACCATATCGTGTGTGAAAGGCTGTCTTGGAGACGTCGGTCTCCCTGATCGTCAACTGATTGTAACATGATCTCAGATCTATCTTGGAGAACACCGCAGCGTCTCTCAGCTGGTCGAAGAGGTCATCAAAATGAGGCAGTGGCTACTTGTTCTTGACGGTGACCCGGTTCAGCTATTTGTAGTTGACGCACAATCGAAGGGTACCATCCTTCTTCACAAATAGGATAGGGGCTCCCCATGGGGATGCACTGGGCCTCACAAAGCCCTTCTCTAATAGATCCTATAACTGAAACTTGAGCTCTTACAACTCAAGTAGGGCCATCTTGTATGGTGCAGTAGAGATGGGGCCGATCCCCAGCATTGGTGAGATCTCAAACTCGATCTTACGCTCAGGTGGCAGTCCTAGCAGCTCCTCTGGAAAGATGTCAGGGTACTCACGGACCACCGAGATACTCTGTAAGTCGACCATGGGGATAGGCTCTGCTACGACACAAGCTAGGAAGCCCTCACACCCCTGGCTCAGTAGCTCGCTGCTCGAAGTGTGGAGATGCGCCTGAATCCTCCATCTACTGGCTGGTCATGGAACTTGAAGGGAGGCAACTCTGGTATGGAGAAGACGATCTTCCTCCCAAAGCAGTCTACTAGGATAAGCAGCCAGCCAGTTCATCCCTAGGATCATGCTGAAATCCTCCGTTGGGATCACAACCAGGTCAATCGGAAGACCGTGTCACCCTATGTGACCTCACAATCAGTGAAGACCTCCTCAGCGACAAATACATGTCCACCTAGGCCTTTAATCAGGAATGACTCCTCTAACAGTACACTGCTTTATCCCAAGCTGTCGGCAAAACTCGTAGAGACAAATGAGTACGTGGCACCAGAATTGAAAAGCACGTAAATGAGCCTATCGGAAACTGTAACCATACCTGCCACTACAGAGCTTGAAGCTCTAGCATTTCCGTGAGTTAAGGCATTAACATGCCCCTCAGCCCTCGATGTAGAAGAAGCAGCCATGCTTTGGGCCGGGCGAGAAGTAGCTAGCTGGTACCCTCCTCGTGACTGTTGTCCTCCTCCTCGGGCTTGGTAATCGTGGTCGCCAGATCGACCTCTAGTGATCGGTGCTGGGAGCATCTGCTATGCTTTGGCCCTAGATGGGTGATTGCACAGCAATCATAGGTCTTAATTGACCTAGATTAAGCTAAGACTTAGCATAAGTTAGGTTATTCATGCATGCATACGCATTATCTGCATCTTTACTGCTTTCCTTTAGCTATGCATAAAATAATGTTATAATGTGCTGATTAAGTGCATTATGTCGATTGCAGGGAATAAGCTGATTAGGAGATGGATCAGGAATAACGGGAGTTGCAGCAGAGCTGGAGCAGAAGGCTTAGATTAGATGTAGGAATAATAATGTAAGGGAGTTAAAGGTTTACTATGCTATTAAGTAGGAATAAAGTAGTAAAATGTGAAGAGCTTATGTTCATCCTAGCCCTAGGATGGCCTAGAGACTTCCCCAGGCCTTAGCCACCCTTAGATTAGGTCACAACACCCTAGGAAGCCCTAAAACCCTAGTTCCAACCCTTATCTGGACGTCCAGATAAGTTATAGGATGTCCAGGACCCTTAGCCAACTCTCGCACACCTCAAACCCACTTCTGCAGTGTTATTGGATGTTTAGACACTTTGTCAGACGTCTAATTTTTGCAGAATACCCAAAACAGAACCCAAAATCCCTCCTGACTCTGATTGGATTTCTAGACAACAAGTCTAGACTTCTGATTATTGAGTATAAGACTTTTGACACTATTATTAGACGTCTGATACTGCCCTCCAATTCCTGTTTTGAGATTTAAGCCTTGATCTCAGATCTCTAGGTCCCTAAACCCAATTCCAACCCCATAGGAACCTAAATTAAGGTGCCCTAACCTAGTACATCACCTTTAGACCTCCCTAAGGACCTAATGAGGTCCTCACTAAACCTAATTGACTTAGATCTTAGTCAATTCCATCAGCCTATTCAAGTCCAATTGAGCCCTGATTTCAGTACACATTGTCCAATTGGACTCAGTGAGAGTCCAATTGACCTAGACCTAAATTAATTGAGTTGTTTTACTCTCAATTAAGTTTCCACACACCCAATTAAACTTGTATTAAGTTTTATTGCACTTTACCTTAGTGAATTAGGGTTTATAACCCTAATTTGAGACATACCTTGACCTAAATCCACTAGAACCTAACCTAATCAGCCTAGCCACCTAAGTTTTGACACACACACACCATCCACACGAAAATACCTAGCCTAGAGTTCTCTATAACTCTCTACCATGTGTGGTTGCCTTGGTTGCCAAAATTAGCAACCAAGAGCCATTCAATTTTTAGATCCACATTTGGTGGATCTAAAAACCACCATCCATCCTCTCTCTCTCACTCTCCCATGAGCTCCCACCATAGGCCTCTCTACAGAATTCCATAATTCTCTAGAGAGCTTCCCTTAGGTCTATAAAAAGACCTAAGGGGTGGCCATTTGCACCCATTCACTCCATTGGTGCCATTCACGCCCACTTCCACTTAGCTAGCCACTCCAACTCCACGAGCTCACTACCACCACCATGGAGGACATCATGCCAGGATGCTGGATCACTCCTCCCTCTCTCCAAGGGTCGGCCTAAGCTACATTGGCCGTCCCTCATTCTTCTTCCGACCACTCCAAGGCCATCGGGGACCACCCCTGAATGAACCTTTTGCTCTGCTAGATTTAGTTTACACTCTTCGTAGTTTTACTGCTTTTTATTACTGCTTAGTAGAGTAGTCTTTATTCTCCCCCAATGATGCATGCAAAATCCCCCTACTGATTCTTGTATGCAATCATTTTCTGGTAGTTAGATTTAAATTCCAAGCATTTCTGTACAAGCTTTCCTCTATAGTTTTTGTTGCAAACAACTCTCCCATTGAATGAATAAAAAATGCTTTTATATATATATCTCCATGTTGTGAAATCACCATGAGCTTATTGATTGCTATCATATTTGCATGATTCAAGTTGCCTGTCTCTAACTCTTAATATTCTTGCAACTAATCATGTCGTACCTAAATATGTAATAATCACGAACCGGCATGCGATTCTAAACAAAGTAGAGTGGCAAAAAGATTGATTTCAAAAGTAAAACAAACGCCTCCCAGAGACGAACGACCGAGACTCAAGTCTCATTATTTTTACAAACTTAATTTTTGACGAACATTTTTGCACGACTATACTACGATTCCGACGACTTTCAAAATGTGCGAAAATGGCTCCCGTCAATGGGCAGTCCCTCCGAATGTGGTCCGGCTGGCCACACTGGTAGCAGAGAGGAATGCGACCTCCTCCATTTGTCTGTTGTCCTTGCTAGCAGCTAGGTGGGAATCTGCTGCAGTCAACTGGTCTCGGTCTGGGGCCCCCAAAGGTTCTTGGTGGACCCACATAGCAGGATGACTCCCCCGTAGGTGCCGTGTGCCTCCTTTCTCGACGGCCCTGCGAGTGCTCCTGCTCCTGCTGGTAGTGCCTCTTTCATCCTCCCCCGTCGATGTCTCGCACGGCCGGGTTGGTCTCCTCGTAGGTCATGGCCGCCTTGACTACGCGGGAGAAAGTAGGCAACTTCAGAGGCTTCACATACCCTCGAATGACAGGGTGGAGGCCCTCAGTGAACCTCCACATGCGCTCCTCCTCGGTAAACGCAGCTGTTGGGACGAAGAGTGACAGCTCCAAGAAATACGCACGATGCGTGCTAACCGTCATCGCCCCCTGGAGAAGAGTGTGGAACTCCCGCCTCCTCTGATCTTGCCAGGTCTGTGGGAAGTATTGCTCGCAAAAGAGAGCCACAAACCGATCCCACATCGGCTCTCCCCCCTCCTGTCCTCTGACCGCCCTCCACCATCTGTAGGATGAACTCTACAGCTGGTATGTGGCGAAGGCCACGTTGCACTTGGTAGCGAAATATGCGTGATTTGTAAAAGCGGGTTTTTAATGTCGTTGTAACACGCGAATCCGCTTTCGCTTTTAAATTTATATCCTAGATAGGGGAGTATCTAAGGTCGTCCAAGGAGGCAAAAATTGCAAAATTAATCCTCTTGCTTATAGATAGATCTCAACTTTCTTTTTGATATTTTTCAATATGTAATTTTTTTTTGTTTTGAAAAGACGAGGAAAAAATGCGAATTGTAACGAAAAGTACTAACACCTACAAATGCTTAACTAAAATTTAAAAGATAGAAATATCTTCTTCCTAAGCTCACTCTAGGCAAGTGGAGGCCTAGAGTAATTAGGAAGAAGAGGTGAAACAAATGCTAGAACCAAAAGTAACAACTGCAATAAAAAGCTAAAAGAAGGCAATTTGATTGAGTAGAATGAGTGTTCTTTTCAAGGACAAGCAGAGGACTGCTTCTACTAGAACTAAACAAATCTAAAAGCAAGAAAAGAAACACAAATCCTCTTGCAAAAATGGTGAAGAAGGGAGTCTTCTTGCTCCAAGCCTAGCTGCTCCTTGGCTTGAAAAGAGGGCCTCCTTCTCCTTCCTTGAGAGCTCCTCCAAGGTGGAAGCTACCACCTTCAATGTTCTCTCCAAGGGGTGGGCGTGCACCACCCTCAAGAACTCCTCCTAGGTGGCTTGGACCACCTTCAAGATCTCCTCCAAGATCTTCCTTGCCTAGCTTCTCCTTTGGCTGGCGTGACCCAAGAGAGAAGGGAAGAGGGGAAGGCACCAAGGGGACAGAATATCCCCTTAATCTTCTTCTTATTCTTCTCTCTTGAACGTGGGCTTCTTGGTGGAATATGAGAGTGAAATTGCTAGCCAAGGATGACTTGAATGGTGGTGGGTAGTGGTCTTTTTATAGGGTAGGATGGGGGGTTAAGGTGCCCCTTGAAATGGAGGGCTAGGATGGAAGGATGGAGGTGGTTGGTGATCCTATGGCTAAGGTGAGTTGGCGCCAACCCAAGGGGTGTTAAAGGGGGTGGTTATGGTGGTGTTGGTGTCTTTTGGTGGTGGAGAGACATCACCATTTTGGCGCCAACATGGGGTCTTCTAGAAGGGGGGTTAGGTGGATGGTGGAGATGGATTCAAGGGGAATTGTGTGGTGGAGATGAGGGGGAGTTTTGGAGGGAAAAGTGGCGCCATTAAGGGGGTGCTTAGGGGTAGTTTTTGGCACCACTTTTAGGTGTCTTTTGGAGGTGGTGGGTAGGTTAGGTTGGTGCCAAGTAGGTTAGCTTATGTGGAGCTTAGGTGGAGCTAGTTGGGTGGAGTTGTTAGGTGGATTTTTGGGGTGGTACAAGCCAAGGAAGTTGGAGCATAGCTAAGCTAAGATAAGCTAAGATAAGCTATCTTAGCTAATGGAGGAGTAGAGGAGAAGGTGTTGGAGCTAGGGTTTGGAGGGAGGAGCTGAGGAGGAGAAGTCTGGAGCTAAAATTGGAGCTGGCTGCTGCTAAAGAGGCTGGCATGGAGCTACTCTAGCTGGCTTAGCTTGCTAGTTCTTTGCTAGCTACTAAGCCGAGCTAAAGTAAGCTAGCTTCTACCATAAAGAGTTGAGGTGAGCTAGGTCTGGTGCTCCCGGGGAGAATCAAGCTGGTTGAGGCAGCTAAGGTAGCTTAGCTCAGCTGAGCTGAGCTAAGCTAAGTCCCCGGGAGCTGGACTTGAGCTTCCTGAGCTGGGATGAGTTCTTCTTCAGCTGGATGGAGTTGAGTGGAGCTGGATGTAGTTGGATCTGAGCTGGGATGAACTCCTGTCAACTCAGCTGAGCTAGCTAGAGCTCCCTGTGAACTAGTGGGAGCTGAGATGAGCTAGACTCAGCTAAGTTGAGCTGGATCTGAGCTGACTTGAGCTAGGGTGAGCTAAGATGAACTCTCTTGAGCTACCATTCAACTAAGATTAGCTTAATGGAGCTGGGATGAGCTAACCCTAGTTCAAGTGAGCTAGGTTCCACCTGTGGTGAGCTGGATCGAGCTGAGTTCCAACTAGTCTGGGCTTCTCCTTCACCATTTTCCTTCTTGAGTGCTAGTTTTAAGGATCTGCATATCTGTACATCCCTAACACTCACAAAAACATATTAAAAAGAAAAATAAAAAATGCAATGCATGCCTAACCTAATTTATGCCTAAGTGCAGCCCAAAAACCCATTTGCGGAGTAAGATCCTAAGAGCTAGGTTTGTTTTAATGCATAAGAATGATGATAAACTGGCGTTTATCAGCACTCTGCAAGAGGATGGAGTGTGTCGAAGATCTTCTCCATTTGTTCCAGCCAATCCTCTACCTCAGACGGGCTCTCCTCCCCCTTGAAGGAGGGGGCTTTAGCTTCCTAAACTAGCCAAAGATCTCATGGTGGAGCCACAACGGGGGAACAGGTGCACCTTTTGGCAAGGAGGGCTTGTGCTCCGATGTGTCTGAGGGGGGTACAGATGGTGGAGGATCACCCCTTCCCCCTCTAGCTCGTCCAGCGCCGTGGTGACTCGCCTGCCTCACGGAGGACTCCCCCTCTGCATCCCCAGGGAGAGGTGGCTGAGGAGGAGGCTGCTGGAGCTCCACCTGTATGATATCCTGGATTAGCTGGGCGAAATTTGGGGCCTGAATGCCCAGAAGGAGAGGTGGAGATGCCCCATCCTTGGCCATCGCTCATCCTCCCCTGTGACCATGCCTACGGCCACAACCACGTCCGCGGCCAGCCTCAAGAGTTCCCTGGCGAGGCATCTCCTATACGGAGATCGAAGAAAAGATAGAACCATCAATGACACTTGATTACAGAGGGAAATAAGACTCGGAAGCGACAATCAAGATAATACATTGTGATGGCTATCCTAGCTACTTGTACAAGCGTGGTTACATCCAGATCATTTGGTTCATTTCTCAGGATGGCCTTGCTTTGATGCCATCTTGTCACGACCCATTCCCGGCTCCCTATAGAACCCGAGAATAGCTCGTCTCGACGAACCCCAAGACCCAGTCGTCCAACGAGAAACAACCAAATGCATACTCATTCCACAACCACACAAGTAATGTAACTAAGCAGAAAATATATAACTGATAGTAAAACAAAGAGAATAGCAAACCACTAGATTTTTACATTATATAGCGGAATAGTACTCTTACAAATATAGCTGGTGAACGCACGAATCCCCTACAGTTTTTTTATTATTTCGTCGTAGTATAGTATAGAGAAGTGGTTACCAGTTTAATACAATTTGTTACTCGGAAAAAGAGTTCCCGAGGTCGAACTCAGGGAGCAAGTTGTATTCTAGAAGTACAATGTTTCTATTACAAAAATAAGAGAGAGAGAGGGAGAAATAAATCTGAGTCTTGTGGCTTCTCTTCTCTTTCTTAGCTTATCTTATTCTTCTTCTCTGCCTTCAGTTCTTCTTCTGCTTCTTCTTATTTCTTTTCTTCTTCAGAGCTTCTTCTATTTCTTTTGTTCTTCAGAGCTTTTTTTTTTCTATTTCTTCACTTCTTTCAACTTTGTCGCTCATCTTCTTCTTCTCTCTGTCTTTTCTTCCTTCTTTCTGCCTCAGCTGCAGAGCGTCATCTGATTTTCCAATCAGACGACTTAAGTCGCCGTTGCTACAGTGCTGCTTGGTGCTCCTCCTTCTTCTCTGCCTCGCCTGTTCCTGCACACACCACAGCCAACGCAAGACCTACCCCTTTCCCTCTACCCAAACGTCTCTCTCTTTCTTAGACTTCGCTCGTAGGATAGCTCTCCCAGAGCTGCCAGGTAATCGGGTCGGGCTTCGTACCCGTGACCAGGTGTACCGGCGTGAATGGTACGCGAGGAGTGCGCAGGTGGGGTGTTGGGTCGGGTCCGCCGGATCCGCGTGGTGAGCTGGCGAACCAGGCGGGTGAGTGGGCGCAGGACCTCACCTCGGTGCGTTCAGATGCAATAAGGCTATTTCACTTTTACAATTTAAACCGATGTGCGGCTTCAGGATCTTCCGAGGTGGGACTAAATGTCCCACCCCAATTTGGCGCCTGCAGCTGAGAAAGCTGCAGGCAATCGCGGCTGTTTCTAGGTCTTCTCTTCAGCTTAAGGCCTGGGCAGCTGCGTGGTTGCAATCCGCGCGTCTTGGAGCGCAGGCCTGGGCGGAAGCGAAGCTGCAGCTGCAGAACGAAGGAGCTTCACCAGTTCGGCAATGGCGGCGAAGGACGGGTAACCTGATCACAGAGATACAGCCTCTCAGCCTAGTCAGAAGGTGCAGGGAGCTTCGTCAGAGTGCGGCGAAGCTCGTGCGGGTGGTGGCGAGGCGTGGGGTGGCGTGTAGGGGCTGCCCTAGGTCGGACTGTGGTCGGGGGAGTGGGTTTGTTCGGGGGAGTGATGTGGAGGTGAGGAGTGGTAGTGAAGGGGCGGAAACGGTTCAGTGGGATGAGGCGGAGGTTTTGGGTCGGTCAGCGAGTCGTGTGGAGTGGTGGAATAATGGGAGCGACTCGCCGGAGGTGGACCGGAGACGTGGAAGGTGATGATGGTCCGGTCGGTCGAGGGTCTAATTGAACAAATTAAAATAGGGAAAAGAAAGAGGGGAGAAAGAGAAGTAATTGTTACCTACTTATAGGGGCGAAGGAGGCCAGAGTGGGGCGACAGTCGTATCGACTGTCGCCGGAGAAGAAGGTGCCCAGAGAGAGGGAGTGGCGGCGAGGAGAGAGCGGAAGAGCACGCGCTGGGTACGGCGCGACGCGGGAAGAGCGGGAGAAGGTGGCTCTGCTGCTCGTATTGCGGCAGAGCGACGAGGAGGAGGAAGAATCGCCGGAGCTGGAGAGCTTCTGCCGGAGTGGGAAGAGAGGAAGGAGGGGGGTGTTTCTCCGTCAGATCCGAGCTTTTGAATGCGGCAGACGGTGGCGGTTTTTATAGAGGCGAAATCAGAGAGGAGGGCGGAGGGAGACGACGTGTCTCCCTCGCCGGAGGATGGCCGGTTTGCCACCCATACCTTCCGCGCGTTCGCACGGAAGGTGTGGGCAATGGCAGAGATTGTGGAGGTGTCCCTGCGACAGCAGACGTCGCAGGGAGCACCCCGTTCAACTGGCAGAGGGTCGCCCTCACCCTGCGCGGCGCCATGCCTCGCCAGAGCATGGCGCTGCTCAGGGTTTTGCAGGGAGGACCCAAATGCAAAACGATGAAGAATTAGGGGCCAAAATGTGAGGTTTCAAAAGTTGAGGGTCAAAAAGTAATGGATGAGGACCAAAATGCAAAATCGGTCAAGAAGGTCTCTTCTTAGGCTCAAGTTTTTATGCATGACTAAATGGGACCTAAGGATTATAATGGTAAATTTTATTTCTAGGTCAGACCTTTGTTGACTGGCCAATTTACGTAAAAACCCAAATTAAATCATTAATTGGGCATGGTTCTCAATGTAGGTCAAAATGGGTTCCTAAGGCCAAATTGACGGTTCTAAACCCTAGAGATTATTTTTCTATGAATTTAGAGGGTTTATTAGATTTTTTCTTTGCCTTGAATCTCATGAATTGAAATGGGTTTGTTTTAGTGTTACAGATTGCCATTTAATTCCTTGGAGTTGCTGTAGCCCTTATCAGATCAGATCATCCCACTTTCCTTCTTATTAGGTTAGTTTGACCTATGTTTGGACCCTGAGTTACCCTGTTTGCAGATTGTGCTGGTAAAATTACATTTTTACCCCTTATGACTTGTTTTCTTCTTAGACTCAGAATTCTCTGAGTTAAGCCTTTCATTGAGTTATGTAGGAGCTTTTATCCTCTGTATTAGGTCAAACTGAGCTAGTTATGGCTCATGGTGAGGTTCTCATCATACCCCCATGCCTAGCTTTTGCTAGTCCCTTAGCAAAAACCAAAGGTTTCAACCTTTGTTCTAGACCATGAAGTTCTTAATAGCTTCAGATATGTGCTTTTTCATTTGAGCTTAGATTAGGTTAGAATGCTGACCCTAGGCCTAAAAGGTACTCTAGTACCAATCAAGATCCAGATCTATCTAGCCTTAGCCTCAGTCCTTAGCAAAGGTTTTTAAGGCCTACAAGAACTAACCTAAGGTCTATTGGACTTTGTGGTTAAAGCACCCGTGCTTGGAATGATTTTAGCCCTGGCTCAGTTCGCAGTGCATTTTGTAAGAGAGAGAGATAGAAAATTTTTCTGTTTGGAGAGTTTTTTCTCTCTTTTTCTTTTTAATTCTAGCTTAGGATTGGCTTTTCAACACGGTCTGTATCAGATTCCTTGCTCCCATCATCAATCCTCAAGGGTTCCTGGCAATCGATGCTTCGAGATAGCACCGCCCATGGCAACCCTCGGAACCCTGGCTATTGAGATTTTGAGATAATCCCATCCATGGTGTTCCGTGGCCGAATCCAAACCCTGGCAATTGACACTTCGTGATAATGCCATCCATGGAATCTGAACCAGCAGAGTGCTTACATGCCCCCAGTAGGATATGTAAATATCCTAAGAGACAAGCACCGAGGAGATGATATTTTGTTACGCATCTTCGAGGGGATTTCCCGCCTCTCTGCGCTGGGAACTCGTCCAAATCAACTTGTATTGATCGGCCGCTCCTACTCTAGGTGTACTTTTCAGAATTTTGCGACGCTTCTGCGTGATTTTGATTTTTATGCTTACTGAACCAGGCTGTGTGTGAGGTTAGGGTGCTTAGGTTACTGAGTCCCGTAGACCAAAAGTTAGTTAATGAGGTCGAATACTCCCTAAGCCTTAGGCCTAATACTTCAGCTTTTCATTTTCCTCAACCTCTTGAGGAGTGTCCAGATCTTAATGAGTACCAAGAGTCTATCCAAGAATGCCTAAATTTTGCGTTCTTACTAATCCCATTGTGCACTTTTCAGTTCTTTTCTTGAATGAGGTCTAAAACTTAGGTTAATTCCTTAGTTTCTTACTAATGACTATCACTTTTTCTTACATTTTTGTGCTACTTTTTCATTTTGTTTCTTTTCCTTTTCCCACAAAATTTCTTTCTCCTCTTATTCTTTTTCGAATTTTTTTTTAATTAATTAATTTTTATGGTGTTTTTGGCATATGTGAATTTTTTTGTTGAAAACCTTTTCTTACAAGTTTTGCACTTTTATACCCCCCCATGCCTAAGGTTTGCAATGTCCTCATTATGACTTAGGAGGTTTTTTATTTACTTAGTTCATTCCTTAAGACAGAAATTTGGATGAGTGAATGGGTCGGGATGAATTTTGCGGACGATTTCTAATCCCAGATGCAAGCATCTGAGGTGGGGTCGGCTGTCTACAAGGGTGAATGTTAAGTGCACAAAAGTGTCAGAAAAAGGTTTTGGATTTTTAGGAAAATGACAGGTTGCCTCCCGTTAAGCGCTGGGTTTTACGCCATCGGCTGGGCGCAATAAGCTCAAGGGGAATGGAGGATATAAGATGATTCAGCCAAATCAGTAGAAGTCACATCAATGAACGGCTTGAGTCTCTGACAGTTCACGATGAAAGGTTCGGAATCGTGGCTGAGCGGACTGATTTCGATAGCTCCATTTCCAAAAACCTGTCGGACTAAATACGGTCCGACCCACTTGGATCGTAGCTTTCCCGGGAAAAGTTTGAGTCGGGCATCAAAGAGTAGGACTTTCTGACCAGGATGAAAGATTTTTCTTGAGATATGCTTGTCATGGAAGGCTTTAACCCGCTCCTTGTAGATTCGCGAGCTCTCATACGCGTCTAGGCGTAATTCATCGATCTCGCTGATTTGAAGTTTTTTGTGGGTTCCAGCCTTCGAAAAATCTAGATTATAGTTCTGTACTGCTCAATAGGCTTTATGCTCCAGTTCTACGGGAAGGTGACACGCCTTCCCGTACACCAGTCTAAAGGGAGACATGCCTAATTGAGTTTTGTGGGCTGTCCTATAGGCCCATAATGCTTCCGGAAGTCGGGACGACCAGTCCTTCCTGTCAGGCCGAACAGTGACTTGCAGGATTTTCTTGATCTCCCGATTTGACAGCTCAGCTAGACCATTAGTTTGGGGGTGGTAAGGAGTAGAGATTCGGTGAGACACCCCGTATTTGGTCATCAGTGACCTAAACTGAGCGTTTGTGAAATGGGTCCCCCCATCAGAGATTATAGCACGAGGAATCCCGAACCTTGAGAAAATGTTTTGATGAATGAATTTGAGAATGATTTTGTGATCACAGGTTCGGGTCGGTATGGCTTCGATCCATTTGGACACGTAGTCCACAGCCAGCAGAATATATTCGAAACCATCCGAAACAGGAAAGGGGCCCATAAAATCAATCCCCCAAACATCAAAGATTTCGCATACGAGAATCGGTTGCAAAGGCATCATGTCGCGATGGCTCATGTTGCCCAAAGTTTGGCAACGACTGCATGCCTTGCAGTGACTGTATGCGTCTTTGAACAGTGTGGGCCAGTAAAAGCCGCACTGGAGGACTTTTGATGCGATTTTATGCCCAGAGAAATGGCCACCGCATGCCTGGTCATGGTAGAAAGAGAGGATATTGTTGAATTCCTCTTCCGGGAACATCTCCGGATGATTTGATCAGCACCTATGCGGAAGAGGTACAGGTCTTCCCAAATGTAATACTTGGCATCAGAGCGCAATTTGTCTTTCTTGGCCTTCGGCCAATCAGACGGGATCTGATGAGATGCCAAGTAATTTACTATATTAGCAAACCATGGAAGGCTAGTACCAATAGTCAGCAGGTGCTCATAGGGAAAATGCTCAGTGATGGGTCTGGAAGGGTCAATTATTTCAGAAGGAAGGCGGGACAAGTGATCAGCTACCACATTTTGCTTTCCCGCTTTGTCGCGAATCTCAAGGTCAAATTCTTGCAACAGCAAGATCCATCGGATTAATTGAGGTTTCGCGTCCTTCTTTGCAAGGAGATGCCTCACAGCTGTGTGATCTGAGTATATGATGACACGGGAACCCAGAAGGTATGATCTAAATTTTTCTAGGGCAAATACTACAGCTAGCAGCTCTTTCTCAGTAACCGTATAGTTACGCTGAGCCTCATCGAGTGTCTTGCTGGCGTAGTAAATGACCACAGGTTTCCCATCAATTTTCTGCCCCAAAACCGCTTCTACAGCGAAGTCAGATGCATCGCACATGATCTCAAAGGGTTGAGACCAATCAGGGGACTGTAGGATCGGGGCTTGGGTGACTCGGTCACGTAGGATCTCAAATGCTTGAGTGCATTCCTTGGAAATTTCGAAAGGTACATCCTTGGAGAGAAGAGTGGTCAGGGGGCGCGCGATTTTTGAGAAATCAGGGATAAATCAACGGTAAAAATCGACGTGCCCCAAAAAAGATCAGATGTCCTTGATCGAGCTAGGCATAGGAAGGCGAGAAATCAGATCAACCTTAGCTCGGTCCACTTGGATGCCTTTTTCCGAAATTAAGTGTCCCAGGACAATTCCCTCAGGCACCATGAAATGGCTCTTTTCCCAGGAAAGAACCAAATTCACATTGATGCACCGCCTGAGTATCTGGACCAAGTGTTGGAGGCAATCATCGAATGATGCTCCAAAAACTGAAAAGTCATCCATGAAGACTTCCAGATAATTACCTACCATATCTGAGAATATGGCAAGCATGCACCGCTGAAAAGTAGCGGGTGCATTGCAAAGACCGAAAGGCATCCTTCGGAAAGCGTATGTTCCGAAGGGGTAGGTGAACGTGGTCTTTTCTTGGTCTTCAGGATGGATTGCCACCTGGTTGTAATCGGAGTACCCGTCAAGAAAGCAGAAGAACCTATTTCCCGCTAGTTTCTCGAGAATCTGATCAATGAAAGGCAGTGGGAAATGATCCTTCTTCGTGGAGGAATTGAGTCGGCGGTAATCTATACAGACTCTCCACGAGTTGGCTAATCGGGTAGGAATGACTTCACCGGTCTCAGTCATTATAGTGGTGAGTCCTGCCTTCTTGGGCACGACCTGAATTGGGCTCACCCAACGACTATCGAAGATCGGGTAGATGATCTCGGCATCTAACCACTTGATGATCTCCCTTTTCACGACCTCCTGTAGATTGGGGTTCAAGCGTCTATGCATTTCATGAGAAGGTCGTGCGCCCTCTTCTGAATAGATATGATGAGTACAATAAGAGGGACTTATTCCAGTCAAATCATCGAGAGTCCACCTGATGGCTCTGCGATGTTGCTGGAGGACAACAATCAGACGGGATTCTTGTTCAGGATTGAGGTTGGAATTGATAATCACAGGAAGGGTCTGATTAGAACCCAAAAAGATGTATTTCAAGTGAGCAGGAAGGGGCTTCAGTTCGAGGATGGGGTTATCAGCAGCAGCGGGTGGTTCAGTATAGACGTGAGGTTCAAGGGTAGGAGTTACTGGGTTGTTCATATCTGGATTTGACTCAGTTTGCGGGTCAAGATCTTTCTGTGGTTAATGAGGTATAATCAGGTCATTCTGGAAGTGTGTTTCATCAACCAAAGGCCTAATGTCACAAATCTGTTCGATGACACCGCAATTGATTCCTTGTTGGGCCTTAAATATATCAATTTTCAGGATTTGATTCCCAAATTTGAGCTCTATTTGGCCCTCCTCACAGCTAATGTTGGCCCTAGCAATAGCCAAGAAAGGTCTTCCTAAAATGATTGGTGTATCCCTAGGATTCTCAGGTGCGTCCATATCTAAGACTATGAAGTCCACGGGGAAATAGAAATCCCGCACTCTTACGATAACATCCTCGAGAATCCCTTTTGGTGACTTTATAGATCGATCTGCTAATTGTAATGTCACCTCGGTTGGTTTTAACTTAGGTTCTTCTAGATGGTCAAGTAAGGATGTGGGTATCAGATTTATGGATGCACCCAAGTCTAGCAAAGCTCTATCAAATTGGGTATCACCTATCTTGCAGGAAATCAGGGGAGTACCAGGGTCTTTAGCCTTGGGTGGGAGTCTGCTTAGGATTACAGAGCTGGCTTGCTCTGACAGAACAATTGGACTCCCACTCTTGGTTCGCGGCTTACGCTGGGGTGTACACACATTCTTTAAGAATCGTGCGTAAGCCGGTACGTGGCGGATTGCATCCATCAAAGGGATGTTTATGTGGACCTACTCAAAGAGCTTGACCAGGTCCTCCTCAGGTGCCACGGGCTTGGTGGTCTTCTTTCCCGTGGTCAAGGCCTCGGGAAACGGGATCTTGGTTGGTTCTTCTAGGATAGGTCTAGGTTTTGGATCTGGGATAGGGGTGGGAATGTCTTGGATTACTGCCCTAGGCTTGGGATCACTATCAGGCCTGGAGTGGTTTGGATGAGGTGGGTCTTGGGTTTCCTTACCACTACTGGTTGTTACGGAATTAAGTCCTGCCTGATTTTGGTTGGGATTGGGTAAGATAGGTTGCTGCTGGTAACCTGCAAAAGAAGTGGAGGCCTCTATCCCGTTTGGTGAAGGAACAGAGGGGGCCTGATAAATCATATGGGAATGGCCCGGGTTTGGGTTCATAACGCGCCGCTGGGTTGGCACGTTATTCGGGTTAGGAAGAGGTTGGGAAGGAAGTGTGCCTGGCTGGTGAGAATTTTCCAACTGGGCCAGTTGGTTTCGGACCTCTGTAATTTCATCCTTGTATTGTTTTTGAATAGCCGCATTCGTTCTTTGAATGTCAGCTAGAGTCTGAAGGATAAGGGACATTTGATCATGATTTGGCCCTGATGGATAAGTAGGGTTGGGCCGAGGCTGAGGCGGCTGGTAAGGACGAGAGGATTGTGGGCGGGGCTGAAAGGGTGGTCTTTGGGTTTAGGAATTTCCCGCCCACTGAAAGTTGGGATGGTTTCGCCATCCAGGGTTATAGGTGTTGGAGAATGGGTCGTTCTGGATGGCGTTGAGGTCCTCGCAGGTTTGAGGAACCTCTAGAGAATCAGAGAGAGGGGGAATGGAATTCCCCGGGTTGGTGTAGAAAGGATCGGATGATCCTCCGATTCGAGAATCAGATGGGGGTGGATATGGATCCATCCTAGGGGAAGATCGGTGGAGAATGCTTTGCACAGTCTCCTGTGTGGAAGGAGGTTGTGCAAAGGAGTTACGCGTAGCGGTGGCTCGCTGCAAGTACTGAGTCAGCTCATCCACCTTCTTCTCAATGATTGAGACCTTGTCCAATCGACTGGCCATTAACTCCAGGTCGACTGATGCGGATAGGCCCTGCGTCTCATGTGCTCCCCTAAGATTTGTCGATGCGTGGGTATTTGTCCTGTCGAATAATCCCATGGAGTCATTGTTGATGGAGTTCTCGCACATGTTTTCGAGAATCTCCCACACGGTATCTTCATGTTGACCCATGATATTTCCTCCGCAAGTTGCATTGACGAAAAGACGGATGTCCTCACGGAGTCCCTGGTAAAAAGATTGGACCTGTTCCCATTTAGGAACTCCGTGATGGGGGCACTTTCTCATGAGATCCTGAAAGCGATCCCATGCCTCATGGAGAGGTTCCCCTGTTTGTTGAGTGAAGTGCGCAATTTGATGGCGCAAGGCGTTGGTCCGACCAACGGGGAAGAACTTTTTCAAAAACTTGGACTGAAGTTCTTCCCAAGTGTTGATCGGCCGGGTCTGAGTTTGATACCAATGAGCGGCCTTGTCCATAGGAGAAAAGGATAACATCTTCATGAGAAGAATATCCCGATTTTGCGCGTCTGACCCAAAAGTTTGGGCCAGATGCTTTAGCTGTTTGATGTGCTGGAAGGGATCTTCGGAATTAAGCCCATGGAATTTAGGTATAGCATGAATCATGTTGGGCTTCAATTTGGAATCAGGTCCTCCAGTCGGGATTCTGACTCGAGGCTCAATGGCCACCACAGCAGGATTGTAATGGTCCCGCATCATAGGACACTGCGATGGGTGCACAAAGTTTTGGAAGAGGTCATTGAGTCGCTGGAGCTGATGCTCTAGATTGTTTTCTTCCTCAACTGGCTGAGCCATGATGGGGGAAGAAGAAGAGCTTGGTTCTGAATCGGATGAGAGAATAATGTGGTGGGGTTGCTGTTCAAACACGGGCGTCGAGGCTGGGCCTTGACGACAGTGAATTCCTAAAGGAGATCTTAAGGGTGGTCTTAAGGATCTCCTACCGTTCATGCACTGTTGGAGTAGAAGAGTTTAGAAGGTGCTGGACCCAATCAAGACACCCAAAAATGTGTTGGGTGACTATAGAGGTGCGGGGCAGATGGACCCCTTGATCAAAAAGATCGTCCACCTGAGAAATACCTGGGCAGCCAGAGAGGGTGAGTTCTGCGAAGACCCCTACACGGTAGAGCGTCCCCACGGGTTACAGGGTTTCCCCCACCCGACCTCTCTTGTCACTGCGGTTCCAGGTAGACCAGAATGGGGATCTTGACCTCTTAAGTCTACCAATTTTGGTTTAAGATCAGGGTGCTTAAGGTTCCACTTGAACTTTTAAGTATTTTGAGTGAAGAAGTGACCTAATTTTAAGGTTGGTTGACCCAAGGGGTCAACTTCACCTCTTGTTCCTTTGAGAGCTTTTGGGTCCTTTCTTTTAAGGTTCAAATGGATTTAAGAGCCTGATTTGCTTAGGGTTCCTCTTGTATAGATCTTTTCAAACAAGGTTTAGGTACACCTCTTTTTGGGAAGATCTTTTCTTTGTTAATAGAAGGTGTGTCTCTAAAAACCTTAGCTTTTCAATTCCTGAGTTGGCTCTAGTTGGTCCATTTTAGTTGCCTCAAAAATGTAGTATCTAGGGCTCAATCAAGAAGGTTTTAGCCCTAGTTACCTTAGTTGGATGGACAGTTAAAATGTGTGGAAATGAAAAATTTAGGCAACTTTGAGGAATTACTATGTATGATGCAGGTAGCCCTAAGTTGATTTTTCTTTTCGTTCCTTTTTAGATTTTAAGGGAGTTTAAGAGAGGGCTAATGAAGATTACCTGTTTGTTGGAGTGTTTGTTGTGCGGCTGCTCTTCTCATTTTTACCTGCACATAAGAGAAAGAAAAAGATTAGCAATCTCTTAAAAGAATTTCAAATCTTCTAGAATAGCCGTTGCTCCCCGGCAACGGCGCCAAAGGCTGGTGAACGCACGAATCCCCTACAGTTTTTTTATTATTTCGTCGTAGTATAGTATAGAGAAGTGGTTACCAGTTTAATACAATTTGTTACTCGGAAAAAGAGTTCCCGAGGTCGAACTCAGGGAGCAGGTTGTATTCTAGAAGTACAATGTTTCTATTACAAAAATAAGAGAGAGAGAGGGAGAAATAAATCTGAGTCTTGTGGCTTCTCTTCTATTTCTTAGCTTATCTTCTTCTTCTTCTCTGCCTTCAGTTCTTCTTCTGCTTCTTCTTATTTCTTTTCTTCTTCAGAGCTTCTTCTATTTCTTTTGTTCTTCAGAGCTTTTTTTTTTCTATTTCTTCTCTTCTTTCAGCTTTGTCACTCGTCTTCTTCTTCTCTCTGTCTTTTCTTCCTTCTTCTTTCTGCCTCAGCTGCAGAGCGTCGTCTGATTTTCCAATCAGACGACTTAAGTCGCCGCTGCTACAGTGCTGCTTGGTGCTCCTCCTTCTTCTTCCTTCAGTCTTCTTCGTCGGCCTTCTTCTTCTCTGCCTCGCCTATTCCTGCACACACCACAGCCAACGCAAGACCTACCCCTTTCCCTCTACCCAAACGTCTCTCTCTTTCTCAGACTTCGCTCGTAGGATAGCTCTCCCAGAGCCGCCGGGTAATCGGGTCGGGCTTCGTACCCATGACCAGGCATACCGGCGTGAATGGTACACGAGGAGTGCGCAGGTGGGGTGTCGGGTTGGGTCCGTCGGATCCGCGTGGTGAGCTCGCGGACCGGGCGGGTGAGTGGGCGCGGGACCTCACCCTGGTGCGTTGGGAGGCAATAAGGCTATTTCACTTTTACAATTTAAACCGGTGTGCGGCTTCAGGATCTTCCGAGGTGGGACTAAATGTCCCACACCAATTTGGCGCCTGCAGCTGAGAAAGCTGCAGGCAATCGCGGTTGTTGCGAGGTCTTCTCTTCAGCTGAAGACCTAGGCAGCTGCGTGGTTGCAATCCGCGCGTCCTGGAGCGCAGGCCTGGGCGGAAGCGAAGCTGCAGCTACAGAACGAAGGAGCTTCACCTGTTCGGCAATGGCGGCGAAGGACGGGTAACCTGATCACAGAGATACGACCTCTCGGCCTAGTCAGAAGGTGCAGGGAGCTTCGCCGGAGTGCGGCGAAGCTCGTGCGGGTGGTGGCGAGGCGTGGGGTGGCATGTAGGGGCTGCCCTAGGTCAGACTGTGGTTGGGGGAGTGGGTTTGTTAGGGGGAGTGATGTGGAGGTGAGGAGTGGCAGTGAAGGGGCGGAAACGGTTCAGTGGGATGAGGCGGAGGTTTTGGTCGATCGGCGAGTCGTGTGGAGTGGCGGAATAATGGGAGTGACTCGTTGGAGGTGGGCCGGAGACGTGGAAGGTGATGGTGGTCGTGTCGGTCGAGGGTCTAATTGAACAAATTAAAATAGGGAAAAGAAAGAGGGGAGAAAGAGAAGTAACTGTTACCTACTTATAGGGGCGAAGGAGGCGGGAGTGGGGCGACAGTCGTATCGACTGTCGCCGGAGAAGAAGGTGCCCAGAGAGAGGGAGCGGCGGCGAGGAGAGAGCAGAAGAGCACGCGCTGGGTACGGTGCGACGCGGGAAGAGCGGGAGAAGGTGGCTCTGCTGCTCGTATTGCGGCAGAGCGACGAGGAGGAGGAGGAAGAACCGCCGGAGCTGGAGAGCTTCTGCCGGAGTGGGAAGAGAGGAAGGAGGGGGGTGTTTCTCCGTCAGATCCGAGTTCTTGAATGCGGCAGACGGTGACGGTTTTTATAGAGGCGAAATCAGAGAGGAGGGCGGAGGGAGACGACGTGCCTCCCTCGCCGGAGGATGGCCGGTTTGCCACCCATACCTTCTGCGCGTTCGCACGGAAGGTGTGGGCGATGGCAGAGATCGTGGAGGTGTCCCTGCGACAGCAGACGTCGCAGGGAGCACCCCGTTCAACTGGCAGAGGGTCGTCCTCACCCTGCGCGGCGCCATGCCTCGCCAGAGCATGGCGCTGCTCAGGGTTTTGCAGGGAGGACCCAAATGCAAAAATGATGAAGAATTAGGGGCCAAAATGCGAGGGTTTCAAAAGTTGAGGGTCAAAAAGTAATGGATGAGGACCAAAATGCAAAATCGGTCAAGAAGGTCTCTTCTTAGGCTCAAGTTTTTATGCATGACTAAATGGGACCTAAGGATTATAATGGTGAATTTTATTTCTAGTTCATACCTTGGTTGACCGGCCAATTTACGTAAAAACCCAAATTAAATCATTAATTGGGCATGGTTCTCAATGTAGGTCAAAATGGGTTCCTAAGGCCAAATTGAAGGTTCTAAACCCTAGAGATTATTTTTCTATGAATTTTAGAGGGTTTATTAGATTTTTGCTTTGCCTCGAATCTCGTGAATTGAAGTGGGTTTGTTTTAGGGTTACAGATTGTCATTTAATTCCTTGGAGTTGCTGTAGCACTTATCAGGTCAGATCATCTCACTTTCCTTCTTATTAGGTTAGTTTGACCTATGTTTGGATCCTGAGTTACCCTGTTGATGAGAGCCTCATCATGAGCCATAACTAGCTCATTTTGACCCAATAAAGAAGATAAAAGCTCCTACATAACCTGGAAGAAGGCCTAACTGAAGGAACAAGTGCCTTGAGAAGAAAACATGAAATAAAGGTTAAAACTGTAATTTTACCATTGCAGTATGTAAAAGGGATTTCTCAGAGGCAAAACATAGGTCAAATGGTACAAATAAGATAAAAAGTGGGTTGAGTTAATCAGAAATGGGTTTATGTGCAATCTAAGAACTAAATGACACTTGGTAACCCTAAAACAGACCCGCTTAAATTAACAAGGTTCCGATTATAACAAAAAGCAAGTAAACCCTCTAAAAATCATGGAAAAACATCCTCTAGGGTTTAGAACACTTAATTTGGCCTTTGGAACCTAGTCTGACCTAGATCAGGGTCCTAGCTCCTCAATTAACTTAATTTGGGTTTTTTCGTAAAATGTCCAGTCAAACGAGGTCAAACCTAAAATCCAACTTCACCATTGGATTCCTTAGGTCAAAATTAGGTTTATACCAAAATTTGGACCTAAGGAGAGGTCATCTTGACCTACTTTGCAATTTAGTACACCCAAATCACAAATTGGTCCCTATCTTTTGAATACCGTTGCAAAGAACCCCCTAGGTTCTTCGCCTCCTTTGCAAACCGGTCCTGCTGCCATTGCTAGGGCAGAACCGAGCTCCGGCGAGGTTCGGAGAGGGATTTCTCTCTAATCCCTCAGAGATTCCCTCCCAGAAATGGAAGGAGGATTCTCTGAGGAATTCCCTTCCTTATAAAGCCAATTACAATCGCTGGTGTGAACCCAATATCTCGTGCGAACGCACGAGAGATTTGGGTATCCACCTTCCTTCCAACTCCGGCAAGCCGGCAGACCTAATTGCGCGCTCTCCACGTGCTGATAGGAGCGGCCAGCACCTATAAAACACCCCCCAGATCCTGCCGCAGGACTCGAGCTTGATTTGGCCGAGTGTCCACCCCCAATTCGTCTCCTCCTGCCCGGTCGAAAGTCCCAGCAAGCTCCGGCGAGCCCCCCTCTCCTCCCTCTTCGCTCTGCCACAAAACCAGTGGCAGAGTTAGCTTCCTGACTTCCCTCCGCGTCGCGCAGTACCCGCGCACGCCGCCTCAGCCTCGTCGTCGCCGCCGTTCTCCCCCACTGGGCGTCATCTTCCCCGGCGACAGCAGGTACTACTGTCCGCCTTCCGTCCCCTTTCGTCCTTACAATTAGGTTAGAACTCCTCTCCATCCTCTCCTCTCTCTTTTCCCCCTGTTATCTCATCTGATTACCCCTCGACCGATGCTGACCACCCTCATCTTCCACATCACCGATCGACCTTCGGCGAGCCGCTTCCACCATTCCAGCCCCCCACACGGCTCGCAAACCACCTCGAGAGCTCCGCCTCACTACCAGGAACTCGCTCCACCCTACAACTGCCACTCCAGACCTCCATAATCACCCCCCGAACAACCCACCATCTCCGGCCACAGGTTGACCTAGGCACGCACGCCTAGGCCGACCGGCAACCTGCAGCATCGTCCACCGCCTTCGCCGTGCCACGGCGAAGGTCTCTAGCTGATCTGATTGGGCCGTGAGGCTCGTTTTGTGTATGACAGTGTTTGAGCCGCTACCGCCATGAACGACCTCTGGTGAAGCTCCAACGAAGCTCCAGGCATCAGGCTTCCCAGGCTGCAGATGCAGGAGACTCACGCGAGTGTCGCGAGGTGAGTGAGCCCAGCACGGAGCACCAGCAGAGCCATCCGCTTGGGCAATTGCATACGAGAGTCTGCGGGCACGCGTGAAATCAGGGCGGAACGTTTAGTCCCACATCGTGGGATTGCAGCACTCAGGTATGCTATAAATTGTATTTGTGCATTAAGCTGGTTGCCTCCGTAAGCACAGGGGTGAGGTGCCTCACTGACCCCACACCCGCCTCGTTCGCGGCTTGACCACGCGGATCTGGCGGATCCGACCCGACCTAGACCTATGCACTCCTCGCCCATCGCCACCTGCAGGTGCGCTTGGTCCCGGGTACGATCTGACCCGATTATGGTTGTGGCTCTGGGAGAGTGTCCGTGAGTGAATTGCTTGAGAGAGAGAGACGCGTGGGTAGAGGGAGAAGGGTTAGGTTTTGCTCCTGTGCAGGCAGGCTGAACGCAGGAGAAGAAGGACTTGGCCGCTACAGAAGAAGAAGAAGGAAAGGCAAGCCAAAGAAGAAAAGAAAGAAGGAGCAAGGCAGAGAAGAAGAAAGAAAGAAGCCTTCGCAGGAGAAGAAGGAAAGCAGAAGAAGAAGGCTTCGCAAGACAAGAAAGAAAGCAGAGAAATTAGCAAACGAAGAAGAAAAGGAGAAATACTTTTAAGACGTCTGATCTTGTGATCAGACGTCCAATTTCATATTTTTGTCCTAATTACTTTTAATTGCATACATTCACATTTGAATTGATATTCTGAGTAAATTAGAGTGTTCAATTACATTTTGACTGGTAGTAAATTTCATTTGCTCCATGTGATCGACCTCGGATACTCCGGTCTTCGAGTAATAAAATTCTTTATATTTGTTTAGACGTTTTGTCGATTATACTACAACGTGACATCCTTTAAACCCGCACAAAATCGTCGACAACACCTGTTTGCAGATTGTGCTGGTAAAATTACATTTTTACCCCTTATGACTTGTTTTCTTCTTAGACTCAGAATTCTCTGAGTTAAGCCTTTCCTTGAGTTATGTAGGAGCTTTTATCCTCTGTATTAGGTCAAAATGAGCTAGTTATGGCTCATGATGAGGTTCTCATCAATAGCCATCACAACAAGGAACTGGTAGAAATATAACCGAATATAACCATAAGCTACAGGTACTCACTACAACAAAACTCTCTGTAGCGAAACAAAAGAGAGGAAACTACGGCTGGGCTCGACTAGGCCCAGCACCCTCAGTAGCCAGTAGTTTTGGCTACTCGAATCCATGACTTGAACATGGTTACAAAATCTGGGGTCAGCTAACGCTCAGTAGAGTGGCGGTTAAGTCATTTACATGCAACATAATCAAAATAGTAACCAGCTAAACATACAATTGTCGGTTATTTATTTTCATCCGTTTCCAATCTTCTGGTTTATGTGTTTCTGAGTCGAGTACTTTAATCAGGTTCCATGATATTGCTCAATCTTCTTGTTCCCTAAGGGAACGATCTTGCTTATAGTTTTCCCGTGATGTAGGATGTACACGTGTCACTCTCCTGGCTGGAAGAGTCCCCCATGGTAGTCCTACACTAGGTCTACTACCCCGAGGTCATGGTCATGATGTAGCGATGACTACGACACGTGCGATAAGCGTACGGGTAGCTGCCCCGTACTGGCACGCAATCGGTTGTTTCCACTAGAGGTTATACCCAAACGTACAGCACGAAACAGCAGAGGGCCATACCCTCTCAGAACAAGGGCTTGCCCCTCAGAATAGAACAAAGGTCTCCCCCCTCCACAGTTCGCATACCCTCGTTCGACTATCCCGATTTGCCCAGCGGACCTAACAAGAGTCGGTGTAGGGTGGCTAGTCCTAACCCCGGGCCTCATGGGATGGCTAGCTCCCCCCTACATTAAGTAGCTCACTCTGGTACCGCGTACGCGAGGGCCAAACAGAAGTTGACGTAGAGTGGCCAATCCTAACCTCGAGTCTCAACCTAAGGGGCGGCTAGCTCCCCTCTACTCTAAAGGGACAGTTGCTCTCTTCAGTATCATGTACATGAGGGCCAGCTCACTTCCCTTAACTAAGCCCGAACAACCGCCTGTAGGCAACATGTTCCAAAACCATCAGGTTTTCCGTACTACAGTGTTCTTGGTTTCTTTCTAAATTCCCCATAGGGTTCGTACATGGACTTTCTTATTTTCATATCTGGTTCGTTACATGTAGAATAGACAACTCAAATTTCACCATCGATTACTCAATACAAGTATGTATTTCTTTTCATGACATGGTTCATTACAGATAGTGCAAGCAGCTCATGATTTATTTCTTTTCAGGAAGCATCACGGTAACTCAATCATTCGTTAACTACACATGCATATCTTCTGGCCCTAGTGTTCATTCCACAACCTAGGGTTCAATCGAATATATTCTAAAGTAGCATGAATTTGTCTCTTTTTAGTCCTAGGGTTCATCACACAACCTAGGGTTCAAATAATTCTACACACTTAATTTAATTATTAACTCTGGGATTAAGGTGAAAACCACTCTACTAGGGTAACCGGGTGGAATGGGGGCTCGTATGGTAGCTCCTGACGTCTTTGTAGGTCCCGTGTACACTACGGACTGGAGACCTATCACATTGACCAATATGTCAAAATGAGCTCAAAAACTACATAGACACTATACCATTGTGTAGAGAATCTCGAACGAAAATCAACGACGTTTCGTTTGCGGAAATCTGACTTCGTTTGGGCCCTGAACGGGCCAGAAAACACCAACCCTGACCAATCAGATGTCTTAAATGAACTCAAAGACTCACCTTGCTTGAGGCACCTTTTTTGGACGTCTGGAACTTCGTGTAGATGTCTGAGGGGGTCTTCAGACATCTGGAAACACTCCTGGATGTCTAGGACCACCTCGATCCTCGCACCAGCATGCCTCCCTAGCCCCTGATATACGTATGCATGGTCAGACTTGTCAGGAAGAGAAAATAAATGAAAACTGCATGCTATCAGACGTTTGGTATTACCTTCGGACGTCTAGCTAGCCCCTGACATACGTACGCATGGTCAGACTTGTCAGGAAGAGAAAATAAATGAAAATTGCGTGCTATCAGATGTCTGGTTTACCTTTGAACGTCTAGCCAGACGTTTGACGGTCTCTCCAGACATTTGATTCTACGGAAAAATTATTCAGCAGAACCATTTGCGAGCTTCCTCTTGCCGTAGAAACTGCAGCAATTGCAGCACCTCCCTATCTCCCTCACGAACCCTCTACTCTCAGGCCTCCTGTCTCCTCTGCTCTCCACTTTTGCCTTCTCCTGCTCCGTTTCGGTGGTGGTGTGGGAACGAATGGAGGAGGAGGGGGGTTTATATGGAGATGGGAGGCATGGGAAGAGGCAAGGTGGAGGTGGAGGTGGAGGGAATGGGGAGGGTGTCGTTGTGGGGTGGCGTGAGGGGTGAGGGGGATGGTGTTCGGTGGGTTAGGGGAATGGGGATGGGAAAATTACGGGGGCACCCTTGCAAGTTCTCTTTTTCCCTCACATATCCACAACAAAAACCTAGGGGGTTAAAATTGCACAAAAACCCCTAAAAATTCTGGAAACGCCAAACGACCCTTAGGAAGGGTCATTTCAGCTCTACATCTCATGGCAGCTCTGATGGGTGGAGTGATTGATGAATGAACATAGCAAAGGAAATGAAAGAATGTGATCATAAGATGGTGTAGGAGATCTATGAATCGAAATGGAAAGGTGAATTCACTTCTCTGATATGAATTGATCAGAGAGGTCTGATCGAGGGAGACTAATAGCTAAAGCTAATCTAAAGCAATCAAATAGTAAACTCTACTCTAAAGTATGTAATTAAACTAGGAAAGCAATAAATCTAATCTACAAAAGCAATAAATCCTAATCTAATAGATGCATGGACCTACAAGAAGAACCATAGTTGGTGGCTGTGGCAACAAAGGGATTAGAGGATTCCAGCAAATGAAAGTTGATAGAAGAAGCTTTGAATTGCCCTTAGGTGTCATGGGATTGATGGGAACACCATCATAAGCCATAACTAGCCCATTTTAGTCTAGAATAAAATATAAAAGCTCCTATGTATCCTTTAGAGGGTCCTATATGCATAATGTTCTATTTTGAAAAGAAGAGAAGAAACCAGGGTTATTCCTGCAATTTTAATAGCAAATCATGAACACAAAATAACCAAGGGGTTAGTTAGGGGTGAATTAGAGGTCAAATGAACAGTAAAGTCAAATAAGTAGGTTCATGCAGATAGAAACGGATTTTCACGTATTTCAAGAATAAATAAGCAATCCGAAACCCTAATTTCAGACCTGTTTAATTAACAGAAGTTATAGTCAGGATAAAATTCACCTAAAACTTATAAAATTCATATAAAAATATTCCATGAGGTTTGGTATCCTTAATTTGATCATTGGAACCCATTTTGACCCAAAATAAAGTCTCAGGCAAAAAGCTACCCTAATTTGGGTTTCTATGCAAATTTCCCAGTCATAATTGGTAAAAAATGAAATCCAACTTTTCCACTAGATTCATTGGATCAAAATTAGGTTTGTACCAAAATTTGAACCCAATCAGAGTCCATCTTGACCTAGTTTGCATTTTGGTCCAGCCTGACTCTTTCTCTCTCATTCATACCCCCAACTTTCGAAATCCTTATAAAAAGCCCCCTAAATTTTCTTCATTTTATTCAAATGGGTCCCTACTTCCATGGCAGGTGTGAACCTAAAGGTGTCAAGCTTCAATCAGGGATACCTCCCTGATTTCTCGATCAATCCCTTCCAAAATTGGAAGGGATGATCTTGAGGTCATCCCTAAACAACTAAACATAATTCTAGTAAATCTGCCCAAGAAGCTCATGCGAATCCTTGATTTCTAAGAATCTTCTTCCTGAAATATCGACCCTTTCAAGCTTGTTTCCAAGCTTGGGAGCTTGCTTGAAGGCCTATAAAAGACCCTCATGGACTGCCTCACCTCCTTAGCAAGTTTTGGTCAGAGAAAACCTTCTCTCTTCCCTCTCCGGCCACCTCTGCACCTTTCTCTGGCGACCTTCTCCTTCCTCCTCGTCAGGCCGTCGAACAATCAAATTGGACGACCCTCTACCTTCCTCCGTCGACCCTGCTCCTCGCCAGCCACAGTAGGGGCATTCTCCCTCTTCATCATCGCTACACCAACTCACCAGATTTCTTCGTCTTCTTCGGCTCCGACTTGCCAACGTCGGTGCCCTCCATCCTCCTACTTCCCCCATAAGTCCCTCTATAGCTTCCTCTCTCCCTCTATTCTCTTTTCCCACACTCACAACACACGTACGATCACTACACCACCTACCACACCATCATCTTCCCCGCCTCTGGCGATGCTTTGGCGTGGCCTCTAGACCGCAACACTCCACGAAACACCTGACCACCACCTCCATGCCACCCTCTACAAAACCCCTCAACCTATTTCAATTTTCACCCATGCAGCGCCTCCCTGACCACCACCTCCTTCACACATCGTCTCCGTCACCGTCAGGTCTCCTCACGCACATGCACACCACACCACACACACCACTGCACTCACCACTTCACGGCGAAGCTTCTGAGCGTGTTTGATGTGGCCATGAGGCCGTGTTCTTGCTTGCAGGAACTTCACCGAACCTTCGCTACAGCCTCGATTCCTCCTTCATAAGTAGTGCTCCGGCCATGAAACCTTCAGGAGACGTCCCCAGGTGCTGCAGTTCTCCTCTAGGCGCATCTCCAGGTTCCTAATTAACGCCTACGACCACAGCTGCTGCATCAATTGGACCCTCTGCCATCAGCTGCTTGCATGCGAAGACTGTGGGACATTTAGTCCCACATCGTGAAGATTGGAGCTAGTGGTGCGGGATAAAGGGAATTCCTTCCCCCGACCCCACGCCCAAGTCATGGGGGTCAGGTCCATTTCACCCTCGCACCCGCTTACCCGAGCCCACTGCTCTCCTGGGACCATGCCCGTAGGCCTGCACCCTATTCTGAATCTATTTACCGAAATCCATATACCCGACTACGGTTGGATTTCCGAAAGGAAGAAGGAAAGAGAGAGAGAAGGGGGGGAGGGTTTTTTCCCTCGCTCTTGCCCTCTCTACACTTAGCTGCTGGGAGGCTTTCATGCCTCCGATTGGTGTTGTGCTGTGCCTCTCTCTCGAGGCTTGAAGAAAGGAAGAAGAGGCCTTTGCCTCTCTATTGAAGCTACTCCTTCTGAACACTTAAGCCATATGGGGCTTATTTCTGTCGTCTGATTCCTGAGGCATTTGATTCTGTGGTTGAGCTTACTATTCATATATTTGAGTATTTGTGAGGTTTAAACTTAAAGGGTAATTTGGTGATTCAAATCACCATTTTACCCTAATCTTTTTGCATATTGATACTTGGATCTATTGATATATCATTTTGAATTATTTTTCTTATCTTGATTACTTATATTTTGCTTATAATTGTGATCTGTGAGATTGAGCTATCCCTGTTGCTCTCAGTGAACGACCTTACGCTTTCTCGAGATTATAAATTTAAGTGTTTATCGTGATTTCTTGATTGTACTATGACGCATTTCCTTAGATTCAATGATTTCGCGCATAACAGGGATCCTTAGCAGCAAGGACGAATTGAGGAAGAAGAAAAGGCTACTATCACTGGCCACTGACAAAGGTGAAGAAGAGAGGGAACGTGGACGAATGACCAACTTAAGGGGGGAGGGAGATGGTAAAGGATCGCGGCTTAAATGGATAGTGTTTATATATGCAAGGGAGGTTCGAATAAACTGGCTATCTTAGGTCATGGTCGTTGGGTAGGAATAGTGGAGATGAGTCTTAGGAGTCGCGGGAAAGGGTTTAGATGAAAAGCAACTGTAGGATGAGATTTAGGTTTAATTGTGAAGGATTTGGCACCGGCATTTGCCAGTAGAACAAGGATCCTTTGTAGGAACAATGGGAATGGAATTGACGATTCCTGTGTGCTGAGTTCTTTAGGCTCGAGCAACTAAGAAGAGGAGTGCTGTAGGTGTGTTGGCGCAATTGCACCCATGCCCCTAAAGTAAAACGGTGTGAGTTTTACACAAAAGCCCATTTGACAAAAATGTATTCAAATAGGTCCCTACGACTTTTTGTGTGTAAAGAATGTGAAGGATTGAATATATAATAAGGACCTAAATGTACAACACTTATTTTGAGATTCGAATGATGTCAGAATGCAATGAAGTTTTAATGGCAAGTGTTTTGCACATATTATAATTTATTCCAATAATTGAATTGTGAAATTGTGCTCAATTTGGTATTCAATTGACATTTAAAACATCCATTTATAAATTTAAGTATAGAATCTCTCAAATGTGACCTACTTAGTCATTTTAACACAAATTTGATGTTTTAGGTTTTTTCCCATAATTCTCACACTTAACCTTTTTCTTGAGTTAATTTGTAGTGTTTTTACTTAATTTCTATAGCTTAACTTAGTTATTTTAACTATGATGAGCCACACCACCTTACTTGCTATCCACTCATGCCCATCACTGCCTTGCCCAAACCTCCCCTCCATTGTTTGCTTCCCTCAAAATAGTGATCCTTCAGCCTCCTCTCTATTAGGCTCACCAGCATTGTCCAACTTGGCTACATACTCACTCATACTATCATTGCCCCACTCGGTCCTCCCCTCCTGGCTCCTCCAATAGGCATCAGTGACCTCCCACCCTCTCCCTCTATAACCTTTAACAAATTTATGAATTTTTTTTCCAATAATTTTGTCATTTATGTGCTTTTTATTTATGCTTGAAAATATTGATTCAATGGATGTAGTGGTCTAAAAATTAACTTGTTAATTATTCTAATCCATAATATGTATAGGAAGAAAAATCCTTATTAAAATATAATTCAAACTTGTAAAAAAATTAATTAATAAATTGAGAAATAATTGATAGTTCTTGCACATTTAAATGTCATATGAATATGGAAATGAACATCTGAATCGTTAATAAGTCGAATATGAATCTAGTTTCACATAGATTCAAATTCATTTTAAATTTTAAATTTTTTATTAAATTAAATCCAAATACAAGTGGATTTGATGAGATTCAATTTGATTAGTATCCTTAATCTTGACAAATTTGCTAGGATTACTCATAGGCCACTCGATGATGCAACAATATCTTGATCACCAAGTTCTCGCCACCTAAGTTTTCTATGGTACTCCCAATGGATCTAAATATTGACTAGTCATGCAAAGATCTTGTTATATGTCATAATATACTAATTCCAGTCGTCTGTATCACGATTAGGAATTTGGGAGGAAATGTGTGCATGTATAGTTTCTACTAGTTTAGTCCCTTTGACTTTAGTTTATTTAATTTTCTTCCTCTTATATATTGACTTGTTGCTCACTCCTTATTTCTTAGGTGTGTAGTTTCATTATCAAGAGATGATGAAGAACATGAGCCATAGTGATAAGTTAGAGTTGATCTGTGGAATGGATTAAAGGATGTTGCACTAAATCAAAACTTTGACGAGTGACTTTATGTTCTTAACGTTCTTATAGTTGCAATTGCACCTTTACTTCTTGTACATTTCTTTACTTGAGAGCATGTTATAATAGTAGCAAAATCGGTATCTTTTCGGAGTATTGTAAACGTACAATTTTATCCCTTCGCATTCTTTAATTAATTGTTGCATACTTTTTGAGAAGGTACATATTGAATTTTTTGATATTTACCTTATGTATTAAAAGCAATTGAATTATGAGTTGGGGAGAACATTATTTGGGTTAACTTAAAAAATCTACCCAAGTCATTAGAAATGGATTATTTGAGTTATGAGTTGGGTTAAGACCTAAATCATAAAACATATGAGCTTCATATTGGTTGATGGGTCCATCATATACAGTGTGAATCACCTAAACAATTGGAACAATCGAATCAAGTGACTCGTAGGTCACACCCACCCACCTCACTTGAACCTAAATGTCTTGATGAATCGATTTATAAATGATATTGTCATATCTTTTAAGAGCTTTTTTCTTGTAATTATAGATGATATTTAATTTTTTATAAGATAGATGGAATATTTACTTGTTATTGTGTTGCAAAGATTTTGTAAAAAAACAATCATTATTTGTTAACCAACATACATAAAATTTAGATTTTACTCGATCTAAATCTAATTTAATTTGATTCGGTCATGAGTGATTATTTTGTTATCCTAAACGAAATATGATTTGAACTGAACAAAATGAACCCACCCAAACCGATCACCTACCCCTTGTTCCATCCTCTCTTATAGCACAGTACTAGATTGGGCACAAACTTGATAATCAACCTCGAAAATGGTGGCAAATCACATTGGACTTTGTCAGAAGTTGAAAGCCTGTCAAATGCAACCGCAACTCCTTGTCGAAGGTCCAGTGATTTTAATCCTTTCTTCCTCTCTATCAGTTTCTCTAACTTAACTTAATTAACTAGCTATAGTAGTTACATGAGAGAGATGCAAGATCCATCCATCTATATAAATTGAAATAAATTGCTCCTTAATTCGCAGCTTCATGCATAGCTATATGGTTGATCCATGTATGCTGGCATTTATGTGAAATATTTTTTATTCTCATTTTCCATTTATTATTTTGTATTATGCTTCACATGACATTAGTTGTTTATATTTTCCAAGTGATCTTACGAGATGGGTTTGATCCAAATTCCAAAGAGGCATTCTCAATTATTGGATCTTCATGCAATATTTTCTAGAAGAGCTCAAGGTAGCTTTTTCCTCTTTCCATATACTATACATGCTTTTGCTTTGTCAATGAGAGGCCCTTATCACGTTGTTGAAGGATGATCTGGGATGAGGTGGGCGACAACTGCATTGAAAGAGAGAAAAAGTTCAATTAATTAGACCTGGAACAAGAGTGTCCGGAGGTGTAATGGAAGAAAGTTGCATGGCAAATATCTATAGAACACATCTTCATCAAAAGCTGGCAGATTCAGAAGTAGAGTTCACTTGCCTTCTTCTCTCGCTTGATGAAAGGTCGTTCATTGGATGGGTACGATTTAAAATGATTTTAGTTCAAGTAGGTGCTAGAATTAGTAAAGTCTCACTTGGTTCTAGAGACGATTGCCTTCAAATTACCTGACACACTATGGAAGATTAAAAAAAGCCATTAACAAAGTGAAGGGGCACCAAAGGATCACCACTAATTTCGGGTGATTATCCTTTTTCCTTTAAAATAGGGGGGCACTAGAGAAATGAGACTAAGGCGTTATTTAGAGTTAACTAATCGGTACGTGTTAGCATCTCTGAAATAAGGGATAATCGTTATTTGTGTTTAGTTGAAAATGAAGGTTAACCATTATTTGTATTTACCGAATAAAGGTTAGAAATGGGGTTAACTTGTGATGTAAAAGTACTTGATTTTAGGGGTTATAATATAGGTTAAAGTAAAAAAAGATATGCTGGCCCTTGAGGTGATAAGCATATTAGTTGGTGAATTTTTTTATATTAAATAAATGTAATATAAATTTATTGATAAATCATTTTTTATGTAATATTATGGATGATATTTCAAATATCATCAATTATATTTCAGTTCAAAATTAAATTAATATCACCTAATATTATTATGCATTAATGTAAGGGAGTTGCAAGTATTTTATTTATTAAATATTAATTATCTTATGTTACAATTGGTAATTATGTTGTAGAAGTAATTAAGTTATGATGTTATGATTATTTGCTAATTAGGAAATACGTACTAATTAGGTGATTAATTTACAGTAATAATAATATAATTATTTGTTAATAATTATATATCATTATGGTTTAGCTATATGCTAATTAGATTGATACTATAACTATGCAGTAACTATGGTAAAATAGTTGTTAAATGAAACATATATGTCCAATAATAAATTAATTATGCAAACTAATTTAATGAAGAAATACTAGTTTTTGTAATTATTGTAAAGTAATTATCTTACATTGCAAATGCTGATCACGTTCCGGTAGTAATTATGTTATAATGCTTGTACATACCGTTTAGAATAGTTATTAATTATTTTATAGTAGTAAAAATATAATTATTTGTTAAGTTGGATAGATAATATAATTTAAGTTTACACTCAAATAAAGTTAATGGTTTAATTATACACTAACTATGTATTTTTTTTATAACGAGAAACCCTCCATGCAATTGGAGGTAAACCCCAGGAAGCCTGTCATCCTATGGCAAGCCCCAGCGGCCAAACGGATTGCCACTGCAGTACAATCACTTCTTAGACTCTATGTGAGTATGGGCAAGGTGCGGGGATAGAACCCATGCACTCCTCATAGGGAGAGTCTTACAGGCGATGTGTGTACCAACTGGGACAACCCTATTATCCAATTATGCACTAACTATATTAAAATGTTTACTGACTGAAATATATCAACTCATCAAACATGAGAAGAGAAAGGGTGAGAGAAAAGGTAGGATGGTAATGATGTGTTAAGGTGAAAATGGAGAAAACATGGGCTAGGAAGGGGGGTTATCTCAACCCACCATTAATCCCAGGTTAGCTTATCCTAGGTTTTAGAGCCAAAGTGGGGTTGGGTTAACACCTATGGTAAACAAGGGTTAACCTTACAGTAAACTATGCCTTCAAATTACTTGGTTAACCCCTCACTTGGTTCTACTTTGGCTGGTTCTAAGTATGGTTGCCTTCAAATTACCTGACACACCTTGGAAGATTAAAAAAATGCCCTTCACAAAGTTAAGGGGCATTGATGGATGATCACTAATCTCATGTGATTATCCTTTTTCCTTAAGGGCTAGTTTACTTGGGAGGTTAATCCCTCTTTTGGGGGGAGGGAGGGAGTTAACCCCCGTTTACCTAAAGGGTTAACCTACAAAATCTTAACACCTATTTTGGGGCTTAACAATTGTTTTGCTAACACTAGTTCTAAGAGGTATTAGCTAAACATGTATTAACTTTGTTAACACCTCAACACCCAAACTCCACTCTCTAGAAACTAACACTAATTCAAGTAAACACTATAAAGGTTAACACTACAGCTCAACACTAGTTTAAATACACTGAAACTGGTGTTAACACTACTCTGTAAGTAAACATAAATGAGGATTAACATCAGTTTCATATTTCTTGACACCAGTTTTTTAACCCCGCAAGTAAACTAGCTTAAAAAAAGGGGCATTAAAGAAATAAGACTAAAGCTTAATTTATGGTTCGAATTAGCTAACTTGTATTAACATCTTTGAAACAAAGGATAACCTCTATTTGTGTTTACTTGAGGAGTGGAGATTTCATGCCACATTGCCTCCTTCTCTGCCACTCGATCAGATTTAACGGGTGAATTTCACCTGCGCGCCACTGTCCTCCTGATTTGAGGCGAGGTGGGGCTCGAACTTGTGCCTCCCTTTTTGTGCACGGGCGTTTAACCAATGCGCTACGCTTCTTCTTGTTTCACATTTTTTATTTCTTCCACCAGTGCTCTCCACCATTGGATGATGATCTAACGGTGGAGATTAATTTGATCTTTGTGAAGAAGGAGGGCAACGGTGACTGTTGCGGTGATGTGGGTGGCTAGGATGGCACCACGTGGCGCCATCTAAGGCATCCATCTTCTTTCACTTGTAGGTGGTGTTACGGATGTCGGATTGGATCGATTTTAGTACCATTGGACTATGATCGTTGATTTGAACTCATCTGTTTGGATTTTTCATCTGAGGTATGGATTTAACATCACCTTGGCCCTTACCTCTGATCTTTCTCGAACTATATTTGATACTAAGGAAGTCTGATCGGGGTGATCTTGGAGGCATTGGACCTCGATCGTCGCCCTGATTAGATTTGCACGGTTGGATCCCCAATCTAAGGCCCCAAAATGATCTCTCCCTGTCCTCTTACCACAAAAAGGGAAAGTCAACCAATAATTTATACAATCTAACCTAAATACATAATGATGCATGTTATGAAATATTTATAATGCATAATGCTTCTATAGACCTAGGAACATGCATAAATAGGCACTTTAGGCCAATTAGATGTATGTACATCACACCCTCATGCCAATCTTTTGCTAGTCCCTAGCAAAACTATATGCTATTTCTTGACGTGCTCCTACCGTATTTTAAAATTTGTTTGCGTCGCAGTATAGTTGATAGAGGCGCGTTTACATTTAGATTTATAACTCGAATTAAAGAAGAAAATCCAAGGTCCACTCTGAGAGCAAACATAGATGTGCGATACCACTATTTCTTATTTGCACATGATCTTGATGAACTTGCATTAGAGATTAGTTTTTAAAAGCAAACTGATTCAATTTCTACACTTAGCTTTACATATAATGATATTAAATACTACTCAAGAGTAGGTGATAAATAATTACCTATTGCTCAATAAAATGGAATAATCAAGTCCTAATGAGATTAAGCAATAAATAATCATTAACAAAAATGTTCGAGCAGGTTAAAAGTTTATTTAAATTAGAGTATAAGCCAAATCACTAACTACGGCAAATCAGTTCTTAGACTGTTGCTATCAGGTCCATACGGTATTGCATTTAGGTCCTTGCAAACCTTTTTTTTCTCGCGGATGGGTCCCTGCCTTCTTCCTCCTCTTCTCTCCTTGCGTTGGCAGCAGGGTGCATGAAGCTTCTCAAGCTTCACTGGAGGGAGGTCAGTCGGGGATCTGATGGGTAGAGTTGCCAGTTGGAGATGTCGCATAGGTGCATTGGAGCTCCCAAAAGCTCCTCGTGGGGCTTGGTGAGTGCGAGAATGTCGTTGGTCGGCAATGGAGGTCGGTGAAGATCACAGTGGCCAGCAGGGGTGTCTTGGCGCGAGAGGTGGCAAACCTCCAGACCAAGGGGTCGAGAAGCTTCGGCGCGAGTCATTGAAGATGACTATGCCCTCTGATTTGGTAGACAAGGTCAGTCGAAGGCAACGAAGGCGACAGCGGGTGTGGGTGTCTGATTGCGCAGCAATCATAGGTCTTAATTGACCTTAATTAGGCTAGGACTTAGCATAAGTTAGGGTAATTCATGCATGCATAAAAATTACTAGCACCTTTATTGCTTTCTTTTAGCTATGCATAAAATAATGCCATAATTTTTTGATTAGGTTCATTATGTCAATTGCAGGTAATAAGCTAATCAGAAGATAGATCTGAAGCTGGATCTAAAGTTGGATCTAAAGAATAAAGAATAACTGGTGTTGCAGCAGAGCTGGAGCGGAAGACCTAGATTAGATGTAGTAGATAATAATGTAAGGGGTTGAGGTATGCTATTTTGTTAAGTAGGAATAAAGCAGTAAACTACGAAGAACTTAGGTCCATCCTAGCCCTAGGACAGCCTAGAAGCTTCCCCAAGCCTTAGCCACCCTTAGATTAGGTCACTGTACCTTAGGAAGAACTAAAACCCTATTTCCATTCTCTATCTGGACGTCCAGATAGAGAATGGAAATAGGGTCCAGATGAGTTACAGGATGTCTAGAAGCCTTACCCACAACCCACGCACCTAAAACCCACTTTTGCAGCATTTTAAGACGTCTAGACACTTGGTCAGATGTCCAATTTCTGCAAATAGAACTTTAATTCTTCCCTGACTCTGATTGGAAGTCCAGACAACAAGTCTGGACTTCCGATTTTTCATTATAAGATGTCTGACACTACTATCAGACATTTGGAACTGCTCTCTAGTTCCTATTTTGAGATTCAAGCCTTGATCTTGGATCTCTAGCTCCCTAAACCCAATTCTAACCCCCTAGGAACCAAAATTAAGGTGTCCTAACCCTAGTACATCACCTCTAGAGCTCCCTAAGGACCTAATTAGGTCCTCACTAAACCTAATTGACTTGGATCTTAGTCAATTCCATCAGCCTATTCAATTGTACTCATTAAGTCCAGTTGAGCCCTGATCTCAGCACATACTGTCCAATTGGACTCAGTGAGAGTCCAATTGACCTAGACCTAACTTAATTGAGTTATTTTACTCTCAATTAAGTTTTCACACACCTAATTAAACTTGTATTAAGTTTAATTGCACTTTACCTTAGTGAATTAGGGTTTACAACCCTAATTTGAGACCTACCTTGACCTAAACCCACTAGAACCTAACCTAATCAACCTAGCCACCTAAGTTTTGACCCACACACACCCACACACACCATCCACATGAAAATACCTAGGCTAGAGTTCTCTAGAACTCTCTACCATGTGTTGTTGCCTTGGTTGCTAAAATTAGCAACCAAGAGCCATTCAATTTTTAGATCCACATTTGGTGGATTTAAAAACCACCATCCATCCTCTCTCTCACTCTCCCACAATCTCCCACCATAGGCCTCTCTAGAGAATTCCATAATTCTCTAGAGAGCTTCCCTTAGGTCTATAAAAAGACCTAAGGGGTGGCACTTTGGACCCATTCACTCTTGGCTCCATTTTAGCTTAGCTTCATTCCACCTCCACTCCACCTTCACAAGTAGCTTCACCATGGCCACCACCATCTCCACGCCAAGATGTTGGATCACCTCCTCAACCTCTCTCCAAGGGCTGGCCTAAGCACCATTAGCTGCCCCTCCTCCTCTCAACCAAGTCAAAGGCCATCAAAGCCCACCTCTAAATGCCCTTAGTTTTGATAGATTAGATTGTAGTTCTTCATAGATTTATTGCTTTTATTACTGCTTAGTAGTGTATCTCCATACTTCTCCCAAAATGATGCATGCATAATCCCCCGTAGATTCATGTATGTAGTCATTTTCTGATAGTTGTTAGTTTTTACATTCCTTGTATAAGCATTCTGCTACCGGTGCTCTGCAACTCTGTTATCATCATCTTTATATATATATATGTTGAAAATCACCATGTGCCTGATTATCATCTTTTGATGTGATTAAAGTTGCATGTTTTCAATTTCTGATATTCTGGCAATAGCATGTCTTGCATCAATATGAACTTAGCATAAATCGACATGTGATTTTGAATAAGTAGAGCGAGCGAGATCGATTTCAAGTCTGCATATCCATAAACGCCTCCCAGAGATGAACGACCGGGACTCAAGTATCGTTATCTTTATAAATTATTTTTGATGAGCATTTTCACGCACTATACTACGACGAGATCTCTATTTTCAAAACACATGCAAGAGTGGTTGTGGGAGTTTTAGAGTGGATGAAACCCTCAATAGGTTGAGGGCTTTTATTGATCGTGGTCGTGCGAAGGTGGCGAGGTGGTCAACTAGTGGCGAGGTGGTGTGGAACGGTGAGGCATGGCTGCCGGAGACACATCGAAGCGTGGCCGGCGTGGTCACCGTTTGGGAGGGAGACGATGGAAAGGGTGGAGTTCTTTGGGTCTAAACCTGGGTCTAAAAGGCCTAACCTAACCTAGAAGAAGAGAGGGAGAAGGGAGGCTACCTAGGAGGAGGACAGGAGGTCGAGGAGAAGGCCGATGTGCCCATCAGACTTGGAGAAGGAGGAGATGACATGGAATTTTAGAGCGAAGAAGAGGATGAACCGCATCCTTTGATGGGGAGAACGACGACGACAAGGGGAGACAAAGCCCTCAACCAATTTCAGCAGAGGAGTGGAGGAGGAAGGAGGTTGGAAAGCTCCAAGTTCGATGTTAATGGAGGAGCTCGAGGAGAAAGGAGGGAAGCTATGCTCGCCAAAACTCGACGAAACGAACCAGCGTGGGGTAGAGAATAATTGTAACTTCTTGTCGCGCGAAGAGAGCATCGGAGGTTGCGCGAACCTCGCTGGAGTTGCGTGGCTGGTGGAGTCAGAGGTGGAAGGTGGAGAAGGTGCTGGAGTGGACTATTTTGCAAGAAAATTGAAAGTTAAGGGGCATTTGTAAGGAAATCAGGAATTGATGACTAAATTGCAAAGTTGACCAAGATGAAGTCCAAATGAACCCAAATTTTTATGGTAGACTAATATGGACATGAGAAATTTAATGGTGACTTCAATTTTGGGTTTTGATATCGTTTGCATGGTCAATTTATGTTTAGACACAAATTATACCAAATACCCGTCTATGATTCTGTTTTAGGTTAAAACGAGTTTTGATTGTCAAATTGACTGTGCCAAATCATATAAATATTTTTAATTGATTTTTAGAAGGTTTAGATTATATTTATTTCTATTGGATCTATTTTAATTGAAGTGGGATTGAAATTAGGATTTTTAATTAGAATTAAACATTCAATTTGAATGTAAATCCTGAATTACGTAATACCAACCATGTTTTAAGATAATTAAGCTCAATTGACCTTTGATTTAGCCATAGGTTCACCCTCCAGTTATTATACATTCATAATTGTTCGTAAAAACTACAGAATTAACCCCTTTTTCTATTAATTCCTCTCTCTTCAACCCTGAATAGGTTATATCCTTTCAATATGTTAATTAGGTGAATTTAACCTTATAACTTAACCAAATTAAGTTAATTATAGAGGATGATGGTGATGCCATCACTATTTATAAACAAAATTAGGATCAAATTACTTGAGCAATGGTTATTTTTCAACACTGAGAAATTTCTACTAAAGGCCTGAACTACTAGAGTCAATAGTGCTTGGTGTCTGCCAAAATGTAAACCACTCAAGCCCTTGCCTTATTCAAAAGTAAATGCATCTTTTTCTTTCTCTTCTTTCTAATTTTTTTGGATTTTTGAGTTTAAAGTTTCGGGGCAGCTTTCTACAGCTACCCAACCCATCTAAGACTAAAAAAGAACTCTAAGTGCTAAGTATCTTTTTGTGATTGTGATGGACTCACCGATTGGCAATTAGAACAGACTTCGGGTTTCTACACCCTAAGGTGACCTTAAAAAGTTCTTTCTAAAGGTGTATCATAAAATTGGTAGCTTTCTCCCTACTTTTTATTTTTATAGGATTAACACAAGGGAAAACCGGATAATGGGCTGTTACCCACGACAACTTGCCAGCCATACTAGTGCGATGAAGTGTGGCTTATTTCTTTTTTCTTCTTTTCTACTTCTCAATTTTTTTTTCTTGGATATTTTTCTCCTTTGTTTTTTTTAAGTAGGTGTCTTCCCTGATTTAAGATTTACCTAAAGGCATCAAAAATAGAATGGTTGTGTGGCTGGACTCTGGACAACCGGCCAATGAATTACACCAACAACTTGCCAGCCATACCACCCTAAAAGGTTTATTAGCTACCTAATTTCTGTTAAAACTACCAAAAAGGTGACTCAGTGCAAAGAGTGTGTAGAAGCTTAGGCTTAAAGTCCCCTCAAATCAGAGGGTTGGTTGATAAGTCGTGTACTTATCACCCCAACTTATTAACCAATTAGAAATAAATTCAGAATGGCGAGGACTTGAGAAACAAATTCACATTTTAGTGGACACCCAAACTAATTAAGCCCGAGAACATAAAGGGTCTAAGTGTTCAGGTTCTAACGTATTATTTCCTATATTTGATAAATTTCTAAAGCTCAAGTTCACTTTTCCTAATTTAATTCTTTTTCAAAAATAAAAAGAAAATAAAAGAATCTACGGAGCTAACAAGATGATTCAGAGATGAATGTCCACCCCCATGCTTATCTCATGCAATGTCTTCATTGTATTAAATGACATGAAAAAAAGCAAAGTAGAGAAGAAAGCACTCAATTTCATGATTACCCAGTTAGCTTTGAGATAAAAACAGACTATATACATGCTGAATTTAGGGCCTTTAGCTAGGCACACTATACAAATAAAGAAGAAATAAAGAATTCACAACTGCAGGTCAGAATCAAAAGAAAAAGATTCACCTCAAGACCTGCCAGCAGGTGTCCACAAATGTGGACCAGATTGTGGTGCACACCCATGCCCAAAGGTTGGGTATATCTAAGGTTATCAATAAAAATTACCTAGAACCTGAGATTAATATGCAAACGAGACCGGGCCTACGATTTATGAGGAAGCAACCCAAGTCCAAAAAGTTGGACAATAGGAAAATCAAGGTCAAAAAGATAATCAATGAATTTTTGCATGGGTTAGACATCCTCTGAGTTGAAAATTTCATAAGGGTCTTGGTAGAAGGTTGGTGGTTTTAGGTCTATAAGATCCCTTAGACTCAAATTTCTGCTTCCCTTGAAATTGGCTTCCCATATCTTCATTTCCAGATTCCTATCCTCCTTAATCATAATCTCCGGGACCATACAAATGTCATCATCCCCATATAAAATATCCAAGTCCAAGATTTGTGGCTGAATTAGAACTGACTTGGGTCTAATGATCTTAAAGACCAAATCGTCATTATGCTCAATGGGGTGTAATTGAGGAATGGGGCTATAAATTGAATCATCCATGAAATTAGGATTTGTCTCTTCCAAGCTAGCCCAACAGGATCAATTTCCTCAATTATAGGGCCATCAAATGATTCATCGAATTTCTCAGGCCCAGTCGTCTCACTAAAATCATGTCCCTCAAACTCATGTGAGACTTTACATAGCAATTCTTCACCTTTAGAATCAAAAAATTTTGGATCCGCATTTATATATGTCTCAAAATCATCTATCATTGCCTGGTCCATAGAGGCATACTTTTCCTCATACCCTGGCTTAAGGATCTCGGGTAAAGAAATCAATTCCTCCTCAATTGGTTGCCCTAGAACAATTTGGTCATCCCCAACCTCATAAAACGTGTCCCCCCCAACAGATGCCTAAGCTAGTTCTAACATTGGCTCTCCTGAAAGGGGGTTCATCCTGGGAGTCATCCCAAGATTGAACTAAAGCAACCACAAATTTCATCCTCAATTTCGACAACTTCCCAAGTAAAAACACACTCGGGTCCTTATCCTTAACATCTCAGAGCCAATCCAACAAATACTTGTTAAGATCGTTAATCATTTGAATCAGAGGCTCCAATTCCTCGGTGCAAGGTGTTAGCTGAGCTTCTAAAGATTATATGGTATTCCTTAAGTTAGCCAACACCTTATCTTAAACCTGGTTCACCTGAACCAAATGGTTTGGTTCAAGGTTTGATGGGTTTAGGTTCTGTCTAGGGAATCAAGAAACTGAGGTTCCTGGGGCCGCTCTTAATAATAGGTGATCGCACAGGTTTCATGTGTTTGAAATCGGGGTTACGAGTAACCCGTCGTCGTAGTTGCAAAACTCGTGATCAAATAAAATTTATACTGATGTAAACACATTTACACTACTTAAAATGTCTATTTATGCATGTTCTTAAGCATAGGATTGCATTTCATGATATAAATATTACATAACATGCATCATCTTGCATTTAGAGTAGTTTGAATAAAATGGAGGTTAATTGTCTCCTTTTATGTGCTTGGATAGGGCAAGCATTTTATCAGGGCCTCGGATCAAAGATCCAACCGTATGGATGTGATCAGGGCGATGATTGGGGTTCAACGACTCCAAGATCGCCCTAATCAGGCATCCGTAGCATCAGATAGTGACTGGGGAACCCTAGAAGATAAAGGGCCAGAATGGTGAAGATCCGCACTTCAGATGACAAATCCGACCACACGGATGAATTCGGATTGACGATCGTAGCCCAATGACACAAAAATCAAGTCAATCCGACATCTGTGGCACCATCTACAACTTCCAGAAGATGGACGACCAAGATGGCACCACGTGGTGCCATCTCGGCCGCCCAAACGGCCGCACGCATTCTACGAAGGCCCCGCACCTGCTCGCTCTCCGCCGTTGGATCTTGATCCAACGGCTGTGGATGTGGCTGGCTAATTCATCCGCGTGACCTTTTCGACGGCGTAGCGCAGCGGAGACGCAGCTGCGGGCGAAGCAGAGGTCGCGGGATTGAGTCCCGCGAGCCTCAAATTGGGCGCAAGCAAGCAGGCGCATGGAGCGTCAGATGGAGATCCAACGGCTGCGCACGCCCAATAGCGCCGACGCGCTATTACACGCGCGGCGTCACGCGCGATCGCACGCGCGAGGCGGGCGCAGTGCAGCGGGCGGAGAAGCGTCTTAAGCCGTTCGATCTCATGATCGGACGGCTGAGATTCAAAGGATGTGGGAAGCCGTTGCGCGCGCGGGCAGCTGAAGCGGCGCGCATGGGCGCGGAAGCTACGCCCACGTTGGGGGCTTTAGTGACGGATTTATCCATCACTAAAGACCCCTCATTTATTATTTTGAAGTTGTAATGTCCATTTTGCCCCTAATCCTTGCAACTATAAAAGGAGACCCCCTCCATACGAAATTCTCATCCCTTCCTTCTCTTCTCTACCCCTCCAAAGCTCAAGAGAATCTTGTCCCACACCCGGGATGCTCCTCGCGAGATAAAATCTAAATTTTCCTTCCCCTTCGGAAGTGGATCCCGCGACGACGACGGCGTGCTGCTTCGTTCCCATTCTTCTGCTTCATCCTCCTTCATCCTGCTTCGTTCTCCTTCGTCCAGACGTCGTCCCGTCTGGCTCGTCCTCCAAGTAACCGTCGAGGATGATAACTTCTCTCTCCCATTCTTATTTACAGCTTTTCTAGTGTAGAACTTTCCTGCTTTATAGTGTAATTGATTTTCCGCTTTCTAGTGTAACTTTTATTTAGTTTGATTGTATAAACAGTTGAAATATTGAATGCATGTTCTCTTTCTCTCTCTCTCTTTCTCTCTCTCTCTCTCTCTGTTTTAGTCTAATAGCTCCATTGTAATTATATCACCTTGCTTATCAAAAATCCTAAAAAAATATAATTGTGAATATAGATCAACGTAGCCTCCCTGTGTTCGACCCGGAATTCATTTCGGTATAAATTTTATTTGTTGAACACAAATTTTTCTCTTTCGAACTACAACGACAGGTTTTCCAAAACAGAACACGTTAGCGTAGCCATTCATAAATGTCCAACATTTTGGCGCCGTTGCCGGGGAGGCAACGATTTTCGATCTTTCCTTCGCATTTCTTGCACTTTATTTGTTTTCTAACTAGCTTTCTCTTGTGTCTATTGTTTTGCAGAGACCTCCATCAAGGAATCAACAAGCGGTAGACTGGAGTAAAGTGCAGTTGAAGACAACTGTAAGTGCTCCCCCATTCTTTCCCCCTCCATAGATTTCATTCGTCACATTAAATTCAAATCCCAATTAACCTAGGTGTTTGCATAAATCCTAGGAATAGTTTGGTTGTTTGGATTTCCACTCACATTCACTCCACCCTCATTCATAAAAAAATAACAAAAAGATAATCTTGTGGGGTAATTTCCAACAAACACACAACACACACCCACATTCAAGGCACTTGATCAACTTGATTTGTTTTCTACTCAACCGGGTTCTGATCTGTGGAAGCAGTTCACACAAAGCAACACATAACAGTGTAGAAATTATTCTAGGTTAATCATTTTTTAGTGCCTAACTTAGTGGTGCATTTGTGGCCAATTGTTTGAGTTGTTTGGGCCGCACCACTTTATTTGAACCCAACTCATCAAGTAGCTCTTCCTTAGGGTTTTCAATCTAGGTATATTCCAGGCACTCCACTTTCTTTCTGATTTAAAGGAAAACAATCTTCACCCGTGTTTTACAACTTGCTTTGCCTAGAAACTTGATTGCAATTCACCTAATTTGAAACCCTAAAAGCTACTTAAGCAAGATTTGAACATTAAAATTCATGCATTATCAATAATCTTGCTTGAAAACCCTGGTTGTGCACGCACTTACACAAATCTCAATCAATCATTAAGGGCACAACCCATTGTAAGGGCCCATCACATTCCATAAGCACCACAATCCCATGCCTTAATAAAATTGAGTAGACGTTGGCCTTAAGGTTTGATTCGCTCTTCAGGGCCTAGTCTGAGATTGTTTTTGATTAACCTACTTGTACTGATTAATCTGATGTCTAGCTAGGGGAGTAGCGTCAAACGACCGCGGCTGGGGGGTACACTAGGAACCGGAGGCGAAAGCCAAAGGAAGAACCTTCTCCCCAGTCCCTCCTTCTAACTGGTTGGATTAAACAGACATAAGTAGAGTAAATCACTTACAGTCTTAAGGCTGGTTTTGGGAGTCAATAGATCCTTAGGTTACCCCACTTAAGGACAGCCTTGTTTTGTTGTGCTGCAGGGTCCCTATCCCCAGTCCTTCCGACCTTCTCCTAGTTTATGCTGGGAAGACGGTCATTGAATCCCCGATTGGAAGGACCGTTAGAACATTCTAGGAGGCGCAAGTTAGATTTTGGTCAATTTGATCCCATGGCCGAACGACAGCCTCCTCTGCTTGAAAATCCACAGGAAGAATTTCGAAGGCAGCTGGAACAAATGCAGAGAATGCAGGAATGGTTCCAAAGAATGCAGGGCGCTCAGCCCTTGAAGGATTTTTATGATCCTTCAAATTACGGGGAACGTCCCGGCATCCAGATTCCAGCCAGTGACGTAGAAATCAAGCCCCAGGTGTTAAGCCTGATTAAACATTATCATGGGCTTGGCTCCGAAGATCCGTTTCAGCACTTGGAAGATTTGACCACTTTGGTCCAGACCACCAAGGCTCGAAACGTTAACGAGGAGCAAATGATCATGAGGCTCTTCCCCCACTCTCTTAGGAATAAAGCCGCGCATTGGTATAGGACAATAGGAAGACCAATTACAACTTGGAATGAGTTCAAATCGGCCTTTCTGAAGAAATTCTTCCCAGTCGGTCGTACCAATGCTTTGAGACGGGCAATCACTACCTTTACCCAGCGGCCGGGGGAGCAGTTTCATGTGGCCTGGGAGCGATTCCAGGACTTATTGCGGAGGTGTCCACACCACGAGGTGCCGAAATGGCAACTCGTGTAGATCTTCTATCATGGGTTTGATAAACGCTAGTTTATCATCATTTTTATACATTAAAACAAACTTAGCTCTTAGGATTTTGCTCCGTAAATGGGTTTTCGGGCTGCATTTAGGCATCAATTAGGTTAGGCATGCATTGCACTTTTTATTATCTTTTTAATGTGTTTTTGTGAGTGTTAGGGATATGCAGATTGTCAGAACTCCAAAACCCTAGCACTCAGGAAGGCAACTGGTGAAGAAGAAGCTCAAACTAACTGGAACTCAGCTTGATCCAGCTCACCATAGCTGGATTCCAGCTCACTTGAACTAGGGTTAGCTCATCTTAGCTCCATTCAGCTCATCTCAGCTGAATGGCAGCTCAAGAGAGCTCATCTTAGCTCACCCTAGCTCAGGTCAGCTCAGATCCAGCTCAACTTAGCTAAGTCTAGCTCATCTCAGCTCCCATTAGTCCACAGGGAGCTCTAGCTAGCTCAGCTGAGTTGACTGGAGTTCATCCCAGCTCAGGTCCAGCTACATCCATCTCTACTCAACTCCAGCCAGCTAAAGATGACTTCATTCCAGCTTAGGAAGCTCAAGTCCAGCTCCCGGGGACTCAGCTTAGCTCAACTCAGTTGAGCTAAGATACCTTAGCTGCCTCACCCAGCTTGATCCTCCCCGGGAGCATTAGACCCAACTCACCTCAGCTCCTTTTAGCAGAAGCCAGCTTGCTTTAGCTTGGCTTAGTAGCTAGCAAAGAACTAGCAAGCTAAGCTAGCTAAGGTAGCTCCTTCCAGCTCTCTTCAGTAGCCACCAGCTCTAGTGCAGCTCAAGATAAATACCTCCAACTCTTCTCCCTGAAAACCTTAGCTCCAAATGCCTCCAACTCTACTCCCTACTAGCTAAGCTAGCTAAGCTATTTAACTTAGCTAGTCCACCTCCATGGCACCAAAACCTACTACCCTACTACCTAAGCTCCAGCAAAAAGACCACCTACTCCTACTTTATTTTGGTGCCAACTATCCCTTCCATCACCACCCTGCATCCACCATCAAAACCCATCTCCACCCTCCATTTTTTTCCCTCCAAAAATAACCAAGCACCCCTTCATTTCCCTCCAAAAAAACACCATAACCACCCCCCTTCCCATCCTATAAATACCCTACCCTACCACCACATAATTCCCATCCTCCCTTAGTATATTTTCTACCTAAACCACCTATACCTACGGCCAAGAAGAAGGAGTAGAGAAGGAGATTAAAGGGGCACATCACCAGCCCTTTTGGTGCCTTCTTCTCCCCACTCTCTTCAACTTGAGCCACGCCAAGGAGGAGGACTCTCCCATTTCAAGGAGGACGGCCAGGCAAAGGAGAAAAGCTTAGGGTGGACGTCCACCCTTGGAGAGAAACTTAGGGCACGCCCCCTTAGGGCTTGCCTTAGAGGTCATCACCTTGGCGGAGTTCTGCAAGGAAGGAGTTGAAGGATTCTTTTCAAGCTTGGGAGCCACCAACCTTGGAGCAAGAAGCCCTCTTCTTCACCATCTATTTAGAGGATTTGTGTTTTCTTTTACTTCAATTATCTAGTAGTAGAAGCATTCCTCTACTAGGCATTTTTGTTAAACACTTTATCAATTATCTAGTTGCCTTCTTCGCATATCTTGTTTGCATTTCTATTTGCTTATTTTCAGCATTCTTCACTTCCTCTCCCTAATTATTCTAGGTTTCCACTTGCCTAGAGTGAGCTTAGGGAGAGGCTCTACTTGCTACTTTAGAGTTGTTTACTTAATTGGAAGTGTAAACACTTTTCCCGCCATCAGTTCGCATGTTGCCTTAGTTCAAAAATAAAAAAAATGGTATATTGAAAATTACCAAAAAGAAAGTTGAGATATATTCCACGCAAGAGAATCAATTTTGCAACCATATTGCCTCCTTGGACGACCCTAGATACTTCCCTATCTAGGATTATAAATTTAAGAGCGAAAGCGGATTTACGCGTTACAACGACGTATTTTAACAAACCGCGTATTTTCGCCATCAGGGTTGAATGAGCAACTTAGAAACCATGTGGATGCTTCTTGCGGAGGTAATTTCCTCAATAAAGATGCAGATAGTGCACATGATTTATTTGAGGAAATGAGTGAGAATTCAATTAATCATGCCTCCATGGATACTTTTAACCGGTCCCAGCAACCCAGATTTAATGTCAATGAAGTCCATGACTCTCATTCATTTGATATGGAATTGATTTGTAATAAACTTGATAAGGTGGACTTGGTTGCTAAAAGAATGGAAGAGTGGATGGCTGGCAATTCTGTGAACAGCTCTCAATCCACTCAATCTCAAAATTCGGGATTCCATTCCTCACGAGCTCCTTCTGGACAGGAGTTCGTGAATCAACTCGATGCGACTCAACCTATGAGTCAGCATTTTTCGAAACCCCATGGGTTCCCAACTGGGGCCTTTGATCCCATTTTTTCTGATCCTTCCCTTTCTTTCTCTCCATCCTCACCCTATGAGGATGTCTGTGCTGTACAAGAGAATGTTAGATCCAACCCTTACTCGAATGCCTATAATCCAGGTTGGAGAAACCACCCTAACTTCTCTTGGAAAAATTCGGGGCAACAGACCCAATTCCAACCCGGCAACTATGCTCCGCAACGACCAATGGGTCAGGGTCAAGTATATACTCAGTTGCCTCCGAATCAGGTCAATCAGCCAGCTTGGAATGCCCATCAACCCGCAGGGCAGGCTGATTTGAACCGTCAAATGGTAGAGATGCAAGGATCTATGCTCCAGCTCATGCAGCAAATGAAAAACTCGCTGGACAACTTGCAATCCGGGCTCATTGCTAACTCTCGTCAACCCGGATCTCTACCATCCCAACCTGCGAAACATTATAAATTCGGGCAATCAAGTCCAAGGGTACGGAAATCAGAGGGACCCGCACGCACATGCTCAGGTTGTTGAGCAGGGTTCCTCGTCTTTTTCTTCTGCAAATCAACAATTCATGGTCAATCAAGCCCCTCCAATCTTTCCTAATCCTCCCTAAGACCCAAATTCTTATGCTTCTGCAAATTCTTTAACTTTAAGGAGTGGTAAGAAGACTCAGGATCCACAACCACACTATTCTGATCTTTTGAATCCTGAAGAATCTGAGGAGAGAGAGGAGAATTCTAGAGGTGAAATCAAGGCTCAGGAACCTGACTCCAAAGATCTAACTCATGTTCCTTTTCCTGAAGCCCTAGCCAAAGCAAAGAAGAAGTCTGTTGATAGCAATGAGGAGCTTCTGAATTTATTTAAGAATATTGAGATCAATATCCCGCTCCTTGATGCTATCAAGCACATACCGGCTTACGCAAGATTTTTAAAGGAATTATGTACACAAAAGCGTAAGTCGAGAGAATCTGTTCCGAGGAAGGTGGTACTCTCCGAGCAGGCTAGTTCTATTATCCTGCACTACCTCCCTCAGAAAAAGAGAGATCTTGGTGCTCCTTTGATTTCTTACGTTATCGGAGATTACACATTTGATAGAGCACTTTTGGATCTCGGTGCATCCATCAACCTAATTCTGACTTCTCTTTATGAGAAGTTTGGGTTAGGTGAACTTCGGCCAACTTCAGTAACGCTACAGTTAGCAGACCGTTCGGTCACAAACCCACGAGGCGTTATTGAAGATGTTATAGTTAAGGTCAAGGATTTCTATTTTCCTGTAGATTTCCTTGTCCTTGACATGGATGTACCAGATAATATGAGGAACACGCCCATCATTCTGGGGCATCCGTTCCTGGCTACCGCAAAGGCCAACATTAATTGTGAAAGCGGTAGTATGGAAATCGCCTTTGGGGACCAACGAATGACATTGGATATTTTTAAGGCGATCAACAAATTTGAGGATTGTGGATTTTTTGAGGAACTTGATGAGGATAATGTTAATATTGAAACTTGTTTGAAAGTTTCTTCAATTGAAAGTTCCTCTTTGGTTGATGAATTTGACCCGCAACCCTCTGACCTGACATCCTCGGAAGAGGTTTCTGATTTTGTTCACTCAAAACCTCTTCCTCTTGTTGAATCTTCAGCATCTACCCTACCATCAATCATCACCCCACCCCAGTTTGAATTGAAACCATTGCCTGAGAATTTAAAATATCAATTTTTAGGACCTCAGAATACGCTCCCTGCGATTATTACTGCTAAATTGACAAAGGAGCAAGAGATTAAATTGATTAAGGTCCTAAAGTTACATAAGGAGGCAATTGGTTGGACCATTCATGACCTCAGGGGGATCGAGCCATCTTACTGTAATCAGAGAATATTTTTGGAAGATGGATCTCGCCCTTCTCGCCAGATGCAGAGGAGATTGAATCCAAATATGCGAGAAGTGGTCAAAAAGGAAATTATCAAGTGGCTCGATGCAGGAATTATTTATCCAATCTCTGACAGTCCCTGGGTAAGTCCCGTTCAGATTGTTCTAAAGAAAGCCGGGATTACTGTTGTGACTAATGAGAAAGGAGAATCGGTCACAACTCGTTCAGCTTCCTCTTGGAGAGTTTGTATTGATTACAGGAAGCTGAACACAGCTACTAAAAAGGATCATTTTCCCTTGCCCTTCATTAATCAAATCTTGGTAAAATTAACCGGGCAGAAGTACTTCTGTTTTCTTGATGGCTACTCGGGATACAACCAAGTTCCTATCCATCCCGCGGATCAGGAAAAAACTACTTTCACCTGTCCCTACGGAACCTTTGCTTTTCGTAGGATGCCTTTCGGGTTATGCAATGCACCTGCGACTTTTCAAAGGTGTATGCTAGCTATATTCTCCGACATGGTGGGAGAGTTTATGGAAGTCTTCATGGATGATTTCTCTATTTTCGGAGAATCATTTGACTCTTGTTTGGCTAATTTGGAAATGATTCTTAAGCGATGTATCAAGACACGACTGGTCCTTAGCTGGGAAAAGAGTCATTTCATGACCCAAGAGGGCATCATTTTGGGTCATGTAATCTCTGAACAGGGAATTGAAGTGGACAAAGCTAAGGTTGATGCTATCGCTAAACTTCCTCCTCCCACATCTGTTAAACAAATCAAATCATTTCTTGGCCATGTGGGATTTTATTGAAGATTCATCAAGGATTTCTCGAAGGTTGCTTGTCCTTTGAGCAATCTTCTTGGCAAAGAAACGCCGTTTGTTTTTGACGAATCATGCCGAAAGGCATTTGATTTTCTGAAAACGGCAGTCACCTGTGCTCCAATTTTGCAACCACCAATTTGGACAGCCCCTTTTGAGATCATGACCGACGCTTCTGATTACGCGGTCGGGGCTGTCCTGGGTCAGAAAATTGATCGAAAGCCCTCTGTCATTTACTACGCTAGTAAAACTCTGGATGAAGCCCAGAGGAATTACACTGTTACTGAGAAGGAATTACTAGCTGTAGTATTTACTTTGGAAAAATTCAAGGCTTATCTCTTTGGGTCTCATGTTATCGTTTATACCAACCACTCGGCCTTGAGACATCTCTTGGCTAAAAAAGATGCTAAATCCTGGCTTATTCGTTGGATTCTTCTTCTTCAAGAATTTGATCTTGAAATCAAGGATAAAATTGGGGTACAAAATGTGGTGGCGGATCATTTGTCGAGACTCCTAGGTGATTCTTCTTGTCCGGACATTCCGATTGCTGACACTTTTTCGGACGAAACCATTCTTACAGTTTTAGGTGTCTACACCCCATGGTTTGCTGACATTGTTAACTATTTGGCCGTTGGTCAAATCCCCCAGGATTGGACCAAGCAACAACGGGATAGACTCAAATCTGAGGCCAAATGCTGCTTTTGGGAGGACTCTGAACTGTATCGCATCGGCTCTGATCAGATTATTCGTCGATGCATACCGGAGAATGAATTCAACAGTATACTCGAGTTCTGCCATGCATCTGGGTGTGGTGGACATTTCTCCGAGAGAAAGACGGCTGCAAAAATCTTGCAATCTGGCTTCTATTGGACATCTTTATTCAAGGATGCCCAGGACTTCTCAAGGTCATGTTCTCGATGTCAGTCACTCGAGAACATAACTAAGAGAGACATGATGCCCCTAAACCCTATTCTTCCTGTAGAAATTTTTGATGTTTTAGGCATCGATTTCATGGGACCCTTTATCCCTTCATTTTGACATCAGTACATTCTTGTTGCTGTTGATTATGTGTCCAAATGGATTGAGGTGATTCCCACCCGAACCAATGACCACAAGGTGGTCCTTAATTTTGTCAAGAACAATATCTTTAGTAGGTTCGGGATTCCGAGGGCTATCATCAGTGATGGTGGCACTCATTTTACTAATGCCCAATTCCAGAATTTATTGGCCAAATACGGGGTTAATCATTGAATTTCCACACCTTACCATCCCTAGACGAATGGACAAGCCGAGATCTCCAATCGAGAGATCAAGAACATTATGCAAAAAATGGTTAGACCTGATCGCAAGGATTGCACTCAAAAGCTTGAGGACGCTCTTTGGGCCTACCGTACGGCGTATAAAATGCCCATTGGCATGTCTCCATTCCGTTTGGTGTATGGAAAGGCGTGCCATCTACCCGTAGAGATTGAACACAGGGCATTCTGGGCAATTAAACAATGCAATTTAGATTTAAATCTAGCTGGGAAGACTAGGAAACTCCAACTATCTGAGTTGGAGGAGCTTAGAAATGATGCTTATGAGAATGCCAAGATCTACAAGGCTCGGACCAAAGCTCTACATGATCAATTGATTTCCCGCAAGAGCTTTGAGCCAAACCAAAAGATCTGGTTATTCGATTCTAAACTTAGGCTCTTTCCTGGCAAACTTAGATCTAAATGGAATGGTCCATTCATAATTGATTAGATTTTTTCGAATGGTGCCGTTCAGATTTCTGACCCAAAGACGGGTAACACCTTTAAAGTCAATGGTCAACGTTTGAAGCCTGTTGTTGACTGTAATCTTCCAGAACCCGTCTCAGACTCTGTTGCTCTAGCCATTCTGTGACTTCTTTGGCTGGACTTCGCCTAGTTGACGACATTAAACTCAGCAGTTGTACATATGACACAAGGCTGATACGAGCTTCATATCCAGGTGATATCTTTCATATTCTACCCTTTCTTTCATGTCTCTTTTTCAATGAGGACATTGCATCAGCTAGGCATGGGGGGTGGATTCATTTTTGAATTATTTGGTCAGCTTTGTGAAATCTATACAAATTATTTTTCTCTTCTTATTTAAAAAAAAAAAAATAGGAAGGATTAGTTGGACATTAGGACTTTTCAATACTAAGAAATTTTACATTAGGATCTGAATACAAAGACCCTTCAGGTCTTTGGACTTAATTAGCCTGTGTATCCACTAAAATGTGGATTTGTCTTTGAGACCTCGCCATCTTAATTCTATTATAATTGGAATAAATAAGTTTGGGTGATAAGTACACGACTTATCAACCCATCCTCTGATTTGAGGGAATTTTGAGTCTTAAGCATCTGCACACTTTCTTTGCACTGACTCGTTGTTCGACGATTTTAACGGAAATTGGGTAGCTAATGAACCTTCTAGGGTGATATGGCTGGCAAGTTATCGTGGATAACAACCCATAGGTAGGTTGTCCAGAGCCCAGTCACTGGACCTTTCTCCTTTTGCTGCCTTTAGGTAAATCTTAGACCAGGGAAGCCACCTACTTAAAAAAAAAAAAATCAAAAAAGAAAAGGAGAAAAGAACAAAAAGAAATAAGCCACACTTCGCCGCACGAGTATGGCTGGCAAGTTGTCGGTGGTAACAGCTCCTCGACCGATTGTCCAGAACCCAGCTCAGAAAGTGCACTAAAAATTCCCAAAACACTTAAGAAGAAGCGGAGAAGTAGAATAAACTGGGGAGATATACACTGGATTCACCCTTGTGTTGACCCCGTAAAAAATAAAAGTAGGGAGAAAGCTACCAGTTGTAAAGATACACCTTTAGGCAGAATTCTTTTTGAGGTCACCTAGAGGCGTAGAAATCTGAAGTCCATTTTAATTGCCGGTCAACGAGTCTATCACAATCACAATAAGATGCTTAAAACTTAGGGTTCTCATCAAATCTTGGGTGAGTTGAATGGCCATAGAAAGCCACTCTTAAACCCTAAAATTTGAAAATCCAAAAAAATTAGAAAAGAGTAAAAAGAAAAAGAAATTTTTCTTTGAATAAGGCGAGGGCTTGAGGCGGTCTGCATTTTGGCTGATACCCAGGCACTGTTGTGTCTTTGAAAGTTCAGTTCCTAAGTAGATAATTTCTTAATGATTGAAAATAACTCAGGTCCAAATAATCCAACCTAATTCTTTTATAAATAGCATATAGTTTTTGCTAGGGACTAGCAAAAGATAGGTATGGGGGTATGATGTAAACACATTTACACTACTTAAAATGTCTATTTATGCATGTTCTTAAGCGTAGGATTGCATTTCATGATATAAATATTGCATAACATGCATCATCTTGCATTTAGAGTAGTTTGAATAAAATGGAGGTTAATTGTCTCCTTTTATGTGCTTGGACAGGGCAAACATTTTATCGGGGCCTCGGATCAAAGATCCAACCATATGGATGTGATCAAGGCGACGATTGGAGTTCAACGACTCCAAGATCGCCCTAATCAGGCATCCATAGCATCAGATAGTGACCGGGGAACCCTAGAAGATCAAGGGCCAGGATGGTGAAGATCCACACTTTAGATGACAAATTCGACCACACGAATGAATTCGGATCGACGATCGCAGCCCAACGACACAAAAATCAAGTCAATCCGACATCCGTGGCACCATCTACAACTTCCAGAAGATGGACGGCCAAGATGGCACCACGTGGCGCCATCTCGGCCGCCCAAATGGCCGCACGCATTCTACGAAGGCCCCGCACCTGCTCGCTCTCCGCCATTGGATCTTGATGCAACGGCTGTGGATGCGGCTGGCTAATTCATCCGCGTGACCTTTTCGACGGCGTAGCGCAGCGGAGACGCAGCTGCGGGAGAAGCAGAGGTCGCGGGATCGAGTCCCGCGAGCCTCAAATTGGGTGCAAGCAAGCAGGTGCGTTGAGCGTCAGATGGAGATCCAACGGCTGTGCGCGCCCGATAGCGCCGACGCGCTATTACACGCGTGGCGTCACACGCGATTGCACGCGCCAGGCGGGCGCAGTGCAGCGGGCGGTGATGCGTCTTAAGCCGTCCGATCTCACGATCGGACGGCTGAGATTCAAAGGATGTGGGAAGCCTTTACGTGCGCGGGCAGCTGAAGCGGCGCACATGAGCGCGGAAGCTACGCCCACGTTGGGGGCTTTAGTGACGGATTTATCCGTCACTAAAGACCCCTCATTTATTATTTTGAAGTTGTAATGTCCATTTTGCCCCCATTCCTTGCAACTATAAAAGGAGACCCCCTCCATATGAAATTCTCATCCCTTCCTTCTCTTCTCTACCCCTCCAACCCTCAAGAGAAGCTTGTCCCACACCTGGGATGCTCCTCGCGAGATAAAGTCTAAATTTTCGTTCCCCTTCGGAAGTGAATCCCGCAACGACGACGGCGTGCTGCTTCGTTCCCGTTCTTCTGCTTCGTCCTCCTTCATCCTGCTTCGTTCTCCTTCATCCAGACGTCGTCCCGTCCGGCTCGTCCTCCAAGCAATCGTCGAGGAGGATAACTTCTCTCTCCCATTCTTTTTTACAGCTTTTCTAGTGTAGAATTTTCCTGCTTTATAGTGTAATTGATTTTCCGCTTTCTAGTGTAACTTTTATTTAGTTTGATTGTATAAATAAACAGTTGAAATATTGAATGCATGTTCTCTTTCTCTCTCTCTTTTAGTCTGATAGCTCCATTGTAATTATATCGCCTTGCTTATCAAAAATCCTAAAAAAATATAATTGCGAATATAGATCAACGTAGCCTCCCTGTGTTTGACCCAGAATTCATTTCAGTATAAATTTTATTTGTTGAACACAAATTCTTCGCTTTCGAACTAAAACGATAGGTTTTCCAAAACTGAACACATTAGCGTAGCCATTCGTAAACGTTCAACATATACTGAAACTCCAAGGGAGTCCCGGGTTGAACACAGGGAGGCAATGTTTACTTTTTATGAAAATCGCGCTTCGATTTGTTTCTTTTTGGTGTTTTAGGGTTTTGTTATTTTTTTGTGTTTTTGAAAGAAGGCAAGTAGAATAAATCACAAGAGATATGGAACAAATATGATATATACAATGAGTGTCTATTACAATAATCTATAAAAGCATAAAAAGAGGAGGTGAGAAGAAATCTCCCGAAGTGGCTATTTGGTGAGACGACGGCACCTGGCAGAAGCTCGGACGAAGGAGGTGAGGAGAGGGACGACAGAGGTGAGATGTAGGAGGACGTCGGGTAGAGGAAAGCTTCAGCGTAGCTCCGGAATGAAGGTAAGGAGGCGGAGATGATCTGCTACCAGAATGGAGGTAGGAGGAAGGCTCCAAGGCGACCTATGAATGGAAATGGGAATATGGAGGAATATTTGGTGAGGCAGAGGTTCGCTACACTAATAGGAGCCTTGGGAGCTTGAGAGTAAGCTCTAATGGAGCATTGGTAGGCATGTTAGAGCTTAGGAGTAGGTGGGAGTAGAGTAGGTAGAGATAGTTTAGTAAGGGGGTGTGTAGGCCTTTATATAGTGGATGGGAAGAAGAGAATCCCATGCACAGGCATTCAGCGACAACTACAAGCATCACTAAAGGCCGCTAAAGCTGCCGCCAAAAGATCCGCGCCACTTCATTTCCTTGGCTGGCACATGCACTATGCAGGCGATTTAGTGACAGCTGCTAGTGTCCCCAAAGGCCTGCACTTCTGTCACTGTAAATCACGCACCCACTGCTCACGCCTGCAACTATCATCGCGTACATAGGCGCGGATGAATCCTGACAGTTGGATGAAGGATTGCAATGCCGAGAGAAGATCGTGCCCCTTCGCAAAATTTGAATCGCACGCCTCGCCATTAGCCATCGGATGCTGCGTTCAGACGTCTTAGCTATACGCATCAGATGGTGCGTTATCGAGGTGCGTTGGCGGCCGCATGCAGCATCTGCGCTCAACTGTACGTCCACGTAGCTGCTTCCTTCGCCACTCGATCTTCCATCGAAGGCTTAATTTCCCTCCCACATGCTCTTTAGCAGATAAAATCCACACGCGGGGCTTCGAACGTGGCTGCACGTTGTGAGTTGAGGCGCAAACCACTGTGCTGAGGATTGTTATGTGCTCTTGTTACGAATTAGGCTTCTGCGCCCATGACCATTGGATGAAGATCCAATGGTCGAGATGACTCCTCGCTTGATCTGCCTGCGGCTGGGTGAGATGAGATGCTTTTTCAGTTGTAGAGCGCACATCTCAGCCGTTGGATTCAGATCCAACAGCTGGGATCTGATCTTGCGGCAGACTTGGAGACGCTTTGGCTTGGTGGCCAGGATGGCACCACGTGGCATCATCTGGGCTATCCATCTTCTTTTTCTTACGGAGGGTGCTAAAGAGCTCAGATCAGGGTGATTCTCATGTTGACGGACTGCGATCGTCGCTCTGAATCCATCCGTATTATCGAATTCTTCATCCGAAGCCCGTAAAGATGTCACACTGCCTTCTGGCCATGTAAAATGACAGAATTAATGTACATAATATACAACTATCCTAAATGCAACGCAATGGATGTTTGTGCAATATTTATATCATGATATGCAATGATAGGCCTAGGAACTATTGTAAATAAGCATTTTACGATGAATTTATACGTGTTTATCATACCCCCATGCTTACTTTTTGCTAGTCCCTAGCAAAATTAACCTAAATACTATGTATAAAAGTAGAATCAGGATTCGAGTATTTAGGCAAAATTCGTCGATTGCTTTAGAAAATCTCAATCCCAAGACCTAATTACAAAAACATAACAGTGCCCAGATGTCTGCCAAAATACAAACCGTCTAAGCCCTCACCTTATTTGAGAAGAGAAGATACAAAAATTTTTTTTATTGTTTTTCTTCTTTTCTAATTTTTTTTGTACTTTTGGAGTTTGAGTTCTGGGATAACTTTTTATGGCTACCCGACCCGCCCAAGACTCAAAAAGGACTCTAAGTGCTAAGCATCTAGTGAAAAGAGTGAAAGACTCACTAGGTGGCCGTTAAAATGGACTTCGGGTTTCTATGACCCTAAGTGACCTTGCCTAGAGGTTTATCTTTTCGAACGGTAGCTTTCTCCCTACTTTTATTTATGGGGTCAACACAAGGGCAAACCCAGTGTATATCTCCTCGGTTTATTCTACTTCCCCACTTCTTCCCTAAGCATTTTGGGAATTATTTTGCATTATTTTCTTGTGAGCTGGGTTCTAGATAACCAGCCAATGGGATGTTACCCATGACAACTTACCAGCCATACTTGTGCGGTGAAGTGTGGTTTTATTTGTTTTATTTGTTTTATTTTTTTCTCCTTTTTCTATTTTTTTCTTTTTCTTTCTTTCTTTTTTAAGTAGGTGGCTTCCCTACTCTAAGATTTACCTAAAGGCAGTACAATGAAAATGATCTTGTGGCTGGGCTCTAGACAACCGGCCGATGAGCTGTTACCACCGACAACTTGCAAGCCATACCACCCTAGATAGTTCATTAGCTACCCAATTCCTGAAAAAACCACCGAAAAGTGAGTAAGTGCAAAAAAAGGTGTAGATGCTTAGGCTTAAAGTCCCCCCAAATCAGAGGGCGGGTTGATAAGTCGCATACTTATCATCCCAATTTATTTACCAAATTAAAATGAATTTTAATTGGCGAGGACTCAAGACTAATTCACATTCGAGTGAACACCCGGGCTAATTAAGCCCGAAGACCTGAAGAGTCTAAGTATTCAGGTCTCAAAGTATCAATTCCTAAAGTTTGCAACTCCTAATGCCTTCGAGAAATCCTTAATGAATCTTCTGTAAAAACCCACATGCCCAAGGAAAGAGCGGATCTATTTTACGAATGTGGGTGAAGTCTAGAGATAGCATCCACCTTAGCTTTATCAACTTCAATACCCTAACTAGAGACCACATGACCCAGGACAATGCCTTCCTGAGTCATAAAGTGGCTCTTTTCCCAGCTAAGGACCAGCTGTGTTTCGATGCATCTCTAGAGGATCAATTCCAAGTTATCTAGGCAAGACTCAAAAGAATCTCTAGAAGTGGAGAAATCATCCATGAATACCTCAAGACAATCTCCCACCACGTCAGAAAAGATGGCCAGCATGCACATTTGAAAAGTTGCAAGTGCATTGCAAAGCTCGAAAGGCATTCTACGGAATGCAAAGGTTCCGTAGGGACATGTGAAGGTTGTCTTTTCCTAGTCTTCGGGATGGATAGGGACTTGGTTATATCCCGAATATCTGTCCAGGAAGCAAAAGCATTTTTGCCTAGCTAACCTTTAATGGATTTGATCGATGAATGGCAAGGGAAAGTGATCCTTTTTATTGGTTGTGTTTAGCCTCCTATAGTCAATACAGACTCTCCAAGCAGAAGCTGAACGAGTGGTGAAGGTTTCTTCTTTCTTGTTAGTCGTAACGATTATTCCCACCTTCTTGGGTACAATCTGATCAGGGCTAACCCATGGACTATCAGAGATTGGGTAAATAATCCTAGCAGCAAGCCACTTGATTATCTCCTTCTTGACCACTTCTCGCATATTCGGGTTTAGTCTCCTTTGCATTTCGCGAGAAGGGCAGGATCTATCTTCCATGAAAATACGATGATTACAATATGATGGCTCGATCCCCCTGAGGTCGTGGATGGTCCAACCAATTGTCTCCTTGTTGTTCTTAAGGACCTCAATTAACCTCGACTCTTGCTCCTTAGTCAAATCAGCACTAATAATCACAGGGAGTGTGTCTTCAGGTCCTAAGAACTCATATTTCAAATTTTTGGGCAATGGTTTTAATTCTAGCTAGGGTGGGTTTAGAATAGAAGGTAGGGAGGATGCTGATGAAGATTCATTAGGACGATCCAATGAGAGAGGCTGGGAATGAACAAAATCAACAGCCTTTTCAGGGTGTGGCAGGTCTACCACAGAGGGTTGTGGGTTGGGTTCGTTAAAGCTGGTGCAATCCTCGAGCGCATTGATTGTCATACAAGTCTCAAGATCCTGATCCTCAAGCTCCTCAATGAATCCACAATCCTCAAATCCTCTTATCGCCTTAAAAATATCCAGAGTTAACTTCTTATCCCTAAAGGTGATCTCCATACTACCGCTTTCATAGTTTATGTTGGCCTTGGCGGTAGCTAGGAACAGACGCCCAAGAATGATGGGCGTGTTCCTTAAATCATTAGGTACATCCATGTCAAGGATGAGGAAATCTACAGGAAAATAGAAATCCTTGACCTTGACAATTACATCCTCAATAACGCCTCTCGGTGTGGTGACCGATCGGTCTACTAATTGTAGCGTTATTGAGGTTGGCCTAACTTCACCTAACCTAAACCTCTCATAAAGAGAAGTCGGGATTAGGTTGATGGATGCACCTAGATCCAAACTGCCTTATCAAAAGTGTATTCCCCAATAATGCATGAGATCAAGGGGCACCTGGATCTTTCTTCTTTTGAGGAAGGTGATGCGGGATCACAGAACTTGCCTACTCAGAGAGAATCACCTTCCTCGGAGTGGGTTCTCTCGGTTTACGCTTTTGGGTACATAGTTCTTTCAAAAATTTAGCATAAGCAGGGATGTGCTTAATAGCATAAAGGAGCAGAATATTGATCTCTACGCTCTTGAATAAATCCAGGAGCTCCTCGTTGCTATCTAGGGTTTTCTTCTTCCTGGTTTTCAGTAGGGCTTCAGGGAACAGGATATGGGTGGTATTTTCAATTTATGGTCCCTAGGCCTTACTGTCTCCTTCAATCTCCTCTTCTCTCTCAAGCTCCCCAGGGTTTTGGCATCTAGAAGGTAATTTAGGATCCTAGGTTTACTTTCCACTCCTCAAGGTGACAGAGTTTGCAAAGGCATACGGGTTTGGGTCTTGGGGTGGGTTAGTGAAGATTGGAGGGCCTTGGTTAGTCATGTAACCAGAAGAAGAAGATGAGGGACCCTGCTCAACCAACTCAGCATGTGCATGTGGGTCCCTTTGATTCTCGTACCCTTGGGCTCTATTACGCTAATTTTGCACATTGCACGGGTTGGGTATAGGTTGGGATGATAGAGATCTGGGTTGTCCAGTATTAGCAATTAACCTGGATTGCAACTTATCCAATGATGGCTTCATTTGCTGCATAAGCTGAAGCATGGACCCTTACATTTCTACCATCTGCCGTTTTAACTCAGCCTGCCCTGCAGATTGTTGGGCATTCCAAGATGGCTGAGTAACTAGTCTCAGGGGCAACTAGGTGTATACTTGACCCTGACCCATAGGTCTTTGAGATGCATAGTTGCTGGGTCGAGTTTGGGCCTGTTGCCCCTGACTTTTCCAAGAGAAGTTAGGGTGGTTCCTCCAACCCGAGTTATAAGTGTTTGAATTCTCCTGCATTGCATACGCATCCTCATAGGACAAGGATGGAGAGAAGGAAGGATCAAAAAAACTAGGATCAAAGGCCCCAGTTTGGAACCCATAAGGTTCCGAGAAATCCTGGCTCATAGGTTGAGCTGAATCAAGTTGGTTCACGAATTCTCGCCCCGTGGGAGCTCGTGAGGAATAGAACCCCAAATTCTGGGATTGAGTAGGTATAGAAGTGTTTCGTGAATTCCCAGACATCCATTCTTCCATTCTCTTAGCAACCAAGTTCATTTTATCCAGTTTATTACAAATCAATTCCATGTTAAATAAATGAGAATCTTGGATCTCATTTGCACTTGATCTGGGTTGTTGGGACTAGTTGAATGCATCCATGGAGGCATGATTAATTGAGTTCTCACTCATTTCCTCAAACAGGTCATATGCACTATCTACATCCTTGTTGAGGAAATTGCCTCCGTAGGAAGCATCCACGTGATTGCGGAGTTGCTCAACCAACCCGTGATAGAAAATTTGCACGAGTTGCCATTTCGGCACCTCGTGGTGTGGACACTTCCTCAACAGTTCTTGGAATCACTCCCAGGCATCATGAAATGGTTCCCCCAACCGCTGGGCAAAAGTGGTAATCGTTCGTCTCAAGACGTTGGTCCTTCCGATAGGAAAGAATTTCTTTAAGAAAGCTGACTTAAGAGCAGCCCAAGTTTCTATCAGCCTTCCTATAGTCCGGTACCAATGTGCGACTTTATCCCTAAGAGAGTGGGGGAAGAGCTTCATGATCATTTGCTCTTCGTTCACATTCCTTACTTTGGTGGTCTGAACCAAAGTGGTCATATCCTCCAAATGGGCCCTCTGAGCCAAGCCCATGAAGGTGCTTAATCAAACTTAAGACTTGGGGCTTGATTTCTATGTCTCCAACGAGAACCATGACGCTGGGAAGTTCCCCATAGTTTGAAGGATCGTAAAAATCCTTCAAGGGCCAAGCACCCTGACCATGCATACGTTGGAACCATTGCTGCATCTACTGCAATTCTTCCAACTGTCTCTGAATCAGCTCCTGCTGGTTTGGGGGCTGGGGAGGTGGTTGTTGATCAGCCATGGGATCTGCTTGGCTATAGTTCAACCTCCGTCTCCTAGAATGGCCTAAAGGTCCTTCCAATCTAGGATTCAATGACCTCCTTCCAAGCATACACTAGAAGGAAGTCGGAAGGACGGGGAAGAGAGGGAACCCTGCAGCACAAGAATACAAGCCTGTCCTTAGATGGGGTAGTCTAAAGGTCTACTGACTCTCAGAATCTATCCTAAGATTATGGACGATTTACTCTACTTTTGTCCAAGCAATCTGACCAGTTAGAAGGAGGGACTGGGGAGAAGGTTCCTCCTTTGGCTTGCGCCTCCGGTTCTTAGTGTACCCCCCAGCCGTGGTCGTTTGATGCTACTCCCCTAGCTAGATATCAGATTGACTAGTATAAGCAGGTTAATTGTGAATAATCTCAATCTGGATCTCGACGAGCGAATGAATCCTTAGGGCCAATGTCTAATTGATTTTGGTTAGGCTTGTGTTTACGCAGCTAGATTGTGTTTTAACAGATATCTCGTTGTAATATAGATGAACTCTCCGCGAAAACAAATAAGAATTTATAACTCGAAAATCAAAGTATCAGAGGTCAAATACAGCGAGCAATTTGGGTATTCCAAAACTTGAGAACACAACTTTCAATAAAAAGCAATAACTAGTTCAACAAAAATAGCATAGTAATGTTATGGAGAAAGTGCTCAAAAAAGAATTGGACGTCTGATATTGTATCAGAAGTGTTAAACATTCAAACTACATTGCTTTTAAATTGTTGGCCTTCTGTCTATTCTTTTTGCTTTGCCTAGCAGCTATGTCTTCTTCTCCTTTTCTTTTTCTTCCTTAGCCACTTCTACTTCTCTTTTTTTCCTTCCTTTGCTTTCTCTCTTCTTGATTCTCTTCCTGCAGCTAAGTCCTGGCCTTTTCTTCTTATCTTCCTTAGTTTCCTTCTTTTTATTCGCTTGGTCTGCCGCTCCTCTGCTACAGTGCGTCTCTCTTCTTCTCCTCCTTTTTCCTTCCTTTGCTACGGCTTCCTCCGTTTCTTGCTAAGTCATTCTTCCTTTCCTTCTCTTGCTGCGCCTCTTCCTCCTTTAGTTTCTTCTTCCTGCACAATCACCACGTAGCAAAACATATCCCCTACCCTCCCCACATCTCTCTCTCTCTCTATTTCTCTCTTTGGTTCTCTCTCCCAGAGCCGGGTAATCGTGTCGAGTGCGCACCCAGGTCCAAGCGACCGGCGTGGTTGTGGTGCGCGAGGAGTGCTAGGTTACGTAGTCGGATCTGGGTGCCAGGTCCGCGGGGGAAGTGTCGCGGACGAGGCATGGTGAGTAAGGGCAAGGGACCTCACCCCTGTGTGACTTGAGGCAAACAATGGGATTCACAAAATCAATTTAAACCACTTACCTCACTCCTGCATTTTCAAGGTGGGACTAAAAGTTCCACCCGCTTCTACTGGCACCTGCAGGCGGATGTCTTCGCGCAATTGACGCAGCTAAAGGGTCCGCAACTAGGGATCTCAAGCTGGACTTGCTCACGCCCTCAACCCACGCAGCTTGGGAGCCTGAAACCTGAAGCTTACGTGGCCTGAAGCTGGAGAACAAGCAAGCTTGTATGCTTGTTAATTGCGGACAAGGGCTCGACCCTGCATGTCACAAAAGTAGCCTTGCGACTCTATCAAACAATAGGAGAACCTTCGCTGCGTCACGGTGAAGGTGAGGCGGGTGTTGGCATGGCTCAGACCGACCTAGGCATGCGTGCCTAGGTCTGTCTGAGTCCATGTGAGTGGGTTTATTCGGTGGAAGTGTGGAGCACGTGTGGCGGTCTGTGAATGGGTGGAAAGTGTTCAGTGGTCGATGGCAGAGGTGAAGAGGTTGGTGACGAGACATGTGGAGGTGTGGAGTGATGGATGCGTCTCGCCGGAGATCGGCCGGAGATGGGGCAGATGAGGGTGGACAGTGGCAGTCGAGAGGTGTTTTGTGAAATAGGAGGGAAAAGAGAGAGTAGAAGATGGGGAACTTATCTGGGGTACTTGGAGCGAAGGGGAGGTAGAGGAGACGAACGATGCGTTTGTGCCATTGTCGGAGAAGACAGCCTTGAGGGGGAGATAACGGCGATGAGGAGGAGATCAGGAAGGCGTGCGCTGGTGTGGCACAATGCAGAAGAACGAGGCAAAGCGAACCTTGCCACTGGTATGGCAGCAGAGCGATGAGAGGGGGGAGGAAGAGTCGCCGGAGCTTGTGGACTACTTGGCCGGAGAGGGGAAAGAGGAATTCTGGGAGGATTCTTCGGCCAAATCAAGCTTGAGGGATTCGCAGAGGACCAGGGATCCTTTTATAGTTGCTGGCCGAGCTTCTGGTGCTTGGAGGGCAAGCCTTCTATCACCGACTCCTCACCGGAGAAGGAAGGTAGTTGGAGACCCAAATCTCTCGTGCGTTCACTCGAGAGATTGGATGCAAATCAGAGATTGCAATTGAGCTCAGATGGAAGGAAATTCCTTAAAGAATCTCCCTTCCAAATTTGGGAGATCTCTGAGGAATCAGGGAGTACTCCCCCTCCATTCCTCGCCGGAGAAGGATTTCTCCTCATTAATGGTTGGGGGACCTGTTTGTAAGAGTGGCAAATAAGTTAGGGGGGTTTGTGTAATAGTTTTCAAAAGATAGAGGCCGAAATGTAATTGGGTGTACTATTTTGCAAAGTAGGTCAAGATGACCTCCCCTTAGGTCCAAATTTTGGTACAAACCTAATTTGGACCTAAGGAATCTAATGGTGAAGTTGGATTTTCGATTTGACTACGTTTGAATGGATATTTTGCACAAAAACCCAAATTAGGTCAATTAATGAGCTAGGGCCATAATCTAAGTCAAAATAGGTTCCAAAGGACAATTTGAAGGTTCTAAACCCTAAGGGATATTTTTCCATGAATTTTAGAGGGTTTACTTAATTTTTATCCTGCCCAGAAACTTGTTGAATTAAGCAGGTCTGTTTTAGGGTTAGAGAATGTCATTTAATTCTTGGATTGCACAAGAACCCATTTGACTAAACCAACCCACTCTTTATCTTATTTATACCATTTGACCTATGTTTTGCCTCTAAGAAATCCCGTTTATGTCCTGAAATGGTGAAATTACGATTTTAACCTTTATTTCATGTTTTCTTCTCATAACACTTATTCCTTGAATTAAGCCCTTCTCTAGGTTATGTAGGAGCCCTTATTTTCTTTCTTAGGTCAAAATGAGCTCATTAAGGCTCATGATGAGGCTCTCATCATACCCCCATGCCTAGCTTTTGCTAGTCCCTTAGCAAAATTTCAAGGTTTTAACTTCTGTTCCAGACTCTGAGTTTTTTCTTTTTTTCACCAGTCATGATAACTGCTTTTCTTTTTCTTTTATGATTAGGTCAGAATGCCGCCAATAGGCCTAGAGGTACTCAAGTACCAACTAAAATCCGAACCTGACCCGCTTTAGCCTTAGTCTTCCGCAAAGGTTTTTAAGGCTCGCAGAAACTAACCTAGGGTTTGTTGGATTCCGCGGTTAAACCACCGGTGCTTGAGACATTTTTTGCCTAGGTTCAGTTTATAGTACATTTTTGTAATAGAGAGACAGAGGATTTATTTGTTTGGAGAGCTTTCTCTCTCTTTTCTTTTTATTTCTAGCTTTGGATTGGCTTCTCAACACGATCTGTATCGGATTCCTCGTCCCCATCATCAATCCTTAAGGGTCCTTGGCAATCGATGCTTCGTGATAGCACTGCCCATGGCAACCCCCAGAACCCTGGCTTTCAAGATTTTGAGATAATCCTGACCATGGCGTTCCATGGCCGAATTCAGACCTTGGCAATTGTCATTTCGTGATAATGCCGCCCATGATATCTAAACTAGCAGAGTGCTTACATGCCCCCAGTAGGATATTTAAATATCCTACGAGACAAGCACCGAGGAGACGATATGTTGTTACACATCTTCAAGGGAAATTTCCCACCTCTCTGCGTCGGGGACTCGTCCAAATTAACTTGTGTTGATCGGCCACTCCTAATCTAGGTGACTTTTTTCAGAACATTGAAACGCTTTTTGCGTGATTTTGATATTTATGCGCACTGAATCAGAATGTGTATGAATTGGGGTGCTTAGGTTACCGAATCCCGCAAACTGAAGGTCAGTTATCGAGGCCGAATACTTCTTAAGCCTTGGACCTAATACTTAAGCTTCGCATTTTTCCCAACCTCTTGAGGAGTATCTAGATTTTAATGGGTACTTGAATTTTTAAGCCTAAGAGTCTAGCCCAAAAGGCCTAAGATCAACGTTCCTGCTAATCTCTTTTTACATCTCCTTAGCACTTTTCTTTCATTTTTCTCTTTTCTTGATGTGGTCTAGAACTTCAGTTAATCCCTTGATCTTTTACTAATGACCACTTTTTTCTTTTTCATTTTTTGCTCCTTTTTGGCATTTTGCTCTTTTCCTCCTCTCATTTTGTATGGTCCAAAAATTTTCTCTCCCCCCTCCTCAAGTTTTTTTTCTTTTTCAAGATTTCTTTTTTGTTGTGAATTTTTTTGTTAAACCTTTTCTTGATATGAGTTTTCCTGACATTTTGCACTTTCATACCCCCCCATGCCTACGATTTACAATGTCCCCATTATAAATTAGGTGGGTTCGATTTCAGCTTAGTTCATGCATTAGGACAAGTGTTGGCTGGGCGAACGGGTCGAAGTGACTGTTGCGAACGATTTTTAATCTCGGGTAGGGGTACCTGAGGTGGAGTCGGTTGTTCTAATGGATGAACCCTAAAGTGCAATTTGAATTTAGTGTAGAAATGTCAGAAAAGGGTTCAGGTTTTTCAAAGAATGACGGATTGCCTCCCGTTAAGCATTGAGTTTTACGCCATCGGCTGGGCGTAATGAGCACAAGGAGAATGGAGGGTAAAGGATGACTCAGCCAAATTTGTATTGGTCATGTCAATGAATGGTTTGAGTCTTTAGCCATTCACAACAAAGGATTCAGAATCGTGGCTAAGTGGGCTGATCTCAATGGCTCCATTTCCAAAGATTTGTCAGACTAGGTAGGGTCCGACCCACTTAGATCGTAGCTTTCCTGGGAATAATTTGAGTTGGGCATTAAAGAGTAGAACCTTTTGACCAGGATGAAAGATCTTTCTAGAAATGTGTTTGTCATGAAAGGCTTTAACTCGTTCTTTGTAAATTCGCGAGTTCTCATACGCATCATGGTAGAATTCATCGATCTCGCTTATTTGAAGCCTTCTATGGGTTCCAGCCTTAGAAAGATTTAAGTTGCAATTCCATACTGCCCAATAGGCTTTATGCTCTAATTCGACAGGAAGGTGACATGCCTTCCCGTACACCCGTCTGAAGGGAGACATACCTAATTGGGTCTTGTGGGTGGTCCTATAGACCAACAATGCTTCCGGAAGCCGAGAAGACCAATCCTTCTTGTCAGGTCGAATAGTAACCTGGAGGATTTTCTTGATCTCTCGGTTTGATAGCTCAGCTAGACCATTAGTTTGGGGGTGGTAAAGAGTAGAGACTCAATGCGACACCCCGTATTTGGTCATCAGTGACCTGAACTGTGCGTTTGTGAAATGGGTCCCTCCGTCGGAAATTATTGCTCGTGGAATCCCGAACCTTGAGAAGATGTTTTGATGAATGAATCTGATAACAACCTTATGATTATTGGTTCGGGTCAGAATGGCTTCTATCCACTTGGACACGTAGTCAACGGTGAGTAAGATGTATTAGAAACCATCCGAGATAGGGAAGGGTCCCATGAAATCGATCCCCCAAATGTCAAAAATTTCAATACCAGGTTCGGCTGTAGAGGCATCAAGTCTCGATGGCTCATGTTGCCCAAGGTCTGGCAACGGGTACATGCCTTACAGTGATCGTATGCATCCTTGAAAATTGTGGGCCAGTAAAAGCCACACTGGAGGACTTTTGATGCGATTTTGTATCCTGAGAAATGTCTACTGATGAGTCCATTAAAATGGACTAATATTAAGCCTAAGTATATTTAATCGTATAGTTTAAGTGTATTAATAATGGCAATTAAGTTATAGAATATTTGTACGCCTTATAATTTGAGTTTATAACATTCTATAACTTAATTATTTTGTTATTTTTGTGTGTAGGTAATAAAACCAGAAAGAACAAGTGTGGGGGGATAATTTCCCCAAACAGCCGATTCTTTTCCCCCTCCCCCACCGGACATTGGGGCTATCTTCTCCAACGGTGGCTAGCCAAAAACAGAAAGGGATTTGAAAATCCCTGGATTGGCACACTGAGGGAGAGAGAGGATTTAAAAGTGAAGAGGCGGCGTGCACAAGGGCAATCTTCCCCCTTGCGGGGAAAAACTCCACCGCATGCACTGTGCCCATGCCCGCTCCTTCACCACCAGGAGCCCATCTTCAGCACCAAGCACACCAAACCCTCCTGCAGGTGCAAGCACCGCTCGCGCCCTCACCTCTCCCTATTTCAGCCGCTCCAACTCTCCAACGCCACTGCTACCCGCACCCGCCATCACCAAGTTCTTCACAACACCCTTCCAGCCGCGCCTAAAGGCGCTGCACGCCTTCGCCACCACCTGCAGCCGCACCACACTGCCTGCAAATGCCCCTGCAAGCGCACCCGTTGATGCCCCACCAAGCCTGCAGTCGCGCCCTAACACACAACCGCGCATCCCTGTAGCGCCTCCGCCCGCTCGCGCTGAAGGTAACCACGCGCCCCAGCACCCTCTTGGCGTCCCTGCAGTCCGCACACCAGTGTGTGCTCTTTCCTGCCTCCAAGAGCCACAGCAGGTGCTGTGTCTTCGCCCTACAGCGTCTCCAAGCACCATAGCAGGCGCTGCGTCTTCGCCCTACAGCGTCTCCAAGCACCACAACAGACACTGTGTCTTCGCCCTGTAGTGCCTCCAAGCGCCACAGTAGGCGTTGCGTCTCCGCGCACCAGCGCACGTGCACGCCCGCTTGATCAGTCGAAGCAGCAGCCGCCCTCCAGCAGACCGGCATTCTTCATCTCCGGCCACCTCCGGCCACCTCTGCCGCCGCCGCTGCCACCGTCGGAAAGCCCCTGTCCTCGCCGTCCTCCTGAGCCTCGCAACTACCCCGCCGGTGCTCTCTCTCTCTCGCGAGGAAGAGAGAGAGGAAAAGCTCTGTTTTTGTTTGAATTAGAAATTACATTCAATGCCATTGCAGGCAATTTCATTTTTTTTATTAATATTATATTTTGGCAGAATTGCATTCATGAACTCACAGTTCTTTTTAATTACATGGTATTAATATTGGCTAGTTTAAACTTTGATTTTGGGCTTGATTTAAGTACTAATTGTCTATAGTACACATCACATGAAAATTGCATTAATTCATCCTAAATTTATTGAGGATTTCTGTGAGGGAAAACTGCACTTACACCCTTAACCTTTTAGGTTATTACAAACATACTTTCCTTCACATTTTAAGTCCAATTTGAAAAGGAATTTCGCACTATCCGAAATAACATTAAATAATTAAGTATTGATTGCATCATTGCCTCCCTGTGGACACGACCCGCTCTTCTGCGAGTAGTTATTTTCATTGTTTTTGATTAGTCGATTTTTCCACCACTTAAATACTATAACGCTAAAGCGAAAAGTCGACTTACCAAATTGGCACCGTTGCCAGGGAGGCAACAAACGCAATAGATTTACTTTATTATTTTTAAATCTTTTGAGTTGTGAAATTATCTAATCATCTTTATTATTTTGCAAGGAATCTGACACGGCAACGAGGCGCAGCAAAGCGACTACTTTGAACGTGAACAATGCGCACAGCGAAGACGATCTTTTTGGTGGACCTTGACGGCACCTGGAGGAACAGGAATACGTGGGCCTTGATCCCATGCATTTAGGCTTACGGAGAAGCCTATTTCTGATTTAGGGAGTAGGTCTTAGTTAGATTTAGTTAGATAGACATTCGAATTTAAATTACTATCTTTTGGGCCCTTGTTGGATATTTTTGGGAATGTGTTCCCATTTATTTAGATTATAGGATTATTTGAACTATTTTAAACTGCATTTCAGTTAGTTAGTTAGATTAGGTCTGTTTGTTATTATTATTTAAAAAAAAAAAATTGAAATGCCTGCTAGAAACTACATATCTATAGGACGATCATCTAGGACTGAATGAGCAGCATCTAGTTTATTTTCTATTGCATTGCATTCATTACTGTACGAAGAAAGCTGGAGTAAGGTATGTCTTCTCTTAAGCATTAATTACTTGTCATGCATATGCATTAAACCTAAATCTAGGATCACTAAAGTGCTTGAATCAAATTAATTCAGTGGTCACTTTAAACAAATTGGGACTGTTAAGAGGTTGGACTTTAAAATCTGTGACTGAAAATTTTGTGCAAAAGGATCCTGTTTGCGGAATTTCAAAAAAAAAAAAAAATCAAAACACGATTGTATGCTTGCACACTTGAGACACTGTGCACCTCACATAAGGTCACTAGATAAATTTCTACCTCTCCTCTTTTGCACCACAAGGGAAGTTAGTCGGAAATCAACAAGTCTATCCACCAAGTTACTTCGGTTCCTCGTGTGTGGGCTCGATTCGAGACTTCCATCCCTTGCGAGTAGGTTATAGGCACCAGCGAAGGTTGGCCTAGGAAACGTAATTTTTTGCAAAACTTGTTTGGCCACCAACTAAACATATAACTCTAAGACCTACAATCTACTAAAAACAGGTCCCGTTGAATTTGTGTTTGCTTTGACATTAGAACTCTTTAGGAAGTTTTCTACTGAATTTTGCTAAATCCTAAGAGAGTTAAAATTGTTTTGCTTAAAGAAATGGATTACTCTTACTCCTATCATTCAGATTATCAGAGTCAATACTTCCCATCTTTTAATCAAGATCCCATTCTCCGAGCGTATCCATCCTTTGATGAGTACATTGATAATTCATCTGATCATTCTCATTCTTACCCTGGGAGTATTGGCTTGATAACTCCCACTTTTGAGCAGAGCCTAGGAGCGGGATTTTCCAATCCTGAAATCCCTACTTCCATGCAAACGCCCAACCCTCCCACCCTTCATGATTTTCCGTGTCGAGGCTACACCGATACCCTTAGGCAACCAGAGCTTGAAATTGACTATCCTCCCCAACCTGATAATAGTAGCCTCTCCTCTTTTATGATAGAAATGCAAAAACAACAAAAGGAAATAATGGAATCAATGGGAGATATGTTGAGGAATAGTCAACAATTAAATAAAAAAATAAGACAACTTAGATACACGGTTCCCAATAATCCCGATCCCTACCCATCCAATCATGATCATGAAAATAATTCTGAGATACTTAATGACAATAGGGATCCAATTTCATGTAGCGATCATTTAGACTCTCCCAATGGGATGCAGCCACTAGAGGACAACAATCATAGTGATTATCCACCTGAACTATATTGGAGTCAAAAGCAAGAGAAAATTATTGTTCCTATCACTTCCCCTCTTGATTATTTGGTGGATTCCCATTCTACTCTTAGTGAGCCTACTCCTGACCCTCCACTTAGGGAATCAACACCTATCATTCAATATCCTGAGAATTTAAATGTACCTAATGAAGGTGACCCTAAGGGAATGGAGGATGATCAATTCTGGTCTCAGGGATATGAAGAGTCTAATTCAGAGGATAAGGATGCCCCAACAGAGGAACCTGGACTGAAAATCTGGAGTGAATCACAGGAGAATTATTTATCATTTGAGCATTTAGCTCTAGATGATAGAAATAATATGATTAAATATAAATTCCTCCTTTCTTTTGAGAGTCATCCTCCATCAAAACAGGAGTTGATATTAGAGGAGGACAAACAAAATGAGAAGTTTATGGGAGACCCTCGGGGACAAAACATGTCATTTGAGGATTTATACCCTGAGAACAATAACGAATTCAATGATATAGGCTTCCTCCAAAATATTAAGACTGATCCTCTTTTAGAAATAATTGAGGATACTCATCCAACTCTTAATGAATCACATATACACCCCGACAAATATTTCAGTGAACCAAACGAATCTGGGGATGAGTTGAATGATAATAATTCTTACATTTTGACCCTGCCATTAGAAAGTTGTAATTTGGAGTCTACCCTTGATTCAAATATGACTCCGATCATTAATGCTAGGCAGGATAACTTGAAGTTGTCTACTACCAGGGAGTGTACACAATTCGAATCATTGTTGGAATTGGACCTAACACCTACTAAGCCCTCATTGGACTTAACCATTACATTCCAACACTACAAACAACCCTTATACTACCTTACCGATCCTTGGCTCAGATCTCTGCTCATGTACATTCTTGCTGGAGAACATATCAGGCCAGTACATCCTAGGGTAGAATGGCGAGTTTGGATTGATGCTTGTACTTTTACTCTCGCCATTCAAGGGTTTGAACTAATAATGTGTATATCTTTTAAAACCCGTCCTGCTCTGGAGGATCCTTGTTATCCTCCACCTATTCCGTTTCGGGAGGTCCCTTTTCATATTCCGTTTATTATCCCTAGACCTCCCAAGGTAGCCAACGAGGTTTTTCGCTTTCATATCTTCTGGAGAGCATTTGGAATTACATTGCATCATCAGCTCGCCAACATCCGTGGTTACCTGTTTTCAAGGCCTGCACTGTTATGGATATTCTTAGGGCCTAACCTTTTCTGTTTGGAACCGGACTTACAAGTTCCTTTTAAGTCTGGCTGCTGACAGAAAATGCAGTGCTTGTTGGGAGGCAACCCAGCAAATTGTGTCAGGTGATATTTTTCCTTTCTCCTCCTATTTTAATTTTACAATGGGGACATTGTAGGATTTAGGCATGGGGGAGTGCATTTGCATTTTAGGAAGTATTTATGCATTTAGGTTAGTATAAAAAAAAAAAAGAGCTGAATGGGTTAGTCCTTAGCAAAATACCTTTGTTATTGGAGGTTCTTCTTCTGGATTATTTCTTAAGTTTAGAATCCAGTGCATTTATTTCACGTGCATGTAGATTTGGTAATGGATCCTTGAGGAGAACCAATGAGCATTTGTTAGTCTACTGAACCCTTGGACAATTCATAGAGAGTCAGGCATACTATCTTCTAGTAAATCCACCTCATATTTGTGAGAAGAAGTAGAGAGATTACTGGTGCGCTAAGTCTAGTGCAAGGACTCTTAAGTTCTGGATAATTAGATGATGATACTTCAGAGTTAGGCGCAGTTTTTACTCTCTGTTTCTGGGTGCGTACTTTGAGTGAATTCCTGAGAGTCACCAAATAAGGCAGATACACAGAGATTGAGTCTTAATAAAGCTATAACTATGGTGGATGGTTATGACCGTCCTTCATAGAGTCCTCAGCTGAAGGAGGATAATAGTGTCAAAGGTCAGAAATACGCCTGTCCTATCCATTCTTTCTCGGTGCCGAGAATAGGCACTTCCACCAAATAAGCCACACAACTTCCTCTTGACCGTCATCATCCCTAATAATGCCTCATAAATAAAAGTCTATAACGTGTTGTGTTGATTGAAAAAGAAACAAAAATAAGAAGAAATAAAATTAGAAAAAAGAGAGAGAGAGAGAAAAGAAGAAGAAAAAGAAGAAATAGAAAGAAGAAAAAGAAAAAAATAGTTATATTACAAAAAAAGAAAGGGGTCGAAGTTTCTAATGTTTCTGAGGCAACAGAACACCTATTGCGTTCCACCAAATATGACCCATACCTACCTTCTAGTATTTCTGATCGCCTGAATACTAGTTGAGGACTCTAACTTACTTATAGAGTTATTAGGACTTTAATTGAAGTGTAGATGCCATGTGAGGCCACCAAATAGTGAGTATAATTTCTAATTCTGGCAAGATTCGTGATCTCAGAAAGAAAAAAAAGAAAAAAGAGAGTGCCCAGGAACATCATGAGAGAACAGTTATGTAGACTCTCTCAGAGTTGACTTGTTTAATAGTCTAGAGAGCTAGAGTCTGCAGTACTAGACTATATGTAGCACCAGTAGAGTGTGTGCCACCAAATACAAATCCATTCAACTTATTATCTCCTACCTAAGCCAAGCACAGGGGTCAAATTTCAGATTATCGTCTGCTTTATCCCCGAGGGAAGTGGTTGCCTATCTCGACAGAAATTTTTGCCAAGGGTGATGTATGAACTCCCAATGCAAATCGGCTCTTTCACTTGGATCCGTTACCTAGGTTATCAGCACTTCACATTTGTCTGGATTTCTAAAGTTTTGAAATAAGATCAGAAGGAGTCTTCTGGTTATTTCTATTATTCATTTTTGCTAGGGACTAGCAAAACTTAGGCATGGAGGTATTTGATGAGTCCATTAAAATGGACTAATATTAAGCCTAAGTATATTTAATCGTATAGTTTAAGTGTATTAATAATGGCAATTAAGTTATAGAATATTTGTACGCCTTATAATTTGAGTTTATAACATTCTATAACTTAATTGTTTTGTTATTTTTGTGTGTAGGTAATAAAACCAGAAAGAACAAGTGTGGGGGGATAATTTCCCCAAACAGCCGATTCTTTTCCCCCTCCCCCGCCGGACATTGGGGTTATCTTCTCCAACGGTGGCCGGCCAAAAATAGAAAGGGATTTGCAAATCCCTGGATTGGCGCACTGAGGGAGAGAGAGGATTTAAAAGTGAAGAGGCGGTGTGCACAAAGGCAATCTTCCCCCTTGCGGGGAAAAACTCCACTGCATGCACTGTGCCCATGCCTGCTCCTTCACCACCAGGAGCCCATCTTCAGCACCAAGCACACCAAACCCCTCCTGCAGGTGCAAGCACCGCTCGCGCCCTCACCTCTCCCTATTTCAGCCACTCCAACTCTCCAACGCCACTGCTACCCGCACCTGCCATCACCAAGTTCTTCACAACACCCTTCCAGCCGCGCCTAAAGGCGCTGCACGCCTTCGCCACCGCCTGCAGCCGCACTGCACTGCCTGCAAATGCCCCTGCAAGCACGCCCGTTGACGCCCCACCAAGCCTGCAGCCGCGCCCTAACACACAACCACGCGTCCCTGCAGCGCCTCCGCTTGCTTGCGCTGAAGGCAACCGCGCGCCCCAGCACCCTCTTGGCGTCCCTGTAGTCCGCACACCAGTGTGTGCGCTTTCCTGCCTCCAAGCACCACAGCAGGTGCTGTGTCTTCGCCTTGCAGCGTCTCCAAGCGCCACAGCAGGCGCTGCGTCTTTGCCCTGCAGCGTCTCCAAGCGCCACAGCAGGCGCTGCGTCTTCACCCTGCAGTGCCTCCAAGCGCCACAGCAGGCGCTGCGTCTCCGCGTACCGGCGCGTGTGCGTGCCCGCTCGATCAGCCGAAGCAGCAGCCGCCCTCCAGCAGACCGGCGTTCTTCATCTCCGGCCATCTCCGACCACCGCCTCCGATCACCTCCGCCGCCGCCGCTGCCACCGTCGGAAAGCCCCCGTCCTCGCCGTCCTCCTGAGCCTCGTAACTACCCTGCCAATGCTCTCTCTCTCTCTCGCGAGGAAGAGAGAGAGGAAAAGCTCTGTTTTTGTTTGAATTAGAAATTACATTCATTGCCATTGCAGGCAATTTCATTTTTTTTATTAATATTATATTCTGGCAGAATTGCATTCACGCACTCACAGTTCTTTTTAATTACATGGTATTAATATTGGCTAGTTTAAACATTGATTTTGGACTTGATTTAAGTACTAATTGTCTATAGTACACATCACATGAAAATTGCATTAATTCATCCTAAATTTATTGAGGATTTCTGTGAGGGAAAATTGCACTTACACCCTTAACCGTTTAGGTTATTACAAACCTACTTTCCTTCACATTTTAAGTACAATTTGAAAAGGAATTTCGCACTATCTGAAATAACATTAAATAATTAAGTATTGATTGCATCATTGCCTCCCTATGGACACGACCCGCTCTTCTGCGAGTGGTTATTTTCATTATTTTTGATTAGTCGATTTTTCCACCACTTAAATACTATAACGTTAAAGCGAAAAGTCGACTTACCATCTATCGCATGCCTGGTCATGGCAAAAGGAGAGTATGTCTTTGATTTCTACTTCCGCGACACACCGTCGAATTATTTGATCAGCACCAATGCGGAATAGGTATGGGTCTTCCCACAGGTAATACTTGGCATCGGAACGCAATTTGTCCTTCTTGGCCTTCGGCCAATCAGATTTGATCTGATGTGATGCCAGGTAGTTCACTATATTTGTGAACCATGGAAGCCTTGTATTGATAGTCAAGAGGTGCTCATCAGGAAAGTGTTCTGTGATGGGTCCAGAAGGGTTAATTATTTCAGAAGGAAGGCGGGACAAGTGATCAGCTACCACATTTTGCTTTCTCGCTTTGTCACGAATCTCGAGGTCAAATTCTTGCAACAGTAAGATCCATCGGATTAATCGAGGTTTCGCATCCTTCTTTTCAAGGAGATGCCTCACAGCTGTGTGATTTGAGTATATGATAACACGGGAACCCAGGAGGTATGATCTGAATTTTTCTAAGGCAAATACTACAGCCAGCAACTCTTTCTCAGTAATCGTGTAGTTACGCTGAGCCTTGTCTAGTGTTTTGCTAGCATAGTAAATGACCACGGGTTTTTCGTCAATTTTCTGCCCCAAAACTCTCCTACAGCAAAGTTAGATGCATCGCACATGATCTCAAAGGGTTGAGACCAATCAGGGGACTGTAGGATCAGGGCTTGGGTGACTCGATCACGAAGGATCTCAAATGCTTGACTGCATTCCTTGGAAATTTCGAAAGGCACATCCTTGGAGAGAAGAGTAGTCAGGGGGCGTGCGATTTTTGAAAAATCAGGGATAAATCGACGGTAAAAACCGATGTGCCCCAAAAGAGATCGGATGTCCTTAATCGAGCTAGGAAAAGGGAGCTTGGAAATCAGGCTAACCTTGGCTTGATCGACTTGGATGCCTTTCTCCGAGATTAGATGTCCCAGGACGATTCCCTCAGGCACCATGAAATGGCTCTTTTCCCAGGAAAGAACCAAATTCACATCGATGCACTGCCTGAGTATTTGGACCTAGTGCTGGAGGTAATCGTCAAATGATGCACCAAAAACTAAAAAGTCATCCATGAAGATTTCCAGATAATCACCTACCATATCTGAGAATATGGCAAGCATGCACCACTGAAAGGTCGCAGGTGCACTGTAGAGACCGAAAGGCATCCTTCGAAATGCGTACGTCCCGAAGGGGCAGGTGAACGTGGTCTTTTCTTGCTCTTCTGGATGGATTGCCACATGGTTGTAACCGGAGTACCCGTCAAGAAAGCAGAACTTATTTCCCGCTAGTTTCTAGAGGATCTGATCAATAAACGATAGTGGGAAATGGTCCTTTGGGGAGGAATTGAGTCTTCTATAATCAATGCGGACACTTCACGAGTTAGCTATTCGGGTAGGTATGACCTCTCCGATTTCAATCGTGATGATGGCGAGTCCGGCCTTCTTAGGCACAACTCGGATTGGACTCACCTAGCAACTGTCGAAGATCGGGTAGATGATCCCTACATCTAACCACTTGATGATCTCCTTTTTCACGACCTCCTGCAGGTTAGGGTTTAAACGTCTTTGCATCTCTCGTGAAGGTCATGCGCCTTCTTCCATGTAGATTCGATGTGTGCAATTCGAGGGGCTAATGCCAGTCAAGTCATCGAGAGTCCAGACAATGGCTCTACAATGTTGCTGGAGAACAGTAATTAGACGGGATTCCTGATCAGGTGTGAGTCGAGAGTTGGTAATCACAGGAGACGTCTGATTGGAACCCAAAAAGACGTACTTCAGATGCTCGGGAAGGTGCTTGAGTTCCATGATAGGATTACCAGTAGCGGCGGGTGGTCTGGGGTTTGTATCAGGAACAAGGGTTGGAGTTATGGGTGTGTCTAGATCAGGTGCACACTCCTCTGTTTGCGGGTTTTGATTTTCTAGTGGTTGATCTGGGGTAATCAGGTTGTCCTAAATATGTGATTCATCAACCACGGCTCTGATATCACATATTTGCTCTATAACTGATGCAAACACATTTATTGAGGGTAAAATGCCTATTCATGCATGTTTCTATGCTTAGATTTGCATTTCATGTTATAAATATTGCATAGCATGCATCATTCTACATTTAGATTAGTTGTATATAATTTAGGTTAATTGCGTCCTTTTGTGGTTAGGAGAGAAGGATATTTATTTCAAAGCCTCGGATTGACGATCCGACCATATGGATCTGATCAAGACGACGATCAGAGTCCAACGCCTCTAAAATCGCCTCGATCGGAGTCCCGTAGCACCATATGCAGTCCGAGGAAGATCAATGGCCAAGGGACTAGGAGACATAATTTGGAGCTTCAAATAATAAATCTGACCGCGCGAATGGATTCGGGTCAACGACCGCAGCCTAATGGCGTGAAAATCAACTTAATCTGACCTCCGTAGCAACCCCTACAACAAGATGGACGGCCCAGACTGCGTCACATGGCGCAGCCCCAGCCACCAGCACACGCACGCAACACTGCACGCGTGCAACAGCATGGGTGCACACGCAGGCGCGCATGCACGCAGTGCTAGCACGTGGGCACGTGCGCACGCGGCAAGGCAGGAGCGGCGCCAGCATAACATGAGGTGGACTACAGCGACGCATGAGCTAGACTTACAGCGATGCTTACAGCTGTCGGTAATTCATCGCTTGCCAGCAAAGCCAACTGTGGCGGCCAGCAGGCATGAGTTTCCTACAGCGACGTTTCCAGCAACGGCCTGGATGTCACTAATGGTCCCATATCGATTTTTGCCTCTTTACCACTATAAAAGGACCTACACCCCCTCCCTTCCAAGCCATCTCTACCTACTCTACTCCCACCTACTCCCAAGCTCTAGCAAGCCTACCAACGCTCCATTAGAGCTTGTTCTCAAACTCCTAAGGTGCCTATTAGTGTAGCGAACCTCTGCCCCACCAAATACTCCTCCAACTTCCCATCTCCCTTCATAGGTCACCTTGGAGCCATCCTCCCACCTCCATTCCGATAACAGATCAACTCCGTCTTCTCACCTCCATTCTAGAGCTACGCCGAAGCTTTCCACAACTCGACGTCCTCTAGCATCTCACCTCCGTCGTCCCGTTCCCCACCTCCTTTGTCCGAGCTTCCGCTAGGTGCCGTCGTCTTGCTGAACAGTCGATTTGGGAGATTTCCTCTCACCTCCCTCTCTTTATATGCTTTCATAGTTTCTTGTAATTGAAATTGGAAGTAATATATATCATATTTGTTCCACATCTCTATCTTGTGATACGTTTGCTTGTTTTCTTTTATTTCAAAAATACAAAAAAATAACAAAACCCCAAAATACCAAAAAGAAATGAATCGAAGCGTGGTTTTCAAGTAAAGTAAACATCACCTCCCTGTGTTCGACCCAGGACTTCCTTGGAGTTTCAGTATAAATTTTATTTGATCGACCTGTTTTGCAACTACGACGACAGGTTACTTGTAACCTCGATTTCTAACACGTGAAACACGCCCAACCATTTTGGCACCGTTGCCGAGAAGGCAACGGAATTTACTTGATTGTTTATTGCATTTCTTTGCATTTACATAGCACTAACCCTACTTGTCTTTGATCTACTATCTTGCAGGTACCCTAGCATGGAGATCCAAGTGCGATAGATCGGAGTAAAGTGCAGGTAGTGTGTTTTGTAAGTGTCCCCCACACCACCCCCACCTTAGTTTTCATTCCATAACCTAATAACTCAAACCCAAATCAACTTAGGTGCTTTTTATAAACCCTAGGATAGATTTGGTTGTTTGTTTGCCACCTTCAGTCACCTCGCCATCCACATTAATAAAAATAAAAAATAAAAAAAGTGTTATCTAATTGTGGAATTTTCTGAAAGCTACACACTTAACACCCACAACTTCTTATCCTAAGGCGCACAATCACTTTGATTCTACCACTTAACCGGGATCTGACCTGTGGACCCGGTACACTTCAACAAAATACACATAAGTGAGTAGAAATCTGAATAGGTTAAGCATTCTTGTGTGCCTTAACTAAGTGGTGCAATAGGCCATTTGATTGAGCTGGTTGGGCTGCACCACTCAATCTAAAACAAATCCATCAAGTAGCTTGCCACTTAGGGTTGATTCTTAGGGTTGAACCGAGCACTTCACATTATTTTTGATTTTTAAAGGAACATATCATCACCCGTGCTTTCAAAACTTGGAGTGTTCTACTAAACCTTGATTGAACCAACCTAAGAATTAAATCCTAAAAGCTACTAAACAAGGTTAAATCCTAAAAGACACATCACCAAATAACTTTGTTTGAAAACCCTGGTTGTGCACGCACACACATTTTAACTGATCATTAAGGGCACAACCCATCTAAAGGACCCATCACATTGTTGAAGCAAATTGTCCCAAGCCTAACTAAAATTGATTAGACATTGGCCCTAAGGACTGGTTCACTTGTCAGGATCCAAACTAAGATTGCTCACGATTAACCTGCTTATACTAGTCAATCTGATATCTAGCTAAGGGAGTAGCATCAAACGACTATGGCTAGGGGGTACACAAGGAACTGGAGGCGCAAGCCAAAGGAAGATCCTTCTCCCCAATCCCTCCTTCTAACTAGTTGGATTGCCTGGACATAACTAGAGTAAATCATCTATAATCTTAGGATAGATTCTGAGAGTCTGTAGACCTTTAGGCTACCCAACCTAAGGATAGGCTTGTATTTTTGTATTGCAGGGCTCCTTTCTCTTCTGATTTCCCTCCTTACTTCACCATGTACCCTTCCACATCCAACACACATTTCACATCCTATCCTCCTACCACCACTTATCCCCAAGATGATTACTATCCTGACTTGACTTGTAATTACCCATCCACTAGCCAGAATGACTTTGATTGGGGATATGAATCCGAACCTCAGTGTCCAGGGCCTAACCTTGGACAACAAGACTATGATTATTATCCTTCCCAGAGATATAATGATTATGGATCTCCATCCTTTGATGACCAAACCAACCTGATCTACAATCAGGAAGGATATCATGATTATAACACCTACCCTCCCCAGTATTCCATTGAATATAGGTCACCACCATCCTTTGAACAACCTAGAATGACCTACTTTCAGGGAGGGGCTCGAGAACCTCGACATCTTGACTACCCTAGATTCAACCCAAACCCACCCAAACCTGAATCGAACAAGTCAGTTCAGGTGAACCAGATCCAAAATAGAGTGTTGGCTAATTTGAGGAACACCATACAATCTTTAGAAGCCCAGCCAACACCATGCACTGAAGCACTGGAGCTTATGATCAAAATGATTGATGAACTTAATATTTCTCTATTGGATTTTCTCCAAAGTGTTAAGGATAGGAACCTGGGTGAGTTTCTACTTGGGAAGTTGTCGAGGTTAAGGATGAAATTTGTGGTTGCCTTAGTCAAATCTTGAGATGATTCTCAAGATGAACCCCCTTCAGGAGAGCCAATGTCTGAACCCGCTCAGGCGCCATCGGGGAGGATACATTTTCTGAGACCGAGGATGACCAGGTTGGGCTAGAGCAACCATTTGAGGATGAACCAATTGATTCACCTGAGATCCCCAAGTCAGGAAATGAAGAAAATTATGTCTCTTTGGATCAAGAAATGATTTATGATTTTGAGACATATATAAATGAGGATCATCAATTCTTTGACTCTGAGGGTGAAGAATCTTTAGGTGAAGTCTCACTTGAACATAAGGAAAATGATTTTAGTGAGACAAATGGGCATGAGGAATCTGATGAACCATTTGATAGCCCATTCATTGAAGATTTGGATTCGGTTGGGGTTAACTTGGAGGATCTAAATCTTGATGATTCAATCAGTGACCCCAGTCCTCATCTGCACCCCGAAGAGCTGACTTCTGAGATCTTTGTGCCCAAGTCAATCTTGATTCAGCCACGATTTCGGGGCTTGGGAAAATCATATGGGGTGAATAATATGCTAGAGGTCCCGAAGCCTGAGACTTTGATGTTGGAGGATAGAATTGTTGAAATAAAGATTTGGGAGGCTAATTCTGAGGGAAGTTTGATTTTGGATCTGAGGGTACCTATTGACCTAAAACCACATACTTTCTACCAGGACCCTTACGATATCTTTCACGTGCAACCCAAGCTCAAAATAACTGATTATTTTTCTGATCTAGATGTTAAGTGGACAACCGCACCTATTGAACCATCTTTACCCGTTGTTCGACATTTTGGTCTTGGGTTGCACACCACTAAACCGTAGGCTCGACCCCGCAAACACAACAACCATCGGTTCTAGGTGATTTTCATCTAGAACCTGAAAACCACTTGACCCTGGGGCATGGGTCTGCACCATAATCTCGTCCACATCTGTGGACATCTTCTGCGGACGGGTTTCAAGATCAACATTTTGATTTTGACTCTGACCCGCACTTGTGAATTTTCAATTTCTTCTTTGTATGTATGTCATGCCTAGCTGAAGGCATTAAACTTAACACGTGTGTATACACTCTTCACTCTGCGGAGCTGACCGGAATTTCACGACACTCAGGTGATATTCTGTTTATTCCGCCCTTTTCATGTCTTTATTTTTACAATGAGGACATTGCATCATTTAGGCATGGGGGGGTGGATAATCAATTCTCGAAATCATTATGTTAACTCCGTAGAATTTCTTTTAGTTTCTTATAAAATTTAAAAAAATTGAAAATTTGAAAAAAAGATTAAAAAAAGAAAGAAATTAGGAAAAGATAACTTAGGCATTTGGAAATTATTAACTTTAAGAAATGATACGAGACGACCTAAACACTTAGACTTTCAGGTGTTCGGGCTTAATTAGCCCGAATGTCCACTCGAATGTGGATTTAGTCTCGAGTCCTCGCCAATTAAAATTCATTTTAATTTGGTAAATAAATTGGGATGATAAGTATGCGACTTATCAACCCGTCCTCTGATTTGGGGGAACTTTAAGCCTAAGCATTTGCACACATTTTTTGGCACCGACTCACTTTCCAGTGATTTTTACGAAAATTGGGTAGCTAATGGACCGACTTAGGTGGTATGGCTGGCAAGTTGTTAGTGGTAACAGCTCATCGGCCGGTTGTCCAGAGCCCAGCCACAAGACCATTTTCGTTGTACTGCCTTTAGGTAAATCTCAGATCAGGGAAGCCACCTACTTAGAAAAAAAAAGAAACACTCAAAAAGAAAAGAAAAAAAAAAAGAAAGAAAGAAAAAGGAGAAAATAAATAAATAAATAAAGCCACACTTCACTGCACGAGTATGGCTAGCAAGTTGTCAGTGGTAACAGCTCATCGGCCGATTGTCTAGAAGCCAGCTCACAAAAACAAAAAAAAAAAATGCACAATAATTCCCAAAACACTTAGGGAAGAAGCGGGGAAGTAAAATAAATCGAGGAGATATACACTGGGTTTGCCCTTATGTTGACCCCATAAATAAAAGTAGGGAGAAAGCTACCGATCGTAAAGATAAACCTTTAGGCAAGGTCACCTAGGGTCGTAGAAACCCGAAGTCCGTCTTAACGGCCGTTTTGTGAGTCTATCACTTTTTCACAAAGATGCTTAGTACTTAGAGTCCTTTTCGAGTCTTGGGTAGGTCGAGTAGCCGTAAAAAGTTATCTCGGAACTCTCAAACTCCAAAAGCACAAAAAAATTAGAAAAGAAGAAAAATAAAAATATATATCTTCCCTTCTCAAATAAGGAGAGAACTTGCGCGGTCTGCATTCTGGTAGACACCCGGGTACTGTTGTGTTTTCGTAGTTTTGGACCTTACTTGAAATTTTCTATTGTTAATAAACGACTTAGGCCTAAGTGATCTAATCCTAATTCTACTTTTATACAAAGCATATAATTTAACTTTTCTAAGGACTAGCAAAAGATAGGCATGGGGGTATGATGCAAACACATTTATTGAGGGTAAAATACCTATTCATGCATGTTCCAAGGCTTAGATTTGTATTTCATGCTATAAATATTGCATAGAATGCATCATTCTACATTTAGATTAGTTGTATATAATTTAGGTTAGTTACGTCTTTTTGTAGTTAGGAGAGAAGGATATTTATTTTGGAGCCTCAGATTGATGATCCGACCAAAGAGATCTAATCAAGACAACAATCAGAGTCCAACACCTCCGAAATCGCCTCGATTGGAGTCCCGTAGCACCATATGCAGTCCGAGGAAGATCAATGGCCAAGGGACTTGGAGACATAATTCAGAGCTTCAAATGATAAATCCGACAATGCGGATGGATTTGGGTCGATGATCGTAGCCTAACGGCGTGAAAATCGACTCAATTTGACCTCTGTAACAGCCCCTACAATAAGAAGAAGATGGATGGCCCAGACTGCGCCACGTGGCGCAGCCCAGGCCGCCAGCACATGCACGCAACGTCGCACGCACACATCAGTGTGGGTGCGCGCACAGACACGCAGGCGCGCATGAGCGCAACACCAGCGCGTGGGCGCGCGCGCGCACGGCAAGCTAGGAGCGGTGCTAACTCAACGTGAGGTGGACTACAGCGATGTATAAGCTGGACTTACAGCGACGCTTACAACCGTCGGTAATTCATCGCATGCCAGCAAAGCCAGCTGTGGGTGCCAGTGGGCATGGGCTGCCTACCGTGACGTTTCCAGCAACAGTCTGGATGACACTAATGGTCCCATACTGATTTTTGCCTCTTCACCACCATAAAAGGACCTACACCCCCTCCCTTCCAAGCCATCTCTACCTACTCTACTCCCACCTACTCCCAAGCTCTAGAAAGCCTACCAACGCTCCATTAGAGCTTGTTCTTAAGCTCCCAAGGTGCCTATTAGTGTAGCGAACCTCTGCCCCACTAAATACTCCTCCAACTTCCCATCTTCCTTCATAGGTCACCTTGGAGTCGTCCTCCCACCTCCATTCCGATAGCAGATCAACTCCGTCTTCTCACCTCCATTCCGGAGCTATGCTGAAGCTTTCCTCAACTCAACATCCTCTAGCATCTCACCTTCGTCGTCCCGCTCCTCACCTCCTTCATTCGAGCTTCCGCCAAGCACCGTCGTCTCGCCGAACAGTCGATTCGGGAGATTTCCTCTCATGTCCCTCTCTTTATATGCTTTCATAGTTTCTTATAATTGACATTGGAAGTAATATATGTCATATTTGTTCCACATCTCTATCTTGTGATACGTTTGCTTATTTTCTCTTATTTCAAAAATACAAAAAAATAACAAAACCTCAAAATACCAAAAAGAAACGAATCGAAGCACGGTTTTCAAGTAAAGTAAACGTCGCCTCCCTGTGTTCGACCCAGGACTCCCTTGGAGTTTCGGTATAAATTTTATTTGGTCGACGTGTTTTGCAACTACGACGATAGGTTACATGTAACCTCGATTTCTAACACGCGAAACACGCCCGACCAATAACCCCGCAATTAATCCCCTGTTAGGCCTTAAAAATGTCAATCTTCAGAGTTTGATTCCCAAATTTTTATTCTATTTGGCCCTCTTCACAGTTTATGTTGGCCCTAGCAGTTGCCAAAAGAGGTCTCCCTAAAATAATTGGTGTATCCCTTGGGTTCTCATATGCGTCCATATCCAGAACTATGAAATCCATTGGGAAGTAGAAATCCCATACCCTAACAATGACATCCTCGAGTATTCCTTTAGGTGACTTGATGGATCGACGGCTAACTGCAACGTCACCTCAGTCGGTTTAAGTTCAGACTCTTCAAGGTGGTCAAGGAGGGATGCAGGTATTAGATTTATGGAGGCACCTAGGTCTAGCAAGGCTCTATCAAATTGGGTTTCACCAATTTTACATGAAATCAGGGGAGTTCCTGGGTCTTTAGCCTTGGGTGGGAGTTTACTCAAGATGATAGAGATAGCTTGCTCTGACAGTACGATCGGATTCCCACTCTTGGTTCGCGGCTTACGTTTAGGTGTACATACGTCTTTCAAGAATCTTGCGTAAGCTGGTACGTGGTGGATTGCATCCATCAAGGGGATGTTGATCTGGACCGATGCAAAGAGCTTGATCAGATCCTCCTCGAGAGCCACGGGTTTGGTTATCCTTTTTCCTTTGGTCAAGGCCTCAGGAAATGGAATCCTAGTTGGTTCCTATAAAATAGGTCCAGATTCTTGATCTGGGATAGGGGTATCTTGGATAACTATCCTAGGGTTTTGGTTACTACTAGGCTTGGAGTGGTTTGGATAATGTGGATCTTGGGTTGCTTTACCACTACGAGTTGTTACAGAGATTAATCCTGCCTGGTTTTGGTTTGGGTTTGGTAAGAGGGGTGGCTGCTGCTAAAATCCCGCATAAAATGTGGAAGCTTCCATCCTGTCTGGTGATGGAGCAGCAGGGGCCTGATAAATCAAATGAGCATGGCCTGAATTTGGGTTCATAACGCGCCTCTGGGTCGACACGTTATTTGGGTTTAGCAGAGGTTATGAAGGAAGGGTGCCAGGTTGGCAGGAATTTACCATCTGGGCTAGTTGATTACGAACCTTTGTGATCTCATCCTTGTGTTATTTTTGCATTGCCACATTCGTCTTTTGAATGTCAGCCAGTGCTTGAAGGATAAGAGTCATTTGATCCTGGTTTGGCCTGGATTGATAGGTGGGATTGGGCCGAGGCTGAGGCGGCTGATATGGATGAGGAGCTTGTGGACGGGGCTGATAAGGTGGTCTTTGAGTCTGAGAATTTCCCATCCATTGAAAGTTGGGATGATTTCGCCATCCAGGGCTGTAGGTATTGGAGAATGGGTCATTCTGGATGGCATTGAGGTCCTCACAGGTCTAAGGAACCTCAGGAAAGTCAGAATACGAGGGTTTAGAGTTCCCCTAACTTGAATAGAGTGGATCGAAGGTCACTCCAGTCCGAGAGTCAAACGAGGGTGGATACGGGTCAATCCCCTGAGAAGATTGGTGATAGATGTTCTGCACAATTTCCCTCGCCAGAGGTGGCCGTGCCAAAGAGTTTTGCACACAGGTGGCTCACTGCAGATGTCGAGTCAGCTCATCCACCTTCTTTTCTATGATAGAAACCTTGTCCAACCAATTGGCCATTAGTTCCAAGTCGACGGATGTGGACAAGTCCTGCGTCTCATGTACTCCCCTAAGATTCGTCGATGCGCGGGCATTCGTCCTGTCAAATAAGCCCATGGAGTCATTATTGATAGAGTTCTCGCACATGTTTTCGAGAATCTCCCAAACTGTGTCCTCATGTCGACCCATGATGTTTCCTCCGCAAGTTTCATTGACGAATAAACGAATGTCTTCACGGAGTCCCTGGTAAAAAGACTAGACTTGTTCCCATTTAGGAACTCCGTGACGGAGGCACTTTCGCATGAGATCTAAGAATCGGTCCCATGCTTCGTGAAGAGGTTCTCCCGTTTGTTGAGTGAAATGGGTGATCTGGTGGCGCAAGGCATTTGTCCGGCCAACGGGAAAGAACTTTTTCAAAAATTCGAACTGAAGTTCATCCAATGTGTTGATTGGATGAGTTTGAGTTTGATACCAATGAGCAGCCTTGTCTAAGAGGGAGAAAGAAAACATTTTCATGAGCAAAATATCCTGATTTTGTGTATCTGACCCGAAGGTCTAGCCAGATGCTTGAGTTGTTTAATGTGCTGGAATGGATCCTCAAGGTTAAGACCATGAAATTTTGGTATGGCATGAATCATATTGGGCTTGAGTTCAGAATCAGGACCTCCAACCAGGATTCGGACTCGAGGCTCGATTGCCACCGCATCGGGATTATAGTGATCTCGCATCATTGGTCGCTGTGGTGGGTTTACAAAGTTTTGGAAGGGATCAGTCAGGTGCTGAAGCTGGTGCTCAAGTTTGTTCTCTTCTTCAATGGGTTGTGCCATGATGGAAGGAGAACTTGGTTCTGAATCAGAGGAAACGTCTATGTGGTGAGGTTGCTGCGCAGATAAGGGCGACGAGGCTTGACCTCGACGAGAATGAATTTCTAAAGGAGGTCTTACGGATGGTCTTAAGGACCTCCTACCAAACATGCACCGAAGGATGTGATGAGATCAGAAGGTGCTGGACCCAATCGAGACACCCAAAAATTGTTGGGTGACTATAGAGGTTCGGGGTGGATGATACCCCTTAGTCAAAAAGGTCATCCACTTGAGAAGTACCCGGGCAACCAGAGAGGGAGAGTCCCGCAATGACCCCTACACGATAGAGCATCCCCACGAGTTACAGGATTTCCCCCACCTGACCTCTCTTGCCACTGAGATTCTAGGTAAACCAGAATGGGGACCTTGACCTCTTAAGTCTGCCTTTTATTAATTAAGATCAAGGTGCTTAGGGTTCCACTTGAACTTTAGGCCTTTTGAGTGTAAAATGTGACTTAATTTTAAGGTTGGTTAACCCAAAAGATCAACTTCACCTCTTGTTCCTTTGAGAGCTTTTAGGTCCTTTCTTTTAGGGTTCAAATGGATTAAGAGCCTGATTTGCTTAGGGTTTCTCTTGTATAGATCTTTTCAAACAAGGCTTAGGCACACCTCTTTTTGAAATTTTTTTTTTCTTTGTTTAAAAGAAGATGTGTCTCTAAAAACCCTAGCTTTGCAATCCTTAGGTTGGCTCTAGTTGGTCCAATTTAGTTGCCTCAAAAATTGGTATCTAGGGCTCAATCAAGAAAGTTTTAACCCTAGTTACCTTAGTTGGATGTGCAGTTCAAGATGTGTTGAAATGAAAATCAGACAACTTTGATGAATTACTAAGTATGGAAACAAGTAGCCCTAGGTTGATTTTTCTTTATTTTTTTCTTTCTTAGACTTTAAGGGGATTAAGAAAGAGGGCTAATGAAAGTTACCTGTTCCTTGGTGTGGTTGTTGTGCGGCTGCTTTTCTTTTCTCTGCTTTCCTTGAGACAAGTACAACAAAGGAGAGAAATTAAGTTAGTATTGAATCAGAAATTGTGATCAAAAGCTTCAGAACTACCCATTGCTCCCTGGCAACGGCGCCAAAATGTTTACGCGGCTAGATCGTGTTTTAACAGATATCTCATTGTAATATAGATGAACTCTCCGCAAAAAAAAATAAGAATTTATAACTTGAAAATCAAAGTATCCGAGGTCGAACACAGGGACCAATTTGGGTATTCCAAAACTTGAGAACACAAATTTCAATAAAAAGCAATAACTAGTTCAACAAAAATAGCAAAGTAATGTTATAGAGAAAGTGCTCAAAAAAGAATTGGACGTCTCATATTGTATCAGACGTCTTAAAAATTCAAACTACAATGCTTTCAAATTGTTGGCCTTCTGTCTTTTCTTTTTGCTTTGCCCAGCGGCTATGGCTTCTTCTTCTCCTTTTCTTTTTCTTCCTTAGCCGCTTCTGCTTCTCTTCTTTTTCCTTCCTTTGGTTTCTCCCTTCTTTATTCTCTTCCTGCAGCTAAGTCCTGACCTTTTCTTCTTGTCTTCCTTAGTTTCCTTCTTCTTTTTCTTCCCTTAGTCTGTCGCTCCTCTGCTACAGTGTGTCTCTCTTCTTCTTCTCCTTTTTCCTTCCTTTGCTGTGCCTACCCCCTTTTCTTGCTAAGTCCTTCCTTTCCTTCTCTTGCTATGCCTCTTCCTCCTTTAGCTTCTTCTTCCTGCACAATCACCACGTAGCAAAACATATCCCCTACCCTCCCCGCATCTCCCTCTCTCTCTATTTCTCTCTTTTGTTCGCTCTCCCAGAGCCAGGTAATCGGGTCGGGTGCACACCCTGATCCAAGCGCACCGGCGTGGGTGTGGTGCACGAGGAGTGCTAGGTTACGTAGTCGGATCCGGGTGCTAGGTCCGTGGGGGAAGTGTCACGGATGAGGCGTGGCGAGTAAGGGCGAGGGACCTCACCCCTGTGTGACTTGAGGCAAACAGCGGGATTCACAAAATCAATTTAAACCACTTACCTCATTCCTACGTTTCCGAGGTGGGACTAAAAGTCCCACCCGCTTCTGTTGGCACCTGTAGGCGGATGTCTTCGCGCAATTGATGCAGCTGAAGGGTCTGCAACTACGGCTCTCAAGCTGGATTTGCTTGCGCCCTCAACCCACATAGCCTGGGAGCCTGAAAACTGAAGCTTGCGTGGCCTGAAGCTGGAGAACAAGCAAGCTTGTATGCTTGTTAATGGCGGACAAGGGCTCGACCTTGCACATTACAAAAGTAGCCTTGTGACTCTATCAAACAACAAGAGAACCTTCACCGTGTCACGGCAAAGGTGAGGCGGGTGTTGGCGTGGCTCAAACCAGCCTAGGTGTGCGTGCCTAGGTCTGTCTAAGTTCGTGTGAGTGGGTTTGTTCGGTGGAAGCGTCGAGTGCGTGTGGCAATCTATGAGTGGGTGGAAAGTGTTCAGTGGTCGATGGCGAAGGTGAAGAGGTTGGTGGCGAGATGTGTGGAGGTGTGGAGTGATGGATGCGTCTCGTTGGAGATTGGCCAGAAATGGGGAAGATAAGGGTGGACAGTGGCAGTCGAGAGGTGTCTTGTGAAATAGAAAGAGGGAAAAGAGAGAGTAGAAGACGGGGAACTTATCTGGGGTACTTGGAGCGAAGGGGAGGTAGAGGGGATGAATGCCGCATTTGTGCCATTGTCAGAGAAGACGACCCTGAGGGGGAGATAACGGCGACGAGGAGATCAGGAAGGCGTGCGCTGGTGTGCACAACGCGGAAGAACGAGGGGAAGCGAACCCTATTGCTGGTATGGTAGTAGAGTGATGAGAGGGGGGAGGAAGAGTCGCCAGAGCTTGTGGGCTACTTGGCCGGAGAGGGGAAAGAGGAATTCTGGGAGGATTCTTCGGCCAAATCAAGCTTGAGGGATTCACAGAGGACGGGGGATCCTTTTATAGTTGCTGGCCGAGCTTCTGGTGCTTGGAGGGCAAGCCTTCTATCACCGACTCCTTGTCGGAGAAGGAAGGTAGTCGGAGACCCAAATCTCTCGTTCTTTCGCACGAGAGATTGGATGCAAATTAGAGATTGCAATTGAGCTCAGATGGAAGGGAATTCCTTAGAGAATCTCCCTTCCAAATCTGGGAGATCTCTGAGGAATTAGGGAGTACTCCCCCTCCATTCCTCCTTGAAGAAGGATTTCTCCCCATTAATGGTGGGGGGACCTGTTTGTATGAGTGGCGAAGAAGTTAGGGGGGTTTGTGTAATAGTTTTCAAAAGATAGGGGCCAAAATGTAATTGGGTGTACTATTTTGCAAAGTAGGTCAAGATGACCTCCCCTTAGGTCCAAATTTTGGTACAAACCTAATTTGGACCTAAGGAATCCAATGGTGAAGTTGGATTTTTGGTTTGACCACGTTTGACTAGATATTTTGTACAAAAACCCAAATTAGGTCAATTAATGAGCTAGGGCGCTAATCTATGTCAAAATAGGTTCTAATGGCCAATTTGAAGGTTCTAAACCCTAAGGGATATTTTTACATGAATTTTAGAGAGTTTAGTTGATTTTTATCCTGCCCAGAACCTTATTGAATTAAGCGGGTCAGTTTTAGGGTTAGAGAATATCATTTAATTCTTGATTGCACAAGAACCCATTTCTGACTAAACCAACCCACTCTTTATCTTATTTATACCATTTGACCTATGTTTTTCCTTTGAGAAATCCTGTTTATGTCCTGCAATGGTGAAATTACAGTTTTAACCTTTATTTCATGTTTTCTTCTCAGAACACTTATTGCTTGAATTAAGCCCTTCTCCAGGTTATGTAGGAGCTCTTATTCACTTTCTTAGGTCAAAATGAGCTAGTTAGGGCTCATAATGAGGCTCTCATTAGCTTGGGAAATTGGTGCTTCTAGAATGTGATGGGCCCCTAATGGGTTGTGCTTTTAATGATTTGTTTGAGAATGTGTGAATGTGCACAACCAAGAGGATTTCAAGCAAAATTATTAATGATGAGGTGAGTTTTAGAGTTCAAATATTGCTCAGTAACTTTTAGGATTCAAATATTAGGTGCTTTCAACCAAGTTTGTTTTTAAAAACACGTGTTCAAGTATTTTCCTTTATAAATCAAGAAAAACATGGAGTGCCTAGCTTGACCTAGTTATTGAATCCTATGGGGCAGCTACAAAATGAACCTCTTTTAGATTAGGTGGTGCAACCCAAAAAAATCAATTAATCGGCTCAAATGCACCACCGATTAAGGCACAAAAAGGTGATTAACCTAATATGATTTCTACTCTTTTATGTGTTGAATTCATGTACCAGGTCCACAGGTCGAAATCCCGATTGAGTAGAAGAAAATCAAGTCAGGTTATGTGCCTCTAATGTGGGTGTATAAAGTGTGTAAATTGATTCATCCCATAGAAGGTATCTTTTTATTCTTTTTTTATAAGATGTGGGTGAGATGGGTGAAGGTGGCAAACAAGATAAAAAAAGTCTATCCTAGGGTTTATGCAAACACCTAAGTAGATTAGGTCTTGGTTATGATTGTGGTGAAATGAACTAGTAGGGGAAATGTGGGGGACACTTACAAAACACTCTACCCGCACTTTACTCCAGTCTACCGCACTTGGATCTCCATGCTAGGGTACCTGCATGACAATAGATCAAGGACAAGCGGAGTTAGTGCTATGGAAATTGAAAGAAGCGTAGAAAATAATAAAGTAAATTCCGTTGCATCCTCGGCAACGGCACCAACATGATCACATGGGTTTCGCTTGTTTAAAATCGAGGTTATAAGTAACCTGTCATTGTAGTTGCAAAACTCATGATCAAATAAAATTTATACCGAAACTCCAAGGGAGTCTCGAGTCGAACACAGGGAGGCAACGTTTACTTTGTATGAAAACTGCGCTTCGAATTATTTCTTTTTGGTGTTTTAGGGTTTTGTTATTTTTTTGTGTTTTTGAAAGAAGACAAGCAGAATAAATCACAAGAAATATGGAACAAATATGATATATATCATGAATGTCTATTACAATAATCTATGAAAGCATAAAAAGAGATGGAGGTGAGAAGAAATCTCCCGAAGTGGCTATTAGGTGAGACGATGGCGCCTAGCGGAAGCTCAGATGAAGGAGGTAAGGAGCAGAATGACGGAGGTGAGATGCAAGACGTCGAGTAGAGGAAAGCTTCAGCGTAGCTCCGGAATGAAGGTGAGGAGGTGGAGATGATCTGCTGCCAGAATGGAGGTGGGAGGATGGCTCCAAGGCGACTTATGAATGGGGATGGGAAGATGGAGGAATATTTGGAGAGGCAGAGGTTCGCTACACTAATAGGAGCCTTGGGAGATTGAGAGTAAGCTCTAATGGAGTGTTGGTAGGCTTGCTAGAGCTTAGGAGTAGGTGGGAGTAGAGTAGGTAGAGATGGTTTGGTAAGGGGGGTGTGTAGGCCTTTATATAGTGGATGGGAAGAAGAGAATCCCACGCACAGCCATTCAGCGATAGCTACAAGCATCACTAAAGGCCGCTAAAGTTATCGCCAAAAGATCCGTGCCTCTTCATTGCCTTGGCTGGCGCATGCACTACGCGGGCCATTTAGTGATAGCTGCTAGCATCACTAAAGGCCTGTTCTTCTGTCGATGTAAATCCCGTGCCCACCGCTCACGCCCGCAACTGTCATCACGCATGTAGGCGTAAATGAATCCTGATCGTTGGATGAAGGATCGCACGGCCAAGAGAAGATCGCGCCCCTTCGCAAAATTTGAATCGCACGCCTTGCCATCAGTCGTCGGATGTTGCGTTCAGACGTCTTAGCTATGCACATCAGATGGTGCGTTCTTGAGGTGCGTCAGCGGCCACGTGCAGCATCTATGCTCAACTGTGCGTCCACTAGCTGCTTCCTTCGCCGCCTGATCTTCCATCGACAACTTAATTTTCCTCTCGCATGCACTTCAGCGGATAAAATCCGTAGTGGGGCTTCGAACGCATGGCCGTGCATTGTGAGCTGAGGCGCAAACCACTGTGCTGAGGATCATTATGTGTTTGTCGCACTGAATCAAATTTTAAAAGTATTGCGTTGTAGTACAGCCGAAAAAGCATTCAAAACAGATATAATTTTATTACTCGAAAAGATTTCCGAGGTCAAACACAGGGAGCAAATTAGTATTTAGAAATCAAGATCACAATTTATACTAAAAGAAATTGCAATAATAGCAGTATCAGAGTGTAAAAATATGGGAGTAAAATGGTGATGTAAATCACCAAAAACTCCTACAAAATCACCCAATGATTTAATGTAAAAATATGCAATGAGTCTAAAATCTATCGTCTGATTCTTTAATCAGACGACTTAAATGTCTGATTGCTTTTCTCTTTCTCTGCCTCTATCTTCTCCTTCCTTCTTTAATTGGCTTTCTGCCTGAATTCCGATCCTTCTCTCTCTTCTCTGTCTCTCTCTGCCTTTGCTTCTTCTTCTTCTTTCTTCTGCCTTGGCCTTGAGCTACGCTGGCCTTCTCTTCTTCTTCTTTCTCTTTCTCTTCTTTGCCTTGCCTTAAGCCCTGTGGTGCTGGCCTTCTCTCCTTCTTCTTCAACTTCTTCCTTCAACCCTGCACTTTCTCTGAATTCGACTAAGTGTCGAAGGTAAACTCCTCAGAGCAAAACCCCCCTTCCATTGCGTAGCTCTCTTCTCTCTTTCTCTCTTTTCTATTTCAGAGCCACTCTCCCAGAGCCTTTAACTGGTCGAGTAATCAGACCTAACGGAGACCCAAGTCCAGGCTCACCGGCGTGTGTGGTGAGCAAGGAGTGAATAAGTCGGGTAATCGGGTCGTGGCCAGGTCCACGGGCTATATCGTGGACGAGTCCATGAGAGGGGGGGAGGAGGACCTCACCCTCAATGTTGGAGGCGAAGAGCCTCTGACACTTTTTCCATTTATGCGCACGTGGGCACTTTTCCACTTCCGAGGTGGGACTAAATGTCCCACCTCCCTTCACACATCTGCTGTAGAGCGTGCTTGGCCTAATTGAAGGGCTGCAGCTGCTGGAGTCTTTGCGCAAGGGCTTGGACGCATGCGCGAGAGGATTCCACATAGCCTGGGGTGATCTCCTGGAGCAGAGCAAAGCTGGGAGCGACTCAAAGCTTGCTTCAAGCTCAGCAACAATGGCAGCAGGTGTCCTGAACCTGAACTCAATAGCACGGTGTTGTCGACGGTTTTGTGTGGATTTAAAGCGTATCACATTGTAGTATAACCGACAAAATGTCCAAAAAAATACAAAGAATTTTTATTACTCGAAAATCGGAGTATCCGAGGTCGAACACAGGGAGCAAATGGAATTTACTACTAGTCAAAATGTAATTGAACACTCTAATTTACTCAAAATATCAATTCAACTATGAATGTATGCGATTAAAAGTAGTTAGGACAAAAGGAAATGAAATTGGACGTCTGATCTTGTGACCAGACGTCTTAAAAGTATTTCTCCTTTTCTTCTTCTTCTGCAGTCTCTCATTTTCTTCTTCGTTTGCTTCTTTCTCTGCTTTCTTTCTTGTCTTGCGAAGCCTTCTTCTTCTTCTTTTGATCTTCTAATCTTTCTTTGCCTCTCTTCTTCTCTGTGTCTTGCTCTTTCTTCTTCTGCTTTCCTTCTTCTCCTGCGAAGGCTTCTTTCTTTCTTCTTCTTCTCTGTCTTGCTCCTTTCTTTTCTTCTTTGGCTTGCCTTTCCTTCTTCTTCTGTAGCGGCCAAGTCCTTCTTCTCCTGCGTTCAGCCTGCCTGCACAGGAGCAAAACCTACCCCTTCTCCCTCTACCCACGCGTCTCTCTCTCTCAAGCAAATCACTCATGGACGTTCTCCCAGAGCCACAGCCATAATCGGGTCGGATCGTACCCGGGACCAGGCGCACCTGCAGGTGGTGTGATGCGCGAGGAGTGCGTTGGCTTAGAGTCGCGGGTCGGATCTGCCAGATCCGCGTGGGGAAGCCGCGGACGAGGCGGGTGTGGGGTCAGTGAGGGACCTCACCCCTGTGCTTACGGAGGCAGTGAGAGTGAAGCACAAATACAATTTATAGCGTACCTGAGTGTTGCAATCTCACGATGTGGGACTAAACGTTCCGTCCTGATTTCACGCGCGCCCGCAGACTCTCGTATGCAATTGCCCAAGCGGATGGCTCTGCTGGTGCTCCATGCTGGGCTCACTCACCTCACGACACTCGCGTGAGTCTCCTGCATCTGCAGCCTGGGAAGCCTGATGCCTGGAGCTTCGTTGGAGCTTCACCGGAGGTCGTCCATGGCGGCAGCGGCTCAAACACTGTCATACACAAAACGAGCCTCACGGCCCAATCAGATCAGCTAGAGACCTTCGCCGTTTCACGGCGAAGGCGGTGGACGATGCTGCAGGCTGCAGGTCGGCCTAGGCGTGCGTGCCTAGGTCAACCTGTGGCTGGAGATGGTGGGTTGTTCGGGGGGTGACTGTGGAGGTCTGGAGTGGCAGTGGTGGGGTGGAGCGAGTTCCTGGTGGTGAGGCGGAGCTCTCGAGGTGATTGGTGAGCCGTGTGGAGTGGCGGAGTGGTGTGGGCGGCTCGCCGGAGGGCTGTCGAAGGCGAGGAAGATGGAGGTGTTTAGCGTCGGTCGAGGGGTAATCAGATGAGATAACAGGGGAAAAGAGAGAGGAGAGGATGGAGAGGAGTTCTAACCTAATTGTAAGGACGAAAGGGGACGGAAGGCGGACAGCAGTACCTGCTGGCGCCGGAGAAGAAGCTACCCAATGGGGGAGGACGGCGGCGACGACGGGGCTGAGGCGGCGTGCGCTGGTACTACGCGACGCGGAGGGAGGTCAGGAAGCTAACTCTGCCACTGGTTTTGTGGCAGAGCGAAGAGGGAGGGGAGGGGGGCTCGCCGGAGCTAGCTGGGACATTTGGCCGGGCAGGAGGAGAGGAATTGAAGGGGGAAACTCGGCCAAATCAAGCTCTCCTCCTGCGGCAGGGTCTGGGGGGTGTTTTATAGGTGTTGGCTGCTCCTGTCAGCGCGTGGAGAGCGCGCAATTAGGTCTGCCGGCTCGCCGGAGTTGGAAGGAAGGTGGATACCCAAATCTCTCGTGCGTTCGCACGAGATATTGGGTTCACACCAGCGATTGTAATTGACTTTATAAGGAAGGGAATTCCTCAGAGAATCCTCCTTCCATTTCTGGGAGGGAATCTCTGAGGGATTAGAGAGCAATCCCTCTCCGAACCTCGCCGGAGCTCGGTTCTGCCCTAGCAATGGCGGCAGGACCGGTTTGCAAAGGAGGTGAAGAACTTAGGGGGCTCTCTGCAAAGGTATTCAAAAGATAGGGACCAATTTGTGATTTGAGTGTACTAAATTGCAAAGTAGGTCAAGATGACCTCTCCTTAGGTCCAAATTTTGGTACAAACCTAATTTGGACCTAAGGAATCCAATGGTGAAGTTGGATTTTAGGTTTGACCTCGTTTGACTGGATATTTTGCGTAAAAACCCAAATTAGGTTAATTGATGAACTAGGACCCTAATCTAGGTCAAACTGGGTTCCAAAGGCCAAATTAAGTGTTCTAAACCCTAGAGAATATTTTTCCATGATTTTTAGAGGGTTTAATTTATTTTTATCCTGATCGGAACCTTGTTGAATTAAGCGGGTCTATTTTAGGGTTACCACATATCATTTACTTCCTCGATTGCACATGAACCCATTTCTGATTGACTCAACCCACTTTTTATCTCATTTAGACCTTTTGACCTGTGTTTTGCCTCTGAGAAATCCCGTTTATGTACTGCAATGGTAAAATTTCATTTTTAACCTTTAATTCATGTTTTCTTCTCAGAGCACTTATTCCTTCAGTTAAGCCTTCTTCTATGTTATGTAGGAGCTTTTATCTTCTTTATTGGGTCAAAATGAGCTAGTTATGGCTCATGATGAGGCTCTCATCACACGGCCTCGCAGCCACATCAAAATGTTTTGAAGGGATCGTCGGAGCACGGCGAAGATGCTGGGGTGGTTGGCATGGCATGGGGGTGCCTGTGTGAGTGTGCCTAGGGCTTACTGTGGGTGTGTGAGTGGGTGTGTTTGGTGGGGTGCTTGGGTGATCGATGGAGAGATTGGAGTGAGGGGATGTGATCAAGGAGTCAAGGCGGAGGTCGCAGGGTGGTTGGCGAGGTGGATGGAGGTGCGGAGCGACGGAAGCACCTCGCCGGAGGTATCACCGGAGGTGGAGAAGGTGACGGAGGTCAGTGGCGTCGGTGGGTCATTTTGGGAAATAAAGAGGGGGAAAGAAAGTGTGTGAGAGAGAGAATCTAAAAACCTACTTCTGAGGGACAAAAGGGATAGGGGATCCACGCCGATATGGCTGCCGGCCGTGGGGAAGACAAAGCTCCATAGATGAGGCGATGGTGAAGATGGGGCAGAGGTGACGTCGGTCGGTGTTGCGCGACGCGAAGGATGGAGAGGAAGACAACCTGACCACTGGTATTGTGGTTGGGCGATGAGTGAGTGAGGGAGAAACCGCCGGACTTGCGGAGATTGTGGCCGGCGAGGGAGAGAGGAATATAAGGAGAACCGATCCAATTTCAAGCTTGGAGAATGCAGTTGGATCTGGGGCTCCTTTTATAGGTCATTTGGAGAGGGATTCGTGCTTGGAAACCAAGCTTCCAAGTAAGACAGGGTCGTCGAAGTTGGAAGCCGTTAGGATACCCATGTCTCTCATGCATTCGCATGAGAGATTGGGAAAGAATCTGGAATCAAAGATGGGTTCAGATGGGAGAGTATTTCTCAGAGAATCTCCCTTCTAATTTTGGAAGAGATTCTCTGAGCAATCAGGGAGAACTCTCCTTCCAAAGCTTGCCAGAGTAGGATTCCTTCGCTATAATGGTGGAGGGACCTAATTGCAAAAATGATGAAGAAGCTAGGGGCCATTTTAAGGGTTTTTGAAAGTTAGGGGTAGAGATGTAATTAGGTTGGACCTGTTTGCAAACTAGATCAAGGAAAACTCAACTTGAGTCCAAATTTTAGTAAAAACCTAATTTGGACCTAAGGAATCCAATGGTGAAGTTGGATTTTGGGTTTAACTACGTTTGACTGGGAAATTTACGCAAAAATCCAATTTAAGGAAAATATATGTCTGAGACCCCATTCTAGGTCAAGATGGGTTCTAATGGCCAAATTAAATATTCTAAACCCTAGAAAATATTTTTATAATATTTTTAGAGGGTTTAGGTGAATTTTATCCTAACCAGAGCCTTGGTTCATCAAGTTGGTCTGTTTTAGGGTTTCAAGAAGTCATTTAATTCATAGGATACACACAAATCCTTTTCTGTCTAATCCCACCCACTTATTATCTTATTAAGACCCTTTTAACCTGTGTTTAGCTCTTGAGAAAACCCGTGGTTGTACTACAATGGTAAAATTACAGTTTTAACCCTAGTTTCTTATTTTACTCTTAGAATGGTTGTGCAGTGAATTAGGACCTTCAGTTGGTTATGTAGGAGCATTTATTCTCTCAATTGGGTCAAAATGAGCTAGTTATGGCTCATGATGGTGTTCCCATCATTATGTGCTTTGCTTACGAATTAAGCTTCTGTGCCCACGACCGTTGGATGAAGATCCAATGGTCAAGATGACTCCTCGCTTGATCTACTTGCTGCTAGGTGAGATGAGATGCTTCTTCAGCTGTGGAGCGCACATCTCAACCGTTGGATTGAGATTCAACGACTGGGATCTGATCTTGCGACGAACTTGGAGTCGCCTTGGCTCAGGTGGGGCAACCTGGATGGCACCACATGGTGCCATCTAGGCCGTCCATCTTCTTCTTGCGGAGGGTGCTATAAAGCTTAGATCGGGGCGATTCTCGTGTTGACGGACTGCGATCGTCGCTCTGCATTTAAGTATTTAAGTGTCTAGACATTAAGTTAATTTTAACATTTAGATAGCATACATTAGGATGTAAATAAATTAATTCATATTTTAGCTTAATTGCGTAATTCATTCATTAAATGCATTTAGAATTAACTTAGAATTGCATGCATTTGATTAGTTAATCAATTAGGTGAATTACTTGCATTGTTTTAATTTAACATAGAAGTTAAGGGTTTACGCATAAATAACCATAACATTTAATTATTTTCTTATTCTCTTCCTCTATCGGTAACAGCTGCTACTTCTACTCACGCAACCGTTCACACACAGCTGCAAGCATTCATTGGCCATGAAGAGCATCTGATCCCGCCTCTTTGGATTTCAAATTCATCACTTGCAGCTTCAAAGGAAGGAGGAGATGACCATGCAACGGGAGGCCACCACCCATTCCACCACCGTGGGCCTCCACAACCAAGCTCCGTCATACCGTGGGCCGGCGAGGTGACAGACTGCTGCGCCAAGAGGATGGACTTGACAACCACCGTGCATGAGCTCCTTGAAGCTCACCTACCGTGAGTGCATCTACTGATGCACGACTTGTTACCCCTGTCCACAAGCACCATCACCACCTTCATCTTCTTCCCCTTCCTCTGTTTTTCCTCCACTCCACCAAAAAAACAAACCCAAAAGCCACGCCACTCCCGTAGTAACAGGACCGTGCACGCCCCTTGCTGTGCCTCCAGAACACCCACAGCAGCTCTCCACACGCACGACCTCTACGCACGAGACCAGTGCCTACGCACCCTCGCCACACCTGCTGCAACACACAGAGCTGCAACCACTGCCTCTCCTCCCCGCGCCTCAGCCCCTGCCGCATGAGCCACTGCGCATGCCTCACCTCGACGTGCTTCACCTTCTGCAGCAGCTCGCCCATGCACGCTGCACCTCCACCGCAGCAGGTGCGTGCACCCACCAGCAACTCAACGCACGACCTTCCCCGCACCTCAGCCCCTGCTGCACACTCGCAGCAGCCGCGCTCTGCTTCCAGCCTGCGTGCCCCTCCCTGTGTGCATCCTCCAGCTGTGCTCCTTGCAGCACCGCACACCCCTCTCCACCGTGCGCAGCACCCATCCCACGTGCACGCGTTTAGCAGCCCCACGCCATGCACAGAAGCAGCAGGCCGAAGCAAGACCACCGGCCTCCCCACATGAGAGTGCCCACCTCTGGCCACCTTGTGACGCGCTACTGCCACTGTCGCGAAGGCCTCGCTCCGGCCGACCTTTTCCCAGAGTAGCTCCTCAAACGAGCCTCTCTCCCATGCGCGAGGAGAGAGGTATAATCCTCTGTTTTTGCTTGAATTTCTATTTACAGAAATTGCCATTGTCAACATTCATTTTCTTGATTTATTTGATTAATTAAATTATGGTGAATTTATGGTTATATGCCTATGCTTCTAGAGAATTGCTAAGCTTTATTGATTCATCTCTATGTGCATTACATTTAATTTTGAATTAAATTTTAGTATTCAAGTAAGTGAAAAGTACATGGCCTACCCTTGCACATGGATAATTTTCTTACGTAAAAATTAAATTAACACCCCTTGACTTCTCCATAAATTTAAGGTTTACATTCAGAGCTACATAGGCATTGTTTGATTTGACGAATATTTCAGCGAACTTGATTTCTACCTCATTGCGAGTTTAAATAAGTCATTGCCTCCCTGTGGACACAACCCGCTGATGTGAACATGTTTACACTACTTAAGATGTCTATTTATGCATGTTCTTAAGCATAGGATTGCATTGCATGCTATAAATATTGCATAACATGCATCATCTTGCATTTAGAGTAGTTTGAATAAATGGAGGTTAATTATCTCCTTTTATGTTCATGGACAGGGCAAACCTTTTATCAGGGCCTCAGATAGAAGATTCAATCGTACAGATGTGATCAGGGTGACGATTGGAGTTCAACGACTCCAAGATCACCCTAATCAGACATCTGTAGCATCAGATAGTGATCGGGGAACCCTAGAAGATCAAGGGCAAAGATGGTGTGAATCCACACTTTAAATGACAAATCCGACCACACGGATGGATTTGAATCAACGATCGCAGCTTAACGGCGTGAAAATTGACTCAATCCGATAACCGTGGCACCATCTACATCATCCAGAAGATGGATGGCCAAGATGACGCCATGTGGCGCCATCTCAGCCGTCCAACCGACCCTCAAGATCGCCGCTGCCTCTCCAAAGGAAATCCAGCGCACGATCTGGGCCGTTGGATCTTCATCCAACGGCTGTGGATGCGTGCACCTTAAATCATCTCCGCGACCAACTCCCCTCCACAGTGCAACAGGCGAGCACCTTATCGCGAGGTGCTGGTGCATGTTCGATTCCTCGCGAGCGGACGAGCGGCGCGGGCGAGCGTCGGATCGCAATCGAATGGCTGTGTGCGCTCGATGGCGCTTACGGGCTATTGCACGCGCGGTGAAGACGCGGCATTACACGCGATGGGGCGCGCAGAAGAGGTGGGTGGAGGCACGATCTAAGCCGTCCGATCTCACGATCGGATGGCTAAGATCGGCTGGACGTCCACGTGCATTGAACTTGCGGGCAAGTGAGCGGGCACGCGCGCGCCGCCCACTACGCCCACGTTCGGACCTTTAGCAACAATTTTATCTGTCATTAAAGGTAATTCACAATTAATGTTTTTAAAGTTGTAATGACCAAATTGCCCCCACTCCTTGCAACTATAAAAGGAGACCCCCTCCACACAAAATTCTCAACCCTTCCTTCTCTTCTCTACCTCTCCAAAGCTCAAGAGAAGCTTGTCCCACACCCGGGATGCTTCTCGCGAGATAAAGTCAAATTTTCGTCCCCTTTCAGAAGCGGATCCCGCGACAACGACGACATGCTGCCTCGTTCTCCTTCGTCATGCTTTGTCCTCCTTCGTCCTGCTCCATCCTCCTTCGTCCAGGCGTCGTCTCGTCTGGCTCGTCCTCCAAGCAATCGTCGAGGAGGATAACTTCTCTCTCCCTTTCTTCTTTACAGCTTTCTAGTGTAGAATTTTCCCGCTTTCTAGTGTAATTCTTATTTGGTTTTATTGTATAAACATTTTGAATTATTGAATGCATATTTCCTCTCTCTCTGTCTCTCCTTTTTGTTTAGTCTAATTGTTGTTATGGCTTCATTGTACTTACATCGCCTCACTTTTCAAGAAAAAAAAATTCCAAAAAAATATAATTGCGAATATAGATCGACGTAGCCTCCCTATGTTCGACCTGGGATTTTCATTCCAGTATAAATTTTATTTGTTGAACACGAGTTCTTCGCTTTCAAACTACAACGGCAGGTTTTTCAAAACCAAACACGTTAGCGTAGCAACCCGACGTTCAACATTTCGGTGCCGTTGTCAGGGAGGCAACAATTTTCGATCTTTTTTTCGCATTTCACGCACTTTATTATTTTCTAATTTGCTTTCTCTTGTGTCTATAGTTTTGCAGAGACCTCCATCAGGGAATCATCAAGCGGTAGACTAGAGTAAAGTGCAGTTGAAGACAACTGTAAGTGCTCCCCATTCTACCCCCCTCCATAGATTTCATTCGCCACATTAAATCCAAATTCCAATTAACCTAGGTATTTGCATAAGTCCTAGGAATAGTTTGGTTGTTTGGATTCTCACTCACATTCATTCCACCCTCATTTATATAAAAAAAATAAAAAGATAATCTTGTGGGGCAATTCTCAACAAACACACAACGTACACCCACATTCAAGGCACTTAACTGAATTGATTTGTTTCTACACAACTGGGTTCTGATCTGTGGAACCGGTACACACAAAGCAACACATAAAAGAGTAGAAATCATTCTAGGTTAACCATCTTTGAGTGCCTAACTTAGTGGCGCATTTATGGCCAGTTGTTTGAGTTGTTTAGGCCGCACCACTCTACTTAAAATCAACTCATCAAGTAGCTCCTCCTTAGGGTTTTCAATCTAGGTCTATTCCAGGAACTCCACTTTCTTTCTGGTTTTAAAGGAAAATAATCTTCACTAGTGTTTGACAACCTGGTTTGCCTAGAAACTTGATTGCAATCCACCTAATTTGAAACCCTAAAGGTTACTTAAGCAAGATTTGAACATTAAAATCCACGCATCACAAATAATCTTGCTTGAAAACCCTGGTTGTGCACGCACTTACACAAATCTCAATCAATCATTAAGGGCACAACCCATTTTAAGGGCCCATCACATTCCATAAGCACCACAATCCCAGGCCATAATAAAATTGAGTATACATTGGCCTTAAGGTCTGATTCGCTCTTCAGGGCCTAGTCTGAGATTGTCTTTGATTAACCTACTTGTGTTGATTAATCTGATGTCTAGCTAGGGGAGTAGCGTCAAACGACTGCTGCTGGGGGGTACACTAGGAACCGAAGGCAAAAGCCGAAGGAAGAACCTTCTCCCCTGTCCCTCCTTCTAACTGGTTGGATTGAACAAATGCAAGTAGAGTAAATCATTTACAGTCTTAAGGCAGGTTTTGGGAGTCAGTAGATCCTTAGGCTACCCCACTTAAGGACAACCTTGTTTTGTTGTACTGCAGGGTCCCTATCCCCAGTCCTTCTGACCTACTTCTAGTTTATGCTGAGAAGATGGTCATTGAATCCCCGATTGGAAGGACCATTAGAGTATTCTAGGAGGCACAAATTGGATTTTGGTCAAATTGATCCCATGGCCGACCAACAGCCTCCTCTGCTTGGAAATCCACAGGAAGAATTTCGAAGGCAGCTGGAACAAATGCAGAGAATGCAGGAATGGTTCCAGAGAATGCTGGGCGCTCAGCCCTTGAAGGATTTTTATGATCCTTCAAATTACGGGGAACGTCCCGGTGTCCAGATTCCAGCTGGTGACGTAGAAATCAAGCCCCAGGTGTTAAGCCTGATCAAACATTATCATGGGCTTGGCTCCGAAGATCCGTTTCAGCACTTGGAGGACTTGACCACTTTGGTCCAAACCACCAAGGCACGAAACGTAAACGAGGAGCAAATGATCATGAGGCTCTTCCCCCACTCTCTTAGGGATAAGGCAGCGCATTGGTATAGAAAATAGGAAGACCAATTTCAACTTGGAATGATTTGAAATCGGCCTTTCTGAAGAAATTCTTCCCAGTCGGACGTACCAATGCTTTGAGACAGGCAATCACTACCTTTACCCAGAGGCTGGGGGAGCAGTTTCATGTGGCCTAGGAGCGATTCTAAGACCTATTGCGGAGGTGTCCACACTACGAGGTGCCGAAATGGCAACTCGTGCAGATGTTCTATCATGGGTTGACTGAGCAACTCAGAAATCATGTGGATGCTTCTTGCGGAGGCAATTTCCTCAATAAAGATGCCGATAGTGCACATGATTTATTTGAGGAAATGAGTGAGAATTCAATCAATCATGCCTCCATAGATACATTTAACCGGTCCCAGCAGCCCAGATCAAATGTCAATGAAGTCCATGACTCTCATTCATTTGATATGGAATTGATTTGTAACAAACTTGATAAGGTGGACTTGGTTGCTAAGAGAATGGAAGAGTGGATGGTTGACAATTCTATGAACAACTCTCGATCCACTCAATCCCAAAATTTGGGATTCCATTCTTCACGAGCTCCTTCTGGACGGGAGTTCGTGAATCAACTCAATGCGGCTCAACCTGTGAGTCAGCATTTTTTGGAACCCCACGAGTTCTAAACTGGGGCCTTCGATCCTAGTTTTTCTGAACCTTCCCTTTCTTTCTCTCCATCCTCACCCTATGAGGATGTTTGTTGATAAGAGCCTCATCATGAGCCCGAACTAGCTCATTTTGATCCAAGAAAGAGAATAAAGCTTCTGCATAACTTAGAAGAAAGCTTAATTGGAGGAATAAGTGTTCTGAGAAGAAAACATGAAATAAAGGGTAAAACTGTAATTTTACTAGTGCAGTAATAAATGAAATTTCTCAGAGACAACACATAGTTCACATGGCCTAAATAAGATAAAAAGTGGGTTGATTTAATCAGAAATGGGTTCATGTGCAATACAGGAATTAAATGACATATAGTAACCCTAAAATAGACCCTATTAATTAAACAAGGTTCTGGTATGGATAAAAATCAAGTAAACCCTCTAAAATTCATGTAAAAATATCCCCTAGGGTTTAGAACATTCAATTTGGCCTTTGGAACCTAGTTTGACCAAGATTGGGGTCCTAACTCATCAATTGACCTAATTTGGGTTTTTACGTAAAATATCAAGTCAAACATGGTCAAACCTAAAATCCAACTTCTCCATTGGATTTCTTAGGTCAAAATTATGTTTGTACCAAAATTTGGACTTAAGGGGAGGTCATCTTGACCTACTTTGCAAATTAGTACACCCAATTACATTTTGGTCCCCATCTTTTGAAAGCCATTGCATAAACCCCCCTAACATCCTCACCACTCTTACAAGCAGGTCCCTCCACCATTATTGGGGAGAAATCCTACTCTGGCGAGGAATGGAGAGGGAATACTCTCTGATTCCTCATAGATCTCCCAGATTTGGAAGGGAGATTCTCTGAGGAATTTCCTTCCATCTGAACTCAATCTTGATCCCTGATTTGCACCCGATCTCTTGTGCGAACGCACGAGAGATTTGGGTACCTAACAGACTTCCATCTCTGGTGAGGATTCCCGTGCTTGGAAGCTTGTCTTCCAAGCACAGGAGTCCCTATCTGTGCTTATAAATTAACCCCCAACTCCGGCCGCACCTCCTCAGCTCGACTTGGCCGGAATTCCACCTCAATTTCCTCTTCTCCTCCGGCCAAGGGGTCCAGCGAGCTCCGGCGAGCCCCCCTCCTCTTCCTCATTGCTCTGCCACAATACCAGTGGCAGAGCTGTCCTCATCCTCCTCCACGTCGCGCAACACCCGCGTGCACTTCCCTCGCTCCGTAGTCGCTGTCGTCTTCCTCCACTGGACGCCTTCTTCTCCGGCGACAACGGGTACTGCCAGCCACCCTCTCGCCCCCTTCGTCTACTTAGTTAGGTAAGAACTATTCGTTCTATCCCCTCTTTCATTTCCCTCATCCTATTTCACCAAACGCTCCTCGACCGCCGCTGTCCACCACCATCTTCCTCATCTTCGGCCACCCTCCGGAGAGACGCTCCCGTCACTCCGTAGCCCCACACGTCTCGCCAACCACCGCATAACCTCCGCCATACTCCACTGAATATCCTCCACTCATCCATAGGCCGTCTACACGCCACAACTGCCCCCCGACCTAACCCATCCGTCTGGTCATAGGGGGACCTATGCATGCACGCCTACGCCGCCCCGCAGCCTGCCACCTACCGCCTCACCTTCGCTGTGACACAGCGAAGGTGCTCCTGTGGTCTGATTGAGCCGCAAGGCCCTTTTTGTGTCAGGCAGGTTTCGAGCTCCAGCCGCCATTAACGACGGCTCGAGGAGGTTGCAAGCTCGTCCCAGGCTACAGTGCTCCAAGATTCCATGTCCAGCAGACTCAGGGAGGCCTCACGAAGTCATCTATTCCAGAAAGTGGCACCAAGAGACTTGCAGTGCTGCAATTGGAGAACGATCTCCTACGGGCGCGTGAGAAAGAACGGTGGAGCATTAGTCCCACCTCGGTAAGTCACAAAGCACTTCAGTACTTTAAATTGAATTCGTGGCAAAGTCTGGTTGCCTCTAACACACTGGGGTGAGGTCCCTCCTCTCCTAAACACAGCATCTCGTCCATGAGCTCATCACGCGGATCTGGTGACCCGACCCGATACCCTCCTGAGCACTCCTCGCACACCACACCCACGCCGGTGAGCCTGGACCCGGGCACGTGACCCGACCTGATTACCCAGCTCTAGGAGAGAGTGCTGAAGAGTGATACACAGAGAGAGAGATGCGGGTGTGGGTAGAGGGGTAGGTTTTTCTCTCTTTGGTTTGCGCAGAGAAGGAACTGAAGAAGGAAGCAGGGACTTAGCCGCTGCAAGCGAAGGAGAAGAAGAAGGAAGGAAGCTTCGCAGAGGAAAAAGAGAAGGAAAGGCAAGGCAGAGGGAAGGGGCGAAGCCAAAGAGAAGAGGAACTGAATAAGGAAGAAGAAATAAAGAAAGGGAAAGACAAGCAGAAGAAGAAGAGAAAACATAGCCAAGGAAGGAAGAAAAAGACCCGCAGAGAAAAGAAGGAGAAAGAAACTGCAGAAGAGAGGCAAGGCAAAAGACAGAGGAAAATAAGAAAGAAGCAAGGCAGGAGAACTGTAGAGAAGAAACAAGGAAGAAGAAGCACAAAGAAGAAAAGAAGAACAAAGGAAAATTAGAAGTCAGAAGAAGAACAAGAAGCAGATAGAGGAGAAAACATATTTTTAAGACGTCTGATCCCATGATCAGACATCCAATTTCTCTATTTTTGTCACAATTTACTTTCAAACTCATGCATATATATTTTCAATTAAGTTTTGAGTAACTCTAAGTGTTCAATTACATTCTTAAGATTAGTAATAAATTCCAATTGCTCCCTGTGTTCGACCTCGGATACTTAGGTTTTCGAGTAATAAATTTTTATTTGTTGACAACGCTTGATCAGCTATACTACGACGTAACTAACTGTTAAAACATGATCAAGCCACATTAACATCTGTGCTGTACAAGAGAATGTTAGATCCAACCCTTATTCTAATGCTTATAATCCAGGTTGGAGAAACCACCCTAACTTCTCTTGGAAAAACCCGGGGCAACAGACCCAATTCCGTCCCGGCAACTATGCTCCGCAACGACCAATGGGTTAGGGTCATGTATATACTCAGTTGCCTCCAAATTAGGTCAATCAGCCAGCTTGGAATGCCCGTCAACCCGCAGGGTAGGCTGATTTGAACCATCAAATGGTAGAGATGCAAGGATCCACGCTCCAGCTCATGCAGAAAATGAAAACCTCACTAGAAAACTTGCAGTCCAGGCTCATTGCTAACTCTCGTCAACCCGGATCTCTACCATCCCAACCCGTACCCAACCCGCGAAATATTATGAATTCAGGCAACCAAGCCTATGGGTATGGAAATCAGAGGGATCCACACACACATGCTCAGGTGGTTGAGCAGGGTTCCTCGTCCTCTTCTTCTTCTGTAAATCAACAATTCATGGCTAATCAAGCCCCTCCAATCTTTCCTAACCCTCCCCCAGACCCAAATTCTTATGCATTTGCAAATTCTGTCACTTTGAGGAGTGGTAAGCAGACTCAGGATCCACAACCACACTATTCTAATCTTTTGAATCCTGAAGAACCTAAGGAGAGAGAGGACAATTCTGGAGGAGAAATCAAGGCTTAGGAACCTGATTCCAAAGATCTGACTTATGTTCCTTTTCCCGAAGCCTTAACCAAATCAAAGAAGAAGAAGTCTGTTGATAGCAATGAGGAGCTTCTGAATCTATTTAAGAATGTTGAGATTAATATCTTGCTCCTTGATGCTATCAAGCACATACCGGCTTACGCAAGATTTTTAAAGGATTTATGTACACAAAAACGTAAGTCGAGAGAATCTGTTTCGAGGAAGGTGGTACTCTCCGAGCAGGCTAGTTCTGTTATCCTGCACTACCTCCCTCAGAAAAAAAGAGATCCAGGTGCTTCATTGATTTCTTGCGTCATCGGAGATTACACATTTGATAGAGCACTTTTGGATCTGGGTGCATCCATCAACCTAATTCCGACTTCTCTTTACGAGAAGTTTGGGTTAGGTGATCTTCGGCCAACTTCAGTAACGCTACAGTTAGCGGACCGCTCGGTCACAAATCCGTGAGGCGTTATTGAAGATGTTATAGTTAAGGTCAAGGATTTCTATTTTCCTATAGATTTCCTTGTCCTTGACATGGATGTACTTGATAATCTGAGGAACACGCCCATCATTCTAGGGCGTCCGTTCCTGGCTACCGCTAAGGCCAACATTGATTGTGAAAGTCTAAGATCATTTTGACCAAGTTTGCATTTTGGTCCAGTCAGACTCTTTTTATCTCATCCAGATCCTTAACTTTTGAATATCTTACAAATAGCCCCCCAACTTATTTATCTTATTCACAAAAAGGTCCCCACCGCTGGTGAGACGCCAATCCTTTGTAGTTCTAATATTTCGTCGTAGTATAGTATAGAGAAGCAGTTACCAGTTTAATACAATTTGTTACTCGGAAATAAAAGTTTTCCCGAGGTCGAACTTAGGGAGTAAATTGTATTCTAGAAGTACAAAGTTTCTATTACAAAAATGAAAGAGAGAGAGAGAGAGAGAGAGATTTGTCTTGTTGGATTTTTCTTCTTCTCTTCTTTCTCTTGTCTTTGTCTTCTTTTCTCTTCTCTTTGGTTCTTCAGTCTTCTTCCTTCTTCTTCTTCTTCTTCTTTTTCTTCAGGGCTTCTTCTCTTTCTCCTTGTGTTCTCTCTTCTTTGTCTTCTTCCTTCTGCTTTTCTTTCTTTCTTCCTTGCGGTGCCTGCTCTTCTTTTCTTCTTCTTCAGGGCATCGTCTGATTTTTCAATCAGACGACTTAAGTGCCTTCTGCTACAGTGCATCCTCCTTCCTTCTTTCTTCTGTGTCTTTCTTCTTCTTCTCGCAGTCCTTCTTCTTCTTCTTCTGTGCCTGCACGCTCACAGTTTGGTCAGGGCAAAAACCTACTCTACCCTCCCCCACGTCTCTCTCTCTCAGAATTCACTCGTAGGATAGCTCTCCCAGAGCCGCTGGGTATTCGGATATGGGTCACGCCCAGGTCCAGGCCCACCGGCGTGCGGTGGTGGGCGAGGAGTGCAGGTCGGGTAAACGGGCTAGGCCAGGTTCGCGGGGGGTGGTCGCGGACGAGGCTGGGTGAGCGGTTGAGAGGGACCTCACCCCGTGTGCTGAGGCGATAAGCCTATAGCACTTTTTGCATTTATGCAGGCGCGCGGCTTCAGAATCCAACGAGGTGGGACTAAATGTCTCACCCCAATTTGGTGCCTGCAGCTGAGAAAGCTGCAGGCAATCGCGGCTATGTGCGAAGCCTCCACCCCAGCTACAGGCCTGGGCAGCTGCGTAAGGGTGAACCGCGCGTCCTGCGGAGTCAGACCTGGGCGAAGCGAGGCTGCAGTTGTAGGTGGAAGAAGCTCCACCTGCTCAGCAATGGCGGAGGAGGGTGGGTGACCTGTTCACAGCAATACGGCCTCTCGGCCTAGTCAGAAGGTGCAGGGAGCTTCGCCAGAGTGCGGCGAAGCTCGTGCAGGTGGTGGCGAGGCGTGGGGCGACGTGCAAGGGCTGCCCTAGGTCAGACTGTGGCTAGGGGAATGGGTTTGTTCGGGGGGTCTTTAGGCAGCGAACGGCAGGGAGTGAAGGGGTGGAAGTGGTTCAGCGTGAAGAGGCAGAGGTTTTGAATCGGTCGGCGAATCGTGTGGGGTGGTGGAATGATGGGAGCGAGTCGCCGGAGGTTGGCCGGAGATGGAGAAGGTGAGGGCGATTAGGCGCGGTCGAAGGGTGGTTGAACAAACTGAAGTAGGGAAAAGAAAGAGGGGAGGAAGGGAAAGAACTATACCTACTTGGAGGGACGAGGGGGACGGCGGCGGCAAGGAGAGAGCGGGAGAGTGCGCGCTGGGTACGGCGCGACGCGGGAAGAGCGGGCGAAGGCGGCTCTACTGCTGGTAATGCAGCAGAGCGACGAGGAGGAGGAGGAAGAACCGCCGGAGCAGGGGGGCTTCTGCCGAAGTGGGAAGAGAGGGAAGAAGGGGGGGTTTCTCCGTCAGAACCGAGCTGCTGAGTTCGGTAGACGGGGGCGGCTTTTATAGAGGTGGAATCAGAGAGGAGGGCGGAGGGAGGCGACGTGCCTCCCTCGCCGGAGGACGTCGGAGATGGAGACCCATACCTTCCGTGCATTCGCACGGGAGGTATGGGTAGCCGCAGAGACCATGAAGGTGTCCCTGCGACAGCAGACGTCACAGGGAACCCCCGGTTGTCTTGGCAGAGGGTCTCCCTTACCTTGCACGGCGCCATGCTCCGCACAAAGTCGCCGGAGCATGGCGCTGCTCAGGGTTTTGCAGGGAGGACCCAAATGCAAAGAATGAAGAAGAGTTAGGGGCCAAAATGCGAGGGTTTCAAAAATTAAGGGCCAAAAAGTAATAGATGAGGACCAAAATGTAAAGTTGGTCGAGAAGGTCTCTTCTTAGGCTCAAGTTTTTATACATGACTAATTAGGACCTAAGGATTCTGATGGTGAATTTTATTTCTAGATCAGACCTTATTTGACTGGTCAATTTACGTAAAAATCCAAATTAAGTCATTAATTGGGCATGGTTCTCAATGTAGGTCAAAATGGGTTCCTAAGGATAAATTGAAGGTTCTAAACCCTAGAGATTATTTTTATATGAATTTTAGAGGGTTTAGTTGATTTTTTATTTACCTCAAACCTCGTGAATTGAAGTGGGTTTATTTTTAGGGTTACAGGATGTCATTTAATTCCTTGGAGTTACTGTAGCCCTTATTGGATCAACTCATCCCACTTTTCTTCTTATTAGGATAGTTTGACCTATGTTTGGACCCTGAGTTACCCTATTTTCAGATTGAATTGGTGAAATTGCATTTTAGTTTTCTTCACAAACTCAGAATTTCTCTGAGTCAAGCCTTTCTAGAGTTATGTAGGAGCTTTTTCTTGCAAATCTGGGTTAGGTGGTGCTAGTTTAGGATTTATGATGAGGTTCTCATCAATCGCCATGAATCCTAATCCTACAAACTCCATCGACCTTTTATTGAAGAGAACTCCTCTGCTCAATCAATCTCTCCCAAAATTGGAAGGGAGATTCCTTGAGGAGTCCTATTTCCATTGAATCTGTCCATGGGCCCTAAAACCTTCCCAATCTCTCATGCGAATGCATGAGAGATTAAGGTATCCTAGAGAATTCCTATTCCGACAACATTTCCTAGCTTGGAAGCTTGGCATCCAAGCTCAAAACTCCCTCTAGAGGCCTATAATAGGACCCCCAGATCAGGCCGAACTTCCTAGACTTGATTCCGATCGTGAAATCCCCATATTCCTCCTTCCTCTTCCAGTCGCAAAGCTCCACAAGCTCTGGCAAGTCCTCCTGACCTCCTTCGTCGTCCATCCACACTACCAGTGGCTGGATTCCCTTCCTCTCTGTCATCCGCTCTTGGCCGTACCAGTAGGAGCCCCTCTATCTCCGTTGTCGTCGCCGTCCCCATCACTGGAGTACCTTCTTCCCTGGCACCAGCCTACCAACGCCGGTGCCATTCTCCCCCCTTTCATCCATTTAGATTAGGTGAGATTAGTTAGCTTAGATTCCTAGTTTAGAATCCTACCCAAAAATAACCCTCAACTCGACACGCTCACCTCTGTCTTCCCCATCTCCGACCACTCCTCCGACAAGTCCATCTCACCTCCACAAACCGCCAATCAACTCGCCAACCACCTCACGACCTTCGCTGCATCACACCTTACCAAACCCCTCTCCCTATTTGCCTTCCTGTCCACCCAAACCCGCTGTCAACCAACCCACCTTTCCATCACCATTCCCAAGTTCGACTGACCACCACACACCCTAATCCGCCACAGGACCACCGCCATTATATTCGTCGTTCCTTGGAGAAGATCCTGAGCTATTCTAATGTGGCCACAAGGCCGTATTCTTCTTTTTAGGTATCCTTACCAGAGCTCCACCACTTCCGCCATCGCTACCCTTGTTCTTCAAGATCCAGGCATCGTGAGCCCCAGGTGAAGTCCCAGGTGATGGGGCTTTACTCAAGGAACACGCTCAGGACTTCAATTGGGGGGATACCCCCAGCAGCCAGTGCAATTAGATGGAGAGGCATCACTGCAGCGCACGTGAAGGGAGGCGGTGGGATAGTCCCAAATCGGGCGCTAACAACCACACCACAGTGCTTATATTGATTTTGTCCTATAGGCTCTTCGCCTCCTAACACGAGGGTTAGGTCCTCCTTTCCCATACACACGCCTTACCTGCGACACCTAACCCGCGGGTCTGGCCGATCCGTATACCCACCTAACGTAAGCACTCCTCGGCTGCCACTCACGGCCGGCAGCCCTGGTCCCAGGTGCACGCCTACCCATTTACCCAACTACCCTGACTGTGGCCCTGGGAGGGTAGAACCTAAGAGGAAGAGAGAAGGAAAGAGAGCGTAGGGCAGGGGGTTTTTCCCTGTGCGACACTTAGTTGCTGAAGGGATGGCCACCCTCTATGTGTGAAGAAAGAAGAAGATAAGAGGCTGAAGACAAGCAAGAAGAGAAGAAAGGAGAAGAGAGAAGGCATAGCTGAAGAAGAAGAAGAAAAGCTGAGAAGAAGAGGAAGCACTTAAGCCGTCTGATTATCAAATCAAACGTCCGAGGCACTGTTTATTTATTTAATTACTTAAGTTATCCTAGATATTGTTAGTTTATTTGGCATTCCCGCTTAACCATTATATGTTTATCTAGATTAAATAAGTGGTGATCTAAATCACCACTATTTTATTCTAGATTTCTTTTTGATATGCCAAACTCTTGTTAGACTTATATTCTACATTGATGATCAATTTTGAGTAATTAACATTCATTGCTTAGCATTATTTGGCTCATTTTCTTCTGCTCATTTACATTATTGAGATTAGTGATTGAATTCCTATTTGCTTCCTATGTTCGACTTCGGACTTCATTTCTGATATTCGAGCTATAAATTTTACTTATTTTTCGCGCTGATTCAACCTATACTACATGCAATGATTTTAAAACTCATTTCAAAGCGACTAACAAAAGCGTAAAAAGATAGAATGAGGTGAGAGAAATCCCCCTCAATGGTCTCTCAAAGGATGACTCGCTCTGACGTCGCCTTGAAGAAGGTAGTGAGGAGCGAGATGAAAGAGGATGGAGCTAAAGGATGGAGGATGGGGTAGGACGGCATCGCGGAGAAGATCTTCTTCCTGAAGGGTGGTGAAAGGATGACCACGGGATGCTCCACGAATGGGGATGAGGGGAGGGAAAACTATTTGATTTTCTACTCTAGAGGAGCAACCCAAGCTTGGGACAAGCTCTCTCTAGAGCCTTGGAGGTGGTGAGAGGAAGAAGGAAGAGACGAAGAAAAGTGGGAGGGGTAGGGGTCCTTTTATAGTGGAGCAAAGAATCAAATTCGTATACAAGATATTTAGTGACAGACATAAATGTCGCTGAAGATTCGTTGCAAACATCGCTGAAGATCCTGCTCTCACACCCCTGCTACCACACGGCTCGAGCACGCTGTACGTGCCCTTGTCGCGTGTGCACGCACGATACGCGTCGCTACTGCCGCTACCTCCGCATGCACGCTGCGCTGCTACATGCGCCACTACGCTTACACGTGCATGCCTCCACGCGCACACCCGTGTTGCTGTGCGCATGCTTGTGCATGGGCTGCCTAGTTTGCACCACGTGACGCAATCTGGGCTGTCCATCTTCTTTTCTTTGTAGGGTATGCTACAGAGGTCAGATTGAGTCGATTTTCACGCCATTGGACTACTATCGTCAACCCTAATCCATCCGTGCGGTCGGATTTGTTGTTTCACGCTACGGATTGCGTCACCTAGTCCCTCGGCTGTTGATCTTCCTTTGATTGCATATGGTGCTATAGGACTCCGATCGAGGCAATTTTAGAGGTATTGGACTCCAAACGTCGTCTTGATCAGATCCGTATTGTCGGATCGTCAATCCGAGGCTCCGAAATAAATATCCTTCTCTCCTGACCACAAAAAGGATGCAATTAACCTAAATTATATACAACTACTCTAAATGTAGAATGATGCTGCTATGCAATATTTATAACATGAAATGCAAATCTAAGCCTAAGAACATGCATGAATAGGCATTTTACTTTTAATAATTGTGTCTACATACCCCCATGCCTATCTTTTGCTATTCCCTAGTAAAATTAAACTACATGCTATGTATAAAAACAGAATTAGGATTAGATCGCTTATGCCTAAGTCATTTATTAGCAATAGAAAATTTCAATTAAGGTCCTAAACAAAGAAAATTCAACAATATCCGGGTGTCTACTAGAATGCAAACCGCCCTAGTCCTCGCCTTATTTGAAAAGGGAAGATACACTTTTTTCTTGTTTTTCTTCTTTTGTTTTTTTTTTCTTTTGGACTTTTGGAGTTTGAGAGTTTCGAGATAACTTTTTACGGCTACCCAACCTGCCCAAGACTCGAAAAGGACTCTAAGTGCTAAGCATCTAGTGAAAAGAGTGAAAGACTCACTAGACAGCAATTAAAACGGACTTCGGATTTCTACGACCCAAGGTTACCTTGCTTAGAGGTTTATCTTTTCAAACGGTAGCTTTCACCCACGTTTTTTTATTTATGGGGTCAACACAAGGGAGAACCCAGCATATATCTCCCCGATTTATTCTACTTCCCCGCTTCTTCCCTAACTGTTTTGGGAATTATTGTGCATTTTTGTAAGCTGGGCTCTAGACAACCAGCCAATGGGTTGTTACCCATGGCAACTTGTCAGCCATACTTGTGCAGTAAAGTGTGGTTTTGTTTATTTTCTTTTTTTTCTCTTTTTTCTTCTTTTATTCTTTTTTTTCATTTTTTTTTCTAAGTAGGTGGCTTCCCTGATCTAAGATTTACCTAAAGGCAGTACGACGAAAATGGTCTTGTGGATGGGCTCTGGACAACCGGCCAATGAGCTGTTACCACTGACAAGTTGCCAGCCATACCACCCTAGATAGTTCATTAGCTACCTAATTTTTGAAGAAACTGCCGAAAAGTGAGTCAGTGCGAATAGTGTTGATGCTTAAACTTAAAATCCCCTCAAATTAGAGGGTGGGTTGATAAGTCGCATACTTATCATCCCAATTTATTAGCCAAATTAAAATGAATTTGAATTAATGAGGACTCGAGACTAAGTCCACTTTTGGGTGGACACCCAAGCTAATTAAGCCCGAAGACCTGAAGAGTCTAAGTGTTCAGGTCCTATCGTATCATTTCCTAAGGTTAATAACGTCCAAAAACCTAAGTTATCTTCTCTTAATTCTTTTTTTTTCAATTTTATTTAAAAGAAGATAAAAGAAATTCTACAGAGCTAACGAAATAATTTCAGGATTAAGTATCCACCCCCATGCCAAAATGATGCAATGTCCTCATTGTAAAAACAAAGACATGAAAAGGGCGGAGTAAATAGAATATCACCTGAATACCGTGAGAAATCCGGTCAGCTCTGCAAATAACATGAAATATAAACATGTGCTAACTTTAATGCCTTCAGTTAGGTATAATATACACACAAAGAAGAATTTGAAAATTCATAAGTATGGGTCAGAATCAAAGTCAAAAGGTTGATCCTGAAACCTATCAGCAAAAGATGTCCACAGACGTTGTAATGACCCGTTACTTTTTAGCATTTTAAGAGGTCTGAAGTTTCAGTCAAATGTCTGTCCAGACGTCTGGACAGGTTCCCGGACGTCTGAAAGTAGAAATTTTCGTACTGCGCTTTGCACTCTGCATGCGAGCGGCACACAGAGGCCCTTCCTTCTTTCTCAGCACAACCTTACCCAAACCCTAAACCCTATTCTATATATATGTACCCCCCTCTCCTTTCTCCTCTCCACTCCACACACCACAGCCACCACCACCTCCAGTTTCTTGTGCGGTTGCGGTGAGCCTAAACGGGAGCGGCGAGAGGCGGTGAGCGAGGGAGAATGAGAGACAAGAAGGAAGCGAGCATGGAAGGACGGAGCTCGGCGGAGCTTGCACGGCCGGCGGCGGATGCGTGCATTGATGGAGGACGTCAACGGGGAGCTGTCCCAACTCCTGCAGTGGCTGGAGTTGCCGCCGCGGGCGAAGGCACGAGCGGAGCAAGCTGCGAGCAGGTTCTGATACTAGAAGTTTTCCAGTATCAGACATCTGGAGTGAGGAGAAGATGTCTGGCGAGGCACCTGGACGTCTGGAGCTAAGGCCGAATGTCTGAAAACATAAGTTGTGCGAGGTATGTACGTTCCTGCGCTGATCTCCACCATGCAGAGTATCGAAGCGCAAGAGCTGTGGGACTGAATTGGTTCCTGCGTCCTTTGTACATAGGGTAGACTTTGGGAAGGCATGCAATGCGCTTTCCCAGGCACTTTTGGATGTCTGATCACATCACCAAATGTCCTGAGGTGCTTCCAGACGACTGGAGACCTTGTTCGACGTCTAGGACTGCTCCCAAATAGCCGCAGAGGGAGTCTGGACGTCTGAATCAGCTATAGAGAACATAAGGTGAGTTTGTCATCTTTTAAGAAGACGTTTGGGAAGAGTCCTAGACGTCTGATTTTGATCAAAAATCGCATTTTTGGCCTGTTTAAGGCCTAAACGGAATCGGATTTCCGCAAGCAAAGTATCGTTGTTTTCCACTCAAGTTCCTCTACATTTTTGTGTTGAGTATCTACTATTTTGACCTCGTCTAAGGTAATTGGTTGCTGATAAAGGTTACCAGCCAGCGGCATGTTCGGGGCCCGCAGAGGCGACGAGATCTGCGGCATAGGCCCCCATTCCTCCCGTTATACCCGGTAGAGTGGTTTAATTTAGTTATTAATAGTTAAATGAGAATAAACTTGGTTGAAATAGCCAAATGGAACTCTAGGATGTGGAATGAACCCTAAGGTAGGAAATGAATGAACTTGTTGTACTGTATGGTTTAATTGCATGCGTGATTAAGGTAAATTGCTAGGAAATGCCTGTATTATAATTACGAGTTTCCTGTTAGAATACGAGCTACCTGTATTTAATGAATAAGTACCTGTGAAACCACCAGCTGCATGTATTGGGAATTGAATCATGAAAACACGAGCTGCCTGTATATGGATGAGAAATGAATTATGAAGGATGAGATCTGGATCTGGATAAATGAGGTGATATTACGAACGCAGCTTCAAGACGTCTTTTAAGACGTCTAGGAGGTGGCCCAGACGTCTGACCGGACGTTTGGAACCCCTTCCAGACGTCTGGGATTTGATTTCTGCGGCACGCGCGATTTCATCTACGCGCCTGTGCACGCAGACTTGCGATGCCTCTTTTCCCCTCTCTCCTCCGCAGGGGCAGCGCTGCCCCCCCTCTCTCTCTCTCCCCATGCGGCTTTAAAAAGGCCTCACCCTCTCCCTCATCTCATCCCCTCCGCTCCCTTCTTCTTCTTCTTCCAGCCGGTGCGAGAGCGAGCGAGCAGCGGCAGTGGCAACCGCGGCGAGTTGCGAGAGGAGGTGTTGCGCAAGGGAGGAGACTCCCGACCGTGAGGGCTCGAGCTTGCCGGGGCAGCTAGAGCCGGCCGGCGGGGGCAGCCACGGGCGTGGAGCATCACTGGAGGGCTGCTGCAGCTCGAGCAGCAGGCGAACGGGGAGCGGCGCGGCCGTGCGTCGCGGGCGGAGAGCGAGTCGAGCTCTGATTCTGGAAATTTTTCCAGAATCAGACGTCTGGGATTCCAACCAGACGACGGTGAAGACGTCTGGAGGACTGTCCAGACGTCTGGCAAGTAAGTTATTTTCATCCTTTGTCCTTTTCTGCGACCCGTTGTACTGAGAACGATGAGTGGGTACGTGCAGGCTCTGAGATTCGCATCCAACGCGAATCAGACGTCTGGCCGAAGTGGCAGACGACGGAGAGGAGTTCCAGACGTCCGGGTCGACCATCGGACGTTTGGGAACTAGGCCAGACGCCTCTGCAGGCTTCTGGATGTCTAAGAGACTACGCAGAACAAAGGTACCATCTGACCCACATTTTAAGACGTCTAGAAGAGGTTTCAGATGTCTGATTTTGGACTGTTTCGTCGTTTTCGACCCGTTTAGGGCCCGTTCGAAGTCCGTTTTCCACGTTTCGAGTTGCGTTCTTTTCAGAATAAGATCCTCTACCCGTTTACAGTAATTATATACTATTCTGAGAAACTCCTTGTGTTTGATCCTTGTGATAGGACCCCATTCCATTTCAGTCTTGGGGATTACAGAGGCGCGCGGGATTTCCAACCATGCCCCCAGTACTCCCGTTGTAGCTGGTAGAGTGGCTTTAGAAATTATTAACATAATTTGTTACAATTATGGAACAATTAATAGAACCTAGGGCATTGCATGAATCCTAGGAATGAGAAACCAGATTGAATGATAGATCCTAGGGTATTGCATGAATCCTAGGGCTGGAAAACTAGATTGAATGATAGATCCTAGGGTACGGCATGAATCCTAGGACTGGAAAACTAGTGAAATGAATATAGATATTGTAGTCTTGGAAACTGTGGAAAGGAAATAATAGCTGCATGTAAATTGATTTTAACAGCTGCTTGTTATGAATAAATGAACATGTTTGAGAATATGGGTTGTATGAACGTGAAACTGAAAGGGTGAAACCTGAATGTGCTGAGTTAAAAGAGCTGGAACCCTATGGGGAGTTAGGAGTAGAACTCCTGGAAAGAGAATGAAATGGAACTGAGAAGGAAAGATGTGGAGGTGCGTTGTCTCTTGGGTACGTAGTGCCAGGGGAAGCACCTGTTACCTACTTAGTGCAGAGCGGAGCCAGCCGCCCCAGGGACCCGGGGTTAGGTCTGGCCGCTTTGTACCGACTTGTTGGCCCTCGTGTACAAGTACCGAGGAGAGCTACTAGTGTAGGGCGAGTACTAGCTACCCCACAGGCCCTGGGGTTCTGCTAGCTCACCTACACCAACTTGTTAGGCTCACTGGGCAAACCAGGGTAGTCAGGCGAGGGTGCGCGGACTGTGGAGGGGCAAGGCCCCTGTTTGGTTACTATGGAGGGGTTGGACCCCTGTTACTGAGAGGGCTCTGCCCTATACTGGTTCCGTGCTGTGCTTTGGGTGCACCCGTTAACGGAAACGACTGACCGCGTGCCAGTGCGGGGTAGCTACCCGTGCATTTACCGCACGTGCCGTAGTCACCGTTACGTCTGTCAGTGACCTTGGGGTGGTTGACTGAGAGTAGGATCACCACGGAGGACTCTCCCGGCCAGGAGAGCACCACGTGTTACTTCTACTGTTCGGAAAATATTGCAATCAAGATCGTTCCCACGAGGAACATTCGAGATCAAGTGAAGGATCTGAGAAATAGATAAATTATGAAACAATAGAAATTATGAAACAATAGAAAGACGTAAATAAAGGAAGAAAGAAAATAAAACAGCTACTGTACACTTTACTGCTTCTTTAGCTTTAGCTGCCACTCTACTCAACGTTTCGCTAACGTGTTACACTCGTTACTTTTCAGGACCAGGTGTTGAGCAGCCAGGGTCAGCGGCTACAGAGGATGCTGGGCCGAGTAAGGTCCAGTAGACTTACCACTGTTCTTTTGTACCCCTTTTGTTCCACTGTAGTGAGTAGTTCTTGTTACTCTCTGTACTTTTCTTTACTCGTAGTTCTTGTTATGTTATGAATGTTGTTCTACTGTTGTGGTGGTACATGCTGTAGTAGTTCTTTTTCTTACTGCTGTATTTTTGTTACTGCTAGTTATATTTCATGTTGAATGTGGTTTATTTTACTTCTCTTTTGGTTACTTCTCGTTGGACGACTAGGTCTTGGGATTAGTCGAGTCGGTCCGGTTCTAGTGTCTCGTAGGGACTCGGGAATCGGGTCGTTACAGGTGAGCATGAACATGAACCCTATGGGGAATTAGGAGTAAAACTCCTATGGATAAATGGAATATGGAATGGTAAACGGGAAGTGTGCAGATCCTTGTGTACGTGGTACCAAGGAGAGCAACTGTCCTCTTTTAGTGTAGAGCGGAGCTAGCCTCCCTTGGGTTGTGACCCGGGGTTAGGATTGGCCACTCTACACCAACTCCTGTCGACCCTTGTGTACGTAATACCAAGGCAAGCTACTAGTGTAGGGAGGGAGCTAGCCACCCCATGGGGCCCGAGGTTAAGCTAGCCAACCTACACCGACTTTTTTGGCCCTCTGGGCAAACCGGGGTAGTAAGACGAGGGTGCGCGGACTGTGGAGGGGCGAGACCCCTGGTTGGTTCTGAGGGGCGAGACCCATGTTCTGAGAGGGCAAAACCCTATACCATTTCGTGTTGTACTTTGTCATACCTGCTAGTGGAAACGGCTAACCACGTGTCAATGCGAGATAGCTATCCGTGTGCTTATCACGTGTGCCATAGTCACCGCTACATCTCGACAGCGACCCTCGGGTGGTTGACTGGGTGTAGGACTACCACGGGGGACTCTCCTGACCAGGCGAGCACCATGTGTACCTTCTAGTCTATGGAAAAGACTGCAATCAAGATCGTTCCCACGAGGAACATGCAAGATCAAGAAATACTTGGATACTTGAGAAATAGAAACACATGAAAGAGATACATAGAAATAAGAAATAAACCTGTTGTTGCATTTACTATAATATCATTTAAATAATGTAAACACCACTCTACTCAGCGTTCACTGACTTGACTATTTCGTAACCCTGTTCAGGACCAGGAGTTGAGCAACCCAAGTTTCCGGCTGCAGAGGGTGCTGGGCCCAGCCGAGCTCAACCGTAGTTGTTCTTTTAGTACTTCATGTTTTCCTTACTGTTGTAGTAAGTAATGGATACCTAATTTACTATTTCCCCTACTTCTATTTCCTTTCCATTTCCATTTGTTGTTGGTGTTATTGTGGCGTGTACTGAGACAGTTGTTTTACTTTCTTTACTACTTTATTCTTTTCTTCTACTTAGTTATATTGCATGTATGAATGTGGTTTATTTTTCTGCTTTTGGTTATTTCTTGTTGGACGACTAGGTCTTGGGATTAGTCAAGGCGAGCCAGTCTCGGATCCTATAAGGATCCGAAAATTGGGTCATAACAGACGTGGACCAGATTATGATGTAGACCTATGCCCCAAGGTCTAATGGTTCTAAGGTTCTAGATGAAAATCACCCAGAACCTAAGATTATTGTGTTTGCGGGGCTGGGCCTATGGTTTTGTGGTGTGCAACCTAAGACCAAAGTGTCAGAGAACAGGTTGATCTGATTCATTAAAATCAGGAGTCCACTTATAGTTCAGCTCAGAAAAATAATCAGTTATTTCGAGCTTAGGTTGCACGTGAAAGATATCGTAAGGGTCCTGGTAGAAAGTAGGTGGTTTTAGGTCAATGGAAACCCTTAAATCTAAACTTGTTTTTCCCTCAAAATTAACCTCCCAAATGTTCATTTCAACATTTCTATCCTCCAACATCAAGTGCTCAGGCTCCGGGACCTTTAGCATTCCGTTCACCCCATAAGATTTACCCAAGTCCAAAAATCGTGCCTGAATCAAGATTGACTTGGGCACAATGATCTCAGAAGTTAGTTCTTTGGGGTGTAAATGAGGAATGGAGTCACTGATTGAATCATCAAGAATTGGATCCTCCAAGTTAACCCCAACTGAATCAGAATCTTCAATAGTCGAGCTATCAAATGATTTATCAGATTCTTCAAGCCTGTTTGTCTCACTAAAATCATTTTCCTTAAGCTCAAGTGAGACTTCACTAAGAGATTCCTCACCCTCAGAATCAATGAATCCATATCCTCATTTATATATGTCTCAAAATCATATATCATTTCATGATCAAGGAGACATAATTTTCTTCATTTCCTAACTTGGGGATCTCGGGTGAATTAATCGATTCATCCTCGAATGGTTGCTCTAGACCAATCTGGTCATCCTCGGTCCTATAATATGTATCCCCGCCAACAGGCGCCTAAGCGGGTTCAAACATTGGCTCTCCTGAAGAGGGTTCATCTTGAGAATCATCCCAAGATTTGACTAAGGCAACCAAAAATTTCATTCTCAACCTCAATAATTTCCCAAGAAGAAACTCACCCAAGTCCCTATCCCTAACACTTTGGAGCAAATCTAATAGAGAACTATTAAGTTCATCAATCATTTTGATCATAGGCTCCAATGCTTCAATGCATGGTGTTGGTTGAGCTTCTATAGATTGTATAGTGTTCCTCAAATTAGCCAACACCCTATCCTGGATCTGGTTCACCTGAACCGAATGGTTCGATTCAGGTTTGGGTGGGTTTGAGTTAGATCTAGGGGAGTCAAGATATCGAGGTTCTAGGGTCCCTCCCTAATAGTAGGTCGTTTTAGGTTATTTAAAGGATGGTGGCGACCTATATTCAGTGGAATACTAGGGAGGGTACGTGTTATAATTATTATATTCTTCCTGATTGTAGATCGAGTTGGTTTGGTGATCAAAGGATGAAGATCTATAATCATTGTAGCTCTGGGAAGGATAGTAATCATAGTCTTGTTGTCCAGGGTTAGGCCCTGGACACTGAGGTCCGTATTCATATCCCCAATCAAAGTCACCCCGGCTAATGGATGGGTAATTACAAGTCAAGTCGGAATGGTAATCATCTTGGGGATAAGTGATGGTAGGAGGATAAGATTGAAAATGTGTGAAAGATGTGGAAGGATACATTGTGGAGTAGGAGGGAAAGCAGAATAGAGAAAGGAGCCCTGCAATACAAGCAATCAAACCTGTCCTTAGGTGGGTTAGCCTAAAGACCTAAAGACTCCCAGGACCCGTCTTAAGATTATAAACGATTTGATTTACTTTTATTCAATCAATCCAACCCGTTAGAAGGAGAGACTGGGGAAAAGGTTCTTCCTTTGGCTTACGCCTCCGGTTCCTTGTGTACCCCCCAGTCGTGGTCATTTGATTCTACTCACCTAGTTAGACATCAGATGGACCAGCAGAAGCAGATTAATCAAAAAAAAATCTCAGTCTTAGCCCCGAAGAGCGAATCAATCCTTAAGGTCAACGTCTACTCGATTTTAATTAGGCTTGGGATGATTGTGCTCTTAGAATGTGATGGGCCCTTTAGATGGGTTGTGCCCTTAATGATTGATTCAAATGTGTGTGCATGCACAACCAAGGTTTGCAAATAAGGTTATTTGATGATGTATTTTTTAGGGTTTAACCTTGTTTAGTAGCTTTTAGGGTTTAATTCTTAGATTGGTTCAATCAAGGTTTAGTAGAACACTCCAAGTTTTGAAAACATGGGTGATGATATGTTCCTTGAAAAATAAAAAATAATGTGGAGTGCCTAGTTCAGCCCTAAGAATCAATCCTAAGTGACAAGCTACTTGATGGATCAGTTTTAGATGGAGTGGTGTGACCCAAATAGTTCAACCAATTGACCTATTGCACCACTTGATTAAGGCACACAAAAAGTCTTAAACTAATCAGATTTTTACTCACTTATTTGTGTGTTAAGTGTATCGGGTCCAAAAGTCAGATCCTGGTTAAGTGGTAGAATTGATGTGATTGTGTGCCTTAAGGTAAGAAATTGTGGGTGTTAAGTGTGTAGCTTTCAAAAAATCCTACAAGAGAAGAGTATAATTTTTTTTCATTTTCTTTTATATATATATGCGGGGGTGAGATTAATGGAGGTGGCAAACAAGACACACAAAGTCTATTCTAGGGTTTATGTAAACATCTAAGTAGATTAAGTCTTGGTTGATTGTGGCGAAATGAAACTAGTGGGGGGATGTGGGGGATACTTACAAAGTACTCTACCTGCACTTTACTACGGTCTATCGCACTTGGATCTCCATGCTAGGGTACCTGCAAGACAATAGATCAAAGATAAGCGGGGTTAGTGCTATGTAAATGCAAAGAAGCACAAAAAACAATATAGTAAATTCCGTTGCCTCCCTGACAATGGCGCCAAGATGATTAAGTGCGTGTTTCGCGAATTAGAATTAGGGGTTCGGAGGACCCGTCATCGTAGCTCGCAAAATGCATCTATCAGATAAAATTTATAATCGAAACTCAAAAAGTGAGTCTCAGGTTGAACACGAAGAGACAAACATTTGGTTTTATAGAAATCTGTGTTTCGCTTTTATTTATTTTTTGTCGTTTTTATCTTTTCTAATTTTTTTTGGTATTTTTAGCAAGCAAGAGATCAGGTCGATGACTTCTAGCTAATCTACTTGCCACAATATAAGAGAGAGAAAGAGAGAGAAATAATCATCTATTTGTAAATGAATGTTTGTTACACTACGAAAGCGTAAAAGGATAGAATAAGGTGAGAGAAATCCCCCTCAACGATTGCTCAAAGGGCGACTCACTCTGACGTCGCCTTGAAGAAGGTGGTGAGGAGCAGGACAAAGGAGGATGAAGTTGGAGGACGGAGGATGGGGCAGGACGGCGTCGCGGCGAGGATCTTCTTCCCAAAGGGCGATGAGAGGACAGCCACGGGATGCTCCACGAATGGGGATGAGGGGAAGGAAAGCTATTTGATTTTTTACTCTAGAGGAGCATCGTGGGCTTGGGACAAGCTCTCTTTAGAGCCTTGGAGGTGGTGAGAGGAAGAAAGGAAGAGATGAAGAAAAATGGGAGGGGTAGGGGTCATTTTATAGTGAAGGAAAGAATCAAATTCGTATACAGGATGTTTAGTGACGATCATAAACATCGCTAAAGATCCACTGCAAACGTCGTTGAAGATCCTGCTCACGTACCCATGCTGCCGCACTGCTGGCGCGTGCTGTACGCACCCTTGTCACTCACGCACACACGATACGCACCGCTGCTGCCGCTACCTCCGCATGCATGCTGCGCTGCTGCGTGCACCACTACGCTTGCGCGTGCATGCCTCCACGCTCCAGCGCTATTGTGCGCATGCGGTGGCACGTGCATGTGAATGGGCGGCCTGGGTTGCACCACATGGTGCAATTTGGGTCGTTCATCTTCTTTCCTTTGTAGGTGATGCTATAGAGGTCAGATTGAGTTGATTTTCGCACTGTTAGGCTGCGATCGTCGACCCAAATCCATTCATGTGGTCGGATTTATCATTTGATGCTACAGATTTCGTCACCTAGTCCCTAGGCCGTTGATCTTCCTTTGATTGCATATGGTGCTACACAACTCCGATCGAGGCGATTTCGAAGGCGTTGGACTCTGATCGTCATTTTAATCAGATCCATACGGTCGGATCGTCAATCCAAGGCTCCGAAATGAATATCCTTCACTCCTAACCACAAAAAGGATGCAATTAACCTAAATTATATACAACTACTCTAAATGCATAATGATGCATGCTATGCAATATTTATAACATGAAATGCAAATCTAAGCTAGGAACATGCATGAATAGGTATTTTGCCCTCAATAATTGTGTATACATCAAAACTCATGGTGAGTCCCACGTCAAACATGGGGAGGAGAACATTTGATCAAAAATCGCTTTGGAATTATTGTCACGAAAGCAGAGTAGCTGGTTGAAATTAATCTGCTAGTGATTCTACTTAAAGAATAATTAATAGAAAAGAGAGAAAGAATAATACAAATAAAGAGAAAATAGGAAGAATAAACAAATATTCCATAATGATGCAACATGTTCATTACATCTAATCGCTACAACTAGAAAGCAGGAAGCTAACACTAGAAAGCAGTAAAAAGAGAGGGGGTTAAGAAATTATCCTCCTTAACGGTTGCTTGGAAGACGAGTCACGTTGACGGAGCGCCCGAACGAGGATGGTGAGATGATGGACGAAGCTAGAGGACAGAGGATGGAATAGGGCGACGTTGCAGCGGAATCTGCTTCCCGAACGACGGTGAGAGGACAATCGCAGGATGCTCCATAAAGGGGGTGAGAAGATGAAAAATTATTTTACTCTAGCTCTAATGGAGAATCTCGAGTATGGGACCAGCTCGTAGAGCTTTGGAGGGGGTAAGAGAAAAAGAGAATGGATGATAAAAATGAGTAGTAGGGGTGCCCTTGTTGAGGAGCTCCTACCATATTTTAAAATTTGTTTTGCATCGTAGTATAGTCGATAGAAGTACGTTTACATTCAAAATTTATAACTCGAATTAATCAAAAAGAAATCCGAGGTTGCCTCTGACAGCAACAAGATGCGCAAATTACCATTATTTAATTATTTTGACTACTTAATGCGCAGGAACTAGATATGATTAATTAGAAATTTTTTTATGCATGAAATCTAGTTCATAAGTCCAGGACTAACCATACAACTCACTAATTCAACTGAGAAAACTAAATTTCAATTATTTATTACGCAATCAAGAATAAGTTAATATCGATGACAGTCAATAATTGGTGGCAATATTATTCAAATAAAACCTTGCAATTATAACTCATTTAAAACCAAATTGGCAAGCTATGCAAATCAGTCCCAGGAAATTTACAATCAGGTCCTTAGGAACTCTTGCAATGAGATCCCTAACTTTTGTTTTCTCTCGATCGAGTGCCTGGCCTTCTTCCTCTCCTTCCTCTTCTTCTTACGTCTACAAGCTGTCGATGGTAGATGGAGTTGGAGTGAGAGTAGGTCCAAGCTTCAAGCCAAGGTGTCGAGGGGATTCTACATGGTGTACTGAAGGTTGTGGCAGCATTGGATTGGCGTGATGACACACGGAAGTGGCCAGAGAAGAGCTGGCGGAGCGACATTGGTGGGTTGGTCGGTTGGGAGTGTCGAGTGTCGAAGCTTCAAACTAAGGGCTCGTCAAGCTCCGGCAAGACCTGCTGGAGGTGATGGCAGCGTCAATTTGTTGCGAGGTCGGAGGAAGGGTGCCGGAGTCAAGGGGAGCGGGTGGCGTAGGCGGTGTCTGGCGGAGGGTCGAGTGTGTGGAACCCCTCAATAAGTTGAGGGGTTTTGTTCGTTGTGGTCCTGTGATGGTGGTTGTAGGGTCGGCGAATGGCAAGGATGTGTTGACGTGTGGTTGAAGGTCGTCGAAGCAATTGCCGGACTCACGCCGTGCGTGAAGAAGTTGGAGTGGGAGGAGTTGTTGGGGTTAAAACCTAGATCTAAGGGGCCTATTCTAATCTAGAAAAAAAAAGGGGAGAAGAGAGGTTACCTAGGAGGAGGATATGAGGACGGGAAGGTGGTCGGCGTGACCGCTGGTCATGAGGAAGAAGTGGACGGCTGGGAGATTTTGGTGCCTAGGAAGAGAGTAGGAGAGCCGGTTCTTTGATGGGAAACACAGTGGCGACGTGGGAAGAAGAAGCCCTCTATCAATTGCGCAGTAGAGCGACCAACGAAGGAGGTGGAGAAGCTCCAAGGTCAGCGTTAATGGCAGCACTCGAGGAGGAAGGAGGGGCTTACGCTAGCCAAAACGCGATGACATGCAACAACGTGAGGAGGGGAAGCTTTGTAGCTTGTTGGCGTGTGAGGAGAGGGGCGATAGGTGGGCGAACCACCTCACCGAAGTTTGCATGGCCGGCTGAGTCAGAGGTGGAAGGTGGAGAAGGTGCTAGCAGGGGCATAAATGCAAAGAAATCGAAAGTTAAGGGGGCATTTGTAAGGAAATCAAGTATTGAGGGTCGAATTGCAAAGTTGACCAACATGAAGTCCAAATGCACCCAAATTTTTATGGTAACCTAATTTGAACATAAGGAATTTAATGGTGAGTTTAATTTTGAATTTTGATGTCATTTGCATGGTTAATTTATGTTTAGACTCAAATTAAACCAAATACCCGTGTATGATTCTGTTTTAAGTCAAAATGAGTTCCAATTGTCAGATTGACTGTGCCAAACCTTATAAAATGTTTTAATTGATTTTTAGAAGGTTTAGATTACATGTATTTCCATTGGATCTATTTTAATTGAAGTGGGGTTGAAATTAAGGTTTTTAATTAGAATTAAACATTCAATTGGAATGTAAATCCTGAATTACTCAATACCAACCCATTTTTAAGACAATTAAGCTCAATCGACCTTTGATTTAGCCATAGGTTCACTCTCCAGCTATTCTGCATTCATAATTGTTCATGAAAATTACATAATTAACCCCTTTTTCTATTAATTCCTCTATCTTCAGCCCTGATTGAGTAATACCCTTTTAATGTGTTAATTAGGTGAATTTAACCTTAGAACTTAACAATTTAAGTTAGTTATAGAGGATGATAGCGATGCCATCAGCCTTTTTATAGTTGTAGGAATGAGGGGCAAAAAGGTCATTTTAAGGCTTACAACATAAATGCTGGGGTCTTTAGTGACGGATATAAACGTCACTAAAGAACGTCACTAAAGACCCACATTGTTAAAGCGCACGTGCATCCTCGTCTCCTCACCTTCAGCCGCACGCACCCTCGCGTTCGATCAATAACTGCCATCGGATCAAGAGATCGGACGGCCTAAGAGTGCTCAAACCCCTTCACCTTCAGTGCTACGCGCACTCCCGCGTGCAATGGCGCATCATCACGCGCGTCCGCCGAGAGCTCTCATCCAACATAAACGATCGCGCCACATCACCTCCTTCTCTATCACCTGATCGGATCTAACGGGTGAATTTCTCCCGTGTGACACTCTCCTCCTGATTTGAGGCGAGGCAGGGCTCGAACCCGCGCCTTCCTCTTCGCGCACAGACGCTTGACCAATGCGTTGGGCCTCTTCTTATGTCACACTTTTGATTTCCTCCTCCAACGCTCTCCACCATTGGATGATGATCCAACAGTGGAGATTAATCTGATCTTTGTGAAGGAGGGATGCGGTGACGTGGGCAGTTAGGATGGCACCACATGGCGTCATCTAAACCATCCATCTTCTTTCGCTTGTAGGTGGTGCCAAGGATGTCGAATTTGAGCAATTTTCACGTCGTTGGACTAATATCGTCAATCCGAACCCAATTGTGTAGTTGGATTTGTCATCTGAGGTACAAATTTAACACCACCTTGGCCCTTAACCTTTGATCTTTTTCGAACTGTATCTGATACTACGGAAGTCCTCCGATCGGATCAATCATGGAAGTGTTGGACTCCGATCATCACCTTCATCATATACGTACAGTTGGATCTTCAATCCAAGGCCCCGAAATGATGTCGCCCTTGATTGCACAGCAATCATAGGTCTTAATTGACCAAAATTAGTCTAGGACTTAAGCATAAGTTAGGGTAATTCATACATGCATAAGCATTACTTACATCTTTACTGCTTTCTTTTATATATGCATAAAATAATGCTATAATGTGCTGATTAGGTGCATTATGTCAATTACAAGTAATAAGCTTATCAGAAGCTAGATCTAAAGCTGGATCTGAAGAATAAGGAATAATTGGTGTTGCAGCAAAGATGGAGTGGAAGACCTAGATTAGATGTAGTAGATGATAATGTAAGGGAGTTAAGGTATGTTATTCTATCAAGTAGGAATAAAGCAGTAAATTATGAAGAATTTAGGTCTATCCTAGCCTTAGGACAGCCCAGAAGCCTCCCCAAGCCTTAGCCACCCTTAGATTAGGTCACCACACCCTAAGAAACATTAAAACCTTGATTCCAACCTATATCTGAACGTCCAGATGAGTTATAGGATGTCCAAAACCCTTAGCCAATTCCCTCACACCTTAAATCCACTTCTGCAGTGATATTAGACGTCCAGACACTTGGTCAGACGTCCAATTTTTGCAGAATACCCAAGACAGAACCAAGAATCCTTCCTGATTCTGATTAGACATCCAGAATTGAAGTTTGGACTTCTGATTTTTGAGTATAAGTCATCTGATACTTTTATTAGACGTCTGGAACTGCTCTCCAGTTCCTGTTTTGAGATTCAAGCCTTGATCTTGGATCTCTAGCTCCCTAAACCCAATTCTAACCCCCTAGGAACCTAAATTAAGGTACCCTAACCCTAATACATCACCTCTAGACCTCCTTTAGGACCTAATTAGGTCCTCACTAAACCAAATTGACTTAGATCATAGTCAATTACCATTGCCTAGTCAATTGAACTCATAGGGTCCAATTGAGCTCAGATCTCAACCCATACAAGTCCAATTGGACTCAGTGAGAGTCCAATTGACCTAAGCCCAACCTAATTGAGTTATTTCACTCTCAATTAGGTTCACAATCATTCAATTAAACTTATGTTAAGTTTAATTGCATTTCCCCCTTAGTAATTAGGGTTTGTGTTTACGTGGCTAGATCGTGTTTTAACAGATATCTCATTGTAATATAGATGCACTCTCCACAAAAATAAATAAAAATTTATAACTCGAAAATCAAAGTATCCGAGGTCAAACACAGGGAGCAATTTGAGTATTCCAAAACTTGAGAACACAACTTTTAATAAAAAGTAATGACTAATTCAACAAAAATGACAGGATAATGTTATGGAGAAAATGCTCAAAAAGAATTGGCCTTCAATCTCTTTTTTGTTTGCTTTGCTCTGCTGCAGCTATGGTTTCTTGTTTCTCCTTTTCTTTTTCTTCCTTAGCCGCTCCTGCTTCTTCTTCTTTACTTCATCTTTTGCTTTCTCTTCTTGATTCGCTTCCTGCAGCTAAGTCCTGGCATTGTCTTCTTCTTTCTCTTCCTCCTCTTCCTTTTCTTTCTTTCTTCTCCTCTTTGTCTGCCCCTTGATCTCTCTCTTCTTCTTCTTTCTCTTGGTCTGCCGCACCTCTGCTACAGTGCATCTTTCTTCTTCTTCTCCTTCACTTGTGGAAGCTAAGTCTTGCTTCCTTCTCTTGCTGCGCTTCTTCCTCCCTTAGCATCCACTTCCTGCACAAGCACCACGCAACAAAACCTATTCCCATACCCTCTCCGCGTGTCTCTCTCTCTCTCTGAATCTCTCTTCGGTATGCTCTCCCAGAGCCGGGTTATCGGGTCGATCGTGCGCCCGGGTCCAGGAGCACTGACATGGGTGTGGTGCGCAAGGAGTGCACGGAGGGGTTAATCGGATCCGGGTGCCAGGTCTGTGGGTTATATGTCGTGGACGAGGCGTGATAGGTGAGGCAAGGGACCTCACCCCAGTGAATTCGAGGCAAACAACAGAGAGCACAAAATCTACTTAAACCGCTCAAAAAGGTTACGACTTACCGAGGTGGGACTAAAAGTCCCACCCGCCTCTGCTGACACCTGCAGGAGAGCAACTTCACAATCGACGCAGCTGCAGGTCTCGCGGCACTTACTACTAGGCTAGACTCACTCTCTTCCTCAATCCGCGCAATCTGGAAACCTGGGACTTGATGATTGTGGCCTAAAGCTGGAGAACAATCGAGCTCGAGTCGTCGCTAATGGTCGGCTGGGATCTCGACCCTGCACGACACAAAAGGAGCCTTGGGGCTCTATCAGGCCACAGGAGGGCCTTCACCGTGTCACGGCAAAGGTGAGGTGATAGGTGGCAGGCCACGGGGTGGCCTAGGTCTCTCTGTGGCTGGATTTATGGGTTAGGTCGGGGGAAGCGTGGAGTGCATGTGGCGACTTGTGGATGGGTGGAAGATGTTCAGTGGACTGTGGCGGTGGTTGTGAGGTTGGTGGCGAGACGTGTGGAGGTGTGGAGTGACGGATGCGAAGGGTGGCCGGAGATGGGGAAGATGTGGGCGAACAGTGGCAATCAAGGGGTGTTTTGTGAAATTGAATGAGGGAAAGGAAAGAGTGGAAGATGAGGAGCTTATCTGGAGTACTTGGAGCGAAGGGGAGGCAGAGGAGACGGACGGTGCATTTGTGCCGTCATCGAAGAAGATGGCCCTGAGGGGGAGATAACGACGACGAGGAGGACAAGAAGGCGTGCGTTGGTGCGGCGCAACGAGGAAGAACGAGGCGAAGTGAACCCTACTGCTAGTATGGTAGCAGAGCTACGAGAGGGAGGAGGAAGAATCGTTGGAGCTTGCGGGCTACTTGGCCAGAGAAAGGGGAGATGAAGTCTGGGGGAGTCTACGGCCAAAACAAGCTTGAGAGATTCGCAGAGGATCGGGCATCCTCTTATAGTTGCTAGCCGAGCTTCTGGTGCGTGGAGGGCAAGCCTTCTACCACCGACTTCTCGCTGGAGAAGGAAGGTAGTTGGAGATCCAAATCTCTCGTGCGTTCGCACGAGAGATTGGATGCAAATCAAAGATTGCAATTGAGCTCAGATGGAAAGGAATTCCTTAGAGAATCTCCCTTCCAAATTTGGGAGGAGATCTCTGAGGAATCAGGGAGTATTCCCCCTCCATTACTAGCCGGAGAAGGATTCCTCCCCATTAATGGTGGATGGACCTATTTGTAAGAGTGGCGAGGAAGTTAGGGGGGTTTATGTAATAGTTTTCAAAAGATAGGGGCCAAAATGTAATTTGGTGTACTAATTTGCAAAGTAGGTCAAGATGACCTCTCCTTAGGTCCAAATTTTGGTACAAACTTAATTTGGACCTAAGGAATCCAATGGTGAAGTTGGATTTTAGGTTTGACCACGTTTGACTAGATTTTTTTGCTCAAAAACCCAAATTAGGTCAATTAATGAGCTAGGACCCTAATCTAGGTCAAAATAAGTTCCAAAGGTCAAATTGAAGGTTATAAACCCCAGGGGATATTTTTCCATGAATTTTAGAGGGTTTAGTTGATTTTTATTCTGACCAGAACCCTGTTGAATTAAGCGGGTCTGTTTTAGGGTTACAAGATGTCATTTAATTCCTGGATTGCACATGAACCCATTTCTGACTGAATCAATCCACTTTTTATCTTATTTAGACCATTTGGCCTATGTTTTGCCTCTGAGAAATCCCGTTTATGTACTGCAATGGTAAAAGTGCAGTTTTACCCTTTATTTCATATTCTCTTCTCAGAACACTTATTCCTTGAATTAAGCCCTTCTCTAGGTTATGTAGGAGCTCTTATTCTCTTTCTTGGGTCAAAATGAGCTAGTTAGGGCTCATGATGAGGCACTCATCAGTTTGTAATCCTAATTTAAGACCTACACCAACCTAAAGCCCCTTTGGACCTAGCCTATATCACTTAGACACATAGGGCACGACCACACACACACACACACACCCATTCACGCACTCCCACACAACCTAGACTATTCTAGGTTCTTCCAAAGGTGGTGCCACTCTTGGTTGTCAAAATTAGCAACCAAGAGCCATTCAAATTGGAGATCCACAAATGGTGGATCTAAAAACCACCTCTCTCTCCATGGCCGGCCACTCTTGGAGCCCTCTATAGAGAGTTCCACACTTCTCTAGAGAGTCTCCCTTAGGTCTATAAAAAGACCTAAGGGGTGGCCATTTGCACCCATCCCATTCTTAGCATTCATTCACACTTGGCTTCCATTTAGGTTAGCTACATCCACCTCCACTCCACCTCCACGAGTTGCTTCATCATGGCCACCACCATCTCCACGTCAGGATGCTGGATCACCTCTCCAACCTCTCTCCAAGGGTCGGCCTAAGCACCATTGGCTGCCCCTCCTCTCAACCACTCAAAGGCCATCGGAGACCACCTCCGAATGCCCCTATTTCTGCTAAATTAGTAACTTAGTTCTTCATAGTTACATGCTTTTATTACTGCTTAGTAGTGTAGCTCTTTATTCTCCCCGAATGATGCATGCAAAATCCCCCCATAGATTCATGTATGCAATCATTTTCTGTTAGTTAAATTTATGTTTTCAAGCTTTCCTCTAGTTCTATGTTGCAAACACCCTCCTGAATTAATGAAAGAAATTTTTTATATATATATCTCTGTGTTGAGAATCACCATGAGCTTATTGATTGCAATATATTTTGTGTGATTAAAGTTGTCTGCTTTTAATTATTATCTATTGCAACCAGCATGTCGGTACCAGAAAATATTGAGGATCTAACTATTAGTACATTTTCCATAAACAACCACCACATAACTAGAATTGTACGTACTGAAACTCACACTTTCACATTTGTCATCTATCTAACACATGCGCACGTAATCAGGGTTCATAATGAAAGTGGCAAAACATTGATCTGACGATTAGAAATCGGCGTACGATTTTAAACAAGTAGAGCGAAAAAGATCGATTTCAGATTTGCATAAACGCCTCCTAGAGACGAACGATCGGGACTCAAGTCTCGTTATCTTTATAAAATCATTTTTTGACGAACGTTTTAGCACAACTATACTATGATTTCCGACAATTTCAAAGTGCGCGAAAATGGGATTGTCCCCTGACCACAAAAGGGAAAATTAACGTATAATTTATACAATCTAACCTAAATGATGATGATGTATGTTATACAATATTTATAATGCATGATTCTTCTATAAACCTAGAAACATACATAAACAGCCACTTTAGGCCAATTAGATGTATGCGCACCAGTAGTTTTAGTGAGGGAAAAGGATCCTTTATAAAAGGGAATTTCATGTACCCAAAAAGGGGAAAGATCCCCTACGATGTACTCCCAACATATCTTTAGTGAATAGTTGATGGTTAGATCCCCTCCCTAGATGTACACTTGTGAGATATAACTAGGTCACCAACTCATAGAGCATATAGTTCACAATTGGCATACTTACAGTACTCGCTCCTAAATTTCCTGTTGAGTCCGTTGTGTTTGATCACGACAGAGGCTACATTGCCTATAATTACTTTTAATGTATATTTGTCAATATTGTTACCAACTCTCCTTTTATCCCAAATGACTATTGACATGATAGCAAGAGCCCTACCTTGCCAGGCTATATGGTGAAATGTGATATATCACCTTATGATTGTAGAATGAGTTTGTTTTAATTGAAATCTACTGTCCTTTTTCATATGAGAGGATGGTCATGTATATTTCAAGCAAATCAAGGGCACAACGGTATTGAAAGTCTACTAGCATGAATGAAAGGTCAAGACTCTCCAATAACAACATATTTCAACTCATATTCACTTCATTGTATGTCACATAACTAATGGACATTGATGGGTCCTATGGGGGAGAATCACTTGCTTGGTTTAGCTTGTGGCCAACCACTAAAAGAGAAGTGACCATGACCACACATGGTTCGACGTAAAGTCCTAATGAGGGAATGAGACAATCACACATGATTGCACGAAAGATTGATTAACAAGTTCAGGCCTACATCTTAGGAGAGATTTTAGTCTCATTTTATTATAATGTATAGTAGATTACAAGAGGGGAGATCTTTGGATCAAGTTCATTTAGATTGAAAGCCCAAGATCAGATAGATATAAGGAATTAACGCTCAAGGGAATAACATTGAATGTGAGCATCTCCTCCGCTCCTCCTAGGAGCTTCTTGGCCATAAATACTCGATTGCCAGCTGCCTACAAGTAAAGGGTCGTCATGGGATGCTGCTTGAAAGTTGCAGTGTTGTTTACTCCTTCGAGATGGCTATGTTAGACTAACCATGGTGATGTGTTGTTAGGTGTCAACTGATATAGTCCCCTTGTTAGTTGGAAAGGAGTACGGTTAACTAAAGTAGCATCTTGTTCCGTACGTCATTCGCTAATTTGCATTTGGTTGGGTCTTGCATCAATTGAACCTATCCATGTTTGGACCTGGTGTTTTCCAAGCCCATTGGTGCCCAAATTGAGTGTTGTTCGAACTCAATATATGTTGTCCAAACTCAACAACCTTCAAGGGGGGAGGTCCAAATCTTATGCCCTTGACATAAGCAACTTCTATGGATTCCCCTTGGGGGTCAGGAATATTCTTTAGCTAACCTTGAATCGTTTGTTAGGCCAACCAAGGGGAGTGAACTAAAGCTCGACCCCATCAAACACCAGTTAAGAAATTTACCCGTACAAGCATTTCTTCAAACCTAGCTCTTTACTTGGCTAGGTAGAGGTGAAGATGTGAATGAAGAAATTCCAAGGAGGTGGATGGAGTACAATAAAAATGATGTACGCATATAACCTCATCGAATAAAGCACCCATTTGAGCTTATTGGTGAAGTTTGGGTTTAATTTGTTTTGAAAGGGATGGGTAATAGGTGATGGTGGAGGAAATGGAGGTTGCAACATAGAGGAGAAGGGAGTAGTGGGGGGATGAGAAGGAGGAAGTGTTGCAGCTAATTAAGGTATATACTTGTAGGTCTGTGATAGTGGGAAAAGGATGAAGGATATATAATGCTCAAGTGTTATGGCAATGCATAAATACTATATCATGGCTATTAATTGTAAGATCGATGCTACACAGCATTCATTTTGCAATATAAATATTGCAATACTACGTGGCAGTGAAGAAATTAAGTAGAATAAAATAATAACTACAAATTAACTTAGTAGATAAGGCCCTAAGGAGGCAATTAGGTAGCTTAAATCTTCCAATGAGGAATCATCTTAATCATCTTGTAATTTAATCCCACTTTAGAGATTCATTGCCCAATGTCAGACTCGAACCACAAAATTCCATTGCAGTGATATCATCAATCCTTTTTGCCATCTCCAATGACATGTGGTTCACCCAATCTCCCACCTCACCACGCCTGAAGAATAACCTGTTGCTAAAAGCTTTGCCTGATAAGCCCTTCCTTGTGCCACTCATATTTACCTCCAATTTGGTTAAGGTCTTTAAGCTACAAAGCTCAATAATTTTCTCAACCACACCATCCTCTTCATCTTCTTGAGAAAAAGGATTTGCCATGAAGTTGGCAAGTCTTCTCAAGGTACCTCTTTCATCTCTTTTGATGTCTTCATACTTCAAAAACATGACGTTGTTAGGATTCTCTAGAGACTCCTTCCAATAGTCGAGAATGTGATTCCATATGGGTCCCCAAGTGCCTTTTCCATTCAGATAGGGCTCGATGAACTCCTCTAGATTCATTGGTTTCTCGTTGATGCCCATTACAAAGTGCCACAAAGAGATTAAAGTATCCTTCGGTTCCCTGCATGCACACAAAGAGCACAAACATTTCTTGCATATTCCAAACTCAAACCACCATATCAAGCAACAAATCATCGTGCATAGAAACTTAATATGATAAAATTTGTTAACATGAAAGATAATACTTAATTTGGTATCTTATTAAATTAGTTGATTTCATTAATTGTATATGTATTTCTTAAATATTAGATTCATTGCATGTTTCTTAAAGATATGTTCTTGTTTGGACAATCAAGTTTCAATATTATTTCTAAAATGTAAATTTGATAGATAGGCCGTTTTTCTCATACCTCTTGTATTTTAGTAGAATATAAAATGAACCTTACCCGAACCATGACATTGGCTTTAACTTTGAATATTTTGTATGTATGTGGATATCGGAGTTGTCTAGAAGATATGTCTAACTTGTTTTTATTTCTAAATGCTTGGATGGGATTACTGTTTTGTGGAACATGCCTCCACACTTTATTAAAACCTTACTCAGTAAAATTTTGCCTATATGCAAATGATCACCTGCTTTGATGGAGAGGGTCCTAAAGTTCATCTTAAAGTAGAAAGAGGAAAGTAAATAACTATATTTTAAAATATATTTTACAACTTATGGATGAAAGTTGTGATTTAAATCAATATATTTTAATTTTTTATTTGTAAAAATTACATTTTATCGATGAAAATTATTTCCTATAAGTAAAAAAACATGTTCAAAATTAAAAATTATTTTCTATCAAAGAAAAGATAAAATAAATTGTTGTATTTTAATTTCAATCGATATATTTTATGATTAAAATTATTTTCAATCGATATATTTTAATCTGTTTGATTTTTTTTTTAATTAATTGATTTTAATTTTAAATCAATTAATTTTTAATTATACATAATAAAATATATTGTAAAACATATTTTCATCCTCGCATTCAAATAGAAATCATGATTACCTGCTTGAACGTCCGCGATTGTGGTAAATGGAGGGAGCATGTATTTCCATGTCTCCAAAAGATAACTTTGATTTGAAAAGACCAAGACAAAAGAATACGAGGAGATCTCAACCAAAGAAATTCATTTTTAACCATAATATATAGACAAAGATGTGGGTTGTTCTTGGGGTCAACGAATTTTATACTTAGTGATTGAGATATGTACATTTCAATAAATGATTTCACAGTAAATGTGATACGTTGTTTGCCATTTTGATCTAAAAATTTCTTTTTGACTCGAAATAGATTACAGAAAATAAAAGTAACAAAAAGTATACACACAAAGCTATTAACCTGAGTAGAAAGTTCCAACCATCAATGTATACATTTTATGTCTTTAGATGTGGTGCTATCATCTCAATGAACTAATTGACTTATGTAATCTCTATCACTAATGCATATCACTTACCTATAGTCACAATCCTTTGGTGTGTTACTATTTTTTCAATGTCCCTCTACCTACATACATACAAATATGTCTATCAATAAAAAGATACACCGACAATATTACTTTGTTAGTAAAAATTGTGATATTAGGACACAACTAGCTAATGGTAATGATCAGGAGTATCAAATTGGTTGACCCAACCCAATTCATGTTGGAGGTGATCTCAACATTAACCAAATGGACCAATATTCTTCATATGATACTTGCCTTGTAAACCAAATAGGTCCATATCCACTAGTCCAAATGACTAGACCCATTAGTCAAATAAACCCACATGACTCACCTAAGGTCGACCTATCAACTAAATGCCTCTTAATTTGGATCAGATTTATCTAGACGAAATGACTTAATTTTGACATCCATAGTAATAATTGATTAAGCTAATTGGCAACCAAATATACTCTAGATTGTAAATCTTTTACTTTCTATCCAGTAGTGTGATAAATCTTAAAACTTACATTAATTTTTATCTTACCTTACATCTTAAATTGTCAAATACAATCCACAAAAAGAAAAATATATAGAATTTTGAAATTAAGTTTCACAGTATATGGCCGGATAGAGCAATGTGGTTAGTTATTTTAATATCTTTTAGTCTCAACCATGGCAACATCACCTTAATTATATATATCATAGCTACCCATAACAGAGATAGGTACGATTCCATATCCTTTTTTATGGTGAAATACACAAAATCCACGTCAAAATCCACACCCCCCTTATCCGAAGCAGAGGTCCACACCCAGAAGTGGAAGCCGCTCCTCCTGCGGAGAAATGTGGACGGCTCGGATTGTTTGACGTGAGATTTGTCGTGGAAAGTGACGCAGCGAAACCATTGCACTTTCATGGTAGATGCAAGTGACTGGATATTTAGAAGGAACCCAAGGTACAGAAAGCCCTATTTTCTAACACTAATAAAGGATTGTCACAAAAGAAATAAATCCAACTTGGTAAGAGAAACAAACAATTTACGACGTAAATCGATATCGATATGAACCGGAGAGACAAGATCTAGCTTGTGGCCATCTCAAATTTTTACTTAATGCATTTTGAACCCCTTAATTTGTTATGCGAATAAAATAAAAAAAGAAAAAAAAAGAAGAAAGAAATGAGGAGTAGCACTTATTCATACCTGCAGACATACACAATGCGACATCCAGGTGATTCCCTGATGGATTCGGGCAAAAGTGAATATTCCATGTGGCTTGCAAAGAGTCTAGGTGAAGCACACCTCTCATCCAATTCCAAGGCTCTGGTGCCTTGTCCAAAAGTATATAATTCTTCGATGTAATTGACACATGCATGTGGGCTGGTCGAAAGGAGAGGGTGGTTTGCAAGTTGAGGATAGTCATGATGGGTCACTATGCAAAACATCAAGGCCTTAAGCCAGGTGGTGCCCGATTTAGGGAAGGAGCATAGGATGATATCAGAGGGTCGAGCCACGAAGTGTTGTTGAGCAGATATGACGCCAGGGATGATATTGTCTGGTAACCATTGGCCTTGGTATTGGGAACAAATGTGAGAACCTAACAATGGAAGAGTACTAGAGGTGTCTTCTTGGGAGGTTTGGCCAGAGTTGTTGGTTTTGGTGGTGATGGTGGCGGGAGAAGAGGTCATTGTGGGAGAGGCGAGCACTCTTCCTAAAGTCTGCCAACTGAGAGATAAGTAAGTTAAGTTAATTAAGCAAGATCCCAATGATTTATATATAAACAACCTGTACTACTTAGAATATTGCATTGGGTTGGCTTAGTTGCATTTTGATCAAATTGTTAAAAACAGGTGGACATGGGTTGGATGAGCAACGTAACCTAACCTGCAACATGTAGGTACTCTTCTTTTAAAATGCTTCCTAGGTATATTATATCTCAAAATTACTAACCACATTCACCAAATTAGCTTGCCTTATTCTCCAACTCCAAACTCCATCACAATACTGCATCGTGATTGGGCCCCACGTAACCCTCTTTTCAAATACTATATTCATAGTTAGATTTTTTTTTTTTTGAGAGGTACATAATTAGATATTCTAATTTACTTAAATGTGATACCGAATTCTTATATAGGATTTTGTTAAAACTTTAATGTTTCATATCTTTTTATTTTTTTTATCATAAATTTCAAGTTAACTACTCTCTTTTGATAAAAATTCTTTCTAGCTTTTTTCTCATTTATTGTTGTGAAGATTTACGTGATACGGACGTGGAAAGAGTTGGCAGCAATTACTGGGAGCTGCATACGTAAACAGGAGAGAGAGAGATGGTAGCCAACCATGCAGAAGAGAGGGAGAGAGTTGATACATTGGAAAGAGATACTGTATTGACTCAAGAAAAATAATTACATAATCTTTTTTATAAAAAAAATTAATCAAATTATCTAAAATAAGAAACAAACTAAATCATGTTTCCTAAAAATAAAAAGATTGAAATCCTCTTAACAACTACTTAAAACACAAAATACCATACTAAAAATATTAAAACTTGGAATCCAAGTAAACTATAGACACCCCCTTAGGGTTGGTGCCCCTTAAGGTTGACATGACCTTTCATGTGGCATCTTATTCTCGGCACTCCCCTTCAAGTCAAGGCCAGGATGACAATGACTTAGTGCACTTGTGATGAAGCTCGAGCCACCACCATTCTTCTTCTTCTTCAAGCTTCACATCTTCAACCTTCTCTTTGATAAAAGTGATGATGTAGCCTCTTACAACCTCAAAAGTCGTTACACCTTGGGTAACTTCAATAGTCGTCACGATGGCCGCCATCTTCTTTTCTTTCTCATTCAGGAACATGGCTTTGATTTTCTCAAGATCTGCAGAAGTAAGACACTCCACATGTGTGGTACTAGTAGCCCCACGTGAGGGTCTTCCAAATTTGTCCCAACAACGATCTTGTGGATGGTTGGTGCGTCCATAATGTTGACATGGTAGATAGACTCGACCTCAGCTTCAACCATGTCCTCTTCCACATCCAATGCCTCCATCAAAGGTAGCCATAGCAATGTTTTTAGACTTCAACACTCTATTGGAACTTCAGTCATCTCAAAATCCAACTCCTCGTCCAGTGCAAGGATTTGATCATAAGTCGGTTGATATCGGGGATTCAATCCCGATAGGAATCTTGCGACTTGCCACCTTTCTTGTACAACGGTTTACTTGTCGCAACAAATAGGCTTGTGGATCTCTAATCCTTCAAAGAATGCCTCCATCTTCGAGTAGTATTTGTCAAGGAGAAGATCCCCTTGACTAGCTGTCCAGATACAAGTGTAGATGTCGGTGATGTAGGCGTTGCTGAACTTCATGAAGTATCTCTTCTCCAAAGAATCCCACATCTCATGAGTTGACTTCTTGTAGAGCATGTTGGAGGTGATGGATGAATCGATTAAGTTCATCAGCCAATTCATCACCAAGTAGTTCTTCTTCTCCCATTTCTTCTTCGTTGCATCCTTGGACTTGGAATTCTCTCGAGAAGGACATGCAACTTGTCTTGTCCTCCTACGATGATCTTAAATGGTTGAGCCCATAGGATATAGTTCGAGGCATCCTGTAGTTTAATTGTGGTGCCTTGAACTATAACCTTTCCTTTCCCGATGTTGATTTAGTTCTTGCTCTCAACCATCTCCATCCTTAAGAAGCAAGCCTTCCTCTACTTGTACGATCCGCATAAAGTGCTAAATGTGTAAGGGAAGCCACCCACCAGAGTTCTCTGTGTGTCTCCTTAGGCTTTGCGTAAGGTGACAAGGTCCTTTAAGAAGTTCTTCCAGTGAACTCACAAGTTGACGAAGATACTTTGACACACGAGGTTCTAATACTCGTAGGAATCATGCACAAGATGGGGCTTCGTGTACATGGTTTGATAAGAGGAAAGGCCATGCACATGGCTATTGTCCACTAGGAAAATGTCATGCACAACGTGACTTTTCTTCTCTTCTCCATATGTGTGTAGAAAAAGTCTTGAGGCTCTGATACCATGTGAGGATTTGCACGATACGAAGTGTGGAGGCTCTTCCACATAGGAAGAGATGGCAATAGCAAGTACCTGCCAATAGGGCTGCACATGTGAACAGGAGAGAGAGATGGTGGCCGGGGATGAAGAAGAGAGGGAGAGAGAGGGAGTTGATATGTTAGAAATGAAGGTTTTCGGGCCCTACCAGGAGGGGTGACATAATAATATGCGGAAATAATATAAAGCAATAAACAATCACACAGAAAGACAATCGCACAAGTACACAAAGATTTTTAGGTGGAAACCCAAACCGGGTGAAAACCACCACCTAACCCTCTCGAGTTAGGATTTTCCGATCAACCTAGTTGATCAAATCCACTAACCGAATCACTTTAAAACGAGGGTGATTCAACCTCAGTACAACCACGCTACAAGTACGAGGGTAGCGTTCCTCAACCCCTTCTCTCCACGAGAAGGATTTTGTCCCATGAAGGAGACGGGAATTCGCAAAGCGAATACCCAACCAAAAGACAAAGATAAAATAAAACAAGAAGTCCTATAGAGCCAACAAAGAAATTATGAACCTAGCTTCTATAGGAATAAGGAAACTCCCCTTTGTAAGGAGTGCATCGAGTTGGTGACGCGGTGCGTGTGCCACGCAACGGCGCAATGTCGCTCTCGTGAACAACGGCGGGAGAGCGGGTGCGTGAAGGCTTGATGCTCTCAAGGGAATGGAGCTTAAGCTTGGAGAGCAAGATCTTTTCTGGACACAAAAGAGTGTGAAAGTGTGTAGCTGAGTGTGTATTGTGTCTCTAAGTGTGTGTTTGTGTTGCAAAGGTTCCCCTCTATTTATAGAGGCCTTAGGAAGGCTTTGGAAGGCTTAAGAAGGGTTCTATAGCCGTTGGGTGCAAAGCCCAAGAGAATCAGGCCGAAATCAGGACAATGATTACATTTGACAGGGTGATCATGAAGGTTCTACCCTTGTACTAGGAGGGGTGAGATCAGCGTGAAAAAAATGCGGAATTGAAAATATAAAGCAATCTCACAAAAATAAGCAATCGCAAAATGTACACAGGAATTTTTAGGTGGAAACCCAAACCGGGTGAAAACCACCACCTAACCCTCTCGAGTTAGGATTTTCCGATCAACCTAGTTGATCAAATCCACTAACCGAATCACTTTGAACGAGGGTGATTCAACCTCAATACAACCACGCTACAAGTACGAGGGTAGCGTTCCTCAACCCCTTCTCTCCACGAGAAGGATTTTGTCCCACGAAGGAGACGGGAATTCGCAAAGCGAATACCCAACCAAATAACAAAGATAAAATAAACAATAGTCCTATAGAGCCAACAAAATAATTAAACCTAGCTTCTATAGGAAATAGGAAACTCCCCTTTGCAAGGAGTGCGTCGACGATGACGCGGGTGCGTGAGCCACGCAACGGCGCAATGTCGCTCTCGTAGACAACGGTGGGAGAGCGGGTGCACGAAGGGAATGATGCTCTCAAGATGTAGAACTTGAGCTTAGAGAGCAAGAGCTTCTTAGACACAAGAGTGTGAAAGTGTGTAGCTAAGTGTATCCAAGTGTGTCTTATGTTTCTCTTCTTGTGTTTTTGTATTGCAAAGGCTCCCCTCTATTTATAGAGGCCTTAGGAAGGCTTTGGAAGGCTTGGAAAAGCTTCCATAGCCGTTGGGTGCAAAGCCCAAGAGAATCAGGCCGAAATCAGGACAATGATTACACTTCACAGGGTTATCAGACGTCTAACTCTGGCATCAGACGTCTGGAAGGCCATTTTAAGACGTCTGATTCCAAGGTCAGACGTCTGATTCTATGCGGGTTTCTCCCTGACTTGAATCAGATCTAAACAGGGTTTTTGTACAAGTCCATCAGACGACATAGAGGACGTCTGGCACTAAGTCTGGACGTCTGGAAACCTACTTTTACCGTGGGAAATGATTTCCAAACGTTGCAACGGCTAGAAAATCTCTGAGAAGAGATTTTGGGACAGCCGAGGCAAAACGGTCATTTATCAGACGTCTGGACAGTCCTATGGACGTCTGATAAGGCTCTAACGGTCATATACTGCCGTGCTTGCTAAGTTAGCCAACGGTCCACTATCTGGACGTCTGGTAAATCCATCAGACGTCTTCTAAGACGTCTGGTCTAAGGTATGGACGTCTGATTTCATCAGACAGTACTAACTATGTCCAGCCTAACAGTTATCAGACGTCTGAAACAACAGTCAGACGTCTTAAAATGCTTTATCAGACGTCTGATTTGGGAATTAGACGTCTGGAAGTGCTGTTTGAACCCTATATTGGTTTTCTAAGTATTCTACAGAAAACCTTAGTATCCTAGGGTTGTGCCAGTGTTCCTAGGACTACTGTTAGGGTTTTTTGAGGCTCTTTAACATGAAATATCTAAGGAAATAAAGAGCAACAAAAGAAATGAAAAATACAACAAGTACAAAAGAAAGAATCTATCCTATTCTTCTTTTCCTTCCATCTTCACTCTGTCGCTCCACGCGAACCTCCTCTGTTTTCCGTCAAGCTCCTCCAATCCATCCTGGATGCGAGCTCGAGTTCCGTCTAAACACGTCTTCATTTGCAATTGACCTGAAATCTAGGACTCAAATTGCAAATGTTAAATAACACGTGTTTTGTTATCATCAAAACAAATGATCGTGGTGCTCTAGCACCAACAATCTCCCCCTTTTTGATGATGACAAAACCGTAAATAATAATGCATAAAAATCCTCCCCCTTTTTGACATTATCAAAAAGGTTTGATTGATTTTAAATTTTCTATTACTCCCCCTTAAAACATGCTCTTCTATTTATTTTAACAAAGGTAATATTCTCCCCTTTTTGTAACAACAAGATAGCTATTATTTTTCTCCCCCTTACTAAAGGAAATTTAGCTACCTTATTTCTCCCCCTTAAAAATTGACAATTTGCTCATAAAGTTTTTAACTCCCCCTATCTAAATGCTACTGATAAAAAGATAGGGTAAAGGGTTTTACCTCACCTACCATGGCCAATAAAATGGCCCGAATGGTGGTGGTGGATGCCACATCGGATGGGGCTCCCATCCGTAGCTTGGAGGCTCGGGCATTGGCACCGGTCTCCAATCTGGTGGTCGACGTGCGGCGGGTCCATCGTTTGTTCGCCGTCTCGTCGATCTTCTTGTTCTCCTCCTTGGTCTACTCCTTGGTTCCCCTAACTTGAGTTGACCAGCCTTGAGTTTGTAGGTCCAGTCCTGTGTATTGTAGTTATCCCTGAATCCTACAAAACAAGATTCTAATTCTTTTTTCGGTATCCAAGTGGGCTTGGATCCGGATTTGTTAGAGGGTCTCCTTGATGGAGATCCTTTCTCAACCTTAGGGCTATAAAAATTATCAACTTTGTTGATTAATTTGTTAGAATTTTTCCTAAGACATGCAATTTCTTTTTCTATAATGTTCATTTGTCTTTAAATCTGAAATTTCTAATTTTAGACTAACATTTTCCTCAATCAATTTATTATTTTCATTGATGAGGTTATGATTATCTAATAATAGGTTATCATCCTTAGGACTAGCTTCTATGTCCTTAAGTTGTTTTTCTAACCTATCATTTTCATTTCTAAGAAAACTAAGGTTCTTTTTAATGCTTTTATTTTCTACCCTAAGTGATTTACTAATCTCAAAAAGTTCATTAAAAGCTTCTTGAAGATCGAGATTTACCTCGTTGTCTGAGTCGCTTTCGCTTTCGCTGTCGCTTCCTTTGGCCATGAAGCCGAAGCAAGCGGTTTCTTCTTCTATGGTCTTTTCTTCTTCTTCTTCTTCCTCCGAGCTAGAATCGTCCCAAGTGGCTTGGAACGCCTTCTTCTTAGATTTCTTCTCCTTTTCCTTCTTCTTCTCCTTTTTGAGAAGAGGGCATTCTGGTCGCAGATGCCCTTTCTCGTTGCAGTGGTAGCAACGTCTCGGGATTTCCTTCTTCTCCTCTTTCTTTAATTCCCTACAAAACTTGGAAAAATTTTTAAGTAAAATTCTAAAGTCTTCGTCGTCGGAACTTACCTCGCTATCCGACGCGACTCTGAAGGCGAGAGTCTTCTTTGGTTTAGGCTCCGGTGTATCCTTCTTCTTCTGCTTCAACTTAGTCTCGTAGGCCATCAGATTGCCTAGGAGATCTTCCATGTTGAGCTCCTCCATTTCGTTCACCTCCTCGATGGCGGTGACTTTCTGTTCCCACTCCGGTTCAAGGGAACGAAGAAGCTTCCCTTGAAGCTCCCCCTTGATGAAAGTCTTTCCTAAAGCTTTCAAGTTATTTACAATGAGAGTGAACCTAGTGTTCATCTCACTTAAAGACTCGTTAGATTTCATTGAAAAAGATTCAAATTCTTGAGAAAGTAAATTAATTTTTGAGGTTTTTACCTTAGAGGTACCTTCATGAGTTACCTCGAGTGTGTGCCAAATCTCGTATGCGGTGGCGCACTGCGAGATTCTGTTGAATTCTTCCGAGCTGAGCGCGCAATACAACGCGTTCATTGTTTTCGCGTTGAGAGAGAGCTCCCGGATCTGCTGCTGCGAGTATCCTCTGGCGGGTTTCTCTGGGATGTCGAAGGGGGTCTCGCACCTGGCCCAGACTGTGAAGTCGGTGGCTTGAAGCCACGTCTTCATCCGCAACTTCCAGTAGGGGTAGTTGCTCCCGTCGAAGAACGGCGGACGGGATGTGGACTGCCCCTCGGAAATCCTGCTTGTGGAACAGCTTCCCTCCATGTGATCTTTCCGCGGATGTTACTCCTGTCGGCGGAAAACCTGCTCTGATACCAATTGAAGGTTCTACCCTTGTACTAGGAGGGGTGAGATCAGCGTGAAAAAAATGCGGAATTGAAAATATAAAGCAATCTCACAAAAATAAGCAATCGCAAAATGTACACAGGAATTTTTAGGTGGAAACCCAAACCGGGTGAAAACCACCACCTAACCCTCTCGAGTTAGGATTTTCCGATCAACCTAGTTGATCAAATCCACTAACCGAATCACTTTGAACGAGGGTGATTCAACCTCAATACAACCACGCTACAAGTACGAGGGTAGCGTTCCTCAACCCCTTCTCTCCACGAGAAGGATTTTGTCCCACGAAGGAGACGGGAATTCGCAAAGCGAATACCCAACCAAATAACAAAGATAAAATAAACAATAGTCCTATAGAGCCAACAAAATAATTAAACCTAGCTTCTATAGGAAATAGGAAACTCCCCTTTGCAAGGAGTGCGTCGACGATGACGCGGGTGCGTGAGCCACGCAACGGCGCAATGTCGCTCTCGTAGACAACGGTGGGAGAGCGGGTGCGCGAAGGGAATGATGCTCTCAAGATGTAGAACTTGAGCTTAGAGAGCAAGAGCTTCTTAGACACAAGAGTGTGAAAGTGTGTAGCTAAGTGTATCCAAGTGTGTCTTATGTTTCTCTTCTTGTGTTTTTGTGTTGCAAAGGCTCCCCTCTATTTATAGAGGCCTTAGGAAGGCTTTGGAAGGCTTGGAAAAGCTTCCATAGCCGTTGGGTGCAAAGCCCAAGAGAATCAGGCCGAAATCAGGACAATGATTACACTTCACAGGGTTATCAGACGTCTAACTCTGGCATCAGACGTCTGGAAGGCCATTTTAAGACGTCTGATTCCAAGGTCAGACGTCTGATTCTATGCGGGTTTCTCCCTGACTTGAATCAGATCTAAACAGGGTTTTTGTACAAGTCCATCAGACGACATAGAGGACGTCTGGCACTAAGTCTGGACGTCTGGAAACCTACTTTTACCGTGGGAAATGATTTCCAAACGTTGCAACGGCTAGAAAATCTCTGAGAAGAGATTTTGGGACAGCCGAGGCAAAACGGTCATTTATCAGACGTCTGGACAGTCCTATGGACGTCTGATAAGGCTCTAACGGTCATATACTACCGTGCTTGCTAAGTTAGCCAACGGTCCACTATCTGGACGTCTGGCAAATCCATCAGACGTCTTCTAAGACGTCTGGTCTAAGGTATGGACGTCTGATTTCATCAGACAGTACTAACTATGTCCAGCCTAACAGTTATCAGACGTCTGAAACAACAGTCAGACGTCTTAAAATGCTTTATCAGACGTCTGATTTGGGAATTAGACGTCTGGAAGTGCTGTTTGAATCCTATATTGGTTTTCTAAGTATTCTACAGAAAACCTAAGTATCCTAGGGTTGTGCCGGTGTTCCTAGGACTACTGTTAGGGTTTTTTGAGGCTCTTTAACATGAAATATCTAAGGAAATAAAGAGCAACAAAAGAAATGAAAAATACAACAAGTACAAAAGAAAGAATCTATCCTATTCTTCTTTTCCTTCCATCTTCACTCTGTCGCTCCACGCGAACCTCCTCTGTTTTCCGTCAAGCTCCTCCAATCCGTCCTGGATGCGAGCTCGAGTTCCGTCTAAACACGTCTTCATTTGCAATTGACCTGAAATCTAGGACTCAAATTGCAAATGTTAAATAACACGTGTTTTGTTATCATCAAAACAAATGATCGTGGTGCTCTAGCACCAACAGATCAGACGTCTAATTCTGGCATCAGACGTCTGGAAGGCCACTTTAAGACGTCTGATTTCAAGGTCAGACGTCTGATTCTATGCGGGTTTCCTCCTGACTTGAATCAGATCTAAACAGGGTTTTTGTTCAAGTTGATCAGACGACATACAGGACGTCTGACACTATGCCCGGACGTCTGGAAACCAACTTTTCCTACGGAATGGATTTTCCAACTGTTGCAACGGCTAGAAAATCTCTGAGAAGAGATTTTGGGTCAGCCGAGGCAAAACGGTCAATTATCAGACGTCTGGACAGTCCTATGGACGTCTGATAAGGCTCTAACGGTCATATCCTTGAGTGCATGCTAAGCTAGCCAACGGTCCACTATCTGGACGTCTGGCAAGTGCATCAGACGTCTCCTAAGACGTCTGGTATTAGGTCTGGACGTCTGATTTCATCAGACAGAACTAGTTATCTCCAGCCTAACAGATATCAGACGTCTGAAACAACAGTCAGACGTCTTAAAATACTTTATCAGACGTCTGATTTGTGAATTAGACGTCTGGAAGTGCTGTTTGAACCCTATATTGGTTTTCTAAGTATTCTACAGAAAACCTAAGTATCCTAGGGTTGTGCCGGTGTTCTTAGGATTACTGTTAGGGTTCTTTGAGGCTCTTTAACATAAAATATCTAAGGAAATAAAGAGCAACAAAAGAAACGAAAAATACAACAAGTACAAAAGAAGGAAATCTATCATATTCTTCATTTCCTTCCATCTTCAATCTTTCGCTCCACGCGAACCTCCTCTGTTTTCCGTCAAGCTCCTCCAATCCGTCCTGGATGCGAGCTCGAGTTCCGTCTAAACACGTCTTCATTTGCAATTGACCTGAAATCTATGACTCAAATTGCAAATGTTAAATAACACGTGTTTTGTTATCATCAAAACAAATGATCGTGGTGCTCTAGCACCAACAAGAAAGAGATATTGCATTAACTCAAGGAAAAACAATTACATAGAGTCTCTTTTATAAAGAGAACTAATCCTAATATCTAAAACAGGAAACAAACTAAATCATATCTCCTAAAAATAGAAAAGACAAAATCCTCTTATCAACTTCTTAAAAGACAAAACACTATAGTAAAAATACCAAAACTTAGACTCCAAGCAAACCAAAGACTCCTCCTTAGGGTCGACACCCCTTAGGGTGGACATGACCTACCACGTGGCTAAACTAATCTGCCTCATGGTGTTGCCACATGGCATCTTATTTTCCATAATTGTAATTTTGTTGGATGTATTCATGAGGTAGAAGTTTTTATGCCTAAATAAAAAACCATATAAAAAAGGAGTTCATTAAGTTGACTAGACTCTTTCTAAGAAAAAACAAACCAATTACCCAATCCAACCCAACTTATATGTGCTAGTTGGGTGGGGTTGGGTTGGCTTAGGTAACACAATGGGTCGAGATGGATTCGAGAAGTCCCAGCTTATTGACATTAAGTTGGGTCATCGGTTAGCCTCTAACTTGACTCAACTTGACCTGTGCGCATCCTATCTCGCATGCAATGGAATGGATCCTAAGGTCGAGTTTGGTTATTGGGATAACCCTTAAAAGCATAAGTTATCACTATTTGGCTTGTGGGACTAGTCAAGCAAGGTTAGAGGGACACAACTCAAGATTAGGGATGTAAATAGGTTGGGTTCAGGTCGGGTTTGGCTAAACCAATATTCATGCCCATTTATAAAACCCATATCAATACCCTATCCATTTACCCATAAGGTATAAAAATTCAAATCTATACCCATATCTATCTACCTATTGGGTATCCATTTACCCATCAGATACCTATTTATAAATCGATCTTATAATCAAATCATACCCAAATTAGAGTTCAAGGTGAAAGAAAAACCTGTAACACAATTCATCAATTTTTTTTTTTAGCGAGACTGAAACATAAGGGCTCAAGCTACTCTAATTTTAGTGATCTCCATTAAAATTATTACAAAAAAAAACTTCAAGGGAATATATAAAAATAAAAAACATAAAGAAAGATAAAATATAAGTATATTTCAAATAAAAGATCAACATCTCCGAAATGAATGTTCAATAAAAAGTTCAAAAGCACTCCCAACCTTCAAAATCTTAGAGAGAATCATGAAGGGGATTAGAGTTGGGGGAATGAGGGATATACGGTGAGACTTATATATCTCAGATAACTAAAGATTTTATTTGGATACTCGGGTCGAGTAATCGGGTATAGATCCATACCCATGCCCATACCCATACCTAATCAGGTTTTTTGGATAAAACCCATACCCAAACCCTGTCAGGCTCAAGTCGAGTTTTACTTGTTCTCTTCAGGTTGAATTTACCAAAACTTATATCCCTACTTAAATAAGGAAAGGGTGGGATAGGCTTAACTCACAAGTTAAGTCATCCCTTCCCATTTCACATAGCACAAGGTAACCTATCAAGTTATCCCTTTAGATACCAAACATTCTGTATATTAATTCATCAATGTAACTTTTCTACAATCTAAATAGAACGGAAAGATAACCCAGTCACAAAAAGTTCTCTCGTAGAATCTATCTGTGTTATCAAATTAGGGAAAAAAACGCGTTGTGTCTCAACCATGGATGGGATATGATCCCTTAACCAAATAGAATGCTAAACCGATGGCCAACAATTCTATCACCTCCTTTATCAGCCTTTTGCACAGATCTAACCCTTGCAAGGAACCCCCACCCCCCACCCAAACACACACACATACACAAAAAAGCATCAGACTTCTTCATACCTCATATTCAAGAATGACAAACAGCTTCCGTTACATTCAATACCTCAAGAAAAGGTACCCTTGGGAATAACTAGCTTCTATGTTAATTTCTTTGTTGATATGTATATATGGATTACAAAATGAGCAGTTCCATTATCCTGCATCCTCCAGTGTTCTAAATAGCTAAAAGGAATGCTCCCAGGTAATACGTCACATTCCTATATTTCTGAAAGATATGCCATTAATTGTTTGGATGATAGAATCTCAATACTGCTTATATTATACAAATGATGTGTAGACTAGAATTCTCAGATTGTTTACTCCAATAGAATAAAAAACTGGTCTGGTACTGAAAACGCTAGCTACTCTAGTAGCATGATTTGAAGTCAATCGTATGCGATGGATGGCATTGATAAGATACCCAACTGAGTTGGCTGCAGCTAATTAATAAAGCAACCCATCGATGGTATGTTGCTTGAAACAAAATTAAAGTGCATGCTCTACCACCTTTGCAAATGCAAGGTATGGGAAACTAAGGAAAGGGCTTGTTAGTGGTGGGTTGATATCCTAGAAAGTTTTCGTTAACCTTTGATCGATTTTATCAGTGCCTTTGTTGCATCCATGTAATAAAATCATCCAGTATAATATTCCTTTACTCAATTGCTAGCTGTTGACAGCAGTTCTACATAATCTAGTCGAAAAAATAAAAAAGTACGAATAATCTCTGACAATTAACTTTACCAACTTCGCAAAATCTCTCCAAACAGTTTCCACCCAAACTTTCTCAAAAAATTTAAAAAAAAAAAATTTCACCCAAACGAAAAGAGAAAAAAAAAAAGGAAAGAGATATAATATTAATTTCCTTTACAAAGACATCATTTCTGTAAATAGGAAGCACCTTTTAAAATTTCTCCCAAACCTTACGTATTAACGAAGAGAGAGATGAGGGAATCGAATCCAAACCTATAACGGGTGCAAAAGAAAAAAAATAGTGAAGGAGGTCACGAAGTTTACCGTAAAATTATTGAATATCAATTTGTCTTTAAGCTTGAGATATTTTTATATTGGGCACTTGTAATTTTATATTTAATTTTATACTAATTGATTCTCATATATGTGAATTTATTATTACAGTATGCAGTCGTCCATCTTATCTTTTTTGTTTTCTTTTTTTTAAATCCAATGCAGACGTGTTTTACTGTGAAGCTTGTCGATACCGGGCAGCTAAGCCGATCTTTGTCCCAAATATTATATGCGAGGAGATGAGAATCACGTGAGAGGGGCCCCTCACATGGGCTTTGCCTTCACTTTTAACACCAACAATTTATTGGGCAATAAATTGTACAACTCAGCTGGATCTGGTGGGCAATAAGTGAATGCCCGAGCGAATAGTTGGAGGAGATGAGCATCACGTGAGAGGAATGGGCTTTGCCTTCGCTTTCACGCTGCGATTTGTTGGGCAATAAATCGCACAGCTCAGTCTAGTTTGGTGGGCAATAAATGAATGGCTGGGTGAACGAAGCACGTTACAGTGTCTGTCATCGTAGGCATTCATAGATATCATAAATAGGTTCAATCGGCCTGCACATGCCATGATGACAATTTTAACTATCAATATTTTGTAGTCGATTATCATAATTGCTTAAAAATATGTTAAGTTGTTTTTATTTGTAAAAAACTCTAAATATGTGGTAGGTTGTTGTCACGGGTTGTTTAAAATGTTTAAAAATACGTTAGCTTTTTACTTGTATGATATGAGTTAGAAAAATGTAAAAAGTGTCGTTCAGTTATAAATATGGTCTTAATTTCATTTTTATGTAAGAAAATGTTAATATGGGGTGGGTTCATTAATGTTAAAATTAATAATAAATTACTTTAATAGTATTATTAGAAAAATATGATATGCAATCGATTTTTTTTAATAGGTTAGTAAAATTGACAGTAATATTATTTTTATCGTCGTTCATTAAAATAAGCGACGACGAAAGTCTATACTCGACTATTCATTAGTGGAAGAAAAGCGGTTGAGTGCGTGTATGTCAATAATCGCCGTCGCTATATTAAGCGATGACAAATATTTTTTTACCATCGGTTAGCATGATAAGCAACGGCAAATATATTTTTACCGTCGATTAAAGTATTAGGCGACGATAAAGGAGTAGTGTAGAAGTATATACCCCTCCCCTCCTCACTAACTCCTCGAAGAGCGACGGAGTTTTAATTGTGTTTTTACCATCGTTTTTTTAGAAAAGTGACGACGAATGTATTTTTGTTTTCCCAGACGTCCGGCCTGTCGTCTGAGCAACTTATCCCATAACCCTTTTTCGATCTCATGAAAATAAGAATGAAAGTATCTTATTATTAGACATCTGACATTTATCTCACGGCTTATAATTAAAGCTTTACCATCGATTATAGGAAGAAGTGACGGTGAAACGGCGGATAAATTTCCAGTCAAAATTTGGATGCGATGGAGGAACAATTGAAGTTATCCTTTGCCGTCAGTTTTTTTAATATGCGACAGTAAAAACTACATTAAATTTAGCACCCAAAATTTGGGCGTGATCAAGAGTGGATTTAATTCAACTTTCGTCGTCGGTTGGTAGTTAAACCGACGGTGAATCTCGCTTCATCTATCATTCGACCTCCTATCACTGTTCATCTTCTCTCCAGTGCCTCTCCCTGCAAAACCCTCCCCACCGCCTCTCCACGCAAAACCTTCCTCGCCGCCCCTCCTCGCCCTCTTAGGTGAGACCCTCCTCCCCCCCTTCGTTCCTCCTCCCCGCCCCCACCTCCTCTCGTCCTCCTCAACCATTGTCCTCCTGGCCCCCTTTGGCTCGCCTCCTCCTTGTCCTCCCCCTCTGGCAGCTACCTCTCCTCATCCTCATGCAATCAGGCACCTCCCACTCCTCCGCTTTCACCAGTGTTGCCCTGATAAACGACAGTTTATTATCATTCTTATGCATTAAAACAAACCTAGCTCTTATAATTTTGCTCCGCAAATGGGTTTTTGGGTTGCATTTAGACATTAATTAGGTTAAGCATGCATTGCATTTTTTATTGTGTTTTTGATGTGTTTTGTGAGTGTTAGGGATAAATAGATTGTCAAATCCCTAGACCCCTAGTACTCAAGAAGGCAACTGGTGAAAGAGACGCTTAAACCTGCTGGAACTCAACTTGATCCAGCTCACCATAGCTGGAATCCAGCTCACTTGAACTAGTGTTAGCTCATCCTAGCTCCATTCAGCTCATCTCAGCTAAATGGCAGCTCAAGAGAGCTCATCTTAACTCACCTTAGCTCAAGTCAGCTCTGATCCAGCTCAACTTAGCTAGGTCTAGCTCATCTCAACTCCCATCAGTTCACTGGGTGCTCTAGCTAGCTCAATTGAGTTGACTGGAGTTCACCTCAACTCAGGACTAGCTACATCCAGCTCCACTCAACTCCAGCCAGCTGAAGATGACTTCATCTTATCTCAAGAAGCTCAAGTCCAGCTCCCGGAGACTCAGCTTAGCTCAACTTAGTTGAGCTAAGCTACCTTAGCTACCTCAACTAGCTAAGTCCTCCCCGAGAGCATCAAACCCAGCTCACCTCAGCTCTTTTTAGCAGAAGCCAGCTTGCTTTAGCTTGGCTTAGTAGCTAGCAAAGAACTAGCAAGCTAAACCAGCTAAGGTAGCTCCTTGCAGCTCTCTTCAACAGCCACCAGCTCCAGTGCAGCTCAAGATGACTACCTCCAGCTCTTCTCCCTCAAAACCTATTACGACCCGATCCTAGATCCCTACAGGACCCGAGACCCGCCCGCCTCGACTAATCCTAAGAACTAGTCATCCAACGAGAAATAACCAAAAGCAAAAGATATTCCATAACCACAAATATAATGTAACTAAGTAGAAAATAATACAGAGACAGTAAAAAAATCAAAACGGAATGTCTGATGTTGATACGACGGGTTACTACGCTAATGTATTTAGTTTTGAAAAACCTGTCGTTGTAGTTTGAAAGCAAAGAACTCGTGTTCAACAAATAAAATTTATACCGGAATAGAAATCTCGAGTCGAACTCAGGGAGGCGGATGTTTGATTAAAAATATGCATTTGTTTTATTTGTCATGAAACAGAATAATTGATTAGAAACTATCTATCTTTTTACAATAAATAAAAGAGAGAGAATATTACAAACAAAAACCAAAAAGAGATGTAGAATGAACATGAATTTCATTATCAAAGAGGTTGTTTGTTACACTACTCATTACGACTAGAAAGTGGGAAAATGATTACAGTAGAAGGGAGTAAATTCTACTCTAGAAAGTAGTAAATCTACTCTAGAAAGTTGTAAAAAGAATGGAGAGAGAGATATCCTCCTCGACGATCGCTTGGAGGATGTTGAACGATTACGAATCGCTACGCTAACGTGTTTGGTTTTGGAAAACCTGTCGTTGTAGTTCGAAAGCGAAGAATTCGTGTTCAACAAATAAAATTTATACCGAAAAGAATTCCGGGTCGAACACAGGGAGGCTACGTTGATCTATATTCGCAATTATATTTTTTAGGATTTTTGATAAGCAAGGCGATATAATAACAATGGAGCTATCAAACTAAAAGAGAGAGAGAGAGAAAGAGAGAGAAAGAGCACATGCATTCAATATTTCAATTGTTTATATAATCAAACTCAATAAAAGTTACACTAGAAAGCGGAAAATCAATTACACTATAAAGCAAGAAAATTCTACACTAGAAAAGCTGAAAATAAGAATGGGAGAGAGAAGTTATCCTCCTCGACGATTGCTTGGAGGACGAGCCGAACGGGACGATGCCTAGACGAAGGAGAATGAAGCTGGACGAAGGAGGACGAAGCAGAAGAACGGGAACGAAGCAGCACGCCGTCGTCGTCGCGGGATCCACTTCCGAAGGGGAACGAAAATTGGACTTTATCTCACGAGAAACATCTCGGGTGTGGGACAAGCTTCTCTTGAGCTTTGGAGGGGTAGAGAGGAGAAAGAAGGGATGAGAATTTCGTATGAAGGGGGTCTCCTTTTATAGTTGTAAGGAGTGGGGGCAAAATGGACATTACAACTTCAAAATAATAAAAGAGGGGTCTTTAGTGACGGATAAGACAGTCGCTAAAGCCCCCAACGTGGGCGTCGTGGGTGGCTTGCGCGCACCTCCTCGCCTGCTCGCGCACTCAACGGCTTGCGCACGTTCGTCGATTTTCAGTCGTCCGATCACGAGATCAGACGGCTTAAAATGCGTCTCCACCCGCTGCGTTGCGCGCCCGCCCGCGTGCGATTGCGCGTCCGCGCCGCGCGTTCAATTGCACGTGGACGCTATCGGGCACGCGCGGCCATCCGATCTCCATCTGACGCTCCACCCGCGCCCAATCGCCCGCGCCGAATCTCCCACTCCAGCCCCTCGCCGCAGCTCGATCTCGCGCCTACCGCTCGCGAAAGCGCGCTCGACCACTGCGCTATGGGGTGCGGATGGTCGAGCGAATGCTTTTAAGCGCGAGCGACCACAATGGAGATTGCTCGGGCGCGGGGCCTTCACAAGATGCAAGCGGCCGTTTGGGCGACTGAGATGGTGCCACGTGGCGCTATCTTGGTCGTCCATCTTCTGGAAGTTGTAGATGGTGCCACGGAGGTCGGATTGACTCGATTTTTGTGTTGTTGGGCTGCGATCGTCGATCCGAATTCATCCGTGCAGTCGGATTTGTCATCTGAAGTGTGGATTTTCACCATCTTGGCCCTTGATCTTCTAGGGTTCCCCGGTCACTATCTGATGCTACAGATGCTTGATTAGGGCGATCTTGGAGTCGTTGAGCTCCAATCGTCGCCCTGATCACATCCATACGGTTGGATCTTTGATCCGAGGCCCCGATAAAATATTTGCCCTGTCCAAGCACATAAAAGGAGACAATTAACCTCCATTTTATTCAAACTACTCTAAATGCAAGATGATGCATGTTATGCAATATTTATATCATGAAATGCAATCCTATGCTTAAGAACATGCATAAATAGTCATTTTAAGTAGTGTAAATGTGTTTACATCATACCCCCATGCCTATCTTTTACTAGTCCCTAGCAAAAACTATATGCTATTTATAAAAGAATTAGGTTGGATTATTTGGACCTGAGTTATTTTCAATCATTAAGAAATTATTTACTTAGGAACTGAACTTTCAAAGAAACAACAGTGCCCGGGTATCAGCCAAAATGCAGACCGCCTCAAGCCCTCGCCTTATTAAAAGAAAAATTTCTTTTTCTCTTTTTCTCTTTTCTAATTTTTTGGATTTTCAAATTTTCGAGTTTAAGAGTGGCTTTCTACGGCCATTCAACTCACCCAAAATTTGATGAGAACCCTAAGATTTAAGCATCATATTGTGATTGTGATAGACTCGTTGACCGGCAATTAAAACGAACTTCGGATTTCTACGCCTCTAGGTGACCTAACAAGAATTCTGCCTAAAGGTGTATCTTTACAACCGGTAGCTTTCTCCCTACTTTTATTTTTTTACAGGGTCAACACAAGGGTGAATCCAGTGTATATCTCCTCGGTTTATTCTACTTCTCCGCTTCTTCCTAAGTGTTTTGGGAATTTTTAGTGCATTTTCTGAGCTGGGTTCTGGACAACCGGTCGATGAGCTGTTACCACCGACAACTTGCCAACCATACTCGTGTGGCGAAGTGTGGCTTATTTCTTTTTGTTCTTTACTCCTTTTCTTTTTGATTTTTTTTTCCTTTTTTTTTTTTAAGTAGGTGGCTTCCCTGGTCTAAGATTTACCTAAAGGCAGCAAACTACAAAAGGTCCAGTGACTGGGCTCTGGACAACCTACCTATGGGCTGTTACCCACGATAACTTGCCAGCCATATCACCCTAGAAGTATTATTAGCTACCCAATTTCCATTAGAATCCCCGAACAACAAGTCAGTTCAAAGAAAGTGTGTAGATGCTTAAAATTCAAAATTCCCTCAAATCAGAGGGCGGGTTGATAAGTCGTGTACTTATCACCCAAACTTATTTATTCCAATTATAATAGAATTAAGATGGCGAGGACTCAAAAACAAATCCACATTTTAGTGGATACCCAGGCTAATTAAGTCCAAAGACCTGAGGGGTCTTTGTGTTCAGATCCTAATGTAAAATTTCTTAGGATTGAAAAGTCCTAATGTCCAACTAATCCTTCCTAATTTTTTTTTTTAAATAAGAAGAGAGAGAATTTATATAAATTTCACAAAGCTGACCAAATAATTCAAGAATGAATCCACCCCCCCATGCCTAGCTGATGCAATGTGCTCATTGAAAAAGAGACATGAAAGAAAAGGTAGAATATGAAAGATGTCACCTCGATATGAAGCTCGTATCAGCCTTATGTCATATATACAACTGCTAAGTTTAAAGCCGTCAGCTAGGCGAAGCCCAACCAAAGAAGTCACAGAATGGCTAGAGCAATAGAGTCTGAGACGGGTTCTAGAAGATTACGGTCAACAATAGGCTTCAAACGTTGACCGTTGACTTTAAAGGTGTTACCCGTCTTTGGGTCAGAAATCTAAACGGCACCATTAGGAAAAATTTGATCAATTATGAATGGGCCATTCCATTTAGATCTAAGTTTACCAGGAAAGGGCTTAAATTTAGAATCAAATAACCAGACCTTCTGGTTTGGCTAAAGCCTCTTGCGGGAAATCAATTGATCATGTAGAGCTTTGGTCCGAGCCTTGTAGATCTTGGCATTCTCATAAGCATCATTTCTAAGCTCCTCTAACTCAGATAGTTGGAGTTTCCTGGTCTTTCCAACTATATTCAGATCTAAATTGCATTGTTTGATTGCCCAGAATGCCCTGTGTTCAATCTCTACGGGTAGATGGCACGCCTTTCCATACACCAAACGAAATGGAGACATGCCGATGGGCATTTTATACGCCGTACGGTAGGCCCAAAAAGCGTCCTCAAGCTTTTGAGTCCAATCCTTGCGATCAGGCCTAACCGTTTTTTGCAGAATGTTCTTGATCTCTCGATTGGAGATCTCGGCTTGTCCATTCGTTTTGGGATGGTAAGGTGTGGAAATTCGATGATTAACCCCGTATTTGGACAATAAATTCTGGAATTGGTCATTAGTAAAATGAGTGCCACCATCACTGATGATAGCCCTCGGAATCCCGAACCTACTGAAGATATTTTTCTTGACAAAATTGATGACCACCTTGGGGTCATTGGTTCAGGTGGGAATTGCCTCAATCCATTTGGACACATAGTCAACAGCAACAAGAATGTACTGATGTCCAAATGAAGGGATAAAGAGTCCCATGAAATCGATGCCCCAAACATCGAAAATTTCTACAGGAAGAATAGGGTTTAGGGGCATCATGTCTCTCTTAGTTATGTTCCCGAGTGACTGACAACGAGAACATGACCTTGAGAAGTCCTGGGATCCTTGAATAAAGACGGCCAATAGAAGCCAGATTGCAAGATTTTTGCAGCCGTCTTTCTCCCGGAGAAATGTCCACCACACCCAGATGCATGGCAGAACTCGAGTATACTGTTGAATTCATTCTCCGGTATGCATCGACGAATAATCTGATCAGAGCCGATGCGATACAGTTCAGGGTCCTCCCAAAAGTAGTATTTGGCCTCAGATTTGAGTCTATCCCGTTGTTACTTGGTCCAATCCTGGGGGATTTGACTAACGGCCAAATAGTTAACAATGTCAGCAAACCATGGGGAGTGGACACCTAAAACTGTAAAAATGGTTTCGTTCGGAAAAGTGTCAGCAATCGGAATGTCCGGACAAGAAGAATCACCTAGGAGTCTCGACAAATGATCCGCTACCACATTTTGCTCCCCGGCTTTATCCTTGATTTCAAGATCAAATTCTTGAAGAAGAATCCAACGAATAAGCCGGGGTTTAGCATCCTTTTTAGCCAAGAGATGTCTCAAGGCCAAGTGGTCGGTATAAACGATAACATGAGACCCTAAGAGATAAGCCCTGAATTTTTCCAAAGCAAATACTACAGCTAGTAATTCCTTCTTAGTAACAGTGTAATTCCTCTAGGCTTCATCCAGAGTTTTACTAGCGTAGTAAATGACAGAGGGCTTTCGATCAATTTTCTGACCCAGGACAGCCCCGACCGCGTAATCAGAAGCGTCGGTCATGATCTCAAAAGGGGCTATCCAAATTGGTGGTTGCAAAATTGGAGCACAGGTGACTGCCGCTTTCAGAAAATCAAATGCCTTTCGGCATGATTCATCAAAAACAAACGGCATTTCTTTGGCAAGAAGATTGCTCAAAGGACGAGCAACCTTCGAGAAATCCTTGATGAATCTTCGATAAAATCCCACATGGCCAAGAAATGATCTGATTTGTTTAATAGATGTGGGAGGAGGAAGTTTAGCGATAGCATCAACCTTAGCTTTGTCTACTTCAATTCCCCGTTCAAAGATTACATGACCCAAAACGATGCCTTCTTGGGTCATGAAATGACTCTTTTCCCAGCTAAGGACCAGTCGTGTCTTGATACATCGCTTAAGAATCATTTCCAAATTAACCAAACAAGAGTCAAATGATTCTCCGAAATAGAGAAATCATCCATGAAGACTTCCATAAACTCTCCCACCATGTCGGAAAATATGGCTAGCATACACCTTTGAAAAGTCGCAGGTGCATTGCATAACCCAAAAGGCATCCTACGAAAAGCAAAGGTTCCATAGGGACAGGTGAAAGTAGTTTTTCCCTGATCCTCGGGATGGATGGGAACTTGGTTGTATCCCGAGTAGCCATCAAGAAAACAGAAGTACTTCTGCCCGGCTAATTTTTCCAAGATTTGATCAATGAAGGATAGGGGAAAATGATCCTTTTTAGTGGCTGTGTTCAGCTTCCTGTAATCAATACAAACTCTCCAAGAGGAAGCTGAACGAGTTGTGACAGATTCACCTCTCTCATTAGTCACAACAGTAATCCCAGCTTTCTTTGGAATAATCTGAACGGGACTTACCCAGGGACTGTTAGAGATTGGATAAATAATTCCTGCATCGAGCCACTTGATGATTTCCTTTTTGACCACTTCTCACATATTTGGATTCAATCTCCTCTGCATCTGGCGAGAAGGGCGGGATCCATCTTCCAAAAATATTCTATGATTACAGTAAGATGGCTCGATCCCCATGAGGTCATGAATGGTCCAACCAATTACCTTCTTATGTTCCTTTAGGACCTTAATCAATTTAATCTCTTGCTCCTTTATCAATTTAGCACTAATAATCACAGGGAGCGTATTCTACGGTCCTAAAAATTGATATTTTAAATTCTCGGGCAATGGTTTCAATTCAAGTTGGGGTAGGGTAATGATTGATGGTAGGGTAGATGCTGAAGATTCAATAAGAGGAAGAGGTTTTGAGTGAACAAAATTAGTAATCTCTTCTGAATATGTCAGGTCAGAGGGTTGTGGGTCAAATTCATCAACCAAAGAAGAACTTTCAATTGAAGAAACTGTCAAACAAGTTTCAATATTAACATTATCCTCATCAAGTTCCTCAATAAATCCACAATCCTCAAATTTGTTGATCGCCTTAAAAATATCCAATTTCATTCGTTGATCCCCAAAGGCGATTTCCATGCTACCGCTTTCACAATTAATGTTGGCCTTTGCGGTAGCCAGGAATGGACGCCCCAGAATGATGGGCGTGTTCCTTAGATTATCTGGTACATCCATGTCAAGGACAAGAAAATCTACAGCAAAATAGAAATCCTTGACCTTAACTATAACATCTTCAATAACGCCTCGCAGCTTTGTGACCGAACGATCTGCTAACTGTAGCGTTACTGAAGTTGGCCGAAGTTCACCTAACCCAAACTTCTCATAAAGAGAAGTCGGAATTAGGTTGATGGATGCACCGAGATCCAAAAGTGCTCTATCAAATGTGTAATCTCCGATAACGCAAGAAATCAAAGGAGCACCAGGATCTCTCTTTTTCTGAGGGAGGTAGTGCAGGATAACAGAACTAGCCTGCTCGGAGAGTACCACCTTCCTCAGAACAGATTCTCTCGACTTACGCTTTTGTGTACATAATTCCTTTAAAAATTTTGCGTAAGCGGGTATGTGCTTGATAGCATCAAGGAGCGGAATATTGATCTCAACATTCTTAAATAAATTCAGAAGCTCCTCATTGCTATCAACAGACTTCTTCTTCTCTGCTTTGGCTAAGGCTTCAGGAAAAGGAACATGAGTTAGATCTTTGGAACCAGGTTCCTGAGCCTTGATTTCTCCTCTAGAATCCTCCTCTCTCTCCTCAGATTCTTCAGGATTCAAAAGATCAGAATAGTGTGGTTGTGGATCCTGAGTCTTCTTACCACTCCTCAAAGTGACAGAATTTGCAGAAGCATAAGAATTTGGGTCTTGGGGAGGGTTAGGAAAGATTGGAGGGGCTTGATTGACCATGAATTGTTGATTTGCAGAAGAAGAAGACGAGGAACCCTGCTCAACCACCTGAGCATGTCCGTGCGGGTCCCTCTGATTTTCGTACCCTTGGGCTTGATTGCCCGAATTTATAATGTTTCGTGGGTTGGGTACGGGTTGGGATGGTAGAGATCCGGGTTGACGAGAGTTAGCAATGAGCCCGATTGCAAGTTGTCCAGCAAGTTTTTTAATTGCTGCATGAGCTGGAGCATAGATCCTTGCATCTCTACCATTTGACAGTTCAAATCAGCCTGCCCTGCGGGTTGACGGGCATTCCAAGCTGGCTAATTGACCTGATTCAGAGGCAACTAAGTATATACTTGACCTTGACCCATTGGTCGTTGCGGAGCATAGTTGCTGGGTTGGAATTGGGTCTGTTACCCTGGATTTTTCCAAGAAAAGTTAGGGTGGTTTCTCCAACCTAGATTATAGGCATTCGAGTAGGGGTTGGATCTAACATTCTCTTGTACAGCACAGACATCCTCATAGGGTGAGGATGGAGAGAAAGAAAGGGAAGGATCAGAAAAACTGGGATCAAAGGCCCCAATTGGGAACCCATGGGGTTCCAAAAAATGCTGACTCATAGGTTGAGTCGCATCGAGTTGATTCACGAACTCCCGTCCAGAAGGAGCTCGTGAGGAATGGAATCCCGAATTTTGGGATTGAGTGGATTGAGAGTTGTTCATAGAATTGCCAGCCATCCACTCTTCCATTCTTTTAGCAACCAAGTCCACCTTATCAAGTTTATGACAAATCAATTCTATATCAAATGAATGAGAGTCATGGACTTCATTGACATTTGATCTAGGTTGCTGGGACTGGTTAAAAGTATTCATAGAGGCATGATTAATTGAATTCTCACTCATTTCCTCAAATAAATCATGTGCACTATCTGCATATTTATTGAGGAAATTGCCTCCGCAAGAAGCATCCACATGGTTTTTGAGTTGCTCATTCAACCCATGATAGAAGATATGCACGAGTTGCCATTTTGGCACCTCGTGGTGTGGACACCTCCGCAAAAAGTCCTGGAATCGCTCCCAGGCCAAATGAAACTGCTCCCCCGGCCGCTGGGTAAAGGTAGTGATTGTCCGTCTCAAAGCATTGGTACGACCGACTGGGAAGAATTTCTTCATAAAGGCCGATTTCAACTCATTCCAAGTTGTAATTGGTCTTCCTATTGTCCTATACCAATGCGCGGCTTTATCCCTAAGAGAGTGGGGGAAGAGCCTCATGATCATTTGCTCCTCGTTAACGTTTCGAGCCTTGGTGGTCTGGACCAAAGTGGTCAAATCTTCCAAGTGTTGAAACGGATCTTTGGAGCCAAGCCCATGATAATGTTTAATCAAGCTTGACACTTGGGGCTTGATTTCTACGTCACCGGCTGGAATCTGGACGTCTGGACATTCCCCGTAATTTGAAGGATCATAAAAATCCTTCAAGGGCTGAGCGCCCTGCATTCTCTGGAACCATTCCTGCATTCTCTGCATTTGTTCCAGCTGCCTTTGAAATTCTTCTTGTGGATTTTCAAGCAGAGGAGGCTGTTGTTCGGCCATGGGATCAAACTGACCAAAATCTAACTTGCGCCTCCTAGAATGTTCTAACGGTCCTTCCAATCGGGGATTCAATGACCGTCTTCCCATCATAAACTAGGAGAAGGTCGGAAGGACTGGGGATAGGGACCCTGCAGCACAACAAAACAAGGCTGTCCTTAAGTGGGGTAGCCTAAGGATCTACTGACTCTCAAAACCAGCCTTAAGACTGTAAGTGATTTACTCTACTTGCGTCTGTTTAATCCAACCAGTTAGAAGGAGGGACTAGGGAGAAGGTTCTTCCTTTGGCTTTCGCCTCCGGTTCCTAATGTACCCCCCAGTCACGGTCGTTTGACGCTACTCCCCTAGCTAGACATCAGATTAATCAGTACAAGTAAGTTAATCAAAAACAATCTCAGACTAGGCCCTGAAGAGCGAATCAAACCTTAAGGCCAACGTCTACTCAATTTTATTAAGACCTGGGATTGTGGTGCTTATGGAATATGATGGGCCCTTACAATGGGTTGTGCCCTTAATGATTGATTGAGATTTGTGTAAGTGCATGCACAATTAGGGTTTTCAAGCAAGATTATTGATAATGCGTGAATTTTAATGTTCAAATCTTGCTTAAGTAGCTTTTAGGGTTTCAAATTAGGTGAATTGCAATCAAGTTTCTAGGCAAACCAAGTTGTAAAACACGAGTGAAAATTGTTTTCCTTTAAAATCAGAAAGAAAGTGGAGTGCTTGGAATATACCTAGATTGAAAACCCTAAGGAGGAGCTACTTGATGAGTTGGTTTTAAATAAAGTGGTGCGGCCCAAACAACTCAAACAATTGGCCACAAATGCACCACTAAGTTAGGCACTCAAAAATGGTTAACCTAGAATAATTTCTACTCTATTATGTGTTTTTTTGTGTGCACCGATTCCACAGATCAGAACCCGGTTGAGTAGAAAACAAATCAAGTTGATCATGTGACTTGAATGTGGGTGTGTGTTGTGTGTTTGTTGGAAATTACCCCACAAGATTATCTTTTTGTTATTTTTTTATGAATGAGGGTGGAATGAATGTGAGTGAAAATCCAAACAACCAAACTATTCCTAGGATTTATGCAAACACCTAGGTTAATTGGGATTTGGATTTAATGTGGCGAATGAAATCTATGGAGGGGGTAAGAATGGGGGAGCACTTACAGTTGTCTTCAACTGCACTTTACTCCAGTCTACCGCTTGTTGATTCCTTGATGGAGGTTTCTGCAAAACAATAGACACAAGAGAAAGCTGGTTAGAAAACAAATAAAGTGCAAGAAATGCGAAGAAAAGATCGAAAATCGTTGCCTCCCCGGCAACAGCGTCAAAATGTTGAACGTTTACGAATCGCTACGCTAACGTGTCCGATTTTGGAAAACCTGTCATTGTAGTTTGAAAGCGAAGAATTCGTGTTCAACAAATAAAATTTATACCGAAATGAATTCCGGGTCGAACACAGGGAGGCTACGTTGATCTTTATTCGTAATTATATTTTTTAGGATTTTTTGATAAGCAAGGCGATATAATTACAATGGAGCTATCAGACTAAAAGAAAGAGAGAGAGAGAGAGAGAGAGAGAGAGAGAAAGAGAGAGAGAGAGAAAGAAAACATGCATTCAATATTTCAACTGTTTATATAATCAAACTAAATAAAAGTTACACTAGAAAGCGGAAAATCAGTTACACTATAAAGCAGGAAAATTCTACACTAGAAAAGCTGTAAATAAGAATGGGAGAGAGAAGTTATCCTCCTCGACGATTGCTTGGAGGACGAGCCGGACGGGACGACGTCTAGACGAAGGAGAACGAAGTAGGACGAAACAGAAGAACGGGAATGAAGCAGCACGCTGTCGTCGTCGCGGGATCCACTTCCGAAGGGGAACGAAAATTTAGACTTTATCTCGCGAGGAGCATCCCGGGTGTGGGACAAGCTTCTCTTGAGCTTTGGAGGGGTAAAGAGGAGATGGAAGGGATCAAAATTTCGTATGGAGGGGGTCTCCTTTTATAGTTGCAAGGAGTGGGGGCAAAATGGACATTACAACTTCAAAATAATAAATAAGGGGTCTTTAATGACGGATAAAACTGTCACTAAAGCCTCCTTCGTGGGCGTCGTGGGTGGCTCGTGCGCGCTTGATCGCTTGCTCGCCCACGCAACACCTGCGCACGTCTGCTGGTTCTTAGCCGTCCGCTTCACCCGCTGCAGCCCGCCCGCCTGGCGCGTCAGATTGCACGCCCGCGCCGCGCGTTCAATCGCGCGTCGGCGCTATTAGGCGCGCTATCAGAATAAACATAAGAGTCCTCTGACCTGTCAACAGAGGTCCACAGATGTGGACCAGATTGTGATGGAGACCCATATCCCATAATCGAGAATATCTTAGGTTCTGGATAAAAATTACCTAAAACCTAAAATCAGTATGTGATAAACGTCAGTTTATCATCATTCTTATGCATTAAAACAAACCTAGCTCTTAGGATCTTACTCTGCAAACGGGTTTTTGGGCTTCATTTAGGCATAAATTAGGTTAGGCATGCATTGCATTTTTTATTTGTCTTTTTAATATATTTTTGTGAGTGTTAGGGATGTACAGATATGCAGATCCTTAAAACCCTAGCATTCAAGAAGGCAAATGGTGAAGGAGAAGCCCAGACTAGTTGGAACTCAGCTCGACCAGCTCACCACAGCTGGAACCTAGCTCACTTGAACTAGGGCTAGCTCATCCCAACTCCATTCAGCTAATCTCAGCTGAATGGTGGCTCAAGAGAGTTCATCTTAGCTCACCCTAGCTCAAGTCAGCTCAGATCCAGCTCAACTTAGCTGAGTCTAGCTCATCTCAGCTCCCACTAGTCCACAGGGAGCTCTAGCTAGCTCAGCTGAGTTGACAGGAGTTCACCCCAGCTCAGATCCAGCTACATCCATCTCCACTCAACTCCAGCCAGCTGAAGAAGAACTCACCCTAGCTCAGGAAGCTCAAGTCCAGCTCCCGGGGATTCAGCTTAGCTCAACTCAGTTGAGCTAAGCTACCTTAGCTGCCTCAACCAGCTTAACCCTCCCCGGGAGCACCAGATCCAGCTCACCTTAGCTCATTGTGGTACAAGCCAGCTCACTTTAGCTTGTCTTAGCAGCTAGCAAAGAACTAGCAAGCTAAGCCAGCTAGAGGAGCTCCATGCCAGCCTCTTCAGCAGCAGCCAACTCCAGTTTCAGCTCCTGACTTCTCCTCCTCAACTCCTCCCTCCAAACCCTAGCTCCAACACCTTCTCCTCTACTCCTCCATTAGCTAAGCTAGCTTAGCTTAGCTTAGCTTAGCTAGCAACCAGCTCCTTGGCCATCCACCACCTTCAAAGTCAACCCTAGCTAGCTCCACCAACTTAAGCCTACCTAAGCTAGCTACCCTACTCAAGTTGGCGCCACCTCCTAGCCATCCCTTCACCCCATTATCACCACCAAAAGACACCTTAAGTTGGCGCCAAAAACTACCCCTAGCCACCTCTATATTGGCGCCAACTTTCAGCCCTTAATCCACCCTACACCTACCCATATAAGCCATCCTAGCCATCCACCTAACCCCTCCCCTTCTGGAATCCTTCTTGGCTCCAACTTAGACCCTCTTCTAGAAGCCATTTTGGCACCAATATCAAGGTGTGCCAACACACATAACCACTCCTTAGGTGTCCCTTAAGGTGGCACCAAACACCCTTGGCCATTGGATCTTCAACCACCTCCATCTCTTCATCTTGGCCCTTCATTTCAAGGGACACTTTAGCCCCCTTCCTATTCTATAAAAACCCACCACCTACCATCATTTTAGGGCATCCTCCATTAGTGTAATTTGCTACCTAAACCACCTATACCTACGGCCAAGAAGAAGGAGTAGAGAAGGAGATTAAAGGGGTTTCGGTTTGATGGTTTCAGATGAAATGGAACCCTTAGACACAGTCTTGTACTTCCTCCAGAACTTACTTCCCAAATCAAAATTTCCCAGCTCCTATCCTCATTTAGCATGTAAAATTCCAGGACCTCTTGCATATTAATCACCCCATCTGAAATCTCCAAGTCTAAATGATGTGGCTGAATCAAAATTGACTTGGGTCTAATTATCTCAGAAATAGAATCATCGATAAGCTCAATGGGTGTAACTGACAATCAGGGCATTGAATTGATTCCTCCATAAAATGCGATTCTGGATCCGTAATGTATGCCCTAATAGGATCAGTTTCCTCAGTTCTTGGGCTATCAAATGATCTTTCAGATTCCTCAGGTCCAATCGTCTCATAAAAATCGTGTTCTGTAAACTCGCATGACACTTTGCAACTTGAATCTTCACCATCAGAATCAAGGAAATCAAGATCCGTATTAATGTATGTCCCAAAATCATCTGTCACTTTCTGGTCCATGGAGACATACATTTTCTCGTACCCTGGCTCAGGGATCTCAGGTGAAGAAATCAGATCATCCTTAATTGGTTGCTCTAATTCAATCTGGTCAGCCTCGTAACACGTGTGCCCCCAATAGGTGCCTGAGTGGGTTCTGAAATTGGCTCTCCTGAAGAGGGTTCATGCTAGGAATCATCCCACGATTGAATCAAAGCAACCACAAATTTCATCCTCAATTTCGCTAACTTCCCAAGTAGAAACTCACCTGGGTTCTTATCCTTAACATCTTGGAGCCAATCCAATAAAGGCTTGTTCAAATCATCAATCATTTCAATCAGGGGCTCCAATCTCTCAATGCAAGGTATTGGCTGAACTTCTAAAGATTGTATAATATTCCTCAAGTTAGCTAGAACCTTTTCTTGAACCTGGTTACCCTGAACCAAATGAGTTGGTTCAAGGTTGGGCAGGTTTGGGATCAATGCAGGGGAATTAACGAATTGAGATTCATTATACCCTTCCTAATAATAGGTCATTTCAGATTGTTCAAAAGGTGGTAATGACCTAAAGGTAGTGTAATCAGAGGATGGGTAAGGAACAATATATCCTTTTTGATTGTAGATCGTATTAAGTTGTTCATGAAAGGTTGACGATCTATAATCGATGTGACTCTGAGAAGGATAGAAATCGCAATCATAGTGTTCAGGGTTAGATCCTAAACACGGAGGTCCGAAACTGTATCCCCAATCTGAGTTATCCCAACTAGCTGATGGTTGATTACAGTACGAGTTGGGATAATCGTCATGTTGAGGATAATTCAAAACAGGAGGGAAATAGCGGGAATGCATGTAATATGTGGAAGGATTCATGAGAAATGGGAGGAAGAAAGGCGCCCTGCAATACAAACAATTAAACCTGTCCTTAAGTGGGCTAGCCTAAAGACCTATAGACTCCCAAAACCCGGCTTGAGATAAAGAAACGATTTGATCTACTTCTGTCTGTTCAATCCAACCAGTTAGAAGGAGGGACTGGAGAGAAGGTTCTTCCTTCGGCTTGCGCCTCCGGTTCCTAGTGTACCCCCCAGTCGCGATCGTTTGATTCTGCTCCCCTAGCTAGACATCAGATTGAACAGTAGAAACAGATAATCGAAAATAATCTCGTTCTGGGCTCTGAAGAGCGAGTCAAATCCTTAAGGCCAACGTCTACTACGTTTCTTTTAGGGCTAGGTTTGAATGTGCTTTGGAATATGATGGGCTTTTTATATGGGTTGTGCTCTTAATGATTGATTTGTGCGTGCGCACACAACCAGTGATTTTCAAGCAAGATTATTTTTGATGTGGTGAATTTTAGGGTTCAAATCTTGCTTAGTAGCTTTTAGGATTCAACTTTAGGTGTTTTCAAACAAGTTTTGTTGGCACACCAGGTTTTTGAAAGCACAGCTGAAGATATTTTCCTTTGAAACTTAAAAGAATGTGAAGTGCCTGATAAATCCCTAAGAGTTGAACCTATGTGGCAGCTACTTGATGAGTTAATTTTAATTGAAGTGGTGTGACCCAATCAACTCAAACAATTGGCCTGTTGCCCCACTTAATTAGGCACACAAGTGATTACCTAATCTGATTTCTACTCAATTATGTGTTTGAATGTGTATACCGGCTACAAAGATCGGTTTACCAGTTGAGTTTGAAAATCAGATGAGGTTGTGTACCTCTGTGCGATTTTTTTTATATTTCTTTTTTTTTTTTAATGTGGGGTTTTGGGTGAGTATGGGTGTCAAACAACAAACAATTTAACCTTTGAGTTTATAAGAACACCTAGGTTGATTGATGTTTGTGTTATTATGTTGTGGAATGAAATCTAATGGGTGGGAGGTGGGGGATAACTTACAGAACCTTCCACAGCACTTTACTCCAATCTATCGCGTTTGCTTGTCTCAAAAGAGTACCTGCAATCACAATAAGAAAGGAGAGAAGTGAGGTAAATGATTTGTAAGTTAGAAAACGCGAAGAAAAAAAAAATCAAAGATCGTCGCCTCCCAGCAACGGTGCCAAAATGTTGAACGTACGAATTGCTATGCTAACGTGTTTGGTTTTGAAAACCTTGTCGTTGTAGTTTGAAAGCGAAGAACTCATGTTCAACAAATAAAATTTATACCAAAATGGAAATTTCAGGTCGAACACAGGGAGGCAGATGTTTAATTTAAAAACAACGTGTTTGTTTTTATTTGTCATGAAATAATTCAATTGATTAGAACTATCTAACTACTTACAATAAATAGAAAAGAGAAAGAGAGAGAATAAGAGAGAGAAAGGATATTACAAACAAAAACCAAAATGAGATGTAGAATAAACATAGAATTTCATAATTAGAACGATTGTTCATTACACTAGAAAGCGGGAAAATAATTACACTAGAAAGCAGTAAATCTACTCTAGAAAGCATTAAAAGAATGGAGAGAAATATCCTCCTCGACTGTCGCTTGGAGGACGAGCCGGATAAGACGGCGCCTAGACAAAGGATGACGAAGCAGGATGAAGAAGGACAAAGTAGAAGAACGGGAACGGGGCAGCACGTCATCGTCGTCACAAGATCCACTTCCAAAGGGGGACGAAAAATTGACTTTATCACGCGAAAAGCATCCTGGATGTGGGACAAGCTTCTCTTGAGCTTTGGAGAGGTAGAGAAGAGAAGGAAGGGATAAGAATTTCGTGTGGAGGGGGTCTCCTTTTATTGTTTCAAGGAATGGAGGTAATTTGGTCATTACAACTTTAGAAACATTAATTCAGGACCTTTAATGATGGATAAAACCGTCGCTAAAGGTCTGAACGTGGGCATAGTGGGCAGCGCACGCGCGCCCACTCGCTTGCCCGCACGTGCAACGCATGCGCACGTCCGACCATTCTCAACCGTCCGATTTCGAGATCGGACGACTTAGATCGCGCTACGCCTGCCTCCTCAACACACGCCCGATCACGTGCGATGCCACGTTACCGCCGCGCGTGCAATAGCGCATGGGCGCTATCGGGTGCGCACGATCATTCGATCGCGATCCGACGGTCGATCGAAGGCGCGCCTCCACTCCAAATTCCGCGTGGCAAGGCTCGAACGTGTGCATGCGCTTCACGTTAGAGCGCTCGACCAATGCGCTGGGGGCGCGTTTGTATCGAGTGCCTAACTTCAGCGTGGGTGCATCCCAGCCATTGGATCTTGATCCAATGGCGGGGAAGGGCGGATGCAGGGGCTCCAGCGGGTGCGTGCGGGCAATTGGGCGGCCGAGATGGCACCACGTGGTGCCATCGTGGCTGTCCATCTTCTGGCTAATGTAGATGGTGCCACGGGTGTCGGATTGACTCAATTTCTACGTTGTTAGGCTGCAATCGTCGATCTGAATCCATCTGTGCAGTCGAATTTGTCGTTTAAAGTGTAGATTTACACCATCTTGGCCATTGATCTTCTAGGGTTTCCCGATCACTATCTGATGCTACAGATGCCTAATTAGGGCGATCTTGGAGTCGTTGAACTCCAATCGTCACCCTGATCACATCTGTACGATTGGATCTTTGATTCGAGGCCCCGATAAAAAGTTTGCCCTGTCCAAGGGCATAAAAGGAGACAATTAACCTCCATTTTATTCAAACTACTCTAAATGCAAGATGATGCATGTTATGCAATATTTATAACATGTAATGCAATCCTATGCATAAGAACATGCATAAATAGACATCTTAAGTAGTGTAAACGTGTTTACATCACTTGCGCCGCCTCTCCCGCAGCAAGGCACCCCTTGCCCATGAGCTTTCGCGAGGTCTCTCCCTCTTTCTCACGCCTCACTCACACTCTCTCCCTCTCACACACTCGCTCACGCTCTCTCCTCTATTTTAGGCCCTCACTTGCTCGATGTAAGGGGGCAGTGACGAAGGTGGTCGCCAACAGGGGGAAGAAGATGGAGGTGGCGGTGGCTGGTGGTGATGGAGAGGGTGGCGTGGGTGTGTGGGGGTTTATATAGAGGGTTATTAGGGTTTTGGGTAAGGAGGTCGGTGGGAGGGGGGGGGGAACGCACGTGGTCGGGTGTGTTTCACGTGTTAAAAATCAGGGTTACAAGTAACACATCGTCGTAGTTGCAAAACACGTCGATCAGATAAAATTTATACCGAAACTCAAAAAGTGAGTCCCGGGTCGAACACAGGGAGGCGACGTTTACTTTAATTGAAAACTGCGCTTCGATTTGTTTCTTTTTCGTATTTTAGGGTTTTGTTATTTTTTTTGTATTTTTGTAAGAAGAAAACAAGCAAACGAATCACAAGATAGAGATGTGGAACAAATCTGATATATCTTACTTTCAATGTCAATTACAAGAAACTATGAAAGCATAAAAAGAGGGGGGGTGAAAGGAAATCTCCCGAATCGGCTGTTCGGCGAGACGACAGCGCCTGACGGAAGCTCGGACGAAGGTGGTGAGGAGCGGGACGATGGAGGTGAGGTGCAGGAGGATGCTGGGTTGAGGAAACCTTCGACATGGCTTTGGAATGGAGGTGAGAAGACGGAGATGATTTGCTACCGGAATGGAGGTGGGAGGACGGCTCTAAGGTGACCTATGAAGGGGAATGGGAAGTTGGAGGAGTATTTGGTGGGGCAGAGGTTTGCTACACTAATAGGCGCCTTGGGAGCTTGAGAATAAGCTCTAATGGAGCGTTGGTAGGCTTGCCAGAGCTTGGGAGTAAGTGGGAGTAGAGTAGGTAGAGATGGATTGGAAGGGAGGGGGTGTAGGTCCTTTTATAGTGGAGGAGAAGAGGCAGAAATAGGTATGGGACCATTAGTGACATCCAGGCCGTCGTTGGAAGCATCGATGTAGGCAGTTCATTCCCGCTCACGCCCACAGCTAGCTTTGCTGGTGCACGAAGAATTAGCGACGGCTATAAGCATCGCTATAAGTCCAACTCATGCGTCGCTGTAAGTCCAGCTCACGCACAGCTAGCGCTGCGCTCCCCCGCCTTTGCCCACCCATGCGGTGGCGCGTGCGTGTGCTGGGCAGCCTGGGCTGCGCCACGTGGCGTAGTCTAGGTCGTCCATCTTCTTGTTGTAGGGGCTACTACAGAGGTCGGATTGAGTCAGTTTTCACGCTGTTAGGCTACGATCGTCGACCCGAATCCATCCGCGTAGTCGAATTTGTCATTTGAAGCTCCAAACTATGTCTCCTAGTCCCTTGGCCGTTGATCTTCCTCAGACTGCATATGGTGCTACGGGACTTCGATCGAGGCAATTTCAGAGGCATTGGACTCCGATCGTTGTCTTGATCAGATTCGTATAGTCGGATCATCAATCCGAGGCTCCGAAATAAATATCCTCCTCTCCTAACCACAAAAGGACATAATTAACCTAAATTATATACAAATACTCTAAATGCATAATGATGCATGCTATGCAATATTTATAACATTAAATGCAAATCTAAGCCTAAGAACATGCATGAATAGGTATTTTACCATCAATAAATGTGTTTACATAATACCCCCATGCTTATCTTTTGCTAGTCCCTAGCAAAATTAAACTATATGCTATGTATAAAAGTAGAATTAGGATTAGATCGCTTAGGCTTAAGTCGTTTATTAACAATAGAAAATTTCAACTAAGGTCGTAAACTACGAAGACTCAATAGTACCCAGGTGTCTACTAGAATGCAGATCGCCCAAGTTCTCACCTTATTTGAGAAGGGAAGATACATTTTTTTTATTTTTCTTCTTTTCTAATTTTTTTGTACTTTTGGAGTCTGAGAGTTCCAGGATAACTTTTTATGGCTACCCAACCCACCCAAGACTCGAAAAGGCCTCTAAGTACTAAGCATCTTTGTGAAAAAGTGATAGACTCACAAAACAGTCGTTAAGACAAACTTCGGGTTTCTACGACCCTAGGTGACCTTGCCTAAAGGTTTATCTTTACGATCGGTAGCTTTCTCCCTACTTTTATTTATGGGGTCAACACAAGAGCGAACCCAGTGTATATCTCCACGGTTTATTCTACTTCCCCGCTTCTACCCTAAGTGTTTTGGGAATTATTGTGCATTCTTTTTGTGAGTTGGGTTTTGGACAACTAGTTGATGAGCTGTTACCACCAACACCTTACCAGCCATACTCATGCAGTGAAGTGTGGTTTTATTATTTTCCTTCTTTTTACTTTCTTCTTTTTCTATTATTTTTTTTCTTTTCTTTTTGAGTGTTTCTTTTTTTTCTTTTTTTTTAAGTAGGTGGCTTCCCTGATCTAAGATTTACCTAAAGGCAGTACAACAAAAATGGTCTTGTGGCTGGGCTCTGGACAACCGACCAATGAGCTGTTACCACCGACAACTTGCCAGCCATACCACCCAAGTCGGTCCATTAGCTACCCAATTTCCGAAAAAATCGTCGGAAAGTGAGTCAGTGCGAATAGTGTGTAGATGCTTAGCCTTAAAATCCCCCCAAACTAGAGGGCAGGTTAGTAAGTCGCATACTTATCATCCCAATTTATTAGCCAAATTAAAAATGAATTTGAATTGGCAAGGAATCGAGCCTAAGTCCACGTTCGAGTGGACACCCGGGCTAATTAAGCCCGAAAACCTGAAGAGTCTAAGTGTTTAGGTCATCTCGTATCATTTACTAAGGTTAATAACTTCCAAATGCCTAAGTTCTCTTTTCCTAATTTCTTTTTTATCATCTTTTTTTCAAATTTTTAATCTTTTTTTAATTTTATAAGAAACTAGAAGAAATTCTATGAAGTTAACATAATGATTTTAGGAATTGATTATCCACCCCCCCATGATTAGATGATGCAATGTCCTCATTGTAAAAATAAAGACATGAAAAGGGCGGAGTAAACAGAATATCACCTGAGTGCCGTGAAAATCCGGTCAGCTCCGCAAAGAAAACAGTGTATACACATGCGTTAGGTTTAATGCCTTCAGTTAGGCATAACATACATATAAAGAAGAAATTGAGAATTCACAAGTGCGAGTCAGAATCAAAATAAAAATATTGATCCTCAAACCCGCCAACAGAATATGTCCACAGATGTGGACCAAGTTATGGTGCAGACCCATGCCCCAGGGTCAAGTGGTTCTCAGGTTCTGGATGAAAATCACCCAGAATCGAAGGTTATTAAGCTTGCGGGGTCGGGCCTGCGGTTTAGTGGTGTGCAACCCAAGACCAAAGTGTTGAACAATGGGTAAAGATGGTTCAATAGGTGCGGTTGTCCACTTAACATCTAGCTCAAAAAAATAATCAGTTATTCTAAGCTTGGGTTGCACGTGAAAGATATCATAAGGGTTCATATAAAAGATAGGTGGTTTCAGGTCAATAGGTACCCTTATATCCAAACTTATTTTTCCCTTAAAATTAAGCTCCGAAATTTTCATTTCAACATTCCTATCCTCCAACATCAAGTGCTCAGGTTCCGGGACCTCTAGCATACCATTCACCCCATAAGATTCTCCCAAGTCCAGAAATCGTGGCTGACTCAAGATTGACTTGGGTATAAAGATTTCCAAATCAAAATCAATCCCTTTGGGGTGGTTGAGGAATGGGGCTATTGATTGAATCTTCTAGTAAATGAGGATTCGAATCCTCCAAGTTAGCCCCAACCGAATCCAAATCTTCAATAATTGGGCTATCAACTGGTTCGTCAGATTCCTCAAGCCCACTTATCTCACTAAAATCCTCTTCCTTAAGTTCAAGTGAGACTTCACCACAAGATTCTTCACCCTTAGAGTCAAAGAATCCATGATCCTCATTTATATATGTCTCAAAATCATATGTCATTTCATGGTCCATGGAGATATAATTTTCCTCGCTCCCTGGCTCAGGGATCTCAGGTGAATCAATCGGTTTATCGTCAATGGGTTGCTCTAGCCCAACCTGGTCATTCTCGATTTTAGAAAATGTATCCCCCCCGATAGGCGCCTGAGCGAGTTCTGACATTGGCTCTCCTGAAGGGGGTTCATCTTGAGAATCATCCCAAGATTTGACTAGGGCAACCACAAATTTCATCCTCAACCTTGACAATTTCCCAAGAAGGAACTGACCCAGGTCCCTATCCCTAACACTTTGGAGAAAATCCAATAAAGAGCAATACAGCTCATCAATCATTTTTATCATAAGCACCAATGCTTCAGTGCATGGTGTTGGCTGAGCTTCTAACGATTGTATAGTATTCCTCAAATTAGCCAACACCCTATCCTAGATCTGGTCCACCTGAGCCGACTGGTCCAATTCAGGTTTGGGTGGGTTTGGGTTAAATCTAAGGGAGTCAAGATGTCGAGGTTCTCGAGTCCCTCCCTAAAAGTAGGTCGTTCTAGGTTGTTCAAAGGATGGTGGCGACCTATATTTAGTGGAATACTAGGGAGGGTATATCCTTCCTGATTGTAGATTGGGTTGGTTTGGTCATCAAAGGATGGAGATCCATAATCATTGTAGCTCTGGGAAGGATAATAATCATAGTCTTGTTGTCCAGGGTTGGGCCCTGGACACTGAGGTCCGGATTCATATCCTCAATCAAAGTCATCCCGGCTAGTGGATGGGTAATTACAAGTCAAGTCGGGATAGTAATCATCTTGGGGATAGTGGTGGTAGGAGGATAGGATGTGAAATGTGTGTAGGATGTGGAAGGGTACATGGTAGAAAAGGAGGGAAAATAGAGAAGAGAAAAGGTGCCTTGCAATACAATCAACCAAACCTATCCTTATGTGGATAGCCTAAAGACCTACAGACTCCCAGGACCCGTCTTGAGATTATAAAAAATTTGGTCTACTTTTATCCAGTCAATCCAACCAATTAGAAGGAGGGACTGAGGAGAATGTTCTTCCTTTGTCTTACGCCTCTAGTTCTAAGTGTACCCCCTAGCCGCGGTCGTTTGATGCTACTCCCCTAGCTAGACATCAAATGGACCAGCAAAAGTAGATTAATCGAAAAAAAATCTCAGTCTGAGCCCCGAAGAGTGAATCAATCCTTAAGGCCAACGTCTACTCAGTTTTAGTTAGGCTTGGGATGATCGTGCTCTTGGAATGTGATGGGCCCTTTAGATGGGTTGTGCCCTTAATGATTAGTTAAAATGTGTGTGCGTGCACAACCAAGGTTCTCAAACAAGGTTATTTGATGATGTGTCTTTTAGGATTTAACCTTGTTTAGTAGCTTTTATGGTTTAATTTTTAGGTTGGTTCAATCAAGGTTTAGTAGAACACTCCTAGTTTTGAAAATACGGGTGATTATATGTTCCTTTAAAAATCAAAAATAATGTGGAGTGCCTGGTTCAGCCCTAAGAATCAACCCTAAGTGGCAAGCTACTGATGAATCGCTTTTAATTTGAGTGGTGCGGCTCAAACAAATCAATTAATTGACCTATTCGCACCATAGATTAAGGCACACAATGTCTTAGCCTAATCAGATTCCTACTCACTTATGTGTTTTGAGTTGAAGTGCATCGGGTCCACAGGTCAGATCCCGGTTAAGTGGTAGAATCAAAGTAATTGTGCATCTTATTATAAGAAATTGTGGGTGTTAAGTGTGTAGCTTTCAATTAAATCCCACAAGAGAAGAACATTTTTTTTATTTTTTTATATATACGGGTGGGTGAGGTGAGTGGAGTGACAATCAAACAACCAAAATCTACCCTAAGGTTTATGCAAAGCACCTAAGTTGATTTGGGTTTGAGTTATTAGGTTATGGAATGAAAACTAAGGTGGGGGTGGTGTGGGGGACACTTACAAAACACTCTACCCACACTTTACTCCGATCTACTGCACTTGGATCTCCATGCTAGGGTACCTGCAAGACAATAAATCAGAGATAAGCGGGGTTAGTGTTATGTAAATGCAAAGAAGCACAGAAAACAATAAAGTAAATTCCGTTGCCTCCCCGGCAACGACGTGAAAATGGTCGGGCGTGTTTCGCATGTTAGAAATCAAGGTTACAAATAACTCGTTGTCATAGTTGCAAAACACGTCGATCAGATAAAATCTATATCGAAACTCGAAAAGTGATTCCCGGGTCGAACACAGGGAGGCGACATTTACTTTAATTGAAAATCACGCTTCGATTTGTTTCTTTTTGGTATTTTAGGGTTTTGTTATTTTTTTTGTATTTTGTAAGAAGAAAACAAGCAAACAAATCACAAGATAGAGATGTGGAACAAATCTGATAGATATTACTTCCAATGTCAATTACAAGAAACTATGAAAGCATAAAAAGAGAGGGGGTGAGAGGAAATCTCCCGAATTGGCTATTCGACGAGATGATAGCGCCTGACGGAAGCTCAGACGAAGGAGGTGAGGAGTGGGACGACGAAGGTGAGGTGCAGGAGGATGTCATGTTGAGGAAAGCTTCGGCATGGCTTCAGAATGGAGGTGAGAAGACGGAGATGATCTGCTGCTGGAATGGAGGTGGGAGGATGGCTCCAAGGCGACCTATTAAGGGGAATGGGAAGTTGGAGGAGTATTTGGTGGGGCAAAGGTTTGCTACACTAATAAACACCTTGGGAGCTCGAGAACAAGCTCTAATGAAGCGTTGGTAGGCTTGCTAGAGCTTAGGAGTAGGTAGGAGTAGAGTAGGTAGAGATGGCTTGGAAGGGAGGGGGTGTAGGTCCTTTTTTAGTGGAAGAGAAGAGGCAAAAGTAGGTATGGGACCATTGGTTACATCCAGGCCGTCGCTGGAAGCATCGCTGTAGGCAGCTCATGCCCACTCATGCCCGCTCAAGCCCACAGCTGGCTTTGCTGGCTCGCGAAGAATTAGCAATGGCTGTAAGCGTCGCTGTAAGTCCAGCTCATGCATCGTTGTAGGTCCAGCTCACGGATAGCTGGTGCTACACTCCCCTGCCTTTGTCGCACGCGCGCCCACACGTTGGCGCTGCGGTGTGCGCATGCGGGCCTACGCGCGTGCGTGCACCCACACTGCTGCGCGCGTGCAATGGCGCGTGCGTTCGTTGGGTTGCCTGGGCTGCGCCACGTGGTGCAGTCTGGGCCATCTATCTTCTTCTTCTTGTAGGGGCTGCTACAGAGGTCAGATTGAGTCGATCTTTGCGCCATTCGGTTGCGATCGTCGACCCGAATCCATCCACGCGGTCGGATTTGTCATTTGAAGCTCCGAATTATGTCTCCTAGTCCCTTGGATGTTGATCTTCCTCTAAATGCAAATGGTGCTATGGGACTCCGATCGAGGTGATTTCAGAGGCGTTGGAATTCGATCGTCGTCCTGATTAGATCCATATGGTCGGATCGTCAATCCGAGGCTCTGAAATAAATATCCTTCTCTCCTAACTACAAAAAGGATGCAATTAACCTAAATTATATAATACACTAAATGCAGAATGATGCATGCTATGCAATATTTATAATATGAAATGAAAAATCTAAGCCTAGGAACATGCATGAATAGGCATTTTACCCTCAATAAATGTGTTTACATCTGCACGCACGCAAAAAGCAAAAAGAACGTACGATTTTCCTTACTTTTAGATGTCCGGCCATTTATCTAGACGTCTGGACAGACATCTGATGAATAGTCCAAACGTCTTATCCAACCCAAGAGCGACGGGTCATTTCAAAACCCTAGCTCCAAATGCCTCCAACCCTACTCCCTACTAGCTAAGCTAGCTTAGCTTAGCTAATCCACCTCCTTGGTACCAAAACCTACTACCTAAGCTCTAGCAAAAAGATCACCTATTCCTACTTTATTTTAGTGCCAACTATCCCTTCCATCACCACTCTACATCCACCATCAAAACCCATCTCCACCCTCCATTTTTTCCCTCCAAAATTAATACCTTCTAGAAGGTATTTTTTGAGGGAAAACCAAGGTACCTCTTCATTTCCCTCCCATTTTTCCCTCCAAAAATATCCAAACACCCTTCATTTCCCTCCAAAAAAACACCATAACCACCCTCTTCCCATCCTATAAATACCCTACCCTACCACCACATAATTCCCATCCTCCCATTAGTTTAATTCCACATTACACCCACCATAATTCGAGGCCAAGGAAGAAGAAGAAGAGAAGAAGATTAAGGGGGCATCCTACCCGCCCCCTTGGTGCCTTCTTCCCCTTCTTTCTTCTCCCTTGTACCACACCAAGGAGGAGGAGCACTTCCCCACCAAGAGGACGGCCAGACAAGGAGTAGTAAGGGTGGTGCACGCCCACCCTTGGAGGAGGAAACTTAAGGTGGAAGCTTCCACCTTGGTGGACACCATTTGAAGGAGCTTTACAAGGAAGGAGTTGGAGGACTCTTTTCAAGCCTGGGAGCTACCAAGCTTGGAGCAAGAAGCCATCATCTTCTTCACCATCTCATTTAGAGGATTTGTGTTTTTATCTTCTTGCATTTGAAGTAGATTAGAAGCTTTCCTTTATGTGTTTTGTGTAGAACAAGTTCAATTCAATTCAAGTTGCCTTCTTTTAAACTTTTGTCGCATTTGTCTTTTATCTTGATCTAGCACTTTTTCACTCCTCCCTAATTACTCTAGGCTCCCATGTGCCTAGAGTGAGCTTAGGGAGAGGCCTTCCTTGTCACTCTAGCAATAGTTTAGTGGATTAGGTTTAGATCACCTTTTTCTTCGTCAACTTTGCGAATGCTCATTATTTCAAAACCCTAAAAAAATATATAAATTAAAAAGATCGAAAAGAAAGGTGAATTTCATTTCCACGCAAGAGACGTATTTTTTGCAAACATTTGGCCTCCTTGGACGACCCTAGATACCCCACTATCTAGGTTTATAGATGTAAGAGTTGATCTGTTTTGCGTATTACAATGACTTATTTTACAAACTGCATAAAACTCGTATCACTTTTTGGCGCCATTGCCAGGGAAAACCACCACCAATTTAGGGCCTTCACATCAAACTAATGAAACCCACTCTAAAACTATGCAGATTGACTCTCCTAACCTCAATTAGGAAGAAGAAAAAGAAATCTCAAAAACACTTGATTCAAATCCTACTTCTTACTCTCAAACACTGCAATCCAATCTTTCTAATCAGAAATTAGAGCCCTCACATCAAGATCTTTCGGACTTATTTGAGCAAGTTGAGAAGAATATCCCCCTCCTAGATGCCACCTCTGCCTTTCCTAAATGTTTGAAAGAAAGGTTTACTCCAAAAGGGCAGGCTCAGAATCTAGGATGGATGGTCCTTTCAAAGGCAGCCAGCTCAGTTTTTTAGAGCAAGCTGCCTCTCACAAAAAATGACCCGGGCGCATCACATATCTCGGTTGTCATTAATGATGTGCATACATCTAAATAGTCAAAAATATCTATTAATGCATGTTCTTAGTACCATATTAGCATCATGCATTGTAAATATTGCATAACACGCATAATCATACATTTAGGTCAAATTGTACAAATTATATAGTAATTGTCTCCTTTTATGGCCAAGGACAGGGCAACTTTTAATCAGGGCCTCAGATCGATGATCCAACTGTACGGATCTGATCAGGGCGACGACTGGAGTTCAACGATTCCAAGATCGCCCCGATCGGACATCCGTAGCACTAAATATAGTCCGAAGAAGCTCAGAGATCAAGGGCCAAGATGCTGTTAATCCGCACTTCAAACAACAAATCCGACCAAACGGATGGGTTTGAAGTGACGATCGCAGCCTAATAGCGTGAAAATTGATCCAATCCGACATCTGTGGCACCATATACAACACAAAGAAGATGGACGGTCAGGATGGTGCCACGTGGCACCATCCCAACCATCCGCACCCCGGACGCCCCCCTCTGCTCATGTGAGATCTTGGCCATTGGATGAAGATCCAACGACCAAGATTAGTCAAGCGCAAAAGCAGCGCCGTGCCTCAAACTACTGCATAGCGTAGTGGTTAAGGCGCTACGCATTTAAAGAGAGCGAGTTCTAGCCCCCGTGAAGCGCTTCTCCTCTCGTGGTGGTGTAAACATGTTTATATCACATAAACTGTCCATTTATGTGGGTTCTTAAGCATAGAATTGCATCATATGCTATAAATATGCATAACATGCATCATCTTGCATTTAGGTTAGTCTGAATAAAATGTAGGTTAATTGTCTCCTTTTATGGCCAGGGACAGGGCAACTTGTTAATTGAAGCTTCGGATTGAAGATCCAACCATACGGATCTGATTAAGGCGACAATTGGAGTTCAACGACTCTAAGATCCCCCTGATCGAACATCCGTAGCACCAGATAGAGATCGAGGAACTCCAAAGATCAAGGGCCAAGATGGTGTTAATCTGCACTTCAGATGACAAATCCGACCACACGGATGGGTTCGGATTGACGATCGCAGCCTAACAGCATGAAAATCAGCCCAATCCGACACTCGCGGCACCATCTACAACACTCAGAAGATGGACGGCCAAGATGGTGCCACATGGCACCATCCCAGCCACACAACCGGCCCCAAGGACCAGCCTCCACTTCTCTTCTTCACCCGCTTGACGAATCTGGGCCATTGGATCACCATCCAACGACCGCAAATCGCGCGTGCACAAATCATGTGCTCGCCTCAAGAGGAGCACAGTGCAGCGGTCGAGCGCCCCTTCGCGAGCGAAGGGCATGCGTTTGAGCCACATTGCGCTTCAAATTCAGAGGGGTCGCTAGTGCGGGCAAGCCATCACAGCCGTACGATCAACAACGAGCCACACGGATCATTCGATAGCGCCCATGCGTGATCAGACGCGTAGCGCGAATGCCCTATCGCACGCGGGTGCGCGGCAGTGGCGAGGAGCAATTTAAGCCGTCTGAACCCTTGATCGGACAGCTGAGCATGCACGAATGTGCGCATACATTTAGAGAGCGAAGGCAAGGGGGCGCGCGCACGTCAGCCACGTTCAGGCCTTTAGTGATGGATAAATCCGTCACTAAAGGTCTTGAATTAATGTTTTTGATGTTGAAATGTCCAAAATGCCCCCACTCCTTGCAACTATAAAAGGAGACCCCTACCCTACGAATTTCTCATCCCTTCTTCTCTTCTCTCACCCCTTCCAAAGCTCTAAGAACTTGTCCTACACCTGGGATGCTCCTCTAGAGTAGAAATCTTAATTTTTCCACCTTCGTCCCCCTTCTTGGAGCATCCTGCGATTGTCCTCTCTCTGCATTCGAGAAGCGGATCCCGCGACGACGACGATGTGCTGCTTCGTTCCCGTTTCTCCCACTTCGTTCTCCTTCTCACACCATTCCCCGTCTTCCAGGCGTCGTCCCGTCCGGCTCGTTCTCCAAGCGATCGTCGAGGAGGATACTTCTCTCTCCATTCTCTTTACTGCTTTCTAGAGTAGATTTATTGCATTCTAGTGTAATCATTTCCCGCTTTCTAGTCGTAATGAGTAGTATAATGTACAATTTTTTATAATGAAATCTATATTTATTCTACAACCCTTTTTGCTTTTATTTGTAATATTCTCTCTCTCCCTCCTATTAATTATTTGTTAAATAGATAGCTAGTTTTCGACCAGCTAATCTGTTTCATGACAAACAAATAAAACATGAATTTTTAATCAAGCGTCCGCCTCCCTATGTTCGACCTGAAACTTCTTAACGACTTTTCTGTATAAATTTTATCCATTGAACAAATTTCTTTGCAACTCAAACTACACCGATAGGTTTTCAAATCCAATTGCGATCCGTAGTTTTCCGCATCAACATTTTGGCGCCGTTGCTAAGGAGGCGACGCTCTTTGATTCTTCACGTTTTCCGACTTATGAATCGTTTTCCTCACTTCTCTCCTTTCTTATTGTGATTGCGGGTACTCTTTTGAGACAAGCAAAATCAGTAGATTGGAGCAAAGTGCTGTTGAAGGTTCCTGTAAGTTTTCCCCCACCTCCCACTCATTAGTTTTCATTCCACCACATAATAACACAAATATAAATCAACCTAGGTGTTCTTATAAACCCAAAGGTTAGTTTTGATTGTTTGTTTGACACCAACACCCGCCTTACCCTCCGCATTAAAAAGAAAAATTAAAAAAAAATCTCACAGAGGTACACAACCTCATCTGATTTTCAAACTCAATCGGTAAATCGATCTTTAGAACAGGTATACACACACAAACACAGAATCGAGTAGAAATCAGATTAGATAATCACTTGTGTGCCTAATTAAGTGGTGCATCAGGTCAATTGTTTGAGTTGATTAGGCCGCACCACTTCAACTAAAATCAACTCATTAAGTTGCTACCACATAGGTTCAACTCTTAGGGATTTACCAGGCACTATACATTCTTTTAAGCTTCAAAGGAAAATATCTTCACCTGTGCTTTCAAAATCTGGTGTGCCAACAAAACTTCTTTGAAAATACCTAAAGTTGAATCCTAAAAGCTACTAAGCAATATTTAAATCCTAAATTCAGCGCATAAAAAATAATCTTGCTTGAAAACCACTGGTTGTGCATGCACACACATATCAATCAATCATTAAGGGCACAACCCAGATAAAGGACCCATCACATTCCAAAGCACATTCAAGCCAAACCTTAAAATAAAATAGAGCTGACGTTGGCCTTAAGGATTGGACTTGCTTTTCGGAGCCCAAAACGAGATTATTTTCGATTAGTCTGTTTCTACTGTTAAATCTGATGTCTAGCTAGGGGAGCAGAATCAAATGATTGTGGCTAGGGGGAACACTAGGAACCAGAGGCACAAGCCGAAGGAAGAACCTTCTCCCCAGTCCCTCCCTTTACTTGGTTGGATTGAACAGATAGAAATAGATCAAATCATTTCTTTATCTCAAGACGGATTTTGGGGGTCTGTAGGTCTTTAGGCTATCCCACTTAAGGACAGGTTTGATTATTTGTATTGCAATGCGCCTTTCTTCCTCCCATCTATCATGAATCTTTCCATATTTCATATGCATTCCCGCTCTTTCCCTCTTGTTATGACTTATCCTCAACATGACGATTATCCCGACTCGTACTATAATCAACCATCTTTTAGTTGGGATAACTCATATTGAAGATACAATTCCAGACCTCCGTGTTCGGAGTCAAACCTTGAACACCATAGTTGTGATTTCTATTCTTCTTCGAGCCACATCGATTATAGATCGCCACCCTTTCATGGACAACCTAATACGATCTACAATCAAGAAGGATACCCTAATCCTTACCCATCCTCTGAATACACTGCCTTTAGGTCATCACCACCTTTTTAACAATCCAAAATGACCTATTATCTGGAAGGGTATCACGAATCTCAATTTGTTAACTCCTCTGCACTGATCCCAAACCCGCCCAACCTTGAACCAAGTCATTTGGTTTAGGTTAACCAGGTTCAAGAGAAGGTTTTGACTAACTTGAGGATTACTATACAATCTTTAGAAGTTCAGCCAATACCTTGCACTAAAGAATTGGAGCCCCTGATTAAAATGATTGATGATCTGAACAAGTATTTGTTGGATTGGCTCCAGGATGTTAAGGATAAGAACCTGGGTGAGTTTCTACTTGGGAAGTTAGCGAAATTGAGAATGAGATTTGTGGTTGCTTTCATTCAATCATGGGATGATTCTCAGGATGAACCCCCTTCAGGAGAGCCAATGTCAAAACCCACTCAAGCACTTGTTGGGGGGGACATGTGTTATGAGGCTGACCAGACTGATTTAGAGCAACCAATTAAGGATGATCTGATTTCTTCACCTGAGATCTCAGAGTTCGGGTATGATGAAACGTATGTCTCTATGGAACAGAAAGTGATGGATGATTTTGGGACGTACATTAATATGGATTTAGATTTCTTTGAGTCTGAGGGTGAAGAATTGATTGCGCAGTAATGATAGGTCTTAATTGGCCTAGATTAAGCTAGGACTTAGCATAAGTTAGGGTTATTCATGCATGCATACGCATTATCTGCATCTTTATCGCTTTCCTTTAGCTATGCATGAAATAATGTTATAATGTGCTGATTAAGTGCATTATGTCAATTGCAGGCAATAAGCTGATCAGGAGCTGGATCTGAAGCTGGATCATGAACAACGGGAGTTGTAGCAGACTGGAGCAGAAGGCCTAGTTTAGATGTAGGAATAATAATGTAAGGGGGTTAAAGGTTTTCTATTCTATTAAGTAGAAATAAAGGAGTAAAATGTGAAGAGCATAGGTCCATCCTAGCCCTAGGATAGCCTAGAGACTTCCCCAAGCCTTAGCCACCCTTAGATTAGGTCACAACACCCTAGGAAGCCCTAAAACCCTAGTTCCAACCCTTCTCTGGACGTCCAGATAAGTTTTAAGACGTCCAGGACCCTTAGCCAACTCCCGCACACTTCAAACCCACTTCTGCAGTGTTAGTGGACGTCCAGACACTTTGTCAGACGTCTAATTTTTGTAGAATACCCAAAACAGAACCCGAAATCCTTCCTGACTCTGATTGTACGTCCAGACAACATGTCTGGACTTCTGATTTTTTAGTATAAGACGTCTGATTCTATAATTAGACGTCTGATACTGCTCTCCAATTCCTGTTTTGAGATTTAAGCCTTGATCTTGGATCTCTAGGTCCCTAAACCCAATTCCAACCCCATAGGAACCTAAATTAAGGTGCCCTAACCCTAGTACATCACCTCTAGACCTCCCTAAGGACCTAATTAGGTCCTCACTAAACCTAATTGACTTGGATCTTAGTCAATTCCATCAGCCTATTCAATTGGACTCATTGAGTCCTGATCTCAGCACACACTGTCCAATTGGACTCAGTGAGAGTCCAATTGACCTATACCTGACTTAATTGAGTTGTTTTACTCTCAATTAAGTTTCCACACACCCAATTAAACTTGTATTAAGTTTAATTGCACTTTACCTTAGTGAATTAGGGTTTATAACCCTAATTTGAGACCTGCCTTGACCTAAACCTACTAGAACCCAACCTAATCAACCTAGCCACCTAAGTTTCGACCCACACACACCCACACACACCATCCACATGAAAATATCTAGCCTAGAGTTCTCTAGAACTCTCTACCATGTTTGGTTGCCTTGGTTGCCAAAAATAGCAACCAAGAGCCATTCAATTTTTAGATGCACATTTGGTGGACCTAAAAACCACCTTCCACCCTCTCTCTCTCTCACTCTCCCACGAGCTCCCACCATAGGCCTTCTAGAGAATTCCATAATTCTCTAGAGAGCTTCCCTTAGGTCTATAAAAAGACCCCTTGGGTGGCCATTGGCACCCATTCACTCCCTTGGCAATTACTCTCCATTGGTGCCATTCACGCCACCTCCACTTAGCCACTCACTCCACCTCCACGAGCTCACTACCATCACCATGGAGGACACCATGCCGGGATGCTGGATCAACCCTACCTCTCTCCAAGGGTCGGCCTAAGCTACATTGGCCGCCCCTCATTCTCTTCTCAACCACTCCAAGGCCATCGGGGACCACCCCTGAATGCCCTCTACTCTTTTAGCTCTAGATCATGCTTTTCATAAGTTTTACTGCTTTCATTAACTACTTAGTAGAGTAGTTTCTCTTCTCCCCCAATGATGCATGCGAAATCCCCCCGTCGATTGTTGTATGCAATCGTTTTCTGGTAGCTAGGTTTAATTTAAAGCATTCCTGTATAAGCTTTTCTCTAGATTTCCTGTACAAACAACTCTCCCCCAATGAATGAATGAAAAATGCATTTATATATATATATATCTCTTTATGTGTTTGAAATCACCATGAGCTGAATGATTATTTTATTTACGTGATTTAAGTGCCTGTTCTTTAACCGCCTATATATTGTGCACCATAATACTAAGTAGAGCGGCTTTAAGATCGATTTCAAAAATAGAAACATGCCTCCCAGAGACGAATGACTGGGACTCAAGTCTCGTTATTTTACAAAATAATATTTTTGACGAATGTTTTTGTGCGACTATACTACGATTTTCGACGACTTTCAAATGCGCGAAAACGTCTTTCTGTCAAGAATCAATTAGCGAAGTCTCACGTGAGTTTATAGAACATGATTTCTGTGAAACAACTGGGCCTGAGGAATTCGATAGATCATATGATGGGCCAATAACTGAGGAAACTGATCTTATAGGGGCTTACGTGACGGATTTAGAATTGCATTTTCTAATGGATTCAATTCAATGCCCCGATTGTCAGTTACACCCAATTGAGCTTACTGACAATTCTGTTTTTGAGATAAGTAGACCCAAGTCAATTCTGATTCAGTCACATCTTTTAGACTTAGAAATTTCAGACGGGGTGATTAATATGCATGAGGTTCTGGAATTTGACATTCTGAATGAGGAGGATAGGAGCTGGGAAATTTTGATTTGGGAAGCAAACCCCGGAGGAAGTAGAAGATCGAGTCTAAGGGTTCCAATTAAGTTGAAACCATCAAACCAGGACCCTTACGACATTTTTTCTGAGGATGACCAACCTAAGCACGCATTCATTTATTATCCTTTTGAGCTTGATTTCTTTGTAACCCGACTTTTTGGTCTTGGGTTGCATCCTCATAAATTGCAGGCTCGACCCCGCTTGCATACTGATTTTAGGTTTTGGGTAATTTTTATCCAGAACCTTAGATATTCTTAACCATGAGATATGGGTTTGCATCACAATCTGGTCCACATCTGTGGACATCTGTTGGTAGGTCTTAGTTTGCATTTTTTTATTCTGATTCTGACCTGCACCTGTGAATTCTCTATTTTTCTTCTTTGTATAGTGTGCCTAGCTAAAGACACTAAATTCAGCACGTATACAGTTTTTGTTTATCTTGGAGTGGACCCATTATTCACGCAATTCAGGTGATTTCTAGTCTGCTCCACTTTGTTTCATATCTTTTTAATACAATAAGGACATTGCATTAGATAGGCATGGGGGGTGGATATTCATCTCTGAATTACTTCGTTAGCTCCATAGATTCATTTTATTTTCTTTTATATATATATAATTATGGAATTAGGAAAGAGAACTTGGGCTTTAGAAAATTTTCAATCTTAGGAAATAAAATTATATGATTTGAACACGATGACCCCTCAGGTATTCGGACTTAACCAGCCTGGGTATCCACTAAAATGTGGATTTGTTTCTCGAGTCCTCGCCATGCTAAATTTGATTTCAATTTGATTAAATAAGTTGGGGTGATAAGTACACGACTTATCAACCCGCCCTCTGATTTGAGGGAACTTTGAGTCTAAGCATCTACACACTATTGGTCACTGACTCATTGTTTAGTGGTCTTAACAGAAATTGGGTAGCTAATGAAACTTCTAGGGTGATATGGCTGGCAAGTTGTCATGAGTAACAACCCATAGGTAGGTTGTCCAAAGCCCAGTCATAGGACCACTCTCTTCTTGCTGCCTTTAGGTAAATCTTAGACCAGGGAAGACACCTACTTAAAAAAAAAAGAAGAAAGCTCAAAAAGAAAAAGAAAAGGAGAAAAGAAAGAAACAAAAAGAAATAAGCCACACTTCGCCGCACGAGTATGGCTGGCAAGTTGTCGGTGGTAACAGCTCATCGACCGATTGTCTAGAACCCAGCTCAAGAAATGCACATAAAAATTTCTAAAACACTTAGGAAGAAGTGGAGAAGTAGAATAAGCCAGGGAGATATACATCGGACTCACCCTTGTGTTGACCCCATAAAAAAATAAAAGTAGGCAGAAAGCTACCGGTCGTATAGATACATCTTCATGCAGATTTCTTTCTAAGGTCACCTAGGGGCGTAGAAACTCGAAGTCTGTTTTGAATGCCAATCAACGAGTCTATCACTTTCACAAAAAGATGCTTAGAATATAGGGTTCTCATCAAGTCTTGGTGGGTTGAGTGGCTGTAGAAAGCCACTCTTATGTAATGAGATCCCTCTTTGAATAAGAAAAAATTCAAAAAAAAAATTAGAAAAGAAGAAAAAGAGAAAAAGAGATCCCTCTTTGAATAAAGCGAGAACTTGAGGCGGTCTGCATTTTGGCAGATACCCAGGTGCTATTGTGTCTCGGTAGTTCAAGTCTTAGTTGAAACCCCCATGTAACGAAAATAACTATTGCTCAAGAAATCTGACTTAATTCTCTTATAAATAACATATAGTTATGCTAGGGACTAGCAAAAGATAAGCATGGGGGTGTGATGTAAACATGTTTATATCACATAAACTATCTATTTATGCATATTCTTAAGCATAGAATTGCATCACATACTATAAATATTGCATAACATGCATCATCTTGCATTAAGGTTAGTCTGAATACAATGTAGATTAATTGTCTCCTTGTATGGCCAGGGATAGAGCAACTTGTTAATCAGGGCCTTGGATCGAAGATCCAACCGTATGGATCTGATTAGGGCGATGATTGGAGTTCAACGACTTCAAGATCGCCTTGATTGGACATCCTAGCACCAGATAGAGACTGAGGAATCCTAAAGATCAAGGGTCAAGATGGTGTTAATTCATACTTCAGACGATAAATTCGACCACACGGATAGGTTTGAATCGAAGATCACAGCCTAACGGCGTGAAAATCGGTCCAATCTGACACTCATGGCACCATCTACAATACTCAGAAGATGGACGGCCAAGATGGCACCACGTGGCACCATCCAAGCCGCCCAACTAGTCCAAGGACCTGCCTCCACTTCTCTTCTTCACCCGCTCGACGAATCTGGGCCGTTGGATCATCATCCAACGGCCGTAGATCACGCGCGCACAAATCATGTGCTCGCCTCAAGAGGGAGCACAGCGTAGCGGTCGAGCACCCCTTCGCGAGCGAAGGGTGCATGTTCGAGCCGCGCTGCGCTTCAAATTCAGAGGGGCTGCAGGTGCGGGTGTGCCATCACAGCCATGCGATCGACATCGAGCGGTGCGGATCAGTCAATAGTGCCCACGCGCGATTAGACACGTAGCACGAACACCTGATTACACGCGGGCGCTTGACGCTGGCGAGGAGCAGTTTAAGCCGTCTAATCTCTTGATCGGACGGCTGAGTGTGCGCGAACGTGCGTATACGTTGAGAGAATGAAGGCGAGGGGGCGCGTGGGCGATGCGCACATGTCAGCCACATTCAGGTTCTGAATTAATGTTTTTGATGTTGAAATGTCCAAAATGCCCCCACTCCTTGCAACTATAAAAGGAGACCCCTACCCTACGAATTTCTCATCCCTTCTCTTCTCTCACCCCTTTCAAAGCTGTAAGAGCTTATCCCACACCCGAGATGCTCCTCTACAGTAGAAATCTTAATTTTTCCACCTTCGTCCCAGTTCGTGGAGCATCCAGCGGTTGTCCTCTCTCTGCATTCGAGAAGTGGATCTCGCAACGACAATGACGTGCTGCTTCATTCCCATTCCTCCTGCTTCGTTCTCCTTCTTCTCGCTCCATTCCCCATCTTCCAGGCATCGTCCCGTCCGACTCGTCCTCTAAGCGATCGTCGAGAAGGATGCTTCTCTCTCCATTCTCTTTACTGCTTTCTAGAGTAGATTTATTTCTTTCTAGTGTAATCATTTCCCCCTTTCTAGTCGTAATGAGTAGTGTAATGAACAATTTCTGATAATGAAATCTATGTTTATTCTACATCCCTTTTTGCTTTTATTTGTAATATTCTCTCTCCCTCTCCCTCCTATTCATTATTTGTTAAATAGATAGTTTTCGACTAGCTAATCTGTTTCGTGACAAACAAATAAAATGCGTATTTTTAATCAAACATCCACCTCCCTATGTTCGACCCGGAACTTCTTTATGACTTTTCGGTATAAATTTTATCTGTTGAATGGATTTCTTCGCAACTCGAACTACAACGACGGGTTTTCAAATCCAATTGCGAATGCGCAGCTTTCCACACCAACACGTGGACACACGCGATCTCAATCATGCGATTAGCTGTGAACGGCCCAGATCGTCCAATCGGGTGCACGCGTAATTGGACGCCCAGTTTCACACTTGATCTCACACGTAGGTGTGCGAAGCTAAAGCGGTCAAGATGCAATCTGACCCATCCGATCTCGTGATTGGATGGCTGAGACTGCTTGCACATGCGCGTGCATTAGACATGTGAGAGAGGAGGAGGCGCATGCGGCGTGCGCATAGGTTGCCCACGATAGGTCTTTAATGACGAATAAATCCATCACTAAAGACCTGATATTAATGTTTTTGAATATGGAATGACCAAATTTCCCCCAATCCTTGCAACTATAAAAGAAGACCCCTACCCTACAAAATTCTCATCCCTTCCTCTCTTCTCTCACCCCTTCCAAAGCTCTAAGAGCTTGTCCCAAATCGGGGATGCTCCATTAGAGTTAAAATTAGAATTTTCTGACCTTCTCCCCCCTTGGTGGAGCATCCTGCAATTGTCCTCTCACTCCATTCGGGAAGTGGATCCCGCGACGACAACGATGTCCCGTCTCGGCCCCAGTTCTTCTTGCTTCATTCTCCTTCTTCCTGCTTCGTCCTTCATCTTCCAGGTGCCGCCCCGTCCAGCTCGTCCTCCAAGCAACTGTTGAGGAGGATAACTTCTCTCTATCTTCTCTTTTACTGCTTTTTAGTATAGATTTTCTGCTTTCTAGTATAGATTTCCTGCTTTCTAGTGTAGTGAGTAGTTGTAATTGTAATGAACATCAGTTTGTGGTAATGAAATCCATGCTTATTCTATCTCTATTTTCTCTTTATTTGTAATATTCTCTCTCTGTCTTCTATTCTTTATTCTTTAAGTAGATAGTTAGTTTAGTTTTAATTCGACTAGCTAATCTTCTTCGTGACAATTAAACAAACGAATATTTTTAATCAAACGTAGCCTCCCTGTGTTCGACCCAGAATTTCTTTACGAATTTCGATAAAATTTTATCTGTTGACTAATTACTTGGCAAATCGAACTACAACGGGTTTTCAAATCCAACTCTGATCACTAGTTTTCTACTTTCAACAATCAAACACACCACTTTTTTTCGAGCCCCTCTTGACTTAGGTACCTCCATTAATATCATTCCCCCAATCTTATTCAAGAAATCTTAATTCGGTGATTTTAAACCTATTAAGATTCAATTTCAATTGGAAGACCGATCTATCATTCAACCACGAGGAATTTTTGAGGATAGTATGGTTAAGGTCCAGAATTATCTATTTCTGGTAAACTTTCTGGTCCTTGACATAAAGGTACCTGATGCTCTCATTAATTCCATCCTTGGAAGACCCTTTCTGATTACCGCAACAGCTAATATCAACTCTCATTCTAGGAAAATGAATGTAAGTTGCAGTAACCAGATTTTTTCATTAGATTTATTTCAAGCTTCCAAGAGGTCCATTGATCATGACATTTTTTAGGACACTAATAATACAATGGAAGCAATATTTGAGAAGTCGATGTTGATCAAATCCTACTCATCTCTGACCACCATGGATCTAGATTTTATTAATGATTATGTGATCCAAAACTTTTCAGATCAACTAGGGTTTGACTTTTATTCTTTCAATCTTCCTGATTTTTCACCAAAAACATCCACACTAACTTCACCCACCCTACATCTCACTGACTACTTTCTCCCTCCCTTTCCATTGGACCTACCACTTGACCCACATGACTCTGGCATCTTACATGAACTTAAACCATGGCAAGACCCGGGTCATTCTTCCATTTTTCCATTTCATTTTGATCCTGATTTCTTGACCAATCATCTTCTTAGGGATCTTGAGGAAGACACATTTCTTGAGGACATTCAAGTATCCAACTATTTATAAGATTGTCCGTCTTCTGTGCATACCTTCACGCCCAGCTGAATGGTGTTAAAGATAGCACTGGATGGGAGGTAACCCATCATTTTTCCTACTTTCTTTTTCCCTTTCTCTTTCTAGGTTTTAACCATCCTAAACCCGATCGCCTTTCATTAAGGTGATTCCTTCTCCCTCCTAATGCATGAGGACATTGCATATCATAAGCATGGGGGGTGTTTTTAAAATTTTGACGATCGATTTAAGATTTTCAAAACCTAAAAATATGCATTTTTTTTCTTTTGTCATTTTCTTGTTTCCTGCTTACATACTCAAAAACAATTAAAAACATTGAAAACTTTTTGAGAAAAATTTTAAAATCGAGACTAAGGATGATAACTCACTTTTGCTACAATAGGATTTTATCTTTAACAAACTAGGGATGAGGATACGGATCTAATCATTAGAATTTCAGAGTCTATTTTTAGACTAGATCAGATATCCTTCTCTAAAATTTCACCTAAACTCATGATAGTTCAGGTGACTTAATCCTCTTTTATAAAATGGAAAGTATCTGTCTTAGTTTCTGATTCAAAAACTTGCATTTCATGTGAAACTTCCTATGTCAAATTTCACACACAAGCTAACACCTAAAAATAACTAAAAATTAGAAAAACCCCCTTGTTTGGCCTTAGCAAAAGTCTGAAGCAGTTCATTGGTTTGAGTTCCCACTGTCGAGAAGGAGGAAAATGCCTCCTTTAAGGATGCGATGTCAACATGTTATCTCCTTGTCGCTGCTTTATATCTATATTACATATCTTTAGACGGAGCATTAAAGCGCATTTTTGCAGCTCAAGTGTCTTGGACAATGCTCTACCTATAGTGTTGGAGCAAGAGCTTGAGTTTGCTTAGAGCGCCCCTTTACACTGCATTGTGCTTTGAGGTTGTGAGCTCTTGGGTGGTGTCATGGACAGTGCTGTCTCGAAGTACTCATGCCAGAGCCCCCTCGAGGATTGGTAATGGGAATGATGATCCCGACACATCTATTGTAAGACTAGGCTAAAAATAAGCATGGGGAAAAAAAGAAAAAAAAAATTAAACCAAAAACACGCCCTTATAAATGCTAGCTTTTCACAAGCATGGACACAAAGTTTTAAAAGTTATTGTAAGTTGCAAATTAGTTTCAAGAGCTAGAAAAATCCTAAAAATAAAAACTTCAAGTCATCTGAATTAACAAGGGGTTAATCTGTGAATATTTTGGAGGATATATTGATCCTGTTTTTGTCTAATTTTTGGATTCGAAAATAAATCCCAATGTTTATCCTTAACAAATCCCGTACCTCCTGTGTCTGGATCATTCTATGTCCCGTAATCTCTTTCTCCTCAAAAGTCGAAAAAATTAGACTTCCCAAAAATTTTGTTTTGTAAAAATTAAAGTTTCGCTAGGAGACTAGCAAAAGATAAGCATGGGGGTGTGATAAACGTCAGTTTATCATCATTCGTATGCATTAAAACAAACTTAGCTCTTAGGATTTTTCTCCGCAAATGGGTCTTTGGGTTGCATTTTGGAATTAATTAGGTTAGGCATGCATTGCATTTTTTATTGTGTTTTTGATGTGTTTTTGTAAGTGTTAGGGATAAACAGATTGTCAAATACCTAGAACCCTAGCACTTAGGAAGGCAACTGGTGAAGGAGAAGCTTAAACCAGCTGGAACTTAGCTTGATCCAGCTCACCATAGCTGTAATCCAGCTCACTTGAACTAGGGTTAGCTCATCCTAGTTCCATTCAGCTCATCTCAGCTGAATGGCAGCTTAAGAGAGCTCATCTTAGCTCACCTTAACTCAAGTCAGCTCAAATCCAGTTCAACTTAGCTAGGTCTAGCTCATCTCAGCTCCTATCAGTTCACTAGAAACTCTAGCTAGCTCAGCTAAGTTGACTGGAGTTCACCTTAGCTCAGGACTAGCTACATCCAGCTCCACTCAACTCCAATTGGCTGAAGATGACTTCATCTTATCTCAGGAAGCTCAAGTATAGCTCCCGGGGACTCAGCTTAGCTCAACTTAGTTGAGCTAAGCTACCTTAGCTACCTCAACTAGCTAGGTCCTCCTCGGGATTGCAATGTTATAGCTAAGTTTGGTATTAGGTTGTGTATATGATGCTGGGGCCAGGGTTTTAGGGTTTGAGTTGGGGGAGGGTTAGGGTGGTTGGGTTGGGCTAGGGTTTGGACGGTTGGTTTCGGTTAGGGTTTAGGGTTTAGGATTTGACTTGAGCCATGGTTTGCACATTTGGTTTGGGTTAGAGTTTGGGAATGTGGTTGTGTTGGGTTGGTTCGGGTTGTGCTATGGTTGATAAATCATTCTTAAATTATCCTTTTGTCTTCCATTTAAGCGTATCCTCCTAGGGTTTAGGATTAGAATTTGTTATTTAATTAATTTTACTTTTAAAATTGTAGGTTATCAGTGTCGGGTACACTCGGAGGCTTTAGCAGTTTGAGGTTATCAGTGTCACCCGTCAAGACTTATGATCATATTATACAGACAATGCAGGAAGTGTATGTATACCTCACTTACATGCATAATGTGTTGTCTTTGTAGCATGTCATAAGACTCGATCGACTTTAGTTCAGTGAACTACCAAACTAAAGAAGGTCTTTAAAGATTTGATCTCAACTTAGCTTTGCTCATTACATGTAACCATATGCGGTGAAATTTCGGTTGCTTCTTCCTGTTCTTCTACGATATACCAACTAATTTTATCTAGTTTCCTGCGGTGCCCTTAATTGGGTGTTAAAGGAAATCTACTTAAGGTTAGTATTGGGGGGTATATTGGAGAAGTGCAGGGAGATGCTGCCAAAATTTCACCACACTAAGGTTACATGTAATGAGCAAACCTAAGTTGTGATCAAATCTTTGAGAATGAGATATAAAGTGAAAATCTTAATCAGGATACACATCATTCGGTCATTTCCCTTCCTAATAAGTGATTTGTTTACATTATATTTTAGGTTATAATGGATAAATCTTGGTTTGGATTGCGAGGTTCAGATTACGCCAGATATAAAGATGGAGTAATTTCATTCCTGGATTGGACCTTTGATGACGATAGGAAGATATTTAGGCGAGGAGGTCAATTTGAGAATATCTTCTACCCATGAAGAAGATGTTTGAATGGTTCCTTGCATGATCGTAATACTATGCTCGAGCACTTGATTTGTAAGGGTGGTGGCAGCATTACACTACTTGGGTAGCTCATGGAAAGGAATTGACTGAGAAAGTCATAAACAATGAGAGCACTGTTGATGAAGAGATCGATGAGGAAATTGGTGATAGTGGAGGTGAAGAAATACAGTGTCAATGGGTGGGCGAACGGGTCGGGATGGCTGTTGCGAACGATTTCAAGCTCTGGTACAAGTACTAGAGGTCGAGTCGGCTGTTCCAACTCTGAACTCAAAGTGCAGTAAACGTAAAGCTCAAAAGAATGATCAGAAGGATCTCAGGTTTTTTGAAATGACAAGTTGCCTCCCGTTAAGCGCTACATTCAATGCCTTCAGCCAAGCAAAAAGTGGTCATGGAGGAGTGGTCAAATTAGATGAATTTTGTAGAATAAGCACCTTGATCAAAAGCCTGGTTGGTCCAACCAGGTGCTTGTTTAGATCGATAGGCTGATGATGCAGCCCAAACCCAATCTAGTGTGTTGATGGATGTGGATCAAGAGATATGGTGCCCACCAGATATTCTAAAGCTCAAATGGATGTGGAAATGAAAACCTAGGGTTTGGCTGATTCGAATCAGCTTGGTCAGAGTAGGGATCCTCAAATGAAAAAGAGTCTGTCGAGGATGTAGGAACCCTACGAAAGTGATCAGAGAAAGATGGGATGTGTTTATCAATCTGATCGATGTCTGAATCCCAATTAAAAGATGGAGAGTAATCAGGCGTGACCGGATCAGAGAGAGGAGATTCAGAATAGAAATTGATTCCAGTTGCGTGTCGAGGGTGGGATCAGATTTGAGCGGGTTCCGTATGTGCTGTAGAAAAGGTGGCTTCCAAGAGAACTGTGTGTGAGGGCTCCTCTAGAAAAGGTTCAAAGGTAGGTGTATCTAGAGAGTCTTTATAGAGCCCATCAAAATCAAATGTAAATGCCTGGAGAGTGCTTATAGGATCATGAAAATCAAAGTCAAGAAAAGATTCAAACTCTGAATTACATACACACTCGGCACTTGTAGTTTCTAAATCCTGTAGATCATAAAGGAATGATTCCATCTAAATGGAACCGGATTTTGAATCAATGATCTCAGAATCAAGGACCTCAGAGTCAGAGTCGAAGAATGGATCATGGATGCTGAGGTCGTAAATTGGCTCATAGTCGCCAGGAAACAAAGATTCTCTGAAACTAGAGTAAGATTCGAAATCGTCGGAGAACTTGCGAAGATCATGTTCTGAACTTGATTCCAAATCAGACATTCCACCACAGAGTGAATCGATATGTGGAGAAGCAGCAACCTGACTTGGATCTAACCTAAACTCAGAATCCGAACTCAAACAGGTGTCCCTGTTAGGCATGTGCTTGGGTTTTTGGCTCCTAGGAGAGACGCAATTGAATCCCAACTCTTCCAGCTCCTTGGTTTCTGTGTCGTAAATTGTCGTGACTTCCAAAAAATCGATCTGTGTCTCAGAGGAAGTTGGAGAGGTGTATTCATCAAATACAGGTCCAAGATCATATTTCAAATTCAAAATCTGACTTTCATCATTTTGGGCCTCATGATTATACCAAGTAGGCTCGAATCCAAATTCTAGGTTAAGGGTAAGGATTGGATCACTAGAATCTAGGCTAGGCTCTATAGGGATGTCAGACTCATTCTCGAGAGTCACCTTAACAGGATAAGGCTCGGGATTTACATTCCCGAGAATGTCTGTGTTAAGCTGATCATCACAGGTGTCGGGGAAATCTAAGCTTGGTGAACCAGGCTCTTGATTTTCTAGGGCTGGCTCAAAATCGAGAACACCTGCAATTGGATCCTCCCCACCGTCATTAAGATAAGGAATGTCAATTACTATGAAATTTGAATCTTAATTCATTCGAGTTGGGGGTCCATAACAACTAGGATCATCTAACGCAGGCTCGAGAGAAGCTTTAGAATCACTCCAAGATGCCTCATCAATGGATTTTCTTAATAGGCTTAGAACATCTGCACGTTGCTCAATGATATCTTGGTGTATCTTCCAAAGTGATGGATTTGCAAAGCAATGTAAATCCTCTATTCTATGTAATTCGTAAACTTCATTGAATTATGGTATGAGGGTCTCTTGGGTTGAACCATTTCCTAGTTGAGTAAGCAATAGTTTAACATGGTTCATAATGAATTCTATTGTTTCTGGGACATTAACCTGAATCATGCTGGCTGGATAATCTTCAAAATATCTAAGTGCAGCCTCAATTACTTTGTCTTTTATGATCATTTTGGATTCAGATTTCCTAACTGGCCTTTCCCAAGTTTCCAGGTTGTAAAAATCAGGTGGTGGAATCAAGGTGTAGAATCACACTCAAGATCATATTGGAATTTGATTAGATCTGAAAGAAATTCCTAGGAAAATCTAATGAGGTCTCTTAGGTTAAAAACCTAATGGCCTTCCTGTGTGTGTGCTCTAGAGAAAAGATGAGGGACTAGATGTTGTTTGGACCCAATCAAGGCACCCAAAGATTTTTGGATGACTAAGGCAATTTCGAGGTGGTTGATACTTCTGAATAAGAAATCTGCACATCCGAGAAATACTTGGGCAGCCAGGAAGGGAGAGACCCGCAAAGACCCCTACACGGTAGAGCATCCCCACGGGTTATAGGGTTTCCCCCACCTGACCTTCCTTGTCACTGCAATTCGAAGTAGACTAGAATGCATGGTCTTAAGATCTTACGTCTACCAATTTATTCCTAATTTGTGCCTTGGATTTCACTTGATTAGAAGTTGATTTGACATGTGACCTAATTTGGAGGTTGGTAGGCCCATAAAGAAGACCAACTTCACCTGACCTGCTCTAAAGATGGCAAAATGAAATCTAGGTCAATACCTAGAAATCACCCTAAATGACTCAGTTTATTAGGTCCAAGATTTTAGGGTTCAAGTGAATTTAGAGCCTGATTTTTAGGGTTCTTAATTAGATCTTCTCAAATAGGGGCTTGGGTAGCACACAAATGCGGGAGGGTTAATTTCCTTTAATGCTGGCAAATGTGAACTAACACAAATGCAGGCTCTATTTCAAGTCTAATAAATCCCAAAATGTACACCTTGGACTTCAAACAAGAAGGTGAGTAGTCCAAGATGCTCAGAATTTAAGAGTAATCCCCAATAGGTACAGGCAATTTGGGTAGGGAATTCTAAACAAAATCGCTTCACACTTCAATCAGATACGAAAATTTTTTCGCAAATCAGAAAACTTGCCTTTTTTTAAAAGATGATTTACTATGAAAATAAAGCAAGTAGTTCCTAATTAGTTTTGTTTCCTTTTCTCTCTTCCAAGGATTAGGATATTAGGGAAGAAGAGAGATTACCTGCCCTGGAGTGGTTGAATTGCACGAAAGTTCGCCTCGTGAAGTACCTCGCAAAATCACAATAAACAAACAGGGCAAGTTAGTGCTTAAATATAATCAATTAAATCAATGACTAACGGTGAATTGTGCGTTGCTCCTCAGCAACGATGCTAAAATGTTGAACACAGGAAATTCAGAAGATTAAAGTGTCTCATTGCAGTAAAGTTTCCTAAATCGCTCTTCAACAAATAGAATTTATTACTCGAATTCAAAAAGTATCCGAGGTCGAACAGAGGGAGCAAATATGAAATTCATGCACTAATCTTTAATTAAAATTAATGAGCATAATTAATTGAGTATTCAAAATAGCTATTCAATGAATAATAACCTGTCACATTATTTATTCAATGTATCTAGAGATTGCATGGAACAAAAAGAGAATAAAAAATAATGGTGATTTAGATCACCACTATTCCTCTTAATTAAGCATGCATGCAATTATTCAATTAGAATTCAATTGTAAACTATAGTACTTAAATTATTCAACAGTAATTTAAATAATGCCACAGTATTCTCAATCAGGTCAGACGTCGAGTCTGATGACCATACGACTTAACAGCACAAGCACCAGGCTTGTTAAAGCCTTTCCTCTTCTTTCTCTCTCTCCTTGCCTTCAGCTTCTCTTTCTTCCCTTCGCAGCACAAGGGAAACAACCTCTTCTACGGCTAAGTGTCACACAGGGACATTCTTCAGAGAGCAAAACCCCACTTCCCCGCACACACTCTCTCTCTTTCTTTCCTCTCTCAAACCCAACGCATAGTCGAATCCAAACTCAAGCTAGTCGGGTCATGAGCATAAGGGACCAGGCCCACGTGGTGTAAACCGCGGGCGAGGCGTGTGTTCACAAGGCGAAATCGATGTTTAAAATAATCGCATTGCAGTATAGTCGAAATTGCTTTGAGAACAAATATAATTTTTATTACTCGAAAAAGTTCCGAGGTCGAACATAGGGAGCTATATGGGATTTAGAAATCAAGATCACAATTCAAACTTAAAAGAATATGCAATAATATCAGTATCAATGTGCAAAAATATGGGAGTAAAATGGTGATTTAGATCCCCAAATACTCTTACAATATCACCAAGAAACTCAATGTAAATGTATATGCAATGAGAGCTAATTCGTCTGATGAGGAAATCAGACTACTTAAAGTTGTCTACTTTCTTCTTCTATTTTCTTCTTCTCTGTGTTTGGTTTCTCTGTCTTCTCCTTTCTTCTTTTTCTCTTCTTCAACTATGTCCTCTTCCTCTCTTTTTCTTCTCTTCAGGCCTTCACCTCTTCTTCTTCTCTTTTGCTTCTTCTGCCCTTAGCTCTTCGTCTTCTTTCTTCTTTCCTTGTTTGACTCTTCCTTTCTTCTTCTTCTTCTTCTTCTTCTTCTTCTTCTTCTTCTTCTGCTTTGGCCTCCTCCTACTCCTCTTCTTCTTCTTCTTCCTTCTTCCTTTGGCTTTCTTCTTCTTCTTTAGCTTCAGGCCTCCTCCTCAGAATTCGGCTAAGTGTCAGCCGGAGGTTCCTGTAGCAAAACCCTCCCCCTACCCACGCAACTCTCCTCCCTTTTTCTCTCGTAGGATCTGCTCTCCCAGAGCCATAGGTGTTCGAGTTATCGGGTAGGGCACGTACCAAGATCCAGGCCCATCAGTGTGTGGTGGTGAGCAAGGAGTGTAGGTCGGGTTGGGTCAGGCCAAGTCCGCGGGAAAGGTGTCACGAACGAGGCTGAGTGAAGGTGAGAGGGACCTCACCCCGTGGTAATTGAGGTGAACAGTTATAGGTAGTTTTGCAATTTATGCGAGTGCGGGCGTCTCTTCGAACCCGAGGTGGGACTAAATGTCCCACCTTCCTTCCACGCAGCGCAATAGAGAGCATCCTTCACAATTGCCTCAACTGCTGAGGCTTTCGACTGCAATTGAGGTCTTGGGTGCGTGCGCAAGAGACTTCCGCACACCCTGGGTCTTCAACCTGGGACAGCAAGCACCTGGGGCAACCTCAAGCAAGCTTCGAGCTTGCTCGCCAATGGGGAACAAGCATTCAGGGAGCGTTGCCGGAGCACGACGGATGTGTTGGGGGTGGTGGCGTGGCGTGACAGTGGTTGTGAGTGCGTGCCTAGGGAAAACTGTGTGCGTGTGATTGGGTGTGTTCCGGGGTGCTTGTGAGTGGATGTATGGGTGAATGAGGAGAGGGGAAATGCTTAGTGAGGTATGGTGAAGGGTTTAGGCTTGTCAGCGAGGGTTTTGGTGGCCTGTGGAGGTGGAATGGCCTCGCCGAAGGGGGTGGTCGAAGATGGAGGAGATGGAGGTGTGAAGGGGTGTCAGTGGCAGATTTTTGAAAGTAAAGGGTGGAGAAGGAAGTAGAGGGGACAGGGGACTTAGCTAGGAAGTTGCTGAACAAAGGGAGGCAGTGAGGGCATCGGGTCTGGTGTGGCTGAAGCTGGAGATGAAGGCAGCTCCAATGAGGTGGGAACGACGAGGATGAAGAGGAACGGGTGTCTGTTGGTATGGTGAGACAGGGAGAACAAGGAGGAATCCACCGTAGGTATGGCAGTCGGATGATGAGAAAGAATAAGGGGATCGCCAGATGTCAAGGAGCCTTCAGCCGTGAGAAGGAGAGATGAATTGAGGGGAATCATGGTTGAATTTAAGCGTGGAGAATGCGAGAGGATCTGAGCTTCTTTAAATAGGGATCTGAGTTGCGGTTAGGGCTTGGGAAGCAAGCTTCCCAAGATTGGAAGGTCGCTGGACTTGAGAGCTGTTAGGATACCCAAATCTCTTATGCGTTCGCATGAGAGATTGGGAGGGAATTATAGCTCATCAATGGGTTCATACTGAAGGGAATTTCTTAGAGAATCTCCCTTCCAATTTTGGAAGGGATTCTCCAAGTAATCAAGGAGATATTCCATGTCAAAGGTTGCCGGAGTAGGTTTCCTCCGCGATAATGGTGGAGGGACTTAAGTGTGAAGATGATGAAGAAGTTAGGAGGCTATTTGCAAGGTTTTTGAAAGTTAGGGGTAAAAATGTAATCAGATAGGACCTTTTTGCAAACTAGGTCAAGACAAGTTCCCCTTGGGTCCAAATTTTGGTACAAACCTAATTTGGACGTAAGAAATCCAATGGCGAAGTTGGATTTTGGTTTTGACCACTTTTGAATGGGTAATTTATGCAAAAGCCTAAATTAAGCTAAATATCTATCTAAGACTCCATTTTAGGTCAAGATGAGTTCTAATGGTCAAATTGAAAGTACTAAACCCTAGAGAATATTTTTCTATGATTTTTAGAGGGTTTAAGTGAATTTTATCCTGATCAGAACCTCGGTTAATTAAGTGGGTCTTTTTTTAGGCTTTTAAAAGTCATTTAATTCTAAGAACACACACAAACCCTTTTCTGTCTGATCCAACCCACTTGTTATCTTATTAAGACCATTTGACCTTTATTCAGCCCTTGAGAAAACCCATGGTTGTACTGCATCCAAGATGTGATGGTAAAATTATAGTTTTACCCCTAGTTTCTTATTTTTCTCTCAGAATGGTTATGCAAAGAATTTTGACCTTCAGTTGGTTATGTAGGAGAATTTATTGACTTCATTGGGTCAAAATGAGATAGTTAGGACTCATGATGGTATTCCCATCAGTGTGCTAATAGGTTGGGTAATTGGTGACAAGTGTATGGGGACCCGAACCCCTGTGCTTGGGCGATAAAGCCACAGCACAAAATCAACTTATGCGTAGTTGTGCAGGCATCTGTTCACATGTGGCACTAATGCCACGCCTTCTTGGCATGTGCCGGCGGCAGGGAGACGTCTCCAATTGCAGGTGGAATCGAAGGTGTGGCCTCCAATCGACAACCTGTGATGAAGCCTAGAGCAACTTCGCGTCTTCTGGGTTCAACACCTGGGGCTCGTGTGGCTTAGAACACGAAGAATGAAGGTGACGATAAGGCGCGGCAGCGGAGCTTCAGCGTGTACCCTGAAACATGAATACGGGCGCGAAGGCCCCAATCCAAAGGTTCTGGAGTGTTACCGGACCACATGGAGTGCGGTGGTGGTGGTCTTGTGGCGTGAGAGTGCTTGAGGTGGTGCGTCGAGGTTGGTGGAGGTGGACGGCAATGGGTTTGTTCGGTGAGGAGATTGGGTGGATGGATCGGCGAAATAGGAGAGGGGTTTTGGTCCTGGTGGAATAGTGGAGCTTTTAGGAGTGTTGGCGAAGCTTTCAGAGGTGTGACACGTGCGGTGGACCTCACTAGAGGTTCGGCCGGAGGTGATACGATGGTAGATGGTGGTGAAGTTGAGCAGTTATTTTTAGATTTTGAACATAGGAAAGGACCTAGAGAACTAACAGGGACCTAACTAACCTAACTTTAAGTGGACGAAAGGGACGGAGAGGCACCAGCTTTGATTGGCTGGCGCCATGGAAGGAGGATGCTCTGTGAGGGTGATGGCAAGGAGGAAGGGGTCTGAAGGCCTTCTTTTTGGCTGGCAAGTGACGGAGGAAGATGAAGCATAAGAAGGATGGGCCAATTTGGCCGTTGACCGTTCGTAGGACGACAGAAAGTGAGATCACCAGAGCTTCGGTTGGAGCGAGCTAAAGAAGGGAAAGGAAGACTTGTTGTGGCTCAAAACCTAGCTAAGGAGGTAAGACATGACTTGGGCATGCTTTTATAGACCATAGGAGGTCCTTCCAAGATTGGAAACCAAGCTTGGAAGCTTGGAAGCTTCATGATTTTAGGAGACCCAAACCTTCAAAAGGTTTGCACGAGCTTTGGATTAGGAATTAGAGCTTCGTACATGTTTCAAATGGAAGGCAACTTCCTCAGGAATCCCCCTTTATATTTTGAGAGAGATTTATTAATCAATCAGGGATATTTCTTCAATCAAAGGTCGCCAGTGAAGTAGGTTAAAGATTTGATGGTGGCGAGGACCTTTTGGTGGAGAAGACAAAGGTGGGGGTCTATTTGCAAAGAATTTAAAAGTTAGGGGCATGTGTGTGAGAGAAAAGACTTAGCTGGACCAAAATGTAAACTGAGTCAAGTTGATCTCTGATTGGGCCCAAATTTTGGTACAAACCTAATCTGAACCCAAGAAATCTAATGGTGAAGTCAGATTTAGGTTTTGACCAAGTTTGACTAAGTAATTTGCGTATAAACCAAAATTATGGCAACTGTCTGTCTAAGACTCTATTTTAGGTCAAATTGGGATCTAATGGTCAAATCAAAGATACCAAACCCTAGATAATATTTTTCAACGATTTTTAGAGGATTCAGGTGAATTTTATCCTGACTAGAACCTCAGTGAATTAAGCAAGTCTATTTTTAGATTTTCAGATGTCATTTAATTCTCGTAACACGTGAAACCCATTTCTATCTACACGAACCCTCTTATTAGACTTTAATGCATATTTGACCTTTAATAAACCCCTGGGAAATCTCGTGGTTGTTCTGTATTCAAGATATGATGGTAAAACTATAATTTTAACCCTGGTTTCTTGTTTATCTCTCAAAATGGATATGCAATGATTTACGGTCATCTGGCGATTATGTAGGAGTATTTATCTGTTAATTATGAATAATTAAAGTTAGTTATTGCTGATGATTACGTTATCATCAGCTATCTCATGGAGTGTAGTAATTTTATGTCCATGTACATGAATGAAACAGACAACGCTTTAATAAACTTGAAAGGAATTATGAGGGAGAATACAATGACAGTGATGAAGAATACTTGTCAATTTTTAATATCAGAGGAAGGTCGATCTTTCATACAGAGTACAAGGCTATTTTAAAAAATGACAAACATTACGCGCATCTATGTATTTTAAAACAAATTCCTAAAATCGATCAATTTTACGAGGAATTCGAACGATTACCTATTTCTAGGATAAATGAATTTGACTTCTTAGATTTGTTTAAAGACCAAGTTCATCAATTGAAAGAGGATAATGACCCATGATGGGTACCAAATTTTGATATAATTGCTGATTCACCGTTACATTATACACATTACCACTCTGGGTATATAATAAATGAGTTCAGATTCAGAATAAAAGAAATTGATGATAGGAAGGTTACACAACAGGCCGGGGTTGTTGATTCAGATCTTTCCACTGGTCTAGATAGATACTATGGTAAAATCAAAGAAATTGTGTAGATCAGCTTCAGATATAATCATAGAGTTGTCCTATTTAAATGTCATTGGTTTGATTTTTTAAAGAGGGCACCAGTTTCAAAATTGATAAGAAACACAATTTCTTGAGTTTAAATCCTAATCGTCAAATTCTTCAGTCTGATTGGCGTGTCAAGTGGCATAAGTTTTGTATGTCCCCAATAATTGCCCAAGGGGATGGGTTATATCCATAAGAACAATACCGTGCGATCATTTTGACACACAATCTGAAGCATACCAAGAATTAACAGAAGAATGTCATATAAATTAAAATGTAATAGATGTGGACATTTAAGGTTAGTAACAATTTCTTTACTTTGTTTCATTTCTGTTTATATCAAATTCATATTCAAATTTAAGAAACCTAAACTAAAACTGGCATTTTCTATACATTATAAATAACTAAACTTAAACCAATCACACACACATGTTCAAATTTTTTATTCTTGCTCTACTAGCATTTTAATTACTTTTGTTTTTCAAATTACAGGTTATCGGTGACGTGCATACTCGGAGGTTGTTGTACTCAGAGGTATAATTTCAATATTTTAAATTTAATTGGATGAAATTATAAGTTTTTGCTAGATATGGGGGAAACCCTGTAACCTGTGGGAACGCTCTACCGTGTAGGGGTCTTTGCGGGACTCCCTCTCTGGCTACCCAGGTAATTCTCAGGTGGACGATCTTCTGATCCAGGGGTATCATCTGCCCCGAACCTCCATAATCATCCAAACGTCTTTGGGTGCCTTGATTGGGTCAAAAAACATCTCCAGTCCCTCATCTTTTCTCTTTAGAGCACACACATACATTTTCAGTGGGACTCGTTATTCAGATCTAATCACTTCATAACTTGATTCTACATCTTGATTCAAACTCCGATTCTACATCTTGATTCCACCACCTGATCCAAATATGCAGCCAAACCACTTAGGACTACCATTCAAGAAACCTGGATATCGAAGATCCATGAGAGATAAGATGATTGAGGATGCCCTGAAATTCTATGAAAAAGAAGACAAAACCTCAACACCAGCAGAAAACATTCAGGTTGATGTCCCAACAACCACAACCTTTATCATAACTTGTGCCCAAGTACTATTGACAGAAGCCACAAAAGGATCAACCCGAGACTTGCTCATCACAGGATACATTGAGATAGAAAAATTACACAATCTTGAATACCTTCAATGCAGACAAATTCTCGACTTTGGAAGCAACACCAAGATGATCTTGAAAAACGAGAAGAGATAATGAGATTAGTAAAATAAATTATCAACCAGAAGTACCCGTATATACCACAAACAGAAGATGAACCATCTTGGGACAACATCGAGGATCAATCTGATCTCGGGTTTGAGGCACAAAATGGTTGTGGATTCCCAACCCAGATGGAGTACAATGTGTCAGATATTGAACAAGGTTGGGAAGCTCCAAATGCAGGAAAACATAATGTTGAGCCCACTCTAGACCATGAATCACCAGGCTTAGAATCCCAAAACTCCTGCAATAATGAAAGTAGAACAGAACCTCTCGAGGGTGTAAATTCCATCCCTTATTCTGATAAGGTGACCCTCGAAGGTTATTCAGACCTAGATTCTAGTGATTCAACCCACATCCTAAGCCCAGAATCTATATTTGAAACCTATTGGGAACATTTCGAGGCCCCATATAAGGAAGATCAATCTTTCAATGAAGAATATGAGTTTGGGCCTATATTTGACGAATATCCCTTGCCAACACCCTTAGAGGAACTAATCGATTTTTCGGAAGTCATGTCAATTTACGATACAGAAATCAAGGAGTTGGACGAGTGGGGTTTCAATTGGGTCTGCCCTACCAACTTAGAACCTGAGCTTCTACCAGATAAGGACACCTTTTTAAGCTCAAAATTAACATCTAGGCTAGACCCCAGTCAGGCTGCTGAATCTACAGCATATGATTTATTCTATGGTGGAACTCATGATCTTGAATCTCATTCAGATTTTGATTTTCGTAAACTCTCCAATGATTTCAAATCTGACCATAACATCGGAGAAAATCTGCTTCCTGATTATAACAAGCCAATTCTCTTTGAAGCCACCTCCTCCACATATACAGAACCAATCAAAACCCATTCTCTACCCCGACCCGCAACCGGGCTCAATTTCTATTTGGATTTACCTCTCATTGAGTCATTTGCAGATGATTCAACTCCATATCTATACCAGGTATCGGGTATCGATCAGACTGGAAAATAGGAGCCATCATTCTCTGATCACCCTTATAGGGTTTCCACACCATGCACTGATAATTTTTTGGAACCCTACTTTGACCAGGCTGATTCGACTCTACCTAAACCCCAATTTTCACTTCCATATCCATCCGAGCCACATTGCATATGGTGAGTTCCGCATTTGTTGATCTACATCTATCAACCCACCAGACTGATTAGGTTTGGGCTGCATCATCAGCCCACTGATCTTAACAAGCACTTGGTTGGACCAACCAGGCTCTTAATCAAGGTGCTTATTTTACAAAATTTTGCTGATTTGACCACTCCCTCTCCACCCCATGTTCCTCTCAGCTGAAGGCATTGAATTTAGTGCTTAATGGGAGGCAACCCGTCATTCCAAAAATAGAGACTCGTCTGATTATCCGTTCGTACTCCATGTCCATTGCACCTTGAGTTCAGCCTTAGTTGATCCCACCTCTGGTACACATACCAAAGCTTGAAATCGTTTGCATCAGTCATTTTCGACCCATTCACCCACCCAATGTATCTTGTTCTAAGTCCCTGACCTCAACACTATTTCACACCCTCCGTTTACAATGAGGACATTGCAAAACTTAGGCATAGAGGGGCAATAAAGTGCATACATACAGAACCCAGAAAAAGTCAGAAAGATTCTCACAAAAAAATTCACATATGTCAAAAACACAAAAAAATTGAAAAATTATGAAAAAGAACAAAAAAATGGAGGAGGGAGGAAATTTTGTGAGCCACATAATTATAAGGAGGAGAAAAAGAGCAAAAATGACAAAAAGGAGCACAAATGAAAAAGAAAAAGAGATAGTCATTAGTAAGAGATTAAGGGATTAACTAAAGTTCTAGACCAGAGCAAGAAAAGAGAAAAATAAAAGAAAAGTGCTAAGGAGACATAGAAAGAGATTAGCAGGAACGCTGATCTTAGGCCTTCTGGGCTAGACTCTTAGGCTTAAAAATTCACATACCTGCTAAGATCTAGATAATCCTCAAGAGGTTGGGGAAAATGCGAAGCTTAAGTATTAGGTCTAAGGCTTAGGAAGTATTCGACCTCGTTAACTGACCTTCGGTTTGCGGGATTCAGTAACCTAAGCACCCCAATCCACACATAGTATGGTTCAGTGCGCATAAATATCAAAATCACGCAAAAAGCGTTTCAATGTTCTGAAAAAGTCACCTAGATTAGGAGCGGCCGATCAACGCAAGTTGATTTGGACAAGTTCCCGACGCGGAGAGGTGGGAAATTCCCCTAGAAGATGCGTAACAACATATCATCTCCTCGGTGCTTGTCTCTTAGGATATTTAAATATCCTACCGGGGGCATGTAAGCACTCTGGTGGTTCAGATACCATGGGCGGCATTATCATGAAATGTCGATTGCCAGGGTCTGAATTCGGCCATGGAACGCCATGGGTGGGATTATCTCGAAATCTCGAAAGCCAGGGTTCTAGGGGTTGCCATGGGCGGTGCTATCTCGAAGCATCAATTGCCAGGAACCCTTGAGGATTGATGATGGGGAGGAGGAATCTGATACAGATCGTGTTGAAAAGCTAATCCGAATCTAGAAATAAAAAGAAAAGAAAGAGAAAACTCTCCAAACAAATAAATCCTCTATCTCTCTTACAAAAAATGCACTGCAAACTGAACTTAGGCTAAAAATGTCTCAAGCACGGGTGCTTTAACCACAGAGTCCAACAAACCCTAAGATAGTTTCTGCGGGCCTTAAAAACCTTTGCGGAAGACTGAGGCTAAAGCGGGTCAAGTCTGGATTTTGGTTGGTACTTGAGTACCTCTAGGCCTATTGTCGGCATTTTAACCTAATCACAAAAGAAAAAGAAAAGCACTTATCATAACTGATGACAGACACTCAGAGTCTAGAACAGAAGTTAAAACCTTGAAATTTTGCTAAGGGACTAGCAAAAGCTAGGCATGGGGTTATGATGAGAGCCTCATCATGAGTCATAACTAGCTCATTTTGACCTAATCAAGAGAATAAAAGCTCCTACATAACTTAGAGGAGGGCTTAATTGAAGGAATAAGTGTTCTGAGAAGAAAATATAAAATAAGGGTTAAAACTACAATTTTACCATTGCACTACGTAAAAGGGGTTTCTCAAAGGCAAAACATAGGTCAAATGGTCTTAATACGATAAAAAGTGGGTTGATTCAATCAGAAATGGGTTCATGTGAAATCCAGGAATTGAATGACATCTGGTAACCCTAAAACAGACCCGCTTAATTCAACAGGGTTCTGGTTAGGATAAAAATCAACTAAACCCTTTAAAATTCATGGAAAAATATCCCCTAGGGTTTAGAACCTTCAATTTGACCTTTGGAACCTATTTTGACCTAGATTGGGGTCCTAGCTCATCAATTAACCTAATTTGGGTTTTTATGCAAAATATCCAATCAAACATGGTCAAACCTAAAATCCAACTTCAGCATTGGATTCCTTAGGTCCAAATTAGGTTTGTACCAAAATTTGGACCTAAGGAGAGGTCATCTTGACCTACTTTGCAAATTAGTACACCCAATTACATCTTGGCCCCTATCTTATGGAAACCACAACATAAACCCCCCTAACCTCCTCGCCACTCTTACAAGAAGGTCCCTCCACCATTAATGGGGAGAAATCCTACTCTGGCGAGGAATGGAGGGGGAATACTCCCTGATTCCTCAGAGATCTCCTCCCAGATTTGGAAGGGAGATTCTCTGAGGAATTCCCTTCCATCTGAACTCGATCCTAATCCTTGATTTGCACCCAATCTCTCGTGCGAATGCACGAGAGATTTGGGTCACTTAACTGATTCCATCTTCGGTGAGGATTCCCGCACTTGGAATCTTGTCTTCCAAGCACATGAACCCCTGCCAGTGCCTATAAATTGACCCTCAACTCCAGCCGCACCTCCTTAGCTCGACTTGGCTGGAATTCCATCTCAAATTCTTCTTCTCCATCGGCCAAGTGCTCTAGCGAGCTCCGGCAAACCTCCTCTTTCTCGTCGCTCTGCCACAATACCAGTGGTAGAGCTGTCCTCCCCTTCCTCCTCCACGTCGCGCAACACCCGTGCGCACATCCCTAGCCCCATCGTCACCGTCGTCTTCCTCCACTGGACGCCTTCTTCTCTAGCGACAGCAGGTACTGCCAGCCGCCCTCTCACCCCCTTCATCCACTTAATCAGGTTAGAACTGTTCGTCTCTATCCCCTCTTCAATTCCCCTCAACCTATTTCACAAAACACCCCTCGACCACCACTGTCCACCGCCATTGTCCCCATCTCCGGCCAACCTTCGGCGAGGTGCCTCCATCACTCTGCACCCCCACACGTCTCGCCACCCACCTCACAATCTCCGCCACACTCCACTGAACACCTTCCACCCATCCACAGGTCGCCTAACCACCACAAATGCCCCCCGACCTAACCCATAACTCCGACCATAGAGCGACCTAGGCACGCACGCCTAGGCCCCTCCGCGGCCTGCCACCTACCGCCTCACCTTCGCCGTGACACGACAAAGGTCCTCCTGTGGTCTGATAGAGCCGCAAGGCCATTTTTGTGTCGTGTAGGGTCTGAGCACCAGCCGCCAATAGAGATGGCTCGAGGAGGTCGAAAGCTCGCTCCAGGCCGAAGCGCTTCAGGGTCTTAGGTCCAGCAGGTTCGGGGAAGTCTCGCACAATCAGCTGTCCCAGCAATTGGTGCTGCGAGGCCTGCAGCTGCTGCAAGTGGAAGGAAGATCTCCTGCAGGCGTGCGAGCAACAGCGGGTGGAACATTAGTCCCACCTCGGTAAGTCGTGAGGCTTTTGAGTAGTTTAAATTGAATTTGTGATATTGTCTCTTCACCTCTAAATCACTGGGGTGAGGTCTCTCCTCACCTATACACGCCTCATCTGCGATTTCATCCTGCGGACCTGGTAACCCGACCCGACTATCCTCCTGAGCACTCCTCGCACACCACACCCACGCCGGTGCGCTTGGACCCGAGCACGCGACCCGACCCGATTACCCGGCTCTGGGAAAGCGTACTGAAGAGTGATATACAGAGAGAGAGAGACGCGGGTGTGGGTAGAGGGGTAGGTTTTGCTGTCTTCGATTTGTGTAGGGAAGGAGAAGAAGTGAAGCTGACACTTAGTCGCAGAGGAAAAAGACAAGGAAAGGCAAGGCAGAGGGAATAGGCGAAGCCAAAGAGAAGAGGATCTGAAGAAGGAAGAAGAAATAAAGAAAGGGAAAGACAAGCAGAAGAAAAAGAAAAGCTGAAGCCAAGGGAAGCAGAGCCAAGGAAGGAAGAAGAAGAAGACCCGCAGAGAAAAGAAGGAGAAAGAAACTACAGAAGAGAGGCAAGGCAGAAGACAGAGGAAAGAAGAAGGGCAAGAGTAGAGAAAGGAGCTGCAGAGAAGAAACAAGGAAGAAGAAGCACATGGACAAAGAAGAAAAGAACATACGAAAATCAGAAGAAGAAGAAGAAGCAGACAGGAGAAAACATCTTTTTAAGACGTCTGATCCCATGATCAGACGTCCAATTTCTTTATTTTTGCCACAATTAACTTTTAAACTCATGCATATATATATTTTGAATTAAGTTCCAAGTAGTTAAGTGTTCAATTACATTATTGAGATTAGTGAATAAATTCCAATTGCTCCCTGTGTTCGACCTCGGATACTTAGGTTTTCAAGTAATAAATTTTTATTTGTTGACAACGCTTAGTCACCTATACTACGACGCAACTAACTGTTAAAACACAACCAAGCCACGCAAACATCTACTGTACTTGGATACCTAAACTCGATTTAGGATCAATTTTAGGCATCCTTTTGCTGCCCTCTCTTCTCCAGGGTCTGAAACCTTGGTTTCCAGGGAGGGCTATTCTCTTATAGGAGGGTTAGGGCTATTTGTCTTCTTAAGGGTATAACCACTTCACCCAAAGGGGTGGTGGTTAACTCTACCTATTAACCTAACCTTCCTATTGGCACATGCTGGGGAATGTTAGTTGAAGGACGCATGCTGAGGCATGCTAGTTGTCTCACTCGTGCTACCCAGCCAAGGTAGCACTCACTCAACTATGTTATTAACTCATAACTACAAGAAGGAATCTGGGGGGAAAACCCCCCATGCCCCCCTTCCCGGTCGGGCGCTGCCCTCCCTCCATTCACTGAATAACCACCCAAACCCATAGGAGGGTGAGGGAGTATGTATGTTTTTATGGTAGAACCACTTCACCCCAAGGGGTGGTGGTTCCCTCTCCCTGTGACCATTACCCTCCATTAACTCAGGTTTTATTTTATTAAAAAGAAAGATAATCGGGTGCTTCAATCATCGCACCGACTCTCTCTAACCCGCAAGCGCCTAAGGGGGTGCTTGCTTGCCATGCCCTTTGAGAGGGTAGTTTATTTCTCAGCGGCCTACACGAGACGCGGTCCACTAGGTATTCATAAGGTGTATATGAAACGTTAGTAGGTTGCTTGCCCAAGCAGATGGGGTAGCTTGGTCTTTGTACAACTGCTAACTCATTATGTTATTAGGTTTATATTAAGAAAAAAAACATGACAACACTAGGGTTACTTGTTTGTTTTCTTATATATAGAATCCTACACGCGTGCATGCGCACACGTGTATTATTCTTAATATAATAAATTATGTAATTAACTCGTTCCATTACGTTTCACTAGTTTCCCATCCCGAATGGAAAACACATTCAACTCCATTTCACGAGTTAATTCTAGGTTCACTACGTTATTTGAATTCCTTAGCTAAAATAGTTAAGCCACCTCCCTAGTCACATTTCGTATGACTCGGAGAGATGGCACATTTACTACATGCAGGGGTGATGGGAACACCATCATGAGCCCTGACTAGCTCATTTTGACCCAATAAAGAGAATAAATGCTCCTACATAACCAACTGAAGGTCATAATTCACTGCATGACCTTTCTGAGAGAAACACAATAAACTAAAGTTAAACTGTAATTTTACCAATGCAGTACAACCATGAGTTTTATCAAAGGCAAAACAAAGGTCAAATGATCTTAACAAGATAACAAGTGGGTTGGATTTGACAGAAAAGGGTTTGTGAGTACTCTGGGAATTAAATGACTTCTGAAATCCTAAAAATAGACCCACTTGATTAACTAAGGTTCTGGTCATGATAAAATTCACTTAAACCCTCTAAAACTCATAGAAAAATATCCTCTAGGGTTTAGTACCTTCAATTTGGCCATTGGAACACATCTTAACTTAAAATGGGGTCTTAGACAGATATTTGCCATAAATTAGGTTTTTGCATAATTTCCTAGCCAAACGTGGTCAAACCCAAAATCCAACTTCACCATTGGATTCCTTAGGTCCAAATTAGATTTGTACCAAAATTTGGACCTAATGGGAATTCATCTTGACCCTCTTTGCAAAAAGGTCCTGTCTGGTTACATTTCTACCCCTAACTTTCAAAAACCCTTGCAAGCAGTCTCCTAACTTTCTCGTTGTCTTCACAAATAGGTCCCTCCACCATAATAACGGAGGAATCCTACTCCGGCGAGGTTTGAAAGGAGAGTTCTCCCTAATTGCTCAGAGAATCTCTTCCAAAATTGGAAAGAAAATTTTCTGAGAAATTCCTTCTAATCTGAACTCATTAAAGAGCCCTGGATCCTTTCCAATCTCTCATGCGAACGCATGAGAGACTTGGGTCTCTTGAAGCTTCCATCTATGGCGACCCTTCCTTGCTTGGAAGCTTGGCTTCTAAGCACAAATCCCTCTCCAATTACCTATTTAAGAAGCCCAGATCAAAACCGAACTCCTCAGCTTGAAATTAGGTTGGATTCCCTCACATTCCCCTCTCCCCTCCGACCACAACTCTCCGCAAGCTCCGGCGGCCTTTTCCTCACTCACTCGTCGCCCAACCACAATACCAATGGTCGGGTTATCTCCCTCATCATCCTCCGCGTCACGCAATACCGGCCGACGTCGCCTCTACCCCGTCTTTACCGCCGCCTCATCTACGGAGCTTCGTCTTCCCCATGTCCAGCAACCATACCGGCATGGGATTCCTGTCCCTTTTCGTCCTTAGATTAGGTTTCTTAAGTTCCCTATCTTCCCTACTTTCTTTCCCTCTCTCTATTTCCCAAAATCATCCACTGACGCCACTGACCACCGTCACCTTCTCCATCTCCGGTGATACCTCTGGTGAGGTGTTTCCGTCACTACGCACCTTCATCCACCTCATCAACCACCCTACAACCTCCACCACAACTCCCTAATCATTTCCCCTCAATCCAATCACTCTATTGACCACCCAAATACCTCCTCGAACAGACCCACCTTCATCGTCCATTTCCTTCACCGTTCGGCAACCACAGCCACCTTCGCTCCACGCCACGGCCACCATTACATTCGCCGTGCCACAGCGATACTGCTGAACGTTCTGAAGCTGCCATAAGGCCCTTGTTCTTGATTTCAGGTATCTGGCCATGGTCCGCCATTGTTGCTGAGCTTGAAGTAAGCTTCAAGCGGTCCCAGGTCCTACTCTGCTCCAAGGGATAGCCCCAGGCTATGTGGACTTGAGGCGTGCATGCATCCAGGCCCTCAAGCGAAGGCTCCAGCAGTCACAACCCTTCAATTTGGCCAAGCATTGCTGCTGTTGTGCGCACGAAAGGAAGGTGGGACATTTAGTCCCACCTCAGAAGCGGAAAGGTGCCTTCATAGGCATAAATTGTAAAAGTGAAGTAGGCTCTTTGCCTCCAACACTGAGTGTGAGGTCCTCCCCCCGCCCTTCACCGGACTCGTCTACGACACCTAATACGCGGACCTAGCCGACCCGACAACCCGACCTGACCTTACACTCCTCGCTCACCACACACACTGGTGAGCCTGGACCCGGGTCTGTGTTAGGTCCGATTACTCGACCAGCCAAAGGCTCTGGGAGAGCGATTCTGAAATAGAAAAGAGAGAAGGAGAGAGGAGAGCAGCACAGGGGTAGGGGGGGTCTTGCTCTGAGAAGATTACTTCAACACTTAGCCAATTCAGAGAAGAAGAAGAGGAGGTCATACGAAAGAAGAGAAAGAGAAGGCAGACGGTAGAGGAAGAGAAGAAGGAAGAAGCTGAAGAAGAAGAGAAGGCCATAAGCAGAAGGCTCGCAAAGGCAAAGGAAGAAGGAAAAAGAAGAAGAAGCCAACGACAGAACAGAAGAAAGACAGAGAAGAAGAAGACGAAGAAGAAGAAGACGAAGAAGAATCAGAGAAATCAGAGAAAGAGAAATCAGAAGAAGAAAAGGAGAAAAGGCCTGTAGCACAAGACATTTAAGACATCTGATTTTCATATGCTCTCCATTATTTTATCTAAATTTCTTTTTACTCTTCTTATATTCATGCACTACACTCCTAATTATTTTTTGAGTAGTATTATGTGTTCAATTTGCATTTATTGTTGACAGAAGAAGAGAAAGAGAAGGACCTCAGAAGAGAAGGCAGACAGTAGAGAAAGAGAAGGAAGAAGCTGAAGAAGAAGAGGCCACAAGTAGAAGGCTCGCAAAGGCAAAGGAAGAAGGAAAAAGAAGAAACCAAAGATAGAACAGAAGAAAGACAGAGAAGAAGAAGACGTGAGGAAGAAGAATCAGAGAAATCAGAGAAAGAGAAATCAGAAGAAGAAAAGGAGAAAAGGACTGTAGCACAAGACATTTAAGACGTCTGATTTTCATATGCTCTCCATTATTTGATCTAAATTTCTTTTTACTCTCCTTATATTCATGCACTACACTCCTAATTAGTTTTTGAGTAGTATTATGTGTTCAATTTGCATTTATTGTTGAGATTAGAGTGTGAATTTCATTTGCTTCCTGTGTTCGACCTCGGAAACATTTTCAAGTAATAAAATTGTATTTATTTTGAACGCTATTTCTGCTATACTACAACGCAACACTTTTAAAAACTCGATTCAACGGCTCAAACAGGGGGGGAACGGAAAGGGGAAGGAGATTGCTCAGACCTTCCCAGACCGCGTAGAGGACAATCTAGATTATGGAGGATCAGAGGAGGTTGAGGGGGAGGAGGAGGGGGAGGAGGTAGGAGAGGAGGAGAGAGAGGAGGCAGAGGATGAAATGGTGGTGATGTAAACACATTTTACACTACTTAAGATGTCTATTTATGCATGTTCTTAAGCATAAGATTGCATTGCATGATATAAATACTGCATAACATGCATCATCTTGCATTTAGAATAGTTTGAATAAAATGGAGGTTAATTGTCTCCTTTTATGTGCTTGGACAGGGCAAACTTTTTATCAGGGCCTCAGATCGAAGATCCAACCGTACAGATGTGATCAGGACGACGATTGGAGTTCAATGACTCCAAGATCGCCCTAATCAGATAGTAACCAGGGACCCCTAGAAGATCAAGGGCCAGGATAGTGTAAATCCGCACTTCAAATGAAAAATCCGATGGCACGGATGAATTCGGATCGACAATCACAGCCTAACGACAAAAAAATCGAGTCAATCCAACACCCGTGGCACCATCTACAACATCCAGAAGATGGACGGCCAAGATGGCGCCACATGGCGCCATCTCGGCCGCCCAAACGCCCGCATGCAACCAATGAAGCCTCCGCATTTGCCCCCTCTCCGCCGTTGGATCTCGATCCAATGGCTGTGAAAGGCTGCACTTCAAATCGCCCGCTCGACAATCCGCGCCCCGCAACGCAGTAGGCGAGGGCGCTATCGCGAGCAGCGGACGCGGGTTCGAGCCGCAGCGAGGTGAAGGGCGCGGGCGAGCAGGCGCGGGTGTGCGTCTGATCTTGATCGAACGGCCATCCACGCTCAATAGCAATGACGCGCTATTGCACGCTCGCGCCTCACACGGCATCGTACATGCTGGGGCAGGCGCGCAGCGAGCGGGGAAGGCGCAATCACAACCGTCCGATCTCGAGATTGGACGGCTATGGATGGCTGAACGTGCGGCGGGCGTTGAGAGAGAGCAGCTGAGCGGGTGCGCGTGGGGAGTGGCCACTATGCCCACGTTGGGGCTTTAGCGACGGTTTTATCTGTCACTAAAGACCCTTTATTTAATGTTTTAAAGATGTAATGACCCATTTGCCCCCACTCCTTGCAACTATAAAAGGAGATCCCCTCCACACGAAATTCTCATCCCTTCCTTCTCTTCTCTACCTCTCCAAAGCTCAAGAAAAGCTTGTCCCACACCCGGGATGCTCCTCGCGAGATAAAGTCCAAATTTTCGTCCCCCTTCGGAAGTGGATCCCACGACGACGACGGTGTATTGCTCCACTCCCGTTCTTCTACTTCGTCCTCCTTCATCCTGCTTCGTCCTCCTTCGTCCAGGTGTCATCTCGTCCGGCTCGTCCTCCAAGCAATCGTCAAGGAGGATAACTTCTCTCTCCCATTCTTCTTTACAGCTTTTCTAGTGTAGAATTTTCCTGCTTTCTAGTGTAATTTTTATTTGGTTTGATTGTATAAACATTTTGAAATATTAAATGCATGTTCTCTCTCTTTCTTTTAGTCTGATAGCTTCATTGTAATTATATCGCCTCGCTTTTCAAAAAATTCTAAAATAATATATATAATTGCGAATATAGATCAATGTAGCCTCCCTGTGTTCAACCAGAAATTCAAATTTCGATATAAATTTTATTTGTTGAACACGAATTCTGCGCTTTCAAGCTACAACGACAAGGTTTTAAAACCAAGCACGTTAGCGTAGCAATTCGTACGTTCAACAGGTGGGGAGTACGTCCCCAATTCATGTCCACAACTCACCGACGGGCTTAAGTTTGGGTAAGAAATCATATACCTTTAAGAAGTAAATTATATACCTTCAAATATATATAATGAATATGATTAATATTTATGCAGGTAGACTAAGAAAAGGGCGGGGGAAGACAAAAAATCTAGATCTCCAGAGTATCCTCGAGGGCGTCAGATTAACGATTAGGCTCAGATCCACTGGGGACGCGGAGAATTATCCAGGCTTTATCAGTCGAGTGGGCATAATTATTAAGACCATTATGCTCATTTCCTACTTTGACTGGAAGGGGGTGCCCGCAGAGCTGAAGAGGCAGGTCATCCATCAGTTGGAGGTAATTTCATTTACAAAAGTTATTTCTTTTATAACTTTATCTTAAATTTATTTTAAAGTAACATTGACATATTTTTTTTAAATTAATGTAGCAAAATTATGATTGGGGTGAAGACCCTAATATCTCTCGATATATCCTTAAGCATGCTGCTAAAATCCACAGGGATCGAAGGATGGAAACCAAGAGAAATGTAAGAATTTTTAAACATTTACATTTTTATTACGTACATAATTTCTTATATTATTTCTAAAAATTTATATTTAGTATTTAGTGGTTCTTGAACAGGAGTTCATCCGATGAGGCAATGAATGATGCTCCTCCTGATGTCATAGTTGATGATTGGAAGAAGGCATGCAAGCATTGGATGAATCCAAAGATGAAGGTTAGTAAACGATTACAAATTATTATACTAATTTCATATATCTTAAATTAATAAATAATATTATTATGTGTGTCTATAGGAGCAAGCAATAAAAAATAAGGTCAATAAGGCTAAAGCTCCACCACAGACCCATTGTTTGGGTCGAAGGAGTATCGAGACAATCAGGAACCGTTATGTAAGTATTGAAATTACTTTTCAATTAAATATTACTTAATTTTTAAGTTATTTTAATATAATTGTATCATTTTTATATTTTCAGTTCACTGCACATGATGGGATAGAAATGATCAGGATGGAAATCTAGGAAGTCACCCACAATAAACCAGCAGCTAAGGATGCTCGTAAGTAGATTCATGAGTCATACCAGGAGAAATACGTAAGTTTCCTAAACTCAAAAAATTTATAACTTTGTATATATATTATAATAATATTTTTTATTACATTTAGGATCAAATACTACATCCCACCGCTAACGAGACCTGCAACAACGTCCAGCAGCCTCTAGATGCAGAGGAGACATTTAGGAGAGTGATGCCACCGGACCACGATGGTTTCGTTCATATTACTGGGAGGGCATACTCGTTATCCACCTAGTATGGGAGAAAAGGTGTCATTTCATCTGGTGTTGTCGATCAGCTGCATCAAAAGATCGACACACTACAGAGACAAGAGGAGGAGGAGAAGAGAGAGGTAGAGATGAAGAATAATATGAATGCCATGGATGATAAGCTTCAAATGCTTATAGCCCTTATTCAGAATAAATATCAGTCAGAGCATCTGTCTTCCACAGATCTCAGCATTTACAGACGAGACGATGACAACTCCATAGGTGGTGCAGGTGGAGCTGGTGGCATTAGGGCAATTGTATCTTGATTTATATTCATTTTCTTTTCTTATGTTTTTCATGTAACCCTTTTTATGTAAATATTTCATTTTCAAACATTTAATGTACTAGATTTTATATTTATGAAATATAAATTTTTGTTCATTTTCATTACTTGTTTTACTATAAAAGCAAGACTTTTAAGTATATAGTTTCCATCATTTGGTAATAAAAAAAAAAACCCATACATTTGTCGTCGCTTATTTAAAGAAGCGACGGCATATATGTGACGATATCAATATTTTTACTCACTTATGTAATAACCGACAGCATAGAATGTTTGATAAAATCACTATTTCCTATTTTATGCCATCAGTTTTATGAATAAGCGACGGCTAAATTATTTTACCATCACATATCTGCCGTCACTTATTTGAATAAGCGATGGTAAAAATGTTTATCGTCAGTTATAAAAGCGATGGTAAACTTACGTAAACGACGGCGAAAATAGAAAAGGATGCATAAAGGCAGGAAAAAGTGAGCTACATATACCATCGGTTATTAAATAACCGGCGGCAAAAACAAGTGCCATCGGTTGTGAAACGACGTCGAAATCTCCAATCCGTCAAATGATCAAACATTATTTTGACGTCGGATTAGCCCTGTAACCGACGGTAAAGCAAAACAGCGACGATATTAATGGCGTTGCTGATTGTCGTCGATTATTTGATATTTGCCGTCCGTTGAAAGGCGTGTATGTTGTAGTATAGGGGTGCAAATCAGTCAAATCACCTTCGGAACTACTTTACACGGGTGTAATTTTATTTTGCACCTATGCAAAATCACTTTACACCTTGAAAATAATTTTACACGGGTGTAAAGCAAGATTGCACCGGTGCAATCTTACTTTGAACTACTTTGCACAGTGCAATATTTTTCTGTACGAGTGCAAATTAAGATTGCACCTTACTTTGAACTACTTTTCACCAATGCAATATTATTTTGCACGGGTGCAATATTTTTGTTGCATGGGTGCAAAGTCAGATTGCACCTTACTTTGAATTACTTTACACTAGTGCAATATTTTTTTGCCCAGGTGCAAAGTAAGATTGCACCAGTGTAAAATTAAATTCTAGGTATTTCTTCACATATGACAAGTGATTTTATACTTAAAAAGTGATTTTTCACCTTAGGGTTTAGGGAGAACCCTAAATCCTAAACCGTAAACCCTAAGGTGAAAAATCACCTTTAAAATGAAAAATTGCTTCTCATACATGAAATCACTTTTTAGAAATCTAAACCCTAAACTCATAGGTCAAAATCACTTTACACAGATGTAAAATCACTTTGTACAGGTAAAACTATCCTTGAAATAATTTTACACCTATACAAAATGAGATTGCACTAATGCAGAAACATCTTATAATAGTTTATCACCGTTGCAAAATTTCTTATCATCTGTACATTTTAGGTTAAAGTGATGTGATTTTTTTAAATATGATGGAAACTAGTACATAATAAGTCTTATATTCTTTTATTTTTTTACATTAAATATCAATTATTAAATAAATCAACATCCTTAATATTACCTAAAATATAAAAATAATATCCCATATTCTTTTTTACGTCGGAACTTAGTTTCCTTCTTCCTTTTTTTTTTTTCTTTTAACTTATTTGCAAAACTCAAAGGATCTTACAATCTTGTGGAGAATGTCCACCCACTTTATTAGATCCATATTTTAACAAAAGCATGTCTATAAGAAGACCTGCTTCCAAGGAAAGGGCACTAAAGTTATTCAGTGAAAGCGGTGTATGTGTCCGTGAAAGCGGGGTACGTGTGTCATGGGCCTGGTGAGAGGGGTCGAAAAACAAATGCTGGATTAAATGCATTCGATTTTAATCAGGGAATTTATATAAATATTACGAAGAACTTTTAAAATTACCTAAATACCCAAAAAAATCTCGTATTTATATGAATGCCATAAATGAATTAACTCCATTTTCACAAATATCAATTCCCATGTCAATCCTTTTGTCAACCATAATGAAATCTAGGCATCGGTAATTGACATATCAATGCGAAATTGAAAGTAGGAATGAAAGTTTCAAGTTTTGACTTTACTGATGCGGGATTCGCATGGGATTTGACATTTATGTAAAGGGAGTGAATCATTTTTATAGAGTTTTATAGAGTTATGTAAATATAAATTTTTCTACGATATTTAAGTAATTTTTAAAGTTTCCGACAACATTTATGAAAAATTTTATTTTGATTATAGTATACAGACTGAGATAAGTTGTATCTTGAGGGCCATGGAATTCAATACCTGGGTACTAACATAATGCGCAAATAGATAAATTATTTCCCAAGCAGTGCAGTATATATTTCGATCCTTTGGTCCAAAAATATCTATTTGACCTGCAATAGAATGCAGCAACTGAAGGTAAAAGAGTTTGTATTCATCTACTACCAAAAAAATTTTCTTTACCTTTATTTTTTTAAAATTCTAAGTAACTATAATACTATCTGAACTTTTTTTTTTTTCACAGGATAACTATCTGAACATTTAACCAAAATAAATATTACATTAAATATATCACGACATACACTTTCGAAATGTTTGATCTCATCGTCTTGCCATTTGAATATGCATCCTTTGGAGATGTAAAGTTATATCACGATAGGCCTAATTAACTTGGCATTTATTTTGGCTAAGCGTCAAAATAGGACTATAATTATTCGGACGTTTGGGAAGCAAATGGAAGCCGTTGCCATGAGAAGAAAGGTCCAGTCGTTAAGTGCATGATTTTTTCTAGATATGTTAATATCATTTCAACAAAATAATTCAGTTGGATATATAAAGACTGACCATGAATATATGATCATTTAAAGATATACCTAAACTATTTCTTCCTTAACAAAAATTCTAATATTAAGACATGACAACATGTGACGGTAATAACCAAGAGCAATTAGCAAGGCAACCTGACTTAATTTGTTTCGGAGCTAACCTCGACCACTAAACAAATTGCCCATATGTTCCTCACCTAAGACCTAACTTATCAGCCAAATTAGTGGGTTCAGTACAAATTAGTGGGTCACCTAAGACCTGACCTTTCAACCCAACAAGTTGAGTTGGAGTCCAATCTATTTGATAAGTTTGGTCAATATTGACACCCATTGTAATAACCCTAAGATGATTGACAATTAAAGATAGCCTGTATTATAAACAAATGTTGCACTTCTATCCCATCGCGTGGTACATCATAAAAACTTATATTTTAATCTTACTTTACATCTTAAGTTACCATGAACAATGAAAGATGTAGAATCTTAAAAAATATAAGTAGAAAAATACGTATTGCAACGTATTTTACAAATGCTTGTTTTCGTCCAACCAAACACATTGATGATATTTATAATCTATGTTTTAATAAATTTTGATTTTCAATCGATTTTTACCTACTCTAAGTGATTCTTCACCTATGGAATGTGATTTTTCACTTGGAAAATTATTTTTATATCTTAGCGTTTAGGGTTTAATCACCTTCCATAGGTGAAGAACCACTTTACATAAATCTAAATCCTAAACCCTAACCTCTAAATCCTAAACCTAAACCTTAAACCCTAAATCTTAAATCCAAAATTAAGCCCATAGGTGAAATCACTTTTTGCTTTTTTTTTTTTTTTTTGAAACACACTTTTCACTTTTTAAGGGAAAAACCTATTTTTCATTGGTTGAAAATGAAAATCAAGTAGACCAAAATGGGAAGTGGTATCACTTAAAAAGTGATTTTTCTGAAATTTTAAGGATATTCTCGTAATTTTTCTGTACACCTTACCCCACACCATACCACCTCACCCCATCCCATACCATACCATAGCACCCTACCCCACACCACACCCCACCATGCCACACCATACCCCACACCCTACCCACTCCCCCATAAAACACCCCCCTCCTCCTCCACTCTCTCCATCCCTCAAGGTCACATGGTTTTCCCCCTCCACCTCCTTTGTTCTCCCTGTGGCCGGTGTGAGTGAGGGAGAAGGAGAGGGAGAGCAAGGAGCAGGAGGAGCGGTCGAAGGAGCTCTGGAGGGAGGGTATCGTGAGGGCCTGAGGGTGCTGCGACGCCATTGCGGGGAGCTGCTGCAGCTCCAGGCGCAGGAGGAGAGCTTTGCGAGGAGAGGAGAGCTCGCGAGGAGGTTCTGCGGGCATCATTTTTCTGTAGTTTCAGACATTTGTGACATTCACCAGATGTCTGAAGGGGTCACCAGATGATCGGGTGGAGCTCAGGATGTCTGATAGCACGCAGAGTGCCAAGGTATTACTCTACCCTAACTCTATGTCCTGCATGCATACTACGGTAGTGTTGAGATTGAAGATTCCTACGGGAGGGGGTGAGATTTGCGTGATGCGAAAAAAAAGCGGAAATAATGTAAAACAATCTCACAAAAATCAATCACACAATTTGCACAAATGATTTTTAAGTGGAAACCCAAACTGGGTGAAAACCACCACCTAACCCTCTCAAATTATGATTTTTCTATCGACCAAGTCGATTAAATCGACTAACATATAATTTAAACGATAGTAGTACAACCTTTTACAACCACACTACTTTATACGAGGGTAGTGTAACTCAAGTCCCTTCTCTTCACAAGAAGGTTTTTGTCTCACAAAGGAGACGGGAATTTGTAATGCAAATACCCAACAAATTTACAAAGATAAATTACAACACAAAACCTATAGAGCCACAAAGTATAAATCCTAAACCTAGCTACTATAGGTAAAGATGACTTCCCTTTGCTGGAACTGTGTAGACTAGATGCAGATGCGTGAACCATGCGGCGGCACTTCATCGCTCTCGTAATCGCGGAGGGAGAGTGAGTGCGCAATAATGATAAAGCTCTCTTGATGTGGAACTAAAGCTTAGAGAGTTAGGACTTCTCAAGATCAAATTGACACTATATAGTGGAAAGTAGTTTCTCTAGATGTGTATGGATAAGGCAAGGGGCCTCTCCTATTTATAGATGGCTTAGAAAGGCCTAGGAAGCCTTAGGTAACCGTTGGGGATCATCCCAAGGTAAATCAAGCCTCAATCAGAATCATTAATAATTCTGACAGGGTCATCAGACGTTTGGGAAAAATATCAAGCGTCTAGAAGTCATTCTTAAGACGACTTGAAACATCATCTGCATCTAGGGAAAAATATCATGGTCATCTGTAGTAGACTGCCGTAGTCGAGGTCGGTGGTGGTGGAATGGAAGAGAATTTGATCTCTACGCAGTGGTGGGTCGGGAATGGTGGCCTACCCATGATGGTGCGATTGAGGTCTTCTTTTATGGCTGCAGGAACATGGAGAGGAAGAAGAGTTGTGGAGAAGAGGGATCGTCGATGACGTGCAGTATCCTCTCTCCTCAGCAATTAAGGCATGCATTCAGCGTGGGAAACCGTTGCTGCGAAGAGAATAAAAATAAAGAAAAATGATTATTGGGTTATTTATATGTAAGACCTTAACTTCTATGTTAAATTCAAAACACTAATTGTAATGCAACCTATTTCAATGCATGATATTCTAAATAAATTCTAAATGATATTACCAATGCATATAATGCATGAAATGCATGAGATTTTATGTTATCCTATTTATACATTAATGTATGCTATATAAATGTACATGTTAACTTAATGTCTAAGCATTAAAATACATACTTAGCCCACAAATATGGGCTCATAATGGCACACCTTCAACAAAGGATAAATTGTTTTTGTGCCGAGGCTTTATCGCCTCAACACACGGGGGGTGAGGTCCCCTACACACCTACGCACCCTCGTCCATGCTCACAGCTCGCGGATCTAGACCCCTAACCTTATACCCAATTATCGACCCAATTAGTCTCGGGTATCTAAGAGAGAAGAGAAGGAAAAAGAGAGAGTGTGGGGAGGGGGGTTTTGCCCTCTGCTGCTCTCTACACTTAGCGAAATTTAAAGAGGCTTTCGCCTCTATTGGTGCTATGCTGTGCTTGTGCCTCTCCTTGAGGCCTAAAGGAGAAAGAGAGGCCTTTGCCTCTATTGCTAATTCTGAGTCACTGTTGCACTATTGAGACACTTAACTTGACGTGACATTTGGTTGATTGATACTGTAGCATTATTTGAGTTTAATTGTAATAGGATAATTTGGTGATTCAAATCATCATTTTACCCTAATCTTTTTTGCCACATTGACTCTTGAATTTATATTTACATCATTTGTGCTTGAAAATGCTATTACATTATTATATTATTTCTTAAAGTTGTGATCTTGAGATAACTTGCCATATTGCCCCCTGTGTTCGACCTTGGAATTCTTTCGAGTTATAAATTTTAAGTGTTCTATGTGATTTATCAGCTATACTACAGCGCATTACTTTTAAAACACCAATTCATCATGTGAATATTTTGGCGTCGTTGCCGTGGGGCAACGCGCAGTTTGATCTCTTGATTACGATTTCTGATTTGCTATTAACTTGCTCTAACTCTTTTGTTGTGATCTGTTCAGGAATCTAATCGAGGAGAGTCAATCATGCACCAAACACTCCAAGGCCAAGTAATTTTGATTCCCTTTTTCCTTAAAAGACCCTAATTTTGAGAAGAGATAAAAAAGGGAAGAAAATCAATTAGGGACAACTTGCTTTTTTATTCTTAGAATCAATCCTCACAAGTTGCCTCTTTTGAAGACAAACCCTAACCATGATTTTTGCACCTACTTAGGGTTTAAGATAGGATTTCTATCCTAGGGTGGAGGACTCCACTTGCTTAATCAAGAATATATTCTCTCAACTTGTGTGTGTCCCAAGCCTTGCTTGAACTGACCTAATCAAAGCAAACCTTAAAATCAGTCTCTAAATCTCACTTGAATCCTAAAAGCAGGACCTAATAATCTCAAAGGACAAATAGGTAAAGTTGACCCACCTTGCGGGGTCAACCGATCTTCAAATTAGGTCACCTTGCACAAAAATATCTTAAAAGTTCAAGTGAAATCATAAGCACCCTTGCTCTTAACTTAAAACTGGTAGACTTAAGAGGTCAAGTTTTCCATCCTGGTCTACCTGGACGACCCTCAATGACAAGGAAGGTCAGGTGAGGGAAACCCTATAACCCGTGGCGACACTCTACCGTGTAGGGGTCTTTGCGGGACTCTCCTTCCTGGCTACCCAGGTAATTCTCAGGTGGACGACTTTCTGATCCAAGAGTATCATCCGCCCCGAACCTCCATAGTTATCCAAAAATCTTTGGGTGCCTCAATTGGGTCCGTCTGACATTCTATCTCTCATCTTTTCCATTGGTGCATGTTTGGGAGGTCCTTAAGACCACCCTTGAGGACTCTATTAGTTATTCACTTTCGTCGAGGCCAAGCCTCGACCTCTATGTTTGTGCAACAACCTGATCTTATTGACATTTCCTCTGATTCTAAGCTCGAACCTCCAATCACAACTATGGATCAGCCAGAACGACCTAACTTTGAACCTCAATAATTCTTTGATTTTCGAGATCAGATCAATGCCTTCATCAACCCACCGCCGTGCCCTCAAATGCAAGATCACTACAATCCCATGGCAGTGGAGATCGAACCACGAATCAATATCCCTACGGGAGGACCCGAGATGGAGCTCAAGCCTAGTATGCTTTACATGACTCCAAAATTCCATGGCTTGAACTCCGAGGATCCTTTCCAACACATCAAGAATCTGAAGCATCTGGCCCATACCTTTGGGGCAGACATGCAGAATTGAGATGGCTTGCTCTTAAAGATCTCCTCCTCTTTGGCCGACAAAGCTGCCTACTGGTTTCAAACTTATCCACACGCGATCAACACATGGGAAGAACTTCAAATCACCTTCCTACAAAAATTCTATCCCATTGGTCGCACAAATGCTATGTAACACCAAATCACGCACTTCACCCAAGTGACGAGTCAATTTTCTGCTACGCGTTGTAGTATTTAAGTGGTGGAAAAATCAACTAATCAACAATAAAGATAACCACTTACAGAAGAGCGGGTCGTGTCCACAGGGAGGCAATTATGCAATAAACTCTCGATTATTTCGTATTCTTTCGGTTAAGTGCGAAATCCCTAATCAAATCTGACATAAAATGCGATGGAAAGAAGATTCACAATAATTCAAAAATATAAGGGTATATGTGCAATTTTCCCTCACTGAAATCTTCAATAAATATATGATGATTTTATGTAATTTTCAATTGACATATACTAGAGAAAATTGGTGCACATGTTAATCCCAAAACCAATCTTGAAACAGGTGAATAACAATAACGTGCAATTATCAGAAAGTATGAGTGTGCATGCACAATTTTTCCATAATAAAATAATAATAAATCAAAAATTAATTTTTTGTGGCAATGGCATTAGATGTAATTTTTAATTGAATGAAAAACAGAGCATTTGCTCTCTCTCTTGCTCGTGTGAGGGAAGGAGCGTCGGCGGGGCTGTTAACACGTAAGGGAGGTTGGCGAAGACGAGACTGATCCGATGGAGGTTGCGGCATTAACGGAGATGGCCGGAGGTGGCCGACCGACGGAGTAGAAGAATGTTGGAGGAGGCGCGCCTGTGGGGCAGCGCCCGCAGTGAAGGGCGCTAGAGGAGGGGTACGATGCGGTCGTCTACAGCAGCTGCTTGGTGAGGGTGCGGGAGGGGTGGTGCCTCTAAACGCGGTGGAGGCTGAGGTGCGGGCCTGGTGGCAGGCAGAGCGCCTGCGGGGGTGCGGGCGCTATGCGAGTGCGACAGATGTAGGATGGGGCACTGGCTGGAGCGGCGTTGTGGGCTGATGAGAACCTCATCATGAGCCATAACTAGCTCATTTTGACCTAATACAAATGATAAAAGCTCCTACATAACTCAAGGAAAGGCTTAACTCAGATAATTCTGAGTTTAAGGAGAAAACAAATCATAAGGGGTAAAAATGCGATTTTACCAGTATAATCTGCATACAGGTCCAAACATAGGTCAAACAAACCAAATAAGAAGGAAAGTGGGATGATCTGATAAGGGTTACAGCAATTCCAAGGAACTAAATGATAATCTGTAACCCTAAAACAAACCCACTTCAATTCACGAGGTTCAAGGCAAAGCAAAAATGGAATAAACCCTCTAAAATTCATATAAAAATAATCTCTAGGGTTTAGAACCTTCAATTTGGCCTTAGGAACCCATCTTGACCTACATTGAGAACCATACCCAATTAATAACTTAATTTGGGTTTTTGCGTAAATTGACCGATCAAACAAGGTTTAATCTAGAAATAAAATTCACCATCAGATTCCTTAGGTCCTAATTAGTCATGTATAAAAACTTGAGCCTAAGAAGAAACCTTCTTGACCAACTTTACATTTTGGTCCTCATCTATTTACTTTTTGGCCCTCAACTTTTGAACCCTCGCATTTTGGCCCCTAACTCTCCTTCGTTCTTTGCGTTCAGGTCCTCCCTGCAAAACCTGCCAGCACCATGCTCCGGCGACCTTGCGCGGAGCATGGCACCGCGCAGGGTGAGGGGGAGGGCCTGCCAGGACAAATGGGGGTGCCCTGCGTCGTCAGCCGTCGCAGGAGCACCCCCCTGGTCGCTGCAACCCACCATACCGGCCGTGTGAACACACGGACGGTATGGGTCTCCATCTTCGGCGTCCTCCGGCGAGGGAGACACGTCGTCTCCCTCCGCCCTCCTCTCTGATTCCGCCTCTATAAATACCCCGTCGCTCCGCCGTTCTGAGCAGCTCGGTCCTGACGGAGAAACACCCTCTTTTCACTCTCTTCCCACTCCGACAGGAAGCCCTCCAGCTCCGGCGGTTTTTCCCTCCTCGTCGTTCTGCTGCACTACCAGCAGCAGGGCTACCTTCCCCTGCTCTTCCTGCGCCGCGCCGCACCCAGCGTGCGCCTCTCCAGCCCTCTCCTCGCCGTCGCTCCTTCCTCTGGGCAGCTTCTTCTCCGGCGACAGTCGATACGACTGTCGCCTACTCCGGCCCCTCCTCGTCCTGCTAAGTAGGTATAACTTCTCACCTTTCTCCCCTCTTCCTTTTCCTCATTTTAAACATTTACTGTCGCCCTCGATTCCGACCAATCACCCTCACCATCTCCGCCTCCGGCCATCCTCCAGCGAGTCTCTCCCATCACTCCAGCACCCCACACGGCTCGCCGACCTGCACATAATCTCCGCCTCCTCACCCTGATCCATTTCCGCCCTTCCAATTCCCGCCACCCGACCTCTTCAAGTCCACCGAACACTCCCACTTTCCGACCCACAGTCCGACCTAGGGCAGCCCTTGCACGCCGCCTCCCGCCTCGCCACCACCCGCACGAGCTTCGCCGCACTCTGGCGAAGCTCCCGGCACCTTCTGATTAGGCCGAGAGGCCGTTTTGCTGTGAACAGGTCACCCGTCCTCCGCCACCATTGCCGTGCAGAAGGAGCTGCTTCCGCCTGCAACTGCAGGCGCACCACGCCCAGATTCGACTCCCAGGTTGTGCGAGGCATTTCGGCAAAACGTCAGGCTGCAGCTGAGGCGAAGCCCTCGCGCGAAGGCCTCGCGTAAAGCCGCGATTACCAGCTGCTTCCTCCGCGCAGGCGTCAAATTGGGGTGGGACATTTAGTCCCACCTCGGAAGGCTCTGAAGGAGCGCAGCGGTATAAAGTGAAAAAGTGCTGGAGGCTTATCGCCTCAGCACATGGGGTGAGGTCCCCTTCACCCGCCCGGTTACCCGGTCTCGTCCGCGCTCACGCCTCGCGAACCTGGCCCGACCCGACTTAGCCCGACCTACCCTCCTCGCCCACCACGCACGCCGGTGGGCCTGGACCCGGGCGCGACCCGTACCCGACTACCCGGTAGCTCTGGGAGTGCTTTCCTAAGAGTGGCTTCTGTGAGAGAGAGACGCGGGGGGATGGGTAGAGTAGGTTTTTGCCCGCTGACGAAAACTTCGAAGAGTGCAGGCACAGGTGAAGAAGAAGAACCGGAGAAGAAGACTGACGGAAGAAGAGCAGCCAGGACAGCTCGAAGCAAAGAGGAAAAGGCGAAGAAGAAGAAGACGAGCGAGGCAGAGAAGAAGGACGACGAAAGCTGAAGGAAGGAGCACCGAGCGGCACTGTAGCAGCGGCGGTTTAAGTCGTCTGATTGGAAAATCAGACGACGCTCTGAAGGCAGAAAAAAGGAAGAAGAACAGGACAAGGACCGCAAGGAAAAAGAAAAAGAAAGAGACAAAGCAGAAACAAAGAGCTGAAAGACGAAGAAGAGGAACATCACCCACTGCTGCAGATAAAGAAGACAGAAAGAAGAAGAAGAAAGAAGGAGAGACGACGTCCTGACAGCAAAAGAAGAAGACCACAAGGAGATAAAGAAACCAAAAGCCAAAGAGAAGAGAAAAGAAAGAAGCCAACAAATTTTCATCTCTCTCTATCTATCTATATTTTTGTAAAAGAAACTTTGTACCCTTAGAATACGACTTGCTCCCTAAGTTCGACCTCGGGAACTCTTTTATTTTCCGAATAAAAAATTATATATTTGAAATGATGGCAATAACTGGCAATACTACAACGCTACAATAAAACCCGGTTATCGACGCTATCGTTTCAGTTGGCGCCGTTGCCGGGGAGCAACGGCTATTCTAGAGGTAAACATTCCTGTTCTTTTTAATTTCTGATAATCTCCTCTCTTTTGTGCAGCTACAGGAAATCAAGAAGGCAAGCAACCGCACAACAACCACTCCAAGGACAGGTAAATTTTTTCCTCTCGCTATTAACCCCTAAACTCTAAAGAGGAAGAAAAGAAAAGAACAAGCAATATAGGGCTAACCTGTCTTCCATACTTAGTAACCATAAAAAGTTGCATGTTTTCAACCCATTATTACTGCACACTATTAAGGGTATTTAAGGGCTAACACATTCCTGCTTGAGCCCTAATTACCCAACAAAGAACTAACTGGACCAAGTAGAGCCAACCTAGGATCCAACACTAGAGATTTAGAGACACACTCCTTAAGCAAGAATTGAGAAAACCAAATGAAGTGTGCCCAAACCCTTGTCTTAAAATACCTATTCAAAGAAAACCTAAAACAATTGGCTCTCTAAACACTTGAACCCTAAAAGACAAGACCCAAAAGCTCTCAAAGGAAACAAGAGGTAAAGTTGACCCCTTGGGTCAACCAACCTTAAATTAGGTCACTCTTTGCACTTAAAACACCTAAGAGTTCAAGTGAAACCTTAAGCACCCTGATCTTAAACTAAAATTGGTAGACTTAAGAGGTCAAGATCCCCATTCTGGTCTACCTGGAACCGCAGTGACAAGAGAGGTCGGGTGGGGGAAACCCTGTAACCCGTGGGGACGCTCTACCGTGTAGGGGTCTTCGCGGGACTCTCCCTCTCTGGCTGCCCAGGTAATTCTCAGGTGGACGATCTTTCTGATCAAGGGGTCCATCTGCCCCGAACCTCTATAGTCACCCAACAATTTTTGGGTGTCTTGATTGGGTCCAGCACCTGCTTATCTCATCCAGTCCTTCAGTATTTTGCAGGAGGTCCTTGAAACCTCCTATAGAAATTCACTCTCCCCGAGGCTAAGCCTCGGCTCCCTTGTTTTTGCAGAAATCATTCACATAGCCCCTCTTTCCTCTGATTCTGAACAAAATCCCCTTCTTCCATCTTGATTCAAACTTTGATTCTATATCTTGATTCCACCACCTGATCCAATTATGCAGCCTAATTACCTAGCAAGACTACCATTCAAAAAACCTGAATATCAGAGATCCATGAAAGATAAGATGATTGAGGATGCCCTTGAATTCTATGAAATCAAACCCTCAACACCAGTAGAAAACATTCAGGTTGATGTCCCAACAACCACAACTTTCATCATAAACTGTGCCCAAATTCTATTGACTGAAATTTCAAAAGGATCAACCCGAGATATGCTCATGACAGGATACATTGAGATAGAAAAATTACACCAATCTGAATACCTTCAATGCTTGACAAATCCTGTACTTTGGGAACAACACCAAGATGCCCTTATAAAACGGGTAGAAATGATGAAATCAGTAGAACAAATTATCAACCAGAAATACCCGTATATACCAGAAATAGAGGATGAACCATCTTGGAACAGTATTAAGAAACAATCCAGTTTCCCAGATCTCGGGATTGAGGCACAAAGTGGTTGTGAAATCCCAACCCAGATAGAAGACAATGTTGAATTAGGTTGGGATATTGCAGGAGAACACAATGATGAGCCAAACTTAGACCATGAATTGCCAAGCCTAGAATTCCAAAACTCCTGCAATAATGAGATCAGAACTGAACCTTTTGAGGGTATAAATTCCGCCCCTTATTTTGATAAGGTGGCCCTCGAAGGTTATTCGGACTTAGGTTCTAATAATTCTACCCACATCCTAAGCCTAGAACCTAGATCCGAAACTTATTGGGAAGATTATGAGGCCCCTTGTGAGAAAGATCAAATTTTTGCAGAATATGATTCCGGGCCTCTATTTGATGAATATCCCTCTCCAACATCTTCAGAAAATCTGATCGATTTTCCAGAAAACATGCCAATTTATGATACAGAAACTGAGGAGTTGGACGAGTTGGATTTTAATTGGGTCTATCCTACCAGCTTGGAGCTTGAGCCTAGACAGAATACCTTTTCGAGCCCAGAATTTACATATAGGCTAGACCCCAGCCAGGCTGCTGATTCCACATCTGATGATTTTTGCTGTGGTGGAATTCATGATCATGAATCTCATTTTCACAAACTCTCCGACAATTTCAGATCCGACTATAATTGCGGAGAGATTCCCCTTCCTGAACACACCAGGCCTATCTACGACCTCAGTTCTCATGACTCTGACTCCGACTCTGAGGTCCTGATTCCCGAGATCACTGATAACACAGAATCATTCCTTTTCGATCCTCAGGAACCAAAAACAGAAAATGCCAAGAGTGATTGCAACCAAGAATCCAATTTTTTTCTCGAATCCGATTTCTTTCATCCTACAGACACTCTTCCGGCATTTGTTAGTTACCCAGAGGACTCTCTACAGAAAACCACCTATCATCCGTTTCTAGAAGAGCCCTCGTACACAATGGCCACCTCATCTGCACACACAGAACGGATCAAAACCTCTTCCCAACCCCGACCCGCAACCGGACTCAATTTCTATTCAGATTCACCTCTCACCGAGCCGATTGCATTTCCAACTCGGGTTCTGAACACTGATCAGACTACATACCACGCCCCATCATTCTCTGATCACCCCTATAGGGTTTCCGCGTCATTCATTGATTATTCTACGGATCCCTACTCTGACCAGGTTGATTCGACTCAGCCAAACCCTACGTTTACACTTCCACATCCATCTGAGCTTCATAGTATATGGTGGGTTCCACACCTTTTTATCCACATCTATCAACCCACCAGATTGATTGGGCTTGGGCTGCATCATCAGCCTGTTGATCTGAACAAGCACCTGGTTGGACCAACCAGGCTCTTAATCAAGGTGCTTGTCTTACAAAACTCTGCTGATTTGACCATCCCCTCTCCATCGCATTTCCCGCTTGGCTGAAGGCATCAAATTTAGCGCTCAACGGGAGGCAGCCCGTCATTCTCTTTGAAAACCTGAAACTTGTTCTGACACCTTTTTGCACTTAAAGTTCACACTTTAGGACAGCCGACTCCACCTCAGGTGCTTGCATCTGAGATTAGAAATCGTCCGCAACAGTCACCCAGACCCATTCACTCATAAAAACATCTGTCCTAATGTATGAACTAAGTTGAATAAAAATCCCCTAGGTTACAATGAGGACATTGCAAATCTTAGGCATGGGGGGGTATGAAAGTGCAAAACGTGTAAGAAAAGGTTTCAAACAAAAAATTCACATATGCCAAAAAAACACCATAAAAATTAAAAAAAATTTCGAAAAAGAATAAGAGGAAAAGAGGAGAAGGAAATTTTGTGAAGGAGAAGGAGAAAAGAAACAAAAGGAAAAAAGGAGCACAAAATTATGAGAAAAAAATGATAGTCATTAGTAAGGAACTAAGGAATTAACCTCAGTTCTAGACCTCATTCAAGAAAATAACTGAAAAGTGCATAATGAGATTAGTAAGAACGTAAACCTTAGGCATTCTTGAATAGACTCTTAGTACCCATTAAGATCTGGACATTCCTCAAGAGGTTGAGGAAAATGAAAAGCTGAAGTATTAGGTCTAAGGCTTAGGGAGTATTTGGCCTCATTAACTAATTTTTGGTTTACGGGACTCAGTAACCTAAGCACCCTAACCTCACACACAGCCTGGTTCAGTAAGCGTAAAAATCAAAATCACGCAGAAGCGTCGCAAAATTCTGAAAAGAACACCTAGAATAGGAGCGGCCGATCAACACAAGTTGATTTGGATGAGTTCCCAGCTCGGAGAGGCGGGAAATCCCCTCGAAGATGCGTAACAAAATATCATCTCCTCGGTGCTTGTCTCTTAGGATATTTACATATCCTACTGGGGGCATGTAAGCACTCTGCTGGTTCAGATTCCATGGATGGCATTATCTCGAAGTGTCAATTGCCAGGGTCTGGATTCGGCCACGAAACACCATGGATGGGATTATCTCGAAATCTCAATAGCCAGGGTTCCGGGGGTTGCCATGGGCGGTGCTATCTCAAAGCATCGATCGCCAGGAACCCTTGAGGATTGATGATGGGAGCAAGGAATCTGATATAGACCGTGTTGAAAAGCCAATCCTAAGCTAGAATTAAAAAGAAAAAGAGAGAAAACTCTCCAAACAGAAAAATTTTCTATCTCTCTCTCTTACAAAACGCACTGCGAACTGAGCCAGGGCTAAAATCATTTCAAGCACGGGTGCTTTAACCACAAAGTCCAATAAACCTTAGGTTAGTTCTTGTGGGCCTTAAAAACCTTTGCTAAGGACTGAGGCTGAGGCTAGACAGATTTGGATCTTGATTGGTACTAGAGTACCTTTTAGGCCTATGGTCAGCATTCTAACCTAATCTAAGCTCAAATGAAAAAGCACTTATCTGAAGCTATTAAGAACTTCATGGTCTAGAACAAGGGTTGAAACCTTAAGTTTTTGTTAAGGGACTAGCAAAAGCTAGACATGGGGGTATGATGAGAACCTCATCATAAGCCATAACTAGCTCATTTTGACCTAATACAAATGATAAAAGCTCCTACATAACTCAAGGAAAGGCTTAACTCAGAGAATTCTGAGTTTAAGGAGAAAACAAGTCATAAGGGGTAAAAATGCGATTTTACCAGTATAATCTGCATACAGGTCCAAACATAGGTCAAACAAACCAAATAAGAAGGAAAGTGGGATGATCTGATAAGGGTTACAGCAATTCCAAGAAACTAAATGATAATCTGTAACCCTAAAACAAACCGACTTCAATTCACGAGGTTCAAGGCAAAGCACAAATGAAATAAACCCTCTAAAATTCATATAAAAATAATCTCTAGGGTTTAGAACCTTCAATTTTGCCTGCTCCGGCCCCTCCTCGTCCTGCTAAGTAGGTATAACTTCTCACCTTTCTCCCCTCTTCCTTTTCCTCACTTTAAACATTTACTGTCACCCTCGATTCCGACCAATCACCCTCACCATCTCCGCCTTCGGCCATCCTCCGGCGAGTCGCTCCCATCACTCCAGCACCCCACACGGCTCGTCGACCTGCACATAATCTCCGCCTCCTCACCCTGATCCATTTCCGCCCTTCCAATTCCCGCCACCCGACCTCTGCAAGTCCACCGAACACACCCACTTTCCGACCCACAGTCCGACCTAGGGCAGCCCTTGCACGCCGCCTCCCGCCTCGCCACCACCCGCACGAGCTTCGCCGCACTCTGGCGAAGCTCCCGGCACCTTCTGATTAGGCCGAGAGGCCGTTTTGCTGTGAACAGGTCACCCGTCCTCCGCCACCATTGCCGTGCAGAAGGAGCTACTTCCGCCTGCAGCTGCAGGCGCGCCACGCCCAGATTCGACTCCCAGGCTGTGCGAGGCATTTCGGCAAAACGTCAGGCTGCAGCTGAGGCGAAGCCCTCGCGCGAAGGCCTCGCGTAAAGCCGCGATTACCAGCTGCTTCCTCCGCGCAGGAGTCAAATTGGGGTGGGACATTTAGTCCCACCTCGGAAGGCTCTGAAGGAGCGCAGCGGTATAAAGTGAAAAAGTGCTGGAGGCTTATCGCCTCAGCACACGGGGTGAGGTCCCCTTCACCCGCCCGGTTACCCGGTCTCGTCCGCGCTCACGCCTCGCGGACCTGGCCCGACCCGACTTAGCCCGACCTGCACTCCTCGCCCACCACGCACGCCGATGGGCCTGGACCCGGGCGCGACCCGTACCCGACTACCCAGCAACTCTGGGAGAGCTTTCCTAAGAGCGGCTTCTGTGAGAGAGAGACGCGGGGGGATGGGTAGAGTAGGTTTTTGCCCGCTGACGAAAACTTCGAAGAGTGCAGGCACAGGTGAAGAAGAAGAACCGGAGAAGAAGACTGACGGAAGAAGAGCAGCCAGGACTGCTCGAAGCAAAGAGGAAAAGGCGAAGAAGAAGAAGACGAGCGAGGCAGGGAAGAAGGACGACGAAAGCTGAAGGAAGGAGCACCGAGCAGCACTGTAGCAGCGGCAGTTTAAGTCGTCTGATTGGAAAATCAGACGACGCTCTGAAGGCAGAAAAAAGGAAGAAGAACAGGACAAGGACCGCAAGGAAAAAGAAAAAGAAAGAGACAAAGCAGAAACAAAGAGCTGAAAGACGAAGAAGAGGAACATCACCCACTGCTGCAGATAAAGAAGACAGAAAGAAGAAGAAGAAAGAAGGAGAGACGACGTCCTGACAACAAAAGAAGAAGACCACAAGGAGATAAAGAAACCAAAAGCCAAAGAGAAGAGAGAAGAAAGAAGAATCCAACAAATTTTCATCTCTCTCTCTCTATCTATATTTTTGTAAAAGAAACTTTGTACCCTTAGAATACGACTTGCTCCCTGAGTTCGACCTCGGGAACTCTTTTATTTTCCGAGTAAAAAATTATATATTTGAAATGATGGCAATAACTGGCTATTCTACAACGCTACAATAAAACTCGATTATCGACGCCATCGTTTCATGGGCGGTGTGGTAGATGCAGGATGGGGCACTGGCTGGAGCAGTGCTGGCTGGAGACGCTGGTGAGGCAGTGCAGCGCCTGCGGAGGGGGGGGGCGCTATGGGTGGTGTGGCTGTGCAATGCCTGCGGGCTGGTTGGAGGGCACGGTGGGTGGTGTGCGCCTGCAAGGGCAAGCGCAGTGCCTGTGGAAGCGGGTGACGAGGCAGAGCGGCTGCTGGCACTGGAGAGGGGTGCGCGCCTACGGGAGCGGGCAAGGTGGAGCAGGGGCCTGCAGCGGTTGGGCGCAGGTGCAGGCTGGTGCGGTGATTGGAGAGGCGGCTGGAGATGGGCGCGCACCTGTGGGCACGCAAGGTGGAGGAGTGGGCACAAGCTGAAGGGCAGGATGGGGTGCACAGTGCACGCGGTGGAGCAGTTCCCCGCAGGGGGAAGATGCAGATCCCCCAAAAGAACCGACAATCCTTTCTTTTTATCTCCTCCCGGCGCAAGTTAAGGGATTTTCAAATCCCTTACTAAACATGGCTGGCGCTGTTGGTGAGGTTGTTGATGGCCGGCCGTAGGTTGAGAAATTTCTGGGGGAAAATATCTTTCCTCCCCCTGTTCTTTTTCCCCATTGATCCTCCTCCCTCTTCTTCTCGATTATTTGCCGGATGGATAGATTAAGTGGAGAAGATGTAACGAGTGCGTTGTTGCGGGACCTACATGAAACATAAACTAATTACATACTATGTTATAAAATGCGATAAAATAGATGTAAACTTAAATAATGATGCATGCAATCATTCTACAACTTAATGTAGTTATTAACAAACATACAATGTTAAAAGAGAATTACTTAGGCGTAACAATAGTCCATTAGAATGGATTCATCAAATACCCCCATGCCTAAGATTTGCTAGTCCTTAGCAAAAATGAAAAATAGTAGAAGTAATCAGAAGATTTCTTCTTTTCTTATTTCAAAACTTTAGAGATCCAGACAAATGTGACGTGATAATAGCCTAAGTAACAGATCCAAGTGAAAAAGCCAATTCGCATTGGAAGTTCGTACTTCACCCTTGGTAAATATTACTATCGGGATAGGCAACTACTTCCCTCGGGGATAATGCAGAGGATAATCTGTAATTTGACCCCCGCGTTTGGCTTAGGTAGGAGATATCGAGTTGAATAGATTTGTATTTGGTGGCACACACTCATCCAGTGCTATCTATAGTCTAGTACTGTAGACTCTAGATCTCTAGACTATTAGACAAGTCAACTCCAAGAGAGGCTACACAACCGTGCTCTCTTGATGTTCCTGGGCACTCCCTCTTTTCTTTCTTTCTGAGATCACAAATCTCGCCAGATTTAGAAATTGTGCTCACTATTTGGTGGCCTCACATGGCATCCACACTTCAATTAAAGTCCTAATAACTCTACAACTAAGTTAGAGTCCTCAACCAGTATTCGGGCGATCAGAAATACTAAAAGGTAGGTATGGGTCATATTTGGGGGAATGCGATAGGTGTTCTGTTACCTCAGAAATAATGTTACATTATAACTTGGACCTTTTTTTTGTAATATAAATATTTCTTCTTTTTCTGTTTCTTCCTTTTCTTCTTCTTTTCTTTTCTCTCTTTTTTTTCTTTTTCTTTTTCCTTTTTCTTTTTTTTTATAATATAGTTCAACATAATACGACACAGACTTTTATTTATGAGGCATTATTCGGGATGATGATGGTCAAAAGGATATTGTGTGGCTTATTTGGTGGAAGTGCCTATTCTCGGTACTGGGAAGGAATGGATAAGACAGGCGTATTTTTGACTTTGACACTATTACCCTCCTTCAGCCGAGGACTCTATGAAGGACGGTCGTAGCCATCCACCATAGTTATAGCTTTATTAAGACTCAATCTCTATGTATCTACCTTATTTGGCGACTCTCAGGAATTCACACAAAGTACGCACACAAGAACAGAGAGTGAAAACTACGCCTAACTCTGAAGTATCATCATCTAATTATCCAAAACTTAAGAGTCCTTGCACTAGACTTAGCGTACCAGTAATCTCTCTACTTTCTTCTCACAAGTATGAGGTGGATCTACTAGAAGATAGTATACCTGACTCCCTATGAACTGTCCAAGGGTTTAGTAGATTACAAATGCTCATTGGTTTTCCTCAAGGATCCATTACCAAGTCTACATGCACGTGAAATAAATGTACTGGATTCTAAATTTAAGAAATCATTCCGGAAGAAAAACCTCCAATGACAAAGGTATTTTGCTAGGGCTAACCCAATCAGCTCAAGAAAGAGGAATTTTTTTTTTATATATGCTAACCTAAATGCATGAATACTTCCTAAAATGCAAATGCACCCCGCCATGCTTAAATCCTACAATGTCCCCATTGTAAAATTAAAACAGGAGGAGAAAGGAAAAGCATCACCTGACACGGTGTTATTTCGACCGCTGGGTTGCCTCCTAACAAGCACTACATTTTCTGTCAGCCGCCAGACCTATAAGGAACTTATAAGTCTGGTTCCAAATAGACAAAGTTAGGCCCTAAAAATATGCGTAACAGTGCAGGCCTAGCCACGGATGTTGGCGAGCTGATGATGCAACGTAATACCAAATGCTCGCCAGAAGATATGAACCGAAGAACCTCGTTGGCTACCTTGGGAGGTGTAGGAATAATAAACGGAATATGAAAAGGGACCTCCCAAAATGGAATAAGTGGAGGATAACAAGGATCCTCCAGAGCAGGATGGGTTTTAAAAGATATACACATTATTATTTCAAACCCTTGAATGGAGAGAGTACAAGTACAAGCATCAATCCACACTCGTCATTCTACCCGAGGATGTACTGGCCTGATATATTGTCTAGAAATAATGTACATGAGCAGAGATCTGAGCCAAGGATCGGTTAGGGAGTATAAGGGTTGTCTGTAGTGTTGGAAGATAGTGATTAAGTCCAATGAGGGCTTAGTCGGTGTTAGGTCTAATTCCAACAATGATTCAGATTGTGTATATTCCCTAACAGTTATAGACAATAGGTTACCCTACCTAGCATTAATGATCGGAGTCATATTTGAATTAAGGGTAGACTCCCAATTACAACTCTTTGATGGCAAGGTTAAAATGTCAGAATCATTATCATTCAACTCATCCCCAGATTTGTTTGGTTCACTCAAATTTTTATCAGGGTGTATATGTGATTCATTAATGAAGACAGGAGTTGGATCAGTATCAGTTTTAATATTTTGGAGCAAGCCTATATCATTGAATTCGTCATTCTTCTCAGGGTATAAATCCTCAATTGACGTGTTTTGTTCCCGAGAGTCTCCCATAGACTTATTATTTTGTTTGTCCTCCTCTAATATCAACTCCTGCTTTGATGGAGGATGACTCTCAAAACAAAGGAGGAATCTGGATTTCACCATATTATTTCTATCCTCTGGAGGAAAATCCTCAAATAATAAATAATTCCCTTGTGATTCACTCCAAATTTTTAGTCCAAGTTCCTCTATTGGGGCATCCTCATTTTCTGAATTAGACTCTTCATATCCCTGAGACCAAAATTGATCTAATTCATCCTCCATTCCATTAGGGTCACCTTCATTGGGTGCATTTAAATCCTCAGGATACTGAATGGTAGGTGTTGATTCCCTAAGTGGAGGGTCAGGAGTAGGCTCACTAAGGGTAGAATGGGATTCCACCAAATAATCAATAGGGGAAGTGATAGGAATAATACAACCTTGACCCGGGTTGGTAGGGGTAAGGAGAATACTATCATTGAGGTCCAGGTCCTCAAGAGGTACCATCTTCCCTTGCTTTTGACTCCAATATAGTTCAGGTGGATAATCACTATAATCGTTGTCCTCTAGTGGCCGTGTCTCATTGGGAGAGTCTAAGTGATAACTACATAAAATTGGATCCCTATTGTCATTAGGTTCCTCAGAATTATTTTCATGATCATGGTCGTATGGGTAGGGATCAGAATTATTGGGAAACGTGTAGCTAAGCTGTCTTATTTCTTCATTTAGCTGTTGACTATTCCTCAACATCTCTCCCATTGATTCCATCATTTCCTTTTGCTGTTTTTGCATTTCTATCATAAAAGAGGAGAGGCTACTATTATCAGGTTGGGGAAGATAGTCAATTTCAAGCTCTGGTTGCCTAGGGGTATCGGTCCAACCTCGATACGGAAAATCATGAAGGGTGGGAGGGTTGGGTGTTTGCATGGAAGTAGGGATTTCAGGGTTGGGAAATCCCACTCCTAGGCTCTGCTCAAAAGTGGGAGTTATTAAGCCAGTACTCCCAGGATAAGAATAAGAATGATCCTGGAATTGTCAATGCACCCATCAAAGGATGGATATGCTCGGGGCATGGGATCCTGATTAAAAGATGGGAAGTATTGACTCTGATAATCTAAAAGATAGGAGTAAGTGTAATCCATTTCTTTAAGCAAAACAGTTTTAACTCTCTTAGGATTTAGCAGAATTCAGAATACAAGCAGAAACTTCCTAGAGAGTTCTACTGTCAAAGCAAATGCAAATTCAGTGGAATCTTGTTTTTAGTAGATTGTAGGTCTTAGAATTAAATGTTCAATTGGTGGCCAAACAAGTTTTGCAAAAATTATGCTTCCTAGGCCAACCTTCGCTGGTGCTTATAACCTACACACAAGGGATGGAAGTCTCGAATCGAGCCCACACACGAGGAACCGAAGTAACTTGGTGGATAGGCTTGTTGATTTCCGACTAACTTCCCTTGTGGTGCAAAAGAGGAGAGGTAGAAATTTATCTAGTGACCTTATGTGTGAGGTACACTATGTCTCAAGTGTGCAAACATACGATCGTGTTTTGATTTTTGAAATTTCGCAAACAGGATCCTTTTGCACACAATTTTCAGTCACAGATTTTAAGGTCCAACCTCTTAGCAGTCCCAATGTTTAAAGTGACCACTGAATTAATTTGATTCAAGCACTTTAGTGGTCTTAGATTTAGGTCCAATGTATATTGATGTAAACACATTTACAGTACTTAAAATGTCTATTTATGCATGTTCTTAAGCATAGGATTGCATTTCATGATATAAATATTGCAAAACATGCATCATCTCGCATTTAGAGTAGTTTGAATAAAATGGAGGTTAATTGTCTCCTTTTATGTGCTTGGACAGGGCAAAAATTTTATCGGGGCCTCGGATCAAAGATCCAACTGTATGGATGTGATCAGGGCGACGATTGGAGTTCAACGACTCCAAGATCGCCCTAATCAGGCATCCGTAGCATCAGATAGAGACCGGGGAACCCTAGAAGATCAAGGGCCAGGATGGTGTAAATCCGCACTTCAGATGACAAATCCGACCGCACGAATGAATTCGGATCGACGATCGCAGCCCAACGACACAAAAATCGAGTCAATCCGACATCCGTGGCACCATCTACAACTTCTAGAAGATGGACGGCCAAAATGGTGCCACGTGGCGCCATCTCCGCCGCCCAAACGGCCGCTGGCATTTTGTGAAGGCCCCCGCCCGATCGCTCTCCGCCGTCAGATGGAGATCCAACGGCTGTGGCCGCCCGGCGCTTAAAACATGCGCTCGACCATCCGCGCCCCGCAGCGCAGCGGTCGAGCGTGCTTACGCGAGCGCGGGGCGCGGGTTCGAGCCGCGGCGAGGGGATTGGAGGCGCGAGTAATTGAGGCGCGTGGATGGAGATCGTGCGATCGCGGGCGCCCGATAGTGCCAACGCGCGATTAGACGCCCCGCGTAACGCGCGATCGCACGCGCAGGCAGGCGGGTTGCAGCGGACGCGGACGCGTTTTAAGCCGTCCGATCTCGCGATCGGACGGCTGAAAAGCGCTGGACGTGCGTGAGCGTTGAGGAGCGGGCAGCCGAGGAGGCACGCGTGGGCGCGGCGGCGACGACCACGTCGGGGCTTTAGTGACGGATTTATCCGTCACTAAAGACCCCTTATTTATTATTTTGAAGATGTAATGTCCATTTTGCCCCCACTCCTTGTAACTATAAAAGGAGACCCCCTCCATACGAAATTCTCATCCCTTCTTTCTCCTCTCTACCCCTCCAAAGCTCAAGAGAAGCTTGTCCCACACCCGGGATGCTTCTCGCGAGATAAAGTCCAATTTTCGTTCCCCTTCAGAAGTGGATCCCGCGACGACGACGACGTGCTGCTTCGTTCCCGTTCTTCTGATTCGTCCTCCTTCGTCCCGCTTCGTTCTCCTTCGTCCAGGCGTCGTCCCGTCCGGCTCGTCCTCCAAGCAATCGTCAAGGAGGATAACATTTCTCTCCCCATTCTTATTTACAGCTTTTCTAGTGTAGAATTTTCTGCTTTATAGTGTAATTGATTTTCCGCATTCTAGTGTAACTTTTATAAACTATTGAAATATTGAATGCATGTTCTCTTTCTCTCTCTCTCTCTTTCTCTCTCTCTCTCTCTCTCTCATAGTTTGATAGCCCCATTGTAATTATAACGCCTTGCTTAAAGAAAATCTTAAAAAAAAATATAATTGCGGAATAGATCAACGTAGCCTCCCTATGTTCTACCCGGAATTATTTTTGGTATAAATTTTATTTGTTGAACACGAATTCTTTGCTTTCGAACTACAACGACAGGTTTTCCAAAATCAAACACGTTAGCGTAGGTTCGTAATCGTTCAACATATATGCATGATAGGTAATTGATGCTCAAGAGAAGACGTACTTTACTCCAGCTTTCTTCGTGCAATAATGAATGCAATGCAGTAAAAATAAACTAGATGCTGCTCATTCAGTCCTAGATGGTCATCCTATAGATATGTAGCTTCTAGCAGGCAGTTCGAATATATATATATATATATATTTAATAATAAACAAACAGAACTAATCTAACTAACTAACCGAAATTCAGTTCAAACAGTTCAAATAATCTTATAATCTAAATAATTGGGAACACGCTCCCGAAAATACGTTCCCGCATACAAGGGCGACAAGAAATAAAGTGGCACTGGGAACACGTTCCCAAAATACCCAACAAGGGTCCAAAAGACCGTAATTTAATTCTAATGTCTATCTAAACTAAATCTAACTAAGATCTACTGACTAAATCAGAAATAGGCTTCTCCGTAAGCCTATGTGCGTGGGATCAAGGCCCACGTGTTCCTGTTTCTGGCCTCCAGGTGGAGTCAAGGTCCACCAAAAAGATCATCTCCGACGTGCGTGTCATTCAGGGTCAATGTCGTCACTCTGCTGTGCCTGTCGCCATGTCAGATTCCTCGCACAATAATAAAAATGATTAGATGAATGCGCAACTCATAATATTCAAAAAATAATAACATGAATCTATTGCGTCTGTTGCCTCCCTGGCAACGGCGCCAATTTGACGAGTCGATTTTCCGCTACGCGTTGTATTTAAGTGGTGGAAAAATGACTAATCAACAATAAAGATAACCACTCACAGAAGAGCGAGTCGTGTCCACAGGGAGGCAATTATGTAATAAACTCTCAATTATTTCATATTATTTCGGTTAAGTGAGAAATCCCTAGTCAAATCTGACATACAATGCGATGGAAAGAAGATTCACAATAACTCAAAAATATAAGGGTATATGTGCAATTTTCCCCCACTGAAATCTTAAATAAATATATAATGATTTTATGTAATTTTCAATTGACATATACTAGAGAAAATTGGTGCATATGTTAATCCCAAACCAACCTTGAAACAGGTGAATAACAATAACGTGCAATTATCAGAAAGTATGAGTGTGCATGTGTAATTTTACCACAATAAAATAATAATAAATCAAAAATTAATTTCTGGTGGCAATGCCATTAGATATAATTTTTAATTGAATGAAAAACAGAGAATTTGCTCTCTCTCTTGCTCGTGTGAGGGAAGGAGCGTCAGTGGGGTTGTTAACATGCAAGGGAGGTTGGCGAAGACGAGGCCGATCTGATGGAGGTTGCAGCGCCGACTGAGATGAGCGGAGGTGGCCGGCCGACGAAGGAGAAGAACACCAGAGGAGGCGCACCTATGGGGCAGCGCCTGCAGTGAAGGGCGCTAGAGGAGGGGTGCGATGCAGTCGTCTGCAGCGGTTGCTTGGTGAGGGCGCGGGTGGGGTGGTGCATCTGAAGGCGGTGGAGGCTGAGGCACGGGCCTGGTGGCAGGCAGAGCGCCTGCGGGGGTGCGGGTGCGGCAAATGCAAGATGGGGCGTTGGCTAGAGCAGCGCTGGCTGGAGACGCTGGTGAGGCAGTGCAGCGCCTGCGGAGGGGGGGGTGCTATGGGTGGTGTGGCTGTGCAATGCCTGCGGGCTGGTTGGAGGGCACGGTGGGTGGTGTGCGCCTGCAAGGGCAAGCGCAGTGCCTGTGGAAGCGGGTGACGAGGCAGAGCGGCTGCTGGCACTGGAGAGGGGTGCGCGCCTACGGGAGCGGGCAAGGTGGAGCAGGGGCCTGCAGCGGTTGGGCGCAGGTGCAGGCTGGTGCAGTGATTGGAGAGGCGGCTGGAGATGGGCGCAGGCACGCAAAGTGGAGGAGTGGGCACAAGCTGAAGGGCAAGATGGGGTGCACAGTGCACGCGGTGGAGCAGTTCCCCGCAGGGGGGAAGATGCAGATCCCCCAGAAGAGCCGACGATCCTCTCTTTTTATCTCCTCCTCGGCGCAAGTCAAGGGATTTTCAAATCCCTTACTAAACATGGCCGGCGCTGTTGGTGAGGTTGTTGATGGCCGACCGTAGGTTGAGAAATTTCTGGGGGAAAATATCTTTCCTCCCCCTGTTCTTTTCCCCCATTGATCCTCCTCCCTCTTCTTCTCGATTATTAGCCAGATGGATAGTGATAAACACCAGTTTATCATCATTTTTATGCTTTAAAACTAACCTAGCTCTTAGGATTTTACTCCGCAAACGGGTTTTTGGGCTGCATTTAGGCATAAATTAGGATAGGCATGCATTGCATTTTTTATTGTTGTTTTAATGTGTTTTTGTGAGTGTTAGGGATGTATAGATTCACAGATCCCTAAAACCCTAGCACTCAAGAAGGCAATTGGTGAAGGAGAAGCCCAGACTAGTTGGAACCCAGCTTGATCCAGCTCACCATAGCTGGAACCTAGCTTACTTGAACTAGGGTTAGCTCATCCCAGCTCCATTCAGCTAATCTCAGCTGGATGGCAGCTCAAGAGAGTTCACCTTAGCTCACCCTAGCTCAAGTCAGCTCAGATCCAGCTCAACTTAGCTGAGTCTAGCTCACCTCAGCTCCCACTAGTTCACAGGGAGCTCTAGCTAGCTCAGCTGAGTTGACAGGAGTTTACCCCAGCTCAGATCCAGCTACATCCAGCTCCACTCAACTCCAGCCAGCTGAAGAAGAATTCATCTCAGCTCAGGAAGCTCAAGTCCAGCTCCCGAGGATTCAGCTTAGCTCATCTCAGTTGAGCTAAGCTACCTTAGCTGCCTCAACCAGCTTGATTCTCCCCGATAGCACCAGACCTAGCTCACCTTAGCTCATTTTGGTAGAAGCTAGCTCACTTTAGCTTGGCTTAGCAACTAGCAAAGAACTAGCAAGCTAAGCCAGCTAGAGTAGCCCCATGCCAGCCTCTTCAGCAGCAGCCAGCTCCAGCTCCAGCTCCAGACTTCTTCTCCTCAGCTCCCTCCTCCAAACCCTAGCTCCAACACCTTCTCCTCTACTCCTCCATTAGCTAAGCTAGCTTAGCTTAACTTAACTTAGCTATGCTCCAACTTCCTTGGCTTGTACTACCCCAAAAACCCACCTACCAACTCTACCCAACTAGCTCCACCTAAGCTCCACATAAGCTAACCTACTTGGCACCAACCTAACCTACCCACCACCTCCAAAAGACACCTAAAATTGGCGCCAAAAACTACCCATAACCACCCCTTAATGGCGCCACTTTTCCCTCCAAAATCCCCCCCTCATCTCCACCACACAATCCTCCTTGAATCCATCTCCACCATCCACCTAACCCTCCTTCTAGAAGACCCCATGTTGGCGCCAACATGGGGGTGTCTCTCCACCACCAAAAGACACCAACACCACCATAACCACCCCCTTTAACACCCCTTGGGGTGGCGCCAACTAACCCTAGCCATAGGATCACCAACCACCCTCATCCTTCCATCCTAGCCCTCCATTTCAAGGGGTACCTTAACCCCCCATCCTACCCTATAAAAAGACCACTACCCACCACCATTCAAGCCATCCTTGGCTAGCCATTTCACTCTCATATTCCACCAAGAATCCCACGTCCAAAAGAGAAGAAGAAGAAGAAGATTAAGGGGATATTCTGTCCCCTTGGTGCCTTCCCCTCTTCCCTTCTCTCTTGGGTCACGCCAGCCAAAGGAGAAGCCAGGCAAGGAAGATCTTGGAGGAGATCTTGAAGGTGGTCACGCCACCTTGGAGGAGTTTTAAGGGTGGTGCACGCCCACCCCTTTGGAGAGAGCATTAAAGGTGGTAGCTTCCACCTTGGAGGAGCTCTCAAGGAAGGAGAAGAAGGAGGCCCTCTTTTCAAGCCAAGGAGCAGCTAGGCTTGGAGCAAGAAGACAACCTTCTTCACCATTGTTACAAGAGGATTTGTGTTTCTTTTCTTGCTTTTAAATTGTTCAATTCTAGTAGAAGCTTTCCTCTACTTGTCCTTGAAAAGAACACTCATTCTACTCAATCAAAAATTGCCTTCTTTTAAGCTTTTTATTGAAGTTGTTTGTTTTGGTTGTAGCACTTATTTCACCTCTTCTTCCTAATTACCCTAGGCCTACACTTGCCTAGAGTGAGCTTAGGAAGAAAATATTTCTATCTTTTAGATTTTTAATCATTTGTAGGTGTTAGTTCTTTTCGCTACAATCTGCCGTTTGCCCTCGTCTTTTCAAAATACAAAAAAATTACATATTGAAAAATATTAAAAAGAAAGTTGAGATTGTATTCCAAGCAAGAGAATCATTATTGCAATTTTTGCCTCCTTGGACGACCCTAGATACTCCCCTATCTAGGATATAAATTTTAAAAGCGAAAGCGGATTCGCGTGTTACAACGACGTAAAAAAACTGCTTTTACAAATCACGCGTATTTCGCTATCAGATAGATTAAGTGGAGAAGATGTAACGAGTGCGCTGTTGCGGGACCTGCATGAAACATAAACTAATTACATACTATGTTGTAGATTGTGATAAAATAGATGTAAACTTAAATAATGATGCATGCAATCATTCTACAACTTAATGTAGTTATTAATAAACATACAATGTTAAAAGAGAATTACTTAGGCGTAACAATAGTTCATTAGAATGGACTCATCACCAAGGAGCGGGAGAATCTCCACACGAGACATGGGATCGTTTTCTAGATCTCATGCGCAAATGCACCCATCATGGAGTCCCGAAGTGGGAACAAATCCAATCCTTTTACCACAGGCTCTGTGATGACATCAAGCTATTTGTCAATGCAACCTGTGGTGGCAGCATCATGAGTCAACATGAAGACGAGATTTGGGGAATTCTCGAGAACATGTGCAAAAACTCCCTGAGCAATTAGTCACTGGGTGCATACGATCAGATGTCCACCTGCACATTAACAAACAATCAGGGGGTACATGAATCTCGAGGCCTTTCTACATCCGTTGACTTGGAGTTGGTAGCCAGTCAATTGGATAAGGTCTCCATCTTTGAGAAGAAGGTGGACGACATCACTATACATCTACAGAAGACCACCTTGCACCACGAGGCACATATACACACCCGCCCTCAGGTAGGGAAGCTGCACACAATATCTACCACTCTCTGGGAATAGATGTGTATTCGCCCTCGCCTAATTATGGTTTCGAAGGCAACTCCAAGGCAACCTACCATAGTTGGGGGAACTCTGAACCCTCATACCCCAATTATTCTGGGAATCCTCAGATCTGCGAGGATCTCCACGCCATACAGAACAATCCCTTCTCAAATACCTACAATCCTAGATGGAATAATCATCCAAACTTTACGTGGTCGGGAAATAACTCAAATCCAAGACCTCAATTCCAACCCCGACCACAAAACCCGCATCCCTATCAACCCACTCAACCAAGGCCCAATCAAAATTTCCAATCAGGACCACCTAAGGAAGATCAGACATCTTTGATTTTCCAGACCCTGGTTGACATGCAAAAACAGCATAAAGAAGAGATCTCCGAGATGCACAATCAATTGGCCCAGCTGGCAAGTACTCGCTAGCCAGGTGCACTCCCTTCTCAACCTCTTCCAAATCCAAATAACGTGACGAACCAGAGGAACGTTATGAACCCGACTTAGGGCCTAGCTCACTATGTCTATCAGGCCCCTTCTGCTCCATCACCTGACGGGATGGAGGCTTCGACATCATGCGCGGGTTATCAGTAGCAACAACCTCTTTTGACTACCCCAACTCAGAACCAGGCAGGACTGAATTCTGTTACCACCTGTAGTGGCAAAACAATTCAGGAACCACTTTACCCGAACCACTGTCAGCCTGGTAGTTCAAACCCAAACCCTAGGTTGGTCATCCAAGATACCCCGGTCCGAGATCAAAAACCTAGACCAATTCTAGAGGAACCTGCAGAGGTTCCATTTCTGGAGGCCTTGTCCAAGGGAAAGAGGAATCCCAAACCCGTGGCTCTCAAAGAGGACCTGATCAAACTCTTTGAGCAGGTCCAAATAAACATCCCGTTGATGGATGCAATTCGCCACGTACCGGCTTATGCAAGATTTCTGAAGGATGTAAGTACACCTAAGCATAAGCCAAGAACCAAAGGCGGGAATCCAATTATATTGTCGGAGAAAGCCAACTTCATCATTTTGAGCAGACTCCCGCCTAAGGCAAAAGGCCCTGGTACCCCTCTGATTTCATGCAAAATCGATAATTTAGAATTCGACAGAGCCCTTTTAGACTCAGGAGCTTCCATCAATTTGATCCCTACGTCCCTATTAGATCATTTCGAGGAAACTGAGCTAAAACCGACTGAGGTGACTTTACAGTTAGCTGACCGATCGATCAAGTCACCTAGAGGAGTTCTCGAGGATGTTCTAGTTCGGATCCGCGATTTCTACTTTCCTATGGATTTCATTGTGTTGGGTATGGAGACTCCTGAGAATCTGAAGAATACACCGATTATATTAGGTAGACCGTTCTTAGCAACAACTAGGGCGAACATTAATTGCGAAGAGGGCCATATTGAATTGAAGTTCGGGAACAAGACACTAAAAATTGATATATTTAAGGCCCAGAAAGGAATTAACTGTGGGGCAGTGGAATAAGTGCAACATCAGTTCTGTGGTTGAGGACACATTTCTCGAGGATGACCCGATTATTTCCAGTCCTCAGCCCCAAGAAGATCATACCTAGCAAATAGAGGAGCCTAGCATCGATCTAGAACCACATACAGCTCTAACCTTTTCTTCTGAGGCCCATCCTGACCTGCCTACTGCTGCTGATAATCCCGTTATGGAACTGAAGCCTCTTCCCGATCACCTAAAATACGTCTTTTTGGCTTCTGATCAGACATTTCCTGTGATTATCAATTCCCGCCTTACCTCTGATCAGGAAACACGTCTGATTTCTGTCTTCCAGCAGCATCGGAAAGCCATTGGTTGGACTCTCGATGACCTGACTGGCATCAGCCCGTCATATTGCACACATCACATCTACACGAAAGAGGGCTCACGACCATCTCGTGAAATGCAGAGACGCCTGAATCCGAACCTGCAGGATGTCATTAAAAATGAGATCATCAAGTGGTTAGATGCAGGTATCATCTGCCCGATCTCCAACAGTCGTTGGGTGAGTCCAATCTAGGTTGTGCCCAAAAAGGTAGGACTCACCGTCATTACAACTGAAATCGGAGAGACTATACCAACCCGTATAGCAAACTTGTGGAGAATCTGTATTGATTACCGAAGACTAAATACCTCCACGAAAAAGGATCATTTCCCACTGCCATTTATTGATCAAATACTTGAGAAATTGGCAGGGAATCGATTCCTTTGCTTCTTGCACGGGTACTCCGGTTATAATCAGGTGACAATCCATCCTAAGGACCAAGAGAAGACTACCTTCACCTGTCCCTTCGGGACATACGTGTTCCGTAGGATGTCGTTTGGTCACCCCATGCAGTTTTAGGTGTCCGCACCCCATGGTTTGCTGACATTGTTAACTATTTGGCCGTTGGTCAAATCCCCCAGGATTGGACCAAGCAACAATGAGATAGACTCAAATCTGAGGCGAAATACTACTTTTGGGAGGACCCTGAACTGTATCGCATCGGCTCTGATCAGATTATTCACCGATGCATACCGGAGAATGAATTCAACAGTATACTTGAGTTCTGCCATGCATCTGGATGTGGTGGACATTTCTCCGGGAGAAAGATAGCTGCAAAAATCTTGCAATCTGGCTTCTATTGGCCGTCTTTATTCAAGGATGCCCAGGACTTCTCAAGGTCATGTTCTCGATGTCAGTCACTCGGGAACATAACTAAGAGAGACATGATGCCCCTAAACCCTATTCTTCTTGTAGAAATTTTCGATGTTTGGGGCATCGATTTCATGGGACCCTTTATCCCTTCATTTGCACATCAGTACATTCTTGTTGCTGTTGATTATGTGTCCAAATGGATTGAGGCGATTCCCACCCGAACCAATGACCACAAGGTGGTCATTAATTTTGTCAAGAACAATATCTTCAGTAGGTTTGGGATTCTGAGAGCTATCATCAGTGATGGTGGCACTCATTTTACTAATGCCCAATTCCAGAATTTATTGGACAAATACGGGGTTAATCATTGAATTTCCACACCTTACCATCCCCAAACGAATGGACAAGCCGAGATCTCCAATCGAGAGATCAAGAACATTCTGCAAAAAACGGTTAGGCCTGATCGCAAGGATTGGACTCAAAAGCTTGAGGACGCTCTTTGGGCCTACCGTACGACGTATAAAACGCCCATCGGCATGTCTCCATTCCGTTTGGTGTATGGAAAGGCATGTCATCTACCCGTAGAGATTGAACACAGGGCATTCTGGGCAATCAAACAATGCAATTTAGATCTGAATCTAGCTGGGAAGACCAGGAAACTCCAACTATCTAAGTTGGAGGAGCTTAGAAATGATGCTTATGAGAATGCCAAGATTTACAAGGCTCGAACCAAAGCTCTACATGATCAATTGATTTCCCGCAAGAGCTTTGAGCCAAACCAAAAGGTCTGGTTATTCGATTCTAAACTTAAGCTCTTTCTTGGCAAACTTAGATCTAAATGGAATGGCCCATTCATAATTGATCAGATATTTTCAAATGGTGCCGTTCAGATTTCTGACCCAAAGACGGGTAACACCTTTAAAGTCAACGGTCAACGTTTGAAGCCTGTTGTTGACCGTAATCTTCCAGAACCCGTCTCAAACTCTGTTGCTCTAGCGATTCTGTGACTTCTTTGGCTAGACTTCGCCTAGCTGACGGCATTAAACTCAGCAGTTGTACATATGACACAAGGCTGATACGAGCTTCATATCCAGGTGATATCTTTCATATTCTACCATTTCTTTCATGTCTCTTTTTCAATGAGGACATTGCATTAGCTAGGCATGGGGGGGTGGATTCATTTTTGAATTATTTGGTCAGCTTTGTGAAATCTATACAAATTATTTTTCTCTTCTTATTTATATAAAAAAAAATTAGGAAGGATTAGTTGGACATTAGGACTTTTCAATTCTAAGAAATTTTACATTAGGATCTGAACACAAAGACCCTTCAGGTCTTTGGACTTAATTAGCATGTGTTTCCACTAAAATGTGGATTTGTCTTTGAGTCCTCGCCATCTTAATTCTATTATAATTGGAATAAATAAGTTTGGGTGATAAGTACACGACTTATCAACCCACCCTCTGATTTCAGGGAATTTCTGAGTTTTAAGCATCTACACACTTTCTTTGCACTGACTCGTTGTTCGGCGATTCTAACGGAATTTGGGTAGCTAATGAACCTTCTAGGGTGATATGGCTGGCAAGTTATCGTGGGTAACAGCCCATAGGTAGGTTGTCCAGAGCCCAGTCACTGGACCTTTCTCTTTTTCCTGCCCTTAGGTAAATCTTAGACCAGGGAAGCCACCTACTTTAAAGAAAAAAAATCAAAAAGAAAAGGAGAAAAGAACAAAAAAAAGAAATAAGCCACACTTCACCGCACGAGTATGGCTGGCAAGTTGTCGGTGGTAACAACTCATCAAACGGTTGTCCAGAACCCAGCTCAGAAAATGCACTAAAAATCCCAAAACACTTAGGAAGAAGCGGAGAAGTAGAATAAACCGGGGAGATATACACTGGATTCACCCTTGTGTTGACCCCGTAATAAAAAAAAATAAAAGTAGAGAGAAAGCTACCGGTTGTAAAGATACACCTTTAGGCAGAATTCTTTTTGAAGTCACCTAGAGGCATAGAAATCCGAAATCCGTTTTAATTGCTGGTCAACGAGTCTATCACAATCACAATAAGATTCTTAAAACTTAGGGTTCTCATCAAATCTTGGGTGAGTTGAATGGCCATAGAAAGCCACTCTTAAACCCTAAAATTTGAAAATCCAAAAAAATTAGAAAAGAGTAAAAAGAGAAAAAGAAATTTTTCTTTGAATAAGGCGAGGGCTTGAGGTGGTCTGCATTTTGGATGATACCCAGGCGCTGTTGTGTCTTTGAAAGTTTAGTTCTTAAGTAGACAATTTCTTAATGATTGAAAATAACTCAGGTCCAAATAATCCAACCTAATTCTTTTATAAATAGCATATAGTTTTTGCTAGGGACTAGCAAAAGATAGGCATGGGGGTATGATGTAAACACATTTACACTACTTAAAATGTCTATTTTTGCATGTTCTTAAGCATAGGATTGCATTTCATGATATAAATATTGCATAACATGCATCATCTTGCATTTAGAGTAGTTTGAATAAAATGGAGGTTAATTGTCTCCTTTTATGTGCTTGGACAGGGCAAACATTTTATCGGGGCCTCGGATCAAAGATCCAACCGTATGGATGTGATCGAGGCGGCGATTAGAGTTCAACAACTCCAAGATCGCCCTAATCAGGCATCCGTAGCATCAGATAGTGACTGGGGAACCCTAGAAGATCAAGGGCCAGGATGGTGAAAATCCGCACTTCAGATGACAAATCCGACCGCACGTTTGAATTTGGATCGACGATCGCAGCCCAACGACGCAAAAATCGAGTCAACCCGACATCCATGGCACCATCTACAACTTCCAGAAGATGGACGACCAAGATGGTGCCACGTGGCTCCATCTCGGCAGCCCAAACGGCCGCTTACATTCCATGAAGACTGCACACCCGCCCCTTCTCCGCCGTTGGATCTCGCTCCAACGGCTGTGGACGCGGCGCTTTAAAATCATCCTAGCGACCGTTTCGATCGCGTAGCGCAGCGGAGACGAAGCTATGGGCGAAGCAGAGGTCGTGGGATCGAGTCCCGCGAGCCTCAAATCAGGCGCAAGCGAGCAGGCGCGTGGAGCGTTGGATCTTGATTGGATGGCCGCACGCGCCCGATAGCGCTCACGTGCGATTGAACGCGTGGCGTCACATGCGATCACACGCGGGTGGGCGCGCAGCGCAGCGGGTGAAGGGGCGTCTTAAGCCGTCCGATCTTGCTATCAGACAGCTGAGAATCAAAGTGCGTGCGCATGCGTTTCGCGAGCAGGCAGCTGAGGCGGCGCGCGTGGGAGCGGAAGCTGCGCCCACGTTGGGGGCTTTAGTGATAGATTTATCCGTCACTAAAGACCCCTCATTTATTATTTTGAAGTTGTAATGTCCATTTTGCCCCCACTCCTTGCAACTATAAAAGGAGACCCCCTCCATATGAAATTCTCATCCCTTCCTTCTCTTCTCTACCCCTCCAAAGCTCAAGAGAAGCTTGTCCCACACACGGGATGCTCCTCTCAAGATAAAGTCTAAATTTTCGTCCCCCTTCGGAAGTGGATCCCGCGACGACGACGGCGTGCTGCTCCGTTCCTGTTCTTCTGCTTCGTCCTCCTTCGTCCTGCTTCATTTTCCTTCGTCTAGGTGTCGTCCCGTCCGACTCGTCCTCCAAGAAATGGTCGAGGAGGATAACTTCTCTCTCACATTCTTATTTACAGCTTTTCTAGTGTAGAATTTTCCTACTTTATAGTGTAATTGATTTTCCGCTTTCTAGTGTGACTTTTATTTAGTTTGATTATATAAACAGTTGAAATATTGAATGCATGTTCTCTCTCTCTCTCTTTCTTTCTTTTAGTCTGATAGCTCCATTGTAATTATATCGCCTTGCTTATCAAAAATCCTAAAAAAATATAATTGCGAATATAGATCAATGTAGCCTCCCTGTGTTCGACCCGGAATTCTTTTCGATATAAATTTTATTTGTTGAATACGAATTCTTCGCTTTCAAGCTACAACGACAGGTTTTCCAAAATCAAACACGTTAGCGTAGCCATTTGAACGTTCAACAGTAGGTCTGCCATAGAGGGTTGCGGGTCGAATTCGTCATCAAAGGAGGAACTTTCAATTGAAGAAACCATCAAACAAGTTTCAATATTTTCATTATCCTCCTCAAGTTCCTCGATAAATCCACCATCCTCAAATTTATTGATCTCTTTAAAAATATCCAATTTCATTCGTTGATACCCAAAGGCGATTTCCATGCTACCACTTTCACAATTAATGTTGGCCTTAGCGGTAGCCAAGAACAGACGCCCTAGAATGATGGGCCTGTTCCTCATATTTTCAGGTGCATCCATGTCAAGGACAAGGAAATCTACAGGAAAATAGAAATCCTTGACCTTAACTATAACATCTTCAATAACGCCTCGCGGATTTGTGACCGAGCGGTCCGCTAACTTTAGTGTTATTGAAGTTGGCCGAAGTTCACTTAATCCAAACTTCTCGTAAAGAGAAGTCGGAATTAGGTTGATGGATGCACCCAAATCCAAAAGTGCTCTATCAAATGTGTAATTTCCGATGACACAAGAAATCAACGGAGCACCTGGATCTCTCTTTTTCTGAGGGAGGTGGTGAAGGATAACAGAACTAGCCTACTTGAAGAGTACCACCTTCCTTGGAACAGATTCTCTCAACTTACGCTTTTGTGTACATAAATCCTTTAAAAATCTTATGTAAGCTGGTATGTGCTTAATAGCATCGAGGAGCGGGATATTGATCTCAACATTCTTAAATAGATTCAAAAGCTCCTCATTGCTATCAACCGAATTCTTCTTCTTTGATTTGATCAAGGCTTCGGGAAAAGGAACATGAGTCAAATCTTTGGAATCAGGCTCCTGAGCCTTGATTTCTTCTCCAGAATTCTCCTCTCTCTCCTCAGGTTCTTCAGGATTCAGTAAATCAGAACAGTGTGGTTGCGGATCCTGAGTCTGCTTACCACTCCTCAAGGTGACAGAATTTGCAGATGCATAAGAGTTTGGGTCTTGGGGAGGGTTAGGAAAGATTAGAGGGGCTTGATTAGCCAGGAATTGTTGATTTGCAGAAGAAGAAGAGGAGGAGGAGGAGGGACCCGGCTCAACCACCTGAGCATGTGCGTGTGGTCCCTTTAATTTCCGTACCCATGGGCTTGGTTGCCCGGATTCAAAATATTTTGCGAGTTGGGTACGAGTTGGGATGGTAGAGATCCGAGTTGACGAGAGTTACCAATGAGCCCGATCTGCAAGTTGTCCAGCGAGGTTTTCATTTGCTGCATGAGCTGGAACATGGATCCTTGCATCTCTACCATTTGCTGGTTCAGATCAGCCTGCCCTACGGGTTGACAAGCATTCCAAATTGGCTGATTAACCTGATTTGGGGGCAACTGAGTATATACATGACCCTGGCCCATTGGTCGTTGCGGAGCATAGTTGCCGGGTCGAAATTGAGTTTATTGCCCCAGGTTTCTCCAAGAGAAGTTAGGGTGGTTTCTCCAACCCAGATTATAAGCATTAAAATATGGGTTGGATCTAACATTCTCTTGTACAGCACAGATGATGAGTTCATTTTAATGGACTAATATTAAGCCTAAGTACATTTAATAGTACCTTGTAGGTTTGTTAATAATTACAATTAAGTTGTAGAAGAATTGCACGCATCATGATTTACGTTTATAACATTCTATAACTTAATATGTAATGATTTTGTTATTTTTATGTGCAGGTATTATATTCAGAAAGAGCAAGGGTTGGGGAGCAAATTTCCCCAACAACCGGAGGAACTTTTCCCTTTCCTTTGGTCGTCTCCTCCAACGTCCGCCGGCCAAAAACAGAAAAGGGATTTGCAAATCCCTTGATTGGCGCACGTAGGGAGAGAGAGGAGTTAAAAAGAGGAGGCGGCGTGCACTGGAAATCTATCTTTTCCCCTTTGCGGGGAACAATACCCAGCGTGCACTGTGGACCAAGATCTACATCTTCTCCGTGCGCACATCTCCAGTCGCTTCTCCAATCCAAGCACACCGCCCACCTATGCCCACTCCACCGCATGCACTATGTGCTCAGCATCACCAGACCGCCCACCGCACGCCCGCAGGCGTGTGCCCTCTCCATCACGCCTCTCCTACGCCTCAACCTCCCCCGCGCGCCTACCTTCCAGCCACCGCAGGCTCACACTAGTGCGCCCTACTGCTCATTTGCCTTCAGCACGCCGCCTGCCCTGCAGCGCCTGCTCCAGCCTCCGCAAGCACCTACCCGCACGCCATTGCCAGCTCCCCCCAGCTGCAGGTGCTCTCAACCGCGCACCCTGCGCAAGCCCGCACGCCACAGCCGCAGGCAGCACTGCAGTAGCTACGCCTTCTTTGTCAACAGGCCGAAACTCCGGCCACCCCCGCCGGTCACCTCCGACCACCTGCGTCGCCACCGCTGCCACCACCAGAGAGCTCTCGACCTCGCCGTCCTCTTGAGCCTCACAACAACCCCCGCGGTGCTCTCCCTCTCTCGCAAGGAGGAGAGAGGAAAGAAGCCCTGTTTTCCCCTCTATTAAAATTTACATTCAATGCCATTGCCACCTAATTTGATTTTTTTTATTGTTATTATATTGTGGCAGAATTGCGTTCGAACACTCAGTTATTTATAATTGCATGGTGTTGATATTAACTAGTTTAAAGATTGATTTTGGGCTTAACTTAAGTACTAATTATCTTTAGTACACATCACGTGAAAACTGCATGAATTCATCCTAAATTTATTGAGGATTTCTGTAAGGAAAAACTGCACTTATACCCTTATCTTTTTAAGTTATTGAAATCTACTTTCCTTCACATTTTAAGTCAGATTTGAACAGGGATTTCACACTATCCGAAATAACATTAAATAATTAAGTATTGATTGCATCATTGCCTCCCTGTGGACACGACCTGCTCTTCTACGAGTGGTTATTTTCATTGCTTTTGATTAGTCGATTTTTCCACCACTTAATACTATAACGCTAAGCGAAAAGTCGTCTATCAAAATTGGCACTGTTGCCAGGGAGGCAACAGACGCAATAGATTTACTTTATTGTTTTTAAATCTTCTGAGTTGCGAAATTATCTGATCGTTTATTATTGTGCGAGGAATCTGACACGGCGACGAGGCGCAGCAAAGCAACGACTTTGAACGTGAACAACGCGCACGGCAGAGACAATCTTTTTAGTGGACCTTGACGCCACCTGGAGGACGTCAAAAGGAACACGTGGACCTTGATCCCACGCATATAGGCTTACGGAGAAGCCTATTTCTGATTTAAGCAGTAGGTCTTAGTTAGATTTAGTTAGATAGACATTAGAATTTAAATTGCTGTCTTTTGGGCCCTTGTTGGGTATTTTTAAGAACGTGTTCCTAGTGCTAATTCATTTCTTATCGCTCTTGTATGCGGGAGCGTATTTTTGGGAGCGTGTTCCCATTTATTTAGATTATTTGAACTGTTTTGAACTGCATTTCAGTTAGTTAGTTAGATTAGGTCTGTTTGTTATTATTATTAAAAAAAAAAATCGAACTGCCTGCTAGAAGCTGCATATCTATAGGACGACCATCTAAGATTGAATGAGCAACATCTAGTTTATTTTATTGCATTGCATTCATTACAGCGCGAAGAAAGCTGGAGTAAGGTACGTCTTCTCTTGAGCATTAATTACTTGTCATGCATATGCAATGAACCTAAATCTAAGACCACTAAAGTGCTTGAATCAAATTAATTCAGTGGTCACTTTAAAAAAATTGGGACTGTTAAGAGGTTGGACTTTAAAATCTGACTAAAAATTGTGTGCAAAAGGATCCTGTTTGCAGAATTTCAAAAAAATCAAAACACGATCGTATTCTTGCACACTTGAGACACTGTGCACCTCACACATAAGGTCACTAGATAAATTTCTACGTCTCCTCTTTTGTACCACAAGGGAAGTTAGTTGGAAATCAACAAGCCTATCCACCAAGTTACTTCGGTTCCTCGTATGTGGGCTCGATTCGAGACTTCCATCCCTTGCGAGTAGGTTATAGGCACCAGCGAAGGTTGGCCTAGGAATCGTAATTTTTGCAAAACTTGTTTGGCCACCAGCTAAACATATAACTCTAAGACCTGCAATCTACTAGAAACAGATCCCGTTGAATTTGCGTTTGCTGTGACAATATAACTCTTTAGGAAGTTTTCTACTGAATCCTAAGAAAGTTAAAATTGTTTTGCTTAAGGAAATGGAGTACTCTTACTCCTATCATTCAGATTATCAGAGTCAATACTTCCCATCTTTCAATCAAGATCCCATGCTCCGAGTGTATCCATCCTTTGATGGGTACATTGACAATTCATGGGATCATTCTCATTCTTACCCTGGGAGTACCGGCTTGATAACTCCCACTTTTGAGCAGAGCTTAGGAGCGGGATTTTCTAATCCTGAAATCCATACTTCCATGCAAATACCCAACCCTCCCACCCTTCATGATTTTCTGTATCGAGGTTGGACCGATACCCTTAGGCAACCAGAGCCTGAAATTGACTATCTTCCCCAACTTGATAATAGTAGCCTCTCCTCTTTTATGATAGAAATGCAAAAACAGCAAAAGGAAATAATGGAATCAATGGGAGAGATCTTGAGGAATAGTCAACAGTTAAATGAAGAAATAAGACAACTTAGCTACACGGTTCCCAATAATCTTGATCCCTACCCATCCGATCATGATCATGAAAATAATTCTGAGGTACTTAATGACAATAGGGATCCAATTTTAGGTAGCAATCACTTAAACTCTCCCAATGAGACACGGCCACTAGAGGATAACGATCATAGTGATTATCCACCTGAATTATATTGCAGTCAAAAGCAAGGGAAGATGCTACCTCTTGAGGACCTTGACCCCAATGACAGTATTCTCCCGGGTCAAGGTTATATTGTTCCTATCACTTCCCCTCTTAATTATTTGGTGGAATCCCATTCTACCCTTAGTGAGCCCACTCCTGACCCTCTACTTAGGGAATCAACACCTACCCTTCAGCATTCTGAGGATTTAAATGCACCTAATGAAGGTGACCCTAATGGAATAAAGGATGATCAATTCTGGTCTCAGGGATATGAAGAGTCTAATTCAAAGGATAAGGATGCCCCAACTGAGGAACCTGAACTGAAAATCTGGAGTCAATCACAGGAGAATTATTTATCATTTGAGGATTTACCTCCAGAGGGTAGAAATAATATGATTAAATCCAGATTCCTCCTTTCTTTTGAGAGTCATCCTCCATCAAAATAGGAGTTGATATTAGAGGAGGACAAACAAAATAATGAGAAGTCTATGGGAGACTCTCGGGAACAAAACATGTCAATTAAGGATTTATACCCCGAGAAGAATGACGAATTCAATGATATAGGCTTCCTCCAAAATATTAAAACTGATCCTCCTTTAGAAATATTGAGGATACTGATCCAACTCCTAATGAAACACAAATACACCCCGATAAATATTTGAGTGAACCAAACGAATCTGGGGATGAGCTGAATGATAATGATTCTTACATTTTGACCCTGCCATCAAAAGGTTATAATTTGGAGTCTACCCTTGATTCAAATACGACTCCGATCATTAAGGCTAGGCAGGATAACTTGAAGTTGTCTACAACTGTTAGGGAGTGTACACAATCTGAATCATTGTTGGAATTAGACCTAACACCAACTAAGCCCTCATTGGACTTAACCATTACCTCCCAACACTACAAACAACCCTTATACTCCCTAACCGATCCTTGGCTCAGATCTCTGCTCATGTACATTCTTTCTGGAGACTATATCAGGCCAATACATCCTAGGGTAGAATGGCGAGTATGGATTGATGCTTGTACTTTTACTCTCGCCATTCAAGGGTTTGAACTAATTATGTGTATATCTTTTAAAACCCATCCTGCTCTGGAGGATCCTTGTTATCCTCCATTTATTCCGTTTCGGGAGATTCCTTTTCATATTCTGTTTATTATTCCTAGACCTCCCAAGGTAGCCAACGAGATTTCCTATTTTCATCTCTTCTGGCGAGCATTTGGAATTATATTGCATCATCAGCTCGCCAACATCCGTGGTTACCTGTTTTCTATGCCTGCGCTGTTACGCATATTCTTAGGGCCTAACCTTTTCTATTTGGAGCCAGACTTATAGGTTCCTTCTTAGTCTGGCTGCTGACAGAAAATGCAGCGCTTGTTGGGAGGCAACCAAGCAAACTGTGTCAGGTGATCTCTTTCCTTTCTCCTCCTGTTTTAATTTTGCAATGGGGACATTGTAGGATTTAGGCATGGGGGAATGCATTTGCATTTTAGGTGCATTCATACATTTAGGTTAGCTTATAAAAAAAGCATATAAAAAAAATCTCTTTTCTTGAACTGATTAGGTTAGTCCCTAGCAAAATACCTTTGTTATTGGAGGTTTTTCTTCTTGAATTATTTCTTAAGTTTAGAATCCAGTACATTTATTTCATATGCACGTACACTTGGTAATGGATCCTTAAGGAAAACCAATGAGCATTTGTAAGTCTACTGAACCCTTGAACAGTTCATAGGGAGTCAGGCATACTATCGTCAATAGATCCACCTCATGGGAGAAGAAAGTAGAGAGATTACTGGTGTGCTAAGTCTAGTGCAAGGACTCTTAAGTTTTGGACAATTAGATGATGATACTTCAGAGTTAGGCGTAGTTTTCACTCTTTGTTCCTGTGTACATCCTTTGAGTGAATTCCTGAGAGTCACCAAATAAGGCAGATACACAGAGATTGAGTCTTAATAAAGCTATAACTATGGTGGATGGTTACGACCGTCCTTCACAGAGTCCTTAGCTGAAGGAGGGTAATAGTGTCAAAGGTCAGAAATACGCCTGTCCTATACATTCCTTCCCGATGTCGAGAATAGGCACTTCTACCAAATAAGTCACACAACTTCCTCTTGACCATCATCATCCCTAATAATGCATCGTAAATAAAAGTCTGTATTGTGTTGTGTTGATTGAAAAAGAAAAAAAAACAAGAAAAATATATATATATATAAAGAAGAGAAGAAAGGAGAAAAGAAGTAGAAAAAGAAGAAATAGAAAGAAGAAAAAGTTATATTACAAAAAAAAAAAGGGGTCCAAGTGTATGATGTAACTCTGTTTCTGAGGCAATAGAACACCTATCTCATTCCACTAAATATGACCCATACCTACTTTCTAGTATTTCTGATCGCCTGAATACTGGTTGAGAACTCTAACTTAGTTGTAGAGTTATTAGGACTTTAATTGAAGTATAAATGCCATGTGAGGCCACCAAATAGTGAGTACAATTTCTAAATCTGGCGAGATTCGTGATCTCAAAAAGAAAGAAAAGAGAGAGTGCCCAGGAACATCAAGAGAGCACAATTGTGTAGCCTCTCTCAAAGTTGACTTGTCTAATAGTCTAGAGAGCTGTAGTCTGCAGTATTAGACTATATGTAGCACCAGTTGAGTGTGTGCCACCAAATACAAATCCATTCAACTTGATATCTCCTACCTAAGCCAAACATCGGGGTCAAATTACAGATTATCGTCTGCTTTATCCCCAAGGGAAGTAGTTGACTATCTCAACAGAAATTTTTGCCAAGGGTGATGTACGTACTCCTAATGCGAATCGTCTCTTTCACTTGGATTTGTTACCTAGGCTATCAGCACTTCGCATTTGTCTGGATTTCTAATGTTTTGAAGTAAGAAAAGAAGAAATCTTCTTATTACTTCCATTATTTTTCATTTTTGCTAGGGACTAGCAAATCTTAGGCATGGGGGTATTTGATGAGTCCATTTTAATAGACTAATATTAAGCCTAAGTACATTTAATCGTACCTTGTAGGTGTGTTAATAATTACAATTAAGTTGTAGAAGAATTGCACGCATCATGATTTACGTTTATAACATTCTATAACTTAATATGTAATGATTTTGTTATTTTTATGTGCAGGTATTATATTCAGAAAGAGCAAGGGTTGGGGAGCAAATTTCCCCAACAACCGGAGGAACTTTTCCCTTTCCTCCGGCCGTCTCCTCCAATGCCCGCCGGCCAAAAACAGAAAAGGGATTTGCAAATCACTTGATTGGCGCATGTAGGGAGAGAGAGGAGTTAAAAAGAGAAGAGGCGGCGTGCACTAGAAATCTATCTTTTCCCCCTTGCGGGGAATAATACCCAGCGTGCATTGTGGACCAAGATCTACATCTTCTCCGTGCGCACATCTCTAGCTGCATCTCCAATCCAAGCACACCGCCCACCTATGCTCGCTCCTTCTCCACCGCATGCACTCTGTGCTCAGCATCACTAGACCACCCACCGCACGCCCGCAGGCATGCGCCCTCTCCATCACGCCTCTCCTGCGCCTCAACCTCGCCCGTGCGCCTACCTTCCAGCCACCACAGGCGCACACTAGTGCACCCTACCGCTCATCTGCCTTCAGCACGCCGCCTGCCCTGCAGTGCCTGCTCCAGCCTCTGCAAGCGCCTGCCCGCACGCCATTGCCAACGCCCCCTGCTGCAAGCGCTATCAACCACGTGCCCTGCTGCAGGCCCTCACGCCATCTTCCAGCACGCCCCCCTCCACCTTGCAGGCATCCCAGCCAGTGTCTTCAACCTCCCCGCATCACCCGTGCCTCAGCCTGCAGCCGCGCCCCTTCACCACTGCTGCACCCTCCTTCCAGCAAGCAGACCGCAGGCGCATGCATGCCAAACGAGGTGCGCTCCAACCTCTCAAGCAGACGCCCGCGCCCTGCAACTTCCCACCGCAAGCCCCACCGCAGGCAGCATGCTCCGTCGCCCATCTGCAGGAGCACCAGCGCGTGCACGCCCGCACACTAACGCGTGCAAGCCCGCACGCCACAACCGCAAGCAACACTATAGCAGCTACGCCTTCTTTGTCAAGAGGCCGGAGCTCCGGCCACCCCCGCCGGTCACCTTCGGCCACCTACGTCGCCGCCGCTGCCACCACTGGAGAGCTCTCGACCTCGCCGTCCTCTTGAGCCTCGCAACAACCCCTGCGGTGCTCTCCCTCTCTCGCAAGGAGGAGAGAGGAAAAAAGCCCTGTTTTCCCCTCTATTAAAATTTACATTCAATGCCATTGCCACCTAATTTGATTTTTTTATTATTATTATATTATGGCAGAATTTCGTTTGAACATTCATAGTTATTTATAATTGGATGGTGTTGACATTAACTAGTTTAAAGATTGATTTTGGGCTTAAATTAAGTACTAATTATCTTTAGTACACATCACCTGAAAACTGCATGAATTCATCCTAAATTTATTGAGGATTTCTGTGAGGGAAAACTATACTTATACCCTTATCTTTTTAAATTATTGCAAATCTACTTTCCTTCACATTTTAAGTCAGATTCGAACAGGGATTTCGCACTATCCAAAATAACATTAAATAATTAAGTATTGATTGCATCATTGCCTCCCTGTGGACACGACCCGCTCTTCTGCGAGTAGTATTTTCATTATTTTTTATTAGTCGATTTTTCCACCACCTAAATACTATAACGCTAACCGAAAAGTCGTCTATCAACAGACATCCTCATAGGGTGAGGATGGAGAGAAAGAAAGGGAAGGATCAGAAAAACTAGGATCAAAGGCCCTAGTTTGGAACCTGTGGGGTTCCAAAAAATGCTGACTCACAGGTTGAGCCACATCGAGTTGATTCACGAACTCCCGTCTAGAAGGAGCTCGTGCAGAATGGAATCCCGAATTTTGGGATTGAGTAGATCGAGAGTTGTCCATAGAATTTCCAGCCATCCACTTTTCCATTCTCTTAGCAACCAAGTCCACCTTGTCAAGTTTGTTACAAATCAATTCCATATCAAATGAATGAGAGTCATGGACTTCATTGACATTTGATCTGGGCTGCTGGGACCGATTAAATGTATCCATGGAGGCATGATTGACTGAATTCTCACTCATTTCCTCAAATAAATCATGTGCACTATCTACGTCTTTATTGAGGAAATTGCCTCCGCAAGAAGCATCCACATGATTTCTGAGTTGCTCAGTCAACCCATGATAGAAGATCTACACAAGTTGCTATTTCGGCACCTCGTGGTGTGGACACCTCTGCAATAGGTCCTGGAATCGCTCCCAGGACACATGAAACTACTCCCCCAGCCGTTGGATAAAGGTAGTGATTGCCCGTCTCAAGGTATTGGTACATCCAACTGGGAAGAATTTCTTCAGAAAGGTCGATTTCAACTCATTCAATTGGTCTTCCTATTGTCCTGTACCAATGCGCGGCCTTATCCCTAAGAGAGTGGGGGAAGAGCCTCATGATCATTTGCTCCTCGTTTACGTTCCATGCCTTGGTGGTCTGGACCAAAGTGGTCAAGTCCTCCAAGTGCTGAAACGGATCTTCGGAGCCAAGCCCATGATAATGTTTGATCAGGCTTAACACCTGGGGCTTAACTTCTACGTCATCGGCTAGAATCTGGACGCCGAGACGTTTCCCGTAATTTGAAGGATCATAAAAATCCTTTAAGGACTGAGCGCCCTACATTCTCTGGAACCATTCCTGCATTCTCTGCATTTGTTCCAGCTACCTTTGGAATTCTTCCTGTGGATCTCTAGGCAGAGGAGGCTGTTGGTCGGCCATGGGATCAATTTGACCAAAATCCAATTTGCGCCTCCTAGAATACTCTAGTGGTCCTTCCAATCGAGGATTCAATGACCGTCTTCTCAGCATAAACTAGGAAAAGGTCAAAAGGACTGGGAATAGGGACCCTGCAGCATAACAAAACAAGGTTGTCCTTAAGTAGGGTAGCCTAAGGATCTACTGACTCCCAAAACCTGCCTTAAGATTATAAATGATTTACTCTACTTATGTCTGCTCAATCCAACCAGTTAGAAGGAGGGATTGGGAAGAAGGTTCTTCCTTCGGCATTCGCCTCCGGTTCCTAGTGTACCCTCCAGCCGCGATCGTTTGAAACTACTCCCCTAGCTAGACATCAGATTAATCAGTACAAGTAGGTTAATCAAAGACAATCTCAGACTAGGCCCTCAAGAGCGAATCAGACCTTAAGGCCAACGTCTACTCAATTTTATTAAGGCCTGGGATTATGGTGCTTATAGAATGTGATGGGCCCTTAAAATGGGTTGTGTCCTTAATGATTGATTGAGAATTATGTAAGTATGTGCACAACCAGGGTTTTCAAGTAAGATTATTTGTGATGCATGGATTTTAATGTTCAAATCTTGCTTAAGTAGCTTTTAGGATTTCAAATTAGGTTGATTGAAATCAAGTTTCGAGGCAAACCAAGTTGTCAAATACGGGTGAAGATTGCTTTCCTTTAAAACTAGAAAAAAAGTGGAGTGCCTGGAATAGACCTAGATTGAAAACACTAAGGAGGAGCTACTTGATGAGTTGATTTTAAGTAGAGTGGTGCGGTCCAAACAACTCAAACAACTGGCCACAAATCCACCACTAAGTTAGGCACACAAAGATGGCTAACGTAGAATGATTTCTACTCTTTTATGTGTTGCTTTGTGTATATCGGTTCCACAGATCAGAATCCGATTGAGTAGAAACAAATCAATTAAGTTAAGTGCCTTGAATATGGGTGTACGTTATGTGTTTGTTGAAAATTGACTCACAAGATTATCATTTTGTTATTTTTTTTTATAAACAAGGGTGAAATGAATGTGAATGAGAATCTAAACAACCAAACTATTCATAAGATTTATGCAAACACCTAGGTTAATTGGAATTTGGATTTAATGTGGCAAATGAAATCTATGGAGGGGGAAAGAATGGGGAGCACTTACAGTTGTCTTCAATTGCACTTTACTCCGGTCTACCGCTTGATGATTCCCTGATGGAGGTCTCTGCAAAACAATAGACACAAGAGAAAGCAAGTTAGAAAATAATAAAGTGCGTGAAATGCGAAAAGAAGATCGGAAATCGTTGCCTTCCCAGCAATGGTGCCAAAATGTTGAAGCTACGAATTGTTATGCTAACTTATTTGGTTTTGAAAACCTGTCGTTGTAGTTTGAAAGTGAAGAACTCATATTCAACAAATAAAATTTATACCGGAATAGAAATCCCGGGTCGAACTCGGGGAGGCTACGTTGATCTATATTAGCAATTATATTTTTTTTAGAGTTTTTGTTGAAAAGCGAAGTGACGTAATTACAATGAAGCAATATTAACAATCAAAATGAGAGAGAGAGCAAACATGCACTCAATATTTCAAAATGTTTATACAATTAAACCAAAGAAGAATTACACTAGAAAGCGGGAAATCAGCTACACTAGAAAGCAGGAAAATTCTACCATAGAAAGCTGTAAAGAAGAATGGGAGAGAGAAGTTATCCTCCTAGACGTTCGCTTAGAGGACGAGCCGGAAATGACGCTGCCTAGATGGAGGATGGAGCAAGAAGGAGGTCGAGGCAGGAGGAACGAGAACGGGGCAGCACGTCGTCATCGTCGCGGGATCCGCTTCCGAAATGAGAGTGAAAATTTGACTTTATCTCACGAGGAGCATCCCGGGTGTGGGACAAGCTTCTCTTGAGCTTTGGAGAGGTAGAGGAGAGAAGGAAGGGATGAAGATTTCGTATGGAGGAGGTCTCCTTTTATAGTTGCAAGAAATGAGGGCAATTTGGTCTTTTTAATCTCAAAACATTAAATCAGGGGTCTTTAGTGACGAATAAAACCGTCACTAAGGCCCCATCGTGGGCGACGTGCGCCACCCCCTCGCCTCCCGCGCATGAAACACACGCTCCACATTCTTCAGATCTTAGCCGTCCGATCGTGAGATCGGACGGCTTAACTCGCCCCTCGCCGCACCTTCTCATCGCGCCCCTAGTGCGTGCGATCCCACGTTACGCACGAGCGTGCGTGGGCGCGCGATCTGGATTGAGTGTCACACCTCCACGCCCACACCTCCACGTGATCTTAGCCGTTAGATCACCACCGGGCGGTCAATCGCGCCCACACCTCCGCGCCTCAACGCCTGCTACATGCAACTTGAACGCGCGCCCGATCGTGAGCGAGTGCTCTATCCACTACGCTACGCGCGTGGATGGGCAAGCAGACCGATCTCTGAGCGCGTGATCAGGACCGTTGGATTGAGATCCAACAATCGAGGCAGCTCTTCAGTTGATGCTTCAGAGAAAGGGGAGCACTGGTTGAGATGTACTCTCAGCCGTTGGATCTTGATCCAACGACGGAGATGCGTGGATGCTAGCGGCTTCAGAAGTTGAGGGTGGCCGGTTGGGCGGCCGAGATGGCACCACGTGGTGCCATCTTGGCCATCCATCTTCTGGATGATGTAGATGGTGCCACGGGTGTTGGATTGAGTCGATTTTTGCGTCGTTAGGCTGCGATTGTCGATTCGAATCCATCCGTGCAGTCGAATTTATCGTTTGAAGTGTAGATTCACACCATCTTGGCCCCTGATCTTCTAGGGTTCCTCGATCTCTATCTGATGCTACAGATGAATGATTAAGGCGATCTTGGAGTCGTTGAACTCCAATCATCGCCCTGATCACATCTATACGGTTGGATCTTCGATCCGAGGCCCCAATAAAAAATTACCCTATCCCTAAACATAAAAGGAGACAATTAACCTCTATTTTATTCAAACTAATTTAAATGCAAGATGATGCATGTTATGCAATATTTATAGTATGCAATGCAATTCTATGCTTAAGAACATGCATAAAGACATCTTATGTAATGTAAACATGCTTACATCAGCAGCAATTCCAGAACCATCTGGTTCTCCATGCTACGGTATTATTGTTTCGTTCTACATTTCCCGTAGGGTTTGTCCATGAATTTCTCTATATCTGGTTTGATATATACAACATAGGTAGCTCAATCACAGTATAGGTTTATTCATAATGTGGTCCATTCCAAATAATACAGACGGTTCATGATTTACTCAATTATTCACATGCATTTTTCTCTAGCTCTAGTGTTCATATCACAACCTAGGGTTCAATTGAATAGATGTATTCTAGAGCATACATTTATTTCTTCCTAGGTTTTAACTAATTGCATGCATTTTATTAACTTGGAGATTTATAGTTAAAACCACTCTACCAGGACAACCGGGTGGAATGGGAGCTCGTACAGTAGCTCCCAACACCTCCGCAGGTCCTGTACACTCAACGGATTGGAGACCTAAGACATGTATTGACAGGTCAAAAGGGTTCAAAATGCTACAGAGAAGGTACCATTATATGGAGAAAAACGTATGGGAAACAAAGACGTTTCATTTATGGAAGACCTACATCGTTTGGGCCTTGTACGGCCTAAAAGCACGAGGTCTGACAGAAATCAGACGTCTGGGAGAGGTCCCAGACGTCTTGAACTAACTCGCAGGCATACCTCTCTTGGGACACCTCTATCGGACGTCTGGAATGCAGTGCCGACATCCGAGGATTCCATCAGACGTCTGGAGATGCTCTCGGACGTCCGAAACTGCCTTGGTCCTCTTGCCGAGGCGCCTCCCAACCTCTGACACATGCACGTGCATTGTCAAGACTTAGCAGAGGAATTACGGGAAAAAAATAAATCTCTACCAGATGTCTCATCACACCTTCGGTCGTCTGCCCCGACGTCTGGAGGTCACTCCAGACGTCTAATTCTGCAAAAAATAACTTCCGCGGAACTGCTCTGGGCTTCCCTCATCGCAGAAACTACAGTAGAGCAGCATGGCGCCCTCCTCTTAGACCCACGATCTGCTCTCCACTCTACGCTCTCCGCTCACGCTCTCCCTCTCTGGCTCAACTGCGATGGTGTGAGATGAAGAGGGGGAGGAGAGGGGGCTTATAAATGGAGAGGAGGTGAGGGGAAGGGCATGGGTGAGGGAGTGGTGCAGAGTGGGCGTCGTAGGGAGGGGAAAGGTGACGAGGGGAAAGGCGTAGCATGCGTACGATATGTGCAGAAAAGAAAGGTACTTTCAGATGTCTAGACAGATGTTTGGTGAACACTCCAAATGTCTTAAGCTACCAAAATGTGACGGGTCATTTTAACATAACAAACTTAAAGGAAGTTTTGTCCCCGAAACTTGAGCTAACTAAGGTGCGGAAAATAATGTAGCAGCGTATAACTTAAAGAGGATCAAAGTAGGTCCGAAGAGACATACCCTCGAAAAGTTCCAGGTACTGTTCTCGTATTGCTGCCTCAGGCTCCCAAGTTGCCTCCTCGTAATGCTGGCTTCTCCACAAGACTTTTACCAGGGGTACCTCCTTCCATCTCAGACTCCGGACAACTTTGTCTAGTATCTGTACCAGCTTCTCGGGATAGGTCAGGCAGTCCCCCACCTTGATGCTCTCGTGGCTAAGGACATGGCTAGGGTCGGCGATGTATCTCCTGAGTTTGGAAACGTGAAATATGTCGTGCACTCCAGAGAGCTGGGGAGGGAGGGCAAGCCTATAAGCGACAGGTCCTACCCACTACAAGACCTCGAAAGGTCCCACAAATCTCGATGCAAGCTTCCCTCTCACCACAAATCGCTACAAACCCTTCATGGGTGAAACACGGAGGAAGCTGTGATCCCCAACCTTAAATTGTACCTCTTTATGCTTCAGATCAGCGTAGCTCTTCTGTCTGCTCCTGACAGTACGAAGTCCTCGATGGATTTGCTCAATCACCTCCTGACTCTGGCATATCAGCCGGGGACCAACCTCCCACTTGGTCCCCACCTCAACCCAACTCAAGGGAGTTGTACACTTCCTCCCGTACAGAGCCTTGTATGGTGCCATGCCAATGCTCGAGTGATAATTGTTGTTTTATGCAAACTCTACCAGGGGCAAATGCTCCTCTCAGGAGCCCCTCCAATCCAGTATGTAGGCACGTAAAAGGTCCGCAAGGGTCTGAATGGTGCACTTTGACTGTCAGTCTATCTGGGGGTGATAAGCTGTACTAAAACTCAGATGAGTCCACAAAGCCCGTTGAAACTCCACCCAGAACTGGGAAATGAAACGAGTGTCTCTGTCTGAAATAATCTCACGGGGGACCCCGTGAAGGCACACCACGTCTCTGATGTATCGCTCCACCAACTATGCTAGTCCAAAAGTGACTCGGATCAGCAGAAACCGTACCGTCTTTGTCAATCTATCTACAATTACCCAAACTGCATCGCGTCCTCGCTGTCATAGGTAACCCCACTACCAGGTCCATAGTGACACTCTCCCACATGCATTCTAGCATGAGAAGTAGCTGTAACAGCCCTGCAGGTCTCTAGTGCTCGGCCTTCACCTGCTGGCATATCAAACATTGCTAAATGAAAAGACCAACATCCCGCTTCATGCCCCTCCACCAGAAATCACGTCGTAGGTCGTGATACATCTTCGTGTTCCCGGGATGTATGGTGAATCTGGATCCGTGTGCCTCAGTCAGGAGCTCTCTCAACAGCTCCTCGTCTCTAGGAACGCACAAACGTCCCCTCATAAGCAGGACTTCGTTAATGACCGAGAACTCTCCTGGGCTCCCTGCCAATACTCGATCTCGCTGTGTCCAAAGGTATGGGTCTGTCATCTGTCCAATCACGATGCGATCCATCAGCTCTGGTCGTGTTCGCCTCGCCACTGTCACTGGCCCGCAGTACCCCTGTGACTCTTAGGTGTTGGTGCTAGAGCACCACGATCATTTGTTTTGATGATAACAAAATACTTGTTATTTAACATTTGCAATTTGAGTCCTAGATTTCAGGTCAATTGCAAATGTAGACGTGTTTAGACGGAGTTCGAGCTCGCATCCAGAACGGATTGGAGGAGCTTGACGGAAAACAGAAGAGGTTCGCGTGGAGCGACAGATTGAAGATAGAAGACAAGAAGAATAGGATAGATTCTTTTTAATCCTTTCTTGTATCTCTTGTCTTTGTTTTCTTGCTCTTTTTATTTTCCTTAGATAATTCATGTTAAAGAGCCTCAAAGTACCTTAACAGTAGTCCTACGAACACCGGCACAACCCTAGGATACTTAGGTTTTCTGTAGAATACTTAGAAAACCAATATAGGGTTCAAACAGCACTTCCAGACGTCTAATTCCCAAATCAGACATCTGATAAAGTATTTTAAGACATCTAACTGTTGTTTCAGACGTCTGATATCTGTTAGGCTGGACATACCTAGTTCTGTCTGATGAAATCAGACGTCCAGACCTAATACCAAACGTCTGATGGACCTGCCAGACGTCCAGATAGTGGACCGTTGGCTAGCTTAGCAGGCACTCAAGAATATGACCGTTAGAGCCTTATCAGACGTCCATAGGACTGTCCAGACGTCTGATAATTGACCGTTTTGCCTCGGCTGACCCAAAATCTCTTCTCAGAGATTTTCTAGCCGTTGCAACGTTTGGAAATCAATTCCTACAGTAAAAGTAGGTTTCCAGACGTCCAGACATAGTGCCAAACGTCCTGTATGTCGTCTGATGGACTTGCGCAAAAATCCTGTTTAGATCTGATTCAAGTCAGGAGGAAACCCGCATAGAATCAGACGTCTGACCTTTAAATCAGACGTCTTAAAGTGGCCTTCCAGACGTCTGATGCCATAGTTAGACGTCTGATCACCCTGTCAAGTGTAATCATTGTCCTGATTTCGGCCTGATTCTCTTGGGCTTTGTTCCCAACGGCTATAGAACCCTTCCTAAGCCTTCCAAAGCCTTCCTAAGGCCTCTATAAATAGAGGGGAACCTTTGCAACACAAACATATACTTAGAGACACTTGGATACACTTAGCTACACACTTTCACACTCTTTTGTGTCCAGAAAAGATCTTGCTCTCCAAGCTTAAGCTCCATTCCCTTGAGAGCATCAAGCCTTCGCGCACCCGCTCTCCCGCCGTTGTTCACGAGAGCGACATTGCGCCGTTGCGTGGCACACGCATCGCGTCACCAACTCGACGCACTCCTTGCAAAGGGGAGTTTCCTTTTTCCTATAGAAGCTAGGTTTATAATTACTTTGTTGGCTCTATAAGACCTGTTGTTTTATTTTATCTTTGTCTTTTGGTTGGGTATTCACTTTGCGAATTCCCGTCTCCTTCGTGGGACAAAATCCTTCTCGTGGAGAGAAGGGGTTGAGGAACGCTACCTTCGTACTTGTAGCGTGGTTGTACTGAGGTTGAATCACCCTCGTTTTAAAGTGATTCGGTTAGTGGATTTGATCACTAGGTTGATCGGAAAATCCTAACTCGAGAGGGTTAGGTAGTGGTTTTCACCCGGTTTGGGTTCCACCTAAAAATCTTTGTGTACTTGTGCGATTGATTTTTTTGTGAGATTGCTTTATATTTTATTTCCGCATTTTATCACGTCACCCCCTCCTCGTAGTGTTGGAACCTACAATTGGTATCAGAGCAGGTCTTGCTGTTTCGACGTAACAACCCGGCAAGAAGATCATGGAGGGAAGCTGTTCCACAAGTAGGATTTCCGAGGGGTAGTCCACAACCCGTCCGCCGTTCTTCGACGGGAGCAACTACCCCTACTGGAAGTTGCGGATGAAGACCTGGCTTCAAGCCACCGACTTCACGATCTGGGCCAGATGCGAGACGCCATTTGAGATCCCAGAAAAACCCGCGGGAGGCTACTCACAGGTGCAGATTCTAGAGCTCTCACTCAACGCAAAGGCCATGAATGCCTTGTATTGCGCATTGAGTCCAAAAGAATTCGAACGAATCCAAGAGTGCACCATCGCCCACGAGATATGGAGGAGGTTGGAAGGCACTCATGAGGAGACGAGCTCGGAAGAAGATCTCGGGGAGAAGGAAACCGCGTGCCTTGGTTTCATGGCAATCGGAGAAAGTGAAAGCGAAAGCGACTCAGACAACGAGGTAAATCTCGATCTACAAGAAGCTTTTAATGAACTATTTGAGATTAGTAAATCACTTAAAATAGAAAACAAAAGTATTAAAAAGAACCTTAGTTTTCTTAAAAATGAAAATAATAGGTTAGAAAAATAACTTAAGGACATAGAAGCTAGTCCTAGAATTGATAACCTATTATTAGAAAATCAAGACCTCATCAATGAAAATAATAAATTGATTGAGGAAAATGATAATCTAAAGTTAGAAATCTCTAATTTAAAGACTAAGATGAGTATTATAGAAAAAGAAATTGCATGTCTTAGGGAAAACTCTAACAAATTAATCAATAAAGTAGATAATTTTTATAGCCCTAAGATTGAGAAAAGATCTCCATCAAGGAGACCCGCTAACAGATCCAGATCCAAGCCCACTTGGATACTGAAAAAAGAATTAGAATCTTGTTTTGTAGGGTTCAGGGATAATTACAACATAAAGGACTGGACCTACAAGCTCAAAGCTGGTCAACTCAAGTTGGGAGAACCAAGGAGTAGACCAAGGAGGAGAACAAGAAGACCGACGAGACGGCGAACAAACGACGGACCCGCCGCACGTCGACCACCAGATTGGAGACCGGCACCAATGCCCGGGCCTCCAAGCTACGGATGGGAGCCCCATCCGATGTGGCATCCACCACCACCATTCGGGCCATTTTATTGGCCATGGTAGGTGAGGTAAAAATTCTTAACCCTATCTTTTTATAAGTATTTAGATAGGGGGAGTTAAAAAATGAAAAATGATGAGATAATTGTCAATTTTTAAGGGGGAGATGCAAGTTAGCTAAATTTCCTTTAGTAAGGGGGAGAAAAATAATAACTATCTCATTGTTACAAAAAAGGGAGGACATTACCTTTGTCAAAAGAAATTTATAGAAGAGCATGTCTTAAGGAGGAGTTATAGGAAATGTAAAATCAATTAAACCTTTTTGATAATGTCAAAAAGGGGGAGAATTTTATGCATTATTATCTATGGTTTTGTCATCATCAAAAAGGGGCAGATTGTTGGTGCTAGAGCACCACGATCATTTGTTTTGATGATAACAAAACACGTGTTATTTAACATTTGCAATTTGAGTCCTAGATTTCAGGTCAATTGCAAATGTAGACGTGTTTAGACGGAGTTCGAGCTCGCATCCAGGACGGATTGGAGGAGCTTGACGGAAAACAGAGGAGGTTCGCGTAGAGCGACAGATTGAAGATAGAAGACAAGAAGAATATGATAGATTCTTTTTAATCCTTTCTTGTATCTCTTGTCTTTATTTTCTTGCTCTTTTTATTTTCCTTAGATAATTCATGTTAAAGAGCCTCAAAGTACCCTAACAGTAGTCCTAGGAACACCGGCACAACCCTAGGATACTTAGGTTTTCTGTAGAATACTTAGAAAACCAATATAGGGTTCAAACAGCACTTCCAGACGTCTAATTCCCAAATCAGACGTCTGATAAAGTATTTTAAGACGTCTGATTGTTGTTTCAGACGTCTGATATCTGTTAGGCTGGACATACCTAGTTTTGTCTGATGAAATCAGACGTCCAGACCTAATACCAGACGTCTTAGGAGACGTCTGATGGACTTGCCAGACGTCCAGATAGTGGACCGTTGGCTAGCTTAGCAGGCACTCAAGAATATGACCGTTAGAGCCTTATCAGACGTCCATAGGACTGTCTAGAAGTCTGATAATTGACCGTTTTGCCTCGGCTGACCCAAAATCTCTTCTCAGAGATTTTCTAGCCGTTGCAACGTTTGGAAATCAATTCCCACAGTAAAAGTAGGTTTCCAGACGTCCAGACATAGTGCTAGACGTCCTGTATGTCGTCTGATGGACTTGCGCAAAAACCCTGTTTAGATCTGATTCAAGTCAGGAGGAAACCCGCATAGAATCAGACGTCTGACCTTTAAATCAGACGTCTTAAAGTGGCCTTCCAGACGTCTGATGCCATAGTTAGACGTCTGATCACCCTGTCAAGTGTAATCGTTGTCCTGATTTCGGCCTGATTCTCTTGGGCTTTGTTCCCAACGGCTATAGAACCCTTCATAAGCCTTCCAAAGCCTTCCTAAGGCCTCTATAAATAGAGGGGAACCTTTGCAACACAAACATACACTTAGAGACACCTGGATACACTTAGCTACACACTTTCACACTCTTTTGTGTCCAGAAAAGATCTTGCTCTCCAAGCTTAAGCTCCATTCCCTTGAGAGCATCAAGCCTTCGCGCACCCGCTCTCCCGCCGTTGTTCACGAGAGCGACATTGCGCCGTTGCGTGGCACACGCACCGCATCACCAACTCGACGCACTCCTTGCAAAGGGGAGTTTCCTTTTTCCTATAGAAGCTAGGTTTATAATTACTTTGTTGGCTCTATAAGACCTGTTGTTTTATTTTATCTTTGTCTTTTGGTTGGGTATTCGCTTTGCGAATTCCCGTCTCCTTCGTGGGACAAAATCCTTCTCGTGGAGAGAAGGGGTTGAGGAACGCTACCCTCGTACTTGTAGCGTGGTTGTACTGAGGTTGAATCACCCTCGTTTTAAAGTGATTCGGTTAGTGGATTTGATCAACTAGGTTGATCGGAAAATCCTAACTCGAGAGGGTTAGGTAGTGGTTTTCACCCGGTTTGGGTTTCCACCTAAAAATCTTTGTGTACTTGTGCGATTGATTTTTTTGTGAGATTGCTTTATATTTTATTTCCGCATTTTATCACGTCACCCCCTCCTCGTAGTGTTGGAACCTACATTAGGGTCACCAACTGCTCAACTCCTCCAAGAGTCTCCAACCTGTGCTCATAAGCAAGACAAGTGAGTGGGCGCCTTCCAGCTCAAGGCGTCAGCCACCACATTGGCCTTACCTGGGTGGTAGGAGATGCTGCAATCGTAGTTCTTCAGGAGTTCCAACCAACGTCTTTGCCTCATGTTGAGCTCCTTCTGGTCAAACAGATATCTGAGGGTCTTCTGGTCAGTGAAAATTTCAAATGTCTCTACATACAAGTAGTGCCTCCAAGTCTTCAATGCGAGGACAACTGCCGCCAACTCCAATTCATGGGTGGGGTAGTTATGCACATGGAGCTTCAGTTATCGCGAAACGTAGGCGACAACGTGACCCCGCTGCATGAGCACACCCCCCAACCCCTACAGCGAGGCGTCTGTGTAGACGATGAATCTGCCACCGCTGTTAGGGATGGTGAGTACAGGAGCTAAGGTTAGCCTCCCCTTAAGCTCCTGCAAGCAAGACTCACACTTGTCTATCCAAGTGAAGGTTTTTCTTTTCTGGTCAACTGAGTCAGAGGACATGCAATTTGCGAGAATCCTCGAATAAACCGTTCGTAGAAACCAGCCAGTCCCAAAAAACTGCGAATCTCTATCACCGTACGTGGCCTCTCCCACCTGAGTACTGCCATTACTTTGGCTGGATCCATAGCCAATCCATCCTCTGAGATCACATGGCCTAAGAAGGTGAGTTGTCTCAACCAGAACTCGTACTTGCTGTACTTGGCGTACAGCCTGTGCCGTTGCAAAGTATCCAAGACCATGTGGAGATGCTGCTCATGTTGTGTCTGATCTCGAAAGTAAATGAGTACGTCGTCAATGAAAACCACTGCAAACTAATTCAGATACGGCCAGAAGACGCGGTTCATTAGATCCATGAAAGCGGCAGGGGCGTTGGTCAGCTCAAATGGTATGACCGAGAACTCGTAGTGACCATACCTGCACTACGGAGCCTGAAGCTCTAGCATCTCCGTGAGTTAGGGCGTTAACACGCCCCTCAGCCCTCGGTGCAGAAGAAGTAGCCGTGCTCTGGGTCGGGCGGGAGGCAGCGGGCCGATACCCTCCTCGTGACTACTGTCCTCCTCGGGCCTGGTAACCGCGACCTCCAGATCGACCTCCAGTGCTCGGTGCTGGGAGCATCGGTTGTGCTCCTTCGTCTTCAGTGCCGACCATACTAGACCCAACGTCACTCCTCGTCGTTCGCTACCTACTCAGATCAACTCCCTAGCTCCGCTACTTCACAACTCTGTCTTCGCCACTCCGACTCGACCACCTCTTCGCCTCCCAGGAATTCATCTCCCTCCTCTTCGGCAACCACTCCTGCAAGGTCTTCCACATGTTCCACTGCTCCAAACACCTCGCCAACCACCTCATAAGCTCCACCATGACTCACCCATCAAAACCCCTCTCCCTATTTGCTACTCCGCTCACCCAAATCATCCACCGAACAAACCCACCTTTTCCGACCTCCTCCACCTTCGCCAGCCATCTCCAACCACTCTCACCACACGCCACCACCACCAACTCCTTCGCCACATTCGTGCGAAGCTCTTGAGCGTTTCTGACATGGCCTTTAGGCCGTTTTCACTATTTCAGGTGGTCGCTCCTTCGCCGCCATTGACGAAAGCTTCGAGCAAAGCTGGAAGCTTGCTCCAGCACATGCTTGCTCTAGGTACCAACTCCAGCAATTGCAGAATCGTCCCAAGATAGCACTTGGACCACCAATTGGGAGCATTGATCGCACCCTTGGGAGAATTGAACGAGGGTGCAGCTTCGCGATTACTTGAAGAACGGTGTGAGAATTTAGTCCCACATCGTAGAGCGGCAAACTTCAATAGGGGATAAATTGCTTTTGTGCTGAGGCTTTATCCATTAGGCACACGGGGGGTGAGGTCCCCCACACACCTAGCACCCTCGTCCGTGCTCATAGCCCGCGGATCTGGACCCTTGACCTTATACCCAGTTACCAACCCGATTAGTCTCGGGTATCTAAGAGAGAAGAGAAGGAAAGAGAGAGAGAGAGAGCGAGGGGGGGTGTTGCCCTCTACTGCTCTCTACACTTAGCGAAATTTGAAGAGGCATTCGCCTCTGTTGGTGCTATGTTGTGCTTGTGCCTCTCCCTGAGGCCTAAAGGAAAAAGAGAGGCCTTTGCCTCTGTTGCTGGTTCTGAGTCACTGTTGCACTATTAAGTTGACGTGGCATTTGGTTGATTGATATTGTAGCATTATTTGAGTTTAATTGTAATAGGGTAATTTGGTGATTCAAATTACCATTTTACCCTAATCTCTTTTACCACATTGACTCTTGAATTTATATTTACATCATTTGAGCTTGAAATTGCTATTACATTATTATATTCTTACTTAAAATTGTGATCTTAAGATAAATTACCATATTTCTCCCTGTGTTCGACCTAGGAATTCTTTCGAACTATAAATTTTAAGTGTTCTATGCAATTTATCGACTATACTACAACGCATTACTTTTAAAACACCGATTCAGTGCGTGAACATGGAATTTTATTTTGATCTTATTGTACCTTGCTAGAGAGTGTATGATCTATATGGCTGAGATTTGGGCACAGTTGTCATCCAAGAGTGGAGCAATACTTGGTGATACAGGATGCTGTTAGGAAAGCATGATCTCTGTATGTCTTGTTTTCTCCTCTTTTCTATTTTTTGTAAGTTCTATTGTTCCCCCTGTCGATGATTGGGTTCCCCGTTGAGTGCAATTAATTTGGGCAATAAAAATTCTACTTATAGGAGGTGCAGGCAATGAATAGATTTCTAAAAAAAAAATTCTTATCTTTGTTGTTGGTTATACAAACAACCAATGGCAAAGATAAGGAATTTTTTTAACGAATGAAATGTTCTTGCCGTCATTTATTTGAGAAAGCAACGACAAAAAATATTTTTACTATCGCTTATATAAGTGATGGCATTTTCGTTTAAACGAGGATAAAACTCAAATATTGGCGCGTTAACACAGGAAAGTGACGTAACAACACCGTTGCTTAATTTACAAGCGACAGTAAAAACAATGGCCCTCGATTAATAACAGATGATAAAAGATCCAATCCATCCGCAGGGCGAACGATATTTTGACATTGGATGTTCTTTGTAACCGATGGCAAAAAGAAACAACGTTGCTATTTACGCCGACGCTTTTTGGCATCGATTTAAAGGCTTTCGCCGTCGGATTTTAACCGACGGTAAAAGTGGAAATTGTTGTAGTGAACACAATAAGGTGACAATTGAATTTTTGAAATCCACATTGGGTCTTATGCATACAAGCTTAAGCCATGGGACAGATATGATGCATGCATATATGGTATATCTCTTTATCATCATAGAATAGGTTTGCTTTAACTGAAATCTACAATTCTTTTTCATATGGAGAAGGGTGTGTTTCGAGTGAATCAAAGCCATAAAAGCTATTGAAAGTCTTCCGTCCTTGATGAAGGGATTCGTTTTCTGCTAACAAGGGATTTCAGTGCATGTTCAGATTCAATTCATCTTACATTAATTATACTACTATGAGACATTGGTTAAAAAATTTAGACATTAGTCTTCAAGCATAGCCCTTTACTCTCACCTATTTGGAGGTGCAGATCCAAAAAGGAGAAAGGAGTGCAACAAAGAGGATGAGGGTATACCTTCCTTCGATGGATTATGTACCATCTGTTAGGATTAGGAGTATTTCTATTATTCTATATTTTATTTGACTTGATTTCTATGTAATTCTGAATCTTAATAGGTTTAAAATTCTTATGTTTTAATAAGACTTGGAGTTTAGAATTTTATTAGTAGGAGGATTCGTGAATCTTATATTTAAGTCTATAAATATAGAGGTGGTCTTTTATCATTAGCTTTGAGTGGGGTGAAGCCAAAATAAAAGAATAAAAAGACATACTCTATAAGGTGTTAGGTTTCAATTGAGAGTCAGAAGTTCTCCATAGGAGATGTTGATGTAATTCCTTCTACTATAATTGTTCTTCAAGTTCCCCCCTCCTCTTGTGGTTTTTCTCCTTAAATGTGAAGAGGTTTTCCAGGTCAAACTCTAGCATCCTTCGTACATTATGTTAAGATGTCTAATACCTCGATGGTTAAGCCAACAATCTGATGTTTGTTTTTTATTGGTGCTTCCATGATGATGGTACGCATTTGGTGCAACACCATCGCCATTTGGTGTAATACCATTCAGTGAGGTTTGGGTTTAGTTTCCTTGCGAGGGAGAGGGGTGATAAGTTGCTATTCGAAGTGCTTAATGAGACAAGAATTACTTGTGAATTATGTTGGATACAAAGAGCTTGAATGATAAAATCCTTAAATTAAATTCAGAATGAGAATTGACACGGAGGGTTCCAAACATTAGTAGATACATGTTTATAGCAATTACTATTTTTAATCTTTTGAAGAGGAAGTACAAAATCGAGAAGCTTTTGTCCGGTTCAATTTTCTGTCTTGGGTTTCATTTCCCTTAGCAAACCCAGTACGAAAGTACAAAATCTTTCATGGAAGGCCACAAGCCCATTCACCCCTAGGAGAAAGTACAAAATCTTTTTCATGGAAGGCCCTCAGAAGAATAGTATTCATCGGAGCATAGAAGGGGTTTGCTTTAATGGAAATCCACCGTCCCTTTTGCATGTGAAGGAAAAAGACATTCTCGAGCAAATCAAGACGAAAAACGTCGTTGAAAGTCTTTCGTCCTTTTTGAAGGGATTTGGAGCACTCTCCAGCGACAACAAATTTCAAATTTATTTTCAACTTGTTCTGCAAAATACTATCGGGGGATACTTTGTTCTTCAAAAGTAACCCCTGCACCAAACATGGAGGCGAATAAATTCAGGAGCACACCAACGACGACGCGCAAAGGGGGAAACCAGAGTACAATAGGGACGATGTGAATATACCATCCTGCACTGGACTACCCATTGCAACTTCTTGGTAAAGCCCAATCGTTATACATATATATATACAGTAGATTCAACACTGTAGGTATTAGTTTGAGTACTATTTTTTTTTTACGTTGATGCGGAAGATCTCTCCGTATTTTTATTTTTATAATTTTTTTATCTTATTTCTTTACGTAATATTTAACATACACATCTATTTTAAATTCTATTTTCATCATTATTTTTTTCATCGTGTGTTTTTTTATTAAAAATAAATATTAAATATATTTTTACAAAATATAAAATAATATATATATATATATATAATCAGTTAATATAAATGATATATAATATATCAATTAAAAATTAAAATACATTAGATAATATATTTTAAAATGTATCACGAGTATGAATTTTTAATCAATATTTTTTATTTTTATCGATTGAAAATCAAGATACATGAGATAATATAATTTTCAATAAATGATATGTTTATTTTTCATTGAAAATCGAAATTCATCAATTAAAAATTATATTAAATTTTTATATAATTAATCTTTGTACTCTTACACTGAAGTATAAATTAAAAATTAATTATAATTTAGTTGAAGGGATGGGGGCGAGGGGTGTGACGAAGGAATGCGAAGGCTGCAATATAGAAAGGCAAAGTGGTGAAGTAATGATGAGTGGGGGAAAAGAGTTGGAGTTACGAAAGAAACTCGTAGGTGCATGATGACGATCCAAAAGTCAATGTTGTCCTCCGAACTCGGCTCCCCTCGGGGGCGTTGGTGGTGGTTCGAATCTCGTGCGCTTGACAAAAGCGGCTTCTATGGAATACTTAGCTAACCTTGAATCGTCTGTTAGACAAACCAAGGAGGGTGAACCAAAGCCCGACCCTGTCAAACACCAGTTAAAGAAATTTACCCATACAAGAATCTCTTCAAACCAAGCTCTTCACTTGACCATGTGGAGGTGAAGACGTGAATGAAAGAAATTCCAAGGAGGAGGATGGAGTACAATAAAAATGATGTAGGCAGACCCTCTTGTGATATTAGAGCACTCATTTGAGCATCTTAGCGAAGTTTGGGTGTAATTTGTTCCAGAAGGAATGAGGAATAGGTGATGATAGAGGGAAATAGGGGTTGCAACGTAGAGGCAAAGGGAGTAGTAGTGGAATTATATGAGTAGGATGAGGAGTTGCAGTTAGCTAGGATACATACTTGTAGATGTGAGACAATGGAAAATTGACGAAGGATATATAATGCTCAAGTGTTAAATCATCGCATAAATACCATATCTCATGGTCTTTAATTGCACGATCGATGCTATGTAGCTAGCATTCGTTTTACAATGTAAATATTGCAATACTACTTGGCAATATACAAATTTACTAGAATAAAATAAGAACTACAAAGTAACTTGCTAGATAAGGTCCTGAGGAGGTGATTAGCTAACTTGAATCTTTCAATGAGGAACCACCTTAATCATCTCGTAATCTAATCTCACTTTGTAGATTCATTGTCAACTGTCAAACCCAAGCCACAAAATTTCATTGTAGTGAAATCATCAATCCTTTTTGCCATCTCCAATGACATGTGGTTCACCCAATCTCCCACCTCCCCCACGCCTAAAGTACAACCTGTTGCTAAAAACTTTGAATGATAAGCTCTTTATTGTGCCACTCATATTTACCCCCAATTTGCTCAAGGTCTTGAAGTTGCAAAGCTCAATAATTTTCTCAACCACACCACCCTCTTCGTCTCCTTGAGAAAAAGGATTTCCCATGAACCTGGCTAGTCTCCTCAAGGTACCTCTTTCATCTCTTTTAATGTCCTCATACTTTAAAAACATAACTTTATCAGGATTCTCCGAAGACTACTTCCAATAGTCAAGAATGTGATCCCATATGGGTCCCAGTAACCCTTTTCATTTAGATAGGGCTTAATGAACTCCTCTAGACCAATGGGTTTCTCGGTGACGCCCATTAAAAATTGCCAATAAGAGACTAAAGTATCTTTCGATTCCTAGCACCCAAAGAGCACAAACACTTCTTGCACATTCCAAACTCACATCACTAGCTATATCATGCAATACGTTATAGGGATTTAATATGAGAAATTTTGTTAAGGTTAAAGATAATACTTAATTTGATATCTTTTTAAATAAGTTGATTTCCTTAATTGTATGAATATTTCTTAAATGTTAGTTTCATTGTATGTTTCTTAGAGATATGTTCTTGTTTCCACAATCGAGTTTCAATATATTCTGAATGCACATTTGATGGATTCGATAGACCCGCTTGCTCAGAACTCTTGTATTTTGATAAAATAAAATGAACCTTACACATAGTATGATATTTTTTATTTTTTAGTAACTTTCATTGATATAAAGAGGAAGAACTCAATATAAGAGATACCAGATAAAAATAGAAACATCCATCGTCAAAAGGGAAAGAAAATATCCTGTAAAATGGAGGAATGTCAAAACACAAATAGATAATACGAGAAACAAACGATAAAGAAAAAGACATGTCTCGAGATCGGGAATCAAATGATCTTTGTTGAAGCTACGAAATACTACGCTATCGGATTCGATTTTAAAAACCTGTCGTTGTAGTTTGAATAGCGAAGAACTCGTGTTCAACAAATAAAATTTATACCAGAATAGAAATCTCAAGTCGAACACAGGGAGGCGGACATTTGATTAAAAATACGTGTTTGTTTTATTTATCACGAAATAAAATAGCTGGTTGAAAACTAGCTATCTATTTAACAAATAATAAATAGAAGAGAGAGAATATTGTAAATAAATGCAAAAGGGATGTAGAATAAGTATAGATTTCATTGTCAAGAATTGCTCATTACACTACTCATTACGACTAGAGAGCGGGAAAATGATTATACTAGAAAACAGTAAATCTACTCTAGAAAGCAGTAAAAAGAATGGAGAGAGAGATATCATCCTTGACGATCACTTGAAGGACGAGCCAGACAAGACAACGCCTGGAAGACAGGGAACGGAGCGGGAAGGAGGACAAAGAGGGAAGAACAGGAACGAAGCAACACGTCGTCATCGTCGCAGGATCTACTTCTCGAATGTAGAGAGAAGGCAACGCAAGATGCACCACGAAAGGGGATGAATGTGGAAAAATTAAGATTTTTTACTCTAGAGGAGCATCTCGGGTTTGGGACAAACTCTTAGAGCTTTGGAAGGGGTGAGAGAAGAAAAGAAGGGATGAGAATTTCGTATGGAGGGAGTCTCCTTTTATATTTGCAAGGAGTGAGGGGGTCTCCTTTGACACCGTTGCCGGGGAGGCAACGCTCTTTGACTTTTTTTCGTGTTTTCCAACTTACGAATCATTTACCTCACTTCTCTCCTTCCTTATTGTGATTGCAGGTACTCTTTCGAGACGAACAAAAGCAGTAGGTTGGAGCAAAGTGTTGTTAAAGGTTCTGTAAGTTTTCCCCCACCTCCCACCCATTAATTTTCATTCCACCACGCAATAACACAAACATAAATCAACCTAGGTACTCTTATAAACTCTAATGTTAGTTTTGTTTGTTTGTTTGACACCTAGACCCGCCTTAACCTCCACATTTAAAAATGAAAAATTAAAAAAAATCCTACAGAGGTACACAACCTCATCTGATTTTCAAACTCAACCGGTAAACTGATCTTTGGAACCGGTACACACATCCAAACACATAATTGAGTAGAAATCAGATTAGGTAATCACTTGTGTGCCTAATTAAGTGGTGTAACAGGCCAATTGTTTGAGTTGATTGGGCCACACCACTTCAATTAAAATCAACTCATCGAGTAGCTGCCACATAGGTTCAACACTTAGGAATTTACCAGGTGTTGAACGTTTACGAATCGCTACGCTAACGTGTCCGATTTTGGAAAACCTGTCGTTGTAGTTCGAAAGCAAAGAATTTGTTTTCAACAAATAAAATTTATACCGAAATGAATTCCGGGTCGAACACAGGGAGGCTACGTTGATCTATATTCGCAATTATATTTTTTAAGATTTTTTGATAAGCAAGGCGATATAATTACAATGGAGCTATCAGACTAAAAGAAAGAGAGAGAGAAAGAGAGAAAGAGAACATGCATTCAATATTTCAACTGTTTATATAATCAAACTAAATAAAAGTTACACTAGAAAGCGGAAAATCAATTACACTATAAAGTAGGAAAATTCTACACTAGAAAAGCTGTAAATAAGAATGGGAGAGAGAAGTTATCCTCCTCGACGATTGCTTGGAGGACGAGCCAGACGGGATGACGTCTGGACGAAGGAGAACGAAGCAGGATGAAGGAGGACGAAGTAGAAAAACAGGAACGAAGCAGCACGCCGTCGTCGTCGCAGGATCCACTTCCGAAGGGGAACGAAAATTTAGACTTTATCTCGCGAGGAGCATCACGGGTGTGGGACAAGCTTCTCTTGAGCTTTGGAGGGGTAGAGAAGAGAAAGAAGGGATCAAAATTTCGCATGGAGGGGGTCTCCTTTTATAGTTGCAAAGAGTGGGGGCAAAATGGACATTACAACTTCAAAATAATAAATAAGGGGTCTTTAGTGACGGATAAAACCGTCGCTAAAGCCTCCTTCGTGGGCGTCGTGGGCAGCTCGTGCGCGCAACGCCTGCGCACGTCCGCTGGTTCTTAGCCGTCCGATCGCGAGATCGGACGGCTTACATCGTGCTTCACCCGCTGCAGCCCGCCCGCCTGGCGCATCAGATTGCTCGTCCGCGCCGCACGTTCAATCGCGTGTCGGCGCGATCAGGCGTGCGCAGCCGTCCGATCTCCATCTGATGCTCCACGCGCCTGCTTGCTTGCGCCCAATTTGAGGCTCGCGGGACTCGATCTCGCAACCTCTGCTTCGCCCGCGGCTACGTCACCACTGCGCTACGCCTTCGAAATGGTCGCGCGGATGAATTAGCCAGCCGCATCCACAGCCGTTGGATCTAGATCCAATGGCGGAGAATCAACGCGCTGATTGAAGAAAAGGTGCGGCGATGCTGGAGGTCGTTTGGATGGCTGAGATGGCGCCATGTGGTGCCATCTTGGCCGTCCATCTTCTGGAAGTTGTGGATGGTGCCACGGATGTCAGATTGACTCGATTTTTGTGTCGTTGGGCTGCGATCGTCAATCCGAATTCATCCTTGCAGTTGGATTTGTCATCTGAAGTGCGGATTTTCATCATCCTGGTCCTTGATCCTCTAGGGTTCCCCGATCACTATCTGATGCTACGGATGCCTAATTAGGACGATCTTGGAGTCGTTGAACTCCAATCGTCGCCCTGATCACATCCATATGGTTGGATCTTTAATCCAAGGCCTTGATAAAATATTTGCCATGTCCAAGCACATAAAAGGAGACAATTAACCTACTCTTTTGCAAGATGATGCATGTTATGCAATATTTTTATCATGAAATGCAATCCTATGCTTAAGAACATGCATAAATAGACATTTTAAGTAGTGTAAATGTATTTACATCATACCCCCATGCCTATCTTTTGCTAGTCCCTAGCAAAAATCATATGATATTTATAAAAGAATTAGGTTGGATTATTTAGACCTGAGTTATTTTTAATTATTAAGAAATTGTCTACTTAGGAACTGAACTTTCAAAGACACAACAGCGCCCGGGTATCAGCCAAAATGCAGACCGCCTCAAGCCCTCGCCTTATTCAAAGAAAAATTTATTTTTCTCTTTTTACTCTTTTCTAATTTTTTTTTTTTTTGGATTTTCAAATTTTAGGGTTTAAAAGTGGCTTTCTACGGCCATTCAACTCACCCAAGATTTGATGAGAACCCTAAGTTTTAAGCATCTTATTGTGATTGTGATAGACTCGTTGACCGGCAATTAAAACGGACTTCGAATTTCTACGCCTCTAGGTAACCTCAAAATGAATTCTACCTAAAGGTGTATCTTTACAACTGGTAGCATTCTCCTTACTTTTATTTTTTACGGGGTCAACACAAGGGTGAATCCAGTGTATATCTTCTCGGTTTATTCTACTTCTCCGCTTCTTCCTAAGTGTTTTGGAAATTTTTAGTGCATGTTCTGAGCTGGGTTCTGGACAACCGGTCGATGAGCTGTTACCACTGACAACTTGCCAGCCATACTCGTGCGGCGAAGTGTGGCTTATTTCTTTTTGTTCTTTTCTCCTTTTTTTTGTTTTTTAAGTAGGTGGCTTCCCTTGTCTAAGATTTACCTAAAAGCAGCAAAAAGAGAAAGGTCCAGTGACTGGGCTCTGGACAACCTACCTATGGGCTGTTACCCACGATAACTTGCCAGCCATATCACCGTAGAAGGTTCATTAGCTATCCAATTTCCGTTAAAATCGTCGAACAACGAGTCAGTGCAAAGAAAGTGTGCAGATGCTTAAGACTCAAAATTCCCTCAAATCAGAGGGTGGGTTGATAAGTCATGTACTTATCACCCAAACTTATTTATTCCAATTATAATAGAATTAAGATGGCGAGGTGGCAAACGGTGGCGAAAACTAGGTTTTGTTATAGCATTGTAGTACAGTAGTTATTGCCAACATTTACAAATATTTGTTACTCGGAAAATAAAGTTCTCCCGAGGTCGAACTCAGGGAGCAAGTCGTATTCTAGGGGTACAAATTCTTATTACAAAAATAAAGAGAGAGATGAAAATTTGGCTTCTTCTTCTCTTCTTTCTTCCTCTTTGTCTTCTCTTCTCTTTGGCTTTTGGTTTCTTCTTCTTTGTTTATCTCCTTGCGGTCTTCTCTTCTGCCTTCTGTTCTTCCTTGTTTTCTCTTCTTCTTCTATTCTTCAGATCTTCTTTCTACTTCTTTCTTCTGATCTTCTTCTCGGTTGGATGATCCTATTCTCTTTTCTGCTCCTTCTTTGCCTTCAGAGCGTCGTCTGATTTCTCAATCAGACGACTTAAGTAGCTGCTGCTACAGTGTGTCTTTTCTTCTTTCCTCTGTGGCTTTCTTCTTCCTCTTCTTCACCTGTGGCTGCACACTCAAAGTTCGATCAGAGAGCAAAACCTACTCTACCCTCCCCCCGCATCTCTCTCTCTCAGAATTTTCTCTAAGGAAAGCTCTCCCACAGCAACTGGATAATCGGGTACGCGGGTCGTGCCCGGGTCCAGGCCCACTGGCATGCGGTGGTGGGCGAGGAGTGAAGGTCGGGCTAATCGGGTCGGGCCAGGTCCGCGGGGCGTGAGCGCGGACGAGGCCGGGTAATCGGGCGGGTGAAGGGGACCTCACCCCGTGATCTGAGGCGAACAGCTTAAGGCACTTTTTGCCTTTAAGCACTCGCTCGCCTCAGTGAGTTTCCGAGGTGGGACTAAATGTCCCACCCCAATTGGACGCCCGCACAGAGGAGGCAGTGCACAATCGAGGCTCCACGCAAAGGCTTTGCCCCAACTGCAGCCTGGGACTTCTTTGCGGAGATGCCCCGCGCAGCCTGGGAGTCTGACCTGGGCGTGGCGTGCCTGGAGGAGCAGGTCGAAGAAGCTGCTTCACTCAGCAATGGCGGCGGCGAGAGAAGTACCTGCTCACAGAGAAACGGCCTCTCGGCCTAATTAGATACGCGGAGGACCTTCGCCGTAGCACGACGAAGGTGGTCGGGGGGTCTGCAGGTGGCGGGGCGGAGCCTAAGGGCCGCCCTAGGTCAAACTGCAGGTTGAGAGATGGGTTTGGTCGGTGGGTCTGCAGAGGGCGATTGGTGGGAAGTGGAAGGGCGGAGGTCGATCAGGGTGAGGAGGCGGAGGTTCTGTGAGGGTCGGCGAGTCGTGTGGGGTGCTGGAGTGACGGGAGCGGGTCGCCGGAGTTTGGCCGCAGATGGAGAAGGTGAAGGTGATTAGGCGCGGTCAAGGGGTAATTAGATAAAAATAGCAGGGGGAAAAGAGAGGCAGGAGGCAGGGAAGTAGTTCTAACCTAACTAAAGGGACGAAGGGGGCGAGGAGGCGAACGACTGTACCTGCTGTCGCCGGAGAAGAAGGTGCCCAGTGGGGGAGGATGGCGGCGACGACGAGGCAGAGGCAACGCGCGCTGGTATTGCGCGACGCGGAGGAAGATCAGGGAGGTGGCTCTGCTGCTGGTATTGCAGCAGAGCGACGAGGAGGAGGAGAAACCGCCGGAGCAAGGGGGCGTCTGTCGGAGTGGGAAGAGAGGAAGTGAGGGGGTATCTCCGTCAGATCCGAGCTGGGAAGAACGGCAGAGCGACGGGGGTATTTATAGGGGCAAAACCAGAGAGGAGGGCGGAGGGAGACGACGTGTCTCCCTCACCGGAGGACGCCGGAGGAAGGATACCCATACCGTCCGTGCGTTCGCACGGGCGGTATGGGTGGTTGCAGCACTAAGGGGGGGTGCTCCTGCGGTGGCTGACGACGCAGGGCACCCCCATTTGACCTGGCAGGCCCTCCCCCTCAGGTGCTGGTCAGGTTTTGCAGGAGGGACCTGAACGCAAAGAACGAAGGAGAGTTAGGGGCCAAAATGTGAGGGTTCAAAAGTTGAGAGCCAAAAAGTAAACATATGAGGACCAAAGTGTAAAGTTGGTCAAGAAGGTTTCTTCTTAGGCTCAAGTTTTTATACATGACTAATTAGGATCTAAGGATTCTGATGGTAAATTTTATTTCTAGATTAAACCTTGTTTGACCGGTCAATTTACGTAAAAACCCAAATTAAGTTGTTAATTGGGCATGGTTCTCAATGTAGATCAAAATGGGTTTCTAAGGCCAAATTGAAGGTTCTAAACCATAGAGATTATTTTTCTATGAATTTTAGAGGATTTATTTGATTTTTTCTCTGCCTCGAACCTCATGTATTTAAATGGGTTTGTTTTTAGGGTTACAGGATGTCATTTAATTCTTCGGAGTTGCTGTAGCCCTTGTTGAGTCATTTCATCCCACTTTTCTTCTTATTAGGTTGTTTTGACCTATGTTTGGACCCTGAGTTACCCTGTTTTCAGATTAGATTGGTGAAATTGCATTTTTACCCATCAGTTTCTATTTTCTTTGCAAACTCAGAATCTCTCTGAGCCAAGCCTTACTAAGGTTATGTAGGAGTTTTTTCTTGTAAATCAGGGTTAAATGGTGCTAGTTTAGGGTTTGTGACGAGGTTCTCATCACACCCCCATGCCTAGCTTTTGCTAGTCCCTTAGCAAAAACCTAAGGTTTTAACCTTTGGTCTAGACCATGATATTCATAACCACTTCAGATAAGTGTCTTTTCATTTGAACCTAAATTAGGTTAGAATGCTGACCATAGGCTTAAAAGGTACTTCTAGTACCAACCAAGATCCAGATCTGTCTAGCCTTAGCCTCAGTCTTTGGTAGAGGTTTTTAAGACCCACAAGAACTAACCTAAGGTTTATTGGACTTTGTGGTTGAAGCACCTCGTGCTTGAAATGATTTTTGCTTTGGTTCAGTTCGCAGTGCGTTTTGCAAGAGAGAGAGAAGTAGAAAGTATTTTTGTTTGGAGAGTTTTTCTCTCTCTTTTTCTTTTTAGTTCTAGCCTAGGATTGGCTTTTCAACACAGTCTATATCAGATTCATTGCTCCCATCATCAATCCTCAAGGGTTCCTGGCGATCGATGCTTCGAGATAGCACCGCCCATGGCAACCCCCAGAACCCTGGCTATTGAGATTTCGAGATAATCCCATCCATGGTGTTCCGTGGCTAAATTCAGACCCTGGCAGTTGACACTTCGTGATAATGCCATCCATGGAATCTGAACCAGCAGGGTGCTTACATGCCCCCAGTAGGATATGTGAATATCCTAAGAGACAAGCACCGAGGAGATGATATTTTGTTACGCATCTTTGAGGGGATTTCCCGCCTCTCTGCGCTGGGAGCTCGTCCAAATCAACTTGTGTTGCTCGGCCGCTCCTATTCTAGGTGTATTTTCAGAATTTTTGCGACGCTTCTGCGTGATTTTGAATTTTTATGCTTACTGAACCAGGCTGTGTGTGGGGTTGGGGTGCTTAGGTTACTGAGTCCCGTAAACCAGAAGTTAGTTAGCGAGGTCAAATACTCCCTTAGCTTTGGACCTAGTACTTAAGCTTTTCATTTTCCTCAACCTCTTGAGGATTGTCTAGATCTTAATGGGTACTAAGAGTCTATCAAGAATGCCTAAGGTTTGCGTTCTTACTAATCTTATCATGCACTTTTCATTTCTTTTCTTGAAAAATGGTCTAGAGGTTAGGTCAATTCCTTAGCTTCTTACTAATGACTATTACTTTTTTCTTTTATTTTTTTGTGCTCCTTTTTCTTTTTGTTTCTTTTCCTTCTCCACAAAATTTCCTTTCTCCTCTTATTTTTGAAAAATTTTTAATTTTTATGGTGTTTTTGGCATATGTGAATTTTTTTGTTTAAAACCCTTTTTTATAAGTTTGCAATTTTATACCCCCCCATGCCAAAGGTTTGCAATGTCCTCATTGTGATTTAGGGGTTTTTATTTACTTAGTTTATTCCTTAAGACAGATGTATGAGTGAATGGGTCGGGATGAATTTTGCGGACGATTTCTAATCCCAGATGCACGCATCTGCGGTGGAGTCAGCTGTCTTAAAGGGTGAACTTAAGTGCATAAAGGTGTAAAAAGAGTTTTAGATTTCAAGAAAAATGACGGGCTACCTCCCGTTAAGCGCTGAGTTTTACGCCATCGGCTGGGCGCAGTAAACTCAAGGGGAATGGAGGATGAGAGATGACTCAGCCAAATCAGTAGAAGTCACATCAATGAATGGTTTGAGTCTCTGACCGTTCACGATGAAAGGTTCGGAATCGTGGTTGAGTGGACTGATTTCAATTGCTCCATTTCCAAAAACCTGTCGGACTAAATATGGTCCGACCCACTTGGATCTCAGTTTCCCTGGGAAAAGTTTGAGTCGGGCATCAAAGAGTATGACCTTTTGACCAGGATGAAAGATCTTTCTCGAGATATGCTTGTCATGGAAGGCTTTAACCCACTCCTTGTAGATTCGCGAGTTCTCATACGCGTCTAGGCGTAATTCATCAATCTCGCTGATTTGGAGTTTTCTGTGGGTTCCAGCCTTAGAAAGATCTAGATTACAGTTCCGTACTGCCCAATAGGCTTTATGCTCCAGTTTGACGGGAAGGTGACACACCTTTCCGTACACCAGTCTAAAGGGAGAAATGCCTAATTGGGTCTTGTGGGCGGTCCTATAGGCCCACAATGCTTCCGGAAGTCGGGACGACCAGTCTTTCCTGTCAGGCCGAACAGTGACTTGCAGGATTTTCTTGATCTCCTGATTTGACAGCTCAGCTAGACCATTTGTTTGGGGGTGGTAAGGAGTAGAGATTCGGTGTGACACCCCATATTTGGCCATCAGTGACCTAAACTGAGCATCTGTAAAATGGGTCCCCCCATCAGAGATTATAGCATGGGGAATCCCGAACCTTGAGAAAATGTTTTGATGTATGAACTTAAGAACAATCTTGTGATCACAGGTTCGGGTCGGTATAGCTTCGATCCATTTGGACACGTAGTCCACCGCAAGCAGAATGTACTCGAAACCATCCGAAATAGGAAAGGGGCCCATAAAATCAATCCCCCAAACGTCAAAGATTTCGCATACGAGAATTGGCTGCAAAGGCATCATGTCGCGACAGTTCATGTTGCCCAAAGTCTGGCAACGACTGCATGCCTTGCAGTGACTGTATGAGTCTTTGAATAGTGTAGACCAGTAGAAGCCACACTGGAGGACTTTGGATGCGGTTTTATGCCCTGAGAAATGGCCACCGCATGCCTGGTCATGGCAGAAAGAGAGGATATTGTTGACTTCCTCTTCCGGGACACATCTCCGAATAATTTGATCAGCACCTATGCGGAAAAGGTACGGATCTTCCCAAATGTAATAGTTGGTATCAGAACACAATTTGTCTTTCTTGGCCTTCGGCCAATCAGACGATGTCTGATGAGATGCCAAGTAGTTCACTATATCAACAAACCATGGAAGTCTAGTACCAACAGAAAGCAGGTGCTCATCAGGAAAATGTTCCATGATGGGTCCGGAAGGGTCGATGATCTCAGAAGGAAGACGGGACAGATGGTCGACTACCACATTCTTCCTTCCCGCCTTGTCGCAAATCTCAAGATCAAATTCTTGCAACAGCAAGATCCAACGGATTAGTCGGGGCTTCGCGTCCTTCTTGGCAAGGAGATGCCTCACAGCTATGTGATCCGAGTAAATGATGACATGGGAACCCAGAAGATATGATCGAAATTTTTCAAGGGCAAATACTACGGCTAGCAGCTCTTTCTCCGTAACCGTATAGTTACGCTGAGCCTCGTCAAGTGTCTTGCTAGCGTAGTAGATAACCACAGGTTTCCCGTCAGCTTTCTGCCCCAGGACCGCTCCTACAGCGAAATCAGATGCATCGCACATGATCTCAAAGGGTTGAGACCAATCAGGGGATTGTAGGATAGGTGCCTGGGTTACTCGGTCACGCAGGGTTTCAAAGGCTAACGTGCATTCCTTGGAGATTTCAAAGGGCACATCCTTAGAGAGAAGAGAAGTCAAGGGGCGCGCGATTTTCGAGAAATCTGGAATGAAACGGCGGTAAAAACCGACGTGCCCTAAAAAGGAACGGATATCCCTGATCGAGCCAGGCATAGGAAGGCGAGAGATCAGATCCACCTTAGCTCGATCCACCTGGATGCCTTTTTCTGAAATTAGATGTCCCAGGACAATTCCCTCAAGCACCATGAAATGGCTCTTTTCCCAGGAAAGAACCAAGTTCACCTCAATGCATCGCCTGAGTATCTGGACCAAGTGTTGGAGACAATCATCAAAAGATTCTCCAAAGACTGAAAAGTCATCCATGAAGACTTCCAGGAAATCACCTACCATATCTGAGAATATGGCAAGCATGCACCGCTGAAAGGTAGCGGGTGCATTGCAAAGACCGAAAGGCATTCTTCGGAAAGCGTACGTTCCGAAGGGGCAGGTGAACGTGGTCTTTTCTTGGTCCTCAGGATGGATTGCCACCTGGTTATAACCGGAGTACCGGTCAAGAAAGCAGAAGAACTTATTTCCCGCTAGTTTCTCGAGAATTTGATCAATGAATGGTAGTGGGAAATGATCCTTCTTCGTGGAGGAATTGAGTCGGCGGTAATCTATACAGACTCTCCACGCATTGGCTAATCGGGTAGGAATGATTTCTTCGGTTTCAGTCGTTATGGTGGTGAGTCCTGCCTTCTTAAGCACAACCTGAATTGGGCTCACCCAACGACTATCGGAGATCGGGTAGATGATCCCAGCATCTAACCACTTGATGATCTCCTTTTTCACGACCTCCTGCAGAATAGGGTTCAAACGTCTCTGCATTTCACGAGAAGGTCGTGCGCCCTCTTCTGAATAGATATGATGAGTACAATAAGAGGGACTTATTCCAGTCAAATCATCGAGAGTCCACCAGATGGCTCTGCGATGTTGCTGGAGAACAGTAATCAGACGGGATTCCTGTTCGGGATTGAGGCTGGAATTGATAATCACAGGAAGGGTCTGATTAGAACCCAAAAAGATGTATTTCAAGTGAGCAGGAAGAGGCTTCAACTCGAGGATAGGGTTATCAGCAGCAGTGGGTGGCTCAGTGTAGATGTGAGGTTCAAGGGTAGGAGTTACTGGATTGTGTATGTCTGGATTCGACTCCTCTGTCTGCGGGTCAAGATCCTTCAGTGGTTGATGAGGCATAATCGAGTCATTCTGGAAGTGTGTTTCATCAACCAGGGTCCTAATGTCACAAATCTGCTCAATGACACCGCAATTAATTCCTTGTTGGGCCTTAAATATATCAATTTTTAGGGTTTGATCTCCAAACTTAAGCTCTATTTGGCCCTCCTCATAGCTGATATTGGCTCTAGCAATAGCCAAGAAAGGTCTCCCTAGAATGATTGGCGTATCCCTAGGATTCTTAGGTGCGTCCATATCTAAGACTATAAAGTCCACTGGGAAATAGAAATCCCGCACTCTTACAATAACATCCTCGAGAATCCCTTTCGGTGACTTTATAGATCGATCTGCTAATTGTAATGTCACCTCGGTTGGTTTTAGCTCAGATTCTTCTAGATGGTCAAGTAAGGATGTGGGTATCAGGTGAATGGATGCACCCAAATCTAGCAAGGCTCTATCAAATTGGGTATCACCTATCTTGCAGGAAATCAGGGGAGTACCGGGATCTTTTGCCTTGGGTGGGAGCCTACTGAGGATTACAGAGCTGGCTTGCTCTGATAGAACAATTTGGGCTCCCTCCCTTGGTTCGCGGCTTGCGCTGGGGTGTATATATATTCCTCAGAAATCGTGCGTAAGCTGGTATGTGGCGGATTGCATCCATCAAAGGGATGTTTATGTGGACCTGCTCAAAGAGCTTAACCAGGTCCTCCTCAAGGGCCACGGGTTTGGTAGCCTTCTTTCCCTTGGTCAAGGCCTCGGGAAACGGGATCTTGGGTGGTTCTTCTAGGATAGGTCCAGGTTGTGGATCTGGGATAGGGGTGGGGACGTCCTGGATTACTGTCCTAGGCTTGGGATCACTACCAGGCTTGGAGTGGTTTGGATGAGGTGGGTCTTGGGTTTCCTTACCACTACGGGTTGTTACGGAATTAAGTCCTGCCTGGTTTTGGTTGGGATTGGGTAAGATAGATTGCTGCTGGTAACCTGCAAAAGAAGTGGAGGCCTCCATCCCGTCGGGTGAAGGAACAGAGGGGGCCTGATAAATCATATGGGCATGGCCTGGGTTTGGGTTCATAACGCGCCGCTGGGTTGGCACGTTATTAGGATTAGGCAGAGGTTGGGAAGGAAGAGTGCCTGGTTGGCGAGAGTTTGCCAACTGGGCCAATTGGTTTCGGACCTCTGTAAGTTCGTCCTTGTGTTGTTTTTGGATAGCCGCGCGGAGGAGGCAGCGCACAATCGAGGCTCCACGCGAAGGCTTTGCCCCAACTGCAGCCTGGGACTTCTTTGCGTTGATGCCCCGCGCAGCCTGGGAGTCTGACCTGGGCGTGGCGCGCCTGGAGGAGCAGGTCGAAGAAGGTGCTTCACTCAGCAATGGCGGCGGCGAGAGAAGTACCTGCTCACAGAGAAACGGCCTCTCGGCCTAATCAGATACACGGAGGACCTTCGCCGTAGCACGGCGAAGGTGGTCGGGGGGTCTGCAGGTGGCGGGGCGGAGCCTAAGGGCCGCCCTAGGTCAAACTGCAGGTTGAGAGATGGGTTTGGTCGGTGGGTCTGCAGAGGGCGATTGGTGGGAATTGGAAGGGCGGAGGTCGATCAGGGTGAGGAGGCGGAGGTTCTGTGAGGGTCGGCGAGTCGTGTGGGGTGCTGGAGTGACGGGAGCGGGTCGCCGGAGTTTGGCCGGAGATGGAGAAGGTGAGGGTGATTAGGCGCGGTCGAGGGGAAATTAGATAAAAATAGCAGGGGGAAAAGAGAGACAGGAGGCAGGGAAGTAGTTCTAACCTAACTAAAGGGACGAAGGGGGCGAGGAGGCGGACGGCTGTACCTGCTGTCGCCGGAGAAGGAGGTGCCCAATGGGGGAGGATGGCGGCGACGACGGGGTAGAGGCAGCGCGCGCTGGTATTGCGCGACGCGGAGGAAGATCAGGGAGGTGGCTCTGCTGCTGGTATTGCAGCAGAGCGACGAGAAGGAGGAGGAGAAACCGCCGGTGCAAGGGGGCGTCTGTCGGAGTGGGAAGAGAGGAAGTGAGGGGGTATCTCCGTCAGATCCGAGCTGGGAAGAACGGCGGAGCGACGAGGGTATTTATAGGGGCAGAACCAGAGAGGAGGGCGGAGGGAGACGACGTGTCTCCCTCGCCGGAGGACGCCGGAGGAAGGATACCCATACTGTCCGTGCGTTCGCACGGGCGGAATGGGTGGTCGCAGCACTCAGGGGGGTGCTCCTGCGGTGGCTGACGACGCAAGGCACACCCATTTGACCTGGCAGGCCCTCCCCCTCACCCTGCGCGGCGCCATGTTCCGCGCAAGGTCGTCGGAGCATGGTGCTGGTCAGGTTTTGCAGGATGGACCTGAATGCAAAGAAAGAAGGAGAGTTAGGGGCCAAAATGTGAAGGTTCAAAAGTTGAGGGCCAAAAAGTAAATATACGAGGACCAAAGTGTAAAGTTGGTCAAGAAGGTTTCTTCTTAGGCTCAAGTTTTTATACATGACTAATTAGGACCTAAGGATTCTGATGGTGAATTTTATTTCTAGATTAAACCTTGTTTGACCGGTCAATTTACCCAAAAATCCAAATTAAGTTGTTAATTGGGCATGGTTTTCAATGTACGTCAAAATGGGTTTCTAAGGCCAAATTGAAGGTTCTAAACCCTAGAGATTATTTTTATATGAATTTTAGAGGGTTTAGTTGATTTTTTCTCTGCCTCGAACCTCGTGTATTTAAGTAGATTTGTTTTTAGGGTTATAGGATGTCATTTAATTCTTCGGAGTTGCTGTAGCCCTTGTTGAGTCATTTCATCCCACTTTTCTTCTTATTAGGTTGTTTTGACCTATGTTTGGACCCTGAGTTACCCTATTTTCAGATTGGATTGGTGAAATTGCATTTTTACCCATCAATTTCTATTTTCTTTGCAAACTCAGAATCTCTCTGAGCCAAGCCTTTCTAAGGTTATGTAGGAGCTTTTTCTTGCAAATCAGGGTTAAATGGTGCTAGTTTAGGGTTTGTGACGAGGTTCTCATCACGAGGTCTCAAAGACAAATTCACATTTTAGTGGATACACAGGCTAATTAAGTCCAAAGACCTGAAGGGTCTTTGTGTTCAGATCCTAATGTAAAATTTCTTAGAATTGAAAAGTCCTAATGTCCAACTAATCCTTCCTTCTTCTTTTTTTTAAAAAAAAAAAAAAGAAGAGAAAAACAATTTGTATAGATTTCACAAAGCTGACCAAATAATTCAAAAATGAATCCACCCCCCCATGCCTAGCTGATGCAATGTCCTCATTGAAAAAGAGACATGAAAGAAAGGGTAGAATATGAAAGATATCACCTGGATATGAAGCTCGTATCAGCCTTGTGTCATATGTACAACTGCTGAGTTTAATGCCGTCAGCTAGGCGAAGTCTAGCCAAAGAAGTCACAGAATGGCTAGAGCAACAGAGTCTGAGACGGGTTTTGGAAGATTACGGTCAACAACAGGCTTCAAACGTTAACCGTTGACTTTAAAGGTGTTACCCGTCTTTGGGTCAGAAATCTGAACGGCACCATTTGAAAAAATCTGATCAATTATGAATGGGCCATTCCATTTAGATCTAAGTTTGCCAGGAAAGAGCTTAAGTTTAGAATCGAATAACCAAACCTTTTGGTTTGGCTCAAAGCTCTTTCGGGAAATTAATTGATCATGTAGAGCTTTGGTCCGAGCCTTGTAGATCTTGTCATTCTCATAAGCATCATTTCTAAGCTCCTCCAACTCAGATAGTTGGAGTTTCCTGGTCTTCCCAGCTAGATTCAGGTCTAAATTGCATTTGTTTGATTGCCCAGAATGCCCTGTGTTCAATCTCTACGGGTAGATGGCACGCCTTTCCATACACCAAATGGAATGGAGACATGCCGATGGGCATTTTATACGCCGTACGGTAGGCCCAAAGAGCGTCCTCAAGCTTTTAAGTCCAATCCTTGCGATTAGGCCTAACCATTTTTTGTAGAATGTTCTTGATCTTTCGATTGGAGATCTCGGCTTGTCCATTCGTCTGGGGATGGTAAGGTGTGGAAATACGATGATTAACCCCGTATTTGGCTAATAAATTCTGGAATTGGGCATTTGTAAAATGAGTGCCACCATCACTGATGATAGCCTTCGAAATCCCAAACCTACTGAAGATATTGTTCTTGACAAAATTAATGACCACCTTGTGGTCATTGGTTCGGGTAGGAATCACCTCAATCCATTTGGACACATAATCAACAGCAACAAGAATGTACTGATGTCCAAATAAAGGGATAAAGGGTCCCATGAAATCGATGCCCTAAACATCGAAAATTTCTACAGGAAGAATAGGGTTTAGGGGCATCTTGTCTCTCTTAGTTATGTTCCCGAGTGACTGACATCGAGAACATGACCTTGAGAAGTCATGGGCATCCTTGAATAAAGACGGCCAATAGAAGCCAGATTGCAAGATTTTTGCAGTCGTCTTTCTCCCGGAGAAATGTCCACCACACCCAGATGCATGGCAGAACTCGAGTATACTGTTGAATTCATTCTCCGGTATGCATCGGCGAATAATCTGATCAGAGCCAATGAGATACAGTTCAGGGTCCTCCCAAAAGTAATATTTGGCCTCAGATTTGAGTCTATCCCGTTGTTGCTTGGTCCAATCCTGGGGGATTTGACTAACGGCCAAATAGTTAACAATGTCAGCAAACCAAGGGGTGTGGACGCCTAAAACTGTAAGAATGGTTTCGTCCAGAAAAGTGTCAGCAATCGGAATATCTGGACAAGAAGAATCACCTAGGAGTCTCGACAAATGATCCGCCACCACATTTTGTACCCCAATTTTATCCTTAATTTCAAGATCAAATTCTTGAAGAAGAATCCAACGAATAAGCCGGGGTTTAGCATCCTTTTTAGCCAAGAGATGTCTCAAGGCCGAGTGGTCGGTATAAACGATAACATGAGACCCTAAGAGATAAGCCCTAAATTTTTCCAAAGCAAATACTACATCTAGTAATTCCTTCTCAGTAACAGTGTAATTCCTCTGGGCTTCATCCAGAGTTTTACTAACGTAGTAAATGACAGAGGCCTTTTGATCAATTTTCTGACCCAGGACAGCCCCGACCGCATAATCAGAAGCGTCGGTCATGATCTCAAAAGGGGCTGTCTAAATTGGTGGTTGCAAAATTGGAGCACAGGTGACTGCCATTTTCAGAAAATCAAATGCCTTTCGGCATGATTCGTCAAAAAAAAATGGCGTTTCTTTAGCAAGAAGATTGCTCAAAGGACGAGCAACCTTCGAGAAATCCTTGATGAATCTTCGATAAAATCCCACATGGCCAAGAAATGATCTGATTTATTTAACAGATGTGGGAGGAGGAAGTTTAGCAATAGCATCAACCTTAGCTTTGTCCACTTCAATTCCCCGTTCAGAGATTACATGACCCAAAACGATGCCCTCTTGGGTCATGAAATGACTCTTTTCCCAGCTAAGGACCAGTCGCGTCTTGATACATCGCTTAAGAATCATTTCCAAATTAGCCAAACAAGAGTCAAATGATTCTCCGAAAACAGAGAAATCATCCATGAAGACTTCCATAAACTCTCCCACCATGTCAGAAAATATGGCTAGCATACACCTTTGAAAAGTCGTAGGTGCATTGCATAACCCGAAAGGCATCCTACGAAAAGCAAAGGTTCCGTAGGGACAGGTGAAAGTAGTTTTTCCCTGATCCTCGAGATGGATAGGAACTTGGTTGTATCCCGAGTAGCCATCAAGAAAACAGAAGTACTTCTGCCCGGCTAATTTTTCCAAGATTTGATCAATGAAGGGCAGGGGAAAATGATCCTTTTTAGTGGCAGTGTTCAGCTTCCTGTAATCAATACAAACTCTCCAAGAAGAAGCTGAACGAGTTGTGACAGATTCTCCTCTCCCATTAGTCACAACAGTAATCCCGGCTTTCTTTGGAACAATCTGAACCGGACTTACCCAGGGACTATCAGAGATTGGATAAATAATTCCTGCATCGAGCCACTTGATGATTTCCTTTTTGACCACTTCTCGCATATTTGGATTTAATCTCCTCTGCATCTGGCGAGAAGGGTGGGATCCATCTTCCAAAAATACTCTATGATTACAGTAAGATGGCTCGATCCCCCTGAGGTCATGAATGGTCCAACCAATTGCCTCCTTATGTTCCTTTAGGACCTTAATCAATTTAATCTCTTGCTCCTTTGTCAATTTAGTACTAATAATCACAGGGAGCGTATTCTGCAGTCCTAAAAATTGATATTTTAAATTCTCGTGCAATGGTTTCAATTCAAGCTGGGGTGGGGTAATGATTGATGGTAGGGTAGATGCTGAAGATTCAACAAGCGGAAGAGGTTTTGAGTGAACAAAATCAGTAACCTCTTCCGAAGATGTCAGGTCAGAGGGTTGCAGGTCAAATTCATCAATAAAAGAGGAACTTTCAATTGAAGAAACTGTCAAACAAGTTTCAATATTAACATTATCCTCATCAAGTTCCTCAATAAATCCACAATCCTCAAATTTATTGATCTCCTTAAAAATATCCAATTTCATTCGTTGGTCTCCAAAGGCGATTTCCATGCTACCGCTTTCGCAATTAATGTTGGCCTTTGTGGTAGCCAGGAACGGACGCCCTAGAATGATGGGCGTGTTCCTCAAATTATCTGGTACATCCATGTCAAGGACAAGGAAATCTACAGGAAAATAGAAATCCTTGACCTTAACTATAACATCTTCAATAACGCCTCGCGGGTTTGTGACCGAATGGTCTGCTAATTATAGCGTTACTGAAGTTGGCCGAAGTTCACCTAACCCAAACTTCTCATAAAGAGAAGTTGGAATTAGATTGATGGATGCACCGAGATCCAAAAGTGCTCTATCAAATGTGTAACCTCCGATAACGCAAGAAATCAAAGGAGCACCAGGATCTCTCTTTTTCTGAGGGAGGTAGTGCAGGATAACAGAACAAGCCTGCTCGGAGAGTACCACCTTTCTCGGAATAGATTCTCTCGACTTATGCTTTTGTGTACATAATTCCTTTAAAAATTTTGCGTAAGCCGGTATGTGCTTGATAGCATCAAGGAGCGGAATATTGATCTCAACATTCCTAAATAAATTCAGAAGCTCCTCATTACTATCAACAGACTTCTTCTTTTCTTTGGTTAAGGCTTCAAGAAAAGGAACATGAGTCAAATCTTTGGAATCAGGTTCCTGAGCCTTGATTTCTCCTCTAGAATTCTCCTCTCTCTCCTCAGATTCTTCAGGATTCAAAAGATCAGAATAGTGTGGTTGTGGATCCTGAGTCTTCTTACCACTCCTTAAAGTTACAGAATTTGCAGAAGCGTAAGAATTTGGGTCTTGGGGAGGATTAGGAAAGATTGGAGGGGCTTGATTGACTATGAATTATTGATTTGCAGAAGAAGACGAGGAACCCTGCTCAACCACCTGAGCATGTGCGTGCGGGTCCCTCTGATTTCCGTACCCTTGGGCTTGATTGCCCGAATTCATAATGTTTCGCGGGTTTGGTACGGGTTGGGATGGTAGAGATCCGGGTTGATGAGAGTTAGCAATGAGCCCGGATTGCAAGTTGTCCAGCGAGTTTTTCATTTGCTGCATGAGCTGAAACATAGATCATTGCATCTCTACCATTTGATGGTTCAAATCAGCCTGCCCTGCAGGTTGACGGGCATTCCAAGCTGGCTGATTGACCTGATTCGGAGGCAACTGAGTATATACTTGATCCTGACCCATTGATCGTTGCGGAGCATAGTTGCCGGGTCGGAATTGGGTTTGTTGCCCTGGATTTTTCCAAGAGAAGTTAGGGTGGTTTCTCCAACCTGGTTTATAGGCATTCGAGTAGGGGTTGGATCTAACATTCTCTTGTACAGCACAGACATCCTCATAGGGTGAGGATGGAGAGAAAGAAAGGGAAGGATCAGAAAAACTGGGATCAAAGGCCCCAGTTGGGAACCCATGGGGTTCTGAAAAATGCTGACTCATAGGTTGAGTCGCATCGAGTTGATTCACGAACTCCCATCCAAAAGGAGCTCATGAGGAATGGAATCCTGAATTTTGGGATTGAGTGGATTGAGAGTTATTCACAGAATTGCCAGCCATCCACTCTTCCATTCTTTTAGCAACCAAGTCCACCTTATCAAGTTTATTACAAATCAATTCCATATCAAATGAATGAGAGTCATGAACTTCATTGACATTTGATCTGGGTTGCTGGGACCGGTTAAAAGTATCCATGGAGGCATGATTAATTGAATTCTCACTTATTTCCTCAAATAAATCATGTGCACTATCTGCATCTTTATTGAGGAAATTACCTCCGCAAGAAGCATCCACATGCTTTCTGAGTTGATCATTCAACCCATGATAGAAGATCTGCGCGAGTTGCCATTTTGGCACCTCATGGTGTGGACACCTCCACAATAAGTCCTGGAATAGCTCCCAGGCAACATGAAACTGCTCCCCCGGCCGCTGGGTAAAGGTAGTGATTGCCCGTCTCAAAGCATTGGTACGACCGACTGGGAAGAATTTCTTCAGAAAGGCCAATTTCAACTCATTCCAAGTTGTAATTGGTCTTCCTATTGTCCTATACCAATGCGCGGCTTTATCCCTAAGAGAGTGGGGGAAGAGCCTCATGATCATTTGCTCCTCGTTAACATTTCGAGCCTTGGTGGGCTGGACCAAAGTGGTCAAATCTTCCAAGTGCTGAAACGGATCTTCGGAGCCAAGCCCATGATAATGTTTAATCAGGCTTAACACCTGGTGCTTGATTTCTACGTCACCGGCTGGAATCTGGACGCCGGGACGTTCCCCGTAATTTGAAGAATCATAAAAATCCTTCAAGGGCTGAGCGCCCTACATTCTCTGGAACCATTCCTGCATTCTCTGCATTTGTTCCAGCTGCCTTCGAAATTCTTCCTATGGATTTTCAAGCAGAGGAAGCTGTTGTTCGGCCATGGAATCAAATTGACCAAAATCTAACTTGCGCCTCCTAGAATGTTCTAACGGTCCTTCCAATCGGGGATTCAATAACCGTCTTCCCAGCATAAACTAGGAGAAGGTCGGAAGGACTGGGGATAGGGACCCTATAGCACAACAAAACAAGGCTGTCCTCAAGTGGGGTAACCTAAGGATCTACCGACTCCCAAAACCAGCCTTAAGACTGTAAGTGATTTACTCTACTTGCGTCTATTTAATCCAACCAGTTAGAAGGAGGGACTGGGGAGAAGGTTCTTCCTTTGGCTTTCGCCTCCAGTTCCTAGTGTACCCCCCAGCCGCGGTCGTTTGACGCTACTCCCCTAGCTAGACATCAGATTAATCAGTACAAGTAGGTTAATCAAAAACAATTTCGAACTAGGCCCTGAAGAGCGAATCAAACCTTAAGGCCAACGTTTACTCAATTTTATTAAGGCCTGGGATTGTGGTGCTTATGGAATGTGATGGGCCCTTACAATGGGTTGTGCCCTTAATGATTGATTGAGATTTGTGTAAGTGCGTGCACAATCAGGGTTTTCAAGCAAGATTATTGATAATGCATGAATTTTAATGTTCAAATCTTGCTCAAGTAGCTTTTAGGGTTTCAAATTAAGTGAATTGCAATCAAGTTTCTATGCAAACCAAGTTGTAAAAAATGGGTGAAAATTGTTTTCCTTTAAAATCAGAAAGAAAGTGGAGTGCCTGGAATATACCTAGATTGAAAATCCTAAGGAGGAGCTACTTGATGAGTTGGTTTTAAATAAAGTTGTGCGGCCCAAATAACTCAAACAATTGGCCACAAATGTACCACTAAATTAGGCACTCAAAAATGATTAACCTAGAATAATTTCTACTCTGTTATGTGTTGCTTTGTGTGTACCGGTTCAACAGATCAGAACCCGGTTGAGTAGAAAACAAATCAAGTTGATCAAGTGCCTTGAATGTGGGTGTGTGTTGTGTGTTTATTGGAAATTACCCTACAAGATTATCTTTTTGTTATTTTTTTATGAATGAGGGTGGAATGAATGTGAGTGAAAATCCAAACAACCAAACTATTCCTAGGATTTATGCAAACACCTAGGTTAATTGGGATTTGGATTTAATGTGGCGAATGAAATCTATGGAGGGGGTAAGAATGGGGGAGCACTTACAGTTGTCTTCAACTGCACTTTACTCCAGTCTACCGCTTGTTGATTCCTTGATGGAGGTTTCTGCAAAACAATAGACACAAGAGAAAGCTGGTTAGAAAATAAATAAAGTGCAAGAAATGCGAAGAAAAGATCGGAAATCGTTGCCTCCCCGGCAACGGCGCCAAAATGTTGCACGTTTACAAATCGCTACACTAACGTGTCCGATTTTGGAAAACCTGTCGTTGTAGTTCGAAAGCGAAGAATTCGTATTCAACAAATAAAATTCATACCGAAATGAATTCCGGGTCGAACACAAGGTGGCTACGTTAATCTATATTCGCAATTATATTTTTTAGGATTTTTTGATAAGCAAGGCGATATAATTACAATGGAGCTATCAGACTAAAAGAAAGAGAGAGAGAGAGAGAAAGAGAACATGCATTCAATATTTCAACTATTTATATAATCAAACTAAATAAAAGTTACACTAGAAAGCGGAAAACCAATTACACTATAAAGTAGGAAAATTCTACACTAGAAAAGCTGTAAATAAGAATGGGAGAGAGAAGTTATCCTCCTCGACGATTGCTTGGAGGACGAGCCGGACGGGACGACGTCTGGACGAAGGAGAACAAAGCAGGACGAAGGAGGACGAAGTAGAAGAACGGGAACGAAGCAGCACGCCGTCGTCGTCGCAGGATCCACTTCCGAAGGGGAACGAAAATTTAGACTTTATCTCGCAAGGAGCATCCTGGGTGTGGGACAAGCTTCTCTTGAGCTTTGGAGGGGTAGAGAAGAGAAGGGATCAAAATTTCGTATGGAGGGGGTCTCCTTTTATAGTTGCAAGGAGTGGGGGCAAAATGGACATTACAACTTCAAAATAATAAATAAGGGGTCTTTAGTGACGGATAAAACCGTCGCTAAAGCCTCCTTCGTGGGCGTCATGGGCGGCTCGCGCGCGCAACGCCTGCGCACATCCACTGGTTCTTAACCGTCCGCTTCACCCGCTGCAGCCCGCCCGCCTGGTGCATCAAATTGCGCGTCCGCGCTGAGCATTCAATCGCGCGTCGGCGCTATCTGGCGCGCGCGACCATCCAATCTTCATCTGACGCTCCACGCGCATGCTTGCTTGTGCCCAATTTGAGGCTCGCGGGACTCGATCCCGCGACCTCTGCTTCGCCCGCGGCTGCGTCACCGCTGCGCTACGCCTTCGAAATGGTCGCGCGGATGAATTAGCCAGCCGCATCCACAGCCACTGGATCTTGATCCAACGGCGGAGAATCGACGCGCTGATTGAAGAAGAAAAGGTGCGGCGGTGCTGGAGGCCGTTTGGGCGGCTGAGATGGTGCCATCTTGGCCGTCCATCTTCTGGAAGTTGTGGATGGTGCCACGGATGTCGGATTAACTCAATTTTTGTGTCGTTGGGCTGCGATCATCAATCCGAATTCATCCGTGCGGTTGGATTTGTCATCTGAAGTGCGGATTTTCACCATCCTGGCCCTTGATCTTCTAGGGTTCCCCGGTCACTATCTGATGCTACGGATGCCTGATTAAAGCGATCTTGGAGTCGTTGAACTCCAATCATCGCCTTGATCACATCCATACGGTTGGATCTTTGATCCAAGGCCCCGATAAAATGTTTTCCTTGTCCAAGCACATAAAAGGAGACAATTAACCTCCATTTTATTCAAACTACTCTAAATGCAAGATGATGCATGTTATGCAATATTTATACCATGAAATGCAATCCTATGCTTAAGAACATGCATAAATAGACATTTTAAGTAGTGTAAATGTGTTTACATCACCAGGCACTCCACATTATTTTAAGTTTCAAAGGAAAACACCTTACCTATGCTTTCAAAACCTGGTGTGCCAACAAAACTTGTTTGAAAATACCTAAAGTTGAATCCTAAAAGTTACTAAGTAAGAGTTGAATCCTAAAATTCACCGCATCAAAAATAATCTTACTTGAAAATCACTGGTTGTGCATGCACACACACATCAATCAATCATTAAGGACACAATCCAGATAAAGGGCCCATCACATTCCAAAGCACATTCAAACCTAACCCTAAATAAAATAGAGTAGACATTGGCCTTAGGGATTCTACTCACTCTTCGGAGCCAAGAACGAGATTATTTTCGATTAGTCTATTTCTACTGTTCAATTTGATGTCTAGCTAGAGGAGCAAAATCAAACGATTGCGGCTGGGGGTACACTAGGAACCGGAGGCGCAAGCTAAAGGAAGAACCTATTCCCCAGTCCCTCCTTCTAACTGGTTGGATTGAACAGACAGAAGTAGATCAAATCGTTTGTTTATCTCAAGACGGGTTCTGGGAGTCTGTAGGTCTTTAGGCTAGCCCACTTAAGGACAGGTTTGATTATTTGTATTGCAGGACGCCTTTCTTCCTCCCATCTATCATGAATCCATCCACATTTTCTACGCATTCCCACTCTTTCCCTCCTATTATGAGTTATCCTCAACATAACGATTATCCCGACTCGTACTATAATCAACCATCGGTTAGTTGGGATAACTCGGATTGGGGATACAGTTCCGAACCTCCGTGTTTAGGGTCTAATCCTGAACACCATAATTGTGATTTCTATCCTTCTCAGAGCCACATCGATTATAGATCGCCACCTTTTTATGAACAACCTAATACGATCTCCAATCAAGGAGGATACACTGATCCTTACCCATCATCTGAATACATTACCTTTAAGTCATCACCACCTTTTGAACAATCCGAAATGACCTATTATCAGGAAGGGTATCACGAATCTCAATTCGTTAACTCCTCTGCACTGAACCCAAACGTTCGCCTCCCTGAGTTCGACCTGGGATTTCTAGTCTGGTATAAATTTTATTTCTTGAACCCGAGTTCTTCGCTATTCAAACTATAACGACAGGTTTTCAAAATCGAATCCGATAGCGTAGTAACCCGACGCTTCAACATTTTGGCACCGTTGTCGGTGATTCAACATTTTGGCATCATTACCGGGGAGGCGACGCTCTTTGATTTTTTTTCGCATTTTCCAACTTATGAATCATTTACCTCACTTCTCTCATTTCTTATTGTGATTGTAGGTACTCTTTTGAGATGAGCAAAAGCGGTAGATTGGAGCAAAGTGTTGTTAAAGGTTCTATAAGTTTTCCCCCACCTCCCACCGATTAGTTTCAAAATGTTGAAGCTACGAAATACTACGCTATCGGATTCGATTTTGAAAAACCTATCATTGTAGTTTGAATAGAAAAGAACTCGTGTTCAACAAATAAAATTTATACCAGAATAGAAATCTCAAGTCGAACACAGAGAGGCGGACGTTTGATTAAAAATACGCGTTTATTTTATTTGTCATGAAACAGAATAGCTGGTTCAAAACTAGCTATCTATTTAACAAATAATAAATAGAAGAGAGAGAATATTGCAAATAAAAGCAAAAGGGATGTAGAATAAACATGGATTTCATTATCAAGAATTGTTCATTACACTACTCATTACGACTAGAAAGCGGGAAAATAATTACACTAGAAAACAGTAAATCTACTCTAGAAAGCAGTAAAAAGAATGGAGAGAGAGATATCTTCCTCGACGATCGCTTGGAGGACGAGCCGGATGAGACGATACTTGGAAGATGGGGAACGGAGCGGGAAGAATAGGAACGAAGCAGCACGTTGTCGTCACGGGATCCACTTCTCGAATGCAGAGAGAGGACAACTGCAGGATGCTCCATGAAGGGGGACAAAGGTAGAAAATTAAGATTTTTACTCTAGAGGAGCATCCTAGGTTTGAGACAAGCTCTTAGAGCTTTGGAGGGGGTGAGAGAAGAGAAGGGATGAGAATTTCGTATAGAGGGAGTCTCCTTTTATAGTTGCAAGGAGTGAGGGCAATTTGGTCATTACATGTTGAAAATCATTAATTCAGGACCTTTAGTGATGGATAAATCCGTCACTAAAAGCCTGAACGTGGTCGTAGTGGGCAACTGACGTGCCTTCGTGCGTGTGTGTTAAGAGGTGTCGTTATAGTTGCACTTGATACGCCGATTTTAAAAGAAGTGAACGGAGGTGAGTCCGAGTGTCGATCTCAGGGAGGCGTGGAAATCGGATTTTGTTTACCACTTGTTGTCACGAAAAAGGCGGAGTTTTGCTTGCGAAAGAGACGGTTTTGAAAAGCGAGAGATAGAGAGAGTTTAGGGTTAGAAAGCTCTTGGTTTTGATCATGCACTTTAAACAGAAATTAAAAAGGCAACTAAATGGAAAATAATTTCATTAAACATGCATTCATAGTTCATGGTTTACAATATTAAATACATGCTTCAACAAAAGTAAATGAAAGCTTAAAAGGGAGAGAGAGAGGTAGAGAGAGAGTGGAGAGCGACGAGGCAGCCACGGCGGTGGAGGAGGCTCCGTCGGCGGCTCGTCGTCTCCGGCGATTACAAGAGTGCCTAAGACTAGCTAGGAGAGGAGTGGAGTAGTTGCAAGTGGGGGAGGATGCCTTGAATGGTGGTAGAAGGGGGTTTAAATAGAGTTAAGGGCTTCCTAAAAGAAGAATGTGCTTTAGCGACATCCAGAACGTCGCTAAAACCGCTTCCATATACGTCGGTGAAGGTCTTCTGCCGCCGGTCAGCCGCCCGCCCCTCTCTCTCTTCAGGCGCGATCCGTGGACGTCGAACGAGAGCCGTCCGATTGACGATCGGACGGCTGAGACCCTCCTGCGCCTGCGCTAGGATCGCGCTTCGGGCGTGCGTGCGCGCGCGCGTGGGAGGTGGGGCGCTGTCGTCGCGCCGCGTGGCGCGATCCTAGCCGCTCGCTTCTGATCGCGCGGCTCAATTTTGCCGCGCCCTTCGCCCGCAGATGATTTTCGCTCCGCGCGAATCGAACGCGCGTCGCCGCAACGCGGGCGTGCGCGCTAACCGTTGCGCCACGCCCGCGCTTTGTCGCGGCGACCGCGGGCGAGCGCGCGGATCTCGACCGTTCGATCGAAGATCAACGGCCGAGATGCGTCTTTGGCTGGCTTGGGGGCGTGGCGACGGCGGGGGCGGGGCGACGTGGCGCGTTCTAGGCCGTTGATCTCCAGATCAACGGTCAGGATTTCTTGGGCCCATTGTGGGAGCTCCGGATGTCGGATTTGGCCGATTTTGAGTCCGTTAGACTCCGTTCGTCGTCCTGAATCCATCCGTGCGGTCCGATTGCTCATCTGAGGCCTGCTTTGACAAATGCTTTACACAAATGGCCATTAATACAGTTTATAAGCAATCTTGGTACTTGATGCATGCAATGCTCCTATTCTACTTTATGTTGTGCCTTTTATTCTAAAGATGGGCCATATTCAACCTAATTACTACCCCCTTGCGTGGTGCTATCATACCCCCATGCTTACTCCTTGCTAGTCCCTAGCAAGGTTTATTCTAGCCTTTATTTCTTTGGCGAATTCAAGAAGTAATTGCTTAGGCACTTCGTTACTTGTTAATAAGAGGAACTATACGAAGATCTTAATCTACAAAGACTAAGCAGCGCCTGGGTGTCTGCCAAAATATGAATCGCCCGAATCCTTGCTTTGTATATATAACTATACTTATGTATACGTATATATCTATATATGTCTTTTTAGAATTTTTAAAATTCAGTGTGGGTTGGTAACTTTTTACGGCTACCCAACCCACCCAAAACTCGGTCAAAACCCTAAGTGCTAAGCATCTTGGTGTGAATGTTGTGATAGACTTACTTAACGGTAATTGAGACAGACTTCGAGTTTCTACGCCTCTAGGTGACCGGAAAAGAAAATAAATTTTTGCCTGAAGGTGTATTTGTTCGATTGGTAGCTTTCTCCCTGCGTTCATTTTACTTGGGGTCAACACAAGGATTTTCCAGTGTATATCTCCCCGGCTTGTACTACTTCCCCGCTTCTTCCTTAGGTGTTTTTGGTCTTCTTTTTTTTGTGCAATTATTGAGCTGGGCTCTGGACAACCGACCAATGGGCTGTTACCCACGATCACTTGCCAGCCATACTTGTGCGGTGAAGTGTGGTTTTTTTTTTTTTTTTTTTTTTTACGTAGGTGGCTTCCATAATCTCAAATGTACCTAGAGGCAGTGAAAAAGAAATGGCCTGTGACTGGGTTCTGGACAACCTGCCAATGGGCTGTTACCCACGACAACTTGCCAGCCATACCACCCTAGAGAGTTCATTAGCTACCCCATTTCTGTCAAAATCTCCGAGAAGTGAGTCTGTGCAAAAATGTGTGTAGATGCTTAGACTCAAAGTTTTCCTGAGTTAGAGGGTGAGTTGATAAGTCGTATACTTATTACCTTATTTATTAGGTGGATTAGAATAGCTTAAAGTTGCAAGGGTTCGCCGCTAAATCCATATTTTAATGGACACTAGGGCTAATTAAGCTTGAAGGCCTGAAAAGTCTAAGTGTTTAAGTTCTTTTTGTATTATTTCCCACTATTGACAAGTTTCTAATGCCTAAGTTTTTCTTCCTAAATTCATTTTTTTTTTTTTTAATCAATTAATTTATTCATTCAGACTGATTAATTAAGCTCAGGATTATGCAGTTTACCATCCCCCCCATGCTTAAGTTGGACAATGTCCTCATTGGCAGATGCATGGATGCAAAAGGGTTCAAAAAGATAGTACCTGAGTGACGTAAACTACCAGATCAGTCTGAATCCGCTGGGTTGCCTCCCAGGAAGCGCTGAGTTTAACGCCTCCAGCTGGGCGGTGCCTGGTGTCAGCCCTCAACAAGGGTGACACTTTCCTTGGGGGGTACCTGGGCCAGGAAATGCTTCAATCTTTGACCATTGACTGTAAAGGTGTGCCCGGTATTAAGATCGGCGATTTCGACTGCCCCATTGGAATAGGGCTTGACCACCCGAAATGGTCCTGTCCATTTGGACCTAAGTTTCCCTGGAAAGAGTTTCAGGCGTGCATCAAATAGCCAGACTTGTTGGTTTGGCTCAAAGGTTTTCCTATGAATGAGTCGGTCGTGGACGGCTTTCATTTTCTCCTTATATAGCCGACTATTGTCAAAGGCGTCCGGACGAATTTCTTCAAGCTCAGATAATTGAAGAGTCCTTTGCGCACCAGCTAACTGGGGATCCATGTTACATTGCTTAACAGCCCAGTAAGCCCGGTGTTCCAATTCGACAGGGAGATGGCAAGCTTTGCCAAAGACCAAGCGGTAAGGTGACATGCCTATCGGGGTCTTAAAAGCGGTCCTGTATGCCCACAGGGCATCATCAAGTCGTGTGGACCAGTCTTTCCTGTCAGGTCTCACAGTCTTCTGTAAAATGTTCTTGATTTGTCTGTTTGAGACCTCAGTCTGCCCATTTGTTTGTGGATGATACGGGGTGGCAATGCGGTGGTTTACCCCGTATTTTCTAAGTAGGGCACGGAACTGGGAATGGATAAAATGGCTTCCACCATCACTGATCATGGCCTTGGGTATTCCAAAATGGGAAAAGATGTTCTTCTTTACAAAGTCCATGACCGTCTTGTGATCGCATCGTCGGGTGGCGACGGCTTCAATCCATTTGGAAACATAGTCTACCGAGACCAAGATATACTCGAAGCCGTTGGATGGTGGAAAGGGGCCCATAAAATCGATACCCCAAACGTCGAAAATTTCGACAATCAAAATGGGCTGAAGGGGCATCATATCTTTTTTGGTCATTGTCCCTAGTGTTTGGCATCGTGAGCAAGTCTTGGCAAAGATGTGTGCATCCTTGAATAGGGACGACCAATAAAATCCAGACTGCAAAACTTTTGCAGCTGTTTTCTTGCCAGAGAAATGGCCGCCACATGCTTGGTCATGACAAAAGGAAAGCACACTCTGAACCTCGTCTTCGGGGAGGCACCTCCTGATGATCTGATCAGCACAGAGGCGAAACAGCATGGGATCATCCCAGAAATAGTGCTTGGCCTCAGCCAAGAACCTGTCCCGTTGCTGTTTGGACCAGCTGTGCGGGGTTTGTCCTACAACCAGGTAGTTGACATAGTCAGCATACCATGGCATTTTCTTGTCTTGCACGGCTAGGATGTGTTCATCAGGGAAGGTATCAGATAGAGGTAGGGAGGGTCCAATGTGGTCTGGATGAAGTCTTGACAGGTGGTCAGCCACCACATTTTTCGATCCAGCCTTGTCTTGGATTTCCAGGTCAAATTCCTGCAAAAGCAGGATCCATCTGATGAGCCTGGGTTTTGCATCCTTTTTGGCCAATAGGTGCCGGATGGCTGAATGGTCGGTGTAGATAGTCACGTGGGATCCCAGCAAGTATGATCGGAATTTTTCCAGTCCAAAGACTACAGCAAGCAACTCTTTTTCTGTGACCGTATAATTACGCTGGGCCTCGTCCAACGTTTTGCTCGCGTAGTAGATCACCACGGGCTTCTTGTCTTGCCTTTGTCCCAGGACAGCGCCTATGGCAAAATCTGATGCGTCACACATAATCTCAAAACCCTGGGACCAGTCTGGGGGTTGAAGTACAGGTGCGGTGGAGACTAAGTCCCGGAGGGTATGATAAGCCTGGGTGCAATCAGGAGACATGTGGAAAGTTGCGTCGTTGGCTAGAAGGTCGGTCAAGGGTTTGGAAAGTTTGGAAAAGTCTTTGATGAACCTTCGGTAGAAGCCAACATGTCCTAGAAAAGAGCGAATCTGTCGGACCGAACTAGGTGGAGGAAGTTTGGAAATTAAATCAACCTTAGCTCGATCTACCTCGATGCCCTTATGCGAAACGATGTGTCCGAGGACAATTCCTTCTTGAACCATAAAATGGCTCTTTTCCCAACTTAACACCAAGTTAACCTCGATACATCGTTTCAGGATTTTCTCCAAGTTGCTCAAACAATGGTCGAATGAATTCCCGAATACAGAGAAATCATCCATAAAGACCTCCAAGTATTCACCCACCATTTCTGAAAAAATGGCTAGCATGCAACGCTGGAAGGTTGCGGGTGCGTTGCATAACCCGAACGGCATTCGACGGAATGCAAACGTGCCATACGGGCAAGTGAATGTGGTCTTTTCCTGATCTTCTGGAGCAATTGCGACTTGGTTATATCCTGAATATCCATCCAGGAAGCAAAAATACTTCTGCCCTGCCAATCTTTCAAGGATTTGGTCAATGAATGGCAAGGGGAAGTGGTCCTTCTTAGTGGCTTTGTTAAGCTTCCTATAATCAATACACACCCGCCATGCGGTGGTGGTGCGGGTGGGAATGGATTCGCCATGATCATTAGTGACAACGGTGAGCCCAGCCTTCTTGGGAACCACTTGAGTGGGGCTCACCCAGGGGCTATCAGAGATAGGGTAGATGATGTCGGCGTCGAGCCACTTGATAATTTATTTTTTAACGACCTCCCGCATGTTAAGGTTTAACCGTCTCTGCATCTGGCGAGAAGGTCGGACCCCGTCTTCCAGGTAAATCTTGTGGGTGCAATAGGTGGGGCTAATTCCTCTTAGATCTGAGATGGTCCAACCAATGGCGGCCCGATGTTCTGAAAGAGTTGCAGTCAACCTTAGTTCCTGATCCTTGGTTAGATGGGAATTAATAATCACTGGGAAGGTCTGGCCAGGTCCCAAGAAGACGTACTTGAGATTCTCGGGCAATGGTTTAAGTTCAGGTGCGGGTGGGACCACAGTCGATGGGAATGGAAAGGGCGGTAGTTGATCAACATTGATTTCTTCAAATGTGTCATGTGATGATACTCAGCCTTACAGAGGTCCACAGGTAATGATGGTGGCGAGTCAGAACTACGGGTTTGGTGGTCTGAGACAGAATTGAGGGTAAGGCATTCCTCGATTAAAGTTTCCACGGGATCATGTTCCTCAATGTAATCACAATCAAAAGACTTTGTTGCCCGGAAGATATCTAATTGCATTTTCCTGTCTCCGAAGGCGATTTCCATACATCCCGTGTCGCAATCGATGTTTGCTTTAGCCGTGGCTAAGAAAGGTCTGCCTAAGATTATGGGTGCGTTCTGTAATTTTTCAGGGACTTCCATGTCGAGCACCAAAAAGTCGACTGGGAAATAGAAGTCCTTGACCCGTACAATCACGTCCTCAACAACCCCCTTCGGGGTTTTCACTGATCTATCCGCCAGCTGGATGGTGACAGGGGTTGGTGCCAGCTCCCCAAAACCAAATTGGTGGTACAAGGTTGTGGGAATTAGGTTGATAGAAGCACCTAGGTCCAGGAGCGCTCTATCAAATGTCATGTCCCCGATGTTGCAGGAAATCAGGGGTGCTCCTGGGTCAGTTCGTTTGAGTGGAAGGTTGCTTGATATCACGGAACTGGCTTGCTCAGAGAGTACAACCTTCCTAGGTGCTTGAGGTCTCGGCTTACGCTTGGGTGTACAGGCATCCTTTAAGAACTTGGCGTAAGCGGGGATGTGTTTGACAGCTTCTAGAAGCGGAATATTAATCTGTACTTGTTTAAAAATTTCTATCAGCTCCTCAGTTTCCACAGTATTCTTTTTTCTCTTGATTGTTTCCAAGGCCTCAGGATAGGGTGTCTGGATTGGTTCCATGTTTGGGTCCTTGGTTGGTGCTTCTTCTAAGTCGGGTAAAGCCTCGGGGAGAGTCGGCCATTTGGGATCCTGGGTTTTGGTGCCGCTTCTCAAGGTCACCGCATTCGCAGAGGCATTGGGGCCATGGGGTGATCCTTGAGAAGATGAGGATGAAGAGGCGCCAAACCCAGGAGGTGTTTGTGGAGCCGGTTGGACCATATGAGCCTGCCCGGGGTTGCCTTGGAACCCTTGCGAATTGGGGCCTCTGTTAATTATGTTTCGCGGGTTTGGTTGTGGTTGGGAAGGTAGAGATCCTTGCTGTTTACAGTCCAAGAGTTGGCTTAACTGTCCCTTTACCAAGGCCATTTCTTCCTGATGTTTTTGGTTCATGTCAGCCATCATCTTTATTAGGGTGTCCATTTGGTTTTGTGGGGGAGGGGCCGCCCTATTTTGGTTATATTGGGGTCTAACTGGTGGTCCTTGCTGATAGGGGGGCAAGTGTGGCTGTTGGTTTGGCCTGGGCTGGTTTTGGAATTGTGGTAGTTTCTGGTTTGTCCAACCAAAGTTGGGGTGATTACGCCAGCCGGTGTTGTAAGTGTTGGAGAAAGGGTTAGGTTTTGCATATCCTTGGACGGCTTGCACATCTTCTAGAATAGCCGATGTTGATGAAGAAGGAAGGGAGTAATCAAGGGTCGAGGGAGCAAAGGTCCCTCCTTGGAACATGGTTGGGGGTTGTTCCAGGTTTAGTTGGGTGAAGGGTTGGACCAGGTCAACATTATGTGCCCCTTTTGCTAGGGTGAAAGTCTGCAAGGGGTTCCTGGTCTGGTTTAGAAGCTCATCAATCTTCTTGTCCACCAATTCCACTCGATCCAACTTTTTGGCAATAATGTCCATGTCAACCATTCCAGAATTTGCTTGCACCTCATAAATCCCACCACGGGGTTGACTGGATCTGTTAAACTGGTTCATGGAGGCATTGTTGAGCGAATTCTCGCTCATAGACTCAAAGAGCTCAAACGCGCTCTCCTCGTCTTTGTTTAGGAAGTTTCCCCCGCATGAGGCATCGACGAAGTTCCGTAGGTTGCTATCCAGACCGTGGTAGAAGATCTGGGCCAATTGCCACCTTGGAACTTCGTGGTGTGGGCATTTCCTCAAAAGTTCATTGAATCTTTCCCACGCCTCATGAAATTGTTCCCCACCCTGGAGTGTGAAGGTAGTGATAGCTCTTCTGAGGGCATTGGTCTTTCCTATGGGGAAGAATTTCTTTAAAAATGCATGCCTCAGTTCCTCCCAGGTGGTGATGGGTCTACCTAGGGTTCTAAGCCAATGAGAAGCCTTGTCTCTTAATGAGAAAGGGAACATCTTGATTAGAACAATATCAAGGCTAATGTTCCTAGGTTTTACTGTTCTTGCTATGCGGTCGAGATCTTCTAGGTGCTGAAAGGGGTCTTCATTTGAGCTTCCATGAAAGTGGCTCTGGATTAGACTTAATACATTAGGTTTTAGCTCAAAATCGTCTCCCCCTTCGGGGATCCTAAGGTGTGGCTCGACTCTAATGGCAGAAGGGTTATAGAAATCACGGAGGGGTCTTGGCTGGTTCTGAAATGGTGGTAAATCAAGTGGTGGTTGTCCTGGTATGTCATTGAAAGGTGGTGGTTGTTCTTGCGGGTTCTGTAACCGTTGTATGGCTTGCATGATGGTGTGGATTTGTCGTTGCTGAAGCCGATGGTTAGCATTGATTTGAGCCTGGACGACAGCCATAGCATCTGGTGGGGGTTGATCTTCAGCCTCATCTACCCTAGGTTCAGCCATGTTTTCAACAGAATTACGTCGCCTAGATTCCTGCCCCAAAACACACAATTCGGGATGCAGTGAACGCCTCCCGTGCATACACTAGAGAAGAACTGGAGGGGATGCGGAGGGCGACAGATGCGAGAAATGTGTTTCAATCAAGCACGCAAGCCTAATCCTTATGGTGTATTCCTTAGGGGACCTAGAAATCTCACAAAGGGTGATTAAGTCCGTAAGCACTGGACTTCCCTTCTCAAGGCTAATCTGGCCAGGTTGATTACGAGGGGATTGCAGGGAAGGTTCTTCCTTTGGCTTGCGCCTCCGGTTCCATAGACCCCACAACCACGGTCGTTTGACACTGCCCCGCAGCCTAGTCACCAGATTCTACCAAGGGAATGAAAGCCAAGTGCCTAGCCGACAAAACCTCACCTTTTGAGACTTAACTCAGTCCTGCCTAGGGCACGTCTACTCAGTTTTAAAGGGCTAGGATAGTGCTTGTGCTTAGGGTGATGTGATGAGGCGTTGATTGGGGTGGTGCCTCTTAATGTTTTACTTTCAAAGTGTGTGCTTCTAGCAAAACATGATTTTCAAGCAAGGATTTGTTAAGATATAGTGTCTTTTTAGTGTTCATCCTTACTTAAGTACTTTTTAGGGTTGACGTGTCTTAATTTTTTCAAACAAGTTGCAGTGGGCACGTCAAGTTCTGCACACAACTTAGTGAAAGTAGATTTCCTTTTTGTAGAGGCTCTAAAACCCTAGTGTACTCATCCTGATAATCATGCAGCTTCTATTAGATGAGTCAGTTTTAGGGTTGAGTGGTGCGGCCCAGGTCAACTCACGGTGGCTTCGCAAACACCACTCAAGAGAAAGAGAAAAGAGCACTCCAAGAATTTATCCAGCATATTAGAGTGTACATTTTTTGTAGGGTGATGTGTTAAGAATGTGGGTCAAGCAATCATTCACCACGCCAAGTTTTTCAGTTTTTATGATTTTTTTAGATTTTTCACGCAAGCAAACAATGAGAGAGAGAGAGTACTCACTATCGGTCCTCGAGGCGTCTACTTCCTTGCTACCATAGTGGAATGCATCGCTTCGCCATCCATGCGCCGAATTCCTGCATCCGTCAAGTAAAAAGGAAAATAGGGCATTAGACGATATGAGAATGAAGGTGGAATGGAGGTGATAAAACAAATCCGTTGCCTCCCCGGCAGCGGCGCCAAAAACTGACGTGCCTTCGTGCGTGTGTGTTAAGAGGTGTCGTTATAGTTGCACTTGATACGCCGGTTTTAAAAGAAGTGAACGGAGGTGAGTCCGAGTGTCGATCTCAGGGAGGCGTGGAAATCGGATTTTGTTTACCACTTGTTGTCACGAAAAAGGCGGAGTTTTGCTTGCGAAAGAGACGGTTTTGAAAAGCGAGAGATAGAGAGAGTTTAGGGTTAGAAAGCTCTTGGTTTTGATCATGCACTTTAAACAGAAATTAAAAAGGCAACTAAATGGAAAATAATTTCATTAAACATGCATTCATAGTTCATGGTTTACAATATTAAATACATGCTTCAACAAAAGTAAATGAAAGCTTAAAAGGGAGAGAGAGAGGTAGAGAGAGAGTGGAGAGCGACGAGGCAGCCACGGCGGTGGAGGAGGCTCCGTCGGCGGCTCGTCGTCTCCGGCGATTACAAGAGTGCCTAAGACTAGCTAGGAGAGGAGTGGAGTAGTTGCAAGTGGGGGAGGATGCCTTGAATGGTGGTAGAAGGTGGTTTAAATAGAGTTAAGGGCTTCCTAAAAGAAGAATGTGCTTTAGCGACATCCAGAACGTCGCTAAAACCGCTTCCATATACGTCGGTGAAGGTCTTCTGCCGCCGGTCAGCCGCCCGCCCCTCTCTCTCTTCAGGCGCGATCCGTGGACGTCGAACGAGAGCCGTCCGATTGATGATCGGACGGCTGAGATCCTCCCGCGCCTGCGCTAGGATCGCGCTTCGGGCGTGCGTGCGCGCGCGCGTTTCCGCCCGGCGTGCGCGCGCGCGTGGGAGGTGGGGCGCTGTCGTCGCGCTGCGTGGCGCGATCCTAGCCGCTCGCTTCTGATCGCGCGGCTCAATTTTGCCGCGCCCTTCGCCCGCAGATGATTTTCGCTCCGCGCGAATCGAACGCGCGTCGCCGCAACGCGGGCGTGCGCGCTAACCGTTGCGCCACGCCCGCGCTTTGTCGCGGCGACCGCGGGCGAGCGCGCGGATCTCGGCCGTTCGATCGAAGATCAACGGCCGAGATGCGTCTTTGGCTGGCTTGGGGGCGTGGCGACGGCGGGGGCGGGGCGACGTGGCGCGTTCTAGGCCGTTGATCTCCAGATCAACGGTCAGGATTTCTTGGGCCCATTGTGGGAGCTCCGGATGTCGGATTTGGCCGATTTTGAGTCCGTTAGACTCCGTTCGTCGTCCTGAATCCATCCGTGCGGTCCGATTGCTCATCTGAGGCCTGCTTTGACAAATGCTTTACACAAATGGCCATTAATACAGTTTATAAGCAATCTTGGTACTTGATGCATGCAATGCTCCTATTCTACTTTATGTTGTGCCTTTTATTCTAAAGATGGGCCATATTCAACCTAATTACTACCCCCTTGCGTGGTGTTATCAGCAACGCATGTGCACCTGCTCGCCTCCCCGCACTTCAAAGCTCGTCCACGATCTCTCGATCTCAGCCGTTCGATCGTGAGATCAAATGGCTAAGAGTGCATCCTCGCCCGCCTCAATCAAGTGCCTCATCGAGTGCGATGGCGCGTTTCCTCACCGTGTCAGATGGAGCGTCCAACTGATTGGGCGCACACGACCGCCCGATCTCAATCGTGCGGTCGATAGTGCCCGCTCATTCGTGCATAATTAAAGCGCCTCGCGGTTTTGAACCTGGGTCTTGAGGCGGCCGAGCGCTTTATCCACTGCGCTGCACGCATGGATGGGCGAGCGGTGCGTTTGCGTGGCGTGAGATTTGGATCGTTGGATCGAGATCCAATGGTCCAGACTGCATCCTTCTTTGGCTTCTGATGATGAAGGTGTCGGATCGAGATCCACTCTCAACTGTTGGATCTTGATCCAACGGCGGAGAGGCGGTGGCACTAAGGGCTTCCGCGGATGTGTGCGGCCGAGATGGCGCCACGTGGCACCATCTTGGCCATCCATCTTCTGGGTGATGTAGATGGTGCCACGGGTATCGGATTGAGTCAATTTTCGTGCCGTTAAGCTGCGATCGTCGATCCGAATTCATCCGTGCGATCGGATTTGTCGTCTAAAGTGAGGATTAACACCATCTTGACCATTGATCTTCTAGGGTTCCTCAGTCTCTATCTAATGCTACGGATATCCAATTAGGGTGATCTTGGAGTCGTTGAACTCCAATCGTCACCCTGATTAGATCCGTATGGTTGGATCTTCGATCCGAGACCCCAATAAAAAGTCACCCTGTCTCTGACCATAAAAGGAGACAATTAACCTACATTTTATTCAGATTAATCTAAATGCAAGATGATGCATGCTATGCAACATTTATAGTATGTAATGCAATTCTATGCTTAAGAACATGTGTAAATAGATATTTTATGTAATATAAACATGTTTACATCAATCACCCAAAAGAGATCGACCCCATGTTCGTAGAATCAGCAAATCATTAACAGACAACCCCTAAACCACATCAGAGAAATCTACTAAGATACACACGAGGTCACACGTGATCCCAATAAGTAAAAACACTAAAAAAAGAAAAAGAAATCTATACAACTTCAACGGCGAAAGAATAACCCACGTAATAAACAACCACAAAACACCGCCATCCACGCCTTGAACACCGTGCAGCAACTCAAGTCCACAGCAACACCAACCAAAGTCGCCACACTTCATGCCTCAACCCCTATTCGACAGGCCACCACCGCGTCGAGCAACCCCCCATCAATGGGGCCACCGCGTCGCATTAGGAGGAGCTAGGAGGAGCAAAGATCAACGAGCACACCTCCGCCACCGCCTCGACAATTGGCGATGACGAGCCCTCAACCGGCAACGAGAAACCTCGAACGGCGAGCAAGAACCTTGAGCGATGAACGACAACTTTGAATGACATGCGACGAGCTGTGAGCAGCCGTGCATGTCAGCAAGTGGCCTCGATCGTTGAAGTTGTAAGGACCGGAGGAGGAAGATCCAGTGAAGGTGTGTGGGGGGGAGGGTGTTCCGATCAAGGCTAGCATATCTCAGGTACCTTTTTCTCAGGGAGCGAGCGGGTGGGCTCGGGAGAGAGGACTACACACATAGTATGATGTTTGATAGGTAGACTCGCTTTGTTAGTACTCTTGTATTCTAATAGAATAAAAAGGACGTTACACATACCAAGACGTTCGATAGATAGACTCGCTTAGTCAAACCTGTTGTGTTTTAATAGAATAAAATGAATCTTACACATATCATGGCGTTAGCTTTAGCTTTGAATATTTTGCATATGTATGTATATATTTTTTTTGAAAATATTTTTAGTAGAGGGGAAGAATTTGATATAAGCATATGGGAAGAGAGATAGAATATCTTTACTCACAAAGGGAAAAATACATTCCGTAGAAATGGGAGAATATGAAATACAAAAAATAAGACAAGAAATAAAGGAATAAGAAAAAGAAATACGTCACAAGAATATGAATCGAACGACTTCCCGAAGGAGTGTGACCTCACGCTCGTAGGAATGGCAAGATGCCAATGAGATGAATCTCGAAGATCACACCGAGTTAATTATATAAATAGACCAAAAGACTGAAAATGACTGGAAACTCGATCGTAAAAGCCCGTGATCACACGTGGTCTCAACAAAATTTAACAACACCAAAAAAAGAAAACGAATGGAGCAATTCACCAAGAAAAGAGCAACAAGCAAAGCGCAAGCACACGACCTGCATGCAAACGAGACAAACCAACACCACACAACGACAAGCTACAACCAAGCCAACGTTAAACTGACCCTCCACCACTACACGCTGTCACGTTCACCATCGTGCACCCTCACCGCTGCATGCCATCGTACACACCACCTCGCTCACAGACAGGGCCGCCACGAAGCACCGTAGCACCGATGGAAGTGACGAATGGAGATGCAAGGACCACCACCCACACCGAACACGCCTTAATGAAGAAGAAACCTACAACCCTCACCGATTGATCTGCCACTGCATCCGCTGTTACCTCGCCCGCGTCCGACCGCTACACGCCACGCATGTCATGCTTGATGCAGATGGAGAGCTCCAGAGGGAGGGGAAGGAGAATCGGCAGGAGGGTAGGGGCTTCGATCAGCCCCAAATGGCTGCGGAGCCCCGTACTATAGGAACAAGGTTTTTCACGAGATAAAAGACGGAAGGGTAGGCAGCAGAAGGGAGAGGGCAATATTTTGTGTATATCTAGATATTGAAGTTGTCAAAGCAACATTTCTTCAAGTCTCCACCCACCTTCTTCCCCCATCTTTTTCCTTCAGCAAAGCCTCTTCCATACTGAAACCTTGGGGCTCCGATAGGTTATTCCTGGTCGATCAAAGCCCCCCCCATCATTGGATACTACCTCTCCCTCTTTGGACCTCTTCTCTTCATGGATCGTGCCTTATATCCAACATGCACGATTGATGTAAGATTTGTACTGTTTTATAAATGGGGGTTTCAATGTCGTTGCAATGCACGAAATTGATTAGCTTTTAAATTTATATTCCTAAATAGTGGTGGTATCTAGGGTCATCCAAGGAGGTCAATTTGTTAGTCAAATGAGTGATTCTCTCTCTCGTCTCTCAAATCAATACTTCTCTTTTTATATTTTGATTTTTGTAAATTTCTATGTTTGGAAATAAGCAAGATACGAATGCGAAGATAGAACTACGTTAAAGAAACTTGCTTAACAACTAGAACCTAAGTGACAAGAGAAGTCTTCTCTTCTAAGCTCACCCTAGGCAATGCACCTAGTGTAATTAGAAAAGAGATGTGATGCACTAAAATAAATAAAGTTGCTACTTGAAATTTAAAATTAAAGAATGAAGACAGTTTGCTATTAAGAAGAAATGTTTACAAAGTACCTAGGGAGTTCAATTAAGCAGAAGTTTCACTTAGTTAATCCCTAGGTAGATGAATCCTTAACAAGAGTTAAAATGCAACAAAATAAAAGACAGAAAGTTCTCCCAAGTAACTAAGGCAGCCTTCGCTCCAAGAATGGTGGCTTCTAGACTTGAAGAAGACTTCCTTCTAGCTCCTTGAGTTTCTCCTCTCAAAGGTGGGCGTCCTCCACCCTTCTTTTCTCCTGCGTGGCCATCCTCCCTAGATGGAAGCTTACTCCTTGGGGTGGCACAAGGAAGGAGAGGGAAGATGAAGAAGGCACCGAGGGAGCGGGTAGGTTACTCCCTTAATCTTGTTCTCTCTTTCTCCTTTCTTGGACGTGGGATGTATGGTGGCTATAGGTGTTTGATAGGAGGAATTGTTGTTTGACAAGGATGGTTTGAATGGTAGGATGGGGGGTCTTTTTATGGGCTAGTATGGATGGTGGTTATGAAGCTTCCTTGGCACCATGTGAAAGGGTGCTAAAGAGGGTGACTTAAATGGTGGTTAGGAAGCTTCCTTGGACCATGTGAAAGGGTACCAAGGAGGGTGGTTAGGTAGCTTCCTTAGGCCATGTGAAAGGGTGCCAAGGAGGGTGGTTAGGAAGCTTCCTTGGTGCCATGTGAAAGGGTGCCAAGGAGGGTGGTTAGGAAGCTTCCTTGGTGCCATGTGAAAGGGTGCCAAGGAGTGTATTTTAGGCACCAATGGTTGGTGGTTTTAATGTAGGTGAACAACCATTAAGGTGGAGAGGGAGTAGGATAGGAGTTGGATTTGAGTTGGATCCAGCTGAGTTGAACTGGGGTCTAACTACTGAAGCTTTTGTTTTCACAAATGTTCTAAGTGCCTTCCATACTGTCAGGATTTCTCTAATTTTCAATGCATTCATCCCTGACAATCAAATGGAAACTACATGAGATAATGTAAAATGAATGCTAATGTATATTCTAAAGCTTAAATGTACATGCATACTAAATGCAACGATATAATGAAATGCAGTTGACAATCTTAGGAACTAGATGTGAATAGATGCTAAGGATGATGATAAACTGGCATTTATCAACGACCTGTCCTCGTTGATTGCAATGTTTGAAGTGAAGAGGGCGGTGCATCCTCGGAGGTAGTTGCAGGCTTGAGGGGGTCGCTGCGGGGGTCTTCTGGTCAAGGCTAGAGATCTGCATAGTGGCCTCTCTTAGCGTGGGGGCTTTCGATCATGGCTGCACTTGTAGGAGTGGTTCGGAGGCCCCAGCTGGTTTGTGGACGTGGCTGAAGTGTTGCTGGTCATGGCCTGTGGGCATTCAGCTAATGCAATGTTGTGTTGCGATGGCTGTGGTTCTCATCGCGATCGATCTGCGGATGTACAGTTGTCGAGGTATGGGCGGCATTTGGTTCACGGGAGCGTGCGGTGTTCAGGTGTGGGCTTTGATGTGTAGGAGTTTTGGTCCTTCTTTTTCTTATTTTTTGTGTAGTTTTAATTTTGTTGAGGATCACGTGTGACCATGTACTTCACCCAACAGAGTTTCCTGATGCAGTTTAGGGATTTCCTGTTGGCACTTTGACGATTTTACGGGTGTGGGGTCGATCTCCTTCGAGAGATCGTCCAATTCCCGATCTAAGGGTGCTTCTTTTTTCTTTCTCCTTTATTTCTTATTATTTTATATTTTGATGTTCTCCCATTTTACGTGACATTTTTTCTTCCTCTTTTGAAGATTATGTGGATCTATCTTTTCCTTCCGTCTCTTATATCATATTCTTCCCCTTTAATAAAAATCTAATTTTCTAAAAAAAAAAAAAAGCATCGAAGTTGTCTAAACAATATCTCAACTTACTTTTATTTCTACACGCTTGGATGGGATTACAGCCTTATAAAACATGCCTCCACATTTTATTAAATCCCTACTCGGTAAAATTTGGCATATATGCAATTGACCTGCTTTGATGGAGTGGGTCCTAAAGTTAGATAGATCATCTTAAAGTAGAAATCATGATTTGTACGTGCATGAATGTGTGCACGATTGCGGTAGATGCATTGCAATATCATATAGTGCGATATGGACAAAGATGTGGGTTGTTCTTCGTTGTAAATCTTACACTTTCTGTCCTGGAGTGCGATAAATCTTAAAACTTACATTTTATCTTGCCTTATATCTTAAATATGCCAAAAACAATCCAGAAAAGTAATATAGAATTTTGAAATTAAGTTTCAAATTACGTGGCCGCGTAGAGCAGTGTGGTTAATTACTTCAAGATCGTCTAGTCTGAACCATCTTATATATATATATATATATATATATATATATATATATATATATATATATATATATATATATATATATGAAACAGCTAACCGCCATATGAGCTATGGCGAAAAACATTTTGTGCAAGCTAAACCCCATATTAAATTCCATCCCCCCCTTATTTGAAACAGGGGCCCACGCCCGAGAGGGGCAGCCTCTCCCTCTGCGATGAAATGTAGATGACTCCGATTGTTTGACGTGAGATTTGACGTGCAAAGTGGCGTAGGAAACCATTGCTCTTTCGTGCCAGATGCAAGCGATTCGCTGTTTAGAATGTACCCACAGTATCGCAACCTTCCCCTCGTCCCTCGTTCAGGGCGTAAGAATTTTTTTATTTTTTATTTTTCATGGGACGCGTCTTTATATATCAAATTTTTTTTTTAATAATAAGAGATGATCTTGAAAAATAAATAAATAAATAAAAGAAACCCACAGTTTCGAAAGCCTTGAGTCGTAACACTATGGATTGTCACGACAGATATATATATTCGATTTGGTAAGAGAAACAAATAATTTATGGCATAAATGGATATTGATATGAACCGGAGAGGTAAGATCTAGCTTGTGGCCATCTCATATTTTTGCGTAATGCATTTTGGATCCTTTAATTTGCTATGCACAACAAAAAAAAAAAGTAAAAGAAAAAAAAGAAAGAAATTAGGAGTAGCACTTGTAAATACCTGTAGACATACACAATGCGACATCCAGGTGATCTCTTTATGGATTCGGGTAGAAGTGAATATGCCATGTGACTTGCGAAGAGTCTGGGTGAAGCACTCCTCTCAGCCAATTCCAAGGCTCTACTGCCTTGTCCAATATTATATATTTCTTCGAGGAACTTGACACAGGAATGTGGGTTGGTTGAAAGGAGAGGGTGGTCTGCAAGTTGAGGATGGTCGCGATGGGTCGCTATGCAAAACATCAAGGCCTTAAGCCAGGTGGTGCCCGATTTAGGGAAGGAGCACAGGATGATATCGGAGGGTTGAGCCACGAAGTGTTGTTGAGCAGATATGACGCCGGGGATGAAGTCGTCTCGTAACCATTGGCCTTGGTATTGGGAACAAAAGGGAGGACCTAACAATGGAGGAGTACAGAAGGTGTCTTCTGGGGAGGTTTGGTCGGAGTTGTTCGTTTTAGTGGTGATGGTGGTGGGAGAAGAGGTCATTGTGGGAGAGGCCGGCACACTTCCTAAAGGCCGCCAGCTGAGAGATAAGTTAAGCTAATTAACCAGGATCCCAATGATTTATACATAGGATATAGGCTGGAAAATACAAAAGTTTACGTACGGTAATATGAACGTAACCTCAACTCGTGTTCTTTTTTTTGGGTAAGAAAATGATGACACATCATAAGATATATCATCATTGAAATTAATAATAAATCACTCTCGGAATCACTTTACATTTGTGTAAAATCATTTTGAACATATGCAATCTTATTTTACACATGTACAAAATCATTCTGTACCTTCAAAATAATTTTGTATTGGTACAAAGTAAGTTTGTACTAGTGTAATCTTACTTTGAACTATTTTACATCAGTGAATCTTAATTTGCACAGGTGGAAAGTAAAATTACACCAGTGTAAAATTAAATTATAAGTATTTCATCACCTGTGACAAGTGATTTTACATTTGAAATGTGATTTTTTCACCTTAAAATTTAGGATATAGTCTTTAATGTTTAGGGTTAAACTTTAAACCGTAAATCATAAACTCTGAATCCTAAGGTGAAAAATTACCTTTTAAGTGAAAAATCATTTATCATATGTAAAATCACTTTCCATAAATCATAAACCCTCCTAAACTTATAAGTTAAAATCATTTTCTACAGGTGTAAAATCAATTTGGATATGTGAAACTACCTTTAGAATAATTTTGCACCGATGCAAAATGAAATTACATTAACACAAAGACACCTTAGAATAATTTATTACAGGTGTAAAATCTTTTTACACTAATATAAAATCATGTAGAATAATTTATCACCAATATAAAATTATTTATCACCTGTATATTTTAAGTTAAAGTAATGTATTGATTTTTTTTAATGTAGTAAAAGTTACCACGGAATAAATCTTACGCTCTTTTATTTCTTTATATTAAATATTAATTATCAAATGGATTTATATTTACAATGTCACGTGAAATATAAAAATAATACCTATATATTTTCTTACATCACTTTTTCTTCGGTATATTTATTTTCCAACTTTTCTGACTTCTATATAAATAATTTGTAGTACTTAAAATATTAAATTTGGCGTAATCTTGCATTGGGTTAGCTTGGCTACATTTAGATCAAACTATTAAAAGCAAGGGGACATGGGTTGAACGAGCAACCTAACCAACCTTTTCAACCTATTGGTGCTCCTCTTAAAATGCTTCCCAGGTATGTTACATGTTAAAATTCTTAACCACATTCACCAAAGTAGGTTGCCTCATTCTCCAAGCCCCAAAATCCATCACAATACTGCATCGTTACTGGCCACCACCTAACCCTCTTTTCCAATACCATATTTATAGTTAGATATTCTTTTTTTTAAAAGGGGCATAATTAGATATTCCAATTTAATTAAAGGTGATATCAAATTCTTATATAGGAATTTGTTAAAATTTCAATGTTTCATATCTTTTTATTGTTTTATCATAAACTTCAAGTTAACTACTCTTTTTTGGTAAAAATTATTTTTAGCTTTTTTCTCATTTATTGTTGTGAGGATTCACGTGATAAGAAGCGTGGAGGCTCTTCCATGTTGAAAGAGATGACATCAGCAGGTGGCTGCCAACAGAGGCTGTACACGTGAATTGGGGAAATAGAGAGATAGTAGCCAGCTGTGAAAAAGAGAGGGAGAGAAAGAGAGTTGATATGTTAGAAAGAAATATTTTATTAACTCAAGAAACAACAATTACATAGAATCTATTTTATAAAAAAAATTAATCCTAATTTTTAAAATAGGAAATAAACTAAATCATATCTCCTGAAAATAAAAAATATCAAATTCTCTTAACAACTTCCTAAAAGATAAAATATCATACTAAAAAAACTAAAATTTGGACTCCAAGTAATCCAAAGACTCCTCCTTAGAGTTGGCACCCCACAGGGTGGACATGACCTGCCATGTGACCAAACTGATGTACGATATGGCATCTTATTTTCCACAATTGTAATTTTGGTGGATGTGTTCATGAGGTAGAAGTTTTTATGCCGAAATAAGAAATCACATAAAAAAGGGGTTCATTGAATTGACTAAGCTCTTTCTAAAGAATGTCTAACCAATTACCAATCGAACCCAACTTGTTTATACTAGTTGGGTTGGGTTGGCTTAGATAGCACAATGGGTCAAGCTGGATTGGAGAAGTCTAAGCTTGTTGATGTTAAGTTGGGTCATGAGTTAGGCTCCAACTTGACTCAACTTGACCTATGTGCATCTTACTTCGCATGCAATGGATTGGATCCTAAGGTCGATTGGTTATTGGGATAACCCTAAAAGCCATAGGTTACCGCTATTTAGCTTGTGGGACTAGTCAAGCAAGGTTAGAAGGACGTAACTCAAGATTAGGGATGTAAATGGGTTGAGTTCAGCTCGAATTTGCCTAAACCCATACTCATGTCCATTTATAAAACCCATATCCATACCTTACCCATTTATCCATCGGGTACAAAAATTCAAATCTGTACCCATTTCCATCTACTCATCAAGTATCCATTTACCCATAAGATATCTATTTATAAATTGATCTTACAATCAAATCATGTCCAAATTAGAGTTCAAGAAGAAAAAGAATTTATAACACAATTTATATATATATATATTTTAGTGAGATTAAAACATAGGGGCTCAACTCTAATTTTAGTGCTCTCCATTGAAATTATTACAAAAAAAAGAACTTTAAGGGAATATATCAAAAATAAAAAAGATAAAGAAAGATAAAATACAAGTACATTTCAAATAAAAGATTCACATCTCCTAAATAAATGTACAATAGAAACTTCAAAAGTACTCCCAACCTTCAAAATAATTGAGGGAATCATGATGGGGATTAGAGTTGGGGGAATGAGGGACACAGGGTAAGACTTATATGTATGAGGTAAATGTGGATTTTATTTGGGTACTCGGGTTAGGTAATCGGGTATAGTTCTATACCCATACTCATACCCATATCTAGTCGAGTCTTTTTGATAAAACCCATACCCAGATCCTATCGGGTTCGAGTCAAGTTTTACTCATTTTCTTCGGGTTGGATTTACCAAAACATGCATCCTTATTTAAGATAAGCTTATCGCACGTGCCGTAGTCACCGCTACATCTATTCGTGACTTCGGGGTGGTTGACTGGGTGTAGGATAACCAAGGGAGACTCTCTCGGCTAGGAGAGCACCATGTGTGCCGTCTACTCTTCGAAAAAGACTACAATTAAGATCGTTCTCACGAGAAACATGTGAGATCAAGAAAGAGATTTGTAAAGTAAACCAATGGGTGAAAAGGAATAACTTGTAAAATAAAATAATTGGAAAAGATAAATTACCTGTTAACTTTTACTTCTTTAATTAGTTGGTTACCACTATACTCAGCATTCGCTGACTCCATTTACTCATAACCATTTTCAGGTCCAGGTGTTGAGCAACTCAAGTTGCTGGTTGCAGAAGGTGCTAGGCCCAGTCGTGTCCAACAATAGTTTCCTGTTGTTGTACTTTCTTTTTTTGTTAGTGAGTTCAGACTGTTACCGTTTCTGTTTCTGTATTTTGTTTCCGCTTTACTGTTATGGTGGTGATATATACTATTAGCAGCTTTTACTTCCTTTACTGCTGTACTCTTTTACTGTTAGTTACTTAGTCTAGTGAATGTGGTTTACTTTCTTACTTTTTTGTTATTTCTTGTTGGGCGACTGGGTCTTGGGATTAGTCGAGTCAAGTCGGTCTCGGGTCCTGTAAGGATTCAGGAACTGGGTCGTGACAGTTACATTGCATAATGAATGTGGTTTATTTTCCTACTTTTTGATTATTTCTTGTTGGACGACTAGGACTTGGAATTAGTCGAGGTGAGTCGATCTCAGATCCTATAGGGATTCAGGAACCAGATCATAACAATACTGCATCTACTGCCTCCAAACCCTCTTTTCCAATACCATATTCATAGTTAGATATTCCTTTTTTTAAGAGGGGCATAATTAGATATTCTAATTTAATTAAATGTGATATCAAATTCTTATATAGGATTTTGTTGAAATTTCATTGTTTCGTATCTTTTTATTTTTTTATCATAAACTTCAAGTTAACTACTCTTTTTTGATAAAAATTACTTTTAGTTCTTTTCTCATTTATTGTTGTGAGTATTCACGTGATACGAAGTGTGAAGGCTCTTCCATGTGGAAAGAGATGGCATCAGCAGGTGGCTGCCAATGGAGGCTGTACATGTGAACAGGGGAGATAGAGAGATAGCAGCCAGTTGTGAAAAAGAGTGGCAGAGAGAGAGAGAAAGTTGATATGTTGGAAAAAGATATACATTAACTCAAGCAACAACAATTACATAGAGTTTGTTTTATAAAAAGAATTAATCATAATCTTTAAAACAGGAAATAAATTAAATTATATCTTCTAAAAATAAGAAAGATCAAATATTCTCAACAACTTCCTAAAAGATAAAATATCATACAAAAAAACTAAAAGTTGGACTCCAAGTAAACCAAAGACTTTTCCTTAGAGTTGGCACCTCTTAGGGTGGACATGACCTACCATATGGCCAAACTGATCTACAACATGGCATCTTATTTTTTACAATTGTAATTTAGGTGGATGTGTTCATGAGGTAGAAGATTTTATGCCTAAATGAGAAACCATAGAAAAAAGGGGTTCATTAGGTTGACTAAGCTCTTACTAAAGAAAGTCTAACCAATTACCAATCGAACTCAACTTATTTGTACTAGTTGGGTTGGGTTGGCTTAGATACCACAATGGGTCAAGATGGATTGGAGAAGTCTAAGCTTGTTGATATTAAGTTGGGTCATGAGTTAGGCTCCAACTTGACTCAACTTGACCTATGTGCATCTTACCTCGCATGCAATGGATTGGATCCTAAGGTCAATTGGTTATTGGGATAACCCTAAAAAGCATAGGTTACCGCTATTTGGCTTGTGGGACTAGTCAAGCAAGGTTAGAAGGACGTAACTCAAGATTAGGGATGTAAATGGGTTGAGTTCAGGTTGAATTTGCCTAAACCCATACTTATGTCCATTTACAAAACCCATATCCATACATTACCCATTTATCCATCGGGTACAAAAATTCAAATCCGTACCCATTTCCATCTACTCATCAAGTATCCATTTACCCATAAGATACCAATTTATGAATTGATCTTACAATCAAATCATGTCCAAATTAGAGTTCAATAAGAAAAAAAATTTATAACACAATTTATATATATATATATATATATATATTAGCGAGATTAAAACATATGGGCTCAACTCTAATTTTAGTGCTCTCCATTGAAATTATTACAAAAAAAAGAACTTTAAGGGAATATATCAAAAACAAAAAATATAAAGAAAGATAAAATAAAGTACATTTCAAATAAAAGATCCACATCTCCTAAATAAATGTTCAATAGAAATTTCAAAAGCACTCCCGACCTTCAAAATAATTGAGGGAATCATGAGGGGATTAGAGTTGGGGGAATGAGGGACATAGGGTGAGACTCATATATATCAGGTAAATGTAGATTTTATTCGGGTACTCGGGTCAGGTAATCGGGTATAGTTCTATACCCATACCCATCTCCAGTCGAGTTTTTTGGATAAAACCCATACCCGAACCCTATCGAGTTCGAGTCAAATTTTACTCATTTTCTTCAAGTTGGATTTATCAAAACATACATCCCTATTTAAGATAAGCCATCCCAAGGGAGGGATGGGATAGGCTTATCTCGCAAGGTAAGTCATCCCTCCCCATTTCACATAGCATAGGGTAACCTATTAAGTTATTCTTTTAGATACCAAACAGTCACATATTAATCCATCAACATAACTTTTCTACATTTCAAGCAGAACTGAAAGGTAACCCGGTCACAAAAAGTTCTTTCATAGCATCTATCTGTGTTATCAAATTAGGGAAAAAAAACACGTTGCCCAATATTTGTTATTTCTTTTTGATGATCCAAAATTTTTGCTGGACATGCATACATCCAGCATTCACCTGGTTGGTTGAGCAGGCACAGGAGTACCACAATGGCAGCAGCCTCCACTTTTGGAAAATGTTTCAACCATGGGATATGATCCCTCAACCAATAGTATGCTAAGACGATGGCCAACAACTCTGTCACCTCCTTTATCGGCCTTTTGCACAGATCTAACCCTTGCAAGGAACCCCTCCCCCCCCCCCCCCCCCACACACACACACACAAACACAAAAGCACCAGACTTCTGCATACCTCATATTCAAGAATGACAAACAAGCTCCTTTACATTCAATACCTCAAGAAAATGTACCCTTGGGAATAACCAGCCTCTATGTTTCTTTGTTGACGTGTATGGATTACAAAATGAGCAGGTCCATTATCCTGCATCCTCCAGTATTCTAAATAGCTACATGGAATGCTCCCAGATAATACGTCACATTCCTATATTTCTGAAAGATATGCCATTGTTTGGATCATAGAGTCTCAATACTGCTCATATTATACAAATGATGTGTAGACTAGAATTCTGAGATTGTTTACTCCAATAGAATAAAAAACTGATCTGTTACTGCAAACGCTAGCTACTCTAGTAGCATGATTTGAAGTCAACCATACACGATGCATGCATTGATAAGATACCCGACCGTAGTTGGCTGCAGCTAATTAATAAAGCAACCCATCGATGGTATGTCGCTTGAAACAAAATTAAAGTGCATGCTCTTCCACCTTTGCAAATGCAAGGTATGGGAAACTAAGGAAAGGGCTTGTTAGTGGTGGGTTGATATCCTAGAAAGTTTTCGTTTGAACCTTTAATCGCTTTTATCAGTGCCTTTGTTGCATCCATGTAATAAAATCATCCACTGTAATATTTCTTGTACTCAATTGATAGCAGTGTACATAATTAAGTCGAAAAGTAAAAAAAAAAGTACGCATAATCTCTGATAACTAACTCCACCCAAATGAAAAACTAAAAAAACAAAGAAACATAACATTAACTTCCATTAAAAAATATCATTTCTATTTCATTTATAAAAGGAAGCAACCTCCAAAATTTCTCACAAACCTCACGTATTAACGAAGAGAGAGAAGGGGGAATCGAATCCGAACCTATAACGGGTGCGAAAGAAAAAAAAGAGTGAAAAAGGTCGTGAAGTTTACCGTAAAATTATTGAATACTAATTTGTCCTTACGCTTGAGATATTTTTATATTAGGCACTTGTAATTTTATATTTAATTTTATACTAATTGATTCTCAAATGTTAAAAAGTTGAAAAATATAGATATTATGACGTCAAAAGTGCTGCGAGTATTATTTTCATATTTTGTTAAGAATGTTAGCTTATTTGATAATTAATATTTAATGTAAATAAATAAAAAAATATAAGATTTGTTACTTATTAGTTTCTACTATATTTAAAAAATTTATCACACTACCTTAATCTAAAAAACGTAAAAGTGATAAAAAATTTTACACTGACAATAAATTATTTCAAAGATAGTTTTACATTTCCAAAGTAATTTTATATCAGTGAAAAGTGATTTTGACTTATAAGTTAGGGTTTAGGTTTGTAGAAAATTATTTCAAATATGAGAAGTGATTTTTCACTTGAAAAGTAATTTTTCATTATAAGGTTTAGGATCTAAGATTTAGCTAAATCTTAAATACTAAAGATTAAACCCTAATCATAATGTGAAAAATCTCCTTTCAAGTGTAAAATCACTTGTCATATGTAAAGAAATACTTAAATTTAATTTTACACCAATGCAAAAAAAAAAATTACACCCGTGTAAAAAATTATTACATCGGTACAATGTAGATTAAAGTAAGGTGTAATATTACTTTCACTCGAAAAAAAAAATATTACATCGATGTAAAGTTGTTCAAACTAATATTACACTGATATAATCTTATTTTACATCCATGTAAAATTATTTTAAAAATATAAAATAATTTTGAACCACCACTTCTCCTTACGAAAATAATTTATTATTAATTTTAATAACAATGGACTTGCGACGTCTCAATAATTTTTTATATAGTAAAAAAACGTAAATTGAAACTACGTTTATAATTATGTGTCAATTTTCAGGTTAATTTAAACATTTTCCAACCCAATGTAAATTTATTGGTACACCATGCAGACTTCTTCTTGTCTTTTTTTTGTTCTTTCTTTTTCGAGACCAAATGCAGACGTGTTTGACTGTGAGGCCTGTCGATAACGTGCAGCTAAGCCGTTCTTTGACCAAAATATTTTATTTGACAATGAGCAAATGGGCATTGGTTATCTCTAGATTTCTGGGAATAGTTTTTCTTTTTTTTCTTTTTGAAATCGAGTGGTGCGTTTATTATATGCGAGGAGATGAGAATCACGTGAGAGGGGCCCCTCACATGGGCTTTTCCTTCACTTTTAACACCAACCGCTTGTTGGGCAATAAATTGCACAACTCAGCTGGATATGGTGGGCAATAAGTGAATGCCCGAGCGAATAGTTCGAGGAGATCAGCATCACGTGAGAGGAATGGGCTTCGCCTTTGCTTTAACATTGCGATTTGTTGGGCAATAAATCGCACCGCTCAGTCGAGTTTAGTGGGCAATAAATGAATGGCTTGGTGAACGATGCACGTAACAGTGTCTGTCATCGTAGGCATTCATACATATCCTAGATAGGTTCAATCGGCCTGCACATGCCATGCCATGGTGACAATTTTAACAATCAATATTTTGTAGTCGATTATCACAATTGTTTAAAAAAATGTTAACTTATTTTTATTCGTAAAACACTCTAAGATCAAATTTACTTGAAAGACCAATTTTTTCAAAAAATAAATAATTTTTAGTAACTTTAATAGAAATTTATCAAATATCAATTTTAATCGATGTAAATTAAATTTATGTTAAATTTTTACATTATTTATGTCTCTCATATATTTCATATTTTATATATATATCTAATATCATTATCAAGTAAATATCATAAAAATTAATATTATAATTTAATATAATTTAAGTAAATATAAACAGTCGTTAACGTCACATCATAAGTAAATATAATTACAGGTTAACATAAATTTTATATTTTTTAATATTATGTTTTAACCTTTCAAGTAAATTAACCATAATGAAGTATTTTATTAGCGAGTTAAATATTTAACATATCACTTAATCCATCTATTATTTACATTGGATTACGTGGATTTAATCCAAAGTAAAATTATTCTACCTTATGTATGAAATAACTTTAATCTATCAAAATATCTAAATAATTTAATTTACTTATTTTACTATTTATTTTATTTCTTCTATTTATTTTACAAATTTAGACCTAAATATTTTGTAAGTTGTTGTCATGGTTGTATAAAAATATGTCAAATTGTTTTTATTTATAAAAATTCAAAGGATATTACAATCCTGTGGAGAATGTCCACCCACTTTATTAGATCCATATTTAACAAAAGCATGTCTGTAAGCAGAGGCCTGCTTCCAAGGAAAGGACAGTGAAATCTGTGTATTTGTGTCATGGGCCTGGTAAGAGGGGTCGAAAAACATTTGCTGGATTAAATGAATTTGATTTTAATTAGAGATTTTATATATATATGCTATGAGAGCTTTTAAAATTACCTAAATGTTATAAAAAATCTCATATTTATGTAAATGCCATAAATGAATTAACTTCATTCTCACTTCCCATGTCAATCCTTTTGTCAATCATGATGAAATCTAGACGGTGGTAATCTACATATCAATACAAATTTGAAAGCATGAACAAACGTTTCAGATTTTATCTTAATTAGATTGGAGGACTTGACATTTATGTAAAGGGAGTGAATAGTCTACGACATCTAATTAATTTTAAAAGTTCATGATGGTAGGCATTTATGTAAAAGTTATTTTGATTATAGTATATAGACAAAGAGATGAGTTGTATCTTAGGATCATGGAATTCAATACTTGGGGTCTAACATATGCGTAGATAGATAAATTATTTCCCAAGCAATATGTGATATATAATTTGATACTTTGGTCTAAAAATATCTATTTGACCTGCAATAGAATGCAACAAGTTTAACATGCATTTGACGTAAGTTGTTCTGAGTTAGCTTTGCACTTGGTTAAGGATGTAAGACTCAACGTACCTCAAGTTCCACCCTGCTAGGCAACTCAAGTTGCACTTGGTTAAGGATGCAAGGGAACTCAAGTTCCAGCTCAAGTTTAACAAATTGTCCATATGTTCCTCACATAAGACCCAACTTATCATCCAAATTAGGGTCTATTTGGGATGCGGAATAGTGGACCTTATGCCTCGTTTGTCCATTACTCCATATATTATACTAGAGAACCGACCCATTAGCTAAATGGATCCACATTTCTCCCCTAAGATTGGACCTTTCAACCCAACAAGTCCAGTTGGAGTACAATCTATTCGATCAGGTTCGGTCAATATTTACACCCCTTGTAATAACCAGCCAAGATGATTGGCACTTAAAGATGGTCTGCATTATAAATAAACGTTGCACTTCTATCCTATCACGTGATACATCATAAACACTTATATTTTAATCTTGCTTTACATCTTAAGTTACCGTGTACAATGAAAGATGTAGAATCTTAAAAGGATGTGAGTAGAAAAATACATATTGCAACGTATATTACAAATGTTCCTTTTCGTCTAGCTAAACACATCGATGATATTTATAATCCGTGTGTTTTAATAAATTTTAATTTTCAATTGATTTTCAACTACTCTAAGTGATTCTTCACCTATAGAAGATGATTTTTCACTTAGAAAGTAATTTTTTTATCTTAAGGTTTAGGGTTTAATCACCTTCCAAAGGTGAAGAATCACTTTATATAAATCTAAACCCTAAACTCTAACCCCTAAATCCTAAACCTAAACCCTAAACCCCAAATCCTAAATCCTCAATTAAACCCATAGGTCAAATAACATTTTACTTTTTAAGAGAAAACCTATTTTCCACTTGTTGAAAATAAAAATCAACCAGTTGAAAATTAAGTAGACTAAAATGGGAAGTGGTATAACTTGAAAATTGATTTTTCATCTGTGAAAAGTGATTTTCACAGATGAAAAATCAAAATACACCGATTGAGAAAGTCAACAAGTAAATGCAAAAGATTCCAAATTCATGTATATAAAAAGTGAGTAGTGACATAATGATGCAACTTTATATATAAGGGTCCAGGTGGAACTTGACATGATATGAAATATGTTGTCATATTCGCGTAGCATATATATGACACTGATGTCATATGTCATGCTAATGTGGCATAACACGCATGCCAACATGATATGACACATAAGATGTGGAAAATTGGTATACAAAACTATGTTTGTCAAGTGTTTTCCATAAAGAGTTATTAACTAGTTTGCACTTGATCAATGCAAATGACTGCCTATCATTTTCAAAAAATCAATTAGCCCCACACGATCCCAATACTTGGACAAAGTATTCTGTTGCAAATTTATTGAGGTGGAAATGCCCTGACATCATTATAGATTCTTATCGTCATCCTATCCCTAAATACATTCTTGAAGATACCAGATCCTATAAGGAGCATAGAATTCTTGATGACTCAACATTCTATTTGGATAAATTGGGGAGGATTTGACCAGCTCCTCCACACCAATCTTTCAGGTTATATTATAGTGATGAAGGCTCGAACCTAAGTCTCTTCTATCAAGGTCAGAAGTATCTATTGTTCAACCATACCCTAGTGGATCTCTCTTACCAAAGTTAGAAGTCTCCAAATGAAGGTACCTTTGTTTGGAGTTGGCTCTAGGAGGGTGGCGAGAAAGAGATAAAAGGAGAGTGGCCCAGAATGGCACATACGCCACACCTTCGATCAGGTAAGGGGGAAAAGCGGCTCTTGAAATAAGTTCAAGGGCTTTGCTTTATCTAGGTATAGAGCATTACTAGAAAAATGTGAATTGCCGTCAATTATTTACCGTCGCTTTTTAATATAAGCGACGGTGAATACCACACTAAATTGAGTGTCTAAACCTCATCCAAAAAGTAATACGTAATTAATATTTATCATCGGTTATTATAAAAAGCGATGGCAAATGTTGGGTTAAATTTTCGCCCTAAATTTAAAGTACGAGATTTGGGATTAAATTAGACATTTACCGTCGGTTATTATACAAAGTGACGTCAAATGTCCCATTAAAATTTCACCCCCAAATTTTGGGTGCGAGATTTGAGAATAAATTAGACATTTGTCGTCGTTTATTAATTAAATTAATGGCAAAGATCAAACCATCTATACTCGTGCAGAGCCCTCACCTCCCCCACACTATGCACAACTCCCCCACAAAGCTCGTCCTCCTCCTCGGCAGTGAAACTCGTCGTCGCCACCCCTCCTCCTCATTAAGTAAGTCCTCGTCGCCCTCCTCCTCCTCCTCCTCGTCAACCTCCTCCTCCCCCTTGTCTTCCTCCTCGTCTCCTCCTCATCTTCCTCCTCCTAGGCTCTCTCCTCTTTCTACTCCTCCTTTGTTAACATGCGAAAATGGGGTTTAAAATCGATGCGTTGCAGTATAGTCCTAATCGCTCGTAAACAAATAAAATTTATAAGTTGAATTTAAAGTCTAAGGTCGAACGCAGGGTGCAGGTATAGCAATTAATCTCAAGATCACAATTTAATCACAAAGATAGCAAGTTACAATGAAAACTCCAATCAATAATGATATGTATATAAGAGCAAATGTCAATGGTGCAAAAAGATTAGGATGATCACAATTTAATCACAAAGATAGCAAGTTATAATGAAAACTCCAATCAATAATGATATGTATATAAGAGCAAATGTCAATGGTGCAAAAAGATTAGGATAAAATGGTGATTTGAATCACCAATTACCCTTATACAATTAACTCAAATAAATGAATAGTATCAAGTAAGTTTAATCCACGCAAGCCAAGTGTACAGTGCACTGTCAGAGATATTAGATGACTTAAACCTTTGGTTGCTACAGTGCTTTTTCTTCTTCTCTTCTTTGGTTTTCCATCTTCCTTCCCTTCTCAGCTCCTCACACACAAGGGGGCTTCTCACAACAGCTAAGTGTAGAACTCTTTCTTTGTAAAGCAAACCCCCCCACCCTTCTTTCTCTCTTTTTCTCTTCTCTCTCAGACCCATGTAATTGGATCTATAATTGGGTAACCAGGAAGGTATTCGGGTCGAGAATAGGGTCCAGGGTCACCGGCGTGAGGTAGTGACCGAGGAGTGAGAGGCTTGTGAGGAGGGACCTCACCCCATGTGTTTGGAGGCGATAAGACCATTTCACAAATTCAATTTATGCGGCTGTAGTGGCTTCTATTCTTCCGAGGTGGGACTAATCCCACAAACCTCTTCTCGCGAGCGCTTGTAGATAAAGCCTCTCTAATTGACGTAGTTGTTGAGAGTGTCTTCGCAAATTGGAGTCACAGTTACGCCTCTTTCTCCCAAGTGAGGACTTGGGAGTCTGGAGGTGTTGATTCTGCACCACCTAGAGGTGGCACCTAGGGTTCGCTTGACCTGGAGATTGAAGAATAAAGGCGGTGATGGCGACGGTTTTGTGGAGAATGAAGGTGGAACTCTGACGAAAGATCTGAAAACAATAATAAAACCTCACGACCACATTAGAATATCTTAGGGGGATCACCGAGAGATGGCGGATGCGGTGGTGGCGGTTTCGTGGCGTGTGGAGGTGCGTGGTGGTCGGATGGAGTCGGGGATGGAGGCGAGAAGGTGGGTTGTTCAGTGAAGCTTTTGGGTGGGTGGAGTGGCGAATAGGGAGAGAGGTTTTGATGGGCGTGAGCTGGCGGAGGTTTGGATGTAGGTGGTGAGGTGTTTGGAGTGGTGGAGCGTGCGGAAGACCTCGTCGGAGGGCGGCCGGAGATGGGGAAGATGAAGGGTGAATGTCAACGTTGAGGGGTACTTTTTGGTTTTTTGGATAGGAAAATTAACCTAAAACTCTAAAGGGACCTAACTATACTAACCTAATTGGACAAAAGGGGAGGATGGCGCCGGTTGTGGTATGGCTGGCACCGTGGAAGGTGAAACTTCCGATGAGGGAGAACGGCGAGGAAGAGAGGGGAAGGTGGCCCTTGCTGGTATTGTAAGCGGCGGATGAGCTTGAGGAAGAGCAACTGGCTAGCTATAGTCTGCAATGGCTGGTGAAGAATGTAGAATAAGAAGCTCACCAGAGCTTGCAGAGGGATTGGCCGGAGAGAGGAGAAGAAGGTGGAGAATCGGTCCAAACTAAGCTAAGGAAGTAAGGCTTGCATCAGGGGATCTTTTATAGGCCATCAAGAATGAAAATAAGCTTGAAATCTTGGGAGCTTCACGCATAAGGAAACCCACACCTTTGAAAGGTTCCAATGAAGAATTGAGTAGGAATTAGAGCCCAAGATGTGGCTCAGATTGTAGGGAAGCTCTTCATGATTCTTCCTTCCAAATTTGGAAAAGTTTGGCTGTGAAATCAGGGAGTAATCCCGGATTGAAGGTCCCTGGTGAGGTGGGTTTAGGAGTTTTGTAGGTATAGAGGTGGAGGGGACCTACTTGTCAAGAAGGTGATGAAGTTAGGAGGGTTTTTGCAAAGATTTCAAAAGCTGAGGGGCTCTTTGTAAGAAAAAGAGTCAGAACAGGATTAAAATGTAAACTAGGTCAAAATGATCTTTGATTGAACCCAAATTTTGGTACAAACTTAATTTGGACCTAAGGAATCTGATGGTGAAGTTGGATTTAGATTTTGGCCAAGTTTGACTAGGTAATTTGAGTAGAAACCTAAATTAGGGCAACTTCTGTCTAAGACTCTGTATTAGGTCAAAAATGGGTTCAATGGTCAAATCAAAGGTACAAAATCATATAGAATATTTTTATATGATTTTTACAAAGTTTATGTGAATTTTATCCTGACCAGAACCTCGGTTATTTAAGTAGGTTTATTTTTAGGGTTTCAGATGTCCAATAATTCTTAAAACGTGTAAAAACCCGTTTCTGTCTACATGAACTCACTTATTAGACATTTATGACCATTTGACTTTCAATAAACCCTTGGAAAACCCCACGATTGCTCTGCATTTAGGATATTCTGTTCAACTACAGTTTTACCATTATTTTAAAGTGTTTCTCTTAGAATGGATGTGCAGTGAATCATGATCTTCTGACGGTTATGTAGGAGCATTTAATTGTTGATTATGACTACTTAGAGCTAGATATGGCTGATGATGACGTTATCATTAACCTCGCTGCCCTACACCTTCCTCCTCCTCCTCCTCCTGCTATGCCAACTCCTCGCCACCAACTCCACCTCATCCGGCCCCTCGTCTCCTCCTCCTCCTTGTCTCCCTCCTCCTCCTCGTTGGCCCTCTCCTCTTCCTACTCCTTTTCCTCGCCGCCCCACCCCCTCCTCCTCCTCCTGTTGCGGCAACTCCTCGTCGCCAACTCCTCCTCCCCTCCTCCTCCTCCTCGTCTCTTGCTGTCCTCCTGTTTAAAGCGTTGAATCGGTATTTTAAGAGTATCGCGTTGTAATATAGCCGAAAAAGCATTCAAAACAGATACAATTTTATTACTCGAATTTGAAGTCCGGGGTCGAACACATGGAGCAAATTTGGTGTTTAGAAATCAAGATCATAATTCAAAATTTAAAAGAGTATGCAATATTATCAGTATCTTAGTGCAAAAACATGGGAGTAAATGTACAACATAAAATACCAAAGAACTCAATGTATATGAATTAAACTCAAATTGGAGCCTTAAATAGATGCTACAGGGCTCCTTTTGACTTCTTTCTTTGCTTCTCTTCTCTTCTTCTGATTTTTTCCTTTACGAGCTTTCTTCTCTTTCTGTCTCTTTGTCTTTAGCTTTCTCTATCTTTTCCCCCCTTCTTCTTCTTCCTTTGGCTTCTGTCTTCTTTAGCTTCCCTGCCTTTCTCTTTTCTCTTCCTTTGCATTTCTCTGCCGGCTGCCTCTTCTCTTTCTTTCTCTTTGTTTTTGTCTTCTCTTTCTTGACTTCTGCCTTTTTAGCTTCTCCTTCTTCTTCCTTCAGCTTCTTCCTTCTCTGTTGCGGCCCTTAGCCTTCTCCTTCTTCTTCCTTAGCTTCTCCTCCTCCTTCAACTTCGCTTTCTTGCAGCAAAACCTACCCCCTACCCACGCGCACTTTCCTCTCTTTCTCTCTTAAGTTCCGCTCTCCCAAAGCCACACGTATTCGGGTAATCAGGTCGGGTACGTACCCGGGATCAAGCCCACCGGCGTGCGGTGGTGGGCGAGGAGTGCAGTCGGGTCAGATCAGGCCAGGTCCATGGGGTGTGAGCACGGACAAGGCTGGGTAGGTCGGGTAAGAGGGACCTCACCCTGTGATTCAGAGGCGAACAACTACTGGCAGGAATTCAACTTATGCAGCTTCACTCGCTTTGCAGCCGCCGGTGTGGGACTAAATGCGCGCCCTTCTTCGCGTGCGCCCGCAGTGATCCGCCAATTGTAGTAGCTGCTACGGATTTTTACTCCAATTGATGGCCTTGAGTTGTGCACAAGGATGTTTTGCGCAACCTAGGACAGAGACCTGGAGCTATCAAGGCTTGGAGCTTGCTTCAAGCTTACTTCAAGCTCTGCACCAATGGCGGAGGATGCCTGTACTTGAAATCACCAAGACAGCCTCACGACCACGTCAGATCACTCAGGAAGCTTCGCTGAGGCACAACAAGTGTGCTGCGGTGATTGGCGTGGCGTGAGAACGCCTGTGTGAGTGTGCCTAGGGCACACTGTGAGCGAAGGTGTGGGTGTGTTCAGTGAGGTGCGTGAGTGAGTGGAGTGGTGATATGAGTGGGTGTGTTTAGTGGCGTGAGGGGATGCTTATGGACTTGTCGGTGAGGGGTGGGATGGTCTGTGGTGGTGGAACGGTCTTGCCGGAGTTGGTGGCTAGAGGCGAAGGAGATGAGGGTGGTGGAGTGTGGTAGGGGTCGATTTAGGGAAATAAAGAGGGAAGAAGAATGTACAGGGTGAAAGGGACTTATCTAGGGTGATAGTGGATGAAGATAGCGTCAGGTGCGAACTGTCGACGTCGGAGACGAAGGTGCTCAGAGAGGGACAATCGATGAGGATGAACGGGAGACAAGGGCATCAGCAGGTGCTGAGCAATGCGGATGAACGCAAGGAAGAACCTGCCACTGGTATTGTGGTCAGGCGATGAGGGAGAGCACGGAAGGTTGCCGGAGCTTGATGAGCGAATCAGCTGGAGGAGGAGAGAAGAATTTGAGGGGGTTTCCGGTCGATTTCAAGCTTAAAAGAGTCGGTTGGATCTGAAGCTTCTTAAATAGATCTCTGGAGGGGGATTTGTGCTTGGAAGCTTGGTATGCTCGCCGAAGATGGAAACTTCAAAAGAGACTCAAATATCTCATGCGTTCGCATGAGAGATTGGGTAACAATTGGGGCATCAAATTGGGTTCACATTGAAGGGATTTTCTCAGAGAATCTCCCTTCCAATTTTGAAGGGGATTCTTTAAGAAATCAGGGAGAAACCACCATCTAAAGCTCGCCGAAGTAGGATTCCTCCACTATAATGGTGGAGGGACCTAATTGGAAGAATGATGAAGAATTTAGGGGGACTTTTGCAAAGGTTTTTACAAGATAGGGGTACAAATGTAATTAGGTTGGACCTATTTGCAAAGTGGGTTAAGATGAGTTCCCCTTAAGTCCAAATTTTGGTACAAACCTAATTTGGACCTAAGGAATCCAATGGTGAAGTTGGATTTTGGGTTTGACCACATTTGACTGGGAAATTTATGCAAAAACATAATTTAGGGCAAATATTTGTCTAAGACCCCATTCTAGGTCAAGATGGGTTCCAATGGCCAAATTAAAGGCTCTAAACCCTAGAGAATATTTTTATATGATTTTTAGAGAGTTTAAGTGAATTTTATCCTGATCAGAACCTTGTTTAATCAAGTGGATCTGTTTTAGGGTTTGAAGAAGTCATTTAATTCACATGACACACACAAACTCTTTTCTATCAAATTCAACCTACTTTTTATCTTGTTAAGACCCTTTGACCTTTGTTTAGCCCTTGAGAAAATCCGTTGTTGTACTGCAATGGTAAAATTGCAGCTTTACCCCTTATTTCTTATTTTTTTCTTAGAAAGGTTATTCAGTGAATTAGGACCTCTAGTTGGTTATGTAGGAGCTTTTATTCTCTTCATTGGGTCAAAATGAGATAGTTAGGGCTCATGATGGTGTTCCCATCACCTCCTCCTACCCTTCTCCTTCCCAACAATGTTCCTTAAGCTAAATGTATTATCACACTTTGTATTGTTTTGAATTTGATATTTGAAGCTTTACTTCATTATTTGGATTTAATGTGTATGGCTTGGTTTTTATTGAATAATTATGCATCTTTGAAAAATGCAATAAAGGTAATATAATATGCAATAGTGGTGACATGGGCCCATTGCTATTGTACCTTTTTTGTTGTGATATGAGGGAGTGTTTTGGTGGGGTGGGTTTAGGGGGGGAAGGGGGGAGGATTGTGGGTGCGGTGTGTGGGTTGGGGATGTGATGTAAATACGTTTACACTACTTAAGATGTCTATTTATGCATGTTCTTAAGCATAGGATTACATTGCATGCCATAAATATTGCATAACATGCATCATCTTGCATTTAGAGTAGTTTGAATAAAATGGAGGTTAATTGTCTCCTTTTATGTACTCGGACAGGGAAAACTTTTCATTGAGGCCTCAGATCGAAGATCTAACCGTACAGATGTGATCAGGGCGACAATTGGAGTTCAACGACTCCAAGATTACCCTAATCAGGCATCTGTAGCATCAGATAGTGACCTGGGAACCCAAGAAGATCAAGGGCTAAGATGGTGTAAATATGCACTTCAAACGAAAAATTTGACCGCACGGATGGATTCGGATCGACGATCGCAGCCTAACGACACAAAAATCGAGTCAATCCGACACCCGTGGCATCATCTACATCATCTAGAAGATGGATGGCCAAGATGGCGCCACGTGGTGCCATCTTAGCTGTCCAACCGACCCTCAAGACCGCCACTGCCTCTCCAAATGAATTTCAACGCATGATCTGGGCCGTTGGATCTTGATCCAACGGCTGTGGATGCGTGCGCCTTAAAACGTCCCCGCGACCAACTCCCCTCCAAAGCACAGTGGAGACGACGCTGCGGACGAAGCAGAGGTCGCAGGGTCGAGCCCCCGCGAGCCTCAAATCAGGCACGGGCAAGAGGGCGCGAAGGGTGTCAGATCGCTATCGGGCGCTGTTGAACGATTACGAACCTACGCTAACATGTTTGGTTTTGGAAAACCCGTCGTTGTAGTTCGAAAGCGAAGGATTCGAGTTCAACAAATAAAATTTATACCGAAATAAGAATTCCGGGTCGAACTCAGGGAGGCTACGTTGATCTATATTCGCAATTATGTTTTTTTTTTAGGATTTTTGATAAACAAGGCGAAATAATTACAATGGAGATATCAAACTGTGAGAGAGAGAGAGAGAAAGAGAACATGCATTCAATATTTCAATTGTTTATACAAGCAAACGAAATGAAAGTTACACTAGAAAGCGGGAAATCAATTACACTATAAAGCAGGAAAATTCTACACTAGAAAAGCTGTAAATAAGAATGGGAGAGAGAAGTTATCCTCCTTGACGGTCACTTGGAGGATGAGCCGAACGAGACGACGTCTGGACGAACGAGAACGGAGAAGGACGAGGGAGGACGAAGCAGAAGAGCGGGAACGGAGCAGCACGCCGTCGTCGTCGCGGGATCCACTTCCGAAGGGGGACGAAAATTTGGACTTTATCTCGCGAGAAGCATCCCGGGTGTGGGACAAGCTTCTCTTGAGCTTTGGAGAGGTAGAGAGGAGAAGGAAGGGATGAAAATTTCGTATGGAGGGGGTCTCCTTTTATAGTTGCAAGGAGTGGAGGCAAAATGGACATTACATCTTCAAAATAATAAATAAGGGGTCTTTAGTGACGGATAAAATCGTCGCTAAAGCCCCCAACGTGGGCGTAGCCTCCGCGCCCATGCGCGGCCGCTCGGCTGCCCGCGCGTAACGCTTACGCACGTCGCTTGATTTTCAGCCGTTCGATCGCGAGATCGGACGGCTTAAAATCGCGCCTTCACCGTTGTCGCCCGCCCGCCTGCGCGTACGATCGCGCGTTCACCAGAGCGTCCAATTGCGCGTCGGCGCTATCGGGCGCGCGCGGCCGTTGGATCGCGATCGTGCGGTCAATTGGAGCGCGCCCGCCCGCCTCAGAAATTGCTTGGCGAGGCTCGAACGCGCGCCAGCGCCTCGCGATAAGGCGCTGGACCGCTGCGCTGCCTCGCCCAAATGGTCGCGCGGATGCTTTTAAAACGATGCGTCCACAGCCGTTGAATTGAGATCCAACGGCGGAGAGGGGATGGGTGCGCGGTCTTCATAGAGTGTAGGCAGCCGTTTGGGCGGCCGGGATGGTGCCACGTGGCGCCATCTTGGCCATCCATCTTCTGGAAGTTGTAGATGGTGCCACGGATGTCGGATTGACTCGATTTTTGTGTCGTTGGGCTGCGATCGTCGATCCGAATTCATCCGTGTGATCGGATTTTCCATCTGAAGTGTGGATTTACACCATCCTGACCCTTGATCTTCTAGGGTTCACCGGTCTCTATCTGATGCTACGGATGCCTGATCAGGGCGATCTTGGAGTCGTTGAACTCCAATCGTCGCCCTGATCACATCCATACGGTTGGATCTTTGATCCGAGGCCCCGATAAAATGTTTGCCCTGTCCAAGCACATAAAAGGAGACAATTAACCTCCATTTTATTCAAACTACTCTAAATGCAAGATGATGCATGTTATGCAATATTTATATTATGAAATGCAATCCTATGCTTAAGAACATGCATAAATAGACATTTTAAGTAGTGTAAATGTGTTTACATCATACCCCCATGCCTATCTTTTGCTAGTCCCTAGCAAAAACTATATGCTATTTATAAAAGAATTAGGTTAGATTATTTGGACCTGAGTTATTTTCAATCATTAAGAAATTGTCTACTTAAGAACTGCACTTTCAAAGACACAACAGTGCCCGGGTATCAGCCAAAATGCAGACCGCCTCAAGCCTCGCCTTATTCAAAGAAAAATTTCTTTTTCTGTTTGTTTTTTTTTTTTTTTTTGGATTTTCAAATTTTAGGGTTTAAGAGTGGCTTTCTACGGCCATTCAACTCACCCAAGATTTGATGAGAACCCTAAGTTTTAAGCATCTTATTGTGATTGTGATAGACTCGTTGACCGGCAATTAGAACGGACTTCGGATTTCTACGCCTCTAGGTGACCTCAAAAAGAATTCTGCCTAAAGGTGTATCTTTACAACCGGTAGCTTTCTCCCTACTTTTATTTTTTTTTTTAACGGGGTCAACACAAGGGTGAATCCAGTGTATATCTCCCCGGTTTATTCTACTTCTCCGCTTCTTCCTAAGTGTTTTGGGAATTTTTAGTGCATTTTCTGAGCTGGGTTCTGGACAACCGGTCGATGAGCTGTTACCACCGACAACTTGCCAGCCATACTCGTGCGGCGAAGTGTGGCTTATTTCTTTTTGTTCTTTTCTCCTTTTTGATTTTTTTTTTTTCTTTTTCTTCTTTTTTTTTTTTTTTAAGTAGGTGGCTTCCCTGGTCTAAGATTTACCTAAAGGCAGCAAAGAGAAAGGTCCAGTGACTGGGCTCTGGACAACCTACCTATGGGCTGTTACCCACGATAACTTGCCAGCCATATCACCCTAGAAGGTTCATTAGCTACCCAATTTCCATTAAAATTGCCGAGCAACGAGTCAGTGCAAAGAAAGTGTGTAGATGCTTAAAACTCAAAATTCCCTTAAATCAGAGGGTGGGTTGACAAGTCGTGTACTTATCACCCAAACTTATTTATTCCAATTATAATAGAATTAAGATGGCGAGAACTCAAAGACAAATCCACATTTTAGTAGATACACAGGCTAATTAAGTCCAAAGACCTGAGGGGTCTTTGTGTTCAGATCCTAATGTAAAATTTCTTAGGATTGAAAAGTCCTAATGTCCAACTAATCCTTCCTAATTTTCTTTTTTTTTTTTTTTTTTTTTTTTTTTTTAGAAAGAGAGCAATTTATATGGATTTCACAAAGCTGACCAACTAATTCAAAAATGAATCCACCCCCCCATGCCTAGCTGATGCAATGTCCTCATTGAAAAAGAGACATGAAAGAAAGGGTAGAATATGAAAGATGTCACCTGGATATGAAGCTCGTATCAGCCTTGTGTTATATGTACAACTGCTGAGTTTAATGCCGTCAGCTAGGCGAAGTCCAGCTAAAGAAGTCATAGAATGGCTAGAGCAACAGAGTCTGAAACGGGTTCTGGAAGATTATGGTCAACAACAGGCTTCAGACGTTGACCGTTGACTTTAAAGGTGTTACCCGTCTTTGGGTCAGAAATCTGAACGGCACCATTTAGAAAAATCTGATCAATTATGAATGGGCCACTCCATTTAGATCTAAGTTTACCAGGAAAGAGCTTAAGTTTAGAATCGAATAACCAGACCTTCTGGTTTGGCTCAAAGCTCTTGCGGGAAATCATTTGATCATGTAGAGCTTTGGTCCGAGCCTTGTATATCTTGGCATTCTCATAAGCATCATTTCTAAGCTCCTCCAACTCAGATAGTTGGAGTTTCCTGGTCTTCCCAGCTAGATTTAGATCTAGATTGCATTGTTTGATTGCCCAGAATGCCCTGTGTTCAATCTCTACGGGTAGATGACATGCCTTTCCATACACCATACGGAATGGAGACATGCCGATTGGTGTTTTATACGCCGTACGGTAGGCCCAAAGAGCGTCCTCAAGCTTTTGAGTCCAATCCTTGCGATCGGGCCTAACCATTTTTTGCAGAATGTTCTTGATCTCTCGATTAGAGATCTCGGCTTGTCCATTCGTTTGGGGATGGTAAGGTGTGGAAATTCGATGATTAACCCCGTATTTGGCTAATAAACTCCGGAATTGGGCATTAGTAAAATGAGTGCCACCATCACTGATGATAGCCCTCGGAATCCCGAATCTACTGAAGATATTTTTCTTGACAAAGTTGATGACCACCTTGTGGTCATTGGTTCGGGTGGGAATTGCCTCAATCCATTTAGACACATAATCAACAGCGACAAGAATGTACTGATGTCCAAATGAAGGGATAAAGGGTCCCATGAAATCAATGCCCCAAACATCGAAAATTTCGACAGGAAGAATAGGGTTTAAGGGCATCATGTCTCTCTTAGTTATGCTCCCGAGTGCCTGGCATCGAGGGCATGAACGTGAGAAATCCTGGGCATCCTTGAATAAAGACGGCCAATAGAAGCCAGATTGCAAAATTTTTGCAGCCGTCTTTTTCCCGGAGAAATGTCCACCACACCCAGATGCATGGCAAAACTCAAGTATACTGTTGAATTCATTCTCCGGTATGCATCGGCGAATAATCTGATCAGAGCCGATGCGATACAGTTCAGGGTCCTCCCAAAAGTAGTATTTGGCCTCAGATTTGAGTCTATCCCGTTGTTGCTTGGTCCAATCCTGGGGGATTTGACCAACGGCCAAATAGTTAACAATGTCAGCAAACCATGGGGTGTGGACACCTAAAACTGTAAGAATGGTTTCGTCCGGAAAAGTGTCAGCAATCGGAATGTCCGGACAAGAAGAATCACCTAGGAGTCTCGACAAATGATCCGCCACCACATTTTGTACCCCGGTTTTATCCTTGATTTCAAGATCAAATTCTTGAAGAAGAAGAATCCAACGAATAAGCCAGGGTTTAGCATCCTTTTTAGCCAAGAGATGTCTCAAGGCCGAGTGGTCGGTATAAACAATAACATGAGACCCCAAGAGATAAGCCCTGAATTTTTCCAACGCAAATACTACAGCTAGTAATTCCTTTTCAGTAACAGTGTAATTCCTCTGGGCTTCATCCAAAGTTTTACTAGCGTAGTAAATGACAAAGGGCTTTCGATCAATTTTCTGACCCAGGACAGCCCCGACCGCGTAATCAGAAGCATCGGTCATGATCTCAAATGGGGTTGTCCAAATAGGTGGTTGCAAAATTGGCGCACAGGTGACTGCCGTTTTTAGGAAATCAAATGCCTTTTGGCATGATTCGTCAAAAACAAACGGTGTTTCTTTGGCAAGAAGATTGCTCAAAGGGCGGGCAACCTTCGAGAAGTCCTTGATGAATCTTCGATAAAATCCCACATGGCCAAGAAATGATCTGATTTGTTTAACTGATGTGGGAGGAGGAAGTTTAGCGATAGCATCAACCTTAGCTTTGTCCACTTCAATTCCCCGTTCAGAGATTACATGTCCCAAAACGATGCCCTCTTGGGTCATGAAATGACTCTTTTCCCAGCTAAGGACCAATCGTGTCTTGATACATCGCTTAAGAATCATTTCCAAATTAACCAAACAAGAGTCAAATGATTCTCCGAAAATGGAGAAATCATCCATGAAGACTTCCATAAACTCTCCCACCATGTCGGAAAATATGGCTAGCATACACCTTTGAAAAGTCGCAGGTGCATTGCATAACCCGAAAGGCATCCTACGAAAAGCAAAGGTTCCGTAGGGACAGGTGAAAGTAATTTTTTCCTGATCCTCGGGATGGATAGGAACTTGGTTGTATCCCGAGTAGCCATCAAGAAAACAGAAGTACTTCTGCCCGGCTAATTTTTCCAGGATTTGATCAATGAAGGGCAGGGGAAAATGATCCTTTTTAGTGGCAGTGTTCAGCTTCCTGTAATCAATACAAACTCTCCAAGATGAAGCTGAACGAGTTGTGACAGATTCTCCTTTCTCATTAGTCACAACAGTAATCCCGGCTTTCTTTGGAACAATCTGAACGGGACTTACCCAGGGACTGTCAGAGATTGGATAAATAATTCCTGCATCGAGCCACTTGATGATTTCCTTTTTGACCACTTCTCGCATATTTGGATTCAATCTCCTCTGCATCTGGCGAGAAGGGCGGGATCCATCTTCCAAGAATATTCTATGATTGCAGTAAGATGGCTCGATCCCCCTAAGGTCATGAATGGTCCAACCAATTGCCTCCTTATGTTCCTTTAGGACCTTAATCAATTTAATCTCTTGCTCCTTTGTCAATTTAGCACTGATAATCACAGGGAGCGTATTCTGAGGTCCTAAAAATTGATATTTCAAATTCTCGGGCAATGGTTTCAATTCGAGCTGGGGTGGGGTGATGATTGATGGTCGGGTAGATGCTGAAGATTCAACAAGAGGGAGAGGTTGTGAGTGGACAAAATCAGTAACCTCTTCCGAAGATGTTAAGTCAGAGGGTTGCGGGTCAAATTCATCAACCAAAGAGGAACTTTCAATTGAAGAAACTGTCAAACAAGTTTCAATATTAACATTATCCTCATCAAGTTCCTCAATAACTCCACAATCCTCAAATTTATTGATCGCCTTAAAAATATCTAATTTCATACGTTGGTCCCCAAAGGCGATTTCCATGCTACCGCTTTCACAATTAATGTTGGCCTTTGCGGTAGCCAGGAACGGACGCCCCAGAATGATGGGCGTGTTCCTCAGATTATCTGGTACATCCATGTCAAGGACAAGGAAATCTACAGGAAAATAGAAATCCTTGACCTTAACTATAACATCTTCAATAACGCCTCGCGGGTTTGTGACCGAACGATCCGCTAACTGTAGCATTACTGAAGTTGGCCGAAGTTCGCCTAACCCAAACTTCTCGTAAAGAGAAGTCGGAATTAGGTTGATGGATGCACCGAGATCCAAAAGTGCTCTATCAAATGTGTAATCTCCGATAACGCAAGAAATCAAAGGAGCACCAGGATCTCTCTTTTTCTGAGGGAGGTAGTGCAGGATAACAGAACTAGCCTGCTCGGAGAGTACCACCTTCCTCGGAATAGATTCTCTCGACTTACGCTTTTGTGTACATAATTCCTTTAAAAATCTTGCGTAAGTCGGTATGTGCTTGATAGCATCAAGGAGCGGGATATTGATCTCAACATTCTTAAATAAATTCAGAAGCTCCTCATTGCTTTCAACAGACTTCTTCTTCTTTGCTTTGGTTAAGGCTTCAGGAAAAGGTACACGAGTCAGATCTTTGGAATCGGATTCCTGAGCCTTGATTTCTCCTTTAGAATTCTCTTCTCTCTCCTCAGATTCTTCAGGATTCAAAAGATTAGAATAATGTGGTTTTGGATCCTGAGTCTTCTTACCACTTCTCAAAGTGACAGAATTTGCAGAAGCGTAAGAATTTGGGTCTTGGGGAGGGTTAGGAAAGATTAGAGGGGCTTGATTGACCATGAATTGTTGATTTACAGAAGAAGACGAGGAACCCTGCTCAACCACCTGAGCATGCGCGTGTGGGTCCCTCTGATTTCCGTACCCTTGGGCTTGATTGCCTGAATTCGTAATGTTTCGTGGGTTGGGTACGGGTTGGGATGGTAGAGATCCGGGTTGGCGAGAGTTAGCAATGAGCCTGGATTGCAAGTTGTCCTGTGAGTTTTTCATTTGCTGCATGAGCTGGAGCATAGATCCTTGCATCTCTACTATTTGATGGTTCAAATCAGCCTGCCCTGCGGGTTGACGGGCATTCCAAGCTGGCTGATTGACCTGATTTGGAGGCAACTGAGTATATACTTGACCTTGACCCATTGGTCGTTGCGGAGCATAATTGCTGGGTCGGAATTGGGTCTGTTGCCCCGGATTTTTCCAAGAGAAGTTAGGGTGGTTTCTCCAACCTGGATTATAGGCATTCGAGTAGGGGTTGGATCTAACATTCTCTTGTACAGCACAGACATCCTCATAAAGTGAGGATGGAGAGAAAGAAAAGGAAGGATTAGAAAAACTGGGATCAAAGGCCCCAGTTGGGAACCCATGGGGTTCCGAAAAATGCTGACTCATAGGTTGAGTCGCATCGAGTTGATTCACGAACTCCCGTCCAGAAAGAGCTCGTGAAGAATGGAATCCCGAATTTTGGGATTGAGTGGATTGAGAGTTGTTCTTAGAATTGCCAGCCATCCACTCTTCCATTCTTTTAGCAACCAAGTCCACTTTGTCAAGTTTATTACAAATCAATTCCATATCAAATGAATGAGAGTCATGGACTTCATTGACATTTGATCTGGGTTGTTGGGACCGGTTAAAAGTATCCATGGAGGCATGATTTATTAAATTCTCACTCATTTCCTCAAATAAATCATGTGCACTATCTGCATCTTTATTAAGGAAATTGCCTCCGCAAGAAGCATCCACATGGTTTCTGAGTTGCTCAGTCAACCCATGATAAAAAATCTGCACGAGTTGCCATTTCGGCACCTCGTGGTGTGGACACCTCCGCAATAAGTCCTGGAATCGCTCCCAGGCCACATGAAACTGCTCCCCCGGCCGCTGGGTAAAAGTAGTGATTGCCCGTCTCAAAGCATTGGTACGACCGACTGGGAAAAATTTCTTCAGAAAGGTCGATTTCAACTCATTCCAAGTTGTAATTGGTCTTCCTATTGTCCTATACCAATGCGCGGCCTTATCCCTAAGAGAGTGAGGGAAGAGCCTCATGATCATTTGCTCCTCGTTTACGTTTCGAGACTTGGTGGTCTGGACCAAAGTGGTCAAGTCCTCCAAGTGTTGAAACGGATCTTCGGAGCCAAGCCCATGATAATGTTTAATCAGGCTTAACACCTGGGGCTTGATTTCTACGTCGCCGGCTGGAATCTGGACGCCGGGACGTTCCCCGTAATTTGAAGGATCATAAAAATCCTTCAAGGGCTGAACGCCCTGCATTCTCTGGAACCATTCTTGCATTCTCTGCATTTGTTCCAGCTGCCTTCGAAATTCTTCCTGTGGATTTCCAGGCAGAAGAGGCTGTTGTTCGGCCATGGGATCAAATTGACCAAAATCTAACTTGCGCCTCCTAGAATGTTTTAATGGTCCTTCTAATCGGGGATTCAATGACCGTCTTCCCAGCATAAACTAGGAGTAGGTCGGAAGGACCGGGGATAGGGACCCTGCAGTACAACAAAACAAGGCTGTCCTTAAGTGAGGTAGCCTAAGGATCTACTGACTCCCAACACCAGCCTTAAGACTATAACTGATTTACTCTACTTGCGTCTGTATAATCCAACCAGTTAGAAGGAGGGACTGGGGAGAAGGTTCTTCCTTTGGCTTTCACCTCCGGTTCCTAGTGTACCCCCCAGCCGTGGTCGTTTGACGCTACTCCCCTAGCTAGACATCAGATTAATCAGTACAAGTAGGTTAATCAAAAACAATCTCAGACTAGGCCTTGAAGAGCGAATCAAACCTTAGGGCCAACGTCTACTCAATTTTATTACGGCCTGGGATTGTGGTGCTTATGGAATGTGATGGGCCCTTACAATGGGTTGTGCCCTTAATGATTGATTGAAATTTGTGTAAGTGCGTGCACAACCAGGGTTTTCAAGCAAGATTATTTATAATGTGTGAATTTTAATGTTCAAATCCTGCTTAAGTAGCTTTTAGGGTTTCAAATTAGGTGAATTTCAATCAAATTTCTAGGCAAACCAAGTTGTAAAACACGGGTGAAGATAGTTTTCCTTTAAAATCAGAAAGAAAGCGGAGTGCCTAGAATATACCTAGATTGAAAACCCTAAGGAGGAGCTACTTGATGAGTTGGTTTTAAATAAAGTGGTGCGGCCCAAACAACTCAAACAATTGGCCACAATTGCACCACTAAGTTAGGCACTCAAAGATGGTTAACCTAGAATGATTTCTACTCTGTTATGTGTTGCTCTGTGTGTACCGGTTCCACAGATCAGAACCCGGTTGAGTAGAAAACAAATCAAGTTAATCAAGTGCCTTGAATGTGGGTGTGTGTTGTGTGTTTGTTGAAAGTTACCCCACAAAATTATCTTTTTGTTATTATTTCTTTTTTTATGAATGAGGGTGAAATGAGTGTGAGTAGAAATCCAAACAACCAAACTATACCTAGGATTTATGCAAACACCTAGGTTAATTGAAATTTGGATTTAATGTGCCGAATGAAATCTATGGAGGGGGAAAGAATGGGGGAGCACTTACAGTTGTCTTCAACTGCACTTTACTCCAGTCTACCGCTTGTTGATTCCTTGATGGAGGTCTCTGTAGAACAATAGACACAAGAGAAAGCTTAGTTAGAAAACAAATAAAGTGCAAGAGATGCGAAGAAAAGATCGGAAATCGTTGCCTCCCCGGCAACGGCGCCAAATGTTGAACGATTACGAACCTACGCTAACGTGTTTGGTTTTGGAAAACCCGTCGTTGTGGTTCGAAAGCGAAGGATTCGAGTTCAACAAATAAAATTTATACCGAAATAAGAATTCCGGGTCGAACTCAGGGAGGCTACGTTGATCTATATTCGCAATTATGTTTTTTTTTTTAGGATTTTTGATAAACAAGGCGAAATAATTACAATGGAGCTATCAAACTGAGAGAGAGAGAGAGAGAGAGAAAGAGAACATGCATTCAATATTTCAATTGTTTATACAAGCAAACGAAATGAAAGTTACACTAGAAAGCGGGAAATCAATTACACTATAAAGCAGGAAAATTCTACACTAGAAAAGCTGTAAATAAGAATGGGAGAGAGAAGTTATCCTCCTTGACGGTCGCTTGGAGGATGAGCCGAACGAGACGACGTCTGGACGAACGAGAACGGAGAAGGACGAGGGAGGACGAAGCAGAAGAGCGGGAACGGAGCAGCACGCCGTCGTCGTCGCGGGATCCACTTCCGAAGGGGACGAAAATTTGGACTTTATCTCGCGAGAAGCATCCCGGGTGTGGGACAAGCTTCTCTTGAGCTTTGGAGAGGTAGAGAGGAGAAGGAAGGGATGAAAATTTCGTATGGAGGGGGTCTCCTTTTATAGTTGCAAGGAGTGGGGGCAAAATGGACATTACAACTTCAAAATAATAAATAAGGGGTCTTTAATGACGGATAAAACTGTCACTAAAGCCTCCTTCGTGGGCGTCGTGGGTGGCTCGTGCGCGCTTGATCGCTTGCTCGCCCACGCAACACCTGCGCACGTCTGCTGGTTCTTAGCCGTCCGCTTCACCCGCTGCAGCCCGCCCGCCTGGCGCGTCAGATTGCACGCCCGCGCCGCGCGTTCAATCGCGCGTCGGCGCTATTAGGCGCGCTATCAGAATAAACATAAGAGTCCTCTGACCTGTCAACAGAGGTCCACAGATGTGGACCAGATTGTGATGGAGACCCATATCCCATAATCGAGAATATCTTAGGTTCTGGATAAAAATTACCTAAAACCTAAAATCAGTATGTGATAAACGTCAGTTTATCATCATTCTTATGCATTAAAACAAACCTAGCTCTTAGGATCTTACTCTGCAAACGGGTTTTTGGGCTTCATTTAGGCATAAATTAGGTTAGGCATGCATTGCATTTTTTATTTGTCTTTTTAATATGTTTTTGTGAGTGTTAGGGATGTACAGATATGCAGATCCTTAAAACCCTAGCATTCAAGAAGGCAAATGGTGAAGGAGAAGCCCAGACTAGTTGGAACTCAGCTCGACCAGCTCACCACAGCTGGAACCTAGCTCACTTGAACTAGGGCTAGCTCATCCCAACTCCATTCAGCTAATCTCAGCTGAATGGTGGCTCAAGAGAGTTCATCTTAGCTCACCCTAGCTCAAGTCAGCTCAGATCCAGCTCAACTTAGCTGAGTCTAGCTCATCTCAGCTCCCACTAGTCCACAGGGAGCTCTAGCTAGCTCAGCTGAGTTGACAGGAGTTCACCCCAGCTCAGATCCAGCTACATCCATCTCCACTCAACTCCAGCCAGCTGAAGAAGAACTCACCCTAGCTCAGGAAGCTCAAGTCCAGCTCCCGGGGATTCAGCTTAGCTCAACTCAGTTGAGCTAAGCTACCTTAGCTGCCTCAACCAGCTTAACCCTCCCCGGGAGCACCAGATCCAGCTCACCTTAGCTCATTGTGGTACAAGCCAGCTCACTTTAGCTTGTCTTAGCAGCTAGCAAAGAACTAGCAAGCTAAGCCAGCTAGAGGAGCTCCATGCCAGCCTCTTCAGCAGCAGCCAACTCCAGTTTCAGCTCCTGACTTCTCCTCCTCAACTCCTCCCTCCAAACCCTAGCTCCAACACCTTCTCCTCTACTCCTCCATTAGCTAAGCTAGCTTAGCTTAGCTTAGCTTAGCTAGCAACCAGCTCCTTGGCCATCCACCACCTTCAAAGTCAACCCTAGCTAGCTCCACCAACTTAAGCCTACCTAAGCTAGCTACCCTACTCAAGTTGGCGCCACCTCCTAGCCATCCCTTCACCCCATTATCACCACCAAAAGACACCTTAAGTTGGCGCCAAAAACTACCCCTAGCCACCTCTATATTGGCGCCAACTTTCAGCCCTTAATCCACCCTACACCTACCCATATAAGCCATCCTAGCCATCCACCTAACCCCTCCCCTTCTGGAATCCTTCTTGGCTCCAACTTAGACCCTCTTCTAGAAGCCATTTTGGCACCAATATCAAGGTGTGCCAACACACATAACCACTCCTTAGGTGTCCCTTAAGGTGGCACCAAACACCCTTGGCCATTGGATCTTCAACCACCTCCATCTCTTCATCTTGGCCCTTCATTTCAAGGGACACTTTAGCCCCCTTCCTATTCTATAAAAACCCACCACCTACCATCATTTTAGGGCATCCTCCATTAGTGTAATTTGCTACCTAAACCACCTATACCTACGGCCAAGAAGAAGGAGTAGAGAAGGAGATTAAAGGGGTTTCGGTTTGATGGTTTCAGATGAAATGGAACCCTTAGACACAGTCTTGTACTTCCTCCAGAACTTACTTCCCAAATCAAAATTTCCCAGCTCCTATCCTCATTTAGCATGTAAAATTCCAGGACCTCTTGCATATTAATCACCCCATCTGAAATCTCCAAGTCTAAATGATGTGGCTGAATCAAAATTGACTTGGGTCTAATTATCTCAGAAATAGAATCATCGATAAGCTCAATGGGTGTAACTGACAATCAGGGCATTGAATTGATTCCTCCATAAAATGCGATTCTGGATCCGTAATGTATGCCCTAATAGGATCAGTTTCCTCAGTTCTTGGGCTATCAAATGATCTTTCAGATTCCTCAGGTCCAATCGTCTCATAAAAATCGTGTTCTGTAAACTCGCATGACACTTTGCAACTTGAATCTTCACCATCAGAATCAAGGAAATCAAGATCCGTATTAATGTATGTCCCAAAATCATCTGTCACTTTCTGGTCCATGGAGACATACATTTTCTCGTACCCTGGCTCAGGGATCTCAGGTGAAGAAATCAGATCATCCTTAATTGGTTGCTCTAATTCAATCTGGTCAGCCTCGTAACACGTGTGCCCCCAATAGGTGCCTGAGTGGGTTCTGAAATTGGCTCTCCTGAAGAGGGTTCATGCTAGGAATCATCCCACGATTGAATCAAAGCAACCACAAATTTCATCCTCAATTTCGCTAACTTCCCAAGTAGAAACTCACCTGGGTTCTTATCCTTAACATCTTGGAGCCAATCCAATAAAGGCTTGTTCAAATCATCAATCATTTCAATCAGGGGCTCCAATCTCTCAATGCAAGGTATTGGCTGAACTTCTAAAGATTGTATAATATTCCTCAAGTTAGCTAGAACCTTTTCTTGAACCTGGTTACCCTGAACCAAATGAGTTGGTTCAAGGTTGGGCAGGTTTGGGATCAATGCAGGGGAATTAACGAATTGAGATTCATTATACCCTTCCTAATAATAGGTCATTTCAGATTGTTCAAAAGGTGGTAATGACCTAAAGGTAGTGTAATCAGAGGATGGGTAAGGAACAATATATCCTTTTTGATTGTAGATCGTATTAAGTTGTTCATGAAAGGTTGACGATCTATAATCGATGTGACTCTGAGAAGGATAGAAATCGCAATCATAGTGTTCAGGGTTAGATCCTAAACACGGAGGTCCGAAACTGTATCCCCAATCTGAGTTATCCCAACTAGCTGATGGTTGATTACAGTACGAGTTGGGATAATCGTCATGTTGAGGATAATTCAAAACAGGAGGGAAATAGCGGGAATGCATGTAATATGTGGAAGGATTCATGAGAAATGGGAGGAAGAAAGGCGCCCTGCAATACAAACAATTAAACCTGTCCTTAAGTGGGCTAGCCTAAAGACCTATAGACTCCCAAAACCCGGCTTGAGATAAAGAAACGATTTGATCTACTTCTGTCTGTTCAATCCAACCAGTTAGAAGGAGGGACTGGAGAGAAGGTTCTTCCTTCGGCTTGCGCCTCCGGTTCCTAGTGTACCCCCCAGTCGCGATCGTTTGATTCTGCTCCCCTAGCTAGACATCAGATTGAACAGTAGAAACAGATAATCGAAAATAATCTCGTTCTGGGCTCTGAAGAGCGAGTCAAATCCTTAAGGCCAACGTCTACTACGTTTCTTTTAGGGCTAGGTTTGAATGTGCTTTGGAATATGATGGGCTTTTTATATGGGTTGTGCTCTTAATGATTGATTTGTGCGTGCGCACACAACCAGTGATTTTCAAGCAAGATTATTTTTGATGTGGTGAATTTTAGGGTTCAAATCTTGCTTAGTAGCTTTTAGGATTCAACTTTAGGTGTTTTCAAACAAGTTTTGTTGGCACACCAGGTTTTTGAAAGCACAGCTGAAGATATTTTCCTTTGAAACTTAAAAGAATGTGAAGTGCCTGATAAATCCCTAAGAGTTGAACCTATGTGGCAGCTACTTGATGAGTTAATTTTAATTGAAGTGGTGTGACCCAATCAACTCAAACAATTGGCCTGTTGCCCCACTTAATTAGGCACACAAGTGATTACCTAATCTGATTTCTACTCAATTATGTGTTTGAATGTGTATACCGGCTACAAAGATCGGTTTACCAGTTGAGTTTGAAAATCAGATGAGGTTGTGTACCTCTGTGCGATTTTTTTTATATTTCTTTTTTTTTTTTAATGTGGGGTTTTGGGTGAGTATGGGTGTCAAACAACAAACAATTTAACCTTTGAGTTTATAAGAACACCTAGGTTGATTGATGTTTGTGTTATTATGTTGTGGAATGAAATCTAATGGGTGGGAGGTGGGGGATAACTTACAGAACCTTCCACAGCACTTTACTCCAATCTATCGCGTTTGCTTGTCTCAAAAGAGTACCTGCAATCACAATAAGAAAGGAGAGAAGTGAGGTAAATGATTTGTAAGTTAGAAAACGCGAAGAAAAAAAAAATCAAAGATCGTCGCCTCCCAGGCAACGGTGCCAAAATGTTGAACGTACGAATTGCTATGCTAACGTGTTTGGTTTTGAAAACCTTGTCGTTGTAGTTTGAAAGCGAAGAACTCATGTTCAACAAATAAAATTTATACCGAAATGGAAATTTCAGGTCGAACACAGGGAGGCAGATGTTTAATTTAAAAACAACGTGTTTGTTTTTATTTGTCATGAAATAATTCAATTGATTAGAACTATCTAACTACTTACAATAAATAGAAAAGAGAAAGAGAGAGAATAAGAGAGAGAAAGGATATTACAAACAAAAACCAAAATGAGATGTAGAATAAACATAGAATTTCATAATTAGAACGATTGTTCATTACACTAGAAAGCGGGAAAATAATTACACTAGAAAGCAGTAAATCTACTCTAGAAAGCATTAAAAGAATGGAGAGAAATATCCTCCTCGACTGTCGCTTGGAGGACGAGCCGGATAAGACGGCGCATAGACAAAGGATGACGAAGCAGGATGAAGAAGGACAAAGTAGAAGAACGGGAACGGGGCAGCACGTCATCGTCGTCACAAGATCCACTTCCAAAGGGGGACGAAAAATTGACTTTATCACGCGAAAAGCATCCTGGATGTGGGACAAGCTTCTCTTGAGCTTTGGAGAGGTAGAGAAGAGAAGGAAGGGATGAGAATTTCGTGTGGAGGGGGTCTCCTTTTATTGTTTCAAGGAATGGAGGTAATTTGGTCATTACAACTTTAGAAACATTAATTCAGGACCTTTAATGATGGATAAAACCGTCGCTAAAGGTCTGAACGTGGGCATAGTGGGCAGCGCACGCGCGCCCACTCGCTTGCCCGCACGTGCAACGCATGCGCACGTCCGACCATTCTCAACCGTCCGATTTCGAGATCGGACGACTTAGATCGCGCTACGCCTGCCTCCTCAACACACGCCCGATCACGTGCGATGCCACGTTACCGCCGCGCGTGCAATAGCGCATGGGCGCTATCGGGTGCGCACGATCATTCGATCGCGATCCGACGGTCGATCGAAGGCGCGCCTCCACTCCAAATTCCGCGTGGCAAGGCTCGAACGTGTGCATGCGCTTCACGTTAGAGCGCTCGACCAATGCGCTGGGGGCGCGTTTGTATCGAGTGCCTAACTTCAGCGTGGGTGCATCCCAGCCATTGGATCTTGATCCAATGGCGGGGAAGGGCGGATGCAGGGGCTCCAGCGGGTGCGTGCGGGCAATTGGGCGGCCGAGATGGCACCACGTGGTGCCATCGTGGCTGTCCATCTTCTGGCTAATGTAGATGGTGCCACGGGTGTCGGATTGACTCAATTTCTACGTTGTTAGGCTGCAATCGTCGATCTGAATCCATCTGTGCAGTCGAATTTGTCGTTTAAAGTGTAGATTTACACCATCTTGGCCATTGATCTTCTAGGGTTTCCCGATCACTATCTGATGCTACAGATGCCTAATTAGGGCGATCTTGGAGTCGTTGAACTCCAATCGTCACCCTGATCACATCTGTACGATTGGATCTTTGATTCGAGGCCCCGATAAAAAGTTTGCCCTGTCCAAGGGCATAAAAGGAGACAATTAACCTCCATTTTATTCAAACTACTCTAAATGCAAGATGATGCATGTTATGCAATATTTATAACATGTAATGCAATCCTATGCATAAGAACATGCATAAATAGACATCTTAAGTAGTGTAAACGTGTTTACATCACTTGCGCCGCCTCTCCCGCAGCAAGGCACCCCTTGCCCATGAGCTTTCGCGAGGTCTCTCCCTCTTTCTCACGCCTCACTCACACTCTCTCCCTCTCACACACTCGCTCACGCTCTCTCCTCTATTTTAGGCCCTCACTTGCTCGATGTAAGGGGGCAGTGACGAAGGTGGTCGCCAACAGGGGGAAGAAGATGGAGGTGGTGGTGGCTGGTGGTGATGGAGAGGGTGGCGTGGGTGTGTGGGGGTTTATATAGAGGGTTATTAGGGTTTTGGGTAAGGAGGTCGGTGGGAGGGGGGGGGAACGCACGTGGTCGGGTGTGTTTCACGTGTTAAAAATCAGGGTTACAAGTAACACATCGTCGTAGTTGCAAAACACGTCGATCAGATAAAATTTATACCGAAACTCAAAAAGTGAGTCCCGGGTCGAACACAGGGAGGCGACGTTTACTTTAATTGAAAACTGCGCTTCGATTTGTTTCTTTTTCGTATTTTAGGGTTTTGTTATTTTTTTTGTATTTTTGTAAGAAGAAAACAAGCAAACGAATCACAAGATAGAGATGTGGAACAAATCTGATATATCTTACTTTCAATGTCAATTACAAGAAACTATGAAAGCATAAAAAGAGGGGGGGTGAAAGGAAATCTCCCGAATCGGCTGTTCGGCGAGACGACAGCGCCTGACGGAAGCTCGGACGAAGGTGGTGAGGAGCGGGACGATGGAGGTGAGGTGCAGGAGGATGCTGGGTTGAGGAAACCTTCGACATGGCTTTGGAATGGAGGTGAGAAGACGGAGATGATTTGCTACCGGAATGGAGGTGGGAGGACGGCTCTAAGGTGACCTATGAAGGGGAATGGGAAGTTGGAGGAGTATTTGGTGGGGCAGAGGTTTGCTACACTAATAGGCGCCTTGGGAGCTTGAGAATAAGCTCTAATGGAGCGTTGGTAGGCTTGCCAGAGCTTGGGAGTAAGTGGGAGTAGAGTAGGTAGAGATGGATTGGAAGGGAGGGGGTGTAGGTCCTTTTATAGTGGAGGAGAAGAGGCAGAAATAGGTATGGGACCATTAGTGACATCCAGGCCGTCGTTGGAAGCATCGATGTAGGCAGTTCATGCCCGCTCACGCCCACAGCTAGCTTTGCTGGTGCACGAAGAATTAGCGACGGCTATAAGCATCGCTATAAGTCCAACTCATGCGTCGCTGTAAGTCCAGCTCACGCACAGCTAGCGCTGCGCTCCCCCGCCTTTGCCCACCCATGCGGTGGCGCGTGCGTGTGCTGGGCAGCCTGGGCTGCGCCACGTGGCGTAGTCTAGGTCGTCCATCTTCTTGTTGTAGGGGCTACTACAGAGGTCGGATTGAGTCAGTTTTCACGCTGTTAGGCTACGATCGTCGACCCGAATCCATCCGCGTAGTCGAATTTGTCATTTGAAGCTCCAAATTATGTCTCCTAGTCCCTTGGCCGTTGATCTTCCTCAGACTGCATATGGTGCTACGGGACTTCGATCGAGGCAATTTCAGAGGCATTGGACTCCGATCGTTGTCTTGATCAGATTCGTATAGTCGGATCATCAATCCGAGGCTCCGAAATAAATATCCTCCTCTCCTAACCACAAAAGGACATAATTAACCTAAATTATATACAAATACTCTAAATGCATAATGATGCATGCTATGCAATATTTATAACATTAAATGCAAATCTAAGCCTAAGAACATGCATGAATAGGCATTTTACCATCAATAAATGTGTTTACATAATACCCCCATGCTTATCTTTTGCTAGTCCCTAGCAAAATTAAACTATATGCTATGTATAAAAGAAGAATTAGGATTAGATCGCTTAGGCTTAAGTCGTTTATTAACAATAGAAAATTTCAACTAAGGTCGTAAACTACGAAGACTCAATAGTACCCAGGTGTCTACTAGAATGCAGATCGCCCAAGTTCTCACCTTATTTGAGAAGGGAAGATACATTTTTTTTATTTTTCTTCTTTTCTAATTTTTTTGTACTTTTGGAGTCTGAGAGTTCCAGGATAACTTTTTATGGCTACCCAACCCACCCAAGACTCGAAAAGGCCTCTAAGTACTAAGCATCTTTGTGAAAAAGTGATAGACTCACAAAACAGTCGTTAAGACAAACTTCGGGTTTCTACGACCCTAGGTGACCTTGCCTAAAGGTTTATCTTTACGATCGGTAGCTTTCTCCCTACTTTTATTTATGGGGTCAACACAAGAGCGAACCCAGTGTATATCTCCACGGTTTATTCTACTTTCCCGCTTCTACCCTAAGTGTTTTGGGAATTATTGTGCATTCTTTTTGTGAGTTGGGTTTTGGACAACTAGTTGATGAGCTGTTACCACCAACACCTTACCAGCCATACTCATGCAGTGAAGTGTGGTTTTATTATTTTCCTTCTTTTTACTTTCTTCTTTTTCTATTATTTTTTTTCTTTTCTTTTTGAGTGTTTCTTTTTTTTCTTTTTTTTTAAGTAGGTGGCTTCCCTGATCTAAGATTTACCTAAAGGCAGTACAACAAAAATGGTCTTGTGGCTGGGCTCTGGACAACCGACCAATGAGCTGTTACCACCGACAACTTGCCAGCCATACCACCCAAGTCGGTCCATTAGCTACCCAATTTCCGAAAAAATCGTCGGAAAGTGAGTCAGTGCGAATAGTGTGTAGATGCTTAGCCTTAAAATCCCCCCAAACTAGAGGGCAGGTTAGTAAGTCGCATACTTATCATCCCAATTTATTAGCCAAATTAAAAATGAATTTGAATTGGCAAGGAATCGAGCCTAAGTCCACGTTCGAGTGGACACCCGGGCTAATTAAGCCCGAAAACCTGAAGAGTCTAAGTGTTTAGGTCATCTCGTATCATTTACTAAGGTTAATAACTTCCAAATGCCTAAGTTCTCTTTTCCTAATTTCTTTTTTATCATCTTTTTTTCAAATTTTTAATCTTTTTTTAATTTTATAAGAAACTAGAAGAAATTCTATGAAGTTAACATAATGATTTTAGGAATTGATTATCCACCCCCCCATGATTAGATGATGCAATGTCCTCATTGTAAAAATAAAGACATGAAAAGGGCGGAGTAAACAGAATATCACCTGAGTGCCGTGAAAATCCGGTCAGCTCCGCAAAGAAAACAGTGTATACACATGCGTTAGGTTTAATGCCTTCAGTTAGGCATAACATACATATAAAGAAGAAATTGAGAATTCACAAGTGCGAGTCAGAATCAAAATAAAAATATTGATCCTCAAACCCGCCAACAGAATATGTCCACAGATGTGGACCAAGTTATGGTGCAGACCCATGCCCCAGGGTCAAGTGGTTCTCAGGTTCTGGATGAAAATCACCCAGAATCGAAGGTTATTAAGCTTGCGGGGTCGGGCCTGCGGTTTAGTGGTGTGCAACCCAAGACCAAAGTGTTGAACAATGGGTAAAGATGGTTCAATAGGTGCGGTTGTCCACTTAACATCTAGCTCAAAAAAATAATCAGTTATTCTAAGCTTGGGTTGCACGTGAAAGATATCATAAGGGTTCATATAAAAGATAGGTGGTTTCAGGTCAATAGGTACCCTTATATCCAAACTTATTTTTCCCTTAAAATTAAGCTCCGAAATTTTCATTTCAACATTCCTATCCTCCAACATCAAGTGCTCAGGTTCCGGGACCTCTAGCATACCATTCACCCCATAAGATTCTCCCAAGTCCAGAAATCGTGGCTGACTCAAGATTGACTTGGGTATAAAGATTTCCAAATCAAAATCAATCCCTTTGGGGTGGTTGAGGAATGGGGCTATTGATTGAATCTTCTAGTAAATGAGGATTCGAATCCTCCAAGTTAGCCCCAACCGAATCCAAATCTTCAATAATTGGGCTAACAACTGGTTCGTCAGATTCCTCAAGCCCACTTATCTCACTAAAATCCTCTTCCTTAAGTTCAAGTGAGACTTCACCACAAGATTCTTCACCCTTAGAGTCAAAGAATCCATGATCCTCATTTATATATGTCTCAAAATCATATGTCATTTCATGGTCCATGGAGATATAATTTTCCTCGCTCCCTGGCTCAGGGATCTCAGGTGAATCAATCGGTTTATCGTCAATGGGTTGCTCTAGCCCAACCTGGTCATTCTCGATTTTAGAAAATGTATCCCCCCCGACAGGCGCCTGAGCGAGTTCTGACATTGGCTCTCCTGAAGGGGGTTCATCTTGAGAATCATCCCAAGATTTGACTAGGGCAACCACAAATTTCATCCTCAACCTTGACAATTTCCCAAGAAGGAACTGACCCAGGTCCCTATCCCTAACACTTTGGAGAAAATCCAATAAAGAGCAATACAGCTCATCAATCATTTTTATCATAAGCACCAATGCTTCAGTGCATGGTGTTGGCTGAGCTTCTAACGATTGTATAGTATTCCTCAAATTAGCCAACACCCTATCCTAGATCTGGTCCACCTGAGCCGACTGGTCCAATTCAGGTTTGGGTGGGTTTGGGTTAAATCTAAGGGAGTCAAGATGTCGAGGTTCTCGAGTCCCTCCCTAAAAGTAGGTCGTTCTAGGTTGTTCAAAGGATGGTGGCGACCTATATTTAGTGGAATACTAGGGAGGGTATATCCTTCCTGATTGTAGATTGGGTTGGTTTGGTCATCAAAGGATGGAGATCCATAATCATTGTAGCTCTGGGAAGGATAATAATCATAGTCTTGTTGTCCAGGGTTGGGCCCTGGACACTGAGGTCCGGATTCATATCCTCAATCAAAGTCATCCCGGCTAGTGGATGGGTAATTACAAGTCAAGTCGGGATAGTAATCATCTTGGGGATAGTGGTGGTAGGAGGATAGGATGTGAAATGTGTGTAGGATGTGGAAGGGTACATGGTAGAAAAGGAGGGAAAATAGAGAAGAGAAAAGGTGCCTTGCAATACAATCAACCAAACCTATCCTTATGTGGATAGCCTAAAGACCTACAGACTCCCAGGACCCGTCTTGAGATTATAAAAAATTTGGTCTACTTTTATCCAGTCAATCCAACCAATTAGAAGGAGGGACTGAGGAGAAGGTTCTTCCTTTGTCTTACGCCTCTAGTTCTAAGTGTACCCCCTAGCCGCGGTCGTTTGATGCTACTCCCCTAGCTAGACATCAAATGGACCAGCAAAAGTAGATTAATCGAAAAAAAATCTCAGTCTGAGCCCCGAAGAGTGAATCAATCCTTAAGGCCAACGTCTACTCAGTTTTAGTTAGGCTTGGGATGATCGTGCTCTTGGAATGTGATGGGCCCTTTAGATGGGTTGTGCCCTTAATGATTAGTTAAAATGTGTGTGCGTGCACAACCAAGGTTCTCAAACAAGGTTATTTGATGATGTGTCTTTTAGGATTTAACCTTGTTTAGTAGCTTTTATGGTTTAATTTTTAGGTTGGTTCAATCAAGGTTTAGTAGAACACTCCTAGTTTTGAAAATACGGGTGATTATATGTTCCTTTAAAAATCAAAAATAATGTGGAGTGCCTGGTTCAGCCCTAAGAATCAACCCTAAGTGGCAAGCTACTGATGAATCGCTTTTAATTTGAGTGGTGCGGCTCAAACAAATCAATTAATTGACCTATTCGCACCATAGATTAAGGCACACAATGTCTTAGCCTAATCAGATTCCTACTCACTTATGTGTTTTGAGTTGAAGTGCATCGGGTCCACAGGTCAGATCCCGGTTAAGTGGTAGAATCAAAGTAATTGTGCATCTTATTATAAGAAATTGTGGGTGTTAAGTGTGTAGCTTTCAATTAAATCCCACAAGAGAAGAACATTTTTTTTATTTTTTTATATATACGGGTGGGTGAGGTGAGTGGAGTGACAATCAAACAACCAAAATCTACCCTAAGGTTTATGCAAAGCACCTAAGTTGATTTGGGTTTGAGTTATTAGGTTATGGAATGAAAACTAAGGTGGGGGTGGTGTGGGGGACACTTACAAAACACTCTACCCACACTTTACTCCGATCTACTGCACTTGGATCTCCATGCTAGGGTACCTGCAAGACAATAAATCAGAGATAAGCGGGGTTAGTGTTATGTAAATGCAAAGAAGCACAGAAAACAATAAAGTAAATTCCGTTGCCTCCCCGGCAACGACGTGAAAATGGTCGGGCGTGTTTCGCATGTTAGAAATCAAGGTTACAAATAACTCGTTGTCATAGTTGCAAAACACGTCGATCAGATAAAATCTATATCGAAACTCGAAAAGTGATTCCCGGGTCGAACACAGGGAGGCGACATTTACTTTAATTGAAAATCACGCTTCGATTTGTTTCTTTTTGGTATTTTAGGGTTTTGTTATTTTTTTTGTATTTTGTAAGAAGAAAACAAGCAAACAAATCACAAGATAGAGATGTGGAACAAATCTGATAGATATTACTTCCAATGTCAATTACAAGAAACTATGAAAGCATAAAAAGAGAGGGGGTGAGAGGAAATCTCCCGAATTGGCTATTCGACGAGATGATAGCGCCTGACGGAAGCTCAGACGAAGGAGGTGAGGAGTGGGACGACGAAGGTGAGGTGCAGGAGGATGTCATGTTGAGGAAAGCTTCGGCATGGCTTCAGAATGGAGGTGAGAAGACGGAGATGATCTGCTGCTGGAATGGAGGTGGGAGGATGGCTCCAAGGCGACCTATTAAGGGGAATGGGAAGTTGGAGGAGTATTTGGTGGGGCAAAGGTTTGCTACACTAATAAACACCTTGGGAGCTCGAGAACAAGCTCTAATGAAGCGTTGGTAGGCTTGCTAGAGCTTAGGAGTAGGTAGGAGTAGAGTAGGTAGAGATGGCTTGGAAGGGAGGGGGTGTAGGTCCTTTTTTAGTGGAAGAGAAGAGGCAAAAGTAGGTATGGGACCATTGGTGACATCCAGGCCGTCGCTGGAAGCATCGCTGTAGGCAGCTCATGCCCACTCATGCCCGCTCAAGCCCACAGCTGGCTTTGTTGGCTCGCGAAGAATTAGCAATGGCTATAAGCGTCGCTGTAAGTCCAGCTCATGCATCGTTGTAGGTCCAGCTCACGGATAGCTGGTGCTACACTCCCCTGCCTTTGTCGCACGCGCGCCCACACGTTGGCGCTGCGGTGTGCGCATGCGGGCCTACGCGCGTGCGTGCACCCACACTGCTGCGCGCGTGCAATGGCGCGTGTGTTCGTTGGGTTGCCTGGGCTGCGCCACGTGGTGCAGTCTGGGCCATCTATCTTCTTCTTCTTGTAGGGGCTGCTACAGAGGTCAGATTGAGTCGATCTTTGCGCCATTCGGTTGCGATTGTCGACCCGAATCCATCCACGCGGTCGGATTTGTCATTTGAAGCTCCGAATTATGTCTCCTAGTCCCTTGGATGTTGATCTTCCTCTAAATGCAAATGGTGCTATGGGACTCCGATCGAGGTGATTTCAGAGGCGTTGGAATTCGATCGTCGTCCTGATTAGATCCATATGGTCGGATCGTCAATCCGAGGCTCTGAAATAAATATCCTTCTCTCCTAACTACAAAAAGGATGCAATTAACCTAAATTATATAATACACTAAATGCAGAATGATGCATGCTATGCAATATTTATAATATGAAATGAAAAATCTAAGCCTAGGAACATGCATGAATAGGCATTTTACCCTCAATAAATGTGTTTACATCTGCACGCACGCAAAAAGCAAAAAGAACGTACGATTTTCCTTACTTTTAGATGTCCGGCCATTTATCTAGACGTCTGGACAGACATCTGATGAATAGTCCAAACGTCTTATCCAACCCAAGAGCGACGGGTCATTTCAAAACCCTAGCTCCAAATGCCTCCAACCCTACTCCCTACTAGCTAAGCTAGCTTAGCTTAGCTAATCCACCTCCTTGGTACCAAAACCTACTACCTAAGCTCTAGCAAAAAGATCACCTATTCCTACTTTATTTTAGTGCCAACTATCCCTTCCATCACCACTCTACATCCACCATCAAAACCCATCTCCACCCTCCATTTTTTCCCTCCAAAATTAATACCTTCTAGAAGGTATTTTTTGAGGGAAAACCAAGGTACCTCTTCATTTCCCTCCCATTTTTCCCTCCAAAAATATCCAAACACCCTTCATTTCCCTCCAAAAAAACACCATAACCACCCTCTTCCCATCCTATAAATACCCTACCCTACCACCACATAATTCCCATCCTCCCATTAGTTTAATTCCACATTACACCCACCATAATTCGAGGCCAAGGAAGAAGAAGAAGAGAAGAAGATTAAGGGGGCATCCTACCCGCCCCCTTGGTGCCTTCTTCCCCTTCTTTCTTCTCCCTTGTACCACACCAAGGAGGAGGAGCACTTCCCCACCAAGAGGACGGCCAGACAAGGAGTAGTAAGGGTGGTGCACGCCCACCCTTGGAGGAGGAAACTTAAGGTGGAAGCTTCCACCTTGGTGGACACCATTTGAAGGAGCTTTACAAGGAAGGAGTTGGAGGACTCTTTTCAAGCCTGGGAGCTACCAAGCTTGGAGCAAGAAGCCATCATCTTCTTCACCATCTCATTTAGAGGATTTGTGTTTTTATCTTCTTGCATTTGAAGTAGATTAGAAGCTTTCCTTTATGTGTTTTGTGTAGAACAAGTTCAATTCAATTCAAGTTGCCTTCTTTTAAACTTTTGTCGCATTTGTCTTTTATCTTGATCTAGCACTTTTTCACTCCTCCCTAATTACTCTAGGCTCCCATGTGCCTAGAGTGAGCTTAGGGAGAGGCCTTCCTTGTCACTCTAGCAATAGTTTAGTGGATTAGGTTTAGATCACCTTTTTCTTCGTCAACTTTGCGAATGCTCATTATTTCAAAACCCTAAAAAAATATATAAATTAAAAAGATCGAAAAGAAAGGTGAATTTCATTTCCACGCAAGAGACGTATTTTTTGCAAACATTTGGCCTCCTTGGACGACCCTAGATACCCCACTATCTAGGTTTATAGATGTAAGAGTTGATCTGTTTTGCGTATTACAATGACTTATTTTACAAACTGCATAAAACTCGTATCACTTTTTGGCGCCATTGCCAGGGAAAACCACCACCAATTTAGGGCCTTCACATCAAACTAATGAAACCCACTCTAAAACTATGCAGATTGACTCTCCTAACCTCAATTAGGAAGAAGAAAAAGAAATCTCAAAAACACTTGATTCAAATCCTACTTCTTACTCTCAAACACTGCAATCCAATCTTTCTAATCAGAAATTAGAGCCCTCACATCAAGATCTTTCGGACTTATTTGAGCAAGTTGAGAAGAATATCCCCCTCCTAGATGCCACCTCTGCCTTTCCTAAATGTTTGAAAGAAAGGTTTACTCCAAAAGGGCAGGCTCAGAATCTAGGATGGATGGTCCTTTCAAAGGCAGCCAGCTCAGTTTTTTAGAGCAAGCTGCCTCTCACAAAAAATGACCCGGGCGCATCACATATCTCGGTTGTCATTAATGATGTGCATACATCTAAATAGTCAAAAATATCTATTAATGCATGTTCTTAGTACCATATTAGCATCATGCATTGTAAATATTGCATAACACGCATAATCATACATTTAGGTCAAATTGTACAAATTATATAGTAATTGTCTCCTTTTATGGCCAAGGACAGGGCAACTTTTAATCAGGGCCTCAGATCGATGATCCAACTGTACGGATCTGATCAGGGCGACGACTGGAGTTCAACGATTCCAAGATCGCCCCGATCGGACATCCGTAGCACTAAATATAGTCCGAAGAAGCTCAGAGATCAAGGGCCAAGATGCTGTTAATCCGCACTTCAAACAACAAATCCGACCAAACGGATGGGTTTGAAGTGACGATCGCAGCCTAATAGCGTGAAAATTGATCCAATCCGACATCTGTGGCACCATATACAACACAAAGAAGATGGACGGTCAGGATGGTGCCACGTGGCACCATCCCAACCATCCGCACCCCGGACGCCCCCCTCTGCTCATGTGAGATCTTGGCCATTGGATGAAGATCCAACGACCAAGATTAGTCAAGCGCAAAAGCAGCGCCGTGCCTCAAACTACTGCATAGCGTAGTGGTTAAGGCGCTACGCATTTAAAGAGCGCGAGTTCTAGCCCCCGTGAAGCGCTTCTCCTCTCGTGGTGGTGTAAACATGTTTATATCACATAAACTGTCCATTTATGTGGGTTCTTAAGCATAGAATTGCATCATATGCTATAAATATGCATAACATGCATCATCTTGCATTTAGGTTAGTCTGAATAAAATGTAGGTTAATTGTCTCCTTTTATGGCCAGGGACAGGGCAACTTGTTAATTGAAGCTTCGGATTGAAGATCCAACCATACGGATCTGATTAAGGCGACAATTGGAGTTCAACGACTCTAAGATCCCCCTGATCGAACATCCGTAGCACCAGATAGAGATCGAGGAACTCCAAAGATCAAGGGCCAAGATGGTGTTAATCTGCACTTCAGATGACAAATCCGACCACACGGATGGGTTCGGATTGACGATCGCAGCCTAACAGCATGAAAATCAGCCCAATCCGACACTCGCGGCACCATCTACAACACTCAGAAGATGGACGGCCAAGATGGTGCCACATGGCACCATCCCAGCCACACAACCGGCCCCAAGGACCAGCCTCCACTTCTCTTCTTCACCCGCTTGACGAATCTGGGCCATTGGATCACCATCCAACGACCGCAAATCGCGCGTGCACAAATCATGTGCTCGCCTCAAGAGGAGCACAGTGCAGCGGTCGAGCGCCCCTTCGCGAGCGAAGGGCATGCGTTTGAGCCACACTGCGCTTCAAATTCAGAGGGGTCGCTAGTGCGGGCAAGCCATCACAGCCGTACGATCAACAACGAGCCACACGGATCATTCGATAGCGCCCATGCGTGATCAGACGCGTAGCGCGAATGCCCTATCGCACGCGGGTGCGCGGCAGTGGCGAGGAGCAATTTAAGCCGTCTGAACCCTTGATCGGACAGCTGAGCATGCACGAATGTGCGCATACATTTAGAGAGCGAAGGCAAGGGGGCGCGCGCACGTCAGCCACGTTCAGGCCTTTAGTGACGGATAAATCCGTCACTAAAGGTCTTGAATTAATGTTTTTGATGTTGAAATGTCCAAAATGCCCCCACTCCTTGCAACTATAAAAGGAGACCCCTACCCTACGAATTTCTCATCCCTTCTTCTCTTCTCTCACCCCTTCCAAAGCTCTAAGAACTTGTCCTACACCTGGGATGCTCCTCTAGAGTAGAAATCTTAATTTTTCCACCTTCGTCCCCCTTCTTGGAGCATCCTGCGATTGTCCTCTCTCTGCATTCGAGAAGAGGATCCCGCGACGACGACGATGTGCTGCTTCGTTCCCGTTTCTCCCACTTCGTTCTCCTTCTCACACCATTCCCCGTCTTCCAGGCGTCGTCCCGTCCGGCTCGTTCTCCAAGCGATCGTCGAGGAGGATACTTCTCTCTCCATTCTCTTTACTGCTTTCTAGAGTAGATTTACTGCATTCTAGTGTAATCATTTCCCGCTTTCTAGTCGTAATGAGTAGTATAATGTACAATTTTTTATAATGAAATCTATATTTATTCTACAACCCTTTTTGCTTTTATTTGTAATATTCTCTCTCTCCCTCCTATTAATTATTTGTTAAATAGATAGCTAGTTTTCGACCAGCTAATCTGTTTCATGACAAACAAATAAAACATGAATTTTTAATCAAGCGTCCGCCTCCCTATGTTCGACCTGAAACTTCTTAACGACTTTTCTGTATAAATTTTATCCATTGAACAAATTTCTTTGCAACTCAAACTACACCGATAGGTTTTCAAATCCAATTGCGATCCGTAGTTTTCCGCATCAACATTTTGGCGCCGTTGCCAAGGAGGCGACGCTCTTTGATTCTTCACGTTTTCCGACTTATGAATCGTTTTCCTCACTTCTCTCCTTTCTTATTGTGATTGCGGGTACTCTTTTGAGACAAGCAAAATCAGTAGATTGGAGCAAAGTGCTGTTGAAGGTTCCTGTAAGTTTTCCCCCACCTCCCACTCATTAGTTTTCATTCCACCACATAATAACACAAATATAAATCAACCTAGGTGTTCTTATAAACCCAAAGGTTAGTTTTGATTGTTTGTTTGACACCAACACCCGCCTTACCCTCCGCATTAAAAAGAAAAATTAAAAAAAAATCTCACAGAGGTACACAACCTCATCTGATTTTCAAACTCAATCGGTAAATCGATCTTTAGAACAGGTATACACACACAAACACAGAATCGAGTAGAAATCAGATTAGATAATCACTTGTGTGCCTAATTAAGTGGTGCATCAGGTCAATTGTTTGAGTTGATTAGGCCGCACCACTTCAACTAAAATCAACTCATTAAGTTGCTACCACATAGGTTCAACTCTTAGGGATTTACCAGGCACTATACATTCTTTTAAGCTTCAAAGGAAAATATCTTCACCTGTGCTTTCAAAATCTGGTGTGCCAACAAAACTTCTTTGAAAATACCTAAAGTTGAATCCTAAAAGCTACTAAGCAATATTTAAATCCTAAATTCAGCGCATAAAAAATAATCTTGCTTGAAAACCACTGGTTGTGCATGCACACACATATCAATCAATCATTAAGGGCACAACCCAGATAAAGGACCCATCACATTCCAAAGCACATTCAAGCCAAACCTTAAAATAAAATAGAGCTGACGTTGGCCTTAAGGATTGGACTTGCTTTTCGGAGCCCAAAACGAGATTATTTTCGATTAGTCTGTTTCTACTGTTAAATCTGATGTCTAGCTAGGGGAGCAGAATCAAATGATTGTGGCTAGGGGGAACACTAGGAACCAGAGGCACAAGCCGAAGGAAGAACCTTCTCCCCAGTCCCTCCCTTTACTTGGTTGGATTGAACAGATAGAAATAGATCAAATCATTTCTTTATCTCAAGACGGATTTTGGGGGTCTGTAGGTCTTTAGGCTATCCCACTTAAGGACAGGTTTGATTATTTGTATTGCAATGCGCCTTTCTTCCTCCCATCTATCATGAATCTTTCCATATTTCATATGCATTCCCGCTCTTTCCCTCTTGTTATGACTTATCCTCAACATGACGATTATCCCGACTCGTACTATAATCAACCATCTTTTAGTTGGGATAACTCATATTGAAGATACAATTCCAGACCTCCGTGTTCGGAGTCAAACCTTGAACACCATAGTTGTGATTTCTATTCTTCTTCGAGCCACATCGATTATAGATCGCCACCCTTTCATGGACAACCTAATACGATCTACAATCAAGAAGGATACCCTAATCCTTACCCATCCTCTGAATACACTGCCTTTAGGTCATCACCACCTTTTTAACAATCCAAAATGACCTATTATCTGGAAGGGTATCACGAATCTCAATTTGTTAACTCCTCTGCACTGATCCCAAACCCGCCCAACCTTGAACCAAGTCATTTGGTTTAGGTTAACCAGGTTCAAGAGAAGGTTTTGACTAACTTGAGGATTACTATACAATCTTTAGAAGTTCAGCCAATACCTTGCACTAAAGAATTGGAGCCCCTGATTAAAATGATTGATGATCTGAACAAGTATTTGTTGGATTGGCTCCAGGATGTTAAGGATAAGAACCTGGGTGAGTTTCTACTTGGGAAGTTAGCGAAATTGAGAATGAGATTTGTGGTTGCTTTCATTCAATCATGGGATGATTCTCAGGATGAACCCCCTTCAGGAGAGCCAATGTCAAAACCCACTCAAGCACTTGTTGGGGGGGACACGTGTTATGAGGCTGACCAGACTGATTTAGAGCAACCAATTAAGGATGATCTGATTTCTTCACCTGAGATCTCAGAGTTCGGGTATGATGAAACGTATGTCTCTATGGAACAGAAAGTGATGGATGATTTTGGGACGTACATTAATATGGATTTAGATTTCTTTGAGTCTGAGGGTGAAGAATTGATTGCGCAGTAATGATAGGTCTTAATTGGCCTAGATTAAGCTAGGACTTAGCATAAGTTAGGGTTATTCATGCATGCATACGCATTATCTGCATCTTTATCGCTTTCCTTTAGCTATGCATGAAATAATGTTATAATGTGCTGATTAAGTGCATTATGTCAATTGCAGGCAATAAGCTGATCAGGAGCTGGATCTGAAGCTGGATCATGAACAACGGGAGTTGTAGCAGACTGGAGCAGAAGGCCTAGTTTAGATGTAGGAATAATAATGTAAGGGGGTTAAAGGTTTTCTATTCTATTAAGTAGAAATAAAGGAGTAAAATGTGAAGAGCTTAGGTCCATCCTAGCCCTAGGATAGCCTAGAGACTTCCCCAAGCCTTAGCCACCCTTAGATTAGGTCACAACACCCTAGGAAGCCCTAAAACCCTAGTTCCAACCCTTCTCTGGACGTCCAGATAAGTTTTAAGACGTCCAGGACCCTTAGCCAACTCCCGCACACTTCAAACCCACTTCTGCAGTGTTAGTGGACGTCCAGACACTTTGTTAGACGTCTAATTTTTGTAGAATACCCAAAACAGAACCCGAAATCCTTCCTGACTCTGATTGTACGTCCAGACAACATGTCTGGACTTCTGATTTTTTAGTATAAGACGTCTGATTCTATAATTAGACGTCTGATACTGCTCTCCAATTCCTGTTTTGAGATTTAAGCCTTGATCTTGGATCTCTAGGTCCCTAAACCCAATTCCAACCCCATAGGAACCTAAATTAAGGTGCCCTAACCCTAGTACATCACCTCTAGACCTCCCTAAGGACCTAATTAGGTCCTCACTAAACCTAATTGACTTGGATCTTAGTCAATTCCATCAGCCTATTCAATTGGACTCATTGAGTCCTGATCTCAGCACACAATGTCCAATTGGACTCAGTGAGAGTCCAATTGACCTATACCTGACTTAATTGAGTTGTTTTACTCTCAATTAAGTTTCCACACACCCAATTAAACTTGTATTAAGTTTAATTGCACTTTACCTTAGTGAATTAGGGTTTATAACCCTAATTTGAGACCTGCCTTGACCTAAACCTACTAGAACCCAACCTAATCAACCTAGCCACCTAAGTTTCGACCCACACACACCCACACACACCCACACACACCATCCACATGAAAATATCTAGCCTAGAGTTCTCTAGAACTCTCTACCATGTTTGGTTGCCTTGGTTGCCAAAAATAGCAACCAAGAGCCATTCAATTTTTAGATGCACATTTGGTGGACCTAAAAACCACCTTCCACCCTCTCTCTCTCTCACTCTCCCACGAGCTCCCACCATAGGCCTTCTAGAGAATTCCATAATTCTCTAGAGAGCTTCCCTTAGGTCTATAAAAAGACCCCTTGGGTGGCCATTGGCACCCATTCACTCCCTTGGCAATTACTCTCCATTGGTGCCATTCACGCCACCTCCACTTAGCCACTCACTCCACCTCCACGAGCTCACTACCATCACCATGGAGGACACCATGCCGGGATGCTGGATCAACCCTACCTCTCTCCAAGGGTCGGCCTAAGCTACATTGGCCGCCCCTCATTCTCTTCTCAACCACTCCAAGGCCATCGGGGACCACCCCTGAATGCCCTCTACTCTTTTAGCTCTAGATCATGCTTTTCATAAGTTTTACTGCTTTCATTAACTACTTAGTAGAGTAGTTTCTCTTCTCCCCCAATGATGCATGCGAAATCCCCCCGTCGATTGTTGTATGCAATCGTTTTCTGGTAGCTAGGTTTAATTTAAAGCATTCCTGTATAAGCTTTTCTCTAGATTTCCTGTACAAACAACTCTCCCCCAATGAATGAATGAAAAATGCATTTATATATATATATATCTCTTTATGTGTTTGAAATCACCATGAGCTGAATGATTATTTTATTTACGTGATTTAAGTGCCTGTTCTTTAACCGCCTATATATTGTGCACCATAATACTAAGTAGAGCGGCTTTAAGATCGATTTCAAAAATAGAAACATGCCTCCCAGAGACGAATGACTGGGACTCAAGTCTCGTTATTTTACAAAATAATATTTTTGACGAATGTTTTTGTGCGACTATACTACGATTTTCGACGACTTTCAAATGCGCGAAAACGTCTTTCTGTCAAGAATCAATTAGCGAAGTCTCACGTGAGTTTATAGAACATGATTTCTGTGAAACAACTGGGCCTGAGGAATTCGATAGATCATATGATGGGCCAATAACTGAGGAAACTGATCTTATAGGGGCTTACGTGACGGATTTAGAATTGCATTTTCTAATGGATTCAATTCAATGCCCCGATTGTCAGTTACACCCAATTGAGCTTACTGACAATTCTGTTTTTGAGATAAGTAGACCCAAGTCAATTCTGATTCAGTCACATCTTTTAGACTTAGAAATTTCAGACGGGGTGATTAATATGCATGAGGTTCTGGAATTTGACATTCTGAATGAGGAGGATAGGAGCTGGGAAATTTTGATTTGGGAAGCAAACCCCGGAGGAAGTAGAAGATCGAGTCTAAGGGTTCCAATTAAGTTGAAACCATCAAACCAGGACCCTTACGACATTTTTTCTGAGGATGACCAACCTAAGCACGCATTCATTTATTATCCTTTTGAGCTTGATTTCTTTGTAACCCGACTTTTTGGTCTTGGGTTGCATCCTCATAAATTGCAGGCTCGACCCCGCTTGCATACTGATTTTAGGTTTTGGGTAATTTTTATCCAGAACCTTAGATATTCTTAACCATGAGATATGGGTTTGCATCACAATCTGGTCCACATCTGTGGACATCTGTTGGTAGGTCTTAGTTTGCATTTTTTTATTCTGATTCTGACCTGCACCTGTGAATTCTTTATTTTTCTTCTTTGTATAGTGTGCCTAGCTAAAGACACTAAATTCAGCACGTATACAGTTTTTGTTTATCTTGGAGTGGACCCATTATTCACGCAATTCAGGTGATTTCTAGTCTGCTCCACTTTGTTTCATATCTTTTTAATACAATAAGGACATTGCATTAGATAGGCATGGGGGGTGGATATTCATCTCTGAATTACTTCGTTAGCTCCATAGATTCATTTTATTTTCTTTTATATATATATAATTATGGAATTAGGAAAGAGAACTTGGGCTTTAGAAAATTTTCAATCTTAGGAAATAAAATTATATGATTTGAACACGATGACCCCTCAGGTATTCGGACTTAACCAGCCTGGGTATCCACTAAAATGTGGATTTGTTTCTCGAGTCCTCGCCATGCTAAATTTGATTTCAATTTGATTAAATAAGTTGGGGTGATAAGTACACGACTTATCAACCCGCCCTCTGATTTGAGGGAACTTTGAGTCTAAGCATCTACACACTATTGGTCACTGACTCATTGTTTAGTGGTCTTAACAGAAATTGGGTAGCTAATGAAACTTCTAGGGTGATATGGCTGGCAAGTTGTCATGAGTAACAACCCATAGGTAGGTTGTCCAAAGCCCAGTCATAGGACCACTCTCTTCTTGCTGCCTTTAGGTAAATCTTAGACCAGGGAAGACACCTACTTAAAAAAAAAAGAAGAAAGCTCAAAAAGAAAAAGAAAAGGAGAAAAGAAAGAAACAAAAAGAAATAAGCCACACTTCGCCGCACGAGTATGGCTGGCAAGTTGTCGGTGGTAACAGCTCATCGACCGATTGTCTAGAACCCAGCTCAAGAAATGCACATAAAAATTTCTAAAACACTTAGGAAGAAGTGGAGAAGTAGAATAAGCCAGGGAGATATACATCGGACTCACCCTTGTGTTGACCCCATAAAAAAATAAAAGTAGGCAGAAAGCTACCGGTCGTATAGATACATCTTCATGCAGATTTCTTTCTAAGGTCACCTAGGGGCGTAGAAACTCGAAGTCTGTTTTGAATGCCAATCAACGAGTCTATCACTTTCACAAAAAGATGCTTAGAATATAGGGTTCTCATCAAGTCTTGGTGGGTTGAGTGGCTGTAGAAAGCCACTCTTATGTAATGAGATCCCTCTTTGAATAAGAAAAAATTCAAAAAAAAAATTAGAAAAGAAGAAAAAGAGAAAAAGAGATCCCTCTTTGAATAAAGCGAGAACTTGAGGCGGTCTGCATTTTGGCAGATACCCAGGTGCTATTGTGTCTCGGTAGTTCAAGTCTTAGTTGAAACCCCCATGTAACGAAAATAACTATTGCTCAAGAAATCTGACTTAATTCTCTTATAAATAACATATAGTTATGCTAGGGACTAGCAAAAGATAAGCATGGGGGTGTGATGTAAACATGTTTATATCACATAAACTATCTATTTATGCATATTCTTAAGCATAGAATTGCATCACATACTATAAATATTGCATAACATGCATCATCTTGCATTAAGGTTAGTCTGAATACAATGTAGATTAATTGTCTCCTTGTATGGCCAGGGATAGAGCAACTTGTTAATCAGGGCCTTGGATCGAAGATCCAACCGTATGGATCTGATTAGGGCGATGATTGGAGTTCAACGACTTCAAGATCGCCTTGATTGGACATCCTAGCACCAGATAGAGACTGAGGAATCCTAAAGATCAAGGGTCAAGATGGTGTTAATTCATACTTCAGACGATAAATTCGACCACACGGATAGGTTTGAATCGAAGATCACAGCCTAACGGCGTGAAAATCGGTCCAATCTGACACTCATGGCACCATCTACAATACTCAGAAGATGGACGGCCAAGATGGCACCACGTGGCACCATCCAAGCCGCCCAACTAGTCCAAGGACCTGCCTCCACTTCTCTTCTTCACCCGCTCGACGAATCTGGGCCGTTGGATCATCATCCAACGGCCGTAGATCACGCGCGCACAAATCATGTGCTCGCCTCAAGAGGGAGCACAGCGTAGCGGTCGAGCACCCCTTCCCGAGCGAAGGGTGCATGTTCGAGCCGCGCTGCGCTTCAAATTCAGAGGGGCTGCAGGTGCGGGTGTGCCATCACAGCCATGCGATCGACATCGAGCGGCGCGGATCAGTCAATAGTGCCCACGCGCGATTAGACACGTAGCACGAACACCTGATTACACGCGGGTGCTTGACGCTGGCGAGGAGCAGTTTAAGCCGTCTAATCTCTTGATCGGACGGCTGAGTGTGCGCGAACGTGCGTATACGTTGAGAGAATGAAGGCGAGGGGGCGCGTGGGCGATGCGCACATGTCAGCCACATTCAGGTTCTGAATTAATGTTTTTGATGTTGAAATGTCCAAAATGCCCCCACTCCTTGCAACTATAAAAGGAGACCCCTACCCTACGAATTTCTCATCCCTTCTCTTCTCTCACCCCTTTCAAAGCTGTAAGAGCTTATCCCACACCCGAGATGCTCCTCTACAGTAGAAATCTTAATTTTTCCACCTTCGTCCCAGTTCGTGGAGCATCCAGCGGTTGTCCTCTCTCTGCATTCGAGAAGTGGATCTCGCAACGACAATGACGTGCTGCTTCATTCCCATTCCTCCTGCTTCGTTCTCCTTCTTCTCGCTCCATTCCCCATCTTCCAGGCATCGTCCTGTCCGACTCGTCCTCTAAGCGATCGTCGAGAAGGATGCTTCTCTCTCCATTCTCTTTACTGCTTTCTAGAGTAGATTTATTTCTTTCTAGTGTAATCATTTCCCCCTTTCTAGTCGTAATGAGTAGTGTAATGAACAATTTCTGATAATGAAATCTATGTTTATTCTACATCCCTTTTTGCTTTTATTTGTAATATTCTCTCTCCCTCTCCCTCCTATTCATTATTTGTTAAATAGATAGTTTTCGACTAGCTAATCTGTTTCGTGACAAACAAATAAAATGCGTATTTTTAATCAAACATCCACCTCCCTATGTTCGACCCGGAACTTCTTTATGACTTTTCGGTATAAATTTTATCTGTTGAATGGATTTCTTCGCAACTCGAACTACAACGACGGGTTTTCAAATCCAATTGCGAATGCGCAGCTTTCCACACCAACACGTGGACACACGCGATCTCAATCATGCGATTAGCTGTGAACGGCCCAGATCGTCCAATCGGGTGCACGCGTAATTGGACGCCCAGTTTCACACTTGATCTCACACGTAGGTGTGCGAAGCTAAAGCGGTCAAGATGCAATCTGACCCATCCGATCTCGTGATTGGATGGCTGAGACTGCTTGCACATGCGCGTGCATTAGACATGTGAGAGAGGAGGAGGCGCATGCGGCGTGCGCATAGGTTGCCCACGATAGGTCTTTAATGACGAATAAATCCATCACTAAAGACCTGATATTAATGTTTTTGAATATGGAATGACCAAATTTCCCCCAATCCTTGCAACTATAAAAGAAGACCCCTACCCTACAAAATTCTCATCCCTTCCTCTCTTCTCTCACCCCTTCCAAAGCTCTAAGAGCTTGTCCCAAATCGGGGATGCTCCATTAGAGTTAAAATTAGAATTTTCTGACCTTCTCCCCCCTTGGTGGAGCATCCTGCAATTGTCCTCTCACTCCATTCGGGAAGTGGATCCCGCGACGACAACGATGTCCCGTCTCGGCCCCAGTTCTTCTTGCTTCATTCTCCTTCTTCCTGCTTCGTCCTTCATCTTCCAGGTGCCGCCCCGTCCAGTTCGTCCTCCAAGCAACTGTTGAGGAGGATAACTTCTCTCTATCTTCTCTTTTACTGCTTTTTAGTATAGATTTTCTGCTTTCTAGTATAGATTTCCTGCTTTCTAGTGTAGTGAGTAGTTGTAATTGTAATGAACATCAGTTTGTGGTAATGAAATCCATGCTTATTCTATCTCTATTTTCTCTTTATTTGTAATATTCTCTCTCTGTCTTCTATTCTTTATTCTTTAAGTAGATAGTTAGTTTAGTTTTAATTCGACTAGCTAATCTTCTTCGTGACAATTAAACAAACGAATATTTTTAATCAAACGTAGCCTCCCTGTGTTCGACCCAGAATTTCTTTACGAATTTCGATAAAATTTTATCTGTTGACTAATTACTTGGCAAATCGAACTACAACGGGTTTTCAAATCCAACTCTGATCACTAGTTTTCTACTTTCAACAATCAAACACACCACTTTTTTTCGAGCCCCTCTTGACTTAGGTACCTCCATTAATATCATTCCCCCAATCTTATTCAAGAAATCTTAATTCGGTGATTTTAAACCTATTAAGATTCAATTTCAATTGGAAGACCGATCTATCATTCAACCACGAGGAATTTTTGAGGATAGTATGGTTAAGGTCCAGAATTATCTATTTCTGGTAAACTTTCTGGTCCTTGACATAAAGGTACCTGATGCTCTCATTAATTCCATCCTTGGAAGACCCTTTCTGATTACCGCAACAGCTAATATCAACTCTCATTCTAGGAAAATGAATGTAAGTTGCAGTAACCAGATTTTTTCATTAGATTTATTTCAAGCTTCCAAGAGGTCCATTGATCATGACATTTTTTAGGACACTAATAATACAATGGAAGCAATATTTGAGAAGTCGATGTTGATCAAATCCTACTCATCTCTGACCACCATGGATCTAGATTTTATTAATGATTATGTGATCCAAAACTTTTCAGATCAACTAGGGTTTGACTTTTATTCTTTCAATCTTCCTGATTTTTCACCAAAAACATCCACACTAACTTCACCCACCCTACATCTCACTGACTACTTTCTCCCTCCCTTTCCATTGGACCTACCACTTGACCCACATGACTCTGGCATCTTACATGAACTTAAACCATGGCAAGACCCGGGTCATTCTTCCATTTTTCCATTTCATTTTGATCCTGATTTCTTGACCAATCATCTTCTTAGGGATCTTGAGGAAGACACATTTCTTGAGGACATTCAAGTATCCAACTATTTATAAGATTGTCCGTCTTCTGTGCATACCTTCACGCCCAGCTGAATGGTGTTAAAGATAGCACTGGATGGGAGGTAACCCATCATTTTTCCTACTTTCTTTTTCCCTTTCTCTTTCTAGGTTTTAACCATCCTAAACCCGATCGCCTTTCATTAAGGTGATTCCTTCTCCCTCCTAATGCATGAGGACATTGCATATCATAAGCATGGGGGGTGTTTTTAAAATTTTGACGATCGATTTAAGATTTTCAAAACCTAAAAATATGCATTTTTTTTCTTTTGTCATTTTCTTGTTTCCTGCTTACATACTCAAAAACAATTAAAAACATTGAAAACTTTTTGAGAAAAATTTTAAAATCGAGACTAAGGATGATAACTCACTTTTGCTACAATAGGATTTTATCTTTAACAAACTAGGGATGAGGATACGGATCTAATCATTAGAATTTCAGAGTCTATTTTTAGACTAGATCAGATATCCTTCTCTAAAATTTCACCTAAACTCATGATAGTTCAGGTGACTTAATCCTCTTTTATAAAATGGAAAGTATCTGTCTTAGTTTCTGATTCAAAAACTTGCATTTCATGTGAAACTTCCTATGTCAAATTTCACACACAAGCTAACACCTAAAAACAACTAAAAATTAGAAAAACCCCCTTGTTTGGCCTTAGCAAAAGTCTGAAGCAGTTCATTGGTTTGAGTTCCCACTGTCGAGAAGGAGGAAAATGCCTCCTTTAAGGATGCGATGTCAACATGTTATCTCCTTGTCGCTGCTTTATATCTATATTACATATCTTTAGACGGAGCATTAAAGCGCATTTTTGCAGCTCAAGTGTCTTGGACAATGCTCTACCTATAGTGTTGGAGCAAGAGCTTGAGTTTGCTTAGAGCGCCCCTTTACACTGCATTGTGCTTTGAGGTTGTGAGCTCTTGGGTGGTGTCATGGACAGTGCTGTCTCGAAGTACTCATGCCAGAGCCCCCTCGAGGATTGGTAATGGGAATGATGATCCCGACACATCTATTGTAAGACTAGGCTAAAAATAAGCATGGGGAAAAAAAGAAAAAAAAAATTAAACCAAAAACACGCCCTTATAAATGCTAGCTTTTCACAAGCATGGACACAAAGTTTTAAAAGTTATTGTAAGTTGCAAATTAGTTTCAAGAGCTAGAAAAATCCTAAAAATAAAAACTTCAAGTCGTCTGAATTAACAAGGGGTTAATCTGTGAATATTTTGGAGGATATATTGATCATGTTTTTGTCTAATTTTTGGATTCGAAAATAAATCCCAATGTTTATCCTTAACAAATCCCGTACCTCCTGTGTCTGGATCATTCTATGTCCCGTAATCTCTTTCTCCTCAAAAGTCGAAAAAATTAGACTTCCCAAAAATTTTGTTTTGTAAAAATTAAAGTTTCGCTAGGAGACTAGCAAAAGATAAGCATGGGGGTGTGATAAACGTCAGTTTATCATCATTCGTATGCATTAAAACAAACTTAGCTCTTAGGATTTTTCTCCGCAAATGGGTCTTTGGGTTGCATTTTGGAATTAATTAGGTTAGGCATGCATTGCATTTTTTATTGTGTTTTTGATGTGTTTTTGTAAGTGTTAGGGATAAACAGATTGTCAAATACCTAGAACCCTAGCACTTAGGAAGGCAACTGGTGAAGGAGAAGCTTAAACCAGCTAGAACTTAGCTTGATCCAGCTCACCATAGCTGTAATCCAGCTCACTTGAACTAGGGTTAGCTCATCCTAGTTCCATTCAGCTCATCTCAGCTGAATGGCAGCTTAAGAGAGCTCATCTTAGCTCACCTTAACTCAAGTCAGCTCAAATCCAGTTCAACTTAGCTAGGTCTAGCTCATCTCAGCTCCTATCAGTTCACTAGAAACTCTAGCTAGCTCAGCTAAGTTGACTGGAGTTCACCTTAGCTCAGGACTAGCTACATCCAGCTCCACTCAACTCCAATTGGCTGAAGATGACTTCATCTTATCTCAGGAAGCTCAAGTATAGCTCCCGGGGACTCAGCTTAGCTCAACTTAGTTGAGCTAAGCTACCTTAGCTACCTCAACTAGCTAGGTCCTCCTCGGGATTGCAATGTTATAGCTAAGTTTGGTATTAGGTTGTGTATATGATGCTGGGGCCAGGGTTTTAGGGTTTGAGTTGGGGGAGGGTTAGGGTGGTTGGGTTGGGCTAGGGTTTGGACGGTTGGTTTCGGTTAGGGTTTAGGGTTTAGGATTTGACTTGAGCCATGGTTTGCACATTTGGTTTGGGTTAGAGTTTGGGAATGTGGTTGTGTTGGGTTGGTTCGGGTTGTGCTATGGTTGATAAATCATTCTTAAATTATCCTTTTGTCTTCCATTTAAGCGTATCCTCCTAGGGTTTAGGATTAGAATTTTTTATTTAATTAATTTTACTTTTAAAATTGTAGGTTATCAGTGTCGGGTACACTCGGAGGCTTGAGCAGTTTGAGGTTATCAGTGTCACCCGTCAAGACTTATGATCATATTATACAGACAATGCAGGAAGTGTATGTATACCTCACTTACATGCATAATGTGTTGTCTTTGTAGCATGTCATAAGACTCGATCGACTTTAGTTCAGTGAACTACCAAACTAAAGAAGGTCTTTAAAGATTTGATCTCAACTTAGCTTTGCTCATTACATGTAACCATATGCGGTGAAATTTCGGTTGCTTCTTCCTGTTCTTCTACGATATACCAACTAATTTTATCTAGTTTCCTGCGGTGCCCTTAATTGGGTGTTAAAGGAAATCTACTTAAGGTTAGTATTGGGGGGTATATTGGAGAAGTGCAGGGAGATGCTGCCAAAATTTCACCACACTAAGGTTACATGTAATGAGCAAACCTAAGTTGTGATCAAATCTTTGAGAATGAGATATAAAGTGAAAATCTTAATCAGGATACACATCATTCGGTCATTTCCCTTCCTAATAAGTGATTTGTTTACATTATATTTTAGGTTATAATGGATAAATCTTGGTTTGGATTGCGAGGTTCAGATTACGCCAGATATAAAGATGGAGTAATTTCATTCCTGGATTGGACCTTTGATGACGATAGGAAGATATTTAGGCGAGGAGGTCAATTTGAGAATATCTTCTACCCATGAAGAAGATGTTTGAATGGTTCCTTGCATGATCGTAATACTATGCTCGAGCACTTGATTTGTAAGGGTGGTGGCAGCATTACACTACTTGGGTAGCTCATGGAAAGGAATTGACTGAGAAAGTCATAAACAATGAGAGCACTGTTGATGAAGAGATCGATGAGGAAATTGGTGATAGTGGAGGTGAAGAAATACAGTGTCAATGGGTGGGCGAACGGGTCGGGATGGCTGTTGCGAACGATTTCAAGCTCTGGTACAAGTACTAGAGGTCGAGTCGGCTGTTCCAACTCTGAACTCAAAGTGCAGTAAACGTAAAGCTCAAAAGAATGATCAGAAGGATCTCAGGTTTTTTGAAATGACAAGTTGCCTCCCGTTAAGCGCTACATTCAATGCCTTCAGCCAAGCAAAAAGTGGTCATGGAGGAGTGGTCAAATTAGATGAATTTTGTAGAATAAGCACCTTGATCAAAAGCCTGGTTGGTCCAACCAGGTGCTTGTTTAGATCGATAGGCTGATGATGCAGCCCAAACCCAATCTAGTGTGTTGATGGATGTGGATCAAGAGATATGGTGCCCACCAGATATTCTAAAGCTCAAATGGATGTGGAAATGAAAACCTAGGGTTTGGCTGATTCGAATCAGCTTGGTCAGAGTAGGGATCCTCAAATGAAAAAGAGTCTGTCGAGGATGTAGGAACCCTACGAAAGTGATCAGAGAAAGATGGGATGTGTTTATCAATCTGATCGATGTCTGAATCCCAATTAAAAGATGGAGAGTAATCAGGCGTGACCGGATCAGAGAGAGGAGATTCAGAATAGAAATTGATTCCAGTTGCGTGTCGAGGGTGGGATCAGATTTGAGCGGGTTCCGTATGTGCTGTAGAAAAGGTGGCTTCCAAGAGAACTGTGTGTGAGGGCTCCTCTAGAAAAGGTTCAAAGGTAGGTGTATCTAGAGAGTCTTTATAGAGCCCATCAAAATCAAATGTAAATGCCTGGAGAGTGCTTATAGGATCATGAAAATCAAAGTCAAGAAAAGATTCAAACTCTGAATTACATACACACTCGGCACTTGTAGTTTCTAAATCCTGTAGATCATAAAGGAATGATTCCATCTAAATGGAACCGGATTTTGAATCAATGATCTCAGAATCAAGGACCTCAGAGTCAGAGTCGAAGAATGGATCATGGATGCTGAGGTCGTAAATTGGCTCATAGTCGCCAGGAAACAAAGATTCTCTGAAACTAGAGTAAGATTCGAAATCGTCGGAGAACTTGCGAAGATCATGTTCTGAACTTGATTCCAAATCAGACATTCCACCACAGAGTGAATCGATATGTGGAGAAGCAGCAACCTGACTTGGATCTAACCTAAACTCAGAATCCGAACTCAAACAGGTGTCCCTGTTAGGCATGTGCTTGGGTTTTTGGCTCCTAGGAGAGACGCAATTGAATCCCAACTCTTCCAGCTCCTTGGTTTCTGTGTCGTAAATTGTCGTGACTTCCAAAAAATCGATCTGTGTCTCAGAGGAAGTTGGAGAGGTGTATTCATCAAATACAGGTCCAAGATCATATTTCAAATTCAAAATCTGACTTTCATCATTTTGGGCCTCATGATTATACCAAGTAGGCTCGAATCCAAATTCTAGGTTAAGGGTAAGGATTGGATCACTAGAATCTAGGCTAGGCTCTATAGGGATGTCAGACTCATTCTCGAGAGTCACCTTAACAGGATAAGGCTCGGGATTTACATTCCCGAGAATGTCTGTGTTAAGCTGATCATCACAGGTGTCGGGGAAATCTAAGCTTGGTGAACCAGGCTCTTGATTTTCTAGGGCTGGCTCAAAATCGAGAACACCTGCAATTGGATCCTCCCCACCGTCATTAAGATAAGGAATGTCAATTACTATGAAATTTGAATCTTAATTCATTCGAGTTGGGGGTCCATAACAACTAGGATCATCTAACGCAGGCTCAAGAGAAGCTTTAGAATCACTCCAAGATGCCTCATCAATGGATTTTCTTAATAGGCTTAGAACATCTGCACGTTGCTCAATGATATCTTGGTGTATCTTCCAAAGTGATGGATTTGCAAAGCAATGTAAATCCTCTATTCTATGTAATTCGTAAACTTCATTGAATTATGGTATGAGGGTCTCTTGGGTTGAACCATTTCCTAGTTGAGTAAGCAATAGTTTAACATGGTTCATAATGAATTCTATTGTTTCTGGGACATTAACCTGAATCATGCTGGCTGGATAATCTTCAAAATATCTAAGTGCAGCCTCAATTACTTTGTCTTTTATGATCATTTTGGATTCAGATTTCCTAACTGGCCTTTCCCAAGTTTCCAGGTTGTAAAAATCAGGTGGTGGAATCAAGGTGTAGAATCACACTCAAGATCATATTGGAATTTGATTAGATCTGAAAGAAATTCCTAGGAAAATCTAATGAGGTCTCTTAGGTTAAAAACCTAATGGCCTTCCTGTGTGTGTGCTCTAGAGAAAAAATGAGGGACTAGATGTTGTTTGGACCCAATCAAGGCACCCAAAGATTTTTGGATGACTAAGGCAATTTCGAGGTGGTTGATACTTCTGAATAAGAAATCTGCACATCCGAGAAATACTTGGGCAGCCAGGAAGGGAGAGACCCGCAAAGACCCCTACACGGTAGAGCATCCCCACGGGTTATAGGGTTTCCCCCACCTGACCTTCCTTGTCACTGCAATTCGAAGTAGACTAGAATGCATGGTCTTAAGATCTTACGTCTACCAATTTATTCCTAATTTGTGCCTTGGATTTCACTTGATTAGAAGTTGATTTGACATGTGACCTAATTTGGAGGTTGGTAGGCCCATAAAGAAGACCAACTTCACCTGACCTGCTCTAAAGATGGCAAAATGAAATCTAGGTCAATACCTAGAAATCACCCTAAATGACTCAGTTTATTAGGTCCAAGATTTTAGGGTTCAAGTGAATTTAGAGCCTGATTTTTAGGGTTCTTAATTAGATCTTCTCAAATAGGGGCTTGGGTAGCACACAAATGCGGGAGGGTTAATTTCCTTTAATGCTGGCAAATGTGAACTAACACAAATGCAGGCTCTATTTCAAGTCTAATAAATCCCAAAATGTACACCTTGGACTTCAAACAAGAAGGTGAGTAGTCCAAGATGCTCAGAATTTAAGAGTAATCCCCAATAGGTACAGGCAATTTGGGTAGGGAATTCTAAACAAAATCGCTTCACACTTCAATCAGATACGAAAATTTTTTCGCAAATCAGAAAACTTGCCTTTTTTTAAAAGATGATTTACTATGAAAATAAAGCAAGTAGTTCCTAATTAGTTTTGTTTCCTTTTCTCTCTTCCAAGGATTAGGATATTAGGGAAGAAGAGAGATTACCTGCCCTGGAGTGGTTGAATTGCACGAAAGTTCGCCTCGTGAAGTACCTCGCAAAATCACAATAAACAAACAGGGCAAGTTAGTGCTTAAATATAATCAATTAAATCAATGACTAACGGTGAATTGTGCGTTGCTCCTCAGCAACGATGCTAAAATGTTGAACACAGGAAATTCAGAAGATTAAAGTGTCTCATTGCAGTAAAGTTTCCTAAATCGCTCTTCAACAAATAGAATTTATTACTCGAATTCAAAAAGTATCCGAGGTCGAACAGAGGGAGCAAATATGAAATTCATGCACTAATCTTTAATTAAAATTAATGAGCATAATTAATTGAGTATTCAAAATAGCTATTCAATGAATAATAACCTGTCACATTATTTATTCAATGTATCTAGAGATTGCATGGAACAAAAAGAGAATAAAAAATAATGGTGATTTAGATCACCACTATTCCTCTTAATTAAGCATGCATGCAATTATTCAATTAGAATTCAATTGTAAACTATAGTACTTAAATTATTCAACAGTAATTTAAATAATGCCACAGTATTCTCAATCAGGTCAGACGTCGAGTCTGATGACCATACGACTTAACAGCACAAGCACCAGGCTTGTTAAAGCCTTTCCTCTTCTTTCTCTCTCTCCTTGCCTTCAGCTTCTCTTTCTTCCCTTCGCAGCACAAGGGAAACAACCTCTTCTACGGCTAAGTGTCACACAGGGACATTCTTCAGAGAGCAAAACCCCACTTCCCCGCACACACTCTCTCTCTTTCTTTCCTCTCTCAAACCCAACGCATAGTCGAATCCAAACTCAAGCTAGTCGGGTCATGAGCATAAGGGACCAGGCCCACGTGGTGTAAACCGCGGGCGAGGCGTGTGTTCACAAGGCGAAATCGATGTTTAAAATAATCGCATTGCAGTATAGTCGAAATTGCTTTGAGAACAAATATAATTTTTATTACTCGAAAAAGTTCCGAGGTCGAACATAGGGAGCTATATGGGATTTAGAAATCAAGATCACAATTCAAACTTAAAAGAATATGCAATAATATCAGTATCAATGTGCAAAAATATGGGAGTAAAATGGTGATTTAGATCCCCAAATACTCTTACAATATCACCAAGAAACTCAATGTAAATGTATATGCAATGAGAGCTAATTCGTCTGATGAGGAAATCAGACTACTTAAAGTTGTCTACTTTCTTCTTCTATTTTCTTCTTCTCTGTGTTTGCTTTCTCTGTCTTCTCCTTTCTTCTTTTTCTCTTCTTCAACTATGTCCTCTTCCTCTCTTTTTCTTCTCTTCAGGCCTTCACCTCTTCTTCTTCTCTTTTGCTTCTTCTGCCCTTAGCTCTTCGTCTTCTTTCTTCTTTCCTTGTTTGACTCTTCCTTTCTTCTTCTTCTTCTTCTTCTTCTTCTTCTTCTTCTTCTGCTTTGGCCTCCTCCTCTCCTCTTCTTCTTCTTCTTCCTTCTGCCTTTGGCTTTCTTCTTCTTCTTTAGCTTCAGGCCTCCTCCTCAGAATTCGGCTAAGTGTCAGCCGGAGGTTCCTGTAGCAAAACCCTCCCCCTACCCACGCAACTCTCCTCCCTTTTTCTCTCGTAGGATCTGCTCTCCCAGAGCCATAGGTGTTCGAGTTATCGGGTAGGGCACGTACCAAGATCCAGGCCCATCAGTGTGTGGTGGTGAGCAAGGAGTGTAGGTCGGGTTGGGTCAGGCCAAGTCCGCGGGAAAGGTGTCACGAACGAGGCTGAGTGAAGGTGAGAGGGACCTCACCCCGTGGTAATTGAGGTGAACAGTTATAGGTAGTTTTGCAATTTATGCGAGTGCGGGCGTCTCTTCGAACCCGAGGTGGGACTAAATGTCCCACCTTCCTTCCACGCAGCGCAATAGAGAGCATCCTTCACAATTGCCTCAACTGCTGAGGCTTTCGACTGCAATTGAGGTCTTGGGTGCGTGCGCAAGAGACTTCCGCACACCCTGGGTCTTCAACCTGGGACAGCAAGCACCTGGGGCAACCTCAAGCAAGCTTCGAGCTTGCTCGCCAATGGGGAACAAGGCCTGCTACCTGAAATCAGTAGAACGGACTCTCAGCTACGTCAAAGCATTCAGGGAGCGTTGCCGGAGCACGACGGATGTGTTGGGGGTGGTGGCGTGGCGTGACAGTGGTCGTGAGTGCGTGCCTAGGGAAAACTGTGTGCGTGTGATTGGGTGTGTTCCGGGGTGCTTGTGAGTGGATGTATGGGTGAATGAGGAGAGGGGAAATGCTTAGTGAGGTATGGTGAAGGGTTTAGGCTTGTCAGCGAGGGTTTTGGTGGCCTGTGGAGGTGGAATGGCCTCGCCGAAGGGGGTGGTCGAAGATGGAGGAGATGGAGGTGTGAAGGGGTGTCAGTGGCAGATTTTTGAAAGTAAAGGGTGGAGAAGGAAGTAGAGGGGACAGGGGACTTAGCTAGGAAGTTGCTGAACAAAGGGAGGCAGTGAGGGCATCGGGTCTGGTGTGGCTGAAGCTGGAGTGAAGGCAGCTCCAATGAGGTGGGAACGACGAGGATGAAGAGGAACGGGTGTCTGTTGGTATGGTGAGACAGGGAGAACAAGGAGGAATCCACCGTAGGTATGGCAGTCGGATGATGAGAAAGAATAAGGGGATCGCCAGATGTCAAGGAGCCTTCAGCCGTGAGAAGGAGAGATGAATTGAGGGGAATCATGGTTGAATTTAAGCGTGGAGAATGCGAGAGGATCTGGGCTTCTTTAAATAGGGATCTGAGTTGCGGTTAGGGCTTGGGAAGCAAGCTTCCCAAGATTGGAAGGTCGCTGGACTTGAGAGCTGTTAGGATACCCAAATCTCTTATGCGTTCGCATGAGAGATTGGGAGGGAATTATAGCTCATCAATGGGTTCATACTGAAGGGAATTTCTTAGAGAATCTCCCTTCCAATTTTGGAAGGGATTCTCCAAGTAATCAAGGAGATATTCCATGTCAAAGGTTGCCGGAGTAGGTTTCCTCCGCGATAATGGTGGAGGGACTTAAGTGTGAAGATGATGAAGAAGTTAGGAGGCTATTTGCAAGGTTTTTGAAAGTTAGGGGTAAAAATGTAATCAGATAGGACCTTTTTGCAAACTAGGTCAAGACAAGTTCCCCTTGGGTCCAAATTTTGGTACAAACCTAATTTGGACGTAAGAAATCCAATGGCGAAGTTGGATTTTGGTTTTGACCACTTTTGAATGGGTAATTTATGCAAAAGCCTAAATTAAGCTAAATATCTATCTAAGACTCCATTTTAGGTCAAGATGAGTTCTAATGGTCAAATTGAAAGTACTAAGCCCTAGAGAATATTTTTCTATGATTTTTAGAGGGTTTAAGTGAATTTTATCCTGATCAGAACCTCGGTTAATTAAGTGGGTCTTTTTTTAGGCTTTTAAAAGTCATTTAATTCTAAGAACACACACAAACCCTTTTCTGTCTGATCCAACCCACTTGTTATCTTATTAAGACCATTTGACCTTTATTCAGCCCTTGAGAAAACCCATGGTTGTACTGCATCCAAGATGTGATGGTAAAATTATAGTTTTACCCCTAGTTTCTTATTTTTCTCTCAGAATGGTTATGCAAAGAATTTTGACCTTCAGTTGGTTATGTAGGAGAATTTATTGACTTCATTGGGTCAAAATGAGATAGTTAGGACTCATGATGGTATTCCCATCAGTGTGCTAATAGGTTGGGTAATTGGTGACAAGTGTATGGGGACCCGAACCCCTGTGCTTGGGCGATAAAGCCACAGCACAAAATCAACTTATGCGTAGTTGTGCAGGCATCTGTTCACATGTGGCACTAATGCCACGCCTTCTTGGCATGTGCCGGCGGCAGGGAGACGCCTACGCACGTCGCTTGATTTTCAGCCGTCCGATCGTGAGATCGGACGGCTTAAAATCGCGCCTTCACCGCTGCCGCCCGCCTCCGCGTACGATCGCGCGTTCACCAGAGCGTCCAATTGCGCGTCGGCGCTATCGGGCGCGCGCGGCCGTTGGATCGCGATCGTGCGGTCAATTGGAGCGCGCCCGCCCGCCTCAGAAATTGCTTGGCGAGGCTTGAACGCGCGCCAGCGCCTCGCGATAAGGCGCTGGACCGCTGCGCTGCCTCGCCCAAATGGTCGCGCGGATGCTTTTAAAACGATGCGTCCACAGCCGTTGGATTGAGATCCAACGGCGGAGAGGGGATGGGTGCGCGGTCTTCATAGAGTGTAGGCGGCCGTTTGGGCGGCCGGGATGGTGCCACGTGGCGCCATCTTGGCCGTCCATCTTCTGGAAGTTGTAGATGGTGCCACGGATGTCGGATTGACTCGATTTTTGTGTCGTTGGGCTGCGATCGTCGATCCGAATTCATCCGTGTGATCAGATTTTCCATCTGAAGTGCGGATTTACACCATCCTGGCCCTTGATCTTCTAGGGTTCCCTGGTCTCTATCTGATGCTACGGATGCCTGATCAGGGCGATCTTGGAGTCGTTGAACTCCAATCGTCGCCCTGATCACATCCATACGGTTGGATCTTTGATCCGAGGCCCCGATAAAATGTTTGCCCTGTCCAAGCACATAAAAGGAGACAATTAACCTTCATTTTATTCAAACTACTCTAAATGCAAGATGATGCATGTTATGCAATATTTATATTATGAAATGCAATCCTATGCTTAAGAACATGCATAAATAGACATTTTAAGTAGTGTAAATGTGTTTACATCAGGCGCGCTCCACGCGCTATTGCACACGCGGCGTAATGCAGTATCGCACGCGATGGGGAGCATGTTGAAGAGGCGGGCGTAGCGCGATCTGAGCCGTTCGATCTCGCGATCGGACGGTTGAGGATGGCTGAATGTGCACGTGCGTTGCGCGCACAGGTAAGCAAGCGGGCGCGCGCGTCGCCCACTACACCCACCTTCAGACCTTTAGCGACGATTTTATCCATCACTAAAGGTCCTAAATTAATGTTTTTAAAGATGTAATGACCAAATTGCCCCCACTCCTTGCAACTATAAAAGGAGACCCCCTCCACACGAAATTCTCATCCCTTCCTTCTCTTCTCTCCCTCTACAAAGCTCAAGAGAAGCTTGTCCCACACCTGGGATGCTTCTCGCGAGATAAAGTCAATTTTTTCGTCCCCCTTTCGGAAGCGGATCCTGCGACGACGACGACGTGCTGCCCCGTTTCCGTTCTTCTGCTTCGTCCTCCTTCGTCCTGCTTCGTCCTCCTTCGTCTAAGCATCGTCCCGTTCGACTCGTCCTCCAAGCGACCGTCGAGGAGGATATCTCTCTCCCCATTCTTTTTACTGCTTTCTAGAATAGATTTACTGCTTTCTAGAGTAGTTCGGCTCGTCCTCCAAGCAACCGTCGAGGAGGATATTTCTCTCTCCATTCTTTTAATGCTTTCTAGAATAGATTTACTACTTTCTAGAGTAGTTTGGCTCGTCCTCTAAGCAATCGTCGAGGAGGATATTTCTCTCTCCATTCTTTTAATGCTTTCTAGAGTAGATTTACTTCTTTCTAGTGTAATTGTTTTCTGCTTTCTAGTTGTAATGTTTAGTGAAACAAACAATCTCTTTAATGATGAATTCCCTGTTCATTCTACATCTCGTTTTGATTTCTATTTGTAATATTCTCTCTCTCTCTTCTATTTATTGTAAATAGTTAGATAGCTTTAATTAATTGAATTATTTCGTGACAAATAAAACAAATGCGTTGTTTTTAAATCAAACGTCCGCCTCCCTGTGTTCGACCCGAAATTTCCATTTCGGTATAAATTTTATTTGTTGAACACGAGTTCTTCACTTTAAAGCTACAACGACAAGGTTTTGAAAACCAAACACGTTAGCGTAGCAACTCGCACGTTCAACATTTTGGCGCCGTTGCCGAGGTGGTGACGCTATTTGATTTTTCTTCGTGTTTTTACAACTTACGAATCATTTACCTCACTTCTCTCCTTATTGTAATTGTAGGTACTCTTTTGAGACGAGAAAAAGCAGTAGATTGGAGCAAAGTGCTGTGGAAGATTTTGTAAGTTATCCCCATTCTTCCCCCCTCCATAGATTTCATTCGCCACATTAAATCAAATTCCAATTAACCTAGGCGTTTGCATAAATCCTAGGAATAGTTTGGTTGTTTGGATTCTCACTTACATTCATTCCACCCTCATTTATATAAAAAAAATAAAAAGATAATCTTGTGGGGTAATTTTCAACAAACACACAACGTACACCCACATTCAAGGCACTTAACCGAATTGATTTGTTTCTACTCAATCGGGTTCTGATCTATGGAATCAGTACACACAAAGCAACACATAAAAGAGTAGAAATCATTCTAGGTTAACCATCTTTGAGTGCCTAACTTAGTGGTGCATTTGTGGCCAATTGTTTGAGTTATTTGGGCCGCACCACTTTACTTAAAATCAACTCATCAAGTAGCTGCCACATAGGTTTAACTCTTAGGGATTTACCAGGCACTCCACATTCTTTTTAAGTTTTAAAGGAAAACATTTTCACCCGTGCTTTCAAAACCTGGTGTGCGAACGAAACTTGTTTGAAAACACCTAAAGTTGAATCCTAAAAGCTACTAAGCAAGATTTGAACTCTAAAATTCACCACATCAAAAATAATCTTGCTTGAAAATCACTGGTTGTGCACGCACACACAAATTAATCAATCATTAAGGGCACAACCTAGATAAAGGGCCCATTACATTCTAAAGCACATTCAAACCTAGCCCTAAATAAAACAGAGTAGAAGTTGGATTTAAGGATTCGACTCGCTCTTCAGAGCCCAGAACAAGATTATTTTCGATTAGTTTGTTTCTACTGTTCAATCTGATGTCTAGCTAGGGGAGTAGAATCAAACAATCGCAGTTGGGGGGTACACTAGGAACCGGAGGCGCAAGCCGAAGGAAGAACCTTCTCCCCAGTCCCTTCTTCTAACAGGTTGGATTGAACAGACATAAGTAGATTAAATCGTTCCTTTATCTCAAGATGGGTTTTGGGAGTCTGTAGGTCTGTAGGCTAACCCACTTAAGGACAGGTTTGATTGTTTGTATTGCAGGGCGCCTTTCTTCCTCCCGTCTCTCATGAATCCTTCCACATATTACACGCATTCTCGCTCTTTCCCTCATGTTTTGAATTATCCTCAACATGACGATTATCCCGACTTGTACTGTAATCAACCATCAGTTAGTTGGGATAACTCAGATTGGGGATACAGTTTTGGACCTCCTTGTTTAGGGTCTAACCCTGAATACTATGATTGCGATTTCTATCCTTCTCAAAGCCACATTGATTTTAGATCGTCAACCTTTCATGAACAACCTAATACGATCTGCAATCAAGAAGGATACACTGATCCTTACCCATCCTCTGATTACACTGCCTATAGGTCATCACCACCTTTTGAACAATCTGAAATGACCTATTATCAGGAAGGGTGTAACGAATCTCAATTCATTAATTCCCTTGCTTTGACCCCAAACTCGCCCAACCCTGGACCAACTCATTTGGTTCAGGGTAACCAGGTTCAAGATAAGGTTCTGGCTAACTTGAGGAATATCATTCAATCTTTAGAAGTTCAGCCAATACCTTGCATTGAGAAATTGGAACCCCTGATTGAAATGATTGATAATTTGAACAAGATTTTGTTGGATTGGCTCCAGGATGTTAAGGATAAGAATCCGAGTGAGTTTCTACTTGGGAAATTAGCGAAATTGAGGATGAGATTCATGGTCGCTTTGATTCAATCATGGGATGATTCCCAGGATGAACTCCCTTAAGGAAAACCAATGACAGAACCTGCTCAGGCACCTGTTGGGGGGGACACGTGTTACGAGGCTGACCAGATTGAATTAAAACAACCAATTAAGGATGATCTGATTTCTTCACTTGAGATCCCTGAGTCGGGGTACGAGAAAACGTATGTCTCCATGGATCAGAAAGTGACAGATGATTTTGAGACATACATTAATACGGATCCTGATTCTGATGGTGAAGATTCGATTTGCAAAGTCTCACATGAGTTTACAGAGCATGATTTTTGTGAGACGATTGGGCCTGAGGAATCTGAAAAATCATTTGATAGCCCAAGAACTGAGGAGACTGATCTTATTAGGGCACACATTACAGATCCAGAATCGCATTTTCTGAAGGATTCAATTAAATGCCATGATTGTCAGTTATACCCCGTTGAGTTTATTGATGATTCTATTTCTGAGATAATTAGACTCAAGTCAATTTTGATTCAGCCACATCATTTAGACTTGGAGATTTCAGATGGGGTGATTAACATGCAAGAGGTCTCGGAATTTAACATTCTAATTGAGGAGGATGGGAGTTGGGAAGTTCTGATTTGGGAAGTTAACTTTGGAGGAAATAGAAGATTGAGTCGAAGGGTTCCTTTTAAGCTGAAACCATCAAACCAGAACCCTTACGACATCTGTTCTGAGGATGTCCAACCCAAGCACGCATTCAATGATTATCCTTTTGAGCTTTAATTCTCTGTAACCCGACTTTTTGGTCTTGGGTTGCATCCTCATAAATTGCAGGCCCGACCCCGCTTGCATACAGACTTTAGATTTTGGGTAATTTTTATTCAGAACCTAAGATATTCTCGATTATAGGGTATGGGTCTGCATCACAATTTGGTCCACATCTGTGGACCTCTGTTGATAGATCAAAGGATTCTTTTGTTTATTCTGATTTTGACCTGCACCTGTGAATTCTTCATTTCTCTTTTTTGTATAGTGTGCCTAGCTGAAGGCACTAAATTTAGCACATATACAGTTCTTTTTAGTTTCTATCTCGGAGCGAACTTGACATTCACGCAATTCAAGTACTTTCTATGCTACTCCACTCTGTTTTATGCCTTTTTAATACAATGAAGACATTGCATTAGATAGGCATGGGGGGTGGATATTCATCTCTGAATTTATTCGTCAGCTCCGTAGATTTATTTTATTTTCTTTAAAAAAAAAATTATGGAATTAGGAAAGAGAACTTAGGTTTAAGAAAATTTTCAATCTTAGGAAATACTACATTATGATTTGAACACAAAGACCCTTTAGGTCTTTGGACTTAATCAGCCCGTGTATCCACTAAAATGCGGATTTGTCTTTCGAGTTCTCACCAGCCTTAAATCTATCGTAATTGGAGTAAATAAGTTTGGGTGATAAGTACATGACTTATCAACCCGCCGCCTGATTTGAGGAAATTTTGAGTCTTAAGCATCTACACACTTTCTTTGCATTAACTCTTAGTTCGGCGATTCTAATAGAAATTGGGTAGCTAATGAACCTTCTAGGGTAATATGGCTAGCAAGTTATCGTGGATAACAGCCCATAGGTAGGTTGTCCAGAGCCTAGTCACTAGACCTTTCTCTTTTTGCTGCCTTTAAGTAAATCTTAGACCAGGGAAGCCACCTACTTAGAAAAGAAAAGAAAAAAAATCAAAAAGAAAAGGAGAAAAGAAAAGGAAAAAAAGAAATAAACCACACTTCGCCGCACGAGTATGGCTGGCAAGTTGTCGGTGGTAACAGCTCATCGACCGGTTGTCCAGAACCTAGCTCAATAAATGCACTAAAAATTCCCAAAACACTTAGGAAGAAGCAGAGAAGTAGAATAAACCGGGGAGACATACACTGGATTCACCCTTGTGTTGACCCCGTAAAAAAATAAAAGTAGGCAGAAAGCTACCGGTTGTAAAGATACACCTTTAGGTAGAATTCTCTTGTAGGTCACCTAGAGGCGTAAAAATCCGAGGTCCGTTTTAATTGCCGATCAACGAGTCTATCACATTGACAATAAGATGCTTAAAACTTAAAGTTCTCATCAAATCTTGGGTGAGTTGAATGGCTGTAGAAAGCCACTCTTAAACCCTAAAACTTGAAAATTCAAAAAAATTTAGAAAAGAGGAAAAAGAGAAAAAGAAAATTTTCTTTGAATAAGGCGAGGGCTTGGGGCGGTCTGCATTTTTGCAGATACTTGGGCACTGTTGTATCTTTGAAAGTTCATATCCTAAGTAGACAGTTTCTTAATGATTGAAAATAACTCATGGCCAAATAATCCAACCTAATTCTTTTATAAATAACATATAGTTTTTGCTAGGGACTAGCAAAAGATAGGCATGGGGGTATGATGTAAACATGTTTACACTACTTAAGATGTCTATTTATGCATGTTCTTAAGCATAGGATTGCATTGCATGCTATAAATATTGCATAATATGTATCATCTTGCATTTAGAGTAGTTTGAATAAAATGGAGGTTAATTGTCTCCTTTTATGTGCTTGGATAGGGCAAACTTTTCATCGGGGTGTCGGATCGAAGATCCAACCGAACAGATGTGATCAGGGCGACGATTGGAGTTCAACGACTCCAAGATTGCCCTAATCAGCATCTGTAATATCAGATAGTGACCTGGGAATCCTAGAAGATCAAGGGCCAAGATGGTGTAAATCCACACTTCAAATGACAAATTTGACCGCACGGATGGATTTGGATCGACGATCCCAGCCTAACGACGCAAAAATCGAGTCAATCCAACACCCGTGGCACCATCTACATCATCCAGAAGATGGACGGCCAAGACGACGCCACCTGGCACCGTCTCAGCTGTCCAACCGGCCCTCAAGACCGCCGCTGCCTCTCCAAAGGAATTCCAGTGCACGATCTGGGCTATTGGATCTTGATCCAATGGTTGTGGATGCGTGCGCCTTAAAACATCCCCGCGACCAACTCCCCAACACAGCACAGCAAAGACGATGCTGCGGGAGAAGCAGAGGTCGCGGAGTCGAGCCCCCACGAGCCTTAAATCAGGCGCGGGCGAGCGCACGCGAAGTGCGTCAGACGCGCTATCGCACACGCGGCGTAACGTTGCATCGCACGCGATGGACGCGTACTGAAGAGGCGGGTGTAGCGCGATCTGAGCAGTCCGATCTCGCGATCGAACGGCTAAGGATGGCTGAACATGCGCGTGCGTTGCGCATGCGGGCAAGTGAGCGGGCGTGCACGTGTCGCCCACTACGCCCACCTTCAGACCTTTAGCGATGGTTTTATCCGTCACTAAAGGTCCTGAATTAATATTTTTAAAGATGTAATGACCAAATTGCACCCACTCCTTGCAACTATAAAAGGAGACCCCCTCCACACGAAATTCTCATCCCTTCTCTTCTCTCCCTCTCCAAAGCTCAAGAGAAGCTTGTCCCACACCTGGGATGCTTCTCGCGAGATAAAGTCAATTTTTTCGTCCCCCTTTCGGAAGTGGATCCCGTGACGACGACGTGCTGCTCCGTTCCCGTTCTTCTACTTCGTCCTGCTTCGTCCTCCTTCGTCCAAGCGTCGTCCCGTCCGGCTCGTCCTCTAAGCGACCGTCGAGGAGGATATCTCTCTCCCCATTCTTTTTACTACTTTCTAGAATAGATTTACTGCTTTCTAGAGTAGTTTAGCTCGTCCTCCAAGCAACTGTCAAGGAGGATATTTCTCTCTCCATTCTTTTAATGCTTTCTAGAATAGATTTACTGCTTTCTAGAGTAGTTCGGCTCGTCCTCCAAGCGACCGTCGAGGAAGATATTTCTCTCTCCATTCTTTTAATGCTTTCTAGAGTTGATTTACTGCTTTCTAGTGTAATTATTTTCTGCTTTCTAGCTGTAATGTTTAGTGAAACAAATAGTCTCTTTAATGATGAATTCCCTGTTCATTCTACATCTCGTTTTGATTTCTGTTTGTAATATTCTCTCTCTCTCTTACTCTCTCTCTTCTATTTATTGTAAATAGTTAGATAGTTTTAATTAATTGAATTACTTCGTGACAAATAAAACAAACGTGTTATTTTTAAATGAAACGTCCACCTCCCTGTTTCAACCCAGAATTTCCATTTCGGTATAAATTTTATTTGTTGAACACAAGTTCTTCACTTTCAAGCTATAACGACAAGGTTTTAAAAACCAAACATGCTAGCGTAGCAACTTGCACGTTCAATAAGATGGTTGAGCAATTCATTCTTTATGTTGCACATTTACAGGAAACAGATGGAGATTGGTGCAAGTATTGTTATTGGTACCCCGCTATTCAGGGGTGGAGGTGTACATGGCTGGAATCTTATAAGGAAGTTAATAAGTAGGAGAGCAAATGTACTTACCTAGACATTTTTATGGCCTGGAGTATCTGATCTGACTGGTTCTTTTAGGTATTTAGTATTTCTAATTATTTTGTAATTACTCATACATTTTGATGGCATGGAGTATCGAATATGACTGGCTCTTTTAGTTATGTCAGTTTTCTAATTGTTATTATAAATCTCATTTTCTTTCCTGAATTAATGTAGGATGCAATAGATCTCTTATAGCATGTTTCTCAGCGAATTTGTCTCTCTTTCCTTAGGCTCTATCAGAAATCAATTCTAGAAGATATTATCAACTCCTGTGTTAGTAAAGGCTATGTCTTTCAGATGGAAATGATTGTTAGGACATCTAAGAAGGGTTACCACACTATTCTACGTTAGAAAATGAATATTTACATGCATGTAAGAGATCCTACACTATAGCGCACCATCTTCTGTACTTTTAATTAGTTGGGGAAAGTGAAGTATAATATAGTATACTTTTAAAGTGTTAGAGCATAGCAATGATGCTATACAATGGTGATATGTATGAAGTACCTTGATATGAATGTTGACATTGTGGTGCTAATATGAAAGTGGAGGTATGTGTGTCTGTGTTATGCAATGGGTTTATAGAGGTTCAAATTTGCACATTTCAAAAAGTTTAGAATCATATTTAGGATTTGCATGAAATCCTAAAGGTTGTTCCTAATGAAAGGAGAATGTACTTTTCAACCACCATTGTAGGATCTGTAAATCACAAGCACACTAGAAGGGGGGATGAATAGTGTGGTAGAAAAAAATTTGCAAGACAAGTCAAACCACAAAACGCACAAGATATATAGTGGTTCCCCTCACTTGGGTACTCCACTACCTAAGTCTCCTGACTTAGGATTTTTAACCCGATTCTCTCAATCCTGAGGGAATCAGTTTACTAAAACCTGAGGTAATTAACGGGTTACCTCAACCCAATTAAAAGATATTGAAAAGAAATAAAGATACAGGTGTAAGCAAAATATAAATATAAGCTTACAACTAATCCCTACGTCTCCAACAATTATATTGCTTAATTTGAGTTTGTAGATTAATCTAACAAGAAAATTAAGATGTAAAACAAACAAATTTTTCATAGAAGAACACGATCGCCTTGATGACTTATTGCAAGTGAAGAATGACCTTGAGAGAATTGCAACAAAACAAGTTCTTTTACAGCTAGTAATTTGAGAAATGAAGGTGTAGGCAAAGATAGAATTTTGGCTTCTTGGGTGTGTGCAAAAGACACTCAAGGAGTGCTTATATAACCCACTAAGCACCTTCCCTAGAATTGCTTGCTGTTAGGGGTAATTTGGGAAGATTAAGGATAGATTTAATTGCAAAATAGCCGTTTAGATTGGTCACAACGGTTAGTTGGTACCAGTACTGACTGCTTACAGTCAGCCCAACTAAGTCACCAAGTACCGGTACTCATGATGAGTACCGATACTTGTGACTCACAGATTTGGGTCCAGTGACCTACATGTACCGGTATTAGTGATTAGTACCGGTACTTATAAGGTCCAGGCAAAAACCAAGTGCACAAATTGTGACCACTTGGTACCGATACTCACAATGAGTACTAGCACTTGTTCACAGTTTGGGACTTAGGCCCAAACTTGTGCCTAACATGTACTGGTACTAATGACCAGTATCGGTACTTGCTACAAGTACCATATTTTGTAAGGGTAAGTCAATTTTTAGAGAAATCCAACCTACTCTAAACAACTTGATTTTGAAAAAATCGATTTGAGTTTTGAAACGAGTGAATGAATGATTTTCTGAATACTTATTATCTCTACTTTGATTTTAACTACTAGATTCTGTTTTACTTGTTAGGAGATGTACAAAAATTCTAAAAAATAATTAATACAACAAAAACTAGTCTTCTAATCTTCTTCCTTCATATGCAATCTTGTTGCTTGCATCCATAGATTCTTTTGACCTGTAATACTTCATAAACACGTTAGATTTTAAAATGATTTTGTTAACGCCAAAACACAGAAGAGAGATGGAACTAGGTTCCAACAATCTCCCCCTTTTTGGTGTTGACAAAACAAATAAGAAAATACTCATATTTAAAAGTAAACAGAGACTTAGTAAGAGAAGAATAAAAAACTCCACAAGGATTGAAAAATCTCCCCCTCAAACTAAGCTCTTCCTATTTCAAATATGAAGTACAATCATTTCTCTCCCTTTTTGTCAAGCAAGCAAAAAGATGAGCAAATAGTAAAAATAAAACATAACATTATATATGAATAAACAACAATTTCACATAAACAAACAAAGCATGACCATGAATCATAACATGATAAAGTTCATTAAGATAAGACTTGAAATATTCTTTACAAATAATTGTCTAAAAAGTCATACAAATTTAACAAGCATTAAAATAAAAATTAAGCTAATTTCTAGGACGTTTTCTAATTAGCTTTTGCACATGCCCACCACCACCACCACCATCATCATCATCATCCTCGTTGTTGTCGTCATCATCGCCGTCATCATCATCATTGTTGTCATCATCTTCATCTTCATTATCACTTTCTTCATATGAAAGTTCTTCATCTTCCATGTCTTCTTCTTCTTCTTCATCATTATGAACAACAGGTTCTTCTTCCGCCATTGAAACATGAGATGGATCTTGAAAATGCTTCTGCCTTCTTTCACTGTACTGTTGAGGTGCTTTCGGTTGAGTCTACTTCCTTTGTTTAGGTTGTTGAGTGGAAGAAGTGACATGGGAGGACTCAATAGAAAGAGAAAGGTCATGAAATTTACGTTCAATGTGACGGAAGGCAAAATTTAGATTGGCTAAATTTTGACCAATGTAGTTGAAGGTATTTATTAAATTGGGATCAGTTCCAGACACATTAGATAAATTTCCCCAAGGTGTTTCAGCTTCTGGATATGGGTAGGTTATAGGAACGAAAGTGGAGGATGATTCAGGAGGTGGATGAGAAGAAGATTGAGCATTTGGATCGACTTCTTCGTCATCACTGGAGGATTCCTCTCTAGCAGGTTTCACTCCCATTTTTTGGAGAGTGGACCATTTAAAATATATCACTTTTTTGAGAGGAGTAAAATTAGAGAGGTCAATTTTATTTTTATGTGACACCAAAATATCCAATGGTAAAGTTGATGCGAGGTAGTGGGATCTAAGAAAGTGAATGAAAACTATGTTCCAATTGACCAGAAAGCTCATAATGATAGCATAAATCAAGGGTAAAATATCAATAGGTATTTTGTGAAATCCTGAATTTTTAGCCCTTAAATTCTATGCTAAGATACGAAAAATGACGCGAGCAAAAAGGGTCATATTTGGGGCAACCAATACTTTGCCCTGATAATTAGGGAGCAAAAGGGTTTCATGGATTTTATGAGTAAGAAATTGCTCCTTAAGTGTGTTAAATGGATGACTTTCATTAGGACATTCAGTAATGGTTGACAAGAATTTAGGTGTGATGGTGATTTTCTGACCGAAAATATTTGTTGTTAAGACAAGGTGGCCTCGGTTTTCTTGTTCTTGGAGATTAGCAAAGAATAGACAATTAACATCAGGGTATACTCCAGGAACATCAACAAAGAACGATTCATCAAAGAAATGCATGAGTTTTTATTCGAAAAGACGAGTGGTAAAACTAAAGAGTTGAAGAGAGAAATCTTTCCACTCAACTAGCCTACAATGATGGAGTTTTAATCCTTTATACCAATCAAATTTTGACTTAGCATCCTCATCAATGCAGAACTTGTGAAAAGCATCTTGAGGTGCTTTTCCCTTACTTTTTGATTTAGGTGCAATCTGTAAACATGCAATAACAAGGAATAGGAAAATAATTAGAAATATAGACAATTTCCTTTCATGTGTTTGTAAAAAAAAAACACATTTAAGCTTGCATGTACCGGTACTGATGATTGGTACCAGTACTGGTTGGTTTCTGTTCCAACCAGAAATTTGAGCTAGTATTGGTATTTATCTTTAGTACCGGTACCTGCTCACTAAAGTAGGCACTGCTGTGCCAAGCTAGTACCGGTACCAATGATGGGTACCGGTACCACCTGGTACCCGATGAAAACAAATGCAGCAACGAGAAAGGATTTTAGAGAAAGAAGGCAAGATGTAGAACGATTTAAAATAGTAAGATCTACTTCGGAGATAAAACTATACCTAGAGTAGAAGTTTGGAGGTGATCCTTCTTCTTCTTGACAAGAGCTTGGAGAGACACTTATGGAGTGAGAGCTAGGGTTTTCTTGAGACAAAATGAGGCAAGTGTTTGCACTTGGCCTCTTTTATAAGGGATGGGTCATGTGCTTGTCACATGACTACTTAAGTGGTTGTGAGATGAAAAATTTATAACTTAGATAACCATATTGCAAACAACACCTAAATATTTCCATACATATGGAAATATTACAGTTTACCCCTTTTTTTTAAAAAAAATGTGGGTAAATTACAGTGAGACCCTCAGAGATTTTTCTAAATACAAACAAGTTCCATAACAATCAACTTATTAATTTTGAATCTCTTTTATTGTACAAATCCCTAATTTTCTTCTTATAAAGTAGAAACTTTTTACTGCAAGAGGCTTTTAAAGATGTCTGCCAATTGATTTTGTGTGTCAATGAATTCTAATTGAATTGATCCTTGAAGCACATTATCTCTAAGGAAATAGTGTTTAACATCTATGTGCTTGGTATGTGAATGATGAACCGAATTTTTGGATAAATTTATTACGCTTGTATTATCACATAAAATTTTGGATTGCACAAAAATCAATCCAAAGTCGGACAAAGTCTGTCTCATCCAAATGACCTGAGAGCTAGTAAGTGAAGCAGCAATATATTCTGCTTCAGTCGTAGAAAGTGAAACACAAGTTTGTTTCTTAGAAAACCATGAGTCTAGAGATTCTCTAATAAAATGACATGTGCCACTAGTGCTCTTTCGGTCTGTTCGACTTCCTGCATGGTCAACATCACTATAGGATAATAGATGTAAGGATTGCACTTTAAGATAGAAAAGACCAAGGTCTTTTGTGTTGTTTAGGTATCTAAATATTCTTTTTATTGCATTAAAATGAGATTCCTTGGGTTTGGATTGGAATCTCGCACATAAACCTGTAGCAAAAAGAATATTAGGTCTAGAAACTGTAAAATATAGTAGTGAACCTATCATGCCCCGTAATTCCTTTCATCTACTCTCTTGCCGAATAAATCTTCACCTAGAGAAGTAGATAGAGCAATCAGAGTCTCTTTGCCATTTACATTTTCAAAGTCAAATTTCTTGAGAATTTCAAGAATATATTTTGTTTGATTAATGTAAATTTTTGTGTTTAATTGTTGAATTTGGAGTCCTAAAAAGAATCTGAGTTCTCCCATCATACTCATTTCACAGAAATGTTGACACAGGGACTCGTAGTTAATCCAAATATAATATCGTCAACATATATTTGAACGAGTAGGATGTCATCTCCTTCTTTTACAAAAAGAGTTGAATCAACAACTCCAATCCTATATCCGTGCTGAAGAAGAAAGGTCCTAAGCCTATCATACCAAGCCCTGGAGCTTGTTTAAGTCCACATAAAGCCTTATTGAGCTTGTATACGTGCTCTGAGTGTGTTGGGTCCTCGAACCTAGGAGGCTGATGAACATAAACTTCTTCCTTAATATAACCATTAAGAAATGCGCTCTTGACATTCATTTGATATAGCTTAAAGTCCTTTGCACTTGCAAAGGCAAGTAGCATCCGTATGGACTCCAAGCGAGCAACAGGAGCATATGTCTCATCAAAGTCAATACCCTCCTGTTGGTTATAGCCTTGAGCTACAAGTCTGGCTTTATTCCTGATTATTGAGCTAGATTCATCCAATTTATTTCAGAATACCCACTTGGTTCCAATGATGCAATTACCCTCGGGGCGAGTACCAAGTTCCATACATTATTCCTAGTAAATTGGAGTAGTTCCTCTTGCATAGCTACAACCCATAATTCATCCTTTAATGCTTCATCAACTTTCTTGGGTTCAAGTTGTGAAATAAAGGCATTAAGGACAAAATCAGCTCTAAAGTGAGATCGGGTTTTTACACCATGTTCAATATCACCTGTGATTTGTTCTTGAGGTTGATCTTTATGGTGTACCCATTCTTTTGGAAGATCATGTACATTTCGTGTATCTTCCATTTTTGATACATTGATGAAGGGGGTACCTTCATCATCATAATCTAAATTATTTGGTTCAGGTTCACCTAAGTTTGTTTCATCAAAGGAAACATGAAGGGATTCTTCTATAACAAAAGTTCTTTTATTAAAGACTCGATAAGCTTTGCTTCTTGTTGAATAGCCAATAAAAATGCCTTCATCACCTTTAGCGTCAAACTTATCAAGCCGATCACGGGTGTTTAATAAATAACATCCACTTCCAAACACCCTAAAATATGAAATCCTAGTAGACTTCTCATAATAAAGCTCATATGGAGTTTTCTTAATAATAGGCCTTAAGAGAGTTCTATTAAGAACATAACATGCCCTTTTAATGGCTTCTACCTAGAAATATTTTTGAAGCCCAGACTCCAAGAGCAAGGTTCGGGTGCATTCTTGTAGAGTGCGATTCTTGCGCTATACAACACCATTTTGAGATGATGCCTGAGGAAATGAAAATTCATGGGTTATGCCAGAATTTACACAAAAACTTGAAAATTTTTCATTTTTAAATTCACCCCCATGATCAGTCTTAAGTCTAAGAATAGAGGATGATTTTTCCTTTTGAAGTCTTCGAGCAAGACTTAGGAAGGAATCAAATGAGTCATCCTTATGTTTCAAGAAGATGACCCAAGTGAACCTAGAGAAGTCATCAACAATAACTAGGTAAAATTTTGATCTATTTAGACTCTCAAATCGAGTTGGTTCAAATAAATCAGGATGTAACAATTCCAAAGGTCGTGTTGTTGAAACTAAATCTTTAGGTTTAAAAGAAGCTTTGTGTATGTTTCCGAGTTCACAGGATTTGCACAAAACATCCTTTTTAACTCATTTTTGGCTAACCTATTAAGATGTTTGTGATTAATGTGAGTTAGCCTACGGTGCCAAAGATCTACTTCAATATGGGATGCAAGCAGACATTTTACAAATTTCTCTTGAGAAAAATGAAGAGCATAGATATTTTCATATCTAAAGTCTTCAATTAAAACCGTATTTGTTCCTTCTTTTAATATTTCAAATCCAACTTTAGTAAACAAAACATCACATCCATTATCACATATTTGATTGACACTAAACAGATTATGTTTTAAGTTTTCTACTAAAAGAACATTACGTATCTTCTTAAAAGAATTACCTATTGTACCTTCACCAATAATGGGACAATGTTTGTTGTCGCCCAACTTGATGTGTCCTCCATCTTTGATAATGGTCCACCTGATAAAGAGGTCGGAGTGTCCCGTCATGTGCTTGGAACATCCACTGTCTAGGATCCATTTGTCCTTCTTGACCTGCAAAATAGTTTATTAAATTTATTTTAGGTACTCATTTTCTTTTAGGTCCTTGATTGTTAGTACCCTTCAAATCCTTAGGTTTATAGATCATTTTAGTGTTAGATCTATAATTCTTAGGATTCTTGACCTTTTGATAAATCCATGCATGTCTAGGTGCATGTGATTTATTTTGTGTTCTTTTTATTATTGAACTTGGCTTTTAAATTGTTACAAAATTCTGTATTCAACATAGTTATTTTTAAATTATTCAAAGTGTCCTCAAAATGCTCATAAATATCTTCTAATTCTACTATTTTAGCATGCAACTGATTATTAGTTTCTTTTAACATTTCTAACTCTATTTCTAAATAAGATTTCTCTATTTCTAAGGTTTTATAACTATCATGCAAGACCTTATTTTCCTTTTTAATTAACCTTGCTTTATGATATAAATCTTCATATGCTTGTAATAACTCATTGAAAGTGACTTCAGATTCTACCTCATTTTCTGAACTATCATTGTTCGCCATTAAATAGAGATGTGCAACTTATGTTTCTTTAGATTCCTCAGAAGATGATTCTGTGTCAGAATCACTATCATCCCAAGTCACCTTGTATACCTTTCTTGAAATCTTCTTCTTCCGATCGAGTTCTCTTTTTTTGTTTTCTTCCTTCTTTTTGATCATTGGACAATCCTTTCGTACGTGCCCCTTCTTCTTGCACTCAAAACAAATAATGTCATTTGTAAATTTATTTACTTTCTTACCTTATTTTCGGATGAATCTTCTGAATCTTCCCGTTGGAAGAGCAAGCTCCTCTTCTTCATCAGAGTTGGAATCATCAAGGTCCAACTCCTCCTTTATAGTTTTAAATGCAAGCTCCTTTTTCTTTCTTATGGATTTTTCTTCAATCTTCTTCATATTTTCCAATTGGACTTCATATGCCATTAGGCTTCCAATAAATCATCCAAGGAGAGAGTAGAAAGATCTTTCGCCTCTTGGATGGCTGTAGCCTTTGGAGACCAATCACTTGTAAGGGATCTCAAAATCTTCCTTACAAGCTGCTCCTCCTTCAGCTTGACTTCAAGGTACTTCATTGGATTTATGATCTCTCCAAATCTTATGCACATTCCTTTGATTGTTTCACCATTCTGCATCCTGAAACACTCATAGTTTTCTGTTAGAATAGAAATATGTGTTTCTTTTTCCTTACTCGTACCTTCGTAGGTGACTTGTAATGTGTTCCATATCTCATATGCGGACTCACATGCAAAGATACAGTTAACTCTTCCCTCGATAACACACAATAGAGTGCATTCATCGCTTTTGCATTTCCCACGATCCTTTTCTTTTGTTCTGTAGTCCAAACAACACCTTCCTGCGGCTCTGGATCCATGTACTTCTCTTGAATAAGAGTCCATGAGTCCTCATCCATGGCCTTGAAGAAGATTTGCATCCTCCTCTTCCAGTATCCATAGTTTGTCCCATCAAAGTAGGGAGGACGTGTGGATGACTGTCCTTCGGTGCGCTTGACTAGAGATGCCACTGCGAAAGAGAATGGTTACTTTTTCTATTCACAACATGCTTTGATACCACCTGTAGGATCTGTAAATCACAAGCACACTAGAAGGGGGATGAATAGTGTGGTAGAAAAAAATTTGCAAGACAAATCAAACCACAAAATGTACATGATATATAGCGGTTCCTCTCACTTGGGTAGTCCACTACCTAAGTCTCCCGACTTAGGATTTTTAACACGATTCCCTCAATCCTGAGGGAATCAATTTACTAAAACTTGAGGTAATTAATGGGTTACCTCAACCCAATTACAAGATATTAAAATCAAATAAAGATACAGTTGTAAGCAAAATATAAATAAAAGCTTACAACTAATCCCTAAGTCACCAACAATTATATTGCTTAATTTGAGTATGTAGATTAATCTAACGAGAAAATTAAGACGTAAAACAAACAAATTTTTCAGAGAAGAACACGATCGCCTTGATGACTTGTTGCAAGTGAAGAATGGCCTTGAGAGAATTGCAACAAGACAAGCTCTTTTGCTGCTAGTAATTTGAGAAATGAAGGTGTAGGTGATGAGAACCTCATCATGAACCATAACTAGCACATTTTGACCTAAATAAGTATACAAAAACTCCTACAAAACCTAAGAGAAAGCTTAAATCAAAGCACTATAAATTTGAGTATAAAGCAACTCACAAGGGGTAAAACTGTAATTTTACCATTGTAGTACACAAATGGGATTTCTAAGGGTCTAAACACAGGTTAAATGCGCTTAATAAGAGAGAAAGTGGGATGAATTGATCTGAAAAGGGTTATAGCAGCTTCTAAGAATTAAATGACATTCTGTAACCTTAAAACAAACCTGCTCTAATTCACGAAGTTTCAGGTAAGATAAAAATCAATTAAACCCTCTAAAATTCATGAAAAAATATCCCTTAGGGTTTAGAACCTTCAATTTGGCCATTGGAACCTATCTTGACATAGATTGAGAATCATACCCAATTTTTGACCTAATTTGGATTTTTGTGCAAATTAACCAGTCAAACATGGTCAAACCTAAAATCCAACTTCACCATTGGATTCCTTAGGTTCACATTATGGTTATATCAAAATTTTGACCTAAGGAAAGTTTGCCTTGACTTACTTTACAAATTGGTCCTCAAGAATTACTTTTTGATCCTTAACTTTTTGAACCCTTGCACTTAGCCCCTCAACTTTCCCTTCGTTCTTTGCAAGCCTTTCCCTCTGCCACTTGCAGTAGCTGCCCATGCCTCCGACGACTTTGCACGGAGGATGGCACCGCGCAGTGTATGGAGACCGGCCCCAGAAACGAGGGGGGTCCTTGGCATTGTATTCTTTCGCATGGACCGCCTCCCATGCCCTGCCGATACCCATACTTCTCGTGCGAATGTGTGAGAAGTATGGATCTCTTCTCTGACCACGTCTCCGGTGCCTGTCCACGCCTCCTCCTCTTACTTTCATCCCCTGCCAGCACCTATTTAAGGAGCGGCAGGGGCTGCCGTTTGAAGCAGGCTTGATTTGGCCGGAGATTTCCCTTAAAATTCTTCTCTTCTCCTCCTGCCAGGTGACCAGCAAGCTCCGACGACTCTTCCTCCTCTTTCCAGTCGCTCTGCCACAATACCAGTGGTAGAGCTGTCTTCAACTCCTTCCTCTACGTCGTGCAACACCCTCACGCACGCCCTCAGCCCTGTCGTCGTCACCGCTCTCCCTCCACTGGTGCCTTCTTCTCCGCCGACAGCAGGTACTGCCTGCAGCCCTCTCTTCCATTTCCTCCACTCAATTAGGTCAGAACTACTCGTCTCTTTCCCCTCTTAAATTCCCCTCAACCTATTTCAGAAAATGCCCTTCGACAGCCACGGTCCACCGCCATCTTCCCCATCTCCGGCCACCCTCCGACGAGATGCATCTGCCACTCCGCAACCCCACACGCCTCGTCACCCACCTTAAAACCTCTGCCACACTCCACTGAACATCATCCACCTACTCACGCACCGCCTACACCACCACAAACGCCCCTCAACCTAACCCATAACTCCAACCACAGAGCGACCTAGGCACGCATGCCTAGGCCGCTGACGGACGTGGAAATCGCGTATTTTGAAATCATTGGAAATCGTAGTATAGTCGCAAAAATCACTCGTCAAAGATATTCGTGATAACGAAACTCTTATAGATCTTTATTCTTTTTAGAACTTGAGTCTCGGTCGTTCATCTCTGGGAGGAGTGAAAACGAATCGAGATTTGAATCGGCTTTTATAACCTAAATCTAACCTAAGCTACTATTTTTGTCTTTTTGTGTTTTTGATTTTTTTATTTCGAAAAGCGAATTGAAACCTAGATCTAGATAAACTAGCAAAAACCTAAGTGACTATGTGCATCTACATGAGGCCATGGTGGCCGTGCATGGTGTGAACAAACCAAAGTGTTATATAGGCAAGAAAACATGAGGGCAATCAATCACAGAAACATCATGAAATTATTTATGCATAAAAAATTATCCCACATCATTTACACTAGAAAGCATATAAATAGAAGAAAATCCCTCACGCCGGAAAGTTGCCACTAGGGCCATCGGCCTTGTGTGAGGGTGTAGGCTAGACTTTAGGTGTGCAAACCCGTCTACACGCTTGCCAAAAGAGATGGCTGGCCACAAGAGGCTATGGGTGAGCCTTCATGGCCGTCCAAGAAGAAGAAGATGGGGGCTAGTGCACCCAAGTGGAGAGAGGAGGGTGTTGCTCCCTTTCTCTACCAATGGCCGTCCTTGAAGCTTTGGAGAGAAGCTTCTCTAGCTAGCCGTCCATGGAGCCTTGGAGGAGGATGAGGAGGACGGCCTTAAGGTTTTGGAGAGTGGAAGCAAGTTTAGAGTGGAGAGCATGGATGGGAGAGTGTATGGAGAGATGGTCCAATTTCGTAGCTCTCTCTTTGCCCTTATGGAAGGCTCCATTTGGTTGCCACTTTTGGTGGCTCCAAAAATAGCAAATGCCACAATTTTTGGATCTAGGTTTGACACAAGTTTTTAGGGTTTCCCAAGAGAGTGTGCATGGGTTTGGTGGGAGTAAAATGGGAAGGTGTGCGTGTGTGTGGGTGTGTGTTTTTCGTAGGGCTAGGTTGTGGGCTTTGGTAGGATTAGGTGCTAAATAGGTTGGGTCAATCTAGATTAAGTGGGTGTGGACCTAATTAGGCTTAGGAAAGTCTAATTGGGTAGGAGTGAACCTAATTACGTCTAGGTCAAGTCTAATTAGATGTGTGCATGTGATTAGGCTAGGGTAACCCTAATAGGTATGAGTTAATTAGATCCTGGGTGGATCTAATTGGGCTCGGGTGCACCCAATCAACTATAGATGCACCCAATTAGGTATGGGATGATTCAATTGGGTTAGGGATAGGACAAGTAGGGCTATGGATAGTGGACTAGGCTTAGGAGGTCTCTACTTAGGTTTTCCTAGGGTGTCGATGGGGTTCCTAGGTCAAAATAGGCAAGCTAGGGCTTCCAACACCAAAATCAGGAACCAGACAATAGTATCAGACGTCCAGGATAGTGGTCAGACATCCTATACTACAAAATTGGACGTCTGGACACTAAATTAGACGTCCAATTCTATGTCAGCATGAGTTTTGGCTTCCTGGATTATTATTCTACAGAAATCAGACGTCCAGCCAGATGTCTGGATGTCCTAAAAGGTGCTGGAGAGTGGGTTTTATGTTTTCTAAGGTTGGTTTTGGTTCCTAAGTGTTTGGGAGAGGGATAGGAACATGGATAGTGCTATCCATGTTTGGGTTTTGAGGCTAAGGTGCCCTAATGGAGGTTGTTTTGGGTTTGGGAAGGCTGTCCTAGGGTTTCTAAGGGTAGGGATAAGGCTATCCTCCTCACTCCTCTTATCTGGATCAGTCTTCTTCTTCCTTTATTGCTTTATTCCACTATCTCCATCCTGGATCACTTTATTATCTGTAAATAGTAATAAACACCATTAACTAGCAGGATATCTCATCTTATTCTAAATAGACTGATGCAATGCATGATATGCAAGATATGAGTGCAATATCCACAATTTAAGATAGGTTCAGACATTATTTAGGTTGATTAGGACCCATGATTTCTGTGCAATCAGCCGCCCCGCAGCCAGCCAACATCCGCTTCACCTTCGCTGTGATACGGTGAAGGTTTTCCTTTGATCTGACAGGGCCGCAAGGCCGTGTTTCCACATTTCAGGTCTCGACCCTCTTCCGCCATTGACGTGGGCGCGAAGAAGCTTGCTCGCGAGCTCCAGGCCATGCGCTCCAGGCGTCGGAGTCCCAGGAGATGCGGATTGGCGTCGCAAACTCACACAGCCAAGTAATTGGCTCAGTAGGTGATCGAGGCTATGGCAATCGGGGAAGATCTCCTACGGGCATGCGAGCAACAGCGGGCGGGACATTAGTCCCACCTCGTAAACGGCTGGGCGCAGCGCTTCACATAAATTGAAAAAGTCTATTAGGCTTATCGCCTTCGATACACAAGGGTCAGGTCCCTCGCCTACGCACGCAGTGCGCCACGTGCTCGCACCCGCCCTCGCCCGTGCTCACGCCCTGGGGCCTGGGTCCGAACCTGATTACCCTACCGTCCACTCCTCGCCTACCACCGCACGCCAGTGGACTTGGTCCCGAGCGCGTTACCCGACCCGTATACCTACGGATGCTCTGGGAGCGAACCTTTGAGTGAGAAATAGAGAGAGAGACGTGGGGCGAGTAGGGGTTAGGTTTTGCCTAACCATGTAACGTGTAGGGAAGCAGGAGAGGAAGAAAGGAAGAGGAGCAGAGCAGAAGAGAAGAAGAGGCAGCTGCTGAAGAAAGAAGAAGGAAAGGCAGAGGAGCGGCTAAGGACAGTTAGCCGCACAGAGCAACTGAAGAAAGAGGAAGAAGACAGGAAGGAAGAAGCTGCAGAGAAAGGAAGGTGAAGAAGAGAAACTAAAGACAGACGAAAGAAGAGAAGGAGAAGCAGCCAAGTGCTGCAACAGAAGGAGCTGAAGCAGAAAAAGAAAGAAGGAAGGAAGCTTGCCGAGGAAAGAAGCCAAGTAGAGAAGAGAAGAAGAAGAAACCATGAGAAGAACCTGCAAGGTACTGTAGAAAAGGGGCAGATAAGGCGTCTGATTCAAAGAATCAGACGTCCGAGAAAGGAAAAGCAGAGAAAGAAGAGAAGAAAGAAAGGAAAGAAAGAAAGAGAAAAGGATTTTTGTTCACTCTCTCTCTCTTTAATTTTTGTAAAGTAGGAAATTGTGAATTTGTATGCTTCTAGAATTACGTTTGCTCCCTGAGTTCGACCTCGGAATATTCTAAATTTTGAGTTATAAATTTTTTGTTTTCGCGGAGAGTTCATCTATATTACAACGAGATATTTGTTAAAACACGATCTAGCCGCGAAGTGTAGTAGGTAAAGATAGAATTTTGGCTTCTTGGGTGTGTGCAAAAGACACTCATTGAGTGCTTATATAACCCACTAATCACCTTCCCTACGATTACTAGCCATTAGGGGAAATTTGAGAAGATTATTAATAGATTTAATTGCAAAATAGCCGGTTAGATTGGTCACAATGGTTAGTTGGTACCAGTACTAAACTTTTGGTACCGGTACTAACTGCTTACAGTCAGCCCAACTAAGTCACCATGTACTTGTGACTCACAAATTTGGGTCCAATGACCTACATATACCGGTACTAGTGATTAGTACCGGTACTTGTAAGGTCCAGGCAAAAATCAAGTGCACAAACTGTGACCACTTGGTACCGATATTTACGATGAGTACTGGTACTTGTTGTTCACAGTTTGGGACTTAAGCCCATACCTATGCCTAGCATGTACTGGTACTAATGACCAGTACCGGTACTTGCTACAAGTACCACACTTTGTAAGTGTAAATCAATTTCTAGAGAAATCCAACCTACTCTAAACGACTTGATTTTCAAAAAATTGATTTTGAGTTTTGAAACGAGTGAATGAATTATTTTCTGAACCCTAATTATCTTTACTTTTTCTTAACTCCTAGATTCTATTTTACTTGTTAGGAGACGCACAAAGATTCTAAAAAATAATTAATACAACAAAAACTAGTCTTCTAATCTTCTTCCTTCATATGCAATCTTGTTGCTTGCATCCATAGATTCTTTTGACCTGTAATACTTCATAAACACATTAGATTTTAAAATGATTTTGTTAACGCCAAAACATAAAAGAGAGATGAAACTAGGTTCCAACAACCATGATTGATAGTATACTGACTTTTGTATCTCCTTCCACACACTTAAATAGTGGAGAAACTAATTATGCCGTTATTTTGTTACAGAGTTACCGGTTTTAATTTTACTATGATTTTCTTTAGAACTTTAGGTATGAGCCTCATGCACACCTAAAAAGGCACCATTACCTTGGCGAATCGCTTAAGGGCATTGGATAATAATTGAAAATTGACACCAAACTGAATATGTCCAATTGCAATACCATAGGACTTCCCGATTCCATCAAATCAATTTTTATGGAATTTTTGGAATAGGCCATTGTGGGTTGTAGAATAAATTACTTGAAACAATGCTTTCACTTGTTCCTTTAAATGGAGACTTAACAAAAGAACGTGAATGAACCTCTCCCTAGCTTCTCAATACCCGTAAAAATGGCCAATTGTCACTTCTTCAACATTGGCATGTAAAGAAAAGGGATTATGAGACCCTTTCTTTTCCTGCATGGCCTCTTTTTCCATGCTGAAGCTTGTGTGTAGGATATATCCCACATGTGGCTGGGTTTTTTGGCAGACCTACATGCAGTGAATGCTGGTTGTTATCTTTGTTGATGACATGGGATTTGTTGCATTGATTCTTGATTCTATGATTGCTAGTTTGCTATAATGATTGTGGTGGTTTCCGTTGGCATTTTGGTTTAGAAAACCTCCTCCTTTTGTATGACTATAGTGACACCATAAAAGTTATTTGTGATGTGCGTTTCTCTCATAAATTGTTTTAATTCTTGAACTCAAACTCTTTGTTTAAAAGGTGGGGAAGCTAAAGCGCACGATTTTTTTTGACTCATGGACAATGCTCACATTGATCCCAGGATTTTTATCTTGTATATGTGTTGATTAAGATGCAAGGAAAAACATCAATGGTATTCACTTGTACTTGTGATGCTACAAGATTGTTGGCCTTGGTTCTTCGAAATCTTGGATTTCGGACCATTCCCCTTCATGGATAAATGATTGAGGTTTTTATCTACTTTCTTCCTCTTGTTGGCGTTAGTGCTACATAACTTTGTTTTTTGTGAATTTATTGTTCTTGTGCTTTTCATAGTTTTATACACCATTGTTTTTTATTAATGTTATTTTTGTTTTTTCTGTTTAATGTGTGTCAGTTGAAGGGATTGGGAGCCTTAAACAAGTTCAAAGTTGGATGATGTTGTATGCTTGTTTGCACTGATGTCGGGAGTAGAGGTTTTGATTTGCAAGTTGATGTGGTCATTAATTTTGACATTCCCCAAAATTCTAAGGTGTGCATGCTTCTAATGGCCTTTCTAGCGTGATATTCTTTTTACAAAACTGGCACATTTGAATGATGGGTTATTTCAATGTTTTAACACTATCTCTGTCGTCACAAACACATACAAATACAGAAACACAAGGCACAAATGCAGAAGAGAATGAAGAATGGTTGCACTGACCCATGGCATTGACAAAGCAGTTAATATTAAGCCCTTAAATTTTTAGTGTCAGAATATCCTTCCACTTTGTGGCATATAACACATGTTATAAACTTTTAGGAAGCTCATTTTGAAATTCGTGAAGGGCACCTTGATTTTATATATGAAGCAATTAAACATCTCTACTTTCATTTAGATTGACTAGGCATTTCCAGTTGCATGTTCTCCTTCCTTGATGGATATCTTTTTCTTGTCAATATGGGATATTTTTGCCATATGAGAATATACTTAACCACAGAAGTTTTGCCATTCGGATTTCTGAAGATGGCATTCCTAAGATGACAAATATTCTACGGGTAAGCATTCTCTGGTCGTTTATGGTAGTATCGAGTGACCTGATATAGCTGAAAATAGAATTTTCTTTTGATCTTATTGTACCTTGCATAGCATCAATGAGACTCAAATTGATTCCATGCTAGAGAGTGTACGATCTATATGGTAGAGATTTGGGCACAGTTGTCATCCAAGAGTGGAGCAATCTTGGTGATATAGGATGTTGTTAGGAAAGCATGATCTCTGTATGTCTTCTTGTCTCTTCTTTTCTATTTTTCTTTGTTGTTTTTGTTTCCTGCTGGTCGTAAGTTCTATTGTTCCCCCCGTCGACAATTGGATTCCCCCTTGAGTGTTATTAATTTGGGCAATAAAGATTGTACTTATGGGAGGTGGGGGCAATGAATAGATTTAAAAAAAAAATTCTTATATTTGCCATCGGTTATAAGGAATTTTTTTAGAGAATGAAAAGTGACGGTAAAAATATTTTTATGATATTTTTGTTTAAATGGCGACAAAATGCAAAAAACAGCGTGTTAACGTAGGAAAAAGTGATGTAATGACACTGTTGCTTAATTTACAAGCGACGGTAAAAACAATTGCCGAGGGTTAATAACCGACGACAAAAGATTCAATCCGTCAGTGGAGCGGATGATATTTCGACGTCGGATGTTCCTTGTAATTGACGACAAAAAGAAACAGTATTGCTATTTATGCCATCGCTTTTTGGCATCAATTTAAAGGCTTTCGTCATCGATTTTAAACTGACGGCAAAAGTGAAAAATTATTGTAGGGGACACAATAGGATGACAATTGAATTCTTGAAATCCACATTGGGTCTTATGCATTCAAGCTTAAGCCATGGGAGAGATCTGACGCATGCATATGTGCAATTCGTTTTCATATGGAGAAGGGTGTGTTTCGAGTGAATCAAAACCATAAATGCTATTGAAAGTCTCCGTCCTTGATGAAGGGATTCGTTTTCTGCTAACAAGGGATTTCAGTGCATGTTCAAATTCAGTTCATCTTATATTAATTATACTACTACCAGACATTGGTTAAAAAATTTAGACATTAGTCTTCAAGCGTAGCCCTTTACTCTCACCTATTTGGAGGTGAAGATCCAAAAAGGAGAAAGGAGTGCAACAAAGAGGATGAGGGTATACCTTCCTTTGATGGATTATGTACCATCTGTTAGGAATAGGAGTATTTCTATTATTCTTTTTTTGAAATAGAGAGGAAAGCTATCGTTAAATGATAGCAATCCGGAGGGCAATATATTTCAAATCAAACAAAGCATTACAAAATAGATCCCCAACTGTGTATGAGGGACCAGCAATTATTTACAATTTTCTCACATCTAACCGATCTCTCCTACAAAAACTTTTCATTTCGCACCCTCCACACACACCACAAAGTGGCAACAATACACCAATACGGCCGTCCAGGAGTATCGAACCTCTGCCAAAGGGAATCCCAGGTGGGAAGAGGTTCCAGACAAATCATCCTCCAAATCTTGTCTGTGACCAGGAAAGAGGAAAAAATATGCGACACACTGTCAGTATGTAAACCAAAAAGATGACAAGCATTCAAAGTAGTCCCCATTCTTCTGTGTCTAAGATCACTAGTGATCAAACCTTCCCATCTGCAAAGCCACAAGAAAATTTGAACCTTCAAGGGGATTTTCAATAGCCATAATTTCCTGTCAATTGGGTCATTCTCCATCTCAATGTTTAAACTGATGATCTTCTCATAGGCCTGCTACACTGAAAAGACCCCATTCCAGCCATAAGTACAGCCACATTCGGCCTAGGACGCACCTGCTGCAGTGCAACCATCAGGTTCTGCCTATCCTCCCATAATCGTGTGCCAGATCTGCATTGTTCGTGTCCTTCCAGCCTCTAGCATCCCTCTGCAGCAGACCAAAGACTGCTGACTTTAGCCTCCTTATCTGCAGCAGCAGCATATGCCCTCGGGTATGCATCTTTTAGAATCCCCAAACCTGACCATTGCTCCTTCCACAGACTGAAATCACTGCCATCTCCAAGTCTAGGTTGTAGTAGATGCCAATTGTTGCTGATTGCAAGGGTAACTGATTGTCAAAAAGGGGAAGGTTTCACTGGTTGTAGCCTCTTCAGAGCACTATTAGATCCACCATAGCTATCTTTGATTAAGTCTGCCACTAAATCCTCCTTGCAGTCCAAAATCTTGATGGCCCATTTAATCAGCAGGGCTTCATTGAACTCCTTGAGCACCTTAATCCCCATACCACCTGTCTCCTTTGGCCTGCAGATCTTATCCCATCTAATGGGTTGCATAAAACCACCCTCATGGCTAGCTCCTTTCCAAAAAAATCTTTTCCTCATAACATGCAAATGTTTCCAAATAGATTTCGGGGCTTTAAAGATGCTAAAATAAAAGACCAGGATGGATGTTATGATAGAGTTAAGGAGGATTAATCTCCCACCCTTTGACAAGAATTTACTACTCCAGCCTTTCAACTTGCCAGAGACCTTATCAAACAAGATATTCCAATCATTTTTCTTCAGCTTTGCAGCTCTCAATGGCAGTCCTAGGTACCTCATTGGTAGCTTAGCTCGAGGTGACCCCAATGTATTCTCCAACTCCTTCTGCTCATACTCATTCATGCCAAAACATATTAGAATAGGCTTTTCCTTGTTCAATTTCAGGCCTGAAAGTTCCCCAAAGATCTTTACCAATAGCCCTAGAGCATGTGCAGCAGGATTGGTCCCTTCCACAAAGAAGACTGTGTTATCTGCATATTGCAAAATGGGGGCCAAGGTTCTCTTGTTGGACAGTGAATACCCTCTGAGGATCCCCACCTCTGCCAGTCTGCATGCATACCTTGCAAGCCCATCCACTGCAAGGTTAAAGATCAGGGGGGATAGAAGGCATCCTTGTCTAACCCCACGCTAAGGTTGAATCCAAGCACCACATGGCTTCCCATTGATCAGTGGGGGAAAGGAGGCAGTTGTGATACAACGTTTCATCCATTAGATCCACATAGGAGGGAATCCTCTCCTTTTAAATACCTCCCAGAGATACGACCAAGAAATCGAATCATATGCCTTTTGAAAGTCAACTTTCCACATGAATGCCTTGCACATCCTTCTATGCCATCCACTCACCATTTCTTGAGCCAAAATGAAGGATTCTTGGAGTGATCTATTGGGCAAAAAGGCAGATTGCACTGGATGGATTAGGCTTTGCAGAACAGTTCTCAACCGATTTGCTAATATCTTGCTCACTACAAGGTAGATGGAATTTGATAGTGAGATCGGCCTAAAGTATGAAAATGTCTCTGCTCCCAATGACTTAGGCAGTAAGAATAGATATGATTTGTTGATCTTTTCAAAACCAGCATTTCCCTTCTCAAACTCTCTAATGACTTCCATCACCTCCTTGCCCACCACATTCCACATATCTCTATAAAAGAAAACTTGTATCCCATCAGGGCATGGCGAACCTTCCATATTAAGCTCTTTGATTGCCTGCAGGGTCTCATGTTCAGTGATGGTTGCTGTCAGCTGAGAAGCCTGTTCTCTTGTCACACTAGGCGCATCATTTCCTACCATTCTCCATTCCCCCCTCTTAATTGCTTGAGAGGCATCCCTATAATATTTGATAGCTTCTGACCTTATCTCCTGAATGGAGGAGATCCTGTGTCCATCTTTGAGAATAGAAGAGATAAAATTTGCATGCCTTCGAGAGCTAGCCGCAAGATGGAAGAATTTCGTGTTGGCATCTCCCTCCTTAAGCCACAATTGTCTTGATCTCTCCCTCCAATCAATCTCCTATTTAAGATCCTCATCCAATATCACACCCTGCCACATCTTCCTATCTGCAAGTTCCTCCTCTGATAAAGGACCTGCTGCTTCCTTAGAGTCCAGTTCCTGAATGTTACTCAAAGCTCTATCCTCCTTTGCTACCTTAAAGTATTCACAGTAGTGCCATACTCTTTTAAGATTGTGTGCAAAGCAGCCAGCTTGGATGCCAATCTGACAGTAGCCGAGCCCTCCACCTTTTTAGCTTGCCACCAAGAACTGACCATCTGATAGAACCCCGGTTTATTTAGCCATGATCTTCTAAGCTTGAAGTATGAGCCAGCATGGATCTCTTCCCCACTATCCCAAACTAAAGGGGTGTGATAAGAGAAGGGTCAGTAAAAGCCACTAACAATCGACAGCTGAAATCTTTCAAGGATGTTCACATTCCCAAAAAATCTGTCTATTTTGGATAACAGCCCATTACCATTGCGCCAAGTAAATTCAACACCAAAAGAAGGGTACTCACTCAGTTCAAGAGATTGAACCACCATCTGGAAGCCAATAGCTGAGCTGTTTGTGTCACCAATGGGTCTGTCTGCCCCTGTTAGCACATAGTTGAAGTCACCTCCTATCAACCATGCTTCCCCCTGCACCAGTTCAGCCGCAGCAGCCCATTCCTCCCACAACTCCTGCCTAGCAGAAGCAACACAGGGGCCATATACCCCAGTAACCCAGATACAATCATGCCCCTGGTGAGTTAGGAATTTGCAAGTCAGCAGGTGTCTGGCCTTGTGAACTTCCATACATTGTGCCGACACCTTTCTCCACCAAATAGTAATGCCCCCCAATCTACCATGTGCATCAACCTTCACACATTCATTCGTCCCCATAGCCAACAAGTCATACCATAGTTTATCAGAGTTATTCACAATGTGCGTCTCTTGAATGATCGCACATTCAATCCCCCACTCTCTCAAGTATCTCATCAGAGAAGCCCTCCGACTTTTGTCGCGCAGCCCACGCACATTCCAAGTGAGGATTCTCATCTATCCTCACGAGATCCCTCCCCCCTGAGGTTCTGACACTTGCAAACCTGCGTAATCTCTGCAATCTTGTCTTCATCCGGCAGTAGGTCAGCCTTTGATTTCCTCTGTCTGAGGCTATAAGGTGATCTGCCCTTAACAGATTTAGAGCAAGAACCACCATCAAATTTAAGACCCTCCATCTCTTGCAGATTCTGTTTATCCTTCAGGGAATTAGGCCGAGTTCCTTGTACCCCCTGCCCCTCAACAACCTCAACGTCTGGCAGCTCATTCCCTACCACCACAGACGTTGGCCTTGATGCTTCCACCCTAACTGATTCCTCCTTCTCTTCAGCCATTAACTCCCCCCTTTCCCCCAAATGATGGTCCTTGCATTTTTTGAAAAAGGGGGATTCTTTAGAGGGAGCCCTACACACGTCCTGCGCAACCGCCTCTTCAACAGCTTCAGATTCAGACGACTTATCTTGCTTCGTTACAGTGTCACCCATCGTGAACCCCAGCCACAGCAGCCATGAACTCCTACCACACCTCAGAATCAATCTGTTAGGGACTGAACCAGCTTTAAACCCATCGACCATCACATTTAGCAAACGCCCATCGCCCTCCAACAATCCTACAACCGCATCTTCTGCCATTGAGGCAAGCCCTGATATCATGGATGCCACGACCTCCTTCGACCTCAGATGCAAAGGTAACCCCTTGATGTCAAGTTTCCCCGACCTAGAACCCACTCTCTGGGGTGGCCTCTCCTGCAGGGCTCCATCAAAGGGAGAAACCAATCTCCAGATCATAGTTAGGCCATCATTGCAAGACGTTTGTGATGTAAACACATTTACACTACTTAAAATGTCTATTTATGCATGTTCTTAAGCATAGGATTGCATTTCATGATATAAATATTGCATAACATGCATCATCTCGCATTTAGAGTAGTTTGAATAAAATGGAGGTTAATTGTCTCCTTTTATGTGCTTGGACAGGGCAAAAATTTTATCGGGGCCTCGGATCAAAGATCCAACCGTATGGATGTGATCAGGGTGACGATTGGAGTTCAACGACTCCAAGATCGCCCTAATCAGGCATCCGTAGCATCAGATAGAGACCGGGGAACCCTAGAAGATCAAGGGCCAAGATGGTGTAAATCCACACTTCAGATGACAAATTCGACCGCACGGATGAATTTGGATCGACGATCGCAGCCCAACGACACAAAAATTGAGTCAATCCGACATCCGTGGCACCATCTACAACTTCCAGAAGATGGACGACCAAGATGGCGCCACGTGGCGCCATCTCAACCGCCCAAACGGCCGTTGGCATTTTGTGAAGGCCCCCGCCTGATCGCTTTCTGCCGTCAGGTGGAGATCCAACGGCTGTGGCCGCCCGGCGCTTAAACCATGCGCTCAACCATCCGCGCCCCGCAGCGCAGCGGTCGAGCGCGCTTACGCGAGCGCGGGGCGCGGGTACGAGCCGCGGCGAGGGGATTGGAGGCACGAGTAATTGAGGCGCGTGGAGCGTCGGATGGAGATCGTGCGGTCACGGGCGCCCGATAGCGCCGACGCGCGACTGGACGCCCCGCGCAACGCGCGATCGCACGCGTAGGCGGGCGGGTTGCAGCGGGTGCGGACGCGTTTTAAGCCGTCCGATCTCGCGATCGGATGGCTGAAAAGCGCTGGACGTGCGCGAGCGTTGAGGAGCGGGCAGCCGAGGAGGCGCGCGTGGGCGCGGCGACGACGGCCACGTCGGGGCTTTAGTGACGGATTTATCCGTCACTAAAGACCCCTTATTTATTATTTTGAAGATGTAATGTCCATTTTGCCCCCACTCCTTGTAACTATAAAAGGAGACCCCCTCCATATGAAATTCTCATCCCTTCTTTCTCCTCTCTACCCCTCCAAAGCTTAAGAGAAGCTTGTCCCACACCCGGGATGCTTCTCGCGAGATAAAGTCCAATTTTCGTTCCCCTTCGGAAGTGGATCCCGCAACGACGACGGCGTGCTGCTTCGTTCCCGTTCTTCTGCTTCGTCCTCCTTCGTCCCGCTTCGTTCTCCTTCGTCCAGGCGTCGTCCCGTCCGGCTCGTCCTCCAAGTAACCGTCGAGGAGGATTTCTCTCTCCCTATTCTTTTTACCGCTTTCTAGTATAGATTTACTGCTTTCTAGATTAATCTACTCGTCCCCCAAGCAATCGTCGAGGAGGACATTTCTCTCTCCATTCTTTTAATGCTTTCTAGAGTAAATTTATAGCTTTCTAGAGTAATTGTTTTATGCTTTCTAGTTGTAATGAACAATCTCTTCAATACAAAAATACCTTGTTTATTCTACATCTCATTTTGATTTCTGTGTGTAATATTCTCTTTCTCTCTTACTCTTTCTCTCTCTTCTATTTATTGTAAATAATTAGATGGTTCTAAATTGAATTATTCTGTAACAAATAAAAAGAAACGCGTAGTTTTTAAATCAAACGTCTGCCTCCCTGCGTTCGACCCGGAATTTTAATTTCGGTATAAATTTTATTTGTTGAACACGAATTCTTCGCTTTCGAACTACAACGACAGGTTTTCCAAAACCAATCTCGTTAGCGTAGGTTCGTAGCATTCAACATTTTAGCGCCGTTGCCGGGGAGGCAATGCTCTTTGATTTCTCTTCGCGTTTTGTAACTTATAAATCATTTACCTCACTTTTCTCCTTTCTTATTGTAATTGCAGGTACTCTTTCGAGACAGGCAAAAGCGGTAGATCGGAGTAAAGTGCTGTGGAAGGTTTTGTAAGTTATCCCCCACCTCCTACCCATTAGATTTCATTTCATAACATAATAATTCAAACATCAATCAACCTAGGTGTTCTTATAAACTCTAAGGTCAGATTGTTTGTTGTTTGACATCCATACTCACTCCAACCCCCACATTAAAAAAAAAAAAATCCCATAGAGGTACACAACCTCATCTAATTTTCAAACTCAACTGGTAATCCAATCTTAGGAGCCGATACACACATCCAAACACATAATTGAGTAGAAATCAGATTAGGTAATCATTTGTGTGCCTAATTAAGTGGTGCAACAGGCCAATTGTTTGAGTTGATTGGGCCGCACCACTTCAAATAAAATCAACTCATCAAGTAGCTGCCAATTAGGTTCAACTCTTAGGGATTTACCAGGCACTCCACATTCTTTTTAAACTTTAAAGGAAAACATCTTCACCTGTGCTTGTAAAACTTGGTGTGCCAACGAAACTTGATTGAAAACACCTAAAGTTGAATCCTAAAAGCTACTAAGCAAGATTTGAATCTTAAAATTCACCACATCAAAAATAATCTTGCTTGAAAATCACTGGTTGTGCACTCACACACAAATCAATCAATCATTAAGGGCACAACCCATTTAAAGGGCCCATCACATTCCAAAGCACATTCAAACATAGCCCTAAATAAAACAAAGTAGACGTTGGCCTTAAGGATTGGACTCGCTCTTCAGAACCCAGAACGAGATTATTTTCGATTTGTCTGTTTCTACTGTTCAATCTGATGTCTAGCTAGGGGAGCAGAGTCAAACGATCGCGGCTGGGGGGTACACTAGGAACCGGAGGCGCAAGCCGAAGGAAGAACCTTCTCCCCAGTCCCTCCTAACTGGTTGGATTGAACAGACGGAAGTAGATCAAATCGTTCCTTTATCTCAAGACGGGTTTTGAGAGTCTGTAGGTCTTTAGGCTAACCTATTTAAGGACAGGTTTGATTGTTTGTATTGCAGGGCACCTTTCTTCCTCCCGTGTATCATGAATCCTTCCACATATTTCACGCATTCCCGCTCTTTCCCTCCTGTTGTAAATTATCCTCAACATGACGATTATCCCAACTCGTATTGTAATCGACCATCAGTTAGTTGGGATAATTCGGATTGGGGATACAATTCCGGACCCCCGTGTTTAGGGTCTAACCCTGAACACTTTGATTTTGATTTTTATCCTTCTCAGAGCTGCATTGATTATAGATCGTCTTCCTTTCATGAACAGCATAATACGATCTACAATCAAGAAGGATACACCGATCCTTACCCATCCTCTGATTTCACTGCCTTTAGGTCATCACCATCTTTTCAACAATCTAAAATGACCTATTATCAGGAAGGGTATAACGAATCTCAATTCATTAATTCCCCTGCATTGAGCCCAAACCCGAACAAACCTGAACCAACTCATTTGGTTCAGGTTAACCAGGTTCAAGATAAGGTTCTGGCTAACTTGAGAAATATCATTCAATCTTTAGAAGTTCAGCCAACACCTTGCATTGAGAGATTGGAGCCCCTAATTCAGATGATTGATGATTTAAACAAGTCTTTATTGGATTGGCTCCAAGACGTTAAGGATAAGAACCCGGGTGAGTTTCTACTTGGGAAATTAGCGAAATTGAGGATGAGATTCGTGGTTGCTTTGATTCAATCTTGGAATAATTCCCAGGATGAACTCTCTTCAGGAAAGCCAACGACAGAACCCGCTCAGGCACCTGTTGGGGGGGACACGTGTTACGAAGCTGACCAGATTGAATTAAAACAACCAATTAAGGATGATCTGATTTCTTCACCTGAAATCCCTGAGCCGGGTTACGAGGAAACGTGTAACGACCCGGTTCCCGAGTCCCTACGAGACACGAGAACCGGACCGACTCGACTAATCCCAAGACCCAGTCGTCCAACGAGGAAGTAACCAAAAGACAGTAAAATAAACCACATTCAGCATGAATATAACTAACAGTAAGAAAGTACAGCAGTAAGGAAAGAAACTACTACAGTAGGTACCACCACAACAGTAAAACAACATTTATCATATAACAAAAACTGCAGGTAAAGAAGGTACAACGGAAACAAAAACTACTCACTAGAACAGAAACAAAAGGGGTACAAAAGGCTGTGGTAACTCTACTGGACCCTACTCGGCCCAGCGTCCTCTGCAGCCGCCGACCCTGGCTGCTCAACACCTGGTCCTGAAAAAGGTAACGAGTGTAACACGTCAGCAAAACGCTGAGTAGAGTGGCAAACTAACTAAAGGCAACAGTAGAGTGTACAGTAGCTGTTATGTTCTATTACTTCCTTTATTTACATCTTTCAAATTTTCTCACTATTTCATTTATTTCTCAGATCCTTTACTTGATCTCGAATGTCCTCGTGGGAACGATCTTGATTGCAGTCTTTTCCAAAAGTAGAAGTAGCACGTGGTGCTCTCCTGGCCGGGAGAGTCCCCCGTGGTGATCCTACCCTCAGTCAACCATCCCAAGGTCACTGACAGACGTAACGGTGACTACGGCACGCGCGATAAACGCACAGGTAGCTAGCCCGCACTGGCACGCGGTCAGTCGTTTCCGTTAACGGGTGCGCCCAAAGCACAGCACGGAACCAGGGCAGAGCCCTCTCAGTAACAGGGGTCCAACCCCTCCACAGTAACCAAATCGGGGCCTTGCCCCTCCACAGTCCGCGCACCCTCGCCTGACTACCCTGGTTTGCCCTAGTGGGCCTAACAAGTCGGTGAAGGAGGCTAGCAGAACCCCGGGGCCCGTGGGGTAGCTAGTACTCTCCTAACACTACTAGCTCTCCTCGGTACTACGTACACGAGGGCCAACAAGTCGGTACAGAGCGGCCAGTCCTAACCCCGGGTCCCTGGGGCGGCTGGCCCCACTCTGCACTAAACAGGTACAGGTACTTCCCTTGGTACTGCGTACCCAAGAGACAGTACAAACTACATCTCAGTTCCATTCCTTTTTCTTTCCAGGAGTTCCACTCCTAATTCCCCGTAGGGTTCCAGCTCTTTATCTCAGAACATCATATGTTTCACTTTCCAGATTCACGTTCTCAAATTCCATGATCTCAAACATGTTTCTTTATTCATAACAGGCAGCTGTTAATTAAATTTACAGGCAGCTTTGTATATTCCTTTCCATTTTTCCAAGACTGGAGTAATATACATTCCACTAGTTTTTCCATCCTAGGATTCATGCCATATCCTAGGATCTATCATACAATCTAGTTTTCCGGCCCTAGGATTCATGCAACACCTAGGAGCTATCATTCCATATATTTCTCATTCCTAGGATTCATGCAATGCCCTAGGTTCTAGTTATGGTTCCATACTTTAACAGATTTTATTAATACTTAGAGCCACTCTACCAGGTACAACGGGAGTAATGGGGGCGTGATCGGGAATCCCGCGCGCCTCCGCGACTCTCAAGACTGCAACCGAACGAGGTCCTATCACAAGGATCAAACACAAGGAGTGTCTCAAAACAGTGTATAGCTACTGTAGGCGGGTAGAGGAATTAATTCTGAAACGAACGCAACTCGAATCGCGGAAAACGGAGCCCAAACGGGCCCTAAACGGGTCGAGAAAGACGATACTGTGCAAAATCAGACGTCTGGAACTACTTCCAGACGTCTTAAACGGTGGATCAGAGAATTACCTGTTCAGCTTGGTTCCTCGGACGTCCAGAAGTCTGCGGGGACGTCTACCCTAGATCCCAGACGTCCGATGGTCCCTCAGGACGTCTGGTGGTCACTCCCGCCGTCTGGTACAACTTCCAGACGTCTGATTCGCAAAGGATGACGAATCAGCGAACCTGCGCACAGCCAACCCCCTCCCTCAGTACGGTCAGTCGACAAGAAGGAAGAAGAAAGCGGAAACTCACTTTCAGACGTCTGTATGATCTTACAGACGTCGACCTTGCCGTCTGGATATCAATCCAGACGTCTGATTCTGGAAATTTTTCCAGAATCAGAACCCTGCTCGGCCTCCGCTCGCGACGCGGCCCGCGTCGCACCTCGCGCGTCTGCTGCTCAGCCCGCAGCAGGTCCCTCTCCGCGACGCTCCGCGCCCCCTGCGCCCTCCGCCGGCCGGCCAAGCCGCTCCTGGCGAGCTCGCCCTCACGGCAGAGCCCCGCCCTCGCACGCTGCACCTCCTCCGCGCTCACTGCGGCTGCCGCTGCCGCTGCGCCCTCGCATCCGCTCGCTCTCGCGCACAGGCAGGAGAAGAAGGAAGAAGATGGTGGAGACGGGAGGGGAGGCGCGCCCCCTTTTAACGCCGCGCGGAGAGGAGAGAGAAGGCGGTCGCAGCCGCCTGCAGCCGCAGAGAAAGAGGGCAGAATCGCAGGTCTGCGCGCACAGGCGCGCAGACGAATCTCCCGTGCGAACATAACTATTCTCCAGATGTCTGTAAACTATCCCGGACGTCTGGTCAGACGTCTGGATGTGATACCAGACGTCTTGTCCGACGTCTGGGCCACCTCCCAGACGTCTTAAAAGGCGTCTGGGGCACGCGCTCGTTACAATATAACAAACTCAAAGGAAGTTTCGTCCCCGAAACTTGCGCCAACTAGGGTGCGGGAAAAAGATGTCCAAATAACCATAACAAACTCAAAGAGGACCGAAGCCGGTCCGAAAAGACGTACCTGCGAAAAGCTCTGGGTACCGCTCCCGCATTGCCGCCTCAGGCTCCCAGGTAGCCTCCTCGTACCGCTGGCTCCTCCACAAAACCTTTACCAGGGGTACTTGCTTCCGTCTCAACCTGCGGACGGCTCGGTCTAGGATCTGCACTGGCCGCTCGGGGTAGGTCAGGTCGTCGCTCACCTCGACGCTCTCGTGACTCAGTACGTGGCTGGGATCGGCTACGTACTTCCTGAGGTTGGACACGTGGAACACGTCGTGCACACCAGAAAGCTGCGGGGGAAGGGCAAGTCTGTAAGCAACGGGTCCAACCCGCTCCAGGACCTCAAAGGGCCCCACGAACCTCGGCGCGAGCTTCCCTCTCACCCCAAACCGCTGTAAGCCCTTCATGGGCGAAACACGAAGAAAGACGTGGTCCCCAACCTCGAACTGCACCTCTCTGCGTCTGCGATCTGCGTAGCTCTTCTGTCTGCTCCTGACAGTGCGGAGTCGTCTGTGGATCTGCTCAACTACCTCCTGACTCTGCCGGATCAACCTGGGGCCAACCTCCCACTTGGTCCCCACCTCAACCCAACTCAAGGGTGCCGTGCATTTCCGTCCGTATAGAGCCTCGTAGGGAGCCATGCCGATGCTCGAGTGATAACTGTTGTTGTATGCAAACTCCGCCAGGGGCAGGTGCTCCTCCCAAGAGCCCCTCCAGTCTAGTACACAGGCACGCAAAAGGTCCTCAAGTGTCTGTATCGTGCGTTCCGACTGTCTGTCCGTCTGGGGGTGGTAAGCCGTGCTAAACCTCAACCTCGTCCCCAAAGCCTGCTGAAACTCAGCCCAAAACTGGGACGTAAAGCGGGTATCCCGGTCGGATACGATCTCCCGCGGAACTCCGTGTAGTCGCACCACATCACGGATATACCTCTCTGCCAACTGTGCTGGTCCCAAAGTGACTCGGATCGGCAAGAATCATGCCGTCTTCGTCAATCTATCCATTATTACCCAGACTGCGTCGTGTCCTCGCTGGGTAACAGGTAAGCCCACCACCAAGTCCATGGTGATGCTCTCCCACTTCCACTCTGGCACTGGAAGCGGCTGAAGCGGCCCTGCAGGCCTCTGATGCTCGGCTTTCACCTGCTGGCACACTAAGCACTGCTGCACGAACTCACCCACATCCCGCTTCATCCCTCTCCACCAGAACTCGCGTCTCAAGTCATGGTACATTTTCGTGTTTCCGGGATGTATGGTGAATCTGGAACCGTGTGCCTCAGTCAGGAGTTCTCTCAACAGCTCCTCGTCTCTGGGGACGCACAACCGTCCCCTCAAGCGTAACACCTGGTCTGTGAAAGAGAAGTCCCCTGGGTCCCCTGATAGTACTCTGTCGCGCAAAGACTGCAAGTACGGATCGGCCATCTGTCCCGTGATGATGCGGTCTATCAACTCTGGCCTGGTCTGCCGTGTCACCGTCACTGCCCCACAGTACCCTCGTAACTCTAGAGGTCGCCAACTGCCCACCTCCTCCAAAAGGCTCCAACTCTGTAACTGTAGACTGGCCAAGCGTGCGGGCGCCTTACGGCTCAAGGCGTCAGCCACCACATTGGCCTTTCCCGGGTGGTAGGAGATGCTGCAGTCGTAGTCCTTCAGGAGCTCCAACCAACGTCTCTGTCTCATGTTGAGCTCCTTCTGGTCAAAAAGATATCTGAGGCTCTTGTGATCTGTAAAAATCTCGAAGGTCTCACCGTACAAGTAGTGCCTCCATGTCTTCAGCGCGAAGACAACAGCTGCCAACTCTAGATCGTGGGTAGGGTAGGTATGCTCATGGGGCTTCAGTTGCCGCGAAGCGTAAGCGACCACGTGACCCCTCTGCATGAGCACACCTCCTAACCCCTGCAAGGAAGCGTCCGTGTACACAACGAACCCGCCACTACTGTCAGGGATGGTGAGCACGGGAGCCGAGGTCAACCTCTCCTTTAGCTCCAGAAAACACGCCTCACAGGCGTCTATCCAAGCGAAAGGCACATCCTTCCGGGTCAACTGTGTCATAGGACGTGCAATCTGCGAAAACCCTTTGATGAACCGTCTGTAGTAACCTTCCAGTCCCAGGAAACTGCGAATCTCAGTGACTGAACGCGGTCTCTCCCACCTGAGCACTGCCTCGACCTTGGCGGGATCCACCGCCAGGCCGTCTCCAGAGATCACATGACCCAAAAAGGTCACCTCCCTCAACCAGAACTCGCACTTGCTGTATTTGGCGTACAGCCTGCGTCGTCTCAGAGTGTCCAGAACCATCCGCAAGTGATGTCCGTGCTGCGTCCGATCTCTAGAATAGATGAGTACATCATCTATGAAGACCACCACAAACTGGTCCAAGTACGGTCTGAACACCCGGTTCATCAGGTCCATGAAAGCAGCGGGGGCATTGGTCAGCCCAAACGGCATGACCAAAAACTCGTAGTGTCCGTACCGGGTGCGGAAAGCTGTCTTGGAGACGTCGGTCTCCCTGATCCTCAACTGGTGGTATCCAGACCTCAAGTCGATCTTGGAAAACACCGTGGCACCCCGCAACTGGTCAAACAAATCGTCAATCCTCGGCAGCGGATATCTGTTCTTGATGGTGACCCTATTCAGCTGTCGGTAGTCCACACAAAGGCGTAGGGTCCCATCCTTCTTCTTCACAAATAGTACCGGGGCTCCCCAGGGAGACGCACTGGGCCTCACGAAACCTTTCTCCAAAAGGTCCTGCAACTGAGACTTGAGCTCTCGCAGCTCAAGCGGTGCCATCCTGTATGGCGCGGTGGAGATGGGGCTGGTCCCTGGTACTAGTGAGATCTCAAACTCGATCTCACGCTCGGGCGGTAGTCCTGGTAACTCGTCTGGAAACACGTCGGGGTACTCTCTGACCACCGGGATGCTCTGGAAGTCTGCCACGGGGCTGTGCTCTGCCACCACACAAGCTAGGAAGCCCTCACACCCCTGGCTCAAAAGTCTCGCCGCCCGAAGTGCCGAAATGCACCTGAAACCTCCGTCCACTGGCTGCCCGTGAAACTCGAAGGAAGGCAACTCCGGAATGGAGAAGACAATCTTCCTCTCAAAACAGTCTACCAAGGCGTGGTAAGCGGACAGCCAATCCATCCCCAGAATCACTCCAAAGTCCTCCATCTGTATCATAATCAGGTCAGTTGGCAGGCTATGTCCCCCGATGCTAACCCCGCAACCCGTGTACACCTCCTCAGCTACAAACAGCTGACCACTCGGACCTCTGATTACGAACGGATTCTCTAACAGTGTATAATCCTGGTCCAAACTAACTGCGAAACTGGCTGCGACAAACGATTGCGTGGCGCCGGAATCGAAAAGCGTGTAAACGAGTCTGCCAGAAACTGAAACCATACCTGCTACCACGGATCCCGAAGCTCTGGCGTCCCTGTGTGTTAGGGCGTTGATACGCCCCTCAGCTCTAGGTGCGGACGAAGCAGCCACACTCTGCGTCGGACGGGTAGGTGCTGGCCGGTACCCTCCTCGCGACTGCGGTCCTCCTCCTCGCGCCTGGGAACCGCGGCCTCCTGCGCGCCCTCCAGTGCTCTGCGCGGGAAGTATCTGCTGACCTCCTGCCCTAGATGGGCAGTCCCTCCTGACGTGGCCCGGCTGGCCACACTGGTAGCAGAGGGGAACCCGACTCCCGCCCTCAGTGAGTCCCTGCTGTCGGCTAGGCGGGGGTCCGGTGCTGGCGACTGGCCCCTGTCGAGGGCCCCCAAAGGCCACTGATGGCCCTGCACAACGTGACGGCTCTCCTGCGGACGCCACGTGTCTCCGTTCTCGCCGGCCCTGTGAGAAGTCTGGCTGAAAGGGCCTCTTCCGCCCGCCGTCGGTCTCTCGCGCGGACGGGTTGGTCTCCTCGTAAGTCATAGCTGCCTCTACCACCCTCGAAAACGTCGGCAGCTTCAGGGGTTTGACATACCCTTGGATCGCAGGCCGGAGCCCCTCGGTGAACCTCCAAAGGCGCTCCTCCTCAGTGGCTACCGCTGTCGCTGCAAAGCGGGACAGCTCCAAGAAACGCGTGCGGTATGCGCTCACGGTCATCGTCCCTTGGCGGAGAGTGTGGAACTCCCGCCTCCTCTGGTCCTGCCACGTCTGGGGAAAGTACTGCTCGCAGAAGAGGGTGACGAACTGGTCCCACGTCGGCTCGTCCCTCTCCTGTCCCCGGACCGCCCTCCACCACCGGTGTGCCGCACTCTCCAGCTGGTATGTGGCAAAGGCCACGCGGCACTCCACCGGGGGGCGAAGGGTGTCGAAGATCTTCTCCAGCTGCTCAAGCCAGTCCTCTGCCTCGGTCGGGTCCTCATCCCCCTTGAAGGAGGGGGGCTTCAGCTTCCGGAACTGTCCGAAAAGCTCGAAGTGGCGCTGTAGGGGAGGTGCTGGTGCACCTCCAGGCGAAGGTGCCTCTTGTACAGAAGTGTCGGAGGAAGGTGGGGACGGCAGGGGCCCATCCCCTCCCTCGTGTCCAGCGCCGCGTCCGTCGCGTGGTCCCACAGAGGACTCCCCCTCTGCAACCCCAGGAGGAGGTGCTCGGGGCGGTGGGCGGAGCTCCTCTCGTACAATATCCCGTATCAGTCTGGCGAGGTCCTGGGCCTGGATGCTAGGGAGTGGTGGCTGGTCCACCGAGACGTCAACGACAGCACGTCCACCTCGCCGACCTCGCCCTCGGCCGCGCCCGCGGCCAGTCTCGCCAGTCCCACGACGAGGCATCTCCTGCAAGGAGACGCAAAACAAAACGGAAACGTCAAAACAGACGGTACCTAACAACACTTCTAAGAGCTCATGTCAAGAGATATGTTGTGGTGGCTACTCTAGCTATAAACATATGAATTGGTTATTTTCCAGTCAGTTGATTCACTTCTCGGGACGACCTTGCTCTGATACCATCTTGTAACGACCCGGTTCCCGAGTCCCTACGAGACACGAAAACCGGACCGACTCGACTAATCCCAAGACCCAGTCGTCCAACGAGGAAGTAACCAAAAGACAGTAAAATAAACCACATTCAGCATGAATATAACTAACAGTAAGAAAGTACAGCAGTAAGGAAAGAAACTACTACAGTAGGTACCACCACAACAGTAAAACAACATTTATCATATAACAAAAACTGCAGGTAAAGAAGGTACAGCGGAAACAAAAACTACTCACTAGAACAGAAACAAAAGGGGTACAAAAGGCTGTGGTAACTCTACTGGACCCTACTCGGCCCAGCGTCCTCTGCAGCCGCCAACCCTGGCTGCTCAACACCTGGTCCTGAAAAAGGTAACGAGTGTAACACGTCAGCAAAATGCTGAGTAGAGTGGCAAACTAACTAAAGGCAACAGTAGAGTGTACAGTAGCTGTTATGTTCTATTACTTCTTTTATTTACATCTTTCAATTTTTCTCACTATTTCATTTATTTCTCAGATCCTTTACTTGATCTCGAATGTCCTCGTGGGAACGATCTTGATTGCAGTCTTTTCCAAAAGTAGAAGTAGCACGTGGTGCTCTCCTGGCCGGGAGAGTCCCCCGTGGTGATCCTACCCTCAGTCAACCACCCCAAGGTCACTGACAGACGTAACGGTGACTACGGCACGCGCGATAAACGCACAGGTAGCTAGCCCGCACTGGCACGCGGTCAGTCATTTCCGTTAACGGGTGCGCCCAAAGCACAGCACGGAACCAGGGTAGAGCCCTCTCAGTAACAGGGGTCCAACCCCTCCACAGCAACCAAACCGGGGCCTTGCCCCTCCACAGTCCGCGCACCCTCGCCTGACTACCCTGGTTTGCCCTAGTGGGCCTAACAAGTCGGTGAAGGAGGCTAGCAGAACCCCGGGGCCCGTGGGGTAGCTAGTACTCTCCTAACACTACTAGCTCTCCTCGGTACTACGTACACGAGGGCCAACAAGTCGGTACAGAGCGGCCAATCCTAACCCCGGGTCCCTGGGGCGGCTGGCCCCACTCTGCACTAAACAGGTACAGGTACTTCCCTTGGTACTGCGTACCCAAGAGACAGTACAAACTACATCTCAGTTCCATTCCTTTTTCTTTCCAGGAGTTTCACTCCTAATTCCCCGTAGGGTTCCAGCTCTTTATCTCAGAACATCATATGTTTCACTTTCCAGATTCACGTTCTCAAATTCCATGATCTCAAACATGTTTCTTTATTCATAACAGGCAGCTTTGTATATTCCTTTCCATTTTTCCAAGACTGGAGTAATATACATTCCACTAGTTTTTCCATCCTAGGATTCATGCCATATCCTAGGATCTATCATACAATCTAGTTTTCCGGCCCTAGGATTCATGCAACACCTAGGAGCTATCATTCCATATATTTCTCATTCCTAGGATTCATGCAATGCCCTAGGTTCTAGTTATGGTTCCATACTTTAACAGATTTTATTAATACTTAGAGCCACTCTACCAGGTACAACGGGAGTAATGGGGGCGTGATCGGGAATCCCGCGCGCCTCCGCGACTCTCAAGACTGCAACCGAACGAGGTCCTATCACAAGGATCAAACACAAGGAGTGTCTCAAAACAGTGTATAGCTACTGTAGGCGGGTAGAGGAATTAATTCTGAAACGAACGCAACTCGAATCGCGGAAAACGGAGCCCAAACGGGCCCTAAACGGGTCGAGAAAGACGATACTGTGCAAAATCAGACGTCTGGAACTACTTCCAGACGTCTTAAACGGTGGATCAGAGAATTACCTGTTCAGCTTGGTTCCTCGGACGTCCAGAAGTCTGCGGGGACGTCTACCCTAGATCCCAGACGTCCGATGGTCCCTCAGGACGTCTGGTGGTCACTCCCGCCGTCTGGTACAACTTCCAGACGTCTGATTCGCAAAGGATGACGAATCAGCGAACCTGCGCACAGCCAACCCCCTCCCTCAGTACGGTCAGTCGACAAGAAGGAAGAAGAAAGCGGAAACTCACTTTCAGACGTCTGTATGATCTTACAGACGTCGACCTTGCCGTCTGGATATCAATCCAGACGTCTGATTCTGGAAATTTTTCCAGAATCAGAACCCTGCTCGGCCTCCGCTCGCGACGCGGCCCGCGTCGCACCTCGCGCGTCTGCTGCTCAGCCCGCAGCAGGTCCCTCTCCGCGACGCTCCGCGCCCCCTGCGCCCTCCGCCGGCCGGCCAAGCCGCTCCTGGCGAGCTCGCCCTCACGGCAGAGCCCCGCCCTCGCACGCTGCACCTCCTCCGCGCTCACTGCGGCTGCCGCTGCCGCTGCGCCCTCGCATCCGCTCGCTCTCGCGCACAGGCAGGAGAAGAAGGAAGAAGATGGTGGAGACGGGAGGGGAGGCGCGCCCCCTTTTAACGCCGCGCGGAGAGGAGAGAGAAGGCGGTCGCAGCCGCCTGCAGCCGCAGAGAAAGAGGGCAGAATCGCAGGTCTGCGCGCACAGGCGCGCAGACGAATCTCCCGTGCGAACATAACTATTCTCCAGATGTCTGTAAACTATCCCGGACGTCTGGTCAGACGTCTGGATGTGATACCAGACGTCTTGTCCGACGTCTGGGCCACCTCCCAGACGTCTTAAAAGGCGTCTGGGGCACGCGCTCGTTACAATATAACAAACTCAAAGGAAGTTTCGTCCCCGAAACTTGCGCCAACTAGGGTGCGGGAAAAAGATGTCCAAATAACCATAACAAACTCAAAGAGGACCGAAGCCGGTCCGAAAAGACGTACCTGCGAAAAGCTCTGGGTACCGCTCCCGCATTGCCGCCTCAGGCTCCCAGGTAGCCTCCTCGTACCGCTGGCTCCTCCACAAAACCTTTACCAGGGGTACTTGCTTCCGTCTCAACCTGCGGACGGCTCGGTCTAGGATCTGCACTGGCCGCTCGGGGTAGGTCAGGTCGTCGCTCACCTCGACGCTCTCGTGACTCAGTACGTGGCTGGGATCGGCTACGTACTTCCTGAGGTTGGACACGTGGAACACGTCGTGCACACCAGAAAGCTGCGGGGGAAGGGCAAGTCTGTAAGCAACGGGTCCAACCCGCTCCAGGACCTCAAAGGGCCCCACGAACCTCGGCGCGAGCTTCCCTCTCACCCCAAACCGCTGTAAGCCCTTCATGGGCGAAACACGAAGAAAGACGTGGTCCCCAACCTCGAACTGCACCTCTCTGCGTCTGCGATCTGCGTAGCTCTTCTGTCTGCTCCTGACAGTGCGGAGTCGTCTGTGGATCTGCTCAACTACCTCCTGACTCTGCCGGATCAACCTGGGGCCAACCTCCCACTTGGTCCCCACCTCAACCCAACTCAAGGGTGCCGTGCATTTCCGTCCGTATAGAGCCTCGTAGGGAGCCATGCCGATGCTCGAGTGATAACTGTTGTTGTATGCAAACTCCGCCAGGGGCAGGTGCTCCTCCCAAGAGCCCCTCCAGTCTAGTACACAGGCACGCAAAAGGTCCTCAAGTGTCTGTATCGTGCGTTCCGACTGTCTGTCCGTCTGGGGGTGGTAAGCCGTGCTAAACCTCAACCTCGTCCCCAAAGCCTGCTGAAACTCAGCCCAAAACTGGGACGTAAAGCGGGTATCCCGATCGGATACGATCTCCCGCGGAACTCCGTGTAGTCGCACCACATCACGGATATACCTCTCTGCCAACTGTGCTGGTCCCAAAGTGACTCGGATCGGCAAGAATCATGCCGTCTTCGTCAATCTATCCATTATTACCCAGACTGCGTCGTGTCCTCGCTGGGTAACAGGTAAGCCCACCACCAAGTCCATGGTGATGCTCTCCCACTTCCACTCTGGCACTGGAAGCGGCTGAAGCGGCCCTGCAGGCCTCTGATGCTCGGCTTTCACCTGCTGGCACACTAAGCACTGCTGCACGAACTCACCCACATCCCGCTTCATCCCTCTCCACCAGAACTCGCGTCTCAAGTCATGGTACATTTTCGTGTTTCCGGGATGTATGGTGAATCTGGAACCGTGTGCCTCAGTCAGGAGTTCTCTCAACAGCTCCTCGTCTCTGGGGACGCACAACCGTCCCCTCAAGCGTAACACCTGGTCTGTGAAAGAGAAGTCCCCTGGGTCCCCTGATAGTACTCTGTCGCGCAAAGACTGCAAGTACGGATCGGCCATCTGTCCCGTGATGATGCGGTCTATCAACTCTGGCCTGGTCTGCCGTGTCACCGTCACTGCCCCACAGTACCCTCGTAACTCTAGAGGTCGCCAACTGCCCACCTCCTCCAAAAGGCTCCAACTCTGTAACTGTAGACTGGCCAAGCGTGCGGGCGCCTTACGGCTCAAGGCGTCAGCCACCACATTGGCCTTTCCCGGGTGGTAGGAGATGCTGCAGTCGTAGTCCTTCAGGAGCTCCAACCAACGTCTCTGTCTCATGTTGAGCTCCTTCTGGTCAAAAAGATATCTGAGGCTCTTGTGATCTGTAAAAATCTCGAAGGTCTCACCGTACAAGTAGTGCCTCCATGTCTTCAGCGCGAAGACAACAGCTGCCAACTCTAGATCGTGGGTAGGGTAGGTATGCTCATGGGGCTTCAGTTGCCGCGAAGCGTAAGCGACCACGTGACCCCTCTGCATGAGCACACCTCCTAACCCCTGCAAGGAAGCGTCCGTGTACACAACGAACCCGCCACTACTGTCAGGGATGGTGAGCACGGGAGCCGAGGTCAACCTCTCCTTTAGCTCCAGAAAACACGCCTCACAGGCGTCTATCCAAGCGAAAGGCACATCCTTCCGGGTCAACTGTGTCATAGGACGTGCAATCTGCGAAAACCCTTTGATGAACCGTCTGTAGTAACCTTCCAGTCCCAGGAAACTGCGAATCTCAGTGACTGAACGCGGTCTCTCCCACCTGAGCACTGCCTCGACCTTGGCGGGATCCACCGCCAGGCCGTCTCCAGAGATCACATGACCCAAAAAGGTCACCTCCCTCAACCAGAACTCGCACTTGCTGTATTTGGCGTACAGCCTGCGTCGTCTCAGAGTGTCCAGAACCATCCGCAAGTGATGTCCGTGCTGCGTCCGATCTCTAGAATAGATGAGTACATCATCTATGAAGACCACCACAAACTGGTCCAAGTACGGTCTGAACACCCGGTTCATCAGGTCCATGAAAGCAGCGGGGGCATTGGTCAGCCCAAACGGCATGACCAAAAACTCGTAGTGTCCGTACCGGGTGCGGAAAGCTGTCTTGGAGACGTCGGTCTCCCTGATCCTCAACTGGTGGTATCCAGACCTCAAGTCGATCTTGGAAAACACCGTGGCACCCCGCAACTGGTCAAACAAATCGTCAATCCTCGGCAGCGGATATCTGTTCTTGATGGTGACCCTATTCAGCTGTCGGTAGTCCACACAAAGGCGTAGGGTCCCATCCTTCTTCTTCACAAATAGTACCGGGGCTCCCCAGGGAGACGCACTGGGCCTCACGAAACCTTTCTCCAAAAGGTCCTGCAACTGAGACTTGAGCTCTCGCAGCTCAAGCGGTGCCATCCTGTATGGCGCGGTGGAGATGGGGCTGGTCCCTGGTACTAGTGAGATCTCAAACTCGATCTCACGCTCGGGCGGTAGTCCTGGTAACTCGTCTGGAAACACGTCGGGGTACTCTCTGACCACCGGGATGCTCTGGAAGTCTGCCACGGGGCTGTGCTCTGCCACCACACAAGCTAGGAAGCCCTCACACCCCTGGCTCAAAAGTCTCGCCGCCCGAAGTGCCGAAATGCACCTGAAACCTCCGTCCACTGGCTGCCCGTGAAACTCGAAGGAAGGCAACTCCGGAATGGAGAAGACAATCTTCCTCTCAAAACAGTCTACCAAGGCGTGGTAAGCGGACAGCCAATCCATCCCCAGAATCACTCCAAAGTCCTCCATCTGTATCATAATCAGGTCAGTTGGCAGGCTATGTCCCCCGATGCTAACCCCGCAACCCGTGTACACCTCCTCAGCTACAAACAGCTGACCACTCGGACCTCTGATTACGAACGGATTCTCTAACAGTGTATAATCCTGGTCCAAACTAACTGCGAAACTGGCTGCGACAAACGATTGCGTGGCGCCGGAATCGAAAAGCGTGTAAACGAGTCTGCCAGAAACTGAAACCATACCTGCTACCACGGATCCCGAAGCTCTGGCGTCCCTGTGTGTTAGGGCGTTGATACGCCCCTCAGCTCTAGGTGCGGACGAAGCAGCCACACTCTGCGTCGGACGGGTAGGTGCTGGCCGGTACCCTCCTCGCGACTGCGGTCCTCCTCCTCGCGCCTGGGAACCGCGGCCTCCTGCGCGCCCTCCAGTGCTCTGCGCGGGAAGTATCTGCTGACCTCCTGCCCTAGATGGGCAGTCCCTCCTGACGTGGCCCGGCTGGCCACACTGGTAGCAGAGGGGAACCCGACTCCCGCCCTCAGTGAGTCCCTGCTGTCGGCTAGGCGGGGGTCCGGTGCTGGCGACTGGCCCCTGTCGAGGGCCCCCAAAGGCCACTGATGGCCCTGCACAACGTGACGGCTCTCCTGCGGACGCCACGTGTCTCCGTTCTCGCCGGCCCTGTGAGAAGTCTGGCTGAAAGGGCCTCTTCCGCCCGCCGTCGGTCTCTCGCGCGGACGGGTTGGTCTCCTCGTAAGTCATAGCTGCCTCTACCACCCTCGAAAACGTCGGCAGCTTCAGGGGTTTGACATACCCTTGGATCGCAGGCCGGAGCCCCTCGGTGAACCTCCAAAGGCGCTCCTCCTCAGTGGCTACCGCTGTCGCTGCAAAGCGGGACAGCTCCAAGAAACGCGTGCGGTATGCGCTCACGGTCATCGTCCCTTGGCGGAGAGTGTGGAACTCCCGCCTCCTCTGGTCCTGCCACGTCTGGGGAAAGTACTGCTCGCAGAAGAGGGTGACGAACTGGTCCCACGTCGGCTCGTCCCTCTCCTGTCCCCGGACCGCCCTCCACCACCGGTGTGCCGCACTCTCCAGCTGGTATGTGGCAAAGGCCACGCGGCACTCCACCGGGGGGCGAAGGGTGTCGAAGATCTTCTCCAGCTGCTCAAGCCAGTCCTCTGCCTCGGTCGGGTCCTCATCCCCCTTGAAGGAGGGGGGCTTCAGCTTCCGGAACTGTCCGAAAAGCTCGAAGTGGCGCTGTAGGGGAGGTGCTGGTGCACCTCCAGGCGAAGGTGCCTCTTGTACAGAAGTGTCGGAGGAAGGTGGGGACGGCAGGGGCCCATCCCCTCCCTCGTGTCCAGCGCCGCGTCCGTCGCGTGGTCCCACAGAGGACTCCCCCTCTGCAACCCCAGGAGGAGGTGCTCGGGGCGGTGGGCGGAGCTCCTCTCGTACAATATCCCGTATCAGTCTGGCGAGGTCCTGGGCCTGGATGCTAGGGAGTGGTGGCTGGTCCACCGAGACGTCAACGACAGCACGTCCACCTCGCCGACCTCGCCCTCGGCCGCGCCCGCGGCCAGTCTCGCCAGTCCCACGACGAGGCATCTCCTGCAAGGAGACGCAAAACAAAACGGAAACGTCAAAACAGACGGTACCTAACAACACTTCTAAGAGCTCATGTCAAGAGATATGTTGTGGTGGCTACTCTAGCTATAAACATATGAATTGGTTATTTTCCAGTCAGTTGATTCACTTCTCGGGACGACCTTGCTCTGATACCATCTTGTAACGACCCGGTTCCCGAGTCCCTACGAGACACGAAAACCGGACCGACTCGACTAATCCCAAGACCCAGTCGTCCAACGAGGAAGTAACCAAAAGACAGTAAAATAAACCACATTCAGCATGAATATAACTAACAGTAAGAAAGTACAGCAGTAAGGAAAGAAACTACTACAGTAGGTACCACCACAACAGTAAAACAACATTTATCATATAACAAAAACTGCAGGTAAAGAAGGTACAGCGGAAACAAAAACTACTCACTAGAACAGAAACAAAAGGGGTACAAAAGGCTGTGGTAACTCTACTGGACCCTACTCGGCCCAGCGTCCTCTGCAGCCGCCAACCCTGGCTGCTCAACACCTGGTCCTGAAAAAGGTAACGAGTGTAACACGTCAGCAAAATGCTGAGTAGAGTGGCAAACTAACTAAAGGCAACAGTAGAGTGTACAGTAGCTGTTATGTTCTATTACTTCCTTTATTTACATCTTTCAATTTTTCTCACTATTTCATTTATTTCTCAGATCCTTTACTTGATCTCGAATGTCCTCGTGGGAACGATCTTGATTGCAGTCTTTTCCAAAAGTAGAAGTAGCACGTGGTGCTCTCCTGGCCGGGAGAGTCCCCCGTGGTGATCCTACCCTCAGTCAACCACCCCAAGGTCACTGACAGACGTAACGGTGACTACGGCACGCGCGATAAACGCACAGGTAGCTAGCCCGCACTGGCACGCGGTCAGTCATTTCCGTTAACGGGTGCGCCCAAAGCACAGCACGGAACCAGGGTAGAGCCCTCTCAGTAACAGGGGTCCAACCCCTCCACAGCAACCAAACCGGGGCCTTGCCCCTCCACAGTCCGCGCACCCTCGCCTGACTACCCTGGTTTGCCCTAGTGGGCCTAACAAGTCGGTGAAGGAGGCTAGCAGAACCCCGGGGCCCGTGGGGTAGCTAGTACTCTCCTAACACTACTAGCTCTCCTCGGTACTACGTACACGAGGGCCAACAAGTCGGTACAGAGCGGCCAATCCTAACCCCGGGTCCCTGGGGCGGCTGGCCCCACTCTGCACTAAACAGGTACAGGTACTTCCCTTGGTACTGCGTACCCAAGAGACAGTACAAACTACATCTCAGTTCCATTCCTTTTTCTTTCCAGGAGTTTCACTCCTAATTCCCCGTAGGGTTCCAGCTCTTTATCTCAGAACATCATATGTTTCACTTTCCAGATTCACGTTCTCAAATTCCATGATCTCAAACATGTTTCTTTATTCATAACAGGCAGCTTTGTATATTCCTTTCCATTTTTCCAAGACTGGAGTAATATACATTCCACTAGTTTTTCCATCCTAGGATTCATGCCATATCCTAGGATCTATCATACAATCTAGTTTTCCGGCCCTAGGATTCATGCAACACCTAGGAGCTATCATTCCATATATTTCTCATTCCTAGGATTCATGCAATGCCCTAGGTTCTAGTTATGGTTCCATACTTTAACAGATTTTATTAATACTTAGAGCCACTCTACCAGGTACAACGGGAGTAATGGGGGCGTGATCGGGAATCCCGCGCGCCTCCTCGACTCTCAAGACTGCAACCGAACGAGGTCCTATCACAAGGATCAAACACAAGGAGTGTCTCAAAATAGTGTATAGCTACTGTAGGCGGGTAGAGGAATTAATTGGAAAACGAACGCAACTTGAATCGCGGAAAACGGAGCCCAAACGGGCCCTAAACGGGTCGAGAAAGACGATACTGTGCAAAATCAGACGTCTAGAACTACTTCCAGACGTCTTAAACGGTGGATCAGAGAATTACCTGTTCAGCTTGGTTCCCCGGACGTCCAGAAGTCTGCGGGGACGTCTGCCCTAGATCCCAGACGTCCGATGGTCCCTCAGGACGTCTGGTGGTCACTCCCGCCGTCTGGTACAACTTCCAGACGTCTGATTCGCAAAGGATGACGAATCAGCGAACCTGCGCACAGCCAACCCCCTCCCTCAGTACGGTCAGTCGACAAGAAGGAAGAAGAAAGCGGAAACTCACTTTCAGATGTCTGTATGATCTTACAGACGTCGACCTTGCCGTCTGGATATCAATCCAGACGTCTGATTCTGGAAATTTTTCCAGAATCAGAACCCTGCTCGGCCTCCCTCGCGACGCCGCCCGCGTCGCACCTCGCGCGTCTGCTGCTCAGCCCGCAGCAGGTCCCTCTCCGCGACGCTCCGCGCCCCCTGCGCCCTCCGCCGGCCGGCCAAGCCGCTCCTGGCGAGCTCGCCCTCACGGCAGAGCCCCGCCCTCGCACGCCGCACCTCCTCCGCGCTCACTGCGGCTGCCGCTGCCGCTGTGCCCTCGCGTCCGCTCGCTCTCGCGCACAGGCAGGAGAAGAAGGAAGAAGATGGTGGAGACGGGAGGGGAGGCGCGCCCCCTTTTAACGCCGCGCGGAGAGGAGAGAGAAGGCGGTCGCAGCCGCCTGCAGTCGCAGAGAAAGAGGGCAGAATCGCAGGTCTGCGCGCACAGGCGCGCAGACGAATCTCCCGTGCGAACATAACTGTTCTCCAGACGTCTGTAAACTATTCCGGACGTCTGGTCAGACGTCTGGATGTGATACCAGACGTCTTGTCCGACGTCTGGGCCACCTCCCAGACGTCTTAAAAGGCGTCTGGGGCACGCGCTCGTTACAAAACGTTTGTCTCCTTGGAACGCAAAGTGACAAATGATTTTGGGACATACATTGATACGGATCCTGATGGTGAAGATTCAAGTTGCGAAGTCTCACACGAGTTTTCAGGTCACGATTTTTGTGAGACGATTGGGCCTGAGGAATCTGATAGATCATTTGATAGCCCAATAACTGAGGAAACTGATCTTATTAGGGCACACGATACGGATCCAGAATCGCATTTTCTGGAGGAATCAATTCAATGCCCTGATTATCAGTTACACCCTGTTGAGCTTATTGATGATTTTAATTCTGAGATAATTAGACCCAAGTCAATTTTGATTTTGCCACATCATTTAGACTTGGAGATTTCAGACGGGGTGATGAATATACAAGAGGTCCTGGAATTTGATATGCTGAATGAGGAGGATAGGAGCTGGGAAGTGTTGATTTGGGAAATTAATTTTGGAGGAAATGGAAGATTGAGTCGAAGGGTTCCTTTTAAGCTGAAACCATCAAATCAGAACCCTTACGACATTTGTTTCGAGGATGTTCAACTCAAGCACACATTCAATGATTATCCTTTTGAGCTTCAATTCTCTGTAACCTGACTTTTTGGTCTTGGGTTGCATCCTCATAAATCGCAGGCCCGACCCTGCTTGCATTCTGATTTTAGGTTTTGGGTAATTTTTATCCAGAACCTAAGATATTCTCGATTATGGGGGATGGGTCTGCACCACAATCTGGTCCACATCTGTGGACCGCTGTTGACAGGTCGGAGGATTCTTTTGTTTATTTTAATTCTGACCTGCACTTGTAAATTCTTTATTTCTTTTCTTTGTATAGTGTGCCTAGCTGAAGGCACTAAACTCAGCACTTATACAGTTCTTTTTCATTTCCATCTTGGAGCAGACCTGATATTCACGCAATTCAGGTGCTTTCTTCACTTTTCCACTCTGTTTTATGTCTTTTTAATACAATGAGGACATTGCATTAGATAGGCATGGGGGGGTGGATATTCATCTCTGAATTCATTCGTCAGCTCCGTAGATTTGTTTTATATATAAAAAAAAGAGAAAAAAATCAGAATTAGGAAAGAGAATTTGGGTTTAAGAAAATTTTCAATCTTAAGAAATACTACATTAAGATCTGAACACAAAGACCCTTCAGGTCTTTGAACTTATTCAGCCAGTGTATCCACTAAAATGTGGATTTGTTTTTCGAGTTCTCGCCAACTTGAATTTTATTTTAATAGGAGTAAATAAGTTTGGGTGATAAGTACATGACTTATCAGCTCGCCCTCTGATGTGAGGGAATTTTGAGTCTTAAGCATCTACACACTTTCTTTGCACTGACTCATTGTTCGGCGATTTTAACGGAAATTGGGTAGCTAATGAACCTTCTAGGGTGATATGGCTGGCAAGTTATCGTGGGTAACAACCCATAGGTAGGTTGTCCAGAGCCCAGTCACTAGACCTTTCTCTTTTTGCTGCCTTTAGGTAAATCTTAGACCAGGAAAGCCACCTACTTAAAAAAAAAAAGAGAAAAAAAAAAATCAAAAAGGAGAAAAGAACAAAAAGAAATAAGCCACACTTCGCCGCACGAGTATGGCTGGCAAGTTGTCGGTGGTAACAGCTCATCGACCGGTTGTCCAGAACCCAACTCAGAAAATGCACTAAAAATTCCCAAAACACTTAAGAAGAAGCGGAGAAGTAGAATAAACCGGGGAGATATACACTGGATTCACCCTTGTGTTGACCCCGTTAAAAAATAAAAGTAGGGAGAAAGCTACCGGTTGTAAAGATACACCTTTAGGTAGAATTCTTCTTGAGGTCACCTAGAGACGTAGAAATCCGAAGTCCGTTTTAATTGCCGGTCAACGAGCCTATCACAATCACAATAAGATGCTTAAAACTTAGGGTTCTCATCAAATCTTGGGTGAGTTGAATGGCCGTAGAAAGCCACTCTTAAACCCTAAAATTTGAAAATAAAAAAAAAAAAAAGAAATTTTTCTTTGAATAAGGCGAGGGCTTGAGGCGGTCTGCATTTTGGTTGATACTCAGGCACTGTTGTGTCTTTGAAAGTTCAGTTCCTAAGTAGACAATTTCTTAATGATTGAAAATAACTCAGGTCCAAATAATCTAACCTAATTCTTTTATAAATAGCATATAGTTTTTCCTAGGGACTAGCAAAAGATAGGCATGTGGGTATGATGTAAACACATTTACACTACTTAAAATGTCTATTTATGCATGTTCTTAAGCATAGGATTGCATTTCATGATATAAATATTGCATAACATGCATCATCTCGCATTTAGAGTAGTTTGAATAAAATGGAGGTTAATTGTCTCCTTTTATGTGCTTGGACAGGGCAAAAATTTTATCGGGGCCTCGGATGAAAGATCCAACCGTATGGATGTGATCAGGACGACAATTGGAGTTCAACGACTCCAAGATCGCCCTAATCAGGCATCCGTAGCATCAGATAGAGACTGGGGAACCCTAGAAGATCAAGGGCCAGGATGGTGTAAATCCACACTTCAGATGACAAATCCGACTGCACGGATGAATTCGGATCGACGATCGCAGCCCAACGACACAAAAATCGAGTCAATCCAACATCCGTGGCACCATCTACAACTTCCAGAAGATGGACGGCCAAGATGGCGCCACGTGGTGCCATCTCAGCCGCCCAAACGGCCGCTGGCATTTTGTGAAGGCCCCCGCCCGATCGCTCTCCGCCGTCAGATGGAGATCCAACGGCTGTGGCCGCCCGGCGCTTAAAACATGCGCTCGACCATCCGCGCCCCGCAGCGCAGCGGTCGAGCGCGCTTACATGAGCGCGGGGCGCGGGTACGAGCCGCGGCGAGGGGATTTGAGGCGTGAGTAATTGAGGCGCGTGGAGCGTCGGATGGAGATCGTGCGGTCGCGGGCGCCCGATAGCGCCGACGCGCGATTGGACGCCCTGCGCAACGCGCGATCGCACGCGCAGGCAGGCGGGTTGCAGCGGGCGCGGACGCGTTTTAAGCCGTCCGATCTCGCGATCGGACGGCTGAAAAGCGCTGGACGTGTGCGAGCGTTGAGGAGCGGGCAGCCGAGGAGGCGCGCGTGGGCGCGGCAACGACGGCCACGTCGGGGCTTTAGTGACGGATTTATCCGTCACTAAAGACCCGTTATTTATTATTTTGAAGATGTAATGTCCATTTTGCCCCCACTCCTTGTAACTATAAAAGGAGACCCCCTCCATACGAAATTCTCATCCCTTCTTTCTCCTCTCTACCCCTCCAAAGCTCAAGAGAAGCTTGTCCCACACCCGGGATGCTTCTCGCGAGATAAAGTCCAATTTTCGTTCCCCTTCGGAAGTGGATCCCGCGACGACGACGGCGTGCTGCTTCGTTCCCGTTCTTCTGCTTCGTCCTCTTTCGTCCCGCTTCGTTCTCCTTCGTCCAGGCATCGTCCCGTCCGGCTCGTCCTCCAAGTAACCGTCGAGGAGGATTTCTCTCTCCCTATTCTTTTTACCGCTTTCTAGTATAGATTTACTGCTTTCTAGATTAATCTACTCGTCCTCCAAGCAATCGTCGAGGAGGACATTTCTCTCTCCATTCTTTTAATGCTTTCTAGAGTAAATTTATAGCTTTCTAGAGTAATTGTTTTATGCTTTCTGGTGTAATGAACAATCTCTTCAATACAAAAATACCTTGTTTATTCTACATCTCATTTTGATTTTTGTGTGTAATATTCTCTTTCTCTCTTACTCTTTCTCTCTCTTCTATTTATTGTAAATAATTAGATGGTTCTAAATTGAATTATTCTGTAACAAATAAAAAGAAACGCGTAGTTTTTAAATCAAACGTCTGCCTCCCTGTGTTCGACCCGGAATTTTAATTTCGGTATAAATTTTATTTGTTGAACACGAATTCTTCGCTTTCGAACTACAACGACAGGTTTTCCAAAACCAATCTCATTAGCGTAGGTTCGTAGCGTTCAACAGTTTGAAATCGCAGCCTCTCAATATCCATCATCCCCAGCCCAAACAGGACAAATCATGTAGGCGACAAAAAGGCAGACTGCCAGGAATTGGTCGAAGGGGAAAGAGAGTTTACCAGATTGAGCACATTCTCTGGCGTCGGTCTCCCAGTCATAACCTCTTCGATTAGTGCTCCACACAATACCAACTCTGCCTCTTTGATGTTCTCTGTCATAGGTACCTCCACGTCAACCGTATGCCCCCCAAAGCTATGCGAATATGGGGGCGGTGGAGGCGTCTGCAAAGCCCTAGAATTCAAAATTTCAGAGTGCGGGAAAAGACGGTCTTTCATCTACCCACCAGGACCTCTGCGGGAATCCCTTTTGTGACCAAATCCCTCGCACTCTAAACATACAATGGGAGATCGGCAAGTAGCCGCCATATGTCCTCGTCGCCGGCACCAGAAACACACGATCTTGCCGTTCTCCCTCGCGCCCCTTCTATCAGTCCACCTCTCCTCCATCGCCCTTTTACCATGCATATCAGAGTCTCTTGTCTCATTTTGCCTCCATGCCCTCGACCTCTAAGTTGTCCATCCTTCGTCTTCCCTGATTCTACCAGTTGTCGCCCTGACACTGCCTGTTGTCGCCTCGAGCCCACCTGACATCGCCTGACGTCGCCCTCAGTATTTCTATTATTCTATATTTTATTTGACTTGATTTCTATGTAATTCTAATTCTTAACAGGTTTAAAATTATTATGTTTTAATAAGAGGAGTTTAGAATTTTATTAGGAGTAGGATTCGTGAGTCTTATATTTAAGTCTATAAATATAGAGGTGGTCTCTTGTCATTAGCTTTGGGTGGGGTGGAGCCAAAATAAGAGAAGAAAAAGACATAATATAAAAGGTGTTGGGGTTTCAACTGAGAGTGATACTTCGATTTAAAAACTTCTATTTGACCTGCAATAGAATGCAACAAGTTTAACATGCATTTGGCGTAAGTTGTCTTGACTTAGCTTTGCACTTGGTTAAGGATGTGAGATTCGGCGCAACTCAAGTTCCACCCTACTAGGCAACACAAGTTCCACTTGATTAAGGATGCAAGGGAACTCAAGTTCCAACTCAAGTTTGAGAAATTGTCCATATGTTCCTCACCTAAGACTCAACTTATCAGCCAAATTAGGGCTTGTTTGGGATGCGGGATAGTGGACCTGATGCCTCGTTTGTCCATTACTCCATATACTGTACTAGAGAACTGACCCATTAGCTAAATGGATGCACATTTCTCACCTGAGACCTGACCTTTCAACCCAACAAGTCCAATTGGAGTTCAATCTATTCGATCAGGTTCGGTCAATATTGACACCCATTGTAATAACCAGCCAAGATGATTGGCAATTAAAGATGATATGCATTATAAATAAAAGTTGCACTTCTATCCTATCACGTGATACATCATAAAAACTTATATTTTAATCTTGCTTTACATCTCAAGTTACCATGTACAATGAAAGATGTAGAATCTTAAAAGGATGTGAGTAGAAAAATACATATTGCAACGTATTTTACAAACGCTCATTTTCATCCAACCAAACACATCGATGATATTTATAATCTGTGTGTTTTAATAAATTTTGATTTTCAATCGATTTTCACCTACTCCAAGTGATTCTTCACCTATGGAAGGTGATTTTTCACTTGGAAAGTGATTTTTTTAGCTTAAGGTTTAGGGTTTAATCACCTTCCAAAGGTGAAGAATCACTTTACATAATTCTCAACCCTAACCCCTAAATCCTAAACCTAAACCCTAAATCTTAAATCCTAAATTAAACCCATAGGTGAAATCACTTTTCATTTTTTAAAGGAAAGCCTATTTTCCACTGGTTGAAAATGAAAATCAACCAGTTGAAAATCAAGTAGACTAAAATGAGAAGTGGTATCACTTGAAAAGTGATTTTTCATCAGTGATGAGTGGCTACTTATCATAGCTAAATAGCTAAAGTTAAGCTAGAAACTAGATTAAACAATGTCAAATTAACACATAAAATGGGTTAAGTGTGGGGAATCAAAGAAAATGAACTAAAACATTAATTTTGTGTTAAAATTGCATAATTAGGTCATTAAACGAGATATTCTTGCGAAAAAGGTCAAATAGTGATCCAAGTGAAATTAAATACACAAACGAACTTAAAAGTTCAAATCAAAAGTATAATTAACTTCTTAAAAGTTCAATTAAACTTATATAAAAACTTGAAGGCATTTAGACATCATTAAGGCCTTGAAATCAAATATTTACATTTAGGTCCTTTATGCATTACATTCCATTCATTAGAAAACCTCTTAGGACCTATTTGTAACTGATGTAAATATGTTTACACTACATAAGATGTCCACTTATGCATGTTCTTTAGCATAGAATTGCATTGCATACTATAAATATTACATAGCATGCATCATCTTGCATTTAGATTAGTTTGAATAAAATGGAGATTAATTATCTCCTTTTATGTTCAGGGACAGGGCAAATTTTTATCGAGGCCTTGGATCGAAGATCCAACCGTACAGATGTGATCAGGGCGATGCTTGGATTTCAATGATTTTAAGATCGCCCTAATCAGACATCTGTAGCATCAGATAGAGATCGGGGAACCCTAGACGATCGAGGGCCAGGATGGTGTGAATCCACACTTCAGACGACAAATCCGATTGCATGGATGGATTCAGATCGACGATCGCAGCTTAACGATGTGAAAATCGACTCAATCCGACACCCGTGGCACCATCTACATCATCCAGAAGATGGATGGCCAAGATGGCGCCATGTGGTGCCATCTCAACCGCCCAACCATCCGCACGCATCCGCTGAAGGCCTCCACATCAACGTTTCCTTGCCGTTGGATCAAGATCCAACGGTTGGTACGCACTCACGCTTAAGTTAAGCGCCCGCCCATCCACGTGTGTAGCGTAGTGGGTGAGAGTGCTTAAGCAAAGCACGGGCGAGTGTTCGATTCCTCGCGAGCGACAGCTGAGGCTCGGCGAGGGAGCTCAATCGACTGCATGATCCAGCAACCACGTGCACTCAATCCAAATGACGGGCCCACTCATGCCCGTGCGTAACATGGGATTGCACGCGTATGTGCGCACTGAGGAGGCGCAGCAAGGAGTGCTCTTAGCTGTTCGATCTCACGATCGAACGGCTGAGATTTGATGAACGTGGAAAGGCGTTGCATGTGCGGGAGGCGAGCGGGTGACGCACGTCGCCCACGAGGGGGCTTTAGTGACGATTTTATCCGTCACTAAAGATCCCTAATTTAATGTTTTGAGATTAAAAAGACCAAATTGCCCTCATTCCTTGCAACTATAAAAGGAGACCTCCTCCATACGAAATCTTCATCCCTTCCTTCTCTTCTCTCCCTCTATAAAGCTCAAGAGAAGCTTGTCCCACACCCGGGATGCTTCTCAAGGGAGAAAGTCCAATTTTCGTCCCCCTTTCGGAAGTGGATCCCGCGACGATGACGACGTGCTGCTTCATTCACGTTCTTCCCGCTTCGTCCTCCTTCTTCCTGCTCCATTCCCCTTCTTCCAGGCATCGTCCCGTCCGGCTTATCCTCCAAACGATCATCGAGGAGGATATCTCTCTTCCCATTCTTTTTACTGCTTTCTAGAGTAGATTTACTGCTTTCTAGTGTAATCATTTTCCCGCTTTCTAGTCGTAATGAGTAGTGTAACAAACAATCTCTTTGATAATGAATTCCATGTTCATTCTACATCTTTTTTTTATTTTTGTTTGTAATTTCTCTCTCTCTTCTATTTATTGTAAATAAATAGATAGTTTCTAATCAATTATTCTGCTTAATGACAAATAAAACAAACACGTATTTTTAATCAAACGTCCACGTCCCTGAGTTCGACCTAGGATTTCTATTCCGATATAAATTTTATTTGTTGAACCTGAGTTCTGCACTTTCAAACTACAACGACGGGTTTTTCAAAATCGAACACGATAGCAAAGTACTTTGTTGCCTCAACATTTTGGCACCGTTGCCAAGGAGGCGACGCTATTTGATTTTTTTTTGCGTTTTCCAACTTACGAATCATTTACCTCACTTCTCTCCTTTCTTATTGTGATTGCAGGTTCTCTTTTGAGACGAGCTTAAAGCAGTAGATTGGAGCAAAGTGCTGTTGAAGGTTCTGTAAGTTATCCCCCACATCCCACCCATTAGTTTTCATTTCACCACATAATAACACAAACATCAATCAACCTAGGTATTCTTATAAACCTTAAGGTTAGTTTTATTTGTTTGTTTGACACATACACCCACCTCAACCTCCACAGTTAAAAAGAAAAATAAAAAAATCTCACAGAGGTACACAACCTCATCTGATTTTCAAACTCAACTAGTAAACCGACCTTTGGAACCGGTACACACATCCAAACACATAATTGAGTAGAAATCAAATTAGGTAATCACTTGTGTGCCTAATTAAGTGGTGCAATAGGCCAATTGTTTAAGTTGATTGGGCCACACCATTTCAATTAAAATCAACTCATTAAGTAGTTGCCACATAGGTTCAACTCTTAGGGATTTACCAGGCACTCCACATTCTTTTAAGTTTCAAAGGAAAACATCTCACCTATGCTTTCAGAACCTGGTGTGCCAACAAAACTTGTTTGAAAATACCTAAAGTTGAATCCTAAAAGCTACTAAGTTAGATTTGAACCCTAAAATTCACCGCATAAAAAATAATCTTGCTTGAAAATCACTGGTTGTGCACGCACACACACATCAATCAATCATTAAGGGCACAACCTAGATAAAGGGCCCATCACATTCCAAAGCACATTCAAACCTAGTCATAAATAAAATAGAGTAGACGTTGACCTTAAGGATTCGACTTGCTCTTCGGAGCCCAGAACGAGATTATTTTTTATTAGTCTGTTTCTACTAATCAATCTGATGTCTAGCTAGGGGAGCAGAATCAAACGATCACGGCTGGGGGTACACTATGAACCGGAGGCGCAAGCCGAAGGAAGAACCTTCTCCCCAGTCCCTCCTTCTAACTGGTTGGATTGAACAGACAGAAGTAGATCAAATCATTTCTTTATCTCAAGACGGGTTTCAGGAGTCTGCAGGTCTTTAGGCTAGCCCACTTAAGGACAGGTTTGATCACTTCTATTGCAGGGCTCCTTTCTTCCTCCCATCTCTCATGAATCCTTCCACATATTATATGCATTCCTGCTCTTTCCCTCCTATTTTGAATTATCCTCAACATGACGATTATCCCGATTCGTACTGTAATCAACCATCAATTAGTTGGGAAAACTCGGATTGGGGATACAGTTCCGGACCTTTGTGTTTAGGGTCTAACTTTGAAGACAATGATTGTGATTTCTATCCTTCTCAGAGCCACATCGATTATAGATCGTCACCCTTTCATGGACAACCTAATATGATCTACAATCAAGGAGGATACGCTAATCCTTACCCATCCTCTGATTACATTGCCTTTAGGTCATCACCACCTTTTGAGCAATCTGAAATGACCTATTATCGGGAAGGGTATAACGAATCTCAATTCGCTAACTCCTCTGCACTGATCCCAAACCCGCCCAACCCTGAACCAACTCATTTGGTTCAGAGTAACCAGGTTCAAGATAAGGTTCTGGCTAACTTGAGGAATATCATACAATCTTTAGAAGTTCAGCCAATACCTTCCATTGAAAGATTGGAGCCCCTAATTGAAATGATTGATGATTTGAATAAGTACTTGTTGGATTAGCTCCAGGATGTTAAGGATAAGAACCTGGGTGAGTTTATACTTGGGAAGTTAGTGAAATTGAGGATGAGATTTGTGGTTGCTTTAGTTCAATCATGGGATGATTCCCAGGATGAACTCCCTTCAAGAGAGCCAATGTCAGAACCCACTTAGGCACCTGTTGGGGGGACACGTGTTACAAGGTTGACCAGATTGAATTAGAACAACTAATTAAGGATGATCTGATTTCTTCACCTGAAATCCCTGAGCCAGGGTACGAGGAAACATATGTCTCCATGGCCTAGAAAATGACAGATGATTTTGGGACATACATTAATACGGATTTTGATTTCTTTGATTTTTATGGTAAAGATTCAAGTTGCGAAGTCTCACATGAGTTTACAGAACACGATTTCTGTGAGACGATTGGGCTTGAGGAATCTGATAGATCATTTGATAGCCCAATAATTAAGGAAACTGATCTTATTGGGGCTCACATTACGGATCCAGAATCACATTTTCTGGAGGATTCAATCCAATGCCCTGATTGTCAGTTACACCCCATTGAGCTTATCGATGATTCTATTTTTGAGATAACTAGACCCAAGTCAATTCTGATTCAGCCACATCTTTTAGACTTGGAAATTTTAGACAAGGTGATTAATATGCAGGAGGTCTTAAAATTTGACATTCTGAATGAGGAGGATAAGAGCTGGAAAATTTTGATTTAGGAAGCAAATTCCGGAGGAAATAGAAGATTGAGTCTAAGGGTTCCAATTCATCTAAAACCATCAAACCAAAACCATTATGACATTTGTTCTGAGGATGTTCAACCTAAGCATGCATTCATTGATTATCCTTTTGATATCGAATTCTCTGTAACTCGACTCTTTGGTCTTGGGTTGCATGCTCATAAATCGCAAGCCCGACGCAGCGTGCATATTGATTTTGGGTTTTTGGTAATTTTTATCCAGAACCTTAGATATTCTCGATTATGGGGTATGGGTCTGCACCACAATCTGGTCTACATTTGTGGACATTTGCTGGTAGGTCAGAGGTTTCTTCTGTTTATTCTGATTCTGATCTGCACTTATGAATTATTTATTTCTCTTCTTTGCATAGTGTGCCTAGCTAAAGGCACTAAATTCAGTACGTATATAGTTTTTTTTAGTTTTATCTTGGAGCAGACCTGACATTCAGGCAATTCAGGTACTTTCTTCTCTATTCCACTCTGTTTTATGTCTTTTTAATACAATGAGGACATTGCATTAGATAGGCATGGGGGACTGGATATTCATCGTTGAATTATTTTGTCAGCTCTGTAGATTCGTTTAATTTTCTTTTATTTAGTTACAAAAAAAAATGATGAATTAGAAAGGAATACTTGGACATTAGGACTTTTCAATCTTAGGAAATATTACATTAGGATTTGAACACAAAGATCCTTCAGGTCTTCAGACTTAATCAACCTATGTATCCACTAAAATGTGGATTTATTTTTCGAGTCCTCGCTAACATGAATTCTATTTTAATTCGAGTAAATAAGTTTGGGTGATAAGTACACGACTTATCAACCCATCTTCTGATTTGAGCGAACTTTAACTCTAAAGCATCTACACACTTTCTTTTCACTGACTCGTTAATCAGCGGTTCTGACGGAAATTGGGTAGCTAATGAACCTTCTAGGGTAATATGGCTGGTAAGTTATCGTGGGTAACAACCAATAGGTAGGTTGTCCAGAGCCCAGTCATTGGACCATTATCTTTTTGCTACTTTTAGGTAAATCTTAGACCAGGGAAGCCACCTACTTAAAAAAAAGAAAAAGAAAAAGAAAGTCAAAAAGAAAAGAAAAAGAAAAGGAGATAAGAAACAAAGAAAACAAAAGAAATAAGCCACATTTCGCCACATGAGTATGACTAGCAAGTTGTCGGTGGTAACAGCTCATTGACCGGTTGTCCAGAACCCAGCTCAATAAATGCACTAAAAATTCCCAAAACACTTAGGAAGAAGCAGAGAAATAGAATAAACCGAGGAGATATACAATGGATTCATCCTTGTGTTGACCCCATAAAAATAAAAGTAGGGAGAAAGCTACCGGTTGTAAAGATACACCTTTAGGCATAATTCTCTTTTTAAGGTCACCTAGAGGCGTAGAAACCCGAAGTCTGTTTTAACTGTCGATCAATGAGTCTATCACATTCACAATAAGATGCTTAGAACTTAGGGTTCTCATCAAATCTTGGGTGAGTTGAATTGCTGCAGAAATCCACTCTTAAACCCTAAAACTCAAAAATCCAAAAAATTAGAAAAGAAGAAAAAGAGAAAAAGAAAATTTTCTTTGAATAAGGTGAGGGATTGAGGCGGTCTACATTTTGGCAGATACCTAGGCACTGTTGTGTCTTTGAAAGTTCAGATCCTAAGTAAACATTTTCTTAATGATTGAAAATAACTCATGGCCAAATAATCCAACCTAATTCTTTATAAATAGCATATAGTTTTTGCTAGGGACTAGCAAAAGATAGGCATGGGGGTATGATGTAAACAAGTTTACACTACATAAGATGTTTACTTATGCATGTTCTTAAGCATAGATTTGCATTGCATACTATCAATATTGCATAGCATGCATCATCTTGCATTTAAATTAGTTTGAATAAAATGGAGGTTAATTGTCTCCTTTTATGTTAAGGGACAGGTAAATTTTTATCAGGGCCTTGGATCGAAGATCCAACCATACAGATGTGATCAGGGTGACGATTGGAGTTCAATGACTCCAAGATCGCCCTAATTAGACATCTGTAGCATTAGATAGAGATCGGGGAACCTTAGAAGATCAAGAGCCAAGATGGTGTGAATCTTCACTTCAGACGAAAAATCCGACTGCACGAATGGGTTTGGATTGAAAAACGCAGCCTAACGACGCAAAAATTGACTCAATCTGACACCTGTGGCACTATCTACATCATCCAGAAGATGGACAACCAAGATGGCACCACATGGTGCCATCTCGGCCGCCCAACCATCTGCACGCATCTGCTGAAGGCCTCCGCATCAATGTTTCCCCGCCGTGGGATCAAGATCCAATGGTCGCTTAAGTTAAGCGCCTGCCCATCCACACGCGTAGCGTAGTGGGTGAGAGCGCTTAAGCGAAGCGCCGGTGAGCGTTTGTTGAACGTTTACGAACCTACGCTAACGAGATTGGTTTTGGAAAACCTTCGTTGTAGTTCGGAAGCGAAGAATTCGTGTTCAACAAATAAAATTTATACCGAAAATAATTCCGGGTCGAACACAGGGAGGCTACGTTGATCTATTTTCGCAATTATATTTTTTTAGGATTTTCTTTAAGCGAGGCGTTATAATTACAATGGGGCTATCAAACTATGAGAGAGAGAGAGAGAGAGAAAGAGAGAGAGAGAAAGAGAACATGCATTCAATATTTAAATAGTTTATAAAAGTTATACTAGAACGCGGAAAATCAATTACACTATAAAGCAGAAAATTCTACACTAGAAAAGCTGTAAATAAGAATGGGAGAGAGAAATTATCCTCCTCAACGATTGCTTGGAGGACGAGCCGGACGGAACGATGCTTGGACGAAGGAGAACGAAGCAGGACGAAGGAGGACGAAGCATAAGAACGGGAACGGAGCAGCACGCCGTCGTCGTCGCGGGATCCACTTTCGAAGGGGAACGAAAATTAGACTTTATCTCGCAAGAAGCATCCCGGGTGTGGGACAAGCTTCTTTTGAGCTTTGGAGGGGTAGAGAGGAGAAAGAAGGGATGAAAATTTCGTATGGAGGGGGTCTCCTTTTATAGTTGCAAGGAGTGGGGGCAAAATGGACATTACAACTTCAAAACAATAAATGAGGGGTCTTTAGTGATGGATAAAACCGTCGCTAAAGCCCCCAACGTGGGCGTAGCCTCCGGGCCCACGTGCGCCCGCTCGGCTGCCCGCGCGCGTAACGCCTACGCACGTCCGCGAAGTCTTAGCCGTCCGATCGCGAGATCGGACGGCATAAGATGCGTCCGCGCCCGCTTGCTGCGTGCCTCCACGCGCGTCTGATTGCGAGTTCGATCGCGCGTCGGCGCTATCGAGCACGTGCGGTCATTGGATCTCCATCTGACGCTCGTCCGCGCCCGCTCACCCGCGCCTTCCACCCCCTCACCGCGGCTCGAACCCGCGACCTCTGCTTCGCCCGCGGCTGCGTCGCCGCTGCGCTACGCGGACGAAATGGTTGCGCGGACGCTTTTAAGCACGAGTGACCACAGCCGTTGGATCTCCATCTGACACTGGAGAGCGATCGGGCGGGGGCCTTCACAAAATGCAAGCGGCCGTTTGGGCGGCTGAGATGGCGCCACGTGGTGCCATCTTGGCCGTCCATCTTCTGGAAGTTGTAGATGGTGCCACGGATGTCGGATTGACTTGATTTTTGTGTCGTTGGGCTGCGATCGTCGATCCGAATTCATCCGTGCGGTCGAATTTATCATCTGAAGTGAGGATTTACACCATCCTGGCCCTTGATCTTCTACGGTTCTCGGGTCACTATCTGATGTTACGGATGCCTGATCAGGGCGATCTTGGAGTCTTTGAACTCTAATCGTCGCCCCGATCACATCCATACGGTTGGATCTTTGATCCGAGGCCCCGATAAAATATTTGCCCTGTCCAAGCACATAAAAGGAGACAATTAACCTCCATTTTATTCAAACTATTCTAAATGCAAGATGATGCATGTAATGAAATATTTATATCATGAAATGCAATCCTATGCTTAAGAACATGCATAAATAGACATCTTAAGTAGTGTAAATGTGTTTACATCATACCCCCATGCCTATCTTTTGCTAGTCCCTAGCAAAAACTATATGCTATTTATAAAAGAATTAGGTTAGATTATTTGGACTTGAGTTAATTTTCAATCATTAAGAAATTGTCTACTTAGGAACTGAACCTTCAAAGACACAACAGTGCTCGGGTATCAGCCAAAATGCAGACCACTTCAAGTCCTCGCCTTATTAAAAGAAAAATTTCTTTTTCTCTTTTTCTCTTTTCTATTTTTTTTTTTTTATTTTCAAATTTTTGGGTTTAAGAGTGGCTTTCTACGGCCATTCAACTCACCCAAAATTTGATGAGAACCCTAAGCTTTAAGCATCTTATTGTGATTGTGATAGACTCATTGACCGGTAGTTAGAACGGACTTTGGATTTCTACGCCTCTAGGTGACCTAACCAGAATTCTACCTAAAAGTGTATCTTTACAACTGGTAGCTTTCTCCCTACTTTTCTTTTTTTTACGGGGTCAACACAAGGGTGAATCCAGTGTATATCTCCCCGGTTTATTCTACTTCACTTCTTCCTAAGTGTTTTGGGAATTTTTAGTGCATTTTCTGAGCTGGGTTCTGGACAACCGGTCGATGAACTGTTACCACCGACAACTTGCCAGCCATACTTGTGCGGCGAAGTGTGGCTTATTTCTTTTTTTTTTTCTTTTCTCCCTTTTTTTTTTTTTTTAGTAGGTGGCTTCCCTAGTCTAAGATTTACCTAAAGGCAGCAAACTAAGAAAGGTCCAGTGACTGGGCTCTGGACAACCTACCTATGGGCTGTTACCCACGATAACTTGCCAGCCATATCACCCTAGAAGGTTCATTAGCTACCCAATTTCCGTTAGAATCGCCGAACAACGGGTCAGTGCAAAGAAAGTGTGTAGATGCTTAAAACTCAAAATTCCCTCAAATCAGAGGGCGGGTTGATAAGTCGTGTACTTATCACCCAAACTTATTTATTCCGATTATAATAGAATTAAGATGGCGAGGACTCAAAAAAATAAATCCACATTTTAGTGGATACTCAGGCTAATTAAGTCCAAAGACCTGAGGGGTCTTTGTGTTCAGATCCAAATGTAAAATTTCTTAGGATTTGAAAAGTCCTAATGTCCAACTAATCCTTCCTAATTTTTTTTTTTTATAAGAAGAGAAACAATTTACATGGATTTCACAAGGCTGACCAAATAATTCAAGAATGAATCCAGCCCCCCATGCCTAGCTGATGCAATGTCCTCATTGAAAAAGAGACATGAAAGAAAGGGTAGAATCTGAAAGATGTCACCTGGATATGAAGCTCGTATCAGCCTTGTGTCATATGTACAATTGCTGAGTTTAATGCCGTCAGCTAGGAGAAGTCCAGCCAAAGAAGTCACAGAATGGCTAGAGCAACAGAGTCTGAGACGGGTTCTGGAAGATTACAGTCAACAACAGGCTTTAAACGTTGACCGTTGACTTTAAAGGTGTTACCCGTCTTTGGGTCAGAAATCTGAACGGCACCATTAGGAAAAATCTGATCAATTATGAATGGGCCATTCCATTTAGATCTAAGTTTACCAGGAAAGAGCTTAAGTTTAGAATCAAATAACCAGACCTTCTGGTTTGGCTCAAAACTCTTGCGGGAAATCAATTGATCATGTAGAGCTTTGGTCCGAGCCTTGTAGATCTTGGCACTCTCATAAGCATCATTTCTAAGCTCCTCCAATTCAGATAGTTGGAGTTTCCTGGTCTTACCAGCTAGATTTAGATCTAAATTGCATTGTTTGATTGCCCAGAATGCCCTGTGTTCAATCTCTACGGGTAGATGGCACGCCTTTCCATACACCAAACGGAATGGAGACAAGCCGATGGTGTTTTATACGCCATACGGTAGGCCCAAAGAGCGTCCTCAGGCTTTTGAGTCCAATCCTTACGATCAGGCCTAACCGTTTTTTGCAGAATGTTCTTGATCTCTCGATTGGAGATCTCGGCTTGTCCATTCGTTTGGGGATGGTAAGGTGTGGAAATTCGATGATTAACCCCGTATTTGGCCAATAAATTCCGGAATTGGGCATTAGTAAAATGAGTGCCACCATCACTGATGATAGCCCTCGGAATCCCGAACCTACTGAAGATATTTTTCTTGACAAAATTGATGACCACCTTGTGGTCATTGGTTCGGGTGAGAATTGCCTCAATCCATTTGGACACATAATCAACAGCAACAAGAATGTACTAATGTCCAAATGAAGGGATAAAGGGTCCCATGAAATCGATGCCCCAAACATCGAAAATTTCTACAGGAAGAATAGGGTTTAGGGACATCATGTCTCTCTTAGTTATGTTCCCGAGTGACTGACATCGAGAACATGACCTTGAGAAGTCCTGGGCATCTTTGAATAAAGACGGCCAATAGAAGCCAGATTGCAAGATTTTTGCAGCCGTCTTTCTTCCAGAGAATTCCCACCACACCCAGATGCATGGCAGAACTCGAGTATACTGTTGAATTCATTCTCCGATATGCATCGGCGAATAATCTGATCAGAGTCGATGCGATACAGTTCAGGGTCCTCCCAAAAGTAGTATTTGGCCTCAGATTTGAGTCTATCTCGTTGTTGCTTGGTCCAATCCTGGGGGATTTGACCAGCGGCCAAATAGTTAACAATGTCAGAAAACCATGGGGAGTGGACACCTAAAATTGTAAGAATGGTTTCGTCCAAAAAAGTGTCAGCAATCGGAATATCCGGACAAGAAGAATCACCTAGGAGTCTCGACAAATGATCCGCTACCACATTTTGAACCCCGGCTTTATCCTTGATTTCAAGATCAAATTCTTGAAGAAGAAGAAGAATCCAACGAATAAGCCGGGGTTTAGCATCCTTTTTAGCCAAGAGATGTCTCAAGGCCGAGTGGTCGGTATAAACAATAACATGAGACCCCAAGAGATAAGCTCTGAATTTTTCCAAAGCAAATACTACAGCTAGTAATTCCTTTTCAGTAACAGTATAATTCCTCAGGGCTTCATCCAGAGTTTTACTAGCGTAGTAAATGACAGAGGGCTTTCGGTCAATTTTCTGACCCAGGACAGCCCCGACCGCATAATCAGAAGCGTCGGTCATGATCTCAAATGGGGCTGTCCAAATTGGTGGTTGCAAAATTGGAGCAGAGGTGACTGCCGTTTTCAGAAAATCAAATGCCTTTCAGCATGATTCGTCAAAAACAAACGGCGTTTCTTTGGCAAGAAGATTGCTCAAAGGACGAGCAACCTTCGAGAAATCCTTGATGAATCTTCGATAAAATCCCACATGGCCAAGAAATGATCTGATTTGTTTAATAGATGTGGGATGAGGAAGTTTAGCGATAGCATCAACCTTAGCTTTGTCCACTTCAATTCCCCGTTCAGAGATTACATGACCCAAAACGATGCCTTCTTGGGTTATGAAATGACTCTTTTCCCATCTAAGGACCAATCGTGTCTTGATACATCGCTTAAGAATCATTTCTAAATTAGCCAAACAAGAGTCAAATGATTCTCCGAAAATAAAGAAATCATCCATGAAGACTTCCATAAACTCTCCCACCATGTCGGAAAATATGGCTAGCATACACCTTTGAAAAGTTGCAGGTGCATTGCATAACCCAAAAGGCATCCTACGAAAAGCAAAGGTTCCGTAGGGACAGGTGAAAGTAATTTTTTCCTGATCCTCGGGATGGATAGGAACTTGATTATATCCCGAGTAGCCATCAAGAAAACAGAAGTACTTCTGCCCAGCTAATTTTTCCAAGATTTGATCAATGAAGGGCAGGGGAAAATGATCCTTTTTAGTGGCTGTGTTCAACTTCCTGTAATCAATACAAACTCTCCAAGAGGAAGCTAAACGAGTTGTGACAGATTCACCTCTCTCATTAGTCACAACAGTAATCCCGACTTTCTTTGGAACAATCTGAACGGGACTTACCCAGGGACTGTCAGAGATTGGATAAATAATTCCTGCATCAAGCCACTTGATGATTTCCTTTTTGACCACTTCTCGCATATTTGGATTTAATCTCCTCTGCATCTGGTGAGAAGGGCGGGATCCATCTTCCAAAAATATTCTTTGATTACAGTAAGATGGCTCGATCCCCCTGAGGTCATGAATGGTCCAACCAATTGCCTCCTTATGTTCCTTTAGGACCTTAATCAATTTAATCTCTTGCTCCTTTGTCAATTTAGCACTAATAATCACAGGGAGCGTATTCTGCGGTCCTAAAAATTGATATTTTAAATTCTCGGGCAATGGTTTCAATTCAAGCTGGGGTGGGGTAATGATTGATGGTAGGGTAGATGCTGAAGATTCAACAAAAGGAAGAGGTTTTGAGTGAACAAAATCAGTAACCTCTTCCGAAGATGTCAGGTCAGAGGGTTGCGGGTCAAATTCATCAACCAAAGAGGAACTTTCAATTGAAGAAACTGTCAAACAAGTTTTAATATTAACATTATCCTCATCAAGTTCCTCAATAAATCCACAATCCTCAAATTTGTTTATCGCCTTAAAAATATCCAATTTCATTCGTTGGTCCCCAAAGGCGATTTCCATGCTACCGCTTTCACAATTAATGTTGGCCTTTGCGATAGCCAAGAACGGACGCCCCAGAATGATGGGCGTGTTCCTCAGATTATCTGGTACATCCATGTCAAGGACAAGGAAATCTACAGGAGAATAGAAATCCTTGACCTTAACTATAACATCTTCAATAACGCCTCGCGGGTTTGTGACCGAACGGTCCGCTAACTGTAGCGTTACTGAAGTTGGCCGAAGTTCACCTAACCCAAACTTCTCATAAAGAGAAGTCGGGATTAGGTTGATGGATGCACCGAGATCCAAAAGTGCTCTATCAAATGTGTAATCTCCGATAACCCAAGAAATCAAAGGAGCACCAGGATCTCTCTTTTTCTGAGGGAGGTAGTGCAGGATAACAGAGCTAGCCTGCTCGGAGAGTACCACCTTCCTCGGAACAGATTCTCTCAACTTACGCTTTTGTGTACATAATTCCTTCAAAAATTTTGCGTAAGCCGGTATGTGCTTGATAGCATCAAGGAGCGGAATATTGATCTCAACATTCTTAAATAAATTCAGAAGCTCCTCATTGCTATCAACAGACTTCTTCTTCTTTGCTTTGGCTAAGGCTTCAGGAAAAAGAACATGAGTCAGATCTTTGGAATCAGGTTCCTGAGCCTTGATTTCTTCTCTAGAATTCTCCTCTCTCTCCTCAGATTCTTCAGGATTCAAAAGATCAGAATAGTGTGGTTGTGGATCCTGAGTCTTCTTACCACTCCTCAAAGTGACAGAATTTGCAGAAGCGTAAGAATTTGGGTCTTGGGGAGGGTTAGGAAAGATTGGAGGGGCTTGATTGATCATGAATTGTTGATTAGCAGAAGAAGAAGACGAGGAACCCTGCTCAACCTCCTGAGCATGTGCGTGCGGGTCCCTCTGATTTCCGTACCCTTGGGCTTGATTGCCCGAATTTATAATGTTTCGCGGGTTGGGTACGGGTTGGGATGGTAGAGATCCGGGTTGACGAGAGTTAGTAGTGAGCCCGGATTGCAAGTTGTCCAGCGAGTTTTTCATTTGCTGCATAAGCTGGAGCATAGATCCTTGCATCTCTACCATTTGACGGTTCAAATCAGCTTGCCCTGCGGGTTGACGGGCATTCCAAGTTGGCTGATTGACCTGATTCGGAGGCAGCTGAGTATATACTTTACCCTGACCCATTGGACGTTGCGGAGCATAGTTGCTGGGTCAGAATTGGGTCTGTTGCCCCGGATTTTTCCAAGAGAAGTTAAGGTGGTTTCTCCAACCTGGATTATAGGAATTCGAGTAGGGGTTGGATCTAACATTCTCTTGTACAGCACAGACATCCTCATAAGGTGAGGATGGAGAAAAAGAAAGGGAAGGATCAGAAAAACTGGGATCAAAGGCCCCAGTTGGGAACCCATGGGGTTCCGAGAAATGCTGACTCATAGATTGAGTCACATTGAGTTGATTCACGAACTCCCATCCAGAAGGAGCTCGTGAGGAATGGAATCCCGAATTTTGGGATTGAGTGGATTGAGAGTTGTTTATAGAATTGCCAGCCATCCACTCTTCCATTCTTTTAGCAACCAAGTCCACCTTATCAAGTTTATTACAAATCAATTCCATATCAAATGAATGAGAGTCATGGACTTCATTGACATTTGATCTGGGTTGCTGGGACCGGTTAAAAGTATCCATGGAGGCATGATTAATTGAATTCTCACTCATTTCCTCAAATAAATCATGTGCACTATCTGCATCTTTATTGAGGAAATTGCCTCCGCAAGAAGCATCCACATGGTTTCTGAGTTGCTCATTCAACCCATGATAGAAGATTTGCACGAGTTGCCATTTCGGCACCTCATGGTGTGGACACCTCCGCAATAAGTCCTGGAATCGCTCCCAGGCCACATGAAACTACTCCCCCGACCGCTGGGTAAAAGTAGTGATTGCCCGTCTCAAAGCATTGGTACGACCGACTGGGAAGAATTTCTTCAGAAAGGCCGATTTCAACTCATTCCAAGTTGTAATTGGTCTTCCTATTGTCCTATACCAATGCGCGGCTTTATCCCTAAGAGAGTGGGGGAAGAGCTTCATGATCATTTGCTCCTCGTTAACGTTTCGAGCCTTGGTGGTCTGGACCAAAGTGGTCAAATCCTCCAAGTGCTGAAACGGATCTTCGAAGCCAAGCCCATGATAATGTTTAATCAGGCTTAACACCTGGGGCTTGATTTCTACGTCACCGGCTGGAATCTGGACGTCGGGACGTTCCCCGTAATTCGAAGGATCATAAAAATCCTTCAATGGCTGAGCGCCCTACATTCTCTGGAACCATTCTTGCATTCTCTGCATTTGTTCCAGCTGCCTTCTAAATTCTTCCTGTGGATTTTCAAGCAGAGGAGGCTGTTGTTTGGCCATGGGATCAAATTGACCAAAATCTAACTTGCGCCTCCTAGAATGTTCTAATGGTCCTTCCAATCGGGGATTCAATGACCGTCTTCCCAGCATAAACTAGGAGAAGGTCGGAAGGACTGGGGATATGGACCCTGCAGCACAACAAAACAAGGCTGTCCTTAAGTGGGGTAGCCTAAGGATCTACTGGCTCCCAAAACCAGCCTTAAGACTGTAAGTGATTTACTTTACTTGCATCTGTTTAATCCAACCAGTTAGGAGGGAATGGGGAGAAGGTTCTTACTTTGGCTTTCGCCTCCGGTTCCTAGTGTTACCCCCAGCTGCGATCGTTTGACTCTACTCCCCTAGCTAGACATCAGATTAATCAGTACAAGTAGGTTAATCAAAAATAATCTCAGACTAGGCCCTGAAGAGCGAATCAAACCTTAAGGCCAACGTCTACTCAATTTTATTAAGGCCTGGGATTGTGGTGCTTATGGAATGTGATGGGCCCTTACAATGAGTTGTGCCCTTAATGATTGATTGAGATTTGTGTAAGTGCGTGCACAACCAAGGTTTTCAAGCAAGATTATTGATAATGTGTGAATTTTAGTGTTCAAATCTTGCTTAAGTAGCTTTTAGGGTTTTAAATTAGGTGAATTGCAATCAAGTTTCTAGGCAAACCAAGTTGTAAAACACGGGTGAAGATTGTTTTCCTTTAAAATCAGAAAGAAAGTGGAGTGCCTGGAATATACCTAGATTGAAAACCCTAAGGAGGAGCTACTTGATGAGTTGTTTTAAAATAAAGTGGTGCGGCCCAAACAACTCAAAAAACTGGCCACAAATGCACCACTAAGTTAGGCACACAAAGATGATTAACCTAGAATGATTTCTACTCTGTTATGTGTTGCTTTGCGTGTACCGGTTCCACATATTAGAACCCGGTTGAGTAGAAAACAAATCAAGTTGATCAAGTGCCTTGAATGTGGGTGTGTGTTGTCTGTTTGTTGAATATTACCCCACAAGATTATCTTTTTGTTATTTTTTTTTTATGGATGAGGGTGGAATGAATGTGAGTGGAAATCCAAACAACCAAACTATTCCTAAGATTTATGCAAACACCTAGGTTAATTGGGATTTGGATTTAATGTGGCGAATGAAATCTATGGAGGGGGAAAGAATGGGAGAGCACTTATAGTTGTCTTCAACTACACTTTACTCCAGTCTACTGCTTGTTGATTCCTTGATGGAGGTCTCTGCAAAACAATAGACACGAGTGAAAGCTAGTTAGAAAACAAATAAAGTGCAAAAAAAATGCGAAGAAAAGATCGAAATCATTGCCTCCCCGGCAACGGCGCCAAAATGTTGAACGTTTACAAACCTACGCTAACGAGATTGGTTTTGGAAAACCTATCGTTGTAGTTCGGAAGCGAAGAATTCGTGTTCAACAAATAAAATTTATACCGAAAATAATTCCGGGTTGAACACAGGGAGGCTACGTTGATCTATTTTCGCAATTATATTTTTTTAGGATTTTCTTTAAGCGAGGCGTTATAATTACAATGGGGCTATCAAACTATGAGAGAGAGAGAGAGAGAGAGAAAGAGAGAGAGAGAAAGAGAACATGCATTCAATATTTAAATAGTTTATAAAAGTTACACTAGAATGCGGAAAATCAATTACACTATAAAGTAGAAAATTCTACACTAGAAAAGCTGTAAATAAGAATGGGAGAGAGAAATTATCCTCCTCGACAATTGCTTGGAGGACGAGCCGGATGGAACGACGCCTGGACGAAGGAGAACGAAGCAGGACGAAGGAGGACGAAGTAGAAGAACAGGAACGGAGCAGCACGCCGTAGTCGTCGCGGGATCCACTTCCGAAGGGGAACGAAAATTAGACTTTATCTCGCAAGAAGCATCCCGGGTGTGGGACAAGCTTCTTTTGAGCTTTGGAGGGGTAGAGGGGAGAAAGAAGGGATGAAAATTTCGTATGGAGGGGGTCTCCTTTTATAGTTGCAAGGAGTGGGGGCAAAATGGACATTACAACTTCAAAACAATAAATGAGGGGTCTTTAGTAACGGATAAAACCGTCGCTAAAGCCCCCAACGTGGGCGTAGCCTCCGCGCCCACGCGCGCCTGCTCGGCTACCCGCGCGTGTAACGCCTACGCACGTCCGCGAAGTCTCAGCCGTCCGATCGCAAGATCGAATGGGTTAAGATGCGTCCGCGCCCACGCGCTGCGCGCCCCCCCGCGCATCTGATTGCGCGTTCGATCGAGCGTCCAATCGCGCGTCGGCGCTATCGGGCGCGCGCGGTCGTTGGATCTCCATCTGACGCTCGTCCGCGCCCGCTCGCCCGCGCCTTCCACCCCCTCACCGCAGCTCGAACCCGCAACCTCTGCTTCACCCGCAGCTGCGTCGCCGCTGCGCTACGCGGACGAAATGGTCACGCGAATGCTTTTAAGCGAGAGCGACCACAGCCATTGGATCTCCATCTGACGGCGGAGAGCGATCGGGCGGGGGCCTTCACAAAATGCAAGCGGTTGTTTGGGCGGCTGAGATGGCGCCACGTGGCGCCATCTTGGCCATCCATCTTCTGGAAGTTGTAGATGGTGCCACGGATGTCGGATTGACTTGATTTTTTGTGTCGTTGGGCTGCGATCGTCGATCCGAATTCATCCGTGTGGTTGGATTTATCATCTGAAGTGGGGATTTACACCATCCTGGCCCTTGATCTTGGAGTCTTTGAACTCCAATCGTCGCCTCGATCACATCCATACGGTTGGATCTTTGATCCGAGGCTCCGATAAAATATTTGCCCTGTCCAAGCACATAAAAGGAGACAAGTAACCTCCATTTTATTCAAACTATTCTAAATGCAAGATGATGCATGTAATGCAATATTTATGTCATGAAATGCAATCCTATGCTTAAGAACATGCATAAATAGACATTTTAAGTAGTGTAAATGTGTTTACATCAGCGTTCTATTCCGCGCGAGCAGCGGCTGAGGCGCAGCGAGGGAGCTCAATCGACCGCACGATCGTGATCCAGCAGCCACGCACGCTCAATCCAGATGATGTGCCCACGCACACCCGTACGTAACGCGGGATCGCATGCATATGTGCACGCTGAGGCGTGGGGAGGAGCGCTCTCAGCCGTTCGATCTCACGATCAAACAACCAAGTTTTGATGAACTTGGAAAGGCATTGCATGTGCGGGAGGCAAGCGGTCGGCGCACGTCGCCCACGAGGGCCTTTAGCGACGGTTTTATCCGTCACTAAAGATCCTTGATTTAATGTTTTGAGATTAAAAAGACCAAATTGCCCTCATTCCTTGCAATTATAAAAGGAGACCTCCTCCATAAGAAATCTTCTTCCCTTCTCTTCTCTCCCTCTCCAAAGCTCAAGAGAAGCTTGTCCCACACCCGGGATGCTCCTCAAGAGATAAAGTCCAATTTTCATCCCCCTTTAGGAAGTGGATACCACAACGACGACGATGTGCTTCTTCGTTCCTGTTCTTCCCGCTTCGTCCTCCTTCCTGCTTCATTCCCCTTCTTCCAGGCGTCGTCCTGTCCAGCTCGTCTTCCAAGTGATCGTCGAGGAGGATATCTCTCTCCTCATTCTTTTTACTGCTTTCTAGAGTAGATTTACTGCTTTCTATTGTAATCATTTTCTCGCTTTCTATTCGTAATGAGTAGTGTAACAAACAATCTCTTTGATAATGAATTCCATGTTCATTCTACATCTCTTTTTGATTTTTGTTTGTAATATTCTCTCTCTCTCTCTCTTCTATTTATTGTAAATAGATAGATAGTTTCTAATAAATTATTCTGCTTCGTGACAAATAAAACAAACGCGTATTTTTAATCAAATGACCGCCTCCTTAAGTTCGACTCGGGATTTCTATTCCGGTATAAATTTTATTTGTTGAACCCAAGTTTTGCGCTTTCAAACTACAACGACAGGTTTTTCAAAATTGAACATGATAGCGAAGTACTTCGTCGCCTCAACAGTAACCCGCAGAGACCCCTTTGTAAGCCCTAAAGGACCACTCTGTAACTATTCTCTATCACTTTTGGGCCTACCTGCAGTTTTTATACCCCTTCACAGAAGGGTATCCCTGCAATTTCTCCAATACACTTCCAACACCTGCTGCAGCCGCGCGTGCACTGTAGCACGTGAAGAACACAGGCCATCTGTGCCATTGATCTCTCATCTAAATTGATTTGTGGCTCTCCTTGATCCGAACCATTGCGCGATTCGAAGCGTGTGGTCACCACTACCCTCAGATCCCATCCAACGGTCAGTTTTTGATTTGGTAGTCATGTGCACTCTCTCCTCTCATCCTCACTGCGTTTTTCATCTATGCCTAATTTCACTCGCGTGGTGCCTTGATTCACTGAAATCTCTACTTAAGCACCTCCTTGGTCGCGCACGCAAAGCATCACTCCCTCCTACATTCTTAGCAATCATTCGTCCACTCCAGCTACCTCTCCCCACCAATTCCCAGTTTTCACAGCCACCAGCTGTGAATACTTCGACTTCTCTCCGACTCTCCTCATCGCTAGGGATGACGTACGCCTGAGGACAACCTTGAACTCCACTGGCGACTTTTCACTCCGTTGGAGCACCCTCCCCTTCCATTCTTCCTCCTTAGCTGCCGGCTAAGGACCTACAAGTCCCATTCTTCCTGTTAGAGTAGTTTTAATGCTTTCTTTTTTAGTTGTAGTGTTAATTAGATAGATTAGCAATAGAATTAGAGTTAGAATTAATGTTGATCTACTGTGCATACTAGTAGTTTAGTTTAGGAGTAGAAATTAACTTTAATTTCCCCCCATCACCTCCTCTGATCATTCGAGATCAGAGGAGACGAAATTCACCTAATCACTGTTCATATTGTTCTTCCTCTATATGTTTTCACCTCATTTTCTATTTCCTCGATTTGTCTTTCGCAATTCACCCATTCATTAGATCTAATTTTAGATCTAAATGATTTTCACCCTCAGATATGAAATTAGCATCAAAAACCATATTAGGGGCTTCTCACTCATTTCATCTTGTTCATAAAATCCCCTAATCTAAGTTGAAAAGAGAACTGGTTTGCCCAATTTACTTTGAGTTTGGATTGTAAGGATTTTGAACCAATTGAGTTTTGAATGCTTTAATCGAGCCAACCGAAATGTTTTGATTGTGATTCACTATTTGGCTGGGAATCTGAGATGATTCTAATGTCAGAATTCGTCTTAGATGAGCCATGATCTGATATGAATCTTTCTGAGGATTTGGATGCCTTGAATGCATGGTAAAGCCAATGAAAATCAATTTTGTTGATTTGAGACTCCATGTTGTATCTATGAGTGGATTTAAAATGCAATTCTGATTTTCAACATAAGGAATTCTTAATATTCCTTAAGGTTTTAGAGTTCTGGGATTTAAGTTTTTGTATTAAATTATCTGATTTAATCCTTTCTACATGTTGTCTATAGCATTGGAAGGAGTTAGAGCAGCTATTTTTTTGATCTGATTTGATGAGATATTTGTGATAAGGGATCTTGATTTTAAATTGTATTCCCTAGTTTTTTTTTAATGTGATATGTAACCCTTGTCAGATTGTGTTTATAGAATTTATGCTTCTGTTTTGAATCCCAGCAGTCATAGCAAATTGCTGCGAATGCAGTTACATTCCCACCAAATCCAGCTAAGTATTCCTTGAACTAGTTCTTTTGTATCCCTAATCAAGTTCTCTCGAATCTGATCTGGGATATAAATGGCTAAATCAGGAGATAAAAGTTAAATTTAGGTCCCTTCCTACTTCAGACTTACTTCTCTGAAGTCTGGATTAACGGTAGCAACAATTAAGCCGTCTGAAGAGAAGTTTCTTCCTGCTACAGTTGTTTAGCTATTAGTAGCAGTGTTTCTGGATTTGTTTGTTGCAGTGCTGCTAAATTTCCAGTAGCTGCCTTGCTGCTGCTGTCCTGCTGCTTTGCTTTCAATTGCTGCAGCAGAAGATGTTCTTAAAACAAGGATTGTAGGCCTAGGTTGCATTCTGTTAGATAGCTGACTTGTGTATAATGGTGTATTGAATTGTATACAAGCCTTCATGTATTTTCAATGCATGTTTAACATCATTTGAATGCTTGTAATACTGTTTAGAATTCTTTGTCAGCTTGTCATTTTAATGCCTAACTGTCCATCAAGTAGAATTAAATGAAATCCACAATGATTTGTGGGCTTAATTGTTTATATATTTTTCATATATTGTGTTGAGTAGTTTGAGGCAGTTCACTGCCTTTCAAACACTAGAATTTCATTCTAAGCACTTAATACACTTAGAAAATCCTTTGAAAGGCTTAGAATGAGTGAACTTGGTAATTAAATAAAAATTATATTAAAAAAATAAAAAATGAAATAAACCTGTCTCAGTGTGTTGAATGTACGAATTGCTACACCATCGTGTTTGGTTTTGAAAAAATCTATCGTTGTAGTTTGAAAGCGAAGAACTCGTGTTCAATAGATAAAATTTATACCGAAATTAAAATACCGGGTCGAACACAGCGAGGCGGACGTTTGATTTAAAAACTACATGTTTATTTTTATTTGTCACAAAGTAATTCAATTTAAAACTATCTAATTATTTACAATAAATAGAAGAGAGAGAGAGAGGATATTACAAACGGAAATCAAAATGAGATGTAGAATAAACAGGGAATTCATCATTAAGGAGATTGTTTGTTTCACTATTACAACTAGAAAGCAGAAAACAATTACACTAGAAAGTGAAAAACTTACTCTAGAAAGCATTAAAGAATGGAGGGAGAAATATCCTCCTCGACGATCGCTTGGAGGACGAGTAGAACTACTCTAGAAAGCAGTAAATCTATACTAGAAAGCAGAAAAAAGAATAAGGAGAGAGATATCCTCCTCGACGGTTGCTTGGAGGACGAGCTGGACGGGACGATGCCTGGACGAAGGAGGATGAAGAAGGATGAAGGAGGACGAAGCAGAAGAACGGGAATGGGGTAGCGCGTTGTCGTCGTCACAGGATCCACTTCCGAAGGGGGACGAAAATTTGAACTTTATCTTGCGAGAAGAATCCCGGGTGTGGGACAAGATTCTCTTAAGCTTTGGAGAGGTAGAGAAGAGAAGGAAGGGATGAGAATTTCGTGTGGAGGGGGTCTCCTTTTATAGTTGCAAGGAGTGGGGGCAAATTGGTCATTACATCTTTAAAACATTAAATAAGGGGTCTTTAGTGACGAATAAACCATCACTAAAGCCCCAACGTGGGCGTAGTGGCAGTTGCCCACACGCGCCCGCCCAACTGCTCTCTCTCTCAACGCATCCGCATGTTCAACCATCCACAGCCGTCCGATCGTGAGATCGGACGGCTGTGATTGCGCCTTTGCCCGCTGCTGTGCGTCCGCCCCAACGCATGTGATGCCGCGTTACGCCGCGTGTGCAATAGCGCGTGAACGCTATTGGGCACGCACGGCCGTTTGATTGCGATCTGACGGTCGATAACGACGCGCCCGCTCACTTCAAAATTCACGTGGCGAGGCTCGAACTAATGCCAGCGCCTCGCAATAAGGCACTGGACCACTACGCTGCCTCGCCCAAAAGGTCGGGCGGACATTTCAACTCGCCGCATCCACAGCCGTTGGATATTGATCCAACGGTGGAGAAGAGCGGATGCAGGAGCTTCAACGGGTGCATGCGGGCGTTTGGGCGGCCGAGATGGCGCCACGTGGCGCCATCTTGGCCGTCCATCTTCTGGATGATGTAGATGGTGCACGGGTGTCGGATTGACTCGATTTTTGCGTCGTTAGGCTGCGATCGTCGATCCGAATCCATCTGTGTGGTCGGATTTGTCATTTGAAGTGCGGATTTACACCATCCTGGCCCTTGATCTTCTAGTGTTCCCCGGTCACTATCTAATGCTACAGATGCCTGATTAGGGTGATCTTGGAGTCGTTGAACTCCAATCGTCGCCTTGATCACATCCGTATGGTTGGATCTTTGATCCGAGGCCCCAATAAAAAGTTTGCCCTGTCTAAGCACATAAAAGGAGACAATTAACCTCCATTTTATTCAAACTACTCTAAATACAAGATGATGCATGTTATGCAATATTTATATCATGAAATGCAATCCTATGCTTAAGAACATGCAAAAATAGACATCTTAAGTAGTGTAAATGTGTTTACATCATACCCCCATGCCTATCTTTTGCTAGTCCATAGCAAAAATTATATGCTATTTATAAAAGAATTACGTTGGATTATTTAGGCATGAGTTATTTTCAATTATTAAGAAATTATCTTCTTAGAATCTGAACTTTCAAAGGCATAACAGTGCCCGAGTATCTGCTAAAATGCAGATCACCTCAAGCCCTTGCCTTATTCAAAGAAAAATTTCTTTCTCTTTTTCCTCTTTTCTATTTTTTTTTTTAATTTTCAGGTTTTAGGGTTTAAGAGTGGCTTTTTACTGCCATTCAACTCACCTAAAATTTGATGAGAGCTCTAAGTTCTAAGCATCTTATTATGAATGTGATATACTCATTGACTGGCAATGAAAACGGACTTCGGATTTCTACTCCTCTAAGTGACCTAAAAAATTATGCCTAAAGGTGTATCTTTACAACCGGTAGCTTTCTCCCTACTTTTATTTTCTTACGAGGTCAACACAAGGGTGAATCCAGTGTATATCTCTCCGGTTTATTCTACTTCTCCGCTTCTTCCTAAGTGTTTTGGGAATTTTTAGTGTATTTTTTGAGCTGGGTTCTAGACAACCGGTCGATAAGCTGTTACCACCAACAACTTGCTGGCCATACTCGTGCGGGAAGTGTGGTTTATTTCTTTTTTTTCTTTTCCCCTTTTCATTTTTTTTTCATTTTTTTTTTAAGTAGGTGGCTTCCCTGGACTAAGATTTACTAAAGAGTAGGAAAAAGAGAAAGGTCCAGTGACTGAGCTCTGGGCAACCTACCTATGGGTTGTTACCCACGATAACTTGCCAGCCATATCACCCTAGAAGGTTCATTAGCTACCCAATTTTCGTTAAAATCGTCGAACAATGAGTCAGTGACAAGATAGTGTGTAGATGTTAGAAACTCAAAATTCCCTCAAATCAGAGAGCGGATTGATAAGTCGTGTACTTATCACCTAAACTTATTTACTCCAATCAAAATAAAATTTAGGTTGGCGAGAACTTGAAAAACAAATCCACATTTTAGTGGATACACAGGCTGATTAAGTCCAAAGACCTGAAGGGTCTTTGTGTTCAAATCATAATGTAGTATTTCCTAAGATTGAAAATTTTCTTAAACCCAAGTTCTCTTTCCTAATTCCAAACTTCTTTTTATAAAAGAAAATAAAATAAATCTACGGAGCTAATGAATGAATTCAGAGATGAATATCCACCCCCCATGCCTATCTAATGCAATGTCTTCATTGTATTAAAAAGACATAGAACCGAGTGGAAAAGCGTAGAAAGCACCTGAATTGCGTGAATGTCAGGTCTGCTCCGAGATGAAAACTAAAAAGAACTGTATAAGTGCTAAATTTATTGCCTTTAGTTAGGCACACGATACAAAAAAAAAAGAAATGAAGAATTCACAACTGCAGGTCAGAATCAGAATAAACAGAAGAAGTTTCCGACCTGTCAGCAGAGGTCCATAGATGTGGACCAGATTGTGATGCAAACCCATACCCAATAATCGAGAATATCTTAGGTTATGGATAAAAATTACCCAAAACCTAAAATCAATATGCAAGCGAGGTCGGGCTTGCGATTTATGAGGATGAAACCCAAGACCAAAAAGTCGGGTTACAGAGAATTGAAGCTCAAAAGGATAATCATTGAATGCGTGCTTGGGTTGGACATCCTCAGAATAGATGTCGTAAGGGTGCTGGTTTGATGGTTTCAGCTTAATAGGCACCCTTCGACTCAGTCTTGTACTTCCACCAGAATTAGCTTCCCAAATCAGAACTTCCCAACTCCTATCCTCCTCAATCAAAATGTTAAATTCCGAGACCTCTTGCATGTTAATCACCCTGTTTGAAATCTCCAAGTCTACATGATGTGGCAGAATCAGAATTGACTTGGGTCTAATTATCTCAGAAATAGAATTATCGATAAGCTCAACAGGGGTGTAACTGACAATCAGGGCATTGAATTGAATCCTCTAGAAAATGCGATTCTGGATCCGTAATGTGTGCCTTAATAAGATCAGTTTCCTCAGTTATTGGGCTATCAAATGATCTATCAGATTCCTCAAGCCCAATCGTCTCACAGAAATCGTGTTCAGAAAACTCGCGTGAGACTTCGCAACTTGAATCTTCACCATCAAAGAAATCAGGATCAGTATCAATGTATGTCCCAAAATCATCTGTCACTTTCTGTTCCAAGGAGATGTAGTTTCCTCATACCCCGACTCAAGGATCTCAGGTGAAGAAATCAGATCTTCCTTAATTGGTTGCTTTAATTCAATCTGGTCAGCCTTGTAACATGTGCCCCCCCAACAGGTGCCTGAGCAGGTTCTGTCATTGGTTTTCCTGAAGGGAGTTCATCCTGGGAATCATCCCATGATTGAATCAAAGCAATCACGAATCTCATCCTCAATTTCGCTAATTTCCCAAGTAGAAACTCACCCGGGTTCTTATCTTTAACATCCTGGAGCCAATCCAACAAAGACTTGTTCAAATCATCAATCATTTCAATCAGGGGCTCCAATCTCTCAATGCAAGGTATTGGCTGAACTTCTAAAGATTGAATGATATTCCTCAAGTTAGCCAAAACCTTATCTTGAACCTGATTACTCTGAACCAAATGAGTTGGTTCAGGGTTGGGCAGGTTTGGGGTCAATGCAAGGGAATTAACAAATTGAGATTCGTTATACCCTTCCTGAAAATAGGTCATTTCAGATTATTCAAAAGGTGGTGATGACCTATAGGCAGTGTAATCAGAGGATGGGTAAGGATCAGTGTATCCTTCTTGATTGTAGATCGTATTAGGTTGTGCATAATAGGGTGACGATCAATAATCGATGTGGCTCTAAGAAGGATAAAAATCACAATCAGAGTGTTCAGGGTTAGACCCTAAACACGGAGGTCCGGATCTCTATCCCCAATCCGAGTTATCCCAACTAACTGATGGTTGATTACAGTACGAGTCAGGATAATCGTCATATTGAGGATAATTCACAACCGGAGGGAAGGAGCGGGAATGCATGTAATATGTGGAATGATTCATGAGACACGGGAGGACGAAAGGTACCCTACAATACAAACAATCAAACATGTCCTTAAGTGGGTTAGCCTTACAGACCTACAGACTCCCAAAACCCATCTTGAGATAAAGGAACGATTTGATCTACTTCTATCTGTTCAATCCAACCAGTTACAAGGAGGGATTGTGGAGAAGGTTCTTCCTTCAGCTTGCGCCTCCGGTTCCTAGTGTACCCCCCAGCCGCGATCGTTTGATTCTGGTCCCCTAGCTAGACATCAGATTGAACAGTAGAAACAGACTAATCGAAAATAATCTCGTTCTGGGTTCTGAAGAGCGAGTTCAATCCTTAAGGCCAACGTCTACTCCGTTTTATTTAGGGCTAGGTTTGAATGTGCTTCGGAATGTGATGGGCCCTTTAAATGGGTTGTGCCCTTAATGATTGATTGATTTGTGTGTGCGTGCACAACCAATGGTTTTCAAGCAAGATTATTTTTGATGTGGTGAATTTTAAGGTTCAAATCTTACTTAGTAGCTTTTAGGATTCAACTTTAGGTGTTTTCAAACAAGTTTCGTTGGCACACCAGGTTTTGAAAGCATGGGTGAAAATGTTTTTCCTTTAAAATTTAAAAGAATGTGGAGTGCCTGGTAAATCCCTAAGAGTTGAACCTAAGTGGCAGCTACTTGATGAGTTGATTTTATTTGAAGTGGTGCGGCCCAATCAACTCAAACAATTGGCTTGTTGCACCACTTAATTAAGCACACAAATGATTACCTAATATGATTTCTACTCAATTATGTGTTTGAATGTGTGTACCGGCTCCAAAGATCGATTTACCGGTTGAGTTTGAAAATCAGATGAGGTTGTGTACCTCTGTGAGATTTTTTTTTAAATTTTTTCTTTTAATGTGGGGGTTGGGGTGAGTATGGATGTCAAACAACAAACAATCTAACCTTAGCGTTTATAAGAACACCTAAGTTGATTGATGCTTGAGTTATTATTTGGTGAAATGAAATCTAATGGGTGGGAGGTGGGGGATAACTTACAGAACCTTTCATAGCACTTTACTCCAATCTACCACTGTTGCTTGTCTCGAAAGAGTACCTGCAATCACAATAAAAAAGGAGAGAAGTGAGGTAAATGATTTGTAAGTTAGAAAACGCGAAGAAAAATCAAAGAGCGTCGCCTCCCCGGCAACGGCACCAAAATGTTGAACGTATGAATTGCTATGCTAACGTATTTGGTTTTGGAAAACCTATCGTTGTAGTTTGAAAGCAAAGAACTCATGTTCAACAGATAAAATTTTTACCGAAATTGAAATTTCGGGTCGAACACAGGGAGGTGGACGTTTGATTTAAAAACTACGCGTTTGTTTTTATTTGTCACAAAGTAATTTAATTTAAAACTATCTAATTATTTACAATAAATAGAAGAGAGAGAGAGTAAGAGAGCGAGAGAATATTACAAATAGAAATCAAAACGAGATGTAGAATAAATAGGAAATTCATCATTAAGGAGATTGTTTGTTTCATTATTACAACTAGAAAGTAGAAAATAATTACACTATAAAGTGATAAATTTACTCTAGAAAGCATTAAAAGAATGGAGGGAGAAATGTCCTCCTTAACGATCGCTTGGAGGACGAGCAGAACTACTCTAGAAAGTAGTAAATCTATACTAGAAAGCAGTGAAAAAAATAGGGAGAGTTATCCTCTTCGACGGTCGCTTGGAGGACGAGCCAGACGGGACGACGCCTGGATGAAGGAGGACGAAGAAGGACGAAGGAGGACGAAGCAGAAGAACAGGAACGGGGCAGCGCGTCATCGTCATCGTTATCGCGGGATCCACTTCCGAAGGGGGACGAAAATTTGGACTTTATCTCGTGAGAAGCATCCCAGGTGTGGGACAAGCTTCTCTTGAGCTTTAGAGAGGCAGAGAAGAGAAGGAAGGGATGAGAATTTCGTGTGGGGGGGTGTCCTATAGTTGCATGGAGTGGGGCAAAATTGGTCATTACATCTTTAAAACATTAAATAAGGGGTCTTTAGTGATGGATAAAACCATCACTGAAGCCCCAACGTGGGCGTAGTGGCAGCTGCCCACGCGCGCCCGCTCAGCTACTCTCTCTCTCAACGCATCCGCACGTTCAACCATGCACAGCCGTCTGATCGCGAGATTGGATGGCTGTGATTGCGCCTTCGCCCGCTACTGCGCGCCCACCCCAACGCGTGCGATGCCACGTTACGCCGTGCGTGCAATAGCGCGTGAACGCTATCGGTGCGCGTTACTGTTGGATGGCCGGAAGCGTTGGGCTGTCTGACCGGAGTGAGAGGAGACGAAGTATGGGGGTGTTCTTCGGCCAAAACAAGCTTATCCTGATCGGAGGACCCTGCCGCTCCTTTTATAGCAGCTGGCGGGAGGAGATTCTCGAGGATCGATCGTGGAGAGCATGCTGGAGTTGGCCGGAGATGGAGACGCATTCCTCTCGTGCGTTCGCACGAGATGCATGGGCACTAGCAGGCCATGGCAGGGGGTTCCTGCGAAAGAGGACGACGTAGGGAACACCCCTTTCGTTCCTGAGAGCGGCCCCCATACCCTGCGTGGCGCCATCCTCCGCGCAAGGTCACCAGAGGTATGGGCGCCTGCGTGGGGTGGCAGAGGGACCATTCTGTAAAGAACGAAAGGGAAGCTGGGGGGCAAAAAGCAAGGGTTCAAAAAGATAAGGGTCGAAAAGTAATTCAAGAGGACCAATTTGTAAAGTAGGTCAAGATGGCTTTCCCTTAGGTTTAAATTTTTGTACCAACCTAATTTGGACCTAAGGAATTCAATGGTGTAATTTGATTTTAGTTTTGACCACGTTTGATCAGTCAATTTGCGTAAAAACCTAAATTAGTTCACAAATTGGGCATGATTCTCAATTTAAGTCAAGATAGGTTGCAAAGGAAAAATTGAAGGTTCTAAACCCTAGGGAATACTTTTCCATAAATTTTAGAGGGCTTAGTTGATTTTTATCCTGCCTAGAACCTCATGAATTAAAGCAGGTTTGTTTTTAGGGTTACAGAATGTCATTTAATTCATAGAAGTTGCTATAACCCTTTTCAGCTCAGGCTATCCCACTTTCTTTCTTATTAAGCCCATTTAACCTATATTTAGACCCTTATACACCGTGATTGTGCACTCCATTGGTAAAATTACAGTTTTGCCCCTTATGACTTATTTTATACTTCAATTTAGAATTCTCTGAGTTAGGCTTTTCTTTAGGTTTTATAGGAGCTTTTTCACACTTATTTAGATCAAATTGTGTTATTTATGGTTCATGATGAGGCTCTCATCATACCCCCATGCCTAGCTTTTGCTAGTCCCTTAGCAAAATTTTAAGGTTTTAACCTTTGTTCTAGACCATGAATTTCTTATCAAGTTTAGATAAGTGCTTTTTCTCTTGTATTCTTGATTAGATCAGAATGCTAATCATAGATCTAAAAGGTACTCTAGTACCAACCAAGATCCAGATCTGTCTAGCTTTAGCCTTAGTCTTTAGCACAGGTTTTTAAGGCCTACAGGAACTAACTTAAGGTTTATTGGACTTCGTGGTTAAAGCACCCATGCTTGAGATATTTTTAGCCTTAGTTCAGCTCGTAGTGCATTTTGTAAGAGAGAGAGGTAGAAGATTTATTTGTTTGGAGAGTTTTCTCTCTCTTTTTCTTTTTAATTCTAGCTTAAGATTGGCTTCTCAACACAGTCTGTATCGGATTCCTTATCCCCATCATCAATCCTCAAGGGTCCCTGGTAGTCGATGCTTCGAGATAGCACCGCCCATGGTAACCCCTAGAACCCTGGCTTTCGAGATTTCGAGATAATCCCGTCCATGGTGTTCTGTGGCCGAATTCAAACCCTGGCAATTGACACTTCGTGATAATGCCATCCATGGAATCTGAACCAGCAGAGTGCTTGCATGCCCCCAGTAGGATATGTAAATATCTTAAGAGACAAGCACCAAGGAGATGATATTTTGTTATGCATCTTCGACGGGAATTTCCCACCTCTCCGCACTGGGAACTCGTCCAAATCAACTTGTGTTGATCGGCCGCTCCTACTCTAGGTGACATTTTCAGAACTTTTGAAATGCTTCTGCATGATTTTGATACTTATGCTTACTGAACCAGGCTGTGTGTGAAATTGGGTGCTTAGGTTACTGAGTCCCGTAAACCAAAAGTCAGTTACCGAGGCCAAATACTCCCTAAGGCTTGGACCTAATACTTAAGCTTTTCATTTTCCTCAACCTCTTGAGGAATATCTAGATCTTAATGGGTACTAAGAGTCTATCCAAGAATGCCTAAGGTTTACGTTCTTACTAATCTTGTTGTGCACTTTCCTTTTTCTTTTCTTAATGTGGTCCAGAACTTAGGTTAATTCCTTAATTTCTTGCTAATGACTATCACTTTGTTTCATTTTGTGCTCCTTTTTTTTTTCATTTTATTCTTTTTCTCCTCCTCGTTTGTAAAGTCCACAAAAATTTCTTTCCTCCTTTCATTTTATTATTCTTTTTCAAAAAAATTTTTAATTTTTATGGTGTTTTTGGCATATGTGAATTTTTTTGTTTAAAATCTTTTCTTACAAGTTTTGCACTTTTATACCCCCCCATGCCTAAGATTTGCAATGTCTTCATTGTAACTTAGGTGGGTTTTTATTTAGCTTAGTTCATACATTAGGACAGGTATTTTGGTGAGTGGATGGGTCGGGGTGACTGTTGCGGATGATTTCTAATCTCAAATGCAAGCACTTGAGTTGGAGTCGGCTGTCCTAAAGGATGAACCTTAAGTGCGAAGAGGTGTTAGAAAAGGTTTTGAGTTTTTTCAAAAAGAATGACAGGCTGCCTCCAGTTGAGCGCTGAGTTTTACACCATCAACTGGGCGCAATATGCTCAGGGAGAATGGAGGATAAATGATGACTCAGCCAAATCTGTAGAGGTTACATCGATGAACAGTTTGAGTCTCTGACCGTTCACAATGAAAGGTTCGAAATCGTGGCTGAGCAGACTGATTTCGACAGCTCCATTTCCAAAAACCTGTCGGACAAGATATGGTCCGATCGAAGAGTTTGAGTCGGGCATCGAAGAGTAGGACCTTCTGACCAGGATAAAAGATCTTTCTAGATATGTGCTTGTCATGGAAGGCTTTAACCCGCTCTTTGTAGATTCGCGAGTTCTCGTACGCATCAAGGCGTAATTCATTGATCTCTCTTATCTAAAGCTTTCTGTGGGTTCCAACCTTAGAAAGATCTAAATTACAGCTCCGTACTGCCCAATAGGATTTGTGCTCCAGTTCGATGGGAAGGTGACACGCCTTCCCGTACACCAGTCTAAAAGGAGACATGCCTAATTGGGTCTTGTGGGCAGTCCTATAAGCCCACAAAGCTTCCGGAAGTCGGGACGACCAGTCCTTCCTGTCAAGTCGAACAGTGACCTGCAGGATTTTCTTGATCTCCCGATTTGATAACTCAGCTAAACCATTAGTCTGGGGGCGGTAAGGAGTAGAGATTCGGTGAGACACCCCGTATTTGGTCATCAGTGACCTAAACTGAGTATTGGTGAAATGGGTCCCTCTGTCAGAGATGATTGCACGAGGAATCCCGAACCGTGAGAAGATATTCTGATGAATGAATTTGATAACTATTTTATGATCACAGGTTTGGGTCGGAATGGCTTCGATCCATTTGGACACGTAGTCCATAGCAAGCAGAATGTACTCGAAGCCATCCGAAATAGGGAAAGGGCCCATAAAATCAATCCCCCAAATATTGAAGATTTTGCAAACGAGAATCGGCTGCAAAGGCATCATGTCGCGATGGCTCATGTTGCCCAAAGTTTGTCAACGACTGCATGCCTTGTAGTGACTGTATGCGTCCATGAATAAAGTAGGCCAATAAAAGCCACACTGGAGGATTTTTGATGCGATTTTCTGCCCAGAGAAGTGGCCACCTAGTAACGCTGGTACGCTGCTAGTTTCGTCTTTATGGTTTACAATCAGTCGTTATAGTATGTGACAAAGCAGCTACCAGATTACTACAACATTTTTTTTTACTTGGAACAAGGTTTTCCCGAGGTCGAACTCAGGGAGCAACTATGTTTCTAGAAGCATAAATAAGTTCTCAATTATGTTACAAAAATGAGAGAGAGAGAGAATAAGAGGGAGAGAGAGAGTTTTGTTGGCTTCTTCTTCTTCTCTCTTTTCTTCTTCTTTTGGTCCTTGGCCAGTTCTCTTCTTCCTCTTCTTCTTCTTTCTTTATTTCTTCTTTCATCTTTAGCTGCAGAGTCTTCTTTTCTTCTTAGCTGCTCTACTTGCTTCTTCTCTTTTCTTCTTTTCCTTCGTTGCAGCTGTATCTTTCTTCTTTTTTCTCTTCTTTTCTTCCTGCCTTCTTCTTCTATTCTTGTCTTTCTCAGCCTGCCATGTCTCTTTTCTTTCTTTCTTCTTTTTCCTTGCTTGCAGTTGCGTCTTCTTTCTTTCTCTTTTCTTCTTCTTCTCTGCTCTGGCTTCTTTTCTTTTCCTTTTCTTCTTCTTTTAGCCGCTGACTTTCCTTCTTCTTCTCTTCTTCTTTCTTCTTTTCTTCCTACCTTCTTCTTCTGCGGCTGTGGAGATTCCGACATCTGATTCAGTGCTCGGACGACTTATCTGTGCCTTTGCTACAATGCCTTCCTCCTTCTTCTTCAGCTGCCCAGTACGGCTTCTTCTTCTCTTCTTCCTGCATGCACACACAGAGGTCAGAGCAAAACCTACCCCTACCCCTTCCCCACGTCTCTCTCTTTCTCAGAATCTCTCTTAGGACTGCTCTCCCAGAGCCGGGTATTCGGGTTCGGGTAGCGCGCCTGGGACCAGGCCCACCGGCGTGCGGTGGAGGGCAAGGAGTGCGTGGTCGTGTAGTCGGATCCGGCCCAGACCCGCGGGACGTGAGCGCAGGCAAGGGCGAGCGAGCGCGTGGCACGCTGCGTGCGAGTGAGAGGGACCTGACCCCTGTGTATCGATGGCAGTAAGCCCGATACACTTTTTCAATATAAGTGTGGGCGCGTGGCCGCACACTCACGAGGTGGGACTAAAGTCCCACCTCCTGATTTTGCACCCGCAGGCGAGGAATCCGCAGCTAATTGCAGTAGCCTGTAAGGCTTGTGACCCAGCTGTAGGCCTGGACACCTTCGCAGAGACTGTCTGCACAGCCTGGGACTCGCGCCTAGGCTGGAGAATGCCTGAAGCTACGGGTGAAGCTACTGCAGTAGGTCGACAATGGCGGCGAGAGAGTGAGAACCTGAAATCACAGTGATGGCCTCTCGGCCAAGTCAGAAAACATGGGAAGCTTTGCCGGAGTGTGGAGAAGCCTGTGCGGTGGTCGGTGAGGTGCGGGAGTGCGTGTGGAGGCCGACCTAGGTCAGACTGTGGGCGAGAAGATGGCTTTGTCTGGGGGGTTGTTGGGCGGTGCTTGGTAGTGGATGGAGAGGGGGGATCGGTTGAGTGGAGTGTGGGGGAGCCTCTGGGCTGGTCGGCGAGAGGTGAAGAGGTCTGTGGACGTGGGATGGACTCGTCGGTAAGGGTGATCGGTTGTGGGGAAGATGGAGTTGGGCAGTGGCAGTCGGGTGGTTGAAACGGTAAATTGGAAGAGGGAAAATACAAGGGAGAGAGAGCAGAAACTATTTACCTATTTACTCGATGAAGGGGGAGGGAGGAGCATCCGGCTCGTGCCTGCCGGAGCTGAAGACGAAGACGCCCTGGAGGAGGGTATCGGCGACGAGGAAGCAGTTGGAGGGCGCCAGCGGGTACAGCCTAGCGCGGACGACAGGGCAGAGTAAACCCTGCTGTAGGTAAGGCAGTAGAGCGACGAGGAGGAGGAGGAGGAGATCGTCGGAGGCTTTGGGCACTCTGACCGGAGGAGGGAGGGACGAAAGGTGGGGTATTTCTCCGCCAGAGGAAGCTTGATGGAGTCGTCAAGGGCTGCCGCTCCTTATAAAGGTCTTGGCGCGGAGAGAGGACTGAGGTGGCGTCATGCTAGACTCGCTGGAGGATGGCCGGAAAGGATACACATTCCTTTTGTGCGTTCGCACGGAAGGCATGGGTGATGGCAGAGGTCGTGGGCGGGTCCCTGCGACAGAGGACGTCGCAAGGAACCCCCCTTTTGTTCTAGAGGACGGTAGCCCTGCCCTGCGCGGCGCCATCCTCCGCGCAAGGACGCCGGAGGAATGGCGCTACGCAGAAGTGGCAAGGAGGACAGTTCTGCAAAGAACAATGAGAAGTTAGGGTCCTAAATGCAAGGGTTTCAAAAGATAAGGGTCAAAAAGTAAATAAAGAGGACCAAAATTGTAAAGTCGGTCAAGGAGGTCTTTTCTTAGGCTCAAGTTTTTATATCAAACTAATTTGAACCTAAGGATTTTAATGGTGAATTTTAATTCTAGGTTGGACCATGTTTGATCAGCCAATTTACGCAAAAACCCAAATTAAGTCATTAATTGGGCATGGTTCTCATTTTAGGTCAAAATAGGTTTCAAAGGCCAAATTGAAGGGTATAAACCCTAGGGAATATTTTTCTATGATTTTTAGAGGGTTTATTTGATTTTTATCCTACCTCGAACCTCGTAAATTGAAGTGAGTTTGTTTTTAGGGTTACAAAATGTCATTTAATTCCTAGAAGTTGCTATAACCCTTTTCAGATCAGATCAACCTACTTCCCTCATTTTTAAGCTTGTTTGACCTGTGTTTGGACCCTTAATTATCCTATTCGCATACTGCATTGGTGAAATTACAGTTTTACCCCTTGTGATTTGTTTTGTTCTTTAACTCAAAATTCTCTGAGTTAAGCCTCTCTTTGGATTTTGTAGGAGCTTTTTTCACACATATTTGGATTAGATTGTGCTAGTTAGGGTTTATGATGAGGTTCTCATCATACCCCAATGCCTAGCTTTTGCTAGTCCCTTAGCAAAATTTTAAGGTTTCAACCCTTGTTCTAGACCATGGAGTTATAATGATTTCAGATAAGTGCTTTTTCTTTTGAAACCTAGATTAGGTCAGAATGCCAACCATAGGCCTAAAAGGTACTCTAGTACCAACCAAGGTCCAGATCTGTCTAGCCTCTGCCTCAGTCCTTAACAAAGGTTTTTAAGGCCTACAAGAACTAACCTAAGGCTTATTGGACTTTGTGGTTAAAGCACCCGTGCTAGAGATAATTTTAGCCCTGGCTTAGTTTGCAGTGCATTTTGTAAGAAAGAGAGGTAGAAGATTTATCTGTTTGGAGAGTTTTCTCTCTCTTTTTCCTTTTAATTCTAGCTTATGATTGGCTTTTCAACACGATCTGTATCAGATTCCTTGTCCCCATCATCAATCCTAAAGGGTTCTTGGCAGTTGATGCTTTGAGATAGGATCACCCATGGTAACCCCCAGAACCTTGGCTATTGAGATTTCGAGATAATCCCATCCATGGTGTTCCGTGGCCGAATTCAGACCCTGGCAATTGACATTTCAGGATAATGCCATCCATGGAATTTGAACCAGCAGAGTGCTTACATGCCCCCAGTAGGATATGTAAATATCCTAAGAGACAAGCACCGAGGAGATGATATTTTGTTACGCATCTTTGGGGAGACTTTCCCACCTCTCCATGTTGGGAACTTGTCCAAATCAACTTGTGTTGACCGACCGTTCCCACTCTAGGTGTTATTTTTCAGAATTTTTGCAACGCTTCTACGTGATTTTGATTTTTATGCTTACTGAACCAGGCTGTGTGTGAAGTTAGGGTGCTTAGGTTACTGAGTCCTGTAAACCAAAAGTTAGTTAACGAGGCCAAATACTCCCTAAGTCTTGGACCTAATACTTAAGCTTTTCATTTTCCTCAACCTCTTGAGGAATGTCTAGATCTTAATGGGTACTAAGAGTCTATCAAAGAATGCCTAAGATTCGCGTTCTTACTAATCTCACTGTGCACTTTCCATTTCTTTTCCTGGATGAGGTCTAAAACTTAGGTTAATTCCTTAGTTTCTTACTAATGACTATCACTTTTTTCTTTCATTTTGTGCTCCTTTTCATTTTGTTCCTTTTTTCCCTTCCTCCTTTGTAGAGTCCACAAAATTTCTTTCCTCCTCTCAATTTATTGTTCTTTTTCAAATTTTTTTTTTAATTTTTATGGTGTTTTTGGCATATGTGAATTTTTTTGTTTAAAGCCTTTTCTTACAAGTTTTGCACTTTCATACACCCCCATGCCTAAGATTTACAATGTCCTCATTGTAACTTAGGGGGTTTTTATTCAACTTAGTTCATACATTAGGACAGATGTTTTGATGAGTGAATGGGTTGGGGTGACTATTGCGGACGATTTCTAATCTCAGATGAAAGCACCTGAGGTGGAGTCGGCTATCCTAAAGGGTGAACCTTAAGTGCACAAAGGTGTTAGAGAAGGTTTCAGGTTTTCAAAGAGAATGACGGGCTGCCTCCCGTTAAGCGCTGAGTTTTACGCCATCGGCTGGGCGCAATAGGGTCAGGGAAAATGGAGGATAAATGATGATTACATCAATGAACGGTTTGAGTCTCTGATCGTTTACGATGAAAGGTTCGGAATCATGGCTGAGTGGACTGATTTCGATGGCTCCATTTCCAAAAACTTGTCGGACAAGGTATGGTCTGACCCACTTGGATCGCAGCTTCCTAGGGAAGAGTTTGAGTTGGGCATCAAAGAGTAGGACTTCTGACCAGGATGAAAGATCTTTCTAGAGATATGCTTGTCATGGAAGGCTTTAACCTGCTCCTTGAGATTCGCGAGTTCTCATACGCATCAAGGCGTAATTCATCGATCTCGCTGATTTGAAGCTTTCTGTGGGTTCCAACCTTAGAAAGATCTAGATTACAGCTCCGTACTGCCCAATAGGCTTTGTGCTCCAGTTCGACGGGAAGGTGACATGCCTTCCCGTACACCAGTCTAAAGGGAGACATGCCTAATTGGGTTTTGTGGGCGGTCCTCTAGGCCCATAAGGCTTCTGGAAGTCGGGACGACCATTCTTTCCTATCAAGTCGAACAGTGACCTGTAGGATTTTCTTGATCTCCCGATTTGATAGCTCAGCTAGACCATTAGTCTGGGGGTGATAAGGAGTGGAGATTCGGTGAGACACCCCGTAATTGGTCATCAGTGACCTGAACTGAGCATTCGTGAAATGGGTCCCCTCGTCAGAGCTGATAGCATGAGGAATCCCGAACCGTGAGAAGATATTGTGATGAATGAATTTGAGAACGATTTTATGATCACAGGTTCAGGTCGGTATGGCTTCGATCCATTTGGACACATAGTCCACAACCAGCAAAATGTACTCGAAGCCATCCGAAACAAGAAAGGGGCCCATAGAATCAATCCCCCAAACATCAAAGATTTCACATACGAGAATCGACTGCAAAGGCATCATGTCGCGATGGCTCATGTTGCCCAAAGTTTGGCAACGACTACATGGTTTGCAGTGATTGTATGCGTCCTTGAACAGAGTGGGCCAATAAAATCCACATTGGAGGATTTTCGATGCGGTTTTGTGCCCAGAGAAGTGGCCACCGCATGCCTGGTCATGGCAGAATGAGAGAATATCATTGATTTCACCCTCTGGGACACATCTCCGGATGATCTGGTCAGCACCTATGCGGAAGAGGTACGGATCTTCCCAAATGTAGTACTTGGCATCAGAGCGCAATTTGTCTTTCTTGGCCTTCGGCCAATCAGACGGGATCTGATGAGATGCCAAGTAGTTTACTATATTAGCAAACCATGGAAGTTTAGTACCAATAGTCAGTAGGTGCTCATTAGGGAAATGCTCCATGATGGCTCTAGAAGGGTTTATGATCTCAGAAGAAAGGCGAGACAAATGGTCAGCTACCATGTTTTGTCTTCCTGCCTTGTCGCAAATCTCATGGTCGAATTCTTGCAACAGCAAGATCCATCGGATTAGTCGGGGCTTCGCATCCTTTTTGGCAAGGAGATGCCTCACAGTTGTGTGATCCGAGTAGATGATGACATGGGAACCCAGGAGATAAGATCGAAATTTTTCAAGGGCAAATACTACGGCTAGCAGCATTTTCTCCGTAACTGTGTAGTTACGCTAAGCCTCATCAAGTGTCTTACTAGCGTAGTAGATGACCACGGGTTTCCGTCAACTCTCTGCCCCAGAACTGCTCCTACAACGAAATCAGATGCATCGCACATGATCTCAAAGGGTTGAGAGCAATCATGGGATTGTAGGATCGAGGCCTGGGTGACTCGGTCATGGAGGTTCTCAAAGGCTTGAGTGCATTCCTTAGAGATTTCAAAGGGTACATCCTTAGAGAGAAGAGTACTCAGGGGGCGCACGATTTTCGAAAAATCAGGAATGAAACGACGGTAAAAACTGACGTACCCCAGAAAAGAACGGATGTCCCTGATTGAGCTAGGCATAGGAAGACAAGAAATTAGATCAACCTTGGCTCGATCCACTTGGTGCCTTTCTCAGAAATTAGATGTCTTAGGACGATCCCCTCAGGCACCATAAAATGGCTCTTTTCCCAGGAAAGAACCAAATTAACATCAATGCAATTCCTGAGTATATGAACCATGTGCTGGAGGCAATCATCAAATGATGCCTCGAAAACTGAGAAGTCATCCATGAAGACTTCCAGATACTCACCTACCATATCAGAGAATATGGCAAGCATGCACCGCTGAAAAGTCGCGAGTGCATTGCAGAGACCGAAAGGCATCCTTCGGAATGCATATGTTCCAAAGGGGCAGGTGAACGTGGTCTTCTCTTGGTCCTTAGGATGAATAGCAACTTGGTTATAACCGGAGTACCCATCAAGAAAGCAGAAGAATCGATTTCCCGCTAATTTCTCGTGAATCTGATCAATGAAAGGTAGTGGGAAATGATCCTTCTTTATGGAGGAATTGAGTCATCGGTAATCTATGCAAACTCTCCATGAGTTAGCTAATCGGGTAGGTATGACTTCTCCGATTTCAGTCGTAATGGTGGTGAGCCCTGCCTTTTTAGGCACAACCTGAATTGGGCTCACCCAACGACTGTCGGAGATCGGGTAGATGATCCCTGCATCTAACCACTTGATGATCTCTTTTTTCACGACCTCCTGCATATTGGGGTTTAAATGTCTCTGCATCTCACGAGAAGGTCGTGCACCCTCTTTTGAATAAATATGATGTGTGCAATAAGAGGGACTTATTCCAGTCAAGTCATCGAGAGTCCAACCAATGGCTCTGCGATGTTGCTGGAGAACAACAATCAGATGGGATTCCTGATCAGGAGTGAGCTTGGAATTTATAATCGCAGGAAAAGTCTGATTAGAACCCAAAAAGATGTATTTCAGATGTCGGGAAGGGGTTTTAGTTCAAGGATGGGGTTATCAGTAGCAGCGGGTGGTTCAGGGTAAATGTGAGGTTTAAGGGTAGGAGTTATGGGTCTGTCTAAATCTGGATTTGACTCCTCTAATTGCGGTTCAAGATCTTTTGTGGTTGATGAGGTATAATCAGGTCATTCTCAAAATGCGTTTCATCAACCAAAGTCCTAATATCACAGATCTGTTCGATGACACCGCAATTGATTCCTTGTTGGGACTTAAAGATATCAATTTTGAGGGTTTGATTTCCAAATTTCAGCTCTATTTGGCCCTCCTCACAACTGATGTTGGCTCTAGCAGTAGCCAAGAAAGGTCTCCCTAGAATGATCGGTGTGTCCTTAGGGTTTTCAGGTGCGTCCATGTCCAAGACTATAGGGTCTACCTGGAAATAGAAATCCCGCACTCTTACAATAACATCCTCGAGAATCCCTTTAGGTGACTTTATAGATCGATTTGCTAACTGCAGTGTCACCTCAGTTGGTTTTAGGTCAGATTCTTCTAGGTGTTTAAGTAAGGATGTGGGTATCAGATTTATGGAAGCACCCAAGTCTAGCAATGCTCTGTCGAATTGGGTATCACCTATTTTGCAGGAAATCAGGGGAGTACTTGGATCTTTTGCCTTGGGTGGGAGTCTGCTTAGGATTACAGAGCTAGCTTGCTCTGATAGTACAATTGGACTCCCACTCTTGGTTCGCGGCTTACGCTGAGGTGTACACACATTCTTTAAGAATCGTGCGTAAGCTGGTACATGGCGAATCGCATCCATCAAGGGGATGTTTATTTGGACTTGCTCAAAGAGCTTGACCAGGTCCTCCTCAGGAGCCACGAGCTTGGTTATCTTCTTTCCCTTGGTCAAGGCCTCAGGAAATGGAACCTTGGTTGGTTCTTCTAGGATAGGTCCAGGTCTTTGATCTGGGACAGGGATAGGAACGTCCTGGATTACTGTCCTAGGGTTTGGATTACTATCAGGCTTGGAGTGGTCTGGATAGGGTGGATCTTGGGTCTCCTTACCACTACGGGTTGTTACAGAATTTAGTCTTGCCTGGTTTTGGTTAGGGTTTGATAGGATGGGTTGCTGCTGATAGCCCGCATAAGAAGTGGAAGCCTCCATCCCGTTAGGTGAAGGAACAGAGGGGGTGATAAGTCCACTTTTGTGAACTATTATTTAGCTTAAGTACTATTCAATTATTTATTTTTAGTTGTTAAATAATTAGGAGTTATATGGCAATTTACCTTGACCTGCATTTAATTTTATGCTTCAATTTTTACATTTACTATATACTTTATGATAATATAATTGATTTGATAAATGCAGGTTAGGTGCAAGATAAGGAATTAATTTTTACTTATATAAGACGTCTGGGACTTGGATTGGACGTCTGGAATTATTAATTATAAATCCGCGGCATTATATTTTTAAGACATCTGATGTTCCATATAGACGTCTGATGAAGGAACCAGCCGTACTTATCTACCGTTCCAAGCACTCGCGATCGTCGCGAGTAGTTGGAGATACTTGCGGCCAAAGGAAAAGGAGGAAGTGGGGTTCAAAAAGAAGCGGCGTCCTACGAGGATAGGGTAGATCTTCCTTCCCTGGCGGGGATCTTCTCCCTCTCACCACTGTGGAACAAGTGCACTCTGTGTTTCAAGCTTGCACCGTGGTCTCTGCGCCCTGCAACTTCCCTCCCCAAGCGCCTGCCCGCTTGCCATCTTCTATCACCCCTCATCACCTACCGGCCCCGCCTCACCAAGTGCTTGCAGGCACCGCACCATCAGCCTGCACGGCCACACGCAAGCGCCCTTGCAGCGCCTGCAGACACCGCACCATCAGCCTGCACGGCCACAGCGCAGGCGCCGTGCCCTGGTGGCCATGTGCAGTGCGCAACTGCGCCGCGCACAACCCTGTAGCACACACAACCCGCTTGCGCACAGTGCCCACAACCACCCTACTATTCATCTTCTTCCCCAAAAGAACCCATCGACGGCCGTCCACCTCCAAGTGCAACCACCTCCACGAGCCACGAAGCTTCATTCCAACAGCGCCATCGACTCCGCCTTGACCTCACAAGGGTGCCCACACTCGAGGCAGATCTTCCCGCCGTCCCTACGCATCCCGCGCGCAAGCCACCGCCGACGGCATCCAAGGCTCCGACCTGCCTTCGCCGGTCACCTCCGTCGATGCCACGACCACCAACACAAAGCCCACATCCCGGCCGATCGACTTCGAGCACCGCACCTCCAGCCACGCCTTCTCCTCCGCGTGCGCACGAGGGAACGAAAACCCCTGTTTCGCTACAGTGATTAGTCCATTAATATTTACAGAAAATGCCATTGTCAAGTTACTATTCATTTATTTTCTGAATTAATATATTGCTGCACAATTTACGTTGACACCCCTTGCTTAATTCAAAATTACATATAATTGATTTCTCTTTCCAAATGACATACAATTTGAGATATTAATTATAGTGTTATTAGTTACGAGATTAACATTAACATTATTTGCTATTACCAAGGTCATTATTTAGAATATTATGTTGTGGTAATTTTGCATATGCACCCTCATCTTCTTGATTAATTATCTATATTGCAAATTTATGTGAGAAAAAGAAAAGCACGAAGTAGCATGCATATCTATTGAGTTTCCTGAATAAACGTGACACTATTTATTAAATTAAATAGGCTAATTCCTCCATGTAGAGATGACCTAACTATTCGTGGTTAGATTCTGACAATTAAAATGTTTTTGAAAAGCGATTTTCTACCACGTGATTAAATACAACGATACATCATTTTATGATAAAGTTTTAAACGAAAACGGAGATCGCTCATTCAAATGTCTCGGTGCTATTGCTTGAGGTAGAGAAGGAGCGGCACAGTGCTCGCCCTCTCCACAGTGGAAAAGAGAGAGCCGTTCCCCACAGGGGGGAAATATTCTCCCTTGCTGCGCACTCACCCACTGCCCGCGCCTCACTGCAGGCGCTCCTCACCGCATGCCAACTTCTAGCGCCTGTAGCAGCGCGCCTTCACCAACTACCTGCACCAGCCGTCCCTGCAGCACTGCACCATCATCCCACGCTTCCTCCTTCCAGCGCCTACCACTCTGCCTTCAAGCACCGTAGGCACTCTCATCACCACGCGCCCCACCCGCAGGCGTGCGCCCCTCTCAAGCCCTGCAGGTGCCTGCTCTGTTTTCACCATCACCCGCACATCCCGCCGGTGCATCCTCCTTGCGCACTACAGAGTAACCGCACGCCATCCCCCGCGCCACAGCGAGCGCTCACACCCTCGCCCGCGCCTCTCCTCTAGCAGTCCCACGCCACAACAGGCGCTCACGCACCAGGGCGCACCTCCACCCACTTGCAGCCTACAAGCACCGACCCTTGCACCAGCGCGCGCGCGCGCCGCTCGAACAGTAGCAACAGCAGCCGCCCTTTTGCTCCACAGGCCAGAGCTCCGGCCACCGCCTCCGGCCACCTCCGTCGCCGCCACTGCCACCATCGGAAAGCTCTCGACCTTGCCATCCTCTTGAGCCCTGCATCGACCCCCACGGTCCTCTCTCTCTCTCGCGAGGAAGAGAGAGGAAGAAAGCTATGTTTTTGTTGGAATTAGAAATTACATTCAATGCCATTGCCACCAATTTTATTTATTATTCTTATTATTATATTGTGGCATAATTGCATTCAAGCACTCATAGTTCTTTTTAATTGCATGGTATTGATATTGGCTAGTTTAAAGATTGATTTTGGACTTGATTTAAATACTAATTGTCTTTAATACACATCACGTGAAAACTGCATGAATTCATCCTAAATTTATTGAGGATTTCTGTGAGGAAAACTACACTTACACCCTTAACTTTTTAGGTTATTGCAAATCTACTTTCCTTCACATTTTAAGTCTGATTTGAAAAGGAATTTCGCACTATCCGAAATAACATTAAATAATTAAGTATTGATTGCATCACTGCCTCCCTGTGGACACGACCCACTCTTCTGTGAGTGGTTATTTTCATTATTTTTGATTAGTCGATTTTTCCACCACTTAAATACTATAACGCTAAGCGAAAAGTTGATCATCAGGGGGCCTGATAAATCGTGTGCTTGGCCCGGGTTTGGGTTCATAACGCACCACTGGGTCGGCACGTTATTAGGGTTAGGAAGAGGTTGGGAAGGAAGTGTGCTTAGTTGGCGAGAATTTGCCAACTGGGCCAGTTGATTTCAAACCTCTGTAAGTTCGTCCTTGTGTTGTTTCTGAATAGCCGCATTCGTTCTTTGAATGTCAGCCAGAGTTTGAAGGATGAGGGACATTTGGTCTTGGCTTGGCCCTGATGAATAAGTAGGGTTGGGCCGAGGCTGAGGCGGCTGGTAAGGACGAGGTGGTTGTGGACAGGGCTGAAAGGGTGGTCTTTGAGTTTGGGAATTTCCCGCCCACTGGAAGTTGGGATGGTTTCGCCATCCAGGGTTGTAGGTGTTGGAGAATGGATCATTTTAGATGGCGTTTGATAGCGAAAATACGCGGTTTGTTAAAATACGTCGTTGTAACGCGTAAATCCGCTTTCGCTCTTAAATTTATAATCCTAGATAGGGAAGTATCTAGGGTCGTCCAAGGAGGCAATATGGTTGCAAAATTGATTCTCTTGCTTGGAATATATCTCAACTTTCTTTTGGTAATTTTCAATATACCATTTTTTTTTTGTTTTTGAACTAAGGCAACATGCGAAATTATGGCGGGAAAAGTGTTTACACTTCCAATTAAGTAAACTACTCTAAAGTGGCAAGTAGAGCCTCTCCCTAAGCTCACTCTAAGCAAGTGGAGGCCTAGAATAATTAGGGAGAGGAAGTGAAGAATGCTGAAAATAAGCAAATAGAAATGCAAACAAGATATGCGAAGAAGGCAACTAGATAATTGATAAAGTGTTTAACAAAAATGCCTAGTAGAGGAATGCTTCTACTACTAGATAATTGAAATAAAGAAAGAAAACACAAATCCTCTAAATAGATGGTGAAGAAGAGGGCTTCTTGCTCCAAGGTTGGTGGCTCCCAAGCTTGAAAAGAATCCTTCAACTCCTTCCTTGCAGTACTCCGCCAAAGTGATGACCTCCAAGGCAAGCCCTAAGGGGGCGTGCCCTAAGTTTCTCTCCAAGGGTGGACGTCCACCCTAAGCTTTTCTCTTTTGCCTGGCCGTCCTCCTTGAAGTGGGAGAGTCCTCCTCCTTGGCGTGGCTCAAGTTGAAGAGAGTGGGGAGAAGAAGGCACCAAAAGGGCTGGTGATGTGCCCCTTTAATCTCCTTCTCTACTCCTTCTTCTTGGCCGTAGGTATAGGTGGTTTAGGTAGAAAATATACTAAGGGAGGATGCCCCAAAATGGTGGTAGGTGGTGGCTTTTTATAGAATAGGATGGGGGGTTAAGGTGCCCCTTGAAATGGAGGGCTAGGATGGAAGGATGAGGGTGGTTGGTGATCCTATGGCTAGGGTGAGTTGGGGCCAACCCAAGGGGTGTTAAAGGGGGTGGTTATGGTGGTGTTGGTGTCTTTTGGTGGTGGAGAGACACCCCCATGTTGGCGCCAACATGGGGTCTTCTAGAAGGGGAGTTAGGTGGATGGTGGAGATGGATTCAAGGGGGATTGTGTGGTGGAGATGAGGGGGAATTTTGGAGGGAAAAGTGGCGCCATTAAGGAGTGGTTATGGGTAGTTTTTGGTGCCACTTTTAGGTGTCTTTTGGAGGTGGTGGGTAGGTTAGGTTGGTGCCAAGTGGGTTAGCTTATGTGGAGCTTAGGTGGAGCTAGTTAGGTGGAGTTGGTAGGTTGGTTTTTGGGGTGGTACAAGCCAAGGACATTGGAGCATAGTTAAGCTAAGCTAAGCTAAGCTAGCTTAGCTAATGGAGGAGTAGAGGAGAAGATGTTGGAGCTAGGGTTTGGAGGAAGGAGCTGAGGAGAAGAAGTCTGGAGTTGGAGCTGGAGCTGGCTGCTGCTGAAGAGGCTGGCATGGGGCTACTCTAGCTGGCTTAGCTTGCTAGTTCTTTGCTAGTTGCTAAGCCAAGCTAAAGTGAGCTAGCTTCTACCAAAATGAGCTGAGGTGAGCTAGGTCTGGTGCTCCCGGGGAGAATCAAGCTGGTTGAGGCAGCTAAGGTAGCTTAGCTCAACTGAGTTGAGCTAAGCTGAGTCCCCGGGAGCTGGACTTGAGCTTCCTGAGCTGAGATGAATTCTTCTTCAGCTGGCTGGAGTTGAGTGGAGCTGAATGTAGCTGGATCTGAGCTGGGGTAAACTCCTGTCAACTCAGCTGAGCTAGCTAGAGCTCCCTGTGAACTAGTGGGAGCTGAGATGAGCTAGACTCAGCTAAGTTGAGCTGGATCTGAGCTGACTTGAGCTAGGGTGAGCTAAGATAAACTCTCTTGAGCTGCCATCCAGCTGAGATTAGCTGAATGGAGCTGGGATGAGCTAACCCTAGTTCAAGTAAGCTAGGTTCCAGTTGCGGTGAGCTTGATCAAGCTGAGGTGAGTTGGATCAAGCTGAGGTGAGCTGGATTAGGCTGAGTTCCAGCTAGTCTAGGCTTCTCCTTCACCATTTGCCTTCTTGAGTGCTAGGGTTTTAGGGATCTGTGCATCTGTACATCCCTAACACTCACAAAAACACATTAAAACGACAATGAAAAATGCAATGCATGCCTATCCTAATTTATGCCTAAATGCAGCCCAAAAACCCGTTTGCGGAGTAAAATCCTAAGAGTTAGGTTAGTTTTAAAGCATAAAAATGATGATAAACTGGCGTTTATCACACCCCCATGCTTATCTTTTGCTAGTCTCTTAGCAAAACATTAATTTTTTTGGAAAACGGAATTTTTGGGAAATCTAATTTTTTTTTTACTTTTGAGGAGAAAAAGAGATTAAGGGACCTTGGTAGATTAAAACACAGGAGATACGGGATTTGTTGAAGATAAACATCAGGATTTGTTTTTGGATCCAACCATTAGATAGAACGGGATCAATATATCCTCAGAAAATTCACAAATTAACCCCTTGTTAATTCAGATGACTTGAAATGTTTGTTTTTAGGATTTTTCTGGCTCGTGAATCTGATTCGCAACTTGCAAATTCCTTTAAAACCTTGTGTCTGTGCTTGTGAAAAGCCAACCTTTATAAGGACGTGTTATTATTATTATTATTATTTTTTTTCTCTCCCCCATGCTTATTTTTAGCTTAGTCTTACAACAGATGTGTCGGTATCATCATTCCCGTTACCATTCCTCGAGGGGGCTCTGGCGCCAGTACTTCGGGATAGCACTGTCCATGACACCACCCAGGAGCTCACAACCCCAAAACACGATGCGGTGACAAGGGGCGCTCCAAACAAACTCAAGCTCTTGCTCCGATGCTATAGGTAGAGCACCGTCCAAGACACTTGAGCTGCTGAAATGCGCTTTAATGCTCCGTCTAAAGATATGAAATATAGATATAGAGCAGCGCCGAGGCGGTAACATGTTGACATCGCGTCCTCAAAGAAGGTTTTTTCCTTCTTCTCGACGGTGGGAACTCAAACCAATGATTTGCTTCAGACTTTTACTAAATCCAAACAAGGGAGTTTTTCAAATTTTTAGTTATTTTTAAGTGTTGGCTTGTGTGTGAAAATTGACACAAGAAGTTTCTCAAGAACCGCAAGTTTTTGAATCAAAAACTAAGTCAAATACTTTCCATATTACAAAATAGGATCAAGTCACCTGAACTATCATGAGTTCAGGTGGAATTTTAGAGAAGGATATCTGATCTAGTCTAAAATAGACCCTGGAATTCTAATGATCAGATCCATATCCTCATCCTTAGTTTGTTAAAGATTAAATCCCATTGTACCAGAAGTGAATTTTTCGACCTTAGTCCTGATTTCAAAATTTTTCCTCAAAAAGTTTTCAACATTTTTTTTTTTTTTGGGTATGCAAGAAGGAAATAAATTAAAGAAAATTGCATGTTTTTAGGTTTTAAACATCCTAAATCGATCGTAAAAATTTAAAAACACCCCCCCATGCTCAAGATATGCCATGTCCTCATGCATTAGGAGGGAAAAGGAATTACCTTAGTGAAGAACGGTCGGGTTTAGGATGAATAAAACCTGGAAAAAGAAGAAAAAGGAAAAGTAAGAAAAAAAATGATGGGTTACCTCCCATCCAGTGCTATCTTTTACGCCATTCAGCCGGGCATGAAGGTATGCACAGAAGACGGAAAATCATGTAAATAATTGGACACTTGGATGCCCGCAAAAAAGATGTCTTCGTCTAGATCCCTAGAAAATTGATTAGAAAAAATATTGGGATCAAAGTGAGATGGAAATTGATAAGTGTGGCTCGAGTCTGGCCATGGTTTTAATTCAGGTTGGGTGCCAAACTCGGGCGGGGTTGGTGGCAGGTCCGTAAGAAAGGGGTCGGGGAAGGAATGGTGAGTTAGTGTGGAAAAATTAGGTGCGTGAATAGTGGGTGGGTTAGGGGGGGTATCAGGAATAAATTTGGGGTCAAGACAAGTTTCCGGATCACAGATTTCGCCAACCACTGATTCTGAATCAGAGTCCTCAAAAAAATTATGGTCGGTAAGGGCATCTATTAACATTGTCTCCTCCACCATATTGGAAATTTCAGTATCTGAGTCCTCAAAGAAGTTATCATCATGGAATCTCCTGGAGGATTTAAAAATATCTAAAGTGATAGTTTGGCCTGCACAGTTAATATCCATTTTGCTTGTGTGGCAATTGATATTTGCCTTTGCAGTGGCCAAAAAGGGGCGTCCAAGGATTATTGGGGAGTCCAGTAATGATTCAGGTGCCTCAATGTCAAGAACCAGAAAGTCTGCAGGGAAGACACAATTCTGGACCTTGATTAAAACATCCTCGATAATCCCACGAGGTTTGATTGTAGATCGGTCGGCTAATTGCAGGGTAACCTCGACGGGTTTTAATTCACCGATCTGAAATTCTTCGAATAAACTCGTGGGAATAATATTAACTGAGGCACCAAGATCAAGGAGGGTGCGATTAAATGTAGTGTCATCAATAATTACAGAAATTAAAGGCGACCCCGGATCTTTCATCTTAGGAGGCAGCTTACTCTGTATGACAGAGCTTACTGTCTCTGAAAGATGCACCTGTCCTAGATTTTTAGCCTGCCTTTTAGGAGTACAAATATCCTTCAAAAATTTAGCATAGGCAGGTATATATTTGATGGCATCTAGGAGAGGAATATTGATATGAACTTGCCCAAATAGCTCCATGAGTTCTTCTGTAGTGGGCTCAGATTTCTTTTTTTTGTTGGTGGTGGGGTAGAGAGCTTGTGGGAAAGGGACAGGAATCTTGTCTTGAGATTTTTGTTTTTCTTTTTCTTCCTGATGGGGAGGTGGGGAGTCAATTTGCACAGGTATCTTACTAGGTTCGTGCGAAGGCTCGGGGTCAGTGGTGGTTTTCCCACTCCTCAAGGTAACTGCATGTGCAATCGGATTATTATTTGGAGGAGGTGGGGGGGCTTGTGATTGCTGAAAACTGGGAGGCTGCTGAGGTGGGGGATTAGGAGGAGGCTGATTTGGATAATGTGGATTTCTGCCCATATAATGGTTTCCTTGGTGATTAGGGTTGGGTATGGGTTGGGACGGAAGATGTCCTACAGGTCTTTGCGTGGGAGTAACCCCAATCTGATTGTTCAGATTTGTGATGTTGCGGGTTACTTCCGTCATTTTTGTTTACATATCCTGCAGGGTTCGCAGCATCTGGGCATTGATATCTTGTTGGGATGGCCCAGGATGGAAGTTTGGATTCGACCCATACCCATTAAAATGATATGGTTGGGAGGAAACTTGATTATTCCAGGAGTAGTTCGGGTAATTTTTCCAATTGGAAGAATTTTTAAAGGGGTCCTGGATGGCAGAAATATTTTGAGTGGGGTTAAGATCTGGATAGTTGTAATTCCCCAGTGAATCATGGGCAACCTCAGAATAATCAGCAGGGGTAGTGTTGAGATTGTGCAAATTTTCTCTTTGTGGAAAGTTAGGTTGTGTTAGATGTGGGTGTGGAGCTTGAGTTGATGTGGCCAGTCTTTCCTCAATTTTCTTTTGATTAATATGCATCTGGTCGAGTTTTTGAGCAATCAATTGAAGATCGTCTTGGGTGACAGGGATAGATTGAGTGCCTATTTCATGAACACCGAACTGCGGGTTTTGGGTTCTGCAAAATGTGTTCATGGAAGCTTGATTAAATGAGTTTTCACTCATTTCTTCGAACAGGTCATAGGCACTTTCTGTATCTTTATTTAAAAAGTTGCTGCCACACGAGGCGTCGACAAACTGTCGGATTTGATCTTCTAATCCATGATAGAAGATTTGCACGAGCTGCCATAAAGGAATCTCGTGGTGCGGGCAACTTCTTAAAAGGTCTTGAAATCTTTCCCAAGAATCATGGAAAGTTTCACCAGATTTTTGGTGAAAGGTCGTAATAGATCTTCGTAAGGAATTGGTACGACCTATGGGAAAGAATTTCTTGAGGAAGGCACTCTTGAGTTGAGGCCATGTTGTAATGGGTCGGCCAATGGTCCTGAACCAATAAGCGGCCTTATCTTTAAGAGATAATGGAAAAAGCCGCATCAGCCATATGTCTTCTTGCACATTTCGGGAACGGGTTGTCTGCGCAAGAAGAGTTAGTTCTTCAAGGTGGCTGAAAGGGTCTTCCCTAGGAAGGCCATGAAAGTGTTTAATCAGGTTCAGGACGGCTGGCTTGATCTCAAAGTCCCCCTCCGGTATGACCACCCTTGGTCGTTCCTCATAATAAGACGGATCATAGAAATCTTTTAGAGGAACAACAGGCTGCTGACGGGGTGGTGGGTTTGGCCTTGGATTGGCTAGGTTTTGGATGTTCCTAGTCAATGTTTGTTGATTGGAATTTAATTTATTAATCTGATCGGCCATCAATTTTAAAAGATCAGGTAGGGGGTCTTGATGCTGTGTGTGGGGCAACTCAAGATTGGGGAGCTCCAAGTGTGGGAAGTTACTGGTGGTTGGGTTTTGGGTGGAAGGGTTAGAATTAGGGTTAGTGGTGGGGTTAGAGGTGGACGTGGAAGGGTCAGTGGACCTATTTTGTTGTGTTTCCATTTTTTCAGGAGAAGAAGACAGAAAAAGTGGTCTTTTTGCGTGGGGGGCGAAATCAAATGGTCCTTCCAAGTGCGGATTTTGAGACCGTCGCCTGTGCATAAAATGGAAGAACGGGAGGGGAGGAGAAGAGAAAGAGATGAGAGAAAGTGTGCAATTTAAACAAATAAAACTAGACCTAACTTAAATGTGACTCCCTAATAATAACCTAAGACTTGGTCTATATAGGAAATAAGTAGTCAATAGTGAATACCCGTTCTATCAACAAATCTGGCCAAGTTGCTTAAGGGGAGGTTTGGGCCCAAACGTTTCCCAGGGAAAACCCCAGGTGCTTGTACAAACCCGCGCCTGGTCGTTTGACACGGCCCCTCAGCCTGAACACCAGATATAGATGATAGAATTGGTATCAACTAAAGAAAACTTAAGACCTAAATAGCAAGCCTGAGTTGATAAGGCCTTAGGGGTCAAGTTGCTACAAATTTTAATTAGGTCTAGGATGCTATAGTGCACACGGAATGTGGAGGGCGTTTATTGGGTTGTTGCCCTGTTATTTGATTTTTTTTTGTGTGCAGGAATTGGAGAGTGGCTCCAATGAAAATCAAGTTGTCACACAATTTTTTTATATTTTTGTCTTTTAGGATGTGATTTAATTAAATGAATTTTAGGGTTTTTCTCTTTAAGTTTTCAAACAAGTTTGAAAGTTCACAATCAAAGGAAAGACAAGTTGTATGTGTGATTGTATATTTCCTTTTAATTGAGTCTCTAAAGAGAAAGAAGAAACCCTAAGCCAATTATCCCTAAGACAGAAATTTAACTACCAATGAATTATTTTTAGCTTTCAGAATTAAGTAGTGGTCCAAACAAGTCAAACAACACCACTACTTTGAAGAAAATCAAACAAGGATTCCAGAAAAGATTTTTGTAAGATTTTAGGAATTTGTTTGATAATAGTTTTGAATTTTTAATTGTACTGGTGTCAAAGTCCAGAAATAATACCCGTGGGTATTATGGACTTTTCAATATTACCACCGACCTCAGAAAATTTTTATGATTTTATATGATATGTAAAATTTCACAAGGATTCTAACAAGCTAAAATTCACAAAAATTGGATGAGTATAAAAATTCTGAAAATTCCCGGACAGTAGAAAAACAGGAAGATTAGAGGGTGTGACCCCTCTGTAATCCACGAATTTTTAAAAATTAAATACAAATCCAATTGATCTGAAATTTGGAACAGATGTTCCAAACTTAATTGGGAATCACTATATGAAATTTTATGATTTTACGAGGTCTGTGGTGTTAGGAATCGATTTTTCAAGTCTGGACAAGAATCTGGACCTGAAAAATAGAACACCAATACTTGCAATGGAATGGTGCTAAAGAAGCATACAAGCAAACAATCGATTTAAAAATGCACCACTCCACTTAATTTAAGTGTTTAGGGTCCTGAAAGCCAAGTTTAATATATTTTTGGTAGTTTTAATTAATTATGTGACTAGAAAGAGGAACCAACCTGAATTTTCGCGGGAAGAAAAGGATCTTAAAGCTCTCGCTTCCAGATTCCCGCTTTCCTGCTGTAGTTCCTGCACACACAAAAGAAAGAAAGAGAAGGGGATGAGATCCACTTCAAGCAAGAGAAAATGAGTTAATGCAAAGCCGTGCCTCCCCGGCAACGGCGCCAAAAAGTGATAGCGAAAATACGCGGTTTGTTAAAATACGTCGTTGTAACGCGTAAATCCGCTTTCGCTCTTAAATTTATAATCCTAGATAGGGAAGTATCTAGGGTCGTCCAAGGAGGCAATATGGTTGCAAAATTGATTCTCTTGCTTGGAATATATCTCAACTTTCTTTTGGTAATTTTCAATATACCATTTTTTTTTTGTTTTTGAACTAAGGCAACATGCGAAATTATGGCGGGAAAAGTGTTTACACTTCCAATTAAGTAAACTACTCTAAAGTGGCAAGTAGAGCCTCTCCCTAAGCTCACTCTAAGCAAGTGGAGGCCTAGAATAATTAGGGAGAGGAAGTGAAGAATGCTGAAAATAAGCAAATAGAAATGCAAACAAGATATGCGAAGAAGGCAACTAGATAATTGATAAAGTGTTTAACAAAAATGCCTAGTAGAGGAATGCTTCTACTACTAGATAATTGAAATAAAGAAAGAAAACACAAATCCTCTAAATATATGGTGAAGAAGAGGGCTTCTTGCTCCAAGGTTGGTGGCTCCCAAGCTTGAAAAGAATCCTTCAACTCCTTCCTTGCAGTACTCCGCCAAAGTGATGACCTCCAAGGCAAGCCCTAAGGGGGCGTGCCCTAAGTTTCTCTCCAAGGGTGGACGTCCACCCTAAGCTTTTCTCCTTTGCCTGGCCGTCCTCCTTGAAGTGGGAGAGTCCTCCTCCTTGGTGTGGCTCAAGTTGAAGAGAGTGGGGAGAAGAAGGCACCAAAAGGGCTGGTGATGTGCCCCTTTAATCTCCTTCTCTACTCCTTCTTCTTGGCCGTAGGTATAGGTGGTTTAGGTAGAAAATATACTAAGGGAGGATGCCCCAAAATGGTGGTAGGTGGTGGCTTTTTATAGAATAGGATGGGGGGTTAAGGTGCCCCTTGAAATGGAGGGCTAGGATGGAAGGATGAGGGTGGTTGGTGATCCTATGGCTAGGGTGAGTTGGCGCCAACCCAAGGGGTGTTAAAGGGGGTGGTTATGGTGGTGTTGGTGTCTTTTGGTGGTGGAGAGACACCCCCATGTTGGCGCCAACATGGGGTCTTCTAGAAGGGGAGTTAGGTGGATGGTGGAGATGGATTCAAGGGGGATTGTGTGGTGGAGATGAGGGGGGATTTTGGAGGGAAAAGTGGCGCCATTAAGGAGTGGTTATGGGTAGTTTTTGGTGCCACTTTTAGGTGTCTTTTGGAGGTGGTGGGTAGGTTAGGTTGGTGCCAAGTGGGTTAGCTTATGTGGAGCTTAGGTGGAGCTAGTTAGGTGGAGTTGGTAGGTTGGTTTTTGGGGTGGTACAAGACAAGGACATTGGAGCATAGTTAAGCTAAGCTAAGCTAAGCTAGCTTAGCTAATGGAGGAGTAGAGGAGAAGATGTTGGAGCTAGGGTTTGGAGGAAGGAGCTGAGGAGAAGAAGTCTGGAGTTGGAGCTGGAGCTGGCTGCTGCTGAAGAGGCTGGCATGGGGCTACTCTAGCTGGCTTAGCTTGCTAGTTCTTTGCTAGTTGCTAAGCCAAGCTAAAGTGAGCTAGCTTCTACCAAAATGAGCTGAGGTGAGCTAGGTCTGGTGCTCCCGGGAGAATCAAGCTGGTTGAGGCAGCTAAGGTAGCTTAGCTCAACTGAGTTGAGCTAAGCTGAGTCCCCGGGAGCTGGACTTGAGCTTCCTGAGCTGAGATGAATTCTTCTTCAGCTGGCTGGAGTTGAGTGGAGCTGAATGTAGCTGGATCTGAGCTGGGGTGAACTCCTGTCAACTCAGCTGAGCTAGCTAGAGCTCCCTGTGAACTAGTGGGAGCTGAGATGAGCTAGACTCAGCTAAGTTGATCTAGATCTGAGCTAACTTGAGCTAGGGTGAGCTAAGATGAACTCTCTTGAGCTGCCATCCAGCTGAGATTAGCTGAATGGAGCTGGGATGAGCTAACCCTAGTTCAAGTAAGCTAGGTTCCAGTTGCGGTGAGCTTGATCAAGCTGAGGTGAGTTGGATCAAGCTGAGGTGAGCTGAATTAGGCTGAGTTCCAGCTAGTTTGGGCTTCTCCTTCACCATTTGCCTTCTTGAGTGCTAGGGTTTTAGGGATCTGTGCATCTGTACATCCCTAACACTCACAAAAACACATTAAAACGACAATAAAAAATGCAATGCATGCCTATCCTAATTTATGCCTAAATGCAGCCCAAAAACCCGTTTGCGGAGTAAAATCCTAAGAGCTAGGTTAGTTTTAAAGCATAAAAATGATGATAAACTGGCGTTTATCAGCGTTGAGGTCCTCGTAGGTCTGAGGAACCTCCAAAGAATCAGAGAATGGGGAAGTGGAATTCCCCTGGCTAGTATAGAAAGGATCGGAGGATCCTCTGATCCGAGAATCAGATGGGGGTGGATACGGATCCATCCCAGGAGAAGGTCGGTGGAGAATGTTTTGCACAGTCTCCCATGTGGAAGGAGGTTGTGCAAAGGAACTATGCGCAGAGGTGGCTCGCTGCAAGTGCTGAGTCATCTCGTCCACCTTCTTCTCGATGATAGAGACCTTGTCCAATCGACTGACCATTAGTTGCAGGTCGACTGATGCGGACAGGCCTTGCGTCTCATGTGCTCCCCTAAGGTTCGTCGATGCGTGGGTATTCGTCTTGTTGAATAATCCCATGGAGTCATTATTGATGGAGTTCTCGCACATATTTTCGAGAATCTCCCACATGGTGTCCTCATGCTGACTCATGATATTCCCTCCGCAAGTTGCATTGACGAAAAGTCTAATATCCTCACGGAGTCCCTGTTAAAAAGACTGGACTTGTTCCCATTTAGGAACTCCGTGATGGGGGCACTTTCTCATGAGATCCTGAAAGCGATCCATGCCTCATGGAGAGGTTCTCCTGTTTGCTGAGTGAAGTGGGTAATCTGATGGTGCAAGGCATTGGTCCGACCAATGGGAAAGAACTTCTTCAAGAACTCAGACTGAAGTTCTTCCCAATTGTTGATCGCCCAGGTCTGTGTTTGGTACCAATGAGCGGCCTTGTCCATAAGGGAGAAGGAGAACATCTTCATGAGGAGAATATCCCGATTTTACGCATCTGACCCAAAAGTCTGGGCCAGATGCTTTAGCTGTTTGATGTGCTGGAAGGGGTCTTCAGAATTAAGCCCATGAAATTTTGATATGGCATGAATCATATTGGGTTTTAATTCAGAATCAGGTCCTCTAGTCGGGATTCTGACTCGAGGTTCAATAGCCACCGTAGCAGGATTGTAATCGTCCCGCATCATAGGATGCTGCGGTAGGTGTACAAAGTTCTGGAAGAGGTCATTGAGTCGCTGGAACTGGTGCTCCAGATTGTTCTCTTCCTCAACTGGCTAAGCCATTGTGGAAGAAGAAGGTGAGTTGGGTTTGGAGTCGAAGGAGAGGTCTATGTGAGGTGTTGTTTTCTCAAACAAGGGCACTGAGGCTTGGCCTTGAGGAGAGTGAAGTTCTAAAGGAGGTTTCAAGGACCTCCTACCAAACATACACTGATGGAGAAGATGAGTTTAGCAGGTGCTGGACCCAATCAAGACACCCAAAATGTTGGGTGGCTATAGAGGTGCAGGGCAGATGGACCCCTTGATCAAAAGATCGTCCACCTGAGAATTACCTGGGCAGCCAGAGAGGGTGAGTCCCGCGAAGACCCCTACACGGTAGAGCGTCCCCACGAGTTACAGGGTTTCCCCCACCCGATCTCTCTTGTCACTGAGATTCCAGGTAGACCAAAATGGGGATCTTGACCTCTTAAGTCTACCACTTTTAGTTTAAGATCAAGGTGCTTAGATTTTCACTTGAACTTTTAGCCTTTTGAGTGCAAGGAGTGACCTAAGTTTAAGGTTGGTTGTCCCAAGGGGTCAACTTCACCTATTAATCCCTTTAAGGGCTTATTAGGTCTTGTCTTTTAGGGTTCAAGTGTTTTTAAGAGCCAAATTACTTAGGGTTTCTTTGAATAAGTATTTTCAATCAATGGCTTAGGTACACTTCTTTTGGGATTTCTCAATTCTTGCTTAAGGGGTGTGTCTCTAAAACCCTAATGTTGAATCTTATGTTGGCTCTACTTGGTCCAGTTAGCTCCTTGTTGGGTGATTAGGGCTCAGGCAAGATGGTGTTAGCCCTTAAATACCCTTAATAGTGTGTGCAGGAATAGTGGGTTGAAATTGAAAACATGAAGATTTTGATGATTTACTAAGTATAGAAGACAGGTTACACCTTTATTGCTTATTCTTTTCTTTTCTTCCTTTTTAGAATTTAGGGGTTAATAGTGAGAAGATAGAAAATTACCTGTCCTTGGAGTGGTTGTTGTGTGGCTGCTTGTCTTCTTGATTTCCTGTGCTTGCACCCAAAAAGAGAAGAGATTAATAGAAACTCAATAGAGAATTTATGGCTTCTAGAATAGCCGTTGCTCCCCAGCGACGGCGCCAAAAATAGTAACGCTGGTACACTGTCAGTTTCGTCTTTATGGTTTACAATCAGTCGTTATAGTATGTGACAAAACAGCTACCAGATTACTACAAGATTTTTTTTTACTCGGAACAAGGTTTTCCCAAGGTCGAACTCAGGAGCAACTATGTTTCTAGAAGCATAAATAAGTTCTCAATTATGTTACAAAAATGAGAGAGAGAGAGTTTTGTTGGCTTCTTCTTCTTCTCTCTTTCTTCTTCTTTTCTTCCTTGGCCGATTCTCTTCTTCCTCTTCTTCTACTTTCTTTCTTTCTTCTTTCTTCTTTAGCTGCAGAGTCTTCTTTTCTTCTTAGCTGCTCTACTTGCTTCTTCTCTTTTCTTCTTTTCCTTCCTTGCGGCTATATCTTTCTTCTTCTTTCTCTTCTTCTTTACTTCCTGCCTTCTTCTTCTGTTCTTGTCTTTCTCAGCCTACCTTGTCTCTTTTCTTTCTTTCTTCTTTTTCCTTGCTTGCGACTGCGGCTTCTTTCTTTCTCTTTTCTTCTTCTTCTCTGCTCTAGCTTCTTTTCTTTTCCTTTTCTTCTTCTTCTGGCTGCTGACTTTCCTTCTTCTCTTCTTCTTTCTTCTTTTCTTCCTGCCTTCTTCTTCTGCGGCTGTGGTGATTCCAACGTCTGATGCAGTGCTCGGACGACTTATCTGTGACTTTGCTACAGTGCCTTCCTCCTTTCTTTAGCTGCCCAGTGCAGCTTCTTCTTCTCTTCTTCTTGCACGCACACACAGAGGTCAGAGCAAAACCTACCCCTACCCCTACCCCTTCCCCGTGTCTCTCTCTTTCTCAGAATCTCTCTTAGGACTGCTCTCCCAGAGCCGGGTATTCGGGTTCAGGTAGAGCGCCCAGGACCAGGCCCACCAGTGTGCGGTGGTGGGCGAGGAGTGCGTGGTCGAGTAGTCAGATCCAGCCCAGACCCGCAGGGCTTGAGCGCGGGCGAGGGAGAGCGAGCGCGTGGCGCGCTGCGTGCGGGTGAGAGGGACCTGACCCCTATGTATCGAAGGCAGCAAGTCCGATACACTTTTTCAATATAAGTGTGGGCGCACGGCCGCACACTCACGAGGTGGGACTAAAGTCCCACCTCCCAATTTTGCGCCCGCAGGTGAGGAATCCACAGCTAATTGGAGTAACCTGTAAGGCTTGCGACCTAATTACAGGCCTGGATGCCTTCGCAGAGACTGTCCGCACAGCCTGGGACTCACACCTGGGCTGGAGAATGCCTGAAGTTGCGGGTGAAGCTACTGCAGTAGGTCGACAATGGCGGCAAGAGGGTGCGAACCTGAAATCACAGTGACGACCTCTCGGCTAAGTCAGAAAACATGGAAAGCTTCGCCGAAGTGTGGCGAAGCCTGTGCGGTGGTCGGTGAGGCGCGAGAGAGCGTGTGGAGGCTGACCTAGGTTAGACTGTGGGCGGGAAGATGGGTTTTTTCCGGGGGTGGTTGGGCGATGCTTGGCAATGGATGGAGATGGGGGATCGGTTGAGTGGAGTGTGGGGGAGCCTCTGGGCTGGTCGGCGAGGGGTGAAGAGGTCTGTGGACCTGGGATGGACTCGCCGGAGAGGGTGATCGGTTGTGGGGAAGATGGAGTTGGGCAGTGGCAGTTGGGTGGTTGAAATGGCAAATTGGAAGAGGGAAAATACAAGGGAGAGAGAGCAGAAACTATTTACCTATTTACTCGATGAAGGGGGAGGGAGGAGCGTTCGGCTCGTGCCTGCCAGAGCTGAAGACGAAGATGGCCTGGAGGAGGGTATCGGCGACGAGGAAGCAGTTGGAGGGCGCCAGCGGGTACAGCCTAGCGCGGACGATAGGGCAGAGTAAACCCTACTGTAGGTAAGGCAGTAGAGCGACGAGGAGGAGGAGGAGGAGATCGTCGGAGGCTTCGGGCACTCTGACCGGAGGAGGGAGGGACGAAAGGTGGGGTATTTCTCCGCCAGAGGAAGCTTGAAGGAGTCGGCAAGGGCTGCCGCTCCTTATAAAGGTCTTGGCGCGGAGAGAGGACTGAGGTGGCGTCGTGCTAGACTCACCGGAGGATGGCCGGAAAGGATACCCATTCCTTTCGTGCGTTCGCATGGAAGGCATGGGTGATGGCAGAGGTCGTGGGCGGGTCCCTGCGATAGAGGACGTCGCAAGGAACCCCCCTTTTGTTCTAGAGGACGTCAGCCCGGCCCTGCGCGGCGCCATCCTCCGCGCAAGGTCGCCGGAGGCATGGCGCTGCACAGAAGTGGCAGGGAGGACTGTTCTGCAAAGAACGATGAGAAGTTAGGGACCTAAATGCAAGGGCTTCAAAAGATAAGGGTCAAAAAGTAAATAGAGGACCAAAATTGTAAAGTCGGTCAAGGAGGTCTTTTCTTAGGCTCAAGTTTTTATACCAAAATAATTTGAACCTAAGGATTTTAATGGTGAATTTTAATTCTAGGTTGGACCATGTTTGACCGGCCAATTTGCGCAGAAACCCAAATTAAGTCATTAATTGGGCATGGTTCTCATTTTAGGTCAAAATAGGTTTCAAAGGCCAAATTGAAGGGTATAAACCCTAGGGAATATTTTTCTATGATTTTTAGAGGGTTTAGTTGATTTTTATCCTACCTCGAACCTCATAAATTGAAGTGGGTTTGTTTTTAGGGTTACAAAATGTCATTTAATTCCTAGAAGTTGCTATAACCCTTTTCAGATCAGATCAACCTACTTCCCTCATTTTTAAGCTTGTTTGACCTGTGTTTGGATCCTTAATTATCCTGTTCACATACTGCATTGGTGAAGTTGCAGCTTTACCCCATGTGATTTGTTTTGTTCTTTAACTCAAAATTCTCTGAGTTAAGCCTCTCTTTGGATTTTGTAGGAGCTTTTTTCACACATATTTGGATTAAATTGTGCTAGTTAGGGTTTATGATGAGGTTCTCATCACCACCGCTTGCCTGGTCATGGAAGAAGGAGAGAATATCATTGATTTCGCCCTCCGAGACACATCTTCAGATAATTTGGTCAGCACCTATACGGAAAAGGTACGGGTCTTCCCAGCTGTAGTACTTGGCATCAGAGCGCAACTTGTCTTTCTTGGCCTTCAGCCAATCAGACGGAATCTGATGAGATGCCATGTAGTTTACTATATCAGCAAACCATGGATGCCTAGTACCAATAGTCAGTAGGTATTCATTAGGAAAATGCTCTGTGATGGGTCCAAAAGGGCTGATGATCTCAGAAGGAAGGCGAGACAAGTGGTCAGCTACTACGTTCTATCTTCCTGCCTTGTCACGAATCTCGAGGTCAAATTCTTGTAACAACAAGATCCATCGGATTAATCGAGCATCGCGTCCGTCTTGGCAAGGAGATGCCTCATAGCTGTGTGATCCAAGTAGATTATGACGTGGGAACCCAGGAGATAGGATCGGAATTTTTCGAGAGAAAATGCTATGGCTAGCAGCTCTTTCTCCGTAACTGTATAGTTACGCTGAGCCTCGTCAAGTGTTTTGCTAGCGTAGTAGATGACCACGGGTTTCCCGTCAACTTTCTGCCCCAGAACCGCTCCTACAGCAAAATCAAATGCATCGCACATGATCTCAAAGGGTTGAGACCAATTAGGGGACTGTAGGATCGGGGCCTAGGTGACTCAGTCACGAAGGTTCTCAAAAGCTTGAGTGCATTCCTTGGAAATCTCAAAGGGTACATCCTTGGAGAGAAGAGTAGTCAGGGTACGTGGCATTTTCGAGAAATCAGGGATGAAACGATGGTAAAAACCAACGTGCCCCAGAAAAAAATGAATGTCCCTGATCAAGCTAGGCATAGGAAGTCTAGAGATCAGATCAACCTTGGCTTGATCCACTTGGATGCCTTTCTCAGAAATTAGATGTCCTAGGACGATCCCCTCAGGCACCATAAAGTGGCTCTTTTCCCAGGAAAGAACCAAATTTACATCGATGCAATTCCTGAGTATATGAACCAAGTACTGGAGGCAATCATCAAATGATGCCCCGAAAACTGAGAAGTCATCCATGAAGACTTCCAGATAATCACCTACCATATCAGAGAATATGGCAAGCATGCACCACTGAAAAGTCGCGGGTGCATTGCAGAGATAGAAAGGCATCCTTCGGAATGCGTACGTCCCGAAGGGGCAGGTGAATGTGGTCTTCTCTTGGTCCTCAGGATGAATCACCACTTGGTTATAACTGGAGTACCCGTCAAGAAAGCAGAAGAATCTATTTCCCGCTAACTTCTCGAGAATCTGATCAATGAATGGGAGTGGGAAATGATCCTTCTTTGTGGAGGAATTGAGTCTTCGGTAATCTATGTAGACGCTCCACGAGTTGGCTATTCGGGTAGGTATGATCTCTCCGGTTTCAGTCGTAATGGTGGTGAGCCCTACTTTTTAGGCACAACCTAGATTGGACTCACCCAACGACTGTCGGAGATCGGGTAGATGATCTCTGCATCTAACCACTTAATAATCTTTTTCACGACCTCCTGCAGATTGGGATTCAAACGTCTCTGCATCTCACGGGAAGGTTGTGCACCCTCTTCAGAATAGATACGGTGGGTGCAATAAGAGGGACTTATTCTAGTCAAGTCATCGAGAGTCCAACCAATGGCTCTACAATGTTGCTAGAGAACAGCAATCAGACAGGATTCCTGATCAGGAGTGAGCTTGGAATTTATAATCACTGGAAATGTGTGATTAGAACCCAAAAAGATGTACTTTAAATGATCGGGAAGGGGTTTGAGTTCAAGGATGGGGTTATCAGCAGTAGCGGGTGGTTCAGAGTGATTGTTAGGTACAAGGGTAGGAGTTATAGGTTTTTCTGAATTAGGGTCTGACTCCACTAATTGCGGTTCAAGATCTTCTTATGGTTGATGAGGTATAATCAGGTTATTCTCAAATTGTGTTTCATCAACCAAAGCTCTGACATCACAGATTTGTTCAATGACACCGCAATTAATCCCTTGTTGGGCCTTAAAGATATCAATTTTTAGGGTTTGATTTCCAAATTTTAGTTCTATTTGACCCTCCTCACAACTAATGTTGGCCCTTGCAGTGACCAGAAAAGGTCTCCCTAGTATGATCAGTGTATCCCTTTGGGCTTTCAGGTGCGTCCATGTCTAAGACTATGAAGTCTACAGGGAAATAGAAATCCCTCACCCTAACAATAACATCCTCAAGAATTCCTTTGGGTGACTTGATAAATCGGTCTGCTAACTGCAATGTCACCTCAGTCGATTTTAGCTCGGATTCTTCTATATGATTGAGTATGGATGTGGGTATCAAGTTGATGGAGGCACCCAAGTCCAATAATGCTCTATTAAACTGGCTTTCACCGATCTTACATGAAATCAGGGGAGTGCCTGGGTCTTTTGCCTTGGGTGGAAGTCTACTCAGGATTACAGAGCTGGCTTGCTCTGATAGTACAATTGGACTCCCACTCCTGGTTCGTGACTTACGCTGAGGTGTACACACATTCTTCAGGAATCGTGTGTAAGCTGGTATGTGGCAGATTGCATCCATCAAGGGGATGTTTATTTGGACCTGCTCAAAGAGCTTGACCAGGTCCTCCTCAGGAGCCACGAATTTTGTTATCCTCTTTCCCTTGGTCAAGGCCTCGGGAAATGGAACTTTGGTTGGTTCCTCTAGGATAGGTCCAGGTCTTTGATCTGGGACAGGGATAGGAACATCCTGGATTACTGTCCTAGGATTTGGGTCACTACCAGGCTTGGAGTGGTCTGAATAAGGTGGATCTTGGGTTTCCTTACCACTATGGGTGGTTACAGAATTCAGCCCTGCCTGGTTCTGGTTAGGGGTTGGTAGGATGGGTTGCAGCTGCTGGTAACCCGCATAGGAAGTTGAAGCCTCCATCCCGTCAGGTGAAGGAATAGAGGGGCCCTGATAAACCATATGTGCTTGGCCCGGGCTTGGGTTCATAACGCGCCGCTGGGTCGGCACGCTATTAGGGTTAGGAAGAGGCTAAGAAGGAAGTGTGCCTGGTTGGCGAGAATTTGCCAACTGGGCAAGTTGATTTCGGACCTCTGTGATTTCGTCCTTGTGTTGTTTTTGAATAGCCGCATTCGTTTTCTGAATGTCAGCCAAAGTTTGAAGGGTGAGGGACATTTGATCTTGGTTTGGCCCGGATGAATAAATGGGGTTGGGCCGAGGCTGAGGTGGCTGATAAGGACGAGGTGCTTGTAGACGGGGCTGAAAGGGTGGTCTTGGATTCTGGGAATTCCCCTCCCACTAAAAGTTGGGATGGTTTCGCCATCCATGATTGTAGATATTGGAAAATGGGTCATTCTGGATGGCGTTGAGGTCCTCGCAGGTCTAAGGAGCCTCAGAAAAGTCAGAGAATGGGGGAGTAGAATTCCCCCGGCTAGTATAGAAAGGGTCGAAGGTTCCTCCGATCCGAGAGTCAGATGGGGGTGGATTCGAGTCTACCCCAGGAGAAGGTCGGTGGAAAATGTTCTGCACAGTCTCCCGTGCGGAAGGAGGCTGTGCAAAGGAATTCTGCGCAGAGGTGGCTCACTGCAAGTGCTGAGTTAGCTCATCCACCTTCTTCTCAATAATAGAGATCTTGTCCAATCGACTGGCCATCAATTCCAGGTCGACTAATGCGGACAGGTCTTGCGTCTCGTGTGCTCCCCTAATGTTCGTCGTTGCACGGGTATTCATCCTGTCGAATAGTCCCATGGAGTCATTGTTGATGGAGTTCTCTCACATATTCTCGAGAATCTCCCACACAGTGTCCTCATGTTGACCCATGATATTTCCTCCACAGGTTGCATTGACGAATAGTCTAATATCCTCATGGAGTCCCTGGTAAAAAGACTGGACTTGTTCCCATTTAGGAACTCCGTGATGGGGGCACTTTCTCATGAGATCCTGAAAATGATCCCATGCCTCATAAAGAGGTTCTCCCGTTTGTTGCGTGAAGTGAGTAATTTGATGATGCAAGGCATTGGTCCGACCAACGGGGAAGAACTTCTTTAGGAACTCGGACTGAAGTTCCTCCCAATTGTTGATCGACCGGGTCTGTGTTTGATACCAATGGGCGGCCTTGTCCATAAGGGAGAGAGAGAACAGCTTCACAAGGAGAATATCCCAATTTTGCGCATCTGACCCAAAAGTCTAGGCCAGATGCTTTAGCTGTTTAATGTGCTGGAAGGGGTCTTCAGAATTAAGCCCATGGAATTTAGGAATGGCATGAATCATGTTGGGCTTTAGTTTAGAATCAGGTCCTCCAGTCGGGATTCTGACTCGATGCTCAATTGCCACGGCAGTGGGATTATAGTGATCTCGCATCATGGGATGCTGTGGTGGGTTCATGAAGTTCTGAAAGAAATCGTTGAGTCGCTGGAGCTGGTGCTCTAGGTTATTCTCTTCCTCACTTGGCTGAGCCATTGTGGAAGAAGGGGAATTAGGTTCAGAATCAGAGGAAAGGTCTATGTGAAGGGTTGGTTGCACACGCAAGGGTACCGAGGCTTGTCCTCGGGAAGAGTGAATTTCTAAAGGAGGTTTCAAGGACCTCCTACCAAACATACACTGATGTAGTGGATGAGTTTAGCAGGTGCTGGACCCAATCAAGACACCCAAAATGTTGGGTGACTATAGAGGTTCGGGGCGGATGGTACCCCTTAATCAGAAGGTCGTCCACCTGAGAATTACTTGGGCAGCTAGAGAGGGTGAGTCCCGCAAAGACCCCAACACGGTAGAGAGCCCCCACGGGTTACAAGGTTTCCCTCACCCGACCTCTCTTGTCACTGAGATTCCAGGTAGACCAGAATGGGGACCTTGACCTCTTAAGTCTACCACTTTTAATTAGGATCAAGGTGCTTAGGGTTTTCACTTGAACTTTAACCTTTTGAGTGCAAAGAGTGACCGAATTTAAAGGTTGGTTGATCCAAGGGATCAACTTCACTTATTAGTTCCTTTTGAGAGCTTATTAGGTCTTGTCTTTTGGGGTTCAAGTGACTTAAGAGCCGGATTATTTAGGGTTTCTCTTAATAATTGTTTTCAAGCAATAGCTTGGGCACACTTCTTTTGGGAATTTTCCATTCTTGCTTAGAAAAGTGTGTCTCTAAAACCCTAGCTTTGAATCTTATATTGGCTCTAATTGGTCCAGTTAGTTGCCTCTAGATTGGGTAATTAGGGCTCAAGCAAGAATGTTTTAGCCCTAACTACCTTTAATGGATGTATAGATAAAGTATGTTGCAATTTGAAAATAGGCAACTTTGGTGTTTTACTACGTATGAAATACAGGTTATTCCTAAATTGCTTTTTTCTTTTTCTTCCTCTTTAGAATTTAGGGGTTTAAATGAGAGGATAGAAAATTTCCTGTCCTTGGTGTGGTTGTTGTACGGCTGCTTGTTTTCCTCTTGATTTCCTGTGCTTGCACAACAAAAGAGAAGAGATTAGTCAATAGGAAATCAAAAATTGTGAATCAATAGCTTCTAGAATGGCCATTGCTCCCTGGAAACGGCGTCAAAAACTGGTTGCTCTAGGGTTTCGTCATGTTCTTTTAAAGTCCTAGGCATTGTAGTATATCACGAAAAGCTATCACCAGTTTACAATTTATTACTCAGAATTAAAGGTTTCCCGAGGTCGAACTCAGGGAGTAAACTATGATTCCAGAAGCATATGAATTCACAATATATATTATTTTACAAAAATTAAGACAAAGGAGAGAGAGAGAGCAAAAATTGCTTCTTTTCTTTTTTTTTCTTTTCCTTCTCTTCTCCTTTCTTCTTTCTTCTACGTCTTCTTCTTCTTCTTTACTGCAGAGGCTCCCTCCTCTTTTCTCTTTCTTTTTCTCTGGCCCGTCCTCCTCTCTTCTCTTCTGCTCCGCTCCTTTTCTTTCCAACTCAGAAATCAGACGCCTTATCTGATCAACCTCTCCTTTTTCTTTCCTCTTGGCTTCTCTGGCTTCTTCTGCTCCTCTCCTTCCTTCTCCTTTCTTCTCTACGGCTAAGTCCCAGCCATTGCTCTCCCTCTTCTTCTTTCTTTCTTCCTTCCTTCTTCTCTTCAACAGCTCCTTACTTCTTCCTTCCTCACCTGTTCCCTGCACACACACACAAGCTCAGTGCAAAACACCTACCCTACCCCTTTCCCACGTCTCTCTCTCTCTGAATCTCTCTTTGGTACGCTCTCCTAGAGCCGAGTAATCGGGTCGAATCGCGTGCCCGGGTCCAGGCGCATCGGCGTGGGTGGTGCACGAGAAGTGCATAGGAGTGGGGGTAGTCGGGTCGGGTCAGGTCCACGTGGGAAGAGCCGCGGACGAGACCTGGGTGATAGGTGAGGAGGGACCTCACCCCAGTGATTCGAGGCGAAATGCCTCTCCGACTTTTTCAATTTATGTGTGGACGTGCGCCCACACACTTCCGAGGTGGGACTAAAGTCCCACCTCCGCTCCGTGCATCTGCAGGCAGGAAAGATCGACCAATTTGGGGCAGAGGTAGAGGCCTTCGACCCCAAATTGAGGTCCTGAGTGTGTGCGCGAATACCCTTCGACTGCTCTCGACTGCAGACCTGGAGCTGAAGAGTCCTGGAGCTGCTCGCTAAGTAGCTCCTACTATTCGTCAATGGCGGCGAGGGGGGCGAGACTTGAAAACACTAAAACGGCCTCACGGCCACGTTAGAAAGCTTAGGAAGCTTCGCCAGAGTACGACGAAGGCAGTGCGGGGGTGGGCGTGACAGGAAAGTGCCTGTGGCCATGTGCCTAGGGCACACTGCAGAGGTGCAGGTGGGTGTTGACTGGTCGATCTTTTGCTTTTAAGTCGATTGCAGTTTAATGTGGTGGAAAAATCAACTGATCAATATTTAAGAAGAAATAACCACTCGCAGAGGAGCGGGTCGTATCCACAGGGAGGCAATGACGTATTAAAATTCGCACCAATTAAAAACGTTCGTTCATAGTTAGTTTGGACAAGAATCAAGCCAAGATTGCCTTTAGATTAAGGTTTAAGCAAGAAACAATGCTGAAATGGCAATTATGAGAAACTAGAGGATATTTTCCGCAATGCAGAATCAATAAAATATCATTAAAAAGTGACAATGGCAGAAAATGTAATTTCTAATTGATGGTTTACTGTAGCAAAACAGGGGAATTTTTCCCCTTTGTCTTGCGCGACGAGGAGCGGATGGCCGGGCACGGGAAGCTCGGAGGAGGTCCCTTAGATCGAGGGCTTCAAATCGGTGGTGGCGGCGAGTCACGCGGCGGCTGGAGGTGGCCGGACGAGCTCCGGCAGAGGTGCTACAACCGGTGAGCTTGCGCGGCCTGCTGGCGTGAGATCTGCCGCGTGTTGCTGCTGGCGGGTCTGCAGGAGCGGGCGGAAGGTGCTGCAGGCGCGAGAGCGGGTGCGCAAGCTGCAGGTGCAGGCGTGGCTGCTGCTGGTGGCGGGCCCGCGGGCAAAGGGATCTGCAGGCGTGGTGAGTGCTGATCTGCAGGCGCAGGGAAGAGCGGTTGGCGTTCTGCAGTTGTGCGCTGATCTGCAAGCGCGGGGGTGGGAGCGGGTGAAGTTCTGCAGGAGCGGTTGGACGAGTCTGCAGGCGCGGGAGGATGGTTGCGCGGGTCTGCAAGCGCGTGGAGAGTGCTGCAGCCGGTGAGCGCGTGGAGATGGGCGCGGTTGAGGAGGGCGTGTGTGGTTGGAGGGTGCAGAGGCGGTTGAGCTGAAGGTTGATGGACGCGGGTTGAGCTGAAGGTTCTGCAGGCGCGGGAGAGGGTCTGCAAGCGACTTCAGACGTGTGCGGTGGAAGTGAGTGGGTAGCTTCAGACGTCTGGGAAATTTCCCGGACGTCTTAAGTTACTGAAAGGGTGGCTGACGGTTGTTGCGGTGGTGGTGGTTGGCGACGACGGCGAGGGAGATGCACGCTAATGTGCTCACGGTGATGCGGACGAGCTCCGGATGGCGGTGTGGCCTGTCACACCACACGCCCACGGTGGTGGAGACTCGCTGCCACAGTAGAGGCCGGCAGTATGGAGTGGAAGAGAGAAGTTCTCTCTGCACAGTGGTGGGTCGGTGGTGGAGGCCTCTCGAGCTCGGCTGCCTCCTTGCTCCTTTTGTAGTGGCCTGCACAAGTTTGAAATCAGCCGCTCGACCAGATCCACCACATCCGCTCCCCCTTGAATGGGTTCTTCACTGCAGCAGCCGGGCGTTGGAGCGACAGCCAGCCGTTCCTGAAAGAAGAAGAATAAAGAAAATAATGTTAAAATATTAGGTTCATTTATATATAGACCCTCAACTTCTAGGTTAATGAAAATAATGTACCTAATTGGTTGTCTAATTAGATGAATGCTATTCTAAGCTAATTCTAAATGCACTTAAGATATGAATGCAATGCATGGATTATGTAATTAAATTAAAACTATGAATTAATCTATTTACATCCTAATTTATGCTAAATAAATGTTAGAATTAACCTAATGTGTAGGTACTTAAATACTTAAATAGCCCACAACTATGGGCTAATCAGGTGTGTTTGAGGGGTGGTCTGGAGGTGCGGGGTGGTGAATGGAGGGCGGATTTGGTGTCAGCGAGGTGTTGTGGTGCTTTAGAGGTGATTGGCGAGGCGGATGGAGGAGTGGGGCGGTGGAAACGCCTCGCCAGAGGGCGGCCGGGGATGGAGAAGGTTGTGATGGACAGTGGTGGTCGGTGGGTGGAAATAGCAAATTGAGAAGGGGGAAATAATAGAGAGAGAAAGGGGAAGGTTTTTACCTACTTAATTGACGAAGAGGGAAAGAGGAGGCGCCCGACGCGTGCCTGCCGACATTGGGGACGAAGGTGCCCAGAAGTGGGGTAACGGCGACGAGGAGGGGATCTAGAGGCACCAGCTGGTGCGGCCTGGCGTGGGAAGACGAGGACGAGTAGACTCTACTATGGGTGTGGCAGTAGAGTGACGAAGAGGAGGACCCTGCCGCTCCTTTTATAGCAGCTAGCGGGAGGAGATTCTCGAGGATCGATCGTGGAGAGCATGCCAGAGTTGGCCGGATATGGAGACCCATTCCTCTCGCGCATTCGCACGAGAGGCGTGGGCACTAGCAGGCCATGGCAGGGGGTTCCTGTGAAAGAGGACGACGTAAGGAATCCCCCTTTCGTTCCTAAGAGCGGACCCCATACCCTGCACGGCACCATCCTCCGCGCAAGGTCGCCGGAGGTATGGGCTCCTGCGTGGGGTGGCAGAGGGACTGTTCTGTAAAGAACGAAAGAGAAGATGGGGGGCATAAAGTAAGGGTTCAAAAAGATAAGGGTCGAAAAGTAATTCAAGAGGACCAATTTGTAAAGTAGGTTAAGATGGCCTTCCCTTAGGTTCAAATTTTTGTACCAACCTAATTTGGACCTAAGGAATTCAATGGTGTAATTTGATTTTAGGTTTGACCACGTTTGACAGATCAATTGTGCAAAAACCAAAATTAGGTCACAAATTGGGCATGGTTCTCAATTTAGGTCAAGATAGGTTGCAAAGGCTAAATTGAAGGTTCTAAACCCTAGGAAATATTTTTTCATGAATTTTAGAAGGTTTAGTTGATTTTTATCCTATCTAGAACCTCGTGAATTAAAGTAGGTTTATTTTTAGGGTTACAGAATGTCATTTAATTCGTAAAAGTTGCTATAACCCTTTTCGGCTCAAGTTATCCCACTTTCTTTCTTATTAAGCCCATTTGACCTATATTCAAACCCTTAGACACCCTGATTGTGCACTGTATTGGTAAAATTATAGTTTTACCCCTTATGACTTATTTTATTCTTCAATTTAGAATTTTCTAATTTAGGCTTTTCTTTAGATTTTGTAGGAGCTTTTTCACACTTATTTAGATCAAATTGTGCTAGTCAGGGTTCATGATGAGGCTCTCATCAGAAATCACAATAGATAAAGCAAAAATAGATGCTATATCTAAGCTCCCACCACCCACTACTGTCAAACAGATCCGATCCTTTTTGGGGCATGTGGGTTTCTACCGTCGATTTATACAAAATTTTTCCCAAATCTCCAGGCCCTTAAGTCAGCTTCTCACTAAAGACCAGCCATTTGATTTTAATGATAAGTGCCTGGAGAGTTTTTTGAGGTTGAAGAAAGAAGTTACTGAGGCACCAATTTTGCAGGGACCTGATTGAAGTAGTCCCTTTGAATTAATGACATATGCCTCAGATTTTGCTGTAGGGGCCGTTCTAGGGCAAAGAATTGGCAAGAAGCCCTTTGTGATCTATTATGCTAGCAAAACTCTTGATGATACACAACGGAATTACATGGTTACTGAAAATGAACTTCTTGCCATTGTATTTACCTTAGAAAAATTTAGATCTTATCTGTGGGGGTCACATGTCACTGTATATACCGACCACTCAGCAATTAAATATTTGCTGACAAAGAAAGATGCAAAACCCTACCTTATCCGTTGGATTCTGTTGCTCCAGGAATTTGACCTGGAAATCAAGGATAAGGCGAGATCGCACAATGTAGAGGCCGACCATCTCTCTCGTCTTATGACGAATGACATAATGACCCCACCAGATCAGTTCCTCGATGAAAGCATTTTAGCTGCTATTACCCTCCCTTGGTTTGCGCCCATCGCAAACTACTTAGCAATAGAACGAATCCCTGCTGATTGGCCAAAAATAAAACGGGATAAGTTATTTACTGATATTAAATATTATTTTTGGGAGGAGCCCAACCTTTTCCGCATTTGTACCGATCAGGTCATTCGACGATGTGTACCCGATTCTGAAATCCATGCTATTTTGGCACATTGTCACTCAATGGCCTGTGGCGAACATTTTTTGGGCAAGAAAACTGCAGCTAAAATCCTTAATGTGGGATTTTATTGGCCCGGCTTGCACAAAGATGCTCATGACTTTGTTCGGTCCTATGTGCGTTGCCAGAGCATTGACAACATGACTCGGAAGGATATGATGCCCCTTAATCCTATTTTAGAGGTTGAATTTTTGATGTTTGGGGCATTGACTTCATGGGATCGTTCATCAACTCTGGTGGGTATTTATATATATTAGTCGCAGTCGACTATATTTCAAAATGGATAGAAGCAATACCCACCCGCACTAGTGATCACCGTGTGGTTGTTGAATTTCTCAAGAAAAATATTTTCTCAAGATTCGGCATACCAAAGGCCATTATCAGTGACGGAGGCTCACATTTCATCCACTCACAATTCCGTCACGTTCTTTCTAAATATGGGGTTAATCATAAAATTTCCACACCTTATCACCCCCAAACAATTGGCCAGGCTAAAGTTTCTAACCGGGAAATTAAAAATATTCTACAAAAGACGGTTAGGCCCGACCGTAAAGATTGGTCCACTAAATTGGACGACGCTTTATGAGCCTACCATACCGCTTTTAAAACCCTACTCGGCATGTCTCCCTTCCGTTTGATTTTTGGGAAGGCATGCCATCTCCCGGTAGAATTAGAACATAGGGCTTTTTGGGCAATAAAATAACTCAAGATGGATTTATTTGACGCCGGTAACCATAGAAAATTATAATTAACTGAATTGGAAGAATTATGTAATTTTTCCTATGAAAATGTGAGAATTTATAGAGACCAAACAAAGAAATTTTACGATAAATATATTGTTCGGAAACACTTTGATGTTAATCAACGCGTTTGGCTTTTCAATGCAAGATTATGTCTTTTTCCTGGCAAATTAAAATCAAAATGGATCGGCCCCTTTATTGTCCATAAAACATATCCATATGGCGCTGTTGATCTTTTTGATACAAAAACTAATTCAACCTTTCAAGTCAACGGCCAACGTTTAAAGCCCTATTTTGATCATACGCTTAAAATTCCGTCTGAATCTTTTAATTTTATTGAGCCAGCCACCCTCGATCACTAATGCACACTACACCCGCCTGAATGGCGTAAAAGATAGCACTAGATGAGAGGTAACGCAACATTTTTTCCTGCTTTCCTTTTTTCTTCTCTTTCCAGGTTTTGATCATCCTAAAATCGATCGTTCTTCAGTAAGGTGATACATTTTCCCTCCTAATGCATGAGGACATTGCATATCTTAAGCATGGGGGGGTGTTTTTAAAATTTGATGATCGATTTAGGATTTTCAAAGCCTAAAAGCATGCATTTTTTCTTTTATTTCCTGCTTGCATATCTAAATAATAATAATAATAATAAATAAATAAATAAATAAAAATGTTTATAACTTTTTGAGGAAAAAATTTTAAAATCGAGACTAAGGTTGAAAAACTCACTTTTAGTACAATGGGATTTAATCTTTAACAAACTAGGGATGAGGATGCGGATCTGATCATTAGAATTTCAGGATCTATTTTAGACTAGATCAGATATCCTTCTCTAAAATTCCACCTAAACTCATGATAGTTCAGGTGACTTGATCCTATTTTGTAATATGGAAAGTATTTGGCTTAGTTTCTGATTCAAAAACTTGCATGTCTTGAAGAACTTCTTGTGTCAATTTTCACACACAAGCCAACACTTGAAAACAACTAAAAATTTAAAAATACTCCCTTGTTTGAACTTAGTAAAAGTCTGAAACAGATCATTGGTTTGAGTTCCCACCAACTAGAAGGAGGAAAATACCTCCTTTGAGGATGCGATGTCAACATGTTACCGCCTCGGCACTGCTCCATATCTATACTTCATATCTTTAGACAGAGCATTAAAGCACATTTTAGCAGCTCAAGTGTCTTGGACGGTGCTCTACCTATAGTGTCTGAGCAAGAGCTTGAGTTTGCTTGGAGCACCCCTTTACACCACATGGTGTTTTGGGGTTGTGAGCTCTTGGGTGGTGTCATGGACAGTGCTATCCCAAAGTACTGGCGCCAAAGCCCCCTCGAGGATTGGTAACGGGAAAGATGATCCCGACACATCTGTTGTAAGACTAAGCTAAAAATAAGCATGGGGGAGAAAAAAAAAGTAATAATAAATAAGCACGCCCTTTTAAATGTTGGCTTTTCACAAGCACAGACACAAGGTTTTAAAGGATTTTGCAAGTTGCGAATCAGATTCATGAGCCAGAAAAATCCTAAAAATAAAAATTTCAAGTCATCTGAATTAACAAGGGGTTAATTTGTGAATTTTCTGGAGGATATATTGATCCCGTTTTGTCTAATGGTTGGATCCAAGAACAAATCCCGATGTTTATCTTTAACAAATCTTGTACCTCCTGTGTTTAGATCAACCAAGGTCCCTTAATCTTTTTCTCCTCAAAAGTCAAAAAAATTAGATTTCCCAAAAATTTCGTTTTCCAAAAAAATTGAAGTTTTGCTAAGAGACTAGCAAAAGATAAACATGGGGGTGTGATAAACGCCAGTTTATCATCATGCTTATGCACTAAAACAAACCTAGCTCTTAGGATTTTACTCCGCAAACGGGTTTTTGGGCTGCATTTAGGCATTAACTAGGTTAGGCATGCATTGCATTTTCTTTCGTTGTTTTAATGTGTTTTTGTGAGTGTTAAGGATGAACAGATATATAGATCCCTAAAACCCTAGCACTCAAGAAGGCAATTGGTGAAGAAGGAGCTCAGACTAGCTGGAACTCAGCTTAATCCAGCTCATCACAGTTGGAATCTAGCTCACTTAGACTGGGGTTAGCTCATCCCAGCTCCATTCAGCTAATCTCAACTGAATGGCAGCTCAAGAGAGCTCATCTTAGCTCACCCTAACTCAGGTCAGCTCAGATCCAGCTCAACTTAGCTGAGTCTAGCTCATCTCAGCTCCCACTAGTCTGCAGGGAGCTCTAGCTAGCTCAGCTGAGTTGACTGGAGTTCACCCCAGCTCAGATCCAACTACATCCAGCTCCACTCAACTCCAGCCAGCTGAAGAAGAACTCATCGCAGCTTAGGAAGCCCAAGTCCAACTCCCGAGGACCTAGCTTAGCCATGCTAATTGAGCTAAGCTACCTTAGCTGTCTCAACCAGCTCTATCCTCCCTGGGAGCACCAAACCCAGCTCACCTCAGCTCCATTCAACAGAAACCAGCTCACTTTAGCTTGGCTTAGTAGCTAGCAAAGAACTAGCAAGCTAAGCCAACTAGAGTAGCCCCATGTTGACCTCTTCAGCAGCTGCCTACTCCACTTCAGCTCCAGATTCTTCAGAACCAGCTCCTCCCTCCAAACCCTAGCTCCAACACCTCCTCCTCTACTCCACCATTAGCTAAGTTAGCTTAGCTTAGCTTAGGTTAGCTATGCTCCAGCTTCTTTTGCTTGTACCACCCAAAAACCCACCTAAGAACTCCACCCAACTAACTCCACCTAAGCTCCACATAAGCTTACCTACTTGGCGCCAACCTAGCCTACCCACCACCTCCAAAAGACACCTAAAAGTGGCGCCAAAACCACCCTAACTACCCCCTTGTTGGCGCCACTTTTCCCTCCAAAAATCCCCTTCATCTCCACCACACATATCCCCTTAAACCCATCTCCACCCTCCACATAATCCCACCTTCTAGAAACCTCAAAGTTGGCGCCAACCCATGGCACCTCTCCATGGTTGGCGTCACTTTTAGCTGCCTCTTGACCAACCCTAACTACCCCCCTTACACCCCTTAGGTGGCACCAACAACCCTTAACCCTAGGATCATCAACCACCTCCATCCTTCCATCTTAGCCCTCCATTTCAAGAGGCACCTTAACCCCTCATGCTACCCTATAAAAGGACCACTACCCACCACCATTCAAACCATCCTTGGCTAGCAAATTCACTCTCATATTCTACCTAGAGCCCACGCCCAAGAGAGAAGAAGAAGAAGATTAAGGGGATATTCTGTCCCCTTGGTGCCTTCCCCTCTTCCCTTCTCTCTTGAGCCACACCAGCCAAAGGAGAAGCCAGGCAAGGAAGATCTTTGGAGGAGATCTTGAAGGTGGTCCACGCCACCTTGGAGGAGCTTTTGAGGGTGGTGCACGCCCACCCCTTGGAGGAGAGCATTGAAGGTGGTAGCATCCACCTTGGAGGAGCTCTCAAGGAAGGAGAAGAAGGAGGCCCTCTTTTCAAGCCAAGGAGTAGCTAGGCTTGGAGCAAGAAGACTCCCTTCTTCACCAAATTTTGTAAGAGGATTTGTGTTTCTTTTATTGCTTTTAAATTTTTTTATTTCTAGTAGAAGCATTCCTCTACTTGTCCCTGAAAAGAACATAAGTTCTAATTAATCAAATTGCCTTCTTTTTAATTTTCTGTTGCAATTGTTATTGTTGTTCTAGTACTTATTCTACTTCCACTACCTAATTACTCTAGGCCTCCACCTGCCTAGAGTGAGCTTAGGTAGTGGACTTTTTAATCTCTTAAGTTTCAACTTAGCATTTTAGGTGTTAGCACTTTTTCGTCACAATTCGCACTTTGCCTGTATTATTTCAAAACACAAAAAACATATATATATATTTAAAATACCCAAAAGAAAGTTGCGATGTATTTTTAGCAAGAGAATTGAATTGCAATTTTTACCTCCTTGGACGACCCTAGATACTCCCCTATCTAGGATATAAATTTAAAAGCGTATGCGAATTCGCGTGTTACAACGACGTTAAAAAACTGCTTTTACAAATCTCGCGTATTTCGCATCAGTAGGTCCCTCCTCTATTATCGTGGAGGAAACCTACTCCGGCGACCTTCGACAGAGAAGATCTCCTTGATTAGTTGGAGAATCCCTTTCAAATTTGGAAGGGAGATATTACCTCCCGTCTGAACCCATTGATGAGCTTTGATTCCTTCCCAATCTCTCATGCAAACGCATAAGAGATTTGGGTATCTAAACAACTCCCATCTCCAGTGACCTTCCAAGCTTGGGAAGCTTTCTTCCTATGCCCTAACCGCCCTTCAAAGCCCTATTTAAAGAAGCCTAGATCCCCCTGACTTCTTCACACTTGATTTTAGCCGTGAAACCTCTCAAATTCTTCTCTCCCACACGGCCGAAGGCTCCTAGACATCCGGCGACCTTTCCTGTCCTTTCTCGTCATCCGACTGCCATACCTGCGGCAAATTCCTCCTCCTTGCTTTCGTTCGCGTCTCGCCGTACCAGCAGACGCCACTCCCTCTTCATCCTCGCCGTTCCCACCTCACCTGAGCAACTTTCGTCTCTGGTGTCGACCACACCAAACCCGATGCCCTCATTGTCCCCCTTCATCCCTTGACTTCCTAGCTAAGTTTCTATCTCCTCTACTTTCTTCTCCGCCCTTTACTTTCCAAAATCCACTATTGTCACCCCTTCGCACCTCCATCTCCTCCATCTCCGACCACCACCTCTGGCAATGCCATCCCACTTCCACAGGCCACCAAAACACTCACCGACCCTCGCTACACCTTCACCACAGCTGACTAAGCACTTCCCCTCACTTTACTCACCACGCCACTCACCCAAATCACCCCCCAAACACATCCACTCACTCACACACAGTGTGACCTAGGTATGCACCCATGATAACACCATGCAAGGGGGTAGTAATTAGGTTGAATATGGCCCATATTTAGAATAAAAGGCACAACATAAAGTAGAATAGGAGCATTGCATGCATCAAGTACCAAGATTGCTTATAAACTGCATTAATGGCCATTTGTGTAAAGCATGTGTCAAAGCAGGCCCCAGATGAGCAATCGGACCGCATGGATGGATTCAGAACGACGAACGAAGTCCAACGGACTGAAGATCGGCCAAATCCGACATCCGGAGCTCCCACAATGGGCCCAAGAAATTCTGACCATTGATCTGGAGATCAACGGCCCAGAAAGCGCCACGTCGCCCCGCCCCCACCGCTCGCACGCCCTCAAGCCAGCCAAGGACGAATCTCGGCCGTTGATCTTTGATCGAACGGCCGAGATCCGCGCACTCGCCCACGGTCGCCGCGACAAAGCGCGGGCGTGGCGCAACGGCTAGCGCGCACGCCCGCATCGTAGTGACGCGCGTTCGAATCGCGCAGAGCAGAAATCAAGCGCGAGCGAAGGGCGCGGCAAAATTGGGCTGCTCGATCAGCAGCGGGCGGCCAAGATCGCGCCACGCGGCGCGATGACAGCTCCCGAGCGCCCACGCGCACGCGCACGCCGGGCGGAAACGTGCGCGCGCACGCGCGCTCGAGGCGCGATCTCAGCGTGGGCGCAGGAGGATCTCAGCCATCCGATCTTCGATCGGACGGCTCTCGTTCAACGTCCACGGATCGCGCATGGAGAGAGAGCGGGGTAGGCAGCTGATCGGCGGCAGGAGGGCTTCACCGACGTATCTGGAAGCGGTTTTAGCGACGTTCTGGATGTCGCTAAAGCACATTCTTCTTTTAGGAAGCCCTTAACTCTATTTAAACCCCCTTCTACCACCATTCAAGGCATACTCTCCCACTTGCAACTACTCCACTCCTCTCCTAGCTAGCTTTAGGCACTCTTGTAATCGCCGGAGACAACGAGCCGACGACGGAGCCTCCTCCACCGCCGTGGCTGCCTCGTCGCTCTCCACTCTCTCTCTCTCTTTTAAGCTTTCATTTACTTTTGTTGAAGCATGTATTTAATGTTGTAAACCATGAACTATGAATGCATGTTTAATGAAATTATTTTCCGTTTAGTCGCCATTTTAATTTCTGTTTAAAGTGCATGATCAAAACCAAGAGCTTTCTAACCCTAAACTCTCTCTCTCTATCTCTCGCTTTTAGAAACTGTCTCTTTCGCAAGCAAAACTCCGCCTTTTTCGTGACAACAAGTGGTAAACAAAATCCGATTTCCACGCCTCCCTGAGACCGACACTCGGACTCACCTCCGTTTACTTCTTTCAAAACTGACGTATCAAGTGCAACTATAACGACACCTCTTAACACACACGCACGAGACCACGTCAACCCACAGGCACCCACACGTCATGCCACCACCCCCAGCACATCTGCCGTGCTCCGTCGATCCTCTATGAGCGATTTGACATGGCCGAAAGGCTATTCTATTGATTTCAGGTTCAAGTTCCCATTCGCCATTGGCGAGCAAGCTTAAAGCTTGCTTGAGGTTGCCCTAGGTGCGGCTATTCCAGGTTGCTGCCCCAGGATGAGTGGAATTACCTCACGCATGCACCCAGGTCCTCAATTGAAGCTGTGTGCCTTCGCAGCTACTGCAATTGGAAGCACCATCCCTGCTGCAAGCGCGCGAGAAAAGGGGGTGCGGATAGTCCCACCTCGGAAACAAAGAGGCGCCCGTACCCGCATAAATTGAAAAACAGTCTGAAGCTAATCTCCTCAGTTGCCACAGGGTGAGGTCCCACTCACCCACACCCCGTCTCGTCCATCACATTGCCTCCGCGGACCTAGCTGACCCGACCCATCCTGCACTCCTCGCTCACTATTGCACGCCGGTGGGTCTGGACCCAGGTATGAACCTGACCCGATAACCCAAATACCTGTGGCTTTGGGAGAGCAGATCCTAAGAGAGAAAGAGAGGAGTTTCGCGCAAGTAGGGGGAGGGTTTTGCTACAGGGATCTTTGGCCGACACTTAGCAGATTCTGAACAAGAAGAGGAGGTCAAGGTTGAAGGCAGAAAAAGAAGAGAAGGAAGAAGAGAAGGCTCTCGCAGGGTTGAAGGCAAAGAAAGAAGAAGAAGAGGAAGTGAGAGCAGAAGAAAGCCAAGGAAAAGGAAGAAGAAGAAGAAAGGAGAAGACAGAGAAAGCAAAGGCCAGAATAGAAGCTAAAGAAGAAGTGAAGGCCTGAAGAGAAGAAGAGAATAGCTAAGTCAGAGAAAGAAGAAAAGAAGACAAAGAAGAATCAAACACTTTAAGTCATCTGATTTACAAATCAGACGATAGATCATTACTTTTATTTCATTCCAAATACATTGAGTTCTTCGGTGATATTGTAGGAGTATTTGGTGATCTAAATCACCATTTTTCTTCCATATTTTTGCACATTGCTACTGATCTTATTGCAATCTCTTTTAATTTTGAATTGTAATCTTGATTTCTAAATATCAATTTGCTCCCTGTGTTCAACCTTAGAAACCTATTCGAGTAATAAAAATTATATATATTTTCAAAGCGATTTCAACTATACTGCAACGCGATACTTTTAAAATTGATCTCACTTTGTGACGTAAAACACTCTACGTAAAGAAGAAGAGTAGAAGAGCAGAGAAAGAAAGAAGAAGAAAAGAAGAGCCGCATAGGAAGAAGAGTAGAGAAGCAGAGAAGAAAGAAGAAGAGAAGCAGAAAAGCAGAAGAAGAAAGAAGAAGAAGAGAAGCAGAAGAAGATATCAGATCATCAGACATTTAAGAAGTCTCATTAAATATTCAGATGGCTGAGATCATTTCTTATATATATCTATTGAGTTCTATTTGCCATTATTGTAGGGAGTAATTGGTGATTTAAATTACCATTTTACTCCATTCTATTTGAAGTTTGATACTTGATCTTAGTACTACATTACTCTGAATCAATTTCTTATTACAATTTCATATTTCTATTATTTGAAATTGCAATTTTGAGAACTAAATTCCTATTTGTTTTCAGCGAACGACCTCAGACTTTTTCGAGTATAAATTTTATCTATTTTTCGCGAGATTTCAACTATACTACAACGCAACGATTTAAAACCTGATTTCGAGCGAGCAACACAGGTCCATATTCACCATACATCTCGGGAATACGAAGATGTACCACGATCTACGATGTGATTTCTGGTGGAGGGGGATGAAGCGGGATGTTGGTAGTTTTGTTCAGCAGTGCCTGGTATGCCAGCAGGTGAAGGCCGAGCACTAGAGGCCTGCAGGGCCGCTATAGTCGCTTCCCATGTTGGAATGGAAGTGGGAGAGTGTCACTATGGATCCGGTAGTGAGGTTACCTGTAATACAGCGATGACACGATGCAGTCTGGGTGATAATGGACAGATTGACGAAGACGACACAGTTTTTATCGATGTAGCTAAATACTCGAGTGTTACACCATCGAGTACACGAAGGGTATATAATGCTCAAGTGTTACATCATCGTATAAATACTATATCTCATGGCTTTTAATCGCAAGATCGATGCTATAGAGCTAGCATTCATTTTACAATGTAAATATTGCAATACTGCATGGCAATGGAGAAATTAAGTAGCATAAAATAAGAACTACAAGGTAACTTCGTAGATAAGGTCAGGAGGAGGTGACTAGCTAGCTTGAATCTTTCAATGAGGAACCACCTTAATCATCTCGTAATTTGATCTCACTTTAGAGATTCATTGCCAAATGTTAGACTCGAACCACGAAATTTCATTGTAGTGATATCATCAATCCTTTTTATCATCTCCGATGACATGTGGTTCACCCAATCTCCCACCTCGCCAAGCCTGAAGTACAACCTGTTGCTAAAAACTTTGAATGACAAACCCTTCGCCGCGCCACATATTTACCTCCAATTTGCTCAAGGTTTTGAAGTTACAAAGCTCAATAATTTTCTCAACCACACCAGCCTCTTCGTCTTCCTGAGAAAAAGGATTTCCCATGAAATTGGCTAATCTCCTCAAAGTACCTCTTTCATCTCTTTTGATGTCCTCATACTTTAAAAACATAACTTTATTAGGATTCTCTAGAGACTCCTTCCAATAGTCGAGAATGTGATCCCATATGGGTCCCCAACGACCTTTTCCATTCAAATAGGGTTCGATGAACTCCTCTAGACTAGCGGTTTCCCGGTGATGCCCGTTAAAAATTGCCAATAAGAGACTAAAGTATCTTTTGATTCCCTGCACAAAAGAGCGCAAACATTTCTTGCATATTCCAAACTCAGATCACTAGCTATATCAAGCAACAAATCATCATGCAGTTCGTTATAGGAACTTAATATGATAAAATTTGTTAAGGTTAAAGATAATGCTTAATTTGGTATCTTTTTAAATAAGTTGATTTCCTTAATTGTGTGTATATTTCTTAAATGTTAGTTTCATGGTATGTTTCTTAAAGATGCGTTCCTGTTTCGACAACCGAGTTTCAATATTGTTTCTGAAGGCACATTTGATGGGTAAACTCGTTTTCTCATACCACTTGTATTTTAATAAAATAAAATGAACCTTACACATATCATTTGTCTTTTAGAAGTAAACTTTCATTGAAAAGAAGTGGAAGAATTCGATATAAGAGATTTACCTATCCTTTAAAAGGAGGAGATAAAAGGGAGGAATGTCAAACCATAAAACACCAAGATTAGAAACAAAGGATAAAAAAAAGAAAATCTCAAAAATTAAAAATCGAACGATCTGTCGTAAGAGTTCAACTTCACACTCATAGAACTAATAAGATTCCAACGGACAACCTCTTACTCCCATCAGAAAAATCTACTCAAATACATATGAAATCACACATGATCCTAACAAATAAAATCACAAAACAAAAAAAAAGAAATCAATACCACTTCAACAACCCAAAAAACAATCCACAGAACAAACAAGCACGAAACGCTGCCAACCATGCCTGGAACACCGCACATCAAATCAAGGTCTCAGCAACACGCTTGATAGATAAACTCGCTTAGTCAAACCTCTTGTATTTTAATAGAATAAAATGAATCTTACGCATACCTTTAGCTTTGAATATTTTGTGTATATCTAGATATTGAAGTTGTCCAAATAAAAAAAATGTCAACTTGTTTTTATTTCTTCATGCTCGGATGGGATTACAGCTTTGTCAAATATGCCTCCACATTTTATTAAATCCCTAAGCAAAATTTTGCCTATATGCAAATGACCTACATTGATGGAAAGGGTGTAGGATTGTTAAAATTTTACGAGTTAATTATAATTAATTCATCTTTAATTTAAGATGGATTTGTACATTGACTTATTTCATTTGAATTTTATATTGAATAGATATCGGTACTGGTAGATTATTATCGGTAGCACATATGTTCAGTACAGGTATTGGTGGATCAAAATCGATAATCTTAAGTCACATATATGAGTTTATATTCAAATAAGTATCGGTACCAATATCAAGTATCGATACTCATAAGTCTTAATTTAGAATTTATGTCTAGATGTATACTTATCCAGTACCTACAGAATATCGACACTAACAATAAGTACTGATATTAATTGAATACTAATTTCACTTCAGGAAAGAATTGATCTCAAAACCTTGAGTTGTGACACAGCTAAAGGATTGTCACGACAGAAATACGTTCCACTTGGTAAGAGAAACAAGCAATTTATGACATAAATGGATATTGATACGAACCGTGGAGGCAAGGTCTAGCTTGTGGCCATCTCAAATTTTTACGTAATGCATTTTGGTTCCCTTAATTTGTTATGCACAAAATAAAACAAAGAGAAAAGAAATTAGGAGTGGCACTTGCATATACCTGCAGACATACACAATGCGACATCCAAGTGATCTCCTTATGGATTCAGGCAAGAGTGAATATGCCATGTGGCTTGCGAATAGCCTTGGTGAAGTGCTTCTCTCATCCAATTCCAAGGCTCTGCTGCCTTCTCCAATGTTATATATTTCGTCGAGGAACTTGACACATGAATGTGGGTTGGTTGAAAGGAGAGGGTGGTTTGCAAGTTGAGGATAGTCACGATAGGTTGCTATGCAAAACATCAAGGCCTTAAGCTAGGTGGTGCCTGATTTAGGGAAGGAGCATAGGATGATATCGAGGGTCGAGCCACGAAATGTTGTTGAGCAGATATGATGCCAGGAATGATGTAGTCTGGTAACCATTGGCCTTGGTATTGGGAACAAAAAGGAGGACCTAACAATGGAAGAGTACTGGAGATGTCTTCTTGGGAGGTTCGGCCAGAGTTGTTGGTGTCGATGGTGATGGTGGTCGGAGAAGACGTCATTGTGGGAGAGGACGATGCTCTTCCTAAAGGTTGCCAATAGAGAGATATCAACAAGATCCCAATGGTTTATATATAAACAATGTGTACTACTTAGAATATTAAATGTGGCATAATCTTACATTGGGTTAGCTTGGTTGCATTTTGATCGAATTGTTAAAAATATGTGAACATGGGTTGGATGAGCAACCTACCCTAACTTGCAACCTATAGGTAGTCTTCACTTAAAAAGCTTCCTAGGTATGTTATATCTCAAAATTCTTAACCACATTCACCAAATTAGCTTGCCTTATTCTCCTAGCCCCAAAATCCATCACAATAGTGCATCGTGACTGACCCCACCTAACCCTCCTTTCCAATAGCATATTCATAGTTAGATATTATTTTTTTAAAAAGGAGCATAATTAGATATTCTAATTTACTTAAATGTGATATCAAATTCTTATATAGGATTTTATTAAAATTTTAATGCTTCGTATCTTTTTATTTTTTTATCATAACCATCAAGTTAACTACTTCTTTTGATAAAAATTATTTTTTTTCTCATTTATTGTTGTGAGGTTTTACGTGATAGGAATCGTCGAGGCTCTTCCACGTGGAAAGAGATGACAGCATGGCTGTCAAGAGGGGCTAGCTGCATACATGAAGAGAGAGAGAGAGATGGTAACCAATGGTGAAGAAGAGAGGGAACTGATATGTTAGAAAGAGATATTGCGTTAACTCAAGGAAAAATAATTATATATAGTTTCTTTTATAAAAAAATTAATAAATCTCTAAAATAGGAAAAAAAATTAAATCATAACTCCTAAAATTAAAAAAGACCAAATTCTCTTAACAACTTCCTAAAAGACAACATATCATACTAAAAGTATCAAAACTTGAATTCCAAATAAACCAAAGACTCCTCCTTAGGGCCAATACCCCTTAGGGTGGACATGATCTGCCATGTGGCCAAACTGATCTATAACATGGCATCGTAGTCTCCACAATTGTAATTTTGGTGGATGTATTCATGAGGTAAAAGGTTTTATGCCTAAATAAGCAACCATATAAAAAAGGAGTTTATTAGGTTGACTGGACTCTTTCTAAGGGCTAGTTTACTTGAAGCTTAAAAAAGTAGTGTTAAGAAATGTGAAACTAGTGTTAACCCGCAATTGTGTTTACTTATAGAGTGATGTTAACATCAGTTTGTGTTTACTTGAATTAGTGTTAAGTTATGGTATCAACCCTTGTAGTGTTTACTTGATAATTGTGTTAAGTAGATAAAAGATAAGGGATGTTAGAGATACAAGTGGTGTATAATTTTAATACGGATTTGGCTAACACCAATTGAAACTGGTGTTAGACAAACCCGTGTTAAAGTGGGTAAACTCGGATTAGTAATGTCACGGCCCATTCCCGGCTCCCTATAGAACTTGAGAACAGGTCGCCTCAACGAACCCCAAAACCTAGTCGTCCAGCGAGAAATACCCAAATATACATTCATTCCACAACCACACAAGTAATGTAACTAAGTAGCAAAAATAAAAGCAGACAGTAAAGCAAGAGAACAACCATTACCAAAAGATTACAGGCCATCATAATAGAACTAGTACAGTATGATCGAAATATAACTGAAATAACATGAACTACAGAAACTCATTAAAATACTAGTAGAAGGAAACTACAACGGGGCTCGACTTGGCCCAGCGCCCTCAGCAGCCGGTGGCTCTAACTACTCGAATCCCTGACTTATACAAGGTTATAACATTTAGAGTCAGCTAACACCGAGTAGAGTAGTGGTTACACATGTTATGTTACTTAACAAGCATCTTAAAAATATCATCTTCATGTTCCAGTTATCTTATTACGTGTTGCTGATCTGAGTATTCTAATCTGATTCCATTACATTTCTTAATCTTCCTGTTCCCTAAGGGAACGATCTTGCTTGTAGTTTTCCCGCGATGCAAAATGTACACGTGGCCCTCTCCTAGTCGGGAGAGTCTCCCGTGGTAGTCCTACACCTAGTCTACTACCTCGAGGTCACAGTCGTAATGTAGTGGTAACTACAGCACACGTGATAAGCGCACGGGTAACTACCCTACACTGGCACGTGGTTAGTCGTTTCCGCTAGCGGGTACGCCCAAACGTACAACACGGAACAGCACAGGGTCTTGCCCTCTCAGAACAGGGGTCTCGCCCCTCACAATCTGTGTACCCTCGTCTAGCTATCTTGGTTTTCCCATTGGGCCTAACAAGAGTCGGTGTAGGGTGGCCAGTTCTAACCTCGGGCCCCCTGAGGCAGCTAGATCCCTCCTACACTAAGTAGCTCTCCTCGGTACTACGTACGTGAGGGCGAGGAGTAGACTTAGAGTGGCCAAACCCACCTCGGGTCTCCACCCAAGGGGCAACAAGCTCTCCTCTACTAAAAAGGGATAGTTGCTCTCTTCGGTACTACATATACGAAGGCCAGCTCACCGCCCTAAAACAAGTTTGAACAGCCGCCCATGGAGACATGTTCCAGAACCATCCAATTCTTTACACTACAGTATTCTTGTCTGTTCTACATTCCTCGTAGGGTTCGTACATGAATTTTTTTTTTCTTATTCCATATCTGGTTTGTTACATATAAAACAGGCATCTCAATTTCCACAGTACGAGTTCATTTTTCTATTCATAACGTAGTTCATTTTAGGAAATATAGGCAGCTTATGATTTACATGCATCTTCTCTAGCCCTAGAGTTCATGCAACAACTTAGGATTTAATCAATTAGATGTATTCTAAAGCATGTGTTTACTTCTTCTTAGGATTCAGTTCACATTCTAGGTTCAACTAATTTTTATGCATCTACTTTATTAATTTCAAGATTAGGGAAAAACCACTCTACCAGGGAAACTGGGTGTAATGGGGTCTTGTATAGTAGCTTCCGATATCTCCACAGGTCCTTCATACTCGACGAACGGGCGACCTGTGACAGGGATTGACAAGTCAAAAGTGTTCGAAAAGACACGGACAAAGTACCATTACATTGAGAAACTTGCGCGGAAACCAGAGACGTTTCATTTCTGGAAAACTAACATCGTTTGGGTCCTGAACGGCCCCAAAAACACCACCCTGACCAAAATCAGACGTCTGGGAAGAGTCCCAGATGTCTTAAACGTACTCAGGGATTGACCTTGCTTGGGGCACGTTTCCCGGACGTCTGAGAGTGTCTTCAGTCGTCTGGAAACACGTTCGGACTTCTGAAACTATCTCAGTCTTCATGCTTGTGCGCTTCCCAACATCTGATGCACGCGCATGCATAGTCAGAACTTTGCAGGAAAAAATAAATAGAAAACATGCACCATCAGACATCTAGAACTACCTTAGAACGTTTGACAAGACGTCGGGCATGCTTCGCAGACATCTGATTTTGTGGAAAAATGATTCCACAAAACCATTAGCGAGTTCTTCCTCTCCGTGTGCTGCTGCAACTATAGCAGAACTTGCTACCATAGTAGCGGTAGCTCTCCCCTCCCGCACACGCCCCTCTGGCTCTTTGCTCTCCTCCTTTTCCTCTCGGCTACGGTGTGTAGAGGATGGAGGAGGGACGAGGGGGGTTTAAATGGAGGAGGAGGTATGGGGGAGGGAAAGGTCGAGAGAGGGAGGTGAGGGTGTTGCAGGGGAGGGGGATGGCGTGGCATGCAGGGTGAGGGGGAGAGAAAGGGGGCACGTACAATGAGGAGAGGTGGTGGGGAAATTGTAGGACGTCCCTGCAATTTCCCTCTCCCCCTCACAAATCCCCAAAACAAAAGATAAGGGGGTAAAAACTGCAGGAAAACCCCTACGGGTTCCAAAAATTCCAAATGCCTCCAGAAAAGGGTCATTTCAAGTAAATTGGAGGTTAAGTAGTTAAATAAACAGGGGTTAACCCCCTAGGTAAACTAGTTCTAAAAGAAAGATTAATAAATTACCCAATCCAACCCAACTTGTTTGTACTAGTTTGGTTGGGTTAGCTTAGGTAGCACAATGGGTCAAGATGGACCGGTGAAGTCCCAACTTGTTAACATTAAGTTGGGTCATGGGTTAGGCTCTAACTTGACTCAACTTGACCTGTGTGCATCCTATCTCGCATGGAAAGGAATGGATCCTAAGGTTGAGTTTGGTTATTGGGAGAACCCTAAAAAGCACAGGTTATCGCTATGCGGCTTGTGGGTCTAGTCAAGCAAGATTAGAGGGACCTAACTAACTCAAGATTAGGGATGCAAACAGGTTAGGTTTAGCTAAATCCATACTCATGCATATTTACAAAATCCATATCCATACCCTATCCATTTACCTATCGGTTACAAAAATTCAAATCCATACCCATATCTATCTGCCTATCGGGTATCCATTTACCCATCAGATACCCATTTATAAATTAATTTTACAATCAAATCATGCCCAAATTAGAGTAAAAGAAGAAAAAGAAATTTATAACATAATTCATCAATTTTTTATTTTTAGCGAGACTGAAACATAGGGGTTCAGGCTACTCCAATTTTAGTGATCCACATTGTAATTATTACAAAAAAAAACTTCAAGGAAATATATCAAAAACAAAAAATATAAACAAAGATAAAATACAAGTACATTTCAAATAAAAGATCAACATATCCGAAATAAATGTTCAATAAAAGTTTTAGAAGTACTCTCAACTTTCAAAATCATGGAGGGAATCATGAGGGAGATTAGAGTTGGGGGAATGAGGGACTTAGGATGAGGCTTATATATCTCAGGTAAATGAGAATTTTATTTTGGTATTCAGGTAAGGTAATCTGGTAGAGACTCATATCCATACCTATACCTAGTCGAGTTTTACCCATTTTCTTCAGGTCGAGTTTACCAAAATTTATATCCCTACTCAAGATAAGCCATCCCAAGGGAGGGGTGGGATAGGCATATCTCGCAGGTTCAATTATCCCTCCCCATTTCACATAGCACATGGTAACGCATCACCTCCTTTATCAACCTTTTGCACAGATCTAATCCCTGCAAGGAACCCCCACCCAAACACTCCCACACACACATACACAAAAAAGCATCAGACTTCTGCATACCTCATATTCAAGAATGACAAACAGGTTCCGTTATATTCAATACCTCAAGGAAAGGTATTTTTGGGAATAACTAGCTTCTATGTTAATTTCTTTGTTGATGTGTATATATGGATTACAAAATGAGCAGTTCCATTATCCTGCATCCTCCAGTGTTCTAAATAGCTACAAGGAATGTTCCCAGGTAATACGTCACATTCCTATATTTCTGAAAGATATGCCATTAATTGTTTGGATGATAGAGTCTCAATACTGCTCATATTATGCAAATGATGTGTAGACTAGAATTCTCAGATTGTTTACTCTAGTAGCATGATTTGAAGTCAACCATACACGATGCATGCATTGATAAGATACCCGATCGTAGTTGGCTGCAGCTAATTAATAAAGCAACCCATCGATGGTACGTTGCTTGAAACAAAATTAAAGTGCATGCTCTTCCACCTTCGCAAATGCAAGGTATAGGAAACTAAGGAAAGGGCTTGTTAGTGGTGGGTTGATATCCTGGAAAGTTTTCGTTTGAACCTTTAATCACTTTGTTGCATCCATCTAATAAAATCATCCAGTACAATATTTCTTGTACTCAATTGATAATAGTTGTACATAGTTAAGTCGAAAATTTTTAAAATAAGGACGAATAATCTCTGATAATTAACTCCACCAACTTCGCAAGATTTCTCCAAAAACAACTCTACCCAATTGAAAAGAAAGATAAAAAAGAGACATAACATTAACTTCCATTACAAAAACATCATTTCCATTTCATTTATAAAAAAAAAGGTAACTTTCAAAATTTCTCCCAAACCTTACGTACTAACGAAGAGAGAGACGAGGGAATCGAATCCAAACCTATTACGGGTGCAAAAGAAAAAAAATAGTGAAAGAGATCGTGAAGTTTACCATAAAATTATTGAATATCAATTTGTCCTTAAGCTTGAGATATTTTTATATTGGGCACTTGTAATTTTATATTTAATTGTATACTAATTGATTCTCATATATGTGAATTTATTATTACAGTGTGCAGTCATCCATCTTATCTTTTTTGCTTTTTTTTTTATTCTTAAATCCAACGCAGACGTGTTTTACTGCGAAGCTCGTAGATACCGTGCAGCTAAGCCGTTCTTTGTCCAAAATATTTTATTTGATGATGAGCATATTGGCATTGGTCACAGCTAAGCCGATCTTCGTCCAAAATATTTTATTTGATGATGAGCATATTGGCATTGGTTATCTCTAGATTTCTAGGAATAGTTTTTCTTTTTCTTCTTTTTCAAATTGAGTGGTGCGTATGTTATATGCGAGGAGATGAGAATCACGTGAGAGGGGCCCCTCACATGGGCTTTGCCTTCACTTCAACACCAACGATTTGTTGGGCAATAAATTGCACAAATCAGCTGGATATGGTAGGCCATAAGTTAACGCCCGAGCGAATGGTTCTTGGAGACGAGCATCAGGCGAGAGGAATGGACTTTGCTTTAACACTTGCAATTTGTTGTGCAACAAGATTATATTTGATAGGAGGACAAAATTTATATTAAGATAAATATCGTAAGTATAAGTTAATGGATATTTAGTTGATGGTATAAGAATAAATAATGAGATAATATGAATAAAATGTTATGTGGTTTTGGTGGATAATTTTTTAATATTTTAATGTAGATATGAGTGGATTGAAATAATATAATAAATATATTATATTAAAATAAATATATTTTATTTATATTTATATTGATGTGATATAATAGGATAATTTAATATTAATATTGATTAATAAAATAAAATAAATTATATTCTTTTAACTTTCAAATCAATGTCCCTTTATCCCATGACAGAAGCTGATGCTAAGTGGAGCCTAATTCGCACCGCTCCGTCGGGTTTTGTGGGCAATACATGAATGCCTGGGAGAACGATGCACGTTATGGTGTCTGTCATCATAGGCATTCATGGATATGATAGATAGGTTCAATCGGCCTCCGCATGGCATGATGACAATTTTAACTATCAATATTTTGTAGTGGATTATCATAATTATTTAAAAATATGTTAACTTGCTTGTATTTGTAAAAAAATGTCTAAATATTTCGTAGGTTGTTGTCATGGTTGTTTAAAAATATGTTAACTTGTTTTTATTTGTAAAACCTCATAGGAGATTACAATCCTATGGAGAATGTCCACCCACTCTATTAGATTCATATTTAACGAAAGTGTGTCTATAAGCAGAGGGCTGCTTCTAAGTAAAAGATAGTGAAAGCTGTGTATGTGTGTGAGGGGCTGGTGAGAAGGGTCGAAACCATATGCTGGTTTAAATGAATTTGATTTTAATTAAGGATTTTATATAAATGTTATGAAGAGTTTTTAAAATTACCTAAATGTAACAGAAAATCTCATATTCATGTTATATTATAAATGAATTAATTTCATTTTCACAAATATTAATTTCCATGTCAATTCTTTTGTCAATTACGATGAAATCTAGATGGTGGTAATCTACCTATCAATGTAAATTTGAAAGCATGAATGAACGTCTAAGATTTAGCTTAACTGAATTGGCAAAGGACTTGACATTTATGTAAAGGGAGTGAATCGTTTCTATAGAGTTTATGTAAATATGAGTTTTGTTGTGGTATTTAAGTAATTTTGAAAATTTTTAATGGTAGGTATTTATGGAAAAATTTATTTTGATTATAGTATATAAACAAAGAGATGAGTTGTATCTTGGAGTCATGGAATTCAACATATGCGTAGATAGAAAAATTATTTCTCAAGCAATATGCAATATATATTTCGATACTTTGGTTTAAAAATATCTATTTGACGTGCAATAGAATGCAACAAGTTTAGCATGCATTTGGCATAAGTTATTTTGAGTTAGCTTTGCACTTGGTTACGTAAGACCCGACGGAACTCAAGTTCCACCTTGCTAGGGAATAAAAATGTATCGGCCCTTATTCCTCAAAATTGAGTACTTAATTGGCTACCCTTATGGCACAAACCCACTCCCTCCCCACAACCTCAATTGTTATATTTTTATTTATTTTGAATTAAATTACATCGATAATGTTTAGGTATAAATCGATAATATTTAAATTTTAAATTAAATTATATCAATGATATTTCAATTCTAAATCAAATATCAATGATAATGTTCACTTTTAAATCACCTGTGATATTTCAATTCAGAGGTGAATATCATCGATGATATTTGAAAAATTACCCATAATATTTAATTCAGAACTACAATTTCACATGTAATTTCAATCATTTATTTTCAATTAACTATAACCACCAAATCCATTACTTATTTCACCATTCTATTCTACCCATCAAATACCCCAAGTAAAATAACCTCCCTTTATTCTCTAACAAAACATCAAGAGCTATCAATTAGAATGCACTTGGTCGGAGGCTAATTGTTTAGGTTGGTGTTTTGACAGTAGTGTGATAAAAAAGAAATTTATATTATAGGACATATTTTATACACACAGTGCTCAAAATGTGTCATCTGTGCATCAATTCTCAATCAATAGATCTGAATGAGATGGTTATTGATAAAACCACCCTCTTTGAATTGAGTGGTTTCTACATAATTGAGTAATCAACATTTCGTATATTTTTTAAAGAGTATATTGACACCTTATATAATAAAATTAAAGTTGTAATACAATCATAATACAATCACATAAAGAGTTCTAATACAACTTTATAAAAATCGTAATACATCGATTAGATAAAATGTTACTGTGATACTTGTAATACAATTATGAGAATATAATATAATTGTAATACAATCACATAAATAGTTGTATTACAATTATATATATAGAAGTTGTAATACATTAATTAGATAAATTTTTAATTGTGGTACTTAAAATACAACTCTGATAATTGTAATACAACTTTGTCTGGTTAAAGAAGAGAGTTGCAATAAAACTAAGCATTAAGACTGAAATCTTGATTCAGTCAGTGTGAGTCTACTTCTTGGTATTTGAAGTTCAATTAAACTTAAATTCACCTCTTGATTAATCTGCATTCACGATGAAATGGTAAAACAGCAGAATTAACCCTATTTTTCTGACTTCTCCTTAGAACAATTCAATGTGGAATTATGATCATCAGACGATCATTTAAATCTGACTAATTTTGGCTAATTAGGACTCATGAAGGTGTTACCATCAGAGGGCGATGGGTAGTAAGAGGAGGAGGATGAGCGTGAGCATCTTGGGGTGGGATGCAACAAGGAAGTCACCGGCGAGGTGAGGTGGCTTGCAACAAGAGTGGTATGGGGAGGTGCACGAGGAGGGAGAGGCTTGAGGGGAGTTTTAGTGAGGGAAAAGGATCCCTTATAAAAGGGAATTTCATGTACCCAAAAAGGGAAAAGATCTCCTAGGATGTACTTTCAACATATCTTTAGTAAATAGTTGATGGTTAGATCCCCTCCCTAAATGTATACCTATGAAATGAAATTAGGTCACCAACTCATTGAGCTTATCGTTTACTATTGACATACTTGCGATACTCCCTTCGAAATTCCCTATCGAGCCCGTTGCATTCGATCACGACAGAGAATACAATGCCTACAATTACTTTTAATGTGTGGTTGTCAATATTGTTATCAACTCTCCTTTTATCCCAAACGACTATTAACATGCTAGCACGAGCCCTACCTTTCCAGGCTAAGTTGTGAAATGTGGTACATCACCTTATGACTGTAGAGCGAGTTTGTTTTAATTGAAATCTACCATCCCTTTTCATATGACAGGAAGGGCATGTATATTTCAAGCAAATCAAGAGCATAACGGTGTTGAAAGTCTATTGTCATGAATGACAGGTCAGGAATCTCTAATGACAACATATTTCAACTCATGTTCACTTCATTGTATGTCATATAACTAATGGACATTGATGGGTCCTCTGGGGTAGAATTGCTTGCTTGGTTCACGTTGTGGACAACCACTAAAAGAGAAGCGACCATGATTTGACATGGTTTGGCATAGAGTCCTAATGAGGGAATGAGACAATCACATATGACTGCATGAAAGCTTCATCAGCAAGTTTAGGCCTACAACTTGGGTGAGATTTTAGTCTCATTTTATTATATTGCATAGTACATTACAGGAGGGAAGATTCTTGGATCAGGTTCATTTGGATTGAAACCCCAAGATGAGATGGATATAAGAAATTAATTCTCATGGGAATAACATTGAACTAGTTGGAAGGCCACGCCTTACCGTGGGATTGAAAAGGAAAGTTGAAATTGTAAGAAAAGGATGCAACATACATATGATAGAATTGATAATCAAGTTATTTTTAAAAGAATTCAGCAAAATATCCCTTATTTTATCAAAGTTTTATCGATATAATTCTGAGAAAGCTAGAAGATATTAATGTAAGAAGTTTTTAAAAAGTTTCATCGATATAATTCTGAGAAAGTTAAAGATATGAATGTAAGAAGTTTGTAAAATATAAGTAATATAATGTAACAACGATATTGTAAATTTGACATATACTTTTAGTACTGCACTACACATGAAGATAAGAGGATAGTTGAAATAGATTTAATGTTTTTCCACATATAAACCTCACAAAACATGTGGATCAAGGAATAATTACAAATACTAAGCATCATACACTTCAAAATATAAAAATATAAAATATAATTTGATATAATATTCACAAATTTATAACATCTATGATACTCCCTAACGTCATGTGATAGGAAGAAAATTTATGAACTTACATGTTAACATTTTTTTCAAAATAGTAATATTCACATGTTAACATTTTTGTTTTACATGAAACAAATATAAATTAAAATCACATTTACCATTATTCGTCAAACTTTTATGTAAACTTTGACGAGTTTCAACCCAATGTAAATTTATTGGTACACCATGCAGCCATCCATCTTGTCTTCTTGTTTTTTTTCTTTCTCGAGATCCAACGCAGACGTGTTTTACTGTGAGGCTTGTCGATACCGTGCAGCCAAGCCGTTCTTTGTCCAAAATATTTTATTTGATAACGAGCATATGGGCATTGGTTATCCCTAGATTTCTGGGAATAGTTTTTCTTTTTCTTATTTTTTAAATTGAGTGGTGAGTTTATTATATGGGAGGAGATGAGAATCACGTGAGAGGGGGCCCTGACATGGGCTTTGCCTTCACTTTTAACACCAACCGTTTGTGGGGCAATAAATTGCACAACTTAGCTGGATTTGGTGGGCAATAGGTGAATGCCCGAGCGAATAGTTCGAGGAGATGAGCATCACGTGAGAGGAATGGGCTTTGCCTTTGCTTTGACACTTTGCGATTTGTTGGGCAAAAAATCGCACCGCTCAGTCGAGTTTGGTGGGCAATAAATGAATGGCTGGGCGAACGATGCACGTTACAGTGTCTGTCACTATAGGTATTCATCGATATCATAGATAGATTCAATCGGCCAGCACAAGCCACGATGACAATTTTAACTATCACTATTTTGTAGTAGATTATCACAATTGTTTGAAAATAAGATAACTTATTTTTACTGGTAAAAAATTTTAAGGTTAATTTATTTGAAAGGTTAATTAATTATAAAGGAAGTTAAGTTTTATTTACTTGGTTATTTAATTTTTTATTTACTCATTTGAGATTAGAAATTTTAACATAGATTTATCTGGTATTAGTTTTAATTAGTGTTAGTCAAAATTCATGTTAAACTTATACACCACTTATGATTCTGACATTTCTTATATTTTATATACTTAACAACACTATCAAATAAACACCACAAAAATTAATATCATAATTTAATATCAACTCAAGTAAATACAAATTGATGTTAACACTACATCAGAAGTAAACACAATTACAGATTAATATCAATTTCATATTTCTTAATATTATTTTTTTAACTCCTTAAGTGAATTAACCTTAAGAAAATATTTTATTAACAAATTAAGTATTTAACCTATCACTTAATCTATTTATTATTTACATCGAGTTAATTGAAATTTAATCTAAAATAAAATTATTTCATACTCTCTATAAAATAATTTTAATTCACTAAAATATCTAAATAATTTAATTTACTTATTCTATAATTTATTTCTTCTGTAGTTTTATTCTTAAACGGAACCGAAATATTTCGTAGGTTGTTGTCATGAATGTATAAAAATATGTTAACTTGCTTTTATTTGTAGAAACACAAAAGGATGTTACAATCTTAGTGCAGAATGTCCACCCACTCTATTAGATCCGTATTTAACAAAAACATGTCTACAAGCAGAGGCCTGCTTCCAAGGAAAGGACAGTGAAATCTGTTTATGTGTGTCATGGGCCTGGTAAGAGGGGTCGAAAAACATATGCTGGATTAAATGAATTTGATTTTAATTAGGGATTTTATATAAATGTTACGAAGAGCTTTTAAAATTACCTGAATGTTATAAAAAATCTCAGATTTATGTAAATGTCATAAATGTCACAAATCTAGATGGTGTAATCTACATATCAATACAAATTTGAAAGCATGAACGAACGTTTCAGATTTTATCTTAATTGGATTGGCAAAGGACTTGACATTTATGTAAAGGGAGTGAATCGTTTATGACATTTAACTAATTTTAAAAGTTCATGATGGTAGGCATTTACGTAAAAATTTATTTTGATTAGAGTATATAGACAAAGAGATGAGTTGTATCTTGTGGTCAAGGAATTCAATTCTTTGGGACTAACATATGCGTAGATAGATAAATTATTTTTCAAGCAATTTGTGATATATATTTTGATACTTTGGTCTAAAAATATCTATTTGACTTGCAATAGAATGTAACGTAAGTTGTCCTAACTTAGCTTTGCACTTGGTTAAGGATGTAAGATTCGACGCAACTCAAGTTCCACCCAGCAAGGCAACTCAAGTTCCACTTGATTAAGGATGCAAGGGAACTCAAGTTCCAACTCAAGTTTAACAAATTGTCCGTATGTTCCTCACCTAAGGCTCAACTTATTAGCCAAATTAGGGCCCGTTTGGGATGGGGGATAGTGGATCTTATACCTCGTTTGTCCATTACTCCGTATACTGTACTAGAGAATCGACCCAGTAGCTAAATGGATCCACATTTCTTACCTAAGACTTGACTTACCTTTCAACCCAACAAGTCCAGTTGGAGTTCAATCTATTTGACCAGGTTCGGTCAACATTGACACCCATTATAATAACCAACCAAGATGATTGCCAATGAAAGATGATATGCATTATAAATAAAAGTTACACTTCTATCCTATCACGTGATACATCATAAAACCTTATATTTTAATCTTGATTTACATCTTAAGTTAACGTGTAAGTGAAAGATGTAGAACCTTGAAAGGATGTGAGTAGAAAAATATGTATTATAACGTATTTTACAAATGCTCGTTCTCCCAAGTGAGAACCTGGGAGTCTGGAGGTGTTGACTCCGCACCACCTGTAGGTGGCACCTGGGGTTCACTTGACCTGGAGCTTGAAGAATGAAGGCGGTGGCGTAACTCCAACGAAGACCTGAAAATAATAAGACCTTACGGTCACATTAGAATATCTTAGGGGGATCGCCGAGAGATGGCAGATGTTTTGGTGGCGGTTTCGTGGCGTGTGGAGGTGCATGGTGGTCGGACAGAGTCGGGGATGGAGGCGAGAAGGTGGGTTGTTCGGTGAAGCTTTTGGGTGAGTGGAGTGGCGAATAGGGAGAGGGATTTTGATGGGCGTGAGCTGGCGGAGGTTTTGGTGTAGGTGGTGAGGTGTTTGGAGCGGCGGAGCATGCGGAAGACCTCGTCGGAGGGCGGCCGGAGATGGGGAAGATGAAGGGCGAACATCAGTGTCAAGGGGTTCTTTTTGGTTTTTGGATAGGAAAACTAACCTAAAACTCTAAAGGGACCTAATTATACTAACCTAATTGGACGAAAGGGGAGGATGGCGCCAGTTGTGGTATGGTTGGCGCTGTTGAAGGTGAAACCTCCAATGAGGGAGAACGGCGAGAAAGAGAGGGGAAGGTGGCCCTTGTTGGTATTGCAAGCGGTAGAGGAGCTTGAGGAAGAGCAACCGGCCGACTATAGTCTGTGACGACCGGCGAAGAATGTAGAACAAGAAGCTCGCCAGAGCTTGAGGAGGGACTGGCCGGAGAGAGGAGAATAAGGTGGAGAACCAATCCAAACCAAGCTGTTACGAATGCACTCCAAGATGTTTTTTAAGACATCTGGGAGGTGGCCCAGACGTCTGGCCAGACGTCTGGAACCCCTTCCAGACATCTGGGATCTATTTTTTTGGTGGCATGCGGGGCTGCGTCTGCACGCAGGCACGCGCAGACCTGCAACCGCCTTTCTCTCTTTTTCCCTCTCTCCTCCTGCGGCCGCAGTCTGCGCTCCCCCTCTGTCTCGCTCTCTCTCTCTCCCCGCGCGGCTTTAAAAAGCCACGCCCTCTCCCTCACTCTCATCACCTCTGCTCCTCCTCCTTCTTCTTCCAACGAGTGCGAGCGCGAGCGCGAGCGAGCAGTCGCGGCGGCAGCCGCGGCGAGTGCGGGAGGTGCTGTGCGAGGGAGGAGGCGCTCGGCCGTGAGGGCTCGAGTTTGCCAGGGCAGCGAGAGCCGACCGGCAGGGGTGCAGTGGGCACGGAGTGACGCGGGAGGTCTGCTGCAGCTCGAGCAGCAGGCGGACGAGGCGCGGCGCGGCCGTGCGTCGCGGGCGGAGCGCGCGTCGAGCTCTGATTTTGGAAGTTTTTCCAGAATCAGACGTGTGGGCTTCCAACCAGACGACGGGGGAGACGTCTGGAGGACTGTCCAGACGTCTGGTAAGTAAGTTATTTTTCGTCTTCTTCCATTTCTGCGACCATCCGTACTGAGAGCGAGGAATGGGTACGCGCAGGTTCTGAGATTCGCATCCAACGCGAATCAGACGTCTGGCAGCGGTGCCAGACGACTGGAGGGACTTCCAGATGTCCGGGGTGACCATCAGACGTCTGGGAACTAGGCCAGACGCCCCCGCAGGCTTCTGGATGTTTGAGAGACTACGCAGGACAAGGTACCATCTGATCTCCATTTTTAAGACGTCTGGAAGAAGTTCCAAACATCTGATTTTGCACTGTTTCATCGTTTTCGACACGTTTAGGGTCCGTTCGGAGTCTGTTTTCGCGTTTCGAGTTGCGTCCTTTTCGGAATAAGATCCTCTACCCGTCTACAGTGATTAGATACTGTTTTGAGAAACTCCTTGTGTTTGATCCTTGTGATAGGACCCTGTTCCATTGCAGTCTCGGGGGTTTCGGAGGCACGCGGGATTCCCGACCACGCCCCAGTACTCCTGTTGTAACTGGTAGAGTGGCTTTTAAGTTTATTAGTATAATCTGTTAAATTATGGAACCATAATTAGAGCCTAGGACATTGCATGAATCCTAGGAATGAGAAACTAGAATGAATGGTAGATCCTGGGGTGTTGCATGAATCCTAGGCCTGGAAAACTAGATTGTATGATAGATCCTAGGGTATGGCATGAATCCTAGGATGGGAAAACTAGTGGAATATACGAATACTGCAGTCTTGGAAAAATGGAAAGGAACAAATAGCTGCCTGTAAATTGGTTTAACAGCTGCCTGTTATGAATAAATGAACATGATTGAGAATATGGGATGTATGAACGTGAAACTGGAAAGGTGAAACCTGAATGTGCTGAGTTAAAAGAGATGGAACCCTACGGGGAATTAGGAGTAGAACTCCTGGAAAGTGAATGGAATAGAATTGGGGAAGTGAGCTGGCCCTTGAGTACGGAGTACCAAGGAGAGCGACTGTCCCCTTGTTTAGTGCAGAGCGGAGCCAGCCGCCCCAGGGACCCAGGGTTAGGTCTGGCCACTTTGTACCGACTTGCTGGCCCTCGTGTACGCAGTACCGAGGAGAGGTACTAGTGCAGGGCGAGTACTAGCTACCCCACGGACCCCGGGGTTCTGCTAGCTCACCTACACCGACTTGTTAGGCCCACTGGGCAAACCAGGGTAGTCAGGCGAGGGTGCGCGGACTGTGGAGGGGCAAGGCCCCTGTTTGGTTACTGTGGAGGGGTTGGACCCCTGTTACTGAGAGGGCTCTACCCTATACTGGTTCCATGCTGTGCTTTGGGCACACCCGTTAACGGAAACGACTGACCACGTGCTAGTGCGGGTTAGCTACCTGTGCATTTATCGCGCGTGCCGTAGTCACCGTTATGTCTGTCCATGACCTTGGGGTGGTTGACTGAGAGTAGGATCACCACGGGAGACTCTCCCGGCCAGGAGAGCACCACGTGCTACTTCTATTGTTCGGAAAAGACTGCAATCAAGATCGTTCCCATGAGAACATTCGAGATCAAGTGAAGGATCTGAGAAATAGATAATTTGTGAAACAATAGAAAGACGTAAATAAAGGAAGAAAGAAAATAAAACAGCTACTGTACACCTTACTGCTTCTTTAGTTTAGCTGCCACTCTACTCAGCGTTTCGCTGACGTGTTACACTCGTTACTTTTCAGGACCAGGTGTTGAGCAGCCAGGGTCAGCGGCTGCAGAGGACGCTGGGCCGAGTAGGGTCCAGTAGAGTTACCACTGCTCTTTTGTGCCCTTTTTGTTTCCACTATAGTGAGTAGTTTTTGTTACTCTCTGTACTTTTCTTTACCCACAGTTCTTGTTATTTTATAAATGTTGTTCTACTGTTGTGGTGGTACATGCTGTAGTAATTCTTTTTCTTACTGCTGTATTTTGTTACTGCTAGTTATATTTCATGTTGAATGTGGTTTATTTTACTGCTCTTTTGGTTACTTCCTCGTTGGACGACTAGGTCTTGGGATTAGTCGAGTTGGTCCGGTTCTCTTGTCTCGTAGGGACTCAGGAATCGGGCCGTTACAAGATGGTATCAGAGTAAGGTCGTCCCGAGAAATGAATCAACTGACTGAAAAATAACCAATTCACATGTCTATAACTAGAGTAGCCACCACAACATATCTTTTGACGTGAGCTCTTAGACATTTCCGTTAGGTATCGTTCCGTAGTGACGTGTTCCGTTTTGTTTCGCGTCTCCTTGCAGGAGATGCCTCGTCGCGGGACGGTGAGGCGGGCCGCGGGCGCGGCCGACAACGAGGTCGGCGAGGTGGGCGTGCCGTTGCCGACGCCTCAGTGGACCAGCCACTACTCTCGAGCGTCCAGGCCCAAGACCTCGCCCAGCTGATACGAGATATTGTGCGAGAGGAGCTCCACCCACCGCCCCTAGCACCTCACCCTGGGGCTGCGGAGGGGGAGTCCTCTGTGGGACCACCCGACGGACGCTGCGCTGGACACGGGGGAGGGGATGGGCCGCCGCAGCCCCCACCTTCCTCCGATACTTCTATGCACGAGGCACCTTTGCCTGGAGGTGCACCAGCATCCCCACTGCAGCGCCACTCCGAGCTCTTTGGGCAGTTCCGGAAGCTGAAGCCCCCCTCCTTCAAGGGGGATGAGGACCCGACCGAGGTAGAGGACTGGCTTGAGCAGCTGGAGAAGATTTTCGACACCCTTCACCCCCCGGTGGAGTGTCGCGTGGCCTTTGCCACGTACCAGCTGGAGAGTGCGGCACACAGGTGGTGGAGGGCGGTCCGGGGACAGGAGAGGGACGAGCCGACCTGGGATCGGTTCGTCGCCCTCTTCTGCGAGCAGCACTTTCCCCAGACGTGGCAGGACCAGAGGAGGCAGGAGTTCCACACTCTCTGCCAAGGGACGATGATCATGAGCGCGTACCGCACGCGTTTCCTGGAGCTGTCCCGCTTTGCAGCGACAGTGGTAGCCACTGAGGAGGAGTGCCTTTGGAGGTTCACCGAGGGGCTCCGGCCTGCGATTCGGGGGTATGTCAAACCCCTGAAGCTGCCTACGTTTTCGAGGGTGGTGGGGGCAGCCATGACTTACGAGGAGACCAACCCGTCCACGCGAGACACTGATGGCGGGCGGAAGAGGCCCTTTCAGCCAGACTTTTCACAGGGTCAATGAGAGAGGAGGCACGTGGCGTCCGCAGGAGAGCCGTCACGTTTTACAGGGCCATCAGTGGCCTTTGGGGGCCCTCGACAGGGGCCAGTCGCCAGCACTAGACCCTTGCCCAGCCGACAGCAGGGACCCACTGAGGGCGGGAGTCGGGTTCCCCTCTGTTACCAGTGTGGCCAGCCGGGCCACATCAGGAGGGACTGCCCGTCTAGGGCAGGAGGTCAGCAGATACTTCCCGCGCAGAGCACTGGAGGCCGCGGTTCCCAGGCCAGCAGTGCCCGTCCGACGTAGTCACGAGGAGGGTACCGGCCAGCACCTGCCCATCCGACGCAGAGTGTGGCTGCTTCGTTTGCACCTAGTGCTGAGGGGCGTATCAACACCCTGACACACAGGGATGCCAGAGCTTCAGGCTCGGTAGTGGCAGGTATGGTTTCAGTTTCCGGCAGACTTGTTTACACACTTTTCGATTCCGGCGCTACGCACTCGTTTGTCGCAGCCAGTTTCGCAGTTAGTTTGGGCCAGGACTATACGCTGTTAGAGAATCCGTTCGTAATCAGAGGTCCGAGTGGTCAGTTGTTTGTAGCTGAGGAGGTGTACACGGATTGTGAGGTCAGCGTCGGGGGACATAGCCTGCCAGCTGACCTGATTATGATACAGATGGAGGACTTTGGCGTAATTCTGGGGATGGACTGGCTGTCCGCTTACCACGCCTTGGTAGACTGTTTTGAGAGGAAGATTGTCTTCTCCATGCTGTAGTTGCCTTCTTTCGAGTTTCACGGACTGCTAGTGGACGGAGGCTCCAGGTGCGTTTCGGCACTTCGGGCGGCGAGACTTTTGAGCCAGGGGTGTGAGGGCTTCCTAGCTTGTGTGGTGGCAGAGCCCAGCCCTGTGGCAGACTTCCAAAGCATCCCGGTGGTCAGAGAGTACCCTGACGTGTTTCCAGACAAGTTACCAGGACTACCGCCCGAGCGCGAGATCGAGTTTGAGATCTCACTAGTGCCAGGGACCAGCCCCATCTCCACCGCACCATACAGGATGGCACCGCTTGAGCTACGAGAACTCAAGTCTCAGTTGCAGGACCTTTTGGAGAAGGGTTTCGTGAGGCCCAGTGCGTCTCCCTGGGGAGCCCCGGTACTGTTTGTGAAGAAGAAGGATGGTACCCTACGCCTTTGTGTGGACTATCGACAGCTGAATAGGGTCACCATCAAGAACAGATATCCGCTTCCGAGGATCGACGACTTGTTTGACCAGTTGCGGGGTGCCACGGTGTTCTCCAAGATCGACTTGAGGTCTGGATACCACCAGTTGAGGATCAGGGAGGCAGACGTCTCCAAGACAGCTTTCTGCACTCGGTACGGACACTACGAGTTTTTGGTCATGCCGTTTGGGCTGACCAATGCCCCCGCTGCTTTCATGGACCTGATGAACCGGGTGTTTAGACCGTACTTGGACCAGTTCGTGGTGGTATTCATTGATGATGTACTCTTCTATTCTAGAGATCAGACGCAGCATGGACAGCACTTGCGGATGGTTCTGGACACTCTGAGACGACGTAGGCTGTACGCCAAATACAGCAAGTGCAAGTTCTGGTTGAGGGAGGTGACCTTCTTAGGTCATGTGATCTCTGGAGACGGCTTGGCGGTGGACCCAGCCAAGGTTGACGCAGTGCTCAGGTGGGAGAGACCGTGTTCAGTCACTGAGATTCGTAGTTTCCTGGGACTGGCAGGCTACTACAGACGATTCATCAGAGGTTTTTCACAGATCGCACGTCCTATGACACAGTTGACCCGGAAGGACGTGCCCTTCACTTGGACAGACGCCTGTGAGGCGTGTTTTCAGGAGCTGAAGGGGAGGTTGACCTTGGCTCCCGTGCTCACCATCCCTGACAGTAGTGGCGGGTTCGTTGTGTACACGGATGCCTCCTTGCAGGGGTTAGGAGGTGTGCTCATGCAGAGGGGTCACGTTGTTGCTTACGCTTCGCGGCAACTGAAGCCCCATGAGAATACCTACCCTACCCACGACCTGGAGTTGGCAGCTGTCGTCTTCGCGTTGAAGACCTGGAGGCACTACTTGTACGGTGAGACCTTCGAGATTTTCACAGATCACAAGAGCCTCAGATACCTTTTTGATCAGAAGGAGCTCAACATGAGACAGAGACGTTGGTTGGAGCTCCTGAAGGACTACGACTGTAGCATCTCCTACCACCCGGGAAAGGCCAATGTGGTGGCTGACGCCTTGAGCCGTAAGGCGCCCGCACACTTGGCCCGTTTACAGTTACAGAGTTGGAGCCTTTTGGAGGAGGTGGGCAGTTGGCGACCCCTGGAGTTATGCGGGCACTGTGGGGAAGTGACTGAGACACGACAGACTAGGCCAGAGCTGATAGACCTCATCCTCATAGGACAGATGGCCGATCCGTACTTGCAGTCCTTGCACGACAGAGTACTGTCAGGAGACCCAGGGGACTTCTCTTTCACAGACCAGGTGCTGCGCCTGAGGGGACGGTTGTGCATTCCCAGAGACGAGGAGATGTTGAGAGAGCTCCTGACTGAGGCACACGGTTCCAGATTCACCATACATCCCGGAAACACGAAGATGTACCACGACTTGAGACGCGAGTTTTGGTGGAGGGGGATGAAGCGGGATGTGGGTGAATTCGTGCAGCAGTGCTTAGTGTGCCAGCAGGTGAAAGCCGAGCATCAGAGGCCTGCAGGGCCGCTACAGCCGCTTCTAGTGCCAGAGTGGAAGTGAGAGAGCATCACCATGGACTTGGTGGTGGGCTTACCTGTTACCCAGCGAGGACACGACGCTGTCTGGGTAATTGTGGATAGACTGACGAAGACGGCACGATTCTTGCCGATCCGAGTCACTTTGGGACCAACACAGTTGGCAGAGAGGCATATCCGCGACGTGGTACGACTACACGGAGTTCCGCGGGAGATCGTATCAGACCGGGATACCCGCTTTACGTCCTAGTTTTGGGCTGAGTTTCAGTAGGCCCTGGGGACGCGGTTGAGGTTTACTACAACTTACCACCCCCAGACGCACGGACAGTCTGAGCGCACGATACAGACACTTGAGGACATTTTCCGTGCCTGTGTACTGGACTGGAGGGGCTCTTGGGAGGAGCACCTACCCCTGGCGGAGTTTGTATACAACAACAGCTATCACTCGAGCATCGGCATGGCTCCCTACGAGGCTCTGTACGGACGGAGGTGTACGGCACCCTTGAGTTGGGTTGAGGTGGGGACCAAGTGGGAGGTTGGCCCCAGGTTGAACCGGCAGAGTCAGGAGGTAGTCGAGCAGATCCACAGGCGACTCCGCACTGTCAGGAGCAGACAGAAGAGCTACGCAGATCGGAGACGCAGAGAGGTGCAGTTTGAGGTTGGGGACCACGTCTTTCTTCGTGTTTCACCCATGAAGGGCCTGCAGTGGTTTGGGGTGAGAGGGAAGCTCGCATCGAGGTTTGTTCGGCCCTTTGAGGTCCTGGAGCGGGTTGGACCCGTTGCTTACAGGCTTGCCCTCCCTCCCCAGCTTTCTAGTGTGCACGACGTGTTCCACGTGTCCAACCTCAGGAAGTACGTAGCAGATCCCAGTCACGTACTGAGTCACGAGAGCGTCGAGGTGGACGACAACCTGACCTACCCCGAGCGGCCAGTGCAGATTCTAGACCGAGCCGTCCGCAGTTTGAGACAAAAGCAAGTACCCCTGGTAACGGTTTTGTGGAGGAGCCAGCGGTACAAGGAGGCTACCTGGGAGCCCGAGGCAGCAATGTGGGAGCGGTACCCGGAACTCTTCGTGGGTACATATTTTCGGACCGACTTCGGTCCTCTTTGAGTTTGTTATGGTTATTATGACGTTTTTCTCGCACCCTAGTTAGCGCAAGTTTCGGGGACGAAACTTCCTTTGAGTTTGTTATATTGTTACGAACGCAGTCCAAGAAGTTTTTTAAGACGTCTGGGAGGTGGCCCAGACGTCTGGGATCTATTTTTTCGGTGGGATGCGGGGCTGCATCTGCGCGCAGGCGCGCTCAGACCCGCAACCGCCTTTCTCTCTTTTTCCCTCTCTCCTCCTGCGGTCGCAGTCTGCGCTCCCCCTATGTCTCGTTCTCTCTCTCTCTCTCCCCACGCGGCTTTAAAAAGCCACGCCCTCTCCCTCACTCTCATCACCTCTGCTCCTCCTCCATCTTCTTCCAGCGAGTGCGAGCGCGAGCGAGCGGCGGCAGCGGTAGCCGCGACGAGTGCGGGAGGAGGTGTTGCGCGAGGGAGGAGGCGCTCGGCCGTGAGGGCTCGAGCTTGCTGGGGCAGCGAGAGCCGGCCGGCGGGGGCGTAGCGGGTACAGAGTGACGCGGGAGGTCTGCTGCAGCTCGAGCAGCAGGCAGACGAGGCACGACGTGGCCGTGCGTCGTGGGCGGAGCGCACATCGAGCTCTGATTCTGGAAGTTTTTCCAGAATCAGACGTCTGGGCTTCCAACCAGACGACGGGGGAGACGTCTGGTAAGTAAGTTATTTTTCGACTTCTTCCTTTTCTGCGACCATCTGTACCGAGAGCGAGGAATGGGTACACGCAGGTTCTAAGATTAGCATCCAACGGGAATCAGACGTCTGGCAACGGTGCCAGACGACTGGAGGGACTTCTAGATGTCCGGGGTGACCATCGGACGTCTGGGAACTAGGCCAGACACCCCCGCAGGCTTCTGGACATCTGAAAGACTATGCAGGACAAGGTACCATCTGATCTCTATTTTTAAGACGTCTGGAAGAAGTTCCAGACGTCTGATTTTGCACTATTTCGTCGTTTTCGTCCCGTTTAGGGCCCATTCGGAGTCCGTTTTCCGCGTTTCGAGTTACGTCCTTTTCGGAATAAGATCCTCTACCCGTCTACAGTGATTAGATACTGTTTTGAGAAACTCCTTGTGTTTGATCCTTGTGATAGGACCCCTTTCCATTGCAGTCTCGGGGGTTGCGGAGGCACGCGGGATTCCCGACCACGCCCCCAGTACTCCTGTTGTAACTGGTAGAGTGGCTTTTAAGTTTATTAGTATAATCTGTTAAATTATGGAACCATAATTAGAACCTAGGACATTGCATGAATCCTAGGAATGAGAAACTAGAATGAATGGTAGATCCTAGGGTGTTGCATGAATCCTAGGGCTAGAAAACTAGATTGTATGATAGATCCTAGGGTATGGCATGAATCCTAGGATGGGAAAACTAGTGGAATATATGAATACTGCAGTCTTGGAAAAATGGAAAGGAACAAATAGCTGCCTGTAAATTGGTTTAACAGCTGCCTGTTATGAATAAATGAACATGATTGAGAATATGGGATGTATGAACGTGAAACTGGAAAGGTGAAACCTGAATGTGCTGAGTTAAAAGAGATGGAACCCTACGGGAATTAGGAGTAGAACTCCTGGCAAGTGAATGGAATAGAATTGGGGAAGTGAGCTGGCCCTTGAGTACGGAGTACCAAGGAGAGCGACTGTCCCCCTATTTAGTGCAGAGCGGAGCCAGCCGCCCCAGGCACCCGGGGTTAGGTCTGGCCACTTTGTACCGACTTGCTGGCCCTCGTGTACGTAGTACCGAGGAGAGCTACTAGTGTAGGGCGAGTACTAGCGACCCCACGGGCCCAGGGGTTCTGCTAGCTCACCTACACCGACTTGTTAGGCCCACTGGGCAAACCAGGGTAGTCAGGCAAGGGTGCGCGGACTGTGGAGGGGCAAGGCCCCTGTTTGGTTACTATGGAGGGGTTGGACCCCTGTTATTGAGAGGGCTCTGCCCTGTACTGGTTCCATGCTGTGCTTTGGGCGCACCCGTTAACGGAAACGACTGACCGCGTGCCAGTGCGGGTTAGCTACCTGTGTATTTATCGCGCGTGCCGTAGTTACCGTTACGTCTGTCCGTGACCTTGGGGTGGTTGACTGAGAGTAGGATCACCACGGGGGACTCTCCCGGCCAAGAGAGCACCACGTGCTACTTCTACTGTTCGGAAAAGACTGCAATCAAGATCGTTCCCACGAGGAACATTCGAGATCAAGTGAAGGATCTGAGAAATAGATAATTTGTGAAACAATAGAAAGACGTAAATAAAGGAAGAAAGAAAATAAAACAGCTACTGTACACCTTACTACTTCTTTAGTTTAGCTGCCACTCTACTCAGTGTTTCGCTGACGTGTTACACTCGTTACTTTTCAGGACCAGGTGTTGAGCAGCCAGGGTCAGCGGCTGCAGAGGACGCTGGGCCGAGTAGGGTCCAGTAGAGTTACCACTGCTCTTTTGTGCCCTTTTTGTTTCCATTGTAGTGAGTAGTTTTTGTTACTCTCTGTACTTTTCTTTACCCGCAGTTCTTGTTATGTTATAAATGTTGTTCTACTGTTGTGGTGGTACATGCTGTAGTAGTTCTTTTTCGTACTACTGTATTTTGTTACTGCTAGTTATATTTCTTGTTGAATGTGGTTTATTTTACTGCTCTTTTGGTTACTTCCTCGTTGGACGACTAGGTCTTGGGATTAATCTAGTCGGTCCGGTTCTCTTGTCTTGTAGGGACTCGGGAATCGGGTCATTACACAAGCTAAGGAAGTAAGGCTTGCATCAGGGGGTCTTTTATAGGACATAGGAGGTCATTCTAAGCTTGGAAACTAAGCTTGAAATCTTGGGAGCTTCACGCATAAGGAAACCCGAACCTTTGAAAGGTTCACATGAGGAATTGAGTAGGAATTAGAGCCCAAGATGCGGCTCAAATTGTATGGAAGCTCTTCATGATTCTTCATTCCAAATTTGGAAGGGTTTGTCCATGAAATCAGGGAGTAATCCCGAATTGAAGGTCGCCAGTGCGGTGGGTTTAGGAGTTATATAGGTATAGAGGTGGAGGGGACCTACTTGTGAAGAAGATGAAGTTATGAGGATTTTTGCAAAGATTTCAAAAGCTGAGGGGCTCTTTGTAAGAAAAAGAATTATAGTAGGATTAAAATGCAAACTAGGTTAAGATGATCTCTGATTGAACCTAAATTTTGGTACAAACCTAATTTGGATCCAAGGAATTTGATGGTGAAGTAATATTTAGATTTTGACTAAGTTTGACTGGGTAATTTGCGTAGAAATCCAAATTAAGGCAACTTCTGTCTGAGACTCTGTATTAGGTCAAAAATGGGTTCCAATAGTCAAATCAAAGGTATTAAACCTTATAGAATATTTTTATATAATTTTTATAAGGTTTAGGTGAATTTTATCCTGACTAGAACCTCAGTTATTTAAGCAGGTCTATTTTTAGAATTTCAGATGTCCAATAATTCTCAAAACGCATGAAAATCTATTTCTGTCTGCATGAACCCACTTATTAGACATTTATGACAATTTGACCTTCAATAAACCCCTGGGAAACCCCGTGATTGCTCTACATTTAGGATATTCTGTCAAAACTACAATTTTACCCCTATTTTAAAGTGTTTCTCTCAAAATGGATGTGTAGTGAATTATGGTCTTCTGACGGTTATATAGGAGCATTTAACTGTTGATTACAACTAATTAAAGCTAGATATGACTGATGATGACATTATCATCATCCTCGCTACCCAATACCCTCCTCCTCCTACTCCACCAACTCCTCGCCGCCAACTCCTCCTCCTCCTTGTCTCCTGCTGCCCTCCTCCTACCCTTCTCCTTGCCAACAATGTTCCTTAAGCTAAATGTATTATCACACTTTGTATTATTTTGAATTTGATATTTGAAGCTTTACTTCATATTTTGGATTTAATGTGTGTGGCTTGGTCTTTATTTAATAATTATTCATCTTTGAAAGATGCAATCAAGCAAATATAATATGCACTAGTGGTGACATGGGCTCATTGTTATTGTACCTTTTTTGTTGTGATATGAGGGAGTGTTTTGGTGGGGCGGGTTTGGGGGGGGGGAGGGGGTGGTAGGTCGACTTTTCGCTTAGCGTTATAGTATTTAAGTAGTGGAAAAATCGACGAATCAAAAATAATGAAAATAACCACTCGCAGAAGAGCGGGTCGTGTCCACAGGGAGGCAATGGTGCAATCAATACTTAATTATTTAATGTTATTTCGGATAGTGCGAAATTCCTTTTCAAATTGGACTTAAAATGTGAAGGAAAGTAGGTTTGTAATAACCTAAAAGGTTAAGGGTGTAAGTGCAGTTTTCCCTCACATAAATCCTCAATAAATTTAGGATGAATTAATGCAATTTTCATGTGATGTGTACTATAGACAATTAGTACTTAAATCAAGTCCAAAATCAATGTTTAAACTAGCCAATATTAATACCATGTAATTAAAAAGAATTGTGAATGCGTGAATGCAATTCTGCCAGAATATAATATTAATAAAAAAAATGAAATTTCCTGCAATGGCATTGAATGTAATTTCTAATTCAAACAAAAATAGAACTTTTCCTCTCTCTCTTCCTCGCGAGAGAGAGAGAGCACCGGTAGGGTAGTTGCGAGGCTCAGGAGGACGGCGAGGACAGGGGCTTTCCGACGGTGGCAGCGGCGGCGGAGGAGGTGGCCGGAGGTGGCCGGAGATGAAGAACGCCGGTCTGCTAGAGGGCGGCTGCTGCTTCGGTTGATCGAGCGGGCACGTGCGCCCACTGGTGCGCAGGCAAGAAGCTTCTGCTGGTGGCATGGAGGCGCGCTGGAGGAAGTCTGGCTGCAGCTGGCGGTGGGGCGCGCTGGAGGAAGTCTGGTGCGGGTGAGACGGTCTGCAGATTTGAAGGTGGGGGCGTGCGCGGGCGAGAGGGTGCTGGGGCGCGCAGTTTGCGTGCGGGCAGGTAGAGGGAGCGCCTGTAGGTGGCGTGCCTGCGCGCGAGCGGTAGGTGATGAGTAGCTGGTGTGCCGGCGCGCAAGCGGTAGGTGATGAGGGATGCTGGAGATGTCGTGTGGGCCGGCAAATGGTGTGCAGGATGGCAAATGAGCGGTGCGCGGTTGCAGGGAGATGGAAAGCGCTGGCGGGCGCGCGCTGGTGTGCTAGGGCGCTGTTGAACGTGTACGGACCTACGCTAACGTGTTTGGTTTTGGAAAACCTGTCGTTGTAGTTCGAAAGCGAAGAATTCGTGTTCAACAAATAAAATTTATACTGAAATTAAAATTTCGGGTCGAACACAGGGAGGCAGACGTTTGATTTAAAAACTACGCGTTTCTTTTTATTTGTTACAGAATAATTTAATTTAGAACTATCTAATTATTTACAATAAATAGAAGAGAGAGAGAGAGTAAGAGAGAAAGAGAATATTACACAGAGAAATCAAAATGAGATGTAGAATAAACAAGGAATTTTTGTATTGAAGAGATTGTTCGTTACAACTAGAAAGCATAAAATAATTACTCTAGAAAGCGATAAATTTACTCTAGAAAGCATTAAAAGAATGGAGAGAGAAATGTCCTCCTCGACGATTGCTTGGAGGACGAGTAGATTAATCTAGAAAGCAGTAAATCTATACTAGAAAGCGGTAAAAAGAATAGGGAGAGAGAAATCCTCCTCGACGGTTGCTTGGAGGATGAGCCGGACGGGACGACGCCTGGACGAAGGAGAACGAAGAGGGACGAAGGAGGACGAATCAGAAGAACGGGAACGAAGCAGCACGTTGTCGTCGTCGCGGGATCCACTTCTGAAGGGGAACGAAAATTGGACTTTATCTCGCGAGAAGCATCTCGGGTGTGGGACAAGCTTCTCTTGAGCTTTGGAGGGGTAGAGAGGAGAAAGAAGGGATGAGAATTTCGTATGGAGGGGGTCTCCTTTTATAGTTGGAAGGAGTGGGGGCAAAATGGACATTACATCTTCAAAATAATAAATAAGGGGTCTTTAGTGACGGATAAATCCGTCACTAAAGCCCCGACGTGGCCGTCGCCGCCGCGCCCACGCGCGTCTCCTCGGCTGCCCGCTCCTCAATGCTCGCGCACGTCCAGCGCTTTTCAGCCGTCTGATCGCGAGATCGGACGACTTAAAACGCATCCGCGCCCGCTGCAACCCACCCGCCCGCGCGTGCGATCGCGCGTTACGCGGGGCGTCCAATCGCGCGTCGGCGCTATCGGGCGCCCGCGACCACACGTTCTCCATCCGACGCTCCACGCGCCTCAATTACTCGCACCTCCAATCCCCTCGCCGCGGCTCGAACCCGCGCCCCGCGCTCGCGTAAGCGCTCTCGACCGCTGCGCTGCGGGACACGGATGGTCGAGCGCATGTTTTAAGAGCCGGGCGGCCACAGCCGTTGGATCTCCATCTAACGGCGGAGAGCGATTGGGCGGGGGCCTTCACAAAATGCCAGCGGCCGTTTGGGCGGCTGAGATGGCGCCACGTGGCGCCATCTTGGCTGTCCATCTTCTGGAAGTTGTAGATGGTGCCACGGATGTCGGATTGAGTCGATTTTTGTGTCGTTGGGCTGCGATCATCGATCCGAATTCATCCGTGCGGTCGGATTTTTCATATGAAGTGCGGATTTACACCATCCTGGCCCTTGATCTTCTAGGGTTCCCCGGTCTCTATCTGATGCTACGGATGCCTGATTAGGGTGATCTTGGAGTCGTTGAACTCCAATCGTCGCCCTGATCATATCCATACGGTTGGATCTTTGATCCGAGGCCCCGATAAAATGTTTTCCCTGTCCAAGCACATAAAAGGAGACAATTAACCTCCATTTTATTCAAACTACTCTAAATGCGAGATGATGCATGTTATGCAATATTTATATCATGAAATGCAATCCTATGCTTAAGAACATGCATAAATAGACATTTTAAGTAGTATAAATGTGTTTACATCATACCCTCATGCCTATCTTTTGCTAGTCCCTAGCAAAAACTATATGCTATTTATAAAAGAATTAGGTTAGATTATTTGGACCTGAGTTATTTTCAATCATTAAGAAATTGTCTACTTAGGAACTGAACTTTCAAAGACACAACAGTACCCGGGTATCAGCCAAAATGCAGATCGCCGCAAGCCCTCGCCTTATTCAAAGAAAATTTTCTTTTTCTCTTTTTACTCTTTTCTAATTTTTTTGGATTTTCAAATTTTAGGGTTTAAGAGTGGCTTTCTACAGCCATTCAACTCACCCAAGATTTGATGAGAACCCTAAGTTTTAAGCATCTTATTGTGATTGTGATAGAATCGTTGATCGGCAATTAGAACGGACTTCAGATTTCTACGCCTCTAGGTGACCTCAAAAAGAATTCTGCCTAAAGGTGTATCTTTACAACCGGTAGCTTTCTCCCTACTTTTATTTTTTAACGGGGTCAACACAAGGGTGAATCCAGTGTATATCTCCTCGGTTTATTCTACTTCTTCGCTTCTTCTTAAGTGTTTTGGGAATTTTTAGTGCATTTTCTGAGCTGGGTTCTGGACAGCCGGTCGATGAGCTGTTACCACCGACAACTTGCCAGCCATACTCATGCGGTGAAGTGTGGCTTATTTCTTTTCGTTCTTTTCTCCTTTTTCTTTTTGATTTCTTTTTTTTAAATAGGTGGCTTCCCTGATCTAAGATTTACCTAAAGGCAGCAAAAAAAAAAAAAGGTCCAGTGACTGGGCTCTGGACAACCTACCTATGGGCTGTTACCCACGATAACTTGCCAGCCATATCACCCTAGAAGGTTCATTAGCTACCCAATTTCCGTTATAATTGCCGAATAACGAGTCAGTGCAAAGAAAGTGTGTAGATGCTTAAAACTCAAAATTCCCTCAAATCAGAGGACGGGTTATTAAGTCGTGTACTTATCACCCAAACTTATTTATTTCAATTATAATAGAATTAAAATGGCGAGGACTCAAAGATAAATCCACATTTTAGTGGATACACAGGCTAATTAAGTCCAAAGACCTGAGGGGTCTTTGTGTTCAGATCTTAATGTAGTATTTCTTAAGATTGAAAATCTTCTTAAACCCAAATTCTCTTCCTAATTCTGATTTTTTTTTTATATATATAAAAGAAAATAAAATAAATCTACGGAGCTGACAAATGAATTCAGAGATAAATATCCATCCCCCCATGCCTATCTAATGCAATGTCCTCATTGTATTAAAAAGACATAAAACAAAGTGGAAAAGCGTAGAAAGCACCTGAATTGCGTGAATGTCATGTCCGCTCCGAGATGAAATCGAAAAAGAACTGTATATGTACTGAGTTTAGTGCCTTCAGCTAGGCGCACTATACAAAGAAAAGAAATGAAGAATTCACAAGTGCAGGTCAGAATTAATATAAACAGAAGAATCCTCCGACCTAACAACAGCGGTCCACAGATGTGGACCAGATTGTGGTGCAGACCCATCCCCCATAATCGAGAATATCTTAGGTTCTGGATAAAAATTACCCAAAACCTAAAATCAGAATGCAAGCGGGGTCGGGTCTGCGATTTATGAGGATGCAACCCAAGACCAAAAAGTCGGGTTACAGAGAATTGAAGCTCAAAAGGATAATCGGTGAATGTGTGCTTGGGTTTGACATCCTCGAAACAAATGTCGTAAGGGTTCTGATTTAATAGTTTCAGCTTAAAAGGATCCCTTCGACTCAATCTTCCATTTCCTCCAAAATTAACTTCCCAAATCAGAACTTCCCCCCTCCTATCCTCCTCATTCAGCGCATCAAATTCCAGGACCTCTTGTATATTCATCACCCCGTCTGCAATCTCCAAGTCTAAATGATGTGGCAGAATAAAAATTGACTTGGGTCTAATTATCTCAGAATTAGAATCATCAATAAGCTCAACAGGGTGTAACTGATAATCAGGACATTGAATTGATTCTTCCAGAAAATGCGATTCTGGATCCGTAATGTGTGCCCTAATAAGATCAGTGTTCTCAGTTATTGGGCTATCAATTGATCTATCAGATTCCTCAGGCCCAATCGTCTCACAGAAATCGTGTTCAGAAAACTCGCGTGAGACTTCGTAACTTTAATCTTCACCATCAGGATCCGTATCAATGTATGTCCCAAAATCATTTGTCACTTTGTGTTCCAAGGAGACATACGTTTCCTCGTAACCCGGCTGAGGGATCTCAGGTGAAGAAATCAGATCATCCTTAATTGGTTGTTTTAATTCAATCTGGTCAGCCTCGTAACATGTGTCCCCCCCAACAGGTGCCTGAGCGGGTTCTGTCATTGGCTTTCCTGAAGAGAGTTCATCCTGGGAATTATTCCAAGATTGAATCAAAGCAACCACGAATCTCATCCTCAATTTCGCTAATTTCCCAAGTAGAAACTCACCCGGGTTCTTATCCTTAACATCCTGGAGCCAATCCAACAAAGACTTGTTTAAATCATCAATCATTTCAATTAGGGGCTCCAATCTCTCAATGCAAGGTATTGGCTGAACTTCTAAAGATTGAATGATATTCCTCAAGTTAGCCAGAACCTTATCTTGAACCTGGTTAACCTGAACCAAATGAGTTGGTTCAGGGTTGGGCGGGTTTGGTCTCAATGCAGGGGAATTAACGAATTGAGATTCGTTATACCCTTCCTGATAATAGGTCATTTCAGCTTGTTGAAAAGATGGTGATGACCTAAAGGCAGTGAAATCAGAAGATGGGTAAGGATCGGTGTATCCTTCTTGATTGTAGATCGTATTATGCTGTTCATGAAAGGAAGACGATCTATAATCAATGTAGCTCTGAGAAGGATAAAAATCAAAATCAAAGTGTTCAGAGTTAGACCCTAAACACGGGGGTCCGAAATTGTATCCCCAATCCGAATTATCCCAACTAACTGATGGTCGATTACAATACGAGTTGGGATAATCGTCATGTTGAGGATAATTTACAACAGGAGGGAAAGAGCGGGAATACGTGAAATATGTGGAAGGATTCATGATACACGAGAGGAAGAAAGGTGCCCTGCAATACAAACAATCAAACCTGTCCTTAAATAGGCTAGCCTAAAGACCTACAAACTCTCAAAACCCGTCTTGAGATAAAGGAACGATTTGATCTACTTCCGTCTGTTCAATCCAACCAGTTAGAAGGAGGGACTGGGGAGAAGGTTCTTCCTTCGGCTTGCGCCTCCGGTTCCTAGTGTACCCCCCAGCCGCGATCGTTTGACTCTACTCCCCTAGCTAGACATTAGATTGAACAGTAGAAACAGACTAATCGAAAATAATCTCGTTCTGGGTTCTGAAGAGCCAGTCCAATCCTTAAGGCCAACGTCTACTTTGTTTTATTTAGGGCTAGGTTTGAATGTGCTTTGGAATGTGATGGGCCCTTCAAATGGGTTGTGCCCTTAATGATTGATTGATTTGTGTGTGAGTGCACAACCAGTGGTTTTCAAGCAAGATTGTTTTTGATGTGGTGAATTTTAAGATTCAAATCTTGCTTAGTAGCTTTTAGGATTCAACTTTAGGTGTTTTCAATCAAGTTTCGTTGGCACACCAAGTTTTACAAGCACAGGTGAAGATGTTTTCCTTTAAAGTTTAAAAAGAATGTGGAGTGCCTGGTAAATCCCTAAGAGTTGAACCTAATTGGCAGCTACTTGATGAGTTGATTTTATTTGAAGTTGTGCGGCCCAATCAACTCAAACAATTGGCCTGTTGCACCACTTAATTAGGCACACAAATGATTACCTAATCTGATTTCTACTCAATTATGTGTTTGGATGTGTGTACCGGCTCCTAAGCTTGGTTTACCGGTTGAGTTTGAAAATCAGATGAGGTTGTGTACCTCTGTGAGATTTTTTTTTTCTTTTTAATGTGGGGGTTGGGGTGAGTATGGGTGTCAAACAACAAACAATCTAACCTTAGAGTTTATAAAAACACCTAGGTTGATTGATGTTTGAGTTATTATGTGATGAAATGAAATCTAATGGGTGGGAGGTGGGGGTAACTCACAAAACCTTCTACAGCACTTTACTCCAATCTACCGCTTTTGCCTGCCTCAAAAGAGTACCTGCAATTACAATAAGAAAGGAGAAAAGTGAGGTAAATGATTTGTAAGTTACAAAATGCGAAGAGAAATCAAAGATCGTTGCCTCCCCGGCAACGGCGCCAAGATGTTGAACGTGTACGAACCTACGCTAACGAGATTGGTTTTGGAAAACCTGTCGTTGTAGTTCGAAAGCGAAGAATTCGCGTTCAACAAATAAAATTTATACTGAAATTAAAATTCCGGGTCGAACACAGGGAGGCAGACGCTTGATTTAAAAACTACGCGTTTCTTTTTATTTGTTACAGAATAATTTAATTTAGAACCATTTAATTATTTACAATAAATAGAAGAGAGAGAGAGTAAGAGAGAAAGAGAATATTACACAGAGAAATCAAAATGAGATGTAGAATAAACAAGGAATTTTTGTATTGAAGAGATTGTTCATTACAACTAGAAAGCATAAAACAATTACTCTAGAAAGCGATAAATTTACTTTAGAAAGCATTAAAAGAATGGAGAGAGAAATGTCCTCGACGATTGCTTGGAGGACGAGTAGATTAATCTAGAAAGCAGTAAATCTATACTAGAAAGCGGTAAAAAGAATAGGGAGAGAGAAATCCTCCTCGACGGTTGCTTGGAGGACAAGCCGGACGGGACGACGCCTGGACAAAGGAGAACGAAGAGGGACGAAGGAGGACGAATCAGAAGAACGGGAACGAAGCAGCACGTCGTCGTCGTCGCGGGATCCACTTCCGAAGGGGAACGAAAATTGGACTTTATCTCTTGAGAAGCATCCCAGGTGTGGGACAAGCTTCTCTTGAGCTTTGGAGGGGTAGAGAGGAGAAAGAAGGGATGGGAATTTCGTATGGAGGGGGTCTCCTTTCATAGTTGGAAGGAGTGGGGGCAAAATGGACATTACATCTTCAAAATAATAAATAAGGGGTCTTTAGTGACGGATAAATCCGTCACTAAAGCCCCGACGTGGCCGTCGCCGCCACGCCCACGCGCGCCTCCTCGGCTGCCCGCTCCTCAACGCTCGCGCACGTCCAGCGCTTTTCAGCCGTCCGATCTTGCGATCGGACGGCTTAAAATGCGTCATCGCCCGCTGCAACCCGCCCGCCCCCGCGTGCGATCGTGCGTTACGCGGGGCATCCAATCGCGCGTCGGCGCTATCGGGCTCCCGCGACCGCACGATCTCCATCTGACGCTCAACGCGACTCAATTACTCGCGCCTCCAATCCCCTCGCCGCGGCTTGAACCCGCGCCTCGCGCTTGCGTAAGCGCGCTCGACCGCTGCGCTGCGGGGCGCGGATGGTCGAGCGCATGTTTTAAGCACCGGGCGGCCACAGCCGTTGGATCTCCATCTGACGGCGGAGAGCGATCGGGAGGGGGCCTTCACAAAATGCCAGCGGCCGTTTGGGCGGCTGAGATGGTGCCATCTTAGCCGTCCATCTTCTGGAAGTTGTAGATGGTGCCACGGATGTCGGATTGACGCGATTTTTGTGTCGTTGGGCTGAGATCGTCGATCCGAATTCATCCGTGCGGTCGGATTTGTCATCTAAAGTGCAGATTTATACCATCCTGGCCCTTGATCTTCTAGGGTTCCCCGATCTCTATCTGATGCTACGGATGCCTGATTAGGGTGATCTTGGAGTCGTTGAACTCCAATCGTTGCCCTGATCATATCTATACGGTTGGATCTTTGATCCGAGGCCCCGATAAAATGTTTGCCCTGTCCAAACACGTAAAAGGAGACAATTAACCTCCATTTTATTCAAACTACTCTAAATGCGAGATGATGCATGTTATGCAATATTTATATCATGAAATGCAATCCTATGCTTAAGAACATGCATAAATAGATATTTTAAGTAGTGTAAATGTGTTTACATCAGGCGCGGCTACAGAGGTGGCGTGCGGGCGCTGTGGGGTGAAGGCGCGCGGTGGGGCAGGTGCGGTGAGGAGCGCCTGCAGGTGGCGTGCGGGCGCTATGGTGGCTGAGGGAGAGAGCATGGGCACAGTGCATGCGGTGGAGTTTTTCCCCGTAAGGGGGGAGATTCCCCTTGTGCACGTCGCCTCTTCACTTTTAAATCCTCTCTCTCCCTCAGTGCGCCAATCCAGGGATTTGCAAATCCCTTTCTGTTTTTGGCCGGCCACCATTGGAGAAGATAGCCCCAATGGCCGGCGGGGGAGGGGGAAAAGAATCGAATGTTTGGGGAAATTATCCCCCCACCCTTGTTCTTTCTGGTTTTATTACCTGCACACAAAAATAATAAAATAATTAAGTTATAGAATGTTATAAACTCAAATTATAACGCATACAAATATTCTATAACTTAATTGCCATTATTAACACCCTTAAACTATACGATTAAATATACTTAGGCTTAATATTAGTTCATTTTAATGGACTCATCAAATACCCCCATGCCTAAGTTTTGCTAGTCCCTAGCAAAAATGAATAATAGAAGTAATCAGAAGACTCCTTCTGATCTTATTTCAAAACTTTAGAAATCCAGACAAATGTGAAGTGCTGATAACCTAGGTAACGGATCCAAGTGAAAGAGCCGATTCGCATTGGGAGTTCATACATCACCCTTGGCAAAAATTCCTGTCGAGATAGGCAACCACTTCCCTCGGGGATAAAGCAGACGATAATCTGAAATTTGACCCTGGCGCTTGGCTTAGGTAGGAGATAATAAGTTGAATGGATTTGTAGTTGGTGGCACACACTCTACTGGTGCTACATATAGTCTAGTACTGCAGACTCTAGCTCTCTAGACTATTAGACAAGTCAACTCTGAGAGAGGCTACATAACTGTGCTCTCCTGATGTTCTTGGGCACTCTCTTTTTTTTTTTCTGAGATCACGAATCTCGCCAGAATTAGAAATTATACTCACTATTTGGTGGCCTCACATGGCATCTACACTTCAATTAAAGTCCTAATAACTCTATAACTAAGTTAGAGTCCTCAACCAGTATTCAGGCGATCAGAAATACTAGAAGGTGGGTATGGGTCATATTTGGTAGAACGCAATAGGTGTTCTGTTGCCTCAGAAACATTAGAAACTTCGACCTTTTTTTTTTTTTGTAATATAACTTTTTTTTTCTTTTTCTTCTTTTCTCTCTCTCTCTTTTTTTGTTTTATTTCTTCTTGTTTTTGTTTCTTTTTCAATCAGCACAACACGATATGGACTTTTATTTATGAGGCATTATTAGGGATGATGACGGTCAAGAGGAAGTTGTGTGGCTTATTTGGTGGAAATGCCTATTCTCGGCACCGGGAAAGAATGGATAGGACAGGCGTATTTCTGACCTTTGACACTATTACCCTCCTTCAGTTGAGGACTCTATGAAGGACAGTCATAACCATACACCATAGTTATAGCTTTATTAAGACTCAATCTCTGTGTATCTGCCTTATTTGGTGACTCTCAATTCACTCAAAGTACGCACCCAGAAATAGAGAGTGAAAACTACGCCTAACTCTGAAGTATCATCATCTAATTATCTATAACTTAAGAGACCTTGCACTAGACTTAGCATACCAGTAATCTCTCTACTTCTTCTCATAAATATGAGGTGGATTTACTAGAAGATAGTATGCCTGACTCTCTATGAACTGTCCAAGGGTTCAGTAGACTACAAATGCTCATTGGTTTTCCTCAAGGATCCATTACCAAATCTACGTGCACGTGAAATAAATGCACTGGATTCTAAACTTAAGAATTAATCCAGAAGAAGAACTTCCAATAACAAAGGTATTTTGCTAAGGACTAACCCATTCAGCTCTTTTCTCTTTTTTTTTTTTATACTAACCTAAATGCATAAATACTTCCTAAAATGCAAATGCACTCCCCCATGCCTAAATCCTACAATGTCCCCATTGTAAAATTAAAACAGGAGGAGAAAGGAAAAATATCACCTGACACAATTTGCTGGGTTGCCTCCCAACAAGCGCTGCATTTTCTGTCAGCAGCCAGACTTAAAAGGAACCTGTAAGTCGAGTTCCAAACAGAAAAGTTTAGGCCCTAAGAATATGCGTAACAGTGCAGGCCTAGAAAATAGGTAACCACGGATGTTGGAGAGTTGATGATGCAATGTAATTCCAAATGCTCGCCAAAAGATATGAAAGCGAAAAACCTCGTTGGCTACCTTGGGAGGTCTAGGGATAATAAATGGAATATGAAAAGGGACCTCCCAAAACGGAATAGGTGGAGGATAACAAGGATCCTCCAGAGCAGGACGAGTTTTAAAAGATATACACATTATTAGTTCAAACCCTTGAATGGCGAGAGTAAAAGTACAAGCATCAATCCAAACTCGCCATTCTACCCTAGGATGTACTAGCCTGATATGTTCTCCAGCAAGAATGTACATGAGAAGAGATCTGAGCCAAGGATCGGTAAGGGAGTATAAGGGTTGTTTGTAGTGTTGGAATGTAATGGTTAAGTCCAATGAGGGCTTAGTAGGTGTTAGGTCCAATTCCAACAATGATTCGAATTGTGTACACTCCCTGGTAGTAGACAACTTCAAGTTATCCTGCCTAGCATTAATGATCGGAGTCATATTTGAATCAAGGGTAGACTCCAAATTACAACTTTCTAATGGCAGGGTCAAAATGTAAGAATCATTATCATTCAGCTCATCCCCAGATTCGTTTGGTTCACTGAAATATTTGTCGGGGTGTATATGTGATTCATTAGGAGTTGGATGAGTATCCTCAATTATTTCTAAAAGAGGATCAGTCTTAATATTTTGGAGGAAGCCTATATCATTGAATTCGTTATTGTTCTCAGGGTATAAATCCTCAAATGTCGTGTTTTGTCCCTGAGGGTATCCCATAAACTTCTCATTTTGTTTGTCCTCCTCTAATATCAACTCCTGTTTTGATGGAGGATGACTCTCAAAAGAAAGGAGGAATCTAGATTTAATCATATTATTTCTATCGTCTGGAGCTAAAGCCTCAAATGATAAATAATTCTCCTGTGATTCACTCCAGATTTTTAGTCCAGGTTCCTCTGTTGGGGCATCCTTATCCTCTGAATTAGACTCTTCATATCCCTGAGACCAGAATTGATCATCCTCCATTCCCTTAGGGTCACCTTCATTAGGTACATTTGAATTCTCAGGATATTGAATGATAGGTGTTGATTCCCTAAGTGGAGGGTCAGGAGTAGGCTCACTAAGAGTAGAATGGGAATCCACCAAATAATCAAGAGGGGAAGTGATAGAAACAATAATTTCCTCTTGCTTTTGACTCCAATATAGTTCAGGTGGATAATCACTATGATTGTTGTCCTCTAGTGGCTGCGTCCCATTGGGAGAGTCTAAGTGATCGCTACATGAAATTGGATCGCTATTGTCATTAAGTACCTCAGAATTATTTTCATGATCATGATTGGATGGGCAGGGATCAGGATTATTGGGAACCGTGTAGCTAAGTTGTCTTATTTCCTCATTTAATTGTTGACTATTCCTCAACATCTCTCCCATTGATTCCATTATTTCCTTTTGTTGTTTTTGCATTTCTATCATAAAAGAGGAGATGCTACTATTATCAGGTTGGGGAGGATAGTCAATTTCAGGCTCTGGTTGCCTAAGGGTATCGGTGCAGCCTCGACACGGAAAATCATGAAGGGTGGGAGGGTTGGGCATTTGCATGGAAGTAGAGATTTCAGGATTGGAAAATCCCACTCCTAGGCTCTGCTCAAAAGTGGGAGTTATCAAGCCAGTACTCCTAGGGTAAGAATGAGAATGATCCCATGAATTATCAATGTACTCATCAAAGGATGGATACGCTCAGAGCATGGGATCTTGATTAAAAGATGGGAAGTATTGACTCTGATAATCTAAGTGATAGGAGTAAGAGTAATCTATTTCTTTAAGCAAAACAATTTTAACTCTCTTAGGATTTAGTAAAATTCAGCAGAAAACTTCCTAAAGAGTTCTAATGTCAAAGCAAACGCAAATTCAACGGGACCTGTTTTTAGTAGATTGTAGGTCTTAGAGTTATATGTTTAGTTGGTGGCCAAACAAGTTTTGCAAAAAATTACGCTTCCTAGGCCAACCTTCGCTGGTGCCTATAACCTACTCGCAAGGGATGGAAGTCTCGAATCGAGCCCACACACGAGGAACCGAAGTAACTTGGTGGATAGGCTTGTTGATTTCCGACTAACTTCCCTTGTGGTGCAAAAGAGGAGAGGTAGAAATTTATCTAGTGACCTTATGTGAGGTGCACAATGTCTCAAGTGTGCAAGCATACAATCGTGTTTAAATTCCGCAAACAGGATCCTTTTGCATATAATTTTCAGTCACAGATTTTAAAGTCCAACCTCTTAATAGTCCCAATTTGTTTAAAGTGACCACTGAATTAATTTGATTCAAGCACTTTAGTGGTCTTAGATTTAGGTTTAATGCATATGCATGACAAGTAATTAATGCTTAAGAGAAGACGTACCTTACTCCAGCTTTCTTCGTGCAGTAATGAATGCAATGCAATAGAAAATAAACTAGATGCTGCTCATTCAGTCCTAGATGATCGTCCTATAGATATGCAGCTTCTAGCAGGCATTTCGATTTTTTTTTAAAATAATAATAACAAACAGACCTAATCTAACTAACTAACTGAAATGCAGTTTAAAATAGTTCAAATAATCCTATAATCTAAATAAATGGGAACACATTCCCAAAAATACCCAACAAGGGCCCAAAAGATAGTAATTTAAATTCTAATGTCTATCTAACTAAATCTAACTAAGACCTACTGCCTAAATCAGAAATAGGCTTCTCCGTAAGCCTAAATGCGTGGGATCAAGGCCCACGTATTCTTGTTGTTATCCTCCAGGTGGCGTCAAGGTCCACCAAAAAGATCGTCTCCACCGTGCGCGTTGTTCACGTTCAAAGTAGTCGCTTTGCTGCGCCTCGTTGCCGTGTCAGATTCCTTGCAAAATAATAAAGATGATTAGATAATTTCGCAACTCAAAAGATTTAAAAATAATAAAGTAAATCTATTGCATCTGTTGCCTCCCCGGCAACGGCGCCAATTTGGTAGGTCGACTTTTCGCTTAGCGTTATAGTATTTAAGTGGTGGAAAAATCGACGAATCAAAAACAATGAAAATAACCACTCGCAGAAGAGCGGGTCGTATTCACAGGGAGGCAATGATGCAATCAATACTTAATTATTTAATGTTATTTCGGATAGTGCAAAATTCCTTTTCAAATTGGACTTAAAATGTGAAGGAAAGTAGGTTTGTAATAACCTAAAAGGTTAAGGGTGTAAGTGCAGTTTTCCCTCACATAAATCCTCAATAAATTTAGGATGAATTAATGCAATTTTCATGTGATGTGTACTTGTTGAACGTGTACGAACCTACGCTAACGAGATTGGTTTTGGAAAACCTGTCGTTATAGTTCGAAAGCGAAGAATTCGCGTTCAACAAATAAAATTTATACCGAAATTAAAATTCCGGGTCGAACACAGGGAGGCAGACGTTTGATTTAAAAACTACGCGTTTCTTTTTATTTGTTACAGAATAATTTAATTTAGAACCATCTAATTATTTACAATAAATAGAAGAGAGAGAGAGAGTAAGAGAGAAAGAGAATATTACACAGAGAAATCAAAATGAGATGTAGAATAAACAAGGAATTTTTGTATTGAAGAGATTGTTCATTACAACTAGAAAGTATAAAACAATTACTCTAGAAAGCGATAAATTTACTCTAGAAAGCATTAAAAGAATGGAGAGAGAAATGTCCTCCTCGATGATTGCTTGGAGGACGAGTAGATTAATCTAGAAAGCAGTAAATCTATACTAGAAAGCGGTAAAAAGAATAGGGAGAGAGAAATCCTCCTCGGCGGTTGCTCGGAGGACGAGCCGGACGGGACGACGCCTGGACGAAGGAGAACAAAGCGGGACGAAGGAGGACGAAGCAGAAGAATGGGAACGAAGCAGCACGCCATCGTCGTCGCGGGATCCACTTCCGAAGGGGAACGAAAATTGGACTTTATCTCGCGAGAAGCATCCCGGGTGTGGGACAAGCTTCTCTTGAGCTTTGGAGGGGTAGAGAGGAGAAAGAAGGGATGAGAATTTCGTATGGAGGGGGTCTCCTTTTATAGTTGGAAGGAGTGAGGGCAAAATGGACATTACAAGTTGAAAATAGTAAATGAGGGGTCTTTAGTGACGGATAAATCTGTCACTAAAGCCCCTAACATGGGCGACGTGGGCGGCTCGCGCGCGCCTCCTTGCTTGCTCGCGCCCTCAACGGCTTCGCACATCCGCGAAGTCTCAGCCGTCCGATCGCGAGATAGGACGGCTTAAAATCGTGCCTTCACCGTTGCCACCCGCCCGCCTGTGCGTGCGATCGCTCGTTCACGCGCGCGTTCAATCGCGCGTCGGCGCTATCAGGCGCGCGCGGCCGTTGGATCGCGATCGTGCGGTCGATTGGAGGCGCGCCATCGCTCCAATTTCTGCGTGGCGAGGCTCGAACGCGCGTCCCTGCTTCGCGTTAGAGCGCTCGACCGCTGCGCTGCGGTCGCGTTTGTGTCGAGCGCCTGACTTCAGCGCGGACGCGTCGCAGCTGTTGGATCGAGATCCAACGGCGGAGAGGAGACGGGTGCGCGGTCTTCACAAGATGCAAGCGGCCGTTTGGGCGGCTGAGATGGCACCACGTGGCGCCATCTTGGCCGTCCATCTTCTGGAAGTTGTAGATGGTGCCACGGATGTCGGATTGACTCGATTTTTGTGTCGTTGGGTTGCGATCGTCGATCCGACTTCATCTGTGCGGTCGGATTTGTCATCTGAAGTGCGGATTTACACCATCCTGGCCCTTGATTTTCTAGGGTTCCCTGGTCTCTATCTGATGCTACGGATGCCTGATTAGGGCGATCTTGGAGTCGTTGAACTCCAATCGTCGCCCTGATCATATCCATACAGTTGGATCTTTGATCCGAGGCCCCGATAAAATGTTTGCCCTGTCCAAGCACATAAAAGGAGACAATTAACCTCCATTTTATTCAAACTATAAATGCGAGATGATGCATGTTATGCAATATTTATATCATGAAATGCAATCCTATGCTTAAGAACATGCATAAATAGACATTTTAAGTAGTGTAAATGTGTTTACATCATACCCCCATGCCTATCTTTTGCTAGTCCCTAGCAAAAACTATATGCTATTCATAAAAGAATTCGGTTAGATTATTTGGACCTGAGTTATTTTCAATCATTAAGAAATTGTCTACTTAGGAACTGAACTTTCAAAGACACAACAGTACCCGGGTATCAGCCAAAATGCAGACCACCTCAAGCCCTCGCCTTATTCAAAGAAAAATTTCTTTTTCTCTTTTGACTCTTTTCTAATTTTTTTTGGATTTTCAAATTTTAGGGTTCAAGAGTGGCTTTCTACGACCATTCAACTCACGCAATATTTGATGAGAACCCTAAGTTTTAAGCATCTTATTGTAATTGTGATAGACTCGTTGACCGGCAATTAGAACGGACTTTGGATTTCTACGCCTCTAGGTGACCTCAAAAAGAATTCTGCCTAAAGGTGTATCTTTACAACCGATAGCTTTCTCCCTACTTTTATTTTTTTAACGGGGTCAACACAAGGGTGAATCCAGTGTATATCTCCCCGGTTTATTCTACTTCTCCGCTTCTTCCTAAGTGTTTTGGGAACTTTTAGTGCATTTTCTGAGCTGGGTTCTGGACAACCGGTCGATGAGCTGTTACCACCGACAACTTGCCAGCCATACTCGTGCGGCGAAGTGTGGCTTATTTCTTTTTGTTCTTTTCTCCTTTTTCTTTTTGATCTTTTTTTTTTTTAAATAGGTGGCTTCCCTGATCTAAGATTTACCTAAAGGCAGCAAAAAGAGAAAGGTCTAGTGACTGGGCTTTGGACAACCTACCTTTGGGCTGTTACCCACGATAACTTGCCAGCCATATCACCCTAGAAGGTTCATTAGCTACCCAATTTCCGTTAGAATCGCCGAATAACGAGTCAGTGCAAAGAAAGTGTGTAGATGATTAAAACTCAAAATTCCCTCAAATCAGAGGGCGGGTTGGTAAGTCGTGTACTTATCACCCAAACTTATTTATTCCAATTATAATAGAATTAAGATGGCAAGGACTCAAAGACAAATCCACATTTTAGTGGATACACAGGCTAATTAAGTCCAAAGACCTGAGGGGTCTTTGTGTTCAGATCCTAATGTAGTATTTCCTAAGATTGAAAATTTTTTTAAACCCAAATTCTCTTTCCTAATTCTGAAATTTTTATTTTTTTATTTTTTTATAAAAGAAAATAAACAAATCTACAGAGCTGACGAATGAATTCAGAGATGAATATCCACCCCCCCATGCCTATCTAATGCAATGTCCTCATTTTATTAAAAAGACATAAAACAGAGTGGAAAAGTGTAGAAAGCACCTGAATTGCGTGAATATCAGGTCCGCTCCAAGATGAAAATGAAAAAGAACTGTATAAGTGCTGAGTTTAGTGCCTTCAGCTAGGCACACTATACAAAGAAAAGAAATGAAGAATTCACATGTGCAGGTCATAATTAGAATGAACAGAAGAATCCTCTGACCTATCAGCTGAGGTCCACAGATGTGGACCAGATTGTGGTGCAGACCCACACCCCATAATCGAGAATATCTTAGGTTCTGGATAAAAATTACCCAAAACCTAAAATCAGAATGTAAGCAGGATCGGGCCTGCGATTTCTGAGGATGCAATCCAAGACCAAAAAGTCGGGTTACAGAAAATTGAAGCTCAAAAGGATAATCGTTGAATGTGTGCTTGAGTTGAACATCCTCGAAACAAATGTCGTAAGGGTTCTAATTTGATGGTTTCAGCTTAAAAGGAACCCTTCGACTCAATCTTCCATTTCCTCCAAAATTAACTTCCCAAATCAGAACTTCCCCGCTCCTATCCTCCTCATTAAGTGTATCAAATTCCAAGACCTCTTGTATATTCATCACCCCGTCTGGAATCTCCAAGTCTAAATGATGTGGCAGAATCAAAATTGACTTGGGTCTAATTATCTCAGAATTAGAATCATCAATAAGCTCAACAAGGTGTAACTGATAATCAGGGCATTGAATTGATTCCTCCAGAAAATGTGATTCTGCATCCGTAATGTGTGCCATAATAAGATCAGTTTCCTTAATTATTGGGCTATTAAATGATCTATCAGATTCCTCAGGCCCAATTGTCTCACAGAAATCGTGTTCAGAAAACTCGCGTGAGACTTCGCAACTTGAATCTTCACCATCAGGATCCGTATCAATGTATGTCCCAAAATCAGTTGTCACTTTCTGTTCCAAGGAGACATACGTTTCCTCGTAACCCGGCTCAGGGATCTCAGGTGAAGAAATCAAATCATCCTTAATTGGTTGTTTTAATTCAATCTAGTCAGCCTCGTAACACGTGTCCCCCCCAACAGGTGCCTGAGCGAGTTCTGTCATTGGCTTTCCTGAAGAGAGTTCATCCTGGGAATTATTCCAAGATTGAATCAAAGCAACCACGAATCCCATCCTCAATTTCGCTAATTTCCCAAGTAGAAACTCACCCGGGTTCTTATCCTTAACATCCTGGAGCCAATCCAACAAGGACTTGTTTAAATCATCAATCATTTCAATCAGGGGCTCCAATCTCTCAATGCAAGGTATTGGCTGAACTTCTAAAGATTGAATGATATTCCTCAAGTTAGCCAGAACCTTATCTTGAACCTGATTAACCTGAACCAAATGAGTTGGTTCAGGGTTGGGCAGGTTTGACATCAATGTAGAGGAATTAACGAATTGATATTCGTTATACCCATCCTGATAATAGGTCATTTCAGATTGTTCAAAAGATGGTGATGACCTAAAGGCAGTGAAATCAGAGGATGGGTAAGGATCAGTGTATCCTTCTTGATTGTAGATCGTATTAGGTTGTTCATGAAAGGAGGACGATCTATAATCGATGTAACTCTGAGAAGGATAGAAATCAGAATCAAAGTGTTCAGGGTTAGACCCTAAACACGGGGGTCCGGAATTGTATCCCCAATCCGAATTATCCCAACTAACTGATGGTCGATTACAATACGAGTTGGGATAATCATCATGTTGAGGATAATTTACAACAGGAGGGAAAGAGCGGGAATGCGTGAAATATGTGGAAGGATTCATGATACACGGGAGGAAGAAAGGTGCCCTGCAATACAAACAATCAAACCTGTCCTTAAATAGGTTAGCCTAAAGACCTACAGACTCTCAAAACCCGTCTTGAGATAAAGGAACGATTTGATCTACTTCCGTATGTTCAATCCAACCAGTTAGAAGGAGGGACTGGGGAGAAGGTTCTTCCTTCGACGTGCGCCTTCGGTTCCTAGTGTACCCCCCAGCCGCGATCGTTTGACTCTGCTCCCCTAGCTAGACATCAGATTGAACGGTAGAAACAGACTAATCGAAAATAATATCGTTCTGAGTTCTGAAGAGCAAGTCCAATCCTTAAGGCCAACGTCTACTCTGTTTTATTTAGGGCTAGGTTTGAATGTGCATTGGAATGTGATGGGGCCTTTAAATGGGTTGTGCCCTTAATGATTGATTGATTCGTGTGTGAGTGCACAACCAGTGGTTTTCAAGCAAGATTGTTTTTGATGTGGTGAATTTTAAGGTTCAAATCTTACTTAGTAGCTTTTAGGATTCAACTTTAGGTGTTTTCAATCAAGTTTCATTAGCACACCAAGTTTTTGCAAGCACAGGTGAAGATGTTTTCCTTTAAAGTTTAAAAAGAATGTGGAGTGCCTGGTAAATCCCTAAGAGTTGAACCTAATTGGCAGCTACTTGATGAGTTGATTTTATTTGAGGTGGTGCGGCCCAATCAACTCAAACAATTGGCCTGTTGCACCACTTAATTAGGCACACAAATGATTACCTAATCTGATTTCTACTCAATTATGTGTTTAGATGTGTGTACCGGCTCCTAAGATTGGTTTACCGGTTGAGTTTGAAAATCAGATGAGGTTGTGTACCTCTGTGAGATTTTTTTTTTTTTTCTTTTTAATGTGGGGGTTGGGGTGAGTATGGGTGTCAAACAACAAACAATCTAACCTTAGAGTTTATAAAAACACCTAGGTTGATTGATGTTTGAGTTATTATGTGATGAAATGAAATCTAATGGGTGGGAGGTGGGGGGTAACTCACAAAACCTTCTACAGCACTTTACTCCAATCTACCGCTTTTGCCTGCCTCAAAAGAGTACCTGCAATTACAATAAGAAAGGAGAAAAGTGAGGTAAATGATTTGTAAGTTACAAAACGCGAAGAGAAATCAAAGATCGTTGCCTCCCCGGCAACGGCGCCAAGATGTTGAACGTGTACGAACCTACGCTAACGAGATTGGTTTTGGAAAACCTGTCGTTGTAATTCGAAAGCGAAGAATTCGCGTTCAACAAATAAAATTTATACTGAAATTAAAATTCCGGGTCGAACACAGGGAGGCAGACGCTTGATTTAAAAACTACGCGTTTCTTTTTATTTGTTACAGAATAATTTAATTTAGAACCATTTAATTATTTACAATAAATAGAAGAGAGAGAGAGTAAGAGAGAAAGAGAATATTACACAGAGAAATCAAAATGAGATGTAGAATAAACAAGGAATTTTTGTATTGAAGAGATTGTTCATTACAACTAGAAAGCATAAAACAATTACTCTAGAAAGCGATAAATTTACTCTAGAAAGCATTAAAATAATGGAGAGAGAAATGTCCTCCTCGACGATTGCTTGGAGGACGAGTAGATTAATCTAGAAAGCAGCAAATCTATACTAGAAAGCGGTAAAAAGAATAGGGAGAGAGAAATCCTCCTCGGCGGTTGCTCGGAGGACGAGCCGGACGGGACGACGCCTGGACGAACTAGAACGAAGCGGGACGAAGGAGGACGAAGCAGAAGAACGGGAACGAAGCAGCACGCCGTCGTCGTCGCGGGATCCACTTTCGAAGGGGAACGAAAATTGGACTTTATCTCGCGAGAAGCATCTCGGGTGTGGGACAAGCTTCTCTTGAGCTTTGGAGGGGTAGAGAGGAGAAAGAAGGGATGAGAATTTTGTATGGAGGGGGTCTCCTTTTATAGTTGGAAGGAGTGAGGGCAAAATGGACATTACAAGTTGAAAATAGTAAATGAGGGGTCTTTAGTGACGGATAAATCCGTCACTAATGCCCCTAACGTGGGCGACGTGGGTGGCTCGCGCGTGCCTCCTCGCTTGCTCTCGCCCTCAATGGCTTCGCATGTCCGCGAAGTCTCAGCCGTCCGATCGCGAGATCGGACAGCTTAAAATCGCGCCTTCACCGCTGCCGCCCGCCCGCCTGTGCGTGCGATCGTGCGTTCACGCACGCGCGGCGCTATTGGGCGCGCGCGACCGTTGGATCGCGATCGTGCGGTCGATTGGAGGTGCGCCACCGCTCCAATTTCTGCGTGGCGAGGCTCGAACGTGCGTCCCTGCTTTGCGTTAGAGCGCTCGACAGCTGCGCTGCGGTCGCGTTTGTGTCGAGCGCCTGACTTCAGCGCGGGCGCGTCGCAGCCGTTGGATCGAGATCCAACGGCGGAGAGGAGACGGGTGCGCGGTCTTCACAAGATGCAAGCGGCCGTTTGGGCGGCTGAGATGGTGCCACGTGGTGCCATCTTGGCTGTCCATCTTCTGGAAGTTGTAGATGGTGCCACGAATTTCGGATTGACTCGATTTTTGTGTCGTTGGGCTGCGATTGTCGATCCAGATTCATCCATGCGGTCGGATTTGTCATCTGAAGTACGGATTTACACCATCCTGGCCCTTGATTTTCTAGGGTTCCCCGGTCTCTATCTGATGCTACGGATGCCTGATTAGGGCGATCTTGGAGTCGTTGAACTCCAATCGTCGCCCTGATTATATCCATACGGTTGGATCTTTGATCTGAGACCCGATAAAATGTTTGCCCTGTCCAAGCACATAAAAGGAAATAATTAACCTCCATTTTATTCAAACTACTCTAAATGCGAGATGATGCATGTTATGCAATATTTATATCATGAAATGCAATCCTATGCTTAAGAACATGCATAAATAGATATTTTAAGTAGTGTAAATGTATTTACATCAGTACTATAGACAATTAGTACTTAAATCAAGTCCAATATCAATGTTTAAACTAGCCAATATTAATACCATGTAATTAAAAAGAACTGTGAATGCGTGAATGCAATTTTGCTAGAATATAATATTAGTAAAAAAAATGAAATTGCCTGCAATGGCATTGAATGTAATTTCTAATTCAAACAAAAACAGAGCTTTTCCTCTCTCTCTTCCTCGCGAGAGAGAGAGAGCACTGGTGGGGTTGTTGCGAGGCTCAGGAGGACGGCGAGGACGGGGGCTTTCCGACGGTGGCAGCGGCGGCGGCGGAGGTGGCCGAAGGTGGCCGGAGATGAAGAACGCCGGTCTGCTGGAGGGCGGCTGCTGCTTTGGCTGATCGAGTGGGCGCGTGCGCCCACTGGTGCGCAGGCAGGAAGCTCCTGCTGGTGGCGTGGAGGCGCGCTGGAGGAAGTCTGGCTGCAGCTGGCGGTGGGGCGCGCTGGGGGAAGTCTGGCTGCAGCTGGCGGTGGGGCGCACTGGAGGAAGTCTGGCGCGGGTGAGACGGTCTACAGATTTGAAGGTGGAGGCGTGCGCGGGCAAGAGGGTGCTGGGGCACGTGGTTTGCGTGCGGGCAGGTAGAGGGAGCGCCTGTAGGTGGCCTGCCGGCGCGCGAGCGGTAGGTGATGAGGGACGCTGGAGATGTCGTGCGGGCCGGCAGATGGTGTGCAGGATGGCAGATGAGCGGTGCGCGGTTGCAGGGAGATGGAAAGCGCTGGCGGGCACGCGCTGGTGCGCTAGGGCACGGCTACAGAGGTGGCGTGCGGGTGCTGTGGGGTGAAGGCGCGCGGTAGGGCAGGTGCGGTGAGGTGCGCCTGCAGGTGGCGTGTGGGCGCTGTGGTGGCTGAGGGAGAGAGCATGGGCACAGTGCATGCAGTGGAGTTTTTCCCCGCAAGGGGGGAGATTCCCCTTGTGCACGCCGCCTCTTCACTTTTAAATCCTCTCTCTCCCTCAGTGCGCCAATCCAGGGATTTGCAAATCCCTTTCTGTTTTTGGCCGGCCACCGTTGGAGAAGATAGCCCCAATGGCCGGCGGGGGAGGGGGAAAAGAATCGGCTGTTTGGGGAAATTATCCCCACACCCTTGTTCTTTCTGGTTTTATTACCTGCACACAAAAATAATAAAATAATTAAGTTATAGAATGTTATAAACTTAAATTATAAGGCATACAAATATTCTATAACTTAATTGTCATTATTAACACACTTAAACTATACGATTAAATATACTTAGGCTTAATATTAGTCCATTTTAATGGACTCATTAGGGGGGAAGATTGTGGGTGCGGTGTGTGGGTTGGGGATGGTTGAGCAGGTCATTCTTTATGTTGCACATTTACAGGAAACAGATGAAGACTAGTGCAAGTATTGTTACTGGTATCTCGCTATGTCAGGGGTGGTTGTGTACATGGTTGGAATCTTATGAGGAAGTTAACAAGTAGGGGAGAAAATGTACTTGCCTAGACATTTTTATGGCCTGGAGTATCTGATTTGACTGGTTCTTTTAGGTATTTAGTATTTCTAATTGTTTTGTAGCTGCTCATACATTTTGATGGCATGGAGTATCGAATATGACTGGTTCTTTTAGTTATGTCAGTTTTCTAATTGTTATTATAAATCTCATTTTCTTTCCTGAATTAATGTAGGATGCAATAGATCTCTTATAGCATGTTTCTGAGCGAATTTGTCTCTCTTTCCTTAGGCTCTATCAGAAATCAGTTCTAGAAGATATTATCAACTCCTGTGTTAGTAAAGGCTATGTCTTTCAGATGGAAATGATTGTTAGGACATCTAAGAAGGGTTACTACACTGTTCTACGTTAGAAAATGAATATTTACATGCATGTAAGAGATCCTATATTTTGGTGCACCATCTTCTGTACTTTTAATTAGTTGGGGAAAGTGAAGTATAATATACTATACTTTTAAAGTGTTAGAGCATAGCAATGATTCTATACAATGGTGATATGTACTGAAATGACCCTTCCCAAGGGTCATTTGAGAATTTCCTAGAATGGTGAGGGTGTTACTACAATTTTAAATCCCTTGGGTTTTAATTTTGGGCTTTGTAGAAATAGGAGGCTTCCGCGGGGTCAACTTTGCAAAAACCCCATGCCCATGCACCTAACCCCATGTCCGTTCCTCTAAACCCCATACCACACCCCTCACCCCCATACCCACGACACCCATACATCTCCCCCATTCCTCCCCATACTCCACCTTACCCCATGCCTCACGCCATCCCTTCCCCTATGCCTCCCACATCCATAAAAACCCCCCTCCTCCTCCATTTGCTTGCCACCTAGCAAGCCAAGAGAAGGAGAGGGAGAGCGAAGAGCGGGAGGAGCATGGAGGGGAGGGGTGCATGCGGGAGAGGAGGGGGAAGCGGCAGGAGAAGCTGCTGCTGCAGGGGTCACTGCCATTGTAGCAAAACGCAGGGGAGAGAGAGCTCGCAAATGGTTTTGCGGAATCATTCTTTCGCAGAATTAGACGTCTGGGGAGATCGTCAAACGTCTGGCTAGACGTCCGGAGGTAATCCCAGACATCTGATAGCGCATAATTTTCAGTCATTATTCCCTGCAGAGTTCTGACCTTGCATGCATGTGTCAGAGGTTGCAAAGGTGCGCTGGTGCGAGTATTGAGGTGGTTCCAGATGGCCGAAAGTGTTGCCAGACATCTGAAGACCACCTTAGACGTTTGCAAGGAGTTCCAAATGTCTAAAAAAGACGTAGAGAGAAAGGTGAGTCACTGATTTCATTTAAGACGTCTGAGACTTGGTCGGTAGGATTTTCGCTTTTCAAATATGCTGTCAGAAAAATATTGCGTCGTTGTAGATAATGTGGATTGTGGTGGAAAATTCCGAACAAAAATATTTCAATAAAACTAACCATGAAGAGTTAGGTCATATCCACAGGGAGGAATAGATGCAACAAATCCACGTTTATTTTTCCTAGTATGCATCTAATTGAGTGCGAGATCCGTGATCAAATTCGATGTGAAATGCGACAAAAAGAAGAAGACACAATAATTTCAGAATGCGAGGCTATATGCATAATTTTCCTTTCCTGAAATAAATCACAATGGCATATAATGTAATTAAATTATGAGATATGGTTCTTCCTCCTTTAACTTTGTTGACATTTCATGTATTTATATAGAGACCAAAGCCAACGTATAAGGATATGAATGCATGGGGGAAATACTTTGAAACTGAGGGCAAGCAAGCAATAGTCACTCAACTAAATTTATTCATCAAATATCTCAATAGTTCTTACGGCAATGGCATATTTGGTAAAAACAAATAGACCATTTACTATTGAAAAATAGGGCATGGATTCCCCTTGTGCCCGCGCCAACGAGGAAGCACGGCCGGGTGTGCGAAGCTCGATGAAGGTCGAAGACGCGAAGGGCATTCCAATGGTGGTGGTCCCACGTCGAGAGGTGGCCGGAGTTCGCTGGATGGGGAGACGGAGGTCGTCGGCTGTGGGTTCCTCCGCGTGTGCGCGTGGACTACCGTCGGCTTTTCTGATGATGTGGCGATGCTTGTGGAGTCAAGGTGAGTGCGGTGGAGTCAATGGCGTGTCGAACAGAGGCCAGCAAGCCGCGCGCCCTTGTGCTCGCTCGTCCAACCACCCACGCGCTGACGGCCTCTTCGTCTTCTTATTCTTCTCCGCCAAAAGAGAAGAGGAACCCAAACTTCACGCCGGCTCCTCCACATGCAGCCCACACATCTAGCCTCCGTTCGACGCGCCGTTGACTCCACCGCACTCACCTCGACTCCATGAGTGCACCACATCATCAGAAAAGCTAACGGCAGTCCACGCGCACGCACGGAGGAACCCACCGTCGATGACCTCCGTCTCCTCGTCCGGCAAACTCCGACCACCTCTCGATGTGGAACCACCACCATTGGAACACCCTTCGCGTCTTCGACCTTCACCGAGCTTCACACGCCCGGTCGAGCTTCCTCGTTGGCACGGGCACAAGGGGAATCCATCCCCTGTTTTTCAATAGTAAATGGCCTATTTGTTTTTACCAAATATGCCATTGCTGTAAGAAATATTGAGTTATTTGATGAATAAATTTAGTTGAGTGACTATTGCATGCTTGCCCTCAAGTTTCAAAGTATTTCCCCATGCATTCATATCCTTATATGTTGGCTTTGGTCTCTATATAAATACATGAAATGTCAACAAACTTAAAGGAGGAAGAACCATATCTTGGAATTTAATTACATTATATGCCATTGTGATTTATTTCAAGGAAAATTACGCATATAGCCTCGCATTTTGAAATTATTGTGTCTTCTTCTTTTTGTCGCATTGCACATCGAATTTGAGAACGGATCTCGCACTCAATTAGATGCATACTAGGAAAAATAAACGTGGATTTATTGCATCTGTTCTTCCTTGTGGATACAACATAACTCTTTGTGGTTAGTTTTATTGAAATATTTTTGTTCGGGATTTTCCACCATGATCCACATTATCTACAACGACGCAGTATTTTTCTGACAGCATATTTGAAAAGCGAAAATCCTACCGACCAAATGGCGCCGTTGCCGGGGAGGCAACATACACAATAGATTCACCTGACTATTTCTGATTATTCTGTGTTGCGCAATTATCTGATCATTCTTTATCTTTTTGTGCGAGGAATCTGACGGGGCACAGCGCAGCAAAGCGGCGAAATCAACCTTGGGCGATGCCCACACGAGGAGAAGACGCAGGAGACCTGGATCCTGCTTTCACAAGGGGATCCTCCTTCGTCACAAATTTTATTTCTGTCTTCTCGCCCTTGTAGTAATTGGGGCTGAATTTTTGGGGGTCTGTCCCCACATTCTTCAGCTACTAGGGTTTACATTCTTCTGCGTGCATGATTCATTTTTCTGCTTGCTTGCCTCTGAAACAAACAAAAGAAAATATCGAGCTGCCTGTGTAGGAGTTGCATGCCCTTAGGTGCACACATTTAGGGATGATTGAGCAGCACATTAGATCTCATTGTTGCATTGCGAGCATATTGGCATGAAGATTGCTGGAAACAGGTACGCCTTTCTAACTTTTGCATCCAGCTCCTGTTCACGCATTTGCATTCAGATTAAAATTCAAGACCACCAAATTGATTGAATTTACTAATTCAGTGGTCGCCTAACTGAAATTTGGACTGATAATCAGATTCGACCTTAAAATCAAATCACACTTGATCTTATTCAAAGGGACTTGTCTGCGTTTTCAAAATAAAAAAAAGATTTGTGGTGTGATGCATACTTTTGACACTGAGCATGCACATTAGGCACCGCACTAAGGCTCGATCCCTTAAGGCTATAGGCACCGATCTCTTTATCGGTGCAGACCCTCCTATCGTGCTTTGTGGTGGTGGTATTATCCTTTCGCCAAGTGTTTTGATACTTCACCGAGGGGGACACCCCTTAAAGGAACAAATGGGTAGTTAAGAGGCTTCGCATATGCATTGCCTCAAAGGAAGGGTTCGCCCTACTTGCATCCCTTTGTTCGTCCTCGGAGTAACTTCTCACTTGATCACCTAGGAGTATCATCTAAGCAAAGTATAGGTCCTAGGGCACTCGAAGGTTGAATTAGGTCGCGTAATTGTAGTGAATAACTTGTTTGGCCATCTATATCAACTAATTCTACCTCCGCAACAAAGAAGGTTAAGATCTTAAGTCATCACCCCTCTTATACCACTTACGTGGGAACGGAGGGATAAGCCTTGACCTTTTGAACTATCTTTGGAGTGGAGGTTTCACTTACTCAATCAACAAGAACTTGAATTGTGATTGATATTGTATGCTTAGTAGATTCTCTCTTGAGGGCAGTCTAGTGTTTGATTCTAAGCCTGAGGGAATTCTTAGGAGAGCTCACCTAGGAGAGAAAAGAGAAGGCATGGCTGATCAAGGAGCAAATCAACAAAGGACCCTAAGGGACTATTTTATTCCAACCAACCAACCCGCACAAGCATTGAGACGACTGGCAGGGGATAATCCATATGAGATCAAGAGTATTACCATATCTTTGTTGCCCTCCTTTTATGGTACTACTAGGGAGGAACCCTACCGACATTTGGAGGAATTCACCAAGGTCTGTTCCACGGTGAAGCTCCAGGGCTTTACTGATGAAGCCTTGATGAGGACTCTATTTCCATTCTCCCTAAAGGATAAGGCCAAGCACTGGTATCATACCCTCAATGCAAGGGTAAATGATTGGGCCACCCTTAAGGGAGAATTCTTGAAAAAGTATTTTCCTATGAGTAAGACCAACCATTACAGAAGAGAGATTATGGGTTTCACTCAACAGGAAGGCGAGCAATTTCATGAGACTTGAGAGTGCTTTAATGACCTTCTTAGGTTATGCCCCCACCATCAAGTGCCAAGATGCCAGTTGGTCGAAAGGTTCTATAACGGATTATCTAAAAGGCATAGGCAAACCATCAATGCAACCTGTGCAGGAACCTTCATAACCAAAACTGAGGATGAAGCCTGGGCATTATTTGAAACATTAAGTGACAACTCCATACATTTGTCCTCTGCTTATCAAGAAAGAAAACCATCAGTCTTGCAAAGGAAGATAGAGACCCATGAAGCCGGGGCTTCTTAGGATTTGGCTTATTAGATTCAATTATTGAATAAAAACTTTGATAGGCTTTTAGCAAACCCCGGTATGAACTCGCAAGCAGCCTCTATCTTTTAGGCTTCAAGTGAATGCTCCATTTGCCAAAGCACAACTCACGCCACTATGGAGTGCCACCAGGCAAATCAATTCCCTGAGTTGATTCAAGACGACTTGAACATGGCCCAAGGTTTCTGCCCACCTCCTCGCAATAACCCTTATTCCAATACCTATAATCCAAGGTGGCGGAACCATCCAAACTTCTCTTGGAAGCAAGGTGATGCTTGTAACTTAGGGAATACAAGACCCCTACCTCCCCAACCCATATACCAACCATCCTATGAAAACCCTCCTCAGAATAAGCCCTCTGAGATGGATGAACTTAAAGCCATGATGAAAGCGATGCAAGAGCATCAGAATATGGTCATCCAATCTCAGAATAAGATGATTACGGATATACAATCCCAAATTGGTCATCTTACTGAGGTATTTAGGCAACATGATCCGGGGAAGCTGCCTAGCTCTTTTGAGGAGAACCTTAAGGGCAAGGGGGTCATATTCAGGGAGCACGCCCAAGCTGTGACCGTGCTGAGGAGTGGAAAGAAGATTGACAAGCCTGATAACACTCCTACTGTTATGTCTCAGAATTGCCCCTCTACACCCGACCCGACTTCCATCTCCACCGAGGAAGAGCCATACTGCTCTCCCTCGCTTGAAATCACCCACAATGAGGATGTCGTCCTTCCACCACCCCTCTCTCACCATGAGGACCCCTCTACCCAGAAGCCGAGGGTGCCCTATCCAGAGCGCCTATTTGCTCCTGGGGAATCTTCTATTGGCTTGCCTGGAGCCAAGGATAGGATGGAGGAGATTATGGACACTTTTAGGCAAGTCTAGATCAACTTGCCTCTGTTGGAAGCTATCAAACAGATCCCGTCCTATGCCAAGTTTCTAAAGGAATTGTGTACCCAGAAGCGTCGATCCAGGAGATAGGTCCAAGCCAAAATCATCCTGCCTGACCATGTTAGCTCGATTCTCCAACATGGAACACCCCCCAAAATGAAAGACCTAGGGGCCCTGTATATTTTGGTGGTTATAGTCAACCAACACATTGATGAGGCTCTGCTTGATCTGGGGGCGGGGGTGAACATTTTACCGAGCTCTGTCTATGACCTTTTGGGAGGAGGTGAGTTAAAACCTAGTCCAATCATCCTCCAAGTCGCAGACAGATCACTTAAGACACATCGGGGTTACTTAAAGATGTCCTGGTAAGAGTGGAGGACTTCTTCTTCCTTGTTGACTTTCTTGTGTTAGATACTGACCCTTCTAATAAGCCCACCAAGCCATCCATTATTTTGGGATGCCCCTTCTTAGCCATAGCTAACACCTCTATCAATTGTAGATAAAGGGCACTTAAAATGGGCTTTGGGAACAAGAAGATCAGGTTGAATATTTTTGATACCTACAAGCAATACGGATTTGAAGATTGTTCTCAGATTGAGGTTGCTGATGAAATAATTGAGGAGACTACTTCAGCACTCTTATGTAGAGATCCCTTTCAAAAGGTCATATCTAAGGACCATCCTCTGACTATTGAAGAAACTAAAGGGGAAATACCTGAATTAGAAGAGTTGCTGGGGATACACATGGAGTCTCTGTCCCCACCCTGGACCGTGAAGGTAGACCAGCTACCTGAGGCGGGGACGTATCAACTTAAACCCTAAATCCAAAAGGCTCCTGAGTTGGAGCTGAAACCCCTCCCAAGCACATTGAAATATACTTTCCTTGGCCTTAATGACATGCTCCCCGTTATTATCTTGTCTGCATTATTTGAATCGCAGGAGGAAGCTCTACTTGAGTGTTTACAAAGGCACAAGGAAGCAATTGCCTGGTCAATTGCTGATATTAAGGGTGTTGATTCCTCCCTTTGCATGCATCATATATACGCGGACGAGTCCGTGAAACCTTTCTGAGATATGCAGAGAAGGCTCAACCCCAATATGTGGGAGGTTGTTAAAAAGGAGATTCTGAAATGGCTGGATGCAGGGATTATTTATCCCATTTCAGATAGTAAATGGGTCAGCCCTATACATGTGGTGCCTAAGAAGGCAGGAATCACTGTGGAAGAGAATGAACAAGGAGAGTTGGTGACCACTAGACCCTCAACTGGTTGGAGGGTCTGCACTGATTATCGCCATTTGAACACGGCTACCCAGAAAGACTGTTGAACGAGCAGGTTGCTACGCTAACGTGTTTGGTTTTGAAAACCTGTCGTTGTAGTTTGAAAGCGAAGAACTCGTGTTCAACAAATAAAATTTATACCAGAATGGAAATCCCGAGTCGAACACAGGGAGGCGGACGTTTGATTTAAAAAAAATTCGTGTTTGATTTATTTGTCACAAAGTAATTCAATTGATTAGAACTATCTAACTATTTACAACAAATAGAAGAGAGAGAGAGAGTAAGGGAGAGAGAGAATAATACAAACAAAAATCAAAAGAGATATAGAATGCACATGGAATTTATTATCGAAAGGATTTTTCATTACACTAAACATTACTACTAGAAAGTGGGAAAATGATTACACTAGAAAGCAGTAAATCTATTTTAGAAAGCAGTAAAAAGAATGGGGAGAGAGATATCCTCCTCGACGGTCGCTTGGAGGACGAGCCAGACGGAACGACACCTAGATGAAGGAGGATGGAGCAGGACGAAGGAGAATGAAGCAGGAAGAACGGGAATGGGGCAGCACGTCGTCGTCACGGGATCCGCTTCTGAAAGGGGGACGAAAAATTGACTTTATCTCGCGAGAAACATCCCGAGTGTAGGACAAGCTTCTCTTAAGCTTTGGAGAGGGAGAGAAGAGAAGGAAGGGATGAGAATTTCGTATGGAGGGGGTCTCCTTTTATAGTTGCAAGGAGTGGGGGCAATTTGGTCATTAAAACTCTAAAAACATTAATTCAGGACCTTTAGTGACGGATAAAACCGTCGCTAAAGGTATAAACGTGGCCTTCGTAGGCGGCACGCGCGTGCCCGCTCACCTCCTCATGCGTAACGCACGCGCACGTCCAACTGCTCTCAGCCGTCCGATCGTGAGATCGAACGGCTTAAGTCGCCCCTTTGTCTGCTCCTCAGCACGTGCTCGCCCGCGTGCGATCCCGCGTCACGCACGCACGCGGGTGTGCGATAGAGCGTGGGCCCGATTAGGCGATCTGGGTTATCCACAATCGATCAAGCGGTCTAATTTAATTGCGCGCTCCGTAGATTGCGAGTCGAACTCGTGTCCTGTGATCGCGCAACGACTCGCGACTACTGTGCTGCACGGTGGATTGTGTTGCAGGGATGAAATTAGGTGCACGCATCCACAGTTGTTGGATGCGCATCCAACGGCGGAGAAGCGACGCTCCGATTGAAGAAGAGAAGGTGTAGCAGATGCTTCGACCGGTTGGGTGGCTCAGTCGCGCCACGTGGCACTATCTGAGCCGTCCATCTTCTAGATGATGTAGATGGTGCCACGGTTGACAGATTGAGTCGATTTTCGTGCTGTTAGGCTGTGATCATCTATCCGAATCCATCCATGTGGTCGGATTTGTCATTTAAAGTGCGGATTCACACCATCTTGGCCCTTGGTCTTCTAGGGTTCCCCGATCTCTATCTGATGCTACAGATGTTTGATTAGGACGATCTTGAAGTCGTTGAACTCCAATCGTCACCCTGATCACATCTGTACGGTTGGATCTTCAATCTGAGGCCCCAATAAAAAATTTGCGCTGTCCATGAACATAAAAGGAGACAATTAACCTCCATTTTATTCAAACTACTCTAAATGCGAGATGATGCATGTTATGCAATATTTATAGCATGCAATGCAATCCTATACTTAAGAACATGCATAAATAGACATCTTAAGTAGTGTAAACATGTTTACATCAAAGACCATTTCCCCTTACCATTTATCGATCAGATTTTGGAATGATTGGTGGGAAACAAGTGCTTCTGTTTTCTTGATGAGTACTCTGGGTATAATCAGAAAGCCGTTTTTCCTAATGATCAGGAGCATACCACCTTCACGAGTCCATATGGCACATTTGCGTTCCGCTGAATGCCATTCGGGTTTTGTAATGCACCTGCTACTTTCCAATGGTGTATGATGGCTATCTTTTCTAATATGATCGATGAGTTTGTTGAAATTTTCATGGATGACTTCTCCATTTACGACTCGTTGTTTGACCTATGCCTTTCGCACCTTGATGAAGTCTTAACTCGTTGCGAAGAGGAAAAGCTGGTGCTTAGCTGGGAGAAAAGCCACTTTATGATCCAGTAGGGCATTGTGTTAGGGCATGTAGTTTCTGAGAGAGGATTAGAGGTGGACACCGCAAAAATTGATTCCATCTCTAAGCTTCCATCGCCCGCCAATGTTCGTCAGGTTAGATCTTTCCTTGGCCATGCTGTATTTTATAGGTGCTTCATTAGAGATTTCAGTAAAATCTCTAAGCCACTCCGCGACCTGTTAGGGAAGGATGTCTCCTTATTACTGCGTCGATTCTCCAAGCACCAGATTGGACCCTCCCATTTGAGCTAATGTGCGATGCTTCTGATTTTGCAGTGGGAGCGATCTTAAGTCAAAGGGTTGATGGCAAACCTCATGTGCTACATTATGCCAGCAAGACCCTTACGGATCCTCAGCAAAACTACACGGTCACTGAAAAGGAACTTCTTGCTATAGTATTTTCTTTGGAAAAGTTTCGGTCTTATTTTTTGGGATCCAAGGTTGTGGTGTTCACTGATCATTCAGCCTTAAAGCATCTTCTTGCTAAAAAGGACACCAAAGCCCGCCTAATTCGTTGGATTCTGCTACTCTAGGAGTTTGACTTGGAAATTAAAGATAAGAAAGGAGTTGAGAATGTGGTAGCAGATCATTTGTCTAGGATCCCTATTGAGGCATCAGACCTTGCTGGTGATATTCAAGAGACTTTCCTTGATGAGTCTCTAATGGCCATGGAGGCCAAAACTCCTTGGTTCACTGACATAGTGAACTATTTGGTCACGGGCATTACCCCCAGTACTTGGGACAAGCAGAAGCGAGACAGGTTTCTTGCTAACGCTAAATTTTATCACTGGGAAGAACCCGAGCATTTTAGAATAGGCCCTGACTAGCTTTTCCGCCGTTACATCCCTGACGAAGAACAAAGAAGTGTTTTGAGTTTCTAGCATGACCTTCACTGTGGGGGACATTTTAGTGGGAAAAAGACTACCCATAAAGTTCTTCAGTCTGGATTTTGGTGGCCCACATTATTCCGAGATGCACATACATATGTGGACGCATGTCTATGTCGCCAATAGATGGGAACCATCGGAAAAAGGGATGAGATGCCCTAGCAACCTATACTCCCTGTTGAGATCTTTGATATTTGGGGCATCGACTTCATGGGTCCCTTTCCTGTGTCCTTCGGATATGAGTACATCCCTATGGCTGTGGACTATGTATCGAAATGGATAGAAGCCATACCCACGCGAACCAATGATCATTCTGTGGTCTTGGATTTTGTTAAGGCTAATATCATTTCTCGGTATGGGTGTCCGAAGACGATCATAAGTGATGGAGGACCTCACTTCAAAAACATACACTTCACAAGACTACTCCAAAATTTGGGAGTTAACCACATGATAGCCACACCTTACCATCCCCAAACGAGTGGACAAGTTAAAGTGTCTAATAGGGAGATTAAACGAATTTTAGAAAAAACTGCCAGGCCCGACTGTAAGGATTAGTCTAAAAAACTAAATGATGCTCTTTGGGCCTACAGAACCGCGTATAAGACTCCCTTGGGCATGTCTCCTTTCCGTCTTGTCTACGGAAAGGCGTGCCATCTTCTCGTTGAAATCCAACATAAAGCCTATTGGGCTATTAAAAACGTTAACTTGAATCTGGATAAAGCGGGAAAGGCACGTATGTTATAGTTAAGTGAGCTTGAGGAGCTTCGCAATGAAGCCTATGAAACTTCTCAAGCTTACAAGCAACATACAAAGGTCTTCCATGATAAGTACATCATTAGAAAGACTTTTGAGCCCAACCAGTGGGTTTGGCTTTTCAATTCCAGACTTAAATTATTTCCAGGAAAGCTCAAGTCTAGTTGGGATGGGCCATACGTTGTTATCAATACTTTCCCTCATGGAGCTGTTGAAATTCGGAACTCTACTTTTGGTGCGACCTTTAAGGCAAATGGCCGGCGACTTAAACCTTATGTTATTCTTTCAGATGGCCAGGTTTTGGATGCACTTCAGCTTGAGGAGCCTTAGCTCCTCCTACTCTCCTCCTCAGGTGATATTCTTCTATGTCTGCATTTTTCCAATGAGGACATTATCAATCTTAGGCATGGGGGGGTATAACCTGAGAATGTTTATAGCATTTATAAATATTTGCATACATTTAGGATAGTGATTTACTAAAAAAAAAATCTTTTATTTTCTTGAGCTGAATTTGTTAGTCCTTAGTAGAAAATTTATCAAGGAGGTGTCATTAAAGATTTTTCTTCTTAAATTGTTTCTTAAGTTTAGAATCCAGTACAGCTACATTCACTTGCATGTAGACTGGGTAATGGATCTTTGTAGAAAACCAATAAGCACTTTTAGTCTACTGAACCCTTGGACAATTAACAGGGAGTCAGGCATACTATCCTCTATTAGATCCACCTCATATTTGTGAGAAGAAAGTAGAGAGATTACTGGTGCTCTAAGTCTAGTGTAAGGACTCTTAAGTTTTGGACAATTAGATAAGGATACCTCAGAGTTAGGCAGAGTTTTCGCTCTCTGTTCCTGTGTGCGTACATTGTGTGAATTCCTGAGAGTCACCAAGTAAGGCAGATACACAGAGATTGAGTCTTAATAAAACTATGAATATGGTGGATGGTTACAACCCTTCTTCATAGAGTCCTCGATTGAAGGAGGGTAGTAATGGCAAAGGCCATAAATACGCTCGTCTTATCCATTCCTTCCCAGTGCTGAGAATAGATACTTTTACCAAATAAGTTATATAATTTCCTCTTGACTATCATCATCCCTAATTATGACTCATGAATAATAGTATGCGTCGTTTTGTGTTAGTGATAAAAAGAAAGCAACAAAAGAAAAAAAAAGGAATATTTATATTTAGAAAAATATGCAAAAAAAGAGAAGAAAAAGAAAAGAGTCCAAGTTTGGGGTTTATCTTCATGTCATTTTTCTCATTATATGTCGTTTTTAAGGAAACCATAAAAACACCCATTGCGATCTAACAAATATGACCGTTACCTACTTTTAAGTATTTCTGACCACCCAAATATTGGCTGAGGTCCTCTAACTTAGTTGTAGGGTTATTAGGACTTTAATTGATGTGTGAATGCCATGTGAGGCCACCGAACATTGAGTATATTTACAAAATCTGGTGAGATTTGTGAATCTCAGAAATAAAAGAAGGAAAAGAGTAAGCACAAAGGAACATCAAGAGAGCACATTTGTTTAGCCTCCCTCTGAGTTGACTTGTTTGATAGTCTAGAGATTTAGAGTCTGTAGTAGTAGATTACATGCAGCACCAGATTAGTGTGTGTCACCAAATACAAATCCATTCAACTCGATATCTCCTACCTAAGCCAAAAAGTCAAGGTTAAATTACAGATTATCTTCTGCTTTATCCCGTAGGGAAGTAGTTGCCTATCCCGATAGAAACACCTACGAGGGGATAAGTACGAACTGCAAATGTAATTTGGTTATTTTCACTTGAATCCGTTACCTATGCTATTATTTTTATCACTTCACATTTGTCTGGATCTCTAAATTTGTGAAATAAAGAAAGAAGAATTCTCTTGATTACTTCCATTATTCTCACTTTTGCTCGGGACTAGCAAAACTTAGGCATGGGGGCATTTGATAAGTCCAAGTTATTGGACATTTATTTGGCTTAAGTACATATGAAATACATTTCCTTATAGTTTAATGACCTAATCTAAGAAGTAATTAATCTTAGCTTATGTATATTTTTGTATCTGCTTTGCACTCTAATACATATATTTATACTTCTTATTTGATATGTGCATGAAGGGAATAAAAGTGTAATAGGTGGCTGGACATAATTAGTATTTGAAGAAGGACATGCCCATAATTGTCCACCTCCCACTGCCGCTCCCTCCGCCTGCATTCAAATCAAGTAGTTGCGCATGTGAAGGGCGAGGCGGAGGTTGTGGACCTGGAGAGGGATAAGAGCTATGGGACTTCCTTGGACAGGGGGGACCTCAAACCGCACCACGGTGGACCCTGTGCACACCGTGAAGTAGAGCCTGCACTGTGGCCCTCTCACCACAGCCAGCCCACGTGCGCACCTTCTCACAGCTCTCACCACAGCCAGACCGCGCGTGATGTAGCCGCTCCTCGCATAGCAGCCCCACTGCACGCACCCTCCTAGCGTGCGCGTGCATCCACCCAGCGACAGCCTGTGCGCGTGCTCCCTCAAAGCCAACAAGCCGCGGGCCCTTGTGCGCGCACGTCCAGCCACCCACGCGCCAACGGCCTCTTCGTCTTATTCTTCTTCTCTGCCAACAGAGAAGAGGAACCCAAACTTCATGCTGGCTCATCCACATGCAGCCCGCACATCTGGCCTCCATTTGACGCACCGTTGACTCCACCGCACTCACCTTGACTCCACGAGCACAGCCACATCATCAGAAAAGCCGACGACAGTCCACGCGCACACACGGAGGAACCCACCACCGACGACCTCCGTCTCCCCATCTGACGAACTCCGGCCACCTCTCGATGCAGGACCACCACCATTGGAACGCCTTTCGCGTCTTCGACCTTCACCGAGCTTCGCATGCCCGCCGTGCTTCCTCATTGGCGCGGGCACAAGGGGAATCCATCCCCTATTTTTCAACAGTAAATGGCCTATTTGTTTTTACCAAATATGCCATTGTGGTAAGAACTATTGAGTTATTTGATGAATACATTTAGTTGAGTGACTATTGCATGCTTGCCCTCAAGTTTCAAAGTATTTCCCCATGCATTCATATCCTTATATGTTGTCTTTGGTCTCTATATAAATACATGAAATGTCAACAAACTTAAAGGAGGAAGAACCATATGTTGAATTTAATTACATTATATGCCATTGTGATTTATTTCAGGAAAGGAAAATGACGCATATAGCCTCGCATTATGAAATTATTGCGTGTCTTCTTCTTTTTGTCGCATTTCATATCAAATTTGATCACGGATCTTGCACTCAATTAGATGCATACTAGGAAAAATAAATGTGGATTTATTGCATCTGTTCCTCCCTGTGGATACGACCTAACTCTTTGTGGTTAGTTTTATTGAAATATTTTTGTTCTGGATTTTCCACCACGATCCACATTATCTACAATGACGTAGTATTTTTCTAGCAGCATATTTGAAAAGCAAAAATCTTCCCAAACGTTTGATTTTGGTCAGAGTTGGTATTTTTGGGCCTATTCAGGATCCAAACAGAGTCGGTTTCCCGCAAAGGAAACGTCGTTGGATTCCGTTTGAGTTTGTCTATGTAATGATATAGTGTTTATGCAATTTTGAGGTTGTTTGACCTGTCAATCCATCTTATAGGTCTCTAGTCCGTAGAGTATACGGGACCTACAGAGAAGTCAGGAGTTATCGTATGAGCCCCCATTTCACCCGGTTAACTTGGTAGAGTGGTTTTCACCTTAATCTCGGAGTTAATTATTAAATTGTATGTGTAGAATTATTTGAACCCTAGGTTGTGAGATGAACTCTAGGATATAAAAGAGACAAATGCATGCTACTTTATAATATATTCGATTGAACCCTAGGTTATGAAATGAACACTTGGGCTGGGGGAAGAAATGCATGTGTAGTTAATGAATGATTGAGTTACCATGATGCTTCCTAAAAAGAAATAAATCATGAGCTTCCTGTACTACTTATAATGAACCATGTCATGAATGGAAATACATACCTGTACTGAGTAATCGATGGTGAAATTTGAGTTGCATATTCTACATGTAACGAACCAAATATGGAAATAAGAAAGTCCATGTACGAACCCTACAAGAAATTTAGAAAGAAACCAAGAATACTGTAGTATGGAAAACCTGATGGTTTTTGAACATGCTGCCTACGGGTGGCTGTTTGGACTTGATTAAGGGAAGTGCGCTGGCCCTCGTATACCGAGGAGAGCAACTATCCCTTTACTGTAGAGGGGAGTTAGCAGCCCCTTAGTTTGAGACCCAGGGTTAGGACTAGTCACTTTACACCGACTCCTGTTTGGCCCTCCTGTGTGTGGTACCAAGGTGAGCTACTTAGTGTAGGGAGGGAGCTAGCCACCCCATATGGCCCAAGGTTAATACTGGCCACCCTACACCGACTCTTGCTAGGCCCATTAGGCGAACTGGGATAGTCGGACGAGGGTACGCGGACTCTGAATGAGCGAGACCCCTGTTCTGTTATGAGGGGCAAGACCCCTGTTTTGAGAGGGCAAGGCCTTGTGCTGTTCTGTGTTGTACTTTTGGGCATACTCGCTAGAGGAAATGACTGATCATGTGCTAGTGTGAGGTAGCTACCCTTGCGCTAATCGTGCATGCTGTAGTCATCACTACGTCGCAATTGTGACCTCAAGGTGGTAGACTAGGTGTAGGACTACCACGGGGGACTCTCTCGACCAGAAGAGTGCCACGTGTACATCTTGCATCGCTGGAAAACAACAAGTGAAATCTTAATTGAGATCGTTCCCTTAGGGAACAAGAAGATTTACCAATGTTATGGATCCTGATTAGAGTACTTGACTAAGAAACACATAAATAAGATAAACGAAAACAAATGATAATGAATAACCGGCAATGTATAATTAGCTAGTTGCTTGTTTAATTATATTTAGTTGCATGTAAATGAATTAACCACCACTCTACTCAGCATTAGCTGACCATGAATTTCTATAACCATGTTCAGGTTAGGGATTTGAGTAGCCAGCGTCATCACACGAGTTTCGCATGTTAGAAATTGGGGTTACAAGTAACCTGTCGTCGTAGTTGCAAAACACGTCGATCAAATAAAATTTATACCGAAACTCTAAGGGGGTCCCGAGTCTAACATAGGGGCGACGTTTACTTTAGTTGAAAATCGCGCTTCGATTTATTTCTTTTTGGTATTTTAGGGTTTTGTTATTTTTTTATGTTTTTGAAATAAAAGACAAGCAATCGCAAGTGTAACGACCCGATTCCCGAATCCCTACGAGACACGAGAATCGGACCGACTCAACTAATCCCAAGACCCAGTCGTCCAACGAGAAAGTAACCAAAAGAGAAGTAAAATAAACCACATTCACCATGTATATAACTAGCAGTAACAAAATACAGCAGTAAAGGAAAGAAACACTACAGTATACACCACCACAACAGTAGAGAAATAAACACGTACATAACAGGAAGCTTACAATAAATAGAGTACAGGGAGTAATAGAAAACTACTCGTTACAGTGGAAAGAAAAGTACAGTAAGTACTACAGGCAACCCTACTGGACCCTACTAGGCCCAGCACCCTCTGCAGCCGCTGACTCTGGCTGCTCAACACTTGGTCCTGAAAAGGCAACAAGGGTGACACGTCAGCAAAACGCTGAGTAGAGTGGCAACTAAAAGCTAGTAGTAGAGTGGACAGTAGCTGTTATGTTTTACTTTATTTATATCTTTAAATTTATTTACTGTTGATTTATTTGTCAGATCCTTCTCTTGATCTTGAATGTTCCTCGTGGGAACGATCTTGATTGCAGTCTTTTCTGAAAAGTAAAAGTAACACGTGGTGCTCTCCTGGCTGGCAGAGTCCCCCGTGGTGGTCCTACCCTCAGTCAACCACCCCAAAGTCGCTGACAGACGTAACGGTGACTACGACACGCGTGATAGACGCATGGGTAGCTACCTCGCACTGGCACGCGGTCAGTCGTTTCCGTTAACGGGTGCGCCTAAAGCACAGCACGGAACCAGTATAGGGCAGAGCCCTCTCAGTAACAAGGGTCCAGCCCCTCCACAGTAACCAAACAGGGGTCTTGCCCCTCCACAGTCCACTCACCCTCGCCTGACTACCCTGGTTTGCCCAGTGGGCCTAACAAGTCGGTGTAGGAGAGTTAGCAGAACCCCGGGGCTCGTGGGGTAGCCAGTGCTCTCCCTACACTAGTATCTCTCCTCGGTACTGTGTACATGAGGGCCAAAAGTTGATACAAAGTGGCCAGTCCTAACCCCGGGTCCCTGGGGCAGCTAGCTCTGCTCTGCACTAAATAGGAGGATAGTCGCTCTCCTTGGTACTCCGTACTCAAGGGCCAGCTCACCTCCCCAATTCTGTTCCATTCCCTTTCCAGGAGTTCTACTCCTCATTCCTCGTAGGGTTCAAGCTCTTTTAACTCAGCCAGTTCAGGTTTCACCATCCCAGCTTTATGTCCATACAATTCATGTTCTCAACCGCAATTATCCATTTATAACAGGCAGCTGTTAACCAATTTATAGGCAGTTATCATTTCCTTTCCACTTTTCCAAGACTGCAATGTTTATATAATCAACTAGTTTTCCAGTCCTAGGATTCATGTCGTACCCTAGAATCTAGCATTCAATCTAGTTTTCCAGTCCTAGGATTCATGCAATACCCTAGGATCTAGCATTCAATCTAATTTCTCAGTCCTACGATTTATGCAATGCCCTAGACTCTATTAGTCATTTCATAATTATACAATTTTTGTTAAATAAATTAAATTAAAGGGCCACTCTACCCGCGAAACCGAGAATACTAGAGGCGTGGTCGGCAATCCCGCGTGCCTCCCGCAACCCCCATAGCCGCAACGGAATGGGGTCCTAACACAAGGATCAAACACAAGGAGTTTCTTAGAACAGTATACAATTACTGTAAATAGGTAGAGAAAATAAATTTGGAAAGAATGCAACTCGAAACGCGGAAAACAGACTCCGAACGGGCCCAAAACGGGTCAAAAGCGACGAATCTGTCCAAAATCAGATGTCTGGAACCTCTTCCAGACGTCTTAAAAGGTTGATCATGTCGTACCTCAGTCTGCGTAGTCCTTCAAACGTCCAGAAGCCCGCTGGATCGTCTGGCCTTAGTTTCCAGACGTCCGATTGTCACCCCGGATGTCTGGAGGTCCTCTCCGTCGTCTGGTACTGTGGCCAGACATCTGATTCATGTGGGATGGTGAGCCCTCGCGCCCTCCCGAACAACACCTGCGCACACACGCAACCGCTCTCATCACGAAAAGGCGCAGAGGAAGCGGCGGACGGCTGCATGGCCGTACACGCGTAAAAGGAAGAAGGAAAATATTATACCTGTCAGACATCTGAACTTTCCTCCAGACGTCCTACTCGTCGTCTGGACGTAAGTCCAGACGTCTGATTCTGGGAAATTTTCCCAGAATCAGGACTCGGTTCATCCTCCGCCCGCAACGTACGGCCGCGCCGCGTTGTGTCCGGCTGCTGCCCGAGCTGTAGCAGCTCCTCCACGACACCCCACACCCGCTGCTTCCCTGCCGGTCGGCTCTAGCTCCCCCGGCAAGCTCGCACCTCTGCGGTCAAGCTTTCTTCTTCCTCTCGCAACACTCCTTCCCGCACGCTCGCCGTGGCTGCAGCTGCCACAGTCGCTCGCTCACGCTCTCGCTCGCTCGCAGGGAGAAGGAGAAGATGAAGGCGGATGGAGTGAGGGTAAGGGAGAGGGGAGCGTTTTATAAGGCAACCGCTGGGAGAGAGAGAAGGAAAGCGGCGCCTACAGGGAGAGAAAACGAAGGCTGCGGGTTCAGTCTGCGTGCACAGGCTCGCAGATGCGAACCGGTGCGCCGTAAAAATTTATTACCAGACGTCTGGGAAGGGTTTCAGATGTCTGGCCAGACGTCTGGGACACTTCTCAGATGTCTTAAACTGCTTCTGACGCCCATGATCGTAACAACAAGATAGAGATGGAATCAAATGTGATGTATTGCATTAATGTCTATTACAATAATCTACGAAAGCATAAAAAGAGAGGGAGGTGAGAGGAAATCTCCCGAATCGGCTGTTCGGCGAGATGACGGTGCCTGGCGGAAGCTCGGACGAAGGAGGTGAGGAGTGGGATGATGGAGGTGAGATGCAGGAGAACATCGGGTTGAGGAAATCTTTGGTGTGGCTCTGGAATGGAGGTGAGAAGACGGAGATGATCTGCTACCGGAATGGAGGTGGGAGGACGGCTCCAAGGTGACCTATGAATGGGGATGGGAAGTTGGAGGAATATTTGGTGAGGCAGAGGCTCGCTACACTAATAGGCGCCTTGGGAGCTTGACAACAAGCTCTAATGGAGCATTGGTAGGCTTGCTAGAGCTTGGGAGTAGGTGGGAATAGAGTAGGTAGAGATGGCTTGGAAGGGAGGGGGTGTAAGTCCTTTTATAGTGTAGGAGAAGAGGCAAAAAATAGGTATGAGACCATTAGTGACATCCAGACCATCGCTGGAAATGTCGTTGTAGGCAGCTCATGCTTGCTGGCGTCCACAGCTGGCTTTGCTGGCATGCAATGAATTAGTGACGGCTGTAAACGTCGCTATAAGTCCAGCTCATGCGTCACTATAGGTCCAGCCCATGCATAGCTGGCGCTGCGCTACCCCGCCTTTGCCACGCATGCCCACGCGCTGTGCACATGCACGCCTGCGCACGTGTGCACACCCGCACTACTATGCCCGTGCGATGCTGCGTGCATGCGCTGGGCGACCTAGGCTGCGCCACGTGGAGTAATCTGAGCCATCCATATTCTTGTTGTAGGGCCTGCTACAGAGGTCAGATTGAGTCAATTTTCACGCCGTTAGGTTACAATCATCGACCCAAATCTATCCACGCGATCGGATTTGTCATTTGAAGCTTCGAATCATGTCTCCTATGGTGCTACGGGGCTTCGATCGAGGCGATTTCAGAGGCGTTGGACTTCGATCGTCGTCTTAATCAGATTCGTTTGGTTGGATCGTCAATTCGAGGCTCTGAAATAAATACCCTTCTCTCCTGACCACAAAAATGACGCAATGCATAATGATGCGTGCTATGCAATATTTATAACATAAAATGCAAATCTAAGCCTAGGAACATGCATGAATAGGCATTTTACCCTCAATAAATGTGTTTACATCAAAGCGCCACTGGTTGCTGACGACGCTGGACCCAGTTGAGCTCAGCCATAGTTCTTCCTTCTTTTCTGCTGCAGAGTTTTGTTAGCAGTGAGTAGCTTGTAGACTGTTCTATTATGTTATGTTATATTTCTACCAGTTTTTGTTGAAATGGCTATGTTCGTAATTGTACTTTTTCGCTTGTGCCAGGTTATATCCTTGAGATATACTATTCTGTTTCCTTTACTGGCTCTTACGTACTTTCTGCCTAGTTACATTGCGCGTGTGGTTGTGGAATGAGTATATATTTGGTTGTTTCTCATTGGACAACTGGGTCTTGGGGTTCGTTGACGCGAGCCGTTCTCGGGTTCTGTAGGGAGCTGGGAATGGGTCGTGACAAGATGGTATCAGAGTAAGGTTGTCCCAAGAAATGAACCAAATGATCTGGAAGTAACTGCTCATGTGCATTTAACTAGGACAACCATCACCATGTATTGTCATGATCTTCACTTCCAAGTCTTATTTCTTTTTGTAACCTAGTATCGTTGACAGTCCTTGTCCTTCCGCTTCTATCTCCTTGTAGGAGATGCCTCATCGAGGAGCTCGTGTAGCAAGTTGCAGATGTAGCCATAGGCATGAACGAGGGGGCAGATGTGCCAGGCTTGAGGCAACAATCGATCCACCCCTCTTTCTGGGCAACAATCAATTCTCATTCTGGGAAAATGAATATAAGTTGTAGTAACCAGACCTTCTCATTAGATTTATTTCAAGCTTCCAAGAGGTCCATTAATCACAAAATTTTTGAGGACACTGATAATAAAATGGAAGCAGTATTTGAAATGTCTATGTTGATCCAATCTCATTCATCTTTGACCACTATTGATCTAGATTTTATTGATTCTTATTCTAAAGATAGTTATGTGGTCCAAGACTTTCCAGATCAACTAGGGTTTGACTTTCCCCCTTTTCATCTTCCTGAAACATCCACACTAACTTCACACACCCTACATCTCATTGACTCCATTCCCCATCCCTTTCCATTGGACCTATCACTCGACCCACCAGAATCTGGCAATTTACAAGCACTTAAACCATGGCCAGATTCGGGTCACTTTTCCATTTCTCTATTTTATTTTGATCCCTTTATCTTTACCACTCATCTTCTTAGGGATCTTGAGGAAGACACTTTTATTGTGGACATTCAAGTGTCCAACTATTTACATGAGTTTCCGTCTTCTGTGCATACCTTCACGCCCGGCTAAATGGCGTAAAAGATAGCACTGGATGGGAGGTAACCCATCATTTTTTCTTGCTTTTTTTTTTTTCCTTCTTTTTCCAGGTTTTGTTCATCCTAAACCCGACCGTTCTTCACTAAGGTGATCCCTTTTCCCTCCTAATGCATGAGGACATGGCATATCTTAAGCATGGGGGGGTGTTTTTAAATTTTTACGATCAATTTAGGATGTTCAAAACCTAAAAACATGTAATTTTCTTTAATTTATTTCCTGCTTGCATACCCAAAAAAATAATAATAATAAAAATGTTGAAAACTTTTTGAGGAAAAATTTTGAAATCGGGACTAAGGTCGAAAAATTCACTTTTGGTACAATGGGATTTAATCTTTAACAAACTAAGGATGAGGACATGGATCTGATCATTAGAATTCCAGGGTCTATTTTAGACTAGATCAGATATCCTTCTCTAAAATTCCACCTAAAGTCATGATAGTTCAGGTGACTTGATCCTATTTTGTAATATGGAAAGTATTTGACTTAGTTTCTGATTCAAAAACTTACGGGTCTCAAGAAACTTCTTGTGTCAATTTTCACACACAAGTCAACACTTAAAAACAATTAAAAATTTGAAGAACTCCCTTGTTTGGATTTAGTAAAAGTCTGAAGCAGATCATTGGTTTGAGTTCCCACCGCCGAGAAGAAGGAAAATACCTTCTTTGAGGACGCGATGTCAACATGTTACCGCCTTGGCGCTGCTCTATATCTATATTTCATATCTTTAGACAGAGCATTAAAGCGCATTTCAGCAGCTCAAGTGTCTTGGACGGTGCTCTACCTATAGCGTCGGAGCAAGAGATTGAGTTTGCTTGGAGCGCCCCTTTTCACCGCATCGTGTTTTGGGGTTGTGAGCTCCTGGGTGGTGTCATGGACAGTGCTATCCCGAAGTACTGGCGCCAGAGCCCCCTCGAGGAATGGTAACGGGAATGATGATCCCGACACATCTGTTGTAAGACTAAGCTAAAAATAAGCATGGGGGAGAAAAAAGAAAAAAAAGAAAAAAAATAATAATAACACGTCCTTATAAATGTTGACTTTTCACAAGCACAGACATAAGGTTTTAAAGGAATTTGCAAGTTGCGAATCAGATTCACGAGCCAGAAAAATCCTAAAAATAAACATTTCAAGTCATCTGAATTAACAAGAGGTTAATTTGTGAATTTTCTGGAGGATATATTGATCCTGTTCTGTCTAATGGTTGGATCAAAAAAATCAATCCTGATGTTGATCTTTAACAAATCCCGTACCTCCTGTGTTTTAATCTACCAAGGTCCCTTAATCTCTTTTTCTCCTCAAAAGTCAAAAAATTAGATTTCCCAAAAATTTCGTTTTTCAAAAAAATTAAAGTTTTGCTAAGAGACTAGCAAAAGATAAGCATGGGGGTGTGATAAATGCCAGTTTATCATCATTCTTATGCATTAAAACTAACCTAGCTCTTAGGATTTTACTCCGCAAATGGGTTTTTGGGCTGCATTTAGGCATAAATTAGGATAGGCATGCATTGCATTTTTTATTGTCGTTTTAATGTGTTTTTGTTAGTGTTAGGGATGTACAGATGCACAGATCCCTAAAACCCTAGCACTCAAGAAGGCAAATGGTGAAGGAGAAGCCCAGACTAGCTGGAACCCAGCTTGATCCAGCTCACCACAGCTGAAACCTAGCTTACTTGAACTAGGGTTAGCTCATCCCAGCTCCATTTAGCTAATTGCAGCTGGATGGTAGCTCAAGAGAGTTCACCTTAGCTCACCCTAGCTCAAGTCAGCTCAGATCCAGCTCAACTTAGCTGATTCTAGCTCATCTCAGCTCCCACTAGTTCACAGGGAGCTCTAGCTAGCTCAGCTGAGTTGACGGGAGTTCACCTCAGCTCACATCCACCTCAACTTAGCTGAGTCTAGCTCATCTCAGCTCCCACTAGTTCACAAGGAGCTCTAGCTAGCTCAGCTGAGTTGACAGGAGTTCACCCCAGCTCAGATCCAACTACATCCAGCTCCACTCAACTCCAGCCAGCTGAAGAAGAATTCATCTCAGCTCAGGAAGCTTAAGTCCAGCTCCCGGGGATTCAGCTTAGCTCAACTCAGTTGAGCTAAGCTACCTTAGCTGCCTCAACCAGCTTGATTCTCCCTGGGAGCACCAGACCTAGCTCACCTCAGCTCATTTTGGTAGAAGCTAGCTCACTTTAGCTTGGCTTAGCAACTAGCAAAGAACTAGCAAGCTAAGCTAGCTAGAGTAGCCCCATGCCAGCCTCTTCAGCAGCAGCCAGCTCCAGCTCCAGCTCCAGACTTCTCCTCCTCAGCTCTTCTCCCTGAAAACCCTAGCTCCAAATGCCTCCAACTCTACTCCCTATTAGCTAAGCTAGCTAAGCTGCTTAACATAGCTAGTCCACCTCCATGGCACCAAAACCTACTACCCTACTACCTAAGCTCCAGCAAAAAGACCACCTACTCCTACTTTATTTTGGTGCCAACTATCCCTTCCATCACCACCCTACATCCACCATCAAAGCCTATCTCCACCCTCCATTTTTTCCCTCCAAAATTGCCTTCTAGAAGGTATTTTTGGAGGGAAAATCAAGGCACCTCTTCATTTCCCTCCCATTTTTCCCTCCAAAAATAACCAAGCACCCCTTCATTTCCCTCCAAAAAAACACCATAACCACCCCCCTTCCCATCCTATAAATACCCTACCCTACCACCACATAATTCCCATCCTCCCTTAGTATATTTTCTACCTAAACCACCTATACCTACGGCCAAGAAGAAGGAGTAGAGAAGGAGATTAAAGGGGCACATCACCAGCCCTTTTGGTGCCTTCTTCTCCCCACTCTCTTCAACTTGAGCCATGCCAAGGAGGAGGACTCTCCCACTTCAAGGAGGACGGCCAGGCAAAGGAGAAAAGCTTAGGGTGGACGTCCACCCTTGGAGAGAAACTTAGGGCACGCCCCCTTAGGGCTTGCCTTGGAGGTCATCACTTTGGCGGAGTACTGCAAGGAAGGAGTTGAAGGATTCTTTTCAAGCTTGGGAGCCACCAACCTTGGAGCAAGAAGCCCTCATCTTCACCATCTATTTAGAGGATTTGTGTTTTCTTTCTTTATTTCAATTTTCTAGTAGTAGAAGCATTCCTCTACTAGGCATTTTTGTTAAACACTTTTTCAATTATCAAGTTGCCTTCTTTGCATTTCTTGTTTGCATTTCTAGTTGCTTATCTTCAGCATTCTTCACTCCCTCTCCCTAATTATTCTAGGCCTCCACTTGCCTAGAGTGAGCTTATGGAGAGGCTCTACTTGCCACTTTAGAGTAGTTTACTTAATTGGAAGTGTAAACACTTTTCCCGCCATAATTTCGCATGTTGCCTTAGTTCAAAAACAAAAAAAAATGGTATATTGAAAATTACCAAAAGAAAGTTGAGATATATTCCAAGCAAGAGAATCAATTTTGCAACCATATTGCCTCCTTGGACGACCCTAGATACTTCCCTATCTAGGATTATAAATTTAAGAGCGAAAGCGGATTTACGCGTTACAACGACGTATTTTAACAAACCGCGTATTTTCGCTATCACTTTTTGGCGCCGTTGCCGGGGAGGCACGGCTTTGCATTAACTCATTTTCTCTTGCTTGAAGTGGATCTCATCCCCTTCTCTTTCTTTCTTTTGTGTGTGCAGGAACTACAGCGGGAAAGCGGGAATCTGGAAGCGAGAGCTTAAAGATCCTTTTCTTCCCGCGAAAATTCAGGTTGGTTCCTCTTTCTAGTCACATAATTAATTAAAACTACCAAAAATATATTAAACTTGGCTTTCAGGACCCTAAACACTTAAATTAAGTGGAGTGGTGCATTTTAAAATCATTGTTTGCTTGTACGCTTCTTTAGCACCATTCCATTGCAAGTATTGGTGTTCTGTTTTTCGGGTCTAGAATTCTGTCCAGACTTGAAAAATCGATTCCTAACACCACAGGCCTCCTAAAATCATAAAATTTCATAGAGTGATTCCCAATTAAGTTTGGAACATCTGTTCCAAATTTCAGATCAATTGGATTTGTATTTAATTTTTAAAAATTCGTGGATTACAGAGGGGTCACACCCTCTAATCTTCCTATTTTGCTACTGTCCGCAAATTTTCAGAATTTTTATACTAATCCAATTTTTTTAAAATTTGTCTTGTTGGAATCCCTGTGAAATTTTACATATCATATAAAATCATAAAAATTTTCTGAGGTCGGTGGTAATACTGAAAAGTCTATAATACCCACGGGTATTATTTCTGGACTTTGACACCAGTACAATTAAAAATTCAAAACTATTATCAAACAAATTCCTAAAATCTTACAAAAATCTTTTATGGAATCCTTGTTTGATTTTCTTCAAAGTAGTGGTGTTGTTTGACTTGTTTGGACCACTACTTAATTCTGAAAGCTAAAAATAATTCATTGGTAGTTAAATTTCTGTCTTAGGGATAATTGGCTTAGGGTTTCTTCTTTCTCTTTAGAGACTCAATTAAAAGGAAATATACAATCACACATACAACTGGTCTTTCCTTTGATTGTGAACTTTCAAACTTGTTTGAAAACTTAAAGAGAAAAACCCTAAAATTCATTTAATTAAATCACATCCTAAAAGACAAAAATACAAAAAATTGTGTGACAACTTGATTTTCATTGGAGCCACTCTCCAATTCCTGTACACACACAAAAAAAAAATCAAATAACAGGGCAACAACCCAATAAACGCCCTCCACATTCCGTGTGCACTATAGCATCCTAGACCTAATTAAAATTTGTAGTAACTTGACCCCTAAGGCTTTATCAACTTAGGCTTGCTATTTAGGTCTTAAGTTTTCTTTAGTTAGTACCAATTCTGTCATCTGTATCTGGTGTTCAGGCTGAGGGGCCGTGTCAAACGACCAGGCGCGGGTTTGTACAAGCACCTGGGGTTTTCCCTGGGAAACGTTTGGGCCCAAACCTCCCCTTAAGCAACTTGGCTAGATTTGTTGATAGAATGGGTATTCACTATTGACTACTTATTTCCTATATAGACCAAGTCTTAGGTTATTATTAGGGAGTCACAATTAAGTTAGGTCTAGTTTTTGTTTGTTTGAATTGCACACTTTCTCTCATCTCTTTCTCTTCTCCTCCCCTCCTGTTTCTTCCTTTTTGCACGGGCGGCGGTCCAAAACTCCACACTTGGAGGGACCACTTGATTTTGCCTCCCCAAGAAAAGACTTTTCTGCATTCTTCCTCTTCTTTTAAAATGGAAAATAAAAATTGGTCCTCTAACCCACATGCTAATTTTTCTTTCCCCTATTCTTCCACCCAGGAGCTTCTTAATCAGGCCCCTCCACCTAATTTCTACTCTATCATGGCTCAGCTACAAGTTAAGCAACAACAGTTGCATAAGGATTTAACAAACCTGGCCAACCAAGGGAATCCTGCCACACCTGCCCAAGCTCCACACATTCCACATCTCACCCCTTTTAACACCCGCAAGAGAGAAAATCTGCATAAATCCCATGCTGAGTATAATTGTTATTCTGAGGCTTTCTATGGTTCAACAGGGAATTATGTTTATCCCAATCATCACCCCACCCAAAATGTCCCTACCATCCAGGAGAAATTGAAAAATTCCTCTAATGAGGGGGATTATCCGACCCACTCCTGGACCAATTCGGTTCCACACCAACAACAGAACCCGTTTGGAGGGTATGGTTCAAATCAGACTTATCAATCTAGGCAATCTCAAGAAGACATTAATGCCCAGATGATGAAAACCTTGCAGGAGTTACAAAGAAAAACAAAGGAAACAACCCATCTTATTAACAATCTCAATGATCAAATTGGGGATATTCCGACTCAAAGACCTGCAGGACACTCACCATCCCAACCCACACCAAACTTTATTAATCACAGGAACCAACACCCGGGTGTCTACCAACATCAGAACCACATGATTCGGCCTCCTATTAACCCAATATCACAGCACCTACCCAGTTTCTTTCAACATCAGGCCCCCCTACCTCCTCTCAGTGAACACCAAGCTGCATATGCAGAGACTATGAGGAGTGAGGAAACCACCATGGATTTAAGGCCTTCTCAATCAAATGATGAAACTGATTCTCAACCAATGCAGATTGACCCCCCTAACCTTAATAAGGAAGAAGAAAAAGAAACCCCAAAAACACTTGATTCAAACCCTATTTCCCACTCTCAAAAACTGCAATCCAACAATCCAAAATCAGAGCCCTCTGACCACAATTCTTTGGATTTATTTGAGCAAGTCGAGAGGAATATTCCCTTCCTAGATTCCCCCCATGATCAGAATCTAGAAAGGTTGGTCCTTTCAAAGACAGCCAACTCAGTTTTTCAGAGCAAGCTGCCTTTCACAAAAAAGGACCAGGGCACATCACTTATCTCAATTGTCATAAGTGACACCATTTTTCGTGCCCCTCTCGACTTAGGTACCTCTAGTAATCTCATCCCCCCTGTCTTATTTGAGGAATTTCGATTCAGTGATTTAAAACCTACCAAGGTTCAATTTCAATTAGAAGATCGATCTACCATTCAACCGCGGGGAGTTGTTGAGGATAGTATTATCAAGGTCCGGAATTGTCTATTTCCGGTAAATTTTCTAGTCCTTGACATAGAGGTACCCAAGGCTCTCATTAATGCCATCCTTGGAAGACCTTTTCTGATTATGGCAGCAGCTAATATCAATTCTCATTCTGGGAAAATGAATATAAGTTGCAGTAACCAGACCTTCTCATTAGATTTATTTCAAGCTTCCAAGAGGTCCATTAATCACAAAATTTTTGAGGACACTGATAATAAAATGGAAGCAGTATTTGAAATGTCTATGTTGATCCAATCTCATTCATCTTTGACCACTATTGATCTAGATTTTATTGATTCTTATTCTAAGGATAGTTATGTGGTCCAAGACTTTCCAGATCAACTAGGGTTTGACTTTCCCCCTTTTCATCTTCCTGAAACATCCACACTAACTTCACACACCCTACATCTCATTGACTCCATTCCCCATCCCTTTCCATTGGACCTATCACTCGACCCACCAGAATCTGGCAATTTACAAGCACTTAAACCATGGCCAGATTCGGGTCACTTTTCCATTTCTCTATTTTATTTTGATCCCTTTATCTTTACCACTCATCTTCTTAGGGATCTTGAGGAAGACACTTTTATTGTGGACATTCAAGTGTCCAACTATTTACATGATTTTCCATCTTCTGTGCATACCTTCACGCCCGGCTAAATGGCGTAAAAGATAGCACTGGATGGGAGGTAACCCATCATTTTTTCTTGCTTTTTTTTTTTTTTTTCCTTCTTTTTCCAGGTTTTGTTCATCCTAAACCCGACCGTTCTTCACTAAGGTGATCCCTTTTCCCTCCTAATGCATGAGGACATGGCATATCTTAAGCATGGGGGGGTGTTTTTAAATTTTTACGATCAATTTAGGATGTTCAAAACCTAAAAACATGTAATTTTCTTTAATTTATTTCCTGCTTGCATACCCAAAAAAATAATAATAATAAAAATGTTGAAAACTTTTTGAGGAAAAATTTTGAAATCGGGACTAAGGTCGAAAAATTCACTTTTGGTACAATGGGATTTAATCTTTAACAAACTAAGGATGAGGACATGGATCTGATCATTAGAATTCCAGGGTCTATTTTAGACTAGATCAGATATCCTTCTCTAAAATTCCACCTAAAGTCATGATAGTTCAGGTGACTTGATCCTATTTTGTAATATGGAAAGTATTTGACTTAGTTTCTGATTCAAAAACTTACGGGTCTCAAGAAACTTCTTGTGTCAATTTTCACACACAAGTCAACACTTAAAAACAATTAAAAATTTGAAGAACTCCCTTGTTTGGATTTAGTAAAAGTCTGAAGCAGATCATTGGTTTGAGTTCCCACCGCCGAGAAGAAGGAAAATACCTTCTTTGAGGACGCGATGTCAACATGTTACCGCCTTGGCGCTGCTCTATATCTATATTTCATATCTTTAGACAGAGCATTAAAGCGCATTTCAGCAGCTCAAGTGTCTTGGACGGTGCTCTACCTATAGCGTCGGAGCAAGAGATTGAGTTTGCTTGGAGCGCCCCTTTTCACCGCATCGTGTTTTGGGGTTGTGAGCTCCTGGGTGGTGTCATGGACAGTGCTATCCCGAAGTACTGGCGCCAGAGCCCCCTCGAGGAATGGTAACGGGAATGATGATCCCGACACATCTGTTGTAAGACTAAGCTAAAAATAAGCATGGGGGAGAAAAAAGAAAAAAAAGAAAAAAAATAATAATAACACGTCCTTATAAATGTTGACTTTTCACAAGCACAGACATAAGGTTTTAAAGGAATTTGCAAGTTGCGAATCAGATTCACGAGCCAGAAAAATCCTAAAAATAAACATTTCAAGTCATCTGAATTAACAAGAGGTTAATTTGTGAATTTTCTGGAGGATATATTGATCCTGTTCTGTCTAATGGTTGGATCAAAAAAATCAATCCTGATGTTGATCTTTAACAAATCCCGTACCTCCTGTGTTTTAATCTACCAAGGTCCCTTAATCTCTTTTTCTCCTCAAAAGTCAAAAAATTAGATTTCCCAAAAATTTCGTTTTTCAAAAAAATTAAAGTTTTGCTAAGAGACTAGCAAAAGATAAGCATGGGGGTGTGATAAATGCCAGTTTATCATCATTCTTATGCATTAAAACTAACCTAGCTCTTAGGATTTTACTCCGCAAATGGGTTTTTGGGCTGCATTTAGGCATAAATTAGGATAGGCATGCATTGCATTTTTTATTGTCGTTTTAATGTGTTTTTGTTAGTGTTAGGGATGTACAGATGCACAGATCCCTAAAACCCTAGCACTCAAGAAGGCAAATGGTGAAGGAGAAGCCCAGACTAGCTGGAACCCAGCTTGATCCAGCTCACCACAGCTGAAACCTAGCTTACTTGAACTAGGGTTAGCTCATCCCAGCTCCATTTAGCTAATTGCAGCTGGATGGTAGCTCAAGAGAGTTCACCTTAGCTCACCCTAGCTCAAGTCAGCTCAGATCCAGCTCAACTTAGCTGATTCTAGCTCATCTCAGCTCCCACTAGTTCACAGGGAGCTCTAGCTAGCTCAGCTGAGTTGACGGGAGTTCACCTCAGCTCACATCCACCTCAACTTAGCTGAGTCTAGCTCATCTCAGCTCCCACTAGTTCACAAGGAGCTCTAGCTAGCTCAGCTGAGTTGACAGGAGTTCACCCCAGCTCAGATCCAACTACATCCAGCTCCACTCAACTCCAGCCAGCTGAAGAAGAATTCATCTCAGCTCAGGAAGCTTAAGTCCAGCTCCCGGGGATTCAGCTTAGCTCAACTCAGTTGAGCTAAGCTACCTTAGCTGCCTCAACCAGCTTGATTCTCCCTGGGAGCACCAGACCTAGCTCACCTCAGCTCATTTTGGTAGAAGCTAGCTCACTTTAGCTTGGCTTAGCAACTAGCAAAGAACTAGCAAGCTAAGCTAGCTAGAGTAGCCCCATGCCAGCCTCTTCAGCAGCAGCCAGCTCCAGCTCCAGCTCCAGACTTCTCCTCCTCAGCTCTTCTCCCTGAAAACCCTAGCTCCAAATGCCTCCAACTCTACTCCCTATTAGCTAAGCTAGCTAAGCTGCTTAACATAGCTAGTCCACCTCCATGGCACCAAAACCTACTACCCTACTACCTAAGCTCCAGCAAAAAGACCACCTACTCCTACTTTATTTTGGTGCCAACTATCCCTTCCATCACCACCCTACATCCACCATCAAAGCCTATCTCCACCCTCCATTTTTTCCCTCCAAAATTGCCTTCTAGAAGGTATTTTTGGAGGGAAAATCAAGGCACCTCTTCATTTCCCTCCCATTTTTCCCTCCAAAAATAACCAAGCACCCCTTCATTTCCCTCCAAAAAAACACCATAACCACCCCCCTTCCCATCCTATAAATACCCTACCCTACCACCACATAATTCCCATCCTCCCTTAGTATATTTTCTACCTAAACCACCTATACCTACGGCCAAGAAGAAGGAGTAGAGAAGGAGATTAAAGGGGCACATCACCAGCCCTTTTGGTGCCTTCTTCTCCCCACTCTCTTCAACTTGAGCCATGCCAAGGAGGAGGACTCTCCCACTTCAAGGAGGACGGCCAGGCAAAGGAGAAAAGCTTAGGGTGGACGTCCACCCTTGGAGAGAAACTTAGGGCACGCCCCCTTAGGGCTTGCCTTGGAGGTCATCACTTTGGCGGAGTACTGCAAGGAAGGAGTTGAAGGATTCTTTTCAAGCTTGGGAGCCACCAACCTTGGAGCAAGAAGCCCTCATCTTCACCATCTATTTAGAGGATTTGTGTTTTCTTTCTTTATTTCAATTTTCTAGTAGTAGAAGCATTCCTCTACTAGGCATTTTTGTTAAACACTTTTTCAATTATCAAGTTGCCTTCTTTGCATTTCTTGTTTGCATTTCTAGTTGCTTATCTTCAGCATTCTTCACTCCCTCTCCCTAATTATTCTAGGCCTCCACTTGCCTAGAGTGAGCTTATGGAGAGGCTCTACTTGCCACTTTAGAGTAGTTTACTTAATTGGAAGTGTAAACACTTTTCCCGCCATAATTTCGCATGTTGCCTTAGTTCAAAAACAAAAAAAAATGGTATATTGAAAATTACCAAAAGAAAGTTGAGATATATTCCAAGCAAGAGAATCAATTTTGCAACCATATTGCCTCCTTGGACGACCCTAGATACTTCCCTATCTAGGATTATAAATTTAAGAGCGAAAGCGGATTTACGCGTTACAACGACGTATTTTAACAAACCGCGTATTTTCGCTATCAGTGGCGCATGCGCATGTCTTAACTGCGCACTTCGAGAGAGTGCATTTGCCATATGCGCAGGCGACGCTGACCGCTCGATCAAGATCAAGCAGACCAATTTGTTGAGGTGGGCGCAGGGGCGGCGGATCAAGAGTCGAACTCGCGTCTTGTGTCTGTGGAGAGAGTGCCTCACCGTTTGGCCAAGGAGCTCTTTTGTCAAGTGGAGGATGTTGCTGTCGTGCATCTTGACCATTGGATGAAGATCCAACGGTCGAGATGAGGCTTTGGTTGAGTTGCTTGAGACCGGGTGAGGAGAGACGCTTCTTTAGCCGTGGAGCGCATATCTCAGCCGTTGGATTGAGATCCAAAGGCTGGGATCTCATCTTGCAGCGAGGTTGGGGATGCCTTGGTTCTGGTGGGGCGGCTTGGATGGTGCCATGTGGTGCCATCTGGGTCGTCCGTCTTCTTCTTGTAAAGGGTGCTACAGAGCTCTGATCAAGGTGATTCTCGCATTGATGGATTGTGATCGACTCTCTGAATCCATCCGTATAGTCGGATTCTTCATTCGAAGCCCATAAAGATGTCACACTGCCTCCTGGCCATGGAAAAAGATGGAATTAATGTACATAATATACAACTATCATAAATGCAATGTAATGGATGTTTATGCAATATTTATATCATGATATGCAATGCTAGGCTTATAAACTATTGCAAATAAGCATTTACGTTGAATTTATGTGTGTTTATTAGGAGGTTCAGCATCTATCGCCTCTGCCATCTCCTCATGTCTCTTCAGAGGATGCGGAGGGGGAGCCTCCCGTGAGACAAAGGAGCTGCCGCAATGTTAGGCAAGCCAGAGGAGGTCTGAAGAGGCCCTACCAGCCGGAGTACTCCCAGGGATGGATAGAGGGATGGAGTCGTTGCCCTCTCTACTACTAGTGTGACCAGCTGAGTCAAATGAGGAGGGACTGCCCATCCAGGGCTGGAGCGAACTAGATGCTCCCAGCACCTAGTACTGGAGGCTAATCTGGTAGCCACGATCACCTGACCCGAGGGGGAGGACAACAGTCACAAGGAGGGTACCGGCTGGCTACCACTCGCCTGGCCCGGAGCATGGTTGTTTCTTCTGTACCTGAGGCTAAGGGACATGTCAATGCCCTGACTCACAGAGACACCAGAGTGACGAGTTCTGTGATGGCAGGTATGGTTACAGTTTCTGGCAGATTAGTTTACATGCTTTCTGATTTTGGGTACCACGCAACCTTTTGTCTCGAGTTTTCTCGTTAGTTGGGGCTGAACAGTATACTGTTAGAGGATCCATTCTTGCTTAGAGGCCTAGGAGGACAATTATTTGTCGCTGAGGAGGTCTTCACATATTGTGAGGTCACTATAGGGGGACACGGTCTTCCGGTTGACCTGATTGTGATCCCGATGGAGGACTTTGGCGTAATCCTAGGGATGAATTGGTTGGCTATTTATCATGCCCGAGTGGATTGTTTTGGGAGGAAGATCGTCTTCTCCATACCAGAGTTGCCTCCTTTTGAGTTCCACGGCCAACCAGTAGACGGAGGATTCAGGTGTATCTTCGCACTTCAAGCAGCGAAGCTACTGAGCTAAGGGTGTGAGGGCTTCCTAGCGTGTGTCATAGTGGAGCTTAGCCCTGTGGTCGACTTACAGGTTCCCGGTGGTCTGCGAGTACCCTGACGTCTTTCCAGAGGAGCTGCCAGGACTACCACCTAAGCGTGAGATCGAGTTCGAGATCTCACTGGTACTGAGGATAGGTGATGTAAACACATTTACACTACTTAAAATGTCTATTTATGCATGTTCTTAAGCATAGGATTGCATTTCATAATATAAATATTGCATAACATGCATCATCTTACATTTAGAGTAGTTTGAATAAAATGGAGGTTAATTGTCTCCTTTTATGTGCTTGGACAGGGCAAACATTTAATCGGGGCCTCGGATCAAAGATCCAACCGTATGGATGTGATCAGGGCGACGATTGGAGTTCAACGACTCCAAGATCGCCCTAATCAGGCATCCGTAGCATCAGATAGAGACCGGGGAACCCTATAAGATCAAGGGCCAGGATGGTGTAAATCCGCACTTCAGATGGCAAATCCGACCACACGAATGAATTCGGATCGACGATCGCAGCCCAACGACACAAAAATCGAGTCAATCCGACATCCGTGGCACCATCTACAACTTCCAGAAGATGGACGGCCAAGATGGCGCCACGTGGCACCATCCCGGCCGCCCAAACGGCCGCCTACAGTCTATGAAGACCGCGCACCCATCCCCTCTCCGCCGTTGGATCTCAATCCAACGGCTGTGGACGCATCGTGTTAAAAGCATCCGCGCGACCATTTGGGCGAGGCAGCGCAGCGGTCCAGCGCCTTATCGCGAGGCGCTGGCGCGCGTTCGAGCCTCGCCAAGCAATTTCTGAGGCGAGCGGGCGCGCTCCAATTGACCGCACGATCACGATCCAACGGCCGCGCGCGCCCGATAGCGCCGACGCGCAATTGGACGCTCGCGTGAACGCGCGATCGTACGCGCAGGCGGGCGGCAGCGGTGAAGGCGCGATTTTAAGCCGTCCGATCTCGCGATCGGACGGCTGAAAATCAAGCGACGTGCGTAGGCGTTACGCGCGGTCAGCCGAGCGGGCGCGCGTGGGCGCGGAGCCTACACACACGTTGAGGGCTTTAGCGACGGATTTATCCGTCACTAAAGACCCCTCATTTATTGTTTTGGAAGTGTAATGTCCATTTTGCCCCCACTCCTTGCAACTATAAAAGGAGACCCCCTCCATACGAAATTTTCATCCCTTCCTTCTCCTCTCTACCTCTCCAAAGCTCAAGAGAAGCTTGTCCCACACCCGGGATGCTTCTCGCGAGATAAAGTCCAAATTTTCGTCCCCCTTCGGAAGTGGATCCCGCGACGACGACGGCGTGCTGCTCCGTTCCCGTTCTTCTGCTTCGTCCTCCTTCGTCCCGCTTCGTCCTCCTTCATCCAGGCGTCGTCCCGTCCAGCTCGTCCTCCAAGCGACCGTCAAGGAGGATTCTCTCTCCCTATTCTTTTTACTGCTTTCTAGTATAGATTTACTGCTTTCTAGAGTAGTCTATTCGTCCTCCGAGCGATCGTCGAGGAGGACATTTCTCCCTCCATTCTTTTAATGCTTTCTAGAGTAATTGTTTTATGTTTTCTAGTTGTAACGAACGAACTCTTTTATGATAAATTCCTTGTCTATTCTACATCTCATTTTGATTTCCATGTATAGTATTCTTTCTCTCTCTCTTACTCCCTCTCTCTCTTTTATTTGTTGTAGATACTTAGATAGTTTAAATTGAATTTCTTCGTGACAAAATAAAAAGAAACGCGAAGTTTTTAAATCAAACGTTCGCCTCCCTGTGTTCGACCCGGAATTTTAATTTCGGTATAAATTTTATTTGTTGAACACGAATCCTTCGCTTTCGAACTACAACGACAGGTTTTCCAAAATCGAACACGTTAGCGTAGGTTCGTAAACGTTCAACATTTTGGCGCCGTTGCCGGGGAGGCAACTATCTTTGATTTCTCTTCACGTTTTGTAACTTACAAATCATTTACCTCACTTTTCTCCTTTCTTATTGTAATTGCAGGTACTCTTTTGAGGCAAGCAAAAGCGGTAGATTGGAGTAAAGTGCTGTGAAAGGTTTTGTAAGTTATCCCCCATTCTTTCCCCCTCCATAGATTTCATTCGCCACATTGAATCCAAATTCCAATTAACCTATGTGTTTGCATAAATCCTAGGAATAGTTTGGTTGTTTGGATTCTCACTCACATTCATTCCACCTTCATTTATATAAAAAAAAGTAAAAAGATAATTTTGTGGGGTAATTTTCAACAAATACACAATGTACACCCACATTTAAAGGCACTTAACCGAATTGATTTGTTTCTACTCAACTGGGTTCTGATCTGTGGGACCAGTACACATAAAGCAACACATAAAAGAGTAGAAATCATTCTAAGTTAACCATCTTTGTGTGCCTAACTTAGTGGTGCATTTGAGGCCAATTGTTTGAGTTGATTGGGCCGCACCACTTCAAATAAAATCAACTCATCAAGTAGCTGCCAATTAGGTTCAACTCTTAGGGATTTACCAGGCACTCCACATTCTTTTTAAACTTTAAAGGAAAACATCTTCACCTGTGCTTGTAAAACTTGGTGTGCCAACGAAACTTGATTGAAAACACCTAAAGTTGAATCCTAAAAGCTACTAAGCAAGATTTGAATCTTAAAATTCACCACATCAAAAACAATCTTACTTGAAAATCACTGGTTGTGCACTCACACACAAATCAATCAATTATTAAGGGCACAACCCATTTAAAGGGCCCATCACATTCCAAAGCACATTCAAACCTGGCCCTAAATAAAACAAAGTAGACGTTGGCCTTAAGGATTGGACTCGCTCTTCAGAACCCAGAACGAGATTATTTTCGATTAGTCTGTTTCTACTGTTCAATCTGATGTCTAGCTAGGGGAGCAGAGTCAAACGATCGCGGCTGGGGGGTACACTAGGAACCGGAGGCGTAAGCCGAAGGAAGAACCTTCTCCCCAGTCCCTCCTTCTAACTGGTTGGATTGAACAGACGGAAGTAGATCAAATCGTTCCTTTATCTCAAGACGGGTTTTGAGAGTCTGTAGGTCTTTAGGCTAACATATTTAAGGACAGGTTTGATTGTTTGTATTGCAGGGCACCTTTCTTCCTCCCGTGTATCATGAATCCTTCCACATATTTCACGCATTCCCGCTCTTTCCCTCCTGTTGTAAATTATCCTCAACATGACGATTATCCCAACTCGTATTGTAATCGACCATCAGTTAGTTGGGATAATTCGGATTGGGGATACAATTCCGGACCCCCGTGTTTAGGGTCTAACCCTGAACACTTTGATTCTCAATTCTATCCTTCTCAGAGTTGCATCGATTATAGATCGTCCTCCTTTCATGAACAACCTAATGCGATCTACAATCAAGAAGGATACACTGATCCTTACCCATCCTCTGATTTCACTGCCTTTAGGTCATCTCCATCTTTTGAACAATCTGAAATGACCTATTATCAGGATGGGTATAACGAATCTCAATTCGTTAATTCCTCTACATTGATGTCAAACCCGCCCAACCCTGAACCAACTCATTTGGTTCAGGTTAATCAGGTTCAAGATAAGGTTCTGGCTAACTTGAGGAATATCATTCAATCTTTAGAAGTTCAGCCAATACCTTGCATTGAGAGATTGGAGCCCCTGATTGAAATGATTGATGATTTAAATAAGTCTTTGTTGGATTGGCTCCAGGATGTTAAGGATAAGAACCCGGGTGAGTTTCTACTTGGGAAATTAGCGAAATTGAGGATGAGATTTGTGGTTGCTTTGATTCAATCTTGGAATAATTCCCAGGATGAACTCTCTTCAGGAAAGCCAATGACAGAACCCGCTCAGGCACCTGTTGGGGGGGACACGTGTTACGAAGCTGACCAGATTGAATTAAAACAACCAATTAAGGATGATTTGATTTCTTCACCTGAAATCCCTGAGCCGGGTTACGAGGAAACGCATGTCTCCTTGGAACGCAAAGTGACAAATGATTTTGGGACATACATTGATACGGATCCTGATGGTGAAGATTCAAGTTGCGAAGTCTCACACGAGTTTTCAGATCACGATTTTTGTGAGACGATTGGGCCTGAGGAATCTGATAGATCATTTGATAGCCCAATAACTGAGGAAACTGATCTTATTAGGGCACACGATACGGATCCAGAATCGCATTTTCTGGAGGAATTAATTCAATGCCCTGATTATCAGTTACACCCTGTTGAGCTTATTGATGATTCTAATTCTGAGATAATTAGACCCAAGTCAATTTTGATTCTGCCACATCATTTAGACTTGGAGATTCCAGACGGGGTGATGAATATACAAGAGGTCTTGGAATTTGATACACTTAATGAGGAGGATAGGAGCAGGGAAGTTCTAATTTGGGAAGTTAATTTTGGAGGAAATGGAAGATTGAGTCGAAGGGTTCCTTTTAAGCTGAAACCATCAAATCAGAACACTTACGACATTTGTTTCGAGGATGTTCAACTCAAGCACACATTCAACGATCATCCTTTTGAGCTTCAATTTTCTGTAACCCGACTTTTTGGTCTTGGGTTGCATCCTCAGAAATCGCAGGCCCGATCCCGCTTACATTCTGATTTTAGGTTTTGGGTAATTTTTATCCAGAACCTAAGATATTCTCGATTATGGGGTGTGGGTCTGCACCACAATCTGGTCCACATCTGTGGACCTCTGTTGACAGGTCGGAGGATTCTTCTGTTTATTCTAATTTTGACCTGCACTTCTGAATTCTTCATTTCTTTTCTTTGTATAGTGTGCCTAGCTGAAGGCACTAAACTCAGCACATATACAGTTCTTTTTCATTTTCATCTCGGAGCGGACCCGATATCCACGCAATTCAGGTGCTTTCTACGCTTTTCCACTCTGTTTTATGTCTTTTTAATACAATGAGGACATTGCATTAGATAGGCATGGGGGGGTGGATATTTATCTTTGAATTCATTCGTCAGCTCCGTAGATTTGTTTTATTTTATAAAAAAAAAAATCAAAATTAGGAAAGAGAATTTGGGTTTAAGAAAATTTTCGATCTTAAGAAATACTATATTATGGTTTGAACACAAAGACCCTTCAGGTCTTTGGACTTAATCAGCCTATGTATCCACTAAAATGTGGATTTGTTTTTCAAGTTCTCGCCAACTTGAATTTTATTTTAATTGGAGTAAATAAGTTTGGGTGATAAGTACACGACTTATCAACCCGCCCTCTGATGTGAGGGAATTTTGAGTCTTAAGCATCTACACACTTTCTTTGCACTGACTCGTTATTTGGCGATTTTAATGAAAATTGGGTAGCTAATGAACCTTCTAGGGTGATATGGCTGGCAAGTTATCGTGGGTAATAGCCCATAGGTAGGTTGTCCAGAACCCAGTCACTGACCTTTCTCTTTTTGCTGCCTTTAGGTAAATCTTAGACCAGGGAAGCCACCTACTTAAAAAAAAAAAAGAAAAAAAGAAAAAAAAAAGGAAAAAAAAAGAAAAAAAAATCAAAAAGGAGAAAAGAACAAAAAGAAATAAGCCACACTTCACCGCACGAGTATGGCTGGCAAGTTGTCGGTGGTAACAGCTCATCGACCGGTTGTCCAGAACCCAGCTCAGAAAATGCACTAAAAATTCCCAAAACACTCAGGAAGAAGCGGAGAAGTAGAATAAACTGGGGAGATATACATTGGATTCACTCTTGTGTTGACCCCGTTAAAAAATAAAAGTAGGGAGAAAGCTACCGGTTGTAAAGATACACCTTTAGGTAGAATTCTTTTTGAGGTCACCTAGAGGCGTAGAAATCCGAAGTCCGTTCTAATTGCCGGTCAACGAGTCTATCACAATCACAATAAGATGCTTAAAACTTAGGGTTCTCATCAAATCTTGGGTGAGTTGAATGGCCGTAGAAAGCCACTCTTAAACCCTAAAATTTGAAAAAAAAAAAAGAAGAGAAAAGAGTAAAAAGAGAAAAAGAAATTTTTCTTCGAATAAGGCGAGGCTTGAGGCGGTCTGCATTTTGGCTGATACCCGGGCACTGTTGTGTCTTTGAAAGTTCAGTTCTTAAGTAGACAATTTCTTAATGATTGAAAATAACTCAGGTCCAAATAATCTAACCTAATTCTTTTATAAATAGCATATAGTTTTTGCTAGGGACTAGCAAAAGATAGGCATGGGGGTATGATGTAAACACATTTACACTACTTAAAATGTCTATTTATGCATGTTCCTAAGCATAGGATTGCATTTCATAATATAAATATTGCATAACATGCATCATCTTACATTTAGAGTAGTTTGAATAAAATGGAGGTTAATTGTCTCCTTTTATGTGCTTGGACAGGGCAAACATTTAATCGGGGCCTCGGATCAAAGATCCAACCGTATGGATGTGATCAGGGCGACGATTGGAGTTCAACGACTCCAAGATCGCCCTAATCAGGCATCCGTAGCATCAGATAGAGACCGGGGAACCCTAGAAGATCAAGGGCCAGGATGGTGTAAATCCGCACTTCAGATGGCAAATCCGACCACACGGATGAATTCGGATCGACGATCGCAGCCCAACGACACAAAAATCCAGTCAATCCGACATTCGTGGCACCATCTACAACTTCCAGAAGATGGACGGCCAAGATGGCGCCACGTGGCACCATCCTGGCCGCCCAAACGGCCGCCTACACTTTATGAAGACCGTGCACCCATCCCCTCTCCGCCGTTGGATCTCAATCCAACGGCTGTGGACGCATCGTGTTAAAAGCATCCGCGCGACCATTTGGGCGAGGCAGCGCAGCGGTCCAGCGCCTTATCGCGAGGCGTTGGCGCGCGTTCGAGCCTCGCTAAGCAATTTCTGAGGCGAGCGGGCGCGCTCCAATTGACCGCACGATCGCGATCCAACGGCCGCGCGCGCCCGATAGCGCCGACGAGCAATTGGACGCTCGCGTGAACGCGCGATCGTACGCGCAGGCGGGCGGCAGCGGTGAAGGCGCGATTTTAAGCCATCTGATCTCGCGATCGGACGGCTGAAAATCAAGCGACGTGCGTAGGCGTTACGCGCGGGCAGCCGAGCGGGCGCGCGTGGGCGCGGAGGCTACGCCCACGTTGAGGGCTTTAGCGACGGATTTATCCGTCACTAAAGACCCCTCATTTATTGTTTTGGAAGTGTAATGTCCATTTTGCCCCCACTCCTTGCAACTATAAAAGGAGACCCCCTCCATACGAAATTTTCATCCCTTCCTTCTCCTCTCTACCTCTCCAAAGCTCAAGAGAAGCTTGTCCCACACCCGGGATGCTTCTCGCGAGATAAAGTCCAAATTTTCGTCCCCCTTCGGAAGTGGATCCCGCGACGACGACGGCGTGCTGCTCCGTTCCCGTTCTTCTGCTTCGTCCTCCTTCGTCCCGCTTCGTCCTCCTTCATCCAGGCGTCGTCCCGTCCGGCTCGTCCTCCAAGCGACCGTCGAGGAGGATTCTCTCTCCCTATTCTTTTTACTGCTTTCTAGTATAGATTTACTGCTTTCTAGAGTAGTCTATTCGTCCTCCGAGCGATCGTCGAGGAGGACATTTCTCCCTCCATTCTTTTAATACTTTCTAGAGTAATTGTTTTATGTTTTCTAGTTGTAACGAACGAACTCTTTTATGATAAATTCCTTGTCTATTCTACATCTCATTTTGATTTTCATGTATAGTATTCTTTCTCTCTCTCTTACTCCCTCTCTCTCTTTTATTTGTTGTAGATACTTAGATAGTTTAAATTGAATTTCTTCGTGACAAAATAAAAAAAAACGCAAAGTTTTTAAATCAAACGTTCGCCTCCCTGTGTTCGACCCGGAATTTTAATTTCGGTATAAATTTTATTTGTTGAACACGAATCCTTCGCTTTCGAACTACAACGACAGGTTTTCCAAAATCGAACACGTTAGCGTAGGTTCGTAAACATTCAACAATAGGCCCCATCTCTACTGCACCATACTGGATGGCCCCACTTGAGTTGTGAGAGCTCAAGTCTCAGCTACAAGATCTATTGGAGAAGGGCTTTGTGAGGCCCGGTGCATCCCCATGGGGAGCCCCTGTCCTGTTTGTGAAGGATGGTACCCTTCGGCTGTGCGTCGACTACAGACAGCTGAACCAGGTCACCGTCAAAAACAAGTACCCATTGCCTTGTATTAATGACCTCTTCGATTAGCCGAGAGATGCCGCGGCGTTCTCCAAGATAGATCTGAGATTGGGTTACGATCAGTTGAAGATCAGGGTGATGGATGTCTCCAAGACAGCCTTCCGCACGTGGTATGGCCACTATGAGTTCTTGGTCATGCCATTTGGGCTGACCAACGCCCCCTCCGCTTTCATGGATATGATGAACCACGTCTTCCGGCCGTACCTAGATCAGTTCATGGTAGTATTCATTGACGATGTGCTTGTCTACTCTCAAGATTAGGCACAGAATGGACAACATCTCCGCATGGTCCTGGACACTTTGAGATGGCACAGGCTGTACGCCAAGTACAGCAAGTGCGAGTTCTAGTTGAGACAGGTTACTTTCTTGGGCCATGTGATCTCGGGAGATGGGTTGGCGGGAGATTCAACAAAGGTTGAGGCCATCCTCAGGTGGGAGAAGCCGCGTACAGTAATAGAGATACGCAGTTTCCTGGGGCTGGCAGGCTACTACAGCCAGTTTATCCAAGGTTTCTCACATATCGCACGTCCTATGACTTAGTTGACCCGGAAAGACGTGCCCTTCGCCTGGATAGACGAGTGTGAGTCATGCTTTCAGGAGCTGAAGGAGAGGTTGACTTCAGCTCCTGTACTCACCATCCCAGATAGCAGTGGCGGATTCGTGGTCTACATCGACGCCTCGTTGCAGGGATTGGGTGGTGTGCTCATGCAGTGGGGCCACATTGTCGCTTACGCTTCGCGACAACTAAAGCCCCATGAGCATAACTACCCCACCCATGACTTGGAGTTGGCAGTTGTTGTTTTCTCACTGAAGACATTGAGGCACTACTTGTATGGAGAGACGTTCGAGATCTTTACTAATCATAAGAGCCTCAGATACCTGTTTGATCAGAAGGAGCTCCACATAAGACAGAGACGTTGGTTAGAGCTCCTGAAGGATTACGACTGCAGCACCTCCCACCATCCAGGGAAGGCCAATGTGGTGGTAGACGCTTTGAGCCAGAAGGCGCCCGCCCACTTGGCTAGTCTACAAGATAGAGTTGGAGACTCATGGAGGAGGTGAGCAGCTGGCAACCCCAGGAGTCACGAGGGTATTACAGGGCAGTGATAGTGGTGAGGCAAGCATGACTAGAGCTGATAGGTCATGTTGTCACTAGGTAGATGACGGATCCATACCTGCAGACACTGCAAGACTGGGTATTGACAAGGAACCCAGGAGAGTTCTCTTTCATTGATAGGATCCTGTGTATGAGGGGATGCTTGTGCATTCCTAGAGACGAGAAGCTGTTGAGAGAGCTCCTGACTGAGGCACACAGGTCCAGATTCACCATACATCCCTGGAACATGAAGATGTACGACAACCTATGACGTGATTTCTGGTAGAGGGGGATGAAGAGGGATGTTGGTAGTTTTGTTCAGTAGTGCCTGGTATGCCAACAGGTGAAGGCCGAGCACCAGAGGCCTGCAGGGCCACTACAGCCGCTTCTCGTGTCGGAGTGGAAGTGGGAGAGTGTCACTATGGATCTGGTAGTGGAGTTACCTGTGACACAGCGATGACACGATGCAGTTTGGGTGATAGTGGACAGATTGATGAAGACGATACGATTTTTGCCGATGTAGCTGAATACTCGAGTGTTACATCATCGAGTACGCGAAGGATATATAATGCTCGAGTGTTCCATCATCGCATAAATACTATATCTCATGGCTTTTAATCACAAGATCGATGCTACATAGCTAGCATTCATTTTACAATGTAAATATTGCAATACTGCATGGCAATGGAGAAATTAAGTAGCATAAAGTAAGAACTACAAGGTAACTTAGTAGATAAGGTCATGAGGAGGTGACTAGCTAGCTTGAATCTTTAAATGAGGAACCACCTTAATCATCTGGTAATCTGATCTCACTTTAGAGATTCATTGCCAAATGTCAGACTCGAACCACGGAATTTCATTGCAGTGATATCATCAATCCTTTTTACCATCTCTGATGACATGTGGTTCACCCAATCTCCCACCTTGCCACGCCTGAAGTACAACCTATTGCTAAAAACTTTGAATGACAAGCCCTTCGCCGTGCCACTCATATTTACCTCCAATTTGCTCAAGGTCTTGAAGTTACAAAGCTCAATAATTTTCTCAACCATGCCACCCTCTTCGTCTTCTTGAGAAAAAGGATTTCCCATGAAATTGGCTAATCTCCTCAAAGTACCTCTTTCATCTCTTTTGATGTCCTCATACTTTAAAAACATAACTTTATTAGGATTCTCCAGAGACACCTTCCAATAGTCGAGAATGTGATCCCATATGGGTCCCCAACGACCTTTTCCATTCAGATAGGGCTTGATGAACTCCTCTAGACCAGCAGGTTTCCCAGTGATGCCCGTTAAAAATTGCCAATAAGATACTAAAGTATCTTTCGATTCCCTGCACAAAAGAGCGCAAACATTTCTTGCATATTTCAAACTCAGATCACTAGCTATATCAAGCAACAAATCATCATACAATTCGTTATAGGAACTTAATATGATAAAATTTGTTAAGGTTAAAGATAATGCTTTATTTGGTATCTTTTTAAATAAGTTGATTTCCTTAATTGTGTGTATATTTCTTAAATGTTAGTTTCATTGTATGTTTTTTAAAGATGTGTTCCTGTTTCAACAATCGAGTTTCAATATTGTTTCTGAAGGCACATTTGATGGGTAGACTCGTTTCCACAGACCACTTGTATTTTAATAAAATAAAATGAACCCTACACATATCATTTGTTTTTCCTAGAAATAAATTTTCATTAAAAAGAAGGGGAAGAATTTGATTTAAGAGACTCGAGGTGAAGATAGAAACACCGATCCTTCGAGAGGAGGAGAAAAAATATTTCGTTAAAATACAAAACACCAAGATGAGGAACAAGGGATAAAGATAAAGAAATGTCTTAAGAATGGTAATCGGACGATATCCCGTAGGAGATCGATCCCACGTTCGTAGAATTGGTAAGGTGCCAACAAATAACCCCTTCCCTGCATCAGGGAAATCTATTGGGATATGCATGGGGTCACATGTGGTCCTCAACAAACAAAATTACAAAAAAAGAAAAAGAAATCCATTCTGCTTCAACAACCGAACAACAACCCACAAAACACTACCATCCACGCCTCGAACACCGCACATCAACTCGAGGTTTTAGAAACACTGACCAAAGCCGCCACTCTCCATGCCTCGACCCCCGTCTGACCGACCATCGCCGCATCGAGCAGGCCCCCATCGCTAGAGCTGTCACGTCGCACCAAGAGGAGTCGGGAGGAGCAAAGATCAACGAGTGCACCATCGCCACCATTGCGACGAACGATGTCGACGAGCCCTTGACCGATGACGAGAGACCTCGAACGGCAAGCAAGAACCTAGAGCGATGAACAACAACTTCAACGATGCACGACAAGTGGCGAGAGGCCATGCATATCGACGTGTGGCCCCGATCGTTGTAGTAGCATGGATCGGAGGAAGGTTCGATGACGGGGGGCGCTGATCTATCACGTACGACCGATCAGGCCCTGCGATCTTGGGTACTTTTTTCCTATGGGAGTAGGCAGGAGGGTTCGGGAGCTGAGAGGTAGAGGTTTGATGGATAGACTCACTTTGCTGGTACTCTTGTATTTGGATAGAATAAAATGAACCTTACACATGCCATGACGCTTGATAGATGGACTCGCTTAGTCAAACCTCTTGTATTTTAATAGAATAAAATGAATCTTACACATACCTTGACGTTAACTTTAGCTTTGAATATTTTGTGTATATCCATTGAAGTTGTCGAAAAAAAATGTCAACTTGTTTTTATTTCTTCATGCTCGGATGGGATTACAGTTTTGTAAAACATCCCTCCACATTTTATTAAATCCCTACTCAGCAAAATTTTGCCTATATGCAAATGAACTACTTTGATGGAAAGGGTGTAGGATTGTTAAAACTTTAGGGGTTAACTGTAATTAATTTATCTTTAACTTACATCGTATCTATCTATTAATATTAACATATTTTATTTGGATTTTATACTGAATGGGTATCGGTACTGGTAGATTATTACCGGTAACATATATATTCAGTATCGGTGCTAATGGATCAATACCGATATCCTTAAGTTATAGATATGAATCTATATTCAAATAAGTATCAATACTAATGCTAAGTACCGATACTCATAAATCTTAATTTAAAACTCATGACCATATGAGTATTTATTGAATACTCACATAGTACCGATACTAGTAATAAATATCGATATTCATTAAGTACTAGTATCACATCAAGAAAAAATTGATCTCAAAACCCCAAGTTGTGACACTGTTAAAGGATTGTCACGACAGAAATACGTTCCACTTGGTAAGAGAAACATACAATTTATGACGTAAATGGATATTGATACGAACCGTGGAGGCAAGGTCCAGCTTGTGGCCATCTCATATTTTTACTTAATGCATTTTGGTTCCCTTAATTTGTTATGCACAAAATAAAAAAAAGGAGAAAAGAGATTAGGAGTAGCACTCGCATATACCTGCAGACATACACAATGCGACATCCAAGTGATCTCTTGATGGATTCAGGCAAAAGTGAATAAGCCATGTGGCTTGCAAAGAGCTTTGGTGAAGTACTTCTCTCATCCAATTCCAAGGCTCTGGTGCCTTCTCCTATGTTATATATTTCTTCGAGGAACTTGACACATGAATGTGGGTTGGTTGAAAGGAGAGGATGGTTTGCAAGCTGAGGATAGTCGCGATAGGTTGCTATGCAAAACATGAAGGCCTTAAGCCAGGTGGTGCCTGATTTAGGGAAGGAGCATAGGATGATATCGGAGGGTCGAGCCACGAAGTGTTGTTGAGCAGATATGACGCCGGGAATGATGTAGTCTGGTAACCATTGGCCTTGGTATTGGGAACAAAAGGGAGGACCTAACAATGGAAGAGTACTGGAGATGTCTTCATGGGAGGTTTGGCTAGAGTTGTTGGTGTTGATGGTGATGGTGGTGGGAGAAGACGTCACTGTGGGAGAGGATGACGCTTTTCCTAAAGGTTGCCAACAGAGAGATAAGCTATAAGTTAATTAAGTAGGATCCCAATGATTTATATGTAATCTGTACTACTTAGAATATTAAATGTGGCACAATGTTGCATTGGGTTGGTTTGGTTGCATTTGATAGAATTGTTAAAGATAGGTGAACATGGGTTAGATGAGCAACATACCCTAACTTGCAACCTATAGGTACTCTTCTTTTAAAATGCTTCCTAGGTATGTTATATCTCAAAATTCTTAACCACATTCACCAATTAGCTTGCCTTATTTTTCTAGCTCCAAAATCCATCACAATATTGCATCGTGATTGGCCCCACCTAACCCTCCTTTCCAATAGCATATTCATAGTTAGATATTATTTTTTTTAAGAGGAGCATAATTGGATATTCTAATTTACTTAAATGTGATATAAAATTCTTATATAGGATTTTGTCAAAATTTTATTGTTTCATATCTTTTTATTTTTTTATCATAAACATCATGTTAACTACTTCTTTTGATAAAAATTATTTTTATTTTTTTTCTCATTTATTGTCGTGGAGATTTACATGATACGAATTGTGGAAGCTCTTCCACATGGAAAGAAATGATAGTAGTAAGTAGCTGTCAAGAGAGGCTACACACATGAACAGGAGAGAGAGAGAGATGGCAACCAACAGTGAAGAAGAGAGGGAATTGATATGTTGGAAAGAGATATTGCATTAACTCAAGGAAAAATAATTATATAGTCTCTTTTATAAAAAAAATTAATCAATCTCTAAAATAGGAAAAAAACTAAATCACATCTCCTAAAATTAGAAAAGATTAAATTCTCTTAATAATTTCTTAAAAGATAAAATATCATACTAAAAGTATCAAAACTTGAACTCCAAATAAACCAAAGACTCCTCCTTGGAGCTAGCGCCCTTTAAGGTGGACATGATTTGCCATGTGGCCAAACTAATCTATAACATGGCATTGTATTCTCCACAATTGTAATTTTGGTGGATGTATTCATGAGGTAAAAGGTTTTATGCCTAAATAAGAAACCATATAAAAAAGGAGTTTATTAGGTTGACTGGACTTTTTCTAAGGACTAGTTTACTTGAAGGTTAGAAAAGTAGTGTTAAGAAATGTGAAACTAGTGTTAACCCGCAATTATGTTTACTTATAGAGTGGTATTAACACCAGTTTGTGTTTACTTTAATTGGTGTTAATTATGGTGTTAACCCTTGTAGTATTTACTTGATAGTGGTGTTAAATATGTAAAATATATGGAATGTTAGAGATACGGGTGGTGTATAATTTTAACGTGGATTTGGTTAGCACCAATTGAAACTGGTGTTAGACAAACTCGTGTTAAAGTAGGTAAACTCGGATTAGTAAATTAGAGGTTAAATAGTCGGGTAAACAAGGGTTAACCTCCCTTTTGAGGGGTTAACCCCCTAGGTAAACTAGGCCTAAAAGAAGGACTAATAAATTACCCAATCCAACCCAACTTGTTTGTACTAGTTCGGTTGGGTTAGCTTAGGTAGCACAATGGGTCAAGATGGACCGGTGAAGTCCCAGCTTGTTTACATTAAGTTGGGTCATGGGTTAGGCTCTAACTTGACTCAACTTGACTTGTGTGCATCCTATCTCGCATGGAATGGAATGGATCCTAAGGTTGAGTTTGGTTATCGGGAGAACCCTAAAAGCCATAGGTTATCGCTATTCGACTTGTGGGACTAGTCAAGCAAGATTAGAGGGACCTAACTCAAGATTAGGGATGCAAACAGGTCGGATTTAGGTGGGGTTTAGCTAAATCCATACTCATGCATATTTACAAAATCCATATCTATATCATACCCGTTTACCCATCGGGTAAAAAAATTCAAATTCATACTCATATCTATCTACCCATCGGGTATCCATTTACCTATCGGATATTCATTTATAAATTAATCTTACAATAAAATCATGCCCAAATTAGAGTAAAAGAAGAAAAAAAAAATTTATAACACAATTCATCAATTTTTTATTTTTAGCGAGACTGAAACATAGGGGTTCAGGCTACTCCAATTTTAGTGATCCCCATTGTAATTATTACAAAAAAGAACTTCAAGGGAATATATCAAAAGAAAAAAAAGAAAGATAAAATATAAGTATATTTTAAATAAAAGATATAAGTATATTTTAAATAAAAGATTTACATCTCTGAAATAAATGTTCAATAAAAGCTTCAGAAGTACTTTCAACTTTCAAAATCATGGAGGAAATCGTGAGGGGGATTAGAGTTGGGGGAATGAAGGACTTAGGATGAGACTTATATATTTAAGGTAAATAAGAATTTTCTTTTGGTGGTCAGGTAAGATAATCCGGTAGAGATCCATATCCATATCTATACCTAGTTTAGTTTTACCCATTTTCTTCGGATCGAGTTTACGAAAACTTATATCCCTACTCAACATAAGCCATCCCAAAGGAGGGGTGGGATAGGCATATCTCACATTTCACATAGAACATAGTAGCGTATCAAGATAAGTTTTCTACATTCCAAACAGAAAAAAAAAAAAGATAACCTAGCCACAAAAGGTTCTCTCGTAGAATCTATTCTTATTGTCAAACTAGGTCTAAGTATCATTGGGGAAAAACACATGTTGCCCAATCTTTCTCATTCCTTTTTGATGATCCAAAATTTTTGGAGCAAACTGATACATGCATGCATCCAGCAATCACCGGGGGCAGAGGAGTGCCACAGTGGCAGCAGCCTCCACTTTTGGAAAATGTCTCAACCATGGGATATGATCCCTTGACCAAATAGAATGCTAAACCGATGGTCAACAATTCTATCACCTCCTTTATCAGCCTTTTGCACAGATCTTACCCTTGCAAGGAACCCCCACCCCCCACCCAAACACACACACACACACACACACACACACATACACAAAAAAAGCATCAGACTTCTGCATACGTCATATTCAAGAATGACAAACAGGGTCCGTTACATTCAATACCTCAAGAAAAGGTATCCTTGGGAATAACTAGCTTCTATGTTAATTTCTTTGTTGATGTGTATATATGGATTACAAAATGAGCAGTTCCATTATCCTGCATCCTCCAGTGTTCTAAATAGCTACAAGGAATGCTCCCAGGTAATACGTCACATTCCTATATTTCTGAAAGATATGCCATTAATTGTTTGGATGATAGAGTCTCAATACTGCTCATATTATACAAATGATGTGTAGACTAGAATTCTCAGATTGTTTAATCTAGTAGCATGATTTGAAGTCAACCATACACGATGCATGCATTGATAAGATACCCGATCGTAGTTGGCTGCAGCTAATTAATAAAGCAACCCATCGATGGTACGTTGCTTGAAACAAAATTAAAGTGCATGCTCTTCCAACTTCGCAAATGCAAGGTATAGGAAACTAAGGAAAGGGCTTGTTAGTGGTGGGTTGATATCCTGGAAAGTTTTCGTTTGAACCTTTAATCGATATTATCAGTGCCTTTGTTGCATCCATGTAATAAAATCATCCAGTACAATATTTCTTGTACTCAATTGGTAGCAGTTGTACATAATTAAGTCGAAAATTTTAAAAATAAGGACGAATAATCTCTGATAATTATCTCCACCGACTTCGCAAGATTTCTCCAAACACAACTCTACCCAAATGAAAAAAAAAAGGAAAAAAAGAGACATAACGTTAACCTCCATTACAAAAACATCATTTCTATTTCATTTATAAAAAAAAAAAAGGTAACTTTCAAAATTTCTCCCAAACCTTACGTATTAACGAAGAGAGAGATGAGGGAATAGAATCGAAACCTATAACGGGTGCAAAAGAAAAAGAATAGTGAAAGAGATCGTGAAGTTTACCGTAAAATTATTGAATGTCAATTTGTCCTTAAGCTTGAGATATTTTTATATTGGGCACTTGTAATTTTATATTCAATTTTATACTAATTGATTCTCATATATGTGAATTTATTAGTACAGTATGCAGTCATCCATCTTATCTTTTTTGTTTTTTTTTTGTTTTTTAAATCCAATGCAGACGTGTTTCACTGTGAAGCTTGTCGATACCGTGCAGCTAAGCCGTTCTTTGTCCAAAATATTTTATTTGATAATGAGCATATTGGCATTGGTTATCTATAGATTTCTAGGAATAGTTTTTCTTTTTCTTCTTTCTTAAATTGAGTGGTGCGCATATTATATGCGAGGAGATGAGAATCACGTGAGAGGGGCCCCTCACATGGGCTTTGCCTTCACTTTAACACCAACGATTTGTTGGGCAATAAATTGCGCAAATTTGCTGGATCTGGTAAGCAATAAGTTAATGCCCGAGCGAATAGTTCGAGGAGATGAGCATCAGGTGAGAGGAATGGGCTTTGCTTTAACACTTGCAATTTGTTACGTAATAAGATTATGTTTGGTAGGAGGATAATATTTATATTATAATAAAATGATGTAAGTATAAGTTAATTGATATTTAGTTGGTGGTATAATAATAAATAGTGGGATAATATGAATGAAATGTGATGTGATTTTAGTGGATAATTTTGTAATATTTTTATATAGGTATAAATGAATTGATATGATATAATAAATATATTTTAATATATATATTATATTAAAATAGATATATTTTATTTATAATAATATTGATGTGATGTAATAAAATAATTTAATATTAATATTAATTAATAAAATAAAATAAATTATATCCTTTTAAGTTTCAAATCAATTTCCCTGTATCCCATGACAGAAGCTCATACTAAATGGAGCCTAAATCGCACCGCTCAGTAGAGTTTGGTGGGCAATAAATGAATGCCTGGGAGAACGATGCACGTTATAGTGTCTGTCATCGTAGGCGTTCATAGATATGATAGATAGGTTCAATCGGCCTCCACATGCCATGATGACAATTTTAACTATCAATATTTTGCAGTGGATTATCATAATTATTTAAAAATATGTTAACTTGTTTTTATTTGTAAAAAAAGTCTAAATATTTCGTAGGTTGTTGTCATAGTTGTTTAAAAATATGTTAACTCGTTTTTATTTGTAAAAACTCAAGCGAGATTACAATCCTGTGGTGATTGTCCACCCACTCTATTAGATTCATATTTAACAAAAGTATGCCTATAAGCAGAGGCCTGCTTCCAAGTAAAGGATAGTGAAAGCTGTGTATGTGTGTTGAGAAGGGTCGAAACCATATGCTGGTTTAAATGAATTTGATTTTAATTAGGGATTTTATATAAATGTTACGAAGAGTTTTTAAAATTACGTAAATGTAACAGAAAATCTCATATTCATGTAAATACCATAAATGAATTAATTTCATTTTCACAAATAACAATTCCCATGTCCATCCTCATGTCAATTACGATGAAATCTAGATGGTGATAATCTACCTATCAATGCAAATTTGAAAGCATGGATGGACGTTTAAGATTTTATCTTAACTGAATTTGCAAAGGACTTGACATTTATGTAAAGTTTATGTAAATATGAATTTTTTTGTGGTATTTAAGTAATTTTGAAAATTTTTAATGGTAAGTATTCATGTAAAAATTTATTTTGATTATAGTATATTGACAAAGAGATGAGTTGTATCTTGGGAGTCATGGAATTCAACAAATGCGTAGATAGATAAATTATTTCTCAAGTAATATGCAATATATATTTAGATACTTTGGTTTAAAAATATCTATTTGACCTGCAATAGAATGCAACAAGTTTAACATGCATTTGGCATAAGTAGTTTTGAGTTAGCTTTGCACTTGGTTACGTAAGATCCGACGGAACTCAAGTTCCACCTTGGTAGGGAATAAAAATGTACCAGCCACTTATTCCTCTAAACCCTAAACCCTTCTCGCACAACCTCGCCCCCTCTTCGAACCTCAATTGTTATCCTTTTATTCATTTTGAATTAAATTACATGGTGAGTTTTAGGCATAAATAGATAATATTTATATTTTAAATTAAATTATATTGATGATATTTTAATTTTAAATCAAATATAAGTGATAATGTTCACTTCTGAATCACTTGTGGTATTTCAATGTAGAAGTAAATATCAATTTGAAAAATCATCTATGATATTTAATTTAAAATTAAAATTTTACATATAATTTTGATCATTTATTTTCAATTAATTATAACCACTAAATCTATTACTTACTTTATCATTTTATTGTATCCATCAAATATCTCAAATAAAATAACCTTCCTTTATTCTTTAACAAAACATCAAGAGTTATCAATTAGGATGCACTTGGTCGGAGGCTAATTGTTTAGGCCGATGTTTCGACGATAGTGTGATAAAAAAGAAATTTATATTATAGGACAAATGTTTTACACATAGTATTAAAAAAGTGTCATTTGTGCATCAATTTTCAATCAATGGATCTTAATGAGATGGTTATTGATAAAATCACCCTCTTTGAATTGGGTGGTTTCTACGTAATTGAGTAATTGACATTTGATAGAAAAAAAATTGAAATATTTCTTAAAGGGTACATTGACACCTTATATAATAAAATTAAAGTTGTAATATAATCATAATACAATCACATAAAGAATTCTAATACAACTATATAGAAATCATTAGACACTAGTTCCTGAATCATGATCAAAATGCTCTATGTATATGGATGTAGAAAAAAGACAAATGATGGATCTTTCTCATTCCTTCTACACTTCTCATTTCTTTCGTTCATGTTCTGCACAAAATAGGTATCCTGAGACAGAAAGAAAATAGAAAAAGGATTCATTCGTTCTTGATAGTAATTTCTTTCATCAGTGAATAGGAGTGAGGAGCGTTTCTGTCCAAAATACAATCAGGGAGTTTCAAAAAAAAAACCCAATAAGGATCAATACAAATTGCTATTACGGGCAAAAAGATAGAGATGGAAACCAATAGTTCTCGTGGTCCAGAATCCACAAAATCAGAACTCAACTACCATCCTTTGGGGTATGAAAGAACTTGTATCCATAGAACATTTGGCGTTACGTTAGATAAAATGTTATTGTGATACTTCTAATACAATTATGAGAATATAATATAATCATAATATAATCACATAAATAGTTGTATTACAATTATATATGTAGAAATTGTAATACATTAATTAGATAAATTTTTAACAGTGGTACTAAAAATACAACTTTGATAATTATAATACAACTTTGTTTGGTTCAAGAAGAGAGTTATAATAAGACTAAGCATTAAGATTGAAATCTTGATTCAGTCAGTATGAACCCGCTTCTTAGTCTTTGAAGTTCAATTAACCTTAAATTCACCTTTTGATTAATCTACATTCATGATGGAATGGTAAAACAACAGAATTAATCATATTTTTCTGACTTCTCCTCAGAACAGTTCAGTGTGGAATTGTGATCCTTAGACAATCATTTAGAGTATTTATCATTTAAATCTAATTAATTTTGACTAGTTAAGACCCATGAAGGTGTTACCATCAGAGGACGATGGGTAGTAGGAGGAGGAGGATGGGCGTGAGCATCTTGGGGTGGGATGCAATAAGGAAGTCACCGACGATGTGAGGTGGCTTGAACGAGAGCGGTATGGGGAGGTGCGCTAGGAGGGAGAGGCTTGAGGGGAGTTTTAGTGAGGGAAAATGATCCCTTATAAAAGGGAATTTCATGTACCCAAAAAGGGAAAAGATCCCTACGATGTACTCTCAACATATCTTTAGTGAATAGTTGATGGCTAGATCCCCTCCCTAAATGTATACCATGGAATGAAACTAGGTCACCAACTCATTAGCTTATCTTTCACTATTGACATACTTGCGATGCTCCCTCCGAAATTCCCCGTCGAACCCATTACGTTTGATCACGACAGAGAATACAATACCTACAATTACTTTTAATGTATGGTTGTCAATATTGTTATCAACTCTTCTTTTATCCCAAACGACTATTAACATGATAGCAAGAACCCTACCTTTCCAGGCTAAGTTGTGAAATGTGATATATCACCTTATGACCGTAGAACGAATTTGATTTAATTGAAATCTATTATCCTTTTTCATATGACAGGAAGGGCATGCATATTTCAAGCAAATCAAGAGCACAACAGTGTTGAAAGTCTACTGTCATGAGTGACAGGTCAGGAATCTCCAATGACAACATATTTCAACTCATGTTCACTTCATTGTATGTCATATAACTAATGGACATTGATGGGTCCTATGGGGCAGAATTGCTTGCTTGGTTCACGTTGTGGACAACCACTAAAAGAGAAGCGACCATGATTTGATGTGGTTTGGCATAGAGTCCTAATGAGGGAATGAGACAATCACATGACTGCATGAAAGATTGATCAGCAAGTTCAGGTCTACAACTTGGGTGAGATTTCAGTCTCATTTTATTATATTGCATAGTACATTACAAGAGGGAAGATCCTTCGATCAAGTTCATTTGGATTGAAACCCCAAGATGAGATGGATATAAGGAATTAATTCTCATGGGAATAACATTGAACTAGGCCTTACTGCAGGATTGAAAAGGAAAGTTAAAAATGTAAGAAAATGATGCAACATACACATGGTAGAAATGATAATCAAGTTATTTTTTAAAAATTCAGCAAAATATCCTTTATTTTATCAAAGTTTCATCGATGTAATTCTGAGAAAGTTAGAAGATATCAATGTAAAAAGTTTTCATCAAAGTTTCATTGATATAATTTTGAGAAAGCTAAAGATATGAATGTAAAAAGTTTGTAAAATATAAGCAATATAATGCAATAACGATATTGTAAATTTAACATATACTTTTAGTACTACACTACACATGAAGATAAGAGGATAGTTGAAACAGGTTTAATGTTTTTCCACATGTAAACCCCACAAAACATGTGGATCAAGGAATGGTCACAACTACGAAACATCATACACTTCAAGATGTGGAAGTATAAACTATAGCTAGATATAGTATTCGCAAGTTTGTATTATCTATAATGCTCCCTAGCGTTATGTAATAGAAAGAGAATTTCTGAAGGCTTCAACCAACAACTTTGTGCTTCTAACAGTAGCTTCCCCATATTGAAACTTGAAAGTTGATGTCACGACCCAATGCCAGATCCCTATAAGACCCGATACCAGCTCGCTTTGACTAATCCCAAGACCCAGTCATCTAACAAGAAATAATCAAATAACATGCATCAAACCACATCCACACAAGAAATGTAACTAACCAGAAGGATAATGGCAACGAGAGGAAAACAGAACTAAAATATTACATGCCTTTAAGAACCAAAATACAGCCAAAGGTACTGAAAGTATAACTACAGGAACTCACTAGCATCAGAAACTATGGTTGGGCTCGATTAGTCTCAGCGTCCTCAACAGCCGGTGACCTGGTGGTGGCGACCTTCCTCTATAGTTTTATTATTTCGTCGTAGTATAGTATAGAGAGGTGATTACCGGTTTAATACAATTTGTTACTCGGAAATAAAGAGTTCCCGAGGTCGAACTCAGGGAGCAAACTGTATTCTAGAGATACAAATTCTTATTACAAAAATAAAGAGAGAGAGAGAGAATTTGTTGGCTTTTCTTCTTTTCTCTTTGCTTCTCCTCTTCTTCCTTCTCAGATCTTCTGCTCTCTTCCTTTGTTCTTCTTCTTTATCTGCAGTGGTGATGTTCTTCTTCTTCTTTCAGCTGTTTCTGCTCGTCTCTTCCGTTTTCTTCTGCAGAGCGGTCCTGTTCTTCTTCTTCTTTCTTTCTTCAGATCTTCTCGTGCTCTTCTTCTTCTTTCAGTTCTTCCCTTGGCCTCTCTGTGTTCTCCTCTGCCTCGCCTTCCTTCTCCTTCTTTGCCTTTAGGACGTCGTCTAATTTTCCAATCAGACGACTTAAACCGCCGCTGCTACAGTGCCGCTCGGTGATCCTCCTTCCTTCAGCCTTCGTCTTCTTCCACGGTTCTTCTTCACCTGTGCCTGCACACTTACACAACTTGATCAGAGGGGCAAAACCTATCTCTACCCTCCCCCGCGTCTCTCTCTCACAGAAACCGCTCTTAGGATAGCTCTCCCAGAGCTGCCGGGTTGCCGGGTACGGGTCGCGCCCGGGTCCAGGCCCACCGGCGTGCGTGGTGGGCGAGGAGTGCAGGTCAATCTAAGTCGGGTCGGGCCAGGTCCGCGAGGCGTGAGCGCGGACGAGACCGGGTCGAGCGAGCGAGTGAGTGAGAGGGACCTCACCCCGTGCTCAGGAGGCAACGAGCATAAGGCACTTTTTGCCTTTATGCGGGTGCTCTCCTCTGAAAGGTTACGAGGTGGGATTAAATGTCCCACCCCAATTTGGGTGCTTGCGCAGAGGAAGCAGCGGCAGTCGAGGCGAAGCGCGGGGGCTTCGCGCGAGAGCTTCGCGCGAGAGCTTCGCCTCAACTACAGCCTAACGCTTTGCCGAAATGCCCCCGCACAGCCTGGGAGTGTGACCTGGGCGCGGCGCACCTGGGGCAGCAGGTGAAGAAGCTGCTTCGCTTCAACAATGGCGGCGACGAGCGCAGGTACCTGCCCACAGAAAAATGGCCTCTCGGCCCAATCAGAAACGCGGAGGACCTTCGCCGTGGCACGGCGAAGGTGGTCGGGGGGTGTGCAGGCGGCGGGGCGGAGCCTAAGGGCTGCCCTAGGTCGGACTGTGGGTCGGGAGATGGGTTTGTTCGGTGGAGTTGCAGAGGGTGATTTGGGGGAAGTGGAAGGGCGGAAATGGATCAGGGTGAGGAGGCGGAGATTATGTGCAGGTCGGCGAGCCGTGTGGGATGCTGGAGTGATGGGAGCGGCTCGCCGGAGGACGGCCGGAGGCGGAGAAGGTGAGGGTGATTGGTCGGAATCGAGGGCGACAGTAAGTGTTTAAAGTGAGGAAAAGGAAGAGGGGAGGAAGAGGAGGAGTTCTACCTACTTAGCAGGACGAGGAGGGGCCGGAGCGGGCGACAGTCGTATCGACTGTCGCCGGAGAAGAAGATGCCCGGGGGAAGGGGCGGCGGCGAGTAGAGGGCCGGAGAGCCGCCAGCTGGGTGCGGCGTGGGGAGGGAAGAGCGAGGGAGAGCAACCCTGCAGCTGGTAGTGCGGCAGAGCGACGAGGAGGAAGAGGGGAGGCCGCCGGAGCTGGAGGGCTTCCTGTCGGAGTGGGAAGAGAGGAAGTGGGGGTCTTTCTCCATCAGGACCGAGCTCCCCTGAACGGCGGAGCGACGGGGGGTATTTATAGGGGCTGAACCAGAGAGGAGGGCGGAGGGAGACGACGTGTCTCCCTCGCCGGAGGACGCCGGAGTAAGGTTACCCATACCGTCCGTACGTTCGCACTGCCGGTATGGTGGGTTGCAGTGACCAGGGGGGTGTTCCTGCGACGGCTGATGACGCAGGGCACCCCCGGTTGACTTGCCAGACCCTCTCTCTCACCCTGCACGGCGCCATGCTCCACGCAAGGTCGCCGGAGCATGGTGTTGGTAGGTTTTGCAGGGAGGACCTGAACGCAAAGAACGAAGGAGAGTTAGGGGCCAAAATGCGAGGGTTCAAAAGTTGAGGGCCAAAAAGTAAATAGATGAGGACCAAAATGTAAAGTTGGTCAAGAAGGTTTCTTCTTAGGCTCAAGTTTTTATACATGACTAATTAGGACCTAAGGAATCTGATGGTGAATTTTATTTCTAGATTAAACCTTGTTTGTCTGGTCAATTTACGCAAAAACCCAAATTAAGTTATTAATTGGGTATGGTTCTCAATGTAGGTCAAGATGGGTTCCTAAGGTCAAATTGAAGGTTCTAAACCCTAGAGATTATTTTTCTATGAATTTTAGAGGGTTTATTCCATTTTTGCTTTGCCTTGAACCTCGTGAATTGAAGTGGGTTTGTTTTAGGGTTACAGATTATCATTTAGTTCCTTGGAATTGCTGTAACCCTTATCAGATCATCCCACTTTCCTTCTTATTTGGTTTGTTTGACCTATGTTTGGACCTGTATGCAGATTATACTGGTAAAATCGCATTTTTACCCCTTTTGACTTGTTTTCTCCTTAAACTCAGAATTCTCTGAGTTAAGCCTTTCCTTGAGTTATGTAGGAGCTTTTATCATTTGTATTAGGTCAAAATGAGCTAGTTATGGCTCATGATGAGGTTCTCATCATACCCCCATGCCTAGCTTTTGCTAGTCCCTTAGCAAAACCTTAAGGTTTCAACCCTTGTTCTAGACCATGAAGTTCTTAATAGCTTCAGATAAGTGCTTTTTCATTTAAGCTTAGATTAGGTTAGAATGCTGACCATAGGCCTAAAAGGTACTCTAGTACCAATCAAGATCCAAATCTGTCTAGCCTTCGCCTCAGTCTTTAGCAAAGGTTTTTAAGGCCCACAAGAACTAACCTAAGGTTTATTGGACTTTGTGGTTAAAGCACCCGTGCTTGAAATGATTTTAGCCCTGGCTCAGTTCACAGTGCATTTTATAAGAGAGAGATAGAAAGTTTTTCTGTTTGGAGAGTTTTCTCTCTCTTTTTCTTTTTAGTTCTAGCCTAGGATTGGCTTTTCAACACGGTCTGTATCAGATTCCTTGCTCCCATCATCAATCCTCAAGGGTTCCTGGCGGTCGATGCTTTTAGATAGCACCGCCCATGGCAACCCCTGGATCCCTGGCTATTGAGATTTCGAGATAATCCCATCCATGGTGTTCCGTGGCTGAATTCAGACCCTGGCAATTGACACTTCGAGATAATGCCATCCATGGAATCTGAACCAGCAGAGTGCTTACATGCCCCCAGTAGGATATGTAAATATCCTAAGAGACAAGCACCGAGGAGATGATATTTTGTTACGCATCTTCGAGGGGATTTCCCGCCTCTCCGCGCTGGGAACTCGTCCAAATCAACTTGTGTTGATCGGCCGCTCCTATTCTAGGTGTTCTTTTCAGAATTTTGCGACGCTTCTGCGTGATTTTGATTTTTATGCTTACTGAACCAGGCTGTATGTGAGGTTAGGGTGCTTAGGTTACTGAGTCCCGTAAACCAAAAATTAGTTAATGAGGCCAAATACTCCCTAGGCCTTAGACCTAATACTTCAGCTTTTCATTTTCCTCAACCTCTTGAGGAGTGTCCAGATCTTAATGGGTACTAAGAGTCTATTCAAGAATGCCTAAGGTTTACGTTCTTACTAATCTCATTATGCACTTTTCAGTTATTTTCTTGAATGAGGTCTAGAACTGAGGTTAATTCCTTAGTTCCTTACTAATGACTATCATTTTTTTTTCTCATAATTTTGTGCTCCTTTTTTCCTTTTGTTTCTTTTCTCCTTCTTCACAAAATTTCCTTCTCCTCTTTTCCTCTTATTCTTTTTCGAAATCTTTTTTTTTTTTTAATTTTTTTTTAAATTTTTATGGTATTTTTGGCATATGTGAATTTTTTGTTTGAAACCTTTTCTTACAAGTTTTTGCACTTTCATACCCCCCAATGCCTAAGATTTGCAATGTCCTCATTGTAACCTAAGGGGTTGTTTTTTTTTTTTAGTTCATTCCTTAAGATAGAAATTTGGATGAGTGAATGGGTCAGGTTGAATTTTGCGAACGATTTCTAATCCCAGATGCAAGCATCTGAGGTGGGGTCGGCTGTCTATAAGGGTGAACCTTAAGTGCAAAAAGGTGTCAGAAAAAGGTTTTGGATTTTTAGGAAAATGACGGGTTGCCTCCCGTTAAGCGCTGAGTTTTACGCCATCGGCTGGGCACAATAAGCTCAAGGGGAATGGAGGATATAAGATGCTTAAGCCAAATCAGTAGAAGTCACATCAATGAACGGCTTGAGTCTCTGACCGTTCACGATGAAAGGTTCGGAATTGTGGCTGAGTGGACTGATTTCGATAGCTCCATTTCTAAAAACTTGTCGGACTAAATATGGTCCGACCCACTTGGATCGCAGCTTTCCCGGGAAAAGTTTGAGTCGGGCATCAAAGAGTAGGACCTTCTGACCAGGATGAAAGATTTTTCTCGAGATATGCTTGTCGTGGAAGGCTTTAACCCGCTCCTTGTAGATTGGCGAGCTCTCATACGCGTCTAAGCGTAATTCATCGATCTCGCTGATTTGAAGTTTTCTGTGGGTTCCGAAAAATCTAGATTACAGTTCCGTACTGCCCAATAGGCTTTATGCTCCAGTTCTACAGGAAGGTGACACGCCTTTCCGTATACCAGTCTAAAGGGAGACATGCCTAATTGGGTTTTGTGGGCGATCCTATAGGCCCACAATGCTTCCGGAAGTCGGGACGACCAGTCCTTCCTGTCAGGTCGAACAGTGACTTGCAGGATTTTCTTGATCTCCCGATTAGACAGCTCAGCTAGACCATTAGTTTGGGGGTGGTAAGGAGTAGAGATTCGGTGAGACACCCCGTATTTGGTCATCAGTGACCTAAACTGAGCATTTGTGAAATGGGTCCCCCCATCAGAGATTATTGCACGAGGAATCCCGAACCTTGAGAAAATGTTTTGATGAATGAATTTGAGAACGATTTTGTGATCACAGGTTCGGGTCGGTATGGCTTCGATCCATTTGGACACGTAGTCCACAGCCAACAGAATGTATTCGAAACCATCCGAAACAGGAAAGGGGCCCATAAAATCAATCCCCCAAACATCAAAGATTTCGCATACTAGAATCGGTTGCATAGGCATCATGTCGCGATGGCTCATGTTGCCCAAAGTCTGGCAATGACTGCATGCCTTGCAGTGACTGTATGCGTCTTTGAACAGTGTGGGCCAGTAAAAGCCGCACTGGAGGACTTTTGATGCGGTTTTATGCCCGGCGAAATGGCCACCGCATGCCTGGTCATGGCAGAAAGAGAGGATATTGTTGAATTCCTCTTCCGGGACACATCTCCGGATGATCTGATCGGCACCTATGCAGAAGAGGTACGGGTCTTCCCAAATGTAATACTTGGCATCGGAGCGTAATTTTTCCTTCTTGGCCTTCGGCCAATCGGACGGGATCTGATGAGATGCCAAGTAATTTACTACATTAGCAAACCATGGAAGGCTAGTACCAATAGTCAGCAGGTGCTCATCGGGAAAATGCTCAGTGATGGGTCCGGAAGGGTCAATTATTTCAGAAGGAAGACGGGACAAGTGATCAGCTACCACATTTTGCTTTCCTGCTTTGTCGCGAATCTCAAGGTCAAATTCTTGCAACAGCAAGATCCATCGGATTAATCGAGGTTTCGCGTCCTTCTTTGCAAGGAGATGCCTCACAGCTGTGTGATCCGAGTATATGATGACACGGGAACCCAGAAGGTACGATCTGAATTTTTCTAGGGCAAATGCTACAGCTAGTAGCTCTTTCTTAGTAACCGTATAGTTACGCTGAGCCTTATCGAGTGTTTTGCTGGCGTAGTAAATGACCACAGGTTTCCCGTCAATTTTCTGCCCCAAAACCGCTCCTACAGCGAAGTCGGATGCATCGCACATGATCTCAAAGGGTTGAGACCAATCAGGGGACTGTAGGATCGGGGCTTGGGTGACTCGGTCACGCAGGATTTCAAATGCTTGAGTGCATTCCTTGGAAATTTTGAAAGGAACATCCTTGGAGAGAAGAGTGGTCAGGGGGCGCGCGATTTTTGAAAAATCAGGGATAAATCGTCGATAAAAACCGACATGCCCTAAAAAGGAACGGATGTCCCTGATCGAGCTAGGCATAGGAAGGTGAGAAATCAGATCAACCTTAGCTCGATCCACTTGGATACCTTTTTCCGAAATTGAGTGTCCCAGGACAATTCCCTCAGGCACCATGAAATGGCTCTTTTCCCAGGAAAGAACCAAATTCACATCGATGCACCGCCTGAGTATCTGGACCAAGTGTTGGAGGCAATCGTCGAATGATGCTCCGAAAACTGAAAAGTCATCCATGAAGACTTCCAGATAATCACCTACCATATCTGAGAATATGGCAAGCATGCATCGCTGAAAAGTAGCGGGTGCATTGCAAAGACTGAAAGGCATCCTTCGGAAAGCGTATGTTCCGAAGGGGCAGGTGAACGTGGTCTTTTCTTGGTCCTCAGGATGGATTGCCACCTGGTTATAACCGGAGTACCCGTCAAGAAAGCAGAAGAACCTATTTCCCGCAAGTTTTTCGAGAATTTGATCAATGAAGGGTAGTGGGAAATGATCCTTCTTCGTGGAGGAATTGAGTCGGCGGTAATCTATACAGACTCTCCACGAGTTGGCTAATCGGGTAGGAATGATTTCTCCGGTCTCAGTCGTTATAGTGGTGAGTCCTGCCTTCTTGGGCACGACCTGAATTGGGCTCACCCAACGACTATCGGAGATCGGGTAGATGATTCCGGCATCTAACCACTTGATGATCTCCTTTTTCACGACCTCCTGCAGATTGGGGTTTAAGCGTCTCTGCATTTCACGAGAAGGTCGTGTGCCCTCTTCTGAATAGATATGATGAGTACAATAAGAAGGACTTATTCTAGTCAAATCATCAAGAGTCCACCCGATGGCTCTGCGATGTTGCTGGAGGACAACAATCAGACGGGATTCCTGTTCAGGACTGAGGTTGGAATTGATAATCACAGGAAGGGTCTGATTAGAACCCAAAAAGATGTATTTCAAGTGAGCAGGAAGGGGTTTCAGTTCGAGGATGGGGTTATCAGCAGCAGCGGGTGGTTCAGTATAGATGTGAGGTTCAAGGGTGGGAGTTACTGGGTTGTTCATATCTGGATTCGACTCCTCTGTTTGCGGGTCAAGATCCTTCTGTGGTTGATGAGGCATAATCGAGTTATTCTGGAAGTGTGATTCATCAACCAAAGTCCTGATGTCACAAATTTGTTCGATGACACCGCAATTAATTCCTTGTTGGGCCTTAAATATATCAATTTTCAGTGTTTGATCTCCAAACTTAAGCTCTATTTGGCCCTCCTCATAGCTGATGTTGGCTCTCGCAGTAGCCAAGAAAGGTCTCCCTAGAATGATTGGTGTATCCCTAGGGTTCTTAGGTGCGTCCATATCTAAGACTATAAAGTCCACTGGGAAATAGAAATCCCGCACTCTTACGATAACATCCTCGAGAATCCCTTTTGGTGACTTTATAGATCTATCTGCTAATTGTAATGTCACCTCGGTTGGTTTTAGCTCAGATTCTTCTAGATGCTCAAGTAAGGATGTGGGTATCAGGTTTATGGATGCACCCAAGTCTAACAATGCTCTATCAAATTGGGTACCACCTATCTTGCAGGAAATCAGGGGAGTACCAGGATCTTTTGCCTTGGGTGGGAGTCTACTGAGGATTACAGAGCTGGCTTGCTCTGACAGAACAATTGGGCTCCCTCCCTTGGTTCGCGGCTTACGCTGGGGTGTACATATATTCTTTAGAAATCGTTCGTAAGCTGGTACGTGGCGGATTGCATCCATCAAGGGGATGTTTATGTGGACCTGCTCGAAGAGCTTGACCAGGTCCTCCTCAGGGGCCACGGGTTTGGTGGTCTTCTTTCCCTTGGTCAAGGCCTCGGGAAACGGGATCTTGGTTGGTTCTTCTAGGATAGGTCCAGGTTGTGGATCCGGGACAGTGGTATCTTGGATAACTATCCTAGGGTCATGGTTATCAGGCTTGGAGTGGTTTGGATAATGCGGGTCTTGAGTTGTTTTACCACTACGTGTTGTTACAGAATTTAATCCGGCCTGATTTTGGTTTGGGTTTGGTAAGAGGGGTGGCTACTGCTGAAATCCCGCATAAGAAGTTGAAGCTTCCATCTCGTCTGGAGATGGAGCAGTAGGGGCCTGATAAATCCATTGTGCGTGGCCTAAATTTGGATTCATAACGCGCTTCTGGGTTGGCACGTTATTCGGGTTAGGAAGAGGTTGGGAAGGGAGTGTGCCTGGCTGGCGAGAATTTGCCAACTGGGCCAGTTGAGTTTTAACCTCTGTAAGTTCGTCCTTGTGCTGTTTTTGAATAGCCGCATTCGTTCTTTGAATGTCAGCCAGAGTCTGAAGGATTAGGGACATTTGATCCTGATTTGGCCCTGATGGATAAGTAGGGTTGGGCCAAGGCTGAGGCGGCTGGTAATGACGAGAGGGCTGTGGGCGGGACTGAAAAGGTGGTCTTTGGATTTGGGAATTTCCCGCCCACTGAAAATTGGGATGGTTTCGCCATCCAGGGTTGTAAGTGTTGGAGAATGGGTCGTTCTGGATGGCGTTGAGGTCCTCGCAGGTCTAAGGAACCTCTTGAGAATCAGGGAAAGGGGGAATGGAGTTCCCCGGGCTGGCGTAGAAAGGATCGGATGATCCTCCGATCCGAGAATCAGATGGGGATGGATATGGATCCATCTTAGGGGAAGATCGGTGGAGGATGTTTTGCACAGTCTCCTGTGTGGAAGGAGGCTGTGCAAAGGAGTTACGCGCAGAGGTGGCTCGCTGCAAGTGCTGAGTCAGCTCATCCACCTTCTTCTCAATGATTGAAACCTTGTCCAATCGACTGGCCATTAATTCCAGGTCGACTGATGCGGACAGGCCCTGCGTCTCATGTGTTCCCTTAAGATTCGTCGCTGCGCGGGTATTCGTCCTGTCGAATAATCCCATGGAGTCATTGTTGATAAAGTTCTCGCACATGTTTTCGAGAATCTCCCATACAGTGTCTTCATGTTGACCCATGATGTTTCCTCCGCAAGTTGCATTGACGAAAAGGCGGATGTCCTCACGGAGTCCCTGGTAAAAAGATTGGACTTGTTCCCATTTAGGAACTCCGTGATGGGGGCACTTTCTCATGAGATCCTGAAAACGATCCCATGCCTCATGGAGAGGTTCTCCTGATTGTTGAGTGAAGTGTGTAATCTGATGGCGCAAGGCGTTGGTCCGACCAACGGGAAAAAACTTTTTCAAAAACTCGGATTGAAGTTCTTCCCAAGTGTTGATCGGCCGGGTTTGAGTTTGATACCAATGGGCGGCCTTGTCCATAAGAGAAAAGGAGAACATCTTCATGAGAAGAATATCCCGATTTTGCGCATCTGATCCAAAAGTGTGGGCCAGATGCTTTAGCTGTTTGATGTGCTGGAAGGGATCTTCAGAATTAAGCCCATGGAATTTAGGTATAGCATGAATCATGTTGGGCTTTAATTCGGAATCAGGTCCTCCAGTCGGGATTCTGACTCGGGGCTTAATGGCCACCGCAGCAGGATTGTAGTGGTCCCGCATCATAGGACGCTGTGGTGGGTGTGCGAAGTTTTGGAAGAGGTCATTGAGTCGCTGGAGCTGGTGCTCCAGATTATTTTCTTCCTCAACTGGCTGAGCCATGATGGGGGAAGAAGAAGAACTTGGTTCTGAATCAGAAGAGAGAATAATGTGAGGGTGTTGCTGCACAAACACGGGCGTCCAGGCTTGGCCTTGACGAGAGCAAATTTCTAAAGGAGGTCTTAAGGGTGTTCTTAAGCACCTCCTTCCGTACATGCACTGTTGGAAGAGGTAAGTTTGGAAGGTGCTGGACCCAATCAAGACACCCACAAATGTGTTGGGTGACTATAGAGGTGTGGGGCAGATGGACCCCTTGATCAGAAAGATCGTCCACCTGAGAATTACCTGGGCAGCCAGAGAGGGAGAGTCCCGCGAAGACCCCTACACGGTAGAGCGTCCCCACGGGTTACAGGGTTTCCCCCACCCGACCTCTCTTGTCACTGCTGTTCCAGGTAGACCAGAATGGGGATCTTGACCTCTTAAGTCTACCAATTTTTACTTTAAGATCAGGGTGCTTAAGGTTTCACTTGAACTTTAGTCTTTTAAGTGCAAAGAGTGACCTAATTTAAGGTTGGTTGACCCAAGGGGTCAATTTCCTTTGAGAGCTTTTAGGTCTTGTCTTTTAGGGTTCAAGTGTTTAGAGAGCCAGTTGTTTTAGGTTTTCTTTGGATAGGTATTTTCAGACAAGGGCTTGGGCACACTTCATTTGGTTTTCTCAATTCTTGCTTAAGGAGTGTGTCTCTAAATCCCTAGTGTTGGATCCTAGGTTGGCTCTACTTGGTCCAGTTAGCTCTTTGTTGGGTAATTAGGGCTCAAGCAAGAATGTGTTAGCCCCTAAATACCCTTAATAGTGTGCAGGAATAATGGGTTGAAAACATGCAACTTCTTATGGTTACTAAGTATGGAAGACAGCTTAGCCCTATATTGCTTGTTCTTTTCTTTTCTTCCTCTTTAGAGTTTAGGGGTTAATAACGAGAGGAAAAAACAAATACCTGTCCTTGGAGTGGTTGTCGTGCGGTTGCTTGTCTTCTTGATTTCCTGTAGCTGCACAAAAGAGAGGAGATTATCAGAAATTAAAAAGAAACAGGAATGTTTACCTCTAGAATAGCCGTTGCTCCCCGGCAACGGCGCCAAAAACTGGTGGCGACCTTCCTCTATAGTTTTATTATTTCGTCGTAGTATAGTATAGAGAGGTGATTACCAGTTTAATACAATTTGTTACTCGGAAATAAAGAGTTCCCGAGGTCGAACTCAGGGAGCAAACTGTATTCTAGAGATACAAATTCTTATTACAAAAATAAAGAGAGAGAGAGAGAATTTGTTGGCTTTTCTTCTTTTCTCTTTGCTTCTCCTCTTCTTCCTTCTCAGATCTTCTGCTCTCTTCCTTTGTTCTTCTTCTTTATCTGCAGTGGTGATGTTCTTCTTCTTCTTTCAGCTGTTTCTGCTCGTCTCTTCCTTTTTCTTCTGCAGAGCGGTCCTGTTCTTCTTCTTCTTTCTTTCTTCAGATCTTCTCGTGCTCTTCTTCTTCTTTCAGTTCTTCCCTTGGCCTCTCTGTGTTCTCCTCTGCCTCACCTTCCTTCTCCTTCTTTGCCTTCAGGATGTCGTCTGATTTTCCAATCAGACGACTTAAATCGCCGCTGCTACAGTGCCGCTCGGTGATCCTCCTTCCTTCAGCCTTCGTCTTCTTCCACGGTTCTTCTTCACCTGTGCCTGCACACTTACACAGCTTGATCAGAGGGGCAAAACCTATCTCTACCCTCCCCCGCGTCTCTCTCTCACAGAAATCGCTCTTAGGATAGCTCTCCCAGAGCTGCCGGGTTGCTGGGTACGGGTCGCGCCCGGGTCCAGGCCCACCGGCGTGCGTGGTGGGCGAGGAGTGCAGGTCAGTCTAAGTCGGGTCGGGCCAGGTCCGCGAGGCGTGAGCGCGGACGAGACCGGGTCGAGCGAGCGAGTGAGTGAGAGGGACCTCACCCCATGCTCAGGAGGCAACGAGCATAAGGCACTTTTTGCCTTTATGCGGGTGCTCTCCTCTGAAAGGTTACGAGGTGGGACTAAATGTCCCACCCCAATTTGGGTGCCTGCACGGAGGAAGCAGCGGCAGTCGAGGCGAAGCGCGGGGGCTTCGCGCGAGAGCTTCGCCTCAACTGCAGCCTAACGCTTTGCCGAAATGCCCCCGCACAGCCTGGGAGTGTGACCTGGGCACGGCGCACCTGGGGCAGCAGGTGAAGAAGCTGCTTCGCTTCAACAATGGCGGCGACGAGCGCAGGTACCTGCCCACAGAAAAATGGCCTCTCGGCCCAATCAGAAACGCGGAGGACCTTCGCCGTGGCACGGCGAAGGTGGTCGGGGGGTGTGCAGGAGGCGGGGCAGAGCCTAAGGGCTGCCCTAGGTCGGACTGTGGGTCGGGAGATGGGTTTGTTCGGTGGAGTTGCAGAGGGTGATTTGGGGGAAGTGGAAGGGCGGAAATGGATCAGGGTGAGGAGGCGGAGATTATGTGCAGGTCGGTGAGCCGTGTGGGATGCTGGAGTGATGGGAGCGGCTCGCCGGAGGATGGCCGGAGGCGGAGAAGGTGAGGGTGATGACGTGCCTTCGTGCGTGTGTGTTAAGAGGTGTCGTTATAGTTGCACTTGATACGTCGGTTTTAGAAGAAGTAAATGGAGGTGAGTCCGAGTGTCGATCTCAGGGAGGCGTGGAAATCGGATTTTGTTTACCACTTGTTGTCACGAAAAAGGCGGAGTTTTGCTTGCGAAAGAGACGGTTTTGAAAAGCGAGAGATAGAGAGAGTTTAGGGTTAGAAAGCTCTTGGTTTTGATCATGCACTTTAAACAGAAATTAAAATGGCAACTAAATGGAAAATAATTTCATTAAACATGCATTCATAGTTCATGGTTTACAATATTAAATACATGCTTCAACAAAAGTAAATGAAAGCTTAAAAGAGAGAGAGAGAGGTAGAGAGAGAGTGGAGAGCGACGAGGCAGCCACGGCGGTGGAGGAGGCTCCGTCGGCGGCTCGTCGTCTCCGGCGATTACAAGAGTGCCTAAGACTAGCTAGGAGAGGAGTGGAGTAGTTGCAAGTGGGAGCGGATGCCTTGAATGGTGGTAGAAGGGGGTTTAAATAGAGTTAAGGGCTTCCTAAAAGAAGAATGTGCTTTAGCGACATCCAGAACGTCGCTAAAACCGCTTCCAGATACGTCGGTGAAGGCCTTCTGCCGCCGGTCAACCGCCCGCCCCTCTCTCTCTTCAGGCGCGATCCGTGGATGTCGAACGAGAGCCGTCCGATTGATGATCGGACGGCTGAGATCCTCCCGCGCCTGCGCTAGGATCGCGCTTCGGGCGCGCGTGCTCGCGCGCATTTCCGCCCGGCGTGCGCGCGCGCGTGGGAGGTGGGGCGCTGTCGTCGCGCCGCGTGGCGCAATCCTAGCCGCTCGCTTCTGATCGCGCGGCTCAATTTTGCCGCGCCCTTCGCCCGCAAGTGATTTCCGCTCTGCGCGATTCGAACGCGCGTCGCCGCGACGCGGGCGTGCGCGCTAACCGTTGCGCCACGCCCGTGCTTTGTCGCGGCGACCGCGGGCGAGCACGCGGATCTCGGCCGTTCGATCGAAGATCAACGGCCGAGATGCGTCCTTGGCTGGCTTGGGGGCGTGCGGGCGGCGGGGGCGGGGCGACGTGGCGCGTTCTAGGCCGTTGATCTCCAGATCAACGGTCAGGATTTCTTGGGCCCATTGTGGGAGCTCCGGATGTCGGATTTGGCCGATTTTGAGTCCGTTAGACTCCGTTCGTCGTCCTGAATCCATCCGTGCGGTCCGATTGCTCATCTGAGGCCTGCTTTGACAAATGCTTTACACAAATGGCCATTAATACAGTTTATAAGAAATCTTGGTACTTGATGCATGCAATGCTCCTATTCTACTTTATGTTGTGCCTTTTATTCTAAAGATGGGCCATATTCGACCTAATTACTACCCCCTTGCGTGGTGTTATCATACCCCCATGCTTACTCCTTGCTAGTCCCTAGAAAGGTTTATTCTAGCCTTTATTTCTTTGGCGAATTCAAGAAGTAATTGCTTAGGCACTTCGTTACTTGTCAATAAGAGGAACTATACGAAGATCTTAATCTACAAAGACTAAGCAGCGCCCGGGTGTCTGCCAAAATACGAATCGTCCGAATCCTTGCTTTGTATATATAACTATACTTATGTATACGTATATATCTATATATGTCTTTTTAGAATTTTTAGAATTCAGTGTGGGTTGGTAACTTTTTACGGCTACCCAACCCACCCAAAACTCGGTCAAAACCCTAAGTGCTAAGCATCTTGGTGTGAATGTTGTGATAGACTTACTTAACGGTAATTGAGACAGACTTCGAGTTTCTACGCCTCTAGGTGACCGGAAAAGAAAATAAATTTTTGCCTGAAGGTGTATTTGTTCGATTGGTAGCTTTCTCCCTACGTTCATTTTACTTGGGGTCAACACAAGGATTTTCCAGTGTATATCTCCCCGGCTTGTACTACTTCCCCGCTTCTTCCTTAGGTGTTTTTGGTCTTCTTTTTTTGTGCAATTATTGAGCTGGGCTCTGGACAACCGACCAATGGGCTGTTACCCACGATCACTTGCCAGCCATACTTGTGCGGTGAAGTGTGGTTTATTTTCTTTTCTTCTTTTTCCCTTTTTTTTTTTTTAATTATTATTATTATTTTTTTTACGTAGGTGGCTTCCCTAATCTCAAATGTACCTAGAGGCAGCGAAAAAGAAATGGCCTGTGGCTGGGTTCTGGACAACCTGCCAATGGGCTGTTACCCACGACAACTTGCCAGCCATACCACCCTAGAGAGTTCATTAGCTACCCAATTTCTGTCAAAATCTCCGAGAAGTGAGTCTGTGCAGAAATGTGTGCAGATGCTTAGACTCAAAGTTTTCCTGAGTTAGAGGATGAGTTGATAAGTCATATACTTATCACCTTATTTAGTAGGTGGATTAGAATAGCTTAAAGTTGCCAGGACTCACCGCTAAATCTATATTTTAACGGACACCAGGGCTGATTAAGCCTGAAGGCCTGAAAAGTCTAAGTGTTTAAGTTCTTTTTGTATTATTTCCCACTATTGACAAGTTTCTAATACCTAAGTTTTTCTTCCTAAATTCAATTTTTTTTTTTTATCCATTCAGACTGATTAATTAAGCTCAGGATTATGCAATTTACCATCCCCCCCATGCTTAAGTTGGACAATGTCCTCATTGGCAGATTCATGGATGCAGAAGGGTTTAAAAAGATAGTACCTGAGTGACGTAGACTACTAGATCAGTCTGAATCTGCTGGGTTGCCTCCCAGGAAGCGCTGAGTTTAACGCCTCCAGCTGGGCGGTGCACAAACAGGAATGACTTGGGTCAATAAGATATGTTCAAATTAACCAAACCCAAAATCAGAAGTCCACAGATGCGAATAAGGTTGTGGTGGAGTCCCGTTCCTAAGGGGCGGGAATTCTGTAACAGATATATCATGCATGCCCGTGTCAGATCCTCTCTTAGTTTGTGGGCATGCAAACAAGTTGCTGTGGACGAACGCACCCCAAATATGACATGCCAAACACTAAAGATGTAGGTCTTATATTCAGCTTGTGTCCCCATAAAATTGTAATCCATCGAAAGTGTATCAATTCTAGTGAATTCGGGTTGCGGGATCTTTATTCTGGTAGGGCAAGTAACAAAGTCCAGAGTTTCATACTGAGCCCTACAACCAAGCATGAGTCTTCTCTTCAAAGATGAATCCATCTCTTCCACAACTATGGTTTCATTGCTCATTCCCTCCAAGCCCTTGATCTCAAGAATATTTTCTTCAACCTCCTTTGTATCAGATTCACTGTTTGGGGTTGCATTAGAGGTAGGGTCAATTTCATCCTCTAGATCATATTCTTTCTCTCGGCCCTCCTCCAAATTTGTGATGGGGATTTTAACCGATTCATAATCAATTTCTTTGAAATTGTAACTCCATTCTCCATCTCCGACGTTGGCTGCTACTCCCACCGGATTACTTGTCTTGAGCTGATTAGATTCAGATTCCAAGGTCTCTCCCCTCACCTTCTCAGTTTCCTCCTGATGTTTGTTCTCAATGCTCCCCAAATTGTGCTCCAAGGAATCCTTACTTTCCTTATCCACTGAGCTATCCAACTCCTGAGGGGTATCAATGGTGGACTGAACCAAATCAGGATGACTAGGTGTAGTCCAATTGATCATGGTAGGTCCTTGCTTTATGAATTCCATGAATTGCGTTGTATGCAACAGCTTTCTTTGGCCTTCTTCCCCCAATTGTTGGAACAACTCCAACATGGCATGTTGCCCTTTAACCAATTCTTGATTCTGTCTGTGTAGTTCTAACTGGAGGTTATCAAGAATTGACATGGTGTCATTTGGTGTCCTTTGGATTTCCTCCTTGAAATCCAGGTTAAGAGAGTATGGTTGAGGTTGTGGATCAGAATCCATATTGGTGTTTAGGTTCTTGGGTGGGTCCTCTATTTTGTCATGTTCAGGGTCCAGTTCTTCAAGAGGAACCATTCTCTGTTTGGTCCTACTCCAGAATAGTTGAGGTTCTAAGTCCTCCTCCCAGTCAGATTCTTCATCAGGGGACCAAATCAGAGGTTGATGATCCTGGGCTTGCCTAGATTTCTGATCATTTTCTGATTTCCATTTGTCTAGAACTCCTTCTAATCCAAAGGTCAAGTAGGCAAGGTTGTTGAATTCAGATGACCTTTCTTGGTTATTATCTTGAGATGGGTGGGGTTCTTGGTGTTCTCCTAAAGTGTAGGTCCTATCACAGTAGAGCGGGTCGGACCTAAATGAGGAGGCATCGTGAGGACAATTGAGATATGGAGCCCCACAATTTGAATCGTACCCTTGGGTGGCTATGTTAGGTGTATTCCAATAAGAGGTTGGTGCGGTTTGGTCATAGTTGGGCCAAGAGGGATATTCCAGGTTGCATCCCCAACTTGGTGATTGGTTAGCCCAAGTAGGCTGTGGGTATGGTCCACTTGGGTTAGTATACAAATCCTGTTGGGGGTAGTTTGGGTAAGATGGATAGGCATTGAAATCCATGGTTTGGAAGAAATGGAGGGATGCGGGAAGAACAGATGCGAGAGAGTTGTGTCCTCAACCAAGCAAACAAGCCTAGTCCTTATGGTGTACTCCTTAGGAGACCTGGAAATCTCACAAAGGTTGATTAAGTTCGTAAGCACTGGACTCCCCTTCCCCAGGCTAATCTGGCCAGGTTGATTACGAGGGGATTGCAGGGAAGGTTCTTCCTTTGGCTTGCGCCTCCGGTTCCATAGACCCCACAACCGCGGTCGTTTGACACTGCCCCGCAGCCTAGCCACCAGATTCTACCAAGGGAATGAAAGCCAAGTGCCTAGCGAACAAAACCTCACCTTTTGAGACTTAACTCAGCCCTGCCTAGGGCACGTCTACTCAGTTTTAACGGGTTAGGATAGTGCTTGTGCTTAGGGTAATGTGATGAGGCGTTGATTGGGGTGGTGCCTCTTAATTTTTCACTTTTCAAGGTGTGTGCTTCTACAAAACAGGGTTTTAAAGCAAGAATTTTTAGGGTGTGGTGTCTTTTAATGTTTCATCCTTACTTTAGTGTTTTTTAGGGTTGACGTGTCTTAATGCTTTCAGACAAGTTTCAATGGGCACGTCAAGTTCTACACACAACTTGGTGAAAGTAGATTTCCTTTTTATCTTGTAGAGGCTCTAAAAACCCTAGTGTACTCATCCTAAAGATCGTGCAGCTTCTATTAGATGAGTTAGTTTTTAGGGTTGAGTGGTGCGGCCCAGGTCAACTCACGGTGGCTTCGCAAACACCACTCAAGAGAGAAAGAAAAGAACACTCCAAGAATTTGTCCAGTATATTAGAGTGTACATTTTTTTGTAGGGTGGTGTGTTAAGAATGTGGGTCAAGCAATCATTCACCACGCCAATTTTTTTAGTTTTTATGATTTTTTTAGCTTTTTCACGCAAGCAAACAATGAGAGAGAGAGTACTTACTATCGGTCCTCGAGGCGCCTACTTCCTTGCTACCATAGTGGAATGCGTCGCTTCGCCGTCCATGCGCCGAATTCCTGCAACTGTCAAGTAAAAAGGAAAATAGGGCATTAGACGATATGAGAATGAAGGTGGAATGGAGGTGATAAAACAAATCCGTTGCCTCCCCGGCAACGGCGCGAAAAACTGACGTGCCTTCGTGCGTGTGTGTTAAGAGGTGTCGTTATAGTTGCACTTGATACGTCGGTTTTAAAAGAAGTAAACGGAGGTGAGTCCGAGTGTCGATCTCAGGGAGGCGTGGAAATCGGATTTTGTTTACCACTTGTTGTCACGAAAAAGGCGGAGTTTTGCTTGCGAAAGAGACGATTTTGAAAAGCGAGAGATAGAGAGAGTTTAGGGTTAGAAAGCTCTTGGTTTTGATCATGCACTTTAAACAGAAATTAAAATGGCAACTAAATGGAAAATAATTTCATTAAACATGCATTCATAGTTCATGGTTTACAATATTAAATACATGCTTCAACAAAAGTAAATGAAAGCTTAAAAGAGAGAGAGAGGTAGAGAGAGAGTGGAGAGCGACGAGGTAGCCACGGCGGTGGAGGAGGCTCCGTCGGCGGCTCGTCGTCTCCGGCGATTACAAGAGTGCCTAAGACTAGCTAGGAGAGGAGTGGAGTAGTTGCAAGTGGGAGCGGATGCCTTGAATGGTGGTAGAAGGGGGTTTAAATAGAGTTAAGGGCTTCCTAAAAGAAGAATGTGCTTTAGCGACATCCAGAACGTCTCTAAAACCGCTTCCAGATACGTCGGTGAAGGCCTTCTGCCGCCGGTCAGCCGCCCGCCCCTCTCTCTCTTTAGGCGCGATCCGTGGATGTCGAACGAGAGCCGTTCGATTGATGATCGGACGGCTGAGATCCTCCCGCGCCTGCGCTAGGATCGCGCTTCGGGCGCGCGTGCTCGCGCGTGTTTCCGCCCGGCGTGCGCGCGCGCGTGGGAGGTGGGGCGCTGTCGTCGCGCCGCGTGGCGCAATCCTAGCCGCTCGCTTCTGATCGCGCGGCTCAATTTTGCCGCGCCCTTCGCCCGCAAGTGATTTTCGCTCCGCGCGATTCGAACGCGCGTGGCCGCGACGCGGGCGTGCGCGCTAACCGTTGCGCCACGCCCGCGCTTTGTCGCGGCGACCGCGGGCGAGCGCGTGGATCTCGGCCGTTCGATCGAAGATCAACGGCCGAGATGCGTCCTTGGCTGGCTTGGGGGCGTGCGGGCGGCGGGGGCGGGGCGACGTGGCGCGTTCTAGGCCGTTGATCTCCAGATCAACGGTCAGGATTTCTTGGGCCCATTGTGGGAGCTCCGGATGTCGGATTTGGCTGATTTTGAGTCCGTTAGACTCTGTTCGTCGTCCTGAATCCATCCGTGCGGTCCGATTGCTCATCTGAGGCCTGCTTTGACAAATGCTTTACACAAATGGCCATTAATACAGTTTATAAGCAATCTTGGTACTTGATGCATGCAATGCTCCTATTCTACTTTATGTTGTGCCTTTTATTCTAAAGATGGCCATATTCGACCTAATTACTACCCCCTTGCGTGGTGTTATCAGGTGATTGGTCGGAATCGAGGGCGACAGTAAATGTTTAAAGTGAGGAAAAGGAAGAGGGGAGGAAGAGGAGGAGTTCTACCTACTTAGCAGGACGAGGAGGGGCCGGAGCGGGCGACATTCGTATCGACTGTCGCCGGAGAAGAAGATGCCCAGGGGAAGGGGCAGCGGCGAGCAGAGGGCCGGATAGGCGCCAGCTGGGTGCGGCGTGGCGCGGGAAGAGCGAGGGAGAGCAACCCTGCAGCTGGTAGTGCGGCAGAGCGACGAGGAGGAAGAGGGGAGGCCGCCGGAGCTGGAGGGCTTCCTGTCGGAGTGGGAAGAGAGGAAGTGGGGGTCTTTCTCCATTAGGACCGAGCTCCCCTGAACGGCGGAGCGACGGGGGGTATTTATAGGGGCTGAACCAGAGAGGAGGGCGGAGGGAGACGACGTGTCTCCCTCGCCGGAGGACGCCGGAGTAAGGTTACCCATACCGTCCGTGCGTTCGCACTGCCGGTATGGTGGGTTGCAGTGACCAGGGGGGTGTTCCTGCGACGGCTGACGACGCAGGGCACCCCCGGTTGACTTGCCAGACCCTCTCCCTCACCCTGCGCGGCGCCATGCTCCGCGCAAGGTCGCCGGAGCATGGTGCTGGCAGGTTTTGCAGGGAGGACCTGAACGCAAAGAACGAAGGAGAGTTAGGGGCCAAAATGTGAGGGTTCAAAAGTTGAGGGCCAAAAAGTAAATAGATGAGGACCAAAATGTAAAGTTGGTCAAGAAGGTTTCTTCTTAGGCTCAAGTTTTTATACATGACTAATTAGGACCTAAGGAATCTGATGGTGAATTTTATTTCTAGATTAAACCTTGTTTGACTGGTCAATTTACGCAAAAACCCAAATTAAGTTATTAATTGGGTATGGTTCTCAATGTAGGTCAAGATGGGTTCCTAAGGTCAAATTGAAGGTTCTAAACCCTAGAGATTATTTTTATATGAATTTTAGAGGGTTTATTCCATTTTTGCTTTGCCTTGAACCTCTTGAATTGAAGTGGGTTTGTTTTAGGGTTACAGATTATCATTTAGTTCCTTGGAATTGCTGTAACCCTTATCAGATCATCCCACTTTCCTTCTTATTTGGTTTGTTTGACCTATGTTTGGACCTGTATGCAGATTATACTGGTAAAATCGCATTTTTACCCCTTTTGACTTATTTTCTCCTTAAACTCAGAATTCTCTGAGTTAAGCCTTTCCTTGAGTTATGTAGGAGCTTTTATCATTTGTATTAGGTCAAAATGAGCTAGTTATGGCTCATGATGAGGTTCTCATCACCTGGGCTGCTCAAATCCCTGACCCGTACGGGGTTATATATTTCTGGAGTCAGTTAACGCTGAGTAGAGTGGTGGCTAAAACATAAAATGCATTTAATAAGTAGCTTAACATATTACTTTCCGATTCTAGTTATCTTATCACGGTTTGTTGTATAGTGATCTCTAATCAGGATCTATCACTGAATCTTCTTGTTCCCTACAGGAACGATCTTACTTGCAGTTTTCCCGTGATGTAGGATGCACACGTGGCACTCTCATAGCCGGGAGAGTCCCTCCGTGATAGTCCCACACCTGGTCTACCACCCCAAGGCCATGGTCGCGACGTAGCAGTGACTACGATACATGTGATAAGCGCGCAGGTAGCTACCCTGCACTGGCACGCGGTCAGTCATTTCCGCTAGCGGGTACACCCAAACGTACAGTACGGAACAGCACAGGGCCTTGCCCTCTCAGAATAGAATAGGGGTCTCACCCCTCCACAGTCTGCATGCCCTCGTCCGACTATGCCAGTTTGCCCAATGGGCCAACAAGAGTTGGTGTAGGGTGGTTATGCCTAACCCCGAGCCCCCTGGGGCGGCTAGCTCTCCCCCTATACTAAGTAGCTCACCTCGGTACCACGTACGCGAGGGCCAACAGGAGTCAACGTAGAGTGACCAAACCCACCACGGGTCTCCACCCAAGGGCGGCAAGCTCCCCTCTACACTACAAGGGATAATTGCTCTCTTCGGTACAATGTACACGAAGGTCAGCTCAGTTCCCTCAATGGCCGCATGTGGGCGGCAAATTTCCAGAACCATCCGATTCTCTGTGTTACAGTATTCTTGTCTCGTTCTACATTCCCCATAGGGTTCGTACATGAATTTCTCTATATCCAGTTTAAAATATACAGGCAGCTCAATTGCGGTACATGTTTGTTCATGATGTGGTCCATTCCAATTAGTAACTCATGATTTACTCAATCATTCACATTCATTTTTCTCTAGCCCTAGTTTTCATGCCACAACCTAGGGTTCAATTGGGTAGATGTATTCTAGAGTATATGTTTTATTTCTTCTTAGGGTTCATCTCACATCCTAGGTTTAACTAATTGCATGCATTTTATTAAACTGGAGATTTGTAGTCAGAACCACTCTATCAGGATAACCGGGTGGAATGGGGGCTCGCACAGCAGCTCCCGACGTTTCCGCAGGTCTCGTACACTTGACGGACTGGGGACCTAAGACATAAATTGATAGGTTAGAAGGGTTCAAAAAGCTATAGACAAGGTAACATTATATGGAGAGAAACACATGGAAAACAGAGACATTTCGTTTACGGAAAACCGACATCGCTTGGGCCTTGTACGGGCTTAAAAACACAAGGTCTGACAGAAATCAGACGTCTGGGAGATGTCCCAAACGTCTTAAACTAACGTGTAGGCATACCTCTCTCGGGGTGCCTCTATTGGACGTCTGGAACACAATGCCGACGTCCGGGAGTTCCGTCAGATGTCTGGAGATGCTTTCGAACGTCTGTAATTGCCTCGGTCCTCGCTCCGATGCGCCTCCCAACCTCTGACACATGCGCATGCATTGTCAAGATTCGCAGGGATTTGGTAGAGAATATACGGGAAAATAAAACTCACCCAGACGTCTCATAATACCTTCGAACGTCCTCCCCGACGTCTGGAGGTCACTTCGGACATCTGATTCTCCGGAGAAATGACTTCCGCGGAACCTCTTTGGGCTCTCCTCGCTGCAGAAACCGCAGTAGAGCGGCACGGTGCCCCTTCGCTCCATGCTCAGACTCTCGATCTCCTCCTACCACACTTTCCACTCTCTACTCTCAGCTCACTCTCTCCCTCTCTGGCTCAGCTGGAAGGGCGTGAGACGAAGGGGAGGAGGAGGTGAGGGGAAGGGTATGGGCGAGGTGTGGCATAGAGTGGCACCGCAAGAAAGGGTGCGGCGAGGTGTGGGGTGAGGGAAAAGGCATGGCGTGCGTACGGTACGCGTTGAAGAAAAAAAAAAGTATTTTCAGATGTCCGGTGATCTCTCCAGACGTTTGGTGAGCATTCTAGACGTATTAAATGACCAAAAGGTGATGGCTCGTTTCAAATATAACAAACTTAAAGGAAGTTTCGTCCCCAAAACTTGAGTTAACTAGGGTGTGGAAAAATAACATAGAAGCGTATAACAAACTTAAAGAGGACCGAAGTAGGTCCGAAGAGATATACCCTCGAAAAGCTCCAGGTACTGCTCTAGCATTGCTGCCTCAGGCTCCCAAGTCGCCTCCTTGTACCGTTGGCTTCTCCGCAGGACTTTAACCAGGGGTATCTCCTTCCATCTCAGACTCCAGACGGCTTTGTCTAGTATTTGTACCGGCTTCTCAGGATAGGTCAGGTCCTCTCCCACCTCTATGCTCTCGTGGATAAGGACATGGCTGGGATTGGCGATATATCTCCTGAGGTTGGAAACGTGAAATATGTCGTGCACTCCAGAGAGATGGGGAGGAAGGGCAAGCCAATAAGCCACGGGACCTACCCGTTCTAAGACCTAAAAAGGCCCCACAAATCTCGGTGCAAGCTTCCCTCTCACCCCAAACCGCTGCAAGTCCCTCATGGGCGAAAACATGGAGGAAGACATGATTCCCAACCTCAAATTGTACCTCTCTACGCTTCAGATCAGCATAGCTCTTCTGCCTGCACCTGACAGTACGTAGTTGTCGATGGATTTGCTCGATCACCTCCTGACTCTGGCGTATTAGCCGAGGACCAACCTCCCACTTGGTCCCCACCTCAACCCAACTCAAGGGAGCCGTACACTTCCTCTCGTATAGAGCCTCAGTCAGGAGCTCCCTCAACAGCTCCTCGTCTCTAGGAACGCACAAGCGTCCCCTCATATGCAGGACTCCATCGGTGTACGAGAACTCTCCTGAGCTCCCTACCAATACTCGGTTTCACTGTGTCCGTAGGTATGGGTACGTCATCTGCCCAACCACGATGCGATCCATCAACTCTGGTTGTGTTCGCTTTGCCACCGTCACTGCCCCGCAGTACCTCTGTGTGACTCCTGGGGTCGCCAGCTGCTCAACACCTCTATGAGTCTCCAACTCTGTGCTTGTAAGCAAGCCAAGTGGGTGGGCGCCTTCCAGCTCAAGGCGTCAGCCACCACATTAGCTTTCCTTGGATGGTAAGAGATGCTGCAATCGTATTCCTTCAGGAGCTCTGGCCAACATCTCTGCCTCATGTTGATCTCCTTCTGGTCAAACAGATATCTGAGGCTCTTATGGTCAGTGAAAATCTCGAATGTCTCTCCATACAAGTAGTGCCTCTAGGTCTTCAGTGCGAGAACAACTGCCGCCAACTCCAAGTCATGGGTGGGGTAGTTATGCTCATGGGGTTTCAGTTGTCGCAAAATGTAAGCAACAACGTGACCCCGCTGCATGAGTACACCCCCAACCCCTGTAACAAGGCGTCTGTGTAGATGACGAATCCGCCACCGCTGTCAGGGATGGTAAGTACAAGAGCTGAGGTCAGCCTCCCCTTCAGCTCCTGAAAGCAAGACTCACACTCGTCTGTCCAAGCGAAAGGTACGTCCTTTCGGGTCAACTGAGTCAGAGGACGTGCAATCTGCGAGAATCCTCGGATAAACTATCTGTAGTAACTAGCCAGTCCCAGAAAACTGTGTATCTCTGTCACTGTACGCGGCCTCTCCCACTTGAGCACTGCTTCAACCTTGGTTGAATTCACAGCCAACCCATCTCCCGAGATTACATGGCCCGAGAAAGTAACCTGTCTCAATCAGAACTCGCATTTTCTATACTTGGCGTACAGCCTATGCTGTCTCAAAGTGTCCAGGACCATGCAGAGGTGCTGTTCATGTTGTGCCTGATCCCGAGAGTAGACAAGCACATTGTCAATGAATACCACTATGAACTGATCCAGATATGGTTGGAAGACGCAGTTCATAAGGTCCATGAAAGCGGCAGAGGCGTTGGTCAGCCCAAACAGCATGACCAATAACTCGTAATGACCATACCGCGTACGGAAGGCTGTCTTGGAGATGCCAGTTTCCCTAATCCTTAGTTGATGGTAGCCCAATCTCAGATCTATCTTGGAGAATATCGTGGCATCTTTCAGCTGGTCGAAGAGGTCATCTATGTGTGGCAAGGGGTACTTACTTTTGACGGTGACTCGGTTCAGCTGTATGTAGTTGTAACGACCCGATTCCCGAGTCCCTATGAGACACGAGAATCGGACCGACTCGACTAATCCCAAGACCTAGTCGTCCGACGAGGAAGTAACCAAAAGAGCAGTAAAATAAATCACATTCAGCATGAATATAACTAACAGTAAGAAAATATAGCAGTAAGAAAAGAAATCACTACAGTATATACCACCACAACAGTAGAACAACATTCGTAACATAATATGAACTGCAGGTAAAGAAAGGTACAGCGGAAACAAGAACTACTCACTACAGTGGAACAAAAAGAGGTACAAGAGAACAGTGGTAACTCTACTGGACCCTACTCGGCCCAGCGTCCTCTACAGCCACTGACCCTTGCTGCTCCACACCTGGTCCTGAAAGGTAACGAGTGTAACACGTCAGCAAAACGCTGAGTAGAGTGGCAACTAAAACTAAAGAAAACAGTAGGGTGTACAGTAGCTATTATGTTCTGTTACTTTCTTTATTTACGTCTTTCAATTTTCTCACGATTTCATTTATTTCTCAGATCCTTTACTTGATCTCGAATGTTCCTCGTGAGAATGATCTTCATTTGTAGTCTTTTCCAAGAAGTAGAAGTAGAACGTGGTGCTCTCCTGGCCGGGAGAGTCCCCCGCGATGATCCTACTCTCAGTCAACCATCCCAAGGTCACGGACAGACGTAACGGTGACTACGGCACGCGCGATAAACGCACAGGTAGCTAACCCGCACTAGCACGCGGTCAGTCATTTTCGTTAACGGGTGCACCCAAAGCACAGCATGGAACCAGTCCAGGGCAGAGCCCTCTCAGTAACAGGGTCCGACCCCTCCACAGTAACCAAACAGGGGCCTTGCCCCTCCACAGTCCGTGCACCCTCGCCTGACTACCCTGGTTTGCCCCAGTGGGCCTAACAAGTTGGTGTAGGAGGCTAGCAGAACCACGGGGCCCGTGGGGTGGCTAGTGCCCTCCCTACACTAGTAGCTCTCCTCGGTACTACGTACACGAGGGCCAGCAAGTCGGTACAAAGCGGCCAGTCCTAACCCCAGGTCCCTGGGGTGGCTGGCCCCACTCTGCACTAAACAGGTACATGTACTTCCCTTGGTACTACGTACCCAAGAGACAGCACACAACTACATCTTTCTTTCTCAGTTCCATTCCTTTCTCTTTCCAGGAGTTCCACTCCTAATTCCCCGTAGGGTTCCAGCTCAGAACATTTAGGTTTCACTTTCCAGTTTCACATTCTTACAATCCATGTTCTCAATCACGTTTATTTATTCATAACAGGCAGCTTTTTGTCCTTTTCCATTTTTTTCAAGACTGCAGTATTCATATATTCCACTAGCTTTCCCGTCCTAGGATTCGTGCCGTATCCTAGGATCTATCATACAATCTAGTTTTCCAGCCCTAGGATTCATGCAACACCTACGATCTATCATTTAATCTATTTCTCATTCCTAGGATTCATGCAATGTCCTAGGTTCTATTTATGGTTCCATAATTTAACAGATTATACTTAAAAGCCACTCTACCGGTTACAACAGGCGAACTGGGGGCGTGGTCGGGAATCCCGCATGCCTCCGCAACCCCCGAGACTGCAACGGAACGGGGTCCTATCACAAGAATCAAACACAAGGAGTGTCTCAAAACAGTGTATAGCTACTGTAGACGGGTAGAGGATTTAATTTCGAAAAGGATGCAACTCGAAACGCGAAAAACGGAACCCGAACGGGTCCTAAACGGGTCGAAAACGACGAAACAGTGCAAAATCAGACGTCTGGAACTTCTTCCAGACGTCTTAAAAAGTGGATCAGGAATTACCTTGCTCTACGTGGGCTCTCAGACGTCTAGAAGCCTGCGGGGGTGTCTGGCCTAGTTCCCAGACGTCCGATGGTCACCTCGGATGTCTGGATGTCGCTCCCGTCGTCTGGTACTACAGCCAGACGTCTGATTCGCGTTAGATGGCGAATCACCGAACCTGCGCGTACCCATCTCTCTCTCTCTCTCTCTCTCAGTACGGTCAGTCGAAAGGAAGGAAGAAAGACTGAAAAACTCACCTTTCAGACGTCTGGACAGTCTTCCAGACATCTCCCTCGCCGTCTGGCTATAAGCCCAGACGTCTGATTCTGAAAAAGTTTCTAGAACCAGGGCGCAACTTGCCCTCCGCTCGCGACGCCCGACCGCGCCGCGCCTCGTGCTCCTGCTGCTCGAGCCGCAGCAGTCCCCCCCCGCGTCGCTCCGCGCCCGTTGCGCCCCCTGCCGGCCGGCCCTAGCAGCCCCGGCGAGCTCGCCCTCACGGACGAGCGCCTCTCCCACGCGCAGCACCTCCTCCCACGCTCACCGCGGCTGTCGCTGCCGCTGCACCCTCGCGCTCGCTCTCGCACACTGGCTGGAAGGAGAAGAGGAAGGAGACGGAGGTGACGGGAGTGAGGGAGAGGGCGTGGCCTTTTAAGGCCGTGCGAGGAGGAGAGAGAGAGTGCGACAAAGGGCACAGGAGGGAGAGGGAAAAAGAGAGAGAGGGAATTTCCGCAGGTCTACGCGCTCAGGCGCGCAGACGAAACAATCGTGCCAAAATAACCGATTTCCAGATGTCTGGAAATGATCCCAGACGTCTGGTTCGACGTTTGGAGGTGATTCCAGACGTCTGGTCCGACGTTTGGGCCACCTCCCAAACGTCTTAAAAGACGTCTGGAGCGTGCGTTCATAACAATATAACAAACTCAAAGGAAGTTTCATCCCCGAAACTTGCGCTAACTAGGGTGCGGAAAAGACGTCAAAATAACCATAACAAACTCAAAGAGGACCGAAGCCGGTCTGAAAAGGCGTACCCGCGAAAAGCTCCGGGTACTGCTCCCGCATTCTCGCTTCAGGCTTCCAGGTAGCCTCCTCGTACCGCTGGCTCCTCCACAAAACCTTTACCAGGGGTACTTGCTTTCGTCTCAAACTGCGGACGGCTCGGTCTAGAATCTGCACTGGCCGCTCGGGGTAGGTCAGGTCGTCGCCCATCTCGATGCTCTCGTGACTCAGTACGTGACTGGAATCGGCTATGTACTTCCTGAGGTTGGACACGTGGAACACGTCGTGCACACCAGAAAGCTGCGGGGGAAGGGCAAGTCTGTAAGCAACGGGTCCAACCCGCTCCAGGACCTTAAAGGGCCCCACGAACCTCGGCGCGAGCTTCCCTCTCACCCCAAACCGTTGTAGGCCCTTCATGGGCGAAACACGAAGGAAGACGTGGTCCCCAACCTCAAACTGCACCTCTCTGCGTCTCCGATCAGCGTAGCTCTTCTGTCAGCTCCTGACAGTGCGGAGTCGCCTGTGGATCTGCTCGACTACCTCCTGACTCTGCCGGATCAACCTGGGGCCAACCTCCCACTTGGTCCGCACCTCAACCCAACTCAAGGGTGCCGTACACCTCCGTCCGTACAGAGCCTCGTAGGGAGCCATGCCGATGCTCGAGTGATAACTGTTGTTGTATGCAAACTCCGCTAGGGGCAGGTGCTCCTCCCAAGAGCCCCTCCAGTCCAGTACACAGGCACGCAAAAGGTCCTCGAGTGTCTATATCGTGCGCTCAGACTGTCCGTCCGTCTGGGGGTGGTAAGCCGTACTAAACCTCAACCGCATCCCCAGGGCCTGCTGAAACTCAGCCCAAAACTGGGACGTAAAGCAGGTATCTCGGTCGGATACGATCTCCCGCGGAACTCCGTGTAGTCATACCACATCACGGATATACCTCTCTGCCAACTGTGCTGGTCCCAAAGTGACTCGGATCGGCAAGAATCGTGCTGTCTTCGTCAGTCTATCCACTATTACCCAGACTACGTCGTGTCCTCACTGGGTAACAGGTAAACCCACCACTAAGTCCATGGTGATGCTCTCCCACTTCCACTCTAGCACTGGAAGCGGCTGTAGCGGCCCTGCAGGCCTCTGATGCTCGGCTTTCACCTGCTGGCACACTAAGCACTGTTGCACGAACTCACCCACATCTCGCTTCATCCCCCTCCACCAATACTCGCGTCTCAAGTCGTGGTACATCTTCTTGTTTCCGGGATGTATGGTGAATCTGGAACCGTGTGCCTCAGTCAGGAGCTCTCTCAACAGCTCCTCGTCTATGGGAACGCACAACCGTCCCCTCAGGCGCAGCACCTGGTCTGTGAAGGAGAAGTCCCCTGGGTCTCCCGACAGTACTCTGTCGCGCAAGGCTGCAAGTACGGATCGGCCATCTATCCTGTGATGATGCGGTCTATCAGCTCTGGCCTAGTCTGTCATGTCACAGTCACTGCCCCACAGTACCCCCGTAACTCTAGCGGTTGCCAACTGCCCACCTCCTCCAAAAGGCTCCAACTCTGTAATCGTAGATTGGCCAAGTGTGCGGGCGCCTTACGGCTCAAGGCGTCAACCACCACATTGGCCTTCCTCGGGTGATAGGAGATGTTGCAGTCGTAGTCCTTCAGGAGCTCCAACCAACGTCTCTGTCTCATGTTGATCTCCTTCTGATCAAAAAGGTATCTGAGGCTCTTGTGATCTGTGAAAATCTCGAAGGTCTCACCGTACAAGTAGTGCCTCCAGGTCTTCAGTGCGAAGACAACAGCTGCCAACTCTAGGTCGTGGGTAGGGTAGGTATGCTCATGGGGCTTCAGTTGCCGCGAAGCGTAAGCGACAACGTGACCCCTCTGCATGAGCACACCTCCTAACCCCTGCAAGGAGGCGTCCGTGTACACAACGAACCTGCCACTACTGTCAGGGATGGTGAGCACGGGAGCCGAGGTCAACCTCTCCTTCAGCTCCAGAAAACACGCCTTACAGGCTTCTGTCCAAGCGAAGGGCACGTCCTTCCGGGTCAACTGTGTCTTAGGACGCGCAATCTGTGAAAATCCTCTGATGAATCGTCTGTAGTAGCTTGCCAGTCCCAGGAAACTGCGAATATCAGTGACTGAACGCGGTCTCTCCCACCTGAGTACTGCCTCGACCTTGGCTGGGTCCACCGCCAAGCCGTCTCCAGAGATTACATGACCTAAGAAGGTCACCCCCCTCAACCAGAACTCGCACTTGTTGTATTTGGCGTACAGCCTACGTCGTCTCAGAGTGTCCAGAACCATCCGCAAGTGCTATCCGTGCTGCGTCTGATCTCTAGAATAGATGAGTACATCATCTATGAAAACCACCACGAACTGGTCCAAGTACGATCTAAACACCCGGTTCATCAGGTCCATGAAAGCAGCGGGGGCATTGGTCAGCCCAAACTGCATGACCAAAAACTTGTAGTGTTCGTACCGGGTGCGGAAAGCTGTCTTGGAGACGTCGGTCTCCCTGATCCTCAACTGGTGGTATCCAGACCTCAAGTCGATCTTGGAAAACACCGTGGCACCTCGCAACTGGTCAAATAAGTCGTCGATCCTCGGCAGCGGATATCTGTTCTTGATGGTGACCCTATTCAGCTGTCGGTAGTCCACACAAAGGCGTAAGGTCCCATCCTTCTTCTTCACAAACAGTACTGGGGCTCCCCAGGGAGACGCACTGGGCCTCACGAAACCTTTCTCCAAAAGGTCCTGCAACTGGGACTTGAGCTCTCGCAGCTCAAGCGGTGCCATCCTGTATGGCGTGGTGGAGATGGGGCTGGTCCTTGGTACTAGTGAGATCTCAAACTCGATCTTACGCTCAGGCGGTAGTCCTGGTAACTCGTCTGGAAACACGTCGGGGTACTCTCTGACCACCGGGATGCTCTGGAAGTCTGCCACAGGGCTGGGCTCTGCCACCACACAAGCTAGGAAGCCCTCACACCCCTGGCTCAAAAGCCTCGCCGCCCGAAGTGCCGAAATGCACTTGAAACCTCTGTCCACTGGCTGTCCGTGAAACTCGAAAGAAGGCAACTCCGGAATGGAGAAGACGATCTTCCTCTCAAAACAGTCCACCAAGGCGTGGTAAGCGGATAGCCAATCCATCCCCAGAATCACTCCAAAGTCCTCCATCTGTATCATAATCAGGTCAGCTGGCAGGCTTATGTCCCCCGACGCTGACCTCGCAATCCGTGTACACCTCCTCAGCTACAAACAGCTGACCACTCGGACCTCTGATTACGAACGGATTCTCTAACAGTGTATAATCCTGGTCCAAACTAACTGCGAATCTGGCTACGAAAAACGAGTGCGTAGCGCCGGAATCGAAAAGCATGTAAACGAGTCTGGCGGAAACTGAAACCATACCTGCTACCACCGATCCCGAAGCTCTGGCGTCCCTGTGTGTCAGGGCGTTGATACGCCCCTCAGCTCTAGGTGCGGACGAAGCAGCCACACTCTGCGTCGGACGGGTAGGTGCTGGTCGGTACCCTCCTCGCGACTGCTGTCCTCCTCCTAGCGCCTGGGAACCGCGGCCTCCTGCGCGCCCTCCAGTGCTCTACGCGGGAAGTATCTGCTGACCCCCTGCCCTAGACGGGCAGTCCTCCTGATGTGGCCCGGCTGGCCACACTGGTAACAGAGGAGAACGTGACTCCCGCCCTCAGTGGGTCCCTGCTGTCGGCTAGGTGGGGGTCCGGTGCTGGCAACTGGCCCCTGTCGAGGGCCCCCAAAGGCCACTGATGGCCCTGCAAAACGTGACGGCTCTCCTGTGGACGCCACGTGTCTCCTCTCTCGTCGGCCCTGAGAAAAGTCTGGCTGGAAGGGCCTCTTCTGCCCGCCATCAGTGTCTCGCGCGGACAGGTTGGTCTCCTCGTAAGTCATAGCTGCCTCTACCACCCTAAAAAACGTAGGCAGCTTCAGGGGTTTGACATACCCCCGGATCGCAGGCCAGAGCCCCTCGGTGAACCTCCAAAGGCGCTCCTCCTCAGTGGCTACCGCTGTCGCTGCAAAGCGGGACAGCACCAAGAAACACGTGCGGTACGCGCTCACAGTCATCGTCCCTTGGCGGAGAGTATGGAACTCCCGCCTCCTCTGGTCCTGCCACGTCTGGGGAAAGTACTGCCCGCAGAAGAGGGTGACGAACTGGTCCCACGTCGGCTCGTCCCTCTCCTGTCCTCGGACCGCCCTCCACCACCTGTGTGCCGCACTCTCCAGCTGGTACGTGGCAAAGGCCACGCGGCACTCCACCGGGGGGTGAAGGGTGTCGAAGATCTTCTCCAGCTGCTCAAGCCAGCCCTCTGCCTCGGTCGGGTCCTCATCCCCCTTGAAGGAGGGGGGCTTCAGCTTCCGGAACTGCCCGAAAAGCTCGAAGTGGCGCTGTAGGGGAGGTGCTGGTGCACCTCCAGGCGAAGGTGCCTTGTGCACGGAAGTGTCTGAGGAAGGTGGGGGTGGCAACGGCCCATCCCCTCCCTCGTGTCCAGCGCCGCATCCGTCGTGTGGTCCCACGGAGGACTCCCCCTCTGCAGCCCCAGGAGGAGGTGCTCGGGGAGGTGGGTGGAGCTCCTCTCGTACAATGTCCCGTATCAGTCAGGCGAGGTCCTGGGCCTGGATGCCCGGGAGTGGTGGCTGGTCCACCAAGAAGTCAACAACGGCACGTCCACCTCGCCGACCTCGTCCTCGGTCACGCCCGCGGCCAGTCTCGCCAGTCCCGCGATGAGGCATCTCCTGCAAGGAGACGCGAAACAAAACGAAAAACGTCAAAACAGACGGTACCTAACGAAACGTCTAAGAGCTCATGTCAAGAGATATGTTGTGGTGGCTACTCTAGTTATAGACATGTGAATTGGTTATTTTCTAGTCAGTTGATTTACTTCCCGGGATGACCTTACTTTGATACAATCTTGTAACGACCCGATTCCCGAGTCCCTACGAGACACGAGAACCGGACCGACTCGACTAATCCCAAGACCTAGTCGTCCAACGAGGAAGTAACCAAAAGAGCAGTAAAATAAACCACATTCAGCATGAATATAACTAACAGTAAGAAAATACAGCTGTAAGAAAAGAAATCACTACAGTATATACCACCACAACAGTAGAACAACATTCGTAACATAATATGAACTGCAAGTAAAGAAAGGTACAGCGGAAACATGAACTACTCACTACAGTGGAACAAAAAGAGGTACAAGAGAATAGTGGTAACTCTACTGGACCCTACTCGGCCCAGCGTCCTCTGCAGCCGCTGACCCTGGCTGCTCCACACCTGGTCCTGAAAGGTAACGAGTGTAACACGTCAGCAAAACGCTGAGTAGAGTGGCAACTAAAACTAAAGAAAACAGTAGGGTGTACAGTAGCTGTTATGTTCTGTTACTTTCTTTATTTACGTCTTTCAATTTTCTCACGATTTCATTTATTTCTCAGATCCTTTACTTGATCTCGAATGTTCCTCGTGAGAACGATCTTGATTTGTAGTCTTTTCCAAGAAGTAGAAGTAGAACGTGGTGCTCTCCTGGCCGGGAGAGTCCCCCGCGATGATCCTACTCTCAGTCAACCATCCCAAGGTCACGGATAGACGTAACGGTGACTACGGCACGCGCGATAAACGCACAGGTAGCTAACCCGCACTAGCACGCGGTCAGTCATTTTCGTTAACGGGTGCACCCAAAGCACAGCATGGAACCAGTCCAGGGCAGAGCCCTCTCAGTAACAGGGTCCGACCCCTCCACAGTAACCAAACAGGGGCCTTGCCCCTCCACAGTCCGTGCACCCTCGCCTGACTACCCTGGTTTGCCCCAGTGGGCCTAACAAGTTGGTGTAGGAGGCTAGCAGAACCACGGGGCCCGTGGGGTGGCTAGTGCCCTCCCTACACTAGTAGCTCTCCTCGGTACTACGTACACGAGGGCCAGCAAGTCGGTACAAAGCGGCCAGTCCTAACCCCAGGTCCCTGGGGTGGCTGGCCCCACTCTGCACTAAACAGGTACATGTACTTCCCTTGGTACTACGTACCCAAGAGACAGCACACAACTACATCTTTCTTTCTCAGTTCCATTCCTTTCTCTTTCCAGGAGTTCCACTCCTAATTCCCCGTAGGGTTCCAGCTCAGAACATTTAGGTTTCACTTTCCAGTTTCACATTCTTACAATCCATGTTCTCAATCACGTTTATTTATTCATAACAGGCAGCTGTTAATTCAAATTACAGGCAGCTTTTTGTCCTTTTCCATTTTTTCAAGACTGCAGTATTCATATATTCCACTAGTTTCCCGTCCTAGGATTCATGCCATATCCTAGGATCTATCATACAATCTAGTTTTCCAGCCCTAGGATTCATGCAACACCTAGGATCTATCATTCAATCTATTTCTCATTCCTAGGATTCATGCAATGTCCTAGGTTCTATTTATGGTTCCATAATTTAACAGATTATGCTTAAAAGCCACTCTACCGGTTACAACAGGCGAACTGAGGGCGTGGTCGGGAATCCCGCGTGCCTCCGCAACCCCCGGGACTGCAACGGAACGGGGTCCTATCACAAGAATCAAACACAAGAAGTGTCTCAAAATAGTGTATAGCTACTGTAGATGGGTAGAGGATTTAATTCCGAAAAGGACGCAACTCGAAATGCGGAAAACGAAACCCGAACGGGCCCTAAACGGGTCGAAAACGACGAAACAGTGCAAAATCAGACATCTTAAAAAGTGGATCAGGAATTACCTTGCTCTGCGTGGGCTCTCAGACGTCCAGAAGCCTGTGGGGGCGTCTGGCCTAGTTCCCAGACGTCCGATGGTCACCCCGGACGTCTAGATGTCGCTCCCGTCGTCTGGTACTACAGCCAGACGTCTGATTCGCGTTGGATGGCGAATCACCGAACCTGCACGTACCCATCTCTCTCTCTCTCAGTACGGTCAGTCGAAAGGAAGGAAGAAAGACGGAAAAACTCACCTTTCAGACGTCTAGACAGTCTTCCAGACGTCTCCCTCGCCGTCTGGCTATAAGCCCAGACGTCTGATTCTGGAAAAGTTTCCAGAACCAGGGCGCGACTCGCCCTCCGCTCGCGATGCCCGGCCGCTCCGCGCATTGTGCGCCTGCTGCTCGAGCCGCAGTAGTCCCCCCCCGCGTCGCTTCGCGCCCGCTGCGCCCCCCACCGGTCGGCCCTAGCAGCCCCGGCGAGCTCGCCCTCACGGCCGAGCGCCTCTCCCACGTGCAGCACCTCCTCCCACGCTCACCGCGGCTGTCGCTGCCGCTGCACCCTCGCGCTCGCTCTCGCGCACTGGCTGGAAGGATAAGAGGAAGGTGACGGAGGTGACGGGAGTGAGGGAGAGGGCGTGGCCTTTTAAGGCCGCGCGAGGAGGAGAGAGAGAGCGTGATAGAGGGTGCAGGAGGGAGAGGGAAAAAGAGAGAGAGGAAATTTCCGCAGATCTGCGCGCTCAGGTGCGCAGACGAAACAATCATGCCAAAATAATCGATTTCCAGACGTCTGGAAATGATCCCAGACGTCTGGTCCGATGTCTGGAGGTGATTCCAGACGTCTGGTCCGACGTCTGGGCCACCTCCCAGACGTCTTAAAAGACGTCTGGAGCGCGTGTTCATAACAGTAGTCAATGCACAGTCGCAATGTACCGTCTTTCTTCCTCACAAACAGGATGGGGGCTCCCCACGGGGAGGCACTTGGCCTCACGAAGCCTTTCTCTAGTAGGTCCTGTAGCTGTGACTTGAGTTCTCGCAGCTCAAGCCAGGCCATCTGGTAAGGTGCAGTAGAAATGGGGCCAGTCCCCAGTACTAGTGAGATCTCAAACTCGATCTCACGCTCAGGTGGTAGTCCTAACAGCTCTTCTGGAAAGACATCGGGTACTCGCAGACCACCGGAAACACTTTGTAAATCGACTACGGGGCTAGGCTCCACTATGACATATGCTAGGAAGCCCTCAGACCCTTGTCTCAATAGCTTCGCTGCCTAAAGTGGGGAGATGCACCTGAATCCTCCGTTTACTAGCTGGCCGTGGAACTCAAAGGGAGGCAGTCCCGATATGGAGAAGATAATCTTCTCCCCAAAATAGTCCACTAAGGCGTAATAAGCAGTTGGCCAGTTCATTCCTAGGATTACACCAAAGTCTTCCATCGGGATCACGATCAGGTCAACCAGAAGACCGTATCCCCCCCTACAGTGACCCCACAGTCTATGAAGACCACATCGGTGACAAATAATTGTCCGCCTAATCCTCTAATCAGGAACAGACCCTCTAACAATATACTGTTCAGCCCCACCTAACGGCAAAACTTGAGACAAAAGGTTGCGTGGTACCTAAAAATCAAAAAGCACGTAAACTAATCTACTGGAAACTGTAACCATACCTACCATCCCAGAACCCTGTCGCTCTGGCATCTCTGTGAGTCATGGTGTTGACATGCCCCTCAGCCACAGGTGCGAAAGAGACAGCTATGCTCCAGGCCAGGTGAGTGGCAGCTGACCGGTACCCTCTTTGTGACAGCTGTCTTCCCCTTCGGATCGGGTAACCGTGGCCGCTAGATTGGTCTCCACTACTTGGTCTGGGAGCATTTGGTTTGCTCTGGCCCTAGATGGGCAGTCCCTCCTCATGTGACCCGACTGGCCACACTGGTAGTAGAGAGGGCAACGACTTCCTCCCCCTATCCGTCCCTGGGAGTACTCCGGCTGGTAGGGCCTCTTCTGACCTCCTCTGGCTTGCTTAACATTGCGGCAGCTCCTTTGTCTCATGGGAGGCTCCCCCTCCGCATCCTCTGAAGAGACATGAGGAGACGGTAGAGGCGATAGATGCTGAACCTCCTCCCGTACGATCTCCCGAATTAGTTGGACGAGGTCCTGGGCCTGGATGCCTAGGAGGAGGGGTGGATCAACTGTTGCCTCAAGTCCAGCACGTCCACCCCCTCGTCCATGCCCACAGCCACGTCTGCGGCCTGCTATACCAATTCCTCGACGAGGCATCTCCTACAAGGATACAAAAGAGGAAGGACAGGAACTGTCAATGATACTAGGTTACAGAAAGAAATACGACTCGAAAGTGAAGATCAAGACGATACGTTGCGATGGCTATCCTAGCTACATGTACATGTGTGGTTACTTCCAGACCATTTGATTTATTTCTTAGGACGACCTTGCTCTGATACCATCTTATCATGACCCAATCCCAGATCCCTACAGGACCTGAGATCGGCTCGCCTCGACTAATCCCAAGGCCCAGTCGTCCAACAAGAAATAACCAAATAACATGCATCAAACCACAACCGCACAAGAAATGTAAGTAAGCAAAAGGATAATGGCAACGAGAGGAGAACAGAACTAAAATATTACATGCCTTTAAGAATCGAAATACAGCAAAAGGTACTGAAAGTATAACTATAGGAGCTTACTAGCAGTAGAAGCTATGGCTGGGCTTTATTAGGCCCAGCGTCCTTAGCAGCTGGTGACTTGGGCTGCTCAAATCCCTGACTTGTACGAGGTTATATATATCTGGAGTCAGCTAACACTGAGTAGAGTGGTGGCTAAAACATAAAATGCATTTAACAAGTAGCTTAATATATTACTTTCCGATTTCAGTTATCTTATCACGGTTTGTTGTGTAGTGATCTCTAATCAGGATCTATCACTGAATCTTCTTGTTCCCTACAGGAACGATCTTACTTGCAGTTTTCCCGTGATGTAGGATGCACACGCGACACTCTCTTGGTCGGGAGAGTCCCTCTGTGATAGTCCCACACCCGATCTACCGCCCCGAGGTCATGGTTGAGACGTAGCGGTGACTATGGCACACGTGATAAGCACGCGGGTAGCTACCCCACACTGGCACGCGGTCAATCGTTTCCACTAGTGGGTACGCTCAAACGTATAGTACAGAACGGCTAAGAGGGCCTTACTTTCTTAGAACAGAACAGGGGTCGCGCCCCTCCACAGTCCGCGTACCCTCGTCCGAATATCTCGGTTTGCCCAATGGGCCAACAAGAGTCGATGTAGGGTGGCTATGCCTAACCTCAGGCCCCCTTGGGCGGCTACCTCTCCTCCTACACTAAGTAGCTCACTTTGGTACCACGTACGTGAGGGCCAACAGGAGTCAACATAGAGTGGCCAAACCTTCCCCGGGTCTCCACCCAAGGGCGGCAAGCTCCCCCTCTACACTACAAGGGATAGTTGCTCTCTTCGGTACTACGTACACGAAGGTCAGCTTAGTTCCCTCAATGGCTGCCCGTGGGCTGCAAATATCTAGAACCATTTGGTTCTCTTTGTTACGGTATTCTTGTCTCGTTCTACATTCCCTAGAGGGTTCGTACATGAATTTCTCTATAAACGGTTTAAAATATATAGGCAGCTCAATCGCGGCACAGGTTTGTTCATGGTGGGGTCCATTCCAATTAGTAACTCATGATTTACTCAATCAATCACATACATTTTTCTCTAGCCCTAGTGTTCATGCCACAACCTAAGGTTCAATTGGGTAGATGTATTCTAGAGTATATGTTTTATTTCTTCCTAGGGTTCATCTCACATCCTAGGTTTAACTAATTGCATGCATTTTATTAAACTGGAGATTTGTAGTCAGAACCACTCTACCAGGATAACTGGGTTGAATGGGGGCTCGCACAGCAGCTCCCGACGTTTCCGCAGGCCCCGTACACTCAACGGATTGGGGACCTAAGACATGGATTGATAGGTCAGAAGGGTTCAAAAAGCTATAGACAAGGTAACATTACATGGAGAGAAATGCATGGAAAACAAAGACGTTTCGTTTATGGAAAACCGACATCGTTTGAGCCTTGTACGGGATTAAAAACATGAGGTCTGACAGAAATCAGATATCTGGGAGATGTCCTAGACGTCTTAAACTAACTTTCAGGGATACCTCTCTCGGGGCGCCTCTATTGGACGTTTGGAACGCAGTGCTGACGTCTGGGAGTTCCGTCAGACATCTGGAGATGCTTCCGGACGTCTGAAACTGCCTCGATCCTTGCTCCAATGCACTTCCCAACCTCTGACACATGCGCATGCATTATCAAGATTTGGCAGAGAATATACGGGAAAATAAAAATCTCCCAAACATCTCATAATACCTTTGGACGTCCTCCCCGACGTCTGGAGGTCACTCTGGACATCTGATTCTGCGGAGAAATGACTTCCGCGGAACCGCTCTAGACTCTCCTCACTGGAGAAACTACAGCAGAGCAGCACGATGCCCCTTCGCTCCGCGTTCAGACTCTCGATCTTCTCCCGCCATGCTCTCCGCTCTCTGCTCTCAGCTCACTCTCTGGCTCGGCTGGAAGGGTGTGAGATGAAGAGGAGGAGGAGGGTTTATAAAGGGAGAGGAGGTGAGGGGAAGGGTATGGGCAAGGTGTGGCACGGAGTGGCGTTGCAGGGAAAGGTGCGGCGAAGTGTGGGGTGAGGGAGAAGGCATGGCGTGGGTACGGTACACGCCAAAGAAAAAAAAAGTATTTTCAAACATCCGATGATCTCTCCAGACGTTTGGACAGACGTTTGATGAGCATTCCAGACGTCATAAACGACCAAAAGGTAACGGGTCGTTTCAGTTTAAGATGATGAAAGTAACAGAAAAATTTAATTTTCTTTTTTTTTCTTTTTTGATACAAAAAAAATAACTGGTGCTATGCAATAATGATCACTTGAATCTGCATATTCATGAAAAGAATTTTTGCTTGATTGAAGACAGTACCATGATATAGCTATGTACATATATAGCCATATCAAATTACATTTTGTTGTCATAAGTGAAGGCCAGAAGGTTGGAAGCTGGTAATTCAATTTATGTGAAGAAAAAAATCAATCAAACTGCCACAAGGGAAGTTGTATTTCCTTAGGTTGAAATGGCTCTTGCAAAATATGGGGGCACATGGGAAGGGATTGACATGGAATTCTTTGCAATTTACTGTCACTGAATCAGGGTTCTGATGACGTAATAAAACTAAGAGGACCAATGAAGAGTTGCAAGTCTAATCCATAATTCTATTACAACATTTTTACACAAGATGGGTTAATAAGTAAAAGCAAGAATTCCTTCAAAAAAATAAGTAAAACCAAGAAAACCAACTAACTTCTTTCCAATAGCACAAAAATCTAACGAGCTATAATCATGTATATTGTAAGATGGATCAAGTTGGATGGGAATTTCACAATCTAATTCAAGTGTTGGATCAGATTTTGCACATTGAAGTGCAATCAGCTTTCAACTGCTGACTTGCTTTTCCATTAAGACCAAAATGGATTTCGATATCATTCTACCTTTTATTTTATTAATTCCAACAAAAAGGACTGTGCTTAGCCGTCCTAGAGCCTCCCTGCTTTGTTGTAGTGGATGGCAGAGGGCCCATAGTACCCAAAGCATTGGAGTTATACAGGGGATGGGAAAGGGCCAGGATGATGCCCACTACCACACCACACTACACTTGACAAAAGCAATCGATCTGAAAATCTTGACGAATAAATTTAAAGGCAACACATTAAGGCAAAAAAGAAAAGGAAAAGGAATATCGATCCAACAATATTACAACTCGAGCAACAATAAAAAATAAAATAAAACTTAAAACTACATTTTTGCAAGCAGCTAGCATATAAGAAAAACAACTTGGAGATAATAAAAATAGTAATAATAAAACTGATTGAAGGTATTCTACACATTGGAGATATGATTGAAAAGGAAAAAAACTTAACTTTCTGATACACAAAAGTAATTGATCTCAACATAACAATCCTGTATGTGCATATCATATAACTCTATTAAAAAATACATACAAAATCAAGCAAACCTAAATGACCTTACATTATAATCACGTAAAAATGAGTTAAAAGTAGAATACTTAACTTTTAGGTGCATAAATGTGGATGTGTGCCCCTCAAAAGATCAAAGCTATACAACCCATCTCCATTTATGATGTGATAACTAATTTGCAAAAGAGCTGCAATGGCAACATCTACTGAAGTAAAATAAGTAGTCACCGGTACCATATTCTAAGCACATGAAAACTTCATAATCCCAATTGGGCACAAATGAGAATAAACAAATCAGGGATTTATCTTTTGGGCACATATCTGATGCGGATATGTTGGATATGTGCCCTTCAAAATCTGAAAGCTTCATAAAATCAGATCCCAATCATTCGGCCAGCAAGATCTTCCTTTGCATAAATTCAAATCTCGTGGTCATTCTAAAAGAAATACATCAATCATAGCAAAATCTTCTACCCAAATACTTTGGATCAATAAACATATAATTGAGAATTAAAAAGAAAACATAGTAAGCTTGGCTACTGTGGGCATATCCTAAAAAGGATACACATACTTCCCCATCTTCAAGCAAATTCTTAATTCTCAAGAACAACAATCCTCAGATTGAAGAAATCTCTGCTGAAAAGTAGAAAGACCAGGAGCAACAAGCAAATTCTCAAATATGCATGCAAATAAAGTGGACAAATCATAGCAGAGGAAGATATAAGCCAAGATCGAGGATTTATTTGTTGTGTGCATACCCATAAAAGATATGCACACTTCAAAAAAATTCTAGCTAATTCCTAATCCAAAAAAAATTTAAAATCTTCAAACTATAGCTATTTCCATATGAGAAATAATAACAACTCCAACAGAAGAGAAATCCCCAAAAATTAAATATAAGCTCCATTAACCCAAAGGCCAAAAGTAAGAAGTGGACGGCTTAGCTTTATGGGCACATATGCACAATGGACATGTACCCTTTATAGTCATGAAGCTCCAAACAAATCTAACTGTTTCTACCAGCCGAATCACCACATGCAGAAATCCATATCATCTCCAATTCAGGTAAACATTTCAAAAAAAAAAAAAAATCTCCAATAGCATTTGAGAAATTTCCAAAAATTAAATATAAGCTCCATTAACCTAAAGGCCAAAATCGTCACTCACCAAAATTTGGCGCAACTTACGAGAGTATAATTTATATACCAAAATCTTCATTCACCGCAATGCACAAAAGAGAGATAGTAACCAAATACAATGTACAAAGAATCTTCAAAATGCTTCTTAAAATAATTCAGATTTATTGAACTTCTAAATTTTTTAGCTTAGAGAAAATTATTCGTTTAACAACTGCCATGCATAACATAGGACAAAAGAGACCATGGTCATTTAACAGTTCTAACATTTTGTAAAAAAGATTTACTTGATTTAAATTGAGATTATGCTAGAATCTGGTGCAAAAAAGATCTTAAGAAATGATTTATTTCAAAGTTTAATTATAGTATAAATGATATAGAAAAAGAAAAGGAAAATATCACACCGCCATTAGTTCAACAAAGTTAAACTTCTTTATATCATATTCATATCATAGAAATATAAAGTGCAAAAATTAAAAGTCATAATTCACTTTAAAGGTATGTCGGGAGAGGATTGTCATGTTAGTATCAAACTTGGGCATGTTAACAATTAAGGAATGCAGTACCACATCAAAAGCTTCAAATATGTCAATGCTTGGTTGATGTATTATGCAAGCAATCGTTCTCTCGGTATCAGCTATTTTCCTTACTGTTCTCATGACAATTGCTGCAACTCTAGTATCCATACCTATTGTAAGTTCATCCTTGAAAATTATTAAAGGACGACAAACCAGTTCAACTGCAATAGTTAATCTCTTTTGCAGTTCGGTAGAGAGTTTATTAAACCCTGGTATGCCCATTACTCCTTCAAGAATTTTCTGAAATAAAATAGAATAAGCCTCCTGAGATGAGATGAGTACCTAATCATCATCTCACATATATATATGTGCGCACTTGCTTTCACCAATATTGTTAAAAGCCACTTAGCTAGCTAAGACTAAATTAGGAGAATTTGATTAATTACCTTTATATCATGTATTCTCGCATGGGAAGGTAAACGAAGCCATGCTAAATATTGCAATGATTCATAGATAGTGACAAAGGGAGAGAGTGAATGCCATTTTGTTCACAAATCCAGAGATTTTGGCGAAGGTTTCTTGTTTCTTTAGGTATCTCCATATAGAAATGCTTCCTTTTATGTATCCTTCTGTCATCTTCCTTCCAAGGCATCTAAGGGCATTGTCTTCCCTGCACCAGTGACTCCTATTAGTGCTGTCAGGATTCCAGTTGTGAAAGTAACACTCACATCCCGTAAGAGTTGAAGTGTAACGAGCGCGTGCCCCAGATGTCTTTTAAGACGTCTGGGAGGTGGCCCAGACGTCTGTAAGGACGTCTGGGATCACATCCGGACGTCTGAACAGACGTCCGGGATAGTTTACAGACGTTTGGCGAACAGTTATGCTCGCACGGGATATTCGTCTGCGCGCCTGTGCGCGCAGACCTGCGATCCTGCATCTTCTCTGCGGCTGCAGGCGACTGCGACCGTCTCTCTCTCCTCTCCGCGCGGCGTTAAAAGGGGGGGGGGCGCGCCTCCCCTCCCGTCTCCACCATCTTCCTCCTTCTCTCCTGCCTGTGCGCGAGAGCGAGCGGATGCGAGGGCGCAGCGGCAGCGGCGGCCGCAGTAGGCGCGGAGGAGCTGCGGCGTGCGAGGGCGGGGCTCTGCCGTGAGGGCGAGCTCGCCGGGAGCGGCTTGGCCGGCCGGCGGAGGGCGCAGGGGGCGCAGAGCGTCGCGGAGAAGGACCTGCTGCGGGCGGAGCAGTGGACGCGCGAGGTGCGACGCGGGCGGCGTCGCGAACGGAGGCCGAGCAAGGTTCTGGTTCTGGAAAAATTTCCAGAATCAGACGTCTGGATTGATATCCAGACGGCAAGGTCGACGTCTGTGAGATCATACAGACGTCTGAAAGGTGAGTTTCCGCTTTCTCCTCTTTTTGTCGACTGACCGTACTGAGGGAGGAGGGTTGGCTGTGCGCAGGTGTTCGGATTCGTCATCCTTTGCGAATCAGACGTCTGGAAGTTGTACCAGACGGCGGGAGTGACCTCCAGACGTCCGGAGAGACCATCGGACGTCTGGGATCTAGGAGAGACGTCCCCACGGACTTCTGGACGTCCGGGGAACCAAGCCGAACAGGTAATTCTCTGATCCACCATTTAAGACGTCTGGAAGGAGTTCCAGACGTCTGATTTTGCACAGTATCGTCTTTCTCGACCCGTTTAGGGCCCGTTTGGGCTCCGTTTTCCGCGATTCGAGTTGCGTTCGTTTCAGAATTTATTCCTCTACCCGCCTACAGTAGCTATACACTGTTTTGAGACACTCCTTGTGTTTGATCCTTGTGATAGGACCTCGTTCGGTTGCCGTCTTGAGAGTCGCGGAGGCGCGCGGGATTCCCGACCACGCCCCCATTACTCCCGTTGTACCTGGTAGAGTGGTTTTAAGTATTAATAAAATCTGTTAAAGTATGGAACCATAACTAGAACCTAGGGCATTGCATGAATCCTAGGAATGAGAAATATATGGAATGATAGCTCCTAGGTGTTGCATGAATCCTAGGGCCGGAAAACTAGATTGTATGATAGATCCTAGGATATGGCATGAATCCTAGGATGGAAAAACTAGTGGAATGTATATTACTGCAGTCTTGGAAAAATGGAAAGGAATATATAAGCTGCCTGTGAATTTAATTAACAGTTGCCTGTTATGAACAAAGAAACATGTTTGAGATCATGGAAATTGAGAACGTGAATCTGGAAAGTGAAACATATGATGTTCTGAGATAAAGGGCTGGAACCCTACGGGGAATTAGGAGTGGAACTCCTGGAAAGAAAAGGAATGGAACTGAGATGTAGTTTGTACTGTCTCTTGGGTACGCAGTACCAAGGGAAGTACCTGTACCTGTTTTAGTGCAGAGTGGGGCCAGCCGCCCCAGGGACCCGGGGTTAGGCTTGGCCGCTCTGTACCGACTTGTTGGCCCTCGTGTACGTAGTACCGAGGAGAGCTAGTAGTGTTAGGAGAGTACTAGCTACCCCACGGGCCCCGGGGTTCTGCTATCCTCCTTCACCGACTTGTTAGGCCCACTAGGGCAAACCAGGGTAGTCAGGCGAGGGTGCGCGGACTGTGGAGGGGCAAGGCCCCGGTTTGGTTACTGTGGAGGGGTTGGACCCCTGTTACTGAGAGGGCTCTGCCCTGGTTCCGTGCTGTGCTTTGGGCGCACCCGTTAACGGAAACGACTGACCGCGTGCCAGTACGGGCTAGCTACCTGTGCGTTTATCGCGCGTGCCGTAGTCACCGTTACGTCTGTCAGTGACCTTGGGGTGGTTGACTGAGGGTAGGATCACCACGGGGGACTCTCCCGGCCAGGAGAGCACCACGTGCTACTTCTACTTTTGGAAAAGACTGCAATCAAGATCGTCCCACGAGGACATCCGAGATCAAGTAAAGGATCTGAGAAGTAAATGAAATAGTGAGAAAAATTAAAAGATGTAAATAAAGGAAGTAATAGAACATAACAGCTACTGTACACTCTACTGTTGCCTTTAGTTAGTTTGCCACTCTACTCAGCGTTTTGCTGACGTGTTACACTCGTTACCTTTTTCAGGACCAGGTGTTGAGCAGCCAGGGTCGGCGGCTGCAGAGGACGCTGGGCCGAGTAGGGTCCAGTAGAGTTACTACAGCTTTGTACCTTCTTTTTGTTTCTGTTCTAGTGAGTAGTTTTGTTTCCGCTGTACCTTCTTTACCTGCAGTTTTTGTTATATGATAAATGTTGCTTTACTGTTGTGGTGGTACCTACTGTAGTAGTTTCTTTCCTTACTGCTGTACTTTCTTACTGTTAGTTATATTCATGCTGAATGTGGTTTATTTTACTGTCTTTTGGTCACTTCCTCGTTGGACGACTGGGTCTTGGGATTAGTCGAGTCGGTCCGATTCTCGTGTCTCGTAGGGACTCGGGAATCGGGTCGTTACATGAAGCCTCTATTCAATAATCACATGTTTCTTCGTCTCCTCATATTATGGTTCCTTTACAAAAAAATAAAAAAATTCTTACATGGTTGCTATGTTATGTTATAATTAATTGTTCCATGAAGGTCTCTGTAGACTATATAAAAAAGGATGGTATTTTGTAATTACACACGTTGTGTTGACCAAGTAATGAATGTGTTTGAATGTAAGTGTTAGAAGTTGAAATGGCAAAAGTGATCCACTTTTTTAGTTTTGATGGCAGTGGAGTTGAGTGGCCTTCTTTTCTTAGTACCTTAAATAATCTATTTTTTCTTTTATCTGAAAGCACACCTAATTAGATATTCACTGTGAGTAATGTTTGAGAATGTTCGGGGATACCAAGATGATTGCCATTAGGCCATTAGCATCGGCTTTTATTTTTGATTAAAAATCTTGATGAGTATTTAAGATTATATATATATATATATATATAATGTTGAGTGATATTGTAAATAGGTATATGAATATGAGTGCGGATCCTTTTACTCCATTCACGTATATATTGTAACATCAGGCCTTCATTCTTTAATGGATGAAAAAAGTGGGACTTCAAGTGACAATTATATAACACTCTAGCACAATCGAGAATTCTGAAAGAAATATTTATCTTAAAACATCATTTTACATCAACCTTACCATATTGCAGTAAGCACAAAAGCTATTGAATAAGATAAAGAATTACTCCAATGATCTACTCAATTAGAAGAGGTGAGCTTAAAAAGCTATTGAATAAGATAAAATGGAACTAAGTAGCTCTTGCAATCTCATATTTATAGAACAAATGTCTAGAATCTTCAAAAGTATTGTCATAAATTAAATTGGCTAGAGCCTAAAGACATGGGATGTATTATGATATGTAATCAAAATAAGAGCAGTCCTCCATAATCCAGTAGAGTGAGAGCAACCATAATCAAAATAAGACGTGAGATAATCATACAATAAAAGTAAAATAATTGACAAAACCCATAATCCAACAATGACCTACAAATGCACACACAACTCAAAATAGTTTATCAGGCAAATGGGCAGTTGGGTCTCTTTTTTACTTACTGTACACTTATTGAATAGAGAGAAAGCAATATGTTGATATAGGCAACTCTCAAGTGAAGAGGAAAATTACATGTTTAGGATTGCACCTAACATCACAGAAAAATATGTTAACACACCACCGTAACTGGTCATACAAATTCAACATGCAATCCTATAACGGAAAAAAAAGAAAAAGAAGTGAAAAAATAGATTGAACCTTGGATGATCTTTTGCTGGGCCTCTATCACAGGCATATCCGACGTTATGTAGATCAAGATCCTCATTGTCACCTTCAACTTCACCGTCTGCTCCGACCTCAACCCCTCGGCTAAGACCCTCACCATGGTATCCTGTCCAATGCACACAAGAAAATGACATACACAGACACACACAAAACAACCCAACAATAACGGAGATACCTTTCCAATTCAAAACAAACACATGCACATCACCAACAACCTCTAAAAGCCAACACGAAAAACTACAAGAAAAAAAACAGAAATTGCATGTTAAGGGTTTCTAATTAACATAACAAAAGTAAATATTAAATGAAATGGGCCTTATGTTTCGGTGAGATAGGTGACTGCATTAAATAGTTGAAGATTTAAAACGGCAACCAATAAAATACCTTAACATGCCACCATTAAACATTTAGCTTGGTCAGGTGCGTTCTAATGATTTTGTTGTTAACTGCTGTAGAAAGATCTGGTCACTTCAGTTACCTCAAAAAATCAAAATTTTCCTCTGGAAGGCTGTATCTAATGCATTGAATGTAAGGGATCTTCTCGCAAAAAGAATTCATGGGATTGACGCTACGTGTGAACTTTGCAAGCAAGGAAGAGAGGATGAAAATCATATATTTTTACATTGCCCTTCCACGAAAGCTATTTGGTTTCTTTTTAGAATTATAACAATATTTCTCGTCAGTTGATGCAATCTAACATAAACCCATCTCTTCTTTATCATCTAGCACGTGCAGTTAGGACACATAGATGTAACGTTATCCATGGAAGTGCTGAATGTGACCCGTTGCTTGTCAAAAATCATATACATGCTTCTATGAATTTTTATACATATAATCAGCATGACAGAAATCTGGAAAACATACCAGTGCGCAATGCCACCCCTTACCAGACAAATTGCCCAAAAGTGACAAACTGAAATACTATAGCAATTAATTTTCACATAAATATAGGAAATTGACAGAACAATTAAAACATATGAAATCTTAGTAAAAAATATCATTAGTCAATATAGTTTGAGATGCCATTCATGCAAGTCTAATGAAAACCATCATGAAGTTTAGAAGCATCATTTAACCTTATGCAGCAGGTACCCACAATGATTAGTTGTGCTTGATAATTCATCCACGCAAAATTACAATGATTTCATGTGCCATTTACTTGCCAAAATTACAATGATTTCCTACAAACAAACTATACTTTTTAAGTTGAACTGATACGCGAAGACCAACAGATCACAGAAATGGACAGAATTCGAACTGATATGCAAGCAGCCTGAGCTTGTCGGACCCCCCTTTGAGGTTGAGCTTTAGCTCCTCCGCCTCCTCAAGCTCCCTTGCATTCTCCTCAACGATAGCCCTCCACCTGTCGACAATATCCGACTATGCCTTCTCCTATGTTGAATAGCAAACAATGAATTAGCTAATCAACAAACACATGCGCTCAACAGAAGAGGGAGAACTAACAAAAAAAAAAAAACAAACACATTCTTCGAAAATGGGGTTGTTCTCCTGCAGATGCTTCTTCCAATTCTTCAATGTGACAGATGGGATAGAGGTCATTAAGGGATGGGTGCGGCATGCGTTTTGTGTCAGGGGCGGGAGGAGAGGTGTGGAGATGGTGGTAGAAGCTTCTTAAACCCTAAACCTTGATAAGAGGGGGAAAATGAGGGGGTGCGTCAGGGCGGTGAGAAGTGAGAGGGAGAGCCTGGGGAGGACAACTTTCTGATCTAAAGGTATCATCCACCCTGAACCTCTATAGTCATCCAAAAATCTTTGGATGCTTTGATTGAGTTCAACAATATCTAGTCCCTCATCTTTTCTATTAGCGCACACACACAAGAAGGTCCTTAGGTTTTTAACCTAAGAGACCTCTTTAGATCTTCTTGGGAATTTCTAATTTGATATGATCAACTTCAAATCTAATCTTGAGTTTGATTCTGCATCCTAATTCCACCACTTGATTAAAAAATACAGCCTAACTATATAGGAAGACTGTTTAAGAAACCTGAGTCCTAAATGAGCATAAAAGAAAAGATACTTAAGAATTCTTATAGACATCGTAACGAATATTATAAAAGGGACATTTAGGATAAATTCAAGAAAACAATGGACCACATTTTGAACCGTATGGAGATGATATCGATACAACTAAACCACGGTTCAACCGGGGATGATCTCTTAGCAGAACACATGGAATTGGTGAAATTACATAATAATGATTGTCTACAATATTAGTCAAATCGTTCAGCTCCAGAATAACTCCAAAATTTTTTGGACAAATGTGGAGAATTTCTGAATAATTTGTATAGATCCATCGATCAAAAATACCCATCAGAAGTTAAGATGACATCTTAGAGTAATTCCAGTAATCCATGTAATTTCCTAAATCTCGGGTTTGATGATCAAGCTTGTTATGGATCTTGAACCCAAATGGAATCTGATTCAAATTACGAACAAATTGACATTCCTGATCTTAAGATGGGTTGGGAGGATCCGATTACAGGTGTTCACAATTTTGAGCCAGCCCTAGAAAATCAAGAGCCTGGTTCACCAACCTTAGATTTCCCAGACACCTGTGATACTAAGATTGAATCAGAATCTCTCGAGGGTGTAAATTCCGTCCCATATTCTAATAAGGTGACACTCGAGAGTTATTTTGACATCCCTATAGAGCCCAACCTAGATTTTAGTGATCCAACTCACACCCTTAATCGAGAATTTGGATTTAAGCCTTATTGGGATGATTACAAGGCCCCGTGTAATGGAAATCAGATTTTGAATCTAGATTAGGATTCTGGGCCTATATTTGGTGATTGCACCTTGATGTAAACACATTTACACTACTTAAGTTCAGAATTAGGAAAGAGAATTTGAGTTTAAGAAAATTTTCAATCTTAGGAAATACTACATTAAGATCTGAACAGAAAGACCCTTCAGGTCTTTAGACTTAATCAACCTGTGTATCCACTAAAATGTGGATCTGTTTTTCGAGTTCTCGCCAACCTAAATTTTATTTTAATTGGAGTAAATAAGTTTGGGTGATAAGTATACGACTTATCAACCCACCCTCTGATTTGAGGAAATTTTGAGTCTTAAACATCTACACACTTTCTTTGCACTGACTCGTTGTTTGGCGATTTTAACGGAAATTGGGTAGCTAATGAACCTTCTAGGGTGATATGGCTGGCAAGTTATCGTGGGTAACAGCCCATAGGTAGGTTGTCCAGAGCCCAGTCACTGGACCTTTCTCTTTTTGCTACCTTTAGGTAAATTTTAGATCAGGGAAGCCACCTACTTAAAAAAAAAAAATCAAAAAGAAAAGGAGAAAAGAAAAAAAAGAAATAAGCCACACTTCGTCGCACGAGTATGGCTGGCAAGTTGTCGGTGGTAACAGCTCATCGACCAGTTGTCCAGAACCCAGCTCAGTAAATGCACTAAAAATTCCCAAAACAATTAAGAAGCGGAGAAGTAGAATAAACCGGGGAGATATACACTGGATTCACCCTTGTGTTGACCCCGTAAAAAATAAAAGTAGGGAGAAAGCTACCGGTTGTAAAGATACACCTTTAGGCAGAATTCTTTTTGAGGTCATCTAGAGGCGTAGAAATCCAAAGTTCGTTCTAACTGCCGGTCAACGAGTCTATCACAATCACAATAAGATGCTTAAAGCTTAGGGTTCTCATCAAATCTTGGGTGAGTTGAATGGCCGTAGAAAGTCACTCTTAAACCCTAAAATTTGGAAATTCAAAAAAAAAAAAAAAAAAGAAAAGAGTAAAAAGAGAAAAAGAAAATTTTCTTTGAATAAGGCGAGGCTTGAGGCGGTCTGCATTGTGGCTAATACCCGGGCACTGTTGTGTCTTTGAAAGTTCAGTTCCTAAGTAAATTTCTTAACAATTGAAAATAACTCAGGTCCAAATAATCCAACCTAATTCTTTTATAAATAACATATAGTTTTTGCTAGGGACTAGCAAAAGATAGGCATGGGGGTATGATGTAAACACATTTACACTACTTAAAATGTCTATTTATGCATGTTCTTAAGCATAGGATTGCATTTCATGATATAAATATTGCATAACATGCATCATCTTACATTTAGAGTAGTTTGAATAAAATGGAGGTTAATTGTCTCCTTTTATGTGCTTGGACAGGGCAAACATTTTATCGGGGCCTAGGATCAAAGATCCAACCGTATGGATGTGATTAAGGCGACGATTGGAGTTCAATGACTCCAAGATCGCCCTAATCGGGCATCCGTAGCATCAGATAGTGACCGGGGAACCCTAGAAGATCAAGGGCCAAGATGGTGTAAATCCGTACTTCAGATGACAAATCCAACCGCACGGATGAATTTGAATCGATGATCGCAGCCCAACGGCACAAAAATCGAGTCAATCCAACATCTGTGGCACCATTTACAACTTCCAGAAGATGGACGGCCAAGATGGCGCCACGTGGTGCCATCTTGGCTGCCCAAACGGCCGCATGCAACCTCTGAAGACCTCGCACCCGCTCGCTCTCTGCCGTTGGATCTTGATCCAACGGCTGTGGTCAGCCAAGCCTAAAAGTGTCCGCTCGACCATTCGCGCCTCGTAGCACAGCGGTCGAGCGTGCTTACGCGAGCGGCGGGCGCGGGTTCGAGCCGCAGCGAAGGGTTGGAAGGCACGGGCGATTGAGCACGAGAGGGCCTTGGATCTTAATCGGACGGCCGGGAGCGCCCGATAGCATTCACGCGCAATTGAACGTGTGGCGTCACGCGCGATCGCACGGGGGTGGGTGCGCAGCGCAGCGGGTGAAGGCGTGACTTAAGCCGTCCGATCTCGCGATCGGACGGCTAAGATTCAGAGGACGTGCACAGGCGTTGCACGCGCGAGCAAGTAAGCAGGCACGCGCAAGCAGATGACGCCCACGAAGGAGGCTTTAGTGACGGCTTTATACGTTACTAAAGACCCCTCATTTATTATTTTGAAGTTATAATGACTATTTTGCCCCCACTCCTTGCAGCTATAAAAGGAGATCCCCTCCATACGAAATTCTCATCCCTTCCTTCTCTTCTCTACCCCTCCAAAGCTCAAGAAAAGCTTGTCCCACACCCGGGATGCTTCTCGCGAGATAAAGTCCAAATTTTCGTCCCCCTTCGAAAGTGGATCCCACGACGACGACGGCGTGCTGCTCCGTTCCCGTTCTTCTGCTTCATCCTCCTTCGTCCTGCTTCATTCTCCTTCATCCAGGCGTCGTCCCGTCCGGCTCGTCCTCCAAGCGATCGTCGAGGAGGATTTCTCTCTCCCTATTCTTTTTACTGCTTTTTAGTATAGATTTACTGCTTTCTAATGTAGTTCTGCTCGTCCTCCAAGCGACCGTTGAGGAGGACATTTCTCCCTCCATTCTTTTAATGCTTTCTAGAGTAAATTTATCACTTTCTAGTGCAATTGTTTTATGCTTTCTAGTTGTAATGAACAAATCCCCCTAATGATAAATTCTCTGTTTATTCTACATCTCATTTTGATTTCTATGTGTAATATTCTCTCTCTCTCTCTTACCCTTTCTCTCTCTTCTATTTATTGTAACTAATTAGATAGTTTTAAATTGAATTACTTCGTGACAAATCAAAAGAAACGCGTAGTTTTTAAATCAAACGTCTGCCTCCCTGTGTTCGACCTGGAATTTTCATTTCGGTATAAATTTTATTTGTTGAACACGAATTCTTCGCTTTCAAACTACAACGACAGGTTTTCCAAAACAGAACACGTTAGCGTAGCGATTTGATACGTTCAACACACCTCTTCATGCTCCTTAGAGACACAGATCGATTTTTCCAAAGTTACGCTAACTTATGATATAGAAACCGATGAATTGGAAGAGTTGGGACATGATTGGGTCTATCCTAGGAGCCAAGAACTCGAACCCATGCCTAATAAGAACATATTTTTTAGTTCGGATTTTGAGAATACTCTAGATTTAAGTTAGGTTGCTGATTGTACATCTCTTAATTTATTCTGTGGTGGAACCTCTGATCCCAAATCAGATTCAGAACATGATTCTCTCAAGTTCTCCGATGGTTTCAAATCTTACCCTGATTTCGGAGAACTGTTGTTTCCTGACAACTCTAAGCCAATCTACAACCTCAGAATACATGATCCATTCTTTGACTCTAACTCTGTGGTCCTTGATCCCAAGATCATTAATTCAAAATCAGGTTCCACTGAGATGGAATCATTCCTTTTTGATCCTCAGGAATCAGAAACAGTAATTGCCGAGTGTGTCTGAAATCTAGAGTTTGAATCTTTCCTTGACTCAGATTTCCATAACCCTCTAAACACTCCTCAGGCATTTACATTTGATTTTGATGGCCATTATGAGGACTCTTTAGATGAACCTACCTTGGAATCTGGTCGGGCGTGTTTCGCATGTTAGAAAGCGAGGTTACAAGTAACCCATCGTCGTAGTTGCAAAACACGTTGATCAGATAAAATTTATATCGAAACTCCAAGGGAGTCCCGGGTTGAACACAGGGAGGAGACAATTACTTTACGTGAAAACCGCGCTTCGGTTCATTTCTTTTTGGTATTTTAGGGTTTTGATATTTTTTTATGTTTTTGAAATAAAAGACAAGCATAATGAATCACAAGATAGAAATGGAACAAATATGATATATATATCAATTCAATGTCGATTACAATGAACTATGAAAGCATAAAAAGAGAGGGAGGTGGGAGGAAATCTCCCGAATCAGCTGTTCAGCGAGATGATGGCGCTTGGCGGAAGCTCGGATGGAGGTGAGGAGCGGGATGACAGAGGTGAGATGCAGGAGGACGTCGGGTTGAGGAAAGCTTCGGCGTGACTCCAGAATGGAGGTGAGAAGACGGAGGTGATTTGCTACTGGAATGGAGGTGGGAGGATGGCTCCAAGGCGACCTATGAAGGGGGATGGGAAGTTGGATGAATATTTGGTGGGGTAGAGGTTTGCTACACTAATAGGAGCATTGGGAGCTTGAGAACAAGCTCTAATGGAGCGTTGGTAGGCTTGCTAGAGCTTGGGAGTAGGTGGGAGTAGAGTAGGTAGGGATTGCTTGGAAGGGAGGGGGTGTAGGTCCTTTTATAGTAGAGAAGAGGCAAAAATAGGTATGGGACCATTAGTGACATCCAGGCTGTCGCTGGAAACATCGCTGTAGGTAGCTCATGCCCACTGGTGCCCACAGCTGGCTTTGCTGGCATGCGATGAATTACCGACGGCTGTAAGCGTCGCTGTAAGTCCAGCTCATGCGTCGCTGTAGGTCCAACCCATGTATAGCTGGCGCTACACTCCTGCCTTGCCGTACGCGCCCACGCGCTGGCTATTTGTTCCGCTTTCGATCGGGTTTTAAGAGATAATACGTTGTAGTATAGTCGAAAAAGCGTTCAAACAAATAAAGAATTTTTATTACTCGAAAATCGGAGTATCCGAGGTCGAACACAGAGAGCAATTGGAATTTACTACTAATCTCAAATGTAATTGAACACTCTAATTTACTCAAAACTTTAATTCAACTATGAATGTATGCGGTTAAAAGTAATTATGACAAAAGAAATGAAATTAGACGTCTTAAAAGTGTGTTATTCTTATCTTCTAATATTTCTTTCTTTGCAGCCTCTCTTTTGCCTTGCTTCTTTCTCTTCTTCTCAGCAGTCTCTCCTTCTTCCTTCTTCTTTTCTCTTCTGCGAATGCTTCTTCCTCTTCCTTGGTCTTCTGTTCTTCCTTCTATCTTCTTCTGATTCTGTGTTGGCTTTCTACGAAGGCTTTTTCTGCCTTGGTCTCTTCTTTCTTCTCCTTCTTTGGCACTGCAGTCCTTTCTTTCTTCCTTCTTCTCTGCCTTGCTCAGCCTCTTCTTCTACTTCTTCTCTTCTTCTCCCTCGCGGCTAAGTCTTTCTTCCTCAACGTTCAGCCTGCCTACACAGAGAGCAAAACCTACCCCTTTCCCTCTACCCGAACGTCTCTCTCCCTCTGTAATTCGCTCAAGGATGCTCTCCCAGAGCCACGGGTAATCGGGTCAGATTTCGCACCCGGGACCAGGCACACCTGTAGGTGGGTGATTCACGAGGTGTGCTTAGGATGGGTCGGGTCAAATCCTGCCAGATCCGCGAGATGAAACTGCGGATTAGGCAGGCGTGGGTCAGGTGAGGGACCTCACACCTGTGCGTTCGGAGGCGAATAGCAGATAGCACAAATTCAATTTAAAGCATACCTGCACGTTGCGTTTCGCCGATGTGGGACTATCTGGCCTACCCCAATCTCGCGCGCGCCCGCAGAGCTTTCTTCGTGCAATTGCCAAAGCTGTCGGCTTCGCAGCGCTCCTTGCTGGACCCGAGGGCTTCGCATTGCTCGCGCGAATCTACTACGCCTGAAGCCTGGAAGACCTGATGCCTGGAGCTACTGCGAAGCTACTTCAACCGTCAATGGCAGCAGGACTGAAATTCTGTCAAACACAAGCATGGCCTATTGGCCTAATCAGACCAGCTGGGCACCTTCGCCGTGGCACGGCGAAGGTGGTGAACGGTGCTGCAGGTCGTGGGATGGCCTAGGTGTGCGTATCTAGGTCGTCCTACGACCGGAGGTGTGGGTGAGTTCGGGGGGCTACTGTGGAGGTGTGGAGTGGCAGTGGAGGGGCGGAGATTGTTCCTTGTGGTGAGGCGGAGCTTATGAGATGATTGGCGAGCCGTGTGGAGGGGCGGAATGGTGGATGCGGCTCGCCGGAGGTCAGTCGGAGGCGAGGAAGATGGAGGTGGTCAGCGACGGTCGAGGGGCAATTAAATGAAATAACAGGGGGAAAAGAGAGAGGGGAAGATGGTGAACAAATCTAACCTACTTACAGGGACGAAGGGGATGGAGAGGCGGACAGCTGTACCTGCTGTCGCCGGAGAAGAAGCTGCCCAGTGGAGGAGGACGGCGGCGACGACGGGGCTGAGGCGACGTGCGTGGGTATTGCACGACGCGGAGGAGAATCAGGAAGATGTCTCTGCCACTGGTTTTGTGGCAGAGCGAACAGGGAGGGGAGGGGGACTCGCCGGAGCTCGCTGGGTTCTTGGCCGGAGAAGAAGAGACAAATTGGAGGTGGACGTCCGGCCAAGTCAAGCTGAAATTGAGCGGCCGGAGGTGTGGGTTCTTTTATAGGCACTGGGCCGGGTGTTCAGAGCATGGAGGGCACGCCTTTGCCTTTGATGGCTCGCCGAAGAAGGAAAGAGGTTAGATACCCAAATCCCTCGTGCATTCACACGAGAGATTGGGTTCACCAGAGATCGTGATTGGCCTTAGATGGAAGGGAATTCCTCAAAGAATCTCCCTTCCATTTCTGGGAGGGAATCTCTGAGGAATTAGAGAGTAATCCCTCTCTAAACCTCGCCGGAGGTCGACTCTGCCCTAACAATGGCGGAAGGACCTGATTGCAAAGTTGGAGAGGAAATTAGGGGGCTCTCTGCAATGATTTCAAAAGATAGGGACTAAATTATGATTTGGGTGTACTGAATTGCAAAGTAGGTCAAGATGACCTCCCCTTAGGTTCAAATTTTGGTACAAACCTAATTTTGACCTAAGGAATCCAATGGTGAAGTTGGATTTTAGGTTTGACCTCGTTTGACTAGACATTTTGCGTAAAAACCCAAATTAGGTTACGTGAAGAGCTAGGACCCTAATCTAGGTCAAACAGGGTTCCAAAGGCCAAATTAAGTGTTCTAAACCCTAGAGGATATTTTTCCATGATTTTTAGAGGGTTTACTTGATTTTTATCTTGACCGGAACCTTATTGATTTAAGCAAGTCTGTTTTAGGCTTACCAAATGTCATTTAATTCCTAAATTGCACATGAACCCATTTCTGATTGACTCAACCCACTTTTTATCTTATTTAGACCATTTGACCTATGTTTTGCCTCTGAGAAATCTCGTTTATGCACTGTAATGGTAAAATTACAGTTTTAACCTTTAATTCATGTTTTCTTCTCAGAGCACTTATGTTTTGCCTCTGAGAAATCTCGTTTATGCACTGTAATGGTAAAATTACAGTTTTAACCTTTAATTCATGTTTTCTTCTCAGAGCACTTATTCCTTCATTTAGGCCTTCTTCTAAGTTATGTAGGAGCTTTTATCTTCTTTATTGGGTCAAAAAGAGCTAGTTATGGCTCATGATGAGGCTCTCATCACTGGCACTGTGCTATGGTAATGCGCGCTTGTGCACGCACACGCACTTGCGATGTTGTGCACGTGCGATGCAGCGTGCGTGCGCTGGCGGCCTGGGTTGCGCCACGTGGCGCAATCTGGGCCATCCATCTTCTTCTTGTTGTAGGGGCTACTACAGAGGTCAGATTGAGTCGATTTCGCGTTGTTAGGCTATGATCGTTGACCTGAATCCATCTGCGCAGTCGAATTTATCATTTGAAGCTCTAAATTATGTCTCCTAGTCCCTTGGCCGTTGATTTTCCTCGGATTGCATACGGTGCTACGGAACTCCAATTTAGGCGATTTCAGAGGCATTAGACTCCGATCATCGTCTTGATCAGATCCGTACAGTCGGATCGTCAATCCGAGGCTCCAAAATAAATATCCTTCTCTCCTAACCACAAAAAGGATGCAATTAACCTAAATTATATACGACTACTCTAAATGCAGAATGATGCATGCTATGCAATATTTATAACATTAATTGCAAATCTAAGACTAGGAACATGCATGAGTAGGCATTTTAACCTCAATAAATATGTTTACATTATACCCCCATGCCTATCTTTTGCTAGTCCCTAGCAAAATTTAACTATATGCTATGTATAAAAGCAGAATTAGGATTAGATCGCTTAAGCCTAAGTCGTTTATTAACAACAGAAAATTTCAACTAAGGTCCTAAACTACGAAAACTTAACAGTACCGAGGTGCCTTCCAGAATGCAGACCGCCCAAGTCCTTGCCTTATTTGAAAAGGGAAGAAACATTTTTTTTATTATTTTTGTTCTTTTCTAATTTTTTTGTACTTTTGGAGTTTGAGAGTTTCGAGATAACTTTTTACGGCTACCCGACCCGCCCAAGACTCGAAAAGGACTCTAAGTACTAAGTATCTTTATGAAAAAGTGATAGACTCACAAAACAACCATTAAGACGGACTTCAAGTTTCTACGACCCTAGGTGACCTTGCCTAAAGGTTTATCTTTACGATCGGTAGCTTTCTCCTTACTTTTATTTATAGGGTCAACACAAGAGCGAACCCAGTGTATATTTCCCCAGTTTATTCTACTTCCCCTCTTCTTCTCTAAGTGTTTTGGGAATTGTTGTGCATGTTTTTTGGTGAGTTGGGTTCTGGACAATTGGCCGATGAGCTGTTACCACCGATAACTTGCCAGCCATACTCATGCGATAAAGTGTAGTTTTATTTATTTTTTTTATTTTCTCCTTTTTTATTTTTTTTAAAGTAGGTGGCTTTCCTGATCTAAGATTTACCTAAAGGCAGTACAATGAAAATGGCCTTGTGGCTGGGCTTTGACTAACTGACCAATGAGCTGTTACCACCGACAACTTGCCAGCCATACCACCAAAGTCGATCCATTAGCTACCCAATTTCCGTAAAAATCGTCGGAAAGTGATTTAGTGCAAAAAATGTGTGTAGAAGCTTAGGCTTAAAGTCCCCCAAATCAGAGGGCAGGTTGATAAGTCGTATACTTATCATCCCAAATTATTTACCAAATTAAAATAAATTTTAATTGGTGATGACTCGAGACTAAATCCACATTTGAGTGGACACCCATGCTAATTAAGCCCAAAGACCTGAAGAGTTTAAGTGTTTAGGTCCTCTCGTATCATTTTCTAAAGTTAATAACTTCTAAATGCCTAAGTTCTCTTTTCCTAATTTCTTTCTCTTTTTTTTTATCTTTTTTCAAATTTTCAATTTTTTTTAATTTTATAATAAACTAAAAGAAATTCTACGGAGTTAACATAATGATTTCAGGAATCGATTATCCACCCCTCCATGCCTAAATGATACAATGTCCTCATTGTAAAAATAAAGACATGAAAAGGGCGAAGTAAATAGAATATCACCTGAATATCGTGAGGAATCCGGTCAGCTCCGTAGAGAATGTGAACACGTGCTAAATTTAATGCCTTTAGCTAGGCATAAAATACATACAAGGAAGAAATTGAGAATTCACAAGTGCGGGTTATAATTAAAATAAAAATATTGATTCTAAAACCTGCCAGTAGAAGATGTCCACAGACGTGGATTAGATTATGGTGTAGACCCATGCCCCATGGTCGAGTGGTTCTCATGTTCTGGATGAAACCCAGAACCGACGGTTGTTGTGTTTGCGGGGTTGGGCTTGCGGTTTAGTGGTGTGCAACCCAAGACCAAAGTGTCGGACAACAGGTAAAGATGGTTCAATAGGTGCGGTTGTCCACTTAACATCAAGCTCAGAAAAATAATCAGTTATTTCGAGCTTGGGTTGCATGTGAAAGATATCATAAGGGTTCGCATAGAAGATAGGTGGTTTCAGGTCAATAGGTACCCTTATATCCAAACTTGTTTTTCCCTCAAAATTAGCCTCCCAAATTTTCATTTCAACATTCCTATCCTCCAACATCAGGTGCTCAGGTTTCGGAACCTCTAGCTTATCATTCACCCCATAAGATTCTCCTAAGTCAAGAAATCGTGGCTGACTTAAGATTGACTTGGGTATAATGATTTCCAAATCAAAATCAATCCCTTCGGGGTGTGGTTGAGGAATGGGCTATTGATTGAATCTTCTAGTAAATAAGGATTCGAATCCTCCAAGTTAGCCCCAACCGAATCCAAATCTTCAATAATTAGGCTATCAACTGGTTCGTTAGATTCCTCAAGCCCATTTGTGTCACTAAAATCCTCTTCCTTAAGTTCAAGTGAGACTTCGCCAAAAGATTTTTCACCCTCAGAGTCAAAGAATCCATGATCCTCATTTATATGTCTCAAAATCATATGTCATTTCATGGTCTGTGGAGACATATTTTTCCTTGCTCCCTGGCTCGGGGATCTGGGGTGAATCAATTGGTTCATCTTCAAATGGTTGCTCTAGCCCAACCTGGTCATCCCCAGTCTTAGAAAATGTATCCCCCCTGACAGGCACCTAAGCGGTTTAAGACATTGGCTCTCCTGAAGGGGGTTCATCTTGAGAATCATCCCAAGATTTGACTAGTGAAACCACAAATTTCATCCTCAACCTCGACAATTTCCCAATGAGAAACTCACCAAGGTCCCTATTTCTAACACTTTGGAGCAAATCCAATAGAGAACTATTAAGTTCATCAATCATTTTGATCATAGGCTCTAGGGTTCAGTGCATGGTGTTGGCTGAGCTTCTAAAGATTGTATAGTGTTCCTCAAATTAGCCAACACCCTATCCTGGATCAAGTTCACCTGAACCGACTGGTTCGATTTAGGTTTTGGTGGGTTCAGGTTAAATCTAAGGGAGTCAAGATGTTGAGGTTCTCGGGTCCCTCCTTGATAGTAGGTCATTTCAGGTTGTTTAAAGGTTGGTGGTGACCTAAATTCAGCGTGATTCTAGGGAGGGTAAGTGTTATAATCAGCATATCCTTCACGGTTGTAGATCTGGTTAGGTTGATCATCAAAGGATGGAGATCTATAATCATTGTAGCTTTGGGAAGGATAGTAATCATAGTCTTGTTGTCCAGGGTTAGGCCTTAGACACTGAGGTCCGGATTTATATCCCCAATCAAAGTCATCCTGGCTAGTGGATGGATAATTACAAGTCAAGTCAGGATAGTAATCATCTTGGGGATAAGTGGTGGTAGGAGGATAGGATGTGAAATGTGTTTAGGATGTGGAAGGGTACATGGTGAAGTAAGGAGGGAAATTAGAAGAGAAAGGAGCCTTGCAATACAAAAATATAAGCCTGTCCTTCGTTTGGGTAGTCTAAAGGTCTACAGACTCTCAGAATCCATCCTAAGATTATAGACAATTTACTCTACTTGTGTCCAGGCAATCCAACTAGTTAGAAGGAGGGACTGGGGAGAAGGTTCTTCCTTTGGCTTGCGCCTCCAGTTCCTAGTGTACCCTCCAACTGCGGTCGTTTGACACTACTCCCCTAGCTAGACATCATATTGACTAGTATAAGCAGGTTAATCATGAACAATCTCAATCTGGATCCCGACGAGCGAACCAGTCCTTAGGGCCAACGTCTAATCAATTTTAGTTAGGCTTGGGACAATGGTGCTTCAGGAATGTGATGGGCCCTTTAGATGGGTTGTGCCCATATTGATCAGTTAAAATGTGTGTGCGTGCACAACCAAGGTTCTCAAACAAGGTTATTTGATTATGTGCCTTTTAGGATTTAACCTTGTTTAGTAGCTTTTAGGGTTTAATTCTTTGGTTGGTTCAATCAAGGTTTAGTAGAACACTCCAAGTTTTGAAAGCACGGGTGATGATATATTCCTTTAAAAATAAAAAATAATGTGGAGTGCCTGGTTCAGCCCTAAGAATCAACCCTAAGTGGCAAGCTACTTGATGGATCAGTTTTACTTTGAGTGGTGTGGCCCAAACAGCTCAATCAATTGGCCTATTGCACTACTTGGTTAAGGCACACAAGAATGCTTAACCTATTCAGATTTCTACTCACTTATGTGTATTTAGCTAAAGTGTATCGGGTCCACAGGTCAGATCCCGGTTAAGTGGTAGAATCAAAGTGATTGTGCGCCTTAGGATAAGTTGTGGGTGTTAAGTGTGTAGCTTTCAGAAAATCCCACAATTAGATAACACTTTATTTTTTATTTTTTATTTATTTATGTGGATGGCGAGGTGAGTAGAGGTGGCAAACAAACAACCAAATCTATCCTAGGATTTATAAAAAGCACCTAAGTTGATTTGGGTTTGAGTCATTCGGATATGGAATGAAAACTAAGGTGGGGGTGGTGTGGGGGACACTTACAAAACACTCTACCCGCACTTTACTCCAGTCTACCACACTTGGATCTCCATGCCAGGGTACCTGCAAGACAGTAGATCAAAGACAAGTAGGGTTAGTGCTATGTAAATGCAAAGAAACACAATAAACAATAAAGTAAATTCCGTTACCTCCCCGGCAACGGCGCCAAAATGGTTGGACGTGTTTTGCATGTTAGAAATCGATGTTACAAGTAACCTGTCGTCGTAGTTGCAAAACACGTCGATCAGATAAAATTTATACCGAAACTCTAAGGGAGTCCCGGGTCGAACACAGGGAGGCGACGTTTACTTTACGTGAAAACTGCGCTTTGATTCGTTTCTTTTTGGTATTTTAGGGTTGTGATGTTTTTTTGTGTTTTTGAAATAAAAGACAAGCAGAATGAATCACAAGATAGAAATGGAACAAATATGATATATATATCAATTCAATGTCGATTACAATGAACTATGAAAGCATAAAAAGAGAGGGAGGTGAGAGGAAATCTCCTGAATTGGCTGTTCGACGAGACGATAGCACTTGGCGGAAGCTCAGACAAAAGAGGTGAGGAGTAGGATGACGGAGGTGAGATGCAGGAGGATGTTGAGTTGAGGAAAGCCTCAGCGTGGCTTCGGAATGGAGGTGAGAAGACGGAGGTGATCTGCTACCGGAATGGAGGTGGGAGGACAGCTCTAAGGCGACTTATGAAGGGGGATGAGAAGTTGGACAAATATTTGGTGGGGCAGAGGTTTGCTACACTAATAGGAGCCTTGGGAGCTTGAGAACAAGCTCTAATGGAGAGTTGGTAGGCTTGCTAGAGCTTGGGAGTAGGTGGGCGTAGAGTAGGTAGAGATCGCTTGGAAGGGAGGGGGTGTAGGTCCTTTTATAATGGAGGAGAAGAGACAAAAATAGGTATGGGACCATTAGTGACATCCAGGTCGTCGCTATAGGCAGCTTATGCCCACTGGCGCCCACAGCTGGCTTTGCTGGCATGCGATGAATTATCGATGGCTGTAAGCATCGCTGTAAGTCCAGCTCATGCGTCACTGTAGGTCCAGCCCATGCATAGCTGGCGCTGCACTCCTGCCTTGCTGCGCGCGCGCGCCCATGTGCTGGTGCTGCGTGTGTGCGCTGGCGGCCTGGGCTGCACCACGTGGCGCAGTCTGGGCCGTCCATCTTCTTGTTGTAGGGGCTACTACAGAGCTCGGATTGAGTCGATTTTCACGCGTTTAGGCTGTGATTGTCAATCCAAATCCATCCATGTGGTCGAATTTATCGTTTGAAGCTCCGAATTATGTCTCCTAGTCCCTTGGCCGTTGATCTTCCTTAGACTGCATATGGTGCTATGGGACTCTGATCGAGGTGATTTCAGAGGCGTTGGACTCCGATCGTCGTCTTGATCAGATTCGCACGGTCGGATCGTCAATCTGAGGCTCCGAAATAAATATCCTTCTCTCCTAACCACAAAAAGGACACAATTAACCTAAATTATATACAACTACTCTAAATGTAGAATGATGCATGCTATACAATATTTATAACATTAAATGCAAATCTAAGACTAGGAACATGCATGAATAGGCATTTTACCCTCAATAAATGTGTTTACATCAGAATCCTTCCTAGAAGAGCCTACACACACAATTTTTATTGATGCCACCTCTTCTACACATATAGAGCCTTCCAAAACCTGTTCTCAACCTCGACCTGCAATCGGACTCAATTTTTACTCTGATTCTCCTTTCGATGAGCCGGTTGCAGATGATTCTCCTCCATCTTTTAATCGGGTATCGGATATCGATCAGACTGCAAATTACATGCCATCTTTCTTTGATCACCCTCGTAGGGACCTCACATCCTCCATAGATCCATTCTCTTTCAAGAAACCCTACTCTAACCAGGCTGATTGGACTCAGCTAAACCCTAGCTTCACACGTCCACATCTACTTGAGCTCCACAGCATATGGTGGGTTTCGCATCTACTGATTCACATCTATCAACCCACCATATTGATTGGGTTTGGGCTGCATCATCAGCCTGTTGACTTGGACAAGCACTTGGTTGGACCAACCAGGTTATTGATCAAGGTGCTTGTTCCACAAAATCGTCTGATTTGACCACTCCTTTGCCATACCATTTTCTGCTTGGCTGAAGGCATTGAATTTAGTGCTTAATGGGAGGCAACCCGTCATTCCAAAAACTCGAGATCCTTTTGATTATTCTTTTATACTTCACGTCTATTGCACTTCGAGTTCAGTTTTAGAATAGTCGACTCCACCTTTGGTACTCGTACCAGAGCTTACAATTGTCCACAACAGTCATCACAACCCGTTCGCTCACTCGATTATTCTGTCTAATCCCTGAACCCAAACTGATTTCATACCTCTCTGGTTTACAATGAGGACATTGCAATACTTGGGCATAGGGGGTGTTAAAGTGCAAACACATAAAAATTCAAAGTTCTGAAGGGTTCTCACACAAAAAAATACATATTCCAAAAAAAAAATAAAAAAATAAAAAAGAGAAAATTTTGAAAATAACAAAAAATGGAGAAAGAGGAGGACATTTTGAGAATTAATTGAATATCATTCTTGAGGAGGAAGAGAGGAGGTGATTTAAAATGTTAAAAAGGAGTAATAATTTGAAATAAAAAGAGATAGTAATTGGTAAAAGATTATGGAATCTATTTAAGTTCTCCAACAAATCAAAAGAAAGAAATAAAAAATCAAAAAGTGCTATGAGATACAGAGATTAGTATGAGTGCTAATCTTAGGCCTCTTGGGCTTATTTTAGGCTTAAAAATTCAAGTATCCATTAAGATCTGGATAATCCTCAAGAGGTTGAGGAAAATGTGAAGCTTAAGTATTAGGTCTAAGGCTTAGGGAGTATTCGACCTCGTTAACTAACCTTTGGTTTGCAGGACTCGGTAACCTTAGTACCCTAATCCACACACAGTCTGGTTCAGTGAACTTAATTATCAAAATCACGCAAATGAGTTAATTCTGTTATGAAAAAAAAGGCTACCTAGATTAGGAGTGGCTTATCAACACAAGTTGATTTGGATGAGTTCCCGACATGGAGAGGTGGGAAATTCCCCTCGAAGATGCGCAATAACATACCGTCTCCTCGATGCTTGTCTCCTAGGATATCTAAATATCCTATCGGGGGTACATAAGCACCTTGTGCTAGTTCAGGTGCCATGGGCGGGATTATCTCGAAATGTCGATTGCCAGGGCCTGAATTTAGCTACAGAATGCCATGGGCAACACTATCTCGAAGTGTCGAAAGCTAGGGTTCTGGGGGTTGCCATGGTCGGTGCTATCTCGAAGCATCGAAAGTCAGGGACTTTTCGAGGATTGATGGTGGGAGCTAGGAATTCGATATGGACCGTGTTGTAAAGCCAATCCAAAGCTAGAAATAAAGAAGAAAAAGAGAGAGAAAACTCTCGAAAAAATGCAAAAATTCTTCTATCTCTCGCTTACAAAAACACACTGCAAATTGAACCTGGACTAAGCATGTTTTAAGCACGGGTGCTTTAACCGCGGAGTTCAATGAACCTTAGGTTAGTTCCTGTAGGCCTTAGAAACCTTTGCGGTACATTGAGGTTAAAGCTGGTTAGGTCCGGATCTTGGCTGGTACTTGAGTACCTTTAGGCCTATTTTTAGCATTCTAACCTAATCTATAGAAGAAAGCATACATTAGAGATCTGAGCATTAAAGGCATGGTCTAGAATTTGAGTTAATTCCATGAGATTTTGCTAAGGGACTAGCAAAAGTTAGTCATGGGGGTATGATGATAACGTCATCATCAGCCATATCTAGCTTTAATTAGTCATAATCAAGGAATAAATGCTCCTACATAACTGCCAGAAGAGCCCTAATTCACTGCAAATTCGTTATGAGAGAATAATAAAAAAATAGAGGTAAAATTGCAGTTTTAACAGCATATCTCATGAATGTAGAATAACCATGGGGTTTCTCAGGGGTTAATTAAAGGTCAAATGTTCATAAATGTCTAATAAGTAGGTCCATGTAGACAGAAACAGGTTTTCACGCATTTCAAGAATTAAATGACATCTGAAAACCTAAAAATGGACCTGCTTAATTAATTGAGGTTCTGGTTAGGATAAAATTCACCTGAACCCTCTAAATATCATAGAAAAATATTCTCTAGGGTTTGACATCTTTGATTTGACCACCTCAACCCATTTTGACCTAAAATAGAGTCTCAGATAGACTTTTTTCCTAATTTAGGTTTCTGCATAAATTACCTAGCCAAACTAGGTCAAAACCAAAATCCAACTTCACCATTGGGTTCCTTAGGTCCAAATTAGGTTTGTATCAAAATTTGGGCTCAATTAGAGATTGTCTTGACTTAGTTTGCAATTTGGTTCAGTCTGAGTCTTTTCCTTTACACACATGCCCCTAACTTTCAAATTCTTTGCAAGTGACCCCCCAGCTTTGTTGTCTTGTTCACCAGCAGGTCCCCGCCAACTTCAACTCCTAAACCTACTTCGCCGGCTATCTTCAATCAAAGATTACTCCTTGATTTCGTGGCCAAACCCTTCCAAAATTAGAAGGAAGATTCCTGAGAGGATCCCCTACGATCTAAACCTATTCTTGGGCTCTAACTCTTTCCCAATCTCTCATGCGAATGCATAGGAGATGTGGGTTTCCTATTTCATGAAGCTATCACCTAAGCCTTATAAAAGGACCTAGGTCGCAAGGCCGAGTCCCTTAGCTAGGTTTTGAGCCAAAAATCACCTTTCTTCTCCAACTCCGGCCTCCTCCGACCTAAGCTCCAGCGACCGTCCTCCCTTTCATCCTATGGCCGGCCAACGGCCAAATTGCCAGGCTACGACCCTCTCTGACTTCCTCCACCTCTCGACGACCACATCAGAGGTGCCTTAGACCCTTCCTCCTCGCCGTCTCTCCCTTCAGAGGTTTGTCTTCCCCACGTCCGGCCATCACAACGGCATGGGAATCTCTCCACCTTTTGTCCCTAAACTAGGTTCTTTAGCTTCCTCTCTTCCCTTATTTCCTTTTCCCTATTTTTATCCTCATTTCAATCCCTCGACACCGTGAATCACCCTCGTCTTCTCCGTCTCTGATCGCTCCTCCGAAGAGGCGTCCCGTCGCTACACCCCTCCATTTGCCTTGCCGAAACCCTCTACACCCTCGCCACATCCACCTGCAACAAAGCCCCATTTTTATTTCCTACTCCACTCGCTCCTGTGACCCTTCGAACAAACCCACCATTGCACTCCTCCTCCGACTTTCGTAGACCACCACACACCTCCATAAGTCACGAAATCACTCTCAATGCACTCCATGCCCTACGGATAAGCTCCTGAGCTAGTTTAACGTGGTCGAGAGGCTGTTCTCTTGAATTTCAGGTCTTACCGTGCATCTCCGCCGCTGTCGCCATCTCCAGCCTTGTTCTTCGAGTTCAAGGCTACGCACGCTCCAGGCGCTATCTCCAGGTGATGCGGGTTACTCCCAGGAATTAATCAGGGCTTCAAATTTGGAGCATCGCGCACTCCTTCAATTGTAATTGGAGAAGCTGTTGCTGCCAGACATGCGTGAAAAGAGTGGGACATTTAGTCCCACATCGTGAATCACCGAACTGGAGCTGTGGAATAAATTAAAAAAGTGAATAAGGCTATTCGCCTCAAGACACACAGGGGGTGAGGTCCCCCGTGCACCCCTTCATGCCTCACCTGTGACACTACTCTACGCTGGCCTGGCTCATATTCGATTACCCGCCTAAGCCTTACACCTCGGTTGCTACCCATTGCAGGTAGCCTTGGTCCTGAGTACGCTCTAATCCAAAATCGAATACTCGGTTATCCCTAGAAGAGAAAGAAGAAGAGAGAGAGAGAGAGAGTGCGGGGCAGGGGAGGGTTTTGCTATGGAGAAGAACGGCTAACACTTGGTTGTTTGATAAGTTGTTTCCCCTGTGCGTGAGAAGAAGAAGAGGCTGAAGAAGAAACCAAAGGAAGGAAAGAAGGAAGAAGAAGAATAGTAGAAGAAAAAGAAAGAAGGAGCATTGTAGCAATGCACTTTAAGTCATCTGATTTTACGTTTGATTATTTGCTCCTTCATTTGATTATATTCAGTAAATAATATATATGTGTTAGGCTAATAATTGGTGATCCAAAACACCATTATTTTGTCTAGAGTTCTTTTTATTTCTTCATATACTCATGTTATACATTACATATTAGCTTTTAAGTAATCAGTTGTGCTCATTGATATTATTTGTTGAGATTAGCGCGTGAATGCAATACTTGCTCCCTGTGTTTGACCTCAGACTTCAATTTGAGTAATAAATTGTATTTGTTGACAAGTGACTTTGGTCTGTACTACAATGTATCAATCTTAAACACTGATTTCTTGCGTTGAACACTTGCTGGCCTTAAGAGACAACGATAGGTGGGAACATGGGGTGCGTTTGCTCAAGTTCCTATCCACCTTAAGAGGTTGCTTGCCAGCCTTAAGAGGTGGCAATAGGTGGTAACGTGGGGCGTGTTCGCCCGAGTTCCCGTCGACCATGAGAGGTGGCTTGTTGACCTTAAGAGGTAGTAATACGAGGGAACGTGGGCCGTGTTCGCTCTAGTTCCTGTCCACCTTAAGAGGTGGCTTGCCAGCTTTAAGAGGCGACAATAGGTTGGAGCGTGAGGCATGTCCGCCTTAGTTCCTGTCCACCTTAAGAGGTGGCTTGCTAGCCTTAAGAGGCAACGATAGGTAGGAACATGGGGTGTGTCCGCCCTAGTTCCTATCCACCTTAAAAGGTGATTTGCCAACCTTAAGAGGCGGTGATAGGTGGGAATGTGGGGTGCATCCGCCCATGTTCGTATCCTCCTTAAGAGGTGGCTATAGGTGGGAACGTGGGGCGCATGCGCCCGAGTTCCTGCTAAGCTTGAGAGGTGGCTTGTCGACCTTAAGAGGCGATGATAGGTGGGAACGTGGGTCACATCCACCTTAGTTCCTATCCACCTTAAGAGGTGGCGATACAAGGGAACATGGGGCACATTCGCCCTTGTTCCCATCCACCAAACATCGCCCTCCACGAGTAATGGTAAGCCACTTGGGGGGCAAGTCTTTGTTTGTGACAAGACTTGTTACCTTTTGCCGTTAGGATGAGGCGAGTGTTAAGAGCTCTTGATCGGGTTTTAAAAAGGTCGCATTGTAGTATAGTCGAAAAAGCATTCAAAACAAATACAATTTTATTACTTGAATTTAAAGTTCGAGGTCGAACACAGGGAGCAAATAGAATTCACGCACTAAGCTCAATAATGAATGTAATTTGAATACATAATACTACTAAAAGATCTAATTAAAAATATAAAGCATGAGTATATGAATAATAAGAACAAATGTACCTAAAAAAATTATAATGGACTTATGAAGGATTGGACATCTGATTATAAAATCAGACGTCTTAAAAATGAAGTGCTACAGTGCCTTTTTATCTGATTCCTTTCTTCTGCTTCTTCTCCTGTTCTTTCTCTTCCTTGGCGTCTTCCTTCTTCTTTCTTTCTCTATTCTCTGTCTTCTTCTGATTTCTCTTGCGTCTCTTTTCTTTTCTTTCTTCTCTGGCCTCTCTGGCTTCTTCTTCCTTCTTCTCTTTCTTCTGCCTTTTTTGCCTTAGCTTCTTCCTTCTTCTCTTCTTTCTCTTCCTTCAGCCTTTTCCTCTTCAGATTTTTGCCTTGCGAACTGCAGCTTCTTCTTCTTCCTTCTTTTTCTATGGATTTGGCCAAGTGTGGAGTGAAGCTTTCCACAGCAAAACCCCCCTTCCCCTGCGTAGCATTCCTCTCTTCTCTTTTCTCTATTTTAGTTCGCTCTCCCAGAGCCACATTCGGGTCGGGAAATCAGACCTAACGGAGACCCAGATCCAGGTTCACCGCCATGGGTGGTGAGCGAGGAGTGAGTTGGTTTGGGTAAACGGGTTGTGGCCAGGTCCGCGTGGGCAGTGCCACGGGCGAGGCCATGAGAGGGGGAGAGAGGGACCTTACCCCATGAGTAGGAGGCGACAAGGCTTATGCACAAAATCAATTTATGTGCATACGCCCGCTCACCCACTTCACCTCCCTTGCGCGCGCTGTAGCAGCAGGTGTCTGGCTGAATTGGAGAGGCTGCTTGGGCTATTGACTCCAATTGGCAGCCTAGATGCACTCGTGCCTCAAGTCTGCGTCGCCTGGGACTCGCTCCTGGAGCAGCAGTAGCTGGAACACAGGAAGCGGCTTCAAGCTTCTTCATCCATGGCGGCCAGTGTTGCGTGAACCTGAAATCATGAGCACGACCTTACGGCCACGTTAAAATGTCTAGGGAGATTCGCCAAGGCACGGCGAATAGGTGGCGGTGGTCGGCGTGGCGTGGGACTGCCTTTGGTGGCTTGCCTAGGGCACACTGCGGCCGTGTGAATGGGTGTGTTCGAGGGTGCTTTTGTGTGAGTGGAAGAGTGATTGGAGTAGTGGGAGATGACCAGTGGGGTGTTGCGGAGGTCGTAGGGTGGTTGGCGAAGTGGGTGGAGGTGCGAAGCGACGGGGGCGCCTCGCCGGAGTTTGGCCAGAGGTAGAGAAGGTGATGGTGATCGGTGGTGTCGAGGGGTATTTTCGAGAAATAAAGAAAGGGAACAAGAGTAGGAGAGAGGGAGAAGCTAACAACCTAAACTAAGGATGAAGGAGACAGAAGAGGCGTCTGGGCTAGTACGACCGATGCCAGAGATGAAGATCCCCTTAGATGAGGCGGTGGAGAAGATGAGGGTAGTGGCGGCGTCAAGGTTGGTACAGCCGATGCGGATGAATGAGAGGAATGTGGTTGGGCGACGAGAGGGAGAGGGATGAAACCGTCGGAGCTTGTGGAGATGTTGTGGCCAACGAGGAGAGACAAATTGAGGGTGGATCGGCCCAATTCCAAGCTGAGATGCGGATGAAGTACGGGTTACTTAAATAGGCTTTTGTGGATGGATTTATGCTTGGAAGCCAAAGTTGGAAGCTCAAAAAGACCCAAATCTCTCATGCATTTGCATGAGAGATTGGGTACAAATTAGGACTTATCAGTGGGTTTAGATTGAAGAGGATTACTCTGAGAATCTCCCTTCCAATTTTGGGAGGGATTCTCTAAGCAATCAAGGAGAATCCTCCTTCTAAAGCTTGCTGGAGTAGGATTCCCTTCGCCATTATTTGCAAGGACGATGAAGAAGGTAGGGGGCCAAATGCAAGGGTTTTCGAAAGATAGGGGCAGAAATGTAATCAGGTTGGACTTATTTGCAAAGTAGGTCGAGATGAGTTCCCCTTAGGTCCAAATTTTGGTACAAACCTAATTTTGACCTAAGGAATCCAATGGTGAAGTTGGATTTTTGGTTTGGCCACATTTGACTGGGAAATTTACGTAAAAACCTAATTTATGGCAAATATTTATCTGAGACCCCATTCTAGGTCAAACTAGGTTCCAATGGCCAAATTGAAGGTTATAAACCCTAGAGATTATTTTTATATGATTTGTAGAGGGTTTAGGTGAATTTTATCCTGACCGAAACCTTGTTTAATCAAGTAAGTCTGTTTTAGGGTTACAAGAAGTCATTTAATTCCCAGAATTCACATAAACCCTTTTCTGTCTGAGTCAACTCACTTATTATATTGTTAAGACCATTTGACCTGTGTTTATCCCATGAGAAAACCCATTGTTGTATTGCAATAGTAAAATTGTAGTTTTACCCCTTGTTTCTTGCTTTTCTCTTAGAATGATTATTTAGTGAATTAGGACCTCAAGTTGGTTACGTAGGATCTCATGTTCTCTTTTATGGGTCAAAATGAGCTAGTTAGGGTTCATGATGGTGTTCCCATCAGCGAGGGCCTCCGATGCCACTATTAGCATTGATAGGGTCGCCTTTCTTTGCGGAGGGCGAACGGGCACATGGGGTATTCAAGGCTCGTCATCTTTGATAGGTGGCTTGCTGGCCTTAAGAGGCGATAATAGGTGGGAAAGTGGGAGGGGGGCTATGCTCTAATTCATGTTGACTCTAGGCTGTAGCTTCTAGGCGTATTTGTTCTGTTCTGAAAGGAGAGTGGTAATTCGTGGTCCTTGGAGGGTAACAAGGCTTCATCCGATCTCGATAAGCAAGGTAGTGTCACAAGGAGCGAGAAGTGCAGCCATGGCCGAAGAGGCTGGTTGCAATCCTGAAGTCACTGGCAGACTAGTCAGGTTCTTCCTCTATCAGATTTCCTGGACTTGGTTTCCTTTCCTTCCCCCTTGTATGGGCTTCCTAGGTCACTTCAACTCAATCCTTAGGAGTTTGTGCCCAATAGCTTGACTCCAGTGCATTATTATTATTTTTTCTTTTTATGGAAATCAAAAGTGCATGGGGAGGGTTAGGCGGATGATATAGTTTGGTGGTCAGTTGATGAGGCCGTCCTGTGCTACCATCAACCTGGCCACTGTAAGTGTGGCCTCCCGGTTGAGGTGCCTATCCCTGTTGTAGATGAGTAGAGGAAGGCCAATCTCTCCCTTCATCATTTCTTTATGATTGAAAAAAGCCTATGGCTGGAATGGCAATTGGAGGGAGAGATTTTACCCTGGGGTCATAGCCGATCCTTTGGTGCGGGCATTGCCAGAAGTAGGTCGCTGTGTTCTTTTAGGAGGGTTAAACAGTCTGGATGCTGCTTTCTTGATGGTGGGGGGGGCTGTATGGATGTGCCTACTCAAAAGGGGTGGCTTGTCGACTCCGAAGGCTAGCTCGACCTCCGTACCAAGAGGTGAGTGCCTTGGAGCAATGCAGGTAGTGCAACAGGGAGTAAATTAGGCAGGTTATCGACCTATTCCAGCTCTGAGTCGAAGGTTATCTTATCTCGTCAGAGTTCTCAGCGCTTCTCCATATGATACGCTTTTGGGCCTTAGATCTTAGTCCCCATTCCACCTGATGAGGCAATCTAGGCCTCCATACACCCCCCAGGAAATCCAAGTCCAGGCAATCCAGTAGGAGGTGATTCCAGCTGATTTGCCAGCGACTTCGGGACTACAACCAAGCTATTCAGCCATGGCCATACAAACGTGTCCCGACGATGCTATCAAGCTTGTTTGGGTCAGAGCGGACCTTGCGCCCTTCGAGGTACAGGAGTTGTTGCTCCTGCTCCAGGCAAACACAGACGTTTTTGCTTGGTCCACCAATGACCTACCCAGAGTAGACCAGTCCCTGATTCTGTGCCATTTGAACATCTAGGCGGGTAGTCGCGTGGTCAAGCAGGCGCCCTGAAATGCTGATCATGGCCCTGCGGACCTAAGGTGTGGGTGAGATTTTTCAGCTCTTCTAAATGCTGAAAAGGGTCCTCAGAAGCAGGACCATGGAAGTGAGGGATAAGTACAATATTGTTTGACTTCAGTTTAGCAGCACAACCCCCAGCGGGATAGTGTACCGTAGGCATAGGAGGTGCAACTGCGGTATTATAATAATCCCATAGTTGAGGTGCACGAGCTTGGGGACAGGGGTTTGCTGGAAGATTAACAGCTTGAGTAAGCTATTGCACCTGTTGGGTAAGGGTATTCATCTGAAGTTGTGTATCAAACAGGTGTTGCAGATTAGGTTGTGGACCTCTCTCTAGTTGTGGTTGGTTAGGAAAATTTAGGTAGGGAGGAGGTTGGAACCTATGAAGTGGAGGTGGTGGTGGTCGAGGATGTGTAAACAGATGTCGCGTCATTTTATTTATTTACATAATATTTTTACTGGTTTATTCCAAGTTGTTCACTGGGAGGTAGTTATTGATATACATCACTCTCTATGTTCGAAAATGTCAATTACTTATAAAATTGAATTAATGAATCAAAGAATTAGTCAATTATGTATAAAAGAATCAATTAATACTCATTATAATGCCTTAAACATATTTACAACTAATCAAGCATCAAAAACTAAGTATAGCTACTCTATGTTAGTTATGTACAACTATTCTAAATAATACTTAAATATAAGTATAAAAATAACTACTAATATATATTAGACTAAATATATTAACGCATACTATTAATTCTAATAACATATAGTATATATACAGTAACATATATATATGTCACTATAGCTTTAGCAAAAATATGTACAAACTTAAGGCAAAAAAAATATATTTACTAACATAAATATCTACCTACATTGACGGATATATATGTTACTAAAGCCTTAAAAATAATATATATACATAAGGCTCAAACAGTATCACTACTCTATTTACATTTATATATATATATTACATATGTATACATAAACATTATATATATTTTTTATTTATTATACATATACATATATATATTATATACTTATACTATATACATATATGTACACATACACAACGCACACAGTTCTCACACATATACACATAGTAAGGCTCCCAACACTTAGTCGCTCAGCCGCTCATGCTCTCCTCCTTTAACAGCTAGTTTTTTTTTATTTTCATCTTCCCTCTCTTCTAACACTTAGTCAATTTCAGATCGAAGTTCTCTCACACACAGCACTTTGGGTTACTGTTCATCTGAATAATAATTGGGTTTTCTTAATGGGTGGACCAACTTTTCATAGGATACACAACACCCCAAGGAGATAGGACCAGACCACTACTAAGCCAGCCCTAAGTCAATTAGTGTGCATTTTACTTCATATTCATAGGCCCACAATAGGCCCACTACAGGCCCAATAGGCCCAACACTGTGCATGGAGGCTCCCAGCTCACATACCAATTTCATAATAAATGGTCGTTTATATGTTCAAGAGAGAAAGGAGAGGGTATAGGTAATGGTGCACCCTATGCATGATGACTGAGAAGCCGTCAGACGCAAATCAACTTATATCGCTACGGTGACTTCAACGTATCCGATGTTGGACTTTAGCATGGAGGAATTAGCGCTATTCAATGCAGTGTTGTCTTAATTGGCAAGATTTGACCCTTGATTTAAGAGCCTTGTTTAGATCTGATTTCAAATTAAATTATAAGGGTGAAAATCCCTTATATAGGGTTACTTAATTGTATATTTAATTTAGGATTATAAGTTATTTAATTATATATAAAATTAGCTAAAGTTAAGGGTTTATACACATTAAATTAAGGTTTAATTTCTTAATTAATGTACAAATTGATAAATTAATGATGCAATTGACCTTATAAATAGTTAATTTACATATTAAAGTTTTTATTATAAAATTTTAATTTATTTTAGAATATTTATTTGAATTTATATACACGTTTTAAATAGATATACACATAATTTAGTTATAAATACTACTATACATTATAAATATATTATATATAGGTTGAAAATATTTAAAGTTAATATATATAAGTGTACAGTATACATGACTTCAGTAATAACTTAATTTACTAAATTATTTTATTTTAAGTTAATAATTTATTGATGGGAACACCATCATGAGCCATAAGTAGCTCATTTTGACCCAATTAAGTCAGTAAATGCTCGTACATAACTGCCAGAGAGTCACAAGTCACTGCATAATCATTCTGAGGGAAAAATAAGAAACCAGGGTTAAAACTGTAATATTACCAGCTTATCATGAATGCAGTACAACCATATGTTTTCTCAGGTGTTGAATGAAGGTCAAATGGTTTTAAAGGGATAACAAGTGGGGTAGAACAATCAGAAAATGGTTTGCACGTGTTCTGAGAATTAAATGACTTTTTGAAACCTTAAAAATAGACCTGCTTAATTAACTGAGGTTCTGATCAGGATAAAATTCACCTAAATCCTCTAAAATTTATAGAAAAATATTCTTTAGGGTTTGAAACTTTCAATTTGATCATCAGAACCCGTTTTGACACAGGATAGTCACAAATAGACATTTGCCCTAATTTAGGTTTTTGCATAAATTACCTAGTCAAACATGGTCAAAACCAAAATCTAACTTCACCATTGGATTCCTTAGGTCCAAATTAGGATTATACCAAAGTTTTGGCTCAAGATGAGTTTGTCTTAACCTAGTTTGCAAATTGGTCCTGTCTAATTACATTTCTGTCCTTAACTTTAAAAATCTTTTTAGAAAGGACTCTAACTTTGTTGTCATTCTCACAAAAAGGTCCCTACCACCATTAAACCTACCTACTTGCTCCGGTGACCTTAAAAAGGAAAGAACTCTCTGATTTCTTGACGAATCCCTTTCAAATTTGAAGGGAAGTTCGTCAAGAAATTCCCTTTCTTTTGAACCCGATCTTAAGCCCTAAAACCTACGCAATTTCTCATGCGAACACATGAGAGATTTGGGTATCAAGAAATTTCCAAACTTCGGCGAGCTTTCCAAGCTTGGGAAGCTTACTTCCTAAGCTCTAACCGTCCTCCTGAGGTCTATAAAAGCACCTCCTGCTCATACCGAACTCCTCAAGCTTGAATTCGATCGGAGTAACCCTCAAATTCTCCTCTCCTCCTTCGACCGAATTGCTCTTCAAGCTCTAGCGACCCTCCTTGCCTCCCCTCATCGTCTGACCACAATACCAGCGGCAGATTCTTCTTCCTTGCCTTCTTCCGCGTCGAGCAGCACCCGCTGGCATACCTACCTCCTTCATCCTCGCCGACCACCCCTTATCAGAGCAGCTTCATCTCTGGCACCGGCCATACTGCAACCGGCGCCAACTCCGCTCTCTGTCGTTTGCTACCTCTCCTAACCAACTCCTAATCTTCCACTCTTTGTTTTCAGACACTTGCCACTCTGTTTCAACCGTCGACATTCCCTCCACGACTTCATCTTCCACCTCACCAGTAGACCTCCGACGAGCCCTAGCAACTTCCACACTTGCCCAACCATGCAGCTTCCACACTCCTCACCATCGCCTCCACTCACTGACCAAAACCCCTCAAGTAATTGAGGGAATTGGCCTCTCTATCACCCACCTCAACTCATGCACTCTCACACAATCCGCCAGGTCGACAGGCCTCCACATCCACTCGCATGCAACACCACCACCATAGTTGCATTCCCTGACGTCCGACGAAGCTCCTGAGCACTTCTGATGTGGCCGTGAGACCGTGATCATGTTTTCAGGGTCCAACCTCTAGCCGCCATTAACTGAGCATCTTCAAGCATGCTCCGGCAGTGTTAGTGAAGCTCCAGCACCAGGGACACGCTCTAGGTGAAGCGGAATTCACCCAGGCAGAGGCATAGGCGGTCAATTGGGCACTTTGACTGTGTCCCATACCTCAATTGGAAAGATCCTCCTTGCTGCAGACGCACGCGGAGAAAAGGGCATTGTTTAGTCCCACATCGGAAGCGTCAAAGCAGCTGAAGGTGCATAAATTTGAAAAGTCGCATAGGCTTATCGCCTCAGCACACACAGGGGGTGAGGTCCCCGCACGCACACCTCATGCGCCTCGTCCAAGGCTTTGACCCCACGGATCTGGCCAGCCCGATAACCTGCCTAACCTAAGCACTCCTCAGCTGCTACCCACTGCAGGCAGCCCTGGTTCCGGGTGCGCGTGTGCCCGATAACCCGATTGCCCATTGAGAGGCCCTAGGAGGGCAGAGACTAAGAGAGAAAGAGAAGGAGGGATCGCGTGGGGTAGGGGGAGGGTGTTGCTCTCTGGGAAGTTGGCTGACACTTAGCCAATTCAAGAAGCCCCTCCTGTGTGAAGAGGCTGAACAGAGAAGGAAGAAGAAGGAGAAGGCTTAAGTGAAGAGTAAGAAGAAGAAGAGAGGGAGCCGCAACAGAAGAAACAAAGAAGAAGAGAAGAAGAAGAAGAAACCAGTAGAAGAAGAAAAGAAAAATCACCCTATATTGATACTTTAATTGCATATGTTTGAGATTTGTTTTAAGAGTTATTTGTGAGGAGTAATTGGTGATTCAAATCATCATTTTACTCCATTCTTTTTACATATTAATCCTGACATGATTCTTATTGCAATCTTTATACTTGATTTAAATTGTGATCTTGAGCTTTAAATTCCATATTGATTCCTGTGTTCGACCTCAAAACCTTTTTCGAGTAATAAAATTTATTTGTTTGAGCGCTATTTTGGCTATACTACAACACAACAATCTTAAAACACTGATTTATCGCTTGAACATTTTGGTGTCATTGCCGGGGAGAAATGGGCAATTTAGAACTCTTGATTATAATTCCTAATTTAGATTCTAACTTGCTATATCTCTTTTGTTGTGGTTATTTCAGGGGGGACACATTCAAGGAAGTTCAAGCCACACAGTAAACACGCCATGGGCAGGTAAGTTCTAACTACTCTCTCTCTTAAGCCCCTCATTCAGGAAAGGTTAAAAAGGAAAAAAATCAATTAGAGCTACTTGCATTCTATCCGTAGATAATTCATCAAGTTGCCTGATTTGATACATTTCATTTGGACAACAAATCCTTATTTGTGTACCCACTTAAAGCTTATGGTATCTAGGGCTATCACATTCTTGTTTGAGCCCTAGGTACCACATTTGGACAAATTATATTGGACCAAATTAGAGCCAGCTAAGGATTTAAGTTTAGGGTTTTTTAAAGATACACTTGCTTAATCAAGAAATCATCTTTCCAAACAATGTGTGCCTAGACCTTGATTGAACTGATCTATTCAAGCAAAACCCTAAAATCAGGCTCTTAAAGTCATTTGAACACTAAAAGAGGGACCTAAGATTCTCAAAAGGACAATACACGTGAAGTTGACCCACCTTGTTGGGTCAACCAATCTTCAAATTAGGATACTTTTGCACTCAACACATCTTAAAGTTCAAGTAAAATTCTAAAGCACCCTTTCTCTTAATTAAAATTGGTAGACTTAAGAGGTCAAGTCCCCATTCTGGTCTACCTGGAACATTAGTGGCAAGAGAGGTCGGGTGGGGAAAACCTTGTAACCCATGGGGGCGCTCTACCGGGTAGGGGTCATTGCAGGACACTCCCTCTCTGGTTGCTCAGGTAATTCTCAGGTGGACGACTTTCTGACTAAGGGGTATCATCTGCCCCGAACCTCTATAGTCATCCAAAATTTTTGGGTGTCTTGATTGGGTCCATCACATTCTACCTCTCATCTACTCCATCGGTGCATGTTCGGGAGGAGGTCTCTAAGACCATCCTTGAAGCCTCCTTTAGCCACTCATTCATGTCAAGGCCAAGCCTCGACCTCCTTGTTTGTGCAACAACCCAATCCTATTGATATCTCTTCCGATTCATCTGAACCTGATTCTCCTTCATCCATCATCATGGCACAACCCACAGAAGAAAATAATCTTGAAAATCAATTTCAGCACCTCAATGATCTTTTCCAAGCCTTTGTGAACCCACCGCAGCGTCCAATGATGTGAGATCACTACAATTCCGCTGCGGTGGCAATCGAACCTTGAGTGGAAATCCCTGTTGGAGGTCCTGACCTGAACTCAAGCCCAACATGATTCATGCCATTCCCAAATTCCATGGGCATAATTCCGAAGATCCTTTCCAGCATATCAAACAACTCAAGCATCTGGCCCAGACCTTCGGGATAGAAGCTCAAAATTGGGATGTTCTACTCATGAAAATGTTCTCCTTCTCTCTCATAGATAAAGCTGCTCACTGGTACCAAACCCAAACGCGTCCACTCAACACCTGGGTGGAACTTCAATACGAGTTTCTGAGAAAGTTCTTCCCTGTTGGTCGGACAAATGATTTACGGCACCAGATCACACATTTCACACAATAAGTAGGAGAACCATTTCACAAAGCATGGCATCGTTTTCTGGATCTCATGCGAAAGTGTCCCCATCATAGAGTTCCTAAATGGGAACAGGTCTAATCTTTTTACTAGGGACTCCGTGAGGATATTAGATTATTCGTCAATGCGACCTGCGGAGGAAGCATCATGGGTCAACACGAAGACACCGTATAGGAGATTCTTGAGAATATGTGTGAGAACTCCATCAATAATGAATCCATGGGCGTGTTTGACCAGACAAATGCTCGTGCATTGACGAATCCAAAGGGAGAACATGAGACGCAGGGCCTGTCCTCTTCCGTCGACTTGGAATTGATGGCCAGTCATCTGGACAAGGTCTCTATTAATGAGAAGAAGGTGGATGAGCTAACTCGACATTTGCAGCGAGCCACCTCTGCGCAAAACCCATTCACACAACCACCCTCTGCAGGGAGGCTGTGCACAACATTTGTCACCGACCTTCTTAGGGGATGGACCCATATCCACCCCCATCTGATTCTACTTACAGGGGAAACTCTGGATCCACCTACTCTAGTTGGGGGAATTCTGAACCCTCATATTCTGATTTTCCCAAGGTTCCTTAGACCTGCAAGGACCTCAACGCCATTCAGAATGATCCATTCTCAAACACCTACAACCTTGGATGGCACAATCATCCAAATTTCACGTGGTCAGGCAATAATCAAAATCAGAGACCTCAATATCCGCCCTGACCACAAGCTCCTCATCCATATCAGTCGCCTCAGCCTCAGCCTAACCCAACTTATCAATCTGGGTCGACTTAGACAGATCAAATGACTCTTATCCTTCAGACTATGGTTGGCATTCAGAAGATGAATGCGACTATGCAAAAATAGTACAGAGACGAGATCATAGAGGTTCGCAATCAATATGCCCAGATGGCAAATCCTCGCCAACCTGGTGCACTTCCCTCACAACCTCTGTCGAATCCAAATAACGTGCCAAACCAGAGGCACATTATGAACCCAAATCGGGCCAAGCTCACTTTCTTTAACAGGCCCCTTCTACTCCATCACTCGACGGGATGGAGGCTTCGACATCATATACGGGTTACCAGTAGCAAGCACCTCTTCTACCCACACCAAACCAAAACCAGGCAGGATTAAATTCTATTACTACCCGCACTGGCAAAACAACACAGGACCCAACTTATCCAAGCCAAATCTAGCCTGGTAATACAAACCCTAACCCTAAGATTGTCATCCAGGATACCGCTATCCCAGATCAAGAACCTGGACCCATTCTAGAGGAACCATCTAAGGTTCCATTTCCTGAGGCCTTGACCAAGGGAAAAAGGATAACCAAAACTGTGGCACCTGAGGAAGACCTGGTTAAGCTCTTTGAACAGGTCCATATAAAGATCCCTTTGATGGATGCGATACACCACGTACTAGCTTACACACGATTTCATAAAGATGTATGTACACCTAAGCGTAAGCTGCGAACCAAAGACGTGAATGCAATTGTACTGTCAGAGCAAGCCAGCTTTGTCATTTTGTGCAAACTCCTGCCTAAGGCAAAAGACCCAGGCACCCCTTTGATCTCCTGTGAAATTAGTGATATACGATTTAACCGAGCCTTATTAGACTTAGGAGCCTCCATAAATTTGATACCCACATCCCTACTAGACTATTTCGAGGAATCTGAACTTGAATCGACTGAAATGACTTTACAACTAGCCGACAGATCAATTAAGTCACCAAAAGGAATTCTCGAGGATGTCATAGTTAGGGTTCATGATTTCTACTTTCCAGTGGATTTCATCATTTTCGATATGGATGCTCCTGAAAATGTGAAGAATACACCGATCATACTAGGGAGACCCTTTCTTGCCATTGCTAGGGCCAACATCAATTGTGAGAAGGGCCAAATTGAATTAAAATTTGGGAGCAAGACACTAAAGATCGACATCTTTAAGGCCCAACAAGGAATTAATTGTAGAGTGATAAACGCCGGTTTATCATTATTCTTATGCATTAAAACAAACCTAGCTCTTAGGATTTTGCTCCGCAAATGGGTTTTTGGGTTGCATTTAGGCATAAATTAGGTTAGGCATGCATTGCATTTTTTTATTGTGTTTTTGATGTGTTTTTGTGAGTGTTAAGGATAAACAGATTGCCAGATCCCTAGAGCCCTAGCACTCAGGAAGGCAACTAGTGAAGGAGAAGCTCTCACCAGCTGGAACTTAGCATGATCCAGCTCACCATAGCTGGAATTCAGCTCACCTGAATTAGGGTTAGTTCATCCTAGATCCTTTCAGCTCATCTCAGCTGAATGGCAGTTCAAGAGAGCTTATCTTAGCTTACCCTAGCTTAGGTCAGCTCAGATCCAGCTCAACTTAGCTGAGTCTAGCTCATCCCAGCTCCCATTAGTCCACAAGGAGCTCTAGCTAGCTCAGCTGAGTTGACTGGAGTTTACCCCAGCTCAGGTCTAGCTACATCCAACTCTACTCAACTCTAGCCAGCTGAAGATGACTTCATTCCAGCACAGGAAGCTCAAGTCCAGCTCCCGGGGACTCAGCTTAGCTCAACTCAGTTGAGCTAAGCTACCTTAGCTGCCTCAACCAGCTTGATCCTCCCCGGAACACCAGACCTAGCTCACCTCAGCTCATTATGGTAGAAGCTAGCTCACTTTAGCTTGGCTTAGTAGCTAGCAAAGAACTAGCAAGCTAAGCCAGCTAGAGTAGCTCCATGCCACCCTCTTCAGCAGATGCCAGCTCCAGTTAAAGCTCCAGACTTCTCCTCCTTAGCTCCTCTCTTCAAACCTTAGCTCCAATACCTCCTCCTCTACTCCACTACTAGCTAAGCTAGCCTAGCTTAGCTTAGCTTAGCTTAGTTATGCTCCAGCTCGCTTGGCTTTTACCACCTAAAAACCCTACCTAACAACTCCACCAACTAGCTCTACTTAAGCTCCAAATAAACAAACCCTATTTCCACCTCACCTTGGTGCCAACCTAGCCTACCCACTGATTAGCCCATATTTGTGGGCTATTTAAGTATCTAAATGTCTAGACATTAAGTTAATTTTAATATTTAGATGGCATACATTAGGATGTAAATAAATTAATTCATATTTTTAGCTTAAGTGCATAATTCATGCATTTAGAATTAACCTAGGGTTGCATACATTTAATTAGTTAATTAATTAGGTGCACTATTTTAATTAACATAGAAGTTAAGGAGTTACGTATAAATAACCCTAATTATTTTATTCTTTTATTCTTCTTCTCCTTTGCAGGAAACTCCTCCGTCTCCGCCTCCTCTTCCTGTGCATCACATTGATTCTACGGTGTTTTGAATTTCAAATGTTTGTAGCTGTGGCTACAAAAGAGAAGGAAGAGCTGTCGTTGAGGGAGGCCCCCACCCCTTTGTTCCTCACTGTGCATTGAGAATTTTGCTTCTCATCCATTCCATACCACCAGCCTCCCACCGTGGCAGTGCGACTCCACCACTGTGGGTGTGTGGGGTGACAACCCACACCGCCAAGAGTCTCTGCAACATCTCCTACCAAGCGCGCCTGCCACCGCGCGCCCTCACTTCATTTCCAGCCATCAGACCCTACCCATCGCATGCCATTGTACCACCGCACATTTTCACCTCAACCAGCAACACCCGCTAGTGCTTGCACGCCCGCACCTCCATCCCCAGCACCCACGCCACCGCGTGCCATCTGCCCACTGCACGCCTTCACCAAAACCTCTAGCATCCTCGCCTAGCCACCTGCCCACTGCACGCTCTCACCCCAGCGCCCTCGCCTTACGCCATCAAACCATGCTCGTACCTTCAGCTCCAGTGCACCCATGCCCACGCGCTAGCAGTCCATCGCTCCAGCGCCTCCCTGCAGTGCCTCCCGCCGGCACCAACAGAAGCCCCGCACGCACCTGTGTGCCCTGCAGAGCCCGTGCCTCCATGCACCCACGCCCCGCGCATGCCTGCAGCGCCTACAGTGCCCGCGAGCTACCTCTCCTTGCACCTGCAGCACACGCGGCCAGCAGCAGCATCCTCCTCCGCCGTCGCTTCTTTCCTCTGGCAGGCTGGCTCCGACCACCATCCATTGAGGTGCCACCATCGTTAGGTGCGGATCGGAGAGGGCTACCTCCAGTCGCCAACTCGCCATCCATCTCTCCTTCATTCGTGCACAAGCTCACCCGAAGCTAATCCCCAGTTTCAACCTTAATTAATAATTACATTTCATGCCATTGCCACGAAAATGAATTTTGATTTACGATTATTTTATTATGGTGAATTTATGCTTTAATGCTCATGCTTCTAGATATTGTTAAACCTTATTATTCATCTCTATGTGCATTGAATTTAATTTTGAATGACATTTTCTTATGCATGCAAGTGAATAGTACATGGCATACCTTTGTACATGAATAATTTTCTGACGTAAAAATTACATTCACACCCCTTGACTTGTCCATAAATTTAAGGTTTACTTTCAGAGCTACACAAGCATTGTTTGATCTGGCGAATAGTTTAGCGAATTTGATTTTGACCTAATTGTGAGTTTTTCCTCACTGTGGACATGACCCACTCTCCTGTGAGTGGTTTAATTTTAATTTTAATTATTTTGTTAAGTGATTTTCCACCACTTTGATCCTACAATGACAAATCATCTTAATACATTATTCGAAAGTGAAAACCGACTTATCACCCACTACCTCCAAAAGATACTACAAAGTGGCGCCAAAACCTCCCATAACCACCCACCAATTGGCGCCACTTTTTCCCTCCAAAACCCCCTTCATCTCCACCACATATCTTCCCTTAAACCCATCTCCACCATCCACCAACCCCCCTTCTAGAAGCCCTCATGGTGGCGCCAAAACCAAGGCATTCCTTCATGGTTGGCGCCACCTTTAGGTGTCTCTTCACCACCATAACCACCACCTTCACACCCTCCTACTTGGTGCCAACTATTCTCCACCATAAGATCATCTAACCACCTATTAAACTCCATCCTAACCATCCACTTCATCCACGCCAACTACCCCCTTCTCCACCTCTATATATACCCACCTAACTACCCATATTTTCCCATCCTCCATTAGTGTATTATTCTACCTATACCCACCTACACCTACGGCCTAGAAGGAGTAGAGAAGAAGATTAAGGGGCACATCACCCTCCCCTTTGGTGCCTTCTTCTCCCCACTCTCTTCAACTTGTGCCATGCCAAGGAGGAGGACCATTCTACTTCAAGGAGGATGGCCAGGCAAAGAAGAAGGACCTAGGGTGGACGTCTACCCTTGGAGGAGGAGAATTAAAGGTGGTAGCTACCACCTTGGAGGACATCATTTGGAGGAGCATCTCAAGAAGGAGGAGTTGTCTTTTCAAGTCAAGGAGCTACTTGGCTTGGAGCAAGAAGCCCTCTTCTTCACCATCTATCTAGAGGATTTGTGTTTTATTTTTCTTGTATTTTCAAGTAGAGTAGAAGCATTCCTCTATAGGTTTTGTGTAAATAATTTTGCTTTAATTCAAATTGCCTTCCAATTTTTATTGCATAGCTTTTTACAATTTTTGCCTAGCACTTATTTCACTCCCTCTCCCTAATTATTCTAGGCCTCCATGTGTTTAGGGTGAGCTTAGGGAGAGGCACTACCTGTCACCTTAGGGTTAGCTTTATTGAATTAGGTATTAGTTGTTTTCCTGCTATCAACAAAAACTTGCATGTTGCCTTTATTTCAAAAATCTATAAGTATATATTTAAAAGACTGATAAATGCTAATTTATCATCATTCTTATGCACTAAAACAAACCTAGCTCTTAGGATTTTACTTCGCAAATGGGTTTTTGGGCTACATTTAGACATTAACTAGGTTAGGCATGCATTGCATTTTCTTTTGTTGTTTTAATGTGTTTCTGTGAGTGTTAGGGATGAACAGATATACAGATCCCTAAAACCCTAGCACTCAAGAAGGCAATTGGTGAAGAAGGAGTTCAAACTAGCTGGAACTTAGCTTGATCCAGCTCACCACAGTTGGAACCTAGCCCACTTGAACTAGGGTTAGCTCATCCCAGCTCCATTTAGCTAATCTCAGCTGAAGGGCAGCTCAAGAGAGCTCATCTTAGCTTACCCTAGCTCAAGTCAGCTCAGATCCAGCTCAACTTAGCTGAGCCTAGCTCATCTCAGCTCCCACTAGTCCACAGGGAGCTCTAGCTAGCTTAGCTGAGTTGACAAGAGTTCACCCCAGCTCAGATCCAGCTACATCCAGCTCCACTCAACTCTAGCCAAATGAAGAAGAACTCATCCCAGCTCAGGAAGCTCAAGTCCAGCTCTCGGGGACCCAACTTAGCTAAAGCTAATTGAGCTAAGCTACCTTAGCTGTCTCAACCAGCTCAATCCTCCCCGGGAGCACCAGACCCAGCTCACCTCAGCTCCATTCAACAGAAGCCAGCTCACTTTAGCTTGGCTTAGTAGCTAGCAAAGAACTAGCAAGCTAAGCTAGCTAGAGTAGCCCCATGTTGACCTCTTCAGTAGTTGCCTGCTCCACTTCAACTCCAGATTCTTCAGAACCAGCTCCTCCCCCCAAACCCTAGCTCCAACACCTCCTCCTCTACTCCTCCATTAGCTAAGCTATCTTAACTTAGCTTAGCTTAGCTTAGCTATGCTCCAACTTCCTTGGCTTGTACCACCCAAAAACCCTACCTAACAACTCCACCTACTAGCTTCACCTAAGCTCCACCTACTTGGCGCTAACCTAGCCTACCCACCACCTCCAAAAGACACCTAAAAGTGGCGTCAAAACCACCCTAACTACCCTCTTGTTGGCGCCACTTTTCCATCCAAAAATCCCCTTCATCTCCACCACACATCTCCCCTTAAACCCATCTCCACCCTCCACATAACCCCTCCTTCTAGAACCTTTCTTGGCGCCACCTAAGACCCCCTTCTAGAAGCTATTTTGGCACCAACTTCAAGGGGTGCCACCACCTATAACCACCCCCTAGGAGTCCCTTGGGTTGGCGTCAAATGCCCTTAGCCATAGGATCCCCAACCACCTCCATCCTTCCATCTTAGCCCTCCATTTCAAGAGGCACCTTAACCCCCCATCCTACCCTATAAAAAGACCACTACCCACCACCATTCAAAGCATCCTTGGCTAGCAAATTCACTCTCATATTCCACTTAGAGCCCATGCCCAAGAGAGAAGAAGAAGAAGAAGATTAAAGGGATATTCTGTCCCTCTGGTGCCTTCCCCTCTTCCCTTCTCTCTTGAGTCACGCTAGCAAAAGGAGAAGCCAGGCAAGGAAGATCTTTGGAGGAGATCTTGAAGGTGGTCCACGACACCTTGGAGGAGCTTTTGAGGGTGGTGCACGCCCACCCCTTGGAGGAGAGCATTGAAGGTGGTAGCATCCACCTTGGAGGAGCTCTCAAGGAAGGAGAAGGAGGCCCTCTTTTCAAGCCAAGGAGCAGCTAGGCTTGGAGCAAGAAGACTCCCTTCTTCACCAATTTTTGCAAGAGGATTTGTGTTTCTTTTCTTGCTTTTAGATTTTTTCATGTTTAGTGGAAGCATTCCTCTACTTGTCTTGGAAAAAGGACACAAATTCTAGTTAATCAAATTGCCTTCTTTTCTACATTCTATTGCAATTGTTGTTTTGGTTCTAGCACTTGTTTCACCTCTTCTTCCTAATTACTCTAGGCCTCCACTTGCCTAGAGTAAGCTTAGGAAGAGGAAATATCTATCTTTTAGGTTTTAGTTAAGCAATTATAGGTGTTAGTACTTTCCGCCACAATTCGTATTTTGCCCTCGTCTTTTAAAAAAAAAATACATATTTAAAATTCCAAAAAGAAAGTTGAGATCTATTTTGTAAGCAAGAGAACTAATTTTGCAAACATTTCGCTTCCTTGGACGACCCTAGATACTCCCCTATCTAGGATATAAATTTAAAAACGTATGCGAATTCACGTGTTACAACGACATTGAAAACCCGCTTTTATAAATCATGCGACTATTCGCATCAAAGACCAAAAAGAAAGTTGATTTCCTTATTCAAGTCAAGAGAAACAAATTTGCAAACCTACCTCCTTGGATGATCCTAGATACCCCACTATCTAGGTCTTACAAATTTTAAAAATGAATCCATTTTTGTGCATTGCAATGACTTAAAACCCTAAATTAACAAACTGCGCAAAAATGTGATCACTTTTTGGCGCCGTTGCCGGGGAGGCACGGCTTGCTTAATCATTCTTTCTCTCGCTTGAAGTGGATCTCATCCCCTTCTCCTTATTTTCTCTTGTGTGTGCAGGTATTGTAGGAAGAAAGCGGGAATTTGGAAGCAAAAGCTGAAAGTTCCTTTTCTTCCAGTGGATATTCAGGTTGGTTCCCTTTCTCTTGTCACACCTAAACTAAAAGACTACCAAAATACACTAAACTTGTCTTTCAGGACCCTAAACGACTAAATTAAGTGGAATGGTGCATTTTAAAACTCATTGATTGCTTGTTTGCACCATTAACACCACTCTATTTCAAGTATTGGTGTTCTGCTTTTTTGGATCCAGACCTTTATTTGGATTTGAAAAATCAATTCTAATCACCACAAGCCTCCTAAAATCTTGAAATTTTACACAGAGATTCACAATCAAGTTGGGAACATCTGTACCAAATTTTAGATTAATTGGATTTGTATTGAATTTTTAAAAATACGTTGGCTGCCAAGGGGTCACACCCTCTAATCTTCCTGTTTTGCTATTGTCCATAAATTTTTAGAATTTTTTTACTCATCCAATTTTTTTAAAATTTATCTTTCTGGAATTCTTGTAAAATTATACACATCATATAAAATCATCAAAATTTTCTGAGGTCAGTGGTAATACTGAAAAGTCTAAAATACCCACGGGTATCATTTCTGGACTTTAACACCAGTACAAATAAAAATTCAAAACAATTATCAAACAAATTCCTAAAATCTTAAAAAAATATTTTCTAGAATTGTTGTTTGATTTGACATAAATTAGTGGTGTTGGTTGCATTGGTTGAACCACTACTTAAACTGAAAGCCTAGAAAAGATTCAATGGTAGTTAATTTCTGTATTAGGGTTAAAATCCAATTAGGGTTTCTTTCTTTCTTTTTATTCCCACAACATAAAGGAAACGCATCATCACCAATACAACTTGTTTTCCTCTGATTGTGGAAGTTTCAAACTTCTTTGAACATTTAATAAGAGAAACCTTAAAACACATTAAATTAAATTGAATCCTAAATGATAGAAATACAAAAATTGTGTGACAACTTGTTTGAAATTGAACCACTTTCCAATTCTTGCACACACACAAAAAATTGAAATAATAGGGCAACAACCCAATCAACGCCCTCTACATTCGTAGCAACTTGACACCTAAGGTTTCATCAGCTTAGGCTTGCTATATAGGTCTTAAGTTTTCTCTAGTTATTACCAATTCTATCATCTATATCTAGTGTTCAGGTTGAGGGGCCGTGTCAAACGACTAAGCGTGGGTTTGTACAAGCACCTGGGGATTTTCCTGGGAAACGCTTGGGCCCAAACCTCCCCTTAAGTAACTTAGCTAGATTTGTTGACAGAACGGGTATTCACTATTGACTACTTATTTCCTAAGTAGACCAAGTCCTAGGTTAATTTTTTAGGGAGTCACACTTAAGTTAGGCCTAGAATTTGTTATTTGAATTGCACACTTTCTCTCATCTCTTTCTCTTCTCCTCCCCTCCTGTTCTTTCATTTTATGCATGGGCGACGGTCTCAAAATTGGCACTTGGAAGGACCATTTGATTTCGCCCCCCACGCAAAAAGACCACTTTTTCTGTCTTCTTCTACAATTATGGAAAATCAACAAAACAGGTCCACTAACCCTTCCACTTCCACCTCTAATCCCACCTCTAACCCCACTAATAACCCCAATTCTGACCCTTCCACCCACAATCCCCCCACCATTGACTTCCCGTACTTGGAGCTCCATAATGCTGATTTGCCTCAATCACAATATCAAGGCCCCCCGCCTGATCTCTTGACAATGATGGCTGAGCAGATTGCTAAATTGAATGCCAATCAACAAACATTGACTAGGAACATCCAAAACCTAGCCAATCAAAGGCCAAACCCACCACCCCGTCAGCAGCCTGTTATTCCTCTAAAAGATTTTTATGATCCATCTTATTATGAGGAACGACCCGAGGTGGTCATCCCAGAGGGAGACTTCGAGATCAAGCCTGCTGTCCTGAACCTGATTAAACACTTCCATGGCCTTCCTAGGGAAGACCCTTTCAACCACCTTGAAGAGCTGACTCTTCTTACATAAACAACCCGTTCCCGAAATGTGCAAGAAGACCTATGGCTGATGTGGTTATTTCCATTATCTCTTAAAGATAAGGCCGCTTATTTGTTCAGGATCATTAGCTGACCCATCACAACTTGGCCTCAGCTTAAGAGCACCTTCCTCAAGAAGTTCTTTCCCATAGGTCGTATTAATTCCCTGCGAAGATCTATTATGACCTTTCAACAGAAATATGGTGAGACTTTTCATGATTCTTAGGAAAGATTTCAAGATCTCTTAAGAAGTTGCCCGCACTACAAGATTCCTTTATGGCAGCTCGTGCAAATCTTCTATCATGGATTAGATGATCAAATTCGACATTTCGTTGACGCCTCCTGTGCCGGCAACTTCTTAAATAAGGATGCTGAAAGTGCCTATGACCTTTTTGAAGAAATGAGTGAAAACTCATTTAATCAAGCTTCCATGAACACATTTTGCAGAACTTCAAACTTGCAGTTCAGTGTTCATGAAGTAGGCACCCAAGCTATCCTTGTCACCCAAGATGATCTTCAAATGATCGCCCAAAAACTCGACTAGATGCACATTAACCAAAAGAAGATTGAAGAAAGACTTGCCACATCAACCCAAGTTCCACACAGTCCATATCTAACCCAACCTAACTTTCCACGAAGAGAAAATTTGCACAATCTCAACACTACTCCTAATGATTATTACCAGTATTCTGAGGTTGCCCATGATTCACTGGGGAATTACAACTATCCAGATCTTAACCCCACTCAAAATATTTCTGCCATCCAGGAGCCATTTAAAAATTCTTCCAATTGGAAGAATTACCTGAACTACTCTTGGAATAATCAGGTTCCTCCCCAACAAAATCAATTTAATGGGTATGGATCTAATTCGACCTTTCATCCTAGGCCATCCCAACAAGACATCAATGCCCAAATGATAAAAACCCTGCAGGACATGCCGACAAAAATGACGGAAGTAACTCGCACCATCACAAATCTGAACAATCAGATTGGGGTTACTCCCATTCAAAGACCTGCAGGACATCTTCCCTCCCAACCCATGCCCAACCCTAATCACCAAAGGAACCAATATCCAGGAAGAAATCCACACTACCCGAATTAGCCTCCTACTAATCCACCACCTCAGCAGCCTCCCAGGTTTCCACAACCACAGGCCCCCCCACCTCCTCCAAATAATAATTCGACTGCACATGCAGTTACGTTGAGGAGTGGGAAAACCACCACTGATCCCGAGCCTTCACAAAAACCTGGTGAAATCCCCATCACTGTGCAAATTGACTCCCCACCTCCCCATTAGGAAGAAAAAGAAACGCAAAAATCTCAAGACACGACTCCTATCCCTTTTCCACAAGCTCTCCACCCCACCACCAATAGAAAAAAGAAATCTGAGCCTGTCACCCTAAAAAGGCAGGGCTTACCGTCATCACGACTGAAACTAGAGAAGCCATACCGACCCGTATAGCAAACACGTGGAGAGTCTGCATTGCTTACAGAAGACTCAATTCCTCCATGAAGAAGTATCATTTCCCACTGTCGTTGATTAATCAGATTCTCAAGAAATTAGCGGGAAATCGATTCTTCTACTTTTTGGATGGTACTTCGGTTACAACAAGGTTGCAATCCATCCCAAGGACCAAGAAAAGACCACCTTCACCTGCCCCTTCGGAACTTACGCATTCCGAAGGATGCCGTTCGGTCTCTGCAATGCACTTGCTACTTTTCAGCATTGCATGCTTGCCATATTCTGAGATATGGTAGGTGAATACCTTGAAGTCTTCATGGACGACTTCTCGGTATTTGGTGAATCATTTGATGATTGCCTCCTGCACTTGGTTCAGATCCTCAGGCGGTGCATCAACGTGAACTTGGTTCTTTCTTGGGAAAAGAGCCACTTCATGGTACCTAAGGGAATTGTCCTGGGACATCTTATCTCTGAAAAGGTCATCCAGGTTGATCGAGCCAAGGTGAATTTGATTTCCAAACTCCCTATGTCTAGCTCGGTCAAAGACATCCGATCCTTCCTGGGGTACGTCGATTTTTACCATCGATTCATTCTCGATTTCTCAAAAATCGTGTGTCCCCTGACTAATCTTCTATTTAAGGATGTCCCTTTTGAAATCACCAAGGAGTGTACTCAGGCATTTGAGATCCTATGTGATCGGGTTACCTAAGCACCTATCGTGCGGTCCCCTGATTGGTCTCAACCCTTTGAGATCATGTGCGATGCATCTAATTATGCTATGGGGGCGGTACTTGGGCAGAAAATAGACGGGAAACCCGTGGTCATTTACTACACTAGCAAGACACTTGACGAGGCTCAGCGTAACTATACAATTACTGAGAAAGAGCTGGTAGCTGTAGTATTTGCCCTGGAAAAATTCAGATCGTATCTTTTGGGTTCCCGTGTTATCATTTACTCAGATCGCACTGCTGTGAGGCATCTCCTTGCGAAGGACGCGAAACCTCGACTAATCCGCTGGATCTTGCTGTTGCAAGAATTTGACCTCGAGATTCATGACAAGGTAGGGAAACTGAGTGTGGTAGTTGATCACTTATCCCGCCTTCTTTATAATATTATCAACCCTTTCGGACCCATTACTGAATATTTTCCCGATGAGCACCTCCTGACTATCAGTACAGAACTTCCATGGTTTGCTGATCTAGTAAATTACTTAGCATCACATTAGATCCCGTCCGATTGGACAAAAGCCAAAAAGGACAAATTACTTTCTGATGCCAAGTACTACTTTTGGGAAGTCCCGTATCTCTTCCGCATTGGTGCTGATCAGATCATTCGACGATGTGTTCCAGAAGTCGAAATTCAGGAGATTTTGTCCTTCTGCCATGACCAGGCCTGCAGTGAACACTTCTCTGGTCATAAAATCGCAGCAAAAGTCCTCCAGTGCGGCTTTTATTGGCCCACGATTTTCAAAGATGCATACAATCACTATAAGGCATGCACTCGTTGCCAGACCTTAGGCAACATGAGCCACCGTGATATGATGCCCTTACAGTCGATTCTTGTATGCGAAATCTTTGATATCTGGGGGATTGATTTTATGGGACCCTTCCCTAGTTCGGACGGCTTTGAATACATTCTTTTCGCTGTTGACTACATGTCCAAATGGATCGAAGCCATTCCAACACGAACCAATGATCATAAGGTGGTTATCAGATTCATTCATCAGAACATCTTTTCTCGGTTTGGGATTCCATGTGCCATAATCTTTGATGGAGGAACACATTTCACAAATACTCAGTTCAGATCATTGATGACCAAGTACGGGGTGTCACATAGGATCTCGACTCCTTATCACCCCCAAACTAACGGTGTAGCTGAGTTATCAAATTGGGAGATCAAGAAAATCCTCCAGGTCACTGTTCGACCTGACAGGAAAGATTGGTCATCTCGACTTCTGGAAGCTTTATGGGCTTATAGGACCGCCCACAAAATCCAATTAGGCATGTCTCCCTTCAGATTGGTGTACGGGAAGGCATGTCACCTCCCCGTCGAATTGGAGCACAAAGCCTATTGAGTAGTACGGAACTACAATCTTGATCTTTCTAAGGTAGGAACCCACGAAAGCTTCAAATGAGAGAGATCGATGAATTAGACCATGATGCATATGAGAACTCACGAATTTACAAAGAGTGGGTTAAGGCCTTTCACGACAAGCACATATTCAGAAAGATCTTTTTCCTTGGTTTGAAAGTCCTACTCTTTGACGCCAAACTCAAATTGTTCCCAGGAAAACTCAGATCAAAATGGAATGGACCATACCTCGTCCGACGAATCTTTGGAAATGGAGCTGTCAAAATCAATCAACTTAGCCACGATTCAGAACCGTTTGTTGCGAACGGGCAAAGACTCAAACTATTCGTTGAACTCACCGATACAAATTTGGCTGAGGTATCTTTTACCCTCCATTCTTCCTGAGCTCATTGCACCCGGCTGATGACGTTAAACTCAGCGCTTAACGGGAGGCAACCCATCATTTTGAAAAACCTGAACCCTTCCTAACACATCTTATGCTGAACTCATATTGCACTTTAGGGTTTACCCATTAGAACAACTGACTCCACCTCTGGTACCCGTACCCGAGCTTGAAATCATTCGCAACAGTCACCTCGACCCATTCACCCACCCAACACCTGTTCTAATGAATGATCTAAGGTGAGCTCGAACCCACCTAATTTACAATGAGGACATTACAAATCATAGGCATGGGAGGGTATTAAAGTACAAAACACCGTGAGAATCACTTCACAAGAAAGGGTTTCATAAAAAAAATCACATATTCCAAAAAATACCAAAAAAATAAATTTTTTTTTTGAAAAAGAACAAAAAATATGAGAGGAGAGGAAATTTCGATGGCATATCAGATTTTGAGGAGATAAAAATGTCAAAAAGGAGCACAATTTGAAAAAAGAAAAAGAGATAGTCATTATTAAAAGATTAAGGAATTGACTTAGTTCTAGACCAAATCAAAATAAAGAAAATGTAAGGCAAAAAGTGCTAAAGAAATAAAGAAGAGATTAGTAAGAACACTAATTTTAGGTCTCTTAGGTTACAATCCTAGGCTTAAAAATTCAAGTACCCACTAAGATCTGGATAGCCCTCAAGAGGTTGGGGAAAATGCGAAGCTTAAGTATTAGGTTTAAGGCTTAGGGATTATTTGACCTCGTTAACTGACCTCTGGTTTGCGGGACTCGGCAACCTAAGCACCCCAACCCACACACAGTCTGGTTCAGTGCACCTAAGTATCAAAATCACGCAAATGCGTTAAACTTGCTTTGAAAAAATGTTACCTAGATTAGGAGCAGTTGATCAACACAAGTTGATTTGGACGAGTTCCCGGTGCAGAGAGGCGGGAAATTCCCCTCGAAGATGCGCAATAACATATCGTCTCCTCAGTGCTTGTCTCCTAGGATATCTACATATCCTACCGGGGGCATGTAAACACCTTGTGCTGGTTCGGATGCCATGGGTGGCATTATCTTGAAATGTCGATTCCTAGGGTCTGGATTTAGCTACAGAACGCCATGGGTGGGATTATCTCGAAATCTCGAAAGTTAGGGTTCTGGGGTTGCCATGGGTGGTGCTATCTCGAAGCATCGATTGCCAGGGACCCTGCGAGGATTGATGGTGGGGACTAGGAATCCGATATAGATCGTGTTATAAAGCTAATCTGAAGCTAGAAATAAAAAGAAAAGAGAGAGAAACTCTCCAAAAATAAAGAAAAAATCCTCTCTTTCTGACAAAAATGCACTGCAAACTGAATATGGGCTAAAACATGTTACAAGCACAGGTACTTTAACCGTGGAATTCAATGAACCTTAGGTTAGTTCCTGTGGGCCTTAGAAACCTTCGCAGTAGACTGAGGCTAGAGCAGGTCAGGTCCGGATCTTGGTTGGTACTTGAGTACCTCTAGGCCTACTATCGGCATTCTAACCTAATCTACAAAAGAAAGCGCACATCAAAGTTTTAAGCATCAAAAGTTTTATGGTCTAGAATCAAAGTTAATACCTTGAAATTTTGCTAAGGTACTAGCAAAAGCTAGATATGGAGGTATGATGGGAACACAATCATGTGCCATAACTAGCTCATTTTGACCCATTTAAATCAGTAAATGCTCCTACATATCTGCTAGAGAGTCACAAGTCACTACATAATCATTCTGAGGGAAAAATAAGAAACTAGGGTTAAAACTGCCATTTTACCAGCTTATCAAGAATGCAGAACAACTACAGGTTTTCTCAGGGGTTGAATAAAGGTCAAATGATCTTAAAAAGATAACAAGTGGGGTAGAACAATCAGAAAAAGGGTTTGCATGTGTTCTGAGAATTAAATGACTTTTTGAAACCTTATAAACAGACCCGCTTAATTAACTGAGGTTCTAATTAGGGTAAAATTCACCTAAACCCTCTAAAATTCATACAAAAATATTCTCTAGGGTTTGGAACTTTCAATTTGACCATCAGAACCCGTTTTGACCCAGGATAGTCATAGACAGACATTTGCCATAATTTGGGTTTTTGCATATATTATCCAGTCAAACGTGGTCAAACCAAAATTCAACTTTACCATTGGATTCCTTAGGTCTAAATTAGATTTGTACTAAAATTTGGACCTAAGATGAGTTTGTCTTTACCTAGTTTGCAAATTGGTCCTATCTAATTACATTTTTGCCCATAACTTTTAAAATATTTTCAAAAAGGATCCTAACTTTATCATCATTCTCACAAAAAGGTCCCTGTCACCATTAAACCTATTCCTATTAGCTCCAGAGACCTTAAAAAGGAATGAACTCCCTGATTTCTTGACGAATCCCTTTCAAATTTGAAAGGGAAGTTCATTAAGAAATTCCCTTTCTTTTGAACCTGATCTTAAGCCTTAAAACCTACCCAATATCTCATGCGAATGCATGATGTTCGCATGAGAGATTTGGGTAACATGAAATTCTCAAACTCTGGTGAGCTTACCAAGTTTGGGAAGTTTGCTTCCTAAGCTCTAACTATCCTCCTGAGGTCTATAAAAGCACCTCCTGCTCATACCGAACTCCTCAAGCTTGAATTCGATTGGAGTAACCCTCAAATTCTTCTCTCCTCCTCCGGTCGAATTGCTCTTCAAGCTCTGGAAACCCTCCTTGCCTCCCCTCATCATCTGACTACAATACCAGCGGCAGATTCTTCTTCCTTTCGTTCTTTCGCGTCGAGTAGCACCCGCCGACGTCCCTACCTCCTTCATCCTCGCCGTCCACCCCTTATCAGAGCAGCTTCATCTCCGGCGTCGGCCATACTGCAACCGGTGCCAACTCTACTCCCCGTCGTCTGCGACCTCTCCTAAACAACTCCACATCCTCCACTCTTCATTTTCAAACACTCGCCACTCTGTTTCAACCGCCGACATGCCCTCCATGACTTCATCTTCCACCTTACCGGCAGACCTACGACGAGCCCTAGCGGCTTCCACACTTGCCCAACCGCGCCGCTTCCACGCTCCTCACCATCTCCTCCACTCGCTGACTAAAACCCCTCAAGTAATTGAGGGGATTAACCTCTCTATCACCCCCCTCGACTCACGCACTCTCACACACAATCCGCAAGGTCGACAGGCCTCCACATCCACTTGTACGCGACGCCACCACCACAGTTGCATTCCCTTATGTCCGGCGAAGCACTTGAGCACTTCTGATGTGGCCATGAGGCCGTGTTCATGTTTTCAGGGTCCAAACTCTAGCCTCCATTAACGGAACATCTTCAAGCAAGCTTCAGCAGTGTTCATGAAGCTCCAACGCCAAGGACACACTCCAGGTGAAGCGGAATTCACCCAGGTAGAGGCGCAGGAGATCAATTGGGTGCTTTGACTGTGTCCCAGACCTCAATTGGAAGGATTCTCCTTGCTGCAGATGCACAAGAAGAAAATGGCATGGTTTAGTCCCACATCGGAAGCGTCAGAGTAGTTGAAGGCACATAAATTGAAAAAGTCGTATAGGCTTATCGCCTCAGCACGCACGCCTCACGCACCTCATCTACGGCTTTGACCCCGCGGATCTGGTCGACCCGTTAACCCGCCTAACCTAAGCACTCCTCGGCTGCTACCCACTGCAGGCAGCCCTGGTCTCGGGTGCACGTGTACCCGATAACCTGATTGCCCATTGAGAGACCCTGGGAGGGTGGAGCCTAAGAGAGAAAGAGAAGGAGAGATCGCGTGGGGTAGGGGGAGGGTTTTGCTCTCTTGGAAGTTGGCTGACAGTTAGCCAATTCAAGAAGCCCCCCCCCTTATAAAGAGGCTGAACAGAGAAGGAAGAAGGAGAAGGCTTAAGTGAAGAGGAAGAATAAGAGAGGGAGCCACAGCAGAAGAAACAGAGAAGAAGAAGAAACCAGCAGAAGAAGAAAAGAAAATCACCCTATATTGATACTTTAATTGCATATATTTGAGATTTGGTTTAAGAGTTATTTGTGAGGAGTAATTGGTGATTCAAATCACCATTTTACTCCATTCTTTCTACATATTAATTCTGACATGATTCTTATTGCAATCTTTATACTTGATTTAAATTGTGTTCTTGAGCTTTAAATTCCACATTGCTCCCTGTGTTTGACTTCAGAACCTTTTTTGAGTAATAAAATTTATTTGTTTGAGTGCTATTTTGGCTATACTAAAACACGATAATCTTAAAACACCGATTTATCGCTTAAACATTTATCTAATTAACTTAATAACTTAATTACCTACAATAAATACATAAATAAATTAATATACAGGTATCATACTGTATATAATAATTAGTTAAGTATGTATGTACAGTGATATATATGGTTATAGGTATGTACATAGTTATTTATAATTACTTAGTATTATACACATTTATTCATATATAAATTAATATATAATTATATAATAAAGTTATATATACAGTAAATCATCCTAAATATTTATTTAAATATATAGAATACAATTATAATTTATTTATGTACATTATTTACATATATTACAATATTTACATATAGATTAGTCTTAAGTTATATTTACAAGTATAAATACAGTATACATGATATTTTTAGGTATTTTTGAGTATTTTTCAATTTTTATGGTATTTATATATTCTATAGGGGTTAGAGAGAGAAGAATTCTTTTTGTGATTTTTAGATTTGGTTCTTTTATTGAATTTCAAAGTAGATCGAACCGTCGGCTGATATGTTCCACTAAGTCAAAGGTTTAGAATACTTTGCAACTTTGCATATACTTAAAAAAATACCTGATCTTATTAAAGACATGTTTATTTTACTTTTTTATGAATTTTTTATAATTTTTATTTATGTACAAAGCTAACCCAAAATTAGGCCTTCAAAGAGTTTTCAACAAAGAGCCTAAGGTACTAAAAAGGATTCTAGGGGCTGGAAAAGGTGTTTAAGCATTCCAAAGTGTCTAGCATAACACATGACAAGTGTTTAAGCATTTAAATAAGATTTTGACCCTTAATTTCACTCAAAACACACATTGGGCAACTAAACAAATTCAACTAGCTGACAAATGTTTCATAATAGAGATTTCGTGCCATTAACATCAGTTCTTAGCCAAATGCTTATACATGAATGCTTATAACCTTAAATTTTTGCACTACAAACAATGTCAGCTACATCATTTCTTAAATTGACCTAAGATCCATCCATTCATCTCATTACTGCTGCTATTTCAGCAGCCAAGATCTACCGAAATTCCAACTGAACTGCTGCCAGCAACTTCTGCTACTGTTGCTTCCCAATTCAGTAGCTAATGTTGCTTCCATCCTACCATTAGATTCAACAACTCATGTTACTACCACACTATGAAAACCAACAATTGCTAGCTGCTATTTCAGACTGAAATCAGCCCAGATCAAACTTGAGAAGGTCTGATCTAAGGCACAAGAATGCCCAAAACACATCTCTAACAAATCACATTTGTCCAAACTCCTTAGAAAGCAATTTCTGAAAATCTGAAATCCATTCTTGAAGATTTGAAATTCAAAGACCTAAAAAAATTCCAATGTGACCATTACCTTACATTATAGACAAAGTTAAGGGAATGGATCAAACTAAAGATCAAATTTGATTGAGACATGGATCAGAATCTCCATAACAGTCCTTAAAAGTTCATTAAAGCCCTAGAAATCAGATTGAAATCATTTTGAATTTAGTAGCCATGTTGCCCTATTATGGGCTTTAACTATGGGTTCACAAGTGATCCGATCATTGGATTTTCTTGAACAACATTGGCTGATGTTTGATGTAAATATGTTTATATCACATAAACCATCTATTTGTGCATGTTCTTAGATGTATAGTTGCATCATATATTATAAATATTGCATAACATGCATCATCTTGTATTTAGGTTAGTTGTATAAAGTTTAGGTTAATTTTCTCTTTTTTTGGTCATGTAATAGGGCAATATCATATTGGGGCCTTAGATTAAAGATCCAATTGTACGAATTTAATCGGGGCGACGATCGGAGTTCAACGACTCCAAGATCGCCCTAATCAGACTTCCATAGCATCAGATGCAGTCCGAGAAAGATCAGAGGTCAAGGGGTCAAGTGGTGCAAATCCATTCTTCAGATGACAAATCCGACCACATGAATGGGTTCGGATCAATGATCGCAACCAAATGGCGTAAAAGTCGATCCAATCTGACATCTGTGGCACCATCTACAAGACATAGAAGATGGATGGCCAAGATGGCGCCATGTGACGTGGTCGTTTCTTACCTCAACTCAGTTAATTAAGTTAATTTTACTTAATTATGAGTGGAGAAAAGTCACTTAGGTTAATGTTGAACGGTTGAATTGCTACGCTAACGTGTTTGGTTTTGGAAAGCCTGTCGTTGTAGCTTGAAAGCGAAGAATTCGTGTTCAACAAATAAAATTTATACCGAAATGAAAATTCCGGGTCGAACACAGGGAGGCAGATGTTTGATTTAAAAACTACGCGTTTCTTTTTATCGAGCACAAACTGCCGTCCGATCAAAATCCAACGCACGCCCGCGCCAGCTCACCCGCGCCCTTCGCCTCCTCGCTGCGGCTCGAACGCGCGTCCTCAGCTCGCGTAACGCCTTCGATCGCTGCGCTACGAGGCGCGGATGGTCGAGCGGGCACTTTTAGGCACGGTTGTCCACAGCCGTTGGATCGAGATCCAACGACGGAGAGGGAGCGGGTGCGGGGGCTTCAGAGATTGTATGCGGCCATTTGGGAGGCTGAGATGGCACCACGTGGCGCAATCTTGGCCGTCCATCTTCTGGATGTTGTAGATGGTGCCACGGATGTCAGATTGACTCGATTTTTGTGTTGTTGGGCTGCGATTGTCGGTCCGAATTCATCCGTGCAGTCGGATTTGTCATTTGAACTGCAGATTTACACCATCCTGGCCCTTGATCTTCTAGGGATCCCCAGTCACTATCTGATGCTACGGATGCCTGATTAGAGCGATCTTGGAGTCGTTGAACTCCAATCGTCACCCTGATCACATTCATACGGTTGGATCTTTGATCCGAGGCCCCGATAAAATGTTTTCCCTGTCCAAGCACATAAAAGGAGACAATTAACCTCCATTTTATTCAAACTACTCTAAATGCAAGATGATGCATGTTATGCAATATTCATATCATGAAATGCAATCCTATGCTTAAGAACATGCATAAATAGAAATCTTAAGTAGTGTAAATGTGTTTACATCATACCCCCATGCCTATCTTTTGCTAGTCCCTAGCAAAAACTATATGCTATTTATAAAGGAATTAGGTTGGATTATTTGGTCATGAGTTATTTTCAATCATTAAGAAATTGTCTACTTAGGATCTGAACTTTCAAAGACACAACAGCACCCGAGTATCAGCCAAATGCAAACCGCCTCAAGCCCTCGCCTTATTCAAAGAAAAAATTTCTTTTTCTCTTTTTACTCTTTTCTAATTTTTTTGGATTTTCAAATTTTAGGGTTTAAGAGTGGCTTTCTACGGCCATTCAACTCACCCAAGATTTGATGAGAACCCTAAGTTTTAAGCATCTTATTGTGATTGTGATAGCCTCGTTGATCGGTAGTTAAAACAGACTTCGGGTTTCTACGCCTCTAGGTGACCTCAAAAAGAATTCTGCCTAAAGGTGTATCTTTACAACTGGTAGCTTTCTCCCTAGTTTTATTTTTTTAACGGGGTCAACACAAGGGTGAATCCAGTGTATATCTCCTCGGTTATTCTACTTCTCTGCTTCTTCCTAAGTGTTTTGGAAATTTTTAGTGCATTTATTGAGCTGGGTTCTGGAAACCAGTCGATGAGCTATTACCACCGACAACTTGCCAGCCATACTCGTGTGGCGAAGTGTGGCTTATTTCTTTTTTTTTTCTTTTCTCCTTTTCTTTTTGATTTTTTTTCTCTTTTAAGTAGGTAGCTTTCCTGGTCTAAGATTTACCTAAGGGCAAGAAAAAGAGAAAGGTCCAGTGACTGGGCTCTAGACAACCTACCTATAGGCTGTTACCCATGATAACTTGCCAGCCATATCACTCTAGAAGGTTCATTAGCTACCCAATTTCCGCTAGAATCGCTGAACAACGAGTCAGTGCAAAGAAAATGTGTAGATGCTTAAAACTCAAAATTTTCTCAAATCAGAGGGAGGGTTGATAAGTCGTGTACTTATCACCCAAACTTATTTACTCCAATTAAAATAAAATTTAGGTTGGCGAGAACTCGAAAAACAAATCCACATTTTAGTGGATACACGGGCTAATTAAGTCCAAAGACCTGAAGGGTCTTTGTGTTCAAATCATAATGTAGTATTTCTTAAGATTGAAAATTTTCTTAAACCCAAACTCTCTTTCCTAATTCCGAATTTTTTTTTATAAAAGAAAATAAAATAAATCTACGGAGCTGACGAATGAATTCAGAGATGAATGTCCACCCCCCCATGCCTATCTAATGCAATATCCTCATTATATTAAAAAGACATAAAACAGAGTGGAAAAGCGTAGAAAGCACCTGAATTGCGTGAATACCAAGTCCGCTCCGAGATGAAAACTAAAAAGAACTGTATATGTGCTGAGTTTAGTGCCTTCAACTAGGCACATTATACAAAGACGAGAAATGAAGAATTCACAAGTGCAGGTCAGAATCAGAATAAACAGAAGAATCCTCTGACCTATCAACAGAGGTCCACAGATGTGGACCAGATTGTGGTGTAGACCCATCCCCCATAATCGAGAATATCTTAGGTTCTGGATAAAAATTACCCAAAACCTAAAATCAAAATGCAAACGGGGTCGGGCCTGCGATTTATGAGGATGCAACCCAAGACCAAAAATTCGGGTTACAGAGAATTGAAGCTCAAAAGGATAATCGTTGAATGTGTGCTTGGGTTTGACATCCTCAAAACAAATGTCGTAAGGGTTCTGATTTGATGGTTTCAGCTTAAAAGGAACCCTTCGACTCAATCTTCCATTTCCTCCAAAATTAACTTCCCAAATCAGAACTTCCTAGCTCCTATCCTCCTCATTCAGCATGTCGAATTCCAGGACCTCTTGTATATTAATCACCCCATCTGAAATCTCCAAGTCTAAGTGATGTGGTAGAATCAAAATTGACTTTGGTCTAATTATCTCAGAATTAGAATCATCAATAAGCTCAACGGGGTGTAATTGACAATCAGGGCATTGAATTGAATCATCCAGAAAATGTAATTCTGGATTCGTAATGTGTGCCCTAAGATCAGTTTCCTCAATTATTGGGCTATCAAATGATCTATTAAATTCCTCAGGCCCAATCGTCTCACAAAAATCATGTTCTGAAAACTCGTGTGAGACTTCACAACTTGAATCTTCACCATCAAAGAAATCAGGATCCGTATCAATGTATGTCCCAAAATCATTTGTCACTTTCTGTTCCAAGGAGACATACGTTTCCTCGTAACCCGGCTCAGGGATCTTAGGTGAAGAAATCAGATCATCCTTAATTGGTTGCTTTAATTCAATCTGGTCCCCCCCAACAGGTGCTTGAGCAGGTTCTGTCATTGGCTTTCCTGAAGAGGGTTCATCCCAAGAATGAATCCAAGAAACCACGAATCTCATCCTCAATTTCACTAATTTCCCAAGTAGAAACTCACCCGGGTTCTTATCCATAACATCCTAGAGCCAATCCAAGAAAGACTTGTTGAAATCATCAATCATTTCAATCAGGGGCTCCAATCTCTCAATGCAAAGTGTTGGCTAAACTTCTAAAGATTGAATGACATTCCTCAAGTTAGCCAGAACCTTATCTTGAACCTGGTTAACCTGAACCAAATGAGTTGGTTCAGGGTTGGGCGGGTTTGACATCAATGCAGAGGAATTAACGAATTGAGATTCGTTATACCCTTCCTGATAATATGTCATTTCAGATTGTTCAAAAGATGGTGATGACCTAAAGGCAGTGAAATCAGAGGATGGGTAAAGATCGGTGTATCCTTCTTGATTGTAGATCGTATTAGGTTGTTCATGAAACGAAGATGATCTATAATCGATGTAGCTCTGAGAAGGATAGAAATCAGAATCAAATTGTTCAGGGTTAGACCCTAAACACAGAGGTCTAGAGCTGTATCCCCGATCTGAATTATCCCAACTAACTGATGGTTGATTACAGTATGAGTCGGGATAATCGTCATGTTGAGGATAATTCACAACAGGAGGGAAAGAACGGGAATGCGTGAAATATGTGGAAGGATTCATGAGATACGGGAGGAAGAAAGGTACCCTGTAATACAAACAATCAAACTTGTCCTTAAATGGGTTAGCTTAAAGACCTACAAACTCCCAAAACCCGTCTTGAGATAAAGGAACGATTTTATCTACTTTCGTCTGTTCAATCCAACTAGTTAGAAGGAGGGACTGGGGAGAAGGTTCTTCCTTTGGCTTGCGCCTCCGGTTCCTAGTGTACCCCCTAGCCACGATCGTTTGATTCTGCTCCCCTAGCTAGACATAAGATTGAACAGTAGAAACAGACTAATCGAAAATAATCTCGTTTTGGGTTCTAAAGAGCGAGTCCAATCCTTAAGGCCAACGTCTACTCTGTTTTATTTAGGGCTAGGTTTCAATGTGCTTTGGAATGTGATGGGCCCTTTAAATGGGTTGTGCGCTTAATGATTGATTGATTTGTGTGTGCGTGCACAACCAATGGTTTTCAAGCAAGATTATTTTTGATGAGGTGAATTTTAAGGTTCAAATCTTGCTTAGTAGTTTTTAGGATTCAACTTTAGGTGTTTTCAAATAGGTTTCTTTGGCACACCAGGTTTTGAAAGCACGGGTGAAGATGTTTTCCTTTAAAGGTTAAAAAGAATGTGGAGTGCTTGGTAAATCCCTAAAAGTTAAACCTAATTGGCAGCTACTTGATGAGTTGATTTTAATTGAAGTGGTGCGGCCCAATCAAATCAAACAATTGGCCTGTTGCACCACTTTATTAGGCACACAAATGATTACCTAATCTGATTTCTACTCAATTATGTGTTTGGATGTGTGTACCGGCTCCTAAGATCGGTTTACCAGTTGAGTTAGAAAATCAGATGAGGTTGTGTACCTCTGTGAGATTTTTTTTTAATTTTTCTTTTTTTAATGTGGGGGTTGGGGTGAGTATGGGTGTCAAACAACAAACAATCTAACCTTAGAGTTTATAAAAACACCTAGGTTGATTGATGTTTGAGTTATTATGTGATGAAATGAAATCTAATGGGTGGGAGGTGGGGCATAACTCACAAAACCTTCTACAGCACTTTACTCTGATCTACCGCTTTTGCCTGTCTCGAAAGAGTACCTGCAATCACAATAAGAAAGGAGAAAAGTGAGGTAAATGATTTGTAAGTTAGAAAATGCGAAGAGAAACCAAAGAGCGTCGCCTCCCCGGCAATGGCGCCAAAATGTTGAACGGTCGAATTGCTACGCTAACGTGTTTGATTTTGGAAAACGTGTCGTTGGAGCTTGAAAGCGAAGAATTCATGTTCAACAAATAAAATTTATACCGAAATGAAAATCCGGGTCGAACATAGGGAGGCGGACGTTTGATTTAAAAACTACACGTTTCTTCTTATTTGTCATGAAGTAATTCAATTTAAAACTATCTAATTATTTACAATAAATAGAAGAGAGAGAGAGGGTAAGAGAGAGAGAGAATATTACACATAGAAATCAAAATGAGATGTAGAATAAACAAAGAATTTATCATTAAGGAGATTATTCATTACAACTAGAAAGCATAAAACAATTGCACTAGAAAGCGATAAATTTACTCTAGAAATCATTAAAAGAATGGAGAGAGAAATGTCCTCCTCGACGATCGCTTGGAGGATGAGCAGAACTATTCTAGAAAGCAGTAAATCTATACTAGAAAGCAGTAAAAAGAATAGGGAGAGAGAAATCCTCCTCGACGGTTGCTTGGAGGACAAGCCGGACGGGACGATGCCTGGACGAAGGAGGACGAAGCAGGATGAAGCAGAAGAATGGGAACGGAGCAGCACGACGTCGTCGTCGCAGGATCCACTTCCGGAGGGGGATGAAAATTTGGACTTTATCTCGCGGGAAGCATCCCAGGTGTGGGACAAGCTTCTCTTGAGCTTTGGAGAGGTAGAGAAGAGAAGGAAGGGATGAGAATTTCGTATGGAGGGGGACTCCTTTTATAGTTGCAAGGAGTCAGGGCAAATGGATCATTACATCTTTAAAACAATAAATGAGGGGTCTTTAGTGACAGATAAAACCGTCACTAAAGCCCCAACGTGGGCGTAGTACCTGCGCCCACGCGCGCCTCCTCAGCTGCGCTCTTTCTCAACGCCCGCCCACGTTCTTTAATTCTCAGCCGTCCGATCGCGAGATCGGAATGCTTAAGATGCATCTTCGCCCGCTGCTGCACGCCCGCCCAGTGCGTACGATCGCGCGTCCTTGCCGTGCGTGCAATAACGTATGATCTCTATTGAGCTCATACAGCCATCCGATCAAAACCCGACGCACGCCCGCGCCTGCTCACCCGCGCCCTTCGCCTCCTCGCTGCGGCTCGAACTCGCATCCTCAGTTCGCAATAATGCCTTCGACCACTGCGCTATGAGGTGCGGATGGTCGAGCGGGCGTTTTTAGGCACGGCTGTCCACAGCCGTTGGATCGAGACCCAACGGCGAAGAGGGAGCGGGTACGGGGACTTCAGAGATTGTATGAGACCGTTTGGGCGGCTGAGATGGCGTCACGTGGCGCCATCTTGGCCGTCCATCTTCTGGATGCTGTAGATGGTGCCACGGATGTCTGATTGACTCGATTTTTGCATCGTTGGGCTGCGATCGTCGATCCAAATTCATCCGTGCGATTAGATTTGTCATTTGAAGTGCCGATTTACACCATCCTGGCCCTTGATCTTCTAGGGTTCCCCGATCACTATCTGATGCTATGGATGCCTGATTAGGGCGATCTTGGAGTCATTGAACTCCAATCGTCGCCATGATCACATCCATACGGTTGGATCTTCGATCCGAGGCCCCGATAAAATGTTTGCCCTGTTCAAGCACATAAAAGGAGACAATTAGCCTCCATTTTATTCAAACTACTCTAAATGCAAGATGATGCATGTTATGCAATATTTATATCATGAAATGCAATTCTATGCTTAAGAACATGCATAAATAGACATCTTAAGTAGTGTAAATGTGTTTACATCAGCTAACTCAAAATTGTGTCCTTTAGTAGTATAGGGTCGAATTAACCTAAGATTTTAGAATTTTTTAACTGGTTGAGTCTAGGTTGTTCGCTGGGAGGTATAATTCATTCTAAATTCACTACTTAAGTTTATTTTCCTTATAAGTATAGGAGGTATATTTAAGTAAATTATAGAAGCATGAATTTTGCAAAAATTGATTTAATTGAAATAGCATGCAAAATCCCATATGAAATTCTCATTTTTAATATTTAAAAACATGTAAATTTTCTATTTATTTCAAATGATTTAAGGCAAATAAGAGTTTACCTAATCAATACATGCTTTAGTACAATAATTAAGAGAAAAAAGAAATAAAAATATAACAATAAAATCAATTTCTTTTCCTTTTATTCTTCAGCCTCTCTCTCTTTTCTCTTCTTCTCTTTATCTTCTTTTCTTTTTATTTCTTTATCCTTTATTTTTCTCTTTCTCTTTCTATTTTTCTCTTATTCTCTCAATCTCTTTCCTTCTTTCTCTTCTCTTCTGCTCCTACCTTCTTCTCCCTTAGTCTTTTTCTTCAGTATTTTCCTTAACGCTTGTTCTTCTCTCTCTTTCCTTTATTGCGAGCTCTTCTCCCTTACTTAGCCTTCAGCTTCTTTCTTTTTCCTTTCCTTAGCTTCATTCTCTTAGCTTCCTTAAGCTTCCTCTGCTTCAACACTTAGCCTTCTCAGCTTCTTCATTATCTCTTCTTTTCCTTCATTCCTTTCAGTTGAACTGATTTTTTTTTCTTCTCAACCAAAAATTAGTTTTTGGTTTGCGACGAGGTTCGTTTGAGGATACACAGCACCCTGAGATCAGGGTGGGACCAGACCCTACTCGATCCTCGCCTGATTCGAGTTATCAGTTTATTTTTTTCTTCTTTCTTGAGCCAAACCAGCCCTCTCTTGAGCCGAACTGGCTCAACCGCCTCCCAGGCCTCACCCTCCCAGGGCCATCGCACACACTAGCATGCCCACATGCTATAAGCTCATAATGGTCAAATCAAATTTCACATCGAGCACTTGACGATTGAAGCGGCTATACAACAAATTCATTTTATACCTATGCGTGTACTCTGAATCTTCCGATGTGGGACTATGTATTCCCCTCCAGACCTGACTTTAAATGATGATTTCTCCCTACTCAGAGCTCCAAATCAAGCGAAATAAAGCTTGATGGAAAGTTCTAAGAAGGCTCTACAAGATTACAGGGTCAATTTAAGGTTCAAAGGATGTTTTCCTCTTCGATTTGAAAGGCGATATTAGGGGGTTCCTACGAGTAAAATATTGCCTGGAAGTGGTTTTTCTCATTCAAAGTCCTCAAACTGGACTTTCTCTCCTAGTGAATGTTCTAAATAGGTTATACAAATAATTTCGCAGCTCCTGGAATGGGTTTTAAGCTCTTGAGAGCTTCAGGAAACACAGAGAAGCTTCGAGCTTCATTGAAGGCTTCAGAGACTGAAGTTAGGATTAAGAAAGATGTAACAGACAACTAAGATCAATTTCAATTGATTAAAATAGCTTCTAAGGGTTGTTACAAGCTTGTCTGGGTAGGATTCATGATCAAAACTCATCAGAAACCCACTATCAACAGTTTGGGTTCAAAAACAACCCAAACTGACAGGTTGCTAATTCCAACAAATTTACAAGTCTGAGCTCACTTAAATCTCTCTCAAATCATTCAACAAGATCTCAGAAACAATTATAACTCATCAATTCCTCAAATCGAGCTTAGAATCAAAATTTCCTCTTTAGGTTTGACTAAAAGGCTTAAAATTTGACTTTCTGATTAAAGCCTTTTCTCAAGAAATTAAAGCCTTGAGTAGGATCTCTTCATCCTCAGGAACTCACTCAACCTCTTAAACAGATGTTTTAACCCTAGAAATTAGGGTTCTAGGCTCATCGCCTGAACTCTAAGAATGCTTTGTTCGACAGAGAGAATGGGAGGTTACTACACTAATTTGAGGATACGGACAGCTTCAGTGCATGGCACTAATGCTTCTGGAGACCTTAAGTATGACAATTGATCTTCTGTACAAGCTTCTCCAACTCCGCCGAGGTTGGAGAAGAAGACATCTCACTTATAGCTCCAGTGGCTAAAATTCCAAATTAAAGACCTCAAACTACTCAATGATCAATATCATATCAATCTAGAGCTTCTCAACAAATTCTAAAGGCTAAAGCTCAAAAATGGCTCGCCGGAGCTCCGGTGAGTCCAGAAAAATTCAAAATCATGCACAGAGAAGTGAATTGTGCCATTTTTGATCTAAAAAAAGGATCTTGAGGTTCAGGAACTCGTTAAATTCTTCAATTGATCATTAAAATTAGGATTTAACAGTGAAATCCATTTTTAAAGATTCTGAATTGGTTGAGGCTTAAGACTTAGTCTCCCACTCAAATAAGTGGTTGAGACAAGTCAGAATGTAATTGAGATCATAAATACTTAATTAATTTTAAGTTTTAATTACTCCTGAGCTGCCATTGACAGTGAGCTTAGGAGCTTAAATAGAATTAGGTTTTTAAGTTATGTATAGAATTTAATCAAATTAAGATAATAATTAGGATCCTTAGATGATGAGTAAGCGATGGAGGATCCATGAGTGTGAATCTAAGCTCAGTTATTGCCACCATGGACAGTGATAGTAGCTGTTGACGGTGGTTATGAATTAGGCGAATCAGTGATAGCATTAGTGTTTTAATGGATTAGAAGTGATCATGAGTGATAGAGGAAGGTGGACAGTGAGTTCAAAAGACAAAACAAGAGCTCTAGCAAGCTCAAGGAGCTTGCTGGGGTTGAAGAAGGTGAAGTCTGGAATCTAAAATTGCGACTAAACTATGTAACTAACTACCTAAACTATCCTACTCCTACTCCTACTCCTACTTACTGTTACCTAGACGAGGGGGTCAAAGGGACTCTGTCGACAGCTCATGACGGAGGATGAAATCAGAGGGTATAAGAAAGATCTCCGGTAGGTGAATTTGGATGGAGTAGAGGATCTCCTTGGTTGTCGCCTTTGTCCAGAGACGCAGCAAACCTCGGCGAAATTCCTTAGCTGATCAGGATGAATGGAGGAAGTCGGAGGATGATGTGGAAGATCGTCGGAGTTGCAGACGAATAGCCTATTGGGTCAGCTCAGTGATAGAAGAAGGAAGGAACCCAACTTACAGAAATCAAGGGGGTGGGGGTCTATTTATAGTTGATGGTGATGAAGAGGGCGGCGGTGTCTGGACGAAGGAGAAGCTAGGGGAGGTTAACCACCGGCGTCGTCTCCGACGTTGGTGAGGTTAACTCCCACCTAAAATTTGGATAAGAATCATCTAGATCGATGGATGAGAATGGTATGGTGAGCACAAGCTCCAGGAGCTTGGAGAAGGTGGAACGACGTCGGATGTGCGGTGATCGAGTGGTGGAGACACCCTCTGTCGTCAGTCGTCCAACCAGCTGAAGGAAGAAGAAGAAGACAAGGACCTATTTGCGATGAAATATAAGGACCTATATGAAAATTAAGAACCCGAATGAAATGAGTAGTAAGGACCTAAATGTAAACCCTGGTTTTAAAGGTTTATTTTAACTTAGATCTTTTTCAACTTTTTATATATGATTATAAATAAGGTAATTATTATGTTTTCACCTTGAATTTACATTTTTGACCTTTCTAGGTTAATTTATTAAATTAGGTAAAGTTACTTAAGTTATTATATACTTAAGTATACATTATGTTTCAATTACTTAACTTATTAATTAAAGGAATGATTAATAAGATCTCGAGTCCAATTATTAATTAGATTATTAATAATATTAATTGAATGATAAAATATCATTTTTAACTTATTTTAAGGTCCTCCACTATATATCCCTTATTTTATAATTAACCCTTATATATTTATATCCTTAGCTAATTAACTAGGAAGACCAGTTAATTAGGGGTAATTAGAGATCATGATGAGTCTCTCATCATGGAGCCATCTCAGCCGCCCAATGGACCCAAGGACTTGCTGTTGCCTCTCTCTCCTCAAATTTGATTGATTAATCTCAGCGGTTGGATCAGGATCCAACGGTTGAGAGAGCTCGTGGATATTTTCCTCTTCGCAATGATCTGAGCAGATGGCACATTGGTAACGCACCTGTGGGTGACACGGAGGTCGCATGTTCGAGAGCGGGTGCGGGCCAACTTTGGCCGTTGGATCGAGGATGAACCGCGACAAGAGCAGCCACGTGGCATCACCAGATCACGTAGATCTCGAATGCGCCATGCATGCGAGATCAGACATGAGCACGTGATGAGGTGTGGTACGTTTAAGCCATCTGATCTCACGATCGGACGGCTGAGATGGCGAGATCATGAGCACGCGTTGAAGAAGGTAGTAGGCAAGAAGGCGACGGGTGCATGCGCACTAAGCCCACATTTGAGGTCTTTAGTGACGCCTAAATCCGTCATAAAAGACCTTGAATTAATGTTTTAAAGTTTAAAATGACTAAATTTCCCTTAATCCGTACAACTATAAAAGGACACCCCTACCACTCAAATTCTTCATCCCTTCCTCTCTCCTCTCACCCCCTCAAAGGCTCTACTAGCTAGTCCCAAACCTGGGATGCTCCATTAGAGATATAAAAATAATTTTCCATTTTCTCACCTCCTTCGTGGAGCATCCCGCGTTGTCTTCTCACCGTCGTTCGGAAAGCGGATCCCGCTGCGACATTGCCCTACCCCATCCTCCGTCGTCTGTCATTGTTCTCCTTCGTCCTGCATCTTACAACCTTCATTTGGGCTCTCCGTCAACGCGGCTCGTCCTCTAAGCAACCGTTAAGGAGGATAATTTCTCACCTCCCTTCTCTTTACTGCTTTTTTAGTAGATTTAAGGCTTTGTAGTTCTAATATTTTCAGCTTTCTAGTGTAGTGATTAGTTGTAATGAACATTACTCTGTGGTTATGAAATCCATGTTTATTCTATCTTTATTTTGTCTTTATTTGTATTGTTCTCTCTCCTTCTTCTATTAATTATTCTTTAAGTAGATAGCTAGTTTAGATTTAATTCGACCAGCTAATCTACTTCATGACAACAAATAAAATGCGATTTTTGATCAAATGTTCGCCTCCTTGTGTTCGATCTAGAATTCCTTTTGAGTTTCGGTTAAAATTATCTGTTGATGGATTTTTCTCGTAAATTACGCTACAACGACGGGTTTTCAAAACTCAATTTTCCCAGATTTTCCACTTCAACAATGTTCAAGAAGATCAAAGGATCCCATAACAACCAATGGGTCATTATTTTGACCTCCAATCAGAAATTCTGATTTTCCTTAGCTAAACTACCCAAATGCAAGGCTCAAATTAGGCAAATACTCATCTGAGCATCAAAATTAACTTAAAACACCTCAGAATCCTTGTATTATACCTAATTCAACTCAATAAATACTTGAATCACTCGATTAAATTCGTTTAAAACAAATTGACTTCAAATCGTAAAATTGGGCATGAAATTCAATTATGAAAGAATCAAGCAAATCAGTTCAATTAAAACCAGATTGAGGGGTATTGAATGCAGAAAACTACGCGATCGAAGTTGGTTATGAAAAATCCGTCGTTGTAGTTTGATTTGCGAAGAAATCCATCAACAGATAAAATTATACCGAAATTCTAAGAATTCTGGGTCGAACACAGGGAGGCTACGTCGAACTAAAATCAGCGATTTATATTTTTTTTGTATTTTTGTTTAAAAATGAAATAATTGCAATGGAATAGGTATAAACAATGAAAGAGAGAAATTAGAGAGAGAGAACAATCACTTGATATAATCAGAATGTTTTTACAACTAGAAAGCAGGAAATAATTACAACTAGAAAGTGGAAAATTCTATTCTAGAAAGCGATTAAAAAGAATTGAGAGAGATGCTATCCTCCTCGACAAATGCATGGTGGGCGAGCCAGACGGAGTGACACCTAGAAGACGGAGGACGAAGTGGGAAGGAGGACGAAGCAGGAAGAAGCGTGAGCGAGGTAGCACGTTATCGTCGTCGTGGGATCCACTTCTGGAATAAGGCGAGAAAATTGGATTTTGCTCTTAGAATAGCATCCCAGGTGTGGGACAAGCTTATCTTGAGCTTTGGAAAGGGAGAGAAGTGAAGGAAGGGATGAAGAAGAAGTGGAGGTAGGGTCTCCTTTTATAGTTGTAGGAATTGGGGGCAAATTTGTCATTTCAAGTTTAAAACATTAATATCAAGCCTTTAGTGATGGATTTATCCGTCACTAAAGGTCTAATCGTGGCCGACGTGCGTGTGCCGCGCTCGCCTCTCCACCTGCCGTGCTCAAAATGCCCACTCACGTTCTTCAAATCTTAGCTGTTTGATCGTGAGATCGGACGGCTTAGATTTCTCCTCACGCGTGCCTTTGTCTACGCCTTCATCGCGCATCAGCATGCTATTGGGCGTGCGTGCTGTGCATTAGATCGCGCATGCATGCTATTGGCTGATCCAAGCTGCCCGCAGCCGATCGCACAATCACGATCACTTGCCCGTGCACTGCTGATTGTGAGTCGAACGCGCATTGCACGCTTGCGCAACACCGCTCGATTGCTGTGATGCGGCGCTGCTTTGTCATGGTTACACATTACGTGCACGCACTTCACGACCGTTGGATCAAGATCCAATGGCCCAGATCATGCCTCGCCGTGCCTTCAGAAGATGGGGAGCGATGCTGTGGCTGATTTGGGCAGCTGTGATGGAGCCACGTGGTGCAATCTTGGTTGTCCATCTTCTTCATGTTGTAGATGGTGCTACGGTTGTCGGATTGGATCGATTTTCGCTTTGTTAGGCTGCAATCATCGACTCGAACCCATTTGTGCGATCGGATTTGTCGTCTGAAGTGCGGATTGGCACCATCTTGGCCCCTGATCTTTAGGCTTCCTCGATCTTTATCTGGTGCTACAGATGTTCGATTAGGGCGATCTTGGAGTCGTTGAACTCTAATCGTCACCCTGATTAGATCCATACAGTTGGATCTTCGATTTGAGGGCCCGATTCAAAATCATCCTGTCCCTGACCATAAAAGGAGACAATTACTATATAATTTGTACAACTTGACCTAAATGCTTGATTATGCATGTTATGCACTATTTGCAATGTATGATGCTAATATGACACTAAGAACATGCATTAATAGACATTTTTGGCTATTTAGATGTATGCACATCACACCCCATGCCTCTCTTTTGCTAATCCCTAGCAAAAACTGCATGTTATGTATAAAAGAATTAGAGTTGAATTACTCGGGAACAAGTGAAATTCAACATTAAGAAATTTTTACTTAGGACTTGAACTTTCAAAGACACAACAGCACCCGGGTATCTTCCAAAATGTAGACTGCCTCAAGCCCTCGTCTTATTCAAGGAAAGATATCTTTTTCTCCTTATTCTTCTTTTCTAATTTTTTTGATTTTTGAGTTTAGGGTTACAGAATGGCTTTCTACGGCCACTCAACCTACCCAAAACTTAATGAGAACCCTAAGTTCTAAGCATCTTTTTGTGAAAGTGATAGACTCATTGATCGGCAATCAGAACGGACTTCAGGTTTCTACTCCCCTAGGTGACCTTAAAAAAATTCTACCTAAAGGTGTATTTATACAATCGGTAGATTTCTCCCTACTTTTCATTTTATAGGGTCAACACAAGGGTGAATCCAGTGTATATCTACCCAGCTTATTCTACTTCTCCGCTTCTTCCTAAGTGTTTTAGGAATTTGACGTGCATTTCTTGAGCTGGGTTTTGGACAACCTACCAATGGGCTGTTACCCACGATAACTTGACAACCATACTCGTGCTGGGAAGTGTGGCTTATTTCTTTTGTTTTCTTTTTCTCATTTTCTTTTTTTTTTCTTTTTTTTTCTTTTTCTTTTTTTTAAGTAGGTGGCTTTCCTTGTTTAAGATTTACCTAAAGATAGCAGGAAAAGAATGATCCAGTGGCTGGGCTCTGAGCAACCTACCTATGGGCTGTTACCCACGATAACTTGCCAGCCATACCACCCTAGAAGGTTCATTAGCTACCCAATTTCCATTAAAATCATTGAACAACGAGTCAGTGACGAATAGTGTGTAGAAGCTTTAGACTTAAAATTCCCTCAAATCAGAGGGCAGGTTGATAAGTAATGTACTTATCACCCAAACTTATTTAATAAACTTAAAATAGAATTCAGGATGGCGAGGACTCGATACACAAATCCACATTTTAGTGGATACCTAGGCTGATTAAGCCCAAAGACCTGAAGGGTCTCAGTGTTCAGATCCTACTGCAATATTTCCTAAGATTGAAAAGTCCTAATGCCCAAGTATTCTTTCCTAATTCAATTTTTTTTTATGTATATAAAAGAAAGCAAGTAGAATTTACAAGAATTCCACAGAGCTAACAAATTGATTCAAAAATGAATCCACCCCCGCATGCCTAGTTGATGCAATGTCCACATTGAGAATAAAGACATAAAAGGAAGGTAGAATGTAGAGGATATCACCTGAATATGATGCTTGGGTCAACTCTGAGTTAGATTGTACAACTATTGAGTTTAATGACAACAGCTAGGTGAAGTCCAGCCAAAAAGATCACAACATGACGAGAGCAACTGTGTCTGAGATAGGTTATGGAACAATACGGTCAATAAAAGGCTTCAGACGTTGACCGTTGACTTTGAATGAATTACTCGTCTTTGGGTCAGAAATCTGAATGGTCCCATTTGGAAAAATCTGATCGATGATGAACGGGCCATTCCATTTTGACCTAAGTTTGCCAGGAAAGAGCTTAAGTTGAGAATCGAAGAGCCAGACCTTCTGGTTTGGCTCAAAGCTCTTGCAGGATATCAATTGGTCATGAAGAGCTTTGGTCCGAGCCTTGTAGATCTTGGCATTCTCGTATGTGTCATTTCTAAGCTCCTCCAACTCAGATAGTTGGGGTTTCCTGGTCTTTCTGGCAAAACTTAAATCCAGATTGCACTTCTTGATTGCCCAGAATTCCTGTTCAAGGACGTTTCTGTGCGGATTTAAAGCGTATTATGTTGTAGTATAACCGACAAAACGTTCGAACAAATACAAAGTTTTTATTACTCGAAGACCGGAGTATCCGAGGTCGAACACAGGGAGCAAATGGAACTTACCACTAAATCAAAATGTAATTGAACACTCTAATTTACTCAAAATATCAATTCAGGTATGAATGTATGCGATTAAAAGGAGTTAGGGCAAGAAAATATGAAATTGGACGTCTGATCACAAGATCAGACGTCTTAAAAGCATTTCTCCTTTTCTTCTTGATTATTCTTCTTCTTCTGCTGCAGTTTTTGCTCTTTCTTTTCTTCTTCTATTCTCTGCAAAGTCTTCACTTGGCTTCTCTGTGCCTTTGCTTCTGGCTTGCTCTTTCCTTTCTTCTTCTGCGAAGGCTTCTTTCTTGCTTCTTCTTCTCTGCTGCAGTTTTTGCTCTTCTATTCTTCTCTGCCGTTCCTTCTTCTTTCTTTCTTTTCCTTCTCGCGGCCAAGTCCTTCTCCTGCGATCAGCTTGCCTGCACAGGAGCAAAACCTAACCCTTCTCCCTCTACCCGCGCGTCTCTCTATCTCAAGCAATTCACTCAGACCGCTCTACCAGAGCCACAGTCTTAATCGGGTCGGATCGTACCCGGGACCAGGCGCACCTGCAGGTGTGTGATGCGCGAGGAGTGCGTAGGTCTAGGTCGGGTCGGATCCGCCAGGTCCGCGTGGTCAGGCCGCGGACGAGGCGGGTGGGGTCAGTGAGGGACCTCACCCCTGTGCTTTCGAGGCAGTAAACCTATATCACAAAAACTCTTTATACCATACCTGTGCCTTGAGATTCCACGATGTGGGACTAAACGTTCCGCCCTTCCTTTGCGTGCGCCCGCAGACTCTCGTGTGCAATTGCCCACGCTGAAGGCCCTGCTGGTGCTCCTTGCTGAACTCAGTCACCTCGCAACACTTGCGAGAGTCTGCTGCACCTGCCGCCTGGGAAGCCTGACGCCTGCTGCTGCTCCAAGCTTCCTGCTGCTTCGGCTGTTAATGGCGGCCGGGGCGTTCACCTGAGCTTCCACAGAACGGCCTATTGGCCCAATTAGAATAGCTGGAAACCTTCGCCGTAGCACGGCGAAGGCGGTGGGTGATGCTGCAGGTTGCCGGTCGGCCTAGGCGTGCCCGCCTAGGTCAACCTGTGGCCGGAGATGATGGGTTGTTCGGGGGGTGGTTATGGAGGTCTGGAGTGGCAGTTGTGGGGTGGAGCGAGTTCCTGGTGGTGAGGCGGAGCTCACGAGGTGGTTGGCGAGCCGTGTGGAGTGGCGGAGTGGTGTGGGCGGCTCGCCGGAGTTCGGTCGGTGATGTGGAAGATGAGGGTGGTCAGCGTCGGTCGAGGGGTAATCAGATGAGATAACAGGGGGAAAAGAGAGAGGATAGGATGGAGAGGAGTTCTAACCTAATTGTAAGGACGAAAGGGGACAGAAGGCGGACAGCAGTACTTGCTGTCGCCGGAGAAGATGACGCCCAGTGGGGGAGAACGGCGGCGACGACGGGGCTGAGGCGGCGTGCGCTGGTACTGCGCGACGCGGAGGGAGGTCAGGAAGCTAACTCTGCCACTGGTTTTGTGGCAGAGCGAAGAGGGAGGGGAGGGGGGCTCGCCGGAGCTAGCTGGGGCATTTGGTCGAGCAGGAGGAGAGGAATTGAAGGGGGAAACTCGGCCAAATCAAGCTCAGCCTCTTCGGCCGGAGTTGTGGGTTCTTATATAGGCGCTGGACTTGGTGTGCAGGGCGTGAAGGGCACGTAATTGCCTGAGGTTGGTCGCCGGAGATGGAAAGGAGTTAGGATACCCAAATCTCTCGTGCGTTCGCACGAGAGATTGGGTTCACACCAACGATTGTAATTAACTTTATAAGGAAGGGAATTCCTCAGAGAATCCTCCTTCCATTTCTGGGAGGGAATCTCTGAGGGATTAGAGAGCAATCCCTCTCCGAACCTCGCCGGAGCTCAGTTCTGCCCTAGCAATGGCGGCAGGACCGGTTTGCAAAGGAGGCGAAGAACCTAGGGGGTTCTCTGCAACGGTATTCAAAAGATAGGGACCAATTTGTGATTTGGGTGTACTAAATTGCAAAGTAGGTCAAGATGATCCCTCCTTAGGTCCAAATTTTGGTACAAACCTAATTTGGACCTAAGGAATCCAATGGAGAAGTTAGATTTCAGGTTTGACCTCGTTTGACTGGATATTTTGCGTAAAAACCCAAATTAGGTTAATTGAAGAGCTAGGACCCTAATCTAGGTCAAACTAGGTTCCAAAGGCCAAATTAAGTGTTCTAAACCCTAGAGTATGTTTTTCCATGATTTGTAGAGGGTTTACTTGCTTTTTGTTCTGACCGAAACCTTGTTAATTTAAGCGGGTCTGTTTTAGGGTTACCAAGTGTCTTTTAGTTCTTAGATTGCACATGAACCCATTTCTGATTGACTCAACCCACTTTTTATCTCATTTAGACCATTTGACCTATGTTTTGCCTCTAAGAAATCCTGTTTATCTACTGCAATGGTAAAATTACAGTTTTAACCTTTATTTCATGTTTTCTTCTCAGAGCACTTGTTCCTTCAGTTAGGCCTTCTTCTAGGTTATGTAGGAGCTTTTATCTTCTTTATTGGGTCAAAATGAGCTAGTTATGGCTCATGATGAGGCTCTCATCAATTCCCTATGTTCAATTTCTACGGGTAAATGCCATGCCTTTCCATACAACAGACGAAACGGTGACATGCCGATAGGCATTTTGTATGTCGTACAATAGGCCTAAATAGCGTCCTCAAGCTTTTGAGTCCAGTCTTTACGATCAAGCCTAACCATCTTCTGAAGAATATTCTTGATCTCCCGATTGGAGATCTCGACCTGTCCATTCATCTGGGGTGGTAAGGGTGGAGATTCTGTGATTTACCCCATATTTTGCCAATAAATTATGAAATTGGGCATTAGTGAAGTGAGAACCACCATCGCTGATGATAGCCCTCGGAATCCCGAATTGACTGAAGATGTTCTTCTTGACGAAATCGATGACCACCTTGTGGTCATTGGTTAAGGTGGGAATGGCCTCAATCTACTTGGACACATAATCAACAGTGACAGGAATGTACTGGTGTCCAAATGAAGGGAGGAAGGGTCTCATGAAATTGATGCCCCAAACGTCGAAAATTTCAATGGGAAGAATCGGGTTTAAGGGCATCATGTCTCTCTTGGTTATGCTCCAAAGTGCCTGCATTGGGAACATGACCTCGAGAATTCCTGGGTATCCCTGAATAAAGACGGCCAAAAGAATCCAGATTACAAAATTTTTGCGGCCATCTTTTTCCTGGAGAAATGTCCACGACACGCAGATGCATAGCAGAAGTCGAGTATACTTTTGAATTCAATCTTCGAAACACATCAGCGAATAATCTGATCAGAGCTGATGCGGTACAGTTCAGGGTCCTCCCAGAAGTAATATTTGGCGTCAGATTTGAGTCTATCTCGTTGTTGCTTGGTCCAATCCTGAGGGATTTGACAAACGACCAAATTGTTTATGATGTCTGCAAACCATGGAGTTTGGACACCTGAAACAGTAAGGATAGTCTCGTCCGAAAAAGTATCTACAATCGGAATATCCAGACTAGAAGAATCACTTAAGAGTCTCGAAAGATGATCCACCACCACATTCTGTGCCCCAGATTTATCCTTGATTTCAAGGTCAAATTCTTGAAGCAAAAGAATCCATCGAATAACTTGGGGTTTGGCATCCTTTTTGGCCAAGAGATGTCTCAAGGCCGAGTGGTTGTTGTAGTATAATGGTGAGTATTCCCTCCTATCACACGGGCGACCTGGGTTAGATCCCCAGCAGTGGAGCCAAAATGTTGAATGCGGAAAACTACACGATCAAAGTTGGTTAGGAAAAACCCATCGTTGTAGTTTGATTTGCGAAGAAATCCATCAACAGATAAATTTATACCGAAATTCTAAAAATTTCGGGACGAACATAGGGAGGCTACATCGATCTAAAATCTGCGATTTATATTTTTTTTGTGTTTTTGTTTACAAATGAAATAAATACAATGGAATTGATATAAACAATGAAAGAAAGAATTGAGAGAACAATCACTTGATATAATCAGAATGTTTTTACAACTAGAAAGCAAGAGATAATTACAACTAGAAAGTAGAAAATTCTATTCTATAAAGTGATTAAAAAGAATGGAGAGAGATGTTATCCTCCTCGACGAATGCTTGGAGGACGAGTCAGACAGAGCGACGCCTGGAAGACAGAGGATGGAGCGGGAAGAAGGAGGACGAAGCAGGAAGAAGCGGGAACGAGGTAGCACATCGTCGTCATCGTGGGATCCACTTTTGGAACAGAGTGAGAAAATTGGATTTAGCTCTTAAAATAACAACCCGGGTGTGGGACAAGCTTATCTTGAGCTTTGGAGAGGGGGAAAAGTGAAGGAAGGGATGAAGAAGTGGAGGTCGGGTCTCCTTTTATAGTTGTAGGAATTGAGGGCAAATTTGTCATTTCAAGTTTAAAACATTAATATCAGGCCTTTAATGACGGATTTATCTATCACTAAAGGTTTGATCGTGGTCGACGTGCATGCGCCGTGCGCGCCTCCCCACCTGCCGTGCTTAAAATGCCCGCTCACGTTCTTCAAATCTTAGCCGTCCGATCGCAAGATCGGATGGCTCAGATTTCTCCTTACGCACGCCTTCGTCTACGCCTTCACCGCGCGCCCGCGTGCGATTGGGCGTGAGCGCTGTGTGTCAGATCGCGCGTGTGTGCTATTGGCTGATCCGAGCCGCCTACAGCCGATCGCACAGTCATGATCACTTGCCTGCACGGTGCGGATTGCGAGTGGAACGTGCATCGCTCTCTCGTGCAACGCCGCTCGACCACTGTGCTATGTGCTGCTTTGTCGCGGTTACACATTACGCACGCATGCTTCACAACCGTTGGTTCAAGATCCAATGGCCCAGATCATGCCTCATTGCACCTTCAGAAGATGGGGAGCGGTGCTGCAGCTGATTTGTGCAGCTGTGATGGTGCCACGTGGCGCCATCTTGGCCGCCCATCTTCTATGTGTTGTAAATGGTGCTACGGAAGTCGGATTGGATTGATTTCGAGTTGTTAGGCTACGATCATCGATTCGAACTCATCTGTGCGGTTGGATTTATCGTCGGAAGTGTGGATTGGCACCATCTTGGCCCTTGATCTTTAGGCTTCCTCGATCTTTATCTGGTGCTACGGATGTCCGATCAGGGCGATCTTGTAGTCGTTGAACTCCAATCGTCGCCCTAATCAGATTTATATGGTTAGATCTTTGATCCAAGACCCCGATTCAAAATTGCTTTGTCCCTGACCATAGAAGGAGACAATTACTATACATTTTATACAACTTGACCTAAATGCTTGATTATGCATGTTAGGCACTATTTACAATGTATGATGCTAATATGGCACTAAGAACATGCATTAATAGACATTTTTGGCTATTTATATGTATGCACATCTGAGGGCCTTTGTGAATTTATGGAATGAATAGGGGACACCCTAGGTGAATATTAGGAGTAAATTCAGATTCGGAAGCCAACACTTCAGATTTGAATTTAACCTTGGTGGGTGGGTTGATGATGAATAAAAATGTGAGGGAGAATCAGAAATGAATTGTTGAGTGTAGGGAGAGATTTATGAGTCTAAATGGAGGTGGGAAAACACCTCTCTAATTTGGATTGATTAGAGAGGGCAAAATCGAATCTAGACTAACTACTCCTAATCTACATTAATCAATCACTGAATTCACCATCTAAACTACACTAACAGGCACAACAACTAATCTAGAAAGCATTAAAATCTTAACTAATGAGAAGAACGAAACTTGGGGAGAAATGACAGCTGGTGGCTTCAGTGAAGAATGATGAGAGGAGCTCCGGCAATTTGAAAGCTCTCTAATGGAGCTCAAGGTCGCCCTGGGGAGTTAAGAAATCCTTAGCAGTGAGGAAGAGTCAGAGGAGGTGGAGCTTCGTCGCAACAATGGAGTAGAGGCTGATGAGGAGACGAAATCGGATTGAAGAAGGGATCGTCTCAAGAGATGTAGTAGGGAGGTGATGATGCACATGAGCTTAGGAGAGGCGATTAAATAGCTACACGAGGTGATTTAAGCACTGTTAGGTGTGATTAGTCGAGTTTAGGTTTAACATTGGGTATGAGATTGAGAGGAGCACGGGAAGGTCGAGGTCGAAAGTGCATCATTAGATGGGATTTGAGGGAGGTGACGGAGCATCGCGTAAAGGTGCAGGAATGGAGGAAAAGGATCAACTACTGGATTAAGTGCACAAGAGATCAACGGTGCCGTAGCTCTAGTTCTTCGGTGCTACAATGCACTAGCAAGCATGAGCAGTATCATGTGGTATTTGAAAAATTACACCAAGGCCTTAAAGACGAAACAATAAAAGAATTGCGAGGGAGCCCATTAGTGATAAGATTTGTAACCAAGAGGTCCTTGAGATATAACAAGGAGGTCCCTGCAACTTTCAAATATGCCTTTGTGAATTTTATGCTTAAGAAATGTGAGTGCTTAAGAACCTAAGTGTAAAGTCATTAATGTAGAGTCCTAATGATGTCCAAACACAATGAAATTTTTATTGAAGCTTAATTGAACTTTTAAGAAGTTAATTCAACCCTTGATTTGAACTTTTGAGCTCAGAAATGTATTTAATTGGCAATTTGATCATTAATTTGCATTTATTAATGGAATATCTCATTTAGTGACCTAATTATGTGTTTTTAACATCAATTTGCTATTTTAGGTCATTTTCCTTAAGTTCCACACTTAACTCGTGTTAGAACGCTTTCGTCGAATTTTAAGAAATACACATTGTAGTACAGCCAACGAAAATGATACATCATTTAAAATTTATAAAGTGCTCGAAAACAAGGAATGAGTCTGAGGTCATTCACAGAGAGAAAATATGGAATTCACAACACTAATCACAATATAGAAATAATGAGTACAATTGCAACAAATAGATATTCAATGAATAAAAATATTCTCATAAATTATTCAATAGTATCTAAAATAGTTATTAGGATAAAAAAAAATAGGAACCTATAATGGTCTCAACCACTTATTTTCAAATGCCATGTCCGATGATAACTTAAATATTTCAATAGTGCCAAATTTGACGTCGGCCACAGAGACCAAATGACTTAACCATCTAAACCTCAGAATAGGCACAAGTCCCTAACATAACACCAGCACCTCAACCCAAGAACAAAGCCTCAGAGATGGCTAAGTATAGAGCACATAGGCACACATCCTGAGAAACACAGTTCAAAACCTACCCCTACCCTCTGTAGAAATTCCTCTCTATTTCTCTCATCGGGCGCGCAGTCGGGTAATCAGATCCGGGTAAAGGGGTCCAGGCTCACCAAGCGTGTGAGGTGAGCGAGGAGTGCATGAGTGAGAGTGAGATGGACCTCACCCCGTGTCTGAGGCGATAAAGCTAATGCACAAAAACCCTTTATGCTATTGGTAGGTTATGGCTATCCGATGTGGGACAATCCCACACTCTTTCTTCGTGTGAGTAGCTGTAGGGAAGCCTTCGTCAAATCGAGCTATTGAGGATGATTCTTCCTTCAATTAGAGTAACAGTTGTCGTCATGGAATGGTTTTGTAGCACCTGGAAGTGGTGTTGGTGGCGATGATGGTTGGAGCATGGTGATGAGAGCCTCATCATGAGCCATAACTAGCTCATTTTGACCCAATAAAGAAGATAAAAGCTCCTACATAACCTAAAAGAAGGCCTAACTGAAGGAACAAGTGCTCTGAGAAGAAACATGAAATAAAGGTTAAAACTGCAATTTTACCATTGCAGTACATAAACGGGATTTCTCAGAGGCAAAACATAGGTCAAATGGTCTAAATGAGATAAAAAGTGGGTTGAGTCAATCAGAAATGGGTTCATGTGTAATCTAGGAATTAAATGACACCTGGTAACCCTAAAACAGACCCGCTTTAATTAACAAGGTTTCGGTCAGAAAAAAAAAAAGTAAACCCTCTAAAAATCATGGAAAAACATCCTCTAGGGTTTGGAACATTTAATTTGGCCTTTGGAACCTAGTTTGACCTAGATTAGGGTCCTAGCTCTTCAATTAACCTAATTTGGGTTTTTACGCAAAATGTCCAGTCAAACGAGGTCAAACCTGAAATCCAACTTCTCCATTGGATTCCTTAGGTCCAAATTAGGTTTGTACCAAAATTTGGACCTAAGGAGAGGTCATCTTGACCTACTTTGCAATTTAGTACACCCAAATCACAAATTGGTCCCTATCTTTTGAATACCGTTGTAGAGAACCCCCTAGGTTCTTCGCCTCCTTTGCAAACCGGTCCTGCCGCCATTGCTAGGGCAGAACCGAGCTCCGGCGAGGTTCGGAGAGGGATTGCTCTCTAATCCCTCAGAGATTCCCTCCCAGAAATGGAAGGAGGATTCTCTGAGGAATTCCCTTCCTTATAAAGTCAATTACAATCGCTGGTGTGAACCCAATCTCTCGTGCGAACGCACGAGAGATTTGGGTATCCTAACTCCTTTCCATCTCCGGCGACCAACCTCAGGCAATTACGTGCCCTTCACGTCCTACACACCCAGTCCAGCGCCTATATAAGAACCCACAACTCCGGCTGAAGAGGCTAAGCTTGATTTTGACGGAGATCTCTTCCAAATTCCTCCCTCTCCCATCTCCGGCCAAACGACCCACAAGCTCCGGCGACCTCCTCCCCTCCTTCTCGTCGCTCTGCTGCCATACCAGCAGCAGAGTCCTCTCCGCCGCTTCCTCCCGCGTCGCGTTGTACCCTGCGCGCGCGCTTCTGACCTCGTCTTCGTTGCCGCTTCCTCCCTCAGGGTCTTTCTTCCCCGACGACGGCAGTTACGAGCCGTCCTCTCCGCCGCCTTCCTTCCTTCTAGACAATCACAGATACGTTCTCCATCCTCTCCTCTTTTTTTTTCCCCCAACTATTTTACTTGATTACCCCTCGACAGTACCTCACCGCCTCCATCTTCCTCGCCTCCGACCTCACTCCGGCGAGCCGCTTCCACCATTCCAGCCCCCCACCCGGCTCGCCAACCACCTCGTGAGCTTCGCCTCACCACCAGGAACCCATTCCACCCCATCACTGCCACTCCATACCTCTACAAGCACCCCCCGACCAACCCACCATCTCCGGCCACAGGTTGACCTAGGCGCGCACGCCTAGGCCGACCGGCAACCTGCAGCATCACCCACCACCTTCGCCGTGCTACGACGAAGGTTTCCAGCTATTCTGATTGGGCCAATAGGCCGTTCTATGGAATCTCAGGTGAATGCCCCGGCCGCCATTAACAGCCGAAGCAGCAGGAAGCTTGGAGCAGCAGCAGGCGTCAGGCTTCCCAGGCGGCAGGTGCAGCAGACTCTCGCAAGTGTCGCGAGGTGACTGAGTTCAGCGAGGAGCACCAGCAGGGCCTTCAGCGTGGGCAATTGCACACGAGAGTCTGCGGGAGCGCGTGAGGGAAGGACGAAACCGTTAGTCCCACATCGTGGGATTACAAACCTCAGGTACACTATAAATTGTTTTTGTGATATACTCTTATCGCCTCAGTAAGCACAGGGGTGAGGTCCCTCACTAACCCCACCCGCCTCATCCGCGGCCTGACCACGCGGACTTGGCGGATCCGACCCGACCTAGACCTACACACTCCTCGCGCATCACACCACTTTCAGGTGCGCCTGGTCCCGGGTACGATCCGACCCCATTATGCCTGTGGCTCTGGGAGAGCAGCTCAGAGTGAATTGCTTGAGAGAGAGAGACGTGCGGGTAGAGGGGGAAGGGTTAGGTTTTGCTCCTGTGCAGGTAGGCTGATCGCAGGAGAAGGACTTGGCCGCTGCAGAAGAAGGAAAAGCAAGCCAAAGAAGAAGACAGAAGAGGAAGAAAGAAGCCTTCGCAGGAGAAGAAGGAAAGCAGAAAGATTAGAAGTCTTCGCAGAGAAGAAGAAGAAGGACAAGGGAAGATTGCAAAGAGATTAGAAAGGCAAAGCAGAAGAAGGAAAGATACAGGAGCAGAAAGGAGAAGAAGGAAGAAAGAAAGAAAGATCACATTTAAGACATCTGATACATAAATCAGACGTCTAATTCTACTTTTTTTAAAAACTTTTTGAATCAATTATATTTGCATTTAACAGTTGTATTCTTGGGTTTTACAAAGTACTGAGATTGCTCCCTGTGTTCGATCTCGGATACTCTAGTTGTTCGAGTAATAAAATTATTTATATTTGTTTAAACGTTTTGTCGGTTCTACTACAACGTAATACGCCTTTAAATCCGCACAAAATCGTTGACAACACATGGCAGGCAACGTCAGAGATGGAGAAGCTCCTATGAAGACCCCAATTAAAAATGACGGGGAAGGGATATCCACACCATCTTTGATTGGCGGGTGTCAGAGGAGATGAAGGCTCTGGTGGTGAGGATGGCGAGGAGGAAGGGTCGAAATAGCCCTGGCTTTGGCCTACCAGGCACGGACGAAGGTGGGGAAGATGTTCCCTCTGCCTATTGTACATGGCAGAGGATGACGAAGGGGGATCAAGGAGCTCGCCGGAGCTGAGGTCAGAGTTGGCCGGAGGAAGGAGAGGAAGAGGGGTTTTGGCTTAAAACCTAGCTAAGGAGGATGGTCTGGGGTCACAGACTTCTTATACAGGTCGTGAATGAGCACTAATTGAAGAAGGACGCTTGATTTGGCTGAGCTTTCAGGGAAGAAAAATCCTTGAATTTCTCAAGCTTGTCCGATCTCTTCAAGTCGATTTTGCATCTCTAGGGTATCTTAAGCGATTAGGGAACTCATCTAGGCCCTTCCCTCCAAATTTGGAGGTGATTGACTTTGATTTGAGGGAGAAAACCTCCCTCAAATCTCGTTAAAGGTGCATTCCCACCATCAATGGCAGTAGGGACCTGATAAAAGAAAATGGAGAGAAGTTAGGGACCCAAATGTAATAAATCCAAAAGTTAGGGGCTTGGATGTGAAGAATAAAAGTTTTAAGGACTGAATTGTAAACTAGGTCAAGATGGACTCTAATTGAGTCCAAATTTTTGTGCTAACCTAATTTGGACCAAAAAAATCTAACGGTGAAGTTCGATTTGAGTTTTGATTATGTTTGACTAGTCAAATTACACAAAACCTCAAATCAGGAAAAAATCCTGTCTGAAACTCTATTCTAGATCAAAATAGGTTCAGATGGTCAAAACAAAGATACTGAACCTCTTGGAATATATTTCTATGAGTTTTAGGAGGTTTAGATGAATTTTATGCTAATCGAAACCTCTTAAATTTAAGCGGGTCTAAAATTAGTTTTTTTTGTGCTATTGCGGTTCTAAAAATGTGTGAAACCCGTTTCTGTCAGTATTGACCCACTTTTTGGTCTATTATGCTCATTTGACCTTCAATTAACCTCTGGGTGACCCCGTGGTTAGTGTGTATTCATGATGTGATGTTAAAACTGCAGAATTAACCCTAATTTGTAGCTTTCTCCTTAAAACAGATTTGGATGGAATTACTTTCTTCAGCAATTATTTGGGAGCATTTATCTCTTGATTCTCACTAATTTAAGGTAGTTATGACAGATGATGGTGTTACCATCAACTTATTTTTCATGTTAATAATGTAGTGTTTAACTTAGTTTCTAGCTTAACTTAGGCATTTTAACTATGATGACCACACCTCATCAGGCCAAGCAATGGTAGGTGGCGGAAGCTAAAGTCAAAAAGCTCCTGTAAGAGGGGTTCATCAAAAAATCCCTATACCCGGTGGTCGTGGCGTAGATCACGTAAACACTGAGCACGTTGTAGTATAATGCAAAATACGTCTCGAGCAAATAATTAACGGAACTGGTGAGTCCCGGTCGATCACAAGGAGGCAGAAAGCACTTTTGATTTCATACGTTTGTTCTCAATTTGATTACTAAATAATAGAAACAAGCAATCACAATATCCACATTACAAAGAGATTGAGTTTGATATATATGAAATAGACTAAAAACATGAATGTAAACAACTACTACTATAACAGAATAAGGGCACCATAGGTGGTTCGTGGTGGCCTTTTGGAGAGGTTGGAAAGAGCAGCAACAATTCGTCAGGGTGGCCCAACAGATGCTTCAGACGGAGGTGCAGAGACGGATGCAAAGAAGACGGGAAGAAGAAGAGAGAAAGGTTGAAGGAGGAAGAAGAAGAATTAAGAGAATTCCTTTCAAAGGGGGCTCTTAGGCCTCTTTTTATAGCTTTAGTGAAGGGCAAATAAGGTATTTAGCCCCTTAAATTCATGAAAATGATTCATATTAATCAGATCCATTGATTAGGAGATCAACAGCCTTTATTAAGCCTTCTAAATCCTTCTTTTATCGTTGGTTCGTTCTGATGCTGCCACGTGGTAGCCTGTGCACTCTCGGATTAAGATCAGACGACTCAGCTCACCAGCATGCCCACTGCTTCATTTTTCACTTCGCCGCTCACCTTCAAAACCTGCCCGATCATCAGTCGTCCGATTGTAAGATCGAACGGCTTAAATGCATGCAACTAGCGCGCCTTTAAATTCTAAGGCACTTACACGCGCGTCTCCGCACGTGTCATCGAGCACGCTCTTGATCCAGCGTCTCCACGCCCGCCACGCGTCTGTGAACTCTCTAGGGTGCTATGGGAGTCTTATTGATGCATTCTTGGAAGCATTGGACTCCCGTCGTTATTCCAAACATATCCATAAGGTTGGATAGCTCATCTACAACCCTAGATTACCTGAAATTAATAGTGCCTCTCAAATAGCACATTGTTATGTATAAAACATATAAATCATCTAAGATGCAAAGTACGATGTGTATGCATGCAGAATGCCCATGTTAAGCTAGGTTCTACCTTAATTCAGGCGAATTAGGGTCTATGATTGCTGTGCAATCTTACCCCCATGACTAAATCTTGCTAGTTCCTAGCAAGTACAAGACTAAATGCATTTTATCAAGAGTTTACTAAAGGTTAATTTGTTTCATCTAAAAATTTAGAATCCAGATAACCATGAATATATAATGTTGTAGCTTTTGCAACGGATCCAAGCGAAGAGTCGATATACATTTAAAGCTTGTACTTGACCCCTAGTAAAATTCTGTTTGGATAGGCAAACCTCTTCTCTTGGGGATATGGACTATTCACAGATTTTAACCTCGGCTTTTGGCTTAGGTAGAAGATGTCTGAGTTAACTGGATTTGTATTTGGTGGCTCACTCTCTTCTGGTGCTACATGGAGACCTTTAATCTTTTGTACTTTTTCTTTTCTCTCTTTCACTCTATTTTTCTTTTTCCTTTTCTTCCTGAGCTCACATCTTACCAGATTTGCAACTGTATTTAGTGGTCTTACACATCATTACACTTTAATTAGGTTCTAATAACCCAATGACTAAGTCAGACTCCCCAGTCTGTATTCAGGTGGTCAGAAATACAGAAAAAAATAGGTTAAGGCTGTATTTGGTGGTTTGTGGGGATGGTAGGTATTTTTTCCTCGAAACATTTTGACTTACATAACTCAAACTTCTTTACATAACACTTTTTTTTTCCACAAGCAAATATCTCTTTTGTATGCTTTCTTTTTTATCAATATATATATCTACTAGCACAATGCCGTTACCAACATAACATAATGCAACAATTCAACACGACATCCATACTTTTATTCATGAGGCATTATTTGGGATTTTTGGGGTTGACCAAGAGGATCTTGGGTGGCTTATTTGGTGGAAGTGCCTACTCTCAGCACCAGGTAGGGAATGGATAGGATGACGTATTTCTGACCTTGACACTAGTACCCTCCTTCAGCCAAGGATTCCGTAGAGGATGGTCGTGACCATCCACCTTAGTCCTAGTTTTATCAGAACCCGCTCTCTGTGTTTTTGCCTTATTTGGTGGCTCTCGTATGGAATTTCTCATAGAATTAGTACGCAAGAACTGAGAGCAAAAACTATGCCCATCTCTAAGTATTATTCAATTTAAAGATTCAAGATTCCTTACACTAGCCCTAAAGCACCAGTAGACTTTCTACTCTCATCTCACATATGTTTTGGTGGATCTACTAGAAGATGGTTCACTTGACTCCCTGATTGCTGTCCAAGGGTTCAGGAGAAGAAGCAATGCTTCTTCTCGACAAACTAGAGATGTTTATCGATTTTTATAGTGGATCCATTGCAAATTCCACATGCAGATGTGAGGTTATACTAGATTCTAAGCTTAGGAATCTACTAAAGAATAAATCTTTAATAAAACTTCTTGATAAAACAATCTAATCCCCCACTTGTTGGCAGAAAATTTTCAATTTTTTATGGACTACCCCCCCATGCCTTAGTGTTTGCATGTCCTCATGCATGAATAAAAGAAGTAAGGTAGGGTGTATTGGATAGAAATCACTTGAAACTACTTCTGAGTTGTTATTCAGCTCATGCCATCACTGCAATGCCATACACAATATGCAAAACAATATGCGAAACAATATGCGAAAATGAATTACGCTATGTATATATGGTATGTATATATGTATACGTGCTGAGTTTAGCACCTCCACCTGTGCAACTCATCAGTTGCACGTCCTCAAGAAGATGTATTATTTCGTCAGCAGGAGGAGGTTCCTAGGCAAAGAATGGCTTGAGGCGCCAGCCATTAATAGTGAAAACGTGCCTAGATTTTGGGTCTCTAATTTGGACTGCCCTGTTAGGAGAGTGGACCACCAAAAATGGCCTAGTCCACTTGTACTTGAGCTTTCTCGTAAATAATTTGAGTAGGGAGTCAAACAACCAAACTTACTGGTTAGGTGCTAACTCCTTCCTGTGGTTGTGTTGATCATGGAAAGCTTTATCTTGTCCTTATATATTTTCGCATTCTCATAAGCTTCCTGCCTAATCTCCTCTAACTCACTGAGTTGGAGCTTCCTTTCATAACCTCCGGCCTCGAGGTTAAAATTACACTTCTGCACCGCTCGAAAGGTGCGGTGCTCCAGCTCCACAGGAAGGTGACAGGCCTTTCCATACACTATGCGGTATGGCGACATTCCTAGCAGGGCCTTGTACGATATGCCCATAGTGCATCAATCAACCGATTAGACCAATCCTTCCTATCAGGTCTAACCGAGTTTTGAAGGATAAGCTTGCTCTGACGGTTTGATACTTCAGCCTGCCCATTCGTCTATGGGTGATACAGGGTAGCAATGCGGTGCTGCACCTCGTATTTCTTCAATAATGACCTGAAATGGGCATGGATGAAGTGGCTTTCCCCATCGCTTATCAGGGTGCGGGGAACTCCGAATCTCGCAAAAATGAATTCCTAGACAAAGGATATAATAGTCTTATGATTAGCTCGTCTTGCCGGGATAGCTTCTACCCACTTTGAGACATAGTCTACTACGAGGAGTATGTACTCAAAGCCATGCGAGTTTGTGAAGGGGCCCATAAAGTCGATGCCCCAGACGTCGAATACTTCCATGATGAGAAAAGATTGGAGAGGCATCATGTCTCTCTGGGTCATAGAGCCAACTGCTTGGCATCGCTTACAGCACTTGGCAAATTCGTGTGTATCTTTGAAAATGGTTGTCTAGAAAAAACCAGAGTGCAAAATCTTTGCAGCAATCTTTCGGCCTGTGAAATCACTTCCATAAGCATCGCTGTGGCAGAAGGATAGCACACTAGAGATTTCCGAATCAGGGACACAACTACGGATGATCTGATCAGCCTCAAAGTGAAAGAGCAATGGGTCATCCCAAAAATAGAATTTTGCCTCTGATATAAATTTGAGTTTTTGATCCTTGGATAATCTTGCAGGTATCCTGCATGTGACAAGATAGTTTGCTATATCAGCATACCAAGGAAACTCAAAAGAGTTGATAGATAGTAGGGACTCATCTGGAAATCGATTCGATATCAGCGGGGAGTACGGAATGCAGTCTGAGTCTAGCCGAGACAAGTGATCGGCCAGAACATTATGTACTCCGACTTTGTCACGGATTTCGACATCAAACTCCTGCAAAAAAAGGATCCATTTGATCAGGTGGGGTTTGGCATCCTTCTTTGCCAACAAATGCCGGAAGGCGGAATGGTCAGTGTAGATGATAACTTTGGACCTGAGTAAGTATGACCTAAATTTCTCCAACCTGAATACCACGGCTAGAAATTCTTTCTCAGTGACTATATAGTTAAGCTGAGCCTCGTTCAGCATTTTGCTAGCGAAGTATATTAGAATGGATGGCGCTCCCGTTGCTGGCCAAGAACGGCTCTGATAGTGAAGTCAGAGGCGTCACACATCATCTTGAAGTCAAGCGACCAGTTGGGGGTTGGAGAATAGGTGCACTGGATACAATGATGAGAGCCTCATCATGAGCCCTAACTAGCTCATTTTGACCTAAGAAAGAGAATAAGAGCTCCTACATAACCTGGAAAAGGACCTAATTCAAGGAATTAATGTTCTGAGAAGAAAACATGAAACAAAGGTTAAAACTGCAATTTTTCCATTACAGTACATAAATGGGATTTCTCAGAGGCAAAAAATAGGTCAAATGGTCTGAATAAGATAAAAAGTGGGTTGGTTCAGTCACAAATGGGTTATTGTGCAATCCAAGAATTAAATGACGTTCTGTAACCCTTAAACAGACTTAATTCAACAAGGTTCTGGTCAGGATAAAAATCAACTAAACCTTCTAAAATTCATGGAAAAATATCCCCTAGGGTTTATAACCTTCAATCTGGTCTTTGGAACCTATTTTGACCTAGATTGGGGTCCTAGCTCATTTTTTGACTTAATTTTGGTTTTTATGGAAAATGTCTAGTCAAACGTGGTTAAACCTAAAATCCAACTTTACCATTGGATTCCTTATGTCCAAATTAGGTTTTTACCAAAATTTGGACCTAAGGGGAGGTCATCTTGGCCTACTTTGCAAAATAGTCCACCTAATTACATTTTGACCCCTAACTTTTGAAAACTCTTACGTAGACCCCCCTAACTTCTTCACCACTCTTACAATCAGGTCCCTCCACCATTATTGGGGAGAAATCCTACTCTGTTGAGGAATGGAGGGAGATTACTCCCTGATTCCTCAGAGATCTCATCCCAGATTTGGAAGGGAGATTTTCTGAGGAATTCCCTTCAATCTGAGCGTAATCACAGGATTTCGCTTGCACCCAATCTCTCATGCAAAAGCTCGAGAGATTTGGGTATCCAATTTCTTCCTTCTCCAGTGAGGACTCTCGTGCTTGGAGGTTTGTCTTCCAAGCACAAGAGCCCCTGCCGGTGCCTATAAAAGGATCATCAACTCCGGTCGCATCTCTTTAGCTCGACTTGGCTGGAGAATCACCCCAATTTCATCTTCTTCTCCTCCGGTCAGGAGTCCAGTGAGCTCTGGAGAGCCCTCCTCCTCTTTCTCGTCGCTCTGCCACAATACTAGTGGCAGAGTCGCCTTCACCACCTTCCTCCACATCATGCAACACCCGTGTGCACGCCTCTAGCCCCGTCGTTGTCGCCGTCTCCCCTCCCCTGGACATCATCTTCTCCGATGATGATGAGCACACCATGCAGCAGGCCGCACGCACACCATGCAGCAGAACCAAATGCCGGCAACGCACCTCCGCCATTCGGCCGCCGCCATCCACCACCGGTCGCCGTGCCACCTCCATTACGACACCCATCCTCCGGTGTGCCTCCATCGCTCACAGGCCCGCAGAAGACACCTCCTCCACGCGAGCAGATTAGAGAGAAGGAAAACACTTTGTTTTCCTTCGCATTAAAAATTACCAATTGTGCCATTGAGGAGGAACACTGTTCATTTATTTAATGAATTAAATTATTAAGGTGAATTTGCGTAGCCATCCTTCTATTTAATCAAAATTGCTTGCATATGCATATATCTCATGAATGATTTAATGCATATCTTATATATTATGGTGAAAAAGCTATATTCGAGAAATTAATATTTACGGTGTTTACTGATAGCGATTTCACGCGGTTTGTTAATTACGTCGTTGTAACACGCAAATTCGCATACGCTTTTAAATTTATAAACCTAGATAGGGAAGTATCTAAGGTCGTCCAAGGAGGAAAAAATTGCAATTCAATTCTCTTGCTAAAAACACATCTCAACTTTCTTTTTGGTATTTTAAATATGTAATTTTTTTTGTTTTGAAAAGACGAGGGCAAAATGCGAATTGTAACGGAAAGTAATAACACCTACAATTGCTTAGCTAAAATTTAAAAGATAGAAATACCTTCTTCCTAAGCTCACTCTAGGCAAGTGGAGGCCTAGAGTAATTAGGAAGAAGAGGTGAAACAAGTGCTAGAACCAAAAGTAACAGTTGCAATAAAAAGTTAAAAGAAGGCAATTTAATTGACTAGAATTAGTGTTCTTTTCAAGGACAAGTAGAGGAATGCTTCTACTAGAACTAAACAAATTTGAAAGCAAATAAAGAAACACTAATCCTCTTGCAAAATTTGGTGAAGAAGGGAGTCTTCTTGCTCCAAGCCTAGCTGCTCCTTGGCTTGAAAAGAGGGCCTCCTTCTTCTCCTTCCTTGAGAGCTCCTCCAAGGTGGAAGCTACCACCTTCAATGCTCTCTCCAAGGGGTGGGCGTGCACCACCCTCAAAAACTCCTCCAAGGTGGCGTGGACTACCTTCAAGATCTCCTCCAAAGATCTTCCTTGCCTGGCTTCTCCTTTGGCTGGCATGACCCAAGAGAGAAGGGAAGAGGGGAAGCCACCAAGGGGATAGAATATCCCCTTAATCTTCTTCTTCTTCTTCTCTCTTGGACGTGGGCTTCTAGGTGGAATATGAGAGTGAATTTACTATCCAAGGATGCCTTGAAAGGTGGTGGGTAGTGTTGGTGCTAGAGCACCACGATCATTTGTTTTGATGATAACAAAACATGTGTTATTTAATATTTGCAATTTGAGTCCTAGATTTCAGGTCAATTGCAAATGTGGACGTGTTTAGACGGAGTTCGAGCTTGCATCCAGGACGGATTGGAGGAGCTTGACGGAAAACAGAGGAGGTTCGCGTGGAACGACAGATTGAAGATAAAAGACAAGAAGAATAGGATAGATTCTTTTTAATCCTTTCTTGTATCTCTTGTCTTTATTTTCTTGCTCTTTTTATTTTCCTTAGAAAATTATGTTAAAGAGCCTCAAAGAACCCTAACAGTAGTCCTAGGAACACCGGCACAACCCTAGGATACTTAGGTTTTCTGTAGAATACTTAGAAAACCAATATAGGGTTCAAACAACACTTCCAGATGTCTAATTCCCAAATCAGACGTCTGATAAAGTATTTTAAGACGTCTGACTGTTGTTTCAGACGTCTGATATCTGTTAGGCTGGGATAGCTAGTTCTGTCTGATGAAATCAAACGTCCAGACATTATACCAGACGTCTTAGAGAGACGTCCGATGGACTTGCCAGACGTCCAGATAGTGGACCGTTGGCTAGCTTAGTAGGCGCTAAAGATTATGATCGTTAGAGCCTTATCAGACGTCCTTAGGCCTTTCCAGACGTCTGATAAATGACCGTTTTGCCTCGGCTGACCCAAAATCTCTTCTCAGAGATTTTCTAGCCGTTGCAACATTTGGAAATCAATTCCCACAGTAGAAGTAGGTTTCCAGACGTCCAGACATAGTTCCAGACGTCCTGTATGTCGTCTGATGGACTTGCGCAAAAACCCTGTTTAGATCTGATCCAAGTCAGGGAGAGACCCGCCCAAAATCAGATGTCTGACCTTGGAATCAGACGTCTTAAAGTGGCCTTCCAGACATCTGATGCCAGAGTTAGACGTCTGATTACCCTGTCAAATGTAATCATTGTCCTGATTTCGGCCTGATTCTCTTGGGCTTTGTTCCCAACGGCTATAGAACCTTTCCTAAGCCTTCCAAAGCCTTCCTAAGGCCTCTATAAATAGAGGGGAGCCTTTGATACACAAAAAACCAAGAGACACCTTGTAATACACTCTCACACTCTTGTGTCCAAGAAGCTCTTGCTCTCTAAGCTCAAGTTCTACATCTTGAGAGCATCAAACCGTTGTGCACCCGCTCTCCCGCCATTGTCTACGAGAGCAAAGTTGCGCCGTCGCGTGGGTCATGCATCCGCGTCATCGACGCACTCCTTGCAAAGGGGAGTTTCCTATTTCCTATAGAAGCTAGGTTTAAATTCCTTTGTTGGCTCTATAGGACTACTTGTTTTATTTTATCTTTGTCTTTTGGTTGGGTATTCGCTTTGCGAATTCCCGTCTCCTTCGTGGGACAAAATCCTTCTCGTGGAGAGAAGGGGTTGAGGAATGCTACCCTCGTACTTGTAGCGTGGTTGTACTGAGGTTGAATCACCCTCATTTTAAAGTGATTCGGTTAGTGGATTTGATCAACTAGGTTGATCAGAAAATCCTAACTCGAGAGGGTTAGGTGGTGGTTTTCACCCGGTTTGGGCTTCCACCTAAAAATTCTTGTGTTCTTTGTGTGATTGTCTTTTTGTGTGATTGTTTATTGCTTTATATTATTTCCGCAATTATTTACGTCACACTGATCTCACCCCCTCCGAGTACGAAAACTACAATTGGTATCAAAGCAGGTCTTGCGAGATCGGAGTAGCACCCGGCAAGAGATCAAATGGAGGGAAGCACATCAGCAATCAGAATCTCCGAAGGGCAGTCCACCGTCCGACCACCCTATTTCGACGGGAGAGACTTTGGATATTGGAAGTTGAGGATGAAGACGTAGCTCCAAGCCACTGAATTTGAGATATGGGGATGTTGCGAAACCCCATACGAGATCCCGAAGCGACCCCAAGGAGGCTACTCGCAACTGCAGATTCGAGAGCTTTCACTCAACGCAAAGGCAATGAATGCCCTGTATTGCGCGCTGAGTCCGGAAGAGTTCGAGAAAATCCAAGAGTGCACCACCGCCCACGAGATATGGAGGAGGTTGGAAGGCACTCATGAGGAGACGAGCCCGGAAGAAGATCTCGGGGAGAAGGAAACCGCGTGCCTTGGTTTCATGGCAATCGGAGAAAGTGACAACGATAGCGACGACAGCGACAACGAGGTAAATTTCGATTTACAAGAAGCTTTTAATGAACTATTTGAGATTAGTAAATCACTTAAAATAGAAAACAAAAGTATTAAAAAGAACCTTAGTTTTCTTAAAAATGAAAATGATAGGTTAGAAAAATAACTTAAGGACATAGAAGATAGTCCCAGAATTGATAACCTATTATTAGAAAATCAAGACCTCATCAATGAAAATAATAAATTGATTGAGGAAAATGATAGTCTAAAGTTAGAAATCTCTAATTTAAAGACTAAGATGAGTATTATAGAAAAAGAAATTGCATGTCTTAGGGAAAACTCCAACAAATTAATCAATAAAGTAGATAATTTTTATAGCCCTAAGATTGAGAAAGGATCTCCATCAAGGAGACCCCCTAACAGATCCGGATCCAAGCCCACTTGGATATCGAAAAAAGAATTAGAATCTTGTTTTGTAGGGTTCGGGGATAATTACAACACAAAGGACTGGACCTACAAGCTCAAGTCTGGTCAACTCGAGTTGGGAGAACCAAGGAGTAGACCAAGGAGGAGAACAAGAAGACCGACGAGACGGCGAACAAACGACGGACCCGCCGCACGTCGACCACCAGATTGGAGACCGGTGCCGATGCACGGGCCTCCAAGCTACGGATGGGAGCCCCATCCGATGTGGCATCCACCACCACCATTCGGGCCATTTTATTGGCCATGGTAGGTGAGGTAAAACCATTTACCCTATCTTTTTATCTTAATCATTTAGATAGGGGGAGTTAAAAAATGATGAGCTAATTGTTAATTTTTAAGGGGGAGATATAAGGTAGCTAATTTTCCTTTAGTAAGGGGGAGAAAAATAATAGCTATCTTGTTGTTACAAAAAGGGGGAGAATATCACCTTTGTTAAAATAAATTCATAGAAGAGCATGTTTTAAGGGGGAGTTATAGGAAATGTAAAACCAATCAAACCTTTTTGATAATGTCAAAAAGGGGGAGGATTTTTATGCATTATTATTTACGATTTTGTCATCATCAAAAAGGGGGAGATTGTTGGTGCTAGAGCACCACGATCATTTATTTTGATGATAACAAAACACGTGTTATTTAACATTTGCAATTTGAGTCCTAGATTTCAGGTCAATTGCAAATGTGGACGTGTTTAGACGGAGTTCGAGCTCGCATCCAGGACGGATTGGAGGAGCTTGACAGAAAACAGAGGAGGTTCGCGTGGAGCGACATATTGAAGATAGAAGACAAGAAGAATATGATAGATTCTTTTTAATCCTTTCTTGTATCTCTTGTCTTTATTTTCTTGCTCTTTTTATTTTTCTTAGAAAATTATGTTAAAGAGCCTCAAAGAACCCTAACAGTAGTCCTAGGAACACCCACACAACCCTAGGATACTTAGGTTTTCTGTAGAATACTTAGAAAACCAATATAGGGTTCAAACAGCACTTCCAGATGTCTAATTCCCAAATCAGACGTCTGATAAAGTATTTTAAGATGTCTGACTGTTTTTTCAGACGTCTGATATCTGTTAGGCTGGGATAGCTAGTTCTGTCTGATGAAATCAGACGTCCAGACATTATACCAGACGTCTTAGAGAGACGTCTGATGGACTTGCCAGACGTCCAGATAGTGGACCGTTGGCTAACTTAGCAGGCGCTCAAGATTATGACCGTTGGAGCCTTACCAGACGTCCTTAGGCCTTTCCAGATGTCTGATAAATGACCGTTTTGCCTCGGCTGACCCAAAATCTCTTCTCAGAGATTTTCTAGCCATTGCAACGTTTGGAAATCAATTCCCACAGTAGAAGTAGGTTTCCATACGTCCAGACATAGTTCCAGACGTCCTGTATGTCGTCTGATGGACTTGCGCAAAAACCCTGTTTAGATCTGATCCAAGTCAGGGAGAGACCCGCCCAAAATCAGACGTCTGACCTTGGAATCAGACGTCTTAAAGTGGCCTTCCAGACATCTGATGCCAGAGTTAGACGTCTGATTACCCTGTCAAATGTAATCATTGTCCTGATTTCGGCCTGATTCTCTTGGGCTTTGTTCCCAACGGCTATAGAACCTTTCCTAAGCCTTCCAAAGCCTTCCTAAGGCCTCTATAAATAGAGGGGAGCCTTTGATACACAAAAACCAAGAGACACCTTGTAATACACCCTCACACTCTTGTGTCCAAGAAGCTCTTGCTCTCTAAGCTCAAGTTCTACATCTTGAGAGCATCAAACCGTTGCGCACCTGCTCTCCCGCCGTTGTCTACGAGAGCAAAGTTGCGCCGTCGCGTGGCTCACGCATCCGCGTCATCGACGCACTCCTTACAAAGGGGAGTTTCCTATTTCCTATAGAAGCTAGGTTTAAATTCCTTTGTTGGCTCTATAGGACTACTTGTTTTATTTTATCTTTGTCTTTTGGTTGGGTATTCGCTTTGCGAATTCCCGTCTCCTTCGTGGGACAAAATCCTTCTCGTGGAGAGAAGGGGTTGAGGAATGCTACCCTCGTACTTGTAGCGTGGTTGTACTGAGGTTGAATCACCCTCGTTTTAAAGTGATTCGGTTAGTGGATTTGATCAACTAGGTTGATCGGAAAATCCTAACTCGAGAGGGTTAGGTGGTGGTTTTCACCCGGTTTGGGTTTCCACCTAAAAATTCTTGTGTTCTTTGTGTGATTGTCTTTTTGTGTGATTGTTTATTGCTTTATATTATTTCCGCAATTATTTACGTCACACTGATCTCACCCCCTCCGAGTACGAAAACTACAGGTAGTGGTCTTTTTATAGGGTAGGATGGGGGGTTAAGGCGCCCCTTGAAATGGAGGGCTAGGATGGAAGGATGGATGTGGTTAAGGATCCAATGGCCAAGGTTAATTGGCGCCACCTTAAGGGACACCTAAGGGGTGGTTATGGGTGTTGACATCCCTTGATGTTGGCGCCAAAATGGCTTCTAGAAGGGGGTCTAAGTTGGCACCAAGAAGGGTTCTAGAAGGAGGGGTAGGTGGATGGCTAGGATGGGTTATGTGGGTAGGTGTAGGGTGGATGAAGGGCTGAAATTTGGCGCCAAAAGAAAGGTGGTTACGGGTAGTTTTTGGCGCCAACTTTTGGTGTCTTTTGGTGGTGATGATGGGGTGAAGGGGTGGCTAGGGGGTGGCACCAACTTGTGTAGGGTAGCTAGCTTAGGTAGGCTTAAGTTGGTGGAGCTAGCTAGGGTTGAATTTGAAGGTGGTGGATGGCCAAGGAGCTGGTTGCTAGTTAGGCTAAGCTAGCTTAGCTAAAGGGGGAGTAGAGGAGAAGGTGTTGGAGCTAGGGTTTGGAGGGAGGAGCTAAGGAGGAGAAGTCTAGAGCTGGAGCTGGAGCTGGAGCTGGCTGCTGCTGAAGAGGCTGGCATGGGGCTACTCTAGTTGGCTTAGCTTGCTAGTTCTTTGCTAGATGCTAAGCCAAGATAAAGTGAGCTAGCTTCTACCATAATGAGCTGAGGTGAGCTAGGTCTGGTGCTCCCAGGGAGGATCAAGCTGGTTGAGACAACTAAGGTAGCTTAGCTCAACTGAGTTGAGCTAAGCTGAGTCCCCAGGAACTGGACTTGAGCTTCCTGAGCTGGGATGAGTTCTTCTTCAGCTGGCTGGAGTTGAGTGGAGCTGGATGTGGCTGGATCTGAGCTGGGGTGAACTCCTGTCAACTCAGCTGAGCTCCCTGTGGACTAGTGGAAGCTGAGATGAGCTAGACTTAGCTAAGTTGAGCTGGATCTGACCTGACTTTAGCTAGGGTGAGCTAAGATGAACTCTCTTGAGCTGTCATTTAGCTGAGATTAGCTGAATGGAGCTGGGATGAGCTAACCCTAGTTCAAGTGAGCTAGGTTCCAGCTATGGTGAGCTAGATCAAGCTGAATTCCAGCTAGTCTGAGCTTCTCCTTCACCATTTGCCTTCTTGAGTGCTAGGGTTTTAGGGATCTATATATCTGTTCATCCCTAACACTCACAAAAACATATCAAAAAGACAATAAAAAAATGCAATGCATGCCTAACCTATTTTATGCCTAAATGCAGCCAAAAAACCCGTTTGCGGAGTAAAATCTTAAGAGCTAGGTTTGTTTTAATGCATAAGAATGATGATAAACTGGCGTTTATCATTTACCAGTATTAAGATCATTATTCTATATGATATTATATAGTGGTGATTTTTCATATGCACCCTTGTATTCTTGATTAATTAGTTGAAGCAAGAAATCAAGTTGAAAACACATGCACTAGTTAGTAAGCATACACATTGAGATTCCCGAATAAATGAAGCACAACGCACTAGTTTAAAGAGGCTAATTCCTCCCTGTGTAGATGACCTAACTATTCGTGGTTAGATTCTGAAAATTAAAATGTTTGAAAAGCGATTTTCTACCAGGCGATTAAATACAACGACACATCATTTTATGTTAAAGTTTTCAACGAAAACGAAGATCGCTCTTTCAAATGGTGCCGCTACCGAGGAGGAAACACGCATATTAATTTTCTTGGGAATTTTATATTATTTTGATGCTATTTTAAAAGCTTTTCTGAAGTATTGACATTGGTTCTCTTTGTGTGCACGATTTGAACGACGAACGCGACGGACGCACACGGCGGAGATGATCCTTTTGGTGGATGTTGACGCCACCTGGAGGCCAGCAATAGCAACATGTGGGCCTTGATCCCATGCACCTAGGCTTACGGAGAAGCCTATTTCTGATTTAGTCAATAGAGCTTAGTTTAGATTTAGTTTAGACATTAGAATTTAATTATTGTCTTTTGGACTCTTGTTGGGTATTTTTGGGAACATGTTCCTCGAGACGATCTTTTTGGTGGACGTTGATGCCACCTGGAGGCCAGCAATAGCAACACGTGGGCCTTGATCCCATGCACCTAGGCTTACGGAGAAGCCTATTTCTGATTTAGTCAATAGAGCTTAGTTTAGATTTAGTTTAGACATTAGAATTTAATTATTGTCTTTTGGACTCTTGTTGGGTATTTTTGGGAACATGTTCCTCGTGCTTCTTTATTTCTTATCACTCTTGTACTCGGGAGCGTATTTTTGGGAGTGTGTTCCCATTTATTTAGATTATAGGATTATTTGCATTGTTTGAACTGCATTTCGGTTAGTTAGTTAGATTAGGTTTGTTTGTTATTATTATTATTAAAAAAAATATTCGAATTACCTGCTAGAAGCTGCATATTTATAGGACGACCATCTAGGACTGAATGAGCAGCATCTAGTTTATTTTTCCTGCATTGCATACATTATTGCACGAAGGAAGCTGGAGTAAGGTACGTTTTCTCTTGAGCATCAATTACCTGTCATGCATATGCATTGAACCTAAATCTAAGACCACTAAAGTGCTTGAATCAAATTAATTCAGTGGTCACTTTAAAAACTGGGACTGCTAAGAGGTTGGACTTTAAAAGCTGTGACTGAAAATTGTGTGCAAAAGGATCCTGTTTGCGAAATTTCAAAAATCAAAACACGATCGTATGTTTGCACACTTGAGACACTGTTTACCTCACACATAAGGTCACTAGATAAATTTCTACCTCTCCTCTTTTGTACCACAAGGGAAGTTAGTCGGAAATCAACAAGCCTATCCACCAAGTAACTTCAGTTCCTCGTGTGTGGACCCGATTCGAGACTTCCATCCCTTGCGAGTCGGTTATAGGCACCAGCGAAGGTTGGCCTTGGAAGTGTAATTTTTGCAAAACTTGTTTTGCCACCAACTGAACATTTAATTCTAAGACCTACAATCTACTAAAAACAGATCAGATTGAATTTGCATTTGCTTTGACAATAGAACTCTCTAGGAAGTTTCTGATTGTATTCTGAATTCTTCTAAATCCTAAGAGAGTTAAAATTATTTTGCTTAAAGAAATGGATCACCCTTACTCCTATCAGTTAGATTATCAAAGTCAATACTTCCCATCTTTTAATCAGGATCTCGTGCCCCAAGCGTATCCATCCTTTGATGGGTACATTGATAATTCATGGGATCATTCCTATTCTTATCCTGGGAGTACTGGCTTGATAACTCCTACTTTTGAGCAGAGCCTAGGAGCGGGATTTTCCAACCCTAAAATCCCTACTTCCATGCAAACACTCAACTCTCCCACCCTTCATGATTTTCCGTATCGAGGTTGGACCAATACCCCTAGGCAACTAGAGCCTGAAATTGAGCATCCTCCCTAACCTGATAATAGTAGCCTCTCCTCTTTTATGATAGAAATGCAAAAATAATAAAAAGAAATGATGGAATCCATAGGAGAGATGTTGAGGAATAGTCAACAGTTAAATGAAGAAATAAGACAACCTAGCTACACGCTTCCCAGTAATTCTAATTCCTACCCATACGACCCTGATCATGAAAATAATTCGGAGGAACCCAATGATAATAGGGATCCAATTTTATGTAGCTATCACTTAGACTCTCCCAGTGAGATACGGCCACTAGAGGAGAACGATCATAGTGATTATCCACCTGAGCTATATTGGAGTCAAAAGCAAAGGAAGATGGCACCTCTTGAGGACCTTGACCCCAATGACAGTATTCTCTTTACCCCTACCAACCCGGGTTAAGGTTGTATTGTTCCTATCACTTCCCCTATTGATTATTTGGTGGAATCTCATTCTACCCTTAGTGAGCCTACTCCTGACCCTCCACTTAGGGAATCAACTCCTACTATTTAGTATCCTGAGGATTTAAATGCACCCAATGAAGGTGATCCTAACGGAATGGAGGATGAATTAGATCAATTTTGGTGTCAGGGATATGAAGAGTCTAATTCAAAAAATGTGGATGCCCCAATAGAGGAACTTGGACTGAAAATCTGGAGTGAATCACAAGGAAATTATTTATTATTTAAGGATTTACCTCCAAAGGATAGAAATAATATGGTAAAATCCAGATTTCTCCCTTCTTTGGAGAGTCATCCTCCATCAAAATAGGAGTTGCTATTAGAGGAGGAAAAACAAAATAGTGAGAAGTCTATGGGAGACTCTCGGGGATAAAACATGTCAATTGTGGATTTATACCCTGAGAAGAATAACGAATTCAGTGATATAGGCTTGCTCCAAAACATTAAGACTGATCCTCCTTTAAGAATAATTAAGGGTATTGATCCAACTCCTAATGAATCACATATACACCTCAACAAAATTTGAGTGAACCAAATGAATTCGGGGATGAGTTGAATGATAATGATTCTGACATTTTGACCCTGCCATCAAAAAGTTGTAATTTGGAGTCTACCCTTGATTCAAATATGATTCTGATCATTAATGCTAGGCAGGGTAACGTGAAGTTGTCTACAACTGTTAGGGAGTATACACAATCTGAATCATTGTTGGATTGGACCTGACACCGACTAAGCCCTCATTGGACTTAACCATTACCTTCCAACACTACCAACAACCCTTATACTCCCTAATAGATCCTTGGCTTAGATCTCTGCTCATGTACATTCTTTCTAGAGAACATATCAGGCCAGTACATCCTCAGGTAGAATGTCGAGTGTGGATTAATGCTTGTACTTTTATTCTCGCCATTCAAGGATTTGAACTAATAATGTCTATATCTTTTAAAACCCATCCTACTCTGGAGGATCCTTGTTGTCCTTCACTTATTTCGTTTCGGGAGGTCCCTTTTCATATTCCGTTTATTATTCCTAGACCTCCCAAGGTAGCCAACGAGGTTCTTTGCTTTCATATCTTCTGGCGAGCATTTGGTATTACGTTGCATCATCAGCTCTCCAACATCCATGGCTACCTGTTTTATAGGCCCACACTATTACGCATATTTTTAGGGCCTAACCTTTTCTGTTTGGAACTAGACTCACAGGTTCCTTCTAAGTCTAGTTGCTGACAGAAAATGTAGTGCTTGTTGGGAGGCAACCCAGCGGTCTGAATAACACCGTCATCCGGTAATTTCTTTCCTTTCTTCTCTTGTTTTAATTTTATAATTGGGACATTGTAGGATTTAGGCATGGGGGGGTGCATTTCGCATTGTAGGAAGTATTCATGCATTTAAGTTAGCATATAAAAAAAAAATTCCTCTTTTCTTGAGCTGAATGGGTTGGTCCCTAGCAGAATACCTTTGTCATTGGAGGTTTTTCTTCTTGAATTATTTCTTAAGTTTAGAATCCAGTACATTTATTTCACGTGCACGTAGACTGGGTAATGGATCCTTGAGAAAAATCAATAAGCATTTGTAGTCTACTAAACCCTTGGACAGTTCATAGGGAGCCAGGCATACTATCTTCTAGTAGATCCACCTCATATTTGTGAGATGAACGTAGAGAGATTACTGGTGCGCTAAGTCTTGTGCAAGGACTCTTAAGTTTTGGATAATTAGATAATGATACTTCAGAGTTAGGCGTAGTTTTCACTCTCTGTTCCTGTGTGTGCACTTTGTGTGAATTCCTGAGAGTCACTAAATGAGGCAGATACATAGAGATGGAGTCTTAATAAAGCTATGGCTTTGGTGGATGGTTACGACCGTCCTTCATAGAGTCCTCGACTGAAGGAGGGTAATAGTGTCAAAGGTCAGAAATACGCCTGTCCTATCCATTCCTTCCCGATGCCGAGAATAGGCACTTCCACCAAATAAGCCACACAATTTCCTCTTGACCATCATCATCCCTAATAATGCCTCACAAATAAAAGTCTGTATCGTGTTGTGTTGAATGAAAAAGAAACAAAAATAGGAAGAAATAAAAAAAAAGAGAAGAAGAAGAACAAACAATAATAATAAAAAAAAAGAAGAAGAAAAGAGAGAGAAAAGAAAAAGAAAAGAGTCCAAGGTTATATTTTATCATTGTAACATTATTTCTGAGGCAACAGAACACCTATCGCGTTCCACCAAATATGACCCATACCTACCTTTTAGTATTTTTGATCACCTGAATACTGGTTGAGGACTCTAACTTAGTTGTAGAGTTATTGGGACTTTAATTGAAGTGTGGATGCCATGTGAGGCCACCAAACAGTGAGTACAATTACTAAATCTGGCGAGATTTGTGATCTCGGAAAGAAAAGAAAGAAAAGAGTGAGCACCCAGGAACATCAAGAGAGCACAGTTGTTTAGCCTCTCTCCGAGTTGACTTGTCTAATAGTCTAGAAAGCTAGAGTCTATAATACTAGACTACATGTAGCACCAGATGAGTGTGTGCCACCAAATACAAATCCATTCAACTAGATATCTCCTACCTAAACCAAACACCGGGGTCAAATTACAGATTATCTTTTGCTTTATCCCTGAGGAAAGTAGTTGCCTATCCCGACAGCAATATTTACCAAGGGTGAAGTATGAAATCCCAATGCGAATTGGCTCTTTCACTTGGATTTGTTACCCAGGCTATCATCACTTCACATTTGTCTGGATCTCTAAAGTTATAAAATAAGAATAGAAGAAATCTTCTGATTACTTCTATTATTTTTCATTTTTGCTAGGGACTAGCAAATCTTGGGCATGGGGGTATCTAATGAGTCCATTTTAATGGACTAAAATGGACTATTGTTACACCTAAGTTAACTTTAATCTTACCTTTTAGGTTTGTTAACAACTACATTAAGTTATAGAATGTTTGCATCTATTTTATCTCATTCTATAACTTAATATCTACTGATTTTATGTTTTTATGTTGCAGGAATGATATTTAGAAAGAACAAGGAGGGGGGAATAAATTTCCCCAACAAACAGTCGGTTCAATCCCTCCCTCATCCTCCAGCCAACCGCAACTCCTCCCTCACAAACATCTAATCTCCTGCCACCCTCCCTCAACAAATGAAGTCATATTTAGAAAGGATTTTGAAAATCCCTTGAAGGGCGGAAGAGAGGAGTTAAGAGGAGGTGGAGTAAAGGAGAGGAGGATCTTCAGCTTCGGATCTTCTTCCTCCCCCTTGAGGGGATATCCACTGCGTGCATTGCGAACATTGAAGGCTTGCACTATGCACCCATCGCCCGCCACAGCCTCTACTGCAAGCGCTACACCAGCCTGCACCAAGCACACCCAAGCACCCACAGGCGCTGCACCTGCCTTTGCACGCTCGCAGGGCTGCGTTCGCACTGCCGGAAGGCAGTTCTCCAGCGCTTCCACCATGTCGCGGCCCTGCACTTCCGCCTGTAGTGCCCCCCCTCCAGCATCGCACCCGCAGTCCACCGCACATGCCAACCAGCACACGCAGGCACCTCACCTCACCTCTGCAGGTGCCCGTGCCCCTTCAGCGCCCTTGCCATCATCGTGCTCCCACTGCAGTTACTTCTCCACTGTAGGTGCCCACCACAGGTGCACCGCTATAGGCGTGCCCGCCTCCAGCACCATCTCCGCTCCTACACCTCCATCATCGTGCACCCGCACCACCGCCTGCCCTTGCACACTCGCAGGCACCACGCCCTGCAGGCACTCAGTGCCCTTGCGAGCCAGAAGCTACTGCACCTCGCACCCTTGGGCCTTCTGCCCGCAGGCACCCCTTCAAGCTTGCAGGTCCACAGCCGCGCCTTGCAGGTGCTGTAAAGGACCACCACCAGCGCCTTGCACGCGAGCGAGCCCAGCGCGCAGCCGCATGCATGCCACAGGCCGCGCGCACACCGTGTGGTAGAATCAAACGCCGGTAATGCACCTCCACCGTCTGGCCGCCACCGTCCACCACCGGCCACCGCGCCACCTCCGTTACGACGCCCGTCCTCCGACGTGCCTCCATCGCTCACAGGCCGGTGGAAGACACCTTCTCCACTCGCGTAGAGAAGAGAGAAGGAAAACACTCTATTTTCCTTCGCATTAAAAATTACCAATCGTGCCATTGCGGAGGAACATTGTTCATTTATTTAATGAATTAAATTATTAAGGTGAATTTGCATAGCCATCCTTCTATTTAATCAAAATTTCTTGCATATGCATATATCTCATGAATGATTTAATGCATATCTTATATATTATGGTGAACAAGCTATATTCGAGAAATTAGTATTTACGATGTTTACCAGTATTAAGATCATTATTCTACATGATATTATATAGTGGTGATTTTGCATATGCACCCTTGTATTCTTGATTAATTAGTTGAAGCAAGAAATCAAGTTGAAAACATGTGCACCAGTTAGTAAGCATACACATTGAGATTCCCGAATAAACGAAGCACAACGCACTAGTTTAAAGAGGCTAATTCCTCCCTGTGGAGATGACCTAACTATTTGTGGTTAGATTCTGAAAATTAAAATGTTTTGAAAAGCAATTTTCTACCATGCGATTAAATACAACGACACATCATTTTATGTTAAAGTTTTCAATGAAAACAAAGATCGCTCTTTTAGGCGATAGCAGGTACAGCTAGCCACCTGCTCTTCCCCTTCATCCACTTAGCTAGGTTAGAATTACTCCTCTCTATCCCCTCTTCAATTCCCCTCTTTCTATTTCCCCTTTCGACCCCTCGCAGCCACTGTCCACCTCCATCTTCTCCATCTCTGGCCGCCCGCCGGCGAGGCGCCTCCATCGCTCTGCACATCCACACGCCTCGCCAGACACCTCACCACCTTTGCCATTGTCCACTGATCACCTTCCGGTCATCCATTGACCACCATCACCTCCCTAGACGCCCCCTGACCAAACCCATAAGCACAGCCACAGGGTGACCTAGGCATGCATGCCTAGGCCACCCCGCAGCCAGCCACCCACTGTTTCACATTCGCCTTGACACGGTGAAGCTTCCCATGTGTTTTAATGGGGTCACAAGGCTGTATTCATGAACTTCAGGTTGACCCCCCATTCCGCCATTGACGCACGGAATAAGGGGCTTGCAGCAGTGCTCCAGGTCACGTGCCTCAGGCATCAGGGTCCTAGGTGAAGCGAGTTGAGTGCGCAACTTCATATAGCCAGGCAATTAGCTTGGCAAGCAACCTATCAGCAGCAATCAAAGAAGACACCCTGCGGGCACGAGCGCAGAAGTGATTGGGACATTTAGTCCACCTTGTGAACACAAGAGCACGATGCGTTATGTAAGTTGAATTTGTGTCTTTTGTTGATCGCCTCCAGTAACATAGGGGTGAGGTCCCTCGCTCTCACTCGCTCATGCCTCGTCCGCAATCCCTGCCCCCACGGACCTGGCACCTAACCCGATTACCTAGACCTAGCACTCCTGGTGCATCACAGCCATGCTGGTGCACCTGGACTCGGACGCGCGATACCCGGCCCGATTACCCAACTCTGGGAGAGCATACCTAAGAGAGAGAGAGACGCGGGGAAGGGTAGGGGATAGGTTTTTCTTCTGTGTGTGCATGCATAAGGAAGAAGAAGAGACGAAGGAAGAGGAAGGCGTAGATGAGGAAGGACACTTAGCCACAGAAAGGAAGAAGAAGGAAGGAAGGCCAAAGAGAAGAAGAGAAAGTCAGAGGAGAGCCAAGGAAAAGGCTGAAGAAGGAAATGAAGGCAGAAGCCAAGGAAGGAAAGGGAAGAAGAAGAAAGGCAGAAGCCAAGGGAAGGAGAAGCACTGTAGCAGAGGTGTGGCTGAAGAAGAAAGAGAAGGAAGAAAGGCAAAGGCAGAAGATCCAAAGAAGAAGGAAGGAAGAAAGAAATCAAGAGCTGCAGACGGCCAAAGTCAGAGAAGAATAGAAGAGCTAAGGAAAGAGGAAAGTCAGAGAAAGAAAGAAAGTGAAGAAGAGAGAAAGCAAGAAAGTAGAAGGCTGAAGAAGAAGAAAGGAAATAAGAGATAAAAGAGAGATCTTTTTAAGATGTCTGATTATATAATCAGACGTCCAATTCTCTTTTTCTTGCTACATTTACTCTTGCATTTATACTTTGAATAAGATTTTGAGTAACTTTAGGTGATCAATTACATTATTGAGATTAGTGAATAAATTCCATTTGCTCCTTGTGTTCTACCTCGGATACTTAGGTTTTTGAGTAATAAATTCTTATTTGTTTTCGAGGCAATTTCGTCTATTTTACAACGTAACATCTCTTTAAAACCACGATCTAGCCTCGTCAACATATAGCACTTTGCAAGGTCTTGAAAGCGCTGAGACATGGGGAGTCAAAATCAAAGGGAGTGTCGGTTACCAGAATATTCGTTAATGGACATGCAATTTTCAGGAAATCTCGAATGAATCTTCGAGAAAATCCGACATGCCCTAAGAATGATTTGATTTGCCTAACTGAGCTAAGCGGAGGTAATCGCGAAATGATTTCAGACTTAGCTCGGTCGACCTTGAGTCGATTAGAGAAGATCCTGTGACCTAGTATGATGTCATCCCTCACCATAAAATGGCTTTTTTCCCATGAAAGTACTAGGTTTACCTCTATACATCTCCTCAAAATCTTTGTGAGGTTATCAAGACAAGATGAGAAATCGTCTCCAAACACGGAGAATTCGTCCATGAACACTTCTACATAGTCCCCGATTGATGAGAACCTCATCATGAGCCATAACTAGCTCATTTTGACCTAATATAAAGGATAAAAGCTCCTACATAACTCAAGGAAAGGCTTAACTCAGAGAATTCTGAGTTTAAGGAGAAAATAAGTCATAAGGGGTAAAAATGCAATTTTACCAGTATAATCTGCATACAGGGTAATTCAGGGCCCAAACATAGGTCAAAGCAACTTAATAAGAATAAAAGTGGGATGAGATGATCTAGCAAGGGCTACAGCAATTCCAAGAAACTAAATGATAATCTGTAACCCTAAAACAACCCACTTCAATTCACGAGGTTCGAGGCAAAGTAAAAATAGAATAAACCCTCTAAAATTCATAGAAAAATAATTTCTAGGGTTTAGAACCTTCAATTTGGCCTTCAGAACCCCTTTTGACCTACATTGAGAACCATGACCAATTAATAACTTAATTTGGGTTTTCGCATAAATTGATCGATCAAATAAGGTTTAATATAGAAATGAAATTCACCATCAGATTCCTTAGGTCCTAATTAGTCATGTATAAAAACTTGAGCCTAAGAAGAAACCTCCTTGACCAACTTTACACTTTGGTCCTCATATATTTACTTTTTGGCCCTCAACTTTTGAACCCTCGCATTTTGGCCCCTAACTCTCCTTCGTTCTTTGCGTTCAGGTCCCCCCTGCAAAACCTGCCAACACCATGCTCCGGCGACCTTGCGCGGAGCATGGCGCCGCGCAGGGTGAGGCGGAGAGCCTGGCAAGTAAACCGGGGGTGCCCTGCGTCGTCAGCCGTCGCAGGGACACCCCCTGGTCGCTGTAGCCCACCATACCGGCTGTGCGAACACACGGACGGTATGGGTTTTCGTCTCCGGCCATCCTCCGGCGAGGGAGACACGTCGTCTCCCTCCGCCTTCCTCCCTGTTTTGATCCCTATAAATACCCCCCGTCGCTCCACCGACCTCGGCAGCTCGGATCTGACGGAGAAAACCCCCAACTTTCCTCTCTTCTCACTCCGGCAGACGCTCACCAGCTCCGGCGGTTCTTCCTCCTCCTCCTCTTCGCTCTGCCACAATACCAGCAGCAGAGACTTCTTCCCCTGCTCTTCCCGCGCCACGCCGCACCCAGCTGGCGCCTCTCCGGCTCTCTGCTCGCCGCCGCCCCTTCCCCTGGGCATCTTCTTCTCCGGCGACAGTCGATACGACTGTCGCCCTGCTGCTCCCCCTTCGTCCCTGCAAGTAAGTTAGAACTACTTCCCTTCCTCTCCTCTTTCTTTCCCCGGTTTCAATTGGTTCAATTAAGCCCTCGACCGACCCTGACCATCGTCACCCCCTTCGTCTCCGGCCACCCTCCGGCGAGATGCTCCCATCGCTCCACAGCCTCACACGCCTCGCCGACCCTAACCGAACCTCCGCCTCATCACACTGAGCACCCCCCACCCCTCCACTGCCACTCCACACCTCCGTAACGCTCCCCCAAACAAATCCATTTCTCCGGTTGCAGTCCAACCTAGGGCCACCGCCAGACACCACCTTGCGGCTTGCCGCACAGCTCCACACCTTCGCCGTGCCACGGCGAAGGTTCCCCAGTAGTTTGATCAGGCCAAGAGGCCATATTCGTGTCCGACCGGTTCTGAGGCTCGACCGCCATTAACGCCACATTGAAGCAGCTTCTCCCGCACGACAACCACTCTGAGGACTCCAGGTCTCCAGCTGCTGCGGATTACGGAGACTCCTGCGAAGGCAGCCAGCCAGCAACCGACGCGAATCGAAGCTGCAGCTGCAGAAGCAAAGCCGCGGTCTTCCAGCAGGCGCACGCGAGGAGAGGCCTCCGTTTAGTCCCACATCGGTAAGCCTCACAACTCTTTCACCGTTTAAATTGATTTTGTGAATAAGCCTTACTGCCTCAGCACACGGGGTGAGGTCCCCTTCACCCGCCCGGTTACCCGGTCTCGTCCGCGCTCTCACGCCCCGCGGACCTGACCCGACCCGACTTAGACTGACCTGCACTCCTCGCCCACCACGCACGCCGGTGGGCCTGGACCCGGGCGCGACCCGTACCCGACTACCCGGCAGCTCTGGGAGAGCTTTCCCAAGAGTGGCTTCTGAGAGAGAGAGAAGCGGGGGGGGAGGGTAGAGTAGGTTTTGTCCTCTGATGTAAACTCTGAAGTGTGCAGGCACAGGTAAAGAAGGACCGTGGAAGAAGAAGGAAGCTGAGGGAGACACTGTAGCAACAAGCAGTTTAAGTCGTCTGATTGGAAAATCAGATGACGTCCTGAAGGGAAAAGAAGAAAGAAGGAGGGACGACGTCCTGACTGGAAAAAGAAAAGAAGAGAGAAGAAGATCTGAAGAAAGGAAAAGAAGAAGAGCAGGACCGTTCTGCAGAAGAAAAAGGTAGAGCAGGAACAGCTGAAAGAAGAAGAAGAACATCACCACTGCAGATAAAGAAGAAGAAGATAACAGAAGATCTGAGACGAGGAGGAGCAAAGAGAAAAGAAGAAAAGACAACAAATTCTTTCTCTCTTTCTTTATTTTTGTAAAAGAAACTTGTACCCTTAGAATACAACTTGCTCCCTGAGTTCGACCTCGGGAACTCTTTTATTTTCCGAGTAAAAAAATTTATATATTTGAAATGTTGGTAATAACTGGCTATACTACAACGCTATAACAATAAAACCCGGTTATCTCTGCAGAACCAACGTTTCATTTTGGCGCCGTTGCCGGGGAGCAACGGCTATTCTAGAGGTAAACATTCCTGTTTCTTTTTAATTTCTGATAATCTCCTCTCTTTTGTGCAGAAAACTACAGGAAATCAAGAAGATAAGCAACCGCACGACAACCACTCCGAGGACAGGTAAATTTTTCCTCTCGCTATTAACCCCTAAACTCTAAAGAGGAAGAAAAGAAAAGAACAAGCAATATAGGGCTAACCTGTCTTCCATACTTAGTAACCATAAAGAGTTGCATGTTTTCAACTCATTAGTCCTGTACACTATTAAGGGTATTTAAGGGCTAACACATTCTTGCTTGAGCCCTAATTACCCAACAGAGAACTAACTGGACCAAGTAGAGCCAACATAAGATTCAACATTAGGGTTTTAGAGACACACTACTTAAATCAAGAATGGAGAAAATCCAAAAGAAGTGTGCCTAAACCATTGATTGAAAATACCTATTCAAAAGAAAACCTAAAACAATTGGCTCTCTAAAGACTTGAACCCTAAAAGACAAGACCTAAAAGCTCTCAAAGAAAACAAGAGGTAAAGTTGACCCCTTGGGTCAACCAACCTTAAATTAGGTCACTCTTTGCACTTAAAAGACTAAAGTTCAAGTGAAACCTTAAGCACCCTGATCTTAAAATTGGTAGACTTAAGAGGTCAAGATCCCCATTCTGGTCTACCTGGAACCGCAGTGACAAGAGAGGTCGGGTGGGGGAAACCCTGTAACCCGTGGGGACGCTCTACCGTGTAGGGGTCTTTGCGGGACTCTCCCTCTCTGGCTGCCCAGGTAATTCTCAGGTGGACGATCTTTCTGATCAAGGGGTCCATCTGCCCCGCACCTCTATAGTCACCCAACACATTTTTGGGTGCCTTGATTGGGTCCAGCACCTTCTAAACTTACCTCTTCCAACAGTGCATGTACGGAAGGAGGTCCCTAAGACCACCCTTAAGACCTCCTTTAGAAATTCGCTCTCGTCAAGGCCAAGCCTCGACGCCCGTGTTTGTGCAGCAACACCCTCACATTATTCTCTCTTCTGATTCAGAACCAAGTTCTTCTTCTTCCCCCATCATGGCTCAGCTAGTTGAGGAAGAAAATAATCTGGAACACCAGCTCCAGCGACTCAATGACCTCTTCCAAAACTTCGTGCACCCACCACAGCGTCCTATGATGCGGGACCACTACAATCCTGCTGCGGTGGCCATTGAGCCTCGAGTCAGAATCCCGACTGGAGGACCTGATTCCGAATTAAAGCCCAACATGATTCATGCTATACCTAAATTCCATGGGCTTAATTCTGAAGATCCCTTCCAGCACATCAAACAGCTAAAGCATCTGGCCCACACTTTTGGATCAGATGCGCAAAATCGGGATATTCTTCTCATGAAGATGTTCTCCTTTTCTCTTATGGACAAGGCCGCCCATTGGTATCAAACTCAGACCCGGCCGATCAACACTTGGGAAGAACTTCAATCCGAGTTTTTGAAAAAGTTTTTTCCCGTTGGTCCGACCATCGCCTTGCGCCATCAGATTACACACTTCACTCAACAATCAGGAGAACCTCTCCATGAGGCATGGGATCGTTTTCAGGATCTCATGAGGAAGTGCCCCCATCACGGAGTTCCTAAGTGGGAACAAGTCCAATCTTTTTACCAGGGACTCCGTGAGGACATCCGCCTTTTCGTCAATGCAACTTGCGGAGGAAACATCATGGGTCAACATGAAGACACCGTATGGGAGATTCTCGAAAACATGTGCGAGAACTCCATCAACAATGACTCCATGGGATTATTCGACAGGACGAATACCCGCGCAGCGACGAATCTTAAGGGAGCACATGAGACGCAGGGCCTGTCCGCATCAGTCGACCTGGAATTAATGGCCAGTCGATTGGACAAGGTCTCAATCATTGAAAAGAAGGTGGATGAGCTGACTCAGCACTTGCAGCGAGCCACCTCCGCGCGTAACTCCTTTGCACAACCTCCTTCCACACAGGAGACTGTGCAAAACATCCCCCACCGATCTTCCCCTGGGATGGATCCATATCCATCCCCATCTGATTCTTGGATCGGAGGATCATCCGATCCTTTCTACACCAGCCGGGGGAACTCCATTCCCCCTTTCCCTGATTCTCAGGAGGTTCCTCAGACCTGCGAGGACCTCAACGCCATCCAGAACGACCCATTCTCCAACACTTACAACCCTGGATGGCGAAACCATCCCAATTTTCAGTGGGCGGGAAATTCCCAAACCCAAAGACCACCTTTTCATTCCCGCCCACAGCCCTCTCGTCATTACCAGCCACCTCAGCCTCGGCCCAACCCTACTTATCTATCAGGGCCAAATCAGGATCAAATGTCCCTAATCCTTCAGACTCTGGCTGACATTCAAAAAACGAATGCGGATATTCAAAAACAGCACAAGGATGAGCTTACAGAAGTTAAAACTCAACTGGCCCAGTTGGCAAATTCTCGCCAGCCAGGCACACTCCCTTCCCAACCTCTTCCTAACCCAAATAACGTGCCAACCCAGAAGCGCGTTATGAATCCAAATTTAGGCCACGCTCAATGGATTTATCAGGCCCCTACTGCTCCATCTCCAGACGAGATGGAAGCCTCAACTTCTTATGCGGGATTTCAGCAGCAGCCACCCCTCTTACCAAACCCAAACCAAAATCAGGATGGATTAAATTCTGTAACAACACGTAGTGGTAAAACAACTCAAGACCCGCATCATCCAAACCACTCCAAGCCTGATAACCATGACCCTAGGATAGTTATCCAAGATACCGCTGTTCCGGATCCACAACCTGAACCTATCCTAGAAGAACCAACCAAGATCCCGTTTCCCGAGGCCTTGACCAAGGGAAAGAAGACCACCAAACCTGGGGCCCCTGAGGAGGACCTGGTCAAGCTCTTTGAGCAGGTCCACATAAACATCCCCTTGATGGATGCAATCCGGCACGTACTAGCTTACGCACGATTTCTAAAGAATATATGTACACCCCAGCGTAAGCCGCGAACCAAGGGAGGGAGCCCAATTGTTCTGTCAGAGCAAGCGAGCTCTGTAATCCTTAGTAGACTCCCACCCAAGGCAAAAGATCCTGGGACTCCCCTGATTTCCTGTAAGATAGGTGGTACCCAATTTGATAGAGCATTGTTAGACTTGGGTGCATCCATAAACCTGATACCCACATCCTTACTTGACCATCTAGAAGAATCTGAGCTAAAACCAACTGAGGTGACATTACAATTAGCAGATCGATCTATTAAGTCACCAAAAGGGATTCTCGAGGATGTTATCGTAAGAGTGCGGGATTTCTATTTTCCAGTGGACTTTATAGTCTTAGATATGGATGCACCTGAGAACCCTAGGGATACACCAATCATTCTAGGGAGACCTTTCTTGGCTACTGCTAGAGCCAACATCAGCTGTGAGGAGGGCAAATAGAGCTTAAGTTTGGAGATCAAACACTGAAAATTGATATATTTAAGGCCCAACAAGGAATTAATTGCGGCGTCATCGAACAAATTTGTGACATCAAGACTTTGGTTGATGAATCACACCTCCAGAATGACTCGATTATGCCTCATCAACCACAGAAGGATCTTGACCCGCAAACAGAGGAGTCGAATCCAGATATGAACAACCCAGTAACTCCCACCCTTGAACCTCACATCTATACTGAACCACCCGCTGCTGCTGAAAACCCCATCCTCGAACTGAAACCCCTTCCTGCTCACTTGAAATACGTCTTTTTGGGTTCTAATCAGACCCTTCCTGTGATTATCAATTCCAACCTCAGTCCTGAACAGGAATCCCGTCTGATTATTGTCCTCCAGCAACATCGCAGAGCCATCGGATGGACTCTCGATGATTTGACTGGAATAAGTCCCTCTTATTGTACTCATCATATCTATTCAGAAGAGGGCACACGACCTTCTCGTGAAATGCAGAGACGCTTAAACCCCAATCTGCAGGAGGTCGTGAAAAAGGAGATCATCAAGTGGTTAGATGCCGGAATCATCTACCCGATCTCCGATAGTCGTTGGGTGAGCCCAATTCAGGTCGTGCCCAAGAAGGCAGGACTCACCACTATAACGACTGAGACCGGAGAAATCATTCCTACCCGATTAGCCAACTCGTGGAGAGTCTGTATAGATTACCGTCGACTCAATTCCTCCACGAAGAAGGATCATTTCCCACTACCCTTCATTGATCAAATTCTCGAAAAACTAGCGGGAAATAGGTTCTTCTGCTTTCTTGACGGGTACTCCGGTTATAACCAGGTGGCAATCCATCCTGAGGACCAAGAAAAGACCACGTTCACCTGCCCCTTCGGAACATACGCTTTCCGAAGGATGCCTTTCGGTCTTTGCAATGCACCCGCTACTTTTCAGCGATGCATGCTTGCCATATTCTCAGATATGGTAGGTGATTATCTGGAAGTCTTCATGGATGACTTTTCAGTTTTTGGAGCATCATTCGACGATTGCCTCCAACACTTGGTCCAGATACTCAGGCGGTGCATCGATGTGAATTTGGTTCTTTCCTGGGAAAAGAGCCATTTCATGGTGCCTGAGGGAATTGTCCTGGGACACTCAATTTCGGAGAAAGGTATCCAAGTGGATCGAGCTAAGGTTAATCTGATTTCTCACCTTCCTATGCCTAGCTCGATCAGGGACATCCGATCCTTTTTAGGGCATGTCGGTTTTTATCGACGATTTATCCCTGATTTTTCAAAAATCGCACGCCCCCTGACCACTCTTCTCTCCAAGGATGTTCCCTTCGAAATTTCCAAGGAATGCACTCAAGCATTTGAAATCCTGCATGACTGAGTCACCCAAGCCCCGATCCTACAGTCCCCTGATTGGTCTCAACCCTTTGAGATCATGTGTGATGCATCCGACTTCGCTGTAAGAGCGGTTTTGGGACAGAAAATTGACAAGAAACCTGTGGTCATTTACTACGCCAGCAAAACACTCGATGAGGCTCAGCGTAACTATACGGTTACTGAGAAAGAGCTGCTAGCTATAGTATTTACCCTAGAAAAGTTCAGATTGTACCTTCTGGGTTCCCGTGTCATCATATACTCGGATCACATAGCTGTGAGGCATCTCCTTGCAAAGAAGGACGCGAAACCTCGATTAATCCGATGGATCTTGTTGTTGCAAGAATTTGACCTTGAGATTCGCGACAAAGCGGGAAAGAAAAACGTGGTAGCTGATCACTTGTCCCGTCTTCCTTCTGAAATAATTGACCCTTCCGGACCCATCACTGAGCATTTTCCCGATGAGCACCTGCTGACTATTGGTACTAGCCTTCCATGGTTTGCTAATATAGTAAATTACTTGGCATCTCATCAGATCCCATCCGATTGGCCGAAGGCCAAGAAAGACAAATTACGCTCCGATGCCAAGTATTACATTTGGGAAGACCCATACCTCTTCCGCATAGGTGCCGATCAGATCATCCGGAGATGTGTCCCGGAAGGGGAATTCAACAATATCCTCTCTTTCTGCCATGACCAGGCATGCGGTGGCCATTTTGCCGGGCATAAAACCGCATCAAAAGTCCTCCAGTGCGGCTTTTACTGGCCCACACTGTTCAAAGACGCATACAATCACTGCAAGGCATGCAGTCGTTGCCAGACTTTGGGCAACATGAGCCATCGCGACATGATGCCTATGCAACCGATTCTAGTATGCGAAATCTTTGATGTTTGGGGGATTGATTTTATGGGCCCCTTTCCTGTTTCGGATGGTTTCGAATACATTCTGTTGGCTGTGGACTACGTGTCCAAATGGATCGAAGCCATGCCGACCCGAACCTGTGATCACAAAATCGTTCTCAAATTCATTCATCAACACATTTTCTCAAGGTTCGGGATTCCTCGTGCAATAATCTCTGATGGGGGGACCCATTTCACAAATGCTCAGTTTAGGTCACTGATGACCAAATACGGGGTGTCTCACCGAATCTCTACTCCTTACCACCCCCAAACTAATGGTCTAGTTGAGCTGTCTAATCAGGAGATCAAGAAAATCCTGCAAGTCACTATTCGACCTGACAGGAAGGACTGGTCGTCCCGACTTCCGGAAGCATTGTGGGCCTATAGGACCACCCACAAGACCCAATTGGGCATGTCTCCCTTTAGACTGGTGTACGGAAAGGCATGCCACCTTCCCGTAGAACTGGAGCATAAAACCTATTGGGCAGTACGGAACTGTAATCTAGATCTTTCCAAGGCTGGGACCCACAGAAAACTCCAAATCAGCGAGATCGATGAATTACGCCTAGACGCGTACGAGAACTCGCAAATCTACAAGGAGCGGGTTAAAGCCTTCCACGACAAACACATCTCGAGAAAGATCTTTCATCCTGGTCAAAAGGTCCTACTCTTTGATGCCCGACTAAAACTCTTCCCAGGAAAACTGAGATCCAAGTGGGTCGGACCATATTTGGTCCGACAGGTTTTTGGAAATGGAGCAATCGAAATCAGTCCACTCAGCCACGATTCTGAACCTTTCATCGTGAATGGTCAGAGACTCAAGCCGTTCATTGATGTAACTTCTACTGATTTGGCTGAGGCATCTTATATCCTCCTTTCCCCTTGAGCTTATTGCGCCCAGCCGATGGCGTAAAACTCAGCGCTTAACGGGAGGCAGCCCGTCATTCTCTTTGAAAACCTGAAACTTGTTCTGACACCTTTTTGCACTCGAAGTTCACCCTTGTAGACAGCCGACCCCAACTCAGATGCTTGCATCTGGGATTTGAAATCGTCCGCAAAAATTCAACCCGACCCATCCACTCATCCAAATTTCTGTCTTAAGGAATGAACTAAGACCCCCTAGGTTACAATGAGGACATTGCAAATCTTAGGCATGGGGGGGTATGAAAGTGCAAAACTTGTAAGAAAAGGTTTCAAACAAAAAAATTCACATATGCCAAAAACACCATAAAAATTAAAAATTTTTCGAAAAAGAATAAGAGGAAAAGAGGAGAAGGAAATTTTGTGAAGGAGAAAAGAAACAAAATGAAAAAGGAGCACAAAATTATGAGAAAAGGTGATAGTCATTAGTAAGGAACTAAGGAATTAACCTAAGTTCTAGACCTCATTCAAGAAAATAACTGAAAAGTGCACAATGAGATTAGTAAGAATGCAAACCTTAGACATTCTTGAATAAACTCTTAGTACCCATTAAGATCTGGACACTCCTCAAGAGGTTGAGGAAAATGAAAAGCTGAAGTATTAGGTCTAAGGCTTAGGGAATATTTGGCCTCGTTAACTAATTTTTGGTTTACGGGACTCAGTAACCTAAGCACCCTAACCTCACACACAGCCTGGTTCAGTAAGCGTAAAAATCAGAATCACGCAGAAGCGTCGCAAAATTCTGAAAAGAATACCTAGAATAGGAGCGGCCGATCAACACAAGTTGATTTGGACGAGTTCCCAGTGCGGAGAGGCGGGAAATCCCCTCGAAGATGCGTAACAAAATATCATCTCCTCGGTGCTTGTCTCTTAGGATATTTACATATCCTACTGGGGGCATGTAAGCACTCTGCTGGTTCAGATTCCATGGATGGCATTATCTCGAAGTGTCAATTGCCAGGGTCTGGATTCTTCCACGGAACACCATGGATGGGATTATCTCGAAATCTCAATAGCCAGGGTTCCGGGGGTTGCCATGGGCGGTGCTATCTCGAAGCATCGATCGCCAGGAACCCTTGAGGATTGATGATGGGAGCAAGGAATCTGATACAGACCGTGTTGAAAAGCCAATCCTAGGCTAGAACTAAAAAGAAAAAGAGAGAGAAAACTCTCCAAACAGAAAAACTTTCTATCTCTCTCTCACAAAACGCACTGCGAACTGAGCCAGGGCTAAAATCATTTCAAGCACGGGTGCTTTAACCACAAAGTCCAATAAACCTTAGGTTAGTTCTTGTGGACCTTAAAAACCTTTGCTAAAGACTGAGGCTAAGGCTAGACAGATTTGGATCTTGATTGGTACTAGAGTACCTTTTAGGCCTATGGTCAGCATTCTAACCAAATCTATGCTCAAATAAAAAAGGGCACTTATCTAAAACTATTAAAAACTTCATGGTCTAGAACAAGGGTTGAAACCTTAAGTTTTTGCTAAGGGACTAGCAAAGGCTAGGCATGGGGGTATGATGAGAACCTCATCATGAGCCATAACTAGCTCATTTTGACCTAATACAAAGGATAAAAGCTCCTACATAACTCAAGGAAAGGCTTAACTCAGAGAATTCTGAGTTTAAGGAGAAAACAAGTCATAAGGGGTAAAAATGAAATTTTACCAGTATAATCTGCATACAGGGTAATTCAGGGCCCAAACATAGGTCAAAGCAACTTAATAAGAATAAAAGTGGGATGAGATGATCTAGCAAGGGCTACAGCAATTCCAAGAAACTAAATGATAATCTGTAACCCTAAAACAACCCACTTCAATTCACGAGGTTCGAGGCAAAGTAAAAATAGAATAAACCCTCTAAAATTCATAGAAAAATAATTTCTAGGGTTTAGAACCTTCAATTTGGCCTTCAGAACCCCTTTTGACCTACATTGAGAACCATGCCCAATTAATAACTTAATTTGGGTTTTCGCATAAATTGACTGATCAAACAAGGTTTAATATAGAAATGAAATTCACCATCAGATTCCTTAGGTCCTAATTAGTCATGTATAAAAACTTGAGCCTAAGAAGAAACCTCCTTGACCAACTTTACACTTTGGTCCTCATATATTTACTTTTTGGCCCTCAACTCTTGAACCCTCGCATTTTGGCCCCTAACTCTCCTTCGTTCTTTGCGTTCAAGTCCCCCCTGCAAAACCTGCCAACACCATGCTCCGGCGACCTTGCGCGGAGCATGGCGCCGCGCAGGGTGAGGGGGAGAGCCTGGCAAGTAAACCGGGGGTGCCCTTCGTCGTCAGCCGTCGCAGGGACACCCCCTGGTCGCTGTAGCCCACCATACCGGCCGTGCGAACGCACGGACGGTATGGGTTTTCGTCTCCGGCCATCCTTCGGCGAGGGAGACACGTTGTCTCCCTCCGCCTTCCTCCCTGTTTTGATCCCTATAAATACCCCCCGTCGCTCCACCGACCTCGGCAGCTCGGATCTGACGGAGAAAACCCCCAACTTTCCTCTCTTCTCACTCCGGCAGACGCTCACCAGCTCTGGCGGTTCTTCCTCCTCCTCCTCTTCGCTCTGCCACAATACCAGCAGCAGAGACTTCTTCCCCTGCTCTTCCCGCGCCACGCCGCACCCAGCTGGCGCCTCTCCGGCTCTCTGCTCGCCGCCGCCCCTTCCCCTGGGCATCTTCTTCTCCGACGACAGTCGATACGACTGTCGCCCTGCTGCTCCCCCTTCGTCCCTGCAAGTAAGTTAGAACTACTTCCCTTCCTCTCCTCTTTCTTTCCCCGGTTTCAATTGGTTCAATTAAGCCCTCGACCGACCCTGACCATCGTCACCCCCTTCGTCTCCGGCCACCCTCCGGCGAGATGCTCCCATCGCTCCACAGCCTCACACGCCTCGCCGACCCTCACCGAACCTCCGCCTCATCACACTGAGCACCCCCCACCCCTCCACTGCCACTCCACACCTCCGTAACGCTCCCCCAAACAAACCCATTTCTCCGGTTGCAGTCCAACCTAGGGCCACCGCCAGACACCACCTTGCGGCTTGCCGCACAGCTCCACACCTTCGCCGTGCCACGGCGAAGGTTCCCCAGTAGTTTGATCAGGCCGAGAGGCCATATTCGTGTCCGACAGGTTCTGAGGCTCGACCGCCATTAACGCCACATTGAAGCAGCTTCTCCCGCACGACAACCACTCTGAGGACTCCAGGTCTCCAGCTGCTGCGGATTACGGAGACTCCTGCGAAGGCAGCCAGCCAGCAACCGACGTGAATCGAAGCTGCAGCTGCAGAAGCAAAGCCGCGGTCTTCCAGCAGGCGCACGCGAGGAGAGGCCTCCGTTTAGTCCCACATCGGTAAGCCTCACAACTCTTTCACCGTTTAAATTGATTTTGTGAATAAGCCTTACTGCCTCAGCACACGGGGTGAGGTCCCCTTCACCCGCCCGGTTACCCGGTCTCGTCCGCGCTCTCACGCCCCGCGGACCTGACCCGACCCGACTTAGACTGACCTGCACTCCTCGCCCACCACGCACGCCGGTGGGCCTGGACCCGGGCGCGACCCGTACCCGACTACCCGGCAGCTCTGGGAGAGCTTTCCCAAGAGTGGCTTCTGAGAGAGAGAGAAGCGGGGGGGGAGGGTAGAGTAGGTTTTGTCCTCTGATGTAAACTCTGAAGTGTGCAGGCACAGGTAAAGAAGGACCGTGGAAGAAGAAGGAAGCTGAGGGAGACACTGTAGCAACAAGCAGTTTAAGTCGTCTGATTGGAAAATCAGACGACGTCCTGAAGGGAAAAGAAGAAAGAAGGAGGGACGACGTCCTGACTGGAAAAAGAAAAGAAGAGAGAAGAAGATCTGAAGAAAGGAAAAGAAGAAGAGCAGGACCGCTCTGCAGAAGAAAAAGGTAGAGCAGGAACAGCTGAAAGAGGAAGAAGAACATCACCACTGCAGATAAAGAAGAAGAAGATAACAGAAGATCTGAGACGAGGAGAAGCAAAGAGAAAAGAAGAAAAGACAACAAATTCTTTCTCTCTTTCTTTATTTTTGTAAAAGAAACTTGTACCCCTAGAATACAACTTGCTCCCTGAGTTCGACCTCGGGAACTCTTTTATTTTCCGAGTAAAAAAATTTATATATTTGAAATGTTGGTAATAACTGGCTATACTACAACGCTATAACAATAAAACCCGGTTATCTCTGCAGAACCAACGTTTCACCGATCGTGTCTGAAAAGATGGCCATCATTCATTGCTAAAAAGTAGCTGGTGCATTGCAGAGGCCGAAAGGCATCCGCTTAAAAGCGAATGTTCCAAAGGGACACGTAAAAGTCATCTTGTCTTGATCTTCTGGGTTGATTGCAACTTGATTGTACTCGGAGTATCCATCCAGAAAATAGAAGAAACTACGTCCGACCAGCTGTTCTAGAATCTGATCAATAAAGGGTAAAGGAAAATTATGCTTTTTGGTAGCCGAGTTTAGCTTCCTGTAATCAATGCAGACCCGCCAAGAAGTCATGGTGTGGGTTGGGATGGATTCACCCAATTCATTTTTTATTACGGTGAGTCCCACCTTTTTGGGCACTATCTGAATGGGACTCGCCCACTGGCTGTCGGGAATAGGATAGATAATGCCCACGTCCAGCCATTTAATGATCTCCTTCTTGACAACCTCCAACAATTTGGATTTAGACATCTCTGAGGTTGTCTCAATATTCTCACCCCTTCATCAGTGTAGATATGGTGAGTGCAATATGAGGGGCGAATTCCATGGAGATCAGCAATGCCCCACACGATAGCAGCCCTATGTTCTTGCAAAATGGAGATCAACTGGTGTTCTTGATCCGGAGTCAAGTGAGCATTGATAATAACGGGATATGTCTCACTTTCTCCCAAAAATACGTACTTGAGTGAATCAGGTAAGGGCTATACCTCTAGTAGCAAAGGGTGGGGAGGGGGGTTATGCAAGGGAGGAGAGGAAACAATAGCGAAAATTTGTTGATCCTGACTAATGAAGAATCTGTCTGCAGTTGTCATGTAATCCTGTCTCAAGATATCAGTGCTGGATAGGACAGGATAGTCAGGATCAGGGGTGTTAGGAGCAGATGAACACCCATGACAACCAGATCCATGGGACGAAATATGTATGTCATTAGTCTCAATCCTGTGTGGATCATGATTAGCCCATATTTGTGGGCTATTTAAGTATTTAAGTGCCTAGACATTAAGTTAAATTTAACATTTAGATAGCATACATTAGGATGTAAATACATTAATTCATATTTTTAGCTTAAGTGCATAATTCATGTGTGGCATCCATATCTAAATGCATTTAGAATTAACCTAGAATTGCATGCATTTGATTAGTTAATTAATTAGGTGCATTACATACATTATTTTAATTAACATAGAAGTTAAGGAGTTATGTATAAATAATCCTAATTATTTTATTATTCTTCTTCTCCTTATGCAGGTAACCGCTCCGCCTCTGCCTCTGCCTCCTCCTCCTGCACATTCACTCTTCACAGCTGCCAGCATTGACTCGACGGTGGATCTCCTCCTGCCTGTTTGGATTTCAGATCGCGATCTAAGACCCTTGATAGTGAAGATGAATGTTCCATTGGGTCACTGCAGAGGAGCCTAATGTTCCCACAGAAAGTTGAATCTTTGTCTTCACTATCCTCCTCGATCAAATTGCAATCAAAGTTCTGTGATTCCCTGAAAGTGTCCAGTCTAAAATTTTCGTTCCCCAGGGCAATCTCCATGCACCCTGATGCACAGTCGATCTTTGCGTAGGCGGTTGCCAAAAATTGACGGCCTAGAATAATCGGTGCATCACGGAGATTAGGAGGAACCTCCATATCAAGAATAAAAAACTCCACTGGAAAGCAGAATCCTTTGACTTTGATGATCACATTTTCAACCACCCCCCTCGGTGTTTTTACCGATCGGTCAGCCAACTGTATGGTAATCGAGGTCGACTTTAACTCCCCAAATCGAAATCGATCAAATACTGCAGTGGGAGTTAGGTTGATGGATGACCCCAAATCAAGAAGGGCCCTATCAAAAGGGGAATCCTACAAAAAGCTGGAAATCAGTGGTGTGCCTGGGTCCTTCTTTTTGGGTAGTAAGTCAGATAAAATAACTGCGTTGGCTTCCTCAAATAATTTCGCTTGTCGTCAGGTTCTTTGTTGTCGCTTCAAAGTATAGTAGTCCTTAAAGAACCTAGCAACAGCAGGGATGTGATCTATTGCTTTGAGAAGAGGGACCTAAATGTGAACTTCCTTGAACATAGATTTTAGGTCCTCGAAATTCCGGGTGTCCTTTTTCTGTGTTGAATCTCGTGTTAGGGCCACTGGAAAAGGGACAGGAATTTCAGGGTCTAGGGGCTTCTTTCCCTTATCTAATGAAGATGGCTTGTGGGAGGAAGTGAGTTGTGAGCCATCTCGTGGTAGAGTGCAGGAAAAACCATTACTTGCTTGACTAGGTAGTGAGTCCTGTGTAGTCTTTCCGCTCCTTAAGGTGACAACTTTTGCATTAGCGTGCTGTCCATGCAGGGACAGAGGGGCAGGTTGGTCTAGATACACAGGGTTTGGCAACAGAGGTGGCTGACCAAGCCCATAACCAGGTGGTGTAGGAGGTACTTGCATAACAGTGTGTGCCTGCCCCTGTGGTGCTTGGAATCTTGGCGGGGCACCCTGATTTTGCACATATCTTGGGTTTGGGACAGGTTGGGAGGGCAAAGCTCCCTGTGATCTATGCTCCTGCATCATCTGGTTTTGCATGTTTTGTATGCTCTGTATTTGGTCAGCCATTGCCTTCATTATTTGCAGGTTGTCATGAGTAGATTTCCGAATTGATGCCTGCAATTCCTCCTTCAGCGACTCTAAAGGGTTGGCCCACTTTGGAGGGTAGTTGGCAGCTTGGTGTAACGGCTGATAGATAGGGCGTGTTTGTTGCTGCTGAGACGAGAATGGCTGTTGCCTAGGATACGTGTTCTGCGCATTCCCGTATTGTCTGGTCTAGTTGTGTGGAGCTTGACTCAGTCTCTGTGGGTTACCAGACTAGGAGAAATTGGGATACTGGCGCCAACTAGGGTTACATGTTTCAGAATACGGGTTGTTACACCCGTAACCTTGAATGGCATTGACATCTTCGTAAGTCGAAGACATCTCAGATGCAAATTCATTAAAAGAATACTCACTTGCATCATCATGTGGTGCATAACCCTGATTGTATGGCGCCAGATAAATATTGTTCAAAGGTTCCTGGTATGCAAGATCTTGTGAAGATGGAGAGAAAACATCCCGAGTAAACGGATATGTATGAGTAGAGGGGGCTCAAGATTCTTGAGAGGAGTAAGATGGAGCAGTGTTGCCAGAAGAACTGGATCTCGCTCGCATTAATTCATCGAGCTTCCTATCGAGTAGATCCACCTTATCCAGCTTTTTGGTGATGATGTCCACGTCGGCTCGGGCAGACTCGGCTTGAGCTTCGTGGACATTAACTTGTTGCTATCCAGGTCGCTGGAATTGGTTCATTGAGGTGGCGTTCATTGAGTTCTCTGCTAAGGACTCGAATAGTTCAAATGCGTTGTTCTCTTCTTCTATGAGAAAATTCCCACCACTAGATGCATTAGCTAGGTACCGATGTGTGTTATCCAGCCCATGGTAAAATACTTGAGTGAGGTGCCATTTCGGTACACCATGGTGTGGGCACTTCCTAAGAAGATCGTGGAATATGTCCCAAGCATCATGTAGCTTCTCTCCAGGGCCTTGGGCAAAGGTCATGATCGCGTGCCTCATAGCATTTGTTCGACCGATTGGAAAGAACTTTTGGAGGAATTCGCTACATAATTCCTCCCAAGTTCCAATTGGCCTCCTGATGGTCTTGAACCAATAAGAAGCTTTATCTTTGAGGGAAAAAGAAAAAAGCTTCATGAGAACAATTCCAATATCTATATTCCTGGGTCGAACTAACTCTGCAATCCTATTCAGGTCTTCGATGTGCTGGAATGGATCCTCATTCAAGTTTCCATGAAAATGAGTCTGAATCAAACTTATGATATTCGGCTTTAACTCAAATGCATCTCCGCTTGTGGGAATCCGGACCTGTGGTGCTATATGGTTGTCGCCAGATCGTAGAAGTCCTGCAGTTGTTCTCCGAGTGGTGGATGCTGCATCCTTTCGAGTGTTGTGAGAATCCGGTCAATGCTCTACTCATATTTTTGTTCCATTTCCTTAACCCTGGCTTCCAGGCGAGCCATTGGGTTTTGATTCTCAGGGTCCTGACGAACTCGAGGATCGGGATTAGCCATCTCAGCTAATTGGGTGGAAGAAGCTTGAGAAGAGAGGTCGGGCGAAAATCGCCTTTGCCGTCTTGGGTTTGGCTCCCAAGGTCTCACAAGTTCAGGTCTCAATGACCTTCTTCCTTGCATACACCAACTCAAAGGGTTGGCGTAATCAAGAAAAACAAGGCTAAGGCCTTGTTAATCAGAGTGGTCATTTAGATCAGATGACTGGATTTTTTCGTTTAAGTTTGTGTTTTTTTTGAATCAGTGAGGATTGCTATCATAAATCGATAGTGATCCGGAGGGTATTGTATTGCATATGAAAAGAGTATTACAAAAAAGTTGCCCAACTATGTATGAGAGACCAACATTCCTTTACAACATTCTCACATCTCACCGGTCTCCCCTGAAACAACTTATCATTCCTCGCCCTCAACACACCACAGAACGGCAGCCATAGCCCCCAATGGTCGAACAGGGTTGATGAACCTCTGCCACATAACATCCCAGGGAGGGAGGGGTTCTAAGCACACCAACCTCTAGATTTTATCCGTGACCAAGCAAGAGGAGAAGATGTGTGTTGCACTATCAGAGTGTAATCCACATAGGGGCAGGCATTCAGATCAATCCCCATCCTTCTATGCCTCAGATCACCAGTGATCAACCCTTCCCGTCTGCAAAGCCATAGGAAAATCTGGACCTTCAGAGGAATTCTCAAAAGCCAAATCTTTCTATCGATAAGATCCCATTCCACCTCATTATTAGACCTAATAATTTTTTCATATGCCTGCTTCACTGAGAAAATACCCTGCCAGCAGTAAGTGTCCTTCACATCTATCATAAGATACAGCTGCTGCAGATTCTCCATCAGTTTCTGCCTCTCCTCCCAAAGTCGAGTGCCCAGCCTGCATTGTTGTAGCCCTTCCAGCCGCCAGCAACCTTCAGCCTGGGACCACAGACTGCTAACTGTGGCATCTTTATCAGCAGCAGCACCATACACCCTCGGGAAGGTCTCTTTCAGCAGGCCCAATTCAGACCACCTCTCATTCCATAAGCTAAAACATCTGCCATCTTCAAGCTTAGGTTGTAGCAGATGCCAATAGCAGGTGATTGCAGAAAGCACTGATTGCCAAAAGGGGGAAGGCCTCTTCGGCTGAAGCCTTTGCAGATAGTTATTGGATCCCCCATAGCTGTCCCTGATCAGATCATCCATCAGCCCCTCCTTGCAATCCAAAATTCTGATGGCCCATTTCAGTAGTAGGGCCTCATTGAACTCTTTTAATGCTTTAATTCCCAACCCCCCAGCCTCTTTTGGTCTGTAGATAGTGTTCCATCTGATGGGCTACATGAACCTGCCCTCGTGTCCTGCTCCTTTCCAGAAGAATCTCTTTCTCATAATATCCAATCTCTTCTAGATGCATTTAGGGGCCTTAAATATGCTGAAGTAAAAGACTGGTATGGCAGTAATAACCGAGTTGAGCAAAATCAGTCTCCCACCCTTAGATAGGAATTTACTACTCCACCCTTTTAGCTTGCCAGCCACCTCCTCGAACAGGACACTCCAGTATGATTTTTTCAGTTTTGTAGCCCTTAAAGGTAATCCAAGGTATCTCAGAGGCAATTTAGTATGGGGTGAGCCCAGTGTACCCTCCAATTCCATCTGCTCCTGTTCATTCATACCAAAACAGATCAAAACAGACTTGTCTTTGTTCAAACATAAACCTGAAATATCACCGAAGATCTTCACCAATAATCCTAAAGCATGTGCCTCAGACTTGGACCCTTCCACGAAGAACACAATGTCATCTGCATATTGTAAAATGGGGGCCAAATGTCTCCTGTTTGATAGTGAGTACCCTTTAATTATACCCACCTCTGCCAATTTGCAAGCGTACCTTGCAAGCCCATCTACCTCAAGGTTAAAGACCAGTGGGGCCAGGGGACACTCTTGTCTAACCCCATGCTGAGGCTGGATACAGGCTCCACATGGCTTCCCATTAATCAGAGGAGAAAATGAAGCAGTGGTGATACAGCGTTTCATCCATTGAATCCAAAGGGGGGGAAGCCTCTTCTTCTAAACACCTCCCAAAGATACGGCTAGGAAATCGAATCATAGGCTTTCTAGAAATCTACTTTCCACAAGAAGGCCTTGCATTTCCTCTGGTGCCAACCATTAACCATTTCCTGAGCCAAAATAAAAGACTCCTGAAGTGATCTGTTGGGCAAGAAAGCAGCCTATATCGGATGAATCAGGTCTTGTAGAACAATTCTTAGCTTGTTAGCCAAGACCTTGCTGATGATAAGATAGATGGAGTTTGAAACGGCAATCGGCCTGAAATCTGAAAATTGTTCTGCTCCCATTGATTTAGGCAAGAGGAAAAGATATGACTTGTTAATCCTCTCGAAACCAGCATTACCCACCTCAAATTCTCTGATAACATCCATCACCTCCTTACACACCACACTCCACAACTCTTTGTAAAAGAAAACTTGTATTCCATCCGGGCCCGGGGAGCCTTCTGCATTTAATTCTTTGATTGCTTGTAAGGTTTCCTGTTCTATAATTAGTGCAGTTAGTTGCTCGACTTGTTCGCTTGTCACCCTGGGACCATTGTCTCCTGCCATTCTCCATTTCCCCCTCCTAGTTGCCCAAGAAGCTTCCCTGAAATATTTGATGGCTTCAGATTTAATCTCTTGATAAGAGGAGACCCTATGTCCATCACAAAGAATAGAGGAAATGAAGCTAAATCGCCTCCGAGAGCTAGCTGCAAGGTGGAAAAATTTCGTATTGGCATCCCCCTCCTTAAGCCATAACTGCATGGATCTCTCCCTCCAATTGATTTCCTGTTTAAGGTCTTCATCCAGTACCACACCTTGCCACATTTTCCTGTTAGCCTGTTCATCTTCAGACAGAGGGCCAGCAACTTCCTTGGAGTCCAGCTCCTGGATTCTATTCAGAGCTTCCCTTCTCCTTTGTTCCCTCACTAAGGTAACAACAGATCCCTATTCTTTTAAGATCACATGCAATCCAGCTAGCTTAGTTGATAATCTGACAGTAGCAGACCCCTGTACCTTTCTAGCTCTCCACCAAGAACAGATCATCTGGTAAAAACCCGGTTCATTCAGCCATGACCTTTTCAGTTTGAAATAGGTGCCAGCCAGAGTTTCTTCCCCACTGTCCCATACCAGGGGGGTATGATCAGAGAAAGGTCGGCTCAACCCATTCACAGTCGACAATTGGAATCTGACAAGGATGTCCACATTCCCAAAAAATCTATCAAGCCTGGAAGCCAGCCCATTTCCATTACGCCAAGTAAATTCCACACCAAAAGATGGATATTCACTCAACTGCAAAGACTGAATCGTCATCTGAAATCCAATAGCCGAGCTGTCTGTGCTGCCACTAGGCCTATCAACCCCTGTTAACCCACAATTAAAACCTCCTCCTGTCAGCCACATTTCCCCCTGCACCAACTCAGCTGCTGTGGACCACTCCTCCCACAACTCTTGCCTGGCAGAAGCAGTACAAGGTCCATAAACCCCAGTAATCCAGATACACTCCTACCCTTGTTGAATCTGAAACTTGCATGTTAGCATATGTTTGTTTTTGTGAACTTCCATGCATTGAGCCCACCACTTCCTCCACCAGATAGCAATGCCCCCTGACCTCCCATGCACATCAATCTGTACACATTCATTCATCCCTGCAGCTAACAAGTCAGACCAAAGTCTATCAGAATTACTTTCAATGTGTGTCTCTTGAATGAGCGCACATTCAATTCCCTATTCTCTCAAGTATCTCATCAGAGATGCCCTCCGGCATTTGTCGTGCAACCCACGCACATTCCAAGTGAGGATTCTCATCACTCCTCATTGGAACCCTCTCTCCTGAGGGTCTGGCAACTACACACTTACATAACTTTGGCAACTTCATCTTCATCCATCAGAATGATAGCCTTTGATTTTCTTTGTCGAAGGCTGTATGGTGATCTCCCCTTATTGATCTTTGTGCATGATCCCCCTTCACATTCAGGATCTTCCTTCCCCTGTAAGACCTATTTTCCCTTCAGAGATTCAGGCTGCGTATCAAGGTTCCCCTGCTCCTGATTCTCCCTACCACATGACAGCACATCCCCTGCCATCGTGGTCGATAGTCTTGCCAATTCTCCACCACCCAATTCCTCCATTTCTTCATTTTGAAGCATCCACGTCTCCCCATCACACAAGTCCTTACACGTCTCGGCAGCCAGGGATTTATCGCCATGAACCATGTGCAGCTCCTGAGCAGTCGCCTCCTCATCAGTTGTAGGTTCAGACAACTTAAGCTACCTTGCTACATCATCCCCCACCAGGAACTTCAGTCTCAGCATCCAGGAACTTCCACCACATCTCAAAATCAGACGATCAGGTATAGAGCCAGCGATGAAGACAACGACCCTCACACTCAGTAGACGCCCATTCCCCTCAAGCAGTTCGACGACTGCGTCTTCAGCCATAGATGAAAAGCTTGAGATCATTGACGACACAACCTCCTTCGACCTCAGATGCAGAGGAAGCCCCTCAATCTCAAGATTTCCAGACCTAATTCCCATTCTCTGTGGTGGTCTCTCCGATAGGGCTCCATCAAAAGGAGAAACCAGCCTCCAGATCACCATGATGCCGTCGTTACACGATGTATGGAATCGCAATTCTCAACATCCCTCACACCTAAACCAAAGAGCACAAAACGTGTACTTGATAGAAAAGAGATCTGCCAGGAATCAGTCGAGAGGGACAAAGAGGTTACCAGGGTGCGAACATTCTCCGCCGTCGGTCTTCCAGTCATAACCTCCCCAACTAGAGCTTCACGCAAGGCCATCTCTGCAGCCTTGATGCTTGCCGTCTCAAGGCCAAAACATTTAAGTTTGTGTTATTATTAAAAATTTGGCAAGAAATCGACTGTAAGGAATTCTCGCCTCTCAGGCTAACCTGGCTAGTTAGGTTACGAGGGGACTACGAGGAAGGGTCTTCCTTCGACTTTCGCCTTAGGTTCCGTTACCCTGCAACCGCGGTCGTTTGACACTACCCCGTAGGTTTGGTCACTAGGTTTTGCAAGAGAGGTTGGAACTAGCCAGTAGTTCAAGCCAAATGCAAGTTATTTGATGTATTTTCGTGAATTTTTAACTTGTTTCTTCAATTTAGTAGGTGGTGGGCGGTCCACAAGGTGGCACACCTCACCGACTAACTTTTGGGCTCGTCAAAGTCCAAATTAGTCTATGTGGTCCTATTGGCTCATGCACTTCTAAGTTCTTTTTCAAATTGAAGACCACAATTCAAATGTATACTGTAAGGCGAGATGGAATCCAAATGATTTGAAACTTGGCAAGAAGATTCCTCTTTCAATAGGCTTTTCAGAGAGTATTTTTCCAAAATTTTTTCTATTTCCAACAATTAGTTACGAATTTTTAACTAACCAAGGGTCAAATCTAGAATTTAGACCCTATTTTGGTTTTTTTGTTGGAAAAAATATCAAATATGTTGCAAGTATTACTTATGGAAAAAAATATCAAATATGCCAAGTAAACTATTTGGCATCACATCAGATCCCGTCCGATTGGCTGAAGGCCAAGAAGGACAAATTGCTTTCCGATGCCAAGTATTACTTCTGGGAAGACCCGTATCTTTTCGCATCTGTGCTGATTAGATAATTCGACGATGTGTCACGGAAGTAGAAATCCAAGGCATACTCTCTTTCTTCCATGACCAGGCATGCGGTGGACATTTTTCAGGACATAAAACCATAGCGAAAGTCCTCCAGTGCGACTTCTACTGGCCCACAATTTTCAAGGACGCGTACAATCACTGTAAGGCATGTACCCGTTGCCAGACCTTGGGCAACATGAGCCATCAAGATATGATGCCTTTACAGCCGATTCTGGTATGCAAAATTTTCAACATTTGGGGGATTGATTTTATGGGACCCTTCCCTATCTCAAACGGCTTCAAGTACATTTTACTTGCTGTTGTCTATGTGTGCAAATGGATCAAAGCCATTCCAACCTGAACCAATTATCATAAAGTTGTTATCAAATTCATTCATCAGAACATCTTGTCACGGTTCGGGATTCCACATGCTATAATCTCTGATGGAGGGACCCATTTCACATACTCTCAGTTCAGGTCATTGATGACCAAATATGGGTGTCACATCGAATCTCTACACCTTACCACCCCCAAACTAATGGTCTAGCTGAGCTATCAAACCGGAAGATCAAAAACATCCTCCAGGTTACAGTTTGACCTGATATGACAGACTGGTCATCCTGGCTTCCGGAAGCCTTGTGGGCTTATAGGACCGCCCACAAGACCCAAATAGGTATGTCTCCCTTCAGATTGGTGTACGGAAAGGCATGTCACCTCCTCGTCGAATTGGAGCATAAAGCCTATTGGGCAGTACGGAAATGCAACGTAGATCTTTCTAAGGCTGGAACCCATAGAAAGCTTCAAATGAGCGAGATCAATGAATTACGCCACAACGTGTATGAGAACTTGCGAATTTACAAAGAGCAGGTTAAATCCTTTCACGACAAGCACATATCTAGAAAGATCTTTCATCCTGGTCAAAAGGTCCTACTCTTCGATGCCAGACTCAAACTGTTCCCAGGAAAACTGCGATCAAAATGGATCGGACCCGACTTAGTCCGATGAATCTTTGGAAATGGAGCTATTGAAATCAGTCCACTCAGTCACGATTCCGAACCCTTCGTTGTGAACGATCAAAGACTCAAACCATTCATTGACGTGACCGATACAAATTTGGCTGAGATATCCTTTACCCTCCATTCTCCCAGAGCTCATTGCGCCCAGCCGATGGCGTAAAACTCAGCGCTTAACGGGAGGCAACCTGTCATTCTTGAAAAACTAGAAACCTTTCTTGACATTCCTATGCTGAATTCATATTGCACTTTAGGGTTCATCCATTAGAACAGCTGACTCCACCTCAGGTACCCATACCTAAGTCTAGAAATCATTCGCAACAGTCACCTCGACCCATTTGCCCACCCAAAACCTGTCATAATGAATGAACTAAGCTGAATTCAAACCCAGCTAATTTACAATGGGAACATTGTAAATCGTAGGAATGGGGGGGTATGAAAGTGAAAAACTTCATGAAAACTCATTGATTGCGCAGCAATCATAGGCCTTAATTAACCTAAATTAGGCTAGGACTTAGCATAAATTAGGGTAGTTCATGCATGCATAACCATTACTAGCACCTTTATTGCTTTCTTTTAGCTATGCATAAAATAATGCTATAATGTACTGATTAGGTGCATTATGTCAATTATAGGTAATAAGCTGAATCTGAAGCTGAATCTGAAGCTAGATCTGAAGCTGGATCAAGAGAATAGAAGAATAACGGGTGTTACAGCAGAGCTAGAGTAGAAGACCTAGATTAGATGTAGTAGATAATAATGTAAGAGAGTTAAGGTATGCTACTCTATTAAGTAGGAATAAAGCAGTAAAATGTGAAGAACTTAGGTCCATCCTAGCCCTACCTAGACCTAGGATAGCCTAGAAGCCTCCCCAAGCCTTAGCCACCCTTAGATTAGGTCACCGCACCCTAGGAAACCTTAAAACCCTAATTCCAACCTTTATCTGGACGTCCATATGAATTATAGGACATCCAGAACCCTTAGCCAACTCCCACACACCTTAAACCCACTTCTGCAGTGTTATTGGACTTCTAGACACTTGGTTAGACATCCAATTTCTGCAGAATACCCAAGACAGAACCTTGAATCCTTCCTGACTCTAATTAGATGTACAGACAACAAGTCTGGACTTCTGATTTTTGAGTATAAGACGTTTGATTCTATTTTTGGATGTCTGGAACTATTCTCTAGTTCCTCTTTTGAGATTCAAGCCTTGATCTTGGATCTTTAGCTCCCTAAACCCAATTCCAACCCCATAGGAACCTAAATTAAGGTACCCCAACCCTAGTACATCACCTCTAGACCTCCCTAAGGACCTAATTAGGTCCTCACTAAACCTAATTGACTTAGATCATAGTCAATTACCATTGCCTAGTCAATTGGACTCATAGGATCCAATTGAGCTCAGATCTCAACCCACACAAGTCCAATTGGACTCAGGGAGAGTCCAACCTAATTGAGTTAGTTCACTCTCAATTAGGTTCACACCCATTCAATTAAACTTGTGTTAAGTTTAATTGCAATTCCTCCTTAGCAATTAGGGTTTGCAACCCTAATTTAAGGCCTACACCAACCTAAACCCCTTAGGACCTAACCTAGACCACTTAGCCACATAGGGCACGGCCACCCATTCATGCACACATGCTCATCTAGAGTTATCTAGAACTCTCTTCCAAAGGTGGCGCCACTCTTGGTTGCCAAAATTAGCAACCAAGAGCCATTCAAATTGAGATCCACTTTTTATGGATCTAAGAACCACCTCTCTCTCTCACTTGGCCAGCCACTTATGGGACTCTCTCTAGAGAGTTCCACACTTCTCTAGAGAGTCTCCCTTAGGTCTATAAAAAGACCTAAGGGGTGGCCATTTGCACCCATCCCATTCTTGGCACTCATTCACACTTAAGTTAGCTACATTCATCACCATTCCACCTCCACGAGTTGTGCACCATGACTGCCACCATCTCCATGCCAGGATGCTAGATCATCTCCCCAACCTCTCTCCAAGGGTTGACCTAAGCACCATTGGCTGCCCCTCCTCCTCTCAACCATTTAAAGGCCATCGGAACCTACCTCCGAATGCCCTTATTTTCTGTTAGATTAGTAGCTAGTTCTTCATATTTACATGCTTTCATTTACTGCTTAGTAGTGTAGCTCTTATTCTCTCCCGATGATGCATGCAAAATCCCCCCATAAATTCCTGTATGCGATCATTTTCTGTTAGCTAGATTTATATTTTCAAGCTTTCTTTTGTAAGCTTTCCTCTACATTCTATGTTGCAAACACCCTCCTGAATGAATGAATGAAAGATATATTTCTTATATACATAGCTCTGCTGAAAATCACTATGAGCTTATTGATTGCAATTTATTTCATGTGATTCGAGTTGCCTGCTCTTCATTTTTATATATTGCAACTAGCATGTCGGTACCATAAAATATTGAAGATTTAACTATCAATGCATTTTCCGTAAACAACCACCACTTAACTAGAATTGTGCGTACCGAAACTCATATTTTCACCTTCTTCATCTATCTAACACATGCGCATGTAACCAGAGTTCATAATGAAAGTGGCAAAACTTTAATCTGACGATTGGAAATCGGCGTGCGATTCTAAACAAGTAGAGCGATAAAAGATCGATTCCCAGAGATGAATGACTGGGACTCAAAGTCTCGTTATCTTTATATAAATATTTTTTGTTTGATCGTATTGCGCACTATACTATAACGTATTTTCCTATCAAAACATGCTTTACGAAACACAACACTCATCGTATAAGAAAAGGTTTCAACAAAAAAAAATCACATATCACAAAAAAAACACACACCAAAAAAAAATGAAAAAAAATCTTGAAAAAGAACAAAAAAAATTGAGGGAAGAGAAAATTTTTTGAGGCCATACAAATCATAAGGAGAACATGAGGAGGAAAAGAGCAAAATGTCAAAAAAGGAGCACAAAATGAAAAGTAAAAGAAAAGGGAGATAGCCATTAGTAAGAAATTAAGGGATTAACCGAAGTTCTAAACCACATCAAAGAAATGAAGAAAAGTGCTAATGAGACACAAAAAGAGATTAATAGGAGCGCTGATCTTTATGCTAGACTCCTAGGCTTAAACACTCAAGTATCCGCTAAGATCTGGATAATCCTCAAGAGGTTGGGGAAAATGCGATGCTTAAGTATTAGGTCTAAGGCTTAGGGAGTATTCGACCTCGTCAACTGACCTTTGGTTTGCAGGACTCAGTAACCTAAGCACCCCAATCCACACACAGTTTGGTTTAGTGTGCATAACTATCAAAATCACCCAAAATGCGTTTAAATGTTCTGAAAAAAGTTTCCTAGATTAGGAGCGACCGATCAACACAAGTTGATTTAGACGAGTTTCCGGCATGGAGAGGTAGGAAATTCCCCTCGAAGATGCGTAACAACATATCGTCTCCTCGGTGCTATCTTCTAGGATATTTACATATCTTATCGGGGGCACATAAGCACCCTTCTGGTTCAGTTGCCATGGGCGGCATTATAACGAAATGTCGATTACCAGGGTCTGGATTTAGCTACAGAACGCCATGGGCGAGATTATCTCGAAATCTCGAAAGCCAGGGTTTTGGGGGTTGCCATGGGCAGTGCTATCACGAAGCATCGATTGCCAGGGACCTTTGAGGATTGATGATGGGGACAAGGAATCCGATACAGACCGTGTTGAGAAGCCAATTTGAAGCTAGAAATAAAAAGAAAAGGGAGAGAAAACTCTCCAAACAAATAAATCCTCTGTCTCTCTCTTACAAAAAAACACACTGCAAACTGAACCGAGGCTAAAATATGTCTCAAGCACGAATGCTTTAACCACGGAGTCCAACGAACCTTAGGATAGTTCCTGCGGGCCTTAAAGACCTTCGCGGAGGACCAAGGCTAAAGCTGGTCAGGTCCGGATCTTGGTTGGTACTTGAGTACCTCTAGGCCTACTATCGGCATTCTAACCTAATCAAAGAGAAGAAAAGAAAAAGCACTCATCATAATATGTGAAAGGAACTCATGGTCTATAACAGAAGTTAAAACCTTAAAATTTTGCTAAGGGACAAGCAAAAGCTAAGCATTGGGGTATGATGGGAATACCATCATCAGTCCTAACTAGCTCATTTTTACCTAGAAAAGAGAATGGAAGCTCCTACATAACCAAGTGAACGGCCTAACTCAAGGAATAACTTGTTTGAGAGAAAAGTAAGAAACAAAGGGTAAAATTGCATTTTTACCATTACAGTGCAACAATGGGATTTCTCAGGGGCTAAACATAGGTCAAATGGTCTTAACAAGATAAAAAGTGGGTTGGTTCAATCAGAAAAGGGTTAATGTGAAATCTGGGAATTAAATGACTTCTTGTAACCCTAAAACTGGCCCACTTAATTTAACAAGGTTTTTCTCAGAATAAAATTCAACTAAACCCTCTAAAATTCATGGAAAAATATCCTCTAGGGTTTAGAACCTTCAATTTGGCCTTTAGAACCTATTTTGACCTAAATAGGGGTCCTAGTCAAATATTTGCCCTAAAATTAGGTTTTTGTGTAAAATGCCCAGTCAAACCTAAAATCCAACTTTACCATTGGATTCCTTAGGTCCAAGTTAGGTTTATACCAAAATTTGGACCTAAGGGGAGTTCACCTTGACCTACTCTACAAAATAGTCCAACCCAATTACATTTATGCCCCTAGCTTTTGAAAACCCTTGCAGACACCCCCCTTGCTTCCTCGTCATTCTTTGCAATTAGGTCCCTCTGCCATTACAGCGGAGGAATCATACTCCGACAAGGATTCAAGAGGGATATTTCCTTGATTCCTCAGAGAATCCCTCTCAAATTTGAAAGGTGCCCTGCCCGCCATTGAAGCGAGCTTGAAGGAGCTTGCTAGCTTCACAGCAGGCTCCAGGCTTCAGGAATCAGGGTCCCAGACGTACAGTTTACCTTTGCAAATGACTCACTCCCAGCAATTGGAGGCAAAGCCCTGCAGCTTGATGAGTCCATTTTAATGGACTATTATTACGCCTAAGTAATTCAATTATAGCATTGTATGTTGGTTAATAATCACATTTGTTCATTAAATGATTGCATGTGTCATTATTTAAGTTTACATTTCTTCTATTGCTTATTATGTAATTATATTTCATGCAGGGTCCCGCAACAACGCACTCATCTTCTCCAATTAATCTACTCTAATCGGGAAGAAGAGGGAGGAGGATCAAATGTGGAAAAGAATAGGGGGGTGGAAAGATATTTTCCCCCCCACAAATATCTCCACCTACGGCCAACAGAACCCAACAAGCATTGGCTAAAATTAGGAAGGGATTTAAAAATCCCTTGATTGGCGCAAGGGAGAGGAGTTAAGAGGAGGCGGAGCACAGGAGCGGAGGGCATCTGGATCTTCAGGGATCTTCTTCCTCCCCCTTGAGGGGATATCCACTTTCCCCACCGTGGGGAGGGCGGACCCTGTGAGCACTGCGTGCACTGTGCCAAACCTTCCATCAAGGCCTGCCACATCCTCTACTGCAAATTCCCTTCCAGCCTGCACTGCACCCACCGTCCACCGCTCCCTCCAACCAATGACTGCAGGAGCTGCACAGTAGGAAGCACCTTCGTGCACCACCACCCGCACCTGCGCAAGCCAGCCTGCACCCAAGCCTTCCATCGCACGCAAGAACCAGCTACACCCGCACCTGCGCCCTCTCCACTGTAGGCGCCCACCGTAGTGCGCCCCCCCTCTCCAGTGCCCTTCACCGCAGGTACTGCACCTCTCACCGTAGGCATGCCACCAGCGCTCCCGCCTGTAGCGCACCCTCTCCGCCAACACTCCCACCACAAGCGCTTACTGCCCTTGCACGCCCTCTGTAGGTGCTACAGGCCAACCGTCCTCCACTGCTGGCGCTCCCACCGTAGGCGCCCCCCTCTTCAGCACCTTGCGTGCCCTCTGCAGGAGTTGCAGGCCAAGCGCTCCTCACCGCAGGCAGAAACATGCCAAGTGCCCGTAGGGGCCACGCCCGCAGGCACTGCCTCACGCCAGCCCGCAGGCCACTCTCGCGCTCGTCCTGCACGCCTTGCGCGTGCACGCGCTGTTGAACTTAATTTACGAAGCTACGCTAACGTGTTCGGTTTTTGGAAAACCTGTCGTTGTAGTTTGAAAGCGAAGGATTCGTGTTCAACAAATAAAATTTATACCGAAATTAAAATTCTGGGTCGAACACAAGGAGGCGAACGTTTGATTTAAAAACTTCGCGTTTCTTTTTATTTTGTCACGAAGAAATTCAATTTAAACTATCTAAGTATTTACAACAAATAAGAGAGAGAGGGAGTAAGAGAGAGAGAAAGAATACTATACATGGAAATCAAAATGAGGTGTAGAATAGACAAGGAATTTATCATAAAAGAGTTCGTTCGTTACAACTAGAAAACATAAAACAATTACTCTAGAAAGCATTAAAAGAATGGAGGGAGAAATGTCCTCCTCGACGATCGCTCGGAGGACGAATAGACTACTCTAGAAAGCAGTAAATCTATACTAGAAAGCAGTAAAAAGAATAGGGAGAGAGAATCCTCCTCGACGGTCGCTTGGAGGACGAGCCGGACGGGACGACGCCTGGACGAAGGAGAACGAAGCGGGACGAAGGAGGACGAAGCAGAAGAACGGGAACGAAGCAGCACGCCGTCGTCGTCGCGGGATCCACTTCCGAAGGGGGACGAAAATTTGGACTTTATCTCGTGAGAAGCATCCCGGGTGTGGGACAAGCTTCTCTTGAGCTTTGGAGAGGTAGAGAGGAGAAGGAAGGGATGAAAATTTCGTATGGAGGGGGTCTCCTTTTATAGTTGCAAGGAGTGGGGGCAAAATGGACATTAAATCTTCAAAATAATAAATAAGGGGTCTTTAGTGACGGATAAAACCGTCGCTAAAGCCCCGCAGTCGCCATCACCGCCGCGCCCACGCGCGCCCGCTCGGCTGGCTGCGCGCATAATGCATACGCACGTCGCTTCCGCGTTCTCTGCGTAGCGCACCGCCCGCGTGTGATCGCACGTTCACCAGAGCGTCCAATTGCGCGTCGGCGCTATCGGGCGCGTGCGGCCGTTGGATCTTCATCTGACGCTCGTGCGCGCCCGCTCGCCCGCGCCTTCCACCCCCTCACCGCGGCTCGAACCTGCGACCTCCGCTTCGCCAGCAGTTGCGTCGCCGCTGCGCTACGCGCGCGAAATGGTCGCGTAGACGTTTTTAAGCGCGAGCGGCCGCAGCCGTTGGATCGAGATCCAACGGCGGAGAGGAGACGGTGCGCGGTCTTCACAAGACTCCTGCGGCCGATTGGGCGGCTGGGATGGCACCACGTGGCGCCATCTTGGCCGTCCATCTTCTGGAAGTTGTAGATGGTGCCACGGATGTCGGATTGACTCGATTTTTGTGTCGTTCGGCTACGATCGTCGATCTGAATTCATCTGTGTGGTCGGATTTTCCATCTGAAGTGCGGATTTACACCATCCTGGCCCTTGATCTTCTAGGGTTCCCCGGTCTCTATCTGATGCTACGGATGCCTGATTAGGGCGATCTTGGAGTTGTTGAACTCCAATCGTCGCCCTGATCATATCCATACGGTTGGATCTTTGATCCGAGGCCCCGATAAAATATTTGCCCTGTCCAAGCACATAAAAGGAGACAATTAACCTCCATTTTATTCCAACTACTCTAAATGCAAGATGATGCATGTAATGCAATATTTATATCATGAAATGCAATCCTATGCTTAAGAACATGCATAAATAGACATTTTAAGTAGTGTAAATGTGTTTACATCATACCCCCATGCCTATCTTTTGCTAGTCCCTAGCAAAAACTATATGCTATTTATAAAAGAATTAGGTTAGATTATTTGGACCTGAGTTATTTTCAATCATTAAGAAATTGTCTACTTAAGAACTGAACTTTCAAAGACACAACAGTGCCCGGGTATCAGCCAAAATGCAGACCGCCTCAAGCCTCGCCTTATTCAAAGAAAAATTTCTTTTTCTGTTTTTACTCTCTTTTTTTTTTTTTTGGATTTTCAAATTTTAGGGTTTAAGAGTGGCTTTCTACGGCCATTCAACTCACCCAAGATTTGATGAGAACCCTAAGTTTTAAGCATCTTATTGTGATTGTGATAGACTCGTTGACCGGCAATTAAAACGGACTTCGGATTTCTACGCCTCTAGGTGACCTCAAAAAGAATTCTGCCTAAAGGTGTATCTTTACAACCGGTAGCTTTCTCCCTACTTTTATTTTTTTAACGGGGTCAACACAAGGGTGAATCCAGTGTATATCTCCCCGGTTTATTCTACTTCTCCGCTTCTTCCTAAGTATTTTGGGAATTTTTAGTGCATTTTCTGAGCTGGGTTCTGGACAACCGGTCGATGAGCTGTTACCACCGACAACTTGCCAGCCATACTCGTGCGGCGAAGTGTGGCTTATTTCTTTTTGTTCTTTTCTCCTTTTTGATTTTTTTTTTTTTTTTTTTTAAGTAGGTGGCTTCCCTGGTCTAAGATTTACCTAAAGGCAGCAAAAAGAGAAAGGTCAGTGACTGGGCTCTGGACAACCTACCTATGGGCTGTTACCCACGATAACTTGCCAGCCATATCACCCTAGAAGGTTCATTAGCTACCCAATTTCCATTAAAATCGCCAAATAACGAGTCAGTGCAAAGAAAGTATGTAGATGCTTAAGACTCAAAATTCCCTCACATCAGAGGGTGGGTTGACAAGTCGTGTACTTATCACCCAAACTTATTTATTCCAATTATAATAGAATTAAGATGGCGAGAACTCAAAGACAAATCCACATTTTAGTGGATACATAGGCTGATTAAGTCCAAAGACCTGAAGGGTCTTTGTGTTCAAACCATAATATAGTATTTCTTAAGATCGAAAATTTTCTTAAACCCAAATTCTCTTTCCTAATTTCGATTTTTTTTTTTTTTTAATAAAACAAATCTACGGAGCTGACGAATGAATTCAAAAATAAATATCCACCCCCCCATGCCTATCTAATGCAATGTCCTCATTGTATTAAAAAGACATAAAACAGAGTGGAAAAGCGTAGAAAGCACCTGAATTGCGTGGATATCGGGTCCGCTCCGAGATGAAAATGAAAAAGAACTGTATATGTGCTGAGTTTAGTGCCTTCAGCTAGGCACACTATACAAAGAAAAGAAATGAAGAATTCAGAAGTGCAGGTCAAAATTAGAATAAACAGAAGAATCCTCCGACCTGTCAACAGAGGTCCACAGATGTGGACCAGATTGTGGTGCAGACCCACACCCCATAATCGAGAATATCTTAGGTTCTGGATAAAAATTACCCAAAACCTAAAATCAGAATGCAAGCGGGGTCGGGCCTGCGATTTGTGAGGATGCAACCCAAGGCCAAAATGTCGGGTTACAGAGAATTGAAGCTCAAAAGGATAATCGTTAAATGTGTGCTTGAGTTTGACATCCTCGAAACAACTGTCGTAAGGGTTCTGATTTGATGGTTTCAGCTTAAAAGGAACCCTTCGACTCAATCTTCCATATCCTCCAAAATTAACTTCCCAAATTAGAACTTCCCCGCTCCTATCCTCCTCATTAAGTGTATCAAATTCCAAGACCTCTTGTATATTCATCACCCCGTCTGAAATCTCCAAGTCTAGATGATGTGGCAAAATCAAAATTGACTTGGGTCTAATTATCTCAGCATTAGAATCATCAATAAGCTCAACAGGGTGTAACTGATAATCAGGGCATTGAATTAATTCCTCCAGAAAATGCGATTCTGGATCCGTATCGTGTGCCCTAATAAGATCAGTTTCCTCAGTTATTGGGCTATCAAATGATCTATCAGATTCCTCAGGCCCAATCGTCTCACAAAAATCGTGATCTGAAAACTCGTGTGAGACTTCGCAACTTGAATCTTCACCATCAAAGAAATCAGGATCCGTATCAATGTATGTCCCAAAATCAGTTGTCACTTTGTGTTCCCAGGAGACATACGTTTTCTCGTAACCCGGCTCAGGGATCTCAGGTGAAGAAATCAGATCATCCTTAATTGGTTGCTTTAATTCAATCTGGTCAGCCTCGTAACACATGTTCCCCCGAACAGGTGCCTGAGCGGGTTCTGTCATTGGCTTTCCTGAAGAGGGTTCATCCTGGGAATTATTTCAAGATTGAATCAAAGCAACCACGTATCTCATCCTCAATTTCGCTAATTTCCCAAGTAGAAACTCACCCGGGTTCTTATCCTTAACATCCTGGAGCCAATCCAACAAAGACTTATTTAAATCATCAATCATTTCAATCAGGGGCTCCAATCTCTCAATGCAAGGTATTGGCTGAACTTCTAAAGATTGAATGATATTCCTCAAGTTAGCCAGAACCCTATCTTGAACCTGATTAACCTGAACCAAATGAGTTGGTTCAGGGTTGGGCGGGTTTGACATCAATGTAGAGGAATTAACGAATTGAGATTCGTTATACCCATCCTGATAATAGGTCATTTCAGATTGTTCAAAAGATGGAGATGACCTAAAGGCAGTGAAATCAGAGGATGGGTAAGGATCAGTGTATCCTTCTTGATTGTAGATCGCATTAGGTTCATGAAAGGAGGACGATCTATAATCGATGCAACTCTGAGAAGGATAGAATTGAGAATCAAAGTGTTCAGGGTTAGACCCTAAACACGGAGGTCCGGAATTGTATCCCCAATCCGAATTATCCCAACTAACTGATGGTCGATTACAATACGAGTTGGGATAATCGTCATGTTGAGGATAATTTACAACAGGAGTGAAAGAGCGGGAATGCGTGAAATATGTGGAAGGATTCATGAGACACGGGAGGAAGAAAGGTGCCCTGCAATACAAACAATCAAACCTGTCCTTAAATGGGTTAGCCTACAGACCTACAGACTCTCAAAACCCGTCTTGAGATAAAGGAACGATTTGATCTACTTCTGTTTGTTCAATCCAACCAGTTAGAAGGAGGGACTGGGGAGAAGGTTCTTCCTTCGGCTTGCGCCTCCGGTTCCTAGTGTACCCCCCAGCCGCGATCGTTTGACTCTGCTCCCCTAGCTAGACATCAGATTGAACAGTAGAAACAGACTAATCGAAAATAATCTCGTTCTGAGTTCTGAAGAGCGAGTCCAATCCTTAAGGCCAACGTCTACTCTGTTTTATTTAGGGCTAGGTTTGAATGTGCTTTGGAATGTGATGGGCCCTTTAAATGGGTTGTGCCCTTAATGATTGATTGCTTTGTGTGTGCGTGCACAACCAGTGGTTTTCAAGCAAGATTATTTTTGATGTGGTGAATTTTAAGGTTCAAATCTTGCTTAGTAGCTTTTAGGATTCATCTTTTAGGTGTTTTCAATCAAGTTTCATTGGCACACCAGGTTTTGCAAGCACAGGTGAAGATATTTTCCTTTAAAGTTTAAAAAGAATGTGGAGTGCCTGGTAGATCCCTAAGAGTTGAACCTAATTGGCAGCTACTTGATGAGTTGATTTTATTTGAAGTGGTGCGGCCCAAACAACTCAAACAACTGGCCTGATGCACCACCTAATTAGGCACACAAATGATTACCCAATCTGATTTCTACTCGATTATGTGTTTGGATGTGTGTACCGGCTCCTAAGATTGGTTTACCGGTTGAGTTAGAAAATCAGATGAGGTTGTGTACCTCTGTGAGATTTTTTTTTATTTTTTTCTTTTTTTTTAATGTGGGGGTTGGAGTGAGTATGGATGTCAAACAACAAACAATCTAACCTTAGAGTTTATAAGAACACCTAGGTTGATTGATGTTTGAATTATTATGTGATGAAATGAAATCTAATGGGTGGGAGGTGGGGGATAACTTACAAAACCTTCCACAGCACTTTACTCCGATCTACCGCTTTTGCCTGTCTCGAAAGAGTACCTGCAATTACAATAAGAAAGGAGAAAAGTGAGGTAAATGATTTGTAAGTTACAAAATGCGAAGAGAAATCAAAGAGCGTTGCCCCCCCGGCAACGGCGCCAAAATGTTGAACTTAATTTACGAAGCTACGCTAACGTGTTCGGTTTTTGGAAAACCTGTCGTTGTAGTTCGAAAGCGAAGGATTCGTGTTCAACAAATAAAATTTATACCGAAATTAAAATTCCGGGTCGAACACAGGGAGGCGAACGTTTGATTTAAAAACTTCGCGTTTCTTTTTATTTTGTCACGAAGAAATTCAATTTAAACTATCTAAGTATTTACAACAAATAAGAGAGAGAGAGGGAGTAAGAGAGAGAGAAAGAATACTATACATGGAAATCAAAATGAGGTGTAGAATAGACAAGGAATTTATCATAAAAGAGTTCGTTCGTTACAACTAGAAAACATAAAACAATTACTCTAGAAAGCATTAAAAGAATGGAGGGAGAAATGTCCTCCTCGACGATCGCTCGGAGGACGAATAGACTACTCTAGAAAGCAGTAAATCTATACTAGAAAGCAGTAAAAAGAATAGGGAGAGAGAATCCTCCTCGACGGTCGCTTGGAGGACGAGCCGGACGGGACGACGCCTGGACGAAGGAGAACGAAGCGGGACGAAGGAGGACGAAGCAGAAGAACGGGAACGAAGCAGCACGCCGTCGTCGTCGCGGGATCCACTTCTGAAGGGGGACGAAAATTTGGACTTTATCTCGCGAGAAGCATCCCGGGTGTGGAACAAGCTTCTCTTGAGCTTTGGAGAGGTAGAGAGGAGAAGGAAGGGATGAAAATTTCGTATGGAGGGGGTCTCCTTTTATAGTTGCAAGGAGTGGGGGCAAAATGGACATTACATCTTCAAAATAATAAATAAGGGGTCTTTAGTGACGGATAAAACCGTCGCTAAAGCCCCGCAGTCGCCGTCGCCGCCGCGCCCACGCGCGCCCGCTCGGCTGGCCGCGCGCGTAACGCATACGCACGTCGCTTGATTTTCAGCCGTCCGATCGCGAGATCGGACGGCTTAGAACACGTTCGCGCCCGCTGCGTAGTGCACCGCCCGCGTGTGATCGCACGTTCACCAGAGCGTCCAATTGCGCGTCGGCGCTATCGGGCGCGCGCGGCCGTTGGATCTTCATCTGACGCTCATGCGTGCCCGCTCGCCCGCGCCTTCCACCCCCTCACCGCGGCTCGAACCCGCGACCTCCGCTTCGCCCACAGCTGCGTCGCCGCTGCGCTACGCGGGCGAAATGGTCGCGCGGACGTTTTTAAGCGCGAGCGGCCGCAGCTGTTGGATCGAGATCCAACGGCGGAGAGGAGACGGTGCGCGGTCTTCACAAGACTCCTGCGGCCGATTGGGCGGCTGGGATGGCGCCACGTGGCGCCATCTTGGCCGTCCATCTTCTGGAAGTTGTAGATGGTGCCACGGATGTCGGATTGACTCGATTTTTGTGTCGTTCGGCTGCGATCGTCGATCCGAATTCATCCGTGTGGTCGGATTTTCCATCTGAAGTGCGGATTTACACCATCCTGGCCCTTGATCTTCTAGGGTTCCCCGGTCTCTATCTGATGCTACGGATGCCTGATTAGGGCGATCTTGGAGTTGTTGAACTCCAATCGTCGCCCTGATCATATCCATATGGTTGGATCTTTGATCCGAGGCCCCGATAAAATATTTGCCCTGTCCAAGCACATAAAAGGAGACAATTAACCTCCATTTTATTCCAACTACTCTAAATGCAAGATGATGCATGTAATGCAATATTTATATCATGAAATGCAATCCTATGCTTAAGAACATGCATAAATAGACATTTTAAGTAGTGTAAATGTGTTTACATCACGCGCCCATCGCGTAGCCATGCAGGTTGCAGCAGTGGCCTCCTCCTCCAATAGGCTGACGGCCATCCTCCTCCATTCGGCCGCCGCTGGCCACCTTCGACCGCCGCGTCACCGTTGTTGCGTAGCCCTCGTCGAGGCGCACCTCCCCGTCGACTCTCGCAGCCAACTGTGCACGGCCGCACACGAAAGGAAGAGAGAGGAGAAATCCTCTATTTTTGCCTCAATTAATAATTACATTCAATTCCATTGCCAATTATATATCCATATTTTATTCAGTCCAGATTGCATTGATGCACTCAGACTTTCCTGAAATTACTTTACTTGTGTAATGTGCATGATTTAACCTTGAATTTCAAATTAGAATTGCATGAAAGTTGAATTTACATGATAAGTCATTACACATGCATCATACACATATTTTTGGGGCTTACTTCCTGACATTAAAACTGCATAAATACCCCTAAACCTTTAAGGAAATTACAAGCTCCATTTAAAATAGCATATTCCTCGCATTAAAGTTGTGAAAGTGTCTGCAAGCATTATATTCATCCTCTTGTGAATTTATTAGTCTATTCCTCCCTATGGATATGACATCCTTTATTATGGTTTAAATTCATATCTATGTTAATTTTTGACCGAGAGATTTCCACCACATTAGTTACAACGACATATCCTTTTGGTGTTATCATAAATAAGCGAAACTCTCTCTATCAAATTGGCGCCATTGCCGGGGAGGCAACAGACGCAATAGATTCACGTTATTATTTTTTGAATATTCTGAGTTGCGTAGTTATCTGATCATTTTTTTTATTGTGCGAGGAATCTGACACGGCGATAGGTGCAGCAGAGCGACGACATTGAACTTGAACGATGCGCACGGCGGAGACGAGCTTTTTGGTGGACCTTGACGCCACTTGGAGGCCAGCAATAGGAACACGTGGGTCTTGATCCTACACACATAGGCTTACGGAGGAGACTGTTTTTGATTTAGTCAGTAGAGCTTAGTTTAATTTAGTTTAGATAGACATTAGAATTTAATTACTGTCTTTTGAACCCTTGTCGGGTACTTTTGGGAACGTGTTCCCAGTGCTTTATTTCTTATCACTCTTGTATGTGGGAGCGTATTTTCGGGAGTGTGTTCCCATTTATTTAGATTATAGGAATATTCGAATTATTTGAACTGCACGTTTGTTAGTTAGTTAGATTAGGTATGTTTGCTTATTATTATTATTAAAAAAAAATCGAAATGCCTGCTAGAAGCTGCATATCTATAGGACGACCATCTAGGACTGAATGAGCAGCATCTAGTTTATTTTTACTGCATTGCATTCATTATTGCACGAAGAAAGCTAGAGTAAGGTATGTCTTCTCTTGAGCATCAATTACCTGTCATGCATATGCATTGAACCTAAATCTAAGACCACTAAAGTGCTCGAATCAAATTAATTTAGTGGTCACTTTAAAAATTGGGACTGCTAAGAGGTTGGACTTTAAAATCTATGATTGAAAATTGTGTGCAAAAGGATCTTGTTTGCGAAATTTCAAAACTCAAAACACGATCGTATGTTTGCACACTTGAGACACTGTGCACCTCACACATAAGGTCACCAGATAAATTTCTACCTCTCCTCTTTTTCACCACAAGGGTAGTTAGTCAAAAATCAACAAGCCTATCCACCAAGTTACTTCGGTTCCTCGTGTGTGGGCTCGATTCGAGACTTCCATCCCTTGCGAGTAGGTTATAGGCACCAACGAAGGTTGGTCTAGGAAGCGTAAGTTGTGCAAAACTTGTTTGGCCACCAATTGAACATTTAATTCTAAAACCTACAATCTACTAAAAATAAGATCCAACTGAATTTGCGTTTGCTTTGACAGTAGAACTCTCTAGGAAGTTTCTGCTCGTGTTCTGAATTCTTCTAAATCCTAAGAGAGTTAAAACTGTTTTGCTTAAGGAAATTGATCACCCTTACTCCTGTCATTTAGATTACCAGAGTCAATACTTCCCATCTTTTAATCAGGATCCCATGCCCCGAACGTATCCATCCTTTGATGGGTACAGGGATAATTCATGGGATCATTCATATTCCTATGCTGGGAATACTGGCTTGATAACTCCCACTTTTGAGCAGAGCCTAGGAGTGGGATTTTCCAACCCTAGAATCCCTACTTCCACGCAAACACCCAACCCTCCCACCCTTCATGATTTTCCGTATCGAGGTTGGACCGATACCCTTATGCAATCAGAGCCTGAAATTGACTATCCTCTCCAATCTGATAATAGTAGCCTCTCCTCTTTTATGATAGAAATGCAGAAACAACAAAAGGAAATGATAGAATCAATGGAAGAGATGTTGAGGAAAAGTCAACAGTTAAATGAAGAAATAAGACAACTTAGCAACATGCTTCCCAGTAATTTTGATCCCTATAAATACGACTATGATCATGCAAATAATTCTGAGGAAACCAATGACAATAGGGATCCAGTTTATGTAGCTATCACTTAGACTCTCTCAATGAGAGACGGCCACTAGAGGACAACGATCATAATGATTATCCACCTGATCTATATTGGAGTCAAAAGCGAGGGAAGATGGTACCTCTTGAAGACCTTGACCCTAATGACAGTATTCTACTTACCCTTACCAAACCGGGTCAAGGTTGTATTGTTCCTATCACTTCCCCTATTGATTATCTGGTGGAATCCCATTCTACCCTTAGTGAGCCTGCTCCTGACCCTCCTCTTAGGGAATCAACACCTACCATTCAGTTTCCTGAGGATTTAAATGCACCCAATGAAGGTGACCCTAAGGGAATGGAGGATGAATTAGATCAATTTTGGTCTCAGGGATATGAAGAGTCTATTTCAGAGGACGAGGATGCCCTAATAGAGGAACCTGGACTGAAAATCTGGAGTGAATCACAAGGGAATTATTCATTATTTGAGGATTTAGCTCCAGAGGATATAAATACTATTGTGAAATCCAGATTCCTCCCTTCTATTGGGAGTCATCCTCCATCAAAATAGGAGTTGCTATTAGAGGAGGAAAAACAAAATAGTGAGAAGTCTATGGGAGACTCTCGGGGACAAAACACGACAATTGAGGATTTATATCCCGAGAAGAATAACAAATTCAGTGATATAAGCTTGCTCCAAAACATTAAGACTGATCCTCCTTTGGGAATAATTGAAGATACTGATCCAACTCCTAATGATCACATATACACCCCGACAAAAATTTGAGTGAACCAAACGAATTCGGGGATGAGCTAAATGATAATGATTCTTATATTTTGACCCTGCCATCAAAGAGTTGTAATTTGGAGTCTACCCTTGATTCAAATGTGACTCCGATCATTAATGCTAGGCAGGGTAATGTGCAATTGTCTACAACTATTAGGAAGTGTACATAATCAGAATCATTGTTGGAATTGGACCTGACACCGACTAAGCCCTCATTGGACTTAAGCATTACCTTCCAACACTACAAACAACCCTTATACTCCCTAACTGATCCTTGGCTCAAATCTCTACTCATGTACATTCTTTCTGGAGAACATATCAGGCCAGTACATCCTCGGGTAGAATGGTGAGTGTGAATTGATGCTTGTACTTTTACTCTCGCCATTCAAGGGTTTGAACTATTAATGTTTATATCTTTTAAAACCCACCCTACTTTGGAGGATCCTTGTTATCCTCCACTTATTTCGTTTCGGGAGGTCCCTTTTCATATTCCTTTTATTATTCCTAGACCTCCCAAGGTAGCCAATGAGGTTCTTCGCTTTCATATCTTCTGGCGAGCATTTGGTATTATGTTACATCATCAACTCAGCAACATCCGTTGCTACCTATTTTCTAGGCCCGCATTGTTACGCATATTTTTAGGGCCTAACTTTTTTTGTCTGGAACCAGACTTACAGGTTCCTTCTAAGTCTGGCTGCTGACAGAAAATGCAGCGCTTGTTGGGAGGCAACCCAGCGGACTGAATAACACCGTCATCAGGTAATTTCTTTCCTTTCTCCTCTTTCTTTAATTTTACAATGGGGACATTGTAGGATTTAGGCATGGGGGGGTGCATTTGCATTTTAGGAAGTATTCATGCATTTAGGTTAGCATATAAAAAAAAATTTCTTTTCTTGAGCTGAATGGGTTAGTCCCTAGCAAAATATCATTGTCATTGGAGGTTTTTCTTCCTAAATTATTCCTTAAGTTTAAAATCTAATACATTTATTTCACGTGCACATAGACTGGGTAATGGATCCTTGAAGAAAAATAGTAAGTATTTGTAGTCTACTGAACCCTTGGACAGTTAATAGGGAATCAGGCATACTATCTTCTAGTAGATCCACCCCATATTTGTGAGATGAAAGTAGAGAGATTACTGGTACGCTAAGTCTAGTGCAAGGACTCTTAAGTTTTGAACAATTAGATGATGATACTTCAGAGTTAGGTGTAGTTTTCACTCTCTGTTCCTGTGTGCGTACTTTGTGTGAATTCCTGAGAGTCACCAAATAAGGTAGATACATAAAGATTGAGTTTTAATAAAGCTATGACTATGGTGGATGGTTATGACTGTCCTTCAAGCATCCTCGGCTGAAGGAGGGTAATAGTGTCAAAGGTCAGAAATACGCCTGTCCTATTCGTTCCTTCCCGATGCCGAGAATAGGCACTTCCACCAAATAAGTCACACAATTTCCTCTTGACCATCATCATCCCTAATAATGCCTCATAAATAAAAGTCTGTGTCGTGTTATGTTGATTTATAAAAATAAAAAAAAAGAGAAAAGAAAAGAGGAAGAAAAAGAAGAAACAGAAAAAGAAAAAGAAGAAACCGTTATATTACAAAACAAAAAAAGAAGAAAGGAAGAAAAAGAAGAAAAGAGAGAGAAAAAAAAGTCCAAGTTTATAATGTAACATTGTTTCTGAGGCAGCAGAACACCTATCGCGATCCACCAAATATGACCCATACCTACCTTTCAGTATTTCTGATCGCCTGAATACTGGCTAAGGACTCTAACTTAGTTGTAGGGTTATTAGGACTTTAATTGAAGTGTGGATGCCATGTGAGGCCACCAAACAGTGAGTATAATTACTAAATCTGGCGAGATTTGTGATCTCAGAAAGAAAGAAAAGAGTGAGCACCCAGGAACATCAAGAGAGCACAGTTGTTTAGCCTCTCTTTGAGTTGACTTGTCTAATAGTTTAGAAATCTAGAGCCTGTAATACTAGACTACATGTAGCACCAGATGAGTGTGTGCCACCAAATATAAATCTATTATACTCGATATCTTCTACCTAAGCCAAATGCCAGGGTCAAATTATAGATTATCTTCTACTTTATCCCCGAGGGAAGTTGTTGCCTATCTCGACAGCAATATTTACCAAGGGTGAAGTACGAACTCCAAATGCGAATTGGCTTTGTCACGTGGATCTATTACCTATGCTATCATCACTTCATATTTATCTAGATCTCTAAAGTTTTGAAATAAGAAAAGAAGAAATCTTCTGATTACTTTTATTATTTTTCATTTTTGCTACGGACAAGCAAATCTTAGGCATGGGGGTATTTGATGAGTCCATTTTAATGGACTATTATTACGCCTAAGTAATTCAATTCTAACATTGTATGTTAGTTAATAATCACATTTGTTCATTAAATGATTGTATGTGTCATTATTTAAGTTTACATTTCTTCTATTGCTTATTATGTAATTATATTTCATGCAGGGTCCCACAACAGTGCACTCATTTTCTCCAATTAATCTACTCTAATCGGGAAGAAGAGGGAGGAGGATCAAATGTGGAAAAGAACAGGGGGTGGAAAGATATTTTCCCCCCCACAAATATCTCCACCTACGATCAACAGAACCCAACAAGCGTCGGCTAAAATTAGGAAGGGATTTGAAAATCCCTTGATTGGTGTAGGGGAGAGGAGTTAAGAGGAGGCGGAGCACAATAGAGGAGGGCATCTGGATCTTCGGGGATCGTCTTCCTCCCCCTTGAGGGGATATCCATTTTCCCCACCGTGGAGAGGGCAGACCCTGTGAGCACCACGTGTACTGTGGCAAACCTTCCATCACCGCCCGCCACAGCCTCTACTGCAAACGCCCTTCCAGCCTACACCGCACCCACCATCCACCGCTCCCTCCAACGAGTGACTGCAAGCGCTGCATAGCAGGAAGCACCTTCGCGCACCCACCACTCGCACCCGCGCAGGCCATCCTACACCCAAGCCTTTCACCGTGCGCAAGAACCAGCCGCACCCGCACCTGTGCCCTCTCCACTACAGGCGGCCACCGCAGCGCGCCCCCCCTCTCCAGCGCCCTTCACCGCAGGCACTGCACCACTCACCGTAGGCACACCACCAACGATCTCGCCTGTAGCGCACCCTCGCCACCAGCGCTCCCACCGCAGGCACTTACCGCCCTTGCACGCCCTCTGAAGGCGCTACAGGCCAACCGTACTCCACTGCAGGTGCTCCCACCGTAGGCACCCCCCTCTCCAACGCCTTGCATGCCCTCTGCAGGAGTTGCAATCCAAGCGCCCTTCACCGCAGGTGCCACACCCGCAGGCACTGCCTCACGCCAGCCTGCACGCCACTCCCGCGCTCGTCTTGCACGCCTAGCGCGCGCGCGCCCAGCGCACAGCCACACGGGCTGCAGCAGTGGCCTCCTCCTCCAACAGGCCGGTGGCCATCCTCCTCCGTCCGGCCGTCGCCGACCACCTCTGGTCGCCGCATCACTGCCGTTGATTGCCCTCGTCGAGGCGCACCTCCCCGTTGATTCTCAAGGCCAACCGTGCACAGCCGCACACGCGAGGAAGAGAGAGGAGAAATCCTCTATTTTTGCCTCAATTAATAAGTACATTCAATGCCATTGCTAATTATATATTCATATTTTATTCATGCCACATTGCATTGATGCACTCACACTTTCCTGAAATTACTTTACTTGTGTAATGTGCATGATTTAACCTTGCATTTCAAATCAGAATTGCATGAAAGTTGAATTTACATGATAAGCCATTACACATGCATCATACACATATTTTTGGGGTTAATTCCTGATGTGAAAACTGTTGGTGCTAGAGCACCGCGATCATTTGTTTTGATGATAACAAAACACGTGTCATTTAACATTTGCATTTGGAGTATCAGATTTCAGGTCAATTGTAAATTGAGACGTGATTAGACGAAGTTCGAGCTCGCATCCAGGATGGATTGGAGGAGTTTGATGGAGAACAGAGGAGATTCGCGAGGAGCGATGGCTTGAAGAAGGAAGGAGATGAAGAATATGATAGATTTCCTTCTCTTGTACTCTTTGTATTTTTCGTTTCTTTTGTTGCTCTTTATTTTTGTTACTTAGATTCATGTTAAAGAGCCTCAAAGTACCCTAAAAGTAGTCCTAGGAACACCTGCACAACCCTAGGACACTTAGGTTTTCTGTAGAATACTTAGAAAACCAATATAGGGTTCAAACGGCCTTTTCAGACGTCTAATTCCAAGATCATACGTCTGATAATGTGTTTTAAGACGTCTGACTGTTGATTCAGACGTCTGATAACAATTAGGCTGGACTTAGGAGTTCTGTCTGATGAAAATCAGACGTCCAGACCTTAGTCCAAACGTCTTAGAAGATGTCTGATGACTTTGCCAGACGTCCAATTAGTGGACTGTTGGCTGACTTAGCAAACACTCAAGGATATGACCGTTATAGCCTTATCAGATGTCCTTAAGCCTTTCCAGACGTTTGATAGATGACTGTTTTGCCTCGGCTGACCAAAAATCTCTTCTCAGAGATTTTCTAGTCGTTGCGCTCTCTTGGAAATCCATTCCCACGAAAAAGTAGGTTTCCAGACGTCTAGACATAGTGCCAGACATCCTGTATGTCGTCTGATGGACTTGCACTAGAACCTTGTTTAGATCTAATTCAAGTCAGGAAGAGACCCGCCTAAAATCAAACGTCTAATTTTTATCCCAGACGTCTTAAACTGGCTTCCCAGATGTTTGATGCCAGGATCAGACGTCTGATAACCTTGTCAGTGCAATCATTGTTTCTGATTTTGGCCTGATTCTCTTGGGCTTTGCTCCCAACGGCTATGGAAGCTTTCCTAAGCCTTCCAAAGCTTTCCTAAGGCCTCTATAAATAGAGAGGAACCTCTTGCACACCAAGACACACCAAGATACACCTAGATATACAAGACACACCTAGTAATACACTTTCACACCATTTTGTGTCTCTTGATCCTAAGAAGAAAACTCTTACTCTCCAAGCTCAAGTTCTACATCTTGAGAGCATCAAGCCCTTGCGCACCCGCTCTCCCGCCATAGCTCACGAGAACGACGTTGTGCCATCGCGTGGCTCACGCACCCACGTCATCAATTCGACGCACTCCTTACAAAGGGGAGTTTCCTAATTCCTATAGAAGCTAGGTTTAAATCTTTGTTGGCTCTATAGGATTGTTGTTATTTTACTTTGTTCTTTGGTTGGGTATTCGCTTTGCGAATTCCCGTCTCCTTCGTGGGACAAAATCCTTCTCGTGAAGAGAAGGGGTTGAGGAACGCTACCCTCGCACAAGTAGCGTGGTTGTAATTGAGGTTGAATCACCCTCGTTTAAAGTGATTCGTTTAGTGGATTTGATCAACTTAGTTGATCGGAAAATCCTAACTTGAGAGGGTTAGGTGGTGGTTTTCACCCGGTTTGGGTTTCCACCTAAAAATATTTGTGCACATTGTGTGATTGTTTATTTTGTGAGATTGTTTATATTATTTCCGAAATTTATTACGTCACCCCCTCCTGGTAGGGCGTGCCCAGCGCACAGCCACACGAGCTGCAGTAGTGACCTCCTCCTCCAACAGGCCGGCGGCCATCCTCCTCCGTCCGGCCGCCGCCGACCACCTCTGGCCGCTGCGTCACCGCCGTTGATTGCCCTCGTCGAGGCGCACCTCCCCGTTGATTCTCGCGGCCAACTGTGCACGGCCGCACACGCGAGGAAGAGAGAGGAGAAATCCTCTATTTTTGCCTCAATTAATAAGTACATTCAATGCCATTGCTAATTATATATTCATATTTTATTCATGCCACATTGTATTGATGCACTCAGACTTTCCTGAAATTACTTTACTTGTGTAATGTGCATGATTTAACCTTGCATTTCAAATCAGAATTGCATGAAAGTTGAATTTACATGATAAGCCATTACACATGCATCATACACATATTTTTGAGGCTTAATTCCTGATGAGAAAACTACATAAATACCCCTGAACATTTAAGGAAATTACAAGCTCCATTTGAAATAGCATATTCCTCGCATTAAAGTCGCGAAAGTGTCTGCTATCATTATTTCATCTTCTCGTGAATTTATTGGTCTATTCCTCTGATGAGAACCTCGTCATAAACCCTAAACTAGCACCATCTAACCTAGATTTGCAAGAAAAAGCTCCTACATAACCATAGAAGGCTTGACTCAGAGAAATTCTGAGTTTGTGAAGAAAATAGGAACTAAGGGGTAAAAATGCAATTTCACCAACTCAATCTGAAAATAGGGTAACTCAGGGTCCAAACATAGGTCAAACTAACCTAATAAGAAGAAAAGTGGGATGAGTTGATCCAATAAGGGCTACAACAACTCCAAGGAATTAAATGACATTCTGTAACCCTAAAAACAAATGTACTTCAATTCACGAGGTTTGAGGCAAATAAAAAATCGACTAAACCCTCTAAAATTCATAGAAAAATAATCTCTAGGGTTTAGAACCTTCAATTTGGCCTTAGAAACCCATTTTGACCTACATTGAGAACCATGCCCAATTAATGACTTAATTTGGGTTTTTATGCAAATTGATTAGGAAAACAAGGTTTTATCTAGAAATAAAATTCACCATTAGAATCCTTAGGTCCTAGTTAGCCATGTATAAAAACTTGCGCCTAAGGAAAGACCTTCTTGACCGACTTTACATTTTGGTCCTCATCTATTACTTTTTGACCCTCAACTTTTGAAACCCTTTCATTTTGGCCCCTAAGTCTTCTTCGTTCTTTGCATTTGGGTCCTCCCTGCAAAACCCTGAGCAGCGCCATGCTCCGGCGACTTTGCGCGGAGCATGGCGCCGCGCAGGGTGAGGAAGACCCTCTGCCAAGACAACCGGGGGTTCCCTGCGACGTCTACTGTCGCAGGGACACCTCCATGGTCTCTGCGGATGTCCATACCTCCCATGCGAATGCACGGAAGGTATGGGTCTCCATCTCCGACCATCCTCCGGCAAGGGAGGCACGTCGCCTCCCTCCGCCCTCCTCTCTGATTTCACCTCTATAAAAGCCGCCTCCGTCTGCCGCACTCAGTAGTTCGGTCCTGACGGAGAATCACCCACAGCTTTCCTCTCTTCCCACTCTGGCAAAAGCCCTCCAGCTCCGGCGGTTCTTCCTCCTCCTCCTCGTCGCTCTGCCGCAATACCAGCAGCAGAGCTGCCTTCACCCGCTCCTCCCGCGTCGCGCCGTACACAGCGCGCGCTCTCTCGCTCTCTCCTCACTGTCGCTCCCTCTCTCTGGGCACCTTCTTCTCTGGCGACAGTTGATACGACTGTCGCTCTACTCTGGCCCCCTTTGACTCTACAACTAGGTCAGAACTTCTCCCCACTTCCCCCTCTTTCTTTTCCTCACTATTTTACATTCAATTAAGCTCTCGACCGCTCCTGACCATCGTCGCCTCCTCCATCTCCTGGTTGTAACCGGAGTACCTATCAAGAAAGCAGAAGAACCTATTTCCCGCCAGTTTCTTGAGAATTTGATTAGTGAAAGGTAGTGGGAAATGATCCTTCTTCGTGGAGGAATTTAGTCGGCGGTAATCTATACAGACTCTCCACGCGTTGGCTAATCGGGTAGGAATGTTTTCTCCGGTCTCAGTCATTATGGTGGTGAGTCCTGCCTTCTTAGGCAGAACCTGAATCGGGCTCACCTAACGACTATCGGAGATCGGGTAGATGATTCCGGCATCTAACCACTTGATGATCTCCTTCTTCACGACCTCCTACAGATTAGGGTTCAAACGTCTCTGCATTTCACGAGAAGGTCGTGCACCCTCTTCTGAATAGATATGATGAGTACAATAAGAGGGACTTATTCCAGTCAAATCATCGAGAGTCCATCCAATGGCTCTGCGATGTTGCCGGAGGACAGTAATTAGACGGGATTCCTGTTCGGGATTGAGGTTGGAATTGATAATCACAGGGAGGGTCTGATTAGAACCCAAAAAGATGTATTTCAAGTGAGCAGGAAGAGGCTTCAACTTGAGGATAGGGTTATCAGCAGCGGCGGGTGGTTCAGTATAGACGTGAGGTTCAAGGGTAGGAGTTACTGGGTTGTTTATATCTGGATTCGACTCCTCTGTTTGCGGGTCAAGATCTTTCTGTGGTTGATGAGGTATAATCAGGTCATTCTGGAAGTGTGTTTCATCAACCAAAGCCCTAATGTCACAAATCTGTTCGATGACACCGCAATTGATTCCATGTTGGGCCTTAAATATATCAATTTTCAAGGTTTGATTCCCAAATTTGAGCTCTATTTGGCCCTCCTCACAGCTAATGTTGGCTCTAGCAGTAGCCAAGAAAGGTCTCCCTAAAATGATTGGTGTATCCCTAGGGTTTTCAGGTACGTCCATGTCTAGACTATGAAGTCTACAGGAAAGTAGAAATCCCATATCCTTACAATAACATCCTCGAGAATCCCTTTTGGTGACTTTATAGATCGATCTGCTAATTGTAATGTCACCTCGGTTGGTTTTAGCTCAGATTCTTTAAGATGGTTGAGTAAGGATGTGGGTATCAGATTTCTGGATGCACCCAAGTCTAGCAAAGCTCTATCAAATTGGGTATCTCCTATCTTGCAGGAAATCAGGGGAGTACCAGGATCTTTAGCCTTGGGTGGAAGTCTACTGAGGATTACAGAGTTGGCTTGCTCTAACAGAACAATTGGACTTCCACCCTTGGTTTGAGGCTTACGCTGGGGTGTACACACATTCTTTAAGAATCGTGCGTAAGCTGGTACGTGGCGGATTGCATCCATCAAGGGGATGTTTATGTGGACCTGCTCAAAGAGCTTGACCAGGTCCTCCTCAGGTGCCACGGGCTTGGTGGTCTTCTTTCCCTTGGTCAAGGCCTCGGGAAACGGGATCTTGGTTGGTTCTTCTAGGATAGGTCCAGGTCTTGGATCTGAGATAGGGGTAGGAACATCCTGGATTACTGTCCTAGGCTTGGGATCACTATCAGGCTTGGAGTGGTTTGGATGAGGTGGGTCTTGGGTTTCCTTACCACTACGGGTTGTTACGGAATTAAGTCCTGCCTGGTTTTGGTTGGGATTGGGTAAGATAGGTTGCTGCTGGTAACCTGCAAAAGAAGTGGAAGCCTCTATCCCATCGGATGAAGGAACAGAGGGGGCCTGATAAATCATATGGGCTTGGCCCGGGTTTGGGTTCATAACGCGCCGTTGGGTTGGCACGTTATTTGGATTAGGAAGAGGTTGGGAAGGAAGAGTGCCTGGCTGGCGAGAGTTTGCCAACTGGGCCAATTGGTTTCGGAACTCTGTAAGTTCATCCTTGTGTTGCTTTTGAATAGCCACATTCATTCTTTGAATGTCAGCCAAAGTCTGAAGGATAAGGGACATTTGATCCTGATTTGGCCCTGATGGATAAGTAGGATTGGGCCGAGGCTGAGGCGGCTGGTAAGGATGAGGGGGTTGTGGGCGAGGCTGAAAGGGTGGTCTTTGGGTTTGGGAATTTCCCGTCCACTGAAAATTGGGATGGTTTCGCCATCCAGGGTTATAGGTGTTGGAGAACGAGTCATTTTGGATGGCGTTGAGGTCCTCGCAGGTCTGAGGAACCTCCAGAGAGTCAGAGAAAGAGGGAATGGAATTCCCTGGGCTGGTATAGAGAGGATCGGATGGACCTCTAGTTAGAGAATCAGATGGTGGATATGGATCCATCCTAGGAGAAGATCGATGGAGAATGTTTTGCACAGTTTCCCTTGGGAAGGGGGCTGTGCAAAGGGGTTATGAGCAGAGGTGGCTCGCTGCAGGTGTGGAGTCAGCTCATCCACCTTCTTTTCAATAATCGAGACCTTGTCCAATCGACTGGCCATTAATTCCAGGTCGACTGATGCGGACAGGCCCTGCGTCTCATGTGCTCCCCTAAGATTTATCGATGCGCGGGTATTCGTCCTGTCGAATAATCCCATGGAGTCATTGTTGATGGAGTTCTCGCACATGTTTTCGAGAATCTCCCACACGGTGTCTTCATGTTGACCCATGATATTTCCTCCGCAGGTTGCATTGACGAAAAGACGGATGTCCTCACGGAGTCCCTGGTAAAAAGATTGGACTTGTTCCCATTTAGGAACTCCGTGATGGGGGCACTTTCTCATGAGATCTTGTAAACGATCCCATGCCTCATGGAGAGGTTCCCCTGTTTGTTGAGTGAAGTGCGTAATCTGATGGCGTAACCAACGGGGAAGAACTTTTTCAAAAACTCGGACTAAAGTTCTTCCCAAGTGTTGATCGGCCGGGTCTGAGTTTGATACCAATGAGCGGCCTTGTCCATAAGAGAAAAGGAGAACATCTTCATGAGAAGAATATCCCGATTTCGCGCATCTGACCCAAAAGTTTGGGCCAGATGCTTTAGCTGCTTGATGTGCTGGAAGGGATCTTCGGAATTAAGCCCATGGAATTTTGGTATAGCATGAATCATGTTGGGCTTCAATTCGGAATTAGGTCCTCCAGTTGGGATTCTGACTAGAGGCTCGATGGCCACCGCAGTAGGATTATAATGGTCCCGCATCATAGGATGCTGCGTGGGTGCACAAAGTTTTGGAAGAGGTCATTGAGTCGCTGGTGCTGGTGCTCCAGATTATTTTCTTCCTCAACTGGCTGAGCCATGATGGGGGAAGAAGAAGATCTTGATTCAGAATCAGATGAGAGAATGATGGGGTAGGGTTACTGTTTAAACACAGGCGTCGAGGCTTAGCCTTGACGAGAGTGAATTCCTAAAGGAGATCTTAAGGGTGGTCTTAAGGATCTCCTACCGTTCATGCACTGTTGGAATAGAGGAGTTTAGAAGGTGCTGGACCTAATCAAGACACCCAAAAATGTGTTGGGTGACTATAGAGGTGCGGGGCAGATGGACCCCTTGATCAGAAAGATCGTCCACCTGAGAATTACCTGGGCAGCCAGAGAGGGTGAGTCCCGCGAAGACCCCTACACGGTAGAGTGTCCCCACGGGTTACAGGGTTTCCCCCACCCGACCTCTCTTGTCACTGCGGTTCCAGGTAGACCAGAATGGGGATCTTGACCTCTTAAGTCTACCTTTTTTATTTTAAGATCAAGGTGCTTAAGGTTTCACTTGAACTCTTAGGTGTTTTTGTGAACAAGGTGGCCTAATTTGAAGGTTGGTTGACCCTAGGGGTCATCTTTACCTAGTGGTTCCCTTGAGAATTTAGGCCTTGTTTTTTTAGGGTTCAAGTGTTTAGAGAGAGCCAATTGTTTAGGATTTTTCTTGTTAATTATTTTCAATCAATGGCTTGGGTACACCTCTTTTGGATTTTCTCAATTCTTGATTAAGGGGTGTTTCTCTGAAGTCCTAATGTTTGACCTTATGTTGGCTCTACTTGGTCCATTTAACTCCTTGTTTGGGTAATTAGGGCTCAGGCAAGGAGGTGTTAGCCCTTAATTACCTTTAAAATTGTGTGCAGGAATAGTGGTTCTAAGAACATGCAGCTATTATTATGTATGAAAGACAGGTTATACCTAGTTTTTCTTTATTTTTCCTCTTTCAAATTTTAGGGTTTAATAGGAAGTTACCTGTCCTTGGAGTGGCTGTGGTGCGGCTGCGTCTTTCTTTCTTCCTATACCTGTACCAAAGAGAGAGAGTTTATTAGAAACTTATGAATAGAACTTTTATAACTTCTAGAATAGCCGTTGCTCCCCGGCAACGGCGCCAAGAACTGGCTCGCCGCTCCTCTATAGTTCTAATATTTCGTCGTAGTATAGTATAGAGAAGCGGTTACCAGTTTAATACAATTTGTTACTCGGAAATAAAAGTTTCCCGAGGTCAAACTCAGGGAGCAAACTATATTCTAGAAGTACAATGTTTCTATTACAAAAATGAGAGAGAGAGAGAGATTTGTCTTGTTAGCTTTTTCTTCTTCTCTTCTTTGCCTCGGCCTGCACACTCACAGCTTGGTCAGAGGGCAAAACCTAATCCTACCCTCCCCCGTGTCTCTCTCTTTCTCAGATTTCACTCGTAGGATCGCTCTCCCAGAGCCGCCGGGTATTCAGGTATGAGTCGCGCCCGGGTCCAGGCCCAACGGCATGCGGTGGTGGGCGAGGAGTGCAGGTCGGGTATACGGGTCGGGCCAGGTCCGCGGGGGGTGGTTGCGAACGAGGCCAGGTAAGCGGGTGAGAGGGACCTCACCCCGTGTAACTGAGGCGATAAGCCTACAACACTTTTACAATTTATGTAGGTGCGCAGCTTCAGAATCTACGGAGGTGGGACTAAATGTCCCACCCCAATTTGGCGCCTACAGCTGAGAAAGCTGCAGGCAATCGCGGCTGTTGCGAGGCTTTCACCCCAGCTGCAGGCCCTGTGGATACGACATCCTTTATTGTGGTTTAAATTCATATCTATGTTAATTTTTGATCGAGAGATTTCCACCACATTAATTACAATGACATATCCTTCTAGTGTTATCATAAATAAGCGAAACTCTCTCTATCACACCTTCAGCAATTGAGTGAAGACCTGCTACGTGGGCACGCGAGAAGCGAGTGGGACATTTAGTCCCACCTCGGAAGTCTGTCAGTGGGAGGTGCGGTATAAATTGAAAAAGTGTCAGGGGCTTAGCACCTCCTGATGCGGGGTGAGGTCCCACTCGCCCTTCATGCCTCATCCGCGACCCACGCTCCGTGGACCTGGTATTTGACCTAACTACCCGCGCACTCCTCGCCCACCACACATGCTGGTGGGCCTGGTCACGGGCATGCTGACCCAACCCGTTTACCTGAGAAAGGCTCCGGGAGAGCGAGCCTAAGAGAGAACAAAGAGAGGAGAGTTCGTGGGGAGGGTAGGGTTAGGCCTTGCTCTCCAGGGAAAAAGAGGGCGAAGCCAAGGAAGAAGAGGAAGAAGGAAGCCACAACAGCGGTTCAAGGTGAAGTCACAGAGAAGAAGAAGAAGGAAGGAGAAGGGAGACTCAAAGCCAAAGGAAGAAAGAAGCCTGAAGAAGGCTCGGCTGAAGTCAGAAGCAAAGAAAGAGAAAGAAGAAAGAAGGAAGAAGCCAAGGCCAGCAATCAGAGGAAAGAAAGAAGAAGAAGAAAAGAGACAAATCAGAGAATAAGAAGCATCAGAGAAGGAAGAAGCAAGAAGGAAGAAGAAGAACAGAGAAAGCTCAAGACAGAAAAACAAGAAGAGAGATTGAGAAAGAATCATCTAATTTTTACATCCATCTTTATATTTTTGAGCTTCTATATACATTGAAACCATTTTCTGCTTCATAATTTTGATTGATCATTACATTTTATAAAGTTGAAAGTTGTGTTCTTAGTTTTTAAATCCCAATTTGATCCCTGTGTTTGACCTTGGATTCATATTTTTCGAGTAATAAACTTTCATTTGTTTCAAAGCGATTTTGGCTATACTACGATGCATTCATTTTAAACCCGATTTCGCCTTGTAAACAACGGGTGGTTCATGGTGACCTTTTGGAGAGGTTGGGAAGAGCAGCAACAATCTATCGGGGTGGCCCAATGGATGCTTCAAACGAAGGTGCAGATACGGATGCAAAGAAGACAGGAATAAGAATACGAGAGAGAGGTTGAAGAAGGAGGAAGAAGAAGAATTAAGAGAATTCCTTTCAAAGGGGCCCTTAGGCCTCTTTTTATAGCTTTAGTGAAGGGCAATTAAGGTATTTGGCCCCTTAAATCCGTGCAAATGCTTCAGATTAATCAGATCCATTGATCGGGAGATCAACGGCCTTGATTAAGCCTTCCAAATCCTTCTTGTATCCTTGGTTCGTTCTGATGCTGCCATGTGGTAGCCTATGCGTCCTCGGATCAAGATCAGATGGTGTAACTCACCAGCGCGCCCGCTGCTTCGTTTCTCTCTTCGCCGCTTGCCTTCAAAACTCGCCCGATCGTTAATCGTCCGATCATAAGATTGGACGACTTAAATGCACACAACCAGCACGCCTTTAATTCTTAAGGCACTTGCACGTGCGTCTCCTCATGCATCATCACGCACGTTCTTGATCCAGCGCCTCCGCGCCCACCACGCGTCTGCTGTCGAGCCGCCCGATGGAGATCCGATGGTCGAATTTCATTTGCAGGCATGCGTCTCCCACTGTCAGTTAAGCGCCCACTCTGCTGCGCTACGCACGTGGATGGTTACGCTTTCCATTTCCTGTGTGGCTACCCTCGGCCGTTGGATGGAAATCCAATGGTTAAGATCTCTCCTGTGCGTGATGAGGCAGCTGGAGGCAGGGAAGTGGCTGCATCGCGGTTGTTGGATGATGATCCAATGGCCCACGGTTCTCCTTTCTAGATTGGGGTGCGGTGAGCGGCGGCTGCGATGGAGCCACGTGACACCATCGTGGCCGTCCATCTTCTTCTCCTTGTATCTGATGATGTAGGCCTCCGATTAAGTTGATTTTTGCAGCATTGGATTGCGAACGTCGATTTGGACCCATCCGTGTAGTTGGATTTGTCATCTAAGGTCCGAATATTCTTCAATTTCCCCTTGGCCCCTGCTTCTTTTGCGAACTCCGTAGGGTGCTACGAGAGTTTGATTGATGCGCTCTTGGAAGCGTTGGACTCCCGTTGTTATTCCGAACAGATCCATAAGGTTGAATTAGTCATTTGCAACCCTGGATTACCTGCAATTAATAATACCTCTCAAATAGCACATTATTATGTATAAAACATATAAATAATCTAAGATGCAAAGTACGATGTGTATGCATGTAGAATGCCCATGTTAAGCTAGGTTCTACCTTAATTCAGGCGAAGTAGGGCCTATGATTACTCTGCAATCACCCGACATCGACTTCACCACCCTTAATGAAGCTTGCCTAAAGGATGAGTTCCTCCTGCCAAGGGTGGACTCCCTGGTGGACCCCTGCAGCAGACAATCCCACATGTCCTTCCTAGACGTCTACAGTGGGTACCACCAAATCCACCTCACTCCAGCATATAGGCCTCACACTTCCTTCATCACCGATGGGGGTCTGTTTCAATATAGAGTCAAGCCCTTTGGCTTGAAAAACGCTGGGGCAACTTCCCAGCACTTTGTAAATATGGTTTTCTAAAAAATAATAGGAAAATCATTTGAGGATTACATAGATGATATGCTTGTAATGGGATCCAATTTCCCTCAACACCTGGAATATTTGGCAGAGGTGTTCCAGATTTTGAGGAACACTCACCTCTGGCTAAACCCCGACACGTGTACATTTGGGGTCTCAGCCGGTAAGTTTCTAGAGTTCTTGGTCTCCATCCGAGGAATCGAAACCAACCCAGACAAGATCCAAGCAGTTTAGACCTACACCCACCAGGCACCTTGAAAGCGATGCAGTCGTTAGTCGGCAAAATCGCCTTGTTAGGACAATTCTTATCTCGATCTTCTGAGAAATTCCTCCCCTTCTTCGATTGCATAAAAAGGAGCAAAGTCGATAGTGCTACCCACTGAAGCCCTCACTGCCAGAAGGCCTTAGAGGAGGTAAAAGACGCACTCCGAAGTCCCCCCATTTTAACGGCTCCCCAACTCGGGGAGATTCTTTCACTACATGTAGTGGCATCCGTGTCTGCTGTTAGAGTCATTCTAGTCAACGATTGGGGGGGAACTCAGCAACCCGTATACTTTATCAGCAAAACATACCAAGGTGCAGAAGCTAAGTATATGATCATTGAGAAATTAGGGCTAGCTTTGGTCATTGCAGCTGAGAAGCTACGCCCATGCTTCCAGGCCCATACTATAATGGTCTTGTTAGACTACCCCTTGCAACAAATGATACATAAGCCCACGAGGTCTGCATGACAGATCAAATGGGCTATGGAGTTGGGGGAATTCGACGTCAAGTACTAGCCAAGGAGGGCAACTAGAGGACAAGTCTTGGAAGATTTTGTGGTGGAATTCATGGACCCCAATGCCTCCCTTACACTCCCTTCGCAGCTGTATGTTGATAGCACGCCTATGACAGTCGGGTTTGGGGCTGTGATGAGCAGGTTTTCACGAAGAAAAGTTAGGGTTTTGAGAAACCCATCGTTGTAGTCACAAAACTCGCTATGAAGTAAAATTTATAACCGAAACTCGAGGTGAGTCCCAGGTCGAATACGAGGAGGTGAACGTTTGGTTTGTGAAATCCGCGCTTTGATTTTATTTGTTTTTGTTGTTTTAATCTTTTATGATTTTTTGGGTATTTTGATAAAGCTGGAGATTAGATTGACAAAACTTTATCTAACTAAACTACTTGCAAACTAAGAGGGAGAGAGAGAGAGAGAAACAATCAATATATATATGTAAAGAGTTTGCTACAAATTGAAAAGTGAAAAGCTACACTAGAAAGCAGTAGAAGATAGATAAAGGTGAGAAGAGTCCCCCTCGATGGTCGCTTGGAGGATGAGTCACTTTGACATCACCTGGAGGAAGGTGGTGAGGAGCAAGATGAACAAGGACGTAGCCGGAGGACGGAGAGCGGGCCAGGACGGCGTCGCGGCGAGGATCTTCTTCTAGAAGGTGGTGAGAGGACGACCACAAGATTCACAATGAATGGGGATGAGAGATAGGAAAAATATTTGATTTTCTACTCTAGAAGAGCATCCTGGGCTTGGGACAAGCTCTCTCTAAAGCCTTGGAGGTGGTAAGGGAAAGAAAGGAAGAGATGAAGGTGGATGGAGGGGTGTAGGTGTTCGGGGCATAGATTACGTAAAAGATGAATACGTTGTAGTATAGTGCAAAATACATCTCGATAAATAAAATTAACGGAATTAGGAGTCCCGGTCGATCACAGGGAGGCAGAAAATCGCTTTTGATTTCATGCACTTGTTCTAAATCTAATTACTAAATAGTAGAGATAATGAACCACAATATATATCACATCATGAATTGCATACATGGAATTGAAACAAATTATAACATGAACATAAACTACTTATGTAACAGAACGAGGGCACCACAGGTGGTTCGTGGTGGCCTTTTGAAGAGGTTGAGGAGAGCAGCGGCAATCCGACAGGATGGCCCAACGGATTCGTCAGACGGAAATGCAGAGACGGGAAGAAGAAGAGAGAGGTAGAAGAAGGAAGAAGAGAATGAGAGAGTGGAGAGAGAATTCTCTACTTGAATACTACTTAAATGCCTTTGAAAGAAGACCCTTAGGCCTCTTTTATAATTTCTTGGAGGGGCAAATAGGGCATTGCAGCCCCTTATTTTGTGCAACAAAAAGCCTTCAAAATCCTTCTCCACGCTCGGATGTTCTCTGGTGCTGCCACATGGTGCAACGTGCACCCTCGGATTGAAATCACGTGGCTGTGCTCGCTCTGCGTGAGCTAATGCGCTACGTAGAGCCTTTGTAATATATACTTAATTACATTTATATTAATCTGTTCTGGGTGGAGATGTGGCACGTTCATGGCCATTGGATGAAGATCCAACAGCCCACGCTGCGAGGCGAGGTGCCTTCAGGGGTTGGGGGCGCAACGATGGTGCCACGTGGCACCATTGTGGCCATCCGTTCTTCTTCTATTTATATCTGATGACGTAGGCCTCCGATTAAGTTGATTCTACACCGTTGTACTACAAACGTCGATCCAGATCCATCCATATGGTTGGATTTGTCATTTGAGGTTCGAATCTTCTTCTCTTCACCCCTTGGCTCTTGTTCTTCTACGAACTCCCTGGGGTGCTACGGGAGTCTGATTGATGCGATCTTGGATGCATTGGACTCTCGTTGTTATTCTAAACAGATCCATATGGTTGGATCAGTCATCTGTAGCCCTGGATTACCTGCAATCATTAATACCTCTCAAATAATATAGTTTAATGCATAAAACACATATATCAACTATGATCCAGAATACGATGCGTATGCATGCAAAATGTTTATGTTAAGCTAAGTTCTAGTTTAATTTAGGCAAGTTTGGACCTATGATTGCTGCGCAATCAGTAGGTCCTTTTATTGTGGAGGAGAGGAAGAAATTTGTCTATAGTGACATCAAATGCGTCACTAAAGATCCACCCCCAAATGTCGCTGAAGATCCACGCACACCCTGCTGGCACTCATGTTGCTGCACACATCTCATGCCCATGCCCCGCATGCCGTGTCCCAGGCATGTGCACTTGCATGCGCTGCTGGTGCGCACGCTGTGCATGCGCTAGTGTGTGCCTCCTATTGAGAATTTGGGGGGGTTGCGTGATTCGACCCTGCGCCCCTCCTTTGAGAGTTGCGCTCAGGACCACCTTGCTACACCTATTGGATTGTCGTGAGGAGGAGCTTCTGAAGCTTGGTGTGGAGGCTTCCTAGCCGTTGGATGATGATCCAATGGCTAGGATTCGAGGGTGCAAATGAAGAAGGGTGTGGGAGGTTGCTGCTAGCCAGTGTTGGCCAACCTAGATGGCGCCACGTGGTGTCATTTGTGTCATCCATATTATTTTGCTTGCAGAGGATGCCATGGTGCTTTGATCAAGATGATCTTTATGTTGAAGGACTGTGATCGTCACTCTGGATCCATCCGTACAGTCGGATTTTTCATTTGAAGCCTGTAAGGATGTCTCTTTGCCCCTTGGCCATTGATATTCCTCAGACTACATACAGTGTTATGGGATTTTGATCTAGATGATTTCGGAGGCATTGGGCTCCGATTGTCGTCATGATAAGATCTGTATGATCGGATCATCAATTCGAGGCCCTGAAATAAATCTCCTCTCTTGACCACAGAAGGACATCAATTAACCTAAAATATACACAAACTACTCTAAATGCAGAATGATACATGCTATGCAATATTTATAATATGGAATGCATATCTAAGCCTAGGAACATGCATAAATAGGAAATTTATCTTAAATAAATGTATCTGCATCAGGCTGGGATAACTCTAATTACCCCAAACAGTGTTACCCATAACTATGCCATCCAATTGGACTTCCCTACATCTAATAACTAGGTAGAGTACGAGGCCATGATGGTAGGCATCCGAGTAGCCAAATCCACAGGAGCCACCTCGTTAGAGGTTTACACAGACTCCTAGCTGGTCGCCAACCAAATAAATGGTGAGTACCAAGCTAGGGATTCAAGTATGATCATGTATGCTAACATGGTCAAAGAGGAGCTGGCAGGCTTTAAGCCCGTCTCGACTAGGCGGGTGCCCTGAGTGGACAACCCCCTGGCAGACGCATTGGTCACACTCTCTACTGCCATCCCTCAGGGACAAGAGGAAGACATCTGCCTTCAGACACTAAAAGAGCCAACTGTCCTTGCTCCCAAAACATTCATGATTGATCAGTCCATCTCTTGGATGACACCTATCATCACCTATCTAAACTCTGGCAAGCTACCCCCGAGGGAACTTTAGCCTAGGGCCTTCTACCTCAAAGCCTCAAGGTACACCTTGATAAAAGGACAGCTATACAAGAGGGGCTATTCCAACCCCTTGTTGCACTGCCTAACACAAGAAGAAGTAGCCCAGGCCCTTCAACAAGCTGATGGGAACACCATCATGAGCCATAACTAGCTCAATTTAGTCATTATCAAGGAATAAATGCTCCTACATAACTGCCAGAGAGCCCTAATTCATTGCAAATCCATTTTGAGGGAAATACAAGAAACCAGGGTTAAAACTACAATTTCACCATCATATCTTGAATGCAGAACAACCATGGGTTTCCTAAGGGGTTAAATAAAAGTCAAATGGTCTTAAAAGTTTAACAAGTGCGTCAGAACAGTCAGAAATGGGTTTGCGCATGTTTTGAGAATTAAATGACTCCTGAAATCCTAAAAACAGACCCACTTAATTAAATGAGGTTCTGGCTAGGATAAAATTCACCTAAACTCTCTAAAATTCATGTAAAAATATTCCGTAGGGTTTGGTACCTTCAATTTGACCATCAGAACCATCTTGACCAAAAATAGAGGCTCAGACAGATATTTGCCCTAATTTGGGTTTTTGCATAAATTACCCAGTCAAACTTAGTCAAAACCAAAATCCAACTTTACCATTGGATTCCTTAGGTTCAAATTAGGTTTTTACCAAAATTTGGGCCCAATCTGAGACTGTCTTGACCTACTTTGCAATTTGATCCCGTCTGATCACACATATGCCCTTAACTTTAAAAATCCTTACAAAAGGGCTCCTAACTTTGTCATCATTTTCACAAATAGGTCCCTACCACCACGAATCCTATTCCTATAAGCTCCGATGACCTAAATTTGGTAAGTTCCCCTTGATTCCTTGACGAATCCCTCTCAGATTTGAAAGGGAAGTTTGTCAAGGAATTTCTTTCCTTTTGAGCCAATTCCCAAGCTCTCAATCTTTCCCAATCCCTCATGCAAACGCATGAGAGATTTGGGTATCTGACGAGCTGACTTTTCGCTTTGCGTTATAGTATTTAAGTGGTGGAAAAAATCGACTAATAAAAAATAATGATAATACCACTCGCAGAAGAGTGGGTCATGTCCACAGGGAGGAAATTATGCAATAAATACTTAATTATTTGATATTATTTCAGATAGTGCGAAATCCCTATTCAAATCTGACATAAAATGTGAAGGAAAGTAGATTTGCAATAACTTAAAAAGATAAGGGTATATATACAGTTTTCCCTCACAGAAATCCTCAATAAATTTATGATAAATTTATGCAATTTTCACATGACGTGTACTAGAGAAAATTAGTACTCAAGTTAAGCCCAAAATCAATCTTTAAACTAGTTAATATCAATATCATGCAATTATAGAGAACTACGAGTGTTCAATCTCAATTCTGCCACAATATAATAATAATAAATAAAATCAAATTAGGTGGAAATGGCATTGAATGTAAATTTTAATTGGTGGGAAAACAGGGCATTTTTCTTCTCTCCTCCTTGCGAGAGAGAGAGAGCACCGCGAGGTTATTGTGAGGCTTAGGAGGATGGCGAGGTCGAGGGCTCTCCGGTGGTGGCAGCGACGGCGACGGCGACGGAGGTGGCCGGAGCTCCAGCCTGTTGAACAAGAAGGCGGAGGTGCTGCTGCAATGCCGCCTATGGCGTGGTGGTGTGCGCTGATAGCGATTTCACGCAGTTTGTTAAAATACGTCGTTGTAACGCGTAAAACCGATCAACTCTTAAATTTATATTCCTAGATAGGGGAGTATCTAGGGTCGTCCAATGAGGCCAAATGTTTGCAATAGTGATTCTCTTGCTTGGAATACAATCTCAACTTTATTTTTGGTATTTTTCAATATATCATTTTTTTGTTTTAAATTAAGACAACATGCGGAATGGTGACGGGAAGGTGATTTACACTTCAATTTAAAATACTACTTCTAAGTGGCAAGTAGAGCCTCTCCCTAAGCTCACTCTAGGCAAGTGGAGGCCTAGAATAATTAGGGAGAGGGATTGAGGAATGCTAAAAACAAGCAAATAGAAATGCAAACAAGAAATTGCAAAGAAGGCAACTAGATAATTAAAAAAAAGTGTTTAACAAAAATGCCTAGTAGAGGAATGCTACTACTACTAGAAAATTGACATAAAGAAAGGAAAACACAAATCCTCTAGATAGATGGTGAAGAAGAGGGCATCTTGCTCCAAGGTTGGTGGCTCCCAATCTTGAAAAGAGTCCTTCAACTCCTTCCTTGTAGTGCTCCGCCAAGGTGATGTCCTCCAAGGCAAGCCCTAAGGGGGCGTGCCCTAAGCTTCTCTCCAAGGGTGGATGTCCACCCTAGGTCCTTCTCCCTTGCCTAGCTGTCCTCCTTGAAGTGGAAGAGTCCTCCTCCTTGGCGTGGCTCAAGTTGAAGAGAGTGGGGAGAAGAAGGCACCAAAGGGGCTGGTAATGTGCCCCTTTAATCTCCTTCTCTACTCATTCTTCTTGGCCGTAGGTATAGGTGGTTTAGGTAGAAAAATATACTAAGGGATAATGCCCCAAAATGGTGGTAGGTGGTGGCTTTTTATAGAATAGGAAGGGGGCTATGGTGACCTTTGAATTGGATGGCCAAGATGAGTTGATGGAGGTGGTTGGAGATCCCATGGCCAAGGAGAGTTGGCGCCACCTTAAGGGACACAAAGGGGGTAGTTATGGGTGTTGACACCCCTTAGTGTTGGCGCCAAAATGGGCTTTCTAGAAGGCTATTAGGTGGCGCCACCTTAAGGTTCTAGAAGGGGGGTATGTGGATGGCTAGGATGTGTTATATGGGTAGGTGTAGGGTGGATGAAGAGGCTGAAAGTTGGCACCAAAATGGGGGGGTTAGGGGTGGTTTTTGGCGCCAACTTGAAGTGTCTTTTGGTGGAGATAATGGGGTGAAGGGGTGGCTGGGTGGTGGCGCCAACTTAAGTAGGTTAGCTAGCTTAGGTAGGCTTGAGTTGGTGGAGCTAGCTAGGGTTGATTTTTAAGGTAATGGATGGCCAAGGAGCTGGTTGTTAGCTAAGCTAAGCTAAGCTAAGATAAGCTAAGCTAGCTTAGCTAAAGGTGGAGTAGAGGAGAAGGTAATGGAGCTAGGGTTTGGAGGAAGGAGCTGAGGAGGAGAAGTCTGGAGCTGGAGCTAGAGCTGGCTGCTGCTGAAGAGGTTGGCATGGGGCTACTCTAGCTGGCTTAGCTTGCTAGTTCTTTGCTAGTTGCTAAGCCAAGCTAAAGTGAGCTAGCTTCTACCAAAATGAGCTGAGGTGAGCTAGGTCTGGTGCTCCCGGGGAGAATCAAGCTGGTTGAGACAGCTAAGGTAGCTTAGCTCAACTGAGTTGAGCTAAGCTGAGTCCCCGGGAGCTGGACTTGAGCTTCCTGAGCTGGGATGAGTTCTTCTTCAGCTGGCTGGAGCTGAGTGGAGCTGGATGTAGCTGGATCTGAGCTGGGGTGAACTCCTATCAACTTAGCTAAGCTAGCTAGAGCTCCCTGGGGACTAGTGGGAGCCGAGATGAGCTAGACTCAGCTAAGTTGAGCTGGATCTGAGCTGACTTGAGCTAGGGTGAGCTAAGGTGAACTCTCTTGAGTTGCCATCCAGCTGAGATTGGCTGAATGGAGCTGGGATGAGCTAACCCTAGTTCAAGTAAGCTAGGTTCCAGCTACGGTGAGCTGGATCAAGCTGAAGTGAGCTGGATCAAGCTGAGGTGAGCTGGATCAGGCTGAGTTCCAGCTAGTCTAGGCTTCTCCTTCACCATTTGCCTTCTTGAGTGCTAGGGTTTTAGGGATCTATATATCTGTTCATCCCTAACACTCACAAAAACATATTAAAAAGATAATAAAAAATGCAATGCATGCCTAACCTATTTTATGCCTAAATGCAGCCCAAAAACCCATTTGCGGAGTAAAATCCTAAGAGCTAGGTTTGTTTTAATGCATAAGAATGATGATAAACTGGCGTTTATCATGCGCGCGCTGGTGTGCGCCCGTGCAGGTGATTGCAAAGGTGAAGGCGCGCGGCTGTAGGCTGAGGCGCGGGTGCTGCAGGGAGGTTGAAGACACTGGCTGGGATGCTTGCAATTCGCTGAGGGGTGTGAGGTAGAGCGGTGGTGAAGGAGCGGGTGCCGGTTGAAGAAGGAAGCGCCTAAGATGGCAATGAGCACCTGCAGGCACTGGAGAAGGCACGAGCGGATGCCTACAGGCGCGATGCTGCAGCCGTTCCGCACGGTGCTGCACGGAGAACGGGGGCGTGGATGCCTGCAGGTTGGAGGGGGGCGCGCTGGAAGATGGCGTGCTGAGGCGCACAACGCCCTTAGGCACTGCGGGAGGTTGCGACGTGGGAGAGGCATGATGGAGAGGGCATACGCCTGCGGGCGTGCAGTGGTCGGTCTAGTGATGCTGAGAACACAGTGCATGCGGTGGAGAAGGAGTGGGTGCTATGCTGGAGAGCGCTAGGCAGTGAAGACTTGATGAAGGAGCGGGCATAGGTGGGCAGTGTGCTTGGATTGGAGAAGCGGCTGGAGATGTGCGCGTGGAGAAGATGTAGATCCTGGTCCACAGTGCATGCTGGGTAGTTCCCTGCCAGGGGGAAGATGAAGATCAATCCCTAGTGCACCTCCTCTCTTTTCAATTCCTCTCTCTCCCTGCGTGCATGAGTTAAGGGATTTTCAAATCCCTTAACTATTTCTGGCCTCGTCAGTTGGAGGGAGGTGGAAGATTAACCCTATGTGCGGCGGGGGAGGGGGGAAAGAGTTGCGGCTGTTGGGGAAATTTATCCCCCCACCCTTGTTCTTTCTACATTTTATTACCTGCACATAAAAACAACAAAATCATTAAGTTGTAGAATGTTATAAACTTAAATCATGAGGCATACAAATATTCTACAACTTAATTGCCATTATTAACACTCCTAAACTGTACGATTAAAGATACTTAGGCTTGATATTAGTCTATTTTAATGGACTCATCAAATACCCCCATGCCTAAGATTTCCTAGTCCCTAGCAGAAATGAAAAATAATAGAAATAATCAGAATATTTCTTCTTTTCTTACTTGAAAACTTTAGGAATCCAGACAAATGTGAGGTGCTGATAGCTTAGGTAACAGATCCAAGTGAAAGAGCCTATTCGCATTGGGAGTTCATACATCACCCTTGCAAAAATTTCTGTCGAGATAGGCAACTACTTCCCTCGAGGATAAAGCAGACGATAATCTGTAATTTGACCCCATCATTTGGCTTAGGTTGGAGATATCAAGTTTAATGGATTTGTATTTGATGGCACACACTCAACTAGTGCTACATATAGTCTAGTACTGCATACTCTAACTCTCTAGACTATTAAACAAGTCAACTCTGAGAGAGGCTACACAACTGTGCTCTCTTGATGTTCCAGGGCACTCTCTCTTTTCTTTCTTTCTAAGATCACGAATCTCGCCAGATTTAGAAATTATACTCACTATTTGGTGGCCTCACATGGCATCCACACTTCAATTAAAGTCCTATTAACTCTATAACTAAGTTAGAGTTCTCAACCAGTATTCAGGCGATCAGAAATACTAGAAGGTAGGTATGGGTCATATTTGGTGGAACGCGATAGGTGTTCTGTTGCCTCAGAAATAGTGTTACATCATAAACTTCGACTTTTTTTTTTTGTAATATAACTATTTCTTCTTTTTCTTCTTTCTATTTCTTCTTTTTCTACTTCTTTTCTCTTTTCCTTTTATTTATTTATTTTTTCTTCTTGTTTTTGTTTCTTTTTCAATCAATCACAACATAATATAGACTTTTATTTACGAGGCATTATTAGGGATGATGATGGTCAAGAGGAAGTTGTGTGGCTTATTTGGTGGAAGTACTTATTCTCGGCACCGGAAAGGAATGTATAGGACAGGCATATTTCTGACCTTTGACATTATTACCCTCCTTCAGCTGAGGATTCTATAAAGGATGGTCGTAACCATCCACCATAGTTATAGCTTTATTAAGACTCAATCTCTGTGTATCTGCCTTATTTGGTGACTCTCAGGAATTCACTCAAAGTACGCACACAAGAACAGAGAGTGAAAGCTACGCCTAACTCTGAAGTATCATCATCTAATTATCCAGAACTTAAGAGTCCTTGCACTAGACTTAGCGCACCAGTAATCTCTCTACTTCTTCTCACAAATATGAGGTGGATTTATTAGAAGATAGTATGCCTGACTCTCTATGAACTGTCCAAGGGTTCAGTAGACTACAAATGCTTATTGGTTTTCCCCAAGGATCCATTACCAAGTCTACGTGCACATGAAATAAATGTACTGGATTCTAAACTTAAGAAATAATTCCAAAAGAAAAGCCTCCAATAAGAAAGGTATTTTGCTAGGGACTAACCCAATCAGCTCATAATTTTTTTTTTTAATATATATAAATATGTATGCAAATATTTATAAATGTTATAAACACTATAAACATTCTCAGGTTATATCCCCCTACGGCTAAGACTGACAATGTCCTCATTGGAAAAATATAGACATAGAAGAATATCACCTGAGGAGGAGAGTGGGAGAAGCTACGGCTCCTCAAGCTGTAGTGCGTCCAAAACCTGGCCATCTAAAAGAGTAATATACGGTTTAAGTCGCTGGTCATTTACTTTAAAGTTCGCACCTGAAATAGGGTTTCTGATCTCTACAGCTCCATGAGGGAAGGTATTGATAACAACGTATGGCCCATCGCAACGGGACTTGAGCTTTCCAGGAAATAATTTAAGTCTAGAATTGAAAAGCCAGACCCACTGGTTGGGCTCAAAAGTCTTTCTAATGATGTGCTTGTCAAGGAAGACTTTTGTACGTTGCTTGTAAGCTTGAGAAGCTTCATAAGCTTTATTACGAAGCTCCTCAAGCTCACTTAATTCTAACATATGTGCTTTCCCCACTTTATTCAGATTTAAGTTAACATTTTTAATGGCCCAATAAGCTTTATGTTGGATTTCAATGGGAAGGTGGCACGCTTTTCCGTAGACAAGACTGAAAGGAGACATGCCCAAGGGAGTCTTATATGCAGTTCTGTAGGCCCAAAGAGCGTCATTTAGTTTTTTACACCAATCCTTCCGATCAGGCCTGACAGTTTTTTCTAAAATTCACTTAATCTCCTTATTAGACACTTCAACTTGCCTACTAGTTTGGGGATGATAAGGTGTGGCTATCATGTGGTTGACTCACAAATTTTGGAGTAGTCTAGTGAAGTGTACATTCTTAAAGTGAGGTCCTCCATCACTTATGATCGTCCTTGGGCACCCATACCGAGAAATGATATTAGCCTTAACAAAGCCCAAGACCACGGAATGGTCATTGGTTCGTGTGGGGATGGCTTCTATCCATTTTGATACATAGTCAACAGCCACAAGGATGTATTCATATCCGAAGGACATAGGAAAGGGACCCATGAAGTCAATACCCCAAATATGAAAGATTTCAATAGGGAGGATAGGTTGTTGGGGCATCTCATCCCTTTTTCCAATGGTTCCCGTCTGCTGGCAACGTAGACATGCGCCCACATACGTATGTGCATCTCGGAATAATGTGGGCCATCGAAAACCAGACTGAAGAACCTTATGAGCAGTCTTCTTCCCACTAAAATGTCCCCAACAGTGGAGGTCATGGTAGAAACTCAGAACACTTCTTTGTTCCTTATCAGGGACGCAACGGCGAAACAGCTGGTCAGGGCCTATTCTAAAAAGCTCGAGTTCCTCCTAGTGATAAAATTTAGCATTGGCAATAAACCTGTCTCGCTTCTGCTTGTCTCAAGTACTAGGGGTGATGCCCGTGACCAGATAGTTCACTATGTCAGTGGACCAAGGAGTTTTAGTTTCCATGGCCATTAGAGACTTATCAGGGAAAGTCTCTTGAATACCGCCAGTAGGGTTTGATGCCTCAATAGGGATCCTAGACAAATGGTCTGCTACCACATTCGCAACTCCTTTCTTGTCTTTAATTTCCAGGTCAAATTCTTGGAGTAGCAGAATCCAACGAATTAGGCGAGGTTTGGTATCCTTTTTAGCCAGAAGATGGTTAAGGGCTGAATGATCAGTGAACACCACAACCTTGGATCCCAAAAGATAAGACCGAAACTTTTCCAAAGCAAATACTACAGCAAGTAATTCCTTTTCAGTGATCGTGTAGTTTTGCTGAGGATCCGTAAGGGTCTTACTGGCATAATGCAGCACATGAGGTTTTCCATCAACCCTTTGACCTAAGACCACTCCCACTACAAAATTAGAAGCATCTCACATAAGCTCAAACGGGAGGGTCCAATCTGGTGCTTGGAGAATCGGCGCGGTAATGAGGTCTTTCTTCAAAGCTTGGAAAGCCTCGCCACATCTATCATCAAAATCGAAGGAGACATCCTTCGCTAACAGGTCGCAGAGTGGCTTAGAGATTTTACTGAAGTCTCTGATGAAGCGCCTATAAAATCCAGCATGGCCAAGGAAAGATCTAACCTGGCAAACATGGCGGGCAATGGAAGCCTAGAGATGGAATCAATTTTTGCGGTGTCCAACTCTAATCCTCTCTCAGAAACTACATGCCCTAACACAATGCCCTACTGAACCATAAAGTGGCTTTTCTCCCAGCTAAGCGCCAGTTTTGTCTCTTCGCAATGAGTTAAGACTTTATCAAGGTGCGCAAGGCATCGGTCAAACGACAAGCCATAAATGGAGAAGTCATCCATGAAAATTTCAACAAACTCGTCAATCATATTAGAAAAGATAGCCATCATACGACGTTGGAAAGTGGCAGGAGCGTTACATAACCCGAATAGCATTCGGAGAAATGCAAAAGTGCCATAAGGACTCGTGAAGGTGGTATGCTCCTGATCATCAGGAAAAATGGCTATCTGATTGTACCCAGAGTACCCGTCAAGAAAATAAAAGTACTTGTTCCTTGCGAATAGTTTCAAAATTTGACCGATAAACGGTAAGGGGAACTGGTGACCACTAGACCCTCAACTGGTTGGAGGGTCTGCATTGACTACCACCGTTGACGAGCTGACTTGACACTTTGCGTTATAGTATTTAAGTGGTGGAAAAAATTGACTAATAAAAAATAATGATAATAACCACTCGCAGAAGAGCAGATCGTGTCCACAAGGAGGCAATTATGCAACAAATACTTAATTATTTGATATTATTTCAGATAGTGCGAAATCCCTATTCAAATCTGACATAAAATGTGAAGGAAAGTAGATTTGCAATAACTTCAAAAGATAAGGGTATATATGCAGTTTTACCTCACAGAAATCCTCAATAAATTTATGATGAATTTATGCAATTTTCACATGACGTGTACTAGAGAAAATTAGTACTCAAGTTAAGCCCAAAATCAATCTTTAAACTAGTTAATATCAATATCATGCAATTATAGAGAACTATGAGTGTTCAATCGCAATTCTGCCACAATATAATAATAATAAATAAAATCAAATTAGGTGGAAATGGCATTGAATGTAAATTTTAATTGGTGGGAAAACATGGCTTTTTTCCTCTATCCTCCTTGCGAGAGAGAGAGAGCACCGCGGGGTTATTGTGAGGCTTAGGAGGACGGTGAGGTCGAGGGCTCTCCGGTGGTGGCAGCAGCGGCAACGGAGGTGGCCGGAGCTCCGGCCTATTGAAAAAGAAGGTGGAGGTGCTGCTGCAATGCCGCCTTTGGCGTGGTGGCGTGCGAGCATGCGCGCACTGGTGTGCTCCCGTGCAGGCGGTTGCAAAGGTGAAGGTACGCGGCTGCAGGCTGAGGCGCGGGTGCTGCGGGGAGGTTGAAGGCACTGACTAGGATGCCTGCAGGTCGCTGAGGGCCGTGAGGCAGAGCGGTGGTGAAGGAGCGGGTGTCGGTTGAAGAAGGAAGCGCCTAAGATGGCAATGAGCGCCTGCGGGTGCTGGAGAAGGCACGAGCGGATGCCTACAAGCGCGATGCTGCAGCCGTTCCGCATGGTGTTGCACGGAGAAGGCAGGCGCGGATGCCTGCAGGTTGGAGGGGGGCACGCTGGAAGATGGCTTGCTGAGGCGCACAGCGCCCTTAGGTGCTGCTAGAGGTTGCGGCGCAGGAGAGGCGTGATGGAGAGGGCGCATGCCTGCGGGCGTGCAGTGGGCGGTCTGGTGATGCTGAGAACATAGTGCATGCGGTGGAGAAGGAGCGGGTGCTGTGCTGGAGAGCGCTAGGCAGTGAAGACTTGATGAAGGAGCAGGCATAGGTGGGCGGTGTGCTTGGATTGGAGAAGCGGCTGGAGATGTGCGCGCGGAGAAGATGTAGATCCTGGTCCACAGTGCACGCTGGGTAGTTCCCCGCCAGGGAGAAGATGAGGATCAATCCCCAGTGCACCTCCTCTCTTTTTAATTCCTCTCTCTCCCCGCGTGCGTGAGTAAGGGATTTTCAAATCCCTTAACTATTTCTGGCCTCGTCAATTGAAGGAGGGCGGTGGAAGATTAACCCCATGTGCGGCGGGGGAGGGGGGAAAGAGTTGCGGCTGTTATGGAAATTTATCCCCCCACCCTTATTCTTTCTGCATTTTATTACCTGCACATAAAAACAACAAAATCATTAAGTTATAGAATGTTATAAACATAAATCATGAGGCGTACAAATATTCTACAACTTAATTGCCATTATTAACACACCTAAACTGTACGATTAAAGATACTTAGGCTTAATATTAGTCCATTTTAATGGACTCATCAGTATCCTAGAAAACTCCTATTCAGGCAAGCATTCCAAGCTTGGAAGCTTGGCTTCCAAGCAGAAATCGACCTCTTTAGCCCTATATAAGCACACCCAGATCAGGCCGAACTTCCCAAGCTTGATTTTGGCTGGAAACTCCTCATAATCCTCCTCCCTCTTCCGGCCGAAAGTCTCCTTGAGCTTTGGTGATTCCTCCCGACCTCATTCCTCATTCATTTGCAATACCGGTGACGGATTTGCCTCCCTCACCCACCTCCGCGTCGCGCCATACTAGCGGGCATCTCTCCCTCCGTCTTCCTCGTCGTTCCCTTCTCACCGAAGTCATCTTCCCCGGCGCCGACCACACCGCAATTGACGTTGCCTCTACCCCTCTTTGTCCGCCAATCACCTAGATAAGTTCCCTAACTCCTCTACATTTACACACTGATGGGTCAGCCCGAATAGGTTGTTAATATGATATTTTTATCGTTGAAATGTATATAGTGGTTAACCTAATTCAGACCTAACCATCTCTTTACAAAATTTTTAACCTGGCCTAATTGATTTTATCTTGTCACTTTTAGGCCCAGGGTCGAACACAGGGAAGTGGGGTTAAAGTTGAGTTTCTACGTTTTCCTTAAAATGCGTCTCTTCCGTTCGTTTATTGTGTTTTTGGTGTTTTTCTTATTTAGGTTTTTTTATGGTAATCCTTGTTCTTGAGGCACTCCCTCAAAATTGTGTCCTTGGCTTTTAGCCAAACAGAGTCCCAAAACAAGTCTTGCTACTCGCAAGACGAGGTACCTGCAAGTCAAAGATTATCTTTTCTTTTTTATGTATTTTTTTTATCTTTTTACTAACAGAAAAGCAAATAGACAGAAAGTAAATATAGTATGTATATATATATATGTAGTATATATATAAAGGGGTGGGGGTGGAGGTGGCGATGGAGTGTAGCACTATGTCGAGTCAGTCGACGTCTAGAGAGACGCAACCAACACGACTAGGTGCCGCGTGGAGTGTGGATGGAGGATGGATGATGTATGGGACCACACTTTTTTTGTACGCGTGTATCAGGGAATATCAGCAACTGGTGCAGATATTCCCGCGATACAGCGTATAATAAATAACATGAAAATATATGTACATATGTATGTATATAAGTAAATATATCTATATATATATAAATGTATAGTTATATATGTATAGATATATATATATATATATATAGATATATATGTGTATATATATGTGTATATATATGTATATAAGTATATATATATATTACTATATATATGTATATATATATGTATATAGATATGTATATATATATATATATATATATATATATATATATATATTACTATATATATGTATATATATATGTATATAGATATGTATATATATATATATATATATATATATATATATGTATATAAGTATATATGTTTATATATATATATAAGTATATGTATAAGTATATAGATGTATATATAAGTAGATATATATATATATATTATATATATATGTATATATATTATATATATGTGTATGTATACATAACTATATAGATATACTATGCATATATATATATATGTATGTATGTATATATATATTTATATATATGTTACTATAAGTGTGTGAGTGTGTGTGTATGTGTTGGTATAGGTGTGTGTGCGTCGGTGAATGTGTGTGTGTGTGCGTTGCTATGAGTGTGTGTCTGTTAGTGAGTAAAGAGAGAGAGAGAGAGAGAGAGAGAATACGTGAGAAAGAGAGCGGGAGCGGGCGGGAGAGATCAGCAGAGAGAGAGAGAGCGGGCGAGCGAGAGATCGCGGACGTCTGACGCCGCGTCGTCTGAAGGCGCGTCGTCTGACGCCGCGTCGTCTGAAGGCGGAGGCAGACGTCTGCAGACGGCGGGTGCGGGCGCGGCTTCGCGTAGGGTTCCTGTAGGCGTGCGCGAAGGCGACGGGCGGGCGAAGGCGTGGAGGAGCGAGCGTGGAGGAGGTCTGCAGGTGGTCGCGGAGGGTCGCGGAGGAGGGCAGGGGGCGGCGCGAGGCCGTAGCCGGCCGCTGCAGTGCGCGCGGCGGACGGCTACAGGTGCAACTGCGAGGCGGACAGAACGGAGACGGAGGCGGGGAACGCCCTGCAGACGCGTGCGGAGGCGGTGAGCGACTGCGGGGACGGTCGCAGAGGAGCGGGAGGACCTGCTGCTGCTGGGCTGCTGCTGCCGTGGCTTCAAGCTTCGAAGCTTGGAGCGGCGGCAATGGCGTTAAAGAGAAAAAACGAAGCGAGGGAATGCACCACGCCCACCGGCTCGTCGAAGAGCTGGGCGGTGGTGCTCCCACTGTGGTGGTGTGCACCACAGTGGGTTCTCCTGCTCGTCGGGTGCCTCGACGGAGGGCCGACGTATGGGAGGGGAAAGCGGTGGAGAAGATGGCTGCGGGTTTTTGTTGCTGCAGCAGCCTCCCTTGCGAGGATGAAGTTGCAGCTACTTATAGAGGAGGAGAGAGTGGCGTGCCGGCTGCAGCAGGGAGAGGGTGCGCGAGTTGCAGCTATAGGGAGCGGCGTTGGCAGGGAGAAGTGACGGGAAGAAGTGCTGCGTGGTTGCTGCATGCAGCTGCGGGAAGAGTGCAGCCGCGGGAAGGAGAGAAAAGAAGAAATCAAGAGGAAAAATAAAAAGAGGGTGATTTTGCAAGGAGGCACTTGAATAAAAATGTAACTATGCAGGCAATTGTTTCACTCCTCTTCCTCTCTTGATTAAATGCATGCATGCAACCGTTTTTACAAATGTGGCTATAGGATTATAATATACATAGTTAATGCTAGAAAATAGCATAAGAAGGCGTTATTATAGGCGTGTTTTGAGGTGCAAACATATACCCCCATGCCTATCTTTTGCTAGTCCCTAGCAAAACTGTATTTAGAAATGATCTTAAGCTAAAGATTTTCTTCTGAGGTGATATAGGTGTGTTTATTATCGAATATTGTGAGAACCAATTGTAAAGAAGACTACCAGTACTTTAAGTCTCACATGACATAGATCATCTCTCAACTAACCAGGACTCTTGATATTTAAACCTTAAGTACGATTTCCAGGACCCAGGAGGTTTTTGCCGTACTCGAGAGCTCAAGAGGTTATGGTTTGTGCATAGTGAAGGATCAAGACTAACCAGATGAACATTAAGACTCAATCCCAGGGTTTCACGAATTTTTAAGTACAGGTTGGTCCCAGTTTCAGCTCATGTCTTCGAATTGACCCTTAAGATGATGACGGAAAACTCAACTCCCATTTTCTTTTTTTTTTTTTTTGGCTCACCGAAAAACAAATTATACAGACATTTATGAGATATACTGACTCTTTTGCAACATCTTTTTTTTTTTTTTGACAACTCTTTTTTTTTTTTTTTTTGAAACATATGTCAGTATATCTCTTACAACACATTTTGAAAGAGCACACTTTTTTTCTTTTTGGTGGGAGAGTTTCTTTTTGGTGGAAAGAGTCGCTCATAAACACAAGACTAAAGCCTGGGATAAAAAGTCTACCTGCGCGCACAGGTAAGGACTCCACCTTCCCTAATGAACACTAGGGTTGGATCTTATGTTCACCTGGTCTTTCTTGATATGTGTAGTGTGAACCAAGTTTACTTAAGCTCTCAAGTAAAAGTAAACCAACGAATCTTGTACTTGTGTCTCAGGTACAAGAATACATCCTTAGTTAGGAGAGATCTTGATCTATTTTGTCAATGCTTTAAGTGAATTAAGCCGAGCCTGAGCGAATCAAGCTTTTGTGGCCTGGAAAGTCTTCAAAACAGAGGTTGAATATCCATAAACACTTATTGCCTTTTTGTTTCAGCTTCAAGATCATTACTAAACACCATTTATTATAATATATATATATATATATATATTTTTTTTTGCATATTTATAAATAGGTGGGAACTGTATGATACCATAACATACCCGGATCCTATGGATGCCTATCCACCCCCCCATGCCAAACAATGCTATGTCCTCATATGCATGCAGGGAAAGGCAGAGAACGGACAACAGATCGGGTAACAGGAGCTGAGGTTCAGGGTATAAATCAGGGTGGAAGGGTGGGTGGATGGTGGGTGGTGAAGAGAAAAGTGAAGTGATTGCGATAGAGGTGTGAAAAGTGATGGTGGATGGTGAGTGCTGTTAGGGTGCCTCCCAACAAGCGCTGAATTTAATGTCCCCAGCTGGACTCAGAATGAGGCAAAGAATTAGTTACCCTCCAGCAGGGCAACGGTTTCTCCAACGGGGGCAGGTTCATGAGTCAAATAGGGTTTCAAACACTGCCCGTTGACCGTAAATTTACACCCAGATTTGGGATCTTCGATCTCGACGGCCCCATTGGGGAATGGTCTTGAGACCAGGAAAGGACCAGTCCATTTGGACTTCAATTTCCCAGGAAAGAATTTGAGTCGGGCATTATAGAGCCAAACTTGCTGAGATGGCTCAAATTCCTTCCGCCGAACATGGCTATCGTGAAAAGCCTTAGTGCGCTGTTTAAAGGTTAGAGCAGAATCATAGGCTTCACGACGGAGCTCTTCCAGCTCTTGGAGTTGGAGTTTCCTTTCTCGACCACACAAGTCTGGGTCGAGGTTGCATTGGTGAACCGCCAATAAACGCGATGTTCCAACTCCACGGGCAAATGACAAGGCTTCCCGTAAACGATTCTATATGGAGACATACCAAGGGGAGCCTTGAAGGAGGTCCGATACACCCAAAGTGCGTCAGTCAGCTTGTCGGACCAATCCTTACGGTCAGGCCGAACCGTTTTCTGGAGAATCTGCTTGATTTGCCGGTTCGACACTTCCGCCTGGCCGTTCGTCTGATGATGATACGGGGATGCGATACGATGGTGGACTCCGTACCTCCTCAGAAGTGCCCGAAAAGAAGCATGGGTAAAGTGGCTTCCTCCATCCGAGATAATGGCCCGAGGGATCCCAAAACGCGCAAAGATATGGTCCTTGACGAATCGGGTGGAGATAACATGGTCAGCACGGCGCGCGGGAATAGCCTCGATCCATTTCGAAACATAGTCGACGGCCACGAGGATGAATTCGAAGCCGTTGGATGGAGGAAAGGGACCCATGAAGTCAATTCCCCAGATGTCGAAGATTTCCACAGCTAGGATGTGTTGCAAGGGCATCATGTCACGACGTGCCATTGACCCTAATGACTGGCACCTAGTGCAATGTTTGGCATAAGTGTGCGCGTCCTGGTGAAGGGAGGGCCAAAAGAAACCGCACTGCAACACCTTGGCTGCAGTTTTCCTCCCAGAGAAATGGCCTCCACAGGCCTGATCGTGGCAGAAGGATAGCACACTGGGGAACTCACTGTCAGGAATACAACGACGGATGATTTGATCAGCACCTATCCGAAAAAGAAGTGGATTATCCCAGAAATAATACTTTGCTTCTGCCATGAGACGCTCGCGCTGGTTTTTAGGCCAGCCACGTGGAAGAGATCCAGAAGCAAGGTAATTGGCAATGTCGGCATACCACGGTCCACTTGCCACATTTATTGCCAATAGGTGCTCATCAGGAAAAATTTCATTAATTGGCAGAGTAAGTCCAATATGGTCAGGGTCCAGTCTGGAAAGGTGATCAGCCACAACATTCTGGGCTCCGGCCTTATCACGAATCTCAATGTCAAATTCTTGGAGCAGAAGGATCCAACGAATCAGTCTAGGCTTGGCATCCTTCTTGTGCATGAGATGGCGAATGGCTGCGTGATCAGTGAAAACAATAACGTGAGAGCCCAGAAGGTAAGAACGGAATTTTTCCAGCCCAAAGACAACTGCCAGTAGTTCCTTTTCAGTGGTAGTATAATTACGCTGGGCCTCGTCCAACGTCTTACTGGCGTAGTATACCACGAAGGGGTGTCTATCGCGTCTTTGTCCCAGGATGGCTCCGACTGCAAGGTCTGAAGCGTCACACATAAGTTCAAAGTCGAGGGACCAATCAGGCGGCTGGAGAACAGGGGCCTTGGTGACAGCATTACGCAGCTGCGTGAATGCTTGTATACAGTCAGGGCCCATGTCGAAGGGCACGTCGGTTGATAGGAGATGAGTTAAGGGTCGAGAAATTTTGGAGAAGTCTTTGATGAATCTCCTATAGAAACCGACGTGTCCCAAGAAGGAGCGGATTTGTTTGACAGAACCAGGCACAGGTAAATCAGCAATGATATCGAGCTTAGCTCTGTCAACATCGATACCCCTATCGGAGATGATATGTCCAAGAATAATTCCCTCGTGCACCATAAAATGACTTTTTTCCCAGGAAAGCACGAGGTTTACATCAATACATCTCCTAAGGATGCGAGTCAGGTTGGCAAGACATTCATTGAAAGATGGTCCAAAGACTGAAAAGTCATCCATGAAGACCTCGAGAAAGTCACCCACCATGTCATGAAATATCGCCAGCATGCATCTCTGGAAAGTTGCTGGCACGTTACAAAGTCCGAACGGCATCCTTCTAAAGGTGAAGGTGCCGAAAGGGCAAGTAAAAGTGGTTTTCTCTTGGTCTCGGGGGACTATTGCCACCTGGTTATATCCTGAGAATCCATCCAGGAAGCAGAAAAATTTATTTCCCGCTAACCGCTCCAGGATTTGGTCAATAAATGGTAGCGGGAAGTGATCTTTCTTGGTTGCAGCATTGAGTTTCCTATAATCTACACACACTCTCCAAGATGTAGGAGTGCGTGTAGGGATGGATTCGCCCCTGTCATTGACACGGATGGTGAGTCCTGCCTTTTTGGGCACAATGTGAATCGGACTCACCCAGGGGCTATCGCTGATCGGGTAGATTATACCCGCATCCAGCCACTTAATGATTTCATTCTTAACGACCTCCCGCATGTTAGGGTTGAGACGTCGCTACATCTCGCGAGAAGGTCGAGCCTCCTCCTCTGTATATATACGATGAGTGCAGTAAGAGGGGCTAATACCAGATAAGTCTGATAAAGACCATCCAATAGCTGCCTTGTGTTCTAGGAGGACCTTAGTTAGTTTGCACTCCTGCTCCATGGTTAATTTTGAACTGATGATTACAGGGAGTGTTTCATTTGGTCCTAGGAAAACATACTTGAGTGTATTAGGCAGCACTTTTAGCTCGGGAGTGGAAGGGGAAGGATCTGGCATTTCTTGGGACGAGAGTGTCCCAGATGGGTAGGAGAACAAGTTAGGAGGAAGAAACTGGCCTTCAGATTGGCCAAGAAGAGGGGCTTCTTGGATAGATGGATCCAAAAATGAATAGCCCCAGTGAGAAGTATATGGGCTCAAGGTCCCAGTGTGGATTTGTAAATCCGCCTGATTTGGCGGGGAAGAAAGGGCAATTCGGTCTTCATGAGTGTGGACCGACAGTGAGTAGCCCGGAAATGACTCAGACAACGAGGTATGGGAAGCGGAGAAAACCTCGTCAGAAGTCTGGCCAGGAGAAGGTACTGGACAAGGGAGGGATTGGGGAATGTCACAGTATGCGTTGGTCAGGCAGTTATCAGTGTTTATAGGTAATCTGCAGCAGTCCGAATAGGTCCCAGTTAGTCCGATACACGCGCTGACGGCCATGTCCTCGTCATACGTGTCATCCTCAACGCAATCGCAATCAAAGTTCTTGGCTGCCTTGAATATGTTAAGCTTGAGCTTCTCAGATCCAACGGCAATCTCAATACAGCCTGACTCGCAGTCGATGTAGGCGCGGGCTGTGGCCAAGAAAGGTCGACCGAGGATGATCGGACAATCAGAAAGTGAACTAGGAACTTCCATATCTAAAACAAGAAAGTCAACAGGAAAACAGAGACTGTTGACCCTAACCACCACGTCTTCCACCACACCCTTCGGGATTTTGACAGAACGATCTGCCAACTGTAACGTGACAGGGGTGGGTTTCAGATTTCCCAAGGAAAATTTTTTGAGCATGATGGTAGGTATGAGATTGATGGAAGATCCTAGATCAAGCAAGGCACGGTTAAAACTGCAGCCTTGGATGCTACAGGAAATCAGTGGTGTGCCCGGATCTTTCTGCTTCGGTGGTAAGTTTGACAGTATAGCACAACTCGCATGAGGCGAGAGAACCACCGGATTCTTAGTCTTCTTTGACTATCGCCTGGGTGTTGTGTAGTCTTTGAAAAATCGAGCGACAGTAGGTATGTGGTCGATTGCCTCGAGCAGGGGTACCTTGATTTCTACATCCCTGAACAAATTACGTAGGTTGTCAAAGGCCTGCGTATTTTTCTTTTTGCCTTTTGGCTCCCTTAGTAGAGCCTCAGGGAATGGGACTGATTCTGGCACAAGTTTTGGTGCATCATCCTCTCACGAATGCGGTATGCATCCCGAATGAGAGGGCGAAGAAGAAGACGGGCCAGGATCAGGTCGAGGCGGATCGACAGTCTGCTTACCGCTCCTCGTAGTGATAGCATTGGACGATGCGGGTCCAGTGGGATCATACGGTGGAGGAGGGTTTGCAATGGGGACATAAGAGTGTGGTGCTGCAGTAGGATTAGCCTGAAATCCCGGTGGAATGCTCGGAGCTTGCAGAACTTGATTAACCTGTCCCTGAGAAGGTCGTACCTGTGGTTGAGAACCACGGGGTACGAAATTTCGCGGGTTTGGAACAGGTTGGGCGGGAAGAGAGCCCTGAGATCGAGTCTCCATGCGTAGTTGACTGATCTCGGCGTTCTGCTGCGCCAATTGGTGCTGAAGAGAGGTCATGTTCTCTTCATGGCGCTTTGACATTTCCGTCATCATTCGCATCAATTTGTCAAGAGGGCTTGATGCGTGTTCAGTTTGTGGTACGCAAGGGCCTGATGGCGGATTTGCCATAGGATTAAACTGGACCCTTGGGATGACGGGTGCGGACGGTCGCATTGGTCTACCCGCGGGGTTTTGGCACTGTGGGTTGTTGGACCATGCGAAGTTCGGATGATTACGCCACCCTGGGTTATAAGCGGCAGAAAATGGGTTGTTCCCCAGGGCGCAAGCGTCTTCTATGCCAGAAGATGCATCCGCATGTAGATATGCGTCTGAGCACACGGAGGCTTGGTCCTCTGTGTCGAAATATTGGCTCGCAGAAGCCAGTTCCACATGACTTACTGAGTCGCTTGGCGCGACACTCGGTAAGGAAGGTCTAACGGGGTTTCTCGGGATAAGCCTGGTATTACAAGAACTTGGATTGTGACGAAGTGGTGAAGAGGTGGTGTTTGCCATAGATCGGGTGGGGTTGGCCAGAAGCTCGTCCACCTTCTTGTGCACGACGGAGACTTCATCCAATTTTTGTGCAATAAGGCTTAGATCAGTGGATGAATGGGAGGGTCCCGTGTCAACTTCGTGGACATTTCGGGGCTGGCTGGTACGATTAAAGGCGACAATGGAAGCATTGTTCATCGAGTTTTCACTCATATTTTCAAACAGCTCGAATGCTCCATTCTCGTCTTTATTCATAAAGTTCCCTCCGCAGGAAGCGTCTGCAATCTGCTTCAAAGTCTCATTTAGCCCATAGTAGAAAATCTGGGCTATATGCCACTTAGGCAGACCGTGGTGCGGACACTTCCTGAGGAGGTCGTTATACCTCTCCCATGCCTCATGAAATTGTTTGCCATTTTGTTGCGTAAATGAAGTGATAGCACGGCGAAGCGCATTGGTCCGCCCGATTGGGAAGAACTTCTTGAGAAACGCTGTTCGCATCTCTTCCCAAGAGTGGATGGTTCTCCCAAGGGTGCGTAACCATTGCGACGCTTTATCCCGTAATGAAAACGGGAACATCTTCATGAGGACTATAGATAACCCGACATTTCTTGGTTTAACGGTTTCAGCAAGTCGGGTTAGGTCTTCCAAGTGGAGAAATGGGTCTTCACTTGCAAGACCATGAAAGTGAAAATTGATTAGGCCAATTATGTTTGGTTTTAATTCAAAGTCGTCCCCGCCCATGGGGACCCGAATTTGTCCAATGGTCTCTGTAGCAGCGGGATTCTGATAAGAGCTAAGAGACCTAGGCTCCTCCCGTTTGGGAGGGTTCTGCATTTCCTCCAATGTTTCCCGAATGGCTTCGATTTTCTCATTATACATTTCCATTTGGGCTTGGAGGCGGGTTATGGGATCTAAGGCTCCACCACCTGGTGGGTTCTAAGGGCGGTTTCCTCCCTCGGGATTTGGGGGTGGGCGTGCAGCCATGTTTGTGGAGGAGGAGGACGATTCGACTTGTTTTCTAGATTTATCAGTCAATTCAAATAGTTCAGGGTTTTGTGACCTCCTCCCAAACATGCACTACCGCAGGAAGAATTGGGGAGATGAGAAGGGAAAAGGGATGAGAGAAATTACACCGCAAAGGTACACTTGATTACAAATCAATACAATCAAGTTCTTAACCTCTACAGTGTGCCCTTAGACCTAAAGATCTAAGTTACCTACTATCACGAACTACGGAACCGAATGGGAGCACAGTGGAACCACCGGGCCAGATTGAAAGGCCGTTTGCCCCAGTCTTAGACACCCGATAGCACGCGGGAACTCTCACCAGCACGTAGTCGCTACACACAGGTAGTTAGACCTCCAATCCTTAGTAAGGGTCAAGTTACTACCAGTTTTAATTAGAGGCTTAGGGTCAAGTGCTTTTGGAATGTGAAGGGCGTTGTTTACGGGTAATGCCCAAGTGATTGATTTTAAGAGTGTGTAAGAACAAGCATGCAACGGGGAAATCTCCCCGAATTGAAGTTTTTATTGGAGAATGGTTTTTAGAGTTCAGCCTTAAATAGTATGAATTTTAGGGTTTTGCAGAATTACCAATTCAACCAATCTCCGGGTTTTTGCAAAAATACAGGTTTTCCTTCTAAAACCCAAGAAACCCTTCTTCAATTATCAGTTAGTTAATGCATGCTAAAATGCAATGGGCTACCCTAAATGGAGATTTCTAAGTGTGGATGCACGAATCAGTTTTATATCAATGTGACAGGGAGTCAAAGCACTTCAATTCAAGTGCTCCCAATCACCAGAAATGATTTCCACACACAAGGCTTCAACCAAAAGATAAAGAAAATAAAATTGTTGGGGTTGAAGTATTCAGGATCGAATCACAGGCAAGTTTGAAAAGTCGTGGTGGGGTTGGAATCAACTCAATTCCAAGTCTCCCCACCAAAAATGTGATCCTGAATTAAAGATAAGTGAGGCAAAAGAGGGATACAAGCAATCTTTTTCTTTGCCTCAAAGAATACTTCCCACGGCGAAAAATCTAAGAATCAAGATTTTCGGATTTTCGCTATGCGAAGTAAGGCGGGAAATCCCGGGGCAGTGGGAGTGAAGACAACCAATCAATCAAGTAAATTTTAATCCATTCGCTCTCAAGAAATCCCAAGAAGTTTTTCTAGTTTTTAGTTTTAAATTTTTTTTTTTTATTGTGGTGGCAAGTTAACCCTAATTTGATGAGAAAAGAAAACCTACTTGTTCGGCAACGTGTGCGAAGCTCCAATGCGATGTCGGCGTCTTCACGCTCTCGTTCCCACCATGGATCTGCTCACGTCCTCGACTTCGTCAGCCTTCTTCTCCTTCCACCAGGTTCACCTGCACACCAAAAACAACAATACCCATGAAGAGAGAAGAGACAAATTTAAAGGAATTGGATAGAAACTTACTCGAAAGCGCACCTCCCCGGCAACGGCGCCAGAAAAGTCATGATGGGTCAGCCCGAATAGGTTGTTAATATGATATTTTTATCGTTGAAATGTGTATAGTGGTTAACCTAATTCAGACCTAACCATCTCTTTACAAAATTTTTAACCTGGCCTAATTGATTTTATCTTGTCACTTTTAGGCCCAGGGTCGAACACAGGGAAGTGGGGTTAAAGTCGAGTTTCTACGTTTTCCTTAAAACGCGTCTCTTCCGTTCGTTTATTGTGTTTTTGGTGTTTTTCTTATTTAGGTTTTTTTATGGTAATCCTTGTTCTTGAGGCACTCCCTCAAAATTGTGTCCTTGGCTTTTAGCCAAACAGAGTCCCAAAACAAGTCTTGCTACTCGCAAGACGAGGTACCTGCAAGTCAAAGATTATCTTTTCTTTTTTATGTATTTTTTTTTATCTTTTTACTAACAGAAAAGCAAATAGACAGAAAGTAAATATAGTATGTATATATATATATATGTAGTATATATATAAAGGGGTGGGGGTGGAGGTGGCGATGGAGTGTAGCACTATGTCGAGTCAGTCGACGTCTAGAGAGACGCAACCAACACGACTAGGTGCCACGTGGAGTGTGGATGGAGGATGGATGATGTATGGGACCACACTTTTTTTGTACGCGTGTATCAGGGAATATCAGCAACTGGTGCAGATATTCCCGCGATACAGCGTATAATAAATAACATGAAAATATATGTACATATGTACGTATATAAGTAAATATATCTATATATATATAAACGTATAGTTATATATGTATAGATATATATATATAGATATATATGTGTATATATATGTATATAAGTATATATATATATATTACTATATATATGTATATATATATGTATATAGATATGTATATATATATATATGTATATAAGTATATATGTCTATATATATATAAGTATATGTATAAGTATATAGATGTATATATAAGTAGATATATATATATATATATATATATTATATATATGTATATATATTATATATATGTGTATGTATACATAACTATATAGATATACTATGCATATATATATATATATGTATGTATGTATATATATATTTATATATATGTTACTATAAGTGTGTGAGTGTGTGTGTATGTGTTGGTATAGGTGTGTGTGCGTCGGTGAATGTCTGTGTGTGTGCGTTGCTGTGAGTGTGTCTGTTTGTGAGTAAAAAGAGAGAGAGAGAGAGAGAGAATACGTGAGAGAGAGAGCGGGAGCGGGCGGGAGAGATCAGCAGAGGGAGAGAGAGCGGGCGAGCGAGAGATCGCAGACGCGCGAGTTAAGACGTCTGCCGCCTCCGGCGGACATCTGACGCCGCGTCGTCTGAAGGCGGAGGCAGACGTCTGCAGACGGCGGGTGCGGGTGCGGCTTCGCGTAGGGTTCCTGCAGGCGTGCGCGAAGGCGACGGGCGGGCGAAGGCGTGGAGGAGGTCTGCAGGTGGTCGCGGAGGGTCGCGGAGGAGGGCAGGGGGCGGCGCGAGGCCGTAGCCGGCCGCTGCAGTGCGCGCGGCGGACGGCTACAGGTGCAACTGCGAGGCGGACATAACGGCGACGGAGGCGGGGAACGCCCTGCAGACGCGCGCGGAGGCGGTGAGCGACTGCGGGGACGGTCGCGGAGGAGCGGGAGGACTTGCTGCTGCTGCTGCCGTGGCTTCAAGCTTCGAAGCTTGGAGCGGCGGCAATGGCGTTAAAGAGAAAAAACAAAGCGAGGGAATGCACCACGCCCACCGGCTCGTCGAAGAGCTGGGCGGTGGTGCTCCCACTGTGGTGGTGTGCACCACAGTGGGTTCTCCTGCTCGCCGGGTGCCTCCTCAACGGAGGGCCGACGTATGGGAGGGGAAAGCGGTGGAGAAGATGGCTACGGGTTTTTGTTGCTGCAGCAGCCTCCCTTGCGAGGATGAAGCTGCAGCTACTTATAGAGGAGGAGAGAGTGGCGTGCCGGCTGCAGCAGGGAGAGGGTGCGCGAGTTGCAGCTATAGGGAGCGGCGTTGGCAGGGAGAAGTGACGGGAAGAAGTGCTGCGTGGCTGTTGCATGCAGTTGCGGGAAGAGTGCAGCCGCGGGAAGGAGAGAAAAGAAGAAATCAAGAGGAAAAATAAAAAGAGGGTGATTTTGCAAGGAGGCACTTGAAGAAAAATGTAACTATGCAGGCAATTGTTTCACTCCTCTTCCTCTCTTGATTAAATTCATGCATGCAACCGTTTTTACAAATGTGGCTATAGGATTATAATATACATAGTTAATGCTAGAAAATAGCATAAGAAGGCGTTATTATAGGCATGTTTTGAGGTGCAAACACACACCAACCACGCTTCAATTCAACTGCCGTATCACACCGACCACCTTCACCTTCCTCCACTCTGACCAGACCTCCGGCAAGGCTCCCCGCTCATCCCACTACTCCAAACGCCTCGCCAAGCACCTTACGACCTCTGCCGTGCTCCACTCTTCAAAACCCCCATCCTATTTCGCCCTATTACACCCTCAACTGCTATGCCAAACACCGCACCTATGCACTTCACTTTCCGTCACCATTCGGCCACTTCACGCACTCTCATCCCTCACGAACACCGCCGTTCACCTCCTCACCTCACGGTGACACTCCTAAGCTTGTTTAATTGGGCCGCTGATTGTGCAGCAATCATAGGTCTTAATTGACCTAGATTAGGCTAGGACTTAGCATAAGTTAGGAAAATTTATGCATGCATAAGTGTTATCTGCATCTTCACTGCTTTACATTAGCTATGCATAAAATAATGTTATAATGTGCTGATTAAGTGTATTATGTCGATTGCAGGCTATTGGAACCTTGTTCCACATCTTATTTTGGTGTTAACAAAATTATTATGGATTAATGTTTGCAATTAAGTATTTTTCAGATTTAGGTGAAGGAGCAAGGAAAATAAGAAATGATGGAGGCATGATAGTGAGAAGAAAAAGATCATGTCATGGAGGATGACAAGGATGAGTCGAGGAGAAGAAGATCATCTTTGACCTTAGTTTCTGTTGTTTAGATTTCATATTTATAGATTGTATATGCCTCTTAACAAGAGAATTTAACTTAGATCATAAAAATCAATTAGATATAAATTAGGATTTATATGGCATTCGTTTTCGAAGAACGTAATTAATTAAAATACTTAAAACAGGTATTTGTAAGCAAGTACCAGTACTGTTCATCAGTATTGGTATTTGCAAGGCACAGGTTTAAGAATTCATCTCAAATTGTGAACAACAAGTACTGGTACTAACCATGAGTACCGGTACATGTTGTCCAGGGGTTAAGGGCTTAATTCTGGCCTGAACCTTACAAGTATCGGTACCCATGATGAGTACCGGTACAGGTAGGTTACTGTGCCCAAGGAATTCCAAACCTGGGAGTCACAAGTACCGGTACCCATGATGAGTGCCGGTACCAGGACTCATGTACTGGTGGCAGTGAGCTGCTAGTACCGGTATCAGTTAGCCGTTGGCTCAAAATAGAATGGCAGAAATATTAATTCCAACAATATGAATGTTGGGAATTAAATCCCAACGTCTAGTAGACGAGTATCCTAGGTCCTAAACTCTATAAAATGACCCTAGGACTCTTTGTTTGCACACAAGAGACAAGATAATAGAGAAGAAAAATTCTAGAGCTATAATTCAAATTTCCACCATATTTTCAAGAGAGAAAGAAGAAGCTTGCCATTCATTTTCTCTATATTCTTGCAAGCTCAACTACGTATTTTTCTCACGCATCTACGAAGCGATTGACATCCATCCTAGGCTCTCAAATTGGTATTCATTTTAAGTATTATTGGGAGGCATAGGAATTCTTGTTGTAAGAGTTCTCTTTCTTACACCAGTTCTTATTTGTATTTTGAGCTTGTTGCTCGTTGGGTTGTAACAAACCCATTGTTGTACTTGGGTTGAGGTAACTCGTTAATTACCTCGATTTAGTAAATTGATTCTCTTGGGGTTGAGAGCATCAGGTTAAAAACCCTAAGTTGGGAGGCTTAGGTAGTGGAGTACCCAAGGGAGGGGAACCACTATACATATTGTGCCAATTTCTATGATTGTATTTTGAGCAAATCTTTTTGTATTACTAACATTTTGATTAAGTATTTCTGCGCGTAGCCATACATATTCCTCTATCTTTAGATCCTACAAGTGGTATCAGAGCTTGTATCACAGGCAATAAGCTGATTAGAAGCTGGATCTGGAGCAGGATCTGAAGCAAGATTAGGAATAATGAGTGTTGCAGCAGGACTGGAGCAGAAGACTTAGATTAGATGTAGGAATAATGATGTAAGGGAGTCAAGGTTTGCTATTCTATTAAGTAGGAATAAAGATAGTTCCAACCCTAGTTCCATCTAGCCCTAGGATAGCCTAGAGACTTCCCCAAGCCTTAGCCACCGTTAGATTAGGTCACAACACCCTAGGAAGCCCTAAAACCCTAGTTCCAACCCTTATCTGGACGTCTAGATAAGTTATAGGATGTTCAAGACCCTTAGCCATCTCCTGCACACCTCAAACCCACTTCTGTAGTGTTATTGGACGTTCAGACACTTTGTCAGACATCCAATTTCTGCAGGATACCCAAAAAAGAACCTAGATTTCCCCCTGACTCAAATTGGACGTCAAGAATTGAAGTCTGAACTTTTGATTTTTGAGTATAAGTCGTCTGATCATGTTTTTAGACGTCTGGAACTGGTCTCCAGTTCCTGTTTTGAGATTCAAACCTTGATCTTGGATCTCTAGCTCCCTAGACCTAATCCCAACCCCATAGGAACCTAAATTAAGGTGTCCTAACCCTAGTACATCACCTCTAGACCTACCTAAGGACCTAATTAGGTCCTCACCAAACCCAATTGACTTAGATCAAAGTCAATCACCATCACCTAAGTCAATTGGACTCATTGAGTCTAATTGACCTCAAATCTCAATCCACACAAGTTCAATTGGACTTAGTGAGAGTCCAATTGACCTAAACCCAACCTACTCGAGTTATTTCACTCTTAATTAGGTTTACACTCATTCAATTAAACTTAGGTTAAGTTTAATTGCAATTTCCCCTTAGCAATTAGGGTATGCAACCCTAATTCAAGGTATACACCTACCCAAACCCCTTAGGACCTAACCTAAACCTCTTAGACACCTAGGGCACGACCACACACACACACACACACACACACACCCATTCACGCACACACACTTCTCTAGAGTTCTCTAGAACTCTTTTGAAGTGGTGCCAACTCTTGTTTGCCAAATTTAGCAACCAAGAGGCATTCAATTCTTAGATCCACAAAGGGTGGATCTAAGAAACCACTGGTCATGTGGTTCCACTCAACTCAATAATTAAGTTAATTTTACTTAATTAAGAGTAGAAGAAATCACTTAGGTTAACTCGAAGTTGTGTCAGTTGTGTAGTATAGGGTCGAATTAACCTAACATTTTATAAATTTTTACTGGTTGAGTCCAGGTCGTTCACTAGAAGGTATAATAATTTTTCTCCAAATTCACCAATTTTCTTTTATTTCTCTATAAGTTTAGGAGGTATAACTAGTTTGATTTTCAAAACATGAATTTTGTCAAAATATTTAGACTATAAAGGATATACAAAATTCCATACGCAAAACATATTTACTCAAAATATTGTACTTTATTAACAAGTAAACATGTTAGTTTTTCAATTCAATTTCATTCCAAAGAAATTAAGGCAATTAAAAAGTTATCCAATTAAAACATGCCTTTTTACATTTAAGGACAAAAAGATAATGATGCAAGAAAAATTCATTTATTTTCATTTATCTCTTCAGCCTCTCATCTCCTTTTCTCTTATTTTCTTCTTTCTCTCGAGCTCTCTTTTCTTACCTTTCTTGTGTTGTTCCTGCCTTCACCTGCCTTCTCTTCTTCCCTTAGTTTTCTCCTTTGTTCCTTAGTCTCTTTTCCTAAACACTCCTTAGCACCTATGCTCCTTTCTTCCTTAGCCTTTGCTTTAACATAACATCCTTCAGTGGCTTCTCTTTTCCTTAAGTCCTTACACTTTTAGCTGAATCAGGTTGTTTTACTTTTTTTAAACAAAATTTATTTTATTTGCGGTGAGGTCCTTTCGAGGATACACAACACCCTGAGACCAGGGTGGGACCAAACCCTACTCGGTCCTCGCCTAATCTCAATTAGGTTCGTTTTTGGTTCATTTGTTTATCGGTTCACAGACTCGAGCCATTTCGGCTCAACCCAGCCTCCCAGACCACTCTCGCCCTCCCAGGGCACAATCTCATTCACACGCCCCCAAGGGTGCACACCCGCAGGCACAAGCGCGGACACACACATGCAATGCTCAGATCAGATGGAATCGGTAAACGGTGCACTGAGTGCTGACGACTACATAGCCAGAGAAATGAATTACATTTATCCCCAGGCACGTGCTCGTGAACAAACGATGTGGGACTAACATACCCCTTTTAGACCCGAATTCAAATGTTCATAACTTTCTACCCAGAGCTCTAAATTGAGTGATTTCAAGTTTGTTGGAAAGCTCTAAGGGTAATCTACACAATTTTAGGGTCAATTTAATGTTTAATGATGCTTTCCTTTTCAATTTAAAAGATGAAATCAGGGGTTCCTACGGGGTTTTTACTTTCCTGGAAATGAAATTAAGTCAGGAGAGTCCTCAGATGGACTTCTCTCTTCTATTTAAAGGTCTGTACATGTTTTATAAGTGACTCCACTTCTGTTAGAATAGGTTTTAAGTTCTTAAGACCTTCAGAACATGTAGAGAAGCTTTTCACTTCTCTGAAAGCTTTAGAGTTTGATTTTTCAGACATCAATAAGTGTAAAAAACACTTTAAAGTGTTCCTAATCTATTTAGATTAATTCTAAGGGTTATAACAGATCAATCTGGGCAGGTTTTAAGTTTAAATTTCATCAAAATGGTTCTCCTGTTGGGTTGGGTTCGAAAGCAACCCAAATTAGCAGAAACTAGATACTCACACATTCATTCGTCTGAGCTTACTTAATTCATTCTAAAACCATCAAACAAGATCCCAGAAACAATTTTCACTCCTCAAAATCTCAATTTGAGCTCAGAACTCCATTAACAGACTCATGTTTTACTATGGAAGCTCGAAAATTGACTTTCTGTTTAAAATCTTCTCCCAAGAAATTAATGCCTCAAATAGAGTCTTCTCATGATCTAGAACTTATTCAGATCTTCAGAAAGTTATTTCAACCTTAATAGGTGTTTGTTGGACAGTCATGGGAAGATTGCTACAGTGTTTTGAAGACTTAAACAGCTTCAGTGCATCGCACTGAAGCTTCTGAGCTCATTAAATGCTCTTTAGATCTTTCCTAACAGACTTATCCAACTCTGGTGGAGTTGGAGAAGATGAATTCAAATCTATTGCTCCAGTGGTTAAATCCTCAAACAAATTACTTTAAAACAGTCAGTAATCCTTATTATACTATTCTGGAGCTACTTAGCAAGTTCTAGAGGCTGTAATACAATAATGGCTTATCGAAGCTCACCGGAGCTCCGATGAGTCCAGAAAAAAGCAAAAAGTACATACAGATTGTTAAAACTAAACATTTTTGATTCAAAAAGGACCCTGAGGTTACAAGGAACCTCAGTATCACATTTAATTCCTCATTTGTTCATTAAAATGTAAGATTTGACAGTAAGTTTGTTTTCTTAAAAGATTTGAGTGGTTAAAGCTCAGGACTTGATTTAACTACTCGATTAAGAGGTTAAATCAAGTCAACAGATGTTAATATTCATAAATATATATTTAATTTATAGTTTGAACTGTTCCTGAGTTGCCATGGACAGCAAGCTCAGAAGCTAAATTAAAATTTGGGCATTTAATTATAGATGATAATAATAGGTATTATAATGTCGATTAGGGTTCATTAGTGGTGATAGGTGATGAAAGAACCCAATGAAGGTGAAATTAAATCAACTACTGTCACCATGGACAATGATAGTAGTCGGTGAAGGTGAGATATGAATTAGGCGATTAGGTGATTCAATTAAACGATTAAGTGATTTAGAAGTGGTCATGGAAGATACAGGAAGGTGGACGATGAATTGAAAAGGTGAAATTAAGTCTCTGGCGAGCTCAAGGAACTCATCGGAGTCAGAGGAGATGAAGCTAAAATATGAAATTACTCTAATCTAACTACCTAAACTAACTAACTAAGCTAGCCTACTCCTACTCCTACTCCTAATCTACCATTACCTGGACGAAGGGGTCAATTGGGTTCCGCCGAAGGTTCATAGCGAATGACTGATGAGAACCTCATCATAAACCCTAACTAGCACAATCTAGCCTAGATATGTGAGAAAAAGCTCCTACATGACCCAAAGAAAGGCTTAACTCAGAGAATTCTTAGTTTAAAAATAAAATAAATCATAAGAGGTAAAACTGCAATTTCACCAATACAATTTGCAAACAAGGTAATTAAGGGTCCAAACACAGGTCAAACAAGCTCAACAAGAAGGAAAGTGGGATGCTCTGATCTAAAAAAGGATTGTAGCAACTTCCAGGAATTAAATGACATTCTGTAACCCTAAAACACACCCACTTCAATTTACGAGGTTCGAGGCAGGATAAAAATCAACTAAACCCTCTAAAATTCATAGAAAAATACTCTTTTGGGTTCAGAACCTTCGATTTGGCCTTAGAAACCTATTTTGACCTAAAAAGAGAACCATGCCCAATTAATAACTTAATTTGGGTTTTTACCCAAATTGGCTAATCAAACATGGTCCAACCTAGAATTAAAATTCACCATTAAAATCCTTAGGTTCAAACTGGTCTGGTATAAAAACTTGAGCCTAAGAAGAGACCTCCTTGACCGACTTTACAATTTGGTCCTCTTTATTTACTTTTTGACCCTTATCTTTTGAAACCCTTGCATTTAGGCCCCCATCTTTTCATCATTCTTTGCAGAACGGTCCTCCCTGCAACTTTTGTGCAGCGCCATACTCCGATGACCTTGCGCTAAGCATGGCGCCGCGCAGGGCAGGGCTGTCGTCTTGCAAAGCAGAAGCGGGGTTCCCTGCGACATCCTCCGTCGCAGGAACCCGCCCATGCCCTCTGCCGACCACCATACCTTCCGTACAAACGCGCGGAAGGTATGGGTGTCATCTCCGGCCTTACTTCGGCGAGGCTGGCACGACACCAGCACGCCCCTCCCTCTACGCCAACCCCTTTATAAGGAGTGGCACACCTTGCCGACTCCGATAAGCTTACTTTGACGGAGATCGACCCTCCCCCTTCATCCCTTTCTCCTTCGGTCAGAGAGCCCGAAGCTTCCGGCGAACTCCTCCTCTTCCTCCTCGTCGCTCTGTTGCCTTACCTGCAGCAGGGTTTGCCCTGCTCTGTCATCCGCATCGGGCTGTACCTGCCGGCACCCCTCCGCCTGCTTCCTCGTCGCCGAAACCCTTCTCTAGGGCGTCTTCGTCTCCAGCTTTGGTAGATACGAGCCGGCTGCTCTGCCCTCCCCCTTCGTCGAATACTTAGGTAGATAACTTCCTCTCTATTTCCCTTGCATTTCCCCCCTTTTAAACTGCCCTTTCGAACACCCGACCGCCACTATCCAGACCACCCTCTCCACCTCCGATCACCCCCTCCGGCGAGACCATCTCACGACCACAGACACTCCCGCACCTTGCCGACCATCCCACAAGCTCCCTCACACTCCACTCTATCGATTCCCCATCTCCATTCACTGCCAAACGCCACCCGACCACCCCCCGAACAAACCCACCTCTCCGGCCACAGTCTGACCTAGGTCAGCCTCTTCACGCACTCCCACACGCCGCCGACCACCGCACAAGCTTCGCCTCACTCCGGCGAAGCTCCCTACGTATTCTGACTGGGCCAAGAGGCCGTTGTTGTGATTTCAGGTGTGCGCCCCTCGCCGCCATTGCCGACGAGCTGCAGCAGCTTCACCTACAGCTGCAGGTGCCCTCCAGCCCTGGTGCACGCCCTAGGTCGCGCGGATTGTCTCTGCAAAGGCACCCAGGCTTGTAGCTGGGGCAAAGGCGCAGCAGGCTGCCCTAATTGGTAGCAAGCAACTCGCCTGCGGGCGCCAATCTGGGAGGTGGGACATTAGTCCCACCTCGGAAGTGCGTGGCCAAGCGCCCGCATTTAAATTGGAAAAGTGCTTAAGGCTAATCGCCTTCGAACACAGGGGTCAGGTCCCTCTCCCGCATGCTGCATGCCACGCGCTCGCTCGCCCTCGTCCACGCTCACGCCCCGCGGGTCTGGGTAGGATCCGATTACCCAAACTGCGCACTCCTCGCCCACCACTGCACGCTAGTGGGCCTAGTCCCGGGCGCGATACCCGCACCCGATTACCTGGCTCTGGGAGAGCAGTCCTTAGAGAGAAACCTGAGAAAGAGAGAGACGCGGGGAAGGGTAAGGGTAGGTTTTGCTTTGACCCTTGTGTGAGCGTGCAGGAAGAAAGAAAGAAGAAGAAGGCAGGAAGGAAAAAAAGAAGGGAAGCGGCCAAAGCCTTAGCCAGGGCAGCTGAAGAAGAAGTGAAGGAGAGAAACAGAAGAAGAAGAAGAAGAAAGGAAGAAGAAAAGAACTGTAGCAGAGCCACAGATAAGTCGTCTGAACACAGTATCAGACGTCGGAATCCCCACAGCTGCAGAAGGCAGGAAGGAAAAGAAGAGAAAGAAGAAGAAGATCACCACAGCTGCTGGCTAAAGAAAAGAAGGGAAGAAAAGAAGAACAGAAGAAGAGGCCAAGAAAAGAAGAAAGAAGAAGGCAAGAAGAAAAAGAAGGAAGAAGACATCACCGCCAGAAAGAAAGAAAGAACAGAAGAAGAACAAAGAGGAAAGAAGAAAGAACAAAGAAAGAAAGAAGAAGAAGAGAAGAAGAGAAACGGTCAAGGAAGAAAAGAGAAAGAGAAGAAGAAGAAGCCAAGATCTCCCTCTCTCTCTCTATCTTATTTTTGTAACATAATAGAGAACTTAATTAGACTTCTAGTAGCATAGTTGCTCCCTGAGTTCAACCTCGAGAAAACCTTATTCCGAGTAAAAAAAAAGTTTTGTAATGGTAATTTGGTAGCTGTGTTGTCTTATACTATAACGATTGTACTATAATAAACATAAAGACACAACAAGCCTTACCACCCGCTACCACTACCAACGACGAAATCAGAGGGTTGAAGAAAGATCTCCTACGAGCGGATTTGAGGTGGAGTGGAGGATTCCTAGGGTCGACACATGTGTCAGAGACGCGGAAGACCACGACGGATCTCGTCAGCTGCTTAAGATGGACGGAGGAAGTCGAAAGATGGAATGGGGAGTCGCCGGAGTTTTGGACGAATAGCCTATTGGGTCAGCTGCAGTGTTAGAAGTAGGAAGGGAGCCAACTTGAATAAAATCAGAGGTGTGAGGGGATATTTATAGCAGTTTACGACGAAGAGAGTGGCGGGGTCTGGCCGAAGAAGGAACTTGAGGAGCTTAACCACCGTCGTCGTCTCCGATGACGGTGAGGTTATCTCCCACTGAAAAATAGGATTCTCGGTTAATCCAGACCAGTGGATGAAGTGGAGGTGGTGAGCGCAAGCTGTAAGAGCTTGGACAAAGAGGGATGATGCCGGCAGGGCGGTAATCGCGCGGTGGCGTGACTCTCTGCCGCCAGCCGTTCATTCGGTTGAAGAAGAAGAAGACGAAGAGGGACATAAAAGTAATAAAACTTAAGAATGAGAAATAAGGACCCGATTGTAATGAAAAGTAAGGACTAAAATGTAAACTCAAGTTTTGAAGGTTTATTTTAATTTAGATCTTTTTCAACTTTTTATATATGTTAGTAAATAAGGTAAATATTATGTTTACACCTTGAATTTACATTTTTGACCTTTTTATGTTAATTTATTAGATTAAGTAAAATCACTTAAGTTATTATATACTTAGGTATACATTATATTAAAGTTACTTATCTTATTAATTAAGAGAATGATTAATAGGATTTTGAGTCTAATTATTATATAGATTATTAATAATGTTAATGGAATGATAAAATGTCATTTTAAACTTATTTTAAGGTCCTTGACTAAATATCCCTTATTTTATAATTAACCCTTATATATTCATAACCTTAGCTAATTAACTAGGAAGACTAGTTAATTAGGGGTAATTAAAGATCATGATGAGTGTCTCATCATACCCCCAAGCCAAAGTTTTGCTAGTCCCTAGAAAAATTAACTAAGACTATGATGATTTAAAGCACTTGGGTTTAAATTATTATAAATAGTAACTATGTAGAGGAAAGCTTCGGTCAGAAATTTTTAAGTTTAATATAAATGATTAATGTATAGAGCATGTGAAAATTTTCTTAGTTAGACTTATACTTATAACATTTTTCAGAACACACTAAAAATAATTTGTAAATAAGAATTTTACTCTGAATTAGAATTCTTCAAAAAAATCTCTTTAATTTTTGTAACTATTCTTAACTCAAATTAGAATACAGAGTGTTTTAAGAAAAACAAAACTTAAGAATTGAGAATTAAATTTTAACTCAAAAACTCAATAGATTTAAGTTAATCCTTTGTTTATAATATCTGACTTTTATCAATATAAGTTTAAGCAAATTAACCAGATACTCATTATTAATCAAACTTAGAGTAGTAAAACTCTAATTTACTAGCCTACAACACTAAAGATTAACTTCTAGACCTAGGATTCTGTCAATTCTTCTCTTTTAGGTCTCAACTTAAAATCTTCAAAACCTAATTTCTTAGGCTTCATTGCCCAATACCAAGGTTCAGTGGCTATGATTTTAAAACATCCATGCTTAGTGAAGAGAATTGTCCTAAAGACATCCAAAGTTACAAAAATTCAGATCTTGAGACATCATTTTCCAATCCCAATTATTTCAATTCAAGCCTTTGGCTTGGCCTTACTCAGGTTTGGTTGCTTTCTCCTCACCAATTTTCTATCCCGAGGTCAACACTTTTTGTGTATATCTCCTTGGTGGACCACTGGGTCTCTTATTCCTAATATTTTTTCTCCATATTTTTTTCTCTTTTTCAATAGGTTAGAACACCCATTTGTAGTGAGGTGTTCTTTTATTTGATGGAAGGAAGGGTAGCATCCATTTGTAACGAGATGCTTTTATTCATTTATGAAAAATTGCATAAGTACCCATTTTTAACAAGGCACTTATCTACAGGGTGTTTTATTTATTTATTTTTTTCTTTTTCTTTTCCCCCCTTCTCATTTTTCTTACTACTTTATTCTCTAATTCCTTTTCTTAGGTGAGTGGCACATCCTTCACCCTTTCAAGAACTGCCCCACGAAAATCCTTGGACTAAAGAGGATTCAGAATTGATCTTTTAACCTTTGTGTTTCGCGATCTCAGATATCAACAAGACAATTCTATGTGAGTGAATTTTAGATGTTTAGGTTACTTAGCTCTCAAACCAGAGCTTGGACAACAAAGCCCTTTACTCTTAGGTTCTTCAAATTTTTAGTTTCCTTCTATACGATCCGTCAAGACAAAATTTACCAAGTCTAGTTATTTATCTTTAGCTTGTAAGTTTTGTAAACTAAAATTCTACCAACTCTCTATTTAATTAACTCTGAATATCTGGCCTTTTACTTAACTTTATGATAAAATCAAAATTTCAAAAAGCAAAAGGATTACTTAATCTAATTGATTAAAAAGTTATAATTCAATTCCAAAACTTAAGTTTAAATCTTAACACATTTAGTTTCTTAATTCAAGGTAAGAATAGAAAAATAAATCCTTAAAAAGATTTAAAAGATTCCTAAATTCAAATAAAATCTTGTTTTAAAAATTTTAAACACAAAAGTGTGTTTTTACAAAATGTTTAAAGTAAAATCTAATTAAGAATTGAATGCTCTTAAATACTTATATATTCTATATACATTTTAAACTTCTAACCTAAAAGAAAATTAAGTTCTTAATTATAACATATATATATATTTATATTCTTCTTATTTTCTTCTTTATTAATATGAATATTCCCCTCTTATTATTTTTATGAATTTTTGTATTTATATATTTTTATTTTTTTGTATAAGATTTTCCAATTTTTATGATTTTTTTCAAAAAAATTTTCAAATTTTTATGAAAATTTTGAAAATTTTAAAATTTTTGTCATTTTTATTTTTTTTAAAATTTCGTGGATATTTAATTTTTATGTTTTTATATTTTTAACCCACACTTAAAATGAAAATTTCACTTCAACACCCCCCAGGCCAAAATTTTACAATGTTCTCATTGTAAGAAGGGTGAAAAATATTACACTTCATTTAGTATAGGGTAATGGAAGGAGTCAAAAAGAGGAGATTAAAAATCTCTGTGCGGACGATTTCAAGTCTGACTTAAGGTTAGAGTGGTCAGTCAGATTAAATGAAGGTAATCAATATGATATGGAGTGAAATTTTAAAAGTAAGTGTATAAGAAACTCAAAAAGGGTAAAAATAAGAAACAGCTATGTAAAAGTGTGGTTGATGGATAGAAAAAAATCCTAGTGGAGACGGTAACATTCTCCAATAAGACCCAAAGGATGTGATTCCAAGAAAGGTTTAAGACGTTGACCATTGACTTTGAAGGGTTGATCCTTATTGGGTTCAGTGATTTTGACAGCTCCGTTGTCGAAGACTCTAACTACAATAAATGGCCCTTGCCATTTAGACCTAAGTTTACCCGGGAAGAGCTTCAAATGGGCATCAAATAACAACACCTTCTGACCAAGTGCAAAGGATTTGTGGGAAATGAATTTGTCATGGAAGGCTTTAAGTTTCTCCTTATACAGCTTTGAACTTTCATAGGAATCATGACGTAATTCCTCTAGTTCACTAAGTTGCAACCTACGATTTTCACCAGCCTTCAAGAGGTCTAAATTACAAGCTTTAATTGCCCAATATGCCTTGTGTTCAATTTCTACGGGAAGATGACAGGGTTTCTCGTAAACAAGTCTGTATGGTGACATGCCTATTGGTGTTTTGTGGGCAATCCTATAGGCCCACAAAGCCTCATCTAAATGGGAAGACCAATCCTTCCTATCGGGTCGGATTGTCATTTGAAGGATCTTTTTGATCTCCTAATTGGAGACCTCGGTTTCCCATTAGTCTGGGGATGATAAGGTGTAGAAATACGATGTGTAACCCCATATTTTCTAAGTAAATGTTTACACTGGGCGTTAATAAAATGGGAACCGCCATCAGAAATAATAGCACGAGGTACCCCAAAACGAGCGAAAATGCGACTCTGTATAAAAGGAATGACAACTCGATGGACGTTTGTGCGTGTGGGTATGGCTTCAATCCAACAAGAAACATAGTCGACAGCAAGTAAAATTAATGGAAGCCAAAAGAGGACGGAAACAGACCCATAAAATCTATGCCCCAAATGTCAAAGATTTCACAAACTAGAATCGGGTTCAAAGGCATCATGTCTTTCCGAGACATGCCACCAAGTGTTTGGCAGCGACTACATGCCTTACAATAAGTCTGAGAATCAGCAAATAACGTGGGCCAATAAAACCCACATTGCAAAACTTTTGCAGCGGTCTTTCTACCAAAAAAATGACCACCACAGGCCTGGTCGTGACAAAAAGATAAGATAGAATCAATCTCAGAAGAGGTGACACAACGCCTGATGATTTGATCATTACAGAGTCTAAAAAGATATGGATCTTCCCAAAAATAGTATTTAGCTTCTGCTTTGAGTCGTGATTTGCGATTCCCATCCTAATCTGGCGGGAATTGATGTGTAACCAAATAATTAACAATATCTACATACCAAGGAAGATCTGTGGATATAGTCAAAAGATGTTCATCAGGGAAGTGTTCTGTAATTGGTGGAGATGATTCGATTGTATCAGAAGGAAGACGGGATAGATGATCTGCAATAACATTTTGCCTACCTGCCTTATCACGAATTTCTAGGTCAAATTCTTGCAAAAGCAAGATCCATCTGATTAACCTAGGTTTCGTGTCCTTCTTAGATAGAAGGTGTCGAATAGCTGAGTGATCAAAGTACACTATGATTTGAGATCTGAGTATGTAAGATCTAAATTTTTCTAATCCAAATACTATTGCTAGTAAATCTTTCTCTGTAACTGTGTAATTCCTTTGTGTCTCATTCAATGTTTTACTAGCATAGTAAATTACCACTGGATTCTTCTTAATTTTCAGTCCTAAAACAGCTCCTATTGCATAATCTGATGCATCACACATTATTTCAAATCCTAATTAGGTGGTTGCAAAATTGGAGCCTATGTAACTCTATCTCTCAAAGTTTTAAATGCGAAAATACACTCCTCATCCATCTCAAAAATCGCATCCTTTGTAAGGAGGTTTGTAAGTGGTCGGGCAATTTTTGAAAAATCAAGGATGAATCTTCTATAAAATCCCACATGCCCGAGAAATGATCTAATGACTTTGATTGAGTCAGGAATTGGAAGATTTGCAATTTGATTGATTTTGGCTCGATCTACTTGGATACCCCGCTCAGATATGAGATGACCAAGTACTATGCCCTCAGGAATCATAAAATGGCTCTTCTCTCAACTAAGGACAAGGTTAACCTCAATACATCTTTTTAGAACCTTCGACAAATTATCCAAGCAAATATCAAATGTCTCCCCGAAGACTGAAAATCATCCATAAAAGCCTCCATATATTCACCCACCATTTCGGTAAAAATGGCTAACATGCAATGTTGAAAAGTAGCAGGTGCGTTGCAAAGCCCAAATGGCATTCCTCGGAAAACAAAGGTTCCGAAGGGTTAGGTGAAAGTCGTTTTCTCTTGATCTTCGGGATAAATTGCAACTTGATTATATCCAGAGTAACCATCTAAAAAGCAGAAGAACCTATTACCAGCTAATCTCTCAAGGATCTGATCAATGAATGGTAAAGGAAAATGGTCCTTCTTTGTAATAGAATTCAATTTTCGATAATCTATACAAACCCACCATGAATTCACAATTCGTGTGGGAATGGTTTATCTAGATTCAGTTTTGATTATGGTGAGTCCTGCCTTTTTGGGTACCACTTGAATTGGACTCACCCAAGGGCTATCAGATATAGGATAAATAATATCAGCATCAAGCCACTTGATTATTTCTTTATTAACGACCTCCTTTAGATTAGGATTTAGGCGTCTTTGAGCTTCTCTTGAAGGTTGTGCCCCATCTTCAATATAGATGTGATGAGTACAAAAATTGGGGCTAATCCCAGTGAGATCATGTAAAGTCCACCCAATTGCCTTTTTGTGATCTCGAAGTACTTTGATCAATTTGGATTCTTGTGATTTAGAGAGATGAGAATTGATTATTACGGGATATGTTTGATCAGATTCGAGATATACATATTTAAGATTATCAGGAAATGGTTTCAATTCAAGCATAGGAGTTGAATCAACAACAGGATTTGGGGCGGGATTCTCAATTGTGAAAAGTGATTCAGATTCAGAGTCAAATTCATGATTGAGTAGAGATTCCAATATTGTTTCATTGCTTTAAGGGTATAGGATATCAAAAGATGTATCTTCTAAATCTAGAGAACTAATGTCATCCTCAAAAACTTCTATTGATTTTATTTCCTCAATCCATTCACAATCAAATCCACTAGAAGCTCTAAATATATCTAACTTAATTGTCTTCTCCCCAAATTTCAATTCAATCTTTCCTGATTCACAATCAATGTTGGCTTTTGCAGTAGCCAAAAAGGGTCTCCCTAAGATAATTGGGGTGTGGCTAATGTATTCGGGTACTTCCATATCAAGAACAATAAAATCTACAGGGAAATAAAAACCCCAAACTCTTACAATAACATCCTCCAACATTCCTTTTGGTGACTTAATAGATCTATCAGCTAATTGTAAAGTCACATTGGTAGAATTAAGGTTTTCTATTTGAAAATGTTTTACCAAAGAGTAAGGAATGAGGTTAATAGAAGCTCCTAAATCTAGGAGAACTCTATCAAAACACTGACCCCCAATTATACAGGAAATAAATGGAGATCCTGGGTCTTTCTTTTTTAAAGGAAGCATACTTGAAATAATAGAGCTCACATGCTCTGAAAGTACAACAATGCTTCCTTTCCTCGACTTATGCTTAGGAGTACACAATTCCTTAAGAAATCTTGCGTAAGTCAGAATTTGTTTGATAGCATCTAGGAGTGGGATATTAATATGTACCTGTTCAAAAATCTTAATCAAATCTTCATCTAATGTAACAGGTTGTTTTTGTTTCCTAGTCTTCTTCAAAGCTTCTGGGAATGGGACGTGGGTTTCCTGTTCTACTGAGGTGTTTTCCTGATCTTGCAAATTAGCGGGAATTGCAGGATCGGGTTCTGCACCTCTTCCAGATGTAGAAACAGGGGTTAATCTAGATGTACTAGGGTCTTGGGATAGGTTCCTTGGAAAAACTGGATCCCTAGTGGAAGTTCCACGGTGGGTTGTAACAGAGTTAATACCCACATGAGAAGAAGCAGCTGAAGAAGAAGATGCTTGTGAATTTTGGAAAGATAGATCATTAATTAATGGTTGATTCACAACTGATTGCTGTTGATTTAGATATTCAAAATCAAGATTAGAAATAGGTGGATTCAGATTTTGATTTTGATTTGGATTCAGGGGTAATTGATTAAGGAGATGGACATGTCCCTGATTCGGATTTTGAAGTCTCGGGTGTTGTCTTTGTTGGATATTCCTAGGGTTTGGAATTGGCTGGGATGGAAGAGTCCCTAGCTAACGGGATTCAGCTAATTACGTGATTTGACCCCTAAGATCAGCCAATTTGCCGAACATTGTCGTTGGACTTCAGCAAGAGCCTCAGCATTTTGTCGGTGGCTCTCTGTCACAGCTCTCAAAATCTGGTATAGCTGCGAATCTCTATTTGGCCCTACGGGGTTTTGCGAACCCACGTAAAATGGCCTCACATTGTGTTGCTGAAACGATAATGTAGGCAGGTTTTGTCTGGTCTGAGTCGGATATGATGGTCTTTGTGTATGGTCAGACCAAGAAAAATTAGGGTGATTACACCCTCCAGGATTATAGGAATTTGAATATGGGTTTGATCTTGGTGTGTATCCCTGAATGGCGTTTAAATCAAGAGGATATGGCGTGTTTTCTGCAGCAGTAAAGGGTGGGGAAAAGGGTGGGTAAGATTGTGGGACAAAGGTCCCTCCTTGGGTTGGTGAAGGAGTAGATAGAAAACCCAAGGGAGATGGATCTCTAGAATCCAGATTATTCACAAATTCCCTCCCTGCGGGAATTTGCGAAACAGGTAAATACGTGGTATTCGTAGCAAGTAGAGGCGTAAGAGTCTTCATTGTGTTTCTAACCTCGTCGAGATGCTTTGCTACGATATCTACTTTGTCCAGTTTTTTTGTAATAATCTCTAAATCCTTTGAACTGGACAAATTACCGATCTCATGAATGCCCTTATGTGGATTTTGGTGATTCCTATTAGCACCCCGCAAAAATTGCGACATTGATTCATTATTGATCGAGTTTTCTACCATCCCTTCAAATAATTCTGAAGCGGATTCTGTGTCGCGATTTATAAAATTCCCTCCACAAGAGGCATCGACTAGATTGCGAATGCCCTCTTGTAAACCATAATAAAAGATGTGCATGAGTTGCCAAGGAGGGATGTCATGATGTGGCCATTTCCTTTGCAATTCATGAAAACGTTCCCACGCTTCATGAATTGGTTCTCCTTGATTTTGATTGAAAGTAGTAATAGCTCGCCTTAAAGCATTGGTTCGACCAATTGGAAAGAATTTCTTCAAAAATGCAGATTCAAGTTCAGGCCAAGTTGAGATTGGTCTTGCTATAGTTCTATACCAATAAGCTGCTTTATCTTTAAGGCTAAAAGAGAACATTTTCATTAGTAGGATTTCCCTATTTTGATTTCGAGGACCAAGAGTTTGAGATAAATTTTTAAGATCTTCAATATGTTGAAATAGATCCTCGGATGCAAATCCGTGAAAGTGGGGGATTAAACCTATAATGTTTAGCTTTAATTCTGGATCATTTTCCCCAATAGGAATCCTAACATTAGGCTCTACTTGTGCATTAGATGGGTTATAATAATCTCTAAGTAGATGCCTTGGATGATTGATCGGTAAATCAGGATTTTCAAAACCAGGCCTCAGGTCGAGGTGAAGAACGAGTTTGTAAAGTTTGTAAATTATTTAAGGTTGCTGTTAATAAATTGATTTGTCTTGTTTGCTCTAGCATCCTAAGGTTCTGGTTCAAGAGCACCTCATGAACATCAAAAGGCGGCATCTCTCCCTGACCAGAAGAAGAAGGGATCTCGAGATTAAGATTTTGCATTGGATCCATGGAAGTAGATGGATCAGACGGGAAAACCATTGGTTGCTTATCTGCAACTGGCCTAAGATCACCTGTCAATGGTGGTGCAAGACGCGGATGCAAGGATCGCCTCCCGTCCATAAACGGAAAATAATGTGCAAAGGCACACGCACATCACCAATAAGAAAACAGCGGCACAAAAAACTCGCAAAAGACGTGGGTTTTGCTCTTCTTTCAAAGGAAAGAAGACATTCCTAAGGTACGCAAAGTAATTTGACGCAAACAAATAGAGTAACAATATCAAAATTCACGTCCTAATTCGTGTCTACGCAGGTGCGTACCTTAAAGCTCAAAGGTCTAAGGTCTAGGATCGAGACCGCTCACTACTGGCTCCCCGAGGCTTTAGTAGTGAGACAGACTTGTTAATCTTCGGCCAAAGCCCTAAGAGGTGCAAAGAGGAGAGATAGAAAAATAGACTTGTGTGACTCTAGTGATCATGCTATGTGCACGGTGGCATGCAACAGACGATATCGATATAAAAACCCGCATGCATTCTGTAAACAGATTTCAGTCACTAATTTTACTTCCTCTTTTTAGTTAGTCTTTTTCAAAAATATATCAATTAAACTACAAGGACCGCTTTTTATATCTTTTCAAACAAAAATATGTGGTCTTTTTAATTTCTCAGAGGACAGGGATCTACGCGGGTTTTCTCGTGTTTTCCCAATAATGCGAGAAAAATAGTTTAAAAATTCTCGAGTTAGATTGCTAAAATACTAGTAGGAAATATGTAGTCCTAAGAGTGTATGCCTATAATATGCTGCTGCTAGTCAGAAAAGATGTATTTTTGTTTTTTTTTATTTTTATTAAATGCAACAAAACAAAAGATAAAGAAATACTCACAACAAAAACAGTAAAACTAATTCCCGCCTTCTCCTGAGATTACCCGAAGAGGTAAACCTAAAAAGACAGAAAATAAAACAAAAACAAAACAAAAACAAAACAAAACGCACTAATTAGAACAAAAGTTAGTAAAAATAGAAATATTTACAAAATACCTCCTAATTAAACAATTAATCTTTTTAAATTTTAGTGAATCAAAATATTACCTCCCCGGCAACGGCGCCATTAAAATGATCATGTGGTTCCACTCAACTCAGCAATTAAGTTAATTTCACTTAATTAAGAGTAGAAGAAATCACTTAGGTTAACTCGAAGTTGTGTCAGTTGTGTAGTATAGGGTCGAATTAACCTAACATTTTAAAAATTTTTACTGGTTGAGTCCATGATGTAAACACATTTACACTACTTAAAATGTCTATTTTTGCATGTTCTTAAAAATAGGATTGCATTTCTTGATGTAAATATTGCATAACATGCATCATCTTGCATTTAGAGTAGTTTGAGTAAAATGGAGGTTAATTGTCTCCTCTTATGTGCTTGGACAAGGAAAACATTTTATCGGGGCCTCGGATCAAAGATCCAACTATATGGATGTGATCAGGGCGACGATTGGAGTTCAACGACTCCAAGATCGCCCTAATCAGGCATCCGTAGCATCAGTTAGTGACCCGGGAACCCTAGAAGATCAAGGGCCAGGATGGTGAAAATCCACACTTCAGATGACAAATCCGACCGCACGGATGAATTCAGATCAACGATCGCAGCCCAACGACACAAAAATCAAGTCAATCCGACATCCGTGGCACCATCTACAACTTCCAGAAGATGGACGGCCAAGATGGCACCATGTGGCACCATCTCGACCGCCCAAATGACCGTACGCAACGCTTAAAAGTGCCCGCTCCCGCTCGCTCTCCGTCGTTGGATCTTGATCCAAGGGCTGTGGTCGGCTGCGCTTTAAAGCGTCCACTCGACCATCCACGGCCCGTAGCGCAGCGGTCGAGCGCGCTTACGCGACCGGTGGGCGCGGGTTCAAGCCGTAGTAGAGGGCTGGAAGCGCGGACGATTGGGCGCGAGCGGGCGTTGGATCGCAATCAGACGGCCGCGCACGCCTGATAGCGTTCACAAGCGATTGAACGCGCGGCATGGACGCGCGATCGCATGCGGGCGGGCGCACAGCGCAGCGGGTGGAGATGCGTCTTAAGCCGTCCGATCTCACGATCGGACGGCTGAGAATCAATGAACGTGCGATGACGTTGAGCGCGCGAGCAGCTGAAGCGACGCGCGTGGGAGCGGAAGCTACGCCCACATTGGGGCTTTAGTGACGGATTTATCCGTCACTAAAGACCCCTCATTTATTATTTTGAAGTTGTAATGTCCATTTTGCCCCCATTCCTTGCAACTATAGAAGGAGACCCCCTCCATAAGAAATTATCATCCCTTCCTTCTCTACCCCTCCAAAGCTCAAGAGAAGCTTGTCCCACACCCGGGATGCTTCTCGCGAGATAAAGTCCAAATTTTCGTCCCCCTTTGGAAGTAGATCCTGCGACGATGACGGCGTGCTTCTTCGTTCCCGTTCTTCTACTTCGTCCTCCTTCGTTCTGCTTCATTCCCCTTCGTCCAGGCGTCGTCCCGTCTGGCTCGTCCTCCAAGTAACCGTCGAGGAGGATTTCTCTCTCCCTATTCTTTTTACTGCTTTCTAGTATAGATTTACTATTTTTTAGTGTAGTTTCGCTCATCCTCCAAGCAATCGTCGAAGAGGATATTTCTCCCTCCATTCTTTTAATGCTTTCTAGAGTAAATTTATCGCTTTCTAGAGTAATTATTTTATGCTTTATAGTTGTAAGAGTGAAATGAACAATCTCCTTAATGATAAATTCCTTGTTTATTCTACATTTCATTTTGATTTCTCTGTGTAATATTCTCTTTCTCTCTTACTCTCTCTCTCTTCTATTTATTGTAAATAATTAGATAGTTTTAAATTGAATTATTCCGTGACAAATAAAAAGAAACGCGTAGTTTTTAAATCAAACGTTCGCCTCCCTGTGTTCGACCCGAAATTTTAATTTCGGTATAAATTTTATTTGTTAAACACGAGTTCTTCACTTTTGAACTACAACGACAGGTTTTCCAAAATCGAACACGTTAGAGTAGTGGTTCGTAAACGTTCAACAATCTAGGTCATTCACTAGGAGGTATAATAATTTTTCTCCAAATTCACCAATTTTATTTTATTTCTCTATATGTTTAGGAGGTATAACCAGTTTGATTTTCAAAACATAAATTTTGTCAAAATATTTAAAATATAAAGGATATACAAAATTCCATATGAAAAACATATTTACTCAAAATATTGTACTTTATTAATAAGTAAACATGTTAGTTTTTCAATTCAATTTCATTCCAAAGAAATTAAGGCAATTAAAATGTTATTCAATTAAAACATGCCTTTTTACATTTAAGAACAAAAAGATAATGATGCAAGAAAAATTCATTTATTTTCATTTATCTCTTCAGCCTCTCATCTCCTTTTCTCTTATTTTCTTCTTTCTCTCGAGCTCTCTTTTCTTACCTTTCTTGTGTTGTTCCTGCCTTCACCTGCCTTCTCTTCTTCCCTTAGTTTTCTCCTTTGTTCCTTAGTCGCTTTTCCTTAACACTCCTTAGCACCTGTGCTCCTTTCTTCCTTAGCCTTTGCTTTAACATAACATCCTTCAATGGCTTCTCTTTTCCTTAAGTCCTTACACTTTCAGCTGAATCGGGTTTTTTAACTTTTTTTAACCAAAATTTGTTTTATTTGCGGCGAGGTCCTTTCGAGGATACACAACACCCTGAGACCAGGGTGGGGCTAAACCCTACTCGGTCCTCGCCTAATCTCAATTAGGTTAATTTTTGGTTCATTTGTTTATTGGTTCACAGACTCGAGCCATTTCGGCTCAACCCGGCCTCCCAGACCACTCTCACCCTCCCAGGGCACAATCTCATTCACACGCCCCCAAGGGTGCACACCCACAGGCACAAGCCCGCACACACACATGCAATGCTCAGATCAGATGGAATCGATAACCGGTGCGCCGAGCAATGATGACTGCACAGCCAGAGAAATGAATTATTTTTATCCCCTGGCGCGCGCTCGTGAACAAACAATGTGGGACTAACATACCCCTTTCAAACCTGAATTCAAATGATCATAACTTTCTACCCAGAGCTCTAAATTGAGTGATTTCAAGTTTGTTGGAAAGCTCTAAGGGTAATCTACACAATTTCAGGGTCAATTTAATGTTTTAATGATTTTTTCCTTTTCAATTTAAAAGATGAAATCAGGGGTTCCTGCAGGGTTTTTACTTGCCTGGAAATGAAATTAAGTCAGGAGAGTCCTCAGATGGACTTCTCTCTTCTATTTAAAGGTCTGTACATGTTTTATAAGTGATTCTGCTTCTGTGAGAATAGGTTTTAAGTTCTTAAGACCTTCAGAACATGCAGAGAAGCTTTTCACTTCTCTGAAAGCTTTAGAGTTTGATTTTTCAGACATCAATAAGTGCAACAGACACTTTAAAGTGTTCCTAATCTATTTAGATTAATTCTAAGGGTTATAACAGATCAATCTGGGCAGGTTTTAAGTTTAAATTTCATCAAAATGGTTCTCCTTTTGGGTTGGGTTCGAAAGCAACCCAAATTAGCAGAAACTAGATACTCACACATTTATTCATCTGAGCTTACTTAATTCATTCTAAAACCATCAAACAAGATCCCAGAAACAATTTTCACTCCTCAAAATCTCAATTTGAGCTCAGAACTCCATTAACAAGCTCATGTTTGACTATGGAAGCTCGAAAATTAACTTTCTATTTAAAATCTTCTCCCAAGAAATTAATGCCTCAAATAGAGTCTTCTCATCATCTAGAACTTATTCAGATCTTCAGAAAGTTGTTTCAACCTTAATTCCTAGGGTTTCAAGCTCGTCGCCTGAACTGAAATAGGTGTTTGTTGGACAGTCATGGGAAGATTGCTACAGTGTTTTGAAGACTTAAACAGCTTTAGTGCATCGTACTGAAGCTTCTGAGCTCATTAAATGCTCTTCAGATCTTTCCTAACGGACTTCTCCAACTCCACCAGAGTTGGAGAAGATGAAGTCAAATCTATAGCTCCAGTGGTTAAATCCTCAAACAAATTTCTTTAAAACAGTCAGTAATCCTTATTATACTATTCTGGAGCTACTTAGCAAGTTCTAGAGGTTGTAATACAATAATGGCTCACCGGAGCTCGCCGGAGCTCTGGTGAGTCTAGAAAGGAGCAAAAAGTACGTACAGATTGTTAAAACTAAACATTTTTGATTCAAAAAGGATCCTGAGGTTACAAGGAACCTCAGTATCACATTTAATTCCTCATTTGTTCATTAAAATGTAAGATTTGACAGTAAGTTTGTTTTCTTAAAAGATTTGAGTGGTTAAAGCTCAGGACTTGATTTAACTACTCGATTGAGAGGTTAAATCAAGTCAACAGATGATAATATTCATAAATATATATTTAATTTATAGTTTGAACTGTTCCTGAGCCACCATGGACAGCAAGCTCAGGAGCTAAATTAAAATTTGGGCGTTTAATTATAGATGATAATAATAGGTATTATAATGTCGATTAGGGTTCATTAGTGGTGATAGGTGATGAAAGAACCCAATGAAGGTGAAATTAAATCGACTACTGTCACCATGGACAGTGATAGTAGTCGGTGAAGGTGAGATATGAATTAGGCGATTAGGTGATTCAATTAAACGATTAAGTGATTTAGAAGTGGTCATGGAAGATACAGGAAGGTGGACAGTGAATTAAAAAGGTGAAATTAAGTCTCTGGCGAGCTCAAGGAACTCGTCGGAGTCAGAGGAGATGAAGCTAAAATCTAAAATTACTCTAATCTAACTACCTAAACTAACTAACTAAGCTAGCCTACTCCTACTCCTAATCTAGAGAGTTCCACACTTCTCTAGAGAGACTCCCTTAGGTCTATAAAAAGACATAAGGGGTGGCCATTTTCACCCATCCACTTTTGGCCATACATGCTTGGCTCCATCCACCTCCACGTAGGCTAGCCACCACCATCTCCACGAGTTGAGCACCACAATGACGGACACCACACCTGGATGCTGGATCACTCCTCCAACCTTTCTCCAAGGGTCGGCCTAAGCTGCATTGGCCGTCCCTCATTCTCCTCCCTACCACTCCAAGGCCATCAGAGACCACCTCCGAACACCCTCACTTCTGATAGATTAGTAGCTAGCTCTTTACATTTACTGCTTTTATTTACTGCTTAATAGTGTAGTCCTTATTCTCCCCCAATGATGCATGCAAAATCCCCCCGTTAATTCTTATTTGAGATCATTTTCTGGTAACTAGATTTACATTTTTAAGCATTCCTGTACATGCTTGTCTCTACGTTTCATGTTGCAAACACTTCTCCAAATGAATGAATGAAAGATACATATATGTATATATCTCTATGTTTTGAAATCACCATGAGCTTATTAATTGCCATCTTTTCTGCATGATTCCAGTTGCCTATTTTCACTTATTTATCTATTCGCAACAAGAATGTCGTTTCCAGAAAATATAGAAAATCTAACGATATACGCATTTTCTGTAAACAGTCACCACCTCATTAGAATCATGCGCATAGAAACTCACACTTTCACCTTTGTGATCTATTTGACACATGCGCATGTAATCAGGGTTCATAATAGAAGTGGTGAAATCTTAATTAGAAGAATGGAAATCGGCATGTGATTTTAAACAAAGTAGAGCGGTAAAAAATTGAATTCAAAAGTAAAACAAATGCTTCCCAGAGATAAACGACTGGGACTCAAGTCTCGTTATCTTTTATTAAATATCTTTATTTGATCGTATTGCGCACTATACTATAATGTTTCCCTATCAACAATGCACTTTACGATTACCCAACAAATGGCACTGTTGTCGAGGAGGCAACGTCATTTTCTTTGATTTCAATCTTTTAATCTATCACTGACAAATTTGCCTCTACCTTGTTTATGGATGTGCAAGAAAAATGGAAAAAAAACTTGATCTACGCATACAACGAGCGCAGAAAACAAGTCCAGGTGCACATCATCTTCTCTTAGTTTAGGTTTTCTTTTGAACCCTAGGAGTAGATTTACGTCCTGCAACTTCTTTTGAAAAAGAAAAAGAAAAAAAAATTTATTCATTTTCGTGAAAAAGCAAAAGAAAAAAAAATCAAAAAGAAAAAAAATTTCAAAAAAAATCTAGAGTAGGTCTCTTTTTTTGAACCCTAGGTAGTTTGAAAAAAAAAGCAAGAAAAATTATATATATATTTTGAAATCACTCAAAAAAAAAAATCCTTTTTAAGAAAGAGAAAACGTGCAAAAGTTTTTGAAAAAAAAAATACTTTTTGGTGGAAAGTTTGGATTTCAAACTAAAACCCTCTTTAAAAGCTTTTCCACCATTCTTTGATTTTTGGCCAGATTTCAAAGTTTGATTTAAAAATTCGATTTCCAAAAAATTAGTGAGCAAAATATTCTGAAATTTTGGCCAAACCTTCATTATCAAACTATCTTTCAAATGGCACCGTTCTTTTAAAAAAAATTCTAAGTATACAATTTTTAAAAATTTACGAAGTGCAAGGGGGTTAAACTGACCCAGATTTGAGTTTTTTCAAATTTCAAAAAGCAATTTTGAGCAATCTGCAAATCTATTTTGACTAAAAATGATGGGGTTTGAAAGCTGATCTCATTGGTTTTATTTTCCATATTTTTTCCAAATTTTTGAAGGTCAATTGATACTGTTTCAAAGTAAAAAACCGACCAAGGGTCAAAATTCCAGATCTGACCCCTGACATTCAAAAATCCCTAAAAATTCGGTTGAAACACTAAAAATTCCAAAAAAAAATATTCTCTGAAAAGATAATTGAAAAAGGAATCTACTTGCCAAATTTCAACTTAATTGGATTCTAATTGTTGTCAGAGAATGAATTTTATGCTTGTGGTATGCTGAAACAGAACAAAACCCTAGAAGTGCATGAACCTTAGGGTAAATCTTTAGGGTTACAACTTGGAGACCACACTTGGGCTAACCTAGACTTAGTCAAGTCTAGCAGTTAGCTGGTGAGCTTGGTCACCTTATGGGCCACTCACCAAGAGAAAACCCCAACTGAAGAAAATGGGCTAAAGGAATTTTAAAGCATGAAATAAAATCCAAATTCATTGTCGTACTACTGGGTGTTTTTAACCACTTGGCTGGGTTAGAGAAGAGGCGGGAATCGCTTTTAGTCGGTTGTACGACGGATTTTCTTCAGGAATTGAAACCTAAAACAAAAAATCCGATCGCCTGATTCATAAGGACCACTTGATTGATAGGGCCTTAGCCTTGTCCAGCTTGGCTACACCAACCCAGGGGTTGGGTGGTGTATGAGAGGAAGGAGGTCACTTAGACCTCACTTGGTTGGACCTTGGGAGCCACTCCCAAGGAGGCGAGTCACCTCGTCAGGACCATATTCTCCCCCCACTTCTCCTACTCCTGTAGCCACCATGGCTAATCCTAGACCTGGACCCAGATCGGGTCAGGATATCGAGAATCTGGACCTGATGGCTCGTATGGAAGCCCGGGTAGTCGAATCCGAGAAGCGGCATCGGCAGAGCATGGATCGCATTCTAACTGCGCTGGACAGGATGTAGCACCTGCCGCGAGGAGAACAACTGCGGGATTTCTACGATCTAGCCGCATAATTCGTCGCACCACTAGTCAGAATTCCCGTAGGCGGAGACGCGTTTGAGCTCAAGCCCAATGTGATTGGGTTGTTCGACACTCATTTCTAAGGGAACTCAAGGAAGATCCGTTCCAGCACCTTGAGGACCTGAGTCGACTTGCTGAAACGATTCGACCCAGGAATATCGATCTTGGGATTGTTCTAATGAAGCTTTTCCCATTTTCTCTGAGGGACAAAGCTTCATACGGGTTCTAGACCATTGGGAAGGCAATTGGAACCTGGCCGAAATTACAATGTGAATTCCTGCAAAAGTTCTTCCTAATCGGTCAAACAAACGCAATGCGGCACGCAATCACGACTTTCTCCCAAGGAGCTGGGGAGAAGTTGCACGAAGCTTAGGACATATTTCACGACCTTCTCCGGAAGTGCCCGCACCATGGTATACCCAGATGGCACCTAGCTTAGATCTTTTACCATGGGCTGGATGACACACATCGGTATCTGGCCGATGCATCTCGTGGCGGGAATTTCCTAGGGAAAGACGAGAACAACGCTTTTGAGTTGTTCGAATCTTTGGCGGAGAACTCGATGAATGCCGCATCCATGAACCAGTCCCAGTGGCCTGGTCAGCAGCGAGTTGGTGTCCAGGAGGCTCACACCGAGTCTACTCAAGCCGACATGGATATCATCATCAAGCACTGGATAGAATAAACCTAATTGAGAAGAAGATTGACTAGATTAGCCAAGGTCAATCTGACTTGAACTCTGCCGCCTCAAGACCCTCCTATGCACCCCGAGCCCTTCCTGCTCGAGTTAATCTACTCACTGGGGATGCATCTTCTCCATATTTATGAGATCCCGCATATCAGGATCTTGTAAATAATCCAGATCTGACACCTTACGACCAGTGTTACGCACCACTCGCAGATTATAATGCGTATCCCCTTGACGGATATACCTCTCAAACATCTTCGGCCTATGAGGACGTCGGTGCTATCCCAGGATACGGGCGTAATAACACGTATTCAGAGACGTATAACCCTGGTTGGTGCTAGCATCTGAACTTCTCCAAGTCTGGTAATTCACAGAGACCACATCAAGATCCACACTACCAGACCAAGTAATATGGGAATGCGCAAAACACTTACCCTAGGCAGGAGCCATTCCCGTCTCAGCAGCAGCAACCCCGTTCTCTATACCAGCCGCTGCACCAAAATGCCAGTCACCCTCCAAAGCGGGCTGACCCTTTGGAGGCACTGAAAGAGGAGCTACAAGAATCAATGAGGAAATCTACATAAGATAGCTTGCAGATTATGAAGGCGATGGCTGATCAGATACAGACTATACAAACACATAGAACCAGCTGTTGCATGAGCATAGAACTCAGGGAGCCTTGCCCTCCCAACCCATCCCGAATCCTCGATATGTGCAGAACCAAGGCGCTCCGCCTAGGTTTCAGTTACTGAGGGATTGGCACACACCATACTACAGGCGCCTCCTGCACCACCTGGTTACGTGCAAGGCCAGCCGCCTTTGCAGAACCTCGCATATTCTGCCCCTTCTGCTCCCCCACCACCTCATGGACAGCAAGCCGATGCACATGCTGTCTCTTTGAGGAGAGGAAGGAAGAAATTCGACCCACCACATAGGCAGGCGGGTCCTGAATTTTCCCACCCTTCGCCGTAGGCAGTTTCGACTCCTTCTTCATCTCAGGAGCCACCTGCAGTAGATAAGGGTAAGAGGCCACTCAACCCTGAGATTCCCGTCCCTTTCCTGAGGCCCTGACATGAAATGCAGTACGGAAAATGGACATGCGGAATTTTGAGGATCTGAAATCGATGTTCAAGGAAGTACATATTCAGGTCCCCCTCCTTGAGGCAATCGATCACATTCCCGCTGTTGCTAGGTTCTTCAAGGACTATTATACCCCGAAGCGACAGCCGAGAATTGGACGACAGGCGGTACTGTCGAAAGAGGCTAGCACCGTGATTCTAGCCGACTTGTCGCCGAAAAAGGAAGACCCTGGTATCCCACTCATATCCTGCTTCTTGCAGGATTCTCCATTTGATCGGGCCCTTCTAGATCTGGGTTCGTCTATCAACCTAACCCCACTGCCGTATTTGATCGATTTCAATTTAGGGTGTTGAAGCCCACCTCGGTCACGATTCAACTGGCTGACAGATCAGTCAAAACACCGAGGGGGGTGATTGAGAACGTGATCATGAAAGTCCGTGGATTATTAGGAGTTTAATTGAAGTGTGGATGCCATGTAAGGCCACCAAACAGTGAGTACAATTACTAAATCTGGCGAGATTTGTGATCTTAGAAAGAAAAGAAAGAAAAGAGTGAGCGCCAAGGAACATCAAGAGAGTACAGTTGTTTAGTCTCTCTCTGAGTTGACTTGTCTAATAGTCTAGAGATCTAGAGTCTGTAGTACTAGATTACATGTAGCACCAGATGAGTGTGTGCCACCAAATACAAATCCATTCAACTCGATATCTCCTACCTACGCCTAAAGCTGGGGTCAATTTACAGATTATTTTCTGCTTTATACCTGAGGGAAGTAGTTGCCTATCCTGATAAAAATATTTACTAATGGATAAGTACGAACTACAAATGCGAATTGGCTTTTCACTTAGATTTGTTACCTAGGCTATCATCATTTCACATTTGTCTGGATCTCTAAAGTTTTGAAATAAGAAAAGAAGAAATCTTCTGATTACTTCTATTATTTTTCCTTTTTGCTAGGGACTAGCAAATCTTAGGCATGGGGGTATTTGATGAGTCCATTTTAATGGACTATTGTTACGCCTAAGTTAACTTTATTCTTACCTTTTAGATTTGTTAATAACTACATTAAGTTATAGAATGTTTGCATGCATCATTATTTAAGTTCACATCTATTTTATCGCATTCTATAACTTAATATGTAATTATTTTATGTTTTGTTATTGTAGGAATAATGTTGGAAAAGAATAAGGGGGTGAAATAAATTTCCCCCAACAATCACGCAACCTCCGGCCGACCTCAACACCCCCCAATAGCCGCCGGCCAAAATTAGTAAGGGATTTGAAAATCCCTTAACTCGCACGAGGAGAGGAGTTAAGAGGAGGCTTGGCAAAGGAGAGGGGGTTAGTTCTTCTTCCCCCCCTGAGGGGATATCCTTCTTCTCCACCTTCCCCACTGTGGAGAGGGCAGACACTGTGAAACCAAGCGTGCACTGTGCACACCAGTGCCTTCACCAATCCCCTTGCAAGCCACAGCCGCACCCTCCACTGCCTGTCCAGCCACAGCCTACCCTCACGTCGTGCTTGCAACTGCTTCACCTCCCACTGCGCACTACACCAGCCCTCACCGCGTGCCTGCAACTGCTTCACCTCTCACGGCGCACTACACCAGCCCTCACCAATGCCTGCAGGTGCCGCACTAAGTGCCCTCCACCGCCTGCCTCGCGCACCCTGCAGGCGCTGCACCCACGCCAGCTCGCAGGCTACAACCGCCCACAGGCAACCAAGCCCTTCTCCGCCTGCCCACACACGCACTGCCTGCAAGTGCTGCACCCAGCCGCTGCGCTACTGCTACAGGCGCACCCTTCCAGCCGGCACCACGCCGTGCCATCGCCCTCCACCGCTACTGCCAAGCACCTGCAGGTGCTGCACCCACCACCCTTGCGCGCCTCATGCCATCGCCATCGCCCACAAGCACTGCACCACAAGCCTGCAGGCTACCCACGCCAGCAAGCGCTGCACCCAGCGGCCAGCCCTGTAAGGGTGCCCTAGCACGCCTTGCGCATGCGCACCCAGCGCGTAGCTGCACGGGCTGCAGCAGCAGCTCCACCCTCTCCAAGCACGGTGAACCTCCTCCAACAGGGCCAACAGGTCAGCGGCCATTCTCCTCCATCTGGCCGCCATGTCACCACCATTGCGTAGCCCTCGTCGAGGCGTACCACCCCGTCGACTCTCACCGCCAATCGTGCACGAACGTCCACGCGAGGAAGAGAGAGGAGAAATCCTCTATTTTCTCCTCAATTAATATTTACATCTAATGCCATTGCCATTTAGATATTAATATTTTATTCAGGCCACATTGCATTGATGCACTCATAGTTTCCTGAAATTACTTCACTTGTGTTATGTGCATGATTTAACTTTGAATTTCAAATCAGATTTGCATGCAAGTTAAATTTACATGATATGTCATTACACATGCATCATATACATATTTTTGGAGCTTAATTCCTGATGTGAAAATTGCATAAATACCCCTGAACTTTTAAGGAAATTGCAAGGTCCATTTAAAATAGCATATTCACCGCATTAAAGTCGTGATAGTGTCTGCAAATAGTATATTCCTCGACTCGTGAATTTATTGGTCTATTCCTCCCTGTGGATGCGACATCTTTATTGTGGTTAAATTTGATATTTAGTTTTGATTGAGAGTTTTTCCACCACATAAAACACGACATATCATTCTATTGCTATCATAAATAAGTGAGAATCTCTCCATCAGGAGGCAGCTATTGATATACATCACTCGCTAGGTCCAACATTATTCTTTAATTCTAAAATGATCAATTTTATGTACAATCATAAATGAATGAATTGATGAATAATCAATGAATGAAATAATAGCTTAATTATGTACAAAAGAATTAACTAAAATGCTTGCAAACACCTAATTTCAAACAAGCATCAAACACTATACTTATATACTATATGTTATTTATTTATAACTTATAATACTAATACTTACATATATATACGATAATAAGTAATAATATATACTATACTAACTTAACTTAATATACTAACATATATAGTTACATATATAATATATACAGCGACATACATAAACGTCGTTGAACCTTAGGAAGATTATGTACAAAACCTAAGGCAAAAATAGGGTTTGTAGTGATATTTATAGTGACACTTATTCTATCTATAGTGACGGATAATTCTGTCGGTAAAGCTATAAGGTTATTTATATACATATATAGCTCAAACAACATCTATACTATGTATACTTAATATACATATACTTATTATTTACAATATACATATATATACATATACACTATACAAAAACACGTACATACTTCCTTTCTTCTTCTTTCACTTAGTTTCTTCTTATCTTCTTTATCTTAACTTCTCTTAACTTAGTCTCAACACTTAGGCATTTCTTACTACGGCTCTACACTTAGCCACATTTGCGTTTGCTCTCTTCCTTTCTTTTCTTCCCTTAACCCCTCATTAAGCTCTACTTAGTTTAAAAATTAGGTTTTAAAGTTGGCAGGCGACCTTTTCGAGGGATACGCAACATCCTTACGGGTGAGACTAGACCTCTACTAGGGCCATCCTAGTTTGTTTAAATACCCATTTAATCTCGATTTAAGCTCAATACCGGGCCCATACAGGCTCACGCACAATGTTGGACCCCCGACCCACACCGTAAACATCACATATCATCACAATACATGCTCAGATCAATGCTCAGAGGATAAGGGTTATGTTGTGCACCCAGCGCATGACAACTGAGGGGTCGGTGTAACAAATTCATAATATAGCGCTTCAAACGTTTCGTGCCACACGATGTGGCACTATGTTCGCCACTCCCAACGCTGGAATTCCAACGTAGTTGTGCAGAATTTGGGATTTTGGCCCTCGATTTGAGGGCCATAATTTATTGTAAATTAAAATTAAATTATGGGGGCTTAAAGTATTTACATAGTACTATATAATTGCACAATTAATTTAGAAATTTAATTATATTTACTGTATAAATAAATTCAGTAAAGTCTATAGTTTATACATACTGTATTTTTGGTTTTATTTCTTAATTATGTATAAATTAGTGAATGTATGGTCTAATTGACCTTATAAAGTATTAATATACATATTAGGGTATTTAATAAAGATTTTTATTCAATTTTACAACATTTATTTTATTTTTATTTACATTTAAATAGCTTATGGGCTGTTATATATATAAATTAGATATAACTAATATAATACATTATAAATATAGTTAAATTAGCTTAATTTACTTAGAATTCATTAGTACAACTATACGGTATAAGTTAGTTTTGTTTTAACTTAAATTACTAATTTATTTTAATTTAATCTAATAACTTAACTAGTAAGTTAATAAATTAATTATTTATTGTGTTTATATAATTAAATTATGGTACACGGTTTATTATGTACATTATTTATACATAAAAACATATGTACAGTATCAGTACTAAATATGTTAATTTATAGGGTTTATTAATTTATATAGCTTATAGTACATATAAATTAGTATAATTAATAAATAGTTATATAAATAAGCTATGTACAGTTTGAGTTAACTTAGATACTTAAGTTAAATTAGATAGTATATTCTCAAGTTATTTATACCCTATATATATCTATTTTACAATATTTACACATATAGCTTACTATATACCTTATATTTACAAGTATTGACATAGTATACAATGGGTTTTTAGGTATTTTTAGGGTTTTTCACTTTTTATGGGTTTTGTATATTTTGTAGAGATAAGGGATGAGAAAGAAAGAGAGGGATGAGAAGAATAAAGATGTTTTTGATGTTTTGATAGTTGAGTTCTTTTATTAAATTTCATGATATACTGAACCATCGACTGATATGTTCTACTAAGCCAGGGGTTTAGAATACCAAGAAACTTGGTATACACTAAAAAATATGCATGATTTTCACCAAGACAAGTTTATTTTATTTTTTTTTAAATTTTTTATAAATTTTTTATTTATTTACAACTGAAGCACATTTTAGGCCTTTAGAGGATTTTCTAAGTGAACCTAAAGCCTAGAATGAGACTCTAAAGGCTGGAAAGGCAGTGTACTACCTCAAATATGCTCAAAAAATGATAAGGAAAGATTAAGAACAGTTAAGCATGAAATTCAACTCATATTTCAATTATTTCTAATTTGGGACAGTTAGGCAAAAATCCTTAGCTGACAATGAATTCTAAACAAGATACAAGCAATCTAAATGAGATTTAATGACCTTTTAATTACAAGAAAGCTTGCATATAAGATGTACAACATAGTTAACAACAAGTCAACTATGCATTTCTTTCATAGATCATCCTACTGCCCTATCAGTCCAAACCAAATAGCCGGCTGCAATAGGAAGCAACTAGCTGCAGCAACAGCAGATAGCAACCACAGAATAATTTCAGGTGGTCAAGGTAAAGCCTAGACGTCTTAACTCATCTCAAGACCTTGCTGCAGTGTGCAAAATTTAGAGAAATCAAATCTGCAGCAAGTTAGGAACCCACAGATCATCTTTTATCTACTGATTCAATCAATTACATCTCAAATCAGACTTGAGAAAGCCTGATCAGAGATACAAAATAACTTGATTAGGAAATAAGAGCTGGATTTGAATTGAAATGTAGCTGCATCATGCAGCAATTTGATATGTCAAGCTGGGATTCAAAGTACACAGAAATCTCTAAAACATAATTGTGACAAGGACTTAAAAATAACATAAAAATCATTCTCAGATGTTCAAAAATCCCTTATCAATGTTTTCACTTCAAATGGGATCAGAAAATTAACTGATCTAACACTTTCTAATGCTATAAACAGCATGTAGAAAGTGTTGAAATCAGTTACATCAGTTCAGCTTGAATCCCATTGTGCTAAAAACCTTAAGGGATACTAAAAATCCCTTAGGTGAAAATTAGATTCATAGAAAATAAATCCATGGATAAAATCCTTAATAGAACCTCCAATCAACGTAATTGATCTTCCTTGGCTCTATAAAGCATTGAAAACATGAAAACCTCATAAAGAGCATATCTGATCATGACTCATCTGAGATGAATTTGACATCAGGATCATCTTAGATTCACGGCCATCCAGTGAACTACACAAAAATGCCTCAGTTTGCTCAATCAAAGCAATTCAAAACTCAATTAATACAAAATCTTGCGATCTTGTGTGAAATCCAAATTCAAAGTAGATCAAACAAATTGATTGAGTTTTCAGCTCAAATCAGGGGCTTTTGTGAACAAAATGAAGTGAGTGAGAGGCCCCTAATATTGATTTGAGTGCAAATCCGCATCTTAAAGCATAAAAGCAATGAGATGGGGATTTGAGTCCAAATGAATGGGTGGATTGCAAATAAAATTGCGAGAAAATCAGAACCGAAAATGGATACATGTAGAGGGAGAAAAACATGATCTGTGTGTGGGTGAATTCATCCCCTCTGATCTGAATGGGTTAGAGGAGGTGAAATGCGAACTCTACTCTAAATCTACTCCTAAACTACATTAACAATCATCAGATTAGCTCTATTTACTCCAACTCCTAGAAAGCAAGTAAACTACACTATGAAAGCAATAAATCTATCTAAATGGAGGAAGATGTCTCAGGTCACTCGCCAATCGGCTGATGACGATGAATGGGGAGAGGAGACTAGCAGCTGACAAAGATGTCCAAGGTCTGCCACCCGGTCGGCTGGCAGTGAGTGAAATTGGGGAGGGAAGCACCAACTCTATCACAGCCAGTGAAGGAAATTGGGTTGAGGGGAAGTTATAGGCGGACGAAGGGATCGGCTCAAAGGGAGGAAGTCGATGGCGCCCATGCGATCAGTCGAGGTGCTTAAGTAGAGTGAGAGAGTTAATCAAGTCACCTTGTGGGTCAAATTAGGCGCTAAGGGCGTGGGCGGTCTCAATTTGAGGAGAGGAGCACACGTGAGATAATATCAAAAAGCAACCGTTGGATCAGATCTGGGAGGATAGGTGGCCAAATGCGCCGAATCGTGCGAAGGTTCGATTCAAATCGAGCCGCAGATCAAGTGATCAAGAGAATGAATTGCGAGGATGGTGCGTGTTCTTCGCGTGAATAGTACACGCGAGCTGCAGGTGTTCTAATGGTGTTTTTGCAAGGAATACCCCTCAGCGAAGGGGTAGAAAAACTATAGAGAGGCCCATTAATTATAAAGAAAGCTATCAGAGCAGTCCTTAGAATGTTGCAAATAGGTCCCTACGGGTATCAAATGGGTCCTTGAAGGTTTTCTAGTGAACAAAATATAATGTACTAAGAACCTAAATGTGAATCTTTAATTTTAAGGCCTTAATGATGTCCAAATGTATCCAAGTTTTTATATAAGCTTAGTTGAACATTTAAGAAGTTAATTATACTTTTGATTTGAACTTTTGAGCTCATTTATGTGTTCAATTTGCAATTGGAACACCATTTAACCTTCTTTAATAGAATATCTCATTTAATGACCTAATTATGCATTTTTAACACACAATTGATGTTTTAGGTCTTTTTCTCTATTTCCCACACTTAACCTTTTCTATGTGTTAATTTGATATTGTTTAACCTAGTTTCTATCTTAACTTCGACTATTTAGCTATGATGAGTCGCAACTCATCAGGACCCCACACACGCCCTCACGTGCCTCGCCTGCGACACCTTACACGTGGGTCTGGCCGACCCGATAACCCACCTAACCCGCCACCCACACCGGTGAGCCTGGTCCTAGGTATGCTCTATCCAAATACACGATTACCCGAGGCCCTGGGAGGGCAGATCCCAAAGAGAGAACGAGAGGAAAGCGTGCAGGGGCAGGGGGTTTTGCTCTAAGGACCAACAGGCGACACTTAGTCGTTTAAGATGCCCTTCCCCCTTGTGTGTGAGAAGAAGAAAGAAGGAGAAGAAGCCAAAAGCAGAAGAAGAAGAGGGAAAGAAGAGAAGGCACAGAAGAAAGAGGAGCGCAGAAGAGAAAAAACCCAATAGAAGAAGCAGAGAAGAGAAGCACAGCGAGAAGGAGAAGCACCTAGGCACTGTAGCAGAGAATAGGATAAGTCATCTGATCAGCTAAACAGATGTCTGAGCATCACTTGAAGTGCACTGTAAACACGTTTGTATCACATAAACTGTCTATTTATGTTTGTTCTTAGGCATAGAATTGCATCCCATACTATAAATATTGCACAACATGCATCATTTTGCATTTAGGTTAGTCTGTATAAAATGTATGTTAATTGTCTCCTTTTATGGCCAGGGATAGGGCAACTTGTTAATCGGGGCCTTGGATCGAAGATCCAGCCGTACGGATCTGATCAGAGCGACGATTGGAGTTCAACGACTCCAAGATCACCTTGATCATACATTCGTAGTGATGTAAACACATTTAACTACTTAAAATGCCTATTTTTGCATGTTCTTAAGCATAGGATTGCATTTCATGCTATAAATATTGCATAACATGCATCATCTTGCATTTAGAGTAGTTTGAATAAAATGGAGGTTAATTGTCTCCTCTTATGTGCTTGGACAGGGAAAACATTTTATTGGGGCCTCGGATCAAAGATCCAACTGTATGGATGTGATCAGGGTGACGATTGGAGTTCAACGGCTCCAAGATCGCCCTAATCAGGCATCCGTAGCATCAGTTAGTGACCTGGGAACCCTAGAAGATCAAGGGCCAGGATGGTGAAAATCCACACTTCAGATGACAAATCCGACCATATGGATGAATTCGGATCGACGATCGCATCCCAACGACGGAAAAATCAAGTCAATCCGACATCCGTGGCACCATTTACAACTTCCAGAAGATGGATGGCCAAGATGGCACCACGTGGCGCCATCTCGACCGCCCAAACGGCCGCATGCAATCTCGGCAGTCTCCGCATCCGCCTTTCCCCACCGTTGGATCAAGATCCAACGGCTGTGACGCGCCCGTGCTGAAGTCAGGTGCTCGACATAAACGCGACCCCAGCGAGTTGGTCGAGCGCTCTAATGCGAAGCGGGGACGCACGTTCGAGCCTCGCCACGCTGAAATTGGAGCGGTGGCGCGCCTTCGATCGACCGCACGATCGCGATCCAACGGCCGCGCGTGCTCAATCAAGATGATGCGCTCACGCACACCCGCACGTAACGCGCGATCGCACGCGGGCGGGCGCGCAATGCAGTGGGTGAAGGCACGACTTAAGCTGTCCGATCTCGCGATCGGACGGCTGAGGATCGTTGAACATGCGTAGGTGTTGCGCGTGCGAGCAGCTGAGCGGGCGCGCGTGGGCGTGGAAGCTATGCCCACGTTGGGGGCTTTAGCGACGGTTTTATCCATCACTAAAGACCCCTCATTTATTATTTTGAAGTTGTAATGTCCATTTTGCCCCCACTCCATGCAACTATAAAAGGAGACCCCTCCATACGAAATTCTCATCCCTTCCTTCTCTTCTCTACCCCTCCAAAGATCAAGAGAAGCTTGTCCCACACCCGGGATGCTTCTCGCGAGATAAAGTCCAAATTTTCGTCCCCCTTCGGAAGTGGATCCCACGACGACGACGGTGTGCTGCTTCATTCCCGTTCTTCTGCTTCATCCTCCTTCGTCCTGCTTCGTTCTCCTTCGTCCTGGCATCCTCCAGTCCAGCTAATCCTCCAAGCAACCGTCGAGGAGGACATTTCTCCCTCCATTCTTTTAATGCTTTCTAGTGCAATCGTTTTATGCTTTCTAGTTGTAATGAACAAATCCTCCTAATCATAAATTCTCTGTTTATTCTACATCTCATTTTGATTTCTATGTGTAATATTCTCTCCCTCTCTCTTACCCTCTCTCTCTCTTCTATTTATTGTAACTAATTAGATAGTTTTAAATTGAATTACTTCATGACTGTTGTCAGCAATTTTGTGCGGATTTAAAGGCGTATTACGTTGTAGTAGAACCGACAAAACGTTTAAACAAATATAAATAATTTTATTACTCGAACAACTAGAGTATCCGAGGTCGAACACAGGGAGCAATCTCAGTACTTTGTAAAACCCAAGAATACAACTGTTAAATGCAAATATAATTGATTCAAAGAGTTTTTAGAAAAGGTAGAATTAGACGTCTGATTTATGTATCAGACGTCTTAAATGTGATCTTTCTTTCTTTCTTCCTTCTTCTCCTTTCTGCTTCTGTATCTTTCCTTCTTCTGCTTTGCCTTTCTGATCTCTTTGCAATCTTCCGTTGTCCTTCTTCTTCTTCTCTGCGAAGACTTCTAATCTTTCTGCTTTCCTTCTCCTGCGAAGGCTTCTTTCTTCTTCTTCTGTCTTCTTCTTTGGCTTGCTTTTCCTTCTTCTGCAACAGCCAAGTCCTTCTCCTGCGATCAGCCTGCCTGCACAGGAGCAAAACCTAACCCTTCTCCCTCTACCCGCGCGTCTCTCTCTCTCAAGCAATTCACTCTGAGCTGCTCTCCCAGAGCCACAAGCATAATTGGGTCGGATCGTACCCGGGACCAGGCGCACCTGAAGGTGGTGTGATGCGCGAGAAGTGCGTAGGTCTAGGTCGGGTCGGATCCGCTAAGTCCGCGTGGTCAGGCCGTGGACGAGGCGGGTGGGGTCAGTGAGGGACCTCACCCCTGTGCTTACTGAGGCGATAAGAGTATATCACAAAAATAGTTTATAGTGTTCCTGAAGTTTGTAATCCCACGATGTGGGACTAAAGGTTTCGTCCTTCCCTCACGCGCGCCCGCAGACTCTCGTGTGCAATTGCCCACGCTGAAGGCCCTGCTGGTGCTCCTCGCTGAACTCAGTCACCTCGCGACACTTGCGAGAGCCTGCTGCACCTGCCGCCTGGGAAGCCTGACGCCTGCTGTTGCTCCAAGCTTCCTGCTGCTTCGGCTGTTAATGGCGGCCGGGGCGTTCACCTGAGATTCCACAGAACGGCCTATTGGCCCAATCAGAATAGCTGGAAACCTTCGCCGTAGCACGGCGAAGGCGGTGGGTGATGCTGCAGGTTGCCGGTCGGCCTAGGCGTGTGCGCCTAGGTCAACCTGTGGCCGGAGATGGTGGGTTGGTCGGGGGGTGCTTGTAGAGGTCTGGAGTGGCAGTGATGGGGTGGAATGGGTTCCTGGTGGTGAGGCGAAACTCACGAGGTGGTTGGCGAGCCGTGTGGAGTGGCGGAGTGGTGTGGGCGGCTCGCCGGAGTGCGGTCGGAGGCGAGGAAGATGGAGGCGGTTAGGTACTGTCGAGGGGTAATCAAGTAAAATAGTTGGGGGAAAAGAGAGAGGAGAGGATGGAGAACGTATCTGTGATTGTCTGGAAGGAAGGAAGGCGGTGGAGAGGACGGCTCGTAACTGCCGTCGTCGGGGAAGAAAGACCCTGAGGGAGGAAGCGGCGACGAAGACGAGGTCAGAAGCGCGCACGTGGGGTACAGCGCGACGCGGGAGGAAGTGGCGGAGAGGACTCTGCTGCTGGTATAGCAGCAGAGCGACGAGAAGGAGAGGAGGAGGTCGCCGGAGCTTGTGGGTCGTTTGGCCGGAGATGGGAGAGGGAGGAATTTGGAAGAGATCTCCGTCCAAAATCAAGCTTAGCCCCTTCGGCCGGAGTTGTGGGTTCTTATATAGGTGCTGGACTGGGTGTGCAGGGCGTGAAGGGCACGTAATTGCCTGAGGTTGGTCGCCGGAGATGGAAAGGAGTTAGGATACCCAAATCTCTCGTGCGTTCGCACGAGAGATTGGGTTCACACCAGCGATTGTAATTGACTTTATAAGGAAGGGAATTCCTCAGAGAATCCTCCTTCCATTTCTGGGAGGGAATCTCTGAGGGATTAGAGAGCAATCCCTCTCCGAACCTCGCCGGAGCTCGGTTCTGCCCTAGCAATGGCGGCAGGACCGGTTTGCAAAGGAGGCAAAGAACCTAGGGGGTTCTCTGCAACGGTATTCAAAAGATAGGGACTAATTTGTGATTTCGGTGTACTAAATTGTAAAGTAGGTCAAGATGACCTCTCCTTAGGTCCAAATTTTGGTACAAACCTAATTTTGACCTAAGGAATCCAATGGTGAAGTTGGTTTTTAGGTTTGACCTCGTTTGACTGGAAATTTTGCGTAAAAACCTAAATTAGGTTAATTGAAGAGCTAGGACCTAATCTAGGTCAAACTAGGTTCCAAAGGCCAAATTAAGTGTTCTAAACCCTAGAGTATGTTTTTCCATGATTTGTAGAGGGTTTACTTGCTTTTTGTTCTGACCGGAACCTTGTTAATTTAAGCGGGTCTGTTTTAGGGTTACCAAGTGTCATTTAGTTCTTAGATTGCACATGAACCCATTTCTGATTGACTCAACCCACTTTTTATCTCATTTAGCCCATTTGACCTATGTTTTGCCTCTGAGAAATCCTGTTTTTGTACTGCAATGGTAAAATTGCAGTTTTAACCTTTATTTCATATTTTCTTCTCAGAGCACTTGTTCCTTCAGTTAGGCCTTCTTCTAGGTTATGTAGGAGCTTTTATCTTCTTTATTGGGTCAAAATGAGCTAGTTATGGCTCATGATGAGGCTCTCATCATACCCCCATGCCTAGCTTTTGCTAGTCCCTTAGCAAAATTTCAAAGTTTTAACTTCCGTTCTAGACCCTGAATGTCTGTCAACAATGATAAGTGCTTCTCCTTTTCTTTTGTGACTAGGTGGGAATGCCGACAATAGGTCTAGAGGTACTCAAGTACCAACCAAAATCCGGACCTGTTCCGCTTTAGCCTCAGTCCTCCGCAAAGGTTTCTACAGCCCACAGAAACTAACCTAGGGTTTGTTGGACTCCGCGGTTAAAGCACCCGTGCTTGAGACATTTTTAGCCTAAGTTCAGTTTGCAGTGCATTTTTTGTAGGAGAGAGATAGAGGATTTATTTGTTTGGAGAGCTTTCCTCTCTCTTTTCTTTTTATTTCTAGCTTTGGATTAGCTTCTCAACACGGTCTGTATCGGATTCCTCGTCCCCATCATCAATCCTCAAGGGTCCCTGGCTTTCGAGATTTCGAGATAATCCCGCCCATGGCAACCCCCGGAACCCTGGCTTTCGAGATTTTGAGATAATCCCGCCCATGGCATTCCGTGGCCGAATTCAGACCCTGGCGATCGACATTTCGTGATAATGCCACCCATGGTATCTAAACCAGCAGAGTGCTTACATGCCCCCAGTAGGATATTTAAATATCCTAAGAGACAAACACCGAGGAGACGATATGTTGTTACGCATCTTCGAGGGGAATTTCCTGCCTCTCCGCGCTGGGAACTCGTCCAAATCAACTTGTGTTGATTGGCCGCTCCTAATCTAGGTGACTTTTTCAGAATATTAAACGCTCTTGCGTGTTTTGGATGTTTTATGCGCACTGAACCAGACTGTGTGTGACTTTGGGGTGCTTAGGTTACCGAATCCCGCAAATCGGAGGTCAGTTAACGAGGCCGAATACTTCCTAAGCCTTAGACCTAATACTTAAGTTTCGCATTTTCCTCAACCTCTTGAGGATTATCCAGATTTTAACGGATACGTGAATTTTTAAGCTAAAGATACTAGCCCAAAAAGGCCTAAGACCAGCGTTCCCGCTAATCTCTTGTTATGTTTCCTTAGCACTTTTTCTTTTGTTTCTTTTCTTGATCTGGTCTAGAACTTCAGTTAATTCCTTAATCTTTTACTAATGACTTTTTCTTTTTCATTTTCATTTTGTGTTCCTTTTTGTCATTTTTCCTTCTTTTCCTCCTCTCATTTGTATGACCCTGAATTGTTCCTCCCCTCTATCAAGTCTCTCTCTCTCTTTTTTTTTATGTGAAACCCTTTCTTGATATGAATTTTCTGACATTTTGCACTTTCATACCCCCCCATGCCTAAGATTTGCAATGTCCCTATTGAAAATTAGGTGGGTTCGAATTCAGCTTAGTTCATGTATTAGGACAGGTGTGTGGTGAGTGAATGGGTCGAAGTGACTTGTTGCGAACGATTTCTAATCTCGGGTAGGTATACCTGAGGTGAAGTCGGCTGTTCTAATGGATGAACCCTAAAGTGCAATATGAGTTCCGCATAGAGATGTCAGAAACGGTTTCGGGTTTTTCAAAGAATGACGGGTTGCCTCCCGTTAAGCGCTGAGTTTTACGCCATCGGCTGGGCGCAATGAGCTCAAGAGGAATGGAGGGTAAAGGATGACTCAGTCAAATCTATATCGGTCATGTCAATGAACGGCTTGAGTCTCTGCCCGTTCACGACAAAGGGTTCAGAATCGTGGCTGAGTGGGCTGATTTCAATGGCTCCATTTCTGAAGATTTGTCGGACTAGGTAGGGTCCGACCCACTTGGATCTTAGCTTTCCTGGGAATAATTTTAGTCGGGCATCAAAGAGTAAAACTTTTTGACCAGGATGAAAGACCTTTCTCGAAATGTGTTTGTCGTGAAAAGCTTTAACCCGTTCTTTGTAAATTCACGAGTTCTCATACGCGTCGTGGCGTAATTCATCGATCTCGCTCATTTGGAGTCTTCTGTGGGTTCCAGCCTTAGAAAGGTCGAGATTACAGGTCCGTACTGCCCAATAGGCTTTATGCTCCAATTCGACGGGGAGGTGACATGCCTTCCCGTACACTAGTCTGAAGGGAGACATTCCTAATTGGGTCTTGTGGGCTGTCCTATAGGCCCACAATGCTTCTGGAAGCCGAGAAGACCAATCTTTTCTATCAGGTCGAACAGTAACCTGAAGGATCTTCTTGATCTCTCGGTTAGATAGCTCAGCTAGACCATTAGTTTGGGGGTGGTAAGGAGTAGAGATTCGGTGTGACACCCCGTATTTGGTCATCAGTGACCTGAACTGAGCGTTCGTAAAATGGGTCCCTCCGTCGGAAATTATAGCACGCGGAATCCCGAACCTTGAGAAAATGTTTTGATGGAGGAATTTTATAACGACTTTATGATTGTTGGTTCGGGTCGGAATGGCTTCTATCCACTTGGACACATAGTCAACTGCGAGTAAGATGTATTCGAAGCCATCCGAGTTCGGAAAGGGTCCCATGAAATCAATCCCCCAAATATCGAAAATTTCGCATACCAAGATCGGCTGTAGAGGCATCATGTCTCTATGGCTCATGTTGCCCAGAGTCTGGCAACGGGAACATACCTTACAGTGATCGTATGCATCCTTGAAAATTGTGGGCCAGTAGAAGCCACACTGGAGGACTTTCGACGCGGTTTTATGTCCAGAAAAATGTCCACCGCATGCCTGGTCATGGCAGAATGAGAGTATGTCTTTGATTTCTACTTCCTTGACGCACCGTCGGATTATCTGATCAGCACCAATGCGGAAAAGATACGGGTCTTCCCATAGGTAATACTTGGCATCGGAACGCAATTTGTCCTTTTTGGCCTTCGACCAATCGGTCGGAATCTGATGTGATGCCAGGTAATTAACTATATCGGCGAACCATGGAAGACTTGTACTGATAGTCAGGAGGTGCTCATAAGGGAAATGTTCTATAATAGGTCCGGAAGGATGAATAATTTCAGAAGGAAGGCGGGACAAGTGATCAGCTACCACATTGTGCTTTCCCGCCTTGTCGCGAATCTCGAGGTCAAATTCTTGTAATAGCAAGATCCAGCGGATTAGTCGAGGTTTCGCGTCCTTCTTGGCAAGGAGATGCCTTACAGCTGTGTGATTCGAGTATATGATAATACGGGAACCCAGAAGGTATGATCTAAATTTTTCCAGGGCAAATACTACGGCCAGCAGCTCTTTCTCAGTAATCGTATAGTTACACTGAGCCTCATCCAGTGTTTTGCTGGCGTAGTAAATGACCACAGGTTTCCAATCAATTTTCTGCCCCAAAACTGCTCCTACAGCGAAGTCAGATGCATCACACATGATCTCAAAGGGTTGAGACCAATCAAGGGACTGTAGGATTGGGGCTTGGGTGACTCGGTCACGTAGGATCTCAAATGCTTGAGTGCATTCCTTGGAAATTTCGAAAGGCACATCCTTGGAGAGAAGATTGGTCAGGGGGCGCGCGATTTTGGAGAAATCAGGGATGAATCGACGGTAGAAACCGACGTGACCCAAAAAAGATCGAATGTCCTTAATCGAGCTAGGCATAGGGAGCTTGGAAATCAGGTTAACCTTAGCTCGATCCACTTGGATGCCTTTCTCTGAGATTAAATGTCCTAGGACAATTCCCTCAGGCACCATGAAATGGCTCTTTTCCCAGGAAAGAACCAAATTCACCTCAATGCACCGCCTGAGTATATGGACCAAGTGTTGGAGGCAATCGTCAAATGATTGTCCAAAACCTGAAAAGTCATCCATGAAGACTTCCAGATAATCACCTACCATATCTGAGAATATGGCAAGCATGCACCGCTGAAAAGTTGCAGGTGCATTGCAGAGACCGAATGGCATCCTTCGGAACGCGTACGTCTCGAAGGGGCAGGTGAATGTGGTTTTTTCTTGGTCCTCTGGATGGATTGCAACCTGATTGTAACCGGAGTACCCGTCAAGAAAGCAGAAGAATTTATTTCCCGCTAGTTTCTCGAGGATCTGATCAATAAATGGTAGTGGGAAATGATCCTTCTTCGTGGAGGAATTTAGTCGTCTGTAATCAATGCAGACTCTCCACGAATTAGCTATTCGGGTAGGAATGACTTCCCCGGTTTCAGTCGTGATGATGATAAGTCCTGCCTTCTTAGGTACCACTTGTGTTGGACTCACCCAACGACTGTTGGAGATCGGGTAGATGATCCCTGCATCTAACCACTTAATGATCTCCTTTTTCACGACCTCCTGTAGGTTAGGGTTTAGGCGTCTTTGCATTTCTCTTGAAGGTCGTGAGCCTTCTTCCGTGTAGATTCGATGTGTGCAGTATGAAGGGCTTATACCAGTCAAATCATCTAGAGTCCATCCAATGGCTCTACGATGTTGCTGGAGAACAGAAATCAAACGGAGTTCCTGGTCAGGTGTGAGTCGAGAATTGATAATCACAGGAAACATCTGATTTGAATCCAAAAAGACGTATTTTAGATGTTCAGGAAGGGGCTTGAGTTCCATGACAGGATTGTCAGCAGCAGCGGGTGGTTCGGGGTTTGTATCGGGAGCAATGGTAGGAGTCATAGGTGTGTCTAGATCATGTCCGCACTCCTCTATTAGCGGTTTTTGATTCTCTAGTGGTTGATCAGGAATAATCCGGTTGTCGTCTATATGCAGTTCATCAACCACGGTTTCGACATCACAAATTTCCTCTATCACCCCGCAATTAATCCCTTGATGGGCCTTGAAAATGTCAATCTTCAGATTTTGATTCCCAAATTTTAATTCTATCTGGCCCTCTTCGCAGTTTATATTGGCCCTAGCAGTGGCCAAAAAGGGCCTCCCTAATATGATTGGTGTGTCCCTTGGGTTCTTAGGTGCATCCATGTCCAGTACTATGAAGTCCACTGAGAAATAAAAATCTCGTATCCTAACAATGACATCCTCGAGTATTCCTTTGGGTGACTTGATGGATCGATCGGCTAACTGCAATGTCACCTCAGTGGTTTTAAGTTCAGATTCTTCAAGGTGGTCAAGGAGGGATGTAGGTATTAAATTTATGGAGGCACCTAGGTCTAGTAGGGCTCTATCAAGTTGGGTTTCACCAATTTTACAAGAAATCAAGGGAGTTCCTGGGTCTTTAGCCTTAGGTGGGAGTTTGCTCAAGATGACAGAGCTGGCTTGCTCTGATAGTACGATTGGGTTCCCATCCTTGGTTCGCGGCTTACGTTTAGGTGTACATATGTCTTTCAAGAACCTTGCGTAAGCCGGTATGTGGCGGATTGCATCCATCAACGGGATGTTTATCTGGACCTGTTCAAAGAGCTTGACAAGATCCTCCTCAGGAGCCACAGGTTTGGTTGTCCTTTTTCCTTTGGTCAAGGCCTCAGGAAATGGGATCCTAGTTGGTTCCTCTAAGATAGGTCCAGGTTCTTGATCTGGGACAGTAGTACCTTGGATGACTACCCTAGGGTCTTGGCGATTATCAGGCTTGGAGTGGTTCGAATAATGTGAGTCTTGTGTTGTTTTACCACTACGTGTTGTTACAGAGTTTAATCCGGCCTGATTTTGGTTCGGGTTAGGTAGGAGGGGTGGCTGCTGCTGCAATCCTGCATAAGATGTTGAACCCTCCATCCCGTCTAGTGATGGAGTAGCAGGGGCCTGATAAATCAAATGTGCGTGGCCTGGATTCGGATTCATAACGCGCCTCTGGGTCGGTACGTTATTTAGGTTGGGCAGAGGTTGCGAAGGAACGGTGCCAGGTTGGCGGGAATTTGCCATCTGGGCCAGTTGGTTGCGAACCTCTGTGATCTCATCCTTGTGCTGTTTTTGCATTGCCGCATTCGTCTTTTGAATGTCAGCCAGTGTTTGAAGGATAAGAGTCAGTCGATCCTGATTTTGCCCGGATTGGTAGGTGGGATTGGGCCGAGGCTGAGGCGGCTGATATGGACGAGGAGCTTGTGGGCGGGGTTGATATGGTGGTTTTTGAGAATTTCCTGCCCACTGAAAGTTAGGATGATTTCGCCATCCAGGGTTGTAGGTACTGGAGTATGGGTCATTCTGGATGGCGTTGAGGTCCTCGCAGTTCTGAGGAACCTCAGGAAAGTCAGAATACGAGGGTTCAGAGTTCCCCCAACTCGAATAGAAGGGATCGGAGGTCACTCCGGTCCGAGAGGTAGATGGGGGTGGATATGGGTCCATCCCCTTGGCAGGTTGGTGATAGATGTTTTGCACTGTTTCCCTTGCCAGAGGAGATCGTGCAAAAGAGTTTTGTGCAGAGGTGGCTTGCTGAAAATGTCGAGTTAGCTCGTCCACCTTCTTTTCTACGATAGAGACCTTGTCCAACCGACTGGCCATCAGTTCCAGGTCGACAGAAGTGGACAGGTCCTGCGTCTCATGTGTCCCTCTTAGATTCGTCGATGCGCGAGCATTCGTCCTGTCGAATAAGCCCAAGGAGTCATTGTTTATGGAGTTCTCGCACATGTTTTTTAGAATCTCCCACACCATGTCCTTGTGTTGGCCCATGATGTTTCCTCCACATGTTGCATTGACGAATAGACGAATATCCTCACGGAGTCCCTGGTAAAAAGACTGGACTTGTTCCCACTTAGGAACTCCGTGATGGGGGCACTTTCGCATGAGATCTAGGAATCGATCCCAAGCTTCGTGAAGAGGTTCTCCCGGTTGTTGAGTGAAATGAGTGATCTGGTGGCGCAAGGCATTTGTCCGGCCAACTGGGAAGAATTTTTTCAAAAATTCAGACTGTAATTCTTCCCATGTGTTGATCGGGCGGGTCTGATTCTGGTACCAGTGTGCAGCCTTGTCTAAGAGGGAGAACGAAAACATTTTCATGAGTAGGATATCCCGGTTTTGTACATCTGACCCGAAGGTTTGGGCCAAATGCTTGAGTTGTTTAATGTGTTGGAATGGATCCTCAGAGTTAAGCCCATGGAACTTCGGTATGGCATGAATCATATTGGGCTTCAGATCGGAATCGGGTCCTCCAATTGGGATTCGTACTCGGGGTTCGATTGCCACCGCAGTAGGATTATAGTGATCTCGCATCATAGGTCGCTGCGGTGGGTTTACAAAGTTCTGAAAGAGATCGTTCAAGCGTTGAAGTTGGTGTTCAAGATTATTCTCCTCTTCAATGGGTTGTGCCATGATGGGAGAAGAAGGAGAATCAGGGTCTGAGTCAGATGAAAGATTTATGTGGTGGGGTTGCTGCACAAACAAGGGCGTCGAGGCTTGGCCTCGACGAGAATGAACTTCTAAGGGAGGTCTTAAAGGTGGTCTTAAGGACCTCCTACCGAACATGCATCAAAAGATGTGATGAGATTAGAAGGTGCTGGACCCAATCAAGACACCCAAGAATTGTTGGGTGACTATAGAGGTTCGGGGCAGATGGACCCCTGGATCAGAAGATCGTCTACCTGAGAAATACCTGGGCAGCCAGAGAGGGAGAGTCCCGCAAAGACCCCTACACGGTAGAGCATCCCCACGGGTTACAGGGTTTCCCCCACCCGACCTCTCTTGTCACTGCGGTTCCAGGTAAACCAGAATGGGGATCTTGACCTCTTAAGTCTACTTTTTTTATTTTAAGATCAAGGTGCTTAATGTTCCACTTGAACTTTTAAGTATTTTGAGTGCAAAAGTGACCTAATATTAAGGTTGGTTGACCCGAGGGATCAACTTCACCTCTTGTTCCTTTGAGAGCTTTTAGGTCCTTCCTTTTATGGTTCAAATGGATTATCAGCCTGATTTGCTTAGGGTTCCTCTTGTATAAATCTTTTCAAACACGGTTTAGGCACACCTCTTTTTGGAAAGTTTGTTTCTTTGTTTTAGAGAAGATGTGCCTCTAAAAGCCCTAGCTTTGCAATCCCTAACTTGGCTCTAGTGGGTCCAATTTAGTTGCCGTAGAAATTAGCACCTAGGGCTCAATCAAGAAAGTTTTAGCCCTAGTTGCCTTAGTTGGATGAACAGATAAAAATATGTTGAAATGAAAATCAGGCAACTTGATGAGTTACTAAATATGAGACAGGTAGCCCTAAGTTGATTTCCCTCTTTTTTCCTTTTTTAGATTGTGAGAGGGTTAAGAGAGAGGGCTTATGGAGATTACCTGTTCCTTGGAGAGTCTGTTGTGCAGTTGCTATTCTTTCCTTTTTGTTTTGCTTTCCCTGAATGAACACAGCAAAAGAGAGAAGTCAAGTCAGATATTAGATAGAAAAGTTGTACTCAAAAGTTTTAAAAGTGCCCGTTGCTCCCCGGCAACGGCGCCAAAATGTTGTCAACGATTTTGTGCGGATTTAAAGGCGTATTACGTTGTAGTAGAATCGACAAAACGTTTAAACAAATATAAATAATTTTATTACTCGAACAACTAGAGTATCCGAGGTCGAACACAGGGAGCAATCTCAGTACTTTGTAAAACCCAAGAATACAACTGTTAAATGCAAATATAATTGATTCAAAGAGTTTTTAGAAAAAGTAGAATTAGACGTCTGATTTATGTATCAGATGTCTTAAATGTGATCTTTCTTTCTTTCATCCTTCTTCTCCTTTCTGCTTCTGTATCTTTCCTTCTTCTGCTTTGCCTTTCTGATCTCTTTGCAATCTTCCCTTGTCCTTCTTCTTCTTCTTTGCGAAGACTTCTAATCTTTCTGCTTTCCTTCTCCTGCGAAGGCTTCTTTCTTCTTCTTCTGTCTTCTTCTTTGGCTTGCTTTTCCTTCTTCTGCAACGGCCAAGTCCTTCTCCTGCGATCAGCCTGCCTGCACAGGAGCAAAACCTAACCCTTCTCCCTCTACCCGCGCATCTCTCTCTCTCAAGCAATTCACTCTGAGCTGCTCTCCCAGAGCCACAAGCATAATCGGGTTGGATCGTACCCGGGACCAGGCGCACCTGAAGGTGGTGTGATGCGCGAGAAGTGCGTAGGTCTAGGTCGGGTCGGATCCGCTAAGTCTGCGTGGTCAGGCCGTGGACGAGGCGGGTGGGGTCAGTGAGGGACCTCACCCCTGTGCTTACTGAGGCGATAAGAGTATATCACAAAAACAGTTTATAGTGTTCCTGAAGTTTGTAATCCCACGATGTGGGACTAAAGGTTTCGTCCTTCCCTCACGCGCGCCCGCAGACTCTCGTGTGCAATTGCCCACGCTGAAGGCCCTGCTGGTGCTCCTCGCTGAACTCAGTCACCTCGCGACACTTGCGAGAGCCTGCTGCACCTGCCGCCTGGGAAGCCTGACGCCTGCTGCTGCTCCAAGCTTCCTACTGCTTCGGCTGTTAATGGCGGCCGGGGCGTTCACCTGAGATTCCACAGAACGGCCTATTGGCCCAATCAGAATAGCTGGAAACCTTCGCCGTAGCACGGCGAAGGCGATGGGTGATGCTGCAGGTTGCCGGTCGGCCTAGGCGTGCGCGCCTAGGTCAACCTGTGGCCGGAGATGGTGGGTTGGTCGAGGGGTGCTTGTAGAGGTCTGGAGTGGCAGTGATGGGGTGGAATGGGTTCCTGGTGGTGAGGCGAAACTCACGAGGTGGTTGGCGAGCCGTGTGGAGTGGCAGAGTGGTGTGGGCGGCTCGCCGGAGTGCGGTCGGAGGCGAGGAAGATGGAGGCGGTTAGGTACTGTCGAGGGGTAATCAAGTAAAATAGTTGGGGGAAAAGAGAGAGGAGAGGATGGAGAACGTATCTGTGATTGTCTGGAAGGAAGGAAGGCGGTGGAGAGGACGGCTCGTAATTGCCGTCGTCGGGGAAGAAAGACCCTGAGGGAGGAAGCGACGACGAAGACGAGGTCAGAAGCGCGCGCGTGGGGTACAGCGCGACGCGGGAGGAAGCGGCGGAGAGGACTCTGCTGCTGGTATAGCAGCAGAGCGACGAGAAGGAGGGGAGGAGGTCGCCGGAGCTTGTGGGTCGTTTGGCCGGAGATGGGAGAGGGAGGAATTTGGAAGAGATCTCCGTCCAAAATCAAGCTTAGCCCCTTCGGCCGGAGTTGTGGGTTCTTATATAGGCGCTGGACTGGGTGTGCAGGGCGTGAAGGGCACGTAATTGCCTGAGGTTGGTCGCCGGAGATGGAAAGGAGTTAGGATACCCAAATCTCTCGTGTGTTCGCACGAGAGATTGGGTTCACACCAGCGATTGTAATTGACTTTATAAGGAAGGGAATTCCTCAGAGAATCCTCCTTCCATTTCTGGGAGGGAATCTCTGAGGGATTAGAGAGCAATCCCTCTCCGAACCTAGCCGGAGCTCGGTTCTGCCCTAGCAATGGCGGCAGGACCGGTTTGCAAAGGAGGCAAAGAACCTAGGGGGTTCTCTGCAACGGTATTCAAAAGATAGGGACCAATTTGTGATTTCGGTGTACTAAATTGCAAAGTAGGTCAAGATGACCTCTCCTTAGGTCCAAATTTTGGTACAAACCTAATTTGGACCTAAGAAATCCAATGGTAAAGTTGAATTTTAGGTTTGAGCTCGTTTGACTGGAAATTTTGCGTAAAAACCTAAATTAGGTTAATTGAAGAGCTAGGACCCTAATCTAGGTCAAACTAGGTTCCAAAGGTCAAATTAAGTGTTCTAAACCCTAGAGTATGTTTTTCCATGATTTGTAGAGGGTTTACTTGCTTTTTGTTCTGACCGGAACCTTGTTAATTTAAGCGGGTCTGTTTTAGGGTTACCAAGTGTCATTTAGTTCTTAGATTGCACATGAACCCATTTCTGATTGACTCAGCCCACTTTTTATCTCATTTAGACCATTTGACCTATGTTTTGCCTCTGAAAAATCCCATTTTTGTACTGCAATGGTAAAATTGCAGTTTTAACCTTTATTTCATATTTTCTTCTCAGAGCACTTGTTCCTTCAGTTAGGCCTTCTTCTAGGTTATGTAGGAGCTTTTATCTTCTTTATTGGGTCAAAATGAGCTAGTTATGGCTCATGATGAGGCTCTCATCAGTGACAAATAAAAAGAAACGCGTAGTTTTTAAATCAAACGTCCGCCTCCCTGTATTCGACCTGGAATTTCAATTTCGGTATAAATTTTATTTGTTGAACACGAATTCTTCGCTTTCAAGCTACAACGATAGGTTTTCCAAAACCAAACACGTTAGCATAGTGATTCGTACGTTCAACATTTTTGCGCCGTTGCCGGGGAGGCGACGATCTTTGATTTCTCTTCACGTTTTCTAACTTACAAATCATTTACCTCACTTTTCTCCTTTCTTATTGTGATTGCTGGTACTCTTTCGAGACAGGCAAAAGCGGTAGATCGGAGTAAAATGCTGTAGAAGGTTTTGTAAGTTATCCCCCACCCCCCACCCATTAGATTTCATTCCACAACATAATAATTCAAACATCAATCAACCTAGGTGTTTTTATAAACTCTAAGGTTAGATTGTTTGTTGTTTGACACCCATACTCACCCCAACCCCCACATTAAAAAAAGTAAAAAATTAAAAAATCTCAAAGAGGTACACAACCTCATCTGATTTTCAATCTCAACCGGTAAACTGACCTCAGGAACCGGTACACACATTCAAACACATAATTGAGTAGAAATCAGATTAGGTAATCATTTGTGTGCCTAATTAAGTAGTGCATCAGGCCAATTGTTTGAGTTGTTTGGGCCGCACCACTTCAAATAAAATAAACTCATCAAGTAGCTGCCACTTAGGTTCAACTCTTAGGGATTTACTAGGCACTCCACATTCTTTTTAAGCTTTAAAGGAAAACATCTTCACCTGTACTTGCAAAACCTAGTGTGCCAACTAAACCTGTTTGAAAACACCTAAAGTTGAATTCTAAAAGCTACTAAGCAAAATTTGAACCTTAAAATTCAACACATGAAAAATAACCTTGCTTGAAAATCACTGGTTGTGCACGCACACACAAGTCAATCAATTATTAAGGGCACAACCCATTTAAAGGGCCCATCACATTCCAAAGCACATTCAAACCTAGCCCTAAATAAAACAGAGTAGTCGTTGGCCTTAAGGATTGGACTCGCTCTTCAGAACCCAGAATGAGATTATTTTCGATTAGGCTATTTCTACTGTTCAATCTGATGTTTAGCTAGGGGAGCAGAGTCAAACGATCGTGGCTGGGGGTACACTAGGAACTGGAGGCGCAAGCCGAAGGAAGAACCTTCTCCCCAGTCCTTCCTTCTAACTGGTTGGATTGAACAGATGGAAGTTGATCAAATCGTTCCTTTATCTCAAGACGGGTTTTGGGAGTCTGTAGGTCTGTAGGCTAATCCATTTAAGGACAGGTTTGATTGTTTGTATTGCAGGGTACCTTTCTTCCTCCTGTGTCTCATGAATCCTTCCACATATTTCACGCATTCCCGCTCTTTCCCTCCTGTTGTGAATTATCCTCAACATGACGATTATCCCAACTCATACTATAATCAACCATCAGTTAGTTGGGATAATTCGGATTGGGGATACAGTTCCGGACCTCCGTGTTTAGGGTCTAACCCTGAACACTTTGATTCTGATTTCTATCCTTCTCAGAGCTACATCGATTATAGATCGTCTTCTTTTCATGAACAGCCTAATACGATCTACAATCAAGAAGGATACACCGATCCTTACCCATCCTCTGATTTCACTGCCTTTAGGCCATCACCATCTTTTCAACAATCTGAAATGACCTATTATCAGGAAGGGTATAACAAATCTCAATTCGTTAATTCCCTTACATTGAGCCCAAACCCGCCCAACCCTAAACCAACTCATTTGGTTCAGGTTAATCAGGTTCAAGATAAGGTTCTAGCTAACTTGAGGAATATTATTCAATCTTTAGAAGTTCAACCAATACCTTGCATTGAGAGATTGGAGCCCCTGATTGAAATGATTGATGATTTGAATAAGTCTTTGTTGGATTGGCTCCAAGACGTTAAGGATAAGAACCCGGGTGAGTTTCTAATTGGGAAATTAGCGAAATTGAGGATGAGATTCATGGTTGCTTTGATTCAATCTTGGAATAATTCCCAGGATGAACCCTCTTCAGGAAAGCTAATGACAGAACCCGCTCAGGCACCTGTTGGGGGGGACACGTGTTACGAGGCTGACTAGATTGAATTAAAGCGACCAATTAAGGATGATCTGATTTCTTCACCTGAGATCCCTGAGTCGGGTTACGAGGAAATGTATGTCTCCTTGGAACAGAAAGTGACAAATGATTTTGGGGCATACATTGATACGGATCCTGATTTCTTTGATGGTGAAGATTCAAGTTGCGAAGTGAAACGTTGGCTTCGAGAGATAACCGGGTTTTATTGTTATAGCGTTGTAGTATAGCCAGTTATTGGCATCATTTCAAATATATAAAATTTTTTACTCGGAAAATGAAAGAGTTCCCGAGGTCGAACTCAGGGAGCAAGTTGTATTCTAGAGATATACATGTTCTATTACAAGTGCAAAAAGCTGTCAGAACAAGTTTCAGGTTTTCAAAGAGAATGACGGGCTGCCTCCCGTTGAGCGCTAAATTTGATGCCTTCAGCCAAGCGGGAAATGCGATGGAGAGGGGATGGTCAAATCAGTGGAGTTTTGTAAGACAAGCACCTTGATTAAGAGCCTGGTTGGTCCAACCAGGTGCTTGTTCAGATCAACAGGCTGATGATGCAGCCCAAACCCAATCAATCTGGTGGGTTGATAGATGTGGATAAAAAGGTGTGGAACCCACCATATACTATGAAGCTCAGATAGATGTGGAAGTGTAAACGCAGGGTTTGGCTGAGTCGAATCAGCCTGGTCAAAGTAGGGACTCGTAGAATAATCAGTGGTTGATGCAGGAACCCTACAGGGGTGATCAGAGAATGATAGAGCATGGTATGTAGTCTGATCAATGTTCGAAACCCGATGTGGAAATGCAATCGGCTCGGTGAGAGGTGAATCTGAATAGAAATTGAGTCCGGTTGCGGGTCGGGGTTTGGGAGAGGTTTTGATCCGTTCTGTGTGTGCGGACGAGGTGGCCATTGTGTACGAGGGCTCTTCTAGAAATAGATGATAGGTGGTTTTCTGTAGAGAGTCCTCTGGGTAACTATCAAATGCCGGAAGAGTGTCTGTAGGATGAAAGGAATCGGATTCGAGAAAAAATTTGGATTCTTGGTTGTAATCACTCTTGGCATTTTCTATTTTTGGTTCCTGAGGATCGAAAAGGAATGATTCTGTGTTATCAGTGATCTCGGGAATCAGGACCTCAGAGTCAGAGTCAGAGTCATGTGAACTGAGGTCGTAGATAGGCCTGGCGTGTTCAGGAAGGGGAATCTCTCCGTAATTATAGTCAGATCTGAAATTGTCGGAGAGTTGGCGAAAATGAGATTCATGATCATGAATTCCACCACAGCAAAAATCATCAGATGTGGAATCAGCAGCCTGACTGGGTTCTAGCCTATATGTCACTTCTAGGCTCAAAAAGATGTTCTGTTCAAGCTCTAAGCTGGTAGGATAGACCCCATTAAAACCTTGCTCATCCAACTCCTCAGTTTCTGTATCATAAATTGGCATGTTTTCTGAAAAATCGATCAGATTTCCTGAGGATGTTGGAGAGGAATATTCATCAAATAGAGGCCCGGAATCATATTCTGTAAAAATTTGATCTTTCTCATAAGGGGCCTCATAATCTTCCCAATAAGTTTCAGATCTAGGTTCTAGGCTTAGGATGTGGGTAGAATTATTAGAACCTAAGTCCGAATAACCTTCGAGGGTCACCTTATCAAAATAAGGGGCGGAATTTATACCCTCAGAAGGTTCAGTTCTGATCTCATTATTGCAGGAGTTTTGAAATTCTAGGCTTGACAATTCATGGTCTAAGTTTGGCTCATCATTGTGTTCTCCTGCAATATCCCAACCTAATTCAACGTTGTCTTCTATCTGGGTTGGGATTTTACAACCACTTTGTGCCTCAATCCCGAGATCTGGGAAACTGGATTGTTTCTTAATACTGTTCCAAGATGGTTCATCCTCTGTTTCTGGTATATACGGGTATTTCTGGTTGATAATTTGTTCTACTGATTTCATCATTTCTACCCGTTTCATAAGGGCATCTTGGTGTTGTTCCCAAAGTACAGGATTTGTCAAGCATTGAAGGTATTCAGATTGGTGTAATTTTTCCATCTCAATGTATCCTATCATGAGCATATCTCGGGTTGATCCTTTTGAAATTTCAGTCAATAGAATTTGGGCACAGTTTATGATGAAAGCTGTGGTTGTTGGAACATCAACCTGAATGTTTCCTATTGGTGTTGAGGGTTTATATTTGATTTCATAGATTTCAAGGGCATCCTCAATCATTTTATCTTTCATGGATCTCAGATATTCAGGTTTTTTGCATTGTAGTCTTGCTAGGAAATTAGGCTGCATCTTCGAATCAGGTGGTGCAATCAAGATAGAATTAGAAGTTTGAATTAATGGAAGAAGGGGACTTTGTTCAGAATCAGAGGAAAGAGGGGCTATGTGAATGATTTCTGCAAAAACAAGGGAGCCGAGGCTTAGCCTCGGGGAGAGTGAATTTCTATAGGAAGTTTCAAGGACCTCCTGCAAAGTACTAAAGTGCTGGATGAGATAAGCAGGTGCTGGACCCAATCAAGACACCCAAAAATTGTTGGGTGACTATAGAGGTTCGGGGCAGATGGACCCCTTAATCAGAAAGATCGTTCACTTGAGAATTACCTGGGCAGCCAGAGAGGGAGAGTCCCGCGAAGACCCCTACACGGTAGAGCATCCCCACGGGTTACGGGGTTTCCCCCACCCGACCTCTCTTGTCACTGCGGTTCCAGGTAGACCAGAATGGGGATCTTGACCTCTTAAGTCTACCAATTTTAAGATCAGGGTGCTTAAGGTTTTCACTTGAACTTTAGTCTTTTAAGTGCAAAGAGTGACCTAATTTAAGGTTGGTTGACCCAAGGGGTCAACTTTACCTCTTGTTTTCTTTGAGAGCTTTTAGGTCCTGTCTTTTAGGGTTCAAGTGTTTAGAGAGCCAATTGTTTTAGGTTTTCTTTGAATAGGTATTTTCAGACAAGGGCTTGGGCACACTTCATTTGGTTTTCTCAATTCTTGCTTAAGGAGTGTGTCTCTAAATCCCTAGTGTTGGATCCTAGGTTGGCTGTACTTGGTCCAGTTAATTCTTTGTTGGGTAATTAGGGCTCAAGCAAGAATGTGTTAGCCCTTAAATACCCTTAATAGTGTGCAGGAGTAATGAGTTGAAAACATGCAACTCTTTATGGTTACTAAGTATGGAAGACAGGTTAGCCCTATATTGCTTGTTCTTTTCTTTTCTTCCTCTTTAGAGTTTAGGGGTTAATAGCAAGAGGAAAAAAAAAGAAATTTACCTGTCCTCGGAGTGGTTGTCGTGCGGTTGCTTGTTTTCTTGATTTCCTGTAGCTGCACAAAAGAGAGGAGATTATCAGAAACTAAAAAGAAACAGGAATGTTTACCTCTAGAATAGCCGTTGCTCCCCGGCAACGGCGCCAAATGAAACGTTGGCTTCGAGAGATAACCGGGTTTTATTGTTATAGCGTTGTAGTATAGCCAGTTATTGCCATCATTTCAAATATATAAAATTTTTTACTCGGAAAATGAAAGAGTTCCCGAGGTCGAACTCAGGGAGCAAGTTGTATTCTAGAGATATACATGTTCTATTACAAAAAATAAAGAGAGAGAGAGAGAGGGAGAGAGATGAAAGTTTGAGTTCTTCTTCTTTTCTTCTTTCTTTCTCTTTGTCTTTCTCCTCTTTAGCTTTTGTTCTTCCTATTCTTCTTTTGTGTTTATCTCCTTATGGTCCTCTTCTTCACCTGTGTTGTTCTTCCTTGTTCTTTCCTCTTCTTCTTCTGCTGTTCTTCCTTGTTCTTTTGTTCTTCAGATCTTCTTCTTTCTTCTTTTCTTTTACCTGTCAGGACGTCGTCTCTCCTTCTTTCTTCTTTTCCCTTCAGGACGTCGTCTGATTTTCCAATCAGACGACTTAAACCGCTTGTTGCTACAGTGTCTCCCTTAGCTTTCTTCTTCTTCCGCGGTCCTTCTTCTTCACCTGTGCCTGCACACTTCAGAGTTTACGTCAGAGGACAAAACCTACTCTACCCTCCCCCACCCCCGCGTCTCTCTTTCTCTGAATTCGCTCTTCGGAAGGCTCTCCCAGAGCATCCGGGTAATCGGGTACGTGGGTCGCGCCCGGGTCCAGGCCCACCGGCGTGCGTGGTGGGCGAGGAGTGCAGGTCAGTCTAAGTCGGGTCGGGTCAGGTCAGCGGGGCGTGAGCGCGGACGAGACCGGGTAACCGGGCGGGTGAAGGGGACCTCACCCCGTGAACTGAGGCGAACAGCTTAAGGCACTTTTTGCCTTTAAGCGCCCGTTCGCCTCAGTGGCTCTCCGAGGTGGGACTAAATGTCCCACCCTAATTGAGCGCCCGCAGCAGAGAAAGCAGCGGGCAATCGCGGCTTCACGCGAGGCCTTCGCCCCAGCTGCGAGCCTGGGACTCTTCGCGGAGGCGCCCCGCGCAGCCTGGGAGTCAGGCCTGGGCGAAGCGCACCTGGAGCTGCAGGTTGAAGGTGCTCCTTCCACGCAGCAATGGCGACGGCGGTCGAGACACCTGTACACAGAGGAACGGCCTCTCGGCCTAATCAGATACGCGGAGAACCTTCGCCGTGGCACGGCGAAGGTGGTGGGGGGTCTGGCAGGCGGCGGGGCGGAGCGTGAGGGTCGGCCTAGGTCAAACTACGGGTGGAGAAGTGGGTTTGTTCGAGGGGTCTGCAGAGGGCGAGTGGCGGGACGTGAAAGGGCGGAGGTTGATCAAGGTGAGGAGGCGGAGATTCTGTGAGGGTCGGCGAGGCGTGTGGGGCTGTGGAGTGATGGGGGGGGTCTCGCCGGAGTTTGGCCGGAGACGAAGGGGGTGACGGTGGACAGGAGCGGTCGAGGGTTTAATCAAATAAAAGACAGTGAGGAAAAGAAAGAGGGGGAGATGGGGAGAAGTTCTGACCTAGCTACGGAGACGAAAGGGGCCGGAGCAGGGCGACAGTCGTATCGACTGTCGCCAGAGAAGAAGATGCCCAGGGGAAGGGGCGGCGGCGAGCAGAGGGCCGGGGAGGCGCCAGCTAGGTGCGGCGTGGCGCGGGAAGAGCGAGGGAGGGCAACCCTGCTGCTGGTAGTGCGGCAGAGCGAAGAGGAGGAGGAGGAAGAACCGCCGGAGCTGGTGGGCATCTGCCGGAGTGAGAAGAGAGGAAAGTTGGGGGTTTTCTCTGTCAGATCCCAGCTGGGAAGAACGGTGGAGCGACGGGGGTATTTATAGGGACCGAATCAGGGAGGAAGGCGGAGGGAGACGACGTGTCTCCCTCACCGGAGGACGCCGGAGATGGAAACCCATACCGTCCGTGCGTTCGCACGGCTGGTATGGTGGGTTACAGCGACCAGGGGGGTGTCCCTGCGACGGCTGACGACGCAGGGCACCCTCGGTTTACTTGCCAAGCTCTCCCCCTCACCCTGCGCGGCGCCATGCTCCGCGCAAGGTCGCCGGAGCATGGTGCTGGCAGGTTTTGCAGGGGGGACCTGAACGCAAAGAACGAAGGAGAGTTAGGGGCCAAAATGCGAGGGTTCAAAAGTTGAGGGCCAAAAAGTAAATATATGAGGACCAAAGTGTAAAGTTGGTCAAGAAGGTTTCTTCTTAGGCTCAAGTTTTTATACATGACTAATTAGGACCTAAGGAATCTGATGGTGAATTTTATTTCTAGATTAAACCTTGTTTGACTGGTCAATTTACGCAAAAACCCAAATTAAGTTATTAATTGGGTATGGTTCTCAATGTAGGTCAAGATGGGTTCCTAAGGTCAAATTGAAGGTTCTAAACCCTAGAGATTATTTTTCTATGAATTTTAGAGGGTTTATTCCATTTTTTCTTTGCCTTGAACCTCGTGAATTGAAGTGGGTTTGTTTTAGGGTTACAGATTATCATTTAGTTCCTTGGAATTGCGGTAGCCCTTGCTAGATCATCTCATCCCACTTTTATTCTTATTAAGTTGCTTTGACCTATGTTTGGACCCTGAATTACCCTGTATGCAGATTATACTGGTAAAATTGCATTTTTACCCCTTATGACTTGTTTTCTCCTTAAACTCATAATTCTCTGAGTTAAGCCTTTCCTTGAGTTATGTAGGAGCTTTTATCCTTTGTATTGGGTCAAAATGAGCTAGTTATGGCTCATGATGAGGTTCTCATCACGAAGTCTCACTCGAGTTTTCAGAACACAATTTTTGTGAGACGATTGGGTCTGAGGAATCTGATAGATCATTTGATAGCCCAATAATTGAGGAAACTGATCTTATTAGGGCACACATTACAGATCCAGAATCGCATTTTCTGGAGAAATCAATTCAATGCCCTAATTATCAGTTACACCCCATTGAGCTTATCGATAATTCTATTTCTGAGATAATTAGACCCAAGTCAATTCTGATTTTGCCACAGCATTTAGACTTGGAGATTTCAGACGGGGTGATTAACATGCAAGAGGTCTCGGAATTTAACATTCGGAATGAGGAGGCTAGGAGCTGGGAAGTTAATTTTTGAGGAAATGGAAGATTGAGTCGAAGGGTTACTTTTAAGCTGAAGCCATCAAATCAGAACCTTTACGACATTTGTTTCGAGGATGTCAAACTCAAGCACACATTCAATGATTATCCTTTTGAGGTTCAATTCTCTGTAACCTGACTTTTTGGTCTTGGGTTGCATCCTCATAAATCACTGGCCCGACCCCGCTTGCATTCTGATTTTAGGTTTTGGGTAATTTTTATCCAGAACCTAATATATTCTCGATTATGGGGGATGGGTCTACACCACAATCTGCTTCACATCTGTGGACCTTTGTTGACAGGTCAGAAGATTCTTCTATTTATTTTAATTCTGACCTGCACTTGTGAATTCTTCATTTCTTTTCTTTGTATAGTGTGCCTAGCTGAAGGCACTAAACTCAGCACATATACAGTTCTTTTTAATTTTCATCTTGGAGCTGACCTGACATTCATGCAATTCAGGTGCTTTCTTCACTTTTCCACTCTATTTTATCTTTTTAATACAATGAGGACATTGCATTAGATAGGCATGGGGGGGTGGATATTTATCTCTGAATTCATTCGTCAGCTCCGTAGATTTGTTTTATTTTCTTTTATTAAAAAAAAATCGGAATTAGGAAAGAGAATTTGGGTTTAAGAAAAATTTCAATCTTAGGAAATACTACATTAAGATCTGAACACAAATACCCTTCAGGTCTTTGGACATAATTAGCCTGTGTATCCACTAAAATGTGGATTTGTCTTTGAGTCCTCGCCATGTTAATTCTATTATAATTGGAATAAATAAGTTTGGGTGATAAGTACACGACTTATCAACCCACCCTCTGATTTGAGGGAATTTCTGAGTTTTAAGCATCTACACACTTTCATTGCACTGACTCGTTGTTCGGTGATTCTAACGGAATTTGGGTAGCTAATGAACCTTTTACGGTGATATGGCTGGCAAGTTATCGTGGGTAATAACCCATACGTAGGTTGTCCAGAGCCCAGTCACTGGACCTTTCTCTTTTTGCTGCCTTTAGGTAAATCTTAGACCAGGGAAGCCACCTACTTAAAAAAAAAGAAAAAAAAATCAAAAAGAAAAGGAGAAAAAAAAAAAGAAATAAGCCACACTTCGCCGCACGAGTATGGCTGGCAAGTTGTCGGTGGTAACAGCTCATCGACCGGTTGTCCAGAACCCAACTCAGTAAATGCACCAAAAATTCCCAAAACACTTAGGAAGAAGCGGAGAAGTAGAATAAACCAGGGAGATATACACTGGATTCACCCTTGTGTTGACCTCATATAAAAAAAAAAAAATAAAATAAAATAAATGTAGGGAGAAAGCTACCGGTTGTAAAGATACACCTTTAGGCAGAATTCTTTTTGAGGTCACCTAGAGGAGTAGAAATCCGAAGTCCATTCTAACTGCCGGTCAACAAGTCTATCACAATCACAATAAAATGCTTAAAACTTAGGGTTATTATCAAATCTTGGGTTAGTTAAATGGCCATAGAAAGCCACACTTAAACCCTAAAATTTGAAAATCCAAAAATATTAGAAAAGAGTAAAAAGAGAAAAAGAAATTTTTCTTTGAATAAGGCGAGGGCTTGAGGCGGTCTGCATTTTGGCTGATACCTGAGCGCTGTTGTGTCTTTGAAAGTTCAGTTCCTAAGTAGACAATTTCTTAATGATTGAAAATAACTCAGGTCCAAATAATCCAACCTAATTCTTTTATAAATAGCATATAGATTTTGCTAGGGACTAGCAAAAGATAGGCATGGGGGTATGATGTAAACACATTTACACTACTTAAAATGTCTATTTTTGCATGTTCTTAAGCATAGGATTGCATTTCATGATATAAATATTGCATAACATGCATCATCTTGCATTTAGAGTAGTTTGAATAAAATGGAGGTTAATTGTCTCCTTTTATGTGCTTGGACAGGGAAAATATTTTATCAGGGCCTCGAATCAAAGATCCAACTGTATGGATGTGATCAGGGCGACGATTGGAGTTCAACGACTCTAAGATCGCCCTAATCAGGCATCCGTAGCATCAGTTAGTGACCTGGGAACCCTAGAAGATCAAGGGCCAGGATGGTGAAAATCCACACTTCAGATGACAAATCCGACCGCACGAATGAATTCGGATTGACGATTGTAGCCCAACGACGCAAAAATCGAGTCAATCCGACATCCATGGCACCATCTACAACTTCCAGAAGATGGACGGCCAAGATGGCACCACATGGCGCCATCTCGGCCGCCCAAATGGCCGCATGCAATCTTGGCAGTCTCCGCATCCACCTTTCCCCGTGCCCGCGGTGAAGTCAGGCGCTCGACATAAACGCGACCCCAGCGCGTTGGTCAAGCGCTCTAACGCGAAGCGAGGATGCGCGTTCGAGCCTCACCACGCTGAAATTGGAGCGGTGGTGCGCCCTGATCGACCACACGATCGCGATCCAACGGCTGTGCGTGCTCAATCAAGATGACGCGCTCACGCACGCCCGCGCGTAACGAGCGATCGCACGCAGGCGGGCACGCAATGCAGCTGGTGAAGGCGCGGTTGAGGATCGTTGAACGTGCGTAGGCGTTGCGCGTGTGAGTAGCTGAGGGGGCTTTAGCGACGGTTTTATCCATCACTAAAGACCCCTCATTTATTATTTTAAAGTTGTAATGTCCATTTTGCCCCCACTCCTTGCAACTATAAAAGGAGACCCCCTCCATACGAAATTCTCATCCCTTCCTTCTCTTCTCTACCCCTCCAAAGCTCAAGAGAAGCTTGTCCCACACCTGGGATGCTTCTCGCGAGATAAAGTCTAAATTTTCGTCCCCCTTCGGAAGTGGATCCCGCGACGACGATGGCATGCTGCTTCGTTCCCGTTCTTCTGCTTCGTTCTCCTTCGTCCTACTTCGTTCTCCTTCATCCAGGCGTCCTCCCGTCTGGCTCGTCCTCCAAGCAACCGTCGAGGAGGATTTCTCTCTCCCTATTCTCTTTATTGCTTTCTAGCATAGATTTACTGCTTTCTAGTGTAGTTCTGTTCGTCCTCCAAGCAACCGTCGAGGACATTTCTCCCTCCATTCTTTTAATGCTTTCTAGAGTAAATTTATCGCTTTCTAGTGCAATCGTTTTATGCTCTCTAGTTGTAATGAACAAATCCCCCTAATGATAAATTCTCTGTTTATTCTACATCTCATTTTGATTTCTATGTGTAATATTCTCTCTCTCTTACCCTCTCTCTCTCTTCTATTTATTGTAACTAATTAGATAGTTTTAAATTGAATTACTTCGTGACAAATAAAAAGAAACGCGTAGTTTTTAAATCAAACGTCCGCCTCCCTGTGTTCGACCCGGAATTTCAATTTTGGTGTAAATTTTATTTGTTGAACATGAATTCTTCACTTTCAAGCTATAACGACAGGTTTTCCAAAACCAAACATGTTAGCGTAGTGATTCGTACTTTCAACACGTAGCACCAGATAGAGACCGAGGAACCCTAAAGATCAAGGGCTAAGATGGTATTAATCTGCACCTCATATGACAAATCCAACTGCATGAATGAGTTTGGATCGACGATCATAGCCTAATGGCACGTGAATCGGTCCAATCCGTCACCCGTGGCACCATCTACAAAACTTAGAAGATGGATGGCTTAGATGGAGCCACGTGGCGACATCATAGCCACCCAGCACTGGTCGCACCCCTCCATTCAATGTCTAAAGGCAAAGGCGTGGACGATATGGACCATTGGATCTTCATCCAACAGTCGTAAATCGCACACGCCTAATTCCTAAACAAGGCAAAGATGCCTCGCAACACATTGGTCCAGTGCCCTTCGAAGTCTCATGGGCGCACGTTCGAATTCTGCCTGGTCTCTAGATCAAGACAAGAGAGCACGCGGGCACGCCATCACAACCGTGTGATCAAGATCAAGTGGTGCAGATCAGCCGATAGCACCCACGCGCGAGTAGATGCGAAGCGAAAATGCCCGATTACATGTGGGAGCGTGGCGCTGTCGAGGGCAGTTTAAGTCGTCCGATCTCTTGATCAGATGGCTGAGCGGGTGTGAACATGCGCATGCATTTAAAGCGGTACAGGTGAGCAGGCATGTGCGATGCGTGCATGTTGACCACATTTAGGCCTTTAGTGACGGATTTATCCATCACTAAAGGTCTTGAATTAATGTTTTTGATGTTGAAATGTCCAAAATGCCCCCACTCCATGCAACTATAAAAGGAGACCCCTACCCTACGAATTTATCATCTCTTCTTCTCTTCTCTCACCCCTTCCAAAGCTCTAAGATCTTGTCCCAAAATCAGGATGCTCCTCTAGAGTAGAAATCATAATTTTTTCCACCTTCGTCCCCCTTCGTGGAGCATCCTACAGTTGTTCTCTCTCTACATTCGAGAAGTGGATCCCGCAACGACAACGATGTGCTGCTTCATTCCCATTCTTCCCACGTCGTCCTCCTTCTTCCCGCTTTGTTCCTTGTCTTCCAGGCATCATCTCGTCTGGCTCGTCCTCCAAGCGATCGTCGAGGAGGATACTTCTCTCTCCATTCTTTTTACTGCTTTCTAAAGTAGATTTACCGCTTTCTAGTATAGATTTCCCGCTTTCTAGTCGTAATGAGGAGTGTAATGAACAACTTCTGATAATGAAATCCATGTTTATTCTACATCCCTTTTGCTTTTATTTGTAATATTCTCTCTCTCTCTTCTATTTATTATTTGTTAAATAGATAGCTAGTTTTCTACCAGCTATTCTGATTCACGACAAACAAAATAAACACATATTTTTAATCAAATGTCCGCCTTCATATGTTCGACCCGGAACTTCTTATGGATTTTTCAGTATAAATTTTATTTGTTGAGCGAATTTCTTCGCGACTCGAACTACGACGGGTTTTTGAATCCAATTCCGATAGCGTAGTTTTCCACTCTCAACACCCTTCATCAGATATGGATCAGCAAGGAGAGCAACCTAATCTTGAGAAATAATTCCATGCTAAGGCGGCAATGGAATTTACTTTATTATTTTTTGTGCTTCTTTGCATTTACAGAGCACTAACCCCGCTTGTCTTTGATCACTGTCTTGCAGGTACCCTAGCATGGAGATCTAAGTGCGGTGACCAAAGTAAAGTGCGGGTAGAGTGTTTTGTAAGTGTCCCCTACATTCCCCCTCCACTAGTTGCATTTCGACACACCCATAACAAAGACTCAAACTACTTAGGTGTTTGCATAAACCCAAGGTAAACTTTGTGTCTTCTTTGCCACCTTCATCCATTTCACCCCCGCATTTTATAAAAGAAACAAAAACAAAAAGATACTTTCTGTGGGACTGATGGGAACACCATCATGAGCCATAACTAGCTCATTTAGATCCAATTAAGTCAGTAAATGCTCTTACATAACTGCCAGAGAGCCATATTTTATTGCAAAGTCATTCTGAGGGAAAGATAAGAAAATAGGGTTAAAATTGTAATTTTACCATCATATCATGAATGCAGTACAATAATAGGTTTTCCCAGGGGGTAATTAAGGGTTAGATGGTCCTAAAAGTCTAACAAGTGGGTTAGAGCAGATAGAAAAGGGTTTACACGTGTTTTGAGAATTAAATGACTTTAGAAACCCTAAAAACAGACCTGCTTAATTAACTGAGGTTCTGATCAGAATAAAATTAGCCAAAACCCTCTAAAATTCATAAATAAATATTTTCTAGGGTTTGGAATCTTCAATTTGACCATCAGAACCTGTCTTGACCCAAAATAGAGTGTCATTAAGACATTTGCCCTAATTTTGATTTTTGCATAAATTACTCTGTCAAAGTTGGTCAAAATCTAAATCTAACTTCACCATTGGATTCCTTGGGTCTAAACTAGGTTTGTACCAAAATTTGGGCCCAATCTAATATCACCTTGACCAAGTTTGCATTTTGGTCTAGTCAGATTCTTTCTATCACATTCAGACCCTTAACTTTTGAATTCTCTTACAAATAGCCCCACAACTTTTTTGTCTTCTTCACAAGCAGGTCCCCACGCCTTTTTTGGAAGGTAAAACCTCCACCGTCAAGTTTCGAGTGAGGATTTCTCTCTCGATTCTCAATCAATCCCTCCCAAAATTGATACGGGGATTCCTTGGGAAATTATCTTCCATTCGAGCCATTCCTTTGGCTCTAAGTCCTTCTCAAAAGGCCATGCGAACCTTTTAAAGGTTCGGGTATCCTATTTTGCGACTACCTTCCAAGCTTGAAACCTTCTTTCCAAGCTTGGAAGGGCTTCCTATGTCCTACAAAAGAGACACCATCGCACGACCATGTGTTTCAGCAAGTTTTAGCCTGAGAAATCCTCCTCTACTGAATCTCTGGCCTCCTTCAAACTTAGCTTCGGCGACTCCTCTCCCTTCTCCTCCTCAGGCTGTCCAACCATCAAATTGGATGGACGACTAGCTTCCCCTCATCCTTGCGAACCTCTCCTGCCAACGAGAGGTCGTGCCTCTACCTCAGTCGACGTCGCCGCCTTGCCGCACCAACCTCCTTCTCCAGCTCCGGTCGACCAATACCGGAGCCCTCCACCTCTCTACCGCGTCCCTAAGAACCTCTATCGTTCTCTCTCTCACTATACTTCTTTTCCCACTCTAGCAACACAATCATGACCACCGATTCTCCCTCAACGCCGTCACCTCCTTCCGCTCCGGTGAAGCTCTAGCGACACCTATCCACTGCGCCACCTCACGAATCTCGCCGCTACCACCCCCATCAGCTTCGCCATAACTCCACCAACTAAAGCCCTAACCTAATTCCACCTATCGCTCACTCTTACCCTCTGCTAAACTCCACACTCATCGCACCCACGTTTTGAGGTCGTACTAGCTCCTCACCTTGCCAAACACCATCGCACGACCACCATCACGTCTGTCGTCGTCCGACGATGCTACTGAGCTGGTTAAATAGGGTCGAAAGACCGTTCTTTGGATTTCAGGTTCAGGACCTTCGCAGCCATTGCCGCAGCTACTTCAAGCAAGCTTCAAGCTTGCTCCAGGGTGCCTTCACTCCAGATCGCACAGAGTCATCACATGCACATGCCCAGGTCTCCAATTAAGGGAGATACCCTCAGCAGGTGACCCAATTGAGGATGAGTTCCCTGCTGCTACAGACGTGCAAAGAAAGGTGCGACTTTAGTCCCACCTTAGAAGCTGAGAGGCGTTTGTAGCCGTATAATAGGAAAAAGTGTCTGGGGCTTATCACCTCAGACACTTGGGGGTGAGGTCCCCCGCTCACCCGTTCACCTATGCCTCGCCCGTGACCCGTCCCCTGCGGGCCTAGCACAGACCCAACCTGCCTAACCCGACTTTCACTCCTCAGCTGCGATCACGCCTGCAGCCTTGGACCCAGGTGCGCTCTAGGTCCAAAACCTGATAACTTGGTACTGTTGGAGGCTCTGGGAGAGTGTGACCTAATGAGAGAAAGAGAGGATCGTGTGTGAGGCTTGGGGGGGTTTTGCTACAGAGCATAATGGTTGACACTTAGCCGTTTGAAGAAGGATCACCCTCTGTGTGTGAAGATGAGAAGAGAAAGAAAAGAAAAGAGAAGTGAAGGCAGAAGAAGAAGAGGCACGTAGAGCTAAGGAGAGGAGACAGAAGCCTAAGAAGAAGAAGGGGAGCTGCACAGAGTAGAAAGGAAGAAGAAGAACGAAGGCTAAGGCAATAAGAAGAGGAGAAGACCTAAACCAAGAAGAAGGAAGGAAGAAGTTCTGGACAGTGTGAAGAAGAAGAAACAAGGAAAGAAGAGGACTCGCACAAATAGAGAAGAGAAGAGGAAGAGTTTAAGAAGAAGATTTCTTTAAGATTGTTAATTGATATTGTGTCTGATTTGAGCTTCTTAATTGATATTGTGCATCTCTAAACTATCATTGTGCAGAATAATTGGTGATTCAAATCACCATTTTACTCCTTTTTTTTTATAGTATTGACATTAGCTTTCATTGATATATCATTATTGATTAAAGTTTCAATCTAAATTGCTCATACTATGTTTAAATTGCAATTTTGAGATTGAATTCCATTTTGCTCCTTGTGTTAGACCTCGAACTTAAATTCGAGTAATAAATATTATTTATTTTCAAAGTGATTTCAGTTATACTACAACACAGTTTTTAAAACCTCGATTTCGCTCGCAAACATTTTGGCGTGGTTGCCAGGGTTCAACGTGCAATTCAGATCTCTTGATTGCAATATCAGGTTGGATTCTAACTTGTTACATCTCTTTTGATTGTGATCTATTTCAGGGACTCACTAAAGGAAGATCAGCCGCACATGAACCACTCCAGGGGCAGGTAAACTCCATCTACCTTCTTCTAAAACCCCTAAATCCACGAAAGCTAAAAAAGAAAAAATTAATTAGGGCTACTTGCATTCTATTCTTAGAAAAATCATCAAGTGATTAATTTGATACATTCTATTTAGACAACATCCAAATCCTGGTCTATGCACCCATTTGAAGCTAAGGTATCGAGGGCTATCACGCTCTTGTTTGAGCCCTGGGTACCACATTTTGACAAATTAAATTGGACCAAATCAGAGCCAATTAAGGATTCCAGTTTAGGATTTTAGAGACACACTTGCTTAATCAAGAATTGATCTTTCCAAAACAATGTGTGCCTAAACCTTGATTGAATTGATTTATTCAAGCAAAACCCTAAAATCAGGCTCTTGAATTCATTTGAACACTAAAAGAGGGACCTAAATTTCTCAAAAGGACAATACAGGTGAAGTTGACCCACCTTGTTGGGTTAACCATTCTTCAAATTAGGTCACTTTTTCACAAAAACATCTTAAAAGTTCAAGTGAAATCATAAGCACCCTTGCTCTTAATTAAAACTGGTAGACTTAAGAGGTCAAGTCCCCATTCTGGTCTACTTGGATCATTAGTGACAACAGAGGTCGGGTGGGGGAAACCCTATAACTCGTGGGGGTGCTCTACTGTGTAGGGGTCTTTGCGGGACCCTCCCTTTGTGGCTACCTGATAGCGATTTCATGCGGTTTGTTAAATACGTCGTTGTAACGCGCAAAATCGATCAACTCTTAAATTTATATCCCAGATAGGGGAGTATCTAGGGTCGTCCAAGGAGGCAAAAATTGCAAAATTAATCCTCTTGCTTACAGATAGATCTCAACTTTCTTTTTGATATTTTTCAATATGTAATTTTTTTTTTGTATTTTGAAAAGACGAGGGCAAAATGCGAATTGTAACGAAAAGTACTAACACCTACAAATGCTTAACTAAAATTTAAAAGATAGAAATATCTTCTTCCTAAGCTCACTCTATGCAAGTGGAGGCCTAGAGTAATTAGGAAGAAGAGGTGAAACAAGTGCTAGAACCAAAAGTAACAACTGCAATAAAAAGCTAAAAGAAGGCAATTTGATTGAGTAGAATGAGTGTTCTTTTCAAGGACAAGTAGAGGAATGCTTCTACTAGAACTTAAACAAATATAAAAGCAAGAAAAGAAACACAAATCCTCTTGCAACAATGGTGAAGAAGGGCATCTTCTTTCTCCAAGCCTAGCTGCTCCTTGGCTTGAAAAGAGAGCCTCCTTCTTCTCCTTCCTTGAGAGCTCCTCCAAGGTGGAAGCTACCACCTTTAATGCTCTCTCCAAGGGGTGGGCGTGCACCACCCTCAAAAACTCCTCCAAGGTGGTGTGACCACCTTCAAGATCTCCTCCAAGATCTTCCTTGCCTGGCTTCTCCTTTGGCTGGCGTGACCCAAGAGAGAAGGGAAGAGGGGAAGGCACCAAGGGGACAGAATATCCCCTTAATCTTCTTCTTCTTCTTCTCTCTTGGACGTGGGCTTCTTGGTGGAATATGAGAGTGAAATTGCTAGCCAAGGATGGCTTGAATGGTGGTGGGTAGTGGTCTTTTTATAGGGTAGGATGGGGGGTTAGGGTGCCCCTTGAAATGGAGGGCTAGGATGGAAGAATGGAGGTGGTTGGTGATCCTATGGCTAAGGAGAGTTGGCGCCAACCCAAGAGGTGTTAAAGGGGGTAGTTATGGTGGTGTTGGTGTCTTTTGGTGGTGGAGAGACACCACCATGTTGGCGCCAACATGGGGTCTTCTAGAAGGGGGGTTAGGTGGATGGTGGAGATGGGTTCAAGGGTGATTGTGTGGTGGAGATGAGGGGAGATTTTGGAGGGAAAAGTGGCGCCATTAAGGGGTGGTTATGGGTAGTTTTTGGCGCCACTTTTAGGTGTCTTTTGGAGGTGGTGGGTAGGTTAGGTTGGTGCCAAGTAGGTTAGCTTATGTGGAGCTTAGGTGGAGCTAGTTGGGTGGAGTTGGTAGGTGGTTTTTTTGGGGTGGTACAAGCCAAGGAAGTTGGAGCATAGCTAAGCTAAGCTAAGCTAAGCTAGCTTAGCTAATGGAGGAGTAGAGGAGAAGGTGTTGGAGCTAGGGTTTGGAGGAAGGAGCTGAGGAGAAGAAGTCTGGAGCTGGAGCTGGAGCTGGATGCTGCTGAAGAGGCTGGCATGGGGCTACTCTAGCTGGCTTAGCTTGCTAGTTCTTTGCTAGTTGCTAAGCCAAGCTAAAGTGAGCTAGCTTCTACCAAAATGAGCTGAGGTGAGCTAGGTCTGGTGCTCCCGGGGAGAATCAAGCTGGTTGAGGCAGCTAAGGTAGCTTAGCTCAACTGAGATGAGCTAAGCTGAATCCCCGGGAGCTGGACTTGAGCTTCCTGAGCTGAGATGAATTCTTCTTCAGCTGGCTGGAGTTGAGTGGAGCTGGATGTAGCTGGATCTGAGCTGGGGTGAACTCCTGTCAAGTCAGCTGAGCTAGCTAGAGCTCCCTGTGGACTAGTGGGAGCTGAGATGAGCTAGACTCAGCTAAGTTGAGCTGGATCTGAGCTGACTTGAGCTAGGGTGAGCTAAGGTGAACTCTCTTGAGCTGCCATCCAGCTAGGATTAGCTGAATGGAGCTGGGACGAGCTAACCCTAGTTCAAGTGAGCTAGGTTCCGGCTGTGGTGAGCTGGATCGAGCTGAGTTCCAACTAATCTGGGCTTCTCCTTCACCATTTTCCTTCTTGAGTGCTAGGATTTTAAGGATCTGTATATCTGTACATCCCTAACACTCACGAAAACATATTAAAAGACAAATAAAAAATGCAATGTATGCCTAAATGCAGCCCAAAAACCCATTTGCGGAGTAAAATCCTAAGAGCTAGGTTAGTTTTAATGCATAAGAATGATGCTAAACTGGCGTTTATCACACTCCCATGCTTATCTTTTGCTAGTCTCTTAGCAAAACTTTAATTTTTTTGGAAAATGGAATTTTTGGGAAATCTAATTTTTTGACTTTTGAGGAGAAAAAGAGATTAAGGGACCTTGGTAGATTAAAACACAAGAGGTACGAGATTTGTTGATGATAAACATTAGGATTTGTTTTTTGGATCCAACCATTAGATAGAACGGGATCAATATATCCTCCAGAAAATTCACAAATTAACCCCTTGTTAATTCAGATGACTTGAAATGTTTGTTTTTAGGATTTTTTTGGCTCGTGAATCTGATTCGCAACTTGCAAATTCCTTTAAAACCTTGTGTCTGTGCTTGTGAAAAGCCAACATTTATAAGGACGTGTTATTATTATTATTATTATTTTTTTTCTCTCCCCCATGCTTATTTTTAGCTTAGTCTTACAACAGATGTGTCGGGATCATCATTCCCGTTACCATTCCTCGAGGGGGCTTTGGCGCCAGTACTTCGGGATAGCACTGTCCATGACACCACCCAGGAGCTCACAACCCCAAAACACGATGCGGTGAAAAGGGGCGCTCCAAGCAAACTCAAGCTCTTGCTCCGACGCTACAGGTAGAGCACCGTCCAAGACACTTGAGCTGCTAAAATGCGCTTTAATGCTCCATCTAAAGATATGAAATATAGATATAGAGCAGCGCCGAGGCGTAACATGTTGACATCGCGTCCTCAAAGAAGGTATTTTCCTTCTTTTCGGCGGTGGGAACTCAAACCAATGATCTACTTCAGACTTTTACTAAATCCAAACAAGGGAGTTTTCCAAATTTTTAGTTGTTTTTATGTGTTGGCTTGTGTGTGAAAATAGACACAAGAAGTTTCTCGAGAATCGCAAGTTTTTGAGTCAAAAACTAAGTCAAATACTTTCCATATTACAAAATAGGATCAAGTCTCCTGAACTATCATGAGTTTAGGTGGAATTTTAGAGAAGGATATCTGATCTAGTCTAAAATAGACCATGGAATTCTAATGATCAGATCCAAATCCTCATCCTTAGTTTGTTAAAGATTAAATCCCATTGTACCAGAAGTGAATTTTTCGACCTTAGTCCCGATTTCAAAATTTTTTCTCAAAAAGTTTTCAATATATATATATATATATATATTATTTTTTTTTGGGTATGCAAGCAGGAAAGAAAATTGCATGTTTTTAGGTTTTGAACATCCTGAATCGATCGTAAAAATTTAAAAACACCCCCCCATGCTTAAGATATGTCATGTCCTCATGCATTAGGAGGGAAAAGGGATCACCTTAGTGATGACGGTAGGGTTTAGGATGAACAAAACCTGGAAAAAGAAGAAAAAAGGAAAGCAAGAAAATGATGGGTTACCTCCCATCCAGTGCTATCTTTTACGCCATTCAGCTGGTCGTGATGTGCACTAGTGATCAAGGGTGGCTGGCTCAGTAAAATTAAAAGATTCAGATGGAATTTTAGGCGCATGGTCAAAATAGGGCTTTAAACGCTGGTCATTGACTTGAAATATCGAATTAGTTTTTGGATCAAAAAGGTCAACAGCGTCGTATGGATATGTTTTATGGACAATAAAGGGGCCGATCCATTTAGATTTTAATTTGCCAGGAAAAAGACGTAATCTCGCATCGAAAAGCCAAACACGTTGATTAACGTCAAAGTGTTTCCGAACAATATATTTATCGTGAAATTTCTTTGTTCGGTCTTTATAAATCCTCTCATTTTCATAGGAAAAATTACGTAATTCTTCCAATTCAGTTAATTGTAATTTTCTATGGTTACTGGCGTCAGATAAATCCATATTAAGTTGTTTTATTGCCCAAAAAGCCCTATATTCTAATTCTACCGGGAGATGGCATGCCTTCCCGAAAACCAGACGGAAGGGAGACATGCCAAGCGGAGTTTTAAAAGCGGTACGGTAGGCCCATAAAGCGTCGTCCAATTTGGTGGACCAATCTTTACGGTCGAGCCTAACCGTCTTTTGTAGAATATTTTTAATTTCCCGATTAGAAACTTCAGCCTGGCCATTAGTTTGGGGGTGATATGGTGTGGAAATTTTATGATTAACCCTGTATTTAGAAAGGAGGTGACGGTATTGTGAGTGGGTGAAATGTGAGCCTCCGTCACTGATAATGGCTTTTGGTATGCCGAATCTTGAGAAAATATTTTTCTTAAGAAATTCGACAACCACACGGTGATCACTTGTGCAGGTGGGTATTGCTTCTATCCATTTAGAAACATAGTCTACTGCGACTAATATGTACAAATACCCACCAGAGTTGATGAACGGTCCCATGAAGTCAATGCCCCAAACATCGAAAATTTCAACCTCTAAAATAGGATTAAGGGGCATCATATCCTTTCGAGTCATGTTGCCGATGCTCTGGCAATGCACACAGGACCGAACGAAGTCATGAGCATCTTTGTGCAAGCTGGGCCAATAAAATCCTGCATTAAGGATTTTAGCTGCAGTTTTCTTGCCCGAAAAATGTCCACCACAGGCCATTGAGTACAATGTGTTAAGATATCATGTATTTCAGAATCGGGGACACATCGTCGAATGACCTGATCGGCACAAATGCGGAAAAGGTCGGGCTCCTCCCAAAAATAATATTTAATATCAGCAAAGAACTTATCCCGTTTTGTTTTTGGCCAATCAGTGGGGATTTGTTCTGTTGCTAAGTAGTTTGCAATGGGTGCAAACCAAGGGAGGGTTGCAGCAGCTAAAATACTTTCATCAGGGAACTGATCTGGCGGAGTCATTATGTCATTCGTCATAAGACGAGAGAGATGGTCGGCCACTACATTGTGCAATCCCGCCTTATCCTTGATTTCCAGGTCAAATTCCTGGAGCAGCAGAATCCAACGGATAAGGCGGGGTTTCGCATCTTTCTTTGTCAGCAAATATTTAATTGCTGAGTGGTCTGTATAAACAGTGACACGTGACCCCAACAGATAAGATCTAAATTTTTCTAAGGCAAATACAATGGCAAGAAGTTCCTTTTCAGTAACCGTGTAATTCCGTTGTGCATCATCAAGGATTTTGCTAGCATAATAGATCACAACGGGCTTCTTGCCAATTCTTTGCCCTAGAACGGCCCCTACAACAAAATCTGAGGCATCTGTCATTAATTCAAAGGGACTGTTCCAGTCAGGTCCCTGCAATATTGGCGCCTCAGTAACCTCTTTCTTCAACCTCAAAAAACTCTCCAGGCACTTATTATTAAAATCAAATGGCTGGTCTTTAGTAAGAAGCTGACTTAAAGGCTTGGAGATTTGGGAAAAGTTTTGTATGAATTGACGATAGAAACCCACATGACCCAAAAAGGATCTGATTTGTTTGACAGTAGTGGGCGGTGGGAGCTTAGATATAGCATCTATTTTTTCTTTATCTACCGCGATTCCTTGTTTAGAAATAACATGGCCCAAGACAATACCTTCTTGGACCATGAAATGACTTTTTTCCCAGCTGAGGACCAGATTAACTTCTATACACTTTTGGAGGGTTCTTTCAAGATTTTTGAGGCAATGGTCAAAAGAATCTCCAAAAACAGAGAAGTCATCCATAAAAACTTCTAGACATTCACCTACCAGGTCTTAAAAATTTCAAGCATGCACCTTTGAAAAGTCGCAGGTGCGTTGCAAAGACCGAAGGGCATTCTTCGGAAAGCAAAGGTTTCGAAGGGGCAGGTGAAAGTTTTTTTGTCCTGGTCCTCAGGATGAACCGCTACTTGATTATAGCCGGAATAACCATCCAAAAAACAGTAAAATTCCCATCCGGCTAACCGCTCCAAGATTTGATCAATAAAAGGGAGCGGGAAATGATCCTTCTTGGTGGCGGTGTTTAATTTTCGATAATCTATACACACGCGCCAAGAAGAAGCGGTTCGAGTGGCTATATTCTTCCCCTTTTCATTGGTGACAACTGTTAGTCCAGCCTTTTTGGGGACAACTTGAGTTGGACTAACCCAGGAGCTGTCAGAAATGGGGTAGATGATATCAGCATCCAGCCACTTAATAATCTCCTTTTTTACCACCTCCTGCATAATAGGATTCAAGCGCCTTTGTGGTTGGCGAGAGGGGCGAGAATCGTCCTCTAAAAATATACGGTGCATACAATAGGACGGATGAATGCCTTTAAGATCAGAAAGGGTCCAGCCAATAGCTTTTCGATATTTACTCAAAACCTGGAGAAGTTTGTGCTCTTGTGCCCCGGTGAGTCCAGAATTTATAATCAGGGGCAGGGTCTGATTTGGACCCAGGAAAACATATTTAAGTGAATCGGGCAAAGGTTTTAATTCCAATTGTAGGCCCGGTTCCGAAAGAGTTTCTGCTTTGTGGGTTAGAGGTGAGGTGAGAGTGAAAGGGTCAGCTGGAATGTTAGCTGGTCGTGTGGTTGAGGTGGAAGGGTGAGAAAAAATAGATTGTTCAGGAACCGTATTTACAGCAAAACAGGAACCTAATTGGGAAATCTGCAATGTTTCCTCCACAATGTTTTCTATTTCTGAATCCGAATCATCAAAGAAATCTGGTTCCTGGAATCGCCTAGAGGCTTGAAAAATGTCTAGGGTTACAGATTCACCGCCACACATGATCTTCATCTTTCTAGAATCACAATCAATATTGGCGCGGGCGGTGGCTAAGAATGGTCTTCCAAGAATAATGGGGGCAAACTTAAGTGCTTCAGGTACCTCTATGTCCAGGACTAAAAAGTCTACTGCGAATAGACAATCTTTGACCCGGACAAGAACATCTTCAACAATTCCCCTTGGTTTAATCGTAGATCGATCGGCTAATTGGAGAGTAACCTCAACAGGTTTCAATTCACCGATCTTAAATTCCTCAAAAATAACTGTGGGGATAAGATTAATTGAGGCACCAAGATCCAGCAGAGCGCGATCAAATGAGGTATCATTAATGATAACTTGGATTAGGGGGGCGCCGAGATCTTTTCTCTTAAGAGGCAGTCGGCTCTGCACAACTGAGCTAAGTGTGTCTGGAAGAATTACCTTTCCTAAATTCTTGGGCTGCCTTTTTGGAGTACATAAATCTTTTAAGAATTTTTCATAGGCAGGGATATACTTAATGGCATCTAGAATAGGGATATTAATTTCTACTTGCCCAAATAAATCCATTAATTCCTTCTCAGTGGGCTCAGATTTTGTTTTTTTCTTTTTTGAAGAGTGGAGGGCTTGTGGAAATGGGGCAGGGTTTCCCTGTTTTGCGTGAATTGGTTCCTGAACAATAGGAGGGGAAGAGTTAATCTGTGTGTCATTAGAGCGGGTTTCTTTAACAGGCAGGGTATTTTGAGCGGTTTTCCCATTCCTCAAGGTAACTGCATTTGCAGTCTGGTTGTTTCTAGGATGAGGACGGGGGGCCAGGCTGTTATTGAAACCCGGCAGATGCTGAGGTGCTGGTTGAATAGGTTGACTGTGATATCCACCTTGGAATTGATTCCTTTGATTATTTGGGTTGGGCATGGGTTGGGATGGTAAATTCCCAATAGGTCGATGATCAGGAGTAACCTTAACTTGTTGTTGTAAATTGGTAACCATGCGGGTTACTTCTGTCATTTGAGTCTGCATTCCTTGCAGAGTTTTCATGACCTGATTATTAATACCATCCTGGGATGGTCCGGGTTGACACAAAGGTTGCCCATAATTCCCAAAATAGTTTTGTTTGGGAAAAGGAATCGGATTCGGGTTTTTCCAGGAGTGATTTGGGTTAGTCCTCCAATTTTGATTGGAAATGTTGGAGGGGTTTCTAAATTGCTCCTGGAGAGCATAAATATTTTCCGAGGTGGAATCAAAAATATTTTGGTCAAAATTCCCGGTTAAATCTTGCGGGAAATCAGCCGGAAATTGCTGGTCAGCAGATGTGGCATCGATATTGTGTAGATTCTCTCTTCGGAGAATGTGTGGGGGGTTAGTGTGTGGAGAGTGGACGTGTGGAGCTTGTTTGTTTGTGAGCTTTTCTTCTATTTTCTTTTGGTGAATTTGCATCTGGTCCAGTCGTTGAGCTAACATATATAAATCATCTTGTGTGACTGGAACAGAGGTGGTTTTGGAGTCAATTTCATGGACTCCGTGTCTGGGGTTTTGTGATCTGCCAAAAGTGTCCATTGAAGTCATGTTAAATGAGTTTTCACTCATTTCTTCAAAGAGAAGATAGGCACTTTCGACGTCTTTGTTAAGAAAATTGCCTCCACATGAGTCATCCACAAATCGTTTTAATTGATCTTCTAAGCCATGATAGAAGATCTGCACTAGCTGCCATTGTGGAATTTCATGGTGGGGACAACTTCTTAGAAGTTCCTGAAATCTTTCCCAGGATTCATGGAGGGGTTGACCAATTTTTTGTTGAAAGGTCGTTATAGATCTTCTTAATGCATTTGTTCGACCGATCGGAAATTTTTTTTTAAGAAAAGCACTTTTTAATTGGGGCCAGGTGGTAATAGGACGCCCAACTGTTCTAAACCAATGTGATGCTTTGTCTTTGAGAGAGAGAGGAAAGAGTCTCATTAACCACATGTCTTCCTGCACATTGCGGGAACGAGTGGTTTGAGCGAGGACAGTTAATTCCTCAAGATGACAAAAAGGGTCCTCTCTTGGAAGACCATGAAAATGCTTGATAAGGTTTAGAATAGCGGGTTTGATTTCGAAATCCCCTTGTGGTATGACCACCCCTGGTCTTTCCTCATAATTGGAAGGATCATAGAAATCCTTAAGAGGAACGACAGGCTGTTGGAGAGGTGGTGGATTTTGTCCTTGATTAGCTAGGTTCGTGACAGTCCTAGCTAGATCTTCTTGATTTTGTTGTAGTCGAGCCAAATGGTCGACCATTAATGTAAAGGGATTTGTATTATGGGTTATAATTGGAGGGCCACCTGGCCCTGCTGGTATTTCTGGTTGCTCCAAGTTAGGAAGGTGAGGGAGGGTGGAGTCAGCTTGTGGGTCGGCTAACGGGTTAGAAGTGGAAGCAGAATTTTTTTGACGGCTTCCTAGGTTTTCCATTTTTTTAGAAGACGAGGGGGAAGAAAACAATGATTTCTTGCTGCGGGGGGCGAAATCAGATGATCCCTCGAGGTGTGGCTTTTGGGACCGTCGCCCGTGCATGCACTACTTGGAAGACTTGGAGGGGAGGAGAAGAGATAGAGATGAGAGAAAGTGTGCAAATCAAACAAACAAACTAGACCTAACTTAAATGTGACTCCCTAATAATAACCTAAGACTTGGTCTATATAGGAAATAAGTAGTCAATAGTGAATACCCGTTCTATCAACAAATCTAGCCAAGTTGCTTAAGGGGAGGTTTGGGCCCAAACGTTTCCCAGGGAAGACCCTAGGTGCTTGTACAAACCCGTGCCTGGTCGTTTGACACAACCCCTCAGCCTGAACACCAGATACAGATGATAGAATTGGTATTAACTAAAGAGAACTTAAGACCTAAATAGCAAGCCTAAGTTGATAAAGCCTTAGCGGTCAAGTTGCTACAAGTTTCAATTAGGTCTAGGATGCTATAGTGCACACGGAATGTGGAGGGCGTTTATTGGGTTGTTGCCCTATTATTTGATTTTTTTGTGTGTGTGCAAGAATTGGAGAGTGGCTCCAATGAAAATCAAGTTGTCACACTATTTTTATGTATTTTTGTCTTTTAGGATTTGATTTAATTAAATGAGTTTTAGGGTTTTCCTCTTTAAGTTTTCAAACAAGTTTGAAAGTTCACAATCAAAGGAAATTCAAGTTGTATGTGTGATTGTATATTTCCTTTAATTGAGTCTCTAAAAAGAAAGAAGAAACCCTAAGCTAATTTTCCCTAAGACAGAAATTTTACTACCAATGAATTATTTTTAGGCTTTCAGAATTAAGTAGTGGTCCAAACAAGTCAAACAACACCATTAATTTGAATAAAATCAAACAAGGTTTCCAAAAAAGATTTTTGAAAGATTTTAAGAATTTGTTTGATAATTATTTTAAATTTTTAATTGTACTGGTGTCAAAGTCCAGAAATGATACCCATGGGTATTGTGGACTTTTCAGTATTACCACTGACCTCAGAAAATTTTTGTGATTTTATATGATGTGTAAAATTTCACAAGGATTCCAGAAAACTAAAATTCACAAAAATTGGATGAGTATAAAAATTCTAAAAATTTGCAGATAGTAGCAAAACAAGAAGATTAAAGGGTGTGACCCCTCTGCAATCCACGAATTTTTAAAAATTAAATACAAATCCAATTGATCTGAAATTTGGAACAAATGTTCCAAACTTAATTGGGAATCACTCTATGAAATTTTATGATTTTAGGAGGCCTGTGATGTTAGGAATCGATTTTTCAAGTCCGGACAGAAATCTAGACCCGAAAAATAGAACACCAATACTTGCAATGGAGTGGTGTTAAAGAAGCATACAAGCAAACAATGGATTTTATAATGCACCACTCCACTTAATTAAGTTTTTTGGGATCCTGAAAGCCAAGTTTAATATATTTTTGGTAGTTTTAATTAATTATGTGACCAGAAAGAGGAACCAACCTGAATTTCGCGGGAAGAAAAGGAACTTTGAGCTCTCGCTTCCAGATTCCCGCCTTCCCGCTGTAGTTCCTGCACACACAAAAGAAAAAAAGAGAAGGGGATGAGATCCACTTCAAGCAAGAGAAAATTAATTAATGCAAAGCCGTGCCTCCCCGGCAACGGCGCCAAAAAGTGATAGTGATTTCCCGCGGTTTGTTAAATACGTCGTTGTAACGTGCAAAATCGATCAACTCTTAAATTTATATCCCAGATAGGGGAGTATCTAGGGTCGTCCAAGGAGGAAAAAATTGCAAAATTAATCCTCTTGCTTACAGATAGATCTCAACTTTCTTTTTGATATTTTTCAATATGTAATTTTTTTTTTGTATTTTGAAAAGACGAGGGTAAAATGCGAATTGTAACGAAAAGTACTAACACCTACAAATGCTTAACTAAAATTTAAAAGATAGAAATATCTTCTTCCTAAGCTCACTCTATGCAAGTGGAGGCCTAGAGTAATTAGGAAGAAGAGGTGAAACAAGTGCTAGAACCAAAAGTAACAACTGCAATAAAAAGCTAAAAGAAGGCAATTTGATTGAGTAGAATGAGTGTTCTTTTCAAGGACAAGTAGAGGAATGCTTCTACTAGAACTTAAACAAATATAAAAGCAAGAAAAGAAACACAAATCCTCTTGCAACAATGGTGAAGAAGGGCATCTTCTTTCTCCAAGCCTAGCTGCTCCTTGGCTTGAAAAGAGAGCCTCCTTCTTCTCCTTCCTTGAGAGCTCCTCCAAGGTGGAAGCTACCACCTTTAATGCTCTCTCCAAGGGGTGGGCGTGCACCACCCTCAAAAACTCCTCCAAGGTGGTGTGACCACCTTCAAGATCTCCTCCAAGATCTTCCTTGCCTGGCTTCTCCTTTGGCTGGCGTGACCCAAGAGAGAAGGGAAGAGGGGAAGGCACCAAGGGGACAGAATATCCCCTTAATCTTCTTCTTCTTCTCTCTTGGACGTGGGCTTCTTGGTGGAATATGAGAGTGAAATTGCTAGCCAAGGATGGCTTGAATGGTGGTGGGTAGTGGTCTTTTTATAGGGTAGGATGGGGGGTTAGGGTGCCCCTTGAAATGGAGGGCTAGGATGGAAGAATGGAGGTGGTTGGTGATCCTATGGCTAAGGAGAGTTGGCGCCAACCCAAGAGGTGTTAAAGGGGGTAGTTATGGTGGTGTTGGTGTCTTTTGGTGGTGGAGAGACACCACCATGTTGGCGCCAACATGGGGTCTTCTAGAAGGGGGGTTAGGTGGATGGTGGAGATGGGTTCAAGGGTGATTGTGTGGTGGAGATGAGGGGAGATTTTGGAGGGAAAAGTGGCGCCATTAAGGGGTGGTTATGGGTAGTTTTTGGCGCCACTTTTAGGTGTCTTTTGGAGGTGGTGGGTAGGTTAGGTTGGTGCCAAGTAGGTTAGCTTATGTGGAGCTTAGGTGGAGCTAGTTGGGGGGAGTTGGTAGGTGGTTTTTTTGGGGTGGTACAAGCCAAGGAAGTTGGAGCATAGCTAAGCTAAGCTAAGCTAAGCTAGCTTAGCTAATGGAGGAGTAGAGGAGAAGGTGTTGGAGCTAGGGTTTGGAGGAAGGAGCTGAGGAGAAGAAGTCTGGAGCTGGAGCTGGAGCTGGAGCTGGATGCTGCTGAAGAGGCTGGCATGGGGCTACTCTAGCTGGCTTAGCTTGCTAGTTCTTTGCTAGTTGCTAAGCCAAGCTAAAGTGAGCTAGCTTCTACCAAAATGAGCTGAGGTGAGCTAGGTCTGGTGCTCCCAGGGAGAATCAAGCTGGTTGAGGCAGCTAAGGTAGCTTAGCTCAACTGAGATGAGCTAAGCTGAATCCCCGGGAGCTGGACTTGAGCTTCCTGAGCTGAGATGAATTCTTCTTCAGTTGGCTGGAGTTGAGTGGAGCTGGATGTAGTTGGATCTGAGCTGGGGTGAACTCCTGTCAAGTCAGCTGAGCTAGCTAGAGCTCCCTGTGGACTAGTGGGAGCTGAGATGAGCTAGACTCAGCTAAGTTGAGCTGGATCTAAGCTGACTTGAGCTAGGGTGAGCTAAGGTGAACTCTCTTGAGCTGCCATCCAGCTGGGATTAGCTGAATGGAGCTGGGACGAGCTAACCCTAGTTCAAGTGAGCTAGGTTCCGGCTGTGGTGAGCTGGATCGAGCTGAGTTCCAACTAATCTAGGCTTCTCCTTCACCATTTGCCTTCTTGAGTGCTAGGGTTTTAAGGATCTGTATATCTGTACATCCCTAACACTCACGAAAACATATTAAAAGACAAATAAAAAATGCAATGTATGCCTAACCTAATTTATGCCTAAATGCAGCCCAAAAACCCATTTGCGGAGTAAAATCCTAAGAGCTAGGTTAGTTTTAATGCATAAGAATGATGATAAACTGGCGTTTATCACTACCCAGGTAATTCTCAAGTGGACGGCTTTCTGACTAAGGGGTATCATCCACCCCGAACCTCTATAGTCATCCAAAATTTTTTGGGTGTCTTGATTGGGTCTATCACATTCTACCTCTCATCTACTCCATCGGTGCATGTTCGGGAGGAGGTCTCTAAGACCATCCATGAGGCCTCCTTTAGCTACTCATTCCTATCTAGGCCAAGCCTCGACCACCTTGTTTGTGCAACAACCCAATCCAATCGATATCCCTTCTGATTCATCTAAACCTAATTCTCCTTCACCCATCATCATGGCACAACCAGCAGAAGAAAATAATCTTGAAAATCAACTTCAGTGCCTCAATGATCTATTCCAAGCCTTTGTGAATCCACCGCAGCGTCTAATGATGCGAGATCACTACAATTCCACTGCGGTGGCAATCGAACCTCGAGTACAAATCCCCGTTGAAGGTTCGGACACTGAACTCAAGCCCAACATGATTCATGCCATTCCCAAATTCCATGGGTGTAATTCCGAAGATCCTTTCCAGCATATCAAGCAACTCAAGCATCTGTTCCAGACCTTCGGGTCAGAAGCTCAAAATCGGGATGTCCTACTTGATTAGCCCATATTTGTGAGCTATTTAAGTATTTAAGTGCCTAGACATTAGGTTAATTCTAACATTTATTTAGCATAAATTAGGATGTAAATAGATTAATTCATATTTCTAATTCAATTACATAATTCATGCATCTTATTCATATTTAAATGCATTTAGAATTAACTTAGAATTGCATTAGTTAACTAATTAGGTACATTGCATGCATTAATTTAGGTTAACATAAAAGTTGAGGGTTTGTATATAAATAACCATAATAATTTATCATTATTTTTTATTCTTCTACGTGCAACGGCTGCATTTCTTCCTCCAGCTGCTGCAGTGAAGAACCCAATCAAGGAGGAGCGGATGTGTTGGATCTGATCGGGCAGCTGATTTCAAAAGAGAGGAGGCAGCCGAGCTCACTAGGCCTCCACCACCGACCCACCACTATGCAGAGAGTTCTTCTCTCTTCCATTCCACACCGCCGACCTCAACCGTGGTAGCGAGTCTCCACCACCGTGGGCGTGTGGTGTGACAGGCCACATCGCCATCCGGAGCTCGTCCGCATTACCGTGAGCACCTCAACGTGCATCTCCCTCGCCGTCGTCACCAACAACCACCACCGCAACCACTGCATTTTCATCTTCTCGGTCAGTTAAGATGTCCGGGAAATTTCCCGGACGTCTGAAGCTTTGACCTCCCCACTCCAGCAGCAACCACACTCGCCCACTTCACTGCCAACTGCCTGCCCTCGCCCACTCACCTGAAGCGCCAGCCCTCATACGTGCACTCCATGCTCGCATCACACTTCCAGTGCCAACCGCCTGCACTTTGCAGTACGTGCACCCACCGCCAACAGCAGCACACCCGCGCCCACCGCCAACAACAGCACACCCGCGCCTCTTGCCTCTAGCGCCTCCCGCCTACAGCCTTCCCACGCCTGCAGCCTCCCCGCCTGCAGCAACACCACCTCCAGTGCACCACTCATGCACACAGCAGGCGCGCGCTCCTCCCTACGCGTGCATCTGGCTGCACAAGTGTGCTTGCAGACCGTGCACAGCCTGCAGCACTTCTCCAACACGCTCACGCCTACCGCCTGTTGCAGCACTCCCCGCTCATCTACAGCGTGCCCGCGCCTTCTAGCAGCAGCTGCAGCCTTCCCGCGCCACACCTATTGTTGACGCGCGAAACTCGATCATGTTTTAACAGTTAATTACGTCGTAGTATAGGTGATCAAGCGTCGTCAACAAATAAAAGTTTTATTACTCGAAAACCGGAGTATCCGAGGTCGAACACAGGGAGAAATTGGAATTCATTGCTAATCTCTAGAATGTAATTGAACACTTTAATTACTCAAAACTTTAATTCAAATATAAATGCATGAGTTTGAAAAGTAATTGAGGTAAAAAGAAAGAATTGGACGTCTGATCATGGGATCAGACATCTTAAAAATGTGTTTCCCTTCTTTGATTCTTCTTTGTGCTTGTTCTTTCTCTTCTGCAGTGCTTCTTGCTTTTCTTCTACCTTTGCTTCCTTCTATTTTCTTCTGTCTTCTACGGGTCTTCTTACTTGTCTCTGCTTCAGTTCCTCTTCTTCTGCTTGTCTTCTATTTCTTTTCTTCTTCAGTTCTTCTTCTTTTTTTACTTCGCCTCTTCCTTCTCTTTACAATGGCTTCCTTCTTCATTTTTGCCTCTCTGTTTGCCTTCTACTTCCTTCTCTTCTTCCCTTGCTAGCAGCAGCTAAGTGTTTGCTTCATTCCTTCCTTCTTCCTTCCCTGCACAACCACAGCAAAGCACAAAGCCTAACCTTCTACCCACACCCGCGCGTCTCTCTCTCTATAAACCACTCTAAGGATGCTCTCCCAGGAACCAGGTAAACGGGTCGGATCGCGCGCCTGTGACCAGGTGCACCGGCGTGATGGTGGTGCGCTAGGTGTGCTCAGGGTAGTGTCGGATTGCGCCATATCCGTGAGGTGAAACCACGGACGAGGCGCAGTGACATGGGTGAGGGACCTCACCCCAAGTGTAACTGGAGGCGAAGAGCGTATTTCATAAAATCAATATAAAGGATATCAGTGCGTCGTGAGTTACCAATGTGGGACTAAAGCTCCCGGCCTTCTCTCGCGCGCACCCATAGAAATCCTTCCTACAATTGCCACTACTGCGGACTCTGTTGTGTCGCTCGTTGGACCCCTTGGCTTCGCAAGGCCTGCCCAAGTCAGCTGTTCCTGGAATCTTGCAATCTTGAAGCCCAGAGCGAGCGTGGAGCTTCCTCAAGTTGCCGTCAATGGCGGCCGGGGCGTGGAACCTGTCAGACACGAAAAGAGCCTCGCGGCCTAATCAGATCACCGGGGAACCTTCGCCGTGTCACGGCGAAGGTGAAGAGCTAGGTGGCAGACCACGAGGTGGCCTAGGCGTGCGTGCCTAGGTCGCCCTGTGGCCGGATGGATGGGTGCGTTCGGGGGACTGTTGTGGAGGTGTAGTGGGACTGTGGATGGGCGGCAGTTGCTCAGTGAGGTGAGGCAGAGGTAATGTGATGGTCGACAAGGCGTGTGGGGCTGCGGAACGATGGGAGCACCTCGTCGGAGGTTGGCTGGAGATGAGGAAGGTGATGGTGAATAGCGGCGGTTGAGGGGTTTTTGATGAAATAGAATGAGGGAGATGAAAGAGGGGATAGAGGAGAATAGTTTGAACCTAACTAAAGGGACGAGGAGGCGGACGGCATTATCTGCTGTCGCCGGAGAAGAAGACGCCCAGTGGGGGAAGACGACGGCGACGATAGGGCTAGGGCAGCACGCACGGTTGTTGTGCAACGTGGAGGAGGATGAGGAAGACGGCTCTGCCACTGGTTTTGTGGCAGAGTGAAGAGGAAGGGGAGGGGGCTCGTCGGACCTCTCTGGAAACCTTGGTCGGAGAAGGAGATGAATTTGAGGTGGAATCCCGACCAAGTCAAGCTGAGGAGATGCGGCCGGAGTTAGGGTTTAATTTATAGGTGTTTAGCCGTGCTTCTGGTGCGTGGAGGGCATGCCTTCTATCACTGACGTCTCGCCGGAGATGAAAGATGGTTAGATACCCAAATCTCTCATGCGTTCGCACGAGAGATTGGGTGCAAATCTGGGATCATGATCGGGCTCAGATGGAAGGGGATTCCTTAGAGAATCTCCCTTCCAATTCTAGGAGGAGATCTCTGAGGGATCTGAGCGTATCCCCCCTGTCAACTTCGTCGGAGAAGGATTCTGCCCCAATAATGGTGGAAGGACTTGATTGTAAGATTGACAAGAAAGATAGGGGGGTTGCTGTGATGGTTTTCAAAAGATAGGGACCAAAATTTGATTGGCTGTACTAAATTGCAAAGTAGGTCAGGATGACCTCCCCTTAGGTCCAAATTTTGGTACAAATCTAATTTTGACCTAAGGAATATAATGGTGAAGTTGACTTTTAGGTTTGACTATGTTTGATTGGACATTTTGCGTAAAAACCCAAATTAGGTCAATTGATGAGCTAGGACCCTAATCTAGGTCAAACTAGGTTCCAAAGGCCAATTTAAATGTTCTAAACCCTAAAGGATAATTTTCCATGAATTTTAGAGGGTTTACTTGATTTTTATCCTGACTTGAACCTTGTTGAATTAAGCGGGTCTGTTTTAGGGTTACGAGATGTCATTTAATTCCTGGATTGCACATGGACCCATTTTTGATTGATTCAACCCACTTTTTATCTCATTTAGGACATTTGACCTATGTTTTGTCTCTGAGAAATCCCATTTATGTACTACAATGGTAAAATTATAGTTTTAACCTTTATTTCATGTTTTCTTCTCAGAACTTTTATACCTTCAATTAGGCCCTCTTCTAGGTCATGTAGGAGCTTTTACTCTCTTTATTAGGTCAAAATGGGCTAGTGATGGCTCATGATGAGGCTCTCATCACCTATTGCCTACAACAGCATCAACTCCAGCATGCCTGCAACACTAGTAATTGTGCGCGCACCACCTGCAGCAGTGCTCAACGTGCGCGCACAGCCGCCCCTCTTCCAGCAGCTGCAGCCACCGTTGGCTGCCACTCTCGTCGGAGCTCCGTCGGGTCGACTTCGGCCACCGCTCGACGTGCGGCTACCACCACCGCGACGGCGTAGCTTCAACCACCCGTGTGTGCAAACCTCTCCTCGATTGAACCTCTCTCCCGATTGCGAGGAGGAGAGAGGTAAACTGCTCTGTTATGGAGTTAATTAGTTATTACATTTCATGCCATTGCCAGGAAAAGGAAATTTTGGTTTATGAATATTTTATTGTGGTAAAATTTACAACTTCATACTCAAGTTCTCTTACAATTGCGTGGCTTTTGTAATTAACATTGTTTGACATTGGTTTTGGAATTTAAATGTGCATAAATTTTATTTAATACATGTCAATGGAAAATTGCATAAAATCATCACATGTTTATTTAATATTTTAGTGAGGAAAAATTGCACATCTACCCTTATGTTTTCAAGATATTGTGCATCTTCTTTCCGTCGCATTTCATGTCAGATTTGACTACGGATTTCTCACGAGATTGAACGAATACGAAATAAGTGAGATATTGCATCATTGCCTCCCTGTGGATACGACTCGCTCTTCTGCGAGTGGTTATTTCTTTTTAAATATTGATTAGTCGATTTTTCCACCACATAAAACTACAAACGACTTTAAAGCAAACAATCGACTTGTCAAATGGCGCCGTTGCCAGAGAGGCAACAGATGCAATAATTTCACCTGATTTTATTTTAATTATTTCTCAATTGCACAGTGATTTGACCATTTATTATTTTCTTTTCTGTGCGAGAAAATTTATGCAAGAATCAGCCATTGTGAGAGGCGACCCTTAACGTCGCCAGAGGAGAATTGGTTGAACTATTTTGAAAAGGAGGAGAAGAACGAGGATGCGACGGTCATCATTGTATATTTAGTCGCTAATCTAATTAGAATAGAATTAAGACTTTAGATTTAATTTTTCATTGCATTTTGTTTGAAACCCTTGTCTGGGGTATATTTTGAGGGGTTTGTTCCCCGATTTTCTTTTGGGCCCGTGTTGGGTAATTTTTGGGAGCCTGTTCCCTTTTCTTTAGATTTAAGTTTTTAGTTTATTGATTACTGTTATTTTCTTGTGCATAATTAGTTTAAAAAAAAAAAACAAAAGAGCTACCTGCTAGAAGCTGCCTGCCCCTAGGACGAACCATTTAGGTCTGTATGAGTAGCCTCTAGATTTATTTCTCTGCATTGCGTGCATTCTTGCATCGTTGATTGCTGGAAGCAAGGTACGCATTTTCTTACTTTGCATCCTATTCTTGATCACGCATTGCATTTGGACTTAATGCGAAGACCACCTAATTTGTATTGAATAAATTAAACAAGTGGTCACATATTTTCTAGAAAAAGGACTAATTAAAGGAGGGACATTTTAAAAACCAAGGATTTGATTTTCAAACTTGGCATGCGATTCAAAATTCAAAATCTTTTGCGGTGTATGCACACTTATTTCACTTGCACCACAGCACGCTTCTAGACACTCCTTAGGTTTGGAAATACTAGGACAAGAGCCCTCCTATCGTTGGATTCTGAAGTCTTCGGAACTTGAGATCAAAGGTTTTGTAAATCCAAAGAGGGGGATACCCTATCACGAATTTTTGGGGGTAGTTGAGAAGCACCGCGAAAGCATAGCTTCAAAGGAAGGCTTAGGCCTACTTGCATCCCTCTATCTTCCATCTTTGGAGTTGCTCTACCATTTGAGATTTAGGGAAGAACACCTAAGCTCCAACTAGGTCTTCTTAGGCGAGCTGTAGGTCGACAATAGGCACGTAAATTGATTGAAAAAATTGTATTGTCACCTGCAATCTGACTTAAAATCAAAAGCCTAAATTGGAAAAGACCTAAACGGTCCTTTTTGAATTGTGTTTTGCTTGGGGAATTCTGATTGAGGTGTTAGTTAGAATGGACCACATTGAATTTCATCCTTTCACATCTTGCCCACACCCCCACCCCTGATAAACGCCAGTTTATCATCATTTTTATGCATTTAAACAAACCTAGCTCTTAGGATTTTACTCCGCAAATGGGTTTTTGGGCTGCATTTAGGCATAAATTAGGTTAGGCATGCATTGCATTTTTTATTGTCTTTTTAATATGTTTTTGTGAGTGTTAGGGATGTACAGATATACAGAGCCCTAAAACCCTAGCACTCAAGAAGGCAAATGGTGAAGGAGAAGCCCAGACTAGCTGGAACCTAGCTCACTTGAACTAGGGTTAGCTCATCCCAGCTCCATTCAGCTAATCTCAGCTGAATGGCAGCTCAGGAGAGTTCATCTTAGCTCACCATAGCTCAAGTCAGCTCAGATCTAACTCAACTTAGCTGAGTCTAGCTCTTCTCAACTCCCACTAGTCCACAGGGAGCTCTAGCTAACTCAGCTGAGTTGATAGGAGTTCACCCCAACTCAGATCCAGCTACATCCAGCTCCACTCAACTCCAGCCAGCTGAAGAAGAACTCATCCCAGCTCAGGAAGCTCAAGTCCAGCTCCTAGAGACTCAGCTTAGCTCAACTCAGTTGAGCTAAGCTACCTTAGCTGCCTCAACCAGCTTGATTCTCCCCGGGAGCACCAGACCTAGCTCACCTCAGCTCATTATGGTAGAAGTTAGCCTACTTTAGCTTGGCTTAATAGCTAGCAAAGAACTAGCAAGCTAAGCCAACTAGAGTAGCTCCATGCCAGCCTCTTCAACAGCAGCCAGCTCCAATTTTAGCTCCAGACTTCTCCTCCTCAGCTCCTCCATCCAAACCCTAGCTCCAACACCTTCTCCTCTACTCCTCCTTTAGCTAAGCTAGCTTAGCTTAGCTTAGTTTAGTTTAGCTTAGCTAGCAACCAGCTCCTTGGCCATCCACCACCTTCAAATTCAACCCTAGCTAGCTCCACCAACTTAAGCCTACCTAAGCTAGCTACCCTACTCAAGTTGGCGCCACCTCCTAGCCACCCCTTCACCCCATTATCACCACCAAAAGGCACAAATTTTGGTGCCAAAAACTAACCCTAACTACCCCTCTTTTTGGTGCCAACATACACCCCCACATCCACCATACACCTAACCCTACAACCCATCCTAGCCATCCACCTACCCCTCCTTCTAGAACCCTTCTTGGCGCCAACTTAGACCCCCTTCTAGAAGCCATTTTGAAGCCAACATCAAGGGGTGTCAACACCCATAACCACCCCCTAGGTGTCCCTTAAGGTGGCACCAATTGACCTTGGCCATTGGATCCTTAATCACCTCCATCTCTTCATCTTAGCCCTCCATTCCAAGAGTCACCTTAGCCCCCTTCCTATTCTATAAAAACCCACCCCCTACCACCATTTGAGGGCATCCTCCATTAGTGTATTTTTCTACCTATACCACCTATACCTACGGCCAAGAAGAAGGAGTAGAGAAGGAGATTAAAGGGTCACATCACCAACCCTTTTGGTGCCTTCTTCTCCCCACTCTCTTCAACTTGGGCCATGCCAAGAAGGAGGACTCTTCCACTTCAAGGAGGACGGCCAGGAAAAGGAGAAGGACCTAGGGTGGATGTCCACCCTTGGAGAGAAGCTTAGGGCACGCCCCCTTAGGGCTTGCCTTGGAGGACATCACCTTGGCGGAGCACAGCAAGGAAGGAGTTGGAGGACTCTTTTCAAGATTGGGAGCTACCAACCTTGGAGCAAGAAGCCCTCTTCTTCACCATCTATCTAGAGGATTTATGTTTGATTTTCTTATTTGCAATTTTCTAGTAGTAGAAGAATTCCTCTACTAGGCCTTTTTGTAAAACACTTTTTCATTTATCTAGTTTCCTTCTTTGCAATTTCCTTATTTGCATTTCTAATTGCTTTGTTTTTAGCATTCTTCACTCCCTCTCCCTAATTATTCTAGGCCTCCACTTGCCTAGAGTGAGCTTAGGGAGAGGTTCTACTTATAACTTTAGAAGTAGTTTGTTAAATTTGAAGTGTAAATCACCTTCCCGCCACCATTTCGCATGTTGTCATAATTCAGAAACAAAAAAATGATATATTGAAAAATACCAAAAAGAAAGTTGAGATCTATTTGTAAGCAAGAGGATTAATTTTGCAAACATTTGGCCTCCTTGGATGACCCTAGATACTTCCCCTATCTAGGATATAAATTTAAAAGCGAAAGCAGATTTACACATTGCAACGACACTAAATTACCTAATTAACAAACCGCGTATTTTCGCTATCAACCCCCACTCTGCATCCTTCGATCCTAGACGCCGAGATGGTCCATCCCTTGATGGACATAATGACAATCATTGGGATCCATTTTACTCCTATTATAGGAGTATTGGTCTAGTTAAGCCCCAAATCAGTGAGCAGAACCTAGGAGCGGGATTTGCTTTGCCCAATATCCCACACACCATAGAAATACCCAACCTACCCTCCCTGAAAAATTATAATGGTTGGACAAACACTCCTGGGTACTATAAGCCTAAGCCTGACTTCTCTCATGATAGAAATGACCTCTCCTCTTTGAAGATGGAAATGTAGAAAATGTAAAACGAAATGATTGAATTGTTAGGAGAATCTTCGAGAGCAGGCCAACAAGAAAGAGATGAAATTAGCCACCCAATCTACCCCATTGAGGATGACATACACCCCTCTACAATAGATGCATCTCCCGTGGGAGAGCTACACTTTAAGTTGGAGGGAAATTTTGGGGAGAATAGCTACTTTTCGAGGATCGATTTTGAAACCCACCCATTAGATGACACTTCCTTGAGAGATCCACACCTTAGGTGGGAGGAAGATACACATGAAAGTAGCTATGCATTGGATGAAGAAAGGTGGCAACCCGAGGAAGATAATGATAAGGTTGAGTATCCACCTGAATTATATTAGAGTCAAAAGAAGGGAATGATGGTACCGTTGGAAGACCTCGACCCAGATGATAGTATTTTCGTGACATTTGATGAAGTGGGTCGAAGTCAAGTTGTTAATCCTACCCTCCCTTCTGATCATGATATGGAACTCAAGCCAACCCTTAGGGAACTTAACCCTAAAGAAATTGACCTATCTGAGGAGTTTGATGTTACTAGTGTAAACCATTTACCTCAGATAGAGCACCCTAGGGGATCTGTTGAGATATTAAATGATTCTAGACCTCGGGTACATGATGAATTGTGTGATGAGGAGAAAGATGAATTATATGAGGAACCTACATTCAAGATTTGGAGTGACATTAAGGGTGATTATGTCTTATTTGAAGAGTTAACCCCTGAGGATGTCACAAATTTGACCAAATTAGGTTTCCTTAGCACAACCATTGATGATATTTCTCCTCATGATGAAATGATGGAAAATTTGGAAGCAATTTCTAAGATTTATGTGGATTCACATATAGACTCCGGGGAAGATTTGAGTAAAGAAAAAAAACCCAGGGATGACATTGATAGGATAATCCCTAGATCTGTTGCTTCCAACCTGCCTTCATTCATTTCGAAGTCACCCTCTGATTCGCTTATATCTGAAAGCGAAACTGTGACTCCTGATGAAGAGCAGGAAGATACATGTGATGGTGCAAGGAATTCTAGGGATGAAATTGAGGATTTAGAAAGAGTGTTAGGGATGGACATTGAGCTGATTAAACCCAACCTAGATCTTATGGCCATCCCGCAAGCTCGTAACTTGGACACCCTAGACGATCCTTGCCTTAGAAAATTGCTCACTTTTGTTCTGACCAAGGGACTTAACAGACCAATATTTCCCGTAATGGAGTATCGGGTATGGATTGATGATTTCTTTAGTCAGTCCATTACCCTGGGGGTTTATCTCTGCATCATTCCTTCCCCATTCTTTTTGGAGGATCCATCTTATCCTCCCCCTACCCCTTTGGAGGTTGTTATACCTATTTATCCTTTAGAACCTCTTCTGGTGACCTAGGAAGATTTCATTCCCATTTTTGTTGGGCGAGCATTTGCTATCGGGATTCATCATCAGCTCGCCAACATCCTAGGTTACCTATTTTCTAGGCCAGCATTGCTTTGCTCATTTTTAGGGCCTATTTCTGTAATTCTTGAACCTGATTTGCAGGTTCTTTGGCTATTCAGCCTAGCTCTGACCCAGGTAATATCCTTCTTTGCAATGAGGACATTGCAGAATTTAGGCATGGGGGGGTGTACTTGGGGATATACATAGCATAGTGCATTCATTGCATACATTTGCATAAAAAAAAAAGAGTTTTGAGCTTAACTGGCTAGATCTTGCAGTCTTTAGCAAATCAGAACTCTAGGGTAGACTAAGTTAATTCTAGGGTCAAACTTTAGAAGCTAAATGAGCTACTAGCTTTAGACCTTTAGGGTCCTTTGTGGACTTAAAAACTTAAGTAGGAGTTAAGTTGCGGACCATTCCTCGAGAGGTTGAGGAAGGGAAGCTAGGGTTTGAGTTAAAAGGTGGGGAAGTACCTGGAGTCTTGTTCTACCTTTTGGTTTACGAGTCCTTGTAACCCAAGCATCCAAATTTCACACACTTGGTCTGGTAATTAGCTTAATTTCTTTCTTTCTGAAAAGAGATTTGGTTCTCTTAGTTTTGACTTAGGAAAGGCTTGAAAACATATTTTGATTGGAAGAGTTCCCGCCGCAGGAGAGGTGGAGTATATATTCACCTTGAGGATGCGATGATAACATATTACCTCCTCGGCACTTGTCTCTTAGGATATCCATCCTACTGGGGGCATGTAAGCGCATTGTGCGGTTCAAGTACCATGGGCGGCCTTATCTCGAAGTGCCGATTGCCATAGGCCTGAATTCTCTTAAGAAATCCATGGGCGATACTATCTCGAAGTGTCGATTGCCAGGAGTTCTTGGGGTCGTTATGGGCGGTGCTATCTCGAAGCATCGAAAGCCAGGCACCCTTCGAGGTTTGGTAATGGGGATAATGAATCCGACACAGACCGTGTTGATAGCTGATCTGAGGTTAGACTTAGAAGAATCAAACAAAAAAAAATATATATATATATATATTAAAAAAAAAACTTTTTCCTTTAACTCAAATAACTCAGACCAATGCACAGGCACGGATGCTTTAATCTCAGGGATCAATAAACTTTAGGGTAGAGTCAGAAATCAGGGAAACTTGTGCCTGCAACTCATCTTTAGCCGACCTAGTCTATAACTTAGCAACTACTTAGGAACCTTGGGTTTAGAGTCTGAACTTAATATGCTTCTGAAGGAAGATCAAGTGAGTTGACTAGTCTACTTGGAGTGCTAGGTTTCGCTTAATTTTGCTAGGGACTAGAAAAAACTAGGCATGGGGGTATTTTATTAGCCCATATTTGTGAGCTATTTAAGTATTTAAGTACCTAGACATTAGGTTAATTCTAACATTTATTTAGCATAAATTAGGATGTAAATATATTAATTCATATTTCTAATTCAATTACATAATTCATGCATCTTATTCATATTTAAATGCATTTAGAATTAACTTAGAATTTCATTAGTTAACTAATTAGGTACATTGCATGCATTAATTTAGGTTAACATAAAAGTTGAGGGTTTGTATATAAATAACTATAATATTTTATCATTATTTTTTATTCTTCTTCTACGTGCAACGGCTGCATTTCTTCCTCCAGCTACTGCAGTGAAGAACCCAATCAAGGAGGAGCGGATGTGTTGGATCTGGTCGGGCAGCTGATTTCAAAAGAGAGGAGGAGGCAGCCGAGCTCACTAGGCCTCCACCACCGACCCACCACTGTGCAGAGAGTTCTTCTCTCTTCCATTCCACACCGCCAGCCTCAACCGTGGCGACGAGTCTCCACCACCGTGGGCGTGTGGTGTGACAGGCCACACCGCCATCCGGAGCTCGTCTGCATTATCGTGAGCACCTCAGCGTGCATCTCCCTCGCCGTCGTCACCAACAACCACCGCCGCAGCCATTGCATTTTCATCTTCTCGGTCAGTTAAGACGTCCGGGAAATTTCCCGAACATCTGAAGCTTTGACCTCCCCACTCCAGCAGCAACCACACTCGCCCAATTCACCGTCAACCGCCTGCCCTCGCCCGCTCACCTGAAGCACCAGCCCTCATCCGCTCACTCCACGCCCGCATCACACTTCCAGCGCCAACTGCCTGCACTTTGCAGTACGCGCGCCCACTGTCAACAGCAGCGCACCCGCGCCCATCGCCAACAGCTGCACACCCGCGCCTCCTGCCTGCAGCGCCTCCCACTTGCAGCCTTCTTGCGCCTGCAGCCTCCCCGCCTGCTGCAGCACCACCTCCAGTGCACCACTCACGCACGCAGCAGGTGCACGCTCCTCCCTACGTGCGCATCTGGCTGCACAAGTGTGCCTGCAGACCGCGCACAGTCTGCAACACTTCTCCAACGCGCTCACACCTACCGCCTGCAGCAGCATCATCTCCAGCACGCCCGCAACACTAGTACGTGCACGCGCACCACCTGCAGCAGCACTCAACGTGCGCGCACAGCTGCCCCTCTCCCAGCAACTGCAGCCACGGTTGGTAGCCACTCTCGCCGGAGCTCCGTCCGGCCGACTCCGGCCACCTCTCGACATGCGGCTACCACCACCGCGACGACGTCGCTTCAACCACCTGCGTGTGCGAACCTCTCCTCGATTGAACCTCTCTCCCAATCGCGAGGAGGAGAGAGGTAAACTGCTCTGTTATGGAGTTAATTGGTTATTACATTTCATGCCATTTCCAGGAAAAGGAAATTTTGGTTTATGAATATTTTATTGTGGTAAAATTTACAACTTCATACTCAGGTTCTCTTACAATTGTGTGGCTTTTGTAATTAACACTGTTTGACATTGGTTTCGGAATTTAAATGTGCACAAATTTTCTTTAATACATGTCAATGGAAAATTGCATAAAATCATCACATGTTTATTAAATATTTTAGTGAGGAAAAATTGCACATCTACCCTTATGTTTTCAAGATATTGTGCATCTTCTTTCCGTCGCATTTCATGTCAGATTTGACTACGGATTTCTCACGAGATTGAACGAATATGAAATAAGTGAGATATTATTGCATCATTGCCTCCCTGTGGATACGACCTGCTCTTCTGCGAGTGGTTATTTCTTTTAAATATTGATTAGTCGATTTTTCCACCACATAAAACTACAAACAACTTTAAAGCGAACAATCAACTCGTCACTACTCATGAAAATGTTCTCCTTCTCTCTCACGGATAAAGCTGCTCACTGGTACCAAACCCAAAGCGTCCAATCAACACCTAGGCAGAAATTCAATCTGAGTTTTTAAGAAAGTTCTTCCTTGTTGGTCAAACAAATGCTTTACGGCACCAGATCACACATTTCACACAACAAGCAGGAGAATCGCTTCACGAGGCATGGGATCATTTTCTGGATCTCATGCGAAAGTGCCCCACCATGGAGTTCCTAAATGGGAACAAGTCTAGTCTTTTTACCAGGGACTCTGTGAGGATATTCGTTTATTCGTCAATGCGACCTATGGAGGAAACATCATGGGTCAACACGAAGACACCGTGTGGGAGATTCTTGAGAATATGTGCGAGAACTCTATCAATAATGAATCCATGGGCATGTTCGACCAAACGAATGCCCGTGCATTAACGAATCCAAAGGGAGCAGATGAGACACAGGGCCTGTCCTCTTCCGTCGACTTGGAATTGATGGCCAGTCATCTGGACAAGGTCTCTATTATTGAGAAGAAGGTGGATGAGCTAACTCGACACTTGCAACGAGCCACCTCTACGCAAAACCCGTTCAAGCAACCGCCCTCTAGTAGGGAGGCTATGAACAACATCTATCATCGATCTTCTTAGGGGATGGACCTGTATCCACCCTCGTCTGATTTTAGTTTCGGAGGAAACTCTAGACCCACCTACTCTAGTTAGGGGAACTTTGAACCCTCGTATTCTGACTTTTCCAAGGTTCCTCAGACCTGCGAGGACCTCAATGCCATTCAGAATGATCCATTCTTAAACACATATAACCCTGGATGGCATAACCATCCTAATTTCACGTGGTCAGGAAATAATCAAAATCAGAGACCTCAATATCAGCCCCGACCACAAGCTCCTCAACCATATCCATCGCCTCAGCCTCGGCCTAATCCAACTTATCAATCTGAGATCAAATGACTCTTATCCTTCAGACATTGGCTGACATTCAGAAGATGAATGTAGCTATGCAAAAATAGCCTAGAGATGAGATCACAGAGGTTCGCAATCAACTTGCCCATATGGCAAATCCTCGCCAACCTGGTGTACTTCCTTCACAACCTCTGCCTACTCTAAATAACATGCCGAGCTAGAGGTGCATTATGAACCCAAATTAGGGCCAAGCTCACTTTGTTTATTAGGCCCCTTCTACTCCATCACTCGACGGGATGGAGGCTTCGACATCATATGTGGGTTACCAACAGCAAGCACCCCTTTTACCCACACCAAACCAGAACCAGGCAGGATTGAATTTTGTTACTACTCGTAATGGCAAAACAACATAGGACCCACCTTATCCAAGCCACTCCTAACCTGGTAATACAAACCCTAATCCTAGGATAGTCATCCAGGGCACCTCTATCCCAAATCAAAAACCTGGACCCATTCTAGAGGAACCATCTAAGGTTCCATTTCCTGAGGCCTTGACCAAGGGAAAAAGGACAACCAAAATCGTGGCACCTGAGGAGGACCTGGTTAAGCTCTTTGAGAAGGTCCATCTAAACATCCCCTTGATGGATGTGATACGCCACGTACCGGCTTATGCATGATTTCTGAAAGACATGTGTACTCCTAAGCGTAAGCGGCGAACTAAAGGCGGGAACCCAATCGTACTATCGGAGCATGCCAGCTTCGTCATTTTGAGCAAACTCCTGCCTAAGACAAAAGACATAGGCACCCCTCTAATCTCCTGTGCAATCGGTGATATACAATTCGATCGAGCTTTAATGGACTTACGAGCCTCCATAAATTTGATACCTACATCCCTACTTCGAGGTATCCGAGCTTAAACCGATAGAAATGACTTTACAACTAGCTGATCGATCAATTAAGTCCCCAAAAGGAATTCTTGAGGATGTCATAGTTAGGGTACATGATTTCTATTTTCTAGTGGATTTTATTGTCTTAGACATGGATGTTCCTGAGAATGTGAAGAATACACCGATCATACTAGGTAGACCCTTTCTAACCATTGCTAGTGCCAATATCAATTGTGAGGAGGGCCAAATTGAATTAAAATTTAAGAGCAAGACACTAAAGATCGACATCTTTAAGGCCCAACAAGGAATTAATTGTGGAGTCATAGAATAGACTTGCGATATCGAAGCTGTGGTTGATGACTTTATTGAGGAAAACCTGACTATTTCTAATCAACCACAAGTGGATCAAAACTCACAATTAGAGGAATCCAAACTCAACCTAGACACACCCATAGCTCCTTCCTTTGCTCCCAACACCCACCCTGAACCACCCGCTGCTGCTGACAACCCAGTTATGGAATTAAAGCCTCTTCCTGATCATCTCCAATACCTCTTTTTGGGTTCCAAACAAACGTTTCCTGTGATTATCAACTCCCGACTCACACCTAATTAGGAAACACGCCTGATTTCTATTCTCCAGCAGCATCGGAGAGCCATTGGATGGACTCTCGACGATCTGACAGGTATCAGCCCCTCATACTACACACATCACATATACACTGAAGTGGGCTCACGACCATCCCGTGAAATGCAAAGACACCTAAATCCAAATCTGTAGGATGTCCTGAAAAAGGAGATCATCAAGTGGTTAGATGCAGGGATCATCTACTCGATCTCTGACAGTCGGTGGGTGATCCCAATCCAAGTTGTGCCTAAGAAGACAGGGCTCAACGTCATCACGACTGAAACTGGAGAAACCATACCAACCCATATAGAAAACTCGTGGAGAGTCTGCATTGATTACAGATGACTCAATTCCTCCACGAAGAAAGATCATTTTCCACTATCATTCATTGATCAGATTCTTGAGAAACTAGCGGGAAATCGATTCTTTTGCTTTTTGGATGGGTACTCTGGTTACAATCAGGTTGCAATTCATCCTGAGGACCAAGAAAAGACCACCTTCACTTGCCCCTTCGGAACATATGCATTTTGAAGGATGTCGTTCGGTCTCTACAATGCACCTGCCACTTTCCAGTGGTGCATGCTTGCCATATTCTCAGATATGGTAGGTGAATACCTTGTAGTCTTCATGGATGACTTCTCGATATTTGGTGAATCATTTGATGATTGTCTCATACACTTGGTCCAAATCCTCAAGCGGGGCATCGACGTGAACTTGGTTCTTTCCAGGGAAAAGAGCCACTTCATGGTGCCTGTTGAAGCTACGGGTTACTATGCTATCGTATTTGGTTTTGAAAACCTGTCGTTGTAGTTTAAAAGCGAACAACTCGTGTTCAACAAATAAAATTTATATCGGAATAGAAATCCTGGGTCCATCTCAGGGAGGCTACGTTGACCTTAATTCGTAATTATATTTTTTTTAGGGTTTTTGTTAAAAAATAGAATAATTACAATGAAGAACTATAAACAATCAGCATAAAAGAGAGAGAGAGAAAACATTCACTTAATACTTCAAAATGTTTATAAAATTAAGCAAGCGAGAAATTACACTAGAAAGCATGAAAACTTTTACACTAGAAAGCAGGAAAATTCTACTCTAGAAAGTAGGAAAAAGGAATGGGAGAGAGAAGTTATCCTCCTCGACGATCGCTTGGAGGACGAGTCAGACGGGATGACGCCTGGAAGATGAAGGACAAAGGGGGAAGAAGGGGGTCGAGGCAGGAAGAATGAGAACGGGGTAGCACGTCGTCGTCGTCGCAAGATCCGCTTCTGAAATGGGGGCGAAATTTTGACTTTATCTCTCGAGGAGCATCCTGGGTGTGGGACAAGCTTCTCTTGAGCTTTGGAGAGGGAGAGAAGAGAAGGAAGGGATGAGAATTTCGTATGGAGGGGGTATCCTTTTATAATTGCAAGGAGTGAGGGCAATTTGGTCATTACATGTTGAAAATCATTAATTCAGGATCTTTAGTGATGGATAAATCGGTCACTAAAGGCCTGAACGTGGCCGTAGCGGGTAGCGTGTGTGCGCCCGCTCGCCTCTCCGCGTTCAACGCTCATCCACCATCTCTCAATCTCGACCATTCGATCATGAGATCAAACAGTTGAGAGCGCATCCTTGCCCACCTCAACCGTGTGCCTCATCATGTGCGATGGTGCATTTCCTCGCCACATCAGATGGAGCATCCAACCGATTGGGCACGCACGGTCGCCCGATCTCCATCGTGCGGTTAATAGCGCTCGCTTATCTGTGCCTAATTGAAGCACCTCACGATTTCGAACCTACGTCTTGAGGCAGCCGAACGCTTAATCCACTATGTTGTGCGCGTGGATTGGCAAGCGGAGTGTTTACGTGGCGCGAAATTTGGACCATTAGATAGAGATCCAACGATCAAGACTACTTCTTCTTTGGCTTCTGATGATGAAGGTGCCGGTCCGAGATCCAATCTCAACCATTGGATCTTGATCCAACGGCGGAGAGGCATTGACACTAAGGGCTTCAGTGGTTGTGTGCGGCCAGTTGGGCATCCGAGATGGCGCCACGTGGCACCATCTTGGCCATCCATCTTCTAGGTGATGTAGATGGTGCCATGGGTATCGGATTGAGTCGATTTTCGCATCGTTAGGCTGCGATCGTCGATTCGAATCCATCCGTGCAGTTGGATTTTTGTCTAAAGTGTGGATTAACACCATCATGGAACTTGATCTTCTACGATTCCTCAGTCTCTATCTGATGCTACGGATATCTGATTAGGGCGATCTTGGAGTCGTTGAAGTCCAATCGTCGCCCTGATCAGATCCATACGATTGGATCTTCAATCTGAGGTCCCGATAAAAAGTCGCCCTGTCCCTGACCATAAAAGGAGACAATTAATCTCCATTTTATTCAGACTAATCTAAATGCAAGATGATGCATGCTATGCAATATTTATAATATGTAATGCAATTCTATGCTTAAGAACATGCATAAATAGACATTTTATGTAATATAAACATGTTTACATCAGTACCTAAGGGAATTGTCTTGGGACATCTCATCTCTGAAAAAGGCATCCAGGTTGATCGAGCCAAGGTGAATCTAATTTCCAAACTCCCTATGCCTAGGTCAAAGACATTCGATCCTTCTTGGGGCATGTCGATTTTTACTATCAATTCAATCCGGATTATGCGAAAATTGTGCACCCCCTAACTAGTCTTCTTTCTAAGGATGTCCCCTTTGAAATCTCCAAGGAGTCCGCTCAAGCGTTTGAGATCCTACGTGATCGAGTTACCTAAGCACCTATCCTGCAGTTCTCTGATTGGTCTCAACCCTTTGAGATCATGTGCAATGCATCTAATTATGCTGTAGGGGCGGTACTTGGGCAGAAAATAGACGGGAAACCTGTGGTCATCTACTACGCTAGCAAGACACTTAATGAAGCTCAGTGTAACTATACAGTTATTGAGAAAGAGTTTCTAGTCGTAGTATTTGCCTTGGAAAAATTCAGATCATATCTTTTGAGTTCCTGTGTTATCATATACTCAGATCACACTGCAGTGAGGCACCTCCTTGCAAAGAAGGACGCGAAACCTCGACTAATCTGCTGGATCTTGTTGTTGCAAGAATTCGATCTCGAGATTCACGATAAAGAGAGAAAATAGAACGTGGTAGCTGACCACTTGTCCCATCTTCTTCCGTCATTGATCTGTCAGGTCCAATCACCGAGCATTTTCCGGACGAGCATCTGTTAGCCATTCACAATCTCCCTTGGTTTGCTGATATTGTAAACTACTTGGTTACGGGGAAAGTTCCACTAGATTGGCTGACTTCCAAGTGAGACAAATTGATTGCTGAGGCCAAGTACTATATTTGGGAGGAACTGATAGAGAAAATACGCGGTTTGTTAATTAGGTAAACTTGTGTCGTTGCAACGCGTAAATCCGCTTTCGTTTTTAAATTTATATCCTAGATAGTGGGGTATCTAGGGTCATCCAAGGAGGCCAAATGTTTGCAAAATTGATCCACTTGCTTACAAAATAGATCTCAACTTTCTTTTTGGTATTTTACAATATATCATTTTTTTTATTTTTGAAATTAAGGCAACATGTGAAATTGTGGCGGGAAAGTGACTTACACTTCAACTCAATATACTACTTCTAAAGTGGCAAGTAGAGCCTCTCCCTAAGCTCACTCTAGGAAAGTGGAGGCCTAGAATAATTAGGGAGAGGGAGTGAAGAATGCTAAAAACAAAGCAATTAGAAATGCAAATAAAGAAATTACAAAGAAGGCAACTAGATTAATGAAAAAGCATTTTACAAAAAAGCCTAGTAGAGGAATGCTTCTACTACTAGAAAAATTGCAATAAATAAAAGCAAACACAAATCCTTTAGATAGATGGTGAAGAAGAGGGCTTCTTGCTCCAAGCTTGGTAGCTCCCAAGCTTGAAAAGAGTCCTCCAACTCCTTCCTTGCTATCCTCCGCCAAGGTGATGTCCTCCAAGGCAAGCCCTAAAGGGGCGTGCCCTAAGCTTCTCTCCAAGGGTGGACGTCCACCCTAGGTCCTTCACCTTTGCCTAGCCATCCTCCTTGAAGTAGAGAAGTCCTCCTCCTTCGCATGGCCCAAGTTGAAGAGAGTGGGGAGAAGAAGGCACCAAAAGCGCTGGTGATGTGCCCCTTTAATCTTCTTCTCTACTGCTTCTTCTTGGCCATAGGTGTAGGTGGGTATAGGTAGAGAAATGCACTAATGGAGGATGAAGAAAATGTGGGAGGTTTGGTGGGTATATATAGTGTAGGAAGGGGGCATAGGTGTCTCTTGGAATGGATAGCTAGGATAGGATATGGAGGGTAGTTGGGGATCCTAGGGCTAAGAATAAGTGGTGCCACCTAAGGGGTGCTAAGGGGGGTAGTTAAGGATTTGGTGCCCTTTAGAATTGGTGCCAAAATGGTCCTTCTAGAAGGCCATTAGGTGGCACCACCTTAGGGTTCCAGAAGGGGGGTATGTGGATGGCTAGGATGGGTTATGTGGGTAGGTGTAGGGTGGATGAAGGGGCTGAAAGTTGGCACCAAAAGGGAGGTGGTTAGGGTTAGATTTGGCGCCAAATTTTGGTGTCTTTTGGTGGTTAGTTGAGGGGTGAAAGGTGGTGAAGAGGTGGCGCCAAAATGAGTAGGATAGCTAGCTTAGGTAGGGCTTAAGTTGGTGGAGCTAGCTAGGGTTGAATTGAAGGTGGTGGATGGCCAAGGAGCTGGTTGCTAGCTAAGCTAAGCTAGGCTAGGCTAAGCTAAGATAGCTTAGCTAATGGAGGAGTAGAGGAGGAGGTATTGGAGCTAGGGTTTGAAGAGAAGAGCTAAGGAGGAGAAGTCTGGAGCTGGAACTAGAGCTGGCTGCTGCTGAAGAGGCCGGCATAGAGCCACTCTAGCTGGCTTAGCTTGCTAGTTCTTTGCTAGCTACTAAGCCAAGCTAAAGTGAACTGGCTTCTACCATAATGAGCTGAGGTGAGCTGGGTCTGGTGCTCCCGGGGAGGATCAAGTTGGTTGAGGCAGTTAAGGCAACTTAGCTCAACTGAGTTGAGCTAAGCTGAATCCCCAGGAGCTGGACTTGAGCTTCCTGAGCTGAGATGAGTTCTTGTTTAGTTAGCTGGAGTTGAGTGGAGCTGGATGTAGCTAGGTTTGAGCTGGGGTGAACTTCTGTCAACTCAGCTGAGCTAGCTAGAGCTCCCTGTGGACTAGTGGGAGCTGAGATGAGCTAGACTCAGCTAAGTTGAGCTGGATCTGAGCTGACTTGAGCTAGGGTGAGCTAAGATGAACTCTCTTGAGCTACCATTCAACTGAGATTAGCTGAATGGAGCTGAGATGAGCTAACCCTAGTTCAAGTGATCTAGGTTCCAGCTGTGGTGAGTTGGATCAAGCTGAGTTCCAGCTAGTCTGAGCTTCTTCACCATTTGCCTTCTTGAGTGCTAGGGTTTTAGAGATCTGTATATCTGTTCATCCCTAACACTCACAAAAACATATCAAAAAGACGATAAAAAATGCAATGCATGCCTAACCTAATTTATGCCTAAATGCAGCCCATAAACTCATTTGCGGAGTAAAATCCTAAAAGCTAGGTTTGTTTAAATGCATAAGAATGATGATAAATTGGCGTTTATCAGGAACCATATCTTTTCCACATCGACAATGATCAGGTGATCCGGAGATGCATTCCTGACGACGAGGTTAATGACGTAATGTCATTTTGTCATGACCAGGCTTGCGGTGGCCATTTCTCTGGGCGTAAAACCGTAGCAAAAATTTTCCAGTGTGGGTTCTTTTGTCACACTTTGTTCAAAGATGTACAGACGTATTGTAGGGCATGCACTTGTTGTTAAACCCTTGGCAACATGGGCTCGTGGGATATGATGTCCTTGAATCCGACTATTGTGTGCGACCCTTTCCAGGATCTAATGGCTTCGAATACATTCCACTCGCTATTGATTATGTCTCTAAATGGGTCGAAGCCATCCTCATGAGAACTAGTGATCATAAAGTTGTCCTCCAATTTATCCAGGAGAACATCTTTACCGGATTTGGGGTTCCCAAGGCCATCATCAGTGATGGCAGGTCTTATTTTACCAATGTGCATTTCCAGTCCCTAATGAAAAAATACGAGGTGTCACATTGTATCTCGACTCCTTACCACCCCCAGACTAATGGGCTGGCGGAACTGTTGAATCAAGAGATCAAGAAGATCCTTCAGGTCACTATTCGGCCTGATAGAAAAGATTGGTCTTCTCGCCTTCCGGATGCCTTGTGGGCCTATAGAACCGCCCACAAGACCCAATTAGGCATGTCTCCCTTCATATTAGTGTACGGTAAGGCATGTCACCTTCTTGTCGAGATGGAGCACAAGGCTTATTAGGCAGTACAGAAGTGCAATCTGGATCTAGTGAAGGCTGGAATACACCACCAGTTGCAATTAAGCGAGATTGAGGAACTACGCAATGATGCGTATGAGAACTCGTGTATCTACAAAGACTAGGTTAAAGCCTTCCATGACAGGCACATTGTACAAAAATCTTTCCAACCTGGTCAGAAAGTGCTACTCTTTGATGCCAAACTCAAACCTTTCCCAGGAAAACTTAGATCAAAATGGATTGGACCATTCTTGGTGAGACGAATCTTTGGAAATGGAACTATTGAAATTAGCCAACCTAGCCTTGATTCAGAACCCTTTGTCGTGAACGATCAGCAACTCAAGCCATCATTGAACTCACCAATACGAACAGGCCTGAGGTATCTTTTGATCTCCATTCTCCCTGAGCTTATTGCGCCCAGCTGATGGTGTTAAACTTAGCGCTTAGTGGGAGGCAACCCGTCATTTTTTTTGAAAAACCTGAAACCCTTCTTGACACATCTTATGCTGAACTCATATTGCACTTTATGGTTCATCCATTAGAACAACTGACTCAACCTCTGCTACTCGTACCCGAGCTTGAAATCGTCTGCAGCAGTCATCCCGACCCATCCACCCATCCAAAACTTGTTCTAATGAATGATCTAAGCCAAACTCGAACCCACCTAATTTACAATGAGGACATTGCAAATCGTAGGTATGGGGAGTATTAAAGTGCAAAATGCTGTGCAAATCACTTCACAAGAAAAAGTTTCATCAAAAAAATCACATATTCCAAAAACAAAAAACAAAAAAATTGAAAAAGAACACAAATAGGAGAAGGGAGGAAATTTTGAATTGATTGCATATCATGTTTAAGGAGAAAAAAGGGGAGGAGATAAAAATGTCAAAAAGGAGCACAATTAAAAATGAAAAGAAAAAGAGATAGTCATTAGTAAAAGATTAAGGAATTGACTCAATTCTAAACCAAATCAAAAAGAAAGAAAATGATAGAAAAAAAGTGCTAAGAGACAAAAGAGATTAGTATGAACGCTAATCTTAGGCCTCTTGGGCTGGGATTCTAGGCTTAAAAATTCAAGTATCCTCTAAGATCTGGATAGTCCTTAAAAGGTTGGGGAAAATGCGAAGCTTAAGTATTAGGTCTAAGGCTTAGGGATTATTCGGCCTCGTTAACTGACCTCTGGTTTGCAGGATTCGGTAACCTAAGCGCCCCAAATCCACACACAGTCTAGTTTAGTGTGCTTAAGTATCAAAATCATGCAAATGCATTAAATCTGTTCTAAAAAAGTTACCTAGATTAGGAGTGGCTGATCAACGCAAGTTGATTTGGACGAGTTCCCAATGCGGAGAGGCAGGAATTCCCCTCGAAGATGTGCAATAACATATCGTCTCCTCGGTGCTTGTCTCCTAGGATAACTAAATATCCTATCAGGGCCATGTAAGCACCTTGTGCTGGTTCAGATGCCATGGGCAGCATTATCACGAAATGTCAATTGCCAGGGTCTAGATTTAGCTACAGAACACCACGGACAGGATTATCCTGAAATCTTGAAAGCTAGGGTTTTGGGGGTTGCCATGGGTGGTGCTATCCGGAAGCATCGATTGCCAGGGACCCTGCGAGGATTGATGGTGGGAACTAGGAATCTGATACAGACCGTGTTGTAAAGGTAATCCGAGGCTAGAAATAAAAAGAAAAGAGAGAGAGAAAACTCTCCAAAAATAAAAAAATTCTTTTGTCTCTCTCTTACAAAAATGCACTGCAACCTGAACCTTGACTAAAACATGTTACAAGCATGGGTGCTTTAACCGCGAAGTTCAACGAACCTTAGGTTAATTCCTGTGAGCCTAAGAAACCTTCGCGGCAGACTGAGGCTAGAGCTGGTCAGGTCCGGATCTTGGTTGGTACTTAAGTACCTCTAGGCCTACTATCAGCATTCTGACCTAATCTACAAAAGAAAGCACACATCAAAGTTTTGAGCATAGAAAGGCATATGGTCTAGAATTAAAGGTAATTCCATGAGATTTTGCTAAGGGACTAGCAAAAGCTAGGCATGGGGATATGATGGGAACACCATCATGATCCATAACTAGCTCATTTTGATCCAATTAAGTCAGTAAATGCTCCTACATAACTACCAAAGAGCCATATTTCATTGCAAAGCCATTTGAGGGAAAGATAAGGAAATAGGGTTAAAACTACAGTTTTACCATCATATCATGAATGCAGAATAATCATGGGTTTTCCCAGGGGGTAATTAATGGTCAAATGATCCTAAAAGTCTAACAAGTGGGTTAGAACAGACAAAAAAGGGTTTGCATGTGTTTTGAGAATTAAATGACTTAAGAAACCCTAAAAACAGACCCGCTTAATTAATTGAGGTCTGGTTAGGATAAAATTCGCCTAAACCCTCTAAACTTCATAGGAAAAATATTCTCTAGGGTTTGGAACCTTCAATTTGACCATCAGAACCTGTCTTGACCTAAAATAGAGTCTCAGACAGACATTTACCCTAATTTGGGTTTTTGCATAAATTACCTAGCCAAACTTGATCAAAACCTAAATCTAATTTCACCATTGGATTCCTTGGGTCGAAATTAGGTTTGTACCAAAATTGGGCCTAATCTGAGATCACCTTGACCATGTTTGCATTTTGGTCTAGTCAAACTCTTTCTATCTCATTCAAACCCTTAACTTTTGAATTCTCTTACAAATAGCCCCCCAACTTCCTTTCCTTCTTCACAAGCAGGTCCCTGCTCCATTTTTGGAAGGTGAAACTTTCACTGTCGAGTTTCGAGCGAGGATTTCTCACTCGATTCTCAATCAATCCCTCCCAAAATTGATACAGGGATTCCTTGGGAAATTACCTTTCATTTGAGCCATTCCTTGGGCACTATGTCCTTCTCAAAAGGCCATGCGAACCTTTCAAAGGTTTGGGTATCCTATTTCGCAACTACCTTCCAAGCTTGAAAGCTTCTTTCCAAGCTTGGAAGGGCTTCCTATGGCCTATAAAAGAGACACCATCCCACGGCCATGCATTTCAGCATGTTTTTGCCTGAGAAATCCTCCTCTACTCCATCTCCAACCACCTTCAAACTTAGCTCCGACGACTCCTCTCCCCTCTCCTCCTTAGGCCGTCCAACCATCAAATTGGACGGACGACTAACTTCCCCTTATCCTCGTGAACCTCTCCGGCTAACGAGAGGTCGTGCCTCTACCTCAGTCGATGTTGCCGCCTCGCCGCACCAACCCCCCTCTCTGACTCCGATCGACCAACACCGGAGCCCTCCACCTCTCTACCACGTCCGTAAGTCCCTCTATCACTCTCTCTCTCCCACTATACTGCTTTTCCCACTCTCGCAACACATGCACGACCACTGAATCTCCCTCATCGCCGTCACCTTATTCCACTTCGACGACACCTATCCACCGTGCCACTGCACGAATCTTGCCGCTAGCAGCCCCATCAACTTCGCCACTGAAGGTTCGGCCCTACCAGGAGGGAGTGACGTAATAATTGCGGAATTGAAATATAATCTCACAAATAAGCAATCACACAAGTACACAAGAATTTTTAGGTGGAAACCCAAATTGGGTGAAAACCACCACCTAACCCTCTCGAGTTAGGATTTTCCGATCAACCAAGTTGATCAAAATCCACTAAATCGAATCACTTTAAACGAGGGTGATTCAACCTCAATACAACCACGCTACTTAAATGAGGGTAGCGTACCTCAACTCCTCTCCACGAGAAGGATTTTGTCTCGCGAAGGAGACGGGAATTCGTAAAGCGAATACCCAACCAAATAACAAAGATAAAATAAACAAGTAATCCTATAGAGCCAACAAAGTAATTTTAAACCTACCTTCTATAGGAATTAGGAAACTCCCCTTTGCAAGGAGTGCGTCAAGTTGATGACGCGATGCGTGAGCCACGCGATGGCGCAACTTCGCTCTCGTGAACTACGGCGGGAGAGCGGGTGCGCGAAGCTTGATGCTCTCAAGATGAATGGAACTAGAGCTTGGAGAGCAAGGGCTTCTCTTGGACACAAAAGAGTGGAACTAAGTTGCTTAGGTGTGTCTTGTGTTTCTCTTGGTATGTATTGTGTATCTAGGTGTGTAAAGGCTCCCCTTTATTTATAGAGGCCTTAGGAAGGCTTTGGAAGGCTTAGAAAAGCTTCCATAGCCGTTGGGTACAAAGCCCAAGTGAATCAGCCTGAAATCAGGAACAATCATTGCACTGACAGGCTTATCAGACATCTAATTATGGCATCAGATGTCTGGAAGTTCACTTTAAGACGTCTGATTCCAAGGTCAGACGTCTGATTTTGGGCGGGTCTCTTCCTGACTTGAATCAGATCTAAACAAGGTTCTAGTGCAAGTCCATCAGACGACATATAGGACGTCTGGCACTATGTCTGGATGTCTGGAAACCTACTTTTTCTGTGGGAATGGATTTCTAAACGTTGCAATGGCTAGAAAATCTCTGAGAAGAGATTTTGGGTCAACCGAGGCAAAACGATCAATTATCAGACGTCTGGACAGTCCTATGGACGTCTGATAAGGCTCTAACGGTCATATTCTTGAGTGTTTGCTGAGCCAGCCAACGGTCCACTAATTGGACGCCTGGCAAAGTCATCAGACGTCCCCTAAGACGTCTGGTCTAAGGTCTGGACATCTGATTTCATCAGACAGAACTAACTATGTCCAGCCTAATAGTTATCAGACGTCTGAATCAACAGTCAGACATCTTAAAACACTTTATCAGACGTCTGATTTGGGAATTAGACGTCTGGAAGTGCTGTTTAAACCCTATATTGGTTTTCTAAGTTCTCTACAGAAAACCTAAGTATCCTAAGGTTGTGCCGGTGTTCTTAGGACTACTGTTAGGGTACTTTGAGGCTCTTTAACAGAAATCTAAGTAACAAAAATAAAGAGCAACAAAAGAAACGAAAAATACAATGAGTACAAGAGAAGGAAATCTATCCTATTCTTCATCTCCTTCCTTCTTCAATACATCGCTCCTCGCGAATCTCTTCTACTCTCCATCAAGCTCCTCCAATCCGTCTTGGATGCGAGCTCGAATTCCGTCTAAACACGTCTACATTTGCAATTGACCTGAAATCTAAGACTCCAAGTGCAAGTGTTAAATAACACGTGTTTTGTTATCATCAAAACAAATGATCATGGTGCTCTAGCACCAACAGCCACAACTCCACTGTTGAAAGCGGAAAACTACATGATCGAAGTTGGTTTCGAAAAACCCGTCGTTGTAGTTTGATTTACGAAGAAACCGTCAATAGATAAATTTATACCAAAATTTTAAGAATCCCGAGTTGAACACAGGGAGGCAGACATTCGATTTAAAATTGCGTTTGTTTAATTGTCACGAAGCAGATTAGTTAGTCAAGTTGAATCTAAACTAACTATCTACTTAAAGATTAAAGATTAAAGATTAAAGATTAAAGAATAGAAGATAGAAAGAGAATATTAAAAATAAAGACAAAAGAGAGGTAGAATAAACATGGATTTCATTATCACAAGTTGATGTTCATTACAACTACCCACTACACTAGAAAGCAGGAAATCTACCCTAGAAAGCGAGAAATCTACACTAGAAAGCGGTAAAAGAGAAGGTAGAGAGAAGTTATCCTCCCCGATGGCTACTTGGAGGATGAGTTGGATGGGGTGATGCCTGGAAGATGGAGGACGGAGCAGGAAGGAGGATGAAGCAGGAAGAAGCGGGAATGAGGCAGCATGTCATCGTCATCGCAAGATCCACTTCTAGAATGGGGGTGAGAAAATTAGATTTGACTCTAGAGTAGCATCCCGAGTGTGGGGCAAGCTTCTCTTGAGCTTTGGAGAGGGAGAGAGGTGAAGGAAGGGATGAGAATTTCGTAGAGTAGGGGTCTCCTTTTATAGTTGCAAGGATTGGGTGCAATTTAGTCATTACATAGTTAAAACATTAAATGAGGGGTTCTTTAGTGACAATTTAAGCATCACTAAAGACCCCACGTCTTTGCGGCCTAGTGCGCACGCCTACCTCCTCACCTACCGCATGCTCAATGCCTACCCACGTCCAAAAAATCTCAACCGTCCAATTGCGAGATCGGACGGCTCAGATCGCTCCTCACCCGCTTCAGCTGCGCACGCCTACACGTGCAATCGAGCATGAGGCTGTGCGTTTAATCGTACGTGCACCTGATTGGGTGATCTGGGCCATTCACAGCTGTTGAAGCTACGAATTGCTACGCTAACGTATTTGGTTTTGAAAAACCTGTCGTCGTAGTGTGAAAGCGAAGAACTCGTGTTCAACAAATAAAATTTATACCGAAATAGAAATCTCAGGTCGAACTCAGGGAGGCGGACGTTTGATTTAAAAATACGCATTTGTTTTATTTGTCACGAAGCAAAATAATTGATTAGAAACTATCTAACTATTTACAATAAATATAAGAGAGAAAGAGAGAATAAGAGAGAGAGAGAATATTACAAACAAAAACCAAAAGAGATGTAGAATGAACATGGAATTCATCATCAAAAAGATTGTTCATTACACTAAATATTACGACTAGAAAGTAGGAAAATGATTACACTAAAAAGCAGTAAATCTACTCTTGAAAGCAGTAAATCTACTTTAGAAAGCAGTAAAAAGAATGGAGAGAGAGATATCATCCTTGACGGTCGCTTGGAGGACGAGACGGACGGGATGACGCCTAGAAGATAGGGAACGAAGCAGGACGAAGGAGAATGAAGCGGGAAGAACGGGAATGAGGCAGCACATCGTCGTCATCACGGGATCCGCTTCCGAAAGGGGGACGAAAATTTGACTTTATCTCGTGAGAAGCATCCTAGGTGTGGAACAAGCTTCTCTTGAGCTTTGGAGAGGGAGAGAAGAGGAAAGGATGAAGATTTCATATGGAGGAGGCCTCCTTTTATAGTTGCAAGGAATGAGGGCAAATTGGTCTTTGAAATCTCAAAACATTAAATAAGGGATCTTTAGTGACGGATAAAACCATCGCTAAAGCCCCATCATGGGCGTAGTGGGGCGGAGCGCACGTGCCTGCTCGCGCGTGAAACATGCTTTCAAGATCTGTAAATCTTAGTCGTCCGATCGTGAGATCGGACGGCTTAACTTGCCCCTCGCCACGCCTTCGCATCGTGTGCTCCGTGTCTGATCTCGCGTGAGGTGTGGGTGTGCGATAGCGCGTGGGCGCTATTGAGCGCTCACGACTGCTCGATCATGATCTAATGCTCCTTGCGCCCACTCGCTTGCCTCTTGCATTTCGAACCCGCGCCTGTGCCTCACTTAAGAGCTCTCGCCCACTGCGCTACGCGTGCGGATGAGCAAGTGCTTAACTTAAGTGCGGATGCGTCCCAGCCGTTGGATCTTGATCCAACGGCAGGGAAATGCTGATGCGGATGCCTTCAGCGGGTGCATGCGGATGGTTGGGCGGTCGAGATGGCACCACGTGGCGCCATCTTGGCCATCCATCTTCTAGTTGATGTAGATGGTGTTACGATTGTCGGATTGAGTCGATTTTCATGCCGTTAGGTTGCGATCGTCGATCCAAATCCATCCATGCGGTCGGATTTGTCGTTTGAAGTGTAGATTCATACTATCTTGGCCCTTGATCTTCTAGGGTTCCCCAGTCTCTCTCTGATGCTACAGATGTCAGATTAGGGCAATATTGGAGTCGTTGGACTCCAATCATTACCTTGATCACATCCGTACGGTTGGATCTTCGATCCGAGGCCCCGATAAAAATTTTGCCCTCTCCCTGAACATAAAAGGAGATAATTAACCTCCATTTTATTCAAACTAATCTAAATGCAAGATGATGCATGCTATGCAATATTTATAGTATGTAATGCAATCCTATGCTTAAGAACATGCATAAATAGATATCTTAAGTAATGTAAACATGTTTACACCAGCAGCCGATCTCGCGGTCGAGATAACACGTGTGCACACAGTAGATTGCGAGTTTAACCTGCGCCCCGCGCTTGCGCAAAACTGCTCGATCGCTGCACTGCCTCCTCTTCTTTGTCGCGCTTACGTTTTAAGCGCGTGCACCCACAGCCGTTGGATCAAGATCCAACGACCCAGATCTTGCCTTGCCCGCACCTTTAGAAGATGAGAAGCTATGCTGCGGCCTATTTGGGTAGCTGTGATGGTGCCTCGTGGAGTCATCATGGTTGTCCATCTTCTGTGACATGTAGAAGGTGCCATGGATGTCGGATTGAGCCGATTTTCATGCTGTTAGGCTGCGATAACTGACCCAAACCCATCCGTGCGATCGGATTTGTCATCTGAAGTGCAGTTTGGCACCATCTTAGCTCTTGATCTCTAGGCTTCCTAAGACTATATCTGGTGGCACGGATGCCTGATCAGGGCAATCTTGGAGTCGATGAACTCCCGTCATCACCCTGATAAGATCCATACGGTTGGATCTTCCATCTGAAGCCCTGATTAAAAATCACCCTATCCCTGACCATAAAAGGAGATAATTACTATACAATTTATACAATTTGACTTAAATGCATGATTATTGATAGCATGGGTTTCGCGAGTTTGAAATCAGGGTTACAAGTAACTCGTCGTCGTAGTTGCAAAACTCGTGGTCAAATAAAATTTATACCGAAACTCCAAGGGAGTCCCAGGTCGAACATAGGGAGGCGACGTTTACTTTAATTGAAAACCGCACTTTGTTTTGTTTCTTTTTGGTATTTTAGGATTTTGTTATATTTTTTTTGTATTTTTGAAAAGAAGACAAGCAGAATGAATCACAAGATAGATATGGAACAAATATGATATATATATCAATCCAATGTCGATTACAATAAACTATGAAAGTATAAAAAGTGAGGGAGGTGAGAGAAAATCTCCCGAATCGGCTGTTCGGCGAGACGACGACGCCTGGTGGAAGCTCAGACAAAAGAGGTGAGGAGCAGGACGACGGAGGTGAGATGTAGGAGGACGTCGAGTAGAGGAAAGCTTCAGTGTGGCTTTGGAATAGAGGTGAGAAGGCGAAGATGATCTGCTACCGGAATGGAGGTGGGAGGACGGCTCCAAGGCGACATATGAATGGGGATGGGAATTTGGAGTATTTGGTGGGGTAGAGGTTTGCTACACTAATAAGTGCCTTGGGAGCTTGAGAGCAAGCTCTAACAGAGCGTTGGTAAGCTTGCTAGAGCTTGGGAATAGGTGGGAGTAGAGTAGGTAGAGATGGCTTGGAAGGGAGGGGGTGTAGATCCTTTTATAGTGGAGGAGAAGAGGCAAAAATAGGTATGGGACCATTAATGACCTCTAGGCCGTCGCTGGAAGCGTCACTGTAGACAACTCATGCTCGCTCACGGCCGCTCATGCCCACAACTGGCTTTGCTAGCACGTAAAGAATTAGTGACAACTATAAGCGTCGCTGTAAGTCCATCTCATGCATCGCTGGCACTGCGCTGTCCCCGTCTTTGTCGCACACGCGCACGCTCACGCGCTGGCGCTGTGTTGTGCACCTGCGTGGCTCCGTGCATGCGCGCGCACCTGCATTGCTGCGCGCATGCGGTGGCGCGTGCATGCGCGTGGCCGGCCTGGGTTGCGCCACGTGGCGCAATCTAGGCCATCCATCTTCTTTTCATTGTAGGGGCAGCTACAGAGGTCGGATTAAGTCGATTTTCACGCCATTAGGCTGCGAACGTCGACCCAAATCCATTCGCATGGTCGAATTTGTCATTTAAGGCTCCGAATTATGTCACCTAGTCCCTTGGCCGTTGATCATCCTCAGACTGCATATGGTGCTATGGGACTCTGATCGTCGTCTTGATCAGATGCGTAAGGTCAGATCGTCAATTCGAGGCCCCGAAATAAATACCCTTCTCTCCTGACCATAAAAGGGACGCAAGTAACCTAAATTATATACAACTACTGTAAATGCATAATGATGCATGCTATGCAACATTTATAACATGAAATGCAAATCTAAGCCTAGGAACTTGCATGAATAGGCGTTTTACCCTCAATAAATGTGTTTACATAAATTATGCACGCTATGCATTATTTACAATGCATGATGCTAATATGACACTAAGAACATGCATTAATAGACATTTTTGGCTATTTAGATGTATGCACATCATCCACCAACTAAAGCCCTAACCTAATTCCACCTATCGCTCACTTTTACCCTCTGCCAAACTCCACACTCACCGCACCCACATTTTGAGGTCGTATGACCTCCTCACCTCGCCAAACACCACCGCATAGCCACCATCACGTCCGTCGTCGTCCAGCTACGCTATTAAGCTAGTTTAACATGGTCGAAAGACCATTCTTTGGATTTCAGGTTCAAGACCTTCATCGCCATTGCCACAGCTGCTTCAAGCAAGCTTCAATCTCGCTCCAGGGCACCTTCACTCCAAGCGTTGGCTCTAGATCGTGCGGAGTCATCAGATGCACACGCCCAAGTCTCCAATTGAGGGAGATACCCTAAGCAGTTGACCCAATTGAGGACAAGTTCCCTGCTGCTGCGGATGCGCAAAGAAAGGTAGGACTTTAGTCCCATCTCGGAACCTAAGAGGCATTTGTAGTTGCATAAGAGGAAAAAGTGTCTAGGGCTTATCGCCTTAGACACTTGGGGGGTGAGGTCCCCCGCTCACCTGCGCCTCACCCATGACCTGTCCCTCGCGGGCCTGGCACAGACCTGACCCACCTAACCTAACTTCACTCCTCGGCTGCGATCACGCCCGCAACCTTGGACCTGGGTGAGCTCTAGGCCCGAAACCCGATAACCCGGTACTGTTGGAGGCTCTAGGAGAGCGTGACCTAAGGAGAGAAAGAGAGGATCGTGTGCAGGGGTTGGGGGGTTTTGCTACAGAGCATGACTGCTGACACTTAGCTGTTTGAAGAAGGATACCCCTCTGTGTGCGAAGAAGAGAAGAAGAAAAAGAAAAGAAAACAGAAGTCAAGGCAGAAGAAGAAGAGGCACGTAGAGCCAAGGAGAGGAGACAGAAGCCAAAGAAAAAGAAGGGGAGCTGCATAAAGCAGAAAGGCAGAAGAAGAAGGAAGGCCAAGGCAAGAAGAGGAGAAGACCTAAACCAAGAAGAAGAAGGAAGGAAGAAGGTCTGGACAGTGTGAAGAAGAAGAAAGAAGGAAAGAAGAGGACCTGCACAAATAGAGAAGAGAAGAGGAAGCGTTTAGGAAGAAGATTTCTTTAAGATTGTTAATTGATATTGTGTTTGATTTGAGCTTCTTAATTGATATTGTTCATCTCTTAACTATCATTATGCGGAGTAATTGGTAATTCAAATCACCATTTTACTCTATTTTTTTCTACAATATTGAAATTAGCTTTCATTGATATATCATTATTGCTTAAAGTTTCATTATAAATTGCTCATACTGTGTTTAAATTGCAATTTTGAGATTGAATTCCATATTGCTCCCTATGTTCGACTTCGAATATAAAATTCGAGTGATAAATATTATTTGTTTTCAAAGAGATTTCGGCTATACTATAACACAATTTTTAAAACCTCGATTTCACTTGCAAATAGGGACGAATCAATATACACACTTCATACACCCACATTTGAGGCACATAACCTAACTTGATTTTCATCTACTCAACTAGGATTCCGACCTGTGGAACTGATACACAGAAATCAACACATAAAGGAGTAGAAATCAGTCTAGGTCAATCATCTCTGTGTGCCTTAATCGGTGCTGCATTTGGGCCAATTGATTGAATTATTTGGGCCACACCACCTAATTTAAGAGAGATTCATTTTGTAGCTGTCCCATAGGATTCAATACTTAGGTCAAGCTAAGCACTCCATATTTTCTTGATTTACAAAGGAAAAATACATGAACTCATGCTTTCAAAACTTGGATTGCCTCACAAAACTTGATTGAATATACCTAGTATTTGAATCCTAAAAGCTACTAAGCAAGATTTGAACCCTAAAATTCACCTCATCCTTAATAATCTTGCTTGAAAACATTTTGGTTGTGCACATACACACATTCTCGAGCAAATCATTAAGGGCACAACCCATTAAGGGCACATCACATTCCAGAAGCACCAATATCCCAAGCCTAACTAAAATTGATTAGATGTTGGCCATAAAGACTGATTCGCTCTTCGGGGCCCAGATTGAGATTGTTCACAATTAACCTACTTATACTAGTCAATCTGATGTCTAGCTAGGGGAGTAGCATCAAACGACCACAGCTGGGGTGTACACTAGGAACCGGAGGCGCAAGCCAAAGGAAGAACTTTCTCCCCAGTCCCTCCTTCTAACTGGTTGGATTGCTTGGACATAAGTAGAGTAAATCGTCCATAATCTTAGGATGGATTCTGAGAGTTTGTAGACCTTTAGGATACCCAACCTAAGGATAGGTGATAGCGAAAATACGTGGTTTGTTAAAATACGTCGTTGTAACGCGTAAATCCGCTTTCACTCTTAAATTTATAATCCTAGATAGGGAAGTATCTAGGGTCGTCCAAGGAGGCAATATGGTTGCAAAATTGATTCTCTTGCTTGGAATATATCTCAACTTTCTTTTGGTAATTTTCAATATACCATTTTTTTTTGTTTTTGAACTAAGGCAACATGCGAAATTATGGCGGGAAAAGTGTTTACACTTCCAATTAAGTAAACTATTCTAAAGTGGCAAGTAGAGCCTCTCCCTAAGCTCACTCTAAGCAAGTGGAGGCCTAGAATAATTAGGGAGAGGAAGTGAAGAATGCTGAAAATAAGCAAATAGAAATGCAAAAAAAAAAATGCGAAGAAGGCAACTAGATAATTGATAAAAGTGTTTAACAAAAATGCCTAGTAGAGGAATGCTTCTACTACTAGATAATTGAAATAAAGAAAGAAAACACAAATCCTCTAAATAGATGGTGAAGAAGAGGGCTTCTTGCTCCAAGGTTGGTGGCTCCCAAGCTTGAAAAGAATCCTTCAACTCCTTCCTTGCAGTACTCCGCCAAAGTGATGACCTCCAAGGCAAGCCCTAAGGGGGCGTGCCCTAAGTTTCTCTCCAAGGGTGGACGTCCACCCTAAGCTTTTCTCCTTTGCCTGGCCGTCCTCCTCCTTGGCGTGGCTCAAGTTGAAGAGAGTGGGGAGAAGAAGGCACCAAAAGGGCTGGTGATGTGCCCCTTTAATCTCCTTCTCTACTCCTTCTTCTTGGCCGTAGGTATAGGTGGTTTAGGTAGAAAATATACTAAGGGAGGATGCCCCAAAATGGTGGTAGGTGGTGGCTTTTTATAGAATAGGATGGGGGGTTAAGGTGCCCCTTGAAATGGAGGGCTAGGATGGAAGGATGAGGGTGGTTGGTGATCCTATGGCTAGGGTGAGTTGGCGCCAACCCAAGGGGTGTTAAAGGGGGTGGTTATGGTGGTGTTGGTGTCTTTTGGTGGTGGAGAGACACCCCCATGTTGGCGCCAACATGGGGTCTTCTAGAAGGGGAGTTAGGTGGATGGTGGAGATGGATTCAAGGGGGATTGTGTGGTGGAGATGAGGGGGGATTTTGGAGGGAAAAGTGGCGCCATTAAGGAGTGGTTATGGGTAGTTTTTGGTGACACTTTTAGGTGTCTTTTGGAGGTGGTGGGTAGGTTAGGTTGGTGCCAAGTGGGTTAGCTTATGTGGAGCTTAGGTGGAGCTAGTTGGGTGGAGTTGGTAGGTTGGTTTTTGGGGTGGTACAAGCCAAGGACATTGGAGCATAGTTAAGCTAAGCTAAGCTAAGCTAAGCTAGCTTAGCAAATGGAGGAGTAGAGGAGAAGATGTTGGAGCTAGGGTTTGGAGGAAGGAGCTGAGGAGAAGAAGTCTGGAGTTGGAGCTGGAGCTGGCTGCTGCTGAAGAGGCTGGCATGGGGCTACTCTAGCTAGCTTAGCTTGCTAGTTCTTTGCTAGTTGCTAAGCCAAGCTAAAGTGAGCTAGCTTCTACCAAAATGAGCTGAGGTGAGCTAGGTCTGGTGCTCCCGGGGAGAATCAAGCTGGTTGAGGCAGCTAAGGTAGCTTAGCTCAACTGAGTTGAGCTAAGCTGAGTCCCCGGGAGTTGGACTTGAGCTTCCTGAGCTGAGATGAATTCTTCTTTAGCTGGCTGGAGTTGAGTAGAGCTGAATGTAGCTGGATCTGAGCTGGGGTGAACTCCTGTCAACTCAGCTGAGCTAGCTAGAGCTCCCTGTGAACTAGTGGGAGCTGAGATGAGCTAGACTCAGCTAAGTTGAGCTGGATCTGAGTTGACTTGAGCTAGGGTGAGCTAAGATGAACTCTCTTGAGCTGCCATCCAGCTGAGATTAGCTGAATGGAGCTGGGATGAGCTAACCCTAGTTCAAGTAAGCTAGGTTCCAGTTGCGGTGAGCTGGATCAAGCTGAGGTGAGTTGGATCAAGCTGAGGTGAGCTGGATTAGGCTGAGTTCCAGCTAGTCTGGGCTTCTCCTTCACCATTTGCCTTCTTGAGTGCTAGGGTTTTAGGGATCTGTGCATCTGTACATCCCTAACACTCACAAAAACACATTAAAACGACAATAAAAAATGCAATGCATGCCTATCCTAATTTATGCCTAAATGCAGCCCAAAAACCCGTTTGCGGAGTAAAATCCTAAGAGCTAGGTTAGTTTTAAAGCATAAAAATGATGATAAACTGGCGTTTATCAACAGGCTTGTATTTTTGTGCTACAAGGTCCCTTCTCTTCCTCATCCTTCTGACTTCCTTTCAGTGTATGCTTGGAAGGAGGTCATTGAACCCTAGATTGGAGGGACCTTTAGACCATTCCCAGAGGCAGAGGTTGAGCTTTAGCCAAGCAGATCCCATGGCTGATCAATAACCACCTCCCCCACCCCCGAACAAGCAGGAGCTGATTGATAGCGAAAATATGCGGTTTGTTAATTAGGGAATTTAATGTCGTTGCAACGCGTAAATCCGCTTTCGCTTTTAAATTTATATCCTAGATAGTGGGGTATCTAGGGTCGTCCAAGGAGGCCAAATGTTTGCAAATTTGATTCTCTTGCTTACAAAATAGATCTCAACTTTCTTTTTGGTATTTTTCAATATATCATTTTTTTTGTTTTTGAATTAAGGCAACATGCAAAATGTGGCAGGAAAGTGACTTACACTTCAAATTCAATATACTACTTCTAAAGTGGCAAGTAGAGCCTCTCCTTAAGCTCATTCTAGGCAAGTGGAGGCCTAGAATAATTAGGGAGAGGGAGTGAAGAATGCTAAAAATAAAGTAATTAGTAATGCAAATAAAGAAATTGCAAAGAAGGCAACTAGATTAATGAAAAAGTGTTTTACAAAAAAGCCTAGTAGAGTAATGCTTCTATTACTAGAAAAATTACAATAAAGAAAAGCAAACACAAATCCTTTAGATAGATGGTGAAGAAGAGGGCTTCTTGCTCCAAGCTCGGTAGCTCCCAAGCTTGAAAAGAGTCCTCCAACTCCTTCCTTGCTATGCTCCTCCAAGGTGATGTCCTCCAAGGCAAGCCCTAAGGGGGCGTGCCCTAAGCTTCTCTCCAAGGGTGGACGTCCACCCTAGGTCCTTCTCCTTTTCCTGGCCGTCCTCCTTGAAGTAGAAAAGTCCTCCTCCTTGGTGTTGCCCAAGTTGAAGAGAGTGGGGAGAAGAAGGCACTAAAAGGGCTGGTGATGTGCCCCTTTAATCTCCTTCTCTACTGCTTCTTCTTGGCCATAGGTGTAGGTGGCATAGGTAGCAAAATACACTAATGGAGGATGCTCTCAAATGGTGGTACGAGGTCGGCTTTTATAGAATAGGAAGGGGGCTAAGGTGACTCTTGGAATGGAGGGTTAAGATGGAGAGATGGAGGTGGTTGGGGATCCTATGGCTAAGGTTAATTGGCGCCAACCCAAGGGACACCTAGGGAGTGGTTATGGGTGCTGGCACCCCTTGATGTTGGCACCAAAATGGATTCTAGAAGGGGGTCTTAGGTGGCGCCAAGAAGGGTTCTAGAAGGAGGGGTAGGTGGGTGGCTGGGATGGGTTGTAGGGTTAGGTGTATGGTGGATGTGGGGGTGGATGTTGGCGCCAAAAAGAGGGGTAGTTAGGGTTAGGTTTTGGCACCAAAGTTGGTGCCTTTTGGTGGTGATAATGGGGTGAACTCCTGTCAACTCAGCTGAGCTAGCTAGAGCTCCCTGTGGACTAGTGGAAGCTAAGATGAGCTAGACTCAGCTAAGTTGAGCTGGATCTGAGCTGACTTGAGCTAGGATGAGCTAAGATGAACTCTCTTGAGCTGCCATTCAGCTGAAATTAGCTGAATGGAGCTGGGATGAGCTAACCCTAGTTCAAGTGAGCTAGGTTCCAGCTGTGGTGAGCTGAATCAAGCTGGGTTCCAGCTAGTCTGAGCTTCTCCTTCCTTGCTGGGTTCCATTTGCCTTCTTGAGTGCTAGGGTTTTAGGGATCTGCATATCTGTTCATCCCTAACACTCACAAAAACATATCAAAAAGACAATAAAAAATGCAATGCATGCCTAACCTAATTTATGCCTAAATGCATCCCAAAAACCCATTTGTGGCGTAAAATCCTAAAAGCTAGGTTTGTTTTAATGCATAAAAATGATGATAAACTGGCATTTATTACACCCCCATGCTTATCTTTTGCTAGTCTCTTAGTAAAACTTCAATTTTTTTGGAAAATGGAATTTTTGGGAAATCTAATTTTTTCGACTTTTGAGGAGAAAAAAAGATTAAGGGACCTTGGTAGATTAAAACACAGGAGGTACGGGATTTGTTAAAGATAAACAATGGGATTTGTTTTTCGATCCAACCATTAGACAGAACAGGATCAATATATCCTCCAGAAAATTCACAAATTAACCCCTTGTTAATTCAGATGACTTGAAATTTTTATTTTTAGGATTTTTCTGGCTCATGAATCTGATTAGCAACTTGCAAAATCCTTTAAAACATTGTGTCTGTGTTTGTGAAAAGCCAACATTTATAAGGGCGTGTTAATTTGTTTGTTATTACTTTTTTTTTCTTCTCCCCCATGCTTAATTTTAGCTTAGTCTTACAACAGATGTGTCGGGATCATCATTCCCGTTACCATTCCTCGAGGGGGCTCTGGCGCAAGTACTTCGGGATAGCACGGCCCATGACACCACCCAGGAGCTCACAACCCCAAAACACGATGTGGTGTAAAGGGGCGCTCCAAGGAAACTCAAGCTCTTGCTCTGACACTATAGGTAGAGCGCCGTCCAAGACACTTGAGCTGCTAAAATGTGCTTTAATGCTCCGTCTAAAGATATGAAATATAGATATGGAGCAGCATCGAGGCGGTAACATGTTGACATCGCGTCCTCAAAGGAGGCATTTTCTTCCTTCTCAGCGGTGGGAACTCAAACCAATGATCTACCTCAGACTTTTACTAAGTCCAAACGAGGGAGTTTTTCAAATTTTTAGTTGTTTTTATGTGTTGGCTTGTGTGTGAAAATTGACACAAGAAATTTCTCAAGACAAGCAAGTTTTTGAATCAGAAACTAAGTCAAATACTTTCCGTATTACAAAATAGGATCAAGTCACCTGAACTATCATGAGTTCAGGTGAAATTTTAGAGAAGGATATCTGATCTAGTCTAAAAATAGACCCTGAAATTCTAATGATCAAATCCATATCCTCAGCCTTAGTTTGTTAAAGATTAAATCCCATTGTACCAAAAGTGATTTTTCGACCTTAGTCCTGATTTCAAAATTTTTCCTCAAAAAGTTTTCAACATTTTTATTTTTTTTTAGGTATGCAAGCAGGAAATAAATTTAAAAAAATGCATGTTTTTTGGTTTTGAAAATCCTAAATCGATCATCAAATTTAAAAATACACCCCCATGCTTAAGATATGCCATGTCCTCATGCATTAGGAGGGAAAAAGGATCACCTTAGTGAAGAATGGTCGGGTTTAGGATGATCACAACCTGGAAAAAGAAGAAAAAAGGAAAGCAGGAAAAAAATGATGGGTTACCTCCCATCCAGTGCTATCTTATACGCCATTCAGCCGAGCGTGAAGGTATGCACGGAAGACGGAAAATCATGTAAATAATTGGACACTTGGATGCCCGCAAAAAAGGTGTCTTCTTCTAGATCCCTAGAAAATTGATTAGAAGCAATATTGGGATCAAAGTTGGATGGAAAATGATAAGTGTAGCCCGAATCTGACCATGGTTTTAAATCAGGTTGGATGCCAAACTCGGGCGAGGTTGGTGGCAGGTCCGTAAGAAAGGAGTCGGGGAAGGAATGGTGAGGATTGGGTGAAGTTAGTGTGGAAAAATTAGGTGCGTGAATAGTGGGTGGGTTAGGGTGCTTAGGGGATGTATCAGGAATAAATTTGGGGTCAAGATAAGTCTCCAGATCACAGATTTCACCGACCACTGATTTTGAATCAGAGTCCTCAAAAAAATTGTGGTTGGTAAGGGTATCTATTAACATTGTCTCTTCCACCATATTGGAAATTTTCGTATCTGAGTCCTCAAAAAAGTTATCATCATGGAATCTCCTGGAGGATTTGAAAATATCTAAAGTGATAGTTTGGACTACACAAGTGATATCCATTTTGCCTGTGTGGCAATTGATATTTGCCTTTTCAGTGGCCAAAAAAGGGCGTCCAAGGATTATTGGGGAGTCCAGTAATGATTCAGGTACCTCAATGTCAAGAACCAGAAAGTCTGTAGGGAAGACACAATTCTGGACCTTGACCAAAACATCCTCAACAATCCCACAAGGTTTGATTGTAGATCGGTCAGCTAATTGCAGGGTAACCTCGACGGGTTTTAATTCACCGATCTGAAATGCTTCGAATAAACTCATGGGAATAATATTAACTGAGGCACCAAGATCAAGGAGGGCATGATTAAAGGTAGTGTCATCAATAATTACAGAAATTAAAGGCACCCCCAGATCTTTCATCTTAGGAGGTAGCTTACTCTGTATGACAGAGCTTACTGTCTCCGAAAGATGCACCTATCCTAGATTTTTGGCCTACCTTTTAGGAGTACAAATCTCCTAAAATTTGGCATAGGCAGGTATATATTTGATGGAATCTAGGAGAGGAATATTGATATGAACTTGCCCAAATAGATCCATGAGTTCTTCTGTAGTGGGCTCAGATTTCTTTTTTTTGTTGGTGGTGGGGTGGAGAGCTTGTGGGAAAGGGATAGGAATCTTGTCTTGAGATTTTTGTATTTCTTTTTCTTCCTGATGGGGAGGTGGGGAGTCAATTTGCACAGGTATATCACCAGGTTTGTGTGAAGGCCCGGGATCAGTGGTGGTTTTCCCACTCCTCAAAGTAATTGCATGTGCAATCGGATTATTATTTGGAGGAGGTGGGGGGGCCTGTGATTGCGGAAACCTGGGCGGCTGCTAAGGTGGAGGATTAGGAGGAGGCTAATTTGGATAGTGTGGAGTTCTGCCCGTATAATGGTTCCCTTGGTGATTAGGGTTGGGCATGGGTTGGGACGAAAGATGTCCTGCAGGTCTTTGCGTGGGAGTAACCCCAATTTGATTATTCAGATTTGTGATGGTGTGGGATACTTTCGTCATTTTTGCTTGCATTTCCTGCAGGGTTCGCATCATCTGGGCATTAATGTCTTGTTGGGATGGCCCAAGATGGAAGATTGGATTCGGCCCATACCCATTAAAATGATATGGTTGGGAAGAAACTTGATTATTTCAGGAGTAGTTCGGGTAATTTTTCCAATTGGAAGAATTTTTAATGGGCCCTTGGATGGTAGAAATATTTTGAGCGGGGTTAAGATCTGGATAGTTGTAATTCCCCAGTGAATCATGGGCAACCTCAGAATAATAAGTAGGAGTAGTGTCGAGATTGTGCAAATTTTCTCTTCGTGGAAAGTTAGGTTGGGTTGATGTGGCTAGTCTTTCCTCAATTTTCTATTGATTAATATGCATTTGGTCGAGTTTTTGAGCGATCAATTGAAGATCGTCTTGGGTGACAGGGATATATTGAGTGCCTATTTCATGAACACCGAACTGCGGGTTTTGGGTTCTGCAAAATGTGTTCATGGATCTATTAAATGAGTTTCACTCATTTCTTCAAACATGTCGTAGGCACTTTCAGCATCTTTATTTAAGAAGTTGCTGCCACACGAGGCATCAAAAAAATGTCGGATTTGATCTTCTAATCCATGATAGAAGATTTGCACGAGCCGCCATAAAGGAATCTCGTGATGCGGGCAACTTCTTAAGAGATCTTGAATTCTTTCCCAAGAATCATGGAAGGTCTCACCAGATTTTTGGTGAAAGGTCGTAATAGATCGTCACAGGGAATTGGTACGACCTATGGGAAATAATTTCTTGAGGAAGGCGCTTTTGAGCTGAGGCCAAGTTGTGATGGGTCGGCCAATGGTCCTAAACCAATAAGCGGCCTTATCTTTAAGAGATAATGGAAAAAGCCGCATCAGCCGTATGTCTTCTTGCACATTTCGAGAACGGGTTGTTTGTGCAAGAAGAGTCAGTTCTTCAACGTAGCTGAAAGGGTCTTCCCTAGGAAGGCCATGAAAGTGTTTAATTAGGTTCAGGACCGCAGGCTTGATCTCAAAGTCACCCTCTGGTATGACCACCCCTGGTCGTTCCTCATAATAAGATGGATCATAGAAATCTTTTAAAGGAATAACAGGCTGCTGACGGGGTGGTGGGTTTGGCCTTGGATTGGCTAGGTTTTGGATGTTCCTAGTCAGTGTTTGTTGATTGGAATTTAACTTATTAATCTGCTTAGCCATCAATTTTAAAAGATCAGGCAGGGGGTCTTGATGTTGTGTTTGGGGCAACTCAAGATTAGGGAGCTCCAAGTGTGGGAAGTTAAAGGTGGGTGGGTTTTGGGTGGAAGGGTTAGAATTAGGGTTAATGGTGGGGTTAAAGGTAAGGTTAGAGGTGGAAGTGGAAGGGTCAGTGGACCTATTTTGTTGAGTTTCCATATTTTTAGAAGGATAAGAAGACAGAAAAAGTGGTCTTTTTGCGCGGGGGGTGAAATCAAATGGTCCTTCCAAGTGCGGATTTTGAGACCGTCGCCCGTGCATAAAATGGAAGAACGGGAGGGGAGGAGAAGAGAAAGAGATGAGAGAAAGTATACAAATCAAACAAACAAAGCTAGACCTAACTTAAGTGTGACTCCCTAAAAATAAACCTAAGACTTGGTCTATGTAGGAAATAAGTAGTCAATAGTGAATACCCGTTCTATCAACAAATCTTGCCAAGTTGCTTATGGGGAGGTTTGGGCACAAACGTTTCCCAAGGAAAACCCCAGGTGCTTGTACAAACCCACGCCTAGTCATTTGACACGACCCCTCAGCCTGAACACCAGATATAGATGATAGAATTGGTACCAACTAAAGAAAACTTAAGACCTAAATAGCAAGCCTAAGTTGATAAAGCCTTAGGGGTCAAGTTGCAACAAATTTTAATTAGGTCTAGGATGCTATAGTGCACACGGAATGTAGAGGGTGTTTATTGGGTTGTTGTCCTGTTATTTTGTTGCCCTGTTATTTCAATTTTTTTTTTGTGTGTGTGCAGGAATTGGAGAGTGGCTCCAATGAAAATCAAGTTGTCACACAATTTTTTTGTATTTTTGTCTTTTAGGATTTAATTTAATTAAATGTGTTTTAGGGTTTTTCTTTGTAAATTTTCAAACAAGTTTGAAACTCCACAATCAAAGGAAAGACAAGTTGTATTGGTGATGGTTAATTTCCTTTAATGTGAGTCTCTAATAAGAAAGAAAGAAACCCTAAGCCAATTGTCCCTAAGACAGAAATTCAACTACCAATGAGTTATTTTTAGGCTTTCTGAATAGATAGTGGTCCAATCAATGCAACCAACACCACTACCTTGAGTGAAATCAAACAAGGATCCCAGAAAAGATTTTTTTAAGATTTTAGGAATTTTTTTGATAATTGTTTTGAATTTTTAATTGTACTGGTGTCAAAGTCTAGAAATGATACCCGTGGGTATTGTGGACTTTTCAGTATTACCACCGACCCCAGAAAATTTTTGTGATTTTATGTGATGTGTAGAATTTCACAAGAATTCCATCAAGCTAAATTTCACAAAAATTGGATGAGTATAAAAATTGTAAAAATATATGGACAGTAGCAAAATAGGAAGATTAGAGGGTGTGACCCCTCTACAATCCACTAATTTTTAAAAATTAAATACAAATCCAATTGATCTGAAATTTGGAACAGATGTTCCTAACTTAATTGGGAATCACTGTATGAACTTTTATGATTTTAGGAGGCCTGTGGTGTTAGGACTCGATTTTTCAAGTCTGGATAGAAATCTGGATCCGAAAATAGAACACCAATACTTGCAATGGAGTGGTGCTAAAGAAGCATTCAAGCAAACAATGGATTTTAAAATGCACCACTCCACTTAATCAAGTTGTTTGGGATCCTGAAAGCCAAGTTTAATATGTTTTTGGTAGTTTTAATTAATTATGTGACCAGAAAGAGGAACCAACCTAAATTTCGCGGGAAGAAAAGGAACTTTGAGCTCTCGCTTCCAGATTCCCGCTTTCTTCCTGTAATAGTTCCTACACACACGAAAGAGAAGAAAGAGAAGAGGATTAGATCTACTTCAAGCAAGAGGAGAAAGAATAGCAAAGCCGTGCCTCCCCGGCAACAGCGCCAAAAAGTGATAGCGAAAATACGCGGTTTGTTAATTAGGTAATTTAATGTCGTCACAATGCGTAAATCCGCTTTCGCTTTTAAATTTATATCCTAGATAGTGGGGTATCTAGGGTCTTCCAAGGAGGCCAAATGTTTGCAAGATTGACTCTCTTGCTTACAAAATAGATCTCAACTTTCTTTTTGGTATTTTTCAATATATCATTTTTTTTTTGTTTTTGAATTAAGGGAACATGTAAAATTGTGGCAAGAAAGTGACTTACACTTCAAATTCAATATACTACTTCTAAAGTGGCAAGTAGAGCCTCTCCCTAAGTTCAGTCTAGGCAAGTGGAGGCCTAGAATAATTAGTGAGAGGGAGTGAAGAATGCTAAAAACAAAGCAATTAGAAATGCAAATAAAGAAATTGCAAAGAAGGCAACTAGATGAATGAAAAAGTATTTTACAAAAAAGCCTAGTAGAGGAATGCTTCTACTACTAGAAAAATTGCAATAAAGAAAAGCAAACACAAATCCTCTTGATAGATGGTGAAGAAGAGGGCTTCTTGCTCCAAGCTTGGTAGCTCCCAAGCTTGAAAAGAGTCCTCCAACACCTTCCTTGCTATGCTCTGCCAAGGTGATGTCCTCCAAGGCAAGCCCTAAGGGGGCGTGCCCTAAGCTTCTCTCCAAGGGTGGACATCCACCCTAGGTCCTTCTCCTTTGCCTGGCCGTCCTCCTTGAAGTAGAAAAGTCCTCCTCCTTGGCGTTGCTGAAGTTGAAGAGAGTGGGAGAAGAAGGCACCAAAAGGGCTGGTGATGTGCCCCTTTAATCTCCTTCTCTACTCCTTCTACTTGGCCATAGGTGTAGGTGGTATAGGTAGCAAAATACACTAATGGAGGATGCTCTCAAATGGTGGTAGGAGGTGGGCTTTTATAGAATAGGAAGGGGGCTAAGGTGACTCTTGGAATGGAGGGTTAAGATGGAGAGATGGAGGTGGTTGGGGATCCTATGGCTAAGGTTAATTGGCGCCAACCCAAGGGACACCTAGGGGGTGGTTATGGGTGGTGGCACCCCTTGATGTTGGCGCCAAATGGCTTCTAGAAGGGGGTCTTAGGTGGCGCCAAGAAGGGTTCTAGAAGGAGGGGTAGGTGGGTGGCTGGGATGGGTTGTAGGGTTAGGTGTATGGTGGAGGTGGGGGTGGATGTTGGAGCCAAAAAGAGGGGTAGTTAGGGTTAGGTTTTGGCACCAAAGCTGGTGCCTTTTGGTGGTGATGATGGGGTGAACTCTTGTCAACTCAGCTGAGCTAGCTAGAGCTCCCTGTGGACTAGTGGGAGCTGAGATGAGCTAGACTCAGCTAAGTTGAGCTGGATCTGAGCTGACTTGAGCTAGGGTGAGCTAAGATGAACTCTCTTGAGCTGCCATTCAGCTGAGATTAGCTGAATGGAGCTGCGATGAGTTAACCCTAGTTCAAGTGAGCTAGGTTCCAGTTGTGGTGAGCTGAATCAAGCTGAGTTCCAGCTAGTCTGAGCTTCTCCTTCACCATTTGCCTTCTTGAGTGCTAAAGTTTTAGGGATCTGCATATCTGTTCATCCCTAACACTCACAAAAACATATCAAAAAGATAATAAAAAATGCAATGCATGCCTAACCTAATTTATTCCTAAATGCATCCCAAAAACCTGTTTACGGAGTAAAATCCTAAGAGCTAGGTTTGTTTTAATGCATAAGAATGATGATAAACTGGCGTTTATCACTGATTTGGAGGCAGTTGGAAGAATTGCAGCAAATGCAGCAATGGTTCCAATGAATGAATGGTCAGGGCGCTCGTTCCTTGAAGGATTTTTATGATCCTTCAAATTATGAGGATCGTCGTGGCGTTGTGATCCTCGCCAGAAACGTTAAGATCAAGCCCCAGGTTTTGAGTCTAATTAAACGCTTTCACGGGCTTAGCTTAGAGGACCCATTCCAACATTTGGATGACCTGATCACTCTGGTTCAGACCATCAAATTGCGGAATGTGGATAAAGAACAGATGCTCATGAGGCTTTTCCCCCATTCACTGAGGGATAAGGCCACACATTGGTATCATACCATTGGAAGATCGATTGCTACCTGGACAACTTTGAAATTGGCCTTCCTGAATAAATTCTTCCCAATTGGGCGAACCAATGCATTGCAGCAGGCAATTACAACTTTTGCCCAGCGGCAAGGGGAACCGTTTCATGGGACCTGGGAGCGATTCCAGGATCTGTTGCGGAAGTGTTCACACCATGAGGTGCCTAAATGGTAACTTGTGCAGATTTTTTATCATGGGTTGAATGATCAACTTCGTAATCATGTGGATGCTTCTTGCGGAGGCAATTTCCTCAACAAAGATGCAGATAGCGCATATGATTTGTTTGAGGAAATGAGTGAAAATTATTTAAACCATGCCACCATGGAAACCTTCAATCGATCCTAGCAAACTAGGTCAAATGCCAATGAGGTCCAAAATTCTCATACATTTGATATGGAATTGATCTGCAATAGATTAGATAAGATAGATCTGGTTGCTAAACGAATGGAAGAGTGGATGTCCAGAAACTATAATTTTTCTAGATCCACTCAATCCTAGGGATCGTTATTCCATTCTTCGCAAGCTCCTATGGGACGGGAGTTTGTGAACCAGCTAAAGTCAACTCGACCATCGGGCCAACTCTTCTCAGAACCTTTTGGGTTCCAAACTGGGGCCATTGATCCTAATTTTACTGATCCTTCTTCAGCCTCATCTTATGAGGATGTTCAGGCTGTGCAGGAGAATGTTAGGTCCAACCCTTGCTCGAATTCCTATAATTCTGGTTGGAAAAATCATCCTAACTTCTCTTGAAAAGATCAAGGTTAACAGATCCAATATTGACCCAACAACTATGTACCGCAAAAACCAATGGGTCAGGGTCATGTATATACTCTGTTGCCCTCGAATCAGGTTAACCAGTCCATGTGGAATGCTCAACAACTCGTCGAGCAGGCTGATTTAAACCTGAAGATGGTAGAAATGCAAGGGTCAATGCCCCAGCTCATGCAACAAATGAAAACTTCGCTGGATACCTTGCAATCCAGACTTGTTGCAAACAACCGACAACCCGGATCTCTACCATCACAACCTGTACCAAACCCAAGGAATGTATAGAACCGAGGTGCTGGGCCCCATGGGTTTGGTAATAATGGGGAGTCGTATGCTCAAGCTCATGCTATCTATCAGGCTACCCCAGCCCCTCCGGAAGCGAACCATGTTCCTACCATAATGAACTGGGAGCCTCATATTTTGCCCAACCCTCCCCAAGACACTAACCAACAGCATTTTGCCACTGCAAACACCATCACCTTGAGGAGTGGTAGTAGACACAAGGGACCTACCCAACCCCATGTCAACCCCATTAGGCCCCGTAGCAAGAATTCCAAACTCCCAACTAAGAATGTGATCAACAAAACATCAGAGTCTGATTCGGGAGTATGTTGTTATATGGGTAAACAGAAAAAGTCGGAGGAGAAATTGGAAGAAAGGATGTCCTTACTTCAAGCTTTCAAATTAACAATCATTTTACTCCTCGCAGCTATCGGATCAATCCCCACCTATGCCATAGGTTTACTGAATGCATATAAAGAAAGGTGTAGAGCGAAATCTGAAAATAATAGGAGAGTAGTTTTGTCTGATAACACAAGCACACTAATCCTAAACAAGCCACCTCCTAATTAGCAGGACCTGGGAGCCCTGCTGATTTCCTGCACAATAAGAAACATTACTTCTGACCGGGCCCTCCTTGACTTGGGTGCTTCCATTAATGTGATCCCCACCTCACTGCACACAGAATTGGGTCTAGGCTACCTAAAACACACTGACATAACCTTGCAGTTAGCTGATAGATCCATTACAAAACCAAGTGGTATTTTGGAGGATGTTTTAGTCAAGGTTAATGATTTGCATTACCTTGCTGATTTCATGGTCCTGGACATGGTAGCCCCAAAATAGCTCAACCACACCCTGATTATTTTGGGAAGACCTTTCCTGGCTACTACCAAGGCGAGGATTGATTGTGAATCGGGAAATATAGAAATGGCCTCATGGGATAAGAAAAATCGATTCAATATTTTCGAGGTCTCAAAGAAGAATAAAATTAAGTGTGGTTCGATGGAGGAGCTTGGTAGAATAGAGGAAGTAATGGCCATACATACCTTAGACAACCTTTTAATGGCCAACTCAACCCAAACTCGGGAAGAAGATCACACGGTTGCGGAAATAATTGAGGACAAAGCAAAAATGCAACCAATTGTAGCAACATGGGATGAGGAAGATATATATGAAATCAGAAATTTGTTGGATGATTCACGTAATCAAGTTAAAACCCAACAACATCCTTATCTTGAATGCTTAGAGTTTGAGGTCCAACTTGTGGGTGGGAATCCTAAGGATCAGGATGGTTGGTTTAAGAACCCAGAGTGTGAGGATGAAATTGAACATTGGGGAAGAACTCTTCAAATATTAGGTATTCTAGAGTACTCACAAACCCCCAGCACATCACAAAACCCTCATCATCATTTTTCACCCAACAATTGCATAAATTCTATACGCAACCACACTTCATCTGTAATAAATCAACAAAACTCCTATTGGAGACCATTTAGGCTCTCTCTACACCACCAGCTTGCCACTTTCATTGATCATCTCTTTGGCATGTCCATTTTCACTCTCCGGGACCCAAATCTTGGGGCTTGGAAATTGTGTTATTGCAGCCTCAATGTTAGTTATATTTGATTGAGGACCTCGCCTAGCTGAAGGCAGTAAACTCAGCACATGTAAAGACTGTTCCAAGCTGACCATAGTCTCACGGAAATCAGGTTCTATTCTTGCACTTCTACTCTCCTGCATGCTTTCATTTTTCACAATGAGGACATTCCAATAGCTAAGCATGGGGGGTGGACATATTTTCTAACCTTTTTTGTCAGTTGTAATGGTAATTTCCTATTATTTGATTCGTTATTAAAAAAATTGAAAATTCAAAAAGATAAAAAAAAGGAAGAATTAAGAGAAGAGAACTTAGGCTTTTGGAAGTTATTAACTTTAGGAAATGATACGAAAGGACCTAAACACTTAGACTCTTCAGGTCTTCGGACTTAATTAGCCCGGATGTCCACTCGAATGTGGACTTAGGCTCGAGTTCTCACCAATTAAAATTCATTTTAATTTGGTAAATAAATTAGGATGATAAGTATGCGACTTATCAACCTGCCCTCTGATTTGGGGAGACTTTAAGCCTAAGCATCTTCACACTTTTTTTGCACTGACTCACTTTTCGGTGGTTTCTTCAGAAATTGGGTAGCTAATGAACTATCTAGGGTGGTATGGCTGGCAAGTTTTCGGTGGTAACAGCTCGTCGGTCGGTTGTCCAGAGCCCAGTCACAAGACCATTTTCATTGTACTGCCTTTAGGTAAATCTTAGATCAGGGAAGCCACCTACTTAAAAAAAAACAAAACCAAAAGAAAAAATATATATATAGAAAAAGGAGAAAAAAATAAAAATAAAAATAAACAAAACCACACTTCACCGCACGAGTATGGCTAGCAAGTTGCTGTGGGTAATAGGCCATTGGCTGGTTGTCTAGAGCCCAGCTCACAAAAATGCATAATAATTCCCAAAATACTTAGGGAAGAAGTGTGGAAGTAGAATAAACTGGGGAGATATACACTGGGTTCGCACTTGTGTTGACCCCATAAATAAAAGAAGTAGGGAGAAAGCTACCAATCGAAAAGATAAACCTTTAGGCAAGGTCCCCTAGGGTCGTAGAAACCCGAAGTCCGTTTCAACGGCTGCCTAGTGAGTCTTTCAGTATTTTCAATGGATGCTTAGCACTTAGAGTCCTTTTTGAGTCTTAGGCGGGTTGCGTAGCCATAAAAAGTTATCCTAGAACTCTCAAACTCCAAAAGTACAAAAAAAAAAATAGAAAAGAAGAAAAGAAAAAAAAATGTATCTTCCCTTTTCAAATAAGGCGAGGACTTGGGTGGTCTACATTCTGGCAGACACCTGGGTACTGTTGAGTCTTCGTAATTTAGGACCTTAGTTGAAATTTTCTATTGTTAATAAACGCCTTCGGCCTAAGCGATCTAATCCTAATTCTGCTTTTATATATAGCAAGTAGTTTAATTTGCTAAGAACTAGCAAAAGATAGGCATGTGGGTATGATGTAAATACATTTATTTGGGTTAAAATGCCTATTCATGCATGTTCCTAAGCTTAGATTTGTATTTCATCTTATAAATATTGCATAGCATGCATCATTCTGCATTTAGAGTAGTTGTATATATTTTGGGTTAATTAGGTCCTTTTTATGGTCAGGAGAGAAGAAGACTTATTTTAGGGCCTCAGATGGACGATCAGACCATACAGATCTGATTAGGATGACAATCGAAGTCTAACGCCTCCGAAATCATCTAGATCGAAGTCCCATAGCATCATACAAAGTCTGAGGAAGATTAATAGCCAGGGGGCAATGAAACATCCATACAGGTTTCAGATGAAAAATCCAACCATACAGATGGATTCAGAGCGACGATCGTAGTCCGACAACACGAGAATCATCTCGATTTTAGCACAGTGGCACCCTCTGTAACAGAATAAAGATAGACGGACCAGATGGTGCCACGTGGTGCCATCTGAACCACCCCTGGGTGTCCCCAGAACTCCCTCTTCCTCTGAGTGAGCGATATCCACCGTTGGATTTGCATCCAACGATTGAAGCAGCTAAGCCTCAAAACGTAGCCGCGACCATCTGACCCACGTAGCACATTGGTGAAGCCCCACCCCTCAACCAGCTGTCGCGGGTTCAAGCCTCACCAATGCATCAATTGAGTGCAATGCATGGCCAGCCGCAGCGCAAGCACGCACGCACGCAGGCGTGTGCATAGCCAGCGCAGCGCCAACGCGCGAGGGCGTGCGCACTACCAAGGGCGTGTGATGCGTGGGCCAGCTACGGGCGTGCACGTGCTTGGTTAGCGCCAGCCTACAACAACGCCTAAGCTGGACCTACAACGACGCTTACAGCCATCGCTAATTATTCACATGCCAGCAAGGCCAGCTGTGGGAATGAGCGGGCATGGGCTACCTATAACAACACTTACAGCGACGACTTGGAGGTCACTAATGGTCCCATGCCTATTCTAGCCTCTTCTCCTCCACTATAAAAGGACCTACACCCCCTCCCTTCCAAGCCATCTCTACCTACTCTACTCTCACCTACTGTCAAGTTCTAGCATGCCTACCAACACTCCGTTAAAGCTTGATCTCAAGCTCCAAAGGTGCCTATTAGTGTAACAAGACTTATTGAAGCTACGAGTTACTACGCTAACGTATTTGGTTTTGAAAAACCTATCGTCGTAGTTTGAAAGCGAAGAACTTGTATTCAACAAAGGTTAGAAACTACGTGTTTGTTTCTATAGAAATCCTAGGTCAAACTCAAGGAGGTAGACGTTTGATTAAAACTACGCGTTTGTTTTATTTGTCACGAAGCAGATTAATTGATTAGAAACTATCTATCTATTTACAATAAATAGAAGCGAGAGAGAGAATATTACAAACAAAAATCAAAAAGAGATGTAGAATGAACATGGAATTCATTATCAACGAGATTGTTCGTTACACTACTCATTACGACTAGAAAATAGAAAATGATTCCACTAGAAAGCAGTAAATCTACTCTAGAAAGCATTAAAAAGAATGGAGAGAGAATTATCCTCCTCGATGGTCTCTTGGAGGACGAGCCGGCCGAGACGATGCCTGGAAGACGGGGAACGGAGCAGGACGAAGCAGGAGGAATGAGAATGGGAAACACGTTGTCGTTGTCATGGGATCCACTTCCAAAAGGGGTATCAAAATTTGACTTTATCTCTTGAGAAGCATCCCAGGTGTGGGACAAGCTTCTCTTGAGCTTTGGAGAGGGAGAGAAGAGAATGAAGGGATGCCCATTTCGTATGGAGGGGGTCCCCTTTTATAGTTGCAAGGAGTGAGGGCAATTTGGTCTTTACAATTTCAAAATATTAAATAAGGGGTCTTTAGTGACAGATAAAACCGTCGCTAAAGCGCCAGTCATGGGCGACATGTGCTGCCCGCTTACCTTCCACGTTGCCCACATCCATCAAGTCTCGGTCGTTCGATCGTGAGATCGAATGGTTGAGATGCGCCCTCACCGCGCCCATTCAAGCGCAACGTCCGCTCGATCACTCACCCACGCCTGCCTCCTGTGACTCGAACGTGCACCTGCACTTCGCGTAAGCACCTCGACCAACTGCGATACACGCATGGATTGGTGGGCGCTCAACTTAAGCGTGGGTGCGTCGCAACCGTTGGATCTTGATCCAACTGCGGGGAAACATTGATGCGGAGGCCTTCAGCCGATACGTGCGGTTGGTTGGGCGACCGAGATGGCGCCACGTGGCACATCTTGGCCATCCATCTTCTGGATAATGTAAATGGTGCCACGGTTGTCGGATTGAGTCAATTTTTGCGTGGTTAGGCTGCAATCGTCGATCCGAATCCATCCGTGCGATCGGATTTGTCATTTGATGTTCGGATTCACACCATCTTGGCCCTTGATCTTCTAGGATTCCCTAATCTCTATCTGATGCTGCAGATGTCTGATAGGGCAATCTTGGAGTCATTGAACTCCAATCGTCACCCTGATCAGATTTGTACAGTTGGATCTTTGATCCGAGGCCTCGATAAAAATTTGCCCTTTCCCTGAACATAAAAGGAGACAATTAACCTCCATTTTATTCAAACTAATCTAAATGCAAGATGATGCATGCTATGCAATATTTATATTATGCAATGCAATTCTATCCTTAAGAACATGCATAAATAGACATCTTATGTATTGTAAGCATGTTTACATCAAGACTCTGCCCCACCAAATACTCCTCCAACTTCCCATCCCCATTCATAGGTCGCCTTGGAGCCGTCCTCCCACTTCCATTTTGGTAGCAGATCATCTCCACTTTCTCACCTCCATTCCAGAGCTGCGCTGAACCTTTCCTCTACCCGACATCCTCCCGCTTCTCACCTCCGTCATCCTGCTTCCCAACTCCTTCCGATCTTCCACCTAGCGCCATCATCTCACGTAACAGCCGCTTCGAGAGATTTCTTCTCACCTCCCTCTCTTTTTATGGTTTCTAGATTATTGTAATTGACATTCATGCAATATATCATATTCGATTCTTTCTCTCATGTGATTGATTGTCATTTTATTTCAAAAACAAAAAAAAATAACAAAGCCCTAAAACACAAAAAAGAAACAAATCGAAGCACGATCTTCATACAAAGTAAATGTCGCCTCCCTGTGTTCGACTTGGGACTCCCTTGGAGTTTCGGTATAAATTATATTTGATTCCGAGTTTTGCAACTATGACGACAGGTTACACATAACCCTGATTTCAAACACGCGAAACCCATGCGATCAAGAAGGCACACATCTGAGCATAAAAAAGCATGGTCTAGAATTAATTTAATTCCATAAGATTTTGCTAAGGGACTAGTAAAAGCTAGGCATGGGGGTATGATGGGAGCACCATCATGAGCCATAGCTAGCTTAATTTAGTGATTATCAAGGAATAAATGCTCCTACATAACCGCTGGAGAGCCCTAATTCACTGCAAATCCATTCTAAGGGAAATACAAGAAACTAGGGTTAAAACTGTAATTTTACCATCATATCTTGAATGTAGAACAACCATGGATTTTCTCAGGGGCTAAATAAAGGTCAAATGGTCTTAAAAGTTTAACAAGTGGGTTAAAATAGTCAGAAATAGGTTCGCGCGTGTTTTGAGAATTAAATGACTTCTAAAATCCTAAAAATAGACCTACTTAATTAAATGAGGTTCTGGTTTGGGTAAAATTCATCTATTCTCTCTAAAATTCATATAAAAATATTCTGTAGAGTTTGGTATCTTTAATTTGACCATCAGAACTCATCTTGACCCAAAATAGAGTCTCAGACAGACATTTGCCCTAATTTGGGTTTTTGCAAAATTACCCAGTCAAACTTGGTCAAAACCAAAATCCAACTTCACCATTGGATTCGTTAGGTTCAAATTAGTTTTGTACCAAAATTTGGATGCAATCTGAGATTGTCTTGACCTAGCTTGCAATTTGGTCCTGTCTGATCACACATATGCCCTTAACTTTCAAAATACTTACTAAAATGGCCCTAACTTTTTCATCATTTTCACAAATAGGTCCCTACTGCCATGAATCATATTCCTACAAACTCCAGCGACCTAAATTTGGCAAGTTCTCCTTGATTCCTTGACGAATCCCTCTCAGATTTGAAAGGGAAGTTCGTCAAGGAATTTCCTTCCTTTTGAGCCAATTCCGAAGTTCTCAATCTTTCCCAATCTCTCAAGCATCAAGGAACTTCTCCTTTTGAGATTTGGGTATATTATAAAACTCCAATTCAGGCAAGCATTCCTAGCTTGGAAGCTTGGCTACCAAGCTTCCAAGCATAAATCGACCTCCTAAGCCCTATATAAGCACTCCCAGATCAGGCCAAACTTCCCAAGCTCGATTTTGGCCGGTGATGTAAACACATTTACACTACTTAAGATATCTATTTATGCATGTTCTTAAGCATAGGATTGCATTGCATGATATAAATATTGCATAACGTGCATCATCTTGCATTTAGAGTAGTTTGAATAAAATTGTCTCCTTTTATGTGTTTGGACAGGGAAAACTTTTCATCAGGGCCTCAGATCGAATATCTAACCATACAGATGTGATCAGGGCAACGATTGGAGTTCAACGACTCCAAGATCGCCCCAATCAGGCATCTGTAGCATCAGATAGTGACCGGGGAACCTTAGAAGATCAAGGGCCAGGATGGTGTAAATCCACACTTCAAATGACAAATCCAACCGCACGGACGAATTCGGATCGACGATCGTAGCCTAATGATGCAAAAATTGAGTCAATCCGACACCCGTGGCACCATCTACAACACCCAGAAGATGGACGACCAAGATGGCACCACGTGGTGCCATCTCGGCCGCCCAAATGGTCGCATGTAATCACTGAAGCCTCCGCATCTGCCCCCTCTCCGCCATTGGATCTTGATCCAACAGCTGTGGACGGCTGCACCTAAAAACATCCGCTCGACCATCCGCGCTTCGTAGCGCAGTGGTCGCGAGGCGCTCCGCGTTCACAAGACGCGGGTTCGAATCGCGATCTGCGGGCACGCACGATTAAAGGGGATCGCCCGATCGGCAGCGGGCGGCTCAGATCTTCCAATAGCGGCCACGTGCTATTTCACGCGAGGCGAGGACGTGCCATCGCACGCAATGGGGCGGGCGCGCAGCGAGCGGGGAAGGCGCAATCATAGTCGTCTGATCTCCCGATCGGACTGCTGAGATTTGTTGAACGTGCGGATGCGTTGAGAGAGAGAGCAGCTGAGCGGGCGCACGTGGGCAGTAGCCACTACGCCCACGTTGGGGCTTGTTGTCGACGTTTTATGCGGGTTTAAAGGATGTCACGTTGTAGTATAACCGACAAAACGTCTAAACAAATATAAAGAATTTTATTACTCGAAGACCGGAGTATCCGAGGTTGATCACAGGGAGCAAATGGAAATTACTACTAGTCAGAATGTAATTGAACACTCTAATTTACTCAGAATATCAATTCAAATGTGAATGTATGCAATTAAAAGTAATTAGGGCAAAAATATGAAATTGGACGTCTGATCACAAGATCAGACGTCTTAAAAGTATTTCTCCTTTTCTTCTTCTGCAGTCTCTCATTTTCTTCTTCGTTTGCTTCTTTCTTGTCTTGCGAAGCCTTCTTCTTCTTCTTCTTCTTCTTCTTCTTCTTCTGCTTTCCTTCTTCTCCTGCGAAAGCTTCTTTCTTTCTTCTTCTTCTCTATCTTGCTCCTTCTTTCTTTTCTTCTTTGGCTTGCCTTTCCTTCTTCTTCTGTAGCGGCCAAGTCCTTCTTCTCCTACGTTCAGCCTGCCTGCACAGGAGCAAAACCTAACCCTTCTCCCTCTACCCGCGCGTCTCTCTCTTAAGCAGTTCACTCATGGACGCTCTCCCAGAGCCACAGCCAAAATCGGGTCCGATCGTACCCGGGACCAGGCGCACCGGCAAGTGGTGATGCGCGAGTGCGTAGGTCTAGGTCGGGTCGGATCAGCCAGATCCGCGAGGTCAAGCCGCGGACGAGGAGTGTGTGAGGGCAGTGAGGGACCTCACCCCTGTGCTTACGGAGGCAACCGGCTTAAAGCACAAATACAATTTATAGCGTACCTGAGTGCTGCAACCCCACGATGTGGGACTAAAGGTTCCGCATTGATTTCACGCGCGCCCGCAGACTCTCGTATGCAATTGCCCAAGCGGATGGCTCTGCTGGCGCTCCGTGCTGGGCTCACTCACCTCGCGACACTCGCGTGAGTCTCCTGCATCTGCAGCCTGGGAAGCCTGATGCCTGGAGCTTCGTTGGAGCTTCCACAGAGGTCGTCCATGGCGGCAGGAGCTCAAACACTGTCATGCACAAAACGAGCCTCTCGGCCCAATCAAATCAGCTAGAGACCTTCGCCGTGGCACGGCGAAGGCGGTGGACGATGCTGTAGGCCGCAGGTTGGCCTAGGCGTGCGTGCCTAGGTCAACCTGTGGCCGGAGATGGTGGGTTGTTCGGGGGGTGATTATGGAGGTCTGGAGTGGCAGTTGTGGGGTGGAGCAAGTTCCTGGTGGTGAGGCGGAGCTCTCGAAGTGGTTGGCGAGCCGTGTGGGGGGCTGGAATGGTGGAAGCAACTCGCCGGAGGTCGGTCGGTGATGTGGAAGATGAGGGTGGTCAGCGTCGGTCGAGGGGTAATCAGATGAGATAACAGGGGGAAAAGAGAGAGGAGAGGATGGAGAGGAGTTCTAACCTAATTGTAAGGACGAAAGGGGATGGAAGGCGGACAGCAGTACCTGCTGTCGCCGGAGAAGATGATGCCTAGTGGGGGAGAACGGCGGCAACAACGAGGCTGAGGCGGCGTGCGCGGGTACTGCGCGACGCGGAGGGAAGTCAGGAAGCTAACTCTGCAACTGGTTTTGTGGCAGAGCGAAGAGGGAGGGGAGGGGGGCTCTCCGGAGCTTGCTGGGACTTTTGGCCGGGCAGGAGGAGACGAATTGGGGGTGGACACTCGGCCAAATCAAGCTCGGGTCCTGCGGCAGGGTCTGGGGGGTGTTTTATAGGTGCTGGCCGCTCCTATCAGCACGTGGAGAGCGCGCTATTAGGTCTGCCGGCTTGCCGGAGTTGGAAGGAAGGTGGATGCCCAAATCTCTCGTGCGTTCGCACGAGAGATTGGGTTCACACCAGCGATTGTAATTGACTTTATAAGGAAGGGAATTCCTCAGAGAATCCCCCTTCCATTTCTGGGAGGGAATCTCTGAGGGATTAGAGAGCAATCCCTCTCCGAACCTCGCCGGAGCTCGATTCTGCCCTAGCAATGGCGGAAGGACCGGTTTGCAAAGGAGGCGAAGAACCTAGGGGTCTCTCTGCAATGGTATTCAAAAGATAGGGACCAATTTGTGATTTGGGTGTACTAAATTGCAAAGTAGGTCAAGATGACCTCTCCTTAGGTCCAAATTTTGGTACAAACCTAATTTGGACCTAAGGAATCCAATGGTGAAATTGGATTTTAGGTTTGACCTCGTTTGACTGGACATTTTGCGAGAAAACCCAAATTAGGTTAATTGAGGAGCTAGGACCCTGATCTAGGTCAGACTAGGTTCCAAAGGCCAAATTAAGTGTTATAAACCCTAGAGGATGTTTTTCTATGATTTTTAGAGGGTTTAATTGATTTTTATTCTGACCGAAACCTTGTTAATTTAAGCGGGCCTGTTTTAGGGTTACCAAGTGTCATTTAGTTCTTAGATTGCACATGAACCCATTTCTGATTGACTCAACCCTCTTTTTATCTTATTTGGACCATTTGACTTATGTTTTGCTTCTGAGAAATCCCGTTTATGTACTGCAATGGTAAATTGCAATTTTAACCTTTATTTCATGTTTTCTTCTCAGAGCACTTGTTCCTTCAGTTAAGCCTTCTTCTAGGTTATGTAGGAGCTTTTATCTTCTTTATTGGGTCAAAATGAGGTAGTTATGGCTCATGATGAGGCTCTCATCATACCCCCATGCCTAGCTTTTGCTAGTCCCTTAGCAAAATTTCAAAGTTTTAACTTCCATTCTAGACCCTGAGTGTCTGTCAACAACTCTAAAAAGTGCTTCTCTTTTTATTTTGTGATTTAGGTAGGAATGCTGATAATAGGCCTAGAGGTACTCAAGTACCAACCAAAATCCAGACCTATTCCGCTTTAGCCTCAGTCCTCCGCAAAGGTTTCTACGGCCCACAGAAACTAACCTAGGGTTTGTTGGACTCCGCGGTTAAAGCACCCGTGCTTAAGACATTTTTAGCCTAAGTTCAGTTTGCAGTGCATTTTTTTGTAAGAGAGAGATAGAAGATTTATTTGTTTAGAGAGCTTTTCTCTCCCTTTTCTTTTTATTTCTAGCTTCGGATTAGCTTCTCAACACGGTCTGTATCGGATTCCTCGTCCCCATCATCAATCCTCAAGGGTCCCTGGCTTTCGAGATTTCGAGATAATCCCACCCATGGCAACCCCCGGAACCCTGGCTTTCAAGATTTCGAGATAATCCTGCCCATGGCGTTCCGTGGCCGAATCCAGACCCTGGCGATCAACATTTCGTGATAATGCCGCCCATGGTATCTGAACCAGCAGAGTGCTTACTTGCCCCCGGTAGGATATTTAAATATCCTAAGAGACAAGCACCGAGGAGACGATATGTTGTTACGCATCTTCGAGGGGAATTTCCCGCCTCTCCGCGCTGGGAACTCGTCCAAATCAATTTGTGTTGATTGGCCGCTCCTAATCTAGGTGACTTTTTCAGAACATTAAATGCTTTTCGCGTGATTTGGATGTTCATGCGCATGAACCAGATTGTGTGTGAATTTGGGTGCTTAGGTTACCGAATCCCGCAAACCGGAGGTCAGTTAACGAGGTTGGATACTTCCTAAGCCTTAGACCTAATACTCAAGCTTCGCATTTTCCTCAACCTCTTGAGGATTATCCAGATTTTAAAGGATACGCGAATTTTTAAGCTAACGGTACTAGCCCAAAAGGCCTAAGACCAGCGTTCCCGCTAATCTCTTGTTATATCTCCGTAGCACTTTTCTTTTCTTTTTCTTGATTCGGTCTAGAACTTCAGTTAACCCCTTAATCTTTTACTAATGACTATTTCTTTTCATTTTCATTTTGTGCTCCTTTTTGTCATTTTTCTTCTTTTTCTCCTCCTTATGCTTAAGTGGCTCACAAAATTTCCTCCCTCCCCCCATTTTTTTTGTTCTTTTTCTTAATTTTTTTCAATTTTTTTTGCGTTTTTGACATATGCAAATTTTTGTGTGTGTGAGACTCCTGATTTATTTCTTGGTTCTGTATGTATGCACTTTATCACTCCCCCATGCCTAAGTTTTGCAATGTCCTCATTGTAAACAGAGGGTGGGAATTAGTGTTGAGGTCAGGGCTTAGAACAGGATACATCGGGTGGGTGAATGGGTCGTAAATGACTGATGCGGATGATTTCAAGCTCTGATACGTGTACCAGAGGTGGGATCCTCTGTCTAAGGCTGGTCTCAAGGTGCAATAGACGTGGAGTCCAGATGGATAATCAGACGGGTCTATGTGTTTGGGATGACGGGTTGCCTCCCGTTAAGCGCTAAATTTAATGCCTTTAGCCGAGCAGAAAATGGGGTGGAGAGGGAGTGGTCAAATCAATGGAGTTTTGGAAAACAAACACCTTGATTAAGAGCCTGGTTGGTCCAACCAGGTGCTTGTTGCGATCAGTGGGCTGATGATGCAGCCCGAACCCAATAAGTATGGTGGGTTGATAGATGTAGATCAACAGATGCGGAACCCACCATATGCAGTGACGTTCTGATGGATATGGAAGTGAAAACTCGGGTTCAGGCTGAGTCGAATTAGCCTGGTCAAAGTAGAGTTCCGAAAAATTATCCATGTAAGGTGTGGAATCCCTACAGAGGTGATCAAAGGATGGAGGCTCCTGATTTGTGGTCTGATCAGTACCCGATACCTGGTCTAGATATGGAGTTGAATCATCTGCAAACGGCTCAGTGAGAGGTGAATCGGAATAGAAATTGAGTCTGGTTGCGGGTCGGGGTGGGGAACGGGTTTTGATTGGTTCTGTATATGTGGAGTAGGTGGCTTCAAAGAAGATTGACATGTTATAATCAGGACACAGATTTTCTCCGATGTTATGGTCAGATTCGAGATCGTCAGAGAGTTTGCGAAAATCAAAGTTTGAATGAGATTCTAGATCATGAGTTCCACCATAGAATAAATCATATGTTGTATATTCAGCAGCCTGACTGGGATCTAGCCTAAATGTTAATTCTGAGCTTAAAAGGGTATCCTTATCTGGTAGAGGCTCAGATTCTAAGCTAGTAGGGCAGACCCAATTGAAACCTTGCTCGTCCAACTCCTCGGTTTCTGTGTTGTAGATTGGCATGACTTCCGCAAAATTGATTCATTCCTCTGAGGAAGTTGACGAGGGATATTCATCAAATCGAGGCCCAAAATCATATTCTTCATTAAGAGATTGATTTTCTTCATCTGGGGCCTTGAAATCTTCAAAATATGTTTCAGATCTAGGTTTTAGGCTTAGGATGTGGGTTGAATTACTAGAATTTAGGTCTGAATAACCTTCGAGGGCCACCTTATCAGAATAAGGGACGGAATTTACACCCTCGAGAGGTTCAGTTCTACTCTCATACTTGCAGGAGTCTTGGGATTCTAAAATGGGCTCATCATGGTCTTTTCCTGCATTTGGAGCTTCCCAACCTTCTTCAATATCAGGTGCATTATATTCCATCTGGGTTGGGAATCCACAACAATTTTGTGCCTCAAACCCGAGATCAGATTGATCCTCGATGTTGTCCCAAGATAGTTCCTCTTCTGTTGGTATACATGGGTATTTCTGATCAATAGCTTGTTTTACTAATCTCATTATCTCTTCCCGTTTTTCAAGACTATCTTGGTGTTGCTTCCAAAGTCGAGGATTTGTCATACATTGAAGGTATTCACTATTGTGCAATTTTTCTATCTCAATGTATGCAGTAATGAGCAAGTCACGGGTTGATCCTTTGTTGGCTTCTGCTAATAGTACTTGGGCACAAGTTATGACAAAGGTTGTGGTTGTTGGGACATCAACCTGAATGTTTCCTACTGTTGTTGAGGTTTCTTCATTTTCATAAAATCTCATGGCATCCTCAATCATTTTATCTCTCATGGATCTCTGGTATTCAGGTTTCTTGAATGGTAGTCCTAGGTGGTTCGGTTGCATATTTGGATCAGGTGGTGGAATCAAGATCAGAGTTTGACTCAAGATGTGTTATGAAGCGATCAGATCTGAATAACGAGTCCCACTGAAAATGAGGGTGTGTGCTCTAAAGAGAAAAGATGCAGGACTGGAGATGTTCTTAACCCAATCAAGACACCCAAAAGATGTTTGGATGACTATGGAGGTTCGGGGCAAATGGACCCCTGGATCTGAAGATCGTCCACCTGAGAATTACCTGGGCAGCCAGAGAGGGAGAGTCCCACAAAGACCCCTACACAGTAGAGCGTCCCTACGGGTTACAGGGTTTCCCCCACCCGACCTCTCTTGTCACTGAGATTCCAGGTAGACCAGAATGGGGACCTTGACCTCTTAAGTCTATCACTTTTTATTTCAAAGGTGCTTTTAGGGTTCTCACTTGAACTTTAGATGTTTTTGGTATTGTGACCTAATTTAGAGGTTAGTTGACCCAAGGGGTCAACTTCACCTGACCTGTCCTATAGATGGCAGAATGATTCTAAGCTTGGCGCCTAGAGATCACCCTGATTTGACTCCCAGGTTATTAGGTCAAAAGAAAATTTTAAGATTCAAGTGATTTTAGAGCTCAATTTTAGGGTTTGTCTTATTTAGCTTTCTTCAATCAAGGGCTTGGGTAGCACACTGATGCGGGAGGGTTTATTTTCTTTTACACAGGCATGTGTGACTAGCGCTTCCAGACCCTAATGTGGAAACCCTAATTTGGTTCTATTTCCAATCCTCTTTTTCTTTTTCAAAAGTTCTCTTTGGACTTATAAACAAGAAGTGTGTGGTCCGTCGAGATTAAGCCTTATTTCAATTAGGCACAAGAATTTGTGGGATGGGAAAAAAAATCACTCCAACTTCAAGAATATTTGCAGAAATTTTCGCAAAATCAGGAAATGTTTTGCCTTAGAGATGGTGATTACTATATAAAGAAGGCAATTGATTCCTAAATTGATTTTCTTCCTTTTGTCTTTCAAAGATTAGGGGATGATTAAGGAAGAAAAGAAATTACCTGCCCTGGAGTGGTTGACTTGCGGGAGAGATTTTCTCATGAAGTACCTGCAAGATCACATCAAAGCAAAGTAGGGCAAGTTAGTGTTCAATATGATAAAAAGAATGTAGAGACTAGTGGTAAATTGTGCATTGCTCCCCGGCAACGACGCAAAAATTGTTGTCGACGTTTTGTGCAGGTTTAAAGGATGTCACGTTGTAGTATAACCGACAAAACGTCTAAACAAATATAAAGAATTTTATTACTCGAAGACCGGAGTATCCGAAGTCGATCACAGGGAGCAAATGGAAATTACTACTAGTCAAAATGTAATTGAACACTCTAATTTACTCAGAATATCAATTCAAATGTGAATGTATGCAATTAAAAGTAATTAGGGCAAAAATATGAAATTGGACGTCTGATCACAAGATCAGACGTCTTAAAAGTATTTCTCCTTTTCTTCTTCTTCTACAGTCTCTCATTTTCTTCTTCATTTGCTTCTTTCTTATCTTGCGAAGCCTTCTTCTTCTTCTTCTGCTTTCCTTCTTCTCCTGCGAAAGCTTCTTTCTTTCTTCTTCTTCTCTGTCTTGCTCCTTCTTTCTTTTCTTCTTTAGCTTGCCTTTCCTTCTTCTTCTTCTGTAGCGGCCAAGTCCTTCTCCTGCGTTCAGCCTGCCTGCACAGGAGCAAAACCTAACCCTTCTCCCTCTACCTGCGTGTCTCTCTCTTAAGCAGTTCACTCATGGATGCTCTCCCAGAGCCACAGCCATAATCGGGTCAGATCGTACCCGAGACCAGGCGCACTGGCAAGTGGTGATGCGCGAGGAGTGCGTAGGTCTAGGTCGGGTCGGATCAGCCAGATCCGCGAGGTCAAGCCGCGGACGAGGCGTGTGTGAGGGCAGTGAGGGACCTCACCCATGTGCTTATGGAGGCAACCGGCTTAAAGCACAAATACAATTTATAGCGTACCTGAGTGCTGCAACCCCACGATGTGGGACTAAAGGTTCTGCCCTGATTTCATGCGCGCCCGCAGACTCTTGTATGCAATTGCCCAAGCGGATGGCTCTGCTGGCGCTCCGTGCTGGGCTCACTCACCTCGCGACACTCGCGTGAGTCTCCTGCATCTGCAGCCTGGGAAGCCTGATGCCTGGAGCTTCGTTGGAGCTTCATCAGAGGTCGTCCATGGCGGCAGGAGCTCAAACACTGTCATGCACAAAATGAGCCTCTCGGCCCAATCAGATCAGCTAGAGACCTTCGCCGTGGCACGGCGAAGGCGGTGGACGATGCTGCAGGCCGCAGGTCGGCCTAGGCGTGCGTGCCTAGGTCAACCTGTGGCCGGAGATGGTGGGTTGTTCGGGGGGTGATTATGGAGGTCTGGAGTGGCAGTTATGGGGTGGAGCGAGTTCCTGGTGGTGAGGCGGAGCTCTCGAAGTGGTTGGCAAGCCGTGTGGGGGGCTGGAATGGTGGAAGCAGCTCGCCGAAGGTCGGTCGGTGATGTGGAAGATGAGGGTGGTCAGCGTCGGTCGAGGGGTAATCAGATGAGATAACAGGGGGAAAAGAGAGAGGAGAGGATGGAGAGGAGTTCTAACCTAATTGTAAGGACGAAAGGGGATAGAAGGCGGACAGCAGTACCTGCTGTCGCCGGAGAAGATGATGCCCAGTGGGGGAGAACGGCGGTGACGACGGGGCTGAGGCGGCGTGTGCGGGTACTGAACGACGCGGAGGAAGTCAGGAAGCTAACTCTGCCACTGGTTTTGTGGCAGAGCGAAGAGGGAGGGGAGGGGGGCTCGCCGGAGCTTGCTGGGACTTTTGGCCGGGCAGGAGGAGACGAATTGGGGGTGGACACTCGGCCAAATCAAGCTCGGGTCCTGCGGCAGGGTCTGGGGGGTGTTTTATAGGTGCTGGCCGCTCCTATCAGCGCGTGGAGAGCGCGCAATTAGGTCTACCGGCTTGCCGGAGTTGGAAAGAAGGTGGATACCCAAATCTCTCGTGCGTTCGCACGAGAGATTGGGTTCACACCAGCGATTGTAATTGACTTTATAAGGAAGGGAATTCCTCAGAGAATCCCCCTTCCATTTCTGGGAGGGAATCTCTGAGGGATTAGAGAGCAATCCCTCTCCGAACCTCGCCGGAGCTCGGTTCTGCCCTAGCAATGGCGGAAGGACCGGTTTGCAAAGGAGGCGAAGAACCTAGGGGGCTCTCTGCAAAGGTATTCAAAAGATAGGGACCAATTTGTGATTTGGGTGTACTAAATTGCAAAGTAGGTCATGATGACCTCTCCTTAGGTCCAAATTTTGGTACAAACCTAATTTAGACCTAAGGAATCCAATGGTGAAGTTGGATTTTAGGTTTGACTTCGTTTGACTGGACATTTTGCGAGAAAACCCAAATTAGGTTAATTGAGGAGCTAGGACCCTGATCTAGGTCAGACTAGGTTCCAAAGGCCAAGTTAAGTGTTATAAACCCTAGAGGATGTTTTCTATGATTTTTAGAGGGTTTACTTGATTTTTATTCTGACCGGAACCTTGTTAATTTAAGCGGGTCTGTTTTAGGGTTACCAAGTGTCATTTAGTTCTTAGATTGCACATGAACCCATTTCTGATTGACTCAACCCTCTTTTTATCTTATTTGGACCATTTGACCTATGTTTTGCTTCTGAGAAATCCCGTTTATGTACTGCAATGGTAAAATTGCAGTTTTAACCTTTATTTCATGTTTTCTTCTCAGAGCACTTGTTCCTTCAGTTAAGCCTTCTTCTAGGTTATGTAGGAGCTTTTATCTTCTTTATTGGGTCAAAATGAGCTAGTTATGGCTCATGATGAGGCTCTCATCAGGGCTTTAGCGATGGTTTTATCCGTCACTAAAGACCCCTCATTGAATGTTTGAAAGATGTAATGACCAATTTTCCCCCATTCCTTGCAACTATAAAAGGAGACCCCCTCCACACGAAATTCTCATCCCTTCCTTCTCTTCTCTACCTCTCCAAAGCTCAAGAGAAGCTTGTCCGACACCCGGGATGCTCCTCGCAAGATAAAGTCCAAATTTTCATCCCCATTCGGAAGTGGATCCCGCGACGACGATGGAGTGCTGCTCCGTTCCCGTTCTTCTACTTTGTCCTCCTTCATCCTGCTCCGTCCTCCTTTGTCTAGGCGTCGTCCCGTCCGGCTCGTCCTCCAAGCGATCGTCGAGGAGGATAGCTTCTCTCTCCCATTCTTCTTTACAGCTTTTCTAGTGTAGAATTTTCCTGTTTTCTAATGTAATTGATTTCTCGCTTTCTAGTGTAATTTTTATTTGGTTTGATTGTATAAACATTTTGAAATATTGAATGCATGTTCCCTTTCTCTTTCCCTCTCTCTCTCTCTTTCTCTCTCTCTCTCTCTTCCTTTTAGTCTGATAGCTTCATTGTAATTATATTGCCTCGCTTTTCAAAAAATTCTAAAAAAATACAATTGCGAATATAGATCGATGTAGCCGCCCTGTGTTTGACCCGGAATTCAAATTTCAGTATAAATTTTATTTGTTGAACACGAATTCTTCGCTTTCAAGCTACAACGACAAGGTTTTAAAACCAAACACATTAGCATAGCAATTTGTAAGTTCAACAGCCAGAAACTTCCCATAATCCTCCTCCCTCTTCCAATCGAAAGGCCCCTCGAGCTCCGGCGATTCCTTTCGACCTCATTCCTCGTTCGTTCCCATACCGGCAACGGATTTGCCTCCCTCACCCTCCTCTGCGTCGTACCATACCAGCAGGCATCTCTCCCTCCGTCTTCTTTGTCGTTTCCTTCTCACCAGAGTCACCTTCTTTCCCAGCGTCGAACACACCACAACCAGCGTTGCCTCTACCCTTCTTCGTCCACCAATCACCTAGATAAGTTCCCTAACTCCTCTACTTCATTTACACACCAACCACGCTTCATTTCAACCGTTGTATCACACCGACCGCCTTCACCTTCCTTCGCTCCGACCAGACCTCCGGCAAGGTTCCCCGCTCATCCCTCTACTCCAAATGCCTCGCCAACCATCTCACGACCTCTACCGTGCTCCACTCTTCAAAACCCCCATCCTATTTCGCCCTATTATGCCCTCAGCCTAGTTCGATGTGAGAAAATTATAAATGAGTGCTGGTCCCTCATACATAGTTGGGGATCTATTTTGTAACGCCTGTTTAATTTGAAATATATTGCCCTCCGGATTGCTATCGTATCATGATATCTTTCCTTTCTGTTTCAAAAAAATTATGCCCTCAGCCACTATGCCAAACACCGCACCTACGCACTTCACTTTCCGTCACCATCTGGCCACTTCATGCACTCTCATCCCTTACAAACATTGTCGTTCACCTCCTCGCCTCATGGCAATGCTCTTGAGCTTGTTTAATTTGGTCGTAAGGCCATATTCTGACTTTCAGGTCTTCACTCCTCTGTCACCATTAGCGAAGCTTCGAGTGAAGCTTGAAGCCTCGCTTCAGCATCTGCAAACCCCAAGCGAAGTCCCAAGCGCAACGGAGCATCTCCAGGATTGCCTTCCAAGGGCCAATTTGGCTCTTTGACTAAACCTTTGACCGTAATCGCACGAAGTAGCAACTGCATTTGCACACAAAGGAAGGGAGGTGGGATTAGTTTCACCTTGGAAGCTGACAAGCACACTCACCTGCATAAATTGAAAAAGTCACATAGGTTGTTTGCCTCAGCGCGCACAGGGGGTAAGGTCCCTGCACGCGCTCTCACATGCCTCACCTGCGACACCTTACACGCGGGTCTGGCTAACCTAATAACTCGCCTAACCTAAGCACTCCTCGCTCACCACCCACGCCAGTGAGCCTGGTCACAGGTACGCTCTATCCGAATACTCGATTAGCCAAGGCCCTGGCAGGGCGGATCCTAGAGAGAGAAGGAGAGGAAAGCACGCGGGGGCAGGGGGTTTTGCTCTCAGAGAGAAGGAGAGGAAAGAGAAGCCAGAAGTAGAAGAGGAAGAGGGAAAGAAGAAGAGAAGGCACAGAAGAGAAAGGAGTTGCAGAAGGGAAGAAACCCAATAGAAGAAGAAGAGAAGAGAAGCACCCTGGCACTGTAGCAGAGAACAGGATAAGCCGTCTGATTGGCTAAACAGACGTCTGAGCATCATTTGAAGTGCACTGTGCACTTATATTACATGGAATTCATTTGCTTAGTACTATTGAGTTATTTGATATAAATTGTGAGGGATAATTGGTGATTCAAATCACCATTTTACACCATTGTTTTTACACTATCTGACATCAGATTTCATTTATATATCATCCTTGTTTGAAATTCTATCATCCATTGCTTATATTGCATTTGAATTGCGATCTTTAGAATTATTTGGCCAATTGCTCCTTGTATTTGACCTCAGACTTCATTTCTGATATTCGAGTAATAAATTCTATTTATTTTTCACGCTGATTCAACCTATACTGCAACACATTGATTTTAAAACTCATTTCAAAGTGAACAACAGAAGCCCACGGAGGCATGTGTAGAAATCACGAGGGGTACAAGGCACATCTGGCTTGACTATTCCAAGCGGGCTACTTCTGGCTTCAGATGAAGCAACACTGCAAGGACTTCTTGTGCAAGTGTAACAAGTTCCATAGGTTCGCTACCCTATATCACTTGTCACCTGGAAAGTTAGTACCTGCGATGTCACCCATCCCCTTTGCAAAATGGGGCATGGACTTTGTTGGCCCTTTCTCACCAGCCCTGGCTCAGAAGTGGTTCATATTGGTGCATGTCGATTACTTCTCATAATGGGTCAAAGCTAAGGCCATGGCAAGTCCAACAACTGAAAAGCATTATAGCTCAGTATGGGATACGACATTACATTGTCACAGACAACAAAACCTAGTTCACTTGCAAAAAATTTTGCACCAGTTGGGCTATTCACCTATGCTTCACGTTAGTGGGACATCCCTAGGTGAACGGACACGCGGAAGTGACCAACTGCACCATCATCTTAGCACTCAAACGTCGGCTGGATTCAGCCAAAGGGAGATGGGTAGACGAGTTGCTAAACGTTCTTTAGGGCTACAGGACTTGCATAGGCCATACACCATTCATCCTGGTTGTTTGTGCGAAATGGTCGTGGTTTATGATACACACCGTAGTATAGTTGCCAAGATCGCTGAAAACATTTAAATTTGTAAACTCAGAATCAAAAGTGGAGTCCAAGGTCATTCGTGGGAACAATTGTGTAATTTAATTCACCAATCACAATTTTATCAAAAGAATATGCAATTGAAATCAATAAGTTGCTCAAAATGATATTTCAATAAGAACTGGAAGATCAGTGCAAAAAGATCATGTTAAAATGGTGATTTGAATCACCAAATTAACCCTCAATGTTAAGCTCTTAATCTACTCAAATGTTCAAAATCAATAATTCACGTCAGACACTTAAATGTTTCAATAGTAACCAGTAGAATCAAGCACCAGTGGGGGTCAGACATCAACCAAAGGCTTCACACACCTTATTAGAGGAAGCTTAAGGCTCTCTCTCTCAAGAGCCTCAAAAGAACACAGCAGAAGAAGCTCAAGGGCTTCTCTCCTTCAAGCCTTAGAAGAGGCATAGTAGCACCCAAATAGAGGCTCAAGGGCCCCTCAGAATTTTCGCTAACTATAAAGAGAGGAGAGAGGACACGAATCCTAAGGTGGAACAAAACCTGCCCCCTCTCTCTTTAATTCTCTTTCCATTATTCCTAGCTCAGACCAGATCAGACCCAGGTAACCGAGTAAACAGATCATCCCAAACCAACATCGCATGACCGTAGGCAAGGGCATGCTTATGCGCATGCGTGAGCGGGGACCTGATGACAACGAATTCGCACATGAAAAGGCTCGAGTTTGGAAAACCCATTGTCGTAGTTCAATTTGCGAGAAAATCAGTCAATCAGATAAAATTTATAACCAAAACTCGAAAAGTGATTCCCGGGTCAAACATGGGGAGGCAAACCTTTGGTTTGAAAAATCCACGTTTTGCTTTTATTTGTTTTTGTTGTTTTTGTCTTTTCTAATTTTTTTGGTATTTTTAGCAAGCAAGAGGTTAGGTCAATGAATTCTTATCTAACTAATCTACTTGCAAAATATAAGAGACAAAGAGAGAAACAATCACATATATCTCAATAAGTGTTTCTACAACTATGAAAGCGGGAAAAACTACACTAGAAAGCAGTAAAGATAGATAGAGATGAGAAGAATCCCCCTCGACGGTCGCTTGGAGGACTACTCACTCGGACGGCGCTCGAACGAAGGTCATGAGGAGCGGGACGAACGAGGTCTAAGCTGGAGGACGGAGGACAAGGCGAGACATCAATGCGACGAGGATCTACTTCTCGAAGTAGGTGAGAAGACGGCCACGGGATGCTCCACGAATGGGGATGAGGGGTGTTTGTCGCGCTTTTGTGCGGTTTGTTAAAAGATAATATCACGTTGTAGTATAGCCGCGAAAGCGTTCAAAACAGATAAAGATTTTTATTACTCGAAAACCGGAGTATCCGAGGTCGAACACAGGGAGCAATCTCAGTACTTTGGAAAACCCAAGAATACAACTGTTAAATGCAAATATAATTGATTCAAGGATGTTGTCAACGCTTTTGTGCGGTTTGTTAAAAGATAATATCGCGTTGTAGTATAGCCGCTAAAGCGTTCAAAACAAATAAAGATTTTTATTACTCGAAGACCGGAGTATCCGAGGTCGAACACAGGGAGCAAATGGAACTTACCACTAAATCAAAATGTAATTGAACACTCTAATTTACTCAAAATATCAATTCAGGTATGAATGTATGCGATTAAAAGGAGTTAGGGCAAAAAAAAAAAATGAAATTGGACGTCTGATCTTGTGATCAGACGTCTTAAAAGCATCTATCCTTTTCTTCTTGATTATTCTTCTTCTTCTTCTTCTTCTGCTGTAGTCTTTGCTCTGTCTTTTCTTCTTCTGATCTCTGCAAAGTTCTTCACTTGGCTTCTCTGTGCCTTTGCTTCTGGCTTGCTCTTTTCTTTCTTCCCCTGCGAAGGCTTCTTTCTTGCTGCTTCTTCTCTGCCTTGTTTCTTCCTCTTCTATTCTTCTCTGCCGTTCCTTCTTCTTTCTTTCTTTTCCTTCTCGCGGCCAAGTCCTTCTCCTGCGATCAGCTTGCCTGCACAGGAGCAAAACCTAACCCTTTTCCCTCTACCCGCGCATCTCTCTCTCTCAAGCAATTCACTCGAACCGCTCTCCCAGAGCCACGATCTTAATCGGGTCGGATCGTACCCGGGACCAGGCGCACCTGCAGGTGTGTGATGCACGAGGAGTGCGTAGGTCTAGGTCGGGTTGGATCCGCCAGGTCCGCGTGGTCAGGCCGCGGACGAGGCGGGTGGGGTCAGTGAGGGACCTCACCCCTGTGCTTACTGAGGCGATAAGAGTAAAGCGTAAAAACAACTTATACGGTACCTGACGGTTGCAATCCCACGATGTGGGACTATCTGGTCTCGCCTTCACGCGCGCCTGCAGAAACCTCGTCGTGCGATTACCCCGCAGCTGCTGGCTCTGCTAGCGCTCCTCGGCTGGATTCGTTCACCTCGCGACACTTGCGTTAGTATGCAGCACCTGTAGTCTGGAAGACCGGGTGCCTGGAGCTTCGCGGGAGCTTCATCAGAGGTCGTCCATGGCGGCAGCGGCTCGAACCCTGTCATACACAAAACACGCCTCTCGGCCAAATCAGAATAGCTAGAGACCTTCGCCGTGGCACGGCGAAGGCGGTGGGCAGTGCTGCAGGCCGCAGGTCGGCCTAGGCGTGCGTGCCTAGGTCAACCTGTGGCCGGAGATGGTGGGTTAGTCGGGGGGTGGTTGTGGAGGGCTGGAGTGGCAGTGGTAGGGTGGAGTGTGTTCCTGGAGGTGAGGCGGAGCTTTCGAGGTGGTTGGCGAGCTGTGTGGAGGGCTGGAGTGGTGTGGGCGGCTCGCCGGAGTGCGGTCGGAGGCGAAGACGATGGAGGTGGTTAGCGTCTGTCGAGGGTCGATCAAGGGAGATAACAGGGGGAAAAGAGAGAGGAGAGGATGGAGAGGAGTTCTAACCTAACTGTAAGGACGAAAGGGGACGGAGGGCGAACAGCAGTACCTGCTGTCGCCGGAGAAGATGACGCCCAGTGGGGGAGAACGGCGGCGACGACGGGGCTGAGGCGGCGTGCGCTGGTACTGCGCGACGCGGAGGGAGGTCAGGAAGCTAACTCTGCCACTGGTTTTGTGGCAGAGCGAAGAGGGAGGGGAGGGGGGCTCGCCGGAGCTAGCTGGGACATTTGGCCGGGCAGGAGGAGAGGAATTGAAGGGGGAAACTCGGCCAAATCAAGCTCCCCCCGTGCTGCCGGGTGCCTGGGGGTGTTTTATAGGTGCTGGCCGCTCCTATCAGTGCGTGAAAAATGCGCAATTAGGTCAGCCGGCTCGCCGGAGTTGGAAAGGAGTTAGGATACCCAAATCTCTCGTGCGTTCGCACGAGAGATTGGGTTCACACCAGGGATCGATATCGGTCTTAAATGGAAGGGAATTCTTCAGAGAATTCTCCTTCCATTTCTGGGAGGGAATCTCTGAGGGATTAGAGAGCAATCCCTCTCCGAACCTCGCCGGAGCTCGGTTCTGCCCTAGCAATGGCGGCAGGACCGGTTTGCAAAGGAGGCGAAGAACCTAGGGGGTTCTCTGCAACGGTATTCAAAAGATAGGGACCAATTTGTGATTTGGGTGTACTAAATTGCAAAGTAGGTCAAGATGACCTCTCCTTAGGTCCAAATTTTGGTATAAACCTAATTTGGACCTAAGGAATCCAATGGTGAAGTTGGATTTCAGGTTTGACCTCGTTTGACTGGACATTTTGCGTAAAAACCCAAATTAGGTTAATTGAAGAGCTAGGACCCTAATCTAGGTCAAACTAGGTTCCAAAGGCCAAATTAAGTGTTCTAAACCCTAGAGTATGTTTTTCCATGATTTATAGAGGGTTTACTTGCTTTTTATTCTGACCGGAAATTTGTTAATTTAAGCGGGTCTGTTTTAGGGTTACCAAGTGTCTTTTAGTTCTTAGATTGCACATGAACCCATTTCTGATTGACTCAACCCACTTTTTATCTCATTTAGACCATTTGACCTATGTTTTGCCTCTGAGAAATCCCGTTTATCTACTGCAATGGTAAAGTTGCAGTTTTAACCTTTATTTCATGTTTTCTTCTCAGAGCACTTGTTCCTTCAGTTAGGCCTTGTTCTAGGTTATGTAGGAGCTTTTATCTTCTTTATTGGGTCAAAATGAGCTAGTTGTGGCTCATGATGAGGCTCTCATCAAAGGATTTTTAAAAAAAATAGAATTAGACGTCTTATTTATGTATCAGACGTCTTAAATGTGATCTTTCTCTCTTCCTTCTTCTCCTTTCTGCTTCTGTATTTTTCCTTCTTCTGCTTTGTCTTTCTGATTTCTTTGCAATCTTCCTTGCCCTTCTTCTTCTTCTCTGCGAAGACTTCTAATCTTTCTGCTTTCCTTCTTCTCCTGCGAAGGCTTCTTTCTTCTTCTTCTCTGTCTTGCTCCTTCTTTCTTCTCTTCTTCGCCTTGCCTTTCCTTCTCCTGCGTTCAGCCTGCCCTGCACAGGAGCAAAACCTAACCCTTCTCCCTCTACCCGCGCGTCTCTCTCTCTCAAGCAATTCACTCAGAGCTGCTCTCCCAGAGCCACAGGCATTAATCGGGTCGGATCGTACCCGGGACCAGGCGCACCTGAAGGTGGTGTGATGCGCGAGGAGTGCGTAGCTCTAGGTCGGGTCGGATCCGCCAAGTCCGCGTGGTCAGGTTGCGGACGAGGCGGGTGTGGGGTCAGTGAGGGACCTCGCCCCTGTGCTTTCGAGGCAGTAAAGCTATATCACAAAAACTCTTTATACCATACCTGTGCCTTGAGATTCCACGATGTGGGACTAAACGTTCCGCCCTTCCTTTGCGCGCGCCCGCAGACTCTCGTATGCAATTGCCCACGCTGAAGGCCATGCTGGTGCTCCTCGCTGAACTCAGTCACCTCACGATACTTGCGAGAGTCTGCTGCACCTGCCGCCTGGGAAGCCTGACGCCTGCTGCTGCTCCAAGCTTCCTGCTGCTTCGGCTGTTAATGGCGGCCGGGGCGTTAACCTGAGATTCCACAGAACGGCCTATTGGCCCGATCAGAATAGCTCGAAACCTTCCCCGTAGCACGGCGAAGGCGGTGGGTGATGCTGCAGGTTGCCGGTCGGCCTAGGCGTGCGCGCCTAGGTAAACCTGTGGCCGGAGATGGTGGGTTGTTTGGGGGGTGGTTATGGAGGTCTGGAGTGGCAGTTGTGGGGTGGAGCGAGTTCCTGGTTGTGAGGCGGAGCTCCCGAGGTGATTGGTGAGCCGTGTGGAGTGCTGGAATGGTGGAAGCGGCTCGCCGGAGGTCGGTCGGTGATGTGGAAGATGAGGGTGGTCAGCGTCGGTCGAGGGGTAATCAAGTAAAATAGGTGGGGGAAAAGAGAGAGGAGAGGGTGGAGAACGTATCTGGGGTTGTCTGGAGGGAAGGGAGGCGGCGGAGAGGATGGCTCGTAACTGCCGTCGTCGGGGAAGAAAGACCCTGAGGGAGGAAGCGGCGGCGAAGACGAGGTCAGAAGCGCGCGCGCGGGGTACAGCGCGACGCGGGAGGAAGCGGCGGAGAGGACTCTGCTGCTGGTATGGCAGCAGAGCGACGAGAAGGAGGGAAGGAGGTCGCCGGAGCTTGTGGGTCATTTGGCCGGAGATGGGAGAGGGAGGAATTTGGAAGGGATCTCCGTCAAAATCAAGCTTAGCCTCTTCGACCGGAGTTGTGGGTTCTTATATAGGCGCTGGACTGGGTGTGCAGGGCGTGAAGGGCACGTAATTGCCTGAGGTTGGTCGCCGGAGATGGAAAGGAGTTAGGATACCCAAATCTCTCGTGCGTTCGCACGAGAGATTGAGTTCACACCAGCGATTGTAATTGACTTTATAAGGAAGGGAATTCCTCAGAGAATCCTCCTTCCATTTCTGGGAGGGAATCTCTGAGGGATTAGAGAGCAATCCCTCTCCGAACCTCGCCGGAGCTCGGTTCTGCCCTAGCAATGGCGGCAGGACTGGTTTGCAAAGGAGGCGAAGAACCTAGGGGGTTCTCTGCAACGGTATTCAAAAGATAGGGACCAATTTGTGATTTGGGTGTACTAAATTGCAAAGTAGGTCAAGATGACCTCTCCTTAGGTCCAAATTTTGGTACAAACCTAATTTAGACCTAAGGAATCCAATGGTGAAGTTGGATTTTAGGTTTGACCTCGTTTGACTGGACATTTTGCGTAAAAACCCAAATTAGGTTAATTGAAGAGCTAGGACCCTAATCTAGGTCAAACTAGGTTCCAAAGGCCAAATTAAGTGTTCTAAACCCTAGAGTATGTTTTTCCATGATTTTTAGAGGGTTTACTTGCTTTTTTTTCTGATCGGAACCTTGTTAATTTAAGCGGGTCTGTTTTAGGGTTACCAAGTGTCATTTAGTTCTTAGATTGCACATGAACCCATTTCTGATTGACTCAACCCACTTTTTATCTCATTTATACCATTTAACCTCTGTTTTGCCTCTGAGAAATCCCGTTTACGTACTGCAATGGTAAAATTGCAGTTTTAACCTTTATTTCATGTTTTCTTCTCAGAGCACTTGTTCCTTCAGTTAGGCCTTCTTCCAGGTTATGTAGGAGCTTTTATCTTCTTTATTGGGTCAAAATGAGCTAGTTATGGCTCATGATGAGGCTCTCATCAAGGGGAGGGAAAAATATTTGGTTTTCTACTCTAGAGGAGCATCCTAGGCATGGGACAAGCTCTCTCTAAAGCCTTGGAGGTAGTGTAGGGGCCCTTTTATAGTGGAGGGAAGAGGAAGAAATTCATGTAGATGGCTGTAGTGACAGCTACAAGCGTCCTTGAAGATCCGCTCAACTGTTGCTGAAGATCCACACCAACTCACGCCTGCTGCTGCTGTGCTTGCACGCCCATCACGTGTCGTGTTGCACACACACGTTGGCATTGCACTGCTGTGCGGTGCTCACGCTGCGCTGGCGCTGTGGTGTGAGTGCACTGGCTAGTGCTTGTGCGTCTGCGTGTCTACGCTGGCCGGTGCACCCCAATTGTTGATTTGGGGGGGCCCGCAAGTCTCAAACCCACGCTCCTTTCTTGCAAGCCAAGTGGTCAACCATTGTGGCAAGGCTGCGTTTGAGTCATGAGGAGCACATGGATGCTGAGAGCATGGAGGAACCTCAACCGTTGGATCTTGATCCAACAGCTATGGTGCGAGATCTTTGATGATGAGGGGGCACCTTTAGTCATTGCTAGCTGATGTGGGGCGGCCTAGATGGCACCACATGGTGCCATCTGGGACGTCCATCTTCTTTCTATTGCAGAGGGTGCCACGGTACTCGGATCGACATGATTCTCATGCTGTCGAACTACAATCGTCACTCCGGATTCATCCGTATGATTAGATTTTTTATCCGAAGGCTGTAAGGATGTCGCATTGCCCCCTGGCCATTGTCTTCTTCAGACATCATATGGTGTTACGGGATTCTGATCTAGAAGATTTCAAAGGCGTTAAACTTTGATCGTCGTCCTGATCAAATTCGTATGGTCAGATCGTCCATCCAAGGCCCTGAAATAATTCTCCTTCCCTCCTGGCCATAAAAAGGATGTAATTAACCTAAAATATATACAACTACTCTAAATGTAGGATGATGCATGCTATACAATATTTATAATATGAAATGCAAATATAAGCCTGGAAACATTCATGAATAGGCATTTTAAGCCACTTAAATGTGTCTACATTAGGACCTCACCCCCTGTGTGTGTTGAGGCGATAAGCCGTAAGCACTTTTTCCCTTTATGCACCTTCACTGCCTCGTTCACTCACGATATGGGACTATTCCCACAAGGCTTCTTCGCGTGTGAGCTACTCTAGTTGGATCGAGGAATTGGGGCAGTAACTATAGTGGTGCCTTTGATTGAGGGATTGGACAAGTGTAGTTGATGGTTCTGCATCGATTGCGGTCTGTAGCTATGTGAGTTGGGTGTTGGAGATGAGCAAACGGGGCCAGAGAAGACGAAGGCGGCGGTCGAGCTCCGACGAACACCTGAAGAAGAAAAGACAGCCTTGCAGCCCAATTAAACATATCCAAAAAGCTTCATGAGAACATGGTGAAGGTGCTTGTGGTGGTTTCGTGGAGGTTGGAAGCCAGTGGACCTCTGTTGAGGTTGAAGAGGTAGTGCGGCGGGGGATGTGCTTGACAGAGGGAGAAAAGGACCAATAAGCCCAACTAGGTTGGGGCTTTTGGTTAATGGGGAACGACGAAGGTGTGGGTGGTCGTGGCGTACATTTTCGTGTGGTGTAGCGTTGGCACAAGCACACCAGAGCCCTTGCCGGAGGCGGAGAAGATGGAGTGGGTGTGGTTGATTGGTCGGTAGAAATAGGGAGAGAAAGAAATAGGAAGATTTAGGAAGGAGAGAGAAAGAGAGAGAGACTTAGAGAGCGAGATAGTGGGCAGAGGCATCCGGTTGTGATGGGTCGGAACCGGAGAAGGTGATGAAGTTCGATAAGGTGGCGGCGACGATGAAGAAGCAGAGAGCAGTCCCTCTTTGGCCAGAGAGACGCATTGGAGAAGGAAGGAAAAGGGTTGTCCAATTTGATGGTTGGATGGCCGAAAGAGGAGGGCGGAGAGGGTCACCGGAGACGAGGTTGTGGGTGACCGGAGAAGGAAGAAGAGGGAATTTCTCAGTCAAAAACTCACTAACGAGCGAGGCCTTGCAAGGGGGGACCTTATAAAGGTCTTAGGGGATGCTCCAAACATGGTAAGAAGCTCATCAAGCTCGAAGTCTCCGGGAAGAAAATCCTTGAAATTTCGAGTGTTCGCATGGGCTTCTTGATGCAAATCAAGGTCCTAAATTTGGTTCAAATGATTGGAGATCTTCTTAGGAATCTTTCTTCCAAATTTGGAGGGATTTGGTTGAGTATCGAGTGAGAAAACCTTGCTTGAATCTCAACGGGGTAGCTCCATTCACATTAATGGCGACAGAGACAGTTTTGAAGAAAACGACGAGAAGTTAGGGTCTTGATTGAGAGGAACAAAATTTAAATAGACTAAAATGCAAACTAGGTCAAGATGGACTTTGATTGGGCCCAAATTTTAGTAAAACCTAATTTGGGCCCAAGGAATCTGATAGTGAAGTTGGATTTAAGTTTTGACCAAGTTTGGCTGGGCAATTTGTGCAGAAACCCAAATTAAGGCAGAACTCTATCTATGACTCTATTTAAGGTCAAAATAGGTTCAAATGGTTAAATCAAGGATACCAACCTCAAAAAATATTTTTCTATGAAGGAGATTTAGATGAAATTTACCCTGATTAGAACCTCTGTAATTTAAGTGGGGTTTGAAATTAGGGTTTTGGGTGCTATATTAGTTCTCAAAATGCGTGAAATCCCGTTTCTGTCTGCATGGACCCCCTTATTATACTTTAATGTTTAATTAACCTTTGATTTTACCCCTGACAACCCCGTGGTAATTCTGTGTTCATGATATGCTGTTAAAATTATAAAATTAACCCTAGTTTCCAGTTCTCTTCTCAAAACAAAATGAAGTGGAGTTATAACCCTCATATGGTTATGTAGGAGCATTTATCTTTCAAACCTGACTAAAAGTGGCCAATTAGGGCCTATGATGGTGTTCCCATCACTGCTATACGACATGGAAGCTCGGATACCTATCGAAACAGTCTCCCCACTTACAGGAGATAACTTTATGACCTCGGCACCAATGATGATCAAGTTTGACTATCCTTAGACCTCTTGGATGAGCTAAGAAATAACGCATCAGAAGCATTGCTTAAACATAAAGAAGCCACTGCCGCCTCCTACAATAGGCAGGTTCGTAAGAAGATGTTCTCCCAAGGAGACTTAGTTCTACGCAAGTGCGAAGTCTCCATGCCAAGTCAGTCAGGCGGAAAGCTAGACCCACATTGGGAAGGGCCTTATAAGATTCATGAAGACAGTCCGAGAGACTTCTATGAATTACAAACCCTAGGCAGTAAAGGCATGCGCTGCACTTCGCATGAGAGCAACTTACGTTTGTACCATGTATAAATATAGAGAAGCAATAAAGATAGAAATTTTCCTTTTTATTCAAAATAGAGTGTTGCCTATTACATTTCAAAAAAAAGGGGGGGGGGGGGGAGGGGGCAACACTAGCTAATACTCAGGGACTCCTCTCCCATGGTCCAAAGATGTCCCCCCTGGACATGGGCGAGAGGAGAAGTGAGCTGATCACTCCTGAAGGCAGTTCAACAATAAGACTGGCAGCTTTTAGATGGTCATATTCCTACATTAGCAGGTCGATAAACTAGTTACATAACTCCTTAATAGAGGTATGCTTCCCCGTGATAAGTGCCCGCATGGCAGCCAACGTCTACTTCCCGACCTCCTTTGAGACTTCCTCTTGGCTCGCTGCCAAAGACAGATCTGAGGCATAAAATGCCATCACCGTCTCTGTATCTAACTTCAGCTCCACAGCCTTTATGGAAACACCATCATGAGCCATAACTAGCTCAATTTGATTTAAAAAGGTTGATAAATTTTTCTGCATATCCATCAGAGGTCCTAAGGGCATATTGTCCTATTTTGAAAAGAATAGAAGAATATAAGAGTATTTCTACAAAATAAATAGCATCTCATAAATACAAACTAGGCACAGGTATTTCAGCGTAAAATGGTCATAAATGTCTAATAAGGGGGTTTATGCAAACAGAAAAGGGTTTTCACGCATTTTGAGAATTAAATAACATCTGAAATCCTAAAAATAGACCCGCTTAATTAATTGAGGTTCCGATCAAGATAAAATTCACCTAAACCTTCTAAAAATCATAGAAAAGTATTCTATAAGGTTTGGCATATTTGCTTTGACCATTGGAACTCATTTTGACCTAAAATAGTCTCAGACAGATAGTTGCCCTAATTTAGGTTTCTACGTAATTTACCTAGTCAAACTTAGTCAAAACCTAAATCTGACTTCACCATTAGATTCCTTGGGTCAAAATTAGGTTTTTACCAAAATTTGGGCCCAATCAAAGATTACCTTGATCTAGTTTGCACTTCAATCCAGTCTGACTCTTTTTATTACATGTGCACGCCTAACTTTTGAAATCTATTACAAAAACCCCCTACTTTTGTCATCACCTTCACATTTGGGTCCCTGCCTCCATGGAAAGTGTGAATCCAAAGATCCGAGTTTCTAGAGAGAAGATCTCTCTTGTTTCAACTCCAAATCCTTCCAAAATTGGAAGGATGAAAGTTTAAGCAATCAGGAATCCATTAAACATATTTTTAGGGTTTGAAATAAACCCTACAAACCATGTAAAAATTAGGATTTCAAAGACTCCTACTCCTTGAGTTGCAAGCTTACGCAAGCTCTTTCCTGATTTGAAGCTCGACCTAAGCTCTATAAAGGACCTCCATGAACAACCTCACCTCCTTAGCAAGTTTTGGCCTCAGAAAAGCCCTCTTCCTCCTCCAGCCACCTCCGCACCTTACTCCAGCGACCTTCTCCTTCCTCCTCATCAAGTCGTCCAACAATCAGATTGGATGGCTGGTCGGTTCCTTACCTCAACTCAGTTAATTAAGTTAATTTTACTTAATTAAGAGTAGAAAAAAGTCATTTAGGTTAACTCGAAGTTGTGACAATTAGTAGTATAGGGTCGAATTAACCTAACATTTTAGAAAATTTTTACTGGTTGAGTCCAGATTGTTCGCTGGGAGGTATAATTTATTTTAAATTCACTAGTTATCTTTTATTTTTCTTTATTAGTATAGGAGGTATATTTAAGTTATCTATAAAAGCATGAATTTTGCTAAAAATTGGTTTAAATGAAATAACATGCGAAATTCCATATGAATTCTCATTTTCAACATTAAAAACATTTAAATTCTCTATTTATTTCAAATGATTTAAGGCAAAGAAGAATTTCTTTAATCAACATATGCCTTGATACAACATTTAAGAACAAAAGGAAATTAAATGTAACAAGAAAAATTAATTCTTTTCCTTATTCTTCAGCCTCTCTTCTTTCTTTTCTTCTTCATCTCTTTATCTTCTTTTGACTTCTTCCTTAATGCCTTCACGTTTGTTTCCTTCTTCAACAATTAGTCTTCTGAGCCTTTTATTATCTTTGAGTTGAACCGAGTTTTCTTCTCTTCAACCAAAAAATAGGTTATTTATTAGCGGCTCAGACTTTTCGGGGATACGCAGCACCCTTTGCAGGGTGGGACCGGACCCTACTAAGTCCTCGCCTGGTTCAATTATGGTTCGGTTTATTTTCGATTTAGAGTTTCGAGCTAACCAGCTCAACCGCCTCCCAGGCCTCGCCCTCCCAGGGCCACACATCTGCACGCCACACAAGCGCACACTCGCAAGCACATACGCACCCACACACACACACAGATGCATGCTCGAAATGGTCAGATCATATTACGTGCCAAGTGCTTGACGACTGAATCGCCTATAACACCAATTAGTTTTATACTAAGGCGGGCGCTTGAAGATTTTTGGTATGGGACTATTGTTCCCCCCTCCAATACCAACTTCAAACGACGATTACTTCCTACTCAGAGCTCCAAATCAAGTGAACTAAAGCTTGATGGAGAGCTCTAAGGTAGCTCTACAGGATTCCTGAGTCAATTTGAAGTTTAGAGGATGATTTCCCCTTTGATTTGAAGGGCAAATCTACAGGTCTTCTAAGGTGAAAAATAGCCTGGAAATGGTTTTTCTCATTCAAAGTCCTCAGACTGGACTTTCTCTCTCAGTTTAGGTTCTAAATAGTTTCTAGAGGTAATTCCGCAGCTTCAGATATAGGTTTTGAGGTCTTGAAGCTTCAAGAAACACAGAGAAGGTCAAAGCTTCTATGAAAGCTTCAAAGAAAGGATTTGAACTTCAGAAAAGGTGTAACAGACACTTAGGATTGTTTCTGATCAATTTCAACAAATTCTAAGGGTCAAAACAGACTACTCTAGGCAGGATTTGAGATCAAATCTCATCAAAAGGCACTGCTATCAGTTTGGGTTCGAAAACAACCCAAACTGACAGTTGATTAATTCCATCAGATAAACAAATCTGAGCTCACTTTAACCTCTCTAAAATCATTCAACAGATTCTCAGAAATGATTCTAACTCCTCAATTCCTCAAATCGAGCTCAGAATCAAAATCTCAACCTTAATTTGACTGTGAAGCTTGGACTTTTGACTTTCTGATTTAAGCTTCATTTCACGAAATTGACACCTTAAACATAATCCTCTCATCCTCAGAAATCTTCCCAATCCCTTAATCAGGTGTTCTAACCTAAAAATCCAAGGTTCCAGGCTTCTTGCTTGAACTCTAAAAGCATTATGTTCGTCAGATTGATTAGGAGGTTTCTACACTATATTGAGGTCAGGAATAACTTCAATGCACTGCACTAAAGCTTCTAAATACCTTAATTATGGCTTTCAGGCTTCTGTACAGACTTCTCCAACTCCGTCGGAGTTGGAGAAGACAAATCAGTAACTACAACTCCAGGTGTTAAATCTTCAAATAAATGACCTCAAACAAATCAGAAATCAAAATTAAGTCATTCTGGAGCTTCTTAACAAATTCTAAAGGTTGAAGATCAAAAATGACTCGCCGAAGCTTTGGTGAGTCCAGAAAAAGATAAAAAGTATGTTCAGAATGAAGAATCATGCCATTTTTGATTGAAAAGGTTCCTGAGGTTGCAAGGAACCTCAGGAACTCATTAAATTCCTTAACTGTTCATTAGAATTTAGAATTAGCAGTGAATTCAGTTCAGATGGATTTTTAATAGATTGAAGCATAGGACTTGTTCTCCCACTCGGAAGAGTGGTTGAGACAAGTCAAAAAGTAATTGCGATCATAATTATATAATTAATTAATAGTTTTAACTGCTCCTGAGTTGCCATTGACAGCGAGCTCAGGAGCTTAATTAGATTTGGACGTTTAAGTTATATGTGGTATTATTCAAATTAAAGTGATAATTAGGATCCTTAGATTGTGAATAGGTGATGGAGAACCCTATGGAGGTGGATCTAAGCTCAGATACTGTCACCATGGATAGCGACAGTAGCTGTGAAGGTGAAGGTGAATTAGGCGAAGCAGTGATCAATTTAATGTTTTAATGGATTAGAAATGATTGTGAGTGATAGAGGAAGGTGATCAGCGAGTTAAAAAGATGAACTTGAAGAACTCGCTGGAGTCGAAGAAGATGAACTTGAAAATTCTGAAATTACGCTAATCTAACTAACTAACTATCTAAACTATCCTACTCCTACTCCTACTCCTAATCTACTCCTATCTACTGTTACCTGGACGAAGGGGTCAACAAGATTCCGCCGAAGGCTCATGGCAGAAGATGAAATTAGAGGGATTAAGAAGATCTCCAATAGGCGAAGGTGGATGGAGCAAAGGATCTCCTTGGTCGTCGCCTTTGTCCAGAGACGTGGCTAACCTTAGCGAAGCTACTCAGCTGATCAGGATGGATGGAGGAAGTTGGAAGATGAGATGGGGAGTTCGCTAGAGTTGTAGACGAATAGCCTATTAGGTCGGCTCAGTGTTAGAAGAGGGAAGGGAGCCAACTTCAGAGAAATCTGAGGGGTGAGGGGGTATTTATAGTGGATGGCGACGAAGAAGATGATGGAGTCTGGACGAAGAAGAAGCTTGGGGAGCTTAACCTCCGGCATCATCTTCGATGACGGTGAGGTTAACTCCCACCAAAAATTAGGATTTCCGAGTAATCCAGACCGATGGATGAAGATGGAGTGATGAGTGCAAGCTCCAAGAGCTTGGTGAAGGAAGGATGATGTCGGCAGGGCGGTGATCGCGTGGTGGAGTCACTCTCTGTCGTTAGCCGTTCACTGAGCTGAAGGAGAAGAAGAAGAAGAAGAAAGGGATAGGGATCTATGTGCAGTGAAAATTAAGGACCTTTATGAAGATTAAGGACCCGATTGCAATGAATTTTAAGGACCAAAATGTAAACCCAGGTTTTAAAGGTTTATTTTAACTTAAATTTTTTTCAACTTTTTATATATGTTAGTAAATGAGATAACTATTATGTTTTCACCTTGAATTTACATTTTTGACCTTTTTAAGTTAATTTATTAAATTAAGTAAAGTTAAAATATTATATACTTAGGTATATATTATGTTTAAGTTAATTAACTTATTAATTAAGGAAATGATTAATAAGATTTCGAGTCTAATGATTAATATCATTTATAACTTATTTTAAGGTCCTTTACTAAATATCCCTTATTTTATAATTATCCCTTATATATTCATAACCTTAGCTAATTAACTAGGAAGACTAGTTAATAAGGGGTAATTAGAGATCATGATGAGTATCTCATCAATGGCCCTCTACCTTCCGCTGCCTCCTCCGCATGTCTCCAGCCAAAGAGGGATTACTTCTTTCCTCTTCGTCCTCGCCGCCACATCGACGGACCTCCTCATCTTCTTTAGTTCCGACTCGCCAACGTTGGCACCCTCCGCCCTCCTACTTCCCCCATAAGTCCTTCTATACCTTCCTCTCTCCCTCCGTTCCCTTTTCCCACACTCATAACACACTCACTACCACTACACCACCCACCACACCATCATCTTCCACGCCTCCGGTGATGCTCTGGTGTAGCCTATGATAAGTCCACCTTAGTGGACCATTGTTTAGCCTAAGTACTCTTTAATTATCTGTCCTTAGTTTCTAATTAATTAGGAGTTAATTGATAATTCACCATAGTCTACATATGATTTTGTGCACCAATTTTATAATATATGGTTATGATAATCTATATGGTTGATGCAAGATAAGTGCAAGAAACTAGAAGGCATCATTCAGATGTCCGAAGTCATTACATAAGACATCTTGAGGACAGTTTGGATAGCACCACCTTCCTCCTCGCAACAACTCCCTCCGAGTCTATCGACACCGCCAACTGTGCCTCATCTCTTCAACCACCCCAACCACTCACGATGTTCACTGGGTGGTTGGAGAATTCCGCGGCCAAAGCAAAACAAACGTGAGGGATATTTAAAATGTAGGTTGGGGAATAGATGATCTCCCCCTGTCGCTTCCCCCCTATTCATATCATAATGTAATATTTCCTAAGATTGAAAATTTTCTTAAGTCCAAGTTCTCTTTCCTAATTCCACAAATTTTTTTTCATTTTTTTAATAAATAAATAAAAGAAAATAAAATGAATCAACAGAGCTGACGAATAAATTCAGAGATGAATATCCACCCCCCATGCTTATCTAATGCAATGTCCTCATTATATTAAAAAGATATAAAACAGAGTGGAATAAACTAGAAAGCACCTGAATTGCGTGAATGTCAGGTTCGCTCCGAGAAAAATTGTATATGTGCTGAAATTAGTGCCTTCAGCTAGGCACACTATACAAAGAAGAGAAATAAAGAATTCACAGGTGTAGGTCAGAATCAAAATAAAGGATGAAACCTCTGACCTGCCAGTAGATGTCCACAAATGTGGACTAGATTGTAGTGGAGACCCATAACCCATAATCGAGAATATCTAAGGTTCTGGATAAAAATTACCCAAAACCTAAAATCAGTATGTAAGTGGGGTCGGGCCTACGATTTATGAGGATGCAACCCAAGACCAAAAAGTCGGATTACAGAGAATTCAATATCAAAAGGATAATCAATGAATGTGTGCTTGGGTTGGACATTCTCAGAATAAATGTCGTAAGGGTCCTAGTTTGATGGTTTCAGATGAATTGGAACCCATAGACTCGGTCTTCTACTTTCTCCGGAGTTTGCTTCCCAAATCAAAATTTCCCAGCTCCTATCCTCCACATTCAGAATGTTAAATTTTAGGATCTCCTGCATATTAATCACCCCGTCTGAAATTTCCAAGTCTAAAAGATTTGGCTGAATCAGAATTGACTTGGGTCTAATTATCTTAGAAACAGAATTATCGGTAAGCTCAATGGGGTATAACTAACAATCAAGGCATTGGATTGAATCCTCCAGAAAATGTGATTCTGGATCAGTCATGTGAGCCCCAATAAGATCAGTTTCCTCAGTTATTGGGCTATCAAATGATCTATCAGATTCCTCAGAACCAATCGTCTCACAGAAATCATGTTCTGTAAACTCACGTGAGACTTCGCAAACTAAATCTTCACCATCAGAATCAAAGAAATCAAAATCTATATTAATGTATGTCCCAAAATCATCTGTCATTTTCTGGTCCATGGAGACATACGTTTCCTCGTACCCCAACTCAGGGATTTCAGGTGAAGAAATCAGATCATCCTTAATTGGTTGCTCTAATTCAATCTGGTCAGCCTCATAAGACGTGTCCCCCCAAATAGGTGCATGATCAAGTTCTAACATTGGCTTTCCTGAAGGGGGTTCATCCTGGGAATCATCCCACGATTGAACTAAAGCAACCACAAATCTCATTCTCAATTTCGATAACTTCCCAAGTAAAAACTTACCCGGGTTCTTATCCTTAACATCCTAGAGCCAATCCAACAAATAGTTATTCAAATCATCAATCATCTCAATTAGGGGCTCCAATTTTTCAATGCAAGGTATTGGCTGAACTTCTAAAGATTGAATGGTATTCCTCAAATTAGTCAGAACCTTATCTTGAACCTGGTTACCTTGAACCAAATGACTTGTTTCAAGCTTGGGCGGATTTGGGATCAATATAGAGGAGTTAACAAATTGAGATTCATGATACCCTTTCTGATAATAGGTCATTTCGGATTGTTCAAAAGGTGGTGATGACCTAAAGGTAGTGTACTCATAGGATGGGTAAGGATTAGTGTATCCTCCTTGATTGTAGATCATATTAGGTTGTCCATGAAAGGGTGGTAATCTATAATCGATGTGGCTCTGAGAAGGATAAAAATCACAATTATAGTGTTCAAGGTTAGACCCTAAACACGGAGGTCCGGAACTGTATCCCCAATTCGATTTATCCCAACTAACTGATGGTTGATTATAGTACAAGTCGGGATAATCGTCATGTTGAGGATAACTCATAACAGGAGCGAAAGAGCGGGAATGTGTATAAAATGTGGAAGGATTCATGATAGACGAGAGGAAGAAAGGCGCCCTGCAATACAAGCAATCAAACCTGTCCTTAAGTGGGCTAGCCTAAAGACCTACAGACTCCAAGAACCCGTCTTGAGATAAAAAAATGATTTGATCTACTTCTGTATGCTCAATCCAACCAATTAGGAAGGGACTGGGGAGAAGGTTCTTCCTTCGACTTGCACCTCCGGTTCCTAGTGTACCCCCAGCCGTGATCCTTTGATTCTGCACTCCTAGCTAGACATCAGATTGAATAGTAGAAATAGACTAATTGAAAATAATCTCGTTCTGGGCTCCAAAGAATGAGTCGAATCCTTAAGGCCAAAGTCTACTCTGTTTTATTTAGGGCTAGGTTTGAATGTGCTTTGATATGTGATGGGCCCTCTATCTGGGTTATGCCCTTAATGATTGATTGATGTGTGTGTGCGTGCACAACCAGTGATTTTCAAGCAAGATTATTTTTGATGCGGTGAATTTTAGGGTTAAAATCTTGCTTAGTAGCTTTTAGGATTCAACTTTAGGTATTTTCAAACAAGTCTTGTTGTCACACCAGGTTTTGAAAGCACATGTGATGATGTTTTCCTTTGAAACTTAAAAGAATGTGGAGTGCCTGGTAAATTCCTAAGAGTTGAACCTATGCAGCAGCTACTTGATGGGTTGATTTTAATTGAAGTGGTGAGACCCAATCAACCCAAACAATTGGCCTGTTGCACCACTTAATTAGGCACACAAATGATTACCTAATCTAATTTCTACTCAATTATGTATTTGGATATGCATACCAGTTCCAAAGATTGGTTTACCGGTTGAGTTTGAAAATTAGATAAGGTTGTTTACCTCTGTGAGATTTTTTTTTAATTTTTTTTTTAAATGTGGAGGTTGAGGTGGGTGTACGTGTCAAACAAACAAACAAAACTAACCTTAGAGTTTACAAGAACACCTAGGTTGATTGATGTTTGTGTTATTACATGGTGGAATAAAAACTAATGGATGGGAGATGGGGGAAAACTTACAGAACCTTCAACAGCACTTTACTCCAATCTATCGCTTTTGCTCGTCTCAAAAGAGTACCTGCAATCACAATAAGAAAGGAGAGAAGTAAGGTAAATGATTCGTAAGTTGGAAAACGCGAAAAAAATCAAAGAGCGTCGCCTCTCCGGCAATGGAGCCAAAATGTTGAAGCTACGGGTTACTACGCTATTGTATTTGATTTTGGAAAACCTGTCATTGTAGTTTGAAAGCAAAGAACTCGTGTTCAACAAATAAAATTTATACCAGAATAGAAATCCCGGGTCGAAGTCAAGGAGGCGGACATTTGATAAGAAATACGCGTTTGTTTTATTTGTCACAAAGCAGAATAATTGATTGGAAACTATCTATCTATTTACACTAAATAGAAGAGAGAGAGAGAATATTATAAACAAAAGCAAAAAGGGATGTAGAATGAACATGGATTTCATTATCAAAGAGGTTGTTCGTTACACTACTCATTACAACTAGAAAGCGAAAAATGATTACACTAGAAAGCAGTAAATCTACTCTAGAAAGCATTAAAAAGAATGGAGAGAGAGATATCCTCCTCGACGATCTCTTGGAGGACGAGCCGGACGGGACGATGCCTGGAAGACGACGAACGGAGTAGGAAGAAGGACGACAAAGCAAGAAGAATGGGAACGGGACAGCACGTCGTCGTCGTCGCGGGATCTACTTCCAAAATGGGGGTGAAAATTTGACTTTATCTCTTGAGAAGCATCTCGGGTGTGGGACAAGCTTCTCTTGAGCTTTGGAGAGGGAGAGAAGAGAAAGAAGGGATGAGAATTTCATATGGAGGGGGTCTCCTTTTATAGTTGCAAGGAGTGAGGGCAATTTGGTCTTTTTAAGTTGAAAATCATTAATTCAGGACCTTTAGTGATAGATAAATCCATTGCTAAAGGTCCAAACGTGGGCGTAGTGGGCGGCACACATGCGCCTGCTCATCTCCTCAAGCCGCAATGCACATTCACGTCCTTCAAATCTCGACCGTTCGATCGTAAGATTGAACGACTGAGAGAGCTCCTCGCCGTGCCTCCTCATCGCACGCCTACGCATGCGATTCATCGTCTTCGCTGCGCATCCGATGGCGCGTGGGCGCTATCGGGCACGTATAGCCGCTTGATCGCGATCGTACGCTCCTCACGCCCGCTCGCTCGCGGCCTCTCGCCTGCTCCTCGCGGCTCGAACCCACGCCCAACCACGAGCGAGCGCTTTATCCACTACGCTACGCACGTGGATGGGCAGGTGGAGCATCTCTTAATTGCGTGATCTGGACCGTTGGATTGAGATCCAACGATCAAGGCTGCGTCTTCAAGTGGTCCTTCAGAGTTTTCAAGCGCTAGTTCGGATCCACTCTCAGCAGTTGGATCTTGATCCAACGGCGGAGAGGCAAGGGTGCTAGAAGCTTCAGAGGTTGAGGGTGGCTGGCTGGGTAGCCGAGATGGTGCCACGTGGTGCCATCTTGGCCGTCCATCTTCTGGATGATGTAGATGGTGCCACGGGTGTCGGATTGAGTCGATTTTCGCGTCGTTAGGTTCCGATCGTCGATCCGAATCCATCCGTGCGGTTAGATTTGTCATCTGAAGTGATGATTCACACCATCTTGGCCCTTGATCTTCTAGGGCTCCTCGATCTCTATCTGATGCTACAGATGTTTGATTAGGGCGATCTTGGAGTCGTTGAACTCTAATCATCGCCCTGATCAGATCTGTACGGTTGATCTTCGATCTGAGGCCTCGATAAAAAGTTGCCCTGTCCCTAAACATAAAAGGAGACAATTAACCTCCATTTTATTCAAACTAATCTAAATGCAAGATGATGCTTGCTATGCAATATTTATAGTATGTAATGCAATTCTATGCTTATGAACATGCATAAATAGACATTTTATGTAATATAAACATGTTTACATCACCCCTCTGTGGGGATATCCTTCATCTCCACCACTGTGAAGAAGGCGTGCACTGTGGAACCAGCGAACACCACGCACCGCTAACCTCTCACCGCGTAAGCTTCACTGCGTGGGCCGTGTGGTGACAGCACACGGCCACACACCCACAGGCCATGCCCACAAGTAGCCACAGCCGTGCACGCGCAGCCACACTTCACCTCCAGCCTCTCACCTTGCGCTCACCCTCACTCACCATGCAGCCAGCTGCGCACACTACGCCCTCACGCACCTGCAGACCGCATGTGTTGTGCGCACTCATGTGCACCAGCGAAGCAGCACTGCAGACCGTGCACATTCTCCACCTTTTCGTCATCTTCTTCCTCTCCACCGACAGGAAGAACCCAAACCAGCCGCGTGCCACCATGCAGCCACCACCGTCAACCACCATCTCCACCGCCAATGCCACTGGGGGCCTCCACACAGCACACCAACCTCTTCACTGCTTCCACGCAAGTCACAACAGCCCACGTGCGTGCACACAACACCCGTCACCGGCGTTCTTCTCCTCCACTGTCCGGCTGCCGTTGGCCACCTCTGGCCTCTGCGTCACCATCATCGCGAAGGGCACACTTCAGAGACCCACCACCGACGACCACACTGTCCGCCGACTCCTCCTCTTCGCATGAGCACGAGGGGAAGTATTCCCCTGTTTCTCTACAGTAAAGCCCCTATTATTAATTATGAATAATGCCATTGTAGAGAATACTATTCATTTATTTATCTCCTTAATATATTTCAGTAGATTTGCATCAATATCCCTCACGTTTGTTTGAATCACGGATAATTGAATTCTTCTCATGAACAATAGAATATGGAGTATTGGTTATAGGGAGCGAGTTCTGTTTTAATTAAATTTGATGGTGCTTGTCAAAACTAAGATAGCAATTTTGGTATTTCCATGGTGGTGATTTTTCATGTGCACCCTCATATTCTTGATTAATTATCTAGATTGAGAATTGATGCTGGAAATGAGAGCACTAGTTAGCATGCACATCCATTGATATTCCTGATTACTTGATTCATCATTACTCATTTTTAATAGGCTAATTCGTTCCTGCGAAGATGACCTAACTCTTCGTGGTTAGTTTTGGAATTATTAAATATTTTTGAAAAGCGATTTTCTACCACGCGATTACATACAACGGCACGTCATTTTATGTTAAAGTTTTTTTCGAAAATGAAGATTGTTCTTTCAGCCTATAGCTCGCTCCACCGCACAAAACTCACCGCCTCCAACGCCATTAGCTCTGCCTCAACCTACACAATAAAAGCCCTCTATCAATTATGGCATTCACCCTCTCCATCACTCCACCGGCCAACCCACCTCCGCAACTCCTCCATCACCGACAAGCATCCATCGGCCACCATACACCCTCCACCCGCCACAGCTGAGTTCGCCTTCCCACGATGAAACTATTGAGCTTTCTAAATAGGGCTTAGCACCTGTATTTTGTGCTTCAGGTGCCTCACTAGATGACCACCGCTGCCGCTATCTTCTCCGGCCTCAGTCACTCTTCTCCGACCTTGTTCATCATCGCTTCCATGCCTAGGTGAAGCGGCCTAGCTCCAAGTGCACTTCTAAAAGGATCTAAAATATGGAATATCTACACGCACAAAAACTCAAACACAAAATCAGTAATAGCAAGAAAATTTGCAGAATCAATCAAACCACAGAAATAGGCACAATATGTATAGTGGTTCCCCTCCCTTAGGTACTCCACTACCTGAGCCTCCTAACTTAGGGCTTTTAACCCGATTCTCTCAACCCCGAGAGAATCAATTTACTAAACCGAGGTAATTAACGGGTTACCTCAACCCAATTACAACAATGGGTTTGTTACAACCCAACGAGCAACAAGCTCAAAAATAAATATAGCACTGGTGTAAGACAAATAAGAATTTTACAACAAAATACCTAAGTCTCTCATCAATAATATAAAATTAATACTAATTTGAGAGCCTAGAATGAATGTGAATGCCTTGACAATGCGTGAAGAAATCACATTGATGTGCTTGTAAAATCGTAGAGAGGTTGAGAGCAGCAAACTATTCCTTCTCTTGAAAATATTGTGAAAATATGAAATATAGCTCTAGAATTTTTCTTCTCTATTTCTTATGTGCAAACTAAGGGTCCAAGGGTTTATTTATAGAGTTAGGAGCTTAGTGGGTCATCTACTAGACGTTGGGATTTAATTTCTAATGTTCACATTGACAAAATAAATATTCCAACCATTCTGTTTTACACCAATGGCTAGTTGGTACCGGTACTAAAGTATGAGTATTGATACTCGTTGCTTCCAGATTTGGGTTTCAAACTCTTAACACAAATCTGTAACCAACTTGTACCAGTACTTGTTACCTCCAGTACCGGTATTGATCATGAGTACCGGTACTCGCAGGGTATAGGTTTGTTTCTATGAAAAAGCCCAAACTTGTAACTCACATGTACCGGTACTAAAGTTTAGTGCCAGTACTTGTGGGTTAACAAGTACCTTTTTAAGTGAATTAATCAATTTCGTTGTTTGAAAAAATCGTAATATGAATCCTAGTTTTATCTCTAGTTAATTTTTACGATCTAAGTTATATTCCATTGTTAAGAAGCATACAATCTATGAATATAAAATCTAATCTAAAAAACAAAAGGACGAAGATAATCTTCTCCTCCTCAACTCTTCCTTGTCATCTTGCCTCCTCCATGACATGATCTTTTTCTTCTCACCGTCAAGCTTCCATCATTTCCTGTTTGCCTTTCTCCTTCACCTAAATCTAAAAAATACTTAATGGCAAACATTAATCCATAATAATTTTGTTAACACCAAGATAAGATGTGGAACAAGGTTCCAACAATCTTCCCCTTTTTGGTGTTGACAAAACTATCTTGCAAATAGATAAAATAATTTTTAGCAATGTTATATGAAGGAAAAACTTTTAATTAAATCCTCCCCCTAAAAATTTTATTATTTGCTCTTTATTTTTCTCCCCCTTTTTGTCAACCATCAAAAAATGAAAGGGTAAAGAATATCATGCTAAAAAATTTGCCAATAGTAAAATGATGAATGAGGGTACCAAGCTCCGTTAGGCCATCGTTCTTAGTCTTCATTTCAACCTATAGAAAGGTTGAAATGTTCCGTTGTGTGCCTTGAACACCCATTGATCTCTTTGATCTATTCCTGCAAAACAATGTAAAATATCCTTCCTAGGTACCCATTTTCTTGTGGGTCCTTTCAAGTTAGTACCTTTCCAACCTTTAGATTTATAGATCTCTTTTGTATTAGATCTATAACTCTTAGGATTTTTAGCCTTTTGGTACATCCATGCATGCCTATGTGCATGTGATTTAGTATGTGTATCCTTTTTATTCTGAAATTTTGATTTTATAGCTTCACAAAATTCAGTATTTAACCTAGTTGTTTTAAGATTATTTAAAGTACCTTCAAAGTGCTCATAAATATCTTCTAATTCTACTATCTTTGCATGCAACTGATTGTTAGTCTCTTTTGACATTTCTAATTCCATTTCTAAACATGATTTATCTATTTCTAATGTTTGACAATTATTCTTTAAAACCTTATTTTCCTTTTTAAATAACCTAGCTTTATGATATAGTTCTTCATAAGCTTCTAATAATTCTTCAAAAGAAAAATCAAGGTTTACCTCATTGTCTGTATCTTCTGTAGTTGCTGCCAAACATAGATGAGCGATCTCGTCGTCATCCAATTCGCTAGAGTCGGTGTCCATGTTGGAGTCGCTATCATTCCATGTTGCTTTTAAAGCTCTCCTTCTTCTTGACTTCTTTTGTATCTTTCCTTTTGTCTTCCTTCTTCTTGTTCATAGGGCAATCCTTCCTCAAGTGCCCCTTTCTCTTACACTCATAACAAAGAACATTAGTTGAAACTTTATTGAGTTGCTTACCTTGCTTTTGAAGAAATCTCTGAAACTTCCTTGTAAGTATCTCCATCGCTTCATCTTCGGATTTCGAGGTTGTTGAGTCCGAGTCCTCCCTAATTTCTCTAAAAGCAATATTCTTCCTTTTGCTAGACATCTCCTCCTCATTCTTCTTCATGTTTTCTAATTGGACTTCGTAAGCTATAAGGCTACCAACTAGATCATCCAAGGGGAGAGTGGAGACGTCCTTTGCATCTTGGATGGCTGTGGTCTTTGGAGACCAATCACTTGTAAGAGATCTTAAGATCTTCCTTACAAGCTGCTCTTCCGTGAACTTCACTCCAAGGTTCTTTAGGGGGTTAACTATTTCCCCAAATCTTTTGTACATGACTTTGATCGTTTCTCCTTTGGTCATCTTGAAACATTGATAATTTCAGTTAGAATTGAGATACGAGTTTCCTTTACCTTATTTGTAACTTCATAGGTGACCTCGAGAGTGTTCCAAATTTTGTATGCGGATTCGCATGCCAAAATTCTGTTGAACTCTTCCCTTGACAACGCACAATAAAGTGTGTTCATCGCCTTTGTGTTGCCCACGATCCTTTTCTTCTGATCCGTTGTACACGCTACTCCTTCTTGTGGCTCTGGATCCGAGTACTTCTCCCGAATGAGGGTCCACGACTCCTCGTCCATTGCTTTGAGGAAGACTTGCATCATCCTCTTCCAATACCCATAATTCATCCCATCGAAATAGGGAGGATAGGTCAACGATTGTCCTTCGATGCGCCTTGAGGTTGATGCCATTGCGAGCAAGAGTTTTTACTTATTCTCGCTACCCGCTCTGATACCACTTGAAAGGATCTAAAATATGGAATATCTACGCATACAAGAACACAAACACAAAATTAGTAATAACAAGAAAATTTGCACAATCAATCAAACCACGAAAATATGTACAATATGTATAGTAGTTCCCCTCCCTTAGGTACTCTACTACCTAAGCCTCCCAGCTTAGGATTTTTAACCCGATTCTCTCAACCCCGAGAGAATCAATTTACTAAATCGAGGTAATTAACGGGTTACCTCAACCCAATTACAACGATGGGTTTATTACAACCCAACGAACAACAAGCTCAAAAACAAATATAGCACTGGTGTAAGACAAATAAGAATCTTACAATAAAATACCTAAGTCTCTCAACAATAATATAAAATTAATACCAATTTGAGAGCCTAGAATGAATGTGAATGCCTTGACAATGCGTGAAGAAATCACGTTGATGTGCTTGCAAAATCGTAGAGAGTTTAAGAGTAGCAAACTATTCCTTCTCTTGAAAATATTGTGAAAATATGAAATATAGCTCTAGAATTTTTCTTCTCTATTTCTTATGTGCAAACTAAGGATCCAAGGGTTTATTTATAGAGTTAGGACCTTAGTGGGTCATCTCCTAGACATTGGGATTTAATTCCCAATGTTCACATTGACAAAATAAATATTCCAACCATTATGTTTCGAGCCAACGACTAGTTGGTACTGGTACAAAAGTATGAGTACCGATACTCGTTGCTTCCAGATTTGGGTTTCAAACTCTTAACAGAAATCTGTAACCAATTTGTACCGGTATTGATCATTAGTACTGGTACTCGTTACCTACAATACCAGTACTGATCATGAGTAGTAGTACTCGCAGGGTACAGGTTTGTTTCTATGAAAAAACCCAAACTTATAACTCACATGTACTGGTACTTGTGGGTTAACAAGTACCTTTTTAAGTGAATTAATCAATTTTGTTGTTTGAAAAAATTGTAATATGAATCCCAGTTTTATCTCTAGTTAATTTTTATGATCTAAGTTATATTCCATTGTTAAGAGGCATACAATCTATGAATATAAAATCTAATCTAAAAAACAAAAGGCCAAGATAATCTTCTCCTCCTCAACTCTTCCTTGTCATCTTGCCTCCTCCATGACATGATCTTTTTCATCTCACCATCATGCCTCCATCATTTCCTGTTTGCCTTTCTCCTTCACCTAAATCTGAAAAATACTTAATGGCAAACATTAATCCATAATAATTTTGTTAACACCAAAATAAGATGTGAAACAAGGTTCCAACAACTTCCAGGTCCAGAATTGAAGCTACCAGCACCTCCTTCGACACTAATTGGAGTCTCCATCTGATGCAGACATCATGTAAAGAAGGTCGTGGGACATAGTCCCACATCGGTGCCTGAGGAAGCAACCGCGTCAGATAAATTGAATTTATGCCCTTAGCCGGTTGCCTCCGAGAGCATTGGGGTGAGGTCCCGCTCGCACGCTCCAACGCACATGCCCTCGACTGCGCTCACTCCACTTGGGTCTAGGTGTGGGTCCGATTACCAGATCCGTTCGGGTTTTTGATAGAGAGAAAGAAGAGAAGAGAGGGGGGGACGTTTTTGCCTCAGCTGACCCTCTCTCAATGTTGAAACGATGTGTTACTACGCTATCGTATTTGGTTTTGAAAACCTGTCGTTGTAGTTTGAAAGCGAAGAACCCGTGTTCAACAAATAAAATTTATACCGGAATAGAAATCCTGGGTCGAACTCAGGGAGGTGGACATTTGATTAAAAATACGCGTTTGTTTTATTTGTCACGAAACAGAATAGCTAGTTGAAAGCTATTTAACAAATAATAAATAGAAGAGAGAGAGAGAATATTACAAATAAAAGCAAAAGGGATGTAGAATAAACATGGATTTCATTATCAAAAATTATTCACTACACTACTCATTACGACTAGAAAGCGAGAAATGATTACACTAGAAGGCAGTAAATCTACTCTAGAAAGCAGTAAAAAGAATGGAGAGAGAGATATCCTCCTCGACGATCGCTTGGAGGACGAGCCAGACGGGACGACACCTGGAAGACGAGGAATGGAGCGGGAAGAATGGGAATGAAGCAGCACGTCGTCATCGTCGTGAGATCCGCTCCTCGAATGTAGAGAGAGGACAACTGCAGGATGTTCCACGAAGGGGGTGAAGGTGGAAAAATTAAGATTTTTACTCTAGAGGAGCATCCCAGGTTTGGGACAAGCTCTTAGAGCTTTGGAAGGGGTGATAATTTCGTACGGAGGGGGTCTCCTTTTATAGTTGCAAGGAGTGAGGTGATGAGAACCTCATCATGAGCCATAACTAGCTCATTTTGACCTAATACGGAGAATAAAAGCTCCTACATAACCTTAGAAAGGCTTGGCTCAGAGAGATTCTGAGTTTGCAAAGAAAACATAAACTGAGGGGTAAAAATGCAATTTCACCAATCCGATCTGAAAATAGGGTAACTCAGGGCCCAAACATAGGTCAAAACAACCTAATAAGAATAAAAGTGGGATGAGATGACTCAATAAGGGCTACAGCAACCCCAAAGAATTAAATGACAGCCTGTAACCCTAAAAACAAACCCACTTCAATTCATGTGGTTCGAGGCAAGTTAAAAATCAAATAAACCCTCTAAAATTCATATAAAAATAATCTATAGGGTTTAGGACTTTCAATTTGGCCTTAGGAACCCATTTTGACCTACATTGAGAACCATGCCCAATTAACAACTTAATTTGGGTTTTTGCGTAAATTGACCGGTCAAACAAGGTTTAAGATAGAAATAAAATTCACCATCAGAATCCTTAGGTCCTAATTAGTCATGCATAAAAACTTGGGCCTAAGAAGAAACCTTCTTGACCAACTTTACACTTTGGTCCTCATATATTTACTTTTTGGCCCTCAACTTTTGAACCCTCGCATTTTGGCCCCTAACTCTCCTTCGTTCTTTGCGTTTAGGTCCCTCCTGCAAAACCTGCGCAACACCATGCTCCGGCGACCTTGCGTAGAGCATGGCGCCGCGCAGGGTGAGGGAGGGGCCTTGGCAAGTCAATGGGGGGTACCCTGCGTCGTCAGCCACCGCAGGGACACCCCCTGGGTACTGCGACTGCCCATACCGCCCGTGCAAACGCACGGACGGTATGGGTCTCCTTCCTCCGGCATCCTCCGGCGAGGGAGACACGTCGTCGCCCTCCGCCCTCCTCTCTGATTCCGCCCCTATAAATACCCTCGTCGCTCCGCCGTTCTTCGCAGCTCGGATCTGACGGAGACACCACCCTAAATTCCTCCCTTCCCACTCTGACAGACGCCCCCTTGCTCCGGCGGCCATCTCCTCCTCCTCCTCGTCGCCCTGCCGCACTACCAGCAGCAGGGTTACCTTCCCTCGATCCTTCCGCGTCACGCCGCACCCAGCTGGCACCTCTCCGGTCCCTTCCTCACCGCCGCCCCTTCGTCTGGGCAATTTCTTCTCCGGCGACAGTCGATACGACTGTCGCCTACGCCAACCCCTCCTCGTCCAGCTTAGCAGGTAGAACTTCTCCTCTTCCTCCCCTCTTTCTTTTCCATACTGAAACCCTTACTGTCGGCCCCGATTTCCCACTGATAAACGCCAGTTTATCATCATTCTTATGCATTAAAACTAACCTAGCTCTTAGTATTTTACTCCGCAAATGGGTTTTTGGGCTGCATTTAGGCATAAATTAGGATAGGCATGCATTGCATTTTTTATTGTCGTTTTAATGTGTTTTTGTGAGTGTTAGGGATGTACAGATGCACAGATCCCTAAAACCCTAGCACTCAAGAAGGCAAATGGTGAAGGAGAAGCCCAGACTAGCTGGAACCCAGCTTGATCCAGCTCACCACAGCTGAAACCTAGCTTACTTGAACTAGGGTTAGCTCATCCCAGCTCCATTTAGCTAATCGCAACTGGATGGGAGCTCAAGAGAGTTCACCTTAGCTTAGATCCAGCTCAACTTAGCTGAGTCTATCTCATCTCAGCTCCCACTAGTTCACAGGGAGCTCTAGCTAGCTCAGCTGAGTTGACAGGAGTTCACCCCAGCTCAGATCCAGCTACATCCAGCTCCACTCAACTCCAGGCAGCTGAAGAAGAATTCATCTCAGCTCAGGAAGCTCAAGTCCAGCTCCCGGGGATTCAGCTTAGCTCAACTCAGTTGAGCTAAGCTACCTTAGCTGCCTCAACCAACTTGATTCTCCCCGGGAGCACCAGAACTAGCTCACCTCAGCTCATTTTGGTAGAAGCTAGCTCACTTTAGCTTGGCTTAGCAACTAGCAAAGAACTAGCAAGCTAAGCCAGCTAGAGTAGCCCCATGCCAGCCTCTTCAGCAGCAGCCAGCTCTAGCTCCAGCTCCAGACTTCTCCTCCTCAGCTCTTCTCCCTGAAAACCCTAGCTCCAAATGCCTCCAACTCTACTCCCTACTAGCTAAGCTAGCTAAGCTGCTTAACTTACCTTCATGGCACCAAAACCTATTACCCTACTACCTAAGCTCCAGCAAAAAGACCACCTACTCCTACTTTATTTTGGTGCCAACTATCCCTTCCATCACCACCCTAAATCCACCATCAAAGCCCATCTCCACCCTCCATTTTTTCCCTCCAAAATTGCCTTCTAGAAGGTATTTTTGGAGGGAAAACCAAGGCACCTCTTCATTTCCCTCCCATTTTTCCCTCCAAAAATAACCAAGCACCCCTTCATTTCCCTCCAAAAACACCATAACCACCACCCCTTCCCATCCTATAAATACCCTACCCTACCACCACATAATTCCCATCCTCCCTTAGTATATTTTCTACCTAAACCACCTATACCTACGGCCAAGAAGAAGGAGTAGAGAAGGAGATTAAAGGGGCACACCACCAGCCCTTTTGGTGCCTTCTTCTCCCCACTCTCTTCAACTTGAGCCACGCCAAGGAGGAGGACTCTCCCACTTCAAGGAGGACGGCCAGGCAAAGGAGAAAAGCTTAGGGTGGACATCCACCCTTGGAGAGAAACTTAGGGCACGCCCCCTTAGGGCTTGCCTTGGAGGTCATCACCTTGGCGGAGTTCTGCAAGGAAGGAGTTGAAGGATTCTTTTCAAGCTTGGGAGCCACCAACCTTGGAGCAAGAAGCCCTCTTCTTCACCATCTATCTAGAGGATTTGTGTTTTATTTTCTTATTTGCAATTTTCTAGTAATACATGCTTTCCTCTACTAGGCCTTTTGTAAAACACTTTATCAATTATCTAGTTGCCTTCTTTGCAATTTTTTTGTTTGCATTTCTATTAGCTTATTTTCAGCATTCTTCACTCCCTCTCCCTAATTATTCTAGGCCTCCACTTGCCTAGAGTGAGCTTAGGGAGAGGTTCTGCTTGTCACCTAAAAGTAGTATTTTAATTCGAAGTGTAAACACTTTTCCCGCCATCAGTTCGCATGTTGCCTTAGTTTAAAAATAAAAAAAAATGATATATTGAAAAATACCAAAAAGAAAGTTGAGATTTATATTCCTAGCAAGAGAATCACTATTGCAAACATTTGGCCTCCTTGGACGACCCTAGATACTTCCCTATCTAGGATTATAAATTTAAGAGCGAAAGCGGATTTACGCGTTACAACGACCTAATTACCAAACCGCGTATTTTCGCCATCACCCACCGATCACCCTCACCTTCTCCACCTCCGGCCAAACTCCGGCGAACCGCTCCCATCGCTCCAGCACCCCACACAGCTCGCCGACCTGTGCATAACCTCCACCTCGTCACCCTGATCCTCTTCCACCCCTCCTCTTCCCACCAAACGCCCTCTACAGATCCACCAAACACACCCACTTCTCCGCCCGCAGTTTGACCTAGGGCGATCCGTTGGCTCCACCACGCCCACTGCAAACCATCCGACCACCTTCGCCGTGCCACGGCGAAGGTCCCCCGCCTGTCTGATTAGGCCGAGAGGCCGTTCTTCTGTGACCAGGTGACTCGCCTGCCGTCGCCATTACTGAGCAGGCAGAGCTCCTTCACCTGCAGGTGCAGGCACGCCTTCGCCCAGGTTCGACTCCCAGGTTGCGCGGGGCGTCTCCGCGAAGCATCCAAGGCTCGCAGTTGGGGCAAAGGCCTCGCGTGAAGCCACGATTGCCCGCTGCTCCCTCCGCTGCGGGCGCTCAATTGGGGTGGGACATTTAGTCCCACCTCGGAACTTCTCAGAGGCGCGCGGACGCATAAAGGCAAAAAGTGCCTTATGCTATTCGCCTCCTGACCACGGGGTGAGGTCCCTCTCACCCGACCCGGCCTCGTCCGTGACCACGCTCCGCGGACCTGGCCCGACCCGATTAAACCGACCTGCACTCCTCGCCCACCACCGCACACCGGTGGGCCTGGACCCGGGCGCGACTCGCACCCGATTACCCGATTGCTCTGGGAGAGCTGTCCTAAGAGCGAACTCAGAGAGAAATAGACGCGTGGGGGAGAGGGGTAGAGTAGGTTTTGCCCTGACTCTGAACTCTTGAGCGTGCAGGCACAGGTGAAGAAGAAGGAAGCTCAGGGAGACACTGTAGCAACAAGAGGTTTAAGTCGTCTGATTTTCAAATCAGACGACGTCCTGAAGACAGGTGAAGGCAAAGAAGAAGGAAGGTGAGGCAGAGGAAAGAGAGGAACACAGAGCAGCCAAGTGAAGACTCTGCAGACATCAGAAGACAAAGAAGAAGAAAAGAAGAAACAAAGAAAATAAAAAGAAGAAAAAGACAGGATCGTCCAACCAAGAAATAGAGGAAGAAAGAAAAGAAGAAGAAGAAGAACAGGAAGAACAAAAGCCAAAGACAAAGAGAAAGAAAGAAGAGAAGAAGAAGCCAAACTTTCATCTCTCTCTCTCTCTCTTTATTTTTGTAATAAAACATGTATATCTCTAGAATACGACTTGCTCCCTGAGTTCGACCTCAGGAGAACTGTATTTTCTGAGTAACAAATATTACCAAATGATGGCAATAACTATCTATACTACAACGACTTAAGAAAAGCTAGTTGCTGCCACCGTTTCGCCAGTTGGCGCCGTTGCCGGGGAGCAACGGCTATTCTAGAGGTAAACATTTCTGTTTCTTTTTAGTTCTAATAATCTCCTCTCTTTTGTGCAGCTACAGGAAATCAAGAAGACAAGCAACCGCACGACAACCACTCCGAGGACAGGTAATTTTTTTCCTCTCGCCATTAACCCCTAAACTCTAAAGTGGAAGAAAAGAAAAGAACAAGCAATAGAGGGCTAACCTGTCTTCTATACTTAGTAAACCATAAGAAGTTGCATGTTTTCAACCCATTATTCCTGTACACTATTAAGGGTATTTAGGGGCTAACACATTCTTGCTTGAGCCCTAATTACCCACCAAAGAACTAACTGGACCAAGTAGAGCCAACATAAGATTCAACATTAGGGATTTAGAGACACACTTCTTAAACAAGAATTGAGAAACCTTGAAAGAAGTGTGCCCAAGCCATTATCTGAAAATACCTATCCAAAGAAACCCTAAAATAAGATTGGCTCTTTAAACACTTGAACCCTAAAAGACAAGACCTAATAAGTAAAACTAGCAGGTAAAGTTGACCATTTGGGGCAACTAACCTTCAAATTAGGTCACTCTTTGCACTTAAAAGACTAAAGTTCAAGTGGAACCCTAAGCACCTTGCTCTTGAACTAAAATTGGTAGACTTAAGAGGTCAAGATCCCCATTCTGGTCTACCTGGAACCACAGTGACAAGAGAGGTCGGGTGGGGGAAACCCTGTAACCCGTGGGGACGCTCTACCGTGTAGGGGTCTTCGCGGGACTCACCCTCTCTGGCTGCCCAGGTAATTCTCAGGTGGTCGATCTTTCTGATCAAGGGGTCCATCTGCCCTGCACCTCTATAGTCACCCAACACATTTTTGGGTGTCTTGATTGGGTCTAGCACCTTCTAAACTCATCTCTTCCAACAGTGCATGTACGGTAGGAGGTCCTTAAGACCACCCTTAAGACCTCCTTTAGAAATTCACTCTCGTCAAGGTCAAGCCTCGACGCCCGTGTTTGTGCAGCAACCCTCTCACATTATTCTCTCTTCTGATTCAGAACCAAGTTCTTCTTCTCCCCCCATCATGGCTCAGCCAGTTGAGGAAGAAAACAATCTGGAGCACCAGCTCCAGCGACTCAACGACCTCTTCCAAAACTTTGTGCACCCACCGCAGCGTCCCATGATGCGGGACCATTATAATCCAGCTACGGTGGCCATCGAGCCTCGAGTCAGAATCCCGACTGGAGGACCTGATTCTGAATTAAAGCCTAATATGATTCATGCTATACCTAAATTCCATGGGCTTAATTCTGAAGATCCCTTCCAGCACATCAAATAGCTAAAGCATCTGGCCCAAACTTTTGGGTCAGACGCACAAAATCGGGATATTCTTCTCATGAAGATGTTCTCCTTTTCTCTTATGGACAAGGCCGCCCATTGGTACCAAACTCAGACCCGGTCGATCATCAATTGGGAAGAACTTCAGTCCGAGTTCCTGAAAAAGTTCTTCCCTGTTGGACGGACCAACGCCTTGCGCCATCAGATTACACACTTCACCCAACAAACAGGGGAACCTCTCCATGAGGCATGGGATCGTTTTCAGGATCTCATGAGAAAGTGCCCCTATCACGGAGTTCCTAAATGGGAACAAGTCCAATCTTTTTACCAGGTACTCCGTGAGGACATCCGTCTTTTCGTCAATGCAACCTGCAGAGGAAATATCATGGGTCAACATGAAGACATCGTGTGGGAGATTCTCGAAAACATGTGCGAGAACTCCATCAACAATGACTCCATGGGATTATTCGACAGGACGAATACCCGCGCAGCGACGAATCTCAGGGGAGCACACGAGACGCAGGGCCTGTCCGCATCAGTCGACTTGGAGTTAATGGCCAGTCGATTGGACAAGGTCTCAATTATCGAAAAGAAGGTGGACGAGCTGACTCAGCATCTGCAGCGAGCCACCTCTGCGCATAACCCTTTCGCACAGCCTCCTTCCACAAGGGAAACTGTGCAAAACATTCTCCATCGATCTTCTCCTAGGATGGACCCATCATCCGAATCTTTGACCGGAGGTCCCTCCAATTCCTTCTTCACCTGCCAGGGAAATTCCATTCCCTCTTTCTCTAACTCTCTGGAGGTTCCTCAGACCTACGAGGACCTCAACGCCATCCAGAACGACCCGTTCTCCAACACCTATAATCCTGGATGGCGTAACCATCCTAACTTTCAGTGGGCGGGAAATTCCCAAACCCAAAGACCATCCTTCCAACCCCGCCCACAACCTCCTCGTCCTTACCAGCCGCCTCAGCCTCAGCCCAACCCTACTTATCCATCTGGGCCAAATCAAGATCAAATGTCCCTTATCCTTCAGACCCTGGCTGACATTCAAAGAACGAATGCGGCTATTCAGAAACAACACAAGGACGAACTTACAGAGGTTCGAAACCAATTGACCCAGTTGGCAAACTCTCGCCAGCCAGGTACTCTTCCTTCCCAACCTCTGCCTAATCCTAATAACGTGCCAACCCAGCGGCGCGTTATGAACCCAAACCCGGGCCATGCCCAAATGATTTATCAGGCCCCCTCTGTTCCTTCACCTGACGGGATAGAGGCCTCCACTTCTTTTGCAGGTTACCAGCAACAAGCTATCTTACCCAATCCCAACCAAAACCAGGCAGGACTTAATTCCGTAACGACCCGTAGTGGTAAGGAAACCCAAGACCCACCTCATCCGAACCACTCCAAGCCGGGTATTGATCCCAAGCCTAGGACAGTAATCCAAGACGTCCCTACCCCTGTCCCAGATCCACAACCTGGACCTATCCTAGAAGAACCAACCAAGATCCCGTTTCCCGAGGCCTTGACCAAGGGAAAGAAGACCACCAAGCCCGTGGCACCTGAGGAGGACCTGGTCAACCTCTTTGAGCAGGTCCACATAAACATCCCCTTGATGGATGCAATCCGCCACGTACCAGCTTATGCACGATTTTTAAAGAATGTGTGTACACCCCAGCGTAAGCCGTGAACCAAGGGTAGGAGCCCAATTGTTCTGTCAGAGCAAGCCAGCTCTGTAATCCTCAGTAAACTCCCACCCAAGGCAAAAGATCCTGGTACTCCCCTGATCTCCTGCAAGATAGGTGCTACCCAATTTGATAGAGCTTTGCTAGACTTAGGTGCATCCATAAACCTGATACCCACATCCTTACTTGACCATCTAGAAGAATCTGAGCTAAAACCAACCGAGGTGACATTACAATTAGCAGATCAATCTATAAAGTCACCAAAAGGGATTCTCGAGGATGTTATCGTAAGAGTGCGGGATTTCTATTTCCCAGTGAACTTTATAGTCTTAGATATGGACGCGCCTAAAAACCCTAGGGATACACCAATCATTCTAGGGAGACCTTTCTTGGCTACTGCTAGAGCCAACATCAGCAGTGAGGAGGGCCAAATAGAGCTTAAATTTGGAGATCAAACCTTAAAAATTGATATATTTAAGGCCCAACAAGGAATTAATTGCGGTGTCATCGAACAGATTTGTGACGTCAGGACTTTGGTTGATGAATCACACTTCCAGAATGACTCGATTATGCCTCATCAATCACAGAAAGATCTTGACCCGCAAACAGAGGAGTCGAATCCAGACATACACAACCCAGTAACTCCTACCCTTGAACCTCACATCTATACTGAACCACCCGCTGCTGCTGATAACCCTATCCTCGAGTTAAAGCCTCTTCCTGCTCACTTGAAATACATCTTTTTGGGTTCCAATCAGGCCCTTCCTGTGATTATCAATTCCAACCTCAATCCCGAACAGGAATCCCGTCTGATTGCTGTCCTCCAGCAACATCGCAGAGCCATCGGGTGGACTCTCGATGATTTGACTGGAATAAGCCCCTCTTATTGTACTCATCATATCTATTCAGAAGAGGGCGCGCGACCTTATCGTGAAATGCAGAGACGTTTAAACCCTAATTTGCAGGAGGTCGTGAAAAAGGAGATCATTAAGTGGTTAGATGCCGGGATCATCTACCCGATCTCTGATAGTCGTTGGGTGAGCCCAATTCAGGTTGTGCCTAAGAAGGCAGGACTCACCACCATGACGACTGAAATCGGAGAAATCATTCCTACCCGAGTAGCCAATGAGTGGAGAGTCTGTATAGATTACCGCCGACTCAATTCCTCCACGAAGAAGGATCATTTCCCACTACCCTTCATTGATCAAATTCTCGAGAAACTAGCGGGAAATAGGTTCTTCTGCTTTCTTGACGGGTACTCCGATTATAACCAGGTGGCAATCCATCCTGAGGACCAAGAAAAGACCACATTCACCTGCCCCTTCGGAACGTATGCTTTCCGAAGGATGCCTTTCGATCTTTGCAATGCACCCGCTACTTTTCAGCGATGCATGCTTGCCATATTCTCAGATATGGTAGGTGATTTCCTGGAAGTCTTCATGGATGACTTTTCAGTCTTTGGAGAATCTTTTGATGATTGCCTCCAACACTTGGTCCAGATACTTAGGCGATGCATTGAGGTGAACTTGGTTCTTTCCTGGGAAAAGAGCCATTTCATGGTGCCTGAGGGAATTGTCCTGGGACACTCAATTTTGGAAAAAGGCATCCAGGTGGATCGAGCTAAGGTTGATTTGATTTCTCGCCTTCCCGTACCTAGCTCGATCAGGGACATCCGTTCCTTTTTAGGGCACGTCGGTTTTTACCGCCGTTTCATTCCAGATTTCTCGAAAATCGCTCGCCCCTTGACTTCTCTTCTCTCTAAGGATGTACCTTTTGAAATCTCCAAGGAATGCACGCTAGCCTTTGAAAACCTGCGTGACCGAGTCACCCAGGCACCTATCCTACAATCCCCTGACTGGTCTCAACCCTTTGAGATCATGTGCGATGCGTCTGACTTCGCTGTAGGAGCGGTCCTGGGACAGAAAGCTGACGGGAAACCCGTGGTCATCTACTACGCTAGCAAGACACTTGACGAGGCTCAGCGTAGCTATACGGTTACGGAGAAAGAGCTGCTAGCCGTAGTATTTGCCCTTGAAAAATTCCGATCGTATCTTCTGGGTTCCCATGTCATCATCTACTCGAATCACACGGCTGTAAGGCATCTCCTCGCCAAGAAGGACGCGAAGCCCCGACTAATCCGTTGGATCTTGCTGTTGCAAGAATTCGATCTTGAGATTCGCGACAAGGCGGGAAGGCAGAATGTGGTAGCCGACCATCTGTCCCGTCTTCCTTCTCAGATCATCAACCCTTCCGAACCCATCACGGAACATTTTCCTGATGAGCACCTACTTTCTGTTAGTACTAGACTTCCATGGTTTGCTGATATAGTAAACTACCTGGCATCTCATCAGACACCGTCTGGTTGGCCAAAGGCCAAGAAAGACAAATTGCGTTCTGATTCCAAGTATTACATTTGGGAAGACCCGTACCTTTTCCGCATAGGTGCTGATAAAATTATTCGGAGATGCGTCCCGGAAGAGGAAATCAGCAATATCATATCTTTCTGCCATGACCAGGCATGCGGTGGCCATTTCTCAGGCCATAAAACCGCATCCAAAGTCCTCCAGTGTGGCTTCTACTGGCCTACACTTTTCAAAGACGCATACAGTCACTGCAAGGCATGCAGTCGTTGCCAGACTTTGGGCAACATGAACCATCGTGACATGATGCCTTTGCAACCGATTCTCGTATGCGAAATCTTCGATGTATGGGGGATTGATTTTATGGGCCCCTTTCCTGTTTCGGATGGTTTCGAGTACATTCTGCTTGCGGTGGACTACGTGTCCAAATGGATCGAAGCCATACTGACCCGAACCTGCAATCACAAGATTGTTCTTAAGTTCATACATCAAAACATTTTCTCAAGGTTCGGGATTCCTCGTGCTATTATCTCTGATGGGGGGACCCATTTTACAAATGCTCAGTTTAGATCACTGATGGCCAAATTTGGGGTGTCTCATCGAATCTCTACTCCTTACCACCCCCAAACAAATGGTCTAGCTGAGCTATCAAATCGGGAGATCAAGAAAATCCTGCAAGTCACTGTTCGGCCTGACAGGAAGGACTGGTCGTCCCGACTTCCGGAAGCATTGTGGGCCTATAGGACTGCCCACAAGACCCAATTGGGCATGTCTCCCTTTAGACTGGTGTACGGAAAGGCATGCCACCTTCCCGTAGAACTGGAGCATAAAGCCTATTGGGCAGTACGAAACTGTAATCTAGATCTTTCCAAGGCTGGAACCCACAGAAAACTCCAAATCAGCGAGATCGATGAATTACGCCTGGACGCGTACGAGAACTCACGAATCTACAAGGAGTGGGTTAAAGCCTTCCACGACAAACACATCTCGAGAAAGATCTTTCATCCTGGTCAAAAGGTCCTACTCTTTGATGCCCGACTCAAACTTTTCCCGGGAAAACTGAGGTCCAAGTGGGTCGGACCGTATTTAGTCCGACAGGTTTTTGGAAATGGAGCCATTGAAATCAGTCCACTCAGCCATGATTCCGAACCTTTCATCGTGAACGGTCAGAGACTCAAACCGTTCATTGATGTGACTTCTACTGATTCGGCTGAATCATCCCTCATCCTCCATTCCCCTTGAACTTACTGCGCCCGGCCGATGGCGTAAAACTCAGCGCTTAACGGGAGGCAGCCCGTCATTTCTTGAAAATCTAAAACCTTTTTTTTCTGACACCATTGTGCACTTACGATTCACCCTTTAAGACAGCATACTCCACCTCAGATGCTTGCATCTGAGATTAGAAATCATCCGCAGAATTCATCCCGACCCATTCACTCACAAAAATATATGTCTTAAGGAATAAATTAAGTAAATAAAAGCCCCTAAATCATAATGAGGACATTGCAAGTTTTAGGCATGGGGGGGTATAAGTGCAAAACTTGTAGAAAAAAAGGTTTTAAACAAAAAATTCATATATGCCAAAAACACCATAAAAATTAAAAATTTTTCAAAATAAAAAGAATAAGAGGAGAAAGGAAATTTTGAGGAGAAGGAAAAGAAACAAAATGAAAAGGAGCACAAAAAGATGAAAGAAAAGAGTAATAGTCATTAGTAAGAAGCTAAGGAATTAACCTTAGTCTAGACCATTTTTTCAAGAAAAGAAATGAAAAGTGCTTGGTAAGATTAGTAAGAACGCAAACTTTAGGCATTCTTGATAGACTCTTAGTACCCATTAAGATCTAGACAATCCTCAAGAGGTTGAGGAAAATGAAAAGCTTAAGTACTAGGTCCAAGGCTCAGGAAGTATTTGACCTCGCTAACTAACTTCTGGTTTACGGGACTCAGTAACCTAAGCACCCTAACCTCACACACAGCCTGGTTCAGCAAGCGTAAAAATCAAAATCATGCAGAAGCGTCGAAAAAATTCTGAAAAGTACACCTAGAGTAGGAGCGGCCGATCAACACAAGTTGATTTGGACGAGTTCCCAGCGCAGAGAGGTGGGAAATCCCCTCAAAGATGCGTAACAAAATATCATCTCCTCGGTGCTTGTCTCTTAGGATATTCACATATCCTACTGGGGGCATGTAAGCACCCTGCTGGTTCAGATTCCATGGATGGCATTATCACGAAGTGTCAACTGCCAGGGTCTAGACGCGGCCACGGAACACCATGGATGGGATTATCTCGAAATCTCAATAGCCAGGGTTCTGGGGGTTGCCATGGGCGGTGCTATCTCGAAGCATCGATCGCCAGGAACCCTTGAGGATTGATGATGGGGACAAGGAATCTGATACAGACCGTGTTGAAAAGTCAATCCTAAGCTAGAATTAAAAAGAAAAATAGAGAGAAAACTCTCCAAAAATAGAAAAATTTTCTACCTCTCTCTCTTACAAAACGCACTGCGAACTGAACCGGGGCTAAAATCGTTTCAAGCATGGGGTGCTTTAACTACAAAGTCCAATAAACCTTAGGTTAGTTCTTGTGGGTCTTAAAAACCTTTGCTAAGGACTGAGGCTGAGGCTAGACAGATTTGGATCTTGATTGGTACTAGAGTACCTTTTAAGCCTATGGTCAGCATTCTAACCTAATCTAAGTTTAAATGAAAAAGCACTTATCTGAAGCTATTAAAGAACTTCATGGTCTAGAACAAGGGTTGAAACCTTAAGTTTCTGCTAAGGGACTAGCAAAAGCTAGGCATGGGGGTATGATGAGAACCTCATCATGAGCCATAACTAGCTCATTTTGACCTAATACAGAGAATAAAAGCTCCTACATAACCTTAGAAAGGCTTGGCTCAGAGAGATTCTGAGTTTGCAAAGAAAACATAAACTGAGGGGTAAAAATGCAATTTCACCAATCCGATCTGAAAATAGGGTAACTCAGGGCCCAAACATATGTCAAAACAACCTAATAAGAAGAAAAGTGGGATGAGATGACTCAATAAGGGCTACAGCAACCCCAAAGAATTAAATGACAGCCTGTAACCCTAAAAACAAACCTACTTCAATTCACGTGGTTCGAGGCAAGTTAAAAATCAACTAAACCCTCTAAAATTCATATAAAAATAATCTATAGGGTTTAGGACTTTCAATTTGGCCTTAGGAACCCATTTTGACCTACATTGAGAACCATGCCCAATTAACAACTTAATTTGGGTTTTTGCATAAATTGACCGGTCAAACAAGGTTTAAGCTAGAAATAAAATTCACCATCAGAATCCTTAGGTCCTAATTAGTCACGCATAAAAACTTGGGCCTAAGAAGAAACCTTCTTGACCAACTTTACACTTTGGTCCTCATATATTTACTTTTTGGCCCTCAACTTTTGAACCCTCACATTTTGACCCCTAACTCTCCTTCGTTCTTTGCGTTTAGGTCCCTCCTGCAAAACCTGCGTAGCACCATGCTCCGGCGACCTTGCGCGGAGCATGGCGCCGCGCATGGTGAGGGAGGGGCCCTGGTAAGTCAATGGGGGGTACCCTGCGTCGTCAGCCACCGCAGGGACACCCCCTGGGTACTGCGACCGCCCATACCGCCCGTGCGAACGCACGGACGGTATGGGTCTCCTTCCTCCGGCGTCCTCCGGCGAGGGAGACACGTCGTCGCCCTCCGCCCTCCTCTCTGATTCCGTCCCTATAAATACCCCCGTCGCTCTGCCGTTCTTCGCAGCTCGGATCTGACGAAGACACCCCCCTAAATTCCTCCCTTCCCACTTCGACAGACGCCCCCTTGCTCCGGCGGCCATCTCCTCCTCCTCCTCATCGCCCTGCCGCACTACCAGCAGCAGGGTTACCTTCCCTCGATCCTTCCGCGTCACGCCACACCCAGCTGGCGCCTCTCCGGTCCCTTCCTCGCTGCCGCCCCTTCCTCTGGGCAATTTCTTCTCCGGCGAAAGTCGATACGACTGTCGCCTGCGCCAACCCCTCCTCGTCCAGCTTAGCAGGTAGAACTTCTCCTCTTCCTCCCCTCTTTCTTTTCCATACTGAAACCCTTACTGTCGGCCTCGATTTCCCACCGATCACCCTCACCTTCTCCACCTCCGGCCAAACTCCGGCGAACCGCTCCCATCGCTCCAGCACCCCACACGGCTCGCCGACCTGTGCATAACCTCCGCCTCGTCACCCTGATCCTCTTCCACCCCTCCTCTTCCAACCAAACGCCCTCTGCAAATCCACCAAACACACCCACTTCTCCGCCTGCAGTTTGACCTAGGGCGATCCGTTGGCTCCACCACGCCCACTACAAACCGTCCGACCACCTTCGCCGTGCCATGGCGAAGGTCCCCCGCCTGTCTGATTAGGCCGAGAGGCCGTTCTTCTGTGACTAGGTGACCCGCCTGCCGTCGCCATTACTGAGCAGGCAGAGCTCCTTCACCTGCAGGTGCAGGCACGCCTTCGCCCAGGTTTGACTCCCAGGTTGCGTGGGGCATCTCCGCGAAGCGTCCAAGGCTCGCAGTTGGGGCAAAGGCCTCGCGTGAATCCACGATTGCCCGCTGCTCCCTCCGCTGCGGGCGCTCAATTGGGGTGGGACATTTAGTCCCACCTCGAAACTTCTCAGAGGCGCGCGGACGCATAAAGGCAAAAAGTGCCTTATGCTATTCGCCTCCTGACCACGGGGTGAGGTCACTCTCACCCGACCCGGCCTCGTCCGTGACCACGCTCCGCGGACCTGGCCCGACCCGATTAAACTGACCTGCACTCCTCGCCCACCACCGCACACCGGTGGGCCTGGACCCGGGCGCGACTCGCACCCGATTACCCGGTTGCTCTGGGAGAGCTGTCCTAAGAGCGAACTCAGAGAGAAATAGACGCGTGGGGGAGAGGGGTAGAGTAGGTTTTGCCCTGACTCTGAACTCTTGAGCGTGCAGGCACAGGTGAAGAAGAAGGAAGCTCAGGGAGACACTGTAGCAACAAGAGGTTTAAGTCGTCTGATTTTCAAATCAGACGACGTCCTGAAGACAGGTGAAGGCAAAGAAGAAGGAAGGTGAGGCAGAGGAAAGAGAGGAACACAGAGCAGCCAAGTGAAGACTCTGCAGACATCAGAAGACAAAGAAGAAGAAGAAAAGAAGAAACAAAGAAAATAAAAAGAAGAAAAAGACAGGATCATCCAACCAAGAAATAGAGGAAGAAAGAAAAGAAGAAGAAGAAGAACAGGAAGAACAAAAGCCAAAGACAAAGAGAAAGAAAGAAGAGAAGAAGAAGCCAAACTTTCATCTCTCTCTCTCTTTATTTTTGTAATAAAACATGTATATCTCTAGAATACGACTTGCTCCCTGAGTTCGACCTCGGGATAACTGTATTTTCCGAGTAACAAATATTAGCAAATGATGGCAATAACTATCTATACTACAACGACTTAAGAAAAGCTAGTTGCTGCCACCGTTTCTCCATGAGGGCAATTTGGTCATTACATGTTGAAAATCATTAATTCAGGAACTTAGTGATGGATAAATCCGTCACTAAAGGCCTAAACGTGACCATAGTGGGTGATGTGCGTGTGCCCGCACGCCTCCCCATGACTCAACGCACGTCCACGATCTCCCAATCTCGGTCGTTCAATCGTAAGATCAAGCGGCTGAGGGCGCATCCTCGCCCACCTCAACCGCATGCCTCATAGCGTGCAATGCCGCGTCCCCTCGCTGCCTCAGATGGCGCGTGGATCCGATTAGGCGCGCACAGCTGCCGGATCTCCATCGCACGATCAAATGCACATGCTCGCCCGCCTCATCTGTGCGCATCTCGCAGCTCGAACCCGCGCCTTAACGCTGAGTTAAGGCACTTGACCAATGCGTTGTGGGTGCGTTTGCGTCGAGCGCCTAACTTAAGTACGGGTGATTCACAACCGTTGGATCCTGATCCAACAGCGGAGAGGCGTTGGCACTAAGGCTTCAGCGGTTGTGTGCGGCCGGTTAGGTGGCTGAGATGGCGCCATGTGTGATGTAAACATGTTTACACTGCTAAAGATGTCTATTTATGCATGTTCTTAAGCATAGGATTGCATTACATACTATAAATATTGCATAGCATGCATCATCATGCATTTAGATTAGTTTGAATAAAATAGAGGCCAATTGTCTCCTTTTATGTTCAAGGATAGAGTAAAATTTTTATCGGGACCTCGGATCGAAGATTCAACCATACAGATGTGATCAGGGCGACGATTGGAGTTCAACGACTCCAAGATAGCCCTAATCAGGCAACTGTAGCATCAGATAGAGATCGATGAGCCCTAGAAGATCAAGGGCCAAGATGGTGTGAACCGCACTTCAAACGACAAATCCGACTGCACGGATGGATTCGGATCGATGATTGCAACCTAACGGCGTGAAAATCGACTCAATCCGACACCCGTGGCACCATCTACATCATCCAGAAGATGGACGACCAAGATGGCACCATGTGGCGCCATCTTGGCTGCCCTCAACTTTTGAAGCTGCTAGAATCCACGCATCTCCACCGTTGGACCAAGATCCAACGCTAAGAGTACATCCCAACCGATGCTCCCCTTTCTCTGAAGCATCAACTGAAGAGCTGCCTAAACCGTTGGATCTCAATCCAACGGTCCTGATCGCATGCTTAGAGATTGGCCTGCTCCCCCATCCACGTGCGTAGTGCAGTGGATAGAGCTCTCACTCGCGATTGGGCGTGCATTCGAGTCGCATGCAGCAGGCGCTGAGGTGCGGAGGTGCAGGTGCGATTGACCGCACGATGGTGATCCAACGGCCATGAGCGCTCAATCTAGATCACGTGCCCACGCACGCCTGCGCATAATGCGGGATCACACGCACTAGGCGTGCGATGTGAAGGCAAGGCGAGGGGCGAGTTAAGTCATCCGATCTTACGATCAGACGGCTAAGACGTGGAGCATGCGTTTCATGCGGGGGAGGCGAGCAAGCTACGCATGTTGCCCACGATGGCACTTTAGCGACGATTTTATCCATCACTAAAGACCCCTCACTCCTTGAAACTATAAAAGGAGACCCCCTCCATACGAAATTTTCATCCCTTCTTTCTCTTCTCTCCCTCTCCAAAGCTCAAGAGAAGCTTGTCCCACACTCGGGATGCTTCTCAAGAGATAAAGTCTAATTTTCGTCCTCCTTTCAGAAGTGGATCCCACGACGACGACGACGTGCTGCTTCGTTCCTGTTCTTCCCACTTCATCCTTCTTCGTTCTGCTCTATTCCCCGTCCTCTAGGTGTCGTCCCGTCCGGCTTGTCCTCCAAGAGACCGTCGAGGAGGATAATTCTCTCTCCATTCTTTTTAATGCTTTCTAGGGTAGATTTACTGCTTTCTAGTCGTAATGTTTAGTGTAACGAACAATCTCTTTGATAATGAATTCCATGTTCATTCTACATCTCTTTTTGATTTTTGTTTGTAATATTCTCTCCCTTTCTCTCATTCTCTCTTTCTATTTATTGTAAATAGATAGATAGTTTCTAATCAATTAATCTACTTCGTGACAAATAAAACAAACGCATATTTTTAATCAAACATCCGCCTCCCTGAGTTCGACTCAGGATTTCTTTTCTAGTATAAATTTTATTTGTTGAACTCGAGTTCTTTGCTATTCAAACTACAACAACATGCTTTCAAAATCAAATACGATAGCATAGCAATTTGTAGCTTCAACATTTTGGCGCTATTGTCAAGGAGGCGACGCCCTTTGATTTTTTTTTCACGTTTTACAACTTACAAATCATTTACCTCACTTCTCTCCTTTCTTATTGTGATTGCAGGTACTCTTTTGAGACAAGCAAAAGTGGTAGTTTAGAGGAAAGTGATGTTGAAGGTTCTGTAAGTTATCCCCCACATCCCACCCATTAGTTTTCATTTCACCATGTAATAACACAAACATCAATCAACCTAGGTGTTCTTATAAACTCTAAGGTTAGTTGTGTTTGTTTGTTTGACACCCACACGTGCCTCAACCTCCACATTTAAAAGGAAAAATAAAAAAATCTCACAGAGGTACACAACCTCATCTAATTTTCAAACTCAACCAGTAAACCGATCTTTGGAGCTGGTACACACATCTAAACACATAATTGAGTAGAAATCAGATTAGGTAATCATTTGTGTGCCTAATTAAGTGATGCAACAGGCCAATTGTTTGAGTTGATTGGGCCGCACCACTTCAATTAAAATCAACTCATCAAGTAGCTGCCGCATAGGTTCAACTCTTAGGGATTTACTAGGCACTTCACATTCTTTTAAGTTTTAAAGGAAAACATCTTCAGCTATGCTTGAAAAATTTGGTGTGCCAACAAAACTTGTTTGAAAATACCTAAAGTTGAATACTAAAAGCTACTAAGAAAGATTTGAACCATAAAATTCACCACATCAAAACTAATCTTGCTTGAAAACTACTAGTAGTGCATGCACACACAAATAAATCAATCATTAAGGGCACAACCTAGATAAATGGCCCATCACATTCCAAAGCACATTCAAACCTAGCCCTAAATAAAATAGAGTAGACGCTGACCTTAAGGATTTAACTCTGATGTAAACACATTTACACTACTTAAGATGCCTATTTACGCATGTTCTTAAGCATAGGATTACATTTCATGATATAAATATTGCACTACATATATCATCTTGCATTTAGAATAGTTTGAATAAAATGAAGGTTAATTGTCTCCTTTTATGTGCTTGGACAGGGCAAATATTTTATCAGGGCCTCGGATCAAAGATCCAACCGTATGGATGTGATCAGGGCGACGATTAGAGTTCAACGACTCCAAGATCGTCCTAATCAGGCATCTGTAGCATCAGATAGTGACCCGGGAACCCTAAAAGATCAAGGGCCAGGATGATGTAAATCCCCACTTCAGATGATAAATCTGACCGCACGGATGAATTCGGATCGACGATCGCATCCCAACGACACAAAAATCGAGTCAATCCGACATCCGTGGCACCATCTACAACTTCCAGAAGATGGACGACCAAGATAGCGCCATGTGGCGCCATCTCAGCCACCCAAGCGGTCGCTTCATCTTGTGAAGGCCCTGCGCCTGATCGCTCTCCTCCGTTGGATCTTCATCCAACGGCTGTGGGCGCTCGCATTTAAAAGCACCTGCTCAACCATCCGCGCCCCATAACGTAGTGGTCGAGCACGCTATCGCGAGCGCGGGGCGCGGGTTCGAGCCGTGGCGAGGAGCGGCGGGCGTGAGCGATTGGGCACGGGTGGAGCTTCGGATGGAGATCGGACGGCCGCACGCGCGCGATAGCGTCGACGCGCAATTGGACGCGCAATCGAACGTGCAATCAGACGAGCGGGGGGCGCGCAACGCAGCGGGCGCGGACGCGATCTAAGCGGTCCGATCTCACGATCGGACGGCTGGAAATCAATGGACGTGCGTGGGCATTGCGCGTGTGAGCAGTCGAGCGGGCACGCACGAGCTACCCACGTCGCCCACGAAGGGAGCTTTAGTGACGGATTTATCCGTCACTAAAGACCCCTCATTTACTATTTTGAAGTTGTAATGTCCATTTTTCCCCCACTCCTTGCAACTATAAAAGGAGACCCCCTCCATATGAAATTCTCATCCCTTCTTTCTCCTCTCTACCCCTCCAAAGCTCAAAAGAAGCTTGTCCCATACCCGGGATGCTTCTTGCGAGATAAAGTCCAATTTTCGTTCCCCTTCGGAAGTGGATCCCGCAATGACGACAGCGTGCTGCTCCGTTCCCGTTCTTCTGCTTCGTCCTCCTTCGTCCTGCTTCGTTCTCCTTCGTCCAGGCGTCGTCCCGTCCGGCTTGTCCTCCAAGCAATCGTCGAGGAGGATAACTTCTCTCTCCCATTTTTATTTATAGCTTTTCTAGTGTAAAATTTTCCTGCTTTATAGTGTAATTGATTTTCCGCTTTCTAGTGTAACTTTTATAAACAATTGAAATATTGAATGCATGTTCTCTTTCTCTCTCTCTCTCTCATAGTTTGATAGCTCCATTGTAATTATATCTCCTTGCTTAACAAAAATCCTAAAAAAAGTATAATTGCGATATAGATCAACATAGCCTCCCTGTGTTCGACCCGGAATTCTTTTCGGTATAAATTTTTATTTGTTGAAAATGAATTCTTCGCTTTCGAACTACAACGATAGGTTTTCCAAAACCAATCTCGTAAGCGTAGCGATTCGAAAAATCGTTCAACATTTTGGCGCCGTTGCCGGGGAGGCAACGATTTTCGATCTTTTCTTCGCATTTCTTGCCCTTTATTTGTTTTCTAACTAGCTTTCTCTTGTTTTGCAGAGACCTCCATTAAGGAATCAACAAGCGGTAGACTGGAGTAAAGTGCAGTTGAAGACAACTGTAAGTGCTCCCCCATTCTTTCCCCCTCCATAGATTTCATTCGCCACATTAAATCCAAATCCCAATTAACCTAGGTGTTTGCATAAATCCTAGGAATAGTTTGGTTGTTTGGATTTTCACTCACATTCATTCCACCCTCATCCATAAAAAATAAAAAATAAAAAGATAATCTTGTGGGGTAATTTTCAACAAACACACAACACACACCCACATTCAAGGCACTTGATCAACTTGATTGTTTTCTACTCAACCGGGTTCTGATCTGTGGAACCGGTACACACAAAGCAACACATAACAGAGTAGAAATCATTCTAGGTTAATCATCTTTGAGTGCCTAACTTAGTGGTGCATTTGTGGCCAGTTGTTTGAGTTGTTTGGGCCGCACCACTTTATTTTAAAACCAACTCATCAAGTAGCTCCTCCTTAGGGTTTTCAATCTAGGTATATTCCAGGCACTCCACTTTCTTTCTGATTTTACAGGAAAACAATCTTCACCCGTGTTTTACAACTTAGTTTGCCTAGAAACTTGATTGCAATTCACCTAATTTAAAACCCTAAAAGCTACTTAAGCAAGATTTGAACACTAAAATTCACACATTATCAATAATCTTGGTTGAAAACCCTGGTTGTGCACGCACTTACACAAATCTCAATCAATCATTAAGGGCACAACCCATTGTAAGGGCCCATCACATTCCATAAGCACCACAATCCCAGGCCTTAATAAAATTGAGTAGACGTTGGCCTTAAGGTTTGATTCGCTCTTCAGGGCTTAGTCTGAGATTATTTTTGATTAACCTACTTGTACTGATTAATCTGATGTCTAGCTAGGGGAGCAGAGTTAAACGATCGCAGCTGGGGGGTACACTAGGAACTAGAGGCGAAAGCCAAAGGAAGAACCTTCTCCCCAGTCCCTCCTTCTAACTGGTTGGATTAAACAGACGCAAGTGGAGTAAATCACTTACAGTCTTAAGGCTGGTTTTGGGAGTCAGTAGATCCTTAGGCTACCCCACTTAAGGACAGCCTTGTTTGTTGTGCTGCAGGGTCCCTATCCCCAGTCCTTCTGACCTTCTCCTAGTTTATGCTGGGAAGACGGTCATTGAATCCCCGATTTGAAGGACCGTTAGAACATTCTAGGAGGCACAAGTTAGATTTTGGTCAATTTGATCCCATGGCCAAACAACAGCCTCCTCTGCTGGAAAATCCTCATGAAGAATTTCGAGGGCAGCTGGAACAAATGCAGAGAATGCAGGAATGGTTCCAGAGAATGCAGGGCGCTCAGCCGTTGAAGGATTTTTATGATCCTTCAAATTACGGGGAACGTCCCAGCGTCCAGATTCTAGCCGGGGACGTAGAAATCAAGCCCCAGGTGTTAAGCCTGATTAAACATTATCATGGGCTTGGCTCCGAAGATCCGTTTCAGCACTTGGAAGATTTGACCACTTTGGTCCAAACCACCAAGGCTCGAAACGTTAACGAGGAGAAAATGATCATGGGGCTCTTCCCCCACTCTCTTAGGGATAAAGCTGAGCATTTGTATAGGACAATAGGAAGACCAATTACAACTTGGAATGAGTTGAAATCGGCCTTTCTGAAGAAATTCTTCCCAGTCGGTCGTACCAATCCTTTGAGACGGGCAATCACTACCTTTACCCAGTGGTCGAGGGAGCAGTTTCATGTGGCCTGGGAGCAATTCCAGGACTTATTGCGGAGGTGTCCACACCACGAGGTGCCAAAATGGCAACTCGTGCAGATCTTCTATCATGGGTTGAATGAGCAACTTAGAAACCATGTGGATGCTTCTTGCAGAGGCAATTTCCTCAATAAAGATGCAGATAGTGCACATGATTTATTTGAGGAAATGAGTGAGAATTCAATTAATCATGCCTCCATGGATACTTTTAACCGGTCCCAGCAACCCAGATCAAATGTCAATGAAGTCCATGACTCTCATTCATTTGATATGGAATTGATTTGTAATAAACTTGATAAGGTGGACTTGGTTGCTAAAAGAATGGAAGAGTGGATGGCTGGAAATTCTATGAACAACTCTCAATCCACTCAATCCCAAAATTCGGGATTCCATTCCTCACGAGCTCCTTCTGGACGAGAGTTCATGAATCAACTCGATGCGACTCAATCTATGAGTCAGCATTTCTTGGAACCCCATGGGTTCCCAACTGGGGCCTTTGATCCAAGTTTTTCTGATCCTTCCCTTTCTTTCTCTCCATCCTCACCCTATGAGGATGTCTATGTTGTACAAGAGAATGTTAGATCCAACCCCTACTCGAATGACTATAATCCAGGTTGGAGAAACCACCCTAACATCTCTTGGAAAAATCCGGGGCAACAGACCCAATTCCGACCCAGCAACTATGCTCCGCAACGACCAATGGGTTAGGGTCAAGTATATACTTAGTTGCCTTCGAATCAGGTCAATCAGCCAACTTGGAATGCCCGTCAACCTGCAGGGTAGGCTGATTTGAACCATCAAATGGTAGAGATGCAAGGATCTATGCTCCAGATTATGCAGCAAATGAAAAACTCGATGGACAACTTGCAATCCGGGCTCATTGCTAACTCTCGTCAACCCGGATCTCTACCATCCCAACCCGTACCCAACCCGCGAAACATTATAAATTTGGGCAATCAAACCCAAGGGTACGGAAATCAGAGGGACCCGCACGCACATGCTCAGGTGGTTGAGTAGGGTTCCTCGTCTTCTTCTTCTGCTAATCAACAATTCATGGTCAATCAAGCCCTCCAATCTTTCCTAACCCTCCCCTTACGCTTCTGCAAATTCTGTCACTTTGAGGAGTGGTAAGAAGACTCAGGATCCACAACCACACTATTCTGATCTTTTGAATCCTGAAGAATCTAAGGAGAGAGAGGAGAATTCTAGAGGAGAAATCAAGGCTCAGGAACCTGATTCCAAAGATCTGACTCATGTTCCTTTTCTTGAAGCCTTAGCCAAAGCAAAGGAGAAGAAGTCTGTTGATAGCAATGAGGAGCTTCTGAATTTATTTAAGAATGTTGAGATCAATATTCCGCTCCTTGATGCTATCAAGCACATACCGGCTTACGCAGAATTTTTAAAGGAATTTTGTACACAAAAGCGTAAGTCGAGAGAATCTGTTCCGAGGAAGGTGGTACTCTCCGAGCAGGCTAGCTCTGTCATCCTGCACTACCTCCCTCAGAAAAAGAGAAATCCTGTTGCTCCTTAGATTTCTTGCGTTATCGGAGATTACACATTTGATAGAGCACTTTTGGATCTTGGTGCATCCATCAACCTAATTCCGACTTCTCTTTATGAGAAGTTTAGGTTAGGTGAACTTCGGCCAACTTCAGCAACGCTACAGTTAGCGGACCATTCGGTCACAAACCCTCGAGGCGTTATTGAAGATGTGATAGTTAAGGTAAAGGATTTCTATTTTCCTGTAGATTTCCTTGTCCTTGACATGGATGTACCAGATAATCTGAGGAACACGCCCATCATTCCGGGGCATCCGTTCCTGGCTACCGCAAAGGCCAACATTAATTGTGAAAGCGGTAGCATAGAAATAGCCTTTGGGGACCAACGAATGAAATTGGATATTTTTAAGGAGATAAACAAATTTGAGGATTGTGGATTTATTGAGGAACTTGATGAGGATAATGTTAATATTGAAACTTGTTTGACAGTTTCTTCAATTGAAAGTTCCTCTTTGGTTGATGAATTTGACCCGCAACCCTCTGACCTGACATCTTCGGAAGAGGTTACTGATTTTGTTCATTCAAAACCTCTTGCTCTTGTTGAATCTTCAGCATCTACCCTACCATCAATCGTTACCCCACCCCAGCTTGAATTGAAACCATTGCCTGAGAATTTAAAATAGCAATTCTTATGACTGTAGAATACGCTCCCTGTGATTATTAGTGCTAAATTGACAACGGAGCAAGAGATTAAATTGATTAAGGTCCTAAAGGAACATAAGGAGGCAATTGGTCAGACCATTCATGACCTCAGGGGGATCGAGCCATCTTACTGTAATCATAGAATATTTTTGGAAGATGGATCCTGCCCTTCTCGCCAGATGCAGAGGAGATTGAATCCAAATATGCAAGTGGTCAAAAAGGAAATCATCAAGTGGCTCGATGCAGGAATTATTTATCCAATCTCTGACAGTCCCTGGGTAAGTCCCGTTCAGATTGTTCCAAAGAAAGCCGGGATTATTGTTGTGACTAATGAGAGAGGTGAATCTGTCACAACTCGTTCAGCTTCCTCTTGGAGAGTTTGTATTGATTACAGGAAGCTGAACACAGCCACTAAAAGGGATCATTTTCCCCTACCCTTCATTGATCAAATCTTGGAAAAATTAGCTGGGCAGAAGTACTTCTGTTTTCTTGATGGCTACTCGGGATATAATCAAGTTCCTATCCATCCCGAGGATCAGAAAAAAACTACTTTCACCTGTCCCTACGGAACCTTTGCTTTTCGTAAGATGCCTTTTGGGTTATGCAATGCACCTGCGACTTTTCAAAGGTATATGCTAGCCATATTTTCCGACATGGTGGGAGAGTTTATGGAAGTCTTCATGGATGATTTCTCTATTTTCGGAGAATCATTTGACTCATGTTTAGCTAATTTGGAAATGATTCTTAAGCGATGTATCAAGACACGACTGGTCCTTAGTAGGGAAAAGAGTCATTTCATGACCCAAGAGGGCATCGTTTTGGGTCATGTAATCTCTAAACGGGGAATTGAAGTGGACAAAGCTAAGGTTGATGCTATCGCTAAACTTTCTCATCCCACATCTGTTAAACAAATCATCTCATTTCTTGGCCATGTGGGATTTTATCGAAGATTCATCAAGGATTTCTCGAAGCTTGCTCATCCTTTAAGCAATCTTCTTGCCAAAGAAATGCCATTTTTTTTGACGAATCATGACGAAAGGCATTTGATTTTCTGAAAACGGCAGTCACCTGTGCTCCAATTTTGTAACCACCAATTTGGACAGCCCCTTTTGAGATCATGACCGACCCTTCTGATTACGCGGTCGGGGCTGTCCTAGGTCAGAAAATTGATTGAAAGCCCTCTGTCATTTACTACGCTAGTAAAACTCTGGATGAAGCCCAGAGGAATTACACTGTTACTGAGAAGGAATTACTAGCTGTAGTATTTGCTTTGGAAAAATTCAGGGCTTATCTGTTGGGGTCTCATGTTATTGTTTATACCGACCACTCGGCCTTGAGACATCTCTTGGCTAAAAAGGATGCTAAACCCCGGCTTATTCGTTGGATTCTTCTTCTTCAAGAATTTGATCTTGAAATCAAGGATAAAGTCGGGGTACAAAATGTGGTAGCGGATCATTTGTCGAGACTCCTAGGAGATTCTTCTTGTCCGAACATTCCGATTGCTGACACTTTTCCGGACAAAACCATTCTTACAGTTTTAGGTGTCCACACCCCATGGTTTGCTGATATTGTTAACTATTTGGCCGTTGGTCAAATCCCCCAGGATTGGACCAAGCAACAACGAGATAGACTCAAATCTGAGACCAAATACTACTTTTGGGAGGACCCTGAACGGTATCGCATCAGCTCTGATCAGATTATTCGCCGATGCATACCGGAGAATGAATTCAACAGTATACTCGAGTTCTGCCATGCATCTGGGTGTGGTGGACATTTCTCCGAAAGAAAGACGGCTGCAAAAATCTTACATTCTGGCTTCTATTGGCCGTCTTTATTCAAGGATGCCCAGGACTTCTCAAGGTCATGTTCTCGATGTCAGTCACTCGGGAACATAACTAAGAGAGACATGATTCCCCTAAACCCTATTCTTCCTGTAGAAATTTTTGATGTTTGGGGCATCGATTTCATGGGACCCTTTATCCCTTCATTTGGACATCAGTACATTCTTGTTGCAGTTGATTATGTGTCCAAATGGATTGAGGCAATTCCCACCCGAACCAATGACCACAAGGTGGTCATCAATTTTGTCAAGAAAAATATCTTCAGTAGGTTCGGGATTCCGAGGGCTATCATCAGTGATGGTGGCACTCATTTTACTAATGCCCAATTCCAGAATTTATTGGCCAAATATGGGGTTAATCATCGAATTTCCACACCTTACCATCCCCAAACTAATGGACAAGCCGAGATCTCCAATCGAGAGATCAAGAACATTCTACAAAAAATGGTTAGGCCTGGTCGCAAGGATTGGACTCAAAAGCTTGAGGACGCTCTTTGGGCTTACCGTATGGCGTATAAAACGCCCATCGGCATGTCTCCATTCCGTTTGGTGTATGGAAAGACGTGCCATCTACCCGTAGAGATTGAACACAGGGCATTCTGGGGAATTAAACAATGCAATTTAGATCTGAATCTATCTGGAAAGACCAGAAAACTCCAACTATCTGAGTTGGAGGAGCATAGAAATCATGCTTATGAGAATGCCAAGGTCTACAAGGCTCGGACCAAAGCTCTACATGATCAATTGATTTCCTGCAAGAGCTTTGTGCCAAACCAGAAGGTCTGGTTATTTGATTCTAAACTTAAGCTCTTTCCTGGAAAACTTAGATCTAAATGGAATGGCCCATTCATAATTGATCAGATTTTTCCTAATGGTGCCGTTCAGATTTCTGACCCAAAGATGGGTAACACCTTTAAAGTCAACGGTTAACGTTTGAAGCCTGTTGTTGACCATAATCTTCCAGAACCCGTCTCAGACTCTGTTGCTCTAGCCATTCTGTGACTTCTTTGGCTGGACTTCGCCTAGCTGACGGCATTAAACTTAGCAGTTGTACATATGACACAAGGCTGATGCGAGTTTCATATCCAGGTGACATCTTTCATATTCTACCCTTTCTTTCATGTCTCTTTTTCAATGAGGACATTGCATCAGCTAGGCATGGGGGGGTGGATTCATTCTTGAATTATTTGGTCAGCCTTGTGAAATCCATGTAAATTGTCTCTCTTCTTATTTAAAAAAAAAAATTATTAGGAAGGATTAGTTGGACATTAGGACTTCTCAATCCTAAGAAATTTTACATTAGGATCTGAACACAAAGACCCCTCAGGTCTTTGGACTTAATTAGCCTGTGTATCCACTAAAATGTGGATTTGTTTTTGAGTCCTCGCCATCTTAATTTTTTCGTAATTGGAGTAAATAAGTTTGGGTGATAAGTACACGACTTATCAACCCACCCTCTGCTTTGAGAGAATTTTAAGTCTTAAGCATCTACACACTTTCTTTGCACTGACTCGTTGTTCGACGATTTTAACGGAAATTGGGTAGCTAATGAACCTTCTAGGGTGATATGGCTGGCAAGTTATCGTGGGTAACAGCCCATAGGTAGGTTATCCAGATCCCAGTCACTGGACCTTTCTTAGTTTGCTGCCTTTAGGTAAATCTTAGACTAGGGAAGCCACCTACTTTAAAGAAAAAAAAAAGGAGAAAAGAACAAAAAGAAATAAGCCACACTTCGCCGCACGAGTATGGCTGGCAACTTGTCGGTGGTAACAGCTCATCGACCGATTGTCCAGAACCCAGCTTAGAAAATGCACTAAAAATTCCCAAAACACTTAGGAAGAAGCGGAGAAGTAGAATAAACCGGGGAGATATACACTGGATTCACCCTTGTGTTGACCCCGTAAAAAAAATAAAAAATAAAAAAAATAAAAGTAGGGAGAAAGCTACCGGTTGTGAAGATACACTTTTAGGTAGAATTCTGGTTAGGTCACCTAGAGGCGTAGAAATCCGAAGTTCGTTCTAATTGCCGGTCAACGAGACCATCAGAATCACAATAAGATGCTTAAAGCTTAGGGTTCTCATCAAATTTTGGGTGAGTTGAATGGCCGTAGAAAGCTACTCTTAAACCCAAAAATTTGAAAATAAAAAAAAAAAAAATAGAAAAGAGAAAAAGACAAAAAGAAAATTTTCTTTTAATAAGGCGAGGGCTTGAAGCAGTCTGCATTTTGGCTGATACCCAGGCACTATTGTGTCTTTGAAAGTTCAATTCCTAAGTAGACAATTTCTTAATGATTGAAAAATAACTCAAGTCCAAATAATCTAACCTAATTCTTTTATAAATAGCATATAGTTTTTGCTAGGGACTAGCAAAAGATAGGCATGGGGGTATGATGTGAACACATTTACACTACTTCAGATGTCTATTTATGCATGTTCTTAAGCATAGGATTGCATTTCATGATATAAATATTGCATTACATGCATCATCTTGCATTTAGAATACTTTGAATAAAATGGAGGTTAATTGTCTCCTTTTATGTGCTTGGACAGGGCAAATATTTTATCAGGGCCTCGGATCAAAGATCCAACCGTATGGATGTGACCAGGGCGACGATTGGAGTTCAACGACTCCATCGCCCTAACCAGGCATCCGTAGCATCAAATAGTGACCCGGGAACCCTAGAAGATCAAGGGCCAGGATGGTGTAAATCCCCACTTCAGATAATAAATCCGACCGCACGGATGAATTCGGATCGATGATCGCAGCCCAACGACACAAAAATCGAGTCAATCCGACATCCGTGGCACCATCTACAACTTCCAGAAGATGGACGACCAAGATAGCGCCATGTGGCACCATCTCAGCCGCCCAAGCGGCCGCTTCATCTTGTGAAGGCCCCACGCCCGATCGCTCTCCGTCGTTAGATCTTAATCCAACGGCTGTGGGCGCTCGCATTTAAAAGCGCCCGCTCGACCATCCGCGCCCCATAGTGCAGTGGTCGAGCACGCTATCGCGAGCGCGGGGCGCGGGTTCGACCCGTGGAGAGGAGCGGCAAGCGAGAGCGATTAGGCACGGGTGGAGCGTCGGATGGAGATCGGACGGCCGCACGCGCCCGATAGCGTCGACGCGCGATTGGACACGCAATCGGACGCGCAATCAGACGCGCGGGGGGCGCGCAACGCAGCGGGTGAGGACGCGATCTAAGCCGTCTGATCTCGCGATCGGACGGCTGAAAATCAATGGACGTGTGCGGGCGTTGCGCGAGCAAGCAGCCGAGCGGGTGCGCACGAGCCGCCCACGTCGCCCACGAGGGGAGCTTTAGTGACGGATTTATCCGTCACTAAAGACCCCTCATTTACTATTTTGAAGTTGTAATGTCCATTTTGCCACACTCCTTGCAACTATAAAAGGAGACCCCCTCCATACGAAATTCTCATCCTTTCTTTCTCCTCTCTACCCCTCCAAAGCTCAAAAGAAGCTTGTCCGACACCCGAGATGCTTCTTGCGAGATAAAGTCCAATTTTCGTTCCCCTTCGAAAGTGGATCCCGCGACGACGACGGCGTGCTGCTCCGTTCCCGTTCTTCTGCTTCATCCTCCTTCGTCCTGCTTCATTCTCCTTCGTCCAGGCGTCGTCCTGTCCGGCTTGTCCTCCAAGCAATCGTCGAGGAGGATAACTTCTCTCTCCCTTTCTTATTTACAGCTTTTCTAGTGTAGAATTTTCCTGCTTTATAGTGTAATTGATTTTCCGCTTTCTAGTGTAACTTTTATAAACAATTGAAATATTGAATGCATGTTCTCTCTCTCTCTCTTTCTCTCTCTCTCTCTCTCATAGTTTGATAGCTCCATTGTAATTATATCGCCTTGCTTAACAAAAATCCTAAAAAAAATATATATGCGAATATAGATCAACGTAGCCTCCCTGTGTTTGACCCGGAATTCTTTTCGGTATAAACTTTTATTTGTTGAACACGAATTCTTCGCTTCCGAACTACAACGACAGGTTTTCCAAAGCCAATCTCGTAAGCGTAGCGATTCGAAAAACCATTCGCTCTTCAGAGCCCAGAACGAGATTATTTTCGATTAATCTGTTTCTACTTTCAATATGATGTCTAGTTAGGGGAGCAGAATCAAACGATAATGGTTGGGGGGTACACTAGGAACCGAAGACGCAAGCCGAAGGAAGAACCTTCTCCCCAATCCCTCCTTCTAACTGGTTGGATTGAATAGATAGAAGTAGATCAAATCATTTCTTTATCTCAAGATGGGTTTTGGGAGTCTGTAGGTCTTTAGGCTAGCCCACTTAATGATAGGTTTGATTGCTTGTATTGCGGGGCACCTTTCTTCCTCCCATCTCTCATGAATCCTTCCACATATTTTTTTGAAACATAAAGAAAAGAGGGAGGGAGGGGGGAGACCCCACCCCCCTCGGGGCCCTCGAATTTCTCGCTTGCCATGGAGCTCCTCTATGATCTTAGCCACGGCCACTCTCTGGCGTCGAGTCGAGGCGGGGCCACCATCAGTGATGCGTCCCCCCATGAGGACACTATGCGTGATTGGGCATACTGTTGGGGATCGAACCCGCATACTCCACACAGTGAGTGCCTTATAGGGAGCAGCACACCAATTGTGCTACCTCTGACCCCTTGAATCCTTCCACATATTATACTCATTCCCCCTCTTTCACTCCTGTTTTGAATTATCCTCAACATGACGATTATCCTGACTTGTACTGTAATCAACCATCAGTTAGTTGGGATAACTCGGATTGGGGATACAGTTCTGGACCTCCTTGTTTAGGGTCTAACCCTGAACACTATGATTGTGATTTCTATCCTTCTTAGAGCCACATCGATTATAAATCGTCAACCTTTCATGGTCAACCTAATATGATCTACAATCAAGAAGGATACACTGATTCTTACCCATCCTCTAATTACAGTGCCTTTAGGTCATTACCACCTTTTGAACAATCCGAACTGACCTATTATCAGGAAGGGTATAACGAATCTCAATTCGTTAATTCCTCTGCACTGATCCCAAACCCACCCATCCCTGAACCAACTCATTTGGTTTAGGGTAGCCTGGTTCAAGATAAGGTTCTGGCTAACTTGAGGAATATCATATAATCTTTAGAAGTTCAGCCAATACCATGCATTGAAAGATTGGAGCCCCTGATTAAGATGATTGATGATTTGAACAAGTATTTGTTGGATTGGCTCCAAGATGTTAAGGATAAGAACCCGGGTGAGTTTCTACTTGGGAAGTTAGCGAAATTGAGGATGAGATTTGTGGTTGCTTTAGTTCAATCGTGGGATGATTCCTAGGATGAACTCCCTTCAGGAGAGCCAATGTCAGAACCCGCTCAGGCACCTGTTGGGGGGGACACATGTTACGAGGCTAACCAGGTTGAATTAGAGCAACCAATTAAGGATGATATGATTTCTTCACCTAAAATCCTTGAGCCAGGGTATGAGGAAACGTATGTCTCCATGGACCAGAAAGTGATGGATGATTTTGAGACATACATTAATGCGGATTTTGATTTCTTTGATTCTAATGGTGCAGATTCAAGTTGCGAAGTCTCACACGAGTTTACAGAACACGATTTCTGCGAGACGATTGGGCCTGAGGAATCTGATAAATCATTTGATAGCCCAATAACTGAGGAAACTGATCTTATTAGGGCTCACATTACGGATCCAGAATAGCATTTTTTGGATGATTCAATCCAATGCCCTATTTGTCAGTTACACCCCATTGAGCTTATCGATGATTCTGTTTTTGAGATAAATAGACCCAAGTCAATTCTGATTCAGCCACATCTTTTAGACTTGGAGATTTCAGACGGGGTGATTAATATGCAAGAGGTCCCGAAACTTGACAATCTGAATGAGGAGAATAGAAGTTGGGAAGTTCTAATTTGGGAAGCAAACTTTGGAGGAAATAGAAGATTAAGTCTAAGGGTTCCAATTCATCTGAAACCATCAAACCAGGACCCTTACGACATCTGCTCTGAGGATGTACAACCCAAGCAAACATTCATTGATTATCCTTTGGAGCTTGAATTCTCTGTAACCCAACTTTTTGGTCTTAGGTTGCATCCTCATAAATCGCAGGCCCGACCCCGCTTGCATACTGATTTTAGGTTTTGGGTAATTTTTATCCAGAACCTTAGATATTCTCGATTATGGGGTATGGGTCTGCACCACAATCTGGTCCACATCTGTGGACATCTGCTGGCAGGTAAGAGGTTTCATCTTTTTATTCTGATTCTGATCTGCACCTGTGAATTCTTCATTTATCTTCTTTTTATAATATGCCTAGCTGAAGGCACTAAATTTAGCACATATACAGTTTTTGTTATCTCGGAGCGGACCCGACATTCACGCAATTCAGGTGCTTTCTACTCTATTCCACTCTGTTTTATGTCTTTTTAATACAATGAGGACATTGTATTAGATAGCCATGGGGGGGTGGATATTCATCTCTAAATTTATTCATCAACTCCGTATATTTGTTTTATTTTCTTTGATTTATATATATTAAAAAAAATTGGAATTAGGAAAGAGAACTTGGGTTTAAGAAAATTTTCAATCTCAGGAAATATTACATTAGGATTTGAACACAAAGACCCTTCAGGTCCTCAAACTTAATCAGCCTGTGTATCCATTAAAATATGGATTTGCTTTTCGTGTTCTCGACTTCTTAATTCTATCATAATTGGAGTAAATAAGTTTGGGTGATAAGTACACGACTTATCAACCCACCCTCTGATTTGAGGGAACTTTAAGCCTAAAGCATCTACACACTATCTTATCACTGACTCGTTAATTGGCGGTTCTAACGGAAATTGGGTAGCTAATGAACCTTCTAGGATGATATGGCTGGCAAGTTATTGTGGGTAACAGCCCATAGGTAGGCTGTCCAGAGCCCAATCACAGGACCATTCTCTTTTTGCTGCCTTTAGGTAAATCTTAGACCAGGGAAGCCACCTACTTAAAAAGATAGAGAGAAAAAGAAAGTCAAAAAGAAAAGAAAAAGAAAAGGAGAAAAGAAAAGAAAATAAAAGAAATAAGTCACACTTCGCTGCACGAGTATGGCTAGCACGTTGTCGGTGGTAACAACTCATCGACCGGTTGTCCAAAATCCAGCTCAATAAATGCACTGAAAATTCCCAAAACACTTAGGAAGAAGCAGAGAAGTAGAATAAATCGGGGAGATATACACTGGATTCACCCTTGTGTTGACCCCGTAAAAATAAAAGTAGGGAGAAAGCTACCGGTTGAAAGGATACACCTTTAGGCAGAATTCTTTTTTAAAGGTCACCTAGAAGCGTAGAAATCCGAAGTCCATTTTTACTACCGATCAACGAGTCTATCACATTCACAATAAGATGCTTAGAATTTAGGGTTCTCATCAAATCTTGAGTGAGTTGAATGGCTGTAGAAAGCTACTCCTAAACCCTAAAACTCGAAAATCCAAAAAAATTAGAAAAGAAGAAAAAGTGAAAAATAAAATTTTCTTTGAATACGGCAAGGGCTTGAGGCAGTCTGCATTTTGGCAGATACCCGGGCACTATTGTGTCTTTGAAAGTTCAAACCCTAAGTAAACATTTTCTTAATGATTGAAAATAACTCATGCCCAAGTAATCCAACCTAATTCTTTTATAAATAGCATATAGCTTTTGCTAGGGACTAGCAAAAGATAGGCATGGGGGTGTGATGTAAACATGTTTACACTACTTAGGATGTCTATTTATGCAATTTCTTAAGCATAGGATTGCATTACATACTATAAATATTGCATAGCATGCATCATCTTGCATTTAGATTAGTTTGAATAAAATAGAGGTTAATTGTCTCCTTTTATGTTCAGGGACAGGGCAAAATTTTTATCGAGACCTCGGATCGAAGATCCAACCATACAGATGTGATCAGGGCGACGATTGGAGTTCAACGACCCCAAGATCACCCTAATCAGACATCTGTAGCATCAGATAGAGACTGAGGAACCCTAGAAGATCAATGGCCAAGATGGTGTGAATCCATACTTCAAATGACAAATTCAACTGCACGGATGGATTCGGATCGATGATCGCAGCTTAACGGTGTGAAAATCGACTCAATCCGGCACCCGTAGCACCATCTACATCATCCAGAAGACGGACGGCCAAGATGGTGCCACGTGGTGCCATCTCGGCCGCCCTCAACTTCTGAAGCCACTAGCGGTCATGCATCTCTGTCGTATGATCAAGATCCAATGGCTAAGAGTGCATCCCAACAAGCACTCCCCTTTCTCTGAAGCATCAACTCAAGAGCTGCCTCGACCGTTGGATCTCAATCCAACAGTCCTGATCGCGCGCTCAGAGATCGGCCTGTGATAGCCAAGATACGCGGTTTGTTAATTAGGCAATTTAGTGTCATTGCAACGCGTAAATCCGCTTTCGCTTTTAAATTTATATCCTAGATAGGGGAGTATCTAGGGTTGTCCAAGGAGGAAAAAATTGCAATTCAATTCTCTTGCTAAAAACACATCTCAACTTTCTTCTTGGTATTTTAAATATATATATATTTTTTTGTGTTTTGAAATAATATAGGCAAGGGGTGAATTGTGACAAAAGAGTGCTAACACCTAAAATGGTAAGTTGAAACTTAAGAGATTAAAAAGTCCACTACCTAAGCTCACTCTAGGCAAGTGGAGGCCTAGAGTAATTAGGGAGTGGAAGTAGAATAAGTGCTAGAACAACAGTAACAATTGCAACAAAAAAAGCTAAAAGAAGGCAATTTAATTAACTAGAATTTGTGTTCTTTTCAAGGACAAGTAGAGGAATGCTTCTCCTAGAACTAAAAAAAATTTAAAAGCAATAAAAGAAACAAAAATCGTCTTGCAAAATTTGGTGAAGAAGGGAGTCTTCTTGCTCCAAGCCTAGCTGCTCCTTGGCTTGAAAAGAGGGCCTCCTTCTTCTCCTTCCTTGAGAGCTCCTCCAAGGTGGAAGCTACCACCTTCAATGCTCTCCTCCAAGTGGTGGGCGTGCACCACCCTCAAAAGCTCCTCTAAGGTGGCGTGGACCACCTTCAAGATCTCCTCCAAAGATCTTCCTTTCCTGGCTTCTCCTTTGGCTAGCGTGACTCAAGAGAGAAGGGAAGAGGGGAAGGCACCAAGGAGACAGAATATCCCCTTAATCTTCTTCTTCTTCTTCTCTCTTGGATGTGGGCTTCTAGGTGGAATATGAGAGTGAATTTTCTAGCCAAGTATGCCTTGAATGGTGGTGGGAAGTGGTCTTTTTATAGGGTAGGATAGGGGGTTAAGGTGCCTCTTGAAATGGAGGGCTAAGATGGAAGGATGTAGGTGGTTGGGGATCCTATGGCTAAGGGTATTTGGCGCCAACCCAAGGGACTCCTAGGGGGTAGTTATGGGTGGTGACACCCCTTGAAGTTGGCACCAAAATAGCTTCTAGAAGGGGGTCTTAGGTGGCACCAACAAAGGTTCTAGGAGGAGGGGCTTTGTGGAGGGTGGAGATGGGTTTAAGGGGAATTGTGTGGTGGAGATGAAGGGGATTTTTGGAGGGAAAAGTGGCGCCAACAAGGGGATAGTTAGGGTGGTTTTGGCGCCACTTCTAGGTGTCTTTTGGAGGTGGTGGGTAGGCTAGGATGGCGCCGAGTAGGTTAGCTTATGTGGAGCTTATGTCGAGCTTAGGTGGAGCTAGTTGAGTGGAGTTGTTAGGTGGGTTTTTAGGGTGGTTTAGGCCAAGGAAGTTGGAGCATAGCTAAGCTAAGCTAAGCTAAGCTTAGCTAGCTTAGCTAATGGAGGAGCAGAGGAGGAGGTGTTAGAGCTAGGGTTTGGAGAGGGGAGCTGAGGAGGAGAAGTCTGGAGCTGAAACTGGAGCTGGCTGCAGCTCAAGAGGCTAGCATGGAGCTACTTTAGCTGGCCTAGCTTGCTAGTTCTTTGCTAGCTGCTAAGCCAAGCTAAAGTGAGCTGGCTTCTACCATAATAAGCTGAGGTGAGCTAGGTCTGGTGCTCCCGGGGAGGATCAAGCTAGTTAAGGCATCTAAGGTAGCTTAGCACAACTGAGTTGAGTTAAGCTGAGTCCCCGGGAGCTGGACTTGAGCTTCTTGAGCTGGGACCAGTTCTTCTTCAGCTGGCTGGAGTTGAGTGGAGCTGGATGTAGCTGGGTCTGAGCTGGGGTGAACTCCCGTCAACTCAGCTGAGCTAGCTAGAGCACCCAGTGGACTAGTGGGAGCTGAGATGAGCTAGACTCAGCTAAGTTGAGCTGGATCTGAGCTGACTTGAGCAAGGGTGAGCTAAGATGAACTCTCTTGAGCTTCCATTCAGCTGAAATTAGCTGAATGGAGCTGGGATGAGCTAACCCTAGTTCAAGTGAGGTAGGTTCCAGCTGTAGTGAGCTGGATCAAGTTGAGTTCCAGCTAGTTTGAACTCCTTCACCAATTGCCTTCTTGAGTGCTAGGGTTTTAGGGATTTGTATATCTGTTCATCCCTAACACTCACAAAAACACATTAAAATAATAAAAGAAAATGCAATGCATGACTAACTTAGTGAATGCCTAAATGCAGCCCAAAAACCCGTTTGCGGAGTAAAATCTTACGAGCTAGGTTTGTTTTAGTGCATAAGAATGATGATAAACTGGCGTTTATCAGCCTGCTCGCCCATCCACGTGTGTAGCGCAGTGGATAGAGCGCTCGCTCGCGATCGGGTGCACGTTCAAGTCGTATGCAACAGGCGTTGAGGCGCTAAGGTGCAAGTGCGATTGACCACCCGATGGTGATTCAACGGCTGTGAGCGCTCAATCCAGATCATGCGCCCATGCACGCCTGTGCGTAACGTGGGATCGCACGTGCTAGGCGCGCAATGAGAAGGCACGGCGAGGGGCGAGTTAAGCCGTCCGATCGCTAAGATCTGAAGAACATGGAGCACGCTTTTCATGCGTGGGAGGAGAGTGGGCCACGCACGTCGCCCACGATGGGGCTTTAGCAATGGTTTATCCATCACTAAAGAACCCTTATTTAATATTTTGATATTAAAAAGGCCAAATTGCCCTCACTCCTTGCAACTATAAAAGGAGACCCCCTCCATACAAAATTTTCATCCCTTCTTTCTCTTCTCTCCCTCTCCAAAGCTCAAGAGAAGCTAGTCCCACACCCAGGATGTTTCTCAAGAGATAAAGTCCAATTTTCGTCCCCCTTTTAGAGGTGGATCCCGCAACAACAATGACGTGTTGCTCCGTTCCCGTTCTTCCCGCTTCGTCCTCCTTCGTCTTGCTCCGTTCCCCATCTTCCAAGCGTCATCCCGTCCGGCTCGTCCTCCAAGCGACCGTTGAGGAGGATAATTCTCTCTCCATTCTTTCTAATGCTTTCTAGAGTAGATTTACTACTTTCTAGTGTAATCATTTTTGCTTTCTAGTCGTAATGTTTAATGTAGCGGACAATCTCTTTGATAATAAATTCCACGTTCATTCTACATATCTTTTTGGTTTTTGTTTGTAATATTCTCTCTCTCTCTCTCTCATTCTCTCTCTCTTCTATTTATTGTAAATAGATAGATAGTTTCTAATCAATTAATCTACTTCGTGACAAATAAAACAAACGCGTATTTTTAATCAAACGTCCACCTCCCTGAGTTCGACCTGGGATTTCTTTTCCGGTATAAATTTTATTTGTTGAACCCGAGTTCTTCTCTATTCAAACTACAACGATAGGTTTCAAAATCGAATACGATAGCATAGCAATTCATAGCTTCAGCAACATGGCACCATCATAGCCGTCCATCTTCTAGGTGATGTAGATGGTGCCATGGGTATCGGATCGATTTTCACGTCGTTAGGTTGCAATCATCGATCCAAATCCATCCGTGCAGTCGGATTTGTCATCTGAAGTGCGGATTACCACCATCTTGGCCCTTGATCTTCTAGGGTTCCTCGATCTCTATCTGATGCTACAGATATCCGATTAGGGCAATCTTATTGTCGTTGAGCTCCAATCGTCACCCTGATTAGATCCGTACGGTTGGATCTTCGATCCGAGGCCCCGATAAACAGTCGCCCTGTCCCTGACCATAAAAAGAGACAATTAACCTCTATTTTATTCAAACTAATCTAAATGCAAGATGATGCATGCTATGCAATATTTATAGTATGTAATGCAATTCTATGCTTAAGAACATGCATAAATAGACATTTTATGTAACCTAAACATGTTTACATCACACCCCCATGCCTATCTTTTGCTAGTCCCTAGCAAAAACTACATGCTATTTATAAAAGAATTAGGTTGGATTATTTGGGCATAAGTTATTTCAACATTAAGAAAATGTTTACTTAGGATCTGAACTTTCAAAGACACAACAGTGCCCGGGTATCTGCCAAAATGCAGACCGCCTCAAGCCCTTGCCTTATTCAAAGAAAATTTTCTTTTTCTCTTTTTCTAATTTTTTTTGGATTTTTGAGTTTAGGGTTAAAGAGTGGCTTTCTACGGCCATTCAACTCACCCAAGACTTGATGAGAACCCTAAGTTCTAAGCATCTTATTATGAGTGTGATAGACCCGTTGATTGACAATTAGAATGGACTTCGGGTTTCTACACCTCTAGGTGACCTTAAAAAGAGAGTTCTGCCTAAAGGTATATCTTTACGACTTGTAGCTTTCTCCCTACTTTTATTTTTATGGGATCAACACAATGGTGAATCCAATGTATCTCTCCCTAGTTTATTCTACTTCTCTACTTCTTCCTATGTGTTTTGGGAATTTTAAATGCATTTCTTGAGCTGGGTTCTGGACAACTGATCGATAAGCTGTTACCACCGACAACTTGCCAGCCATACTCGTGTAGCGAACTGTGGCTTATTTCTTTTGTTTTCTCCTTTTCTTTTTCTTTTCTTTGTGATTTTTTAAGTAGGTGGCTTCCCTGGTCTAAGATTTATCTAAAGGCAACAAGAAGAGAATGGTCTAGTGACTGGGCTTTGGACAACCTACCTATGGGTTGTTACCCACGATAACTTGCCAGCCATATCACCCTAGAAGGTTCATTAGCTACCCAATTTCCATTAAAACCATTGATCAACAAGTCAATGAAAAGAAAGTGTGTAGATGCTTTAGACTCAAAGTCCCTCAAATCAGAGGGTGGGTTAATAGGTCGTGTACTTATCACCCAAACTTATTTAATCAAATTACAATAGAATTAAGATGGCGAGGACTCGAAAAATAAATCCACATTTTAGTGGATACACGGGCCGATTAAGTCCAAAGACCTGAAGGGTCTTTATGTTCAGATCCTAATGTAATATTTCCTAAGATTGAAAAGTCCTAATGTCCAAGTATTCCTTCCTAATTCCATAATTTTTTTCTTATTATATATATATAAATAAAAGAAAAATAAATCGAATTTACAGAGCTAACAAATTAATTCAGAGATGAATATCCACCCCCCCATTCCATCTAATGCAATGTCCTCATTGTATTAAGAAGACATAAAATAGAGTGGAATAGAGTAGAAAGCACCTGAATAGCGTGAATGATGGGTTCGCTCCAAGATAAAGAAAAACTGTATATGTGCTTAATTTAGTGCCTTCAGCTAGGCACACTTTACAAAGAAGAGAAATAAAGAATTCACAGTTGTAGGTCAGAATCAGAATAAAAAGATGAAACCTCTAGCCTGCTAGCAGATATCCACAAATGTGGACCAGATTGTGGTGCGGACCCATAACCCATAATCGAGAATATCTAAGGTTCTGGATAAAAATTACCCAAAACCTAAAATCAGTATGCAAGTGGGGTCAGACCTGCGATTTATGAGGATGCAACCCAAGACCAAAAAGTCGGATTACAGAGAATTTGATATCAAAAGGATAATCAATGAATGTGTACTTGGGTTGGACATTCTCAGAATAAATGTCGTAAGGGTCGTAGTTTGATGGTTTCAGATGAATTGGAATCCTTACACTTGGTTTTCTACTTCCTCCAGAGTTTGCTTCCCAAATCAATTTCCCAGCTCCTATCCTCCTTCAAAATGTCAAATTTTGGGATCTCCTGCATATTAATCACCCCGTTTGAAATTTCCAAGTCTAAAAGATGTGGCTAAATTAGAATTGACTTGGGTCTAATTATCTCAAAAATAGAATTATCAGTAAATTCAATGGGGTGTAACTAACAATCAGGGCATTGGATTGCATCTCTAGAAAATACGATTCTGGATCCATCATGTGAGCCCCAATAAAGAACAGTTTGGTCAATTATTAGGCTATCAAATGATCTATCAGATTCCTCGGGCCCAATCGTCTCACAGAAATCGTGTTCTGTAAACTCACGTGAGACTTCGCAAACTGAATCTTCACCATCAGAATCAAAGAAATCAAAATTCGTATTAATGTATGTCCAAAATCATCCATCACTTTCTGATCCATGAAGACATACGTTTCCTCGTACCCCAGTTCAAGGATCTAAGGTGAAGAAATCAGATCATCCTTAGTTAGTTGCTTTAATTCATTCTGATTAGCCTCATAAGGCATGTCCCCTTCAATAGGTGCCGAGCGTGTTCTGACATAAGCTCTCCTGAAGGGGGTTCATCCTAGGAATCATCCCATGATTGAACTAAAGCAACCATAAATCTCATTATCAATTTTACTAACTTCCCAAGTAGAAACTTACCCGAGTTCTTATCCTTAACATCCTGGAGCCAATCCAACAAATACTTGTTCAAATCATCAATCATCTCAATCAAGGGCTCCAATTTTCCAATGCAAGGTATTGGGTGAACTTCTAAAGATTGTATTATATTCCTCAAGTTAGCCAGAACCTTATCTTGAACCTGGTTACCCTGAACCACATGACTTGTTTCAGTGTTGGGTGGGTTTGGGATCAGTGCAGAGGAGTTAACAAATTGAGATTCGTGATACCCCTTCTGATAATAGGTCATTTCGAATTTTTCAAAAGGTGGTGATGACCTAAAGGCAATGTACTCATAGGATAGGTAAGGATCAGTGCATCCTCCTTGATTGTAGATCGTATTAGGTTGTCCATGAAAGGTTGACGATTTATAATCGATGTGGCTCTAAGAAGGATAGAAATCACAATCATAGTGTTCAGGGTTAGACCCTAAACAAGGAGGTCCAGAACTGTATCCCCAATCCGAGTTATCCCAACTAACTGATGGTTGATTACAGTACAAGTCAGGATAATCATCATGTTGAGGATAATTCAAAACAGGAGTGAAAGAGCGGGAATGAGTATAATATGTGGAAGGATTCAAGGGGTCAGAGGTAGCACAATTGGTGCGCTGCTCCCTATAAGGCACTCACTGTGTGGAGTATGCGGGTTCGATCCCCAACAGTATGCCCAATCACGCATAGTGTCCTCATGGGGGGACGCATCACTGATGGTGGCCCCGCCTCGACTCGACGCCAGAGAGTGGCCGTGGCTAAGATCATAGAGGAGCTCCATGGCAAGCGAGAAATTCGAGGGCCCCGAGGGGGGTGGGGTCTCCCCCCTCCCTCCCTCTTTTCTTTATGTTTCAAAAAAATATGTGGAAGGATTCATGAGAGATGGGAGGAAGAAAGGTGCCCCGCAATACAAGCAATGAAACCTATCATTAAGTGGGCAAGCCTAAAGACCTACGGACTCCCAAAACCCATCTTGAGATAAAGAAACGATTTGATCTACTTCTATCTGTTCAATCCAACCAGTTAGAAGGAGGGATTGGGGAGAAGGTTCTTCCTTCAGCTTGCGTCTTCGGTTCCTAGTGTACCCCCCCAACCATTATCGTTTGATTCTGCTCCCCTAACTAGACATCAGATTGAAAGTAGAAACAGATTAATCGAAAATAATCTCATTCTGGGCTCTGAAGAGCGAACGGTTTTTCGAATCGCTACGCTTACGAGATTGGTTTTGGAAAACCTGTCATTGTAGTTCGGAAGCGAAGAATTCGTGTTCAACAAATAAAAGTTTATACCGAAAAGAATTCCGGGTCAAACATAGGGAGGCTACGTTGATCTATATTCGCATATATATTTTTTTTAGGATTTTTGTTAAGCAAGGCGATATAATTACAATGGAGCTATCAAACTATGAGAGAGAGAGAGAGAGAAAGAGAGAGAGAGAACATGCATTCAATATTTCAATTGTTTATAAAAGTTACACTAGAAAGCGGAAAATCAATTACACTATAAAGCAGGAAAATTCTACACTAGAAAAGCTGTAAATAAGAAAGGGAGAGAGAAGTTATCCTCCTCGACGATTGCTTGGAGGACAAGCCGGACAGGACGACGCCTGGACGAAGGAGAATGAAGCAGGACGAAGGAGGATGAAGCAGAAGAACGGGAACGGAGCAGCACGCCGTCGTCGTCGCGGGATCCACTTTCGAAGGGGAACAAAAATTGGACTTTATCTCGCAAGAAGCATCCCGGGTGTCGGACAAGCTTCTTTTGAGCTTTGGAGGGGTAGAGAGGAGAAAGAAAGGATGAGAATTTCGTATGGAGGGGGTCTCCTTTTATAGTTGCAAGGAGTGGGGCAAAATGGACATTACAACTTCAAAATAGTAAATGAGGGGTCTTTAGTGACGGATAAATCCGTCACTAAAGCTCCCCTCGTGGGCGACGTGGGCGGCTCGTGCGCACCCGCTCGGCTGCTTGCGCGCGCAACGCCCGCGCACGTCCATTGATTTTCAGCCGTTCGATCGCGAGATCAGACGGCTTAGATCGCGTCCTCACCCGCTGCGTTGCGCGCCCCCCGCGCGTCTGATTGCGCGTCCGATTGCGTGTCCAATCGCGCGTCGACGCTATCGGGCGCGTGCAGCCGTCCGATCTCCATCCGACGCTCCACCCGTGCCTAATCTCTCTCGCCTGCCGCTCCTCTCCACGGGTCGAACCCGCGCCCCGCGCTCGCGATAGCGTGCTCGACCACTGCACTATGGGGCGCGGATGGTCGAGCGGGCGCTTTTAAATGCGAGCGCCCACAGCCGTTGGATTAAGATCTAACGACGGAGAGCGATCGGGCGTGGGGCCTTCACAAGATGAAGCGGCCGCTTGGGCGGCTGAGATGGTGCCACATGGCGCTATCTTGGTCGTCCATCTTCTGGAAGTTGCAGATGGTGCCACGGATGTCGGATTGACTCGATTTTTGTGTCGTTGGGCTGCGATCATTGATCCGAATTCATCCGTGCAGTCGGATTTATTATCTGAAGTGGGGATTTACACCATCCTGGCCCTTGATCTTCTAGGGTTCCCGGGTCACTATTTGATGCTACGGATGCCTGGTTAGGGCGATGGAGTCGTTGAACTCCAATCGTCGCCCTGATCACATCCATACGGTTGGATCTTTGATCCGAGGCCCTGATAAAATATTTGCCCTATCCAAGCACATAAAAGGAGACAATTAACCTCCATTTTATTCAAAGTATTCTAAATGCAAGTTGATGCATGTAATGCAATATTTATATCATGAAATGCAATCCTATGCTTAAGAACATGCATAAATAGACATCTGAAGTAGTGTAAATGTGTTCACATCATACCCCCATGCCTATCTTTTGCTAGTCCCTAGCAAAAACTATATGCTATTTATAAAAGAATTAGGTTAGATTATTTGGACTTGAGTTATTTTTCAATCATTAAGAAATTGTCTACTTAGGAACTGAACTTTCAAAGACACAATAGTGCCTGGGTATCAGCCAAAATGCAGACTGCTTCAAGCCCTCGCCTTATTAAAAGAAAATTTTCTTTTTGTCTTTTTCTCTTTTCTATTTTTTTTTTTTTTATTTTCAAATTTTTGGGTTTAAGAGTAGCTTTCTACGGCCATTCAACTCACCCAAAATTTGATGAGAACCCTAAGCTTTAAGCATCTTATTGTGATTCTGATGGACTCGTTGACCGGCAATTAGAACGGACTTCGGATTTCTACGCCTCTAGGTGACCTAACCAGAATTCTACCTAAAAGTGTATCTTCACAACCGGTAGCTTTCTCCCTACTTTTATTTTTTTTATTTTTTATTTTTTTTACGGGGTCAACACAAGGGTGAATCCAGTGTATATCTCCCCGGTTTATTCTACTTCTCCGCTTCTTCCTAAGTGTTTTGGGAATTTTTAGTGCATTTTCTAAGCTGGGTTCTGGACAATCGGTCGATGAGCTGTTACCACCGACAAGTTGCCAGCCATACTCGTGCGGCGAAGTGTGGCTTATTTCTTTTTGTTCTTTTCTCCTTTTTTTTTTCTTTAAAGTAGGTGGCTTCCCTAGTCTAAGATTTACCTAAAGGCAGCAAACTAAGAAAGGTCCAGTGACTGGGATCTGGATAACCTACCTATGGGCTGTTACCCACGATAACTTGCCAGCCATATCACCCTAGAAGGTTCATTAGCTACCCAATTTCCGTTAAAATCGTCGAACAACGAGTCAGTGCAAAGAAAGTGTGTAGATGCTTAAGACTTAAAATTCTCTCAAAGCAGAGGGCGGGTTGATAAGTCGTGTACTTATCACCCAAACTTATTTACTCCAATTACGAAAAAATTAAGATGGCGAGGACTCAAAAACAAATCCACATTTTAGTGGATACACAGGCTAATTAAGTCCAAAGACCTGAGGGGTCTTTGTGTTCAGATCCTAATGTAAAATTTCTTAGGATTGAGAAGTCCTAATGTCCAACTAATCATTCCTAATAATTTTTTTTTTAAATAAGAAGAGAGACAATTTACATGGATTTCACAAGGCTGACCAAATAATTCAAGAATGAATCCACCCCCCCATGCCTAGCTGATGCAATGTCCTCATTGAAAAAGAGACATGAAAGAAAGGGTAGAATATGAAAGATGTCACCTGGATATGAAACTCGCATCAGCCTTGTGTCATATGTACAACTGCTAAGTTTAATGCCGTCAGCTAGGCGAAGTCCAGCCAAAGAAGTCACAGAATGGCTAGAGCAACAGAGTCTGAGACGGGTTCTGGAAGATTATGGTCAACAACAGGCTTCAAACGTTGATCGTTGACTTTAAAGGTGTTACCCATCTTTGGGTCAGAAATCTGAACGGCACCATTAGGAAAAATCTGATCAATTATGAATGGGCCATTCCATTTAGATCTAAGTTTTCCAGGAAAGAGCTTAAGTTTAGAATCAAATAACCAGACCTTCTGGTTTGGCTCAAAGCTCTTGCAGGAAATCAATTGATCATGTAGAGCTTTGGTCCGAGCCTTGTAGATCTTGGCATTCTCATAAGCATCATTTCTAAGCTCCTCCAACTTAGATAGTTGGAGTTTTCTGGTCTTTCCAGATAGATTCAGATCTAAATTGCATTGTTTAATTGCCCAGAATGCCCTGTGTTCAATCTCTACGGGTAGATGGCACGTCTTTCCATACACCAAACGGAATGGATACATGCCGATGGGCGTTTTATACGCCATACGGTAGGCCCAAAGAGCATCCTCAAGCTTTTGAGTCCAATCCTTGCGACCAGGCCTAACCGTTTTTTGTAGAATGTTCTTGATCTCTCGATTGGAGATCTCGGCTTGTCCATTCGTTTGGGGATGGTAAGGTGTGGAAATTCGATGATTAACCCCATATTTGGCCAATAAATTCTGGAATTGGGCATTAGTAAAATGAGTGCCACCATCACTGATGATAGCCCTCGGAATCCCGAACCTACTGAAGATATTTTTCTTGACAAAATTGATGACCACCTTGTGGTCATTGGTTCGGGTGGGAATTGCCTCAATCCATTTGGACACATAATCAACTGCAACAAGAATGTACTGATGTCCAAATGAAGGGATAAAGGGTCCCATGAAATCGATGCCCCAAACATCAAAAATTTCTACAGGAAGTATAGGGTTTAGGGGAATCATGTCTCTCTTAGTTATGTTCCCGAGTGACTGACATCGAGAACATGACCTTGAGAAGTCCTGGGCATCCTTGAATAAAGACGGCCAATAGAAGCCAGAATGTAAGATTTTTGCAGTCGTCTTTCTTTCGGAGAAATGTCCACCACACCCAGATGCATGGCAGAACTCGAGTATACTGTTGAATTCATTCTCCGGTATGCATCGGCGAATAATCTGATCAGAGCTGATGCGATACAGTTCAGGGTCCTCCCAAAAGTAGTATTTGGTCTCAGATTTGAGTCTATCTCGTTGTTGCTTGGTCCAATCCTGGGGATTTGACCAATGGCCAAATAGTTAACAATATCAGCAAACCATGGGGTGTGGACACCTAAAACTGTAAGAATGGTTTTGTCCGGAAAAGTGTCAGCAATCGGAATGTTCGGACAAGAAGAATCTCCTAGGAGTCTCGACAAATGATCCTCTACCACATTTTGTACCCCGACTTTATCCTTGATTTCAAGATCAAATTCTTGAAGAAGAAGAATCCAACGAATAAGCCGGGGTTTAGCATCCTTTTTAGCCAAGAGATGTCTCAAGGCCGAGTGGTCGGTATAAACAATAACATGAGACCCCAACAGATAAGCCCTGAATTTTTCCAAAGCAAATACTACAGCCAGTAATTCCTTCTCAGTAACAGTGTAATTCCTCTGGGCTTCATCCAGAGTTTTACTAGCGTAGTAAATGACAGAGGGCTTTCAATCAATTTTCTGACCTAGGACAGCCCCGACCGCGTAATCAGAAGGGTCGGTCATGATCTCAAAAGGGGCTGTCCAAATTGGTGGTTACAAAATTGGACCACAGGTGACTGCCGTTTTCAGAAAATCAAATGCCTTTCGTCATGATTCGTCAAAAAAAATGGCATTTCTTTGGCAAGAAGATTGCTTAAAGGATGAGCAAGCTTCGAGAAATCCTTGATGAATCTTCGATAAAATCCCACATGGCCAAGAAATGATATGATTTGTTTAACAGATGTGGGATGAGAAGGATAGAAATCACAATTATGGTGTTCAGGGTTAGACCCTAAACACGGAGGTCCGGAACTGTATCCCCAATCCGAGTTATCCCAACTAACTGATGGTTGATTGCAGTACGAGTTAAGATAATCATCATCTTGAGGATAACTCATAACAGGAGGGAAAGAGCGGGAATGCGTATAAAATATGGAAGGATTCATGATAGATGGGAGGAAGAAAGGCGCCCTGCAATACAAGCAATCAAACCTATCTTTAAGTGGGCTAGCCTAAAGACCTACAGATTCCCAGAACCCGACTTAAGATAAAGAAACGATTTGATCTACTTCTGTCTATTCAATCCAACCAGTTAGAAGGAGGGACTGGGGATAAGGTTCTTCCTTTGGCTTGTGCCTCCGGTTCCTAGTGTACCCCCCAGCCACAATCATTTGGTTCTACTCCCCTAGCTAGACATCAGATTGAACAGTAGAAACAGACAAATCGAAAATAATCTCGCTATGGGCTTCGAAGAGCAAGTCGAATCCTTAAGGCCAACGTCTGCTCTGTTTTATTTAAGGCTAGGTTTGAATGTGCTTTGGAATGTGATGGGCCCTTTATCTGGGTTGTGCCCTTAATGATTGATTGATGTGTGAGAACGTGCACAACCAGTGGTTTTCAAGCAAGATTATTTTTGATGCGGTGAATTTTAGGGTTCAAATCTTGCTTAGTAGCTTTTAGGATTCAACTTTAGGTATTTTCAAACAAATTTTGTTGGCACACCACATTTTGAAAGCACAGGTGAAGATGTTTTCTTTTGAAACTTAAAAGAATGTGGAGTGCCTGGTAAATCCCTAAGAGTTGAACCTATATGGCAGGTACTTGATGAGTTGATTTTAATTGAAGTGGTGCAACCCAATAAACTCAAACAATTGGCCTGTTGCACCACTTAATTAGGCACACAAGTGATTACCTAATCTGATTTCTACTAAATTATGTGTTTGGATGTGTGTACCGGATCCAAAGATTGGTTTACCGGTTGAGTTTGAATATCAGATGAGGTTGTGTACCTCTGTGAGATTTTTTTTTTAATTTTTCTTTTTAAATGTGGAGGTAGAGGTGGGTGTAGGTGTCAAACAAATAAACAAAACTAACCTTAGAGTTTATAAGAACACTTAAGTTGATTTATGTTTATGTTATTACGTGATGGAATGAGAACTAATGGGTGGAAGGTAGGGAAACACTTACAAAATCTTCAACAGCACTTTGCTCTAATCTACCACTTTTGCTCGTCTCAAAAGAGTACCTGCAATCACAATAAGAAAGGAGAGAAGTGAGGTAAATGATTCATAAGTTGGAAAACGTGAAAAAATCAAAGAGCGTCGCCTCCCTGGCAACGGCACCAAAATGTTGCAACGACGTGTTACTATGCTCTCGTATTTGGTTTTGAAAACCTGTCGTTGTAGTTTGAAAACGAAGAACTCGTTTCAACAAATAAAATTTATACTGGAATAGAAATCTGATGTAAACACATTTACACTACTTAAGATGTCTATTTATTCATGTTCTTAAGCATAGGATTGCATTTCATGATATAAATATTGCATTACATGCATCATCTTGCATTTAGAATACTTTGAATAAAATGGAGGTTAATTGTCTCCTTTTATGTGCTTGGACAAGGCAAATATTTTATCAGGGCCTCGGATCAAAGATCCAACCGTATAGATGTGATCTGGGCGACGATTGGAGTTCAACGACTCCAAGATCGCCCTAATCAGGCATCCGTAGCATCAGATAGTGACCCGGGAACCCTAGAAGATCAAGGGCCAGGATGGTGTAAATCCGCACTTCAGATGATAAATCCGACCGCGCGGATGAATTCAGATCGACGATCGTAGCCCAACGACACAAAATCGAGTCAATCCGACATCCGTGGCACCATCTACAACTTCCAGAAGATGGACGGCAAAGATAGCACCACGTGGAGCCATCTCAACCGCCCAAACGGCCGCTTGCGTCTTGTGAAAGCCACGCGCCCAATCGCTCTCTGCCGTTGGATCTTAATCCAACGGCTGTGGGCACTCGCATTTAAAAACGCCCGCTCGACCATCCGCGCACCATAGCGCAGCGGTCGAGTGCGCTATCGCGAGCGCGGGGCGCGAGTTCGAGCCGTGGTGAGGAGCGGCGGGCGAGAGGAATTGGAGCGTCGGATGGAGATCGGACGGCCGCGTGCGCCCGATAGCGTCGACACGCGATTGGACGTGCAATCGAACGCGCAATCAGACGCGCAGGCGCGGACGCATCTTAAGCCGTCCGATCGTGAAAAGCGCTGGACGTGCGCGGGCGTTGAGGAGCGGGCAGCCGAGGAGGCGCACGTGGGCGCAGAGGGACGGCCACGTCGGGGCTTTAGTGACGGATTTATCTGTTACTAAAGACCCCTCTTTTATTATTTTAAAGTTGTAATGTCCATTTTGCCCCCATTCCTTGCAACTATAAAAGGAGACTCCCTCCATACGAATTTCTCGTCCCTTCTTTCTCCTGTCTACCCCTCCAAAGATCAAAAGAAGCTTGTCCCACACCCGGGATGCTTCTTACGAGATAAAGTCCAATTTTCGTTCCCCCTCGGAAGTGGATCCCGCGACGACGACGGCGTGCTGCTCCGTTCCCGTTCTTTTGCTTCGTCCTCCTTCGTCCTGCTTCGTTCTCCTTCGTCCAAGGGTCGTCCCGTCCGACTCGTCCTCCAAGCAATCGTCGAGGAGGATAACTTCTCTCTCCCATTCTTATTTACAGCTTTTCTAGTGTAAAATTTTCCTACTTTATAGTGTAATTGGTTTTCCGCTTTGTAGTGTAACTTATATTTAGTTTGATTATATAAACAGTTGAAATATTGAATGCATGTTCTCTTTCTCTCTCTCTCTCTCTTTCTTTTAGTCTGATAGCTCCATTGTAATTATATCGCCTTGCTTATCAAAAGATCCTAAAAAATATAATTGCGAATATAGATCAACGTAGCCTCCTTGTGTTCGACCCGGAATTCATTTCGGTATGAATTTTATTTGTTGAATACGAATTCTTCGCTTTCGAACTACAACGACAGGTTTTCCAAAATCGGACACGTTAGTGTAGCGATTTGTAAACGTGCAACATTTTGGCGCCGTTGCCGGGGAGGCAACGATTTCCGATCTTTTCTTCGCATTTCTTGCACTTTATTTATTTTCTAACCAGCTTTCTCTTGTGTCTATTGTTTTGCAGAAACCTCCATCAAGGAATCAACAAGCGGTAGACTGGAGTAAAGTGCAGTTGAAGACAACTGTAAGTGCTCCCCCATTCTTACCCCCTCCATAGATTTCATTCGCCACATTAAATCCAAATCCCAATTAACCTAGGTGTTTGCATAAATCCTAGGAATAGTTTGGTTGTTTGGATTTTCACTCACATTCATTCCACCCTCATTCATAAAAAAATAACAAAAAGATAATCTTGTAGGGTAATTTCCAATAAACACACAACACACACCCACATTCAAGGCACTTGATCAACTTGATTTGTTTTCTACTCAACCGGGTTCTGATCTGTTGAACCGGTACACACAAAGCAACACATAACAGAGTAGAAATTATTCTAGGTTAATCATTTTTGAGTGCCTAATTTAGTGGTACATTTGTGGCCAATTGTTTGAGTTATTTGGGCCGCACCACTTTATTTAAAACCAACTCATCAAGTAGCTCCTCCTTAGGATTTTCAATCTAGGTATATTCTAGGCACTCCACTTTCTTTCTGATTTTAAAGGAAAACAATTTTCACCCGTTTTTTACAACTTGGTTTGCATAGAAACAATTTTCACCTGTTTCAATCTAGTGTAGAATTTTCCTGCTTTATAGTGTAATTGATTTTCCGCTTTCTAGTGTAACTTTTATAAACAAGTGAAATATTGAATGCATGTTCTCTTTCTCTCTCTCCCTCTCTCTTTCTCTCTCTCTCTCTATCTCTCTCTTAGTTTGATAGCACCATTGTAATTATATCGCCTTACTTATAAAAAAAATCCTAAAAAAAAATATAATTGCGAATATAGATCAACGTAGCCTCCCTATGTTCGACCCAGAATTCATTTCGGTATAAATTTTATTTGTTGAACACGAATTCTTTGCTTTTTGAACTACAACAATAGGTTTTCCAAAACCAATCTCGTAAGCGTAGCGATTCGCAAAACACGTTCAACATTTTGGCGCCGTTGCCGGGGAGGCAACTATTTCCGATCTTTTCTTCGCATTTCTTGCACTTTATTTGTTTTCTAACTAGCTTTCTCTTGTGTCTATTGTTTTGCAGAGACCTCCATCAAGGAATCAACAAGCAGTAGACTGGAGTAAAGTGCAGTTGAAGACAACTGTAAGTGCTCCCCCATTCTTTCCCCCTCCATAGATTTCATTCGCCACATTAAATCCAAATCCCAATTAACCTAGGTGTTTGCATAAATCCTAGGAATAGTTTGGTTGTTTGGATTTTCACTCACATTCTTTCCACCCTCATTTATAAAAAAATAACAAAAGATAATCTTGTGGGGTAATATTCAACAAACACACAACATACACCCACATTCAAGGCACTTGATCAACTTGATTTGTTTTCTACTCAACCAGGTTCTGATCTGTGGAACCGGTACACGCAAAGCAACACATAACAGAGTAGAAATCATTCTAGGTTAATCATTTTTGAGTGCCTAACTTAGTGGTGCGTTTGTGGCCAGTTGTTTGAGTTGTTTGGGCCGCACCACTTTATTTTAAAACCAACTCATCAAGTAGCTCCTCCTTAGGGTTTTCAATCTGGGTATATTCCAGGCACTCCACTTTATTTCTGATTTTAAAGGAAAATAATTTTTCACCCGTGTTTTACAACTTGGTTTGCCCAGAAACATGATTGCAATTCACCTAACTTGAAACCCTAAAAGCTACTTAAGCAAGATTTGAACACTAAAATTCACACATTATCAATAATCTTGCTTGAAAACCCTGGTTGTGCACATACACACAAATCAATCAATCATTAAGGGCACAACCCATTTAAAGGGCCCATCACATTCCAAAGCACATTCAAACCAAGCCCTAAATAAAACAGAGTAGACGTTGGCCTTAAGGATTGGACTCGCTCTTTAGAACCCAGAATGAGATTATTTCCGATTAGTCTGTTTCTACTGTTCAATCTGATGTCTAGCTAGGGGAACAGAGTCAAACGATCGCGGCTGGGGGGTACACTAGGAACCGGAGGCGCAAGCCGAAGGAAGAACCGTCTCCCCAGTCCCTCCTTCTAACTGGTTGGATTGAACAAACAGAAGTAGATCAAATCGTTCTTTTCTCTCAAGATGGGTTTTGAGAGTCTGTAGGTCTGTAAGCTAACCCATTTAAGGACAGGTTTGATTGTTTGTATTGCAGGGCACCTTTCTTCCTCTCGAGTCTCATGAATCCTTCCACATATTTCACACATTCCCGCTCTTTCCCTCCTGTTGTGAATTATCCTCAACATGACGATTATCCCAACTCATATTGTAATCAACCATCAGTTAGTTGGGATAATTCGGATTGGGGATACAATTCCAGACCCCCGTGTTTAGGGTCTAACCCTGAACACTTTGATTCTGATTTCTATCCTTCTCAGAACTACATCGATTATAGATCGTCTTCCTTTCATGCACAACCTAATACGATCTACAATCAAGAAGGATACACCGATCCTTACCCATCCTCTGATTTCACTGCCTTTAGGTCATCACCATCTTTTCAACAATCTGAAATGACCTATCATCAGGAAGGGTATAACGAATCTCAATTCGTTAATTCCTCTGCATTGATGTCAAACCCGCCCAACCCTGAACCAACTCATTTGGTTCAGGTTAATCAGGTTCAAGATAAGGTTCTGGCTAACTTGAGGAATATCATTCAATCTTTAAAAGTTCAGCCAATACCTTGCATTGAGAGATTGGAGCCCCTGATTGAAATGATTGATGATTTAAACAAGTCTTTGTTTGATTGGCTCCAGGATTTTAAGGATGAGAACCCGGGTGAGTTTCTACTTGGGAAATTAGCGAAATTAAGGATGAGATTCGTGGTTGCTTTGATTCAATCTTGGAATAATTCCCAGGATGAACTCTCTTCAGGAAAGCCAATGACAGAACCCGCTCAGGCACCTGTTGGGGGGGACATGTGTTACGAGGCTGACCAGATTGAATTAAAACAACCAATTAAGGATGATCTGATTTCTTCGCCTGAGATCCCTAAGCCGGGTTACGAGGAAACGTATGTCTCCATGGAACACAAAGTGACAAATGATTTTGGGACATACATTGATACGGATCCTGATGGTGAAGATTCAAGTTGCGAAGTCTTACGCGAGTTTTCTGAACATGATTTCTGTGAGACGATTGGGCCTGAGGAATCTGATAGATCAATTGATAGCCCAATAACTGAGAACACTGATCTTATTAGGGCACACATTACGGATCCAGAATCACATTTTCTGGATGAATCAATTTAATGCCCTGATTATCAGTTACACCCTGTTGAGCTTATTGATGATTCTAATTCTGAGATAATTAGACCCAAGTCAATTTTGATTTTTCCACATCATTTAGACTTGGAGATTTCAGACGGGGTGATGAATATACAAGAGGTCCTGGAATTTGATATGCTGAATGAGGAGGATAGGAGCTGGGAAGTGTTGATTTGGGAAATTAATTTTGGAGGAAATGGTAGATTGAGTCGAAGGATTCCTTTTAAGCTGAAACTATTAAATCAGAACCCTTACGACATTTGTTTCGAGGATGTCAAACCCAAGCACACATTCAACGATTATCCTTTTGAGCTTCAATTCTCTGTAACCCGACTTTTTGGTCTTGGGTTGCATCCTCATAAATCGCAGGCCCGACCCCGCTTACATTCTGATTTTAGGTTTTGGGTAATTTTTATCCAGAACCTAAGATATTCTCGATTATGGGGGATGGGTCTGCACCACAATCTGGTCCACATCTGTGGACCTCTGCTGACAGGTCAGATGATTCTTCTGTTCATTCTAATTCTGACCTACACATGTGAATTCTTCATTTCTTTTCTTTGTATAGTGTGCCTAGCTGAAGGCACTAAACTCAGCACTTATACAGTTCTTTTTAATTTTTCATCTCGGAGCGGACCTGACATTCACGCAATTCAGGTGCTTTCTTCGCTTTTCCACTCTGTTTTATGTCTTTTTAATACAATGAGGACATTGCATTAGATAGGCATGGAGGGGTGGATATTTATCTCTGAATTCATTCGTCAGCTCCGTAGATTTGTTTTATTTTGATTAAAAAAAATTGAAATTAGGAAAGAGAATTTGGGTTTAAGAAAAATTTCAATTTTATGAAAAACTACATTAAGATCTGAACACAAAGACCCTTCAAGTCGTTGAACTTAATCAGCCCGTGTATCCACTAAAATGTGGATTTATTTTTCGAGTTCTTGCCAACTTTAAGTTTATTTTAATTGGAGTAAATAAGTTTGGGTGATAAGTACACGACCTATCAACCTGCCCTCTAACTTGAGGGAATTTTGAGTCTTAAGCATCGACACACTTTCTTTGCACTGACTCGTTGTTCGATGATTTTAATGGAAATTGGGTAGCTAATGAACCTGCTAGGTTGATATGGCTGGCAAGTTATCGTGGGTAATAGCCCATAGGTAGGTTGTCCAGAGCCCAGTCACTGGACCTTTCTCTTTTTGCTGCCTTTAGGTAAATCTTAGACCAGGGAAGCCACCTACTCAAAAAAAAAAAGAAGAAAAGAAATCATCATAAAGAAAAGGAGAAAAGAACAAAAAGAAATAAGCCACACTTCGCCGCACGAGTATGGCTGGCAAGTAGTCGGTGGTAACAGCTCATCGACCGGTTGTCCAGAACCCAGCTCAGAAAATGCACTAAAAAAAATTCCCAAAACACTTAGGAAGAAGCGGAGAAGTAGAATAAACCGGGTAGACATACACTGGATTCACCCTTGTGTTGACCCCGTTAAAAAATAAAATTAGGGAGAAAGCTACTGGTTGTAAAGATACACCTTTAGGTAGAATTCTTTTTGAGGTCACCTAGAGGCGTAGAAATCCAGAGTCCGTTCTAATTGTCGGTCAACGAGTCTATCACAATCACAATAAGATGCTTAAAGCTTAGGGTTCTCATCAAATTTTGGGTGAGTTCAATGGCCGTAGAAAGCCACTCTTAAACCCGAAAATTTGAAAATAAAAAAAAATTAGAAAAGAGAACAAGAGAGAAAGAAATCTTTCTTTTAATAAGGTGAGGGCTCGAAGCGGTCTGCATTTTGGCTGATACCCGGGTACTATTGTGTCTTTGAAAGTTCAGTTCCTAAGTAGATAATTTCTTAATGATTGAAAATAACTAAAGTCCAAATAATCTAACCTAATTCTTTTATAAATAGCATATAGTTTTTGCTAGGGACTAGCAAAAGATAGGCATGGGGTATGATGTAAACACATTTACACTACTAAAGATGGCTATTTATGCATGTTCTTAAGCATAGGATTACATTTCATGATATAAATATTGCATTACTTGAATCATCTTGCATTTAGAATACTTCGAATAAAATGGAGGTTAATTGTCACCTTTTATGTGCTTGTACAAGGCAAATATTTTATCAGGGCCTCGGATCAAAGATCCAACCGTATGGATGTGATCAGGGCAACGATTGGAGTTCAACGACTCCAAGATCACCCTAATCAGGCATCCATAGCATCAGATAGTAACCCGGGAACCCTAGAAGATCAAGGGCCAGGATGGTATAAATTCGCACTTCAGATGATAAATCTGACCGTGCGGATGAATTCGGATCGACGATCGTAGCCCAACGACACAAAAATCGAGTCAATCCGACATCCGTGGCACCATCTACAACTTCCAGAAGATGGACGGCCAAGATAGTGCCACGTGGTGCCATCTCAACCGCCCAAACGGCCGCTTGCGTCTTGTGAAAGCCACGCGCCCAATCGCTCTCCGCCGTTGGATCTTAATCCAACGGCTATGGGCACTCGCATTTAAAAACGCCCGCTAGACCATCCGCGCCCCATAGCACAGCGGTCGAGCGCGCTATCGCGAGCGCGGGGCGCGGGTTCGAGCCGTGTTGAGGAGCGGCGGGCGCGAGCAATTGGAGCGTCGGATGGAGATCGGACGGCCGCGTGCACCCGATAGCGCCAACGTGCGATTGGACGCGCAATCAGACGCGCGGGGGGCGCACAGCGCGCGGGCGCGGACGCATCTTAAGCCGTCCGATCGTGAAAAGCGCTGGACATGCGCGGGCGTTGAGGAGCAGGCAGCCGAGGAGGCGCGCATGGGAGCGGAGGCGACGGCCACGTCGGGGCTTTAGTGATGGATTTATCCGTCACTAAAGACCCCTCTTTTATTATTTTGAAGTTGTAATGTCCATTTTGCCCCCACTCCTTGCAACTATAAAAGGAGACCCCCTCCATACGAAATTCTCATCCCTTCTTTCTCCTGTCTACCCCTCCAAAGCTCAAAAGAAGCTTGTCCCACACCCGGGATGCTTCTTGCGAGATAAAGTCCAATTTTCGTTCCCCTTCGAAAGTGGATCCTGCGACGACGACGGCGTGCTGCTCCGTTCCCGTTCCTCTGCTTCGTCCTCCTTCGTCCTGCTTCGTTCTCCTTCGTCCAGGCGTCGTCCCGTCCGGCTCGTCCTCCAAGCAATCGTCGAGGAGGATAACTTCTCTCTCCCATTCTTATTTACAGCTTTTCTAGTGTAGAATTTTCCTGCTTTATAGTGTAATTGATTTTCCGCTTTCTAGTGTAACTTTTATAAACAGTTGAAATATTGAATGCATGTTCTCTTTCTCTCTCTCTCTTTCTCTCTCTCTCTCTCTTAGTTTGATAGCACCATTGTAATTATATCGCCTTACTTATAAAAAAAATCCTAAAAAAAAATATAATTGCGAATATAGATCAACGTAGCCTCCCTGTGTTCGACCCGGAATTCTTTTCGGTATAAATTTTATTTGTTGAACATGAATTCTTCGCTTTTTGAACTACAACGATAGGTTTTCCAAAACCAATCTCGTAAGCGTAGCGATTCGCAAAACACGTTCAACAAAATCCCAGGTCAAACTCAGGGAGGCGGACATTTGATTAAAAATGTACGTTTGTTTTATTTGTCACGAAGCAGAATAGCTAGTTGAAAACTATTTAACAAATAATAAATACAAGAGAGAGAGAGAATATTACAAATAAAAGAAAAAGGGATGTAGAATAAACATGGATTTTATTATCAAAAATTGTTCATTACACTACTTATTATGACTAGAAAGCGGGAAATGATTACACTAGAAAGTAGTAAATCTGCTCTAGAAAGCATTAAACAGAATGGAGAGAGAGATATCCTCCTCAAAGATCGCTTGGAGGACGAACCGGACGGGACGACGCCTGGAAGACGAGGAACGGAGCGGGAAGAAGGAGGACGAAGCGGGAAGAACGGGAACAAAGCAGCACGTCATTGTTGTCGCGGGATCCACTTCTCGAATGTAGAGAGAGGACAATCGCAGGATGCTCCACGAAGGGGGACGAAGGTGGAAAAATTAAGATTTTTAGTCTAGAGGAGCATCCTGGGTTTGGGACAAGCTCTTAGAGCTTTGGAAGGGGTGAGAGAAGAGAAGAAGGGATGATAATTTCGTATGGAGGGGGTCTCCTTTTATCGTTGCAAGGAGTGAGGGCAATTTGGTCATTACATGTTGAAAATCATCAATTCAAGACCTTTAGTGACAGATAAATCCGTCACTAAAGGCCTGAATGTGGCCGTAGTGGGCGATGCGTGCACGCCCGATAGCCTCCACATGCCTCAATGCGCATCCACGATCTCCCAATCTCAGCCATTCGATTGTGAGATCGAATGGATGAGAGCACATCCTCGCCCACCTTAACCCCGCGCCTCATCGTGTGTGATGCCGCATCGCCTGGCCGTGTCAGATGGCGCGTGGATCCGATTGGGCGCGCACAGTCGCCCGATCTCCATTGTGCGGTCGAATGCGCCCGCTCGCCCGCTTCATCCGCACACTTCTCGCAGCTCGAACCCGTGCCTTAACACTGAGTTAAGGCGCTCGACCAACACGCTGTGGGTGCATTTGCATCGAGCACCTAACTTAAGCGCGGGCGATTTACAGCCGTTAGATCGAGATCCAACGGCGAAGAGGCGTTGGCGCTAAGGCTTCAGTGGTTGTGCGCGGACGGTTGGGCGATTGAGATGGCCCCACGTGGTGCCATCTTGGCCGTCCATCTTCTGGGTGATGTAGATGGTGCCACGGGTATCGGATTGAGTCGATTTTTGCATTGTTAGGTTGCGATCGTCGATCCGAATCCATCCGTGTGGTTGGATTTGTCGTCTGAGGTGAGGATTACCACCATCTTGGCCCTGATCTTCTAAGGTTCCTCTGTCTCTATCAGATGCCGTCTCTATCTGATGCTACGGATATCCGATTAGGGCGATCTTGGAGTTGTTGAGCTCCAATCATTACCTTGATCAGATCCGTACGGTTGGATCTTCGATCCGAGGCCCTGATAAACAGTCTCCCTATCCGTGACCATAATAAGAGATAATTAACCCCCATTTTATTTAGACTAATCTAAATGTAAGATGATGCATGCTATGCAATATTTATAGTATGTAATGTAATTCTATGTTTAAGAACATGCATAAATAGACATTTTATGTAATATAAACATGTTTACATCACTCAACACTTAGCCGTTGGGAGGCAATCGTGCCTCTATGCTGTGCCCCCCTTGTGCTTGATAAGAAGGGAAGAAGCTTTGCCTTGTGCGTGAGAAGAGAAGAAAGAAAAGGAAGATCAAAGGAGAAGAAGGACTGAGGACAATGCCTTTGCACTATAGCATCTGAGCATTTAAGCTATCTAATAGGGAGTTCCATCATCTGATATCTCTAATAGTGCACTGTGCACTTGGCTTGCATGGATTAAATTGATTGATACTATTCAAACATTTGCTATTATTGTAATTAGGGTAATTGGTGATTTAAATCACCATTTTACCCTAATATTTTTGCATCATTGACATTTGCTATTATATATACATCATTATTGCTTGAATTTCTCATTAAATATTGTTATCCTGTGCTTAAATTTTGATCTAGAAAATTAATTGTTACTTGCTCCCTACGTTCAACCTCGAACTTTAAATTCGAGTATAAATTGTATTTGTTTTTGCGCGATTTCGACCTATACTACGACGAAGTATTTTAAAACCTCGAAAGTTGGATGACTTTTTCCTGTGGTGGTGAAGGTGGATGACTCAGGTAAGGGTTCAAACCAGAAGGTACCTTTATTGAAAGTAAAGTTCGGTAGCCGAGGAATTTATCGTTGAATTTCAACAATGAATTTGCGGGGGAATACTGTATGTGAGAGCCTAATTGCATCAATCAGGATGCAATTGTTATATGGTGACATGGGAATTCTTGTTGAAATCAGTGAGATTTGGGGGAAGGTTTTTGTCTCATATTGGAAGTGGACAAATTAACCTCTTGGTGGGTGTAATGGCTTCTGCCTCGCATGGCTTATGTAGAAAGGAGTGAGAGGTGGGGTTGGGGACCACACACTTATGAGCACGCACCCCACCCCACCCCGGCTCAGGCTCGGACTAGTGTGAGAATCGATGATGAGCGGTATTTTATATGCATAAAAGTTTGTCTTTGATAACTCGTCGTTGTAGTCGCGTAAAAATCCATCAAACAGATAATTTAACCGAAACTCAAGGTGCATCTCGGGTCAAACACGGGGAGGCGAACGTTTGATCAAAAACTGCGTTGGATTTATTGTCACGAAGTAGATTAGCTGGTTGAAATTAATCTACTAGTTATTCTAGTTAAAGAATAATTAATGGAAAGGAGAGATCGGATATTACATAGAAAAGAGAGAGAGAGAGAGAGACTGAACCAACGTTTGATAACCATATAATGTCATTACATCTACTTGCCACACTAGAAAGCTGTAAATCTACACTAGAAAGTGAAAAAGAGAAGGGGGCGAGAAGTTATCTGCTTGGAGGACGAGTCGCATTGACGAAGCGCCCAAACGACGGTGGTGAGATGTTGGACGAAGGAGGATGAAGCTGGAGGATGGAGGACGGAGCAGGGCGACGTTCCAACGGGATCTGCTTCCCGAATGGTGGTGAGAGGACAACCGCAAGCACTCAATGAATAGGGGTGAGAAGATAGAAAAATTAGCTTTATAACTCTAATGGAGCATCCCGAGTTTGGGACAAGCTCGTAGAGCTTTGCTGGAGGTGAGAGAAGAAAGGAAGGGATTAAGAATGAGGTGGTAGGGTTGGCCTTATATAGTGGTAGGAATGGGGGCATAAAGGTCATTTTAAAGTTTTACAAAATAAATGTTGGGGTCTTTAGTGACAAATATAAAGTCACCAAAGACCCACGTCGTTAAAGCAAGTCTGCACCCTCGTCTCTTTGCCTTCAACTGTTGATGTAAACACATTTACACTACTTAAAATGTCTATTTATGCATGTTCTTAAGCATAGGATTGCATTTCATGATATAAATATTGCATAACATGCATCATCTCGCATTTAGAGTAGTTTGAATAAAATGGAGGTTAATTGTCTCCTTTTATGTGCTTGGACAGGGCAAACATTTTATCGGGGCCTCGGATCAAAGATCCAACCGTATGGATGTGATCAGGGCGACGATTGGAGTTCAACGACTCCAAGATCGCCCTAATCAGGCATCCATAGCATCAGATAGAGATCGGGGAACCCTAGAAGATCAAGGGCCAGGATGGTGTAAATCTGCACTTCAGATGACAAATCCGACCACACGGATGAATTCGGATCGACGATCGTAGCCCAACGACACAAAAATCGAGTCAATCAACATCCATGGCACCATCTACAACTTCCAGAAGATGGACGGCCAAGATGGAGCCACGTGGTGCCATCTCAACCGCCCAAACGACCTCTTGCATTTTGTGAAGGCTCCCGCCCGATCGCTCTCCGCCGTCAGATGGATATCCAACGGCTGTGGCCGCCCGGCGCTTAAAACGTGCGCTCGACCATCAGCGCCCCGCAGCGCAGCGGTCGAGCGCGCTTACGCGAGCGCGTGGCGCGGGTTCGAGCCGCAGTGAGGGGATTGAAGGCGCGGGTAATTGAGGCACGTGGAGCGTCGGATGGAGATCGTGCGGTCACGGGCGCCCGATAGCGCCGACGCGCGATTGGATGCCCCGAGTAACGCGCGATTGCACACGCAGGTGGGCGGGTTGCAACGGGCGCGGACGCGATTTCAGCCGTCCGATTTCGCGATCAGGCGGCTGAAAAGCGCTGGACGTGTGCGAGCGTTGAGGAGCGGGTAGCCGAGGAGGCGCGCGTGGGCGAGGCGACGACGGCCAATTCGGGGCTTTAGTGACGGATTTATCCATCACTAAAGATCGCTTATTTATTATTTTAAAGGTGTAATGTCCATTTTGCCCCCACTCCATGCAACTATAAAAGGAGACCCCCTCCATATGAAATTCTCATCCCTCCTTTCTCCTCTCTACCCCTCCAAAGCTCAAAAGAAGCTTGTCCCACACCCGGGATGCTTCTTGCGAGATAAAGTCCAATTTTCGTTCCTCTTCGGAAGTGGATCCCACGACGATGACGGCGTGCTGCTTCGTTCCCGTTCTTCTGATTCGTCCTCCTTCATCCTGCTTCATTCTCCTTCATCCAGGCGTCGTCCCGTCCGGCTCGTCCTCCAAGCAACCGTCGAGGAGGATTTCTCTCTCCCTATTCTTTTTACCGCTTTCTAGTATAGATTTACTGCTTTCTAGATTAATCTACTCGTCCTCCAAGCGACCGTCGAGGAGGACATTTCTCCCTCCATTCTTTTAATGCTTTCTAGAGTAAATTTATCACTTTCTAGAGTAATTATTTTATGCTTTCCAGTTGTAATGAACAATCTCTTCAATGCAAAAATTCCTTATTTATTCTACATCTCATTTTGATTTCTCTGTGTAATATTCTCTTTCTCTCTTACTCTCTCTCTCTTCTATTTATTGTAAATAATTAGATAGTACTAAATTGAATTATTCTGTAACAAATAAAAAGAAACACGTAGTTTTTAAATCAAACATCCGCCTCCCTATGTTCGACCCGGAATTTTAATTTCGGTATAAATTTTATTTGTTGAACACGAATTCTTCGCTTTCGAACTACAACGACAGGTTTTCCAAAATCGAACATGTTAGCGTAGGTTCGTAAATGTTCAACATTTTGGTGCCGTTACCGGGGAGGCAACGATATTTGATTTCTCTTCGCATTTTGTAACTTACAAATCATTTACCTCACTTTTCTCCTTTCTTATTGTAATTGCAGGTACTCTTTTGAGGCAAGCAAAAGCGGTAGATTGGAGTAAAGTGCTGTAGAAGGTTTTGTGAGTTACCCCCCACCTCCCACCCATTAGATTTCATTTCATCACATAATAATTCAAACATCAATCAACCTAAGTGCTTTTATAAACTCTAAGGTTAGATTATTTGTTGTTTGACACCCATACTCACCCCAACCCCCACATTAAAAAGAAAAAAAAAATCTCACAACGGTACACAACCTCATCTGATTTTCAAACTCAACCGGTAAACCAATCTTAGGAGCCGGTACACACAACCAAATACATAATTGAGTAGAAATCAGATTAGGTAATCATTTGTGTGCCTAATTAAGTGGTGCAACAGGCCAATTGTTTGAGTTGATTGGGCCGCACCACTTCAAATAAAATCAACTCATCAAGTAGCTGCCAATTAGGTTCAACTCTTAGGGATTTACCAGGCACTCCACATTCTTTTTAAACTTTAAAGGAAAACATCTTCACCCGTGCTTGCAAAACCTGGTGTGCTAATGAAACTTGATTGAAAACACCTAAAGTTGAATCCTAAAAGCTACTAAGCAAGATTTGAACCTTAAAATTCACCACATCAAAAATAATCTTGCTTGAAAACCACTGGTTGTGCACTCACACATGAATCAATCAATCATTAAGGGCACAACCCATTTAAAGGACCCATCACATTCCAAAGCACATTCAAACCTAGCCCTAAATAAAACAGAGTAGACGTTGGCCTTAAGGATTGGACTCGCTCTTCATAACCCAGATCGAGATTATTTTCGATTAGTCTGTTTCTACTGTTCAATCTGATGTCTAGCTAGGGGAGCAGAGTCAAACGATCGCGACTAGGGGGTACACTAGGAACCGGAGGTGCAAGCCGAAGGAAGAACCTTCTCCCCAGTTCCTCCTTCTAACTGGTTGGATTGAACAGACAGAAGTAGATCAAATCGTTCCTTTATCTCAAGATGGGTTTTGAAAGTCTGTAGGTCGTTAGGCTAACCTATTTAAGGATAGGTTTGATTGTTTGTATTGCAGGGCACCTTTCTTCCTCCCGTGTATCATGAATCCTTCCACATATTTCACGCATTCCCGCTCTTTCCCTCCTGTTGTAAATTATCCTCAACATGACGATTATCCCAACTCATATTGTAATCAACCATCAGTTAGTTGGGATAATTCGGATTGGGGATACAATTCCGGACCCCCGTGTTTAGGGTCTAACCCTGAATACTTTGATTCTGATTTCTATCCTTCTCAGAGCTACATCGATTATAGATCGTCTTCCTTTCATGAACAGCATAATACGATCTACAATCAAGAAGGATACACCGATCCTTACCCATCCTCTGATTTCACTGCCTTTAGGTCATCACCATCTTTTCAACAATCTGAAATGACCTATTATCAGGAAGGGTATAACGAATCTCAATTCGTTAATTCCCCCGCATTGAGCCCAAACCCGCCCAACCCTGAACCAACTCTTTTGGTTCAGGTTAACCAGGTTCAAGATAAGGTTCTGGCTAACTTGAGGAATATCATTCAATCTTTAGAAGTTCAGCCAATACCTTGCATTGAGAGATTGGAGCCCCTAATTGAAATGATTGATGATTTAAATAAGTCTTTGTTGGATTGGCTCCAGGATGTTAAGGATAAGAACCCGGGTGAGTTTCTACTTGGGAAATTAGCAAAATTGAGGATGAGATTTGTGGTTGCTTTGATTCAATCTTGGAATAATTCCCAGGATGAACCCTCTTCAGGAAAGCTAATGATAGAACCCACTCAGGCACTTGTTGGGGGGGACACGTGTTACGAGGCAGACCAGATTGAATTAAAGCAACCAATTAAAGATGATCTGATTTCTTCACCAGAGATCCCTGAGCTGGGTTACGAGGAAACGTATGTCTCCTTGGAACACAAAGTGACAAATGATTTTGGGACATACATTGATACGGACCCTGATGGTGAAGATTCAAGTTGCGAAGTCTAACGCGAGTTTTCTGAACACGATTTCTGTGAGACGATTGGGCCTGAGGAATCTGATAGATCAATTGATAGCCCAATAACTAAGAACACTGATCTTATTAGGGCACACATTACGGATCCAGAATCGCATTTTCTGGAAGAATCAATTCAATGCCCTGATTATCACTTACACCCTGTTGAGCTTATTGATGATTCTAATTCTGAGATAATTAGACCCAAGTCAATTTTGATTTTGCCACATCATTTAGACTTGGAGATTTCAGACGGGGTGATGAATATACAAGAGGTCCTGGAATTTGATATGCTGAATGAGGAGGATAGGAGCTGGGAAGTGTTGATTTGGGAAATTAATTTTGGAGGAAATGGTAGATTGAGTCGAAGGATTCCTTTTAAGCTGAAACTATTAAATCAGAACCCTTACGACATTTGTTTCGAGGATGTCAAACCCAAGCACACATTCAACGATTATCCTTTTGAGCTTCAATTCTCTGTAACCCGACTTTTTGGTCTTGGGTTGCATCCTCATAAATCGCAGGCCCGACCCCACTTACATTCTGATTTTAGGTTTTGGGTAATTTTTATCCAGAACCTAAGATATTCTCGATTATGGGGGATGGGTCTGCACCACAATCTGGTCCACATCTGTGGACCGCTGTTGATAGGTCGGAGGATTCTTCTATTTATATTAATTCTGACCTACACTTGTGAATTCTTCATTTCTTTTCTTTGTACAGTGTGCCTAGCTGAAGGCACTAAACTTAGCACTTATACAGTTCTTTTTCATTTTAATCTTGGAGCAGACCTGATATTCACGCAATTCAGGTGCTTTCTTCGCTTTTCCACTCTGTTTCATGTCTTTTTAATACAATGAGGACATTGCATTAGATAGGCATGGGGGGTGGATATTTATCTCTGAATTCATTCGTCAGCTTCGTAGATTTGTTTTATTTTGATTAGAAAAAAAAATCGAAATTAGAAAAGAGAATTTGGGTTTAAGAAAATTTTCAGTCTTAGGAAAAACTATATTAAGATCTGAACACAAAGACCCTTCAGGTCGTTGAACTTAATCAGCCCGTGTATCCACTAAAATGTGGATTTGTTTTTCGAGTTCTCACCAACTTGAATTTTATTTTAATTGGAGTAAATAAGTTTGGGTGATAAGTACACGACTTATCAACCCGCCCTCTGATTTTAGGGAATTTCGAGTCTTAAGCATCTACACACTTTCTTTGCACTGACTCGTTGTTCGGCGATTTTTACGGAAATTGGATAGCTAATGAACCTTCTAGGGTGATATGGCTGGCAAGTTATCGTGGGTAACAGCCCATAGGTAGGTTGTCCAGAGCCCAGTCACTGGACCTTTCTCTTTCTCCTGCCTTAGGTAAATCTTAGACCAGGGAAGCCACCTACTTAAAAAAAGAAAAAAAAAATCAAAAAGGAGAAAAGAAGAAAAAAATAAGCCACACTTCGCCGCACAAGTATGGCTGGCAAGTTGTCGGTGGTAACAGCTCATCGACCGGTTGTCCAGAACCCAGCTCAGTAAATGCACTAAAAATTCCCAAAACACTTAGGAAGAAGCGGAGAAGTAGAATAAACCGGGGAGATATACACTTGATTCACCCTTGTGTTGACCCCGTTAAAAAATAAGAGTAGGGAGAAAGCTACCGGTTGTAAAGATACACCTTTAGGCAGAATTCTTTTTGAGGTCACCTAGAGGCGTAGAAATCCGAAGACCGTTCTAACTGCCGGTCAACGAGTCTATCACAATCACAATAAGATGCTTAAAACTTAGGGTTCTCATCAAATCTTGGGTGAGTTGAATGGCCGTAGAAAGCCACTCTTAAACCCTAAAATTTGAAAATCCAAAAAAATTAGAAAAGAGTAAAAAGAGAAAAAGAAATTTTTCTTTGAATAAGACGAGGGCTTGAGGCGGTCTGCATTTTGACTGATACCCGGGCACTGTTGTGTCTTTGAAAGTTCAGTTCCTAAGTAGATAATTTCTTAATGATTGAAAATAACTCAGGTCCAAATAATCTAACCTAATTCTTTTATAAATAGCATATAGTTTTTGCTAGGGACTAGCAAAAGATAGGCATGGGGGTATGATGTAAACACATTTACACTACTTAAAATGTCTATTTATGCATGTTCTTAAGCATAGGATTGCATTTCATGATATAAATATTGCATAACATGCATCATCTCGCATTTAGAGTAGTTTGAATAAAATGGAGGTTAATTGTCTCCTTTTACGTGCTTGGACAGGGCAAACATTTTATCGGGGCCTCGGATCAAAGATCCAACCGTATGGATGTGATCAGGGTGACGATTGGAGTTCAACGACTCCAAGATCGCCCTAAACAGGCATCCATAGCATCAGATAGAGACCGGGGAACCCTAGAAGATCAAGGGCCAGGATGGTGTAAATCCGCACTTCAAATGACAAATCCGACCGCACGGATGAATTCGGATCGACGATCGCAGCCCAACAACACAAAAATTGAGTCAATCCGACATCCGTGGCACCATCTACAACTTCCAGAAGATGGACGGCCAAGATGGCGCCACGTGGTGCCATCTCAGCCGCCCAAACGGCCTCTTGCATTTTGTGAAGGCTCCCGCCCGATCGCTCTCCGTCGTCAGATGGAGATCCAACGGTTGTGGCTGCCCGACGCTTAAAATGTGCGCTCGACCATCCGCGCCACGCAGCGCAGCGGTCGAGCGCGCTTACGTGAGCGCAGGGCGCGGGTTCGAGCCGCGGTGAGGGGATTGAAGGCGCGGGTAATTGAGGTGCGTGGAGCGTCGAATGGAGATCGTGCGGTCGCGGGCGCCTGATAGCGCCGACGTGCGATTGGACGCCCCGCGTAACACGCGATCGCACGCGCAGGCGGGCAGGTTGCAGCGGGCGCGGACACGATTTAAGCCATCCGATCTCGCTATCGGACGGCTGAAAAGTGCTGGACATGCGCGAGCATTGAGGAGCGGGCAGCTTAGGAGGCACGCGTGGGTGCGGCGACGACGGCCACGTCGAGGCTTTAGTGACGGATTTATCCGTCACTAAAGACCCCTTTTTTATTATTTTAAAGATGTAATGTCCATTTTGCCCCCACTCCTTGCAACTATAAATGGAGACCCCCTCCATATGAAATTCTCATCCCTTCTTTCTCCTCTCTACCCCTCCAAAGCTCAAAAGAAGCTTGTCCCACACCCAGGATGCTTCTTGCGAGATAAAGTCCAATTTTCGTTCCCCTTCGGAAGTGGATCCCGCAACGACGACGGCATGCTGCTTCGTTCCCGTTCTTCTGATTCATCCTCCTTCGTCCCACTTCGTTCTCCTTCGTCCAGGCGTCGTCCCGTCCGGCTCGTCCTCCAAGCAACCGTCGAGGAGGATTTCTCTCTCCCTATTCTTTTTACCGCTTTCTAGTATAGATTTACTGCTTTCTAGATTAATCTACTCGTCCTCCAAGCGACCGTCGAGGAGGACATTTCTCCCTCCATTTTTTTAATGCTTTCTAGAGTAAATTTATCGCTTTCTAGAGTAATTATTTTATGCTTTCCAGTTGTAATGAACAATCTCTTCAATGCAAAAATTCCTTGTTTATTCTACATCTCATTTTGATTTCTCTGTGTAATATTCTCTTTCTCTCTTACTCTCTCTCTCTCTCTTCTATTTATTGTAAATAATTAGATAGTACTAAATTGAATTATTCTGTAACAAATAAAAAGAAACGCGTAGTTTTTAAATCAAACGTCCGCCTCCCAGTGTTCGACTCGGAATTTTAATTTCGGTATAAATTTTATTTATTGAACACGAATTCTTCGCTTTCGAACTACGACAGGTTTTCCAAAAGCGAACACGTTAGCGTAGGTTCGTAGCATTCAACATGCGTGCTATAATTTGTTCACTCTAACCTACATGCATAATGATGCAAGATATGCAATATTTATAATGATGATTACTTCTATAGACCTAGGACTTAAATAAATAAGTATTTTAGGCTAATTAGATGTGTGCACATCACACCCCATGCCTATCTTTTACTGGTCCCTTGCAAAACTACATGCAATTTATAAAAGAATTAGGATCAAATTTCTTAGGCAAAAGTTATTTTTCAACACTAGGAAATTTTTACTAAGACCTAACTACAGAGACACGAAAGTGCCCGGGTGTCTGCCAAAATGCAGACCGCCAAGCCCTCACTTTATTTAAAAGTAAAAGCATCTTTCTCTTTTTCTTTTTCTTTTTCTTTTTCTTCTTGTCTAAATTTTTTGGATTTTTGAGTTTAGAGTTTCGGGGCAGCTTTCTACGGCTACCCAATTCACTCAAGACTCGGAAAGAACTCTAAGTGCTAAGCAGCTTTTCATGTGAAGTGATAGACTCACTAATCGAAAATTAGAACGAACTTCTGGTTTCTACACCCCTAGGTAACCTTAAAAGAAAGTTTTTGCCTAGAGGTGTATCTATCCGATCGGTAGCTTTCTTCCTACTTTTTATTTTTATGGGGTCAACACAAGGGCGAATCCAGTGTATATCTCCCCGACTTATTCTACTTCTCTGCTTCTTCCTAAGTGTTTGGAATTAAACGTGCATTTTTTTGAGCTGGGTTCTGGACAACCGACCGACAAGCTGTTACCACCAACTTGCTAGTTGTATTCATGTAGTGAAGTGTGGCTTATTTCTTTTTTTTCTTTTTTTCTATTTCTTTTTCTTTTCTTTTTGGGTATTTTTTTTTTCTTTTTTTTTATTTTAAGTAGGTGGCTTCCCTGATCTACAATTTACCTAAAGGCAGCAAAAAGAGAATAGTCGTGTGGCTAGGCTCTGGACAACCGACCAATGAGCTATTACCACTAACAACTTGTCAGCCATACCACTCCAGAAGGTTTATTAGCTACTCAATTTTCGTTAAAATCGTCCAAAAGTGAGTCAATGCAAAGAGTGCATAGATGCTTAGGCTTAAAGTCCCCTCAAATCAGAGGATGGGTTGATAAGTCATGTACTTATCACCCCAACTTATTTAACCAAATAGAAATGAATTCAAAATAGTGAGGACTCGAGAAACAAATCCACATTTTAGTGGATAGCCGGGCTAATTAAGCTCAAAGACCTTAAGGATCTAAATGTTCAGGTCCTGTCATATCATTCCCTAAAGTTGAAAAATTCTAATGCCCGAGCTCTCTTTTCCTAATTTAATTTTTTTTTAAATAAAAAGAATCTACAGAGCTACAAAATGATTCCGAGATGAATGTCCACCCCCCCATTGATGTGGGAAATACGTGATTTGTTCAATGATGTAATTAGTGTAGTTGCAATGCGTAAATCCATAATCAAACTTTTACATATATAATACCTAGATAATAGAGTATCTAGGGTAGTCCAAGGAGGCCAATTTTTTAGTCACAAAGAATAGGTTCTCTCACTTGCTTCTCAAATCAGCACATATATTTTTGTAATTTTCGTTTTGTTATTTTTATAGTTTTGGAAATTATCGGGATTGATGCGAAGATTAATTATGCTACAACTCACACTAAGTGACAAGAAGAGAGCCTTTTCTTCTAAGCTCACCCTAGGCAAGTGTGTCTAGGGTAATTAGAAGAAGAAGGTGTGGTGCACTAAGCTACTAAAAGCATGAAAAACATATTAACATAAAAATAGAAATTGGAAGGCAAATTGAAATCTTGCATTACTAGAATTTGGAGTACATGTAGAGGAATGCTTCTTGCAATAACAATAAACTACTAGCTAATACAAAATGTAAAGTAGAAGATAAAGAAGAGAGGGATCCTCTGGCAGAAGTTCTGGATGGCTCTTGCTCCAAGTGTGGTTGCCCCACCCTTGAGAAGAGTTCTCCTTAGCTTCTTCTTCCTCCTCCAAGCTGTCTCCTCAAGGTGGGCGTCAACCACCTTGTTCCTCCTCTTGACTAGCTGTCCCCTCTATGTAGACGACCTTCTCCTCTGCGTGGCACAAAGGAGAAGAAGGAAAGGGATAAGCCACCAAGGGGGTAGGTTGGTTGCACTCTTGATCTTCTTCTCTTCTATTTCTTCCTTAGCATGGGATATGGGGGAGTAATGGTGGACCTAACTAATGGAGAAGATATTTTTGGGTGGTGGTTTGATGGAGTATATATAGGAATGGAGAGGGGAGTTGGCGTGACTCTTGGATGTAGGGCTAGGATTGGTTTTGGTGGGTAGTTGGTGTTGAGAGCGGAAAACTACGCGATCAAAGTTGGTTTCGAAAAACCCGTTGTTGTAGTTCGATTTGCGAAGAAATCCGTCAACAGATAAATTTATACCAAAATTTTAAGAATTCTATGTCAAACACAGGGAGGCAGACGTTCCATTTAAAACTGCATTTGTTTAATTGTCACGAAGCAGATTAGTTAGTCGAGTTGAATATAAACTAACTATTTACTTAAAGAATAAAGAATAGAAGACAGAGAGAGAATATTACAAATAAAGACAATAGAGAGATAGAATAAACATGGAATTCATTATCACAAGTTGATGTTCATTACAATTAAAACTATCCACTATACTAGAAAGCAGGAAATCTACACTAGAAAGCAGGAAATCTATTCTAGAAAGCAGTAAAAGAGAAGATAGAGAGAAGTTATCCTCCTCGACGATTGCTTGGAGGACGAGCCGGCTGGGACAATGCTTGAAAGATGGGGGATGAAGCAGGAAGAAGGAGGATGAAGCAGGAAGAAGCGGGAATGAGGCAGCACATCGTTGTCATCGCGAGATCCACTTTCGGAACGGGATGAGAAAATTGGATTTTGGCTTTAGAATAGCATCCTTGGTGTGGGACAAGCTTTCCTTGAGTTTTGGAGAGGGAGAGAGGTGAAGGAAGGGATGAAGAAGAAGAGGAGGTCGGGTCTCCTTTTATAGTTGTAGGAATTGAGGGCAAATTTGTCATTTGAAGCTTAAAGCATTAAAACCAGGTCTTCAATGATGGATTTATCCATCACTAAAGGTCTGATCGTGGCCGACGTGCACGTGCCACGCGTGCCTCCCCGCCTGCTGCGCTCATAATGCATGATCACGTACTTTAAATCTTAGCCGTCTGATCGCTAGATCGGACGACTCAGATTTCTCCTCGCACACGCCGTTATCTAGCCTTAACCATGTGCCCGAGTGCGATCGGACGTGCGCACTGTGCGTCAAATCATGCGTACGCACTATTGGATGATCCGACCCACCCGCAGCCGATCGCATGGTCGTGATTAAACGCTTGAGCGCTGCGGATGGCGAGTCGAACATGCATCGTGTGCTTGCACAACGCCGTTCAACCGCTGTGCTAGCGACGCGCTTTGTCGCGGTTACGAATTACACGCGCGCGCTTCACTACCGTTGGATCAAGATCCAATGGCCCAGATCATGCCTCACCACACCTTTAGAAGATGGAGAGCGGTGCTGCAGCTGATTTGGGCGGCCGTGATGGCACCACGTGGCGCCATCTTGGCCGTCCATCTTCTGCGAGTTGTAAATGATGCCACGGATGTCAGATTGGATCGATTTTTATGCCATTAGGCTGCGATCATCGATCCGAATCCATCCGTGTGGTTGGATTTGTTGTCTGAAGTATGGATTGGCACCATCTTGGCCCTTGATCTTTTGGCTTCCTCGGTCTCTATCTGGTGCCACAGATGTCCGATCAGGGTGATCTTGGAGTCGTTGAACTCCAATCGTCACCCTGATCAAATCCATATGGTTGAATCTTCGATCCAAGGGCCTGATTAAAAATTGCCCTGTCCCTAACCATAAAAGGAGATAATCACTATATAATTTATACAATTTGTCCTAAATGCATGATTATGCATGTTATGCAATATTTACAATGCATAATGCTACTATGACACTAAGAACATGCATTAATAGACATTTTTGGCTATTTAGATGTATGCACATCACAACCCCATGCCTATCTTTTGCTAGTCCTTAAAAAAAACTACATGCTATTTATAAAAGAATTAGGGTTGGATTACTTGGGCAAAAGTCATTTTCAACATTAAAAAATTTTTACTTAAGACCTTAACTTTCAAAGACAACAACGCCCAGGTATCTACCAAAATGCAGACTGCCTTAAGCCCTCGCCTAATTCAAAGAAAGATCTCTTTTTCTCCTTTTCTTCTTTTCTAATTTTTCTTTTTTGGTTTTTTGAGTTTAGGGTTACAGAGTGGCTTTCTACGGCCACTCAACCCTCCCAAGACTTGATGAGAACCCTAAATTCTAAGCATCTTTTTGTGAAAGTGATAGACTCGTTGATCGTCAATCAGAATGGACATCAAGTTTCTACGCCCTTAGGTAACCTTAAAAAGAATTCTGTCTAAAGGTGTATCTATACGATCGATAGCTTTCTCCCTACTTTTCTTTTTATGGGGTCAACACAAGGGTGAATCCAGTGTATATCTCCCCAACTTATTCTACTTCTCCGCTTCTTCCTAAGTGTTTTAGGAATTTCATGTGCATTTCTTGAGCTGGGTTCTGGACAACCTAGCAATGGGCTGTTACCCACAATAACTTGCCAGCCATACTCGTGCAGTGAAGTGTGGCTTATTTTTTTTTTAAGTAAGTGGCTTCCCTGGTCTAAGATTTACCAAAAAGTAGTAGGAAAAGAATGGTCTAGTGCTAGGTTCTGGACAACCTACCTATGGACTGTTACCTACGATAACATGCCAGCCATACCACCCTAAAAGGTTCATTAGCTACCCAATTTTCATTGAAATCGTCAAGCAATGAGTCAGTGCAAGTAGTGTGTAGATGCTTAGACTTAAAGTTCCCTCAAATCAGAGGGCGGGTTGATAAGTCATATGCTTATCACCCAAACTTATTTAATAAAATTGAAATAGAATTTAGGATGGCGAGGACTCGATAAACAAATCTACATTTTAGTGGATACCCAGCTGATTAAGCCCAATGACCTGAAGGGTCCTAGTGTTCAAATCCTACTGTAACATTTCCTAAGATTGAAAAGTCCTAATGCCCAAGTAAACTTTCCTAATTCAAAATTTTTATTTTATTATTATTATTTTTTAAAATAAAGCAAAAGAAAACAAAAAGAATCTACGGAGCTAACAAAATAACTCAATGATGAATATCCAGCCCCCCATGCCTATCTAATGCAATGTCCTCATTGTATTAAAAGGACATGAAATAGAGTGGAATAGAAAACCCCTAAATTGCATGAATAATGGGTCCGCTCCGAGATGAAAAGAACCTATATATGTGCTGAAGTTAGTGTCTTCAACTAGGCACCATATACAAATAAAGAAGAAACAAATTATTCATAGGTGCAGGTCAGAATCAAAATAAAAAGATTCACATCACGACCTGCCAGCAGATGTCCACAGATGTGGACTAGATTGTAGTGTAGACCCATACCCCATGGTCGAGTATATCTAAGGTTCTGGATAAAAATTACCCAGAACCTGAGATCAGTATGCAAGAAAGGTCGAGCCTGCAATTTGCGAGGATGCAATCCAAGACCAAAAAGTCGAATAACGGAGAGATCAAGCTCAAAAGGATAATTAATGAATGTTTTCTTGGGTTGAACATCCTCTGAGAAGATGTCATAAGGGTCTCGGTAGAAAGGTGATTTTAGACAAATTTGAACCCTTAGACTCGGTCTTTCGTTTCCTCATGAATTAACTTCCCATATCATTATTTTCCACTTTCTATCCTTCGTAATCAAAAGTTCAAATTCCGGGACCTCCTGCATATTAATCACCCTGTCTGAATTTTCCAAGTCTAAAAGATTTGACTGAATCAGAAAGGACTTGGGTTTAGTGATTTCAAAATCAAAATCGTCAGTAAACTTTATGGGGTGTGATTGACGATAGGGGCTATGAATTGAATCCTTCAAAATAGGATCTGAATCTGTCATGCGAGCCCCAACAGGATCAAATTCCTCAATTTTAGGGCCATCAAATGATTTATCAAATTCCTCAGGCCCAGTTGTCTCACTAAAATCATGTTCTGTAAACTCATGTAAGACTTTGCATAATGATTCTTCACCTTCAGAATCAAAGAAATCTGAATCCACATTAATGTATGTCTCAAACTCATCAATCACTTTCTGATCAATGGAGATATACTTTTCCTCGTACCCTGGCTCAGGGATCTCCGGTGAAGAAATCAAATCATCCTTATTTGATTTCTCTAGAAAAACTTGGTCAAACGTAATCTCGTAACTCGTGTCCCCCCAACAGGTGCCTAAGCGGGTTTTGATCTTGGTTCTCATGAAGGGGGTTCATCTTGGGAATCATCCCAAGATTGAACTAAAGCAACCACAAATCTCATCCTCAATTTCAATAATTTCCCAAGTAGAAACACGCCCAAGTCCTTATCCTTAACATCCTAGAGCCAATCCAACAGATACTTGTTCAGATCATCAATCATTTCAATCAGGGGCTCTAATTCTTCAGTGCAAGATGTTGCTGAGCTTCAAAAGATTGTATAGTATCCCTCAAGTTAGCCAACACCTTTTCTTGGACCTAGTTAACTTGAACCACATGATTTGGTTCAGGGTTTGGTGGGTTTGAGTTTAGTGCATCAGAATCAACGAATTGAGGATCTTGATACCCTCCCTAATAATAGGTCATTTCTGGTTGTTCATAAGATGGTGATGACCTAAAGGCAGTGTATTCAGGGAACGGGTAAGGATCAGTGTATCCTTCTTGATTGTAGATCATAGTAGGTTGTTCAAATGAGGGCGATGATCTAACATTAGTGTAGCTTGAAGAAGGATAAGAATCAAAATCGTGGTGTCCAGGGTTAAACCCTGAACACAGAGGTCCGGAACTGTATTCCCAATCAAGATTATCCCAACTAGAAGATGGATGAGAATAAGTCTGGTTGGAATAATAATCATTTTGGAAATAAGATGTATTAGAAGGATAAGAATGGGAAAGAGTGTAGAATGTGGAAGGATTCATAATGGAATGGGAGGAAGAAAGGTGCCCTGCAATACAAACAAACAAACCTGTCCTTAAGTAGTCTAGCCTAAAGACCTACAGACTCCCAAAACCCATCTTGAGATAAAGAATTGATTTGATCTACTTCTTTCCGATTAATCCAACTAGTTAAAGGGAGGGACTGGGGAGAAGGTTCTTCCTTTGGCTTACGCCTCAGGTTCCTAGTGTATCCCCTAGCCGCGATCGTTTGATTATGCTCCCCTAGCTAGACATCAGTTTGAACGGTAGATATAGACTAATCAAAAATAATCTCGATCTGGGCTCCGAAGGTAAGTCCAATCCTTAAGGCCAACGTCTACTCTGTTTTAATTAAGGTTAGGTTTGAATGTGCTTTGGAATGTAATGGGCCCTTTATCTAGGTTGTTCCCTTAATGATTGATTGATATATGTGTGCATGCACAACCAGTGGTTTTCAAGCAAGATTATTGTTGGATGTGGTGAATTTTAGGGTTCAAATCTTGTTTAGCGGCTTTTATGATTCAACTTTAAGCATATTCAATCAAGTTCAGTTGGCACACCAGGTTTTAAAAGTACAGGTAAAGATGCTTTCCTTTGAAACTTAAAAGAATGTGGAGTGCCTGGTAAATCCCTAAAAGTTGAACCTATGTGGCAGCTACTTAATGAGTTGGTTTTAGTTAAAGTGGTGCAGCCCAAACAACTCAAACAATTGGCCTGATGCACCACTCAGTTAGGCACAGAAATGATTACCTAATCTGATTTCTACTCAATTATGTGTTTGAGTGTGTGTACCGGTTCCAAAGATTAGTTTACCGATTGAATTTGAAAATCAGAAGAGGTTGTGTACCTCAGTGAGAGATTTTTTTAAAAATTTTTCTTTTATATGTGAAGGGTGAGGCAGGTGTAGGTGTCAAACAAACAATCAAAACTAACCTTAAAGTTTATGTAGGCTCCTAGGTTAATTAGGGTTTGTGTTATTAGGTGATGGAATGAAATCTAGTGGGTAGGGAGGTGGGGGTAAATTTACAAACCCTTCAACAACACTTTACTCCAATCTACCGCTTTTGCTCACCTCGTGAGAGTATCTGCAATCACAATAAAAGAGGAGAAAAGTGAGGTAAAAGATAAGCAAGGCGAGAAAATGAGAAAAATCAAAGAGCGTTGCCTCCCCGGCAACATCGTTAAAATGTTGAGAGCGGAAAATTACGTGATTGAAGTTGGTTTCGGAAAACCCATCATTGTAGTTCGATTTGAGAAGAAATCCATCAACAGATAAATTTATACCGAAATTTTAAGAATTCTATGTCAAACACAGGGAGGCAGACGTTCCATTTAAAATGACATTTGTTTAATTGTCACAAAGCAGATTAGTTAGTCAAGTTGAATCTAAACTAATTATCTACTTAAAGAATAAATAATAGAAGACAGAGAGAGAATATTACAAATAATGACAAAAGAGAGATAGAATAAACATGGAATTCATTATAACAAGTTGATGTTCATTACGATTACAACTATCCACTACACTAGAAAGCAGAAAATCTACATTAGAAAGCGGGAAATCTATTCTAGAAAGCAGTAAAACAGAAGATAGAGAGAACTTATCCTCCTTGACAACTGCTTGGAGGATAAGCCGGACGGGACGACGCCCGGAAGATGGGGAATGGAGCGGGAAGGAGGACGAGGCAAGATGAAGCGGGAACGAGGAAACATGTCGTCGTCGTCGCGGGATCCACTTTCGGAACGGGGATGAGAAAATTGGATTTTAGCTCTAGAATCGCATCCCGGGTGTGGGACAAGCTTTTTTTGAGCTTTGGAGAGGGAGAGAGGTGAAGGAAGGGATGAAGAAGAAGTTGAGGTCGGGTCTCCTTTTATAGTAGTAGGAATTGAGGGTAAATTTTTCATTTCAAACTTAAAGCATTAAAATCAGGTCTTTAATGATGGATTTATCTGTCACTAAAGGTTTGATCATGGCCGATGTGCATGCACCGCGCGCGCCTCCCCACCAGTCGCACTCATAATGCACGCTCACATACTTTCGCAATCGGACGACTCAGATTTCTCCTCGTGCGCACCTTTGTCTGCACCTAACCACACGCCCATGTGCAATCGGGCGTGCGCACTATGCGTCAGATCACGCGTGCGCGCTATTGGATGATCCGAGCTGCCCGCAGCCGATCGCACGGTCACAATTAAATGCTCGCGTGCTGTGGATGGCGAGTGGAACGCGCGTCGCCCACTCGCGCAACGTCGCTCGACCACTGTGCTAGCGGCACGCTTTGCGTGGTTAGGAATTAAGCATGCGCGCTTTGCGGCCATTGGATCAAGATCCAACGACCCAGATCACGCCTCATCGTGCATTCAAAAGATGGGGAGCAATGCTGTGGCTGATTTGGGTGGTTGTGATTGCACCACGTGGTGCCATCTCGGCCGTCCATCTTCTAGGTGTTGTAGATGGTGCCACGGATGTCAGATTAGACCAATTTTTATGCCGTTAGGCTGCGAATATTGATCTGAATCCATCCGTGCGGTCGAATTTGTTGTCTGAAGTGCGGATTGGCACCATCTTGGCCCTTAATATTTAGGCTTCCTCGATCTCTATCTGGTGCTACGGATGTCCGATCAAGGCGATCTTGGAGTCGTTGAACTCCAATCGTCGCCCTGATCTGATCCGTACGGTTGGATCTTTGATCCAAGGCCTCGATTAAAAATCGCCTTGTCCCTGACCATAAAAGGAGATAATTATTATACAATTTATACAATTTTTCCTAAATGCATGATTATGCATGTTATGCAATATTTAAATGCATAATGCTACTATGACACAAAGAAGATGCATTAATAGACATTTTTGGCTATTTAGATGTATGCACATCGGTTGGTGATCCTATGGCTAAGGAGGGTTGGCGCCAACCCAAGGGTCACATAGGTGGTGGTTGTGGGTGGTTGCTACCCTTGGTGACCTTTGGTTTTGGTGCCAAAATGGGCCTTCTAGAAGGGGGCTTTTTGAAGGGAAAAATGGAGGGTGGTGATGACATTTAAGGGTGGATGGATGGTTGAGATGGAAGGATTTTTGGAGGGAAAAATGGTGCCAAAAGGGAGGTGGTTGGAGGTGGTTTTTGGCACCACTTTTGGTGTCCTTTGGTGTAGGTGTGGGTTGAGGGGATGTATGTTGGTTGGCGCCAACATGGGTAGAAGTAGGTTGACTCAAGTGGACTTGAAGGGTTACTTGGTGGAGCTTAGCTAGTAGAGAGTGGGGTAGGAGGCAGAGGGAGCTAGAGTTTTAAGGGAGAAGAGTTGGAGGTAGCTATCTTGAGTTGCACTGGAGATAGTGGCTACTGAAGGGAGCTGAAGTAGAGCTCAGTAGCTAGCTAATTCTTTGCTAGCAGCTAAGCCAAGCTAATTTGAGCTAGATTCTTCTAATCTGACCTAAGGTGAGCTGGGTCTGGTCTTCCCGGAGAATACCTATCAAGCTAAAGTAGCCAACTTAGGTCAAGTAGCTCAACTCAACTAACTTGAGCTAAGTTAGGTCTCCGGGAGCTGGACTCGAGTTGGCCTAAGCTAGTTGATGACTTCTTCAGCTAACTAGGTCTAGCTAGTTGATGGCAGTAGCTAGTCCTAATCCGGTTGAGCTTCTAGTGAACTGTTCTAAGCTGAAGGAGCTGGACTGGAGCTAGGATCCAGCTGGGATGAGTTGGATCTAGCTGAAATCCAGTTGATAGGAGCTTCTTCTTCATCTTCAGCCTTCCTGAGTGCTAAGATGTGTGGGTCTAACATTCTGCCTAATCCTGACACTTAGATAAATGCATTAAAAATACAATAAAATGCAATGCATGCCTAACCTAGGTAAATGCCTAAATGTAGCCTGAAAACCCATTTGCAAAGTTAAAACCTTGAGAGCTAGATCTATTTTAGGGCATAAGAATGATGATAAACTAGCATTTATCACATCCCCATGCTTATCTTTTGCTAGTCTCTTAGCAAAACTAAATTCACAAAATGAATTTTGGGAAGCATTATTCCTTTTAACTTTTGAGGAGAAAAAGATTACAGGGTCTTGGTTGATTGAAAACATGAATGGTACGGGATTTATTAAAGATAAAGCATCGAGATTTGTATTTGGATCTAAGAGTTAAAAGAATTGAGATCATTGTATCTTTCAAAAATTCACAAATTAATTCGTTGTTAATTCAAATGACCCGAAACCATTTTGCAATTAGGATTTCCTTGGCTCTTGAATCTGTCTCACGACTTGCATAATTATTTTAAAACCTTGTGTCTGTGCTTTGTGCATGCCAACAATTATTAGGATATTTATAAGGTCATGCTTTTGAAACTTTCTTTTGCCTCCCCCATGCTTATTGATGTAAACACATTTATATCACATAAACCATCTATTTATGCATGTTCTTAGGCATATAGTCGCATCATACACTATAAATATTGCATAACATACATCATCTTGCATTTAGGTTAGATTGTATAAAATTTAGGTTAATTGTCTCTTTTTATGGTTAGGTGACAAGTCAACATTTAATTGAGGCCCCAGATTGAAGATCCAACAGTACGGATCTGATCAGGGTGACGATCGGAGTTTGACTCCAAGATCGCCCTGATCAGACTTTTGTAGCATCAGATACAGTCCAAGAAATGTCAAAGGTCAAGGGCCAAGATGGTGTAAATCCACACTTCAGATGGCAAATCCAACTGCACGGATGGGTTCAGATCAATAATTGCAGCCTAATGGTGTGAAAATCAGTCCAATCCGACATCTGTGGTACCACCTACAAGCATATGAAGATGGACGGCCAAGATGGCACCACGTGATAACATCTCAGCTGCCCAAACCAGCCCAGCTAAAAGAGCGAGGCCCACCGCTGCTCTCTCTCTCCTCAAACGAACAATCAATCGCAGCCATTGGATCTCAATCCAACGGCTGGGATCCTCTTTAGCCATGCCTCTTCATCTCTAAAGAGAAAACTCAAGGGAGGATCTTGATCGTTGGATTAAAATCCAACTGTCAAGAGAGCACGCAGAGGAGTTGAAGACGCGACCAAAGAGGCCTCTTAGCACATTGGTCTCACTCTCATTCGCGAAGCCAGCGATGAGCGTTCGACTCTTTAAGCTCTCAAATTGAGCGCGAGCATTAGCGTAGGCTCAATTGAGCCATTGGTTGGCGAGCAAACAGTCAGATGGAGTGCAACGTGGCATCACCAGAGCGTGCAGATGATAAACACCAGTTTATCATCATTCTTTTGCATTAAAACAATCCTAACTCTTAGGGTTTTGCTTCGCAAATGGGTTTTTGGGGTTGCATTTAGTCATAAATTAGGTTAGGCATGCATTGCATTTTTCTTATCTTTTTAATGTATTTTTGTGAGTGTCAAGAATGAACAGATATACAGATCCCTAAAACCCTAGCACTCAGGAAGGCAATTGGTGAAGAAGCTCAGAATAGCTGGAACTTAGCTTGATCCAGCTCACTTGGACTAGGGTTAGCTCATCCTATCTCCATTCAGCTCATATCAGCTGAATGGTAGCTCAAGAGAGTTCATCACAGCTCACCCTAGCTCAGGTCAGCTCAGATCCAGCTCAACTTAGCTGAGTCTAGCTCATCTCAGCTCCCATTAGTCCACAAGGAGCTCTAGCTAGCTCAGCTGAGTTGACTGGAGTTGATCCCAGCTTAGGTCCAGCTACATTCAGTTCCACTCAACTCCAGCAAGCTGAAGATGACTTCATTCCGGCTCAGGAAGCTCAAGTCCAGCTCCCGAGGATTCAGCTTAGCTCAACTCAGTTGAGCTAAGCTACCTTAGCTGCCTCAACTAGCTTGATCCTCCCCGGGAGCACCAGACCCAACTCACCTCAGTTCATTTTGGTAGAAGCCAGCTCACTTTAGCTTGGCTTAGCAACTAGCAAAGAACTAACAAGCTAAGCCAGCTAGAGTAGCTCCATGCCATCCTCTTCAGTAGCTGCCAGCTCCAGTTCAAGCTCCAAACTTCTCCTCCTCAGCTCCTCTCTTCAAACCCTAGCTCCAATACCTCCTCCTCTACTCCACTGCTAGCTAAGCTAGCTTAGCTTAGCTATGCTCCAGCTACATTGGCTTCGTACCACCTAAAAACCCTACCTAAAAACTCCACCAACTAGCTCCACCTAACCTCCACATAAGCTAACCCTACTTCCACCTCACATTGGCGCCAACCTAGCCTACCCACTACCTCCAAAAGACACTACAAAGTGGCGCCAAAACCCCTCATAACCACCCACCAATTGGCACCACTTTTTCCCTCCAAAACCCCCTTTATCTCCACCACATATCTTCCCTTAAACCCATCTCCACCATCCACCTAACCCCCCTTCTAGAAGCCCTCATGATGGCGCCAAAACCAAGGCATCCCTTCATGGTTGGCACCACCTTTAGGTGACTCTTCACCACCATAACCACCACCTTCACACCCCTCAACTTGGCGCCAACTATTCTCCACCAGAAGATCACCTAACCACCCCCATCTTCCCATCTTAGCCATCCATTTCAAGAGTCACCTTAACCCTCTCATCCTACCCTATAAAAAGACCAACACCCACCACCTTACAACCCATCCTTGGCTAGCAAAATACCTCTCATATTCTACCTAAAGCTCACACCCAAGAGAGAAGAAGAAGAAGATTAAGGGGATCCTCTATCCCCTTGGTGCCTTACCCTCTTCCCTTCTCTCTTGTGCCCACGCCAGCCGAAGGAGAAGCTAGGCAAGGAAGACCTTTGGAGGAGGTCTTGAACGTGGTCCACGCCACCTTGGAGGAGAGCTTAAGGGTGGTACACGCCCACCCTTGGAGAAGGAAAGCTAAGGTGGAAGCTGCCACCTTGGAGGAGCCTTTCAAGGAAGGAAAAGGAGGAGCCCTTTTCAAGCCTAGGAGTCACTAAGCTTGAAGCAAGGAGCTTCCCCTCTTCACCATCATTTTAGGAGGATTTGTGTTTTACTTTATCTATTGCATTTATTCTAGTAGGAGAAGCATTCCTCTACTAAGTTTTTATGTAAAACACTTTTGCATCAATCAAGTTGCCTTCAATTCTATTTCATTTTGTTGCAATTTGTTTTATATAATCTAGTTTCTAGCACTTTTCACTCCTCCCTAATTACTCTAGGCCTCCACATGTCTAGAGTGAGCTTAGGGAGAATCTCTACTTGTCACTTTAGTAGTAGTGTAGTGAGTTAGGTGTTAGTCATTTTCCGTTGCCAACAAAATTAGTGTTGCCGTTATTTCAAAACCCTAAAAAGCTACATATTTAAAAAGACTAAAAATAAAGGTGATTTTTGTGTTTTCAAGCAAGGGATTTTGATTTGCAACTTGCCTCCTTGGATGACCCTAGATACTCCCCTATCTAGGAAGATAAATTTACAAGCGTATACGATTTCGCGTGTTACAATGACTTAAAAACCCACTTTTACAAATCACACGATTTTTCACATCAACGGATCATGCCCACACAATCTCACGCACAAGCATGTGCTGAAGGTGCAATGGCTTTTAAGCCGTCGGATCTTGCGACCGGACAGCTGATATTGCACAAACGTGTGCATGCAATGAGTGTGTAGGTAGAGGAGGTGCGATGTGTGTGCGACCTACGCCCACGTTCAGGGGCTTTAGTGACATTTAAATCTGTCACTAAAGACCCTGAGTTAATGTTTTTAAGCATAAAATGACGAAATTGCCCTCAATCCCTACAACTATAAAAGGAGACCCCTACCACTAGAATTCTTCATCCCTTCCTCTCTTCTCTCACCCCCTCCAAAGCTCTAAGAGCTTGTCCCAAACCTGGGATGCTATTCTAGAGTTAAAAATATAATTTTTCAACCTTATCTCGTTTGTGGAGCATTCCACAGTTGTCTTCTCACCGCCATTCGGGAAGCGGATCCCGCTGCGACGTCACCCTACCCCATTCCCCATCGTCCGTTGTCGTTCTCCTTTGTCCCGCATCTCAACACCTTCGATCGAGCAATCCATCAATGCGGCTCGTCCTTCATGCAACCATCGAGGAGGATAACTTCTCTTTACCTTCTCTTTACCTCTTTCTAGAGTAGATTTACCTCTATCTAGTTGTAATCTTTCCAGCTTTCTAGTGTAATGATTAGTTGTAATAGACATCATTCTGTGGCTATGAAATATCTGTTTATTCTATCTTTTTTTGTCCTTATTTGTAATATTCTCTCTCTCTCTTCTATTCATTATTCTTTAAGTAGATAGCTAATTTTGATTTAATTCGACCAGCTAATCTACTTCATGACAATAAAATAAACATGATTTTTAATCAAATGTCCGCCTCCTTGTGTTCGACCCAGAATTCCTTTCGAATTTCGGTTAAATTTATCTATTGACAATTTTTCTCGCAAATCACACTATAACGATGGGTTTTCCAAACTCAAACTCTTTTTGCGATGATCTTTCCGATCCAACATTTTGGTGTCGTTGCTGGGGAATTTCCGTACAACACTTACTCTTAGCTTAATCCTACAACAGATGTAACGAGATCATCATTCCCATTACCAATCCTTGAGGGGGCTCTGGCTCCAGCACTTCAATTGTACTGTCCAAGACACCACCCAAGATCTTACAACCCCAAAACACAATGTGATGTAAAGGGCCGCTCCAAGCGATCTCAAGCTCTTGCTCCGATGCTATGGGTAGAGCACCGTCTAAGACACTCGAGCCGCAAAATGCACCTTAATGCCCAGTCTAAAGATATGAAATATAGATATAGACTAACATCAAGGCAGTAACATATTGACATCATGTTCTAAAAGGAGGCATTTTCCTCCTTCTCGACGGTTGTTTACAGGTCTATTGAGGGTTTTAAATATTCGTTTGTTGTAGTAATGCCTAAATCGCTCTATAACAAATAAGATTTATAACTCGAATATCTAACAGTGAAGTCCGACGTCGAACACATGGAGCAAATAGGAATTCACGCACTAATCTCAATTAATATATATGAGCACAAGAAAATAAGTCAAATATTGATTTTCAATGAATAATAACCTGTCATATTAAATATTCAATGAATAATAACTACTCAAATGATATTTAATACTAAGTAAGAATATATCAAGAGTTTAATGAGGCGAAAAGATATCTAAGACAAAACAATGGTGATTTAAATCACCAATTATTAGCTTAGATATATATATAATAATTACTCAATGATCTAAATAAATGCACAGTGCCTCAAATAATGCCACAGTGTTTTCAACCAAGTCTGACGTCAGGTCTAATGACCAAACGACTTAACAGCATGAGCACAAGGATTCTTCTTCTCTTCTTTTCTTCTTCTTTCAGAGCTTTCCTTCTCTCTTCTTCTACACAGAGCCTTCTCCTCTTCAGCCTTCTCTTCTCTTCATGCACAAGGGCTACGCACCCTTCCCCAGCGACTAAGTGTTGAGCTTTCTTTAGATCACAAGAGATGACAAGTCCCTCACGGCTAAATGTTTAGCTTTCACATAGAGGAGAAAAAACCCTCCCCTACCCCACTCTCTCTCTCCTTTCTTCTCTTCTTTCTCAGAGGTCCAGGTAATCGAGTATTCGGATCACGTACCTCGATCCAAGGCAGCGGGCATAGGTCGCAGCCGAGGAGTGATAGAGGCTTAGGCAAGTCAGATGTGAGGGTGTAGTGGGACCTCACCCGTGGTTGGAGGCGATAAGCCCCAATCACAAAATCAACTTATTCACATGCGGGCATCTGTCTCTTTACGATGTGGGACTAATTGCACATCTTTCTCCTGTGCGCAATCAACAGCTGGAGGTTTCTTCAATTGGCATGGATACTGTGGTTAACTCCCCAAATCAAGGACCTGGGAACCTGGAGGTGTTGATTTTGCACCACATAAAGCAAGCACCCGATGTGAATGTAGCTTGGAGCTCGAAGAATGAGTAGAGATGGCGGCGGCGATGGCAGTGCTCCGGTGAAGATCTGCAAGTCATAAACACGACCTCTCGGCCACATTAAAATAGCTCACGATCATCGTCGGTGGGAGAAGAGTGCAGTGGTGGTGGTTTGGTGGCATGAGAAGGCATGATGTGGCTAGACGACAGCAGGGAAGGTGACCCGAAGGTGGGTTGTTTGGTGGAGCTTTGGAGTGGGTGATAGGGTGAAATAGAAGAGGGGTTTTGGTCGCGGGGTGATGGCAAAGGTTTTGGGGTAGGTGGCGAGGCGGTTGGAGTTGTGAGGTGACGAAAATGCCTTGCCAGAGATGTGGTCGAAGCGAAGGAAGATGACAGCTTGCGTGTGCTCGAGGGAGTATTTTTAAGGTTTCGGATATGGGAAATGACCTAGAAACTATAAGGGACCTAACCAACCCTAAACTAATGGATGAAAGGGGAGGATGGCACCGGTTATGGTATGGCCAATGTCGTGGAAGAGAACTTCTCCTGTGAGAGGGAGGCAAGGAAAGAAAGGGTCGGAGAGCTCTTCGCTAGTGTTGCAAGGAGCGAACGAAGGAGGGGAGTTGTTTCCCTCTGCCTATGGTATGTGGTAGAGGGCCAAGAAGTCAAGGAAGAGGGCTCGCCGAAGCTTGGTCGGAGAGGGGCCGGAGTGATAAAAGTAAGTTTGTCATCATTCTTATACATTAAAACAAACCTAGCCCTTAGGATTTTGCTTTTCAAATGGATTTTTGGGCTGCATTTAGGCATCAATTAGGTTAGTCATGCATTGCAATTTTTACTGTGTTTTTGATGTGTTTTTGTGAGTGTTAGGGATTTACAGATTGTCAAATCCCTAAAACCTTAGCACTCAGGAAGGCAACTAGTGAAGAAGAAGCTCAAACCAACTGGAACTCAGCTTGATCCAGCTCACTTGACCTAGGGTTAGCTCATCCTAGCTCCATTCAGCTCATCTCAGCTGAATGGCAGCTCAAGAGAGCTCTTCTCCTTAGCCCAAGTAAGCACAGATCCAGCTCAACTTAGTTGAGTCTAGCTCATCTCAGCTCCCATCAGTTCACTGGGAGCTCTAGCTAGCTCAGTTGAGTTGACTAGAGTTCACCCCAACTTAGGTCCAGCTACAGCCAGCTCCACTCAACTCCAGCCAGCTGAAGATGACTTCATCTTAGCTCAGGAAGCTCAAGTCCAGTTCCCGGGTGTTAAGACCCATTCTGTCTTGAGCCTTTTAAGATGTCTGGACACCTTCCCAGACGTCTGGAAATCAAAAATTTTGAGTACGAGCTCGCATCGGCACGCGGGCTACGTGCAGACAGTACTCTCTCGTTTTCTCCCCTTTTTCTCTCTCCCCTCCTCCAGCAAACCCTAACACCCCACACCCTTATAAAACCCCCTTCCGCCTCTCTCGTTCTCCCCACTCCAGCCACTTCTTCTCTTCCTCACCACCACAGCGCGAGCGAGAGAGCGCGAGAGCGGTGATGAGGAGGAGCGGCGTGAGGAGGGGAGGAGGAGAGTGAGCTCGCGAGCTTGTGTGGGAGCTCACCGGAGGGTGCACGGCTGGAGCGACGCGTGCGAGAGGAGGAGTGCGTCGGGAAGTCATCCCCGACACTACTGTAGTTGGAGCTACAGGTGAGGAGGCGAGCTGTGGCCGCGCATGGCAAGAGCAAGTGGGAGCAGGAGCTGGTTCTGGTTTTTTCCTAGAATCAGACGTCTGGAGTGACGTCCAGACGATGGAGCGGACATCTGGAGGCGGTTCTAGACGTCTGAGGAGAGAGCTTCGCGAAGGTACGTCCTCTTTGCAGATACGACCATGCAGGCCGCTCCGCAGGTACCCTTTTGCGTGCCTATTTTGAGGAGATTTGGTGGTTGCATGTAGGATTTGCTTCGAGAAGGCGTGGGACATGCCCTCCCATGCATTTCAGACGTCTAGGAAGCTTACCAGACAACTGAAAGCAATTCCAGACATCCGGAGAGGTGGTTGGACTTCTAGAGCTAGGTCCAGACAGCACAGAAGAATTCCTGGACGTCTGAGGACGACGTAGAGACTGAGGTGCATTCCTAAACACTTTTAAGACATCTGGACACTGTTCTAGACATCTGATTTGAGGCAGTAACCCTATTTTTTACCCGTTTAGGGTCCGTTTGAGGTCCGTTTTACGCAAACGAGATACCGGTGTTTTCCTTGCGTGTTCCTCTACTTGATAGAAGGCTTTCTATACTATTCTGAATGTCTCATTGTAATTGTTCCTTGCTATAAGACTTCATTCCATTGCGGGTCTGGGGCTTGCTGAGGCACGTGAGCCTGCCGTTCAAGCCCCCAATACTCCTGGGTTGACTAGTAGAGTGGCTTCCCCTAATTTAATTATAACCTTGAATGCATGTGTGGAATAAATGATTAGAACCTAGGATGTGGCATGAATCCTAGGATAAGAAATACTTGAAATGTCTGTATTATGTGATTGAAATGCAGTCTTGAATGAGTAGATAGAAATGTTAACAACTGCCTGTAAATGAACAAAAGCTGCCTATGAAATATGAACTACCTGTGCTAGCTAACAGTTGCATGTGACTTCCTATTGTATACGTTAAATGATATAATACGAGCTGCATGTGTATAACCTGAGAATGGAAATGTGAATGATAGAAATACAAGCTGCATGTGTATAACCTGAGAATGGAAATAGAATGATGAAACCTGGTATGGAATGGCATGAGGAATATGAGCATGAACCCTACGGGGAATTAGGAGTAGAGCTCCTGGAAATAAATGGAATGGATCTGGAAATGTGAGTGGGGAAGTGAGCTGGCCCTTGAGTACGTAGTACCAAGGAGAGCGACTGTCCCCTGTTTAGTGTAGAGCGGAGCTAGCCGCCCTTGGGTTGGGACCCAGGGTTAGGATTGGCCACTCTACACCGACTTCTTGGCCCTTGCGTACACGGTACCGAGGAGAGCTACTAGTGTAGGGAGAGAGCTAGCCACCCCATGGGGCTCGGGGTTCAGCTAGCCAACCTACACCGAATTGTTAGGCCCACTGGGTAAACCAAGGTAGTCAGGCGAGGGTGCACAGACTGTAGAGGGGCGAGACCCCTGTTTGGTTCTTAGGGGCTAGACCCCTGTTACTGAGAGAGCTAGGCCCTATACTATTCCATGCTGTACTTTGGGCGCACCCATTAGAGAAAACGACTTGCCGCGTGCTAGTGCGGGATAGCTACCCGTGCACTTATCGTGCCGTAGTCACCGTTACGTCTGTCCGTGACCTTGGGGTGGTTGACTGGGTGTAGGATCACCATGGGGGACTCTCCCAGCCAGGAGAGCACCACGTGTGCCTTCTACTCTTCGAAAAAGACTGTAATCAAGATCGTTCCCACAAGGAACAATCGAGATCAAGAAAGAGATTAGGAAACATATAAACCAATGGGTGAAAAGGAATAAATTGTAAATTAAAGAAATTGGAATAGCTAGTTTACCTGTTAACTTTACTGCTTTAGTTAGTTGGTTGCCACTCTACTCAGCGTTCGCTGACTTTGTGTACTCATAACCCTTTTCAGGTCCAGGTGTTGAATAGCCCGAGTCTACGGCTGCGGAGGGTGTTGGGCCCAATAGAGCCTAGCAACAGTAGCTTTTTTTGTTGTACTCCTTTTGTAATAGTGAGTTAGACTCTTGTACCTTTATCTTCTGTACTTTATGTTCCTGTACCTTGTTACTTTTCTACTATTGTGGTGGTGATATGTATTGTAGCAGCTTTTACTTTCCTTGCTGCTATAGTTTTTTTTACTGTTAGTTGCTTAGCATAGTAAATGTGGTTTACTTTCCTACTTTTTGGTTACTTTCTTGTTGGACGACTGGGTCTCGGGATTAGTCGAGTCGAGCCGATCTCGGGTCCTGTAGGGATTCGGGAACCGGGCCGTAACACCAAGGGCTTAGCTTAGCTACCTCAACTAGCTAGATCCTCCCCGGAAGCATTAAACCCAACTCACCTCAGCTCATTTTAGCAGAAGCCAGCTTGCTTTAGCTTGGCTTAGCAGCTATCAAAGAACTAGCAAGCTAAGCCAGCTAAAGTAGCTCCATGCCACCCTCTTCAGCAGCTTCCAGCTCCAGAACAGCTCTAGACTTATTCTGTTTAGCTCCTCTCCTAAAACCCTAGCACCATATGCCTCCTCCTCTACTCTATAACTAGCTAAGCCCCAGTTCCCTTGGACAACCATCAACCCAACCTAACCCTAACTCCACCTACATAAGCTCCCACTTCAAATCCATCTAGCTACCTACTCCTAATCCAAGTTGGCACCACCACCATAGCCATCTCTTCACCCCTCAACTTCCTCCAAAAGACACTTAAGGTTCGTGCCAAAACCACCCTTCTAGAATCCTTCCTTTTGGCGCCAACCTAAGACCCCATCATGGTCATCCATCCATCCACCAAATACATCCCAACCCTTCCTTACATGGCACCACCTAACCCCCTTCTAGAAGATACATTTTGGTGCCAACCAAGGGGCACCTAAGGTGGTAACCACCACCCTTAAGTTGGTGCCAAACCCTAGTAGCCCTAGGATCTATTAACTACCCTAGAATCCTATCCTAGCCATCCATTCCAAAAGCCACCAATACTCCCCATCCTACTCTATAAAAAGACCCTTAACCACCACCATTTTTCCCATCCTCCATTAGTATATTTTCTACCCTATATCCACCTACATCTCATGGCCAAGAAGAAGAAGGAGAGAAGAAGATTAAGGGGGCATCCTACCCGCCCCCTTAGTGCCTTTTTCCCCTTCTCTCTTCTTCTTGTGCCATGCCAAGGAGGAGGAGCATTCCACTAGGAGGACGGCCAAATAATTGGAGGAGGAAGGGTGGTGCACATCCACCCTTGAGAGAAGCATAGGCATGCCCCCTATTCTTCGCACTAAATTAGTTTTTAAGATTGTCGTGTTGTAGTATAGCCAAAATAGCGCTTAAACAAATAAATTTTATTACTCAAAAAGGTTTCGAGGTCGAACACAAAAAGCAATATGGAATTCAAAAGCTGAAGATCACAATTTATAATGTAAATGAATACAATCTATAAGTAAAAGCTTAAGGCAAAATGATATAAGAAATCAATGATCAATGTGCAAAATGAAGAGGGTAAAATGGTGACGTAAATCACCAATTACCCTTATACAGTAATAGCAAGTGGAAGCACAATATCAGAGTTAATTATAGCTTTAGAAACTCAAATCAGACGTCTAAAGATGGGATCAAACGACTTAAACGTCTGATGCTATAGTTCTCTTCTCTTCCTTTCCCTTCTGATGTCCTCCTTTCTCTGCTTTTCTTCTTTCTTTCTTTCTCTGCTGCGGCTCCCTCTTCTCTTCTTCTTCTGCTATGAATCCCCCTTCTCTTCGTCTTCTACTTCCTTCTCCTTCACACAAGGGAGGGGCTTCTCGAATTGGCTAAGTGTTAACCAACACTCTCTACAGCAAAACCCTCCCCCTACCCGTGCAATCTCTTTTTTCATTTCTCCCTTAGGCTCTGCCCTCCCAGGGCCTTTCTCAGGATATCAGGTTATCGGGTACATGCGTACCCGGGACCAGGGTTGCCTGCAGTGGGGTAGCAGCCGAGGAGTGCTTAACTAGGCGGGTTATCGAGCACACCAGGTTTGCAGGGGAGATGTTGTGGACGAGGCGCATGAGGGGGGCGTGCGGGGACCTCACCCCCTGTGCATGCTGAGGTGATAAGCCTAAAGCACAAATTCAATTTATGCGTGCTTAGGTCCTTTGCCGCTTCCGAGGTGGAACTATCCCACCTTCCTTCCTTCGTGCAGCAACAACAGCAGCTTCCTTCATCAAATTGGCATAGAGGACTTGATCAAAGGCTCCAACTAACCGCGTGAAGATACTCCTGGAGGTAATTCGCAGTGCCTGGGACTTTGCCTAGGGTCTGTAGGTGCTTGAAGCGAGCTTCAAGCTTCGTCGAAGCTTTGGTAATGGCAGTGGAGACTTGGGACCTGAAAACACAAAAACGGGCTAAGAGCCCCAGTTAAAATAGTTCATAAGTTTCGTCGTGAGGTGGGGAATTGAACGGCGGTGTTCGTGAGATGTGGGAGTGCATGAGGTGGCCGGATAATGACGAAAGGTGAGGTGCGACAGTGTGGTGTTCGCCGGAGCAGTGGGGAGGCTAATAGCCTCGAAGACTAGAGGGCTTTTGCTCTCTGGAACACGGCAGAGGTGTGGAGATGAACATCGGTCGGATTGGTTGAATGTAGCGGTCGTGCGAGCTCGCCGGAGGTATGCTGGTGAGGTGGAAGACGGACGGTGAGGCGAGTCGGCGGTCGAAAGGAAGTGGCAGATGGCTGAAAATGAAGAGTGGAAGATAAGGAGCCATTTAGGAAAGGAGGCAGACGAAGGGGAGTGGAGTTGGCGCCGAGTGAGGTGTGGCCGGTGCCGAAGACGAAGCTACTCAAAGAGAGGCAGTCGGCGAGGATGAAGGGGGTAGGAGCGCCGGCAGCTGCTACACGACGCGGAAGACGACAAGGAGGAAGAATCTGCCATTGATATTGTGGTAAAACGACGAGGGAAGGCAAGGAGAGTCACCAGAGCTTGAAGAGCAAATCAACCAGAAGAGAGGAGAGGAATTTGAGGGATTCTCTGGTCGAATTCAAGCTTGGAGGATCGGGCAATCCTGGGGAGTCATTATATAGATGTCAGGGGGTCGGTTAGAGCTTGGAAGCCAAGATTTCAAGCTTGGAAGGTCACCAGAGATGGAAGTTTCTTGATACCCAAATCTCTCATGCATTTGCATGAGAGATTTGGTAGGTTTTAGGACTTAAGATTAGATCCAAAAGGAAGGGAATTTCTTAACGAACTTCCCTTTCAAATTTGAAAGGGATTCGTCAAGAAATCAGGGACTTCTTTCCTTTTTAAGGTAGCCGAAGCAAGTAGAAGTAGGTTTAAGGGCGATAGGGACCTGTTTTTGAGAACAACAACAAAGTTAGGGCCCTATTTGAAAGGATTTTGAAAGTTAAGGGTAAAAATGTAATTAGATAGGACCAACTTGCAAACTAGGTCAAGATAAATTCATCTTGGGTCCAAATTTTGATACAAACCTAATTTGGACCTAAGAAATCCAATGGTGAAGTTGGATTTTGGTTTTGACCATGTTTTACTAGGTAATTTATGTAAAAACCTAAATTATGGCAAATGTCTGTCTGTGATTCTGTTTTGGGTCAAAACGGGTTCTGATGGTCAAATTCAATGTTCTAAACCCTAGAGAATATTTTTCTATGAATTTTAGAGGGTTTAGGTGGATTTTATCTTGATCAGAATCTCAATTTATTAAGTGGGTCTGTTTTTAGGGTTTCAAAAGTCATTTAATTCTCAAAACACGTTCAAACCCTTTTCTGATTGTTCTAACCCTCTTATTATCTTTTGAAGACCAATTGACCTTCATTCAGCCCCTGAGAAAACCCATGGTTATACTGTATTCATGATAAGCTGGTAAAATTATAGTTTTAACCCTAGTTTCTTATTTTTCCCTCAAAATGATTATGTAATGACTTGTAACTCTCTGGCGGTTATGTAGGAGCATTTACTGACTTAATTGGGTCAAAATGAGCTAGTTATGGTTCATGATGATGTTCCCATCAACCCCCTTTAGGGCTTGCCTTGGAGAACATCATCTTGGCAGAGCTTTGCAAGGAAGGAGTTGGAAAGCCCCTTTTCAAGCCCAGGAGCACTGAGCTTGGAGCAAGGAGCCTCTCATCTTCACCATCATTACAGGAGGATTGGTGTTTTTATCATTTTTTGTAGTTTTTCTAGTAGTAGAAAGCATTCCTCTACTAGGGTTCTTGTGTAAACAATCTTGTTAAATCAAGTTGCTTTCTTTACAATTCTTTTGTCTCATTTATTTTCTTTCTCTTTAGCACTCTTCACTCCCTCTCCCTAATTACTCTAGGCCTCCACGTGCCAAGGGTGAGCTTAGGGAGAGGAATTAATTGTCACTTAGGTTTTAGCTTAGTGATTGTACTTGTTAGTTGCTTTCTCGCAAACAACTCGCGTATTCGCCGTTATTTCAAAACATTAAAAATATAAATTTAAAAGCACCAAAAAGAAAGTTGATTTCCATTTCCAAGCAAGAGATTCTATTTTGCAACATATTACCTCCTTAGACGACCCTAGATACTCCCCTATCTAGGTTTATAAATTTAAAAGCGAAACGATTTTACGCATTGCAATAACTTATAAAAACCTAAATTCCCTATCACGGAGGTCGAGAAAAAGAAGAGATTTTGACCCAAACCTAGCTAAAGAGCTAAGGCATGCTTCAGGGGTTCTTTTATAGGTTGTAGAAGGTCCTTCCAAACTTAGAAGCTTGGGGTTTACGCACATGTAAGACACCCGAACCTTCAAAAGGTTCACACGAGCTTTTGGATGGATTTGGAAAGCCACGAATGAGCTCAGATGGAAGGGGATCTCATCAAGAGTCCTCCTTCCAATTTTGGAAGAGATTCATCGCAGATTCAGGGAGATAACTCAGATTGAAACCTTCCATGTATGGACGGAAGGTTCAAATGGTGGCAAGGACCTTTTGGTGAAGGTGATGACTGTTCTCACGTTTTTGTGCGGGTTTAAAGTATATCACGTTGTAGTATAACTGACAAAACGTTTAAACAAATATAAAGAATTTTATTACTTGAAAAACTAGAGTATCCGAGGTCGAACACGGGGAGCAAGCTTAGTACTTTTTAAAACCAAAGAATACAACTGTTAAATGAAAAGGATTGATTCAAAGAGAGAATTTTAAAAAGGATTTGTGAAAGAAAAATAGAATTGGACGTCTGATTTCTGTATCAGACGTCTTAAATGTAATCTCCTTTCTCCCTTCTTCTTCGTTGCTCTTCTTCTCCTTTGCACTTCTTTCTCTTTCTGCCTTTGCTTCTTGTCTTGTGCAGGCTTCTTCTTCCTGCCTTTGTTTCTTTTCTCTTATTTCTTCTCCTGCCTTGCCTTTCTTCTTCTAATCTTTGCAGTCTTCACTTGGCCTCTCTTCATTCTTCTCTTTCTTCTGCCTTGCCTTCCTTCTTCCTTCTCTTTGGTTCTCTACGAAAGCTTCTCCTTCTTTTTCAGCTACACAGCCTCTTCTTCTTTCTTCTCTTCCTGTTTTGTAGCTGCTAAGTGCTCGCTGCTTCCTTTGCTTCTTCCTTCCTGCACACACCACAGCCAAAGCAAAACCTACCCCCGTCCCTCTACCCAAGCGTCTCTCTCTCTCTCAAGCAATTCACTCAAGGACGCTCTCCTAGAGCCACACGGGTAGTCGGGTCGGATTCGCACCCGGGACCAGGCGCACCGGCAAGTGGTGGTGCGCGAGGAGTGCTCAAGGTTTGGGTCGGGTCGGATCCCACCAGATCCGCGAGGTCAAGCCGCGGAAGGGGTGGGTGTGAGGGTAGGTGAGGGACCTCACCCCTGTGCTTACTGAGGCAATGAGAGTAAAACACAAAAATAATTTATACTATACCTGTGTTTTGCTATCCCACGATGTGGGACTATCTGGTCAGTCCTGCTTTCACGCGCGCCCACAGAATTCTCGTCGTGCAATTGCCCCAGCTGTTGGCTTCGCAGCGCGACTTGCTGGCCTCAGTCGCTTCGCAACACTTGCATGCACCTGCTGCACCTGCAGCCTGGAAGCCCTGGTGCCTGAAGCTGCTACAAGCTCCTCGCTGCTTCAACCGTCAATGGCGGCAGGAGCTACAACCTGTCACACACAAGAACGGCCTATTGGCCCAATCAGATTAGCTAGAAACTTTCGCCGTGGCACGGCGAAGGCGATGGGCGGTGCTGCAGGAGACAAGTCGGCCTAGGCGTGCGTGCCTAGGTCAACCTGTAGCTAGAGGTGTGGGGTTGTTCGGCGAGCTACTGTGGGGGTCTGGAGTGGCAGTGGAGGGGTGGAATGAGTTCCTGGTGGTGAGGCGGAGCTCACGAGGGGGTTGGCGAGCCATGTGGAGGGGCGGAGTGGTGTGGGCGGCTCGCCAGAGGTCGGTCGGAGGTGAGGATGATGGAGGTGGTTAGGCACTGTCGGGGGGTAATCAGATAAAATAGCAGGGGGAAAAGAGAGAGAAGAGGATGAAGAGGGTATCTGGGGTGATCTGGAAGGAAGGGAGGCAGCGGAGTGGACGGCTCATAACTGCCGTCGTCGGGGAAGAAGGACCCTGAGGGAGGGAGCAGCGACGAGGATGAGGTCAGGAACACGTGCGCTTGGTACGGTGCGACGTGGGAGGAAGCGGCAGAGTTGACTCTGCTGCTGGTATGGCAGCAGAGCGACGAGAAGGAGGAGAGGAGGTCGCCGGAGCTTGCGGGTCTTTTGGTCGGAGATGGGAGAGAGGGAAATTGGAGGGGATCTCCGTAAAAATCAAGCTTAGGTTCTGCGGCAGGGTCTACGGAGCCTTTTATAGGCGCTGGCCGAACCTTCTAGCGCGTGGAGACCGCGCAATCACCTCCGTCGGCTCGCCGGAGTTGGAAAGAGGGTGGATACCCAAATCTCTCGTGCGTACACACGAGAGATTGGGTTCACACCAGCGATTGTAATTAGCTTTAGAAGGAAGGGAATTCCTCAGAGAATCCCCCTTCCATTTCTGGGAGGGAATCTCTGAGGGATTAGAGAGTAATCCCTCTCTAAACCTCGCTGGAGCTCGGTTCTGCCCTAACAATGGCGGCAGGACCGGATTGCAAAGGGGGCAAAAAACTTAGGGGGCTCTCTGCAAAGATATTCAAAAGATAGGGACCAAATTGTTCTTTGGGTATACTAAATTGCAAAGTAGGTCAAGATGACCTCCCCTTAGGTCCAAATTTTGGTACAAATCTAATTTGGACCTAATTAATCCAATGGTGAAGTTTGATTTTAGGTTTGACCTCGTTTGACTGGACATTTTACGTAAAAACCCAAATTAGGTTAATTGAAGAGCTAGGACCCTAATCTAGGTCAAACTGGGTTCCAAGGGCCAAATTAAGTGTTCTAAACCCTAGAGAATATTTTTCCATGATTTTTAGAGGGTTTACTTTATTTTTATTCTGATCGGAACCTTGTTAATTTATGCGGGTCTATTTTAGGGTTACCAAGTGTCATTTAATTCTTAGATTGCACATAAACCCATTTCTGATTGACTCAACCCACTTTTTATCTCATTTAGATCATTTGACCTATGTTTTACCTCTGAGAAATTCCATTTATGTACTGCAATGGTAAAATTACAGTTTTAACCTTTATTTCATGTTTTCTTCTCAGAGCACTTGTTCCTTCAGTTAAGCCTTCTTCTAGGTTATGTAGGAGCTTTTATCTTCTTTATTGGGTCAAAATGAGCTAGTTATGGCTCATGATGAGGCTCTCATCAATGACAAAGTTGGGGACCCATGTGTAAGGAATTTAAAAAGCTAGGGGTGCGTATGGAAGAAAAAGAGTCAAACTGGACCAAAATGCAAACTAGGTCAAGATGATATCAAATTTAGCCTAAATTTTGGCACAAACCTAATTTGAACCCAAGGAATCTGAAGGTGAAGTCGGATTTATGTTTTGATTAAGTTTTACTGGGTAAATTACGTAGAAACCCAAATCAGGGCAACTATCTGTTTAGGACTCTATTTTAGGTCAAATTGGGTTCCAATGATCAAATAAAACGTATCAAACCTTAGATAATATTTTTATATGATTTTTAGAAGGTTTAGGTGAATTTTATCCTAATCAGAACATCAGTAAATTAAGTGAGTCTATTTTTAGGGTTTTAGATATCATTTAATTCTCGAAACGCGTAAAAGCTTGTTTCTGTCTGCATTAACCCACTTGTTAGGCATTTATAATCATGTGACCTTCATTTAACCCCTGGGAAACTCCATGATTGCTTTGCAATTAGGATATTCTATTAAAACTGTAGTTTTACCCCTGTTTTTCTGTTTATCTCTTAGAATGGATTTGCAATGAATTATGGTCTTCTGGCGATTATGTAGGAGCATTTATCAATAGAATATGTCTAATTAAAGCTACATATGGCTGATGATAATTTTATCATTATACCCCCATGCCTAACTTTTGATAGTCCCTTAGCAAAATCTCATAGAATTTAACTCAAATTCTAGAGCATGCATTGATGCTCAATGTCTTGATTTATTCTTCTTCTTAAAATTAGGTCAGAAAGCTAATAATAGGCCTAAAGGTACTCAAGTACCAACCATGATCCAGACATAACCAGCTTTAACCTCAGTTTGCCGCGAAGGTTTCTAGGGCCCACAAAAAAACTATCCAAAGATTTATTGGACCCAGTGGTTTAAGCACCTATGCTTGTAACATGGTTTGTCCAGGTTCAGTTTGCAATGCATTTTTATAAGAGAGAGAGAGATAGAAGAATTTTTGCATTTTTGGAGAGCTTTCTCTCTCATTTTTTTTATTTCTAGCTTCAAATTGGCTCAAAAACATGGTCTGTATTGGATTCCTTACTCCCACCATCAATCCTCGCAAGGTCCCTGGCAATCGATGCTTCGAGATAGCACCGCCCATGGTAGCTCCCAGAACCCTGGCTTTCGACACTTCAAGATAGTGCCGTCCATCGAGTTCTGTAGCTAAATTCAAGCCCACCCTAAAAGCCGATGCCAAAATGATGGGCAATATTTTATACGCGTAAAAGTTTCAGTTTGATAACCCATCGTTGTAGTCACGTAAAAATCCATCAAACAAATAATTTAACCGAAACTTAAGATGAGTCCCGGGTCAAACACGGGGAGGCAAACGTTTGACAAAAAATCGCGTTGGATATATTATCACAAAGCAAATTAGCTAGTTGAAATTAATTTACTAGCTATTCTACTTAAAGAATAATTAATAGAAAAGAGAGATCGACTATTACATAGAAAAGAGAGAGAGAGAGTGAACCAACATTTGATAACCATATAATGTCATTACATATACTTGCTACACTAGAAAGCAATAAAAAGATAAGAGGGTAAGAACTTATCCTCCTCGACAGCTGCTTGGTGGACGAATCGCGTTAACGGAGCACCCGGACGAGGGTGGTGAGATGCTGCATGAAGGAGGATGATGTGCATACATCTGATTAACCTAAAATGTCTATTAATGGATGTTCTTAGTGTCACATTAGCATCATACACTGTAAATAGTGCATAACATGCATAATCATGCATTTAGATCAAAGTGTACAAATTGTACAGTAATTGTCTCCTTTTTATGGTCAAGGACAGGGTGACTTTTTATCAGGGCCTCGGATCGAAGATCCAACTGTACGGATCTGATCAGGGCGACGATTGAAGTTCAGCGACTCCAAGATCGCCCTAATAGGACATCCGTAGCACCAGATAGAGATCGAGGAACCCTAATGATCAAGATCCAAGATGGTGTTAATCTGCACCTCAGATGACAAATCTGACCACACGGATGGATTCAGATTGACAATCGCAACCTAACAGTGCGAAAATTGATCCAATCCGACACCCGTGGTGCCATCCACAATACTCAGAAGATAGACTGCCAAGATGGTGCCACGTGGTGCCATCTCAGCCACCCAACCGGCCCCAAGGAACCACAGCTGCCTTTCCTTCACCCACCCACTCGATCTTGACCGTTGGATGCTCATCCAACAGTCGCGAAGCCACGCGCACAAAATAAGTGCGCGACAGAAAAGCGCCCGCAGCACATTAGTCGAGTGCCTTCGCGAGAAGAGAAGATGCCCGTTCGAGCCACAGGTGCTTCAAATTGGAGAGCGGGCGAGCAGAGCCGTGTGATGGAGATCGTGCGGCGCTGAGCGACCGATAGCGCCCATACGTGATCAGACGCGCGGCGTTGACGCGAGATCACACGCGGGCGTGTGGCGCAAGCAGGGATTGTTTAAGGCGTTTGATCTCTTGATCGGACAGCTGTAAGCACGCGGACGTGCGCGTGCGTTGCGCAATGCGGAGGCGAGGAGGCACGTGGCACGTGCACACGAAGGCCACATTCAGGCCTTTAGTGACGGATTAATCCATCACTAAAGGTCCTGAATTAATGTTTTTCAAATTGTAACGACCAAAATGCCCCCACTCCTTGCAACTATAAAAGGAGACCCCCTCCATACAAATTTCTCATCTCTTCCTTCTCTTCTCTCCCTCTCCAAAGCTCAGGAGAAGCTTGTCCCACACCCAGGAGGCTCCTCAAGGGCTAAAATCAATTTTTCGCCCCCATTCCGGAAGCGGCTCCCGCGAAGACGACAACGTGATGCCTCATACCAGTTCCTTCTGCTTCAACCTCCTTCTTTCCGCTTCATTCCTCATCTTCCAGGCGTTGTCTCGTCCGGCTCGTCCTCCAAGCGATCGTCGAGGAGGATAACTTATCTCTCCCATTCCTTTTTCCTGCTTTTTAGAGTAGAATTTTTTCACTTTCTAGTTGTAATAATTTCTTGCTTTCTAGTGTAATCTTTTCTCGCTTTCTTAGTTGTAAAAATATTTTGCAGCATCAAGTGAATGTTTCCTCTCTCTCTCTTATTGTTTATATTGATTCCATTTCATTGTGATTATTCCTCCTTTTCAACAAAAACACAAAATATATATATAATTGCGAATTTTGATCGACGTAGCCTCCTTGAGTTCGACTTGGGATTTCTTTATAGATTTCTGGTATAAATTTTATTTGTTGAACCTGAGTTCTTCGCTACTCAAACTACAACGACAGGTTTTCAAAACCAACTCCGATAGCGTAGTCCTCCGACGTTTCAACATTTTTGCGCCGTTGCCGAAGAAGTGACGTTCTTTGATTTTACCTCACTTCTCTCCTTTCTTATTATGATTGCAGGTACTCTTTTGAGACAAGCAAAAGCGGTAGATTGGAGCAAAGTGCTGTTGAAGATTCTGTAAGTTTTCCCCCACCTCCCACCCATTAGTTTTCATTCCACCAAGTAATAACACAAACATAAATCAACCTAGGTGTTCTTATAAACTCTAAGATTAGTTTTGTTTGTTTGTTTGACACCTGCACCCTCCTCAACCTCCACATTTAGAAAGAAAAATTAAAAAAATCTCATAGAGGTACACAACCTCATCTAATTTTCAAACTCAATCGGTAAACCGATCTTTGGAACCGGCACACACATCCAAACACATAATCGAGTAGAAATCAAATTAGGTAATCACTTGTGTACCTAATTAAGTGGTGCAACAGGCCAATTATTTGAGTTGATTGGGCCGCACCACTTTAGGTAAAATTAACTCATTAAGTAGGTGCCACATAGGTTCAACTCTTAGGGATTTACCAGGCACTCCACATTCTTTTAAGCTTCAAAGGAAAACATCTTTACCTGTGCTTTCGAAACCTGGTGTGCCAACAAAACTTGTTTGAAAATACCTAAAGTTGAATCCTAAAAAGCTACTAAGCAAGATTTGAATCCTAAAATCCACCGCATCAAAAATAATCTTGCTTGAAGACCACTGGTTGTGCACGCACGCACACATCAATCAATCATTAAGGGCGCAACCCAGATAAAGGACCCATCACATTCCAAAGAACATTCGAACCTAGCCCTAAATAAAATAGAGTAGACGTTGGCCTTAAGGATTCGACTCGCTCGTCGGAGCCCAGAACGAGAATATTTTCGATTAGTCTATTTCTACTATTCAATATAATGTCTAGCCAAGGGAGCAAAATCAAATGATCGCGGCTGGGAGGTACACTAGGAATTGGAGGCACAAGCCGAAGGAAGAACCTTGGATTGAATAGACAAAAGTAGATCAAATCATTTCTTTAACTCAAGACGGGTTCTAGGAGTCTGTAGGTCTTTAAGCTAGCCCACTTAAGGATAGGTTTGATTGTTTGTATTGCAGGACACGTTTCTTCCTCCCGTCTATCATGAATCCTTCCACAATTTAGCGCATTCCTGCTCTTTCCCTCCTGTTATGAGTTATCCTCAACATGACGATTATCCTGACTCATACTGTAATCAACCATCGGTTAGTTGGGATAACTCATATTAGGGATATAGTTCCGGACGTTTGTGTTAGGGTCTAACCCTGAACACCATGATTGTGATTTCTATCTTTCTCAGGGCCACATCGATTATAGATTGCCACACTTTCATGGAAAACTGATGTAAACACATTTGTTTAGGGTAAAATGCCTATTCATGCATGTTCCTAGGCTTAGATTTGCATTTCATGTTATAAATATTGCACAGCATGCATCATTCTGCATTTAGAGTAGTTATATATAATTTAGGTTAATTGCATCTTTTTTGTGGTTAGGAGAGAAGCATATTTATTTCAGAGCCTCGAATTGATGATCTAACAGTACGGATCTGATCGAGACAACAATCGGAGTCCAACGCCTCTAAAATCGCCTCGATCGGAGTCCCGTATCACCATATGTAGTCGGAGGAAGATCAACGGCCAAGGGACTAGGAGACATAATTTGGAGCTTCAAATGATAAATCCGACCACAAGGATGGATTCAAATCGACAATCGCAGCCTAACGGCGCGAAAATCGACTCAATCCGACCTCTGTAGCAGCCCATACAACAAGAAGAAGATGGACAGCCCAGATTGCGCCATGTGGCGTAGCCCAGGCCGCCAGCACACACATGCAGCACCACACACGTGCAGTAGTGCGGCCGTGCTCGCAGGCGCGCAGGCGCACATTAGCGCAGCGCCAGCGCGTGGGCGCTCGCGCGTGCGGCAAGGCTGGAGTGGCGCCAGCACAACGTAAGGTGGGCTACAACGACGTAGGAGCTGGACTTACAGCGACGCTTACAGCCGTTGGTAATTCATCTCATGATAGCAAAGCCAGCTGTGGGTGCCAGCAGGCATGAGCTGCCACAGCGACGTTTTCAGCAACGAACTGGATGTCACTAATGGTCCAATACCGATTTTTGCCTCTTCTCCACTACTATAAAAGGACCTACACCCCCTCCCTTCCAAGCCATCTCTACCTACTCTACTCCCACCTACTCCCAAGCTCTAGCAAGCCTGCCAACACTCCATTAGAGCTTGTTCTCAAGCTCCCAAGGTGCCTATTAGTGTAGCGAACCACTGCCCCACCAAATACTCCTCCAACTTCCCATCTCCCTTCATAGGTCACCTTGGAGCTGTCTTCCCACCTCCATTCCGATAGCAGATCACCTCCATCTTCTCACCTCCATTCCGGAGCTACGCCGAAGCTTTCCTCAACCCGACGTCCTCCAGCATCTCACCTCCATCGTCTCGCTCCTCACCTCCTTCGTCCAAGCTTCCACTAGGCGCCATCGTCTCACCGAACAGCCGATTCGGGAGATTTCCTCTTACCTTCCTCTCTTTTTATGCTTTCATAGTTCATTGTAATTGACATTGGCTTGATATATATATCATATTTGTTCCATTTCTATCTTGTGATTCATTCTACTTGTCTTTTATTTCAAAAAATACAAAAAAGATAACAAAGACCCAAAATACAAAAAAGAAACAAAACGAAGCATGGTTTTCAAGTAAAGTAAATGTCGCCTCCCTATGTTCGACCCGGGACTCCCTTGGAGTTTCGGTATAAATTTTATCTGATCGACGTGTTTTACAACTACGATGACGGGTTACTTGTAACCTCAATTTCTAACACGCGAAACACGACACGACCATTTTAGCACCGTTGCCGAGGAGGCAACTGAATTTACTTTATTGTTTACTGCGTTTCTTTTCATTTACATAGCATTAACCCTACTTGTCTTTGATCTACTATCTTGCAAGTACCCTAGCATAGAGATCCAAGTGTGGTAGACCGGAGTAAAGTGCGGGTAGAGTATTTTGTAAGTGTCCCCTACACCACCCCCATCTTAGTTTTCATTCCATAACTGAATAACTCAAACCCAAATCAACTTAGGTGCTTTTTATGAACCCTAGGATAGATTTGGTTGTTTGTTTGTCACCTCCACTCACCTCGCCATCCACATAAATAAAAATAAAAAAATAAAAAAAAGTGTTATCTAATTGTGGGATTTTCTGTAAGCAACACACTTAACACCCACAACTTCTCACCCTAAGGCGCACAATCACATCGATTCTACCACTTAACCAAGATCTGACCTGTGGACCCGGTACACTTAATTCAACACACAAATAAGTGAGTAGAAATCTGAATAGGTCAAAAATTTCTGTGTGCCTTAACTAAGTGGTGCAATAGGCCAATTGATTGAACTGTTTGGGCTGCACCACTTAAGATAAAAGCGATTCATCAAGTAGCTTGCCACCTAGGGTTGATTCTTAGGGCTGAACCAGGCACTCCACATTTTTTTTCTTTGATTTCTAAAGGAATATATCATCACCAGTGCTTGCAAAACTTGGAGTGTTTTCCTAAACTTGATTGAATATACCTAAGATTAAACCCTAAAAGCTACTAAACAAGGTTGAACTCTAAAAGACACATCATCAAATAACCTTGTTTGTAGACCCTGGTTGTGCACACACACACATTTTAACAGATCATTAAGGGCACAACCCATCTAGCGAGCCCATCACATTCCTGAAGCACCATTGTCCCAAGCCTAACTAAAATTGATTAGACATTGGCCCCAAGGATTGGTTCGCTCGTCGGGATCCAGATTGAGATTGTTCACGATTAACCTACTTATACTAGTCAATCTGATGTCTAGCTAGGGGAGTAGCGTCAAATGACCACGGTTGGGGGGTACACTAGGAACCGGAGGCGCAAGCCAAAGGAAGAACCTTCTCCCCAGTCCCTCCTTCTGACTGGTTGGATTGCCTGGACATAAGTAGAGTAAATCGTCTATAATCTTAGGATGGATTCTGAGAGTTTGTAGACCTTTAGGCTACCCAAACTAAGGACAAGCTTGTATTTTTGTATCACAGGGCTCCTTTCTCTTCTGATTTCCCCCCTTACTTCACCATGTACCCTTCCGCATCCTACACACATTTCACATCCTATCCTCCTACCACCACGTATCCCCAAGATGATTACTATCCCGACTTGACTTGTAATTACCCATCCACTAGCCAGGACGACGTTGATTGGGGATATGAATCCGGACCTCAGGGTCTAGGGCCTAACCTTGGACGACAAGACTATGATTATTATCCTTCCCAGAGCTATAATGATTATGGATCTCCATCCTTTGATGACCAAACCAACCTGATCTACAATCAGGAAGGATATCATGATTATAACACCTACCCTCATCAGTATTCCACTGAATATAGGTCACCACCATCCTTTGAACAACCTAGAATGACCTACTTTCAGGGAGGGACCCAAGAACCTCGGCATCTTGACATCCCCTAGATTTACCTGAACCCACCCAAACCTGAACCGAACCAGTCGGTTCAGGTGAACCAGATCCAGGATAGGGTGTTGGCTAATTTGAGGAATACTATACAATCTTTAGAAGCTCAGCCAACACCATGCATTGAATCACTGGAGCCTATGATCAAAATGATTGATGAACTTAATAGTTCTGTATTGGATTTGCTCCAAAGTGTTAAGGATAGGGACTTGGGTGAGTTTCTTCTTGGGAAATTGTTGAGGTTGAGGATGAAATTTGTGGTTGCACTAGTTAAATCTTGGGATGATTCTCAAGATGAACCCCCTTCAGGAGAGCCAATGTCTGAACCCGCTCAGCAACCATTTGAGGATACATTTTCTGAGATTGGGGATGACCAGGATGGGCTAGAGCAACCATTTGAGGATGAACTGATTGATTCACCCGAGATCCCCGAGCCAGGGAACGAGGAAAAATATGTCTCCACGGACCATGAAATGACATATGATTTTGAGACATATATAAATGAGGATCATGGATTCTTTGACTCTGAGGGTGAAGAATCTTTTGGTGAAGTCTCACTTGAACTTAAGGAAGAGGATTTTAGTGAGACAAATGGGTTTGAGGAATCTGACAAACCAGTTGATAGCCCAATTATTGAAGATTTGGATTCGGTTGGGGTTAACTTGGAGGATCTGAATCTTGATGATTCAATCAGTGACTCCAGTCCTCATCTGCACCCCGAAGAGCCGACTTCTAAGATCTTTGTGCCCAAGTCAATCTTGATTCAGCCACGATTTCTGGACTTGGGAGAATCATATGGGGTGAATAATATGCTAGAGGTCCCGAAGCCTGAGCCTTTGATGTTGGAGGATAGAATTGTTGAAATAAAGATTTGGGAGGCTAATTCTGAGGGAAGTTTGATTTTGGATCTAAGGATACCTATTGACCTAAAACCACCTACTTTCTACCATGACCCTTACGATATCTTTCACGTGCAACCCAAGCTAGAAATAACTGATTATTTTTCTGAGCTAGATGTTAAGTGGACAACCGCACCTATTGAACCATCTTTACCCATTGTCCGACACTTTGGTCTTGGGTTGCACACCACTAAACCGCAGTCCCAACCCCGTAAACACAACAACCTTCAGTTTTGGGTGATTTTCATCCAGAACTTGAGAACCACTTGACCTGGGGCATGGGTCTACACCATAATCTCATCCATGTCTGTGGACATCTTCTGCAAACGGGTTTCAGGATCAACCTTTTTATTTTGATTCTAACCCGCACTTGTGAATTCTCAATTTCTTGTTTGTATGTATGTTATGCCTAGCTGAAGGCATTAAACTTAGAACATGTGTATACACTCTTCTCTCTGCGGAGCTGACCGGATTTTCACGACACTCAGGTGATGTTCTGTTTACTCTGCCCTTTTCATGTCTTTATTTTTACAATGAGGACATTGCATCATTTAAGCATGGGGGGGTGGATAATCGATTCCTGAAATCATTATGTTAACTCCATAGAATTTCTTTTAGTTTCTTATAAAATAAAAAAAATTTGAAAATTTGAAAAAAGATCAAAAAAAAGAAATAGGAAAAGAGAACTTAGGCATTTGGAAGTTATTAACTTTAGGAAATGATACGAGAGGACCTAAACACCTAAACTCTTCAGGTCTTCAGGCTTAATTAGCCCGGGTGTCCACTCGAATGTGGACTTAGTCTTGAGTTCTCGCCAATTAAAATTCATTTTAATTTGGTAAATAATTTGGGATAATAAGTATGCGACTTATCAACCTGCCCTCTGATTTGGGGGGACTTTAAGTCTAAGCATCTGCACACATTTTTTTGCACTGACCCACTTTCCGATAATTTTTACGGAAATTGGGTAGCTAATGGACCAACTTGGGTGGTATGGCTGTCAAGTTGTCGGTGGTAATAGCTCATCGGCTGGTTGTCCAGAGCCTAGCCACAAGATCGTTTTCATTATACTGCCTTTAGGTAAATCTTAGATCAAGAAAGCCACCTACTTAAAGAAAAAAAAACAAAAGAAAAGAAACACTCAGAAAGGAAAAAAAAAAGGAAAAAGAGAAAATAAAAAAATAAATAAAATCACACTTCACCACACGAGTATGGCTAGCAAGTTGTCAGTGGTAACAGCTCATCAGCCTGTTGTCCAGAACCCAGCTCACAAAAAAAAAAGCACAATAATTCCCAAAACACTTAGGGAAGATGCGGGGAAGTAGAATAAATCGAGATATACACTGGGTTTGCCCTTGTGTTGACCCCATAAATAAAAGAAGTAGGGAAAAAGCTACCGATCGTAAAGATAAACCTTTAGGCAAGGTCACCTAGGGTCGTAGAAACCCGAAGTCCATCTTAATGGCCGTTTTGTGAGTCTATCACTTTTTCACAAAGATGCTTAGTACTTAGAGTCCTTTTCGAGTCTTGGGCGGGTCGGGTAGTCGTAAAAGGTTATCTCGGAACTCTCAAACTCCAAAAGTACAAAAAAATTAGAAAAGAAGAAAAATTAAAAATATATATATCTTCCCTTCTCAAATAAGGCGAGAACTTGGGTAGTCTGCACTCTGGCAAACACCTGGGCACTGTTGAGTTTTCGTAGTTTAGGACCTTAATTGAAATTTTCTATTGTTAATAAACAACTTAGGCCTAAGTGATCTAATCTTAATTCTACTTTTATACAAAGCATGTAGTTTAATTTTGCTAGGGACTAGGAAAAGATAGGCATGGGGGTATGATGTAAACACATTTGTTGGGGGTAAAATTCCTATTCATGCATGTTCCTAAGCTTAGATTTGCATTTCATGTTATAAATATTGCATAGCATGCATCATTCTGCATTTAGAATAGTTGTATATAATTTAGGTTAATTGCATCTTTTTTGTGGTTAGGAGTGAAGCATATTTATTTTGGATCCTCGGATTAACGATCCAAACGTACGGATCTAATCAAGACGACGATCGGAGTCCAACGCCTTTGAAATCGCCTCGATTGGAGTCCCGTAGCACCATATGCAGTTCGAGGAAGATCAACGGCCAAGGGACTAAGAGACATAATTCGGAGCTTCAAATGATAAATTCGAATGCACGCAGCGCCAGCGCTTGGGCGCGCGCGCGAGCGGTAAGGCTGGAGCAGCGCCAACACAGCGTGAGGTGGACTACAGCGACGCATGAGCTGGACTTACAGCGACGCTTACAGCCGTCGGTAATTCATCTTATTTTAGCAAAGCCAATTGTGGGCACCAGCGGGCATGAGCTGCCTACAGCGATGTTTCCAGCAACGAATTGGATGTCACTAATGGTCCCATACTAATTTTTGCCTCTTCTCCACCACTATAAAAGGAACTACACCCCCTCCCTTCCAAGCTATCCCTACCTACTCTACTCCCACCTACTCCCAAGCTCTAGCAAGCCTACCAACGCTCCATTAGAGCTTGTTCTCAAGCTCCCAAGGTGCCTATTAGTGTAGCGAACCTCTGCCCCACCAAATACTCCTCCAACTTCCCATCTCCCTTCATAGGTCACCTTGGAGCTGTCTTCTCACCTCCATTCCGGTAGCAGATCACCTCCGTCTTCTCACCTCCATTCCGGAGCTACGTCGAAGCTTTCCTTAACCCGACGTCCTCCAGCATCTCACCTCCATCGTCCCACTCCTCACCTCCTTCGTCCAAGCTTCCGCTAGGCGCCATCATCTCACCGAACAGCCGATTCGGGAGATTTCCTCTCACCCCCCTCTCTTTTTATGCTTTCATAGTTCATTGTAATTGACATTGGCTTGATATATATATCATATTTGTTCCATTTCTATCTTGTGATTCATTCTACTTGTCTTTTATTTCAAAAAATACAAAAAAAGATAACAAAGACCCAAAATACAAAAAAGAAACAAAACAAAGCGCGGTTTTCAAGTAAAGTAAACGTCGCCTCCCTGTGTTCGACCCGGGACTCCCTTGAAGTTTTGGTATAAATTTTATCTGATCGACATGTTTTGCAACTTCGACGACGGGTTACTTGTAACCTCGATTTCGAACACTCAAAACACGACATGACCAACAACCTAATATGATCTACAATCAAGGAGGATACACTGATCCTTACCCATCCTCTGAATACACTGCCTTTAGGTCATCACCACCTTTTAAACAATCCAAAATGACCTATTGTCAGGAAGGGTATCACAAATCTCAATTCGTTAACTCCTCTCCACTGATCCCAAACCCGCCCAACCCTAAAACAAGTCATTTGGTTCAGGGTAACTAGGTTCAAGATAAGGTTTTAGCTAACTTGAGGAATACCATACAATCTTTAGAAGTTCATCCAATACCTTGCATTGAAGAATTGGAGCCCCTGATTGAAATGATTGATGATTTGAACAAGTATTTGTTGGATTGGCTCCAGGATGTTAAAGATAGGAACCCGAGTGGGTTTCTACTTAGGAAGTTAGCGAAATTGAGAATGAGATTTGTGGTTGCTTTAGTTCAATCGTGGGATGATTCCCAGGATGAGCCCCCTTCAGGAAAGCCAATGTCAGAACCTACTCAGGCACCTGTTTGGGGGGACACGTGTTACTGATAGCGATTTCACGTGGTTTGTTAATTACGTTGTTGTAACGCGCAAAACCGATCAACTATTAAATTTATATTCCTAGATAGGGGAGTATCTAGGGTCGTCCAAGGAGGTCAAATGTTTGCAAAATTGATTCTCTTGCTTGGAATACAAATCTCAACTTTCTTTTTGGTATTTTTCAATATATCATTTTTTTTGTTTTTGAATTAAGACAACATGCGAAATGGTGGCGGGAAGGTGATTTACACTTCAAATTTAAATACTACTTCTAAGTGGCAAGTAGAGCCTCTCACTAAGCTCACTCTAGGCAAGTGGAGGCCTAGAATAATTAAGGAGAGGGAGTGAAGAATGCTAAAAACAAAGCAAGTAGAAATGCAAAATAGAAAATTGCAAAGAAGGCAACTAGATTAATGAAGTGTTCTACATAAAGGCCTAGTAGAAGAATGCTTCTACTACTAGAAAAATTGAAATAAAGAAAAGCAAACACAAATCCTCTAGATAGATGGTGAAGAAGAGGGCTTCTTGCTCCAAGGTTGGTGGCTCCCAAGCTTGAAAAGAATCCTCCAACTCCTTCCTTGCTGTGCTCCGCCAAGGTGATGTCCTCTAAGGAAAGCCCTAAGGGGGCATGCCCTAAGCTTCTCTCCAAGGGTGGACGTCCACCCTAGGTCCTTCTCCCTTTCCTGGCCGTCCTCCTTGAAGTGGAAGAGTCCTCCTCCTTGGCGTGGCCCAAGTTGAAGAGAGTGGGGAGAAGAAGGCACCAAAAGGGCTGGTGATGTGCCCCTTTAATCTCCTTCTCTACTCCTTCTTCTTGGCTGTCGGTATAGGTGGTTTAGGAAGCAAAATACACTAATGGAGGATGCCCCAAAATGGTGGTAGGTGGTGGGTTTTTATAGAATAGAAAGGGGGCTAAGGTGACTCTTGGAATGGAGGGCTAAGATGAAGAGATGGAGGTGGTTAAGGATCCAATGGCCAAGGTGAATTGGCGCCACCTTAAGAGACACCTAGGGGGTGGTTACGGGTGTTGACATCCCTTGATATTGGCGCCAAAATGGCTTCTAGAAGGGGGTATAAGTTGGCACCAAGAAGGGTTCTAGAAGGAGGGGTAGGTGGATGGCTAGGATGGATTATGTGGGTAGGTGTAGGGTGGATTAAGGGATGAAAGTTGGCACCAATATAGAGGTGGTTAGGGGTAGTTTTTGGCGCCAACTTTTGGTGTCTTTTGGTGGTGATAATGGGGTGAAGGGATGGCTAGAAGTTGGCACCAACTTGAGTAGGGTAGCTAGCTTAGGTACGCTTAAGTTGGTGGAGCTAGCTAGGGTTGAATATAAAGGTGGTGGATGGCCAAGGAGCTAGTTGCTGGCTAAGCTAAGCTAAGCTAGCTTAGCTAAAGGAGGAGTAGAGGAGAAGGTGTTGGAGCTAGGGTTTGGAGGGAGGAGCTGAGGAGGAGAAGTCTGGAGCTGAAATTGGAGCTGGCTGCTGCTGAAGAGGCTGGCATGGAGCTACTCTAACTAGCTTAGCTTGCTAGTTCTTTGCTAGCTGCTAAGCCAAGATAAAGTAAGCTAGCTTCTACCATAATGAGGCTGAGGTGAGCTAGGTCTGGTGCTCCCAGGGAGAATCAAGCTGGTTGAGGCAGCTAAGGTAGCTTAGCTCAACTGAGTTGAGCTAAGCTGAGTCCCCGGGAGCTGGACTTGAGCTTCCTGAGCTGGGATGAGTTCTTCTTCAGCTGGCTGGAGTTGAGTGGAGCTGGATGTAGCTCGATCTGAGCTGAGGTGAACTCCTGTCAACTCAGCTGAGCTAGCTAGAGCTCCCTGTGGACTAATGGGAGTTGAGATGAGGTAGACTCAGCTAAGTTGAGCTGGATCTGAGCTGACTTGAGCTAGGGTGAGCTAAGATGAACTCTCTTGAGCTGCCATTCAGCTGAGATTAGTTGAATGGAGCTGGGATGAGCTAACCCTAGTTCAAGTGAGCTAAGTCACAGTTGTGGTGAGCTGGATCAAGCTGAGTTCCAGCTAGTCTCGACTTCTCCTTCACCATTTGCCTTCTTGAGTGCTAGGGTTTTAGGGATCTGTATATCTGTTCATCCCTAACACTCACAAAAACATATTAAAAAGACAATAAAAAATGCAATGCATGCCTAACCTAATTTATGCCTAAATGCAGCCCAAAAACCCATTTGCGGAGTAAAATCCTAAGAGCTAGGTTTGTTTTAATGCATAAGAATGATGATAAACTGGCATTTATCAGTTACAAGGCTGGCCAGATTGATTTAGAGCAACCAATTAAGGATAATTTGATTTCTTCACCTGAGATCCCTGAGCCGGGGTACGAGGAAACGTATGTCTCCATGGATCAGAAAGTGATGGATGATTTTGGGACGTACATCAATACGGATTTAGATTTCTTGGAGTCTGAGGGTGAAGAATCAAGTTGCGAAGTCTCACGTGGGTTTACAAAACACAATTTCTGTCAAACAACTGGACCTGAGGAATCCCATAGATCATATGATGGCCCAATGACTGGGGAAACTGATCTTATTGGGGCTCACATGACGGATTCTGAATCACATTTTCTGAAGGATACAATTCAATGCCTCGATTGTCAGTTACACCCCATTGAGCTTACTGACAATTCTATTTTTGAGATAATTAGACCCAAGTCAATTCTAATTCAATCACATCTTTTAGACTTGGACGGGGTGATTAATATGCAGGAGGTCCCAGAATTTGACATTCTAAATGAGGAGAATAGAAGCTGGGGAATTCTGATTTGAGAAGCAAACTCTGGAGGAAGTAGAAGACCGAGTTTAGGGGTTACAATTAAGCTGAAACCATCAAAACAGGATCCTTACGACTTTTGTTTTGACGATTTCCAACCCAAGCACACATTCATTGATTATCCTTTTGGTATCGAATTCTCTGTAACCCAACTTTTTGGTCTTGGGTTGCATCCTCATGAATCACAAACCCAACCCTGCTTGCATACTGATTTTAGGTTCTAGGTAATTTTTATCCACAACCTTAGATATTCTCAATCATGGGGTATGGGTCTGTACCACAATCTGATCCACATCTGTGGACATCTGCTGGCAGGTCCTAAAGTGAATCTTTTTATTCTAAGTTTGACCTGCACTTCTGAATTCTTTACTTCTCTTCTTTGTATAGTGTGCCTAACTGAAGGCATTAAATTCAGCACGTATACGATTTGTGTTTATCTCAGAGCGGGCCCGTCATTCACTCAATTCAGGTGCTTTCTACTCTATTCCACTCTGTCTATGTCTTTTTAATACAATGAGGACATTGCATTAGATAGGCATGGGGGGTGGATATTCATCTCTAAATTAATTCATTAGCTCCGTAGATTCCTTTTATTTATATATATAAAAAAATTGTGGAACTAGGAAAGAGAACTTGGCTTTAGAAAATTTTCAATCTTAGGAAGTATTACATTAGGATCTGAACACAAAGACCCTTCAATTCTTTGGGCTTAATCAGCCTAGGTATCCACTAAAATGTGGATTTGTTTTTCGAGTCCTCGCCATCTTGAATTCTATTGTAATTTGATTAAATAAGGTTGCGTGATAAGTACACGACTTATCAACCCGCCCTATGATTTGAGGGAACTTTAAGTCTAAAGCATCTACACACTATATTTTCACTAACTTGTTGATCGTCGGTTTTAACGGAAATTGGGTAGCTAATGAACCTTCTAGGGTGATATGGCTGGCAAGTTATCGTGGGTAACAGCCCATAGGTAGGTTGTCCAGAGCCCAGTCACTGGACCATTCTTTTCTTACTGCCTTTAGGTAAATCTTAGATCAGGGAAGCCACCTACTTAAAAAAGAAAAAAAAAGAAACTCAAAAAAGAAAAGAAAAAGAAAAGGAGAAAAGGAAGGAAAAAAAGAAAATAAAAGAAATAAGCCACACCTTGCCGCACGAGTATGGCTGGCAAGTTGTCGGTGGTAACAACTCATCGACCAGCTATCCAGAACCTAGCTCAAGAAATGCACTGAAAATTCCCAAAACACTTAAGAAGAAGCGGAGAAGTAGAATAAACCAGGGAGATATACATTGGATTCACTCTTATGTTGACCTCATAAAAACAAAAGTAGGGAGAAAGCTACCAGTTGTAAAGATACACCTTTAGGCAGAACTCTCTTTTTAAGGTCACCTAGAGGCGTAGAAACCCGAAGTCTGTTCTAATTGCCGACCAATGAGTCTATCACATTCACAATAAGATGCTTAGAACTTAGGATTCTCATCAAATCTTAGGTGAGTCGAATGACCATAGAAAGCCACTCATTAACCCTAAACTCAAAAATCCAAAAAAAAAAAATTACAAAAGAAGAAAAAGAGAATAAGAAATTTTTCTTTGAATAAGGCGAGGGCTTGAGGCGGTCTGCATTTTGGCAGATACCCGGGCACTGTCATGTCTTTGAAAGTTCAGATCCTGAGTAAAAAATTTCTTAATGTTGAAAATAACTTATGCCCAAGTAAACCAACATAATTCTTTTATAAATAGCATGTAGTTTTTGCTAGGGACTAGCAAAAGATAGGCATTGGAGTGTGATGTGTATACATCTGATTAACCTAAAATGTCTATTAATGAATGTTCTTAGTGTCACATTAGCATCATACATTGTAAATAGTGCATAACATGCATAATCATGCATTTAGATAAAAGTGTATAAATTGTACAGTAATTGTCTCCTTTTTATGGTCAGGAACATGGCGAATTTTTATCAGGGCCTCAAATCAAAGATCCAACTGTACGGATCTTATCAAGGAGACGATTGGAGTTCAACGACTCTAAGATCGCCCTAATTAGACAACCGTAGCACCAGATAGAGACCAAGGAACCCTAAAGATCAAGGGCCAAGATGGTGTGAAACCACACTTCAGACGACAAATCCGACCGAACGGATGGATTCGGATCGACAATCGCAGCCTAACGGCATGAAAATCGATCCAACCTGACACCCGTGGCACCATCCACAATACTCAGAAGATGGACAGCCAAGATGGCGCTACGTGGCGCCATCTCAGCTGCCCAATCGGCCCCAAGGAACCGCAGCTACCTTTCCTTCCTCACCCGCCTGCTCGATCTCGACCGTTAGATGCTCATCCAACGGTTGCGAAGCCGCTCACACAAAATAAGAGCGCGACACAAAAGCGCCCACAATGCGTCGGTCGAGCGCCTTCACGAGAAGAGAAGACGCCCGTTCGAGCCGTAGGCACTTTAAATTGGAGAGCGGGCGAGCGGAGTCGTGCGATGGAGATCGTGCGGCGCTGAGCGGCCGATAGCGCCCATATGCAATCAGATGCGCGGCACTGACGCGAGAACACACGCAGGCACGCAGCGCGAGCAGGGATTGTTTAAGCCATCTGATCCCTTGATCGAACAGCTGTAAGCACGTGGACGTGCGCGTGCATTGCACGACGCAAAGGCGAGGAGGCACGCACACACGAAGGACACGTTTAGGCCTTTAGTGATGCATTTATCTGTCACTAAAGATCCTGAATTAATGTTTTTCAAATTTTAATGACCAAATGCCCCCACTTCTTGCATCTATAAAAGAGACCCCCTCCATACGAATTTCTCATCTCTTCTCTTCTGATGAGAACCTCATCATGAGCCATAACTAGCTCATTTTGACCTAATATAAATGATAAAAGCTCCTACATAACTCAAGGAAAGGCTTAACTCAGAGAATTCTGAGTTTAAGGAGAAAATAAGTCATAAGGGGTAAAAATACAATTTTACCAGTATAATCTGCATACAGGTCCAAACATAGGTCAAACAAATCGAATAAGAAGGAAAGTGGGATGATCTGATAAGGGCTACAGCAATTCCAAGGAACTAAATGATAATCTGTAACCCTAAAACAAATCCACTTCAATTCATGAGGTTCGAGGCAAAGTAAAAATGGAATAAACCCTCTAAAATTCATAGAAAAATAATCTCTAGGGTTTAGAACCTTCAATTTGGCCTTAGGAACCCATTTTGACCTACATTGAGAACCATACCCAATTAATAACTTAATTTGGGTTTTTGCATAAATTGACCGGTCAAACAAGATTTAATCTAGAAATAAAATTCACCATCAGATTCCTTAGGTCCTAATTAGTCATGTATAAAAACTTGAGCCTAAGAAGAAACCTTCTTGACCAACATTACACTTTGGTCCTCATATATTTACTTTTTGGCCCTCAACTTTTGAACCCTCGCATTTTGGCCCCTAACTCTCCTTCGTTCTTTGCATTCAGGTCCTCCCTGCAAAACTTGCCAGCACCATGCTCCGGCGACCTTGCGCGGAGCATGGCGCCGCGCAGGGTGAGGGGGAGGGCTTGCCAGGACAAATGGGGGTGCCCTGCGTCGTCAGGCTTCGCAAGAGCACCCCCTGGTCGCTGCAACCCACCATACCGGCCGTGCGAACGCACGGACGGTATGGGTCTCCATCTCCGGCGTCCTCCGGCGAGGGAGACACGTCGTCTCCCTCCGCCCTCCTCTCTGATTCCGCCTCTATAAATACCCCCATCGCTCCGCCGTTCTGAAGAGCTCGGATCTGACGGAGAAAACCCCCAACTTTCTTCTCTTCCCACTCCGGCAGACGCCCACCAGCTCCGGCGGTTCCTCCTCCTCCTCCTCTTCGTTCTGCCGCACTACCAGCAGCAGGGCTACCTTCCCCTGCTCTTCCCGCGCCGCGCCGCACCCAGCGCGTGCCTCTCCGACCCTCTCCTCGCCGCCGCCCCTTCCCCTGGGCATCTTCTTCTCCGGCGACAGTCGATACGACTGTCGCCCTGCTACTCCCCCTTCGTCCCTGCAAGTAAGTTAGAACTACTTCTCTTCCTCGCCTCTTCCTTTTCGTCACTTTACATCTTTACTGTTGCCCCGATCCGACCAATCGCCCTCACCTTCACCTCCGGCCCCTGCTCCGGCGACCCGCTCCCATCACTCCAGCAACCCACACGACTCGTCGACCACAGCAGAACCTCCGCCTCCTCACCCTGATCAACCTCCGCCCTTCCACTTCCCCCAAATCACCCTCTGCAACTCCACCGAACACACCCACTTTCCGACCCACAGTCCGACCTAGGGCAGCCCTTGCACGCCGCCCCACGCCTCGCCACCACCCACACGAGCTTCGCCGCACTCTGGCGAAGCTCCCGGCACCTTCTGATTAGGCCGAGAGGCCGTTTTGCTGTGAATAGGTCACCCGTCCTCCGCCACCATTGCCGTGCAGAAGGAGCTGCTTCCGCCTGCAGCTGCAGGCGCGCCACTCCCAGATTCGACTCCCAAGCTGTGCGAGGCATTTCGGCAAAGTGTCAGGCTGCAGCTGAGGCGAAGCCCTCGCGCGAAGGCCTCGCGTAAAGCCGCGATTACCAGCTGCTTCCTCCGCGCAGGCGCCAACTTGGGGTGGGACATTTAGTCCCACCTCGGAAGGCTCTGAAGGAGCGCAGCGGTATAAAGTGAAAAAGTGCTGGAGGCTTATCGCCTCAGCACACGGGGTGAGGTCCCCTTCACCCGCCCGGTTACCCGGTCTCGTCCGCGCTCACGCCTAGCGGACCTGGCCCGACCCGACTAAGCCTGACCTGCACTCCTCGCCCACCACGCACGTTGGTGGGCCTGGACCCGGGCTCGACCCGTACCCGACTACCCGGTAGCTCTGGGAGAGCTTTCCTAAGAGCGGCTTCTGTGGGAGAGAAACGTGGGGGGGGAGGGTAGAGTAGGTTTTTGCCCGCTGAAGAAAACTTCGAAGAGTGCAGGCACAGGTGAAGAGAAGAGAAAAGGCGAAGAAGAAGAAGACGAGCGAGGCAAAGAAGAAGGACGACGAAAGCTGAAGGAAGGAGCACCGAGCGGCACTGTAGCAGCGGCGGTTTAAGTCGTCTGATTGGAAAATCAGACGACGCTCTGAAGGCAGAAAAGAGGAAGAAGAACAGGACCGCAAGGGAAAAGAAAAAGAAAGAGACAAGCAGAAACAAGAGCTGAAAGAAGAAGAAGAACATCACCCCACTGCTGCAGATAAAGAAGACAGAAAGAAGAAGAAGAAAGAAGGAGAGACGACGTCCTGACAGCAAAAGCAGAAGAAGAAGACCACAAGGAGATAAAGAAACCAAAAGCCAAAGAGAAGAGAAAAGAAAGAAGAAGACAGAAAAGAAAGAAGAAGCCAACAAATTTTCATCTTTCTCTCTCTATCTATATTTTTGTAAAAGAAATGTTGTACCCCTAGAATACAACTTGCTCCCTGGGTTCGACCTCGGGAACTCTTTTATTTTCCGAGTAAAAAAATTATATATTTGAAATGATGGCAATAACTGGCTATACTATAACGACATAACAAAACCTGGTTATACATTCCAGCCAACGTTTCATCTTCTCTCCCTCTCAAAAGCTCAAAAGAAGCTTGTCCCACACCTGGGATGCTCCTCAAGAGCTAAAATCAATTTTCTGCCCCCATTCCAGAAGCGGATCCCACAACGATGACGACGTGCTGCCTCGTTCCCGTTCCTCCTGCTTCAACCTCCTTTGTTCCCTTCCGTTCCTTGTCTTCCAGGCGTTGTCTCATCCGACTCGTCCTTCAAGCAATCGTCGAGGAGGATAACTTCTCTCTCCCATTCCTTTTTCCTGCTTTCTAGAGTAGAATATTCTTGCTTTCTAGTTGTAATAATTTCTTGATTTCTAGTGTAATCTTTTCTCTCTTTCTTAGTTGTAAAAACATTTTGCAACATCAAGTGAATCTTTTCCCTCTCTCTCTTTTATTGTTTATATTGATTCCATTTCATTGTGATTGTTTCGCCTTTTAAACAAAACACAAAAAAATATATAATTACGAATTTTGATCGACGTAGCCTCCCTGAGTTCGACTTGGGATTTCTTTATAGATTTTCAGTATAAATTTTATTTGTTGAACCCGAGTTCTTCGCTACTCAAACTACAATGACAGGTTTTTAAAACCAACTCCGATGACATATTCCTCCGACGTTTCAACAGAGGACGAAGCAGGGAGACATCTCAATAGGATCTGCTTCCCGAACGGTGGTGAGAGAACAACTGCAAGCACTCCACAAACGGGGGTGAACAGATAGAAAAGTTAGCTTTATAACTCTAATGGAGCATCCCGGGTTTAGGACGAGCTCGTAGAGCTTTGGAGGAGGTAAAAGAAGAAAGGAAGGGATGAAAAATGAGGTGGTAGGCGTGACCTTATATAGTTGTAGGAATGGGGGAATAAAGGTCATTTTAAAATTTTACAAAATAAATGTCGGGGTCTTTAATGACGGATATAAACGTCACTAAAGATTTTTAAAAAAATAAATGTCACTAAAGCCCCACGTCGTTAAAGCGTGTGTGCACCCTCGTCTCTTTGCCTTCAACTGTTGCTCATGCACCCACGTTTAGATCATCTCAGACGCCCAATCAAGAGATCGAACGGCTTAAAAGCGCCGCGCACCACTTCTTCAACTGTTAAGCGTGCGCGTGCGTGATTGCGTGTGTGATCGCACGTCATCACGCGCGTGTGCGATCCACACCTCTCGACGTGCCACGTTGCCGCTCCATCAGCTGTTCATCACGCATCCAATGATCGAATTGCATCCACACCCTTCCGTTCACTCAATTTGAGGCACGCGAAAGCTCGAACCTATGCCCTCTCTTGAGTGTTGGAGCGCACAATCGCTACACCACTCCTTTGTGTTGCATTTTGGTTGAAGGTGCAAATGGTCATGACTGTTGCATCTTGATCCAGCAATCGAAATCTAGCGTCCTTCGTCTTCAGAGAGGTGTGAAGCGGCCTGAGATTAAATCTCAGCTGCTGGATCGATGAACCAACAGCTGAGACGCATTGATCATCGCTTGAAGAGATGCTGCGAGAGGCTTGGGCCGGCGTTGGGTGGTTGGGATGGTGCCACGTGGCACCATCTTGGTCATCCATATTCTGTGACTCGTAGATGGTGCCACGGATGTCGAATTATATCGATTTTCACGTCGTTGGGATACGATCGTCGATCCAAACTCATCCGTGCAATTGGATCCGTCGTCTGAGGTATGAATTTACACCACCTTGGCCCTTGACCTCTGATATTTCTCGGACTGCAACTGATGTTACAGAGGTCAGATTGAGGCGATCTTAGAGTTGTTGAACTCCGATCGTCATCTTGCTTAGATTCATATGGTTAGATCTTCAATTCAAGGCCCCGAAATGATATTATCTTGTCCCTTGACCATAAAAAGGGAAAATTAACCTATAATTTGTATAATCTAACTTAAATGCATAATGATGCTTGCTATGCAATATTTATAATGATGAATGCTTCTATAGACCTAGGACCATGCATAAATCGGCATTTTGGACTAATTAGATGTGTGCACATCAATCAATTTGGAACTTGGAACTTGAACTCTTTTGCTACAGACTTTTAATCTCATTATTTTGACTTGGATTGGTCAATCAAAAGGTAAATTTGGACGATTAGTTGATTTGGTTGATCAGTGAGTTAAATTTGGTTGATCAATTGGTTTGGTCAACTAAAAAGTCAAGTTTGATCGGCGAATTTATTTTGGTTGATCAATGGACTTAATTGGTCGATCAATTACCGTAATTCCAAAAAATGAGAATTTCCATAAATGTCTGGTCGTGGGCTCTATATAAAGGCCATGAGGGAGCTCTCATTTGACACACAACAAGAACAGAAAAACTCTCTCCCTCTCCCTCTCATTCTTATCTCACTTTCTTGGTGCGTTCGTTCGACAAGAGATTAGTAGAAAAATCTCCAATCACTTTTGTCGATCTTACACAAGGAGATTCAGAGATCCATGAGAAGCTTTTGGTTGATCAAACCATTAAAGTGGTAGATCAATCGGGAATTTGGTTGTAAACCAAATTACCGATGCTTCATTCTCTTGAGGTAGTTTTCGAGGACGTCGAAGATCAGAGTGCGCTGAAGCTTGGAGGTAGATCGTCGTATCCTGGGAGGACTTCGTCAGACCTCGACGCACCGGTATTGTGGGGGATGATACCTTCTCTAAGGTAAGTCCTTAACGGGTGCTTCAATCAGAGTAATATCTAACATTTCTTCATTTTGTTTATTTGTGTTATTGCATGTTATTTGTTCTTTATTTTATTCTGGATCTTACCAAATAATGTTTGATTTTCTTGATTTAATATTTTTTATCTATCACAGCCCATTCCCAGCTCCCTACAAAACCTGAGAATGGGTCACCTCGACGAACCCTAAGACCCAGTCGTCCAACAAGAAATAACCAAATATACATTCATTCCACAACCACACAAGTAATGTAACTAAGCAGTAAAATATAAAACTGACAGTAAAGCAAGAGAACGACAATCACCATAATATTACATGGCATCACAACAGGACTAGTGCATTATGCTCGAAATATAACTGAAATAACATGAACTATAGGAACTCACTACAACACTAGCAGAAGGAAAACTACAACTGGGCTAGACTGTGCCCAGCGTTCTCAGCAGCCGGTCTTGTAATGTAATTTAAACAAGTGACTTAAAATATTATCTTCTGATTCTAATTATTTTATTACGTGTTGCTAATCTGAGTACTCTCATCAGATTCCATGTCATTGCTCGATCTTCCTATTCCCTAAGGGATCTTACTTGTAGTTTTCCGATGATGCAGGATGTACACATAGCACTCCCCTGACTGGGAGAGTCCCTCATGATAGTCCTACACTCGGTCTACTACCCCGAGGTCACGGTCGCGATGTAGCGGTAACTATGGCACACGTGATAAGCGCACGGGTAGCTACCCCGCACTGGCACGCGTAGCTACCCTATACTGGCATGCGGTCAGTCATTTCCGCTAGCGGGTACACCCAAACATACAGCACGAAGCAGCACAGGGCCTTGCCCTCTCAGAACAAGGGTCTCGCCCCTTAGAAACAGGGGTCTCGCCCCTCACAGTCCGTGTACCCTCGTCTGACTATCCCAGTTTGTCCAGTGGGCCTAACAAGAGTCGATGTAGAGTAGCCAGTCCTAATCCCAGGCCCCATGGGGCGGCTAGCTCCCCCTACACTAAGTAGCTCTCCTCGATACCACTTACGCTAGGGCCAACAGGAGTCGACGTAGAGTGGCCAAACCCACCCCGGGTCTCCACCCAAGGGCGGCAAGCTCCCATCTACTCTAAAAGGGATAGTTGCTCTCTTCGGTACTACGTACACGAAGGCCAGTTCACCTCCCTAAACCAAGTCCAAACAGCCGCCCGTGGCGACGTGTTCCAGAACCATCCGGTTCTTTGTACTACAATATTCTTGTCTCGCTCTACATTCCCCGTAGGGTGCGTACATGAGCTTTTCTTATTTCATATCCGATTTGTTACATACAGAACAGATAGCTCAATTTCCATATTTATCACAATACAAGTTTGTTTTTCTATTCATAACATGGTTCCTTTCAGGTAGTACAGGCAACTCATGATTTATTCAATCATTCATCTTTCTACACATGCATTTCTTCTAGCCCTAGTGCTCATGTCACAACCTAGGGTTCAATCGAATAGATTATTCTAAAGCATGCATTTACTTCTTCCTAGGGTTCATCTCACATCCTAGGTTCAACTAATTTTATGCATGCACTTTATTAATTTCGAGATTAGGGTAAGAACCATTCTACCAGAATAACCAGGTGGAATGGGGGCTCATACAGTAGCTCCTGACATCTCTGTAGATCTCATATACTCGACGGACTAGAGCCCTATGACATGGATTGGCATGTTGAATGTGTTCAAAATGACACGGACAAAGTACCATTACATAAAGAAACTCACACGAAAACAAAAAACGTTTCGTTTAAGGAAAACCAACATCGTTTGGGCCCTTAATGGGCCCAAAAACACCAATCCTGACCGAAATCAGACGTCTGGGAAAGGTCCCAGATGTCTTAAATGAACTCACAGGCATACCTTGCTGGAGGCACCTTCCTCAGACGTCTGGAATTCAGTGCAGACATCTGAGGGTGCCTTCAGTCGTCTGGAGATTCTCCCGGATGTCTGAAACCACCTCGTCCTCTCACCGACACGCCCCCCAACCTCTGACGCACACACGTGCACGGTCCGAAATTTGGCAGAAAGATAATTGAAGAAAACTACTCTACCAGACGTCTGGGGTTACCTTCGGGCGTCCTACCAGACATCTGGAGGTCACTCCGGACGTCTGATTCTACGGAAAGATGATTTTGCAGAACCGTTTCTGAATCCTTTCTCACCGCGGAAGTCTACAGCAGCAGCAGCACTGCCTTGGCTCCTCCACTCTCAAGCCTTCACTCTCCCCATAGGTCCTCCTGCTCTCCTCGCTTTCTCTCTCCAGCTTCCTCTCGACTATCGGTGTGGGAACAGAAGGAGGAGAGGGGTATATATGGAGATTGGAGGTGAGGGTGACGACGTGGAGGGGATGGTGTGGAGTGGGGAGGAGTGGTCGCCGCAGGGGGGAGAGGTGAGGCGTGTGGGGTGAGGGGGAGGGAATAATGTGCGTACGGTAAGGAGGGGTGGTGGGGAAATTGTAGGGGCATCCCTGCAATTTCCCTCTCCCCCTCACAAACCTCTGAAACAAAAGATAAGGGGTTTAAAACTACAGGAAAATCCCTACGGATTCCGGAAATGCCAAATGACCACAGGAAAGAGTCATTTCATGATCTATGAAAAATTATTGGAAATACATATGTTGTTATTTATTTACTTCCTTTATCATTTATTTCAACACTTTGTACCTGAGGAAATAAATGCAGAAGTGATATAGAAATAGTTAAGAGAAAGGTGTAACGTAAAAAGGGAGAGAAACCTACGTATCTCGTGGGTCCTAAGGAGTCGGTTTAAGAGTGTCTCGACAACCCTCAAATGCCGTAACCTACGTCACATTTATGATACAAGAAACAAGACATCGGCATTTGATCTTGAACCATACATACTCAGCTGTTAACGCACCCCTTCGTACACTTACTCATGTACTTACCTATACTCATGCCCATGGGTCTCTGGTCATTTATGCATACATATGCAAGTACGTATAACCCTCCACTCATATATACTAGACACAACACAACCCGTGTATGTATATATGTTAATGTATTTGACCCTAGGCTTCATTGCAGATCGATGAGGAGAAAAAAATAGAGAAAAAAAAAGATGTGGAAATCCACGCAGATGGTTAAATAACACCAATCGTGTAAGCAATAGAAACCACTAACAATATATGATGTATACAATATGTATGTAAAAGACTAAAAAGAATAGTAACAACATTTGTAGTTATTAACTGAAATTTTATTGAGCAACTTAAATGTGAAGGTATAGCTAGAATATTCTATATGTTGGTAAAAACAAATGTAGTTTAATATATAGATGAATATAAATTTACTTTTTTATAGTAATATAATAATGCACAATGTGTAATATTTCATGCAAAGCAAATTATTAAGAAAACATCGGTTGTCTAGCCTCTAAAATAAATATATAAATAAATAAATGAAGAATACTTGTTACATATATGGAGTAACAAAATTAAATTTACTTTTGGGCCTATTAAAATAATTTGCCAAAAAAAGGTCACACAAAAATGTATAATTTATATTTTAGGATTATAGTTAAATGGGAAATAGCTATTAGCAGTATTATGGTTATAGGCCTAAATATATCTATCAACAACGGAAATAAATGTTTTAAGAAAAGAATTTACTTTTAAAGATAAAAATGTATAAAAAAAGTATTTGTTAATACTTTTTCAAGAATGTAAATATTTGTTAAACACAATTTTATGTGACCTTTGTTGGATTTGATAGCCTAATTGCATCAATTGTGATGCAATTGTTATATGGTGACGTGGGAATTCATGTTAAAATTATGAAATTTGGGAGAGGTTTTTAATCCTAAACTGGAAGTGGACAAACCTCTTGGTGGGTGTAAAAGGTTTCTATCTCTCATGGCTTATGTAGCAAAGAGTGAGAGGTGGGGTTGGGGACCATGCACGCACGAGCCTCGCCCTGCCCCGGCTCCAGCTTAGGCTCGGGTAAGAATCAATTTGGAACTTGGAACTTGGACTTCTTTTGCTCCAGACCTTTAATCTCACGATTTTGACCTGGATTGGTTGATCAAATTGTAAAATTAGTCGACCAATTGTTTTGGTCGATCAATTGGTTTGGTCAACCAATTAGTGAAGTTTGATCGACCAAATTATTTTGGTCGATAAATGAACTTAATTGGTCAATTAATTACCATGTTTCCATAAAACGTGAAATTTCTTAAACGTCTGGCTGTAAGCTCTATATAAGAGTCACTAGTGGGCTCCCATTTGACACACAACAAGAGTAGAAAAGCTCTATCCACTCTCTCCCTCTCCCTCTCTCTCATTCTCGTTTTTCTTTCTTGGTGCGTTCGCTCGACGTTCGATTGGTAGAAAAATCTCCAATCACCTTTTGTCGATCTTGCACAAGGAGATTAAAAGACCCATGAGAAGTTTGTGGTTGATAAAACCATTCAGTTGGTAGATCAATCAGGAATTTGGTTGGAAACCAAATTGTCTCAGCTTCGTTCTCCTAAGGTGATTTTCGATGACATCCAAGATCGAAGTGCGCCGAATCTTGGAGGTGGATCATCGTATCCGAGGAGGAGTTCGTCAGACCCCGACACATCAGTATTGTAGGGGGCGATATCTTCTCTAAGGGAAGTCCTTAATGGGCACTTCGATCGTAGTAAAATATAATCCCTTCTCATTTTGTTTATTTGTGTTATTGCATGTTCTTTGTTCTTTATTTTATTTTGGATCTTGCCAAATCATATTTGACTTGCTTGATTTAATATTTTTTATCTATACGAAAATATTAAAAATATATATTATTTATTTATTTATTTCCTATATGCATTCAATTTCAACAACTTTCACTTCTAAATTTACTTTTTTTAATTATCCCTACCTCTTTACATTGCAAAATACATCAACTTTCACCTTTTTATACATCTATACTTTGACTAAGGTACCACGACTCCTTTTAATTTTGATTAAATATATGATTCTTTTTTTAAACTATGTCCAATACTCTCATTTTTTTCAAATGGTCCTTTTTTATTCCGATTAAATATATGAGTTATTTTTAAACTATGTCAAGATGCTTCTGCTGTGAGGTTGGAGAGAGAGAGTAACGTATATTGTTCCTTGAACTACATCTTAAGGAATTGCAACTTTAATATGGACTTTAAATATCTCCTCTAAAGAAAAATTATCTAAAATTTTAATTAATATTTTTTTGATATTTTATTTAAAAGAATAACATTTTCCATCGACCACCACCTTCTACCAACTTTTCTAACTACATTTTCTTGAAGTTTAAAAACAAAAAACATCATTCAAATTTATTTGATGATATCGTCATTAGATCTAATGAGGCATCCGTTCATTAATCGGTAACAAAGACTTTATATTTATAAAAATGTTGATATGAATATGTTACATTATTGGATTCTTATTTCATATTTTTAAAGTTTATAAATCAACCAAATGAGGGTCAAATTTGACATGGAAAAATAATTTATCTCTTACCAATATATCAATGAAATGGAATTTTTTTTTAACGATATGTCCATATCAATATAGAAGTTAGCATTTACAAAAATAGATAAATTGTATTTTAAATTAAATGTAGATAAATTAAATATTATGCATAAAAAATATTAAATAAAAAAATATTTAACAGAGTAAATGATAAAATCTCAAAGTAATGATACGTTGGTGATAGAGAGCAGGAAGGAAAATTATGTAGAAAAGTTGAGAGAGAGGGAAGGGGGAGGTGATTAACGTAGATAAGATTAAAAAAGAAGGTGCATTGCAACATCGGGAAAGGGAGCATTTAATGAGAGAGAGAGAGTGAGGGAGCAAGGGGAAGGGGAAGAAGAGCGTCGGAGCAGGAGAGGGATAGGGGAGAGCACGACAACAAGGTAGATCGAGGGCTTAACGATGAAAATAAATATTTTAATTAAAAAATTACTTTTAATGATAAAAATATAAAAAATATATATTTATTAATATCTTTTCAAATATATAAATATTTGTTAAATATAATTTTACATGGCCTTTAATTCTAAGGTTACTTTTTTTTAAAATTATTCTATTTCTTTACCATACAAAATATGTCATATTTTAAATTTTTATATATCTATCTTTTAATTAAGGTTTTATGATTTTTTTAATTTTAATTAAATAAATAATATTTTTTCCTCATATGCATCTACTATTGAGGTTGGAGAGAGAGAGAGAGAGAGAGAGAAAGAGAGAGAGAGAGAAAGAGAGAGAGAGAGAGAGAGAGAGGACGAGGAATGGTATTAGATGTGGAGGTAGGGTTAGAGACGGGGAGAGGCAAAGAGCGAGGGGTGGGGGAGAAGGAGAGGGAGTGACACATGCAGAAAAGCCTGTTATAATTTATAGTTATAGGTAATCCAATCTTACACACAAGATTATATGTATATGTATATGTATACACTCATACATATGTATGTGTATGCTAATACATATATCTAAGCACATGCTATCCACTCACACACACATATATATAATATTCTATTTTATATAAAACAAAATGATGGCCTCCTCCATCGCGGAGAGGAAGATGGTTATATAGGAGATTGGAAAGGGGGGTAATTGAACCAATGAACAAGGCCATAGATCGTCTTAAGGATCAACCTTGCTCCACGTTTGGTCAACTAGGGTGAGTGCTTGATTGACAAGTTTGGATGTCGGGAAAATACAAAATTTAATAGTATTGTCGAACTAAGCCCTAAAATTGATTAAAGAAAAGAAAAGAAATTAATATACTAAATTAAGATGCTAAAGCCTAGGGGCATTGACCACAACTGAGTGTCATGTTCTAAGATAGGTATTGTATGGTATCATTAGATATGAATTTCGATGTTAGAATCCTTGAATGCTAGAAATCAAGCATCAAGTTAGAAATGTACGACCACTTGGTGAAACAAGGTAGACCGGCATATGCGTATTTTTTTATGGAGGAGGAGCGAGTGTGGTTTAGGGACGTAAGTTTTAGTTAATTCTTTCCAAATTCTACTAACCTAACTCGAAATGAATGTGAAATTTGATTCAAATATGATCAAATTTGAGTATAGATTTTATCTAGAAAATTTGATTAAGTTGGATATAGATATGGGCATGAATATAAATTTATTTCCTATTATCATATCTGAATACTCGAATAAAATCATCATTTATCTGAGATATATAAATCTCAACTTCAACCATAATCTTCTATACTTTTATGATTCCTTCTATGATTTTGAAGGTTGAAAATACTTCTAAAGCTTCTATTAAAAACATTTATTGTAAATATGGAGAGTTCTTGTTTAAAAGATACTCGTATTTAATCTTTCTTATATTTTTTATATTTTTATTTTTTATGTATTCCTCTTAAAAAATTTATTTTGTAATAATTTTAATAGAGATTAATAAAATTAGAGTAATCCAAATTCTTATACTTAGAGTTTGTTAAAAGTAAATAATTAATAAATTATGTTATACATTTTTTGTCTTTAGCTTTAATTTTATACTGTTTCATTGTAAGATAAATTTATAAATAAATATTCGATAGGTAAATAGATATCCAATGGGTAGAGATGTATAGGTATGAGTTTAAATTTTCATATTCGATAGGTAAATAAATAAGATATGGATATTAATTTTGTAAATAAATATAGATATAAATTTAACAAAATTTAACCTAAACACAACCCATTCACATCTTAACTGTGGCTTAGATACATGGTAGCCGCCTATGCGAGAATGTCCACAGGGTGATAAACATGATGCAATACTTATAGAGGAAGCAAATTGGTGAAGCCATCTTCAGTGAGATTCAAATTGCACGCAACAGCATGGGAATCACCTTATTCAATGTTGCTGCAGTTGGTGAACATTATTTTTTTGCTTCTGTTTTTCGGAGGTTGTGTTGGAGGGTCATGCATGCGTGAGTTAGTGGAGATGCGTGCTCTTTAATCTTTATTCGTTGGTTATTTCAGCCTATATGTGTGGGTGTCAGTCCTTTGCATGTGTTGTGTGTCTTCTTGTACCCCGTCCACCTTTTGAAGTTTATTTGAGCTCTGATATCACATGAGAGATCACGTCGTTAATGGCAGGGAAAGTGAGAAGCAAAGGAGGAGACGAGTAGAAAAAAGGTGAAGTGATCCCTTGACATCATACACCTCACGTTCTGATATTATGTAGGCATTACGAGGGCTGGTAGTTGGTTATAACGTTTGCAGCTAAAGGGATACAATAAACGGAAGGAATTATAATGTTTTCATTTCCAAAACATTCCTAATATATTGCAATACTACATGGCAATGGAGAAATTAAGTAGAATAAAATAAGAACTACAAATTAACTTAATAGATAAGGCCCCAAGGAGGTGATTAACTAGCTCGAATCTTCCAATGAGAAACCACCTTAATCATCTTATAATCTGATCTCACTTTGGAGATTCATTGCTAAATGCCATACTCAAGCTACAAACTTTCATTGTAGTGATGTCATCAATCCTTTTTACCATCTCCGATGGCATGTGGTTCACCCAATCTCCACCTTGCCACACCTAAAGTACACCATGTGGCTATTAACTTTGTCTAATGAGCCCTTCATTACGTTGCTGATACTTACCTCCAACTTACTTATGGTCTTGAAGTTACAAAGCTCGATAATTTTCTCAACCACACCACTCTCTTCATCTTCCTGTGAAAAAGGATTTGCCATGTAGTTAGCTAGTTTCCTCGAGGTACCTCTTTCATCTCTTTGATGTCTTCATACTTAAAAAACATAATGTTATTAGGATTCTCTAGAGACTCTTTCCAATAGTTGGCAATGTGATCCCACATGGGTCCCCAAGTGCCTTTGCCATTCAGATAGGGCTTGATGAACTCCTTTGGATGGATGGGTTTCTCGTCGATGGCCATTACAAAGTGCCATAAAGAGACTAAAGTATCCTCCGGTTCCCTGCATGCACAGAAATAGCACAAACATCTCTCGCATATGCCAAACTCAAATCACTATACCAAGCAACAAATCATCATGCATAGGAACATAATATGATAAAAGTTGTTAACATGAAAGATAATACTTAATTTAGCACCTAATGAGAGACAAAAAGCATCATTAGATTTAAAACTTCGCACAAAGTCCAAAGAATCTAGCTAATCTGAATATCCAACAAATAGGTGGATCCAAGCGGACCCGACCCACCTATATCCAGATAGACTTGGGCTCCCCAATATCCAAATAGATTCGGGCGAGCCTAACCCACCGAAGAACTCATTTGACCGGAGTTGAAGAGGCGACAACAACCTCCACATCAGCGCTAACGATGGCGTTACAAATGCTTTTTATAGCCAAGTAACGGACATGCTGAGAAATCTGCAAAGTCCATTGTAGGGATTAATTGTTGTTAGATATTTCCTATACTATAAATAGAGAAGAGAGGCCCTCAAGGGCTCTCTCCATACAACCCTAGAGAGAGAATGAAAGATATTGTATCACCCACAATTCTAGTGGGTACTTGGGAGCATCGCCTACCCCCCAGATATACACCCCTTCGGCTGGAACTGGGTCACGAATCTCTTATCCATCTTTTTTGTGTGGTTGTTTGCGATTCTTGTTGATTCAGGTCCCCCATCGATAAGGGATTCAATCAATTTGCACCATCTATGGGAATCGACTATCATTTGATATCGCTTCCTTACTTTAAACCTAAGCAATGGCCCCTACAACTCTCAATTCCAACCGCGGCAATCCCGAGAAGGCGACCCTGATGGAATCCAATGTCTCAGTGTCCAAGGGATGCCACTTGCAAGCTGGGCCTAGCAAGGAGAAGTCCACACAGCCTAGCTAGCAACCGGAGTCATCTCGCCCTGGGAATCCTCAATGGCACCCTCTCCTCAAGATGCAAACGAGGGAGGAAGACTACGAGGCTAGGTTGACAGCCCTGAAGGCCAACCAGCAGTTGATCATGGATAAATTCCTTGAAATCAAGCAGATCAAGGATGACTGCAAGATTCAGGTAGAGGAGCCCCAGAACTTCAGTCCAGAAGATGACCAACTGAAGTGGCATCCTATGATAGAAGAGAACACCCACCTGCGTGAACAGTTCGAGAAGTTAAAACACGAGCTTAATAGCCAGAAAGGGGAAGTTCCTCCTAACTTACTTAAAGCTCCCCTCCTGCCTTCATTGAGGGAGTAGTGTAGGGCTCACCCCATGATGACAAGTGGTGGAGGCTCAATCCCCGAGATCATCCGCCAGGTCACCTGGGCGATGAAGGGCATATGCCCACGTGCCTATGTTACTACCTGCCTCTTCATGGAGAAGGTAATGAAGGCACCCCTACTAAAGAAGTTTGAGTAACCCGTCATGGCCCAATATGAGAAGACGGTAGACCCTAACAGCTCTGTGGGGAGCTACAGCAAAATGATGCTTATTCATGGCTACCCTAAAGGGGTACTCTGTCGAGTATTCCTGTAATATCTATCCGGCATGGCCCATGAGTGGTTTAATGAGCTGCCGGTTGGGCAGATCACGTGGCCCAAGAGTTGGCGAATAAATTATGCCAATACTTCGCAGGACAATAGAGGGTTAAGATAACCCAGAGAGGCTATCAGAAGTCCAGTAGTGGAAAAGTGAGTCCTTCCAGTTATATCTAGACCAATTTAAGGCACAATACTTCAAGTGCAAAAGGCCCCATGATGCCATGGCCATCCAGTACTTCAAGTCAAGCCTCCTAACCCAAAGGTTCTGGTATGATATTGATGAGTTCCCACCTAGAGATATGGCAGAATTGTGGGATTGGGCTATGAGGTTTGCAGAGCAGGACAACTCGCTCCGCTCTCATAGCCAATTGGTAGATGGGTACGGAGATGACCTTGATCCCATGGAAGAAACGAGAATCTCAAGAGAGTCGGTTCTTATATCCATCCGTGGAGAAAGTTGCTTCAGTAAGAGGAAGGTAAATTTCCAAGATCAGAGGAGCGACAGGCCCAACAAGGGTCGGAACAACGGACCCCACCAACCCAAGCAATAGTTCACTGAAGAGTACATTCCCCTGGCAGTGAACCAGGTAGATGAATTGACGAAGGTGTGGTCTACCGACAAGGACCTCCTTTCCCCACCAAAACCTCTCAAGAAGAAGGCTGAAATTGATCTCTACTGCAAGTACCACCGAGCTTAAGGGAACATCACAAAATACTGCCGGGATCTGCGTGACCAAATTTAGTCCCAGATTCGATATGGAAACTTGGCCCATTTCATCAAACGGGATGAAGGTCAAGACAAAGGCAAGAGGTTTATTAAGGGTCTGGAGGAGTACCATAAGGAGAAGCTTCAACAACTCCAAGGGGTCAACATGGTCTTTGTGGCAGACCAGGAGCTAGACGGGTTTGAAGCCCTTCAGATTGAGCAAGCAATGTCCCCCTAGCTCTCCCCCGCAGAATACCACTATCAAGTTCTGGCGGTGAAGGCTGCATCACCCTAGAACGCTCACCTCTCACCACATGAATCAACGAGTGCAGAGGTCAAGGTCATCTTCAAGGTCAACGTTGCCCTAAGCCAGCAAGCTACTCCTCCTGAGTGGACGGCCATAATGTGTTTCTCACCCTTTAGTGGGGCGAGAGAGGTATCGTCAAACTGATGGCCTCCAAGCTACTCGCCACCTTGCCCAACTTGACAGAGCACACAGATCTACTCCTGGTGACTCTACTGTTGGCAGGGCAACTCCAACCTAGGCCCTTGGTGGATGAAGGTAGTGCAATGGATGTTCTATTCTGGAAGGCACTACTTAAGTTGTGGTTCAAAGAAGCACACCTCTCCGTGTTAACTCACCCAGTAGTGGACTTCGAAAATCATAAGGTGATGCCGAAAGGAGAAATCTGCTTGCCCTTATCCATCTGCGATGGGGACAAGCACCTAAACAGAACGACCACATTCATCATGGCTGGGTTGACGGTGGCATTTGATGGCATTATCGGCCGCCCAGGTGATCCCCTACTCTTATTTCCAATTCATGCTCTTCCAAACTCCTTGAGGAGTAGGTATAGTGCATGGGGATTAGACAGCTGGGCGTGAACTCCTTCAGATCGAGTTGGAGTGGTCCATGGAGCCAAGGCCCCCCAAGCCACAAAAACAGGGGAAAAAGAGAAGCTAGTTCCAGGCGATTTAGCAGGAAACAATTCTAGCTGATTCGCCAGCAACTTCAAAGCTTCAATCGGGCTCTTCAACCATGGCTATACAACTCTACCATGACGACACGACTAAGCTTGTTAAGGTTGGGGCAGACCTTGATCCCTTAGAAGTTCAAGAGTTGCTACTTTTGCTAAGTGCTAACGCAATCGTATTTGTGTGGTCCACTAATGACCTACTGGGAGTGGACTTGTCCCTGATTCAGCACCACCTCAATATTCAGGCACGTGCTCGAGCAGTAAAACAGGCACGCAGGCACAAGTCAACCGAGCAGTGGCAGGCGGCTGAAGCAGAAGTCCAGAAGCTCTTGGAAGCTGGCTTCATTGAAGAGTTCTTGTACCCAGCATTGCTATCCAACGTGGACATGGTGAAGATGGAAAACGACAAGTAGCGGATGTGCATAGACTTCACTAACCTGAATGAAGCCTGCCCAAAGGACAAGTTCCCCTTACCTAGGGTCGATGCTCTGGTGGATTCTTGCGGCAGTTGATGAGAGCCTCATCATGAGCCATAACTAGCTCATTTTAACCTAAGAAAGAGAATAAAAGCTCCTACATAACCTAGAAAAGGGCTTAATTGAAGGAATAAGTGTTTTTTTTTTTTGAGAAAGAAATGAGTGTTATCGAATCACCGATAGCAAACCAGGAGAGCTATTATTGATAATAAAAAATATTTACAAGTTCGACCCCCAATGTTGTATGAGACTCCAGCATAAATTTACAATATTTTTCACATACACTGGGGTCTCCTGAAAAACACACTCATTTCTAGCCCTCCATACAGCCCATAACACAGCCACCATATGTATATAAGGCTTATTCCCATCCATAAGGCAACACCACAAATTCCCCCAAGTGGGTAAGGACTCATTGCATACTCTCCTCCATACATAATCAGCGATCTCACATGAAGAAAAGATATGAACGCTAGAATCATTATGCATCCCACATAAATAACAAAACTAGGTGGGGGTCCCCATCCTTCTGTGCCTCAGATCTCCAGTAATCAATCCATCCCTCCTGTAGAGCCATAAGAAAATTTGTAACTTTAGTGGTATTTTTAACTTCCATAGCTTTTTCCCCATTTCTTCATCTTCCGCCATCCTGGAGGACATTATCAATCTGTCATAAGCAGCCGCAGTAGAAAAATTACCTTCCCATTTGTATGTGTCATATTCATGAGGCATGGGTTTGAAAGCAGTAAGCTCTTGCATGAGACGTTCATTCTCTACACGAGTTCTTGTTTCATGATTATTCCACCCACCATTATTTAACAACCACTGCTCTGAATCCGCGTCCCAATAATCGGCTACCACCTCATTTTTATTTGCAGCCGCAGCATAAGCAAGGGGGGACTTGTCTTTAAACGTCCCTCCATGTACCCGATTTTCCAGCCAAAACTTGAAGCTTTTTTCATCACCTAAAACTGATTTGAAAAAATTCCAATTATCCTTTAGGGCACGCAACACAGAAGACCAAAAGGGGGACGGTTTACGTGGGTTAAGACGATTTATCTCATCATTGGTATTCCCATAACTGTCCTGGATAATTTCTGTCCATAATTTTTTTCCCCCTGCAGCAATCGAACTGCCCACTTTAATAGTAACGATTCATTGAATTCTTTAAGGGATCTAACACCCATACCTCCCATCTGCTTAGGTTTGCAAATTGATTCCCACTTCAAGGGTTGAAAAAAGGCCCCTTGATGAGAGACCCTTTCCAAAAAAATCTTTTCCGCATCACCTCCAGCTTTTTCCAAATAGAGTTCGGAGCTCTAAGGACAGAGAAAAAGAAAACGAGAATCGAAGTGATAACAAAATTCAATAATATATACCTCCCCCCTTTTGATAAGTATCTACTGCTCCAGCCCTCCAATTTCGTAGCTACCTTTTCAAAGAGGAAAGACCAATCTGCTTTCTTCATCTTAGAACATTTCAGAGGCAGACCCAGATATTTAATCGGCAGTGGAACCACAGGTGTACCAAGAATGGTGGAGATCTCATTCTGTAAACCACTATTCATCCCAAAACAGACCAGGGAGGATTTACTACCATTCAATCTGAGACCAGAAACCTCTCCAAAAATTTTTACCATATGTAATAGAGCCTGCGCTTCTCTCTGATAGCGATTTCACGCGGTTTGTTAAAATACGTCGTTGTAACGCGTAAAACCGATCAACTCTCAAATTTATAATCCTAGATAGGGAAGTATCTAGGGTCGTCCAAGGAGGCAATATGGTTGCAAAATTGATTCTCTTGCTTGGAATAAATCTCAACTTTCTTTTTTTGTAATTTTCAATATACCATTTTTTTTTTAATTTTTGAACTAAGGCAACATGCGAACTGATGGCGGGAAAAGTGTTTACACTTCCAATTAAGTAAACAACTCTAAAGTAGCAAGTAGAGCCTCTCCCTAAGCTCACTCTAGGCAAGTGGAAACCTAGAATAATTAGGGAGAGGAAGTGAAGAATGCTGAAAATAAGCAAATAGAAATGCAAACAAGATATGCGAAGAAGGCAACTAGATAATTGATAAAGTGTTTAACAAAAATGCCTAGTAGAGGAATGCTTCTACTACTAGATAATTGAAGTAAAAGAAAACACAAATCCTCTAAATAGATGGTGAAGAAGAGGGCTTCTTGCTCCAAGGTTGGTGGCTCCCAAGCTTGAAAAGAATCCTTCAACTCCTTCCTTGCAGAACTCCGCCAAGGTGATGACCTCCAAGGCAAGCCCTAAGGGGGCGTGCCCTAAGTTTCTCTCCAAGGGTGGACGTCCACCCTAAGCTTTTCTCCTTTGCCTGGCCGTCCTCCTTGAAGTGGGAGAGTCCTTCTCCTTGGCGTGGCTCAAGTTGAAGAGAGTGGGGAGAAGAAGGCACCAAAAGGGCTGGTGATCTGTCCCTTTAATCTCCTTCTCTACTCCTTCTTCTTGGCCGTAGGTATAGGTGGTTTAGGTAGAAAATATACTAAGGGAGGATGCCCAAAAATGGTGGTAGGTGGTGGCTTTTTATAGAATAGGAGGGGGGCTATGGTGACCTTTGAAATGGATGGCCAAGATGAGTTGATGGAGGTGGTTGGAGATCCCATGGCCAAGGAGAGTTGGCGCCACCTTAAAGGGCACCAAGGGGTAGTTATGGGTGTTGACACCCTTTGGTGTTGGCGCCAAAATGGGCATTCTAGAAGGTCATTAGGTGGTGCCACCTTAAGGTTCTAGAAGGGGGGGTATGTGGATGGCTAGGATGGCTTATGTGGGTAGGTGTAGGGTGGATTTAAGGGGCTGAAAGTGGCGCCAATATAGAGGTGGTTAGGGGTGGTTTTTGGTGCCAACTTGAAGTGTCTTTTGGTGGAGATAATGGGGTGAAGGGATGGCTAGGAGGTGGCGCCAACTTGAGTAGAGTAGCTAGCTTAGGTAGGCTTGAGTTGGTGGAGCTAGCTAGGGTTGATTTTGGAGGTAATGAATGGCCAAGGAGCCGGTTGTTAGCTATGCTAAGCTAAGCTAAGATAAGCTAAGCTAGCTTAGCTAAAGGTGGAGTGGAGGAGAAGGTGTTGGAGCTAGGGTTTGGAGGAAAGAGCTGAGGAGGAGAGTCTGGAGCTGGAGCTGGAGCTGGCTGCTACTGAAGAGGCTGGCATGGGGCTACTCTAGCTGGCTTAGCTTGCTAGTTCTTTGCTAGCTACTAAGCCAAGCTAAAGTGAGCTAGCTTCTACCAAAATGAGCTGAGGTGAGCTAGGTCTGGTGCTCCCGGGGAGAATCAAGCTGGTTGAGGTAGCTAAGGTAGCTTAGCTCAACTGAGTTGAGCTAAGCTGAGTCCCCGGGAGCTAGACTTGAGCTTCCTGAGCTGAGATGAATTCTTCTTCAGCTGGCTGGAGTTGAGTGGAGCTGAATGTAGCTGGATCTGAGCTGGGGTGAACTCCTGTCAACTCAGCTGAGCTAGCTAGAGCTCCCTGTGAATTAGTGGGAGCTGAGATTTGCTAGACTCAGCTAAGTTGAGCTGGATCTGAGCTGACTTGAGCTAGGGTGAGCTAAGGTGAACTCTCTTGAGCTGCCATCCAGCTGAGATTAGCTGAATGGAGCTGGGATGAGCTAACCCTAGTTCAAGTAAGCTAGGTTCCAACTGTGGTGAGTTGGATCAAGCTGGGTTCCAACTAGTCTGGGCTTCTCCTTCACCAATTGCCTTCTTGAGTGCTAGGGTTTTAGGGATCTGTGAATCTGTACATCCCTAACACTCACAAAAACACATTAAAACAACAATAAAAAATGCAATGCATGCCTATCCTAATTTATGCCTAAATGTAGCCCAAAAACCCGTTTGCGGAGAAAAATCCTAAGAGCTAGGTTAGTTTTAAAGCATAAAAATGATGATAAACTGGTGTTTATCACACCCCCATGCTTATCTTTTGCTAGTCTCTTAGCAAAACATTAATTTTTTTTTTGGAAAACGGAATTTTTGGGAAATCTAATTTTTTTGACTTTTGAGGAGAAAAAGAGATTAAGGGACCTTGGTAGATTAAAACACAGGAGATACGGGATTTGTTGAAGATAAACATCAGGATTTGTTTTTGGATCCAACCATTAGATAGAACGGGATCAATATATCCTCAGAAAATTCACAAATTAACCCCTTGTTAATTCATATGACTTGAAATGTTTGTTTTTAGGATTTTTCTGGCTCGTGAATCTGATTCGCAACTTGCAAATTCCTTTAAAACCTTGTGTCGGTGCTTGTGAAAAGCCAACCTTAATAAGGACGTGTTATTATTATTATTATTATTTTTTTTTCCATGCTTATTTTTAGCTTAGTCTTACAACAGATGTGTCGGTATCATCATTCCCATTACCATTCCTCGAGGGGGCTCTGGCGCCAGTACTTCGGGATAGCACTGTCCATGACACCACCCAGGAGCTCACAACCCCAAAACACGATGCGGTGAAAAGGGGCGCTCCAAGCAAACTCAAGCTCTTGCTCCGACGCTATAGGTAGAGCACCGTCCAAGACACTTGAGCTGCTGAAATGCGCTTTAATGCTCCGTCTAAAGATATGAAATATAGATATAGAGCAGCACCGAGGCGGTAACATGTTGACATCGTGTCCTCAAAGAAGGTTTTTTCCTTCTTCTCGACGGTGGGAACTCAAACCAATGATCTGCTTCAAACTTTTACTAAATCCAAACAAGGGAGTTTCTTCGAATTTTTAGTTATTTTTAAGTGTTGGCTTGTGTGTGAAAATTGACACAAGAAGTTTCTCAAGAACCGCAGGTTTTTGAATCAAAAACTAAGTCAAATACTTTCCATATTACAAAATAGGATCAAGTCACCTGAACTATCATGAGTTCAGGTGGAATTTTAGAGAAGGATATCTGATCTGGTCTAAAATAGACCCTGGAATTCTAATGATCAGATCCATATCCTCATCCTTAGTTTGTTAAAGATTAAATCCCATTGTACCAGAAGTGAATTTTTCGACCGTAGTCCCGATTTCAAAATTTTTCCTCAAAAAGTTTTCAATATTTTTGTTTTCTTTTTGTTTTTTGTTTTTGGGTATGCAAGCAGGAAATAAATTAAAGAAAATTGCATGTTTTTAGGTTTTAAACATCCTAAATTGATCGTAAAAATTTAAAAACACCCCCCCATGCTTAAGATATGCCATGTCCTCATGCATTAGGAGGGAAAAGGAATCACCTTAGTGAAGAACGGTCAGGTTTAGGATGAATAAAACCTAGAAAAAGAAGAAAAAAGGAAAGCAAGAAAAAAAAATGATGGGTTACCTCCCATCCAGTGCTATCTTTTACGCCATTCAGCCGGGCGTGAAGGTATGCACAGAAGACGGAAAATCATGTAAATAATTGGACACTTGGATGCCCGCAAAAAAGGTGTCTTCGTCTAGATCCCTAGAAAATTGATTAGAAATAATATTGGGATCAAAGTGAGATGGAAATTGATAAGTGTGGCCTGAGTCTGGCCATGGTTTTAATTCAGGTTGGGTGCCAAACTCGGGCGGGGTTGGTGGCAGGTCCGTAAGAAAGGGGTCGGGGAAGGAATGGTGAGTTAGTGTGGAAAAATTAGGTGCGTGAATAGTGGGTGGGTTAGGGGGGGTATCAGGAACAAATTTGGAGTCAAGACAAGTTTCCGGATCACAGATCTCGCCGACCACTGAGTCTGAATCAGAGTCCTCAAAAAAACTGTGGTCGGTAAGGGTATCTATTAACATTGTCTCCTCCACCATATTAGAAATTTCAGTATCTGAGTCCTCAAAGAAGTTATCATCATGGAATCTCCTGGAGGATTTAAAAATATCTAAGGTGATAGTTTGGCCTGCACAGTTGATATCCATTTTGCCTGTGTGGCAATTGATATTTGCCTTTGCAATAGCCAAAAAGGGGCGTCCAAGGATTATCGGGGAGTCCAGTAATGATTCGGGTGCCTCAATGTCAAGAACCAGAAAGTCTGCAGGGAAGACACAATTCTGGACCTTGACTAATACATCCTCGACAATCCCACGAGGTTTGATTGTAGATCGGTCGGCTAATTGCAGGGTAACCTCGACGGGTTTTAATTCACCGATCTGAAATTCTTCGAATAAACTTGTGGGAATAATATTTACAGAGGCACCAAGATCAAGGAGGGCGCGATTAAATGTAGTGTCATCAATAATTACATAAATTAAAGGCACCCCCGGATCTTTCATCTTAGGAGGCAGCTTACTCTGTATGACAGAGCTTACTGTCTCTGAAAGATGCACCTGTCCTAGATTTTTGGCCTGCCTTTTAGGAGTACAAATCTCCTTTAAAAATTTAGCATAGGCAGGTATATATTTAATGGCATCTAGGAGAGGGATATTGATATGAACTTGCCCAAATAGCTCCATGAGTTCTTCTGTAGTGGGCTCAGATTTCTTTCTTTTGTTGGTGGTAGGGTAGAGAGCTTGTGGGAAAGGGATAGGAATCTTGTCTTGAGATTTTTGTTCTTTTTCTTCCTGATGGGGAGGTGGGGAGTCAACTTGCACATGTATCTTACCAGGTTCGTGCGAAGGCTCGGGGTCAGTGGTGGTTTTCCCACTCCTCAAGGTAACTGCATGTGCAGTCGGATTATTATTTGGAGGAGGTGGGGGGGCCTGTGATTGCAGGAACCTGGGCGGCTGCTGAGGTGGATTAGGAGGAGGCTGATTTGGATAATGTGGATTTCTGCCCATATAATGGTTCCCTTGGTGATTGGGATTGGGTATGGGTTGGGACGGAAGATGTCCTACAGGTCTTTGCGTGGGAGCAACCCCAATCTGATTGTTCAGATTTGTGATGTTGCGGGTTACTTCCGTCATTTTTGTTTGCATATCCTGCAGGGTCCGTAGCATCTGGGCATTGATATCTTGTTGGGATGGCCCAGGATGGAAATTTGGATTCGACCCATACCCATTAAAATGATATGGTTGGGAGGAAACTTGATTATTCCAGGAGTAGTTCGGGTAATTTTTCCAATTGGAAGAATTTTTAAAGGGCTCCTGGATGGCAGAAATATTTTGGGTGGGGTTAAGATCTGGATAATTGAAATTCCCCAGTGAATCATGGGCAACCTCAGAATAATCAGCAGGAGTGGTGTTGAGATTGTGCAAATTTTCTCTTCGTGGAAAGTTAGGTTGGGTTAGATGTGGGCGTGGAGCTTGAATTGATGTGGCGAGTCTTTCCTCAATTTTCTTCTGATTAATATGCATCTGGTCGAGTTTCTGAGCGATCATTTGAAGATCGTCTTGGGTGACTGGGATAGATTGAGCGCCTATTTCATGAACACCAAACTGCGGGTTTTGGGTTCTGCAAAATGTGTTCATGGAAGCTTGGTTAAATGAGTTTTCACTCATTTCTTCAAATAGATCATAAGCACTTTCAGCATCTTTATTTAAGAAGTTGCCACCACACGAGGCGTCGACAAATTGTCGGATTTGATCTTCTAATCCATGATAGAAGATTTGCACGAGCTGCCACAAAGGAATCTCGTGGTGCGGGCAACTTCTTAAAAGGTCCTGAAATCTTTCCCAAGAATCATGGAAAGTTTCGCCAGATTTTTGGTGAAAGGTCGTAATAGATCTTCGTAAGGAATTGGTACGACCTATGGGAAAGAATTTCTTGAGGAAGGCACTCTTGAGTTGAGGCCACGTTGTAATGGGTCGGCCAATGGTCCTGAACCAATAAGCGGCCTTATCTTTAAGAGATAATGGAAAAAGCCGCATCAGCCATATGTCTTCTTACACATTTCGGGAACGGGTTGTCTGTGCAAGAAGAGTTAGTTCTTCAAGGTGGCTGAAAGGGTCTTCCCTAGGAAGGCCATGAAAGTGTTTAATCAGGTTCAGGACGGCTGGCTTGATCTCAAAGTCCCCCTCCGGTATGACCACCCCTGGTCGTTCCTCATAATAAGACGGATCATAGAAATCTTTTAGAGGAACAACAGGCTGCTGACGGGGTGGTGGGTTTGGCCTTGGATTGGCTAGGTTTTGGATGTTCCTAGTCAATGTTTGTTGATTGGAATTTAATTTATTAATCTGATCGGCCATCAATTTTAAAAGATCAGGTAGGGGGTCTTGATGTTGAGTGTGGGGCAACTCAAGATTGGGGAGCTCCAAGTGTGGGAAGTTACTGGTGGTTGGGTTTTGGGTGGAAGGGTTAGAATTAGGGTTAGAGGTAGGGTTAGAGGTAGACGTGGAAGGGTCAGTGGACCTATTTTGTTGTGTTTCCATTTTTTCAGGAGAAGACAGAAAAAGTGGTCTTTTTACGTGGGGGGCGAAATCAAATGGTCCTTCCAAGTGCGGATTTTGAGACCGTCGCCCGTGCATAAAATGGAAGAACGGGGAGGGGAGGAGAAGAGAAAGAGATGAGAGAAAGTGTGCAATTCAAACAAACAAAAACTAGACCTAACTTAATTGTGACTCCCTAATAATAACCTAAGACTTGGTCTATATAGGAAATAAGTAGTCAATAGTGAATACCCGTTCTATCAACAAATCTAACCAAGTTGCTTAAGGGGAGGTTTGGGCCCAAACGTTTCCCAGGGAAAATCCCATGTGCTTGTACAAACCCGCGCCTGGTCGTTTGACACGGCCCCTCAGCCTGAACACCAGATATAGATGACAGAATTGGTACTAACTAAAGAAAACTTAAGACCTAAATAGCAAGCCTAAGTTGATAAAGCCTTAGGGGTCAAGTTGCTACAAATTTTAATTAGGTCTAGGATTCTATAGTGCACACGGAATGTGGAGGGCGTTTATTGGGTTGTTGCCCTGTTATTTAATTTTTTTGTGTGTGTGCAGGAATTGGAGAGTGGCTCCAATGAAAATCAAGTTGTCACACAATTTTTTTTTTTGTACTTTTGTCTTTTAGGATTTGATTTAATTGAATGTATTTTAGGGTTTCTTTAGTTAAATTTTCAAACAAGTTTGAAAACCCACAATCAAAGGAAAACAAGTTGTATGGGTGATTGTATATTTCCTTTGAATTAATCCTCAAAAGAGAAAGAAAGAAACCCTAAGCCAATTATCCTTAAGACAGAAATTTAACTACCAATGAGTTATTTTTTAGGCTTTCAGAATTAAGTAGTGGTCCAAAAAAGTCAAACAACACCACTACTTTGAATAAAATCAAACAAGGATTCCAGAAAATATTTTTGTAAGATTTTAGGAATTCGTTTGATAATTGTTTTGAATTTTTAATTGTACTGGTGTCAAAGTCCAGAAATAATACCTGTGGGTATTATGAACTTTTTAGTACTACCACCGACCTCATAAAATTTTTATGATTTTATATGATATATAAAATTTCACAAGGATTCCAACAAGCTTAATTTCCCAAAAATTGGATGAGTATAAAAATTCTGAAAATTCGCGGACAATTGCAAAATAGGAAGATAAGAGGGTATGACCTCTCTGCAATCCACGAATTTTTAAAAATTAAATACAAATCCAATTGATTTGAAATTTGGAACAGATGTTCCTAACTTAATTGGGAATCACTCTATGAAATTTTATGATTTTAGGAGGCCTGGGGTGTTAGGAATCGATTTTTCAATTCCGGACAGAAATCTGGACTCGAAAAATAGAATACCAATACTTGCAATGGAGTGGTGTTAAAGAAGCATACAAGCAAACAATGGATTTTAAAATGCACCACTCCACTTAATTTAAGTGTTTAGGGTCCTGAAAGCCAAGTTTAATATATTTTTGGTAGTTTTAATTATTTATGTGACCAGAAAGAGGAACCAACCTGAATTTTCGCGGGAAGAAAAGGACCTTTGAGCTCTCTCTTCCAGATTCCCGCCTTCCCACTGTAGTTCCTGCACACACAAAAGAAAGAAAGAGAAGGGGATGAGATCCACTTCAAGCAAGAGAAAATGATTTAATGCAAAGCCGTGCCTCCCCGGCAACGGCGCCAAAAAGTGATAGCGATTTCACGCGGTTTGTTAAAATACGTCGTTGTAACGCGTAAAACCGATCAACTCTCAAATTTATAATCCTAGATAGGGAAGTGTTGAACGAGAATCTACGCTAACGTGTTCGGTTTTGGAAAACCCGTCGTTGTAGTTCGAAAGCGAAGGATTCGTGTTCAACAAATAAAATTTATACCGAAATCAAAATTCCGGGTCGAACACAGGGAGGCGAACGTTTGATTTAAAAACTTCGCGTTTCTTTTTATTTTGTCACGAAGAAATTCAATTTAAACTATCTAAGTATCTACAACAAATAAAAGAGAGAGAGGGAGTAAGAGAGAGAGAAAGAATACTATACATGGAAATCAAAATGAGATGTAGAATAGACAAGGAATTTATCATAAAAGAGTTCGTTCGTTACAACTACAAAACATAAAACAATTACTCTAGAAAGCATTAAAAGAATGGAGGGAGAAATGTCCTCCTCGACGATCGCTCGGAGGACGAATAGACTACTCTAGAAAGCAGTAAATCTATACTAGAAAGCAGTAAAAAGAATAGGGAGAGAGAAATCCTCCTCGACAGTCGCTTGGAGGATGAGCCGGACGGGACGACGCTTGGACGAAGGAGAACGAAGCGGGACGAAGGAGGACGAAGCAGAAGAACGGGAACGAAGCAGCACGCCGTCGTCGTCGCGGGATCGACTTCCGAAGGGGGACGAAAATTTGGACTTTATCTCGCGAGAAGCATCCCGGGTGTGGGACAAGCTTCTCTTGAGCTTTGGAGAGGTAGAGAGGAGAAGGAAGGGATGAAAATTTCGTATGGAGGGGGTCTCCTTTTATAGTTGCAAGGAGTGGGGGCAAAATGGACATTACATCTTCAAAATAATAAATAAGGGGTCTTTAGTGACGGATAAAACCGTCGCTAAAGCCCCGCCGTCGCCGTCGCCGCCGCGCCCACGCGCGCCCGCTCGGCTGGCCTGCGCGCGTAACGCATACGCACGTCCGCGTCGTCTCAGCCGTCCGATCGCGAGATCGGACGGCTTAGATCGCGTCCGCGCCCGCTGCGTAGCGCGCCCGCCCGCGTGCGATCGCGCGCCCACCAGAGCGTCCAATTGCGCGTCGGCGCTATCGGGCGCGCGCGGTCGTTGGATCTTCATCTGACGCTCGTGCGCGCCCGCTCGCCCACGCCTTCGACCCCCTCACCGCGGCTCGAACCCGCGACCTCCGCTTCGCCCGCAGCTGCGTCGCCGCTGCGCTACGCGGGCGAAATGGTCGCGCGGACGTTTTTAAACGCGAGCGACCGCAGCCGTTGGATCGAGATCCAACGGCGGAGAGGAGACGGTGCGCGGTCTTCATAGGACTCCTGCGGCCGATTGGGCGGCTGGGATGGCACCACGTGGCGCTATCTTGGCCGTCCATCTTCTGGAAGTTGTAGATGGTGCCACGGATGTCGGATTGACTCGATTTTTGTGTCGTTCGGCTGCGATCGTCGATCCGAATTCATCCGTGTGGTCGGATTTTCCATCTGAATTGCGGATTTACACCATCCTGGCCCTTGATCTTCTAGGGTTCCCCGGTCTCTATCTGATGCTACGGATGCCTGATTAGGGCGATCTTGGAGTCGTTGAACTCCAATCGTCGCCCTGATCATATCCATACGGTTGGATCTTTGATCCGAGGCCCCGATAAAATATTTGCCCTGTCCAAGCACATAAAAGGAGACAATTAACCTCCATTTTATTCAAACTACTCTAAATGCAAGATGATGCATGTAATGCAATATTTATATCATGAAATGCAATCCTATGCTTAAGAACATGCATAAATAGACATTTTAAGTAGTGTAAATGTGTTTACATCATACCCCCATGCCTATCTTTTGCTAGTCCCTAGCAAAAACTATATGCTATTTATAAAAGAATTAGGTTAGATTATTTGGACCTGAGTTATTTTCAATCATTAAGAAATTGTCTACTTAAGAACTGAACTTTCAAAGACACAACAGTGCCCGGGTATCAGCCAAAATGCAGACCGCCTCAAGCCTCGCCTTATTCAAAGAAAAATTTCTTTTTCTGTTTTTACTCTCTTTTTTTTTTTTTTTGGATTTTCAAATTTTAGGGTTTAAGAGTGGCTTTCTACGGCCATTCAACTCACCCAAGATTTGATGAGAACCCTAAGTTTTAAGCATCTTATTGTGATTGTGATAGACTCGTTGACCGGCAATTAAAACGGACTTCGGATTTCTACGCCTCTAGGTGACCTCAAAAAGAATTCTGCCTAAAGGTGTATCTTTACAACCGGTAGCTTTCTCCCTACTTTTATTTTTTTTAACGGGGTCAACACAAGGGTGAATCCAGTGTATATCTCCCCGGTTTATTCTACTTCTCCGCTTCTTCCTAAGTGTTTTGGGAATTTTTAGTGCATTTTCTGAGCTGGGTTCTGGACAATCGGTCGATGAGCTGTTACCACCGACAACTTGCCAGCCATACTCGTGCGGCGAAGTGTGGCTTATTTCTTTTTGTTCTTTTCTCTTTTTTGATTTTTTTTTTTTTTTTTTTTAAGTAGGTGGCTTCCCTGGTCTAAGATTTACCTAAAGGCAGCAAAAAGAGAAAGGTCAGTGACTGGGCTCTGGACAACCTACCTATGGGCTGTTACCCACGATAACTTGCCAGCCATATCACCCTAGAAGGTTAATTAGCTACCCAATTTCCGTTAAAATCGCCAAACAACGAGTCAGTGCAAAGAAAGTGTGTAGATGCTTAAAACTCAAAATTCCCTTAAATCAGAGGGCAGGTTGACAAGTCGTGTACTTATCACCCAAACTTATTTATTCCAATTATAATAAAATTCAGGTTGGCGAGAACTCGAAAAACAAATCCACATTTTAGTGGATACATAGGCTGATTAAGTCCAAAAGACCTGAAGGGTCTTTGTGTTCAGAACATAATATAGTATTTCTTAAGATCGAAAATTTTCTTAAACCCAAATTCTCTTTCCTAATTTTGATTTTTTTTTTTTTTAATAAAACAAATCTACGGAGCTGACGAATGAATTCAAAGATAAATATCCACCCCCCATGCCTATCTAATGCAATGTCCTCATTGTATTAAAAAGACATAAAACAGAGTGGAAAAGCGTAGAAAGCACCTGAATTGCGTGGATATCGGGTCCGCTCCGAGATGAAAATGAAAAAGAACTGTATATGTGCTGAGTTTAGTGCCTTCAGCTAGGCACACTATACAAAGAAAAGAAATGAAGAATTCAGAAGTGCAGGTCAAAATTAGAATAAACAGAAGAATCCTCCGACCTGTCAACAGAGGTCCACAGATGTGGACCAGATTGTGGTGCAGACCCACACCCCATAATCGAGAATATCTTAGGTTCTGGATAAAAATTACCCAAAACCTAAAATCAGAATGCAAGCGGGGTCGGGCCTGCGATTTGTGAGGATGCAACCCAAGGCCAAAATGTCGGGTTACAGAGAATTGAAGCTCAAAAGGATAATCGTTAAATGTGTGCTTGAGTTTGACATCCTCGAAACAAATGTCGTAAGGGTTCTGATTTGATGGTTTCAGCTTAAAAGGAACCCTTCGACTCAATCTTCCATTTCCTCCAAAATTAACTTCCCAAATTAGAACTTCCCCGCTCCTATCCTCCTCATTAAGTGTATCAAATTCCAGGACCTCTTGTATATTTATCACCCCGTCTGGAATCTCCAAGTCTAAATGATGTGGCAGAATCAAAATTGACTTGGGTCTAATTATCTCAGAATTAGAATCATCAATAAGCTCAACAAGGTGTAACTGATAATCAGGGCATTGAATTGATTCCTCCAGAAAATGCGATTCTGGATCTGTATCGTGTGCCCTAATAAGATCAGTTTCCTCAGTTATTGGGCTATCAAATGATCTATCAGATTCCTCAGGCCCAATCGTCTCACAAAAATCGTGATCTGAAAACTCGTGTGAGACTTCGCAACTTGAATCTTCACCATCAAAGAAATCAGGATCCGTATCAATGTATGTCCCAAAATCAGTTGTCACTTTGTGTTCCCAGGAGACATACGTTTTCTCGTAACCCGGCTCAGGGATCTTAGGTGAAGAAATCAAATCATCCTTAATTGGTTGCTTTAATTCAATCTGGTCAGCCTCGTAACACATGTTCCCCCCAACAGGTGCCTGAGCGGGTTCTGTCATTGGCTTTCCTGAAGAGGGTTCATCCTGGGAATCATCCCAAGATTGAATCAAAGCAACCACGAATCTCATCCTCAATTTCGCTAATTTCCCGAGTAGAAACTCACCCGGGTTCTTATCATTAACATCCTGGAGCCAATCCAACAAAGACTTATTTAAATCATCAATCATTTCAATCAGGGGCTCCAATCTCTCAATGTAAGGTATTGGCTGAACTTCTAAAGATTGAATGATATTCCTCAAGTTAGCCAGAACCTTATCTTGAACCTGATTAACCTGAACCAAATGAGTTGGTTCAGGGTTGGGCGGGTTTGACATCAATGTAGAGGAATTAACGAATTGAGATTCGTTATACCCATCCTGATAATAGGTCATTTCAGATTGTTCAAAAGATGGAGATGACCTAAAGGCAGTGAAATCAGAGGATGGGTAAGGATCAGTGTATCCTTCTTGATTGTAGATCGCATTAGGTTGTTCATGAAAGGAGGACGATCTATAATCGATGCAACTCTGAGAAGGATAGAATTGAGAATCAAAGTGTTCAGGGTTAGACCCTAAACACGGGGGTCCAGAATTGTATCCCCAATCCGAATTATCCCAACTAACTGATGGTCGATTACAATACGAGTTGGGATAATCGTCATGTTGAGGATAATTTACAACAGGAGGGAAAGAGCGGGAATGCGTGAAATATGTGGAAGGATTCATGAGACACGGGAGGAAGAAAGGTACCCTGCAATACAAACAATCAAACCTGTCCTTAAATGGGTTAGCCTACAGACCTACAGACTCCCAAAACCCGTCTTGAGATAAAGGAACGATTTGATCTACTTCTGTCTGTTCAATCCAACCAGTTAGAAGGAGGGACTGGGGAGAAGGTTCTTCCTTCGGCTTGCGCCTCCGGTTCCTAGTGTACCCCCCAGCCGCGATCGTTTGACTCTGCTCCCCTAGCTAGACATCAGATTGAACAGTAGAAACAGACTAATCGAAAATAATCTCGTTCTGAGTTCTGAAGAGTGAGTCCAATCCTTAAGGCCAACGTCTACTCTGTTTTATTTAGGGCTAGGTTTGAATGTGCTTTGGAATGTGATGGGCCCTTTAAATGGGTTGTGCCCTTAATGATTGATTGCTTTGTGTGTGCGTGCACAACCAGTGGTTTTCAAGCAAGATTATTTTTGATGTGGTGAATTTTAAGGTTCAAATCTTGCTTAGTAGCTTTTAGGATTCAACTTTAGGTGTTTTCAATCAAGTTTCATTGGCACACCAGGTTTTGCAAGCACAGGTGAAGATATTTTCCTTTAAAGTTTAAAAAGAATGTGGAGTGCCTGGTAGATCCCTAAGAGTTGAACCTAATTGGCAGCTACTTGATGAGTTGATTTTATTTGAAGTGGTGCGACCCAAACAACTCAAACAACTGGCCTGATGCACCACCTAATTAGGCACACAAATGATTACCCAATCTGATTTCTACTCGATTATGTGTTTGGATGTGTGTACCGGCTCCTAAGATTGGTTTACCGGTTGAGTTAGAAAATCAGATGAGGTTGTGTACCTCTGTGAGATTTTTTTTTATTATTATTATTTTTTTAATGTGGGGGTTGGAGTGAGTATGGATGTCAAACAACAAACAATCTAACCTTAGAGTTTAGAAGAACACCTAGGTTGATTGATGTTTGAATTATTATGTGATGAAATGAAATCTAATGGGTGGGAGGTGGGGGATAACTTACAAAACCTTCCACAACACTTTACTCCGATTTACCGCTTTTGCCTGTCTCGAAAGAGTACCTGCAATTACAATAAGAAAGGAGAAAAGTGAGGTAAATGATTTGTAAGTTACAAAACGCGAAGAGAAATCAAAGAGCGTTGCCTCCCCGGCAACGGCGCCAAAATGTTGAACGAGAATCTACGCTAACGTGTTCGGTTTTGGAAAACCCGTCGTTGTAGTTCGAAAGCGAAGGATTCGTGTTCAACAAATAAAATTTATACCGAAATCAAAATTCCGGGTCGAACACAGGGAGGCGAACGTTTGATTTAAAAACTTCGCGTTTCTTTTTATTTTGTCACGAAGAAATTCAATTTAAACTATCTAAGTATCTACAACAAATAAAAGAGAGAGAGGGAGTAAGAGAGAGAGAAAGAATACTATACATGGAAATCAAAATGAGATGTAGAATAGACAAGGAATTTATCATAAAAGAGTTCGTTCGTTACAACTACAAAACATAAAACAATTACTCTAGAAAGCATTAAAAGAATGGAGGGAGAAATGTCCTCCTCGACGATCGCTCGGAGGACGAATAGACTACTCTAGAAAGCAGTAAATCTATACTAGAAAGCAGTAAAAAGAATAGGGAGAGAGAAATCCTCCTCGACGGTCGCTTGGAGGACGAGCCGGACGGGACAACGCCTGGACGAAGGAGAACGAAGCGGGACGAAGGAGGACGAAGCAGAAGAACGGGAATGAAGCAGCACGCCGTCGTCGTCGCGGGATCCACTTCCGAAGGGGGACGAAAATTTGGACTTTATCTCGCGAGAAGCATCCTGGGTGTGGGACAAGCTTCTCTTGAGCTTTGGAGAGGTAGAGAGGAGAAGGAAGGGATGAAAATTTCGTATGGAGGGGGTCTCCTTTTATAGTTGCAAGGAGTGGGGGCAAAATGGACATTACATCTTCAAAATAATAAATAAGGGGTCTTTAGTGACGGATAAAACCGTCGCTAAAGCCCCGCCGTCGCCGTCGCCGCCGCGCCCACGCGCGCCCGCTCAGCTGGCCTGCGCGCGTAACGCATACACACGTCCGCGTCGTCTCAGCCGTCCGATCGCGAGATCGGACGGCTTAGATCGCGTCCGCGCCCGCTGCGTAGCGCACCCGCCCGCGTGCGATCGCGCGCCCACCAGAGTGTCCAATTGCGCGTCGGCGCTATCGGGCGCGCGCGGCCGTTGGATCTTCATCTGACGCTCGTGCGCGCCCGCTCGCCCACGCCTTCGACCCCCTCACCGCGGCTCGAACCCGCGACCTCCGCTTCGCCCGCAGCTGCGTCGCCGCTGCGCTACGCGGGCGAAATGGTCGCGCGGACGTTTTTAAACGCGAGCGACCGCAGCCGTTGGATCGAGATCCAACGGCGGAGAGGAGACGGTGCGCGGTCTTCACAGGACTCCTGCGGCCGATTGGGCGGCTGGGATGGCACCACGTGGCGCTATCTTGGCCGTCCATCTTCTGGAAGTTGTAGATGGTGCCACGGATGTCGGATTGACTCGATTTTTGTGTCGTTCGGCTGCGATCGTCGATCCGAATTCATCCGTGTGGTCGAATTTTCCATCTGAATTGCGGATTTACACCATCCTGGCCCTTGATCTTCTAGGGTTCCCCGGTCTCTATCTGATGCTACGGATGCCTGATTAGGGCGATCTTGGAGTCGTTGAACTCCAATCGTTGCCCTGATCATATCCATACGGTTGGATCTTTGATCCGAGGCCCTGATAAAATATTTGCCCTGTCCAAGCACATAAAAGGAGACAATTAACCTCCATTTTATTCAAACTACTCTAAATACAAGATGATGCATGTAATGCAATATTTATATCATGAAATGCAATCCTATGCTTAAGAACATGCATAAATAGACATTTTAAGTGGTGTAAATGTGTTTACATCAGGAAGTATCTAGGGTCGTCCAAGGAGGCAATATGGTTGCAAAATTGATCCTCTTGCTTGGAATAAATCTCAACTTTCTTTTTTTGTAATTTTCAATATACCATTTTTTTTTTATTTTTGAACTAAGGCAACATGCGAACTGATGGCGGGAAAAGTGTTTACACTTCCAATTAAGTAAAAAACTCTAAAGTAGCAAGTAGAGCCTCTCCCTAAGCTCACTCTAGGCAAGTGGAAACCTAGAATAATTAGGGAGAGGAAGTGAATGTTGGTGCTAGAAGTGGAAACCTAAAATATTTTTGTGAAATTGCTTTATATTTTTATTTCCGCAATTTTATTACGTCACCCCTCCTGGTAGGGAGAAACCTTCAGTGAAGAATGCTGAAAATAAGCAAATAGAAATGCAAACAAGATATACGAAGAAGGCAACTAGATAATTGATAAAGTGTTTAACAAAAATGCCTAGTAGAGGATTGCTTCTACTACTAGATAATTGAAGTAAAAGAAAACACAAATCCTCTAAATAGATGGTGAAGAAGAGGGCTTCTTGCTCCAAGGTTGGTGGCTCCCAAGCTTGAAAAAAATCCTTCAACTCCTTCCTTGCAGAACTCCGCCAAGGTGATGACCTCCAAGGCAAGCCCTAAGGGGGCGTGCCCTAAGTTTCTCTCCAAGGGTGGACGTCCACCCTAAGCTTTTCTCCTTTGCCTGGCCGTCCTCCTTGAAGTGGGAGAGTCCTTCTCCTTGGCGTGGCTCAAGTTGAAGAGAGTGGCGGGAAGAAGGCACCAAAAGGGCTGGTGATCTGCCCCTTTAATCTCCTTCTCTACTCCTTCTTCTTGGCCGTAGGTATAGGTGGTTTAGGTAGAAAATATACTAAGGGAGGATGCCCAAAAATGGTGGTAGGTGGTGGCTTTTTATAGAATAGGAGGGGGGCTATGGTGACCTTTGAAATGGATGGCCAAGATGAGTTGATGGAGGTGGTTGGAGATCCCATGGCCAAGGAGAGTTGGCGCCACCTTAAAGGGCACCAAGGGGTAGTTATGGGTGTTGACACCCTTTGGTTTTGGCGCCAAAATGGGCATTCTAGAAGGTCATTAGGTGGCGCCACCTTAAGGTTCTAGAAGGGGGGGTATGTGGATGGCTAGGATGGCTTATGTGGGTAGGTGTAGGGTGGATTTAAGGGGCTGAAAGTGGCGCCAATATAGAGGTGGTTAGGGGTGGTTTTTGGCGCCAACTTGAAGTGTCTTTTGGTGGAGATAATGGGGTGAAGGGATGGCTAGGAGGTGGCGCCAACTTGAGTAGAGTAGCTAGCTTAGGTAGGCTTGAGTTGGTGGAGCTAGCTAGGGTTGATTTTGGAGGTAATGAATGGCCAAGGAGCCGGTTGTTAGCTATGCTAAGCTAAGCTAAGATAAGCTAAGCTAGCTTAGCTAAAGGTGGAGTGGAGGAGAAGGTGTTGGAGCTAGGGTTTGGAGGAAAGAGCTGAGGAGGAGAGTCTGGAGCCGGAGTTGGAGCTGGCTGCTACTGAAGAGGCTGGCATGGGGCTACTCTAGCTGGCTTAGCTTGCTAGTTCTTTGCTAGCTACTAAGCCAAGCTAAAGTGAGCTAGCTTCTACCAAAATGAGCTGAGGTGAGCTAGGTCTGGTGCTCCCGGGGAGAATCAAGCTAGTTGAGGTAGCTAAGGTAGCTTAGCTCAACTGAGTTGAGCTAAGCTGAGTCCCCGGGAGCTAGACTTGAGCTTCCTGAGCTGAGATGAATTCTTCTTCAGCTGGCTGGAGTTGAGTGGAGCTGAATGTAGCTGGATCTGAGCTGGGGTGAACTCCTGTCAACTCAGCTGAGCTAGCTAGAGCTCCCTGTGAATTAGTGAGAGCTGAGTTGAGCTAGACTCAGCTAAGTTGAGCTGGATCTGAGCTGACTTGAGCTAGGGTGAGCTAAGGTGAACTCTCTTGAGCTGCCATCCAGCTGAGATTAGCTGAATGGAGCTGGGATGAGCTAACCCTAGTTCAAGTAAGCTAGGTTCCAGCTATGGTGAGCTGGATCAAGTTGGGTTCCAACTAGTCTGGGCTTCTCCTTCACCAATTGCCTTCTTGAGTGCTAGGGTTTTAGGGATCTGTGAATCTGTACATCCCTAACACTCACAAAAACACATTAAAACAACAATAAAAAATGCAATGCATGCCTATCCTAATTTATGCCTAAATGCAGCCCAAAAACCCGTTTGCGGAGAAAAATCCTAAGAGCTAGGTTAGTTTTAAAGCATAAAAATGATGATAAACTGGTGTTTATCACTCTCTTCCCCCCTTCCACAAGAAAAACAGTATCATCAGCATGTTGAAGTATAGGGGCTAGAGCCCTATGATTAGACAATGAATACCCCCTTATAAAACCATCCACTGCCAGTTGCAGGCAAATCTAGCCAAAGTATCCACCACAAGGTTAAAAATCAGAGGGGCAATAGGGCAACCTTGCCTTACTCCACATTGGGGCTGAATCCAAGAGCGACACGGTTTACCATTTATCAATGGGGAAAAAGAGGCTGTCGTAATGCACCTCTTCACCCATTGAATCAGTAAGGGTGGAAATTTCCTCCTAAGAATCTCCCACAAGTATGACCAGGAGACTGAATCATAGGCTTTGGAAAAATCGACTTTCCATAAGAAAGCCTTGGATTTTCTCCTTCGCCAACCCATAACAATCTCCTGCGCAACAATGAATGACTCTTGTAACGATCTCCCAGGAAGAAAAGCTAACTGAACAGGCATTATCAAGTCCTTCAAAACCTCCCGCAATCTGTTAGCAATAACCTTACTAATAATAAGGTAGATGGAATTAGATAGCGCAATGGGTCTGTAATCAGAAAAACTTTCCGCACATGATTTCTTAGGCAACAAAAACAGATAAGATTTGTTTAGCCTCTCAAATTCGGAGTTGCCCAATTCAAACTCATGAATAACCTTTAACACATCCACCTTAACAACATTCCATAGCTCTCTATAGAAAAACACCTAAAATCCATCTGGACCGGGAGCACCTTCATTATTTAACTCTTTAATAGCTTTTAGCACTTCTTGTTCAGAAATAGGGGTCACAAGCATGTCTCTCTGTTCATTAGTTACACAGAGGAAGTCCATTGCTACCAGCCTCCAAGCACCTCTTGGAGCAGCCTTGGAAGTTTCTTTAAAAAATTTACTAGCTTCAGATCTGATCTCCTTAACAGAGGTAATATTTCTTTCTTCAACTTTAATAGATGAAATAAGGTTGAATCTCCTTCTAGCACTGGCCGCATGATGGAAAAATTTTGTGTTTGCATCACCCTCTTTAAGCCATAGCTGTTTGGATTTTTCATTGCAATCCATTTCTGTTTTCAGATCTTCATCCCCCACAACTTCTTGCATCTGCTGCCTCAGCTGCTGCTCCTATTGGTTCAAATCCAGCCTGCACTCTTTCAGATCCAAATCCTTGATGACTGTCAAGGCTTCCCTCCTCTTCTGGTCTCTAATCAGATTCATAGCCTGCCCATATTCGTTCAACATTTCACGCAGACCAGCCAATTTTGCAGCAAACTGCTGTGTGGCAGTGCCTTGAACAACCTTGCTTTGCCACCACTGAGAAACCATTTGCATGAAGCCATCTTCCCTAAGCCAAGATCTCTTGAGTTTGAAGTATGATCCCATGTCTGCATTCACTCCACTATCCCAAACCAAAGGCGTGTGGTCAGAGAACGACCTATCAAGGCTCAAAACAGCTGATAGTTGATATCTCTCTAACAAACTAGGACTGCCAAAGAATCTGTCCAATTTGGAATCTGTCCATTGCCATTCCTCCAAGTATACTCCACACCACTGATGGGATATTTAGTCAAGCCCATGTTCTACACAGCCAATTGGAAGCCAGCTGTAGAACTGTCCACTCTCCCATCCGGGTTATCATCACCAGAAAGATAGCAATTGAAATCACCCCCTAACAACCATGGGGTCTCTTGCACTCTTTGATGCATTGCATAGAGTTCCTCTCACAAGCCAACTCTGTCAGCTGCCACACAAGGACCATATATGCAAGATATAAACCATTCCATATCTCCTTGGGGAGATTGACATCTACAAGAAATTGAAAACCTATCACAAATAATTTCAGTTACTGAAATGGAAGATTTTCTCCACCAAAAAGCCAATCCTCCAAATCGACCAGTAGCACCCTTAGCTGCAATATCATTACGACCCAATTGCTTAAAACAGTCCCATTCTTGACCATTTTCCCTCTCCAAGTGAGTCTCTTGTATAAGAGCACAGTCTATCTCCCACTCAGAGAGATATCTACACAATGAAGCCCTTCTCTGTTTGTTGCGTAGCCCACGCACATTCCAAGACAAAACTCTCATTTCTCATTAGAAAGATCCCCCTTGGCCTTGCAGCCCACATATTCAACCATAATGGATTTAGCAATATTTTGCTCCTCAATAGGGGGAAAAGACTCCTTCTCCTTCTCAACATGTATGGAGATCTACCCACACCTCTTTTTTGATTAGAACCACTGCCATACTGCAAGTCAGCAGGAATAGCAAGCTGCATCTGGACTGGCTCTTTAATCATCAAATCCCTTCCTATCCTACCCAATTCCATACTGCAGTTCATCTCAGAACCTGCCATTGGAGTCTCAGCAACCTCCAGACAACAGTTCTCTTTGACTATCATAGCTTGTTTGCTATCAGCAGCAGTAACATCATCTTCCATCTGATGTTCCCCAACCATGGCACAGTGACAGTCCTTCCTCTTTTTGGGTTCAGGAGCATCAGCAGGAGGAGTGCGTCCACATCTGTCACTCTATTTTCTCTCCTCATTGTTGGTTCCAAGCTTCAGTTCATTCGTAGACGACTTATCTTAACCACATTCAACCTTCCCAGACACCTGTCCAAGAACAGCAAGCCTAACAAGGCAAGAAGTGCCCCCACATCTGATTGTGATCGAATTAGGAATTGAGCCAGCATTTGTAACTTCCACCTCGATTTTTAGAGACCTAATATCCCCCTCTCCAATTAAAACTTCAGAGCCATCACAGATTGATGCAAAACCTGCTAACATTTTAGAGACAACCCCTTTAGCCGCAGGTGCAGTGGCAAACCATAGATCTCAAGGAGAATCCTCCTAAAGATCACTCTTTGTGGAGGATGCTCAGACAGAGCCCCATCAAATGGAGAGACCATTCTCCAAATCACAATGAAGTCTTCAAAAATACATAAGCGAAATCTCAATCGTTCCACATCCAGCATACCCCACCATACACCAAGAAGCGAGACTGGGATAACATGGCTACCTTCCAGCCCGCAGATAAAAGATCCAAGGAACATACCAGGTTCTGAAGCATTTCGATCGACGACCTGCCTGCCATGATCTCTCCAATCAAAGCACCTCTCAGTGTGATCTCTGCAGTCGAGATCTCTTCTGAAGATGGGATCTCAACTTCAATTGTGTGGCTACCCAATGTCGATGGCGGCGGTGGACGAGCTTCATTCTTAACCCTCCAGACAGGATGCGAGACTGCCCTCTGTGATCGCCAAGAAATCCTCGTAGGGCACGACTCACGCTTGTGTCCTTCACACCTACATTCCAAGCATATTAGGGGTTTTTTACAAATCGCTGCCACATGCCCCCTTCGTCTACATCTGAAGCAAAGAACCTCTCCTGCCAAATCCGCTCCCTTCTCCTCCAAGCCCTTGATCTCCACGTCCTCCATTCACCTTCCGCTCCAACCCTAGATGGCTCCGCCCCATTGCCGCCCTCTGCCCAGCGTCGATCACCCTCCTCTTGCCTTCTCCCCATCTACCCACAATTCATCAACAGTCAGAATTCCGGATCTAATTCTTCTAGCTGAAGGAATAAGTGTTCCGAGAAGAAATGTAACGACCCGGTTCCCGAGTCCCTACGAGACACGAGAACCGGACCGACTCGACTAATCCCAAGACCCAGTCGTCCAACGAGGAAGTAACCAAAAGACAGTAAAATAAACCACATTCAGCATGAATATAACTAACAGTAAGAAAGTACAGCAGTAAGGAAAGAACTACTACAGTAGGCACCACCACAACAGTAAAACAACATTTATCATATAACAAAAACTGCAGGTAAAGAAGGTACAGCGGAAACAAAACTACTCACTAGAACAGAAACAAAAAGGGGTACAAAGCTGGGGTAACTCTACTGGACCCTACTCGGCCCAGCGTCCTCTGCAGCCGCCGACCCTGGCTGCTCAACACCTGGTCCTGAAAAGGGTAACGAGTGTAACACGTCAGCAAAACGCTGAGTAGAGTGGCAAACTAACTAAAGGCAACAGTAGAGTGTACAGTAGCTATTATGTTCTATTACTTCCTTTATTTACATCTTTCAATTTTTCTCACTATTTCATTTATTTCTCAGATCCTTTACTTGATCTCGAATGTCCTCGTGGGACGATCTTGATTGCAGTCTTTTCCAAAAGTAGAAGTAGCACGTGGTGCTCTCCTGGCCGGGAGAGTCCCCCGTGGTGATCCTACCCTCAGTCAACCACCCCAAGGTCACTGACAGACGTAACGGTGACTACGGCACGCGCGATAAACGCACAGGTAGCTAGCCCGCACTGGCACGCGGTCAGTCGTTTCCGTTAACGGGTGCGCCCAAAGCACAGCACGGAACCAGGGCAGAGCCCTCTCAGTAACAGGGGTCCAACCCCTCCACAGTAACCAAACCGGGGCCTTGCCCCTCCACAGTCCGCGCACCCTCGCCTGACTACCCTGGTTTGCCCTAGTGGGCCTAACAAGTCGGTGAAGGAGGCTAGCAGAACCCCGGGGCCCGTGGGGTAGCTAGTACTCTCCTAACACTACTAGCTCTCCTCGGTACTACGTACACGAGGGCCAGCAAGTCGGTACAGAGCGGCCAATCCTAACCCCGGGTCCCTGGGGCGGCTGGCCCCACTCTGCACTAAACAGGTACAGGTACTTTCCTTGGTACTGCGTACCCAAGAGACAGTACAAACTACATCTCAGTTCCATTCCTTTTTCTTTCCAGGAGTTCCACTCCTAACTCCCCGTAGGGTTCCAGCTCTTTATTTCAGAACATCATATGTTTCACTTTCCAGATTCACGTTCTCAAATTCCATGATCTCAAACATGTTTCTTTATTCATAACAGGCAGCTGTTAATTAAATTTACAGGCAGCTTTATATATTCCTTTCCATTTTTCCAAGACTGCAGTAATATACATTCCACTAGTTTTTCCATCCTAGGATTCATGCCATATCCTAGGATCTATCATACAATCTAGTTTTCCGGCCCTAGGATTCATGCAACACCTAGGAGCTATCATTCCATATATTTCTCATTCCTAGGATTCATGCAAAGCCCTAGGTTCTAGTTATGGTTCCATACTTTAACAGATTTTATTAATACTTAAAACCACTCTACCAGGTACAACGGGAGTAATGGGGGCGTGATCGGGAATCCCGCGCGCCTCCGCGACTCTCAAGACTGCAACCGAACGAGGTCCTATCACAAGGATCAAACACAAGGAGTGTCTCAAAACAGTGTATAGCTACTGTAGGCGGGTAGAGGAATTAATTCTGAAACGAACGCAACTCGAATCGCGGAAAACGGAGCCCAAACGGGCCCTAAACGGGTCGAGAAAGACGATACTGTGCAAAATCAGACGTCTGGAACTCCCTCCAGACGTCTTAAACGGTGGATCAGAGAATTACCTGTTCAACGTGGTTTCCCAGACGTCCAGAAGTCTGCAGGGACATCTTTCCTAGATCCCAGACGTCTGATGGTCACTCCGGACGTCTGGAGGTCACTCCCGCCGTCTGGTACAACTTCCAGACGTCTGATTCGCAAAGGATGACGAATCAGAAAACCTGCGCACAGCCAACCCCCTCCCTCAGTACGGTCAGTCGACAAAAAGGAAGAAGAAAGCGAAAACTCACCTTTCAGACGTCTGTATGATCTCACAGACGTCGACCTTGCCGTCTGGATATCAATCCAGACGTCTGATTCTGGAAATTTTTCCAGAATCAGAGCCCTGCTCGGCCTCCGCTCGCGACGCCGCCCGCGTCGCGCCTCGCGCGTACGCTGCTCCGCCCGCAGTAGGTCCCTCTCCGCGACGCTCTGCGCCCCCTGCGTCCTCCGCCGGCCGGCCAAGCCGCTCCTGGCGAGCTCGCCCTCACGGCAGAGCCCCGCCTTCGCACGCCGCAGCTCCTCCGCGCTCACTGCGGCTGCCGCTGCCGCTGCGCCCTCGCGTCCGCTCGCTCTCGCGTACAGGCAGGAGAAGAAGGAGGAAGATGGTGGAGACGGGAGGGGAGGCGCGCCCCCCCCTTTTAACGCCGCGCGGAGAGGAGAGAGAAGGCGGTCGCAGCCTCCTGCAGCCGCAGAGAAAGAGGGCAGAAACGCAGGTCTGCGTGCACAGGCGCGCAGACGAATATCCCGTGCGAGCATAACTGTTCGCCAGACGTCTGTAAACTATCCCGGACGTCTGGTCAGACGTCTGGATGTCATCCCAGACGTCTGGTCCGACGTCTGGGCCACCTCCCAGACGTCTTAAAAGGCATCTGGGGCACGCGCTCGTTACAATATAACAAACTCAAAGGAAGTTTCGTCCCCGAAACTTGCGCCAACTAGGGTGCGGGAAAAAGATGTCCAAATAACCATAACAAACTCAAAGAGGACCGAAGCCGGTCCGAAATGACGTACCCGCGAAAAGCTCCGGGTACCGCTCCCGCATTGCTGCCTCAGGCTCCCAGGTAGCCTCCTCGTACCGCTGGCTCCTCCACAAAACCTTTACCAGGGGTACTTGCTTTCGTCTCAACCTGCGGACGGCTCGGTCTAGGATCTGCACTGGCCGCTCGGGGTAGGTCAGGTCGTCGCTCACCTCGACGCTCTCGTGACTCAGTACGTGGCTGGGATCGGCTACGTACTTCCTGAGGTTGGACACGTGGAACACGTCGTGCACACCAGAAAGCTGCGGGGGAAGGGCAAGTCTGTAAGCAATGGGTCCAACCCGTCCAGGACCTCAAAGGACCCCACGAACCTCGGCGCGAGCTTCCCTCTCACTCCAAACCGCTGTAAGCCCTTCATGGGCGAAACACGAAGAAAGACGTGGTCCCCAACCTCGAACTGCACCTCTCTGCGTCTGCGATCTGCGTAGCTCTTCTGTCTGCTCCTGACAGTGCGGAGTCGTCTGTGGATCTGCTCAACTACCTCCTGACTCTGCCAGATCAACCTGGGGCCAACCTCCCACTTGGTCCCCACCTCAACCCAACTCAAGGGTGCCGTGCATTTCCGTCCGTACAGAGCCTCGTAGGGAGCCATGCCGATGCTCGAGTGATAACTGTTGTTGTATGCAAACTCCGCCAGGGGCAGGTGCTCCTCCCAAGAGCCCCTCCAGTCTAGTACATAGGCACGCAAAAGGTCCTCAAGTGTCTGTATCGTGCGTTCCGACTGTCCGTCCGTCTGGGGGTGGTAAGCCGTGCTAAACCTCAACCTCGTCCCCAAAGCCTGCTGAAACTCAGCCCAAAACTGGGACGTAAAGCGGGTATCCCGGTCGGATACGATCTCCCGCGGAACTCCGTGTAGTCGCACCACGTCACGGATATACCTCTCTGCCAACTATGCTGGTCCCAAAGTGACTCGGATCGGCAAGAATCGTGCCGTCTTCGTCAATCTATCCACTATTACCCAGACTGCGTCGTGCCCTCGCTGGGTAACAGGTAAGCCCACCACCAAGTCCATGGTGATGCTCTCCCACTTCCACTCTGGCACTGGAAGCGGCTGAAGCGGCCCTGCAGGCCTCTGATGCTCGGCTTTCACCTGCTGGCACACCCAGCACTGCTGCACGAACTCACCCACATCCCGCTTCATCCCTCTCCACCAGAACTCGCGTCTCAAGTCATGGTACATTTTCGTGTTTCCGGGATGTATGGTGAATCTGGAACCGTGTGCCTCAGTCAGGAGTTCTCTCAACAGCTCCTCGTCTCTGGGGCCGCACAACCGTCCCCCCAAGCGTAACACCTGGTCTGTGAAAGAGAAGTCCCCTGGGTCCCCTGATAGTACTCTGTCGCGTAAAGACTGCAAGTACGGATCGGCCATCTGTCCCGTGATGATGCGGTCTATCAACTCTGGTCTGGTCTGCCGTGTCACCGTCACTGCCCCACAGTACCCTCGTAACTCTAGAGGTCGCCAACTGCCCACCTCCTCCAAAAGGCTCCAACTCTGTAACTGTAGACTGGCCAAGCGTGCGGGCGCCTTACGGCTCAAGGCGTCAGCCACCACATTGGCCTTTCCCGGGTGGTAGGAGATGCTGCAGTCGTAGTCCTTCAGGAGCTCCAACCAACGTCTCTGTCTCATGTTGAGCTCCTTCTGGTCAAAAAGATATCTGAGGCTCTTGTGATCTGTAAAAATCTCGAAGGTCTCACCGTACAAGTAGTGCCTCCATGTCTTCAGCGCGAAGACAACAGCTGCCAACTCTAGATCGTGGGTAGGGTAGGTATGCTCATGGGGCTTCAGTTGCCGCGAAGCGTAAGCGACCACGTGACCCCTCTGCATGAGCACACCTCCTAACCCCTGCAAGGAAGCGTCCGTGTACACAACGAACCCGCCACTACTGTCAGGGATGGTGAGCACGGGAGCCGAGGTCAACCTCTCCTTCAGCTCCAGAAAACACGCCTCACAGGCGTCTGTCCAAGCGAAAGGCACATCCTTCCGAGTCAACTGTGTCATAGGATGTGCAATCTGCGAAAATCCTCTGATGAACCGTCTGTAGTAACCTGCCAGTCCCAGGAAACTGCGAATCTCAGTGACTGAACGCGGTCTCTCCCACCTGAGCACTGCCTCGACCTTGGCGGGATCCACCGCCAGGCCGTCTCCAGAGATCACATGACCCAAAAAGGTCACCTCCCTCAACCAGAACTCGCACTTGCTGTATTTGGCGTACAGCCTGCGTCGTCTCAGAGTGTCCAGAACCATCCGCAAGTGCTGTCCGTGCTGCGTCCGATCTCTAGAATAGATGAGTACATCATCTATGAAAACCACCACAAACTGGTCCAAGTACGGTCTAAACACCCGGTTCATCAGGTCCATGAAAGCAGCGGGGGCATTGGTCAGCCCAAACGGCATGACCAAAAACTCGTAGTGTCCGTAGCGGGTGCGGAAAGCTGTCTTGGAGACGTCGGTCTCCCTGATCCTCAACTGGTGGTATCCAGACCTCAAGTCGATCTTGGAAAACACCGTGGCACCCCGCAACTGGTCAAACAAATCGTCAATCCTCGGCAGCGGATATCTGTTCTTGATGGTGACCCTATTCAGCTGTCGGTAGTCCACACAAAGGCGTAGGGTCCCATCCTTCTTCTTCACAAACAGTACCGGGGCTCCCCAGGGAGATGCACTGGGCCTCATGAAACCTTTCTCCAAAAGGTCCTGCAACTGAGACTTGAGCTCTCGCAACTCAAGCGGTGCCATCCTGTATGGCGCGGTGGAGATGGGGCTGGTCCCTGGTACTAGTGAGATCTCAAACTCGATCTCACGCTCGGGCGGTAGTCCTGGTAACTCGTCTGGAAACACGTCGGGGTACTCTCTGACCACCGGGATGCTCTGGAAGTCTGCCACGGGGCTGTGCTCTGCCACCACACAAGCTAAGAAGCCCTCACACCCCTGGCTCAAAAGTCTCGCCGCCCGAAGTGCCGAAATGCACCTGAAACCTCCGTCCACTGGCTGCCCGTGAAACTCGAAGGAAGGCAACTCCGGAATGGAGAAGACAATCTTCCTCTCAAAGCAGTCTACCAAGGCGTGGTAAGCGGACAGCCAATCCATCCCCAGAATCACCCCAAAGTCCTCCATCTGTATCATAATCAGGTCAGCTGGCAGGCTGTGTCCCCCGATGCTGACCCCGCAACCCGTGTACACCTCCTCAGCTACAAACAGCTGACCACTCGGACCTCTGATTACGAACGGATTCTCTAACAATGTATAATCCTGGTCCAAACTAACTGCGAAACTGTCTGCGACAAACGAGTGCGTAGCGCCGGAATCGAAAAGCGTGTAAACGAGTCTGCCAGAAACTGAAACCATACCTGCTACCACGGATCCCGAAGCTCTGGCGTCCCTGTGTGTCTCAGCTCTAGGTGCGGACGAAGCAGCCACACTCTGCGTCGGACGGGTAGGTGCTGGCCGGTACCCTCCTCGCGACTGCGGTCCTCCTCCTCGCGCCTGGAAACCGCGGCCTCCTGTGCGCCCTCCAGTGCTCTGCGCGGGAAGTATCTACTGACCTCCTGCCCTAGATGGGCAGTCCCTCCTGACGTGGCCCGGCTGGCCACACTGGTAGCAGAGGGGAACCTGACTCCCGCCCTCAGTGAGTCCCTGCTGTCGGCTAGGCGGGGGTCCGGTGCTGGCGACTGGCCCCTGTCGAGGGCCCCCAAAGGCCACTGATGGCCCTGCACAACGTGACGGCTCTCCTGCGGACGCCACGTGTCTCCGTTCTCGCCGGCCCTGTGAGAAGTCTGGCTGAAAGGGCCTCTTCCGCCCGCCGTCGGTCTCTCGTGCGGACAGGTTGGTCTCCTCGTAAGTCATGGCTGCCTCTACCACCCTCGAAAACGTCGGCAGCTTCAGGGGTTTGACATACCCCCGGATCGCAGGCCGGAGCCCCTCGGTGAACCTCCAAAGGCGCTCCTCCTCAGTGGCTACCGCTGTCGCTGCAAAGTGGGACAGCTCCAAGAAACGCGTGCGGTACGCGCTCATGGTCATCGTCCCTTGGCGGAGAGTGTGGAACTCCCGCCTCCTCTGGTCCTGCCACGTCTGGGGAAAGTACTGCTCGCAGAAGAGGGTGACGAACTAGTCCCACGTCGGCTCGTCCCTCTCCTGTCCCCAGACCGCCCTCCACCACCGGTGTGCCGCACTCTCCAGCTGGTATGTGGCAAAGGCCACGCGGCACTCCACCGGGGGGCGAAGGGTGTCGAAGATCTTCTCCAGCTGCTCAAGCCAGTCCTCTGCCTCGGTCGGGTCCTCATCCCCCTTGAAGGAGGGGGGCTTTAGCTTCCGGAACTGTCCGAAAAGCTCGAAGTGGTGCTGTAGGGGAGGTGCTGGTGCACCTCCAGGCGAAGGTGCCTCGTGTACAGAAGTGTCGGAGGAAGGTGGGGGCGGCAGGGGCCCATCCCCTCCCTCGTGTCCAGCGCCGCATCCGTCGCGTGGTCCCACAGAGGACTCCCCCTCTGCAACCCCAGGAGGAGGTGCTCGGGGCGGTGGGTGGAGCTCCTCTCGTACAATATCCCGTATCAGTCTGGCGAGGTCCTGGGCCTGGATGCCAGGGAGTGGTGGCTGGTCCACCGAGACGTCAACGACAGCACGTCCACCTCGCCGACCTCGCCCTTGGCCGCGCCCGTGGACAGTCTCGCCAGTCCCACGACGAGGCATCTCCTGCAAGGAGACGCGAAACAAAACGGAAACGTCAAAACAGACGGTACCTAACAACACTTCTAAGAGCTCATATCAAGAGATATGTTGTGGTGGCTACTCTAGCTATAAACATGTGAATTGGTTATTATCCAGTCAGTTGATTCACTTCTTGGGACGACCTTGCTCTGATACCATCTTGTAACGACCCGGTTCCCGAGTCCCTACGAGACACGAGAACCGGACCGACTCGACTAATCCCAAGACCCAGTCGTCCAACGAGGAAGTAACCAAAAGACAGTAAAATAAACCACATTCAGCATGAATATAACTAACAGTAAGAAAGTACAGCAGTAAGGAAAGAACTACTATAGTAGGCACCACCACAATAGTAAAATAACATTTATCATATAACAAAAACTGCAGGTAAAGAAGGTACAGCGGAAACAAAACTACTCACTAGAACAGAAACAAAAAGGGGTACAAAGCTGGGGTAACTCTACTGGACCCTACTCGGCCCAGCGTCCTCTGCAGCCGCCGACCCTGGCTGCTCAACACCTGGTCCTGAAAAGGGTAACGAGTGTAACACGTCAGCAAAACGCTGAGTAGAGTGGCAAACTAACTAAAGGCAGCAGTAGAGTGTACAGTAGCTATTATGTTCTATTACTTCCTTTATTTACATCTTTCAATTTTTCTCACTATTTCATTTATTTCTCAGATCCTTTACTTGATCTCGAATGTCCTCGTGGGACGATCTTGATTGCAGTCTTTTCCAAAAGTAGAAGTAGCACGTGGTGCTCTCCTGGCCGGGAGAGTCCCCCGTGGTGATCCTACCCTCAGTCAACCACCCCAAGGTCACTGACAGACGTAACGGTGACTACGGCACGCGCGATAAACGCACAGGTAGCTAGCCCGCACTGGCACGCGGTCAGTCGTTTCCGTTAACGGGTGCGCCCAAAGCACAGCACGGAACCAGGGCAGAGCCCTCTCAGTAACAGGGGTCCAACCCCTCCACAGTAACCAAACCGGGGCCTTGCCCCTCCACAGTCCGCGCACCCTCGCCTGACTACCCTGGTTTGCCCTAGTGGGCCTAACAAGTCGGTGAAGGAGGCTAGCAAAACCCCGGGGCCCGTGGGGTAGCTAGTACTCTCCTAACACTACTAGCTCTCCTCGGTACTACGTACACGAGGGCCAGCAAGTCGGTACAGAGCGGCCAATCCTAACCCCGGGTCCCTGGGGCGGCTGGCCCCACTCTGCACTAAACAGGTACAGGTACTTTCCTTGGTACTGCGTACCCAAGAGACAGTACAAACTACATCTCAGTTCCATTCCTTTTTCTTTCCAGGAGTTCCACTCCTAACTCCCCGTAGGGTTCCAGCTCTTTATTTCAGAACATCATATGTTTCACTTTCCAGATTCACGTTCTCAAATTCCATGATCTCAAACATGTTTCTTTATTCATAACAGGCAGCTGTTAATTAAATTTACAGGCAGCTTTATATATTCCTTTCCATTTTTCCAAGACTGCAGTAATATACATTCCACTAGTTTTTCCATCCTAGGATTCATGCCATATCCTAGGATCTATCATACAATCTAGTTTTCCGGCCCTAGGATTCATGCAACACCTAGGAGCTATCATTCCATATATTTCTCATTCCTAGGATTCATGCAAAGCCCTAGGTTCTAGTTATGGTTCCATACTTTAACAGATTTTATTAATACTTAAAACCACTCTACCAGGTACAACGGGAGTAATGGGGGCGTGATCGGGAATCCCGCGCGCCTCCGCGACTCTCAAGACTGCAACCGAACGAGGTCCTATCACAAGGATCAAACACAAGGAGTGTCTCAAAACAGTGTATAGCTACTGTAGGCGGGTAGAGGAATTAATTCTGAAACGAACGCAACTCGAATCGCGGAAAACGGAGCCCAAACGGGCCCTAAACGGGTCGAGAAAGACGATACTATGCAAAATCAGACGTCTGGAACTCCCTCCAGACGTCTTAAACGGTGGATCAGAGAATTACCTGTTCAGCGTGGTTTCCCAGACGTCCAGAAGTCTGCAGGGACGTCTTTCCTAGATCCCAGACGTCCGATGGTCACTCTGGACGTCTGGAGGTCACTCCCGCCATCTGGTACAACTTCCAGACGTCTGATTCGCAAAGGATGACGAATCAGAAAACCTACGCACAGCCAACCCCCCTCCCTCAGTACGGTCAGTCGACAAAAAGGAAGAAGAAAGCGGAAACTCACCTTTCAGACGTCTGTATGATCTCACAGACGTCGACCTTGCCGTCTGAATATCAATCCAGACGTCTGATTCTGGAAATTTTTCCAGAATCAGAGCCCTGCTCAGCCTCCGCTCGCGACGCCGCCCGCGTCGCACCTCGCGCGTACGCTGCTCCGCCCGCAGCAGGTCCCTCTCCACGACGCTCTGCGCCCACTGTGCCCTCCGCCGGCCGGCCAAGCCGCTCCTGGCGAGCTCGCCCTCACGGCAGAGCCCCGCCTTCGCACGCCGCAGCTCCTCCGCGCTCACTGCGGCTGCCGCTGCCGCTGCGCCCTCGCGTCCGCTCGCTCTCGCGTACAGGCAGGAGAAGAAGGAGGAAGATGGTGGAGACGGGAGGGGAGGCGCGCCCCCCCCTTTTAACGCCGCGCGGAGAGGAGAGAGAAGGCGGTCGCAGCCGCCTGCAGCCGCAGAGAAAGAGGGCAGAAACGCAGGTCTGCGCGCACAGGCGCGCAGACGAATATCCCGTGCGAGCATAACTGTTCGCCAGACGTCTGTAAACTATCCCGGACGTCTGGTCAGACGTCTGGATGTGATCCCAGACGTCTGGTCCGACGTCTGGGCCACCTCCCAGACGTCTTAAAAGGCGTCTGGGGCACGCGCTCGTTACAAGAAAACATGAAATAAAGGTTAAAACTGCAATTTTACCATTGTAGTACATCAACGGGATTTCTTAGAGGCAAAACATAGGTCAAATGATCTGAATAAAATAAAAAGTGGGTTGATTCAATCAGAAATGGGTTCATGTGCAATCTAGGAATTACATAACATTCTATAACCCTAAAATAGACCTGCTTAATTCAACAAGGTTTCAGTCAGGTTAAAAATCAAGTAAATACTCTAAAATTCATGGAAAAATATCCCCGAGGGTTTAGAACCTTCATATTGACCTTTGGAACCTATTTTGACTTAGATTAGGGTCCTAGCTCATTAATTGACCTAATTTGGGTTTTTATGCAAAAAATCTAATCAAACGTGGTCAAATCTAAAATCCAACTTCACCATTGGATTCCTTAGGTCCAAATTAGGTTTGTATCAAAATTTTGACCTAAGGGGAGGTCATCTTGACCTCCTTTGCAAATTAGTACACCCAATTATATTTTGGCCCCTATCTTTTGAAAACTATTACATAAACCCCCCTAACTTCCTCACCACTCTTACAAACAGATCCCTCTGCCATTAATGGAGAGAAATCCTACTCTGACGAGGAATAGAGAGGGAATATTCCCTGATTCCTCAGAGATCTCCTCCCTGATTTGGAAGGGAGATTCTTTGAGGAATTTCCCTCCATCTAAGCTCGATCCTAATCCTTGATTTGCACCCAATCTCTCTTGCGAACGCACGAGAGATTTTGGTCTCTTAACTGATTCCATCTCCAGCGAGGATTCCTACGCTTGAAAGCCTGTCTTCCAAGCACAGGAACCCCTACCAGTGACTATAAATTGACCCTCAACTCTGGCTGCACCTCCTCAACTCGATTTGGCCGGAATTCCATCTCAATTTCTTCTCCTCTAACCAATTGGTCCAGCGAGCTCCAGTGAGCCTCCCTCCTCTTTCTCGTCGCTCTGCCACAATACCAGGGGCAGAGCTGTCCTCATCATCCTCCTCCGCATCGCGCAACACCCGCCCGAGCATCCCTAGCCCCGTCGTCGCCGCCGTCTTCCTCCACTGGATGCCTTCTTCTCCGGCGACAGCAGGTACTGCCAGCCGCCCTTTCTCCCCCTTCATCCACTTAATTAGGTTAGAACCGTTCGTCTCCGTCCCCTCTTCAATTCCCCTCAACCTATTTCACAAAACGCCCCTCGACAGCCACTGTCCATCGCCATCTTCCCCATCTCCGGCATCCTCCGGTGAGACGCCACCGTCACTCCGCACCCCCACATGTCTTGCCACCCACCTCACAACCTCCGCCACACTCCCCCGAACACCTTCCACCCATCCATAAGTTGCCTACACCACCACAAATGCCCCTTGACCTAACCCATCAATCCAGCCACAGAGCAACCTTGGCACGCACGCCAAGGCTGCTCTGCGGTCTGCCACCTACCGCCTCACCTTCGCCATGACACGGCAAAGGTCCTCCTGTGGTCTGATAGAGCCGCAAGGCCCTTTTTGTGTCGTGTAGGGTCTGAGCACCATCCGCCATTAGCGATGGCTCGAGGAGGTCAAAAGCTTACTCCAGGCTAAAGCGCTTCAGGATTCCAGGTCCAGCAGGTTCGAGGAGGTCTCGCGCAGTCAGCTGTTCCAGCAATTGGCACTGCGAGGCCTACAGCTGCTGCAATTGGAAGAAAGATCTCCTGCGGGAGCGCGAGCAAAAGTGGTGGAACATTAGTCCCACCTCAGTAAGTCGTGAGGTGTTTGCGTAGTTTAAATTGAATTTGTGATATTGTCTCTTCACCTCCAAATCACTGGGGTGAGGTCCCTCCTCACCTATACATGCCTCGTCCGTGATTTCTTCCTGCGGACTTGGTAACCCGACCTGACTATCCTCCTAAGCACTCCTCATGCACCACACCCACGTCGGTGCACCTGAACCCAGGCACGTGACCCGACTCGATTACCCGTCTCTAGGAAAGCATACTAAAGAATGATATACAAAGAGAGAGAGAGACGCGGGTGTGGGTAGAGGGGTAGGTTTTTCTCTCTTCGGTTTGTGCAGGGAAGAAGGAGAAGTAAAGCTGACACTTAGTCGCAGCAGAAAAAGAGAAGGAAAGACAAGGCAGAAGGAAGAAGCTGAAGACAAAGAGAAGAGGAAGTCAGAGAGCTAAGAAGAAAAAATAGAAGAAAGAAGAAAAGCTGAAGCCAAGGGAAGCAGAGCCAAGGAAAGAAGAAGAAGAAGACCCGCAGAGAAAAGGAGAAAGAAACTGTAAAAGAGAGGCAAGGCAGAAGAGAGGAAGGAAGAAGAAAGGCAAGAGAAGAGAAAGGAGCTGCAGAGAAGAAACAGAGAAGAAGAAGCACACGGCCAAAGAAGAACAAAAGAAAAAGAGGAAAAAGAGAAAGAAAGTCAGAATAAGAAGAACAAGAAGTAGACAGGAGAAAACATCCTTTTAAGACATCTACTCCCATGATCAGACGTCCAATTTCTCTATTTTTGCCACATTTGACGCAAATTCTTGCATTTATATTCTGAACTAGATTTTAAGTAACTCTAAGTGTTCAATTATATTCTTGAGATTAGTAAATAAATTCCATTTGCTCCCTGTATTCGACCTCAGATACTTAGATTTTCGAGTAATAAATTTTTATTTGTTGACAATGCTTGGTCACCTATACTATGACGTAACTGACTATTAAAACACGATCAAGCCGCGTTAACAGCAGTCAATCCCACATGTCCTTCTTGGATTCTTACAACGAGTACTATCAAATAAGCATTGCTTCATTTGATAGACCTCATACCTCCTTCATAACAGATAGGGGTCTATCTCAGCATAGAGTCATGCCCTTTGGCTTAAAAAAATGCTAGAGCAACTTACCAACACCATGTAAACATGATTTTTTTCCCATTTAATAGGAAAATCATTTGAGGTGTATATTGATGAATGTTGGTGAAGGGATAAAATTTCCCGCAGCACATAGAATATTTGGTAGAGGTATTCCATGTCTTAAGGGACACCTGCCTCCGCCTGAACCTTGAGAAATGTGTCTTTGACATTTCAGGGGAAAAATTCCTAGGGTTCCTGGTTTCTATCAAAGGAATAGAAGCAAACCCCGACAAAATTCAGGCGATCATGGCTTTGGAACCACCAAGTACTTTGAAAGGGATGCAGTCATTAGTCGACAAGATTGCCTCTTTAAGTCGATTCTTATTTCGATCTTCTGATAAATGACTTCCTTCCTTTGAATGTATAAAAAAGGGAAAAGGCTATATTGTTGCCCATTGGATTCCTCACTGCTAGAAAGCTCTAGAGCAAGTGAAGGAAACCCTTAAAAGTCCTGCCATCCTAACAGCTCCTAAGTCTAGGGAGTCTCTTTTCTTGTACCTGGTAGCATCCATGTTTGCCATCAGCATTATTCTAGTCGGCGAATGAGAAGGATGGCAACGACCAATATACTTCATTAGCAAAACCTATCAGGGCACAGAAGCTAAGTATACTGTAACTGAGAAACTCAGGTTAGCCTTGGTGACTACTGCTAGAAATCTACGCCTATACTTTCAAGCTCATTCAATGGTAGTCTTCTTTGACTACCCTTTGCGCTAAATGCTGCATAAACTCATTAGGTCTGCATGGCAGATTAAATGGGCCATAGAGTTGGCGAGGTTCGATATTCAGTACCAACCAAAAAGATTGATCAAAGGTCAAGTCCTTGCAAACTTTGTAGTAGAGTTCACAGGCCCGGATGCCCCCCTTACTCTACCATGGAGGTTGTATATGGATGGCTCATCCATGATAGTTGGGTATGGGGCAGTGTTACGACCCAATCCCAGACCCCTACAGGACCTGAGATTGGCCCACCTCGACTAATCCCAAAACCTAGTCATCCAATGAGAAATAAACAAAAGTAGAAAATATTTCGCAACCACACATGTAATATAACTAAGCAGAAAGAAAATCAAGAGACAGTAAAGGAAACAGAGTGAACAATCTCACAATATTACAGGCCATGGCAATGGATGGCGACAACTTATGACTAGGTTTTGTTATAGCGTTGTAGTACAGCTAGTTTTTGCCATCATTACATATATAATTTTTTACTCGAAAATAAAAGAGTTCCCGAGGTCGAACTCAGGGAGCAAGTCGTATTCTAGAAGTACAAATTCTTATTACAAAAATAAAGAGAGAGAGAGAGAGATGAAAAATTTGGTGGCTTCTTCTTCTTCTCTTCTTTCTTCTCTTCCTGTTCTTCTTGTCTTTTCTCTTTTGTTCTTCAGACCTTCCTCTCGTGCTCTTCTTCTTCTGTCTTCTGTTCTTCCTTGTTTTCTCTTCTTCTTTCTTTTTCTTCAGATCTTCTTCTTCTTCTTTTTCTTCTTTCTTCTCTTCAAGACGTCGTCTGATTTTGCAATCAGATGACTTAAACTGCTGCTGCTACAGTGTCTCCCTTAGCTTCCGTCTTCTTCTTCTTTGTGTTCTCTTCTTCTTCTTCTTCTGCAGTCCTTCTTCTTCTTCTTCTTCTTCACCTGTGCCTGCACACTTCAAGGTTTTCGTCAGAGGGCAAAACCTACTCTACCCTCCCCCCCGAGTCTCTCTCTTTCATAATTCGCTCTTAGGAAAGCTCTCCCAGAGCAACCGGGTAATCGGGTACGCGGGTCGCACCCGGGTCCAGGCCCACTGGCGTGCGGTGGTGGGCGAGGAGTGCAGGTCGGGCTTAGTCGGGTCGGGCCAGGTCCGCGGGGCGTGAGCGCGGACGAGGCCGGGTAATCGGGCGGGTGAAGGGGACCTCACCCCGTGAACTGAGGCGAAGAGCTTAAGGCACTTTTTGCCTTTAAGCGGCCATGTGCCTCTGCGAGTTTTCGAGGTGGGACTAAATGTCCCACCCCGATTTGGGCGCCCGCGCGGAGGAAGCAGCGGGCAGTCGAGGCTCCACGTGACAGCTTCGCCCCAGCTGCAGCCTGGGACTCTTCGCAAAGATACCCCACACAACCTGGGAGCCTGATCTGGGCGCGGCGCGCCTGGAGCAGCAGGTCGAAGGAGCTTCTTCACTCGTTAATGGTGGCGGCGAGCGAAGTACCTGCCCACAGAGAAACGGCCTCTCGTCCTAATCAGATGCGCGGAGGACCTTCGCCGTGACACGGTGAAGATGGTCGGGGGGTCTGCAGGTGGCGGGGCGGAGCCTAAGGGCCTCCCTTAGGTCAAATTGCAGGTGGCTAGATGGGTTTGGTCGGTGGGTCTGCAGAGGGCGATTGGTGGGAAGTGGAAGGGCGGAGGTTGATCAGGGTGAGGAGGCGAAGGTTCTGCGGTGGTCGGCGAGCCGTGTGGGTTGCTGGAGTGATGGGAGCGGGTCGCCGGAGTGTGGCCAGAGGTGGAGAAGGTGAGGGTGATTGGTTGGAATCGAGGGCGACAGTAAAGGTTTAAAGTGAGGAAAAGGAAGAGGGGAGGAAGAGGAGAAGTTATACCTACTTAGCAGGACGAGGAGGGGCCGGAGCAGGCGACAGTCGTATCGACTGTCTCCGGAGAAGAAGCTGCCCAGGGGAAGGAGCGACGGCGAGGAGAGGGCCGGAGAAGCGCGTGCTGGGTGCGGCGCGGTGCGGGAAGAGCGAGGGAGGACAACTCTGCTGCTGGTAGTGCGGCAGAGCGACGAGGGTGAGGAGGAGAAGCCGCCAGAGCAAGGGGGAGTCTGTCGGAGTGGGAAGAGAGGAAGTGAGGGGGTATCTCCGTCAGATCCGAGCTGAGAAGAACGGCGGAGCGACGGGGGTATTTATAGGGGCAGAACCAGAGAGGAGGGCGGAGGGAGACGACGTGTCTCCCTCGCCGGAGCACGCCGGAGGAAGGATACCCATACCGTCCGTGCGTTCGCACGGCCGGTATGGGTGGTTGCAGCCATCAGGGGGGTGTTCCTGCGATGGCTGACGACGTAGGGCACCCCCATTTGACTTGGCAGGCCCCCCCTTACCCTGCGCAGCGCCATGCTCCGCGCAAGGTCGCCGGAGCATGGTGCTGCTCAGGTTTTGCAGGAGGGACCTAAACGCAAAGAACGAAGGAGAGTTAGGGGCCAAAATGTGAGGGTTCATAAGTTGAGGGCCAAAAGGTAAATATATGAGGACCAAAGTGTAAAGTTAGTCAAGAAGGTTTCTTCTTAGGCTCAAGTTTTTATACATGACTAATTAGGACCTAAGGATTCTGATGGTGAATTTTATTTCTAGGTTAAACCTTGTTTGATTGGTCAATTTACGCAAAAACCCAAATTAAGTTGTTAATTGGGCATGGTTCTCAATGTAGGTCAAAATGGGTTCCTAAGGCCAAATTGAAGGTTCTAAACCCTAGAGATTATTTTTCTATGAATTTTATAGGGTTTAGTTGATTTTTTCTCTACCTCGAACCTCGTGTATTTAAGTGGGTTTGTTTTTAGGGTTACAGGATGTCATTTAATTCTTCGGAGTTGCTGTAGCCCTTGTTGAGTTATTTCATCCCACTTTTCTTCTTATTAGGTTGTTTTGACCTATGTTTGGATCCTGAGTTACCCTATTTTCAGATTGGATTGGTGAAATTGCATTTTTACCCCTCAGTTTATGTTTTCTTTGAAAACTCAGAATCTCTCTGAGCCAAGCCTTTCTAAGGTTATGTAGGAGCTTTTATTCTCTATATTAGGTCAAAATGAGCTAGTTATGGCTCATGATGAGGTTCTCATCATACCCCCATGCCTAGCTTTTGCTAGTCCCTTAGCAAAAACTTAAGGTTTCAACTCTTGTTCTAGACCATGAAGTTCTTAATAACTTCAGATAAGTGCTTTTTCATTTAAACTTAGATTAGGTTAGAATGCTGACCATAGGCTTAAAAGGTACTCTAGTACCAACCAAGATCCAGATCTGTCTAGCCTCAGCCTCAGTCTTTGGCAAAGGTTTTTAAGACCCACAAGAACTAACCTACGGTTTATTGGACTTTGTGGTTAAAGCACCCCGTGCATGAAATAAATTTTGCCTTGGTTCAGTTCGCAGTGTGTTTTGCAAGAGAGAGAGAAGTAGAAAGTATTTTTGTTTGGAGAGTTTTTCTCTCTCTTTTCTTTTTAGTTCTAGCCTAGGATTGGCTTTTCAACACGGTCTGTATCAGATTCATTGCTCCCATCATCAATCCTCAAGGGTTCCTGGCGATCGATGCTTCGGGATAGCTCCGCCCATGGCAACCCCCAGAACCCTGGCTATTGAAATTTCGAGATAATCCCATCCATGGTGTTCCGTGGCCGAATTCAGACCCTGGCAGTTGACATTTCATGATAATGCCATCCATGGAATCTGAACCAGCAGGGTGCTTACATGCCCCCAGTAGGATATGTGAACATCCTAAGAGACAAGCACCGAGGAGATGATATTTTGTTATGCATCTTTGAGGGGATTTCCCGCCTCTTCGCGTTGGGAACTCGTCCAAATCAACTTGTGTTGATCGGCCGCTCCTATTCTAGGTGTATTTTCAGAATTTTTGTGATGCTTCTGCGTGATTTTGAATTTTTATGCTTACTGAACCAGGCTGTGTGTGAGGTTAAGGTGCTTAGGTTACTGAGTCCCGTAAACCAAAAATTAGTTAATGAGGCCAAATACTCCCTAAGCCTTAGACCTAATACTTCAGCTTTTCATTTTCCTCAACCTCTTGAGGAGTGTCCAGATCTTAATGGGTACTAAGAGTCTATCAAGAATGCCTAAGGTTTGCATTCTTACTAATCTTACCATGCACTTTTCATTTCTTTTCTTGAAAAATGGTCTAGAGCTTAGGTTAATTCCTTAGCTTCTTACTAATGGCTATTACTCTTTTCTTTCATCTTTTTGTGCTCCTTTTCATTCTGTTTCTTTTCCTTCTCCACAGAATTTCCTTTCTCCTCTTATTCTTCTTTTTTATTTTGAAAAATTTTTAATTTTTATGGTGTTTTTGGCATATGTGAATTTTTTTTTATTTTAAAACCTTTTCTTACAAGTTTTGTACTTTTATACCCCCCATGCCTAAGGTTTGCAATGTCCTCATTGTGATTTTAGGGGTTTTTATTTACTTAGTTCATTCCTTAAGACAGTTGTTTTTGTGAGTGAATGGGTCAGGATGAATTTTCCGGACGATTTCTAATCTCAGATGCAAGCATCTGAGGTGGAGTCGGCTGTCTTGAAGGGTGAACCTTAAGTGCACCAAGGTGTTAGAAAAAAGGTTTTAGATTTTCAGAGGGAATGACGGGCTGCCTCCCGTTAAGCGCTGAGTTTTACGCCATCGGCTGGGCGCAGTAAGCTCACGGAGAATGGAGGATGAGAGATGACTCAGCCAAATCAGCATAAGTCACATCAATGAACGGTTTGAGTCTTTGACCGTTCACGATGAAAGGTTCGGAATCGTGGCTGAGTGGACTGATTTCGATTGCTCCATTACCAAAAACCTGTCGGACTAAATATGGTCCGACCCACTTGGATCGCAGTTTTCCCGGGAAGAGTTTTAGTCGGGCATCAAAGAGTAGGACCTTTTGACCAGGATGAAAGATCTTCCTCGAGATATGCTTGTCATGGAAGGCTTTAACCCGCTCCTTGTAGATTCGCGAGTTCTCAAATGCGTCTAGGCGTAATTCATCGATCTCGCTGATTTGGAGTTTTCTGTGGGTTCCAACCTTGGAAAGATCTAGATTACAGTTCCGTACTGCCCAATAGGCTTTATGCTCCAGTTCTACGGGAAGGTGACACGCCTTTCCGTACACCAATCTAAAGGGAGACATGCCTAATTGGGTCTTGTGGGCGGTCCTATAGGCCTACAATGCTTCCGGAAGTCGGGACGACCAGTCTTTCTTGTCAGGCCGAACAGTGACTTGCAGGATTTTTTTGATCTCCCGATTTGACAGCTCAGCTAGACCATTAGTTTGGGGGTGGTAAGGAGTAGAGATTCGGTGAGACACCCCATATTTGGCCATCAGTGATCTAAACTGAGCATTTGTAAAATGGGTCCCCCCATCAGAGATTATAGCATGGGGAATCCTGAACCTTGAAAAAATGTTTTGATGAATAAACTTAAGAACAATCTTGTGATTAGAGGTTCGGGTTGGTATGGCTTCGATCCATTTGGACACGTAGTCCACAGCAAGCAAAATGTACTCGAAACCATCCGAAACAGGAAAGGGGCCTATAAAATCAATCCCCCAAACATCGAAGATTTCGCATACGAGAATTGGCTGCAAAGGCATCATGTCGCGATGGTTCATGTTGCCCAAAGTCTGGCAACAACTGCATGCCTTGCAGTGACTGTATGCGTCTTTGAAAAGTGTAGGCTAGTAGAAGCCACACTGGAGGACTTTTGATACGGTTTTATGCCCTGAGAAATGGCCACCGCATGCCTGGTTGTTTGTCGCGCTTTTGTGCGGTTTGTTAAAAGATAATATCGCGTTGTAGTATAGCCTCTAAAGCGTTCAAAACAAATAAAGATTTTTATTACTCGAAAATCGGAGTATCCGAGGTCGAACACAAGGAGCAAATGGAATTTACTACTAGTCAAAATGTAATTGAACACTCTAATTTACTCAAAATATCAATCCAAATGTGAATGTATGCAATTAAAAGTTATTAAGACAAAAATATGAAATTGGACGTCTGATCTTGTGATCAGACGTCTTAAAAGTATTTTCCCTTCTTGATTTTCTTCTTCTTTCTATGCCTTGGCGAAGCCTTTCTTTCCTTCCTATTTTTCCTTCTTCTTTACTTCTTACTCTCCTCTTCTGTGGTCTTGCCTTGCTTCTCTCTTCTCTGTTTTTCCTGCTTCTCGTGCGAAGGCTTCTTTCTTTCTTCTTCCCTGTCTTGCTCCTTCTTTCTTCTCTTCTTCGCCTTGCCTTTCCTTCTTCTTCTTCTGTAGCGGCCAAGTCCTTCTCCTGCGTTCAGCCTGCCTGCACAGGAGCAAAACCTAACCCTACTCCCTCTACCCACGCGTCTCTCTCTCTCAAGCAATTCACTCAGGGACGCTCTCCCAGAGCCATAGCCATTATCGGGTCGGATCGTACCCGGGACCAGGCTCACCTGCAGGTGGTGTGATGCGCGAGGAGTGCGTAGGCTTAGGTCGGGTCAGATCCGCCAAGTCCGCGTGGTCAAGCCGCGGACGAGGCGGGTGTGGTGGGGTCAGTGAGGGACCTCACCCCTGTGCTTTTGAGGCAGTAAAGCTATATCACAAAAACTCTTTATACCATACCTGTGCCTTGAGATTCCACGATGTGGGACTAAACGTTCCGCCCTTCCTTTGCGCGTACCCGCAGACTCTCGTGTGCAATTGCCCACGCTGAAGGCCCTGCTGGTGCTCCTCGCTGAACTCAGTCACCTCGCTATACTTGCGAGAGTCTGCTACACCTGCCGCCTGGGAAGCCTGATGCCTGGACCTTCGTTGGAGCTTCACCAGAGGTCGTCCATGGCGGCAGCGGCTCAAACACTGTCATACACAAAACAAGCCTCTCGGCCCAATCAGATCAGCTAGAGACCTTCGCCGTGGCACGGCGAAGGCGGCGGACGATGCTGCAGGTTGCCGGTCGGCCTAGGCGTGCGCGCCTAGGTCAACCTGTGGCCGGAGATGGTGGGTTGGTCGGGGGGTGCTTGTAGAGGTCTGGAGTGGCAGTGATGGGGTGGAATGGGTTCCTGGTGGTGAGGCGAAGCTCCCGAAATGGTTGGCGAGCAGTGTGGAGTGCTGGAATGGTGGAAGCGGCTCGCCGGAGGTCGGTCGGTGATGTGGAAGATGAGGGTGGTCAGCGTCGGTCGAGGGGTAATCAGATGAGATAACAGGGGGAAAAGAGAGAGGAGAGGATGGAGAGGAGTTCTAACCTAATTGTAAGGACGAAAGGGGACGGAAGGCGGACAGCAGTACCTGCTGTCGCCGGAGAAGATGACGCCCAGTGGGGGAGAACGGCGGCGACGACGAGGCTGAGGCGGCGTGCGCGGGTACTGCGCGACGCGGAGGGAAGTCAGGAAGCTAACTCTGCCACTGGTTTTGTGGCAGAGCGAAGAGGGAGGGGAGGAGGGCTCGTCGGAGCTAGCTGGGACATTTGGCCGGGCAGGAGGAGAGGAATTGAAGGGGGAAACTCGGCCAAATCAAGCTCAGCCTCTTCGGCCGGAGTTGTGGGTTCTTATATAGGCGCTGGACTGGGTGTGCAGGGCGTGAAGGGCACGTAATTGCCTGAGGTTGGTTGCTGGAGATGGAAAGGAGTTAGGATACCCAAATCTCTCGTGCGTTCGCACGAGAGATTGGGTTCACACCAGCGATTGTAATTGACTTTATAAGGAAGGGAATTCCTCAGAGAATCCTCCTTCCATTTCTGGGAGGGAATCTCTGAGGGATTAGAGAGCAATCCCTCTCCGAACCTCGCCGGAGCTCGGTTCTGCCCTAGCAATGGCGGTAGGACCGGTTTGCAAAGGAGGCGAAGAACCTAGGGGGTTCTCTGCAACGGTATTCAAAAGATAGGGACCAATTTGTGATTTGGGTGTACTAAATTGCAAAGTAGGTCAAGATGACCTCTCCTTAGGTCCAAATTTTGGTACAAACCTAATTTGGACCTAAGGAATCCAATGGTGAAGTTGGATTTTAGGTTTGACCTCGTTTGACTGGACATTTTGCGTAAAAACCCAAATTAGGTTAATTGAAGAGCTAGGACCCTAATCTAGGTCAAACTAGGTTCCAAAGGCCAAATTAAGTGTTCTAAACCCTAGAGTATGTTTTTCCATGATTTGTAGAGGGTTTACTTGCTTTTTGTTCTGACTGGAACCTTGTTAATTTAAGCGGGTCTGTTTTAGGGTTACCAAGTGTCATTTAGTTCTTAGATTGCACATGAACCCATTTCTGATTGACTCAACCCACTTTTTATCTCATTTAGACCATTTAACCTATGTTTTGCCTCTGAGAAATCCCATTTATGTACTGCAATGGTAAAATTGCAGTTTTAACCTTTATTTCATGTTTTTTTCTCAGGGCACTTGTTCCTTCAGTTAGGCCTTCTTCTAGGTTATGTAGGAGCTTTTATCTTCTTTATTGGGTCAAAATGAGCTAGTTATGGCTCATGATGAGGCTCTCATCACTGGTCATGGCAGAAAGAGAGGATATTGCAGACCTCCTCTTCCGGGACACGTCTCCGAATAATTTGATCAGCACCTATGCGGAAAAGGTACGGATCTTCCCAAATGTAATACTTGGTATCAGAACACAATTTGTCTTTCTTGGCCTTCGGCCAATCAGATGGGGTCTAATGAGATGCCAAGTAGTTCACTATATCAGCAAACCATGGAAGTCTAGTACCAACAGTAAGCAGGTGCTCATCAGGAAAGTGTTCCGTGATGGGTCCGGAAGGGTCGATAATCTCAGAAGGAAGACGGGACAGATGGCCGGCTACAACATTTTGCCTTCCCGCCTTGTCGCGAATCTCAAGATCGAATTCTTGCAACAGCAAGATCCAACGGATTAGTCAGGGCTTCGCGTCCTTCTTGGCAAGGAGATGCCTTACAGCCGTGTGATCCGAGTAAATGATGACATGGGAACCCAGAAGATACGATCGGAATTTTTCAAGGGCAAATACTACGGCTAACAGCTCTTTCTCCGTAACCGTATAGTTACGCTGAGCCTCGTCAAGTGTCTTGCTAGCGTAGTATATAACCACGGGTTTCCCGTCAGCTTTCTGCCCTAGGACCGCTCCTACAGCGAAATCAGATGCATCGCACATGATCTCAAAGGGTTGAGACCAATCAGGGGATTGTAGGATAGGTGCCTGGGTGACTCGGTCACGCAGGTTTTCAAAGGCTAGCGTGCATTCCTTGGAGATTTCAAAGGGTGCATCCTTAGAGAGAAGAGAAGTCAAGGGGCGCATGATTTTCGAGAAATCTGGAATGAAACGGTGGTAAAAACCGACGTGCCCTAAAAAAGAATGGATGTCCCTGATCGAGCCAGGCATAGGAAGGCGAGATATCAGATCCACCTTAGCTCGATCCACCTGGATGCCTTTTTCTGAAATTAGATGTCCCAGGACAATTCCCTCATGCACCATGAAATGGCTTCTTTTCCCAGGAAAGAACCAAGTTCACCTCAATGTATCGCCTGAGTATCTGGACCAAGTGTTGGAGGCAATCATCAAAAGATTCTCCAAAGACTGAAAAGTCATCCATGAAGACTTCCAGGAAATCACCTACCATATCTGAGAATATGGCAAGCATGCACCGCTGAAAGGTAGCAGGTACGTTGCAAAGACCGAAAGGCATCCTTCGGAAAGCGCACGTTTCGAAGGGGCAGGTGAATGTGGTCTTTTCTTGGTCCTCAGGATGGATTGCCACCTGGTTATAACCGGAGTACCCGTCAAGAAAGCAGAAGAACCTATTTCCTGCTAGTTTCTCTAGAATTTGATCAATGAAGGGTAGTGGGAAATGATCCTTCTTCATGGAGGAATTGAGTCGGCGGTAATCTATACAGACTCTCCACACATTGGCTAATCGGGTAGGAATGATTTCTCCGGTTTCAGCCGTTATGGTGGTGAGTCCTGCCTTCTTAGGCACAACCTGAATTGGGCTCACCCAACGACTATCGGAGATCGGGTAGATGATCCCGGCATCTAACCACTTGATGATCTCCTTTTTCACGACATCCTACAGATTAGGGTTTAAACGTCTCTGCATTTCACGAGAAGGTCATGCGCCCTCTTCTGAATAGATATGATGAGTACAATAAGAGGGACTTATTCCAGTCAAATCATCGAGAGTCCACCCGATGGCTCTGCGATGTTGCTGGAGAACAGTAATCAGACGGGATTCCTGTTCGAGATTGAGGCTGGAATTGATAATCACAGGAAGGGTCTGATTGGAACCCAAAAAGATGTATTTCAAGTGAGCAGGAAGAGGCTTTAACTCGAGGATAGGGTTATCAGCAGCAGCGGGTGGTTCAGTATAGATGTGAGGTTTAAGGGTAGGAGTTACTGGGTTGTTTATGTCTGGATTCAACTCCTCTGTTTGCGGGTCAAGATCCTTCTGTGGTTGATGAGGCATAATCGAGTCATTCTGGAAGTGTGATTCATCAACCAAAGTCCTAACGTCACAAATTTGTTCGATGACACCGCAATTAATTCCTTGTTGGGCCTTAAATATATCAATTTTTAAGGTTTGCTCCCCAAATTTGAGCTCTATTTGGCCCTCCTCACAGCTAATGTTGGCTCTAGCAGTAGCCAAGAAAGGTCTCCCTAAGATGATTGGTGTATCCCTAGGGTTCTCAGGTGCGTCCATATCTAAGACTATAAAGTCCACTGGGAAATAGAAATCCCGCACTCTTACGATAACATCCTCGAGAATCCCTTTTGGTGACTTTATAGATCGATCTGCTAAATGTAATCTCACCTCGGTTGGTTTTAGCTCAGATTCTTCTAGATGGTCAAGTAAGGATGTGGGTATCAGGTTTATGGATGCACCCAAGTCTAGCAGAGCTCTATCAAATTGGGTATCACCTATCTTGCAGGAAATCAGGGGAGTACCAGGATCTTTTGCCTTGGGTGGGAGTCTACTGAGGATTACAGAGCTAGCTTGTTCTGACAGAACAATTGGGCTCCCACCCTTGGTTCGCGGCTTACGCTGGGGTGTACACACATTCTTTAAAAATCGTGCGTAAGCTGGTACGTGGCGGATTGCATCCATCAAAGGGATGTTTATGTGGACCTGCTCAAAGAGCTTGACCAGGTCCTCCTCAGGGGCCACGGGTTTGGTAGTCTTCTTTCCCTTGGTCAATGCCTCGGGAAACGGGATCTTGGTTGGTTCTTCTAGGATAGGTCCAGGTTGTGGATCTGGGATAGGGGTGGGGACGTCCTGGATTACTGTCCTAGGCTTGGGATCACTACCAGAGTTGGAGTGGTTCGGATGAGGTGGGTCTTGGGTTTCCTTACCACTATGGGTTGTTACGGAATTAAGTCCTGCCTGGTTTTGGTTAGGATTGGGTAAGATAGGTTGCTGCTGGTAACTTGCAAAGGAAGTGGAGGCCTTTATCCCGTCGAGTGAAGGAACAGAGGGGGCCTGATAAATCATATGGGCATGGCCCGGCTTTGGGTTCATAGCGCGCCGCTGGGTTGGCACGTTATTAGGATTAGGCAGAGGTTGGGAAGGAAGAGTACCTGGCTGGCGAGAGTTTGCCAACTGGGTCAATTGGTTTCGGACCTCTGTAAGTTCGTCCTTATGTTGTTTTTGGATAGCCGAATTCGTTCTTTGAATGTCAGCCAGGGTCTGAAGGATAAGGGACATTTGATCTTGATTCGGCCCAGATGGGTAAGTAGGGTTGGGCCGAGGCTGAGGCGGCTGGTAAGGACGAGGAGGTTGTGGGCGGGGTTGGAAGGATGGTCTTTGGGTTTGGGAATTTTCCGCCCACTGAAAGTTAGGATGGTTTCGCCATCCAGGATTATAGGTGTTGGAGAACGGGTCATTCTGGATGGCGTTGAGGTCCTCACAGGTCTGAGGAACCTCCAGAGGGTTAGAGAAAGAGGGAATGGAATTCCCCTGGCAGGTGTAGAAGGAATCGGAAGGACCTCCGGGCAAAGATTCGGATGATGGGTCCATCCTGGGAGAAGATCGATGGAGAATGTTCTGCACAGTTTCCCTTGTGGAAGGAGGCTGTGCGAAAGGGTTATGCGCAGAGGTGGCTTGCTGCAGATGCTGAGTCAGCTCATCCACCTTCTTTTCGATAATCGAGACCTTGTCCAATCGACTGGCCATTAATTCCAAGTCGACTGATGTGGACAGGCCCTGCATCTCATGTGCTCCCCTAAGATTCGTCGATGCGCGGGTATTTGTCCTGTCGAATAATCCCATGGAGTCATTGTTGATGGAGTTCTCGCACATGTTTTTGAGAATCTCCTACACGGTGTCTTCATGTTGACCCATGATATTTCCTCCGCAGGTTGCATTGACGAAAAGACGGATGTCCTCACGGAGTCCCTGGTAAAAAGATTGGACCTGTTCCCATTTAGGAACTCCATGATGGGGGCACTTTCTCATGAGATCCTGAAAACGATCCCATGCCTCATGGAGAGGTTCCCCTGTTTGTTGGGTGAAATGTGTAATCTGATGGCGCAAGGCGTTATTCCGTCCAACAGGGAAGAACTTTTTCAAGAACTCGGACTGAAGTTCTTCCCAATTGTTGATCGGCTGGGTCTGAGTTTGATACCAATGGGCGGCCTTGTCCATAAGAGAAAAGGAGAACATCTTCATGAGAAGAATATCCTGATTTTGTGCGTCTGACCCGAAAGTTTGGGCCAGATGCTTTAGCTGTTTGATGTGTTGGAAGGGATCTTCAGAATTAAGCCCATGGAATTTAGGTATAGCATGAATCATATTGGGCTTTAATTCAGAATCAGGTCCTCCATTCGGGATTCTGACTCGAGGCTCGATGGCCACCACAGTAGGATTATAATGGTCCCGCATCATGGGACGCTGCGGTGGGTGCACAAAGTTTTGGAAGAGGTCGTTGAGTCGCTGGAGCTGGTGCTCCAGATTGTTTTCTTCCTCAACTGGCTGAGCCATGATAGAAGAAGGGTTTGATTCAGAATCAGAAGAGAGAATGATGGGGTTAGGTTGCTGTTCAAACACGGGAGTCAAGGCTGGGCCTTGACGAGAGTGAATTCTTAAAGGAGATCTTAAGGGTGGTCTTAAGGATCTCCTACCGTTCATGAACTGTTGGAGTGGAAGAGGTTAGAAAGTGCTGGACCCAATAAAGGCACCCAAAAAATGTGTTGGGTGACTATAGAGGTGCGGGGCAGATGGACCCCTTGATCAGAAAGATCGTCCACCTGAGAATTACCTGGGCAGCCAGAGAGGGTGAGTCCCGCGAAGACCCCTACACAGTAGAGCGTCCCCACGGGTTACAGGGTTTCCCCCACCCGACCTCTCTTGTCACTGCGGTTCCAGGTAGACCAGAATGGGGATCTTGACCTCTTAAGTCTACCACTTTTAATTCAAGAGCAAGGTGCTTAGGTTTCACTTGAACTTCTTAGGTGTTTTGAGTACAACGAGTGACCTAAGTTGAAGGTTAGTTGACCCAAATGGTCAACTTTACCTACTAGTTTTGCTTATTAGGTCTTGTCTTTTAGGGTTCAAGTGTTTAAAGAGCCAATCTTATTTTAGGGTTTCTTTGGATAAGTATTTTCAGATAATGGCTTGGGCACACTTCTTTTAGGGTTTCTCAGTTCTTGCTTAAAAGTGTGTGTCTAAATCCCTAATGTTGAATCTTATGTTGGCTCTACTTGGTCCAGTTAGTTCTTTGGTGGGTAATTAGGGCTCAAGCAAGAATGTGTTAGCCCCTAAATACCCTTAATAGTGTGCAGGAATAATGGGTTGAAAACATGCAACTTCTTATGGTTTACTAAGTATAGAAGATAGGTTAGCCCTATATTGCTTATTCTTTTCTTTTCTTCCTCTTTAGAGTTTAGGGGTTAATAGCGAGAGGAAAAAATTACCTGTCCTCGGAGTGGTTGTCGTGCGGTTGCTTGTCTTCTTGATTTCCTGTAGCTGCACAAAAGAGAGGAGATTATTAGAACTAAAAAGAAACAGAAATGTCTACCTCTAGAATAGCCGTTGCTCCCCAGCAACGGCGCCAATGGCAATGGATGGCGACAACTTATGACTAGGTTTTGTTATAGCGTTGTAGTACAGCTAGTATTGCCATCATTACATATATAATTTTTTACTCGGAAATAAAAGAGTTCCCGAGGTCGAACTCAGGGAGCAAGTCATATTCTAGAAGTACAAATTCTTATTACAAAAATAAAGAGAGAGAGAGAGATGAAAAATTTGGTGGCTTCTTCTTCTTCTCTTCTTTCTTCTCTTCCTATTCTTCTTGTCTTTTCTCTTCTGTTCTTCAGATCTTCCTCTCGTGCTCTTCTTCTTCTGTCTTCTGTTCTTCCTTGTTTTCTCTTCTTCTTTCTTTTTCTTCAGATCTTTTTCTTCTTCTTTTTCTTCTTTCTTGTCTTCAAGACGTCATCTGATTTTGCAATCAGACGACTTAAACCGCTGCTGCTACAATGTCTCCCTTAGCTTCCGTCTTCTTCTTCTTTGTGTTCTCTTCTTCTTCTTCCGCAGTCCTTCTTCTTCTTCTTCACCTGTGCCTGCACACTTCAAGGTTTTCGTCAGAGGGCAAAACCTACTCTACCCTCCCCCCCGCATCTCTCTCTTTCAGAATTCGCTCTTAGGAAAGCTCTCCCAGAGCAACCGGGTAATCGGGTACGCGGGTCGCGCCCGGGTCCAGGCCCACCGGCGTGTGGTGGTGGGCGAGGAGTGCAGGTCGAGCTTAGTCGGGTTGGGCCAGGTCCGCGGGGCGTGAGGGCGGACGAGGCCGGGTAATCGGGCGGGTGAAGGGGACCTCACCCCGTGAACTGAGGCGAAGAGCTTAAGGCACTTTTTGCCTTTAAGCGCCCGCACGCCTCTGCGAGTTTCCGAGGTGGGACTAAATGTCCCACCCCAATTTGGGCGCCCGCGCGGAGGAAGCAGCGGGCAGTCGAGGCTCCACGCAACGGCTTCGCCCCAGCTGCAGCCTGGGACTCTTCGCGAAGATACCCCGCACAGCCTGGGAGCCTGATCTGGGTGCGGCGCGCCTGGAGCAGCAGGTCGAAGGAGCTTCTTCACTCGTTAATGGTGGCGGTGAGCGAAGTACCTGCCCACAGAGAAACGGCCTCTCGGCCTAATCAGATGCGCAGAGGACCTTCGCCGTGACACGGCGAAGGTGGTCGGGGGGTCTGCAGGTGGCGGGGCGGAGCCTAAGGGCCGCCCTTAGGTCAAACTGCAGGTGGCGAGATGGGTTTGGTCGGTGGGTCTGCAGAGGGCGATTGGTGGGAAGTGGAAGGGCGGAGGTTGATCAGGGTGAGGAGGCGAAGGTTCTGCGGTGGTCGGCGAGCCGTGTGGGTTGCTGGAGTGATGGGAGCGGGTCGCCGGAGTGTGGCCGGAGGTGGAGAAGGTGAGGGTGATTGGTCGGAATCGAGGGCGACAGTAAAGGTTTAAAGTGAGGAAAAGGAAGAGGGGAGGAAGAGGAGAAGTTATACCTACTTAGCAGGACGAGGAGGGGCCGGAGAAGGCGACAGTCATATCGACTGTCGCCGGAGAAGAAGCTGCCCAGGGGAAGGAGCGACGGCGAGGAGAGGGCCGGAGAAGCGCCCGCTGGGTGCGGCGCATTGCGGGAAGAGCGAGGGAGGACAACTCTGCTGCTGGTAGTGCGGCAGAGCGACGAGGGTGAGGAGGAGAAGCCGCCGGAGCAAGGGGGAGTCTGTCGGAGTGGGAAGAGAGGAAGTGAGGGGGTATCTCCGTCAGATCCGAGCTGAGAAGAACGGTGGAGCGACGGGGGTATTTATAGGGGCAGAACCAGAGAGGAGGGCGGAGGGAGACGACGTGTCTCCCTCGCCGGAGCACGCCGGAGGAAGGATACCCATACCGTCCGTGCGTTCGCACGGCCGGTATGGGTGGTTGCAGCCATCAGGGAGGTGTTCCTACGATGGCTGACGACGTAGGGCACCCCCATTTGACTTGGCCGGCCCCCCCTTACCCTGCGTAGCGCCATGCTCCGCGCAAGGTCACCGGAGCATGGTGCTGCTTAGGTTTTGCAGGAGGGACCTAAATGCAAAGAACGAAGGAGAGTTAGGGGCCAAAATGTGAGGGTTCATAAGTTGAGGGCCAAAAGGTAAATATATGAGGACCAAAGTGTAAAGTTAGTCAAGAAGGTTTCTTCTTAGGCTCAAGTTTTTATATATGACTAATTAGGACCTAAGGATTCTGATGGTGAATTTTATTTCTAGTTTAAACCTTGTTTGGCCAGTCAATTTACGCAAAAACCCAAATTAAGTTAATTGGGCATGGTTCGCAATGTAGGTCAAAATGGGTTCCTAAGGCCAAATTGAAGGTTCTAAACCCTAGATATTATTTTTCTATGAATTTTAGAGGGTTTATTTGATTTTTTATCTACCTCGAACCTCGTGTATTTAAGTGGGTTTGTTTTTAGGGTTACAGGATGTCATTTAATTCTTCGGAGTTGTTGTAACCCTTGTTGAGTTATTTCATCCCACTTTTCTTCTTATTAGGTTGTTTTGACCTATGTTTGGACCCTGAGTTACCCTGTTTTCATATTAGATTGGTGAAATTGCATTTTTACCCCTCAGTTTTTATTTTCTTTGCAAACTCAGAATTTCTCTGAGCCAAGCCTTTCTAAGGTTATGTAAGAGCTTTTATTCTCTGTATTAGGTCAAAATGAGCTAGTTATGGCTCATGATGAGGTTCTCATCAGGCCATCACAACTACAACAACAGAAAATACAGCAGAAAAGTAACTGAAACAGTATTGCATAGAACAAAAATACTCACTACTACAACAAAAGCTAGGAAATAGTAAGGAAACGCAGCTAAGGCTTGGCTCAACTGAGCCCAGCTCCCTCTGCAGTCGGTGGTGCTGGCTGCTCAACTCCCTGACTTGAACAAGGTTATAAGAATTTCCGGAGTCAGCGAACGCTGAGTAGAGTGGTAGATAAGCCATTTATATGCAATTTAATTTAAGACAGGAAATTAATTTGTTATTCAAATCCATTTAGCTCAATTAAGTGGTTCTAATTCGTTCATTCTCTTAGAAACTTGTCATTTCTTGATCTGGTTTGTTCCTCACAGAAACGATCTTGATTGCAATCTTTTCCATGATGTAGGATATACACATGGTGCTCGCCTGGCCGGGAGAGTCACCCATGGTAATCCTACACCCAGTCAACTACCCCGAGATCACGGTCGTGACGTAGCGGTGACTACGGCACCGCGATAAGTGCACGGGTAGCTATCCCACACTGGCACGCGGTTAGTCATTTCCACTAACAGGTACGCCTAAAGGTACAGCACGGAACAGTACAAGGCCTTGCCCTCTCAAAACAGAGGTCTTGCCTCTCAAAACAGAATAGGGGTCTCACCCCTCCATAGTCCACGTACCCTCATTCGACTATCCCAGTTTGGCCAGCGGGCCTAACAAGAGTCAGTGTAGGGCAGCTAGTCCTAACCCCGGGCCCCGTGGGGCAGCTAGCTCCCTCCTTACACTAAGTACTCACCTCGATACCACGTACACAAGGGCCAAAGAAAGGTCGGTGCCCTGGGTCTCAACCCAAAGGGGCGGCTAGCTCCCCTCTACACTAAAGGGACAGTTGCTTTCCTTGGTACTGCGTATGCAAGGGCCAGCTCACTTCCTGTTTACTTCCTAAGTTCTTTCCATATACAGGAGTTCTTCTCCTAATTTCCCCGTAGGGTTCATGCTTGTATTCTTGTCATTCCATTTCCAACATTCAGAGCTCACTATTCACATTACGGGTTTCATTCTTATAACAGGCAGCTCGTGATTTATTAACAGAGAAAGCATCATATCAATAAACCAAATACATTTGCTAGCATTTAGGATTTTACATGCATCTCAAGTAAACAGGGTAGCATAAACCGTACTCATTTGTTCCTACCCAAGGGTTCTTTCTCATCCTAGGGTTCATTCAAGTTATTCTAAACATGCAGTTTATTTATTTAAACCAGAATATTATTGTAAACCACTCTACCAGGAAACACGAGAGGAATGGGGGCGAGAATCGCAAGCCCTGTCGCCTCCATAATTTTCACGTACTCAACTGGCTGGAGACCTATACAATTGACCAACCACGTCAAACAAGTGACGCTAACTCGTAGAGAAGCCCAAGCGAAAAACAACGGTATTTCATTTGCAGAAATCCGATTTCGTTGGGCCCTAAATAGGCCAGAAACACACATATTGTCCAAAATTAGACGTCTGGGACTAGTCCCAGACGTCAGCACTCACCCCAGGTTTTGTTGCGGCTTTCTCGAATGTCCGGATCCTTCCGCGATCGTCTGAGGGGAGTTCCAGATGTCGGACTCTACTTCCGATCGTCTGGGAGTGCAGTCAGATGTTTGTCAACGTGTCTAGACATCCAAAACACCTCGAAGGCGCGCACCCCGGGCCTTTCCAACGTTCTACCCCTGTGTACGCACACGCAGAGCTAAAACTGGCTAAACAAAATCTCCTGCAGTAAGGCTTTCATGGCCGAAAATCGTGTAGAAGTATGTACCTTGGCACTAGCGTGCTTTCAGACATCCGGCTTCAGCTTTGGACGTCCCCCTGCTACTCCAGACGTCTGGGATGTGCGCTAGAGGTCTGATACTAAAAAATATCCAATATGCAGAACTATCGCGAGCCTTCTTCTCCGCGTGGACCCTTCGACACCACCTGCAACTGCTATGCCAGCAGCTTCAGGAGGTTGCGAAGCTCACCCTCGCGAGCTCCTCCTCCTCCCACAAGTCCTCGACTCCTCCCGCACGAGCTCCTCTGAGCTCCCGCGACTCCCTCGCAACTTCCTCCCCTCGAGCTCCCCTCCCACGCTCTCACTCCCCTCTCCTCCTCCTCTACGCCCCGTCTCTCTTCTTCCTCTCCACTCGCTGCGCTGGAGGCTGGGAGGAAGGTGGCGGCTGGTAGGAGGGAAAAGATGGAGGTGGTGGCTGGTGGTGATGGAGAGAGTGGTGTGGGTGTGGGGGTTTAAAGAGGAAAGGGTTAGGGTTTGGGGTAAGGAGAGAGGGGCCGTGCGTGTTGTGTGTGCTTGGAAAAAGAAAATAAGGTACGATTCTTCTTCTTTCAAATGTACGACCATCTATCTAGACATCTGGATAGACGTCTGATGAATAATCCAGACGTCTTATCCAACCAAAATGACGGTGGGTCATTTCAACATAACAAACTTAAAGGAAGTTTCATCCCCGAAACTTGAGCCAAGTAGGTATGGAAAGAGAAGCGTAAAAGCGCATAACAAACTTAAAGATGATCAAAGTAGATCTAAAGAGACGTACCCTAAAAAAGCTCCAGGTACGGCTCCTAAGTCACCTCCTTGTATCTTTGGCTTCTCCGTAGGACTTTCACTAGTGATACCTGCTTCCGTCTCAGACTCCAGACGGCTCTGTCTAATATCTGTGCTGGCCTGTTGGGATAGGTCAAGTCGTCTCCCACCTTGACACTCTCGTGCCTCCGAACGTGGCTGGGATCAGTGACGTACTTCCTAAGGTTGGACACATGGAACATGCTGTGCACTCCAAAGAGCTGGGGAGGAAGGGCAAGCCGGTAAGCAACGGGTCCAACTCGCTCCAAGACCTCAAAGGGTCCAATAAACCTCGGTGCAAGCTTCCCTTTCACCCCAAAATGCTGCAAGCCCTTCATGGGTGAAACACAGAGGAAGACGTGATCCCCAACCTCGAACTACACCCTCTGCGCTTCCTATTGGCGTAGCTCTTCTGCATGCTCCTGACAGTGCGGAGTCACCTGTGAATCTGCTCTATCACCTCTCGACTCTGCCAGATCAGCCTGGGGCCAACCTCCCACTTGGTCCCCACCTTGACCCAACTCAAGGGTGTGGTACACCTCCTCCCGTACAGAGACTCGTAAGGTGCCATGCCGATGCTCGAATGATAGTTGTTATTGTATGCAAACTCTGCAAGGGGCAAATATGCTCCTCCCAAGAGCCGCTCCAGTCTAGTACATAAGTGCGTAGGAGGTCCTTGAGTGTTTGTATGGTGCACTCTGATTAGCCGTCGGTCTGGGGGTACTAGGCAGTACTAAACCTCAGATCGATCCCCAATGCCTGCTGAAACTCCACCTAGAACTAGGAGGTGAAAGAGTATCCCTGTCGGATACGATCTCGTGAGGGACTCCATGCAGGCGCACCACATCTCTGATGCATCTCTCTGCTAGCTAAACAGGCCCAATGGTGACTTAGATCGATAGGAACCGTGCCGTCTTGTTCAACAGATCTACTATCACCCAAACTACATCATGTCCCCACTGGGTAACTGGTAGACCCACCACTAAGTCCATGGTGATACACTCCCACTTCCACTCTGGCACAGGAAGTGGCTGCAGCGGCCCTGCAGGACTCTGGTGCTCGACCTTCACCTACTGGCATACCAAGCACTGCTGGACAAACTCACCAACATCCCGCTTCATCCCTCTCCACCAAAAGTCACGTCACAAATCATGGTACATCTTTGTGTTTCTGGGATGTATAGTGAATCGAGACCTGTGCGCCTCAGTCAGGAGCTCTCTCAACAACTCCTCGTCTCTAGGAACGCATAGGCATCCCCTCATGCACAGTATCTCATCTAAGAAAGAAAAGTCTCCTGGGTCCCCTGCCAACACCCTATCTCGCAATGTCTGTAAGTATGAATCGACCATCTGTCCTGTAATGATGCGGTCTATCAGCTCTAGTTGTGCCTATCGCGTCATTGTCATAGACCTGCAATACCCCCGTGACTCCGAGGGTCGCCAACTACCCACCTCCTCCATGAGTCTCCAACTTTGTGCCTGCAAGTTGGCCAAGTGGGCGGGTGATAGGAACACCATCATGAGCAATAACTAGCTCATTTTGACCCATAAAAGAGAACAAAAGCTCCTACATAACCAACTGGAGGTCCTAATTCACTACATAACCTTTCTGAGAGAAAAGCAAGAAACGCATGAGAGAAACGCATGAGAGAAACACATGAGAGAAAAGAAAGAAACACATGAGAGAAATGCATGAGACATTCGGGTCTCTTTTGAGTTGCCATTGCCGGCGACCTTACCTTGCTTGGAAGCTTGGCTTCCAAGCACAAAACTGACTTCCAGAGATCTATTTAAGGAGCCCCAGTTCGCCCCAACTCTCCTAAGCTTGAAATCAGCCGAAGAACCCCCTCAAATTGGTCTCTCCTCCTCCGATCGACTCTCTCATCAAGCTCCAACGACCTCTCCTACTCTCCCTCGTCGCCTAGCCATAATACCGGTGGCAGGTTCTTCCTCCTCACGTTCGTCTGCGTCATGCAGTACCTGCCGATGCCCCTGCCTCCCCTTCGTCCTCGCCAACCGTCCTCTCTGATCACCTTCATCTCCGGCATTAACAATACGAGCCAGACACCATCTCCGTCTCCCTCCCGTCTCTTCACCTCCTAGATAAGTTCCTCTCACCCTCTACATTCCTTCCCCCTCTTTACTTCCCTCAACCGACTACTACTGCACTCCACCTCCATCATCCCCTTCACCTCCGGCCACCAACTCTGACGAGATCGCTCCACCACCACATACCGCCTCCCTCCTCGCCGACCAGTCCATAAGCTCCGCCTCGACGTCCTGATCACAACCCCCCACTCCATTCACTCTATTGACCACCCAAACACACCCTCAAACACACCCACTTACACGGCCACAGTGTGCCCTAGGTGCGCTCACTCAAGCGTTCCCACGACACACCGACCACCCCTACACACTCACCGTGCCTTGGCAAAGCTCCCTGAGCATTTTAACGTGACTGTGAGGCCATTGTGGTGATTTCAGGTCCAGGAGCCCTCCACCATTGATGTAGAGCTTGATGCTTTCTTGCAGCGAGCTCCAGGCTGTGACAGCCCCAGGCTCGTGTCCCAGGTTACGTGGGGCACTCTCGCGAACAACTCCAGGCATCCAATTGAAACCAAGAGCCATAGCAACTGCTACAATCGAAGAGAGCTTCTCTGTCGCAAGTGCATGTGAGGTAGGTGGGAAGATAGTCCCACCTCAGAACTCGAAGGAGTGCCGCGCCTGCATAAATTGTTTTCTTGCCATAGGCTTATCGCCTCCAACTCACGGGGTAAGGTCCCTCTCACCCGATTCGATTGCCTCATCCATAACCACGCCCCACGGACCTGGTAGACCCGACCCAAGTAGCACACCTCGCCCACCACCGCACGCCGGTTGGCCTGGTCCCGGGCCCGTACCCAATTCGATTACCCGAGAAAAGCATGGCTCTGGGAGAGCAGAACCTAAGAGAGAAAAGAGAGAAGAGAGTTCGCTGGGTAGGGGGTAGGTTTTGCTCTACAGGCTAAGAAGAGGGGAAGCGAAGCTGAAGAAGAGGAAGGAGAAGGCTACGGGTTGAAGCAGAAGAGGAAGGAGCTGAAGGAAAGAGAAGAGCTGCAGAGAGGCTAAGGCAGAGAAAGAAAAGAGAAGGAAGAAGCTGAAGGTAGCAAGGCAAAAGCCAAAGAAGAAGGTAGCCGGCAGAGAGAGAAGAAGAAGAGAAAAGCTAAAGAAGAAGAAGAAGGCAGAGGAAGCCAAGGAAGAAGCTGAAGAAGAAAGAGGCCAAAATCAGAAGAAGAAGAAGGAAGGAGAAGACAGAGAAAGAAAGATAGAGAAAGAGCTTGCCAAGGAAAAAGTAGAAGGAGAAGAGAACCAGAGAGAGAGAAGAAATTCTATTTTTTTTTATTCATAATTGAGTTCTTGAATATTTTGTGCTACACATCTACTCCTATATTTTTGCATTGTGACATTGACATTATTGCATATTCTAAGTTGTGATCTTGATTTTTAAAGCACCAATTTGCTCCCTGTGTTCGACCTCAGACTTTAAATTCGAATACTAAAATTGTAATTATTTTGAACGCTTTTTCGACTGTACTACAACGCGACATTCTTAAACTCGATTCAGCGCTCTAAACAATTTAGCGCCGTTGCTGGGGAGCAATGAGAAATTTAGAAATCTTGATTACAGTTGCTGATTTGGTACTAACTTGATATATCTCTTTTTGTTGTGATTGTTTCATGGGAGAAGATTCAAAGAAAGACAGCCGCACATCAAACACGCCCGGGGCAAGTAATTTCTGATTAATCTCTTTCTCTTAAGCCCCTCATTCTAAAAAGGAAGAAAAAGATAAAATCAATTAGGGCTACTTGCTTTACATTTCTAGCTAATTCACCAAGTTGCCTGATTTGATTTCAACAACAATACTGATTTGTGCACCCATTTAAGGTAACTAGGGCTACCACATTGTTGATTGAGCCTTAGATACCACATTTGACAACCTAAATTGGACCAAGATTAGAGCCAAACTAAGGATTTCAATCTAGGGTTTTAAAGACACACTTTCATAAGCAAGAATTAACTTTCCAAAAAGAATTGTGCCTAAGCCTTAGTTGAAGAGATCTATTCAAGAAAATCCTAAAATTCAGGCTCTTAAATCTCACTTGAATCCTGAGAGAAAGAACCTAAAACTCCTCAAAGGATAAATAGGTGAAGTTGACCCACTTTGTTGGGTCAACCAACCTTGAAATTAGGTCACTTTTTGCACTCAATACATCTAAAGTTCAAGTGAAATCTTAAGCACCCTTGCTCTTTAATAAAACTGGTAGACTTAAGAGGTCAAAGTCCCCATTCTGGTCTACCTGGAACATTAGTGACAAGAGAGGTCGGGTAGGGGAAACCCTGTAACTCGTGGGGGCACTCTACCATGTAGGGGTCTTCGCGGGACTCCCTCTCTGGCTGCCCAGGTATTTCTCAGGTGGACGGCTTTCTAACTAAGGGGTATCATCCTCCCTGAGCCTTTATAGTCATCCAAATTTTTTAGGTGTCTTGATTGGGTCCATCACATTCTACTCTCATCCAGACCATCAGTGCATGTTCGGTAGGAGGTCCTTAAGACCACCCTTGAGGCCTCCTCTAGTGATTCACTCCCGTGAGGCCAGGCCTCGACTTCCATGTTTGTGCAGCAATCCCATCAGATAGACATCTCCTCTGATTCATCTGAACCCAATTCTCCTTCTTCCATCATCATGGCACAACCTGTAGAAGAAGAGAATAACCTTAAGAACCAACTTCAGCGCCTTAATGATTTATTCCAAGCCTTTGTAAACCCATCGCAGCGTTCTATGATGCGAGATCACTACAATCCCGCTGCGGTGGCGATCAAACCTCGAGTCCAAATCCCGGCTAGAGATCCTGATTCTGAACTCAAGCCCAACATGATTCATGCTATTCCAAAGTTTCATGGGCTTAATTCTAAGGATCCCTTCCAGCACATCAAACAACTTAAACATCTAGCCCAGACCTTCAGGTCAGAGGTCCAGAATCGGGATATTCTTCTCATGAAGATGTTCTCCTTCTCTCTCATGGATAAAGCAGCTCACTAGTATCAGACTCAAATGCATCCAAACAACACATGGGTTGAACTACAATTCGAGTTTCTGAAAAAGTTCTTCCCAGTTGGTCAGACGAATGCCTTACGACACCAGATCATGCACTTCACATAGCAACCCATGAAGATATCCGCTTATTTGCTAATGCAACCTGCGGAGGAAATAACATTGGTCATCATGAAGACACTGTGTGGGAGATTCTCGATAATATGTGTGAGAACTACATCAATAATGACTCCATGGGCTTATTCGACCAAACAAATACCCGTGCATCGACGAATCCAAGGGGAGCACATGAGACGCAGGGCCTGCCCGCATTCGTCAACTTGGAATTGATGGTCAGTCGGTTGGACAAGGTCTCTATCATTGAGAAGAAGGTGGATGGGCTAACTCGACATCTACAGCGAGCCATTGATGAGAACCTCATCATGAGCCATAACTAGCTCATTTTGACCTAATAAAAAGGATAAAAGCTCCTACATATCTCAAGGAAAGGCTTAACTCAGAGAATTCTGATTTTAAGAAGAAAACAAGTCATAAGGGGTAAAAATGTAATTTTACCAGTATAATCTGCATACAGGGTAATGCAGGGCCCAAACATAGGTCAAAGCAGCTTAATAAGAATAAAAGTGGGATGAAATGATCTAGTGAGGGCTACAGCAATTCCAAGAAACTAAATGATAATCTGTAACCCTAAAATAACCCACTTCAATTCACAAGGTTCGAGGCAAAGTAAAAATAGAATAAACCCTCTAAAATTCATAGAAAAATAATCTCTAGGGTTTAGAACCTTCAATTTGGCCTTCAGAACCCATTTTGACCTACATTGAGAACCATGCCCAATTAATAACTTAATTTGGGTTTTTGCGTAAATTGACCGGTCAAACAAGGTTTAATATAGAAATGAAATTCACCATCAGATTCCTTAGGTCCTAATTAGTCATGTATAAAAACTTGAGCCTAAGAAGAAACCACCTTGACCGACTTTACACTTTGGTCCTCATATATTTACTCTTTGGCCCTCAACTTTTGAACCCTTGCATTTTGGCCCCTAACTCTCCTTCGTTCTTTGCGATCAGGTCCCCCCTGCAAAACCTGCCAGCACCATGCTCCGGCGACCTTGCGCGGAGCATGGCGCCGCGCAGGGTGAGGTGGGGGACCTGGCAAGTAAACCGGGGGTGCCCTGCGTCGTCAGCCGTCGCAGGGACACCCCCCTGGTCGTTATAACCCACCATACCGGCCGTGCGAACGCACGGACGGTATGGGTTCTTGTTTCCGGCCATCCTCCGGCGAGGGAGACACGTCGTCTCCCTCCGCCTTCCTCCCTGTTTGATCCCTATAAATACCCCCCGTTGCTCCACCGACCGGGGCAGCTTGGATCTGACGGAGAAAATCCCCAACTTTCCTCTCTTCTCTCTCCGGCAGACGCTCACCAGCTCCGGCGGTTCCTCCCCCTTCTCCTCTTCGCTCTGCCGCAATACCAGCAGCAGAGACTTCCTCCCCTGCTCTTCCCGCACCACGCCGCACCCAGCTGGCGCCTCTCCGGCTCTCCACTCGCCGCCGCCCCTTTCCCTGAGCATCGTCTTCTCCGGCGACAGTCGATACGACTGTCGCCCTGTTCCTCCCCCTTCGTCCCTGCAAGTAAGTTAGAACTATTTCCCTTCTTCTCCTCTTTCTTTCCCCGGTTCCAATTTGTTTAATTACGCCCTCGACCGACCCTGACCATCGTCACCCCCTTCGTCTCCGGCCACCCCCCGGCGAGCCGCTCCCATCACCTCAGCAACCCACACGGCTCGCCGACCCTCACCGCACCTCCGCCTCATCACATTGAGCACCCCCCACCCTTCACTGCCACTCCACACCTCCGTAACGCTTCCCCCAACAAACCCATCCTCCGACCCACAGTCCGACCTAGGGCAGCCCTTGCACGCCGCCCCGCGCCTCGCCACCACCCACACGAGCTTCGCCACACCCTGGCGAAGCTCCTGGCACTTTCTGATTAGGCCGAGAGGCCGTTTTCTTGTGAACAGGTCACCCGACCTCCGCCGCCTTTGCCGTGCAGGAGGAACTGCTTCCGCCTGCAGCTACAGGCGCGCCACGCTCAGCGCCACGCCCAGATTCAACTCCCAGGCCTTGCGAGGCGTTCCGACAAAACACCAGGCTCGCAGCTAAGGCAGAAGGCTTTGCGTGACGCCGCGATCTCCCGCTGATTTCCCCGCTGCGGGCGCGCAATTGAGGTGGGACATTTAGTCCCACCTCGGAAAAGCCTGAAGAGGCGCAGCGATATAAGATGCAAAAGTGCTGGAGGCTTACTGCCTCAGCACACGGGGTGAGGTCCCCTTCACCCGCCCGGTTACCCGGTCTCGTCCGCGCTCACGCCCCGCGGACCTGACCCGACCCGACCCGACTTAAGACTGACCTGCACTCCTCGCCCACCACGCACGCCGGTGGGCCTGGACCCGGGCCTGATTCGAACCCGGTTACCCGGCAGCTCTGGGAGAGCTTTCCCAAGAGTGGTTTCAGAGAGAGAGAGAGACGCGGGGGGGGGAGGGTAGAGTAGGTTTTGCCTCTGACGAAAAACTCTGAAGTGTGCAGGCACAGGCGAAGAAGAAGACCCGCGGAAGAAGAAGGAAGCTGACTGTAGCAACAGGTAGTTTAAGTCGTCTGATTTGGAAATCAGACGACGGCCTGAAGGGAAAAGAAGAAAGAAGGAGGGGTGACGTCCCTGGCTGAAAAAGAAAAGAAGAAGCTGACACTTAGCCGCAGGGAGGAGAAACAAGAAGAAACTCTAAAGAAGAGGCTGAGCAAGGCATAAGAAGAGGAAAGGCTGCAGAGAAGAAGTACAGCAGAGCCAAGGAAGAAGAAACCTTCACAGAAGAGACTGCAGAAAAAGAAGAAGAGAGGCCAAGACAGAAACCAAGGAAGAAGAAGGAGATCTGAAGAAAGAAAGAGGAGCATCACCTCTGCAGAACAAAGAAGAAGAAGGAGATCTGAAGAAAGAAAGAAAGAAGAACATCACGAGGAGAAAACAAAGAGAACAACAAATTCTTTCCCTCTCTCTTTCTTTATTTTGTAAAAGAAACATGTATATCTCTAGAATACAACTTGCTCCCTGAGTTCGACCTCGGGAACTCTTTTATTTTCCGAGTAAAAAATTTATATATTTGAAATGTTGGTAATAACTGGCTATACTACAACGTTATAACAATAAAACCCAGTTGAACCAGACAAACTTCATTTTGGCGCCGTTGCCGGGGAGCAACGGCTATTCTAGAGGTAAACATTCCTGTTTCTTTTAATTTCTGATAATCTCCTCTCTTTTGTGCAGCTACAGGAACTCAAGAAGACAAGCAACCACACGACAACCACTCCGAAGACAGGTAAATTTTTCCTCTCACTATTAACCCCTAAACTCTAAAGAGGAAGAAAAGAAAAGAACAAGCAATATAGGGCTAACCTGTCTTCCATACTTAGTAACCATAAAGAGTTGCATGTTTTCAACTCATCACTCCTGCACACTATTAAGGGTACTTAAGGGCTAACACATTCTTGCTTGAGCCCTAATTGCCCAACAAAGAGTTAAATGGACCAAGTAGAGCCAACATAAGGTTAAACATTAGGATTTCAGTAGAGACACACCCCTTAATCAAGAATTGAGGAAATCCAAAAGAGGTGTGCCCAAGCCATTGATTGAAAATAATTAACAAGAAAAATCCTAAACAATTGGCTCTCTCTTTAAACACTTGAACCCTAAAAGACAAGACCTGAAAGCTCTCAAAGAAAACAAGAGGTAAAGTTGACCCCTTTGGGTCAACCAACCTTAAATTAGGTCACTCTTTGCACTTAAAAAGACTAAAGTTCAAGTGAAACCTTAAGCACCCTGATCTTAAAATTGGTAGACTTAAGAGGTCAAGATCCCCATTCTGGTCTACCTGGAACCGCAGTGACAAGAGAGGTCGGGTGGGGGAAACCCTGTAACCCGTGGGGACGCTCTACCGTGTAGGGGTCTTCGCGGGACTCTCCCTCTCTGGCTGCCCAGGTAATTCTCAGGTGGACGATCTTTCTGATCAAGGGGTCCATCTGCCCCGTACCTCTATAGTCACCCAACACATTTTTGGGTGCCTTGATTGGGTCCAGCACCTTCTAAACTTACCTCTTCCAACTGTGCATGTACGGAAGGAGGTCTCTAAGACCACCCTTAAGACCTCCTTTAGAAATTCGCTCTCGTCAAGGCCAAGCCTCGACGCCCGTGTTTGTGCAGCAACACCCTCACATTATTCTCTCTTCTGATTCAGAACCAAGTTCTTCTTCTTCCCCCATCATGGCTCAGCCAGTTGAGGAAGAAAATAATCTGGAACACCAGCTCCAGCGACTCAATGACCTCTTCCAAAACTTCGTGCACCCACCACAGCGTCCTATGATGCGGGACCACTACAATCCTGCTGCGGTGGCCATTGAGCCTCGAGTCAGAATCCCGACTGGAGGACCTGATTCCGAACTAAAGCCCAACATGATTCATGCTATACCTAAATTCCATGGGCTTAATTCTGAAGATCCCTTCCAGCACATCAAACAGCTAAAGCATCTGGCCCACACTTTTGGATCAGATGCGCAAAATCGGGATATTCTTCTCATGAAGATGTTCTCCTTTTCTCTTATGGACAAGGCTGCCCATTGGTATCAAACTCAGACCCGGCCGATCAACACTTGGGAAGAACTTCAATCCGAGTTTTTGAAAAAGTTCTTTCCCGTTGGTCGGACCAACGCCTTGCGCCATCAGATTACACACTTCACTCAACAATCAGGAGAACCTCTTCATGAGGCATGGGATCGTTTTCAGGATCTCATGAGGAAGTGCCCCCATCACGGAGTTCCTAAATGGGAACAAGTCCAATCTTTTTACCAGGGACTCCGTGAGGACATCCGCCTTTTCGTCAATGCAACTTGCGGAGGAAACATCATGGGTCAACATGAAGACACCGTATGGGAGATTCTCGAAAACATGTGCGAGAACTCCATCAACAATGACTCCATGGGATTATTCGACAGGACGAATACCCGCGCAGCGACGAATCTTAAGGGAGCACATGAGACGCAGGGCCTGTCCGCATCAGTCGACCTGGAATTAATGGCCAGTCGATTGGACAAGGTCTCAATCATTGAAAAGAAGGTGGATGAGCTGACTCAGCACTTGCAGCGAGCCACCTCTGCGCGTAACTCCTTTGCACAACCTCCTTCCACACAGGAGACTGTGCAAAACATCCTCCACCGATCTTCCCCTGGGATGGATCCATATCCATCCCCATCTGATTCTTGGACTGGAAGATCATCCGATCCTTTCTACACCAGCCGGGGGAACTCCATTCCTCCTTTCCCTGATTCTCAGGAGGTTCCTCAGACCTGCGAGGACCTCAACGCCATTCAGAACGACCCATTCTCCAACACTTACAACCCTGGATGGCGAAACCACCCCTATTTTCAGTGGGCGGGAAATTCCCAAACCCAAAGACCACCTTTTCAGTCCCGCCCACAGCCCTCTCGTCACTACCAGCCGCCTCAGCCTCGGCCCAACCCTACTTATCCATCAGGGCCAAATCAAGATCAAATGTCCTTAATCCTTCAGACTCTGGCTGACATTCAAAAAACAAATGCGGCTATTCAGAAACAGCACAAGGACGAGCTTACAGAAGTTAAAACTCAACTGGCCCAGTTGGCAAATTCTCGCCAACCAGGCACACTCCCTTCACAACCTCTTCCTAACCCAAATAACGTGCCAACCCAGAAGCACATTATGAATCCAAATTTAGGCCACGCCCAATGGATTTATCAGGCTCCTACTGCTCCATCTCCAGACGAGATGGAAGCCTCAACTTCTTATGCGGGATTTCAGCAACAGCCACCCCTCCTACCAAACCCAAACCAAAATCAGGCCGGATTAAATTCTGTAACAACACGTAGTGGTAAGACAACTCAAGACCCACATTATCCAAACCACTCCAAGCCTGATAACCATGACCCTAGGATAGTTATCCAAGGTACCGCTGTTCCAGATCCACAACCTGGACCTATCCTAGAAGAACCAACCAAGATCCCGTTTCCCGAGGCCCTGACCAAGGGAAAGAAGACCACAAAACCCGTGGCCCCTGAGGAGGACCTGGTCAAGCTCTTTGAGCAGGTCCACATAAACATCCCCTTGATGGATGCAATCCGCCACGTACCAGCTTACGCATGATTTCTAAAAAATATATGTACACCCCAGCGTAAGCCGCGAACCAAGGGAGGGAGCCCAATTGTTCTGTCAGAGCAAGCCAGCTCTGTAATCCTTAGTAGACTCCCACCCAAGGCAAAAGATCCTGGAACTCCCCTGATTTCCTGTAAGATAGGTGGTACCCAATTTGATAGAGCATTGTTAGACTTGGGTGCATCCATAAACCTGATACCCACATCCTTACTTGACCATCTAGAAGAATCTGAGCTGAAACCAACCGAGGTGACATTACAATTAGCAGATCGATCTATAAAGTCACCAAAAGGGATTCTCGAGGATGTTATCGTGAGAGTGCGGGATTTCTATTTTCCAGTGGATTTTATAGTCTTAGATATGGATGCACCTGAGAACCCTAGGGATACACCAATCATTCTAGGGAGACCTTTCTTGGCTACTGCTAGAGCCAACATCAGCTGTGAGGAGGGCCAAATAGAGCTTAAGTTTGGAGATCAAACACTGAAAATTGATATATTTAAGGCCCAACAAGGAATTAATTGTGGCGTCATTGAGCAAATTTGTGACATCAAGACTTTGGTTGATGAATCACACCTCCAGAATGACTCGAGTATGCCTCATCAACCACAGAAGGATCTTGACCCGCAAACAGAGGAGTCAAATCCAGATGTGAACAACCCAGTAACTCCCACCCTTGAACCTCACATCTATACTGAACCACCCGCTGCTGCTGAAAACCCCATCCTCGAACTGAAACCCCTTCCTGCTCACTTAAAATACGTCTTTTTGGGTTCTAATCAGACCCTTCCTGTAATTATCAATTCCAACCTCAGTCCTGAACAGGAATCCCGTCTGATTGTTGTCCTCCAGCAACATCGCAGAGCCATCGGATGGACTCTCAATGATTTGACTGGAATAAGTCCCTCTTATTTTACTCATCATATCTATTCAGAAGAGGGCACACGACCTTCTCGTGAAATGCAGAGACGCTTAAACCCCAATCTGCAGGAGGTCGTGAAAAAGGAGATCATCAAGTGGTTAGATGCCGGGATCATCTACCCGATCTCCGATAGTCGTTGGGTGAGCCCAATTCAGGTCGTGCCCAAGAAGGCAGGACTCACCACTATAACGACTGAGACCGGAGAAATCATTCCTACCCGATTAACCAACTCGTGGAGAGTCTGTATAGATTACCGTCGACTCAATTCCTCCACGAAGAAGGATCATTTCCCACTACCCTTCATTGATCAAATTCTCGAAAAACTAGCGGGAAATAGGTTCTTCTGCTTTCTTGACGGGTACTCCGGTTATAACCAGGTGGCAATCCATCCTGAGGACCAAGAAAAGACCACGTTCACCTGCCCCTTCGGAACATACGCTTTCCGAAGGATGCCTTTCGGTCTTTGCAATGCACCCGCTACTTTTCAGCGATGCATGCTTGCCATATTCTCAGATATGGTAGGTGATTATCTGGAAGTCTTCATGGATGACTTTTCAGTTTTCGGAGCATCATTCGACGATTTCCTCCAACACTTGGTCCAGATACTCAGGCGGTGCATCGATGTGAATTTGGTTCTTTCCTGGGAAAAGAGCCATTTCATGGTGCCTGAGGGAATTGTCCTGGGACACTCAATTTCGGAGAAGGGTATCCAAGTGGATCGAGCTAAGGTTAATCTGATCTCTCACCTTCCTATGCCTAGCTCAATCAGGGACATCCGATCCTTTTTAGGGCATGTCGGTTTTTATCGACGATTTATCCCTGATTTTTCAAAAATCGCACGCCCCCTGACCACTCTTCTCTCCAAGGATGTTCCCTTCGAAATCTCCAAGGAATGCACTCAAGCATTTGAAATCCTGCGTGACCGAGTCACCCAAGCCCCGATCCTACAGTCCCCTGATTGGTCTCAACCCTTTGAGATCATGTGTGATGCATCCGACTTCGCTGTAGGAGCGGTTTTGGGGCAGAAAAATGACAAGAAACCTGTGGTCATTTACTACGCCAGCAAAACACTCGATGAGGCTCAGCGTAACTATACGGTTACTGAGAAAGAGCTGCTAGCTGTAGTATTTGCCCTAGAGAAGTTCAGATCGTACCTTCTGGGTTCCCATGTCATCATATACTCGGATCACACAGCTGTGAGGCATCTCCTTGCGAAGAAGGACGCGAAACCTCTATTAATCCGATGGATCTTGCTGTTGCAAGAATTTGACCTTGAGATTCGCGACAAAGCGGGAAAGCTAAACGTGGTAGCTGATCACTTGTCCCGTCTTCCTTCTGAAATAATTGACCCTTCCGGACCCATCACTGAGCATTTTCCCGATGAGCACCTGCTGACTATTGGTACTAGCCTTCCATGGTTTGCTAATATAGTAAATTACTTGGCATCCCATCAGATCCCGTCCGATTGGCCGAAGGCCAAGAAAGACAAATTACGCTCCGATGCCAAGTATTACATTTGGGAAGACCCGTACCTCTTCCGCATAGGTGCCGATCAGATCATCCGGAGATGTGTCCCGGAAGGGGAAGTCAACAATATCCTCTCTTTCTGCCATGACCAGGCATGCGGTGGCCATTTTGCCGGGCATAAAACCGCATCAAAAGTCCTCCAGTGCGGCTTTTACTGGCCCACACTGTTCAAAGACGCATACAGTCATTGCAAGGCATGCAGTCGTTGCCAGACTTTGGGCAACATGAGCCATCGCGACACGATGCCTATGCAACCGATTCTAGTATGCGAAATCTTTGATGTTTGGGGGATTGATTTTATGGGCCCCTTTCCTGTTTCGGATGGTTTCGAATACATTCTGTTGGCTGTGGACTACGTGTCCAAATGGATCGAAGCCATACCGACCCGAACCTGTGATCACAAAATCGTTCTCAAATTCATTCATCAACACATTTTCTCAAGGTTCGGGATTCCTCGTGCAATAATCTCTGATGGGGGGACCCATTTCACAAATGCTCAGTTTAGGTCACTGATGACCAAATACGGGGTGTCTCACCGAATCTCTACTCCTTACCACCCCCAAACTAATGGTCTAGCTGAGCTGTCTAATCGGGAGATCAAGAAAATCCTGCAAGTCACTGTTCGACCTGACAGGAAGGACTGGTCGTCCCGACTTCCGGAAGCATTGTGGGCCTATAGGACCGCCCACAAGACCCAATTGGGCATGTCCCCCTTTAGACTGGTGTACGGAAAGGCATGCCACCTTCCCGTAGAACTGGAGCATAAAGCCTATTGGGCAGTACGGAACTGTAATCTAGATCTTTCCAAGGCTGGGACCCACAAAAAACTCCAAATCAGCGAGATCGATGAATTACGCATAGACGCGTACGAGAACTCGCAAATCTACAAGGAGCGGGTTAAAGCCTTCCACGATAAACACATCTCGAGAAAGATCTTTCATCCTGGTCAAAAGGTCCTACTCTTTGATGCCCGACTCAAACTCTTCCCAGGAAAACTGAGATCTAAGTGGGTCGGACCATATTTGGTCCGACAGGTTTTTGGAAATGGAGCAATCGAAATCAGTCCACTCAGCCACAATTCTGAACCTTTCATCGTGAACGGTCAGAGACTCAAGCCGTTCATTGATGTAACTTCTACTGATTTGGCTGAGGCATCTTATATCCTCCTTTCCCCTTGAGCTTATTGCGCCCAGCCGATGGCGTAAAACTCAGCGCTTAACGGGAGGCAGCCCGTCATTCTCTTTGTAAACCTGAAACTTGTTCTGACACCTTTCAGCACTTGAAGTTCACCCTTGTAGACAGCCGACCCCAACTCAGATGTTTGCATCTGGGATTTGAAATCGTCCGCAAAAATTCAACCCGACCCATCCACTCATCCAAATTTCTGTCTTAAGGAATGAACTAAGACCCCCTAGGTTACAATGAGGACATTGCAAATCTTAGGCATGGGGGGGTATGAAAGTGCAAAACTTGTAAGAAAAGGTTTCAAACAAAAAAATTCACATATGCCAAAAACACCATAAAAATTAAAAAAAAATTTCGAAAAAGAATAAGAGGAAAAGAGAAGAAAATTTTGCGAAGGAGAAAAGAAACAAAATGAAAAAGGAGCACAAAATTATGAGAAAAAGTGATAGTCATTAGTAAGGAACTAAGGAATTAACCTAAGTTCTAGACCTCATTCAAGAAAAGTGCACAATAAGATTAGTAAAGAATGCAAACCTTAGGCATTCTTGAATAGACTCTTAGTACCCATTAAGATCTGGACACTCCTCAAGAGGTTGAGGAAAATGAAAAGCTGAAGTATTAGGTCTAAGGCTTAGGGAGTATTCGGCCTCGTTAACTAATTTTTGGTTTACGGGACTCAGTAACCTAAGCACCCTAATCTCACACACAGCCTGGTTCAGTAAGCGTAAAAATCAGAATCACGCAGAAGCGTCGCAAAAATCTGAAAAGAACACCTAGAATAGGAGCGGCCGATCAACACAAGTTGATTTGGACGAGTTCCCAGCGCGGAGAGGCGGGAAATCCCCTCGAAGATGCGTAACAAAATATCATCTCCTCGGTGCTTGTCTCTTAGGATATTTACATATCCTACTGGGGGCATGTAAGCACTCTGCTGGTTCAGATTCCATGGATGGCATTATCTCGAAGTGTCAATTGCCAGGGTCTGGATTCGGCCACGGAATACCATGGATGGGATTATCTCGAAATCTCAATAGCCAGGGTTCCGGGGGTTGCCATGGGAGGTGCTATCTCGAAGCATCGATCGCCAGGAACCCTTGAGGATTGATGATGGGAGCAAGGAATCTGATACAGACCGTATTGAAAAGCCAATCCTAGGCTAGAACTAAAAAAAAAAAAGAGAGAGAAAACTCTCCAAACAGAAAAACTTTCTATCTCTCTCTTACAAAACGCACTGCGAACTGAGCCAGGGCTAAAATCATTTCAAGCACGGGTGCTTTAACCACGAAGTCCAATAAACCTTAGGTTAGTTCTTGTGGGCCTTAAAAACCTTTGCTAAAAGACTGAGGCTAAGGCTAGACAGATTTGGATCTTGATTGGTACTAGAGTACCTTTTAGGCCTATGGTCAGCATTCTAACCTAATCTATGCTCAAATAAAAAAGGCACTTATCTAAAACTATTAAAAATTTCATGGTCTAGAACAAGGGTTGAAACCTTAAGTTTTTGCTAAGGGACTAGCAAAAGCTAGGCATGGGGGTATGATGAGAACCTCATCATGAGCCATAACTAGCTCATTTTGACCTAATACAAAGGATAAAAGCTCCTACATATCTCAAGGAAAGGCTTAACTCAGAGAATTCTGAGTTTAAGAAGAAAACAAGTCATAAGGGGTAAAAATGCAATTTTACCAGTATAATCTGCATACAGGGTAATTCAGGGCCCAAACATAGGTCAAAGCAGCTTAATAAGAATAAAAGTGGGATGAAATGATCTAGTGAGGGCTACAGCAATTCCAAGAAACTAAATGATAATCTGTAACCCTAAAACAACCAACTTCAATTCACAAGGTTCGAGGTAAAGTAAAAATAGAATAAACCCTCTAAAATTCATAGAAAAATAATCTCTAGGGTTTAGAACCTTCAATTTGGCCTTCAGAACCCATTTTGACCTACATTGAGAACCATGCCCAATTAATAACTTAATTTAGGTTTTTGCGTAAATTGACCGGTCAAACAAGGTTTAATATAGAAATGAAATTCACCATCAGATTCCGTAGGTCCTAATTAGTCATGTATAAAAACTTGAGCCTAAGAAGAAACCTCCTTGACCGACTTTACACTTTGGTCCTCATATATTTACTCTTTGGCCCTCAACTTTTGAACCCTTGCATTTTGGCCCCTAACTCTCCTTCGTTCTTTGCGATCAGGTCCCCCCTGCAAAACCTGCCAGCACCATGCTCCGGCGACCTTACGCGGAGCATGGCGCCGCGCAGGGTGAGGTGGGGGACCTGGCAAGTAAACCGGGGGTGCCCTGCGTCGTCAGCCGTCGCAGGGACACCCCCCTGGTCGTTATAACCCACCATACCGGCCGTGCGAACGCACGGACGGTATGGGTTCTTGTTTCCGGCCATCCTCCGGCGAGGGAGACACGTCGTCTCCCTCCGCCTTCCTCCCTGTTTGATCCCTATAAATACCCCCCGTTGCTCCACCGACCGGGGCAGCTTGGATCTGACGGAGAAAATCCCCAACTTTCCTCTCTTCTCTCTCCGGCAGACGCTCACCAGCTCCGGCGGTTCCTCCCCCTTCTCCTCTTCGCTCTGCCGCAATACCAGCAGCAGAGACTTCCTCCCCTGCTCTTCCCGCGCCACGCCGCACCCAGCTGGCGCCTCTCCGGCTCTCCACTCGCCGCCGCCCCTTTCCCTGAGCATCGTCTTCTCCGGCGACAGTCGATACGACTGTCGCCCTGTTCCTCCCCCTTCGTCCCTGCAAGTAAGTTAGAACTATTTCCCTTCTTCTCCTCTTTCTTTCCCCGGTTCCAATTTGTTTAATTACGCCCTCGACCGACCCTGACCATCGTCACCCCCTTCGTCTCCGGCCACCCCCCGGCGAGCCGCTCCCATCACCTCAGCAACCCACACGGCTCGCCGACCCTCACCGCACCTCCGCCTCATCACACTGAGCACCCCCCACCCCTTCACTGCCACTCCACACCTCCGTAACGCTTCCCCCAACAAACCCATCCTCCGACCCACAGTCCGACCTAGGGCAGCCCTTGCACGCCGCCCCGCGCCTCGCCACCACCCACACGAGCTTCGCCACACCCTGGCGAAGCTCCTGGCACTTTCTGATTAGGCCGAGAGGCCGTTTTCTTGTGAACAGGTCACCCGACCTCCGCCGCCTTTGCCGTGCAGGAGGAACTGCTTCCGCCTGCAGCTACAGGCGCGCCACGCTCAGCGCCACGCCCAGATTCAACTCCCAGGCCTTGCGAGGCGTTCCGACAAAACACCAGGCTCGCAGCTAAGGCAGAAGGCTTCGCGTGACGCCGCGATCTCCCGCTGATTTCCCCGCTGTGGGCGCGCAATTGAGGTGGGACATTTAGTCCCACCTCGGAAAAGCCTGAAGAGGCGCAGCGATATAAGATGCAAAAGTGCTGGAGGCTTACTGCCTCAGCACACGGGGTGAGGTCCCCTTCACCCGCCCGGTTACCCGGTCTCGTCCGCGCTCACGCCCCGCGGACCTGACCCAACCCGACCCAACTTAAGACTGACCTGCACTCCTCGCCCACCACGCACGCCGGTGGGCCTGGACCCGGGCCTGACCCGAACCCGGTTAACCGGCAGCTCTGGGAGAGCTTTCCCAAGAGTGGTTTCAGAGAGAGAGAGAGACGCGGGGGGGGGGGAGGGTAGAGTAGGTTTTGCCTCTGACGAAAAACTCTGAAGTGTGCAGGCACAGGCGAAGAAGAAGACCCGCGGAAGAAGAAGGAAGCTGACTGTAGCAACAGGTAGTTTAAGTCGTCTGATTTGGAAATCAGACGACGGCCTGAAGGGAAAAGAAGAAAGAAGGAGGGGTGACGTCCCTGGCTGAAAAAGAAAAGAAGAAGCTGACACTTAGCCGCAGGGAGGAGAAACAAGAAGAAACTCTAAAGAAGAGGCTGAGCAAGGCATAAGAAGAGGAAAGGCTGCAGAGAAGAAGTACAGCAGAGCCAAGGAAGAAGAAACCTTCACAGAAGAGACTGCAGAAAAAGAAGAAGAGAGGCCAAGACAGAAACCAAGGAAGAAGAAGAAGGAGATCTGAAGAAAGAAAGAGGAGCATCACCTCTGCAGAACAAAGAAGAAGAAGGAGATCTGAAGAAAGAAAGAAAGAAGAACATCACGAGGAGAAAACAAAGAGAACAACAAATTCTTTCCCTCTCTCTTTTTTTATTTTGTGAAAGAAACATGTATATCTCTAGAATACAACTTGCTCCCTGAGTTCGACCTCGGGAACTCTTTTATTTTCCGAGTAAAAAATTTATATATTTGAAATGTTGGTAATAACTGGCTATACTACAACGTTATAACAATAAAACCCGGTTGAACCAGACAAACTTCAGCCATCTCTGCTCAAAACCCGTTTACACAAACGTCCTCTGGGAGGGAAACTGTGCATAACATCTATCACCGATCTTCTCAGGGGATAGACCCGTATCCACCCACGTCTGACTCTAGAACTGGAGGAAACTCCGATCCTGCCTACTCTAGTTGGGGGAACTCTGAACCCTCGTACTCTGACTTTTCTGAGATTCCTCAGACCTGTGAGGACCTCAATGCCATCCAGAATGACCCATTCTCTAACACCTATAACCCTGGATGACGGAATCATCCCAATTTCCTGTGGGAGGGAAATAATCAGAATCAAAGACCACCATACCAACCCCGTCCAAAAGCTCCTCGTCCATATCAGCCGCCTCACCCTCGGCCCAACCCCACCTATCAATCCAGGCCAACTCAGACAGATCAAATGACTCTCATCCTTCAGACTCTAGCTGACATTCAGAAGACGAATGCGGCTATGCAAAAATAGTACAAGGATGAGATCATAGAGGTTCGCAATCAACTCGCCCAGATGGCAAATTCCTACCAACCTGGCACACTCCCTTCGCAACCTCTACCGAATCCAAATAACATGTCGAACCAGAGACACATTATGAACACGAATCCGGGCCAAGCCCACATGATTTATCAGGTCCCTTCTGTTCCATCACCTGATGGGATGGAAGCTTCGACATCATATGCAGGATTTCAGCAGCAGCCACCTATTTTACCGACACCAAACCAGAACTAGGTAGGACTAAATTTTGTTACAAACCTTAGTGGCAAAGCAACACAAGACCCACCTTATCCAAGCCACTTTCAGCCTGGTAGTAACCCAAACCCTAGGATAGTTATCCAGGATACCCCTATCCCTAATCAAGAGCCATGGCTCGAGGTTCCATTTCCTGAGGCCTTGACCAAGGGAAAGAGGACAAACAAACCCGTGGCATCTGAGGAGGACCTAGTCAAGCTCTTTGAATAGGTCCATATAAACATCCCCTTGATGGATGCAATCCACCACATACCAGCTTACGCACGATTTCTGAAAGATGTGTGTACACCTAAGCATAAGCCGCGAACCAAAAATGGGAGTCCTATCATATTATCAGAATAATCCAGCTCTATAATTTTGAGCAAACTCCCACCTAAGGCAAAAGACCCAAGTACTCCCCTGATTTCCTATACCATTGATGATACCCAATTTGATAGAGCTTTGTTAGATCTAGGAGCCTCCATAAACCTAATACCTACATCCCTACTTGACCACCTTGAGGAATCTGAGCTTAAACTGACAGAGGTGACATTACAGTTGGCTAATCAATCTATTAAGTCACCTAAGGAGTTCTTGAGGATGTCATTATTAGGGTCCAGGATTTCTATTTCCCGGTGGACTTTGTAGTCTTGGATATGGATGCTCCAGAAAATCTGAGGGATACACCAATTATATTAGGGAGACCCTTTCTGGCCACTACAGGGCCAACATAAATTGTGAGGAGGGCCAAATTAAACTAAAATTCCGGAACCAAGCATTAAAGATTGACATCTTTAAGGCCCAACAAGGGATTAATTGCAGTGTTATAGAACAGATATATGACATCGAAGCTGTAGTTGATGATCCGTATATTGAGGAAAACCTGATTACTTCTGATCAACCACAAAAGGATCAAAACCCACAATCAGAAGAGTCCGAACTTGCCTTAGACACACCCGTAACTCTTTCTCTTGCTCCTGATACACGCCCTGAACCACCCGCTACTACTGATAACCATATTTTGGAACTCAAGCCTCTTCCCAACCATCTGAAGTACGTCTTTTTGGGTTCCAATCAGACGTTTCCTGTGATTATCAACTCTAGACTCACACTTGATCAGGAATCTTATCTGATTACTACTCTCCAGCAACATCGAAAAGCCATTGGATGGACACTCAATGACTTGACTGGTATCAGTCCCTTTTACTACACACATCGTATCTATACCAAAGAGGGCACACAACCTTCCTGATTGCGCTGCAATCATAGGTCCTAATTGACCTAGATTAGGCTAGAACTTAGTATAAGTTAGGGTAATTCATGCATGCATAAGCATTATCTGCATCTTTACTGCTTTCCTTTAGCTATGCATAAAATAATGTTATAATGTGCTGATTAAGTGCATTATGTCGATTGCAGGCAATAAGCAGATTTGGAGTTGGATCTAAAGCTGGATCAGGAATAACGGGAGTTGTAGCAAAGCTGAATTAGAAGGCTTAGTTTAGATATAGGAACAATAATGTAAGGGGATTAAAGGTTTGCTATTCTATTAAGTAGAAATAAAGCAGTAAAATGTGAAGAGCTTAGATCCATCCAAGCCCTAGGATAGCCTGGAGACTTCCCTAAGCCTGAGTCACCCTTAGATTAGGTCACAACACCCTAGGAAGCCATAAAACCCTAGTTCCAACCCTTATCTAGACGTCCAGATAAGTTATAGGACGTCCAGGACCCTTAGCCATCTCCTGCACACCTCAAACCCACTTCTGCAATGTTATTGGACGTCCAGACACTTTGTCAGACGTCCAATTTCTGTAGAATACCCAAAACAGAACCTTGATTTCCCCTGACTCAGATTGGATGCCCAGAACTGAAGTCTGGACTTCTGATTTTTGAGTATAAGTCATCTGCTCACATTATTGGACATCTGGTACTGGTCTCCAGTCCCTGTTTTGAGATTCAAGTCTTGATCTTGGATCTCTAGCTCCCTAGACCTAATCCCAACCCCATAGGAACCTAAATTAAGGTGTCCTAACCCTAGTACATCACCTCTAGACCTACCTAAGGACCTCATTAGGTCCTCACCAAACCCAATTGACTTAGATCAAAGTCAACTACCTTCACCTAAGTCAATTAGACTCATTGAGCCCAATTGAGCTTAGATCTCAACCTACACAAGTTCAATTGGACTTAGTGAGAGTCCAATTGACCTAAACCCAACCTAATTGAGTTATTTCACTCTCAATTAGATTCACACTCATTCAATTAAACTTAGGTTGAGTTTAATTGCATTTTCCCCTTAGCAATCAGGGTTTGTAACCTTAAGTCAAGACCTACACCTACCTAAACCCCTTAGGACCTAACCTAAACCTCTTGGACACCTAGAGCACGACCACACACACACACACACACACACACACATTCATGCACACACACTTCTCTAGAGTTCTCTAGAACTCTCTTGAAGTGGCGCCACCTCTTGGTTTCCAAATTTAGCAACCAAGAGGTATTCAAATTAAGATCCACAATTTTTGGATCTCAAAGTCCACTTCTATCCTCATGCGGCCGGCCACTCTTGGACTCTCTCTAGAGTGAAGCCATTGGGTCTATAAAAAGACCCCATGGGTGGCCAAATGCACCCATTCACATCCTTGGCTTCCATTGGCACCACTCACCACATTAGCTCCATGCATGCCCACCTTCACTTAGGTCAGCCCCTCCACCTCATCGAGCTCACCACTATCACGGAGGTGATGCAAACAAATTTACACTACTTAAAATGTCTATTTATGCATATTCTTAAGCATAGGATTGCATCTCATGATATAAATATTGCATAACATGCATCATCTTGCATTTAGAGTAGTTTGAATAAAATGGAGGTTAATTGTCTCCTTTTATGTGCTTGGACAGGGCAAACATTTTATCGGGGCCTCGGATAAAAGATCCAACTATATGGATGTGATCAGGGCGACGATTGGAGTTCAACGACTCCAAGATCACCCTAAGTAGGCATCCGTAGCATCAGATAGTGACCGGGGAACCCTAGAAGATCAAGGGCCAGGATGGTGAAGATCCGCACTTCAGATGACAAATCCGACCGCACAGATGAATTCAGATCGACGATCGCAGCCCAACGACACAAAAATAAAGTCAATCCGACATCTGTGGCACCATCTACAACTTCCAGAAGATGGACCGCCAAGATGGTGCCATGTGGCGCCATCTCGGCCGCCCAAACGGACGCACGCATTCTACGAAGGCCCCGCACCCGCTCGCTCTCCGTCGTTGGATCTTGATCCAACGGCTATGGTCGCCCGCGCTTAAAAGCGTCTGCTCGACCATTCGCTCCCCGTAGCGCAGCGGTCGAGCGTGCTTACGCGACCGGCGGGTGCGGGTTCGAGCCGCAGCAGAGGGCTGGAGGTGCGGGCGATTGGGCGCGGGCGGGCGTTGGATCGCGATCGGACGGCCGCGCGCACCCAATAGCGTTCACGCGCGATTGAACGCGCGGCGTCACACGCGATCGCACACGCCAGGCGGGCGCAGCGGACTGGGCGGAGATGCATCTTAAGCCGTCCGATCTCGCGATAGGACAGATGAGAATCAAAGTGCGTGCGATGGCGTTGAGCGTGCGGGGAGCTGAAGCGGCGTGCGTGGGTGCGGAAGCTACGCCCACGTTGGGGGCTTTAGTGACGGATTTATCCGTCACTAAAGACCCCTCATTTATTATTTTGAAGTTGTAATATCCATTTTGCCCCCACTCCTTGCAACTATAAAAGGAGACCCCCTCCATACGAAATTCTCATCCCTTCCTTCTCCTCTCTACCCCTCCAAAGCTCAAGAGAAGCTTGTCCCACACCCGGGATGCTTCTCGCGAGATAAAGTCCAATTTTCGTTCCCCTTCGAAAGTGGATCTCGCGACGACGACGGCGTGCTGCTCCGTTCCCGTTCTTCTGCTTCATCCTGCTTCGTTCTCCTTCGTCCAGGTGTCGTCCCGTCTGGCTCGTCCTCCAAGCAACCGTCGAGGAGGATTTCTCTCTCCCTATTCTTTTTACTACTTTCTAGTATAGATTTACTGCTTTCTAGTGTAGTTTTGCTCGTCCTCCAAGCAATTGTCGAGGAGGATATTTCTCCCTCCATTCTTTTAATGCTTTCTAGAGTAAATTTATCGCTTTTTAGAGTAATTGTTTTATGCTTTGTAGTTATAAGAGTGAAATGAACAATCTCCTTAATGATCAATTCCTTGTTTATTCTACATCTCATTTTGATTTCTCTGTGTAATATTCTTTTTCTCTCTTACTCTCACTCTCTCTTCTATTTATTGTAAATAATTAGATAGTTTTAAATTGAATTATTCCGTGACAAATAAGAAGAAACACGTACTTTTTAAATCAAACGTCCGCCTCCCTATGTTCGACCCGGAATTTTAATTTCGATATAAATTTTATTTGTTGAACACGAATTCTTCGCTTTCGAACTACGACAGATTTTCCAAAATCGAACACGTTAGCGTAGCGGTTCGTATACGTTCAACATTTTGGCGCCGTTGCCAGGGAGGCAATGATTTCCGATCTTTCCTTCGCATTTCTTACACTTTATTTGTTTTCTAACTAGCTTTCTCTTGTGTCTATTATTTTGCAGAGACCTCCATCAAGGAATCAACAAGCGGTAAACTGGAGTAAAGTGCAGTTGAAGACAACTGTAAGTGTTCCCCCATTCTTTCCCCCTCCATAGATTTCATTCGCCACATTAAATCCAAATTCCAATTAACGTAGGTGTTTGCATAAATCCTAGGAATAGTTTGGTTGTTTGGATTTCCACTCACATTCATTCCACCCTCATTTATAAAAAAAAAATAACAAAAAGATAATTTTGTGGGGTAATTTCCAACAAACACACACCCACATTCAAGGCACTTGATCAACTTGATTTGTTTTCTACTCAACCGGGTTCTGATCTGTGAAACCGGTACACACAAAGCAACACATAACAGAGTAGAAATTATTCTAGGTTAACCATTTTTTAGTGCCTAACTTAGTGGTGCATTTGTGGCCAATTGTTTGAGTTGTTTGGGCCGCACCACTTTATTTAAAACCAACTCATCAAGTAGCTCCTCCTTAGGGCTTTCAAACTAGGTATATTCCAGGCACTCCACTTTCTTTCTGATTTTAAAGGAAAACAATCTTCACCTGTGTTTTACAACTTGGTTTGCCTAGAAACTTGATTGCAATTCACCTAATTTGAAACCTAAAAGCTACTTAAGAAAGATTTGAACATTAAAATTCATGCATTATCAATAATCTTGCTTGAAAACCCTGGTTGTGCACGCACTTACACAAATCTCAATCAATCATTAAGGGCACAACCCATTGTAAGGGCCCATCACATTCCATAAGCACCACAATCCCAGGCCTTAATAAAATTGAGTAGATGTTGGCCTTAAGGTTTGATTTGCTCTTGAGGGCCTAGTTTGAGATTATTTTTGATTAACCTACTTGTACTGATTAATCTGATGTCTAACTAGGGGAGTAGTGTCAAACGACCGCGGCTGGGGGGTACACTAAGAACCGGAGGCAAAAGCCAAAGGAAGAACCTTCTAACTGGTTGGATTAAACAGACGCAAGTAGAGTAAATCATTTATAGTCTTAAGGCGGGTTTTGGGAGTCAGTAGATCCTTAGGCTACCCCACTTAAGGACAGCCTTGTTTTGTTGTGTTGCAGGGTCTCTATCCCCAGTCCTTCCGACCTTCTCCTAGTTCATGCTGGGAAGACGGTCATTGAATCCCCGATTGGAAGGACCGTTAGAACATTCTAGGAGGCGCAAGTTAGATTTTTGTCAATTTGATCCCATGGCCAAACAACAGCCTCCTCTGCTTGGAAATCCATAGGAAGAATTTCGAAGGCAGCTGGAACAAATGCAGAGAATGCAGGAATGGTTCCAGAGAATGCAGGGCGCTCATCCCTTGAAGGATTTTTATCATCCTTCAAATTACGGGGAACGTCCCGGCGTCCAGATTCCAGCCGGTGACATAGAAATCAAGCCCCAGGTGTTAAGCCTGATTAAACATTATCATGGGCTTGGCTCCGAAGATCCGTTTCAACACTTGGAAGATTTGACCACTTTGGTTCAGACCACCAAGGCTCGAAACGTAAACGAGGAGCAAATGATCATGACGCTCTTCCCCCACTCTCTTAGGGATAAGGCCACGCATTGGTATAGGATAATAGGAAGACCAATTACAACTGGAATGAGTTGAAATCGGCCTTTCTGAAGAAATTCTTCCCAGTTGGTCGTATCAATGCTTTGAGACGGGCAATCACTACCTTTACCCAGCGGTCGGGGGAGCAGTTTCATGTGGCCTGGGAGCGATTCCAGGACTTATTGCGGAGGTGTCCACACCACGAGGTGCCGAAATGGCAACTCGTGCAGATCTTCTATCATGGGTTGAATGAGCAACTCAGAAACCATGTGGATGCTTCTTGCGGAGGCAATTTCCTCAATAAAGATGCAGATAGTGCACATGATTTATTTGAGGAAATGAGTGAGAATTCAATTAATAATGCCTCCATGGATACTTTTAACCGGTCCCAGCAACCCAGATCAAATGTCAATGAAGTCCATGACTCTCATTCATTTGATATGGAATTGATTTGTAATAAACTAGATAAGGTGGACTTGGTTGCTAAAAGAATGGAAGAGTGGATGGCTGGCAATTCTGTGAACAACTCCCAATCCACTCAATCCCAAAATTCGGGATTCCATTCCTCACGAGCTCCTTCTGGACGGGAGTTCGTGAATCAACTCGATGAGACTCAACCTATGAGTCAGCATTTTTCGGAACCCCATGGGTTCCCAACTGGGGCCTTTGATCCCAGTTTTTCTGATCCTTCCCTTTCTTTCTCTCCATCCTCACCCTATGAGGTTGTCTGTGCTGTACAAGAGAATGTTAGATCCAACCCCTACTCGAATGCCTATAATCCAGGTTGGAGAAACCACCCTAACTTCTCTTGGAAAAATCCAGGGAACCAGACCCAATTCCGACCCGGCAACTATGCTCCACAACGACCAATGGGTCAGGGTCAAGTATATACTCAATTGCCTTCGAATTAGGTCAATCAGCCACCTTGGAATGCTCGTCAACCCGCAAGGCAGGTTGATTTGAACAGTCAAATGGTAGAGATGCAAGGATCTATGCTCCAGCTCATGAAACAAATGAAAAACTCACTGGACAACTTGCAATCCGGGCTCATTGCTAACTCTCGTCAACTCGGATCTCTACCATCCCAACCCTTACCCAACCCGCGAAGCATTATAAATTCGGGCAATCAAGCCCAAGGGTACGAAAATCAGAGGGACCCGCACACACATGCTCAGGTGGTTGAGCAGGGTTCCTCGTCTTCTTCTTCTGTAAATCAACAATTCATGGTCAATCAAGCCCCTCCAATCTTTCTTAATCCTCCCTAAGACCCAAATTCTTACGCTTCTGCAAATTCTGTAACTTTAAGGAGTGGTAAGAAGACTCAGGATCCACAACCACACTATTCTGATCTTTTGAATCCTGAAGAATCTGAGGAGAGAGAGGAGAATTCTAGAGGTGAAATCAAGGCTCAAGAACCTGATTCCAAAGATCTGACTCATGTTCATTTTTCTGAAGCCTTAACCAAAGCAAAGAAGAAGTCTGATGATAGCAATGAGGAGCTTCTGAATTTATTTAAGAATGTTGAGATCAATATCCCGCTCCTTGATGCTATCAAGCACATACCGGCTTACGCAAGATTTTTAAAGGAATTATGTACACAAAAGCGTAAGTCGAGAGAATCTGTTCCGAGGAAGGTGGTACTCTCCGAGCAGGCTAGTTCTGTTATCCTGCACTACCTCCCTCAGAAAAAGAGAGATCTTGGTGCTCCTTTGATTTCTTGCGTTATCAGAGATTACACATTTGATAGAGCACTTTTGGATCTCGGTGCATCCATCAACCTAATTTCGACTTCTCTTTATGAGAAGTTTGGGTTAGGTGAACTTCGGCCAACTTCAGTAACACTACAGTTAGCAGACCGTTCGGTCACAAACCCGTGAGGCGTTATTGAAGATGTTATAGTTAAGGTCAAGGATTTCTATTTTCCTGTAGATTTCCTTGTCCTTGACATGGATGTACAAGATAATCTGAGGAACACTCCCATCATTCTGGGGCGTCCGTTCCTGGCTACCGCAAAGGCCAACATTAATTATGAAAGCGGTAGCATGGAAATCGCCTTTGGGGACCAACGAATGAAATTGGATATTTTTAAGGCGATCAACAAATTTGAGGATTGTGGATTTATTGAGGAACTTGATGAGGATAATGTTAATATTGAAACTTGTTTGACAGTTTCTTCAATTGAAAGTTCCTCTTTGGTTGATGAATTTGACCCGCAACCATCTGACCTAACATCTTCAGAAGAGGTTACTGATTTTGTTCACTCAAAACCTCTTCCTCTTGTTGAATCTTCAGCATCTACCCTACCATCAATCATCACCCCACCCCAGCTTGAATTGAAACCATTTCCCAAGAATTTAAAATATCAATTTTTAGGACCTCAGAATACGCTCCCTGTGATTATTAGTGCTAAATTGACAAAGGAGCAAGAAATTAAATTGATTAAGGTCCTAAAGGAACATAAGGAGGCAATTGGTTGGACCATTCATGACCTCAGGGGGATCGAGCCATCTTACTATAATCATAGAATATTTTTGGAAGATGGATCCCGCCCTTCTCGCCAGATGCAGAGAAGATTGAATCCAAATATGCGAGAAGTGGTCAAAAAGGAAATCATCAAGTGGCTCGATGCAAGAATTATTTATCCAATCTCTGACAGTCCCTGGGTAAGTCCCGTTCAGATTGTTCCAAAGAAAGTCGGGATTACTGTTGTGACTAATGAGAGAGGTGAATCTGTCACAACTCGTTCAGCTTCCTCTTGGAGAGTTTGTATTGATTACAGGAAGCTGAACACAGCCACTAAAAAGGATCATTTTCCCCTATCCTTCATTGATCAAATCTTGGAAAAATTAGTCGGGCAGAAGTACTTCTATTTTCATGATGGCTACTCGGGATACAACCAAGTCCTATCCATCCCGAGGATCAGGAAAAAACTACTTTCACCTGTCCCTACGGAACCTTTGCTTTTCGTAGGATGCCTTTTGGGTTATGCAATGCACCTGCGACTTTTCAAAGGTGTATGCTAGCCATATTTTCCGACATGGTGGGAGAGTTTATGGAAGTCTTCATGGATGATTTCTCTATTTTCAGAGAATCATTTAACTCTTGTTTGGCTAATTTAGAAATGATTCTTAAGCGATGTATCAAGACACGACTGGTCCTTAGCTGGGAAAAGAGTCATTTCATGACCCAAGAGGGCATCGTTTTGGGTCATGTGATCTCTGAACGGGGAATTGAAGTGGACAATGCTAAGGTTGATGCTATCGCTAAACTTCCTCCTCCCACATCTGTTAAACAAATCAGATCATTTCTTGGCCATGTGGGATTTTATCGAAGATTCATCAAGGATTTTTCGAAGGTTGCTCATCCTTTGAGCAATCTTCTTGCCAAAGAAATGCCGTTTGTTTTTGACGAATCATGCCGAAAGGCATTTGATTTCCTGAAAACGGCAGTCACCTGTGCTCCAATTTTGTAACCACCAATTTGGACAGTCCCTTTTGAGATCATGATCGACGCTTCTGATTATGCGGTCGGGGCTGTCCTGGGTCAGAAAATTGATCGTAAGCCCTCTGTCATTTACTACACTAGTAAAACTCTGGATGAAGCCCAGAGGAATTACACTGTTACTGAGAAGGAATTACTAGCTGTAGTATTTGCTTTGGAAAAATTCAGGACTTATCTCTTAGGGTCTCATGTTATCGTTTATACCAACCACTCGGCCTTGAGACATCTCTTGGCTAAACAGGATGCTAAACCCTGACTTATTCATTGGATTCTTCTTCAAGAATTTGATCTTGAAATTAAGGATAAAATTGGGGTACAAAATGTGGTGGTGGATCATTTGTCGAGACTCCTAGGTGATTCTTCTTGTCTGGACATTCCGATTGCCGACACTTTTCCGGACGAAACCATTCTAACAGTTTTAGGTGTCCACACCCCTTGGTTTGCTGACATTGTTAACTATTTGGCGGTTGGTCAAATCCCCTAGGATAGGACCAAGCAACAACGGGATAGACTCAAAGCTGAGGCCAAATACTACTTTTGGGAGGACCCTGAACTGTATCGCATCGGCTCTGATCAGATTATTCGCCGATGCATATCGGAGAATGAATTCAACAATATACTCGAGTTCTACCATGCATCTGGGTGTGGTGGACATTTCTCCAGGAGAAAGACGGCTGCAAAAATCTTGCAATCTGGCTTCTATTGGCCGTCTTTATTCAAGGATGCCCAGGACCTCTCAAGGTCATGTTCTCGATGTCAGTCACTTGGGAACATAACTAAGAGAGACATGATGCCCCTAAACCTATTCTTCCTGTAGAAATTTTCGATGTTTGAGGCATCGATTTCATGGGACCCTTTATCCCTTCATTTGGATATCAATACATTCTTGTTGCTGTTGATTATGTGTCCAAATGGATTGAGGCGATTCCCACCCGAACCAATGACCACAAGGTGGTCATTAATTTTGTCAAGAATAATATCTTCAATAGGTTCGGGATTCCGAGGGCTATCATTAGTGATGGTGGCACTCATTTTACTAATGCCCAATTCTAGAATTTATTGGCCAAATACGAGGTTAATCATCGAATTTCCACACCTTATCATCCCCAGATGAATGGATAAGCCGAGATCTCCAATCGAGAGATCAAGGACACTCTGCAAAAAATAGTTAGGCCTGATCTCAAGGATTGGACTCAAAAGCTTGAGGACGCTCTTTGGGCCCACCGTACAGCGTATAAAACGCCCATCGGCATGTCTCCATTCCGTTTGGTGTATGGAAAGGTGTGCCATCTACCTGTAGAGATTGAACACAAGGCATTCTGGGAAATCAAACAATGCAATTTAGATCTGAATCTAGCAGGGAGGACCAGGAAACTCCAACTATCTAAGTTGGAGGAGCTTAGAAATGATGCTTATGAGAATGCCAAGATCTACAAGGCTTGGACCAAAGCTCTACATGATCAATTGATTTCCCGCAAGAGCTTTGAGCCAAACCAAAAGGTTTGGTTATTCGATTCTAAACTTAAGCTCTTTCCTGGCAAACTTAGATCTAAATGGAATGGCCCATTCATAATTGATCAGATTTTTTCAAATGGTGCCATTCAGATTTCTGACCCAAAGATGGGTAACACCTTTAAAGTCAACGGTCAACGTTTGAAGCTTGTTGTTGACCGTAATCTTCCAGAACCCGTCTCAGACTCTGTTGCTCTAGCCATTCTGTGACTTCTTTGGCTAGACTTCGCCTAGCTGACGGCATTAAACTCAGTAGTTGTACATATGACACAAGGCTGATACGAGCTTCATATCCAGGTGATATCTTTCATATTCTACCCTTTCTTTCATGTCTCTTTTTCAATGAGGACATTGCATCAGCTAGGCATGGGGGGGTGGATTCATTTTTGAATTATTTGGTCAGCTTTGTGAAATCTATACAAATTATTTCTCTTCTTATTTTTTTTAAAAAATAATAAAAAAAAATTAGAAAGGATTAGTTGGACATTAGGACTTTTCAATCATAAGAAATTTTACATTAGGATCTGAACACAAAGACCCTTCAGGTCTTTGGACTTAATTAGCCTGTGTATCCACTAAAATGTGGATTTGTCTTTGAGTCCTCACCATCTTAATTCTATTATAATTGGAATAAATAAGTTTGGGTGATAAGTACACGACTTATCAACCCACCCTCTGATTTGAGGGAATTTCTGAGTTTTAAGCATCTACACACTTTCTTTGCACTGACTCGTTGTTCGACGATTCTAACGGAATTTGGGTAGCTAATAAACCTTCTAGGGTGATATGGCTGGCAAGTCATCGTGGGTAACAGCCCATAGGTAGGTTGTCCAGAGCCCAGTCGCTGGACCTTTCTCTTTTTCCTACCCTTAGGTAAATCTTAGACCAGGGAAGCAACCTACATTAAAAAAAAAAATCAAAAAAAAAGGAGAAAAAAAAAAGAAAAGAAATAAGCCACACTTTGCCGCACGAGTATGGCTGGCAAGTTGTCGGCGGTAACAGCTCATCGACCGGTTGTCCAGAACCAAGCTCAGAAAATGCACTAAAAAATCCCAAAACACTTAGGAAGAAGCGGAGAAGTAGAATAAAATGGGGAGATATACACTGGATTCACCCTTGTGTTGACCCTGTAATAAAAGAAATAAAAGTAGGGAGAAAGCTACCGGTTGTAAAGATACACCTTTAGGCAGAATTCTTTTCGAGGTCACCTAGAGGCGTAGAAATCCGAAATCCGTTTTAATTGCCGGTCAACGAGTCTATCACAATCACAATAAGATGCTTAAAACTTAAGGTTCTCATCAAATCTTGGGTGAGTTGAATGGCCGTAGAAAGCCACTCTTAAACCCTAAAATTTGAAAATCCAAAAAAATTAGAAAAGAGTAAAAAGAGAAAAAGAAATTTTTCTTTGAATAAGGCGAGGGCTTGAGGCGGTTTGCATTTTGGCTGATACCCGGGCGCTGTTGTGTCTTTGAAAGTTCAGTTCCTAAGTAGACAATTTCTTAATGATTGAAAATAACTCAGATACAAATAATCCAACCTAATTCTTTTATAAATAGCATATAGTTTTTGCTAGGAACTAGCAAAAGATAGGCATAGGGGTATGATGTAAACACATTTACACTACTTAAAATGTCTATTTATGCATGTTCTTAAGCATAGGATTGCATCTCATGATATAAATATTGCATAACATGCATCATCTTGCATTTAGAGTAGTTTGAATAAAATGGAGGTTAATTATCTCCTTTTATGTGCTTGGACAAGGAAAATATTTTATCGGGGCCTCGGATCAAAGATCCAACCATATGGATGTGATCAGGGCGACGATTGGAGTTCAACGACTCCAAGATCGCCCTAATCAGGCATCCGTAGCATCAGATAGTGACCGAGGAACCCTAGAAGATCAAGGGTCAGGATGGTGAAGATCTGCACTTCAAATGACAAGTCCGACCGCACGGATGAATTCAGATCGACGATCGCAGCCCAACGACACAAAAAATAAGTCAATCCAAAATCTGTGACACCATCTACAACTTCCAGAAGATGGACGGCCAAGATGGCGCCACGTGGAGCCATCTCGGCCACCCAAACGGCTGCACACATCCTACGAAGGCCTCGCACCCGCTCGCTCTCCGCCGTTGGATCTTGATCCAACGGCTGTGGTCGGCTGCGCTTAAAAGCATCCGCTCGACCATTCGCGCCCCGTAGCGCAGCGGTCGAGTGCGCTTACGCAACCAGCAGGCGCGGGTTCGAGCCGCAGCAAAGGGCTGGAGGTGCGGGCGATTGGGCGCGGGCGGGCGTTGGATCGCGATCGGACGACCGCGCACACCCAATAGCGTTCGCGCGCGATTGAACGCGCGGCGTCACGCGCGATCGCACGCGCCAGGCGGGCACAGCGCAGCGGGCGGAGATGCGTGCGATGGCGTTGAGCGCACAGGGAGCTGAAGCGGCGCACGTGGGCGCGGGAGCTACGCCCACGTTGGGGGCTTTAGTGACGGATTTATCCGTCACTAAAGACCCCTCATTTATTATTTTGAAGTTGTAATATCCATTTTGCCCCCACCCCTTGCAACTATAAAAGGAGACCCCCTCCATACGAAATTCTCATCCCTTCCTTCTCCTCTTTACCCCTCCAAAGCTCAAGAGAAGCTTGTCCCACACCCGGGATGCTTCTCGCGAGATAAAGTCCAATTTTCGTTCCCCTTCGAAAGTGGATCTCGCGACGACGACGGCGTGCTGCTCCGTTCCCGTTCTTCTGCTTCATCCTGCTTCGTTCTCCTTCGTCCAGGTGTCGTCCCGTCTGACTCGTCCTCTAAGCAACCGTCGAGGAGGATTTCTCTCTCCCTATTCTTTTTACTACTTTCTAGTATAGATTTACTGCTTTCTAGTGTAGTTTTGCTCGTCCTCCAAGCAATTGTCGAGGAGGATATTTCTCCCTCCATTCTTTTAATGCTTTCTAGAGTAAATTTATCGCTTTCTAGAGTAATTGTTTTATGCTTTGTAGTTATAAGAGTGAAATGAACAATATCTTTAATGATAAATTCCTTGTTTATTCTACATCTCATTTTGATTTCTTTGTGTAATATTCTTTTTCTCTCTTACTCTCTCTCTCTTTTCTATTTATTGTAAATAATTAGATAGTTTTAAATTGAATTATTCCGTGACAAGTAAAAAGAAACGCATAGTTTTTAAATCAAACGTCCGCCTCCCTGTGTTCGACCCGGAATTTTAATTTCGGTATAAATTTTATTTGTTGAACACGAATTCTTCGCTTTTGAACTACAACGACAGGTTTTCCAAAATCGAACATGTTAGCGTAGCGGTTCGTATACGTTCAACAGGAGGACATCATGCCGGGATGCTGGACCAATCCTCCCTCTCTCCAAGGATCAACCTAAGCTACATTGGCTGCCCCTCATTCTCCTCCCAACCACTCCAAGGCCATCGGGGACCACCCCTGACTGCCATCTCTTCTGCTAGATTTAGTTTATGCTCTCCATAATTTTTACTGCTTTTATTACTACTTAGTAGCATAGTCTTAACTTCTTCCCTGTTGAACGTGCGAGTTGCTACGCTAACGTGTTTGTTTTTGAAAACCTTGTCGTTGTAGTTTGAAAGCGAAGAACTCGTGTTCAACAAATAAAATTTATATCGAAATGGAAATTCCGGGTCGAACACAGGGAGGCGGATGTTTGATTTAAAAACAACGTGTTTGTTTTTATTTGTCACAAAGTAATTTAATTGATTAGAACTATCTAACTATTTACAATAAATAGAATAGAGAGAGAGAGAATAAGAGAGAGAATAATACAATAAAAAATCAAAAGAGATATAGAATGCATAAGGAATTCATTATCAAAAGGATTGTTCATTACACTAAATACTACTACTAGAAAGAGGGAAAATGAATACACTAGAAAGCAGTAAAAAGAATGGGGAGAGAAATATCCTCCTCGACGGTCGCTTGGAGGATGAGCCGGACGGGACAATGCCTGGATGAAGGAGGATGAAGCAGGACGAAGGAGGACGAAGTAGAAGAATGGGAACGAGGCAGCACGTCGTCGTCGTCGCGGAATCCGCTTCCGAAAGGGGGACAAAAAATTGACTTTATCTCGCGAGAAGCATCCCAGGTGTGGGATAAGCTTCTCTTGAGCTTTGGAGAGGGAGAGAAGAGAAGGGATGAGAATTTTGTGTGGAGGGGGTCTCGTTTTATAGTTGCAAGGAGTGGGGGCAATTTGGTCATTACATCTTTAAAAACATTAATTCAGGACCTTTAGTGACGGATAAAACCGTCGCTAAAGGTCTTAACGTGGGCGTAGTGGGCGACGTGCGTGGCCCCGCTCGCCTGCCTGCGTGCGCAACGCCTGTGCATGTCCAGACGATCTCAGCCATCCGATCGCGAGATCGGACAGCTTAAATCACGCCTTTGCCCAACTGTGCTGCGCGCACGCCTGTGTGTGATGCCGCGTTACTGCCATGCGTGAAATAGCGTGTGAGCGCTATCGAGCGGGCAGAGCAGTTCGATCACGATCCGACGCTCACCTGCGTCCTTCGCCTACTCGATGCAACTCGATCCCACGCCAACGCCTCGCGATAAGGCATTGAACCGCTGCGCTACGAAGAGGAAATGGTCGTGCGAATGAGTTAAGGCGCGCGCATCCACAGCCGTTGGATCAAGATCCAACGGCCCAGATCGCACGTTGATCTTCTTTGGAGAGGCAGCGGCGGTCTTGAGGGTCGGTTGGACGGTTGAGATGGCGCCACGTGGCCCCATCTTGGCCATCCATCTTCTGGATGATGTAGATGGTGCCTCGGTTGTCGGATTGAGTCGATTTTCGCACCGTTAGGCTGCAATCGTCGATCCAAATCCATCCGTGCAGTCGGATTTGTTGTTTAAAGTGTGGATTCACACCATCTTGGCCCTTGATCTTCTAGGGTTCCCCAATCTCTATCTGATGCTACAAATGCCTGATTAGGGCGATCTTGGAGTCTTTGAACTCCAATCGTCGTCCTGATCACATCTGTAAGGTTGGATCTTCGATCTGAGGCCCCAATAAAAAGTTTGCCCTATCCAAGCACAACAATTAACCTCCATTTTATTCAAACTACTCTAAACGCAAGATGATGCATGGTATGCAATATTTATAGTATGCAATGAATCCTATGCTTAAGAACATGCATAAATAGACATCTTAAGTAGTGTAAACGTGTTTCCATCATCCCCCAATGATGCATGCGAAATGCCCAATTGATTCTTGTATGCAGTCATTTTCCGGTAGCTAGATTTCTATTTCAAGCATTTATGTACAAGCTTTCCTCTAAATTTCTTGTGCAAACAACTCTCCAATGGAATGAATAAAGATGCATTTTTATATATATATCTCTCTATATGTTGAAATCACCATGAGCTTAATAATTGTCATTCTTTTTGCGTGATTCAAGTTGCCTATTTTTAATTGTTCATCTACTCGCAACAAGCATGTCGTTTCCCGAGGATATTGAAATCCTAACAATAGATGTTTTCTCCGTAAATAGTCACCACCTCACTAGAATCGTGCGCACAGAAACTCACACGTTCACCTTCGTAATTTATTTAATGCCTGTGCACGTAATCCAAGTTAATAACAGAAGAGGTCAAGTTTTAATTAGGAGATTGGAAACCGACGTGCGTTTTTAAACAAAGTAGAGCAGTAAAAAGATCAATTTCAAAAGTAAAAGCAAACGCCTCCCAGAGACAAATGACCGGGACTCAAGTCTCGTAATCTTTAGAAAATATTTTTTTTGTTGGATCGTATTGTGCACTATACTACGATGCTTTTCCTATCAAAAATGCGCTCCATGAGAGAACAACAAATGGTGCCGTTGCCGGGGAGGCAACGTCATTTTCTGTGATTTCAATCTTTTAAACTATCATTGACAAATCTATCTCTACTTTGTTTTTGATGTGCAGGACAAAACGAAAGGAAAACGGGATCTACGCACACATCGAGCGCAGTAAAGGAAAAGTCAGGTGCACATCATCTCTCCTTAGATTAGTTTTTTCTCCGAAACCCTAGGCATAATTTTACTTTCTACAATTTGCTTTGAAAAATCTATTGTGAAAGGAAAAAAAAAAGATTTTACTCACTTTCATGAAAAAAGAAAAAAAATTCCAAAAGAAAAAAAATCTAGATTAAGTTTCATTTCGAATTTTAGGTTAGTTTTAAAAAAAGAAAAAAAAGATATTTTCTTTGAATCCTTTGAAATTTTCTTTTTTAAAAAAAAACTTTTTGGTGGAAAGCTTAGATTTCAAATTCAAACCTCTTTAAAGAGCTTTTCCACCATCTTTTAATTTTCGGCTAGATTTCAGATCTGATATAAAAATTCGTTTGCCGAAAAATTAGTAGGAGAAAAATTCTAAAATTTGGGCCAGACCTTCATTTTCAAACCACCTTTCAAACACCACCATTCATTTGAAAAGATTTTAAGTATACAATTTTTAAAAATTCACGCAATGCACGGGGGTCAGATTGACCCAGATTCAAAATTTTTCAAATTTCAAAAAGCGATTTCAACCAATTCGCGAATCTGTTTTGACTAAAAATGGTGGAGTTTGAAAGCTGATCTCATTAGCTTTATTTTTCATATTTTTCCCAAATTTTTGAAGGTTATTTAATACTGTTTTAAAGCAAAAAATCAACCGGGGGTCAAACTTCCTAATATGATCCCCTGATATTCAAAATTTCCTAAAAATTTGGTTGAAACAGTAAAAATTCCAAAAAAATATACTCTGAAAAGCTAATTGGAAAAGGAATTTACTCGCAAAATTTCAAGTAAATTGGATTCCAATTATTATTAGAGAACAAACATTACTTTTGTGGTCTGCTGAAACAAAAAAAGAAAAACCCTAGAAGTGCATGAAACTTAAGTTGAATCTTTAGGTTATAACTAGATACCACACTTTGGGCTAACCTAGACTTAATCAAGTCTAGTTAGCCGGTGAGCTTGGTCACCTTGTGGGTCACTCACCACAAACCCCACTGAAGAAAACATGTTAAAATTAATTTTAAAACACGAAATCAACCCGAGTTCGTTGTCATACTACTAGGTGTTTTTAACCTCTCTTGCCAAACCTGGTGACTAGGTCTATGGAATAGTATCAAACGACTGTGGCCCGGGGGTCAACAGAATCGGAGGCATAAGCTAAAGGAAGAACCTTCCCCATAGTCCCCTCGTAACCAGACTGGCTGGGTTAACTTGAGAGGTGGAAGCCACCTTCAGTCGGTTGAACGACGACCTTCTCTTCAGGAATTCAAACCTCTAACGAAAAATCTTGTCACCTGATCCATAAGGACCAATTGATTGACAAGGATTTAGCCTTGTCCTACTTGGCTACACCAACCCAGGGGTTGGGTGGTGTATGCAAGGAAAGAAGTCACTTCGACCTCACTTGGTTGGACCTTGGGAGCCACTCTCAAGGAGGCGAGTTACCTCGCCCAAACCATCTTCTCCCCCCACTTCTTCTACTCCAAGAGCCACCATGGCAAATCCTGGACCTGGACCTAGACCGGGTCAGGATATCGAGAATTTGAACCCGATGGCTCGTCTGGAAGTTCGGGTCGCCGAATCTAAAGAGCGGCATCAACAGAGCATGGATCGCATTCTGACGGCACTTGACAGGATGCTACACCCGCCGCGAGGAGAACAACTGCGGGATTTCTACAACCCAGCTGCACCTATCATTTCACCTCTAGTCAGAATTCCCGCAGGTGGAGACACGTTTGAGCTCAAGCCCAATGTGATTGGGTTGATCAGCACTCATTTCTACGGGAACTCAAGTGAAGATCCGTTCCAGCACCTTGAGGACCTGAGTTGACTCGCTGAAACGATTCGACCTAGGAATATTGATCTCGAGATTGTTTTGATGAAGCTTTTCCCATTCTCTTTGAGGGACAAAGCTTCATACTGGTTCAAGACGATTGGAAAGCCAATTGGAACCTGACTGGAATTACGACATGAATTCCTGCAAAAGTTCTTCCCAATCTGTTGAACAAGCGCAATGCGGCGTGCAATCACGACTTCCTCCCAGGGAGCTAGGGAGAAGTTACACGAAGTATGGAACAGATTTCACGACCTTCTCCGAAAATGCCCGCATCATGGCATACCCAGATGGCACTTAGCTCAGATTTTCTACCATGGGCTGAATGACATGCATTGGTATCTGGCCGATGCATCTAGTGGCGGGAATTTCCTCATAAAAGAAAAGAACAGTGCATTTGAGTTGTTCGAATCATTAGAGGAGAACTCGATGAATGCCGCATCTATGAACCAGTTCCAGCAGCCTGGTCAGCAGCAGGTCAGTGTCCACGAGGCTCACACCGAGTCTATTCGAGCCGACATGGACATCATCGTCAAGCAGCTGGATAGAATAAACTTAATCGAGAAAAAGATTGACCAGATTAGTCAGGGTTAATCTAACTTGAGCTCTGCTGCCTCAAGACCCTCATACACACCCCGAGCCCCACCTACTAGAGTTAATCTACTCACTCGGGATGCATCTTCTCCGTATTTAGGAGATCTCGCATATCAGGATCCCGTAAATAATCTAGACCTGGCACCCTACAACCAGGGTTACACACCACCTGCAGATTGCAATGCATATCCCCTTGACGGATATACATCTCAGACATCTTCGGCCTACGAGGATGTCAGTGCTATCCAAGGATACGGGCGTAATAACTCGTATTTAGAGATGTATAACCCTAGTTGACGCCAGCATCCGAACTTCTCCTGGTCGGGCAATTCACAGAGACCACATCAAGATCCACACTACCAGACCAGGCAATATGGGAATGCGCAAAACACATATCCTAGGTAGCAGCCATTCCCGTCTCAGCAGTAGTAACCCCACTCTCTATACCAGCCGAGGCACCACGTTGCCAACCACCCTCCAAAGCGGGTTGACCCTTTGGAGGGGCTGAAAGAGGAGCTACAAGAATCAATGAAGAAGTCTACATAAGATAGCTTGCAGATCATGAAGGCGATGGCTGATCAGATACAGATGATACAGAACACGCAGAACCAGCTGTTGCAGGAGCATAGGACCCAGGGAGCCTTGCCCTCCTGAAACGTCGGTTTTGTATTTGACGAGGTTTTGGTTTTGTTATAACGTTGTAGTAAAGCCGGTTATTACCAACATTTCAAATATAAATTTTTTTTACTCGGAAAAATAAAAGAGTTCCCGAGGTCGAACTCAGGGAGCAAGTCGTATTCTAGAGATATACATGTTTCTTTTACAAAATAAAGAAAGAGAGAGGGAAAGAATTTGTTGTTCTCTTTGTTTTCTCCTCGTGATGTTCTTCTTTCTTTCTTTCTTCAGATCTCCTTCTTCTTCTTCTTCGTTCTGCAGTGGTTATGCTCCTCTTCAGATCTCCTTCTTCTTCTTCCTTGGTTTCTGTCTTGGCCTCTCTTCTTCTTTTTCTGCAATCTCTTCTGTGAATGTTTCTTCTTCCTTGGTTTCTGTCTTGGCCTCTCTTCTTCTTTTTCTGCAATCTCTTCTGTGAATGTTTCTTCTTCCTTTCTTTCTTCAGATCTCCTTCTTCTTCTTCTTCGTTCTGCAGAGGTGACGCTCCTCTTCAGATCTCCTTCTTTTTCTTCCTTATGGCTGCAGAGCTTCTACCTTCAGCTACTAAGTCTTCCTTTCTTCTTCTTCTGCTTTGGCCGTTGCTCTTCTTTTCTTTCTTTCTTCAGCCTGCCTTCTTTCCTGCTCTGGCTGCTGACCTTCCGTCGTCTGACCCGGTGCTTCGACGACTTAACTATGCATTTGCTACAGTGCAGCTCCTTCTTCTTCCGCGGGTCTTCTTCTTCGCCTGCGCCTGCACACTTCAGAGTTTCTCGTCAGAGGCAAAACCTACTCTACCCTCCCCCCCCCGCGTCTCTCTTTCTCTCTGAAACCACTCTTGGGAAAGCTCTCCCAGAGCTATCGGGTAACCGGGTTCGGATCAGGCCCGGGTCCAGGCCCACCGGCGTGCGTGGTGGGCGAGGAGTGCAGGTCAGTCGAGTCGGGTCGGGTCGGTTCGGGTCAGGTCCGCGGGGCGTGAGCGCGGACGAGACCGGGTAACCGGGCGGGTGAAGGGGACCTCACCCCGTGTACTGAGGCAGTAAGGCTAGTGCACTTTTGCAATTTATGTCGCTGCGGCTCTTCAGGCGTTTCCGAGGTGGGACTAAACGGCCCACCTCAATTGCGCGCCCGCAGCGGGGAAGTCAGCAGGAGATGGCGGCGTCACGCGGAGTTTTCTTCCTCAGCTGCGAACCTGGTGTTTTGCCAAAACTCCTCGCAAGGCCTGGGAGTGAATCTGGGCTTGGCGCTGAGCGTGGCGCGCCTGTAGCTGCAGGCGGAAGCAGTTCCTCCTGCGCGTCAATGGCGGTGGAGGTCGGGTGGCCTGTTCAGAAGAAAACGGCCTCTCGGCCTAATCAGAGAGTGCCAAGAGCTTCGCCAGGGTGCGGCGAAGCTCGTGTGGGTGGTGGCGAGGCGCGGGGCGGCGTGCGAGGGCTGCCCTAGGTCGGACTGTGGGTCGGAGGATGGGTCTGTTCGGTGGAGTTGCAGAGGGTGATGTGGGGGAAGTGGTAGGGCGGAGATTGATCAGGGTGAGGAGGCGGAGGTCCTGCGGTGGTTGGCGAGTCATGTGGGTCGCTGAGGTGATGGGAGAGGCTCGTCGGAGGGTGGTCGGAGACGAAGGGGGTGAAGGTGGTCAGGGTCGGTCGAGGGCTTAAGTGAATAAATTGAAAGCGGGGAAAGAAAGAGGAGAAGAAGGGGAGTGGCTCTAGCTTACTTGCAGGGACGAAAGGGGAGGAACAGGGCGACAGTCGTATCGACTGTCGCCGGAGAAGACGATGCTCAGGGAAAGGGGCGGCGGCGAGCAGAGAGCCGGAGAGGCGCCAGCTGGGTGCGGCGTGGCGCGGGAAGAGCGGGGGAGGAAGTCTCTGCTGCTGGTATTGCGGCAGAGCGAAGAGGTGGAGGGGGAGGAAACCGCCGGAGCTGGTGAGCGTCTGCCGGAGGAAGAAGAGAAGAAAGTTGGGGATTTTCTCCGTCAGATCCAGGCTGCCCTGGTCGGTGGAGCAGCGGGGGGTATTTATAGGGATGAAACAGGGAGGAAGGCGGAGGGAGACGACGTGTCTCCCTCGCCGGAGAATGGTCGGAAACACGAACCCATACCGTCCGTGCGTTCGCACGGCCGGTATGGTGGGCTACAACGACCAGGGGGGTGTCCCTGCGACGGCTGACGACGCAGGGCACCCCCGGTTTACTTGCCAGGTCTCCCACCTCACCCTGCGCGGCGCCATGCTCCGCGCAAGGTCGCCGGAGCATGGTGCTGGCAGGTTTTTGCAGGAGGGACCTGATTGCAAAGAACGAAGGAGAGTTAGGGGCCAAAATGTGAGGGTTCAAAAGTTGAGGGCCAAAGAGTAAATATATGAGGACCAAAGTGTAAAGTCGGTCAAGGAGGTTTCTTCTTAGGCTCAAGTTTTTATACATGACTAATTAGGACCTAAGGAATCTGATGGTGAATTTCATTTTCATATTAAACCTTGTTTGACCGGTCAATTTGCGCAAAAACCCAAATTAAGTTATTAATTGGGCATGGTTCTCAATGTAGGTCAAAATGGGTTCTAAAGGCCAAATTGAAGGTTCTAAACCCTAGAGATTATTTTTCTATGAATTTTAGAGGGTTTATTCTATTTTTACTTTGCCTCGAACCTTGTGAATTGAAGTGGGTTGTTTTAGGGTTACAGATTTATCATTTAGTTTCTTGGAATTGCTGTAGCCCTTGCTAGATCATTTCATCCCACTTTTATTCTTATTAAGCTGCTTTGACCTATGTTTGGGCCCTGAACTACCCTGTATGCAGATTATACTGGTGAAATTGCATTTTTACCCCTTATAACTTGTTTTCTCCTTAAACTCAGAATTCTCTGAGTTAAGCCTTTCCTTGAGTTATGTAGGAGCTTTTATCCTTTGTATTGGGTCAAAATGAGCTAGTTATGGCTCATGATGAGGTTCTCATCACCTCCCAACTCGTCCCGAATCCTCGATATGTGCAGAACTAGGGTGCCCCACCTTGGTTTCAAGCACTGCAGGGACAGGCACACACCATACTACAGGTGCCTCCTGCACCACCCGGTTACTCGCAAGGCCAGCCGCCTTTGCAGAACCCCATGTATTTTGCCCCTTCCGCTCCCACCACCACATGGACAGCAAGCCGATGCACATGCTGTCCCTTTGCGGGGCGGAAGAAAGACATTCGACCCACCACCTAGGCAGGCGGGTTCTGATTTTTCCTACCCTTCGCCGCAGGCGGGTTCGACTCCATCTCAGGAGCCACCTGCGGTAGATAAGGGTAAGAGGCCACTCAACCCTGAGATTCCCGTCCCTTTTCCTAAAGCTCTAACACGAAATGCAGTATGGAAAAATGACATGCGAAATTTTGAGGACCTGAAATCGATGTTTAAGGAAGTACATATTCAGGTCCTCCTCCTCGAGGCAATTGATCACATTCCCACTGTCGCTAGGTTCTTCAAGGATTATTGTACCCCGAAGAGACAACCGAGAATTGAACGACATGCTGTATAATCGAAAGAGGCTAGCGCTGTGATTCTAGCTGACCTACCCCCAAAGAAGAAAGACCCTGGTACCCCACTTATATCCTGCTTCTTGCAGGATTCTCCATTTGATCGGGCCCTTTTAGATTTGGGTTCATCCATCAACCTAACTCCCACTGCCGTGTTTGATCGATTTCGATTTGGGGAGTTGAAACCCACCTCGGTCACGATTCAGCTGGCTGACAGATTAGTCAAAACACCGAGGGGGTGGTTGAGAACGTGATCATGAAAGTCCGCAGGTTCTGTTTTCCCGCAGATTTTTTCGTTCTCGATATGGAAGTTCCTCCTAATCTCCGAGATGCACCAATTATTTTGGGTCACCCATTTCTGGCAACAACCCGAGTGAACATCGATTGTGCATCCGGGTGTATGGAGATTGCCCTAGGCAACAAGCGACTTCAACTAGACATATTCAAGGCAGCAAAGAACTTCGATTGTGATCGAATAAAGGAGGATGGTGGAGACGAAGATTTGGCATACTGTGGCAACATTAGGCTCCTTTGTGACGACCCAATGTCTCATTCGCCTGCACTATCAGGGTTCTCGAACCTCGATCCACATGGGACTAAAATCACTGCATTACAAATATCCCCCCGAGGATCTAACTATTTAGGGCGTGCTTCTGACCACAGCACCCCTGAATCCAACTATCCTGATCCATATATTACTGAATCGCCCCTGTTATTGTAGAATGACGTGACTACAGCTAACGGATTTTCTGTTAACTCAGTTACGACTGATTTTTCAGGTAGCGAATCAGTGGGAATTCACGTACACATGGATCAGCAGATTCCCCACCTTCGATTCTGCTCCTCCCACTCTCATATCTGATTCTGACCCACCCGTGATTGAATTGAAGCCCATACCTGACTCACTCAAGTATGTGTTCTTAGGAGAAAGTGAGACATACCCAGTTATTATCAATGCCCACTTAACCCAAGAACAAGAGCATCAATTGATTTCTACACTTCAAGACCATAGGGCTGCTATCGGGTGGAGTATTGCTGATCTCTGCGATATTCGCCCCTCGTATTGCACTCATCACATTTACACGGATGAGGGGGTGAAACCTTAAAGACAACCTCAAAGACAGCTTAACCCGAATATGCTAGAGGTTGTTAAGAAGGAGATCATCAAATGGCTGGACGCAGGCATTGTATATCCAATCTCAGATAGCCAGTGGGTGAGTCCGATCCAGATAGTGCCCAAGAAAGCAGGACTCACAGTCATAAAAAATGATAAGGGCGAATCCATCCCGACCCGCACTGCGACATCTTGGCAGGTCTGCATCGACTACAGGAAACTGAACACGGCTACTCAGAAGGATCACTTTCCTTTGCCATTCATTGATTAGATCTTGGAACGGTAAGCCGGATGCAGTTTCTTCTGCTTTCTGGATGGATACTCCGAGTATAATCAGGTAGCGATTTGCCTAGAAGATCAAGACAAGACCACATTGACATGCCCATTTGGGACATTTGCCTTCAAGTGGATGCCCTTTGGCCTCTGCAACGCACCAGCGACATTCCAACGTTGTATGATGGCTATCTTCTCTGACATGATTGGGGATTATGTGGAGGTATTCATGGATGACTTCTCCGTTTTCGGAGATGATTTCAAATCTTGTCTTGATAACATCACCAAGATCCTGAAATGGTGTATTGAGGAAAACCTAGTACTATCCTGGGAGAAAAGTCATTTCATGGTAAGGGATGGCATAGTACTAGGGAACAGGATCTCCAAAAATGGACTCGAGGTCGACCGGGCTAAATTAGAGATTATCTCCCACTTACCGCCACCTAGCTCGGTCAAGCAGATCAGATCATTCTTGGGTCACGTCGACTTCTATCGGAGATTTATACGCGTTTCTCGAAAATTACACGTTCTTTGACGAATCTCCTGGTTGCCGATGTCCCATTTGATTTTAACACCTCGTGTCTCAGCGCCTTCGAGACTTACGAAGCGCTGTCTCTAATTCACCAATTCTCCAACCACCTGACTGGTCGCTTGATTTTGAAATAATGTGTGACGCTTCTGATTTTGTCGTCGGTGCTGTTTTAGGCCAGCATCGGGAGAAACAATCCTTTGTCATATACTATGCTAGCAAGACGTTGAATGAGGCTCAGCACAATTACACTGTCACCAAAAAAGAACTGCTAGCAGTAGTATTCGGGTTGGAGAAATTCAGATCATATGTATTAGGGTCCAAGCTCATCATCTTCACTGACCACTCTACACTCCTGCATTTGTTGGCAAAGAAGGATGCCAAACCACGGCTCATTAGATGGATCCTTCTATTGCAGGAATTTGATATCAAAATCCACGACAAAGCCGGAAAACAGAATGTTGTGGCGGATCACCTATCCAGATTGGACCCAGATCACATTCCTTATTCCCTACCTATCCACGAAAAATTTTTGAATGAATCTCTTTTGGTTGATCATTCTGTTGAGTTCCCCTGGTATGCGGATTTCGCGAACTACCTTGCCGCAGGCAAAATTCCAGTGAACCTATCCAAGGATCAGAAACTCAAATTCATTGCAGAGGCCAAATACTACCTCTGGGATGACCCACTGCTCCTCCGCATTAGAGCGGACCAGATTATCCGAAGATGCATCCCAGACTCTGAGATCCCCAGTGTGTTATCTTTTTGCCACAATGATGCATGTGGTGGCCATTTCTCAGGACGGAAAAACGCTGCAAAAATTTTACAGTCGGGATTTTTCTAGCCAACCATCTTCAGAGATACACACGATTACACCCAACACTGCAAACGATGTCAGTCGGTCGATTCTATGACCAGGAGAGACATGATGCCACTCCAACCCATCATGGTCGTAGAAGTGTTCGACGTCTGGGGCATCGATTTTATGGGCCATTTTCCGAACTTGCATGGCTTCGAGTACATATTGCTAGCCATTGACTATGTCTCGAAGTGGGTCGAGGCCATCCTGGCAAGATGAGCTAACCATAAGACCGTCATCTCTTTTGTACGGTAGAATATCCTCGTGAGATTTGGAATACCCCACGCTCTGATTAGCGATGGGGGAAGCCACTTCATTCACGCCCATTTCAGGTCGTTATTAAAGAAATACGGGGTACATCACCAAATAGCCACCCTGTATCATCCGCAAACCAATGGGCAGGATGAAGTGTCTAACCATCAGATCAAGCTGATCCTTCAGAAGACGGTTAGACCAAACAGGAAGGACTGGTCCGACAAATTAATCGATGAACTCTTGGCATATCGGACCGCGTACAAGGCCCCACTCGGAATGTCAACATATTGCATGGTATATGGCAAGTCCTATCACCTTCCTGTAGAGTTGGAACACCGTACCTTTTGGGCGGTGCGAAAATGCAACCTTGACCTCGATGCAAGAGGTCAAGAACAGAAACTCCAACTCAGCGAATTAGAAGAGATCTGGCGGGAGGCTGATGAGAGCCTTATCATGAGCCATAACTAACTCATTTTTACCCAATAAAGAGAATAAAAGCTCCTATATAACCTAGAAGAAGGCTTAATAGAAGGAATAAGTGTTCTGAGAAGAAAACATGAAATAAAGGTTAAAACTGTAATTTTACCATTGCAGTACATAAACAGGATTTCTCAGAGGCAAAACATAGGTAAAATGGTCTAAATAAGATAAAAAGTGGGTTGAGTCAATCAGAAATGGGTTTATGTGAAATCCAGGAATTAAATGACATTTGGTAACCCTAAAACAGACCTGCCTAAATCAACAAGGTTCCGGTCAGGATAAAAATCAATTAAACCCTCTAAAATTCATGGAAAAATATCCCCTATGGTTTAGAACACTTAATTTGGCCTTTGGAACCCAGTTTGACCTAGATTAGGGTCCTAGCTCATCAATTAACCTAATTTGGGTTTTTACGCAAAATGTCCAGTCAAACATGGTCAAACCTAAAATCCAACTTCACCATTGGATTCCTTAGGTCAAAATTAGGTTTTTACCAAAATTTGGACCTAAGGGGAGGTCATCTTGACCTACTTTGTAATTTAGTACACCCAATCACACTTTGGTCCCTATCTTTTGAAAACTATCACTTAAACCCCCCTGTCTTTCTCGCCAATCTTACAATCAGGTCCTTCCGCCATTATTGGGGCAGAATCCTGCATCGGCGAGGATTAGAGAGGGAATACTCTCTGATTCCTTAGAGATCCCCTCCCAGAAATGGAAGGGAGATTCTCTGAGGAATTCCCTTCCATCTGAGGCCAGTCATGATCCCTGATTTGATCCCAATCTCTCATGCGAACGCACGAGGGATTTGGGTATCCACCAACTTTCCTTCTCCGTCGAGCCGTTGGTGACGAATGCTTGCCCTCCACGCTCCAGAACACATGGCATGTGCCTATAAAAGAACCCCCAAACCCGGCCGCTCAATTTCAACTCGACCTGGCCGGGATTCTACCTCAGATTCCTCTCTTCCCTCCCGGCCAGGGTGTCCAGCGGGCTCCGGCAAGCTCTCTTCCTTTCCTCTTCGCTCTGCCACAAAACCAGTGGAAGAGACTTCTTCCTCATTCTCCTTCGTGTCGCGCAACACCCGCGCGTGCAGCTTCATCCCCGTCGTCGCCGCCGTCTTCCCCCACTGGGCATCTTCTTCTCCAGCGACAGCAGGTACAGCCTGATAAATGCCAGTTTATCATCATTCTTATGCATTAAAACAAACCTAGTTCTTAGGATTTTACTCCGCAAACGGGTTTTTGGGCTGCATTTAGGCATAAATTAGGTTAGGCATGCATTGCATTTTTTTATTGTCTTTTTAATACATTTTTGTGAGTGTTAGGGATGTACAGATATACAGATCCCTAAAACCTTAGCACTCAAGAAGGCAAATGGTGAAGGAAAAGCCCAGACTAGCTGGAACTTAGCTTGATCCAGCTCACCACAGCTGGAACCTAGCTCACTTGAACTAGGGTTAGCTCATCCCAACTCCAGTCAGCTAATCTCAGCTGAATGGTGATAGCGATTTCACACGGTTTGTTAAAATACGTCGTTGTAACGCGTAAAATCGATCAACTCTTAAATTTATATTCCTAGATAGGAGAGTATCTAGGGTCGTCCAAGGAGGCCAAATGTTTGCAATAGTGATTCTCTTGCTTGGAATACAATCTCAACTTTCTTTTTGGTATTTTTCAATATATCATTTTTTTGTTTTAAATTAAGACAACATGCGGAATGGTGACGGGAAGGTGATTTACACTTCAATTTAAAATACTACTTCTACGTGGCAAGTAGAGCCTCTCCCTAAGCTCACTCTAGGCAAGTGGAGGCCTAAAATAATTAGGGAGAGGGAGTGAGGAATGCTAAAAACAAGCAAATAGAAATGCCAACAAGAAATTGCAAAGAAGGCAACTAGATAATTAAAAAAAAGTGTTTAACAAAAATGCCTAGTAGAGGAATGCTTCTACTACTAGAAAATTGACATAAAGAAAGGAAAACACAAATCCTCTAGATAGATGGTGAAGAAGAGGGCTTCTTGCTCCAAGGTTGGTGGCTCCCAATCTTGAAAAGAGTCCTTCAACTCCTTCCTTGCAGTGCTCCGCCAAGGTGATGTCCTCCAAGGCAAGCCCTAAGAGGGCGTGCCCTAAGCTTCTCTCCAAGGGTGGACGTCCACCCTAGGTCCTTCTCCCTTGCCTGGCCGTCCTTCTTGAAGTGGAAGAGTCCTCCTCCTTGGCGTGGCCCAAGTTGAAGAGAGTGGGGAGAAGAAGGCACCAAAAGGGCTGCTGATGTGCCCCTTTAATCTCCTTCTCTACTCCTCCTTGGGCATAGGTATAGGTGGATGTAGGTAGAAAAATACACTAATGGAGGATGGGAATTATGTGGTGGTAGGGTAGGGTATTTATAGGATGGGAAGGGGGGTGGTTATGGTGTTTTTTTGGAGGGAAATGAAGGGGTGCTTGGTTATTTTTGGAGGGAAAAATGGGAGGGAAATGAAGAGGTGCCTTGGTTTTCCCTCCAAAAATACCTTCTAGAAGGCAATTTTGGAGGGAAAAAATGGAGGGTGGAGATGGGCTTTGATGGTGGATGTAGGGTGGTGATGGAAGGGATAGTTGGAACCAAAATAAAGTAGGCGTAGGTGGTCTTTTTGCTGGAGCTTAGGTAGTAGGGTAGTAGGTTTTGGTGCCATGGAGGTGGACTAGCTAAGTTAAGTAGCTTAGCTAGCTTAGCTAGTAGGGAGTAGAGTTGGAGGCATTTGGAACTAGGGTTTTCAGGGAGAAGAGATGGAGGTAGTCACCTTGAGCTGCACTAGAGCTGGTGGTTGCTGAAGAGAGCTGGAAGGAACTACCTTAGCTAGCTTAGCTTGCTAGTTCTTTGCTAGCTACTAAGCCAAGCTAAAGCAAGCTGGCTTCTGCTAAAAGGAGTTGAGGTGAGCTGGGTCTAATGCTCCCGGGGAGGATCAAGCTGGGTGAGGCAGCTAAGGTATCTTAGCTCAACTGAGTTGAGCTAAGCTGAGTCCCTGGGAGCTGGACTTGAGCTTCCTAAGCTGGAATGAAGTCATCTTTAGCTGGCCGGAGTTGAGTAGAGCTGGATGTAGCTGGACCTGAGTTGGGGTGAACTCCAGTCAACTCAACTGAGCTAGCTAGAGCTCCCTGTTGACTAATGGGAGCTGAGATGAGCTAGACTCAGCTAAGTTGAGCTGGATCTAAGCTGACCTGAGCTAGGGTGAGCTAAGATGAGCTCTCTTGAGCTGCCATTAACCTGAGATGAGCTGAATGGAGCTAAGATGAGCTAACCCTAGTTCAAGTGAGATGGAATCCAGCTATGGTGAGCTGGATCAAGCTGAGTTCCAGTTAGTCTGAGCTTCTTCTTCACCAGTTGCCTTCCTGAGTGCTAGGGTTTTGGAGTTCTGACAATCTGCATATCCCTAACACTCACAAAAACACATTAAAAATATAATAAAAAGTGCAATGCATGCCTAACCTGATTGATGCCTAAATGCAGCCCAAAAACCCATTTACGGAGCAAAATCCTAAGAGCTAAGTTTGTTTTAATGCATAAAAATGATGATAAACTGGCGTTTATCAAATGGCAGCTCAAGAGAGTTCATCTTAGCTCACCCTAGCTCAAGTCATCTCAGATCTAGCTCAACTTAGCTGATCTAGCTCATCTCAGCTCCCACTAGTCCACAGGGAGCTCTAGCTAGCTCAGCTGAGTTGACAGGAGTTCACCCCAGCTCAGATCCAGCTACATCTAGCTCCACTCAACTCCAGTCAGCTGAAGAAGAACTCATCCCAGCTCAGGAAGCTCAAGTCCGGCTCCCGGGGACTTAGCTTAGCTCAACTCAGTTGAGCTAAGCTACCTTAGCTGCCTCACCCAACTTGATCCTCCCCGGGAGCATTAGACCCAGCTCACCTCAGCTCCTTTCAGCAGAAGCCAGCTTGCTTTAGCTTGGCTTAGAAGCTAGCAAAGAACTAGCAAGCCAAGCCAGCTAAGATAGCTCCTGGCAGCTCTCTTCAGTAACCACCAGCTCTAGTGCAGCTCAAGATGACTACCTCCAGCTCTTCTCGCTGAAAATCCTAGCTCCAAATGCCTCCAACTCTACTCCCTACTAGCTAAGCTAGCTAAGCTGCTTAACTTAGCTAGTCCACCTCCATGGCACCAAAACCTACTACCCTACTACCTAAGCTCCAGCAGAAAGACCACCTACTCCTACTTTATTTTTATGCCAACTATCCCTTCCATCACCACCATACATCCACCATCAAAACCCATCTCCACCCTCCATTTTTTCCCTCCAAAATTGCCTTCTAGAAGGCATTTTTAGAGGGAAAACCAAGGAACCTCTTCATTTCCCTCCCATTTTTCCCTCCAAAAATATCCAAGCACCCCTTCATTTCCCTCCAAAAAAACACCATAACCACCCCCCTTCCCATCCTATAAATACCCTACCCTACCACCACATAATTCCCATCCTCCCTTAGTATATTTTGCTACCTAAACCACCTATACCTACGGCCAAGAAGAAGGAGTAGAGAAGGAGATTAAAAGGGCACATCACCAGCCCTTTTGGTGCCTTCTTCTCCCCACTCTCTTCAACTTGGGCCACGCCAAGGAGGAGGAATCTTCCAGTTCAAGAAGGACGGCCAGGCAAGGGAGAAGGACCTAGGGTGGACGTCCACCCTTGGAGAGAAGCTTAGGGCACGCCCTCTTAGGGCTTGCCTTGGAGGACATCACCTTGGTGGAGCACTGCAAGGAAGGAGTTGAAGGACTCTTTTCAAGATTGGGAGCCACCAACCTTGGAGCAAGAAGCCCTCTTCTTCACCATCTATCTAGAGGATTTGTGTTTTCCTTTCTTTATGTCAATTTTCTAGTAGTAGAAGCATTCCTCTACTAGGCATTTTTGTTAAACACTTTTTTTTAATTATCTAGTTGCCTTCTTTGCAATTTCTTATTTGCATTTCTACTTGCTTTGTTTTTAGCATTCTTCACTCCCTCTCCCTAATTACTCTAGGCCTCCACTTGCCTAGAGTGAGCTTAGGGAGAGGTTCTACTTGCCACTTTAGAAGTAGTTTATTAAATTTGAAGTGTAAATCACCTTCCCACCACCATTTCGCATATTGTCATAATTCAAAAAATAAAAAAAAATGATATATTGAAAAATACCAAAAAGAAAGTTGAGATTTATATTCCAAGCAAGAGAATCAATTTTGTAAACATTTGGCCTCCTTGGACGACCCTAGCTACTCCTTTATCTAGGAATATAAATTTAAGAGTTGATCGATTTTGCGATTACAACAACGTATTTAACAAACCGCATGAAATCGCTATCACAGTCGTCCGCCTTCTCCGCCCCCTTCGTCCCTGCATGTAGGTTAGAACTACTCCACATCATTCCCTCTTTCTTTTCCCCACTATATTTCACTCGATTACCCCACGACCACGCCTAACCACCGTCATCTTCCATCCCTCCGGCAACCCTCCGGCGAGTCGCCCCCGTCGCTCCGCAACTCCACACGACTCGCCGACCATCGCAAAAGTTCCGCCTCACCACACTGAATACGCTTCGCCCCTCCACAGTCCCTCCATACTCACACAACTCACCCCTGAACACACCCAACTTTCCGGTCATAGGGCGACCTAGGCACGCACGCCTAGGTCACCGCGCGGCCTGCCACCTTGTTCTTCACCTTTGCCGTGACAAGGCGAAGGTTCCCCGATGATCTGATTAGGCCGCGAGGCCATTTTCGTGTCTGACAGATTCATAGCCCCTGCCGCCATTGACGGTGACTTGAAGAAGCTCCACGCTCGCTCCAAGCTTCAGGACTGCAAGGCTCCAGGTGCTGCGGACGTGGGCAGGCCTTGTGAAGCCAAGGGGTTCAGCAAGCAACGCAACGAAGGTCGCTGCTGTGGAAATTGAATGAAGGAGTTCTGCGGGTGTGCGCGAGAGAAGGTCGGGAATTTTAGTCCCACATCGGTAACTTACAAGGCACTGTCATGGTTTATATTGTTTTGTGATATTGGTTCACTGCCTCCGAACGCACCTGGGGTGAGGTCCCTCACCTATATCACCGCGCCTCGTCTGCGATTTCACCACGCGGATCTGGTGCACGACCCGACCCGACCCTGAGCACACCTCGCGCATCACCCTCACGCCGGTGCGCCTGGTCACGGGATCCGATCCATTTACCCAGCTCTGGGAGAGCGACCTGAGAGTGGTTTGCATAGAGATAGAGAGACGCGTGGGTGTGGGTAGGGGTAGGTTTTGCCTTGGCAGTGGTGTGTGCAGGAAGGAAGGAAGAGAGGAAGAAGCCAACACTTGGCCGCTGCAAGGAAAGAAGTTCTGCCAAGGAAGCAAGAGAGGCAAGGTAGAGAAGAGGAACTAAAGGAAGCAGAGCCAAAATAGAAGAAGAAGACGACCCGTAGAGAGAGATACTGCAGGAGAAGAAAGAAAGAAGGCAGAAGAAAAGCAAAGCATTGCAAAAGAGAAAGAACAAGCAGAAAGGAAGAAATCAGAAGAAGAAGAATTAAAAGAAGGGAAACACATTTTTAAGACATCTGATCCCATTGATCAGACGTCCAATTCTTTCTTTTTACCATAATTACTTTTCAAACTCATGCATTTACATTTGAATTAAAGTTTTGAGTAATTAAAGTGTTAGGGTTGGTGATGGCTGGTGGTGATGGAGAGAGTGACGTGGGTGTGAGGGTTTAAATAGGAAAGGGTTAGGGTTTGGGTTAAGGCGTGAGGGGGTGTGCATGTTGCATGCGCTTGGAAAAGGAAAATAAGGTACAGTTCTTCTACTTTCAGATGTCCGACCATCTATCCAGACGTCTTATCCAACCAAAATGGCGGTAGGTCATTTTAGGCAGGCATAGCCTTGACTGCTCCAGATGACGCTACTCATAAGTATGCCATCAAACTTATCTTCCCCGCCTCCAACAATGTGGCAGAATGCAAGGCCATGCTAGCCAGCATCCTGGTGGCCAAGTCAAGGGGTGTCTCCTCACTGGAAATCTATATAGATTCCCAATTGGTCACAAATCAAGTCAGCATTGAGTACCAAGCTAGGGATCTAAATATGATCTTGCACACTGACAAGCTCAAGGAGGAGTTGTCGGACTTCAAGACTATCTCGGTTAGTCGAGTACCATGATTTGACAACCCCCTAGTGGATGCTCTAGCCCACCTGGCCTCAGCAATCCCGCTCGGGCAGGAAGAAAACATATGTCTCCAAACCTTGAAGGAGCCAACAATTCTTGCTCCCAGAACGTTCATGATAGAACAATCCACATCATCAATGATACCTATCATCACCTATTTAAAGACTAGCAAGCTACTCCTGAGGGAACCACGGCCTAAGGCATTCCGCCTAAAGGCCTCTATGTACACCCTAATAGAGGGGAAACTATACAAGCGGGGGTATTCCACCCCCTTGTTGCGCTGCCTTGCAAAGAGGAGGCACCACAGGCACTATAAGAAGCCCATGGAGGCCTATGCAGGAACCAAGGAGGCATATGGCCTCAGAACATGCTATAGTACGACCTATATAGCACCCATTTTCACCACTGAGTTAGTCCCACATCAGTTGCATGCAGACGTTTGCAACGATATAAATTGATTTTGTGCCATAACCGAGGCAATTGTAAGCACTCAATGCAAGCATTACCCATTATACCTCTGTACCCCTTTAACCTGAGCATATATTGAGCATATTGATGAATAGTGCATAAGCTGGGGACCCGTGCACTGTGCTGATCCTACTGTGGGCCTAAAATGAAATGGATAAAAAAGAATATTAATTGAATTAGGGTTGGCTTAGTACTGGTTTAGTCCCACCTCATTGGAGTGTTGTGTATCCCATGAAAGGCTAGTCTGCCCACTAAAAAAATAAATTTTTTGTTAAGTGAATAGTGCTATGTTGAGAGAGAGGACTCTAGAGAAAGACTAAGTGTTGAAGAGGAAAAGGAGAGTTAAAAATTCTAAGTGTTAGGAAGAGAGGAGAATGGCCTTGTGAGCGTGTGAATTGGCTAAGTGTTGGAAGATCTTTGCACTATGTGTGTGCTGTTGATAATGAATTTTACACGGTTTGTAACATACATCGTTGTAACGCACAAAATCGATCAACTCTTACATTTATAAACCTAGATAGGGGAGTATCTAGGGTCATCCAAGGAGACAAGTTTGCAAATCAAAATCCCTTGCTTTAAAGATGAAACTCAACTTTCTTTTTGATGTTTTTGAATATATAGTTTTTATGATTTTGAAATAACGGCAACACGCGAGTTTTTGTTGATAGCGGGAAAATAACTAAAACCTATTTCAATTAAGCTAACCCTAAGGTGACAAGTAGAGCCTCTCCCTAAGCTCACTCTAGGCATGTGGAAGCCTAGAATAATTAGGGAGAGGGAGTGAAACAAATGCTAAGCAAAAATTGTAAAAAGCTATGCAACAAAAATTGAAAGAAGGCAACTTGAATTAAAATGAACTTGTTCTACACAAAACTCATAGAGGGAAGCTTCTAATCTACTTGAAATGCAAGAATATAAAAACACAAATCCTCTAAATGAAATGGTGAAGAAGATGATGGCTTCTTGCTCCAAGCCTGGTAGCTCCCGGGCTTGAAAAGAGTCCTCCAACTCCTTCCTTGCTATGCTCCTCCAAGATGGTGTCCTCCAAGGTGGAAGCTACCACCTTCAATTCTCCTCCTCCAAGGGTGGATGTCCACCCTAGGTCCTTCTCCTTTGCCTGGCCGTCCTCCTTGAAGTAGAATAACCCTCCTCCTTGACGTGGCACAAGTTGAAGAGAGTGGGGAGAAGACACCAAAGGGGCGGGTGATGTGCCCCCTTAATCTTCTTCTCTACTCCTTCTTCTTGGCCGTAGGTGTAGGTGGGTATAGGTAGAATAATACACTAATGGAGGATGAAGAAAATGGTGGTAGGTGTTGGGTTTTTATAGAGTGGGATGGGGGTAGGGTTGGCATGAATAGGTGGAGGGCTAGGATGAAGTTTGGTGGTGGTTATGGGTGGTTAAGTTAATCCTAAGGTGGAGATCACTTGGAGCCACCTTAAAGGGTGCAAGGGGGGGTAGTTATAGGTTGAATCCACCCCTTGGTGGATGTCCATGGTGGAGGGGGTTCCTCCATTTTGGCGCCAAAATGGTGTTCTAGAAGGGGGGCAATTTTGGAGGGAAAATGGAAGGTGGAGATGGGCTTTAGGCTTAGGTGTAGGGTGGAGATTAGGGCATTTTTGGAGGGAAAAATTGGCGCCAAAAAGGGGGGGTAGTTAGGGTGGTTTTGGCGCCAACTTCTTGGTGCCTTTTGGTGGTGGCGCCAACTTGGAGTGGATGGAGCTAGCTTAGGTGACCTTTAGGTAGGGCTTAGTTGTTGGAGCTAGTTAGGGTTGAGTTGAAGGTGGTGGATGGCCAAGGAGCTGGATGCTAGTTAAGCTAAGCTAGCTTAGCTAGCTATGGAGTAGAGGAGTAAGTAATGTGAGCTAGGGTTTGAAGAGAGGAGCTGAGGAGGAGAAGTCTGGAGCTTGAAATGGAGCTGGCAGCTGCTGAAGAAGCTGGCATGGAGCTACTCTAGCTGGCTTAGCTTGCTAGTTCTTTGCTAGCTGCTAAGCCAAGCTAAAGTGAGCTAGCTTCTACTATAATGAGTTGAAGTGAGCTGGGCCTGGTGCTTTTGGGGAGGATCAAGCTAGTTGAGGCAGCTAAGCTGAGTCCCCGGGAGCAGGACTTGATCTTCCTGAGCTGGAATGAAGTCATCTTCAGCTGGCTGGATTTGAGTGGAGTTGGATGTAGCTGGACCTGAGCTGGGGTGAACTCCAGTCAACTCAGCTAAGCTAGCTAGAGCTCCCTGTGGACTAATGGGAGCTGAGATGAGCTAGACTCAGCTAAGTTGAGCTGGATCTGAGCTGACCTGAGTTAGGGTGAGCTAAGATGAGCTCTCTTGAGCTACCATTCAGTTGAGATGAGCTGAATGGAGTTAGGATGAGCTAACCCTAATTCAGGTGAGCTGAATTCCAGCTATGGTGAGCTGGATCAAGCTGAGTTCCAGCTGGTGAGAGCTTCTCCTTCACCAATTGCCTTCCTGAGTGCTAGGGTACTAGGGATCTGTTAATCTGTTTATCCCTAACACTCACAAAAACACATTAAAAAGACAATAAGAAATGCAATGCACGCCTAACCTAATTAATGCCTACATGCAGCCCAAAAACCTGTTTGCGAAGTAAAATCCTAAGAGCTAGGTTTGTTTTAATGCATAAGAATGATGATAAACTGACGTTTATCAGCTGTGAAGTAGTGTGTGTATATGTATAGTATGTACGTATGGTATAAATATAATAAATATGTATATGTATAATAAATTAAATATATATAATATATGTAAACGATCTATAGTGCATACATATACATAAATATATATATACACATATATATATAAGTAGAGTATAAATAGAATTGTATGTAAATGTTTGAGTCTTATATATATAAATAAACTCTAAGGCTTTAGTGACATATATATCCATTACTATAGATAGATATTTATGTTAGTAAATATAGCTCTTTTGCCTTAAGTTATACATACTTTTACTAAGGCTATAGCGACACATATATATGTTACTGTACATATACCATATGTTATTAGAGTTAATATTATATGTTAGTATATTTAGTTTAGTCTATATTAGCAGTTATTTTTGTATCTATTCTTAGGTATTATTTAAGATAGTTGTACATAACTAACATAGTGTAATTATACTTAGATTTTGGTCCCTATTTAGTTGTAAATATGTTTAAGGGACTGTAGTGAATAGTAACTGATTCTTTTATACATAATTAACCAATTCAGTTATTATCTAATTCATTGATTTATTTTGTAAATATAATTGACATTTTTGGAATAAAAGAACATTTTTGGAACATAGAGAGTGATGTATATCAACAACTACCTCCTAGTAGATGACCTGGAATAAACTAGTAAAAATTATGTAAATAAATAAAATGACGTGACATCTGTCTCCATTGTGACATATATACTACGACAACGATAACATTAAAACACAATTTTTATAGCAACACGATGTGACATCCATACTGACAGGGTCGTATCGCTCATCCGAAAAAATATCATTGCCTGGTATGGAATACTTCAATACATTGCAATCATGTAAAATGATTTTGACCCATGGGTTTTGGATTTAGGATTTAAGATTTAGGGTTTAGGGTTTAGGGTTTAAGTTCACGAAAAGTGGTTTCACCTATGGAAAGCGATTTTTCACCTTAAGGTTTAGGGTTTAGGATTTAAGGTCAAACACTAAAGACTAAACCCTAAATCCTAAGGTGAAAAATCACTTTTGAAGAAAAAATGACTTTTCATAGGTGAAGAAGTTATGGGAACACCCTCATGAGCCATAACTAGCTCAAAATGATCTGATTAAGTCATTAAATGCGCCTACATAACCGACAGAAGGCCATAATTCATTGCATAATCATTCTGAGGAAAAGATAAGAAAATGAGGTTAAAACTATAATTTTACCATCATATCATGAAAGCAGTACAATCATGAGTTTTCCCAAGGATAATTAAAGGTCAAATCGCCTTAAATGTCCAACAAGTGGATTAGTACAGACAGAAATGGGTTTTCGCATGTTTTGAGAATTAAATGACTTCTAAAATCGTAAAAACAGATCCGTTTAATTAACTGAGGTTATGGTTAAGATAAAATTCACTTAAACCCTCTAAAATTCATATAAAAATATTCTTTAGGGTTTGGTACCTTCAATTTGACCATCAGACCTGTCATGAACCAAAACAAAGTCCTAGACTGACATTTGCCCTAATTTAGATTTTTGCATAAATTACCCAATCAAACGAGGTTAAAACCTAAATCTAACTTCGCCATTGGATTTCTTGGGTCCAAATTAGGTTTTTACCAAAATTTGGGCCCAATCTGAGATCATCTTGACCAAGTTTGCATTTTGGTCCAGCCAGACTCTTTCTATCTCATTCAAACCCTTAATTTTTGAATTCTTTGCAAAAGGCCCCCTAACTTTGTCATCTTCTTTGCAATCGTGTCCCTCTACCATTATCTTGGAGGAACTCCTACTCCGACGATCGTCAACTAGGGATTTCTCCCTGATTGATTGGCGAATCCCTTCCAAAATTAGAAGGGAGACTCCTGAGAGAATTCCCTACAATTTGAGCCGCATCTTGGGCTTTAATTCTTACCCAAATCCTCATGTGAATCACTTGAAGGATTGGGTCTCCTACTTGTGCGTAAGATCCAAGCTTCCAAGCTTAGTTTCCAAGCTTGGAAGGCTTCCTATGGCCTATAAAAGAACCACTGTTGTATTTCGCATCTTCTTCACTAGGATTTGGCCAAAAACCCTCTTCCTAACCCTACCTCCGGCCTCCTCCAACCTAGCTCTGGCGAGCATCCTCCCCCGTCGTCCTACGGCCTCCCAACAGTCAAATTGGGAGCATCTTCTTCCTCCCTGATGATAGACGACTTTTCGCTTAGCGTTATAGTATTTAAGTGGCGGAAAAATCGACTAATCAAAAATAATGAAAATAACCACTCGCAGAAGAGCGGGTCGTGTCCACAAGGAGGCAATGATGCAATCAATACTTAATTATTTAATGTTATTTCGGGTAGTGCGAAATCCCTGTTCAAATCTGATTTAAAATGTGAAGGAAAGTAGATTTGCAATAACTTAAAAAGATAAGGGTATAAGTGCAGTTTTCCCTCACAGAAATTCTCAATAAATTTAGGATGAATTCATGCAGTTTTCACGTGATGTATACTAAAGACAATTAGTACTTAAATTAAGTCTAGAATCAAGCTTTAAATTAGTTAATATCAATACCATGTAATTATAAAGAACTATGAGTGTTTGAATGCAATTCTGCCACAAATAATAATAATAAAAAAATCAAATTAGGTGGCAATGGCATTGAATGTAAATTTTAATTGAGAGGAAAACAGGGCTTTCTTCCTCTCTCCTCGCGAGAGAGAGAGAACCGCAGGGGTTGATGCAAGGCTCAAGAGGACAGTGAGGTCGAGAGCTCTCCGATGGTGGCAACAGCGGCGTCGGAGGTAGCCGGAGCTACGGCCTGTTGACAAAGAAGGCGTAGCTGCTGTAGTGCCTGCGGCTGGTGGCACAGGCGAAGGCGTGCGCGCACGCTGGTGCGCGGGTAGGTGCTTGCTGGTGCACCTGTAGATGGGCGGCGGAGCGCTCTTGCAGATGGGCGGTGGTTTGCAGGAAGGTGGAGCGGTGTGCCTACAGATGGCGCTGAAGGGAGAGGCATGCAGGCAGAGAGGGCGTGAGCGCCTGCAGTGGCCAGAGGGGGCGAGCGGTAGGGCACGCTGATTTGCAGGGGGCGCTGATGCGTGGGCAGGCTGATGGCGTGCAAACAAGGTTGAGGCGCTGGCTGGGATTCCTGCAGGGTGGAGGGGGGGTGCGCTGGAGATGGTGTACAGGCCTGCAGCAGGGCGCGCGGTTGAGAGCACCTGCAGGGCAGGTTGGAAAGGTGGCTAGAAGGTAGGCGCGCAGGCGAGGTTGAGGCGCGGGAGAGGCGTGAAGTTGCTCGAAAAGCAGGAAGGCGCACAGTTGCGTGCTGCGTGTGTCTTGCAGGGGCGCGTGTACGTGCGTGGGCTGGAGAACTGCTTGCAGTAGGGGGGCGCTGGAGGGCAGTTTGGTGTTGCACCTGCGGGCTCTTAGGAGGGTGATGGCGCGGTGGCTTGGCTAGGGCAGGAGGAGGTGGTGCGCCTTCTCCACAGTGCGTACTCTCTCCACAGTGGAGAGGAAGGATATCCCCCCCGGGGGAGGAAGGACCCGTCGATCCAGATCTTTTCTTTGCTCCCCTCCTCTTCCTTTTTAACTTCTCCCTTGCGCGTGAGTTCAGGGATTTTCCCAAATCCCCAGTCATAGTTGTTGAGAAAGGCAGCGGAAGAAGAAGATTACCCCAATGTCCGGTGAGGGAGGGGGGAAAGAGTTGCGGCTGTTTGGGGAAATTTATCCCCCCACCCTTGCTCTTTGTGCATTTTATTACCTGCACATAAAAATAATAAAATCATTAAGTTATAGAATGTTATAACTTAAATCATGAGGTGTACAAATCTTCTACAACTTAATTGTCATTATTAACATACCTAAATTGTACAATTAAAGATACTTAGGCTTAATATTAGTCCATTTTAATGGACTCATCACCTGATTTCCTCCTCCTCTCGACGACCACATCAGAGGTGCCTCAGACCCCTTTCTTAGCCGCCGTCCCCCACCGGAGAACTTTTCTTCCACGGCGCCTGCCAATCAAAGTCGGTGTCCTCTTACTCCTTTCGTCCACTTAGCATAGGTAATTAGTTCCCTTAGTCTCCTAGATTAGTTTCCTCTACCAAAAACCAAAAATAAACCCACGACCTACACGCAACCCATCTTCGTCCTCCGCTCCGGCGACTCCTCCGATGAGATGCCTCCGTCGCTACAACCCTCCATCCACCTCGCCAACCACCTTACGACCTTCGCCACGACTCCACCAACGAAACCCCTCTCCTATTTCATCCTCTCGCTCACCCAAACTCACCCCCGAACAACCCAGCTTCACGCCACCTTGTCCGTCACTGTACACTCTCCACATGCACTCCCACACCACGAGACCACCGCCACCACATTCCACAACTCACACTGATTCTCTTGAAGTGTTTTAACAAGGCCGAGAGGCCGTATCTTGGATTTCAAGTCTTTAGGTCGAGCTCGCCATTGACGAAAGCTTCAAGCTCACTTGAAGCTTGCTTCATGTCTCGCATCCTCCAGGTCTTAACTCCGGCTACTGCGAAATCATCCCAAGATCACTCTTGGGTCATCTATTGGAGCGGTTGACCACAACTTGACCTCCAATTGGACGAAGGACCCTGCTGCTGCGCTGCGCGAAGGAAGGGTGGGACATTTAATCCCACCTCGGGAATGAGTGAAGAGGCGTGCACGAATAAATTGAATTTCTTCTCTTTCCTTATCACCTCGAGATACGGGGGTGAGGTCCCCTTCACCCATGCACATCCGACTCGACTCGACCTATGCCTACTCACTCCTCGGCTACCATACCCTCCCGGTAGCCCTGGACCTGGGTGCGCACTCTATCCGATTACCTGATAACCTGGTACTGTGTAAGGCTCTGGGAGAGCGGAACCCAGAAGAGAGAGAGAGAGAGAGAGAGCGAGGGCAGGGGGTTTTGCTCTATGCGCAAGAACCTTGGGCTAAACACTTAGTCGCTGAAGAGTTGTGAAGAAGAAGCCAAAGAAGAGAAGGAAGAAGAAGAACAATAGAAGAAAAAGAAAGAATGATCACTGTAGCAACGCACTTTAAGTCGTCTGATTGTAAAATCAGATGTCTGATTATCTATTCCTTCATTTGATTATATTCAGTAAATACTATATATGTGTTAGGCTAATAATTGGTGATCCAAATCACCATTATTTTGTCAAGAATTCTTTTTTATCTCTTCGTATACTCATGTTATACATTGCATATTAGTTTTTAAGTAATTTATTGTGCTCATTTATATTATCTATTGAGTTTAGTATGTGAATTCCTATTTGCTCCATGTGTTCAACCTTGGACCTTCATTCGAGTAATAAATATTATTTATTTTTTGTGTTGATTAGATCTATACTACAATGCGACGATTTTAAAACTCGTTTCAGAGCGATGAACAAAAAGTACTTGGAATTTAATTTTGCACCAGTGCAAAATTATTTCAAGGGTGATATGGTAGTATTGCATCGATGCAAAATGATTTTCCATCGATGTAAAATGATTCCGAATGTGATTTGAGTAGTTTGCACCCATGCAAAAGGGATTTGTTGTTGGTTTCAACAGTGATTGACCTTATCATATGTAAGTACTTTTTTGCATAAAAAGGAGATACATCAAGTGAGAACCACATTTACAACTCTCTGCATTATTTTTTGTATCATTTTTTATATTTCCAAACCCGCATCCAAACATGGATATGAACACAAAGATATACCTAAATTGTTGCTTCCTTAATGAAAATTCTAATATTAAGAGACATGACAACATATGACGGTAATAACAAAGAGCATTAGTAGGGCAACCTAACTTAATTTGTGTCGAAGCTAAACTTAACCATTAAACAAATTGTCCACATGTTCCTCACCCAAGGCCCAACTTATCAGCCAAATTAATGGGTTCTGTACAAGCCTGTGTGTCCATTGCTCCATATACTGTACTAGAGAACCGACCCATTAGCTAATTGGATCCACGTTTCTCACCTGGGACTTGACCTTTCAACCGAACAAGTCGAGTTGGAGTCTAATATATTCGATCAGGTTCGATTAATATTGACACCCATTGTAATAACCAGCCAAGATGATTGGCAATTAAAGATGGTCTACATTATAAATAAATGTTGCACTTCTATCCTATCACGTGATACATCATAAAAACTTATGTTTTAATCTTGCTTTACATCTTAAGTTGCCATGCACAATCTAGCTAGAAATGATGTAGAATTTTAAAATTAGGTTCCACAATATGGTGAACCTATGGTGACCTGAGCAATATGGCTGTAGCTTTTTTTTTAATGACTCATAATCCTATTGGCTAAGCTATAGGTGAGTGCAATCGCCCGAAATGAGAGGGGACTCTGCTGCCTCCTCACGATCTCTCTCTTTTTTTCTCTGTTTAACTCTGACATCTAAATTCCCAACTTTGTAGGAGAATGGATGTAATTAGAAATATTTATAGGGACATGGATGTAAAAACATCAAAGAAGAAAAAAAAGACCACTTATACCTGCATATGTACACAATACGACACGTGGGTGATGTCCAGATGGATTAGGGTAGAATCGAATATGCCAGGTGGCTTGCGAAGAGCCCAGGCGAACCACACATCCTCTCTTCCAATTCTATGCCTTGTTTAACGTAACGTACATTTGTTCGAGGTACCGAATACACGAATGTGGGTTGGTTGAAAGGAGAGGGTGGTTTGTGAGTTGAGGGCATTCGCAACGAGTCGCAACACAAAACATGAGGACGTTGAGCCAGGTGGTGCCCGCTTTAGGGTAGGAGCATAGGAAGAGATCAGAGGGTCTAGCCACGAAGTGTTGCTGAGCAACCATGATCCTGGGGACCAAGAAGCTTGGGAACCACTAGCCCTGGTATTGGCATTGACTGTTGGGAGGAGGGTCTAGTACTGTTGGTGGTGGAATAAGAGTACTGCTAGAGGTGATCACTTCTTGGTAGGTTTGGCTTACATATGTTGTTGGACATGGTGGCCTTAATTAGGAGAGTGGGAGACCATCATATATATATATATATATATATATATATATATATATATATATATATATATATATATATATATATAGCTAAAAAAACTTTCAATTGCGGGGCACGCAAGTTCCTTCCTTGTGCCAAGCAGGTTTCAGGCAATTTTATACAAATTTCTTCTTTCTATGGGCATTTGTGCAGCGTTAATACGCGGGTTAGTTTTGTGATTAATTGTGTGGTGGCATGGGTATCAGGAGCAGGAATTAATCCGACTAGAATTTGGAATGACCCATGGGAGCTCAAAGATTGAAATGACAGGTTCTACGTTTTGAGTAGTCTAAGGGCCATGGGCCATGGGCCCAATAGATTCATCTAATTCCATAAGTTGAAAACAATAGGCCCAGTGGGCTACAGAGTTTTTAATGGAGGATCCAGAGATTATGATAAACCAGAATAAAAGCAGGGAATAGAAACCGAAAACACAAAGGTGAAAATATGAAGGAAAAAACACAGCATCAGTCCAAGTGAAAATCCATTTTTAATCAAGAAATCCCAGTAACCGAATCTTCGGATCGTGGGTAATTAGTAATTACCACGAAAAGGCATAACTGTGTGGTTTGGCTGCCTTTCTTATTTTCATAGCTTTATCTGCTCTTGTATACTATACGTGAACGCGTGTATTCCATCTTTCTAGAGTCATGTCATGGCATGCATGTGATAGTAAATTCTACCATATACTCTTTTTACAACTCCCAGGAAAGGCAAGAGTTAAGCATCTCTTAAGACGTCCTCTTTGGATGGGTCGGGATTGTTCAGTTTGGGTTGACCAAATACTCACCCATTACCCAAACGATTTAAATCATATTTGGATCGGTTCAGGTTAAGTTTGGATCGATTTGAAAATTCTAGACATGCTCATTAACAAATGATCATTTTTTGTGTCAAATACTTTGCAACATGATAGCTAATTAATGTTTCACTCATCGTATAAAAAATTAAATATAATATATAATTATAAAAAAAATTTCCTAAAATATATATCAATATCATTTACAAATCACTCAATTCAATTATTTGAGTTATGTGAATATTTAAGTTACATATATTAGATCTATCAACAGATCCAAAATTCAAATAAATTTTATGATTTGGATCTTAATCCAATCCATAACTCAAATAACCTAAATCAAAGAACCTACTTCTAACAATTTGGATGAATTATTTGGATTGACCCATATTATGACTGCCTCTTTATCTCCCTTATCCCAAAAAAATATTGATTCTGATATTGAAAGTATTGCTTGAGATTCGGCCTAGAATTTTCAGTTTGTCGACCATTTGTTTGCAAATAATTAATGGAAAAAATTCAGGTTTTTTCATATACTTCGTGTATACAACTGTATGCATTATGCACATTTCTGTGTACGCGTGCGGTTGCATTTTTGCAAATAAATAATTCAAATGCCACATAATTCCTTTTCAGTGACATTTTGCAGCAGATCTACTCCATCGATATCCGTATGCCTCTGCATCACAAATTGAGTTTTGGTTTAGCTTGCTTTGAATCTTTGAGTGAATGCCGTGTACCAAAAGACCTTTTAACCCAACTTTTAGCTGTTACATGGTTTTATTTTATTTAAAGACTAAATATTTATTAATCGGGGGAACAAAAATGATAACATCGTATGAGGGTAAGGGAGAAGTAAATCTTACATCCTTTGAAGAAGGAAAAACTAACTTTTTTTTAAGAGGGAAAACTTTAAAATCATCCACCGTAAAGAAAATAAAAGGGAAAAAAATAAATAAAAAAGAAGTACCTTAACATCATTTTCAATGTAGAAATAAACTGCACCATCGATATCATCGACGAACTGTGCTAACGGTTAATGGATAACCAGATCGACTCCAACCTAACACCCGATCGTGGTGAGTCCAGCATCAATGTGACCCCATTCTTCAAAAACGATGTCAATCGGGGTGAAGGTGAAGCAGAGATGAAGATCGACATTTAGCGGAGGTCCACCACGTGAGTTCACTCGACAATGATAGCACCATCGCAGCAACCAAACGATAATGCCACCACCGCAGCAGCAATGGTCACTGCTACTACCTCACTAGGCGGTGAGACCACCGCAACCTCCAGCACGCTTAGGAGGACGACCAGAGGCGAAGGATACTCGAGCCGCAAAGAAGCCATCATTTCGTGCAAAGCCCTTCCCACATTGAAAGGAGGGGAGGGAACTAGGGAGGGCGGCCGAGGCAATCAGTGCAATGACCGATCGGAACCCCAGCAAAGAAGCTAAATTTGGGGGTCGGTCACTAACATGAGGCGGGGGGGAGGGGGGGGCGCTTGGGGAGGAAGTGAGGATAAGAAATGAGCATATATCTTAACAAAAGTACCAATATTGGTTACATAGTTTTATTACTCACCCGAATATGGTCAAACGATGGGAATTCCTGACTTTGGCTGAAGAAATCCTAATGCGTGTGAGAGGATAGCCAACCCTTTCCCAATATACCAAATTTTTTGGTGAAAGAAGGTAAAGATGAAGTTATTTAAGGAGGAGGAAGGCTTCAAGGCGAAGATCATTGTGAAATCTTAGAAAAAGCAAAGGATATGAAGGAAAGGGAGTTACATTTGGATATGAGCATTGAATCGGTGATTCAAAGGGAACAATTGAAAAGTTCTCGTAGGGATGAACACTATGCAATCCAGAGTATGGATTGCGAGGAGTCTCCATAACTCAAAAATAATGAGTTTTAGATCCGTGAATGATTCCTCTGCAAGTAATAGGTAGAACTCGAATGCAAGTAATAAGTAGAACTCGAATAATATTTCCTTAATTTCATTCATATTACGCTTTGCTAGTAGTAGGTAACGTCACTTTCTTTCGTTGCTGCATCCCGCTTTGATTTTTGATTTCAGGTTATTTTCGATATTCTGTTAATCCTTGGAGGTCTTCAGCAAAATCTTGCATTTAAATCTTTTAACCAATGGTTCAGATGTATTCTACTTAAAAACAGGAAGAATAAGGTGGAAGAAACAAAGGTAAGCATGCCTGATGTTTGTCTAGCAAATTATACCAAAATTATGTCTTCTCCTATTTAAAATTAACAAATTTTTAAAACCATCCATAGTGTCTAGCAAATTATGACAAAGTATGCAAAAATTAAAGATATCATGAATAGTAAGAAGCTATACCTGTGGAGGGGACTTCAGATCCTTAACGTAATGCAACATGGGATGCTATTTGACGCAGCAGCCTGAAGGAAGTCTGGACGGTCACATTGACTTGTGGACGAGAGGTGGAAGTGTTGTGGATATTGGAATATACCTTTTATTCTACAAGTTCAAAATATCTGGAAGTTGATTATATAGTTTGGATTAACATGGCCCTCATCCAACTCCTTTTTCAATAGGTTGACCAAAATATAACCCAATCCAAGTCGTCTTAACTCCTAACAAAGCAACCTGACCTGATTGTGTCAGCTTGGGTTGGATTGCATGCAGCTACCAGACCTAGCTATATGCACTCCTATTATTTCCAACTCTTTTTGATAGGAAATTTCCTATTTTCCTCATCTAAAAAGAGTAAATCTTAAGGTTTCTTTTTTCAGAAAGAATTAACTGGAGAGTATTATGCATTGTCTTAACCAAAAACCCACATTCGGAAAGAAGTAAATGTAGAGAGACACATTCTCCTTATATAAGTTTTCTTCATCATCCTCAATGCCTGCAAACAACTTAGATAAGTGGTCAAAGCAATGTGTCTTCATTATCTGATCTATTGATTCTTTGGGCTATGATGTTCTTCAGTTGGAGAAAATTTAAAAGTCATTTTTTTCTAAATTAAAGATTTTTGTGCAAGTCACTAGCCTTTTCCCTCTGCCCAATATCCTTGTACCTACAGGCATTGTGTTCATCTAACTTGCAGACTCCTGGTAAATTAAAGAAGAAGGGAGTGATAGGGCTGATCTCTTGTTAAAGGAGCCCTTTGGGAAGATGACCCAAATGTCATTACATCCTTTCTAGTAAGATTGGCACTAAGCCTCAAAACTTTTTAAGCAACATGTCAATTGGAACTCTGGTGAATCAACTGCGTATTCCAATATCCATTGGCTTCAGTTCGATCATCGACAAGCGTTGTTGAGATAAGATCCATGAAAGCCTAAGCCAGAAAGATGCATAGGTAAAGCATTATCATGCCAAGCTAGCTTTGGGACAATAAATGCCCTTCTGTCATTTTCGTAACCCTCCCAAAGGCATCAATTGAGTTGCACAATATAAAATGAAGAGATTGGTAGCTCTTAATTAGGTGGAGATGGAAAGTAGGGAAGAAGACATCAAGGGAATTATTCTACTTGCTCGAGAGAACAATTGCAGCTAGCAATCGCAATCTCCTTAAATAAGCATGTCTCCCATTTCCAATGGTGAGGCATCCAAGATATATAGGTTTCTTCATGATACTAAAAGAGAATGAAAAGTTGGTTTTTTTGTTAACAGTCGTGGGTATTCTGACTTGGCTAAATTGTTTACGCCGTGGGTTGATTGCCTCGAATGTGGTTCGTGTCGATGTCTTCTTCTAAGATTGCTTGGCTAGAGGAGGTGCCAACTAAATACATGCAATTAAGAAGAACCTTTGGATGATCCCTACCCAAAGATGAATAAGATGTGCAGTGCATTTTTAGGGTGATGAGATTAGAATTCGGTAGGCAATTGGATCTGCATTAATCTGATTTCGACAAAACGTGACACCCTAGCAAAACTCAATGCCTGATATTTTTTTAGGGAACTGACAATTGAACAGGCCCATGAACCATATGTGTCTAGATCCAACTGGACAGGGCTTGACACCATGGATGTACTTGGTCCCCCCTAATTAATTCAACTTGTAGCCGACCATTGTCATTAGCCCCCTTTTCTCCATCTAACCCCATTCATTTTTCTTTATTTGCTTCGGTAAGTTCAGGTGAGGGGAACATTCGGACAGACATTCAGGTTTGGATTTATTAGTATGGGTCCTTTTGCCAAATTTGGAACTGTCATGCCTTATCCTCGAGCTATTACGATCACGTTTTATGACAAATTTGACTGTGGTTAAGGTTTGGCTTCACATACGTGATGCAGATTTGAGTTCAAAGTTGAGAAAGGCAACTATAATAATTAAATGGGATATTTACATCGATGCTCAAATAAACATATCTGATTACATCTGTACTCCGACAAATTTACTAACCAAATATACTTATGCCCCTAAGTTAACTTTCCATCGATTAGAGGGAAATATTCTAGAGAATATTTCTTTAGCGCCATTAACTTTAATAGCATAATGTTGCGGTCGAAAATCATCATATTTAGGAAAATATCAAGTTGTAATATAGCGACGAAAATAAATACGATAATTAAATTTATAATACTCGAAAAATCGTAAGTTCCGAGATCGTTCGTAGGGAACAAGTGTAATAAATCAATCACTAATCATACTAATAAGAAATAATGCAAGTATATCAATCAACTAAAATGACATTCAATAAAAGCAATAATATGCCTCAAGAGTTAGGGACAAAAAGAATATAAAATAAAGGACTAAAAATGGTGATTGAAATCACCAATTAAGCCCTAAAATTAAGCATAAATCCCAATCAATTTCTCAACAATACTCTTCAACCACTTAACCAAGAATATCCACATCAGACCAATTGTTAATAAACCCATGGTAATCTTCAACCAATGTCAAATGTCCGAGGTCAAGGTCAGATGCCTTAACCTTCAAAGCCTCAATACCTTTCAGAAATTTGCCTAAGTGTTAGGCGAAGGCACAAATCTCGAGGAGTAACAGTGCAAAACCACCCCCCACCGTCCTCAGAAACCTTTTCTCTTTCCTTTTCCAAACTCAAGTATAAGTATACAGGTGAACAATAACCATATAATCGGGTCGAGAGGTCCAGGCTCGCATGCATGGGTCTCGGGCGAGGGTGCGTAGACACATGCAGATGAGGGGACCTCCCCCCCCTCGTGCGTACTAAGGCAGCTGGGTATCCCACACAATGCCTATTATACGCCTTCAAGAGCTCGTCAATCCCTGATGTGGGACTAAATTCCCTATGGCAGCCGTGGAGAAGCATGGCTCAATTTGGTCTGTTGCTACCGATGCTTCGCCTAATTGAGGGTATAGAGATGACCCTGAAGTTGTTCCACATCGATTGCGAGTGGGGGCAAGACCGGCGATGGCTGGAGACAGAGATGATGACTGGCGATGGCGAAACACCTGCGACAAGAATATGGCCCTAGAGCTGGAATTAAGCACACACGAAGGTACGATGCTACTCGCCGGATAAAAACCCTAAGGTGATTGGAGGTGCGAGTGGTCGAAGGTGTGCAACGGAGAAGCTCTGATGAGCTCCGGTCAGCGATGATGGAGGAGGGTGATGGTGTTGGTGAATGGTGAAATTGAGGAGCTGGGAAGCTCCGTGGTGGCAAGGCAATGTTGATGGTGGTGGTTATGATGGGTGTAATGGGCGGAGGTGTGCCAGTGATGGAGGTGGTCGAAGATGATGTAGCCAACATCAGGGAAGACAGAGGAGAGGTAATTAGGAGCCAAGAAGCTCCAAATTCGTAATTGAGGGAGAGAGAGAGAGAGAGAGAGAGAGAGAAGCCCTATACTAATTGGGAGGAAGGAGGCGAGGGAGATGCTGCCAGAGGTACATCGAAGTAGAGGAAGACAATGAAGCCACCGAAGCAGAAGAAAGGGCTAGAGAGGCCAAAGCTTCGTGGGAAGCTTCGCAGACGCTTGACGAAGAAGATCCCTCTGCCTATTGTACGTGGCAGAATTCCTTTGCCTATTATACATGGCAAAGGGCGATGATGAGGTTTCGAGGAGCTCCGGTGGTGGTCCTCTCTGCCAATGAGGAGGAAGATTTTCAAGGGAATTCCGGCGAAGACTACACAAGAAAGCACTTGGGAATGCGTTGTGCTTTAAATAGGACCAGCATTGAGCGAGATTAAGCCAATTCAGACTCATTTGGCAAGTAGCCAGACCGACTTTTAAATTTGGGTTTCCCAAGATCGCCGATGGAGAAATTGGGGGCGATCGATGTCGTGACAAGGCTTGAATGATCAGTTGTGATCTAAGGAACAAATTTGCCAAGTTTGGCGATTTTAGATTGAGGTTTCTTCGATTGATTCCTTAATTGAATGTCGGTGATGAGAATTTGAAGATCCTGTTCAAACGATCATAGCGGCAAGGACTATTTTGAGAAAAACAATGAGAAGTTAGGATCCTAATGGAAAGGATCTGAAAATCTAGGGGTACAAATGTGAGAAATAGAGTTTTTAGGGGTTAAAATGCAAATTATGTCAAAATGGACTCTGATTGGGCCTAAATTTTGGTTCTAACCTAATTTATACTCAAGGAATCTAATGGTGAACTTGGATTTAAGTTTTGACCATGTTTGATTGGGTAAATTGCATAGAGGCCTAAATTATGGTAAATTCTCGTCTGAAACTCTGTTCTACGTCAAAATGGGTTCATATGGTCAAATCATAGGTACCAAATCACTTAGAATATTTTTAAATAATTTTTAGGAGGTTTAGATTAATTTTATCTTAATCAAAACCTTTTCAATTTAAGTAGGGTTGATAATTAAGATTTTTAGTACTGTTTTCGACCTTGAAATGCGTAAAACCTTAATTCAGTCATTGTAAATCTACTTTTTAGTCTTTATGATCAATTGACCTTTAATTAACCTTTAAGTAACCCCCTGGTTAATTTTCATTTGTGCTAAACTATTAAAACAATAGAATTAACCATGTTTTCTTGTTTTCTTCTCAAATCAAATCAGCGTGGAATTATGACCCTCAGATAATCAAGTAGGAGCATTTACCAGTTGAATTTGACTAATTATGGTTAGTTAGAGCCCATGATGGTGTTATCATCACATAACGTTTAAAAATTACATAAATATCCTTATGATTTTTTTTCATCCTTTTCCCTCCAAAAAAAACAAGGAAAAGAAATGAAAAAGCCCTTCATCATTAGGGTTCAAACTTTGTCATGACTTCTTTGCCCTCCAAACGAGTATGGAGATGCTAGGGTTCCCCCCAAAAGACTCCAACTTCAAGCAACAACAACAAACCAGCAAGGGAGATGTAACGACCCGGTTCCCGAGTCCCTACGAGACACGAGAACCGGACCGACTCGATTAATCCCAAGACCTAGTCGTCCAACGAGGAAGTAACCAAAAGACAGTAAAATAAACCACATTCAGCATGAATATAACTAACAGTAAGAAAGTACAGCAGTAAGGAAAGAAACTACTACAGTAGGTACCACCACAACAGTAAAACAGCATTTATCATATAACAAGAACTGCAGGTAAAGAAGGTACAGCGGAAACAAAAACTACTCACTAGAACAGAAACAAAAGGGGTACAAAAAGGCTGTGGTAACTCTACTGGACCCTACTCGGCCCAGCGTCCTCTGCAGTCGCTGACCCTGGCTGCTCAACACCTGGTCCTGAAAAAGGTAACGAGTGTAACACGTCAGCAAAACGCTGAGTAGAGTGGCAAACTAACTAAAGGCAACAGTAGAGTGTACAGTAGCTGTTATGTTCTATTACTTCCTTTATTCACATCTTTCAATTTTTCTCACTATTTCATTTATTTCTCAGGTCTTTTACTTGATCTCGAATGTCCTCGTGGGAACGATCTTGATTGCAGTCTTTTCCAAAAGTAGAAGTAGCACGTGGTGCTCTCCTGGCCGGGAGAGTCCCCCGTGGTGATCCTACCCTCAGTCAACCACCCCAAGGTCACTGACAGACGTAACGGTGACTACGGCACGCGCGATAAACGCACAGGTAGCTAGCCCGCACTGGCACGCGGTCAGTCGTTTCCGTTAATGGGTGCGCCCAAAGCACAGCACGGAACCAGGGCAGAGCCCTCTCAGTAACAGGGGTCCAACCCCTCCACAGTAACCAAACCGGGGCCTTGCCCCTCCACAGTCCGCGCACCCTCGCCTGACTACCCTGGTTTGCCCTAGTGGGCCTAACAAGTCGGTGAAGGAGGCTAGCAGAACCCCGGGGCCCGTGGGGTAGCTAGTACTCTCCTAACACTACTAGCTCTCCTCGGTACTACGTACACGAGGGCCAACAAGTCGGTACAGAGCGGCCAATCCTAACCCCGGGTCCCTGGGGCGGCTGGCCCCACTCTGCACTAAACAGGTACAGGTACTTCCCTTGGTACTGCGTACCCAAGAGACAGTACAAACTACATCTCAGTTCCATTCCTTTTTCTTTCCAGGAGTTCCACTCCTAATTCCCCGTAGGGTTCCAGCCCTTTATCTCAGAACATCATATGTTTCACTTTCCAGATTCACGTTCTCAAAATCCATGATCTCAAACATGTTTCTTTATTCATAACAGGCAACTGTTAATTCAAATTACAGGCAGCTTTATATTCCTTTCCATTTTTCCAAGACTGCAGTATTATACGTTCCACTAGTTTTTCCATCCTAAGATTCATGCCACATCCTAGGATCTAGCATACAACTAGTTTTCCAACCCTAGGATTCATGCATCACCTAGGAGCTATCATTCCATACATTTCTCATTCCTAGGATTCATGCAATGTCCTAGATTCTAGTTATGGTTTCATACTTTAACGGATTTTATTAATAACTTAAGCCACTCTACCAGGTACAACGGGAGTAATGGGGGCGTGATCGGGAATCCCGCGCGCCTCCGCGACTCTCAAGACTACAACCGAACGAGGTCCTATCACAAGGATCAAACACAAGGAGTGTCTTAAAACAGTGTATAGCTACTGTAGACGAGTAGAGGAATTAATTCTGAAAAGAACGCAACTCGAATCGCGGAAAACGGAGCCCGAACGGGCCGTAAACGGGTCGAAAAAGATGATACTGTGCAAAATCAGACGTCTGGAACTCCCTCCAGACGTCTTAAACGATGGATCAGAGAATTTACCTATTCAGCGTGGTTTCCCAGACGTCCAGAAGTCTGCAGGGACGTCTGCCTAGATCCCAGACGTCCGATGGTCACTCAGGACGTCTGGAGGTCACTCCCGCCGTCTGGTACAACTTACAGACGTCTGATTCGCAAAGGATGGCGAATCAGCGAACCTGCGCACAGCCAACCCCCTCCCTCAGTACGGTCAGTCGACAAGAAGGAAGAAGAAGGCGGAAACTCACCTTTCAGACGTCTGTATGACCTTACAGACGTCGACCTTGCCGTCTGGATATAAATCCAGACGTCTGATTCTGGAAATTTTTCCAGAATCAGGGCCCTGCTCGGCCTCCGCTCGCGACGCCGCCCGCGTCGAACCTCGCGCGTCTGCTGCTCAGCCCGCAGCAGGTCCCTCTCCGCGTCGCTCCGCGCCCCCTGCGCCCTCCGCCAGCCGGCCAAGCCGCTCCGGCGAGCTCGCCCCCACGGCAGAGCTCCGCCCTCGCACGCCGCACCTCCGCGCTCACTGCGGCCGCCGCTGCCGCCCTCGCGTCCGCTCGCTCTCGCGCACAGGAAGGAGAAGAAGAAGAAGGCGGTGGAGACGGGAGGGGAGGCGCGCCCCTTTTTAAGGCCGCGCGAGGAGAGAGAAGGTGGTCGCAACGCGCCTGCAGCCGTAGAGAGAGAGAGAGGAATCGCAGGTCTGCACGCATAGGCGCGCAGACGAATCTCCCGTGCGAACATAACTGTTCTCCAGACGTCTGGAAACGATCCCGGACGTCTGGTCAGACGTCTGGATGTGATCCCAGACGTCTGGTCAGACATCTGGGCCACCTCCCAGACGTCTTAAAAGGCGTCTGGGGCACGCGTTCGTTACAGGAGAGACCCACCACCCAACCCCTCCATGCCCACCTCCTCTTTGCAGAGATGTGGCAGCGATGGCTTCTTCCCCAAGGCCTTCCCTATGGATCCCTCAAGCCACCATGCACTATGACACCGCCATCGCCTTCTCTGAGACCAACGAATGGGTGCACCCCTTCCAACCACTTCTGCTGACCACCATGACAAACTAGCTCTAGTGAACAGGTTAGCAAGTTTGTATGAAGATCTAGAGGCAGAGGAGGGAGATGAAGAGAACGCCCACCAACAATGAGAAAATCGGCCCAATCCGACATTCGTGGTGCTACCTACAAGTCGAGGAAGATGGATGATTTAGACGACACCACGTAGCGCCATCATAGCCGCCCAACACCACTAGCCTTACCCTTCTCATCAAGTAGCTCTTAATCTCAGCAGTTGGATCTTCATCCAACAGCTAAGAGCATGCTATCGGCAAAACAAAAACACGACACAAGTTGAGCCACGGCGCATTGGTTAATGCCTTGACACACTAGCAGCAGACGTGTGTTTGAAGCTCCCACCGTGGATTTAATCGACTGAAGTGGTGTAGGTAAAATTCAATCGTTGATGCGGAAGCATACGGTGGGGAAAGCAGCGACGTGGTAGCACCGGATGTGCATGATGCGCGCACGCAAGATCCGATGCATGATCATACACGCGAGGGGGGGCGTAATTCTTAAGTCGTCTGGATGAGCTCTCCACCGTCTGATTTCCTTCCTCACATGCAATCAAGGGCACCTTAACTGTTGATGACGCGATGGACGGTCAACAGCATTCCTTGATGTGACATCTGCAGTCTTCCTCAGCTCCAATGGGAGCACAACTCACTCCAACAATGCGTAGTGAGGTCCAGCATAGTAGCGCACGTGAAAGGTTGTCTAGCACTGTCCAGCCGCCTCCAGTGCGGTCCAGTGTGCAAACTTGCCACATTTTGCCCGACCAAGCCCTTTCCTATGCTTATATAAAGCCCTACACACACACCCTTTGGAGGGCATCTCTTCTTATCTTCTACTAAGCACGTTTCCACCTCCATAGAGCTCCAAAGCGTGTTCCTAGAGCCACCGACAGAAGTCCCTCCACCGTTGTGGCTGCCTCGACGCCCCTTCCTCTTCTCACATTTAGCTTATAGTTTTCTCTAGCTGTAGTTTATGTTTTTTTAAGCATTTGTCTAATTTTACTCATTACAATTGTAAGATAATTTTTAATATTCAACAAAGTAGATTTTGATATCCAAATTGATGCCTTTTTCTCTTATAAGTTAGGTTCTATTTACATCATCTTATGCATTCCTTTAAATTGCTTCATCATGTCTTCTTTTTCACGTATAGTTAACAATCACCATACTATTCTCATAAATCTCTAACTTTACCGCACTCTCTCTCTCTTTCTTCTCTTTCACGCAAGTAAGCGCAATCACCATGTGACACTAAAATAAGTGACTAATTGATCCGATTTCTGCTTTCCTGTGTTCGACACTCGTACTCACCGTTCGATATTCTTATTAAAATTGATGTCATAAGCACATATTACAACGCATAAACTACATTGACGTATTTCTTAACGTCATGGGGATGAGCTTTTAGGAGGATCAAGGGAAGGGGAGGGTGGTGGCTACAGGAGAGGAGGGGTCGGAAGAGGAGGGTAGAGGATGGGTCAAGGGAGGAGGGTGAATGGAGAAGGTGGTGGGGTGGGAATGGTGGAAGTCAAGGGCAAAGGAGGTGGCGGCTATGGGGGAGGAGGAGGTTAGAGGTGGTGGTAGGGATGGAGGTGATGGTTGTTGGAGGAGGAAAGTGGTGGTATTTTTGTTTTCTTTTCTTAAAAGGTAACTCAGTCCATATATTGGTAGAGAGCCCATTTGCAACACATAATTTGGCTAAGAAGGCTCTTCCTTTCCATGCTTAATCTTCGCAAATACTTCGTGAGAAAGGTGGTATTTATGTTGGTTACTTTCCTAAGTCCTAATCCTCCCAATCCTTTAGGTTTAGTAATTGCCTTTCACAACTTTAAGTAGAGATGTCATCATTTGTTCTTGTCAAAACCCGACTAAAAATCTTTTGCCAAGTGATCTATCATCTTGCAAGTTCATGTTGGGAATTTGTTAACCACTATTAAATGCACTCGAATATATGAGAGAGAGATATATCTCAATCAAAAGTAAAAAAAAAATAAAGAAGCATAAGTTACAATATATTTTGCAATATGTGGAGTTAAAGAATGTCTATTGTATATGGAGGTTTCGATCGGTGGTTTTAATTTTCTACCAGTGAAAATTAATTTTCATATGTTAAAAATTACTTTCCAAATGAAAAAAATTATCTCCCACAAATGTAAAGGTAAAACACACCATTATATTTTTATTTTCAGTTGATGCATTTAAATCGTCTATTTAGTTTTCAATTGATATATTTTACTTTTCAATCGATGTATTTTAAATTTCAATCATTATATTTTAATTTTCAATTAATGTATTTTTCATTTTTTTTTGTTGAATAGAGGAATCAGTAAAGGCTACACATTATAAAATATTTTAAAACCCATGTTTCCCGTTCGCAACCCAATCAAATTTACTCAACTTGCTTGAGGGAGCTTTGATCCATTCCGTCCCGCTCCCCTCAACTCAATGGAAGAACGTGTAGGATTTCTCCATGTTGAACTTTTTAACTTAAAAATGTGCATTAATAATATAGGAGTCAGAGTACGTAGCTTAGTTGCCTCCAACGTTGCATCTCCAAAGAGCATAGTGTCGTCAGCCAACATGAGATGTGTAATTGATGACGTGCCTCGCTCAAGGGAATGGCTGTGGAGATCTAAGTAGTGAAGCGCTGTGGTAAGAAACCTAGCTAGTTAAAAACTTAGTGCAAAGTATAAAGTGAAAAAGGTGAGTGGACATCCCTACCTAAATATAATACAAGTTGTGTTTATCATCCAGCCTCATTTTGTGACATCTAAGCTAGTTAATTATATTTCCAATATCGAAAATGATGTTAGGTTTTTTTTTTCTATTTTATTTTTTTTATAGTGGATGATTTTTGAGTTCCTTCCTCTTGAGGAGGCTATTTTCTCCCTTGTTGAGAGATGTAGAATTTTCTTCTCCACTGCATCCTTATGTTATTTTCACTTTAATCTTAAAAAAAAATAAAAAAGCTAGTTAATTATATTTTATTTTTTACTAAGAGAGCTTTTATTAATGAAGTTGAAAACCATACAAATGATACAAGATGAGGAAAGGACACACCGACATTCCCCATTGGAAAGATAGAACCAAAATGGAATATCGACCCAAGTTTAAAATAAAAAAAAAAGAAACATCACAAATATGGAAACCAAATATCAAGCGACAAGTCAACCACCGCATCATGTCCTTACATATGATAGTGCTACTGGAAAAAATTTTCTAGCAATCAATGCTAACGAGAAATTCAGCAACAAAGTTGTGCACCAGAAAGAATCCGAGCACTCTCGATCATATGAAGTACGGTGACAAACATAATCCCCAAATATACACCCCCACTTGAGGGAACATCAACATCCCCTAGAGGAAAACAAAACCAACAACAATAATAGAAGAAAAAAAACCTTAACCAAAATTGGTCGAACTAAAAATGAAACAATAACAATGAGCAAGACATGACCAACGTCCACCTGAGATTAAAATGGAAGCCCACCTCGGCAGCCACGTCGCCTACACTGGATCGCTTCCAACGACAACCTAGCCACAGCACCCAGAGCAAGCCTTCCGATCGTCGACCCATGCACTGTGGCCACACAGAATCCGACCAAGAACAGCGACGCAACTACCGGTGAAAGTACCAATTGCCACTTCCGCCAGAGCCTGGCACCCCGCTTGCCAACAACCCCTGCAACAGACAAGGACCTCACCGAAGCACTGTCGCTCCCACCAGCCTAACTTTGAGCAAGAGACACTCGCCGCCACTGACAACGCTGACCGTAGCCACACCTCACCACCACGCCTAAACTCTGCCACGCCCCGCTACCAAATCTATGCAAGTCATCCTCGTCACCGGTGGAGAACCCAAAAATGTGAAAAAAGTAAACAATCAGAGGAAGGGGATCCGATCAACCCCAAACAATTGGGATCCACTGTAGACACGCTCCTTTTTTCTCCGCAGAAAAGGAAAGAACGAGGAAGGAGCACCCGACGAGAGTTTTCTTTTTTTTTTTCTAATTTTGACAGTGGAGTTCTGTGATCCACAGCTATTTCACCAGCTAATATGTTAATTACAGAAATGGTGGCCCATTAAATGAGGTGCAGCTAAATATTTGGGACTCTTGCCGGCGTCCCGTCCAATGGTTTCATGGACCCATACGGCCATACCTTTTTAGAGTATTAAATGGTAATTAATGACTTGGACATAAGCTATAGGATCAAGAAACGGGTAGTTGTCACATTATTGAGGCAAGGTACCATGCATGGAATTTAGAGAATGCCTAAGATTTTAAGTAAATAATTGAAATTCAAGTGGCACATATGATATCTCCATTCCATATTTCGATCTTCGCTTTGATGGTCTCAATTCATATCACTTTATTTCTTTATTTACTTTTCAGCGGAGTGCTCAAAATGCCAAGAAATTTCGTTCACTCAGGAGTGAGCAATATTTAACCTATAATGCAACACAAAACATTATAGCCAAAACAAAAAAACCGTGAAGTTTAAGGACGTACCATCACTGAAAGAAATGATAATTCAGAAAAATGGATGACACTTGCAACTCATGCAAAATCGAAGACCAGTCCTTAGATAGCTAAGCAATGCTAACAAGGTTTGTTAATTTTCTTCGAGAGATTTGAAAATTTATGAAATCAAAATAAAATGGAAAATAGTGCCAAAGAAATGAGGAAGAAAATAAGAAAATCAGTTTATTTTCTGTTTAGTTTTAGAATAGTGGCAAAAGCTTCATCCATGATTCCTGCACTTATCTGTGCCTTGATGGTGCATGGTTTGTAGAGCAAATGGCTAAAACTTACGCATCATGCTGTCTACTTGGTAAGATTATCCCACAACTTTCGTTGCTATGTTTGAAGATAACCACGACTTAAGTTATTCGTTGCAATTCTTTTCTAGAGTAACAACGATTATATAAACTCTTTGTTAGTTTCGTTGTGGCAACGGATAAAATCATTGCGACAATAGACAATTCATCTATATAAGCATCATTTATTTTGTACAATACATATGACTTATTTGAAGTAATCCAACGTATATCCATGGAAGCTTTCATCTATGATAACATGGCATTTCAATCGGTGCATGAAATCAAGTTGGTTTTTTCCTCATTTCATATACATATTCTTTGACAAAAACTGAGCTCCAAGGATGATGGTTAAGCGTGGGTTATCCCACTTTTGTTCTTCGCAATAATGGCAAAAATGATGGAATATTCCTTGGTCCACAAAGTGTTGGGCATAGGCAGATTCCTGGATCTCCAAGATTTAAGTGGCATTCAAACCTTATTTTGATCTTTCTATTGGCTGGGTGCTTTGACTTTATTCTAGCTTAACTAGCTCAGCAACTTAATTAAGCTTGTTGATCAAATGCAAAGGTTACTTCTTTTTACTTTTATTGTGCTCCTTAGCTCGTGCAACATTTAGCTATTTGAAATTGTTCATGGTGAGAAGAATTCATTGAAAGTCAAGATACTTTTGAAATTTATTCCTTGCATTAGAGCAGGGGGGTTGGGGTACATATATGATTAACTTTAGGTCAAGATTAGTTCTATGTGACAATGATTTAATAGCAATTAATAATTCTCTTGCTATAAGTTGACCTTAATTATGAGTGGTTTTTGATGACGATACTTGCCAACCGGGTTGACTATTCAAGTTTGGACTTTGCGGTAAACATTTTCATGAAATTATATAAGAATTTTTACGTAGTTGTTATTGTAAATTTTTTAAATTAATTTTGTGCCACTAGATTGTAACCATTGTCATTAATGTCATTATAAAACTTACGCCGTTAATGTAAATGATATCACATTATCCCTCTGATAGTCCACTAACTAGGATTATAAAAAAGTTAACTTGAGTTAAGTTAAAAGTACTAATTTCAAGAGAAATAAATGGTGGTGATTTAATCTATCTTTAGATATTGATCGGACGGATGGGATTTGTTAGGGATCAATTATCTTCTTCCTCTTTCTCCTTCCTTCTTCCACTTGACCTGGAGGGTCAAGCAGTGACCGACAAGCTTAAAGAGGGAAAACTCAGAGACGATGGCTGTGAAGGCCAAGTGGGTCGATCTCACCGTCTCTAACACCACCACCACCTCCCTATGCCTCCTTCGGCTCCACCTCCCCAACCTGGGCCAGTTGTGGGAGAGCTCCTCAACCTTCTTCTCGAAGTAGATCTGCCAAAGGGTCATGGAGGCGTGGAGGAGGACTCACCCCTTTACGAAGAACCCCTAGAAGTCCTTGTCGCGTACGAAGGAGTCCATGAAGAGGAGGAATCCTGCGAAAGAGTCGGAGGTCTAGAGGAGGAGCTAGTCATGCGGGGTCAACTCCCGAAGCATCTGTCTTGCTTAAATGCTGCGATCACGCCCAAGAAGAGCATCATCAGCACCTCGCATGTTGCCACCAGTGCCGCCTGCACTCGGTAGATCACCGCGAATGCCCCGAGGACATGGGAAGAAGTACGAGAGGGGGATCAAGTCAAGTCAAGAGATTAGGTAAGAGGAGTGGAAAGATTAGATCTTGAAGGGTGGGGGAGGGAATTTGGGGAGGATTGGGGAAGGAGGTAGGGTCGGAGGCATGACTTGGGTGGGAGATTTTTTAGGATTTTTTGACATAGGGGGACGAGGAGGTGGATTTTAGAGAGATAAAAAGAAAGAGAGAGATTGGGGTGGGAGCCCAAGGTCTTTGGTAGGATATTTTTTTGTGGGTCGGATGCTTGTTATTGTTGTTGTTGTTGCTTCTTGTTGCTGTTGCTGTTGTTTTTGTCGTTGCTCATGCTTATTGTTGCTCATGCTGTTGTCGTTGTTCATGTTATTGCTTGTTGTTGATGTTGTTGCTTTTGTTGTTGTTGTTGTTGCTGTTAATGGAGCTTGCAGATGAGTTTTATCAAGGCGAGGATGATCCAATGTCGGAGCTTGAGAAACAAAGCTCTTACGATGCTTGGTGTGGGTGGAGAAGAGGTTGACAGTGAAAGAAACGTCTGCTAACTCAAATCAAACAGATCTTAACCCAAGCAGTATTTTTGTAAAAGGGTTATACTTTTCAATGATATTAATAGTAATAATTGCAACCCAGTGACATAAAATTAATTTTGAAAGTTTATAGTGGCATCTACATAAAAATCCCAAACATATATGTTGGCTTATTCGTGAATGTAAAATATGTTGGTGGGCATCATGCATTTGGCAGTGGTATAGAGGTTATATCGGGATAAAATACTATGGGGATAAGTAGAGAAGAGTATTTGATTGGGTAATGGAATAAATGGTGGGATAAAATGATTGGCATTATAATGTGATGTTAGTAAATATTTTTTTAATAATTAAAAGTAGGAGTTGAGTTTTTGTTATTTGATGGGAATTATTGGGAGTTATTGTGTAAGGACCAGTTTACTTCGAGTGCTAGGAAACTAGAGTTAAGAAATGCGAAGTTGGTAAACAATCCGAGAGCATTTAGGAAGAAGTTCTTTAGAGGAGAACTTGAAGGAAAGTTGCTTCGCTCCCTTTCATCCAACTGGGAACAAAAGGTCACTGCAATTGAAGTGGCCAATGAAGTTGAAGATTTAAAGATGGATGATCTACTTGGAACTTGATGGCTTATGAAGTTAAGATGGATCAATGAAGGAAAAGGCTTGAAGAAGATCCAAGGAACAAATTACTTGCATTCAAAGTCAACTTTGAGCCCAAACCTTCGACGAAGAAGAAGAAGAAAAATATGAAGGCACTCAAAGCTATTTGGGATGACTTGGATATAAGTTCAAGTGATGGAGATGAGATCACGTAGTTAGGTCTCATGGCAATTGAGACAAAGAAAAAGAAAAAGTGGTACCATCTTACACTTTAGAAGAATTACAAGATGCTTTAAAATAACTTTATGAACTTAGTAGATTGTTACAAATAACAAAAAAGAAATTAAAAAGTTCTTGTAGCTTTCTTAAGAATGAAAAGAACATTCTTATAAAAGAAAACACTACTCTTGAAATAAATTAAATCAAAATTCCTAAAGAGAATAGCTCTTTAAAGATAGAAATTTCTTTGCTACAAGGTAAAATAGATTTTGTGTAAGATCTACCTAGTCTTAAAGAAAACTAAAATAGGCTAGTTGATGATCTTGCTAAGATTGTTAAAAGCAAGGCTAACACAAATACAATTAAACCTAGCTTGGCACACACTAAGAAAGACTTTTATGCATCAAAGTCAAAAGGATAGAATCTAAGAAGAATACACTCTTAGATGAGAAATACTAACCCTAAATGATCCCAAAAGATGTAGGTACTGAAATGTTTATTGAATTCTTATCTTGTTGGTCATCAAAACACTCCAATAGGTCCAAGATACTATCTCAATGGGGTATATGAAGGAAGAGTCAACGTGATTGGACAGTCAAATGAATATGGAGAATGGAATCCATGCATTGAAGAAGAATCACCCACATTTGGTATCACCCTTAATTGGTATTTGAAAGTTAGTTTCCTTGTTTGGTAAATTTCTTTCGTTGTTTAAGAAAAAGAAATTAATTTTGATGATCTATTTAGAAGAAGAATTAAGATAGGGGGAATATATCATGTTTTAAATAAATAAAAAGGGGGAGAAAGTTTGTTAGGGAGTTAAAATTGTCATAATTTCTCCTAAAAAGGGGAGTTTATCATAGCAACATCTCTTTGAAGCAAGAATTAAGGGGGAGTTGTTGAAGTTTCTGATTAGAGAAATTTTTAGTTCATTTTGATAATGTCAAAAAAGGGGAGAATGGGCAAATAAATAAAATTATTTTTGTTATTAGTTTCATACCTTAAAATGTATTTTGTTTATAAAGTTTTATTATTGTCAAAAAGGAGATTGTTGACGCATAAGTACTAATGTATTTGATTTTGATGATAACAAAAACATATAAAGATTTTATGTTGTTCTTAAAGAAAGAAAAACAAGGATTAAAATAGCAGCAAAAAGAAAGAAAAGAGGAATACGTCTCAAAAGGGCTTAAGTTGAAGGCCAAGAAGAAAGAAGAAAAGGCTAGAAGCTAGAAGATCTTGTGTCGTATCTTCACTTCAATTATTGTATTTTATCTCTCTTATTTTTAGAAATGACGTAAAAGAGTCCAAGTGTGATAACCTGGTCCTAAACACCAGTTACATATCCTTAGGATACTTAGATAATCTTTAGACTTGGAAAGAAAACTACTACAGAAACATTATCCAATAATCAAATGTCCAATGCCTTTGTTAGAAGACTTAAAACTCCCAATAAGCCAACTAACCTTCTAATCAGACATCTCATCTAGTGACAGTTGGCAACCCAACGTTCACCTTAGGTTACCATACGACTAACATCAAAATTGGGCATCGCATAAGCCTATTAGATGTCCTAAAAGACTATCAGATGACACATAGCTACCTGTTGGACCTTGGAAACCTAAATTGAGAAAGATCTTGTGTCAGAAGCTCGAATCGTAAAATGATTCTCATATTAGATGTCCAACAATAGGATCAAACGTCATATAAGTTGACCAACACTTAGACCAAACGTCCTATCTCAATCTAGACCCAAATCCAAGAAACTTTAGCTACAGTAACAGATGACCAATCCTTGAGTTAGATGACTATTATTCTCAAATAAGTCATTTCATCACTTGATCAGACATCCCTTTAGCAAGTTTTTGTTGATCCCTTTCTAGTGCCTTTTTATCAGATGTCTAAGCATACCAAGATCAGACAACTGATAAGTCAATCAAATGTCTGACTTTGTATTTATAGTTGTAGATCTTTTTGCAATCTATTATGATTTCGAGAGTTATTAATCCTAACCACTACCAATCGTTATAAGGCCTCTCTCAACCTATCTAGAGCCTTCCTAACACCCCTATAAATAACCTATTGGCTCTCTATTGTCACACACACACATAGAACCTATTCTTCCCACTATTCTCAAAAATAGAGAAAATTATTCACCTGCTCTCTAAGCTTCCTATACACTATCAGAGAGCTCAAATCAATATAATGAGACTTCGATCTACTTCCAACAAAGGGAAGGTTTCTTAAGCTATAAAAGCTAGCATTTACATATACCTTGTGCCTCTATAAGGTTTTTATCTCTCCTTTTGTTTGTTGTAAGGGTGTTTAGGTTGTGGATTCCCATCTCACGGAGACAAAATTTCATCAATTTGATTTGGTGTGTGTTGTAGTTGAGATACACCACTCTTGGATTTAAAGCGGTGTGGTACAATGATTTTTTATTATTAAGCGATCAGGAAAAATCTTAAGTCGAAAAGAGTTAGGCGATGGTTTCTATCTGTTAAGGGTTTTCCACCTAAAAATATTTGTGCACTTGTGTTGTGAATTTTATTTGTGCATATGATAATGATTTTTTTAATGTTTTATCTGATTGCACTCTTTACACCCCCTTTAGTGAACTCACAATGACATCACCTCATCTCCTGTAAAAGAAATGACTAAAATAAAGCACATCTATTTACCATTAATCGAAAATGAAGGTTCAGGTTCAAAGGTTATTCAATGACAACACATTGGTCTAAAATTCTATACCTAGAAGTGACATCAACAAGGATGCTCAACACGATAACAAACAACAGAAAAATATAACTTCCAACAAGTGCGGAATTAGACCTAAAAAAATAAAGCATATATGTGAGAACTAAACAACTGTTAAGATAATAGCAATGTCAAACATGCTCAGTGGGGGATTGAGGGGGATGGTTGCAGTGGTTTCGATGGGGGGTGGGGATTAGGGTTAGGTGATGGTAACACCATCATCCATCATAACTAACTTAAATTAGTCAAAGTCAAGTGTTAAATGCTCCCAAAGGATCATTTGAGGGTCGTAATTCCATGCTGAATTGAATTTAGGAAGAAAACAAAAAAATGGGTTAATTTTGCCATTTTAACATCTCATCATCAATGCAAAATAACTAAGGGGTTAACTAGGGGTTAACATAAGGTCAAATGAACTTAAATGTTCAAGAAGTGGACTCATATTAACTGAATAAGGGTTTTCTACATTCTGAAGATTAATTTGCTACCTAGAAACCTTAATTACAGCCTCACTCAAATTAAAAGGGTTTTGGTAGAAATAAATTCAACCTAAACTACCTAAAAATCATTAAAAAATATTCTAAGAGATTTAGTACCTTCAGTTTGACCATCGTAATCCATTTTGACAAAAAATAGAGATTCAGGTAAGAATTAACCTTGTTTTGGGCTTCTTTATAATTTTTCAGTCAAACGTGGTCAAAACATAAATTTGAAGTCACAATTAGATTCCTTGGATCCAAATTAGGTTAACACCAAAATTTGGGCTCAATCAGAGTCCATCTTGACTTAGTTTGTAATTTAGCCCCCAACTCTCTATTCTCTACACCTAGACCCTAGCTTTTATGTTTTTCTTAGAATTAGGCCCCTAAATTCTTGACACTATCACCAAAAGGTCCATGTCGCCTTCGTCCCTAGAGTTTCCTAATCACTGTTGTAACCGACCTAATCAACCCAAAGTCACCGACCTTCAATCACAGATTTTGCGCTCCAAATCCTAATCAAATCCCTCCAAACTCGAAGGGATTGATCTAGGGAAGTTCCTCTTTCTGATGCACCAGACCACGAATCCTAACTTAGAGAGGAGAGCTCCAATGAACCTTGTGATTTCTAATGAGGTGTGGCTCATCATAGCTAAAATGCTCAAGTTAAGCTAGAAACTAGGTTAAGCACTACATAATTAACACAAGAAAAGAGTTAAGCATAGAAATTAAGGAAAAATGGCCTAAAATAGCAAATCGGTGTTAAAAACTCATAATTAGGTCATAGAATAAGATATTTTATTTAAAAATGTAATTTGATGATCTAATTACAAATTAAACATATCTTTGGGCTCAAAACTTCAAATTAAAGGTGAAACCATATTCTTAAATGTTCAATTAAGCCTCAATAAAAAACTTCATGGCATTTGGATATCATTAGGGCTCTACATTAATGACTTTACATATTTTTCCTTAGTTCATTCACATTTATTAACGCGTAAAACATCTAGGGACCTCATTTTAAACTCGCAGGTACCTATGTGTAAGACGTCAGGGATCGCTTTGTGATCCTTCTTATCACTAATGGTCTTGAGCACAATTCCTACACCATTTCACCATTTGGGTCTAATTGCAATTTTCACTCACACCTATTGTTTCTCAAGTGAACTGTAGCTTGTGAAGAACACGAGATATAGGTGCCATTGATCCCCATCCTCGTCTATCCAATGGTGGATCCCACTCCAATATTCGTGCGCACCCGCGCGTAGCTTCACCGCGCCTCCCAGATCCCATCCTATGATCAGATTTCATCCTAGAGTTTCTCGCCCTCCTCTTAGCTCATTCCCACCGTATACCCTAATCTCACCTAAATCTATCTCGCAGTGCTCTGATTCACTCCCTTGGCAACTTAAGCAACCACTTGAGCTCGCACGCAACATCATCAGCTCCCCACCTACATCTCTCGAGCTGAGCACTTCGTCCCTTCGGTCTCTCCTCCTCATTAAACCCCCGATCCATTACTCCGGCAATGGAGCTCACCTTCTCCGACACTTCCTCGCCGCTAAGAACATCGTAACACCTAAGGGCAACCTAGAATCCCACTAGTGGATTTTCACCTCCACCGAAGTCCTCTCTCGCTATTCCTCCTCTCCATCCACCGGGTGGAGACCCATAGGTCTCATTTGTCCACATAGTTAGGTTTTGATGCTTTCTAGATTAATTATAGGTTCTGTTAGTGTAGTGTAGATCGGTAGATGTAGTTTAGATGCTAAACTTTGTGATGAATTAGTTTAGATTGGAATAGTTTAGCTTAGGAACTATCTCGCCCTCACTGATCAATCCAGATCAGAGAGGTGTTTTCACCTCATTTCACCTTATTCATACAGCTCCCCTCTCACTCCATGATCACAATTCACATTCACTGAATTCCCATGCATTTTAATCTGCAACTCACTCCATCCATGAGAACCACTATTGATCTAAAGCTCTATGGCTTCTAGATCTACAATGCGTTCAATCCCATTTGAGGGTGATCTCATTCGCTTCATTAGATCACAATCACCCTCTTTGTGATTTGAATTGAAGGGATTTGATCAATTGAGCTTGATGCGAGTATTGAATCTAATCGGAGAAATTCTTGAACAATTGAGAGTTAATTGAGTTTTTGTATGTGAAATTGGTTCAATTGCGATGGGCTTAAGCTATTTAGATTTGATTTCACTTGCTTAATGTGCTTATGCCCAAATTTCAACTCGAACTATTATTTTTGGTGCTTGGTCTGAGGTAGCAGGAGCTAAGGTTTTTCTAACACATGATTTTGAGGCTCCTGCTGTGACCTCAGTGGCTCTGAAGCATTGCATTGTACACTTGTACACCAATCAATGGTGTACAGGTATCCAAAGTGATCAGATCACTTGTGCGGTGCTCACATTAATAGCCTACTTGGACAAGTTTTTTTTTGGCATTTAAATGTTTTGACTTCTATTTGAAGAACTAAATTAGATGGATTTGTTTTGATCGAGGTCTGGGTATTGTTTTCAATGTATTTACATCTCTAATTTGATCTTAGGCCTTTACACTATCTATAGGGTAAGGATTGAGATCAGTTAGGGTTTCTAGAGCAAAAAGAGCTTTAATCTCATTTGTTTTGAGTTCCAGACTCTTCGTTGGTTGTTTTAGGATAAAGGGAACTTGGATTTTACTGACTGAATTCAGAACTGATGATATCTAAACAGCAGTAGCTGCTTTCTGTCCAACAGACTAAATGGATCTCGTTGGGTTCTGCTGGTGTTATGACCCGATCCCAGATCCCTACAAGACCCGAGACCGGCCCGCCTCGACTAATCCCAAGACCTAGTCGTCCAACGAGAAATAACCAAAATGCAAGAAATAATTCACAACCACACATGCAATGTAACTAAGTAGAAAAATAACCAAAAGACAGTAAAAGAAACAGAGCAAAATAGTCTATCAATATTACAAGCCATCACAACTACGACAGAGAAAAGTACAGCGGAAAAGTAACTGGAACGGTATTAAATAGAACAAATACTCACTACAATAATAGAAGCTAGGGAACAGAAAAGAAATGCAGTTAAGGCTGGGCCCGACTGGGCCCAGCCGGGCCCAGCCCCTCTGCAGCCGGTGGTGCTGACTGCTCAACTCCCTTACCTGGACAAGGTTATAAAATTTCCGGAGTCAGCGAACGTTGAGTAGAGTGGTAACTAAACATTTACTTGCAATTTAAGTTAAGACAGGGAATTTTTCAAATTCCCATTTAGCTCAACGAGTAGTTCAAATTTGTCTATTCTCTTAAGTACCAGTCATTTCTTGATTTTGACTATCCCTCAAGGGGACGATCTTGATTGCAGTCTTTCCCGTGATGTAGGATGTACACGTGGTGCTCTCTTGGCCGAGAGAGTCCCTAGTGGTAGTCCTACACCCAGTCAACCACCCCGAGGTCACGGTCGCGACGTAGCGGTGACTACGGCACACATAATAAGCACACGAGTAGCTATCCCGCACTGGCACGCGGTCAGTCGTTTCCTTTAGCGGGTACACCCAAAGTACAACACATGGCCTTGCCCTCTAAGAACAGGGGTCTCACCCCTGAGAATAGAATAGGGGTCTCGCCCCTCCACAGTCCGTGTATCATCATTTGACTATCCCGGTTTGTCCAGTGGGCCTAATAAGAGTTGATGTAGGGTGGCTAGTCCTAATCTCGGGCCCCGTGGAGCGACTAGCTCCCTCCCTACACTAAGTAGTGCACCCCAGTACCACGTATGCGAGGGCCAAACAGAGTCGATGCAGAGTGACTAGGCCTGACCTCGGGGCTCAACCCAATAGGTGGCTAGCACCCTTCTACACTAAAAGGACAGTACCTCTCCTTGGTACCGCATACACAAGGGCTAGCTCACTTCCCATCTACAGGAGTTCTCCTCCTAATTCCCCGTAGGGTTGATACTGGTATTCCTTTCATTTCATATTCCAAATGTTCCGATCTCTCTATTACCGATTTCCTTCTTAAAACAAGCAGCTCGTGAATTTCTAACTGACAAAGCACCACATTAAAATAACCATTCATTTGCTAACATTTAGAATTGTACATGCATATCAAGTAAACAGTGTAGCTCAACCATATTGATTTGTTCCTGTCCTAGGGTTCATTCTCATCCTAAGGTTCTACATGTATCTCAAGTATACAGTGTAGCTTAAACCATACTCATTTGTTCCTGCCCTAGGGTTCATTCTTATCCTAGGGTTCATTCAAGTTATTCTAAACATGCAGTTCATTTGTTTAAATCATAATATTAATGTAAACCACCCTACCGGAAAACATGAGAGGAATAGGGGCTCAGATCGCAAATCTCGTCGCCTCCGCGGCTCTCGCATACTCGACTGGATGGAGACCTATACAATTCACTATCCACATCAACCAAATCCAAAATCATATACAAGTGACACTAACATGTAGAGAAACTCAAGCGGAAAATAACGGTACTTCGTTTACGGAAATTCGATTCCATTTGGGCCCTAAACGAGCCAAAAACACGCATACTGTCCAAAATCAGACGTCTGGGACTAGCCCTAGATGTCTTAAAAGATGTCAGTACACACCCTGGGTTTCCTACGGCTACCTCGGACGTCCGAACCCTTCCGCGATTGTCTGAGGAGAGTTCCAGACGTCGGACTCCCCTTTCGGCCGTTTGGAGGTACGGTCAGACGCCTAGCGACGTGTCCAGACATCCAAGAACACCTCGAAGGGTGCACCCCGTGCCTTTTCAACACTCTGCCCCCTATGTACGTACACACAGAGCTAAAAACAGCTAGACAAAATTCTACGGTAAGGCTTGCATGGCCGTAAACCGCACAGAAGCACGTACTTGGCACTAGGCGTGCTTTCAGATTCTAGCTTCAACCCTGAATGTCCTTCTGCTATTCCAGACGTTTGGGATGTGCTCTAGACGTCTGATATTAGAAATTATCCAATACGCAGACCTTCAGCGAGCCTTCTTCTCCGCGCGGAACACCTTCGAGCCACCCGCAGCTGCGACGCTGGCAACTTCAAGAGGTCTTGAAGCTCACCTTCGCAAGCTCCTCCTCCTCGCACACGTCTTCAACTCCTCTCGCACGAGCTCCTCCGAGCTCCCGTAGCTCCCTCTCGAGCTCCTCCCCTCGAACTCCTCCTACGCTCTTGCTCCCTTCTCCTCCTCCTCCACATCCCGTCTCTCTCTCTTCTTCCTCTCCACACGCCACGTTGGAAGGAAGGGAGGAAGGTGGCGGCTGGCAGGAGGTAAAGATGGAGGTGGTGGCTGGTGGGGATGGGGAGAGTGGCGTGAGTGTGTGATGGGAACACCATCATGAGTCCTAACTAGCTCATTTTGACCTAGAAAAGAGAATAAAAGCTCCTACATAACCAACTGGAGGTCCTAACTCAATGAATAACCATTCTGAAAGAAAAGTAAGAAATAGGGGGTAAAACTGTAATTTTACCATTGCAGTACAACAACGAGATTTCTCATGGGCTAAACACAGGTCAAATGATCTTAATAAGATAAAAAGTGGGTTGGTTCAAACAAAAAAGGGTTCATGTGAATTTTGGGAATTAAATGACTTCTTGTAACCCTAAAATAGACCTACTTAATTTAACAAGATTTTGGTCAGGATAAAATTCACCTAAACCCTCTAAAAATCAAGGAAAAATATTCTCTAGGGTTTAGAACCTTCAATTTGGCCCTTAAAACCTATTTTGACCTAAATTGGGGTCTTAGACAAATGGTTGTCCTAAATTGGATTTTTGTGTAAATTGCCTAGTCAAACATGGTCAAACCCAAAATCAAACTTCACCATTGGATTTCTTAGGTCCAAATTAGATTTGTACCAAAATTTGGACCTAAGGGGAATACATTTTGACCTACTTTGCAAACATGTCCAGCCCAATTACATTTCTACCCTAACTTTTGAAAACTTCTGCAGAAACCCCCCTATCTTTGTCTTCATTCTTTACAATTAGGTCCCTCCTCCATTATAGCAGAGGGAATCCTACTCTGGCGAGAAACTGAAGGTAAGATCTCCATGATTTCTCAAAGAATCCCCTTCAAAATTGAAAGGGAGATTTTCTAAGAAATCTCCTCCAGTTTGAACACAGTCAGAGGCTCGATTTGGCACCCAATCTCTCATGCAAATGCATGAGAGATTTGGGACTCCTTCAACCTTCCATCTCCAGTGAGATTGCCATGCTTGGTAGCTTGGCTTCCAAGCACAAATCCTTCCTCCAGGGCTTATAAAAGCATGCCTAGATCACCCTGCATCCTCCATGCTTGAAATTGGCCAGAGAATCCCTCCATTTTGTCTCTTCCCCCTCTAGCCAGTGACCCAGCAAGCTCCGGCGACCTCCCTCTCTTTTTCTCTTCGCCTAGCCACAATACCAGTGGCAAGGTTCTCTTCCTCCTGCTCGTCTGCGTCACGCCACACCCGCCAACGCCCCTGCAGCCCCTTCATCGTCATGCCACACCCGTCAGCCAGACCTCCGACGAGGTGTCCCCGCCACTCCACACCTCCATCCGCCTCGCCAACCACCCCATAAGCACCGCAACACTCCACTGACCATAAACCCTCACTCCACTCACCACACCAAGCCCCCAAAACACCCCCTGAACACACCCACTCTTACGCACACAAGGTGCCCTAGGCACGCACACTCTGGCCACCCCATGCCACGCCAAACCCCGCACTACGTTCACCGTGTCTCGACAAAGCTTTCTGACGAGGCCGCAAGGCCGTTTTCGTGTTGACAGGTGTTGGAGGCCCACCGCCATTAACGCAAGCAAGCTGCTAACTTGCAAGCTCGCTCCAAGTCTCCTCGCTCCAAGCTAAGAGTCCCAGGATGTGCAGACTCCTCCCGTGCACAGCTCCAGACAAGCAATTGGCACTGAAGATCGAAGTAGCCACTGCAATCAAGGGAAGACTCCTGCTACGGACGCGTGCAAAGGGAGGTGGGAGGATAGTTCCACCTTAGAAGCTGCTGGCACGCTATAGTGGAATAAATTGAAAAACTGCAATAGGCTCTTTGCCTCTTGACCATGAGGTGAGGTCCCACTCACCGTCTCACCGCCTCGTCCGTGACCCGATCCCCGCGGACCTGGCTTGACCCGTATACCCGACCTGCACTCATCACCCACCACCGCACGCTGGTGGACCAGGTCCTAGGTGCGTACCCGACCCGATTACCCGAGAAAGCGGCGCTGGGTGAGCGAGCCTAAGAGAGAAAAAGGAAGAAAGATCGTAGGCGGGTAGGGGTAGGTTTTTCTCTCGCAGGAAAGAAGAAGAAAAAGCAAGGACGAAGAGGGCGGAGGCCAGAGAAGCTAAGGGAGGAGAAGGCAAGGACTGAAGACGAAGAAGCTGAAGGCTGAAGGGCTGAAGAAAGAGAAGGAGAAGGAGTTGAAGGCTGAAGAAGAAAGAGGAGCCGCCAGAGAAAGAAGAAGAAAAAGGCAAAGAAAAAGAAGCTAAGGCACAGGCCGAGAACAGAAGGAAAGAAAGAAAGAAGAAGGAAGGAAGCAGCCAGAGAAGAACTAACAAAGATCAGAGAAGAGAAAAAAGAGAAGAAAAGCACAGCACTGTAGCATCCATATTTAAGACATTTGATCCACAAAATCTGATGTCCATTTTTTGTGCTTTCTTTATATACATTAATATTCAGTGTTTACATTTACATTTTTGCATTACAACTCTGATTTTCATTGCAAATTATTTTCAATTTTCCAAAGTTGTGCTCTTGATTTTTAAACCCCAATTTGCTCCCTGTATTCGACATCAGACTTAAAACTTCGAGTAATAAAATCTATTTATTTTCAAGCGATTTCAAACTATACTACGACGCATCTATTTTAAAACATTGATCTTGCCCGGTAAACAGTGTGGGGTTTAAATAGAAATGATTAGGGTTTGGGGCTAGGAGAGAGGAGAGATGGGTGCGTGAGTGCATGCGCGGAAGAAGAATACAAGGTACGGCTCTTTTACTTTCAAACGTCCGACCCTCTGTCTAGACGTCTGGACAAACATCTAACTGTTAACCCAAACGTCCTAAACAACCCACAAAGGCAGCAGGTCATTTCAGTTGGGTTTTAAGGATTTGATTGAGCTAGCAATATGTTCTATTAACAAACTTCAGGTAACAAGTATTCCTGTACTGTTGAATCTTAAAATCTGATGTGAATTGTTTGTAAATTCAATTTGAAAGTCTTTTGTCACCATATTCATGTATATAATTGTCCAAATATAAATTTGCATGAGAATTGAATTGAAAATCAAGTTTAAATGTTTGAACATCTCTTATGTGAAGTGTTGGACATGACCAAGTGGTTGAATAGCAATGCCAGCCCTTATAATCCATTTTAGGTCTTAAGTTCATTTCAAAACACTCATTCAAGGCCTAAATTTGGGTTAACTTGTAAATAAATAAAAATCATAAAAACATAATAAAAATAATAAAATAAAGATGTCTTGAGTAAGATTAGGTATTTTTCTAAGTATTTGTCAAGTTTCAAGGTTTTTTGAACCACCAACTTAGTAGAACATATCATCCAACGGTTCAGTATACTTTGGAACTTAATAAAGAAAACTAGGTTGAAAAATATCAAAAAGAAACTTCTTTTCTGATCTCATCCTATCTCTCACATCCCCTACCTCTCTTATATATATAAAACTATAAAAATCAGAAAACACTCAAAAATACCTTGTATAGTATATGTATACATGTAAATACAATTTAATACTAAACTATATGTATATAGTGTAAAATATGTAAATAATGTATATAAATAGCTTATGAATATATTCTATATATTAAATTAAGTATTTAAGATGATTTATTATATATATATAACTTTATTGTATTATTATATATTAATTTATATTAACTTAATGTATATTTTCCTAAATAATTATAAACACCTATGTATACACTTATAACTACCTATAGGTATATAAGTTAAGTGTATATATATAAGTTAAGTTTATATAAATATTGTTAGGGAGATTATTAACTTAAAATAAAATAAATTAATAAATTAAGTTATTAATGAAGTAATTTATATTGTACCTGTACATATAGTAATTTTAAGTATATTTGACATATTTATATTGTATTTGTATTATACTACAATATTTATAACTTAAATGTGTATATAACTATCTAAAATGAGTTTTTAAATGTAAATAAATTAAAATAAGGGCTCTAAAATAAATTTAAAATGTGTAATAAATACTTTAATATATAAATTAACTATGTACAAAGTCAATTTCATGATTAAGTTAATTTATACTTTAATTACGGAATTAACCCTTAAATTAACATGTATAAACTCCTAACTTTAGCTAATTTTAATATATATTTAAATAACTTATTTTTCTAAATTAATTGTATAATTATGTAGACTTATATTAGGGCTTTGTAACTATATAATTTATTTATAATTTAAAATTATTTATGGCCCTCAAATCAAAGCCAAAAATCACTAATTTAGGACGTAATGCAACGCAGCGCCAATTTGGCGCTTAAGGATGGTGCCACATCATGGATGACGAAGTGAATGACGGTGTATAAGTTGCTTTTGTGTCGTTAGCCGCTCAATCATCATCGCACAAGGCACCTCTTATCGGGCCAAGGGCCATGCACTGTAGCGGGCCTATATTGGGCCTAGTCATGGGCCTAAATGAAATCGAATGAAAATACATACTAATTGAACTAGAGTTGGTCTTTAGTAGTGGTCTAGTCCCACCCCAATAGGGTACTGCATATCCCACGAACTGGATCGGCCCACCCATTAAAAAAAAACTCATTTTGGTCTAGTGAATAGTGAACCAGCTGCTATGAGTGAGAGAGAGGTCTTAAATCAACTAAGTGTCGAAAAGAAAAGAAGAATAAAGGTGAGATGGAAGATGTGAAAATGCAGTTAAGTGTTGAGAAGCCGTGAGTGTACATGTGTTCGATGCTGTGTAGTAAGTATATGTATATGTATGCATATGTGTATAGTATAGTAGAATAGTATATGTATATAAATAGTGTAAATAAAATATATGTAAATAGTGTATATGTATATAGGTAATATATGTGTATATAAACATAAGAATAGTAAGTACTTGTTTAAGCCTTTTATGTATATAAATAATCTTAAGGCTTTAGTGACAAATATAACCGTCATTGTATATATGCAAATATGCTAGTATAGATGGTTCTTTTTACCTTATATTGTGTGTACATTTTACCAAGGTTTATACTGATATATATATAAATATATATATGTTACTGTATATAGAATATATGTTACTAAAGTTATTAGTATAGTAATATAACTTAATATAGTATACATTAGTAGCTATTTCCGTACCTATATTTAGGTATTACTTAGAGTAGTTGTATATAATTAACATAGTGTAGTTACATATAACTTTTTATGCCCATTATTTGTAAATTTGTGTAGGGCATTGTAGATGGAATTAATTGATTTTTTTTATATAATTAACCAATTCATTCATTGTTTAATTCGTTAATTCTTATTATAAATAAAATTAATAGTTTTTGAATAAAAGAATATTTTTGGAACATAGAGAGTGATGCGTATTAATAATTATCTCTCAGTGAACGACTTGGAAACTAACCAGTAACAATTATAATTAAATAAAATAACGCGACATCTATTCACATTGTGACGACTATATTACAACAACAACATTTTAAAACATGATTTTTATTGCAACATGTTCATCGCCTCACCAATTTTCGAATTTGAACTTGCCAAAATCGTGAAGTAAACTTGTGAATTCATGCAAATTAAGGGCCAATTCTTCTCCTATATAAGTCCTAGCATGATCCCATGAGTTCCCTAGTCGAGTCTAGGCAGAAAACCACTCTTCTTCCTCCTCTCCGGTCGCTCTTCGACTCGACTCCGGCAACCCACACGCTCCCCTTCTTCCGTGTATGCATCCGACCAAAGAGTAGCACCAATATCTTCCACATCTTCCTCCGATGTTAGCCGGTCAAAGCTACATCAACTTTCTCCATCGTCACCACTTCTCACCACCGGAGAATTCACCTTCCCCACATCCGGCGAAGCAAGCCAACGTGGATTCCACCCCCTTTCGTCCATTAAAGTAGGCCTCTCTATTCCCCTGCTCTCTTAGATTAGTTTAAGTCCCTGAAACCTAGTTTAGACCTCATACCATCTCCGTTCTCCTCCTTCTTCCCCAAGTCTAGCGAGAGCTCTGGTGAGCTCGCGTCAGTGCCAAACACATCCAACCACCACGCCTCCCACTCCACAAGCACACCATCATCATGGAGAAGAAAAGCCCTTAATAAATTGAGGCTTTTTCTCGCCCAATCACTTGGCCGAACAACTCATCCTCCACGACGACTATGTTTGGTCAGCCACCTCGAGCCACGAAACACCAAATTAACTCCACCATCACATTCCTAATGAAACGGCGATGCTCTTGAGCTTTTTAATTGGGCCACAAGGCCATCTTCTTGTGTTTTAGGTTTTTGCCACCACCCTTGTCATCTCCAACGTTGCTCACCACCGTCCAACCATGACGCTACTCGCCACCACCTTGCAAAGCAGCGGAATCATCTGGAGAAGACCATTGGGCCTTCAATTTGGAGAACCATCAATAGCAACCAGACTAATTGTAGAGAGCTATTCACGCACAGCAGCGAAGAAAAAGGGCATCACGATAGTCCCACATCGATGGAGGATAAACCAAATTTTCCTTTATAATGGTTTACGCCCATGGGTTGTTTGCCTACGAATCAGGGCGTCAGGTCCCCAATTAACCACATGCACACACACACTCGCCCACGCCTATGCGAATGTGGGCCCCCTTCTATGCGCTGAACCGGGTTTGGTCTAGATTGGTCTAGTCTGGTTTGAAAGAGAGAGAAAGAGGGTAGGATATGCTGAGAGAGTTGCGAAGGGATTTTTTCTCCAAAGAGAATCATCAGACGACCAAACCTAAGTCCAATCTTGATACTTAAGCTGTTTGTGATTCTTCACAGACGTCTGACTTGGTTTGATTTGAGAAAAGTGACTAACTGTTGATTAAGGCTTATATGTGCGGATGAAAATCAATTCTTTTTGCAACATGTTCTTTTATTTTGTGACTCTTTGAAACTCAAGTTTTGACCTATTATTGAGGAGTATATTCATTACATATCATTTATTTTTGAATCAAGATTATTGTGCTCATTTTTATCATTAAACTAGTGGTTGAATTACACAATTTTGCTCCCTGTGAACTAAATGAGAGATTTTCACTTGTCAGAAAATATGTCGAATGTGTCAAAAAGATATGTCAGAATAATATGTCGTCGTAGTAAAATTGCATGGTAGAAAAATCCTGAATAAAAATATTTATTAGTAAAACTAACTACGGTGGATTAGGTCGTATCCACAGGGAGGAACAACTGCAATACATTCATGAATATTTTCCCTTTATATTCGCCCAATCATGTGTGGAATCTGTGCTTAAATCTGATGTGGAATGAGGTGAAAGAAAGAAGACATGCAATAATTTAAGAATGCAAGGGTTATGTGAGCAATTTTTCCTCAATAAAATAATTTAATAAAGATGTGATCATTGCATGTGTAGTGGTATCTCATGTAATTTTATCTTGCATGCAAATTGAGTCCCAATTTGTGCAATCAAAAGTAATCAACAAGTGTTGAACAAATATGAGGGAAAATAAGTGTGACAATGCAAATTCTCTTCAATTTAATATCCCACAAAAATGAGAAAAATCAAAAGTGGCAATGGCACGAAGCATAAATTTTAATGCCCCTTTCATTGTTGAGAAACAAGGGAAGATGATCGTCTTGCTCACTCAAGGAGAGGGAGAGTCAACTGGAGGCGCGAAGCTCCGAGGAGGTTGAGGGGGGTTCCTTAAAGAGCAGAACCCCCCTCCCGCTCTCTCACAAATCCTCCTCTATTTCTCCTCTTTTCTCTCTCAAACCCAGGTATATCGGGTATAGGGATCCGATTAATCGGGTATTCAGACCAGGCCCACGTGCTATGTGCACAAGTGAGGAGTGCGCGTAAGCGAGTAAGGGGATTGAAATGATCCTTTCCTGGGGTTGTTTGGCATTTCCAAAATCGGTAGGGGTTTTCCTGTAGTTTTAAACCCCTTATCTTTTGTTTTGGGAGTTTGTGAAGGAGAGAGGGAAATTGCAAGGACATCCCCACAATTTCCCCACCACCACTTCCCATCATATACACCCCTCTCCTTTCCCCCTCACTCCGCACACCGCACCATCCCCCCTGCGGGACCCTCACCTCCCTCTCTCGACCATTCTTTCCCCCAAACCTCCTCCATTTAACCCCCTCATCCCTTCACCATCCTCCGCACACCGCAGTCGAGAGGAGAAGGAGAAGAAGAGTAGGGAGCCAGAGGAGCGTGTGTGGGAGAGGAGGAGAGCTGCTGCTGCTACTGTAGCAAGTTCTTCTGCAATTGCAGCAGCACGCAAAGAGGAAGGCATCGCGAGAAGAACTCGCCAACGATTCTGCAGAATCATTTTTCTGCAGAATCAGACGTCTGTGGAGTGTGTCAGACGTCTTGTCAAACATCCTAAGGTATTTCCGAACATTTGATGGTGCATATTTTCGATTTATTTTTCCTGTAAAGTTCTGACCGCGCATGTGCGTGTGTCAGAGGTTGGGAAGCGTACTGATGCAAGGACAGAGGCGGTTTCAGACGTCTGGATGTGTTTCCACACGTCTGAAGACACCCTCAGACGTCTACACTGAGCCCCAGATGTCTGTGGATGACACCCCAGGTAAGGTATGCCTATGAGTTCGTTTAAGACATCTAGGACATTTCCTAGACGTTTGATTTCAGTCAGGATTAATGTTTTAGGCCCATTCAGAGACCAAACGGTATCGATTTTCCACAAGCGAAACATCTTTGGTTTCCGTGCGAGTTTTTCTTCGAAATGGTACATTATCCTTACCATTCTGAGCTCGTTTGACTTTTCAATCTATATCATAGGTCTCCAATCCGTAGAGTATACGAGACCTGGGAAGACGTCAGGAGCAACTGTACGAGCCCCCATTTCACCTGGTTACCCTGGCAGAGTGGTTTTTACCCTAATCTCTTATGAGAACCTCATCATGAACCCTAATTGGAACATTTTGACGTAAAAAATCGAACAAAAAGCTCCTACATAACCTAAAGGAAGGCCTAAATCAAGAAATTGTTGAGTAAAGAATAAAACATTACATAAGGGGTAAAACTATAATTTTACCATTGCAGTACATGAACGAGATTTTTAAAGGTATAGACACAGGTCAAGTGGACTTAATAAAAGAAAAAGTGAGATGGTTTGGTTATAAAAGGGTTATGACGAAGTCTGGGAATTAAATGACATTCTATATCCCTAAAACAAACCCGCTTTAATTCACGAAGTTCCAAGAAAGATAAAAATTAATTAAACCTTCTAAAATTCATGAAAAAATATCCCCTAGGGTTTAGAACCTTCAATTTGGCCATTGGAACTTATCTTGACCTAAATTGAGAACCATACCCAATTTTTGACCTAATTTAGGTTTTTGTGCAAAATGCCCAAACAAACTTGGTCAAACCTAAAATCCAACTTCACCATTGGATTCCTTAGGTCCAAATTAGGTTTATACCAAAATTTGGACCTAAGGGAAGGTCGCCTTGACCCACTTTACAAAATGGTCCTCAACAAATACTTTTTGACCCTTAACTTTTTGAAACCTTGCAAAGGCCCCCCTATCTTTCCCATCGTCTTCTTCAGTCGGGTCCTTATGCCAACCGCATGCGCAGGCCATACCTTCGGTGACTTTGCGCAGAGGATGGCGACGTGCATGCATAGGGAGCCGGCCCTAGATTTGAAAGGGAGACTCCCTGCGTTGTCCCCTGCCGCATGGGTCGGCTCCCATGCCCTGTCAGCCGCCATACCTCTCGTGCAAAAGCGCGAGAGGTATGGGTCTCCGTCTGCCCACGTCTCCGGTGGGATTTTTCCCGCCGCTTTTGCGCACTCTACCTTCGGCCGACGCCTATTTAAGGAGCAGCACCCTCTGCCACATCCTTCAAGCTTGTTCTGGCCTGAGAATCTCCCTTAATTTCATCTTCCTCATCCCCAATCGTCTGCCCGCAAGCTCCGACGACTTCCTCTTCCTCTCATCACTCTGCCACCATACCAATGGCAGAGTCATCTCCGCCATGCCCCTCCGCGCCGCGCCGTACCCGTGCGCACCCCTCTGACCCCATCCTCATCGCCGTCATCCTCACCTCAAAGCCTTCATCTCCGGCGACGGCTAATACGCGCCACTCGCCCTCCGCCTCTCCCCCTTCGTCCAGAGACCCACAGATAAGTTCCTCCTCTCCTCTTCATTTCCCCCGTTTTAATCCACACTTTCGACCCCTCGACTACCACTGACCACCACCATCGTTCCCACCTCCGACCAAATCACCGGCGAGGTGTTCCCACTGCTCCATGATGAGAGCCTCATCATGAACCTTAACTAGCACAATTTAATCTAAATAAGTGTGAAGAAGCTCCTACAAAACCTAAAAAGAAGCTTAATTCAGAGAATTCTGAATTAAAGAATAAGATAAATCATAAGGGGTAAAACTGTAATTTTACCAATGCAGTACGCAAATAGGATAATTAAGGGTCTAAACACAGGTCAAATAAGCTTAATAAGGAAGGAAGTGGGATGATCTGATCTGAAAAGGGTTATAGCAACTTCTAGGAATTAAATGGCATTCTATAACAATAAAACAAATCCACTTTAATTCACGGGGTTCAAGGGAGGATAAAAATCAACTAAACCCTCTAAAATTTATGAAAAAATATTCCCTAGGGTTTATAACCTTCAATTTAGCCTTTGCAACCTATTTTGACCTAAATTGAGAACCATGCCTAATTTATGACCTAATTTGGGTTTTTACGCAAATTGACCGGTCAAATATGGTCAAACATAAAATAAAATTTCACCATTAAAATCCTTAGGTTCAAATTAGGCTGGTATAAAAATTTGGGCCTAAGAAAAGGCCATCTTGACCGACTTTACAAATTGGTCCTCTTGAATTTCTTTTTGACCCTTATCTTTTGAAACCCTTACACAGTTTCCCCTATCTTTCTCGTCATTCTTTGCAGAACGGTCCTCCCTGCCATTCTAAGCAGTGCCATACCTCCGGAGACCTTGCGTGGAGGATGGCGCCGCGCAGGGCATGGCGCCCGTTCTCAAGAACTAACGGGAGGTTCCCTGCTTCGTCCTTTGTCGCAGGGACCCTCCCCTGTGTCCTGCAACCGCCCATGCCTCTCGTATGAACACACGAGAGGCATGGGTCTCCATCTCTGGCCATCTCCAGCGTGCTCTGCTCGTCGTTCCCTCGGCCCTCTCTCCTTGCCAGCGCCTTTATAAGGAGCGGCAGGGGCTACCGTCCAAGGCAAGCTAGTTCTGGCCGAGAAACTCCCCCTCCTTCGTCTCCTCTCTCTCCAGTCAGACTGCCCAAGCTTCCGGCGAACTCTCCTCCCCCTCCTTGTCGCTCTGCTGCCATACCTGCAGCAGAGCCCACTTTGCCCCATCTTCCCACGCTAGGCCACACCAGCTGGCATCCTCAGATCTCCTCCTCGTCGCCGATAACCGCCTCCTAGGCACATTCGTCCCCAGCGCCGGTAGGTACGCGCCGAGCGACGCCTCCATCCCTCGTCGCCAATTAGGTAGGTAAAAGCTTTCCTCTCTCTCTCTCTCTGTTATTTCCCCCTTCTTAATTTACCATTTTAACCCACCGACCGCCACTGTCCATCACCACCTTCCCCATCTCCGGCCACTCTCCGGCGAGGCGTTCTCGCCACTCCATGCCTCCATCCGCCTTGCCAGCTACCCATTAAGCTCCACGACATCTCACTGACACCGAATTCGCCCTCCATTCACTTCCTAGCACCTCCAGACCACCCCCCAAACACACCCACTATCACGCACGCAGTGTGCCCTAGGAGCACGGCCACAGGCACGCTCGTGTCTCGCCAACCCCCTCACCACCTTTGCCATCTTCTGGCAAAGCTCCCTGCGTTGTCTGACGTGGCCGTGAGGCCATCTTCGTGATTTCAGGGTTCACCCTCCTCGCCGCCATTGACAAGCAGCAAGAGCTGCTTTGCAGGCAGCTCCAGACTTCTTCGGCCCCAGGCAGCGCGAGGCACTTCCACAGAGACGCCCAGGTTCTCAATTGGGGTCGCGAGCCTTCGCTGCTGCCCCAATTGCGTGAAGCCTTCTCCTGTGGGCGCCCGAGAGCGGAGGTGGGACTTTAGTCCCACCTCATAAGTGTATGGCCTCACGCCCACACTTAAATTGTTTTTGTGATATGAGCTGATTGCCTCCGATACAAATGGGGTGAGGTCCCTCACCTATCACCGCCCTCGTCCGTGAGCTCACCATACGGATCAGGCGCGATCCAACCCGACACTCCTGTGCACTCCTCGCGCACCACCCACGCCGGTGCACCTGGACCCGGGTGCTCGACCCGACCCGATTACCCAACTCTGGGAGAGCTTTCCAAAGAGAGATCCAGAGAGAGAGAGATGCGGGGAAGGGGTAGGGGTAGGTTTTGCGCTGATGTTTGCGTGTGTGCACAGGAAAGAAGAAAAGAGGAAAGACTAAGCAAAGAAGAAGAAAGGAAGAAGAGAAGCTGAAGGAAAAGAAGAGGAGCCGCACTGTAGCAACCACGCAATTAAGCCGTCTGAGCGCTAAATCAGACGTCGGAGGGTCAGCATCTAGAGCAGAGAAGAACCGCAGCTGCAGAAGAAGAAGAAAGAAGGGAAAGAAAGAAGAAGAAGAAGACAGGAAGAAGAAGAAGAAGGCAGGAAGAAGAAAAGAAGAAAGAAAGAAGAAGAAGAAGCAGAGAAGAGTAGCTGAAGATAGAGAAGAAAAAGTCAATTACCCTCTTTCTCTTTCTTTCTCTCTCTCTCTCTCTTAATTTTTGTAAAACCTTATATATATATATATTGTGGATTTATAGGCTTCTAGAACTTTGGTTTTCTCCCTAAGTTTGACCTCTGGAAACTCTTCATTTTGAGTAATAAATTGTATTAGACTGGTAACCATTTTGTTATATACCACAACGACTATAATAACTATAAAGACGAACAAAGCGGCAGCGTACCACTCCATGCCTCCATCCACCTCGCCAACCACCCTATGACCTCCGCAACACCTCACTGATCATTTCCACCTACTCTAATCTCTCCGCCACACGCTCCACACCTCCACCGAACACACCCATCACAACTACCACAGAGCAACCTAGGTACGCATGCCTAGGCTGCCCCGCAGCCAACCATCTAGCTAGTCACCTTCGCCACGACACGGCGAAGCTTCCCATGTGCTCTGATGAGGCCACAAGGCCGTATGAATGAATTTCAGGTCGACCCCCCTTGCCGCCATTAGCGATGGCTTGAAGGAGCTCGCAAGCATCGCTTCAGTCCACATCAACCCAGGTGCTGCACTCCAGGTGGCGTGCATTGAGTGTGCGAACACATCTAGACAAAGAACGAGCTTGGAGAGCAACTGTAGCTGCGGCGATTAGGCGAAGTCCTCCCTGCGAGAGCCAGTAGAAGCGGGTGGGACATTTAGTCCCACCTCGAAAAATCAGGAGTGGGCGAGGCGGCATAAATTGCAAAAGTGCCAGAGGCTTAGCGCCTCCTGACACGAGGTGAGGTCCCCTCGCTCACCACACCTCATCCGCGGCGCACACCTACGCGGACCTAGCATCCTATTTGACTACCCGTGCACTCCTCGCGCACCACCCACGCCGGTGCGCCTGGTCCCAGGCACGCATACCCGACCCGATAACCCAAGAAGGCTTTAGGAGAGCTAGCCTGAGAGCGAAATAGAGAGAGAGACGTGGGGAGGGTAGGGGTTAAGTTTTGCCTAACCGTATGCCGGTGTAGGGAACAAAAGAGGAAGCAAGGAAGGAGCGGCTGATGAGAACCTCATCATGAGCCATAACTAGCTCATTTTGACCTAATACAGAGAATAAAAGCTCCTACATAACCATAGAAAGGCTTGGCTCAGAGAGATTCTGAGTTTGCAAAGAAAACATAAACTGAGGGGTAAAAATGCAATTTCACCAATCCGATCTGAAAATAGGGTAACTCAGGGCCCAAACATAGGTCAAAACAACCTAATAAGAAGAAAAGTGGGATGAAATGACTCAATAAGGGCTACAGCAACCCCAAAGAATTAAATGATTGCCTGTAACACTAAAAATAAGCCCACTTCAATTCACGTGATTCGAGGCAAGGTAAAAATCAAATAAACCCTCTAAAATTCATATAAAAATAATCTCCAGGGTTTAGGACTTTCAATTTGGCCCTAGGAACCCCTTTTGACCTACATTGAGAATCATGCCCAATTAACAACTTAATTTGGATTTTTACGTAAATTGACCGGTCAAACAAGGTTTAAGCTAGAAATAAAATTCACCATCAGAATCCTTAGGTCCTAATTAGTCATGTATAAAAACTTGGGCCTAAGAAGAAACCTTCTTGACCAACTTTACACTTTGGTCTTCATATATTTACTTTTTGGCCCTCAACTTTTGAACCCTCGCATTTTGGCCCCTAACTCTCTTTCGTTCTTTGCATTTAGGTCCCTCCTGCAAAATCTGCGCAGCACCATGCTCCGGCGACCTTGCGCGGAGCATGGCGCCGCGCAGGGTGAGGGAGGGGCCCTGGCAAGTCAATGGGGGGTATCCTGCGTCGTCAGCCACTGCAGGGACACCCCCTGAGTACTGCGACCGCCCATACCGCCCGTGCGAGTGCACGGACGGTATGGGTCTCCTTCCTCCGGCGTCCTCCGGCGAGGGAGACACGTCGTCTCCCTCCGCCCTCCTCTCTGATTCCGCCCCTATAAATACCCCCGTCGCTCCGCCGTTCTTCGCAGCTCGGATCTGACGGAGACACCCCCCTAAATTCCTCCCTTCCCACTCCGACAGACGCCCCCTTGCTCCGGCGGCCATCTCCTCCTCCTCCTCGTCGCCCTGCCGCACTACCAGCAGCAGGGTTACCTTCCCTCGATCCTTCCGCGTCACGCCGCACCCAGCTGGCGCCTCTCCGGTCCCTTCCTCGCCGCCGCCCCTTCCTCTGGGAAATTTCTTCTCCGGCGACTGTCAATACGACTGTCGCCTGCGCCAACCCCTCCTCGTCCAGCTTAGCAGGTAGAACTTCTCCTCTTCCTCCCCTCTTTCTTTTCCATACTGAAACCCTTACTGTCGGCCCCGATTTCCCACCGATCACCCTCACCTTCTCCACCTCCGGCCAAACTCCGGCGAACCGCTCCCATCGCTCCAGCACCCCACACAGCTCGCCGACCTGTGCATAACCTCCACCTCGTCACCCTGATCCTCTTCCACCCCTCCACTTCCCACCAAACGCCCTCTGCAAATCCACCAAACACACCCACTTCTCCGCCCGCAGTTTGACCTAGGGCGATCCGTTGGCTCCACCACGCCCACTGCAAACCATCCGACCACCTTCGCCGTGCCACGGCGAAGGTCCCCCGCCTGTCTGATTAAGCCGAGAGGCCATTCTTCTGTGACCAGGTGACTCGCTCGCCGTCGCCATTACTGAGCAGGCAGAGCTCCTTCACCTGCAAGTGCAGGCACGCCTTCGCCCAGGTTCGACTCCCAGGTTGCACGGGGCGTCTCCGCGAAGCGTCCCAGGCTCGCAGTTGGGGCGAAGGCCTCGCGTGAAGCCATGATTGCCCGCTTCTCCCTCCGCTACGGGCGCTCAATTGGGGTGGGACATTTAGTCCTGCCTCAGAACTTCTCAGAGGCGCGCGGACGCATAAAGGAAAAAAGTGCCTTATGCTATTCGCCTCCTGACCACGGGGTGAGGTCCCTCTCACCCGACCTGGCCTCGTTCGTGACCACACTCCGCAGACCTGGCCCGACCCAATTAAACCGACCTACACTCCTCGCCCACCACCACACGTCGGTGGGCCTTGACCCGGGAGCGACTCATACCCGATTACCCGGTTACTCTGGGAGAGCTGTCCTAAGAGCGAACTCAAAGAGAAAGATACGCGCGGGGGAGAGGGGTAGAGTAGGTTTTTCCCTGACTCTGAACTCTTGAGCGTGCAGGCACAGGTGAAGAAGAAGGAAGCTCAGGGAGACACTGTAGCAACAAGAGGTTTAAGTTGTCTGATTTTCAAATCAGACAACGTCCTGAAGACAGGTGAAGGCAAAGAAGAAGAAGGAAGGCGAGGCAGAGGAAAGAGAGGAACACAGAGCAGCCAAGTGAAGACTCTGCAGACATCAGAAGACAAAGAAGAAGAAGAAAAGAAGAGAGAAGGAGCAGCCAAGTGAAGACTCTGCAAACATCAGAAGACAAAGAAGAAGAAAAGAAGAGAGAAGGAGCAGCCAAGTGAAGAAACAGAAAGCAGAAGAAGAAGAGCACGGGAGGCAGATCTGAAGCAAGAAAAGAAGAAACAAAGAAAATAAAAAGAAGAAAAAGACAGGATCGTCCAACCAAGAAATAGAGGAAGCAAGAAAAGAAGAAGAAGAAGAACATGAAGAACAAAAGCCAAAAGAAGAGAAGACAAAGAGAAAGAAAGAAGAGAAGAAGAAGTCAAACTTTCATCTCTCTCTCTCTTTATTTTTGTAATAAAACATGTATATCTCTAGAATACGACTTGCTCCCTGAGTTCGACCTCGGGAGAACTGTATTTTTCGAGTAACAAATATTAGCAAATGATGGCAATAACTATCTGTACTACAACGACTTAAGAAAAGCTAGTTGCTACCACCGTTTCGCCAGTTGGCGCCATTGCCGGGGAGCAACGGCTATTCTAGAGGTAAACATTTCTGTTTCTTTTTAGTTCTAATAATCTCCTCTCTTTTGTGCAGCTACAGGAAATCAAGAAGACAAGCAACCGCACGACAACCACTCCGAGGACAGGTAATTTTTTTCCTCTCACCATTAACCCCTAAACTCTAAAGAGGAAGAAAAGAAAAGAACAAGCAATATAGGGCTAACCTGTCTTCTATACTTAGTAAACTATAAGAAGTTGCATGTTTTCAACCCATTATTCCTGTACACTATTAAGGATATTTAGGGGCTAACACATTCTTGCTTGAGCCCTAATTACCCACCAAAGAACTAACTGGACCAAGTAGAGCCAACATAAGATTCAACATTAGGGATTTAGAGACACACTTCTTAAACAAGAATTGAGAAACCTTAAAAGAAGTGTGCCCAAGCCATTATCTGAAAATACCTATCCAAAGAAACCCTAAAATAAGATTGGCTCTTTAAACACTTGAACCCTAAAAGACAAGACCTAATAAGTAAAACTAGCAGGTAAAGTTGACCATTTGGGTCAACTAACCCTCAAATTAGGTCACTCTTTGCACTTAAAAGACTAAAGTTCAAGTGGAACCCTAAGCACCTTGCTCTTGAACTAAAATTGGTAGACTTAAGAGGTCAAGATCCCCATTCTGGTCTACCTGGAACCGCAGTGACAAGAGAGGTCGGGTGGGGGAAACCCTGTAACCCGTGGGGACGCTCTACCGTGTAGGGGTCTTCGCGGGACTCACCCTCTCTGGCTGCCCAGGTAATTCTCAGGTGGTCGATCTTTCTGATCAAGGGGTCCATCTGCCCCGCACCTCTATAGTCACCCAACACATTTTTGGGTGTCTTGATTGGGTCCAGCACCTTCTAAACTCATCTCTTCCAACAGTGCATGTACGGTAGGAGGTCCTTAAGACCACCCTTAAGACCTCCTTTAGAAATTCACTCTCGTCAAGGCCAAGCCTCGACGCCCGTGTTTGTGCAGCAACCCTCTCACAATATTCTCTCTTCTGATTCAGAACCAAGTTCTTCTTCTCCCCCCATCATGGCTCATCCAGTTGAGGAAGAAAACAATCTGGAGCACCAGCTCCAGCGACTCAACAACCTCTTCTAAAACTTTGTGCACCCACCGCAGCGTCCCATGATGCGGGACCATTATAATCCTGCTGTGGTGGCCATCGAGCCTCGAGTCAGAATCCCGACTGGAGGACCTGATTCTGAATTAAAGCCCAATATGATTCATGCTATACCTAAATTCCATGGGCTTAATTCTGAAGATCCCTTCCAGCACATCAAACAGCTAAAGCATCTGGCCCAAACTTTTGGGTCAGATGCACAAAATCGGGATATTCTTCTCATGAAGATGTTCTCCTTTTCTCTTATGGACAAGGCCGCCCATTGGTACCAAACTCAGACTCGGCCGATCAACAATTGGGAAGAACTTCAGTCCGAGTTCCTGAAAAAGTTCTTCCCTGTTGGACGGACCAACACCTTGTGCCATCAGATTACACACTTCACCCAACAAACAGGGGAACCTCTCCATGAGGCATGGGATCGTTTTTAGGATCTCATGAGAAAGTGCCCCCATCACGGAGTTCCTAAATGGGAACAAGTCCAATCTTTTTACCAGGGACTCCGTGAGGACATCCATCTTTTCGTCAATGCAACCTGCGGAGGAAATATCATGGATCAACATGAAGCACTGTGTGGGAGATTCTCGAAAACATGTGCGAGAACTCCATCAACAATGACTCCATGGGATTATTCGACAGGACGAATACCCGCGCAGCGACGAATCTCAGGGGAGCACACGAGACGCAGGGCCTGTCCGCATCAGTCGACTTGGAGTTAATGGTCAGTCGATTGGACAAGGTCTCGATTATCGAAAAGAAGGTGGATGAGCTGACTCAGCATCTGCAGTGAGCCACCTCTGCGCATAACCCTTTCGCACAGCCTCCTTTCACAAGGGAAACTGTGCAAAACATTCTCCATCGATCTTCTCCTAGGATGGACCCATCATCCAAATCTTTGCCCGGAGGTCCTTCCGATTCCTTCTACACCTGCCAGGGGAATTCCATTCCCTCTTTCTCTAACTCTCTGGAAGTTCCTCAGACCTGCGAGGACCTCAACGCCATCCAGAACGACCCGCTCTCCAACACCTATAATCCTGGATGGCGTAACCATCCTAACTTTTAGTGGGCAGGAAATTCCCAAACCCAAAGATCATCCTTCCAACCCCGCCCACAACCTCCTCATCCTTACCAGCCGCCTCAGCCTCGGCCCAACCCTACTTATCCATCTGGGCCAAATCAAGATCAAATGTCCCTTATCCTTCTGACCCTGGCTGACATTCAAAGAATGAATGCGGCTATCCAGAAACAACACAAGGATGAACTTACAGAGGTCTGAAACCAATTGACCCAGTTGGCAAACTCTCGCCAGCCAGGTACTCTCCCTTCCCAACCTCTGCCTAATCCCAATAACGTGCCCACCCAGCGACGCGTTATGAACCCAAACCCAGGCAATGCCCATATGATTTATCAGGCCCCCTCTGTTCCTTCACTTGATGGGATAGAGGCCTCCACTTCTTTTGCAGGTTACCAGCAGCAAGCTATCTTACCCAATCCCAACCAAAACCAGGCAGGACTTAATTCCTTAACGACCCGTAGTGGTAAGGAAACCCAAGACCCACCTCATTCGAACCACTCCAAGCCTGGTATTGATCCCAAGCCTAGGACAGTAATCCAGGACGTCCCCACCCCTGTCCTAGATCCACAACCTGGACCTATCATAGAAGAACCAACCAAGATCCCGTTTCCTGAGGCCTTGACCAAGGGAAAGAAGACCACCAAGCCCGTGGCACCTGAGGAGGACCTGGTCAAGCTCTTTGAGCAGGTCCACATAAACATCCCCTTGATGGATGCAATCCGCCACGTACTAGCTTACGCATGATTTTTAAAGAATGTGTGTACACCCCAGCGTAACCCACGAACCAAGGGTGGGAGCCCAATTGTTCTGTCAGAGCAAGCCGGCTCTGTAATCCTCAGTAAACTCCCACCCAAGGCAAAAGATCCTGGTACTCCCCTGATCTCCTGCAAGATAGGTGATACCCAATTTGATAGAGCTTTGCTAGACTTGGGTGCATCCATAAACCTGATACCCACATCCTTACTTGACCATCTAGAAGAATCTGAGCTAAAACCAACTGAGGTGACGTTACAATTAGCAGATCGATCTATAAAGTCACCAAAAGGGATTCTCGAGGATGTTATCGTAAGGGTGAGGGATTTCTATTTCCCAGTGGACTTTATAGTCTTAGATATGGACGCGCCTAAAAACCCTAAGGATACACCAATCATTCTAGGGAGACCTTTCTTGGTTATTGCTAGAGCCAACATCAGTTGTGAGGAGGGCCAAAGAGAGCTTAAATTTGGAGATCAAACCTTAAAAATTGATATATTTAAGGCCCAACAAGGAATTAATTGTGGTGTCATCGAACAGATTTGTGACGTTAGGATTTTGGTTGATGAGTCACACCTCCAGAATGACTCGATTATGCCTCATCAATCACAGAAGGATCTTGACCCGCAAACAGAGGAGTTGAATCCAGACATACACAACCCAGTAACTCCTACCCTTGAACCTCACATCTACACTGAACCACCCGCTGCTGCTGATAACCCTATCCTTGAGTTAAAGCCTCTTCCTGCTCACTTGAAATACATCTTTTTGGGTTCCAATCAGACCCTTCCTGTGATTATAAATTCCACCCTCAATTCCGAACAGGAATCCCGTCTGATTACTGTTCTCCAGCAACATCGCAAAGCCATCGGGTGGACTCTCGATGATTTGACTGGAATAAGCCCCTCTTATTGTACTCATCATATCTATTCAGAAGAGGGCACATGACCTTCTCGTGAAATGCAGAGACGTTTAAACCCTAATCTGCAGGAGGTCGTGAAAAAGGAGATCATTAAGTGGTTAGATGCCGGGATCATCTACCCGATCTCCGATAGTCGTTGGGTGAGCCCAATTCAGGTTGTGCCTAAGAAGGCAGGACTCACCACCACAACGACTGAAACCGGAGAAATCATTCCTACCCGATTAGCCAATGCGTGGAGAGTCTGTATAGATTACCGCCGACTCAATTCCTCCACAAAGAAGGACCATTTCCCACTACCCTTCATTGATCAAATTCTCGAGAAACTAGCGGGAAATAGGTTCTTCTACTTTCTTGACGGGTACTCCGGTTACAACCAGGTGGCAATCCATCCTGAGGACCAAGAAAAGACCACATTTACCTGCCCCTTCGGAACGTATGCTTTCCGAAGGATGCCTTTCGGTCTTTGCAATGCACCCGCTACTTTTCAGCGGTGCATGCTTGCCATATTCTCAGATATGGTAGGTGATTTCCTGGAAGTCTTCATGGATGACTTTTCAGTCTTTGGAGAATCTTTTGATGATTGCCTCCAACACTTGGTCCAGATACTCAGGCGATGCATTGAGGTGAACTTGGTTCTTTCCTGGGAAAAGAGCCATTTCATGGTGCCTGAGGGAATTGTCCTGGGACACTCAATTTCGGAAAAAGGCATCTAGGTGGATCGAGCTAAGGTTGATCTGATTTCTCGCCTTCCCGTACCTAGCTCGATCAGGGACATCCGTTCCTTTTTAGGGCACGTCGGTTTTTACCGCCGTTTCATTCCAGATTTCTCGAAAATCGCGCACCCCTTGACTTCTCTTCTCTCTAAGGATGTACCTTTTGAAATCTCCAAGGAATGCACGCTAGCCTTTGAAAACCTACGTGACCGAGTGTTCGTCACGCTTTTGTGCGGTTTGTTAAAAGATAATATCATGTTGTAGTATAGCCGCGAAAGCGTTCAAAACAAATAAAGATTTTTATTACTCGAAAACCGGAGTATCCGAGGTCGAACACAGGGAGCAATCTCAGTACTTTGGAAAACCCAAGAATACAACAGTTACATGCAAATATAATTGATTCAAAGATTTTTTAGAAAAAGTAGAATTAGACGTCTGATTTATGTATCAGACGTCTTAAATGTGATCTTTCTTCCTTTCTTCCTTCTTCTCCTTTCTGCTTCTGTATCTTTCCTTCTGCTTTGCCGTTCCGATCTCTTTGCAATCTGCCCTTGTCCTTCTTCTTCTTCTCTGCGAAGACTTCTAATCTTTCTGTTTTCCTTCTCCTGCGAAGGCTTCTTTCTTCTTCTTCTGTCTTCTTCCTTGGCTTGCTTTTCCTTCTTCTACAGCGGCCAAGTCCTTCTCCTGCGAACAGGAGCAAAACCTAACCCTTCTCCCGCTACCCGCACGTCTCTCTCTCTCAAGCAATTCACTCAGAGCCGCTCTCCCAGAGCCACAAGCATTAATCGGGTCGGATCGTACCCGGGACCAGGCGCACCTGAAGGTGGTGTGATGCGCGAGGAGTGCGTAGGTCTAGGTCGGGTCGGATCCGCCAAGTCCGTGTGGTCAGGCCGCGGACGAGGCGGGTGGGGTCAGTGAGGGACCTCACCCCTGTGCTTTCGAGGTAGTAAAGCTATATCACAAAAACTCTTTATACCATACCTGTGCCTTGAGATTCCATGATGTGGGACTAAACGTTCCGCCCTTCCTTTGCGCGCGCCCGCAGACTCTCGTGTGCAATTGCCCACGCTGAAGGCCCTGCTGGTGCTCCCTGCTGAACTCAGTCACTTCGCGACACTTGCGAGAGCCAGCTGCACCTGCCGCCTGGGAAGCCTGACGCCTGCTGCTGCTCCAAGCTTCCTGCTGCTTCGGCTGTTAATGGCGGCCGGGGCGTTCACCTGAGATTCCACAGAACGGCCTATTGGCCCAATCAGAATAGCTGGAAACCTTCGCCGCAGCATGGCGAAGGCGGTGGGTGATGCTGCAAGTTGTCGGTCGGCCTAGGCGTGCGCGCCTAGGTCAACCTGTGGCCGGAGATGGTGGGTTGTTCGGGGGGTAGTTATGGAGGTCTGGAGTGGCAGTTGTGGGGTGGAGCGAGTTCCTGGTGGTGAGGCGGAGCTCACGAGGTGATTGGCGAGCCGTGTGGAGTGGCGGAGTGGTGTGGGCGGCTCGCCGGAGTGCGGTCGGAGGCGAGGAAGATGAAGGCGGTTAGGTACTTTCGAGGGGTAATCAAGTAAAATAGTTAGGGGGAAAAGAGAGAGGAGAGGATGGTGAACGTATCTGGGGTTGTCTGGAGGGAAGGGAGGCGGCGGAGAAGACGGCTCGTAACTGCCGTCGTCGGGGAAGAAAGACCCTGAGGGAGGAAGCGGCGACGAAGACGAGGTCAGAAGTGCGTGCGCGGGGTACAGCGCGACGCGGGAGATAGCGGCGGAGAGGACTCTGCTGCTGGTATGGCAGCAGAGCGACGAGAAGGAGGGAAGGAGGTCGCCGGAGCTTGTGGGTCGTTTGGCTGGAGATGGGAGAGGGAGGAATTTGGAAGGGATCTCCGTCAAAATCAAGCTTAGCCTGTTCGGCCGGAGTTGTGGGTTCTTATATAGGCGCTGGACTGGGTGTGCAGGGCGTGAAGGGCACGTAATTGCCTGAAGTTGGTCGCCGGAGATGGAAAGGAGTTAGGATACCCAAATCTCCCGTGCGTTCGCACGAGAGATTGGGTTTACACCAGCAATTGTAATTGACTTTATAAGGAAGGGAATTCCTCAGAGAATCCTCCTTCCATTTCTGGGAGGGAATCTCTGAGGGATTAGAGAGCAATCCCTCTCCGAACCTCACCGGAGCTCGGTTCTGCCCTAGCAATGGCGGCAGGACCGGTTTGCAAAGGAGGCGAAGAACCTAGGGGGTTCTCTGCAACGGTATTCAAAAGATAGGGACCAATTTGTGATTTGGGTGTACTAAATTGCAAAGTAGGTCAAGATGACCCCTCCTTAGGTCCAAATTTTGGTACAAACCTAATTTGGACCTAAGGAATCCAATGGCGAAGTTAGATTTCAGGTTTGACCTCGTTTGACTGGACATTTTGCGTAAAAACCCAAATTAGGTTAATTGAAGAGCTAGGACCCTAATCTAGGTCAAACTAGGTTCCAAAGGCCAAATTAAGTGTTCTAAACCCTAGAGTATGTTTTTCCATGATTTATAGAGGGTTTACTTGCTTTTTGTTCTAATCGGAACCTTGTTAATTTAAGAGGGTCTGTTTTAGGGTTACCAAGTGTCATTTAGTTCTTAGATTGCACATGAACCCATTTCTGATTGACTCAACCCACTTTTTATCTCATTTATACCATTTGACCTATGTTTTGCCTCTGAGAAATCCTGTTTACGTACTGCAATGGTAAAATTGCAGTTTTAACCTTTATTTCATGTTTTCTTCTCAGGGCACTTGTTCCTTCAGTTAGGCCTTCTTCTAGGTTATGTAGGAGCTTTTATCTTCTTTATTGGGTCAAAATGAGCTAGTTATGGCTCATGATGAGGCTCTCATCACCGAGTCACCCAGGCACCTATCCTACAATCCCCTGACTGGTCTCAACCCTTTCAGATCATGTGCGATGCGTCTGACTTCGCTGTTGGAGCGGTCCTGGGGCAGAAAGCTGACGGGAAACCCGTGGTCATCTACTACGCTAGCAAGACACTTGACGAGGCTCAGCATAACTATACGGTTACGGAGAAAGAGCTGCTAGCCGTAGTATTTGCCCTTGAAAAATTCCGATCGTATCTTCTGGGTTCCCATGTCATCATTTACTCGGATCACACAGCTGTAAGGCATCTCCTTGCCAAGAAGGACGCGAAGCCCTGACTAATCCGTTGGATCTTTCTGTTGCAAGAATTCGATCTTGAGATTCGCGACAAGGCGGGAAGGTAGAATGTGGTAGCCGACCATCTGTCCCGTCTTCCTTCTGAGATGATCAACCCTTCCGGACCCATCACGGAACATTTTCCTGATGAGCACCTGCTTTCTGTTGGTACTAGACTTCCATGGTTTGTTGATATAGTAAACTACTTGGCATCTAATCAGACACCGTCTGATTGGCCGATGGCCAAGAAAGACAAATTGCGTTCTGATTCCAAGTATTACATTTGGGAAGACCCGTACCTTTTCCACATAGGTGCTGACCAAATTATTCGGAGATGCATCCCGGAAGAGGAAATCAACAATATCCTATCTTTCTGCCATGACCAGGCATGCGGTGGCCATTTCTCAGGGCATAAAACCGCATCCAAAGTCCTCCAGTGTGGCTTCTACTGGCCTACACTTTTCAAAGACGCATACAGTCACTGCAAGGCATGCAGTCGTTGCCAGACTTTGGGCAACATGAACCATCGTGACATGATGCCTTTGCAGCCGATTCTCGTATGCGAAATCTTCGATGTATGGGGGATCGATTTTATGGGCCCCTTTCCTATTTCGGATGGTTTCGAGTACATTCTGCTTGCGGTGGACTACGTGTCCAAATGGATCGAAGCCATACCGACCCGAACCTGCAATCACAAGATTGTTCTTAAGTTCATACATCAAAACATTTTCTCAAGGTTCGGGATTCCCCGTGCTATTATCTCTGATGTGGGGACCCATTTTACAAATGCTCAGTTTAGATCACTGATGGCCAAATTTGGGGTGTCTCATCGAATCTCTACTCCTTACCACCCCCAAACAAATGGTCTAGCTGAGCTATCAAATCGGGAGATCAAGAAAATCCTGCAAGTCACTGTTCGGCCTGACAGGAAGGACTGGTCGTCCCGACTTCCGGAAGCATTGTGGGCCTATAGGACCGCCCACAAGACCCAATTGGGCATGTCTCCCTTTAGACTGGTGTACGAAAAGGCATGCCACCTTCCCGTAGAACTGGAGCATAAAGCCTATTGGGCAGTACAGAACTGTAATCTAGATCTTTCCAAGGCTGGAACCCACAGAAAACTCCAAATCAGCGAGATCGATGAATTACGCCTAGACGCGTATGAGAACTCGCGAATCTACAAGGAGCGGGTTAAAGCCTTCCACGACAAGCACATCTCGAGAAAGATCTTTCATCCTCGTCAAAAGGTCCTACTCTTTGATGCCCGACTCAAACTTTTCCCGGGGAAATTGAGGTCCAAGTGGGTCGGACCGTATTTAGTCCGACAAGTTTTTGGAAATGGGGCAATTGAAATCAGTCCACTCAGCCATGATTCCGAACCTTTCATCGTGAACGGTCAGAGACTCAAACCGTTCATTGATGTGACTTCTACTGATTCGACTGAATCATCCCTCATCCTCCATTCCCCTTGAACTTACTGCGCCCGGCCGATGGCGTAAAACTCAGTGCTTAACGGGAGGCAGCCCGTCATTTCTTGAAAATCTAAAACCTTTTTTTTCTGACACCATTGTGCACTTAAGGTTCACCCTTTAAGACAGCCGACTCCACCTCAGATGCTTGCATCTGAGATTAGAAATCGTCCGCAGAATTCATCCCGACCCATTCACTCACAAAAATATCTGTCTTAAGGAATAAATTAAGTAAATAAAAACCCCTAAATCACAATGAGGACATTGCAAGTTTTAGGCATGGGGGGGTATAAGTGCAAAACTTGTAGAAAAAAAGGATTTAAACAAAAAATTCACATATGCCAAAAACACCATAAAAATTAAAAATTTTTCAAAATAAAAAGAATAAGAGGAGAAAGGAAATTTTGAGGAGAAGGAAAAGAAACAAAATGAAAAGGAGCACAAAAAGGTGAAAGAAAAGAGTAATAGTCATTAGTAAGAAGCTAAGGAATTAACCTTAGTCTAGACCATTTTTTCAAGAAAAGAAATGAAAAGTGCTTGGTAAGATTAGTAAGAACGCAAACCTTAGGCATTCTTGATAGACTCTTAGTACCCATTAAGATCTAGACAATCCTTAAGAGGTTGAGGAAAATGAAAAGCTTAAGTACTAGGTCCAAGGCTTAGGAAGTATTTGACCTCGCTAACTAACTTCTGGTTTATGGGACTCAGTAACCTAAGCACCCTAACCTCACACACAGCCTGGTTCAGCAAGCGTAAAAATCAAAATCACGTAGAAGCGTCGAAAAAATTCTGAAAAGTACACCTAGAGTAGGAGCAGTCGATCAACACAAGTTGATTTGGACGAGTTCCCAGTGCAGAGAGGCGGGAAATCCCCTCAAAGATGCGTAACAAAATATCATCTCCTCGGTGCTTGTCTCTTAGGATATTCACATATCCTACTAGGGGCATGTAAGCACCCTGCTGGTTCAGATTCCATGGATGGCATTATCACGAAGTGTCAACTGCCAGGGTCTGGACGCGGCCACGGAACACCATGGATGGGATTATCTCGAAATCTCAATAGCCAGGGTTCTGGGGGTTGCCATGGGCGGTGCTATCTCGAAGCATCGATCGCCAGGAACCCTTGAGGATTGATGATGGGGACAAGGAATCCGATACAGACCGTGTTGAAAAGCCAATCCTAAGCTAGAATTAAAAAGAAAAAGAGAGAGAAAACTCTCCAAAAATAGAAAAATTTTCTACCTCTCTCTCTTACAAAACGCACTGCAAACTGAACCAGGGCTAAAATCGTTTCAAGCACGGGGTGCTTTAACTGCAAAGTCCAATAAACCTTAGGTTAGTTCTTGTGGGTCTTAAAAACCTTTGCACTGAGGCTGAGGCTAGACAGATTTGGATCTTGATTGGTACTAGAGTACCCTTTAAGCCTATGGTCAGCATTCTAACCTAATCTAAGTTTAAATGAAAAAGCACTTATCTGAAGCTATTAAAGAACTTCATGATCTGGAACAAGGGTTCAAACCTTAAGTTTTTCCTAAGGGACTAGCAAAAGCTAGACATGAGGGTATGATGAGAACCTCATCATGAGCCATAACTAGCTCATTTTGACCTAATACAGAGAATAAAAGCTCCTACATAACCTTAGAAAGGCTTGGCTCAGAGAGATTCTGAGTTTGCAAAGAAAACATAAACTGAGGGGTAAAAATGCCATTTCACCAATCTGATCTAAAAATAGGATAACTTAGGGCCCAAACATAAGTCAAAACAACCTAATAAGAAGAAAAGTGGGATGAGATGACTCAATAAGGGCTACAGCAACCCCAAAGAATTAAATGACAGCCTGTAACACTAAAAACAAACCCACTTCAATTCACGTGATTCGAGGCAAGGTAAAAATTAACTAAACTCTCTAAAATTCATATAAAAATAATCTCCAGGGTTTACGACTTTCAATTTGGCCTTAGGAACCCATTTTGACCTACATTGAGAACCATGCCCAATTAACAACTTAATTTAGGTTTTTGCGTAAATTGACTGGTCAAACAAGGTTTAAGCTAGAAATAAAATTCATCATCAGAATCCTTAGGTCCTAATTAGTCATGTATAAAAACTTGGGCCTAAGAAGAAACCTTCTTGACCAACTTTACACTTTGGTCTTCATATATTTACTTTTTGGCCCTCAACTTTTGAACCCTCGCATTTTGGCCCCTAACTCTCCTTCGTTCTTTGCGTTTAGGTCCCTCCTACAAAACCTGCGCAGCACCATGCTCCGGCGACCTTGCGTGGAGCATGGCGCCGCGCAGGGTGAGGGAGGGGCCCTGGCAAGTCAATGGGGGGTACCCTGCGTCGTCAGCCACCGCAGGGACACCCCCCTGAGTACTGCGACCGCCCATACCGCCCGTGCGAACGCACGGACGGTATGGGTCTCCTTCCTCTGACGTCCTCCGGCGAGGAAGACACGTCGTCTCCCTCCGCCCTCCTCTCTGATTCCGCCCCTATAAATACCCCCGTCGCTCCGCCGTTCTTTGCAGCTCGGATCTGACGGAGACACCCCCCTAAATTCCTCCCTTCCCACTTCGACAGACGCCCCCTTGCTCCGGCGGCCATCTCCTCCTCCTCCTCGTCGCCCTGCCGCACTACCAGCAGCAGGGTTACCTTCCCTCGATCCTTCCGCATCACGCCGCACCCAGCTGGCACCTCTCTGGTCCCTTCCTCGCCGCCGCCCCTTCCTCTGGGCAATTTCTTCTCCGGCAACAGTCGATACGACTGTCGCCTGCGCCAACCCCTCCTTGTCCAGCTTAGCAGGTAGAACTTCTCCTCTTCCTCCCCTCTTTCTTTTCCATACTGAAACCCTTACTGTCGGCCCCGATTTCCCACCGATCACCCTCACCTTCTCCACCTCCGGCCAAACTCCGGTGAACCGCTCCCATCGCTCCAGCACCCCACACGGCTCGCCGACCTGTCATAACCTCCACCTCGTCACCCTGATCCTCTTCCACCCCTCCACTTCCCACCAAACGCCCTCTGCAAATCCACCAAACACACCCACTTCTCCGCCCGCAGTTTGACCTAGGGCGATCCGTTGGCTCCACCATGCCCACTGCAAACCATCCAACGCACGGCGAAGGTCCCCCACCTGTCTGATTAGGCCGAGAGGCCGTTCTTCTATGACCAGGTGACTCGCCCGCCGTCGCCATTACTGAGCAGGCAGAGCTCCTTCACCTGCAAGTGCAGGCACGCCTTCGCCCAGGTTCGACTCCCAGGTTGCGCGGGGCGTCTCCGCGAAGCGTCCCAGGCTCGCAGTTGGGGCGAAGGCCTCGCGTGAAGCCACGATTGCCCGCTGCTCCCTCCGCTGCGGGCGCTCAATTGGGGTGGGACATTTAGTCCCACCTCGGAACTTCTCAGAGGCGCGCGGACGCATAAAGGCAAAAAGTGCCTTATGCTATTCGCCTCCTGACCACGGGGTGAGGTCCCTCTCACCCGACCTGGCCTCGTCCGTGACCACGCTCCGCGGACCTGGCCCGACCCGATTAAATCGACCTGCACTCCTCGCCCACCACCGCACGCCGGTGGGCCTGGACCCGGGCGCGACTCGTACCCGATTACCCGGTTGCTCTGGGAGAGCTGTCCTAAGAGCGAACTCAAAGAGAAAGATACGCGCGGGGGAGAGGGGTAGAGTAGGTTTTGCCCTGACTCTGAACTCTTGAGCGTGCAGGCACAGGTGAAGAAGAAGGAAGCTCAGGGAGACACTGTAGAAACAAGAGGTTTAAGTCGTCTGATTTTCAAATCAGACAACGTCCTAAAGACAGGTGAAGGCAAAGAAGAAGAAGGAAGGCGAGGCAGAGGAAAGAGAGGAACACAGAGCAGCCAAGTGAAGACTCTGCAGACATCAGAAGACAAAGAAGAAGAAGAAAAGAAGAGAGAAGGAGCAGCCAAGTGAAGACTCTGCAGACATCAGAAGACAAAGAAGAAGAAGAAAAGAAGAGAGAAGGAGCAGCCAAGTGAAGAAACAGAAAGCAGAAGAAGAAGAAGAGCATGGGAGGCAGATCTGAAGCAAGAAAAGAAGAAACAAAGAAAATAAAAAGAAGAAAAAGATAGGATCGTCCAACCAAGAAATAGAGGAAGCAAGAAAAGAAGAAGAAGAAGAAGAACAGGAAGAACAAAAGCCAAAAGAAGAGAAGACAAAGAGAAAGAAAGAAGAGAAGAAGAAGAAGCCAAACTTTCATCTCTCTCTCTTTATTTTTGTAATAAAACATGTATATCTCTAGAATACGACTTGCTCCCTGAGTTCGACCTCGGGAGAACTGTATTTTCCGAGTAACAAAAATTAGCAAATGATGGCAATAACTATCTGTACTACAACGACTTAAGAAAAGCTAGTTGCTGCCACCGTTTCGCCAGCGGCCGAGAACTTAGCCGCACCAAGGAGCTGAGGCAGGAGAAGAGGAAGAGGAGAAATAGCTGAAGAAGAAAGAGACGCGGCTCAAGGAGGAAGAAGAAGAAGAAGACCAAGCGAGAAGCCACCTGAGGATGGAAAGAAGAGAAAGAAGCTGATGCAAAGAGGAAGGCCAAGCAGCTGAAAGAAGAGAAAAAGAAGAAGCCAAGAAGAAGTAGCAGGAGCAACAGTAGCAGCTGAAAGAAAGAAGAAGAAAAAGAGCACAAGCACTGTAGCAGGTGGCTACTTAAGGCGTCTGATCCATGGAGTCAGACGTCTGAAGACAGAGAGAAAGGAGGACAAAAGAAGAAAGAGAGAAGAAAAGAGAAGAGATAAATTTTTATTTTCTCTCTTTAATCCTTTTGTAAAATAGTATATTATAAATTGTGATTTTCTACACTTCTAGAATCAAGCTTGCTCCCTGAGTTCGACCTCGGAGAAATTTTTGTATTCGAGTAATAAATTAAAATCAAATCGATCGATTTTACGCTGCACCAATCTCGAAATTAATAAAGTACATGCATAAAATTAGTTGAACCTAAGATATGAGATGAACCCTAGGAAGAAGTAAACGCATGCTATAGAATACATCTATTCGATTGAACCCTAGGTTGTGACATGAACACTAGGGCTAGAGAAAATGCATGTGTAGAGAAATGAATGATTCAATAAATCATAAGCTGCCTGTACTACATGAAATGAACTACGTTATGAATAGAAAAAATAAACTCGTACTATGATAAATCTAGAAACTGAGATACATGCTCTGTATATAACAAACCGGAATGAGAAAAGTTCATGTATGAACCCTACAGGGAATGTAAAACGAGACTAGAATACTATAGTACGGAGAACCGGATGGTTCTAGAACACGTCGCCACGGACGGCTGTTCGGACTTGGTTTAGGGAGGTGAGCTAACCTTCATGTACGTAGTACCGAAGAGAGCAACTATCCCTTTTAGAGTAGAGGGGAGCTTGTTGCCCCTTGGGTGGAGACCCGGGGGTGGGTTTAGCCACTCTACGTCGACTCCGTTGGCCCTCGCATACATGGTACCGAGGAGAGATACTTAGTGAAGGGGGGAGCTAGCTACCCCAGGAGGCCTGAGGTTAGGACTGGCCACCCTACACTGACTCTTGTTAGGCCATTGGGCAAACCGGGATAGTCGGATGAGGGTACGCATACTGTGAGGGGGCAAGACCCCTGTTCTGAGAAGGCAAGGCCTTGTGCTATTCCATGTTGTACGTTTGGGCGTACCCGCTAGCAGAAACGACTGACCACGTGCCAGTGAGGGGTAGCTACCCGTGCGCTTATCACGTGTGCCGTAATCACCGCTACGTTGCGACCATGGCCTCGGGGTAGTAGACTGGGTGTAGGACTACCATGGGGGACTCTTCCGGCCAGGAGAGTGCCACATGTACATCCTACATCGTGAAAAAACTACAAGCAAGATTGTTCCCATAGGGAACAGGAAGATTGAGCAATGTCATAGAACTGGATTAGAGTACTCAGATCAGCCACACGTAATAAGATAATTGGAATCGGAAGATAATATTTTAAGCTACTTGTTTAAATTACATTACATGTTTTAGCCACCACTCTACTCAACATTAGCTGATTCCAGATGTTATAATTTTGTGCAGGTCAAGGATTCGAGTAGCCAGAGCCACCGACTGCTGAGGGCACTGGGCCCAGTCAAGCACAGTTGTAGTTTCCTCCTGTTAGTTGTTGTAGTGAGTTCCCATTTTCCCAGCTATATGTATACTAATTTTTATTGTGATGGCTGTGTTCTGTACTAGTTCTGTTGCGATGGCCTATAATATTATGGTGATTACCGTTCTCTTGCTTTACTATCAGTTTTATATTTACTGCTTAGTTACAATACTTGTGTGGTTGTGGAATGAGTGTGTATTTAGTTATTTCTCGTTGGACGACCGAGTCTTGGGATTCGTCTAGGCGACCCGTCCTCGAGTTATGTAGGAAGCTGGGAATGGGCCGTGATAGGGACCCGACACGCGTGTTCTTGGGCAAATAGCCTAAAACACAAAAGCAATTTATGGGCGGTCGTGTGCTCTTCTCCCACCGATGTGGGACTAAACCCACAGGCCTCTTTACGTGTGTGCAGCTGCGGTGAAGTTTTGTCCAATTAGCGCAGCAGCTAAGGTCGTAGTGCTCAATTGAAGACCTAGAGACCTGCCTGGATGTGAGACCTGGAGCTTTCGTGGCCTAGAGCTCGAAGAACAAGGCGGAGATGACGGTGGTGATGGCGGAGCACCAGCGAAGACCTAGAATCACAAGAATAGCCTCACTACCACATTAAAATAGTTCATGAGCATCGTCGGAGTGTGTGGAGTGCAGTGGAAGTGTTTATGTGGTGAGTGGAGGCGTGTGGTGGATGGACAGAAGTGGAGACAAAGTGCGGAGGAGGAGGTGTTCGATGGGACTTTTGGGTGGCAAATAGCCCTAAATAGGAGAGGGCTTTTGAAGGTGGAGTTGAGGCAATGGTAATGGAGTTGGGGGTGAGGCATTTGGTGGTGTGTGGCGTGCGGAATACCTCGCCGGAGGTGTGGCCGGAGACGGAGACGAAGGTGGTTGATGACGATAGCGTGGGTTGATTTGGGATTTAAGGAGTCCTAAGCTAACCTACAGAGCTAAAGGAATCTAACTAACCTAAATCTAATGGACGAAAGGGAAGGAAGTCCTTGTTGATGGTATTCCGGACATAGAGGAGATGAAGTCTTCGGTGGGCGAAGCAGCGACGACGACGGGAGGTAGGCGGCTCTTACTGGTATTGTGATGTGTGGAAGAAGCATAGGATGAAGGAGACACCTCCTATTATACATAATCGAAGAGGATCGTCGGAGTTGGTGGAGATGGAGGTCGGGGGGAAGGGAAGGAGAATCCAGCCTCCAAACCAAGCTAAGGAGGTGAGGAATGCCATGGGCGTGCTTTTATAGGTGCTAGATGGTTGTTCCAAGCTTGGAATCCAAGCTTGAAACCACAGCCACTCGACGAAGAAGGAAACCCAAACCTTTGAAAGGTTCTCATGAGGTTTTGAATAGGATTCCGAGCCCAATGCATGGCTCAAATGGAAGAGGATTTCATCAAGGATCTCCCTTTCTATTTTAGGAGAGATTCATCAAGAAATCAAAGAGAAATCTCTGATTGAAGATCACCGAAGTAGGAGTTCCTCCACGATAATGGCGGAGAGACCTATTTGTGAAGATGATGACAAACTTAGGGACCTCTTTGCAAGGATTTCAAAAAGCTAGGGGTGCATGTGTGAGAAAAAGAATCAGATTGAACTAAATTGCAAAGTAGGTCAAGATGATCTCTGATTGGGCTCAAATTTTGGTAAAAATCTAATTTTGACCCAAGGAATCTGATGGTGAAGTTAAATTTTGGTTTTGACCAAGTTTGACTAGGTAATTTATGTAAAAACCCAAATTAGGGCAACTGTCTGTCTGAGAATCTATTTTAGGTCAAAATAGGTTCCAATGGTCAAATCAAATGTACCAAACCTTATAGAATATTTTTATATGATCTTTAGAAGGCTTAGGTGAATTTTATCCTGATCATAACCTCAGTTAATTAAGCAGGCCTGAAATTAGGGTTTCGAATGTCCATTAATTCTCGAAATGCATGAAAACCCATTTTTGTCCTGCATGGACCCTTTTATTAGACATTAATGACCATTTTACCTTTATTTAACCCCTAGAAAACCCCATGATTGTTCTATATTTAGGTTATACTTTTAAAACTGCAGATTTACTCGTATTTTATTGTTTATCATTCAGAAAGGATATGCACTGAATTATGGCTTTTCGACGGTTATGTAGGAGCATTTGTCTGTTAATTCTGACTAATTAAAGCTAATTATGGAAAAGGATAATGCTATCATCATGCCTAGAGGTGGCCGGACATGCAGCTATGCATAGGTTGCAGTGGCTGGGATGGGCGTGGCCGGTGCGGTTGCGACAGGCACTGGAGTTGGATGTGGCGTCGGTGACTTGCAAGCGCGTGTAGGGGTGCATGCGAGGGCTAATTGGTGTGTGGTGAGGCACACATGAGGGGTCAGCGCCGATGGACGCAGGCGATGGCTGCACGGAGGTGGAGCTGCTTGATGGTGGTGGAAGCCCTTGGACGTCCAGGATGGCTTCCGAATGTCTTAAACGATGGGTTAAGGGCACACGTGCTCCCTATTGGTCGGCGGACACAATGGAAGAAGGTGAGGTCGTGGTGGCGGTATTGCGGTTGTCATCAAGAAGATGAGCGGAATGCAGTGGTGGTCGCTGCGAGGAGGACGTCGTCGAGGTCATGGTGGCGATGTCAAAGCTATCACCTCCGACCACGGTGGCAGTCGATGGCAGTAGGGAAGAGACACAATGGTGATGTCACAGACACGATAACAGACGTAGTGTCAAGGATGTCGCACAATGGTTCGTGATAAAGGAGAGGTTGCTATTCATGGAGAGATGGCTCTCCTCCTCGTGAGGGAGATCATCCTGATGTCTTCCCCATGTGCCTGTATATAAGAGAGAGAAATTATCAGGGAGAGAGAGAGATTGGAGGAAAAATAGATGGTGCTCTCTTTTTCTTTCTTTCTTTCCTTTTTCCTCTTCCACTGTGTTTGCTACTGTGGAGATTAAAAAATGGTAAGTGGTGGATTTGGTTGATTTGAGGTAAATAAATTTCGAGGAAAGAATATGCCAGGATTTCTTTCTCTCTTTCCTTTGATGCATTGCCACCACTTTCCTTTTTAATGGCATTTGCCAAAACTAGGAGCCAACAAAGGTAAGCCCACTTGCTTCCTTTAATATGTTTGGAAAAATCAGATGACAAGATGACAATCCTAAATTGGCCCTTCAATTAATACCTTTAAGAAAAATAATATGTCAATAGATGAGGTATTCATTAACGTATGCCTGATCATTTAATTCCTCAACACAGTTAATTAAGTTATTTAGACTTAATTAATCACATGAGAAAGTAACTTAGGTTAACTTGAATTAATATTAATTGTGTAGTATAGGGTCAAGTTAACCTAACATTTTAGAGTTTTAATTCTTTTTAACCGATTGAATCCAGGTTGTTCACTAGGAGGTATAACTTATTTTAATTCATCATTAATTCCTAAACATAAATTACTAATTACTTAATCAATCAAAATTATAATTAAAATATTTTTAAGGACATGAATCTTGCATAAAAGATGTTTACTTAAAAGCATGCAACATTCCATTAAGAAAGAACATATTTACACATGTGCTTTTCATTAAAAATCAAGTAAACATGTTTATTACACCCATTACAACTAATTATGAAAGATTAAGGCAAGAAAAAGTTATACAAATGAATACAAATGCCTTAATACATCAATTAAACTCAAAATATTAAAAGGAGACATTATTACATTGAAAAATAAGAATTAAAAATCACAAGTCTCCTTTCCTCTTCTTCTTCTCTTCAATGCTTTCCTCTTCTTTTAATCTCTGCCGTAATTCTCTCTCTCTTATTCTTCTTTTTATCTTCTTCTTCTTCCTCTTCCTCTAAACCCTCTCTGTTCACTCTTCTTTAACTTTCTCATTTTAGCTTCTTATATTACTTATACTATGCACAATGCAATCCACACTTAGCCAATTTCTCTCGATCCTTAACCCATTTTTTTATGCTCACTCCAAAAATTTGGTTAATGGGCGGCCTGGACTTTCAAGGATACACAGCGCCCACAAGGGGTGGGATCAGACCCTACTCAGCCAGGCCTAGTTCGTTTATTAGGTGGATTTTTCATAGTTTTGTCTCAATGCACACTCTCGGCCTCCCAGGCCCACATCCACATCCACTCCCACTCACGGGCCCACACACACAGGCATACGCCTGCGCACGCACACACACATCCACACAGGCACATGCACATGCACGCACCCGCACACAAGCAAGTTTCTCTTTGCACCCAGCGCTGACAACTGAAACGTCGTCGACACTTTTTCATAATATAACAAGGTGTGCACTCACTTGTTCCCGATGTGGGACTAAACTTCTCCCTTTTAAGCCAAACTTCGTCCAATGATTCCAGCCGATTGGCTGGACTAAATCGAGTGTTCCAAAGCTCGATTGAAAGCTCTTGAGAAGTTCTACATGATTGGAACACCAATTTGGTGTTCGGGTTGTGATTAGTCCTTCGATTTGAAGGACGAAGAAGATAGGCTCTTACGGCCATTCATGGCCTGTAGCAGATGAAATTAGGTCAGATGACCTACAAGAGAGCTTCTGACCTCTAGATAAGGTTTGAATCACCTTCAATTGATGATTCTGCAGCAGATGAGCTAAGAAGAGAGCCCTGAACAGCTCCAGAAAGAGGGTTTGGCTTCAGAGTTTCATTTTGGAGCTCTGAAGCTCTGAATTAAGTTCTAGTTCATCCATCAGAGAGAAAACAACCTCAATAGGTGATATGAATTGATTCATGAGGCTAAAAATAATAGATCTGGGCAGGATTCAAGTTTGAATCTCAACAAAAGCATTGTGAACAGTACTTAGGCTCCAAAATGACCCAAAGCACACAGTAGATCAAACCTCCTTTAAATCTCAATTAAACATATTAAGATCAACTCGAGCACACTATATATCATCCTAGATCTCCAATGCACCTCTTAAAACACAGAATCAATCTTTAAATCCTCAAATTGAACCTGGAGTTGACCAAAACCAACTCGGAGTTGACTTTCTATTCTAAGCTTCCTCAGATCAAATTGAAACCTTGAATCAACTTAATTCTTCATCAGGAATTGGTCTAAGACATCAGAATCATATTTTGAAGCTCCTAATGGGTTACCAGACTTCGCCGCCTGAGCTCTGAAATGGGTTTGTTTGGTAGAGCGAACCAAGACTTTCCTGACCAATTGATTAGCCAAGATGAACTCAGCAGACTTTGTTCTTGCTTTTGGACCTCATACAGCGACCTAAACCCTAACAGAAATGACTCACAACTCCGTCGGAGTTGGAGAAGACAAAGACCATCTACAAGCTCCAGGCATCAGATCATCAAATTGACACTTGATACATAATCCTTTGATCCTAAATAATCATTCTAGAGCTCTACACAGAGTTCTATGGGCTGAAGATTAATTTTGAACTCGCTGGAGCTCACCGGAGCTCCAGTGAGTCCAAAAACTAACTGCTAGAGTACAAGATTCCAACAAATTGACCATTAAAGGTCTTAAGAGCTTCCTGAGGTCACAAAGAACCTCAGGAACTCTTCAATTGACTTAAATGGAAATTAAATCAGAAGTTATGCATTGAATTCAGAAAAGATGTAATCTGAGTTTGCTATTACTCAGATCACATCCTCTCACTCAATTGAGTGAGGAGAAGTGTTCCATAGTGTTCAAAGATGGTCTATAGGTGATTAATTAGGTGTTTTAACTCTCTTGAGCTGGCCATAGACAGTGAGCTCAAGGGTTTGAGATGAGATTAGGCGTTTTAAATATATATGTTAATTAAGCTAATTAAGATGTCGATCGGGGCCCTAAAGTGGTGTAGAAGTGATGAAGGGCCCCAGTGAGTGTGAATTACCCTCGGTGACCTCCGCCGTGGACAGCGGAGGTCGCCGGTAGCTGTGAATTGGATTAGGCGATATAGTTGATAAGAGTAGTCGATCAAGGATGAAATGACATCAGTGGAGGTTGAGAAAGGTGTATGATGAATTGAAAAGACCAAATATAAGCTCTGGTGAGCTCAACGAGCTCGCTGGAGCTTGAGATGAAGATTGAGAATAAAGCATGTAAACTACCTAAACGAACTAAATAACTACGCAACACTAAACTACTTACTTAATTCTACTGTTACCTGGACGAAAGGAGATGAGAAGCTCTGTCGATGGCGCATAACGGAGGATGAAATCAGAAGGTTGGAGGAAGAGCTTCGGTGAGAAAGGAAGCAGAGAGGAAGAAGAACGGTGCGCTCCCAAGCCTTGTCACAGCCGCGGGAGAGGAAAAGGAGGTGAGAGAGATGAGTCCCTCATGAGAAGGAGCTCCGATAAGGGAATGAGAGATTGCCAGAGGTAGAAGGAAGAATAGCCTATCGTCGGCCACAGTTGGGGAAGAAGGATAGGGGACCGACTACCAAAATCGAAGGGTTTAAGGAGTATTTATAGGGTTCAGCGGCTGTGAAGGAGCTCAAATCTGGACAGAATTGTGACTAGATTCAAGGTAACCACTGGTGTCTCAGGTGCATGATGGGTTTCTCACCTCAACTCAGTAATTAAGTTAATTTTACTTAATTTAGAGTAGAGAAAAGTCACTTATGTTAACTCGAAGTTATGTCAATTAGTAGTATAGGGTCGAATTAACCTAACATTTTAGAAATTTTTACTGGTTAAGTCTAAGTCATTCGCTGGGAGGTATAATTCATTCTAAATTCACTAGTTATCTTTTATTTTTCTTTTTAAGTTTAGGAGGTATATTTAAATTAATTTTAAGAACATGAATTTTGCCAAAATATTAATTAAAATGAATATGCAAAATCCCATAAGAGAACATATTTACTCAAATGATTTACTTTATTAGCAAGTAAACATGTTAGTTTTCTATTTTATTTCAAAAGAAATTAAGGCAATATAGAGTTCTTCTATTAAAACATGCCTTATTACAACATTTAAAAACAAAAAGGAATTTAAAATAATGCAAGAGAAACAATTTATTTTCTTTATTTCTTCACCCTCTCTTTTCTTCTTCTTTCTTTCTCTCTTTTCCTTTTATTCTATTTTTATACTTTCTCGAGCTCTCTTCTTTTTCTCTTCTTCTGCATTCTTCCTCCCTTAGTCTTCTTCTTCTTTTGCTCCTTAGTGCTTGTTCCTCTCTTTCTTTCCTTAGCTTCCATCGCTGCTGACCCTTAGCAATTAGCCATTGATGTAAACACATTTACACTACTTAAGATGTCTATTTATGCATGTTCTTAAGCATAGGATTGCATTTCATGATATAAATATTACATTATATGCATCATCTTTCATTTAGAATAGTTTGAATAAAATGGAGGTTAATTGTCTCCTTTTATATTCTTGGACAGGGCAAATATTTTATCGGGGCCTCGGATCAAAGATCCAACCGTATGGATGTGATCAGGGCGACGATTGGAGTTCAACGACTCCAAGATCGCCCTAATCAGGCATCCGTAGCATCAGATAGTGACCTAGGAACCCTAAAAGATCAAGGGCCAGGATGGTGTAAATCCGCACTTCAGATGATAAATCCGACCGCACAGATGAACTCGGATCGACGATCGCAGCCCAACGACACAAAAATCGAGTCAATCCAACATCCGTGGCACCATCTACAACTTCCAGAAGATGGATGGCCAAGATAGCGCCACGTGGTGCCATCTCAGCTGCCCAAACGGTCGCTTCATCTTGTGAAGGCTCTGCGCCCGATCTCTCTCCGCTGTTGGATCTTAATCCAACGGTTGTGGGCGCTCGCATTTTAAAATGTGCGCTCGACCATCCGCGCCCCATAGCGCAACGGTCGAGCGCGCTATCGTGAGCGTGGGGCGCGGGTTCGATCCGCGGCGAAGCGCTGGAGGGCGCGATCGATTGAGGCGCGTGGAGCGTCAGATGAAGATCGGACGGCCGTACGTGCCCGATATCGTCGCCGTGCGATTGGACGTGCAATTGAACGCGCAATCAGACGCTCGGGGGGCGCGCTACGTAGCGGGCGCGGACGCGATTTAAGCAGTCCGATCTTGCGATCGGACGGCTGAAAAGCGGCGAACGTGCGTGGCCGTTGAGCGCGCGAGCAGGCGAGGAGGCGCGCGCAAGCCGGCCACTACGCCCACGTTGGGGCTTTAGTGACGGATGTATCCGTCACTAAAAATCCGTCACTAAAGACCCCTTATTTATTGTTTTGAAGTTGTAATGTCCATTTTGCCCCCACTCCTTGCAACTATAAAAGGAGACCCCCTCCATACGAAATTCTCATCCCTTCTTTCTCCTCTCTTCCCCTCCAAAGCTCAAAAGAAGCTTGTCCCACACCCGGGATGCTTCTTGCGAGATAAAGTCCAATTTTCGTTCCCCTTCGAAAGTGGATCTCGTGACGATGATGGCGTGCTGCTCCGTTCCCGTTCTTCTGCTTCGTCCTCCTTCGTCCTACTTCGTCCAAGCGTCGTCCCGTCCGGCTCGTCCTCCAAGCAATTGTCGAGGAGGATAATTTCTCTCTCCCATTCTTATTTACAGCTTTTCTAGTGTAAAATTTTCCTGCTTTATAGTGTAATTGATTTTCCGCATTCTAGTGTAACTTTTATAAACAGTTGAAATATTGAATGAATGTTCTCTTTCTCTCTCTCTCTTTCTTTTAGTCTGATAGCTCCATTGTAATTATATCGCCTTGCTTATAAAAAAACCTAAAAAAAATATAATTGCGAATATAGATCAACGTAGCCTCCCTGTGTTCGACCCGAAATTATTTTCGGTATAAATTTTATTTGTTGAACACGAATTCTTCGCTTTTTGAACTACAACGACAGGTTTTCCAAACCCAATCTCGTTAGCGTAGATTCGCATGTCCAACAGCCATCAACTCTTCACTTAACCTTCAGCTCTGAACCAGGTTTATTTTTACTCTTTAACCAAAAATTATTTTATTTTCGGTGAGGTCCTTTCGAGGATACACAGCACCCTAAGATCAGGGTGGGACCAGACCCTACTCGGTCCTCGCCTGATTTCATTAGGTTCGATTTTGGTTTATTTCATTTGATTCATAGTTTCGAGCCAATCTGGCTCTCTCAAGCCAAACCGATTCACGCTTCCCAGGCCTATCTATCAGACCTCTCCAACTCCGTCGGAGTTGGAGAAGATGGACCTCAATCTACAGCTCCAGTGGTTAAAATTCCAACTAAATGGCCTCAAATTAATCAGTGATCACACTTATATCATTCTGGAGTTTTTCACTAAGTTCTGTAGGCTGAAGCTCAAAAATGACTCGCCGGAGCTCGCCGGAGCTCCGGTGAATCCAAAAAAAATACAAACTGTGCATAGAGTGATAAAACATGCCATTTTTAGTCTAAAAAGGTTCCTGAGGTTGCAAGGAACCTCAGGGACTCAATTAATTCTTCATTTGCTCATTGGAATTAAGGTTTATCAGTGAAATTCATTTTTCATAAATCTGGATTGGATTAAGCTCAGGACCTATTTCACTACTCAATTGAGTGGTCAAAACAAATCAACAAATACTTGCGATCATAAATATATATATATATAATTAAGGATTTGAACTACTCCTGAGCTGCCATGGACAGCGAGCTCAAGAGCTTAATTACAAATTGGGCATTTAAGTTATATGTGGTAATTCTACATATTATAGTGTCAATTAGGGTCCTTAGGTTGTGAATAAGTGGTGGAGAACCCTATGAAGGTGGTTCTAAACTCAGCTACTGTCGTCATGGACAGCGACAGTAGTTGGTGGAGGTGAAGGTGAATTAGGCGAATCAATGATCAATTAAACGATTATGTGTGATAAAAATGATCGTGAATGAAAGAAGAAGGTGATCAGCGATTTCAAAAGATAAAACTATGGCTCTAGCGAGCTCAAGGAGCTCTCCAGTGTCGGAGAAGATGACATCTAAAATCTAGAATTAACTCTAATCTAACTAACTATCTAACTAACTAAGTTATCCTACTCCTACTCCTACTCCTAATCTACTATTACCTGGACGAAGGGGTCAATAGGGTTCCACCGAAGGCTCATGGCAGACGACGAAATCAGAGGGTGAAAAGAAGAAACTACGGCGGGCGGGTGTGAGCGGTGCAGCGGATCTCCTTGGTCAGCGCCTGTGTCCAGAGACGCGGATGTAACGACCCGATTCCCGAGTCCCTACGAGACACGAGAACCAGACCGACTCGACTAATCCCAAGACCTAGTCGTCCAACGAGGAAGTAACCAAAAGAGTAGTAAAATAAACCACATTCAACATGAAATATAACTAACAGTAACAAAATACAGCAGTAAGAAAAAGAACTACTACAGCATGTACCACCACAACAGTAGAACAACATTCATAACATAACATGAACTACAAGTAAACAAAAGTGCAGGGGTAACAAGAACTACTCACTACAGTGGAACAAAAAGGGCACAAAAGAACAATGGTAAGTCTACTGGACCCTACTCGGCCCAGCGTCCTCTGCAGCCGCTGACCCTGGCTGCTCAACACTTGGTCCTGAAAAGTAACGAGTGTAACACGTCAGCGAAACGCTGAGTAGAGTGGCAGCTAAACTAAAGAAGCAGTAAAGTGTACAGTAGTTGTTTTATTTTCTTTCTTCCTTTATTTACGTCTTTCTATTGTTTCATAATTTATCTATTTCTCAGATCCTTCACTTGATCTCGAATGTTCCTCGTGGGAACGATCTTGATTGCAGTCTTTTCCGAATAGTAGAAGTAACACGTGGTGCTCTCCTGGCCGGGAGAGTCCCCCGTGGTGATCCTACTCTCAGTCAACCACCCCAAGGTCACTGACAGACGTAACGGTGACTACGGCACGTGCGGTAAACGCACGGGTAGCTACCCCGCACTGGCACGCGGTCAGTCGTTTCCGTTAACGGGTGCACCCAAAGCACAGCACGGAACCAGTATAGGGCAGAGCCCTCTCAGTAACAGGGGTCCAACCCCTCCACAATAACCAAACAGGGGCCTTGCCCCTCCATAGTCCGTGCACCCTCGCCTGACTACCCTGGTTTGCCCAGTGGGCCTAACAAGTCGGTGTAGGTGAGCTAGCAGAACCCCAGGGCCTATGGGGTAGCTAGTACTCGCCCTACACTAGTAGCTCTCCTCGGTACTGTGTACACGAGGGCCAACAAGTCGGTACAAAGTGGCCAGACCTAACCCCAGGTCCCTGGGGCGGCTGGCTCCGCTCTGCACTAAGCAGGTAACAGGTGCTTCCCCTGGCACTACGTACCCAAGAGACAACGCACCTCCACATCTTTCCTTCTCAGTTCCATTTCATTCTCTTTCCAGGAGTTCTACTCCTAACTCCCCGTAGGGTTCCAGCTCTTTTAACTCAGCACATTCAGGTTTCACCCTTTCAGTTTCACGTTCATACAACCCATATTCTCAAACATGTTCATTTATTCATAACAGGTAGCTGTTAAAATCAATTTACATGCAGCTATTATTTCCTTCCCACAGTTTCCAAGACTGCAATATCTATATTCATTTCACTAGTTTTCCAGTCCTAGGACTCATGCCGTACCCTAGGATCTATCATTCAATCTAGTTTTCCAACCCTAGGATTCATGCAATACCCTAGGATCTATCATTCAATCTAGTTTCTCATTCCTAGGATTCATGCAATGCCCTAGGTTCTATTAATTATTCCATAATTGTAACAAATTATGTTAATAATTTCTAAAGCCACTCTACCAGCTACAACGGAAGTACTGGGGGCGTGGTCGGAAATCCCGCGCGCCTCCGCAACCCCCGAGACTGCAATGGAACGGGGTCCTAACACAAGGATCAAACACAAGGAGTTTCTCAGAATAGTATATAATTACTGTAAATGGGTAGAGGATCTTATTCCGAAAAGAACGCAACTCGAAACGCGGAAAATGGACTCCGAACGGGCCCTAAATAGGTCGAAAACGACGAAACAGTCCAAAATCAGACGTCTGGAACCTCTTCCAGACGTCTTAAAATGTGGGTCAGATGGTACCTTTGTTCTGCGTAGTCTCTCAGACATCCAGAAGCCTGCGGGGGCATCTGGCCTAGTTCCCAGACGTCCGATGGTCACCCCAGACGTCTGGAAGTCCTTCCAGTCGTCTGGCACTACGGCCAGACGTCTGATTCGCGTTGGATGCGAATCTTGGAGCCTGCACGTACCACTCCTCGCTCTCAGTACGAACGGTCGCAGAAAAGGAAGAAGGACAAAAATAACTTACTTGCCAGACGTCTGGACAGTTGACGTGGCGATAACTAGGTTTTGTTATAGCGTTGTAGTATAGCCAGTTATTGCCATCATTTCAAATATATAATTTTTTTACTCGGAAAATAAAAGAGTTCCCGAGGTCGAACTCAGGGAGCAAGTCGTATTCTAGGGGTACAAATTCTTATTACAAAAATAAAGAGAGAGAGAGAGAGATGAAAATTTGGCTTCTTCTTCTTCTCTTCTCTTCTTCCTCTTTGGCTTTTGGTTTCTTTATCTCCTTGTGGTCTTCTTCTTCTACCTTCTGTTCTTCAGATCTTCTTCTCGTGCTCTCATCTTCTGCTTTTGCTGTCAGGACGTCGTCTCTCCTTCTTTCTTCTTTTTCTTTCTGTCTTCTTTATCTGCAGCAGTGGGTGATGTTCTTCTTCTTCTTTCAGCTCTTGTTTCTGCTTGTCTCTTTCTTTTTCTTTTCCCTTGCGGTCCTATTCTTCTTCCTCTTTTCTGCCTTCAGAGCGTCGTCTGATTTTCCAATCAGACGACTTAAACCGCCGCTGCTACAGTGCTCCTCCGTCCTTCAGCTTTCGTCGTCCTTCTTCTCTGCCTGGCTCGTCTTCTTCTTCTTCGCCTGTGCCTGCACACTTCAAAGCTCTCGTCAGAGATGGCAAAACCGACTCTACCCTCCTTCACCCGCATTTCTCTCTCACAGAAGACGCTCTTAGGAAAGCTCTCCCAGAGCAACCGGGTAATCGGGTAAGCGGGTCGCGCCCGGGTCCAGGCCCACCGGCGTGCGGTGGTGGGCGAGGAGTGCAGGTCGGGCTTAGTCGGGTCGGGCCAGGTCCGCGAGGCGTGCGTGCGGACGAGGCCGGGTAGTCGGGCGGGTGAAGGGGACCTCACCCCGTGAACTAAGGCAAACAGCTTAAGGCACTTTTTGCCTTTAAGCGCCCGTTCGCCTCAGTGGCTTTCCGAGGTGGGACTAAATGTCCCACCCCAATTTGGATGCCTGCGTGGAGGAAGCAGTGGCAGTCGAGGCGAAGCGCGGGGGCTTCACGCGAGAGCTTCGACTCAACTGCAGCCTGGCACTTCGCGAAGACGCCTCGCACTGCCTGGGAGTGTGACCTGGGCGTGGCGCACCTGGGGCAGTAGGTGAAGAAGCTGCTTCGCTTCAACAATGGCGGCGGCGAGCGCAGGTACCTGCCCACAGAGAAACGGCCTCTCGGCCCAATCAGAAACGTGGAGGACCTTCGCCGTGGCACGACGAAGGTGGTCGGGGGGTGTGCAGGCGGCGGGGCGGAGCCTAAGGGCTGCCCTAGGTCGGACTGTGGGTCGGGAAGTGGGTGTGTTCGGTGGATTTGCAGAGGTCGGGTGGCGGGAATTGGAAAAGCGGTAATGGATCAGGGTGAGGAGGCGGAGATTATGTGCAGGTCGGCGAGCCGTGTGGGGTGCTGGAGTGATGGGAGCGGGTCGCCGGAGTGTGGCCGGAGGTGGAGAAGGTGAGGGCGATTGGTCGGATCGGGGCAACAGTAAAGATGTAAAGTGAGGAAAAGGAAGAGGGGAGGAAGAGGAGGAGTTCTACCTACTTAGCAGGACGAGGAGGGGCCGGAGCAGGCGACAGTCGTATCGACTGTCACCGGAGAAGAAGCTACCCAGAGGAAGGAGCGACGGCGAGGAGAGGGTTGGAGAGGCGTGCGCTGGGTGCGGCGCGGCGCGGGAAGAGCAGGGGAAGGTAGCTCTGCTGCTGGTAGTGCGGCAGAACGACGAGGAGGAGGAGGGAAAAACCATCGGAGCTGGAGGGCTTCCTGTCGGAGTGGGAAGAGAGGAAGTGGGGGTCTTTCTCCGTCAGGACCGAGCTCCTGAGAACGGCGGAGCGACGGGGGTATTTATAGGGGCGGAATCAGAGAGGAGGGCGGAGGGAGACGACGTGTCTCCCTCGCCGGAGGACGCCGGAGATGGAGACCCATACTGTCCGTGCATTCGCACGGCCGGTATGGTGGGTTGCAGCGACTAGGGGGGTGTTCCTACGACGGCTGACGACGTAGGGCACCCCCGGTTGTCTTGCCAGACCCTCCCCCTTACCCTACGTGGCGCCATTCTCCGCGCAAGGTCGCCGGAGCATGGTGCTGGTCAGGTTTTGGTAGGAGGGACCTGGATGCAAAGAACGAAGGAGAGTTAGGGGCAGAAATGTGAGGGTTCAAAAGTTGAGGGCCAAAAAGTAAATAAATGAGGACCAAAGTGTAAAGTTGGTCAAGAAGGTTTCCTCTTAGGCTCAAGTTTTTATACATGACTAATTGGGACCTAAGGATTATGATGGTGAATTTTATTTAAATATTAAGCCTTCTTTGACCGATCAATTTACGTAAAAACCCAAATTAAGTTGTTAATTTTGGCATGGTTCTCAATGTAGGTCAAAATGGGTTCCTAAGGCCAAATTGAAGGTTCTAAACCCTAGAGATTATTTTTCTATGAATTTTAGAGGGTTTAGTTGATTTTTTTCTCTGCCTCGAACCTCGTGTTTTTAAGTGGGTTTGTTTTTAGGATTACAGGATATCATTTAATTCCTTAGAGCTGCTGTAGCCCTTATTGAATCATCTCATCCCACTTTTATTCTTATTAGGTTGCTTTGACCTATGTTTGGACCCTGAGTTACCCTGTTTTTAGATTGGATTGGTGAAATTGCATTTTTACCCCTTAGTTTCTGTTTTCTTTGCGAACTCAGAATCTCTCTGAGTTAAGCCTTTCCTTGAGTTATGTAGGAGCTTTTATCCTTTGTATTAGGTCAAAATGGGCTAGTTATGGCTCATGATGAGGTTCTCATCAACAGTCCTCCAGACGTCTTCACCGTCGTCTGGTTGGAATCCCAGACGTCTGATTCTGGAAAAATTTCCAGAATCAGAGCTCGACTGCTCTCCGCCCGCGACGCACGGCCGCGCCGCGCCTCGTCCGCCTGCTGCTCGAGCTGCAACAGCCCTCCCGCGTCACTTCGCGCCCGCTGCTCCCCCGTCGGCCGGCTCCAACTACCCCGGCAAGCTCGAGCCCTCACAGCCGAGCATCTCCTCCCTCGCGCAACGCCTCCTCCTGCACACCCACCGCGGCTGCCGCTGCCGCCGCTCGCTCAATCTCGCACTGGCTGGGAGAAGAATAAGAAGGGAGCGGAGGAGATGAGAGTGTGGGAGAGGGCGAGGGCCCTTTTAAAGCCGCGCGGGGAGAGAGAGCGAGAGAGAGGGGCGCAGCCTGCGCCCGCAGGAGGAGAGGGAAAAAGAGGGGCATCTGCAGGCGCACGCAGACGAAATCCACCGTGCCGTAGAAATTAAATCCCAGACATCTGGAAGGGGTTCCAGACATCTGGTCAGACGTCTGGGCGACCTCCCAGACGTCTTGAAGCCGCGTTCGTAACAGCGGCTGACCACGGCGGATCTCCTCGGCTGATCAGAATGGATGGAGGAAGTCGGAGAGTGAGATGGTAGGTCGCTGGAGTTTCGGACGAATAGCCTATTGGGTCGGCTCAGTGTTAGAAGAGGGAAGGGAGCCAACTTGAGTTAAATCAGAGGGGTGAGGGGGTATTTATAGTGGTTGGCGACGAAGAGATTGGCGAGGTCTGGACGAAGAAGAAGCTTGACGAGCCTAACCTGCGGCGTCGTCTCCGACGGCAGTGAGGTTATCTCCCACTGAAAATTAGGATTTTCGGTTAATCTATACCGGTAGATGAAGATGGGGTGGTGAGCCCAAGCTCCAAGAGCTTGGAGAAGGAAGGTTGATGTCGGCAGGGTGATGATCGTGCGGTGGCGTAACTCTCTGTCATCAGTCGTCCAAACAGATGAAGAAGAAGAAGAAGATGACAGGGACTTTTATGCAATGAAACTTAAGGACCTATGTGAAACTTAAGGGCCCGATTGTAATGAGTTTTAAGGACCAAAATGTAAACTCAGGTTTTGAAGGTTTATTTTAACTTAGATCTTTTTCAACTTTTTATATATGTTAGTAAATAAGGTAAATATTATGTTTTCACCTTGAATTTACATTTTTGACCTTTTTAGGTTAATTTATTAGATCAAGTAAAATTACTTAAGTTATTATATACTTAGGTATACATTACGTTTAAGTTACTTAACTTATTAATTAAGGAAATGGTTAATAGGATTTCGAGTCTAATTATTAACTAGATTATTAATAATGTTAATTAAATGATAAAATGTCATTTTTAGCTTATTTTAAGGTCCTTTACTAAATATCCCTTATTTCATAATTAACCCTTATATATTCATAACCTTAGCTAATTAACTAGGAAGACTAGTTAATTAGGGGTAATTAGAGATCATGATGATTCTCTCATCATAGCCCCCAGCCAAAGTTTTGCTAGTCCCTAGCAAAATTAACTAAGACTATGATGATTTAAAGCACTTGGGTTTAAATTATTATAAATAATAACTATATAGAGGAAAGCTTAGATCAGAAATTTTTAAGTATAATATAAATGATTAATGTATAGAGTATATGTGAAAATTTTCTTACCTAGAGTTATACTTATAACATTTTCAAAATACACTTAAAAATAATTAGTTAACAAGAATTTTACTCTGAATTAGAATTCTTCAAAAATCTCTTAATCCTTTGTAACTATTCTTAACTCAAATTAGAATACAAAGTGTTTTAAGGAAACAAAACTTAAGGATTGAGAATTAAATTTTAACTCAAAAACTCAATAGAATTAAGTTGATCCTTTGTTTATGATATTTGATTTTTATCAATATAAGTTTAAGCAAATTAACCAGATACTCATTATTAATTAAACTTAGAGTAGTAAAACTGTAATTTACTAGCCTACAACACTAAAGAACAACTTCTAGACCTAGGTTTCTGTCAATTCTTCTCCTTTAGGTCTCAACTTAAAATCTTCAAAATCCGATTTCTTAGGCTTCACTGGCCAATACCAAGGTTCAGTAGCTATGATTTTAAAAAATTTGTGCTTAGTGAAGAGAATTGTCCTAAAGGCATCCAAAGTTGCAAAAATTCATATCTTAAGACATCATTTTCCAATCCCAATTATTTCAATTCAATCATTTGGCTTGGCCTTACTCAGGTTTGGTTGCTTTCTCCTCACCAGTTTTCTATCCCGAGGTCAACACTTTTTGTGTATATCTCCCCAGTGGACCACTGGGTCTCTTATTCCTAATATTTTTATCTCCATTTTTTTTCACTTTTTCTATAGGTTAGAACACCCATTTGTAGCGAGGTGTTCTTTTTATTTGATGGAAGGAAAGTAGCATCCATTTGTATTGAGATGTTTTATTTATTATGGAAAAATTGCATAAGTATCCTTTTGTAACGAGGCACTTAACTACAGGGTGTTTTATTTATTTTTTTCTTTTTCTTTTTCTTTTCCCCCCTTCTCATTTTTCTTACTACCTTTATTCTCCAAATCCTTTTTCTAGGTGAATGGCACATCCTTCACCCTTTCAAGAACTGCCCCACGGAAATCCTTGGACTAAAAAGGATTCAGAACTAATATCTTAACCTCTGTGTTTTCACAGTCTCAAATGCCAACAAGACAATTCTATGTATGTGAATTTACATGTTTAGGTTACTTAGCTATCAAACCATAGCTTGGACAACGAAGCCCTTCACTCTCAGGTTCTTCAAATTCTTAGTTTCCTCCTATAGGATCCGTAAAGACAAATTTACCACGTCTAGTTATTTATCTTTAGCCCATAAGTCTTGTAAACTAAAATTCTACTAACTCTCTTTTTAATTAACTCTGAATATCTGTCCTTTTTACTTAACTTTATGATAAAATCAATTTTTCAAAAAGCAAAATGATTACACAATCTAATTGATTAGAAAGTTATAATTTAATTCCAAAACTTAAGTTTAAATCTTAACACACTTAGTTTCCTAATTTAAGGTAAGAATAGGAAAATAAATCTTTAAAAAATTTAAAGATTCCTAATTCAAATAAAATCTTGTTTTTAAAAATTTTAGTAACAAAAGTGTGTTTTTACAAAATGTTTAAGTAAAAATCTAACTAAGAATTGAATGCTCTTAAATACCTATATATATATATATATTCTATATACATTTTAAACTTCTGACCTAAAAGAAAATTAAGCTCTTAATTATAGTAAATATATATATGTTTTTCTTCTTTTCTTCTTTATTAAAAATGAATATACCCCTCTTATTATTTTTATGAATTTTCTTTTTCAAATTTTTTGTATTTCTATATTTTATTTTTTTATATAAGATTTCTCAATTTTTATGAATTTTTCAAAAATTTTTCAAATTTTTATGAAATTTTTTATTTTTTAAAAATTTTATCATTTTTTGAATTTTTATTTTTTAATTTGGTGGATATTTAATTTTTATGTCTTTTTATTTTTTAACCCACTTAAAGTGAAAATTTCACTTCAACACCTCCCAAGCCAAAATTTTACAATGTCCTCATTGTAAGAAGAGTGAAAATATATTACACTTTATTTAGTATATGGTGATGGAAGGAGTCAAATAGAGAAGATTAAAAATCTCTGTGCGAACGATTTTGAGTCTAGCCAAAGGTCAAAGTGGTCAGTCGGACTAAATGAAGATAATCAATATGAAGTGAAATTTTAAAGTGTAGAAGAAAATCAAAAGGGTAAAATAGGAAACAGCTATGTACAAGTGCTAAGTTTTACGCCTTCAGCTAGGTGTAAACCCTAGTAAAGAACACCTAAAAAGAATAGGTATATGGTAAAAACAAAGGAGTTATGAAAGAATTGGATCAAAAATAAAAAAACAGATTAAACCACCCAGTCAAAACTCATCCAGAAATTGCCTAAAATAGTTCTCACAGAACCAAAAATCAGATTCTTGTGAAAAATCTTAGAAAGATCAGAGTGAGTCTCATGAAGAATAGATCTGATTTAGGTTAAGATGTAAAATGTTAAAGATTAAGGCAATTTATAAATGTTTCCACCAAGTTCAGAAGATCAGCAAAGTCAGGTTTGATTCTCAATAATAGGTGGGTCATTTTGACACAAAATAGGTTGCTGATGCGGGTTTGGTGGGTTATTTTCGGGTAATACAGAGGAGGGGTTATGATTAGAATCAAAGGCCTGATTAAGGAAATGACTTGGCCTTGATTTTGCCTAGGATTTGGCAAATTCCTAGGATTCGGAATTGGCTAAGATGGAAGAGTACCTGGCTGACGAGACTCAGCCAAAAGCGTGATTTGATTTCGTAAATCAGCCAATTCTACCTTACATTTCCTATGGATCTCAACGAGAGCTTCAGCATTTTGTCGCTGACTCTCTGACACAGCTCTTAAAATCTGGTCTAGCTGTGTATCTCTAATAGGCCTAGAGTAATTCTGCATACTCATCGGATTAGGCCTTAAATTTGACTGCTGAGGAGGCAATGGAGGTGGGTTAAAATGGGTCTGATTCGGATAATTTGGTCTTTGATTTTGATTTTGATCAGCCTAAGAGAAATTTGGGTGGCTACTCCATCTAGGATTATAGGAATTTGAATAAGGGTTTGGTCTTGGAGTGTTTTCCTGGATGGCGTGTAATCCTAAAAGATATGGCATGTTTTCGGCAACAAGAAAGGGTGGGGAAAAGGGTGGGTAAGATTATGGGACAAAGGTCCCTCCTTGGGTTGGTGAAGGAGTAGATAGAAAACCCAAGGAAGATGGATCTCTAGAATCCAGATTATTCACAAATTCCCTCCCCGCGGGAATTTACGAAACAAGTGAATACACGGGATTCGTAGCAAGTAGAGGCGTAAGAGTCTTCATTGTGTTTCTGACCTCGTCGAGATGCTTTGCTACGATATCGACTTTGTCCAGTTTTTCTTCAATAATCTCTAAATCCTTTGAACTGGACGGATTACCGATCTCGTGAATGCCCTTGTGCGGATTTTGGTGATTCGTGTTTGCTCCCCGCGTAAATTACGACATAGACGCATTGTTGATTGAGTTTTCTGCCATCCCTTCAAATAATTCTGAGGCGGATTCTGCGTCGCGATTTAGAAAATTCCCTCCACAAGAGGCATCGACTAGATTATGAATGCCCTCTTGTAAACCATAATAAAAGATATGCATGAGTTGCCAACGAGGGATGTCATGATGTGGGCTTTTCCTTTGTAATTCATGAAAACGTTCCCACGCTTCATGAATTGGTTCTCCTTGGTTTTGATTGAAAGTAGTAATAGCTCGCCTTAAAGCATTGGTTCGACCAATAGGAAAGAATTTCTTCAAAAATGCGGATTCGAGTTCAGCCCAAGTTGAGATTTGTCTTGCTATAGTTCTATACCAATAAGCTGCTTTATCTTTAAGGCGAAGAGAATATTTTCATTAGTAGGATTTTCCTATTTTGATTTCGAGGTCCAAGAGTTTGAGATAGATTCTTTAGATCTTCAATGTGTTGAAATGGATCCTCGGAAGCAAATCCATGAAAGTGGGGTATTAAACCTATAATATTTGGCTTTAATTCAGGATCATTTTCCCCAATAGGTATCCTAACATTAGGCTCTACTTGTGCATTAGATGGGTTGTAATAATCTCTAAGTAAAGGCCTTGGACGATGGATCGATAAATCAAGGATCTCAAAACCCACCTCAGGTCGAGGTGGAGGACGGGTTTGAAGAGTCTGTAAATTATTTATGGCTGCCGTTAATAAATTGATTTGCCTTGTTTGCTCTAGCATTCTAAGATTCTGGTTCAGGAGCGCCTCATGAACATCAAAAGGTGGCATCCCCTCTGACCAAAGGAAGAAGGGATCTCGGGATTAAGATTCTGAAATTGATCCATAGAAGTAGATGGATCAGACGGGAAAACCATTGATTACTTATCTGCAACCAGCCTAGGATCACCTGTCGACGATGGTGCAAGAGGCGGATGCAAGGATCGCCTCCCGTCCATAAACAGAAAATAATGTGCAAGGGCACACACACACCACCGATAAGAAAACAACGGCACAAAAAACCCGCAAAACAGCGCAAAGATGTGGGTTTTGCTCTTCTTTCAAAGGAAAGAAGAGATTCCTAAGATACGCAAAAGTAATTTGACGCAAATAAATAGAGTAACAGTATCAAAATGCACGTCCTAATCTATGTCTATTGTTGGACACTCGAATTGCTATGCTAACGTGTTTGGTTTTAGAAAACCTGTCATTGTAGCTTAAAAGCGAAGAATTCGTATTCAACAAATAAAATTTATACCGAAAAGAATTCCAGGTCGAACACAGGGAGGCTACGTTGATCTATATTCGCAATTATATTTTTTTTAGAATCTTTGATAAGCGAGGCGATATAACTACAATGGAGCTATCATACTAACAGAGAGAGAGAGAGAAAGAGAACATGCATTCAATATTTCAAACTGTTTATACAATCAATAAAAGTTACACTAGAAAGCGGGAAATCAGCTACACTATAAAGCAGGAAAATTCTATACTAGAAAAGCTGTAAATAAGAATGGGAGAGAGAAGTTATCCTCCTTGACGATTGCTTGGAGGACGAGTCGAACGAGATGACGCCTGGACGAAGAAGAATGGAGCAGGACGAAGGAGGACGAAGCAGAAGAACGGGAACGGAGCAGCACGCCGTCGTTGTCGCGGGATCCACTTTCGAAGGAGGACGAAAATTTGGACTTTATCTCGCGAGGAGCATCCTGGGTGTGGGACAAGCTTCTCTTGAGCTTTGGAGAGGTAGAGAGGAGAAGGAAGGGATGAGAATTCGTATAGAGGAGGTCTCCTTTTATAGTTTCAAGGAGTGGGGGCAAAATGGTCATTACATCTTTAAAATAATAAATGAGGGGTCTTTAGTGACGAATAAAACCATCACTAAAGCCCCCAACGTGGGCGTAGTACCCGCGCCCACGCGCGCCTCCTCAGCTGCCTGCGGTCAACGCACACGCCCACGTTCTTTAAATCTCAGCCGTCTGATCTCGCGCTGCCCAGCTTAAGATTCATCTTCGCCCGCTGCTGCGCGCCTGCCCAGCGCATATGATCGCGCATCCATGTCGCGCGTGCAATAGCGCGTGATCTCTATTGAGCACAAATGGTCGTCCGATGATGATCCAACGCTCGCCATCGCTTGCTCTCCCGCGCCTTCCTCCCCTTCGCTGCGACCTGAACCCACGGCTGCAGCTCGCGCAAGCGTGCTCGACCGCTGTGCTACGTGGCGCGGATGGTGGAGCGGGCGCTTTTAGGTGCGGCCATCCACAGTCGTTGGATCGAGATCGAACTGCGGAGGGGGAGCGGGTGCGGGGTCTTCAGAGAACGTATGCGACCGTTTGGGCGGCCAAGATGGCGCCACGTGGTGCCATCTTGGCCGTCCATCTTCTGGATGTTGTAGATGGTGCCACGGATGTTGGATTGACTCGATTTTTGGGTCGTTGGGCTGCGACTCCGAATTTAGCCGTGCGGTCGGATTTGTCATTTGAAGTGTGGATTTACACCATCCTGACCCTTGATCTTCTAGGGTTCCCCGGTCACTATCTGATGCTACGGATGCCTGATTAGGGCGATCTTGGAGTCGTTGAACTCCAATCGTCGCCCTGATCACATCTGTACGGTTGGATCTTCAATCCGAGGCCCTGATAAAAAAAGTTTGCCCTGTCCAAGCACATAAAAGGAGACAATAAACCTCCATTAAAAAAAATGATAGTTGTTATTTACTCCCTCTCCCTAATTACTTTCTCCTTACTTTTATTTTTTACGGGGTCAACACAAGGGTGAATCCAATGTATATCTCCCCGATTTATTCTACTTCTCCGCTTCTTCCTAAGTGTTTTGGGAATTTTTAGTGCATTTACTGAGCTGGGTTCTGGACAACCGGTCGATGAGCTGTTACCACCAACAACTTGCCAGCCATACTCGTGTGGCGAAGTGTAGCTTATTTCTTTTTTTTCTTTTCTCCCTTTCTTTTTGATTTTTTTTTCTTTTCTTTTTCTTTTTTTTAAGTAGGTGGCTTCCCTGGTCTAAGATTTACCTAAGGGCAGGAAAAAGAAAAAGGTCCAGTGACTGGGCTCTGGACAACCTACCTATGGGCTGTTACCCACGATAACCTGCCAGCCATATCACCTTAGAAGGTTCATTAGCTACCCAATTTCCGTTAGAATCGCTGAACAACGAGTCAGAGCAAAGAAAGTGTGTAGATGCTTAAAACTCAGAAATTCCCTCAAATCAGAGGGTGGGTTGATAAGTCGTGTACTTATCACCCAACTTATTTATTCCATTTACAATAGAATTAAGATGGCGAGAACTCAAAAATAAATCCACATTTTAGTAGATACACAGGCTAATTAAGTCCAAAGACCTGAAGGGTCTTTGTGTTCAGATCCTAATGTAAAATTTCTTAGGATTGAAAAGTCCTAATGTCCAACTAATCCTTCCTAATTTTGATTTTTTTTATATATAAATAAGAAGAGAAAAATAATTTATATGGATTTCATAAACCTGACCAAATAATTCAAAAATAAATCCACCTCCCCATGCCTAGTTGATGCCATGTCCTCATTGAAAAAGAGACATGAAAGAAAGGGTAGAATATGAAAGAAGTCACCTGGATATGAAGCTCGTATCAACCTTGTGTCATATCTACAACTGCTGAGTTTAATGCCGTCAGCTAAGCGAAGTCCAGCCAAAGAAGTCACAGAATGGCTAGAGCAACAGAGTCTGAGATGGGTTCTGGAAGATTACGGTCAACAACAGGCTTCAGACGTTGACCGTTGAGTTTAAAGGTGTTACCCGTCTTTGGGTTAGAAATTTGAACGGCACCATTTGGAAAAATATGATCAATTATGAATGGGCCATTCCATTTAGATCTAAGTCTGCCAGGAAAGAGCTTAAGTTTAGAATCGAATAACCAGACCTTTTGGTTTGGCTCAAAGCTCTTGCGAGAAATCAATTGATCATGCAAAGCTTTAGTTCGAGCCTTGTAGATCTTGGCATTCTCATAAGCATCATTTCTAAGCTCCTCCAACTCAGATAGTTGGAGTTTCCTGGTCTTCCCGGCTAGATTCATATCTAAATTGCATTGTTTGATTACCCAGAATGCCCTGTGTTCAATCTCTACGGGTAGATAGCACGCCTTTCCATACACCAAACGGAATGGAGACATGTCGATGGGCATTTTATATGCCGTACAGTAGGCCCAAAGAGCGTCCTCAAGCCTTTGAGTCCAATCCTTGCGATCAAGCCTAACCATTTTTTGTAGAATGTTCTTGATCTCTCGATTGGAGATCTCGGCTTGTCCATTCGTCTGGGGATGGTAAGGTGTGGAAATTCGATGATTAACCCCGTATTTGGCCAATAAATTCTAGAATTGGGCATTAGTAAAATGAGTGCCACCATCACTGATGATAGCCCTCGGAATCCTGAACCTACTGAAGATATTTTTCTTGACAAAATTGATGACCACCTTATGGTCATTAGTTCGGGTGGGAATTGCCTCAATCCATTTGGATACATAATCAACAGCAACAAGAATGTACTGATGTCCAAATGAAGGGATAAAGGGTCCCATTAAATCGATGCCCCAAACATCGAAAATTTCGACAAGAAGAATAGGGTTTAGGGGCATCATGTCTCTCTTAGTTATGCTCCCGAGTGCCTGACATCAAGAACATGACCTTGAGAAATCTTGGGCATCCTTGAATAAAGACGGCCAATAGAAGCCAGATTGCAAGATTTTTGCAGCCTTCTTTTTCCCGAAGAAATGTCCACCACACCCAGATGCATGGCAGAACTCGAGTATACTGTTGAATTCATTCTCCGATATGCATCGGTGAATAATCTGATCAGAGCCCATGCAATACAGTTCAGGGTCCTCCCAGAAGTAGTATTTGGCCTCAGATTTAAGTCTATCCCGTTGTTGCTTGGTCCAATCCTGGGGGATTTAACCAATGGCCAAATAGTTAACAATGTCAACAAACCATGAGGTGTGGACACCTAAAACTGTAAGAATGGTTTCGTCCGGAAAAGTGTCATCAATCAGAACGTCCGGACAAGAAGAATCACCTAGGAGTCTCGACAAATGATCCGCCACCACATTTTGTACCCCCATTTTATCCTTGATTTCAAGATCAAATTCTTGAAGAAGAAGAATCCAACGAATAAGCCGGGGTTTAGCATCCTTTTTAGCCAAGAGATGTCTCAAGGCCGAGTGGTCGGTATAAACGATAACATGAGACCCTAAGAGGTAAGCCCTAAATTTTTCCAAAGCAAATACTACAGCTAGTAATTCCTTTTCAGTAACAGTGTAATTCCTCTGGGCTTCATCCAGAGTTTTACTAGCGTAGTAAATGACAAAGGGCTTTCGATCAATTTTCTGACCCAGGACAGCCCCGACCGCATAATCAGAAGCATCGATCATGATCTCAAAAGAGGTTGTCCAAATTGGTGGTTGCACAATTGGAGCACAGGTGACTGCCATTTTCAGGAAATCAAATGCCTTTTGGCATAATTCGTCAAAAACAAACGGCGTTTCTTTGGCAAGAAGATTGCTCAAAGGACGAGCAACCTTCGAGAAATCCTTGATGAATCTTCAATAAAATCCCACATGGCCAAGAAATGATCTGATCTATCTAACAGATGTGGGAGGAGGAAGTTTAGCGATAGCATCAACCTTAGCTTTGTCTACTTCAATTCCCCGTTCAGAGATTACATGACCGAAAACGATGCCCTCTTGGGTCATGAAATGATTCTTTTCCCAGCTAAGGACCAGTTGTGTCTTGATACATTACTTAAGAATCATTTCCAAATTAGCCAAACAAGAGTCAAATGATTCTCCGAAAATAGAGAAATCATCCATGAAGACTTCCATAAACTCTCCCACCATGTCGGAAAATATGGCTAGCATACACCTTTGAAAAGTCGCAGGTGCATTGCTAATGTAAACACATTTATACTACTTAAAATGTCTATTTATGCATGTTTTTAAGCATAGGATTGCATTTCATGATATAAATATTGCATTACATGCATCATCTTGCATTTAGAGTAGTTTGAATAAAATGGAGGTTAATTGTCTCCTTTCATATGCTTGGACAGGGCAAACATTTTGTCGGGACCTCAAATCAAAGATCCAACCGTATGGATGTAATCAGGGCGACGATTGGAGTTCAACGACTCCAAGATCGCCCTAATCAGGCATCCGTAGCATCAGATAGTGACGGGGAACCCTAGAAGATCAAGGCCAGGATGGTGAAAATTCGCACTTCAGATGACAAATCCGACCGCACAGATGAATTCGAATCGACGATCGCAGCCCAACGACACAAAAATTGAGTCAATCCGACATCCGTGGTAAAATCTACAACTTCCAGAAGATGAACGGCCAAGATAGTGCCACGTGGCGCCATCTCAGCCGCCCAAACGGTCGCTTCATCTTGTGAAGGCCCCGTGCCCGATCGCTCTCCGCTGTTGGATCTTAATCCAACGGCTGTGGGCGCTCGCATTTAAAAACGTGCGCTCGACCATCCGCGCCCCATAGCGTAGTGGTCGAGCGCGGTATCGTGAGCGCGGGACGCGGGTTCGAGCCGTGGAGAGGGGCTGGAAGGCGCGACGATTGGGTGCGGCTGGAGCGTCGGATGGAGATCGGATGGCCGCGTGCACCCGATAGCGTCGACGCGCGATTGGACGCGCAATCGGACGCACAATCAGACGCGCGAGCGGGCGCGCAACGAGCGGGCGCAGACGCATCTTGAGCCGTCTGATCTCGCGATCGGACGGCTGAAAAGCGGCGAACGTGCGTAGCCGTTGAGCGCGCGAGCAGGCGAGGAGCCGCGCACGAGCCGGCCACTACGCCCACGTTGGGGCTTTAGTGACGGATTTATCCGTCACTAAAGACCCCTCTTTTATTAGTTTGAAGTTGTAATGTCCATTTTGCCCCCACGCCTTGCAACTATAAAAGGAGACCCCCTCCATACGAAATTCTGAACCCTTCTTTCTCCTCTCTACCCCTCCAAAACTCAAGAGAAGCTTGTACCACACCCGGGATGCTTCTCGCGAGATAAAGTCCAATTTTCGTTCCCCTTCGGAAGTGGATCCCGCGACGACGACGGCGTGCTGCTTCGTTCCCGTTCTTCTGCTTCATCCTCCTTCGTCCTGCTTCGTTCTCCTTCGTCCATGCGTCGTCCCGTCCAGCTCGTCCTCCAAGCAACCATCGAGGAGGATTTCTCTCTCCCTATTCTTTTTACTGCTTTCTAGTATAGATTTACTGCTTTCTAGATTAATCTACTCGTCCTCCAAGCGACCGCCGAGGAGGATATTTCTCTCTCCATTCTTTTAATGCTTTCTAGAGTAAATTTATCTCTTTCTAGAGTAATTGTTTTATGTTTTCTAGTTGTAATGAACAATCTCTTCAATGAAAAATTCCTTGTTTATTCTACATCTCATTTTGATTTCTCTGTGTAATATTCTCTTTCTCTCTTACTCTCTCTCTCTCTCTTCTATTTATTGTAAATAATTAGATAGTTTTAAATTGAATTATTCTGTGACAAATAAAAAGAAACGCGAAGTTTTTAAATCAAACGTCCGCCTCATTGTGTTCGACCCAGAATTTTCATTTCGGTATAAATTTTATTTGTTGAACACGAATTCTTCGCTTTCGAATTACAACGACAGGTTTTCCAAAACCAAACACGTAAGCATAGCATTCGCAAAACCCTTTCAATAATTGCATAACCCGAAAGGCATCCTACGAAAAGCAAAGGTTCCGTAGGGACAGGTGAAAGTAGTTTTTTCCTGATCCTCGGGATGGATAGGAACTTGGTTGTATCCCAAGTAGCCATCAAGAAAACAGAAGTACTTCTGTCCGGATAATTTTTCCAAGATTTGATCAATGAAGGGCAGGGGAAAATGATCCTTTTTAGTGGCTGTGTTCAGCTTCCTGTAATCAATACAAACTCTCCAAGAGGAAGCTGAATGAGTTGTGACAGATTCTCCTCTCTCATTAGTCACAACAGTAATCCTGACTTTCTTTGGAATAATTTGAACAAGACTTACCCAAGGACTATCAGAGATTGGATAAATAATTCCAGCATCGAGCCACTTGATGATTTCCTTTTTGACCACTTCTCGTATATTTTGATTCAATCTCCTCTGCATCTGGCAAGAAGGGCAGGATCCATCTTCCAAAAATATTCTATGATTATAGTAAGATGGCTCAATCCCCCTGAGGTCATGAATGATCCAACAAATTGCCTCCTTATGTTCCTTTAGGACCTTGATCAATTTAATCTCTTGCTCCTTTGTCAATTTAGCACTGATAATCACAGGGAGAGTATTCTGAGGTCCTAAAAATTGATATTTCAAATTCTCGGGCAATGGTTTCAATTCAAGATGGGGTGGGGTGATGATTGATGGTAGGGTAGATGCTGAAGATTCAACAAGAGGAAGAGGTTGTGAGTGAACAAAATCAGTAACCTCTTCTAAAGATGTCAAGTCAGAGGGTTGCGGGTCAAATTCATCAACCAAAGAGGAACTTTCAATTGAAGAAACTGTCAAATAAGTTTCAATATTAACATTATCCTCATCAAGTTCCTCAATAAATCCACAATCCTCAAATTTGCTGATCGCCTTAAAAATATCCAATTTCATTCGTTGGTCCCCAAAGGCGATTTCCATGCTACCGCTTTCACAATTAATGTTAGCCTTTGCGGTAGCCAGGAACGGATGCCCCAGAATGATGGGTGTGTTCCTCAAATTATCTGGTACATCCATGTCAAGAACAAGGAAATCTACAGGAAAATAGAAATCCTTGACCTTAACTATAACATCTTCAATAACGCCTCACGAGTTTGTGACCAAACGGTCCGCTAACTGTAACGTTACTGAGGTTGGCCGAAGTTCACCTAACCCAAACTTCTCGTAGAGAGAAGTCGGAATTAGGTTAATGGATGCACCGAGATCCAAAAGTGCTCTATCAAATGTGTAATCTCCGATAACGCAAGAAATCAAAGGAGCGCCAGGATCTCTCTTTTTCTGAGGGAGGTAGTGCAGGATAACAGAACTAGCCTGCTCGGAGAGTACCACTTTCCTCGGAATAGATTCTCTTGACTTACACTTTTGTGAGCATAATTCCTTTAAAAATCTTGCGTAAGCCGGTATGTGCTTGATAGCATCAAGGAGCGGGATATTGATCTCAACATTCTTAAATAAATTCAGAAGCTCCTCATTGTTATCAACAGGCTTCTTCTTCTTTGATTTAGTTAAGGCTTCAGGAAAAGGAACATGAGTCAGATTTCTGGAATCAGGTTCCTGAGCCATGATTTCTCCTGTAGAATTCTCCTCTCTCTCCTCAAGTTCTTCAAGATTCAAAAGATCAGAATAGTGTGGTTGTGGATCCTGAGTCTTCTTACCACTCCTCAAAGTTACAAAATTTGCAGAAGCATAAGAATTTGGGTCTTGGGGAGGGTTAAGAAAGATTGGAGGGGCTTGATTGACCATGAATTGTTGATTTGCAGAAGAAGATGAGGAACCCTACTCAACCACCTGAGCATGTGCATACGGGTTCCTCTGATTTCCGTACCCTTGGGCTTGATTGCCTAAATTCATAATGTTTCGCGGGTTAGGTACGAGTTGGGATGGTAGAGATTCGGGTTGACGAGAGTTAGCAATGAGCCCGAATTGCAAGTTGTCCAACGAGTTTTTCATTTGCTGCATGAGTTGGAGCATAGATCCTTGCATCTCTACCATTTGACGGTACAAATCAGCCTGCCCTGCTGGTTGACGGGCATTCCAAGCTGGCTAATTGACCTGATTCGGAGGCAATTGAGTATAAAGAAACTTGACCCTGACCCATTGGTCGTTGCGGAGCATAATTGCCAAGTCGAAATTGGGTCTGTTGCCCCGGATTTTTCCAAGAGAAGTTAGGGTGGTTTCTCCAACCTGGATTATAGGCATTTGAGTAGTGGTTGGATCTAACATTCTCTTGTACAACGCAGACATCCTCATAGGGTAAGGATGGAGAGAAAGAAAGGGAAGGATCAGAAAAACTGGGATCAAATGCCCCAATTGGGAACCCGTGGGGTTCTGAAAAATGCTGACTCATAGGTTGAGTCGCATCGAGTTGATTCACGAACTCCTGTCCAGAAGGAGCTCGTGAAGAATGGAATCCCGAATTTTGGGATTGAGTGGTTCGAGAGTTTTTCATAGAATTACCAGCCATCTCGCGATCATACGGCTTAAGATTCATTTTCACCTGCTACTGCACGCCTGCCCAGCGCGTACGATCGCGCGTCCATGTCGCACGTGCAATAGCACGTGATCTCTATTGAGCGCAGACGGCCGTCCAATGATGATCCAACGCCCGCCATCGCTCGCTCGCCCGCGCCTTCCTCCCCTTCGCTGCGACTCGAACCCGCGGCTGCAGCTCGCGCAAGCGCGCCTGATCGCTGCACTACAAGGCGTTGATGGTCGAGCAGGCGCTTTTAGGCACGGCCGTCCACAGCCGTTGGATCGAGATCCAATGGTGGAGAGGGAGTGGGTGCGGGGTCTTCAAAGAATGTATGCGGTAGTTTGGGCGGCCGAGATGGTGCCACGTGGCACCATCTTGGCCGTCCATCTTCTGGATGTTGTAGATTGTGCCACAGATGTCGGATTGACTCGATTTTTGGGTCGTTGGGCTGCGATCGTCGATCCAAATTCATCCGTGTGGTCGGATTTGTCATTTGAAGTGTGGATTTACACCATCCTGGCCCTTGATCTTCTAGGGTTCCCCGGTCACTATCTGATTCTACGGATGCCTGTTTAGGGCGATCTTAGAGTCGTTGAACTCCAATCGTTGCCTTGATCACATCCATATGGTTGGATCTTCGATCCGAGGCCCCGAGAAAATGTTTGCCCTGTCCAAGCACATAAAAGGAGACAATTAACCTACATTTTATTCAAACTACTCTAAATGCAAGATGATGCATGTTATGCAATATTTATATCATGAAATGCAATTCTATGCTTAAGAACATGCATAAATAGACATCTTAAGTAGTGTACATGTGTTTACATCATCTATGCAGGTGCGTACCATAAAGCTCAAAGGTCTAAGGTCTAGGATCGAGACCGCTCACTACTGGCTCCCCAGGGCTCTAGTAGTGAGATAGACTTGTTGATCTTTGACCAAAGCCCTAAGAGGTGCAAAGAGGAGAGATAGAAAAATAGACAGACGATAGCGATAGGAAAACCCACATGCATTCTGCAATCAAATTTAAGTCACAATTTTTACTTCCTCTTTTTAGTTAATCTTTTTGCAAAAATATATCAAGTAAAATACAATGGCCGCTTTTTACATCTCTTCAAACAAAGATATATGGTCTTTTTAATATCTCAGAGGATAGGGATCTACATGGGTTTTCTCTTGTTTTCCCGCTGATGTGGGAAAAACAGTTAAAAATTCCCCAGTCAGATTTGCAAAAACTACTAGCAGATAATGCACTCCTAAGAGTGTATGCCTATAAATGCTATTGCTAGTTAGAAAAAGATTTATTTTTGTATTTTTTTATTTTTTTTTAATGAAACAATACAAAAGATTAAGAAATACTCACAAAAAGAAGAAACAGCAAAACATCATCAGATTCCCGCCTTCTCCTGAGATTACCCGCAAAGGTAAACCTGAAAAGAAGACAGAAATAAAAACAAAATAAAATACAACTAATTAGAATAAAAGTTATTGAAAATAAAAATATATTTACAAAATACCTCCTAATTGAACAATTAAACCAACTATTTTTTTAGTGAATTAAGGGATTGCCTCCCTGGCAACGGTGCCATTAAAATGATGGGTTTCTCACCTCAACTCAGTAATTAAGTTAATTTTACTTAATTTAGAGTAGAGAAAAGTCACTTAGGTTAACTCGAAGTTCTGTCGATTAGTAGTATAGGGTCAAATTAACCTAACATTTTAAAAATTTTTACTGACTGAGTCAGGTCGTTCGTTGGGAGGTATAATTCATTCTAAATTTACTAGTTATCTTTTATTTTTCTTTTTAAGTTTAGGAGGTATATTTAAATTAATTTTAAGAATATGAATTTTGCCAAAATATTAACTAAAATGAAGTAATATGCAAAATCCCATAAGAGAACATATTTACTCAAATGATTTACTTTATTAGCAAGTAAATATGTTAGTTTTCTATTTTATTTCAAAAGAAATTAAGGCAATATAGAGTTCTTCTATTAAAACATGCCTTATTACAACATTTAAAAACAAAAAGGAATTTAAAATAATGCAAGAGAAACAATTTATTTTCTTTATTTCTTCAGCCTCTCTTTTCTTCTTCTTCTTTCTTTCTCTCTTTTTCTTTTATTCTATTTTTATACTTTCTCGAGCTCTTTTCTTTTTCTCTTCTTCTGCCATCTTCCCTTAGTCTTCTTCTTCTTTTGCTCCTTAGTGCTTGTTCTTCTCTTTCTTTCCTTAGCTTCCTTAGCTGCTAACCCTTAGCACTTAGCCATCAACTCTTCACTTAACCTTCAGCTCTGAACCGGGTTTATTTTTACTCTTTAACCAAAAATTATTTTATTTGCGGCGAGGTCCTTTCGAGGATACACAGCACCCTGAGATCAAGGTGGGACCAAACCCTACTCGATCCTCACCTGATTTCATTAGGTTCAATTTTGGTTTATTTCATTTGATTCATAGTTTTGAGCCAGTCTGGCTCTCTCAAGCCAAACCGGTTCACACCTCCCAAGCCTATCTGTCAAACTTCTCCAACTCTGTCGGAGTTGGAGAAGATGAACCTCAATCTACAGCTCCAGTGATTAAAATTCCAACTAAATGGCCTCAAATTAATCAATGATTGCACTTATATCATTCTGGAGCTTTTCACTAAGTTCTGTAGACTGAAGCTCGAAAATGACTCGCCAGAGCTCACCGGAGCTCTGGTGAGTCCAGAAAAAGTACAAACTATGCATAGAGTGATAAAACATGCCATTTTTAGTCTAAAAAGGTTCTTGAGGTTGCAAGGAACCTCAGGGACTCAATTAGTTCTTCATTTGCTCATTGGAATTAAGGTTTATCAGTGAAATTCATTTTTCATAAATCTGGATTGGATTAAGCAGGACCTGTTTCACTACTCAATTGAGTGGTCAAAATAAATCAACAAATACTTGCGATCATAAATATATATATAATTAAGGATTTGAACTGCTCCTGAGCTGCCATGGACTGCGAGCTCAGGAGCTTAATTACAAATTGGGCGTTTAAGTTATATGTGGTAATTCTACATATTAGAGTGTCAATTAGGGTCCTTAGGTTGTGAATAAGTGGTGGAGAACCCTATGAAGGTGGTTCTAAACTCAACTACTGTCGTCATGGACAGCGACAGTAGTTAGTGGAAGTGAAGGTGAATTAGGCGAATCAATGATCAATTAAACGATTAAGTGTGATATAAATGATCGTGAATGAAAGAAGAAGGTGATCAGCGATTTCAAAAGATAAAACTAAGGCTCTGGCGAGCTCAAGGAGCTCGCCGGAGTTAGAGAAGATGACATCTGAAATCTAGAATTAACTCTAATCTAACTAACTATCTAGCTAACTAAGCTATGCTACTCCTACTCCTACTCCTAATCTACTGTTACCTGGACAAAGGGGTCAATAGGGTTCCATCGAAGGCACATGGTGGACGACGAAATCAGAGGGTGAAAAGAAGAATCTCCGGCGAACGGATGTGAGCGAAGCAGAGGATCTCCTTGGTCGACGCCTGATGAGAGCCTCATCATGAACCCTAACTAGCACATTTTAATCTAAATAAGTGTACAAAAGCTCCTACAAAACCTGAGAGCCTAAATTAAAGAATTCTAAATTTAAGAATAAAATAATTCACAAGGGGTAAAACTGTAATTTTACCAATGCAGTACACAAACGGGGTGTGCAAGGGTCTAAACATAGGTCAAATGGGCTTAATAAGAAGGAAAGTGGGATGACCTATTCCGAAAAGGGTTATAGCAACTTCTAGGAATTAAATGACATTCTGTAACCCTGAAACAAACTCGCTTTAATTCATGAGATTCCAGGCAGGATAAAAATCAACTAAAACCCCTAAAATTCATGTAAAAATATTCCCTATGGCTTAGAACCTTCAATTTGGCCTTTGGAACCTATCTTGACCTAGATTGAGAACCATGCCCAATTTTTGACCTAATTTGGGTTTTTATGCAAATTGACTAGTCAAACATGGTTAAACCTAAAATCAAACTTCACCATTGGATTTCTTAGGTCCAAATTAGGTTGGTACCAAAATTTGGGCTTAGGAGAAGATCATTTTGACCGACTTTACAAATTGATCCACATGAATTACTTTTTGACCCTTAACTTTTTGAACTCTTTCACTTTACCCCCTAGCTTTCCTTTCGTTCTTTACAGAACGGTCCCTCTGCCACCCCACGCAGCCGCCCATACCTCCAGCGACTTTGCACGGAGGATGGTGCCGCACAGGGTATGGGAGCCGCTCTTAGAGATGAAGGGGGAGTTCCCTGCATCGTCCTCTTCCACGCAGACCCCCTCCCATGACCTGCCACTACCCATGCCTCTCGTGCGAACGCATGAAAGGAATGGGTCTCGTCTCTGACCATTCTCCAGCAAGCTCTCAACGCTCTCTCCTCGAGATCCTCTCCTCGCCAACTGCTATTTAAGGGACAGCAGGGCCCTCCAGTCAAGGCAAGCCTGTTTTGGCCGAGGAAAACCCCCAAACTTCGTCTCCTCCTCCTCCTCCGGTCAAGCGCCCGCAGGCTCCAGTGACCCTTCCTCCTCCCCTTCGTCACTCTGCTGCCATACCTGCAGCAGAGTTCACTCCGCCTCGTCCTCCCGTGCCAGGCCGTACTAGCTGGCACCTTCCTGACCTCCTCCTCGTCGCCGTTACCCCCCTCTAGGCATCTTTGTCTCCAGCGTCAGCAGGCACGCGCCGAGCACCTCCTCCTCCCCTTTCGACAGTTAAGTAGGTAAACACTCTTCCCCTTACTCTCTCCTTTATTTCCCTCCTATTAATTTGTTGTTTCCACCCACCGACCACCACTGTCCATCGCCACCTTCTCCATCTCCGGCCGCCCTCCGGTGAGGCGTTTCCGCCCCTCCATGCCTCCATCCGCCTCGCCAGCTACCCCTTAAGCACCGCGACACCTCACTAACCCTAAATCCGCACTCCATTCACCACACCACACCTCTAGAGCACACAGTGTGCCCTAGGCGCACGGCCATAGGCACTCTCATGTCTCGCCGACCACCTCTGCACACTCGCCACACCTTGGCAAACCTCCCTGAGCCTTTTGACGTGGCCACGAGGCCGTTTTAGTGTTTTCAGGACCCAAGTGCTCGCCGCCATTGTCGAGCAAGTTGAAGCTGCTTCGCGAGCTTCTTCAAGTCCATCCGCTCTAGGCATAAGCCCCATGCGACGCAGAATTGAGGCGCGAGCGTGTCCAGGTCTTCAATTGGGGTCATAAGCCTCGGCCGCTGCCCCAAATCGCTCGAATCTCCTGCCTGTAGATGAACGAAGCAGCAGGTGGGGCTTTAGTCCCACCTCAGAAGTGTGTGGGCGTGCACCCACACATAAATTGAAAACGTGTTCCTGGCTTATCGCCTCGAAACACTGGGGTGAGGTCCCTCGCCCCCACTCACCAGGTCTCGTCCGCGGCACTGCCCATGCAGACCTGACCTGCGACCCGATTACCCTGATCCGTGCACTCCTCGCACACCACACCCACGCCGGTGCGCCTGGACCCGGGTGCACGACCAACCCGATAACCCGGGAGCATACCGAAGAAGAGATTCAGAGAGAGAGAGACGCGCAGGGAGGGTAGGGGTAGGTTTTGCGCTCGTGTGTGCAGCGAACAGGTGAGGAAGAAGAAGAAGAAGAGTGGGTGGCGAGGACTTAGCCGCAAAGCTCCCGCAGTAGAGAAAAAGAAGAAGAAAGGAGGAGGAGCGAAAAGGAAGACAAAGAAGGAAGGAGCTGCTGAAGAAAGAAGAAGGAGAAGAAGATGCAGAAGAAAGAAGAAGCAGCAGCAGAGAAAAGGAAGAGAAAAAGAAGAACCGCAACAGACGAGAAGAAGAAAGAAGAAGGCAGAGAAGCTGACTGAAGAAGAGAAGGCACAGTAAGAGAAGGGAGAAGAAGAAGCCAAGAGAAAGAAGAGAAGGAAAAGAGAAAGAAAAGAACCGCAGCTGCTGAAAGGAAAGAAGCACAGTGCGAGAAGAGAGAAGAAGAAGCTAAGAGAAAGGAGAAAAGAAGAAAAGGGGAAATTTTTGCTCACTCTCTTTCTCTCAAATTTTTGTAACAGTATTGTGAACTTATATGTTTCTAGAATGATGTGTACTCCCTAAGTTCGACCTCGGGATAATCTAAATCTCGAGTAATAAATAAATTAAACTGGTGATCGTTTTTTGTAAAATACTGCAACGAATATATCATTAAAACACCGCGAACGACGAGCTGACCAGTTTTTGGAGCTGTTGCCGGGGAGCAACGACCATTCTAGAAGCTATTTATTCACAATTTTTGATTTACTACTGACTTAAGCTCTTCTCTTTTGTTGTGAAGGCACAGGGAAACAAGAAAGAAACAAGCAGCTGCACAACAACCACGCCAAGGGACAGGTAATTTTCTATCCTCTCTTTTAAGCCCCTAAAATTCTAAAGAGGAAGAAAAGGAAAGAGCAATTTAGGAATAACTTGTCGTCCATACCTAGTAAATCACAAAAGTTGCATGTTTTCAAATTTCAACACATTCTATCTAAAGGTATTTAGGGCTAAAACCTTCTTGCTTGAGCCCTAATTACCTAATCTTGAGGCAACTAACTGGACCAATTAGAGCCAACTTAAGACTCAACGCTAGGGTTTTAGAGACACACTTTGTAATCAAGATTTGAGAATTCCCAAAAGAAGTGTGCCCAAGCCATTGCTTGAAAACATCTATTAGGAGAAACCCTAAGCAATCCGGCTCTTAAGTCACTCGAACCTCAAAAGACAAGACCTAATAAGCTCTCAAAGGAACTAATAGGTGAAGTTGATCCCTTGGATCAACCAACCTTTAAATTAGGTCACTCTTTGCACTCAAAAGATTAAAGTTCAAGTGAAACCCTAAGCACCTTGATCCTAATTAAAAGTGGTAGACTTAAGAGGTCAAGGCCCCCATTGTGGTCTACCTGGAATCTCAGTGACAAGAGAGGTCGGGTGGGGAAAACCCTGTAACCCGTGGGGGCCCTCTACCATGTAGGGGTCTTCGCAGGACTCACCCTCTCTGGCTACCCAGGTAATTCTCAGGTGGAGGACCTTCTGATTAAGGGGTACCATCCGCCCCGAACCTCTATAGTCACCCAACATTTTGGGTGTCTTGATTGGGTCCAGCACCTGCTAACCTCGTCTAATCCATCGGTGCATGTTTGGTAGGAGGTCCTTGAAACCTCCTCTAGAAATTCACTCTCCCCGAGGCCGAGTCTCGGTACCCTTGTTTGTGCAACCAACTCTTCACATAGACCTCTCCTCTAATTCTGAACCCAACTCACCTTCTTCCACAATGGCTCAACCAGTTGATGAAGAGAATAATCTTGAGCACCAGCTCCAGCGACTCAATGACCTCTTCCAGAACTTCATGAACCTACTGCAGCGACCCATGATGCAAGATCACTATAATCCCGCTGCGGTGGCAATTGAGCCTCGAGTCAGAATCCCGACTGGAGGACCTGATTCTAAACTGAATCCCAACATGATTCATGCCATACCTAAATTCAATGGGCTTAATTCTGAAGACCCCTTCCAGCACATCAAACAGCTAAAGCATCTGGCCCAGACTTTCAGGTCAGATGCGCAAAATCGAGATATCTTACTCATGAAGATGTTCTCTTTCTCCCTTATGGACAAGGCAGCCCATTGGTATCAAACCCTGACCCGTCCGATCAACACTTGGGAGAAACTTCAGTCCGAGTTATTGAAAAAGTTCTTCCCCGTTGGTCAGACCAATGCCTTGCGCCATCAGATTACTCACTTCACACAACAGACGGGAGAACCTCTTCATGAGGCATGGGATCGTTTTCAGGATCTCATGAGAAAGTGCCCCCATCACAGAGTTCCTAAATGGGAACAAGTCCAGTCTTTTTACCAGGGACTCCGTGAGGATATTAGACTATTCGTCAATGCAACTTGCGGAGGGAATATCATTGGTCAACATAAGGACACCTGTGGGAGATTCTCGAGAATATGTGCGAGAACTCCATCAACAATGACTCCATGGGACTATTAGACAGGACGAATACCCGCGCAGCGACGAACATTAGGGGAGAACATGAGACGCAAGGCTTGTCCGCATCAGTCGACCTGGAATTAATGACCAGTTGATTTGACAAGGTCTCTATTATTGAGAAGAAGGTGGATGAGCTGACTCAACATTTGCAGTGAGCCACCTCTACGCAGAACTCCTTCGCACAGCATCCTCCCGCATGAGAGACCGTGCAGAACATTTTCCACCTTCTCCCGGGGTGGACTCGTATCCACCCCCATCTGTCTCTCGGATCAGAGGAACCTCCGATCCTTTCTGTTCTAGCCAGGGGAGCTCTACTCCCCCATTCTCTGACTTTTCTAAGGCTCCTCAGACCTGCGAGGACCTCAACGCCATCCAGAATGACCCATTCTCCAATACCTACAATCCTGGATGGCGAAACCATCCCAACTTCCAGTGGGCGGGGAATTCCCAAAATCCGAGACCACCCTTTCAACCCCATCCACCAGCACCTCGTCCTTATCAGCCGCCTCAGCCTCGGCCCAACCCCACTTATCCATCCGGGCCAAACCAAGACCAAATGTCCCTCATCCTCCAGACTTTGGCTGACATTCAGAGAACGAATGCGGCTATTCAAAAGCAACACAAGGACGAAATCACAGAGGCCCGAAATCAACTTGCCCAGTTGGAAAATTCTTGCCAACTAGGCACGCTTCCTTCTCAGCCTCTACCTAACCCTAATAGCGTGCCAACCCAGCGACGCGTTATGAACCCAAACCGAGGCCAAGCACACATGGTTTATCAGGCCCCTTCTATTCCTTCACCTGACAGGATGGAAGCTTCAACTTCTTATGCGGGTTATCAACAGCAGTAGCCCATTCTACCAACCCCTAACCAGAACCAGGCAGGACTTAATTTGGTAACAACTCGTAGTGGTAAGGCAACCCAAGATCCACCTTATCCAGACCACTCCAAGCCTGGTAGTGACCCAAACCCTAGGACAATCATTCAGGACGTTCTTATCCCTATCCCAGATCAAAGAACTAGACCTATCCTAGAGGAACCAACCAAGGTTCCATTTCCCGAGGCCTTGACCAAGGGAAAGAGGATAACCAAACCCGTGACTCCTGAGGAGGACCTGGTCAAGCTCTTTGAGCAGCTCCAAATAAACGTCCCCTTGATGGATGCAATCCGCCACGTACCGGCTTACACACGATTTTTGAAGAACGTGTGTATACCTCAGCGTAAGCCACGAACCAAGAGTGGGAGTCCAATTGTACTGTCAGAGCAAGCCAGCTCTGCAATCCTGAGTAGACTCCCACCCAAGGCAAAAGACCCAGGCACTCCCCTGATTTCATGTAAGATCGGTGAAACCTAGTTTGATAAAGCATTATTAGACCTAGGAGCCTCCATAAACTTAATACCCACATCCCTACTTAACCATCTAGACGAATCTAAGCTCAAACCGACCGAGGTGACATTACAGTTAGCAGACCGATCTATCAAGTCACCTAAAGGAATTCTTGAGGATGTTATTGTGAGGGTGCAGGATTTCTATTTCCCTGTAGGCTTCATAGTCTTAGATATGGATGCACCTGAAAATCCAAGGGATACACCGATCATACTAGGGAGACCTTTTCTGGCTATTGCAAGGGCCAACATAAGTTGTGAAGAGGGCCAAATAGAACTAAAATTTGGGAATCAGACTCTCAAAATTGATATCTTTAAGGCCCAACAAGGGATCAATTGTGATGTCATTAAACAAATCTGTGATGTTAGAGCTTTGGTTGATGAGCCACAACTTGAGGACAACATGATTATTCCTCATCAACCACAAGAAGATCTTGAACCGCAATTAGAGGAGTCAGACCCTGATTTAAACAAACCTATAACTCCTACCCTTGTACCCCACGCTCACTCTGAACCACTCGCTGCTGCTGATAACCCCATTCTTGAACTTAAACCCCTTCCCGATCATTTGAAATACGTCTTTTTGGATTCTAATCAGACATTTCCTATGATTATAAACTCCAAACTCACACCTGATCAGGAAGCCCGTCTGATTACTGTGCTCCAGCAACATTGCAGAGCCATTGGTTGGACTCTCGATGACTTGACTGGAATAAGTCCCACTTATTGCACGCACCGTATCTATTCTGAAGAGGGCGCACGACCTTCCCGTGAGATGCAGAGACGCTTGAATCCCAATCTGTAGGAGGTCGTGAAAAAGGAGATCATTAAGTGGTTAGATGCAGGGATCATCTACCCGATCTCCGACAGTCGTTGGGTGAGCCCAATCCAGGTTGTACCTAAAAAGGCAGGGCTCACCACCATTACGACTGAAACCGGAGAAGCCATACCTACCCGTATAGCCAACTGATGGAGAGTCTGCATAGATTACCAAAGACTCAATTCCTCCACAAAGAAGGATCATTTCCCACTACTATTCATTGATCAGATTCTCGAGAAATTAGCGGAAATAGATTCTTCTGCTTCCTTGACGGATACTCCGGTTATAAACAAGTAGCTATTCATCCAGAGGACCAAGAAAAGACCACATTCACCTGCCCCTTCGGGACGTATGCGTTTCGAAGGATGCCGTTCGGTCTCTGCAATGCACCCACGACTTTTCAACGGTGCATGCTTGCCATATTCTCTGATATGGTAGGTGATTATCTGGAAGTCTTCATGGATGACTTCTTAGTTTTCGGGGCATCATTTGATAATTGCCTCCAACACTTGGTTCATATACTCAGGCGTTGCATCGATGTAAATCTGATTCTTTCCTGGGAAAAGAGCCACTTTATGGTGCTTGAGGGGATCGTCTTGGGACACTTAATTTCTAAGAAAGGCATCCAAGTGGATCGAGCCAAGGTTGATCTGATTTCTAGACTTCCTATGCCTAGCTCGATCAGGGACATCCGTTCTTTTCTGGGGCACGTCGATTTTTACCGTCATTTCATCCCTGATTTCTCAAAAATCGCACGCCCCCTGACTACTCTTCTCTCCAAGGATGTACCCTTTGAAATTTCCAAGGAATGCACTCAAGCTTTTGAGAACCTTCGTGACCGAGTCACCCAAGCCCCGATCCTACAGTCCCCTGATTGGTCTCAACCCTTTGTGATCATGTGCGATGCATCTGACTTCGTTGTAGGAGCGGTTCTGGGGTAGAAGATTGACGGGAAACCCATGGTCATCTACTACGCTAGCAAGACACTTGACGAGGCTCAATGTAACTACACGGTTACGAAGAAAGAGCTGCAAGCCGTAGTATTTGCCCTCGAAAAATTCCAATCTTATCTCCTGGGTTCCCACGTCATAATCTACTTGGATCACATAACTGCGAGGCATCTCCTTGCTAAGAAGGACGCGAAGCCTCGATTAATCTGATGGATCTTGCTGTTGCAAGAATTTGACCTCGAGATTCGAGACAATGCGGGAAGACAGAACGTGGTAGCTGACCACTTGTCTCGCCTTCCTTCTGAGATCATCGACCCTTTTGGACCCATCACGGAGCATTTTCCTGATGAGCACCTATTGACTATTGGTACTAGGCTTCCATGGTTTGCTGATATAGTAAACTACCTGGCATCTCGTTAGATCCCGTCTGATTGGCCAAAGGCCAAAAAAGACAAGTTGCGCTCTGATGCCAAGTACTACATCTGGGAAGACCCGTACCTTTTCCGCATAAGTGCTGACCAAATCATCAGGAGATGTGTCTCGGAGGGCAAAGTCAATGACATCCTCTCCTTCTGCCATGACCAGGCATGCGGTGGCCATTTCTTTGGGAACAAAACCGCATCAAAAATCCTCCAGTTTGGCTTTTACTGGCCCACTATCTTCAAGGATGCATTGTTCGTCGCGCTTTTGTGCGGTTTGTTAAAAGATAATATCGCGTTGTAGTATAGCCGCGAAAGCGTTCAAAACAAATAAAGATTTTTATTACTCGAAAACCGGAGTATCCGAGGTCGAACACAGGGAGCAATCTCAGTACTTTGGAAAACCCAAGAATACAACTGTTACATCCAAATATAATTGATTCAAAGAGTTTTTAGAAAAAGTAGAATTAGACGTCTGATTTATGTATCAGACGTCTGATTTATGTATCAGACGTCTTAAATGTGATCTTTCTTTCTTTCCTCCTTCTTCTCCTTTCTGCTTCTGTATCTTTTCTTCTGATTTGCCGTTCTGATCTCTTTGCAATCTTCCCTTGTCCTTCTTCTTCTTCTCTGCGAAGACTTCTAATCTTTCTGCCTTCCTTCTCCTGCGAAGGCTTCTTTCTTCTTCTTCTGTCTTCTCCTTTGGCTTGCTTTTCCTTCTTCTGCAGCGACCAAGTCCTTCTCCTGCGATCAGCCTGCCTGCACAGGAGCAAAACCTAATCCTTCTCCCTCTACCCGCGCGTCTCTCTCTCTCAAGCAATTCACTCTGACCTGCTCTCCCAGAGCCACAAGCATTATCGGGTCGGATCGTACCGGGGACCAGGCGCACCTGAAGGTGGTGTGATGCGTGAGGAGTGCGTAGGTCTAGGTCGGGTCGGATCCGCCAAGTCCGCGTGGTCGGGCCGCGGACGAGGTGGGTGGGGTCAGTGAGGGACCTCACCCCTGTGCTTACTGAGGCGATAAGAATATATCACAAAAGAAATTTATAGTGTACCTGAGGTTTGTAATCCCACGATGTGGGACTAAAGGTTTCGGCCTTCCCTCACGCGCGCCCGCACACTCTCGTGTGCAATTGCCCACGCTGAAGGCCCTGCTGGTGCTCCTCGCTGAACTCAGTCACCTCGCGACACTTGCGAGAGCCTGCTGCACCTGCCGCCTGGGAAGCCTGACGCCTGCTGCTGCTCCAAGCTTCCTGCTGCTTCGGCTGTTAATGGCGGCCGGGGCGTTCACCTGAGATTCCACAGAACGGCCTATTGGCCCAATCAGAATAGCTGGAAACCTTCGCCGTAGCACGGCGAAGGCGGTGGGTGATGCTGCAGGTTGCCGGTCGACCTAGGCGTGCGTGCCTAGGTCAACCTGTGGCCGGAGATGGTGGGTTGTTCGGGGGGTGGTTATGGAGGTCTGGAGTGGCAGTTGTGGGGTGGAGCGAGTTCCTGGTGGTGAGGCGGAGCTCACGAGGTGGTTGGCGAGCGGTGTGGAGTGGCGGAGTGGTGTGGGCGGCTCGCGAGAGTGCGGTCGTTGATGTGGAAGATGAGGGTGGTCAGCGTCGGTCGAGGGGTAATCCGATGAGATAACACGGGGAAAAGAGAGAGGAGAGGATGGAGAGGAGTTCTAACCTAATTGTAAGGACGAAAGGGGACGGAAGGCGGACAGCAGTACCTGCTGTCGCCGAAGAAGATGACGCCCAGTGGGGGAGAACGGTGGCGACGACGGGGCTGAGGCGGCGTGCGCTGGTACTGCGCGACGCGGAGGGAGGTCAGGAAGCTAACTCTGCCACTGGTTTTGTGGCAGAGCGAAGAGGGAGGGGAGGGGGGCTCGCCGGAGCTAGCTGGGACATTTGGCCAGGCAGGAGGAGAGGAATTGAAGGGGGAAACTCGGCCAAATCAAGCTCAGCCTCTTCGGCCGGAGTTTTGGGTTCTTATATAGGCGCTGGACTGGGTGTGCAGGGCGTGAAGGGCACGTAATTTCCTGAGGTTGGTCGCCGGAGATGGAAAGGAGTTAGGATACCCAAATCTCTCGTGCGTTCGCACGAGAGATTGGGTTCACACCAGGGATCGAGATCGGTCTTAAATGGAAGGGAATTCCTCAGAGAATCCTCCTTCCATTTCTGGGAGGGAATCTCTGAGGGATTAGAGAGCAATCCCTCTCCGGATCTCACCGGAGCTCGATTCTGCCCTAGCAATGGCGGCAAGACCGGTTTGCAAAGGAGGAGAAGAACCTAGGGGGTTCTCTACAACGGTATTCAAAAGATAGGGACCAATTTGTGATTTGGGTGTACTAAATTGCAAAGTAGGTCAAGATGACCTCTCCTTAGGTCCAAATTTTGGTACAAACCTAATTTGGACCTAAGGAATCTAATGGTGAAGTTGGATTTTAGGTTTGACCTCGTTTGACTGGATATTTTGCGTAAAAACCCAAATTAGGTTAATTGAAGAGCTAGGACCCTACTCTAGGTCAAACTAGGTTCCAAAGGCCAAATTAAGTGTTCCAAACCCTAGAGGATGTTTTTCCATGATTTTTAGATGATTGACTTGCTTTTTGTTCTGACCGGAACCTTGTTAATTTAAGCGGGTCTGTTTTAGGGTTACCAAGTGTCATTTAGTTCTTAGATTGCACATGAACCCATTTCTGATTGACTCAACCCACTTTTTATCTCATTTAGACCATTTGACCTATGTTTTGCCTCTAAGAAATCCCGTTTATGTACTGCAATGGTAAAATTGCAGTTTTAACCTTTATTTCATGTTTTCTTCTCAGGGCACTTGTTCCTTCAGTTAGGCCTTCTTCTAGGTTATGTAGGAGCTTTTATCTTCTTTATTGGGTCAAAATGAGCTAGTTATGGCTCATGATGAGGCTCTCATCATACCCCCATGCCTAGCTTTTGCTAGTCCCTTAGCAAAATTTCAAAGTTTTAACTTCCATTCTAGACCCTGAGTGTCTGTCAACAATGATAAGTGCTTCTCCTTTTCTTTTGTGATTAGGTGGGAATGCCGAAAATAGGCCTAGAGGTACTCAAGTACCAACCAAAATCCGGACCTGTTCCACTTTAGCCTCAGTCTTCTGCAAAGGTTTCTACGGCCCACAGAAACTAACCTAGGGTTTGTTGGACTCCGCAGTTAAAGCACCCGTGCTTGAGATATTTTTAGCCTAAATTCAGTTTGCAGTGCATTTTTTTTTTTTTGTAAGAGAGAGATAGAAGATTTATTTGTTTGGAGAGCTTTTCTCTCTCTTTTCTTTTTATTTCTAGCTTCGGATTAGCTTCTCAACACGATCTGTATCGGATTCCTCGTCCCCATCATCAATCCTCAAGGGTCCCTGGCTTTCGAGATTTCGAGATAATCCCGCCCATGGCAACCCCCGGAACCCTGGCTTTCGAGATTTCGAGATAATCCCGCCCATGGCGTTCCGTGGCCGAATCCAGACCCTGGCGATCGACATTTCGTGATAATGCCGCCCATGGTATCTGAACCAGCAGAGTGCTTACATGCCCCCGGTGGGATATTTAAATATCCCAAGAGACAAGCACCGAGGAGACGATATGTTGTTACGCATCTTCGAGGGGAATTTCTCGCCTCTCTGCGCTGGGAACTCGTCCAAATCAATTTGTGTTGATTGACCGCTCCTAATCTAGGTGACTTTTTCAGAACATTAAACACTTTTCACGTGATTTGGATGTTTATGCGCACTGAACCAGACTGTGTGTGAATTTGGGTGCTTAGGTTACCGAATCCTGCAAACCGGAGGTCAGTTAACGAGGCCGAATACTTCCTAAGCCTTAGACCTAATACTCAAGCTTTGCATTTTCCTCAACCTCTTGAGGATTATCCAGATTTTAATGGATACATGAATTTTTAAGCTAAAGATACTAGCCCAAAAGGCCTAAGACCAGCGTTCCCGCTAATCTCTTGTTATATCTCCGTAGCACTTTTTCTTTTATTTCTTTTCTTGATCTAGTCTAGAACTTCAGTTAATTCCTTAATCTTTTACTAATGACTTTTTCTTTTTCTTTTCCTTTTGTGCTCCTTTCTTCATTTTTGCTCTTTTTCTCCTCCTTATGATTATATGGCTCACAACATTTCCTCCCTCCCCATTTTTTTTTTTGTTCTTTTTCGTAATTTTTGTGTTTTTGACATATGTGAATTTTTTGTGAGAATCCTTCTGATTTTTTTTCTTGGTTTTGTATGTATGCACTTTATCACCCCCCCATGCCTAAGTTTTGCAATGTCCTCATTGTAAACAGAGGGTGGGAATTAGTGTTGAGGTCAGGGGCTTAGAACAGGATATATCGGGTGGGTGAATGGGTCGGGAATGACTGATGCGAACGATTTTAAGCTCTGATACGTGTACCAGAGGTGGGATCAACTTCTAAGGCTGAACTCAAGGTGCAATAGACGTGGAGTACAGACGGATAATCAGACAGGTCTCTATTTTTGAGAGGACGGGTTGCCTCCCATTAAGCGCTAAATTTAATGCCTTCAGCCGAGCGAAAAATGGGGTTGAGAGGGAGTGGTCAAATCAATGGAGTTTTGGAAAACAAGCACCTTGATTAAGAGCCTGGTTGGTCCAACCAGGTACTTGTTCAAATCAGTGGGCTGATGATGCAGCCCAAACCCAATAAGTCTGGTGGGTTGATAGATGTAGATTAGCAGATGTGGGACCCACCAAATGCAGTGATGTTCTGATAGATATGGAAGTGAAAACTCGAGTTCGGGCTCAGTCGAATCAGCCTGGTGGGGGTAGGGTTCCGAAAAATAATCAATGTAAGGTGTGGATGGAGGCTCCTGATTTGTGGTCTGATCAGTGTCCGATACCCAGTATAGATATGGAGTTGAATCATCTGCAATCGGCTCAGTGAGAGGTGAATCAGAATAGAAATTGAGTCCGGTTGCAGGTCGGGGTGGGGAACGGGTTTTGATTGGTTCTGTATCTGTGGAGCAGGTGGCTTCAAAGAAGATTGACATGTTATAATCAGGAGGCAAATTTTCTCCGATGTTATGGTCAGATTCGAGATCATCGGAGAGTTTGCGAAAATCAAAGTTTGAATGAGATTCCAGATCACGAGTTCCACCATAGAATAAATCATATGTTGTATATTCAGCAGCCTGACTGGGATCTAGCCTAAATGTTAATTCTGAGCTTAAAAGGGTATCCTTATCTGGTAGAGGCTCAGATTCTAAGCTAGTAGGGTAGACCCAATTGAAACCTTGCTCGTCCAACTCCTCGGTTTCTGTGTCGTAGATTGGCATGACTTCCGCAAAATCGATTCGTTCCTCTGAGGAGGTTGACGAGGGATATTCATCAAATCGAGGCCCAAAATCATATTCTTCATTAAAAGGTTGATCTTCTTCATATGGGGCCTTGAAATCTTCAATATAGGTTTCAGATCTAGGTTCTAGGCTTAGGATGTGGGTGGAATTACTAGAATCTAGGTCTGAATAACCTTCGAGGGTCACCTTATCAGAATAAGGGACGGAATTTATACCCTTGAGAGGTTCAGTTCTACTTTCATACTTGCAGGAGTTTTGGGATTCTAAAATGGGCTCAACATTGTATTTTCCTGCATTTGGAGCTTCCCAACCTTCTTCAATATCAGGTGCATTATACTCCATCTGGGTTGAGAGTCCACAACCATTTTGTGCCTCAAACCCGAGATCAGATTTATCCTCGATGTTGTCCCAAGATAGTTCATCCTCTGTTGGCGGTATGTACGGGTATTTCTGATCAATCACTTATTTTATTAATCTCATTATCTCTTCCCGTTTTTCAAGACTGTCTTGGTGTTGCTTCCAAAGTCGAGGATTTGTCATACATTGAAGGTATTCACTATTATGCAATTTTTCTATCTCAATGTATGCAGTAATGAGCAAGTCACGGGGTGATCCTTTGTTGGCTTCTGCTAATAGTACTTGGGCACAAGTTATGACAAAGGTTGTGGTTGTTGGGACATCAACCTGAATGTTTCCTACTGTTGTTGAGGTTTCTTCATTTTCATAAAATCTCATGGCATCCTCAATCATTTTATCTCTCATGGATCTCCGATATTCAGGTTTCTCGACTGGTAGTCCTAGGTGGTTCGGCTGCATATTTGGATCAGGTGGTGGAATCACGATCAGAGTTTGACTCAAGATGTGTTATGAAGCGATCAGATCTGAATAACGAGTCCCACTGAAAATGAGTGTGTGTGCTCTACAGAGAAAAGATGCAGGACTGGAGATGTTCTTGACCCAATCAAGACACCCAAAAGATGTTTGGATGACTATGGAGGTTTGGGGCGGATGGACCCCTGGATCCGAAGATCGTCCACCTGAGAATTACCTGGGCAGCCAGAGAGGGAGAGTCCCGTAAAGACCCCTACACGGTAGAGCGTCCCTACGGGTTACAGGGTTTCCCCCACCCGACCTCTCTTGTCACTGAGATTCCAGGTAAACCAGAATGGGGACCTTGACCTCTTAAGTCTATCACTTTTTATTTCAAAGGTGCTTTTAGGGTTCTCACTTGAACTTTAGATGTCTTTGGTATTGTGACCTAATTTAGAGGTTGGTTGACCCAAGGGGTGAACTTCACCTGACCTGTCCTATAGATGGCAGAATGATTCTAAGCTCGGAGCCTAGAGATCACCCTGATTTAACTCCCAGGTTATTAGGTCAAAAGAAAATTTTAAGATTCAAGTGATTTTAGAGCTCAATTTTAGGGTTTGTCTTATTTAACTTTCTTCAATCAAGGGCTTGGGTAGCACACTGATGCGGGAGGGTTTATTTCTTTTTACACAGGCATGTGTGACTAGCGCTTCAAGACCCTAATGTGGAAACCCTAATTTGGTTCTATTTCAAATCCTCTTTTTCTTTTTCAAAAGTTCTCTTTGGACTTATAAACAAGAAGTGTGTGGTCCGCCGAGATTAAGCGTTATTTTCAATTAGGCACAAGAATTTGTGGGATGGGAAAAAAATCACTCCAACTTCAAGAATATTTGCAGAAATTTTCGCAAAATCAGGAAATGTTTTGCCTTAGAGATGGTGATTACTATATAAAGAAGGCAATTGATTCCTAAATTGATTTTCTTCCTTTTGTCTTTCAAAGATTAGGGGATGATTAAGGAAGAAAAGAAATTACCTGCCCTGGAGTGGTTAACTTGCGGGAGAGATTTTCTCATGAAGTACCCATCAAGATCACATCAAAGCAAAGTAGGGCAAGTTAGTGTTCAATATGATAAAAAGAATGTAGAGACTAGTGGTAAATTGCGCATTGCTCCCCGGCAACGGCGCCAAAATGTTCGTCGCGCTTTTGTGCGGTTTGTTAAAAGATAATATCGCATTGTAGTATAGCCGCGAAAGCGTTCAAAACAAATAAAGATTTTTATTACTCGAAAACCGGAGTATCCGAGGTCGAACACAGGGAGCAATCTCAGTACTTTGGAAAACCCAAGAATACAACTGTTACATCCAAATATAATTGATTCAAAGAGTTTTTAGAAAAAGTAGAATTAGACGTCTGATTTATGTATCAGACGTCTGATTTATGTATCAGACGTCTTAAATGTGATCTTTCTTTCTTTCCTCCTTCTTCTCCTTTCTGCTTCTGTATCTTTTCTTCTGATTTGCCGTTCTGATCTCTTTGCAATCTTCCCTTGTCCTTCTTCTTCTTCTCTGCGAAGACTTCTAATCTTTCTGCCTTCCTTCTCCTGCGAAGGCTTCTTTCTTCTTCTTCTGTCTTCTCCTTTGGCTTGCTTTTCCTTCTTCTGCAGCGACCAAGTCCTTCTCCTGCGATCAGCCTGCCTGCACAGGAGCAAAACCTAATCCTTCTCCCTCTACCCGCGCGTCTCTCTCTCTCAAGCAATTCACTCTGACCTGCTCTCCCAGAGCCACAAGCATTATCGGGTCGGATCGTACCGGGGACCAGGCGCACCTGAAGGTGGTGTGATGCGTGAGGAGTGCGTAGGTCTAGGTCGGGTCGGATCCGCCAAGTCCGCGTGGTCGGGCCGCGGACGAGGCGGGTGGGGTCAGTGAGGGACCTCACCCCTGTGCTTACTGAGGCGATAAGAATATATCACAAAAGAAATTTATAGTGTACCTGAGGTTTGTAATCCCACGATGTGGGACTAAAGGTTTCGGCCTTCCCTCACGCGCGCCCGCAGACTCTCGTGTGCAATCGCCCACGCTGAAGGCCCTGCTGGTGCTCCTCGCTGAACTCAGTCACCTCGCGACACTTGCGAGAGCCTGCTGCACCTGCCGCCTGGGAAGCCTGACGCCTGCTGCTGCTCCAAGCTTCCTGCTGCTTCGGCTGTTAATGGCGGCTGGGGCGTTCACCTGAGATTCCACAGAACGACCTATTGGCCCAATCAGAATAGCTGGAAACCTTCGCCGTAGCACGGCGAAGGCGGTGGGTGATGCTGCAGGTTGCCGGTCGACCTAGGCGTGCGCGCCTAGGTCAACCTGTGGCCGGAGATGGTGGGTTGTTCGGGGGGTGGTTATGGAGGTCTGGAGTGGCAGTTGTGGGGTGGAGCGAGTTCCTGGTGGTGAGGCGGAGCTCACGAGGTGGTTGGCGAGCCGTGTGGAGTGGAGGAGTGGTGTGGGCGGCTCGCCGGAGTGCGGTCGGTGATGTGGAAGATGAGGGTGGTCAGCGTCGGTCGAGGGGTAATCCGATGAGATAACAGGGGGAAAAGAGAGAGGAGAGGATGGAGAGGAGTTCTAACCTAATTGTAAGGACGAAAGGGGACGGAAGGCGGACAGCAGTACCTGCTGTCGCCGAAGAAGATGACGCCCAGTGGGGGAGAACGGCGGCGACGACGGGGCTGAGGCGGCGTGCGCTGGTACTGCGCGACGCGGAGGGAGGTCAGGAAGCTAACTCTGCCACTGGTTTTGTGGCAGAGCGAAGAGGGAGGGGAGGGGGGCTCGCCGGAGCTAGCTGGGACATTTGGCCGGGCAGGAGGAGAGGAATTGAAGGGGGAAACTCGGCCAAATCAAGCTCAGCCTCTTCGGCCGGAGTTTTGGGTTCTTATATAGGCGCTGGACTGGGTGTGCAGGGCGTGAAGGGCACGTAATTGCCTGAGGTTGGTCGCCGGAGATGGAAAGGAGTTAGGATACCCAAATCTCTCGTGCGTTCGCACGAGAGATTGGGTTCACACCAGGGATCGAGATCGATCTTAAATGGAAGGGAATTCCTCAGAGAATCCTCATTCCATTTCTGGGAGGGAATCTCTGAGGGATTAGAGAGCAATCCCTCTCCGGATCTCGCCGGAGCTCGGTTCTGCCCTAGCAATGGCGGCAGGACCGGTTTGCAAAGGAGGAGAAGAACCTAGGGGGTTCTCTGCAACGGTATTCAAAAGATAGGGACCAATTTGTGATTTGGGTGTACTAAATTGCAAAGTAGGTCAAGATGACCTCTCCTTAGGTCCAAATTTTGGTACAAACCTAATTTGGACCTAAGGAATCTAATGGTGAAGTTGGATTTTAGGTTTGACCTCGTTTGACTGGACATTTTGCGTAAAAACCCAAATTAGGTTAATTGAAGAGCTAGGACCCTACTCTAGGTCAAACTAGGTTCCAAAGGCCAAATTAAGTGTTCCAAACCCTAGAGGATGTTTTTCCATGATTTTTAGATGATTTACTTGCTTTTTGTTCTGACCATAACCTTGTTAATTTAAGCGGGTCTGTTTTAGGGTTACCAAGTGTCATTTAGTTCTTAGATTGCACATGAACCCATTTCTGATTGACTCAACCCACTTTTTATCTCATTTAGACCATTTGACCTATGTTTTGCCTCTGAGAAATCCCGTTTATGTACTGCAATGGTAAAATTACAGTTTTAACCTTTATTTCATGTTTTCTTCTCAGGGCACTTGTTCCTTCAGTTAGGCCTTCTTCTAGGTTATGTAGGAGCTTTTATCTTCTTTATTGGGTCAAAATGAGCTAGTTATGGCTCATGATGAGGCTCTCATCATGCATACAGTCACTGTAAGGCATGCGGTCGTTGCCAAACATTGGGCAACATAAGCTACCATGACATGATGCCTTTGCAGTCGATTCTTGTATGCGAGATTTTTGATGTTTGGGGGATTGATTTTATGGGCCCCTTTCTTGTTTCAGACAGCTTCGAGTACATTTTGCTCGCTGTGGACTACGTGTCCAAATGGATCAAAGCCATTCCGATCCGAACCTGTGATCACAAGATCATCATCAAATTCATTCATCAGAATATCTTCTCACGGTTCGGGATTCCTCGTGCAATCATCTCAGACGGAGGGACCATTTCACCAATGCTCAGTTCAGGTCACTAATGACCAAATACGGGGTGTCTCACCGAATCTCTACTCCTTACCATCCCCAGACTAATGGTCTAGCTAAGCTATCAAATCGGGAGATCAAGAAAATCCTGCAGGTTACTGTTCGACCTGACAGGAAGGATTGGTCGTCCCGACTTCCGGAAGCTTTGTGGGCTTATAGGACTGCCCACAAGACTTAATTAGGCATGTCTCCTTTTAGACTAGTGTACAGGAAGGAGTGTCACCTTCCCGTCGAACTGGAGCACAAAGCTTATTGGGCAGTACGAAGCTGCAACTTAGATCTTTCTAAGGCTGAAACCCACAGAAAGCTTCAGATTAGCGAGATCGATGAATTACGCCTTGATGCGTATGAGAACTCGCGAATCTACAAAGAGTAGGTTAAAGCCTTCCATGACAAGCACATATCTAGAAAGATCTTCCACCCTGGTCAGAAGGTACTACTCGTTGATGCCCGACTCAAATTCTTCCCTGGGAAACTGCGATCCAAGTGGGTTGGACCGTATCTTGTCTAACAGGTTTTTGGAAATGGAGCCGTCGAAATCAATCCTCTCAGCCACGATTCTGAACCTTTCATCGTGAACGGTCAGAGACTCAAACAGTTCATTGATGTAACCTCTACAGATTTGGCTGAGTCATCATTTATCCTCAATTCTCCCTAAGCTTATTGCGACCAGCCGATGGTGTAAAACTCAGCACTTAACGGGAGGCAGCCCGTCATTCTTTCTGAAAAACCCAAAACCTTTTCTGACACCTCTTGCACTTTAGGTTCATCCTTTAGGACAACCGACTCCACCTCAGGTACTCGCATCTGAGATTAGAAATCGTCCGCAACAGTCACCACGACCCATCCACTCACCAAAATACCTGTCCTAATGCATGAACCAAGCTAAATAAAAACCCTCCTAATTTACAATAGGACATTGCAAATCTTAGGCATGGGGTGGTATGAAAGTGCAAAATAAATAAAAACTCATAAGAAAAGGTTTCAACATAAAAATTAAAAAAAAAAATTGGAAAGGAGGGAAGAATTCTTGTGGATTTTACAAAAGGAGGAGAAAAAGAGCTAAATGATAAAAAGGAGCACAAAATGAAAGAAAAGAGAGTCATTAGTAAGAAATTAAGGAATTAACCTAAGTTCTAGACCACATTAAGGAAAAGAAAAGGGAAAGTGCACAACAAGATTAGTAAGAATGCAAACCTTAGGCATTCTTGGATAGACTCTTAGTACCCATTAAGATCTAGATATTCCTCAAGAGGTTGAGGAAATTGTAAAGCTAAAGTATTAGGTCCAAGACTTAGGGAGTATTCGGCCTCGTTAACTGACTTTTGGTTTACAGGACTCAGTAACCTAAGCACCCAAATTCACACACACAGTCTGGTTCAGTGAGCATAAGTATCAAAATCACGCAGAAGCATTTCGAATATTCTGCAAATGCCACCTAGATTAGGAGCAGTCGATCAACACAATTTGATTTGGACGAGTTCCCGACGCGAAGAGGTGGGAAATTTCCCTCGAAGATGCGTAACAACATATCATCTCCTTGGTGCTTGTCTCTTAGGATGTTTACATATCCTACTGAGGCATGTAAGCACTCTGTTGATTCAGATTCCATGGATGGCATTATCATGAAGTGTCAATTGAAAGGGTCTGAATTCGGCCACGGAACACAATGGACGGGATTATCTCGAAATCTCGAAAGCTAGGGTTCTGGGGGTTACCATGGGCTGTGCTATCCCGAAGTATCGACTGCCAGGGACCCTTGAGGATTAATGATGGGGACAAGGAATCCAATACAGATCGTATTGAGAAGCCAATCCTAAGTTAGAATTAAAAAGAAAAAGAGAGAGAAAACTCTCCAAACAAATAAATCTTCTCTCTCTCTCTTACAAAATGCACTGCGAACTGAACCAAGGCTAAAAATTATCTCAAGCACGGGTGCTTTAACCATGAAGTCCAATAAACCTTAGGTTAGTTCCTGTAGGCCTTAAAAACCTTTGCTAAAGACTGAGGCTAAAGCTAGATAGATCTGGATCTTGGTTGGTACTAGAGTACCTTTTAGGCCTATGATTGGCATTTTGACCTAACCAAGGATACAAGAGGAAAAGCACTTATTTAAACTTGATAAGAAATTCATGGTCTAGAACAAGGGTTAAAACCTTAAAATTTTGCTAAGGGACTAGCAAAAGCTAGGCATGGGGGTATGATGAGAGCCTCATCATGAACCCTAACTAATACATTTTGATCTAAATAAGTGTACAAAAGCTCCTACAAAACTTAAGGGAAAGCCTAAATCAAAGAATTCTAAATTTAAGAATAAAATAATTCACAATGGGTAAAACTGTAATTTTACCAATGCAGTACACAAACGGGGTGTCTAAGGGTCTAAACACAGGTCAAATGGGCTTAATAAGAAAGAAAGTGGGATGACCTAATCCGAAAAGGGTTATAGCAACTTCTAGGAATTAAATGGCATTCTGTAACCCTGAAACAAACCCGCTTTAATTCACGAGGTTTCAGGCAGAATAAAAATCAACTAAACCCTCTAAAACTCATTGAAAAATATTCCCTAGGGTTTAAAACCTTCAATTTGGCCTTTAGAACCTATCTTGACCTAGATTGAGAACCATGCCCAATTTTTGACCTAATTTCGATTTTTATGCAAATTGATCAGTCAAACGTGGTCAAGCCTAAAATCAAACTTCACCATTGGATTTCTTAGGTCCAAATTAGGTTGGTACCAAAATTTGGGCCTAAGAGAAGACCATTTTGACCGACTTTACAAATTATTCCTCATGAATTACTTTTTGACCCTTAACTTTTTGAATCCTTTCACTTTGCCCCCTATCTTTCCTTTCATTCTTTACAGAACGGTCCCTCTGCCACCCCCGCACAGCTGCCCATACCTCCGGCGACTTTGCATGGAGGATGGCGCCACACAGGGTATGGGAGCAGCTCTCAGAGATGAACGGGGAGTTCCCTACATCGTCCTCTTCCGCGCAAACCCCCTCCCATGACCTGCCACTGCCCATGCCTCTCGTGCGAATGCACGAAAGGAATGGGTCTCGTCTCCAACCATTCTCCGGCAAACTCTCCACGCTCTCTCCTCGAGATCCTCTCCTCGCCAACTGCTATTTAAGGGACGGCAGGGCCCTCCAGTTAGGGCAAGCCTGTTTTGGCTAAGGAAAACCCCCAAACTTTATCTCCTCCTTCGGTCAAGCACCCGCAGGCTCCAGTGACCCTTCCTCCTCCCCTTCGTCACTCTGCTGCCATACCTGTAGCAGAGTTCACTCCGCCTCGTCCTCCCGTGCCAGGCCGTACCAGCTTGCACCTTCCTGACCTCCTCCTCATCGCCGTTACCCCCCTCTGGGCATCTTTGTCTGCAGCGTCAGCAGGCACGCGCTGAGCACCTCCTCCTCCCCTTTCGATAGTTAAGTAGGTAAACACTCTTCCCATTACTCTCTCCTTTATTTCCCTCTTATTAATTTGTTGTTTCCACCCACCGACCACCACTGTCCATCACCACCTTCTCCATCTCCAGCCACCCTCCGGAGAGGCGTTCCTGCCACTCCACGCCTCCATCCGCCTCACCAGCTACCCCTTAAGCACCGCGACACCTCACTGACCCTAAATCCGCACTCCATTCACCACACCACACCTCTAGAGCACCCCCCGAACACACCCACTCTCACACACACAATGTGCCCTAGGCCCACGGCCATAGACACTCTCACGTCTCGCCGACCACCTCTGCACACTCGCCACCCCTTGGCGAACCTCCCTGAGCCTTTTGACGTGGCCGCGAGGCCGTTTTAGTGTTTTCAGGACCCAGGTGCTCGCCGCCATTGTCGAGCAAGTTGAAGCTGCTTCGAAAGCTTCTTCAGGTCCATCCGCTCCAGTCGTAAGCCGCAGGCGACGCGGAATTGAGGCGCGAGCGTGTCCAAGTCTTCAATTGGGGTCATAAGCCTCGGCTGCTGCCCCAAATCGCTCGAGCCTCCTGCCTGCAGATGCACGAAGCAGCAGGTGGGACTTTAGTCCCACCGCAGAAGTGTGTGGGAGCACGCCCACACATAAATTGAAAAGGTGTTCCTGGCTTATCACCTCGAAACACTGGGGTGAGGTCCCTTGCCCTCACTCACCGGGTCTCGTCCGCGGCACTGTCCACGCGGACCTGACCTACGACCCGATTACCCTGATCCGTGCACTCCTCGCGCACCACACCCACGCCGGTGCGCTTGGACCCAGGTGTGCAACCAACCCGATAACCCGGGAGCGTACCGAAGAAGAGATTCAGAGAGAGAGAGAGACACACGAGGAGGGTAGGGGTAGGTTTTGCGCTCGTGTGTGCAGCGAACAGGTGAGGAAGAAGAAGAAGAAGAGTGGGTGGCGAGGACTTAGCCGCAAAGCTCCCGCAACAGAGAAAAAGAAGAAAGGAGGAGGAGCGAAAAGGAAGACGAAGAAGGAAGGAGCTGCTGAAGAAAGAAGAAGGAGAAGAAGATGCAGAAGAAAGAAGAAGTAGCAGCAGAGAAAAGGAAGAGAAAAAGAAGAACCGCAACAGAGGAGAAGAAGAAAGAAGAAGGCAGAGAAGCTGACTGAAGAAGAGAAGGCACAGTAAGAGAAGGGAGAAGAAGAAGCCAAGAGAAAGAAGAGAAGGAAAAGAGAAAGAAAAGAACCGCAGCTGCTGAAAGGAAAGAAGCATAGTGCGAGAAGAGAGAACAAGAAGAAGCCAAGAGAAAGGAGAGAAGAAGAAAAAGGGAAATTTTTGCTCACTCTCTCTCTCTTAAATTTTTGTAACAGTATTGTGAACTTATATATTTCTAGAATGATGTGTGCTCCCTAAGCTCGACCTCGAGATAATCTAAATCTCGAGTAATAAATAAATTAAACTAGTGATCGTTTTTTGTAATATACTGCAACGAATATACCATTAAAACACCGCGAACAACGAGCCGACCAGCACCTGTGTCCAAAGACACGGCCGACCACAGCGGATCTCCTTGGTTAATCAAAATGGATGGAGGAAGTCGGAGAGTGAGATGGAAGGTCGCTGGAGTTTCGGATGAATAGTCTATTGGGTCGACTCAGTGTTAGAAGAGGGAAGGGAGCCAACTTGAGTTAAATCAGAGGGGTGAGGGGGTATTTATAGTGGTTGGCGACGAAGAGAGTGGCAAGGTCTGGACGAAGAAGGAGCTTGAGGAGCTTAACCTCCGATGTCGTCTCCAACGACGGTGAGGTTATCTCCCACTGAAAATGAGGATTTCCGATTAATCCAGACCGATGGATGAAAATGAGGTGGTGAGCTCAAGCTCCAAGAGCTTGGAGAAAGAAGGTTGATGTCGGCAGGGCGGTGATTGTGCGGTGGCGTAACTCTCTGTCGTCAACTGTCCAAACAGATGAAGAAGAAGAAGACGACAAGGACTTATATGCAATGAAACTTAAGGACCTATGTGAAACTTAAGGACCCGATTGTAATGAGTTTTAAGGACCAAAATGTAAACTCAGGTTTTGAAGGTTTATTTAACTTAGATCTTTTTCAACCTTTTATATATGTTAGTAAATAAGGTTAATATTATGTTTTCACCTTGAATTTACATTTTTAACCTTTTTAGGTTAATTTATTAGATTATGTAAAATTACTTAAGTTATTATATACTTAGGTATACATTATGTTTAAGTTACTTAACTTATTAATTAAGGAAATGGTTAATAGGATTTCGAGTCCAATTATTAACTAGATTGTTAATAATGTTAATTGAATAATAAAATATCATTTTTAGCTTATTTTAAGGTCCTTTACTAAATATCCTTTATTTCATAATTAACCCCTTATATATTCATAACCTTAGCTAATTAACTAGGAAGACTAGTTAATTAGGGATAATTAGAGATTATGATGATTCTCTCATGGTGCATCCAGACCATGGGATGGAAAGATGTCGGTGAGCGCAAGCTCCAAGAGCTTGGTGAGGGTGGAATGGCGTCAGATGAAAGGTGATTAGGTGGTAAACACACTGTCGTTCGTCAGCCGTTAAGCAGCTAAAGAAGAAATGAAGAAGAAGAAAGGTGTTCACAGGGACCTGAGTGTAAGAAAAGTTAAGGACCTATGTGCATGAAAAGGACTCAAAGGTGATGAAACCTAAGGACTAAAACGTAAACTGAGGTTTTCAAGGCTTCTTTTAATTTAATTCTTTTCAAAAATTTTATATATGATTATAAATTAGATGAATATTATATATCTACCTTGAATTTACGCTTTTGACCATTTTAGCTTAATTTATTTAATTGAGTTAAGTTACTTAAGTTATTATATACTTAAGTATAAATTATGCTTAAGTTAAATTAGATATTAATTAGGTAACAAATTAATGATATTTTGAGTCCATTTATTAATTAAATTATTAATAATGTTAATTGACTTTTAATTAAGCATTTTTAGCTTATTTTTAAGTCCTTTATTGATTTATCCCTTATTCTATAATTATCACTTTTATAAACATATTCCTAGCTAATTAACTAGGGAAACTAGTTAATTAGGGGTAATTAGAAGCCATGACGAGCCTCTCATCAATGCCTGCAGCGTGGAAAATGCTCGAAGACACAAGCTTAACTGATTTCTCAGTAAAACGCATGCTCTAAATCGAATTCTTAATCCAACAATAATGTGCTTAGGCACTAAGTTAGTCCACTGAAGTGGACCTATCATGAACAACCTCGAAATTCACATTTTTCAAGCTTACAAATTCTAAATGTCGAGTCATTTTTGTCACTATACTACGACGCTAAAAAGACGAAAATTCGCTCTAGCGTTGGCTTCAATGAGACCTATACCTATGTTGGGGGTTGGAGGTGCACGAGCGTGCAATCAAGCAAACTGCAAAAATGAGGTAGAACCAAAGTGAGATGACGAGAAAGTCCTCATCTTCGCGAACACACTTCTGGCGATGAATGTAATGGGGGGAATGGGAGGCACTATACTCTTGTAGTCAGAAACAATGATTCGAATACGTGATGGCTCCATGGAAGGGAGTTTGCCTCGATATAAAGAGGAAGAGAAGGGGTAAAAGCAAGGGATGAGGACTCCATCGACCCAATGGTAGGAATGAAGCTCCACAAATCCATTCACACAGAGAATAGTTCCTTTGTTGTGTAGTCGAAGCTTCATAGCTCTAGGGTTCGAAATAAAGGTGATTCTTTACTATGGGAGCAACCCTTGGCCAAAGTAATACAAATGAAGCCTAACCTATTGAGCAAACCCCTTATGCAGTTCATAAAGCTGTTAATGGAGGAAGCTCAACACAAAAGTCGACTGAAGCAAAGCTTCCAACAATGCACTTATGGTGGGATTTGCTACGCGAAATATCTTGAGAAGGGCGAGGTTAAGGGTTTGTAGAGAGGTTCCCTAAGCAGTGTGGGGGAGTGGGGAGGTGGGGGGAGAGAAGTGGGCATTGAAATGATGGGGTAAGGTTGGGCAATGAATGTTGGGTGTTGTCATGTTACATTTGCATCGGTGATCGAGGCCTTTCTAATTGGACCTTGTTCGGCTCAAGATAAGGAAAAAAGGCTGATCGCAGGATACAAGGCAAACCACAAGGCAAGAAAGTTTCATAACCCAATTCCACTTGAAATGTATACCTCTAGGGAGAGTATGATAACTCTCAGAAATTTTGCTATCACAAAGTTGTTACAAGATAACCCTTTTTTCTCTCTCTATACGTGTGTCCCCCATGGTACGGATCACATCTTATTTATGACTAATAGACTCGTAATGCTAGGAACGTCATGGTTGCAAGATTCTCGAATCATAGCCATTGTGGGTCAAAGCCCAGTTATCGGTCATTGGCTGTTATGTGACACACAGGCTACATTCACTGGAGTTCTTAAATTAATGTAACTAGCATTTTTTAGTCAGCTAGTCATAAGGTCAGCTAGGTATGGTAGCCATCTAGGTGTGTTAATGTTAACTCACTTAGATTGAGTTTTAAAATATTCGTCATAGTATAGATGACCAAAGTGAATTAAACATTTAAATTTATATTTCTCGAAATACAAGAGTATTCCGAGGTCGTCTCTGGGAGCAATTAAAATGCACAAATACCATTATTACAACTTTGAAACTTAAGAACTAGATATGCTAGGTTTTGATTCTCTAAACTCTGAATTTAGTTTCGAAATATCAACCTAATCCCTATAATCAATTCAATCCCAAAGAAATTGCATCTTAATCATTTAATGCTTAATTTGATCAAGAGTAATCATTCAATACTGAACCAGGCATTAAATAATCAATAGGACTATTGTTTGATCAAAATAATGAAATGAAACCATGAAAAATGTAATAAATGAACTAAAGCTTTCACCATATCAATTTCATCCCTAGATATTTGCAAATCAGTCCTTAGACCTCTACGATACAACCCCTAGAGACCTTGTTTCCTCGCGAGTGTACTGATAGCGATTTTACGCGGTTTGTTAATTAGGCAATTTAGTGTCGTTGCAACGCGTAAATCCACTTTCACTTTTAAATTTATATCCTAGATAGGGGAGTATCTAGGGTCGTCCAAGGAGGCAAAAATTGCAAAATTAATCCTCTTGCTTACAGATAGATCTCAACTTTCTTTTTGATATTTTTCAATATGTAATTTTTTTGTATTTTGAAAAGACGAGGGCAAACTGTAGATTGTAGCTAAAAGAACTAACACCTACAAATGATTAATTAAAATCTAAAAGATAGAAATATCTTCTTCCTAAGCTCACTCTAGGCAAGTGGAGGCCTAGGGTAATTAGGAAGAAGAGGTGAAACAAGTGCTAGAACCAAAACAAACAACTGCAATAAAAAGCTAAAAGAAGGCAATTTTGATTGAGTAGAATGAGTGTTCTTTTCAAGGACAAGTAGAGGAATGCTTCTACTAGAATTAAATAATCTAAAAGCAAGAAAAGAAACACAAATCCTCTTGTAACAATGGTGAAGAAGGTTGTCTTCTTGCTCCAAGCCTAGCTGCTCCTTGGCTTGAAAAGAGGGCTTCCTTCTCCTCCTTCCTTGAGAGCTCCTCCAAGGTGGAAGCTACCACCTTTAATGCTCTCTCCAAAGGGGTGGGCATGCACCACCCTCAAAAACTCCTCCAAGGTGGCGTGACCACCTTCAAGATCTCCTCCAAGATCTTCCTTGCCTGGCTTCTCCTTTGGTTGGCGTGACCCAAGAGAGAAGGGAAGAGGGGAAGGCACCAAGGGGACAGAATATCCCCTTAATCTTCTTCTTCTTCTTCTCTCTTGGACGTGGGCTTCTTGGTGGAATATGAGAGTGAAATTGCTAGCCAAGGATGACTTGAATGGTGGTGGGTAGTGGTCTTTTTATAGGGTAGGATGGGGGGTTAAGGTGCCCCTTGAAATGGAGGGCTAGGATGGAAGAATGGAGGTGGTTGGTGATCCTATGGCTAAGGAGAGTTGGCGCCAACCCAAGGGGTGTTAAACGGGTTAGTTATGGTGGTGTTGGTGTCTTTTGGTGGTGGAGAGACACCACCATGTTGGCGCCAACATGGGGTCTTCTAGAAGGGGGGTTAGGTGGATGGTGGAGATGAATTCAAGGGAAATTGTGTGGTGGAGATGAGGGGGGGATTTTGGAGGGAAAAGTGGAGCCATTAAGGGGGTGGTTAGGGTAGTTTTTGGCGCCACTTTTAGGTGTCTTTTGGAGGTGGTGGGTAGGTTAGGTTGGTGCCAAGTAGGTTAGCTTATGTGGAGCTAGTTGGGTGGAGTTGTTAGGTGGGTTTTTGGGGTGGTACAAGCAAAGGAAGTTGGAGCATAGCTAAGCTAAGCTAAGCTAGCTTAGCTAAAGGTGGAGTAGAGGAGAAGGTGTTGGAGCTAGGGTTTGGAGGAAGGAGCTGAGGAGGAGAAGTCTGGAGCTGGAGCTGGAGCTGGCTGCTGCTAAAGAGGCTGGCATGGGGCTATTCTAGCTGGCTTAGCTTGCTAGTTCTTTGCTAGCTACTAAGCCGAGCTAAGGTAAGCTAGCTTCTACCAAAATGAGCTGAGGTGAGCTAGGTCTGATGCTCCCGGGGAGAATCAAGCTGGTTGAGGCAGCTAAGGTAGCTTAGCTCAACTGAGCTGAGCTAAGCTAAGCCCTCGGGAGCTGGACTTGAGCTTCCTGAGCTGGGATGAGTTCTTCTTCAGCTGGCTGGAGTTGAGTGGAGCTGGATGTAGCTGGATCTGAGCTGGGGTGAACTCCTGTCAACTCAGCTGAGCTAGCTAGAGCTCCCTGTGAACTAGTGGAAGCTAAGATGAGCTAGACTCAGCTAAGTTGAGCTGGATCTGAGCTGACTTAAGCTAGGGTGAGCTAAGATGAACTCTCTTGAGCTACCATTCAGCTGAGATTAGCTGAATGGAGCTGGGATGAGCTAACCCAAGTTCAAGTGAGCTAGGTTCCAGCTGTGGTGAGCTGGATCGAGCTGAGTTCCAACTAGTCTGGGCCTTCTTGAGTGCTAGGGTTTTAAGGATCTGCATATCTGTGCATCCCTAACACTCACAAAAACATATTAAAATGACAAATAAAAGATGCAATGCATGCCTAACCTAATTTATGCCTAAATGCAGCCCAAAAAACCCGTTTGCGGAGTAAAATCCTAAGAGCTAGGTTTATTTTAATGCGTAAGAATGATGATAAACTGGCGTTTATCACACCTCCATGCTTATCTTTTGCTAGTCTCTTAGCAAAACTTTAATTTTTTTGGAAAACGAAATTTTTGGGAAATCTAATTTTTTTGACTTTTGAGGAGAAAAAGAGATTAAGGGACCTTGGTAGATTAAAACACACGAGGAACGGGATTTGTTAAAGGTAAACATCGGGATTTATTTTTGGATTCAACCATTAGATAGAACGGATTAATATATCCTCCAGAAAATTCATAAATTAACCCCTTGTTAATTCAGATGACTTGAAATGTTTGTTTTTAGGATGTTTCTGGCTCATGAATCTGATTCGCAACTTGCAAAATCCTTTAAAACCTTGTGTCTGTGCTTGTGAAAAGCCAACATTTATAAGGACATGTTATTATTATTATTATTATTTTCTCCCCCATACTTATTTTTAGCTTAGTCTTATAAAAGATGTGTCGGGATCATCATTCCCGTTACCATTCCTCGAGGGGGCACTGGCGTCAGTACTTCGGGATAGTACTATCCATGACACCACCTAGGAGCTCACAACCCCAAAACACGATGCAATGAAAAGGGGCACTCCAAGCAAACTCAAGCTCTTGCTCCGACGCTACAGGTAGAGCACCGTCCAAGACACTTGAGCTGCTAAAATGCGCTTTTAATGCTCCGTCTAAAGATATGAAATATAGATATGGAGCAACGCCGAGGTGGTAACATGTTGACATCGCGCCCTCAAAGGAGGCATTTTCCTCCTTCTCGACGTTGGGAACTCAAACCAATGATCTGCTTCAGACTTTTACTAAATCCAAACAAGGGAGTTTTTTCAAAAATTTTAATTGTTTTTAAGTGTTGGCTTGTGTGTGTAAATAGACACAAGAAGTTTCTCAAGACACGCAGGTTTTTTAGTCAGAAACTAAGTCAAATACTTTCCGTATTACAAAATAGGTTCAAGTCACCTGAACTATCATGAGTTCAGGTAGAATTTTAGAGAAGGATATCTGATCTAGTCTAAAATAGACCCTGGAATTCTAATGATCAGATCCATATCATCATCCCTAGTTTGTTAAAGATTAAATCCCATCGTACCAAAAGTGAATTTTTTTTCGACCTTAGTCCCGATTTCAAAATTTTTTCTCAAAAAGTTTTCAACATTTTTAATTAAATTTTTTTTTTTGCAAGTAGGAAATAAATTAAAAAAAATTACATGTTTTTAGGTTTTGAACATCCTAAATCGATCGTAAAATTTTAAAAACACCCCCCATGCTTAAGATATGCCATGTCCTCATGCATTAGGAGGAAAAAGGGATCACCTTAGTGAAGAACGGTCGGGTTTAGGATGAACAAAACCTGGAAAAAGAAAAAAGGGAAAGCAAGAAAAAAAATGATGGGTTACCTCCCATCCAGTGCTGTCTTTTACGCCATTTAGCTGGGCGTAATGTGCATTAGTGATCAAGGGTGGCTGGCTCAGTAAAATTAAAAGATTCAGACAGAATTTTAGGTGTATGGTCAAAATAGGGCTTTAAACGCTGGCCATTGACTTGAAATGTAGAATTTGTTTTTGGATCAAACAGGTCAACAGCGCCGTATGGATATGTTTTATGGACAATAAAAGGGCCGGTCCATTTAGATTTAAATTTGCCAGGAAAAAGACGTAATCTTGCATCGAAAAGCCAAACACGTTGATTAACGTCAAAGTGTTTCCGAACAATATATTTATCGTGAAATTTTTTTGTTCAGTCTTTATAAATCCTCGCATTTTCATAGGAAAAATTACGTAATTCTTCCAATTCAGTTAATTGTAATTTTCTATGGTTACCGGCGTCAGATAAATCCATATTGAGTTGTTCTATTGCCCAAAAAGCCCTATGTTCTAATTATACCGGGAGATGGCATGCCTTCCCGAAAATCAGACGGAAGGGAGACATGCCAAGCGGAGTTTTAAAAGCGGTACGGTAGGCCCATAAAGCGTCATCCAATTTGGTGGACCAATCTTTATGGTCGGGCCTAACCGTTTTTTGCAAAATATTTTTAATTTCCCGGTTAAAAACTTCAGCCTAGCCATTAGTTTGGGGGTGATATGGCGTGGAAATTTTATGATTAACCCCATATTTAGAAAGGAGGTGACGGAATTGTGAGTGGGTGAAATGTGAGCCTCCGTCACTGATAATGGCTTTTGGTATGCCGAATCTTGAGAAAATATTTTTCTTAAGAAATTCGACAACCACACGGTGATCACTAGTGCGGGTGGGTATTGCTTCTATCCATTTAGAAACATAGTCGACTGCGACTAATATATACAAATACCCACCAAAGTTGATGAACGGTCCCATGAAGTCGATGCCCCAAACATCGAAAATTTCAACTTCTAAAATAGGATTAAGGGGCATCATATCCTTTCGAGTCATGTTGCCGATGCTCTGGCAACGCACACAGGATCGAACGAAGTCATGAGCATCTTTGTGCAAGCTGGGCCAATAAAATCCCGCATTAAGGATTTTAGCTGCAGTTTTCTTGCCCAAAAAATGTCTGCCACAGGCCATTGAGTGACAATGTGTTAAGATATCATGGATTTCAGAATCGGGGACCCATCGTCGAATGACCTGATCAGCACAAATGCGGAAAAGGTCGGGCTCCTCCCAAAAATAATATCTAATATCAGCAAAGAACTTATCCCGTTTTGTTTTTGGCCAATCAGCGGGGATTTGTTATGTTGCTAAGTAGTTTGCGATGGGTGCAAACCAAGGGAGGGTTGTAGCAGCTAAAATACTTTCATCAGGGAACTGATCTGGCGGGGTCATTATGTCATTCGTCATAAGACGAGAGAGGTGGTCGGCCACCACATTGTGCAATCCCACCTTATCCTTGATTTCCAGGTCAAATTCCTGGAGCAGCAGAATCCAACGGATAAGGCGGGGTTTCGCATCTTTCTTTGTCAGCAAATATTTAATTGCTGAGTGGTCTGTATAAACAGTGACACGTGACCCCAACAGATAAGATCTAAATTTTTCTAAGGCAAATACAATGGCAAGAAGTTCCTTTTCAGTAACCGTGTAATTCCGTTGTACATCATCAAGGGTTTTGCTAGCATAATAGATCACAACGGGCTTCTTGCCAATTCTTTGCCCTAGAACGGCCCCTACAGCAAAATCTGAGGTATCTGTCATTAATTCAAAGAGACTATTCCAATTAGGTCCCCGCAATATTGGCGCCTCAGTAACCTCTTTCTTCAACCTCAAAAAACTCTCCAGGCACTTATTATTGAAATCAAATGCTGGTCTTTAGTAAGAAGCTGACTTAAAGGCTTGGAGATTTGGGAAAAGTTTTGTATGAATCGACGGTAGAAACCCACATGACCCAAAAAGGATCTGATTTGTTTGACAGTAGTGGGCGGTGGGAGCTTAGATATAGCATCTATTTTTGCTTTATCTACCGCGATTCCTTGTTTAGAAATCACATGGCCCAAGACAATACCTTCTTGGACCATGAAATGACTTTTTTCCCAGCTGAGGACCAGATTAACTTCTATGCACTTTTGGAGGGTTCTTTCAAGATTTTTGAGGCAATGGTCAAAAGAATCCCCAAAAATAGAGAAGTCATTCATAAAAACTTCTAAACATTCACCTACCAGGTCTGAAAAAATTGCAAGCATGCACCTTTGAAAAGTCGCAGGTGCATTGCAAAGACCGAAGGGCATTCTTCGGAAAGCAAAGGTTCCGAAGGGGCAGGTGAAAGTTATTTTGTCCTGGTCCTCAGGATGAACCGCCACTTGATTATAGGTAGAATAACCGTCCAAAAAATAGTAAAATTCCCGTCCGGCTAACCGCTCCAAGATTTGATCAATAAAAGGGAGCGGGAAATGATCTTTCTTGGTGGCGGTGTTTAATTTTCGGTAATCTATACACACGCGCCAAGAAGAAGCGGTTCGAGTGGCTATATTTTCCCCATTTTCATTGGTGACAACTGTTAGTCCAGCCTTTTTGGGGACAACTTGAGTTGGACTAACCCAGGAGCTGTCAGAAATGGGGTAGATGATATCAGCATCCAGCCACTTAATAATCTCCTTTTTTACCACCTCCTGCATACTAGGATTCAAGAGCCTTTGTGGTTGACGGGAGGGGCGAGAATCATCCTCTAAATATATATGATGCGTACAATAGGACGGATGAATGCCTTTAAGATCAGAAAGGGTCCAGCCAATAGCTTTTCGATATTTACTCAAAACCTGGAGAAGTTTGTGCTCTTGTGCTCCAGTGAGTCCAGAATTTATAATCAGGGGCAGGGTCTGATTTGGACCCAGGAAGACATATTTAAGGGAATCGGGCAAAGGTTTTAATTCCAATTGTAGGCCCGGTTCCGAAAGAGTTTCTGCTTTGTGGGTTAGAGGTGAGGTAAGAGTGAAAGGGTCAGCTGGAATGTTAGCTGGTCGTGTGGTTGAGGTGGAAGGGTGAGAAAAAGTAGATTGTTCAGGAACCGTATTTACAGCAAAACAGGAACCTAATTGGGAAATTTGCAATGTTTCCTCCACAATGTTTTCTATTTCTGAATCCGAATCATCAAAGAAATCTGGTTCCTGGAATCGCCTAGAGGGTTGAAAAATGTCTAGGGTTACAGATTCACCGCCACACATGATCTTCATCTTTCCAGAATCACAATCAATATTGGCGCGGGCGGTGGCTAAGAATGGTCTTCCAAGAATAATGGGGGCAAACTTAAGTGCTTCAGGTACCTCTATGTCCAGGACTAAAAAGTCTACTGCGAATAGAAAATCTTTGACCCGGACAAGAACATCTTCAACAATTCCCCTTGGTTTAATCGTAGATCGGTCGGCTAATTGGAGAGTAACCTCAACAGGCTTCAATTCACCGATCTTAAATTCCTCAAAAATAACTATGGGGATAAGATTAATTGAGGCACCAAGATCCAATAGAGTGCGATAAAATGAGGTATCATTAATGATAACTTGGATTAGGGGGGCGCCGGGATCTTTTCTCTTAAGAGGCAGTCGGCTCTGCACAACTGAGCTGACTGTCTCTGGAAGAATTACCTTTCCTAAATTCTTGGGCTGCCTTTTTGGAGTACATAAATCTTTTAGGAATTTTGCATAGGCAGGGATATACTTAATGGCATCTAGGATAGGGATATTAATTTCTACTTTCCCAAATAAATCCATTAATTCCTTCTCAGTGGGCTCGGATTTTGTCTTTTTCTTTTTTGAAGAGTGGAGGTCTTGTGGAAATGGGGCAGGGTTGCCCTGTTTTGCATGAATTGGTTCCTGAACAATAGGAGGGGAAGAGTTAATCTGTGTGTCATTAGAGTGGGTTTCTTTAACAGGCAGGGTATTGTGAGTGGTTTTCCCATTCCTCAAGGTAACTGCATTTGCAGTCTGGTTGTTTCTAGGATGAGGACGAGGGGCCTGGCTGTTATTGAAACCCGGCGGATGCTGAGGTGCTGGCTGAATAGGTTGACTGTGATATCCACCTTGAAATTGATTCCTTTGATTGTTTGGGTTGGGCATGGGTTGGGATGGTAAATTCCCAATAGGTCGATGATCAGGAGTAACCTTAACTTGGTGTTGTAAATTGGTAATCATGCGGGTTACTTCTGTCATTTGAGTCTGCATTCTTTGCAGAGTTTTCATGACCTGATTATTAATATCATCCTGGGATGGTCCAGGTTGATACAAAGGTTGCCCATAATTCCCAAAATAGTTTTGTTTGGGAAAAGGAATCGGATTCGGGTTTTTCCAGGAGTGATTCGGGTTAGTCCTCTAATTTTGATTGGAAGTGTTGGAGGGGTTTCTAAATTGCTCCTGGAGAGCATAAATATTTTCTGAGGTGGAATCAAAAATATTTTGGTCAAAATTCCCGGTTAAATCTTGCGGGAAATCAGCCGGAATTTGCTGGTTAGCAGATGTGGCATCGATATTGTGTAGATTTTCTCTTCGGAAAATGTGTGGGGGGTTAGTGTGTGGAGAGTGGACGTGTGGAGCTTGTTTGTTTGTGAGCTTTTCTTCCATTTTCTTTTGGTGAATTTGCATCTGGTCCAGTCGTTGAGCTAACATATATAAATCATCTTGTGTGACTAGAACAGAGGTGGTTTTGGAGTCAATTTCATGGACTCCGTGTCTGGGGTTTTGTGATCTGCCAAAAGTGTCCATTGAAGTCATGTTAAATGAGTTTTCACTCATTTCTTCAAAGAGAAGATAGGCACTTTCAGCGTCTTTGTTAAGAAAATTGCCCCCACATGAGGCATCCACAAATCGTTTTAATTGATCTTCAAATCCGTGATAGAAGATCTGCACTAGCTGCCATTGTGGAATTTCATGGTGGGGACAACTTCTTAGAAGTTCCTGAAATCTTTCCCAGGCTTCATGGAGGGGTTCACCAATTTTTTGTTGAACGGTCATTATAGATCTTCTTAATGCATTTGTTCGATCGATCGGAAAATTTTTTTTAAGAAAAGCACGTTTTAATTGGGGCCAGGTGGTAATAGGATGCCCAACTATTCTAAACCAATGTGATGCTTTGTCTTTAAGAGAGAGAGGAAAGAGTCTCATTAACCACATGTCTTCCTACACATTGCGGGAACGAGTGGTTTGAGCGAGGACAGTTAATTCCTCGAGATGACAAAAAGGGTCCTCTCTTGGAAGACCATGAAAATGCTTGATAAGGTTTAGAATGGCGGGTTTGATTTCGAAATCCCCTTGTGGTATGACCACCCCTGGTCTTTCCTCATAATTGGAAGGATCATAGAAATCCTTAAGAGGAACGACAGGCTGTTGGCGGGGTGGTGGATTTTGTCCTTGATTAGCTAGGTTTGTGACAGCCCTAGCTAGATCTTCTTGATTTTGTTGTAGTCGAGCCAAATGGTCGACCATTAATGCAAAGGGATTTGTATTATGGGTTATAATTGGAGGACCACCTGGCCCTGCTGGTATTTCTGGTTGCTCCAAGTTAGGAAGGTGAGGGAGGGTGGAGTCAGCTTGTGGGTCAGCTGATGGGTTAGAAGTGGAAGCAGAATTTTTTTGACGGCTTCCTGGGTTTTCCATTTTTTTAGAAGACGAGGGGGAAGAAAACAATGATTTCTTGCTGCGGGGGGCGAAATTAGATGGTCCCTCGAGGTGTGGCTTTTGGGACCGTTGCCTGTGCATGCACTACTTGGAAGACTTGGAGGGGAGGAGAAGAGATAGAGATGAGAGAAAGTGTGCAAATCTGACAAACAAAACTAGACCTAACTTAAATGTGACTCCCTAATAACCTAAGACTTGGTCCATATAGGAAATAAGTAGTCAATAGTGAATACCCGTTCTGTCAACAAATCTAGCCAAGTTGCTTAAGGGGAGGTTTGGGCCCAAACGTTTCCCAGGGAAGACCCCAAGTGCTTGTACAAACCCGCGCCTGGTCGTTTGACACATCCCCTCAGCCTGAACACCAGATACAGATGACAAAATTGGTATTAATTAAAGAGAACTTAAGACCTAAATAGCAAGCCTAAGTTGATCAAGCCTTAGGGGTCAAGTTGCTACAAATTTTAATTAGGTCTAGGATGCTATAGTGCACACGGAATGTGGAGAGCGTTTATTGGGTTGTTGCCCTGTTATTTGATTTTTTTGTGTATGTGCAGGAATTGGAGAGTGGCTCCAATGAAAATCAAGTTGTCACACAATTTTCTTGTATTTATGTCTTTTAGGATTCATTTAATCAAATGTGTTTTAGGGATTTTCTAATTAAATTTTCAAACAAGTTTGAAAATCCACAATCAAAGGAAAACAAGTTGTATGGGTGATTGTATATTTCCTTTTAATTGAGTCTCTAGAAAGAAAGAAGAAACCCTAAGCCAATTATCCCTAAGACAGAAATTTTACGACCAATGAATTATTTTTAGGCTTTCAGAATTAAGTAGTGGTCCAAACAAGTCAAAAAACACCACTACTTTGAAGAAAATCAAACAAGGATTCCAAAAAAGATTTTTGAAAGATTTTAAAAAATTTTTTGATAATTATTTTAAATTTTAATTGTACTGATGTCAAAGTCCAGAAATAATACCCATGGGTATTATGGACTTCTCAGTATTACCACCGACCTCAGAAAATTTTTGTGATTTTATATGATGTGTAAAATTTCACAAGAATTCCAGAAAACTAAAATTCACAAAAATTAGATGAGTATAAAAATTCTAAAAATTCGCTGACAGTAGCAAAACAGGAAGATTAAAGGGTGTGATCCCTCTGCAATCCATAAATTTTTAAAAATTAAATACAAATCTAATTGATCTGAAATTTGGAATAGATGTTCTAAACTTAATTGGGAATCACTCTATGAAATTTTATGATTTTAGGAGGCCTGTGATGTTAGGAATCGATTTTTCAAGTCCAGACAGAAATCTGGACCCGAAAAACAGAACACCAATACTTGAAATGGAGTGGTGTTAAAGAAGCATACAAGAAAATAATGGATTTTATAATGCACCACTCCACTTAATTAAGTTTTTTGGGATCCTGAAAGCCAAGTTTAATATATTTTTCGTAGTTTTAATTAATTATGTGACCAGAAAGAGGAACCGACCTGAATTTCGCGGGAAGAAAAGGAACTTTGAGCTCTCGCTTCCAAATTCCCGCCTTCCTGCTATAGTTCCTACACACACAAAAGAAAGAAAGAGAAGGGGATGAGATCCACTTCAAGCAAGAGAAAATTAATTAATGCAAAGCCGTGCCTCCCCGGCAACGGTGCCAAAAAGTGATAGCGATTTTACGCGGTTTGTTAATTAGGCAATTTAGTGTCGTTGCAACGCGTAAATCCGCTTTCGCTTTTAAATTTATATCCTAGATAGGGGAGTATCTAGGGTCGTCCAAGGAGGCAAAAATTGCAAAATTAATCCTCTTACTTACAGATAGATCTCAACTTTCTTTTTGATATTTTTCAATATGTAATTTTTTTGTATTTTGAAAAGACGAGGGCAAACTGCAGATTGTAGCTAAAAGAACTAACACCTACAAATGATTAACTAAAATCTAAAAGATAGAAATATATTCTTCCTAAGCTCACTATAGGAAAGTGGAGGCCTAGGGTAATTAGGAAGAAGAGGTGAAACAAGTGCTAGAACCAAAACAAACAACTGCAATAAAAAGCTAAAAGAAGGCAATTTTGATTGAGTAGAATGAGTGTTCTTTTCAAGGACAAGTAGAGGAATGCTTCTACTAGAATTAAACAATCTAAAAGCAAGAAAAGAAACACAAATCCTCTTGTAACAATGGTGAAGAAGGTTATCTTCTTGCTCCAAGCCTAGCTGCTCCTTGGCTTGAAAAGAGGGCTTCCTTCTCCTCCTTCCTTGAGAGCTCCTCCAAGGTGGAAGCTACCACCTTTAATGCTCTCTCCAAAGGGGTGGGCGTGCACCACCCTCAAAAACTCCTCCAAGGTGGCGTGACCACCTTCAAGATCTCCTCCAAGATCTTCCTTGCCTGGCTTCTCCTTTGGCTGGCGTGACCCAAGAGAGAAGGGAAGAGGGGAAGGCACCAAGGGGACAGAATATCCCCTTAATCTTCTTCTTCTTCTTCTCTCTTGGACGTGGGCTTCTTGGTGGAATATGAGAGTGAAATTGCTAGCCAAGGATGACTTGAATGGTGGTGGGTAGTGGTCTTTTTATAGGGTAGGATGGGGGGTTAAGGTGCCCCTTGAAATGGAGGGCTAGGATGGAAGAATGGAGGTGGTTGGTGATCCTATGGCTAAGGAGAGTTGGCGCCAACCCAAGGGGTGTTAAACGGGGTAGTTATGGTGGTGTTGGTGTCTTTTGGTGGTGGAGAGACACCACCATGTTAGCGCCAACATGGGGTCTTCTAGAAGGGGGGTTAGGTGGATGGTGGAGATGAATTCAAGGGAAATTGTGTGGTGGAGATGAGGGGGGGATTTTGGAGGGAAAAGTGGAGCCATTAAGGGGGTGGTTAGGGTAGTTTTTGGCGCCACTTTTAGGTGTCTTTTGGAGGTGGTGGGTAGGTTAGGTTGGTGCCAAGTAGGTTAGCTTATGTGGAGCTAGTTGGGTGGAGTTGTTAGGTGGGTTTTTGGGGTGGTACAAGCAAAGGAAGTTGGAGCATAGCTAAGCTAAGCTATGCTAGCTTAGCTAAAGGTGGAGTAGAGGAGAAGGTGTTGGAGCTAGGGTTTGGAGGAAGGAATTGAGAACGAGAAGTCTGGAGCTGGAGCTGGAGCTGACTGCTGTTGAAGAGGCTGGCATGGGGCTATTCTAGCTGGCTTAGCTTGCTAGTTCTTTGCTAGCTACTAAGTCGAGCTAAGGTAAGCTAGCTTCTACCAAAATGAGCTGAGGTGAGCTAGATCTGATGCTCCCGGGGAGAATCAAGCTGGTTGAGGCAACTAAGGTAGCTAGCTCAACTGAGCTGAGCTAAGCTAAGTCCTCGGGAGCTGGACTTGAGCTTCCTGAGCTGGGATGAGTTCTTCTTCAGCTGGCTGGAGTTGAGTGGAGCTGGATGTAGCTGGATCTGAGCTGGGGTGAACTCCTGTCAACTCAGCTGAGCTAGCTAGAGCTCCCTGTGAACTAGTGGAAGCTAAGATGAGCTAGACTCAGCTAAGTTGAGCTGGATCTGAGCTGACTTAAGCTAGGGTGAGCTAAGATGAACTCTCTTGAGCTACCATTCAGCTGAGATTAGCTAAATGGAGCTGGGATGAGCTAACCCTAGTTCAAGTTAGCTAGGTTCCAGCTGTGGTGAGCTGGATCGAGCTGATTTCCAACTAGTCTGGGCTTCTCCTTCACCATTTGCCTTCTTGAGTGCTAGGGTTTTAAGGATCTGCATATCTATGCATCCCTAACACTCACAAAAACATATTAAAAAGACAAATAAAAGATGCAATGCATGCCTAACCTAATTTATGCCTAAATGCAGCCCAAAAAACCCGTTTGCGGAGTAAAATCCTAAGAGCTAGGTTTGTTTTAATGCGTAAGAATGATGATAAACCGGCGTTTATCATGTACCCTTGCTCTTCTTCTTTTTCTTCTCCTTCTCTTCTTCGTGTCTAGTAAAGGGCAGAGGTATGTCGAAGCACTGCCAAAATGAAGATCTGGCTGTAGGTCATCGCCGAAGTGTGGCGATGCTGCATCGTTGAGGGGCGGCCGAAGTCGTGGTGCAACGGATTGGTGGTTCCCAGTGAGGAAGTAGCAGTAGAGAGGGTTGAATTCAATAAATCTGGCAAAGTTCATTAGAGCTCGTTCATGTGTGAAACAACCCTTTGACGGAGGCAAAACATTCCTCATACCATTGTGGAGCTTCTCACGAAGCTTGGTGGCGTGAGAACGTCGAAGAGGGTCAGTCAATGTCAAGGAAGACAATGACGAGTGGGGTAATCCGACGAGGATGTAGGAGGGTTGAAGCTTGCTTCCAATAGGTCGAGCGGCTCCACCGTGATGCATTAAAGGTGGAGGAGGTGTTGGATTGGCGCTGGGATGCACAGAGGTGGCCAGTGGACTCAGGAACAACAGCGGGAATGGGTCGAGTCTGGTGGGTGTTGTGGGTCGTCGAATCCCTTGACTGAGAGAGGGCTTTTGCTAGTCTAGTCGAGGTGGTTCTCGTTGAGTGGTCGAGGGTGAGCGAGTCGATGAGAGGTGGCCGGTGTAGGTCGTCAGAGTTGACGCTGGAGGTTGTCCAGTGTTGAGGAAGACAGAGAGGAGGGAGGCATTGTGCTGGTTGAAACCTAAATCTAAAGGACCTAATCTTATCTAGAAGAAGAGGGGAAAAGATTGATCTACCTAAAAGTGGATGAGGGGGTCAGAGGAGCACGCCGATGTGGTGGTCGGACACGTGGAACAAGAAGAGGACGACATGGAGTTTGGAGCAAGGAGGGTAGGAGAGCTACTTTCTGTGGTAGGAAGAACGGTGATGACAACGGGAGAAGAACAGTGCTCTCGTTTGATAGCAATGAGCGGTGAAGAGGTGAAGTCGAGGAGCTCCAAGGTCGTCGTCATCGATGATGTCGGGGAAGAAGAAGAAAGGGGTAGGGACGCGTCGTGACAAGATGATCGGAAACGTCATGAGATGGGGGATATTTATCACTCGTTGGCGCGCGAAGAAAGGACCGGCAGGTGCAGGAATGACCTCACCGGAGTTTGCGACCGACAACGCGGAGGTGGAAGGTGCAGGCGATGCTGGAGGGGACCTCTTCGCAATAAAATCAAAAGTTAAAAGGGTATTTTGTAAAGAAATTGAGAATTAAGGGTTGCAAACTTGTCCAAGATAAAGTCCAAATGAGTCCCAATTTTTATGGTAACCTAATTTGGATATAAGAAAGTTGATAGTGACTTCAATTTTGGGTTTTGATGTCGTTTGCATGGTCAATTTACATTTAAACCTAAAATATACCACATACCCGCCTACGTTTTTGTTTTAGGTTAAAATGAGTTTCGATTATCAAATTGATTGTTCCAAATCTTATAAAATATTTTAAATTTATTTTTAAAAGATTTAGATTACATTTATTTCCATTGGAATTATTTTAATTGAAGTGGGGTTAAAATTAGCTAATTTAATTAAGATTAACACTCAATTTGAATGAAAATCCTAAATTAGTCAGTATCAACCCATTTTTAGGAAATATAAGCTCAATTGACCTTTGTTTAATTATGGTTCACCCCTTACCATTCTGCATTTATAATTGTTCGTGAAAATAACAGAATTAACCTATATTTTTATCAATTCCTCTCTCTTCAACCTTGATTGAGTTATACCCTTTTGATGTGTTAATTAGATAAATTTAACTTTAAAACTTAGCCAAATTAAGTTAGATACAACAGATGATGGTGATGCCATCAACCAATTATCTTTGTCAAGCTTATCGGTTGATTCGACTCGAAGTCTCTAGCGGATCTGGTCCGCTAGACCTTGGCGAGGACTTGCAGGCAGCTTGTCCTCTTTCTGCTTGCTTTTTTTAGTTAAGTGAGTGAAGACTTGTATAGTAGGTTTGTTCATCTACTTGCGTGGTTGGGTTTTTACCTGATTGGAGGTCTTATGGGTTGGTTGTTTGGCCCATTTAAGGTGGCTCTATTATTTAGTCCTACTAGGATTATTAGGCTTAATTGAGAATTTTTTCTCCCTCATCAATTGGGTAGTGTGGAGGAGCTGTAGTTGTCAAATTGTGACACAAAGATACATTGGAAGTTGTGAAATTCTGCAAGCAATGGAGATAATAACACTTGCTACAATGATTTTAACTAGTAAGAATGATTGTATACGGCCCTTTAAGTATGATTGCCAATCGCAGCCTAAGTTTAGCATCCAATACACTAGTCCTATCGATATGTGATGGGAATGTTCCAAATTTTAAAGCTTTTTGGTGTGCAAATGGACAAGATGGACTTGTTGATATGTCACTTCACAAAGATGAAGACCTTTTCATCTTGTAAGAGTTATAGACACATCTTGAACAAATCTAAATTAGTTTCTTTATTGACTTACTTTCTACGGAGAGACTGTTTTCTATTTTTCTTTTCTTTACATAAAAATCTACCTAGGTTGGTGCAAGCGATCTTCGCCTCACCACAGTTTCCACATCGGATTGGTGGTGTCGAGGTCGCATGTTCAAGTCTTAGTTTTATCCAGGTGTGATGTTGCGAGCGTGACATTTCCTTCGATTTGCCTGCAACAGATTTTAGGTCATCATATTAAGAGAATGAAAATTCAATACCCACAACTTTTGGTGACTTGCCTTAGGTAGCCCTTTCAAACGTTTTCTTAAATGACATAATCAATTTCTTGCATATTCAAAGAAACCTTAAAATGTTTTCTCTCATGTATTTTTTTCTTTTTTGTTTATTCGTGTGCTTGTAGAATAACATCAGCTTGCTAATGAAACTTGATTTTGTTTTTTTTTTGGGCTCAAAATGATTTCTTGGTGGTCTAAGACTTTTTGGTATAGATGAGGAAGGGGAGCAGTGTTTCATGTAACAATAAAATCGTGCAACTCTATAGAACATGATGCTTTTAACTTCCATCATTAGATATGAAAGGTAGGTAAGAACTAAAGGTAAAAAAATATTTAATGTGACCTTTTTGGGAATATGACTATGGTTGAAATCTTTTGTTTTCTTTCCTTTAGTAGTGAAATATACCATTGAATAACATAGCCATATATGAAAGGAGCCTAAACGTTGACATCAAGTTTAGGCATAAGGAAAATGGGAAATGTGCACTCCTATATATTTCACCAACAAGCGATGTAGCAGATGCTCCTCCATGGAAAATCCCCAATTCCATCATACGACAATCTTGGCGTGCCGTTTCATTAGAGTACCATGAAGCTAAAGTGGCCATAATAAAGTATATACGATGGAATCATTTTCCCCATGTAATAAAAGAGAGAACAGGTGATTGCAGAAGAGGATGTCATCACCTATTTGTCTATATCTTCCCCCACAACCATTTTCTATACCACGTTTAGAACAAATAATGAACTTCTAAACTATTTATTTTTGGTGATGCTTATTCTTCAAGGCAAAGGGTGCAGCCTTTTGGGTTCCACGTTTTGATTCCATTCATCTCCTCGATCGATGGATGTGCGCCTTCGCAGAAATTGAGATGCAAGTTAAAATGATCTACATGGGAGCCTTGTGAATCCATCATAAGAGGTATGAAAATCCTTCAAACTCTTCAACAACTGTCCTCTGTGCCTTCAACAGCATATGCCTCTCATTTAATTTCCGCTTCCATTCATAGATGGTACAATCCTATTGGCTATTGGAATCCACAAAAATATTGAAAATTAAAGGCTTGATAAGGGTGGGGTAGGGGTCCTAGAAAATTAGGGCAGCATGTGCACATCTAGTTGTGTGCTAGTTAAGATGATTGGACTTCTTTTAGTTACTCCTGCCAACTTGAGCTTTGGTGCAGCCCTCCCCATGTGAATTCTCACTTTATGCATGTGGCGTTGCACCCCATATTCTTATCCTCGTGATACGAACCCATTGCATACAGAACACTCCAATCATGCGTGTGTGGATATGTACGTAGTGCTATTAGTGATCTGCAGGCTTTTCCTGTCAAAAGAAGAAGAACATGGATACCGTATCCTTGGATACCATTGCCAAGATTTTTTTGTAGTTATTCGACTATAGGTATCAATGACAGTAATAGCAGTAAGAAGATTAGGTTATTGTGGAATATATATATATATGCTAACTGTTCCGCAAGGAATAGGTGGCTTAAAATGTCAGCAGGCATATAAAAATTAGAACAACTGCCATGCATGCGTGCAATTAACGGTTTAGCTTTTTATTAGCTGTCCACTTGATGTTCTTAAGGCGTTCCCTCGGGTGTGGATACCACTGACACGACGTACCATTACTCGATTTGTTAGCGAACTAACACGAGGGTCCTCAAAAGTGTGAACTGGAACAATTACTTCTTGATTGGTCTTTTCCTCTCAATGTATAATGGAAGGCATTATTTAATAGAAGGTCAATTTAATTAGCTTTCTAGGAAAAGCTGAAAGGATCATCTCAAGGATGACGCTATCGTGCGACTGATTAAGCACACCTAGCTAGGCACAAATCACCACTGGAGGAAACGGCATTATCTGCATAAAAGATTTTTGAAGTTTCTATTAGCGTCTAAATTTATAGACACTATAAATTAAGTTGTGAAAACACCTAATAAATATGCCTAATACATGAATTTGTAGGTGCCACCTTGTGCTACATATTCATCACGAGGTTTTATAACTTAACCAACTAGGTTAGCTAGTTATTAATTATGAATGCTAGATGTTCCATATAACATCTATTTCATCAAGGATTGATGATTTTGAATAAATTATGTCAAAGCAAACAAGACTAATTTGTAGATAGAACTTAAAATTTCAAATACTATAACAAAAAAAAGGACAAAGTCACTACTATAAAATGCATGATTTGCAACGATTTCTTAGCGACGGATATAAAATAATCGCTATTGGTTACCTTTAAGGATGATTATCTAAATAACTATTGCCTAAAACATCCTCCTTCTCCCAAACCAAACTTAACTTGAGGTAAAATTTAGGGATAATTTTAAAAATAACTATCGCTAATGATTACGGGGGAGCACAGACTTTTTGCGAGCCATAGGTGAACTATTTAGCGATTGGAAACGATTTTTTTTGGAACAGTTGCCAATTGTCCATGAAAAGGCATCACCTTCTAATTTTGATGTTTGCCAAAAATGTAATTTAAATTAAATTGAAGACGATTATTGATAAAATCATCGTTAAGCGCACCCCCAAAATGTCATTTAGTGACGATTTTAAAAATAACCGTCGCTAAATCTAGAGATATTTTGACAAGGCCGATCGCCTTTCTTCTCTTCGCTCCTCTCCTCTCCTCTTCTCCTCTCCTTACTTCCATGACCTTCAACCTCCAACACACCTACAACCCCCTCTCGTCACCCGCCCGCTCCTCTTCCTCGCCCCGTCGACTACTCCTCCTCCTCGACCCACGGCAAGATAGAAACCGTGGCCCCCTCCATGTGTAGCCCCCTTCTTCTCTTCCTCCTCCTCGACTGGCCCTCCAACAGTCGTAGCACCCGCTTCCACCGTCCGTAGCAACCCCCCCACCGCCCCCACCACAACCACACCGTCCATCCCCACCTCCACCTTCGTCCTGAGACCCCCCCTCCACCCTCCCCTCCCCCGATGCCCCATTTGCCCTCCCCCACTCCTTGCCATCCTCAACCCACACGCCCTCCACCTCTCCCACTCCCTACCATCCTCCATCCTTGTCCCCCTCCATTTCAATTTTTTTTATTTTCTATTAATTTTTGTGATTTTTTTGAAATCATTGTAAGTAATAATTAGTTGTTAATTGTTAAAATTATAATTAGTTGCATGTAAATGATAAATTTATAATTGAAGTTGACGAATAATTTAAACATGTTAATTATTATTAAATGTGATAATTAATTTTTAGAATTAAGTTTTTAATTTGAAATTATTACATGTGAATTAGCTTGAAATTGTTAGAAAATTTTTGTCACAATTAGTTCATGTAAATTGTATTGGTATTGTTGTTATATGGTCATGCATGTGAATGTGAATGCAATGTGAAATGTGAGGTGTGCCTGCATGTCAGTTGATTTTATTATTTGATCCAAATGAAGAGTGTGCGTACACATATGATGTGTTTTATTATATGCAGGAATTTGAAAATGAGGGAAAACTCTGCCAAAATTTATTCGACTTTGAGTTTACCTTCTAGGTTTAGGGTTTAGGATGTTGGGTTTTCTATTGACGATGGAATTGGATTTTAAGTGTAAAATGTTGGGTTACAGGTTTTGATTTTAGGGTTTAAAGTGTTAGATTTAGGGTTTTAGGTTTAGATTTTAGGATTGGGTGTTGGGTTTTGGGTTTAGGTTTTAAGGTTTAGAGTTTAGAGTTTAGGGTGTTGGATTCTATGGTTTAGGTTTTAGAATTTTGAGTTTCGGTATAAAGGTATTTGATTTATAATGTAAGATTTATATTTTAAGGGACTTATTTAATGTTTAGGGTTTAGGGTAGGGTTTAGTGCTTAAGGTTTAGGGTTCAGGTAAGGGTTGAGTGTTTAGGGGTTAAGGTAACGATTTTTGTAGATGAATTTTGTAATAAAGAAAATAATTTTAAAATAAAATTTTTTATTATCAATTTTTTGTATTATATCATTTAGTTATAAACACATGCACAAATTTAGAAGCACTGCATGACAAAGAATAGAAATTCTAGGCCCTAGGTAACAGGTTATAGGAGGAATATAATTGCATCAAAATACTTATCCGTCGAGACCTATGATCATGTTATACGAATAATACAGAGTGTGTGTATACTTCACTTACATGCACGATGCTTTGTCTTTATAATATGCCATAAGTGTCGTCGTCTTTAGTTCAGAAAAGTTCTGAGCTAAGGGGAGTCCTTGAAGATTTGATCACAACTTAGGGTTACTTATTACATGTAACTAGTGTGTAGAGAAATTTCTGAGGCGGGTGGCGTGGGTGCCCCAGCATTAATGTCCATGTTATTATATTCTTTTTCCTTTTGTTATTGTTGTAATATTTGAACTTCATTTACATATATATATATAAATTAGTTCGATTGTATAATTTCTTCTAATTAAATATTTTGAACAACTTATGGTATTTGGGAACTTCTCATATTTATTGTGTGTAACTAATTCTAATACTAAATAAATGAATTGCTTTCTAAAAAAAATGGAAAACTATTAGCAACGATTATTAATTAAATCGTTATAAATTACGATTGGTGATGGTGGTTAAACCGTTGCTATATGGTTCCATCGATTTTGTGAAATTACATTGCTTTTGGCGACCATTATACTTAATTGGGCACGATTTTTATAATCGTCGCCATTATAAGTAGAGGACGATTTTCACAAAAATCGTCTCTAAAATTGTATAATTTTTTGGTACGTAATTTGGGTTTCGATTAAGAAAATTGGCAATGATTTTCATAAAAACCATTATGAATTTACTTTAGCAACGATTGTAAAATCGTCCTGAAAACTTACTTCCCAACTCGCCCTCGCACATTGAGAAGGTGACGATAACAGAATTTAACCATCGTTAAATGAAAATAGTGATGCGATCTACAGCGACGGTCTTTGTATTAGTAGAAAATGTGTTATTCTCTACGGTGCCATTTCGATTGTTATAATACATAACGGCGACCAATAGTCCGATCATTAACTTTCTCGCCTATCCATACATGGAGTGGTTTAATCCAAGGAAATGTTTGATTTCTTGACTTACATGCCTTAACTTGTGAGGCCATTTGCTTGGTGAAAATCAAGAGTTAGAGTGGTATATCAACTACTTTATGAGCCCATGAATTGCATCTTCACCAATTTTGTTTATCATAGGTAAAAGAAATTAACAAGCTGAAATGATAAGGGAAGAAATTAATACCGAAGAGAAAAGAACCATAAACAACAATTGAATTAGGAGTTGAATTCTAATATTCCCACAACTCCTTTCTATTTTGTTATTTGCTCAAGCAACTTGGCTATGTAAGTTCAAAAATAGAAACAAACGTTATGTTTCTGTGAAGAATGGTTAACCTATGCTCCTATTTGCTCTAAAGGGTCTAAATTGAGTGATAATATAGAAGATCCAATTAGTTTCTCGAGGGTAAATCCCTGCATTAAACTATTATGGGAGAATGCATGCTTATTTGACATCAGAAATCAAATCACCAATCTTCTTTACTTCAAGGTAAAACATATACTAATTGAAGGGAAAAAACCACTAAGAAAATTTTGACAACCAAACATATTACAAGTGTAATTGGTATGATAGTAAAGAATTGAAATAGTTAGTTGGAAGATATAAAATATAACTATAACGAATTATTCTGACCAATAACGTAGGTTTTAAATGATTAGTTCATAGACAGTTCACAATAAAATTAAACTAGCTGTAGCATCAATGTAGGGTGTATATTTAAAAAGTGATGTCTCGAATGTTTATTAGAAGTATGCCAGCTAGCTATTTTATCCTTTAAGATATAGTTTATATAAGTTATATATGGAACTTAAAATCCTACAATGCTTTAATTATACATATTTATTATCTTAATGTGTAAGTAATGGCTAGGAATCCGGTTAGTGGACCACTGTCTACGTTTTCTGTTAGCCGGCAACTCCCTTTAACAAATTCTCTATCATAAATTAAAGCCACTATATTAGTCAGGCTGGCTTAGGATTTTTCGCCAAAAACACCGATTAGATTCACTAAAAAGCTCTTCCAATGAGGATAGCTTAACCATAATATAACATGTTGTTACTTCTTTCTCAATACAAATACATCTTTCACTCTTCCACGAAACAGAAATCTTCTCCTCTGGAGAGAAGAATAGAGTATGACAAGTTGGATATCAAAAAGAATGGAAAATAATCTTACGTAGTCAAATATATTTTTGGATGCGAGTTAATAAATATAAAAGTTGATGTAAAAAGTATAGCAGAAAATGGTAAATGTGATCTTTATTTGATATATTTTTTTTATATAAAAAAAATACTTACATATGATAAGGTTTACTATTATTAAAATTAATAACAAATCATTTTTATATTGGTGCAAATCATTCAATTTATCTTTAGAATCTTTTTTTACTGATACAAACCCACTTTACAAAATCACTATATTACCTTCGAAATAATTTTACACCAATGTAAAGTAAGATTACATTGGTTCAAAATTAAGTTTCACGGATGTAAAATTAAATTCCAATTGTTCTTTCACATATGACAGTGATTTTTCCCATTAGGGTTTAGGTTTAGGATTTAAGGAACTTAAACCCTAAATACTAAAGACTAAATCCTAAACCTTGGAGTGAAAAATCACTTCTTATAGATGAAATTACTTTCCATAAACCTAAACCTAAAATCCTAAATCTTAAATCTTAAACACATATGTCAAAATCACTTTCCACAGGTGTAAAACCACTAGATCACCTTTGGAATAATTTTCTACCGATGCAAAATGAAATTATACTGATGTAAAGTCACCTTAGAATAATCCATCACTAATACAAAATCACCAAAAATAATTTATTACCGATGTAAAGTGATTTATTACCGATGTAAAATTATCTATCACTTGTACATTTTAGTTCAGAGTAACGTGATGATTTTTTTCAATATAATGAAATCCACCACATAACAAATATTTAATTCTTTTATTTATTTACATTAAATATCAAATAAGGGTCACATCTCACAACACCTTGAGTGACAGAATACATCATATATTTCCCTACATTTTAACTATATTTTTTAATGCACAACTAAGAAGCAAGTATTCAAAAGATTTTTATTATCAACGTGCAAGACTTCGGGATCAAGGAATCTACATGCTCAAGATGACCGACAATATAGATGAGGAAGAACACCATCATTTGTCACAGGAGGCGCTATATGCAAATGTTCTTTTAGTATCCAAATGTTGCGTATGCCTTGCAAGGGTCGTTTGGTTTTAATAGATGTTCCAGGCACATAATAAATGGGATTGAAAGAGCACTAAATAAATATAACAAAGAATATGGTCGATCCAATGGCTTGAAAACTAACCGCCAACATTAATTAATGCTCTATCTTGACAAAACTATACGTCATATGGGAAAGAGAAGAATTAATAAACTTCAACTTTATTATATCCAAAGTAAGTTGAAAACTATATATATGTTATGAAATAAAAGAAGCATCGGTTGTCTAACGAAATTGCAAGGCCAATCATAAGCGATCAATTGTCAAGAAGCACTGAGTGCAAAATACAACATTCAAAGATCATGGATGAAATTAAGTTAGATATTATAATGTTAAATGTATTTTGATGATATTTTAAAATCATGTGTTGTAGTATAGATAATCAAAGTAAATTAATAGTTAAAATTTATATCTCGAAAAATATAGTATCCCGAGGTCATCTCTGAGAGTAAAAAATGCACAATTACCATTATTTAATATTTTATAACTGAACTTATATCATATGTTAATTTTGAAAATGTATAAATTCAATGCCACACTTGATTTTAAAATAAATCAATTAAATTTAAATTTCAAGTGTAATTATTAAATGATAATCAATAGAATATCATAATTAAGTGAGAATAAAATTGAACACCAAATAGTTGATATTTAGGTAATATATAACAATAAAACTTATTCAAAACCAAATATTAAACCTAATCAATAAGATTAACAAATAGGTCCCTAAAAAGGTTGATTTCCTTGCATTGCGATCCTTGAAGTCCTGCATTTAGGTCATTACGAGTTTCTTTTTCTTTTTGCATTCAGGTCCCTATCCTTCTTCTTCTTCAGCTGGCCGGGCTTGCTTGAGGGGTGGTGGCACGTCGTGCAAACAAGCTCCGACCGTGGGATCTCGCCGACGTGCGGCGGAGCAACATTGCTAGAGCAACACCGATCTAATGGTGGTGGTGGATCATCGCTAGGAGGCTAGGAGAAGGTGGCAATGATGGCGGCAAGTCATGGGGCCGGTGGTGGTCGACGTGCTCCTCAGGGCACAAAAAAAACTCGCCAATAGTCGCAAAAGGTGGCTTATGCCACCACGGAGCTTCTCACAAAGCTTCGAGCCGTGAGGAGGTCGGAGGTGGGTCGCCGGTGTCGGTCAGGATGGCAACAATGATGGGTTTCCGGTGAGTGGACGAGGAAGCAGAGAGCGGCCGATTTTGGTCCACCGACCGCGAAGAAGGAGGATCCGAGAAGAAGACCAATGGTGAGGAAAGGGAAGGATAGGGTCATGCTTTAGTTGGCGACAACCTGAGGAAGGTGAGGAAGGCGGTGGCGTTGCTCTTAAGGTCGAAGCATGTGTGGAGGAAGAGTTAGGAGGAGACGTCGGGTCGAAGATGAGGAGGTGGTCGAGGCTAAGGAGAAGGGCAAGAAACGCGACCTCATCTCGACGACGAGAAGCGACCCGAGATGGGAGAGCTTTAACGCTCCTTGGCTCATGGGAAAAGGGTCAATCATTATGTGCAACAACCACTGGAGTTCGCGGCTGGAGGACGCGGAGGTGGAAGGTTAGAGGTGCTCCTGGTAGGGGTATAAATGCAAGAAAATCAAAAGTTAAGGAGGTATTTGTAAGAAAATTAGGAATTGAGGGCTAAATTGCAAAGTTGACCAACATGAAGTCCAAATGAACCCAAATTTTTATGATAGCCTAATTTGGACATAAGAAAGTTGATGATGACTACAATTTTGGATTTGATGTCATTTGCATGGTTAATTTACGTTTAGACCTAAAACGTACTAAATATCCACCTACCGTTCTCTTTTAAGTCAAAACGAGTTCCAATATTAATTAATTTTTAAAAGATTTAGATTATATTTATTTCCATCAGAATTATTTTAATTGAAGTCGAGCTGAAATTGAGATTTTTGATTAAGAAATGATATTTAGATTGACTGGAAATCCTAAACTATTCAATATTAACCCACTTTTAGGAAATTTAAACTTAATTATCCTTTAATTACTCATGGTTCACCCCTCAACCATTCTATATTTATAATTATTCGTAAAAATTACAAAATTAACCTCTATTTTTATCAATTCCTTTCTCTTCAGCTCTAATTGAGTTATACTCTTTTAATATGTTAATTAGGTGAATTAACCTTAAAACATAGCTAAATTATGTTAGTTATAAAGAATGATGGTGATGCCATCACATAACAGTTGGGCCTTGATCTCCTTATTTAGCATTATGGTCAGCTTATGAAATCGAGGAGGTTGACTTGTGAATCATCAATCACCTTTTGAATCATAATTGAAGCTAAAAATTTGAATTCAATTCGTAACAAAGAAAAATAAGATCGATCAATGGAATGTTAAGATCCTCTGATCATTAAGAAATAGGTTCCCTAGGGTTGGGGGTTTCATATCACCATCATAAGTAATATATCAATCCTTCCATTAACATTGACTCAAATGGAGGGAAGAAATACACCTTATAATAATTTCAAAGCATGATTCCATGATCTATCAGGGAGATTAATTGATTTGGGAAGACAAGAAAGTCATAAGTGGAGAGGTCATGAGCATATTAACGATAATGTCACATGATTTTAGTGAGGTGTTCCATTATGGTAGGACTAGTTGATGTAAACACATTTACACTACTTAAAATGTCTATTTATGCATGTTCTTAAGCATAGGATTGCATTTCATGATATAAATATTGCATTATATGCATCATCTTGCATTTAGAATAGCTTGAATAAAATGGAGGTTAATTGTCTCCTTTTATGTGCTTGGACAGGGCAAATATTTTATCGGGGCCTCGGATCAAAGATCCAACCGTATGGATATGATCAGGGCGACGATTAGAGTTCAACGACTCCAAGATCGCCCTAATCAGGCATCCGTAGCATCAGATAGAGACCGGGGAATCCTAGAAGATCAAGGGCCAGGATGGTGTAAATCTGCACTTCAGATGGAAAATCCGACCACACGGATGAATTCGGATCGACGATCGCAGCCGAACGACACAAAAATCGAGTCAATCCGACATCCGTGGCACCATCTACAACTTCCAGAAGATGGACGGCCAAGATGGCGCCACGTGGCGCCATCCCAGCCGCCCAATCGGCCGCAGGAGTCCTGTGAAGACCGCGCAACGTCTCCTCTCCGCCGTTGGATCTCGATCCAACGGCTGCGGTCGCGCGCGTTTAAAAACGTCCGCGCGACCATTTCGCCCGCGTAGCGCAGCGGCAACGCAGCTGCGGGCGAAGCGGAGGTCGCGGGTTCGAGCCGCGGTGAGGGCGTCGAAGGCGCGGGCGAGCGGGCGCGCACGAGCGTCGGATGAAGATCCAACGGCCGCGCGCGCCCGATAGCGCCGACGCGCAATTGGACGCTCAGGTGGACGCTGGATCGCACGCGGGCGGGCGCGCTACGCAGCGGGCGCGGACGCGATCTAAGCCGTCCGATCTCGCGATCGGACGGCTGAGACGACGTGGACGTGTGTCTGCGTTACGCGCGCAGGCCAGCCGAGCGGGCGCGCGTGGGCGCGGCGGCGACGGCGACGGCGGGGCTTTAGCGACGGTTTTATCCGTCACTAAAGACCCCTTATTTATTATTTTGAAGATGTAATGTCCATTTTGCCCCCACTCCTTGCAACTATAAAAGGAGACCCCCTCTATACGAAATTTGCATCCCTTCCTTCTCCTCTCTACCTCTCCAAAGCTCAAGAGAAGCTTGTCCCACACCCGGGATGCTTCTCACGAGATAAAGTCCAAATTTTCGTCCCCCTTCGGAAGTGGATCCCGCGACGACGACGGCGTGCTGCTTCGTTCCCGTTCTTCTGCTTCGTCCTCCTTCGTCCCGCTTCGTTCTCCTTCGTCCAGGCGTCGTCCCGTCCGGCTCGTCCTCCAAGCGACCGTCGAGGAGGATTTCTCTCTCCTTATTCTTTTTACTGCTTTCTAGTATAGATTTACTACTTTCTAGAGTAGTCTATTCGTCCTCCGAGCGATCGTCGAGGAGGACATTTCTCCCTCCATTCTTTTAATGCTTTCTAGAGTAATTGTTTTATGTTTTCTAGTTGTAATGAAAGAACTCTTTTATGATAAATTCCTTGTCTATTCTACATCTCATTTTGATTTCCATGTATAGTATTCCTTCGCTCTCTCTTACTCCCTCTCTCTCTTTTATTTGTTGTAGATACTTAGATAGTTTAAATTGAATTTCTTTGTGACAAAATAAAAAGAAACGCGGAGTTTTTAAATCAAACGTTCGCCTCCCTGTGTTCGACCCGGAATTCTTATTTCGGTATAAATTTTATTTGTTGAACACGAATCCTTCGCTTTCGAACTACAACGACGGGTTTTCCAAAACCAAACACGTTAGCGTAGATTCTCGCTCAACATTTTGGCGCCGTTGCCGGGGAAGCAACGCTCTTTGATTTCTCTTCGCGTTTTGTAACTTACAAATCATTTACCTCACTTTTCTCCTTTCTTATTGTAATTGCAGGTACTCTTTTGAGACAGGCAAAAGCGGTAGATCGGAGTAAAGTGCTGTGGAAGGTTTTGTAAGTTACCCCCCACCTCCCACCCATTAGATTTCATTTCATCACATAATAATTCAAACATCAATCAACCTAGGTGTTCTTATAAACTCTAAGGTTAGATTGTTTGTTGTTTGACATCCATACTCACTCCAACTCCCACATTAAAAAAAGAAAAAAATAAAAAAAAATCTCACAGAGGTACACAACCTCATCTGATTTTCTAACTCAACCGGTAAACCAATCTTAGGAGCCGGTACACACATCCAAACACATAATCGAGTAGAAATCAGATTGGGTAATCATTTGTGTGCCTAATTAGGTGGTGCATCAGGCCAGTTGTTTGAGTTGTTTGGGCCGCACCACTTCAAATAAAATCAACTCATCTAGTAGCTGCCAATTAGGTTCAACTCTTAGGGATCTACCAGGCACTCCACATTCTTTTTAAACTTTAAAGGAAAATATCTTCACCTGTGCTTGCAAAACCTGGTGTGCCAATGAAACTTGATTGAAAACACCTAAAGTTGAATCCTAAAAGCTACTAAGCAAGATTTGAACCTTAAAATTCACCACATCAAAAATAATCTTGCTTGAAAACCACTGGTTGTGCACGCACACACAAAGCAATCAATCATTAAGGGCACAACCCATTTAAAGGGCCCATCACATTCCAAAGCACATTCAAACCTAGCCCTAAATAAAACAGAGTAGACGTTGGCCTTAAGGATTGGACTCGCTCTTCAGAACTCAGAACGAGATTATTTTCGATTAGTCTGTTTCTACTGTTCAATCTGATGTCTAGCTAGGGGAGCAGAGTCAAACGATCGCGGCTGGGGGGTACACTAGGAACCGGAGGCGCAAGCCGAAGGAAGAACCTTCTCCCCAGTCCCTCCTTCTAACTGGTTGGATTGAACAGACAGAAGTAGATCAAATCGTTCCTTTATCTCAAGACGGGTTTTGAGAGTCTGTAGGTCTGTAGGCTAACCCATTTAAGGACAGGTTTGATTGTTTGTATTGCAGGGCACCTTTCTTCCTCCCGTATCTCATGAATCCTTCCACATATTTCACGCATTCCCGCTCTTTCCCTACTGTTGTAAATTATCCTCAACATGACGATTATCCCAATTCGTATTGTAATAGACCATCAGTTAGTTGGGATAATTCGGATTGGGGATACAATTCCGGACCCCCGTGTTTAGGGTCTAACCCTGAACACTTTGATTCTCAATTCTATCCTTCTCAGAGTTGCATCGATTATAGATCGTCCTCCTTTCATGAACAACCTAATGCGGTCTACAATCAAGAAGGATACACTGATCCTTACCCATCCTCTGATTTCACTGCCTTTAGGTCATCTCCATCTTTTGAACAATCTGAAATGACCTACTATCAGGATGGGTATAACGAATCTCAATTCGTTAATTCCTCTACATTGATGTCAAACCCGCCCAACCCTGAACCAACTCATTTGGTTCAGGTTAATCAGGTTTAAGATAAGGTTCTGGCTAACTTGAGGAATATCATTCAATCTTTAGAAGTTCAGCCAATACCTTGCATTGAGAGATTGGAGCCCCTGATTGAAATGATTGATGATTTAAACAAGTCTTTGTTGGATTGGCTCCAGGATGTTAAGGATAAGAACCCGGGTGAGTTTCTACTTGGGAAATTAGCGAAATTGAGGATGAGATTCGTGGTTGCTTTGATTCAATCTTGGAATAATTCCCAGGATGAACTCTCTTCAGGAAAGCCAATGACAGAACCCGCTCAGGCACCTGTTGGGGGGGACACGTGTTACGAAGCTGACCAGATTGAATTAAAACAACCAATTAAGGATGATTTGATTTCTTCACCTGAAATCCCTGAGCCGGGTTACGAGGAAACGTATGTCTCCTTGGAACGCAAAGTGACAAATGATTTTGGGACATACATTGATACGGATCCTGATGGTGAAGATTCAAGTTGCGAAGTCTCACACGAGTTTTCAGATCACGATTTTTGTGAGACGATTGGGCCTGAGGAATCTGATAGATCATTTGATAGCCCAATAACTGAGGAAACTGATTTTATTAGGGCACACGATACGGATCCAGAATCGCATTTTCTGGAGGAATTAATTCAATGCCCTGATTATCAGTTACACCCTGTTGAGCTTATTGATGATTCTAATTCTGAGATAATTAGACCCAAGTCAATTTTGATTTTGCCACATCATCTAGACTTGGAGATTTCAGACGGGGTGATGAATATACAAGAGGTCATGGAATTTGATATGCTGAATGAGGAGGATAGGAGCCGGGAAATTCTGATTTGGGAAGTCAATTTTGGAGGAAATGGAAGATTGAGTCGAAGGGTTCCTTTTAAACTGAAACCATCAAATCAGAACCCTTACGACATTTGTTTCGAGGATGTCAAACTCAAGCACACATTTAACGATTATCCTTTTGAGCTTCAATTCTCTGTAACCCGACATTTTGGCCTTGGGTTGCATCCTCACAAATCGCAGGCCCGACCCCGCTTGCATTCTGATTTTAGGTTTTGGGTAATTTTTATCCAGAACCTAAGATATTCTCGATTATGGGGTGTGGGTCTGCACCACAATCTGGTCCACATCTGTGGACCTCTGTTGACAGGTCGGAAGATTCTTCTGTTTATTCTAATTTTGACCTGCACTTCTGAATTCTTCATTTCTTTTCTTTGTATAGTGTGCCTAGCTGAAGGCACTAAACTCAGCACATATACAGTTCTTTTTCATTTTCATCTCGGAGCGGACCCGATATCCACGCAATTCAGGTGCTTTCTACGCTTTTCCACTCTGTTTTATGTCTTTTTAATACAATGAGGACATTGCATTAGATAGGCATGGGGGGGTGGATATCTTTGAATTCATTTTTCAGCTCCGTAGATTTGTTTTATTTTATATAAAAAAAAAAAATCAAAATTAGGAAAGAGAATTTGGGTTTAAGAAAATTTTCGATCTTAAGAAATACTATATTATGTTCTGAACACAAAGACCCTTCAGGTCTTTGGACTTAATCAGCCTATGTATCCACTAAAATGTGGATTTGTTTTTCGAGTTCTCGCCAACTTGAATTTTATTTTAATTGGAGTAAATAAGTTTGGGTGATAAGTACACGACTTATCAACCCGCCCTCTGATGTGAGGGAATTTTGAGTCTTAAGCATCTACACACTTTCTTTGCACTGACTCGTTGTTTGGCGATTTTAACGGAAATTGGGTAGCTAATGAACCTTCTAGGGTGATATGGCTGGCAAGTTATCGTGGGTAACAGCCCATAGGTAGGTTGTCCAGAGCCCAGTCACTGGACCTTTCTCTTTTTGCTGCCTTTAGGTAAATCTTAGACCAGGGAAGCCACCTACTTAAAAAAAAAAAAAAAAAAAATCAAAAAGGAGAAAAGAACAAAAAGAAATAAGCCACACTTCGCCGCACGAGTATGGCTGGCAAGTTGTCGGTGGTAACAGCTCATCGACCGGTTGTCCAGAACCCAGCTCAGAAAATGCACTAAAAATTCCCAAAACACTTAGGAAGAAGCGGAGAAGTAGAATAAACCGGGGAGATATACACTGGATTCACCCTTGTGTTGACCCCGTTAAAAAAAATAAATAAATAAAAGTAGGGAGAAAGCTACCGGTTGTAAAGATACACCTTTAGGCAGAATTCTTTTTGAGGTCACCTAGAGGCGTAGAAATCCGAAGTCCGTTTTAATTGCCGGTCAACGAGTCTATCACAATCACAATAAGATGCTTAAAACTTAGGGTTCTCATCAAATCTTGGGTGAGTTGAATGGCCGTAGAAAGCCACTCTTAAACCCTAAAATTTGAAAATCTAAAAAAAGAGAGTAAAAACAGAAAAAGAAATTTTTCTTTGAATAAGGCGAGGCTTGAGGCGGTCTGCATTTTGGCTGATACCCGTGCACTGTTGTGTCTTTGAAAGTTCAGTTCTTAAGTAGACAATTTCTTAATGATTGAAAATAACTCAGGTCCAAATAATCTAACCTAATTCTTTTATAAATAGCATATAGTTTTTGCTAGGGACTAGCAAAAGATAGGCATGGGGGTATGATGTAAACACATTTACACTACTTAAAATGTCTATTTATGCATGTTCTTAAGCATAGGATTGCATTTCATGATATAAATATTGCATTACATGCATCATCTTGCATTTAGAGTAGTTTGAATAAAATGGAGGTTAATTGTCTCCTTTTATGTGCTTGGACAGGGCAAATATTTTATCGGGGCCTCGGATCAAAGATCCAACCGTATGGATATGATCAGGGCGACGATTGGAGTTCAACGACTCCAAGATCGCCCTAATCAGGCATCCGTAGCATCAGATAGAGACCGGGGAACCCTAGAAGATCAAGGGCCAGGATGGTGTAAATCAGCACTTCAGATGGAAAATCCGACCACACGGATGAATTCGGATCGACGATCGCAGCCGAACGACACAAAAATCGAGTCAATCCGACATCCGTGGCACCATCTACAACTTCCAGAAGATGGACGGCCAAGATGGCGCCACGTGGCGCCATCCCAGCCGCCCAATCGGCCGCAGGAGTCCTGTGAAGACCGTGCAACGTCTCCTCTCCGCCGTTGGATCTCGATCCAACGGCTGCGGTCGCGCGCGTTTAAAAACGTCCGCGCGACCATTTCGCCCGCGTAGCGCAGCGGCGACGCAGCTGCGGGCGAAGCGGAGGTCGCGGGTTCGAGCCGCGGAGAGGGGGTCGAAGGCGCGGGCGAGCGGGCGCGCACGAGCGTCGGATGAAGATCCAACGGCCACGCGCGCCCGATAGCGCCGACGCGCAATTGGACGCTCTGGTGGGCGCGCGATCGCACGCGGGCGGCGCGCTACGCAGCGGGCGCGGACGCGATCTAAGCCGTCCGATCTCGCGATCGGACGGCTGAGACGACGTGGACGTGCGTCTGCGTTACGCGCGCAGGCCAGCCGAGCGGGCGCGCGTGGGCGCGGCGGCGACGGCGACGGCGGGGCTTTAGCGACGGTTTTATCCGTCACTAAAGACCCCTTATTTATTTTTTTGAAGATGTAATGTCCATTTTGCCCCCACTCCTTGCAACTATAAAAGGAGACCCCCTCTATACGAAATTTGCATCCTTTCCTTCTCCTCTCTACCTCTCCAAAGCTCAAGAGAAGCTTGTCCCACACCCGGGATGCTTCTCGCGAGATAAAGTCCAAATTTTCGTCCCCCTTCGGAAGTGGATCCCGCGACGACGATGGCGTGCTGCTTCGTTCCCGTTCTTCTGCTTCGTCCTCCTTCGTCCCGCTTCGTTCTCCTTCGTCCAGGCGTCGTCCCGTCCGGCTCGTCCTCCAAGCGACCGTCGAGGAGGATTTCTCTCTCCTTATTCTTTTTACTGCTTTCTAGTATAGATTTACTGCTTTCTAGAGTAGTCTATTCGTCCTCCGAGCGATCGTCGAGGAGGACATTTCTCCCTCCATTCTTTTAATGCTTTCTAGAGTAATTATTTTATGTTTTCTAGTTGTAATGAAAGAACTCTTTTATGATAAATTCCTTGTCTATTCTACATCTCATTTTGATTTCCATGTATAGTATTCCTTCGCTCTCTCTTACTCACTCTCTCTCTTTTATTTGTTGTAGATACTTAGATAGTTTAAATTGAATTTCTTTGTGACAAAATAAAAAGAAACGCGGAGTTTTTAAATCAAACGTTCGCCTCCCTGTGTTCGACCCGGAATTCTTATTTCGGTATAAATTTTATTTGTTGAATACGAATCCTTCGCTTTCGAACTACAACGACGGGTTTTCTAAAATCAACCACGTTAGCGTAGATTCTCGCTCAACACTAGTACTATTCAATGAGTTGGAAGGTTTGATTCTCTTAATGACACTACATAGAAAATGTATGTATACATTGCAAATGCTGTGAACGTAGAGAATCCCATCCTTTCTTTGTTAATTTAAAGATATTACTTTGGAGGTCAGGGGGGATTTTGTTCAAGGGTGTGCTGGGAGTTGTCACCTTTTCTCAAAGCAATAATAGTTTCTAGTCATGACAGAATTTCTTTCAAGCATTGGTGATGTGACGTATATATCGCATTGGGGCCGTACCGAAAGTGACATGGAAAGAAGTTACTCTGCACCCAAACCATGAACTCATTAGAAATGATATTATATGTAGGGTAACGTTGTCATCTTGTATTGATGTACGACATTTAATTTTTAAATAGATAGATATTAGTGATGAGTCATCTGCATCATCCTCTATTTCATTTTGATGCGAAAGGTGGTTGAACGCCAATTAGATGGGATTTGAACTTCTTCTTAATAGCATATGAGAGAGAACCGAATGGTCATCGTCCAAATGATAGCATACATAGAGTCTCTTGATTTGTGCCATTGGATGCTACATCCTATAAGAGAAGAAGGTTCCTCATTCTACTCCATCTCGCACTTTATTTTATTTTATTTCACTGTACTTCACAATGGAAGTCTATGAACACAAAAGATGAAGATGTGTTTCATCATATTCTATCTCACTCTACACACTCATGCACGTTGCTTTATTGAAATTTGTATTCTCATGAAGATGAAGTTGCGAGAAGTTGAACTAATTAATTTGTACCACATTCACAAGAAGTAGTAGTTACAAGTTGGATGTGAAAGAGAAAAAGTTTCCTTTCATTTTGTTTCACTTTATTTCTTATTCTACTTCATTAGATTTGATTGAGAAAAAATGATTTCTTTCTTCGATGCTTATAAATGATTTGCATATTCAATGGTTGAAAATAGTTATTTTATTTTTTTGATTTAATAACATTATTAGATATAGGTACCCTTTCTTCCCTTTATATACAAAAAAAAGGAGAGGAGATCTTACACATTATTTCATGCCCATCTTTAGTGGTTCCCAACCTCGATAATTTTGTGCAGTGGGATTGGCATTTATTTTCCTTTCATTGCTTGTGGCTATTTCTCTCCACCAATGGTATAGGAATATCAAAGCGTACATGATTTTGTATATAATATCTTACGTAGAATATAGATATGATGACATAAAATATATCATATCATGTTAATGTTGTATTTATATGACCCTAATATGTTGTAATTAACATGATAGACATATTTTCGTAGGGATATAAAACATGGCAAATGATACAATACTTACGTAACTTGTGTATACAAAATTAGATATGTACACTTTCACGTACGTTAAAACTTTCCCTTTTTTCTCCCACACTCCAAGCTCTGTTGTTGCATGCTCATCCTCTACTTCTACGTGCCTAGTTAGGGTCGTTCGGGTGGATCTCTCTATACACTTCACCGGTCGAGGAAATCCTGAGGATTAGGGTATACATGAACCCCAATATTAGGATCCAACTCTCGTCACGCTGTCTGCCATATATATATATATATATATATATATATATATATATATATATATATACACTGATAATTAAAGCTACTCCATGTATATGATAAATTAAATAATATATTGATGTTCGAAAGAAGGTATGGATGATCAGTTGTTCGTGCCAATTGATAAAATAAACAAAAAAGGTAAGGAGGCCAATTTTCGAAGACCATATGCCCACTTGACTGATCGGTGCATCAACCATTCCAATCGTCTATGGCAGAATAATCATGTCCAGACGAATGAGGTGATAAACAAATATGAACATGTAATAAAGTATATATTCCATTCAATGAGTTTGTTACATGATCGAAAAAAGAGAAAAGATTGATGGACGCGCAATCTCTACGGAAGCATCGGCAGGATGGAGAAGTTTACTTCGTCCGAGAGAGAGAGAGAGAGAGAGAGAGAGAGGTGACGACAAGGAAAAGGAATACAGGAAAAGAATGGAAGGAGAAAACAGAGGAGAGTATTCTTGTAACCTCTGGGGCTCGCGAGTATGGGAATAAGGTCATGTATTCTTGTAACATCTGGATCGGAGATAGAAGGCGAAATTTTTTTTTTTTTGGTTTGGTGTTTGGTTACCCTAACAATAAGACAAGGGATTTTCTTTGATTTATGTTGAGCTTGGTGTTTGAAAGAAGGGATTAATAGAAAATTTTTATTTTGGATGGGTGAGGATAATTTCTGAACAGGGGATGAAAACCTCGGCTTTTCCCCCCTTAAATCCGGGAGAATTTTTCCTACAAGATACGTGATGCGAAATGCGGATCTTTGGCGGAGCTCGCCCTCCCAAATGGGCGTTTAACCTCCGATAAATGTTAGCACTTAAGGATAATTGTTATCTCAATTTCTGTAGGTCAGTTTACGGTGAGATTAGTTAATTTGAGTTAATTTTTCTACAATAAAAGATAATTTTTATTTGTTTTTACCTGAGAATATAGATTTATCTTTATTTTTATTTACCAAGCAAGGGTTAAGAATATGGGTTAATTCATGATATGGGAATCAGAATAGAAGATAAAGTTATGAAGATATATTTGATGTCCTTAGGATGATAGATAAGTTAGATGGTAATTTTTTATTTATATTAAAATGAAGGGTTATGCTAGGAATAGTTGCATGCAACAGGGAAAAGGGGAGAAGAGAAAATAAAGGTTAACTTGTGACTTAATTCAACCTCTACTTCGACACAGGTTGGGATAACACGACTTAATAAGGTAAATAGATTGAGTTATCCCCCATCGTAAATACAAAATAGCCATCGAAATGAGAGTTATCCTCTTTCCTAAACTAAACCTATAAATTCATATATTTGCAAGCTCTTATATTTGTGTATATGTTAAAATATATAAAAATACATCATACGACATACACATCGACTTACATCAATGCAAAAATCATTCATGATAATTAATGTAAAGTGATTTTCAATTATTTTACATTTTGATGATAAATTTACACCGATATATCACTAAATGCATCACAAAGCAACTCAACTTTTATATATATATATATATATATATATATATATATATATATATATATATATATATAAACCCAAATTAATTAAGACACACAACTAATTCACACGTAATGCGTATATATAGACCAGTAGGTCCGTCGACCTCCACCAACAAATACCCGGTAATGATCGGGAGGTCACATGAGAATATAATCAAGGAATTAAGTAGAAATCGAAAGGGTCAAGGAAATTAAGAAAATATATGAATATTTATATTCCAACGAGAATAAGGTCCCCAATGACGTGAGCATATATTAAGGAAATACATGTATGTATTTTGTAATTTTCATTTTAAAATATTATTCATAATAAAAAATATTAATTAAATTTTACATAATCAGTATTAATCCTGTGAAAAGAGCCACTTAATTTTACGTCATTTCATCTCTCACACCCACCACCATTAATCTCTCTCTCTCTCTCAATGTCTAACATAGCTCTCCGACAATTGTCTCCGAGGACTTCCTCCTCTCACCTCTGGCCACATTTTTGAGGTAACAACCCACCTCCCCTTTATAAGTGCCACCATCATCTCCTTTCCTCTCAGCACCACCACCATCGTTGACTCCTCTTTTTCTCCCTAACTCCACTGCACCCCCCACCCCAAGCCCCACCCCCACCACCACCACTAGCCCCTCCTCTTCTCCACTACCTTCTGCCACAGCTGACTCCCTCCTCCCCTTCTTGTCACCCCTCAGCCCCCCTCCCCACCTCCTCGCGGCAACTCCCCTCTCACCCCTCTCCCCCCCTCCACCACCACCTCTCACCCTCCCCTCTTCTCCCCCTACCATGCCTCCTTCCCTCTTCCTCAACCCCATGACTACCCATCCCCATCTTGTCCCTCAACCCCACCACCTCTCTCTCTCTCTCTATGGTGCCACCAGATTGATGCCCTCACTCTCCACGACTACAGCGACATCGAGACCTCACCATTAAGCAGTCACCTGGTCTTCCTCTCCGTTGACATCTTCCCCTCCAGCGACACTCTAGTAGCTCCCCTCCACCGACGTGGTCTACGTCGGGAAACACACAAGGTTCGTCTACAACAACAACAGCAACATCGAAGGGAAGGAGGAACTGAAGGGTCAAGTTGCAGTTTTTCATTGATATTCTTTTGTTGTTTGATTTAATTCTACATCAATTGTGTGTGTTTCTGATTGAAGAAAAGATGTGCATTAACTGGATATTTAAGATTCGAATTATTACTTTTGCTGTTGTTATTAGAAGGAATGGAATAATGTGTAGCAATTTTTCGACATCAGATTTGAGGAGGATGCTTGGGTGTGGGTACATCCTCGAGAGATTCTAAGTCGCACTCATCACAGGTGTTTTGAAAATCTAGGCATGATGGATCAGCTTCACAGCTTCCTATGATTGGCTCATGATCGAGAACACTTGTAACCGAATCTTCCCAACCCACATCTTGATCAGGTATTTCATTCTACACAAAATCAAATTTCGGTTCCATTTGGGTTGGGTGTCCATAACAATAACCTCCATTTTCGTACCTGGGCTTTGGGAAATTATATTGATCTACAAAATTGCTCCAAGATGCATCCTTAGTTTTTGGGTGGGAATCTGGGTACCTCTCGATAATTGCATTTTCCAACTGATTTATTAGCTCCCCACGTCGTCCAAAGTCATCTTGGTACTTTTCCCAAAGTTTTGGATTTGACACATATTGTAAACTCTTAGTGTAATGCAATCTCTTCAATGCATCAAATGTTCGTAACAAGGTCTCCCGGGTCAAACCACATGCTAGATGTGTTGCAATCATCTCGGTGTAGTCTGAAATGGGGTTTGTCATTTATGTTTTACTAACCTGAATTCTGCTAAAGGGATCTGAGGTTCTGTCAAATTCTTCCCTATGCCTAAGAGCAGCCTCGATCATTTTCTCTTTTATGCTCTTACAGGATTCAGGTTTGGTGAACATATTTCCTATGTTGTCAGGTTGCATCTCTAAATCAGGTGGTAGACCAGGATGAGGAATCAAATTCAGGTCTAGATTGATTTGATTAGATCATATCAGATTTCACCCACAAGGTCAACTCTACTGGAGGCCTCTAGTTCAAACCTAAGAACCACTTCCTGTGTTTGTGCACTAAAGAATAGATGAGGGACTGGATATATATTAGACCCAATCATGACAGCCAAAAATTTTGGATGACTAAGGCTGTTTAAGGCAAATGGACCTCTTGATCAACAATCCCCACACCCAAGAATTACTTCGGCAACCAGGAAGGGAGAGTCCTGCAAAGACTCCTACACGGTATAGGGTCCCCACGGGTTACAAGGTTTCCCCCACTCGACCTTGTCACCGCGATTCCAAGTAGATCGGAATGTGCAAATTGAGACCTAAGTTTACCAATTTTAGCCCTAGTTGTGCTTTGAATTTCACTTGATTTAGAAGTTAATTTAAATTGTGACATAATTTGTAGGTGGATTGATTCACAAAGTAAACTAACTTCACATGACCTGTCCTAAGGTTGAGGATGAAATTTGGGTTAGAACACCTCAATCACCCTAAATTGGTTCTCCACAAGTTATTAGGTCACAAATTTTAAGGTTCAAGTCAATTTAGAGCCTTGATTTTAAGGTTCACTTGATGAGATCAGTTTAGACAAGGGCTTGGGTAGCACACAAATACGGGAAGATCAATTTCCTTAATTGTAGGTAAGTGTGTACTAGTACTTCAAAACCCTAATGTGTAACCCTAATTAGCTCTAATTCCAAGTCCAATTTGAATCCTAATATGACACCTTGGACTCAAACAAGACAGTGAGTAGCCCAAAGTGTTGAGAAATTTAGTGTAAATCCCTAATAGGTACAGGTAAGAATGGGGAATCTCTAATGAAATCGCATCAACTTCAATCTGATTTCATTCAATCTCGCAAATCAGGAAATTCTTTGCCTTTAAATGATAATTACTAAGAAAGTAAGGCAAGTGGATCCTAATTGGTTTGTTTCCTTTTTATCTTCCCAAGATTAGGAGATGATTAAGGAAGAAAAGAAATTTTACCTACCCCTGGTGTGGCTGATTGTGTGGAAGATCTTCTCGTGATTCACCTCGCAACAACAAACTAAAGCAGATAGGGCAAGTTAGAAATTGACTCAATAATCAAAAAAATATGACTAGTGGTGAATTGCACATTGCTTCCTGGTAACGATAACAAAATGTTGGAGCACTTCTACCGTGTTTAGAAAAGAGATGTGTCATAGTATAGGCGATAAAAGCGTAATAACACTTAAATTTATTGTACTAAAAAAATCGTGAGTTCCGACGTCGTTCATAGGGAGCAAGTATTGTAATCCAACCAATTAATCAAATGATATAACAATAAGCACAATATTCAATCAAAAACTCAATAAGATATATTCAATATATGTCAAGAGTTTATGATAAATACCAGTTTATCATTATTCTTATGCCCTAAAGAAAATCTAGCTCCTAGGGTTTTTACTCTACAAATAGGTTTCCGGGTTGCATTTAGGCATAATCTAGGTTAGGCATGCATTGCATTCTTTTTGTGTTTTTGACATATTTACTTGAGTGTTAAGGATAAGTAGATGATCAAACCTTTAAAACCCTATCACTCAAGAAGGTAGAAAGTGAAGAAGAAGATCATATTAATTGAACCCTAGCTGGATCCAGCTCATCTCAGCTAGTTATCAGCTTACATGGGTTAGGTTTGGTTCCATCAAGCTACATTCAGCTCATTTTAGCTAGATAGTAGCTCAAGGTAGCTCAACTTAGCTCAACTCACCTCAATTCAGCTCAGATCCATCCCAACTTAGTTGAGTCTAGTTCATCCTAGCTCCAATCAATTCACTAGGAGCTCTAGCTAGCTCAACTTAATTGACAGGAGTTCACCTCAGCTCAGGTTCAACTCTATCCAGCTCCACTTAGCACATAGTAGGTGAACTCCCTCTAGCTTAGCTACTACTTGTCTACTTAGTAGCTAAGCTAGCTCAGGAGTTCTCATCTGAGGCAGTTCCAGCTCAACCTAGCTACAGTTAGGTTGAAACCAACTCAACTCAGCTCCACTACTCAAGCCTAGCTGCTAGCAGAAGAACTAGCTAGCTAAGCTAAGTATTTGAACTCCTAAGATGACCTCTTCAACCATCATCAGCTCAGGTAGAATTATTTCAGCTCCAGATCTACTTCAGGCAACTCTTGGCTACCTCCTCTCAGCTAAACCCTAGCTCCTCCACTACTACTCTACTAGGTAAGCTAACTTAGCTAGCTTAGCTAGGCTCAACACCTACTCCTCTACTCCATGGCCATCCATCATCACCTAAGATCCTACCTAGCTAACTCCACCAAAATACCTAACCTTAAGTCCACCTAAGCTACCACCTAGTCCTACCCTTTTGGCACCAACCTTAATGCACCTTTTCAGCCCACCATCACCACCAAGTGGCACCACAAAAGTGGCGCCACTTTTTCCGTCCAAAAACCCCCCTCATCACCACTATACACCTAAGCCCTCAACCCATCTAAACCCTACACCTAACCCCCCTTCTAGAAACCTAACTTGGCACCAACTTGAAGCATCCCTTCACCAAGTAACTACCCCTTAACCAACCTACTTTTGGTGCTAAAACCAAGAGACACCAACACCTACACCCTTCCATACTTTGCGACAAAAATAAACCCATCATCCACCCTACACCTACCCTCCTAACCTATCTCCACCATCCAACAAATGGCACCACCCTTAACCCAGACTAAAGTTGGCGCCAACCCCATTTAACTCCACCATAACCACCTCAAAACACCCCCTCATGTGGCGAAAATAAACCCTAGCCATCCATCCATTAACCACCATCCTAAGCCTTCATCCTAACCCTACACCTACCCTCCATGACACCTTAACTCCAACCATACCAAAGAGTTGGCGACAACTCTTCCTACACATCCCTATACATGGCGCCAACATATCCAAGCCCTCCATCCATTAACCACCATCCTAAGATCTAATCCTAGCCTTCCACTACCCTACATGCCACTTAACCCAACCACCAACACCCTTAGCCTATATAATACCCTATAACCACCACCATAAAGACATCCTTGGTTACATACTTTTCTCCACCTAGATCCACCATTACCAATGACCAAGAAAGGAAGGAGAGGAAGAAGAAGATCAAGGAGATACTCTGTCTCCTTAGTGGCTTCAACTTCTTTTTCTTCTACCTTGCATCATCACCAAACCAAGGAGGAAGCCAGGCAAGTAGGACGTCCAGAGGAGGAGCAATCAAGGGTGGTCCACATCCACCCTAGGAGGAGATTTGGAGTGGAATTCTTCCACTCAAGGAGGACCCAAGCACGCCCCACCTAAGGCTTGGCAAAAGTAAGGAGAGCCAAGAGCCAGGAGCCAGGAGCAAGCTTCCTTCAATTCAAGGGCAACCTGAGTTAGAGCGGAAACTCTGCAACATCATCATCACCTTCTTCATAAGCTTTCTTCTACGCATTTTTGTGCTTTGTTGCATGGTAGTTTAGTGTTTTTTATTATTTTTGTTGGAGATTACAAGTAGGAATTCTTCTTGTGAATTTTCCAACTCCATTGTAAAACGATTTCCATTTTAAGTAGCATTCTTCTACTTTTTTTTAGATAGCTTGTGATTCTTGTTATGACATGTTTCTCCATTATTCCAAGCCTCTCTTGCTTGGAGTGAGTTGGAGAATCAAGGCACTTGTTTCTTTGATTTCTCATAGTTGTAATTTTCATTCTCTTCGCATTCGTTTTACCCTTATTCAAAAACCCTAAAAAATATAAATTTCAAAACACAAAAAAGAAAGTTGATTTTCAAAATTCAAGTGGGCGATTTTAAATAGCATTCCTACCCCCCTTGGGACGACTCGAATACTCATCGATTACTCAATCTTTTATAAATTCAAAAGCGATCAAAATTGCATGTTGCAATGACTTAATTCTTGATTTTTACAAATCACGCATTTTTGCGATAAATATATCAGAGTCAATAGACCAAAAGAATGTAGAGTGATGGAAAAAATAATTATTGCTCACTCTAAATCGGTGTTTTGGGAAGTAATGCGTCATAGTATAGCCGATAAAGCACAAAAAATAAATAGAATTTATACTCAATTGAAATCCGAGGTCGAACACAAGGAGCAATATGGCAATTTATCTCAAGATCGCAATTTTAAGCAAGAATATAACAATGTAATAGCAATTTCAAGCACAAATGATGTAAATATAAAATCAAAAGTGAATGTGGAAAAAAAAATAGATTAAGGTAAAATGGTGATTTTAATCACCAATTTACCCTAATTACAATAATGGCAAATAATGCAATAGTATCAATCAGCCAAAGCCACGTATGATGAGTGCATAGTGCACTTCTCTCTGATGCTACAGTGCGTAAGCACTGTTCCTCTTTTGGCTGCTTCTCCTCTTCTTCTTCCGCTTTGGCTTCTCTTCTTCCTCCTCTTCACACACAAAGGGGAGATACTTTGCGAATTTTGATAAGTGTTAGGATCTCTCTGAAGCAAAAGCCCCCTTAACCCCGCGTGCTCTCTCTCTCCTATTCCCCACTTTCTCAATATCTAGGCATATATTCGGGTAACCGAGTATCCAGACTTTTGCGTACCCGGGACCAGGGCTGGGGGCGTGGGTCACAGCCAAGGTGTGAGAGAGTAGGAGGGCAAATGAGTAGGTAATGGGGACCCGACCCCCATGTCTTGGGCGAGGGGTCCGGATGATAAATTCCTTTTATCTCGCACTGAGGGCTCGGTCATGCAGAATGTGGGACTAAATGTCCCACAGTTCTCCTTGCGAAGCTGCTGATGATGGTTCTTCCAATTGCGGTCGGAGACGAGTTCGTGGCTTCCAATTGAAGGCCTAGAGGGTGACCTGGAAGCCTTCCGTGCGCCCTGGAGGTGTCACCTGGAGGTATCGTGGCTAGAACACCACGAACGATATCAGAAACAGTGGTGCGGCGGCGGAGGTCTGCAATCTACCTGAAATAGAAAATATGGCCTCTCGGCCCTGTCAAAAACGCTCAGAAGGTTCGTATGAGCATGACGGATGTACTGGTGGGTGTTGCGTGCGGTGAGGATGCTTGTGCGTGAGTAGTGAAGTCGGAGAAAGTGAGTGCAGGTGGTGGTGTTTGGTGGGTTGTTTGGAAGAGCAATCCCCTCAATTTCTTGAGGGGTTTTGCTCACGAGGTTATGACGAAGGTGTAGGGACCGGTGGCGACCGGAAAGAGGATCTGTGGAGGCAGGAATGCTTTGCCGGAGGTACGTTGGCGAGATGGAAGACAAATTCGCGAGTGTTGAAACGTCGAAGGACTACGCTATCGAATTTGGTTTTGAAAACCTATCGTTGTAGTTTGAATAGAGAAGAACTCGGGTTCAACAAATAAAATTTATACCAGAATAGAAATCCTGGATCAAATTCAGGGAGGCTACGTCGATCAAAATTCGCAATTATATTCTTTTTGTGTTTTTGTTAAAAAGCGGAGTAATTACAATGAAATGAAATATTATAGACAATAAGAGAAAGAGAGAGAGAGAGTGTGTGTGTGTGTAAACATTCACTTAATATTGCAAAATGTTTGTACAACTAAGAAAGCGAGAAATTACACTAGAAAGCAAGAAACTATCACAACTAGAAAGCAGGAAAATTCTACTCTAGAAAGCAGGAAAAAGGAATGGGAGAGAGAAGTTATCCTCCTCGACAATCGCTTGGAGGACGAGTCGAACAAGACGACGCCTGGAAGGTGAGGAACGGAGCGAGAAGAAGGAGGTCGAGGCAGGAAGAACGGGAACGAGGCAGCATGTCGCCATCGTCGCGGGATCCACTTCCGGAATGGGGGCAAAAAATTGATTTTATCTCTTGAGGAGCATCTTAGGTGTAGGATAAGCTTCTCTTGAGCTTTGGAGAAGGAGAGAAGAGAAAGAAGGGATGAGAAATTCGTATGGAGGGGGTATCCTTTTATAGTTGCAAGGAGTGGGGGTATTTTGGTCATTACAATTTGAAAAACATTAATTCAGGACCTTTAGTGATGGATAAATCCATCACTAAAGGCCTGAACGTGGCCTTCGTGTGCGTGCGCCGCGCACCTCCTCGCCTCCGCGTCATGCAACGTACACGCCCGCCCGCACACTTACAGCCGTCTGATCAAGAGATCGGACGGCTTAAATGATCCCCACTCGCGCCACGCGCTTGCTTGTGATCTTGCGTCAGCGCTGCGCGTCTAATTGCGCATGGGCGCTATCGGCTGCACAGTGTCGTTTGATCACCATCGCACGTTCTACTCCCCCGTGCGCCCGCTCAACCCCACTCCAATTTGAAGCGCTTGTGGCTTCGAACGCGCGCCCTCTATCTTCGATAGCATGCTCGACCAACGCACTGCGGGCGCTTTTGTGTGGAGCGCTTGTTTTGTGCGCGCGCGCCTTGCAGCCGTTGGATCACCATCGTGCGATGGAGAAGCGTCGATCAGATGAAGAGGAAAGGATGAGGTGGGTGCTTGGGGCTGGTTGAGTGGCTGAGATGGCACCATGTGGCTCCATGTTGGCCGTCCATCTTCTGAGTATTGTAGATGGTGCCACAGGTGTCGGATTGGATCGATTTTCACACCGTTAGGCTGCGATTGTCGATCTGAATCCATCCGTGTGGTCGGATTTGTTGTCTGAGGTGTGGATTAACACCATCTTGGCCCTTGATCTTTAGGGTTCCTCGATCTCTATCTAGTGCTACGGATATCCGATTAGGGTGACCTTGGAGTTGTTGAACTCCAATCGTCACCCTGATTAGATCCGTACGGTTGGATCTTCAATCCGAGACCCCGATAAAAATTCACCCTGTCCTTGACCATAAAAAGGAGACAATTACTGTACAATTTATACAACTTAATCTAAATGCATGATTATGCATGTTATGCACTATTTACAATGTATGATGCTAATGCGACACTAAGAACATAAATTAATAGACATTTTAGGTTAATCAAATGTATGCACATCAGGGAGGCAATGCGGTGGTCGAGTCAGAGTGGCGAAGACGAAGTTGTGAAGTAGCGAAGCTAGGAAGTTGATCTGAGTAGGTAGCAGATGACGAGGAGGAGGAGTGACGTCGGGTCTGGTATGGCCAGCACCGAAGATGAAGGGAGCTCCGATGGGAGAGAACGACTACGACGAAGAGGGAGGAAGCGCCTCAGGGGTATGTCGAGGTGCGGTAGAAGCTGGGGAGTCGAGACCGGCCGACTATAGTCTGTGACTGCCGGTGAAGAAGCTCGGAGGAAGGGTGATTGTGCAACAATCATAGGTCTTAATTGACCTAAATAAGGCTAGGACTTAGCATAAGTTAGGGTAATTCATGCATGCATAACAGAAAGCCATTTTCGCGCATTTGAAAGTCGTCGAAAATCGTAGTATAGTCGCACAAAAAAGTTCGTCAAAGATTTGATTTTTAAAGATAACGAGACTTGAGTCCCGGTCGTTCGTCTCTGGGAGGCAGTGTTTTTGTTTTTGAAATCGATCTTAAAGCTGCTCTACTTTATTTAAACGACATGCTTGTGCGTAATATATAGGCGGTTAAAGGGCAGGCACTTAAATCACTCAAATATGATAATCATTTAGCTCAAGTTGATTTCAAACACATAAGATATATATATATATATATATATATATATATATATATATATATATATATATATATATATATATATATATAATGAAATTTCATTCATCATGGGAGAGTTGTTGCACAAGGAAATCTAGAGGAAAGCTTATACATGAATGCTTAAAATTAAATCTAACTACCAGAAAACGATTGCATACAAGAATCAACGGGGGGATTTCGCATGCATCATTGGGGGAGAAGTAAGACTACTCTACTAAGCAATAAATGAAAGCAATAAAAATTATGAAGAGCATGATCTAGAGCTAAAAGAATAGAGGGCATTCAGGGGTGGTCCCCGATGGCCTTGGAGTGGTCTAGAAGAGAATGAGGGGCGGCCAATGTAGCTTAGGCCGACCCTTGGAGAGAAGTAGGGTTGATCCAGCATCCCGGCATGGTGTCCTCCATGGTGGTGGTAGTGAGCTCGTGGAGGTGGAGTGAGTGGCTAAGTGGAGGTGGCGTGAATGGCACCAATGGAGAGCAATTGCCAAGGGAGTGAATGAATGCCAATGGCCACCCATGGGATCTTTTTATAGACCCAATGGAAGCTCTCTAGAGAATTATGGAATTCTCTAGAGAGGCCTATGGCGGGAGCTCGTGGGAGAGTGAGAGAGAGAGGGTGGATGGTGGTTTTTAGATCCACCAAATGTGGATCTAAAAATTGAATGGCTCTTGGTTGCTATTTTTGGCAACCAAGGCAACCACACATGGTAGAGAGTTCTAGAGAACTCTAGGCTAGATATTTTTGTGTGGATGGTGTGTGTGGGTGTGTGTGGGTCGAAACTTAGGTGGCTAGGTTGATTAGGTTGGGTTCTAGTGGGTTTAGGTCAAGGTAGGTTTCAAATTAGTGTTATAAACCCTAATTCACTAAGGTAAAGTGCAATTAAACTTAATACAAGTTTAATTATGTGTGTGGAAACTTAATTTAGAGTAAAACAACTTAATTAAGTCAGGTCTAGGTCAATTGGACTCTCACTGAGTCCAATTGGACAGTGTGTGCTGAGATCAGGGCTCAATTGGACTCAATGAGTCCAATTGAATAGGCTGATGGATTTGACTAAGATCCAAGTCAATTAGGTTTAGTGAGGACCTCATTAGGTCCTTAGGGAGGTCTAGAGGTGATGTACTAGGGTTAGGGCACCTTAATTTAGGTTCCTATGGGGTTGGAATTGGGTCTAGGGACCTAGAGATCCAAGATCAAGGCTTAAATCTCAAAAGAGGAATTGGAGAGCAGTATCAGACGTCTAATTATATAATCAGACGTCTTATACTCAAAAATCAGAAGTCCAGACTTGTTGTCTGGACGTCCAATCAGAGTCAGGAAGGATTTCAGGTTCTGTTTTGGGTATTCTGCAGAAATTGGATGTCTGACAAAGTGTCTGGATGTCCAATAACACTGCAGAAGTGGGTTTGAAGTGTGCGGGAGTTGGCTAAGGGTCCTGGACGTCTTAAAACTTATCTGGACGTCCAGAGAAGGGTTGGAACTAGGGTTTTAGGGCTTCCTAAGGTGTTGTGACCTAATCTAAGGGTGGGTAAGGCTTGGGGAAGTCTCTAGGCTATCCTAGGGTTAGGATGGACCTATGCTCTTCACATTTTACTGCTTTATTTCTACTTAATAGAATAGAAAACCTTTAACCCCTTACATTATTATTCCTACATCTAAACTAGGCCTTTTGCTCCAGCTCTGCTACAACTCCCGTTATTCCTGATCCAGCTTCAGATCCAGCTCCTGATCAACTTATTCCCTGCAATCGACATAATGCACTTAATCAGCACATTATAACATTATTTTATGTATAGCTAAAGGAAAGTAGTAAAGATGCAGATAATGCGTATGCATGCATGAATAACCTTAACTTATGCTAAGTCCTAGCTGTTGAACGCTACGAACCTACGCTAACGAGATTGGTTTTGGAAAACCTGTCGTTGTAGTTCGAAAGCGAAGAATTCGTGTTCAACAAATAAAATTTATACCGAAATTAAAATTCCGGGTCGAACACAGGGAGGCAGACATTTGATTTAAAAACTATGCGTTTCTTTTTATTTGTTACAGAATAATTAAATTTAGAACCGTCTAATTATTTACAATAAATAGAAGAGAGAGAAAGAGTAAGAGAGAAAGAGAACATTACACAGAGAAATCAAATGAGATGTAGAATAAACAAGGTATTTTTGTATTGAAGAGATTGTTCATTACAACTAGAAAGCATAAAACAATTACTCTAGAAAGCTATAAATTTACTCTAGAAAGCATTAAAAGAATGGAGAGAGAAATGTCCTCCTCGACGATTGCTTGGAGGACGAGTAGATTAATCTAGAAAGTAGTAAATCTATACTAGAAAGCGGTAAAAAGAATAGGGAGAGAGAAATCCTCCTCGACGGTTGCTTGGAGGACGAGCCGGACGGGACGACGCCTGGACGAAGGAGAACGAAGCGGGACGAAGGAGGACGAAACAGAAGAACGGGAACGAAGCAGCACGCCGTCGTCGTTGCGGGATCCACTTCCGAAGGGGAACGAAAATTGGACTTTATCTCGCGAGAAGCATCCCGGGTGTGGGACAAGCTTCTCTTGAGCTTTGGAGGGGTAGAGAGGAGAAAGAAGGGATGAAAATTTCGTATGGAGGGGGTCTCCTTTTATAGTTGCAAGGAGTGGGGGCAAAATAGACATTACATCTTCAAAATAATAAATAAGGGGTCTTTAGTGACGGATAAATCCGTCACTAAAGCCCCGACGTGGCTGTCGCCGCCGCGCCCACGCGCGCCCGCTCGGCTGCCCGCGTACGTAACGCCTACGCACGTCCGCGAAGTCTCAGCCGTCCGATCGCGAGATCGGACGGCTTAAAATCGCGCCTTCACCGCTGCCGCCCGCCTGCGCGTGCGATCACGCGTTACGCGGAGCGTCCAATCGCGCGTCGGCGCTATCAGGCGCCTGCGACCGCACGATCTCCATCCGACACTCCACACGCCTCAATTACCCGCGCCTCGAATCCACTCGCCGCGGCTCGAACCCGCGCCCCGCGCTCGCGTAAGCGCGCTCGACCGCTGCGCTGCGGGGCGCGGATGGTCGAGTGCACATTTTAAGCGTCGGGCGGCCACAGCCGTTGGATCTCCATCTAACGGTGGAGAGCGATCTGGCGGGGGCCTTCAAAAAATGCCAGCGGCCGTTTGGGCGGCTTAGATGGCGCCACGTGGCGCCATCTTGGCCGTCCATCTTCTGGAAGTTGTAGATGGTGCCACGGATGTCGGATTGACTCGATTTTTGTGTCGTTGGGCTGCGATCGTCGATCCGAATTCATCCGTGTGGTCGGATTTGTCATCTGAAGTGCGGATTTACACCATCCTGGCCCTTGATCTTCTAGGGTTCCCCGATCTTTATCTGATGCTACGGATGCCTGATTAGGGCGATCTTGGAGTCGTTGAACTCTAATCGTCGCCCTGATCATATCCATATGGTTGGATCTTTGATTCGAAGCCCCGATAAAATGTTTGCCCTGTCCAAGCACATAAAAGGAGACAATTAACCTCCATTTTATTCAAACTGCTCTAAATGCGAGATGATGCATGTTATGCAATATTTATATCATGAAATGCAATCCTATGCTTAAGAACATGCATAAATAGACATTTTAAGTAGTGTAAATGTGTTTACATCACTAGCCTAATTTAGGTCAATTAAGACCTATGATTGCTGCGCAATCATACCCCCATGCCTAAATCTTGCTAGTCCCTAGCCAATGCAAGACTAAATTATTTACAGCAAGGGTCCCTAAGGGACTGGTTATTTTATCAAGTGTTTGCATAAAGATTTTTCTCCTTTTTGTTTTCATCCTATGCTCTAGAAATCCAGACAATCGTGAAGGTGCAGCTATGTAGCTTTTGCAACGGATTCGAGTGAAGACTAATGCACCTCTAAAGCCTGTACTTGACCCCTAATAAAAATTCTAGCGGGATAGGAGGATTTCTTCCCTCGGGGTATTCAAGATATTCTATGAATTTCACCCCGGCTTTGGCCTTTGGTAGAGAATCTTTGAGGGAAAGGATTATATATTTGGTGGCTCATTCTCACTTGGTGCTACATAGAGACTAGTACTACAGAATCCAGATTCCCGAATTACTAAGTAACTCAACTCAGAGAAAGACGAGAGAAACTATGCTCCCTTTTGATTTCTTTGTATTCATTCTCTCTTGCTCTTTTTCTTTCTTTTTCTTAGAGCTCACAACCTCACCAGATTCACACATATGTTCTGTATTTGGTGGTCTCACTAGGCATTAACACTTTAATTGAGTTCTCATAACCCTAACACTAAGTCGGGATTCCTCAGCCAATATTTGGGCAGTCAGAAACATAAGAAAAATAGGTTAAGGCCATATTTGGTGGAGCTCAATTTTATTTGGTGGTATTACCTCGATGAAATAAACACTAAATATTTGTTCTTTTCTTTGCTTTTTCTTCTTTTTCTATTTTTTTTTTCAATTTTTTTTTCAATTTTTCTTTCTTTTCATCATTCTTTTTCTTTTTCTTTTTCTTTTTCTCATTTTTTTTTATTTTTTTCAGCATAACACAACTGGCATACATCCATGAACTTTATTAAAGAGGCATTATTGGGGATTGGTGGTACTCAAGAGACATTGGGTGGCTTATTTGGTGGAAGTGCCTACTCACGGCACCGGGAGAGACGGATAGGACGGTGTATTTCTGACCTTGACATCAATACCCTCCTTCAGCCGAGGATTCCGTAAAGAATGGTCGTAACCATCTACCTTAGCCCTAGTTTTATGAAAACTCGCTCTCCGCATATTTGCCTTATTCGATGGCTCTCACAATTTTGCACAAAAATGTATACGCGGGAATCGAGAGCAAAAACTATGTCTAATCTCAGAGCATCATCACCTAATTATCTAGGATTCCAGATTCCTTGCACTAATCTTAAAGCACCAATACACCTACTCTCTCACACTATTTAGTGGATTTTTGGAAGAAAATCAATCTGACTCCCAAAACACTGTCCAAGGGTTCAGGAGAAGAAGCACTGCTTCTTCTTGCCAGACTAAAGATGTTTATCAGCCTTCACTATGAATCCATTGCAAATTCTACATGTGTGTGTGAAAAGTTGTACTGGATTCCAAATTACAGGAATCAACTAAAGGATAAAATCCCTGATGCATTCTCTTAATAAAATAATCTTATTCATGAGTACAATATCTATATATGCTATAAACATTTAACCTCATATAATTTGTACTTCGTGAAATTCCCGTATCGGGTTACAATCAGCTTGACCCTAAATTTAGAACAACAGGTGAGCGGGTGGGTCGGAATTGGTTATTGCGAAAGATTTCTAGCTCCAATGCGAGCATTGGAGATGGAGTTGATTGTTCTTTTATTTAAGGTCATAAAGTACGTTTTACATGCAGCTCGAGGTTTTCCTAAATGTTGGCATAAAACTTTTTTCAGTTTTTTGCTGTACTACCCCCCCATGCCTAAGTTATTGCATGTCCTCATGCATGAATGTAAAAGAAAATAAATGCTGCAGGGAGATAATGGGTAGAAATCACCTGTAATTGCTCCTGAAATTATATTCAGCACCAACCAACCTGTTAATATGCAATATAAAAGGGAAATATGCTAAAACAAAAATATGTTATGTATAAAAATGATGGTGGAATGTGGGGCGAATGGTATCTATATGTGCTGAGTTTAACGCCTCCAGCCTGGCAAAAGCTCAATGAGATGTGTCATTTCTAGCATAGGAGCTGGCTAAGATTAAGAGAAAGATGTGCTCATATGCTCCAAAGATCAGTGGTCCGGAGATGCGAACCAGCTGATTGTGCACCCCTACTCCAAAAAGTCTAGCTATAAGAAAGTGTGGAGTGGGTATAGGCTTCAATTTGCTCACGGGTGGGTCTGAGTCAAAAATGAGAGTGGGAGGAGTAAACTCGAAGGTGGGAATCTGCTGATCCGTGTGCACGTGAATTCCCGCTGAGTTGCTTCCTGTGAAATAGGTTGTGACTACGTTAACGGGAAACCCGTTAGCTATAGTCATGTCTTCCTGCAATAACAGGGGCGATTCAGTAATATATGGATCAAGATAGCTGGATTCAAGGGTGCGGTGGTCAGAAGCACACCCCAAACAGTTAGATCCTCGGGGAGATATGTGTAATGCAGTGGTTTTGGTCCCGTGTGGATCGAGGTCCGAGAACCCTGATAGTGTAGACGAATGAGACATTGGGTCGTCACAAAGGAGCCCAATGTTACCACAGTAAGCCGAATCTTCGTCTTCACCATCCTCCTCTATTTGATCACAGTCGAAGTTCTTTGCTGCCCTGAATATGTCTAGCCGAAGTCGCTCATTGCCTAGGGCAATCTCCATACACCAGGATGCACAATCGATGTTCGCTCGGGCTGTCGCCAGAAATGGGCGACCCAAAATAATTTGTGCATCTCGGAGATTAGGAGGAACTTCCATATCAAGAACGAAAAAATCTGCGGGAAAGCAGAACCCGCGGACTTTTACGATCACATTCTCAACCACCCCCCTCGGTGTTTTGACTGATCTATCAGCCAGCTGAATTGTAACCGAGGTGGGTTTCAACTCCCCAAATCGAAATCGATCAAATACGGCGGTGGGAGTTAAGTTGATGGACGAACCCAAATCTAGAAGGGTCCGATCAAATGGAGAATCCTGCAAAAAGCAAGATATGAGTGGGGTGCCAGGGTCTTTCTTCTTTGGCGTTAGGTCAGCTAGAATCACGACGCTAGCTTCTTTTGACAGTACCGCCTGTCGTCCAACTCTCGGTTGTCGCTTCGGGGTACAGTAGTCCTTGAAGAACCTAGCGACAGCGGGAATGTGGTCGATAGCCTCGAGGAGAGGGACCTGAATATGTACTTCTTTAAACATCGCTTTCAGGTCCTCGAAATTCCGCGTGTCCTTTTCCGTACTATATTTCGTGTCAGAGCCTCAGGAAAAGGGACGGGAATCTCAGGGTTAAGTGGCCTCTTACCCTTATCTACCACAGGTGGCTCCTGAGATGCTGAGGGAGTTGAATCTGCCTGCGGTGAAGGGTGGGAAAAATCAGAACCCGCCTGCCTAGGTGGTGGGTCGAATGTCTTCCTTCCGCTCCGCAATGAGACAGCGTGTGCATCGGCTTGCTGTCCATGAGGTGGTGGGGGAGCGGATGGGGCAAAATATGCAGGATTCTACAAAGGCGGTTGGCCTTGCGCGTAACCGGGTGGTGCAGGAGGCGCCTGTAGTATGGCGTGTGCCTGTCCCTGCGGTGCCTGAAACCTAGGCGGGGCACCCTGGTTCTGCACATATCGAGGATTTGGGACGGGTTGGGAGGGCAAGGCTCCCTGAGTCCTATTCTCTTGCAACAGCTGGTTCTGCGTATTTTGTATGGTCTGAATCTGATTAGTCATCGCCTTCATTATCTGCAAGCTATCTTGTGTAGACTTCCTCATTGATTCTTGCAGCTCCTCTTCAGCGCCTCCAAAGGGTCGGCCCGCTTTGGAGGGTGGTTGGCAGCTTGGTGCAGCGGCTGGTATAATGAGCGGGGTTGCTGCTGCTAAGGCGAGAATGGCTGCTGCCTAGGATACGTGTTTTGCGCATTCCCGTATTGCCTGGTCTGGTAGTGTGGATCTTGATGTGGTCTCTGTGAATTACCAGACCAAGAGAAATTCGGATGCTGGCGCCAACCAGGGTTATACGTCTCCGAGTATGGGTTATTACGCCTGTATCCTTGGATAGCGCTGACATCCTCGTAGGCCGAAGATGCCTGAGATGTATATCCGTCGAGGGGATATGCATTATAATCTGTAGGTGGTGCGTAGCCCTGGTCGTAGGGTGCCAGATCCGGATTATTCACGGGATCCTGATATGCGGGATCTCGTAAATAAGGAGAAGGTGCATCCCGAGTGAGTAGATTAACTCGAGCAGGTGGGGCTCGGGATGCATAAGAGGATCTGGCGGCAACAGAGCTCAAGTCGGATTGACCTTGACTGATCTGGTCAATCTTCTTCTCAATCAGGTTCATTCTATCCAGCTGCTTGACGATGATATCCATGTCGGCTCGAATAGAATCGGTGTGAGCCTCGTGGACACCAACCCACTGCTGACCAGGCCGCTGGAACTGGTTCATAGATGTGGCATTCATCGAGTTCTCCGCTAATGATTCGAACAGCTCAAATGCGTTGTTCTCGTCTTTTGCGAGAAAATTCCCACCGCTAGATGCATCAGCCAGATACCGATGTGTGTCATCTAGCCCATGGTAAAAAATCTGAGCTAAGTGCCATCTGGGTATACCATGATGCGGGCATTTTCGGAGAAGGTCTTGAAATCTATCCCATGCCTCATGTAATTTCTCCCCAGCTCCCTGGGAGAAAGTCGTGATTGCACGTCGCATTGCATTTGTTCGACCGATTGGGAAGAACTTTTGCAGGAATTCACGTCGTAATTCTGGCCAGGTTCCAATTGGCTTCCCAATAGTCTTGAACTAGTATGAAGCTTTGTCCCTTAGAGAGAACGGGAAAAGCTTCATCAGAACGATCCCGAGATCAATATTCCTGGGTCGAATCATTTCAGCGAGTCGACTCAGGTCCTCAAGGTGCTGGAATGGATCTTCGCTTGAGTTCCCGTAAAAATGAGTGCTGATCAACCCAATTACATTGGGCTTGAGCTCAAACGCATCTCCGCCTGCGAGAATTCTGACTAGCGGTGCGACGATAGGTGCGACTGGGTCGTAAAAATCCCACAGTTCTCCTCGTGGCGGGTGCTGCATCCTGTCAAGCACCGTCAGAATACGATCCATGCTCTGCTGATGCCACTCAGATTCGGCAACCTGAGCTTCCAGATGAGCCATCGGGTCCAAATTCTCAATGTCCTGACTCGGTCTAAGTCCAGGTCCAGGATTTGCCATGGTGGCTCTTGGAGTAGAAGAAGTGGGGGGAGAAGATGGTCCGGGCGAGGTGACTCACCTCCTTAGGAGTGGCTCCCAAGGTCCAACCAAGTGAAGTCGAAGTGACCTCCTTCCGTGCATACACCGCCCAACCCCTAGGTTGGTGTAGCCACGCAGGACAAGGCTAAGGCCCTGTCAATCAAATGGTCCTTATAAATCAGGTGACCAGATTTTTTCGTTAGAGATTTGAATTCCTGAAGGTAAGTTCGTCGTACAACCGACTGAACGTGAATCCCGCCTCTCAAGCTAACCTAGCCAGTCTGGTTACGAGGGGACTAAGGGGAAGGTTCTTCCTTTGGCTTACGCCTCCAGTTCCGTTGACCCCCGAGCCGCGGTCATTTGACACTACCCCGCAGACTTAGTCACCAGGTTTGGCAAGAGAGATTAAATCCATTCAGTAGTACGACAACGAACTCGGGTTGAATTCGTGTTTTAAAATTATTTTTAACCCATTTTCTTCAGTGGGGTTGTGGTGAGAGGCCCACAAGGTGACCAAGCTCACCGGCTAACTAGACTTGGTTAAGTCTAGGTTAGCCAAAAGTGTGGTCTCTAGTTGTGACCCTAAAGGTTCAACCTAAGTTGCATGCACTTCTAGGGTTTTTTTTTATTTCAACAGACCACAAAACTAATGTAGATTCTCTAATAATAATTGGAATCCAATTAATTTGAAATTTTTTGAGTAGATTCCTGTTTCAATTAGTTTTTCAGAGAATATTTTTTTGGAATTTTTACTGTTTCAACCGAATTTTTAGGGAATTTTAAATATCAGGGGGTCAAATTTGGAACTTTGACCGCTATACGGTTTTTCTCCTTGAAACAGTATCAAATAATCTTCAAAAATTCAGGAAAAATATGAAAAATAAATCCAATTAGATCAGCTTTTAAACCCCACCATTTTCAATCAAAACAGATTCGCAGATTTCTCGGAATCACTTTTTGAAATTTGAAAATTTTTTAATCTGGGTCAATCTGATCCCCGTGCACTTAGCGAATTTTCAAAAATTTTATATTTGGAGTTTTTTCAAAGTAATGGTGGAATTTGAAAGGTGGTTTGAAATTGAAGGTTTTACCTGAATTTCCTAATTTTTCACTAACAGATTTTTTGGCAATCGAATTTTCAAGTGAGATTTGAAATCTGGCCGAAAATCAGAAGGTGGTGGAAAAGCTTTTGAAGAGGTTTGAATTTGAAATTCAAGCCTTCCACCAAAAATGCTTTTTTTTTTAAAATATTTTGCACTTTTTTAATTTTTTTTTTTTTAAAAAAGAATTTTTCAAAAGATTCAAACGGAAATATCTCTTATTTTTCTTTTTTTTCTTTTTCTAACCTACATTCAAATGGAAACCTAAAGAGATTTTTTTTAATTTTCTTTTTCACCAAAATAAGAAAAATCTCTCTGTTTTTTTTTTTTCAAAAGAAATTGCAGGAAGTAGATCTAGTCCTAGGGTTCAGAAAGAGAAACCTAATTGGTGGCTTCACGTGGTTTGTTATTGTTATAGCGTCGTAGTATAGCCAGTTGTTGCCATCATTTCAAATATATAAATTTTTTTACTCGGAAAAGAGTTCCCGAGGTCGAACTCAGGGAGCAAGTTGTATTCTAGAGATATACATGTTTCTTTTACAAAAATAAAGAAAGAGAGAGAAAGAATTTGTTGTCTTCTTTTCTCTTTGTTTCTCCTCGTCTCAGATCTTCTTCTTCTTTGTCTGCAGAGGTGATGTTCTTCTTCTGCAGTGGTGATGCTCTTCTTCTTCTTCCAGCTGTTCCTGCTCTTCCTTTTTCTTCTGTCTTTCTTCAGATCATTTTCTTTCTTCTTTGTTTTTCTTCTTTCAGTTCTTCCCTTGTTCTTTTGTGTTCTCCTCTGCCTCGCCTTCTTCTGTTGTTCTTCAGATCTCCTTCTTTCTTCTTTTCTTTTTCCAGTCAGGACGTCGCCCCTCCTTCTTTCTTCTTTTCCCTTCAGGACGTCGTCTGATTTCCAAATCAGACGACTTAAACTGCCTGTTGCTACAGTGTCTCCCTCAGCTTCCTTCTTCTTCCGCGGTCCTTCTTCTTCACCTGTGCCTGCACACTTCAGAGCTTACGTCAGAGGATAAAACCTACTCTACCCTCTCCCCCCCCGCGTCTCTCTCTCTCTGAAACCACTCTTGGGAAAGCTCTCCCAGAGCTGCCGGGTAGTCGGGTACGGGTCACACCCGGGTCCAGGCCCACCGGCGTGCGTGGTGGGCGAGGAGTGCAGGTCAGTCTAAGTCGGGTCGGGTCAGGTCCGCGGGGCGTGAGCGCGGACGAGACCGGGTAACCGGGCGGGTGAAGGGGACCTCACCCCGTGTGCTGAGGCAGTAAGGCTAATGCACAAAATCAATTTAAACGGTGAAAAGGTTGTGAGGCTTACCGATGTGGGACTAAACAGAGGCCTCTCCTCGCGTGCGCTTGCTGGGAGACCGCGGCCTAGCTTCTGCAGCTGCGGCTTCGATTTGCGTCGGTTGCTGGCTGGCTGCCTTCGCAAGACTTCCCGTAATCCGCAGCAGCTGGAGACCTGGAGTCCTCAAGCCTGGAGCGCGGGAGAAGCTGCTTCAATGTGCGTTAATGGCGGTCGAACCTCAAAACCTGTCGGACACGAATATGGCCTCTCGGCCTGATCAAACCACTGGGGAACCTTCGCCGTGGCACGGCGAAGGTGTGGAGCTGCGCGGCAAGCCGCAAGGTGGTGTCTGGCGGCAGCCTTAGGTTGGACTGCAACCGAAGGAATGGGTTTGTTCGGGGGAGCGTTACGGAGGTGTGGAGTGGCAGTGGAGGGGTGGGGGGTGCTCAGTGTGATGAGGCGGAGGTTCGGTGAGGGTCGGCGAGGTTTGTGAGGCTGTGGAGCGATGGGAGCATCTCGCCGGAGGGTGGCCGGAGATGAAGGGGGTGACGATGGTCAGGGTCGGTCGAGGGCTTAATCAAATAAAAGATAGTGGGGAAAAGAAAGAGGGGGAGATGGGAGGAGTTCTGACCTAGCTATGGAGACGAAAGGGGCCGGGGCAGGGCGACAGTCGTATCGACTGTCGCCGGAGAAGAAGATGCCCAGGGAAGGGGCGGCGGCGAGCAGAGAGCCGGAGATGCGCCAGCTGGGTACGGCGTGGCGCGGGAAGAGCAGGGGAGGAGGTCTCTGCTGCTGGTATTGCGGCAGAGCGAAGAGGAGGAGGAGGAGGAACCGCCGGAGCTGGTGGGCGTCTGCCGGAGGGAGAGGAGAGGAAAGTTGGGGGTTTTCTCCGTCAGATCCCAGCTGCCTAGGTCGGTGGAGCGACGGGGGTATTTATAGGGATCAAAACAGGGAGGAAGGCGGAGGGAGACGACGTGTCTCCCTCGTCGGAGGACGCCGGAGATGGAGACCCATACCGTCCGTGCGTTCGCACGGCCGGTATGGTGGGTTACAACGACCAGGGGGGTGTCCCTGCGACGGCTGACGACGCAGGGCACCCCCGGTTTACTTGCCAGGTTCTCCCCCTCACCCTGCGCGGCGCCATGCTCCGCGCAAGGTCGCCGGAGCATGGTGCTGGCAGGTTTTGCAGGGGGGACCTGATCGCAAAGAACGAAGGAGAGTTAGGGGCCAAAATGCGAGGGTTCAAAAGTTGAGGGCCAAAAAGTAAATATATGAGGACCAAAGTGTAAAGTTGGTCAAGGAGGTCTCTTCTTAGGCTCAAGTTTTTATACATGACTGATTAGGACCTAAGGAATCTGATGGTGAATTTTATTTCTATATTAAACCTTGTTTGATCGGTCAATTTATGCGAAAACCCAAATTAAGTTATTAATTGGGCATGGTTCTCAATGTAGGTCAAAATGGGTTCTGAAGGCCAAATTGAAGGTTCTAAACCCTAGAGATTATTTTTATATGAATTTTAGAGGGTTTATTATATTTTTAATTTGCCTCGAACCTCGTGAATTGAAGTGGGTTGTTTTAGGGTTACAGATTATCATTTAGTTTCTTGGAATTGCTGTAGCCCTTGCTAGATCATTTCATCCCACTTTTATTCTTATTAAGTTGCTTTGACCTGTGTTTGGGCCCTGAATTACCCTGTACGCAGATTATACTGGTAAAATTTCATTTTTACCCCTTATGACTTGTTTTCTCCTTAAACTTAGAATTCTCTGAGTTAAGCCTTTCCTTGAGTTATGTAGGAGCTTTTATCCTTTGTATTGGGTCAAAATGAGCTAGTTATGGCTCATGATGAGTTTCTCATCACTAATCTAAGATAGATGATGTGCACCTGATTTTTCTTCGCAGCGCTCGGTGTGTGCACAGATCCTGTTTTCGTTCCTTGTTGTCCTGCACATCAGAAATGAAGTAGAGGCAGATTTGTCAATGATAAGTAAAAGATCGAAATCAAGAAAAATGATGTTGCCTCCCCGACAACGGCGCCATTTGACAGAAAGCCATTTTCGCGCATTTGAAAGTCGTCGAAAATCGTAGTATAGTCGCGCAAAAACGTTCGTCAAAGATTTGATTTTTAAAGATAACGAGACTTGAGTCCCGGTCGTTCGTCTCTAGGAGGCGTTGTTTTTGTTTTTGAAATCGATCTTAAAGCCACTCTACTTTATTTAAACGACATGCTTGTGCGTAATATATAGGCGGTTAAAGAGTAAGCACTTAAATCACTCAAATATGATAATCATTCAGCTCAAGTTGATTTCAAACACATAAGAGATATATATATATATAAAATGAAATTTCATTCATCATGGGAGAGTTGTTGCACAAGGAAATCTAGAGGAAAGCTTATACATGAATGCTTAAAATTAAATCTAACTACCAGAAAATGATTGCATACAAGAATCAACGGGGGGATTTCGCATGCATCATTGGGGGAGAAGTAAGACTACTCTACTAAGCAATAAATGAAAGCAATAAAAATTATGAAGAGCATGATCTAGAGCTAAAAGAATAGAGGGCATTCAGGGGTGGTCCCCGATGGCCTTGGAGTGGTCGAGAAGAGAATGAGGGGTGGCCAATGTAGCTTAGGCCGACCCTTGGAGAGAAGTAGGGTTGATCCAGCATCCTGGCATGGTGTCCTCCATGGTGGTGGTAGTGAGCTCGTGGAGGTGGAGTGAGTGGCTAAGTGGAGGTGGCGTGAATGGCACCAATGGAGAGCAATTGCCAAGGGAGTGAATGAATGCCAATGGCCACCCATGGGGTCTTTTTATAGACCCAATGGAAGCTCTCTAGAGAATTATGGAATTCTCTAGAGAGGCCTATGGCGGGAGCTCGTGGGAGAGTGAGAGAGAGAGGGTGGATGGTGGTTTTTAGATCCACCAAATGTGGATCTAAAAATTGAATGGCTCTTGGTTGCTATTTTTGGCAACCAAGGCAACCACACATGGTAGAGAGTTCTAGAGAACTCTAGGCTAGATATTTTTGTGTGGATGGTGTGTGTGGGTGTGTGTGGGTCAAAACTTAGGTGGCTAGGTTGATTAGGTTGGGTTCTAGTGGGTTTAGGTCAAGGTAGGTTTCAAATTAGTGTTATAAACCCTAATTCACTAAGGTAAAGTGCAATTAAACTTAATACAAGTTTAATTATGTGTGTGGAAACTTAATTTAGAGTAAAACAACTTAATTAAGTCAGGTCTAGGTCAATTGGACTCTCACTGAGTCCAATTGGACAGTGTGTGCTGAGATCAGGGCTCAATTGGACTCAATGAGTCCAATTGAATAGGCTGATGGATTTGACTAAGATCCAAGTCAATTAGGTTTAGTGAGGACCTCATTAGGTCCTTAGGGAGGTCTAGAGGTGATGTACTAGGGTTAGGGCACCTTAATTTAGGTTCCTATGGGGTTGGAATTGGGTCTAGGGACCTAGAGATCCAAGATCAAGGCTTAAATCTCAAAAGAGGAATTGGAGAGCAGTATCAGACGTCTAATTATATAATCAGACGTCTTATACTCAAAAATCAGAAGTCCAGACTTGTTGTCTGGACGTCCAATCAGAGTCAGGAAGGATTTCAGGTTCTGTTTTGGGTATTCTGCAGAAATTGGATGTCTGACAAAGTGTCTGGATGTCCAATAACACTGCAGAAGTGGGTTTGAAGTGTGCGGGAGTTGGCTAAGGGTCCTGGACGTCTTAAAACTTATCTGGACGTCCAGAGAAGGGTTGGAACTAGGGTTTTAGGGCTTCCTAAGGTGTTGTGACCTAATCTAAGGGTGGGTAAGGCTTGGGGAAGTCTCTAGGCTATCCTAGGGTTAGGATGGACCTATGCTCTTCACATTTTACTGCTTTATTTCTACTTAATAGAATAGAAAACTTTTAACCCCCTTACATTATTATTCCTACATCTAAACTAGGCCTTTTGCTCCAGCTCTGCTACAACTCCCGTTATTCCTGATCCAGCTTCAGATCCAGCTCCTGATCAGCTTATTCCCTGCAATCGACATAATGCACTTAATCAGCACATTATAGCATTATTTTATGCATAGCTAAAGGAAAGTAGTAAAGATGCAGATAATGCGTATGCATGCATGAATAACCCTAACTTATTCTAAGTCCTAGCCTAATTTAGGTCAATTAAGACCTATGATTGCTGCGCAATCAATGCATAAGCATTACTAGCACCTTTACTGCTTTCTTTTAGCTATGCATAAAATAATGCTATAATGTACTGATTAGGTGTATTATGTCAATTGCAAGTAATAAGCTGATCAGAAGCTAGATCTAAAGTTGGATTTGAAGAATAAAGAATAACTGGTGTTACAGCAGAGCTGGAGTGGAAGACCTAGATTAGATGTAGTAGATAAATAATGTAAGGGAGTTAAGGTATGCTATTCTATTAAGTAGGAATAAAGCAATAAATTGTGAAGAACTTAGGTCCATCCTAGCCCTAGGACAGCCTAGAAGCCTCCCCAAGCCTTAGCCACCCTTAGATTAGGTCACCGCACCCTAGGAAACCCTGAAACCCTAACTCTAGCCTCTATCTAGACGTCCAGATGAGTTATAGGACATCTAGAACCCTTAGCCAACTCCCGCACACCTTAAACCCACTTCTACAATGTTATTGGACGTCTAAACACTTGGTCAGACGTTCAATTTCTGCAGAATATCCAAGACAGAACCTGGAAACCCTCCTGACTCTGATTGGACATCCAGATAACAAGTCTGGACTTTCGATTTTTCACTATAAGATGTTTGACACTATTATTGGATGTCAGAACTACCCTCCAGACCCCGTTTTGAGATTTAAGCCTTGATCTTGGATCTCTAAGTCACTAAACCCAATTCCAACCCCATAGGAACCTAAATTAAGGTGCCCTAACCCTAGTACATCACCTTTAGACCTCCTTAAGGACCTAATTAGGTCCTCACTAAACCTAATTGACTTGGATCTTAGTCAATTCTATCAGCCTATTCAATTGGACTCATTGAGTCCAATTGAGCCTTGCTCTCAACACACACTATCCTAGGACTCAGTGAGAGTCCAATTGACCTAGACCTGACTTAATTGAGTTATTTTACTCTCAATTAAGTTTTCACACACCCAATTAAACTTGTATTAAGTTTAATTGCACTTTACCTTAGTGAATTAGGGTTTACAACCCTAATTTGAGACCTACCTTGACCTAAACCCACTAGAACCTAATGATTGGTCAACTTTTCACTTAGCGTTATAGTATTTAAGTGGTGGAAAAATTGACTAATCAAAAACAATGAAAATAACCACTCGCAGAAGAGCGGGTCGTGTCCACAGGGAGGCAATGATACAATCAATACTTAATTATTTAATGTTATTTCGGATAGTGCGAAATTCCTTTTCAAATTGGACTTAAAATGTGAAAGAAAGTAGGTTTGCAATAACCTAAGAGGTTAAGGGTGTAAGTGCAGTTTTCCCTCACAGAAATCCTCAATAAATTTAGGATGAATTAGTTCAATTTTCATGTGACGTGTACTATAGACAATTATTACTTAAATCAAGTCCAAAATCAATCTTTAAACTAGCCAATATTAATACCATGTAATTAGAAAGAACTGTGAGTGCGTGAATGCAATTCTGCCAGAATATAATATTAATAAAAAAAATGAAATTGCTGGCAATGGCATTGAATGTAATTTGTAATTCAAACAAAAACAGAGCTTTTCCTCTCTCTCTTCCTCGCGCGAGAGAGAGATCCACAGGGGTCGATGCAGGGCTTCAGAGGACGGCGAGGTCGAGAGCTTTCTGACGGTGGCAGCGGCTGCGGTGGAGGTGGCCGGGGGTGGCCGGAGATGAAGAACGCCGGTCTGCTGGCGGGCGGCTGCTCGAGCGGGTGCATGCGCGCGGTTGTGTGCGGGCAGGGCGCGCCTGCAGGTGGCGTGGAGGCGCGCAGGGTGGAGTGCGCAGCCTTGGGTGCGAGCGGCCGCTGTGGCGTGGGGGTGGTGGTCTGCGGTTTGCGTCTTCAGTAGAGAGCGGGCGGAGGCACTGCAGGGATGCGCAAGTGGAGGGTGCTGGGGCGCGCGGTTGTGTGCGGGCAGGTAGAGGGAGCGCCTGCAGGTGGCGTGCAGGCGCGCTGGAGGAGAGGCGCTGGCTTGGGTGCGAGCGCCCGCTGAAGAACTTGGCGTGCGGCGCCTGCTGAGATGATGAGGGCGCTGAAGGGAGGCGAATCTATTGGCAGAAGTGGAGTGCGCCTGTGGGTGAGCTGGGGGATGCACCTGCAGATGGATGGAGGCAGGTGCGCGGGCGAAGTAGGGGCGCTGGCGGGGTGGCAGGAGCGGTGCGCACGCTGCAGGGAGATGGAAGGCGCTGGCGGGCGCGCGATGGTGCGCTAGGGCGCGGCTGCAGAGGTGGCCGTTGGAGAGTTGGAGCGGCTGAAATAGGGAGAGGTGAGGGCGCGAGCGGTGCTTGCACCTGCAGGAGGGGTTTGGTGTGCTTGGTGCTGAAGATGGGCGCCTGGTGGTGAAGGAGTGGGCATGGGCACAGTGCATGCGGTGGAGTTTTTCCCTGCAAGGGGGAAGATTGCTCTTGTGCACACCTCCTCTTCACTTTTAAGTCCTCTCTCTCCCTCAGTGCGCCAATCCAGGGATTTGCAAATCCCTTTCTGTTTTTGGCCGGCCACCATTGGAGAAGATTGGCCCAAAGTCCGGCGGGGGAGGGGGAAAGAATCACGGCTGCGGCTGGATGTGTTGGGGAAATTATCCCCCTACCCTTGTTCTTTCTAGGTTTTATTACCTGCAAATAAAAAGGCATAATCATTACACATTAAGTCATAGAATGTTATAGAATTAAATCATGATGCATATAATTATTCTATAACTTAGTGTATTTATTAAGAAACCTAAATTGTTAAAAGAGAATTACTTAGGCTTTCTATTAGTCCATTAAAATGAACTCATCACCTAACCTAATCAACCTAGGCACCTAAGTTTCGACCCACACACACCATCCACACGAAAAATACCTAGCCTAGAGTTATCTAGAACTCTCTACCATGTGTTGTTGCCTTAGTTGCTAAAATTAGCAACCAAGAGCCATTCAATTTTTAGATCCACATTTGGTGGATCTTAAAACCACTATCCATCCTCTCTCTCTCACTCTCCCACGAGCTCCCACCATAGGCCTCTCTAGAGAATTCCATTATTCTCTAGAGAGCTTCCCTTAGGTCTATAAAAAGACCAAAGGGGTGGCCATTTACACCCATCCACTCTTGGTTCCATTTAGCTTAGTTTCATTCCACATACACTCCACCTCCATGTCCACGAGTAGCTTCACCATGGCTACCACCACCTCCACACCAAGATGCTGGATCACCTCTCCAACCTCTCTCCAAGAGTCGGCCTAAGCACCATTGGCCGCCCCTCCTCTCAACCAACTCAAAGGCCATCGGAGCCACCTCCGAATGCCCTTATTTCTGCTAGACTAGATTATAGTTCTTCTTATATTTACATGCTTTATTTACTGCTTAGTAGTGTAGCTCTATATTCTCCCCCAATGATGCATGCATAATCCCCCCTTAGATTCATGTATGCGATCATTTTCTGTTAGCTAGATTTGTATTTCCAAGCATTCCTCTATAAGCTTTCCATGAGCTTAATACTGTATCCACCATCATGAATTGAATGAATGAAAATACTTATATATATATATATGTGTGTGTGTGTGTGTGTGTGAAAATCACCATGAGCCTATTGCAATATATTTTGTGTGATTAAAGTTGCCTGCTTTTAATTACTATCTTTTGACAACTAGCATGTCGTACATCAATACGTAAATCACCATAAACTAACATGCGATCATAAGTAAGTAGAGCGAAAGAGATCGATTTCAAATTTGCATAAACGCCTCCCAGAGACGAACGACCGGGACTCAAGTCTCGTTACCTTTATAAATATTTTTGTTTGATCGTACTGCGCACTATACTACGACTCTTTTTCTAATCCAACACGCACTATACGATTCCCAACAAAGGAGTCACCGGAGCGAGGCAGAGCAAGAAGAGAAGAAATAGGGCTAGCTTTGGCTCAATTTCTCGCTAAAGAGGAAGGGAATGCCATAGGGGTCCTTTTATAGGCCAGAGGGCGAGATTTCAAGCTTGGAAACCAAACTTTGAAGGCTTGGAAATCACGAAATAGGTTTAGGATTTCCAAGAGTTCGCATGAACTGTTGGACGATATTTGGAAGGCATGACCTATCTCAGATTGAAGAGCAACACCTCAAGAATCTTCCTTTCAAATTTGGAAGGGTTTCACCGTAAAATCAGGGAGAATCTCTTGATTGAAGGTCGACGATTCATGGGTTCACACAGTAATGCCCGAAGGGACATTTTTGTGAAGAAGATGAAGAAGTTAAGGGGATTTTTGTAATAATTTCAAAAGTTGAGGGGTTATTTGAGAGAATAAGAGTTACACTTGGACTAAAATGCAAACTAAGTCGAAATAATCTCAGATTGAGCCCAAATTTTGATACAAACTTAATTTGAACCCAAGGAATCTAATGGTGAAGTTGAATTTTGTTTTTGACCTAGTTTGATTGGGTAATTTATGTAAAAACCCATATTAGGGCAATAGTCTGCTTGTGACTATGTTTTGGGTCAAAATAGGTTCTGATGATCAATTCAAAGATGTTAAACCCTAGAGAAGATTTTTATATGAATTTTAGAGGGCTTATGTGAATTTTATCCTGACCAGAACCTCAGTAGATTAAGTCGGTCTATTTTTAGGGTTTCAGATGTCATTTAATTCTTGAAATACGTGAAAACCCATTTCTGTCTACATGGACCCTCTTATTAGACTTAATGCATATTTGACCATTAGTAACCCCTGAAAAATCCCGTGGTCATTCTGTATTTGTGGATTGCTGGTAAAATTATAAAAATAACCTTTTATTCTTCTTTTCTTCTCAAAACAACTCAACCTACCCAAGAGACCTTCTGATTGATACATAGGAGCTTTTATTAACTTTATCAGATCAAATTAAGCCAGTTATGGCTCATAATGGTGTTCCCATCAATAATGGTGGTTGAAACCACCAATGTTACACTTAATAATCAAACCATCCTCTCAAGCTCAAAGGTCATCAAACACCCCAATTAAATGGTCAGTTCAAGCCACCCAATGGTCTTAATCGATTCATTCCACAGACGGCTTAAGTGCTCAGCTTCTCAAATTTGCCTAATTGTTGGCACAATTTTCGAGAGCAAAACCCCCTCACCTCCCTCTCAGAAATCCTCTCGTCTCTCTCAACTAGACCCAGATGACTGTTCAAACCCAAATCATATTGGTTCAGACCGGCCTAACACAGAGTGGAGGGCCCACACTCACAAGGCGTGGGTGAGTGTGCAGGTGTTTATGAGCGAATTCGTCGTTGTTTAAGAGATGCGTTGTAGTATAGGACAACATCGCTCAAAACAAATAAAATTTATACTCGGACACCTGCACATAGGGTAGGGTAGTAAAGTTCATAACTCAGCAACTCCCATCTATAGGGGGGTTGGGCTTATCTTAGGTGACCCACATTCCAAGGTCAAAGAAATTTCCATCCAAGATGGAATAGTTGGTCCATTCTCATCCTCGGTCAAGTCCATCTTGTTGTAATAGAAAGAAAAAGGAAAAAATAAGCTTTCACTAATGTAATTAGAATCCCAATTATCCTTCCAAAGGTCCCACTCATTTGATCTATTCCAAAAATCTTGGGAATCCAGAGAATAGGTAGAATAGAGAAATTCCATCCACCTAAGTAAAGAACTGTTACAGCTGGGAGCAAATAGGAATTCAATTGTTAATCTCAACAAATAATCTAAATGAGCACATAATTTGAGTCAAAGATATAAGAAATTGTAATCAGAATTAATTCAGAATGATATAGCAACAATGTCAAGTATCAATGTGCAAAAAGAATGGAGTTAAATGGTGATTTGAATGACCAATTACTCCTCACAATCATAGCAAGTAGATGCTCAATATTAATCAAGTTAATTAGCCTGAAACAGAAGAATTGGACGTTTGATGGTAGGATCAGACATCTTAAATGTCTGATTCTACAGTGCTTTTCTCTTCCTTTCTCTTCTTCTCCTTTGTTTGTTTCTTCTCTTTAGTTCTCTACACAGGCTCTTTCTTCCTTTCCTCTTTTTTTTCTCTGCTTCTTGCTCAGGTCTTCTCCTCTTCTTGTTGCCTTGGCCTTCCTTCTTCACGCACAGGGGATTTCTTCTTCAAACGGCTAAGTGTCAGCCATTTATCTTCAGAGAAAAACCCCCCAACCCCCGTGCTCTCTCTCTCTTTCTCTCTTTGGGTTCTTCTCTCCTAAAGCCTTCCACAGTAATGGGTAATCGGGTCTAGAGCGCACCCGGGACCAGGGCTGCCATCATGGGGTAGCAGTCGAGGTGTGCTCGGGTTAGGCGGGTCGGATCGGAGCCAGGCCCACGTGGATAATGTCACGGGCAAAGAGGTGTCGGGTGAGAGGGGTGTAGTGGGACCTCACCCCATGTTTGGAGGCAAAGACCCCCAGGCACTTTTACAATTTATGCGCCTTCAACCGTTCTGCCGCTTTCAATGTAGGACTAAAGGTCCCTTGCTTCTTCCACACACTGGCCGCTGCAGCTGCTTCATCTAATTCCAGTCAAAGGCCCTGTCAAAGGTCCAAATTGGTCTTTGGTTGTGTTCCTGGAGAGATTTCGCGTTGCCTGGAGGCTTCACCTGGAGCTATTATGGCTAGAACATGCTTCAAGCTTCCTTCGAAAATCTGCGGCAATGGCGCGGCACCTGAAACCTGAAACTCAAAAGATGGCCTCTCGACCTCGTCAAAACAACTCAGAAAGCATCGTTGGACGTCGAGGAGTGCAATGGTGGAAGTGGTGGGCTATGAGCGTGTGTAAGGAAGTCTAACAACCTCGAGAAGGGTGGCCAGAGATGGGTCAGTTCAGTGTAGCGGTTGGGTGTGTAATAGGGTGAAATAGGATGGGGGTTTTGTGCAGGTGGATGAGGAGAAGATTATAAGGTGGTTGGCGAGGCGAATGGAGGGGTGTAGCGGCGAATACGCCTCGCCGAAGGTTCGATCGGAGATGGGGAAGACGGAGGTGAGCGAGCATAGTCGGTGATTGAAACAAAAGTTAAATGAGGGGGAAAGAGAGTAGAGAGGAAGAGGAAGTTAAGGACCTAGCTAAGGGATGACGAGGAAGGAGATCCGTGCCGGCTTTGATTGGCTGACGCCAGAGGGGATGAATTCTCCGAAGGGGGACCTTCGAGGAAGCACGGGAAGGAACAACTCCTGATTTGGTCGTCATGAAGAGGACAAAGGAGACGAAGATATTGGCGCTCCCAAGTTGGCGATTGGGAGGCCGGAGACAACGGAGGAAGAGGTTTGCCAGAGCTTGGTTGTTGAGGGGCCGGAGGTAGGGTTAGGAAGAGGTTTTTGGCCCTAAACCTTGCTAAAGAGGTCGACTTGACCTCTGGGATCCATTTATAGGCCATGGGAAGGGGTTTCAAGCTTGGAAACAAGCTTGCAAACTCCATGATTCTCGCGCACGTTTGACATGCGTACCTTCAAAAGGTTCGCATGAGGATTTGGGAAAGACATAAAGCCCAAGGAATGGCTCAAATGGAAGGTGACTTCCCAAGGAATCTTCGGTTCAAATATGGGAGAGATTGATTGAGAATCGAGCGAGAAATCTTCATTTGAAACATGACGGTGAAGGTTCAACCTTCCAAAAATGGTGCGAGGACCTATGTGCAAAGAAGATGACAAAAGATAGGAACCTTTTTAAAAGAATTTTGAAAGTTAAGGGCATGTGTGTGAGATAAAAGAGTCAGACATGACCAAATTACAAACTAGGTCAAGATGATCTCAGATTGGGTCCAAATTTTGCTACAAATCTAATTTGGACCCAAGGAATCCAATGGTGAAGTTAGATTTAGGTTTTGACCAAGTTTAACTGGGTAAATTGTGTAAAAACCAAATTAAGGCAAAAGTCTGTCTGTGGCTCTATTTTGGATCAAGACAGGTTCTAATGGTCAAATTAAAGGTACCAAACCTTGGAGAATATTTTTATATGATTTTTAGAAGGTTTATGTAAATTTTATCCTAATCATAACCTTAGTAGATTAAGCGGGTCTATTTTTAGTGTTTTAGATGTCATTTAATTCCTGAAATGCGTGAAAACTTATTTCTGTCTGCACGGACTCACTTGTTAGACATTTAAGACCATTTGACCTTTATTTAACCCCTAAAAAAATCTGTGATTGTACTGCAATTGAGATGTGCTGTTAAAACTGCAATTTTACCCCTATTTTACTGTATTTCCCTCAAAATGGATTTGTAGTGAATTACGTCTCTCTGGCAGCTAGGTAGGAGCATTTATTCCTTGATTATGACTAATTAAAGCTAGATATGGTTGATGATGATGTTATCATCAGCAGGCATGCAAAGCTCGTGTGTGCGGGCTCGACCCCCCATATGCTAGGTGAACAACTAGCAAGTGCTATTCAATATATACGCGTTTCAAAATTGCAATCCCACGATGTGTGACTAAATGAAGCTTGTTTCCTTCATACGGGTAGCTAAGAAGTGTTCCCGTTAATGCTACTACTGGTGTGCTTCTTTCTCTAATCGCCTGTCACAGGAGCTTCCTTGAAGTGGTCCACAACTGATGGGCTTGGTGGAATGGCCAACGAATGACAGACAACGACGGAGGGAGGCAGCAAAGAACGGCGATGACACTGTCTCCAGCGAAGAAGACCTAAAATAAAATATGGGCTAAAAGCCCTAATCAATACATTCAGGAGGATCGCCATGTCCTAAGGAACACAGTGGTAGTTTTGATTTGGTGAACGGAGGTTGGATAACGTCGAGGTGGTCGGCGAAAGTGTTGGTCGTCCGGCGTACAGATCCATAAGTCAAAAGCCCAAATTTCTTTGGGGCTTTTGATGTACAAATTAAGAGGAAGGTTTTGGCGATAGTGGGGTGTTGTTTGATGAAGTGTGGTGTGCAAGCGACCACGCCAGAGGAGTGGCCAGAAGTAGAGAAGATACGGAGGAAGATGGTGATAGCGTAGCCTAAACTAGATCCTAGGGGCCTAAAACTAACCTAAGAGAAGTGGAGAGTAAGGAACCTAAACTAGTGGACGAAAGAGGGTGAAATTCATGCTGGCTTGCCTTGCCGGACACGAAGGAGACACATTCTCCATTGTAGAGGGACGACGACGACGATGAGGGAGAGAGCCTTAGCTATGGCACACCAGAGGCGGAAGAGGGAGAGGAGGAGTTTAGGTCATCCAATTTGATTGTTGGGCGGCCGGAGGATGGAGGTTGACGGAGCACAAGTCAGAGACGACCGGAGGTAGAGGGGAAGAGGGAGTTTTGGCTGATTCTTAGCTCAGGAAGACATTGAAAAGTCCAAGGGTTTATATAGAACCTATTCCTCTCCTTAATTAACCAATTTAAGAAAGTTTAGACTTGCTTCTAAGTTAGTTTTGAAGTGTGAGAAGCTTGAGTTCGCCGACGATGATGTCAGCCTTGATTGAGCTCGTGAAGTAGCTCAATGGAAAGATGATCTTCTTGCGACCAATCCCTTCAATTTCGGAGCGGTTTGATTGATAAATCAAGGACTCCTTGATTGAATCTTGGCGGTGTTGGGTTCTTTAAGAGTTCCTGTTGTTAATGATGGCAGGGACCTATTTGCAAGAGAGACTAGAAGCTAATGATCTTTTGGTAAGGAAAGTTGGAACCTAGGGGTTTAGATGTGAAAAATAGAGATTTTTAGGACAAAAATGCAAACTAGGTCAAGATGGACTCTGATTGGGCCCAAATTTTGGTGTTAACCTAATTTTGATCTAAGAAATATAATGGTGAACTTAGATTTGGGTTTTGACCACATTTGACTGGGTAAATTACACATAAGCCCAAATAAGGAAAAATTACCATCTGAATCTCTGTTTTTGTCAAAATGGGCTTAGATGGTCAAAGTGAAGGTGATAAAACTCTTAGAATATTTTTCAATGATTTTTAGGAGGTTTATATTTAATTTATCTCGATTATAACCCTTTTAATTTGAGTGGGGCTGATAATTAAGGTTTTTAGTGATATTTTTTTCCTCGCAATGTGTGAAATCCTGATTCAATCAATGTGAGCCCACTTCTTGGATATTTAAGTTCATTTGACCCTGGATTAACACTTTAGTTAATCTACATTAATGATGGGATGGTAAAACAACAAAACTAACCCCGTTTTCTTGTCTTTTTCTCAAATCAATTCCATACAGAATTATGATCCTCAGATGATCATTAAGGAGCATTTTAACACTGGATTCTGACTAATTTAAGTTAGTTATGATGAATGATATTATTACCATCAATAGGGGAGGTTAACTTGGGTTTGTAAATTAGGATAAGATCTCAAAAGGAGGTTAAATGGAGGGTTGAGATAATTTGGGTTACAAATTCAAAGAGGGGCTAGCTTAATGGCTATGGGAAACAAAGTTTAACTTTAGAAAAGATGAGTTAATCTATGACGTAAATTAGGATTTTTTGTCTACAATCCACACCCTTAATTAGTGGTGTGGATTTGGCTATTGTAGACTTTTGCACTGCTAGATTTATTTGGATTCGAGGAGATGTGGTCAAACGAACTCACATGGTGATGAGAACCTCGTCATAAACCCTAAACTAGCAACATCTAACCTAGATTTGTAAGAAAAATCTCCTACATAACTTATAGAAAGGCTTGACTCAGAGAATTCTGAGTTTGTGAAGAAAATAGGAACTAAGGGGTAAAAATGCAATTTCACCAACACAATCTGTAAACAGGGTAACTTAGGGTCCAAACATAGGTCAAACTAACCTAATAAGAAGGAAAGTGGGATGAGTTGATCCAACTAGGGCTACAGCAACTCCAAGGAATTAAATGACATTCTGTAACCCTAAAACAAACCCACTTCAATTCACGAGGTTAGAGGCAAATAAAAAATTGAATAAACCCTCTAAAATTCATATAAAAATAATCTCTAGGGTTTAGAACCTTCAATTTGGCCTTGGGAACCCACTTTGACCTACATTGAGAACCATGCCCAATTAATGATTTAATTTAGGTTTTTATGTAAATTGATCGGTCAAACAAGGTCTGATCTAGAAATAAATTTCACCATTAGAATCCTTAGGTCACATTTAGTCATGCATAAAAACTTGAGCCTAAGAAGAGACCTTCTTGACCGACTTTGCATTTTGGTCCTCATCTATTACTTTTTGACCCTCAACTTTTGAAACCCTCGCATTTTGGCCCTTAAGTCTTCATCGTTCTTTGCATTTAGGTCCTCCCTGCAAAACCCTGAGCAGTGCCATGCTCTAGCGACTTTGCGCAGAGCATGGCACCGCGCAGGGTGAGGGAGGCCCTCTGCCCTTTCAACGGGGTGTTCCCTGCGACGCCTGCTGTCGCAGGGACACCTCCATGATCACTGCTGCAGCCCATACCTTCCGTGCTAATGCGCGGAAGGTATGGGTCCCTACTCCGGCCGTCCTCCGGCGGGGGAGGCACGTCGCCTCCCTCCGCTCACCTCTCCACTTTTGCCTCTATAAAAGCTGCCTCCGCCTGCAGAAGAGGGAAGCTCGGTCCTGACGGAGAAACACCCCCATCTTTCCTCTCTTCCCACTTCGGCAGAAGCCCTCCAGCTCCGGCGATTCTTCCTCCCCCTCCTCGTCGCTCAGCTGCAATACCAGCAGCAAAGCCACCCTCGCCCGCTCTTCCCACATCACGCCATACCCAGCGCGCGCCCTCCCGCTCTCTCCTCGCCGTCGCCCTCTCCCTCTGGGCGTTTTCTTCTTCGGCGACAGTCGATACGACTGCCGCCCTACTCCGGCCCCCTTCGTCCCTACAACTAGGTCAAAACTTCTCCCCACCTCCCCTTCTTTCTTTTCCTCACTATTTTACATTCAATTAAGCCCTCGACCACTCCTGTCCACCGTCACCCCCTTCGTCTCCGGCTACCCTCCGGCGAGATGCCCCCATCGTTCCACAGCCCCACACGCCTCGCCGACCCTCACAGAACCTCCGCCTCATCACCCTGAGCAACCTCCGCTCACCCATTACTGCTCCACACCCCCACCACACTCCCCCGAACAGACCCATTTCTCCAGTCACTGTTCGACCTAGCCCCGCCTCCAGACGCCGCCCCACGACCTGCTACACCCCGTGCCACCTTCGCCGTGCCACGGCGAAGGTCCCCCGCTAGTTTGATTAGGCCGAAGGGCCGTGTTTCTGTCTAACAGGTTCGCTGCTCCAGCCGCCATTAACGACGACTGAAGCAGCTTCGAGGCGAGCTCCAGACCCTGCAGCCCCAGGTTCCCAGGTGCTGCAGGTTGGGGCGAAGTCCGCGAAGACTCCTGCCTCGTCAGTTGGCACCGACACCAGCTGCAGCTGAGGGCGGGTGGAGTCGTCCTGCGGGCGCACGCGAAGACAGCACAGAAGATAGTCCCACATCGTGGGATTTCGAAGCCGCGCACCTGCATAAATTGTAAAAGTGACTAAGGCTTATCGCCTCAGTCACACGGGGTGAGGTCCCTCTCACCCGCTTCACCCGGCCTCGTCTGCGACCACCCCCCGTGGACCTGGCCCGACCCGTATACCCAATCTGCACTCCTCGCCCACCACCGCACGCCGGTGGGCCTGGACCCGGGCGTGAACCCGTACCCGAATACCCGGCTCTGGGAGAGCGATTCTACGAGCAAAATCTGAGAGAGAGAGAGAGAGAGGCGCGGGGGAGGGTAGGATTAGGTTTTTGCTCTGACCAGGCTATGTGAGTGTGCAGGCAGAAGAAGAAGGAGAGAAAGAAGACCGTAGAATAGGAAGGAGAAGAAAAAGAAGGAAGAAGCAGCCAAAGCCTTGGCTGCTCGAAGCAAAGCAGAAGAAGAAGAAGGACTGCAAAAAGAAGAAGAAAGAAGCAGAAGAGGGAGCACCAAGGAAGCACTGTAGTAGATGCTACTTAAGTCGTCTGATTGAGAAATCAGACGACGCTCTGAAGAAAAAGACAAGAAGAAGGAAAGAAGAACAGTCGTCGCAGAAGAAGAAAGAAAGAAAAGAAGAAGAACAGAAGAGAAAGAAAGAAAGAAAAGAAGAAGGAAGAAGACAGAAGAGCTGAAGACGATCAAAGCAAAGAGAAGAGAAGAAAAAGAAGAAGAAGAAAAACTGCAAGAGAGAAAGAAGAGAAGAAAAAGCCAAGAGACCAATCTATCTCTCTCTCTCTCTTATTTTTGTAATAGAAACATTGTACTTCTAGAATTATAAGTTTGCTCCTTGAGTTCGACCTCGAGAAGCCTTTTCTGAGTAAAAATTGAAAATGATGGCGACAACCGTAGCTTATACTATAATGACTATACTATAATAAATACAAAGCACCACGAGTTGCCTGCCTTCACATGGGCACATCCATATTTAAATGCCCCTTTCCCTACTATATGATGGATTCCTTCGCTAATGCTTAATTGACTTCCTTGTTATTTAGGTTTCCCTAGCCAATGAAGAATATTGACAATGATTAAGTAGACATATGAAAGTGCACATCGCGAGCTTAGAGGAGCCTTATTTGGCACTTTGAGAAGTTTTCTTTGTTTTATTGACTTACATGATAATTGACATGCATACAACCATGATACTCTTCTCTTATAATGAAAGTGTATAGTTACCAATTGATGAGAACCTCATCATGAACCCTAACTAGCACATTTTAATCTAATAAAGTGAACAAAAGCTCCTACATAACCTAAGGGAAGGCCTAATTCAGGGAATTGTTAATATGAGAATAGAATATGACACTAGGGGTAAAACTATAATTTTACCATTGCAGTAAATCAACGGGATTTCTAAGGGTCTAGACATAGGTCAAGCGAAGTTAATAAAAAAAAAGTGGGATGGTTTGGTCAGAAAAGGGTTATGACGAAATCTAGGAATTAAATGACATTCTGTAACCTTAAAATAAACCCACTTTAATTCACAAAGTTTTAGGCAATATAAAAATCAACTAAACCCTCTAAAATTCATGGAAAAATATCCCCTAGGATTTAGCACCTTCAATTTGGCCTTTAGAACCTGTTTTGACCTAGATTGGGGTCCATACCCAATTTTTAACCTAATTTAGGTTTTTGTGCAAAATGTCCAGTCAAACATGGTCAAACCAAAAATCCAACTTTACCATTGGATTCCTTAGGTACAAATTAGGTTTATACCAAAATTTGGATCTAAGGGAAGGTCGTCTTGACCCACTTTGCAATTTGGTCCTCAAAAATTACTTTCTGACCGTTAACTTTTTGAAACCCTCGCGATTACCCCGTCAGCTTTCTCGTCTTCTTCTTCACTCCGGTCCCTCTACCATCTGCAGTTGAGGCCATACCTCCGGTGACTTTGCGCGGAGGTTTGCGCCTCACTTGCATGGGGAGTCGCCCCCAGACTTGAAATGGGAGCTCTCTGCGGAGCCCCCTATCGCATGGGCGGCTCCCCATGCCCTGAAACCCACCACACCTCTCGTGCGAACGCACGAGAGGTATGGGTGTCTGACCGACCATCCTTCCGGCATGACTTTCCCGTCGCACTCACATGCCTCCTGGCCGACCTTTGCCTATTTAAGGAGTGGCACACCACGCCGCATCCTTTTAACTCGATTTGGCCTGAGAACCCCCACCAATTCATCTCCTCCCAACTCCGACCGATGACCCAGAGCTTCCGGTGACTCCTCCTTCCCTTTCTCGTCGCTCTGCCACCGTACCAGTGGCAGAGCCAGCTTTGCTGTCCTCCGCCGCACCGCGCCGTACCAGCGGGTGCCCTGCGACCCCCTTCCTCGTCGCCGTCTTCTTCCCCCTGGGCACCTTCATCTCCGACAAAGGCAGGCACCAGCTCCGCCGCCCTCCGCCTTCCCCTTTCGCTCCAACCCTACTAGATAAGTTCTCCTTTCTCCCCTCTCTATTTCCCCCTTGTCAATTGTTATTTTCAACCCCTCGACAGTCGTCAACCACCACCATCATCCACACCTCCGGTAGACCACCAGCGAGGTGACCTCGCCATTCCACTCCTCCATCCACCTCGCCAAACCCCTCAAAAGCTCCACCATCACTCCCTGATCATTTCCCTCCTCTTCATTGACCGCGCCACCCACTGGAACCTCCCCCCGAACACACCCACCTGCATACACACAGAGTGCCCTAGGCACACACGCACAGGCGTCTTCACGCCACGCTGACCCCCGAGCCACCTTCGCCGTGCTCTGGCGAAGCCTGCCGAGCATTCTGATATGGCCGCAAGGCCGTGTTTGTGTTTTCAGGTCCAGAGCCACCACCTCCATTGACGCTGAGTTTAGAGCAAGCTTGCAAGCAGCTCTGGATCTCACCAGCTCCAGGAGAGACCCCCAGGCAGTGCGGAATTGAGTCGCGCATGCATCCAGGCCTCTGATTGGCGTTAAGGGACTCTGCAGCCTCGCCAATTGAGGAGACCTTCTATTGCAGGCGAGCGCACAACAAAGGTGGGAACGTTTAGTCCCACCTCGATAACTGACAAACAGGAGGAGGCGCTTAAATTGAATTTGTGAAATAGGCTTATCGCCTCCTACTACATGGTGTGAGGTCCCTCGCCCACTCACGGCCTCGTCTGCGACCCCACGCTATGCGGACCTGGTCTTGACCCACTTACCCATGCACATGTCGCCCACCACCGCACGCCAGTGGGCCTGGTCTTGGGCGCGTATACCCAACCCGATAACCCGGCTGGCTCTGGGAGAGCTGTGACCTGAGCGAGAAATAGAGAGAGAGAGACGTGGGAAGGGTAGGGGTAGGTTTTGCTTAACCATGTACTTATGAAGGGAAGAAGAAGAGGAAGAGGAGAAGAAGAGGCCAACTGTAGGAGAAGAAGAGGCTGAGGACTTAGTTGCAAGAGCAGGAGCTGAAGAAGAAGAACGCACAGGGCAGAAGGAAAGGAAGAAAAAGAAGAAGGCAAAAGCAGGAGCTGAAGAGGAAGAAAGAGCCAAAGAAGAAGAGAAGCAAAGAGAAGGAGGAAGCTGCCGCAAAGAGGAAGACCAAGAAAAAGAAGAGGAAGAAAGAGCCAAAGAAGAAGAGAAGCAAAGAGAAGGAGGAAGTTGTCGCAAAGAGGAAGACCAAGAAAAAGAAGAGAAGAAGAAAAAGCCAAGGAAGAAAAAGAAGAAGCAGCAGCAACAACAGCCAAAGAGAAGAAAGGAAGAAGAAGAAGAAGACGTGCACTGTAGCAGTTGCCACTTAAGGCGTCTGAGTCATAGAATCAGACGTCTGAAGACAGAGAGAAGAGCAAAGAAGAGAGGAGAGAAGAAAAAGAGAAGAAGAATTCTATTTCCTTCTCTCTAGTTTTTTTTGTAAAATAGTATATTATTAAGAATTGTGAGTTTTCTATTTCTAAAAGACCGAATTGCTCCCTGAGTTCAACCTCAGAATATTTATGAAATTTTGAGTAATAAACTAAATTAAATTGATGATAAAAACAACCATCACCATTGCCGTTAAGAAGGTGTATGTCGTTGAGATACACCCAACCCTAGAGATGTGTAAGTAATCTAGGAACATAACCTATTGTGTCACATGATCCGGAGCATACAAAGCATAGTTTTTGCATCCTAGCATCATATCACACGCAAAAGACACCTTCAAACCACATCTAACCAAAGCACATGCAAAAGCTTCCCACAGAAATCTAGGGTTATATTATGCCTTGAGCAAGGTGGAGCCCGTCCCTTGTAGGCAAAAGACACCATTGTAATTCCCTAGACGGAGGGGGTGAGATCAAGCGTGATACAAAAGTAATGTGGAAAATAATATAATAATCACACAAAAGCTAATCTTACAAGCACAAAGTATTTTTTAGGTGGAAACCCAAACCTAAGTAAAAACCACCACCTAAACCTCTCGGTTTAGGATGTTCTGATCGACCTAGTCAATCAAATTCACTAACTGAATTAATTAAACAAGGGTAGTTCAACCTCTTACAATCGCGCTACTTTATACCCAAGTGTAGCGTAACCCTAAATCCCTTCTCTTCACGAGGAGTATTTTGTCTCGCAATGGAAACGGGAATTCGCAAACCCAACCAAAAGAAAAATTGCAACAGTTCTATAGAGCCTAAATAAGTACATATAAAATCTAGCTACTATAGGCAAAAGGAACTTCCCTTAGTCAGAAGTATGTAGGTGTGATCACAGTAAAGTTTTAGTGCTCTCAGAATTTGTTGAATAGGGCTTGGAGAGCAAGATCACTTTTCTATCTCTTCTTGGACACAATATGAGTGGAAGTAGTATTCTCCAAGTGTATATTACAAAGGAAGGGTCCTCCTCTATTTATAAAGGCCCTAAAAAGGGTTTAGAAGGCCTTGGAAGGCTTCCATAGCCGTTGGAAATAAATTACAAAAGATTAGGCCAAAATCCCAATGAAATCAGGGTCATTTATGATTCTGATAGGGTTATCAAACGTCTGGTATTAAGGTCAGATGTTTGGGTTATCGTTTGATTTAAGGATTGATCGTCTGATCTAGAAGAGTGGAAGATCTGAATTGGGTTAGATCAAGACGGACGTCTAAGAATCACTTTTAAGATGTCTGGTAAGATAATCTGACGTCTAATTCTAGATGGGTTGCTTCCTGTTTTCATCAGATCGAAACGGGGATCAAGTGACTTGTTGCACAGACAACAAGTCGGACGCTGGCAAGATGTTAGGTCATCTGGAAAGGCAATCCTCTATGGGAATGGATTTCCCGAGAAGCTTAACGGCTAAAACCTTTGACAAAGTGATTTGGGTCAGATCTTCGCCTAACGTCAATTTATCAAACGTTACCGTGTCTGGGATGCTCTACGGATGTAAGAAAGTGTTATAGAATTAATTATAGGGTAATCTCCAAGGATTATCTGCTAACAGTTCAATGGTCCTATTGTTGGACGTTTGTCAATGGTATCTGGCGTCTCCTAAAACATCTGGACTATAGGCTGATCATCTGAAATCAATGGATAGAATGCACTAAGTCCAGCCTAAGTGCTTGGACGTCTGAACAAATGGTCAGACGTCTTAAAGTCACAGATCAGACGTCTTAAGTCCAGATTAGATGTCAGATCAGGTTGTTTGAAACCTATTTTGGTTTTCTGATTTTTCTAATTGTTTGTCTAATAGTCCTAGTGAGGTGTAAGGTTTCCTAGGACTAAGGTAAGGTACTTTGGACTATTTACATGAATCTAAGAAATAAAACAAGCAAAATACAAGATAAATGAATACATGAAAAAATGAATCTATCATATTCTCCTTGATCTTCATGCTTTCACTCCACGTGAAGCAACTTCTCCTCCATCAAGCTCCTTCAATCCACCATGGACGTGACCTTGAGCTCCTTCACACCTGTATCCATTTGCATTATCTTGAAACTTATAAACTCAAATGCAAATGTTAAATCACAAATGTTTTGTTATCATCAAAATTAACGATCATGGTGCCCTTGCATCAACATCCACCTCCCCCTTCAGTTAAAAGACCACATGAGTTGAAATAATGTGTTCTTTTTGGCGTGTTGATCGTTAAGGAAATAAGGGACACCTGTTCTCTAATTTAAGGGCAATCATGCTTCCATGGTTTTGGTGATTGTTGTGGCTGTGTGGGCAATGGATGCTTGTTTCACTTGTTGATACAGACACATATATCTAGGTTAAAATGACTATTCATGCATGTTCCTAGGCTTAGATTTGCACTTCACGATATAAATATTGCATAACATGCATCATTGTGCATTTAGAGTAGTTGTATATATTTTGTGTTAATTAGGTTCTTTTTATGGTCAGGAGAGGAGATGATTTATTTCAGGACCTTGGATGGACGATCAGACCATACGGATTTGATTAATACGACGATCGGAGTCTAACGCCTCCGAAATCGTCCAGATCGGAGTCCCGTAGCATCACATGAAGCCCGAGGAAGATCAACGGTTAGGGGGGCAATGAGACATCCATACAGGTTTCAGATGGAAAATCCGACCATACGGATGGATCCGGAGCGACGATCTCAGTCCGAAAACATTAGAATCATCCCAATCGGAGCACCGGGGCACCCTTTACAAAAGAAAGAAGAATGGACGGCCTAGGTGGCACCACGTGGCGCCATCCAGGCCGCCCAACGTCGGCCAGTAGCAGTAGCACGCGCGCACAGCCGTAGCCGCGCGCAGCGCCCCGCGCACAGCCGCAGCCGCGCGCAATGCACCACGCGCAGCAACAGCGCACGCGCACAGCTGCCGCTGCGCGCAGCAGTAGCGCAACGCATGCCGCACGCGCGTGCGCGAGGTGTGGGGAGCACAAGGCACGTGATGCGCGCCAGCGGGGCAGGTGCGGATCTCCAGTGACTCTTGCAGCTGTCACTAATGGTCAGCGCACGCCAGCAAGTGGATTTGAAGGGCGGATCTTCAGCGACAGCTGCAGCGACATTTATGGACGTCAGTAATGACCCAGAAGCGAATTTGTTCTTCCTCCTCCACTATAAAAGGACCTACCCACCACCATTCCAAAGCATCTCTTCCTTTCTTCCTCTCACCACCTCCAAGGCTCTAGAGAGAGCTTGTCCCAAGCCCGGGATGCTCCTCTAGAGTAAAACCAAGTAGTTTTCCGTCCTCTCACCCCCCTTCGTGGAGCATCCCGTGGCCGTCCTCTCACCGCCCTTCGAGAAGAAGATCCACGTCGCAACGTCGTCCTACCCCATCCTCTGTCCTCCGGCTCCGTCCTCCTTCGTCCCGCTCCTCATCACCTTCCTCCAGGCGACGTCAAAGCGAGTCGTCCTCCGAGCAACCGTCGAGGGGGATTTCTCTCACCTTATTTTATCTTTTTATGCTTTCATAGTGTAAATCTTTCCTGCTTTCATAGTTGTAACAAACAATTCTTGATAAATAGATGTTTGTTTCTCTCTCTCTATCTCTTTCTCATATATATATTCTTGCAAGTAGATTAGCTAGAACTCATCAACCTGATCTCTTGCCTGCTAAAAACCAAAAAAATTAGAAAAGATAAAAACGACCAAAAACAAATAAAATCGAAGCGCGGTTTTCAATTAAAGTAAACGTCACATCCCTATGTTCGACCCGGGACTCCCTTAGAGTTTCAATATAAATTTTATCTGATCGACGTGTTTTGCAACTATGACGACAGGTTACTTGTAACCCCTGTTTCTAACACGCGAAGCACGCACAACCATTTTGACGCCGTTGCCGGGGTGGCAACGGAATTTACTTTATTATTTATTGCGTTTCTTTGCATTTACATAGCATTAACCCTACTTGTCTTTGATCTACTGTCTTGCAGGTACCCTAGCATGGAGATCCAAGTGCGATAGACCGAAGTAAAGTGTAGGTAGAGTGTTTTGTAAGTATCCCCCACACCACCCCCACCGTAGTTTTCATTCCATAACCAAATAACTCAAACCCAAATCAACTTAAGTGCTTTTTATGAACCCTAGGATAGATTTGGTTGTTTGTTTGCCACTTCCACTCACCTCGCCATCCATATAAATAAAAAAATAAAAATAAAAAAGTGTTATCCGATTGTGGGATTTTTTTGAAAACTACACACCTAACACCTACAACTTCTTATCCTAAGGCGCACAATCACTTTGATTCTACCACTTAACCGGGATCTGACCTGTGGACTCGGTACACTTCAACTAAATACACATGAGTAGAAATCTGAATAGGTTAAAAATTCTTGTGTGCCTAAACTAAGTGGTGCAATAGGCCAATTGATTGAGCTGTTTGGGCCGCACCACTCAATCTAAAACTAATCCATCAAGTAGCTTGCCACTTAGGGTTGATTCTTAGGGCTGAACTAGGCACTCCACATTATTTTTGATTTTTAAAGGAACATATCATCACCCGTGCTTTCAAAATAGAACACATCATCGAATAACCTTGTTTGGGAACCTTGGTTGTGCACGCACACACATTTTAACTAATCATTAAGGGCACAACCCATTTAAAGGGCCCATCACATTCCTGAAGCACCATTGTCCCAAGCCTAACTAAAATTGATTAGACGTTGGCCCTAAGGACTGGTTCGCTCGTTGGGATCCAGATTGAGATTATTCATGATTAACCTGCTTATACTAGTCAATCTGATGTCTAGCTAGGGAAGTAGCGTCAAACGACCGCGGCTGGGGGGTACACTAGGAACCGGAGGCGCAAGCCAAGGGAAGAACCTTCTCCCCAGTCCCTCCTTCTAACTAGTTGGATTGCCTGGACATAAGTAGAGTAAATTGTCTATAATCTTAGGACGGATTCTAAGAGTCTGTAGACCTTTAGGCTACCCAAACTAAGGACAAGCTTGTATTTTTGTATTGCAGGGCTCCTTTCACTTCTGATTTCCCTCCTTACTTCACCATGTACCCTTCCACATCCTACACACATTTTACATCCTACCCTCCTACCACCACTTATCCCCAAGATGATTATTATCCCGACTTGACTTATAATTACCCATCCACTAGCCAGGATGACTTTGATTGGGGATATGAATTTGGACCTCAGTGTCCAGGGCCTAACCTTGGACAACAAGACTATGATTATTATCCTTCCCAGAGCTATAATGATTATGGATCTCCATCCTTTGATGACCAAACCAACCCGATCTACAATCAAGAAGGATATAATAATTATAACACCTACCCTCCCCAGTATTCCATTGAAAATAGGTCATCACCCTTCTTTGAACAATCCAAGACGACCTACTACCAGGGAGGAACTCGAGAACATCAACATCTTGACTCCCCTAGATTTAATCTGAACCCACCCAAACCTAAACCAAACCAGTCGGTGCAGGTGAACCAGATCCAGGATAGGGTGTTGGCTAATTTGAGGAACACTATACAATCTTTAGAAGCTCAGCCAACACCATGCACTGAAGCACTGGAGCTTATGATCAAAATGATTGATGAACTTAATAGTTCTTTATTGGATTTGCTCCAAAGTGTTAGGGATAAGGACTTGGGTGAGTTCCTTCTTGGGAAAATGTCGAGGTTGAGGATGAAATTTGTGGTTGCACTAGTCAAATCTTGGGATGATTTTCAAGATGAACCCCCTTCAGGAGAGCCAATGTCTGAACCCGCTTAGGCGCCTGTCAGGGGGGATACATTTTCTGAGACTGGGGATGACCAGGATGGGCTTGAGAAACCATTTGAGGATGAACCGATTGATTCACCCGAGATCCCCAAGCTAGGGAGAGAGGAAAAATATGTCTTCACGAACCATGAAATGACATATGATTTTGAGACATATATAAATGAGGATCATCAATTCTTTGACTCTGAGGGTGAAGAATCTTTTGGCGAAGTCTCACTTGAACTTAAGGAAGAGGATTTTAGTGAGACAAATGGGCTTGAGGAATCTGGCAAACCAGTTGATAGCCCAATTATTGAAGATTTGGATTTAGTTGGGGTTAACTTGGAGGATCCTAATCTTGATGGTTCAATCAGTGACCCCAGTCCTCATCTGCACCCTGAAGAGATGACTTCTGAGATCTTTGTGCCCAAGTCGATCTTGATTCAGCCACGATTTTTGGACTTGGGCGAATCATATGGGGTGAATAATATGCTAGAGGTCCCGAAGCCTAAGCCATTGATGTTGGAGGATAGAATTGTTGAAATAAAGATTTGGGAGGCTAATTCTGAGGGAAGTTTGATTTTGGATCTAAGGGTACCTATTGACTTAAAATCACCTACTTTCTACCAGGACCCTTACGATATCTTTCACGTGCAACCCAAGCTTGAAATAACTGATTATTTTTCTGAGCTATATGTTAAGTGGACAACAACACCTATTGAACCATCTTTACCCGTTGTTCGACACTTTGGTCTTGGGTTGCACACCACTAAACTGTAGGCCCGGCCCCACAAACACAACAACCTTCGGTTCTGGGTGATTTTCATCCAAAACCTGAGAACCACTCGACCCTGGGGCATGGGTCTGCACCATAATCTCGTCTACGTCTGTGGACATCTTCTGCTGGCAGGTTTCAGGATCAATATTTTGATTTTGATTCTGAACCACACTTGTGAATTCTCAATCTCTTCTTTGTATGTATGCTATGCCTAGCTGAAGGCATTAAACTTAGCACGTGTGTATACACCCTTCTCTCTACGGAGCTGACCAGATTTTCACGACACTCCGGTGATGTTCTGTTTACTCTACCCTTCTCATGTCTTTATTTTTACAATGAGGACATTGCATCATTTAGGCATGGGGGGGTGGATAATCAATTCCTGAAATCATCATGTTAACTCCGTAGAATTTCTTTTAGTTTCTTATAAAATTAAAAAAAAATGAAAATTAAAAAAAAAGAAAGAAATTAGGAAAAGAGAACTTAGGCATTTAGAAGTTATTAACTCTAGGAAATGATACAAGAGGACCTAAACACTTAGACTCTTCAGGTCTTCGGGCTTAATTAGCCTGGGTGTCCACTCGAATGTGGACTTAGTCTCGAGTCCTCGCCAATTAAAATTCATTTTAAGTTGGTAAATAAATTGGGATGATAAGTATACGACTTATCAACCTGCCCTCTGATTTGGGGGGATTTTAAGGCTAAGCATCTACACACTATTCGCACTGACTCACTTTTTGGCGGTTTTTACGGAAATTGGGTAGCTAATGGATCGACTTGGGTGGTATGGTTGGCAAGTTTTCGGTGGTAACAGCTCATCGGTAGGTTGTCTAGAGCCCAGCCACAAGACCGTTTTCGCTGTATTGCCTTTAGGTAAATCTTAGATTAGGAAAGCCACCTACTTATAAAAAAAAAAAGAAAAAAAATAAGAAAAAAAAAGAAAAAGAAAGAAAGAAAGAAAAAATAAAAATAAATAAAACCACACTTCACCGCACGAGTATGCCTGGCAAGTTATCGGTGGTAACAGCTCATCGGCCGGTTGTCCAGAACCCAGCTCACAAACAAATAAATGCACAATAATTCCCAAAACACTTAGGGAAGAAGCAGGGAAGTAGAATAAACCGGGGAGATATACACTGGGTTCGCCCTTGTGTTGACCCCATAAATAAAAGTAGGGAAAAAGCTACCGATCGTAAAGATAAACCTTTAGGCAAGGTCACCTAGGGTCGTAGAAACCCGAAGTCCGTTTTAACGGTAGTTTTGTGAGTCTATCACTTTTTCACAAAGATGCTTAGTGCTTAGAGTCCTTTTCGAGTCTTGGGTGGGTCGGGTAGCCGTAAAAAATTATCCTGGAACTCTCAAACTCCAAAAATACAAAAAAATTAGAAAAAAAGAAAAAATAAAAAAATGTATCTTCCCTTTTCAAATAAGACGAGGACTTGGGCGGTCTGCATTCTGGCAGACACCTAGGTACTGTTTAGTCTTCGTAGTTTAGAACCTTAGTTGAAATTTTCTATTGTTAGTAAACAACATAGGCCTAAGTGATCTAGCCCTAATTTTGATTTTATACATAGCATGTAGTTTAATTTTGCTAGGGACTAGCAAAAAATAGGCATGGGGGTATGATATAGACACATCTATCTAGGTTAAAATGCCTATTCATGCATGTTCCTAGGCTTAGATTTGCACTTTATGTTATAAATATTGCATAACATGCATCATTGTGCATTTAGAGTAGTTGTATATATTTTGTGTTAATTAGGTTCTTTTTATGGTCAGGAGAGGAGATGATTTATTTCAGGGCCTTGGATGGACGATCAGACCATACAGATCTGATTAATACGACGATCGGAGTCTAACGCCTCCGAAATCGTCCAGATCGGAGTCCCGTAGCATCACATGAAGCCTGAGGAAGATCAACGGTCAGGGGGGCAATGCAACATCCATACAGGTTTCAGATGGAAAATCCAACCATATGGATGGATCCGGAGCGACGATCGCAGTCCGAAAACATTAGAATCATCCCAATCGAAGCACTGGGGCACCCTTTACAAAAGAAAGAAGAATGGACGGCTTAGGTGGTGCCACGTGGCGCCATCCAGGCCACCCAACGTCGGCCAGCAGCAGTAGCGTGCGCGCACAGCCGCAGCCGCGTGCAGCGCCCCGCGCACAGCCGCAGTCGCGCGCAGCAACAGCGCACGCGCACAGCTGCCGCTGCGCGCAGCAGCAGCGCAACGCATGCCACGCGCACGTGCGCGAGGTGTAGGGAGCACAAGGCACGTGATGCGTGCCAGCGGGGCAGGTGCCAGTGGGGCGGGTGCGGATCTCCAGTGATGCTTGCAGTTGTCACTAATGGTCAACGTACGCCAGCAAGTGGATTTGAAGGGTAGATCTTCAGCGACAGCTGCAACGACATTTATGGACATCAGTAATGACCCAGAAGCGAATTTGTTCTTCCTCCTCCACTATAAAAGGACCTACCCACCACCATTCCAAAGCATCTCTTCCTTTCTTCCTGTAACGACCCGACTCCCGAGTCCCTACGAGACACGAGAACCGGACCGACTCGACTAATCCCAAGACCTAGTCGTCAAACGAGGAAGTAACCAAAAGAGCAGTAAAATAAACCACATTCAGCATGAATATAACTAACAGTAAGAAAGTACAGCAGTAAGGAAAGAAACTACTACAGTAGATACCATCACAACAGTAGAACAATATTTATCATATAACATGAACTGCAGGTAAAGAAAGTACAGCGGAAACAAGAACTACTCACTATAACAGAAATAAAAGAGGTACAAAAGACTGTGGTAAACTCTACTGGACCCTACTCGGCCTAGTGTCCTCTGCAACCGCTGACCCTGGCTGCTCAACACCAGGTCCTGAAAAAGGTAACGAGTGTAACACGTCAGCAAAACGCTGAGTAGAATGGCAACTAAAACTAAAGACAACAGTAGAGTGTACAGTATCTGTTATGTTCTATTACTTTCTTTATTTACATCTTTCAATTGTCTCACTATTTCATTTATTTCTCAGATCTTTTACTTGATCTCGAATGTTCCTCGTGGGAACGATCTTGATTGCAGTCTTTTCCAAAAAGTAGAAGTAGCACGTGGTGCTCTCCTGGCCGGGAGAGTCCCCCGTGGTGATCCTACCCTCAGTCAACTGCCCCAAGGTCACTGACAGACGTAACGGTGACTACGGCATGCGCGATAAATGCACAGGTAGCTAACCCGTACTGGCACGCGGTCAGTCGTTTCCGTTAACGGGTGCGCCCAAAGCACAGCACGGAACCAGTACAGGGCAGAGCCCTCTCAGTAACAGGGGTCCAACCCCTCCACAGTAACCAAACCGGGGCCTTGCCCCTCCACAATCTGTGCACCCTCGCCTGACTATCCTGGTTTGCCCCAGCGGGCCTAACAAGTCGGTGTGGGAGGCTAGCAGAACCCCGGGGCCCATGGGGTAGCTAGTACCTCCCTACACTAGTAGCTCTCCTCGGTACTACGTACGCGAGGGCCAACAAGTCGGTACAGAGTGGCCAGTCCTAACCCCGGGTCCCTGGGGCAGCTGGCTCCGCTCTACACTAAACAGGGGGACAGTCGCTCTCCTTGGTACTCCGTACTCAAGGGCCAGCTCACTTCCCCAATACTATTCCATTCACTTTCCAGGAGTTCTACTCCTACTTCCCCGTAGGGTTCCATCCTTTTTATTCAAACATCCAGGTTTCACTTTCCAGTTTCACATTTTTACAACCCATGTTCTCAACCACGTTATTTATTCACAACAGGCAGCTGTTAATTCAAATTACAGGCAGCTTTATATCTCTTTCCATTTTCCAAAACTGCAGTATTATACATTCCACTAGTTTTCCCATCCTAGGATTCATGCCATATCCTAGGATCTATCATACAATCTAGTTTTCCAGTCCTAGGATTCATGCAACACCTGGGAGCTATCATTCCATCTATTTCTCATTCCTAGGATTCATGCAATGTCCTAGGTTCTATTTATGGTTTCATACTTTAACAGATTTTAATAATAAACTTAAGCCACTCTACCAAGTACAACGGGAGTAATGGGGGCGTGATCGGGAACCCCGCGTGCCTCTGCGACTCCCAAGACTGCAACTGAACGAGGTCCTATCACAAGGATCAAACACAAGGAGTGTCTCAAAACAGTGTATAGCTACTGTAGACGGGTAGAGGAATTAATTCTGAAAAGAACGCAACTCAAATCGCGGAAAATGGAGCCCGAACGGGCCCTAAACGGGTCGAAAAGATGATACTGTGCAAAATCAGACGTCTGGAACTTCTTCCAGACGTCTTAAAAAGTGGATCAGAGAATTACCTGTTCAGCGTGGTTTCCCAGACGTCCAGAAGTCTGAGGGGACGTCTGGCCTATCTCCCAGACGTCCTATGGTCACCCCGGACGTCTGGAGGTCAATCCCGCCGTCTGGTACAACTTCCAGACGTCTGATTCGCAAAGGATGGCGAATCAGCGAGCCTGCGCACAGCCAACTCCCTCCCTCAGTACGGTCAGTCGACAGGAAGGAAGAAGAAAGCGGAGTACTCACCTTTCAGACGTCTGTATGATCTTACAGACGTCTCCCTCACCGTCTGGCTATCAACCCAGACGTCTGATTCTGGAAATTTTTCCAGAATCAGGGCGCCACTCGGCCTCCGCTCGCGATGCCGCCCGCGTCACACCTCGCGCGTCTACTGCTCAGACCGCAGCAGGTCCCTCTTCGCGTCGTTCCGCGCCCCCCTACGCCCTCCACCGGCCGGCCAAGCCGCTCCGGCGAGCTCGCCCTCACGGAAGAGCTCCGTCCTCGCACGCCGCACCTCCTCCGCGCTCACTGCGGCCGCCGCTGCTGCCCTCGCGCTTGCTCGCTCTCGCGCACAGGAAGGAGAAGAGGAAGGGGACGGTGGAGACGACGGGAGGGGAGGCGTGGCCTTTTAAGGCCGCGCGAGGAGGAGGGAGAGAGTGCGTGGCAGGTCTGCAGCCGCAGAGAGAGAGGGAAAAAGAGAGAGAGAGAGGAATCGCGGGTCTGCGCGCACAGGCGCGCAGACGAATCTCTCGTGCGAAAAATAACTATTTTCCAGACGTCTGGAAACGATCCCAGACGTCTGGTCAGACGTCTGGGCCACCTCCCAGACGTCTGGGGCACGCGTTCGTAACACTTCCTCTCACCACCTCCAAGGCTCTAGAGAGAGCTTGTCCCAAGCCCGGGATGCTCCTCTAGAGTAAAACCAAGTAGTTTTCCGTCCTCTCACCCCCCTTCGTGGAGCATCCCGTGGCCGTCCTCTCACCGCCCTTCGGGAAGAAGATCCACGCCGCGATGTCGTCCTACCCCATCCTCTGTCCTCCGGCTCCGTCCTCCTTCGTCTAGCTCCTCACCACCTTCCTCCAAGCGACGTCAGAGCGAGTCGTCCTCCGAGCAACCGTCGAGGGGGATTTCTCTCACCTCATTTTATCTTTTTATGCTTTCATAGTGTAGATTTTTCCTGCTTTCATAGTTGTAACAAACAATTCTTGATAAATAGATGTTTGTTTCTCTCTCTCTATCTCTTTCTCATATATATATTCTTGCAAGTAGATTAGCTAGAACTCATCAACCTGATCTCTTGCCTGCTAAAAACCAAAAAAATTAGAAAAGATAAAAATGACCAAAAACAAATAAAATCGAAGCGCGATTTTCAATTAAAGTAAACGTCGCCTCCCTGTGTTCGACCCGGGACTCCCTTAGAGTTTCGGTATAAATTTTATCTGATCGATGTGTTTTGCAACTACGACGACAGGTTACTTGTAACCCCTGTTTCTAACACGCAAAGCACGCACGACCACTTGTCATTGGGTGATTGCGCAGCAATCATAGGTCTAATCTACCTGAATTAAATTAGATCCTAGCTTAACCTAGGAATAATGCATGCATAAGTATCATATTTTACATCATAGTTTATTTGTTAGCATTATGAATAATAATGTTATATTATGTTCTAATTGAAAGGTAATAATAATTGTAGGTAATTCAGGGCCGCAAATGGTGAATCCGACCGTACGGATCTGTTTAGAACGATGATGGGAGTCCAATGCTTCCAAGATCGTCATGATTGGATTTCCATAGCATCCTATGCAGTCTGCGGAAGAGCAAAGGCCAAGAAGCAAGGTGATGAAAATCTAAACATCAGACACCAAATTCGACCACACGGATGGATCCAGATCAACGATTGCAGTCCAACGGTGTAAAAATCAACTCGATCGAAGCCCTACAGTACTATCTACAAAGCAAAGATGGACGACCATGATGGTGTCATGTGGTGCCATCATAGCCGCCTAAGGCTGTTGTCCCCAACCATTGAAGCATATGATATGGGCTTTGTGGGCTGTTGGACCGCCAATCCAACGGCCACAAGAGTGCCACGTCGCCCTCCTCACCGCACATTCATCAAAGAGAAGTCCATCACAGCCGTTGGATCTCCATCCAATGGCTGAGGGCAGCTGAGTAAAGAAGAAGAAACGTGACCATCCGTGCATTTAGCCCGTTGGTTAACATGCTCGTACAAGAGCAAGCAACGCACACTCGAATCGCGCGGAGCAGAAATTGGCAAGGCGATGGGGCGCAGACGAAATTGGAGCGTCTGAACTTCAATCAGCAGCATAGGATGGGACGCGTGGTGCACAGACGAGCACTGGATGAGGCGGTGCGGTGTACGTGCAAATGCACACACGTGTCCATGCACAGTTGCACGTGCAAATCAAAAGGCAATGCGGGCACATTTTTAAGCCATCCAATCGTAAGATCAGACGACCGAGAATCAAGCACGAGCGTGCGCATTTTGAATTGCGAAGGCAGTGGGACGTGTGGGCGCCCAGCCACGTGATCACAATATGAAGGCGCTGAGTGCGCCACGTGGCTAGATTTGGTGAAGTGTGCGTGTTGAAGGCATTATGGAGGCTATTTTGAGGCGAAATCAGAGCCATTGATCTCTTGATCAATGGATCTGATTCATCCAAGGCCATTGCATGAATTGGATGGCCAAATACCAACCTTGCCCCTCATTTTGGCTATAAAAAGGACCTTAGAGCCCCCATATGAAGGCATCTCCTTCATCTCTCCCTCCAGACTCCCTCTGAAGCATCCATCAAGACCACATTGGTGCACTGCTGCTACTCTCCCCAACCTCTCCAAAGGCCACAAGGACAACCCTTGATATCTTTGTTCTAGTAGCTTAGATAGTCAATTTTAATTCTAGTTCTAGTTGCAACTCATGATAAAAAATTACCTAAATTGCTTTAAATCTATTATGATTAGTATTTAGTTATAATTAGTTCTAAATCAGTGTTAAAATCTAATCATGTTTTGCCTCCTTAAGTTCAATCGAATCTCACAATCTTGTTATAATTTATTTGTTTTGACGTATTTTTACACTATATTACGATGTATCTATCCTTGAAATGTGAATTTATGTCCAAACATTGGGTATCAATCAATTTTACAAGAAATCATACATATGCATGCATACATGCATACAATACTTTTTGTTTGGTTCTTCGGTTGCAAATGCCTTTCAAAACCTCATTAAGTAGTGTTAAAAACCTATATGTTGTAATGCTTTGTAGAAGCCTTTCTATTGCGATATTAATGTCTCCTTGGGCATCTCATTTTCGGGGTCTTTAATTCTCTAACTTGCCCTTATCTCGAGAATTGATGAAGAAGAAAAAATTACCATTTTTAGGTAAAAAGTGTGAGTTTCAGCATATATTGTCCCGTGGGGAAATGAGTAAACATGATGTGTTCTAATTTTTAAGAATTAAAGTCACAACAGCTAGATAGAATCAATTCGATCTGGTCTTACAAGTTCTTGGTAGGTATTATAATTAAAAATATAAGTAGGAAAATATATGTTGTAATATATTTTGGAACACGTAGTCTTCACTTACATTCTCATTCAAAATATATTAATTGAAAATAAAAATACATAAATAAAAAATAATTTTTTACTTAAAAAATAATTTTTCACATATAAAAATTAATTTTTACCAATAAAAAATCAAAACACATTTGTTAAACTACCACATCTAGTGATCAATCATATTCTCTTACTTCTTACTAAATACATTATAATATACATTTCTTTACTTTTAACTATAATTAATTACGTTCAGAAAATGTGCCATCACCATAAATTCTCACTTTATTTGAGCAAGAACAAACCACAGAGCAGATCATGTAGATTTTTTTTGTTGGAATAAACATTCTATTAAAATGGGAAGAACTCGATATAAAGGATGCACCCCATAGGAAAAGGGAGAGAAAAGAAGCCTACTCTGGAAAGGGGAGAAATTACGCCCCATTGAAATGGGGGAATGTCAAAACATAAAAAAATAAAACAAGAAACAAAGGAGAAAGGAAAAGAAGTGTCTAGAGGTTGGGAATCGGACGATCTCCCACAAGGAAAGCAACCCCACACTCATTGATACGGCAAAACGCTAACGAGATAAAATCTCAAAGGTTGTACTAATGAGAAAATCGAGTAAATCGACCTCTGACTCACGTTAGACATCTCAACTATGATAAATACAGGATCATACATGGTCCCTAACAAGGCAACCTAATCTAAAAAAACCAAAGAAAAAGAAGGGATCAATCCCACACTACAACAGAGCCACCAACCGACCGCCGACCTTCGATCACAAGCATCTACACCACAGACACCCACAACTACCGCCATAGAGGATTGCCGTCGCAACTTGATGACATGCGATCGCCCACCATCACCAAGACGACCTAACCACCATCGGCCAACACAATGTATCCGCATAACCACGTGACCACACATCCCCACCATGCGGCACGCCACGCAACCACATGTTCACACCAAGTCGACCTCCGCACATGCAGATGAAACATGATATTTCAATGCATGAAAGTGCACTTTCCAGTTCATCCTTCAAATTTCTGCATTCTTTTGTACAATATGCGGAACTAATTTGGATAAAAGACGAGCTCAACATCTACGTTAGCAAGAAATAAAGGAAAGAAAAGAAAGGAAATTTTTTATTCTTCCTTTTTAAGAATGGAGAAGTTATTTTAGCTGCGCGCTCCTCCTGCAATCCCCAATCTTTATTTCAATCGAAGTCAAATGAGCTTCGGTCGTTTATGATCATTGATCTAATTCTTTTTTTTTTTATACGAACCTTAAAATATGAGTTTCTGTTCAAATGTAATTATAGTAAAATAATTTAGAAGTCGGTGATTTAGTTTCATAAAAAAAAGATGTACGACTAAGTAGTAATATGTACTTTTGAATTTCACAAACTTTTTATGAAATATATAAGAAGAACCTTTACTATGTTTTTTCTATGATTGCGTAAGAAATAAATAGTTAGTTTAATCTGAGTATTTATAAAATGCACTACTTCTGATCATGAATTTCATGAGATTTCTCACGATCTCTCGATTTAATTATTAATAAAATTCAATTTAGTAACCGTAAAACAATCATTAACGTAAATATTGATGTAACCATTGTATATTTCAACTTCGAATCCATTGATGGGTATCGAATCCTTAAGCGAGCATGGGTTGCTAGATCAGGTTGGCTCTATCAAGATGCCGATCAGTCGAAACCGTCAAGGTGCCAGATCGAGGCCAAATCAAATCCGCTAAGATACTGCAATTTATGAATAAATTTTTTCTCCCTCATCCCCGATTTTTTCAAACAATTAAAAGACAATAATTACAAGAAAGGGAGGCGTTTCCAAATGGTCGACGAAGTACATCTTCGACAAAGTGGCCAATTTCTAAAGTTTATTTTATTGTAATCTCTTGCCTACCGTGGAAGATTTCCTCCTCTTGGTATACAGGAGTAATAAATAGAGTTGTCATTAAAAGATGCTACAGTAAGGTTTTATTTCATGAGTAGAATAAATTTGTAGAATAAGTTAAAGAAGTAAAATAAATAATATAATAATCTATTATATTTTAATTGGATAAGAGTTTAGAGTTTCAGTTAAATGTCTGTCTAGATGTCTGGATATGTACCTAGATGTTTGAAAGTGGGAAATTTTGTATTTCGTTTTGCGCTCTGCGTGCGAACATGCAGAAACCCACTCTCTCTCCTTCACCCCTCACCCGAATCCTAACTCCCCTCCTATATAAACCCCTCACCTCTTCCTCCTTCACCCCTCACACCACTCCAACCACCACCACCTCCACCTTCTCTTGCGACAGCCACGTCCCCCTCCCGTCTCTGCTACAGTCGCGGCGAGGAAGGAGAGCTACCGGCGAGGGGAAAGCAAGGAGGAGAGAGAGCGAGAGAGTGCGAAGGAGTGAGAGCGGGTGAGGAGGACAACGGCTGTGTGAGCTCGGTGGAGCTCGAGGAGTTGTGGGAGAGAGGAGGACGCTGGTGAGGAACTGCTCAAGCTCCTGCAGCTGCTAGAGCTGCCGCTGCGGGCGGAGGTGCATGCGGGGCAAGTTGCGAGGAGGTTCTGGTATTGGAAATTTTCCAATATCAGATGTCTAGAGTGAAGTCCAGATGACTAGAGAGGCACCAGGGCCTCCGAAGCTGAGGCCGGACGTCTGAAACCGCAATATCGCGAGGTACGTACCTTTATGCGCTGCTTTCCGCCATGTAGAGGATTTCAGCACAGGAGTTGTTGGGCTAAAACCCTGCCTGCGCTTTCATACACAAGTGAAGGCTTTGGGAAGGCATGCGGTACACTTTCCCAAGCACTTTTGGACATCTGATCATGTCGCCAGACGTTCAAAGGTACTTCCAGACGACTGGAGACCTTGTTCGACGTCTGGAACAACCCCTAGACGATCGCAGAGGGAGTTTGGATGTCTGAATTAGCTGCAGGAAACACAAGGTGAGATCTGACGTCTTTTAAGACGTCTCGGACTGTTAAGACCTGTGCTATTTGAGCCTTTTAAGACATCTGGACTGTGGGTCAGACTTTGGTCAGACATCTGGACACCTTCCCAGACGTATGGAAATCAAAATTTTTGGGTACGAGCTCGCGTCTACGCGCGGGCTGCACGCAGATAATACCCCCTTCATTTTTCCTCCTTCTTCTCTCTCTTCCCTCGCCTCCAAGAAAACCCTAACCCCAACCTTATAAAACCCCCCTCCTCTCTCGTTCTCCTCACTTCTCAGCCACTAGCCACCTTCCTCTCTTCTTCCCCAGAGCGAGCGAGAGCACGAGAGCAGCGTAGAGGAGGAGCGGCGTGAGAAGGAGAGAATGGGGTGAGCTCGCAAGCTCGCGTGGGAGCTCATCGGTGAGCTCACGACTAGAGCGGTGCGTGCGTGAGGAGGAGTGCGTCGGGGAGGTCCTCCTCGACACTGTTGGAGCCAGAGCTGCAGGCGAGGGGGCACGGCGCGGCTACGTGTGGCACGAGAGCAACGGAAGCAGGTTCTGGTTCTGGATTTTTCCCAAAATCAGACGTCTGGAGCGATGTCCAGACGACGGAGTGGACGTCTGAAGGCGATTCCAACCATCTGAGGAGAGGGCTTCGCGAAGGTACGTCCTCTTTGCAGATACGGCCATGCAAACCACTCCGCTGCTAACCTGTTGAATGCCTTTTTTAGAAGATTTGGTGGATTTTATGCAGGAGTTGCTTCGGGAAGGCACGGGACACGTCCTCCCACGCATTTCAGACGTCTGGGAGACGTACCAGACGGCTAGAAGCACTTCCAGACGTCCGGAGAGGTGGTCAGATGACTGGAGCTGGGTCCAGACGGTTCAGAAGAATTCCTGGATGTTTGGGGTGGACGTAGAGACTGAGGTATGATACTGAACAACTTTAAGACGTTTGGAAGTTGTTCTAAACGTTTGATTTGAGTTAGAAACCTTATTTTTGACCCGTTTAGGGTCCATTTGAGGTTCGTTTCCCGCAAATAAGATACCGACGTGTTCCTTGCGAGTTCCTCTACTTGATAGAAGGTTTTCTATACTGTTCTGAATGTTCCTTTGTGACTGTTCCTTGTTATATGACTTCATTCCGTTGCCTGTTCGGGGCTTGCTGAGGCACGTGAGCCTGCCGTTCAGGCCCCTAATACTCCTGGGTTTACTAGTAGAGTGGCTTCCCCTAATTTAATTACAAATCTGAATGCATGTGTAGAATGAATGATTAGAACCTAGGACATGGCATGAATCCTAGGACGAGAACTACTGGAAATGTATTTATTGGATGATTGAATTGCAATCTTGAATGAGTAGATAGAAATTATAACAACTGCCTGTAATTGAATAATAGCTGCCTGTGAAATATGAAGTACTTGTGCTAGCTAACTGTTGTATGTAACTTTCCTGTTGTATACGTTAAATGACATAATACGAGCTGCATACATATAATTTGAGAATGGTAATGTGAATGATGGAAATACGAGCTACCTGTGTATAACCTGAGTATGGAAATGTGAACGATAGAAATACAAGTTGCATGTGTATAACCTGAGAATGGAAACAGAAATGATGAAACTTGGTATGGCATGGCCTAAAGAATATGATCATGAACCCTACGGGGAATTAGGAATTAAGCTCCTAGAAATAAATGGGATGGATCTGGAAATGTGTTGGGAAGTGTGCTGGCCCTTGAGTACGTGGTACCAAGGGGAGCACATGTTACCTCTTAGTGTAGAGGGGAGCTTGCTGCCTTCGAGTTGAGACCTGGGGTGGGTTTGGCCACTTTGCATCGATTCTTTGACCCTTATGTATACCGTACCAGGGAGAGCTACTAGTGTAAGGAGAGAGCTAGCCACCCTGCGGGACCTGGGGTTTAGCTAGCCACCCTACACCGACTTGTTAGGTCCATTGGGCAAACCAGGGTAGTCAGGCGAGGGTGCGCTGACTGTGGAGGGGCGAGACCCCTGTTTGGTTACTGAGGGGCTAGACCCCTGTTACTGAGAGGGCTAGGCCCTATACTATTCCGTGCTGTACTTTGGGCGCACTCGTTAGTGGAAACGACTGACCGCGTGCCAGTGCGGGATAGCTACCCGTGCTCTTATCCTATGTGCCGTAGTCACCGTTACGTCTGTCCGTGACCTTGGGATGGTTGACTGAGTGTAGGATCACCATGGGGAACTCTCCCGGCCAGGAGAGCACCACGTGTGCCTTCTACTCTTCGGAAAAGACTGCAATCAAAATCGTTCCCACGAGGAACATTCGAGATCAAGAAAGAAATCTGATAAATAAACCAATGGGTGAAAAGGAATAAATTGTGAAATAATGAAATTAGAAAACAAGAGCTACCTGTCCACTTTTACTGCTTTAGTTAGTTGGTTGCCACTCTACTCAGCGTTCGCTGACTTTGTGTACTCATAACTCTTTTCAGGTCCAAGTGTTGAGTAGCCCGAGTCTACAGCTGCGGAGGGTGCTGGGCCTAGTAGAGCCCAGTAGCTGTAGTTTCTCTTGTTGTACTCTTTTGTAGTAGTGAGTAGACTCTTGTATCTTTAGTTTTGTACTCTTACATTCTGTACTTTATATTCTTGTACCTGGTTACTTTTCTATTGTTGTGGTGGTATGTATTGTAGTAGTTTTCACTTCTTTATTACTGTAGTTTTGTTACTGTTAGTTGCTTAGCATAGTGAATGTGGTTTACTTTCTTGCTTTTTGGTTACTTTCTTGTTGGACGACTCGGTCTTGGGATCAGTCGAATCGGTCCGATCTCGTGTCCTGTAGGGATTTGGGAACCGGGTCGTAACAAGATGGTATCAGAGTAAAGTCGTCCCGAGAAGTGAACCAACTAGCCTGAGAATAGCCAATTCACGTGCTTGTAACTAGAGTAACCACTACAACGTACCTTTTGACATTTGTTCTGAGATTCTTTGGCCGAATGTTCGTTAGAATTGACGTCTTCTTGTTCTATTGTTCGCGTCTCCTCGCAGGAGATGCCTCGACGTAGAGCCATTGAGGCGGGCCGCGGACCCGACCGTGGACGGGGTCGGAGGGGTGGACATGCTGAGCCCGACGTTTCAGGGGACCAGCCACTTCTTCCGGGCATTCAGGCCCAGGACCTCGCCCAGTTGATACGGGAGATTGTACGAGAGGAGCTCCACCCGCCTCCACGGGTGCCTCTCCCTGGGGACGTGGAGGGGGAGTCCTCTATGGGACCATGAGACAGATGCAGGGTTGGACGTGGGGGAGGGGGTGGTTCTCCATCGCCCCCACCGCACTCTGACACTTTCGAGCACGAGCCCTCCCTGCCTGGAGGCGTGCCCGTTTCCCCACTTCAACGACATTACGAGCTTTTCGGTCAGTTCCGAAAGCTAAAGCCCCCCTCCTTCAAGGGGGATGAGGACCCAACCAAGGCGGAGGATTGGTTAGAGTAGATCGAGAAGGTGTTCGACACCCTTCGCCCCCTTGCGGAGTGCCATGTGACCTTTGCCACGTACCAGCTAGAGAGCGCGGCACAGAGGTGGTGGGGGGCAGTCAGAGGTTAGGAGAGGGCAGAGCCGACGTGGGACCAGTTTGTGACCCTCTTTTTCTAGCAGTACTTCCCGCAGACATGGCAGGATCAGAGAAGGCGGGAGTTCCACACTCTCCGCCAGGGGACAATGACTGTGAGCATGTACCGTACTCATTTCTGGAGCTGTCTCGTTTCGCTGCGACAGCTGTGGCTACTGAGGAGGAGTGCCTGTGGAGGTTCATCAAGGGGTCCGCCCTGCTATTCAGGGGTATGTCAAACCCCTGAAGCTGTCCACATTCTCGAGAGTGGTGGAGGCAACTATGACATATGAGGAGACCAACCCAGCCGCATGTGACACTGACAGTGGACGGAAGAGGCCCTACCAACCAGACTATTCATAGGGTCGGCGAGAGAGGAGGCATGCGGCACCCGCAGGAGAGCCGTCACGCTTTGCGGGGTCGTCAGTGACCTTTGGGGGCCCCCGACAGGGGCCAGCTGCTAGTACTAGACCCCTGCCCAGCCATCAACAGGGACCTACCGAGGGCGGGAGTCGAGTTCCCCTTTGCTACCAGTGTGGCCAGCCAGGCCACATCAGGTGGGACTGCCTGTCTAGGGCTGGAGGTCAGCAGAAGCTCCTCGCACCGAGCGCTGGAGGACGAGCAGGAGGCCATGGTTCCCAGGTGCGTGGGGGAGGTCAGCAGTCATAGGGAGGGTATCGGCCAGCGGCTACCTGTCCGGCGCAGAGTGTGGCTGCTTCGTCCGCACCGAGAGGTGAGGGGCATATCAACGCCTTGACACACAGAGACGCCAGAGCTTCAAGTTTAGTGGTGGCAGGTATGGTTACAGTTTCCGGCAGATTAATTTACAAACTTTTTGATTCAGGTGCCACACACTCGTTTGCTGCTACTAGTTTTGCTGTCAGTTTGGGATAGGACTGTGTGTTGTTAAAGGATCCTTTTGTGATCAGAGGTCCGGGTGGTCAGCTATTTGTAGCTGAGGAGGTTTACATAGACTGTGAGGTCAGTGTTGGGGGACACAGCCTCCCCGCTGACCTGATTGTGATACCATTGGAGGACTATGGCATGATTCTGGGGATGGACTAGTTGTCTGCTTACCACGCTTTGGTGGACTATTTTGAGAGGAAGATTGACGTGCGCTCGTGCGTGTGTGTTAAGAAGTGTCGTTACAGTCGCACTTGCAACACTGGTTTTAAAGTAAAGAAACAGAGGTGAGTCCGAGTGACGGTCTCAGGGAGGCGTGAAAATCGGATTTTTCTTATCACGTGTTGTCACGGAAAGTGCGGAGTTTTGCTTGCGAAAGGTGTGGTTGAAAAGCAAGAGAGAGATAGAGAGAGAGAGAGAGAGGGAGAGATTAGGGTTAGAGTTGTTTCTTGCTTGATCATGCAACTTAAACAGGCAATAAAGTAAACACTGAACGGAAAGTAACTTCATTCATCATGCAGCTTTAGTTTGCAGCTTATAACATTAAACACATGCTTAAACAAAAGTAAAGGAAAGCTTAAAAGAGAGGAAGAGACAGAGAGAGAGGAGAGCGGCGAGGTAGCCACGGCGGTGGAGAAGGTTCCATCGGTGGCTGTTACGAACGTGGCATCAAACGGATTTTAAGACATCTGGGAAGTGGCCCAGATGTCTGTCCAGAGGTCTGGAACCCTTCCCAGACGTCTGGTAATAAATTTTTTCGACGTACCGGGTTGCGTCTGCGCGCGTGTGCGCGTAGACTGCTCCCGCCGCCTTCGTTTTCTTTTTCCTCTCTCTTCCTGCAGATGCGCCGCTTCTCTTCTCTCTCTCCTCACGCTGCCTTATATATAAACCCTCGCCCTCTCCCTCACCCTCATCTCCTTCGCCTTTCTCTTCCCCTTCTCCCTGCCAGCGAGAGCGCGAGCGAGCGAGTGAGCGGCGGCGGCGGCAGCGGCCATGGCGAGCGTGCGGGAAGTAGGGTTGCGAGAGGATGGAAGAAGCTCGACCGCGAGGGTGCGAGCTTGCCGGGGCAGCTAGAGCCGGCCGGCGGGGGAGCGGCGGGCGTGGGGTGTCGCGGAGGGGCTGCTGCAGCTCGGGCAGCAGGCGGACGAGGCGCGGCGCGGCCATGCGTCGCGGGCGGAGAGAGAACTAGGTCCTGATTCTGGGAAAATTTCCCAGAATCAGACGTCTGGACTTACGTCCAGACAATGCCAAAGCCGTCTGGAGGACGGTCCCGACGTCTGACAGGTACGATATTTCTTATCTTCTCCTTTTTTTCACGTGTACGACCATGCAGCCGTCTGCAACGTTCTTCTGCGCTTCGTCGTGCTGAGAGCAGGTGTGTGTGTGTGCGCAGGTTCTACTCAGGAGGGCGCGAGGGCTCGCCATCCCACGTGAATTAGACGTCTGGCCACAGTGCCAGACGATGGAGAGAACCTCCAGACGTCCGGGGTGACAATCGGACGTTTGGAAACCAAGGCCAGACGTTCCAGCGGGCGTCTGGACGTCTGAAGGACTACGCAAATTGAGGTACGACCTGATCCATCTTTTAAGACATCTAGAAGAGGTTCCAGACATCTGATTTTGGACAGATTCGTCGTTTTTGACCCGTTTAGGGCCCGTTCGGAGTCCGTTTTCCACGTTTCGAGTTGCGTTCTTTCCAGAATTAATTCCTCTATCCGTTTACAGTAATTGTATACTGTTCTGAGAAACTTTTTGTGATTGATCCTTGTGTTAGGACCCCGTTCCGTTGCAGTCTTGGGGGTTGCGGAGGTGGGCGGGATTGCCGATCACGTCCCCAGTATTCCCGGTTTCGCTGGTAGAGTGCCTTTTTAATTTATTTAACAAAATTTGTTACAATTATGAAACAATTAATAAAGTCTAGGGAATTGCATGAACTCTAGGACTGAGAAATTAGATTGAATGATAGATCCTAGGGTATTGCACGAATCCTAGGATTGAAAAACTAGATTTGAATGATAGATCCTAGGGTACGGCATGAATCCTAGGATGGGAAAACTAGTTGAATATATAAATATTGCAGTCTTGGAAAGGTAGAAAGGAAATGATAACTGCTTGTAAATTGATTAACAGCTGCCTGTTATGAATGAATAAATACGATTAAGAACATGGGTTATATAAATATAAAGTTGGAAAGGTGAAACCCAAAATGGCTAAATAAAAAGAACATGAACACTACGGGGAATTAGGAGTAGAACTCCTGGAAAGAGAATGGAATGGAACTGAGAAAGTAAACGCGAAAGTGTGTTGTCTCTTGGGTACGTGGAACCAAAGAGAGCACGTATTACCTCCTAATGTAGAGGGGAGCTTGCCGCCCTCAGGTTGAGACCGGGGTGGGTTTGGCCACTTTACACCGACTTGCTAGCCCTCGCGTATGCAGTACCGAGGAGAGCTACTAGTGTAGGGAGAGCACTAGCTGCCCCACGAGCCCTGGGGTTCTACTAGCTCTCCTACACCGACTTGTTAGGCCCACTGGGCAAACCAGGGTAGTCAGGCGAGGTTGCGCGGACTGTGAAGGGGTTGGACCCCTGTTACTGAGAAGGCTCTGCCCTATACTGGTTCCGCACTGTGCTTTGGGCGCGCCCGTTAACGGAAACGACTGACCGCGTGCCAGTGCAGGGTAACTACCCGTGCGCTTATCACGCGTGCCGTAGTCACCGTTACATCTATCAGCGACCTTGGGGTGGTTGACTGAGGGTAGGACCACCACGGGGGACTCTCTCGGCCAGGAGAGCACCACATGTTACTTCTACTTTTCGGAAAAGACTACAATCAAGATCGTTCCCACGAGGAACATTCAAGATCAAGAGAAGGATCTGAGAAATAAATCAATAGTGAATAAATAGAAAGACATAAATAAAGAAAGTAAAATATAACAGCTACTATACACTCTACTGCTTCCTTAACTTTAGTTGCCACTCTACTCAGCGTTTCGCTAACGTGTTACCCTCGTTACTTTTTTCATGACCAGGTGTTGAGCAGCTAGAGTGAGTGGCTGCAAAGGACGCTGGGCCTAGTAGGGTCCAGTAGGGTTACCGGTAGTACTTTCTGTACTTTTCTTGCACTGTAGTGAGTAGTTTTTTTTTTTTTACTCCCTGTACTTTCTTTATTGAAAATTTTATGTGATGTACATGTATATTTCCCTTCTGTTGTGGTGGTGCATACTGTAGTTTTTCCTTTCTTTACTGCTGTATTTTGTTACTGCTTGTTATATACATGGTGAATGTGGTTTATTTTACTGTTCTTTTGGTTACTTCTCATTGGACGACTGAGTCTTGGGATTAGTCGAGTTGGACCGATTCTCGTGTCTCGTAGGGATTCGGGAATCGGGTCGTTACAAGATGGTGTCAGAGTAAAGTCGTCCCAAGAAGTGAACCAACTGACTGAAAAATAACCAAATTCACGTGTCTGTAACTAGAGTAGCCACCACAATGTTCTTTTGGCATTATCTCTTAGATATTGTTACGAACGTGGCATCAGACGGATTTTAAGACGTATGGGAAGTGGACCAGACGTCTGTCCAGACATCTGGAACCCTTTCGAAACGTCTGGTAATAAATTTTTTCGGCGTACCGGGTTGCGTTTGGGCGCGTGCGCGCGCAGACTACACATGCCGCCTTCGTCTTCTTTTTCCTCTCTCTTCCTGCAGACGCGCCGCTTCTCTTCTCTCTCTCCCCGCGTTGCCTTATATATAAACCCTCGCCCTCTCCCTCACCCTCATATCCTCCGCCTTTCTCTTCCCCTTCTCCCTGCCAGTGAGAGCGCGAGCGAGCGAGTGAGCGGCGGCGGCAGCAGTGGCCGAGGTCGGCAAGGTGGGCGTGTTGCGGCTGACGTCTCAGTGGACCAGCCACTGCTCCCGGCCATTCAGGCCCAGGACCTCGCCCAGCTAATATGGGATATAGTGCGAGAGGAGCTCTACCCACTGCCCCGAGCGCCTCCCCCTGGGGCTGCGAAGGGGGAGTCCACTGTGGGACCGCGTGACGGGCGCGACACTAGACGCGGGGGAGGGGATGGGCCACCACCGCCCCCACCTTCCTCCGACACTTCTGTGCACGAGGCACCTTTACCTGGAGGTGCACCAGCATCTCCATTGCAGCGCCACTTCGAGCTTTTCGGGCAGTTCCGGAAGCTGAAGCCCCCCTCCTTTAAGGGGGATGAGGACCTGACCGAGGCGGAGGACTGGCTCGAGCAGATCGAGAAGGTTTTCGATGCCCTTCGCCCCCCGGTGGAGTGTTGCGTGGCCTTTGCCACGTACCAGCTGGAGAGTGCGGCACACAGGTGGTGGAGGGCGGTCAGGGGACAGGAGAGGGACGAGCCGACCTGGGACCGGTTCGTCACCCTCTTCTGTGAGCAGTACTTTCCCCTGACGTGGCAGGACCAGAGGAGGCGGGAGTTCCACACTCTTCGCCAAGGGACAATGACCGTGAGCACGTACCGCACGCGTTTTCTGGAGATGTCCCGCTTCGCCGCGACAGCCGTAGCCACTGAGGAGGAGCGCCTTTGGAGGTTCACCGAAGGGCTCCGGCCTGCGATTCGGGGGTATGTCAAACCCCTGAAGCTGCCTATGTTCTCGAGGGTGGTGGAGGCAGCTATGACCTACGAGGAGACCAACCCGTCCGCGCGAGATGCCGACAGCGGGCGGAAGAGGCCCTACCAGCCAGACTTTTCACAGGGCCTGCGAGAGAGGAGACACGTGGCGTTCGCAGGAGAGCCGTCACGTTTTGCAGGGCCATCAGTGGCCTATGGGGGCCCTCGACAGGGGCCAGTTGCCAGCACCGGACCCCCACCCAACCGACAGCAGGGACCCACTGAGGGTGAGAGTCGGGTTCCCCTCTGTTACCAGTGTGGCCAGCCGAGCCACATCAGGAGGAACTGCCCGTCTAGGGCAGGAGGTCAGCAGATACTTCCCGCGTCGAGCACTGGAGGGCGAGCAGGAGGACAAGGGTTCCAGGCGCGAGGAGGAGGACAGCAGTCACGAGGAGGGTACCGGCTAGCAGCTACCCGTCTGACGTAGAGTGTGGCTGCTTCGTCCGCACCTAGGGCTGAGGGGCGTATCAACGCCCTGACACACAGGGATGCCAGAGATTCGGGATCAGTGGTGGCAAGTATGGTTTCAGTTTCTGGCAGACTCGTTTACACGCTTTCAATTCCGACGCTACGCACTCGTTTATCGCAGCCAGTTTCACAGTTAGTTTGGGCCAGGATTACATGCTGTTAGAGGATCCGTTCGTGATCAGAGGTCCGAGTGGTCAGCTGTTTGTAGCTGAGGAGATGTACACGGATTGCGAGGTCAGTATTGGGGGACATAGCCTTCCCGGTGACCTGATTATGATATAGATGGAGGACTTTGGCGTGATTCTGGGGATGGACTGACTGTCTGCTTACCACGCTTTGGTGGACTGTTTTGAGAGGAAGATCGTCTTTTCCATACCGGAGTTTCCTTCTTTCGAGTTCCACGATCAGCCAGTGGATGGAGGCTTCAGGTGCATTTCTGCACTTTGGGCGGCGAGACTTTTGAGCCAAGGGTGTGAGGGCTTCCTAGCTTGTGTGGTGGCAGAGCCCAGCCCTATGGCAGACTTCTAGAGTATCCCGGTGGTCAAAGAATACCCCGACGTGTTCCCAGACGAGTTGCCAAGACTACCGCCCGAGCGGGAGATCGAGTTTGAGATCTCACTAGTACCAGGGACCAGCCCCATCTCCACTGCACCATACAGGATGGCACCGCTTGAACTGCGAGAACTCAAGTCTCAGTTGCAGGATCTGTTGGAGAAGGGCTTTCTGAGGCCCAGTGTGTCTCCATGGGGAGCCCCGGTACTGTTTGTAAAGAAGAAGGATGGTACCCTACGCTTTTGCGTGAGCTACCGACAGCTAAATAGGGTCACCATCAAGAACAGATATCCGCTGCCGAGGATCGATGACTTGTTTGACCAGTTGCGAGGTGCCACTGTATCCTCCAAGATCGACTTGAGGTCTGGATACAACCAGTTGAGGATCAGGGAGGCAGACGTCTCCAAGATAGCTTTTCGCACCCGGTACGGACACTACGAGTTTTTGGTCATACCGTTTGGGCTGACCAATGCCCCCGCTACCTTCATGGATCTGATGAACCGGGTGTTTAGACCGTACTTGGACCAGTTCGTGGTGGTATTCATTGATGATGTGCTCATCTATTCTCGAGATCAGACGCAGCACGGACAGCACTTGCGGATGGTTTTGGACACACTGAGATGACGTAGGCTGTACGCCAAATACAGCAAGTGCGAGTTCTGGTTGAGGGAGGTGACCTTCTTAGGTCATGTGATCTCTGGGGATGGCTTGGCGGTGGACCCAGCCAAGGTCGAGGCAGTGCTCAGGTGGAAGAGACCGCGTACGGTTACTGAGATCCGCAGTTTCTTGGGACTGGCAGGCTATTACAGACGGTTTATCAGGGGCTTTTCGCAGATTGCACGTCCTATGACACAGTTGACCTGGAAGGATGTGCCCTTCACTTGGACAGATGCCTATGAGGCGTGTTTTCAGGAGCTGAGGGAGAGGGTGACTTCGACTCCCATGCTCACCAACCCCGATAGTAGTGGCGGGCTCGTTGTGTACACGGACGCCTTTTGCAGGGGTTAGGGGGTGTGCTCATGCAGAGGGGTCACATTGTCGCTTACGCTTCGTGGCAACTGAAGCCCCATGAGCATCGCTACCCTACCCACGATCTGGAGCTGGCAGCTGTTGTCTTCGCGCTGAAGACCTGGAGGCACTACTTGTACGGTGAGACCTTCGAGATTTTCACAGATCACAAGAGCCTAAAATACCTTTTTGGTCAGAAGGAGCTCAACATGAGACAGAGACGTTGGTTGTAGCTCTTGAAGGACTATGACTGCAACATTTCCTACCATCCGGGAAAAGCCAACGTGGTGGTGGACGTCTTGAGCCGGAAGGCGCCCGCACACTTGGCCAGTTTACAGGTATAGAGTTGGAGCCTTTTGGAGGAGATGTGCAGTTGGCAACCCCTAGAGTTATGGGGGCACTGTAGGGCAGTGCCTGTGACACGACAGACGAGGCCAGAGCTGATAGATCGCATCATCACAGGACAGATGGCAGACCCGTACTTGCAGTCTTTGCGCGACAGAGTATTGTTAGGAGACCCGAGGGACTTCTCTTTCACAGACCAGGTGCTGCGCCTGAGGGGACGTGATGAGAGCCTCATCATGAGCCATAACTAGTTCATTTTGACCCAATAAAGAAGATAAAAGCTCCTACATAACCTAGAAGAAGGCCTAACTGAAGGAACAAGTGCTCTGAGAAGAAAACATGAAATAAAGGTTAAAACTGTAATTTTACCATTGCAGTACATAAACAGGATTTCTCAGAGGCAAAACATAGGTCAAATGGTATAAATGAGATAAAAAGAGGGTTGAGTCAATCAGAAATGGGTTCATGTGCAATTTAGGAATTAAATGACACCTGGTAACCCTAAAACAGACCCGCTTCAATTAACAAGGTTCCGATCAGGATAAAAATCGAGTAAACCCTCTAAAAATCATGTAAAAACATCCTCTAGGGTTTAGAACACTTACTTTGGCCTTTGGAACTTAGTCTGACCTAGACTAGGGTCCTAGCTCCTCAATTAACCTAATTTGGGTTTTTACGTAAAATGTCCAGTCAAACGAGGTCAAACCTGAAATCCAACTTCTCCATTGGATTCCTTAGGTCAAAATTAGGTTTATACCAAATTTAGACCTAAGGGGAGGTCATCTTGACCTACTTTGCAATTTAGTACACCCAAATCACAAATAGGTCCCTATCTTTTGAATATCCTTGCAAAGAGCCCCCCAAGTTCTTCGCTCCCTTTGCAATCCGGTCCTGCCGGCATTGTTAGGGAAGAACCGAGCTCTAGCGAGGTTCAGAGAGGGATTGCTCTCTAATCCCTCAGAGATTCCCTCCCAGAAATGGAAGGGGGATTCTCTGAGGAATTCCCTTCCTTATAAAGCCAATTACAATCGCTGGTGTGAACCCAATCTCTCGTGCGAACGCACGAGAGATTTGGGTATCCACCTTCCTTTCAACTCTGGCAAGTCGGCAGACCTAATTGCGCGCTCTCCACGCGCTGATAGGAGAGGCCAGCACCTATAAAACACCCCCCAGACCCTGCCGCAGAAGGCGAGCTTGATTTGGCCGAGTGTCCACCCCCAATTCGTCTCCTCCTGCCCGGCCAAAAGTCCCAGCAAGCTCCGGCGAGCCCCCCTCCCCTCCCTCTTAGCTCTGCCACAAAACCAGTGGCAGAGTTAGCTTCCTGACTTCCCTCCGCATCGCGCAATACCCGCGCACGCCGCCTCAGCCCCGTCGTCGCCGACGTTCTCCCCCACTGGGCATCATCTTCTCCGACGACAGCAGGTACTGCTGTCCGCCTTCCGTCCCCTTTCGTCCTTACAATTAGGTTAGAACTCCTCTCCATCCTCTCCTCTCTCTTTTCCCCCTGTTATCTCATCTGATTACCCCTCGACCGACGCTGACCACCCTCATCTTCCACATCACCGACCGACCTCCGGCGAGCCGCTTCCACCATTCCAGTCCCCCACACGGCTTGCCAACCACCTCGAGAGCTCCGCCTCACCACCAAGAACTCGCTCCACCCCACAACTGCCACTCCAGACCTCCATAATCACCCCCCGACCAACCCACCATCTCCGGCCACAGGTTGACCTAGGCACGCACGCCTAGGCCGACCTGCGGCCTGCAGCATCGTCCACCGCCTTCGCCGTGCCACGGCGAAGGTTTCCAGCTATTCTGATTTGGCCAATAGGCCGTTCTGTTGGATGTCAGGCGTACGCCCCAGCGGCCATTAACAGCTGAAGCAGTAGGGAGCTTGGAGCAGCAGCAGGCGTCAGGCTTCCCAGGCGGCAGGTGCAGCAGACTCTCGCAAGTGTCCCGAAGTAACCGAGGCCAGCCAGTAGCGCAGAGGAGTCAACAGCTTGGGCAATCGAGCGACAAAACTCTGCAGGCACGCGTGAAGGCGAGACCAGATAGTCCCACATCGTGGGATTGCAACACTCAGGTACCATATAAGTTGTTTTTGTGTTTTACTCTCATTGCCTCCGTAAGCACAGGGGTGAGGTCCCTCACTGCCCTCACACGCCTTGTCCGCGCTTGACCTCGCGGATCTGGCGGATCCGACCCGACCTAGACCTACGCACTCCTCGTGCATCATCACTTGCCGGTGCGCCTGGTCCCGGGTGCGAACCCGACCCGACTACCCGTGTGGCTCTGGGAGAGCGTCCCTGAGTGAATTGCTTGAGAGAGAGAGATGCGTGGGTAGAGGGAGAAAGGATAGGTTTTGCTCTGTGTAGGCACAGGCTGAACGTTGAGGAAGAAAGACTTGGTCGCGAGAAGGAAAAGAAAGGAGGAAGAAGGAAAGGCAGGAAGAACAAAGAGACCAAGAAGCCTTCACAGGAGAAGAAGAAGGAGCAAGACAGAGAAGAAACAAGGCAGAGAAGAAGAAAGAAAGAAGCCTTCGCAGGAGAAAAAGAAAGAGAAGAAAGGAAAGCAAACACAACAGCAGAAAAAGAAGAAACAGAGAGACTGCTGAGGAAGAAGAATAATCAAGAAGAAAAGGGAACCTACTTTTAAGACGTCTGATCTTGTGATCAGACGTCCAATTTCATTTCTTTTTGTCCTAACTACTTTTAATCGCATACATTCATAGTTGAATTGATATTTTGAGTAAATTAGAGTGTTCAATTACATTTTGACTAGTAGTAAATTCCATTTGCTCCCTGTAATCGACCTCGGATACTCCGGTCTTCGAGTAATAAAATTCTTTATATTTGTTTAGACGTTTTGTCGGTTATACTACAACGTGACATCCTTTAAACCCGCACAAAACGTTGACAACATTTTGGCACCGTTGCCGGGGAGCAATGCGCAATTTACCACTAGTCTCTACATTCTTTTTATCATATTGAACACTAACTTGCCCTACTTTGCTTTGATGTGATCTTGCAGGTACTTCATGAGAAAATCTCTCCCGCAAGTCAACCACTCTAGGGCAGGTAATTTCTTTTCTTCCTTAATCATCCCCTAATCTTTGAAAGACAAAAGGAGGAAAATCAATTTAGGAATCAATTGCCTTCTTTATATAGTAATCACCATCTCTAAGGCAAAATATTTCTTGATTTTGCGAAAATTTCTGCAAATATTCTTGAAGTTGGAGTAATTTTTTTTCCATCCCACAAATTCTTGTGCCTAATTGAAATAACGCTTAATCTCGGCGGACCACACACTTCTTGTTTATAAGTCCAAAGAGAACTTTTGAAAAAGAAAAAGAGGATTGGAAATAGAACCAAATTAGGGTCTTGAAGCGCTAGTCACACATGCCTGTGTAAAAGGAAATAAACCCTTCTGCATCAGTGTGCTACCCAAGCCCTTGATTGAAGAAAGCTAAATAAGACAAACCCTAAAATTGAGCTCTAAAATCACTTGAATCTTAAAATTTTTTTGACCTAATAACCTGGGAGTCAAATCAAGGTGATCTCTATGTTCCGAGCTTAGAATCACTCTGCCATCTATAGGACAGGTCAGGTGAAGTTGACCCCTTGGGTCAACCAACCTCTAAATTAGGTCACAATACCAAAAACATCTAAAGTTCAAGTGAGAACCCTAAAAGCACCTTTGAATAAAAAGTGATAGACTTAAGAGGTCAAGGTCCCCATTCTGGTCTACCTGGAGTCTCAGTGACAAGAGAGGTCGGGTGGGGGAAACCCTGTAACTCGTAGGGACGCTCTACTGTGTAGGGGTCTTTGCGGGACTCTCCCTCTCTGGCTGCCCAGGTATTTCTCAGGTGGACGATCTTCGGATCCAGGGGTCCATTCGCCCCGAACATCCATAGTCATCCAAACATCTTTTGGGTGTCTTGATTGGGTCAATAACATCTCCAGTCCTGCATCTTTTCTCTTTAGAGCACACACACTCATTTTCAGTGGGACTCGTTATTCAGATCTGATCTCTTCATAACACATCTTGAGTCAAACTCTGATCTTGATTCCACCACCTAATCCAAATATGCAGCCGAACTACCTAGGACTACCATTCAAGAAACCTGAATACCAGAGATCCATGAGAGATAAAATGATTGAGAATGCCATGAGATTTTATGAAAATGAAGAAACCTCAACAACAGTAGGAAACATTCAGGTTGATGTCCCAACAACCACAACCTTTGTCATAACTTGTGCCTAAGTACTATTAGCAGAAGCCAACAAAGGATCAACCCGTGACTTGCTCATTACTACATACATTGAGATAGAAAGATTGCACAATAGTGAATACCTTCAATGTATGACAAATCCTCGACTTTGGAAGCAACACCAAGATAGTCTTGAAAAACGGGAAGAGATAATGAGATTAATAAAACAAGTGATTGATCAGAAATACCCGTACATACCACCAACAGAGGATGAGCTATCTTGGAACAACATCGATGATAAATCTGACCTCGGGTTTGAGGCACAAAATGGTTGGGGATTCCCAACCCAGATGGAGTATAATGCACCTGATATTGAAGAAGGTTGGGAAGCTCCAAATGTAGGAAAAGACCATGATGAGCCCATTTTAGAATCCCAAGATTCCTACAAGTATGAGAGTAGAACTGAACCTCTCGAGGGTGTAAATTCCGTCCCTTATTCTGATAAGGTGGCCCTCGAAGGTTATTCAGACCTAAATTCTAGTAATTCAACCCACATCCTAAGCCTAGAACCTAGATCTGAAACATATTTTGAAGATTTCAAGGCCCCAGATGAAGAAAATCAATCTCTTAATGAAGAATATGATTTTGGGCCTCGATTTGATGAATATCCCTCGTCAACCTCCTCAGAGGAACGAATCGATTTTGCGGAAGTCATGCCAATCTACGACACAGAAACCGAGGAGTTGGACGAGCAGGGTTTCAATTGGGTCTGCCCTACTAGCTTAGAATCTGAGCCTCTACCAGATAAGGATACCCTTTTAAGCTCAGAATTAAGATTTAGGTTAGATCCCAGTCAGGCTGCTGAATATACAACATATGATTTATTCTATGGTGGAACTCATGATCTAGAATCTCATTCAAACTTTGATTTTCGCAAACTCTCCGATGATCTCGAATTTGACCATAACATCGGAGAAAATCTGCCTCCTGATTATAACATGTCAATCTTCTTTGAAGCCACCTGCTCCACATATACAGAACCAATCAAAACCCGTTCCCCACCCCGACCCGCAACCGGACTCAATTTCTATTCCGATTCACCTCTCACTGAGCCGTTTGTAGATGATTCAACTCCATATCTAGACCAGGTATCGGGTACTGATCAGACCACAAATCAGGAGCCTCCATCCTTTGATCACCTCTGTAGGGATTCCACACCTTACATGGATAATTTTTCGGAACCCTACTTTGACCAGGCTGATTCGACTCAGCCTGAACCCGAGTTTTCACTTCCATATCCATCAGAACGTCATTGCATATGGTGGGTTCCGCATCTGCTGATCTACATCTATCAACCCACCAGACTTATTGGGTTCGGGCTGCATCATCAGCCCGCTGATCTCAACAAGCACCTTGTTGGACCAACCAGGCTCTTAATCAAGGTGCTTGTTTTCCAAAACTCCATTGATTTGACCACTCCCTCTCCACCCCATTTTCTAGTCGGCTGAAGGCATTAAATTTAGCGCTTAACGGGAGGCAACCCGTCATCCAAAACACAGAGACCCGCCTGATTATCCATCTGGACTCCACGTCTATTACACCTTGAGACCAGCCTTAGACATATGATCCCACCTCTGGTACACGTATCAGAGCTTGAAATCATCCGCATCAGTCATTTACGACCCATTCACCCACCCGATATATCCTGTTCTAAGCCCCTGACCTCAACACTAATTCCCACCCTCTGTTTACAATGAGGACATTGCAAAACTTAGGCATGGGGGGTGATAAAGTGCATACATACAGAACCAAGAAAAAAATCAGGAGTCTCACACACAAAAAAATTTGCATATGTCAAAAATGCCAAAAAATTGAAAAAAATTAAGAAAAAGAACAAAAAAATGGGGGGAGGGAGGAAATTTTGTGAGCCACTTAAGCATAAGGAGGAGAAAAAGAAGAAAAATGACAAAAAGGAGCACAAAATGAAAATGAAAAGCAATAGTCATTAGTAAAATATTAAGGGGTTAACTGAAGTTCTAGACCGAATCAAGAAAAAGAAAAGAAAAGTGCTACGGAGATATAACAAGAGATTAGCGGGAACGCTGGTCTTAGGCCTTTTGGGCTAGTACCGTTAGCTTAAAAATTCGCGTATCTGTTAAAATCTGGATAATCCTCAAGAGGTTGAGGAAAATGCGAAGCTTAAGTATTAGGTCTAAGGCTTAGGAAGTATTCGGCCTCGTTAATTGACCTCCGGTTTGCGGGATTCGGTAACCTAAGCACCCAAATTCACACATAGTCTGGTTCAGTGCGCATAAACATCCAAATCACGCGAAAAGCGTTTAATGTTCTGAAAAAGTCCCCTAGATTAGGAGCGGCCAATCAGCACAAATTGATTTGGATGAGTTCCCAGCGCTGAGAGGCGGGAAATTCCCCTCGAAGATGCGTAACAACATATCGTCTCCTCGGTGCTTGTCTCTTAGGATATTTAAATATCCTACTGGGGGCATGTAAGCACTCTGTTGGTTTAGATACCATGGGCGGCGTTATCACGAAATGTTGATCGCCAGGGTCTGGATTCGGCCACGGAACGCCATGGGCGGGATTATCTCGAAATCTCGAAAGCCAGGGTTCTGGGGGTTGTAATGGGCGGGATTATCTCGAAATCTCGAAAGCCAGGGACCCTTGAGGATTGATGATGGGGACGAAGAATCCGATACAGACCGTGTTGAGAAGCTAATCCGAAGCTAGAAATAAAAAGAAAAGAGAGAGAAAAGCTCTCCAAACAAATAAATATTCTATCTCTCTCTTACAAAAAAAAACGCACTGTAAACTGAATTTAGGCTAAAAATGTCTCAAGCACGGGTGCTTTAACCACGGAGTCCAACAAACCCTAGGATAGTTTCTGTGGGCCGTAGAAACCTTTGCGGAGGACTGAGGCTAAAGCGGAACAGGTCAGGATTTTGGTTGGTACTTGAGTACCTCTAGGCCTATTATCAGCATTCCTACCTAAATCACAAAATAAAAGGAGAAGCACTTATCATTATTGACAGACATTCAGGGTCTAGAACGGAAGTTAAAACTTTGAAATTTTGCTAAGGGACTAGCAAAAGCTAGGCATGGGGGTATGATGAGAGCCTCATCATGAGCCATAACTAGCTCATTTTGACCCAATAAAGAAGCTAAAAGCTCCTACATAACCTAGAAGAAGGCCTAACTGAAGGAACAAGTGCTCTGAGAAGAAAACATGAAATAAAGGTTAAAACTGTAATTTTACCATTGCAGTACATAAACGGGATTTCTCAGAGGCAAAACATAGGTCAAATGGTATAAATGAGATAAAAAGAGGGTTGAGTCAATCAGAAATGGGTTTATGTGCAATCTAGGAATTAAATGACACCTGGTAACCCTAAAACAGACCCGCTTTAATTAACAAGGTTCCGGTCAGGATAAAAATTGAGTAAACCCTCTAAAAATCATGGAAAAACATCCTATAGGGTTTAGAACACTTACTTTGGCCTTTGGAACTTAGTCTGACCTAGATTAGGGTCCTAGCTCCTCAATTAACCTAATTTGGGTTTTTACGTAAAATGTCCAATCAAACGAGGTCAAACCTGAAATCCAACTTCGCCATTGGATTCCTTAGGTCCAAATTAGGTTTATACCAAAATTTGGACATAAGGGGAGGTCATCTTGACCTACTTTGCAATTTAGTACACCCAAATCACAAATAGGTCCCTATCTTTTGAATATCCTTGCAAAGAGCCCCCCAAGTTCTTCGCTCCCTTTGCAATCCGGTCCTGCCGCCATTGTTAGGGCAGAACCGAGCTTTGGCGAGGTTCAAAGAGGGATTGCTCTCTAATCCCTCAGAGATTCCCTCCCAGAAATGGAAGGGGGATTCTCTGAGGAATTCCCTTCCTTATAAAGCCAATTACAATCGCTAGTGTGAACCCAATCTCTCATGCGAACGCACGAGAGATTTGGGTATCCACCTTCCTTTCAACTCTGGCAAGTCGGCAGACCTAATTGCGCGCTCTCCACGCGCTAATAGGAGAGGCCAGCACCTATAAAACACCCCCCAGACCCTGCCGCAGAAGGCGAGCTTGATTTGGCCGAGTGTCCACCCCCAATTCGTCTCCTCCTGCCCGGCCAAAAGTCCCAGCAAGCTCCGGCGAGCCCCCCTCCCCTCCCTCTTAGCTCTGCCACAAAACCAGTGGCAGAGTTAGCTTCCTGACTTCCCTCCGCATCGCGCAATACCCGCGCACGCCGCCTCAGCCCCGTCGTCGCCGACGTTCTCCCCCACTGGGCATCATCTTCTCCGGCGACAGCAGGTACTGCTGTCCGCCTTCCGTCCCCTTTCGTCCTTACAATTAGGTTAGAACTCCTCTCCATCCTCTCCTCTCTCTTTTCCCCCTGTTATCTCATCTGATTACCCCTCGACCGACGCTGACCACCCTCATCTTCCACATCACCGACCGACCTCCGGCGAGCCGCTTCCACCATTCCAGCCCCCCACACGGCTCGCCAACCACCTCGAGAGCTCCGCCTCACCACCAAGAACTCGCTCCACCCCACAACTGCCACTCCAGACCTCCATAATCACCCCCCGACCAACCCACCATCTCCGGCCACAGGTTGACCTAGGCACGCACGCCTAGGCCGACCTGCGGCCTGCAGCATCGTCCACCGCCTTCGCCGTGCCACGGCGAAGGTTTCCAGCTATTCTGATTTGGCCAATAGGCCGTTCTGTTGGATGTCAGGCGTACGCCCCAGCGGCCATTAACAGCTGAAGCAGTAGGGAGCTTGGAGCAGCAGCAGGCGTCAGGCTTCCCAGGCGGCAGGTGCAGCAGACTCTCGCAAGTGTCCCGAAGTAACCGAGGCCAGCCAGTAGCGCAGAGGAGTCAACAGCTTGGGCAATCGAGCGACAAAACTCTGCAGGCACGCGTGAAGGCTAGACCAGATAGTCCCACATCGTGGGATTGCAACACTCAGGTACCATATAAGTTGTTTTTGTGTTTTACTCTCATTGCCTCCGTAAGCACAGGGGTGAGGTCCCTCACTGCCCTCACACGCCTTGTCCGCGCTTGACCTCGCGGATCTGGCGGATCCGACCCAACCTAGACCTACGCACTCCTCGCGCATCATCACTTGCCGGTGCGCCTGGTCCCGGGTGCGAACCATAGACTTGGTGGTGGGCTTGCCTGTTACCCAGCAAGGACACGACGCAGTCTGGGTAATCGTTGATAGACTGACGAAGATGGCCCGATTCTTGCCGATCTGAGTCACTTTGGGACCAGCTCAGTTGGCAGAGAGGTATATCCGCGACGTGGTACGTCTACACAGAGTTCCGTGGGAGATCGTATCCGACCGGGATACCCGCTTTACGTCCCAGTTTTGGGCTGAGTTTTAGCAGGCCTTGGGGACGCGGTTGAGATTCAGTACAGCTTACCACCCCCAGACGAACGGACAGTCTGAGCGCACGATACAGACACTTGAGGACCTTTTGTGTGCCTGTGTACTGGACTAGAGGGGCTCTTGGGAGGAGCACTTGCCCCTAGCGGAGTTTGCATACAACAACATTTATCACTCGAGCATCGGCATGGCACCCTACGAGGCTTTGTACAGACGGAGATGTACGGCACCCTTGAGTTGGGTTGAGGTGGGGACCAAGTGGGAAGTTGGCCCCAGACTGATCCGGCAGAGTCAGGAGATAGTCGAGCAGATTCACAGGTGACTCTGCACTGTCAGAGCAGGCAGAAGAGCTACGTAGATCGGAGATGCAGAGAGGTGCAGTTTGAGGTTGGGGACCACGTCTTCCTTTGTGTTTCGCCCATGAAGGGCCTGCAGCGGTTTGGGGTGAGAGGGAAGCTCGCGCCGAGGTTTGTGGGGCCCTTTGAGGTCCTGGAGCGGGTTGGACCCGTTGCTTACAGGCTTGCCCTCCATTCTCAGCTTTCTGGTGTGCACGACGTGTTCCACGTGTCCAACCTCAGGAAGTACGTCGCTGATCCCAGTCACGTCTTGAGTCACGAGAGTGTCAAGGTGAGCGACGACCTGACCTACCCCGAGCGGCCAGTACAGATTCTTGACAGAGCCGTCCGCAGGTTGAGATGAAAGCAAGTACCCCTGGTGAAGGTTTTGTGGAGGAGCCAGCGGTATGAGGAGGCTACCTGGGAGCCTGAGGCGGCGATGTGGGAGCGGTACTCGGAGCTTTTCGCGGGTACGTCTCTTTGGACCGGCTTCGGTCCTCTTTGAGTTTGTTATGTATATATGTTGTTCTTTCCTGCACCCTAGTTAGCGCAAGTTTCGGGGATGAAACTTCCTTTGAGTTTGTTATATTGTTACGAACGTGGCATCAGACGGATTTTAAGACGTCTGGGAAGTGGCCTAGACGTCTGTCCAGACGTCTGGAACCCTTCCCAAACGTCTGGTAAAAAATTTTTTCGGCGTACTGGGTTGCGTTTGCGCGCGTGCACGCGCCTTCGTCTTCTTTTTCCTCTCTCTTCTGTAGACGCACCGCTTCTCTTCTCTCTCTCCCCGCGCTGCCTTATATATAAACCCTCGCCCTCTCCCTCACCCTCATCTCCTCCACCTTTCTCTTCCCCTTCTCCCTGCCAGCGAGAGTGCGAGCGAGCGAGTGAGCGGTGGTAGCAGTGGCCGCGGCAAGCGTGCGGGAAGGAGGGTTGCTAGAGGAAGGAAGAAGATCGACCGCGAGGGTGCGAGCTTGCCGGGGCAGCTAGAGCCGGCCGGCGAGGGAGCGGAGGGCGTGGGGTGTCGTGGAGGGGCTGCTGCAGCTCGGGCAGTAGGCGGACGGGGCGCGGCGCGGTCGTGAGTCGCGGGCGGAGAGCGAACCAGGTCCTGATTCTGGGAAAATTTCCCAGAATCAGACGTTTAGACTTACATCCAGACGATGCCAAAGACGTCTGGAGGATGATCCCGACGTCTGACAGGTACGATATTTCTTATCTTCTTTTTTTCGCGTGTATGGCCATGCAGCCGTCCGCCGCGTTCTTCTGCGCTTCGTCGTGCTGAGAGCAGGTGTGTGTGTGTGCACAGGTTCTGCTAGGGAGGGCGCGAGGGCTCGCCATCCCACGTGAATTAGACGTCTGGCCACAGTGCCAGATGACGGAGAGAACCTCCAGATGTCCGGGGTGACAAAATGACGTCTGGAAACCAAGGCCAAACGTTCCAGCGGGCTTCTGGACGTCTGAAGGACTGTGTAGACTGAGGTACGACTTGATCCACCTTTTAAGACGTCTGGAAGAGGTTCCAGACGTCTGATTTTGGACAGATTCATCATTTTTGACCCGTTTAGGGCTCGTTCGGAGTCCGTTTTCTGTGTTTCGAGTTGCGTTCTTTCCAGAATTAATTCCTCTATCCATTTACAGTAATTGTACACTGTTCTGAGAAACTCCTTATGATTGATCCTTGTGTTAGGACCCCGTTCCGTTACAGTCTTGGGGGATGCGGAGGCATGCGGGATTGTCGACCACGCCCCCAGTACTCCCAGTTTCGCTGGTAGAGTGGCTTTTTAATTTATTTAACAAAATTTGTTACAATTATGAAACAATTAATAGAGTCTAGGACATTGCATGAACTCTAGGACTGAGAAATTAGATTGAATGATAGATCCTAGGGTATTGCACGAATCCTAGGATTGAAAAACTAGATTTGAATGATAGATCCTAGGGTACAGCATGAATCCTAGGACGGGAAAACTAGTTGAATATATAAATATTGCAGTCTTGGAAAGGTAGAAAGGAAATGATAACTGCCTGTAAATTGATTAACAGCTGCCTGTTATGAATGAATAAATACGATTAAGAACATGGGTTATATAAATATAAAGTTGGAACGGTGAAACCCAAAATGGCCAAACAAAAAGAACATGAACCCTACGGGGAATTAGGAGTAGAACTCCTGGAAAGAGAATGGAATGGAACTGAGAAAGTAAACGCAGAAGTGTGTTGTCTCTTGGGTACGTGGAACCAAAGAGAGCATGTATTACCTCTTAGTGTAGAGGGGAGCTTGCTGCCCTCAGGTTGAGACCGGGGTGGGTTTGGCCACTTTACACCGACTTGCTGGCCCTCGCGTACGCAGTACCGAGGAGAGCTACTAGTGTAGGGAGAGCACTAGCTGCCCCACGGGCCCTGGGGTTCTGCTAGCTCTCCTACACCGACTTGTTAGGCCCACTGGGCAAACCAGGGTAGTCAGGCGAGGGTGTGCGGACTGTGGAGGGGTTGGACCCCTGTTACTGAGAGGGCTCTGCCCTATACTGGTTCCGCGCTGTGCTTTGGACGCGCCTGTTAACGGAAATGACTGACCGCGTGCCAGTGCGGGGTAACTACCCGTGCGCTTATCACGCGTGCCGTAGTCACCGTTACGTCTGTCAGCGACCTTGGGGTGGTTGACTGAGGGTAGGACCACCATGGGGGACTCTCCCGACCAGGAGAGCACCACGTGTTACGTCTACTTTTCGGAAAAGACTGCAATCAAGATCGTTCCCACGAGGAACATTCAAGATCAAGAGAAGGATCTGAGAAATAAATCAATAGTGAATAAATAGAAAGACATAAATAAAGAAAGTAAAATATAACAGCTACTGTATACTCTGCTGCTTCCTTAGCTTTAGTTGCCACTCTACTCAGCGTTTCGCTGATGTGTCACCCTCGTTACTTTTTTCAGGACCAAGTGTTGAGTAGCCAGAGTCAGCGGCTGTAGAGGACGCTAGGCCTAGTAGGGTCCAGTAGGGTTACCTGTAGTACTTCCTGTACTTTTCTTCCACTGTAGTGAGTAGTTTTTTTTTGTTACTCACTGTACTTTCTTTATTGAAAATTTTATGTGATGTACATGTATATTTCCCTTCTGTTGTAGTGGTGCATACTGTAGTTTTTCCTTTTTTTACTGCTGTATTTTATTACTGCTAGTTATATATATGGTGAATGTGGTTTATTTTACTGTTCTTTTGGTTAGTTCTCGTTGGACGATTGGGTCTTGGGATTAGTCGAGTCGGTCCGATTCTCGTGTCTCGTAGGGATTCGGGAATCGGGTCGTTACAGCGGCTCGTCGTTTTCGGCGATTACAAGAGGGCCTAAAGCTAGCTAAGAGAGGGGTAGAGTAGTTGCAAGGAAAGTGAATGCCTTGAATGAGTGCTTGGAGGGGGTTTAAATCGGGAGAAGGGCTTTCTAAAAGAAGGGGCTTTAGCGACGTCCGGGACATCGCTAAAACCCTTCCAAAAGCATCGGTGAAGCCCTCCAGCCCGCCAGTTACACTCTCGCGCCGTTCTTCTTCGTGCCCGATTCGCGGCCGCTGCATGAGAGCCGTCCGATTGAAGATTAGACGGCTGAGATTTTCTCTTGGGCGCGCTCGGATCGCACCTTGGGCGCGTGTGTGCTCGGGCGTCGTCGCCCGACGTGCGTGCGTGCGTGGGCGCTCGCTGTCTGAGGGCACGCCGCGTGGTGCGATATCGGCCGCCCGTTGCTGATCGGACGGCCCAATTTCGCCGCGCGCTTCTTCGTCTTCAATTCTTCGCACCACACGGCTCGAACCCGCGTCGCATGCATGTGGCGTGCGCGCTAATCGTTGCACCACGCCCGTGCTTTGTTGCGGTGACCGCGGGCGGGCGCACTGTTCTCGGCCGTCCGATCGAAGATCGATGGCCGAGATTTGATCTCAGCTGAAGGAGGAAGTGGCGTGCGGTGAGAGGAGGGCGACGTGGCACAACGAGGGCCGTTGATCATCAGATCAACGGTTAAAACTTCTTAGGCCCATTGTAGGAGCTCCAGATGTCGGATTTGGCTGATCTTGAGTCCGTTGGACTCCGTTCGTCATTCTGAATCCATCCATGCGATCCGATTGCTCATCTGAGGCCTACTTTGACAAGTGCTTACACAAATGGCCATTAATACAGTTTTATAAACAATCTTGGTATATGATGCATGCAATGCTCCTATTCTACTTATGTTGTGCCTTTTATTCTTAAGATGGACCCTATTTGACAGAATTGTCACCCCCATATGCAATGTTATCAAAGATCATCTTCTTCATACCGGGGATGCCTTCTTTTGAGTTTCATGGACAGCCGGTGGACGGAGGCTTCAGGTGCATTTCTGCACTTTGGGCAACCAGACTTTTGGGCCAGGGGTGTGAGGACTTTTCTGGCTTGTGTAGTGGTAGAGCCCAGCCCCGTGGCAGACTTTCAGAGCATCTCGGTGGTCAGAGAGTACCCCGACGTGTTTCCAGAGGAGCTGCCAGGACTACCGCCTAAGCGTGAGATCGAGTTTGAGATCTCACTGGTACCAAGGATTGACCCCATTTCTATAGCACCTTACAGGATGGCACCACTTGAGCTGCGAGAGCTCAAGTCCCAGTTGCAGGACCTATTGGAGAAGGGCTTTGTGAGGCCCAATGCATCTTCATGGGGAGCCCCAGTGTTATTTGTGAAGAGGAAGGATGGTATGCTACGCCTTTGTTTGGACTACAGACAGCTGCATAGGGTCACCATCGAGAACAGGTATCCGCTGCCAAGGATTGATGATTTATTTGACCAGTTGCGAGGTGCTACGATTTTCTCCAAGATAGATTTGAGATCTAGCTACCACCAATTGAGGATCAGGGAGACAACGATCTTTGATTTTTCTTCGCGTTTTTACAACTTACAAATCATTTACCTCACTTCTCTCCTTTCTTATTGTGATTGCAGGTACTCTTTCGAGACAAGCAACAGCAGTAGATTGGAGTAAAGTGCTGTAGAAGGTTCTGTGAGTTATCCCCTACCTCCCACCCATTAGATTTTATTTCATCACATAATAACACAAACATCAATCAACCTAGGTGTTCTTATAAACAGTAAGGTTAGATTGTTTGTTGTTTGACACCCACACCCGCCCCAACCCCCACATTAAAAAAAAGAAAAAAAAAAATCTCACAGAGGTACACAACCTTATCTGATTTTCAAACTCAACCGGTAAACCGATCTTTGGAGCCGGTACACACATTTAAACACATAAGTGAGTAGAAATCAGATTAGGTAATCACTTGTGTGCCTAATTAAGTGGTGCAACAGGCCAATTGTTTGAGTTGATTGGACCTTACCAATTCAATTAAAATCAACTCATCAAGTAGCTGCCACTTAGGTTCAACTCTTAGGGATTTACCAGGCACTCCACATTCTTTTTAAGCTTTAAAGGAAAACATCTTCACCTGTACTTGCAAAACCTGGTGTGCCAACGAAACTTGTTTGAAAACACCTAAAGTTGAATCCTAAAAGCTACTAAGTAAGATTTGAACTCTAAAATTCACCACATCAAAAATAATCTTACTTGAAAACCACTGGTTATGCATGCACACACAAATCAATCAATCATTAAGGGCATAACCCATATAAAGGGCCCATCACATTCCAAAGCACATTCAAACCTAGCCCTAAATAAAATAGAGTAGACGTTGGCCTTAAGGATTCGACTCGCTCTTCAAAGCCCAGAACGAGATTATTTTCGATTAGTCTGTTTCTACTGTTCAATCTGATGTCTAGCTAGGGGAGCAGAATCAAATGATCGTGGCTGGGGGGTACACTAGGAACCGGAGGCGCAAGCCGAAGGAAGAACCTTCTCCCCAGTCTCTCCTTCTAACTGGTTGGATTGAACAGACAGAAGTAGATCAAATCGTTTCTTTATCTCAAGACGGGTTTTGGGAGTCTGTAGGTCTGTAGGCTAACCCACTTAAGGACAGGTTTGATTGTTTGTATTGCAGGGCACCTTTCTTCCTCCCGTGTCTCATGAATCCTTCCACATATTACACGAATCCCCTTTCTTTCCCTCCCATTTTGAATTATCCTCAACATGATGATTATCCCGACTTGTATTATAATCAACCATCAGTTAGTTGGGATAACTCGGATTAGGGATACAGTTCCAGACCTCCGTGTTTAGGGTCTAATCCTAAACACTTTGATTGTGATTTTTATCCTTCTCAGAGCCACATCGATTATAGATCGTCACCCTATTATGCACAACCTAATACAATCTACAATCAAGAAGGATACACTGATCCTTACCCATCCTCTGATTACACTGCCTATAGGTCATCACCACCTTTTGAACAATCTGAAATGACCTATTATCAGGAAGGGTATAACGAATCTCAATTCGTTAATTCCCCTGCATTGACCCCAAACCCACCCAATCCTGAACCAACTCATTTGGTTCAGGTTAACTAGGTTCAAGATAAGGTTCTGGCTAACTTGAGGAATATCATTCAATCTTTAGAATTTTAGCCAATACCTTGCATTGAGAGTTTGGAGCCCCTGATTGAAATGATTAATGATTTAAACAAGTCTTTGTTGGATTGGCTCTAGGATGTTAAGGATAAGTACCCGGGTGAATTTCTACTTGGGAAATTAGCGAAATTGAGGATAAGATTTGTGGTCGCTTTGATTCAATCATGGAATGATTCCTAGGATGAACTCCCTTCAGGAAAGCCAATGACAGAACCCGCTCAGGCACTTATTGGGGGGACACGTGTTACGAGGCTGACTAGATTGAATTAGAGCAACAAAGTAAAGATGATTTGATTTCTTCACCTGAGATCCCTGAGCTGGGGTACGAGGAAACGTATGTCTCCTTGGAACAGAAAGTGACAGATGATTTTGGGACATACATTGATATGGATCTTGATTTCTTTGATGGTGAAGATTCAAGTTGAGAAGTCTCACGCGAGTTTTCTGAACACGATTTCTGTGAGACGATTGGGCCTGAGGAATCTGATAGATCATTTGATAGCCCAATAACTGAGGAAACTAATTTTATTAGGGCTCACATTATGGATCCAGAATCGCATTTTCTGGATGATTCAATTCAATGCCCTGATTGTCAATTACACCCCGTTGAGCCTATCGATGATTCTATTTCTGAGATAATTAGACCCAAGTCAATTCTGATTCAGCCACATCATTTAGACTTGGAGATTTCAGATGGGGTGATTAATATGCAAGAGGTCTCAGAATTTAACATTCTAATTGAGGAGGATAGGAGTTGGGAAGTTCTGATTTGGGAAGTTAACTTTGGAGGAAATAGAAGATTGAGTCGAAGGGTTCCTTTTAAGCTGAAACCATCAAATCAGAACCCTTAAGACATTTGTTCTTAGGATGTCCAACCTAAGCACGCATTCAATGATTATCCTTTTGAGCTTCAATTCTCTGTAACCCGACTTTTTGGTCTTGGGTTGCATCCTCGTATATCGCAGGCCCGACCCCGCTTGCATACTGATTTTAAGTTTTGGGTAATTTTTATCTAAAACATAAGATATTCTCGATTATGGGGTATGGGTCAGCACCACAATCTGGTCCACATCTGTGGACCTCTGCTGACAGGTTGGAGGTTTCTTCTGTTTATTCTGATTCTGACCTGCACCTGTGAATTCTTCATTTCTCTTCTTTGTATAGTGTGCCTAGCTGAAGGCACTAAATTTAGCACATATACAGTTCTTTGTAGTTTTCATCTCGGAGCGGACCTGACATTCACGCAATTCAGATGCTTTCTACGCTTTTCCACTCTGTTTTATGTCTTTTTAATACAATGAGGACATTGCATTAGATAGGCATGGGGGGGTGGATATTCATCTCTGAATTCATTCGTCAGCCCGTAGATTTGTTTTATTTTCTTTTATTAAAAAAAATTGGAATTAGGAAAGAGAATTTGGGTTTAAGAAAATTTTCAATCTTAGGAAATACTACATTATGATTTGAACACAAAGACCCTTCAGGTCTTTGGACTTAATCAGCCCGTGTATCCACTAAAATTTGGATTTGTCTTTCGAGTCCTCGCCATCTTAATTCTATCGTAATTGGAGTAAATAAGTTTGGGTGATAAGTACACGACTTATCGACCCGCCCTTTGATTTGAGGGAATTTTGAGTTTTTAGCATCTACACACATTCTTTGCACTGACTCGTTGTTCGGCGATTTTAACGAAAATTGGGTAGCTAATGAACCTTCTAAGGTGATATGGCTGGCAAGTTATTGTGGGTAACAACCTATAGGTAGGTTGTCCAGAGCCTAGTCACTGGATCTTTCTCTTTTTGTTGCCTTTAGGTAAATCTTAGACCAGGGAAGCCACCTACTTAAAAAAGAAAAAAACAAAAATCAAAAAAGAAAAGGAGAAAAGAAAAAAAAGAAATAAACTACACTTCGCCGCACGAGTATGGCTGGCAAGTTGTCGGTGGTAACAGCTCATCGACCGGTTGTCCAGAACCTAGCTAAATAAATGCATTGAAAATTCCCAAAACACTTAGGAAGAAGCGGAGAAGTAGAATAAATCGGGGAGATATACACTGGATTCACCCTTGTGTTGACCCTGTAAAAAAATAAAAGTAGAGAGAAAGCTACCGGTTGTAAAGATACACCTTTAGGCAGAATTCTCTTTTAGGTCACCTAGAGGCGTGGAAATCCGAAGTCCGTTTTAATTGTCGATCAACGAGTCTATCACATTCATAATAAGATGCTTAGAACTTAGAGTTCTCATCAAATCTTGGGTGAGTTGAATAGCCGTAGAAAGCCACTCTTAAACCCTAAAACTTGAAAATCCAAAAAAAAATTAGAAAAGAGGAAAAAGAGAAAAAGAAATTTTTCTTTGAATAAGGCGAGGGCTTGAGGCGGTCTGCACTTTGGCAGATACTCGGGCACTGTTGTGTCTTTGAAAGTTTAGTTCCTAAGTAGACAGTTTCTTAATGATTGAAAATAACTCATGCCCAAATAATCCAACCTAATTCTTTTATAAATAACATATAGTTTTTGCTAGGGACTAGTAAAAGATAGGCATGGGGGTATGATGTCAACACGTTTACACTACTTAAGATGTCTATTTATGCATGTTCTTAAGCATAGGATTTCATTGCATGCTATAAATATTGCATAACATGCATCATCTTGCATTTAGAATAGTTTGAATAAAATGGAGGTTAATTGTCTCCTTTTTGTGCTTGGACAGGGCAAACTTTTTATCGGAGCCTCGGATTGAAGATCCAATCGTACAGATGTGATCAGGGCAACGATTGGAGTTCAACGACTCCAAGATCGCCTTAATCAGACATCTGTAGCATTAGATAGAGACCAGGGAACCCTAGAAGATTAAGGGCCAAGATGGTGTAAATCCGCACTTTAAACGACAAATCCGACCACACGGTTGGATTCGGATCAACGATAGCAGTCTAACGACGCAAAAATGGACTCAATCCGATACCCGTGGCACCATCTCCAACATCCAGAAGATGGACGGCCAAGATGGCGCCACGTGGCGCCATCTCAGCCGTCCAACCGACCCTCAAGATCGCCACTGCTTTTTCAAAGAAGATTTGGCACGCGATCTGGGCCATTGGATCTTGATCCAATGGCTGTGGATTCGCACGCCTTAACTCATTCGCGCGACCATTTCCTCTCCGTAGCGCAGCAATTCAACGCCTTATTGCGAGGCGCTAGCGCGGGATCGAGCCGCAGCGAGCAGGCGAAGGGCGCGGGCGAGCATTGGATCGCTATCGAACGGCTCTGCGCGCCCGATGGTGCCGACGCGCTATTGCATGCATGGCGAGGACGCGGCATCGCACGCGGGCGGGTGCGCAGCAAGGCGGGAGAAGGCGCGATTTAAGCCGTCCGATCTCGCGATTGGACGATTGAGATCGTCTGGACGTGCGCAAGCATTGCGCGTGCGAGTAGGCGAGCGGGCGTGCGCAGGCAGTGCCCACTACGCGCACGATGGATCTTTAGCGATGGTTTTATCCGTCACTAAAGACCCCTTATTTAATGTTTTAAAGATGTAATGACCTATTTGCCCCCACTCCTTGCAACTATAAAAGGAAACCCCCTCCACACGAAATTCTCATCCCTTCCTTCTCTTCTCTACCTCTCCAAAGCTCAAGAGAAGCTTGTCCCACACCCGGGATGCTTCTCGCGAGATAAAGTCCAATTTTCGTCCCCCTTCGGAAGTGGATCCCGCGACGACAACGACGTGCTGCCCCGTTCCCGTTCTTTTGCTTCATCCTCCTTCGTCCTGCTTCGTCCAGGCGTCGTCCAGTCCGGCTCATCCTCCAAGCGACCGTCGAGGAGGATATCTCTTTCCCCATTCTTTTTACTGCTTTCTAGAATAGATTTACTGCTTTCTAGAGTAGTTCAGCTCGTTCTCCAAGTGACCGTCAAGGAGGATATTTCTCTCTCCATTCTTTTACTTCTTTCTAGAGTAGATTTACCGCTTTCTAGTGTAATCATTTTCCCGCTTTCTAGTCGTAATATTTAGTGTAATGAACAATCCCTTTTGATAATGAATTCCATGTGCATTCTATATCTCTTTTGATTTTTGTTTATATTATTCTCTCTCTCTCTTTTATTTATTGTAAGTAGTTCTAATCAATTAAATTATTTCGTGACAAATAAAAACAAATGCGTAGTTTTTAAATCAAACGTCCGCCTCCCTGTGTTCGACCCAGAATTTTCATTTCGGTATAAATTTTATTTGTTGAACACGAGTTCTTCGCTTTCAAACTACAACAACAGGTTTTTAAAAACCAAACACATTAGCGTAGCAACCCGAACGTTCAACAGATGTGCTCATCTACTCGCGAGATCAGGCGTAGCACGGACAGCACTTGCGGATGGTTCTGGATACATTGAGACGACGTAGGCTGTATGCCAAATACAACAAGTGCGAGTTTTGGTTGAGGCGGGTGACCTTCTTAGGTCATGTGATTTCAGGGGATGGCTTGGTTGTGGATCCAGCCAAGGTTGAGGCAGTGCTCAGGTGGGAGAGACCACGTACAGTGACTGAGATCTACAGTTTCTTGGGACTGGTAGGCTACTATCGACGGTTTATTAGGGGTTTCTTGCAGATTGCACGTCCTATGACACAGTTGACCCGGAAGGACGTGCCATTTTCTTGGACAGACGCTTGTGAGGCATGTTTTTAGGAGTTGAAGGAGAGGCTGACTTCAGCTCCTGTGCTTGCCATCCCAGACAGCAGTGGCGGTTTCATTGTGTACACGGATGCTTTGTTGCAGGGGTTAGGGGGTGTGCTCATGCAGCGGGGTCACGTTGTCGCTTACGCTTTATAGCAACTGAAGCCCCATGAGCATAGCTACCCTACCCATGACTTAGAGCTGGCAGCTATCGTCTTCGTGCTGAAGACTTGGAGGCACTACTTGTACGGTGAGACTTTTGAGATATTCACGGATCATAAGAGCCTCAGGTATTTATTTGATCAGAAGGAGCTTAGCATGAGACAAAGACGTTGGTTAGAGCTCCTGAAGGACTATGACTGCAGCATCTCCTACCATCCGGGGAAGGCCAACGTGGTGGCTGACGCCTTGAGCCGGAAGGCGCCCGCCCACTTGGCCAGTTTACAAGCACAGTGTTGGAGACTCATGGAGGAGTTGGGCTGTTGGCGACCCCTTGAGTCACAGGGGCATTGCGGGTCAATGACAGTGACACGACAGAAGAGACCAGAGCTGATAGACCGCATCATTACAGGACAGATGACAGACCCGTATCTGCAGTTGTTGCGCAACAGAGTACTGTCAGGGGATCCAGGAGACTTCTCCTTTACAGACGAGGTGCTGCATATGAGGGGACATTTGTGCATTCCCAGGGACGAGGAGTTGTTGAGAGAGCTCCTGACTGAGGCACACGGTTCTAGGTTCACCACACATCCCGGGAACACAAAGATGTATCATGATCTGAGACGTGATTCTTGGTGGAGAGGGATGAAGTGGGATGTAGGTGAGTTCGTGCGACAATGTTTAGTGTGCCAGCAGGTAAAGGCCGAGCATCAGAGGCCTGCAGGGCCATTGTAGCCGCTACCAATACCAGAGTGGAAGTGGGAAAGCATCACCATGGACTTGGTGGTGGGCTTGCCCGTTACCCAGCGAGGACACGACGTGGTCTGGGTGATTGTAGATAGATTGACAAAGACGACACGTTTCTTGCCTATCAGAGTCACCTTGGGACCAGCACAGTTGGCAAAGAGGTATATACGTGACGTGGTATGTCTGCACGGAGTTCCGCATGAGATTGTATCCGACCGGGGTACCTGTTTTACGTCCTAATTTTGGGCTGAGTTTCAGTAGGCCTTGGGGACACGGTTGAGGTTCAGCACGGCATACCACCCCCAGATGGACGGATAGTCAGAGCACATGATACAGACACTTGAGGACCTTTTGCGTGCCTGTGTACTGAATTGGAGGGGCTCTTGGGAGGAACACTTGCCTCTGGCAGAGTTTGCATATAATAACAGCTATCACTCGAGTATCGGCATGACACCATACGAGGCTCTGTACGGACGGAGGTGTACTGTGCCCTTGAGTTGGGTTGAGGTGGGGACCAAGTGGGAGGTTGGCCCCAGGCTGATCCAGTAGAGTCAGGAGGTTGTTGAGTAGATACATAGACGACTTCGCACTGTCAGGAGCAGATAGAAGAGTTATGCCAATCAGAAGCGCAGAGAGGTGCAGCTCAAGGTTGGGGATCACGTCTTCCTTCACGTTTCGCCCATGAAGGGCTTGTAGCATTTTGGGGTAAAAGAGAAGCTTGCGCCAAGGTTTGTGGGGCCTTTTGAGTTCCTGGAGCAGGTTGGACCCGTTGCTTACAGGCTTGCCCTTCCTCCCCAGCTTTTTGGTGTGCACGACGTGTTCCACATGTCCATCCTCCGGAAGTACATTGCTGATCCCAATCACATTCTGAGCCACGAGAGTGTCGAGGTGGGTGACGACCTGACCTACCCCGAGCAACCTGTACAGATACTAGACAGAGCTGTCTGGAGTTTGAGACAGAAGCAGGTATCCCTGGTGAAGGTCTTGTGGAGGAGCTAGAGGTACGAGGAGGCTACCTGGGAGCGGCGTGAGGAGGACCGGCGTGAGGAGAGAAGGAGGTGAGCTCACGAGCTTGCGTGGGAGCTCACCGGTGAGCGCACGGCCAAAGCGGTGCGTGCGCGAGGAGGAGTGCGTCGAGGAGGTCCTCCCCGACACTGCTGCAGCTGGAGCTGCAGGCAAGGGGGTGTGGCGCGGCCACAAGCGGTGCGAGAGTAGCGGAAGCAGGTTCTAGTTCTGGGTTTTTCCCAGAATCAAATGTTTGAAGCGACGTCCAAATGACGGAGCAGACGTCTGGAGGCGATTCTAGCCGTCTGAGGATAGGGCTTTGCGAAGGCACGTCCTCTTTGCGGATACGGCCATGCAGGCTGCTCCGCTGCTACCCTGTTGCATGCCTTTTTGAGGAGATTTGGTGGATTTCGTGCTGGAGTTGCTTCGGGAAGGCGCGGGACACACCATCCCATGCATTTCAGACGTCTGGGAGACATACCAGACGGCTGGAAGCACTTCCAGACGTCCGAAGAGGTGGTCGGGCGACTAGAGCTGGATCCAGACGGTCCAGAAGAGTTCCTGGACGACTGCGGTAGACGCATAGACTGAGGTATGATACTGAACAACTTTAAGACGTCTGGAAGTTGTTCCAGACGTCTGATTTGAGTTAGAAACCTTGTTTTTGACCTGTTTAGGGTCCTTTTGAGGTCCGTTTCGCGCAAATAAGATACCGACGTGTTCTTTGCGAGTTCCTCTACTTGATAGAAGGTTTTCTATACTGTTCTTAATGCTCCTTTGTGATTGTTCCTTGTTATAGGACTTCATTCCGTTGCAGGTTCTGGGCTTGCTGAGGCACGTGAGCCTTCCGTTCAGGCCCCCAATACTCCTGGGTTTACTGGTAGAGTGGCTTCCCCTAATTTAATTACAAATCTGGATGCATGTGTGGAATGAATGATTAGAACCTAGGACATGGCATGAATCCTAGGACGAGAACTATTAGAAATGTCTGTATTGGATGATTGAATTGTAGTCTTGAATGAGTAGATAGAAATAATAACAACTGCCTGTAAATGAATAACAACTACCTGTGAAATATGAAGTACTTGTGCTAGTTAACTGTTGTATGTAACTTTCCTGTTGTATATATTAAATGACATAATACGAGCTGCATGTATATAATTTGAGAATGGTAATGTGAATGATGGAAATACGAGCTACCTGTGTATAACCTGAGTATGGAAATGTGAACGATAGAGATACAAGTTGCATGTGTATAACCTGAGAATGGAAACAGAAATGATGAAACCTGGTATGGCATGGCCTGAGGAATATGAGCATGAACCCTACGGGGAATTAAGAGTTGATCTCCTGAAAATAAATGTGATGGATCTGTAAATGTGTTGGGAAGTGTGTTGGCCCTTGAGTACGTGGTACTAAGGGGAGCACATGTTACCTCTTAGTGTAGAGGGGAGCTTGCCGCCTTCAGGTTGAGACCTGGGGTGGGTTTGGCCACTTTGCACCGACTATGTGGCCCTCGTGTACACCATACCGGGGAGACCTACTAGTGTAGAGAGAGAGCTAGCCACCCCACGGGACCCGGGGTTCAGCTAGCTGCCCTACATCGACTTGTTAGGCCCACTGGGCAAACCGGGGTAGTCATGCGAGGGTGCGCGTACTGTGGAGGGGCGAGACCCCTGTTTGGTTACTGAGAGGGGCTAGACCTCTGTTATTGAGAGGGCTAGGCCCTATACTGTTCTGTGCTGTACTTTGGGCGCACTCGTTAGTGGAAACGACTGACCGCATGCCAGTTCGGGGTAGCTACCCGTGCACTTATCCTGCGTACCGTAGTCACTGTTACGTCTATCCGTGACCTTGGGATGGTTGACTGGGTGTAGGATCACCACGGGGGACTCTCCCGGCCAGGAGAGCACCACGTGTGCCTTCTACTCTTCGGAATAGATTGCAATCAAAATCGTTCTCAAGAGGAACATTCGAGATCAAGAAAGAGATCTGATAAATAAACCAATGGGTGAAAAGGAATAAATTGTGAAATAATGAAATTAGAAAACAACAGCTACCTGTCCACTTTTACTGCTTTAGTTAGTTGGTTGCTACTCTACTCAGCGTTCGCTGACTGTGTGTACTCATAACCCTTTTTAGGTCCAGGTGTTGAGCAGCCCGAGTCTACGGCTGCAGAGGGTGTTGGGCCTAGTAGAGCCCAGTAGCTGTAGTTTCTCTTGTTGTACTCTTTTGTAGTAGTGAGTAGACTCCTGTACCTTTACGTTTTGCACTCTTACGTTTTGTACTTTATATTCTTGTATCTGGTTTTCTACTGTTGTAGTGGTTTGTACTGTAGCAGTTTTCACTGCTTTACTGCTGTACTTTTGTTACTGTTAGTTGCTTAGCATAGTGAATGTAGTTTACTTTCCTACTTTTTGGTTACTTTCTTATTGGACAACTAGGTCTTGGGATTAGTTGAGTCGGTCCGGTCTCGTGTCTTGTAGGGATTCGGGAATCGGGTCATAACAAGTACTAGTCCCAGACGTCTGATTTTGATCAGTAACCGCGTTTTTGGCCCGTTTAAGGCTCAAACGGAATTTGATTTTTGCAAATGAAGTACCATTGTTTTCCACTTGAGTTCCTCTACGTGTTCGTGTTGAGTATCTACTATTTTGACCTCGTCTAATGTGAATTAGTCGCTGGTACAGGTTACTAGCAGGTGGCATGTTCGAGGCCCGGGGAGACAACGAGATCTGCGACACAGGCCCCTATTCCTCCAGTGATACCCGGTAGAGTGGTTTAATTCAGTTGTTAATATTTAAATAAGAATGTATTTGTTTGAATTAATTGGATTGAACTCTAGAATCTGGAATGAACCCTATGGTAGAAATGTATGAGCCCGATTTGAGCTGTATTGTTTACTTGATGCATGTTTACCATAAATTTCTAGCAATTGGTATTAGTGTAATTACGAGATGCATGCTAGAATACGAGTTGCCTGTATGTGAATGAATTATGAGATGCCTGTTAAATTATGAGTTGCCTATATGTAATGAGAAAGTGAACTATGAAACCATAAGTTGCATGTTTATGATTGAGAACTGAATTGTAAAAACATGAGCTGCCTGCGTATGGATGAGGAACAAGTTTTGAAACATGAGATCTGAATGTGGATAAATGAGATGAATAATGAGCATGAATCCTACGAGGAATTAGGAGTAGAACTCCTGTGTATGAAAGGAATCGGGAATGTAGACGTGAAGTAGTTTGGCCCTTGTGTACGTAGTGCCAAGGAGTATAGTGGTTCTTTTGGTGTAGAGTAGAGCTAGCCTCCCTTGAGTTGAGACCTGGGGTTAGGATTGACCACTCTACACCGACTCTTGTAGGCCCTTGCGTACGTGGTACCGAGGCGTGCTACTAGTGTAGGGAGGGAGGTAGCTACCCCACGGGACCTGGGGTTAAGCTAGTCACCCTACACCAACTTTGTTAGGCCCGTTGGGAAAACTGGGGTAGTCGGACGAGTGTACGCGGACCTTGGAGGGGCAAGATCCCTGTTTGGTTCTGAAGGGCGAGACCCCTATTCTGAGAGGGTAAGGTCCTATACTGTTCCGTGTTATACTTTGGGCGTACCCACTAGTGGAAACGACTGATCGCGTATCAGTACGGGGTAGCTACCCGTGCGCTTATCACGCGTGCCGTAGTTACCACTACGTCTCGACAGTGACCTTGGGGTGGTTGACTAGGTGTAGGACTACCACGGGAGATTCTCCCGGCCAGGAGAGCACCATGTGTACCTTTTACTCCACGGAAAAGATTGCAATCAAGATTGCTCCCACGAGGAACATGCAAGATCAAGAAATACTTGAATACTTTGAGAAATACATTAATGAAATAAATAGAAATGAGAATAAAACCTGCTTGTTGTTTTACCTACTTGCACATAAATAATGTAAACACCACTGTACTCAGCGTTTGCTGAGTCTGTCCTTTCGTAACCCTGTTCAGGACCAGAAGTTAAGCAGCCTAAGTTTTCGACTGCAGAGGAAGCTAGGTCCAACCGAGTCGAACCGTAGTTGTTTTTTTTTTCAGCTCTTTAGTTCTTGCTGTAGTTGTGAGTATTGGACCCTTGAGCTACTATTTCTATTACTTTCTATTTTCTTTCCATTTCTTTTGTGGTTGTGGTGGTATGTAATATGGTTTAAGATAGTTGTTTTACTTTCTTTACTGCTTCGTTCTTTTCTTTTGCTTAGTTATATTGTATGTACGGATGTTGTTTATTTTCCTGCTTTTGATTATTTCTTGTCGGATGACTAAATCTTAAGATTAATCGAGATAAATCGATTTTGGATCTTGAAGGAATCTGAGAACTAAATCGTAACAAATAATATAATAAGTGAATTAATATATTTGAATATTTTGATAAATTAAAGTTATTACACAAAAAAGATAAAATAATTTTATATTAAATTAAATCTATTTAATCCAACATAACTAAAAATTAAATTAAGTAACGAATTAAATACTTAGTCATCAATCAAATACGATCTAAAGGATCTGGAATCACATCCCAAACAGTCATATTCACCCTTCTCAATGAAAGCTATTAATAAGAGTCTTAGGATAAGCTAATGGAAAATTTAGATGAAATTATGAATAACCGAGTTTGACGCACTTTGCGTAAGTGTCATGGATGGGTACAGATGTTAATTACGAATACGATTTGTAAAAGAGAATCCATGTAAACTCAACATATACTTAAAACGTAAATTTAAGGTGGGTATGGAAATGCGTATTAAATTATATTTTACGGTATGCGATCAAAAATTAATAGATTAGAAATTAACATATATAAATAAAATTAATAGATTAAAAATTAAATAAATTAAAAAATATTGTTTGGAAATAAATTTTAATTGATTAAAAATACAAATATATCGATTGAAAATAAAAATATATCAATTAAATTTAAAAATATATCAATATATTTTATTTTTTTATAAGTAAAATATAATTTTTCATTTAAAATATGATTTTATATTTATATAAAATAATTTTTTATAACAAAAAAATAATTTTTATTAATAAAAATTTAAAATATATTAATTAAAATCATTCCTCTCACCAGTATGTTACACAATATATTATAAAATATATTTATTTACTTTTACTCAAATAAACTTCTCTAGGAACCCTTTCCCTTACCTTCCCGCCCCTTCCGATTGCCATCATGATGGAAAGGTCTTGTTAATCAAGGACAAGAGAGTCTCTCTCTCTCTCTCTCTCTCTCTCTCATTTAATTGCCATGTTTTTATTCCATAGAGAATGCAAGATCAGATTTTCAAGATCCAAGATCCAACTTGGTCTTCTAAAAATGTCAAAGAAGAGAGACGAGGAGAGGATAAAGTTCGTTTCACCAGGCTAAACGAACAATAGAGCGAGGACCACAATAAGAGTCTGAGGGGTGCATTTGTGTAACGGGTTACACCCTTTTTTATCCGTTATCCCTTGTTTACAAGCAAGGTTGAGATGACATTAGATTATTTCAACCCCTGTTTTAACATCCCTTCTAACTCACAACTCCCTATTAACACTAATTTTAAACCCCCCTTTGTTAAACACCGACAGAAGTTAAACCTTGTTTCCACGTTACAAACGCAACGAGTTAGCTAACGTATGATGCAAACTAAACCTTAAGGCTCAATTCGGTTACTGGAACAATCCATAAAACCATAGGTTATTCTTGTTTGATTTATAGGATGTCAGATCGAGGTGAGAGGATTTAACCAACGCTAAGTTACCTTAGGGTTCGTCCTTCCCATCTCACATAATGCACGATAGGTTATCCCTTTCCATGTCAAATATTAATATATTAATCCAATAGGGTAATCCTTTTTGTATTTCACATAAGAATGCACAATAACCGTTCTGCAATTCAAACAAAAATATAGGGGATAATTTAGTTGTAAAAAAATTATCCATCATCAAACTAAGGCCCAGGGAGGAGATTGTTCCCATTATCCGAATGAGTTCTAAATCGAAGGTAGCTAATAATTTTACGAGATCCCAAGCGCAATTTACCCAAGATGGAAGGTTTTGGTGTGGATATAGAAAAATACTTTGTATATATCAAAGTATACGTAAAAATGTATATGCATGACTCATCCCTTTATTAAAAGGGGAGATTATATGCTAAAACGATATAATGTGTCATATAAGCTATGAATTGATATACAAATCAATGTAGAAATGGGATACACCTGTCATCGTCCGTGGATATATGGTGAATAGAATACGCTGCAACACAGAAGAAGGCTGTAGTGTGAAGTCGAAGAGTTCCCGGTGGTGTGACCAATGGGCAAGATGACAGCGTATGGCAGGCATGCCATGCGGCAACGGATCTCTTTCTGAGATATAATAGATAGGTAGATAGATAGAGGTACACTACACCCACATGGAAAGGGTCAATTCTAACTGTAATCCATCACTGACTGACACACCTCACATGCCAAACAAATGACAGCCACAGACCCACCACCCACCATTACAATCCCACATGGCACCGTGAGAAGCCACCAAGCCACTGCTGACCCACACTCACAAACCAACCCCCCCCCCTCCTTGGAATAATAATCAAATCAAAGCAAATTGCAAACTGCCCTTTTCCCTCCCTCTTATCTCTCTCTCTCTCTCTCTCTCTCTGTCTCACCCCCACCTCTTCCCTCCCTCTCCTGGGTGGAAGACACTCTCTCATCTTTTTATTCCTCTCTCTCTCTCTCTCTCTCTGTTTTTCTGGCAGTGTGCGTGTACCCTTCAAACACAGGAGGAGGAGGAGGAGGAGGAGGAGGAGAGGGAGAGGGAGAGGGAGAGGGACGGGGACACCACCACCCAAGCCATGAGAGTGGCGTCTCCTCGAGGCTACGTTGCCATCAATGCAGTTGAGTACTTCTAAGTGAGGGCACCGGTAGCTCTTTCCCTGTCGAGTTGGTGGTACGGCCAAAGGTGGTAGCTTTTTGGTGCTCATCCATACTGAGGTGAGGAAAGAGCGGACCCGTATTGGTTTCGGGCGTGTTTGGGTACCTTGGTGAAAAAAAGGCTTCTTGGTCGTTACCCATTTGGTGGAATCGGCGTTGGAGCTTTTCTTTTGCGGTGATCTCGATTGCCGTTGGAGCTCTGTCTCTCCTTCTGTTGTCCCCTTTGGGAGAGATGTCGGCGAAGCTTTTGGGCACTTTAGGAGATGAGGAATCGCATTTGCAGAGGCAGATCGGGTGCATGACCGGTATCTTTCAGATATTTGATCGGCAGCATCTGCTCCCTGGGAGGCGCACCGCTGTTCACCACCTGAAGCGGCATTATCCAGGTCCATATCTCAAATTTTGCATTTTTAATTCTCACCGGAAGAAGAACAATTGCATTTCTGTTTCTATTTGTTTTGCTGGAAGTTGTCGTTTTTATTGATCACTGGTAATAATCTTCCCTGTGTTTGTTTGGTGGTACATGTTTGATTTTAATACGGTTGCTTACTTTTGTCTCTTTTTTTGTGTGTGTGAAGGTGTATTGGGTTGTCTCTTTTCTAGTTTTATTTTATTTATTTATTTTTTAAAGGGTGGTAAGATGGCATTAGTCAGCACAGTACTAATACTAGTATTTGGTAGAACAGTATGGAAGATTTTTGACCTGAATAGAGATCGCTCACTTCGAAATATTATTGATGTCCATATCACTTATTCCAGAGAGTGACGTCGGTTGGATAGGCTCTTTACCAGTTTTTGTTTTGGACTTAAAGCATTTTAATAATGGTAAGTTTTCAGTGGACGATTGTGCCTGAAAATTGATTTTAATTCCTGGATATTGTTATATATTATGTATCTGATGGTTGAGGAAGATTAGTTTGCAATTCTTCTTGTTTCTGCTGCATGATTATATATCGTGCTCATGTTGGCTGTGAACAGATTTTTCACAAGTCAATTGAAGAATATTTCCGTGTTTTGGCAGCCTTTACTGTTGACTTTAATGTTGATTTGTTTCTTTTTTTTCCCTCTTTGTTAGGTAGCATACCAGCTGAGCCATATGGATGCTCTCTACAGGTTGGACAGGTGAGGATTCCCTCTTCCATTAATTTAACAATTGCAATTTTTTTTCGGCAGCAACCTGGTTTGATCATTTACAGCATCCATTTATAATGCAGGACAAGAACTGCAGCTTCATCGAGAATCAAAGGGCTTTGATGGAATCATCCAGGAATTCCTTCTCGTCGTCATCCTGTTCCTCTTCATTTTCTTCTCTCGAGTGTAACAAATCAATGCAGCAAGAACCGTCAATAAACGAGGCAACCGCTTATGCGGAAATATCCTTAAAAGACCTGCCAAAGATCCAATTGCGTCACAATGAGAAAGCCGGTCATATGGTGCCATCCTTGGGTACATCATCAAATGCATCTGCTAAGAGTGGTCGGCGATCGACGGACTTCAGAGATATAGTCAAGGATTCTATTTACAGGGAAACACAGGGGCTATCGATCAAAACTGCTGCAGCAGAAGTTCACAGGGAAAAGCATCAGAGACAACTCAAGGACTCCTCAAGGCCACCGCAATCGTGCAAATCAGATGATGATTCGTATCTTGTCATGACAAACAGGAAGACACCAATGGCACTGGACCTTGCCGAATCTCCCAAGATCACGTCGAAGCTTAAAGAGAAACATGGCTATTCATCTGAAGTTAAAGAACATCCAAGGTCATCATCAGCTGTCACGAAAGACAACCTTTTCTTTCCTCTATCGAAGGATATGCCTCGCTTCTCATATGATGAGAGAGATATTCCTCGGGTATCTTTAGATTCTCGAGAGAGCGGTAACTCTACTTCCAGGCTAAGAGATCTTCCAAGTCTTCCAAGGTTGTCACTGGATAGCCGGGAATCTTCCATGCAGAACTTGGATATTGGATTTAACATGAGTTATACTCCGAAAGATTCAGATAGGAGTACCTTGCAGCAGAAGGTTTCTAGAGTTGTGGCCTTCGACCGTGTGAGTAGAGAAGAGAAGCAGCCTCCTGGTGTTGTGGCGAAGTTAATGGGATTGGAAGCGATGCCTGATAAAATTCACCCTTCTCTGGATCAGATGGGGATAAAAAAAAATTCCAACTTTGGCGAATGTTCAGATACTCATGAAAGTCAGAAGATGAGCACTTGCTCCTTGAATTCTTCTAAAGCAGCCTCCCCAAAAAGTTTGATCAAGTTTAATATCATTCCGCAAAGGATGATCTCACATGCAAAGGTTCCCATCGAAACAGCACCCTGGAGTCATCAGGCAAAGGGTCGTGTGACTCCGAAAAGAATGCCTGGAATCTCAGAAACTCGTGTAAGACAGCGGCATGAGTCTGTATATGGTGAGGTCCAGAGAAAGCTGAAGGACCTGGAATTCCAGCCTTCTAACAAGGACCTGAGAGCACTTAAACAGATACTTGATGCTATTCATGCAAAGGGCCTATTGGAGGTCAAGAAAGGGGTAGAAGAGCGTCCATCCGAATTATCTCGCAAGAAGATCTGTGATCAGCAGACGGCTTTCGACTCGGAACGTGTCTTCACATCGGGTGATGCTAGATGCAGCCAGGATGTCCATCTCATTCGGAGTACAATCACAAATGCTGGTAGTATGCAAACTTGGGAGTCCCCTATTGTGATCATGAAGCCTGCAAAATCTTTAAATGGAGGTGTCCATTCTGCCATTGATGCCTTCCAAGGTGAGACCCAGCTTCCAAAAGTTCGAACTGTTGATGCCACTGATAACCAACTTGTTTCTACAAATGACCAAAGTGAAAAGCTGCAAACTCCCAAGAATCTTCTCCGAGGAAATAGTGGCCATGTTCAAGTCACGGAGAAGAAGTCCATTGACAGGATTGATGAGAAAGCCTCACAGAAAGCCCAGTCAAGAACTTTGAAGGTATCATCTACGCACGAGAAGCAGTCGAGTGGTAATGGTGGTGGCTCAATGAAAAGTTCTAATTCATCTAGCCCAAGGCTGCAGCTGAAGAAACTCGCAATGGAGAAGAAATCTTGCTCTTCTCCGTGTTCTGATTCCAGAAAGCAACAGAAGCCACACAGGCAATCCTATGAATCAGTCTCCCCTAGGAGCAAAACAAAGCCTAAGCCAAGACCTGAGAAGAAGGTTGCAGATGATTTGCTCGAAGCAAAGAATTCAAGATCAAAAGGTGTTGGAGTCTCACAGAAGTTAAACAAAAGTAGTTGCTATATGTCGCAAGTGGATATGGAGCCAACCAGCGCTGATCAGTCTGCTGAGCCGCAATTGGCACCCTCCCGTGACAATCAAGCAACCAGGAAAGTTGCCGATGTCGCAAGTTCAATTGTAAGGAAGAAGGTAAAATTCTCCTCCATTTTTATTCATATTGATATTGACTGTTGAGCAAAGGCGTCAAAACTCGGTGTCTTGCGAAGTCCAGTGAAGGATTTTTTTTTTTTTTTACATGTTAGATGTTGTATTTTGATTCTTGCATCAAGTTTCTCCATGATATCCAATAAACAAATTTGGCAATGTATTTGAAGAGATTAAAATTTTCCTGATCTGATCTGTGGTTAATTTCCCTGTTTGATGTGATACTAACTTAGCTCCACATTACTGCATTGGAGATTGCACCCGCACCTTATCTGCAATTCTTGGACACTGCAAATGAGATATGCAACATAGTTCTTATCAAGAATAGAGTATCACTTAACAAACATTCAAAGCCACGCACATCTAATGAGGGGTGTTTTTTTTTTTTAAGTTGTGAAGATGGTAGAGATTGTTGACCACGACTAACTTCTGTTTTGGGTTTCTGATTTTTTGGCTAATTATTGATAACAACTTTTGCCATAAGCTAATGTTATCATTGGATGATCTTCTTGCTTCAGAAGGATCAGCACATGAAGGACAGCTGCTCATCTCCTGAAGGTGTAGCAAGTACATCTGATCAGCCAAGCCCAGTCTCTGTCCTTGATGCATTATGTGACAAGGATGAAGCTTCTGGTTCACCGGTCAAGAGCGTCTTGTTTCCTTATGAAGGTAAGGCCTCAGCCTCTTTTCAATTTTTTTTGGTGTTATCAGTCATTAAGCATGGAGATGGACTTTAATGTATAAATATCTATATAAAAGGAGCTTCTACACTACTGTGATTCTGACCAAAACATGGTTAATTGCATCTGAACTATTCATATTCAATCACGATAAACACCATGATTATATTGCTAGAGCCCAAATGTATCTATGGAATAATTCCTCTCATAGTTTTAGTCTTTATCACTAGAGGACAGCAGTGGCCCTCCTTGTTTGTTAGCATATGGCCTCTTTCAATCTATCACAACCGACTGCCATGGTGGATATCCCTCCTTTTTAATTAGCTATATTGATGCTTGCATAATGAAACCGGGATAATGTTTTATTTGAAAGAAAAGAAACTTAGGTTAATGTTTGGAGGTTTCTATGATGCATTAGGCCCATGATCACTTCTCTCAATCGATATCCTCCACAGCCAACTCCAATTTCTTGTGTTTCAGATCCATGTAAATCAACCAACATGTCATGCTGAACATTAAAGGTCAGGGAAAGGACCGCTGACAGATTATAGTCAGTAAATAATGCAGTACATTTTTGCCAATTTACCGTGTCCCTGATAGTTTTCCTCTCAGCATGCCATAATGGTGAAAGAGGGTCACTCAATGAGTGGGCTTTTTCTTGCCCTTTACAGTAGCTGTTGCCACTGGCGACAGCCATTCTTTCCTGTCAGTATTGCAGGCGACGACAGTAGGGAAGAGTTGATGGGAACACAAATAAATCCATGACCTTGCATCTAGCCTGCTTCTGTCGACCAATCTAACGTTCCATTCCTTGGAAAACAATCCCTTGTACATATTGCTTTCTTGCTAATCATGGACCACATCTTGGATTTGGTTGGAAATTGTCACGATCTCTCCCTTGAAGGACAAGTATAGTGCCATTAGCTATGGATGACATGTAACCTAGCTGGAGGAATGGATCGTTGACCTATTACTCATTTTGCTTTTAATTTTGAATCAAAATAATTGCAAGAGAAGGCTTTCAGAACTGTGAAGTTCATTCAAGTCTTAGCTAGTTGGTGCGAACATTAATTCCTGTCGGGGGCATTAAGAATAATGCTATGTGCATGCTCATAAACAGATAAATTGGCACATCTTTTGGTATGTTGCCCATGCGTATGTTCATAAACAGACTCATCTTGTTGCTATGCAGATTGTACAGGTGTAACATGGGTAAGTTATGGCTTTATGTGACAGCAGAAATAGGTGTTCTTCTTTCAGAGGTTCCTTTGTCTGTTCCATGTGATCTCTGACGGTTCCAAACAAATTCCTACTGTGAAACAGTTCCATGTGCTTTCGGCAGTTGGGTTTCTGTCATTAGTACCTCTGTTTGTGGATTAGTTTGAATGGATTAATGTATCTGGATCATCCTTCTGGATTCCTAATTTGTTGGAAATAGACTCATTTGAGAAATGAATTACAAGCACATGTTATTGCTGTAGAAATATTCACAACAAAGGGGAAAAGGTGACTATCATTGGAATGCAACAGCATTCCCTGTGAAAAAATCTGATATAATGTAAAAGAAAATCAGCAATGGAAGGAAATCTACCTAACAATAGTTGGTTCAATGTAACAGCTTGAACTTGTGTGTGTATATGGACATGATTGACATTTTAATTTGTTGGTGTTTCAAACAGATACCGGGAATCAAAGTGCTGGAGATATTACTGGTAATGCAAGGTGGAGTTTGACAGGGGAAAAAGGCCGACAAACCAACGATACTGGTCGAGAGAAGCTCAGGAACATTGAGAACCTTGTTCAGAAGCTCAAACAGCTTGGCTCATCAGCCAACCAAGAGCCAGAAGCCAACCACATCGCATCATTGTGTGAAACCCAGAACCCGGATCACCATTACATTTCTGAGATTCTGCTATCTTCAGGCATTCTGCTCAACGGTCTTGACCTGCCAATTCAGCTCCACCAGTCAGGCTACCCGATAAACCCCGATCTTTTCCTGGTCCTTGAGCAGAAAAAACAAAGGAGCCTGGCGATGCTCAAGCCCTCCCACCAGAATGCACCCAAAACAAAGGCCGATCCAGAGAGAGCACGGAGGAGGCTCATGTTCGATACTGTCAACGAAATTCTGGTTCAGAAAATGGATTTGGGTGGCGCGAGTCCGCTACCATCATCATGGCTCCCTGCTGGTAAGCTGTTGAAGAGGGTACCCAGTGGGCAACTTTTGCTGAAAGAGCTATGTGTTGAAATCGGGCTCCTTGAGATCGGTGGCACATGTGTCGGCGGCTCCCAAGACAATGAAGGGGACAGTTTGAAATCTATTTTAAGCCAGGATGTTGCACAGCAATTGGAAGGGTGGACTTCTTCAGGAAGGGAAGTTTCTGGGCTGGTCCTGGACATCGAGAGATTGATATTCAAGGATTTAATTGGAGAAGTGATGGCTGGGGTGGCCCTGATGGCTCAACGAAACCCGTACCCACGACGAAGGCAGCTGTTTGTTTAAGTGAGCCTCCCCCAAACTGTTCGATCCTTCTCTCTGATAGAGGCCTTCCATGCCTCTCGAGTTAAGAAGGTTGTGAAGTTGCTTCTTTGTCCAAAGGTTTCAACAGCATTGTGCCCTTTTGTTTTTCACAGACAAATTCAGTGTTTCTCATTCATTTCTTTTCATAGAATACGAGCTTAGCTTTGCTTGATTTTTGTGTATGTTGTGGTCAATTAAATGGGTTTCATGTGTGGTAGTTTGGATTGGAAGTGGGTTTGACCTACTGGTTCTAACTGCATGATGTGATTTTGTTTTGATCAGATGAATCAAGAATGGCGCGAGTGCCCTCACAATCCCAATCTTCTAGGGAGCACATGGGCAGAATCATGGCATGAGGTAGGAAACACATGATCCCGAAAGTCCTTTGGTAGAGTAGATTTGAAAACTAAACATTCATCTTTGGGCCTACATGGTATAAATATCCAAACTTGATCCACTGTATTAAGGGGGATTGTAAATAAAAAGAAGTCTTAGGTAGGGGTGTACATAGATCGGGTCGAAGTTCACTTAAGTTCAACTCATGATTTTTGAGTTATGATTTTTTCAATTCAACTCAACCCAATATGCTATCAAATCTAATCTAACCCAACTCATGTCATGTTGAGTGGATTGTTGACTAATTAAAAAATTTAAAATTTATATTTATCTTCTACATATTTTTTATCTTTCATATTTAATAATAAAATATTTTAAATTTATAAATAATTTTTATATTTTAAAAAATAAATAAAATAAATAAAAATAAAAATAAACTTGATAGTTGTATAACATTCATATAGCATTATTATTATTATTTTTTATGAAAGATAAAAATAATAACACTTAGAAAGTGGATAAACATTGGAAAAAAAATATGAATAACACTGAAGTATAAGCTAGATATATACATATACCTTAATAGAGGAAGGTAAAGATGGGGAAGGTAAAGATGTCTAAATAATTTAGGTTAAATTAAAGAAAGATAGAGGGGAAGGAGGATGACTTATAGAGGGGGTGGTGGCTATTGTCTATGGTATGGTCAGTGAGGGAGTGGTGGATTGGTAGGTTGTGTGGTAGTGGTAGTGATAGGTTGGGTGGAGGGGGAAGGTAAAGAGGATGATGGATGGCTAGTGTGGGGTGGTGGGTTGTGTGGTAGATTGGTGGTGGTGGTGGTAGGCTTTGGTGGTAGGCTCAGGTAGGCAGAGGGGAAGGTAGAGATAGCGGTGGATGGCCAGTGAGGAGGTGGTAGGTTATATGGTGATGGTGGTGGGTGGTAGTGGCGACTGCTTTAGTACCAGGAGGTGGTGGTTATCACTAATGCAAACGAGAAGAAGAGAGGAGGGAGGAAGATGTTCACCTTGATGGCAATGACGAGAAGGGAGCTGCGAGTGTGATGGAGAGGTTGGTGGTGACGGCGAGAGAGGGAGTTCGGTTAGGGCTTGCAACTTGCGAGCGGAAGAGGGAAAGTGGAAATTGAAAAGTGAAAAATGAAAATAGGGAAAAAAAGTTAATATAGCACTGCTAAGTGCTAACTGCGCGATGGACAATCCTAAGTGGAGATTGATTGAGATTTGAGCAAGTGCGTGCACGGCCAACGAGAGAGAAGGGAAATGAACGTGCACTACGTAAGTTGAATGGGTAATCTCTCTCATATATATATATATATATATATATATATATATATATATAGGAAAAAGGAAGCATGCATGTGATCTACACGTAAGTTACGTGCAAATGCAACAATATTTTCTATTACGAGTAATATTTATGATTGAAAATTTTTGGATTGAGATCACTTCATATGAACATATTATGTATCAAATTTGAAGTTAATCTGACATTCCTAACACATATCCAACGGGATCGAATTTCGTGATACTTAGTTGGTAAAAAGTGAGTCCACTTTGATGTATGTATTAGGAGTGACAGATTGACTTCAAATTTGATGCATAGTATGTTCATATGGAATGATCTCAATCCTTAAATTTTTAATTTAAAATAAAATTTGTAGTAGGAGATATTATCGCACTTATACATAACTTACGTGTAGGTTATCTACGTATTATTAGCTCATATATATATATATATATATATATATATATAAAAGAATTGGGCTGTAGGTTGAGTTAGATTTATTGAACTTTAATCCAATGCAATCTATTTTTTATTAGGTTGAAAACATCTCAACCTAATCTAATCCAATGGGATGGGGTTCGGATTGAAACCATGTAAAGAGTCCAACACGAAAGTGTTGGAGTGCTATATGCGAAGGATTATTGTAAACGAATGGAAAAGTTCACGCGAAATGTTGGTACTCTCAAGTAACATTTGTTTCGGAACGTAATATTACGGTTGCGATATTTAAATATTAAATAAAATATCTAATTTGATTTATAATTAAAAATCACTGATAGAGTTTAGAGGAGGATGTATGAATTATTAGGTAGATTTTTGTGTTAATATACACTATTCCTGCATGACATACAAAATCATGACATCTCAAAGGAGTATGTTGTATGTTTTCAAAGTTAGTGAAGGAATCGAAAGAAGAAAAAAAATTACAGAACCGTATGCCACTGGAAATTCCAGAGTTCAAAATCGATCCAGCGATTTATAGGGTCGGACAATCACCAAATTGGTTGTGCTAAAGCCTATAGCACCATTGTTGCCGTTTGCACGATCAATCAGCTAATCAATCTTCCATTAGGGGCCGTTTGGTTATCGGAAGTGGGGATTTAATTTCTCTTTTAGAACTTTTAAATTTAAAATTATTTTATTTTAAATTAAGTGTTTTTATCTCTTATAATTTTATGTTGTGATATATTTTTTTTCAAATACCAAATTTAATTTCAACTTTTCACTCAAAACAAAAAAACTTAATTCTTATATTGTTTACTAATATTAGTATATTAAGCATGTTCGTTCATTCGTTGTGTTTGTAATTCTTATAGGTATTAATTGGTGCCTACCCTTCCGAAGAAAAAATAAATAAATATATATTTGCAACGTATTTATAATGTATAAAGTGAGATCGGTGATTTTAATTAATATATTTTAATTTTTATTGGTGGAAATAATTTTACATAGATGAAAAATTATTTTATAAGTGAAAAATCACTTTCGATATGTGTAAAATCAAGTTTCAGATGAAAAATCATTTATAATCAATGTAAAATGAAAATACATTTTATTTTAAATTATTTTTTTTATTTTAACATTTTTAATTAGTTGAAAAATATTTTCAATCGGTGTGTTTTGATTAAAAATTATTTTCAATCATTGTATTTTTATCTTTAACTGGTATATTTTGATTTTCAATCGATTGAAAATTATTTTCGATCAGTGTATTTTGATTGAAAATTATTTTCAATCGATTTATTTAGGTTTTTAATTTTTTAAAAATTATTTTCAACTAATATATTTTACTCTATTTAATTTTTAATCAATTATTGATTCTTATTTTTAACGGATTCATTCTCAATTAATTTTAATCATACATTACAAAACATAATATCACGTGCATTTTCATACTTATATCTTAACATATATTGCTAGTTCCACCACCGGATCAGGCATTTAACGTCGATTTGGCCTAACCCATGTTGGTTGGGAAAATAACTTGATAACACCAATTTCAAGTGTTGACCTCCGACATTCGTCCTTTTACCTTTTCAAACAAAAAAGATATCATCAATTCCTCTAGGGGACAAACCCTCAGTTTAACCTTCATTCAACAAACACCAATAGGATAACCCATCTTTGCATGTTAAACACAAATAAGAGTTATCCCTTTTTTCTCTCTTGCAAACCCGGTTTAGTAACCCACTGCATCCATCATATGCAGAAGACCCCGATTGAAAGTTGCATACCTGATTCAACTGAGAAAGACTGGTTTTACATTGAGACACACTTAGATCGAAGGCAACCACTCAAGATTCATAAATGCAGATGGTAAAATAAATAATCTCAACCTGTATACGATTTTAAGCTGCCATCATTTCATGATTTCACGAGCAATAGGAAAATTTCTTTCCAAGCTTTTTTGTGAGCTATCCTTTTGATTGGACAGGTATCTTTTCAGCATATCCTGGATTATGGATTTGCTCCTTTGGTCTATGCCATGAAGATAGAAAAGGAGACCTTGACTTCTTTAAATATCCAGCTGGAAGGTTTGCTTTGTGACATGCATGTGCTTCCAAGTTCTGTTGGTAATCATGCATATGGCACTTTATGGGGGTAACAATCTGGGTGGAAAACAAAGAACAAAGAACAACTTGATGCTGAGGAACAATGGAATTTATTTCACCTTTTATTTAGTTGTCCGGATTTTTCTGAAAGGAGGGGCCACAGAAGAGAATAAAATAAATAGTGGAGTTGATTATGAAATCTAATGGAGGAATTATGTAGCCGATATTTCTAATGAAAGGTGAAGGTTTGACATTATTCCATCTTACCAAGCACCGGAAACAAATATGTCAGAACTCTCTGAAAGCCCATTGTGTAGAGTTGGGCCTCACAGAGGGGCCCGCATGTACTTTGTTGGGCCTCCATTTGAAGTGGTTTTCCCAGGAGCTTGAGATTGAGTTTACCACTAAATTCAAAGAAAATTGTCACACCATTCGCTTTGCGCTGTAATTTTGCCAATTGACAATCCGTAACAAAACCGACCCACCATAAAACGCCAAAAATATTTTTAAAAAGAAATTACCGCTTTCTCAGAAATAAAAAATAAAAGACCATAAAATATTCTCTGTACGGCAAACGTGTGAAGATAGATTTTTCCTCCGTACCACCGGGAGAAATTAAGTCTAGGATGTAGGTTGAAAAATATAAAAGTTGTAAGGTGAATGTGATTTTAATGTGTATTTTTTTTATTTAAAAACAATTTATATATAATAAGGTTTATTACTGTTTGAATCAATAAAAAAATCACTTTTGTATAAGTGTAAATCACATAAATCATTATTAAAATCATTTTACATTGTTGTAAAATTACTTTACAAGAGTGTAATCTTATTTTACACTTGTATAAAATTATTTTGTATCTTCAAAATAATTTTACAGAAGTGTAAAGTAAGATTGGACCGATGAAATCTTACTTTGAATTACTTTTGATCGATGTAATCTTATTTTGCACGATTGAAAAATTAAATTTTAAGTATTTCTTCATTTATGACAAGTGATTTTATACTTAAAAGGTGATTTTTTTTACTTTAGGGTTTAGGATTTTGGATTTAGGATTTAGTGACCTTAAACACGAAAGATTAAATCTTAAACTTTAAGGTAAAAAATCACTTATCATAAATGAAATCACTTTCTATAAATTTAAATCCTAGATCTTAAATCCTAAACTCATAAGTCAAAATCACTTTGCACCGATGCAGAATTACTTTGGACGGGTGTAAAATTACTTTGCTAGATATGTTAGGTGGATCATCAATTCACGCTGTCTAAAATCATTTTATTATTTTTAAGTTTGAATATATATATATATATATATATATATATAAGTTCTAAATGAGTTAGGTTAGATTTGAAAGTGGTATTAAGAAATGTAAAATTAATATTAACTTGTAATTATGTTTACTTACAAAGTAAAACTTAAATTGGTGTTAAATTATTGTATTAATCCTTATGACGTTTACTTAATAGTGATGTTAAGTATATAAAATATGAGGAATATCAAAAACATGAGTGATATATGATTTTAACATGGATTTAATTAGTATCAGTTTCAATTGATGTTAGTTAAATTAATATTGAAGTGGTTAAATTTAAATTAGTAAATAAGAAATTAAATAATCAAATAAATAAAATTAACTTTCCTTTCGATGAATTAACCTCTCAAATAAATTAAATCTTAAGTTATGAGCTTTGGGGTTGAGTCTAAGGTTGGATCAGCTGAGCTATTACCCTGACGGATATAATGTCTACTTTTGGTAGACGGAATTGGTGATGGGAGGTAACTTGCTTAGGCAAGACACATCGCCTTTGCAAGTTGAGGTTGAGGACAGATGAAGGAGTTCGGGGGAGATTTGCTTCCGTATGGTATAAAGGGAACAGATGTTGTTAATTTGCACGTAACATGAAGATATCTATCACAAAGATTATCCAATTTCTATCCCCGTTTGGTTGCTAATAAGAAATGCTAAAGTGGGACATCCACACAAAGGCTGGATTAAATTACCACGGGAACAATAATTAGATGATGCGGTGGATAGCGATGGGTGCAACTTCCATCTTTCGTTTCATCTTTTCCCTTCGTCAATTTTAGAAATATTTGGAGATAGGACAGTTGTTGAGTGTTTTCTGTTCGAATTCCTCCTGCAGAGACGATTGCAAGACCCAAGATGGAAAATTAATTCAAGGCGAGAACATAAATTAGCTCCACTTATTCATGCACTTTTTCGTCCGCCCATCCTAAAGATAAACCATTTACGGGTGCTTTTTATTTATTTATTTTTTTATAATGCATTGAGGATTTTTAGTATACAAACTAAAATGGATGCGTGAATTTTAATTCACAGTAGAAATACGTCGATGATTTTTGATTTGTAGCCTAAATGCAACACAAGTGATATTCACTTTCCGAAGAGTACATGATATTTTGCTTGAGCCTTTATGTTCCTTTGCTATTGCCCAAGATAAAAATTTCAAGAAGGGAAAAACACCATGAAATAATGAAGAGGATAAGAGCACATTACTTTTGAGGATTATCTCAAGATACCTCAAACTGGTTGGAAGCTACCTCGATGCAACCCAAGAAGAAAAACAAAAAGACGAAAGCTTCCACCCCTTAAGACACGGACATTCCTGATGAGCACAGGTGGGTGCTTAATTTTTGCTTTTCATTCAATTTTCAACCACTTTTAATATCCGAGGATTCTGCATCTGCTTCAATTTTCATTCACTTTTAATTCACTGACGCTGAAATGGTTGAAGAGCCTCTTAAGTACCTGAAACTTACCTTTTTTTTTTTTTTTTTTTCTTTTTGAGCTCTTCCGTTCTGCTGTAGGTTACCGGCCTAAGGGCCATTATTGTCTCCCACTCGAAGCGGTATTGTAATAAATCATTAGAATGTTTATAGCTTGGTGGTAGAAGCCTTCTTTGAGACGAGACTCACATGTAGCTTTCTACCCGCATTGTTGTCATTAATGGCATGATCATATACAACCCTTCCTGTGTGCTTCTGTCCAACTCAAGTTGGATAACATTGAACCAATGCGCAGCCGACGACTTCATTGTCAAAGCCACAGTGCAACCATATAAGGACGAAGTGGTCCTTGTTGGACTACTTGATCCATCCACTCGTTTTAGAAAGACTGTTGCTTCTCCGTGGGGCCGTATTGCCATGTGATGTGGAAACATTATATCAAGGAAATAATTAATGGCTACTGGACAATGGAGAAGTATTTATAAATATTTTTTAAATGATACGAAATATATATCATCTGGATTAATTTTACATGGAATTTACTCCCTAATTCATCACGAATAAACATCAAATTAAGCTAGCTCTCTGTGGAGAGATTGTTAACTAATTAAATAGCTCATGAGAAAATATAACCTTTTCAAGAGCGCAAGAAAAGCCACCCAAAATAAAATAAATAAGAATTATTACTTGTTTTTCTCAACAGGAACACGACACGTGATAATAAATAAATAAATAAATTATCTCTTACACATACAAATAACTTTAATATTATCTTAACGTTTATTACGACAAGTAAAGTTTATCGTGACATATCTGTCACATTAGATATAATTTAACGTTTATTAAGTTATATCATCGCTATTTAGAGATGTTTAGAAAAATAATGCCGAATGCGATCTCTTCCATTAATTTCGTCGGAGTCAACATTTGAAGCCTAAACGTCGACTTCTCCTGTATATGGACACAACCCGTCGCTTCCTTTTGACCCACGCATATACATGTATATATGTTCGATTCTTGCGTGAGCGAAGTTAGAAAAGAAATTTGTTATTCATACTCACAAGCAATCTTTGTTAAAACAAAAACAAATCATGCATACGCGAGCTGCCGCGAATTCCTCGCAGGGCCTTTAGAATAAGGGTAGCGATTGGAAGGTCAACTTCATGGGACGATGCTGAATAAAAGGTTTTTCAAAGTAAAATCATACCACATCATTAAATTCTATATATATACAACAAAAATCAAACTAAGAACGGCATGCATCGATGACAACGTTTGAAATTTGGATTCTTATATACCTTGGAATTTAAATTCCTCCTTAGGTTACAAAGGATGTGGATAGAGAAATACGTGTTGCAATATATTTTGTAATGTGCATTTTCGTCTAACTAAACATATCGGTGATATTCAACTGATGTGTTTCGAAAAATTTTGATTTTCAATTGATTTTCGTCTACTTTAAGTAGTTCTTTACCTATGAAAAGTGATTTTTCACTTTGAAAATGATTTTCCATCTTAAGGTTCACGGTCAGGTTTTAGTGTTTACGATTTAGGTTACCTAAATCCTAAATCTTAAGGTGAAAATTCACATTTCATAGGTGAATAATCACTTTCCACAAATCTAAACCCTAACTCCTAAATCCTAAACCTAAACTCTAAATCTAAAACCCTAAATCCTAAGTCAAACCCATAGGTGAAATCACTTTTCACTTTTTAAGTGAAAACTTATTTTTTACCGATTGAAAAGAAAAATCAACCTCTTGAAAATCAAGTAGATCAAAATATACCGATTGGAAATCATTTTCCACTAGTTGGAAAGGAAAATCAATCTACTGAAAAGAAAAATAATTGGTTGAAAATCAAATATACCAAAAACAAACCCGTTGAAAATGATTTTTAACTAGTTGAAAATCAATACACTGGTTGAAAATGAAACAACATCAGCGTGTTTGCCATTTCATCAGTGAAAAATGAATTTTCACTTAGAAAATGATTTTTTACTTATGGAAAATGATTTCACTTAAAAAATAATTTTTCACCGTAAAAGATTATTTCCAACGATAAAAAATTTAAAATATATCAAATAAAACTATTACTCTCATTTGTACATTACTAAATATACTACAAAATACATTTCTCTAATTTTTCCGTGAATTTGAGGTGTAAACCTTTAAACAAGTAGGATCGGAGATCACACCATAAGATGGATATAATTTTCAAGAGTAGCTTTACTTTATGCATGAAATTTGAATTATATAAGATGGTAATTGGGTTCGTTCTTGTGGTTTGCTGATAAAATATTAGTTAAAATGTATAAAATGTAAAATATGACATATTTTGTAAACACATCCGTGGTAGACTTGGTTCCCACCATATAATTGGTATGTAATTAGATTTTCCTTAGGCGTGGAGGATAGCATGACTTATCTCCCGGTCGCTTATCCCTTCATGTAAGAGGTGTGATATGAGATATGCACGGAACTCCTTTCATTCAAGGGCTTTTAGTGTCATTTGACAAACAACAAGTGTGACACGGGTCGAATGTCAGTAGTGTTGTGGGGGTATATGTCTACTGTGGAACGATCTAATTATCTTCCCCCAAGTTAGACCGTGGTGGACGGATGTAATTTGATAGGCCCATGGTTGAGTTTTTTTTTTTATCCTCGTACTTATAATCACACATTGTATTAATAAAATTTTTGAAAGACTATTGCAAACAACCCTCACCCTTTCTTTTCTCATAAAGAAAAAGAATGGCATGTAATGTAAAGTAAACAAATAAATAAAAGTAAGGTAAGTTCCATTACGTGTTAAGTCTCACTCCCCACTTAAAGAAGCTATCATTTCACTAGTTGATGGGCATAAAAATATTTTTGATTTTTAAATTGAAACACACAAGTAAAAAATAGTGTATCAATATAAAATAATTTTAAATTATATCATGTGATTTTATATCAAAATAAAATAATTATAAAGGTAACTTTAATGATTTGTATCGTTTTAAAATTATTTCACATGTAGATTTTGATTTTATATCAATATATATTTTGATTTTATATCAATATATTTTTAACTTTGTACCTATATAATTTTTATTTTAAAATAATGATGTTTTTTTTAAATGATAGTGATTTCCACCGCATCACATTACTTGTGTTATCTTTTTACGTAAAGAGAATATACGTGGTGTGGTGTTCAACTCTAATATATATATATATATATATATATATATATATATATATATATATACACACGCATCCAATTAATGTATTCCTCATCGCATCATTTTATTGGTTTGCTAATTAAGGTCGGGAGGGTTTCAACATGTTCGAGTGTAAGGGATCGCACCTCACTTGTCACCATCCGCACTTGCATTGTTCGGCCATTGATTCGCCATCTTTTCTTGTACTTAATTACCACGAGAAATTAAGCTTTCATGAATAGGTGGTTGCCGATGCTGATCTTCCTCGGCTAGTGATTGAAACTCCTAAGTAGAAGGAGAGTTTGACTCAATAAATTACAAGTAAGTAATTGTAAGAAAGATGAGAAGATTGGTAATCTAATTTTATCGTAAGGGGTATATATCTTGGAGAAAGTCAATGCTCCTGATATCCACTAATAAATAATGGTAGTACAATTTCTCTTAGTTTCACTCTTTTGGATAGTGTGAGGGCTCTCTTCCTTATTTATAACACAGGAAGTATATTAGCGACGTAAGATCTTCTTCAACAGTTTTTGAAATGACCCATCACCCTTTTGGTAGTTTAAGACGTCTGAAATGTTCACCAGACGTTTGTCTAGACATCCGGAGAGATTGTTGGATGTCTAAAAATACTTTCTTTCTTCAGCGCATACCGTATGCACGCCATGCCTTTCTCCCTCACCCTACGCCTCACCGCTCCTTCCCTTGTGACAGCCATACCCCGCACTCCTCCCCACTTTGCACCACTCCCTCGCCCACACCGTTTCCCTCACCCCCTCTCCCTTTATAAACCCCCTCCTCCTCCTCTTCATCGCACGCTATCGTAGCTGAGCCAGAGAGGGAGAGAGCGAGCGGAGAGCAGGGAGCCGAAGAGAGAGAGAGAGAGGAGAAGCGGAGGGTGCCGTGCTGCTCTGCTGTAGCTTCTGCAGTGAGGAGAGCCCAGAACGGTTCTGCGGAAGTCATTTTTCCGCGGAATCAGACGTCCAGAGAAACCTCCAGACGTCGGGGAGGACGTTCGAAGGTAATATGAGCCGTTTCGTAGAGATTTGTTTTCCCGTATTTTCTTTGCCAAGTCCTGACAATGCATGTGCATGTGTCAGAGGTTGGGAGGTGCGTCGGAGTGAGGACCGAGGTAATTTCAGACATCCGGGAGCATCTCCAGACGTCTGATGGAACCCTCGGACATCAGCACTGTGTTTCAGACGTCCGATAGAGGCCCCCCGAGAGAGGTATGCTTGCGAGTTAGTTTAAGACGTCTGGGAGCTCTCCCAGGCGTTTGATTTTTGTCAGATCTCGTGTTTTTGGGCCTGTACAAGGCCCAAACGATGTCGGTTTCCGTAAATGAAACATCTTTGTTTTCCATATGTTTCTATCCATGTAATGGTACCTTGCATGTAGCATTTTGAACCCTTTTTGACCTATCAATCCATGTCTTAGGTCTCCAATTCGATGAGTGTACGGGACTTGCGGAGACGTCGGGAGCTATTGTACGAGCCCCCATTCCACTTGATTATTCTGGTATATTGGTTTTGACTATCAATCTCCAAGATTAATAAAATGCATATAATTAGTTAAACCTAGGATGTGAGATGAACCCTAGGAAGAAATTGTAGTTCCCTACTAGGAGGGGGTGAGATCAGCGTAACGTAAAAAATGCGGAATTGAAATATAAACAATCTCACAAGATGCAATCACACAAAGTACACAAAGTATTTTTAGGTGGAAACCCAAATCGGGTGAAAACCACCACCTAACCCTCTCGAGTTAGGATTTTCCGATTAACCAAGTTGATCAAAATCCACTAAACCGAATCACTTTAAAACGAGGGTGATTCAACCTCAATTACAACCACGCTACTTAGACGAGGGTAGCGTACCTCAACCCCTTCTCTTCACGAGAAGGATTTTGTCTCGCGAAGGAGACGGGAATTCGCAAAGCGAATACCCAACCAAATAACAAAGATAAAACAAGTAATCCTATAGAGCCAACAAAGTAATATTTAACCTAAGCTTCTATAGGAAATAGGATGCTTCCCTTTGAAAGGAGTGCGTCGGTGACGCGGATGCGTGAACAATACGACGGCGCTACGTCGCTCTCATGAACTACGGCGGGAGAGCGGGTGCGCAAAGCTTGATGCTCTCAAGATGTAGAACTAGAGCTTAGAGAGCAAGAGAGACACAAAATGGTTTGAAAGTGTATTGCAAGGTGTGTCTTGTGTTTCTTAGATGTGTGTTTGTGTGCAAGAGGTTCCTCTCTATTTATAGAGGCCTTAAGAAGGCTTTGGAGGGCTTAGAAAAGCTTCTATAGCCGTTGGGTGCAAAGCCCAAGTGAATCAGCCCGAAATTAGGAACAATCATTGTTCTGACAATCTTATCAGACGTCTAATTCTGGCATCAGACGTCTGAAAGTTCACTTTAAGACATCCGATAATAAGGTCAGACGTCTGATTTTGGGCGGGTTCCTTCCTGACTTGAAACAGATCTAAACAGGGTTCTTTTGCAAGTCCATCAGACGACATACAGGACGTCTGGCACTATGTCTGGACGTCTGGAAATCAACTTTTTCTGTGGGAATGGATTTCCAAACGTTGCAACGGCTAGAAAATCTCTGAGAAGAGATTTTGGGTCAGCCGAGGCAAAACGGTCAATTATCAGACGTCTGGAAAGGATTAAGGACATCTGATAAGGCTCTAACGGTCATATCCTTGAGTGTATTCTAGGAGAGCCAACGGTCCACTAATTGGACGTCTGGCAAAGATATCAGACGTCTCCTAAGACGTCTGGTCTAAGGTCTGGACGTCTGATTTCATCAGACAGAACTAACTATGTCCAGCCTAAATGTTATCAGACGTCTGAATCAACAGTTAGACGTCTTAAAACACTTTATCAGACGTCTGATTTTGGAATTAGACGTCTGGAAATGCTGTTTGAACCCTATATTGGTTTTCTAAGTTCTCTACAGAAAACCTAAGTATCCTAGGGTTGTGTCGGTGTTCCTAGGACTACTGCTAGGGTACTTTGAGGCTCTTTAACATAATTTTCTAAGGAAATAAAGAGCAAGAAAATAATGACAAATGTACATGAAAGGAATAAAATGAAATTCTATCATATTCTTCTTGTCCTTCCATCTTCAATCTATCGCTCCTCACGAATCTTCTCTGTTCTCCGTCAAGCTCCTCCAATCCGTCCTGGATGCGAGCTCGAATTCCGTCTAAACACGTCTACATTTACAATTGACCTGAAATCTAAGACTCCAAGTGCAAATGTTAAATAACACGTGTTTTGTTATCATCAAAACAAATGATCGTGGTGCTCTAGCATCAACAGAAATAAACGTATGTTCTAGAATGCATCTATTCAACTGAACCCTAGGTTGTGACATGAACACTAGGGCTAGAGAAAAATATATGTGAATGACTAAGTAAATGTTAAGACCCGTGTTGTTTAAGCCTTTTAAGACATCTAGACTGTGGGTCAGACGTCTGGTCAGATGTCTGGACACCTTCCTAGATGTCTGGAAATTGAAAATTTTGAGTACGAGCTTACGTTTGCACGTGTGCCGCGTGCAGACACTACACCCCCTCGTTTCCTTCTTCTCTCTCCTTTCGCCCCCAGCGAAACCCTAAGCCCTCACCCTTATAAAGCCCCCTCCTTTCCCTCATTCCGCCCCACTTCCCAGCCACCTTCCTCCTTTCCTCCAGCTAGAGTAGCAGAGCAAGTGAGAGAGCGGGAGTGGCGTGAGAAGGAGAGGAGCAGCGTGAGAGGGAGAGGAGTTTAGCTTGCGAGCTTGCGTGGGAGCTTGCCGGTAAGCTCACGGCTGGAGCGGCGCGTGCGCAGGGCGGGGGAGTGCGTCGGGGAGGTCCTCCCCGACACTGCTGCAGTCGGAGCTGCAAGCGAGAGGGTGCGGCGCCGCCACATGCAACATGAGAGGGCAGAAGCAGGTTCTGGTTCTGGGTTTTTCCCAGAATCAGACGTCTAGAGCGACATCTAGACGACGTAGCCGACGTTTGGAGGAGGTTCCAGACGTCTGAGGAGTAGACTTCGTGAAGGTACGTCTTCTTTGTGGATACGGCCATGCAGGCCACCCCGCCGAGGCACTGTTGCATGCCTTTTTGAGGAGATTTGGTGGATTTCGTGCAGGCTTCGCTTCGGGAAGGCGCGGGACACGCCCTCCCACGTATTTCAAACGTCTGGGCGACATACTAGACGACGGGAAGTGCTTTTAAACATCTGGAGAGGTGGTCGGACGTCTGGAACTGGGTCCAGACGGTCTAGAGGAGTTCCTGGACGTCTGAGGATTGGCACAGGACTTGAGGTATGGCACTGGACACTTATAAGAGGTCTAAAAGTTGTTCTAGACGTCTGATTTGAGTTAGAAACACTGTTTTTGACCCATTAAGGGTTCGTTTGAGGTTTGTTTTCCGTAATTAAGATACCGATGTTTTCCGTATGAATTCCTCTACTTAGAAGACTTTCTATACTATTTTGAGTATTCACTTGCGATTGATCCTTGTGATAGGACTTGTTTCCGTTGCGGGTTCGGGGCTTGCTGAGGCACGTGCGCCTGCCGTTTAAGCCCCCACTACTCCTGGGTTTACTGGTGGAGTGGCTTCCCCTAATTTAAATACAAACCTGAATGCATGTGTGGAATGAATGATTAGAACCTAGGATATGGCATGAATCCTAGGACTAGAAATACTGGAATGTCTGTATTGAATGAATGGATTGCAGTCTTGAATGAGTAGATAGAATGATAACAATTGCCTGTAAATGAATAATAGTTTCCTGCGAAATATGTAGTACTTGTGCTAGTTAATTGTTGAATGTAATTTTCCTGTCGTACACATAATATGAGCTGCATGTATATAATTTGGAAATGGAAAGGTGAATGTTGGAAACACGAACTACCTGTGAATAACCTGAATATAGAAATGTGAATGATAGAATTACCAGTTGCATGTGTACAACCTGAGAATAGAGATAGAAATGATGAAACCTGGTATGGAATGACATGAGGAATATGAGCATGAACCCTATGGGGAATTAGGAGTAGAGCTCCTGGAATCAATGAAATGGAACTGGAAATGTGAGTGGGGAAGTGAGCTGGCCCTTGAGTACGGAGTACCAAGGAGAGCAACTGTTCCCCTATTTAGTGCAGAGTGGAGTTAGCCACCCTTGGGTTGGGACTCGGGGTTAGGATTGGTCACTCTGTACCGACTTCTTGGCCCTCGCGTACACAGTACCGGGGAGAGCTACTAGTGTAGGGAGAGAGCTAGCCACCCCACGGGGCTCGGGGTTCAGCTAGCCACATTACACCGACTTGTTAGGCCCACTGGGCAAACCAGGGTAGTCAGGTGAGGGTGCGCGGACTGTGGAGGGGTGAAACCCTTGTTTGGTTACTGAGAGGGGTTAGACCCCAGTTACTGAGAGGGCTAGGCTCTATATTGGTTCTATGCTGTGCTTTGGGCACACTCGCTAATGGAAACGACTGACCGTGTGCCAGTGTGGGGTAGCTACCCGTGCACTTATCGCACGTGCCGTAGTCACCATTACGTCTGTCCATGACCTTAAGGTGGTTGACTGGGTGTAGGACCACCACGGGGGACTCTCTCGGCCAGGAGAGCACCACGTGCGACTTCTACTCTTCGGAAAATGCTGCAATCAAGATCATTCTCACGAGGAACATTTGAGATCAAGAAAGAGACCTGATAAATAAACCAAGTGGTGAAAGAAAGAATAATTAGTTAAAGAAAGAAAGAAATTGAAAAACAACAGCTACCTGTCCACCTTTACTGCTTTAGTTAGTTGTTTGCCACTCTACTCAGCGTTCGTTGATGTTTTGTACTCATAACCCCTTTTCAGGTCCAAGTGTTGAGCAGCCAAAGCCTTCGGCTGCAGAGGGTGCTAGGCCCAGTAGAGCGTAGTAGTTGTAGCTTATGTTGTATTCTTTTCTGTTGTAGTGAGTAGTCTCTTGCACCTTTGTACGCTTACATTCTGTACTTTATATTCTTGTACCTGGTTACCTTTTTTACTGTTGTGGTGGTGTGTACTGTAGTAGTTTTACTTCTTTACTGCTGTACTTTTGTTACTGTTAGTTGCTTAGCATAGTGAATGTGGTTTACTTTCCTACTTTTTGGTTACTTTCTCGTTGGACGACTGGGTCTTGGGATCAGTCGAGTCGGTCTAGTCTCGTATCCTAGAGGGATTCGGGAACCGGGTCGTAACAAGATGGTATCAGAGCAAGGTCATCCCGAGAAGTGAACCAACTAGCTTGAGAATAACCAATTCACGTGCTTGTAACTAGAGTAACCACCACAACGTACCTTTTGACATCTATTCTGAGGTTCTTTGCCGAATGCCCATTAGAATTGACGTTTTCCTGTTCTGTTGTTCGCATCTCCTTGCAGGAGATGCCTCGATGTGGAGTCATTGAGGCGGGCCATGGATGCGGTCGTGGACGAGGTCGGAGGGGCGGACATGCTGAGCTCGACGTCTCAGTGGACCAGCCACTACTTCCAGGCGTTCAGGCCCAGGACCTCGCCTAGCTGATACTGGAGTGATTGCGCAGCAATCATAGGTCTTAATTGACCTAGATTAAGCTAGGACTTAGCATAAATTAGGGAAATTCATGCATGCATACGCATTATTTGGATCTTTACTGCTTTACTTTAGCTACGCATAACATAATGTTATAATGTGCTGATTAAGTATATTATGTCGATTGCAGGGAATGAGCAGGATCTGAAGCTGGATATGAAATAACGGGAGTTATAGCAGAGCTGGAGCAGAAGGCCTAGTTTAGATGTAGGAATAATAATGTAAGGGGGTTAAAGGTTTTCTATTCTATTAAGTAGAAATAAAGCAGTAAAATGTGAAGAGCTTTGGTCCATCCTAACCCTAGGATAGCCTAGAGACCTCCCCAAGCCTTAGCCACCTCTAGATTAGGTCACCGCACCCTAGGAAGCCCTAAAACCCTAGTTTCAACCCTTCTATGGATGTCTAGATAAGTTTTAGGACATCTAGGACCCTTAGCCAACTCCCGCACACTTCAAACCCACTTTTGCAGTGTTACTGGACGTCCAGACACTTTGTCAGATGTCCAATTTCTGCAGAATACCCAAAACAGAACCCAAAATCCTTCTTGACTCTGATTGGACGCCCAGACAACAAGTCTGGACTTCTGATTTTTGGGTATAAGAGGTCTGATTATATTATTAGACGTCTGATACTGCTCTCCAATTCCTGTTTTGAGATTTAAGCCTTGATCTTGGATCTCTAGGTCCCTAAACCCAATTCCAACCCCATAGGAACCTAAATTAAGGTGCCCTAACCCTAGTACATCACCTCTAGACCTCCCTAAGGACCTAATTTGGTCCTCACTAAACCTAATTGACTTGGATCTTAGCCAATTCCATCAGCCTATTCAATTGGACTCATTGAGTCCAATTGAGCCCTGATCTCAGCACACACTGTCCAATTGGACTCAGTGAGAGTCCAATTGACCTAGACCTAAATTAATTGAGTTGTTTTACTCTTAATTAAGTTTTCACACACCCAATTAAACTTGTATTAAGTTTAATTGCACTTTACCTTAGTGAATTAGGGTTTATAACCCTAATTTGAGACATACCTTGACCTAAACCCACTAGAACCTAACCTAATCAACCTAGCCACCTAAGTTTCGACCCACACACACCCACACACACCCATACACACCATCCACACGAAAATACCTAGCCTAGAATTCTCTAGAACTCTCTACCATGTGTGGTTGCCTTGGTTGCCAAAAATACCAACTAAGAGCCATTCAATTTTTAGATCCACATTTGGTGGATCTAAAAACCACCATCCACCCTCTCTCTCTCTCACTCTCCCACGAGCTCCCACTATAGGCCTCTCTAGAGAATTCCATAATTCTCTAGAGAGCTTCCCTTAGGTTTATAAAAAGACCCAATGGGTGGCCATTTGCACCCATTCACTTCCTTGGCATTCATTCCACTTAGGCTAGCCACTCCCATCTTCACTCCACCTCCACGAGTTGAGCACCACCATGGAGGCCACCATCTTTACGCCAAGAAGCTGGATCAGCTCCCCAATCTCTCTCCAAGGGCCGGCCTAAGCTCCATTGGCCACCCCTCCTTCTCTCAGCCACTCAAAGGCCATCAGAGACCACCTCCGAATGCCCTTCCTTCTGCTAGATTAGTAGCTTATCTCTTTGTATATTTACTACTTAGTAGTATAGTCTTACTTCTCCCCCAATGATGCATGCGAAATCCCCCCATCGATTCTTGTATGCAATCATTTTCTGGTAGTTAGGTTTGATTTTCAAGCATTTATGTATAAGGTTTCATCTATAGTTCTATTGAAAACAACTCTCTCATTGAATGAATAAAAAAAATGTTATATATATATATATCTGTCTCCATGTTATGAAATCACAATGAGCTTATTGATTGCTATCATATTTGCGTGATTCAAGTTGCCTGTCATAATTGTCTATCCATTATGCAACTAAGCATGTCATACTTAAATACGTAATAATCACGAACCGATATGCGATTCTAAATAAAGTAGAGCTGGATAAGATCGATTTCAAAAGTAAAAGTAACGCCTCCCAGAGACGAACGACCGGGACTCAAGTCTCATTATTTTTACGAAACAATATCTTTGTTGGATCGTACTTCACGACTATACTACGACGCATTCCTTTTCTATCAAAAACGCAAGCTGCGATTTTTCACTAAAAAAATGGTGCCGTTGCCGGGGAGGCAATGATGGTCGACTTTTCACTTAGCATTATAGTATTTAAGTGGTGGAAAAATCGACGAATCAAAAGCAATGAAAATAACCACTCGCAGAAGAGCGGGTCGTGTCCACAGGGAGGCAATGATGCAATCAATACTTAATTATTTTATGTTATTTGGGATAGTTCGAAATTCCTTTTCAAATTGGACTTAAAATGTGAAGGAAAGTAGATTTGCAATAACCTAAAAAGTTAAGGGTGAAAGTGCAGTTTTCTCTCACAGAAATCCTCAATAAATTTAGGATGAATTAGTGCAACTTTCACGTGATGTGTACTAAAGACAATTAGTACTTAAATCAAGTCCAAAATCAATCTTTAAACTAGCCAATATTAATACCATGCAATTAGAAAGAACTGTGAGTGCTTGAATGCAATTCTGCCACAATATAAAAATAATAAAAAAAATTCAAATCTTTGGCAATGGCATTGAATGTAATTTTTAATTTCAACAAAAACAGAGCTTTCTTCCTTTCTCCTCCTCGCGAGAAAGAGAGAGAACCGCGGGGGTCGATGCAGGGCTCAAGAGGACGGCGAGGTCGAGAGCTTTCCGACGGTGGCAGCGGCGGCTGCGGAGGTGGTTGGAGGCGGTGGCCGGAGGTGGCCGGAGGTGAAGAACGCCGGTCTGCTGGAGGGCGGCTGCTACTGCGGCTGTTCGAGCAGGTGCGCGCTCGCGCTGGTGTGCGGGCAGGGAGCGCCTGCAGGTGGCGTGGAGGCGCACAGGGTGGAGTACGCTTGTAGCTGGCGGTGGGGCGCGCTGGAGGAGAGGCGCGGGCTTGGGTGCAAGCGCCCGCTGTGGCGTGGTGGCGGTGAAGGCAGGAAGGCGCGCGCACTGGTGTGCGCCTGCAGTGGTTGGAAGATGGCGAGCGGGCAGAGTTGAGGTGTGGGGGATGGCGTGCGGTTTCTCTGCAGCGTGCAAGGAGGATGCGCTGCGGGATGTGCGGGTGCGGTGTTGGGTGCAGGCAGGTGATGGCGCGCAGCTACAGGCGCTAGAAGATGGCCGTGCAGGCTGCAGGGACGCAGCCAGGAGGCCGTGCGGGCGCTGTGGGCGGGGTGGCTTTGCAGGTCTACAGGCGATGGAGAGCGTGTTGGGACTGGCGTGCGGTTGCCTGCAGCGCGCAAGGAGGATGCGTCGGCAGCGGTGTGCGGGCGGAGGGACTTTTTCCCCGCAAGGGGAAAGAGGACGTAGTGCGGCACAGTGCACGCTTTTTTTTTACTCTGGATCCCTTCTTCTCTCCCCGCCTCTTCTTTTTAAGTTCTCCCCTCACCGCGTTAGTTCAGGGTTTTTCCCAAATCCCCGGTCATGGTTGTTGAGAAAGGCGGCGCCAGAAGTTTTGCCCAATGTCTGGCGGGGGAGGGGGGAAAGTGAGTTGCGGTTGTTTAGGGAATTTTATCCCCCCACCCTTGCTCTTTGTGTATTTTATTACCTGCACATAAAAATAATAGAATCATGAAGTTATAGAATGTTATAACTTAAATTATGAGGTGTACAAATCTTCTATAACTTAATTACCATTATTAACACACCTAAATTGTATAATTAAAGATACTTAGGCTTAATAATAGTCAATTTTAATGGACTCATCAAATACCCCCATGCCTAAGATTTGCTAGTCCCTAGCAAAAATAATAGAAATAATCGGAAGATTTCTTCTTTTCTTATTTCAAAACTTTAGAAATCCAGACAAATGTGAAGTGCTGATAGCCTAGGTAACAGATTCAAGTGAAAGAGCCCATTCGCATTGGGAGTTCATACATTACCCTTGGCAAAAATTTCCGTCGAGATAGGCAACTACTTCCCTCGGGGATAAAGCAGACGATAATCTGTAATTTGACCTCGACGTTTGGCTTAGGTAGGAGATATCAAGTTGGATGGATTTTTATTTGATGGCACACACTCAACTGGTGCTACATATAGTCTAGTACTGCAGACTCTAGCTCTCTAGACTATTAGACAAGTCAACTCTGAGAGAGGCTATACAACTGTGCTCTCTTGATGTTCCTGGGCACTCTCTTGATCACGAATCTCGCTAGATTTAGAAATTACACTCACTATTTTGTGGCCTCACATGGCATCCACACTTCAATTCAAGTCCTAATAACTCTATAACTAAGTTAGAGTTCTCAACCAGTATTCAGGCGATCAGAAATACTAGAAGGTAGGTATAGGTCATATTTGGTGGAATGCGATAGGTGTTTTGCTACCTCGGAAATAGTGTTGCATCATACACTGTGACTTTTTTTTTTCTTTTAATGTAATTATTTTTCCTTCTTTTTCTTCTTTCTATTTCTTCTTTTTGTACTTCTTTTCTCTTTTCTTCTCTTCTTTATATATATATATATATTTTTCTTGTTTTTGTTTCTTTTTCAATCAACACAACATGATACGGACTTTTATTTACGAGGCATTATTAGGGATGATGATGGTCAAAAGGAAGTTGTGTGGCTTATTTGGTGGAAGTGCTTATTCTCGACACCGGGAAGGAATGGATAGGACAGGCTTATTTTTGACCTTTGACACTATTACCCTCCTTCAGCTGAAGACTCTATGAAGGACAGTTGTAACCATCCACCATAGTTAAAGCTTTATTAAGACTCAATCTCTGTGTATCTGCCTTATTTGGTGACTCTCAGGAATTCACTCAAAGTACGCACACAGGAACAGAGAGTGAAAACTATGCCTAACTCTGAAGTATCATCATCTAATTATCCAGAACTTAAGAGTTCTTGCACTAGACTTAGTACACCAGTAATCTATCTACTTCTCACAAATATGAGGTGGATTTATTAGAAGATAGTATGCCTGACTCTCTATGAACTGTCTAAGGGTTCAGTAGACTACAAATGCTTATTGGTTTTCCCAAAGGATCCATTACCAAGTCTACGTGCTCGTGAAATAAATGTACTAGATTCTAAACTTAAGAAATAATTCCAGAAGAAAAACCTCCAATAAAGGTATTTTGCTAGGGACTAACCCAATCAGCTCAAGAAAAGATTTTTTTTTTTAATAAATATGTATGCAAATATTTATAAATGCTATAAACACTATAAACATTCTTAGGTTATATCCCCCCATGCTTAAGATTGACAATGTCCTCATTGAAAAAATATAGACATAGAAGAATATCACCTGAGGAGGAGAGTGGGAGGAGCTAAGGCTCCTCAAGCCGTAGTGCGTCCAAAACTTGGCCATCTGAAAGAGTAATATACGGTTTAAGTCACTGGCCATTTACTTTAAAGTTCGCACCTGAAATAGGGTTCCTGATCTCTACAGTTCCATGAGGGAAGGTATTAATCACAACGTAAGGCCCATCCCAACGGGACTTGAGCTTTCCAGGAAATAATTTAAGTCTAGAATTGAAAAGCCAGACCCACTGGTTGGGCTCAAAAGTCTTTCTAATGATGTGCTTGTCATGGAAGACTTTTGTACGTTGCTTGTAAGCTTGAGAAGTTTCATAAGCTTCATTACGAAGCTCCTCAAGCTCACTTAATTCTAACATACATGCTCTTCCTGCTTTATCCAGATTTAAGTTAACGTTTTTAATGGCCCAATAAGCTTTATGTTGGATTTCAATGGGAAGGTGGCACGCTTTTCCGTAGACAAGACGAAAAGGAGACATACCCAAGGGAGTCTTATATGCAGTTCTGTAGGCCCAAAGAGCGTCATTTAGTTTTTTAGACCAATCCTTTCTATCAGGCCTGACAGTTTTTTCTAAAATTCTCTTAATCTCCCTATTAGACACTTCAACTTGCCCACTCGTTTGGGGATGATAAGGTGTGGCTATCATGTGATTTATTCCCAAATTTTGGAGTAGTCTAGTGAAGTGTACATTCTTAAAGTGAGGTCCTCCATCACTGATGATCGTCCTTGGGCACCCATACCGAGAAATGATATTAGCCTTAATAAAGCCCAAGACCACAGAATGGTCATTGGTTCGCGTGGGGATGGCTTCTATCCATTTTGATACATAATCAACAGCCACAAGGATGTATTCATATCCGAAGGACATAGGAAAGGGACCCATGAAGTCAATGCCCCAAATATCAAAGATTTCAACAGGGAGGATAGGTTGTTGGGGCATCTCATCCCTTTTTCCAATGGTTCCCGTCTGCTAGCAACGTAGACATGCGCCCACATACGTATGTGCATCTCGGAATAATGTGGGCCACCAAAAACCAGACTGAAGAACCTTATGAGCAGTCTTCTTCCCACTAAAATGTCGCCCACAGCGGAGGTCATGGCAGAAACTCAGAACACTTCTTTGTTCCTCATCAGGGACGCAACGATGAAACAGCTGGTCAGGGCCTATTCTAAAAAGCTCGGGTTCCTCCCAGTGATAAAATTTAGCATTAGCGATAAACCTGACTTGCTTTTGCTTGTCCCAAGTACTAGGGGTGATGCCCGTGACCAGATAGTTCACTATGTCAGCGAACCAAGGAGTTTTAGTTTCCATGGCCATTAGAGACTCATCAGGGAAAGTCTCTTGAATACCGCCAGCGGGGTTTGATGCCTCAATAGGGATCCTAGACAAATGGTCTGCTACCACATTCTCAACTCCTTTCTTGTCTTTAATTTCCAGGTCAAATTCTTGGAGTAGCAAAATCCAACGAATTAGGCGAGGTTTGGTGTCCTTTTTAGCCAGAAGATGCTTAAGGGCCGAATGATCAGTGAACACCACAACCTTGGATCCCAAAAGATAAGATCAAAACTTGTCCAAAGCAAGTACTACAGCAAGTAATTCCTTGTCCGTGACCGTGTAGTTTTGCTGAGGATCCGTAAGGGTCTTGCTGGCATAATGCAGCACATGAGGTTTGCCATCAACCCTTTGACCTAAGATCGCTCCCACTGCAAAATCAGAAGCATTGCACATAAGCTCAAATGGGAGGGTCCAATCTGGCGCTTGGAGAATCATCACAGTAATGAGGGCTTTCTTCAAAGCTTGGAAAGCCTCGCCACATCTATCATCAAAATTGAAGGAGACATCCTTCGCTAACAGGTCACAGAGTGGCTTAGAGATTTTACTGAAGTCTCTAATGAAGAGCCTATAAAATCCAGCATGGCCAAGGAAAGATCTAACCTGACGAACATTGGCGGGCAATGGAAGCTTAGAGATGGAATTGATTTTTGCGATGTCCACCTCTAATCCTCTCTCGGAAACTACATGCCCTAACACAATGCCTTGCTGGACCATAAAGTGGCTTTTCTCCCAACTAAGCACCAGTTTTGCCTCTTCACAATGGGTTAAGACTTTATCAAGGTGCAAAAGGCATAGGTCAAACGACGAGCCATAAATGGAGAAGTCATCCATGAAAATTTCAACGAACTCGTCGATCATATCAGAGAAGATAGCCATCATACAACGTTGGAAAGTGGTAGGAGCATTACATAACCCGAATGGCATTCGGCGGAATGCAAAAGTGCCATAAGGACTCGTGAAGGTGGTACGCTCCTGATCATCAGGAAAAACGGCTATCTGATTGTACCCAGAGTACCCATCAAGAAAACAAAAGTACCTGTTCCCCGCCAATCGTTCCAAAATTTGATCAATAAACGGTAAGGGGAAATGGTCTTCCTGGGTAGCCATGTTTAAACGGCGGTAATCAATGCAGACCCTCCAACCAGTTAAGGGTCTAGTGGTCACCAGTTCTCCTCCACAGTGATTCCTGCCTTTTTCGGAACTACATGAATCGGACTGACCCATTTACTATCTGAAATGGGATAGATTATCCCTGCATCTAGCCATTTCAGAATCTCCTTTTTAACAACCTCCTGCATATTTGGATTGAGCCTTCTTTGCATGTCTCGGAAAGGCTTCACGGACTCGTCCATGTAAATATGATGCATGCAAAGAGAGGGATCAGCACCCTTAATATCAGTAATTGTCCAGGCAATTGCTTCCTTGTGCCTTTGTAAACACTCAAGCAGAGCTCCCTCTTGCAATTTAGATAATGCAAACGAGATAATAACAGGGAGCATGTTATTAGGGCTAAGGAAAGCATATTTCAATGTGCTCGGGAGGGGTTTCAACTCCAATTCAGGAGCCTTTTGGATTGAGGGTTTTAGTTGAGATGTCCCCTCTTCAGGCAGCGGATCTACCTTCACAGTCCAGGGTGGGCACAGAGACTTAGTGTGTATCTCCAGCAACTCTTCTAGTTCGGGCATTTTCCTTTCAGTTTCTTTACTAATCAAGGGATGGTCCTGAGTTATGACCTTCTGAAGGGGATCTCTACATAAGAGTGCTGGAGTAGTCTCTTCAATTATTTCATCAACGACCTCAATCTGCGAACAATCTTCAAATCCGGGTTGCTTGTAAGTATCAAAAATATTTAACCGGATCTTTTTGTTCCCAAAGCTCATTTTAAGTGCCCCGGATCTACAATTTATAGAGGATTGGTTGTGGCCAAAAAGGGGCGTCCTAGAATAATGGACGGCTTTGTGGGCTTATTAGACGGGTCAGTATCAAGTACCAGAAAGTCAACAGGGAAGAAGAAATCCTCCACTCTCACAAGGACATCTTCCAACAATCCCCGCGGTGTTTTAAGTGATCTGTCTGCAACCTGGAGGATTACTAGACTAGGCTTTAGCTTTCCTCCTCCCAACAGGTCGTAGACAGAGCTCGGTAGAATGTTTACCCCTGCACCCAGATCGAGTAGAGCCTCATCAATGTGTTGGTTACCTATGACCACTGAAATATACGGGGCCCCTGGGTCTTTCATTTTGGGGGGTGTTCCATGCTGAAGAATTGAGCTAACGTGGTCAGGCAGGATGACCTTGGTTTGGACCTGTTTCCTAGATTGGCACTTCTGGGTGCATAGGTCCTTCAGAAACTTGGCATAGGATGGAATCTGTTTAATTGCTTCCAACAGAGGCAAGTTAATCTGGACTTGCCTAAAAGTATCCATAATCTCTTCCGTCCTATCCTTGGCTCTAGATGAGCCAATAGAAGATTCCCCAGGAGCAGATAGACACTCTGGATAGGGCACCCTCGGCTTCTGAGTAGAGGGGTCGTCATGGCGGGAAAGGGGTGGTGGTAGGACAACATCCTCATTGTGGATGATTTTTTGTGAGGGAGAGTGGTGTGGCTCTTCCTCGGGTGAGATGGAAGTAGGGTCAGGTGTGGAAGGGGAATTCTGAGATGTAACCGTAGGAGTGTTATCAGGCTTGTCAATCTTTTCTCCACTCCTCAACACAGTCACTGCTTGGGCGTGCTCCCTGAATACAACCCCCTTGCCCTTAGGGTTCTCCTCAGAAGAGCTAGGCAGCTTCCCCGGATCACGTTGCCTAACTGCCTCAGTAAGATGACCAATTTGGGATTGCATATCAATAATCATCTTATTCTGAGATTGGATAACCATATTCTGATGCTCTTGCATCGCTTTCATCATGGCCTTCAGTTCATCCATCTTAGAGGGCTTATTTGGAAGAGGGTTTTCATAAGAAGGTTGGTATGTGGGCTGGGGAGGTAAGGGTCTTGTATTCCCTGAGTTAGAAGCATCAGCTTGCTTCCAAGAGAAGTTTGGATGGTTCCGCCACCCTGGATTATAAGTGTTGGAGTAAGGGTTATTGCGAGGGGGGCGGAAACCTTGGGCTGCATTCAAGTCGGCCTGAATCAACTCAGGGAATTGGATTGCCTGATGGCACTCCGCAGTGGCGTGCGTTGTGCTTTGGTAGATGGAGCATTCTCTTGAAGCCTGAAAGATAGAGGCTGCTTGTGGGTTCATGCCGGGGTTTGCTAATAGCCTATCAAAGTTTTTATTCAATAGTTGAATCTGATAAGCCAAATCCTGAGAAGTCCCAGCTTCATGGGCCTCTATCTTCCTCTGCAAGATTGATTATTTTCTTTCTTGATATGCAGAGGACAAATGTATGGAGTTGTCGCTTAAAGTTTCAAATAATGCCCAGGCTTCATCCTCAGTTCTGGTCATGAAGGTTCCTGCACAAGCTGCATCAATGGTTTGCCTATGCCTTTCAGATAATCCGTTATAGAACCTTTCGACCAACTGCCATCTTGGCACTTGATGGTGGGGGCATAACCTAAGAAGGTCATTAAAGCACTCCCAAGTCTCATGAAATTGCTCCCCTTCTTGTTGAGTAAAACCCATAATCTCTCTTTTGTAATGGTTGGTTTTACTCATAGGAAAATACTTTTTTAAAAATTCTCCCTTAAGGGTAGCCCAATCATTTACCCTTGCATTGAGGGTATGATACCAGTGCTTGGCCTTATCCTTTAGGGAGAAAGGAAATAGAGTCCTCATCAGGGCTTCATCAGTAAAGCCCTGGAGCTTTATCGTGGAACTGACCTCGGTGAATTCCTCCAAATGCCGGTAGGGGTCCTCCCTAGTAGTACCATAAAAAGAGGGCAATAAAGATATGGTACTGCTCTTGATCTCATACGGATTATCCCTTTCCGGTCATCTGAGTGCTTGTGCAGGTTGGTTGGTAGGAATAAAATAGTCCCTTAGGGTCCTTTGTTGATTTGCACCTTGCTCAGCCATTTCTTCTCTTTCTTCTCCTAGGTGAGCTCTCCTAAGAATTCTCTTGGGCTCAAGATCAAACACTAGACTACCCTCAAGAGAGCGTCTACCAAGCATACAAAAAAATTATTTTATTTTATTTTATTATTGCGTAAGTCAAACCTCCACTCTAAAGATAAGTCAAAAGATCAAGACTTATCCCTCCGTTCGTACGTAAGTGGTATAAGAGGGGTGTGGACTTGAAATCTTAACCTTCTTTATTGTGGATGTTGAATTAGTTAAAATAAATGGCCAAACAAGTTTTTCACTGCAATTACGTGCCTTAATTCAACCTTCGAGTGCCCTAGGACCTGAACTTTGCTTAGATGATACTCCCAGGTGATCAAGGGAGATGTTACTCCAAGGACGAACAAAGGGATGCAAGTAGGGCGATCCCTTCCTTTGAGGCGATGCGTATGCGGTGCCCCTTAACTACCCTTTTGTTCCTTTAAGGGGTGTCCCCCTCCGTGGAGTATCAAAACACTTGATGAAAAGATAGTATCACCACTACCACAAAGCACAATAGGAGGGTCTGCACCGATAAAGAGATCGGTGCCTATAGCCTTAAGGGATCGAGCCTTAGTGCGATGCCTAATGTGCGTGCTCAGTGTCAAAAGTGTGCAACACACCGTAAATCTTTGTAATTCCTTTTTGAAAACGCAGACAAGTCCCTTAGAATCAGATCAAAAGTGAATTGCTTTTAGGGTTGAATCTGATTATTAGTTCCGCTTTTAGTTATGTGACCACTTAATTAGTAAATTCAAATAATTTGGTGGTCTTGAATTTAAATTGGAATGCAAATGCGTGAACAGAAGGTGGATGCAAAAGTTAGAAAGATATACCTGTCTCCAGCAATCTTCGTGCTAAGATGCTTGCAATGCAATAATAAGATCTAATATGCTGCCAATCACCCCTAAATGCGCGCACCTAAGGGCATGCAACTTCTAAATAGGCAGCTCGATATTTTTTATTGGTTTTTAAAAGCAAGCAAATAGAAAATATAATCACACATGCACCAAAAATACTGTAAGCCATAGTAGCTAAAGAATGCGGGGACAAACCCCCAAAAATTTAACCCCAAATTACAAGGGCGAAAAGACAGAATTAAATTGTGACGACGGAGAATCCTTTGCGAAACAGGATCTTGGTCTCCTTCGTCTTTTCCTCATGTGGCTTAACTCGTGGTTGCTGTCGCTGCTCTGTTGCGCCTCGTCGCTTCGGCAGATTCCTTGCACAATAATCAAAATGATTAGATAATTTCGCAACTCAAAATATTCAAAAATAATAAAGTAAATCTATTGCATCTGTTGCCTCCCCGGCAACGGTGCCAATTTTGATGGTCGACTTTTCGCTTAGCGTTATAGTATTTAAGTGGTGGAAAAATCGACGAATCAAAAACAATGAAAATAACCACTTGCAGAAGAGCGGTTCATGTCCACAGGGAGGCAATGATGCAATCAATACTTAATTATTTTATGTTATTTCGGATAGTTCAAAATTCCTTTTCAAATTGGACTTAAAATGTGAAGGAAAGTAGATTTGCAATAACCTAAAAAGTTAAGGGTGTAAGTACAGTTTTCCCTCACAGAAATCCACAATAAATTTAGGATGAATTAGTGCAATTTTCACTTGATGTGTACTAAAGACAATTAGTACTTAAATCAAGTCCAAAATCAATCTTTAAACTGGCCAATATTAATACCATGCAATTAGAAAGAACTGTGAGCGCTTGAATGCAATTCTGCCACAATATAATAATAATAATAATAATTCAAATCGGTGGTAATGGCATTGAATGTAATTTTTAATTCCAACAAAAACAGAGCTTTCTTCCTCTCTCCTCCTCGCGAGAGAGAGAGAGAACTGCGGGGGTCGATGCAAGGCTCAAGAGGATGGCGAGGTCGAGAGCTTTCCGACGGTGGCAGCGGCAGTGGCGGAGGTGGCCGGAGGTGGTCGGAGGTGAAGAACATCGGTCTGCTGGAGGGCGGCTGCTGCTGCGGCTGTTCGAGCGGGTGCTCTCGCCTGCTGGTGTGCGGGCAGGGAGTGCCTGCAGGTGGCGTGGAGGCGTGCAGGGTGGAGTGCGCCTGCAGCTGGCAGTGGGGCGCGTTGGAGGAGAGGCGCGGGCTTGGGTGTGAGTGCCCGCTGTGGCGTGGGCTGTGAAGGCAGGAAGGCACGCGCACTGGTGTCCTCCTGCAGTGGTTGGAAGATGGCGAGCAGGCAGAGTTGAGGTGCAGGGGATGGCGTGCGGTTGCTCTGCAGCGCGCAAGGAGGATGCGCTGCGGGATGTGCGGGAGCGGTGTTGGGTGCAGGCAGGTGATGGCGCGTGGCTACAGGTGCTAGAAGATGGTCGTGCAGGCTGCAGGGACGCAGCCAGGAGGCCGTGTGGGCACTGTGGGTGGCGTGGCTCTACAGGTCTGCCGGCGATGGAGAGGGTGTTGGGGCTGGTGCGCGGTTGCCTGCAGCATGCAAGGAGGATGCGCCGGTGGCGGTGTGCGGGCGGAGAGACTTTTTCCCCGCAAGGGGAAAGAGGACGCAGTGCGGCACAGTGCACGCTTTTCTTTTTTCTCTGGATCCCTTCTCTCCCTGCCTCTTCTTTTTAAGTTTTCCCCTCACCGCGTTAGTTCAGGGATTTTCCCAAATCCCCAGTCATGGCTGTTGAGAAAGGTGGCGCCAGAAGTTTTGCCCAATGTCCGGTAGGGGAGGGGGGAAAGAGAGTTGTGGTTGTTTGGGGAATTTTATCCCCCCACCCTTGCTCTTTATGTATTTTATTACCTGCACATAAAAATAATAGAATTATGAAGTTATAAAATGTTATAACTTAAATTATGAGGTGTACAAATCTTCTATAACTTAATTACCATTATTAACACACCTAAATTGTATAATTAAAGATACTTAGGCTTAATAATAGTCCATTTTAATGGACTCATCAGGCAATGTAATTTTTCTTGATTTCGATCTATCACTAACAAATCAGCCTTTACTTTGTTTTTGATGTGCAGGACAACACGGAAGGAAAACGGAATCTGCGCACACATTGAGCCCGGCGAAGAAAAATCAGGTGCATATCATCTATCTTAGATTAGGTTTTTTTTCTGAACCCTAGGATTAGATCTACTTCCCGCAATCTATTGTATGAAAAAAAAAGATTTTACTCATTTTCGTGAAAAAAGAAAAAAAATCAAAAGGAAAATTTTTTTTTTGAAAAAAATCTAGATTAGATTTCTTTTCGAGCTTAGGTTAGTTTGAGAAAAAAAAAGAGAAAAAATATTTTCTATGAATCTTTTGAAAAATTCTTTTAAAAAAAAAATATATAAAAGTTTTGAAAAAAAAAAGACATCCTTTTTGGTGGAAAGGCTAGATTTCAATTCAAACATCATTAAAAAGTTTTTCCACCATCTCCTAATTTTCGGCCAAATTTCAAGCTTGACTTAAAAATTTGATTACTGAAAAAATAGTAAGCAAAAAATTCTGAAATTTGGGCTAAACCTTTATTTTCAAACCATCTTTCAGACACCATTTTTATTTTAAAAAATTCCAAGTATAAAATTTTTAAAAATTCTCGAAGTGCACTGTGGTCAAACTGACCCAGATTCAAAATTTTTCAAATTTGAAAAAGAGATTCCGAGCAATCCGCGAATCTATTTTGCCTAAAAATGGTGGGTTTGAAAGCTGACCTAATTGGCTTTATTTTCCATATTTTTTCAAAATTTTTGAAGATCATTTGATACTGTTTCAAAGAGAAAAATCGACCAGGGGTCAAAATTTTAGATCTGACCCACTGATATTCAAAATTCCCTAAAAATTTGGTTGAAATAGTAAAAATTCCAAAAAAATATTCTATGACAAACTAACTGAAAAAGGAATCTACTCGCAAAATTTCAAATTAATTGGATTCCAATTATTATCAGAGAATCAACATTATTTTTTGTGGTTTGCTGAAATAGAGAAAAAAACCTTAGAAGTGCATGCAACTTAGGTTAAATCCTTAGGGTTACAACTAGAGACCACACATTGGGATAACTTAGACTAGTTAGCTGGTGAGCTTAGTCACCTTGTGGGCCACTCACCACAAATCCCACTGAAGAAAACCAGTTAAAATTAACTTTAAAATACGAAATCAACCCGAGCTCATTATCGTACTACTGGGTGAGTTTAATCTCTCTTGCCAAACCTGGTGACTAAGTCTGCGGGGTAGTGTCAAACGACCGTGGCTCGGTGGTCAACGGAACCGAAGGCATAAGCGAAAGGAAGAAGAACCTTCCCCTTAGTCCCCTCGTAACCAGGCTGGCTAGGTTAGCTTGAGAGGCGGGATTCACTTTCAGTCGGTCATACGACGAACTTACCTTTAGGAATTTAAATCCATAACGAAAAATCTGGTTGATTGCGTAGCGATCATTGGTCTTAATTGACCTAAATTAGGCTAGGACTTACCATAAGTTAAGGTTATTCATGCATGCATACACATTATCTGCATCTTTATTGCTTTCCTTTAGCTATGCATAAAATAATGTTATAATGTGTTGATTAAGTGCATTATGTCGATTGCAGGGAATAAGCTGATCAGGAGCCGGATCTGAAGTTGGATCAGGAATAACAGGAGTTGTAGCAGAGCTGTAGCAGAATGCCTAGTTTAGATGTAGGAATAATAATGTAAGGGGGCTAAAAGTTTGCTATTCTATTAAGTAGGAATAAAGCAGTAAAATGTGAAGAGCTTAGGTCCATCCTAGCCCTAGGATAGCCTACAGAGTTCCCCAAGCCTTAGCCATCCTTATATTAGGTCACAACACCCTAGGAAGCCCTAAAACCCTAGTAACAACCCTTATCTAGACGTCCAGATAAGTTATAGGATGTCCAGGACCCTTAGCCAACTCCCGCACACTTCAAACCCACTTCTGCAGTGTTATTGGACGTCCAGACACTTTGTCAGACGTCCAATTTCTGCAGAATAACCAAAACAGAACCTGAAATCCTTCCTGACTCTGATTGCACGTCCAGACAACAAGTCTGGACTTCTGATTTTTGAGTATAAGACGTCAGATTCTATAATTAGACGTCTGATACTGCTCTCTAATTCCTGTTTTGAGATTTAAGCCTTGATCTTGGATCTCTAGGTCCCTAAACCCAATTCCAACCCCATAGGAACCTAAATTAAGGTGTCCTAACCCTAGTACATCACCTCTAGACCTCCCTAAGGACATAATTAGGTCCTCACTAAACCTAATTGACTTGGATCTTAGTCAATTCCATCAGCCTATTCAATTGGACTCATTGAGTCCAATTGAGCCCTGATCTCAGCACACACTGTCCAATTGGACTCAGTGAGAGTCCAATTGACCTAGACCTGACTTAATTGAGTTGTTTTACTCTCAATTAAGTTTCCACACACCCAATTAAACTTGTATTAAGTTTAATTGCACTTTACCTTAGTGAATTAGGGTTTATAACCCTAATTTGAGACCTACCTTGACCTAAACCCACTAGAACCCAACCTAATCAACCTAGCCACCTAAGTTTTGACCCACACATACCCACACACACCCACACACACCATCCACACGAAAATATCTAGCCTAGAGTTCTCTAGAACTCTCTACCATGTGTGGTTGCCTTGGTTGCCAAAAATAGCAACCAAGAGCCATTCAATTTTTAGATCCACATTTGGTGGATCTAAAAACCACCATCCACCCTCTCTCTCTCACTATCCCACGAGCTCTCACCATAGGCCTCTCTAGAGAATTCCATAATTCTCTAGAGAGCTTCCCTTAGGTCTATAAAAAGATCCCTTGGGTGGCCATTTGCACCCATTCACTTCCTTGGCATCCATTCCACTTAGGCTAGCCACTTCTGTCTCCACTCCACCTCCAAGAGTTGAGCACCACCATGGAGGCCACCATCTCCACGCCAGGAAGCTGGATCAGCTCCCCAACCTCTCTCCAAGGGCCGACCTAAGTTCCATTGGCCGCCCCTCCTTCTTCTCTCAACCATTCAATGGCCATCGGGGACCACCCCTGAATGCCCTTCCATTCTGCTAGATTTAGATTATGCTCTTCGTATATTTACTATGTTTATTTACTGCTTAGTAGTGTAGTCTTACTTCTCCCCCAATGATGCATGCGAAATCCGCCCATCGATTTTTCTATGCGATCATTTTCTGGTAGCTAGATATAATTTTCAAGCATTTATGTACAAGCTTTCCTCTAGATTCCTTGTGCAACAACTCCCAAATGAATGAATGAAAACACATTTATATATATATATATATCTCTATCTATTTGAAATCACCATGAGCTTAATGATTGCTATTATCTTTTGCATGATTAATGTTGCCTGTTTCTAACTCTTAATATTCTTGCAACTAAGCATGTCATACGTAAATACGTAATAATCACGAACCGGAATGCGATTCTAAACAAAGTAGAGCGGCAAAAAGATCGATTTCAAAAGTAAAAGTAACACCTCCCAGAGACAAACGACTGGGACTCAAGTCTCGTTATCTTTAGGAATCAATTTTTGACGAACGTTTTTGCGCGACTATACTACGATTTCCGACGACTTTCAAATGCACGAAAATGACTTTCTGTCAAATGGCGCCGTTGCCGGGGAGGCAACGTCATTTTTCTTGATTTCGATCTTTTAATTTATCACTGACAAATCTGCCTCTACTTTGTTTTTGATGTGCAGGACAACACAGAACGAAAATGGGATCTGCGCACACACTGAGCGTGGTGAAGAAAAATTAGGTGCACATCATCTATCTTAGATTAGGTTTCTCTTTCTGAACCCTAGGAGTGGATTTACTTGCTGCAATTTCTTTTCAAAAATTTTTTGTGAAAAAAAAAAATATTTTTCTCATTTTTGTGAAAAAAAATCAAAAAGGAAAATTTTGAAAAAAAAATATAGATTAGATTTCTTTTCGAGCTTAGGTTAGTTTAAAAAAAAAGTATTTTCTGTGAATCTTTTGGAAAATTCTTTTTGAAAAAAAACAGTGCAAAAGTTTTGGAAAAAAAAAGAACATCCTTTTTGGTGGAAAGCCTAGATTTTAATTCAAACCTCTTTAAAAAGCTTTTCCACCATCTCCTAATTTTCGGCCAGATTTCAAGCTTGAATTAAAAATTCGATTGCCAAAAAAAATAGTAAGTAAAAATTCTGAAATTCGGGTGAAACATTCATTTTCAAACCATCTTTCAAACACCACCATTATTTTGAAAAAATTCCAAGTATAAAATTTTTAAAAACTCGCGAAGTGCACGGGGGTCAGATTGACCCATATTCAAAATTTTTCAAATTTCAAAAGCAATTCCAAGCAAGTCGCAAATCTATTTTGCCTAAAAATGGTGGGGTTTGAAAGCTGATCTCATTGGCTTTATTTTCCATATTTTTTCCAAATTTTTGAAGATCATTTGATACTGTTTCAAAGCGAAAAATCGACCAGGGGTCAAAATTCCAAATCTGGCCCCCTGATATTCAAAATTCCCTAAAAATTCGGTTGAAACAGTAAAAATTCCAAAAAAATATTCTATGAAAAACTGATTAAAAAAGGAATCTACTTGCAAAATTTCAAATTAATGTTGATTCTAATTATTAGTAGAAAATCAACATTAATTTTGTGGTTTGCTGAAACAGAGAAAAACCCTAGAAGTGCATGCAACCTAGGTCAAACCCTTGGGGTTACAACTAGAGACCACACATTGGGCTAACTTAGACTTAATCAAATCTAGTTAGCTGGTGAACTTGGTCACCTTGTGGGCCACTCACCACAAACCCCATTGAAGAAAATGGGTTAAAATTAACTTTAAAATACGAAATCAACCCGAGTTCGTTGTCGTACTACTGGGTGAGTTTAATCTCTCTTGCCAAACCTGGTGACTAAGTCTGCGAGGTAGTGTCAAACGACTGCAGCTCGGGGGTCAACGGAACCGGAGGCATAAGCCAAAGGAAGAACCTTCCCCTTAGTCCCCTCGTAACCAGATTGGCTGGGTTAGCTTGAGAGGTGGGATTCACTTTCAATCAGTTGTACGACGAACTGATCTTCAGGAATTCAAATCCCTAATGAAAAATTTGGTCACCTGATCTATAAGGACCATTTGATTGACAGGGCCTTAGCCTTGTCCTGCGTGGCTACACCAACCCAGGGGTTGGGCGGTGTATGCACGGAAGGAGGTCACTTCGACCTCACTTGGTTGGACCTTGGGAGCCGCTCCCAAGGAGGCAAGTCACTTCTTCTATCTACTGAGCCGCGATGGCTAACATTGGATCTGGACCTAATCAGGATCCAGAAGAGATGGACCCACGAGCTTATTTGAGAGCTCGGGTCACTGAATCAGCTCAACCTTGGGATCAGAACCCAAGGTGGCGAAGACGACTTTTTGCTTCGCCTGATCCTTCTCCTCGGGTTACCGAAATGGTTAACCCATATCCTAACCCTGGATATTATGACCCATACCAGTCGGTCCCTCAAAGGATCGCATCTTATAACCTAGGATATGGATTTCATACTCCTGCTTCTCACCCATGGAACATCGGTAGACCTGATTCACCCCCTAGAACCCCTAAAGAGCTACCGATGCATATGCGGCCACATTATAGAATACAGAGAGCTATAGCGAGCACTAAGGAAAAGGTTGCATCCTATCTATGTGAAATCCAGGCTATCATTGATCCGAACCAAAGACAAAGCCGGATTCCGCATCAACAAGCTGTGATGGAGCTCCTTCAAGAAACAGCAGAGATAACAAGGCGAATGGGATAAAATCAGGAAACTCAAGAACTATTGCTTTTGAGATATCAAGTGGAAAATAGCATTGAAGACCTCGAAGAATCTGAAACAACTATGCCAAAAGAACACACAGAAGATTCTCGGGAGCATATGCCCGAAGATCACTCAGGGGAAAAAGAATCTAGAATGGATATGAGACAGGAGCAGGAAGTATGCTGAATGGGTTCATTTGAAATTGAGGAGGAAAGGACTGATATCTCTAGGATTGAGCCGCAATTAGATTATCCTGAATCCTGGGAGACACCTCTTAGGTTAGATAACCCAATCGAGACAAGGGAAGTAGATCCAATTGAGGATATGGATCTTGAGGCAAGCATTACATGCGACACTACTGATCAATCTAGGCCGCTTCCCACTGTAGGTGAACTTATGCTAGAGCCAACATCTTCTGATCTGCACTCTTCTTCTTTCAGCTACATCCCTAATTCGTATGTTAGCGATTCTGAGATGACACTTTCTATCCCTGATCTTGACATCCGAAAACTAGAAGTAGCTCTGGATGACTTAACTGAAGAAATAAATATGCTACCTGAGGTAGGAATTACTGAGGAACCCAATGCATATGAGGGTGAAGCTTTGAGTAGAAGGAGTTGGGGATGCACATATCATCCTAGTAGATGGCTCGACTTTGAGCCCGAGGAGACAGCCTCTGATGAATCAGAGATGGGTATTGATGAGGACGAAGTAATTTCTGATGAGGATTTCAGTGACCTCCCCACAGATTTTCTACTTTCACGAATACCCCCATATGACCTAGAGCCTGGAGAGGGAATGATCTTTGATGTCAATTATCATTATGAGGATCCCTATGACTCAGATTCTGATTCTGAGATACATGTTGATCTACTTCCTCAGCAACTTCCTGCTGAATTGTGGGACATGATAAATCAGCTAAATCAACATCATGATCCCACCTCTGATTATCCTCTATTTTCCACTACCACTCCACACTTTCTTATAGCTAGAATTTTTGGAGTAGGGGTGCACAATCAGCTGGTTCACATCTCCGGACCACTGATTCTGGGAGCGTACGAGCATATCTTTCTCTTAATCTTAGCCGGCTCCTATGCTAGAAATGACACATCTGATTGAGTTTTCGCAGCACATATAGATACCATTCGCCCTACATTCCACCATCATTTATATATAACCATTTTTATACATAGCATATTTTTGTTTTAGCATATTTCCCTTTTATATTGTATATTAATAGGTTGGCCGGTGCTGAATATAATTTCAGGAGCAATTACAGGTGATTTCTACCCATTCTCTCCCTGCAGCATTTATTTTCTTTTACATTCATGCATGAGGACATGCAAGAACTTAGGCATGGTGGGGTAGATACAGAAAAACTAAAAAAATTTTATGCCAACACTTAGGACAACCTCAGAGTTGCATGTAAAATGTACTTTAGGACCTTAAATAAAAGAGCAACCGACTCCACCTCCAGTGCTCGCATTGGAGCTAGAAATCGTTCCCAACAGCCACTTCCGACTCACCTGCTCACCTTTTGTTCTAAATTTAGGGTCAAGCTGATTGTAACCCGATACGGGAAATTCACGAAGTACAAATTATATGAGGTTACATGTTTATAGCATATATAGATATTGCATTCATGAATAAGATTATTTTATTAAGAGAATGCATTAGGGATTTTATCCTTTAGTTGATTCTTGTAATCTGGAATCCAGAACAACTTTTCACACACACGTAGAATTTGCAATGGATTCACGGTGAAGGCTGATAAACGTCTTCAGTCTGTCGAGAAGAAGCAGTGCTTCTTTTCCTGAATCCTTGGACAATGTTTTGGGAGTCAGGCAGATTTTCCTCCAAAAATCCACCAAATAGTGTGAGATGAGAGTAGAGTGTACTGGTGCTCTAAGATTAGTACGAGGAATCTGTAATCCTAGATAATTAGGTGATGATGCTTTGAGATGAGACAGTTTTCGCTCTCGGTTCCTGCGTATGCATTTTGTGCGAAATTGTGAGAGCCACCGAATAAGGCAAATACGCGGAGTGCGAGTTTTCATAAAACTAGGGCTAAGGTGGATGGTTACGACCATTCTTTACGGAATCCTCGGCTGAAGGAGGGTATTGATGTCAAGGTCAGAAATACACTGTCCTATTCGTCTCTCCCGGTGCCGTGAGTAGGCACTTCCACCAAAGAAGCCACCCAATGTCTCTTGAATACCACCAATCCCCAATAATGCCTCCTTAATAAAGTTCATGGATGTATGCCAGTTGTGTTATGCTGAAAAAAAAAAAATAAAAAAAAATGAGAAAAAGAAAAGGAAAAAGAATGATGAAAAGAAAGAAAAATTGAAAAAAAAAATTAGAAAAAGAAGAAAAAAGAAGAAAAGAATGAATATTTAGTGTTTATCAAGGCAATACCACCAAATAAAATTGAGCTCCACCAACTATGGCCTTAACCTATTTTTCTTGTGTTTCTGACCACCCGAATACTAGCTAAGGAATCCTGACTTAGTGTTAGGGTTATGAGAACTCAATTAAAGTGTTAATGCCTAGTAAGACCACCAAATACATATCCTATGTGTGAATCTGGTGAGGTTGTGAGCTCTAAGAAAAAAAAAGAAAAAGAGCAAGAGAGAATGAATACAAAGGAATCAAAGAGAGCATAGTTTTTCTCGTCTTTCTCTAAGTTAAGTTACTTAGTAATTCGAGAATCTGGATTCTGTAGTACTAGTCTCTATGTAGCACAAAGTGAGAATGAGCCACCAAATATATAATCCTTTCCCTAAGAGATTCTCCACCTAAGCCTAAAGCCAGGGTGGAATTCATAAAATATCTTGAATACCCCAAGGGAAGAAATCCGCCTATCCCGCTAGAATTTTTATTAGGGGTCAAGTACAGGCTTTAGAGGTGTATTAGTTTTCACTCAAATCCGTTGCAAAAGCTACATAGTTGTACCTTCACGATTGTCTTGATTTCTAGAGCATAGGATGAAAACAAAAGGGAGAAAAATCTCTATGCAAACACTTGATAAAATAACTAGTCCCTTAGGGACCCTTACTGTAAATAATTTAGTCTTGCATTTGCTAGGGACTAGCAAGATTTAGGTATGGGGGTATGATTGCGCAGCAATAACAGGTCTTAATTGACCTAAATTAGGTTAGGACTTAGCATAAGTTAGGATTATTCATGCATGCATACGCATTATCTGCATCTTTACTGCTTTCCTTTAGCTATGCATAAAATAATGTTATAATGTGCTGATTAAGTGCATTATGTCGATTGCAGGGAATAAGCTGATCAGGAGCCGGATCTGAAGCTGGATCAGGAATAACAGGAGTTGTAGCAGAGTTGTAGCAGAATGCCTAGTTTAGATGTAGGAATAATAATGTAAAGGAGTTAAAAGTTTGCTATTCTATTAAGTAGGAATAAAGCAGTAAAATGTGAAGAGCTTAGGTCCATCCTAGCCCTAGGATAGCCTACTGACTTCCTCAAGCCTTAGCCATCCTTATATTAGGTCACAACACCCTAGGAAGCCCTAAAGCCTTAGTTCCAACCCTTATCTAGACGTCCAGATAAGTTATAGGATGTCCAGGACCCTTAGCCAACTCCCACACACTTCAAACCCACTTCTGCAGTGTTATTGGACATCCAGACACTTTGTCAGACGTCCAATTTCTGCAGAATACCCAAAATAGAACCTGAAATCCTTTCTGACTCTGATTGGACGTCCAGACAACAAGTCTGGACTTCTGATTTTTGAGTATAAGACGTCTGATTCTATAATTAGACGTCTGATACTGGTCTCCAATTCCTATTTTGAGATTTAAGCCTTGATCTTGGATCTCTAGGTCCCTAAACCCAATTCCAACCCCATAGGAACCTAAATTAAAGTGTCCTAACCCTAGTACATCACCTCTAGACCTCCCTAAGGATATAATTAGGTCCTCACTAAACCTAATTGACTTGGATCTTAGTAAATTCCATCAGCCTATTCAATTGGACTCATTGAGTCCAATTGAGCCCTGATCTCAGCACACACTGTCCAATTGGACTCAGTGAGAGTCCAATTGACCTAGACCTGACTTAATTGAGTTGTTTTACTCTCAATTAAGTTTCCACACACCCAATTAAACTTGTATTAAGTTTAATTGCACTTTACCTTAGTGAATTAGGGTTTATAACCCTAATTTGAGACCTACCTTGACCTAAACCCACTAGAACCCAACCTAATCAACCTAGCCACCTAAGTTTCGACCCACACACACCATCCACACGAAGATATCTAGCCTAGAGTTCTCTAGAACTCTCTACCATGTGTGGTTGCCTTGGTTGCCAAAAATAGCAACCAAGAGCCATTCAATTTTTAGATCCACATTTGGTGGATCTAAAAACCACCATCCACCCTCTCTCTCTCACTCTCCCACAAGCTCCCACCATAGGCCTCTCTAGAGAATTCCATAATTCTCTAGAGAGCTTCCCTTAGGTCTATAAAAAGACCCCTTGGGTGGCCATTTGCACCCATTCACTTCCTTGGCATCCATTCCACTTAGGCTAGCCACTTCTGTCTCCACTCCACCTCCAAGAGTTGAGCACCACCATGGAGGCCACCATCTCCACGCCAGGAAGCTGGATCAGCTCCCCAACCTCTCTCCAAGGGCCGACCTAAGTTCCATTGGCCGCCCCTCCTTCTTCTCTCAACCATTCAATGGCCATCGGGGACCACCCCTGAATGCCCTTCCATTCTGCTAGATTTAGATTATGCTCTTCGTATATTTACTATGTTTATTTACTGCTTAGTAGTGTAGTCTTACTTCTCCCCCAATGATGCATGCGAAATCCGCCCATCGATTTTTCTATGCGATCATTTTCTGGTAGCTAGATATAATTTTCAAGCATTTATGTACAAGCTTTCCTCTAGATTCCTTGTGCAACAACTCCCAAATGAATGAATGAAAACACATTTATATATATATATATATCTCTATCTATTTGAAATCACCATGAGCTTAATGATTGCTATTATCTTTTGCATGATTAATGTTGCCTGTTTCTAACTCTTAATATTCTTGCAACTAAGCATGTCGTGCGTAAATACGTAATAATCACGAACCGGAATGCGATTCTAAACAAAGTAGAGCGGCAAAAAGATCGATTTCAAAAGTAAAAGTAACGCCTCCCAGAGACGAACGACCGGGACTCAAGTCTCGTTATCTTTAGAAATCAAATTTTGACGAACATTTTTGCGCGACTAAACTATGATTTCCGACGACTTTCAAATGGGCTAAAACGACATTTCTGTCAAATGGCACCATTGACAGAAATGCCATTTTCGTGCATTTGAAAGTTGTCGGAAATCGTAGTATAGTCGTGCAAAAACGTTCGTCAAAAATTGATTTCTAAAGATAACGAGACTTGATTCCAGGTCGTTCGTCTCTGGGAGGAGTTGCTTTTACTTTTGAAATCGATCTTACTCTACTTTGTTTAGAATCGCATGCCAGTTCGTGATTATTACATATTTAGGTATGACATGCTTAGTCGCAAGAATATTAGGAATCAAAAGCAGGCAACTTGAATCACACAAAAAGAATGAAAATTATTAAGCTCATGGTGATTTCAAACATATATAGATAAATAAATAAATAAATAAATAAATAAATAAATATATATATAAGCATTTTTCATTCATTCAGCGAGAGAGTCGTTTGCAACATAAAACGTAGAGGGAGGCTTGTACATAAATGCTTGAAAATTAAATCTAGCTATCAGAAAATGATCGCATACAAGAATCGATAGGGGGATTTCGCATGCATCATTGGGGGAGAAATAAGACTACACTACTAAGCAGTAAATAAACACAGTAAATATACTAAGAGCATAATCTAAATCTAGTAGAATGGAAGGGCATTTAGGGGTGGTCCCCGATGGCCTTTGAATGGTTGAGAGAAGGAGGGGCGGCCAATGGAACTTAGGCCGGCCCTTGGAGAGTGGTTGGGGAGCTGATCCAGCTTCCTGGCATGGAGATGGTGGCCTCCATGGTGGTGCCCAACTCGTGGAGGTGGAGTGGAGATGGAAGTGGCTATTCTAAGTGGAATGGATGCCAAGGAAGTGAATGGGTGCAAATGGCCACCCAAAGGGTCTTTTTATAGACCTAAGGGAAGCTCTCTAGAGAATTATGTAATTCTCTAGAGAGGCCTATGGTGGGAGCTCGTGGGAGAGTGAGAGAGAGAGGGTGGATGGTGGTTTTTAGATCCACCAAATGTGGATCTAAAAATTGAATGGCTCTTGGTTGCTATTTTTGGCAACCAAGGCAACCACACATGGTAGAGAGTTCTAGAGAACTCTAGGCTATATATCTTCGTGTGGATGGTGTGTGTGGGTGTGTGTGGGTCGAAACTTAGGTGGCTAGGTTGATTAGGTTGGGTTCTAGTGGGTTTAGGTCAAGGTAGGTCTCAAATTAGGGTTATAAACCCTAATTCACTAAGGTAAAGTGCAATTAAACTTAATACAAGTTTAATTGGGTGTGTGAAAACTTAATTGAGAGTAAAACAACTCAATTAAGTCAGGTCTAGGTCAATTAGACTATTACTGAGTCCAATTGGACAGTGTGTGCTGAGATCAGGGCTTAATTGGACTCAATGAGTCTAATTGAATAGGCTGATGGAATTGACTAAGATCCAAGTCAATTAGGTTTAGTGAGGACCTGATTAGGTCCTTAGGGAGGTCTAGAGGTGATGTACTAGGGTTAGGGCACCTTAATTTATGTTCCAATGGGGTTGGAATTGGGTTTAGGGACCTAGAGATCCAAGATCAAGGCTTAAATCTCAAAACAGGAATTGGAGAGCAGTATCAGACGTATAATAATAGAATCAGATGTCTTATACTCAAAAATCAGAAGTCCAGACTTGTTTTCTGGACGTCCAATCAGAGTCAGGAAGGATTTCGCGTTCTATTTTTGGTATTCTGCAGAAATTAGACGTTTGCCAAAGTGTCTGGACGTCCAATAACACTGCAGAAGTGGGTTTGAAGTGTGCGGGAGTTGGCTAAGGGTCCTGGACGTCCTATAACTTATCTGGACGTATAGATAAGGGTTGGAACTAGGGTTTTAGGGCTTCCTAGGGTGTTGTGACCTAATACAAGGATGGCTAAGGCTTGGGGAACTCTGTAGGCTATCCTAGGGCTAGGATGGACCTAAGCTCTTCATATTTTACTGCTTTATTTCTACTTAATAGAATAGTAAACTTTTAACCCCCTTACATTATTATTCCTACATCTAAACTAGGCCTTTTGCTCCAGCTCTACTACAACTCTGGTTATTCCTGATCCAACTTCAGATCCAGCTCCTAATAAGCTTATTCCCTGCAATCGACATAATGCACTTAATCAGCACATTATAACATTATTTTATGCATAGCTAAAAGAAAGTATTAAAGATGCAGATAATGCGTATGCATGCATGAATAACCCTAACTTATGCTAAGTTCTAGCCTAATTTAGGTCAATTAAGACCTATGATTGCTGCGAAATCATCCCCCATTGATGCATGCGAAATCCCCCCATCGATTTTTGTATGCGATCATTTTCTGGTAGCTAGATATAATTTTCAATCATTTATGTACAAGCTTTCCTCTAGATTCCTTGTGCAACAACTCCCAAATGAATGAATGAAAACACATTTTTATATATATATATATCTCTATCTGTTTGAAATCACCATGAGCTTAATGATTGCTATTATCTTTTGCGTGATTAATGTTGCCTGTTTCTAACTCTTAATATTCTTGCACCTAAGCATGTCGTACGTAAATACGTAATAATCACGAACTGACATGCGATTCTAAACAAAGTAGAGTGGCAAAAAGATCAATTTCAAAATTAAAAGTAACGCCTCCCAGAGACGAACGACCGGGACTCAAGTCTAGTTATCTTTAGAAATTAATTTTTGACGAACGTTTTTGCACGACTATACTACGATTTCGGACGACTTTCAAATGCGCGAAAATGGCTTTTTCTCACTGGTCACCTGATCTATAAGGACCATTTGATTGACAGGGCCTTAGCCTTGTCCTACGTAGCTACACCAACCCAGGGGTTGGGCGGTGTATGCACAGAAGGAGGTCACTTCGACCTCACTTGGTTGGACCTTGGGAGCCACTCCCAAGGAGGCGAGTCACCTCGCCTGGACCATCTTCTCCCCCCATTTCTTCTACTCCAAGAGCCACCATGGCAAATCTTGGACCTGGACCTAGACCAGGTCAGGACATTGAGAATTTGGACCCGATGGCTCGTATGGAAGCCTGGGTCGCTGAATCTGAGGAGCAATGTAACGAGCGCGTGCCCCAGACGTCTTTTAAGACGTCTGGGAGGTGGCCCAGACGTCTGTAAAGACGTCTGGGATCACATCCAGACGTCTGACCAGACGTCCGGGATAGTTTACAGACGTCTGGCGAACAGTTATGCTCGCACGGGATATTCGTCTGCGTGCCTGTGCGCGCAGACCTGCGATCCTGCCTCTTTCTCTGCGGCGGCAGGCGACTGCGACCGTCTCTCTCTCCTCTCCGCGCGGCGTTAAAAGGGGGGGGGGGCGCCTCCCCTCCCGTCTCCACCATCTTCCTCCTTCTCTCCTGCCTGTGCGCGAGAGCGAGCGGACGCGAGGGCGCAGCGGCAGCGGCAGCCGCAGTAGGCGCGGAGGAGCTGCGGCGTGCGAGGGCGGGGCTCTGCCGTGAGGGCGAGCTCGCCAGGAGCGGCTTGGCCGGCCGGCGGAGGGTGCAGGGGGCGCAGAGCGTCGCGGAGAGGGACCTGCTGCGGGCGGAGCAGCGGACGCGCGAGGTGCGACGCGGGCGGCGTCGCGAGCGGAGGCCGAGCAAGGTTCTGATTCTGGAAAAATTTCCAGAATCAGACGTCTGGATTGATATCCAGACGGCAAGGTCGACGTCTGTGAGATCATACAGACGTCTGAAAGGTGAGTTTCTGCTTTCTTCTTCTTTTGTCGACTGACCGTACTGAGGGAGGGGGGTTGGCTGTGCGCAGGTGTTCTGATTCGTCATCCTTTGCGAATCAGACGTCTGAAAGTTGTACCAGACGGCGGGAGTGACCTCCAGACATCCGGAGTGACCATCGGACGTCTGGGATCTAGGAGAGACGTCCCCACAGACTTCTGGACGTCCGGGGAACCAAGCCGAACAGGTAATTCTCTGATCCACCGTTTAAGACGTCTGGAAGGAGTTCCAGACGTCTGATTTTGCACAGTATCGTCTTTCTCGACCCGTTTAGGGCCCGTTTGGGCTCCGTTTTCCGCGATTCGAGTTGCGTTCGTTTCAGAATTTATTCCTCTACCCGCCTACAGTAGCTATACACTGTTTTGAGACACTCCTTGTGTTTGATCCTTGTGATAGGACCTCGTTCGGTTGCAGTCTTGAGAGTCGCGGAGGCGCGCGGGATTCCCGACCACGCCCCCATTACTTCCGTTGTACCTGGTAGAGTGGTTTTAAGTATTAATAAAATCTGTTAAAGTATGGAACCATAACTAGAACCTAGGGCATTGCATGAATCCTAGGAATGAGAAATATATGGAATGATAGCTCCTAGGTGTTGCATGAATCCTAGGGCCGGAAAACTAGATTGTATGATAGATCCTAGGATATGGCATGAATCCTAGGATGGAAAAACTAGTGGAATGTATATTACTGCAGTCTTGGAAAAATGGAAAGGAATATATAAGCTGCCTGTGAATTTAATTAACAGCTGCCTGTTATGAACAAAGAAACATGTTTGAGATCATGGAAATTGAGAACGTGAATCTAGAAAGTGAAACATTGATGTTCTGAGATAAAGAGCTGGAACCCTACGGGGAATTAGGAGTGGAACTTCTGGAAAGAAAAGGAATGGAACTGAGATGTAGTTTGTACTGTCTCTTGGGTACGCAGTACCAAGGGAAGTACCTGTACCTGTTTTAGTGCAGAGTGGGGCCAGCCGCCCTAGGGACCCGGGGTTAGGCTTGGCCGCTCTGTACCGACTTGTTGGCCCTCGTGTACGTAGTATCGAGGAGAGCTAGTAGTGTTAGGAGAGTACTAGCCACCCCACGGGCCCCGGGGTTCTGCTAGCCTCCTTCACCGACTTGTTAGGCCCACTAGGGCAAACCAGGGTAGTCAGGCGAGGGTGCGCGGACTGTGGAGGGGCAAGGCCCCGGTTTGGTTACTGTGGAGGGGTTGGACCCCTGTTACTGAGAGGGCTCTGCCCTGGTTCTGTGCTGTGCTTTGGGCGCACCCGTTAACGGAAACGACTGACCGCGTGCCAGTGCGGGCTAGCTACCTGTGCGTTTATCGCGCGTGCCGTAGTCACCGTTACGTCTGTCAGTGACCTTGGGGTGGTTGACTGAGGGTAGGATCACCACGGGGGACTCTCCCGGCCAGGAGAGCACCACGTGCTACTTCTACTTTTGGAAAAGACTGCAATCAAGATCGTCCCACGAGGACATTCGAGATCAAGTAAAGGATCTGAGAAGTAAATGAAATAGTGAGAAAAATTGAAAGATGTAAATAAAGGAAGTAATAGAACATAACAGCTACTGTACACTCTACTGTTGCCTTTAGTTAGTTTGCCACTCTACTCAGCGTTTTGCTGACGTGTTACACTCGTTACCTTTTTCAGGACCAGGTGTTGAGCAGCCAGGGTCGGCGGCTGCAAAGGACGCTGGGCCGAGTAGGGTCCAGTAGAGTTACCACAGCTTTGTACCTTCTTTTGTTTCTGTTCTAGTGAGTAGTTTTGTTTCCACTGTACCTTCTTTACCTGCAGTTTTTGTTATATGATAAATGTTGCTTTACTGTTGTGGTGGTACCTACTGTAGTAGTTTCTTTCCTTACTGCTGTACTTTCTTACTGTTAGTTATATTCATGCTGAATGTGGTTTATTTTACTGTCTTTTGGTTACTTCCTCGTTGGACGACTGGGTCTTGGGATTAGTCGAGTCGGTCCGGTTCTCGTGTCTCGTAGGGACTCGGGAATCGGGTCGTTACAAGCAACATCGGCAAAGCATGGATCATATTCTGACGGCGCTTGACAGGATGCAGCACCTGCCACGAGGAGAACAACTGCGGGATTTTTACGACCCAGCCGCACCTATCGTCGCACCACTAGTCAGAATTCCTACAGGCGGAGATGCATTTGAGCTCAAGCCCAATGTAATTGGGTTGATCAGCACTCATTTCTACGGGAACTCAAGCGAAGATCCGTTCCAGCACCTTGAGGACCTGAGTCGACTTGCTGAAACGATCCTACCCAGGAATATTGATCTCAGGATCGTTCTGGTGAAGCTTTTCCCGTTCTCTCTAAGGGACAAAGCTTCATATTGGTTCAAGACTATTGGGAAGCCAATTGGAACCTGGCCGGAATTACGACGTGAATTCCTGCAAAAGTTTTTCCCAATCGGTCGAACAAATGCAATGGGGCGGGCAATCACGACTTTCTCCTAGGGAGCTGGGGAGAAATTACTTGAAGCATGGGATAGATTTCACGACCTTCTCCAGAAATGCCTGCATCATGGTATACCCAGATGGCACTTATCCCAGATTTTTTACCATGGGCTGGATGACACACATCGATACTTGGCCGATGCATCTAGCGGCAGGAATTTTCTCGCAAAAGACGAAAACAACGCATTTGAGTTATTCGAATCATTAGCGGAGAACTCTATGAATGCCACATCTATGAATCAGTTCCAGTGGCCTGGGCAGTAGCGGGTTGGTGTCCACAAGGCTCGCACCGATTCTATTCGAGTCGACATGGATATCATCGTCAAGCAGCTGGATAGAATAAACCTAATTGAGAAGAAGATTGACCAAATCAGTCAAGGTCAATCCGACTTGAGCTCTGCCGCTGCAAGATCCTCCTATGCACCCCGAGCCCCACTTACTCGAGTTAATCTACTCACTCGGGATGCAACTTCTCCGTATTTACGAGATCCCACATATCAGGATCCCGTGAGTAATCCAGATCTGGCACCTTACGACCAGGGTTACGCACCACCCGCAGATTATAATGCATATCCCCTTGACGGATATACGTCTCAGATATCTTCGGCCTACGAGGACGTCAACGCTATCCAAGGATACAGGCGGAATAACCCGTACTCGGAGACGTATAACCCTGGTTGACGCCAGCATCCGAACTTCTCCTGGTTCGGTAATTCACAGAGACCACATCAAGATCCACACTACCAGACCAGGTAATACGGGAATATGCAAAACACGTATCCTAGGCAGCAGCCATTCCCATTTCAGCAGCAGCAACCCCGCTCATCATACCAGATGATAACACTGCATATGGGGGTGATAATTCTATTAAATAGGGCCCATCTTAAGAATAAAAGGCACAACATAAGTAGAATGGGAGAATTGCATGCATCATATACCAAGATTGCTTATAAAACTGTATTAATGGCCATTTGTGTAAGCACTTGTCAAAGCTGGCCTTAGATGAGCAATCGGACTGCACGGATGGATTCAGAACGACGAACAGAGTTCAACCGACTCAAGATCGGCCAAATCAAACATTCGGAGTTCCTACAATGGGCCCAAGAAGTTCTGACCGTTGATCTGATGATCAATGGCCCTCGTTGCGCCACGTCGCCCCCCGCTCACCGCGTGCTGCTTCCTCCTTCAGCTGGAGATCAAATCTCGGCCATCGATCTTCGATCGGACGGTCGAGAACCACGCACCCACCGCTGTCGCCGCGACAAAGTAGCAGGCGTGGCGCAGCTATTTGCGCATGCTCACACGCACGCGACGCAGGTTCGAGCCATGCGGTGAGAGAAATTGAAGACGAAGAGGCTCGCGGCAAAATTGGGCCGCTCGATCAGCAGCGGGCGGCTGAGATAGCACCACGCAGCGTGCCCTCTGGCAGCGAGCGCCCACGCGCGTGTGCACGCTGGGTGACGATGTCTGCGCCCGAGGTGCGATCTAAGCACGCCCAAGGGAGAATCTCAACCGTCCGATCTTAGATAGGATGGCTCTCATGCAGTGACCACGGATCGGGCGCTAAGAAGAACGGCGCAGGCATGTGATCGAAGGGCTGGGGGCTTCACCGACGCTTTTGGAAGGGTTTTAGCGATGTCCCGGACGTCACTAAAACCCCTTCTTTTAGAAAGCCCTTCTCCCTATTTAAACCCCCTCCAACTACTCATTCAAGGCATTCACTTCCCTTGCAACTACTCTACCCCCCTCTTAGCTAGCTTTAGGCCCTCTTGTAATCGCCGAAGATGACGAGCCGTTGACGGAGCCTTCTCCACCGCCGTGGCTGCCTTGCCACTCTCCCTCTCTCTCTTTCTCTTCCTCTCTTTTAAGCTTTCCCTTACTTATGTTTAAGCATGTATTTAATGTTGTAAGCTGTGATCTAAAGCTGCATGATTAATGAAGTTACTTTCCCTTCAGTGTTTACTTTATTTCCTGTTTAAGTTGCATGATCAAGCAAGAAACAGCTCTAACCCTAATCTCTCCCTCTCTCTCTCTCTCTATCCCTCTCTCGTTTTTCATCCGTACCTTTCGCAAGCAAAACTCCGCAATTTCTGTGACAACAAGTGATAAGAAAAATCCGATTTTCACGCCTCCCTGAGACCGACACTCGGACTCACCTCCGTTTCTTTACTTTAAAATTGACATTGCAAGTGCGACTATAACGACATTTCTTAACACACATGCACGAGCGCACGCCAGTTTTTGGTGCCGTTGCCGGGGAGGTGATGAGAACCTCATCATGAACCCTAACTAGCACAATCTAACCTAGGTATGCAAGGAAAAGCTCCTACATAACTCAAAGAAAGGCTTAACTCAGAGAATTCTGAGTTTAAGAAAAAAAATAAGTCATAAGGGGTAAAAATGTAATTTCACCAACACAATCTGCAAATAGGGTAACTCAAGGTCCAAACATAGGTCAAACTAACCTAATAAGAAGGAAAGTGGGATGATCTGATCCAATAAGGGCTACAGCAACTCCAGGGAATTAAATGACATTCTGTAACCCTAAAATAAACCCACTTCAATTCACGTGGTTCGAGGTAGGGTAAAAATCAACTAAACCCTCTAAAATTCATAGAAAAATAATCTCTGGGGTTTAGAACCTTCAATTTGGCCTAAAAATCTATTTTGACCTACATTGAGAACCATGCCAATGATTTAATTTGGGTTTTTACGTAGATTGGCCGGTCAAACATGGTCTGACCTAGAAACAAAATTTACCATTAAAATCCTTAGGTCCAACTTAGTCATGTATAAAAACTTGAGCCTAAGAAGAGACCTCCTTGACCGACTTTGCAATTTGGTCCTCATCATTTACGTTTTGACCCTCAACTTTTGAAACCCTTGCATTTTGGCCCCTAATTTTATCTTCATTCTTTACATTTTGGTCCCTCCTGCAAGTCTCTACGCAACACCATGCTCCGGCGACTTTGCGCGGAGCATGGCGCCACTCAGGGTGAGGGGGGCGTCCTGCCAAGAGAACGCGGAGTTCCCTGCGATGTCTACTATCGCAGGGACTCGGCCATGCCACCTGACGACGCCCACACCTTCCGTGCGAACACGCGGAAGGTATGGGTCTCGTCTCCGACCATACTCTGGCGAGGGACGCACGTCGCCAGCGTGCATCCGCCCCTCCTCCACCGCCTTTATAAAGACTAGCGTCGCCAGTCGTTTCTCTCAGCTCGGTCTTGACGGAGAATCCCTCAACCCTTCCTCTCTCTCCACTCCGACAGGAACCCACCAGCTCCGGCGGCTCCTCCTCATCCTTCTCGTCGCTCTGCTGCAATACCAGCAGCAGAGTCACCTGCACCTGATCTCCCCGCGTCGCGCCGCACCAAGCGCGCGCCTCCCTGCCCTCTTCCTCTCCGCCGCTCTCTCCCTCTGGGTGTTTCTTCTCCGGCGACAGTCGGTACGGTTGCCCGCCTCTCCGGCCCCCTTCGTCCCTGCAAGTAGGTTACAATTACTCCCAATCTTCCCCTCTTTCTTTTCCCCACATTATTTCATTTAAATCGACCCTCGACTGACCCTGACCACCATCACCTTCCCCGTCTCCGGCCACCCTCCGGCGAGTTGCCCCCGTCGATCCGCAGCTCCACACAACTCGCCGACCGTCCCACAAGCTCCGCCTCATCACACTGAACGCCCTCCGCCCCTCCACTGCCATTCCACACCTCCACAACGACCCCCCGAACAAACCCATTTTTCCGACTACAGTCCGACCTAGGGCTGCAGCCATACACCGCCTCACGCCTCGCCACCACCTGCACTGGCTTCGTTGCATTTCGGCGAAGCTCCTTGCATCTTCTGACTGGGCCGAGAGGCTGTATTCCTGCTTTCAGGTCACGCCCCCTTCGCCGCCATTGCTGGGTAGGTGAAGCTCCTTCACCTACAGCTGCAGCTTCGATCTCGATCAGGCGCTGGTCCCAGGTCGCGCGGAGTGTTTCTGCGAAGACTCCCAGGGCTGCAGCTGAGGCAAACCCCTCGCGAGTTGCTGCAATTGCCTCTAGCCTCCTCACCTGTGGACGCCAGTCGGGAGGTGGACTTTAGTCCCACCTCGGAAGTACGTGGCTCAGTGCCCACACATAAATTGTAAAAGTGTTCGAGGCTATTCGCCTTTGAACACAGGGGTCAGGTCCCTCACGCACGTGCGCGCCACGCGCTCGCCCTCGCCCGCGCTCACGCCCCGCTGATTGCGCAACAATCATAGGTCTTAATTGACCAAAATTAGGCTAGGACTTAGCATAAGTTAGGGTTATTCATGCATGCATACGCATTATCTGCATCTTTACTACTTTCCTTTAGCTATGCATAAAATAATGTTATAATGTGCTAATTAAGTGCATTATGTCGATTGCATGGAATAACCTGATCAGGAGCTGGATCTGAAGCTAGATTAGGAATAACAGGAGTTGTAGTAGAGCTGGAGCAGAAGGCCTAGTTTAGATGTAGGAATAATAATGTAAGGGGGTTAAAAGTTTGCTATTCTATTAAGTAGGAATAAAGCAATAAAATGTGAAGAGCTTAGGTTCATCCTAGCCCTAGGATAGCCTAGAGACTTCCCCAAGCCTTAGCCACCCTTATATTAGGTCACAACACCCTAGGAAGCCCTAAAACCCTAGTTCCAAACTTTCTCTGGACGTCCAGATAAGTTTTAAGACGTCCAGGACCCTTAGCCAACTCCCGCACACTTCAAACCCACTTCTGCAGTGTTATTGGACGTCCAGACACTTTGTCAGACGTCCAATTTCTGCAGAATACCCAAAATAGAACCTGAAATCCTTCCTGACTCTGATTGGACGTCCAGACAACAAGTCTGGACTTCTGATTTTTGAGTATAAGACGTCTGATTCTATAATTAGACGTCTGATACTGGTCTCCAATTCCTATTTTGAGATTTAAGCCTTGATCTTGGATCTCTAGGTCCCTAAACCCAATTCCAACCCCATAGGAACCTAAATTAAGGTGTCCTAACCCTAGTACATCACCTCTAGACCTCCCTAAGGACATAATTAGGTCCTCACTAAACCTAATTGACTTGGATCTTAGTCAATTCCATCAGCCTATTCAATTGGACTCATTGAGTCCAATTGAGCCCTGATCTCAGCACACACTGTCCAATTGGACTCAGTGAGAGTCCAATTGACCTAGACCTGACTTAATTGAGTTGTTTTACTCTCAATTAAGTTTCCACACACCCAATTAAACTTGTATTAAATTTAATTGCACTTTACCTTAGTGAATTAGGGTTTATAACCCTAATTTGAGACCTACCTTGACCTAAACCCACTAGAACCCAACCTAATCAACCTAGCCACCTAAGTTTTAACCCAGACATACCCACACACACCCACACACACCATCCACACGAAAATATCTAGCCTAGAGTTCTCTAGAACTCTCTACCATGTGTGGTTTCCTTGGTTGCCAAAAATAGCAACCAAGAGCCATTCAATATTTAGATCCACATTTGGTGGATCTAAAAACCACCATCCACCCTCTCTCTCTCACTCTCCCACGAGCTCCCACCATAGGCCTCTCTAGAGAATTTCATAATTCTCTAGAGAGCTTCCATTGGGTCTATAAAAAGATCCCATCGGTGGCCATTGGCACCCATTCACTCCCTTGGCAATTACTCTCCATTGGTGCCATTCACGCCACCTCCACTTAGCCACTCACTCCACCTCCACGTGCTCACTACCACCACCATGGAGGACACCATGCCGGGATGCTGGATCGACCCTACCTCTCTCCAAGGGTCGGCCTAAGCTACATTGGCCGCCCCTCATTCTCTTCTCAACCACTCCAAGGCCATCGGGGACCACCCCTAAATGCCCTCTACTCTTTTAGCGCTAGATCATGCTTTTCATAAGTTTTACTGCTTTCATTTACTGCTTAGTAGAGTAGTTTCTCTTCTCCCCCAATGATGCATGCGAAATCCCCCCGTCGATTCTTGTATGCAATCATTTTCTGGTAGCTAGGTTTAATTTAAAGCATTCCTGTATAAGCTTTCCTCTATATTTCCTATACAAACAACTCTCCCCCAATGAATGAATGAAAAATGCATTTATATATATATCTCTCTTTATGTGTTTGAAATCACCATGAGCTGAATGATTATTTTATTTGCGTGATTTAAGTGCCTGTTCTTTAACCGCCTATATATTGCGCACTGGAATACTAAGTAGAGCGGCTTTAAGATCGATTTCAAAAACAGAAACACGCCTCCTAGTGACAAACGATTGGGACTCAAGTTTCGTTATTTTTCAAAATAATATTTTACGAACGTTTTTGCGCGACTATACTAAGATTTTCGATGACTTTATAATGCGTGAAAATGGCTTTCTGTCACCCACGGGTCTGGGCAGGATCCGAATACTTGACACTAAGCACACCTCGCCCACCACTGCACGCCGGTGGGCCTGGTCCCGGGCGTGATACCCGTACCCGAATACTCAGCTCTGGGAGAGCGATCCTATGAGAGAAATCTGAGAAAGAGAGAGACGCAGGGAAGGGTAGGGGTAGGTTTTGCTCTTACCAGTTGCGTGAGTGTGCAGGAGCAGAAGAAGAAGAAGCGGCGAAGGAAGAAAGGAAGGAGAAGAAGAGAAGCACTGTAGCAGACCTGCAGTTAAGTCGTCTGACCACTACATCAGACGACGGTTGAGTAGCGGCCAGAGGAGATAAAGCAGAGAAGAAGGAAGAAGAAGACTCTGCAGCTGAAGAGAAGAGAAGAAGACAGGACGAGCAGAAGAAGAAGACTTGGCCGCTGGAGAAAAAGAAATCAAAAGAAAGAGAAAGAAAGAAATAGGAAGAAAAGAGAAGAAAGAAGAAGAGAAGAAGACAGAAAGAGCAGAAGAAGAAGACGAACTGCCAGGAAGAAGAAGAAGAAGAAAGAAGAGGGAAGAAGACAGAAAGCACAAAAAGAAGAAAGAAGAAGTCACAGCCGTGAGAGAAGAAGAGAAGAAGCCAAGACAAAAAATTCTCTCTCTCTCTCTCTCCCCCTCTCTCTCTCTTATTTTTGTAATCCAATAGAGAAACTTTATACTTCTAGAATTCCAGTAGCTCCCTGAGTTCGACCTCGGGAAAACTATTTCCGAGTTAAAAAAAATCTATTGTGATGACAACCGTAGCTGTCTTGTCTTATATTATAACGACTGCACTATAATAAACACAAAGCAGCACTGCGGTTCGCCGTTCTTCACTTGGCGCCGTTGCCAGGGAGCAACGGCTATTCTAGAAGTTTTGAACTCTTTATTTAAAAATTGCTAATCTTTTTCTCTCTTGTGTGCAGGTAAAGGAAAAGAATTGGAAGAGCAGCCGCACAACAAACACTCTAACAAACATGTAATCTTCATCATCCCTCTCCTAAACTCCCTTGAAATCTAAAAAGAAACGAAAAGAAGAATCAACTTAGGGCTACCTGTGTTATACTTAGTAACTCATCAAAGTTGCCTAATTTTTCATTTCAACACATTTTAACTGTCCATCTAATTAAGGTAACTAGGGCTAAAACCTTTTTGATTGAGCCCTAGTTACTAAATTTTGAGGCAACTAAAATGGACCAACTAGAGCCAACTCAAGGATTGAAAAGCTAGGATTTTTAGAGACACACCTTCTATTAACAAAGAAAAGATCTTCCCAAAAAGAGGTGCGCCTAAACCTTATTTGAAGAGATCTATACAAGAGGAACCCTAAGCAAATCAGGCTCTTAAATCCATTTGAACCTTAAAAGAAAGGACCCAAAAGCTCTCAAAAGGAACAAGAGGTGAAGTTGACCCCTTGGGTCAACCAACCTTAAAATTAGGTCACTTTTTCACTCAAAATACTTAAAAGTTCAAGTGGAACCTTAAACACCTTGATCTTAAAGTAAAAGAGGTAGACTTAAGAGGTCAAGGTCCCCATTCTGGTCTACCTGGAACCGCAGTGACAAGAGAGGTCGGGTGGGGGAAACCCTGTAACCCATGGGGACGCTCTACCGCGTAAGGGTCTTCGCGGGACTCACGCTCTCTGGCTGCCCAGGTAATTCTCAGGCGGACGATCTTTTTGATCAAGGGGTCCATCTGCCCCGCACCTTTATAGTCACCCAACAATTTTTGGGTGTCTCGATTGGGTCCAGCACCTTCTAAACTCATCTATTCCAACAGTGCATGTATGGTAGGAGGTCCTTAAGACCACCCTTAAGACCTCCTTTAGAATTTCACTCTCGTCAAGGCCAAGCCTCGACGCCCGTGTTTATGCAGCAACCCCACCACATTATTCTCTCATCTGATTCAGAACCAAGATCTTCTTCCCCCATCATGGCTCAGCCAGTTGAGGAAGAAAACAATCTGGAGCACCAGCTCCAGTGACTCAATGACCTCTTCCAAAACTTTGTTCACCCACCGCAGCGTCCTATGATGCGGGACCATTATAATCCTGCTGCGGTGGCCATTGAGCCTCGAGTCAGAATCTTGGCTGGAGGACCTGATTTCGAATTAAAGCCCAATATGATTCATGCTATACCTAAATTCCATGGACTTAATTCCGAAGATTCCTTCCAGCACATCAAACAGTTGAAGCATCTAGCCCAAACTTTTGGGTTAGATGCACAAAATCGGGACATTCTTCTCATGAAGATGTTCTCCTTCTCTCTCATGGACAAGGCCGCTCATTGGTATCAAACTCAGACTCGGCCGATCAACACTTGGAAAGAACTTCAGTCTGAATTTTTGAAGAAGTTCTTTCCCGTTGGTCAAACCAATGCCTTGCGCCATCAGATTACTCACTTTACTCAGCAAACGGGAGAACCTCTCCATGAGGCATGGGATTGCTTTCAGGATCTCATGAGAAAGTGACCCCACTACGGAGTTCCTAAATGAGAACAAGTCCAGTCTTTTTACCAGGGACTCCGTGAAGACATCCGTCTTTTCGTCAATGCAACCTGCGGAGGAAATATCATGGGTCAACATGAGGACACCGTGTGGGAGATTCTTGAAAACATGTGCGAGAACTCCATCAACAATGACCCCATGGGATTATTCGACAGGACAAATTCCCGCGCATCGACGAACCTCAAGGGAGCACATGAGACGTAGGGCTTGTCCGCATCAGTCGACCTAGAATTAATGGCCAGTCGATTGGACAAGGTCCCAATCATTGAGAAGAAGGTGGATGAGTTGACTCAGCACTTGCAGCGAGCCACCTCTGCGCGTAACTCCTTTGCACAGCCTCCTTCCACACGGGAGACTGTGCAAAACATTCTCCACCGATCTTCTACTGGGATGGATCCATACCCATCCCCATCTAATTCTTGGATTAGAGGGTCATCCGATCCCTTCTATACCAGCCCGGGGAATTCCATTCCCCCTTTCTCTGATTCTCTGGAGGTTCCTCAGACCTGCAAGGACCTCAACGCCATCTAGAACGACCCATTCTCCAACACCTACAACCCTGGATGGTGAAACCATCCCAACTTTCAGTGGGCGGGAAATTCCCAAACCCAACGACCACCCTTTCAGTCCTGCCCACAACCCCCTCGTCCTTACCAGCCGCCTCAGCCTCGGCCCAACCCTACTTATCCATCAGGGCCAAACCAGGATCAAATATCCCTTATCCTTCAGACTCTGGCTGACATTCAAAGAATGAATGCAGCTATCCAGAAACAACATAAGGACGAACTTACAGACGTCCGAAATCAACTGACCCAGTTGGCAAATTCTCGCCAGCCAGGCACACTTCCTTCCCAACCTCTTCCTAACCCGAATAACGTGCTAACATAGCGGCGCGTTATGAGCCCAAACCCGGGCCAAGCCCACATGATTTATCAGGCCCCCTCTGTTCCTTCACCCGACAAGATGGAGGCTTCCACTTCTTTTGCGGGCTATCAGCAGCAACCCATCTTACCCAATCCCAACCAAAACCAGGCAGGACTTAATTCCGTGACAACCCGTAGTGGGAAGGAAACCCAAGATCCACCTTATCCAAACCACTCCAAGCCTGGTAGTGATCCCAAGCCTAGGACAGTAATCCAGGACGTTCCTACCCCTGTCCCAGATCAAAGACCTGGACCTATCCTAGAAGAACCAACAAAGATTCCATTTCCCGAGGCCTTGACCAAGGGAAAGAAGACTACCAAGCCCATGGCACCTGAGGAGGACCTGGTCAAGCTCTTTGAGCAGGCCCACATAAACATCCCCTTGATGGATGCAATTTGCCACGTACCGGCTTATGCACGATTCTTAAAGAATGTGTGTACACCCCAGCATAAGCCGCAAACCAAAAGTGGGAGTCCAATTGTACTGTCAGAGCAAGCTAGCTCTGTAATCCTAAGCAGACTCCCACCCAAGGTTAAAGATCCTGGTACTCCCCTGATTTCTTGCAAGATAGGTGATACCCAATTTGATAGAGCATTGCTAGACTTGGGTGCTTCCATAAATCTGATACCCACATCCTTACTTAACCATCTAGAAGAATCTGAGCTAAAACCAACTGAGGTGACATTAGAATTAGCAGATCGATCTATAAAGTCACCAAAAGGGATTCTCGAGGATGTTATTGTAAGAGTACGGGATTTCTACTTTCCTGTAGACTTTTATAGTCTTAGACATGGACGCACCTAAAAACCCTAGGGATACACCAATCATTCTAGGGAGACCTTTCTTGGCTACTGCTAGAGCCAACATCAGCTGTGAGGAGGGCCAAATAGAGCTCAAATTTGTAAATCAAACCCTGAAAATTGATATATTTAAGGCCCAACAAGGAATCAAATGCGGTGTCATCGAACAAATTTGTGACATTAGGGCTTTGGTTGATGAAACACCCTTTCAGAATGACCTGATTAGACCTCATCAACCGCAGAAAGATCTTGACCTGCAAACAGAGGAGTCGAATCCAGAGTTAGACAAACCAATAACTCCTACCCTTGAACCTCACATCTATTCTGAACCACCCGCTGTTGCTGATAACCCCATTCTCGAACTAAAGCCCCTTCCTGATCACTTGAAATACATCTTTCTGGGTTCTAATCAGACCCTTCCTATGATTATCAATTCCAAGCTCAAACCCGAACAGGAATCTTGTCTGATTACTGTTCTCCAGCAACATCGTGGAGCCATCGGATGGACTCTCGATGCTCTGACTGGAATAAGTCCCTCTTATTGTACTCATCATATTTATTCTGAAGAGGGTGCACGACCTTCTCATGAAATGCAGAGACGCTTGAACCCAAATCTGCAGGAGGTCGTGAAAAAGGAGATCATCAAGTGGTTAGATGCAGGGATCATCTACCCGATCTCCGATAGTCGTTGGGTGAGCCCAATTCAGGTTGTACCTAAAAAGGCAGGGCTCACCACCAAAACGACTGAAACTGGAGAAGTCATTCCTACCCGATTAGCGAACTCGTGGAGAGTCTGTGTAGATTACCGACGACTCAATTCCTCCACGAAGAAAGATCATTTCCCACTACCTTTCATTGATCAGATTCTCGAGAAATTAGCGGGAAATCGATTCTTCTGCTTTCTTGACGGGTACGCCGGTTACAACCAGGTGGCAATCCATCCTGAGGACCAAGAGAAGACCACGTTCACCTGCCCCTTCGGAACGTACGCATTCCGAAAGATGCCTTTCGGTCTTTGCAATGCATTCGCCACTTTTCAGCGGTGCATGCTTGTCATATTCTCAGATATGGTAGGTGACTATCTGGAAGTCTTCGTGGATGACTTTTCAGTTTTTGGAGCATCATTTGACGATTGCCTCCAACACTTGTTCCAAATACTCAGGCGGTGCATCGATGTGAATTTGGTTCTTTCCTGGGAAAAGAGCCATTTCATGGTGCTTGAGGGAATTGTCCTGGGACACTTAATCTCGGAGAAAGGCATCCAAGTGGATCAAGCTAAGGTTGATCTAACCTCTCACCTTCCTATGCCTAACTCGATCAGGGACATCCGTTCTTTTCTGGGGCATGTCGATTTTTATCGACGTTTCATTCCTGATTTCTCGAAAATCGTGTGCCCCTTGACTACTCTTCTCTCTAAGTTTGTACCCTTTGAAATCTCTAAGGAATGCACACTAGCCTTTGAAAACCTTCGTGACCGAGTCACCCAGGCACCTATCCTACAATCTCCTGACTGGTCTCAACCCTTTGAGATCATGTGCGATGCGTCTGATTTCGCTGTAGGAGCGGTCCTGGGGCAGAAAGCTGACGGAAAACTCGTGGTCATCTACTACGCTAGCAAGACACTTGACGAGGCTCAGCGTAACTACACGGTTACGGAGAAAGAGCTGCTAGCCGTAATATTTGCCCTTGAAAAATTCCGATCGTATCTCCTGGGTTCCCACGTCATCATGTACTCGGATCACACAGCTGTGAGGCATCTCCTTGCCAAGAAGGACGTGAAGCCCCGACTAATTCGATGGATCTTGCTGTTGCAGGAATTCGATCTCGAAATTCACGACAAGGCGGGAAGACAGAATGTGGTAGCCAACCAATTGTCCCGCCTTCCTTCTGAGATTATCAACCCTTCCGGACCCATCACGGAACATTTTCCTGATGAACACCTGCTGACTATTGGTACTAGCCTTCCATGGTTTGCTGATGTAGTAAACTACTTGGCATCTCATCAGATCCTGTCTGATTGGCCGAAGGCCAAGAAAGACAAATTGCGCTTTGATGCCAAGTATTACATTTGGGAAGACCCGTACCTCTTCCGCATAGGTGCTGATCAAATCATCCGGAGATGTGTTCCGGAAGAAGTCAACAATATCCTCTCTTTCTGCCATGACCAAGCATGCGGCGACCATTTCTCTGGACATAAAATCGCATCAAAAGTCCTCCAGTGCGGCTTTTACTGGCCCACACTGTTCAAAGATGCATACAGTCACTGCAAGGCATGCAGTCGTTGCCAAACTTTGGGCAACATGAGCCATCGCGACATGATGCCTTTGTAGCCGATTCTCGTATGCGAAATCTTTGATGTTTGGGGGATTGATTTTATGGGCCCCTTTCCTATTTCGGATGGTTTCGAATACATTCTACTGGCCTTGGACTATGTGTCCAAGTGGATCGAAGCCATACCGACCCGAACCTGAGATCACAAAATCGTTCTCAAATTCATTCATCAAAACATTTTCTTAAGGTTCGGGATTCCTCGTGCTATAATCTCAGATGGGGGGACTCATTTCACAAATGCTCAGTTTAGGTCACTGATGACCAAGTACGGGGTGTCTCACCGAATCTCTACTCCTTATCACCCCCAGACTAATGGTCTAGCTGAGCTATCAAATTGGGAGATCAAGAAAATCCTGCAGGTCACTGTTCGGCCTGACAGGAAGGACTGGTTGTCCCGACTTCCGGAAGCCTTGTGGGCTTATAGGATCACCCACAAAACCCAATTAGGCATGTCTCCCTTTAGACTGGTGTATGGGAAGGCATGTCACCTTTCCGTCGAACTGGAGCATAAAGCCTATTGGGCAGTACGAAACTGTAATCTAGATCTTTCGAAGGCTGGAACCCACAGAAAGCTTCAAATCAGCGAGATCGATGAATTACGCCTGGACGTGTATGAGAACTCGCGAATCTACAAGGAGCCGGCTAAAGCCTTCCATGGCAGGCATATCTTGAGAAAGATTTTTCATCCTGACCAGAAGGTCCTACTCTTTGATGCCCGACTCAAACTTTTCCCTGGAAAGTTGTGATCCAAGTGGGTCGGACCATACTTGGCCCGACAGGTTTTTGGAAATGGAGCCATCGAAATCAGTCCACTCAGCCACGATTCCGAACCTTTCATCGTGAACGATCAGAGACTCAAGCCGTTCATTGATGTAACTTCTACTGATTTGGCTGAATCATCTTATATTCTCCATTCCCCTTGAGCTTATTGTGCCTAACCGATGGCGTAAAACTCAGCGCTTAACGGGAGGCAGCCCGTCATTTTCCTTGAAAACCTAAACCTTTTTGACACCTTTGTGCACTTAAGGTTCACCCTTTAAGACAGCCGACTCCACCTCAGATGCTTGCATCTGGGATTAGAAATCGTTTGCAACAATCACCTCGACCCATTCACTCACCAAAATACCTGTCCTAAGGAATGAACTAAGCTGAATAAAACCCCCCTAAGTCACAATGAGGACATTGCAAACCTTAGGCATGGGGGGGTATGAAAGTGCAAAACTTGTAAGAAAAGGTTTTAAACAAAAAAATTCACATATGCCAAAAACACCATAAAAATTAAAAAAATTTTTCGAAAAAAAAAAATAAATAAGAGGAGAAAGGAAATTTTGTGAGAGAAGGAAAAGAAACAAAATGAAAAAGGAGCACAAAAATATGAGAAAAGAGTAATAGTCATTAGTAAGAAACTAAGGAATTGACCTAAGTTCTAGACCTCATTCAAGAAAAGAAATGAAAAGTGCATGATGGGATTAGTAAGAACGCAAACCTTAGGCATTCTTGGATAGACTCTTAGTACCCATTAAGATCTGGACACTCCTCAAAAGGTTGAGGAAAATGAAAAGCTTAAGTATTAGGTCCAAGGCTTAAGGAGTATTTGGCCTCATTAATTAACTTTTGGTTTACGGGACTCAGTAACCTAAGCACCCTAACCTCACACACAGCCTAGTTCAGTAAACGTAAAAGTCAAAATCACGCAGAAGCGTCGCAAAATTCTGAAAAGAACACCTAGAGTAGGAGCGGCCGATCAACACAAGTTGATTTGGACGAGTTCCCAGTGTGGAGAGGTGGGAAATTCCCCTCGAAGATGCGTAACAAAATATCATCTCCTCGGTGCTTGTCTCTTAAGATATTTACATATCCTACTGGGGGCATGTAAGCACTCTGCTAGTTCAGATTCCATGGATGGCATTGTCACGAAGTGTCAATTGCCAGGGTCTGGATTCGGCCACGGAGCACCATGGATGGGATTATCTCAAAATCTCAATAGCCAGGGTTCCGGGGGTTGCCATGGGCGGTGCTATCTCGAAGCATCGATTTCTAGGAACCCTTGAGGATTGATGATGGGAACAAGGAATCTGATACAGACCGTGTTGAAAAGCCAATCCTAAGCTAGAATTAAAAAGAAAAAGAGAGAGAAAACTCTCCAAACAGAAAAACCTTCTATCTCTCTCTCTTACAAAACGCACTGCGAACTGAGCCAGGGCTAAAATCATTTCAAGCACGGGTGCTTTAACCACAAAGTCCAATAAACCTTAGGTTAATTCTTGTGGGCCTTAAAAACCTTTGCTAAGGACTGAGGCTGAGGCTAGACAGATCTGGATCTTGGTTGGTACTAGAGTACCTTTTAGGCCTATGGTCAGCATTTTGACTAAATCTAAGTTCAAATGACAAAAGCAGTTATCTGAAACCATTAAGAACTTCATGGTCTAGAACAAAGGTTGAAACCTTAAGTTTTTGCTAAGGGACTAGCAAAAGCTAGGCATGGGGGTATGATGAGAACCTCATCATGAACCCTAACTAGCACAATCTAACATAGGTATGCAAGAAAAAGCTCCTACATAACTCAAAGAAAGGCTTAACTCAGAGAATTCTGAGTTTAAGAAAAAAATAAGTCATAAGGGGTAAAAATGCAATTTAACCAACACAATCTGCAAAAAGGGTAACTTAGGGTCCAAACACAGGTCAAACTAACCTAATAAGAAGGAAAGTGGGATGATCTGATCCAATAAGGGCTACAGCAACTTTAGGGAATTAAATGACATTCTGTAACCCTAAAACAAACCCACTTCAATTCACGTGGTTCAAGGTAGGGTAAAAATTAACTAAATCCTCTAAAATTCATATAAAAATAACCTCTAGGGTTTAGAACCTTCAATTTGGCCTTAGAAACCCATTTTGACCTACATTGAGAACCATGCCCAATTAATGATTTAATTTGGGTTTTTACGTAGATTAGCCGGTCAAACATGGTCTGACCTAGAAACAAAATTCACCATTAAAATCCTTAGGTCCAACTTAGTCATGTATAAAAACTTGAGCCTAAGAAGAGACCTCCTTGATCGACTTTGCAATTTGGTCCTCATCATTTACTTTTTGACCCTCAACTTTCGAAACCCTTGCATTTTGGCCCGTAATTTTATCTTCGTTCTTTGAATTTTGGTCCCTCCTGCAAGTCTCTACGCAACACCATGCTCCGGTGACTTTGCGCGGAGCATGGCGCTGCGCAGGGTGAGGGGGGCGTCCTGCCAAGAGAACGTGGAGTTCCCTGCGATGTCTGCTATCGCAGGGACTCGGCCATGCCACCTGACGACGCCCACACCTTCCGTGCGAACGCGCGGAAGGTATGGGTCTCGTCTTCGACCATACTCTGGCGAGGGACGCACGTCGCCAGCGTGCGTCCGCCCCTCCGCCACCGCCTTTATAAAGACCAGTGTCGCCAGCCGTTTCTCCCAGCTCGGTCTTGACGGAGAATCCCTCAACCCTTCCTCTCTCTCCACTCCGACAGGAACCCACCAGCTCCGGCGGCTCCTCCTCCTCCTTCTCGTCGCTCTGCTGCAATACCAGCAGCAGAGTCACTTGCACCTCATCTCCCCGCGTCGCGCCGCACCAAGCGCGCGCCTCCCTGCCCTCTTCCTCGCCGCCGCTCTCTCCCTCTGGGTGTTTCTTCTCCGGCGACAGTCGGTACGGTTGCCCGCCTCTCCGGCCCCCTTCGTCCCTGCAAGTAGGTTACAATTACTCCCAATCTTCCCCTCTTTCTTTTCCCCACATTATTTCATTTAAATCGACCCTCGACTGACCCTGACCACCATCACCTTCCCCGTCTCCGGCCACCCTCCGGCGAGTTGCCCCCGTCGATCCGCAGCTCCACACAACTCGCCGACCGTCCCACAAGCTCCGCCTCATCACACTGAACGCCCTCCGCCCCTCCACTGCCATTCCACACCTCCACAACGACCCCCCGAACAAACCCATTTTTCCGACTACAGTCCGACCTAGGGCTGCCGCCATACACCACCTCACACCTCGCCACCACCCGCATTGGCTTCGCCGCACTCCGGCGAAGCTCCCTGCATCTTCTGACTGGGCCGAGAGGCCCTATTCCTGCTTTCAGGTCATGCCCCCTTCGCCGCCATTGCTGGGCAGGTGAAGCTCCTTCACTTGTAGCTGTAGCTTCGATCTCGCCCAGGCGCTGGTCCCAGGTCGCGCGGAGTGTTTCTGCGAAGACTCCCTGGGCTACAGTTGAGGCAAACCCCTCGCGAGTTGCTGCAATTGCCTGCAGCCTCCTCGCCTGCGGACACCAGTCGGGAGGTGGGACTTTAGTCCCACCTCGGAAGTGCGTGGCTCAGTGCCCGCACATAAATTGTAAAAGTGTTCGAGGCTATTCGCTTTCGAACACAAGGGTCAGGTCCCTCACGCACGTGCGCGCCACGCGCTCACCCACGCTCACGCCCCGCGGGTCTGGGCAGGATCCGAATACCCGACACTATGCACACCTCGCCCACCACCGCACGCCGGTGGGCCTGGTCCCGGGTGCGATACCCGTACCCGAATACCGGCTCTGGGAGAGCGATCCTATGAGAGAAATCTGAGAAAGAGAGAGATGCAGGGAAGGGTAGGGGTAGGTTTTGCTCTGACCAGTTGCGTGAGTGTGCAAGAGCATACGAAGAAGAAGCGGCGAAGGAAGAAAGGAAGGAGAAGAAGAGAAGCACTGTAGCAGACCTGCAGTTAAGTCGTCTGACCACTACATTAGACGACGGTTGAGCAGCAGCCAGAGGAGATAAAGCAGAGAAGAAGGAAAAAGAAAAGAAGAAGACTCTGCAGCTGAAGAGAAGAGAAGAAGACAGGACGAGCAGAAGAAGAAGACTTGGCTGCCAGAGAAAAAGAAATCAAAAGAAAGAGAAAGAAAGAAATAGGAAGAAAAGAGAAGTAAGAAGAAGAGAAGAAGACAGGACGAGCAGAAGAAGAAGACGAACAACCAGGAAGAAGAAGAAGAAGAAGAAAGAAGAGGGAAGAAGACAGAAAGCACAAAAAGAAGAAAGAAGAAGGCACAGCCGTGAGAGAAGAAGAGAAGAAGAAGCCAAGACAAAAAATTCTCTCTCTCTCTCTCCCCCCTTTCTCTCTTATTTTTGTAATCCAATAGAGAAACTTTGTACTTCTAGAATTCCAGTAGCTCCCTGAGTTCGACATCGGGAAAACTATTTCCGAGTTAAAAAAAATCTATTGTGATGACAACCGTAGCTGTCTTGTCTTATACTATAACGACTGTACTATAATAAACACAAAGCAGCACCGCGATTCGCCGTTCTTCAGGAGGCAACGGATTTGTTTTGTCACTTCCTTTCCACATCCATTCTCACATCGTCTAATGCCCTATTTTCCTTTTTACTTGATGGTTGCAGGAATTCGACGCTTGGACAGCGAAGCGACGCATCCCACGACGGTAATGGCAATGGAATCCCAGGTGTATGCCGCCTTGTTTTGTCTTGTTGTGTCTTTATGTTTATTATAGTTTAAGTATAGTGGTTATAGTATAAGACAAAACAGCTACCAGATTACTACCAAAAATTTTTTACTCGGAACAAGATTTTCCTGAGGTCGAACTCAGGGAGCAACTATGTTTCTAGAAGACTAAATAAGATCTCTATTATGTTACAAAAATAAGAGAGAGTGAGAGATCTCTTGGCTTCTTCTTCTCTTTCTCTTTTCTTCTTCTTCTTCTTCCTTGGCCGTTTCTCTTCTTCTCTTCTTCTTCTTTCTCTCTTTGTTCTTTGTTCTTTCTTCTTCCTTGCTTTCTTCTTTTCTTCTCCTTCTGCCTTCTTCTTCTGTTCTTCTTTTCTTTTCTTTTCTTGCTTTCTTTCTGGCGACAATGTCTTCTTCCTTCTTTTTTCTTCTTTTCTTCTCTGGCTTCTGCAGCTGTGGTGATTCCGACGTCTGATGCTGTGCTCAGACGACTTATCTGTGGCTCTGCTACAGTGCCTTCCTTCTTCTTTTCTTCTTCTTCTTCTTCTGTTTCTCTCCTTCCTTCCTTCTTCTTTTCCTTCCTGCCTTCTTCTTCAGCTGCCCTGAGTGGCTAAGGCTTCGTCCGCCTCTCTTCTTCTTCTTCCTTTCTTCCTGCACGCTCACACAAGGGTCAGAGCAAAACCTACCCCTACCCTTCCCCGCGTCTCTCTCTTTCTCGGTTTTCTCTCTTAGAACTGCTCTCCCAGAGCCGGGTAATCAGGTGCGGGTATCGTGCCCGGGACCAGGCCCACCGGCATGCGGTGGTGGGCGAGCAGTGCGCGATTTGGGTAATCGGATCCTGCCCAGACCTGTAAGGTTTGAGCGCGGGCGAGGGCGAGTGAGCGCGTGGCACGCTGCGTGCGGGAGAGAGACCTAACCCTTGTGTTTGAAGGTGATAAGCCTTAAGAACCTTTTCAATTTAAGTGCGGGCGCTTGGCCACGCACTTCCGAGGTGAGACTAAAGTCCCACCTCCCAAATTGGCGTTCGCAGGCGAGCGATCAGCCGCCAATTGAGGCAGTCCGTGAGGCCTTCGCCCCAGCTGCGGGCCTGGGTGTCTTCGCGACTCATGCCCGCATGACCTGGGACGCACACCTGGGCTGGAGGGTGCCTGCAGCTGTAGGTGAAGCTGCTGCAGCTCGTCGACAATGGCGGTGAAGGGCGCGAACCTGAAATCACAGCTATGGCCTGTCGGCCCAGTCAGAATACATAGGAAGCTTCGCCAGAGTGAGGCGAAGCTTGTGCGGTGGTCGGTAGAGTGCGGGAGTGCGTGGAGAGGCTGACTTAGGTTAGACTGTGGCCGGAAAGGTGGGTTTGTTCGGGGGGTGGTCAGGTGGCGCTTGGCAGTGAATGGAGAGGGGGATCGGTGGAGCGGAGTGTGAGGGAGCTTCTGGGATGGTCGGCGAGGTGTGAGAGTGTCTGTGGTCGTGAGATGGTCTCGCCGGAGGGGGTGATCAGAGGTGGAGAAGGTGGTCTGGACAGTGGCGGTTGGGTGGTCGAAAGGGCAATTTAAAAGGGGGAAAATACAAGGGAAGGAGAGAGGAAGCTATCTACCTAATTACTCGACGAAGGGGGAGGGCAGAGCAGCCGGCTCGTATTTGTCAGAGCTGGAGATGAAGACTCCCTGGAGGAGGGTTTCGGCGACAAGGAAGCAGGCGGAGGGCGCCAGCAGGTACAGCTTGGCGCGGAGGACGGAGCAGGGCAAACCCTGCAGCAGGTAGGGCAGCAGAGCGACGAGGAGGAAGAGGAGGAGTTCGCCGGAAGCTTCGGGCCTTCTGACGGAGGAGGAAGGGATGAAGAGGAGGTGTTTCTCTGCCAGAGAAAAGCTTGAAGGAGCCGGCAGGGTCTGCTGGTCCTTAAAAAGAGCTTGGCGCGCAGAGAGGGGCGAGGTGGCATTGTGCCAGCCTCGCCGGAGCATGGCTGGAAGGGACACCCATACCTTCCGCGCGTCCGCACGGAAGGTATGGTGGTCTGCAGAGGGCATGGGCGGGTCCCTGCGACGGAGGACGTCGCAGGGAACCCCGCTTCTGTTCTAGAGGACGGTAACCCTGCTCTGCGCAGCGCTATGCTCCGCGCAAGGTCGCCGGAGTATGGCGCTGCGCAGAAGTTGTAGGGAGGGCTGTTCTGCAAAGAACGATGAGAAGTTGGGGACCTAAATGCAAGGGTTTCAAAAGATAAGGGTCAAAAAGTAAATAAAGAGGACCAAATTGTAAAGTCGGTCAAGGAGGTCTCTTCTTAGGCTCAAGTTTTTATACAAGACTAATTTGAACCTAAGGATTTTAATGGTGAATTTTAATTCTAGATTGGACCATGTTTGACTAGCCAATTTGAGCAAAAAACCTAAATTAAGTTATTAATTGGGCATAGTTCTCCTTTTAGGTCAAAATAGGTTTCGAAGGACAAATTGAAGGTTCTAAACCCTAGAGAATATTTTTCTATGAATTTTAAAGGGTTTAGTTGATTTTTATCCTGCCTCAAACCTCGTGAATTGAAGTGGATTTGTTTTAGGGTTACAGAATGTCATTTAATCCTAGAAGTTACTATAACCCTTTTCAGATCAGATCAACCTACTTCTCTCATTGTCAAGCTTGTTTGACCTGTGTTTGGACCCTTAATTATCCTGTTTGCAAATTGCATTGGTGAAATTGTAGTTTTACCCCTTATGATTTGTTTTATTCTTAAACTCAGAATTCTCTAAGTTAAGCCTTTCTTTGGGTCATGTAGGAGCTTTTTCTCACATATCTGGGTTAGATTGTGCTAGTTAGGGTTCATGATGAGGTTCTGATCAGGTAACAAGGGAGTAGGTGCAACAAGGACTGATAGTGAGTAATTCTTTACTCATAATTGTTTGCTTGCGTGAAAAACTAAAAAATTTGTAAAAATTGAAAAAAATTGGGGTGGTGTACGATTGCTTGACCCACATCCTTAACACATCACCCCACAAAAAAAATGTACACTCTAACATTCTGAAATAAATTCTTGGAGTGTTCTTTTCTCTTTTTGAGTGGTGTTTGCGAAGCCACCGTTGATTGACTTGGGCCGTACCACTCAACCCTAAAATAGACTCATCTAATAGAAGCTGCATGATCATTAGGATGAGTACATTAGGGTTTTAGAGCCTCTACAGAATAAAAGGAAATCTACTTTCATCGAATTGTGTGCAGAACTTGACGTGTCCATTGAAACTTGTCTGAAAACATTAAGACACGTCAACCATAAAAGGCACTAAAGTAAAGATGAAACACTAAAAGACACCACATCTTAAAAATCATTGCTTGAAAACCATGTTTTGATAGCACACACATTGAAAGTGGAAAATTAAGAGGCACCACCCCAATCAACGTCTCGTCACATAACCCTAGCACAAGCACTACCCTAGCCCTTTTAAAACTGAGTAGATGTGCCCTAGGCAGGACTGAGTTAAGTCTCGAAAGGCAAGATTTTGTTCGCTGGGCACTTGGCTTTCATTCCCTTGGTAGAATCTGGTGACTAGGCTGCGGGGTAGTGTCAAATGACCGCGGTTATGGGGTCTACGGAATCGGAGGCGCAAGCCAAAGGAAGAACCTTCCCTGCAATCCCCTCATAATCAACCTGGCAAGATTAGCCTTGGGAAGGGGAGTCCAGTGCTTACGGACTTAATCACCCTTTTTGAGATTTCTAGGTCTCTTAAGGAATATACCATAAGGACTAGGCTTGTTTACTTGATTGAACATAATTCTCGCATCTGTCGCTCTCCGCATCCCCTCCTATTCTTCTTTAGTGTATGCACGGGAGACGCTCACTGCATCCCGAGTTGTTTGTTTTGGGACAGGAATCTAGGCGACATGTTTCTGTTAGAAACATGGCTGAACCTAGGGTAGATGAGGCTGAGGATCAACCCCCACTAGACATAATGGCCATCATCCAAGATTAAATTAATGCAAACCACCGACTTCAGCAACAACAAATCCACACCATCATGCAAGCCATGCATCGGTTACAGAACCCACAAGAACAACCACCACCACCTTTCCAAGGCGCACAAGGGCAACCACCACTCGATGTACCACCATTTCAGGATCAACCAAGGCCCCTCCACGATTTTTATAATCCCTCCGCTATTTGAGTCGAGCCACACCTTAGGATCCCCGAAGGGGGAGATGATTTTGAGCTGAAACCAAATGTCTTAAGTCTGATCCAGAGCCACTTTCATGGAAGCTCAATTGAGGACCCCTTCTAGCATCTAGAGGATCTCGATCGCATAGCACGAACTATGAAACCTAGGAACATTAGCCTTGACATTGTTCTAATCAAGATGTTTCCCTTCTCATTAAGAGACAATGCTTCTCACTAGCTTAGAACCCTAGGTAGACCCATCACCACCTGGGAAGAACTGAGGCATGCATTTTTAAAGAAATTCTTCCCCATAGGAAAGACCAATGACCTCAGAAGAGCTATTACTACCTTCACACTCCAGGGTGGGGAACAGTTCCATGAGGCGTGGGAAAGATTTAATGAACTCTTGAGGAAATGCCCACACCATGATGTACCAAGGTGGCAATTGGCCTAGATTTTTTACCACGGTCTGGACAGCATCCTACGGAACTTCATCGATGCCTCCTGCGGGGGGAACTTCCTGAACAAGGATGAGGAGAGCGCATTTGAGCTCTTTGAGTCTATGAGCGAGAATTCGCTCAACAATGCCTCCATGACCCAGTTCAACAGATCCAGTCAACCTTGTGGTGGGATTTATGAGGTACAAGCAAATTCTGGAATGGTTGACATGGACATCATTGCCAAGAAACTAGATCAGGTGGAATTGGTGGACAAAAAGATTGATGAGCTACTGAACTAAACCAGGAACCCCTTACAGACCTTCTCCCTAGCAAAGGGAGCACATAATGTTGACCTTCTCCAGCCCTTAACCCAACTGAACCTGAAACAACTCCTGACCACGTTCCAGGGAGGGACCTTTGCTCCCTCAACCATTGATTACTCTCTTCCCTCTCCATCGACATCGGCTATCCTTGAAGATGTGCAAGCTATCCAAGGTTTTGCGAAACCTGACCCTTTCTCCAACACTTATAACACTGGCTGGCGTAATCACCCCAACTTTGGTTGGACAAACCAGAAACCATCACAATTCCAAAACCAGCCCAGGCCAAACCAGCAGCCACACTTGCCCCCTATCAGTAAGGACCGCCAGTTAGACCCCAATATAATCATAATAGGGCAGCCCCTCCCCTACAAAACCAAATGGACACCCTAATAAAGATGATGGATGACATGAACCAGAAACATCAGGAGGAAATGGCCTTGGTAAAGGGATAGTTAAGCCAACTCTTGGACTGTAAACAACAAGGATCCCTACCTTCCCAGCCACAACCGAAACTACGAAACATAATTAACAGAGGCCCAAATTCACAAGGGTTCCAAAGCAATCCTGGGCAGGCTCACATGGTCCAGCCAGGCCCACAAACACCCCCTGGGTTTGGTGCTTCTTCATCCTTGTCTTCTCAAGGATCAACCCATGGCCCTAATGCCTCTACGAATGCGGTGACCTTGAGAAGCGGCACCAAAACCCAGGACCCCAAATGGTCGACTCTCCCCGAGACTTCAACCACTGAAATACCCAACTCAGATGAGGCACCAGAAAAACCCAAGGACCCAGACCCGATCCACATTCAGACACCCTACCCTGAGGCCTTGGAAACAATCAAGAAAAAAAAGAATGTTGTGGAAACTGAGGAGCTTTTGGAGATCTTTAAGAAAGTACAGATTAATATTCCGTTCCTCGAAGCTGTCAAACACATCCCAGCTTACGCCAAGATTTTAAAGGATGCTTGTACACCCAAACATAAGCCAAGACCTCAAGCACCTAGGAAGGTCGTGCTCTCCGGACAAGCAAGTTTCGTAATATCAAGCAACCTTCCGCTCAAGCGAACTGACCCAGGAGCGCCCCTGATTTCCTGCAATATCGGGGACATGACATTTGATAGAGCTCTCCTGGACTTAGGTGCTTCTATCAATCTAATTCCAACAACCCTGTACCACCAATTTGGTTTCGGAGAGTTGACACCAACCCTTATCACCATCCAGCTGGCTGATAGATTAGTGAAAACCCCGAAGGGGGTTGTCGAGGACATGATTGTATGGGTCAAGGACTTCTATTTCCTAGTCGACTTTTTGGTGCTCGACATGGAAGTCCCTGAAAAATTACAGAGTGCACTCATAATCTTAGGCAGGCCTTTCTTAGCTATGGCTAAGGCAAACATTGATTGTGACACGGGATGTATGGAAATTGCCTTCGGAGATAGGAAAATGCAATTGAATATCTTTCGGGCGACAAAGTCTTTTGATTGCGATTGCATTGAAAAACATGATCCCGTAGAAACTCTGATCGAGGAATGCCTCACCCTTAGTTCTGTATCAGACCACCAAACCCGTAATGACTATTCTGACCCATCACCATCACTACCCATGGACCTCTGTAAGGCTGAGTACCATCACACAACACCATTTGAGGAGATCGATGTTGATCAACTCCCGCCCTTGCCCTTTCCATCAACCGTGGTTCCACCCGCACCTGAACTTAAGCCATTGCCCAAGAATCTCAAGTATGTTTTCCTGGGACCTGACCAGACCTTCCCGGTGATTATTAATTCTCATCTAACCAAGGATCAGGAACTCAGGTTGACCGCGACCCTTTCAGAACATTGGGCCGCCATTGGTTGGACCATTTCTTACTTAAGAGGAATTAGCCCCACCTATTGCACCCATAAGATTTACCTGGAAGACGGGGCACCACCCTCCTGCCAGATGTAGAGACGTTTAAACCCAAACATGCGGGAGGTCGTTAAGAAAGAAATTATCAAATGGCTTGACGTCGACATCATCTATCCTATCTCCGATAGCCCCTGGGTGAGCCCCACTCAAGTGGTTCCAAAGAAAGCTGGGCTCACTGTTGTCACTAATGATCATGGCGAATCCATCCCCACCTGCACCACCACTGCATGGCGGGTGTGTATTGATTATAGGAAGCTCAATGAAGCCACTAAGAAGGATCATTTCCCCTTGCCATTCATTGACCAAATCCTTGAAAGATTGGCAGGGCAGAAGTATTTTTGCTTCCTGGATGGATATTCAGGATATAACCATGTCGCAATCGCTCTGGAGGATTAAGAAAAGACCACGTTCACTTGCCCATACGGCATGTTTGCATTCCGTCGAATGCCGTTCGGGTTATGCAACGCACCTGCGACCTTCCAACGTTGCATGCTAGCCATTTTTTCAGAAATGGTGGGTGAATACTTAGAGGTCTTTATGGATGATTTCTCTGTATTTGGGAATTCATTCGAGCATTGTCTGAGCAACTTGGAGAAAATCATGAAACGATGTATCGAGGTTAATCTGGTGTTAAATTGGGAAAAGAACCATTTTATGGTTCAAGAAGGAATTGTCCTCGGTCACATCATATCGCATAGGGGCATCGAGGTAGATCGAGCTAAGGTTGATTTGATTTCCAAACTCCCTCCACCTAGCTCGATCCGACAGATTCACTCATTTCTGGGACATGTTGGCTTCTACTGAAGGTTCATTAAAGACTTTTCCAAGCTTTCCAAACCCTTGACCGACCTTCTAGCCAACGACGCCATATTCCACATGTCTTCTGATTGCATCCAGGCTTATCACACCCTTCGGGACTTAGTCTCCACAGCACCTGTACTTCAGCCCCTGGACTGGTCCCAGGAGATTATGTGTGATGCATTAGATTTTGCCATAGGCGTTATCCTGGGACAAGGGCAAGACAAGAAGCCCGTGGTGATCTACTACGCGAGCAAAACGTTCAACGAGGCCTAACAAAATTATACGGTTACGGAGAAAGAGTTGCTCGCTCTAGTCTTTGGACTTGAAAAGTTTCGATCGTACTTGCTGGGATCCCACGTGACTATTTACACTGACCATTCAGCCACCGGCACCTGTTGGCCAAGAAGGATGCAAAGCCCAGTCTCATTAGATGGATCTTGCTTTTGCAGGAATTTGACCTGGAAATCCATGACAAGGCCGGATCGAAGAATGTGGTGGCTGACCACTTGTCTAGACTTCATCCAGACCACATTAGACCCTCCCTACCTCTATCTGACGCCTTCCCCGATGAAAACATTCTGGCTGTGCAAGACAAGAGACTGCCATGGTTTGCTGACTACGTTAACTACCTAGTTGTGGGACAAACCCCGCACAGCTGGTCTAGACAGCAACGGGACAAATTCTTGGCTGAGGCCAAGCACTATTTCTGGGATGATCCCATGCTGTTTCACCTCTGTGCCGACTAGATCATCAGGAGGTGTATCCCCGAGAACGAAGTCCAGAGTGTGCTTTCCTTCTGTCATGACCAGGCTTGTGGAGGCCACTTCTCTGGAAAGAAAACAGTTGCAAAGGTTTTGCAGTCTGGATTTTACTGGCCGTCCCTATTTAAGGATGCACACAACTTTGCCAAGACTTGCTCACGCTGCTAAACACTGGGGACCATGACCAAGAAAGATATGATGCCCCTCCATCCCATTTTGATTGTCGAAATCTTCGACGTTTGGGGTATCGATTTTATGGGCCCCTTTCCACCATCCAACGGCTTCGAGTACATCCTAGTCCCAGTAGACTATGTTTCCAAATGGATTGAAGCCGTCGCCACCCACCGATGCGATCAGAGGACTGTCATGGACTTTGTTAAGCAGAACATCTTTTCCCGGTTTGGAATAACCAAGGCCATGATCAGTGATGGTGGAAGCCATTTTATCCATTCCCAATTCCGTGCCCTACTTAGAAAATACGGGGTGAACCACCGCATTGCTACCCTGTATCATCCACAAACAAATGGGTAGACCGAGGTCTCAAATAGACAAATCAAGAACATTTTACAGAAGACTGTGAGACCTGACAGGAAAGACTAGTCCACACGACTAGATGATGCCCTGTGGGCATACAGGACTGCTTTCAAGACTTTGGTAGGCATGTCGCCTTATTTCCTGATCTTTGGCAAAGCCTGCCATCTTCCTGTCGAATTGGAACACCGGGCTTACTGGGCTTTCAAGTAATGTAACATGGATTCCCAGTTAGCCGGTGCGCAGAGGATGCTCCAATTATCTGAGCTCGAAGAAATTCGTCGGGATGCCTTTGAAAATAGTCGACTATATAAGGAGAAAATGAAAGTCGTCTACGACCGACTCATTCATAGAAAAACCTTTGAGCCTAACTAGCAAGTCTGGTTGTTTGACGCCCGCCTAAAACTCTTCCCGGGGAAACTCAGGTCCAAATGGACAGGACCATTTTGGGTGGTTAAGCCTTACTCTAATGGGGCGATTGAAATCGCTAATCCTAAACTGGGCACACTTTTACATTTAATGGTCAAAGATTGAAGCACTTCCTGGCCCAGGTTCCCCCAAAGGAGAGTGTCACCCTCGTTGAGGGATGACACGAAGCACCACCCAGTTGGAGGCGTTAAACTCAGCGCTTCCTGGGAGGCAACCCAGAGGATTCAGACTGATCCCGTATTTTACGTCACTCAGGTACTATCTTTTTGAATCCCTATGCATCCATTTATTTGCCAATGAGGACATTGTCCAACTTAAGCATGGGGGTTGGTAAATTTCACAATCCTGAGCTCATTTAATTAGTCTGAATAAAATAAAATAAAAAAAAAATGAATTTAGGAAGGAACTTAGGCATTAGAAACTTGTCAATAGTGGAAAATAATACAAAAAAGAACTTAAACACTTAGACTTTTCAGGCCTTCAGGTTTAATCAGCCCTGGTGTCCATTAAAATATGGATTTAGCTTCGAATCCTTGCAACCTTAAACTATTCTAATCCACCTACTAAATAAGGTGATAAGTATATGACTTATCAACTCACCTTCTAACTCAGAGAAACTTTGAGTCTAAGCATCTGCACACATTTTTCCACAGACTCACTCCTCGGAGATTTTGACAGAAATTAGGTAGCTAATGAACTCTCTAGGGTGGTATGGCTGGTAAGTTATCGTGGGTAACAGCCCATTGGTAGGTTGTCCAGAACCCAACCACGAGACCATTTCTTCTTCATTGCCTTTAGGTACATTCGAGATCAGGGAAGCCACCTATGAAAAAAAAACAAGGGAGAAGAAAAGAAAATAAACCACACTTCACCGCATGAGTATGGTTGGCAAGTGATCGTGGGTAACAGTTGGAAATCAAATCTCGGCCGTCGATCTTCGATCGGACGGGTGAGAACCGCACGCCCGCCGCTGTCGTCGCGACAAAGTAGCGGGCGTGGCGCAGCGGTTTGCACGCGCGCTCGCATGCACACGACACGGGTTCGAGCCGCGCGGTGCGAGAAATTGAAGACGATGAGGCACGCGGCAAAATTGGGCCGCTCGATCAGTAGCGGGCGACCGAGATAGCGCCACGCGGCGCGCCCTCAGACAGCGAGCGCCCAGCGCACGTGCACTAGAGGCGCGCTCCAAGCGCGCCCAAGGGAAGATCTCAGCCGTCCAATCTTAGATCGGATGGCTCTTACGCAGCGGCCACGGATTGGGTGCAAAGAAGAACGGCGCGGGTGTGTGACCGAAGGGATGGGGGCTTGACCGATGCTTTTGGAAGGGTTTTAGCGACGTCCCGGATGTCGCTAAAAGCCCTTCTTCTTTTAGAAAGCCCTTCCCCCTATTTAAACCCCCTCCAACCACTCATTCAAGGCATTCACTTCCCTTGCAACTACTCTACCCCCCTCTTAGCTAGCTTTAGGCCCTCTTATAATCACCGGAGACGACGAGCCGCCGACAGAGCCTTCTCCACCGCCATGGCTGCCTCGCCGCTCTCCCCATCTCTCTCTCTCTTCCTCTCTTTTAAGCTTTCCCTTACTTATGTTTAAGCATGTATTTAATGTTGTAAGCTGTGAACTAAAGCTGCATGATTAATGAAGTTACTTTCCGTTCAGTATTTACTTTATTTCCTGTTTAAGTTGCATGATCAAGCAAGAAACAACTCTAACCCTAATCTCTCCCTCTCTCTCTATCCCTCTCTCGCTTTTCAACCGCACCTTTCGCAAGCAAAACTCCTCAATTTCCGTGACAAGTGATAAGAAAAATCCGATTTTCACGCCTTTTTGAGACCGACACTAGGACTCACCTCCATTTCTTTACTTTAAAATCGGCATTGCAAGTGCTACTATAACGACACTTCTTAACACACACGCACGAGTGCACGCCACCAGCTGCTGCACCAAGCTTCCAACCACCCTCCAAAGCAGGCCGACCCTTTGGAAGCACTGAAAGAGGAGCTACAAGAATCAATGAGGAAATCTACACAAGATAGATTGCAGATTATGAAGGCGATGGCTGATCAGATTTAGACCATACAGAACACGCAGAACTAGCTGTTGCAGGAGCATAGGACTCAGGGAGCCTTGCTCTCCCAACCCATCCCGAATCCTCGATATGTGCAGAACCAGGGCGCCCCGCCTAGGTTTCAGGCACCGCAGGGATAGGCACACGCCATACTACAGGCGCCTCCTGCACCACTCGGTTACACGCAAGGCCAGCCGCCTTTGAAGAATCCCGCGTAGTTTGCCCCTTCCACTCCCCCAGCACCTCATGGACAGTAAGCCAATGCATACGCTATTTCTTTGCGAAGCGGAAAGAAGACATTCAACCCACCACCTAGGCAGGCGGGTCCTGATTTTTCCCACCCTTCGTCGTAGGCGAGTTCGACTCTGTCTTCATCATCTCAGGAGCCACCTGCGGTAGATAAGGGTAAGAGGCCACTTAACCCTGAGATTCCCGTCCCTTTTCCTGAGGCTCTGACACGAAATGTAGTACGGAAAAAGGACACGCGGAATTTCGAGGACCTGAAATCGATGTTTGAGGAAGTACATATTCAGGTCCCCCTCCTCGAGGCAATCGATCACATTCCCGTTGTTGCTAGGTTCTTCAAGGACTATTGTACCCCGAAGCGACAGCCGAGAATTGGATGACAGGCGGTACTGTCGAAAGAAGCTAGCGCCGTGATTCTAGCTGCCTACCGCCAAAGAAGAAAGACCCTGGCACCCCACTCATATCTTTCTTTTTGCAGGATTCTCCATTTGATTGGGCCCTTCTAGATTTGGGTTCGTCCATCAAATTAACTCCCACCGCCGTATTTGATCGATTTCGATTTGGGAGTTGAAACCCACCTCGGTTACAATTCAGCTAGCTGACAGATCAGTCGAAACACCGAGGGGGGTGGTTGAGAATGTGATCGTAAAAGTCCGCGGGTTCTGTTTTCCTGCAGATTTTTCGTTCTCGATATGGAAGTTCCTTCGAATCTCCGAGATGCACCAATTATTTTGGGTCACCCATTTTTGGCGACAGCCCGAGCGAACATCGATTGTGCATCCGGGTGTATGGAGATTGCCTTAGGCAATGAGCGACTTCGACTAGACATATTCAGGGCAGCAAAGAACTTCGACTGTGATCGAATAGAGGAGGATGGTGAAGACGAAGATTCGGCTTACTGTGGTAACATTGGGCTCCTTTGTGATGACCCAATGTCTCATTCGTCTACACTATCGGGGTTCTCGGACCTCGATCCACACGGGATTGAGACCACTGCATTACACATATCTCCCCAAGGATTTGACTGTTTGGGGTGTGCTTCTGACCACAGCACCCCTGAATCCAGCTATCTTGATCCATATATTACTGAATTGCCCCTGTTATTATAGGAAGACGTGACTACAGGTAACGGGTTTCCCGTTAACGCAGTCACAATAGATTTCATAGGGAGCGACTCAGCGGGAATTCATGTGTACCTGGATTAGCAGATTCCCACCCTCGATTCTGCTCCTCCCACTCTCAGTTCTGATTCTGACCCACCCGTAATTGAATTGAAGCCCTTACCTGACTCACTCAAGTACGTATTCTTGGGCGAAAGTGAGACATATCCAGTGATAATCAATGCCCACTTAACCCAAGAACAGGAGCATCGATTAATTTCTACACTTCATGACCATAGGGCTACTATCGGGTGGAGTGTTGCTGATCTCCGCGGTATTCGCCCCTCGTATTGCACTCATCACATTTACACGGATGAGGGGTGAAACCTTCGAGACAACCTCAAAGATGGCTAAACCCTAATATGCTAGAGGTTGTTAAGAAGGAGATCATCAAATGGCTGGATGCAGGCATTGTATATCCAATCTCAGACAGCTAGTGGGTGAGTCAGATTCAGATAGTGCCCAAGAAAGCAGGACTCACCGTCATAAAAAATGATAAGGGAGAATCCATCCCGACCCGCACTGCGACATCTTGGTGGGTCTGCATTGACTACAGGAAACTGAACACGGCTACCCAGAAGGATCACTTTCCTTTGCCATTCATCGATCAGATCTTGGAATGGTTAACTGGACGTAGTTTCTTCTGCTTTCTGAATGGATACTCTGGGTATAATCAGGTAGCAATTAGCCCGGAAAATCAGGACAAGACCACATTCACATGTCCCTTTGGAACATTCACCTTCAGGCGGATGCCCTTTGGCCTCTGCAACGCACCAGCGACATTTCAGCGTTGCATGATGGCTATCTTCTCCGACATGATTGGGGATTATGTGGAGGTATTCATGGATGATTTCTCTATTTTCGGAGATGATTTCGCGTCTTGTCTTGATAACCTCACCAAGATCCTGAAATGATGTATTGAGGTAAACCTAGTACTATCCTGGGGGAAAAGCCATTTCATGGTGAGGGATAGCATAGTACTAGGGCACAGGATCTCTAGAAATGGACTCGAGGTCGATTGTGCTAAATCAGAGATTATCTCCCACTTACCACCACCTAGCTCGGTCAAGCTGATTAGATCATTCTTGGGCCACGTCAGCTTCTATCGGAGATTTATACGTGATTTTTCAAAAATTGCGCGGCCTTTGATGAATCTCCTGGTTACCGATGTCCCATTTAAATTTGATACCTCGTGTCTCAGTGCCTTCGAGACTTTACGAAGCGCAGTTTCCAACTCCTCGATTCTCCAACCACCCGAATGGTCGCTTGATTTCGAAATGATGTGCGACGCCTCTGATTTTGCCGTCGGTGCTGTTTTGTGGCAGTTTTCCCAACCGTGGCTAGTCTTAGTTTGTTTTAATGCTTATTACAGAAGTGTCGTTGTGGTATATAATGAGACAACTACGGTTGTCGTTACCATTACAATTTTACTCGGAAATAGTTTTCCCGAGGTCGAACTCAGGGAGCTACTGTAATTCTAGAAGTACAATGTTTCTATATTACAAAAATAAGAGAGAGAGAGAGGGAGAAATAGATTTCTGTCTTTTGACTTTTTCTTCTTCTCTTCTTTCTCTCTTTGCTTGTCTTCTTCTTCTCTTCTTTTTCTCTTCTTCTTTACGGGTCTTCTTCCTTGGTCTTCTGGTTGCCTTTAGTTCTTCTACTTGTCTTCCATTTCCTTTCTCCTTCAGTTTATCTTCTTTCTTGCTTCTTCTTTCTTTCTTCTTCTGCGAAACCTTTGCTTTTCTTTTTCTTTTTATCTCTTCTGAGGCTTTATCCGTCGTCTGATATCGCAATCAGACAACTTAAATGGCGGTCTACTACAGTGCTTCCCCTCTCTTTTCTTCCTTTGATGCTCTTTCTTCTTCTCTGCTTGTTCTTCTTCTTCTTCCTGCTTCTTCTTCCTTGGTCTTCTGCCTTGCTTAACTGCAAGGCTTCTTCAGAGCTTCTTCTTCTCCTCCTCTTCTTCTTCTTCTTCCTGCGGCCAAGTGGTGAACCTTCTTCCCTCGCACCCTGTCCCTGCACAAACCACAGCAAAACCTAACCCTTCCCTCTACTCGCACGTCTCTCTCTCTCTCTGTAAACCGCTCATAGGAAGCTCTCCTAGAGCCGGGTTATCGGGTCGGGTAGTGTACCCATGACCAGGCGCACCGGCGTGGGTGGTGCGCGAGGAGTGCCGGGTAAACGGGTCGGCCAGGTCCGCGTGGCGTGGGTCGCGGATGAGGCGGGCGGGTAGGCGAGGGAACCTCACCCCGTGTTCTGAGGCGCTTAAGTGAAAGCACAAAATCAACTTAAATGGGTGCGGCGCTTCGAAATCCCATGATGTGGGACTAAACTTTGTCCCTTGCGCGCGCGCACCCGCAGGAAGGCGCGACCTGGCCTCGGCAGCTGCGTCCTCGTTCCTCTTCGCAAACTAGCTGCCAGCCTTCGCCCAAGTCCCTCTAATTCTCCTCAGCTGGAATCCTGCTGCTTCATGGCCTGGAGCTCGCTTGGAAGCTCCTCGCCTTGTCGCCAATGGCGGCCGGGGCTGAAGATCTGCTGAACACAAACAGGGCCTCTCGGCCTAATTAGACCACAGGGGGACCTTCGCCGTGGCATGGCGAAGGTAATGCGGGGTGTAGCAGGTTGTGGGGCGGTGCCTGGCGGCAGCCCTAGGTCGGACTGCAACAAAAAAAATGGGCTTGATCGGGGGAGTGTTGTGGAGGTGTGGAGTGGCAGTGGAGGGGCGGGGGGTGTCGGGTGAGGTGAGGCGGAGTTTTTGGGGTAGGTGGCGAGTTGTGTGGAGCGGTGGATTGACGGGGGCAACTCGCCGGAGATGGAGAAGGTGAGGGTGGTCAAGCGCGGTCGAGGGGTAATTGAGCGAATTAAGTTGGGAAAAAGAAAGAGGGGAGGATGGGAAATAACTGTTACTTACCTATAGGGACGAAGGGGGCTGGAGCTGGGCGGCAGTCGTACCGACTGTCGCCGGAGAAGAAACACCCAGATGGGGAGAGCGGCGGCGAGGAAGAGAGCAGGAGGGCGCGCGCTGGGTACGGCGCGACGCGGGAAGATCAGGCGAAGGTGGCTCTGCTGCTAGTATTGCAGCAGAGCCACGAGACGGAGGAGGAGGGGCCGCCAGAGCTGGTGGGTTTCTGTCTGAGTGGGAAGAGAGGAAGGGTTAGGGTTTTCTCCGTCAGGACCGAGCTACGAGAATCGGCAGGTGACGCTGGTCCTTATAAAGGCGGTGGCGGAGGGTTGGGTGCAGGGAGGCGACGTGCCTCCCTCGCCGGAGAATGGCCGGAAGTGTGACCCATACCTTCCGCGCGTTCGCACAGAAGGTGTGGGCATCGACAGATGGCATGGCGGTGTCCCTGCGACAGCAGACGTCGTAGGGAACACCGGGTTCAATCTGCAGGACACCTCCCTCACCCTGCGTGGCGCCATGCTCCGCGCAAAGTCGCCGGAGCATGGCGCTGCGCAGAGACTTGCAGGAGGGACCTGAACGCAAATAATGACAAAGAAAATAGGGGCCAAAATGCAAGGGTTTCGAAAGTTGAGGGTCAAAAAGTAATAGATGAGGACCAAATTGCAAAGTCGGTCAAGAAGGTTTCTTCTTAGGCTCAAGTTTTTATGCATGACTAAATTAGACCTAAGGATTTTAATGGTAAATTTTATTTCTAGGTCTGACCTTGTTTGACTGGCTAATTTACGTAAAAACCCAAATTAAATCATTAATTGGGCATGGTTCTTAATGTAGGTCAAAATGGATTTCCAAGGCCAAATTGAAGGTTCTAATCCCTAGAGATTATTTTTCTATGAATTTTAGAGGATTTAGTCAATTTTTACCCTGCCTCAAACCTCGTGAATTGAAGTGGGTTTGTTTTAGGGTTACAGAATGTCATTTAATTCCTTGTATTTGCTGTAGCCCTTGTTGGATCAGATCATCCCACTTTCCTTCTTATTAGGTTAGTTTGACCTATGTTTGGATCCTGAGTTACCCTGTTTGAAGATTGTGTTGGTGAAATTGCATTTTTACCCCTTATGACTTATTTTCTTCTTAAACTCAGAATTTTCTGAGTCAAGCCTTTCTTTGAGTTATGTAGGAGCTTTTTCTCGCATATCTAGGTTAGATTGTGCTAGTTAGGGTTCATGATGCGATTCTCATCACTGTTTTAGGCCAACGTCGGGAGAAATAACCCTTTGTCATGTACTATGCTAGTAAGATGCTGAATGAGGCTCAGCACAATTATACTGTCACCGAAAAAGAACTGCTAGCAGTAGTATTCGGGTTGGAGAAATTTAGATCATATTTATTAGGGTCCAAGGTCATCATTTTCACTGACCACTCCGCCCTCCGGCACTTGTTGGCAAAGAAGGATGCCAAACCACGACTCATTAGATGGATCCTTCTATTGCAGGAATTTGATATCGAGATCCGCGACAAAGCCGGAAAATAAAATGTTGTGGCGGATCACCTATCCAGATTGGACCCAGACCACATTCCTTATTCCCTGCCTATCCATGAACAATTTTCGGATGAATCACTTTTGGCAATTCATTCTATGGAGTTCCCCTGGTATGTGGATTTTGCGAACTACCTTGCCGCAGGCAAAATTCCCGCGAACCTATCTAAGGACAAGAAACTCAAATTCATTTCAGAGGCCAAATACTACCTCTAGGATGACCCACTGCTTTTCCGCATTGGAGTGGACTAGATTATCCATAGATGCATCTCAGACTCTGAGATCCCCAGTGTGTTATCTTTCTACCACAATAGTGCGTGTGGTGGCCATTTCTCAGGATGGAAAACTGCTGCAAAAATTTTGTAGTCAGGATTTTTCTGGCCAACCATCTTCAGAGATACACACGATTATGCCCAACGCTGCAAACGATGTCATTCGATCGGTTCTATGACCAGGAGAGACATGATGCCACTCCAACCCATCATGGTCGTAGAAGTGTTCGACGTCTGGGGCATCGATTTTACTGGCCCTTTTCCGAACTAGCATGGCTTCGAGTACATATTGCTAGCCGTTGATTATGTCTCGAAGTGGGTCGAGGCCATTCCGGCGAGATGGGCTGACCACAAGACCGTCAGTTCTTTCGTATGGCAAAATATTTTCGCGAGATTCGGAATACCCCACGCTCTGATTAGCGACGGGGGAAGCCACTTCATCCACACCCATTTCAGGTTATTATTAAAGAAATACGGGGTACATCACCGCATAGCCACCCTGTTTCACCCACAGACCAATAGGCAGGTTGAAGTGTCTAACCGTCAAATCAAGCTGATTCTCCAGAAGATGGTTAGACCAGACAGGAAGGACTGGTCCGACAAATTAATCGATGCACTTTGGGCATACCAGACCGCATACAAGGCCCCACTCGGAATGTCACCATATCGCATGGTATATGGCAAGGCCTGTCACCTTCCTATAGAGCTGGAACACCAGGCTTTTTGGGCAGTGCAAAAATGCAACCTCGACCTCGATGCAGGAGGTCAAGAATGGAAACTCAAGCTCAGCGAATTAGAAGAAATCCGGTGGGAGGCCAATGAGAATGCATTAATATACAAGGACAAGACCAAGGCCTTTCACGACCACCACATCCGGAGGAAAGTATTCACGCCCAACCAGCGAGTCTGGTTATTTGATTCACGGCTGAAATTGTTTGTGGGGAAGCTCAAGTCCAAGTGGACTGGCTTGTATGTTGTGATGCAGCCATATCCTAATGGGGTAGTCCAGATCAAGGACCTAAAATCTGGGCATATATTCACGGTAAACGGCCAATGCCTCAAGCCATTTTTTGCCCAAGAACCTCCTCCACCTGACGAGACTATTCATATTAGTGAGGACGTGTGATTGAGTGCTCGCCCAGCTGGAGGCATTAAACTCAGCACGTATAGATACCATTCGCCCCACATTCCACCATCATTTATATATAACCATTTTTATACATAGCATATTTTTCCTTTAGCATATTTCCTTTGCATAGTGCATGTTGATAGGTTGGCCGGAGCTGAATATAATTTTAGGAGCAATTACAGGTGATTTCTACCCATTCTCTCCCTGCAGTGTTTATTTTCTTTTACATTCATGCATGAGGACATGCAAGAACTTAGGCATGGGGGGGTAGATACAGAAAAACTAAAAAATTTTTTATGCCAACACTTAGGAAAACCTCGGAGTTGCATGTAAAACATACTTTAGGACCTTAAATAAAAGAACAACTGACTCCACCTCCAGTGCTCGTATTGGAGCTAGAAATCATTCCCAATAGCCACTTTCGACTCACCTGCTCACCTTTTGTTCTAAATTTAGGGTCAAGCTGATTGTAACCCGATATGGGAAATTCACGAAGTACAAATTATAGGAGGTTACATGTTTATGGCATATATAGATATTGCATTCATGAATAAGATTATTTTATTAGGAGAATGCATTAGGGATTTTATCCTTTAGTTGACTCCTGTAATATGGAATCCAGTATAACTTTTCACACACACGTAGAACTTGCAATGGATTCATAGTGAAGGCTAATAAACGTCTTCAGTCTGTCTAGAAGAAGCAGTGCTTCTTCTCCTGAACCATTGGACAGTGTTTTGGGAGTCAAGCAGATTTTCTTCCAAAAATCCACCAAATAGTGTGAGATGAGAGTAGAGTGTACTGGTGCTCTAAGATTAGTGCAAGGAATCTGGAATCCTAGATAATTAGGTGATGATACTCAGAGATTAGGCATAGTTTCCACTCTTGATTCCTGCGTATGCATTTTGTGCGAAATTGTGAGAGCCACCGAATAAGGCAAATACACGGAGAGCAAGTTTTCATAAAACTAGGGCTAAGGTGGATGGTTACGACTATTCTTTATGGAATCCTCGGCTGAAGGAGGGTATTGATGTCAAGGTTAGAAATACATCGTCCTATTCGTCTCTCCTGGTGCTGTGAGTAGGCACTTCCACCAAATAAGCCACCCAATGTCTCTTGAGTACCACCAATCCCTAATAAAGCCTCCTTAATAAAGTTCATGGATGTATGCCGGTTGTGTTATGCTGAAAAAAAAAAAAAAGACAAAAGAGAAAAAGAAAAAGAATGATGAAAAGAAAGAAAAAATTCAAAAAAAAAAACTTAGGAAAAGAAGAAAAAGCAAAGAAAAAAAGAGTGAATATTTAGTGTTTATTTCAGTTGCATTGAGGCAATACCACCAAATAAATTTGAGATCCACCAAATATGGCCATAACCTATTTTTCTTTTGTTTCTGATCGTCTAAATACTAGCTAAGGAATTCCGACTTAGTGTTAGGGTTATGAGAACTCAATTAAAGTGTTAATGCCTAGTGAGACCTCCAAATACAAGTCATATATGTGAATCTGGTAAAGTTGTGAGCTCTAAGAAAGAAGAAAGAAAGAAAAAAAAAGAGTAAGAGAGAATGGATATGAAGGAATAAAAGAGAGCATAGTTTTTCTCGTCTTTCTCTAAGTTGAGTTACTTAGTAATCTGGGAATCTAGATTCTGTAGTACTAGTCTCTATGTAGCACTGTTGGACGAATGAATTGCTACGCTAACGTGTTTGGTTTTAAAACCTTGTCGTTGTAGCTTGAAAGCGAAGAATTCATGTTCAACAAATAAAATTTATACTGAAATTTAAATTCTGGGTCAAACACAGGGAGGCTACGTCAATCTATATTCGCAATTATATTTTTTTTTAGAATTTTTCTTAAAAAGCGAGGCGATGTAATTACAATGAAGCTATTAGACTAAAAGGAAGAGAGAGAGAGAGAGAAAACATGCATTCAATATTTCAAAATGTTTATGCAATAAAATCAAATAAGGATTACATTAGAAAGTAGGAAATCAGCTACACTAGAAAGCTATAAAGAAGAATGGGAGAGAGAAGTTATCCTCCTCGACGATCGCTTGGAGGACGAGCCGGACGGGACGACGCCTGGACGAAGGAGGATGGAGCAGGACGAAGGAGGACGAAGCAGAAGAACGGGAATGGAGCAGCAAGTCATCGTCATCGCGGGATCCACTTCCAAATGGGGACGAAAATTTGGACTTTATCTCGCAAGGAGCATCCCGGGTGTGGGACAAGCTTCTCTTGAGCTTTGGAGAGGTAGAGAAGAGAAGGAAGGGATGATAATTTCGTGTGGAGGGGGTCTCCTTTTATAGATGCAAGGAGTGGGGGCAAATTAGTCATTACATCTTTAAAACATTAAATAAAGGGTCTTTAGTGACGGATAAAACCGTCGCTAAAGCCCCATCATGGGAGTAGTGGGCGTTGGACGCGCACGCCCACTCGTCTGCTTGCGCCTAACGCTCGCTGCACATCCAGATGATTTCAGCCGTCCGAACGCGAGATCGGACGGCTTAAATCGCGCCTTCGCCTGCCTCGCTGCGCGCTTGCCTGCGTTCGATGGCGCATCCTAGCCTCGCGTGAAATAGCGCGTGGGCGCTATTGGATGATCTAAGCCACCCGCAGCCGATCGGGTGGTCGCCTTTAATTGCTCGTGCCCGTAGATCGCGAGTCAAACCCGCATCTTGTGAACGCGCCATGCCTCGCGACCGCTGCGCTACGCGAAGGAATGTGTCGCGCAGACGAATTGAGGCGCATGCATCCACAGCCATTGGATCAAGATCCAACGACAGAGAAGGGCGGATGCGGGGGATTCAACGGTTGCGTGCGGGCGATTGGGCGGCCGAGATGGTGCCACGTGGTGCCATCTTGGCCGTCCATCTTCTGGATGATGTAGATGTTGGTGCTAGAGCACCACGATCATTTGTTTTGATGATAACAAAACACGTGTTATTTAACATTTGCAATTTGAGTCGTAGATTTCAGGTCAATTGCAAATAAGGACGTGTTTAGACGGAGTTCGAGCTCGCATCCAGGACGGATTGGAAGAGCTTGACGGAAAACAGAGGAGGTTCGCGTGGAGCGAAAGATTGAAGATGGAAGGAAAAGAAGAATAGGATAGATTCTTTCTTTTGTACTTGTTGTATTTTTCATTTCTTTTGTTGCTCTTTATTTCATTAGATATTTCATGTTAAAGAGCCTCAAAGAATCCTAACAGTAGTCCTAGGAACACCGGCACAACCCTAGGATACTTAGGTTTTCTGTGGAATACTTAGAAAATCAATATAGGGTTCAAACAGCACTTCCAGACGTCTAATTCCCAAATCAGACGTCTGATAAAGAATTTTAAGACGTCTGACTGTTGTTTCAGACGTCTGATAACTGTTAGGCTGGACATAGTTAGTTCTGTCTGATGAAATAAGACGTCCAGACCTTAGACCAGACGTCTTAGGAGACGTCTGATGACTTTGCCAGACGTCCAATTAGTGGACCGTTGGCTGGCTTAGAAAACACTCAAGATTATGACCGTTAGAGCCTTATCAGACGTCCATAGGTCTTTCCAGACGTCTGATAAATGACCGTTTTGCCTCGGCTGACCCAAAATCTCTTCTCAGAGATTTTCTAGCCGTTGCAACGTTTGGAAATCAATTCCCACAGTAAAAGTAGGTTTCCAGACGTCCAGACATAGTGCCAGACGTCCTATATGTCGTCTGATGGACTTGCACAAAAACCCTGTTTAGATCTGATTCAAGTCAGGGAGAAACCCGCATAGAATCAGACGTCTGACCTTGAAATCAGACGTCTTAAAGTGGCCTTCCAGACGTCTGATGCCAGAGTTAGACGTCTGATAACCCTGTCAAATGTAATCATTGTCCTGATTTCGGCCTGATTCTCTTGGACTTTGTTCCCAACGGCTATAGAACCCTTTCTAAGCCTTCCAAAGCCTTCCTAAGGCCTCTATAAATAGAGGGGAACCCTTGCAACACAAAAACACACTTGGATACACTTAGACACACAAGATATACACCTAGAGAGACCAAGATACACTAAGATCAAGTATTTCCACTCTCTTGTGTCCAAGAAGCACTTGCTCTCTAAGCTCAAGCTCCATTTTCTTGAGAGCATTCAACCGTTGCGCACCCGCTCTCCCGCCGTTGTCCACGAGAGCGAAGTTGCGCCGTCGCGTGGCACACGCACCGCGTCATCGTCGACGCACTCCTTGCAAAGGGGAGTTTCCTATTTCCTATAGAAGCTAGGTTTAATTTTGTTGGCTCTATAGGACTGTTGTTTTATTTTATCTTTGTCTTTTGGTTGGGTATTCGCTTTGCGAATTCCCGTCTCCTTCGTGGGACAAAATCCTTCTCGTGGAGAGAAGGGGTTGAGGAACGCTACCCTCGTACTTGTAGCGTGGTTGTATTGAGGTTGAATCACCCTCGTTTAAAGTGATTCGTTTAGTGGATTTTGATCAACTTGGTTGATCGGAAAATCCTAACTCGAGAGGGTTAGGTGGTGGTTTTCACCCGGTTTGGGTTTCCACCTAAAAATACCTGTGTACATTGTGCGATTGATTTTTGTGAGATTGCTTTATATTTTTATTTCCGCAATTTTATTACGTCACCCCTCCTGGTAGGGAACCTTCAGTAGATGGTGCCACGGGTGTCAGATTGACTTGATTTTTGTGTCGTTAGGTTGTGATCGTCGATCCGAGTCCATCCGTGTAGTTGGATTTGTCGTTTGAAGTGCAGATTTACACCATCTTGGCTTTAGATCTTCTAGGGTTCTCCGATCACTATCTGATGTTACAGATGCCTGATTAGGGCGATCTTGGAGTCGTTGAACTCCAATCGTCGCCCTGATCACATCTGTATGGTTGGATTTTCGATCCGAGGTCCCGATAAAAAGTTTGCCCTATCTAAGCAAATAAAAGGAGATAATTAACCTCCATTTTATTAAACTACTCTAAATGCAAGATGATGCATGTTATGCAATATTTATATCATGTAATGCAATCATATGCTTAAGAACATGCATAAATAGACATCTTAAGTAGTGTAAATGTGTTTATATCATACCCCCATGCCTATCTTTTGCTAGTCCCTAGCAAAAACTATATGCTATTTATAAAAGAATTAGGTTGGATTATTTGGGCATGAGTTATTTTCAATCATAAAGAAATTGTCTACTTAGGATCTGAACTTTCAAAGACACAACAGTGCCCGAGTATCAGCCAAAATGCAGACCGCCTCAAGCCCTTGCCTTATTCAAAGAAAAATTTCTTTTTCTCTTTTTCCTCTTTTCTAATTTTTTTGGATTTTCAAATTTTAGGGTTTAAGAGTGGCTTTCTACGGCCATTCAACTCACCCAAGATTTGATGAGAACCCTAGGGTTTAAGCATCTTATTGTGAATGTGATAAACTCGTTGACTGGCAATTAAAACGGACTTTGGATTTCTACGCCTTTAGGTGGCCTAAAACGAATTCTGCCTAAAGGTGTATCTTTACAACCCGTAGCTTTCTCCCTATTATTTTTTTACGGGGTCAACATAAGGGTGAATCCAGTGTATATCTCCCCGGTTTATTCTACTTCTCCGCTTCTTCCTAAGTGTTTTGGGAATTTTTAGTGCATTTACTGAGCTGGGTTCTGGACAACCGGTCGATGAGCTGTTACCATCGATAACTTACCAGCCATACTGGTGCGACGAAGTATGGCTTATTTCTTTTTTTCTTTTCTCCTTTATTTATTTATTTTTTTTAAGTAGGTGGCTTCCTTGGTCTAAGATTTACCTGAAGGCAGCAAAAAGAGAAAGGTCCAGTGATTGTTCTCTGGACAACCTACCTATGGGCTGTTACCTACGATAACTTGCCAGCCATATCACCCTAGAAGGTTCATTAGCTACCCAATTTCCGTTAGAATCGTCGAACAACGAGTTAGTGCAAAGAAAGTGTGTAGATGCTTAAAACTCAAAAATTCCCTCAAATCAGAGGGTGGGTTGATAAGTCGTGTATTTATCACCTAAACTTATTTATTCCAATTACGATAGAATTAAGATGGCGAGGACTCGAAAGACAAATCCACATTTTAGTGGATACATGGGCTAATTAAGTCCAAAGACTTGAAGAGTCTTTGTGTTCAGATCCTAATGTAAAATTTCTTAGGATTGAAAAGTCCTAATGTCGAACTAATCCTTCCTAATTTTGATATTTTTTTATGTATAAATAAGAAGAGAAAAATAATTTACATGAATTTTACAAAGCTGACCAAATGATTAAAAAATGAATCCACCCCCCGATGCCTAGCTGATGCAATGTCCTCATTGAAAAAGAGACATGAAAGAAAGGGTAGAATATGAAAGATGTCACCTGAATATGAAGCTCGTCTCAGCCTTGTGTCATATGTACAACTGCTGAGTTTAATGCCGTCAGCTAGGCAAAGTTCAGCCAAAGAAGTCACAGAATGGCTAGAGCAACTGAGTCTGAGACGGGTTCTGGAAGAATACAGTCAACAACAGGCTTCAGACGTTGACCGTTGACTTTAAATGTGTTACCCGTCTTTGGGTCAGAAATCTGAATGGCTCCATTTGGAAAAATCTGGTCAATTATGAATGGGCCATTGCATTTAGATCTAAGTTTGCTAGGAAAGAGCTTAAGTTTAGAATCGAATAACCAAACCTTCTGGTTTGGCTCAAAGCCCTCGCGGGAAATCAGTTGATCGTGTAGAGCTTTGGTCCGAGCCTTGTAGATCTTGGCATTCTCATAAGCATCATTTCTAAGCTCCTCCAACTCAGATAGTTGGAGTTTCCTGGTCTTCCCAGCTAAATTCAGATCTAAATTGCATTGTTTGATCGCCCTGAATGCCTTGTGTTCAATCTCTACAAGTCTCTACAGGTAGATAGCATGCCTTTCCATACACCAAATGGAATGGAGACATGCCGATGGGCATTTTATACGCCGTACGATAGGCCCAAAGAGCGTCCTCAAGCTTTTGAGTCCAATCCTTGCGATCAGGCCTAACCATTTTCTATAGAATGTTCTTGATCTCTCGATTGGAGATCTCGGCTTGTCCATTTGTCTGGGGATGGTAAGGTGTGGAAATTCGGTGATTAACCCCATATCTGGCCAATAAATTCTGGAATTGGGCATTAGTAAAATGAGTGCCACCATCACTGATGATAGCCCTCGGAATCCCGAACCTACTGAAGATATTTTTCTTGACAAAATTGATGACCACCATGTGGTCATTGGTTCGGGTGGGAATCGCTTCAATCCATTTGGACACATAATCAACAACAACAAGAATGTACTGATGTCCAAATGAAGGGATAAAGGTTCCCATGAAATCGGTGCCCTAAGCATTGAAAATTTCTATCGGAAGAATAGGGTTTAGGGGCATCATATCTCTCTTAGTTATGCTCCCGAGTGCCTGACATCGAGAACATGACCTTGAGAAATCTTGGGCATTCTTGAATAAGAACGACCAATAGAAGCCAGATTGCAAGATTTTTGCAGTCGTCTTTTTCCCGGAGAAATGTCCACACACCCAAATGAATGGCAGAACTCGAGTATACTGTTGAATTCATTCTCCGGTATGCATCGTCGAATAATCTGATCAGAGCCAATGCGGTACGGCTCAGGGTCCTCCCAGAAGTAGTATTTGGCCTCAGATTTGAGTCTATTCCTTTGTTGCTTGGTCCAATCCTGGGGGATTTGACCAACAGCCAAATAGTTAACAATGTCAGCAAACCATGGGGTGTGGACACCTAAAATTGTAAGAATAGTTTCATTCGGAAAAGTGTCAGCAATCGGAATGTCCGGACGAGGGGAATCACCTAGGAGTCTCGACAAATGATCCGCTACCACATTTTGTACCCTGTTTTTATCCTTGATTTCAAGATCAAATTCTTGAAGAAGAAGAATCCAACGAATAAGCCAGGGTTTAGCATCCTTTTTGGCCAAGAGATGTCTCAAGGCCGAGTGGTCGGTATAGATGATAACATGAGACCCTAAGAGATAAGCCCTGAATTTTTCCAAAGCAAACACTACAGCTAGTAATTCCTTTTCAGTAACAGTGTAATTCCTCTGAGCTTCATCCAAAGTTTTACTAGCGTAGTAGATGACAGAGGGATTTCGATCAATTTTCTGACCCAAGACAGCCTCGACCGCGTAATCAGAAACGTCGGTCATGATCTCAAAAGGGGCTGTCCAAATTGGTGGTTGCAAAATTGGAGCACATGTGACTGCCGTTTTCAGGAAATCAAATGCCTTTCGTCATGATTCGTCAAAAACAAACGGTGTTTCTTTGGCAAGAAGATTGCTCAAAGGACGAGCAACCTTCGAGAAATCCTTAATGAATCTTTGATAAAATCCCACATGGCCAAGAAATGATCGGATTTGTTTAACAGATGTGGGAGGAGGAAGTTTAGCAATAGCATCAACCTTAGCTTTATCCACTTCAATTCCCCGTTCAGAGATTACATGACCCAAAACGATGCCTTCTTGGGTCATGAAATGACTCTTTTCCCAACTAAGGACCAATTGTGTTTTGATACATCGCTTAAGAATCATTTCCAAATTAGCCAAACAAGAGTCAAATGATTCTCCAAAAATAGAGAAATCATCCATGCAGACTTCCATAAACTCTCCTACCATGTCAGAAAATATGGCTAGCATACACCTTTGAAAAGTCGCACGTGCATTGCATAACCCGAAAGGTATCCTACGAAAAGCAAAGGTTTCGTAGGGACAGGTGAAAGTAGGTTTTTCCTGATCCTTGGGATGGATAGTGATGTAAACATATTTACACTACTTAAGATGTCTATTAATGCATGTTCTTAAGCATAGGATTGCATTGCATGCTATAAATATTGCATAACATGCATCATCTTGCATTTAGAGTAGTTTGAATAAAATGGAGGTTAGTCTCCTTTTATGTGCTTGGACAGGGAAAAATTTTTATCGGGGCCTTTGATCGAAGATCCAACCGTACGGATGTGATCAGGGCTACGATTGGACTTCAACGACTCCAAGATTGCCTTAATCAGGCATCCGTAGCATCAGATAGTGACCGGGCAACCCTAGAAGATCAAGGGCCAGTATGGTGTAAATCCACACTTCAAATGACAAATCCGACCACACGGATGAATTCGGATCGACGATCATAGCCTAATGACGCAAAAATTGAGTCAATCCAACATCCGTGGCACCATCTACAACATCTAGAAGATGGACGGCCAAGATGGTGCCAGGTGGTGCCATCTCGGCCTCCCAAATGCCCGCATGCAACCACTGAAGCCTCCGCATCCGCCCCCTCTTCACTGTTGGATCTCGATCCAATGGCTGTGAACGGCTGCACCACAAATTGCCCACGCGACAATCCATGCCCCGTAGTGCAGTGGGCGAGGGCGCTATCGTGAGCAGCGGACACGGGTTCGAGTCGCAGCGAGGAGGCGAAGGGTGCCGGCGAGCAGGCCCGGGCGTGCGTTGGATCTTGATCGGGCGGCTCAGATCTTCCAATAGTGCCCACGCGCTATTTCACGCGAGGCGAGGACTCGCCATCGCACGCGTTGGGGCGGGTGTGCAGCAGCGGGCGAAGGTGCAATCACAGCCGTCCGATCTCGCGATCGGACGACTGAGATTTGTTGAACGTGTGGATGCGTTGAGAGAGAGAGCGGCTAAGCACACGCGCGTTGGCAGTAGCCACTACGCCCACGTTGGGGCTTTAGCAACGGTTTTATCCGTCACTAAAGACCCCTCATTTAATGTTTTAAAGATGTAATGACCAATTTGCCCCCACTCCTTGCAATTATAAAAGGTGACACCCTCCACACAAAATTCTCATCCCTTCCTTCTCTTCTCTACTTATCCAAAGCTCAAGAGAAGCTTGTCCCACACCCGGGATGCTTCTCGCGAGATAAAGTCCAAATTTTCATCCCTGTTCGGAAGTGGATCCCGCGACGACAATGACGTGCTGCCCCGTTCTCGTTCTTCTGCTTCGTCCTACTTTGTCCTGCTTCGTCCTCCTTCGTCTAGGCGTTGTCCTGTCCGGCTCGTCCTCCAAGCGACCGTCGAGGAGGATATCTCTCTCCCTATTCTTTTTACTGCTTTCTAGTATAGATTTACTGCTTTCTAGTGTAGTTCTGCTCGTCCTCCAAGCGTTCGTCGAGGAGGACATTTCTCCCTCCATTCTTTTAATGCTTTTTAGAGTAAATTTATCGCTTTCTAGTGTAATTATTTTCTGATTTCTAGTTGTAATAGTGAAATAAACAATCTCCTTAATGATGAATTCCCTATTTATTCTACATCTCGTTTTGATTTCTGTTTGTAATATTCCCTCTCTCTTACTCTCTCTCTCTTCTATTTATTGTAAATAATCAGATAGTTTTAAATTGAATTACTTTGTGACAAATAAAAACAAACGCATAGTTTTTAAATCAAACGCCCGCCTCCCTGTGTTCGACCCGGAATTTCAATTTCGGTATAAATTTTATTTGTTGAACACGAGTTCTTTGCTTTCAAACTACAATGATAGGTTTTCCAAAACCTAACACGTTAGCGTAGCAATTCGTACGTTCATCATTTTGGTGCCGTTGCCGGGGAGGCGACGATCTTTGATTTCTCTTCGCGTTTTGTAACTTACAAATCATTTACCTCACTTTTCTCCTTTCTTATTGTAATTGTAGGTACTCTTTCGAGACAGGAAAAAGCGGTAGATCGGAGAAAAGTGTTGTGGAAGGTTTGTGAGTTATCCCCCACCTCCTACCCATTAGATTTCATTTCATCACATAATAACACAAACATCAATGAACCTAGGTGTTCTTATAAACTCTAAGGTTAGATTGTTTGTTGTTTGACACCCACACCTGCCCCAACCCCCACATTAAAAAGAAAAAAAAAATCTCACAGAGGTACACAACCTCATCTGATTTTCAAACTCAACCGGTAAATCGATCTTTGGAGCCGGTACACACATCCAAATACATAATTGAGTAGAAATCAGATTGGGTAATCATTTGTGTACCTAATGAAGTGGTGCAACAGGCCAATTGTTTGAGTTGATTGGGCCGCACCACTTCAAATAAAATCAACTCATCAAGTAGTTGCCACTTAGGTTCAACTCTTAGGGATTTACCAGGCACTCCACATTCTTTTTAAGCTTTAAAGGAAAACATCTTCACCCGTGCTTTCAAAACCTGGTGTGCCAACGAAACTTGTTTGAAAACACCTAAAGTTGAATCCTAAAAGCTACTAAGCATGATTTAAACCTTAAAATTCACCACATATTCTTGCTTGAAAATCATTGGTTGTGCACGCACACACAAATCAATCAATCATTAAGGGCACAACCCATTTAAAGGGCCCATCACATTCCAAAGAACATTCAAACCTAGCCCTAAATAAAACATAGTAAACGTTGGCCTTAAGGATTCGACTCGCTCTTCAGAGCCCAGAACGAGATTATTTTTGATTAGTCTGTTTCTACTATTCAATCTGATGTCTAGCTAGGGGAGCAAACTCAAACGATCGCGACTGGGGGGTACACTAGGAACCAGAGGTGCAAGCCGAAGGAAGAACCTTCTCCCCAGTCCCTCCTTCTAACTGGTTGGATTGAATAGACAGAAGTAGATCAAATCGTTCCTTTATCTTAAGACGGGTTTTGGGAGTCTGTAGGTCTGTAGGCTAACCCACTTAAGGACAGGTTTGATTGTTTGTATTGCAGGACACCTTTCTTCCTCTCGTGTCTCATGAATCCTTCCACATATTACACACATTCCCGCTCTTTCCCTCCCGTTTTGAATTATCCTCAACATGACGATTATGCTGACTCGTACTGTAATCAACCATCAGTTAGTTGGGATAACTCAGATTGGGGATGCAGTTTCGGACCTCCGTGTTTAGGGTCTAACCCTGAACACTTTGATTGTGATTTTTATCCTTCTCAGAACCACATCGATTATAGATCGTCATCTTTTCATGAACAACCTAATACGATCTACAATCAAGAAGGATACACTGATCCTTACCCATCCTCTGATTACACTGCCTTTAGGTCATCACCACCTTTTGAACAATCTGAAATGACCTATTATCAGGAAGGGTATCACAAATCTCAATTTGTTAATTCCTCTGCATTGACCTCAAACCCGCCCAATCCTGAAACTACTCATTTGGTTCAAGTTAACCAGGTTCAAGATAAGGTTCTGGCTAACTTGAGGAATATCATTCAATCTTTAGAAGTTCAGCCAATACCTTGCATTGAGAGATTGGAGCCCTTGATTGAAATGATTGATGATTTAAACAAGTCTTTGTTGGAATGGCTCCAGGATGTTAAGGATAAGAACCCGGGTGAGTTTCTACTTGGGAAATTAGCAAAATTGAGGATGAGATTCGTGGTTGCTTTAATTCAATCTTGGAATAATTCCTAGGATGAACGCTCTTCAGGAAAGCCAATGACAGAACCCGCTCAGGCACCTATTGGGGGGGACACGTGTTAAGAGGCTGACCAGATTGAATTAAAGCAATCAATTAAGGATGATCTGATTTCTTCACCTGAGATCCCTAAGCGGGGTTACGAGGAAACGTATGTCTCTGGGGAACACAAAGTGACAACTGATTTTGGGACATACATTGATACGGATCCTGATTTCTTTGATGGTGAAGATTCAAGTTACAAAGTCTCACGCGAGTTTTCTGAACACGATTTCGGTGAGACGATTGGGCCTGAGGAATCTGATAGATCATTTGATAGCCCAATAACTGAGGAAACTGATCTTATTAGGGCACACATTACAGATCCAGAATCACATTTTCTGGAGGATTCAATTCAATGCCCTGATTGTCAGTTACACCTCGCTGATCTTATTGATAATTCTGTTTCTGAGATAATTAGACCCAAGTCAATTCTGATTTTGCTACATCATTTAGACTTGGAGATTTCAGACGGGGTGATTAACATGAAAGAGGTCTTGGAATTTAACATTCTGAATGAGGAGGATAGGAGATGGGAAGTTCTGATTTGGGAAGTTAACTTTGGAGGAAATGGAAGATTGAGTCGAAGGGTTCCTTTTAAGCTGAAACCATCAAATCAGAACCCTTACGATATTTGTTTTGAGGATGTCAAACCCAAGCACACATTCGGTGATTATCCTTTTGAGCTTGAATTCTCTATAACCCGACTTTTTGGTCTTGGGTTGCATCCTCATAAATCGCAGGCCCGACCCCGCTTACATTCTGATTTTAGGTTTTGGGTAATTTTTATCCAGAACCTAAGATATTCTCGATTATGGGGTATGGGTCTGCACCACAATCTCGTCCACATCTGTGGACATCTACTGACAGGTTGGAGGATTCTTTTGTTTATTCTGATTCTGACCTGCACTTGTGAATTCTTTATTTCTCTTCTTTGTATAGTGTGCGTAGTTGAAGGCACTAAACTCAGCACATATACAGTTCTTTTAATTTTCATCTCAGAGCGGACCTGACATTCACGCAATTCAGGTGCTTTCTATGCTTTTCCACTCTGTTTTATGTCTTTTTAATACAATGAGGACATTGCATTAGATAGGCATGGGGGGGTGGATATTCATCTCTGAATTCATTCGTCAGCTCTGTAGATTTGTTTTAATATCTTTTATTAAAGAAAAAGCGAAAAAAAATTTTCGGAATTAGGAAAGAGAACTTGGGTTTAAGAAAAATTTCAATCTTAGGAAATACTACATTATGATTTGAACACAATGACCCTTTAGGTCTTTGGACTTAATCAGCCCGTGTATCCACTAAAATGTGGATTTTTTTTTCAAGTTCTCGCCAACCTGAATTTTATTTTAATTGGAGTAAATAAGTTTGGGTGATAAGTACATGGCTTATCAACCTGCCCTTTGATTTGAGGGAATTTTGAGTTTCTAGCATCTACACACTATCTTGTCACTGACTCGTTGTTCGACGATTTTAACGAAAATTGGGTAGCTAATGAACCTTCTAGGGTGATATGGTTGGTAAGTTATCATGGGTAACAGCCCATAGGTAGGTTGTCCAGAGCCCAGTCACTGGACCTTTCTCTTTTTCCTGCTCTTAGGTAAATCTTAGATCAGGGAAGTCACCTACTTAAAAAAAAAAGAAAAAAAAGGAAAAAAATCAAAAAGAAAAGGAGAAAATAAAAAAAAGAGAAATAAACCACACTTCCCGCACGAGTATGGCTGGCAAGTTGTTAGTGGTAACAGTTCATCGACCAGCTGTCTAGAACCCAACTCAATAAATGCACTAAAAATTCCTAAAACACTTAGGAAGAAGCGAAGAAGTAGAATAAATTGGGGAGATATACACTGGATTCACCCTTGTGTTGACCCCGTAAAAAAAATAAAAGTAGGGAAAAAGCTACCGGTTGTAAAGATACATATTTAGGCAGAATTCTTTTAGGCGTAGAAATTCGAAGTCCGTTTTAATTGCTTGTCAACGAGTCTATCACATTTACAATAAGATGCTTAGAACTTAGAGTTCTCATCAAATTTTGGGTGAGTTGAATGACCGTAGAAAGCCACTCTTAAACCCTAAAACCTGAAAATCCAAAAAAATTAGAAAAAAGGAAAAAGAGAAAAAGAAAACTTTTCTTTGAATAAGGCGAGGGGATGAGGCAGTCTACATTTTGGGAGATACTCGGGCACTGTTGTGTTTTTGAAAGTTCAGATCCTAAGTAGACAATTTCTTAATGATTGAAAATAACTCATGCCCAAATAATCTAACCTAATTCTTTTATAAATAGCATATAGTTTTTGCTAGGGACTAGCAAAAGATAGGCATGGGGGTATGATGTAAACACATTTACACTACTTAAGATGTCTATTTATACATGTTCTTAAGCATACGATTGCATTGCACGCTATAAATATTGCATAACATGCATCATCTTGCATTTAGAGTAGTTTGAATAAAATGGAGGTTAATTGTCTCCTTTTATGTGCTTGGACAACGAAAAATTTTTATCGGGGCCTCGGATCGAAAATCCAACCATACGGATGTGATCAGGGCGACGATTGGAGTTCAACGACTCCAAGATAGCCCTAATCAGGCATCCGTAGCATCAGATAGTGATCGGGGAATCCTAGAAGATCAAGGGATAGGATGGTGTAAATTCTCACTTCAAATGACAAATCCGACCACACGGATGAATTTGGATCGACGATCGTAGCCTAACGGCGCAAAAATCGAGTCAATCCGACATCCGTGGCACCATCTACAACATCCAGAAGATGGACGGCCAAGATGGCGCCACATGGCACCATCTCGGCCGCCCAAACACCCTCATGCAACCACTGAAGCCTCCGCAACCGCCCCCTCTCCGCCATTGGATCACGATCCAACAGCTGTGAATGGTTGCACCATAAATCACCCGCGCGACAATCCACGTCCCGCAGCGTAGTGGGCAAGGGTGCAATCGCGAGCAGCGAACACGGGTTCGAAACGCAACGAGGAGGCGAAGGGCGCGGGCATGTGTTGGATCTTTATCGGGCGGCTCAGATCTTCCAATAGCGCCCACGTGCTATTTCATGCGAGGCGATGATGCACCATCACACGCGTTGGGGCGGGCGCGCAGCAGCGAGCAAAGGCGAAATCATAGCCGTCCGATCTCGCGATCGGACGGCTGAGATTTGTTGAACGTGCGGATGCGTTGAGAGAGAGAGCAGCTGAGCGGGCGCGCGTGGGCAGCAGCCACTACGCCCACATTGGGGCTTTAGCAACGGTTTTATCCGTCACTAAAGACCCCTCATTTAATGTTTTAAAGATGTAACAACCAATTTTCCCCCACTCCTTGCAACTATAAAAGGAGACCCCCTCCACACGAAATTCTCATCCCTTCCTTCTCTTCTCTACCTCTCCAAAGCTCAAGAGAAGCTTGTCCCACACCCGGGATGCTTCTCGCGAGATAAAGTCCAAATTTTTGTCCCCCTTCGAAAGTGGATCCCGCGATGACGACGACGTGCTGCCCCGTTCCCGTTCTTCTGCTTCATCCTCCTTCATCCTGCTTCGTCCTCCTTCGTCCAGGCGTCGTCCCATCCGGCTCATCCTCCAAGCAACCGTCGAGGAGGATATCTCTCTCCATATTCTTCTTACTGCTTTCTAGTATAGATTTACTACTTTCTAATGTAGTTCTGCTCATCCTCCAAGGGTTCGTCAAGGAGGACATTTCTCCCTCCATTCTTTTAATGTTTTCTAGAGTAAATTTATCGATTTCTAGTGTAATTGTTTTCTGCTTTCTAGTTGTAATAATGAAACAAACAATCTCCTTAATGATGAATTCCCTGTTTATTCTACATCTCATTTTGATTTCTGTTTGTAATATTCCCTCTCTCTTACTCTCTCTCTTTCTTCTATTTATTGTAAATAATCAGATAGTTTTAAATTGAATTACTTTGTGACAAATAAAAACAAACGCGTAGTTTTTAAATCAAACGTTCGCCTCCCTGTGTTCGACCCGGAATTTTAATTTCGGTATAAATTTTATTTGTTGAACACGAGTTCTTCACTTTCAAACTACGATAGGTTTTCCAAAACCTAACACATTAGCGTAGCAATTCGTATGTTCAACAGATAGGAACTTGGTTGTATCCCGAGTAGCCATCAAGAAAACAGAAGTACTTCTGCCCAACTAATTTTTCCAAGATTTGATCAATGAAGGGCAGGGGAAAATGATCCTTTTTAGTGGCTTTGTTTAGCTTCCTATAATCAATACAAACTCTCCAAGAGGAAGCTGAACGAGTTGTGACAGATTCTCCTTTCTTGTTAGTCACAACAGTAATCCCAACTTTCTTCGAAACAATCTGTACAGGACTTACCCAGGGACTATCTGAGATTGGATAAATAATTCCTGCATTGAGCCACTTGATGATTTCCTTTTTGACCACTTCTCGCATATTTGGATTCAATCTCCTCTGCATCTGGCAAGAAGTGCGGGATCCATCTTCCAAGAATATTCTATGATTATAATAAGATGGCTCGATCCCCCTGAGGTCATGAATGGTCCAACCAATTGCCTCTTTATGTTCCTTTAGGACCTTGATCAATTTAATCTCTTGCTCCTTTGTCAATTTAGCACTGATAATCACGGGGAGTGTCTTCTAAGGTCCTAAAAATTGATATTTCAAATTCTCAAGCAATGGTTTCAATTCAAGCTAGGGCGGGTTGATGATTGATGGTAGGGTAGATGCTGAAGATTCAACAAGAGGAAGAGGTTGTGAGTGAACAAAATCAATAACCTCTTCCGAAGATGTTTGGTCAGCCATAGAGGGTTGTGGGTCAAATTCATCATCTAAAGAGGAACTTTTGATTGAACAAACCATCAAACAACTTTCAATGTTATCATTATCCTCATCAAGTTCCTCAATAAATCCACAATCCTAAAATTTGTTGATCACTTTAAAAATATCCAATTTCATTCGTTGATCCCTAAAGGTGATTTCCATGCTACTGCTTTCACAATTAATGTTGGCCTTAGCGGTAGCCAGGAACGAATGCCCCAAAATGATGGGCGTGTTCCTCAAATTATCAGGTACATCCATGTCAAGGACAAGAAAATCTACAGGAAAATAGAAATCCTTGACCTTAACTATAACATCTTCAATAACGCCTCATGGGTTTGTGACCAAGCGGTCCGCTAACTGTAGCGTTACTGAAGTTGGCCAAAGTTCACCTAACCCAAACTTCTCGTAAAGAGAAGTCGGAATTAGGTTGATTGATGCACCCAGATCCAAAAGTGCTCTATCAAATGTGTAATCTTCGATAACGCAAGAAATCAATGGAGCACCAGGATCTCTCTTTTTCTGAGGGAGGTAGTGCAGGATAACAGAACTAGCCTGCTCGGAGAGTACCACCTTCCTTGGAATAGATTCTCTCTACTTACGCTTTTGTGTACATAATTCCTTTAAAAATCTTGTGTAAGCCGGTATGTGCTTGATAGCATCGAGGAGCGGGATATTAATCTCAACATTCTTAAATAGATTCAGAAGCTCCTCATTGCTATCCACAGACTTCTTCTTCTTTGATTTGGTTAAGGCTTCAGGAAAAGGAACATGAGTTAGATCTTTGGAAATAGGTTCCTGAGCCTTAATTTCTTCTCTAGAATTCTCCTCTCTCTCCTCAGGTTCTTCAGGATTCAAAAGATCAGAATATTTTGGTTGTGGATCCGGAGTTTGCTTACCACTCCTCAAAGTGACAGAATTTGCAGATGCATAAGAATTTGGGTCTTGAGGAGGGTTTGGAAAGATTGGAGGGGCTTGATTGACCATGAATTGTTGATTCGCAGAAGAAGAAGACGAGGAACCCTGCTCAACCACCTGAGCATGTGCGTGTGGGTCCCTATGATTTCCGTACCCATGGGCTTAGTTGCCCGAATTCATAATATTCTGCGGGTTGGGTACGGGTTGGGATGGTAGAGATCCGGGTTGACGAGAGTTAGCAATGAGCTCGGACTGCAAGTTGACCAGCGAGTTTTTCATTTACTGCATGAGTTGGAGCATGGATCCTTGCATTTCTACCATTTGACGGTTCAAATCAGCCTGCCTTGCGGGTTGATGGGCATTTCAAGCTGGCTGATTGACCTGATTCGGAGGCAACTGAGTATATGCTTGACCCTGACCCATTGGTCGTTGCGGAGCATAGTTGCAGGGTCGGAATTGGGTCTGTTGCCCCAGATTTTTCCAAGAGAAGTTAGGGTGGTTTCTCCAACCTGGATTATAGGCATTCGAGTAGGGGTTGGATCTAACGTTCTCTTGTACAGCACAGACATCCTCATAGGGTGAGGATGGAGAGAAAGAAAGAGAAGGATCAGAAAAACTGGGATCAAAGGCCCCAGCTTGGAACCCGTGGGGTTCCGAAAAATGCTGACTCACAGGTTGAGCCGCATCGAGTTGATTCACGAACTCCCGTCCAGAAGGAGCTCGTGAGGAATGGAATCCCGAATTTTGGGATTGAGTGGATCGAGAGTTGTTCATAGAATTGCCAGCCATCCACTCTTCCATTCTTTTAGCAACCAAGTCCACCTTATCATGTTTGTTACAAATCAATTCCATATCAAATGAATGAGAGTCATGGACTTCATTGACATTTGATCTGGGCTGCTGGGACCAGTTAAATGTATCCATGGAGGCATGATTGATTGAATTCTCACTCATTTCCTTAAATAAATCATGTGCACTATCTGCATCTTTATTGAGGAAATTACCTCCGCAAGAAGCATCCACATGATTTTTGAGTTTCTCAGTCAACCCATGATAGAAGATCTGCACGAGTTGCTATTTTGGCACCTCGTGGTGTGGACACCTCTGCAATAAGTCCTGGAATCGCTCCCAGGCCACATGAAACTGCTCCCCCGGCCGCTGGGTAAAGGTAGTGATTGCCTGTCTCAAAGCATTAGTATGTTCGACTGGGAAGAATTTCTTCAGAAAGGCCGATTTCTTGCAAGTTATGATTGGTCTTCCTATTGTCCTATACTAATGCACGGCCTTATCCCTAAGAGAGTGGGGGAAGAGCCTCATGATCATTTTCTCCTAGTTTACGTTTCGAGCCTTGGTGGTCTGGACCAAAGTGGTCAAGTCCTCCAAGTGCTGAAACGGATCTTCGGAGCCAAGCCCATGATAATGTTTAATCAGGCTTAACACTTGGGGCTTGATTTCTACGTCACCGGCTGGAATCTGGACGCCGGGACATTCCCCGTAATTTGAAGGATCATAAAAATCCTTCAAGGACTGAGCGCCCTACATTCTCTGGAACCATTCCTGCATTCTCTGCATTTGTTCCAGCTGCCTTCGAAATTCTTCTTGTGGATTTCCAAGTAGAGGAGGCTGTTGTTCGGCCATGGGATCAAATTGACCAAAATCTAACTTGCGCCTCCTAGAATGTTCTAATGGTCCTTCCAATCGGGGATTCAATGACTGTCTACCCAGCATAAACTAGGAGAAGGTCGCAAGGACTGGGGATAGGGACCCTGCAGCACAACAAAATAAGGCTGTCCTTAAGTGGGGTAGCCTAAGGATCTACTGACTCCCAAAACTCGCCTTAAGACTGTAAATGATTTACTCTACTTGCATCTGTTTAATCCAACCAGTTAGAAGGAGGGACTGGGGAGAAGGTTCTTCCTTCGGCTTTTGCCTCCGGTTCCTAGTGTACCCCCAGCCGTGGTCGTTTGACACTACTCCCCTAGCTAGACATCAGATTAATCAGTACAAGTAGGTTAATAAAAAATAATCTCAGACTAGGCCCTGAAGAGCGAATCAGACCTTAAGGCCAACGTCTACTCAATTTTATAAAGGCCTGGGATTGTGGTGCTTATGGAATGTGATGGGCCCTTAAAATGGGTTGTGCCCTTAATGATTGATTGAGATTTGTGTAAGTGCATGCACAACCAGGGTTTTCAAGCAAGATTATTTATGATGCGTGAATTTTAATGTTCAACTTGATAACGTTCAATTTATGATGTGTGATTATTTATGGTTTTCAACCTGCGTCTTGTTAACGTGCAATGCCTCGCGACCGCTACGCTACGCGAAGAAATGTGTCGCCGGACGAATTGAGGCGCATGCATCCACAGCCGTTGGATCAAGATCCAACGGCGGAGAAGGGCGGATGCAGGGGCTTCAGCTGTTGCGTGTGGGCGATTGGGCGGCCGAGATGGTGCCACGTGGTGCCATCTTGGCCGTCCATCTTGTGGATGATGTAGATGGTGCCTCGGGTATCGGATTGACTCGATTTTTGTGTCGTTAGGCTGCGATCGTCGATCCGAATCCATCCGTGCTGTTGGATTTATCGTTTGAAGTGCAGATTTACACCATCTTGGTGCTTGATCTTCTAGGATTTCCCGATCACTATCTGATGCTACAGATGCCTGATTAGGGCGATCTTGGAGTCATTGAACTCCAATCGTTGCCTTGATCACATCTGTACGGTTTGATTTTCGATCCGAGGCCCCGATAAAAAGTTTACCTAGTCCAAGCACATAAAAGGAGACAATTAACCTCCATTTTATTCGAACTACTCCAAATGCAAGATGATGCATGTTATGCAATATTTATATCATGCAATGCAATCCTATGTTTAAGAACATGCATAAATAGACATCCTAAGTAGTGTAAATGTGTTTACATCAAGCACCAAGTGAGAATGAGCCACCAAATATATAATCCTTTCCCTCAGAGATTCTCTACCTAAGCCTAAAGCCGGGGTGAAATTCATAGAATATTTTGAATGCCCCGAGGGAAGAAGTCTGCCTATCCCGCTAAAATTTCTACTAGGGGTCAAGTATAGGCTTTAGAGGTATATTAGTTTTCACTAGAATCCATTGCAAAAGCTACATAGCCGCACTTTCACGATTGTCTGGATTTCTAGAGCATAGGATGAAAACAAAAAGGAGAAAAATCTCTACGCATACACTTGATAAAATAATCAGTCCCTTAGGGACCCTTGCTGTAAATAATTTAGTCTTGCATTTGCTAGGGACTAGCAAGATTTAGGCATGGGGGTATGATTGAGCAGCAATCATAGGTCTTAATTGACCTAGATTAAGCTAGGACTTAGCATAAGTTAGGGAAATTCATGCACACATACGCATTATCTGCATCTTTACTGCTTTACTTTAGCTATGCATAAAATAATGTTATAATGTGCTGATTAAGTATATTATGTCGATTGCAGGGAATGAGCTGGATCTGGAGCAGGATCTGAAGCTGGATCTGAAATAATGGGAGTTGTAGCAGAGCTGGAGCAGAAGGCCTAGTTTAGATGTAGGAATAATAATGTAAGGGGGTTAAAGGTTTTCTATTCTATTAAGTAGAAATAAAGCAGTAAAATGTGAAGAGCTTAGGTCCATCCTAACCCTAGGATAGCCTAGAGACCTCCCTAAGCCTTAGCCACCCTTAGATTAGGTCACCGCACCCTAGGAAGCCCTAAAACCCTAGTTCCAACCCTTCTCTGGATGTCCAGATAACTTTTAGGACGTCCAGGACCCTTAGCCAACTCCCGCACACTTCAAACCCACTTTTGCAGTGTTATTGGACGTCCAGACACTTTGTCAGACGTCCAATTTCGTTAGAATACCCAAAATAGAACTCGAAATCCTTCCTGACTCTGATTGGACGTCTAGAAAACAAGTCTAGACTTCTGATTTTTGAGTATAAGACGTCTGATACTGCTCTCCAATTCCTGTTTTGAGATTTAAGCCTTGATCTTGGATCTTTAGGTCCCTAAACCCAATTCCAACCCCATAAGAACCTAAATTAAGGTGCCCTAACCCTAGTACATCACCTCTAGACATCCCCAAGGACCTAATTAGGTCCTCACTAAACCTAATTGACTTGAATCTTAGTCAATTCCGTCAGCCTATTCAATTGGACTCATTGAGTCCAATTGAGCCCTGATCTCAACACACACTGTCCAATTGGACTCAGTGAGAGTCCAATTGACCTAGACCTAAATTAATTGAGTTGTTTTACTCTTAATTAAGTTTTCACACACCCAATTAAACTTGTATTAAGTTTAATTGCACTTTACCTTAGTGAATTAGGGTTTATAACCCTAATTTGAGACATACCTTGACCTAAACCCACTAGAACCTAACCTAATCAACCTAGCCACCTAAGTTTCGACCCACACACACCCACACACACCATCCACACGAAAATACCTAGCCTAGAGTTCTCTAGAACTCTCTACCATGTGTGGTTGCCTTGGTTGCCAAAAATAGCAACCAAGAGCCATTCAATTTTTAGATCCACATTTGGTGGATCTAAAAACCACCATCCACCCTCTCTCTCTCTCACTCTCCCACGAGCTCCCACCATAGGCCTCTCTAGAGAATTCCATAATTCTCTAGAGAGCTTCCCTTAGGTTTATAAAAAGACCCAATGGGTGGCCATTTGCACCTATTCACTTCCTTGGCATTCATTCCACCTAGGCTAGCCACTCCCATCTCCACTCCACCTCCACGAGTTGAGCACCACCATGGAGGCCACCATCTCCATGCCAGGAAGCTAGATCAGCTCCCCAACCTCTCTCCAAGGGCTGGCCTAAGCTCCATTGGCCACCCCTCCTTCTTCTCTCAACCACTCAAAGGCCATCGGAGACCACCTCCGAATGCCCTTCCTTCTGCTAGATTAGTAGCTTAGCTCTTTGTATATTTACTGCTTAGTAGTATAGTCTTACTTCTCCCCCAATGATGCATGCGAAATCCTCCCATTGATTCTTGTATGCAATCATTTTCTGGTAGTTAGGTTTGATTTTCAAGCATTTATGTATAAGCTTTCATCTATAGTTCTGTTGCAAACAACTCTCTCACTGAATGAATAAAAAAAAAAGTTTTATATATATATCTGTCTCCATGTTATGAAATCACAATGAGCTTATTGATTGCTATCATATTTGCGTGATTTAAGTTGCCTGTCTTAATTGTCTATCCATTCTGCAACTAAGCATGTCATACTTAAATACGTAATAATCACGAACTGATATGCGATTCGAAATAAAGTAGAGCTGGATAAGATCGATTTCAAAAGTAAAAGCAACGCCACCCAGAGACGAACGACTGGGACTCAAGTCTCGTTATTTTTACAAAATAATATCTTTGTTGGATCGTACTTCGCGACTATACTACGATGCATTCCTTTTCTATCAAAAATGCGAGCTACGATTTCTCCCAACAGGGAGATTGTGCGAGCGGAGCTCCACTCCCCTCCACGGGTGCCTCTCCCTGGGGATGTGGAGGGGGAGTCCTCTGTGGGACTGTGAGACAGACACAGCGCTGGACGTGGGGGAGGGGGTGGTCCTCCATCGCCCCCACCGTCCTCTGACACTTCCGAGCACGAGCCCTCCTTGCCTGGAGGCGTACCCGTTTCCCCCCTTCAGCGACATTGTGAGTTTTTCGGACAGTTCCGGAAGCTGAAGCCCCCCTCCTTTAAGGGGGATGAAAACCTGACTGAGGCAAAGGACTGGCTTGAGCAGATCGAGAAGATGTTTGACACCCGTCGTCCCCCTGCGGAGTGCCGCATGGCCTTTGCCACGTACCAGCTGGAGAGCGCGGCACACAGGTGGTGGAGGGCGGTCAGAGGTCAGGAGAGGGTCAAGCCGACATGGGACCAGTTTGTCACCCTCTTCTGTGAGAAGTATTTCCCCCAAACGTGGCAGGATCAGAGGAGGCGGCAGTTCCACACTCTTCGCCAGGGGACAATGACCGTGAGAGCGTATCATACGCATTTTCTGGAGCTGTCTCATTTCGCCGCGACAGCTGTGGCTACTGAGGAGCGCCTGTGGAGGTTCACCGAGGGGCTCTGATCTGCTATTTGGGGGTATGTTAAACCCCTGAAGCTGCCTACGTTTTCGAGAGTGGTGGAGGAAGCTATGACATATGAGGAGACCAACCCGGCCACACGTGACATTGATAGCAGACGGAAGAGGCCCTACCAGCCAGACTACTCATAGGGCTGGTGAGAGAGGAGGCACGTGGCACCCATAGGAGAGCCGTCACGCTTTGCGGGGTCGTCAGTGGCCTTTGGGGGCCCCCGACAAGGGCCAGCTGCCAGCACTGGACCCCCGCCCAACCGTCGGCAGGGACCTACCGAGGGTGGGAGTCGAGTTCCCCTTTGCCACCAGTGTGGCCAGCCGGTCCACATCAAGAGGGACTGCTCGTCTAGGGCTGGAGGTCAGCAGATGCTCCCCGCGCCGAGTGCTGGAGGAAGAGCAGGAGGCCGTAGTTCCCAGGCGCGTGGGGGAGGACAGCAGTCGAGGGGAGGGTACTAGCCAGCGATTACCCGTCCGACGTAGAGTGTGGCTGCTTCTTCCGCACCAAGAGCTGAGGGGCGTATTAACGCCCTGACACACAGAGACACCAGAGCTTCAGGTTCAGTGGTGGCAGGTATGGTTACTGATAGCGGATTTTACGCGGTTTGTTAATTAAGTCGTTGTAACGCGTAAAATCGATCAACTCTTAAATTTATATTCCTAGATAGGGGAGTATCTAGGGTCTTCCAAGGAGGCCAAATGTTTGCAAAAGTGATTCTCTTGGTTGGAATACAAATCTCAACTTTCTTTTTGGTATTTTTCAATATATCAATTTTTTTGTTTTAAATTAAGACAACATGCGAAATGGTGACGGGAAGGTGATTTACACTTCAATTTAAAATACTACTTCTTAGTGGCAAGTAGAGCCTCTCCCTAAGCTCACTCTAGGCAAGTGGAGGCCTAGAATAATTAGGGAGAGGGAGTGAAGAATTCTAAAAATAAAGCAAGTAGAAATGCAAAATAGAAAATTGCAAAGAAGGCAACTATATTGATGAAAAGTGTTTTACAAAAAAAAGCCTAGTAGAGGAATGCTTCTATGATAGCTATTTCACGCGGTTTGTTAAATATGTCGTTGTAACGTGCAAAATCGATCAACTCTTAAATTTATATTCCTAGATAGGGGAGTATCTAGGGTCGTCCAAGGAGGCCAAATGTTTGCAAAATTGATTCTCTTGCTTGGAATACAAATCTCAACTTTCTTTTTGGTATTTTTCAATATATCATTTTTTTTTGTTTCTTGAATTAAGACAACATGAGAAATGGTGGTGGAAAGGTGATTTGCACTTCAAATTTAACTACTACTTCTAACTGGCAAGTAGAGCCTCTCCTTAAGCTCACTCTAGGCAAGTGGAGGCCTAGAATAATTAGGGAGAGGGAGTGAAAAATGCTAAAAAGCAAAGCAAGTAGAAATGCAAAATAGAAAATTGCAAAAAAGGCAACTAGATTACTGAAAAGTGTTTTACAAAAAAGCCTAGTAGAGGAATACTTCTACTACTAGAAAAATTAAAATAAAGAAAAGCAAACACAAATCCTCTAGATAGATGGTAAAGAAGAGAGCTTCTTGCTCTAAGGTTGGTGGTTATGGTTGTTGACATCCCTTGATATTGGTGCCAAAATGGCTTCTAGAAGGGGGTCTAAGTTGGCACCAAGAAGGATTCTAGAAGGAGGGGTAGGTGGATGGCTAGGATGGGTTATGTGGGTAGGTGTAGGGTGGATTAAGGGCTGAAAGTTGGCGCAAAAAGAGAGGTGGTTAGGGGTAGTTTTTGGCACCAACTTTTGGTGTCTTTTGGTGGTGATAATGGGGTGAAGGGATGGCTAGGAGTTGGTGCCAACTTGAGTATGGTAGCTAGCTTAGGTAGGCTTAAGTTGGTGGAGCTTGCTAGGGTTGAATTTGAAGGTGGTGGATGATCAAGGAGTTGGTTGCTAGCTAAGCTAGCTTAGCTAAAGGGGGAGTAGAGGAGAAGGTGTTGGAGCTAGGGTTTGGAGGGAGGAGCTGAGGAGGAGAAGTCTGGAGCTGAAATTGGAGCTGGCTGCTGTTGAACAGGCTGGCATGGAGCTACTCTAGCTGGCTTAGCTTGCTAGTTCTTTGCTAGCTGCTAAGCCAAGCTAAAGTAAGCTAGCTTCTACCATAATGAGCTGAGGTGAGCTAGGTCTGGTGCTCCTGGGGAGAATCAAGCTGGTTGAGGCAGCTAAGGTAGCTTAGCTCTACTGAGTTGAGCTAAGCTAAATCCTCGGGAGCTAGACTTAAGCTTCCTGAGCTGGGATGAGTTCTTCTTCAGCTGGCTGGAGTTGAGTGGAGCTGGATGTAGCTGGATCTGAGCTGGGGTGAACTCCTGTCAACTCAGCTGAGCTAGCTAGAGCTCCCTGTGGACTAGTGGGAGCTGAGATGAGCTAGACTCAGCTGAGTTGAGCTGAATCTGAGCTGACTTAAGCTAGGGTGAGCTAAGATGAACTCTCTTGAGCTGCCATTTAGTTAAGATTAGTTGAATGGAGCTGGGATGAGCTAACCCTAGTTCAAGTGAGCTAGGTTCCAGCTGTGGTGAGCTGGATCAAGCTGAATTCCAGCTTGTCTGAGCTTCTCCTTTACCATTTGCCTTCTTGAGTGCTAGGGTTTTAGGGATCTGTATATCTGTTCATCCCTAACACTCACAAAAACATATCAAAAAGACAAGAAAAATGCAAAGCATGCCTAACCTAATTTATGCCTAAATGCAGCCCAAAAACCCGTTTACGGAGTAAAATCCTAAGAGCAAGGTTTGTTTTAATACATAAGAATGATGATAAACTGGTGTTTACCAGTTATAGTTTTTGGTAGACTAGTTTACACACTTTTTGATTTCGATGCCACGCACTCATTTGTTGCTGTTAGTTTTGCTGTCAGTTTGGGACAGGATTGTGTGTTGTTAGAGGATCCGTTTGTGATCAGAGGTCCGAGTGGTCAGCTATTTGTAGCTGAGGAGGTTTACATAGGCTGTGAGGTCAGTATTGGGGGACACAGCCTCCCCGCAGATCTGATTGTGATACCGATGGAGGACTTTGGCGTGATTTTGGGGATGGACTAGCTGTCCGCTTACCATGCTTTGGTGGACTATTTTGAGAGGAAGATCGTCTTCTCCATACTGGAGATGCCTTCTTTTGAGTTTGGGGATGGACGGAGGATTCAGGTGCATTTCTGTACTTTGAGCTACGAGACTTTTGGGCCAGGGGTGTGAGGGCTTTCTAGCTTATGTAGTGGCAGAGCCCGGCCCCGTGGTAGACCTTTAGAGTATCCCGGTGGTCAGAGAGTACCCTGACGTATTTCCAGAGGATCTGCCAGGACTACTGCCTGAGTGTGAGATCGAGTTCGAGATCTCACTGGTACCGAGGACCAGCCCCATTTCTACAGCACCTTACAGGATGGCACCACTTGAGCTGTGAGAGCTTAAGTCCCAGTTACAGGACCTTCTGGAGAAGGGCTTTGTGAGGCCAAGTGCGTCTATGTGGGGAGCCACGGTATTATTTGTGAAGAAGAAGGATGGTACCCTACGCCTTTGTGTAGACTACAGACAGCTGAATAGGGTCACCATCAAGAACAGGTATCTGTTACCGCGGATTGATGATCTGTTTGACCAGTTGCGAGGTGCCACAGTCTTCTCCAAGATAGACTTGAGGTCTGGCTACCACCAGTTGAGGATCAAGGAGACTGACGTCTCCAAGACAGCTTTCCGCACCCGATATGGACACTACGAGTTTTTGGTCATGCCGTTTGGGCTGACCAACGCCCCCGCTGCTTTCATGGATTTAATGAACCGGGTGTTCAGACCATATCTGGATCAGTTCGTGGTGGTATTTATCAATGATGTGCTCATCTACTCGCGGGATCAGGCGCAACACGGACAACACTTGCGGATGATTTTGGACACATTGAGACGACGTAGGCTGTATGCCAAATACAGCAAGTGCGAGTTCTGGTTGAGGGAGGTGACCTTCCTAGGTCATGTGATTTCAGGGGATGGCTTGGCTGTGGACCCAGCCAAGGTAGAGGCAGTGCTCAGGTGGGAGGGACAACGTACAGTGATAGAGATCCGTAGTTTCTTGGGACTAGTAGGCTACTACCGGCGATTTATCAGGGGTTTCTCGCAGATTGCATGTCCTATGACACAGTTGACTCGGAAGGACATGCCCTTTTCTTGGACAGACACTAGTGAGGCATGTTTTCAGGAGTTGAAGGAGAGGCTAACTCCGGCTCCTGTGCTTACCATCCCAGACAGCAGTGGCGGTTTCGTTGTGTACACGGATGCCTCTTTGCAGGGGCTAAGGGGTGTGCTTATGTAGCGGGGTCACGTTGTCGCTTACGCTTCGCGACAACTGAAGCCCCATTAGCATATCTACCCTACCCATGACTTAGAGCTGGTAGCTGTCGTCTTCACGTTGAAGACTTGGAGGCACTATCTGTATGGTGAGACCTTTGAGATATTCACAGATCATAAGAGCCTCAAGTACTTGTTTGATCAGAAGGAGCTAAACATGAGACAGAGACATTGGTTAGAGCTCCTGAAAGACTATGACTGCAGCCTTTCTTACCATCCGGGGAAGGCCAACGTGGTGGCTGATGCCTTAAGCCGGAAGGCGCCCGCCCACTTGGCCAGTTTACAGGCACAGAGTTGGAGACTCATGGAGGAGATGGGCAGTTGGCGACCCCTAGAGTTACTGGGGCACTGTGGGGCAGTGACTGTGACATGACAGACGAGGTCAGAGTTGATAGACCGCATCATCACAGGACAGATGGCAGACTCGTACCTACAGTCGTTGCGTGACAGAGTACTGTTAGGGGACCCTGGAGACTTCTCCTTTACTGATGAGGTGCTGCGCATGAGGGGACGTTTGTGCGTTCCCAGGGATGAAGAGTTGTTGAGAGTGCTCCTGATTGAGGCACACGGTTCTAGGTCACCATACATCCCAGGAATACAAAGATGCATCTTGATCTGAGACTTGACTTTTGGTGGAGGGGAATGAAGTGGGATGTAGGTAAGTTCGTACAGTAGTGTTTGGTGTGCCAGTAGGTGAAGGTTGAGCATCAGAGGCCTGCAGGGCTGTTGCAACCACTTCCAGTGCCAGAGTGGAAGTGGGAGAGCATCACCATGGACTTGGTGGTGGGCTTACCCATTACCCAGCAAGGACATGATGCAGTCTGGGTGATTATAGATAGATTGACGAAGATGAAAAAATTTTTGCCGATCCGAGTCACCTTGGGACCGACACAGTTGGCAGAGAGGTATATTCATGATGTGGTACGTTTGCACGGAGTTCCGCATGAGATTGTATCCGACCGGGATACCCGTTTTACGTCCCAGTTTTGGGCTGAGTTTCAGCAGGCTTTGGGGACACGGTTGAGGTTCAGCACGGCATACCACTCTCAGACGGATGGACAGTCGGAGCGCACGATACAGACACTTAAGGACCTTCTGTGTGCCTGTGTACTGGATTGGAGGTGCTCTTGGGAGGACCACTTGCCCCTGGCAGCTTTTGCATATAATAACAACTATCACTCGAGCATCGGCATGGCACCCTACGAAGCTCTGTACGGACGGAGGTGTACTGCACCCTTGAGTTGGGTTGAGGTGGGGACCAAGTGGGAGGTTGGCCCTAGCCTGATCCGGCAGAGTCAGGAGGTGGTTGAGAAGATTCACAGACGGCTTCGCACTGTCAGGAGTAGACAGAAGAGCTATGCCGATCGGAAGCGCAGAGAGGTGCAATTTGAGGTTGGGGATCGCGTCTTCTTTTACGTTTCGCCCATGAAAGGCTTGCAGCGATTTGAGGTGAAAGGGAAGCTCGTGTCGAGGTTTGTGGGGCCCTTTGAGGTCCTGGAGTGAGTAGGACCCGTTGCTTACAGGCTTGCCCTTCCTCCCCAGATTTCTGGTGTGCGCGACGTGTTCCACGTGTCCAACCTTAAGAAGTACGTCGCCGATCCCAGTCACGTTCTGAGCCATGAGAGTATCGGGGTGGGTGACGACCTGACCTACCCCGAGCAACCAGTGCAGATACTAGACAGAGCCGTCTGGAGTTTGAGATGGAAGCAGGTACCCCTGGTGAAGGTCTTGTGGAGGAGCCAGAGCTACGAGGAGCTACTTGGGAGCCTGAGGCGGCGATGTGAGAGCAGTACCCGGAGCTTTTTGAGGGTACGTCTTTTCGGACTGACTTCGATCCTCTTTAAGTTTGTTATGCATATGTTATTCTTTTTCCACACCCTAGCTAGCTCAAGTTTCAGGGATGAAACTTCCATTAAATTTGTTATGATGTTAAGACCCGTGCTGTTTAAGCCTTTTAAGACGTCAGGACTGTGGGTCAGACGTCTGGACACCTTCCCAGATGTCTAGAAATTGAAAATTTTGAGTACGAGCTCGCGTTTGCGAGCGTGCTGATAGTACACCCCCTCATTTCCTTCTCTCTCCTTTTGCCCCCAATGAAACCCTAATCCCTCACCCTTATAAAGCCCCCCTCATCTCCCTCGTTCCACCCCACTTCCCAGCCACCTTCCTCCTTCCCTTCAGTGAGAGCAGCAGAGCGAGTGAGAGTGCGGGAGTGTCGTGAGAAGGAGAGGAGGAGCAGCGTGAGAGGGAGAGGAGTTTAGCTTGCAAGCTCACGTGGGAGCTCGCTAGTGAGCTCATGGTCGGAGTGGAGTGTGCACAAGGCGGAAGAGTGCGTCGGGGTGGTCCTCCCCAACACTGCTGCAGCCAGAGCTACAGGCGAGAGGGCGTGGCGTGGCCACGCGTGGCGTGAGAGGGCGGAAGTAGGTTTTGGTTCTGGGTTTTTCCCAGAATCAGACGTATGGAGTAACATCCAGACGACGTAGCCGACGTCTGGAGGAGGTTCCAGACGTCTGAGGAGTAGACTTCGCGAAGGTACGTCTTCTTTGCAGATATGGCCATGCAGGCCGTTCCGCTGAGGTACTGTTGCATGCCTTTTTGAGGAGATTTGGTGGATTTCGTGCAGGCTTCGCTTAGAGAAGGCGCGGGACACGCCCTCCCACATATTTCAGACGTCTGGGCGACATACCAGATGACGGGAAGAGCTTCCAGACGTCCAGAGAGGTTGTCGGACGTCTAGAACTGGGTCCAGACAGTCTAGAGGAGTTCCTGGACATCTAAGGATTTCCCTAGGGTTTGAGGTATGGCACTGGACACTTTTAAGACGTCTGGAAGTTGTTCTAGACTTTTGATTTGAGTCAGAAACACTGTTTTTCACCCGTTTAGGGTCCGTTTGAGGTTCGTTTTCCACAATTAAGATACCGATGTTTTCCGTATGAATTCCTCTACTTATTAGAAGACTTTCTATACTGTTCTGAGTATTCTCTTGTGATTGATCCTTGTGATAGGACTTGTTTCCATTGTGGGTTCGGGGCTTGCTGAGGCACGTGCGCCTGCCGTTCAAGCCCCCACCACTCCTGGGTTTACTGGAGAGTGGCTTCACCTAATTTAAATACAAACCTGAATGCATGTGTGGAATGAATGATTAGAACCTAGGATATGGCATGAATCCTAGGACTAGAAATACTGGAATGTCTGTATTGAATGAATGGATTGCAGTCATGAATGAATAGATAGAATGATAACAATTGCCTGCAAATGAATAACAGTTGCCTGCGAAATATGTAGTACTTGTGCTAGTTAATTGTTGAATGTAATTTTCCTGTCGCACACATAATATGAGCTGCATGTATATAATTTGGAAATGGAAAGGTGAATGTTGGAAACATGAACTACTTGTGAATAACCTGAATATAGAAATGTGAATGATAGAATTACCAGTTGCATGTGTATAACCTGAGAATGGAGATAGAAATGATGAAACCTGGTATGGAATGACATGAGGAATATGAGCATGAACCCTACGGGCAATTAGGAGTAGAGCTCCTGGAATCAATGAAATGGAACTGGAAATGTGAGTGGGGAAGTGAGCTGACCCTTGAGTATGGAGTACCAAGGAGAGCAACTGTTCCCCTATTTAGTGCAGAGCGGAGCTAGCCGCCCTTGGGTTGGGACATGGGGTTAGGATTGGCCACTCTGTACCGATTTCTTGGCCCTCGTGTACATAGTACCGGGGGGAGCTACCAGTGTAGGGAGAGAGCTAGCCACCCCATGGGGCCTGGGGTTCAGCTAGCCACCCTACACCGACTTGTTAGGCCCACTAGATAAACCAGGGTAGTCAGGCGAGGGTGCACGGACTATGGAGGGACTGTTCACAGGCTCGATCATGTTTTAACAATCAGTTACGTCGTAGTATAGGTGACCAAGAGTTGTCAACAAATAAAAATTTATTACTCAAAAACCTAAATATTCGAGGTTGAACACAGGGAGCAAATGGAATTTATTCACTAATCTCAAGAATGTAATTGAACACTTAATTACTCAAAACTTAATTCAAAATATATAAATGCATGAGTTTAAAAGTTAATTGTAGCAAAAATAGAGGAATTTGGACGTCGAATCATGGGATCAGATGTCTTAAAAAGATGTTTTCTCCTGTTCTTCTTTTGATTTTCCTCTGTTCTTCTTTTCTTCTTTGGCTATGTGCTTCTTCTTCCTTGTTTCTTCTCTGCGGCTCCTTTCTCTGCTCTTGCCCTTGCGAATCTTCTTCTTCTTCCTTCCTTGGCTCTGCTTCCCTTGGCTTTAGCTTTTCTTCTTCTTCTGCTTGTCTTTCCCTTTCTTTATTTCTTCTTCCTTCTTCTGTTCCTCTTCTCTTTGGCTTCGCCTCTTCCCTCTACCTTGCCTTTCCTTCTCTTTTTCCTCTGCGAAGTTCCTTCCTTCTTCTTCTCCTTCGCTTGCAGCGGCCAAGTCCCAGTTTCCTTCTCTTGCTGCTTCTTCCTTAGCGTCCTCTTCCTGCACAAGCACCATGCAACAAAAATTCTTCCCCTACCCTTCCCGTGCATCTCTCTCTCTGAATCTCTCTTCGGTATGCTCTCCCAGAGCCAGGTAATCGGATCAGCTTGCGTGCCCGGGTCCAGGCACACCGGCGTGGGTGTGGTGCTCGAGGAGTGCTAAGGAGGATAGTCGAGTCGGGTTATCAAGCCCACGGGATGAAATCGCAGACGAGGCGTGGATAGGTGAGGAGGGACCTCACCCCAGTGAATTGGAGGCGACCAGACAGGAGCACAAATTCAATTTAAACTACGAAAACACTTCATGACTTACCGAGGTGGGACTAATGTTCCACCGCTTTTTCTCGCGCACCCGCAGGAGATCTTCCGTCTAATTGCAGCAGCTGCAGGCCTCGCAGCGCCAATTGCTTGGACAACTGGATGCGCGAGACTTCCCTGAATCTGCTAGACCTAGGACCCTGAAGCACTTCAGCTCGGAGCGAGCTTTCAACCTCCTCGAGCCGTTGCTAATGGCGGCTGGAGCTTAGACCCTGAACGACACAAAAGGGAGCTTGTTGAACGTACGAGTTGCTATGCTAACGTGTTTGGTTTTGAAAACCTTATCGTTGTAGTTTGAAAGTGAAGAACTTGTGTTCAACAAATAAAATTTATACCGAAATGGAAATTCCGGGCGAACACAGGGAGGCTACGTCGATCTATATTCACAATTATATATTTTTTTAGAATTTTTCTTGAAAAGCGAGGCGATGTAATTGCAATGAAGCCGTAACAACAATCATACTAAAATGGGGGAGAGAGAGAGAGAAAAAACATGCATTCAATAATTCAAATGTTTATACAATAAGACCAAATAAGAATTACACTAGAAAATGGGAAATCAGCTACACTAGAAAGCAGGAAAATTCTACACTAGAAAGTTGTAAAGAAGAATGGGAGGGAGAAGTTATCCTCCTCAACGATCGCTTGGAGGATGAGTCGAATGGGATGACGCCTGCACGAACGAGGACGGAGTAGGACGAAGGAGGTCGAAGCAGAACAATGGGAATGGGGCAGCACGTCATCGTCAACGTGGGATCCGCTTCCGAAAGGGGATGAAAATTTGACTATATCTCGCGAGGAGCATCCTGGGTGTGGGACAAGCTTCTCTTGAGCTTTGGAGAGGTAGAGAAGAGAAGGAAGGGATGAGAATTTTGTGTGGAGGGGGTCTCCTTTTATAGTTGCAAGGCGTGGGGGTAATTTGGTCATTACAACTCTTAAAGCATTAATTCAGGACCTTTAGTGACGGATAAAACTGTCGCTAAAGGTCTGAACGTGGGCGTAGTGGGCGGTGCTTGCACGCCCGCTCGCTTGCTCACGTGCTCAATATACACGCACGTCCATCCAATCTCAGCCGTTTGATCGCAAGATCGGACTGCTTAGATCGCGCTACTCCCACATCCTCAGCGAGCGCCCCATTGCGTGCGATGCCGCGTTACGCGCGGGCGTGCGTGGGCACGTCAACTTGATTGAGTGCGTGCGGCCGTTGGATCGTGATCGTCCAATCGATCGAAGGCACATCTCCACTCCAATTTCAGCGTGGCGAGGCTCGAACACGTGCTTGTGCTTCACGTTAAAGCGCTCGACCAACGTTCTGGGGGCACGTTTGTGTCGAGCGCCTAACTTCAGTCCGGGCGCGTCGCAACTGTTGGATCTTGATCCAACGGCAGGGAGGGGCGGATGCGGAAGCCTTCAGCGGGTGCGTGCAGACGATTGGGCGACCGAGATGGAGCCACGTGGCGCCATCTTGGCCATCCATCTTCTGGATGATGTAGATGGTGCCACGGGTGTCGGATTGACTAGATTTTTGCGTCGTTAGGCTACAGTCGTCGATCCGAATCCATCCGTGCGGTTGGATTTGTCATTTGAAGTGTGGAATCACACCATCTTGGCCCTTGATCTTCTAGGGTTCCTCGATCTCTATCTGATGCTACAGATGTCTGATTAGGGCGATCTTGGAGTCGTTGAACTCCAATCGTCGCCCTGATCACATCTGTACGGTTGGATCTTCGATCCGAGGCCTCGATAAAAAGTTTACCTTGTCCATGAACATAAAAGGAGACAATTAACCTCCATTTTATTCAAACTACTCTAAATGTAAGATGATGCATGTTATGCAATATTTATAGCATAAAATGCAATCCTATGCTGAAGAACATGCATAAATAGACATCTTAAGTAGTGTAAATGTGTTTACATCAGAGCTTGCAGCTCTATCAGACCACAGGAGGACCTTTGCCGTGTCACGGCGAAGGTGAGGCAGTAGGTGGCAGGCCGCAGAGCGGCCTAGGCATGCATGCCTAGGTCGCTCTGTGGTCGGATTGATGGGTTAGGTCAGGGGGCAGTTGTGGTGGTGTAGGCGACCTGTGGATGAGTGGAGGATGTTCAGTGGAGTGGTAGAGGTTGTGAGGTGGGTGGCGAGACGTGTGGAGGTGCGGAGTGACGGAGGTGTCTCGCCGGAGAGTGGCCGGAGATGGGGAAGATCGCGGTGGACAACGGCGGTCGAGGGGCGTTTTGTGAAATAGAATCAGGGAAATGAAAGAAGGGAGAGAGATGAACAGTTCTAACCTAATTAAGTGGGCGAAGGGGGCGAGAGGGCGGCTGGAAGTACCTATTGTCGTTGGAGAAGAAGGCATCCAGTGGAGGAAGACGGCGGCGACGACGGAGCTAGGAAAGTGCGCGCGGCTATTGCGCGACGCGGAGGAGGAAGGGGAGGACAGCTCTGCCACTGGCATTGTGGCAGAGCGACGAGAAAGAGGAGGGAGGCTCGTCGGAGCTCACTGGAGCACTTGGCTGGAGGAGAAGAGGAGGAAATCGAGGTGGAATTCTAGCCAAGTTGAGCTAAGGAGGTGCGGCCGGAGTTAGGGGTCAATTTATAGGCATTGGCAGGGACTCCTGTGCTTGGAAGACAAGCTTCCAAGCATGGGAATCCTCGCCGGAGATGGAAGTCTATTAGGTACCCAAATCTCTCGTGCATTCGCACGAGAGATTGGGTGCAAATCTAGATTAGGACCATGCTCAGATGGAAGGGAATTCATTAGAGAATCTCCCTTCCAAATCTGGGAGATCTCTGAGGAATCAGGGAGTATTCCACCTTTATTCCTCGTTGAAGTAGGATTTCTCCCCATTAATGGCAGAGGGACCTGTTTGTAAGAGTGACGAGGAAGTTAGGGGGGTTTGTGTAATGGTTTTCAAAAGATAGGGGCCAAAATGTAATTGTGTGTACTAATTTGCAAAGTAGGTCAAGATGACCTCCCCTTAGGTCCAAATTTTGGTACAAACCTAATTTGGACCTAAAAAATCCAATGGTGAAGTTGGATTTTAGGTTTGACCATGTTTGACTGGACATTTTGCATAAAAACTCAAATTAGGTCAATTGATGAGTTAGGACCCCAATCTAAGTCAAACTAGGTTCTAAAGGCCAAACTGAATGTTCAAAACCCTAGGGGATATTTTTCCATGAATTTTAGAGGGTTTACTTGATTTTTATCCTGACAAGAACCTTGTTGAATTAAGCAGGTCTATTTTAGGGTTACAGAATGTCATTTAATTTCTGGATTGCCCATGAACCCATTTCTGATTGCACCAACCCACTTTTTATCTTATTCATACCATTTGACCTATGTTTTGCTTTTGAGAAATCCCGTTTATGTACTGCAATGGTAAAATTACAATTTTACCTTTTATTTCATGTTTTTTTTCTCAAAACACTTATTCCTTGAATTAGGCCCTCTTCTAAGTTATGTAGGAGCTTTTATTCTCTTTCTTAGGTCAAAATGAGCTAGTTAGGGCTCATGATGAAGCTCTCATCATACCCCCATGCCTAGATTTTGCTATTCCCTTAGCAAAATTTCAAGGTTTTAACTTCTGTTCTAGACCCTGAATGTCTATCAATAGTTATGATAAGTGCTTTTCTTTTGTGATTAGGTTGGAATGCCAACAATAGGCCTAGAGGTACTCAAGTGACAACCAAAATCTAGACCTGACCCGCTTTAGCCTCAGTCTTCCGCAAAGGTTTTTAAGGCCCGCAGAAACTATCCTAGGGTTTGTTGGACTCCGCGGTTAAAGCACCCATGCTTGAGACATTTTTAGCCTAGGTTCAGTTTGCAGTGCATTTTTGTAAGAGAGAGACAGAAGATTTATTTGTTTGGAGAGTTTTCTCTCTCTTTTCTTTTTATTTCTAGCTTTGGATTGGTTTCTCAACACGGTCTGTATCAGATTCCTCGTCCCCATCATCAATCCTCAAGGGTCTCTGGCAATCGATGGTTCGAGATAGCACCGCCCATGGCAAACCCTAGAACCCTAGCTTTCGCGATTTTTAGATAATCCCGCCCATGGCATTCCGTGGCTGAATTCAGACCCTGGCAATCGACATTTCGTGATAATACCGCCCATGGTATCTGAACCAGCAGAGTGCTTACATGCCCCCAGTAGGATATTTAAATATCCTAAGAGACAAGCACCGAGGAGATGATATGTTGTTACGCATCTTCGAGGGGAATTTCCCACCTCTCCGCACCAGGAACTCATCCAAATCAACTTGTGTTGATTGGCCGCTCCTAATCTAGGTGACTTTTTTAGAATATTGAAACACTTTTTGCGTGATTTTGATATTTATGTGCACTGAACCAGACTGTGTGTGAATTGGGGTGCTTAGGTTACCGAATCACACAAATCGAAGGCCAGTTAACGAGATCGAATACTTCCTAAGCCTTAGACCTCACACTTAAGCTTCGCATTTTCCTCAACCTCTTGAGGATTATCCAGATCTTAGTGGATACATGAATTTTTAAGTTAAAGAATCTAACCCAAGAGGCCTAAGATCAACGTTCCTGCTAATCTCTTTTTGTGTCTCCTTAGTACTTTTCTTTTCTCTTTTCTTGATCTGGTCTAAAACTTTGGTTAATTCCTTAATCTCTTACTAATGACTATTTCATTTTCTTTTTCATTTTGTGCTTCTTTTTGTCATTTTTGCTCTTTTTCTCCTCCTTATAATTATGTGGCTCACAAAATTTCCTCCCTCCCCCATTTTTTTTGTTCTTTTTCATAATTTTTCAATTTTTCTTATGTTTTTGACATATGTGAATTTTTTTGTGAGAATCCTTCTGACTTTTCCTTGGTTCTGTATGTATGCACTTTATCACCCCCCCATGCCTAAGTTTTGCAATGTCCTCATTGTAAACAGAGGGTGTGAAATAGTGTTGAGCTCAGGGACTTAGAAAAAGATACATCGGGTGGGTGAATGGGTCGGAAATGGCTGATGCAGACGATTTCAAGCTCTGGTACGTGTACCAGATGTGGGATCAACTGTCTGAGGCTGAACTCAAGGTGCAATGGACGTCGAGTACAGATAGATAATCAGATAGATCTTTATTTTTGGAATGACGGGTTGCCTCCCGTTGAGTGCTAAATTTAACGCCTTCAGCCGAGCGAAATATGGGGTGGAGAGGGAGTGGTTAAATCAGTGGAATTTTGTAAAACAAGATCCTTGATTAAGAGCCTGGTTGGTCCAACCAGGTGCTTGTTAAGATCAGTGGGCTGATGATGCATCCCAAACCCAATCAGTCTGGTGGGTTGATAGATGTTGATCAACAGATGCAGAACCCGCCATATGCAATGTGGCTCAGATGGATATGGAAGTGAAAACTTAGTTTAGGCTGAGTTGAATCAGCCTGGTCAGAGTAGGGTTCCGAAAAATAATCAGTGCATGGTGTGGAAACCCTACAGGGGTGATCAGAGAATGATGGCTCCTATTTTTCAATCTGATCGATACCTGATACCTGGTATAGATATGGAGTTGAATCATCTGCAAATGGCTCAGTGAGAGGTGAATCAGAATAGAAATTGAGTCTGGTTGCAGATCGAGGTAGAGAACGGGTTTTGATCGATTTTGTATATGTGGAGGAGTTGGCTTCAAAGAGAATTGGCTTGTTATAATCAGGAAGCAGATTTTCTCCGATGGTATGGTTAGATTCGAAATTGTCGAATAGTTTGCAAAAATCAAAATCTGAATGAGATTCAAGATCATGAGTTCCACCACAGAATAAATCATATGCTGTAGATTCAGCAGCCTGACTGGGGTCTAGCATATATGTTAATTCTGAGCTTAAAAAGGTGTCCTTATCTGGTAGAGGCTCAGGTTCTAAGCTGGTAGGACAGACCCAATTGAAACCCCACTCGTCCAACTCTTCAGTTTTTGTATTGTAAATTGGCATGACTTCCGAAAAATCGATTGATTCTTCTAAGGATGTTGGCGAGGGATATTTATCAAATAGAGGCCCAAAATCATATTCTTCATTGAAAGATTGATCTTCCTCATTGGGGCCTTGAGATCATCCCAGTAGGTTTCAGATCTAGATTCTGGGCTTAGGATGTGGGTTGAATCACTAGAATTTAGGTCTGAATAACCTTCGAGGGCACCTTATCAGAATAAGGGGCGGAATTTACACCCTCGAGAGGTTCATTTCTACTCTCATTATCGCAGGAGTTTTGGGATTTTAAGCCTGGTGATTCATGGTCTAGAGTGGGCTCAACATGGTGTTTTCCTGCATTTGGAGCTTCCCAGCCTTCTTCAATATTAGGCACATTGTACTCCATCTGGCTTGGGAATCCACAACCATTTTGTGCCTCAAACCCGAGATCAGATTGATCCTCGATGTTGTCCCAAGATGGTTCATCCTCTGTTTGTGGTATATACAGGTACTTCTGGTCGATAATTTGTTTTACTAATCTCATTATCTCTTCCCATTTTTCAAGATCATCTTGGTGTTTCTTCCAAAGTCTAGGATTTGTCATACATTGAAGGTATTCAAGATTATGCAGTTTTTCTATCTCAATGTACCCAATGATGAGTAAGTCACGGGTTGATCCTTTTGTGGCTTCTGGCAATAGTACTTGGGTACAAGTTATGATAAAGGTTGTGGTTGTTGGGACATCAACCTGAATGTTTTCTACTGGTGTTGAGGTCTTGTCTTCTTTGTCATAGAATTTTAGGGCATCCTCAATCATCCTATCTCTCATGTATCTCCGATATTCAGGTTTCTTGAATGGTAGTCCTAGGTGGTGTGGCTACATATTTGAATCAGGTGGTGGAATCAAGATGTAGAATCAGAGTTTGAATCAAGGTATAGAATCAAGTTATGAAGCGATTAAATCTGATTAAAGAGTCCCACTGAAAATGTATGTGTGTGCTCTAAAGAGAAAAGATGAGGGATTGGAGATGTTTTTGACCCAATCAAGACACCCAAAGACGTTTGGATGACTATGGAAGTTCAGGGTGGATGATACCCCTGGATTAGAAGGTCGTCCACCTGAGAATTACTTGGGTAGCCAGAGAGGGAGAGTCCCGCAAAGACCCCCACACGGTACAGCGTCCCCACTGGTTACAGGGTTTCCCCAACCCGACCTCTCTTGTCACTGAGATTCTAGGTAGACCAGAATGGGGACCTTGACCTCTTAAGTCTCCACTTTTATTTCAAAGGTGCTTTAGGGTTCTCACCTAAACTTTAGATGTTTTGATGTTGTGACCTAATTTGGAGGTTGGTTGACCCAAGGGGTCAACTTCACCTAACCTGTCCTAAAGATGGCAGAATGATTCTAGGCTTGGGACCTAGAGATCACCGTGATTTGACTCCCAATTTATTAGGTCCAAGATTTTAAGATTCAAGTGATCTTAGAGCTTAATTTTTCTTAGGGTTTGTCTTGTTTAGATTTTTTCAATCAAGGGCTTGGGTAGCACATTGATGCAGGAGGGTTCATTTCCTTTTATACAGGCATGTGTGAACTAGCACTCCAAGCCCTACTGTAGAAACCCTAATTTGGTTCTATTTCCAATCCTCTTTATCACAAAAATTCTCTTTGGACTTAAAAGTAAGAAGTGTGTTGTCCGCAGAGATTAAGAGTGATTTCTATTAGGCACCTGAATTTTGTGGGATAGAATCTAAAAAAAATCACTCCAACTTCAAGAAGATTAGAAAAATTTTTGCAAAATCAGCAAACGTTTGCCTTAAAGATGGTGATTACTATAGAAAGAAGACAATTGATTTCTAAATTAATTTCTTCCTTTTGTCTTTCAAAGCTTAGGGGATGGTTTAAGGAAGAAAAGAAATTACCTGCCCTGGAGTAGTATGAAAGCGAAAACTCGGGTTGCTCAACTCTGGGTCCTGAACAGGGTTACGAAAAGACAAAGTCAGTGAATGCTAAGTAGAGTGGTGTTTACATTATTTATGTGCAAGTAAAGTAGAAACAAACAAGCAATTTTTATTCTCATTTTTGTTTATCTCATCTATTTATTTCTGGTTTATCTAATTCACAAAATACCCAAGTATTTCTTGATCTTGCTTGTTCCTAGTGGGAATGATCTTGATTGCAGTCTTTCCCATGGAGTAGAAGGTACACGTGGTGCTCTACTGGCCGGGAGAGTCCCCTATGGTAGTCCTACACTCAGTCAACCACCCTAAGGTCACTGTCGAGATGTAACGGTGACTACAACAAGCGTGATAAGTGCAGGATAGCTATCCTGCACTGGCACGCGGTCAGTCACTTTCGCTAGCGGGTACGCCCAAAGTACAGCATGGAACAGCACAGGGCCTTGCCCTCTCAGAACAGGGGTCTCGCCCCTCCACAGTCCACGTACCCTCGTCCGACTACCTCGGTTGCCCACTGGGCCTAATAAAGTCGATGTAGGGTGGCTAGCTTGACCCCGGGCCAAGTGGGGTGGCTAGGTCTTAGGATTAGTCGAGGCGAGCTTGAGGAGGCGATGTGAGAGCGGTACCTGGAGCTTTCTGAGGGTACATCTTTTTGAACCTACTTCGATCCTCTTTAAGTTTGTTATGCACTTTTACGTTCCTTTTTCCGCACCCTAGTTAGCTCAAGTTTCTGCACCCGTTTCCTTTTTTGGTCAGATAAGACGTCTGGAGTTACAGCCAGACGTCTGGACATAGGCCTGGACATCTGAAAGTGGGAAAAATTGAAACTAATTTTCCTCCGCGCACGTGGCACACAGACGTTTTCTTTCTCCTATCAACTCTCACTCTAACCCTAAAACCTCCCTATTTAAACCCCCCTCTCCTCACCACCCTCATCCCTCATCACTAGCCACCACCTCCAACCGTCCTCCCTATGCATCCGCAGTAAGGAGGGGCGAGGCCAAGCAAGGATCGGCGAGGGAGAGCGAGAGAGAGAGAGGGTGAGCGAGAGAAAATGAAGAGGAGAGATAGGAAGAGAGTGAGAGAGGAGGACCAAGGTAGGTGGACCTTCAAGGAGTTTGTGTGGGGTCGGAAAGCCTCGCGCTAAGCTCGAAGGAGCTTTGATGAAAGCTTGGGGAAGCTTCGATGGGAGATCGGTGATGCTCGGGAGGAAGCTTGCGAGTGCGTGGTCGAGAGCTCATAGAAGGAGCCACGGGCACGTGCGAGGAGGAAGGGGCTCGTAGGTAGAAGTCCTTGGCCTCTTGTAGTCGCGGGGGACACTGCTACGGCACCTGCACGCGAAGGTGCGAGGAGGTAGAGGCCATGCGCGTAGATACTAGATACTGGTTTTCCAGTATCAGACATCTGGGACAGAGACCAGACATCTGGAGAAGCATCGGGATGTTCGGAGACGAAACCAAACGTCTGAAAACACATTTTCTCACGGAGGTACGCGTCTCTGCGCTACTTTCCGCCATGCAGACTGTAGCATAGGACTTTTTGGCTGAAAATGGGTTTGCATCTTCGTATGTAGCTGCAGGGCATTGGAAAGGCACGCGGTGCGCCTTTCCAAGAACTTTTGGACGTCTAACCGCTTCGCCAGACGTCCGACGACACTTACAAACAACTGGAAGGAAAGTCTGAGGTTTGGAACCCTCCTTAGACGGTGGAAGAGGAGTCTGGACATCTGAGGCAACTGTAGAAAGCACAAGGTGAGATCTGACATCTTTTAAGACATTTGGGACTAGTCCCATACGTCTGATTTTGATTAGTAACCACATTTTTGGTCTATTTAGGGTCCAGTCGGAATCGAATTTCCATAAACGAAGTACTGCTATGTTCCACTCGAGTTTCTCTATGTGTTCATGTTGGGTATCTACTGATTTGACCTTGTCTAATGTAAATTAGTTGCTGGTACAGGTTACCAGCCGCTGGTGTGTTCGAGGACCGTGGAGACGACGAGATCTACGGCACAGGCTCCCATTCCTCCCGTGATACCTGGTAGAGTGGTTTAATTCAGTTGTTAATACTTAAATGAGAATGTACTTGGTTGGAATAATCGGATTGAACTCTAGGATGTGGAATGATCCCTAGGGTAGAAATGTATGATCTTATTTTGAGCTGTACTGTTTACTTGTGTGCATGTTTACCATAACTTGTTAGAAAATGGTATTAGTGTAAATATGAGATGCATGTTAAACATGAGTTGCCTGTATGTGAATGAGAAAGTGAACTGTGAAACCACGAGTTGCATGTATATTTTTGAGAATTAAATTGTGGAAACACGAGCTACCTATATATGAATGAGGAATGAGTATGAAACATGAGATTTGAATATGGATAAATGAGATGTATATGAGCATGAACCCTATTGGGAATTAGGAGGAAAACTCCTGGATATGGAAAGGAATTCCATGTGTAGACGAAAGTGAGTTGGCCCTTGTGTACGTGGTACCAAGGAGCACTGTGGTTCTTTTAGTGTAGAGCGGAGCTAGCTTCCCTTGGGTTGAGACCCGGGAGTAGGATTGGCCACTCTACATCGACTCTTGTAGGCCCTCGCGTACGTGGTACCAAGGCATACTACTAGTGTAGGGAGGGAGCTAGCCACCCTATGGGGCCCAGGGTCAAGCTAGCCACCCTACACAAACTTTGTTAGGCCCACTGGGCAAACCAGGGTAGTCGGACGAGAGTACGCGGACTATGGAGGGGTGAGACCCCTGTTCGGTTCTGAGGGACGAGACCCCTATTGTTGAACGTTCAGGTTGCTACGTTAACATGTTTGGTTTTGAAAAACTTGTCGTTGTAGTATGAAAGAGAAGAACTCGTGTTCAACAAATAAAATTTATACTGGAATAGAAAATCCTGGGTCGAACACATGGAGGTGGACGTTTATTTAAAAACATGCATTTGTTTTATTTGTCACGAAGTAATTTAATTTTTTAGAACTATCTAACTATTTACAATAAATATAAGAGAGAGAGTAAGAGAGAGAGAGAATATTACAAACAAAAACCAAAAAGAGATGTAGAATGAACAAGGAATTTATTATCAGAAGATTGTTTATTACACTAAACATTACAACTAGAAAGCGGGAAAATGATTACACTAGAAAATAGTAAATCTATTCTAGAAAGCAGTAAAAAGAATGGGGAGACAGATATCCTCCTCGACGGTCGCTTGGAGGATAAGCCGGACGGGATGACACCTGGACGAAGGAGGACGGAGCAGGATGAAGGAGGACAAAGCAGAAGAACAGGAACGGGGTAGCACGTCTCGTCGTTGCGGGATCTGCTTCCGAAAGGGGGACGAAAAATTGACTTTATCTCACGAGAAGCATCCCGGGTGTGGGACAAGCTTCTCTTGAGCTTCGAAGAGGGAGAGAAGAGAAGGAAGGGATGAAAATTTTTTGTAGAGGGGGTCTCTTTTTATAGTTGCAAGGAGTGAGGGTAATTTGGTCATTACAACTCTAAAAAATTAAATCAGGGGTCTTTAGTGACGGATAAAACCGTCGCTAAAGACCCATTGTGGGCATAGTTGGGGCGCCCGCTCATCTTCCACGCCGCCCATGTTCAGCTGCTCTCAGCCGTCTGATCGTGAGATCGGACGACTTAAGTCACGCCTCCGCCCGCCCGTGTGCGATCCCGCGTGAGGCGTGGGAGTAAATTGGCACGTCATCTTGATTGAGCGTGCGTGGCCATTGGATCATGATCATGCGGTCGATCGGGCGCGCGCTTCCGCTCCAATTGCTGTGCGGTGAGGCTCGAACGTGCGCCTGCGCTTCGCGTTAGAGCACTCGACCAACGCGCTGTGGGCGCATTTGTGTCGAGCGCTTAACTTAAGCATAGGCGCATTGCAGCCGTTGGATCTTGATCCAATGGTAGGGAAGGGTTGATGCGGAGGCCTTCAGCTGATGCGTGCGGTCGATTGGGAGGTCGATATGGTGTCACGTGGCATCATCTTGGCCGTCCATCTTCTGGATGATGTAGATGGTGCCACAGTTGTCGGATTGAGTCAATTTTGGAGCCGTTAGGCTACGATCGCTGATCCGAATCCATCTATGTGGTCGGATTTGTCGTTTGAAGTGTGGATTCACACCATCTTGGCCCTTGATCTTCTAGGGTTCCCCGGTCTCTATCTGATGCTACAGATGTCTGATTAAGGCGATCTTGGAGTCGTTGAACTCCAATCGTCGCCCTGATCACATCTGTACAGTTGGATCTTCGATCCGAGGCCCTGATAAAAAGTTTACCCTGTCCATGAACATAAAAGGAGACAATTAACCTCCATTTTATTTAAACTAATCTAAATGCAAGATGATGCATGTTATGCAATATTTATAGTATGCAATGCAATCCTATGCTTAAGAACATGCATAAATAGACATCTTAAGTAGTGTAAACATGTTTATATCATCCCCCCATGCCTATCTTTTGCTAGTCCTTAGCAAAAACTATATGCTATTTATAAAAGGATCAGGTTGGATTATTTAGGCATGAGTTATTTTCAATCACTAAGAAAATGTCTACCTAGGATCTGAACTTTCAAAGACACAACAATGCCTGAGTATCTGCCAAAATGCAGACCGCCTCAAGCCCTCATCTTATTCAAAGAAAAAATCTTTTTCTCTTTTACCTCTTTTCTAATTTTTTTTGAATTTTCTAGTTTTAGTGTTTAAGAGTGGCTTTCTACGGCCATTCAACTCACCCAAGATTTGATGAGAACCCTAAGTTCTAAGCATCTTATTGTGAATGTGATAGACTCGTTGATCGGTAGTTAAAATGGACTTCGGATTTTTACTCCTCTAGGTGACCTAAAAAAAAGAATTCTGCCTAAAGGTGTTTCTTTACAACTGGTAGCTTTCTCCCTACTTTTATTTTTTTACAGGGTCAACACAAGGGTGAATCTAGTGTATATCTCCCCGATTTATTATACTTCTCCACTTCTTACTAAGTGTTTTGGGATTTTTCAGTGCATTTATTGAGCTGGGTTTTGGACAACCGGTCGATGAGCTGTTACCACCGACAACTTGCCAGTCATACTCGTGTGGCGAAGTGTGGCTTATTTCTTTTTATTATTATTATTATTTTTCTTTTCTCTTTTTTTTTCTTTTCTTTTTTTTTTTAACTCTCTTTTCTTAAGTAGGTGGCTTCCTTGGTCTAGGATTTACCTAAAGGCAGCAAAAAGAGAAAAATCCAGTGACTAGGCTTTGGACAACCTACCTATGGGTTGTTACTCATGATAACTTGCCAGCCATATCACCCTACAAGGTTCATTAACTACCCAATTTCCACTAGAATCATCGAACAACGAGTCAATGACAAGATAGTGTGTAGATGCTTAAAGCTCAAAATTCCCTCAAATTAGAGGGCGGGTTGATAAGTCATGTACTTATCACCCAAACTTATTTACTCCAATTAAAATAGAATTCAGGTTGGCGAAGACTCGAAAAACAAATCCACATTTTAGTAGATACACGGGCTGATTAAGTCCAAAGACCTGAAGGGTCTTGTGTTCAAATCATAATGTAGTATTTCTTAAGATTGAAAATTTTGTTAAACCCAAGTTCTCTTTCCTAATTCCACAAATTTTTTTTCTTTTTTTTTTAATAAAAGAAAATAAAACAAATCTACGGAGCTGACGAATAAATTTATAGATGAATATCCACTCCCCCATGCCTCTCTAATGCAATGTCCTCATTATATTAAAAAGACATAAGACATAGTGGAATAGCGTAGAAAGCACCTGAATTGCGTGAATGTTAGGTCCACTCCGAGATGAAAACTAAAAAGAACTGTATACGTGCTGAATTTAGTGCCTTCAGTTAGGCACACTATACAAAGAAGAGAAATGAAGAATTCACAAGTGTAGGTCAGAATCAGAATAAAAAGATGAAACCTCGGACCTGCCAGCAGATGTCCACAATTGTGGACTAGATTGTGGTGTAGACCCATACCCCATAACCGAGAATATCTCAGGTTCTGGATAAAAATTACCCAAAACCTAAAATCAGTATGCAAGCGGGGTCGAGCCTGTGATTTGTGAGGATGCAACCCAAGGCCAAAAAGTCTAGTTACAGGGAATTCAAGCTCAAAAGGATAATCATTGAATGTGTGCTTGGGTTCGACATCCTCAGAACAAATGTTGTAAGGGTCCTGGTTTGATGGTTTCAGCTTAATAGGAACCCTTCGACTCAGTCTTCTACTTCCTCCAGAACTTGCTTCCCAAATCAAAATTTCCAAGCTCCTATCCTCCTCATTCAGAATGTCAAAATCCGGAACCTCCTACATATTAATTACCCCATCTTAAATTTTCAAGTCTAAAAGATGTGGCTGAATCAGAATTGACTTGGGTCTAATTATTTCAAAAGCAGAATCATCGATAAGCTCAATGGGGTGTAACTTACAATCAAGGCATCGAATTGAATCCTCCAGAAAATGCGATTCTGGATCCGTAATGTGAGCCCCAATAAGATCAGTTTCCTCAATTATTGGGCTATCAAATAATCTATCAGATTCCTCAGGCCCAATCGTCTCACAGAAATCATATTTTGTAAACTCACGTAAGACTTCGCAATGTGAATCTTCACCATTAGAATCAACGAAATCGAAATTCGTATTAATGTATGTCCCAAAATCATCTGTCACTTTCTATTCCAAGGAGACATACGTTTCATCGTACCCTGGCTCAGGGATCTCAGGTGAAGAAATCAAATCTTCCTTAATTGGCTGTTCTAATTCAACCTAGTCAGCCTCGTAACACGTGTCCCTCCCAACAGGTGCCTGAGTAGGTTCTGACATTGGCTCTCCTGAAGGGAGTTCATCCTGGGAATCATCCCATGACTGAACTAAAGCAACCACAAATCTCATCCTCAATTTCACTAACTTCCCAAGTAGAAACTCACCCGAGTTCTTATCCTTAACATCTTGGAGCCAATCCAACAAATACTTATTCAAATCATCAATCATTGCAATCAGGGGCTCCAATCTCTCTATGCAAGGTATTGGCTGAACTTCTAAAGTTTGTATGATATTCCTCAAGTTAGCCAGAACCTTATCTTGAACCTGGTTACCCTGAACCAAATGAGTTGGTTCAGGGTTGGGCGGGTTTGGGATCAATGCAGGGGAATTAACAAATTGAGATTCGTTATACCCTTCCTGATAATAGGTCATTTCAGATTGTTCAAAAGGTGGTGATGACCTAAAGGCAGTGTAATCAGAGGATGGGTAAGGATCAGTGTATCCTTTTTGATTGTAGATCGTATTAGGTTGTTCATGAAAGGATGACGATCTATAATCGATGTGGCTCTGAGAAAGATAGAAATCACAATCAAAGTGTTCAGGGTTAGACCCTAAACACGGAGGTCCGGAACTGTATCCCCAATCCGAGTTATCCTAACTAACTGATGGTTGATTATAGTACGAATCAAGATAATCGTCATGTTGAGGATTATTCAAAATAGGAGGGAAAGAGCGGGAATGCGTATGATAGGTGGAAGGATTCATGAGAAACAGGAGGAAGAAAGGCACCCTGCAATACAAACAACCAAACCTGTCCTTAAGTGGGCTAGCCTAAAGACGTACAAACTCCCAAAATCTATCTTGAGATAAAGGAACGATTTGATCTACTTCCGTCTGTTCAATCCAACCAGTTAGGAGAGACTGGGGAGAAGGTTCTTCCTTCGGCTTGCACCTCCGATTCCTAGTGTACCCCCTAGCCGCAATCGTTTGATTCTGCTCCCCTAGCTAGACATCAGATTGAACAGTAGAAACAGACTAATGGAAAATAATCTTGTTCTGGGCTCTGAAGAGCGAGTCGAATTCTTAAGGCCAACGTCTACTCTGTTTTATTTAGGGCTAGGTTTGAATGTGCTTTGGAATGTGGTGGGCCCTTTATATGGGTTGCGCCATTAATGATTGATTAATTTGTGTGTGCGTGCACAACCAGTGATTTTCAAGCAAGATTATTTTTGATGTGGTGAATTTTAGAGTTCAAATCTTGCTTAGTAGCTTTTAGGATTCAACTTTAGGTGTTTTCAAACAAGTTTTGTTGGCACACCAGGTTTTGAAAGCATAGGTGAAGATGTTTTCCTTTTAAAACTTAAAAGAATGTGGAGTGCCTGGTAAATCCTTAAGAGTTGAACCTATGTGGCAGCTACTTAATGAGTTGATTTTAATTGAAGTGGTGCAGCCCAATCAACTCAAACAATTGGCCTGTTGCACCACTTAATTAGGCACACAAGTGAGTACTTAATCTTATTTCTACTCAATTATGTGTTTGGATGTGTGCGTACCAGCTCCAAAGATCAGCTTACCGGTTGAGTTTGAAAATCAGATGAGCTTGTGTACCTCTATGAGATTTTTTTTAATTTTTTTATTTTTTAATGTGGAAGTTGGTGAGGGTGTGGGTGTCAAACAACAAACAATCTAACCTTAGCATTTATAAGAACAACTAGGTTGATTGATGTTTGTGTTATTATGTGGTGGAATGAAATCTAATGGGTGGGAGGTGAGGGATAACTCACAGAACCTTTAACAACACTTTTTTCTAATCTACCGCTTTTGCTCATCTCGAAAGAGTACCTGCAATCACAATAAGAAAGGAGAGAAGTGAGCTAAATGATTTGTAAGTTAGAAAATGCGAAGAAAAAAAAAATCAAAGAGCGTCGCCTCCCTGGCAACAGTGCCAAAATGTTGAACGTTCGGGTTGCTCCGCTAACATGTTTGGTTTTGAAAAACCTGTCGTCGTAATATGAAAGCGAAGAACTCATGTTCGACAAATAAAATTTATACTGGAATAGACAATCCTGGGTCGAACACAGGGAGGCGGACGTTTGATTTAAAAATATGTATTTATTTTATTTGTCACGAAGTAATTTAATTGTTTAGAACTATCTAACTATTTACAATAAATATAAGAGAGAGAGTAAGAGAGAGAGAGAATATTACAAACAAAAACCAAAAAGAGATGTAGAATGAACAAGGAATTCATTATCAGAAGATTGTTCATTACACTAAACATTACGACTAGAAAGCGGGAAAATGATTACAATAGAAAATAGTAAATCTATTCTAGAAAGTAGTAAAAAGAATGGGGAGAGAGATCCTCCTCGACGGTCGCTTGGACGACGAGCCGGACGGGATGACGCCTGGACGAAGGACGGAGCAGGACGAAGGAGGACAAAGCGGAAGAACGGGAATGGGGCAGCACGTCGTCGTCGTCATCGCAGGATCCGCTTCCGAAAAGGGGACGAAAAATTGACTTTATCTCGCGAGAAGCATCCCGGGTGTGGAACAAGCTTCTCTTGAGCTTTGGAGAGGGAGAGAAGAGAAGGAAGGGATGAGAATTTCAAGTAGAGGGGGTCTCCTTTTATAGTTGCAAGGAGTGGGGGCAATTTGGTCATTACAACTCTAAAAACATTAAATCAGGGGTCTTTAGTGATGGATAAAACCGTCACTAAAGCCCCATTGTGGGCATAGTGGGGGTGCCCTCTCATTTTCCATGCCGCCCATGTTCAGCTGCTCTCAGCCGTCCGATCGTGAGATCGGGCGACTTAAGTCGCGCCTCCGCCCACCTATTCTACGCACCCGCCCGTGTGCGATCCCGTGTGAGGTGCGGGCGTGCATGGGTGCGTCATCTTGATTAAGCGCGTGTGGCCGTTGGATCGCGATCGTGCGGTCGATCGGGCGCGCTCTTCCACTCCAATTGCTGCGCAGCGAGGCTCGAACGCATGCCTGCGCTTTGCGTTAGAGCGCTCGTCCAACGCGCTGTGGGCATGTTTGTGGAGCGCTTAACTTAAGCGCTGGCGCATCGCAGCCGTTGGATCTTGATCCAACGGCGGGGAAGGGTTGATGCGGGGGCCTTTAGCTGATGCGTGCGGTCGTCTGGGCGGTCGAGATGGTGCCACATGGCGCCATCTTGGCCGTCCATCTTCTGATGATGTAGATGGTGCCACGATTGTCGGATTGAGTCAATTTTTGTGCCGTTAGGCTGTGATCGTCGATCCGAATCCATCCGTGCGGACGGATTTGTCATTTGAAGTGCAGATTCACACCATCTTGGCCCTTGATCTTCTAGGGTTCCCCGATCTCTATCTGATGCTATAGATGTTTGATTAAGGCGATCTTGAAGTCGTTGAACTCCAATCGTCGCCCTGATCACATCTGTACGGTTGGATCTTCGATCCGAGGCTCCGATAAAAAGTTTGCCCTGTGTATGAACATAAAAGGAGACAATTAACCTCCATTTTATTTAAACTAATTTAAATGCAAGATGATACATGTTATGCAATATTTATAGTACGCAATGCAATCCTATGCTTAAGAACATGCATAAATAGACATCTTAAGTAGTGTAAACATGTTTACATCACCTGTTCTGAGAGGGTAAGGCCCTGTGCTATTCCGTGCTATACTTTGGATGTACCCGCTAGCGGAAACGACTGACTGCATGCCAGTGTGGGGTAGCTACCCGTGCGCTTATCACGTGTGCCGTAGTCACTGTTATGTCTCGAGTGTGACCTTGGGGTGGTTGACTGGGTGTAGGATTTCCACGGGGGACTCTCCCGTCCAGGAGAGCACCACATGTGCCTTCTATTCCATGGGAAAGACTGCAATCAAGATCATTCCCACAAGGAACAAGCATGATCAAGAAATACTTGGGTACTTTGTGAATTAGATAAACTAGAAATACATAGATGAGATAAATAGAAATGAGAATAAAAATTGCTTATTTGTTTGTACTTTACTTGCACTTAAATAATGTAAACACCACTTTACTCAGCGTTCGCTGACTCTATCTTTTTGTAACCCTATTCAGGACCCGGAGTTGAGCAGCCTGAGTTTCCAGCTGTAGAGGGAGCTAGGCCCAACCGAGCCTAGCCGTAGTAGTTACTTTTCCAGCTCTTTATTTCTGCTGTAGTTGTGAGTACTGGACTTTTGAATTGTTGTTCCTGTTACTTTCCGTTTCTTTCCGCTGTTGTTGTTGTGGTGGCATGTATTATTTTGAGACAGTTGTTCTATTTTCCTTTACTACTGCGTATCTGCTTATTTATATTGCATGTGTGAATATGGTTTATTTTCCTATTTTTGGTTATTTCTCGTTGGACGACTAGGTCTTGGGATTAGCCAAAGCGAGCTAGTCTCGGGTCCTGTAGGGATCCGGGAATCGGGTCGTAACAAGAAGTCCCCCTAAAGCACCTAAAGAGGGTGCCCACTGCTGGGCTTCTTTTGGGAAGGTTGGTAACATTCGCTCCTCTAAGTCCAAGTGGGGCTAAGGTAGAGGATCCCTAGTGGACCCTTCTGCCCCTCTTGGCCTGCCTAGTTCGCCTAAAGTGATTGTCCTAGGCAACTTGCCACTCAAGGCCCCGGCAGAGGTGGCTTAGACAAGGAGTATCATTGTCTCTTCCATCCCGTCCGGTTCCACTGACACCTTCACCAAGCTAGCGCAAGAGGTAGCTGTCATTGATGGTTTCCTGAGTGGCAGCATATTTGAGCAGTCGTACTATAGGCGGAGTGCGACGGGAGAGAGAGTACTGATGGACCCTTCCAACCGAGGAGCCCCAGAATGATCGGTTAGACAATCGGATCTATCAAAGGATCTATACTAGAGGGGGCTCGTGAAAGCCTCGTACCCAGCCGGATAGCATCGGCTCAAGTGGTCGTTTTGAGAAATGCCCCCAACCTAGAAAGGCGAGTGCTACAACACCTGCAATATGCTCTGTTCTAGGCTACTTTCTAGCTGGGAGGTATGAATTTCAACCACGTGTTCTTCTATTGCCTCTGTGTAGTAAGCTTCTCTTGCTTCTTTCTACTTCTCCTTTGGCAAGAAACTTTTCCCTCACATCTCTGTCTATGCCTTTTGACAGGTTGAGACTCTTGGGACTACCTTGGTCTCATGTGGCAATGCTTCATCAAACATCGCTGAGTCTGGCGGCTAATATGGCTACCAAATGGGTCGTAACAGCCAAGGTGGAGCAAAGGAGTTTTGTCCGCCTAATCGAGGAGGCCACTACTGCCCATGAGAAGGCAGAGAAGGCAGCGGAGGAGGCCACCCATAAGCTCTATACGTAGCAATAGTCGGCCTGTCAAGTGTACAGGTTGCAGGAGGAGTTGAACTAGGCTCGCCAAGGCTTGAGGATGGCTACATACCTTGGCAGGAAGATGGAGGAAGGTCTCGTCAGGGCCCACAAGACTAATGTCGTGGCTCTGCGAGACTTGTTTGAGCACCTACAGACCTCCTACACCAACGTTCTTTCACTGAAGGAGGAGGTGAAGGTGCTCAAGGTTGAACACTCATTAGTCGTAGAGGGGTATGAGGTGGCTCTTCTAAAAGAGTGCCTTTGCTTGGTCACGACCATCGACAAGCTTGCTGGTCTAATGGCAAGTTAAGAAAGGGCGGAGGCAACTGTGGAGAACCTGAGCGCCGACCTTGCCAAGGCCTAGCAGCTAGCGGAGGATAAGGGTAAGAAGGTACTCGAGCTGTAACATACTGCACAGCTGGAGCTTGATCCTGAGACTATGATGGCATTCTTTGCCTCTAATCCGTCTATGGAGGAGAACTGGGAGGTGATCTTGAGGGAGATCGGGAAGCACACCCTAGTGGCGGTGCAGTCTCTTCTTGAAGGCAAGTACACTTCAGTGGAGGAGCTATGCAACTGGTCCATGGACCAATTCTTGTTTGAGTTTGATCGTCAAAAAGATGATAGTCGAATTGCAGACAAGGCTCCCATGGAGCCACTTGCAGATTAGCTGGGAAGCCCAACTCCTGAAGAGGAGGCGTACAAGTTGGGTCCATCAGGAGCTACAGAACCGCCTGTTCAACCAATCAGCCCGACTCGCACCATCTCGTTGCCACCTTCAACACTTGGAGGGCATATCTTTGAAGACTAGGAATGAAATCACTGAGTCTTCAAAGATAGTGTTGCTGTTGTTTTGTGTTTCCCTTGTCAAGTTTTTTTTTTTGGGCCATGTGATGGAAATTACCTCTGGGAAATGTATCAAGCAATATAAATTTTGAATGAAAAAATTCCATCTTTATTGACTTCGTTTATCGTTATACATGATACAAACGTAAGTTGTTTGCATGCCAAGTATGAGGGATTTCATTGCCGCTTAAGACCTGTAATTCATAGAAGTCGCCCGGACTGTCTTTATGGATTTTTTTTTTTGAAACTGATCTTTACAGATTTTATAAGGCCCTTCTCAAGGGGCATCTAATTTTCCGCCTGATTTGCTTGCCAAGGAGACTTCGCTCTTTGATGGTAACACCATCAAGGGTCTTACTTAATCATCTGAGGGTCACAACTCCACAATGTTCTAATTTGAGAATAAAAGAAGGAAACATGGTTAATTCTGTTGTTTTAACAGCACATCACAAATACAAATCTTCAGAAAAGGAACCGTCGAAATCAATGAACTCAGCCACAACTCAGAACCATTTGTGGTGAATGGTCAGAGACTCAAATCATTCCTCAAACTCACTGATTCAAATCTGGTTGCGGTATCTTTTGATCTCCATTCCTCCAAAGCCATATTGCACCTAGTAGATAGCAGTAAACTTAGCTCTTAATGGGAGGCAAGCCATCATTTTGAAAAACCCAAGACTCCTTTGACCTATCTCTGAGCTGAATCATATTGCACTTTAGGGTTCGTCCATAAGAACAGCTGACTCCACCTTTGATACCTGTATTAGAGCTTGAAATCGTCCGTAACAGTCGCCCCGACCAGTTCACCACCCACCAAACTTGTTCTAATGTATGATCTAAGCTGAACTCGAACCCACCTAATTTACAATGAGGACGTTACAAATCTTAGTCATGGGGGGGTATTAAAGTGCAAAACGTTGTGAAATTCAATTCATTGAGGGGTTTCATAAAAAAGAAATGAAGAAAGGAGAGGACAATTTTTTAGCTGAATTGAAGAATTGAGGAATAGGAGATGAGAAAGAAAATGAGAAAACAGGAGCAAATAAAAGAGAGAAAATGTGATAGTCCCTATAATTGAGTATGTAACTCACCTAAGTTCTAAGCTGGATAGAATGATGAATTGAGACCTGAAAGGCTAAAACTTATAAGATTAGTGACGAGTACCGACCTTAGGCCTCTTGGGCTTACTCTAGAGCTTAAACACTTACGTATTTGTTAAGATCCAGATTAATCCTCAAGAGGTTGAGAAAAGTGTGAAGCTAATGTATTAAGTTTGGCTTAGGGATTATTCGGCCCCGTTGCCAGTTCTTTGGTTTGCGGGACTTGGTAAACTAAGCACCCAAATATCATACATCGGTCTTGTTCAGTGGGCTTAATGAAGAAAAATGCCAAAAGTGTTTTGTTCTGAAAAGGTTTTCTTAAAGATCTGGCATAGGAGCGGCTCAAAGACACAAGTTAATTGGATGAGTTCCTGGCTCAGAGAGGTAGAATGAAAAATACTCCCCTCGAAGATACATAATAACATATCGTCTCCCCGGTGCTTGTCTCCTAGGATATCTAAATATCCTACATGGGGCATGTAAACACCTTGTGCTGGTTCAGGTGCCATGGGTGGGATTATCCTGAAATGTCAGTTGCCAGGGCCTGGATTTAGCTACAGAATGCCATGGGCGGCACTATCCCGAAGTTTCGAAAGCCAAGTGTTGTTAGTTATTGTTGTTTGCTCTGAATCGGATTTTAAAATCAATGCGTGTAGTATAAGTTGAATCAGCACAAAAAATAAATAATATTTATGACTTGAATAAAAGTCCGAGTTCGAACACAGGGAGTAATTGGCAAAAATGATTCTCAAGATTGCAATTCAACACAAATATATACGCAATAGAATTCTAAGCAATAATGATATATGAATGAAAGCATATATCAAAGAGTGCAAAAAGAATGGGGTAAAATGGTGATTTGAATCACCAATTACCCCTCACAATTATATCAAATAACTCAATAGTATTAAGTAATTAAATGCCACGTAGGATAAATGCACAGTGCACTTCTGTTGAAGCTCAAACGTCTGCTCGGCTGGTCAGACAGCATAAATCACTCAAAGGTACTATTCTTCTTCTTCTCTTGCTTTAGCTCCTCTTCTCTTCTTCCTCTTCTCTGTTCTGTAGCTGCTCTTCTCTTCTTTTTCTTCACGCATAGGGGGAAGTTCCATAAACGGCTAAGTGTCAACCATCGAACCACAGAGCAAAACCCCCTACCCCTGTGCGCTTTCTCTCCTTCTCTCTCTGGGATTCTCCCTCCCAAGGCCATAGTCTGGGTTATCGGGTATTCGGGTAGAGCGCACCCGGGACCAGGCTCACCAGCGTGGGTGGTGAGCGAGGTGTGAACAGGGCTTAGGCGAGTCGGATCTGCGTCAGGCCCGCGGGTGAAAAGGTTCACGGGTGAGGCGCAGGTGATGCGTGAGCAAGGACCTCACCCCGTGTGTTCTGTTGAGGCAAATAGCCTATGGCAGAAAATCAATATATGCAGCTGCGGGTGCTCTTCAACTTCCGAGGTAGGACTATCCCACCGCCTTCTTTCTGCGTGCTGCTGTAGCTGCTACTTCTAGCTATTGCAGTCAAAGGGCGAAATTGGTCCTTGGGTTGTGATCTTGGAGACTCTTCGCTGTGCCTGGGACTTCATCTGGGGCCTACAGGTGCTGGAGCAAGCTTCAAGCTTCGCTCGAAGCTACGACAATGGCAGTGAAGGAGCTGTTGGTTCTAGAGCACCATGATCATTTGTTTTGATGATAACAAAACACATGTCATTTAACATTTGCACTTGGAGTCTTAGATTTTAGGTCAATTGCAATTGGAGACGTGATTAGACGGAGTTCGAGCTCGCATCTAGGATGGATTGGAGGAGCTTGATGGAGAACAAAGGAGATTCGCGAGGAGCGATAGATTGAAGACGGAAGGACAAGAAGAATAGGATAGAATTCTGTTTATTTCTTTCATGTACTTTTGTCTTTATTTCCTTGCTCTTTTTGTTCCTTAGAACACCATGTTAAAGAGACTCAAAATACCCTAACAGTAGTCCTAGAAACACCTGCACAACCCTAGGATACTTAGATTTTCTGTAGAAAACTTAGAAAACCAATATAGTGTTCAAACAGCCTTTTCAGACGTTTAATTCCAAAATCAGACGTCTGATAATGAGTTTTAAGACGTCTGACTGTTGATTCAGACGTCTGATAACAATTAGGATGGACTTAGCTAGTTCTGTTTAATGAAATGAGACGTCCAGACCTTAGTCCAAACATCTTAGAAGACGTCTGATGGACTTGCCAGATGTCCAATTAGTGGACCATTGGCTGGCTTAACAAACACTGAAGAATAAGACCGTTAGAGCCTTATCAAACGTCCTTAAGCCTTTCCAGACGTCTGATAAATGACCGTTTTGCCTCGACTGACCCAAAATCTCTTTTCAGAGATCTCGTAGCCGTTGCAATCTCTTGGAAATCCATTCCCACAGAAAAGTAGGTTTCTAGACATCTAGACATAGTGCCAGACGTCCTGTATGTTGTTTGATGGACTTGCACTAGAACCCTGTTTAGATCTGATTCAAGTCAGGAAGAAACTCGCCTAAAATCAGACGTCTGACTTTGGACCCAGACGTCTTAAAATGATCTTCCAGACGTCTGATGCTAGGATCAGACGTCTGATTACCCTGTCAGTGCAATCATTGTTCCTGATTTCAGCCTGATTCTCTTGGGCTTTGCTCCCAACGGCCATGGAAGCTTTCCAAAGCCTTCCAAAGCCTTCCTAAGGCCTCTATAAATAGAGAGGAACCTCTTGCACACAAACACACACCTAGATACACAAGACACACCTAGTAATACACTTTCACACTCTTTTGTGTCCAAAAAAAAGCTCTTGCTCTTCAAGCTCAAGTTCTTCATCTTGAGAGCATCAAGCCTTTGCGCACCCGCTCTCCCGCCATAGTTCACGAGAGCGATGTTGCACCGTCGCGTGGCTCACGCACCCGCATCATTGATTCGACGCACTCCTTGCAAAGGGGAGTTTCCTAATTCCTATAGAAGCTATGTTTAAATCTTTATTGGCTCTATAGGACTATATTTGTTATTTTACTTTGTTATTTGGTTGGGTATTCACTTTGTGAATTCCCATCTCCTTCATGGGGCAAAATCCTTCTCGTGAAGAGAAGGGGTTGAGGAACGCTACCCTCGCACTTGTAGCGTGGTTGTAAATTGAGGTTGAATCACCCTCGTTTAAGTGATTCGTTTAGTGGATTTGATCAACTTGGTTGATCGGAAAATCCTAACTTGAGAGGGTTAGGTGGTGGTTTTCACCCGATTTGGGTTTCCACCTAAAAATACTTCTGTGCCTTGTGTGATTGAATTTTGTGAGATTGCTTTACATTTTATTTCTGCAATTTATTACGTCACCCCCCTCCTAGTAGGGAAATCTACAGGAGCTGCTACCTGAAAATCAGAATACAGCCTCTTGGCCTTGTTAAATAGGTTCAGGAACTTCACTGTAGGATGACGAGTATGGTGGAGGGTGCGGCATGGTGTGGGAATGGTTGTGGTGGCTGAATGGTGATGGAGATAAATGTCTGGAGGTGGGTTGTTCTGTGAGGTGGAGTGGGTAATAGGCCTGGAAAGGTTAGGGCTTTTACTCTAGGGGCCACGACGAAGGTTTTGGCGAGGTATATGGGACAGTGGAGTGGGCAGAGGACCTCGCAGGAGGTCTGGTTAGAGCAAAGGATGATGGAGGTGAATGACGGCGTTGAGGGTCGAAATTGGGATATGGAGAGCGGGAAAGATAGTGTAAACCTAATTAAGCCTTACTAACCTAATCTAAATGGGCGAAAGGGGAGAGAATCTGCACCGGGGGTATGTCAGCCATGGAGAAGATGAAGTGCTTTGATGAGGGTAGGAACGGCGACGACGACGTGAAGGATACTCGTGCTGGTACGGCCAAGAGTAGACAAGAGAGAGGAAGGGAATCCGACCACTAGTATTGAGGATGGAATAAGGAGGTCAGGAGGAATCATCAGAGGTTGCGGAGCTTCTCGGCCGGAACAGAGAGAGGAAGGGAAGGGTTTCATGGCCAGAATCAAGCTTGGAATCTTCGATCTGATCTGGGGGTCCTTTTATAGGCCTCTGGATGGTGTTTTAGGCTTGGGAAACTTGAAAGCTCTCCGGAGATAGGAATTATAAGATACCCTAATCTCTCATGTGTTTGCATGAGAGATTGGGAAGGTTTTAGGGCATGGGAATTGACTCAAAAGGAAGGGAATTTCTCGACGAACTTCCCTTTCAAATCTGAGAGGGATTCGTTAAGGAATCAAGGAAAACATGCCATTTTAGGGTTGTCAGAGTTGTAGGATTAGGATTCATGGTGGAAAGGACCTTTTTGAAGAAAATGATGGAAAATATAGGGGCCTTTGTGTAATAAATTCCAAATCTAAGGATCCATGTGGAATAAAGTAAATCAGATTTGGACCAAATTGCAAACTAGGTTGAAATAATCTCAGATTGGGCCCAAGTTTTGGCATAAACCTAATTTGGTCATAAGGAATCCAATGGTGAAGTTAGACTTTTGTTTTGACCTACTTTGACTGGGTAATTTGCATAATAACCTAAATTAGGGCAAATGTCAATCTGAGAATCTGTTTTTGGTCAATATGGGTTCCAATGGTCAAATTGAAGGTGAAAAACCCTAGAGAATATCCTTCTATGATTTTTAGAGGGTTTAGGTGAATTTTATTCTGACCAGAACCTTGGTAGATTAAGCAGGTCTACTTTTAGGGTTTCATATGTCCATTAATTCCTATAACGCATGAAAACCCTTTTTTTGTCTGTTCTAACCCACTTATTAAACTTTTAAGACCATTTGACCTTTGTTCCACCCCTGAGAGAACCCGTGGTTATTACTTTTTTGTGATAGAATGGTAAATTTGCAGAAATAACCCTGTATTCTTATTTTCTTCTTAAATCAATGTTTTATGTCCTTAAGACCTTCTGATGGATAACTAGGAGCTTTTATTGACTTAATAAGATCAAACTGAGCTAGTTGTGGTTCATGATGGTGTTCCCATCAGCGATCTATCGAGCATTTAAATCAAAGTATTGTAGTCGTAGTTTGAAATCTACAATAAATCAAACAACAAATAAAATTTATAAGCTCAGAATCAAGAAATGAAGTTTGAGGTCGGTCACTGGAAACAAGTGTTGAATTCACGCACTACTCTCAATAGATAATATAAATGAGCACAATTAATTACTCAAAAACTAATATGCAATGTATAACATAAGTGTATGAGGAGATAAAAAGAACTTTAGACAAAATAATGGTGATTTGGATCACCAATTATTAACTTAACACATATATAGCAATTACTCAAATAGAATCAAATGAACAAAGAGTGAATCAGATGTCCTAGACGTTCAATTGCTACAGTGCACGAGCACACTTGCTCTTCCTTGATTCTCCTCTTCTTCCTTTCTCAACTCCTCTTCTTCTTTCTTTCTCTGCCTTTCTTCGTGGCTTCTCTTCTTCTTCTACACTTTATGCACAGGGGGAGAACACTCAAAATTTGGCTAAGTGTTAGCCAATGCATAGAAGAACAAAACCCCCCATCCTCCATGCTCTTTCTCTTTCCTTCCCCTTTCTTCTCTCTCAATGTCCGGTCAGATGGTCGGGTAATCGGGTATTAGGGGATCCACGTACTTGGGACCAGGGCTGCGAGCATGGATTGCAGCCGAGGTGTGGGAGAGCGTAGGTAGGTCAGTGAGTGAGGGTGTGGGACCTCACCACTGTGTTTGGAGGTGATAACCCCCAAACACTTTTGCGTATTATACCGCTGCAGAGCTTTTGCCACTTTCGATGTGGTACTAAAGATAGCGTCCTTCTTCGCATAGCTGGCAGCAGCAGTTCCTTTGTCGAATTTGTGATCGAGTTATGGTCAAATGCTCTAATTGGTGGTCCAAGAGCGGACCTGGGATGATTCTGCAGTAGCTGGAGTCCAGACGTGGGGCTGGCAAAACTTGAAGCAAGCTTCAAGCAAGCTTGAACTCGCTTGTTAATGGCTATCGAAGGTGTAAACCTGAAACAACAAAGTACAGGCTAAGCGCCCCAATCAGATGGCTCAAAAGCTTCGTTGAAGCACAGCGAAGGTGGTGGCGGTGGTTTCGTGGCGAGGCGAGGTGTGTGGCAGCTTGACGGAGGCGGAGATGGCCAAAGGACATGGATTTGTTTGGTGGGTGTTCTGGGTGGATGGGAAGGCGAATAGATAGAGGATTTTGATGGGTGGAGTATGGCAGAGGTTATAGGTGTGTCAGCGAAGGATTTGGAGTTGTGTAGCAGGTGGAGGCCTTCTCTGGAGTGGTAGCCGGAGGTGGGAACGAAGGTGGTGGGTGGTGTAGTCGAGGGGTCGAAACAAGAGTTAAGAGGGGGAGAATTAATCTATGAATCTAAGGGAATTATTCTAATCCTAATCTGACGAACGAAAGGGGGGGAGATCTCCTTGCCGGGGGTGCATCGGTGTTGGAGAAGAACAACTCTCTGGTGGGGTAGAAGTGGCAAGGACGAGGGGAATTGAGGCACTCGCTGGTATGGTGTGACGTGGACGAGGGGGAGAAAGGCAAATCTGTCACTGGTATTGTGTACGGACGACGAGGGAAGTTGGAGAAGATCGCCGGTCGTCGTGGAGTCTTTCGACGGAGAGGAGGGAGGAAGGAGGGGGAATTTCGGCTGAAAGTGAGCGTAGAAGGATCGGTGTGCATTGGGGATCCTTTTATAGGGTTTTAGAGGGCGGTTGAAGCTTGGAAACCAAGCTCTTGAACTTTGAAGGTTCGCCGGAGTTGGAAACCCAAGAGATACCAGAATCTCTTATGCGTTCGCATGAGAGATTGTGAAGGTTATAGGCTTCAAGGTCGGGTGCGTTGGAAAGAGAATTCCATAAAGAATCTCCCTTCCACTTTTGGAAGGGATTCGTTGATCAGAGGAGTTCTCTTCAATCAAAGGTCGTCAGAGAAGGATTCCACCAAGATAATGGTAGAGGGACCTATTGCAAAGAGTGACAACAAAGATAGGGGCTTGTTTGTAAGGATTTTGAAAGTTAGGGGCATGTGTGTGAGAGAAAGAGTTAGATAGAACCAAATTGCAAATTAGGTCAAGATGATCTCAGATTGGGTCAAAATTTTCCTAAAAACCTAATTTATACCTAAGGAATCCAATGGTGAGGTTGGATTTAGGTTTTGACCAAATTTGATTGGGTAATTTATACAAAAACCCAAATTAGGGTAACCATCTGTCTAAGACTATTTTTTGTTACAACGGGTTCTAATGGTCAAATCAAGCATACCAAGCCATAGAGAATATTTTTATATGAATTTTAGAGGGTTTGGGTGAATTTTATCTTAACTAGAACCTCAGTAGATTAAGCGGGTTTATTTTTAGGGTTTCACTTGTCATTTAATTCCTAAAATGCATGAAATCCCATTCCTGTCTGCATGGACCTTCTTATTAGACAATTATGACCATTTGACCTTTAATTAACCCCTGAAAAACCCCATAATTGTTCTGCAATTGAGATGTGCTGTTAAAACTGCATTTTTACCACTATTTTACTGTATTTCTCTTATAATGATTATGTAATGAATTACGATTCTTTGGCGGTTATATAGGAGCATTTATTCATTGATTATGACTAATTAAAGCTAGATATGGCTGATGATGACTTTATCATCATACCCTCATGCCTTACTTTTGTTAGTCCCTTAGCAAAATCTCACGAAATCAACTCAAATTCTAGACCGTGCCTTTCATGATCAGAGTTCTGATGTGTGCTTTCTTTTGTAGATTAGGTCAAAATGCCAATAGCAGGCCTAGAGATATTCAAGTACCAGCCAAGATACAGACCTAACCAGCTTTAGCCTCAGTCTACCACGAAGGTTTCTAAGGCCCACAGGAACTAACCTAAGGTTAGTTGAACTCTGCGGTTAAAACACCTGTGCTTAAAACATGCTTAGTTTAGGTTCAGTTTGCAGTGCGTTTTTGTAAGAGAGAGATAGAAGAATATTTGCATTTTTTTGGAGAGTTTTCTCTCTCTTTTTTTTCTTTAGTTCTATATTCAGATTGGCCTAAAAACACGTTCTGTATTGGATTCCTACCTCCCACCATCAATCCTCACAGGGTTCCTGGCTTATGATGCTTCGAGATAGCACCGCCTATGGCAACCCCCAGAACCCTGACTTTCGACACTTCGAGATAGTGCTGCCCATGGCATTTTGTAGCTAAATTTAGGCCCTGGCAATCGACATTTCGGGATAATCCCACTCATGGCACCTGAATCAGCACAAGGTGCTTACATGCGCCTAGTAGGATATTTAGATATCCTAGGAGACAAGCACTGAGGAGACGGTATGTTATTGCACATCTTCGAGGGAAATTTCCTGCCTCTCCGTGTCGGGAACTCATCCAAATCAACTTGTGTTGATAGGCCGCTTCTAATCGAGGTGTCATTTCAAAACAGAATTAATGCTTTGATAAATAAGCGCACTAAACCAGACTGTGTGTGGATTAGGGCACTTAGGTTACCGAGTCTCGCAAATCAAAGGTCAGTTAATGAGGCTGAATAATCCCTGAGCCTTAGACCTAATATTTAAGCTTATCATTTTCCTCAACCTCTTGTGGACTATCTAGATCTTAACGGATACTTGAATTTTTAAGCATAAAACAAGTCCAAGAGGCCTAAGATCAGCACTCATACTAATCTCTGTATCTCTTAGCACTTTTTTACTTTTATTTCTTGCTTTTGATTTGGTCTAGAACTTAAATAGATTCCATAATCTTTTACTAATGACTATCTCTTTATTTCAAATTGTTGCTCCTTTCTGATATTTAAATCACCTCCTCTTTTCCTCTCAAGAATGATATGCAATTAATTTTTTCAAAATTTCCTCCCCTTTCTCCATTTTTTTGTCCTTTTCAATTTTTTTTTGGAATATGTATTTTTTTTTGTGAGAACCCTTTAGAACTTTGAATTTTTGTATGTTTGCACTTTAACACCCCCTATGCCTAAGTTTTGCAATGTCCTCATTATAAATCGGAGGGTATGAAATCAGTTTGGGTTCAGGGATTAGAATAGGATAATCGGGTGGGCGAATGGGTCGAGATGATTATTGCAGAAGATTTTAAGCTCTGGTACGAGTACCAAAGGTGGAGTCGACTGTTCTAAAACTAAACTCAAAGTGCAATAGACGTGAAATACAAAAGGATAATAAGAAGGATCTCAGGTTTTTGGAATGATAGGTTGCCTCCTATTAAGCACTAAATTCAATGCCTTCAGTCGAGCAGAAAATGGTATGGAGAAGGAGGGGTCAAATTAAACGAATTTTGTAGAACAAGCACCTAGATCAATAGCCTGGTTGGTCCAACCAGGTGCTTGTTCAAGTCAACAGGCTGGTGATGCAGCCCAAACCCAATCAATCTAGTGGGTTGATAGATGTGAATCAATAGATGCAGAACCCACCACTGTGGAGCTCAAGTAGATGTGCAAGTGTGAAACTAGGGTTTGGCTGAGACCAATCAGCCTTGTTAGAGTAGGGATCCTCGAAAGAGAATGGATCTGTGGAGGATGTGAGGTCCCTAAGAGGGTGATCAGAGAAAGATGGCATGTAATTTGCAGTCTGATCGATATTTGATACCCTATTAAGAGATAGAGGAGAAGCATCTACAACCGGCCCATCGAGAGGAGAATCAGAGTAAAAATTGAGTCTGGTTGCGAGTCGGGGTTGAGAATGGGTTTTGGAAGGCTCTGTATGTGTAGAAGAGGTGGCATCAATAAAAATTGTATGTGAGGGCTCCTCTAGGAAGGATTCCAAGGTAGGTTCATCTAGAGAGTCCTTATAATGGCCATCAAAATCAAATGTAAATGCCTGAAGAGTGTTTAGATGATTAAAGAAATCTGAGTCAAGGAAAGATTCGAACTCTGGATTGCAGACACTCTCGACAATTACTATTTCTAATTCCTGAGGATAAAAAAGGAATGATTCCATCTCAGTGGAACTTGATTTTGAATTAATGATCTCGGGATTAGGGACCTCAGAGTCAGAGTCGAAGAATGGATAATGTATGCTGAGGTCGTAGATTGGCTTAGAGTTGTTAGGAAATAATAGTTCTTTGAAATCAGGGTAAGATTCGAAATCGTCGGAGAACTTGCGAGAATCATGTTCTTAATCTGATTTGGGATCAGGGGTTCCACCACAAAAAGGATCAAGATGTGTAGAATCAGCAACCTGACTTGGATCTAGCCTATTCTCAGAATTTGAATTCAAAAAAGTGTTCCTATTAGAAAAGGATTCAGGTTCTTGGCTCCTAGGATAGACCCAATCGATTCCCAACTCTTCTAACTCGATTTCTGTATCGTAGATCGATGTGACTTCCAAAAAATCAATCGGTATCTCTGAGGAGTCTGGAGAGATGTACTCATCAAATACAGGCCTAGAATTGTAATTTAGATTCAAAATCTGATATGTATCACACGGGGCCTCATAATCATTTCAATAAGGCTCAGATCCAAATTCTAGGTTAGGGGTGTGGGTTGGATCACTAGAATCTAGGTTGGGTTCTATAGGGATGTCAAAATTGTTCTCGAGTGTCACCTTATCAGAATAAGGGACGAAACTTACACTCTCGAGAGGTTCTGACTCAATCTTATTATCACAGGTGTCTGGGAAATCTAAGTTTGGTTAACCAGATTCTTGATTTTCTAGGGTTGACTAAAAATTGTGAACACCTGTAATCGGATCCTCCCAACCCGTCTCAATATCAAGAATGTCAATTTGTTCGTAATTTGAATCAGATTCCATTTGGGTTGGGGGTCCATAACAAGCTTGATCATCAAACCCGGAATTTGGGAAATTACATGGATTACTGGAATTACTCCAAGATGTCATCTTAACTTCTTACAAGTATTTTTGATCGATGGATCTATACAAATTATTCAGAAATTCTCCCTGTTTTCCCAAAAAATTTTGGAGTTCTTCCAGAGCTAAAGGATTTGACCAATATTGCAGACAATCATTATTGTGTAATTTCACCAATTCCATGTGTTCTGCTAAGAGATCATCTCGGGTTGAACCGTGGTTTAGTTGTATCCATATCATCTCCATACGGTTCAAAATGTGGTCTATTGTTTTCTTGAATTTATCCTGAATGTCCCTTTTACAATATTCGTTATGGTGTCTATAAGCATTCTCAAGTATCTTTTCTTTCATTCTCATTTGGGACTCAGGTTTCTTAAATAGTCTTCCTATATATGTAGGCTGCATTTTTGAATCAAGTCGTGGAATCAAGATGCAGAATCAAACTCAAGATTAGATTTGAAGTTGATCAGATCAAATTAGAAATTCCCAAGAAGATCTAAAGAGGTCTCTTAGGTTAAAAACCTAAGGACCTTCCTGTGTGTGCACTTTAATAGAAAAGGTGAGGGACTAGATGTGAAATTTGACCCAATCAAGGCACCCAAAGATTTTTGGATGACTAAGGTAGTTTCAAGGTGGGTGATACCTCTAAATCAAAAATTCGCAAACTCGAGAAGTACCTGGGCAGCCAAGATGGGAGAGCCCCGCAAAGACCCCTACACGATAGAGCGTCCCCATGGATTACAGGGTTTCCCCCACCTGACCTTCCTTGTCATTGCGGTTCCAGGTAGATCGGAATTGACGAACCTAAGAGCTTAGGTCTACCAATTTTAAGTCTTAATTTGTGCTTGAGTTTCACTTGATTGGAAGTTGATTTGACTTGTGACCTAATTTGGAGGTTAGTTGGTCCACAATGTAGGTCAACTTCACTTGACGTGCCCTAAAGATGGCAGAATGAAATCTAGGTCAAGACCTAGAAACCACCTTGAATTGACTCTCAAGTTATTAGGTCCAAGGGTTTTAGGGTTCAAGTGAATTTAGAGCCCGATTTTTAGGGTTTTTGTTGATTAGATTTTTTTTTAAACAGGGTTTGGGTGGCACACAAATGCGGGTGGGTTTGTTTCCTTTTATGCAGGCAAGTGTGAACTAGCACTCCAAAACCCTAAAATTGAAACCCTAATTAGCTCTAATCCAAGTCTAGTTGATCTCCAATTGTTCACCTTGGGCTCCAAGCAAGATGTGTGAGCCCAAAGTGATTTAGGAATTAAGCATGATCCCTAATAGGTACAAGCAATTAAGGATGGGAATCTCTAACATAATCGCCTCAAGCTTCAATTAAATATGAAATTTGTTCATAAATCAGGAAACTTGCCTTTTTAAATGATGCAGGTGATTCCTAATTGATTTTTTCGTTTTTTTTGTCTTCCCAAGATTAAGAGGTTGATTAGGGAAGAATAGGAAAGTTACCTACCTTGGAGTGGCTGTTTTGAGCGGAAGATCGCCTCGTGATATACCTTGCAAAATCAAAAGAAATCAAATAGGATAAGTTAGTGCTCAAATATATTTAAAATATAGTAAGAGAGTAGTGGTGAATTATGCATTGCTCCTCGACAACAGTGCCAAAATGTTGTGAACGATCTTTCACGGATTTAAATCAAAGTATTATAGTCGTAGTTTGAAATCCACAATAAATCGAACAACAAATAAAATTTATAAGCTCAGAATCGAGAAATGAAGTTCGAGGTCGGTTACTAGGAGCAAGTATTTAATTCACGTGCTAATCTCAATATATAATATAAATGAGCACAATTAATTACTCAAAAACTAATATGCAATGTATAACATGAGTATATGAGGAGATAAAAAGAACTCTGGATAAAATAATGGTGATTTGGATCACCAATTATTAGCCTAACACATATATAGCAATTACTCAAACAGAATCAAATGAACAAAGAGTGAATCAGATGTCTTAAACGTTCAATTGCTATAGTGCACGAGCACACTTGGTCTTCCTTGATTCTCCTTCTCTTCTTCCTTTCTCAACTCCTCTTCTTCTTTCTTTCACTGCCTTTTCTTCGTTGGCTTTTCCTCTTCTTCTTCACTTTACGCATAGGGGGAGAACACTCAAAATTTGGCTGTGTTAGCCAATTCACAGAAGAACAAAACCCCCCCTTCCCCCGCGCTCTTTCTCTTTCCTTCCCCTTTCCTCTCTCTCAATGTCCGATCAGATGCTCGGGTAATCGGGTATTTGGGGATCCGCGTACTCGGGACAAGGTCTGCAGGTATGGATCGTAGTCGAGGTGTGGAAGAGTGTAGGTAGGTCATCCTGACGATTACATCAGACGAGCGTCATCAAGTCTAGATCTTAGCTAGTACTTAATACCTCTAGTGCTATTTTTGGTATTTTTACTTGATTTCTAGAGATGCGACTTAGTAGGGCATCCTGACGATTACATCCGGCTTAGAGATCTGGTTTGGTTCATAGGATTTTGCTAGGGACTAGAAAAAGCTAGGCTTGGGGGTATGATGGTAACAACATCATGGGTCCTAACAAGCCACAATCAGTCAGAATCAATTGGTAAAAGCTCCTACTTAATCATCTGAGGGTCACAACTCCGCGATGTTCTGATTTGAGAAGAAAATAAGGAAACAGAGTTAATTCTACAATTTTAACAGCACAACACAAATATAGATTAACCATAGTGTCACTCAGGGGTTAATTAAAGATAACTTGAGCATAAAAGTCTAAAAAGTGGGCTTACATCGACTGAATCAAGGTTTCACGCATCCCGAGGGCGAAAATAGTATTAAAAACCTTAATTATCAACCCCACTTAAATTGAAGAGGGTATGGTTTGGATAAAACTAATCTCAACCTACTAAAAATCATAGAAAAATATTCTAAGAGGTTTGGTATATTTCGTTTGATCATCTGAACCCATTTTGACCTAGAATAGAGTTTCAGATGGGAATTTGCCTTGATTTGGGCTTCTGTGCAATTTTCCCAATCAAGCGTGGTCAAAACTCAAATCCAAGTTAACCATTAGATTTCTTGAATCAGAAATAGGTCAAAACCAAAATTTTGGCCCAATCAGAGTTCATCTTGACATAGTTTGCATTTTAGCCCCTAGAAACTCTATTTTCTCACATTTTTACCCCTAAGTTTCGATTTTATTGCAAACAACCCCCTATATTTTTCTTTATTCTTGCAAAAAGGTCCATTCCATCATGGGTGTGTGAACACACCTGCAGCCAGGATTCAAGAGAGAAGTTGTCTCTCAAATCTGATCCAAATCCCTCCAAAATTGGAGGGATTGATCTTGAGAAGTGATTGTGGCAGACTTGCACACAGAAAGGGTTCGGGTTTGGAAAACTCGTTGTCATAGTTTACTTCGCGAGAAATTCCTTCGATTAGATAAAATTTATAATCGAAACTCGAAAAGTTAGTTCCGGGTCGAACATGGGGAGGCGAACATTTGGTTTGAAAAATATGCGTTTTGCTTTTATTTGTTTTTGTTATTTTTGTCTTTTCTAATTTTTTTGGTATTTTTAGCAAGCAAGAGATTAAGTTGATGAATTCTTATCTAACTAATCTACTTGCAAAATATACGAGAGAGAGAGAGAAACAATCACATATATCTCAACAAGTGTTTTTACAACTATGAAAGTGGAAAAACTACACTAGAAAGTAGTAAAGATAGATGGAGATGAGAAGAATCCCCTTGATAGTCACTCGGAGGATGACTCGCTCTGACGTTGCTTGGAGGAAGGTGGTGAGGAGCGGGATGAAAGAGGATGGAGTCGAAGGATGGAGGGTGGAGCAGGACGGCGTCACGGCGAGGATCTTCTTCCTGAAGGGAGGTGAGAGGACGGCCGTGGAATGCTCCATGAAGGGGGATGAGAGGTGGGAACAAATGTTTATTTTCTACTCTAGAGGAGCATCCCGGGCTTGGGACAAGCTCTCTATAGAGCCTTGGAGGTGGTGAGGAGAAGAAGGGAAGGGATGAAGAAAATGGGAGGGGTAGGTTCCTTTTATAGTGGAGGAAAGGATCAAATTTGTATTATAGGACATTTAGTGACGTTCATAAACGTTGCTGAAGACTGCCCACTGATGTGCATACATCTGATTAACCTAAAATGTCTATTAATGCATGTTCTTAGTGTCACATTAGCATCATACATTGTAAATAGTGCATAACATGCATAATCATGCATTTAGATCAAAGTGTATAAATTGCATAGTAATTGTCTACTTTTTATGGTCAAGGACAGGACGACTTTTTATCGGGGCCTCAGATCGAAGATCCAATCGTACGGACCTGATTAAGGTGATGATTGGAGTTCAACGACTCCAAGATTGCCCTAATCGGGCATCCGTAGCACCAGATAGAGACCGAGGAACCCTAAAGATCATGGGCCAAGATGGTGTTAATACGCACCTCAGACGACAAATTCGACCTCACGGATGGATTTGGATCGACGATCGCAGCCTAACGGCACGAAAATCGGTCCAATCTGACACCAGTGGCACCATCCACAATACTCAAAAGATGGACGGCCAAGATGGTGCCATATGGCGCCATCTCAGCCGCCCAACCGACCCCAAGGAACCGCAGCTGCCTTTCCTTCTTCACTCGCCTGCTCGATCTCGACCGTTGGATGCTCATCCAACGGTTGCGAAGCCGCGCGCACAAAACAAGCGTGCAACACAAAATCGCTCGCAGTGTGTTGGTTCATGAGAAGAGAAGACGCCCGTTTGAGTCGCAGGCACTTCAAATTAGAGAGTAGGAGAACAGGCGCACGGGCAAGCGGAGTCGTGCGATGGAGATCGTGTGGCGCTGAGTGGCCGATAGCGCCAACACGCGATTAAACGCGCGGCGCTGACGCGAGATCACACGCGGGTGCACGGCACGAGCGAGCATTGTTTAAGTCGTCTGTTCTCTTGATCGGACGGCTATAAGCGTGCGGACGTGCGAGTACGTTGCGCGACGCAGAGGCGAGGAGGCGCGCGACGTGCGCAAACGAAGGCCACGTTCAGGCCTTTATGACGGATTTATTCGCCACTAAGGGTCCCATATTAATGATTTTCAAATTAAAATGTCCAAAATGCCCTCACTCCTTGCAACTATAAAAGGAGACCCCCTCCATGCGAATTTCTCATCCCTTCGTTCTCTTCTCTCCCTCTCCAAAGTTCAAGAGAAGCTTGTCCCACACCCGGGATGCTCCTCAAGAGATAAAATCAAATTTTCACCCCCATTCCGGAAGCGAATCCTGCGACGACGACGACGTGCTGCCTCATCCCCGTTCCTCCTGCTTCGACCTCCTTCTTCCTGCTGCGTTCCTCGTCTTCTAGGCATCCTCTCATCCGGCTCGTCCTCTAAGCGATCGTCGAGGAGGATAGCTTCTTTCTCCCATTCCTTTTTCCTGCTTTCTAGAGTAGAATTTTCCTATTTTCTAGTTGTAATAGTTTTCCTGCTTTCTAGTGTAATTTCTCGCTTTCTTAGATGTATAAATATTTTGCAACTTCAAGTGGATGTTTTTTTCTCTCTTTTTATCAGATTGTTTATATTGATTCCATTGCATTGTAATTACTCCATTTTTTAAACAAAACACAAAAAGAATATAATTGCGAATCTTGATCGACGTAGCCTCCATGAGTTCGACCCAGGATTTCTATTTCGATGTAAATTTTATTTGTTGAACCCAAGTTCTTCGCTATTCAAACTACAACGCTAGGTTTTCAAATCCAACTCCGATAGAGTAGTCCGCAGACGTTTCAACACCCACGCGCCCACAAACCGTTGTGCTGGCGTGCGCTACACACGCCCGTGTTGTGTGCCTTCGCGTGCACACCCATGCACGCCCGCTACTTTGCTGCACTTGCATGCCTCCGTGCACACGCGCTTGTGTGCCCGCGCTGCTGTGCATGTGCGGTGGCTCGTGCATGCGCATGGGCGGCCTGGGTTGCGCCACTTGACGCGATCTGAGCCATCTATCTCCTTTCTATTGTAGAGGGTGCCACGGTGCTCAGTTCGAGATGATTCTCGCGTTGTCAGACTTCGATCGTTACTTCGGATTCATCTGTATGGTTAGATTTTTCATTTGAAAGTCGTTGATGTAAACACATTTACACTACTTAAGATGTCTATTTATGCATGTTCTTAAGCATAGGATTGCATTTCATGATATAAATATTACATTACATGCATCATCTTGCATTTAGAATAATTTGAATAAAATGGAGGTTAATTGTCACCTTTTATGTGCTTGGACAGGGCAAATATTTTATCAGGGCCTCAGATCAAAGATCCAACCATATGGATGTGATCAGGGCGACGATTGGAGTTCAACGACTTCAAGATCGCCCTAATCAGGCATCCGTAGCATCAGATAGTGACCCGGGAACCCTAGAAGATCAAGGGCCAGGATGGTGTAAATCCGCACTTCAGATGATAAATCCGACCGCACGGATGAATTCGGATCGACGATCGCAGCCCAACGACACAAAAATCGAGTCAATCCGACATCCGTGGCACCATCTACAACTTCTAGAAGATGGACGGCCAAGATAGCGCCACGTGGCACCATCTCAGCCGCCCAAACGGCCGCTTGCGACTTGTGAAAGCCCCACGCCCGATCGCTCTCCGCCATTGGATCTTAATCCAACGGCTGTGGGCGCTCGCATTTAAATACGCCCGCTCGACCATCCGCGCCCCATAGTGCAGCGGTCGAGCGCGCTATCGTGAGCGCGGGGCGTGGGTTCGAGCAGTGGCGAGGAGCGGCGGGCACGAGCAATTGGAGCATCGGATGGAGATTGGACGGCCGCGCGCGCCCGATAACGCCGACGCGCGATTGGACGCGCAATCTGACGCGCGGGGGGCGCGGCACTGGACGTGCGCGGGCGTTGAGGAGCGGGCAGTCGAGGAGGCGCGCGTGGGCGCGGAGACGAAGGCCACGTCGGGGCTTTAGTGACGGATTTATCCGTCACTAAAGACCCCTTTTTTTGTTATTTTGAAGTTGTAATGTCCATTTTGCCCCCACTCCTTGCAACTATAAAAGGAGACCCCCTCCATACGAAATTCTCATCCCTTCTTTCTCCTCTCTACCCCTCCAAAGCTCAAAAGAAGCTTGTCCCACACCCGGGATGCTTCTTACGAGATAAAGTCCAATTTTCGTTCCCCTTCGGAAGTGGATCCCGCGACGACGACGGCGTGCTACTCCGTTCCCGTTGTTCTGCTTCGTCCTGCTTCGTTCTCCTTCGTCCAGGCGTCGTCCCGTCTAGCTCATCCTCCAAGCAATCATCGAGGAGGATAACTTCTCTCTCCCATTCTTATTTACAGCTTTTCTAGTGTAGAATTTTCCTGCTTTATAGTGTAATTGATTTTCTGCTTTCTAGTGTAACTTTTATAAACAATTGAAATATTGAATGCATGTTCTCTCTCTCTCTTTTATAGTTTGATAGCTCCATTGTAATTATATCGCCCTGCTTATAAAAAAAAATCCTAAAAAAATATATAATTGCGAATATAGATCAACGTAGCCTCCTTGTGTTCGACCTGGAATTATTTTCGATATAATTTTTTTTTGTTGAACACGAATTCTTCGCTTTTTGAACTACAATGACAGGTTTTCCAAAACCAATCTCGTAAACGTAGCGATTCGCGAAATACCGTTCAACATTTTGGTGCCGTTGCCGGGGAGGCAATGATTTCCGATCTTTTCTTAGCATTTCTTGCACTTTATTTGTTTTCTAACTAGCTTTCTCTTGTGTCTATTGTTTTGCAGAGACCTCTATCAAGGAATCAACAAGTGGTAGACTGGAGTAAAGTGCAATTGAAGACAACTGTAAGTGCTCCCCCATTCTTTCCCCCTCCATAGATTTCATTCGCCACATTAAATCCAAATCCCAATTAACCTAGGTGTTTGCATAAATCTTAGGAATAGTTTGGTTGTTTGGATTTCCACTCACATTCATTCCACCCTCATCTATAAAAAAAAAATAACAAAAAGATAATCTTGTGGGTAATGTTCAACAAACACACAACACACACCCACATTCAAGGCACTTGATCAACTTGATTGTTTTCTACTCAACCGGGTTCTGATCTGTGGAACCGGTACACACAAAGCAACACATAACAGAGTAGAAATCATTCTAGGTTAATCATCTTTTAGTACCTAACTTAGTGGTGCATTTGTGGCCAGTTGTTTGAGTTGTTTGGGCCGCACCACTTTATTTTAAAACCAACTCATCAAGTAGCTCCTCCTTAGGATTTTCAATCTAGGTATATTCCAGGCACTCCACTTTCTTTCTGATTTTAAAGGAAAACAATCTTCACCTGTGTTTTACAACTTGGTTTGCCTAGAAACTTGATTGCAATTCACCTAATTTGAAACCCTAAAAGCTACTTAAGCAAGATTTTAACATTAAAATTCACGCATTATCAATAATCTTGCTTGAAAACCTTGGTTGTGCACGCACTTACACAAATCTCAATCAATCATTAAGGGCACGACCCATTGTAAGGGCCCATCACATTCCATAAGCACCACAATCCCAGGCCTTAATAAAATTGAGTAGACGTTGGCCTTAAGGTTTGATTCGCTTTTTAGGGCCTAGTCTGAGATTATTTTTGATTAACCTACTTGTACTGATTAATCTGATGTCTAGCTAGGGGAGCAGGGTCAAACGATCGTGGCTGGGGGGTACACTAGGAACCGGAGGCGAAAGCCAAAGGAAGAACCTTCTCCCCAATCCCTCCTTCTAACTGGTTGGATTAAACAGACGCAAGTAGACTAAATCACTTACAATCTTAAGGCTGGTTTTGGGAGTCAGTAGATCCTTAGGCTACCCCACTTAAGGACAGCCTTGTTTTGTTGTGCTGCAAGGTCCCCATCCCCAGTCCTTCCGACCTTCTCCTAGTTTATGCTGGGAAGACGGTCATTGAATCCCTGATTGGAAGGACCGTTAGAACATTCTAGGAGGCGCAAGTTAAATTTTGGTCAATTTGATCCCATGGCTGAACAATAGCCTCCTCTGCTTGAAAATCCACAGGAAGAATTTCGAAGGCAGCTGGAACAAATGCAGAGAATGCAAGAATGGTTCTAGAGAATGCAGGGCGCTCAGCCCTTGAAGGCTTTTTATGATCCTTCGAATTACGGGGAACGCCCTGGCATCCAAATTCCAGTCGGTGACGTAGAAATCAAGCCCCAGGTGTTAAGCCTGATTAAACATTATCATGGGCTTGGCTCCGAAGATCCGTTTCAGCACTTGGAGGATTTAACCACTTTGGTCCAGACCACTAGGGCTCGAAATGTTAACAAGGAGCAAATGATCATGAGGCTCTTCCCCCACTCTCTTAGGGATAAAGCCGCGCATTGGTATAGGACAATAGGAAGACTAATTACAACTTGGAATGAGTTGAAATCGGCCTTTCTGAAGAAATTCTTCCCAGTCGGTCGTACCAATGCTTTGAGACGGGCAATCACTACCTTTACCCAGGGGCCGGGGGAGCAGTTTCATGTGGCCTGGGAGCGATTCCAGGACTTATTATGGAGGTGTCCACACCACAAGGTGCCGAAATGGCAACTCGTGCAGATCTTCTATCATGGGTTGAATGAGCAACTTAGAAACCATGTGGATGCTTCTTGCGGAGGCAATTTCCTCAATAAAGATGCAGATAGTGCACATGATTTATTTGAGGAAATGAGTGAAAATTCAATTAATCATGCCTCCATGGATACTTTTAACCGGTCCCAGCAACCCAGATCAAATGTCAATGAAGTCCATGACTCTCATTCATTTGATATGGAATTGATTTGTAACAAACTTGATAAGGTGGACTTGGTTGCTAAAAGAATGAAAGAGTGGATGGCTGGCAATTCTATGAACAACTCTCAATCCACCCAATCCCAAAATTCAGGATTCCATTCCTCACGAGCTCCTTCTAGACGGGAGTTCGTGAATCAACTCGATGCGGCTCAACCTGTGAGTCAACATTTTTCGGAATCCCACGGGTTCCCAACTGGGGCCTTTGATCCCAGTTTTTCTGATCCTTCCCTTTCTCTCCATCCTCACCTTATGAGGATGTCTGCGCTGTACAAGAGAATGTTAGATCCAACCCCTACTCGAATGCCTATAATCCAGGTTGGAGAAACCACCCTAATTTCTCTTGGAAAAATCTGGGGCAACAGACCCAATTCTGACCCGGCAACTATGCTCCACAACGACCAATGGGTCAAGGTCAAGTATATACTCAGTTGCCTCCGAATCAGGTCAATCAGCCAGCTTGGAATGCCCGTCAACCCACAGGGTAGGCTGATTTGAACCGTCAAATGGTAGAGATGCAAGGATCCATGCTTCAACTCATGTAGCAAATGAAAAACTCGCTGGACAACTTGCAATCCGGGCTCATTGCTAACTCTCGTCAACCCGAATCTCTACCATCCCAACCCTTAATCAACCCGCGAAATATTATGAATTCGGGCAATCAAGCCGAAGGGTACGGAAATCAGAGGGACCCATACGCACATGCTCAGGTGGTTGAGCAGGGTTCCTCATCTTCTTCGTCTTCTGCAAATCAACAATTCATGGTCAATCAAGCCCCTCCAATCTTTCCTAACCCTCCCCAAGACCCAAATTCTTATGCTTCTGCAAATTCTGTAACTTTGAGGAGTGGTAAGAAGACTCAAGATCCACAACCACACTATTATGATCTTTTGAATCCTGAAGAACCTGATGAGAGAGAGGAGAATTCTAGAGGAAAAATCAAGGCTCAGGAACCTTATTCTCAAAGATTTGACTCATGTTCCCTTTCTTGAAGCCTTAACCAAACCAAAGAAGAAGAAGTCTGTTGATAGCAATGAGGAGCTTCTGAATCTATTTAAGAATGTTGAGATCAATATCCCACTCCTTGATGCTATCAAGCATATACCGACTTACGCAAGATTTTTAAAGGAATTATGTACACAAAAGCGTAAGTCGAGAGAATCTGTTCCGAGGAAGGTGGTACTCTCCGAGCAGGCTAGTTCTATTATCCTGCACTACCTCCCTTAGAAAAATTGAGATCCTGGTGCTCCTTTGATTTCTTGTGTTATCGGAGATTACACATTTGATAGAGCACTTTTGGATTTGGGTGCATCCATCAACCTAATTCTGACTTCTCTCTTCGAGAAGTTTGGGTTAGGTGAACTTCGGCCAACTTCAGTAATGCTACAGTTAGCGGATCGTTCTGTCACAAACCCGTGAGGCGTTATCGAAGATGTTATAGTTAAGGTCAAGGATTTCTATTTTCCTGTAGATTTCCTTGTCCTTGACATGGATGTACCTGATAATCTGAGGAACACGCCCATCATTCTGGGGCATCCGTTCCTGGCTACCGCAAAGGCCAACATTAATTGTGAAAGCGGTAGCATGGAAATTGCCTTTGGGGACCAACGAATGAATTGGATATTTTTAAGGCGATCAACAAATTTGAGGATTGTGGATTTTTTGAGGAACTTGATGAGGATAATGATAATATTGAAACTTGTTTGACAGTTTCTTCAATCGAAAGTCCTCTTTGGATGATGAATTTGACCCGCAACCCTCTATGGCTGACCTGACATCTTCAGAAGAGGTTATTGATTTTGTTCATTCACAACCTCTTCCTCTTGTTGAATCTTTAGCATCTACCCCACCATCAATCATCAACCCACCCCAGCTTGAATTGAAACCATTGCCTGAGAATTTGAAATATCAATTTTTAGAACCTCGGAATACGCTCCCTGTGATTATCAGTGCTAAATTGACAAAGGAGCAAGAGATTAAATTGATCAATGTCCTAAAGGAACATAAGGAGGCAATTGGTTGGACCATTCATGACCTCAGGGGGATTGAGCCATCTTACTGTAATCATAGAATATTTTTGGAAGATAGATCCCGCCCTTCTCGCCAGATGCAAAGGAGATTGAATCCAAATATGCGAGAAGTGGTCAAAAAGGAAATCATCAAGTGGCTCAATGCAGGAATTATTTATCCAATCTCTGATAGTCCCTGGGTAAGTCCCGTTCAGATTGTTCCAAAGAAAGTCGGGATTACCGTTGTGATTAACGAGAGAGGAGAATCTGTCACAACTGGTTCAGCTTCCTCTTGGAGGGTTTGTATTGATTACAGGAAGCTGAACACAACCACTAAAAAGGATCATTTTCCCTTACCCTTCATTGATCAAATCTTGAAAAAATTAGCCGGGCAGAAGTACTTTTGTTTTCTTGATGGCTACTCAGGATACAACCAAGTTCCTATTCATCCCGAGGATAAGGAGAAAACTACTTTCACCTGTCCCTACGGAACCTTTGCTTTTCGTAGGATGCCTTTTGAGTTATGCAATGCACCTACGACTTTTCAAAGGTGTATGCTAGCCATATTTTCTGACATGGTGGGAGAGTTTATGGAAGCCTTCATAGATGATTTCTCTATTTTCGAAGAATCATTTGTCTCTTGTTTGGCTAATTTGGAAATGATTCTTAAGCGATGTATCAAGACATGACGGGTCCTTAGCTGGGAAAAGAGTCATTTCATGACCCAAGAGGGCATCGTTTTGGGTCATGTAATCTCTAAATGGGGAATTGAAGTGGACAAAGCTAAGGTTGATGCTATCGCTAAACTTCCTCCTCCCACATCTGTTAAAAAAATCCAATCATTTCTTAGCCATGTGGGATTTTATCGAAGATTCATCAAGGATTTCTCGAAGGTTGCTCATCCTTTGAGCAATCTTCTTGCCAAAGAAATGCCATTTGTTTTTGACGAATCATGCTGAAAGGCATTTGATTTCCTGAAAACGGCAGTCACCTGTGCTCCAATTTTGCAACCACCAATTTGGACAGCCCCTTTTGATATCATGACCGACTCTTCTGATTACGCGGTTGGGGCTGTCCTAGGTCAGAAAATTGATCAAAAGCCCTCTGTCATCTACTACGCTAGTAAAACTCTGGATGAAGCCCAAAGGAATTACACTGTTACTAAAAAGGTATTACTAGCTGTAGTATTTGCTTTGGAAAAATTCAGGGCTTATCTCTTAGGGTCTCATGTTATCATCTATACCGACCACTCGGCCTTGAGACATCTCTTGGCTAAAAAGGATGCTAAACCCCGGCTTATTCGTTGGATTCTTCTTCTTCAAGAATTTGATCTTGAAATCAAGGATAAAATCGGGGTACAAAGTGTGGTAGCGGATCATTTGTCGAAACTCCTAGGTGATTCTTCTTGTTCGGACATTCCGATTGCTGACACTTTTTTAGACGAAACTATTCTTAAAGTTTTAGGTGTCCACACCCCATGGTTTGCTGACATTGTTAACTATTTGGTCGTTGGTCAAATCCCCCAAGATTGGACCAAGCAACAATGGGATAGACTCAAATCTAAGGCCAAATACTACTTCTGGGAGGACCCTGAACTGTATCGCATCGGCTCTGATCAGATTATTCACCGATGTATACCGGAGAATGAATTCAGCAGTATACTCGAGTTCTGCCATGCATCTGGATGTGGTGGACATTTCTCCAGGAAAAAGATGGCTGCAAAAATCTTGCAATCTGGCTTCTATTGGCCGTCTTTATTCAAGGATGCCCAGGATTTCTCAAGGTCATGTTCTCGATGTCAGGCACTTGGGAGCATAACTAAGAGAGACATGATGCCCCTAAACCCTATTCTTCCTGTCGAAATTTTCGATGTTTGGGGCATTGATTTCATGGGACCCTTTATCCCTTCATTTGGACATCAATACATTCTTGTTGCTGTTGATTATGTGTCCAAATGGATTGAGGCGATTCCCACCCGAACTAATGACCACAAGGTGGCCATTAATTTTGTCAAGAAAAATATCTTCAGTAGGTTCGGGATTTTGAGGGCTATCATCAGTGATGGTAGCACTCATTTTACTAATGCCCAATTCCAAAATTTATTGGCCAAATAATGGGTTAATCACTGAATTTCCACACCTTACCATCCCTAGACGAATGGATAAGCCGAGATCTCCAATCGAGAGATCAAGAACATTCCGCAAAAAATGGTTAGGCCTGATCGCAAGGATTGGACTCAAAAGCTTGAGGACGCTCTTTGGGCCTACCGTACGGCGTATAAAATGCCCATCGGCATGTCTCCATTCCGTTTGGTGTATGGAAAGGCGTGCCATCTACCCGTGGAGATTGAACACAGGGCATTTTGGGCAATCAAACAATGCAATTTAGATCTGAATCTAACTGGGAAGATCAGGAAACTCCAACTATCTGAGTTGGAGGAGCTTAGAAATGAGGCTTATGAGAATGCCAAGATCTACAAGGCTCGGACCAAAGCTCTACGTGATTAATTGATTTCCCGCAAGAGCTTTAAGCCAAACCAGAAGGTCTGGTTATTCGATTCTAAACTTAAGCTCTTTCCTGGCAAACTTAGATCTAAATGGAATGGCCCATTCATAATTGATCAGATTTTTCCAAATGGTGCCGTTCAGATTTCTGACCCAAAGACGGTTAACACATTTAAAGTCAACGGTCAACGTCTGAAGCCTATTGTTGACCGTATTCTTCCAAAACCCGTCTCAGACTGAGTTGCTCTAGCCATTATGTGACTTCTTTCGCTAGACTTCGCCTAGTTGACGGCATTAAACTCAGCAATTGTACATATGACACAAGGCTGATACGAGCTTCATATTCAGGTGACGTCTTTCATATTCTACCCTTTCTTTCATGTCTCTTTTTCAATGAGGACATTGCATCAGCTAGGCATGGGGGGGTGGATTCATTTTTGAATCATTTGGTCAGCTTTGTGAAATTCATGTAATTTGTTTTTCTCTTCTTATTTATATAAAAAAATCAAAATTAGGAAGGATTAGTTGGACATTAGGACTTTTCAATCTTAAGAAATTTTACATTAGGATCTGAACACAAAGACCCTTCAGGTCTTTGGACTTAATTAGCCCGTGTATCCACTAAAATGTGGATTTATCTTTCGAGTCCTCGCCATCTTAATTCTATTGTAATTGGAATAAATAAGTTTGGGTGATAAGTACACGACTTATCAACCCACCCTCTAATTTGAGGGAATTTCTGAGTTTTAAGCATCTATACACTTTCCTTGCACTGACTCGTTGTTCGGTGATTCTAATGGAAATTGAGTAGCTAATGAGCCTTCTAGGGTGATATGGCTGGCAAGTTATCGTGGGTAACAGCCCATTGGTAGGTTGTCCAGAGCCTAGTCACTGGACCTTTCTTTTTTCTTACTGCCTTTAGGTAAATCTTAGACCAAGGAAGCCACCTACTTAAAAAAAAAAAAAAAATCAAAAGGAGAAAATAAAAAAAAAAGAAATAAGCCACACTTCCCCGCACGAGTATGGCTGGCAAGTTGTTGGTGGTAACAGCTCATCGATCGGTTGTCCAGAACCCAGCTCAGTAAATGCACAAAAAAAATTCCCAAAACACTTAGGAAGAAGCGGAGAAATAGAATAAATCGGGGAGATATACACTGGATTCACCCTTGTGTTGACCCCGTAAAAAAATAAAAGTAGGGAGAAAGCTACCGATTGTAAAGATACACCTTTAGGCAGAATTTTTTTTTTTTAGGTCACCTAGAGGCGTAGAAATCTGAAGTCCATTTTAATTGCCTGTTAACGAGTCTATCAAAATCACAATAAGATTCTTAAAACTTAGGGTTCTCATCAAATCTTGGGTGAGTTGAATGGCCGTAGAAAGCCACTCTTAAACCCTAAAATTTGAAAATCTAAAAAAAAAAATTAGAAAAGAGTAAAAAGAGAAAAAGAAATTTTTCTTTGAATAAGGTGAGGGTTTGAGGCGGTCTGCATTTTGGCAAATACTCGAGCACTGTTGTGTATTTGAAAGTTCAGATCCTAAGTAGACAATTTCTTAATGATTGAAAATAACTCAGGCCCAAATAATCCAACCTAATTCTTTTATAGTTTTTGCTAGGGACTAGCAAAAGATAGGCATGGGGGTATGATGTAAACACATTTACACTACTTAAGATGTCTATTTATGCATGTTCTTAAGCATAGGATTGCATTGCATGCTATAAATAATGCATAACATGCATCATCTTGCATTTAGTGTATGCAACCGTACAGATGTGATCAGGGTGACGATTGGAGTTCAACAACTCCAAGATCGCCCTAATCAGGCATCTGTAGCATCAGATAGTGACCGGGGAACTCTAGAAGATCAAGGGCCAGGATGGTGTAAATCCTCACTTCAAATGACAAATCCGACAGCACGGATGGATTCTGATCGACGATCGCAGCCTAACGACGCAAAAATCGAGTCAATCCGACACTCGTGGCACCATCTACAACACCCAGATGTTGGACGGCCAAGATGGAGCCACGTGGCACCATCTCGATCGCCCAAATGGTCGCATGAAATCACTGAAGTCTCCGCATCCGCCCCCTCTCCGCCGTTGGATCTTGATCCAACGGCTGTGAACGGCTGCACCACAAATCTCCTATGCGACAATCCGCGCCCCACAGCACAGTGGGCAAGGGTGCTATCGCGAGCAGCAGACGCGGGTTCGAGCTGCAACAAGGAGGCGAAGGGCGCGGGCGAGCGGGCGTGGGCGTGCATTGGATCTTGATTGGGCGGCTCAGATCTTCCAATAGCGCCCACGTGCTATTTCACACGAGGCGAGGATGCACCATCACACGTGTTGGGGAGGCGCGCAGCAGCGGGCGAAGGCGCAATCACAGCAGTCCGATCTCGCGATCGGACGGCTGAGATTTGTTGAACATGCGGATGAGTTGAGAGAGAGAGCAGCTGAGTGGGCGTGCGTGGGTAGCAGCCACTACGCCCACGTTGGAGCTTTAGCGACGATTTTATCCATCACTAAAGATCCCTCATTTAATGTTTTAAAGATGTAATGACCAATTTGCCCCCACTCCTTGCAACTATAAAAGGAGACCCCCTCCACACGAGATTCTCATCCCTTCCTTCTCTTCTCTACCTCTCCAAAGCTCAAGAGAAGCTTGTCCCACACTCAGGATGCTCCTCGCGAGATAAAATCCAAATTTTCGTCCCTGTTCGGAAGTGGATCCTGCGACGACGACGGCGTGCTGTTCCATTCCCGTTCTTCTGCTTCACCCTCCTTCGTCTTGCTTCATCCTCCTTCGTCCAGGTGTCGTCCCATCCGGCTCATCCTCCAAGCGATCGTCGAGTTGGATAACTTCTCTCTCCCATTCTTCTTTACAGCTTTTCTAGTATAGAAATTTCCTGCTTTCTAGTGTAGTTGATTTCCCACTTTCTAGTGTAATTTTTATTTGGTTTGATTGTATAAACATTTTGAAATATTGAATGCATGTTCTCTTTCTCTCTCTCTCTTTCTCTCTCTCTGTCTCTCTCTCTCTTTCTTTTAGTTTGATAGTTTCATTGTAATTATATCGCCTCGCTTTTCAAAAAATCTAAAAAGAAATATAATTGTGAATATAGATCGACGTAGCCTCCCTGTGTTCAACCCAGAATTCAAATTTCGGTATAAATTTTATTTGTTGAAAACGAATTCTTCTCTTTCAAGCTACAATGACAAGGTTTTAACACCAAACACATTAGCGTAGCAATTCGTAAGTTCAACATTGCTCCAAGCTTGGTAGCTCCCGAGCTTAAAAAGAGTCCTCCAACTCCTTCCTTGCTATGCTCCTCCAAGGTGGTGTCCTCCAAAGCAAGCCCTAAGGGGGTGTTCCCTAAGCTTTTCTCCAAGGGTGGACGTCCACCCTAGGTCCTTCTCCTTTGCCTGGCCGTCCTCCTTGAAGTAGAAAAGTCCTCCTCCTTGGCGTGGCCCAAGTTGAAGAGAGTGGGGAGAAGAAGGCACCAAAGGGCCTGGTGATGTGCCCCTTTAATCTTCTTCTCTACTCCTTCTTCTTGGTCGTAGGTGTAGGTGGGTATAGGTAGAAAAATACACTAATGGAGGATGCTCTAAAATGGTGGTAGGTGGTGGGTTTATATAGAGTAGGAAGGGGGCTAAGGTGACTCTTGAAATGAAGGGCTAAGATGGGAAGATGGAGGTGGTTGGGGATCCTATGGCTAAGGCAATTGGCGCCAACCCAAGGGACACTTAGGAGGTGGTTATGGGTGGTGGCACCCCTTGAAGTTGGTACCAAAATGGCTTCTAGAAGGGGGGCTTAGGTGGCTCCAAGTAGGGTTCTAGAAGGAGGGGTAGGTGGGTGGCTAGGATGGGTTGTAGGGTTATGTGTATGGTGGATGTGGGGGTGGATGCTGGCGCCAAAAAGGGGGGTAGTTAGGGTTAGGTTTTGGCGCCAAAATTGGTGCCTTTTGGTGGTGATGATGGGGTGAAGAGGTGGCTAAGAGGTGGTGCCAACTTGGAGTAGGATAGCTAGCTTAGGTAGGGCTTAAGTTGGTGGAGCTAGCTAGGGTTGAGTTGAAGGTGGTGGATGGCCAAGGAGTTGGGTGCTAGCTAAGCTTAGCAAGCTATGGAGTAGAGGAGGAGGTATTGGAGCTAGGGTTTGAAGAGAGGAGATGAGGAGGAGAAATCTAGAGCTGGCACTGGAGCTGGCAGCTGCTGAAGAGGCTAACATGGAGCTACTCTAGCTGGCTTAGCTTGCTAGTTCTTTGCTAGCTGCTAAGCCAAGCTAAAGTGAGCTGGCTTCTACCATAATGAGTTGAGGTGAGCTGGGTCTGGTGCTCCTGGGGAGGATCAAGCTGGTTGAGGCAGCTAAGGTAGCTTAGCTCAATTAAGTTGAGCTAAGCTGAGTCCCCAGGAGCTAGACTTGAGCTTCCTGAGCTGGGATGAGTTCTTCTTTAGCTGGCTGGAGTTGAGTGGAGTTGGATGTAGCTGGATCTGAGCTGGGGTGAACTCCAGTCAACTTAGCTGAGCTTGCTAGAGCTCCCTGTGGACTTGTGGGAGATAAAATGAGCTAGACTCAACTAGGGTGGATCTGAGCTGACTTGAGGTAGGGTGAGCTAAAATGAACTCTCTTCAGCTGCCATTCAGCTAAGATTAGCTGAATGGAGCTAGGATGAGCTAACCCTAGTTCAAGTGAGCTAGGTTCCAGCTGTGGTGAGCATGATCAAGCTGAGTTCCAGCTAGTCTGAGCTTCTCCTTCACCATTTGCCTTCTTGAGTGCTAGGGTTTTAGGGATCTGTATATCTGTTCATCCCTAACACTCACAAAAACATATCAAAAAGATAATAAAAAAATGCAATGCATGCCTAACCAAATTTATGCATAAATGCAGCCCAAAAACCCATTTGCGGAGTAAAATCCTAAGATCTAGGTTTGTTTTAATGCATAATTATGATGATAAACTGGTGTTTATTGACTTGTCGATCTTTCGCTTTTAAGTCGTTTGTAGTTTAATGTGGTGGAAAAATCGACTAATCAATTTTTAACAAGAAATAACCAGTCGCAAAGGAGCGGGTCGTATACACAGGGAGGCAATAACGTACTAAAATTCGCGCCACTTAAAAATGTTTATTCGTAGTCAATTTGGACAAGAACCAAGCCAAGATTGCCTTTAGATTAAGGTTTAAGCAAGAAACAATGCTGAAATGGCAATTATGAGAAACTACAGGATATTTTCCGCAATGCAGAGTCAATATAATATGATTAAAATGTGGCAATGGCAGAAAATGTAAATTTTAATTAACGTTTTACTGTAGCAAAACAGGGGAATTTTTCCCCGTTGTCTTGCGCGACGAGGAGCCGATGGCCGGGCGCGGGAAGCTCGGAGGAGGTCCCTTCGATCAAGGGCTTCGAATCGGTGGTGGCGGCAAGTCGCGCGGCGGTCGGAGGTGGCCGGACGAGCTCCGGTGGAGGTGCTGCAGCCGGCAGCTTGCGCAGCCTGTTGGCGTGAAGTCCGCCGCCTGCTGCTGCTGCGGGGGTGGCTGCTGCCGCTGCCGTGGGCACTGCTGCGGCTGGCGTGGGCGGTGGTTTGCAGGCGCGTGGAGATGGCTGCGGTGGTCTGCAGGCGCGGTTGATGGTGGGCGCGGGTGTGCTGCAGGTTGATGGGCGAGGGGAAGGTGGCGTGGGCTGATCTGCAGGCGTGCGCAGGTCTGCAGCCGGTGAGCGGTGGAGGGTGCAGGCGGTCTGGTGGCCGGTTGGAGAGTGTAGGCTGAGGAAGTGGAGGTGAGCGGGTAACTTCAGACGCCTGGGAAATCTCCCAGACGTCTTAAGTTACTGAGAGGGTGGCTGATCAGTAGCTCGGTGGTGGTGGTCTGCGACGACAGCGAGGAAGATGCACGCTAAGGTGCTCACGGTAATGCGGGCGAGCTCCGAATGGCGGTGTGGCCTGTCACACCACACGCCCACGGTGGTGGAGACTCGCCGCCACGGTAGAGGCCGGCAGTGTGGAGTGGAAGAGAGAGGTTCTCTCTGCACAGTGGTGGATCGGTGGCGGAGGCCTCCCGAGCTCGGCTGCCTCCCTGCTCCTTTTGTAGTATCCTGAACAAGTTTGAAATCAGCCGCCGACCAGATCCACCACATCCACTCCCCCTTGAATGGCTTCATCACTGCAGTAGCCGGGCGTTGGAGCGGCACCCAGCCGTTCTGAAATAAGAAGAATAAAGAAAATAATGTTAAAATATTAGGATTATTTATGTATAGACCCTCAACTTCTATGTTAATGAAAACAATGTACCTAATTGGTTATCTAATTAGATGAATGCTATTCTAAGCTAATTCTAAATGCACTTAAGATATGAATGCAATGTATGGATTATGTAATTAGATTAAAACTATGAATTAATCTATTTACATCCTAATTTATACTAAATAAATGTTAGAATTAACCTAATGTGTAGGCACTTAAATACTTAAATAGCCCACAACTATGGGCTAATCAAATACCCCCATGCCTAGTTTTTGCCAGTCCCTAGCAAAATTAAGCGAAACCTAGCACTCTAAGTAGACTAGTTAACTCACTTAGTCTTCCTTCAGAAGCATATTAAGTTCAGGCTCTAGACCAAAGGTTCCTAAGTAGTTGCTAAGTTACAGACTAGGTTGGCAAAAGACAAGTTGCAGGCACAAGTTTCCCTGATTTCTGACTCTACCCTAAAGTTTATTGATCCCTGAGATTAAAGCATCCGTGCCTGTGTATTGGTCTGAGTTATTTGAGTTAAAGGTTTTATATATATATATATATATATATACTTTTTTTTTTGTTTGATTCTTCTAAGTTTATCCTTAGATCAGCTATCAACACGGTCTGTGTCGGATTCATTGTCCCCATTACCATACCTCGAAGGGTGCCTGACTTTTGATGCTTCGAGATAACACCGCCCATAACGACCCCAAGAACTCCTGGCAATCGACACTTCGAGATAGTATCGCCCATGGATTTCTTAAGCGAATTCAGGTCTATGGCAATCGGCACTTCGTGATAGGGCCACCCATGGTACCTGAACCGCGCAATGCGCTTACATGCCCCCAGTAGGATGGATATCCTAAGAGACAAGCGCCGAGGAGGTAATATGTTATCATCGCATCCTCAAGGTGAGTATATACTCGACCTCTCCTGCGGCAGGAACTCTTCCAATCAAAATGTGTTTTCAAGCCTCTCTTAAGTCAAAACTAAGAGAACCAAATCTCTTTTCAGAAAGACAGAAATTAAGTTGATTACCAGACAAAGTGTGTGAAATTTGGATGCTTGGGTTACAAGGACCCGTAAACCAAAAGGTAGAATAAGACTCCAGGTACTACCCTACCTTTTAACTCAAACCCTAGCTTCCCTTCCTCAACCTCTTGAAGAATGGTCCGCAACTTAACTCCTACTTAAGTTTTTAAGTCCACAAAGGACCCTAAAGGTCTAAAGCTAGTAGCTCATTTAGCTTCTAAAGTTTGACCCTAGAATTAACTTAGTCTACCCTAGAGTTCTGATTTGCTTAAGACTGCAAGATCTAGCCAGTTACAAATGTATGCAATTATGCTATGTATATCCCCAAGTACACCCCCCCATGCCTAAAATCTGCAATGTCCTCATTGCATAGAAGGATATTACTTGGGTCAGAGCTGGGTTGAATAACCGAAGAACCTGCAAATCAAGTTCAAGAATTGCAGAAATAGGCCCTAAAAATGAGCAAAGCAAAGTTGGCCTAGAAAATAGGTAACCTAGGATGTTGGCGAGCTGATGATGAATCCCGATAGCAAATGCTCGCCCAACTAAAATGGGAATGAAATCTTCCCAGGTCACCAGAAGAGGTTCTAAAGGATAAACAGGTAAAATAACCTCCAGAGGGGTAGGGGGAGGATGACAAGGATCCTCCAAAAAGAATGGGGAAGGAATGGTATAGAGATAAACCCCCAGGGTCATGGACTGACTAAAGAAATCATCAATCCATACCCGATACTCCATTACAGGAAATATTGGTCTGTTAAGCCCCCTAGTCAGAACAAAAATGAGCAATTCTCTAAGGCAAGGATCGTCTAGGGTGTCCAAGTTACGATGTTGTGGGATGGCCATAAGATCTAGGTTGGGTTTAATCAGCTTGGTGCCCATCCCAAACACTCTTTCTAAATCCTCAATTTCATCCCTAGCATTCCTTGCACCATCACATGGATCTTCCTGCTCTTCATCAGGAGTCACAATTTCGCTTTCAGATATAAGCGAATCAGAGGGTGACTTCGAAGTGAATGAAGGCAGGTTGGAAGCAACAGATCTAGGGATTATCCTATCAATGTCATCCCCAGGTTTTTGTTCTTTACTCAAATCTTCCCCGGAGTCTATATGTGAATCCACATAAATCTTAGAAATTGCTACCAAATTTTCCATCATTTTATCATGAGGAGAAATATCATCAATGGGTGTGCTAAGGAAACCTAATTTGGTCAAATTTGTGACATCCTCAGGGGCTAACTCTTCAAATAAGACATAATCACCCTTAGTGTCACTCCAAATCTTGAATATAGGTTCCTCATATAATTCGTCTTCCTCCTCATCGCACAATTCATCATGTACCCGAGGTCTAGAATCATTTAATATCTCAGCAGATCCCCTAGGGTGCTCTATCCGAGGTAAATGGTTTACACTGGTTACATCAGACTCCTCAGATAGGTCAATTTCTTTAGGGTTAGGTTCCCTAAGGGTGGGTTTGAGTTCCATATCGTGATCAGAAGGAAGGGTAGGATTAACAACTTAACTTTGACCCACTTCATCAAATGTCACGAAAATACTATCATCTGGGTCGAGGTCTTCCAATGGTACCATCATTCCCTTTTTTTGACTCCAATATAATTTAGGTGGATACTCAACCTTATCATCATCTTCCTCGGGTTGCCACCTTTCTTCATCCAATGCATAGCTACTTTCATGTGTATTTTCCTCCCACCTAAAGTGTAGATCGCTCAAGGAATTGTTATCTAATGGGGAGGTTTCAAAATCGATCCTCGAAAAGTAGCTATTCTCCCCAGAATTTCCCTCCAACTTAAAGTGTAGCTCTCCCACGGGAGATGCATCTATTGTAGAGGGGTGTACGTCATCGTCAATGGGGTAAATTGGGTGGCTAATTTCATCTCTTTCTTGTTAGCCTGCTCTCAAAGATTCTCCTAACAATTCACTCATTTCATTTTGCATTTTCTATATTTCCACCTTCAAAGAGGAGAGGTCATTTCTATCATATGAGAAGTCAGGCTCAGGCTTATAGTACCCAGGAGTGTTTGTCCAACCATTATAAGTTTTCAAGGAGGGTGGGTTGGGTATTTCTTTGGTATGTGGGATATTGGGCAAAGCAAATCCCGCTCCTGAGTTCTGCTCACTAATTTGGGGCTTAACTAGGCCAATACTCCTATAATAGGAGTAAAACGGATCCCAATGATTGTCATTATGTCCATCAAGGAATGGACCATCTCGGCGTCTGGGATCGAAGGATGCAGAGTGGGGGTGAGGGTGTGGGCAAGATGTGAAAGGATGAAAATCAATGTGGTCCATTCTAACTCACACTTCAATCAGAATTCCCCAAGCAAGACACAATTCAAAAAGGACCTTTTAGGTCTTTCCCAATTTAGGCCTTTGATTTTAAGTCAGATTGCAGGTGACAATACAATTTGTTCAATCAATTTACGCGCCTATTGCCAACCTACGGTTCGCCTAAGAAGACCTAGTTGGAGCTTAGGTGTTCTTCCCTAAATTTCAAATGGTCAAGTAAATCCAAAGATGGAAGATCGAGGGATGCAAGTAGGCCTAAGCCTTCCTTTGAAGCTGTGCTTTCGCGGTGCTCCTCAACTACCCCCAAAAATCCGTGACAGGGTATCCCCCTCTTTGGATTTACAAAACCTTTGATCTCAAGTGATAGCGATTTCACGCGGTTTGTTAAATACGTCGTTGTAACGTGCAAAATCGATCAACTCTTAAATTTATATCCCAGATAGGGGAGTATCTAGGGTCGTCCAAGGAGGCAAAAATTGCAAAATTAATCCTCTTGCTTACAGATAGATTTCAACTTTCTTTTTGATATTTTTCAATATGTAATTTTTTTTTGTATTTTGAAAAGACGAGGGCAAAATGCGAATTGTAACGAAAAGTACTAACACCTACAAATGCTTAACTAAAATTTAAAAGATAGAAATATCTTCTTCCTAAGCTCACTCTAGGCAAGTGGAGGCCTAGAGTAATTAGGAAGAAGAGGTGAAACAAGTGCTAGAACCAAAAGTAACAACTGCAATAAAAAGCTAAAAGAAGGCAATTTGATTGAGTAGAATGAGTGTTCTTTTCAAGGACAAGTAGAGGAATGCTTCTACTAGAACTTAAACAGATCTAAAAGCAAGAAAAGAAACACAAATCCTCTTGCAACAATGGTGAAGAAGGGCGTCTTCTTGCTCCAAGCCTAGCTGCTCCTTGGCTTGAAAAGAGGGCCTCCTTCTTCTCCTTCCTTGAGAGCTCCTCCAAGGTGGAAGCTACCACCTTTAATGATCTCTCCAAGGGGTGGGCGTGCACCACCCTCAAAAAATCCTCCAAGGTGGTGTGACCACCTTCAAGATCTCCTCCAAGATCTTCCTTGCCTGGCTTCTCCTTTGGCTGGAGTGACCCAAGAGAGAAGGGAAGAGGGGAAGGCACCAAGGGGACAGAATATCCCCTTAATCTTCTTCTTCTTCTTCTCTCTTGGACGTGGGCTTCTTGGTGGAATATGAGAGTGAAATTGCTAGCCAAGGATGACTTGAATGGTGGTGGGTAGTGGTCTTTTTATAGGGTAGGATGGGGGGTTAAGGTACCCCTTGAAATGGAGGGCTAGGATGGAAGGATAAGGGTGGTTGGTGATCCTATGGCTAGGGTGAGTTGGCGCCACCCCAAGGGGTGTTAAAGGGGGTGGTTATGGTGGTGTTGGTGTCTTTTGGTGGTGGAGAGACACCCCCATGTTGGCGCCAACATGGGGTCTTCTAGAAGGGGGGTTAGGTGGATGGTGGAGATGGATTCAAGGAGGATTGTGTGGTGGAGATGAGGGGGGATTTTGGAGGGAAAAGTGGCGCCATTAAGGGGTGGTTATGGGTAGTTTTTGGTGCCACTTTTAGGTGTCTTTTGGAGGTGGTGGGTAGGTTAGGTTGGTGCCAAGTAGGTTAGCTTATGTGGAGCTTAAGTGGAGCTAGTTGGGTGGAGTTGGTAGGTGGGTCTTTGGGGTGGTACAAGCCAAGGAAGTTGGAGCATAGTTAAGCTAAGCTAAGCTAAGCTAAGCTAGCTTAGCTAATGGAGGAGTAGAGGAGATGATGTTGGAGATAGGGTTTGGAGGAAGGAGCTGAGGAGAAGTCTGGAGTTGGAGCTGGAGCTGGCTGCTGCTGAAGAGGCTGGCATGGGACTACTCTAGCTGGCTTAGCTTGCTAGTTCTTTGCTAGTTGCTAAGCCAAGCTAAAGTGAGCTAGCTTCTACCAAAATGAGCTGAGGTGAGCTAGGTCTGGTGCTCCCGGGGAGAATCAAGCTGGTTGAGGCAGCTAAGGTAGCTTAGCTCAACTGAGTTGAGCTAAGCTGAGTCCCCGGGAGATGGACTTGAGCTTCCTGAGCTGAGATGAACTCTTCTTCAGCTGGCTGGAGTTGAGTGGAGCTGAATGTAGCTGGATCTGAGCTGGGGTGAACTCCTGTCAACTCAACTGAGATAGCTAGAGCTCCCTGTGAACTAGTGGGAGCTGAGATGAGCTAGACTCAGCTAAGTTGAGCTTGATCTGAGCTGACTTGAGCTAGGGTGAGCTGAGATGAACTCTCTTGAGCTGCCATCCAGCTGAGATTAGCTGAATGGAGCTGGGATGAGCTAACCCTAGTTCAAGTAAGCTAGGTTCCAGCTGCGGTGAGCTGGATCAAGCTGAGGTGAGCTGGATCAAGCTGAGGTGAGCTGGATTAGGCTGAGTTCCAGCTAGTCTGGGCTTCTCCTTCACCATTTGCCTTCTTGAGTGCTAGGGTTTTAGGGATCTGTGCATCTGTACATCCCTAACACTCACAAAAATACATTAAAACGACAATAAAAAATGCAATGCATGCCTATCCTAATTTATGCCTAAATGCAGCCCAAAAACCCGTTTGCGGAGTAAAATCCTAAGAGCTAGGTTTGTTTTAATGCATAAGAATGATGATAAACTGGCGTTTATCATCAAGTTCCGAACACTTCAAATTCCAACGAAAGGAGGGCTCTTGTCCTAGTATTTCCAAACCTAAGGAGTGTCTAGAAGCGTGCCGTGGTGCAAGTGTGTGCATACACCGTCAAAGATTTTGAACTTTGAATCGCACGCCAAGTTTGAAAATCAAATCCTTGGTTTTTAAAATGTCCTTCCTTTAATGAGTCCTTAATCTAAAAAAATATGTGACCACTTGTTAGATTTATTCAGTACAGATTAGGTGGTCTTCGCATTAAATCCCAAATGCAATGCGTGATCAAAAATAGGATGCAAAGTAAGAGAATACGTACCTTGCCTCCAGCGATAATGCAAAAATGCACGCAATGCAGAAAAGTAAATCTAGAGGCTGCTCATATAGACCTAAATGGTTCGTCCTAGGGCAGGCAGCTTCTAGCAGGCAGCTCATTTTTTTTTCTTTTTCTATTTTTTTTAGAACTACTTATGCACAAGCAAATAAAAATAATAATAAAAAAAAACCTAAATCTAAAGAAAAGGGAACAGGCTCCCAAAAATTACCCAACACGGGTCCAAAACAAAATCGGGGAACAAACCCTCAAAATATGCCCTAGAACAAGGGTTTCAAACTAACTGTAATGAAAAATTAAGTCTTCAGTCTTAATTATATTCTAATTAAATTAGCGATTAAATACAATGGTGTCCGTCGCGTCCTCGTCCTTCTCCTCCTTTCAAAATTGCTTGTCCACTTCTCATCTGGCGACGTCAAGGGTCGCCTCTCACAGTAGCTGATTCTTGCACAAATTTTCTCGCACAGAAAAGAAAATAATGAATGGTCAAATCTCTGTGCAATTGAAAAATAATCAAAATAAAATTAGGCGAAATTATTGCGTCTGTTGCCTCCCCGGCAACGGCGCCATTTGACTTGTCGATCTTTCGCTTTTAAGTCGTTTGTAATTTAATGTGGTGGAAAAATTGACTAATCAATTTTTAACAAGAAATAACCAGTCGCAGAGGAGCGGGTCGTATCCACAGGGAGGAAATAATGTACTAAAATTCGCGCCACTTAAAAATGCTTGTTCGTAGTCAATTTGGACAAGAACCAAGCCAAGATTGCCTTTAGATTAAGGTTTAAGCAAGAAACAATGCTGAAATGGCAACTATGAGAAACTACAGGATATTTTCCGCAATGCAGAGTCAATAGAATATGATTAAAATGTGGCAATGGCAGAAAATGTAAATTTTAATTAACGTTTTACTGTAGCAAAACAGGGGAATTTTTCCCCGTTGTCTTGCGCGACGAGGAGCCGATGGCCGGGCGCGGGAAGCTCGGTGGAGGTCCCTTGGATCAAGGGCTTCGAATCGGTGGTGGCGGCGAGTCGCGCGGCATTCGGAGGTGGCCAAACGAGCTCCGGCGGAGGTACTGCAGCCGGCAGCTTGCGCAGCCTGTTGGCGTGAAGTCCGCCGCCTGCTGCTGCTGCGGGGGTGGCTGCTGCCACTGCCGTGGGCACTGCTGCGGCTGGCGTGGGTGGTGGTCTGCAGGCGCGTGGAGATGGCTGAGGTGGTCTGCAGGCGCGGTTGATGGTGGGCGCGGGTGTGCTGCAGGCTGATGGGTGCGGGGAGGGTGGCGTGGGCTGATCTGCAGGCGTGCGCAGGTCTGCAGCCGGTGAGCGGTGGAGGGTGCAGGCGGTCTGGTGGCCGGTTGGAGAGTGTAGGCTGAGGAAGTGGAGGTGAGCGGGTAACTTCAGACGTCTGGGAAATCTCCCAGACGTCTTAAGTTACTGAGAGGGTGGCTGATCAGTAGCTCGGTGGTGGTGGTCTGCGACGACAGCGAGGAAGATGCACGCTAAGGTGCTCACGGTAATGCGGGCGAGCTCCGGATGGCGGTGTGGCCTGTCACACCACACGCCCACGGTGGTGGAGACTCACCGCCATGGTAGAGGCCGGCAGTGTGGAGTGAAAGAGAGAGGTTCTCTCTGCACAGTGGTGGGTCGGTGGCGGAGGCCTCCCGAGCTCGACTGCCTCCCTGCTCCTTTTGTAGTAGCCTGAACAAGTTTGAAATCAGCCGCCGACCAGATCCACCACATCCGCTCCCCCTTGAATGGCTTCATCACTGCAGCAGCCGGGCGTTGGAGCGGCACCCAGCCGTTCTGAAATAAGAAGAATAAAGAAAATAATGTTAAAATATTAGGATTATTTATGTATAGACCCTCAACTTCTATGTTAATGAAAACAATGTACCTAATTGGTTATCTAATTAGATGAATGCTATTCTAAGCTAATTCTAAATGCACTTAAGATATGAATGCAATGTATGGATTATGTAATTAGATTAAAACTTTGAATTAATCTATTTACATCCTAATTTATACTAAATAAATGTTAGAATTAACCTAATGTGTAGGCACTTAAATACTTAAATAGCCCACAACTATGGGCTAATCATTTATCAGCTAAGGAGAAGGTTCTTTCTTTGGCTTACGCCTCCGGTTCCTAGTGTGCTACCCACTCGCGGTCGTTTGACGCTACTCCCCTAGCAAGACATCAGATGGACCAGCAGAAGCAGATTAATCGAAAACAATCTCAGTCTAAGCCCCGAAGAGCGAATCAATCCTCAAGGCCAACGTCTACTCCATTTTAATTAAGCTTGGGATGATTATGCTCTTGGAATGTGATGGGTTCTTTAGATGGGTTGTGCCCATAATGATCAATTCAAATGTGTGTGTGTGCACAACTAGGGTTTGCAAACAAGGTTATTTGATAATGTGTCTTTTAGAGTTTAACCTTATTTAGTAGCTTTTAAGGTTTAATCTTAGGTGTATTCAATCAAGTTCAAGAGAACACTCCAAGTTTTGAAAGCATTGGTGATGATATATTCCTTTAGAAATTAAAAAATAATGTAGAGTGCCTAGTTCAGTCCTAAAGATTAGCCCTAAGTGGCAAGCTACTGATGAATGACTTTTATCTTCAGTGGTGCGACCCAAACAGTTCAATTAATTGGCCTATTGCACCACTTAGCTAAGGCACACAGATGTTTAACCTATTCAGATTTCTACTCACTTATGTGTATTGAGTTGAAGTGTACCGGGTCCACAGGTCAGATCTCGATTAAATGGTAGAATCAAAGTGGAATGGTGCGCCTTAAGTCGAAAGTTGTGGGTGTTTAATGTGTGTCACTTTCAGTAAATCCCACAAGAGAAGAGTATTTTTTTATATATATATGCAGGGATGAGATGGGTGTAGGTGGCAAACAAACAACCAGATCTATCCTAGGGTTTATAAAAAGCACCTAAGTTGATTTGGGTTTGAGTTATTAGTGTGGTGAAATGAAATCTAGGGTGTGGGTGGTGGGGGAAAACTTACAAATGTCTCTACTCGCACTTTACTCCAATCTACCGCCTTCAGCTCCTCGACCGGGTTCCTGCAAGACAATAAATCGAAGAAGAAAGATAAGTTAGAAAAATGTGTAAGTAATGCGGGAAAATGCAAAAAAACCAAAGAGCGTTGCCTCCCCGGCAACAGCACCAAAATGCTTGCGGTGGATTCGCAAGCGAAAAGGGTTTGGGTTTGGAAAACTCGTCGTCATAGTTCGATTCGCATGAAAATATGTCGATCAGATAAACTTTATAACCGAAACTCGAAAAGTGAGTCCCAGGTTGAATACGAGAAGGTGAACGTTTGGCTTGAAAAATACGCGTTTCGCTTTCATTTGTTTTTGTCATTTTTGTCTTTTCTAATTTTTTTGGTATTTTTAGCAAGCAAGAGATTAGGTCGATGCATTCTTATCTAACTAATCTACTTGGAAAATATAAGAGAGAGAGAGAGAGACAGAAATGGTCACATATATCTCAACAAGTGTTTCTACAACTATGAAAGTGGGGAAAACTACATTAGAAAGCAGTAAAGATAGATGGAGATGAGAAGAATCTCCCTCAATGGTCGCTTGGAGGATGACTCACTTTGACGTCGCCTGGAGGAAGGTGGTGAGGAGCGGGACGAAAGAGGATGAAGCTGGAGGACGGTGGGCGGGGTAGGACGGCGTCACAACGAGGATCTTCTTCCCAAAGGGAGGTGAGACGACGGTCGCGGGATGCTCCACGAATGGGGATGAGAGGCAGGAATAAATGTTTGTTTTCTACTCTAGAGGAGCATCCCAAGCTTGGGACAAGCTCTCTCTAGAGCCTTAGAGGTGGTGAGGAGAAGGGAAGAGATGAAGAAAAATAGGAGTAGGGATCCTTTTATAGTGGAGGAAAGAATCAAATTCATATACAGCACATTTAGTGACAGTCATAAACGTTGCTGAAGATCCGCCGCAAATGTCACTAAAGATAGCCCACACGCCCACCAACTGCTGCACTGGCGCGTGCTCCTCACGCCCGTGTTGTGAGCCTCTGAGTACGCACCCATGCACGCCCGCTGTGTTGCCGCGCATGCTTGCCTCCGCATGTGTGAGCATGCGCACCCGCGCTGCTATGCCTGTGTGGTGGCACGTGCGTGCACATGGGCGGCCTGGGTTGTACCATGTGGCGCGATCTGGGCCGTCTATCTTCTTTCTATTGCAGAGGGTGCCACGGTGCTCGGTTCGAGATGATTCTCACATTGTAACACTACGATCATCGCTCCGGATTCATCCGTATGGTAAGATTTTTCATTCGAAGGCTGTAAGGATGTCGCATTTTCCCCCTAGCCATTGATCTTCTTCGGACATCATATGGTGCTACGGGATTCTGATGTAGATGATTTCGGAGGCGTTAGACTCCGATCGTCATCCTGATCAGATCCGTACGGTCAGATCGTCCATCCAAGGTCATGAAATAAATCTCCTTCCCTCCTGGCCATAAAACGAACGTAATTAACCTAAAATATATACAACTACTCTAAATGCAGGATGATACATGCTATGCAATATTTATAACATGAAATGCAAATTTAAGCCTAGGAACATGCATGAATAGGCATTTTAACCTAATTAAATGTGTCTACATCAAGAAGATACCTGATCATTTGAACCGCCTCAAGAACCCCAAATCAATTCCTAAAGCTCAAGTGAGCTTGAGGAATTTGAGGAACCCTTTCCTAAAAGATCGAGGCCAATCATGCTTGATTCATTGATTTAGAGCTCGAATTTGATCTCTATAAAAAGACCCTAAGATCCTAATGTGCCTTTCAGCCAAGTTTCAATTGGATTTCATCTTCTTTCTTCTCCAGACTCCACGACTTCGACTTTGGCGAGCCTTCACCAACCACCTCATCGAGCCGTCCAATGGTTAAATTGACCGGTTCACCTTCGTCCTCTCTTCTCTGTGACCGAGACCAGCCAAAGTCCAGCTGTCCCTGACCTCTCCTTCCTCATCGTCATCTCGCCGTATTGCTCATCTTCTTCGCGTCTGGCCAGTCAACGTCGGACGCCTCTGTCCTCTCACCATCAAAGCCTCCCTAAACTCCTCCTATCCTTCTGTAAGTCACTTCTACCAACTTAGATCTTAGGATCGACTGCTGACCACCGCACTCCCCCACCGTCTTCCTCATCACTAATACAAACTTTGGTGAGCTTGTGCTGGTGCTACTCCTCATCAAACTCCGTGCCACCACCTCTAAAAGCTTTGCCACACCTTCACCTTCAAAGGCCCTCAACTAATTTCACAAAATCACCACCCAATCTCTCTACCAAACAACCCACCACAGCACCTCCTTCTCCAACTTCACCACACAGCCACACACGCTTGCACCAAATCACGACCACTACTCCACTCGCTATGATCCTGCGAAACTTCTGAGCTAATTTGACGAGGTCGCTAATTAGAATACCATCATAGGCCCTAATTAGCTACTTTTAGTAAGGATTGAAAGATAAATGCTCCTATATAACCATTTGAGGTTTACAACTCCACATTATTCTATTTTGAGAAGAGAACAAGAAAGTTGGGTTAATTATGTAATTTGAACAGTATATCATGAACACAGAATAGCCATGGGGTTTTTTAGGGGCTAACTGAAGGTCAAATGAGCATTAAAGACTACTAAGTGGGTCTATGCAAATAGAAACGGGGTTTCACGCATTTCAAGAACCAAAATGACACCCTAAATCCTAATTTCAGACCTGTTTAAATTACAAAGGTTTTGGTCTAAATTCATATAAATCTCATAAAATTCATTAAGAAATATTCTTTGAGGTTTAGTATCCTTGATTTGACCATTTGGACCTATTTTGACCTTAAACAAAGTCATAGACATATTTCTACCCTAATTTAGGTTTTTATGCAAATTTCCCAGATAAACTTGGTCAAAAGTGAAATTCGACTTCATCATTAGATTCCTTGGTCCCAAATTAGGTTGGTACCAAAATTTGGGTCCAATTAGAGTCCATATTGACCAAGTTTGCATTTTAATCCATTTAAACTCTATTTTTCACACCTAAGCCCCTAGCTTTTGAAATCTTTACATTTAGCCCCCTAACTTCTCATCATTTTCCTTAAAACGGTCCCTACATCCATTAACAGTGTGAACCCAGACACATCGACCATCAATCTGGGATTTCTCCTTGATTTCTCGACCAATTCCTTCCAAAATTAGAAGGAATGATCTTAAGAGAATCCACAATCATCTGAACCTTATCTTGGATCCCAATTCTCGTCCAGGAGCTCATGTGAACTCCTCAAGATCAAGGATTTTCTTCCCTAAAAATCCAATCTCCTTGAGCTTGTTTCCAAGCTTGGAGCAAGCCCTAAGACCTTTAAAAGGCCCCCCTCGCAAGGCCTCGCTCCTTTGCGAGTTTTTAGCCTAGAATAGCCCTTCTTCTTCTACCTCTGGCCTACTCCAGACTCATCTCCGGCGACCCTCCTCCTCCAGCCTCTTCGCTTGCTACCACGTACTATAGGTAGTAGATCCTTTCTCTTCGTCGTCCACACCTCGCCATACCTGGAGGGGCTTCTTCGCCCTTCAAACGTCGTCATTCCTCTCTGTTAAGACCTGAGGCACCAAGACCGCTTTAAGACGTCTAGGAGTTGGCCCAGACGTCTGAACAGACGTCTGGACGCCTTCCTAGACGTCTTGAAATTAATTTTGCGTGCATACAGGAGCGAATCTGCGCGCAGGCGCGTGCAGATTGACTTCCCAGCCGCCCTCTTCTCTTTCTTTCTTCCCCCGCCGACTTGCAGAGATCCCCTTGTGCCTACATATACCCTCCTCTCCTTCACGCCACCCCACTCCCTTCCACCCATCTTCTCCTTCTCCCTGCTAATGAGAGAGAGTGGCAGAGCGGCTGCTGCGAGCTTGTGGGGAGAGAAGCTGCTACGAGAGGAAGTAGAAGCTCGACCGTGAAGGTGCGAGCTTGCCGGGGATGCTAGAGCCGACCGATGGGAGGACGGTGAGCGTGGGGTAGCGCGAAGGAGCTGCTGCAGCTCGAGCAGCAGGCGGATAGGGCGCGACGCGGTCGTGCGTTGCGGGCGGAGAGCGGATCGGTCTCTGCTTCTGGAAAATTTTTCAGAATCAGACGTCTGGAATTACGTCCAGACGACGCCGAAGACGTCTGCAGGACGGTCTAGACGTCTAACAAGTAAGATATTTCTTGCCTTCTCTTTCTTTCACGTGTACGGCCATGCAGCCGTCCGCTACGATTTCTTTTGCGTTTCATTGTACTGAGAGCAGGAGTGTGTGCGCAAGTTCTGCTCGGGAGGGCACGAGGCCTCGCCATCCCACGAGAATCAGATGTCTGGCTACAATGCCAGACGACGGAGAGAACCTCCAGACGTCCGGGGTGACAATCGGACGTCTGGAAACCAAGGCCAAACGTCCCAGTAGGCTTCTGGACGTCTGAAGGACTGCGTAGACTGAGGTACGACCTAATCCACCTTTTAAGACATCTGGAAGAGGTTCCAAACGTCTGATTTTGGACAGATTGTCGTTTTTGACCTGTTTAGGGCCCGTTCGGAGTCCGTTTTCCGAGTTTCAAGTTGCGTTCTTTCTAGAATTAATTCCCCTATTCGTTTACGGTAATTGTATACTATTTTGAGAAACTCCTTGTGATTGATCCTTGTGTTAGGACCTCGTTCCGTTGCAGTCTTGGGAATTGCGGAGGCGCATGGGATTACCGACCACGCCCCAGTACTCCCGATTTCGCTGGTAGAGTGGCCCTTTAATTTATTTAACAAAATTTGTACAATTATGAAACAATTAATAGAGTCTAGGGCATTGCATGAACCCTAGGACTGAGAAATTAGATTGAATGATAGATCCTATGGCATTGCATGAATTCTAGGACTGGAAAACTAGATTGAATGATAGATCCTAGGGTACGGCATGAATCCTAGGACTGGAAAACTAGTTGAATATACAACCATTGCAGTCTTGGAAAAGTAGAAAGGAAAAGATAACTGCCTGTAAATTGGTTAACAGCTGCCTGTTATGAATGAATAAGTATGACTGAGAACATGGATTGTATGAACGTAAAGCTGGAACGGTGAAACTTAAATTGGCTGAATTAAAAGAGCTTGAACCCTACGGGGAATTAGGAGTAGAACTCCTGGAAAGGGAATGGAATAGAATTGGGGAAATGAGCTGGCCCTTGAGTACGGAGTACCAAGGAGAGCGACTGTCCCCCTGTTTAGTGCAAAGCGGAGCTAGCCGCCCCAGGGACCCGGGGTTAGGACTGGCCACTCTGTACCGACTTTTGGCCCTCATGTAAATAGTATCGAGGAGAGCTACTAGTGTAGGGAGAGCACTAGCTGCCCCACAGGCCCCGGGGTTCTGCTAGCTCTCCTACACCGACTTGTTAGGCCCATTAGGCAAACCAGGGTATTCAGGCGAGGGTGCGCGGACTGTGGAGGGGCGAGACCCCTGTTTGGTTACTGTGGAGGGGCTAGACCCCTGTTACTGAGAGGGCTCTGCCCTATACTGGTTCCGTGCTGTGCTTTGGGTGCACCCGTTAACGGAAACGACTAACCGCGTGCCAGTGCGAGGTAGCTAACCGAGCGTTTATCGCGCGTGCCGTAGTCACCGTTACGTCTGACAGTAACCTTGGGGTGGTTGACTGAGGGAGGACCACCACGGGGGACTCTCCCGGCCAGGAGAGCACCACATGTTACTTCTACTTTTCAGGAAAGACTGCAATCAAGATCGTTCCCACGAGGAACATTCAAGATCAAGAGAAGGATCTGAGAAGTAAATCAATAGTGAATAAATGGAAAAGTATAAAAGAAGAAAGTAAAAATATAACAACTACTGTCCACTCTACTGCTTCTTCTAGCTTATAGTTGCCACTCTACTCAGCGTTTCGCTGACATGTCACTCTTGTTACCTTTTCAGGACCAGGTGTTGAGCATCCAGAGTCAGCGGCTGCAGAGGACGCTGGGCCTAGTAGGGTCCAGTAGGGTTACCTGTAGTACTTTCTATACTTTTCTTCCACTGTAGTGAGTAGTTTTCTTTGTTACTCCCTGTACTTTCTTTATCAAAAACTTTATGTTATGTACATGTTTATTTCCCTTCTGTTGTGGTGGTGTATACTGTAGTATTTCCTTTTCTTACTACTGTATTTTGTTACTACTAGTTATATTCATGGTGAATGTGGTTTATTTTACTTCTCTTTTGGTTACTTCCTCGTTGGATGACTAGGTCTTGGGATTAGTCGAGTCGGTCTGATTCTCGTGTCTCGTAGGGATTCGGGAATCGGGTCGTTACACTTCTCTAGAGCTTCCTTCGTCTCTGGTGCCGGCCAATCATAGTCAGCATCGCCTCTGCCCTCTCATCGTCTGCAACTTTCTCCCTTCAACTCCTCACCTTCCCCTGACCCTACTCACACACTTACACTCCACATTCGCATGGTCACACAACTGCCTCATAGTCATCTTCCCCAGCTCTGGCCGCACTCCGGCAAGCACGCATGCCCGCTCCACTGCATCAACCGTCTCGCCACCGCTCGCAGAAGCATCACCGTGACCTCACAAACGAAAACCCCAACAAAATTGGGGCTATTGACCACCTAAACCTCCCACCAAACACCACCACCTTCGTTCACCTTGTTTGACATCGCCACACACAAACACCCCTCCTCACAGCACGCCATGAGCACCATTGTGTTCTTTAGAACACGGCGAATCTCCTAAGCATACTGATTGGGGCATTTTAGCACGTGTTTTGTATTTTAGGTGCCCACCAGAGCACCGTCGCCGCCACCGCCTTCTCCGAACTCCGCTGCAGTTCTTCGACCGTGTTCTTTGTCGCTACCACTCCCAGGTGCTGTGGCCGAGCTCCAGGTTCCTTCCCAGGTAGCCAATTGAAGTTGCCAGCTATGAATTCGACCTCAATTAGAGGCTTCGTTTCTCGCTGTTGCTGTGCGAAGAAGACTATGTGGGATAGTCCCACATTGTAGAGTGAGGGGCTCTTCTCAGCATACAAAAGCAAAAAGTCGCATAGGTTGTTCACCTTCGTATCATTGGGGCCAGGTCCCTACCCTCACACGCCCCTGCACATGACTTCACACACGCCTGTCCATGCCTTCGCCCACGCTCATGCCTCGTGGGTCTGGGTGGTGGATCCATGTACCCGCTACCCGAGTCTGGTCCGTTCTGAGCTTGGAAGAAAAGAAAGAGAATCTGAGAGAGCGGGGGGCGAGCTTTGTTGCCTTGGGATTTGAGCCCTCCCCTCTCTCGATACTTAGCCTCTGCGGGCTTTGTGTGAGGCCCTTGAGCCTTCATTGCTGCTACTATGCCTCTTCTGAGGCTTGAAGGAGAGGAGCCCTTGTGCTTCTTCTGTGGTGCTATGCCTCTTCTGTTAAGGCGTCTGAAGCCTATGGTTGACGTCTTAGGCATTCTGCTAGTTATTGTTGGAATATTTGAATAACTTGATTAACGTGGATTATTGATTATGGTTTACTGTTCAAATATTTGAGTTGATTAAGAGCTTAACATTGAGGGTTAATTTGGTGATTTAAATCATCATTTTAACACAATCTTTTTGCACTAATACTATATTCTTCATTGAAATATTATTCTTTGTATTTTTGATTTCAATTGCATATATTTCTTGTTAAATTGTGATTGGTGAATTGAATTGCATAATTGCTCCCTGCGAATGACCTCAAACTCCACTTTTGATTCTCAGATTACAAATTTAAATGTTTTGAGCGATCTTGTCAACTATACTGCGACGTATATCTTAAACATCAACGATTTCACGTAAATAGCTATGAGGCCATATTTTGTTCCTCAGGTACACGCCGAACATCCACCACTGCCTTCATCTTTGTCGACCTCATCTGTCTATCTCCAGCCATCATCCGACCGGCTGCTACCCTCAATCAAAGCGGACCCAACTCCTGAAGCCTTCCAGATCCTCAATCGAAGCCACCAACAGCAGCAATTGCCTCAGTTCGATGAGCACTTCAACTGCTGTGTGCAAGAGAGGAGGCAGCTATCATAGCCCCACATCGTGTGGGAATAGTCTAAAGAGGTGCATAAAAGGGATTCGCCACATATGCTCTTTGCCTCAATACACGGGGTGAGGTCCCCACTCACGTGCGCACTCCTCATCCGCTACACCTCGCCGGTGGGTCTGGACCCCTGTACATGACCCGATTACTCAGTACTGTTCATCTAGGTTTGAAATGGAGAGAGAAAGAGATTTGAGGACAAGGGAGGGGGGTTTTGCACTGTAGAGCATTAGGGGCATGCATACACACCCAACACTTTGAGAAGTTCTAATCTCCAGTGACCTTGTGTTATGCGTGTGCCTTATGTTGCTATGGCTTAGCAACTTTAAGTTGTCTACGCCTTATGCTCAACCTTAGTTTTGATCACTGTTGAGATATTTACATGCTTGGATCAAACTTGGATTAGTGGTTAAGGAGCCCTATTGAAATATTTGACACTTTAGTATTGTGGGGATTAGTGCTTAATTGTAGGGTTAATTTGGTGGTTTCAACCACCATTTTTAGCTCTTTCTTTTTACATTTTTATCCCTAACATTTAAGATACATTATTGCTTCATTATTGAATATCATTTTGTTTGATTGATTCACTTGCATTACTTTCTAATGAATATTGTGATTAGTGAATTGATTTGTTACTTGCTCCCTGTGAATGACCTCAGAACTCACATTTATTTTCTTGAGCATTATAAATTAAAATGTTGCATTGATTTTCATCGCTATACTACAATATAATCTTTTTATGATGATTTTCGGTGCAACACTCTTCTGCAAGACCAAGTCTCCTTCAGAAAATGCTTGCTTGCGGACCTGCCTATTGTAGACGGCTGTTGTTACTTCCTTGTGCTTGAGCGACGCTTCTGAGGGTTTATCCCTTAGTTCATCCATGAGGTCTAAGGCCAGGCTGACTTGGTCATCATTGGTGGCAGGACCATAGAGTTGTGTCTGATAGGTGGGGAAGATTATCTCTATTGGTAGTGGGGCTTCCATGTTGCTCACAAGGTTGAATGGTGTGTGGCCTGTGGAAGTCCTCTGGTAGGTCCTGTAGCCCCATAATACGTCCGGTAGCTCATTCACCCATCTTCCTTTGGATGAATCCATTCGACGTTTCAGCGCTGAAATAATGGTGCGGTTGGTTACCTCCGCTTGCCCATTTGCTTGAAGGTGGCCTATGAACATGAAGCACAAGTGGATGTCCCAGCTGATGCAAAATTCTTCGAATTTTTTGCAGGCAAACTGGGTACCATCGTCTGTGATAATGTATTGAGGTACCCCATACTGAGCTGTGATGTTATTTCAGACAAACGAGACTACTCTATCAGCTATTGGGCTGGCCACGGCCTTAGCTTCGACCCATTTGGAGAAATAATCGACCACCACTAATATGAACCGCTTTTGAGCCGGGGCTAGCGAGAAAGGGCCAATGAAGTCCATGCCCCATTTTGCAAAGGGGATGGACAACATAACAGACACTAACTTTCCAGGCGGCAAGTGGTGCAAGGTAGAAAATCGTTGGCACTTATCACACTTGCGCACAAAGTCTTTGCATCACTGCTTTATTTGGGGCCAAATGTACCCTACCTGGAATAGCCTGGCCAAGAGCACCTTGTACCCTTTACGATTCCCGCATATATCTCCATGGGCTTCTTGAAGGACCTGTAACACCTCTTCCTTTGTAAGGCAACGTAACAAGGGGTGGAATACCCCTGCTTATACAGTTGCTCCTCTATTAAGGTTTACCTAGAGGCCTTCAGGCGAAATGCCTTAGACCGAGGTTCCCTTGGGGCTAACTCGCCAGAGTTCAAGTAGGTGATGATAGGTGTTATTGATGTAAGCACATTTACACTACTTAAGATGTCTATTTATGCATGTTCTTAAGCATAGGATTGCATTGCATGCATAAATATTGCATAACATGCATCATCTTGCATTTAGAGTAGTTTAAATAAAATGGAGGTTAATTGTCTCCTTTTATGTGCTTGAACAGGGCAAACATTTTATCGAGGCCTCGGATCGAAGATCCAACCGTATGGATGTGATCAGGGTGACGATTGGAGTTCAACGACTCCAAGATCGCCCTAATTAGGCATCCGTAGCATCAGATAGTAATCAGGGAACCCTAGAAGATCAAGGGACAGGATGATGTAAATCCGCACTTCAAATGACAAATCCAACCGCATGGAAGAATTCGGTCGACAATTGAAGCCTAACGACGCAAAAATCGAGTCAATCCGATATCCGTGGCACCATCTACAACATCCAGAAGATGGACGGCCAAGATGGTGCCACATGGCGCCATCTCGACCGCCCAAATGCTCGCATGCAACCATTGAAGCCTCCGCATCCGCCCTCTCTCCGCCGTTGGATCTCGATCCAATGGCCGTGGACAGCCGCACCTAAAAGCATCCGCTCGACCATCTGTGCCCCGTAGCGTAGCGGTCGAAGGCGCTATAGTAAGCAGCGGTTGCGGGTTCGAGCCGCAGCGAAGGGGAGAAGGGCGCGGGCGAGCGAGTGCAGGCGTGCGTTGGATCATGATCGCGCATCTCAGATCTTCCAATAGCGGCCACGCGCTGTTTCACGTGAGGTGGGAACGCGCCATCACACGCGTTGGGGCGGGCGTGCAGCGAGCAGGGGAGGCGCATTCACAGCCGTCCGATCTCGCGATCGGACAGCTCTGGATGGATGAACGTGCAGCGGGTGTTGAGAGTGGGCAGCTGAGGAGGCGCACGTGGGGAGCACCCACTACGCCCACGTTGGGGCTTTGGCGACGGTTTTATCCGTCATTAAAGATCCCTTATTTAATGTTTTATAGATGTAATGACTAATTTGCCCCCACTCCTTACAACTATAAAAGGAGACCCCCTCCACACGAAATTGTCATCCCTTCCTTCTTTTATCAACCTCACCAAAGCTCAAGAGAAGCTTGTCCCACACCTAGGATGCTTCTCGTGAGATAAAGTCCAAATTTTCGTCCCCCTTCGAAAGTGGATCCTACGACGACAACGGTGTGCTGCTCCGTTTCTGTTCTTCTACTTAGTCCTCCTTCGTCCTGCTCCGTCATCCTTCGTCCAGGCGTCGTCCCGTCCAACGCATCCTCCAAGCGACCGTCGAGGAGGATATCTGATGTAAACACATTTACACTACTTAAAATGTCTATTTATGCATGTTCTTAAGCATAGGATTGCATTTCATGATATAAATATTGCATAACATGCATCATCTTGCATTTAGAGTAGTTTGAATAAAATTGAGGTTAATTATCCCCTTTTAAGTGCTTGGATAGGGCAAACATTTTATCGGGGCCTCGGATCAAAGATCCAACCGTATGGATGTGATCAGGGCGACGATTGGAGTTCAACGACTCCAAGATCTCCCTAATCAAGCATCCGTAGCATCAGATAGTGACCGGGGAACCCTAGAAGATCAAGGGCCAGGATGGTGAAGATCCGCACTTCAGATGACAAATCCGACCGCACGGATGAATTCGGATCGACGATCGCAGCCCAACGACACAAAAATCAAGTCAATCCGACATCCGTGGCACCATCTACAACTTCCAAAAGATGGATGGCCGAGATGGCGCCACGTGGTGCCATCTCGGCCATCCATCTTTTGGAAGTTGTCCGGCCGCCCAAACGGCCGCACACATTCTACGAAGGCCCCGCACCCGCTCGCTCTCCGCGGTTGGATCTTGATCCAACGACTGTGGTCCGCCCCGCTTAAAAGCGTCCGCTCGACCATCCGCGTCCCGTAGCGTAGCGGTCGAGCGCGCTTACGCGACCGGCGGGCGCGGGTTCGAGCCACAGCAGAGGGTTGGAGGCGCGGGCGATTGGGTGCGGGCGGGCGTTGGATCGCGATCGGATGGCCGCGCACGCCCAATAGCTTTCAGGAGCGATTGAATGCGCGGCGTCACGCGCGATCGCACGTGCCAGGCGGGCGCAGCGGGCGGAGATGCATCTTAAGCCGTCTGATCTCGCGATCGGACGGCTGAGAATCAAAGTGCATGCGATGGTGTTGAGTGCGCGGGAAGCTGAAGCGACGCGCGTTGGCGCGGAAGCTACGCCCACTTTGGGGGCTTTAGTAACGAATTTATCTGTCACTAAAAACCCCTCATTTATTATTTTGAATTTGTAATGTCCATTTTGCCCCCACTCCTTCCAACTATAAAAGGGTACCCCCTCCATACGAAATTCTCATCCCTTCCTTCTCCTCTCTACCCCTCCAAAGCTCAAGAGAAGCTTCTCCCACACCCAGGATGCTTCTCGCGAGATAAAGTCCAAATTTTCGTTCCCCTTCGGAAGTGGATCCCACAACGACGACAGCATGATGCTTCGTCCTCCTTCGTCCTGCTTCATTCCCCTTCGTCCAAGTGTCGTCCCGTCCGGATCATCCTCTAAGCAACCGTCGAGGAGGATTTCTCTCTCCCTATTCTCTTTACTGCTTTCTAGTATAGATTTACTGCTTTCTAGTGTAGTTTTGCTCGTCCTCCAAGCAATCATCGAGGAGGATATTTCTCCCTCCATTCTTTTAATACTTTCTAGAGTAAAATTTATTGCTTTCTAGTTTAATTGTTTTATGCTTTCTAGTTGTAATGAACAATCTCCTCAATAATAAATTCCTTGTTTATTCCACATCTCATTTTGATTTCTCTGTGTAATATTCTCTTTCTCTCTTACTCTCTCTCTCTCTTCTATTTATTGTAAATAATTAGATAGTTTTAAATTGAATTATTCCGTGACAAATAAAAAGAAACGCATAGTTTTTAAATCAAACGTCTGCCTCCCTGTGTTCGACCTGGAATTTTCATTTTGGTATAAATTTTATTTGTTGAACACGAATTCTTCGCTTTCAAACTACAGCGACAGGTTTTCTAAAATCGAACACGTTAGCGTAGCGATTCGTATATGTTCAACATTTTGGCGCCGTTGCCGGGGAGGCGACACTCTTTGCTTTCTCTTTGCGTTTTCTAACTTACAAATCATTTACCTCACTTTTCTCATTTCTTATTGTGATTGCAAGTACTCTTTCGAGACAGGCAAAAGCGGTAGATCGGAGTAAAATGATGTAGAAGGTTTTGTGAGTTATCCCCCACCCCCCACCCATAAGATTTCATTCCACAACATAATAATTCAAACATCAATCAACCTAGGTGCTTTTATAAACTATAAGGTTAGATTGTTTGTTGTTTGACACCCATACTCACCCCAACCCCCACATTAAAAAAAGAAAAAAAATTTAAAAAATCTCAAAGAGGTACACAACCTCATCTGATTTTCAAACTCAACTGGTAAACTGACCTCAGGAACCGGTACACACATTCAAACACATAATTGAGTAAAAATCAGATTAGGTAATCATTTGTGTGCCTAATTAAGTGCTGCATTCGGCCAATTGTTTGAGTTGTTTGGGCTGCACCACTTCAAATAAAATCAACTCATCAAGTAGCTGCCAATTAGGTTTAACTCTTAAGAATTTACCAGGCACTCCACATTCTTTTTAAGCTTCAAAGGAAAATATTTTCACCCGTGCTTGTAAAACTTGGTGTGCCAATGAAACTTGTTTGAAAATACCTAAAGTTGAATCCTAAAAGCTACTAAGCAAGATTTGAACCTTAAAATTCACCACATCAAAAACAATCTTGCTTGAAAACCACTGGTTGTGCACGCACACACAAATCAATCAATCATTAAGGGCACAACCTACTTAAAGGGCCCATCACATTCCAAAGCACATTCAAACCTAGCCCTACATAAAATAGAGTAGACGTTGGCTTTAAGGATTGAACTCGCTCTTCAGAACTAAGAATGAGATTATTTTCGATTAGTCTGTTTCTACTGTTCAATCTGATGTCTAGCTAGGGGAGTAGAGTTAAACGATCGCGGCTGGGGGGTACACTAGGAACCGGAGGCGCAAGCCGAAGAAGAACCTTCTCCCCAGTCCCTCCTTCTAACTGGTTGGATTGAACAGACAGAAGTAGATCAAATCGTACCTTTATCTCAAGACAGGTTTTGGGAGTTTGTAGGTCTGTAGGCTAACCCATTTAAGGACAGGTTTGATTATTTGTATTGCAGGGCACCTTTCTTCTTCCCGTGTCTCATGAATCCTTCCACATATTTCACTCATTCCCGCTCTTTCCCTCCTGTTGTGAATTATCCTCAACATGACGATTATCCCAACTCGTACTATAATCAACCATCAGTTAGTTAGGATAATTCGGATTGGGGATACAATTCCGGACCCCCGTGTTTAGGGTCTAACCCTGAACACTTTGATTCTGATTTCTATCCTTCTCAGAGCTACATCAATTATAGATCGTCTTCCTTTCATGAACAGCCTAATACAATCTATAATCAAGAAGGATATATCAATCCTTACCCATCCTCTGATTTCACTGCCTTTAGGTCATCACCATCTTTTCAACAATCTGAAATGACCTATTATCAGGAAGGGTATAACGAATCTCAATTCGTTAATTCCCCTGCATTGAGCCCAAACCCGCCCAACCCTGAACCAACTCATTTGTTTCAGGTTAACCAGGTTCAAGATAAGGTTCTGGCTAACTTGAGGAATATCATTCAATCTTTAGAAGTTCAGCCAATACCTTGCATTGAGAGATTGGAGCCCTTGATTGAAATGATTGATGATTTAAACAAGTCTTTGTTGGATTGGCTCCAGGATGTTAAGGATAAGAACCCGGGTGAGTTTCTACTTGGGAAATTAGCGAAATTGAGGATGAGATTCGTGGTTGCTTTGATTCAATCTTGGAATAATTCCTAGGATGAACGCTCTTCAGGAAAGCCAATGACAGAACCCGCTCAGGCACCTATTGGGGGGGACACGTGTTAAGAGGCTGACCAGATTGAATTAAAGCAATCAATTAAGGATGATCTGATTTCTTCACCTGAGATCCCTAAGCCGGGTTACGAGGAAACGTATGTCTCTGGGGAACACAAAGTGACAACTGATTTTGGGACATACATTGATACGGATCCTGATGGTGAAGATTCAAGTTGCAAAGTCTCACGTGAGTTTTCTGAACACGATTTCTGTGAGACGATTGGGCCTGAGGAATCAGATAGATCATTTGATAGACCAATAACTGAGTAAACTGATCTTATTAGGGCACACATTACGGATCCAAAATCGCATTTTCTGGAGGAATCAATTCAATGTCCTGATTATCAGTTACACCCTATTGAGCTTATTGATGATTCTAATTCTGAGATAATTAGACCCAAGTCAATTTTGATTCTGCCACATCATTTAGACTTGGAGATTTCAGACGGGGTGATGAATATACAAGAGGTCCTGGAATTTGATATGCTGAATGAGGAGGATAGGAGTTGGGAAGTTCTGATTTGGGAAGTTAATTTTAGAGGAAATAGAAGATTGAGTCGAAGGGTTCCTTTTAAGCTGAAACCATTAAATCAGAACACTTACGACATTTGTTTCGAGGATGTCAAACTCAAGCACACACTCAATGATTATCCTTTTGAGCTTCAATTCTCTGTAACCCGACTTTTTGGTCTTAGGTTGCATCCTCATAAATCGCAGGCCCGACCCCGCTTGCATTCTGATTTTAGGTTTTGGGTAATTTTTATCTAGAACCTAAGATATTCTCGATTATGGGGTGTGGGTCTGCACCACAATCTGGTCCACATCTGTGGACCTCTGTTGACAGGTCGGAGGATTCTTCTGTTTATTTTAATTCTGACCTACACTTGTGAATTTTCCATTTCTTTCCTTGTATTGTGTGCCTAGCAGAGGGCACTAAACTCAGCATATATACAGTTTTTCTTAGTTTTCATCTCGGAGCGGACCTGACATTCATGCAATTCAGGTGCTTTCTTCGCTTTTCCACTCTATTTTATGTCTTTTTAATATAATGAGGACATTGCATTAGATAGGCATGGGGGGTGGATATTCATCTCTGAATTCATTCGTCAGCTCCGTAGATTTGTTTTATTTTCTTTTATATATATATATATATCAGAATTAGGAAAGAGAATTTGGGTTTAAGAAAATGTTCAATCTTAGGAAATACTACATTAAGATCTGAACACAAAGACCCTTCAGTTCTTTGGACTTAATTAGCCTGTGTATCCACTAAAATGTGGATTTATCTTTGAGTCCTCGCCATCTTAATTCTATTATAATTGGAATAAATAAGTTTGGGTGATAAGTACACGACTTATCAACCCGCCCGCTGATTTGAGGGAATTTTGAGTTTTAAGCATCTACACACTTTCTTTGCACTGACTCGTTGTTCGGCGATTCTAACGGAATTTGGGTAGCTAATGAACCTTCTAGGGTGATATGGCTAGCAAGTTATCGTAGGTAACAGCACATAGGTAGGTTTTCCAGAGCCCAATCACTGGACCTTTCTCTTTTTGCTGCCTTTAGGAAAATCTTAAACCAGGGAAGCCACCTACTTAAAAAAAAAAAGGAGAAAAGAACAAAAAGAAATAAGCCACACTTCGCCGCACGAGTATGGCTGGCAAGTTGTCGGTGGTAACAACTCATCGACCGGTTGTCTAGAACCCAGTTCAGAAAATGCACTAAAAATTCCCAAAACACTTAGGAAGAAGTGGAGAAGTAGAATAAACCGGGGAGATATACACTGGATTCACCCTTGTGTTGACCCCATAAAAAATAAAAGTTGGGAGAAAGCTACCAGTTGTAAAGGTACACCTTTAGGCAGAATTCTTTTTGAGGTCACCTAGAGGCGTAGAAATCCGAAGTCCATTTTAATTGCCCGTCAACGAGTCTATCACAATCACAATAAGATGCTTAAAACTTAGTGTTCTCATCAAATCTTGGGTGAGTTGAATGGCCGTAGAAAGCCACTCTTAAACTCTAAAATTTGAAAATCCAAAAAAAAAAAAAAAGAAAAGAGTAAAAAGAGAAAAAGATATTTTTCTTTAAATAAGGCGAGAGCTTGAGGCAGTCTGCATTTTGGCTGATACCCAGGCGCCGTTGTGTCATTGAAAGTTCAGTTCCTAAGTAGACAATTTCTTAATGATTGAAAATAACTCAGGTCCAAATAATCTAACCTAATTCTTTTATAAATAGCATATAGTTTTTACTAGGGACTAGGAAAAGATAGGCATGGGGGTATGATGTAAACACATTTACACTACTTAATATGTCTATTTATGCATGTTCTTAAGCATAGGATTGCATTTCATGATATAAATACTGCATAACATGCATCATCTTGCATTTAGAGTAGTTTGAATAAAATGGAGGTTAATTGTCTCCTTTTATGTGCTTGGACAGGGAAAAAATTTTATCGGGGCCTCGGATCAAAGATCCAACAATATGGATGTGATCAGGGCGACGATTGGAGTTCAACGACTCCAAGATCGCCCTAATCAGGCATCCGTAGCATCAGATAGTGACCGGGGAACCCTAGAAGATCAAGGGCCAGGATGGTGAAGATCCGCACTTCAGATGACAAATCCGACCGCACGGATGAATTCGGATCGACGATCGCAACCCAACGACACAAAAATCAAGTCAATCCGACATCGTGGCACCATCTACAACTTCCAGAAGATGGATGGCCAAGATGGCACCACGTGGCGCCATCTCGGTCGCCCAAACGGCCGCACGCATTCTACGAGGGGCCCGCACTCGCTTGCTCTCTACCGTTGGATCTTGATCCAACGGCTGTGGTCGGCTGCGCTTAAAAGCATCCACTCGACCATCCGCGCCCCATAGCTCAGCGGTCGAGCGCGCTTACGCGACCGACGGGCGCGGGTTCGAGCCGCAGCAGAGGGCTAGAGGCGCGAGCGATTGGGCACGGGCGGGCGTTGGATCGCGATCGGATGGCCGCACGCCCCCAATAGCGTTCACGTGCAATTGAACGCGCGGCGTCACGCGCGATCGCACATGCCAGGCCGGCGCAGCGCAGCGGGCGGAGATGCATCTTAAGCCGTCCGATCTTGTGATCAGACGACTGAGAATCAAAGTGTGTGCGATGGCGTTGAGCGCGCGGGCAGCTAAAGCGGCACGCGTGGGCGCGGAAGCTACGCCCACGTTAGGGGCTTTAGTGACGGATTTATCCGTCACTAAAGACCCCTCATTTATTATTTTGAAGTTGTAATGTCCATTTTGCCCCCACTCCTTGCAACTATAAAAGGAGACCCCCTCCTTACGAAATTCTCATCCCTTCCTTCTCCTCTCTACCCCTCCAAAGCTCAAGAGAAGCTTGTCCCACAACCGGGATGCTTCTCGCGAGATAAAGTCCAAATTTTCGTTCCCCTTCGGAAGTGGATCCCGCGACAACGACGGCGTGCTGCTTCGTTCCCGTTCTTCTACTTCGTCGTCCTTCGTCTTGCTTTGTTCCCCTTCATCCAGGCGTCGTCCCGTCCTGATCGTCCTCCAAGCAACCGTCGAGGAGGATTTCTCTCTCCCTATTCTTTTTACTGCTTTCTAGTATAGATTTACTACTTTCTAGTGTAGTTTTTCTCGTCCTCCAAGCAATGGTCGAGGAGGATATTTCTCCCTCCATTCTTTTAATGCTTTCTAGAGTAAATTTATTGCTTTCTAGTGTAATTGTTTTATGCTTTCTAGTTGTAATGAACAATCTCCTCAATGATAAATTCCTTGTTTATTCCACATCTCATTTTGATTTCTCTGTGTAATATTCTCTTTCTCTCTTACTCCCTCTCTCTTCTATTTATTGTAAATAATTAGATAGTTTTAAATTGAATTATTCCGTGACAAATAAAAAGAAACGCGTAGTTTTTAAATCAAACGTCCGCCTCCCTGTGTTCGACTCGGAATTTTCATTTCGGTATAAATTTTATTTGTTGAACACGAATTCTTCGCTTTCAAACTACAGCGACAGGTTTTCCAAAACCGAACACGTTAGCGTAGCGATTCGTATACGTTCAACAATATCTCTCTCCCTATTCTTTTTACTACTTTCTAATATAGATTTACTGCTTTCTAATGTAGTTCTGCTCGTCCTCCAAGCAATCGTCGAGGAGGACATTTCTCCCTCCATTCTTTTAATGCTTTCTAGAATAAATTTATCGCTTTCTAGTGCAATTGTTTTATGCTTTCTAGTTGTAACAGTGAAATGAACAATCTCCTTAATGATAAATTCCCTGTTTATTCTACATCTCATTTTGATTTCTGTGTGTAATATTCTCTCTCTCTCTTACTCTCTCTCTCTCTTCTATTTATTGTAAATAATTAGATAGTTTTAAATTGAATTAGTTTGTGACAAATAAAAACAAATGCGTAGTTTTTAAATCAAACGTCTGCCTCCCTGTGTTCAACCCGAAATTTCAATTTCGGTATAAATTTTATTTTTTGAACACGAGTTCTTCGCTTTCAAACTACAACGACAGGTTTTCCAAAACCGAACACGTTAACGTAGCAATTCGTAAGTTCAACAGTTATTCATGAAGTGGATTGCTTTATCGTGAACGTCTTCAGAGCAAGTACAATTGACTGATAAATGCCAGTTTATCGTCGTTCTTATTAATTAAAACAAACCTAGCTCTTAGGATTTTGCTCCGCAAATGGATTTTTGGGCTGCATTTAGGCATTAATTAGGTTAGGCATGCATTACACTTTTTGTTATTTTTTAAATGTGTTTTTGTGAGTGTTAGGGATATACAGATTACTAGATCCTTAGAACCCTAACACTCAGGAAGGCAACTGGTGAAGGAGAAGCTCTCACCATTTGGAACTTAGCTTGATCTAGCTCACCATAGCTGGAATTCAACTCACCTGAACTAGGGTTAGCTCATCCTAGCTCCATTCAGCTCATCTCAGCTGAATGGCAGCTCAAGAGAGCTCATCTTAGCTTATCTTAGCTCAGGTCAGCTCAGATCCAGCTCAACTTAGTTGAGTCTAGCTCATCTCAGCTCCCATTAGTCCACAGAGAGCTCTAGTTAGCTCAGCTGAGTTGACTGGAGTTCATCCCAGCTCAGGTCCAGCTACATCCAACTCCACCCAACTCCAGCCAACTGAAGATGACTTCACTTCAGCTCAGGAAGCTCAAGTCCATCTCTTGGGGACTCAGCTTAGCTCAACTCAGTTGAGCTTAGCTACCTTAGCTGCCTCAACCAGCTTGATCCACCTCGGGAGCACCAGACACAACTCACCTCAGCTCATTATGGTAGAAGCTAGCTCACTTTAGCTTGGCTTAGCAGCTAGTAAAGAACTAGTAAGCTAAGCTAGCTAGAGTAGCTCCATGCCACCCTCTTTAGTTGCTGCCAGCTCTAGTTCAAGCTCCAAACTTATCCTCCTCAGCTCCTCTCTTCAAACCCTAAGCTCCCATTGCCTACTCCTCTACTCCATTACTAGCTAAGCTAACTTAGCTTAGCTTAGCTTAGCTAGGTTCCAGCTCTCTTGGCATTTACCACCCAAAAACTCTACCTAACTAGCTCCACCAACTAAGCCCTACCTAAGCTCACCTAAGCTAGCTCCATCCACTCCAAGTTGGCGCCACCACCATCACCACCTTTCACCCCTCAACCACCACCAAAGGGCGTCAAGAAGTTGGTGCCAAAACCACCCTAGGTACCCCCTTTTTGGCACCAACTTTTCCCTCCAAAAATGCCCTAATCTCCACACTACACCTAAGCCTAAAGCCCATCTCCACCTTCCATTTTCCCTCCAAAATCGCCCCCTTCTGGAACACCATTTTGGTGCCAAAATGGAGGCACCCCCTCCACCATAGACGTGCAACAAGGGGTGGATTCAACCTATAACTACCCCCCCTTGCGCCCTTTAAGGTGGCACCAAGTGATCTCCACCTTAGGATTCCTAACCACCATCCCAAACTCCACCCTAGCCACCCATTACCTCCACGCCAACTACCCCTTCTCCACCACTATATATACCCACCTAATTACCCACATTTTCCCATCCTCCCATTAGATAATTTCCACCTTACTTCCACCTAAACCTACAACCAAGAAGAAGGAGTAGAGAAGAAGATTAAGGGGCACATCACCCGCCCCCTTGGTGCCATCTTCTCCCCATTCCTTCCCTTTCTGCCATGCCAAGAAGGAGGAGGATCTTCACCACCAGGAGGATAGCTAGACAGGGAGAAGAAAGGGTGGTGCACGTCCACCCTTGAAGGAGATCATTGAAGGTGGTAGCTTCCATCTTGGAGGACACCATCTTGGAGGAGCATAGCAAGGAAGGAGAAGGAGGATCCCTTTTCAAGCCTAGGAGCCACTAAGCTTGGAGCGAGGAGCTTCACCTCTTCACCATCTTCATCAACCAAGACTTTTGTTTCACTTGTTTTATATTTTCATTGTTGTTATAAGCTTTCCTCTACTAGTGTAGAACAAAAGTATGATTTTTTATAAAGTTGCTTTCCTAATCTAGTGCATTTTATTATCTACTTTGGTTTTGTTTTAGGACTTTCACACCCTCTTCCCAATTATCCTAAGCCTTCACTTACCTAAGGTAAGCTTGGGAAGAGGTTACTTTGCCACCTAGTTGCTAAAGTAGGTTTTGTCTTTTCCATCACCAATTTTGTATTGCCTGGTTAAATCAAAAACCCTAAAAATTATATATTCGAAAAAGAACAAAAAGAAAGTTGAGTTGCATTTTTGAGCCAGAGATTAAATTTTGCAAACTTATTGCCTCCTTGGATGACCCTAGATACTCCCCTATCTAAGTTACAAATTTTAAAAGTGAACGGATTTACACGTTGCAGCGACTTAAAACCCTAATCTTAAAAATCGCATAATTGTCCTCATCATTGTCTCCTTCAAGGTCTGGAGACAGATATCATCTTCTTGCTCAAATGAGATGGCCACAGCTAGTTGAGCCAACGCGTCTACCAACATGTTGTCGGCTCGGGGTACCTGCCTAATCGAGACAAGCTTAAAGTCCAACAGCTCCTCCTTGACCTTGTCAGTATAGAAACATGTTTGGATCCTGAGCTTGGTGTTTGCCACTGATTTGATTGGTGATCAACTGGGAATCTGTGTCGACTTCCAACCAGGAGATGCCCCTTGACTTGGCCACTCGGATACCTGTTAACATGGCCTCGTACTCTGCTTGGTTGTTGGATGCATGGAAGACCAGTTTGATGGCATACTTATGAGTAACTCCATCTGGGGTAGTCAAGGCTATGCCGACCTTAGACCCAGCGGTCATGGACGAGCTGTCAACATACAGCTGCTAGGGAAGAGTGGCGGAGGTATCTAGGTTTGTAAACTCCACTACAAAGTCGAGCAAGACTTGTCCCTTGATGCAACTCCTTGGTTGGTATTGGATGTCAAATTTCGCCAATTCTATATCCCATTTGATCTGACACACTGACCCCATGAGCTTGTGTAGCATTCGTCATAGGGGGTAGTGATGAGACCACATTTGTGGTCTAATTAATACATAAATGCCTAATTATTATGGTAGCATCTACATATACAAAGCATACTTTGATGTGTAAATAAATTAATGTTTGCATATATGGACATACATGCATTTCTTGTATTAGTTTAGACGATTCTTATAAATAACCCTATTTGTTTTTCTTTTGTTTTCTTCCTTCCCGCAGAAGGTGCAACTCCTTCCAGCCTCAGCACAACGCCCACATGCCTCTTCACGCTCCCACTAGCGGCCAACAGTGCACTCGTGCCCATCCAAGGTGATAGTGCGTCCCACAATCTCGCAACCGCCCCATCACCAAGACTGTTGGAGAGGATCTCGGCGGAAGAAACAAACTAAGAAGAGTTAAAAAGAGGCATAGCCGGCCCTGGGGGGATCTCTTCCCTTCCTTTCCACCGTGAAACAGAGCCTGCACCGTGGAAGCCGTGCGCACTGTGGCCTTCTCAGTGTGCACCAGAGCACCACCGCGAACTCCTCATCGACTAGCGATGCGGTGATGGCGCCGTTGCCGGGGAGCAACAGCTATTCTAGAGATAATCAAATTCCTGTTTTTACATTGCTAACAATCTCTCCTTTGTTGTGCAGATACAAGAAAATCGAGAAGACAAGCAACCGCACGACAACCACTCCAAGGACAGGTGAAATTCTATCCCTAAATTCTAAAGAGAAAGAAAAGAAAAGAACAAGCAATATAGGTCTAACCTGTCTTCTATACTCAGTAAACCATCAAAAGTTGCATGTTTTCAACCCATTATTACTGCACACTATTAAGGGTATTTAAGGGCTAACACATTCTTGCTTGAGCCCTAATTACCCAACAAAGAGCTAACTGGACCAAGTAGAGCCAACCTAGGATCCAACACTAGGGATTTAGAGACACACTCCTTAAGCAAGAATTGAGAAAATCAAATGAAGTGTGCCCAAGCCCTTGTCTGAAAATACCTATTCAAAGAAAACCTAAAACAATTGGCTCTCTAAACACTTGAACCCTAAAAGACAAGACCTAAAAACTCTCAAAGGAAACAAGAGGTAAAGTTGCCCCCTTAGGTCAACCAACCTTAAATTAGGTCACTCTTTGCACTCAAAGAACTAAAGTTCAAGTGTAACTTTAAGCACCTTAATCTTAACCTAAAATTGGTAGACTTAAGAGGTCAAGATCCCCATTCTGGTCTACCTGGAACTGCAGTGACAAGAGAGGTCGGGTGGGGGAAACCCTGTAACCCGTGGGGACGCTCTACCGTGTAGGGGTCTTTGCGGGACTCTCCCTCTCTGGCTGCCCACGTAATTCTCAGGTGGACGATCTTTCTGATCAAGGGGTCCATCTGCCCCGCACCTCTATAGTCACCCAACACATTTTTGGGTGTCTTGATTGGGTCCAGCACCTTCTAAACTCATCTCTTCCAACAGTGCATGTACGGTAGGAGGTCCTTAAGACCACCCTTAAGACCTCCTTTAGAAATTCACTCTCGTCAAGGCCAAGCCTCGACGCCCGTGTTTGTGTAGCAACCCCCTCACATTATTCTCTCTTCTGATTCAGAACCAAGTTCTTCTTCTTCCCCTATCATGGCTCAGCCAGTTGAGGAAGAAAATAATCTGGAGCACCAGCTCCAGCGACTCAATGACCTCTTCCAAAACTTCGTGCACCCACCACAGCGTCCTATGATGCGGGACCACTACAATCCTGCTGCGGTGGCTATTGAGCCTCGAGTCAGAATCCCGACTGGAGGACCTGATTCCGAATTGAAGCCCAACATGATTCATGCTATACCTAAATTCCATGGGCTTAATTCCGAAGATCCCTTCCAGCACATCAAACAGCTAAAGCATCTGGCCCAAACTATTGGGTCAGATGCGCAAAATCGGGATATTCTTCTCATGAAGATATTCTCCTTTTCTCTTATGGACAAGGCCGCCCATTGGTATCAAACTCAGACTCGGCCGATCAACACTTGGGAAGAACTTCAATCCGAGTTTTTGAAGAAGTTTTTTCCCGTTGGTCGGACCAACGCCTTGCGCCATCAGATTACGCACTTCACTCAACAATCAAGAGAACCTCTCCATGAGGCATGGGATCATTTCCAGGATCTCATGAGAAAGTGCCCCCATCACGGAGTTCCTAAATGGGAACAAGTCCAGTCTTTTTACCAGGGACTCCGTGAGGACATCCGTCTTTTCGTCAATGCAACCTGCGGAGGAAATATCATGGGTCAACATGAAGACACCGTGTGGGAGATTCTCGAAAACATGTGCGAGAACTCCATCAACAATGACTCCATGGGATTATTCGACAGGACGAATACCCGCGCATCGACGAATCTTAGGGGAGCACATGAGACGCAGGGCCTGTCCACATCAGTCGACCTGGAATTAATGGCCAGTCGATTGGACAAGGTCTCAATTATCGAAAAGAAGGTGGACGAGCTGACTCAGCATTTGCAGCGAGCCACCTCTGCGCATAACCCTTTCGCACAGCCTCCTTCCACAAGGGAAACTGTGCAAAACATTCTCCATCGACCTTCTCCTAGGATGGACCCATCATCCGAATCTTTGCCCGGTGGTCCTTCCGATTCCTTCTACACCTACCAGGGGAATTCCATTCCCTCTTTCTCTGACTCTCTGGAGGTTCCTCAGACCTGCGAGGACCTCCACGCTATCCAGAACGACCCATTCTCCAACACCTATAACCCTGGATGGTGAAACCATCCTAACTTTCAGTGGGCGGGAAATTCCCAAACCCAAAGATCATCCTTCCAACCCCGCCCACAACCTCCTCGTCCTTACCAGCCTCCTCAGCCTCGGCCCAACCCTACTTACCCATCTGGGCCGAATCAGGATCAAATGTCCCTTATCCTTCAGACCCTGGCTGACATTCAAAGAACAAATGCGGCTATCCAAAAACAACACAAGGATGAACTTACAGAGGTCCGTAACCAATTGACCCAGTTGGCAAACTCTCGCCAGCCAGGTACTCTTCCCTCCCAACCTCTGCCTAATCCTAATAACGTGCCAACCCAGCGGCGCGTTATGAACCCAAACCCGGGCCATGCCCATATGATTTATCAGGCCCCCTCTGTTCCTCCACCTGACGGGATAGAGGCCTCCACTTCTTTTGCAGGTTACCAGCAGCAAGCTATCTTACCCAATCCCAACCAAAACCAGGCAGGACTTAATTCCGTAACGACCCGTAGTGGTAAGGAAACCCAAGACCCACCTCATCCGAACCACTCCAAGCCGGGTATTGATCCCAAGCCTAGGACAGTAATCCAGGACGTCCCCACCCCTGTCCCGGATCCACAACCTAGACCTATCCTAGAAGAACCACCCAAGGTCCCGTTTCCCGAGGCCTTGACCAAGGGAAAGAAGACTACCAAACTCGTGGCCCCTGAGGAGGACCTGGTCAAGCTCTTTGAGCAGGTCCACATAAACATCCCCTTGATGGATGCAATTCGCCACGTACCAGCTTACGCACGATTTCTAAAGAATATATGTACACCCCAGCGTAAGCCGCGAACCAAGGGAGGGAGCCCAATTGTTCTGTCAGAGCAAGCCAGCTCTGTAATCCTCAATTGACTCCCACCCAAGGCAAAAGATCCTGGTACTCCCCTGATTTCCTGCAAGATAGGTGGTACCCAATTTGATAGAGCATTGCTAGACTTGGGTGCATCCATAAACCTGATACCTACATCCTTACTTGACCATCTAGAAGAATCTGAGCTAAAACCAACTGAGGTGACATTACAATTAGCAGATCGATCTATAAAGTCACCAAAAGGGATTCTCGAGGATGTTATCGTAAGAGTGAGGGATTTCTATTTCCCAGTGGACTTTATAGTCTTAGATATGGATGCACCTGAGAACCCTAGGGATACACCAATCATTCTAGGGAGACCTTTCTTGGCTACTGCTAGAGCCAACATCAGCTGTGAGGAGGGCCAAATAGAGCTTAAGTTTGGAGATCAAACCCTAAAAATTGATATATTTAAGGCCCAACAAGGAATTAATTGCGGTGTCATCGACAAATTTGTGACGTCAGGACTTTGGTTGATGAATCACACTTCCAGAATGACTCGATTATGCCTCATCAACCACAGAAGGATCTTGACCCGCAAACAGAGGAGTCGAATCCAGACATACACAACCCAGTAACTCCCACCCTTGAACCTCACATCTACATTGAACCACCCGCTGCTGCTGAAAACCCTGTCCTCGAGTTAAAGCCTCTTCCTGCTCACTTGAAATACATCTTTTTGGGTTCTAATCAGACCCTTCCTGTGATTATCAATTCCAACCTCAGCCCTGAACAGGAATCCCGTCTGATTGTTGTCCTCCAGCAACATCGCAGAGCCATCGGGTGGACTCTCGATGATTTGACTAGAATAAGTCCCTCCTATTGTACTCATCATATCTATTCAGAAGAGGTCACACGACCTTCTCGTGAAATGCAGAGACGCTTAAACCCCAATCTGCAGGAGGTCGTGAAAAAGGAGATCATCAAGTGGTTAGATGCCGGAATTATCTACCCGATCTCCGGTAGTCGTTGGGTGAGCCCAATTCAGGTCGTGCCCAAGAAGGCAGGACTCACCACTATAACGACTGAGACCGGAGAAATCATTCCTACCCGACTAGCTAACTCGTGGAGAGTCTGTATAGATTACCGCAAACTCAATTCCTCCACGAAGAAGGATCATTTCCCACTACCCTTCATTGATCAATTTCTCGAAAAACTTGCGGGAAATAGGTTCTTCTGCTTTCTTGACGGGTACTCCGATTATAACCAGGTGGCAATCCATCCTGAGGACCAAGAAAAGACCACGTTCACCTGCCCCTTCGGAACATACGCTTTCCGAAGGATGCCTTTCGGTCTTTGCAATGCACCCGCTACTTTTCAGCGATGCATGCTTGCCATATTCTCAGATATGGTAGGTGATTATCTGGAAGTCTTCATGGATGACTTTTCAGTTTTCGGAGCATCATTCGACAATTGCCTCCAACACTTGGTCCAGATACTCAGGCGGTGCATCGATGTGAATTTGGTTCTTTCCTGGGAAAAGAGCCATTTCATGGTGCCTGAGGGAATTGTCCTGGGACACTCAATTTCGGAAAAAGGCATCCAAGTGGATCGAGCTAAGGTTGATCTGATTTCTCACTTTCCTATGCCTAACTCGATCAAGGACATCCGATCTTTTTTGGGGCATGTCGATTTTTATCGACGATTTATTCCAGATTTCTCGAAAATCACGCGCCCCTTGACTTCTCTTCTCTCCAAGGATGTACCTTTCAAAATTTCCAAGGAATGCACTCAAGCATTTGAAATCCTGTGTGACCGAGTCACCCAGGCCCCGATCCTACAGTCCCCTGATTGGTCTCAACCCTTTGAGATCATGTGCGATGCATCCGACTTCGCTGTAGGAGCGATTTTGGGGCAGAAAATTGACGAGAAACCTGTGGTCATTTACTACGCCAGCAAAGCACTCGATGAGGCTCAGCGTAACTATACGGTTACTGAGAAAGAGCTGCTAGCTGTAGTATTTGCCCTAGAAAAATTCAGATCGTACCTTCTGGGTTCCCGTGTCATCATATACTCGGATCACACAGCTGTGAGGCATCTCCTTGCAAAGAAGGACGCGAAACCTCGATTAATCTAATGGATCTTGCTGTTGCAAGAATTTGACCTTGAGATTCGCGACAAAGCGGGAAAGCAAAATCAGGTAGCTGATCACTTGTCCCGTCTTCCTTCTGAATTAATTGACCCTTCCGGACCCATCACTGAGCATTTTCCCGATGAGCACCTGCTGACTATCAGTACTAGCCTTCCATGGTTTGCTAATGTAGTAAATTACTTGGCATCTCATCAGATCCCGTCCGATTGGTCGAAGGCCAAGAAGGACAAATTACGCTCCAATGCCAAGTATTACATTTGGGAAGACCCGTACCTCTTCCGCATAGGTGCTGATCAGATCATTCGGAGATGTGTCCCGAAAGAGGAAATCAGCAATGTCCTCTCTTTCTGCCATGACCAGGCATGCGGTGGCCATTTCGCCGGGAATAAAACAGCATCAAAAGTCCTCCAATGCAGCTTTTACTGGCCCACACTGTTCAAAGACGCGTACAGTCACTGCAAGGCATGCAGTCGTTGCCAGACTTTGGGCAACATGAGCCATCGCGACATGATGCCTATGCAACCAATTCTAGTATGCGAAATCTTTGATGTTTGGGGGATTGATTTTATGGGCCCCTTTCCTGTTTCGGATGGTTTCGAATACATTCTGTTGGCTGTGGACTACGTGTCCAAATGGATCAAAGCCATACCTACCCGAACCTGTGATTACAAAGTCGTTCTCAAATTCATTCATCAAAACATTTTCTCAAGATTCGGGATTTCTCGTGCAATAATCTCTGATGGGGGGACCCATTTCACAAATGCTCAGTTTAGGTCACTGATGACCAAATACGGGGTGTCTCACCGAATCTCTACTCCTTATCACCCCCAAACTAATGGTCTAGCTGAGCTGTCTAATCGGGAGATCAAGAAAATCCTGCAAGTCACTGTTCGGCCTGACAGGAAGGACTGGTCGTCCCGACTTCCGGAAGCATTGTGGGCCTATAGGACCGCCCACAAAACCCAATTAGGCATGTCTCCCTTTAGACTGGTGTGCGGAAAGGCGTGTCACCTTCCCGTCGAACTAGAGCATAAATCCTATTGGGCAGTACGGAACTGTAATCTAGATCTTTCCAAGGCTGGAACCCACAGAAAACTCCAAATCAGCGAGATCGATGAATTACGCTTAGACGCGTATGAGAACTCGCGAATCTACAAGGAGCGGGTTAAAGCCTTCCATGACAAGCATATCTCAAGAAAGATCTTTCATTCTGGTCAAAAGGTCCTACTCTTTGATGCCCGACTAAAACTCTTCCCAGGAAAACTGAGATCCAAGTGGGTCGGACCATATTTGGTCCGACAGGTTTTTGGAAATGGAGCAATCGAAATCAGTCCACTCAGCCACGATTCCGAACCTTTCATCGTGAACGGTCAGAGACTCAAGCCGTTCATTGATGTGACTTCTACTGATTTGGCTGAAGCATCTTATATCCTCCATTCCCCTTGAGCTTATTGCGCCCAGCCGATGGCGTAAAACTCAGCGCTTAACGGGAGGCAACCCGTCATTTTCCAAAAAATCCAAAACTTTTTCTGACACCTTTTTGCACTTAAGGTTCACCCTTGTAGACAGCCGACCCCACCTCAGATGCTTGCATTTGGGATTAGAAATCGTCCGCAAAATTCAACCCGACCCATTCACTCATCCAAATTTCTGTCTTAAGGAATGAACTAAGTTAAATAAAAACCTCCTAGGTTACAATGAGGACATTACAAATCTTAGGCATGGGGGGGTATGAAAGTGCAAAACTTGTAAGGAAAGGTTTAAAACAAAAAAATTCACATATGCCAAAAACACCATAAAAATTAAAAATTTTCGAAAAAGAAGAAGAGGAAAAAAGGAGAAGGAAATTTTGTGAAGGAGAAGGAGAAAAGAAACAAAATGAAAAAGGAGCACGAAATTATGAGGAAAAAGTGATAGTCATTAGTAAGGAACTAAGGATTAACCTAAGTTCTAGACCTCATTCAAGAAAATAACTGAAAAGTGCATAATGAGATTAGTAAGAACGCAAACCTTAGGCATTCTTGAATAGACTCTTAGTACCCATTAAGATCTGGACACTCAAGAGGTTGAGGAAAATGAAAAGCTGAAGTATTAGGTCTAAGGCTTAGGGAGTATTTGGCCTCGTTAACTAATTTTTGGTTTACGGGACTTAGTAACCTAAGCACCCTAACCTCACACACAGCCTGGTTCAGTAAGCGTAAAAATCAAAATCACGCAGAAGCGTCGCAAAATTCTGAAAAGTACACCTAGAGTAGGAGCAGCCGATCAACACAAGTTGATTTGGACGAGTTCCCAGCGCAGAGAGGCGGGAAATCCCCTCGAAGATGCGTAACAAAATATCATCTCCTCGGTGCTTGTCTCTTAGGATATTCACATATCCTACTGGGGGCATGTAAGCACTTTGCTGGTTCAGATTCCATGGATGGCATTATCTCGAAGTGTCAATTGCCAGGATCTGGATTCGGCCACGGAACACCATGGATGGGATTATCTCGAAATCTCAATAGCCAGGGTTCCGGGGGTTGCCATGGGCGGTGCTATCTCGAAGCATCGATCGCCAGGAACCCTTGAGGATTGATGATGGGAGCAATGAATCTGATACAGACCGTGTTGAAAAGCCAATCCTAAGCTAGAATTAAAAAGAAAAAGAGAGAGAACTCTCCAAACAGATAAATTTTCTCTCTCTCTCTTACAAAACGCACTGCGAACTGAGCCAGGGCTAAAATCATTTCAAGCACGGGTGCTTGAACCACAAAGTCCAATAAGCCTTAGGTTAGTTCTTGTGGGCCTTAAAAACCTTTGCTAAGGACTGAGGCTAAGGCTAGACAGATTTGGATCTTGATTGGTACTAGAGTACCTTTTAGGCCTATGGTCAGCATTCTAACCTAATCTAAGCTCAAATGAAAAAGCACTTATCTGAAGCTATTAAGAACTTCATGGTCTAGAACAAGGGTTGAAACCTTAAGTTTTTGCTAAGGGACTAGCAAAAGCTAGGCATGGGGGTATGATGAGAACCTCATCATGAGCCATAACTAGATCATTTTGACCTAATACAAAGGATAAAAGCTCCTACATAACTCAAGGAAAGGCTTAACTCAAAGAGATTCTGAGTTCGCAAAGAAAATAGAAACTAAGGGGTAAAAATGCAATTTCACCAATCCAATCTAAAAATAGGGTAACTCAGGGTCCAAACATAGGTTAAAGCAACCTAATAAGAATAAAAGTGGGATGAGATGATTCAATAAGGGCTACAGCAACTCCAAGGAATTAAATGACATCCTGTAACCCTAAAAACAAATCCACTTAAAAACACGAGGTTCGAGGCAGAGAGAAAAATTAACTAAACCCTCTAAAATTAATATAAAAATAATCTCTAGGGTTTAGATCCTTCAATTTGGCCTTAGGAACCCATTTTGACCTACATTGAGAACCATGCCCAATTAACAATTTAATTTGGGTTTTTACGAAAATTTACCGGTCAAACAAGGTTTAATCTGGAAATAAAATTCACCATCATAATCCTTATGTCCCAATTAGTCATGTATAAAAACTTGAGCCTAAGAGGAAACCTTCTTGACCAACTTTACACTTTGGTCCTCATTTATTTACTTTTTGGCCCTCAACTTTTGAACCCTCACATTTCTGCCCCTAACTCTTCTTCGTTCTTTGCGTTCAGGTCCCTCCTGCAAAACCTGACCGGCACCATGCTCCGGCGACCTTGCGCGGAGCATGGCGCCGCGCAGGGTAAGGGGGAGGGTCTGGCAAGTCAACCGGGGGTGCCCTGCGTCGTCAGCCGTCGCAGGAACACCCCCCTGGTCGCTGCAACCCACCATACCGGCCGTGCGAACGCACGGACGGTATGGGTCTCCATCTCCAGCGTCCTCCGACGAGGGAGACACGTCGTCTCCCTCCGCCCTCCTCTCTGATTCCGCCCCTGTAAATACCCCCGTCGCTCCGCCGTTCTCAGCAGCTCGGTCCTGACGGAGAAAGACCCCCACTTCCTCTCTTCCCACTCCGACAGGAAGCCCTCCAGCTCCGGCGGCCTCTCCCCTTCCTCCTCGTCGCTCTGCCGCACTACCAGCTGTAGGGTTGCCCTCCCTCGCTCTTCCCGCGCCACGCCGCACCCAGCTGGCGCCTCTCCGGCCCTCTCCTCGCCGCCGCCCCTTCCCTGGGCATCTTCTTCTCCGGCGACAGTCGATACGACTGCCGCCTTGCTCTAGCCCCTTTCGTCTCCGTAGCTAGGTCAGAACTTCTCCCCATCTCCCCCTCTTTCTTTTCCTCACTGTCTTTTATTTGATTAAACCCTCGACCACTCCTGTCCACCGTCACCCCCTTCGTCTCCGGCCAAACTCCGGCGAGATGCCCTCATCGCTCCACAGCCCCATACGCCTTGCCGACCCTCACAGAACCTCCGCCTCCTCACCCTGATCAACCTCCGCCCTTCCACTTCCCGCCACTCGCCCTCTGCAGACCCCCCGAACAAACCCACTTCTCCGCCCGCAGTTTGACCTAGGGCGACCCTCACGCCCCGCCCCGCCGCCTGCCAGACCCCCCACCACCTTCGCCGTGCCACGACGAAGGTTCCCCGCGTATCTGATTAGGCCGAGAGGCCGTTCCTTTGTGGACAGGTATCTCGACCGCCGTCGCCATTGCTGCGTGGAAGGAGCACCTTCAACCTACAGCTCCAGGTGCGCTTCGCCCAGGTCCGACTCCCAGGTTACGCGGAGAGTCTCCGCGAAGCCTGGGATGCTTCGCGGAGACTCTCCGCGGAACCTGGGAGTCGGACCTGGGCGAAGCGCACCTGGAGCTGCAGGTTGAAGGTGCTCCTTCCACGCAGCAATGGCGACGGCGGTCGAGATACCTGTCCACAAAGGAACGGCCTCTCGGCCTAATTAGATACGCGGAGAACCTTCGCCGTGGCACGACGAAGGTGGTGGGGGGTCTGGCAGGCAGCGGAGCGTGAGGGTCGCCCTAGGTCAAACTGCGGGCGGAGAAGTGGGTTTGTTCGGGGGGTCTGCAGAGGGCGAGTGGCGGGAAGTGGAAGGGCGGAGGTTGATCAGGGTGAGGAGGCGGAGGTTCTGTGAGGGTCGGCGAGGCGTATGGGGCTGTGGAGCGATGAGGGCGTCTCGCCGGAGTTTGGCCGGAGACGAAGGGGGTGACGGTGGATAGGAGTGGTCGAGGGTTTAATCAAATAAAAGACAGTGAGGAAAAGAAAGAGGGGGAGATGGGGAGAAGTTCTGACCTAGCTACGGAGACGAAAGGGGCTGGAGCAAGGCGGCAGTCGTATCGACTGTCGCCGGAGAAGAAGATGCCTAGGGGAAGGGGTGGCGGCGAGGAGAGGGCCGGAGAGGCGCCAGCTGGGTGCGGCGTGGCGCGGGAAGAGCGAGGGAGGGCAACCCTGCAACTGGTAGTGCGGCAGAGCGACGAGGAGGAAGGGGAGAGGTCGCCGGAGCTAGAGGGCTTCCTGTCGGAGTGGGAAGAGAGGAAGTGGGGATCTTTCTCCGTCAGGATCGAGCTGCTGAGAACGGCGGAGCAACGGGGGTATTTATAGGGACGGAATCAAAGAGGAGGGCGGAGGGAGACGACGTGTCTCCCTCGCCGGAGGACGCCGGAGATGGAGACCCATACCGTCCGTGCGTTCGTACGGCCGGTATGGTGGGTTGCAGCGACCAGGGGGGTGTTCCTGCGACGGCTGACGACGTAGGGCACCCCCGGTTGACTTGCCAGACGCTCCCCCTTACCCTGCACGGCACCATGCTCCGCGCAAGGTCGTCGGAGCATGGTGCCGGTCAGGTTTTGCAGGAGGGACCTGAACGCAAAGAATGAAGAAGAGTTAGGGGCATAAATGTGAGGGTTCAAAAGTTGAGGGCCAAAAAGTAAATAAATGAGGACCAAAGTGTAAAGTTGGTCAAGAAGGTTTCCTCTTAGGCTCAAGTTTTTATACATGACTAATTGGGACCTAAGGATTATGATGGTGAATTTTATTTCCAGATTAAACCTTGTTTGACAGGTAAATTTCCGCAAAAACCCAAATTAAGTTGTTAATTGGGCATGGTTCTCATGTAGGTCAAAATGGGTTCCTAAGGCCAAATTGAAGGATCTAAACCCTAGAGATTATTTTTCTATGAATTTTAGAGGGTTTAGTTGATTTTTCTCTCTGCCTCGAACCTCGTGTTTTTAAGTGGGTTTGTTTTTAGGGTTACAGGATGTCATTTAATTCTTTGGAGTTGTTGTAGCCCTTATTGAATCATCTCATCCCACTTTTATTCTTATTTGGTTGCTTTGACCTATGTTTGGACCCTGAGTTACCCTGTTTTTAGATTGGATTGGTGAAATTACATTTTTACCCCTTAGTTTCTATTTTCTTTGCGAACTCAGAATCTCTCTGAGTTAAGCCTTTCCTTGAGTTATGTAGGAGCTTTTATCCTTTGTATTAGGTCAAAATGAGCTAGTTATGGCTCATGATGAGGTTCTCATCAGGTGACAACTCACTACCCCGCAGCCAACAGTGCACACCAGGCCGCATGTCCCCTACAGCTTCCATTCCACGTGCTGCCCGACGCTCTGCGTGCGTCGCTCAGCGCCCACTCACCGCGCAGCCACGCTTGCCTGTGCTCCAACAAGCATTCACGTTCAGCAGCCCTGCTGTGTGCATCCCCCTCACCGCACAGCCACGCCCTTGTGCACGCGCAACACCCCCGCACGTAGCCACCCACGAGCCAACGGCCTCTTCATCTTCTTCTTCTCCAACAAAGAAGAAGAACCCAACGTCGGCCATTCATCTTGACACACAGCCGCCTTGTCCGACCACCGCACTCCACACCGTTGACGTAGTTGACCTTGCCTCGACTCCACGAGCACCGCCACATCATCAGAAAAGCCGACGGCAGTCCACACGCACGCACGAAGGAACCCACTGGCAATGACCTTCGTCTCTCTGTCCAGCGAACTCCAACCACCTCTCGACATGAGACCACCACCATTGGAACGCCCTTCGCACCTTCGACCTTCACCGAGCTTCCCATGGCCATCCGTCCCTCCTCCTCACACGCACAAGGGCTTCAAATGCCCTATTTTGCTACAGTGAACCCCCTATTAAAATTTACATTTGCATGCCATTGGAAGTGTGGGTTTTTGAGTATTTGATTATTATATTCTGGTGGATTTGCAAGCATGCACTTATATTTCCGCATATTTGATTGGTTCTTGCTATACATGTCAATTCACATTGAAATTTGATTCATAGTTGCATGCAATTAAGAAGTACTTCCTCTGCCACTACACTTGCATCATTTAGAGATTTTGGAAGCTTGAACTTTGATGCAAAATTTACATAAATAGTCCATAATTTTTCATAAAATCACAAGGATATTCAAAGCAACATATCCATTGATTCATTTGGCAAATATTTCTGCAAACATGATTGTTGCTTATCTGTGATTTATTGTAGTTGTTCCTTCCTGTGGATACGACATCCTTTTTGTGGTTTAAATTGACATCTATTTTAAGCTTTGATTGAGAGATTTCCACCACATAAATTAAAATGACATATCATTCTATTATCTTCTTAATCAAGCGAAATTCTCTCTTTCAAATGACGCCGTTGCCGGGGAGGCAATAGATGCAATAGATTCACCTGATTATTTCTGAGTATTCTGAGTTGTGCAATTATCTGATCATTCTTTATCACTTTGTGCGAGGAATCTGACGGGGCGACAAGTGCAGCAGAGCGACGACATCAACCTTGAGCGACGCCCACACGAGGAGAAGATGCAGGAGACTTGGATCTTGCTTTCACAAGGGATTCTCCTTCATCACAAATTTTATTTCTGTCTTCTCGCCCTTGTAGTAATTATGGCTGAATTTTTGGGAGTCTATCCCCACATTCTTTAGCTACTAGGGTTTACATTCTTCTACGTGCGTGATTCATTTTTCTGCTTGCTTGCCTCTAAAACAAATAAAAGAAAATATCGAGCTGCCTGTTTAGGAGTTGCATGCCCTTAGGTGCACGCATTTAGGGGTGATTGAGCATCACATTACATCTCATTATTGCATTGCGAGCATATTGGCACGAAGATTGCTGGAGACAGGTACACCTAACTTTTGCATCCAGCTCCTGTTCATGCATTTGCATTCGGATTAAAATTCAAGACCACCAAGTTGATTGAATTTACTAATTCAGTGGCTGCCTAACTGAAAGTGGGACTAATAATCAGATTCGACCTTAAAATCAAATCACACTTGATTTGATTTAAAGGGACTTGTCTGCATTTTCAAAATAAAATGAAAAAAGATTTGTGGTGTGATGCACGCTTCTGACACTGAGCACGCACATTAGGCACCATACTAAGGCTCGATCCCATAAGGCTATAGGCACCGATCTCTTTATCGGTGCAGACCCTCCTATCGTGCTTTGTGGTGGTGGTACTATCTTTTGACTAAGTGTTGTGATACTTCACAAATGGGGACACCCCTTAAAGGAACAAAAGGGTAGTTAAGAGGCACCGCATATGCATCACCTCAAAGGAAGGGTTCGCCCTACTTGCATCCCTTTGTTCATCCTTGGAGTAACTTCACTTGATCACCTGGGATTATCATCTAAGCAAAGTATAGGTCCTAGGGCACTCGAAGGTTGAATTAAGTCACGTAATTGCAGTGAAAAACTTGTTTGGCCATCTATATCAACCAATTCTACCTCCATAAGTCATTACCCCTCTTATACCACTTACGTGGGAATGGAGGGATAAGCCTTGACCTTTTGACCTATCTTTGGTGGGGAGGTTTCACTTACTCAATCAACAAGAGCTTGAATTGTGATTGATATTATATGCTTGGTAGACACTCTCTTTAGGGCAGTCCAGTGTTTGATCCTGAGGTCGAGAGAATTCTTAGGAGAGCTCACCTAGGAGAGAAAAGAGAAGGCATGGCTTATCAAGGAGCAAATCAACAAAGGACCCTGAGGGACTATTTTATTTCAACCAACCAACTCGCACAAGCATTGAGACGACCGGCAGAGGATAATCCATATGAGATCAAGAGCAGTACCATATCTTTGTTACCCTCCTTTTATAGTACTACTAGGGAGGACCCCTACCGACTTTTGGAGGAATTCACCGAGGTCTATTCCACGATAAAGCTCCAGGGCTTTATTGATGAAGCCCTGATAAGGACTCTATTTCCATTCTCCCTAAAGAATAAGGCCAAGCACTGGTATCATACCCTCGATGCAAGGGTAAATGATTGGGCCACCCTTAAGGGAGAATTCTTGAAAAAGTATTTTCCTATGAGTAAGACCAACCATTACAGAAGAGAGATTATGGGTTTTACTCAACAGGAAGGGGAGCAATTTCATGAGACTTGGGAGCGCTTTAATGACCTTCTTAGGTTATGCCCCCACCATCAGGTGCCAAGATGGCAATTGGTCGAAAGGTTCTATAACGAATTATCTAAAAGGCATAGGCAAACCATCGATGCAGCCTGTACAGGAACCTTCATGACCAAAACTGAGGATGAAGCCTGGGCATTATTTGAAACATTAAGTGAAAACTGATGAGTCCAATTTATTGGACTACTAATTATGCTTAGGAACACTCAAGTTGGGAATTGAACTACATTTCGAGCGCGCATTATACTAGAATATTAATTAAACTCAAAATTTGACATTCCGGTATTTTTAACCCAATGCATATGCTCCATTGATCATTTGTTGACATATTACTTATATATATATATATTTTATGTGCAAGTATCTTCAGTTTGACAAAGAAAAAAATCAAAGTTTAAATACTTGGTTGAAACAACCTCCTCCCCTTTTCTCTCAATTGCAGGATTTTTTTTAACAAAAGAACGACCATGCCAGGGCCTTGGGGGATCTCTATCTCTTTCTTTTCCCCTTCGAGGGGCCATCTCCTCTATGGTGAAAGAGAGCCAACACCGTGGCTGAAGCTTGCACCATGATCTTTTAGCGCACTTCCTTCCTCCTCCACACCACCGCAAGCTCTCGTGGTGACAGCACGAGTGCCACCATCCATCGTGCCTCCGCCCCTCACCTCAACCCAACAGCCATGCACTACAGGCATTTACTCTCATCGGCTTCTTCTCTATCGTTGACCTGCAGCCACATGCAACCTCTGTGCAACTGATAGCGTGTGCGCCCTTGCGTGTAGAGCGCGCCATCCACCATTATCGCGTGCAGCCACCCCTCCTCAACGCATCACCTTCCACGCGATCCAGCAGCAACCAATGCCCGCACTTCAACCACGTGCGTGCGCAATTGAAGTGCGCGCACTCATCCACCTCCGCACAGCAGCCACCCGCGCTCCTCGCGTGCGCATGCATGAGAGCACCGCTAGTAGCAGTATCTTCTCTACACGCCGTCACCGCTTCCCGCGCACACACAACAACCTTGCGCTCACCTACACGTGCACCTACCACCACGCGTGCACAGCACCTTCCCCGCGCCCGAGCGTGCACCAGTCACCACGCGCACAGCCGGGTGTTCATCTTCTTCTTCTTCTTGGCCAACAGAAAGGAACCCAAAATGGCACCATTGCCGGGGAGGCAACGGGCCTAGTAAACTCACAAATATTTTTCTATTTGCATTGACCCTTGCTTATTGCTATTCATTGATCTATCATTCTTTCGAGCGAGGTACGTGATGAGTGGCTACTCATCATAGCTAAAAAGCTAAAGTTAAGCTAGAAACTGGGTTAAACAATATCAAATTAACACAAAAAAGGGTTAAGTGTGGGATTCAAAGAAAAAGACCTAAAACCTTAATTCTGTGCTAAAAGTGCATAATTAGGTCATAAAACAAGATATTCTTAAGAAAAAGGTCAAATGGTGATCCAAATGTTAATTGAACAAACAAACATGTTTAAAAGTCCAAATCAAAAGTATAATTAATTTCTCAAATGTTCAATTGAGCACATATAAAAACTTGAAAGCATTTAGACATCATTAAGGCCTTGAAACTTAAAGTTTACATTTAGGTCCTTTATGCATTACATTTCCTTCTTTAGAAAACTTTTCCGAACCTATTTGTAACCCACAGGGACCTCTTTGAAAGCCCATAGGGTTCGTTTGGTTATTATTTCTTACCACTTATGGACCTACCTATAATTTTTCTACCCCTTCGTAAGGGGCCTCTCCCTGTAAATTGCCCAATAGAATCGGCAACCTGCTGCCCCCACGCGTGCACTGTAGCATGCAAAGAACTCGGAGGATCTCGGCCGTCCATTCTCCCTCGATTATGATTTGCGGCCCGTTCTGAATCGAAGCTTCGGGCGAAGCAGCATGTGTGCTCACCTAACCCCCCAGATCCCATCTTACGGTCAGATTTCAATTTGGCAACCCACGCGCTCCTCTCCTCTCATCCTTGCCACCGGTTCCCTCGACGTCTATCTTCACCCACATGGTGATCTGAGCCACTAAGATTTCTACTTAAGCACCTCAGTGGTCGCGCGCGCAAAGTATCGCTCTCTCCTACTCTCTTAGCGATCGTTCCTCCACTCCAGTTTCCTCTCTTCATCAAATCCCTGATTTCACAGCCATCAGCTATGAAATCCTCGACTTCTCTCCAACCCTCCTCGTCGCTAAGGACCTCATAGCACCTGAGGACAACCCTGAAGCTTCACTAGAAGGCTTTTCCCTCCGTTGGAGCTCACCTCCCTCCCTTTTTCCTCCTTAGCCATCGGCCAAGGACCCACAGGTCCCTTTCTTCCTATTAGAATAGTTTTTATTGCTTTGTAGTTTAGCTGTAGCAGTAGTTAGGTAGATTAGCAGTAGAATTAGAGTTAGAATTAGTGATTAATTTGTTGTTCTGTTAGTTTAGCATTGAGTATATTTAGATTAGATTTCCCCCCCCCCTCACCTCCTCTGATCATTCCAGATCAGAGGGGATGGTTTCACATAGTCACTGATCATGAATTTTCTCCCTCTTCATGTTTTCCATATCACTTCTGATTTTCGCGATTTGTTTCTCACAATTCACCCACTCATTAAACCTAATTTTAGATCTGATTGGTTTCTAACCTCGGATCCGAAATTAGCGTCAAAAATCATATTAGGGGCTTCTCACTCATTCCATCTTGTTCACAAAAGCCCCTAATCTGAGCTAAAAAGTGAATCAGTTTGCCGGATTTTCTATGAGTTCATATTTCAAAGATTTTTATTCATTTGGTCTTTGAATGCTTTTATCTTACAAACTGAAGAATTTTGATTTTGATTCACTGATTAGCAAGGAATCTGAGGTGATTCTGAAGTCAGAATTCACCTCAGAAGAGCCATAATCTGATATGTTATTTTTTAGGATTTCAATGTGTCGAATGCCTTGTAGAGCCACGGAAGATCAACCATGTTGATTGAGGCTTTATTAGGGATTCTAATCTGAAGTATTTTTCTGAGAATTTGATTTTGACTTAAGGGATTCTCAATATCCCTTAAGTTGTGTAACACCTGGGATTCATTTGGACTTCTTATGTTGATTCTAACCCTTTCTACATGCTGTCTATAACATTAAAAGGAGTTAGATCATCAATTTTTGGATTTACTGTGTTGATTTTAACCCTTTCTACATGCTTTCTATAGCATTAGAAAGAGTTAGAGCAACAGTTTTTATGGACTGAATGGTTGTGATTCTTGTGACAAGGAACTTGGATTTAAGATGCTGAACATCTGAGCATGGTTTTTATGTGAATTTAAATCCTTGTCAGAATGTGATTTAGTGATTTTTGTTTTATGTTTTTGAATCCCATAATTATAGTAAATTGCTGAAATTGCAACTACATTCCCCCAAATCCCAACTAAGTGATAGCCTGAAATAATCATTTTGAATCCTTGATCAGGCTATCTTGAGTCTGATCTGGGATTTAATTGGTTGATTTAAGCTGTTAGTAGTTGGAATTTAGCTTTCTTCCCTATTGCAGACTCTTTTTTCTTCCAGATGGATTAACTACAGCAGCAGTTAAGCTGTCTAGAATTAAATTTGGTCTGTAGCAACTGCTAATGTCAGTAGCTGTTGGACTGCTGGATTTCCAGCAACTACTGTGATGCTGTTGCCTTGCTTCTGCTGTTTCAGCAGAAGATTTCTGGTTTGAGATCATTTAGACAGCAGCTTAGGTTTTAGTTCTGTTAAAATAGCATTCATGTAAACTCAATGAATTTTTAAGCTTGTCTAGAATGCTTGTAATCTTATTTTTGATCCTTTGTCAGCTAGTTTTAAGCTTAACTGTCCATTAAGTATAAGTTAATTGAATTCAAAATGAAATTTGTGCCAAAATGTTTGAATCCTTTATCTTGTTTAGAGTCTCTTGAGGCAGTCCACTGCCTTTTGAAACACTTTAGGTTCCATTCTAGGCCTTAACACACATTAGAAAACCCTTGAAAGGCCTAGAATGTGTGAAATTTTGAATTAAATAAAAATTATAAAAAATATATAAACAAATAAAATAAACCTGTCTGATTGAAGATTAATTATTTCTTTAAATGCATACCAAGATTCATGATATTCCGAACCCTCGACTTGGTAGAATTTACCAGTCGACTGTTTTGTATACCATGGAACTTAATAAAAGAAACTAAACATAAAAAGATCAAAAACATCTCATTCTTCTCATCTATTTCTTTCCCTCTCATCACCTACCTCCATAACAAATATAAAAACCATAAAAAGAGAAAAAAACCTAAAAATACTAAAAATTCTTTGTATAATATGTATATAAGTGTATATATAAGCTACATAGTAAGCTTATTAACCTATAATGTGAATTATACATATTTATAATATAAATAACTTATGTATACATTATAGTATGTAAATTAAATATTTAACTTAGATTATACGGTATATAACTAAATTATATAATATATAAATTAGTAAACTCTATAAATAACCATATTAAGTTATAATACTGTATATATGTATTTATATGTATATTATAAACATATTAAACCCCGTACCTTAATTTAATTATGTATACAGAATAAATAATTAATTTATTAAGTTAGTAGATTAAATTAAAATAAATTAGTAATTTAAGTTATAATTCAACTAACCTGTACTGTATATTTGTACTAATGTATTTTAAGTAATTTAAGCTAATTTAAGTATATTTATATCGTTTATACTATTTAAACTTAATTTACAACTAAAATAGTCTAAAATTATACTAATTAAATGTAAATAAAATAGAAATAAATCTTTTAAAATACAATAAAAATGTTTATAAAATATTCAAACATGTATACTAACTCAGTATAAGGTCAATTAGACCATATAATAACTAATTTATACGTAATTAAAGAATAAAATCTAAAATCAGTTATGTATAAACTGTATAATTTGCCTAATTAATTTATATAGTAAATATAGTTAAAATTCCAAATTAATTGTACGATTATATAGTACTATATAAATACTTTATTTTCACATAATTTATTTTTAATATCTAATAAATTATGGCCATCGAATTGAGGGGCAAAATCGTAAATTTAGCATAGTCGCGCCTAATTTCCAACGCTACGCAGGCATCTGATTAGTCCCACATCGTGGGCGTGCTAGCGCGTAGAGCGCTTTAAATTATTTTTGTTATACGCATAGCTCAGTCGTCACGGGCGCCGGGTGCCCGAAACAACGGAGCATATATTCTGAGCATACTAACATTGATATATTTTGAGTATGTGTGTGGGTGGCCGGGGGCTGATTACTGTGCGAGGGCTTGTTAAGCCCAAATGTAAGCAAAAACAGATAATTAAGCGGCCTAATTAAGCAATTAGGGCTCGCTTAGTAGAGGTCTAGTCCCACCCAGTCTCTAGGTGCTGTGTATCCCTCGAAAAGCGTGCCCACAAATTAAACAAATTTTTGATTAAGAGCCCTAATGACACTTTAAGCATAGAGAAGAAAGAAAGCTAAAAACGCCTAAGTGTTAAAACGAAGAGTGAAATTAAGAGAAGAATGAATAATACTGAGAAGATTTGAAGAGTGAAAGTGAGAAGAAAGTGAGAAGAGAAGCATGTATATGTATAATATATAACAGAAATCTGTATAAATAGTATTTAAAAATAAATATGTATAAGACAAATAAAGTATATATATATATACGTGGTATAGCTATATATATAACTTCATATTTTTACTACAAAATAGAATGTCATTATAGGTGAAATAAATGTCACTATAGACCCCTATTTCCTTCTTAAAGTTTGTATATAGTTTTTTTGGGTCCAGCGACGTTTATATCTGTCGTTGTAGCTACTATATTTGTTACTATGTAGGTTAACATATGAAGTTAAGTAAGAAGAGTGTGTATTATTAGTTAGTATGGTATATAAATGAAAGTGTTGACAGTATAACTTATATGTAGATAGTTTAAAGTATAGTTATGAAGTGTTTAATGCTTGTTTGTAATTTTTTTTTTTTTACAAGCATTGTTAATTGATTTCTTTTTTTACATTATTAAATCAAGCATTCATTCATTCATTTTTTGTTGGATATAAAATTTCTTTTTGGAATTAAAGAATAATTTCGGATTGAGAGAGTGATGTATATCAATAACTGCTTCCCAGTGAGCGACCTAGAATAAACCAGTAAAAATTAAGTAATTAAATAAAATAGTCGTGATAACGGTTTGTATTTCCGACATATACTACAACAACAACATTTTTTATATGAACCGTGGATAATCATATAATGGATTCAACCATTACCATCAATTCACATCACGACAACCATCACCAACCATTATATTATATTACATCAACACCCGTACGTTTTGGAGGAAGAAGAGCACATAGTGGATGCTCGTCTTGGTGGACATTGTCACGACTTCAAGGATAATCGCGTGTGCTTGTGGGCCTTGATCCCACGCACGTAAGCGTACGGAGGAGCCTTTTTCTGATTTAGTCATTAGATCTTAGTTTGGATTTAGTTTAGATAGACCTTAGACATTTAATTTTTGTCTTGTGGACCCGTGTTGGGTATTTTTGGGAGCGTGTGCTCATTTTATTTAGATTATAGGATTATTCGAATTGTTTGAAATGCATATAGGTTAGTTAGTTAGTTAGATTAGGTTTCTTTGCTTAATATTATTAAAAATTAAAAACAAAATCGAACTTCGAGCTAGAAGCTGCATATCAATAGGGCGACCATCTAGGATTGAATGAGGAGCATCTAGTTTATCTTTATTGAATTGCATACATTCTTGCACGAAGAAAGCTGGAGTAAGGTACGACTTCTCTTCAGCATCAAATACTTGTCATGCATTTGCATTGGACTTAACTTCCAGACCACTAAAGTGTTTGAATCGGGTTAATTTAGTGGTCACTTTAAAAATTGGGACTGTTAAGAGATTGGACCATAAAATCTGTGACTTGAAATTGTGTGGAAAGGATCTTGCTTGCGAGATTTCAAAACTCAAAACGCGAACATGTTTGCACACATGAGACACTGTGCTCATCACACATAAGGTCACTACATAAATTTCTACCTCTCCTCTTTTGCACCACAAGGGAAGTTGTCGGAAATCAACATGCCTATCCACTAAGTTACTTCGGTTCTTTGTGTGTGGGCTTGATTCAAGACTTCCATCCCTTGCGAGTAGGTTATAGGCACCAACGAAGGTTGACCTAGGAAGCGTAATTCTTGCAAAACCTATTTGGCCACCAACTGAACATTTAATTCTAAGACCTAGAATCTACTAAAAATGGATCCCACTGGATTTGCGTTTGTTTTGATAGCGATAGAACTCTCTAGGAAGTTTCTGCTTGTGTTCTAAATTCTTTTAAATCCTAAGAGAGTTTAACTTGTTTAATTGAAAGAAATGGACTATCCTTACTCCTATCATTTTAACCAGGATCCCATGCCTTGAGCGTATTCATCCTTTGATGAGTACATTGACAATTCATGGGATCATTCATATTCTTATCCTGGGAGTACTGGCCCGATAGCTCCCACTTTTGAGCAGAGCCTAGGAGCGGGATTTTCCAACCCTGGAATCCCTACTACTATGCAAACACCCAACCCTCCCACCCTTCATGATTTTCCATATCGAGGTTGGACCGATACCCCTTGGCAACCAAAGCTTGAGATTGACTATTCTCCCCAATCTGATAGAAGTAGCATCTCCTCTTTTATGATAGAAATGCAAAAACAACAAAAGGAAATGATGGAATCTATGGGACAGATGTTGAGGGACAGTCAACAATTGAACAAAGAAATTGGACATCTTAGCTACGCTCTTCATAGTAATTCTGATCCCTACCCATACGACCGTGATAATGAAAATAATTCTGAGGAAACAATGACAATAGGGATCCCATTTTACGTAGCTATCACTTAGACTCTCCCAATGAGACACAGCCACTAGAGGAGAACGATCCTAGTAATTATCCACCCAAGCTATATTGGAGTCAAAAGAAAGGGAAGATGGTACCTCTTGCGGACCTTGACCCCAATGATAGTATTTTCCTTACCCCTGATAACTCGGGTCAATGTCGTATCGTTCATATCACTTCCCCTATTAATTATTTGGTGGAATCTCATTCTACCCTTGTGAGCCTAATCCTGACCCTCCACTTAGGGAATCAACACCTACCATTCAGCATCCTGAGGATTTAAATGCACCCAATGAAGGTGACCCTAAGGGAATGGAGGATGAATTAGATCAATTTTGGTCTCAAGGATATAAAGAGTCTATTTCAGAGGACAAGGATGACCCAATGGAGGAACCTGAACTGAAAATCTGTAGTGAATCACAGGGGGATTATTTGTTATTTGAGGACTTACCCCCAGAGGATATAAATAATATGGTGAAATCCGGATTCCTCCCTTCTTTTGAGAGTCATCTTCCACCAAACCAGGAGTTGATATTAGAGGAGGACAAACATAATAGTGAGAAGCCTAGTGGAGACTCTCGAGGACAAAACACGTCAATTGAGGATTGATGCCCCGAGAAGAACAAAGAATTGAGTGACATAGGCTTACTCCAAAACATTAAGACAGATCCTCCGTCAGAAATAATTGATGATACTGAAGCAACTCCTTTCTTTACTAATGAATCACATATACACCCCGACAAAAACTCAAGTGAACCAAACGAATCCGGGGATGAAATTAATGATTATGTTGTTTTGACCCTGCCATCAAAGGAATGTAATTTGGAGTCCACCATTGATTCACATATACTGGAAGGTGAAAATATGACTCCAAGCATTAATGCTAAGCAGGGTGACGTGAATTTTTCTACAATTGTTAGGGACAATACACAATCTAAATCGTTGTTGGAATTGGACCTGACATCGACTAAGCCCTCATTATACTTAATCATTACCTTCCAACACCACAAGCAATCCTTACACTCCCTAACCGATCCTTGGCTCAGGTCTCTACTCACTTACATTCTTTCTGGGGAGAATATCAGGCCAGTAAATCCTCGAGTAGAATGGCAAGTTTGGATTGATGCTTGTATGTCTAGTCTCGCCATTCAAGGGTTTGAAATAATAATGTTTATATCTTTCAAAACCTGTCTAGCTCTGGAGGATCCTTGTTATCCTCTACTTATTCCGTTTCGGGAGGTCCCTTTTCATATTCCTTTTGTTATCCCTAGACCTCGCCAAGTAGCCTACGAGGTTCTCTATTTTCATATCTTCTGGTGAGCATTTGGAATCATGCTGCATCATCAGCTCGCCAATATCCGTAGCTACCTATTTTCTAAGCCCACATTGTTACACATTTTTTTAAGGCCTAGCACTTTCTGTTTGGAACCAGACTTACAGGTTCCTTATAAATCTGGATGCTAACAGAAAATGCAGCGCTTGTTGGGAGGCAACCCAGCGTTATGAATAACACCATCATCAAGTGATTTTCTTCCTTTCTCCCCCTGTTTTAATTTTACAATGAGGACATTGTAGGATTTAGGCATGGGGGGTGCACTTTGCATTTTAGGAAGTATTCATGCATTTAGGTTAGCATATAAAAAAAAATCTTTTCTTGAGCTAAATTGGTTAGTCCCTAGCAAAGCATCTTTGTCATGGAGGTGTCATTAAATATTTTTCATCTTAAATTGTTTCTTAAGTTTAGAATCCAGTACATTTACTTCACTTGCATGTAGACTGGGTAATGGATCTTTGAAGAAAATCAATAAGTATTTTTAGTTTACTGAACCCTTGGACAGTTAATGGGGAGTCAGGCATACTATCTTCTAGTAAATCCACCTCATATTTGTGAGAAGAAAGTAGAGAGATTACTGGTGCGCTAAGTCTAGTGCAATGACTCTTAAGTTTTGGACAATTAGATGATGATACCTCAGAGTTAGGAATAGTTTTCGCTCTCTGTTCCTGTGTGCATTGTGTGAATTCTTGAGAGTCATCAAATAAGGCAGATACACAGAGATTGAGTCTTAATAAAGCTATGACTATAGTGGATGGTTATGACCGTCCTTCATAGAATCCTCAGTTGAAGGAGGGTAATAGTGTCAAAGGTCAAAAATATGCTTGTCCTATCCATTCCTTCCAGGTGTTGAGAGAAGGCACTTCCACCAAATAAGCCATACAATATTCTCTTGACCATCATCATCCTTAATAATGCCTCATAAATAAAAAGTCTGCATCATGTTATGTTGATTTATAAAAAAAAAAAGCAGAAAAAGAGAAAAGAAACAATTATATTTAAAAAAGAAAAAAAAAAGAAAAAGAAAAGAGTCCAAGTTTATAGTTTTATCTTTGTGACGATGTTCTGAGGCAACAAAAACACCCATCATGATCCACCAAATATGACCCATACCTACCTTTCAGTATTTCTGATCGCCTGAATACTGGTTGAGGACTCTAACTTAGTTCTAGGGTTATTAGGACTTTAATTGAAGTGTGAATGCCATATGAGGCCACCAAATAGTGAGTACATTTACAAAATCAGGTGAGATTTGTGTTCTAAGAAAGAAAAGAAGGAAAAGAGTGAGCACAAAGGAATATCAAGAGAGCACAATTGTTTAGTCTCTCTTCGAGTTGCCTTGTTTAATAGTCTAGAGATCTAGAGTCTGTAGTACTAGATTACATGTAGCACCAAATGAATGTGTGCCACCAAATACGAATCCATTCAACTCAGTATCTCCAACCTAAGCCAAAAAGCCGGGATCAAATTTCAGATTATTTTCTACTTTATCTCCAAGTGAAGTAGTTGCCTATCCCGATAGAAATATTTACCAAAGGATAAGTACGAACTGCAAATGTAAGTTCGTTATTTTCACTTGGATCCATTCCTAGGTTACTATCACTTTACATTTGTCTGGATATCTATATTTTTGGAATAAGGACAGAAGAAATCTTCTGATTACTTCTATTGTTTTTCATTTTTGCTCAGGACTAGAAAAACTTAGGTATGGGGGTATTTGATGAGTCCAATTTATTGGACTACTAATTACGCTTAAGAACACTCAAGTTGGGAATTGAACTACATTTCGAGGGTGCATTATACTAGAATATTAATTAAACTCCAATTTTGACATTCCTGTATTTTTAACCAAATGCATATGCTTCATTGATCATTTGTTGACATATTACTTACATATATATTTTTTTTATGTGTAGGTATCTTCAAATTTGACAAAGAAAAAAATTAAAGTTGAAATTCTCGGTTGAAACAACCTCCTCCCCTTTTCTCTCAACTACAGGATTTTTTTTAACAAAAGAATGGCCACGCCAGGGCCTTGGGGGATCTCTATCTCTTTCTTTTCCCCTTCGAGGGGCCATCTCCTCTACGACGAAAGAGAGCCAACACCGTGGCCGAAGCTTGCACCATGATCTTTTAGCGCACTTCCTTCCTCCTCCTCACCACCGCAAGCCCTCGTGGTGACAGCACGAGCGCCACCATCCATCATGCCCCTGCCCCTCACCTTAACCCAACAGCCATGCACTGCACGCATTTACCCTCATCGGCTTCTTCTCTATCGTCGACCTACGGCCACATGCAACCTCTGTGCAACCGACAGTGTGTGCGCCCTTACATGTAGAGTGAGCCATCCACCATCATCGCGTGTAGCCACCCCTCCTCAACGCATCACCTTCCACACGATCCAGCAGCAACCAATGCCTGCGCTTCAGCCGCGTGTGTGCGCAGCTGAAGTGCGCGCACTCATCCACCTCCACGCAGCAGCCACCCTCACTCCTTGCGTGCGCATGCATGAGAGCACCACCAGTAGCAGTATCTTCTCTACGCACCGTCACCGCTTCCCGCGCACACGCAGCAGCCTTGTGCTTGCCCACGCGCGCACCAGTCACCACACGTAGAGCCGGGTCTTCATCTTCTTCTTCTCGGCCAACAGAAAGCAACCCAAAGTCACATCCAACCACCTCCACGCAGCCATGTCCAAAGGCCTCCAATCTCCGCTCCATCAACATCGTTGAACTCTCCTTACTCCCACGAGGCCACTCACGTCCACGACTGCTGCCATCGGCAACCCACGCAACGGCGAGTCGCAGCCACTGCTGCTGCCCCTCCTCATCGCCGGCGAGAGCTCTGGCTACCATTCCCGTCGCCGCAACCTTCATTGGAACGGCCTCGCCTTCCTCGACCTCCTCGGAGCTTCGCGCCTCTAGCCGTGCCTTCTCCTCCGCATGCAAGAAAGGGGAACTCTTCCCCTATTTTGCTACAAGGAAAGTTTCAATTAAAAATTCCACCCAATGACATTGCCAACTATGCTATTTCTTTATTTTTGATTAAATTATTATGGTGAAATTATGACAATGCACTTATCTTTTTTTGCGTGTTTGATTGACTTCTGTTACGCACATCGTTTGTCATTGAAATTGGGTTTAGAGTTGCATGCAATTCGAAATTACATGATATGCCACTACACATGCATTATCTACATATTTTTGGAAGCTTGATTCCTGATGTGAAAATTACATAAATAGCCTTGAACTTCTCATGAAATTCAAAGTGACATTTAGAGTAGAAAATTCATTAAATTGATTTTGAGAATGTGTCTGCGAACATGATGGCTCTTTATTCGTGAGTTTATTTGGCTCGATCCTCCCTGTGGATACAACCTTTTTACTATGGTTTAAATTAATATCTATTTGAATCTTTGATTGAGAGATTTCCACCACATAAATTACAACGATAAATCATTCTATTGTTATTTTAATCAAGTGGAATACTCTCACATCAACAACTCCTTACATTTGACCTCTGCCTATCAAGAAAGAAAACCATCAATCTTGCAGAGGAAGATAGAGGCCCATGAAGCTGGGGCTTCTTAGGATTTGGCTTATCAGATTCAATTATTGAATAAAAACTTTGATAGGCTTTTAGCAAACCCCAACATGAACCCGCAGGCAACCTCTATCTTTCAGGCTTCAAGTCAATGCTCCATTTGCCAAAGCATAGCGCACGCCATTGCGGAGTTCCACTAGGAAAATCAATTCCCTGAGTTGATTCAGGTCGACTTGAACGCGCCCCAAGGTTTCCGCCCACCTCCTCGCAATAACCCTTATTCCAATACCTATAATCCAAGGTGGCGGAACCATCCAAACTTCTCTTGGAAGAAAGGTGATGCTTCTAACTTAGGGAATACAAGACCCTTACCTCCCCAACCCATATACCAACCATCCTATGAAAACCCTCCTCAAAATAAGCCCTCTGAGATGGATGAACTTAAAGCCATGATGAAAGCGATGCAAGAGCATCAGAATATGGTCATCCAATCTCAGAATAAGATGATTACTGATATGCAATCCCAAATTGGTCATCTTACTAAGGCAGTTAGGCAACGTGATCTGGGGAAGCTGCCTAGCTCTTCTGAGGAGAACCCTAAGGGAAAGGGGGTCGTATTTAGGGAGCATGCCCAAGCTATGACCGTGTTGAGGAGTGGAAAGAAAATTGACAAACCTGATAACACTCCTACGGTTACCACTCAGAATTCCCCTTCTGCACCCAACCTGACTTCCATCTCCACCGAGGAAGAGCCACACTGCTCTCCCTCGCTTGAAATCACCCACAATGAAGATGTCGTCCTTCCACCACCCCTCTCCCGCCATGACAACCCCTCTACCCAGAAGCCGAGGGTGCCCTATACAGAGCGCCTATCTGCTCCTGAGGAATCTTCTATTGGCTCACCTAGAGCCAAGGATAGGACAAATGCGATTATGGACACTTTTAGGCAAGTCCAGATCAACTTGCCTTTGTTGGAAGCTATCAAACAGATCCTGTCCTATGCCAAGTTTCTAAAGGACCTGTGCACCCAGAAGCACCGATCTAGGAGATAGGTCCAAGCCAAAACCATCTTGCCTGACCATGTTAGCCCGGTTCTTCAACATGGAACACCCCCAAAATGAAAGACACAGGGGCCCCATATATTTCAGTGGTTATAGGTAACCAACACACTGACGAGGCTCTGCTCGATCTGGGGGTGGGGGTGAACATTTTACCAAGCTCTGTCTATGACCTTTTGGGAGGAGGTGAGTTAAAACCTAGTCCAGTCATCCTCCAGGTTACAGACAGATCACTTAAGACACATTGGGGATTACTGAAAGGTGTCCTGGTGAGAGTGGAGGACTTCTTCTTCCCTGTTGACTTTCTGGTGCTTGATACTGACCCATCTAATAAGCCCACAAAGTCGTACATTATTCTAGGATGCCCCTTCTTGGCCATAGCCAATGCCTCTATCAATTGTAGATCAGGGGCACTTAAAATGGGCTTTGGGAATAAGAAGATCTGGTTGAATGTTTTTGATAGTTACAAGCAATCCAGATTTGACGATTGTTCTCATATTGGGGTTGTTGATGAAATAATTAAAGAGACTACTTGATGTAAACACATTTACACTACTTAAGATGTCTATTTATGCATGTTCTTAAGCATAGGATTGCATTTCATGATATAAATATTACATAACATGCATCATCTTGCATTTAGAGTAGTTTGAATAAAATGGAGGTTAATTGTCTCCTTTTATGTGCTTGGACAGGGCAAACATTTAATTGGAGTCTCGGATCAATGATCCAACTGTATGGATGTGATCAGGGAGACGATAGGAGTTCAACGACTCCAAGATCGCCCTAATCAGGCATCCGGAGCATCAGATAGTGACTGGGGAACCCAAGAAGATCAAGGCCTAGGATGGTGAAGATCCACACTTCAGATGACAAATCCGACCACACGGCTGAATTCGGATCAACGATCGTAGCCCAACGACACAAAAATCAAGTCAATCCGACATCCGTGGCACCATCTACAACTTCTAGAAGATGGATGGCTAAGATGGCGCCACATGGCGCCATCTCGGCCACCCAAACGGCCGCACGCATTCTACGAAGGCCTCGCACCCGCTCTCTCTCCGCCGTTGGATCTTGATCCAACGGCTGTGGTCGACCGCGCTTAAAAGCGTCCGCTCGACCATCTGCGCCCCATAGAGCAGCGGTCGAGCGCGCTTACGTGACCGGCGGGCGCGGGTTCAAGCCACAGCAGAGGGCTGGAGGCGCGAGTGATTGGGCACGGGCGGGCGTTGGATCGCAATCGGATGGCCGCGCGCGCCCAATAGCGTTCACGCGCGATGGAACGCGCCGCGTCACGCGCGATCGCACGCGCCAGGCGGGCGCAGCGCAGCGGGCGGAGATGCGTCTTAAGCCGTCCGATCTCGCGATCGGACGGCTGAGAATCAAAGTGCGTGCGATGGCGTTGAGCGCACGGGCAGCTGAAGCGACGCGCGTGGGCACGGAAGCTACGCCCACGTTGGGGGCTTTAGTGACGGATTTATCCGTCACTAAAGACCCCTCATTTATTATTTTGAAGTTGTAATGTCCATTTTGCCCCCACTCCTTGCAACTATAAAAGGAGACCCCCTCCATACAAAATTCTCATCCCTTCCTTCTCCTCTCTACCCCTCCAAAGCTTAAGAGAAGCTTGTCCCACACCCGGGATGCTCCTCGCAAGATAAAGTCTAAATTTTCATTCCCCTTCGGAAGTGGATCCCGCGACGACGACAGCATGCTGCTTTGTTCCCATTCTTCTACTTCGTCCTCCTTCGTCCTGCTTCGTTCCCCTTCGTCCAGACGTCACCCCGTCCGGCTCGTCCTCCAAGCAATCATCGAGGAGGATAACTTCTCTCTCCCATTCTTATTTACAGCTTTTCTAGTGTAGAATTTTCCTGCTTTATAGTGTAATTGATTTTCCGCTTTCTAGTGTAACTTTTATTTAGTTTGATTATATAAACAGTTGAAATATTGAATGCATGTTCTCTTTCTCTCTCTCTTTCTCTCTCTCTCTCTCTCTCTCTCTCTCTCTCTCTATCTTTTAGTCTGATAGCTCCATTGTAATTATATCGGCTTGCTTATCAAAAATCCTAAAAAAAATATAATTGCGAATATAGATCAACATAGCCTCCCTATGTTCGACCTAGAATTCATTTCGGTATAAATTTTATTTGTTGAACACGAATTCTTCGTTTTCGAACTACAACGACAGGTTTTCCAAAATCGGACACGTTAGCATAGCGATTCGTAAACGTTCAACATTTTGGCGCCGTTGCCGGGGAGGCAACGATCTTAGATTTCTATTCGTGTTTTGTAACTTACAAATCATTTACTTCACTTTTCTCCTTTCTCATTGTAATTGCAGGTACTCTTTTGAGACGAGCAAAAGCGGTAGATTGGAGTAAAGTGTTGTGGAAGGTTTTGTAAGTCATCCCCCATTCTTTCCCAGTCCATAGATTTCATTCGCCACATTTAATCCAAATTTCAATTAACCTAGGTGTTTGCATAAATCCTAGGAATAGTTTGGTTGTTTGGATTCTCACTTACATTCATTCCACCTTCATTTAAAAAAAAAAAAAAAAAGATAATTTTGTGGGGTAATTTTCAACAAACACACAACATACACCCACATTCATAGGCACTTAACCTAATTGATTTGTTTCTACTCAACCGGGTTCTGATCTGTGGAACCGGTACACATAAAGCAACACATAAAAGAGTAGAAATCATTCTAGGTTAACCATCTTTGTGTGCCTAACATAGTGGTGCATATGTGGCCAGTTGTTTGAGTTGTTTGGGCCGCACCACTTCAATTAAAATCAACTCATCAAGTAGCTGCCAATTAGGTTTAACTCTTAGGGATTTACCACGCACTCCACATTCTTTTTAAGCTTCAAAGGAAAACATTTTCACCTGTGCTTGCAAAACCTGGTGTGCCAACGAAACCTGTTTGAAAACACCTAAAGTTGAATCCTAAAAGCTACTAAGCAAGATTTGAACCTTAAAATTCACCACATCAAAAATAATCTTGCTTGAAAATCACTGGTTGTGCACACACACACAAATCAATCAATCATTAAGGGCACAACCCATTTAAAGGGCCCATCACATTCCAAAGCACATTCAAACCTAGCCCTAAATAAAACAGAGTAGACGTTGGACTTAAGGATTGGACTCGCTCTTCAGAACTCAGAACGAGATTATTTTCGATTAGTCTGTTTCTACTGTTCAACCTGATGTCTAGCTAGGGGAGCAGAGTCAAACGATCGCGGCTGGGGGGTACACTAGGAACCGGAGGCGCAAGCCGAAGGAAGAACCTTCTCCCCAGTCCCTCCTTCTAACTGGTTGGATTGAACAGACGGAAGTAGATTAAATCGTTCCATTATCTCAAGACGGGTTTTGAGAGTCTGTAGGTCTTTAGGCCAACCCATGTAAGGACAGGTTTGATTGTTTGTATTGCAGGGCACCTTTCTTCCTCCCGTGTCTCATGAATCCTTCCACATATTTCACGCATTCCCACTCTTTCCCTCCTGTTGTGAATTATCCTCAACATGACGATTATCCCAACTCGTATTGTAATCAACCATCATTCAGTTGGGATAATTCGGATTGGGGATACAATTTCGGACCCCCGTGTTTAGGGTCTAACCCTGAACACTTTGATTCTGATTTCTATCCTTCTCAGAGCTACATCGATTATAGATCGTCTTCCTTTCAGGAACAACCTAATACAATCTACAATCAAGAAGGATACACCGATCCTTACCCATCCTCTGATTTCACTGCCTTTAGGTCATCACCATCTTTTCAACAATCTGAAATGACCTATTATCAGGAAGGGCATAACGAATCTCAATTCGTTAATTCCCCTGCATTGAGCCCAAACACGCCCAACCCTGAGCCAACTCATTTGGTTTAGGTTAACCAAGTTCAAGATAAGGTTCTAGCTAACTTGAGGAATATCATTCAATCTTTAGAAGTTCAGCCAATACCTTACATTGAGAGATTGGAGACCCTGATTGAAATGATTGATGATTTAAACAAGGCTTTGTTGGATTGGCTCCAGGATGTTAACAATAAGAACCCGGGTGAGTTTCTACTTGGGAAATTAGCGAAATTGAGGATGAGATTCGTGGTTGCTTTGATTCAATCTTGGAATAATTCCCTGGATGAACCCTCTTCAGGAAAGCCAACGACAGAACCCGCTCAGGCACCTGTTGGGGGGGACATGTGTTATGAGGCTGACCAGATTGAATTAAAGCAATCAATTAAGGATGATCTGATTTCTTCACCTGAGATCCCTAAGCCGGGTTACGAGGAAACGTATGACTCTGGGGAACACAAAATGACAACTGATTTTGGGACATACATTGATACGGATCCTGATGGTGAAGATTCAAGTTGCAAAGTCTCACGCAAGTTTTCTGAACACGATTTCTGTGAGACGATTAGGCCTGAGGAATCTGATAGATCATTTGATAGCCCAATAACTGAGGAAACTGATCTTATTAGGGCACACATTACGGATCCAGAATCGTATTTTCTGGAGGAATCAATTCAATGCCCTGATTATCAGTTACACCCTATTGAGCTTATTGATGATTCTAATTCTGAGATAATTAGACCCAAGTCAATTTTGATTCTGCCACATCATTTAGACTTGGAGATTTCAGACGGGGTGATGAATATACAAGAGGTCCTGGAATTTGATATGCTAAATGAGGAGGATAGGAGCTGGGAAGTTCTGATTTGGGAAGTTAATTTTGGAGGAAATAGAAGATTGAGTCGAAGGGTTCCTTTTAAGTTGAAACCATCAAATCAGAACCCTTACGACTTTTGTTTCAAGGATGCCAAACTCAAGCACACATTCAATGATTATCCTTTTGAGCTTCAACTCTCTGTAACCCGACTTTTTGGTCTTGGGTTGCATCCACACAAATCGCAGACCCGACACCGCCTGCATTCTGATTTTAGGTTTTGGGTAATTTTTATCCAGAACCTAAGATATTCTCGATTATGGGGTGTGGGTCTGCACATCAATCTGGTCCACATCTGTGGACCTCTGTTGACAAGTCGGAGGATTCTACTGTTTATTTTAATACTGACCTGCACTTGTGAATTCTTCATTTCTTTTCTTTGTATAGTGTGCCTAGCTGAAGGCACTAAATTCAGCATATATACAGCTTTTCTTAGTTTTCATCTCGGAGCGGACCTGACATTCACGCAATTCAGGTGTTTTTTTCGCTTTTCCACTCTGTTTTATGTCTTTTTAATACAATGAGGACATTGCATTAGATAGGCATGGGGGGGTGGATATTCATCTCTGAATTCATTTGTCAGCTCCATAGATTTGTTTTATTTTCTTTTATATAAAAAAAATTTAGAATTAGGAAAGAGAATTTGGGTTTAAGAAAATTTTCAACCTTAGGAAATACTACATCATGATTTGATCACAAAGACCCTTCAGGTCTTTGGACTTAATTAACCCGTGTATCCACTAAAATGTGGATTTGTCTTTCGAGTCCTCTCCATCTTAATTCTTTCGTAATTGGAGTAAATAAGTTTGGGTGATAAGTACACGACTTATCAACCCGCCCTCTAATTTGAGGGAATTTTGAGTCTTAAGCATCTACACACTTTCTTTGCACCGACTCGTTGTTCGACGATTTTAACGAAAATTGGGTAGCTAATGAACCTTCTAGGGTGATATGGCTGGCAAGTTATCATGGGTAACAGCCCATAGGTAGGTTGTCCAGAGCCTAGTCACTGGACCTTTCTCTTTTTCCTGCCTTTAGGTAAATCTTAGACCAGGGAAGCCACCTACTTAAAAAAAAAAAAGAAAAAAAAATTCAAAAAGAAAAGGAGAAAAGAACAAAAAGAAATAAGCCACACTTCGCTGCACGAGTATGGCTGGCAAGTTGTCGGTGGTAACAGCTCATCGACTGGTTGTCTAGAACCCAGCTCAGTAAATGCACTAAAAATTTCCAAAACACTTAGGAAGAAGCGGAGAAGTAGAATAAATCGGGGAGATATACACTGGATTCACCCTTGTGTTGACCCCGTAAAAAATAAAAGTAGGGAGAAAGCTACCGGTTGTAAAGATACACCTTTAGGCAGAAGTCTTTTTGAGGTCACCTAGGGGCGTAGAAATCCGAAGTCCGTTTTAATTGCCGGTCAACGAGTCTATCACAATCACAATAAGATGCTTAAAACTTAGGGTTCTCATCAAATCTTGGGTTAGTTGAATGGCCGTAGAAAGCCACTCTTAAACCCTAAAATTTGAAAATCCAAAAAAAAATTAGAAAAGAGTAAAAAGAGAAAAAGAAATTTTTCTTTGAATAAGGCGAGGGCTTGAGGCGGTCTGCATTTTGGCTGATACCCGGGCGCTGTTGTGTCTTTGAAAGTTTAGTTCCTAAGTAGACAATTTCTTAATGATTGAAAATAACTCAGGTCCAAATAATCCAACCTAATTCTTTTATAAATAGCATATAGTTTTTGCTAGGGACTAGCAAAAGATAGGCATGGGGGTATGATGTAAACACATTTACACTACTTAAGATGTCTATTTATCCATGTTCTTAAGCATAGGATTGCATTTCATGATATAAATATTGCATAACATGCATCATCTTGCATTTAGAGTAGTTTGAATAAAATGGCGGTTAATTGTCTCCTTTTATGTGCTTGGACAGGGCAAACATTTTATCGGGGCCTCGGATCAAAGATCCAACCGTATGGATGTGATCAGGGCGACGATTGGAGTTCAACGACTCCAAGATCGCCCTAATCAGGCATCCGTAGCATCAGATAGTGATTGGGGAACCCTAGAAGATCAAGGGCCAAGATGGTGAAGATCCGCACTTCAGATGACAAATCCGACCGCACGGATGAATTCGGATTGACGATCACAGCCCAACGACACAAAAATCAAGTCAATCCGACATCCGTGGCACCATCTACAACTTCCAGAAGATGGACGGCCAAGATGGCGCCATGTGGTGCCATCTCGGCCGCCCAAACGGCCGCACACATTCTACAAAGGCCCCGCACCCGCTCGCTCTCCGCTGTTGGATCTTGATCCAACGGCTGTGGTCGGCCGCGCTTAGAAGCGTCAGCTCGACCATCCGCGCCCCGTAGTGCAGCGGTCGAGCGCGCTTACGCGACCGGCGGGCGCGGGTTCTAGCCACAGCAGAGGGCTGGAGGCGCGGGCAATTGGGCACGGGTGGGCGTTGGATCGCGATCGAATAGCCGCGCGTGCCCAATAGCATTCACGCACGATGGAACGCACGGCGTCACGCGCGATCGCACGTGCCAGGCGAGCGCAGCGTAGCGGGCGGAGATGCGTCTTATGCCGTCCGATCTCACGATCTGACGGCTGAGAATCAAAGTGCGTGCGATGGCGTTGAGTGCACAGGCAGCTGAAGCGACGCGCGTGGGTGCAGAAGCTACGCCCACGTTGGGGGCTTTAGTGACGAATTTATCCGTCACTAAAGACCCCTCATTTATTATTTTGAAGTTGTAATGTCCATTTTGCCCCCACTCCTTGCAACTATAAAAGGAGACCCCCTCCATACGAAATTCTCATCCCTTCCTTCTCCTCTCTACCCCTCCAAAGCTCAAGAGAAGCTTGTCCCACACCCGGGATGCTCCTCGCAAGATAAAGTCTAAATTTTCGTTCCCCTTCGGAAGTGGATCCCGCGACGACGACGGCGTGCTGCTTCGTTCCCATTCTTCTGCTTCGTCCTCCTTCGTCCTGCTTCGTTCTCCTTCTTCCAGACGTCGTCCCGTCCAGCTCGTCCTCCAAGCAATCGTTGAGGAGGATAACTTCTCTCACCCATTCTTATTCACAACTTTTCTAGTGTAGAATTTTCCTACTTTATAGTGTAATTGATTTTGTACTTTCTAGTGTAACTTTTATTTAGTTTGATTATATAAATAGTTGAAATATTGAATGCATGTTCTCTTTCTCTCTCTCTCTCTCTCTCTCTCTCTCTCTCTCTTTCTTTTAGTCTGATAGCTCCATTGTAATTATATCGCCTTGCTTATCAAAAATCCTAAAAAAAATATAATTGCAAATATAGATCAACGTAGCCTCCCTGTGTTCGACCCGGAATTCATTTCGGCATAAATTTTATTTGTTGAATACGAATTCTTCGCTTTCAAACTACAACGACAGGTTTTCCAAAGCCGAACACGTTAGCGTAGCTATTCGTAAACATTCAACACTACTCCAACACTCCTATGTAGAGATCCCCCTGGGGTCGGCTTAGCTGGGACAAAAGCCACTTTATGGTCCAGCAGGGCATTGTGTTAGGGCATGTAGTTTTCGAGAGAGGATTAGAGGTGGACACCACAAAAATTGATTCCATCTCTAAGCTTCCATCACCCGCCAATGTTCGTCAGGTTAGATCTTTCCTTGGCTATGATGGATTTTATAGGCGCTTCATTAGAGATTTCGGTAAAATCTCTAAGCCACTCTGCGACCTGTTAGCGAAGGATGTCTCCTTCGATTTTGATGACAGATGTGGCGAGGCTTTCCAAGTCTTAAAGAAAGCCCTTATTACCACACCGATTCTCCAAGCACCAGATTGGACCCTCCCGATTGAGCTAATGTGCGATGCTCCTGATTTTGTAGTGGGAACGGTCTTAGGTCAAAGGGTTGATGGCAAACCTCATGTGCAGCATTATGCCAGCAAGACCCTTACGGATCCTCAGCAAAACTACATGGTCACTGAAAAGGAGCTTCTTACTGTAGTATTTGCTTTGGAAAAGTTTCGGTCTTATCTTTTGGGATCCAAGGTTGTGGTGTTCACTGATCATTCTGCCTTAAAGCAACTTCTTGCTAAAAAGGACACCAAACCTCGCCTAATTCGTTGGATTCTGCTACTCCAAGAGTTTAACCTGGAAATTAAAGATAAGAAAGGAGTTGAGAATGTGGTAGCAGATCGTCTGTCTAGGATCCCTATTAAGGCATCAAACCCGGCTAGCGGTATTCAAGAGACTTTCCCTGATGAGTCTTTGATGGCCATGGAGGCCAAAACTCCTTGGTTCGCTGACATAGTGAACTATCTGGTCACAGGCATTACCCCCAGTACTTGGGACAAGCAGAAGCGAGACAGGTTTCTTACTAACGTTAAATTTTATCACTGGGAGGAACCCGAGCTTTTTAGAGTAGGCCCTGACCAGCTTTTTCACCGTTGCATCCCTAACGAAGAATAAATAAGTGTTCTGAGTTTCTTCCGTGACCTCCACTGTAGGGGACATTTTAGTGGAAAAAAGACTACCCATAAGGTTCTTCAGTCTGACTTTTATTCCCAGATGCACATACATATGTGGGCGCATGTCTGCGTTGCCAGCAGACGGGAACCATTGGAAAAAGGGATGAGATGCCCCAACAACCTATCCTCCCTGTTGAGATCTTTGACATTTGGGGCATCGACTTCATGGGTCCCTTTCCTGTGTCCTTCGGATATGAATACATCCTTGTGACTATGGACTATGTATCGAAATGGATAGAAGCTATACCTACGCGAACCAATGACCATTCCGTGGTCTTGGGCTTTGTTAAGGCTAATATTTTCTCGGTATGGGTGCCCAAGGACGATCATAAGTGATTGAGGACCTCACTTCAAGAACGTACACTTCACAAGACTACTCCAAAATTTGGGAGTCAACCACATGATAGCCACACCTTACCATCCCCAAACGAGTGGACAGGTTGAAGTTTCTAATAGGGAGATTAAGCGAATTTTAGAAAAAACTGTCAGGCCCGATCGTAAGGATTGATCTAAAAAACTAAATGATGCTCTTTGGGCCTACTGAACCGCGTATAAAACTCCCTTGGACATGTCTCCTTTTTGTCTTGTCTATGGAAAGGCGTGCCATCTTCCCGTTGAAATCCAACATAAGGCCTATTGGGCTATTAAAAACGTTAACTTGAGTCTGGATAAAGCGGGAAAGGCACGTATGCTAGAGTTAAGTGAGCTTGAGGAGCTTCATAATAAAGCTTATGAAACTTCTCAAGCATACAAACAACGTACAAAGGTCTTCCATGATATGCACATCATTAGAAAGACTTTTGAGCCCAACCAGTGGGTCTAGCTTTTCAATTCCAGACTTAAATTATTTCCAGGAAAGGTCAAGTCCTGCTGGGATGGGCCATACGTTGTTATCAATACTTTCCCTCATGGAGCTGTAGAAACTCAAAACCCTACTTGCGAGCTTTAAGGTAAATGGCCAACGACTTAAACCTTATATTACTCTTTTAGATGGCTAGGTTTTGGACGCACTTCAGCTTGAGGAGCCTTAGCTCCTCCCACTCTCTTCCCCAGGTGATATTCTTCTATGTTTGCATTTTTCCAATGAGGATATTGTCAATCTTAGGCATGGGGGGGTATAAACTGAGAATGTTTATAGCATTTATAAATATTTGCATACATTTAGGATAGTTATAAAGAAAGAAAGAAAAAAAAATCTTTTATTTTCTTGAGCTGAATTAGTTAGTCCCTAGCAAAACATCTTTGTCAATGAGGTGTCATTAAAGATTTTTCTTTTTTAATTGTTTCTTAAGTTTAGAATCCAGTACATTTACTTCACTTGAACGTAGACTGGGTAATGGATCTTTGAAGAAAACCATAAGCATTTTTAGTCTACTGAACCCTTGGACAATTAATAGGGAGTCAGGCATACTACCTTCTAGTACATTCACCTCATATTTGTGAGAAGAAAGTAGAGAGATTACTGGTGCGCTATGTCTAGTGCAAGGACTCTTAAGTTTTGGACAATTAGATGATGATACCTCAGAGTTAGGCATAGTTTTCGCTCGTTGTTCTTGTGTGCATTGTGTGAATTCCTGAGAGTCACCAAATAAGGTAGATACACAGAGATTGAGTCTTAATAAAGCTATGACTATAGTGGATGGCTACGACCGTCCTTCATAGAGTCCTCAGCTGAAGGAGGGTAATAGTGTCAAAGGTTAGAAATATGCTTGTCCTATCCATTCTTTCCCGGTGCCGAGAGTAGACACTTCCACCAAATAAGCCACACAATATCCTCTTGACCATCATCATCCCTAATAATTCCTCATAAATAAAAGTCTGTGTCGTGTTATATTGATTTATAAAGAAAGAAAACGAAAAAGAAAAAGAAAAAAAAAAGAAACAATTATATTTTAAAAAAAATGAGTGAAAAAAGAAAAGAGAGAAAGAAAAGAAAAAGAAAAGAGTCCAAGTTTATAATTTTATCTTCGTGACGTTGAGGCAACAAAATCACCAATTGTGATCCACCAAATATGACCCATACATACCTTTCTGTATTTCTGATCGCCCGATTACTGGCTGAGTATTCTAACCTAGTTGTAGAGTTATTAGGACTTTAGTTGAAGTGTGAATGCCATGTGAGGCCACCAAACAGTGAGTACATTTACCAAATCTGGTGAGATTCGTGATCTTCGAAAGAAAACAAAGAAAAGAGTGAGCACAACGGAACATCAAGAGAGCATAGTTGTTTAGCTTCTCTTTGGGTTGACTCATTTGATAGTTTGGAGAGTTAGAGTCTACAGTACTAGACTACAGGTAGCACCAGATGAGTGTGAGCCACCAAGTATAAATCCATTTGACTATGTCTCTCCTACCTAAGCCAAAAAGTCAGGGTCAAACTACAAATTATTTTCTGCTTTATCCCCGAGGGAAGAAGTTACCTATCCCAATAAAATTTACTAAGGGATAAGTACGAACTGCAAATGAAAGTTGGCTTTTCACTTGAATCCGTTACTTAGGCTATTATCACTTCACAATTGTCTGGATCTCTAAGTTTTTGGAATAAGGGACGAAGAAATCTCTTAGTTAATTCCATTGTTTTTCACTTTTGCTAGGGACTAGCAAAATTTAGGCTTGGGAGCATTTGATGAGACCACATTTGTGGTCTAATTAATACATAAATGCCTCATTATTATGGTAGCATCTACATATACAAAGCATACTTTAATGTGTAAATAAATTAATGTTTTCATAAAGGGGCATACATGCATTTCATGTATTAGTTTAGATGATTCTTATAAATAACCCTATTTGTTTTTCTTTTGTTTTCTTCCTTCCCGCAGAAGGTGCAACTCCTTCCAGCCTCAGCGCAACGCCCGCGTGCCTCTTCACGCTCCCACCAGCAGCCAACAGCACACTCGTGCCCATCAAAGATGATAGTGCGTCCCACAATCTCGCAACCACCCCATCACCAAGACTGTTGGAGAGGATCTCGACGGAAGAAACAAACTAAGAAGAGTTAAAAAGAGGCACAGTCGGCCCCAGGGGGATCTCTTCCCTTCCTTTCCACCGTGAAGCAAAGCTTGCACCGTGGAAGCCGCGTGCACTGTGGCCCTCTCAGTGTGCACCGGGGCACCACCGCGAACTCCTCATCAATCGGCGGTGTGATGACAACGCACTACCCCACAGCCACCAGTGAGCACCAAACTGCACGTCCCCTTCAGCTTCCATTCCACGCGTTGTCCGCATGCTCTGCGCACGACGCTCAGCACCCCCTCACCACGTAGCCACACCCACCTACACTCTAGCAAGCACGCGCGTTCAGCAACCCCGCTGTGTAAGTCCCCCTCACCGTGCAGCCACGCCCACAAGCAGCCACGCCCTTGTGTACGCGCAACACCCTCGCGCGCAACCACCCACGTGCCAACGCCCTCTTCATCTTCTTCTTCTTCTCTGCCAACAGAGAAGAAGAACCCAACTTCGGCCATTCATCTCGACGCACAGCCGCCTCATCCGGCCACTGCCCTCCACACTATTGGCGCAGTTGACCTCACCTCAACTCCACGAGAGCCACCACATCATCAGAAAAGCCGACGGCAGGCCACGCTCAAGCACGAAGGAACCCACCGCCGATGACCTCCGTCTCCCCATCCGACAAACTTCGACCACCTCTAGACATGAGACCACCACCATTGGAACGCCCTTCACACCTTAGACCTTCACCGAGCTTCTCATGGCCATCCGTCCCTCCTCCTCCTCGCACGCACAAGGGCTTCAAATGCCCTATTTTGCTAAAGTGAATCCCCTATTAAAATTTACATTTGCATGCCATTGAAAGTGTGGGATTTTGAGTATTTGATTATTATATTCTGGTGGATTTGCAAGCATGCACTTATATTTTCGCATATTTGATTGGTTCTTGCTATACATGTCAATTCACATTGAAATTTGATTCATAGCTGCATGCAATTAAGAAGTACTTCCTCTGCCACTATACTTGCGTCATTTAGAGATTTTGGAAGCTTGAACTTTGATGCAAAATTTACATAAATAGTCCATAATTTTTCATAAAATCGCAAGAATATTCAGAGCAGCATATCCATTGATTCATTTGGCGAATATTTCTGCAAACATGATTGTTGCTTATCTGTGATTTATTGTAGTTGTTCCTCCCTGTGGATACGACATCCTTTTTGTGGTTTAAATTGATATCTATTTTAATCTTTGATTGAGAGATTTCCACCACATAAATTACAACGACATATCATTCTATTATCTTCTTAATCAAGCGAAATTCTCTCTTTCAGGTAGTCCGACAGAACCACAATTGTGTAGGCTTGGAAGTATGGGCATAGCTTTCTAGCAATTGTGACCAAGGCTAGCCCAAGCTTCTCAATGGTTGTAAATTTAGCTTCTACTCCTTGATAGGTTTTACTAATAAAGAATACTAGTCATTGTGATCCTTCTAGTTTGCCGACGAAAATAGCATTGACGACAGACATATTTGCCGCCAAGTACAAGGAAAGAGCTTCCCCAGGCTTAGGAGCTGTTAGGATAGGGGGACTTCGAAGTGTTTTCTTAACTTTTTCTAAAACCTTTTGGCAATGAGGGGTCCAGTGGGCGACAATATAGCCCTTGCCTTTTTTGATACACTCAAAGAAGGGAAGGCACTTATTAGAAGATCGAGACAAGAATCGACCTAAGGAAGCAATTTTGCTAGCTAATGACTACATTCCTTTCAAAGTACTTGGCGGTTGCAAGTCCATGATCACCTAGATCTTATTGAGGTCGACTTCGATCCCTTTGTGGGAGACCAAGAACCCCAGGAATTTCCTAGTTGAGACCCCAAATACACATTTATTGGTGTTCAAGTAGAGGTGGGTGTTCCTTAAAACCTAGAATACTCTGTCAAATACTCAAAATGTTGAGGGAAGTTCGATCCCTTCATCAACATATCATCTATATACACTTCAAATGATTTTCCTATTATATTAGAAAAAATCATATTTACAAGGCACTGGTAAGTTGCTTTAGCATTTTTCAAGCCAAAGGAATGACTTTATACTGGAACTGGCCCCTATCTGTTATAAACGAGATATAAGGTTTATCAGTTGGAGCAAGGCTAATCTGGTAATACCCACTGTAGGCGTCTTGGAAGGACATGTGAGATTGTCTGTTGTAGTTCACCAGAGCATCTGCCCTTGGCAGGGGAAATTCGTCCTTCGGGCAAGCTTCATTAAGGTGGGTGAAGTTCACACATATGAGCCATTTAACAGTGGTTTTCTTCACCATCGCCACATTTGAGAGCTAGGCCAGGTAGAAGGATTCTTCAATAAAACTAGCTTTAATGAGCTTCTAAACTTCAGCCTCAGCTACTTGAAATTGCTCAGCTGACTTGTACCTACGTGTTTGTTTGACCGCATGGGTGCCCACTTGAATATTGAGGCAGTGCTAGATCAAGGATGGGTCCACTCCCAGCATGTCATTGGCGGACCAACCAAAGACGTTTACGTTGGTCCTGAGCAGGAGTAACAACTCCTGAACTTTGGAGGGATCAAGGTTCGCTCCAACCTGGACAAGCTTGGTAGTGTTGTCAAGGTAAAGTTGTATAGCCATGGTTGAAGAGCTTGGCCGAAGTTCTAAAGTCGCTAGCAGATCAGCCAGATTTACTTCCTGCTCAATCTCCTGGACTTGGTTTCCTTTCTTCCCCCATTTCTGTGGCTTGGGGGGTCTTGGCTTCATGGACCATTCCAGTTCAATCCTCAGGAACTCGCACCTGGCCGAGTCTAATAAGTTCAATGGAAAATGATAAGTGTGGCTTGAGTCTAGCTAGGGTTATAAATTGGGTTGAATGCCAAACTCAGGCAGGTTAGGTGGCGAGTCCATAGGAAAGGGGTTGGGGAAGGGATGGTGAGGACTGTGTGAAGTTAGTGTGGAAAGGTAGGGTAAGGGAAGAGTGGGCGGGTCAGGGTGATCAGGGGGTTCATCAGGAATGAATTTTTGGTCAAGACAAGTCTCCAAATCAAAGATTTTGCCGACAACTGATTCTAACTCAGATTTCTCGAAAAATTTATGGTCGAGAAAGGTATCTACCAACATTGTCTCCTCCACCAAATTTGAAATTTTAGTATCTGAGTCCTCAAAAAAATCATCATCGTGGAATATCTTGGAGGATTTAAAAATATCAAGAGTGATAGTTTGGCCTGCGCAGGTGATATCCATTTTTCCTGTGTGGCAATTAATGTTTACCTTTGTAGTAGCTAAAAAGGGTTGTCCAAAGATTATCAGGGCATTCATTAAAGATTCAAGTACCTCAATGTCATGGACCAGAAAGTCTGTAGGGAAGACACAATTCTGGACCTTGACCAAAACATCCTCAACAATCCCACGAGGTTTGATTATAGATCGGTTGGCTAATTAAAGGCTAACCTCAACAGTTTTAGTTCACCAATCTAAAATTCTTCAAATAAAATTGTGGGAATGATATTAACTAAGGCACCAAGATCAAGGAGGGTGCTATCAAAAGTAGTTTCATCAATAGTCACTGAAATTAGTGGCGTCCCCGGATCTTTCATCTTAGGAGGTAGCTTGCTTTGTATGACAGAGCTTACTGTCTCTGAAAGATGTACCTGTCCTAGATTTTTGGCCTGCCTTTTTGGAGTACAAATCTCCTTCAAAAATTAGCGTAGGCAGGTATATACTTGATTGCATCTAGGAGAGGGATGTTGATTTGAACTTGCCCGAATAAATCCATGAGTTCTGCTATGGTGGGCTAAGATTTCTTTTTTCGATTGGTGGTGGGGTGGAGAGCTTGTGGAAAGGGGATAGGAGTCTTGTCTTGAGATTTTTGTGTTTCTTTTTCTTCCTGATGTAGGAGTGGAGAGTCAATGTGCACAGAGATGGGGATTTCACCAGGTTTTTGTGAAGGCCTAGGATCGGTGGTGGTTTTCCCACTCCTCAACATAACTGCATGTGCTGTCAAATTATTATTTGGAGGAGGTGGGGGGTCCTGTTGTTGTGGAAACCTGAGAGGCTGCTGAGGTGGTGGATTAGTAGGAGGCTGATTCATGTTGTTTTGAGTTTTGCCCGGATACTGGTTCCTCTGGTGATTAAGGTTCGGCATGGGTTGGGAGGGTAGATGTCCTATAGGTCCTTGAGTGGGAGTAACCCCAATCTGATTATTCAGATTTGTGATGGTGTGGGTTACTTCTATTATCTTAGTCTGCATTTCCTGCAGGGTTCTCATCATCTAGGCATTGATGTCTTGTTGGGATGGTCCAGGATGAAAGGTCAGATTAAACCCATACCCATTAAATTGGTTTGGTTGGGGAGGAACTTGGTTATTCCAAGAGTAGTTTGGGTAATTCTTCCAATTGGAGGAATTTCTAAATGGCTCCTGGGCAGCAGAAATATTTTGAGTGGGGTTAAGATCTGGATAGTTGTAATTCCCCAATAAATCATGGGCAACCTCAGAATACTAGTAATAATCAGTAGGAGTAGTATTGAGATTGTGCAAATTTTCTCTTCGTGGAAAGTTAGGTTGGGTTAGATGTGGACTATTGATGAGAGCCTCATCATGAGCCATAACTAGCTCATTTTGACCTAATGAAGAGAATAAAAGCTCCTACATGACTTAGAAGAGGGATTAATTGGAGGAATAAGTGTTCTGAGAAGAAAACATGAAATAAAGGTTAAAACTATAATTTTACCATTGCAGTACATAAACGAAATTTCTCAGAGATAGAGCATAGGTCAAATGGTCTAAATAAGATAAAAAGTGGGTTGAATCAATCAGAAATGGGTTCATGTGCAATCTAGGAATTAAATGACATTTGGTAACCCTAAAACAGACCCGCTTAATTCAACAAGGTTTCGGTCAGGATAAAAATCAAGTAAACCCTCTAAAAATCATGGACAAGTATCCCCTAGGGTTTATAACATTCAAATTGGCCTCTGGAACCTAGTTTGACCTAGATTAGGGTCCTAGCTCATCAATTGACCTAAATTGGGTTTTTACTCAAAATGTCCAGTCAAACATGGTCAAACCTAAAATCCAACTTCACCATTGGATTCCTTAGGTCAAAATTAGGTTTTTACCAAAATTTGGACCTAAGGGGAGGTCATCTTGACCTACTTTGCAATTTAGTACACCTAATCACATTTTGGTCCCTATCTTTTGAAAACCATCACAATAACCCCTCTATCTTTCTCGTCAATCTTACAATCAGGTCCTTCCGCCATTATTGGGGAAGATTCTTCTCCGGTGAGGTTGACAGGGGGGATATGCTCAAATTCCTCAGAGATCTCCCCCCAGAATTGGAAGGTAGATTCTCTGAGGAATTCCCTTCCATCTAAGCCCGATCTTGATCTCTGATTTCTTTCCAAACTCTCGTGCGAACGCATGAGAAATTTGGGTCTCGACCACCTTCCTTCTCCGGCAAGACAGCGGCAACCAAAAGCCGCCCTCCACACACTAGAAAGTTCAGCCTGCACTTATAAAAAGACCTCCGACCCTCTGCGAGATCTCAGACTTGTCTTGGCCGTAGGATCCTCCAAATTTCTTCTCTCCTCTCTCCGGCCAAGGAACCCGCAAGCTCCGGCGACTACCTCTCCTCCTTCTCGTCGCTCTGCTGCCATACCAGCAGTAGAATCTACTTCGCCTCATCCTCCCGCGTCGCGCCGCACCAAACGCACGTTTCCCCGACCTCTTCCTCATCACCATCATCTCCCTCAGGGTTATCTTCTTCGACGACGGCAACTACGAGACGTCTGACTCCGCTGCCCCCGTTCTCTCCTAACAGTCCAAATAAGTCCCCCATCTTCCCCTCTTTCATTTCCTCACTTTATTTCACTCAATCAACCCCTCGACCGTCGCTGTCCACCATCACCTTCCTCATCTCCGACCACCCTTCGGCAAGGCACTCCCATCGCTCCGCAGCCCCACATGCCTCGCCAACCATCACATAACCTCCGCCTCACCTCACTGAGTATCCTCCACCCGTCTATAGACCCGCTACACCTACCCAACTGTCCCCCGAACTCACCCATCCCTCCAGCCACAGGACAACCTACGCACGCACGCCTAGGCCGCCTCGCGGCCTGCCACCTTGCTCTTCACCTTCGTCGTGCTACGGCGAAGGTCCCCTGGTGATCTGATTAGGCCGCGAGGCCATTTTCGTGTCTGACAGGTTCCCAGCCCCTGCCGCCATTGACGACGACTCGATGAAGCTCCAAGCTCGCTCCAGGCTTCAAGACCGCAAGGCTCTAGGTGCTGCGAATTCGAGGAAGCATTCCGAAGCTATCTGACCCAGCGAGTGAAGCCAACAGAGCCTGCAGTTGAGGAATTGAAGGCGTGATCGGCTGCGGGCACGCGAAGAATAGCAATGGGCTTTAGTCCCACATCGGTAAGCCAAGATGCACCAACACCCTTTAAATTGCTTTTGTGAAATAGCCTCTTCGCCTCCAGTTACACTTGGGGTGAGGTCCCTCACCCATTACACTGCGCCTCGTCCGTGGTTTCACCTCACGGATCTGACGCGACCCGACCCGACCTTGTCCCGAGCACACCTCGCGCACCACCCTCATGCCAGTGCACCTGGTCATGGGTGACCCGTTTAACCAACTCTGGGAGAGCATGCTGAGAGTGGTTTACACAGAGAGAAAGACGTGTGGGTAGAAGGATAGATTTTGCTGCGCCTAGTGTGTGCAGGACACAGGTACTTAACCGCTGCAAGAAAGAAGGAAGGGAGTTCTGCAGCCAAGGCAGAGAAGAAGAAACGTAGAAGGGAAACAGAAGAAAGAAGGAAGGAGGCTCTAAAAGAAAGGAAGGAAGGAGAGAGGCAAGGCAGTGAAGGGAGCAGAACCAAGGAAAGACTGAAGAAGAAGACAAAGGGCAGACGAAGACTCAGGAAGGCAAAGGCAAAGAAAGAAGAACGTCAGACCTTCGCAGGAAGAAAAGAAATAGAGGGAGAGAAAAGGAGCTTCATTTTAAGACGTCTGATATTTGTATCAGACGTCCAATTTTTGTTTTCCCTGAGCAATTTCTTTTTATAACTCTCATTGAACTCTGATATACTTATTTTCATTTAAAAGGTTGTGTTCTCAAGTTTTGAAAGTACTTAGATTGCTCCATGTGTTCGACCTCGGATACTCCGGTCTTCGAGTTATAAAATCTTTATTTGTTTTCGCGAAAATTTCGTCTATATTACAACGCATTAATTATTAAAACACGATCTAGCCGCGCAAACAACTATGTGGGGCTTGGGTTGGTGTAGCAAGTCTTTCCTCAATTTTCTTTTGATTAATGTGCATCTGGTCGAGTTTTCGTGCAATCATTTGAAGATCATCTTGGGTTACAGGAATAGATTAAGTGCCTATTTCATGAACACCGAACTGCGGGTTTGAAGTTCTGCAAAATGTGTTCATGGAAGCTTGATTAAATGAGTTTTCACTCATTTCTTCAAATAACACGTAGGCACTCTCAGCATCCTTATTCAAGAAATTGCTACCACACGAGGCGTCGATGAAATGTCAGATTTGATCTTCTAATCCATGATAGAAGATCTGTACGAGCTGCCATAAAGGAATCTCGTGGTGCAGGCAACTTCTTAGGAGATCTTGAAATCTTTCCCAAGAATCATGGAAAGTCTTACTAGATTTTTGTTGAAAGGTCGTAATAAATCTTCGCAGGGAATTAGTACGACCTATGGGAAAGAATTTTTTGAGGAAGGCACTCTTGAGCTAAGGCCAAGTTGTGATGGGTCAACCAATGGTCCTAAACCAGTAAGCGGCCTTATCTTTAAGAGATAATGGAAATAGCCACATCAACCATAGGTCTTCTTGCACATTTCGGGAACGGGTTGTTTATGCAAGAAGAGTTAGCTCTTCAAGGTGGCTGAACGGGACTTCCCTAGGAAGGCCATGAAAATGTTTAATCAGTTTCAAAACCGCTGGCTTGACCTCAAAGTCCCCTTCTAGTATGAACACCCCTGGTCGTTCCTCATAATAAGAAGGATCATAAAAATCTTTTAGAGGAATAACAGGCTGCTAATGGGGTGGTGGGTTTGGCCCTTGATTGGCTAGGCTTTGGATGTTCCTAGTCAAAGTTTGTTGATTGCCATTCAGTTGAGCAATCTGCTTAGCCATCATTGTCAAGAGAGCAGGCGGGGGGGCTTGTTGTTGTGATTGAGGCAAATCAGCATGAGGGAGCTCCAAGTGCAAGAAGTCAAAGGTGGGGGGGTTATAGGTGGAAGGGTCAGAATTAGGGTTAGTAGTGGGGTTAGAGGTGGGATTAGAAGTGGAAGTGGAAGGGTTAGTGGATTTGTTTTGTTGATTTTCCATTTTAGAAGAAGAAGGAAAAAGCGATCTTTTGCGTGTGGGGCGAAATCAAAAGGTCCCTCCAAGTGTGGATTTTGGGACCGTCGCTCGTGCATAAAGTGAAAGAATGGGAGGGGAGAAGAGATGGAGATGAGAGAAGTGTACACACAAGCAATCAAAATTCTAGACCTAACTTAAATGTGACTCCCTAAAAATAACCTAAGACTTGGTCTACTTAGGAAATAAGTAATCAATAGTGAATACTCGCTTTGTCAACAAATCTAGCCAAGTTGCTTATGGGGAGGTTTAGGCCCAAGCATTTCCCAGGAAAATCCCCAAGGGCTTGTGCAAACCCACGCCTGCTCGTTTGACATGGCCCCTCAGCCTAACACCAGATCTAGATGACAGAATTGGTGTTAACTAAAGAAAACTTAAGACTTATATAACAAGCATAAGTTGATGAATCCATAGGGGTCAAATTACTACAATTTTTAGTTAGGTCTAGGAGACTAAAGTGCACATGGAATGTAGAGGATGTTAAGTGGGGTAATGCCCTGTTATTTCAATTTTTAGTGTGTGTGCAGGAATTGAAAGTTGATTCCAATGAAAAGTAAGTTGTCACACAATTTTATGTATTTCTGTCTTTTAGCATTTGCTTTAAATTAGTGTGTTTTAGGGTTTCCTTTCTTAAGACTTCAAAAAAGTTTTGAGATCCACAAACAAGAGGAAATCAAGTTGTATGGGTGAGGATATGTTTCCTTTATGTTGTAGGACTAAAAAGAAGGAAAGAAACTCTAATCCAATTAGCCCTAAGACAGAAAATTACTACCGATGAATCATTTTTTAGGCTTTCTGTATTAAGTAGTGGTCCAAACAAATCAAACAACACCACTACTTTGAAAAAAATAAAACAAGGATTCCAGAAAATATTTTTTTAAGATTTTAGGAATTTGTTTGATATTTGTTTTAAATTTTTCTTTGTGCTGGTGTCAGAGTCTAGAAATAATACATGTGGATATTTTGGAATTTTCATTACCATCACCAGTCTCAAAAAATTTTGATGATTTTTTGTGATGTGTATAATTTCACAAGGATTCCAGAAAGCTAAATTTCACAAAAATTGGATGAGTATAAAAATTCTAAAAATTCACGAATAGTATCAAAATAGGAAGATGAGAGGGTGTGACCCTTCTGTAGTCCACAAATTTTTAAAACTTAAATACAAAGTCAATTAGTTTGAAATTTGTAAAAATGTTCCCAACTTGATTTGAAATTTTTATGTGAAATTTCAAGATTTTAGAAGATCTGTGGTGTTTGGAATTAATTTTTCAAATCCGGATAGAAGTTTAGATCCGAAAAATATAACATCCACACTTAAGGTAGAGTGGTGTTTAATGGGGCAATCAATCAAAAAATAGGTTTTAAAGGTACCACTCTACCAAAATTTGATGTTTAAGATCCTGAAAGCCACGTTTAGTGTATTTTGGTAGTCTTTTAGGCTAAATGTGACAAGAAAGAAGAAACCAACCTAGAATCGTGGGAAGAAAAGGAACTTTGAGCTCTCGCTTCCAAATTCCCGATTTCTTCTTGCAGTTCCTGCACACACAAGAAAGAAGAGAGGCAAGGGTATGAGATTCACTTTAAGCAAGAGAAAAATAATTTGCAAAGCCGTTTCCTCCCCGGCAACGGTGCCAAAAAGTGATCGGGTTTTTTATGCAGTTTGTAAAATTAGGGTTTTATCATTGTAACGCACAAAAATCGATCAACTCTTAAATTTATAAAACCTAGATAGGGAAGTATCTAGGGTTGTCTAAGGAGGAAACTTTTTGTGAAATCAAATCTCTTGCTTCAAAATAGAAATCACCTTTCTTTTTGCTATTTTCAAATATGTAGTTTTTATGCTTTTGAAACAACAGGCACTCACAAAATTGTTGGTGAAAAAAGTGATCTGCACCTAATTCACTAAACTATTACTAAGGTGACAAGAAAATCCACTCCCTAAGCTCACTCTAGGCACGTGGAGGCCTAGAGTAATTAGGGAGAGGGAGTGAAAAAGTGCTAGATCAAGATAAAAAATAAATAAATGTGACAAGAATTGAAATGAAGGCAACATAAATTGATAGAAACTTGTTCTACACAAAACACATAGAGGAATGCTTCTACTCTGCTTGAAAATACAAGAAAATAAAAACACAAATCCTCTAGATAAAATTGGTGAAGAAGAGGGGCTTCTTGCTCCAAGACTACTAGCTCCTTGACTTGAAAAGAAACTCCTTCTCCTTCCTTAAAAGGCTCCTCCAAGATGATGTCCTCCAAGACAAGCGCACAAAGGGGGCGTGCACTTGATCTCCAAGGGTGGGCGTGCACCACCCTTCCTCCTCTAATGCCTGGCCATCCTCCAAGTGATGGAAGTCCTCCTCCTTGGCGTGGCTCAAGGGAGAAGAGAGAAGGGGAAGAAGGCACCAAGGGGGAGGGTAGGATGCCCCCTTAATCTTCTTCCTTTCTTCTCCTTCCTTGGCCGTAGGTTTAGGTGGGTATAAGGTAGAATTTACACTAATGGAGGATGTGAAAAATGGTGGTGGTTAAGGGTCTTTTTATAGGGTAGGATGGGGGGTAGAGGTGGCTCTTGAAATGGATGGCTAGTATATGATTTGGGAGGTAGTTGGGGATCCTATGGCTAGGAATAAATGGCGCCAAATGAGGGGGCACAAGGGGGGGTGGTTATGGCTTTGGTGCCCCTTAGAGTTGGCACCAAAATGGGCCTTCTAGAAGGCTATTAGGTGGCTCCATCTTAGGGTTCTAGAAGGGGGTATGTGGGTGGCTAGATGTGGATGTAGGGTTAGGTGTATGGTGGATATGGGAGGTAGGGTTGGCACCAAAATGGGAGGTGGTTAGGGTTAGGTTTTGGCGCCAACTCTAGGCACCTTTTGGTGGAAGGTAAGGGGTGAAGAGATGGCTAAGGTTGGCGCCAACTTAGGGTGGACTAGGTGGAGATTAGGTGGGCTTGAGGTAGAGGTAGTTAAGTTGGACTTTAGGGTGGTGGATGGCCCAAGGAGCTGGAGCTTAGCTAAGCTAAGCTAGCTTAGCTAGTAATGGAGTAGAGGAAGAGGCAATGGGAGCTAGGGTTTGAGGAGAGGTGCTAGATAGAGGAAGTCTAGAGCTGAACCGGAGCTGGCAGCCGCTGAAGAGGGTGGCATGGAGCTACCTTAGCTGGCTCGCTCTTTGCTAGCTGCTAAGCCACTCTAAAGTGAGATGGCTTCTACCAAAAGGAGCTGAGGTGAGATGGGTCTGGTGCTCCCTGGGAGGATCAAGCTAGTTGAGGTAGCTAAATGATGTAGATACAATTATTAAGGGTAAAATGCCTATTCATGCATGCTCCTAGGCCTAGATTTACATTTAATGTTATAAATATTGCATAGCATGCATCATTCTGCATTTAGAGTAGCTGTGTATTGATGAGAACCTCATCATGAGCCATAACTAGCTCATTTTGACCTAATATAGAGAATAAAAGCTCCTACATAACCTTAGAAAGGCTTGGCTCAGAGAGATTCTGAGTTTGCAAAAAAAAACATAAACTGAGGCGTAAAAATGCAATTTCACCAATCCGATCTAAAAATAGGGTAACTCAGGGTCCAAACATAGGTCAAAACAACCTAATAAGAAGAAAAGTGGGATGAAATGACTCAATAAGGGCTACAGCAACTCCAAGGAATTAAATAACAGCCTGTAACCCTAAAAACAAACCCACTTCAATTCACGTGGTTCAAGGCAAGGTAAAAATCAAATAAACCCTCTAAAATTCATATAAAAATAATCTCTAGGGTTTAGGACTTTCAATTTGGCCTTAGGAACCCATTTTGACCTACATTGAGAACCATGCCCAATTAACAACTCAATTTGGGTTTTTGCGTAAATTGATCGATCAAACAAGGTTTAATCTAGAAATAAAATTCACCATCAGAATCCTTAGGTCCTAATTAGTCATGTATAAAAACTTGGGCCTAAGAAGAAACCTTCTTGACCAACTTTTCATTTTGGTCCTCATCCATTACTTTTTGACCCTCAACTTTTGAAACCCTCGCATTTTGGCCCCTAATTCTTCATCATTTTTTGCATTTTGGTCCTCCCTGCAAAACCCTGCGCAGCGCCATACTCCGGCGAGGCATGGCGCCACGCAAGGTGAGGGCGACCCCCTGCCAAGACAACGGGGTGTTCCCTACGACGTCTGCTGTCGCAGGGACACCTCCACGATCTCTGCCATCGCCCACACCTTCCGTGCGAACGCACGGAAGGTATGGGTCGTGATCCGGCCATCCTCCGGCGAGGGAGGCACGTCGTCTCCCTCCGCCCTCCTCTCTGATTTCGCCTCTATAAAAGCCACCACCGTCTGCCGCTTTCGGTAGCTCGGATCTGAAGGAGACACCCCCCTAAATTCCTCCCTTCCCACTCCGACAGACGCCCCCTTGCTCCGGCGGCCTCTCCTCCTCCTCCTCGTCTCCCTGCCGCACTACCAGCAGCAGGGTTACCTTCCCTCGATCTTTCCGCGTCACGCCGTACCCAGCTGGCGCCTCTCCGGTCCCTTCCTCGCCGCCGCTCCTTCCTCTGGGCAATTTCTTCTCCGGCGACAGTCGATACGACTGTCGCCTGCGCCAACCCCTCCTCTTCCTCCCCTCTTTCTTTTCTATGCTGAAAACCCTTACTGTCGCCACCTATTTCCCACCGATCACCCTCATCTTCTCCACCTCCGGCCAAACTCCGGCGAACCACTCCCATCGCTCCAGCACCCCACACGGCTCATCGACCGGTGCATAACCTCCGCCTCCTCACCCTGATCCTCCTCCGCCCTTCCACTGCCCACCAAACGCCCTTTGCAGATCCACCGAACACACCCACTTCTTCGCCTGTAGTTTGACCTAGGGCGATCTGTTTGCTCCACCATGCCCCCTACAGACCCTCTGACCACCTTCGCCGTGCCACGGCGAAGGTCCCCCGCCTGTCTGATTTGGCCGAAAGGCCGTTCTTCTGTGACTAGGTGACTCGCCCGCCGTTGCCATTACTGAGCAGGCAGAGCTCCTTCGCCTGCAGGTGCAGGCACACCTTCGCCCAGGTTCGACTCCCAGGTTGCGCGGGGCGTCTCCGCGAAACGTCCCAGGTTCGCAATTGGGGCGAAGGCTGCGCGTGAAGCCACGATCGCCCACTGCTCCCTCCGCGACGGGCACTCAATTGGGGTGGGACTAAAGGAACCTTTCAGAGGCGCGCGGGCGCATAAAGGCAAAAAGTGCCTTATGCTGTCTGCCTCCTGACCACGGGGTGAGGTCCCTCTCACCCGACCCGGCCTCGTCCGTGATCACGCTCCGCGGACCTGGCCCGACCCGATTAACCTGACCTACACTCCTCGCCCACCACCGCACGCCGGTGGGCCTGGATCCGGGCGCGACTCGGACCCGATTACCCGGTTGCTCTGGGAGAGCTGTCCTAAGAGCAAACTTAGAAAGAAAGAGACGTGCGGGGGAGGGGGGTAGAGTAGGTTTTGCCCTCTGACTCTGAATTCTTGAGCGTGCAGGCACAGGTGAAGAAGGAAGCTAAGGGAGACACTGTAGCAACAAGCGGTTTAAGTCGTTTGATTTAGAAATCAAACGACGTCCTGAAGACAGGTGAAGGCCAAGAAGAAGAAGGAAGGCGAAGCAGAGGAAAGAGAGGAACACAGAGCCGTCAAGTGCAGAAACAGAAAGCAGAAGAAGAAGAAGAAGAAGAAGAGAAGCAAGAAGAAAAGAAGAAGAAGAGCACGGGAGGAAGATCTGAGGCAAGAAAAGAAGAAACAAAGAAAATAAAAAGAAGAAAAAGACAGGATCGTCCAACCAAGAAATAGAGGAAGAACACGAAGAACAAAAGACAAAGAGGAAGAAAGAAGAAAAGAAAAAGAGCCAAACTTTCATCTCTCTCTCTCTTTATTTTTGTAATAGAACATGTATATCTCTAGAATACGACTTGCTCCCTAAGTTCGACCTCGGGAGAATTGTATTTTCCGAGTAACAAATATTAGCAAATGATGGCAATAACTATCTGTACTACAACGACTTAAGAAAAGCTAGTTGCTGCCATCGTTCTGCCATATATAATTTAGGTTAATTGCATCCTTTTTATGGTTAGGAGAGAAGGATATTTATTTTGGAGCCTCGGATTGACGATCCAACCGTACGGATCTAATCAAGACGATGATCGGAGTCCAACACCTCCAAAATCACCTTGATCGCAGTCCCGTAGCACCATATGTAATTTAAGGAAGATCAATGGCTGAGGGACTAGGTGACGCAATTCATAGCATCAAACGACAAATCCAATCGCACTGATGGATTCAGGTCAATGATCATAGCCCAACAGCGTGAAAATCGACTCAATCTGACCTTTGTAGAATCCCCTACAAAGGAAAGAAGATGGATGGTCCAAATTGTGCCATGTGGCACAACCCAGGCTACCCGCGTGCCACCGCACGCGCAAAGCAGGGTAGGCGCGTGTGCACTTGCAGAGGCACGTGCAGCAGTGCAGTGCACGCGAGGAGGCAGCGATAGCAGAGGCGCATATCGTGCGTGTGCGCACGACAAGGGCACGTACAGCTCGCGCCAGCGGGATGGCAACAGGGGCGAGTGAGCGGGGTCTTCTGTGACGGTTATGACTGTCACTAAATGTCCTGTATATGAATTTGATTCTCTCCTCCACTATAAAAGGACCCCTACCCCTCCCATTTTTCTTCATCTCTTCCTTTTTTCCTCTCACCACCTCCAAGGCTCTAGATTGAGCTTGTCCCAAGCTTGGGATGCTCCTCTAGAGTAGAAAACTAAATAGTTTTCCCTCCCCTCATCCCCATTCATGGAACATCCCGTGGCCGTCCTCTCACCACCCTTCGGGAAGAAGATCCTAGCCGTGACACCATTTTGCCTCGCCCTCCGTCCTCCGGCTCCATCCTCCTTCGTCCCGCTTCTCACCACCTTCCTCCAAGTGACGTTAAAGCGAGGCATCCTCCAAGCGACCATCGAGGGGGATTTCTCTCACCTCTTTCACTTTCATAGTATAGATTTTTCCGCTTTTGTAGTTGTAACAAACACTTGCTGATGAATAGATGATTATTTCTCTCTCTCTCTCTTTCTCCCTCTCCCTCTTATATTGTTGCAAGTAGATTAGCTAGAAGTCATCGACCTGATCTCTTGCTTACTAAAAACTAAGAAAAAAATAGAAAAGATAAAAATGACCAAAAACAAATAGAAATGAAGCATGGATTTTTATAAAACCAAACATATGCCTCCCCGTGTTCAACCCGGGACTCACTTTTCAAGTTTCGGTTATAAATTTTATCTAATAGATGTGCTTTGCGAGCTACGACGACAGTCCTCCAAACCCCGATTTCAAACACACGAAACACACCTCCATCACTAAGGTAGCTTAGCTTAATTGAGTTGAGCTAAGCTGAGTCCCCGGGAACTGGACTTGAGCTTCTTGAGCTAAGATGAAGTCATCTTCAACTGGCTAGAGTTGAGTGGAGATGGATGTAGCTGGACCTGAGCTGAGGTGAACCCCAGTCAACTCAGCTGAGCTAGCTAGAGCTCCTAGTGAACTGATGGGAGCTGAGATGAGCTAGACTCGGCTAAGTTGAGCTGGATTTGAGCTGACTTGAGCTAAGGTGAGCTAAGATGAGCTCTCTTAAGCTGCCATTCAGCTAAGATGAGCTGAATGGAGCTAGGATGAGCTAACCCTAGTTCAAGTGAGCTGGATTCCAGCTATGGTGAGCTGAATCAAGCTGAGTTCCAGCTGGTTTGGGCTTCTCCTTCACCAATTGCCTTCCCGAGTGCTAGGGTTCTAGAGATCTGATAATCTGTTTATCCTTAACACTCACAAAAACATGTCAAAAAGACAATAAAAAGTAAAATGCATGCCTATACTAATTTATGCCTAAATGCAGCCCAAAAATCCATTTATGGAGCAAAATCCTAGAGCTAGGTTTTTTTAATGCATAAGAATGATGATAAACTGGCGTTTATCAGTAGCCTTTCGTTTGTTGAAGCGGCTACCTCCGTAGATGAATACAGGGGTAGGTTCTCCTAAGATCCTCCTTTCCTCCATGAGACTAGTGTCATTGTCATATCCTTCTGCCAATTAGCTATGGGAACGAAAGGAATCATCCTGCTCCATGAATCTTGTAACCCTATCCCATAACTCCGCCATGTCTCTAGGTGGGAAATTATCAATGTCATACCAGAACCACTGGGTCAGAAGAACTAACTTGAAGTATAGGATGGCTTTGGCATCGTCAGGCCTCTTGCATTTGAAGTATTGAGCCTTGAACCAATCCAGGTAGGATCGAAAGGACTCATTCTTCCGCTATCTGACTTTCGACAATCTTTTTGGGGTGTCTCTAACCCTTTGCTGCCTGGCAAAACATAGGTAGGACTTATCCGCTAGCTCTTGGAAGCAAGTGATCTGTCTAGCTGGTAATTCATTGAACTACTCATGGGCCATGCCAAACAGATACGACGGGAATACCTAGCAGAGTACTCTGTCTGAGCAGCAGTTCACCAGCATCATTTGATAACTCGCAACGAAACTGTTGGGGTCTGCCGTCCCATCATATTGAGCCATGACAGGCTGCTTAAATTTTTCTAACAGGGGGGTCGTCATCACCTCCTCAATAAATGGGCAGGTGGTGACGTACGCATGTGGGCGTATGCCCCTCATCTCTCGAGTGACTTAGCGGACGATCTTTGGTATACAGGCTCCACCACCAATGGACAAAGGGTGAGCCCCTGACTGCACCCCCGATAAAGGCGGGAGTGGAGCTTTTGGTGGGCTGGGAGGAACTTCCCCTTTCTGACTACAAAGCTCGCGCTTTAGTATTTTGAGCTATTAGCGCAAACGAGCGTTCTCCTCTTCCACCATGCAATGCCACTTCAGTTGCTCGTCTTTGGGGATCGAACTTTGGGACTCCTCCGGCTGGATCTTGCCGAACTCCTTGATATGTTTGATCTTGTAGAGTTTGTTGGCGACGAATTGAAGCTCTACCTTTAGAGCCACCAGCCTGGCCTCATACTCCTCTCTCACTTGCATCTTGAGGAGGGGATCCTACCCAGGGACCTCGAGTAGCCAGACAAGTTGAGCCGACTTCTCTTTATTGGGACCGACATGCTAAGGGTGTCCCTTGGACACTGAGACACTTGATTCCTCCTGCACTGGCACCTTTTCAAGATTAGCACGAGAGAAGTTGCGAGTTGTAGGGGCCATCAAAAAGATTCAAAGTAAGAAAACGTTATCGAATGATAATCGCTTTCCATAGATAGCGCCAATTGATCAAAACTCCTAAATAATTGAAGGATCCAACTCAACAAATCACAAGCAAGTAATTGCAAGAATGATAAAATTGGTGACCCCATTCCACCGCAAGGGGTATACGTATAGGGGAGGACAGTGCTCTTGAATATCCACTAGCAAATAGCAGTAGTAAAATTTCTCTTAGTTTCTCTCTTTTGGATAGCGTGAAGAGAACCCCGAAATGTCTCTCTTCCCTATTTATAATACAAGAAGTATCTTAGCGATGTAAGATCTTCAACGGTCTTTTCGGACTCTTCAGCACGTTCATTGTCAGGGCACGTCAGTTAGGCTATTAATAGCATTGGTAACATCATCATTACTGTCGACGTGGCCATTGTTGATAGGTGAAATCGATATTTTAAAATCATTGCATTATAGTATAGTCGAAATCGTTTGTCAACAAATAAAATTTATAACTCAAATATCTAGAAATGAAATCCAAGGTCGAACACAGGGAGCAAGTAGCATGCTAATCTTTATATAAATGAGCACAGAAATAAATACAATAATGATATTCAATGAATATTAATTTGTCACATTAGATATTCAATGATGCTCAACATATTTCAAAAGTTAAAAAGGATAGAAAGATACCCAAGATAAAATAATGATGATTTAGATCATCAATTATTAGTCTAAGCAAATGTATATCAATTACTCAATCATGTTAAATAAATGAATAGTGATCAGATGTCTGACAGGTAGATCAGACGACTTAAATGTCGCCTACTACAGTGCCTTTTCCCGATCTTCTCCTTGCTTTCTTCTTTGGATCTTCCTTGTTCTTCTTCTCTTCTTTCTTTCCTTTCTCTTCTTCTCTTCAGCCTTCAAAGCCCTTCCTTCTTCTTCCTTCGCCCTTCTTAGCCTTCTCCTCTTCTTTCTTCAGAGAGCACAAGGGTCCTCTCTCATGGCTAAGTGTTGGCCAATGCATAGAGGAGCAAAACCCTCCCCTCCCCCATTCTCTCGCTCTCTCTTTCCTTCCTTCCTCCTCTCTCAAATCCAGGCTTTAACAGGTATTCGAGTTTACGTCATCAGGTCCAGGGTTGCATGCGTAGGTGTCACAGCCGAGGAGTGAAGAATAGGCGGGTCGGGTCAAGTACGGGTGTGAGGGACCTCACCCCATGTGTTTTGAGGCAAATAGCCGTATAGACAAAATCAATTTATGTATAGCTGTGTGGCCTTCCACGAACGATGTGGGACTAAATGTCCCCTTGTTCTTCGCGTGCACCTACGGGTGAAGGTGTCTTCAATTGCAGCAGCGGCAAAGGTTCATGCCCTCAATCAAGGACTTGGGAAGGGTCCTGAAGTGTATCCGCGTCTCCTAGGTGTTGCACGTGGATCTTTCAACGCTGGAGAATTGAAGGTGAAGCTGGAGATGTCAAGGCGACGGCGGAGCTCCGATGAAGGTGCCTGCAACAGAAATACGGGCTATAAGCCCTAGTTAAAATTTTCAGGAGGATCGCAATGGTGTGACGAAGGTGTTGGTGGCGATGGCGTGCTGCGAGGGTGGTCGGAGATGGCTGGTGAAAGCGGGGGTAGTCGCGTGAAGTGTGTTTGTTGAGTGGGTGGTTTAAGAGGTCGAGAAGATGAAATAGGAGAGGGGCTTTGTTCATGGTGATGTGGCAGAGGTTGTGGAGTGGGTGGCGAGGTGGTTGGTCGTGTGTGGTGAGTGGATGACCTCGCCAGAGATGTGGTCGGAGCGAAGAACGAAGGTGGCTTGTGTGGAGGTCAAGGGATGTTTTCTTGGTTTTTGGATAAAGAGATTTAACCTAGGAAACTAAGGGAACCTGACTACCTACTCTAGTGGGACGAAGGGGGTAGGGTCCGTGTCAGCTTTGGTAGGCTAGCAACGGAGAAGATGAAGCCTCTGGTGATGAAGGAGTGGCGAGGAAGACGAGGTAGGAAGCGTTCGCTAGTATTGCGAGACGCAAAAGAACATGGCAAGAAGGAATCCGTCGGCTATTGTCCGTGACGATGAACGAGGAAGGTAGACGGAGGGGCTCACCGGAGTTGGTGGAGATGAAGGTTGGGGAGAAGGGAAGAAGATAGAACCGGCCTCCAAACCAAGCTAAGGAGGTGAGGTTGTACATAGCCTGTCTTTATAGAGCTTCAGGGAGAGCTCTAGATCAGGAAAGAGGGATTCCATGACTTGGGCTTGAAGGAAAAGAACCCATGATTCTCGTGCATTCGTACGAGCAATCTATGAAGACTTGGGACTCATAATTGATCCTAGATTGTTTGCCTATGTGTGAACATCAATCCCACCAATTTTAGTGGGATTTGATTGCCATTTGAGTAGGATTCAAGTTGGTCAAGGCTTGTGTGGAGGTTGGGTTTGACCTCAATGGTGGCAGGGGACTTTGTGTTAAGATGATGACAAAGCTGGGGCATTATTCACAAAGGTTTCAAAAGTTAGGGGCTTATGTGTAAGGAAAAGAGTCAAAATAGGACTGGAATGCAAATTAGGTCAGGATGATCTTTGATTGGGCTCAACTTTTGATAAAAACCTAATTTGGATCCAAAGAATCTGATGGTGAAGTCGAGTTTAGGCTTTAACCAAGTTTGACTAGGTAATTTGTGTAAAAACCTAAATTAGGGTAACTGTCCAACTGAGATTCTGTTTTAGGTCAAATTTGGTTTCAATGGTCAAAGCAAGCATACCAAATCTTATAAAATATTTTTCTATGATTTTTAGAAGGTTTAGGTAAATTTTATCCTGACTAACCTTAGTTAATTAAGCGGATTTATTTTTAGGATTTCAGATATCCATTAATTCTTAAAACACATGAAAACCTGTTTCATTCTGCATGAACCCACTTATTAGTCATTTATGAACATTTAACCTTTAATTAACCCCTTGAGAAACCTATGATTGTTTTACATTTAGGATATTCTGTTAAAACTGTAGTTTTACCCCTATTTTACTGTAATCTCTCAGAAAGGATATGCAATGAATTACAGTCTTCTGACGGTTATGTAGGAGCATTTATCAATGGATTATAACTAAATAAAGCTAGATGTGGCTGATGATGACATTATCATCAGCCATCATGGGCGTTACCGCCGCCTCTCTGACTTTGATCGTACCGGGTCCTCTGGTGGACGAGCAGAGCTGAATTAGCCTATTTACTCCATATCTGGGTAGTCGGATCGCTTTTTGGGTTATATGAGAAGTTTTGAGTCTTATGTTACTTTTTGTCCCTTATCAGCTAGGAAGCTAACTTAATTTGGTAGAAATTAAGGTTCGATTTAGTTAGTTAATGTCGTTAATTTGGAGGAAGATTCTTATTTCAAGCATGAAAGTTGGAGACTCCATCCTTATCAAGTTCTTGGGTGAAAATCCAACTGTAATAATATAATATTAGGGTTCCATGCTAGCCAGTCTTCACCTGCTGGCTCTCACATCTTATGCAGATTGTGTTAGAATCACACCCAGCAAGGGATGTATGAGGTAGCTCATTCATTTAAATGGTAACCCTTGATATCATGATGGAAGTTAATGGATATGTGTCTCTTGATGGAAGGGACACATATCATTTCTATCAATATAAGATTGGGCCCTCCTTCCTTCCATGACATACAACCACCTAAAGATTTATATACCTTGCTGTGCTCTCCATCAAAACACTAGCATTCTAAGGGAAGGAAGGAAATGGAGGAGTTACTAACCTGCTTCTGCATCTTTGACGTTGCTACATCCATTACTTTTATGACATCAAGTAATCTACCATTCTACGTATGGTTGGCATGCATGATCAACTTGGTGGCATATGAATCATATCATCCGAGCATGCATGGAAAGTACGTAGTTGGGAAGTCAATTTTATCTAACAAGCTCTTTTTGTTTTGATTTGTTTCGTTTCTTTCGTCATCGTAATTTGTATACTTCTAGATGTTGTGTTTGAGTTCTCACTCGCTCACCCACACACGCACTCTCTCTCTCTCTCATCCTTTTCAAAGGTGTGCGTCAATGTGATATTATCAATTTCTTTCCTAGAGAATGCTTAGCGGTTGGCATATACAGGGATTAATGTGCATAGCATTATTTATGAAATTGATTAAGATCGTATATAAGATGTGGCATTAGTTTTGAAATTGCAGATCGTACGTAAATAATTTTCAATTTGAGTAGATTACGTTACCTTTTACTCTTGTCATCGATCGTATACAATTTTCAATTTGAAAAGATAAAAGAGGACAAATGCCACGAAAAGACAACTACCATCTGATACTGTTGTGCATACCCAACTTTCCTTTCTCTATTGAAAAACATTTAACCTAAAAGCCCAAACCCAAGACACTCCCTTAGGAAAAAAAAAGCACACATCCCCTTACAGCACAGGTACTCTCAGATGATACATATGCTGTAACAATTAGGGAGAAAGACTTGAAAAAAAAGGACTTGACATAAACAGTATCCTTCTCTACTTGATCGACTATTTGAGGTCATCACTATCTGCAGCAGTGGGACGAGATGTCTTGTCGGGCATCATTGCTTAGCCCCATAAATTCGTCCTATTATATATATATATAGGGCCACAACTTTAAGCTGCAATGGAATCTTGCCCCTTCAACTGGGACATGAGGAAGAACTTGTAATGAACGTTCAACTACACCTAAAATATTAAATTCCCAGTTAGCGACCGAGCTATGATAATTAGGCTCGGTTTAGCTGATAGGTTATCCTCGAATAAAGGACTATCAAAGAAAAATCGAAGGAATTAATTTTAAAATTAAAATGATAAATTTTTTTATATTTTATTGATCAATATTAACATCAAATTATCTTAGTACATCATATCAATATCAATATATATTAAAATATATTCACTTTAACATAATATATATATTAAAATACATTTACTTTATCATATTAACTAACTAACATCAATATCATAATATTAAAAAATTATTTACTAATATCATATCATAATATCAATCATTTTATCACATTACTTATTCTTACATCTCAACCAAACATTCCTCTCCATTTATCTCTATGATATTTTATTTAGATATAACTCTTATCTCCTTACCAAATGTAGCCATAGGATTAATGTATCAGGAAGGTTAGCTTCTCTAAATGAGAGTTTAATTTCTATTTACTTAAAAGGTTAATCTATATAATTTAAGTAAAAACTTAAAAAAATATGCTTTGAAATGCATTATGCAACATATGCTCCTACTTAATGTAAAATACATCAAGCCATTGCTTCTTTAATAAAACTTGTCGTATACACATAGGGGGTGTTCAATTGACAAGTTAAATGGATTTACATCGAGTTAAATATTTAACATATCACTTAACCTGCTCTCTATTTACGTCGGGTTATGTGGACTTAACTCACTTAATCTGGAGTAAAATTATTTCACCTTCTCTGTGGAATAACTTTAACCCCACTAAAATGTCCAAATGGATCAATTCACTTATTCCATCATTTATTCTACTCCTTTCCTATTCCTTTACTTATTACACAACTCATTCCCCTTACCAATCAGAACCTCAAGTAATTTGATCCAACTCTTAAGGAAGCCCATAAAGATGCATCTTCTCTAAAGGTTCATATAGAAATTAACTCGTTCCAGTTATATCATAAGTTTTAGAAATGTCTACTCTGATACCCATTCTTGGATAATGCCTTAGTTAACCCTAATCTAGGGCTAACTAAGCCTCAAGAAGGCCTTCCATGTTCTACATTTTCAAAAATCCTTCTCTTGCTCAATGCCAACACCATCCCTACACCAATCTCCCCCTCCTTTCACGAGATCGAGAAGAAAATCTGTAACACGAGCATGTGATAAATACTCGATCAAGATAAAATTGAAGAAATTATATACTATAACATAACAAGATAGATAATGACTTTTTTTTTAAACATAAATTTTTCCTTGAAGGGCAGAATCCGATACAAAAGATTGTCCCAGAGGGGAAGAGAGAGATAGACAAACCTCACCCACGAAGGGAGAACTGCACCCCATAGGGGAACTCAAAAACAAAAAATGAGATAAGAAATAAAGGAGAAAGAAAAAGAATGTGTCCCAAGATTTGGAACTGGCCGACCTCCCAAAGGAGGGCGACCCCATGCTCGTAGATACGGCAAAACACCAACGAGACAAATCTCGAAGAAATGCACCAATGAAATCAAATAAATTGAACTTGGCTGAAATACCCTGGGGTCACACGTTGTCCCCCACAAAATTTAAACTACACTAAAAAACAAATGAAAAAAAAGGAAAAAAGAATGACCTAACCCTTCAGCAACAAGAAACAACCCCCAACAAGAGAACAATCAAAAAATTCACGGTGTCGCCAGGCTTCCCAATGCCACAAGGCTGGCAATAGTAGCATCACCACCAACGCGACGCCACACCCGATCAGAGACAACCGGACCACCACAACCACCACGTAGCTGCAGTAGAAGACCGCCCATTCGGAGAGCACGCTACCTTGGTTAAAGACCACGCAACCGGAGACCACATGGCCACAAACCACCACACAGTTGAACCTTCATGCGGCGGCGTTAGCATCCAAAATCGATAACCGAAACAAACCATGCGTCGAGCTTCAACTGCCTCATGACGTCGAGATTGATCAACCGCCACACAACCTCATGAAAGGTCGCTACCGCCGCCAAGCCACGACCTCAAACAACCCCTACGAGCTTCCGCCACATCTGCATGTCATGGGGGAGGTTTGCGCCATCGAGAGAGAAGGTCTGGTGGGGAGGAGGGAAAGACCGAAGGAGGGAGGCTCCGATCGATCTGTATGGCCGATCGGAGCCCAAGGGGTTTTCGAAGGCTTGCAGACAAAGGAAGAAGAGGATGGGGAGGCTCTGCAATAGGATAACAAGATAGATATTGACTTGTAGATAGACAACTTGGCTCAACATAAATTAGGCTAGGCTTAGGTCGAACATTTTGCCTCATGAATAAGGGTAGGACAGGCATGGGCGAGGGTATTTTTTAGGGTATTAGTATATATAAAGGTGTTTCAACGGCCCTTTCCACGCACCTCCCATGCTCTAAAAATTCACCTCAGACCCACATTTCTAAATTTTATTTGCCGCTCCCCCTCCCTTCCCCCACATTTGCATATCACCAACGGTCCTCCGACACACACATCACCACACATGGCACAAACCATAACTAGCTTTATTTAGTCAAGATTAATTGACAAAAGCTCCTACATAGTCGCCTGAGAGCCATAATTCCATGCATATCCATTTTAAGAGAACATAAAATAAGGTTAATTCTACCATTTTAACATCATATCATGAAGACAGATTAACCACAAGGTTTCCCAAGAGTTAATTGATGGTCTAATAAGCATTAAAGTCCAATGAGTTGGTCCATATAGACAGAAATGGGGTTTCACGCGTTTCGAGAACCACAACAGCACCTGAAACCCTAATTTCAGACCTGCTTGAATTGAAGAGGTTCTGGTCAGGATAAAATTCATCTAAACCTCCTAAAATTCATAGAAAAATATTCTAAGAGGTTTGGTACCCTTAGTTTAACCATCTGAACCTATTTGACCTTAAACAAAGTCGCAAACAGAATTCTATCCTAATTTGGATCTTTGTGCAAATTTCCCATTCAAACGTGGTCAAAACTGAAATCCGACTTCACCACTAGATTCCTTCGATCCAAATTAGGTTTGTACCATAATTTGGGTCCAATTAGAGTCCATCTTAACCTAGTTTGCATATCAGTCCATTTAAACTTTGTTCCTCTCAATCAAGCCCCTAGCTTTCGAAATCTATGCAGAAAGGTCCCTAACTTCATCATCTTCTTTGTAGAATAGTCCCTACCACCATTAGAGGTCAAACCAAAATTCAGGCCGACTTTGACCATATCAAAACCTGACCAAATCACCACCAAATCTCACCAAAATTGGTAAGATTGGTGTTCACACTACAGAGAATCGTTTGAGACAGATCTTTGCTCCTAAATCGCATGGATTTGCCCTAGCAAATCCACGAAATCAGTGGGTACCTCGTGCCCTGATTCCCAAGCAATTAGAGCTCTTTCCTCGTCTAGAGCTCGGATTTGAGCTCTATAAAAGAACCCCCCTCTCAAGGCCTTACTCCTTAGCTCTATTTTAGGCCTCAAAGTCTTTAAATTTCTCTCTTAGACCACCTCCACCGTAGCTCTGATAATGCCCCTTCTCCAGCTTCCTCGCCTGCTGCCACATACCATAGGCAACGAGAATCTCTTCCCCTCATTCTTCCGCTCCTAGCAATACCAGCGAGAGCTCTCCAACCCCATCATCCTCACCGATATCCCTCATCGAAGGATTCACCTTCTCAGACGCCGACCAATCAAACCTGGTGCCTTTCCCTCCCTTTCGACCATTAGCTAGGATCCCAAACTCTCCCTCTCTCTCCGTAATTTAGGTTTAGCTCCTTAGTCTCCTATTTCGACCACCAATCCACTGCCTTTCTCTCCGTTTTCCTCCATTCTAGTCACGCTCTGGTGAGGTCACCCCAGTGCCACAGACCACCAAACACCCCCACGTCACTCCAAAAGCACCGCTACCTCACCCTCATCAGAACCCCTCAAGAAATTGAGGGTTCCGCACTCCTAAGGCCTCCACTAAACTCCACCTCCTTCTCACACCATCGCCGACTCTATTAGCTCTCCACACACCATCATACACCACAAGAACACCACCATCACCTTCGCCACCTCTTGGCAAAGCTCAGAAGCATTCTAATTGGGGCTCTTGAGCCCGTATTTGTGATTTCAAGTCTTCACCGCCACCGCCATTGCCGTCATTGTCACCACCTTCAACCGACTTGCTCTAGTTTCCTTCAACCTTGCAACCACGCTCAGGTGTTGCGGACTCGCCTCAGGAACTTGTCTGGAGCACCAATTGGATGAGGCACGCCAGCAGCAGCTCCAATTGTAAGAGAATCACATCTGCTGCGTCACGCGAAGTTAGGATGTGGGATAGTCCCACATCGGGCATGGAGGAGGCTTCTGCTCTACATATAAGGATTTTGTGAATGAGGTTGTTCGCCCAAGACATCAGGGGGTCGGGTCCCTCGCGCACTTAGCCTCTCACTCCTTGCTCACCGGCACACCTAGTGAGCCTGGACCCGATACTGCATAGACTCGATTACCTGAATCTGGACCCAATTATGCCCGGTATTGAGAAAAGAAAGAGGAGGAATTTGTGAGGAGGGGGGAGGGATTTGCTTCACGTTGGAACACCTCGGGGTACGTGCTAAAGAAGAACCTTAACACTTAGCCTTTGAGGGATAATGCTTGCCCTTGTGTGCCTACTGTGGTGCTATGCTTTAATAGTTAAGGTGTCTGATACACAGATCCGACATCTGATTTGGTTCAAAACACTGTGGTATTATTCATCTGATACTTTGGACTTAGCTGATGTGGATTAATGGTTGAAGGATTATTTGAATGATTTGATACTTGGGATACATGCTTAATTAAGAGAATAATTGGTGATTTAAATCACCATTGTTTTGCTTCTCTCTTTCTTTTTATCCCATGAATCCTTGAGATATGTTGATTTATATTTAAATATTATTTCTGAGCAGTTTATTCATTGAATATCTTTTATCTAATGTTTGATTAATTATGCTCATTAATTCTGAATTAAGATTAGTGCGTGAATTTTATATTTGCTCCCAGCAAACAACCTCAAACTCCAAGTAGATTTCGAGTTTATAAATTTAAATGTTTTGTGCGATTTTGTTAACTATACTACGACGCATATATTTCTAAACATCAACGATTTTGCGGTCAAACATGGCAGCGCACCTTATCTATAGTGAGTGCCATCAACATCTACCACACAGGCAACCGCACAAGCAGGTGTTTTCTGTAGCAGCTAACTGTAGTACGACATCCCCAAAATGAGTTGCGCAGCATTCGCCACAACACACATGCAACAACACCAGCCGTAGCACGTCGGCGTAGTAGCATCAGTCCCAACACATCGAGGCGGTCCGTCTTCTACACTCTACCACACACATCACTGAACACGGGTTACCCCAACCACTTATTCCAATTGGAGCAGCACTTGTCACAGCATGCACGCTGAGGCAGGAGCACCAGCCTCAGCACATCAGGATAGTCCCTAGAGTCACCGCACATACCTTCCCCAACCAACTTATTGCAGCACACACATCTGTAAAGGAGCACCAAGCTCAGTAGACAAGTGCAGTCTTCGAAGTGCATGATCAGAGGTAAACTTGCCCTAGAAATGTCTAAATGCAGTAGTCAATGATTCTCTATATTTACTTAGGCATGAAATAATCACATGTTAGTATGTGCTAGTCATTTTTGTTTTACATTTTTTTTTTTTAAATATTTTTTGGAGCATCATTTGTATAACGTTTTTCATGTTAAATGTTATATTGTGAATTTTGTGTGCAAACGGGACTTTCTTTTTTCGTTTCTGCATTGTACTCTCACATTTGTTCATTCATTATTTCAATTTCCTTCAAATGTTCTTCAAACATTAGGTGGTTTGTTTATGGTGAGTGGTGATTTAGTGTGGCTTCTTTGTCGGTATCTATAGGATGGTCCATTGGGTAGTCATGTGAGCTATATGGTGGGTGGTTTGGTGGTATGTACAAGATGATAGCCAAAGATCCTGATGTTGGTGTGCATTGGGGTCAGAAGGTGCTGATATTGGTTCATGATATGAATAGCATGGTTTTTATAATTTTAATTTCGATGCTTCAAACAAATAGTGAGATTTCTGGCTATTAGAATGAAATTTGGTAAGGATGTTCGCAATGAACATTGGTAATGTGGTGCATGTTGTGAGCTATCCTCACATAGTTTTTAAATGAATACAAACAAGTATATCCGTTTAAAAGTAAATATGGTATGCTCCTTTTTTGTTCCAAGCTTTTGCTTATTTTTTTGTTTTGAGTGTGATTCATGTATTTTAATGTTAAGCGCCAAATAGTCAAATTATGTTATTCGATTTTTTGAAGGTTTATTTTAACATAAATCCACCTTGACATAGATGTTTATTTAAAATGTACAAGCCTCACCTTGCTTCCCACACACATACAAATGAACAAAGCAAGTCCAAGTGAGGTCATTGCAGAAGAACCTGATCTTCCACAACTACTCTTTTGTTAGAACAAGTTTGCAGATTCCTCAAACTACAATGTATGTAGGACAAAGAGGAGGAGGCAACTCCATCCAGCAACACCATCCATGGGCATACGATACCACAAGACCATAGCATGGTGGTAGCGAAAATAAGCGATTTTATAATTGCAAATTTTTATGTCGTTGTAACATGTAAATTGCAAACAACTTTTAAATTTGTAAACCTAGATGTAGAGTATCTAGGGTCGTCTAAGGAGGCCAATTTGTTAGTTAAATAGATGATTCTCTTTTTTGCTCTCTAAAATCGACACTTTTATTTTTGTCTTTTAGGTTTTGTGAATCTTTAGGTTTTTTCAATAATCAAGATACAGAAAGTCGATTTGGCTACACCTAAGTGAATAAAAGAATCTACCTTTCCATGCTCACCCTAGGCAAGTGTGCCTAGGGTAATTAGAAAGAAGTGGTGCACTAAAGCTGCTAGAACAAATTGAATTTAAAGCACATAAAATAAAGACAAGATATGGAAATGCCCTTTGGAATTAAGAAATGTAGTAGAATATACAAAGTGCTTGGCGAGCTCAATTGTGTGAATGGCACCATACAATTAATCCCCAAGTAGAGGAATGCTTTAAACTACTACAACAAAGATGACAAAAAAAAAAACAAGTAAGAAGATTCTCCCAAAATGTTTGAAGATATCCTCGCTCCAGACTCAGCAACTCTTGGGCTTGAAGAGGATCCTCCTTGCTCCTTGAGTGCTTCTCCTCCCAAGGTGGACGTCCTCCCTGGATGCATGTGCTCCTTGGCGTGGAGCCAAGGAAGAAGATAGGAGAAGGTGAACACCAAAGGGACAAGGTGGTTGTTCCCTTTGATCACCTCTCTTTTCTTACTCTTTCGGTGTAGGATATGGGTAGAATATAGGAAGTATTTTTGCTAGCCAAAGATGGTTTGAATGATAGGATGGGGGGTCTTTTTATAGGCTAGTATGGATGGTAGTTAGGAAGCTTACTTGGGGCCATGTGAAAGGGTGCCAAGGAGGGTGGCTTGGATGGTGGTTAAGAAGCTTCTTTGGCACCATGTGAAAGGGTGCCAAGGAGGGTGGTTAAGAAGCTTCCTTGGTGCCATGTGAAAGGGTGTCAAAGAGTGCATTTTAGGTGACAATGGTTGGTGGTTCTAATGTAGGTGGACAACCATTAAGGTGGAGAGGGAGTAGGATAGGAGCTGGAGTAGTGGAGGAGCTAGCTAAGCTACCTAGTAGCTTAGCTAAGTAGAGAAGGAAGTTGGAAGGAGCTTTCCCGAGCTCTCTTCACACTTGTTCCTGGTACATTCCATATTGCTAGGGCTTTTATGATTTCCAAAGCATTCATCCCTGGCAATCAAATGGTAACTACATAAGATAATGTAAAATAAATGCTAATGCATGCTCTAAACCCTAAATGGAAATGCATGCTAAATGCAATGAGATAATGCAATGCAATTCACAAAACCTTAAGAACCAGATGTGAATGGATGTAACGTCCTAAAATCCAGGTTCCGAGTCATTTCAAAGAGGTTTGGGTTAGTTCGAACCCGGAAACCCAATCAAGGTTTGGTACTAGCGTTAGAACCTCCTTAAATTGCCATGAATCATGTATTTCGAGTCAAACCCTAATCTAACATTGTCAAAATGGTGCCATATATGGTACCATTAGATTCCTCTCATCGCAAGATTTCCGGCAACGCTTGTTTTGCGTGATTCCGAAGTGTATATCTCAAGTTATGGCCAAAAGAAGTCACTAGGGACCTAAATATAAGGTGGACCCAACCCTAGAGGAAATTTGGGTATTTCACCCACCTAAACCTACTTGCACCAACCCCTAGGCCTATAAAAAGGACCCCCTTAGGTCATTTGTGTCATCAATCATCTTCAACCCTCTCAAATCAAGAGAGGAAGAGAGAAGGAGAATCTTGGATTTTTCTTCTAAAAAATCAAAAAAAATTTCGCAGGGACCTTCTCATAATTTTGAGAAGTTCAGGCTTCCCACCGCAAAATCCATGATGGCGACACGCAGCGACAGTGCGACGCGTGGTGACGACGACATGCGAGCGGGCGACGTGTGGCGCACGTGATCTTGCACTGGAGGGCGCAGCAAGCAGAAGCGGGCACGATCCACGTGGTGCGCATCGGACGGGTGAGCAGCACTGGCACGACAAACGAGCACAGGCACGGGCGAATCCACGAGCGACACGTGTCCCGTGCAGTTGAGCATGGGTGGGCAGACCGATTCACGTGAACCGATTGGTTTAGCGAACCCCTCGTGTTTTTTCGTCTAGTTCGACGCCTTCTCGACCTCTGTTTTGCACAAATGAGGTATTGTTGGAATCGTATCGACGTGTACTACACGTTGGTATGGTTTATTTCCACTTTTGAGTTCATTCTACTTATGAAAAAATTAGAAATGTAATTAGGTGTCTCCGACCCCATGGTGGGTTTGTCTGAATCAAGTCTTCTCCCCGGTGCGTGCGCAGATCCTGAGGCAAGCATGAAGAGTGTTTCCAGGCCTGGTGCACACGGTTCAAAGTCACTGTGACCCTCTAGTGACATTAGGTAGAGTAGTCTATCCCTCTTTTCAATCTAGTCAATTTTTCGGGTAATTGAGGACCTGTCCTGTGGGATTTTTGTGTACATTGCCATAAGAAGCATGTGTTTCCCTTTTTGCTGAGTTTGAAACCCCTCCATTATTTTCCTAGGAACTATAACAAAGAATAATATATGTGAAGAATAAAGAATACCCTTGTAATCGCATTCATGAAACGAAATCGATTTTCTATAAAATAAGTTCTATCATCTTTAGAAATGTTTAAATAATATGAAACCATTAGTACAAGATGGAAATAATTACTTGTGAATAAATAAATTAGAAAATAATATGAGTAATTGTTAACCCTAGAATTAGTAATACAAAATTACTAAGGGTTAACGAAATTGACAAGATAAGAAATACAATTATCTGAAAATTGGATATATAATACGACGGATATGTCAGGAAAATAAAAGGATTAGAAAATTGATTTTCAGCCCCCGCTACTTGCTAGATTTTCAGTCGTAGCTTTAGGTCTTTTCAGACTAGGTTTAAGGGCTGGTAAAGGGAGTGGCTGACCTCCTTACGACTCTTTGGTTACACTTAGTGGCCAACTGGGATAGCGGACTATAGGGCTTGAGGTTTGGAATGATTCTTTTCAGCTGGTGGGTGCGTCATTGGCTGTCTGTAGTTCAGTATACACAGTACTTGTATGTGTTCACTCTAAACGATGTAGCCGCCACTCCTTTCCGCAATGACCCCAGGGTGATGGAGCGTAGCAACTCGATGGATATAAGCAGCCCTCCAAGCCAAGAAGGTGACTTATATCGGTCTTGCACCACAGGAAGTTACACGAGATCGTCTCGTGCCCGAGACGTTGATTGACAGTTTGAGAATAATAAGAATATGGGCAAATTGCATAAAAGGGACTGGATATGAAATAGATTGTAAACAGACGAACTATCAACATAGTGCCTTTTCCCTGTACTCTGTTACTTGAGTTACATGTTTAGTTGTTCTACTCTACTCAGTTTCACTGACGTTTTGTCTCGGGTTTTGTACTTAGGTGTTGATGAGAAATTAGGTGCCGCTACTGCTGTTAGTCGAGCTTCCACAAAAGTGGATCTTACCTAAGGAAACAGTCAGTATTAAGCCAGTGGGTCTTAGGAGTAGTTTCTTTTTGCTATTAGACTTTATTTTCCTATCTTCTTGATAGTTGTACGAGACTCTTTTTGTTTCTGCTTTAGGTGAACTTTGATTTTATTGTTAGCACTTTAGTTTTCTTTCATTTAATGCTTTATGAATTAATGTTGGCTATTGATGTTTTATGACTATATGTTGGGTGACTGCGATCTTGCGGATATTTGTGCTAGCTGGTGGCACACGACGACTCAGGCCTCGTCGGTTGGCGGGATTCAGGTCATCACAATGGATATTAAGGATGATGATAAACCGGCATTTATCAGTGCAACTCAGATAAGTTAGCTATACGCTTCCTACACGATGGACACAAACCCTTTCCACACGCACAACCCACACACCGTGGCAACTCACTCCCAACTCAGTACTCTAGCATTCATTACCATTAATATTTCATCCTCATTACAGTTTACCTTTGAAATGGAAGATGTGCATTATAGTTATGTTAATGATGAACCTATTTACTACTAGTGTAAGTGCTTGAGAAAGCTCAAGATGGATGAAAGGGGCATCCATCTTGTGTGTCCAAACCTTGAACGGGTAAAATCATAATCTCTCATTTTGGCATCTACGTTATTCCTAGTAACAACTTTCTAGTATTCATTCAAAACTATAGAGACAAGGGTTGTGATTTCAAGATTAGCATATGGGCAAGGAGTGTGGTCCCAATAAAATCATAATCTCCTATTTTGATATCTACGTTATTCCTAGTAATAACTTTCTATTATTCATTCAAAACTATAGGGACAAGGGTTGTGATTTCAAGATTAGCATATGGGCAAGGAGTGTGGTCCCAGCCAGTTTTATGGGTTGCATCTAAACTTGACTTTCTTTTTTTTTTCATGACATGAGCTTCCTTTTGTTGTATGCATTGGATATCAATCATGCATCCCTTTTGTTATCTCTTCTTAACTGCTTTTGTTAGATTTGTGATATGGACTACTTTTGTTAACTACCTAGTGATATTAATGTGTGCGTTAATGTAAGTTGTGCTGGCACCTCTAGTGTACAAGAGTGGTTTCAGTTCAAGAGAGAATTAATAGTGTTTACACTCAAGCTACTACCTAACTTGTAGCTTCAAATCTTATTACATCTCGAAGTACAATGACCTACAATTGTGCACCATAATGTTAATTCAAAGAACATTTCAAAATTATCCTACATTACAATTCACGACAACCATGCTTCCTAAATGTGCGATGAACAGAACTTGCCACGAAAATGGACTATATATTTAGATTTAATATAATTGTTTCTTTCACCAATTTGTGTGCTCAATGTAGACATCACGACATAATTTTTGATGTAATTGTTTGTTTGATTCTGAACATTACTTCTCATGTATTTATCTTTAGATAGCTAATTCATTGCATATAACGTGATGAGTGACCTATACAAGAAATAGCATATATCAAATTCCGTTGATAATATTGTAATGACCTTATGAAACCAACTATCTAGCTACTATATAATTCTCCTTGTGCATTCAACTATTTCTATATAAGAAATAATCAATCACTGGAAATCCTATTCTGGAAATCGATTATACTATTAGTATGACTTTGGTATTGCTATGTGACATGTTTTGTGGTTAGTATCCGTAGCAAGTATTTAGTCAATGGGTGGTATGTGCAGTAACTGATGGGAACACCATCATGAGTCATAACTAGCTCAATTTAGCTATTATCAAGGAATAAATGTCCCTACATAACTGCTAGAGAGCCATAATTCATTGCACAATCATTCTGAGAGAAAGACAAGAAAACAAGGTTAAAATTGTAATTTTAACATCATATCTTGAATGCAGAAATCACAGGTTTTCTCAAGGGTTAATTAAGGGTCAAATGGTCTTAAAAGTCTAACAAGTGGGTTAGAACAAACAAAAAAGGGTTTTCGCATGTTGAGGATTAAATGACTTCTAAAATCCTAAAAACAAACCTACTTAATTAACTGAGGTTCTGGTCAGAATAAAATTCACCTAACCCTCTAAAATTCATAGAAAAATATTCTCTAGGGTTTGGTACCTTAATTTGACCATTAAAACCTGTCTTGACCCAAAATATTCTCAAATTGACATTTGTCATAATTTAGATTTTTGCATAAATTACCAAGTCAAACTTGGTTAAAACCAAAATCCAATTTCGCCATTGGATTCCTTAGGTCCAAATTAGATTTGTACCAAAATTTGGGCCCAATATAAGACTGTCTTAACCTAGTTTGCAACTTGGTCCTGTCTAATTCTTTTATATCACACATATGCCCTTAACTTTCAAATTCCTTACAAAAAGGCCCCTAACTTTGTCATCATTTTTACAAATAGGTCCCTACCTCCATGAATCCTATTCCTACAAACTCCGATGACCTAAATTTGGCAAGTTCTCCTTAATTCCTTAATGAATCCCTCTCAGATTTGAAAGGAAAGTTCGTCAAGGAATTCCCTTCCTTTTGAGCCAATTCCCACACTCTAAAGCCTTCCCAATCTCTCATGCAAATGCATGAGAGATTTGGATATCCTAGAAAACTCCTATTCCGACGAGCATTCCTAGCAAGCTTCCAAACACAAATCGACCTCCTAGCCCTATATAAGCACCTCTAGATCATACCAAACTTCTCAAGCTCGATTTCGACCGGATCTACCCTAAATTCTTCCCTCCTAATTGGGCCAAAAGGCTCCTCGATCTCCAAATACTCTCCCGACCTCTCCTCGTCATCTGACCTCAATACCAACGGTAGATACTCCTTCCTCGTCTTCCTCCACGTCGCGCAATACCAGCCGATGTACCTATCTCCTTCGTCCTCGCCGTCCAACCCCCACCGGAGCTATCTTCGTCTCCGGCGCCGGCCATACCACAACCGGTGCCAACTCTGATCCCCAACATCCGCTACCTATCTCTATCGACTCCTCAGCTTCTCCATGTCACGATAGCACCTCCAACACTCCGCTTTGACTTCCGCATTGCCCTCCGCAACTTCATCTTCCACCTCACCGGCGAACTCCAACAGCCACCACAAACCACCTACGCCGTCGCTTCCACACTCTACACCTCTGCCTTGACCTCAGGAGCAAAAGCCCTCCACACCAACAGTTTAAGGTCGATTGCTCCTCCAAACCCTCTACCGAACACCATGCCCTCCGCACCAACAGTCCGAGGTCATCAGACCTCCTCACTCCACCAATAACCTCCGCACCACCATGGTTACGTTTGTCGTAGTCCAGCGACGCTTCCTGAGTGCTTTAACACGGCCGAGAGGCCTTATTCTTGGATTTCAGGTACCAGGTCTTCACGCCATTAACGAAGCTTCTTCAACCGAGCCCCAAGCTCAGTTCTTGAAGTTGAAGCCCAGGTGTTTGCTCCAGGCTCAGCGGAACCTATCCAGGAGATTAACCAAGGAGCAAATTTGTCTCTTTGACTAAGCCTTTGACCACTGATAGCGAAATACGCGTGATTTGTAAAAGCAGTTTTTTTACGTCGTTGTAACACGCGAATCCGTTTTCGCTTTTAAAATTTATATCCTAGATAGGGGAGTATCTAGGGTCGTCCAAGGAGGCAAAAATTGCAATAATGATTCTCTTGCTTGGAATACAATCTCAACTTTCTTTTTAATATTTTTCAATATGTAATTTTTTTGTATTTTGAAAAGACGAGGGCAAACGGCAGATTGTAGCGAAAAGAACTAACACCTACAAATGATTAAAATTCTAAAAGATAGAAATATCTTCTTCCTAAGCTCACTCTAGGCAAGTGTAGGCCTAGGGTAATTAGGAAGAAGAGGTGAAATAAGTGCTAGAACCAAAACAAACAACTGCAATAAAAAGCTTAAAAGAAGGCAATTTTTGATTGAGTAGAATGAGTGTTCTTTTCAAGGACAAGTAGAGGAAAGCTTCTACTAGAATTGAACAATTTAAAAGCAAGAAAAGAAACACAAATCCTCTTGTAACAATGGTGAAGAAGGTTGTCTTCTTGCTCCAAGCCTAGCTGCTCCTTGGCTTGAAAAGAGGGCCTCCTTCTTCTCCTTCCTTGAGAGCTCCTCCAAGGTGGAAGCTACCACCTTTAATGCTCTCTCCAAAGGGGTGGGCGTGCACCACCCTTAAAAACTCCTCCAAGGTGGCGTGACCACCTTCAAGATCTCCTCCAAGATCTTCCTTGCCTGGCTTCTCCTTTGGCTGGCGTGACCCAAGAGAGAAGGGAAGAGGGGAAGGCACCAAGGGGACAGAATATCCCCTTAATCTTCTTCTTCTTCTTCTCTCTTGGACGTGGGATTCTTGGTGGAATATGAGAGTGAAATGGCTAGCCAAGGATGGCTTGAATGGTGGTGGGTAGTGGTCTTTTTATAGGGTAGGATGGGGGGTTAAGGTGCCCCTTGAAATGGAGGGCTAGGATGGAAGAATGGAGGTGGTTAGTGATCCTATGGCTAAGGAGAGTTGGCGCCAACCCAAGAGGTGTTAAAGGGGGTAGTTATGGTGGTGTTGGTGTCTTTTGGTGGTGGAGAGACACCACCATGTTGGCGCCAACATGGGGTCTTCTAGAAGGGGGGTTAGGTGGATGGTGGAGATGGGTTCAAGGGAGATTGTGTGGTGGAGATGAGGGGAGATTTTGGAGGGAAAAGTGGCGCCATTAAGGGGTGGTTATGGGTAGTTTTTGGCGCCACTTTTAGGTGTCTTTTGGAGGTGGTGGGTAGGTTAGGTTGGTGCCAAGTAGGTTAGCTTATGTGGAGCTTAGGTGGAGCTAGTTGGGTAGAGTTGGTAGGTGGGTTTTTGGGGTAGTACAAGCCAAGGAAGTTGGAGCATAGCTAAGTTAAGCTAAGCTAAGCTAAGCTAAGCTAGCTTAGCTAATGGAGGAGTAGAGGAGAAGGTGTTGGAGCTAGGGTTTGGAGGAGGGAGCTGAGGAGAAGAAGTCTGGAGCTGGAGCTGGAGCTGGCTGCTGCTGAAGAGGCTGGCATGGGGCTACTCTAGCTGGCTTAGCTTGCTAGTTCTTTGCTAGTTGCTAAGTGTTGAGCGCGAGAATCTACGCTAACGTGTTTGGTTTTTGGAAAAACCCGTCGTTGTAGTTCGAAAGCGAAGGATTCGTGTTCAACAAATAAAATTTATACCGAAATAAGAATTCCGGGTCGAACACAGGGAGGCGAACGTTTGATTTAAAAACTCCGCGTTTCTTTTTATTTTGTCACAAAGAAATTCAATTTAAACTATCTAAGTATCTACAACAAATAAAAGAGAGAGAGGGAGTAAGAGAGAGCGAAGGAATACTATACATGGAAATCAAAATGAGATGTAGAATAGACAAGGAATTTATCATAAAAGAGTTCTTTCATTACAACTAGAAAACATAAAACAATTACTCTAGAAAGCATTAAAAGAATGGAGGGAGAAATGTCCTCCTCGACGATCGCTCGGAGGACGAATAGACTACTCTAGAAAGCAGTAAATCTATACTAGAAAGCAGTAAAAAGAATAGGGAGAGAGAAATCCTCCTCGACGGTCGCTTGGAGGACGAGCCGGACGGGACGACGCCTGGACGAAGGAGAACGAAGCGGGACGAAGGAGGACGAAGCAGAAGAACGGGAACGAAGCAGCACGCCGTCGTCGTCGCGGGATCCACTTCCGAAGGGGGACGAAAATTTGGACTTTATCTCGTGAGAAGCATCCCGGGTGTGGGACAAGCTTCTCTTGAGCTTTGGAGAGGTAGAGAGGAGAAGGAAGGGATGAAAATTTCGTATGGAGGGGGTCTCCTTTTATAGTTGCAAGGAGTGGGGGCAAAATGGACATTACATCTTCAAAATAATAAATAAGGGGTCTTTAGTGACGGATAAAACCGTCGCTAAAGCCCCGCCGTCGCCGTCGCCGCCGCGCCACGCGCGCCCGCTCGGCTGGCCTGCGCGCGTAACGCAGACGCACGTCCGCGTCGTCTCAGCCGTCCGATCGCGAGATCGGACGGCTTAGATCGCGCCCGCGCCCGCTGCGTAGCGCGCCGCCCGCGTGCGATCGCGCGCCCACCAGGGCGTCCAATTGCGCGTCGGCGCTATCGGGCGCGCGCGGCCGTTGGATCTTCATCCGACGCTCGTGCGCGCCCGCTCGCCCGCGCCTTCGCCCCCCTCTCCGCGGCTCGAACCCGCGACCTCCGCTTCGCCCGCGGCTGCGTAGCCGCTGCGCTACGCGGCGAAATGGTCGCGCGGACGTTTTTAAACGCGCGCGACCGCAGCCGTTGGATCGAGATCCAACGGCGGAGAGGAGACGTTGCGTGGTCTTCACAGGACTCCTGCGGCCGATTGGGCGGCTGGGATGGCGCCACGTGGCGCTATCTTGGCCGTCCATCTTCTGGAAGTTGTAGATGGTGCCACGGATGTCGGATTGACTTGATTTTTGTGTCGTTCGGCTGCGATCGTCGATCCGAATTCATCCGTGTGGTCGGATTTTCCATCTGAAGTGCGGATTTACACCATCCTGGCCCTTGATCTTCTAGGGTTCCCCGGTCTCTATCTGATGCTACGGATGCCTGATTAGGGCGATCTTGGAGTCGTTGAACTCCAATCGTCGCCCTGATCATATCCATACGGTTGGATCTTTGATCCGAGGCCCCGATAAAATATTTGCCCTGTCCAAGCACATAAAAGGAGATAATTAACCTCCATTTTATTCAAACTACTCTAAATGCAAGATGATGCATGTAATGCAATATTTATATCATGAAATGCAATCCTATGCTTAAGAACATGCATAAATAGACATTTTAAGTAGTGTAAATGTGTTTACATCATACCCCCATGCCTATCTTTTGCTAGTCCCTAGCAAAAACTATATGCTATTTATAAAAGAATTAGGTTAGATTATTTGGACCTGAGTTATTTTCAATCATTAAGAAATTGTCTACTTAAGAACTGAACTTTCAAAGACACAACAGTGCCCGGGTATCAGCCAAAATGCAGACCGCCTCAAGCCTCGCCTTATTCAAAGAAAAATTTCTTTTTCTGTTTTTACTCTCTTTTTTTAGATTTTCAAATTTTAGGGTTTAAGAGTGGCTTTCTACGGCCATTCAACTCACCCAAGATTTGATGAGAACCCTAAGTTTTAAGCATCTTATTGTGATTGTGATAGACTCGTTGACCGGCAATTAAAACGGACTTCGGATTTCTACGCCTCTAGGTGACCTCAAAAAGAATTCTGCCTAAAGGTGTATCTTTACAACCGGTAGCTTTCTCCCTACTTTTATTTTTTTAACGGGGTCAACACAAGGGTGAATCCAGTGTATATCTCCCCGGTTTATTCTACTTCTCCGCTTCTTCCTAAGTGTTTTGGGAATTTTTAGTGCATTCTCTGAGCTGGGTTCTGGACAACCGGTCGATGAGCTGTTACCACCGACAACTTGCCAGCCATACTCGTGCGGCGAAGTGTGGCTTATTTCTTTTTGTTCTTTTCTCCTTTTTGATTTTTTTTTTTTTTTTTTTTTTTTTTTTTTTTTTTTTTTAAGTAGGTGGCTTCCCTGGTCTAAGATTTACCTAAAGGCAGCAAAAAGAGAAAGGTCCAGTGACTGGGCTCTGGACAACCTACCTATGGGCTGTTACCCACGATAACTTGCCAGCCATATCACCCTAGAAGGTTCATTAGCTACCCAATTTCCGTTAAAATCGCCAAACAACGAGTCAGTGCAAAGAAAGTGTGTAGATGCTTAAGACTCAAAATTCCCTCACATCAGAGGGCGGGTTGATAAGTCGTGTACTTATCACCCAAACTTATTTACTCCAATTAAAATAAAATTCAAGTTGGCGAGAACTCGAAAAACAAATCCACATTTTAGTGGATACATAGGCTGATTAAGTCCAAAGACCTGAAGGGTCTTTGTGTTCAGAACATAATATAGTATTTCTTAAGATCGAAAATTTTCTGAAACCCAAATTCTCTTTCCTAATTTTGATTTTTTTTTTTTTTTAAATAAAACAAATCTACGGAGCTGACGAATGAATTCAAAGATAAATATCCATCCCCCCATGCCTATCTAATGCAATGTCCTCATTGTATTAAAAAGACATAAAACAGAGTGGAAAAGCGTAGAAAGCACCTGAATTGCGTGGATATCGGGTCCGCTCCGAGATGAAAATGAAAAAGAACTGTATATGTGCTGAGTTTAGTGCCTTCAGCTAGGCACACTATACAAAGAAAAGACATGAAGAATTCACATGTGCAGGTCAGAATTAGAATAAACAGAAGAATCCTCTGACCTGTCAGCAGAGGTCCACAGATGTGGACCAGATTGTGGTGCAGACCCACACCCCATAATCGAGAATACCTTAGGTTCTGGATAAAAATTACCCAAAACCTAAAATCAGAATGCAAGCGGGGTCGGGCCTGCGATTTGTGAGGATGCAACCCAAGGCCAAAATGTCGGGTTACAGAGAATTGAAGCTCAAAAGGATAATCGTTAAATGTGTGCTTGAGTTTGACATCCTCGAAACAAATGTCGTAAGGGTTCTGATTTGATGGTTTCAGCTTAAAAGGAACCCTTCGACTCAATCTTCCATTTCCTCCAAAATTAACTTCCCAAATTAGAACTTCCCCGCTCCTATCCTCCTCATTAAGTGTATCAAATTCCAGGACATCTTGTATATTCATTACCCCGTCTGGAATCTCCAAGTGTAAATGATGTGGCAGAATCAAAATTGACTTGGGTCTAATTATCTCAGAATTAAAATCATCAATAAGCTCAACAGGGTGTAACTGATAATCAGGGCATTGAATTGATTCCTCCAGAAAATGCGATTCTGGATCTGTATCGTGTGCCCTAATAAGATCAGTTTCCTTAGTTATTGGGCTATCAAATGATCTATCAGATTCCTCAGGCCCAATCGTCTCACAAAAATCGTGATTTGAAAACTCGTGTGAGACTTCGCAACTTGAATCTTCACCATCAAAGAAATCAGGATCCGTATCAATGTATGTCCCAAAATCAGTTGTCACTTTGTGTTCCCAGGAGACATACGTTTTCTCGTAACCCGGCTCAGGGATCTCAGGTGAAGAAATCAGATCATCCTTAATTGGTTGCTTTAATTCAATCTGGTCAGCTTCGTAACACGTGTCCCCCCCAACAGGTGCCTGAGCGGGTTCTGTCATTGGCTTTCCTGAAGAGAGTTCATCCTGGGAATTATTCCAAGATTGAATCAAAGCAACCACGAATCTCATCCTCAATTTCGCTAATTTCCCAAGTAGAAACTCACCCGGGTTCTTATCCTTAACATCCTGGAGCCAATCCAACAAAGACTTGTTTAAATCATCAATCATTTCAATCAGAGGCTCCAATCTCTCAATGCAAGGTATTGGCTGAACTTCTAAAGATTGAATGATATTCCTCAAGTTAGCCAGAACCTTATCTTGAACCTGATTAACCTGAACCAAATGAGTTGGTTCAGGGTTGGGCGGGTTTGACATCAATGTAGAGGAATTAACGAATTGAGATTCGTTATACCCATCCTGATAATAGGTCATTTCAGATTGTTCAAAAGATGGAGATGACCTAAAGGCAGTGAAATCAGAGGATGGGTAAGGATCAGTGTATCCTTCTTGATTGTAGATCGCATTAGGTTGTTCATGAAAGGAGGACGATCTATAATCGATGCAACTCTGAGAAGGATAGAATTGAGAATCAAAGTGTTCAGGGTTAGACCCTAAACACGGGGGTCCGGAATTGTATCCCCAATCTGAATTATCCCAACTAACTGATGGTCGATTACAATAAGAGTTGGGATAATCGTCATGTTGAGGATAATTTACAACAGGAGGGAAAGAGCGGGAATGCGTGGAATATGTGGAAGGATTCATGAGACACGGGAGGAAGAAAGGTGCCCTGCAATACAAACAATCAAACCTGTCCTTAAATGGGTTAGCCTACAGACCTACAGACTCCCAAAACCCGTCTTGAGATAAAGGAACGATTTGATCTACTTCTGTCTGTTCAATCCAACCAGTTAGAAGGAGGGACTGGGGAGAAGGTTCTTCCTTCGGCTTGCGCCTCCGGTTCCTAGTGTACCCCCCAGCCGCGATCGTTTGACTCTGCTCCCCTAGCTAGACATCAGATTGAACAGTAGAAACAGACTAATCGAAAATAATCTCGTTCTGAGTTCTGAAGAGCGAGTCCAATCCTTAAGGCCAACGTCTACTCTGTTTTATTTAGGGCTAGGTTTGAATGTGCTTTGGAATGTGATGGGCCCTTTAAATGGGTTGTGCCCTTAATGATTGATTGCTTTGTGTGTGCGTGCACAACCAGTGGTTTTCAAGCAAGATTATTTTTGATGTGGTGAATTTTAAGGTTCAAATCTTGCTTAGTAGCTTTTAGGATTCAACTTTAGGTGTTTTCAATCAAGTTTCATTGGCACACCAGGTTTTGCAAGCACAGGTGAAGATATTTTCCTTTAAAGTTTAAAAAGAATGTGGAGTGCCTGGTAGATCCCTAAGAGTTGAACCTAATTGGCAGCTACTAGATGAGTTGATTTTATTTGAAGTGGTGCGGCCCAAACAACTCAAACAACTGGCCTGATGCACCACCTAATTAGGCACACAAATGATTACCTAATCTGATTTCTTACTCAATTATGTGTTTGGATGTGTGTACCGGCTCCTAAGATTGGTTTACCGGTTGAGTTAGAAAATCAGATGAGGTTGTGTACCTCTGTGAGATTTTTTTTTTTTTTTTTTATTTTTTTCTTTTTTTAATGTGGGGGTTGGAGTGAGTATGGATGTCAAACAACAAACAATCTAACCTTAGAGTTTATAAGAACACCTAGGTTGATTGATGTTTGAATTATTATGTGATGAAATGAAATCTAATGGGTGGGAGGTGGGGGGTAACTTACAAAACCTTCCACAGCACTTTACTCCGATCTACCGCTTTTGCCTGTCTCGAAAGAGTACCTGCAATTACAATAAGAAAGGAGAAAAGTGAGGTAAATGATTTGTAAATTACAAAACGCGAAGAGAAATCAACGAGCGTTGCCTCCCCGGCAACGGCGCCAAAATGTTGAACGAGAGAAATCTACGCTATCGTGTTTGGTTTTTGGAAAAACCCGTCGTTGTAGTTCGAAAGCGAAGGATTCGTGTTCAACAAATAAAATTTATACCGAAATAAGAATTCCGGGTCGAACACAGGGAGGCGAACGTTTGATTTAAAAACTCCGCGTTTCTTTTTATTTTGTCACAAAGAAATTCAATTTAAACTATCTAAGTATCTACAACAAATAAAAGAGAGAGAGGGAGTAAGAGAGAGCGAAGGAATACTATACATGGAAATCAAAATGAGATGTAGAATAGACAAGGAATTTATCATAAAAGAGTTCTTTCATTACAACTAGAAAACATAAAACAATTACTCTAGAAAGCATTAAAAGAATGGAGGGAGAAATGTCCTCCTCGACGATCGCTCGGAGGACGAATAGACTACTCTAGAAAGCAGTAAATCTATACTAGAAAGCAGTAAAAAGAATAGGGAGAGAGAAATCCTCCTCGACGGTCGCTTGGAGGACGAGCCGGACGGGACGACGCCTGGACGAAGGAGAACGAAGCGGGACGAAGGAGGACGAAGCAGAAGAACGGGAACGAAGCAGCACGCCGTCGTCGTCGCGGGATCCACTTCCGAAGGGGGACGAAAATTTGGACTTTATCTCGTGAGAAGCATCCCGGGTGTGGGACAAGCTTCTCTTGAGCTTTGGAGAGGTAGAGAGGAGAAGGAAGGGATGAAAATTTCGTATGGAGGGGGTCTCCTTTTATAGTTGCAAGGAGTGGGGGCAAAATGGACATTACATCTTCAAAATAATAAATAAGGGGTCTTTAGTGACGGATAAAACCGTCGCTAAAGCCCCGCCGTCGCCGTCGCCGCCGCGCCACGCGCGCCCGCTCGGCTGGCCTGCGCGCGTAACGCAGACGCACGTCCGCGTCGTCTCAGCCGTCCGATCGCGAGATCGGACGGCTTAGATCGCGCCCGCGCCCGCTGCGTAGCGCGCCGCCCGCGTGCGATCGCGCGCCCACCAGGGCGTCCAATTGCGCGTCGGCGCTATCGGGCGCGCGCGGCCGTTGGATCTTCATCCGACGCTCGTGCGCGCCCGCTCGCCCGCGCCTTCGCCCCCCTCTCCGCGGCTCGAACCCGCGACCTCCGCTTCGCCCGCGGCTGCGTAGCCGCTGCGCTACGCGGCGAAATGGTCGCGCGGACGTTTTTAAACGCGCGCGACCGCAGCCGTTGGATCGAGATCCAACGGCGGAGAGGAGACGTTGCGTGGTCTTCACAGGACTCCTGCGGCCGATTGGGCGGCTGGGATGGCGCCACGTGGCGCTATCTTGGCCGTCCATCTTCTGGAAGTTGTAGATGGTGCCACGGATGTCGGATTGACTTGATTTTTGTGTCGTTCGGCTGCGATCGTCGATCCGAATTCATCCGTGTGGTCGGATTTTCCATCTGAAGTGCGGATTTACACCATCCTGGCCCTTGATCTTCTAGGGTTCCCCGGTCTCTATCTGATGCTACGGATGCCTGATTAGGGCGATCTTGGAGTCGTTGAACTCCAATCGTCGCCCTGATCATATCCATACGGTTGGATCTTTGATCCGAGGCCCCGATAAAATATTTGCCCTGTCCAAGCACATAAAAGGAGACAATTAACCTCCATTTTATTCAAACTACTCTAAATGCAAGATGATGCATGTAATGCAATATTTATATCATGAAATGCAATCCTATGCTTAAGAACATGCATAAATAGACATTTTAAGTAGTGTAAATGTGTTTACATCACTAAGCCAAGCTAAAGTGAGCTAGCTTCTACCAAAATGAGCTAAGGTGAGCTAGGTCTGGTGCTATCGGGGAGAATCAAGCTGGTTGAGGCAGCTAAGGTAGCTTAGCTCAACTGAGATGAGCTAAGCTGAATCCCCGGGAGCTGGACTTGAGCTTCCTGAGCTGAGATGAATTCTTCTTCAGCTGGCTGGAGTTGAGTGGAGCTGAATGTAGCTGGATCTGAGCTGGGGTGAACTCCTGTCAACTCAGCTGAGCTAGCTAGAGCTCCCTGTGAACTAGTGGGAGCTGAGGTGAGCTAGACTCAGCTAAGTTGAGCTGGATCTGAGCTGACTTGAGCTAGGGTGAGCTAAGGTGAACTCTCTTGAGCTGCCATCCAGCTGAGATTAGCTGAATGGAGCTGGGATGAGCTAACCCTAGTTTAAGTAAGCTAGGTTCCAGCTATGGTGAGCTGGATCAAGCTGGGTTCCAACTAGTCTGGGCTTCTCCTTCACCAATTGCCTTCTTGAGTGCTAGGGTTTTAGGGATCTGTGAATCTGTACATCCCTAACACTCACAAAAACACATTAAAACAATAATAAAAAATGCAATGCATGCCTATCCTAATTTATGCCTAAATGCAGCCCAAAAACCCGTTTGCGGAGTAAAATCCTAAGAGCTAGGTTAGTTTTAATGCATAAGAATAATGATAAACTGGCGTTTATCACACCCCCATGCTTATCTTTTGCTAGTCTCTTAGCAAAACTTTTAATTTTTTGGAAAAAGGAATTTTTGGGAAATCTATTTTTTTTTTTTTTTTTTTTTTTTTTTTTTTTTTTTTTACTTTTGAGGAGAAAAAGAGATTAAGGGACCTTGGTAGATTAAAACACAGGAGGTACGGGATTTGTTGAAGATAAACATCAGGATTTATTTTTGGATCCAACCATTAGACAGAACGGGATCAATATATCCTCCAGAAAATTCACAAATTAACCCCTTGTTAATTCAGATGACTTGAAATGTTTGTTTTTAGGATTTTTCTGGCTCGTGAATCTGATTCGCAACTTGCAAATTCCTTTAAAACCCTGTGTCTGTGCTTGTGAAAAGCCAACATTTATGAGGACGTGTTATTATTATTTTTTTTTTTTTTTTTTTTTTTTTCTCCCCCATGCTTATTATTAGCTTAGTCTTACAACAGATGTGACGGGATCATCATTCCCGTTACCATTCCTCGAGGGGGCTCTGGTGCCAGTACTTCGGGATAGCACTGTCCATGACACCACCCAGGAGCTCACAACCCCAAAACACGATGCGGTGAAAAGGGGCGCTCCAAGCAAACTCAAGCTCTTGCTCCGACGCTATAGGTAGAGCACCGTCCAAGACACTTGAGCTGCTGAAATGCGCTTTAATGCTCCGTCTAAAGATATGAAATATAGATATAGAGCAGCGCCGAGGCGGTAACATGTTGACATCGCGTCCTCAAAGAAGGTATTTTCCTTCTTCTCGGCGGTGGGAACTCAAACCAATGACCTGCTTCAGACTTTTACTAAATCCAAACAAGGGAGTTTTTCAAATTTTTAGTTATTTTTAAGTGTTGGCTTGTGTGTGAAAATTGACACAAGAAGTTTCTCAAGAACCGCAAGTTTTTGAATCAAAAACTAAGTCAAATACTTTCCATATTACAAAATAGGATCAAGTCACCTGAACTATCTTGAGTTCAGGTGGAATTTTAGAGAAGGATATCTGATCTAGTCTAAAATAGACCCTAGAATTCTAATGATCAGATCCATATCCTCATCCTTAGTTTGTTAAAGATTAAATCCCATTGTACCAGAAGTGAATTTTTCGACCTTAGTCCCGATTTCAAAATTTTTCCTCAAAAAGTTTTCAACATTTTTATTTTTTTTGGGTATGCAAGCAGGAAATAAATTAAAGAAAATTGCATGTTTTTAGGTTTTGAACATCCTAAATCGATCATAAAAATTTAAAAACACCCCCCCATGCTTAAGATATGCCATGTCCTCATGCATTAGGAGGGAAAAGGGATCACCTTAGTGATGACGGTCGGATTTAGGATGATCAAAACCTGGAAAAAGAAGAAAAAAGGAAAGCAAGAAAATGATGGGTTACCTCCCATCCAGTGCTATCTTTTACGCCATTCAGCCGGGCGTGATGTGTACTAGTGATCAAGGGTGGTTGGCTCAGTAAAATTAAAAGATTCAGATGGAATTTTAGGCGTATGGTCAAAATAGGGCTTTAAACGCTGGCCATTGACTTGAAATATCGAATTAGTTTGTGGATCAAAAAGGTCAACAGCGCCGTATGGATATGTTTTATGAACAATAAAGGGGCCGGTCCATTTAGATTTTAATTTGCCAGGAAAAAGACGTAATCTCGCATCGAAAAGCCAAACACGTTGATTAACGTCAAAGTGTTTCCGAACAATATATTTATCATGAAATTTCTTTGTTCGGTCTTTATAAATCCTCGCATTTTCATAGGAAAAATTACGTAATTCTTCCAATTCAGTTAATTGTAATTTTCTATGGTTACCGGCATCAGATAAATCCATATTAAGTTGTTTTATTGCCCAAAAAGCCCTATGTTCTAATTCTACCGGGAGATGGCATGCCTTCCCGAAAATCAGACGGAAGGGAGACATGCCAAGCGGAGTTTTAAAAGCGGTACGGTAGGCCCATAAAGCGTCGTCCAATTTGGTGGACCAGTCTTTACGGTCGGACCTAACCGTTTTTTGTAGAATATTTTTAATTTCCCGGTTAGAAACTTCAGCCTGGCCATTAGTTTGGGGGTGATATGGTGTGGAAATTTTATGATTAACCCCGTATTTAGAAAGGAGGTGACGGAATTGTGAGTGGGTGAAATGTGACCCTCCGTCACTGATAATGGCTTTTGGTATGCCGAATCTTGAGAAAATATTTTTCTTAAGAAATTCGACAACCACACGGTGATCACTAGTGCGGGTGGGTATTGCTTCTATCCATTTAGAAACATAGTCTACTGCGACTAATATATACAAATACCCACCAGAGTTGATGAACGGTCCCATGAAGTCGATGCCCCAAACATCAAAAATTTCAACCTCTAAAATAGGATTAAGGGGCATCATATCCTTTCGAGTCATGTTGCCGATGCTCTGGCAACGCACACAGGACCGAACAAAGTCATGAGCATCTTTGTGCAAGCTGGGCCAATAAAATCCTGCATTAAGGATTTTAGCTGCAGTTTTCTTGCCCGAAAAATGTCCGCCACAGGCCATTGAGTGACAATGTGTTAAGATATCATGGATTTCAGAATCAGGGACACATCGTCGAATAACCTGATCGGCACAAATGCGGAAAAGGTTGGGCTCCTCCCAAAAATAATATTTAATATCAGCAAAGAACTTATCCCGTTTTGTTTTTGGCCAATCAGCAGGGATTTGTTCTGTTGCTAAGTAGTTTGCAATGGGTGCAAACCAAGGGAGGGTTGTAGCAGCTAAAATACTTTCATCAGGGAATTGATCTGGTGGGGTCATTATGTCATTTGTCATAAGACGAGAGAGATGATCGGCCACTACATTGTGCAATCCCGCCTTATCCTTGATTTCCAGGTCAAATTCCTGGAGCAGCAGAATCCAACGGATAAGGCGGGGTTTCGCATCTTTCTTAGTCAGCAAATATTTAATTGCTGAGTGGTCGGTATAAACAGTGACACGTGACCCCAACAGATAAGATCTAAATTTTTCCAAGGCAAATACAATGGCAAGAAGTTCCTTTTCAGTAACCGTGTAATTCCGTTGTGCGTCATCAAGGGTTTTGCTGTCATAATAGATCACAACGGGTTTCTTGCCAATTCTTTGCCCTAGAACGGCCCCTACAGCAAAATCTGAGGCATCTGTCATTAATTCAAAGGGACTATTCCAGTCAGGTCCCTGCAATATTGGTGCCTCAGTAACCTCTTTCTTCAACCTCAAAAAACTCTCCAGGCACTTATTATTAAAATCAAATGGCTGGTCTTTAGTAAGAAGCTGACTTAAAGGCTTGGAGATTTGGGAAAAGTTTTGTATGAATCGACGATAGAAACCCACATGACCCAAAAAGGATCTGATTTGTTTGACAGTAGTGGGCGGTGGGAGCTTAGATATAGCATCTATTTTTGCTTTATCTACCGCAATTCCTTGTTTAGAAATAACATGGCCCAAGACAATACCTTCTTGGACCATGAAATGGCTTTTTTCCCAGCTGAGGACCAGGTTAACTTCTATGCACTTTTGGAGGGTTCTTTCAAGATTTTTGAGGCAATGATCAAAAGAATCTCCAAAAATAGAGAAGTCATCCATAAAAACTTCTAAACATTCACCTACCAGGTCTGAAAAAATTGCAAGCATGCACCTTTGAAAAGTCGCAGGTGCGTTGCAAAGACCGAAGGGCATTCTTCGGAAAGCAAAGGTTCCGAAGGGGCAGGTGAAAGTTGTTTTATCCTGGTCCTCAGGATGAACCGCTACTTGATTATAGCCAGAATAACCGTCCAAAAAACAGTAAAATTCCCGTCCGGCTAATCGCTCCAAGATTTGATCAATAAAAGGGAGCGGGAAATGATCCTTTTTAGTGGCGGTGTTTAATTTTCGATAATCTATACACACGCGCCAAGAAGAAGCGGTTCGAGTGGCTATATTTTCCCCCTTTTCATTGGTGACAACTGTTAGTCCAGCCTTTTTGGGGACAACTTGAGTTGGACTAACCCAGGAGCTGTCAGAAATGGGGTAGATGATATCAGCATCCAGCCACTTAATAATCTCCTTTTTTACCACCTCCTGCATACTAGGATTCAAGCGCCTTTGTGGTTGGCGGGAGGGGCGAGAATCGTCCTCTAAAAATATACGGTGCGTACAATAGGACGGATGAATGCCTTTAAGATCAGAAAGGGTCCAGCCAATAGCTTTTCGATATTTACTCAAGATCTGGAGAAGTTTGTGCTCTTGTGCCCCGGTGAGTCCAGAATTTATAATCAGGGGCAGGGTCTGATTTGGACCCAGGAAAACATATTTAAGTGAATCGGGCAAAGGTTTTAATTCCAATTGTAGGCCCGGTTCCGAAAGAGTTTCTGCTTTGTGGGTTAGAGGTGAGGTGAGAGTGAAAGGGTCAGCTGGAATGTTAGCTGGTTGTGTAGTTGAGGTGGAAGGGTGAGAAAAAGTAGATTGTTCAGGAACCGTATTTACAGCACAACAGGAACCTAATTGGGAAATCTGCAATGTTTCCTCCACAATGTTTTCTATTTCTGAATCCGAATCATCAAAGAAATCTGGTTCCTGGAATCGCCTAGAGGCTTGAAAAATGTCTAGGGTTACAGATTCACCGCCACACATGATCTTCATCTTTCCAGAATCACAATCAATATTGGCGCGGGCGGTGGCTCAGAATGGTCTTCCAAGAATAATGGGGGCAAACTTAAGTGCTTCAGGTACCTCTATGTCCAGGACTAAAAAGTCTACTGCGAATAGACAATCTTTGACCCGGACAAGAACATCTTCAACAATTCCCCTTGGTTTAATCGTAGATCGGTCGGCTAATTGGAGAGTAACCTCAACAGGTTTCAATTCACCGATCTTAAATTCCTCAAAAATAATTGTGGGGATAAGATTAATTGAGGCACCAAGATCCAACAGAGCGCGATCAAATGAGGTATCATTAATGATAACTTGGATTAGGGGGGCACCGGGATCTTTTCTCTTAAGAGGCAGTCGGCTCTGCACAACTGAGCTGACTGTCTCTGGAAGAATCACCTTTCCTAAATTCTTGGGCTGCCTTTTTGGAGTACATAAATCTTTTAAGAATTTTGCATAGGCAGGGATATACTTAATAGCATCTAGGATAGGGATATTAATTTCTACTTGCCCAAATAAATCCATTAATTCCTTCTCAGTGGGCTCAGATTTTGTTTTTTTCTTTTTTGAAGAGTGGAGGGCTTGTGGAAATGGGGCAGGGTTGCCCTGTGTTGCGTGAATTGGTTCCTGAACAATAGGAGGGGAAGAGTTAATCTGTGTGTCATTAGAGCGGGTTTCTTTAACAGGCAGGGTATTTTGAGTGGTTTTCCCATTCCTCAAGGTAACTGCATTTGCAGTCTGGTTGTTTCTAGGGTGAGGACGGGGAGCCTGGCTGTTATTGAAACCCGGCGGATGCTGAGGTGCTGGATGAATAGGTTGACTGTGATATCCACCTTGGAATTGACTCCTTTGATTGTTTGGGTTGGGCATGGGTTGGGATGGTAAATTCCCAATAGGTCGATGATCAGGAGTAACCTTAACTTGTTGTTGTAAATTGGTAACCATGCGGGTTACTTCTGTCATTTGAGTCTGCATTCCTTGCAGAGTTTTCATGACCTGATTATTAATATCATCCTGGGATGGTCCAGGTTGATACAAAGGTTGCCCATAATTCCCAAAATAGTTTTGTTTGGGAAGAGGAATCGGATTCGGGTTTTTCCAGGAGTGATTCGGGTTAGTCCTCCAATTTTGATTGGAAATGTTGGAGGGGTTTCTAAATTGCTCCTGGAGAGCATAAATATTTTCCGAGGTGGAATCAACAATATTTTGGTCAAAATTCCCGGTTAAATCTTGCGGGAAATTAGCCGGGAATTGCTGGTCAACAGATGTGGCATCGATATTGTGTAGATTCTCTCTTCGGAGAATGTGTGGGGGGTTAGTGTGTGGAGAGTGGACGTGTGGAGCTTGTTTGTTTGTGAGCTTTTCTTCTATTTTCTTTTGGTGAATTTGCATCTGGTCCAGTCGTTGAGCTAACATATATAAATCATCTTGTGTGACTGGAACAGAGGTGGTTTTGGAGTCAATTTCATGGACTCCATGTCTGGGGTTTTGTGATCTGCCAAAAGTGTCCATTGAAGTCATGTTAAATGAGTTTTCACTCATTTCTTCAAAGAGAAGATAGGCACTTTCGGCGTCTTTGTTAAGAAAATTGCCCCCACATGAGGCATCCACAAATCGTTTTAATTGATCTTCTAATCCATGATAGAAGATCTGCACTAGCTGCCATTGTGGAATTTCATGGTGGGGACAACTTCTTAGAAGTTCCTGAAATCTTTCCCAGGCTTCATGGAGGGGTTCACCAATTTTTTGTTGAAAGGTCGTTATAGATCTTCTTAATGCATTTGTTCGACCGATCGGAAAAAATTTTTTAAGAAAAGCACTTTTTAATTGGGGCCAGGTGGTAATAGGACGTCCAACTGTTCTAAACCAATGTGATGCTTTGTCTTTGAGAGAGAGAGGAAAGAGTCTCATTAACCACATGTCTTCCTGCACATGGCGGGAACGCGTGGTTTGAGCGAGGACAGTTAATTCCTCGAGATGACAAAAAGGGTCCTCTCTTGGAAGACCATGAAAATGCTTGATAAGGTTTAGAATAGCGGGTTTGATTTCAAAATCCCCTTGTGGTATGACCACCCCTGGTCTTTCCTCATAATTGGAAGGATCATAGAAATCCTTAAGAGGAACGACAGGCTGTTGGCGAGGTGGTGGATTTTGTCCTTGATTAGCTAGGTTCGTGACAGTCCTAGCTAGATCTTCTTGATTTTGTTGTAGCCGAGCCAAATGGTCGACCATTAATGCAAAGGGATTTGTATTATGGGTTATAATTGGAGGGCCACCTGGCCCTGCTGATATTTCTGGTTGCTCCAAGTTAGGAAGGTGAGGGAGGGTGGAGTCAGCTTGTGGGTCGGCTGACGGGTTAGAAGTGGAAGCAGAATTTTTTTGACGGCTTCCTGGGTTTTCCATTTTTCTAAAAGACGAGGGGGAAGAAAACAATGATTTCTTGCTACGGGGGGCGAAATCAGATGGTCCCTCAAGGTGTGGCTTTTGGGACCGTCGCCCGTGCATGCACTACTTGGAAGAAATGGAGGGGAGGAGAAGAGATAGAGATGAGAGAAAGTGTGCAATCAAACAAACAAACTAGACCTAACTTAAATGTGACTCCCTAATAATAACCTAAGACTTGGTCTATATAGGAAATAAGTAGTCAATAGTGAATACCCGTTCTATCAACAAATCTAGCCAAGTTGCTTAAGGGGAGGTTTGGGCCCAAACGTTTCCCAGGGAAAACCCCAGGTGCTTGTACAAACCCGCGCCTGGTCGTTTGACACGGCCCCTCAGCCTGAACACCAGATACAGATGACAGAATTGATACTAACTAAAGAAAACTTAAGACCTAAATAGCAAGCCTAAGTTGATAAAGCCTTAGGGGTCAAGTTGCTACAAATTTTAATTAGGTCTAGGATTTTATAGTGCACACGGAATGTGGAGGGCGTTTATTGGGTTGTTGCCCTGTTATTTGATTTTTTTGTGTGTGTGCAGGAATTGGAGAGTGGCTCCAATGAAAATCAAGTTGTCACACAATTTTTTTATATTTTTGTCTTTTAGGATGTGATTTAATTAAATGAATTTTTAGGGTTTTTCTCTTTAAGTTTTCAAACAAGTTTGAAAGTTCACAATCAAAGGAAAGACAAGTTGTATGTGTGATTGTATATTTCCTTTTAATTGAGTCTCTAAAGAGAAAGAAGAAACCCTAAACCAATTATCCCTGAGACAGAAATTTAACTACCAATGAATTATTTTTAGCTTTCAGAATTAAGTAGTGGTCCAAACAAGTCAAACAACACCACTACTTTGAAGAAAATCAAACAAGGATTCCAGAAAAGATTTTTGAAAGATTTTAGGAATTTGTTTGATAATAGTTTTGAATTTTTAATTGTACTAGTGTCAAAGTCCAGAAATAATACCCGTGGGTATTATAGACTTTTCAGTATTACCACCGACCTCAGAAAATTTTTATGATTTTATATGATATGTAAAATTTCACAGGGATTCCAACAAGATAAATTTCACAACAATTGGATGAGTATAAAAATTCTGAAAATTCACGGACAGTAGCAAAACAGGAAGATTAGAGGGTGTGACCCCTCTGTAATCCACGAATTTTTAAAAATTAAATACAAATCCAATTGATCTGAAATTTGGAACAGATCTTCCAAACTTAATTGGGAATCACTCTATGAAATTTTATGATTTTAGGAGGCCTGTGGTGTTAGGAATCGATTTTTCAAGTCTGGACAGAAATCTAGACCCGAAAAACAGAACACCAATACTTGCAATGGAATGGTGCTAAAGAAGCATACAAGCAAACAATGGATTTAAAAATGCACCACTCCACTTAATTTAAGTGTTTAGGGTCCTGAAAGCCAAGTTTAATATATTTTTGGTAGTTTTAATTAATTATGTGACTAGAAAGAGGAACCAACCTGAATTTTCGCGGGAAGAAAAGGATCTTTAAGCTCTCGCTTCCAGATTCCCGCTTTCCCGCTGTAGTTCCTGCACACACAAAAGAAAGAAAGAGAAGGGGATGAGATCCACTTCAAGCAAGAGAAAATGAGTTAATGCAAAGCCGTGCCTCCCCGGCAACGGCGCCAAAAAGTGATAGCGAAATACGCGTGATTTGTAAAAGCAGTTTTTTTACGTCGTTGTAACACGCGAATCCGTTTTCGCTTTTAAAATTTATATCCTAGATAGGGGAGTATCTAGGGTCGTCCAAGGAGGCAAAAATTGCAATAATGATTCTCTTGCTTGGAATACAATCTCAACTTTCTTTTTAATATTTTTCAATATGTAATTTTTTTGTATTTTGAAAAGACGAGGGCAAACGGCAGATTGTAGCGAAAAGAACTAACACCTACAAATGATTAAAATTCTAAAAGATAGAAATATCTTCTTCCTAAGCTCACTCTAGGCAAGTGTAGGCCTAGGGTAATTAGGAAGAAGAGGTGAAATAAGTGCTAGAACCAAAACAAACAACTGCAATAAAAAGCTTAAAAGAAGGCAATTTTTGATTGAGTAGAATGAGTGTTCTTTTCAAGGACAAGTAGAGGAAAGCTTCTACTAGAATTGAACAATTTAAAAGCAAGAAAAGAAACACAAATCCTCTTGTAACAATGGTGAAGAAGGTTGTCTTCTTGCTCCAAGCCTAGCTGCTCCTTGGCTTGAAAAGAGGGCCTCCTTCTTCTCCTTCCTTGAGAGCTCCTCCAAGGTGGAAGCTACCACCTTTAATGCTCTCTCCAAAGGGGTGGGCGTGCACCACCCTTAAAAACTCCTCCAAGGTGGCGTGACCACCTTCAAGATCTCCTCCAAGATCTTCCTTGCCTGGCTTCTCCTTTGGCTGGCGTGACCCAAGAGAGAAGGGAAGAGGGGAAGGCACCAAGGGGACAGAATATCCCCTTAATCTTCTTCTTCTTCTTCTCTCTTGGACGTGGGATTCTTGGTGGAATATGAGAGTGAAATGGCTAGCCAAGGATGGCTTGAATGGTGGTGGGTAGTGGTCTTTTTATAGGGTAGGATGGGGGGTTAAGGTGCCCCTTGAAATGGAGGGCTAGGATGGAAGGATGAGGGTGGTTGGTGATCCTATGGCTAGGGTGAGTTGGCGCCAACCCAAGGGGTGTTAAAGGGGGTGGTTATGGTGGTGTTGGTGTCTTTTGGTGGTGGAGAGACACCACCATGTTGGCGCCAACATGGGGTCTTCTAGAAGGGGGGTTAGGTGGATGGTGGAGATGGGTTCAAGGGAGATTGTGTGGTGGAGATGAGGGGAGATTTTGGAGGGAAAAGTGGCGCCATTAAGGGGTGGTTATGGGTAGTTTTTGGCGCCACTTTTAGGTGTCTTTTGGAGGTGGTGGGTAGGTTAGGTTGGTGCCAAGTAGGTTAGCTTATGTGGAGCTTAGGTGGAGCTAGTTGGGTAGAGTTGGTAGGTGGGTTTTTGGGGTAGTACAAGCCAAGGAAGTTGGAGCATAGCTAAGTTAAGCTAAGCTAAGCTAAGCTAAGCTAGCTTAGCTAATGGAGGAGTAGAGGAGAAGGTGTTGGAGCTAGGGTTTGGAGGAGGGAGCTGAGGAGAAGAAGTCTGGAGCTGGAGCTGGAGCTGGCTGCTGCTGAAGAGGCTGGCATGGGGCTACTCTAGCTGGCTTAGCTTGCTAGTTCTTTGCTAGTTGCTAAGCCAAGCTAAAGTGAGCTAGCTTCTACCAAAATGAGCTAAGGTGAGCTAGGTCTGGTGCTATCGGGGAGAATCAAGCTGGTTGAGGCAGCTAAGGTAGCTTAGCTCAACTGAGATGAGCTAAGCTGAATCCCCGGGAGCTGGACTTGAGCTTCCTGAGCTGAGATGAATTCTTCTTCAGCTGGCTGGAGTTGAGTGGAGCTGAATGTAGCTGGATCTGAGCTGGGGTGAACTCCTGTCAACTCAGCTGAGCTAGCTAGAGCTCCCTGTGAACTAGTGGGAGCTGAGGTGAGCTAGACTCAGCTAAGTTGAGCTGGATCTGAGCTGACTTGAGCTAGGGTGAGCTAAGGTGAACTCTCTTGAGCTGCCATCCAGCTGAGATTAGCTGAATGGAGCTGGGATGAGCTAACCCTAGTTTAAGTAAGCTAGGTTCCAGCTATGGTGAGCTGGATCAAGCTGGGTTCCAACTAGTCTGGGCTTCTCCTTCACCAATTGCCTTCTTGAGTGCTAGGGTTTTAGGGATCTGTGAATCTGTACATCCCTAACACTCACAAAAACACATTAAAACAATAATAAAAAATGCAATGCATGCCTATCCTAATTTATGCCTAAATGCAGCCCAAAAACCCGTTTGCGGAGTAAAATCCTAAGAGCTAGGTTAGTTTTAATGCATAAGAATAATGATAAACTGGCGTTTATCAACCACAATCGCACAAAGCCTCAGTGCAGCGCACGCAGAGGAAGGGAGGTGGGATTAGTCCCACCTCGGAAGTTGACAAGTGCCCGCGCCCACATAAATTGATTTTGTTGTATAGGCTCTTCGCCTCCTAGCCACAGGGTGAGGTCCCATACACCCCCACGGCCTCGCCCATGACACTGCTCACACGGGTTTGGTGCATCCGATTACCCACCTAGCCAAGCACTCCTCGACTACTACCCACTGCCGACAACCCTGGTCCCAGCTGCGCGTGTATTCGATAACCCGGCTATCCTGACTGTGGCCCTAGGAGGGCGGATCCTAGAGAGAGAAGAAGAGCACGCGAGGGCAGGGGGTTTTGCTCTTAGGACTAATGGTTGACACTTAGCCGTTTAGCAAACCTCCCCCTTGTATGTGAAGAGAAAGCAGGAGAGGAAGCTAGAAGAGAATAAGAAGAAAGAAGGCACAGCCAGAAAGAAAGAGAAAGAAGAAGGAGCCGCAGAAGAAGAGAAGAGAAGGAGAGCAGCTGAGACAGAAGCAGAGAAGAAAGAAGGAAGAGACACTTGAGTCCCTTGGAAGCACTGTAGCAACCGGCTGTTTAAGCCGTCTGATACAAGCCTCTGCCATCTAATTGCATATATTTGATGCTTTATTTCCTTGATTGATACTGTTGATCTAATTGCTATCATTTTGAGGAGTAATTGGTGATTCAAATCGTCATTTTACTCCATTCTTTTTGCACATTGATACTTGACATTATTGTTATATCATTCTGAATTAAATCTGATTGCAATCTCTTATATCTTTGATTCAAATTGTGATCTTGAGTTTTAAATTGCCATATTGCTCCCTATGTTCGACCTCGGACTTCAAATTCGAGTAATAAATTATATTTATTTTTCGTGTTGATTCTACCCATACTAAAACGCATTGATTTTAAAACCCATTTCAGAGCAAACAAACATTTTGGCACCGTTGCTAGGGAGCAATGCGCTATTTTGATCTCTTGATTGCAATATCTGATTTAGTACTAACTTTCTCTATCTCTTTTGACTGTGATCTATTTCAGGGATTCATTGGAGGAAGATCAGCCGCACATCAGCCACTTGATTTGTGCACCTACTTAAGATCTTAAGGTATCTAGGGCTATCACCTTCTTGCTTGAAGCCCTATGTACCACATTTGGACAAAATTGAATTGGACCAATCAGAACCAATTAGGGTTTCAGTTTAAGGTTTTAGAGACACACTTGCTTAATCAAGAATTAACCTTCCCAAACATTGTGTGCCTAAGCCCTTGTTGAATTGATCTATTAAAGCAAACCCTAAAAACAGGCTCTTAATTTCATTTGAACACTAAAAGAGAGACCTAAATTTTTCAAAGGACAAAACAGGTGAAGTTGACTCACCTTGTTGGGTTAACCAATCTTCAAATTAGGTCACTTTGCACAAAAACATCCTAAAGTTCAAGTGAAATCATAAGCACTGTTGAACGGGTTTTTGCGAATCGCTACGCTTACGTGTTTGGTTTCGGAAAACCTGTCGTTGTAGTTCGAAAGCGAAGAATTCGTGTTCAACAAATAAAATTTATATCGAAAAGAATTTCGGGTCGAACACAGGGAGGCTACATTGATCTATATTCGCAATTATATTTTTTTAGGATTTTTTTTGTTAAGCAAGGTAATATAATTACAATGGAGCTATCAAACTGAGAGAGAGAGAGAGAGAGAAAACATGCATTCAATATTTCAATTGTTTATAAAAGCTACACTAGAAAGCAGAAAATCAAGTACACTATAAAGCAGGAAAATTCTACACTAGAAAAGTTGTAAATAAGAATGGGAGAGAGAAGTTATCCTCCTCGATGATTGCTTGGAGGACGAGCCGGACGGGACGATGCCTGGACGAAGGAGAACGAAGCAGGACGAAGCAGAAGAACGGGAACGAAGCAGCACGCCATCGTCGTCGTGGGATCCACTTCCGAAGGGGAACGAAAAGTAGACTTTATCTCGCAAGAAGCATCCCGAGTGTGGGACCAGCTTCTTTTGAGCTTTGGAGGGGTAGAGAGGAGAAAGAAGGGATGAGAATTTCGTATGGAGGGGGTCTCCTTTTATAGTTGCAAGGAGTGGGGGCAAAATGGACATTACAACTTCAAAACAATAAATAAGGGGTCTTTAGTGACAGATAAATCCGTCACTAAAGCTCCCTTCGTGGGCGACGTGGGCGGCTCGTGCGTGCCCGCTCGGCTGCTCGCGTGCGCAACGCCCGCGCACATCCATTGATTTTCAGTCGTCCGATCGTGAGATCGGATGGCTTAGATCGCGTCCACGCCCGCTGCATTGCGCGCCCCCAGCGCGTCTGATTGCGCGTTCGATTACACGTCCAATCGCGCGTCGATGCTATCGTGCGCGCGCGGCCGTCCGATCTTCATCTAACGCTCCACGTGCCTCAATTGATCGTGCCCTCCAGCGCCTCGCCGCAGATCGAACCCGCACTATGGGGCGCAGATGGTCGAGCGGGCGCTTTTAAATGCGAGCGCCCACAGCCGTTGGATTAAGATCCAACGGCGGAGAGCGATCGGGCACGGGGCCTTCACAAGATGAAGCGACCGCTTGGGCAGCTGAGATGGCGCCACGTGGTGCTATCTTGGCCGTCCATCTTCTGGAAGTTATAGATGGTGCCACGGATGTCGGATTGACTCGATTTTTGTGTTGTTGGGTTGCGATCATCGATCCGAATTCATCCGTGCGGTCGGATTTATCATCTGAAGTGAGGATTTACACCATCCTGGCTCTTGATCTTCTAGGGTTCCCGGGTCACTATCTGATGCTACGGATGCCTGATTAGGGTGATCTTGGAGTCGTTGAACTCCAATCGTTGCCCTGATCACATCCATACGGTTGGATATTTGATCCAAGGCCCTGATGAAATATTTTCCCTGTCCAAGCACATAAAAGGAGACAATTAACCTCCATTATATTCAAACTATTCTAAATGCAAGATGATGCATGTAATGCAAAATTTATATCATGAAATACAATCCTATGCTTAAAACATGCATAAATAGACATCTTAAGTAGTGTAAATGTGTTTACATCATACCCCCATGCCTATCTTTTGCTAGTCCCTAGTAAAAACTATATGCTATTTATAAAAGAATTAAGTTAGATTATTTGGACTTGAGTTATTTTTCAATCATTAAGAAATTGTATACTTAGGAACTGAACTTTCAAAGACACAACAGTGCCCGGTATCAGCTAAAATGCAGACCGCTTCAAGCCCTCGCCTTATTAGAAGAAAAATTTCTTTTTCTCTTTTTCTCTTTTCTAATTTTTTTTTATTTTCAAATTTTCGGGTTTAAGAGTGGCTTTCTACGGCCATTCAACTCACCCAAAATTTGATGAGAACCCCAAGCTTTAAGCATCTTATTGTGATTGTGATAGACTCGTTGACCGGCAATTAGAACGGACTTCGGATTTCTACGCCTCTAGGTGACCTAACCAGAATTCTACCTAAAAGTGTATCTTTACAACCGGTAGCTTTCTCCCTACTTTTTTTTTTTTTTACGGGGTCAACACAAGGGTGAATCCATTGTATATCTCCCCGATTTATTCTACTTCTCCGCTTCTTCCTAAGTGTTTTGGGAATTTTTAGTGCATTTTCTGAGATGGGTTCTGGACAACCGGTCGATGAGCTGTTACCACCGACAACTTGCCAGCCATACTCGTGCGGCGAAGTGTGGCTTATTTCTTTTTGTTCTTTTCCTCCTTTTTTTTTTCTAAAGTAGGTGTCTTCCCTAGTCTAAGATTTACCTAAAGGCAGCAAACTAAGAAAGGTCCAGTGACTGGGCTCTGGACAACCTACCTATGGGCTATTACCCACGACAACTTGCCAGCCATATCACCCTAGAAGGTTCATTAGCTACCCAATTTCCGTTAAAATCGCTGAACAACGAGTCAATGTAAAGAAAGTGTGTAGATGCTTAAGACTTAAAATTTCCTCAAATCAGAGGGTGGGTTGATAAGTCGTGTACTTATCACCCAAACTTATTTACTCCAATTACAAAAGAATTAAGATGGCGAGGACTCAAAAATAAATCCACATTTTAGTGGATACACAGGCTAATTAAGTCCAAAGACCTGAGAGGTCTTTGTGTTCAGATCCTAATGTAAAATTTCTTAGGATTGAAAAGTCCTAATGTCCAACTAATCCTTCCTAATTTTTTTTTTTTTAAACAAATTTTTTTAAATAAGAAGAGAGACAATTTACATGGATTTCACAGGGCTGACCAAATAATTCAAGAATGAATCCACCCTCCCATACCTAGCTGATGCAATGTCCTCATTGAAAAAGAGACATGAAAGAAAGGGTAGAATATGAAAGATGTCACCTGGATATGAAGCTCGTATCAGCCTTGTGTCATATGTACAATTGCTGAGTTTAATGCCATCAGCTAGGCGAAGTCCAGCCAAAGAAGTCACAGAATGGCTCGAGCAACAGAGTCTGAGACGGGTTCTGGAAGATTACGGTCAACAACAGGCTTCAAACGTTGACCGTTGACTTTAAAGGTGTTATCCGTCTTTGGGTCAGAAATCTGAACGGCACCATTAGGGAAAATCTGATCTATTATGAATGGGCCATTCCATTTAGATCTAAGTTTACCAGGAAAGAGCTTAAGTTTAGAATCAAATAACCAGACCTTCTGGTTTGGCTCAAAGCTCTCATGGGAAATCAATTGATCATGTAGAGCTTTGGTCCGAGCCTTGTAGATCTTGGCATTCTCATAAGCATCATTTCTAAGCTCCTCCAACTCAGATAGTTGGAGTTTCCTGGTCTTTCCAGCTAGATTCAGATCTAAATTGCATTGTTTGATTGCCCAGAATGCCCTGTGTTCAATCTCTACGAGTAGATGGCACGCCTTTCCATACACCAAACGGAATGGAGACATGCCGATGGGCATTTTATACGCCGTACGGTAAGCCCAAAGAGCGTCCTCAAGCTTTTGAGTCCAATCCTTGCGATCAGGCCTAACAGTTTTTTACAGAATGTTCTTGATCTCTCGATTGGAGATCTCGGCTTGTCCATTCATTTGGGGATGGTAAGGTGTGGAAATTCAATGATTAACCCCGTATTTGGACAATAAATTCCGGAATTGGGCATTAGTAAAATGAGTGCCACCATCACTGATGATAGCCCTCGGAATCCCGAACATACTGAAGATATTTTTCTTAACAAAATTGATGACCACCTTGTGGTCATTGGTTCGGGTGGGAATTGCCTCAATCCATTTGGACACATAATCAACAACAACAAGAATGTACTGATGTCCAAATGAAGGGATAAAGGGTCCCATGAAATCAATGCCCCAAACATCAAAAATTTCTACAGGAAGAATAGGGTTTAGGGGCATCATATCTCTCTTAGTTATGTTCCCGAGTGACTGACATCGAGAACATGACCTTGAGAAGTCTTGGGCATCCTTGAATAAAGACGGCCAATAGAAGCCAGATTGCAAGATTTTTGCAGCCGTCTTTCTCCCGGAGAAATGTCCACCACACCCAGATGCATGGCAGAACTCGAGTATACTATTGAATTCATTCTCCGGTATGCATTGATTGCGAAATACGCGTGATTTGTAAAAGCGGGTTTTTAACGTCGTAACACGCGAATACGCTTTCGCTTTTAAATTTATATCCTAGATAGGGGAGTATCTAGGGTCGTCCAAGGAGGCAAAAATTGAAAAATTAATCCTCTTGCTTACAGATAGATCTCAACTTTTCTTTTGATGTTTTTCAATATGTAATTTTTTTGTATTTTGAAAAGACGAGGGCAAACTGCAGATTGTAGCTAAAAGAACTAACACCTACAAATGATTAACTAAAATCTGAAAGATAGAAATATCTTCTTCCTAAGCTCACTCTAGGAAAGTGGAGGCCTAGGGTAATTAGGAAGAAGAGGTGAAACAAGTGCTAGAACCAAAACAAACAACTGCAATAAAAAGCTAAAAGAAGGTAATTTTGATTGAGTAGAATGAGTGTTCTATTCAAGGACAAGTAGAGGAATGCTTCTACTAGAATTAAACAATCTAAAAGCAAGAAAAGAAACACAAATCCTCTTGTAACAATGGTGAAGAAGGTTGTCTTCTTGCTCCAAGACTAGCTACTCCTTAGCTTGAAAAGAGGGCTTCCTTCTCCTCCTTCCTTGAGAGCTCCTCCAAGGTGGAAGCTACCACCTTTAATGCTCTCTCCAAAGGGGTGGGCGTGCACCACCCTCAAAAACTCCTCCAAGGTGGCGTGACCACCTTCAAGATCTCCTCCAAGATCTTCCTTGCCTGGCTTCTCCTTTGGCTGGCGTGACCCAAGAGAGAAGGGAAGAGGGGAAGGCACCAAGGGGACAGAATATCCCCTTAATCTTCTTCTTCTTCTTCTCTCTTGGACGTGGGCTTCTTGGTGGAATATGAGAGTGAAATTGCTAGCCAAGGATGACTTGAATGGTGGTGGGTAGTGGTCTTTTTATAGGGTAGGATGGGGGGTTAAGGTGCCCCTTGAAATGGAGGGCTAGGATGGAAGGATGAGGGTGGTTGGTGATCCTATGGCTAGGGTGAGTTGGCGCCAACCCAAGGGGTGTTAAAGGGGGTGGTTATGGTGGTGTTGGTGTCTTTTGGTGGTGGAGAGACACCCCCATGTTGGCGCCAACATGGGGTATTCTAGAAGGGGGGTTAGGTGGATGGTGGAGATGGGTTCAAGGGGGATTGTGTGGTGGAGATGAGGGGAGATTTTGAAGGGAAAAGTGGCGCCATTAAGGGGTGGTTATGGGTAGTTTTTGGTGCCACTTTTAGGTGTGTTTTGGAGGTGGTGGGTAGGTTAGATCGGTGCCAAGTAGGTTAGCTTATGTAGAGCTTAGGTGGAGCTAGTTGGGTGGAGTTGGCAGGTGGGTTTTTGGGGTGGTACAAGCCAAGGAAGTTGGAGCATAGCTAAGCTAAGCTAAGCTAGCTTAGCTAATGGAGGATTAGAGGAGAAGGTGTTGGAGATAGGGTTTGGAGGGAAGAGCTGAGGAGGAGAAGTCTGGAGCTGAAATTGGAGCTGGCTGCTGCTGAAGAGGCTGGCATGGAGCTACTCTAGCTGGCTTAGCTTGCTAGTTCTTTGCTAGCTACTAAGCCAAGCTAAAGTAAGCTAGCTTCTACCAAAATGAGCTGAGGTGAGCTAGGTCTGGTGCTCCCGGGGAGAATCAAGCTGGTTGAGGCAGCTAAGGTAGCTTAGCTCAACTGAGTTGAGCTAAGCTGAGTCCCCGGGAGCTGGACTTGAGCTTCCTGAGCTGGGATGAGTTCTTCTTCAGCTGGCTGGAGCTGAGTGGAGCTGGATGTAGCTGGATCTGAGCTGGGGTGAACTCCTGCCAACTTAGCTGAGCTAGCTAGAGCTCCCTGTGGACTAGTGGGAGCTGAGATGAGCTAGACTCAGCTAAGTTGAGCTGGATCTGAGCTGACTTGAGCTAGGGTGAGCTAAGGTGAACTCTCTTGAGCTGCCATCTAGCTAAGATTAGCTGAATGGAGCTGAGATGAGCTAACCCTAGTTCAAGTAAGCTAGGTTCCAGCTGCGGTGAGCTGGATCAAGCTGAGGTGAGCTGGATCAGGCTGAGTTCCAGCTAGTCTGGGCTTTTCCTTCACCATTTGCCTTCTTGAGTGCTAGGGTTTTAGGGATCTATATATCTGTACATCCCTAACACTCACAAAAACATATTAAAAAGATAATAAAAAATGCAATGCATGCCTAACCTATTTTATGCCTAAATGCAGCCCAAAAACCCATTTGCGGAGTAAAATCCTAAGAGCTAGGTTTGTTTTAATGCATAAGAATGATGATAAACTGGCATGCATCGGCGAATAATTTGATCAGAGCCGATACGATACAGTTCAGGGTCCTCCCAAAAGTAGTATTTGGCCTCAGATTTGAGTCTATCTCGTTGTTGCTTGGTCCAATCCTGGGGGATTTGACCAACGGCCAAATAGTTAACAATATCAGCAAACCATGGGGAGTGGACACCTAAAACTGTAAGAATGGTTTCGTCCAGAAAAGTGTATGCAATCGGTATGTCCGGACAAGAAGAATCACCTAGGAGTCTCGACAAATGATCCGCTACCACATTTTGTACCCCGGCTTTATCCTTGATTTCAAGATCAAATTCTTGAAGAAGAAGAGTCCAACGAATAAGCCGGGGTTTAGCATCCCTTTTAGCCAAGAGATGTCTCAAGGCCGAGTGGTCGGTATAAACAATAACATGAGACCCCAAGAGATAAGCCCTGAATTTTTCCAAAGCAAATACTACAGCTAGTAATTCCTTTTCAGTAACAGTATAATTCCTCCGGGCTTCATCCAGAGTTTTACTAGCGTAGTAAATGACAGAGGGCTTTCGGTCAATTTTCTAACCCAGGACAGCCTCGACCGCGTAATCAGAAGCGTCGGTCATGATCTCAAAAGGGGCTGTCCAAATTGGTGGTTGCAAAATTGGAGCACAAGTGACTGCCGTTTTCAGAAAATCAAATGCCTTTCGGCATGATTCATCAAAAACAAACGGCGTTTCTTTGGTAAGAAGATTGCTCAAAGGACGAGTAACCTTCGAGAAATCCTTGATGAATCTTCGATAAAATCCCACATGGCCAAGAAATGATCTGATTTGTTTAATAGATGTGGGATGAGGAAGTTTAGCGATAGCATCAACCTTAGCTTTGTCCACTTCAATTCCCCGTTCAGAGATTACATGACCCAAAACGATGCCCTCTTGGGTCATGAAATGACTCTTTTCCCAGCTAAGGACCAGTCGTGTCTTGATACATCGCTTGAGAATCATTTCCAAATTAGCCAAACATGAGTCAAATGATTCTCCGAAAATAGAGAAATCATCCATGAAGACTTCCATAAACTCTCCCACCATGTCGGAAAATATGGCTAGCATACACCTTTGAAAAGTTACAGGTGCATTGCATAACCCAAAAGGCATCCTACGAAAAGCAAAGGTTCCGTGGGACAGGTGAAAGTAGTTTTTTCCTGATCCTCAGGATGGATAGGAACTTGGTTATATCCCGAGTAGCCATCAAGAAAACAGAAGTACTTCTGCCCAGCTAATTTTTCCAAGATTTGATTAATGAAGGGCAGGGGAAAATGATCCTTTTTAGTGGCTGTGTTCAGCTTCCTGTAATCAATACAAACTCTCCAAGAGGAAGCTGAACGAGTTGTGATAGATTCACCTCTCTCATTAGTCACAACAGTAATTGTTGAGCGAGACGAATCTACGCTAACGTGTTTGGTTTTTGGAAAAACCCGTCGTTGTAGTTCGAAAGCGAAGGATTCGTGTTCAACAAATAAAATTTATACCGAAATAAGAATTCCGGGTCGAACACAGGGAGGCGAACGTTTGATTTAAAAACTTCGCGTTTCGTTTTTTATTTTGTCACGAAGAAATTCAATTTAAACTATCTAAGTATCTACAACAAATAAAAGAGAGAGAGGGAGTAAGAGAGAGAGAAAGAATACTATACATGGAAATCAAAATGAGATGTAGAATAGACAAGGAATTTATCATAAAAGAGTTCTTTCATTACAACTAGAAAACATAAAATAATTACTCTAGAAAGCATTAAAAGAATGGAGGGAGAAATGTCCTCCTCGACGATCGCTCGGAGGACGAATAGACTACTCTAGAAAGCAGTAAATCTATACTAGAAAGCAGTAAAAAGAATAGGGAGAGAGAAATCCTCCTCGACGGTCGCTTGGAGGACGAGCCGGAAGGGACGACGCCTGGACGAAGGAGAACGAAGCGGGACGAAGGAGGACGAAGCAGAAGAACGGGAACGAAGCAGCACGCCGTCGTCGTCGCGGGATCCACTTCCGAAGGGGGACGAAAATTTGGACTTTATCTCGCGAGAAGCATCCCGGGTGTGGGACAAGCTTCTCTTGAGCTTTGGAGAGGTAGAGAGGAGAAGGAAGGGATGAAAATTTCGTATGGAGGGGGTCTCCTTTTATAGTTGCAAGGAGTGGGGGCAAAATGGACATTACATCTTCAAAATAATAAATAAGGGTCTTTAGTGACGGATAAAACCGTCGCTAAAGCCCCGCCGTCGCCGTCGCCGCCGCGCCCACGCGCGCCCGCTCGGCTGGCCTGCGCGCGTAACGCAGACGCACGTCCGCGTCGTCTCAGCCGTCCGATCGCGAGATCGGACGGCTTAGATCGCGCCCGCGCCCGCTGCGTAGCGCGCCGCCCGCGTGCGATCGCGCGCCCACCAGGGCGTCCAATTGCGCGTCGGCGCTATCGGGCGCGCGCGGCCGTTGGATCTTCATCCGACGCTCGTGCGCGCCCGCTCGCCCGCGCCTTCGACCCCCTCTCCGCGGCTCGAACCCGCGACCTCCGCTTCGCCCGCAGCTGCGTCGCCGCTGCGCTACGCGGGCGAAATGGTCGCGCGGACGTTTTTAAACGCACGCGACCGCAGCCGTTGGATCGAGATCCAACGGCGGAGAGGAGACGTTGCGCGGACTTCACAGGACTCCTGCGGTAGATTGGGCGGCTGGGATGGCGCCACGTGGCGCCATCTTGGCCGTCCATCTTCTGGAAGTTGTAGATGGTGCCACGGATGTCGGGTTGACTCGATTTTTGTGTCGTTCGACTGCGATCGTCGATCCGAATTCATCTGTGTGGTCGGATTTTCCATCTGAAGTGCAGATTTACACCATCCTGGCCCTTGATCTTCTAGGGTTCCCCGGTCTCTATCTGATGCTACGGATGCCTGATTAGGGCGATCTTGGAGTCGTTGAACTCCAATCGTCGCCCTGATCATATCCATACGGTTGGATCTTTGATCCGAGGCCCCGATAAAATATTTGCCCTGTCCAAGCACATAAAAGGAGACAATTAACCTCCATTTTATTCAAACTACTCTAAATGCAAGATGATGCATGTAATGCAATATTTATATCATGAAATGCAATCTTATGCATAAGAACATGCATAAATAGACATTTTAAGTAGTGTAAATGTGTTTACATCAGTAATCCCGGCTTTCTTTGGAATAATCTGAACGGGACTTACCCAGGGACTGTCAGAGATTGGATAAATAATTCCTGCATCGAGCCACTTGATGATTTCCTTTTTGACCACTTCTCGCATATTTGGATTCAATCTCCTCTGCATCTGGCGAGAAGGGCGGGATCCATCTTCCAAAATTATTCTCTGATTACAGTAAGATGGCTCGATCCCCCTGAGGTCATGAATGGTCCAACCAATTGCCTCCTTATGTTCCTTTAAAACCTTAATCAATTTAATCTCTTGCTCCTTTGTCAATTTAGCACTAATAATCACAGGGAGCGTATTCTGCGGTCCTAAGAATTGATATTTAAATTCTTGGGCAATGGTTTCAATTCAAGCTGGGGTGGGGTAATGATTGATGGTAAGGTAGATGCTGAAGATTCAACAAGAGGAAGAGGTTTTGAGTGAGCAAAATCAGTAACCTCTTCCGAAGATGTCAGGTCAGAGGGTTGCGGGTCAAATTCATCAACCAAAGAGGAACTTTCAATTGAAGAAACTGTCAAACAAGTTTCAATATTAACATAATCCTCATCAAGTTCCTCAATAAATTCACAATCCTCAAATTTGTTGATCGCCTTAAAAATATCCAATTTCATTCGTTAGTCTCCAAAGGCGATTTCCATGCTACCACTTTCACAATTAATGTTGGCCTTTGCGGTAGCTAGGAACGGACACCCCAGAATGATGGGCGTGTTCCTCAGATTATCTGGTACATCCATGTCAAGGATAAGGAAATCTACAGGAAAATAGAAATCCTTGACCTTAACTATAACATCTTCAATAACGCCTCGCGGGTTTGTGACCGAACGGTCCGCTAACTGTAGCGTTACTGAAGTTGGCTGAAGTTCACCTAACCCAAACTTCTCGTAGAGAGAAGTCGGAATTAGGTTGATGGATGCACCGAGATCCAAAAGTGCTCTATCAAATGTGTAATCTCCGATAACGCAAGAAATCAAAGGAGCACCAAGATCTCTCTTTTTCTGAAGGAGGTAGTGCAGGATAATAGAGCTAGCCTGCTCGGAGAGTACCACCTTCCTAGGAACAGATTCTCTCGACTTACGCTTTTGTGTACATAATTCCTTTAAAAATTTTGCGTAAGCCGGTATGTGCTTGATAGCATCAAGGAGCGAAATATTGATCTCAACATTCTTAAATAAATTTAGAAGCTCCTCATTGCTATCAACAGACTTCTTCTTCTTTACTTTGGCTAAGGCTTCAGGAAAAGGAACATGAGTCAGATCTTTGGAATCAGGTTCTTGAGCCTTGATTTCTCCTCTAGAATTCTCCTCTCTCTCCTCAGATTCTTCAGGATTCAAAAGATCAGAATAGTGTGATTGTGGATCCTGAGTCTTCTTACCACTCCTTAAAGTGACAGAATTTGCAGAAGCGTAAGAATTTGGGTCTTGGGGAGGGTTAGAAAAAATTGAAGGGGCTTGATTGACCATGAATTGTTGATTAGTAGAATAAGAAGATGAGGAACCCTGCTCAACCACCTGAGCATGTGCGTGCGGGTCCCTCTGATTTCCGTACCCTTGGGCTTGGTTGCCCGAATTAATAATGTTTCACGGGTTGGGTACGGGTTGGGATGGTAGAGATCCGGGTTGACGAGAGTTAGCAATGAGCCCGGATTGCAAGTTGTCCAGCGAGTTTTTCATTTGTTGCATGAGATGGAGCATAGATCCTTGCATCTCTACCATTTGACGGTTCAAATCAGCCTGCCCTGCGGGTTGACGGGCATTCCAAGCTGGCTGATTGACCTGATTCAGAGGCAACTGAGTATATACTTGACCCTGACCCATTGGTCGTTGCGGAGCATAGTTGCTGGGTCGGAATTGGGTCTGTTGCCCCGGATTTTTCCAAGAGAAGTTAGGGTGGTTTCTCCAACCTAGATTATAGGCATTCGAGTAGGGGTTGGATCTAACATTCTCTTGCACAGCACAGACATCCTCATAGGGTGAGGATGGAGAGAAAGAAAGGGAAGGATCAGAAAAACTGGGATCAAAGGCCCCAGTTGGGAACCCATGGGGTTTCGAGAAATGCTGACTCATAGATTGAGTCGCATCAAGTTGTTTCACGAACTCCCGTCCAGAAGGAGCTCGTGAGGAATGGAATCCCGAATTTTGGGATTGAGTGGATTGAGAGTTGTTCATAGAATTGCCAGCCATCCACTCTTCCATTCTTTTAGCAAAGAAGTCAACCTTATCAAGTTTATTACAAATCAATTCCATATCAAATGAATAAGAGTCATGGACTTCATTGACATTTGATCTGGGTTGCTGGGACCGATTAAAAGTATCCATGGAGGCATGATTAATTGAATTCTCACTCATTTCCTCAAATAAATCATGTGCACTATCTGCATCTTTATTGAGGAAATTGCCTCCGCAAGAAGCATCCACATGGTTTCTGAGTTGCTCATTCAACCCATGATAGAAGATCTGCACGAGTTGCCATTTTGGCACCTCATGGTGTGGACACCTCCGCAATAAGTCCTGGAATTGCTCCCAAACCACATGAAACTGCTCCCCCGGCCGCTGGGTAAAGGCAGTGATTGCCCGTCTCAAAGCATTGGTACGACTGACTGGGAAGAATTTCTTCAGAAAGGTCGATTTTAACTCATTCCAAGTTGTAATTGGTCTTCCTATTATCCTATACCAATGCGCGGCTTTATCCCTAAGAGAGTGGGGGAAGAGCCTCATGATCATTTGCTCCTCGTTAACGTTTCGAGCTTTGGTGGTCTGGACCAAAGTGGTCAAATCTTCCAAATGCTGAAATGGATCTTCGGAGCCAAGCCCATGATAATGTTTAATCAGGCTTAACACCTGGGGCTTGATTTCTACGTCACCGGCTGGAATCTGGACGCCGGGACGTTCCCCGTAATTCGAAGGATCATAAAAATCCTTCAAGGGCTGAGCGCCCTGCATTCTCTGGAACCATTCCTGCATTCTCTGCATTTGTTTCAGTTGCCTTCGAAATTCTTCTTGTGGATTTTCAAGCAGAGGAGGCTGTTGTTCGGCCATGGGATCAAATTGACCAAAATATAACTTGCACCTTTTAGAATGTTCTAACGGTCCTTCCAATCGAGGATTCAATGACCGTCTTCCCAGCATAAACTAGGAGAAGGTCGGAAGGACTGGGGATAGGGACCCTGCAGCACAACAAAACAAGGCTGCCCTTAAGTGGGGTAGCCTAAGGATCTACTGACTCCCAAAACCAGCCTTAAGACTGTAAGTGATTTACTCCACTTGCATCTCTTTAATCCAACAAGTTAGAAGGAGGGACTCTGGAGAAGGTTCTTCCTTTGGCTTTCGCCTCCGGTTCCTAGTGTACCCCCCAGCCACGATCGTTTGACTCTACTCCCCTAGCTAGACATCAGATTAATCAGTACAAGTAGGTTAATCAAAAATAATCTCAGACTAGGCCCTATAGAGCGAATCAAGCCTTAAGGCCAACGTCTACTCAATTTTATTAAGGCCTGGGATTGTGGTGCTTACGGAATGTGATGGACCCTTACAATGGGTTGTGCCCTTAATGATTGATTGAGATTTGTGTAAGTGCGTGCACAACCAGGGTTTTCAAGCAAGATTATTGATAATGTGTAAATTTTAGTGTTCAAATCTTACTTAAGTAGCTTTTAGGGTTTCAAATTAGGTGAATTGCAATCAAGTTTCTAGGCAAACCAAGTTGTAAAACACGGGTGAAAATTATTTTCCTTTAAAATCAGAAAGAAAGTGGAGTGCCTGGAATATACCTAGATTGAAAACCCTAAGGAGGAGCTACTTGATGAGTTGGTTTTAAATAAAGTGGTGCGGCCCAAACAACTCAAACAACTAGCCACAAATGCACCACTAAGTTAGGCACTCAAAGATGATTAATCTAGAATGATTTCTACTCTATTATATGTTGCTTTGTGTGTACCGGGTCCACAGATCAGAACCCAGTTGAATAGAAAACAAATCAAGTTGATCAAGTGCCTTGAATGTCGGTGTGTGTTGTGTGTTTGTTGAAAATTACCCCACAAGATTATCTTTTTGTTATTATTATTTTTTTTTTTTATGGATGAGGGTGGAATGTGAGTGAAAATCCAAACAACCAAACTATTCCTAGGATTTATGCAAACACCTAGGTTAATTGGGATTTGGATTTAATGTAGCAAATGAAATCTATGGAGGGGGAAAGAATGGGGAAGCACTTACAGTTGTCTTCAACTGCAGTTTACTCCAGTCTACCGCTTGTTGATTCCTTGATGGAGGTCTCTGCAAAACAATAGACACAAGAGAAAGTTAGTTAGAAAACAAATAAAGTGCAAGAAATGCGAAGAAAAGATCGGAAATCGTTGCCTCCCCGGCAACGGCGCCAAAATGTTGAACGGGTTTTTGCGAATCGCTACGCTTACGTGTTTGGTTTCGGAAAACCTGTCGTTGTAGTTCGAAAGCAAAGAATTCGTGTTCAACAAATAAAATTTATACCGAAAAGAATTCCGGGTCGAACACAGGGAGCCTACGTTGATTTATATTCGTAATTATATTTTTTTAGGATTTTTTTTGTTAAGCAAGGCGATATAATTACAATAGAGCTATCAAACTAAGAGAGAGAGAGAGAGAGAGAACATGCATTCAATATTTCAATTGTTTATAAAAGTTACACTAGAAAGCGGAAAATCAAGTACACTATAAAGCAAGAAAATTCTACACTAGAAAAGCTGTAAATAAGAATGGGAGAGAGAAGTTATCCTCCTCGACGATTGCTTGGAGGATGAGCCGGACGGGACGACGCCTGGATGAAGGAGAACGAAGCAAGATGAAGGAGGACGAAGCAAAAGAATGGGAACGGAGCAGCACGCCGTCGTCGTCGCGGGATCCACTTCCGAAAGGGAACGAAAATTGGACTTTATCTCGCAAGAAGCATCCCGGGTGTGGGACCAGCTTCTTTTGAGCTTTGGAGGGGTAGAGAGGAGAAAGAAAGGATGAGAATTTCGTATGGAGGGGGTCTCCTTTTATAGTTGCAAGGAGTGGGGGCAAAATGGACATTACAACTTCAAAACAATAAATAAGGGGTCTTTAGTGACGGATAAATCCGTCACTAAAGCTCCCTTCGTGGGTGACGTGGGCGGCTCGTGCGTGCCCGCTCAGCTGCTCGCACGCGCAACGCCCGCGCACGTCCATTGATTTTCAGCCGTCTGATCGCGAGATCGGATGGCTTAGATCGCGTCCGCGCCCGATGCGTTGCACGCCCCCCGCGCATCTGATTGCACGTTCGATTGCGCGTTCAATCGCGCGTCGATGCTATCGGGCGCGCGCGGCCGTCCGATCTTCATCTGACGCTCCACGTGCCTCAATTGATCGCGCCCTCCAACGCCTCGCCGCAGATCAAACCGGCGCCCCGCACTAGCGATAGCGTGCTCGACCACTGCGCTATGGGGCGCGGATGGTCGAGCGGGCGCTTTTAAATGCGAGCGCCCACAGCCATTGGATTAAGATCCAATGGCGGAGAGCGATCGGGCGCGGGGCCTTCACAAGATGAAGCGGTCGCTTGGGCGACTGAGATGGCGCCATGTGGCGTTATCTTGGCCGTCCATCTTCTGGAAGTTGTAGATGGTGCCACGGATGTCGGATTGACTCGATTTTTGTGTCGTTGGGCTGCGATCGTCTATCCAAATTCATCAGTACGGTCGGATTTATCATCTGAAGTGGGGATTTACACCATCCTGGCCCTTGATCTTCTAGGGTTCCCAGGTCACTATCTGATGCTACGGATGCCTGATTAAGGCGATCTTGGAGTCGTTGAACTCCAATCGTCGCCCTGATCACATCCATACGGTTGGATCTTTGATCTGAGGTCCTGATAAAATATTTTCCCTGTCCAAGCACATAAAAGGAGACAATTAACCTCCATTTTATTCAAACTATTCTAAATGCAAGATGATGCATGCAATGCAATATTTATATCATGAAATGCAATCCTATACTTAAGAACATGCACAAATAGACATCTTAAGTAGTGTAAATGTGTTTACATCAAGCACACTTGCTCTTAACTTAAAACTAATAGACTTAAGAGGTCAAGTCCCCATTCCGGTCTACCTAGATCATCAGTGACAAAAGAGGTTGGGTGGGGGAAACCCTATAACTCGTGGGGGCTGATAAACACCAGTTTATCATCATTTTTATGCTTTAAAACTAACCTAGCTCTTAGGATTTTTCTCCGCAAACGGGTTTTTGGGCTGCATTTAGGCATAAATTAGGATAGGCATGCATTGCATTTTTTATTGTTGTTTTAATGTGAGTGTTAGGGATGTACAGATTCATAGATCCCTAAAACCCTAGCACTCAAGAAGGCAATTGGTGAAGGAGAAGCCCAGACTAGTTGGAACCCAGCTTGATCCAGCTCACCATAGCTGGATCCTAGCTTACTTGAACTAGGGTTAGCTCATCCCAGCTCCATTCAGCTAATCTCAGCTGGATGGCAGCTCAAGAGAGTTCACCTTAGCTCACCCTAGCTCAAGTCAGCTCAGATCCAGCTCAACTTAGCTGAGTCTAGCTCATCTCAGCTCCCACTAGTTCACAGGGAGCTCTAGCTAGCTCAGCTGAGTTGGCAGGAGTTCACCCCAGCTCAGATCCAGCTACATTCAGCTCCACTCAACTCCAGCCAGCTGAAGAAGAATTCATCTCAGCTCAGGAAGCTCAAGTCCAGCTCCCGGGGACTCAGCTTAGCTCAACTCAGTTGAGCTAAGCTACCTTAGCTACCTCAACCAGCTTGATTCTCCCCGGGAGCACCAGACCTAGCTCACCTCAGCTCATTTTGGTAGAAGCTAGCTCACTTTAGCTTGGCTTAGTAGCTAGCAAAGAACTAGCAAGCTAAGCCAGCTGGAGTAGCCCCATGCCAGCCTCTTCAGTAGCAGCCAGCTCCAGCTCCAGCTCCAGACTCTCCTCCTCAGCTCTTTCCTCCAAACCCTAGCTCCAACACCTTCTCCTCCACTCCACCTTTAGCTAAGCTAGCTTAGCTTATCTTAGCTTAGCTTAGCATAGCTAACAACCGGCTCCTTGGCCATTCATTACCTCCAAAATCAACCCTAGCTAGCTCCACCAACTCAAGCCTACCTAAGCTAGCTACTCTACTCAAGTTGGCGCCACCTCCTAGCCATCCCTTCACCCCATTATCTCCACCAAAAGACACTTCAAGTTGGCGCCAAAAACCACCCCTAACCACCTCTATATTGGCGCCACTTTCAGCCCCTTAAATCCACCCTACACCTACCCACATAAGCCATCCTAGCCATCCACATACCCCCCTTCTAGAACCTTAAGGTGGCGCCACCTAATGACCTTCTAGAATGCCCATTTTGGCGCCAACACCAAAGGGTGTCAACACCCATAACTACCCCTTGGTGCCCTTTAAGGTGGCGCCAACTCTCCTTGGCCATGGGATCTCCAACCACCTCCATCAACTCATCTTGGCCATCCACTTCAAAGGTCACCATAGCCCCCCTCCTATTCTATAAAAAGCCACCACCTACCACCATTTTTGGGCATCCTCCCTTAGTGTATTTTCTACCTACATCCACCTATACCTACGCCCAAGGAGAAGGAGTAGAGAAGGAGATTAAAGGGGCACACCACCAGCCCTTTTGGTGCCTTCTTCTCCCCACTCTCTTCAACTTGGGCCACGCCAAGGAGGAGGACTCTCCCACTTCAAGGAGGATGGCCAGGCAAAGGAGAAAAGCTTAGGGTGGACATCCACCCTTGGAGAGAAACTTAGGGCACGCCCCCTTAGGGCTTGCCTTGGAGGTCATCACCTTGGCGGAGTTCTGCAAGGAAGGAGTTGAAGGATTCTTTTCAAGCTTGGGAGCCACCAACCTTGGAGCAAGAAGCCCTCTTCTTCACCATCTATCTAGAGGATTTGTGTTTTATTTTCTTATTTGCAATTTTCTAGTAGTACAAGCTTTCCTCTACTAGGCCTTTTGTAAAACACTTTATCACTTATCTAGTTGCCTTCTTCGCATATCTTGTTTGCATTTCTTTTTGCTTATTTTCAGCATTCTTCACTTCCTCTCCCTAATTATTCTAGGTCTCCACTTGCCTAGAGTGAGCTTAGGGAGAGGCTCTACTTGCTACTTTAGAGTTGTTTACTTAATTGGAAGTGTAAACACTTTTCCCGCTATCAGTTCGCATGTTGCCTTAGTTCAAAAATAAAGAAAAATGGTATATTGAAAATTACCAAAAAGAAAGTTGAGATATATTCCAAGCAAGAGAATCAATTTTGCAACCATATTGCCTCCTTGGACGACCCTAGATACTCCCCTATCTAGGAATATAAATTTTAAGAGCGAAAGCGGATTCGCGTGTTACAACGACGTAAAAAAACTGCTTTTACAAATCACGCGTATTTCGCCATCAGGGGCGCTCTACCGTGTAGGGGTCTTCACAAGACTCTCCCTCTCTGGCTGCCCAGGTAATTCTCAGGTGGACGATTTTCTGACTAAGGGATATCATCTGCCCCGAACCTCTATAGTCATCCAAAATTTTTGGGTGTCTTGATTGGGTCCATCACATTCTACCTCTCATCTAATCCATCGATGCATGTTTGGGAGGAGGTCCTTAAGATCATCCTTGAGGCCTCCATTAGATATTCACTCTCGTCGAGGTCGAGCCTCGACTTCCGTGTTTGTGCAACAACCTAATCACATTGACATATCCTTTGATTCAGAACCTACTTCCCCTTCATCAACTATGGATCACCAAGAAGAACAACCTAACCTTAAGCAACAATTCCATGATTTCCAAAATCGAATCAATGCCATCATCAACCCACCGCCGCGTCCTCAAATGCGAGATCACTATAATCCTACAACGGTAGAGATCGAACCCCGAATCAACATTCCCATGGGAGGACCCAAGGTAGATCTCAAGCCTAGTATGCTTCATATAACCCTAAAATTTCATGGCTTGAACTTCGAGGATCCTTTCCAGCACATCAAAAACCTAAAACATCTAGCCCACACCTTAGGGCAGATGTACAGAATCGGGACGGATTACTCTTAAAGCTCTTCTCATTCTCCCTAGCTGACAAAGTAGCTCACTGGTTTCATTCTCAACCACACACGATCAACACATGGGGAGAACTTCAAACTGCTTTCCTGCAAAAATTCTACCCCATTGGTCATACGAACACGATGCGGCAACAAATCACACACTTCTCCCAAGGAACGGGATAATCTCTACACGAGGCATGGGATCATTTTCTGGATCTCATGCGTAAGTTCCCCCATCGCGGAGTTCCAAAGTGGGAACAAGTCTAATCCTTTTACCACAGACTCCATGAGGATATCAAACTCTTTGTCAATGCAACCCGTGGTGGTAGCATCGTGGGTCAGCATGAGGACACAATCTAGGAAATTCTTGACAACATGTGCGAGAACTCCCTAAACAATGAGTCATTGGGTGCATACGACCAGACGTCCACCTGTGCATTGGCAAATAATCAAGGGGTACACGAATCCCCAAGCCTTTCTGCATTCGTTGATCTGGAGTTGGTAGTCAGTCAATTGGACAAGGTCTCCATTATCGAGAAAAAAGTGGATGACATCACTCGTCATCTACACAAATCCACCTTTGCACCTCAAAGCACATACACGCACCCACCCACGAGAAGGGAGGCTACGTACAACATCTACCACTCCCCGGGGATGGATGCATATCCACCCTCATCTGATTATGGCTTTGGAGGCAACTCCGGGTCAGCCCACCCCAGTTGGGGGAACTCTGAACCCTCGTACCCTGATTATCTCGGAGCTCCTCAGACCTACGAGGATCTTCACACCATCAAGAATAATCCTTTCTCCAACACTTACAACTCTGGATAGCGTAATCATCCTAACTTTTCGTAGTCGGGAAATAACCCGAATCCAAGACCTCAATTTCAACCCTGACCACAAGTTCCACATCCTTATTAGCCCACCCAAAATTTCCAATTTGGACCACCTAAAGAAGATTAAACATCTTTGATTCTTCAAACCTTGGTTGACATGTAGAAACAGCACAAAGAAGACATCACTGAACTTCACAATCAAGTGATCCAGCTGGCAAGCTCTCGCCAGCTTGGCAGACTTCCTTCCCAACCTCTACCAAATCCTAACAACATGTTGACCCAAAAACACATTATAAACCAAATCCAAGGCCAAACATGTTATGCCCAACCTGGTCCAACGACTCATACCTATGTATTCTCTCCATCCACCTCAGCTGAGCCAAAACACACCATCACTTACCCAACACCACCCCCACAGCAACAGCAAGGTCCGACTTTTTCCCATACACCTCCCCACCATGATTGTGCTATGATCAATGTTATGAAAGAACAGCAACCCATCCCTAGCCAATCTATTCCCTTATCCTAGGTCATATCTCACTCCACACTAAAGGATTGTCAGAAAATGATATAACATAACCTTTAAGGAATGCACAAGTCACGATTCCACTACTAGATATCCTCACTCTCAACTCAACCTCACCTGACTTACCCAGGAAGGAGATGGAAGAATAAACACTAGGAAAAGTAGCACTGTCTAAAAATATAAGTGCCATAATCCAAAACAGTCTACCCCCTAAGAAATCTGATCCAGGCACCCCGCTAATTTCTTGTAATATCAGTGATACGAACTTCAAGCAAGCTGTGTTAGACTTGGGCACCTCAGTCAACCTCATCCCTACCAACTTATTTGAAAAATTACCTATTGGACAGCTAAAACCCGCTCATGTCACTTTGCAACTAGCTGACTGAACCCTGATCACACCAATTGGGATGATAGAGGATGTGGTAATTAAAGTTAAGGATTTCAGCTACCTAGTAGATTTCCTAATTCTTGACATGGAGACACCACAACAAATACAGGATATTCCCGTGATTTTGGGAAGACCATTCTTGGCCACTGCAAGAGCCATAATCAATTATGAATCAGGGCATATGACAATTGCCTCTGGAGATCAACATGTTGAGGTGAATATTTTTGAGACAGCAAAAGGAAAATGCTTGACAGAACAACTAGGTTTTATACAGGATCTCATGACCATATCCTTAGTAGGAAACTTAGAACCTGAATTGGAAACCTTTCATATCCTAGATGATGATCTATTCGACCATAATGATATCAGCACAATGGAGGTTTTCACATTTGAACTTGAAGATATACCTAGAAATGTTAGGAAATATGGTGACAGACCAGATTCAGAGTCCATGGATATAGAGACTTTTTGTTTTGAGGATCGCTAAGAATCAGGATTGGATGATATTGAGAGTGACCTTCACCCAGAATATGAATATTTTACAGATTTCAAGTTTTATGATTCAAAAGGCACTTTCCAAGCATTCACTTTTTGGGATGAAGGTTATAGGGAAGATTCATTTGAAGACCCAATCTATGAGTCATTTCTTGAGGAGATAATCTCAAACCCAAAAGAAAAGAATCACAATGACTCATCAGGTATCGATTTGATAGGTCACAGAGCACGAGAGGAACCACACATCTGGGGTACACTAACCAGACCCATTTCTATTGAGCCTTGGAATCACCATAACCCAACTACAAAATCCCATGATCACTATACCTTCCAAATGTTCCTTGCACAAAAACTCAAGAAAGATCATCCAAAAACGAATCAGCTTGACCTATATCAGAGATATTCTGCAATGACTCTCCATCATGCTCTGATACTTATCTGTGGCCATCCAATTCTCATCCATCATGATCATATCATTCATGCAGTCAATCCATTCTACCTGAGCATATTGCACCCGGCTAATGGCATTAAACTTAGCACTTAACGGGAGGCAACCCGCCATCTTGTTGAAAAACCCGAACCCTTCTTAACACATCTTATGTTGAACTCATATTACACTTTAAGGTTCGTCCATTAGAACAGCCGACTCCACCTCTGGTACCCATACCAAAGCATGAAATTGTCAGCAACAGTCCCCCCGACCTGTCCACCCACTTGAACCTGTTCTAATGTATGATCTAAGTTGAATTCGAACTCACCTAATTTACAATGAGGACATTGCAAATCGTAGGCATGGGGGGGTATTAAAGTACAAAACGCTGTAAGAATCACTTCACAAGAAATGGTTTCATCAAAAAAATACATAGTTTAAAAAACCAAAAAAAATAAAAATTGAAAAAGAACAAAAAAAATGGCGGAAATTTTGAAAATTGCATATCATTCTTGAGGAGGAAAAGGGGAGGTGATATAAATGTTAAAAAGGAGCATAGTTTGAAATAAAAAAAAGATAGTCATTAGTAAAAAATTAAGGAATCTACTTAGTTCTAGACCAAATCAAAAAGAAAGAAAATGAAAGACAAAACATGCTAAGAGACAAAAAGAGATTAGTATGAATGCTGATCTTAGGCTTCTTGGGCTTGTGTTTAGGCTTAAAAATTCAAGTATCAATTAAGATCTGGATAATCCTCAAGAGGTTGGGGAAAATACAAAGCTTAAGTATTAGGTCTAAGGCTTAGGGATTATTCAACCTAGTTAACTGACCTCTAGTTTGCGAGACTCAATAACCTAAGTACCCCAATCCACACATAGTCTGGTTCAGTGCGCATAATTATCAAAATCATGCAAATGCGTTAATTTTGTTTTGAAAAAGCTACCTAGATTAGGAGAGGCTGATTAACATAAGTTGATTTGGAAGAGTTCCCGACACAAAGAGGGGGGAAATTCCCCTCGAAGATGCACAATAACATACCGTCTCCTCGGTGCTTGTCTCCTAGGATATTTAAATATCCTATCGGGGGCATATAAGCACCTTGTGTTGGTCTAGATGCCATGGGCGACATTATCACGAAATGTCAATTGTCAGGGTCTAGATTTAGCTATAAAACGCCATGGGCGGGATTATCCCAAAATCTGGAAAGCCAGGGTTCTAGGGGTTGCCATGAGCGGTGCTATCTTGAAGCATCGATTGCCAAGGACCCTGCGAGGATTGATGGTGGGAGCTAGGAATCCGATACAAACCGTGTTGTAAAGCAAATCCGAAGCTAAACATAAAGAAAGAAAAGAGAGAGAAAACTCTCCAAAAACAAAAAAATCTTTTGTCTCTCTCTTACAAAAATGCACTACAAACTGAACCTAGGCTAAAACATGTTACAATCATGGGTGCTTTAACTGCAGAGTTCAACGAACCTTAGGTTAGTTCCTGTGGACCTTAGAAACCTTCGGGGCGGACTGAGGCTAAAGCTGATCAAGTTCGGATCTTGGTTGGTACTTGAGTACCTCTAAGCCTACTATTGTCATTCTGACCTAATCTACAAAAGAAAGCACACAATAGAAATCTAAGCATAAAAAGGCATGGTCTAAAATCTAAGTAATTCCATGAGATTTTGCTAAGGGACTAGCAAAAGCTAGGCATAGGGGTATGATGAGAACACCATCATGAACCATAACTAGCTCAATTTGACCATTAGGATTTATCTAAACTCTCTAAAATTCATATAAAAATATTCTCTAGGATTTGGTACCTTCAATTTGATCATCAGAACCCGTCTTGACCTAAAATAGTCTCAAACTGATATTTGCCCTAATTTGGGTTTTTGCACAAATTATCCAGTAAAACTTGGTCAAAACCAAAATCCAACTTCACCATTGAATTCCTTAGGTCTAAATTAGGTTTGTACCAAAATTTAGGCCTAATCTGAGACTATCTTGACCTAGTTTGCAACTTGGTCTTGTCTGATTCTTTTATATCACACATATGCCCTTAACTTTCAAAATCCTTACAAAAGGTCCCTAACTTTACCATCATTTTCACAAATAGGTTCATGCCACCATGAATCCTATTCCTACAAACTCTAGCGACTTAAATTTGGCAAGTTCTCCTTGATTCCTTGACGAATCCCTCTCAAATTTGAAAGGGAAGTTCGTTAAGGAATATCCTTCCTTTTGAGCCAATTCCCACACCCTAAAACCTTCCCAATCTCTCATGCGAATGCATGAGAGATTTGGGTATCCTATAAACTCCTATTCTAGAAAGCATTCCTAGCTTGGAAGCTTGGCTTCCAAGCACAGATCAACCTCCTAAGCCCTATATAAGCACCTCCAGATCATACCGAACTTCTTAAGCTCGATTTCAACTGGATCTACCCTAAATTCTTCCCTCCTAATTCGGTCGAAAGGCTCCTCAAGCTCCAGTGACTCTCCCTGCCTCTCATCATCTAACCGCAATACCGGCAGCAGATACTCCTTCCTCGTCTTCCTCCGTGTTGCGCAATACCAGCCGACGTACCTATCTCCTTCATCCTCGCCATCCAACCCCCACCGAAGCTATCTTCGTCTCCGACGTCGGCCATACCGCAACCGATGCCAACTCTGATCCCCATCGTCCCCTACCTATCTCTATCGACTCCTCATCTTCTGCACATCACGACAGCACCTTCGACACTCCACTTCAACTTCTGCACCACCATCCGCGACTTCATCTTCCACCTCGCCGGTGTACCACCGGCGAACTCTAGTGGCCACCACAGACCGCCTACGCCATCGCTTCCACGCTCTACAACTCTGCCTCGACCTCAAGAGCAAAAGCCCTAACTTAGTTAGGTTGATTGCTCCTCCAAACCCGCTACCAAACACCACTCCCTCTGCACCAATAGTTTCGAGGTTGCCAAACCTCCTCACTCCGCCAATCACCTCTGCACCACCACAGTTACGTTTGTCGTCGTCCGATGATGCTTCCTGAGTGCTTTAACACGACCGAGAGGCCTTATTCTTGGATTCCAAGTACCAGGTCTTCGCGCCATTAACGAAGCTTCTTCAACCGAGCTCCAGGCCCTATTCTTGCAGTTGAAGCCCAAGTGTTTGCTCCAGGCTTAGCGGAACCTACCTAGGAGTGCAACCAAGGAGCCAATTTGGCTCTTTGACTGAGCCTTTGACTACAATCACACAAAGCATCAGTGCAGCACACGCAGAGGAAGGGAGGTGGGATTAGTCCCTCCTTGGAAGTTGACAAGCGCCCGCGCCCGCATAAATTGATTTTGTTGTATAGGCTCTTCGCCTCCTAGCCACGGGGTGAGGTCCCATACACCCCCACGCACCTCGCCCATGATACTGCTCACATGGGTCTGGTGCATCCGATTACCCACCCAGCCAAGCACTCCTCGGCTGCTACCCACTGCCAGCAACCTTGGTCCCGAGTGTGCATGTACCCGATAACCCAACTATCCTGACTGTGGCCCTAGGAGGGTGGATCCTAGAGAGAGAAGAAGAGCGCACGGGGGCAAGGGGTTTTGCTCTTAGGACTAACGGCCAACACTTAGCCATTTAAGAAACCTCCCCGTTGTGTGTGAAGAGAAAGCAAGAGAGGAAGCCAGAAGAGAATAAGAGAGAAGGCACAGCCAGAAAGAAAAAGAAAGAAGAAGGAGCCGCAGAAGAAGAGAAGAGAAGGAGAGTAGCTGAGACAGAAGTAGAGAAGAAAGAAGGAAGAGACACTTGAGTCCCTTGGAAGCACTGTAGCAACCAGCTGTTTAAGCCATTTGATACAAGCCTCTGCCATCTGATTGCATACATTTGAGGCTTTATTTCTTTGATTAATACTATTGATCTAATTGCTATTATTTTGAGGAGTAATTAGTGATTCAAATTACCATTTTACTACATTCTTTTTGCACATTGATACTTGACATTATTGTTATATCATTCTGAATTAAATCTGATTGCAATCTCTTATATCTTTGATTCAAATTGTGATCCTGAGTTTTAAATTGCCATATTGCTCCCTATGTTCGACCTCAAACTTCAAATTCGATTAATAAATTGTATTTTTTTTTTGTGTTGATTTGACCTATACTGCAACGCATTGATTTTAAAACCCATTTTAGAGCGAGCAAACAGTAACACAACACCGAATTTCACCTGCAAAGGGTGATATCAAAAATCGACATTCATGAACATTAACAAGAAATATTTCATAGTGTGGGAAGTGTAAATAACAAATTTATCAATAACCTGTACGCTTGGTGTGCCACTTTCTTGCACAGTTGAATGATCTCCTATTTTATTCTAGTTGTTTTCGCAGCACATGACGTCTACATTATCAAGTAGAGAGCCCATAAAAGAACTCTTTGTTTGAACCTATTGATGGCATTACCATACATCTACTTCCTATTACCCTTGATGACACCCTACAATTACCAACATCATCACGCCAACCATGGCTACTCATTCTCCTAATGCAAAATTAACTACCAATAGTCCATGCGTAGTATATGCCTAATACTTGATCCAAACAACCATGGAAAATTTGTACCACAAAATTCTCAATTGAGTTGAACTATGTCAGTGGATAACATATATACTTCAATGATTGACAATTAAGGTACAAACATCCTTTACAAAACCATCAAATTTCCTAATTGCTATTTCGATTATAGTGTCTATTCCATGCGAATCAAATTTATTATTCCTAAAAGGATTTAAGTGGATTGCAATTGTACCCTAAATCGATAATAGTTTTTCACAAGACAAGAATTAATGCCTTACAATACACAATGGTTGTCAGCAACTACAAGAGAACTTCACCATCTTTTCAACAATGCATTATCACACCTGTAAGTAGTTGTATGCAATAACTTAATTTTCGATTTAGTTCAATATATGTATGCTTATCCACTTCGATTAGAAGCAATTCTAATTTACTCCACCAGTACTTTTTTTTTTTAATATTTCACCACTAATTAATTAAACCAGCACAACCTATCAGAGCACATGGATGTTGTGTTTGAATAAGCTTCCTGCCACTGCACGTAAACATGTAACTACAACCAATACATTGTGAGAGTCGATTGTTAATGCAGTTAGGATTATTAGGCGTCATAACATTGTGAACTTGCAAAGAAAGTACCCAAGCATCTTCAATCACAAGAAAGCATAGATGAACTACGACAACATGATATGAAAGAAGATGTCATTGGTACAGAGTACCCAACAAGGTAAAGAAAGCATATGTTGTCATGAGTATAGATTGGAGTGGAATTAACAGTAGCCAAACACGTGTGCGTAGAGATGGGGAGTGCTCTTCTCCAACATACCCGGATCAGCAACCGAGGATGCAAAGCTAGACAGCGCGTAGCTACTCGAAGCAGTAGTACTAACTCAGCACCTGTACCAGCACACAGTGATTACACACACACAGCAGCACAACACGTGAAGGTATAGATGACGAGGCATCGTCCGCAATGATTCAGGGGTGCACACGTAGAAGCACAAACTCCGCAAATGTACTAGCCAAACGCGATGGCGCACACATAGAAGCACAAAGAATGGCGCACACGTAGAAGCATAAAGACACGTAGCAGCTCAAAGTGATTAGCATAGATGGCACACACATAGCAGCAACACAAATCGATATGGATGAAGGAACTCTGTTCGCACAGATGTATACTTTTAGTTGATGCAGGCTGATTGAAATGACCCTTCCCAAGGGTCATTTGAGCTTTTCTGAAATCTTAGGGGCCTTTTTGTAAATTCTACGCACCAAAAGGACCCCATGTGGAGTATTTTTGGCTTTTGGAGGGGTTTAGTGTAACTTCAAACCCCTAGGACTTATTCCGTGGGCTCCAGGAAGAAGGGAGGGATTATGCGAGCCAAGCCCGCAAATAACCCTAGCCCCATACCATATCCCATGCAACCCCAGCCCCCAAACCCTATTTCCACCCTATAAACCCACCTCCTCCACTTTGTCCTCCTCTAGCGACGCATCTTCCTCCCCCATCGACCGTAGCCTCCCTACCTACAGAGAGGTGTGCAACCGAGAAAGGGAGGGCATAAGAGGGAGAGCTTGAAGGAGATTGAGAGAGGGTGAGGTCTAGAGGGAGGGGAGTAGCAGGAGGCACTCAGGAGAGAGAGAGTGTGAGAGTAGGGTTGCTGATGGAGTCGTTGCTACAGTTGCAACAACACGCAACTCGAGAAGGGGAGCTACTGCGAGGAAGGCCTTGCGTGCGGAGGTGAGCCCAAATCTTGCGATTATCTGACATCTGCAACGTTTGGCAGATGTTGTAACGTACGAATGAGGAGATTTAAATATACGTTCGTTGTAGTATCCTCTAAATTGCTCGATCAACAAATATAATTTATTACTCGAATTTAAGTCCGAGGTCAAACACAGGGAGCAAATGTGGAATTCACGCACTCATCTCAACAAATAATATAAATGAGCATAATTAATTACTCAAAACTAATATTCAATGTAGTACATGAGTATATAAAGAATCTAATGAGGCAAAAAGACATCTAAGGAAAAATAATGGTGATTTGAATCACCAATTATTAGCTTAGATACACTTATAATAATTACTTAATGATCTAAATATTTGCACAGTATTAACCACTTTAAATCCACGCAAGCATTAGTGCACAGTGCACCCAGACGACAAAATCTTTCAGCCAGATGGCTGATGGGAATACCATCATGAGCTCTGACTAGCTCATTTTAACCTAGAAAAGAGAACAAAAGCTCCTACATAACCAAATGAAGGGCCTAACTCAAGAAATAACCAATCTGAGAGAAAAGTAAGAAATAATGGGTAAAACTATAATTTTACCATTGTAGTGCAACAATGGGATTTCTCATGCGCTAAACATAGGTCAAATGGTCTTAACAAGATAAAAAGTGGGTTGGTTCAAACGGAAAAGGGTTCATGTGAAATCTGGGAATTAAATGACTTCTGGTAGCCCTAAAATAGACCCACTTAATTTAACAAGGTTCCGATCATGATAAAATTCACCTAAATCTTCTAAACATCATGGAAAAATATCCTCTATGGTTTAGAACCTTCAATTTTGCCTTTAGAACCTATTTTGCCTAAATAGGGGTCTCAGTCAAATGTTTGCCCTAAATTGAGTTTTTATGTAAATTTTCCAGTCAAACATGGTCAAACCTTAAATCCAACTTCACCATTGGATTCCTTAGGTCTTAATTAGGTTTGCACCAAAATTTGGACCTAAGGGGAATTCACCTTGACCTACTTTGCAAACTAGTCCAGCAGAATGACATTTATACCCCTAACTTTTGAAAACCTTTGCAGACACCCCTCTAGCTTCCTCGTCGTTCTTTGCAATTAGGTCCCTCCACCATTACAGCGGAGGAAATCCTACTCTGCTGAGGATTTAAGGGAAAGAACTTCCTGATTCCTCAGAGAATCCCTCTCAAATTTGAAAGGGAGATTCTCTGAGAAATCCCCATTCATGTGAACCTAATTTGGAGCTCCAATTTCTACCCAACCTCTCATGCAAACGCATGAGAGATTTGGGTCTTTTCGACCTTCCAACTCTTGCGAGGTTGCCGTGCTTGGAAGCTTGGCTTCCAAGCACAAGGCCCTCTGCCAGGGGCTATAAAAGGGTCCCCAAATCCTTCCGCCCCTCCCAAGCTTGAATTAGCCTGAGATACCCCCTAATTTCCTCTCTTCCCCTCCGGCCAACCACCTAACAAGCTCCGGTGACTCCTATCTCCTTCTCTCGTCGCTCTGCCACAATACCAGTGGAAGAGTTACCTCTGTCTCCATCCGCTTCGCGCTGCACCAGCCGACGCTCTTGCTTCCCTCTCATCGTTGCCATCCTCCTCTCATTGGGCCTTCATCTCCGATGATGGCACATACGAGCCGTCTGCCCCCTCCGCATCTCCCTTCGTCTATTCCCCCTTAGATAAGTCCTCTCTCTCTACTCATCATTTTTTTTCCTCATTTATTTCTGCTATTACGCCTCGACACTCGCACATCACAACCATCTTCACCTCCGGCAGACCACCGGTGAGGTGCTCCCGCCGCTCCACGCATCTACCCACCTCGCCAACCACCTCACAAGCTCTGCCACATCTCACTGACCATAACCCCTCTCTCCATTCATCGCCACACGCCCCCAACACACCCCTCGAACACACCCACATCCGCATGCACAGGGTGACCTAGGCACACACGCTCAAGACACCCCACGCCACGCCGACCACCGTGCCACCTTCGCCATGCTCAGGCGAAGCTTCCTGTGTATTTTGACGAGGCCGCGAGGCCGTTTGCTTATGGACAGGGTTTAGGCCTCCGTCGCCATTAAAGCAGGCACGAAGAAGCTCGCAAAGCTTGCTCCAGGCTCCAGGCACCAGGCTTCAGGTTCCAGAACTGTGCGGGTCTCCTTTGCACACAATATCATCCCACCTATTGGAGTCAAAGCCCCCCGCATCTGCTGCAATTTGCGAGAATATCTGCTGCGGGGATGATTAGCCCATATTTGTAGGCTATTTAAGTATTTAAGTGCCTAGACATTAAGTTAATTCTAACATTTATTTAGCATGCATTAGGATGTAAATAGATTAATTCATATTTCTGATTTAATTACATAATTCATGCATTACATTCATAACTAAATGCATTTAGAATTAACTTAGAATTGCATTCATTTAATTAGTTAACCAATTAGGTGCATTTCATACATTATTTTAATTTAACATAGAAGTTAAGGGCTTATGCATAAATAACCATAATATTTTATACTTTTATTTTTTTTCTCCTTTGCACAGGTAACTCCTCCGGCTTTGGCTCCGCCTCCTCCTCCTGCGCATCACATTTACGCTATGCCATTTTGAATTTGAAATGAAGGCTATGGCTACAAAAGGAGGGAGAGATGCCATGCGGGGGAGGCCACCATCCCCGACCAACCACTGTGCAAAGAGTTGATCTCTCATTTATTCCACACCACCGGCCTCCTGATGGCGAAAATACGCGGTTTGTTAAAATACGTCGTTGTAACGCGTAAATCCGCTTTCGCTCTTAAATTTATAATCCTAGATAGGGGAGTATCTAGGGTCGTCCAAGGAGGCCAAATGTTTGCAATAGTGATTCTCTTGCTTGGAATATATCTCAACTTTCTTTTTGGTATTTTTCAATATATCATTTTTTTTATTTTTAAACTAAGGCAACATGCGAAATTATGGCGGGAAAAGTATTTACACTTCCAATTAAGTAAACTACTCTAAAGTGGCAAGTAGAGCCTCTCCCTAAGCTCACTCTAAGCAAGTGGAGACCTAGAATAATTAGGGAGAGGAAGTGAAGAATGCTGAAAATAAGCAAAAAGAAATGCAAACAAGATATGCGAAGAAGGAAACTAGATAAGTGATAAAGTGTTTTACAAAAGGCCTAGTAGAGGAAAGCTTGTACTACTAGAAAATTGCAAATAAGAAAATAAAACACAAATCCTCTAGATAGATGGTGAAGAAGAGGGCTTCTTGCTCCAAGGTTGGTGGCTCCCAAGCTTGAAAAGAATCCTTCAACTCCTTCCTTGCAGAACTCTGCCAAGGTGATGACCTCCAAGGCAAGCCCTAAGGGGGCGTGCCCTAAGTTTCTCTCCAAGGGTGGACGTCCACCCTAAGCTTTTCTCCTTTGCCTGGCCGTCCTCCTTGAAGTGGGAGAGTCCTCCTCCTTGGCGTGGCTCAAGTTGAAGAGAGTGGGGAGAAGAAGGCACCAAAAGGGCTGGTGATGTGCCCCTTTAATCTCCTTCTCTACTCCTTCTTCTTGGCCGTAGGTATAGGTTGTTTAGGTATAAAATATACTAAGGGAGGATGCCCAAAAATGGTGGTAGGTGGTGGCCTTTTATAGAATAGGAGGGGGGCTATGGTGACCTTTGAAATGGATGGCTAGGATGGAAGGAGGGAGGTGGTTAAGGATCCAATGGCCAAGGGTGTTTGGCGCCACCTTAAGGGACACCTAAGGGGTGGTTATGTGTGTTGACACCCCTTGATATTGGCGCCAAAAGGGCTTCTAGAAGAGGGTCTAAGTTGGCGCCAAGAAGGATTCTAGAAGGGGGGTTAGGTGGATGGCTAGGATGGCTTATGTGGGTAGGTGTAGGGTGGATTAAGGGGCTGAAAGTGGCGCCAATATAGAGGTGGTTAGGGGTGGTTTTTGGCGCCAACTTGAAGTGTCTTTTGGTGGAGATAATGGGGTGAAGGGATGGCTAGGAGGTGGTGCCAACTTGAGTAGGCTAGCTAGCTTAGGTAGGCTTGAGTTGGTGGAGCTAGCTAGGGTTGATTTTGGAGGTAATGAATGGCCAAGGAGCTGGTTGTTAGCTAAGCTAAGCTAAGATAAGATAAGCTAAGCTAGCTTAGCTAAAGGTGGAGTAGAGGAGAAGGTGTTGGAGCTAGGGTTTGGAGGAAGGAGCTGAGGAGAAGTCTGGAGCTGGAGCTGGAGCTGGCCGCTGCTGAAGAGGCTGGCATGGGGCTACTCTAGCTGGCTTAGCTTGCTAGTTGTTGTCAACGTTTCTGTGCGGATTTAAAGGCGTATTACGTTGCAGTAGAACCGACAAAACGTTTAAACAAATAATTTTATTACTCGAACAACTAGAGTATCCGAGGTCGAACACAGGGAGCAAACTCAGTACTTTGTAAAACCCAAGAATACAACTGTTAAATGCAAATATAATTGATTCAAAGAGTTTTTAAGAAAGATGTAAAAAAAATAGAATTAGACGTCTGATTTATGTATCAGACGTCTTAAATGTGATCTTTCTCTTTTTCTTCTTCTGCTTTGCCTTTCGGATCTCTTTGCAATCTTCCCTTGTCCTTCTTCTTCTTCTCCTGCGAAGACTTCTAACCTTTCTGTTTTCCTCCTTCTCCTGCGAAGACTTCTTTCTTTCTTCTTCTTCTGTCTTGCTTCTCCTTTCTTCGTTGCCTTCTTCTTCTTCTTTGTCTTGCTTTCTTCTTCTTCTTTGTCTTGCTTCTCCTTTCTTCTGCAGCGGCCACGTTCTTCTCCTGCAATCAGCCTGCCTGCACAGGGGAACAAAACCAAACCCTTCTCCCTCTACCCGCGCGTGTCTCTCTCTCAAGCAATTCACTCTAACCGCTCTACCAGAGCCACAGTCTCAATCGGGTCGGATCGTACCCGGGACCAGGCGCACCTGCAGGTGTGTGATGCGCGAGGAGTGCGTAGGTCTAGGTCGGGTCGGATCCGCCAGGTCCGCGTGGTCAGGCCGCGGACGAGGCGGGTGGGGTCAGTGAGGGACCTCACCCCTGTGCTTTCGAGGCGATAAGAATAAAGCGTAAAAACAACTTATACGGTACCTGCCGGTTGCAATCCCACGATGTGGGACTATCTGGTCTCGCCTTCACGCGCGCCTGCAGAAACCTCGTCGTGCGATTGCCCCGCAGCTGCTGGCTCTGCTAGCGCTCCTCGGCTGGATTCGTTCACCTCGCGACACTTGCGTTAGTATGCAGCACCTGTAGTCTGGAAGACCGGGTGCCTGGAGCTTCGCGGGAGCTTCATCAGAGGTCGTCCATGGCGGCAGCAGCTCGAATCCTGTCGTACACAAAACGCGCCTCTCGGCCAAATCAGAATAGATAGAGACCTTCGCCGTGGCACGGCGAAGGCGGTGGGCAGTGCAGCAGGCCGCAGGTCGGCCTAGGCGTGCGTGCCTAGGTCAACCTGTGGCCGGAGATGGTGGGTTGGTCGGGGGGTGGTTGTGGAGGGCTGGAGTGGCAGTGGGAGGGTGGAGTGTGTTCCTGGAGGTGAGGCGGAGCTTCCGAGGTGGTTGGCGAGCCGTGTGGAGGGCTGGAGTGGTGTGGGCGGCTCGCCGGAGTGCGGTCGGAGGCGAAGACGATGGAGGTGGTTAGCGTCTGTCGAGGGTCGATCAAGGGAGATAACAGGGGGAAAAGAGAGAGGAGAGGATGGAGAACGTATCTGGGGTTGTCTGGAGTGAAGGGAGGCAGTGGAGAGGACGGCTCGTGACTGCCGTCGTCGGGGAAGAAAGACCCTGGGGGAGGAAGCGGCGACGAAGATGAGGTCAGGAGCTTGCGCGCAGGGTACAGCGCGCCGCGGGAGGAAGAGGCGGAGAGGACTCTGCTGCTGGTATGGCAGCAGAGTGACGAGAAGGAGGGAAAGCGATCGCCGGAGCTTGTGGGTCGTTTGGCCGGAGATGGGAGAGAAGAAATTTGGAGGGGATCTCCGTCAAAATCAAACTCAAGATGAGTGGCCGGGTCCGAGGGGTGTTTTATAGGTGCTGGCCGCTCCTATCAGAGCGTGAAAGACGCGCAATTAGGTCAGCCGGTTCGCCGGAGTTGGAAGGAAGAAAGATACCCACATCTCTCGTGCGTTCGCACGAGAGATTGGGTTCACACCAGCGAATTTGATTGGCTTCAGAAGGAAGGGAATTCCTCAGAGAATCTCCCTTCCATTTCTGGGAGAGAATCTCTGAGGAATTAGAGAGCCATCTCTCTCGAAACTTCGTCGGAGCTCGGTTCTGCCCTAGCAATGGCGGCAGGACCGGTTTGCAAAGAAGGCGAGGAACCTAGGGGGCTCTCTGCAAGGATATTCAAAAGATAGGGACCTCTTTGTGATTTGGGTGTACTAACTTGCAAAGTAGGTCAAGATGACCTCCCCTTAGGTCCAAATTTTGGTACAAACCTAATTTGGCCCTAAAGAATCCAATGGTGAAGTTGGATTTTAGGTTTGACCTCTTTTGACTGGACATTTTGCGTAAAAACCCAAATTAGGTTAATTGAAGAGCTAAGACCCTAATCTAGGTCAAACTAGGTTCCAAAGGCCAAATTAAGTGTTCTAAACCCCAGAGGATGTTTTTCTATGATTTTTAGAGGGTTTGCTTGATTTTTATTCTGACTGGAACCTTGTTAATTTAAGCGGGTCTGTTTTAGGGTTACCAAGTGTCATTTAATTCTTAGATTGCACATAAACCCATTTCTGATTAATTCAACCCACTTTGGACTATTTGACCTATGTTTTGCTTCTGAGAAATCCCGTTTATGTACTGCAATGGTAAAATTGCAGTTTTAACCTTTATTTCATGTTTTCTTCTCAGAGCACTTGTTCCTTTAGTTAAGCCTTCTTCTAGGTTATGTAGGAGCTTTTATCTTCTTTATTAGGTCAAAATGAGCTAGTTATGGCTCATGATGAGGCTCTCATCATACCCCCATGCCTAGCTTTTGCTAGTCCCTTAGCAAAATTTCAAAGTTTTAACTTCCATTCTAGACCCAAAGTGTCCTTAGTTATGATAAGTGCTTCTTTTGTGATTAGGTAGGAATGCCAACAATAGGCCTAGAGGTACTCAAGTACCAACCAAAATCTGGACCTGTTCTGCTTTAGCCTCAGTCCTTCGCAAAGGTTTCTACGGCCCACAAAAACTATCCTAGGGTTTGTTGGACTCTGCGGTTAAAGCACCCGTGCTTGAGACATTTTTAGCCTACGCTCAGTTTGCAGTGCGTTTTTTTTTTTGTAAGAGAGAGATAGAGGATTTATTTGTTTGGAGAGCTTTTCTCTCTCTTTTCTTTTTATTTCTAGCTTCGGATTAGCTTCTCAACACGGTCTGTATCGGATTCCTCGTCCCCATCATCAATCCTCAAGGGTCCCTGGCTTTCGAGATTTCGAGATAATCCCGCCCATGGCAACCCCCGGAACCCTGGCTTTCGAGATTTCGAGATAATCCCGCCCATGGCGTTCCGTGGCCGAATTCAGACCCTGGCGATCGACATTTCGTGATAATGCCACCCATGGTATCTGAACCAGCAGAGTGCTTACATGCCCCCAGTAGGATATTTAAATATCCTAAGAGACAAGCACCGAGGAGACGATATGTTGTTACGCATCTTCGAGGGGAATTTCCCGCCTCTCCGCGCTGGGAACTTGTCCAAATCAACTTGTGTTGATTGGCCGCTCCTAATCTAGGTGACTTTTTCAGAATATTAAACGCTCTTGCGTGTTTTGAATATTTATGCGCACTGAACCAGACTGTGTGTGAATTTGGGTGCTTAGGTTACCGAATCCCGCAAACCGGAGGTCAGTTAACGAGGCCGAATACTTCCTAAGCCTTAGACCTAATACTTAAGCTTCGCATTTTCCTCAACCTCTTGAGGATTGTCCAGATTTTAACGGATACGTGAATTTTTAAGCTAAAAATCTAGCCCAAGAGGCCTAAGACCAGCGTTCCCGCTAATCTCTTGTTATATCTCTGTAGCATTTTTCTTTTCTTTTTCTTGACTCGGTCTAGAACTTCAGTTAACCCCTTAATCTTTTACTAATGACTTTTTCTTTTTCTTTTCCTTTTGTGCTCCTTTCTTTATTTTTGCTCTTTTTGTCATTTTTCTTTCTTTTCCTCCTCTCATTTGTATGACCCTGAATTGTTCCTCCCCTCTATCAAGTCTCTTTTTTTTTTTTTTTTTTTTTTTTTTTTTTTTTTTTTTTTTTATGAATGAAACCCTTTCTTGATATGAATTTTCTGACATTTTGCACTTTCATACCCCCCCATGCCTAAGATTTGCAATGTCCCCATTGTAAATTAGGTGGGTTCGAATTCAGCTTAGTTCATGTGTTAGGACAGGTGTGTGGTGAGTGAATGGGTCGAAGCGACTTGTTGCGAACGATTTCTAATCTCGGGTAGGTATACCTGAGGTGAAGTCGGCTGTTCTAATGGATGAACCCTAAAGTGCAATATGAGTTCCGCATAGCGATGTCAGAAACGGTTTCAGGTTTTTCAAAGAATGACGGGTTGCCTCCCGTTAAGCGCTTAGTTTTACGCCATCGGCTGGGCGTAATGAGCTCAAGAGGAAAGGAGGGTAAAGGATGACTCAGTCAAATCTATATCGGTCATGTCAATGAACGGCTTGAGTCTCTGCCCATTCACGACAAATGGTTCAGAATCGTGGCTGAGTGGGCTGATTTCAATAGCTCCATTTCCGAAGATTTGGCGGACTAGGTAGGGTCCGACCCACTTGGATCTTAGCTTTCCTGGGAATAGTTTGAGTCGAGCATCAAAGAGTAAAACTTTTTGACCAGGATGAAAGACCTTTCTAGAAATGTGTTTGTCGTGAAAAGCTTTAACCCGTTCTTTGTAAATTCGCGAGTTCTCATATGCGTCGTGGCGTAATTCATCGATCTCGCTCATTTGAAATCTTCTGTGGGTTCCAGCCTTAGAAAGGTCGAGATTACAGGTCCGTACTGCCCAATAGGCTTTATGCTCCAATTCGACGGGGAGGTGACATGCCTTCCCGTACACTAGTCTGAAGGGAGACATTCCTAATTGGGTCTTGTGGGTGGTCCTATAGGCCCACAATGCTTCCGGAAGCCGAGAAGACCAATCTTTTCTATCAGGTCGAACAGTAACCTGAAGGATCTTCTTGATCTCTCGGTTAGATAGCTCAGCTAGACCATTAGTTTGGGGGTGGTAAGGAGTAGAGATTCGGTGTGACACCCCGTATTTGATCATCAGTGACCTGAACTGAGCGTTTGTAAAATGGGTCCCTCCGTCGGAAATTATAGCACGCGGAATCCCGAACCTTGAGAAAATGTTTTGATGAAGGAATTTTATAACGACTTTATGATTGTTGGTTCGAGTCGGAATGGCTTCTATCCACTTGGAAACATAATCAACTGCGAGTAAAATGTATTCGAAGCCATCCGAGGTAGGAAAGGGTCCCATGAAATCAATCCCCCAAATATCAAAAATTTCGCATACCAAGATCGGCTGTAGAGGCATCATGTCTCTATGGCTCATGTTGCCTAGAGTCTGGCAACGGGAACATGCCTTACAGTGATTGTATGCATCTTTGAAAATTGTGGGCCAGTAGAAACCACACTGGAGGACTTTCGATGCGGTTTTATGTCCCGAAAAATGTCCACCGCATGCCTGGTCATGGCAAAATGAGAGTATGTCTTTGATTTCCACTTCCGTGACGCATCGTCGGATTATCTGATCAGCACCAATGCGGAAGAGATACGGGTCTTCCCATAGGTAATACTTGGCATCAGAACGCAATTTGTCCTTTTTGGCCTTCGACCAATCGGGCGGAATCTGATGTGATGCCAGGTAATTAACAATATCGGCGAACCATGGAAGACTTGTACTGATAGTCAGGAGGTGCTCATCAGGAAAATGTTCTGTAATAGGTCTGGACGGATCAATAATTTCAGGAGGAAGGCGGGATAAATGATCAGCTACCACATTGTGCTTTCCCGCCTTGTCGCGAATCTCGATGTCAAATTCTTGCAACAGCAAGATCCAGCGGATTAATCGAGGTTTCGCGTCCTTCTTGGCTAGGAGATGCCTCACAGCTGTGTGATCCGAGTATATGATAACACGGGAACCCAGAAGGTATGATCTGAATTTTTCCAGGGCAAATACTACGGCCAGCAGCTCTTTCTCAGTAACCGTATAGTTACGCTGAGCCTCATCCAGTGTTTTGCTGGCGTAGTAAATGACCACAGGTTTCCCGTCAATTTTCTGCCCCAAAACCGCTCCTACAGCGAAGTCAGATGCATCGCACATGATCTCAAAGGGTTGAGACCAATCAGGGGACTGTAGGATTGGGGCTTGGGTGACTCGGTCACGTAAGATCTCAAATGCTTGAGTGCATTCCTTGGAAATTCCGAAAGGCACATCCTTGGAAAGCAGATTGGTCAGGGGGCGCGCGATTTTGGAGAAATCAGGGATGAATCGACGGTAGAAACCGACGTGCCCCAAAAAAGATCGGATGTCCTTAATCGAGCTAGGCATAGGGAGCTTGGAAATCAGGTTAACCTTAGCTCGATCCACTTGGATGCCTTTCTCTGAGATTAAATGTCCCAGGACAATTCCCTCAGGCACCATGAAATGGCTCTTTTCCCAGGAAAGAACCAAATTCACCTCGATGCACCGCCTGAGTATATGGACCAAGTGTTGGAGGCAATCGTCAAATGATTGTCCAAAAACTGAAAAGTCATCCATGAAGACTTCCAGATAGTCACCTACCATATCTGAGAATATGGCAAGCATGCACCGCTGAAAAGTTGCAGGTGCATTGCAGAGACCGAATGGCATCCTTCGAAACGCGTACGTCCCGAAGGGGCAGGTGAATGTGGTCTTTTCTTGGTCCTCTGGATGGATTGCCACCTGATTGTAACCGGAGTACCCGTCAAGAAAGCAGAAGAATCTATTTCCCGCTAGTTTCTCGAGGATCTGATCAATAAACGGTAGTGGGAAATGATCCTTCTTCGTGGAGGAATTTAGTCTTCTGTAATCAATGCAGACTCTCCACGAATTAGCTATTCGGGTAGGAATGACTTCCCCGATTTCTGTCGTGATGATGGTAAGTCCTGCCTTCTTAGGTACCACTTGTGTTGGACTCACCCAACGACTGTCGGAGATCGTGTAGATGATCCCTGCATCTAACCACTTAATGATCTCCTTTTTCACGACCTCCTGTAGGTTAGGGTTTAGTCGCCTTTGCATTTCTCTTGAAGGTCGTGAGCCTTCTTCTGTATAGATTCGATGCGTGCAGTATGAAGGGCTTATACCAGTCAAATCATCTAGAGTCCATCCAATGGCTCTACGATGTTGCTGGAGAACAGAAATCAAACGGAGTTCCTGGTCAGGTGTGAGTCAAGAATTGATAATCACAGGAAACGTTTGATTTGAATCCAAAAAGACATATTTTAGATGTTCAGGAAGGGGCTTGAGTTCCATGACAGGATTGTCAGCAGCAGCGGGTGGTTCAGGGTTTGTATCGGGAGCAATGGTAGGAGTCATAGGTGTGTCTAGATTGTGTTCGCACTCCTCTGTTAGCGGTTTTTGATTTTCTAGTGGTTGATCAGGAATAATCAGGTTGTCCTCTATGTGCAGTTCATCAACCACGGCTTTGACATCACAAATTTCCTCTATAACCCCGCAATTAATCCCTTGTTGGGCTTTGAAAATGTCGATCTTCAGATTTTGATTCCCAAATTTTAATTCTATCTGGCCCTCTTCGCAGTTTATATTGGCCCTAGCAGTGGCCAGAAAGGGTCTCCCTAATATGATTGGTGTGTCCCTTGGGTTCTTAGGTGCATCCATGTCCAGTACTATGAAGTCCACTGGGAAATAAAAATCTCGTACCCTAACAATGACATCCTCGAGTATACCTTTGGGTGACTTGATGGATCGATCAGCTAACTGCAATGTCACCTCAGTGGGTTTAAGTTCAGATTCTTCAAGGTGGTCAAGGAGGGATGTAGGTATTAAATTTATGGAGGCACCTAGGTCTAGTAGGGCTCTATCAAGTTGGGTTTCACCAATTTTACAAGAAATCAAGGGGGTTCCTGGGTCTTTAGCCTTGGGTGGGAGTTTGCTCAGGATGACAGAGCTGGCTTGCTCTGACAGTACAATCGGATTCCCATCCTTGGTTCGCGGCTTACGTTTAGGTGTACATATGTCTTTCAAGAATCTTGCGTAAGCCGGTATGTGGCGGATTGCATCCATCAACGGGATGTTTATCTGGACCTGTTCAAAGAGCTTGACCAGATCCTCCTCAAGAGCCACAGGTTTGGTTGTCCTTTTTCCTTTGGTCAAGGCCTCAGGAAATGGGATCCTAGCTGGTTCCTCTAGGATAGGTCCAGGTTCTTGATCTGGGACAGTAGTATCTTGGATGACTACCCTAGGGTCTTGGCGATTATCAGGCTTGGAGTGGTTCAGATAATGTGGGTCTTGTGTTGTTTTACCACTACATGTTGTTACAGAGTTTAATCCAGCCTGACTTTGGTTTGGGTTAGGTAGGAGAGGTGGCTGCTGCTGAAATTCTGCATAAGATGTAGAAGCCTCCATCCTGTCTGGTGATGGAGTAGCAGGGGCCTGATAAATCAAATGTGCGTGGCCTGGGTTTGGATTCATAATGCGCCTCTGGGTCGGCACATTATTTGGGTTGGGCAGAGGTTGCGAAGGAAGGGTGCCAGGTTGGCGAGAATTTGCCATCTGGGCCAGTTGGTTGCGAACCTCTGTGATCTCGTCCTTGTGCTGTTTTTGCATTGCCGCATTCGTTTTTTGAATGTCAGCCAGCGTTTGAAGGATAAGAGTCAGTTGATCCTGATTTTGCCCAGATTGGTAGGTGGGATTGGGCCGAGGCTGAGGCGGCTGATATGGACGAGGAGCTTGTGGGCGGGGTTGATATGGTGGTTTTTGAGAGTTTCCCGCCCACTGAAAGTTAGGATGATTTCGCCATCCAGGGTTGTAGGTATTGGAGTATGGGTCGTTCTGGATGGCGTTGAGGTCCTCGCAGTTCTGAGAAACCTCAGGAAAGTCAGAATACGAGGGTTCAGATTGTGGATAGGGGCTCATCCCCTTGGCAGGTTGGTGATAGATGTTTTGCACTGTTTCCCTTGCCAGAGGAGGTCGTGCAAAAGAGTTTTGTGCAGAGGTGGCTTGCTGCAAATGTCGAGTTAGCTCGTCCACCTTCTTTTCTATGATAGAGACCTTGTCCAACCGACTGGCCATCAATTCCAAGTCAACAGAAGTGGACAGGTCCTGCGTCTCATGTGTCCCTCTTAGATTCGTCGATGCGCGGGCATTCGTCCTGTCGAATAAGCCCAAGGAGTCATTGTTTATGGAGTTCTCGCACATATTTTCGAGAATCTCCCACACCGTGTCCTCGTGTTGGCCCATGATGTTTCCTCCACATGTTGCATTGACGATTAGACGAATATCCTCACGGAGTCCCTGGTAAAAAGACTGGACTTGTTCCCACTTAGGAACTCCGTGATGGGGACATTTTCGCATGAGATCTAGGAATCGATCCCAAGCTTCGTGAAGAGGTTCTCCCTGTTGTTGAGTGAAATGAGTGATCTGGTGGCGCAAGGCATTCGTCCGGCCAACAGGGAAGAATTTTTTCAAAAATTCGGACTGTAATTCCTCCCAAGTGTTGATCGGGCGGGTCTGAGTCTGATACCAGTGCGCGGCCTTGTCCAAGAGGGAGAACGAAAACATTTTCATGAGTAGGATATCCCGATTTTGTACATCTGACCCGAAAGTCTGGGCCAGATGCTTGAGTTGTTTAATGTGTTGGAATGGATCCTCAGAGTTAAGCCCATGGAACTTTGGTATGGCATGAATCATATTGGGCTTTAGATCAGAATCGGGTCCTCCAATTGGGATTCGTACTCGGGGTTCAATTGCCACCGCAGCGGGATTATAGTGATCTCGCATCATAGGTCGCTGTGGTGGGTTTACAAAGTTCTGAAAGAGATCGTTCAAGCGTTGAAGTTGGTGTTCAAGGTTATTCTCCTCTTCAATGGGTTGTGCCATGATGGGAGAAGAAGGAGAATCAGGGTCTGAATCAGATGAAAGATTTATGTGGTGGGGTTGCTGCACAAACAAGGGCGTCGAGGCTTGGCCTCGGCGAGAATGAATTTCTAGAGGAGGTCTTAAAGGTGGTCTCAAGGACCTCCTACCAAACATGCACCGGAAGATGTGATGAGATTAGAAGGTGCTGGACCCAATCAAGACACCCAAGAATTGTTGGGTGACTATAGAGGTTCGGGGCAGATGGACCCCTGGATCAGAAGATCGTCCACCTGAGAAATACCTGGGCAGCCAGAGAGGGAGAGTCCCGCAAAGACCCCTACACGGTAGAGCGTCCCTACGGGTTACAGGGTTTCCCCCACCCGACCTCTCTTGTCACTGCGGTTCCAGGTAGACCAGAATGGGGATCTTGACCTCTTAAGTCTACCTTTTTTATTTTAAGATCAAGGTGCTTAATGTTCCACTTGAACTTTTAAGTATTTTGAGTGCAAAAAGTGACCTAATATTAAGGTTGGTTGACCCGAGGGATCAACTTCACCTTTGAGAGCTTTTAGGTCCTTCCTTTTATGATTCAAATGAATTATCAGCCTGATTTGCTTAGGGTTCCTCTTGTATAAATATTTTCAAACACGGTTTAGGCACACTTCTTTTTGGAAAGTTTGTTTCTTTGTTTTAGAGAAGATGTGTCTCTAAAAACCCTAGCTTTGCAATCCTAACTTGGCTCTAATGGGTCCAATTTAGTTGCCTTAGAATTTAGCACCTAGGGCTCAATCAAGAAAGTTTTAGCCCTAGTTGCCTTAGTTGGATGACAGACAAAAATATGTTGAAATGAAAATCAGGCAACTTGATGAGTTACTAAATATAAGACAGGTAGCCCTAAGTTGACTTCTCCCTTTTTTTTTGTCTTTTAGATTGTGAGAGGGTTAAGGGGGAGGGCTTATGGAGATTACCTGCTCCAGTCTGTTGTGCAGTTGCTATTCTTTCCTTTTTGTTTTGCTTTCCCTGTTTGAACACAACAAAAGAGAAGTTAAGTCAGATATTACATAGAAAAGTTGTACTCAAAAGCTTTACAAGTGCCCGTTGCTCCCCGGCAGCGGCGCCAAAATGTTGTCAACGTTTCTGTGCGGATTTAAAGGCGTATTACGTTGCAGTAGAACCGACAAAACGTTTAAACAAATAATTTTATTACTCGAACAACTAGAGTATCCGAGGTCGAACACAGGGAGCAAACTCAGTACTTTGTAAAACCCAAGAATACAACTGTTAAATGCAAATATAATTGATTCAAAGAGTTTTTAAGAAAGATGTAAAAAAAATAGAATTAGACGTCTGATTTATGTATCAGACGTCTTAAATGTGATCTTTCTCTTTTTCTTCTTCTGCTTTGCCTTTCGGATCTCTTTGCAATCTTCCCTTGTCCTTCTTCTTCTTCTCCTGCGAAGACTTCTAACCTTTCTGTTTTCCTCCTTCTCCTGCGAAGACTTCTTTCTTTCTTCTTCTTCTGTCTTGCTTCTCCTTTCTTCGTTGCCTTCTTCTTCTTCTTTGTCTTGCTTTCTTCTTCTTCTTTGTCTTGCTTCTCCTTTCTTCTGCAGCGGCCACGTCCTTCTCCTGCAATCAGCCTGCCTGCACAGGGGAACAAAACCTAACCCTTCTCCCTCTACCCGCGCGTGTCTCTCTCTCAAGCAATTCACTCTAACCGCTCTACCAGAGCCACAGTCTCAATCGGGTCGGATCGTACCCGGGACCAGGCGCACCTGCAGGTGTGTGATGCGCGAGGAGTGCGTAGGTCTAGGTCGGGTCGGATCCGCCAGGTCCGCGTGGTCAGGCCGCGGACGAGGCGGGTGGGGTCAGTGAGGGACCTCACCCCTGTGCTTTCGAGGCGATAAGAATAAAGCGTAAAAACAACTTATACGGTACCTGCCGGTTGCAATCCCACGATGTGGGACTATCTGGTCTCGCCTTCACGCGCGCCTGCAGAAACCTCGTCGTGCGATTGCCCCGCAGCTGCTGGCTCTGCTAGCGCTCCTCGGCTGGATTCGTTCACCTCGCGACACTTGCGTTAGTATGCAGCACCTGTAGTCTGGAAGACCGGGTGCCTGGAGCTTCGCGGGAGCTTCATCAGAGGTCGTCCATGGCGGCAGCAGCTCGAATCCTGTCGTACACAAAACGCGCCTCTCGGCCAAATCAGAATAGATAGAGACCTTCGCCGTGGCACGGCGAAGGCGGTGGGCAGTGCAGCAGGCCGCAGGTCGGCCTAGGCGTGCGTGCCTAGGTCAACCTGTGGCCGGAGATGGTGGGTTGGTCGGGGGGTGGTTGTGGAGGGCTGGAGTGGCAGTGGGAGGGTGGAGTGTGTTCCTGGAGGTGAGGCGGAGCTTCCGAGGTGGTTGGCGAGCCGTGTGGAGGGCTGGAGTGGTGTGGGCGGCTCGCCGGAGTGCGGTCGGAGGCGAAGACGATGGAGGTGGTTAGCGTCTGTCGAGGGTCGATCAAGGGAGATAACAGGGGGAAAAGAGAGAGGAGAGGATGGAGAACGTATCTGGGGTTGTCTGGAGTGAAGGGAGGCAGTGGAGAGGACGGCTCGTGACTGCCGTCGTCGGGGAAGAAAGACCCTGGGGGAGGAAGCGGCGACGAAGATGAGGTCAGGAGCTTGCGCGCAGGGTACAGCGCGCCACGGGAGGAAGAGGCGGAGAGGACTCTGCTGCTGGTATGGCAGCAGAGTGACGAGAAGGAGGGAAAGCGGTCGCCGGAGCTTGTGGGTCGTTTGGCCGGAGATGGGAGAGAAGAAATTTGGAGGGGATCTCCGTCAAAATCAAACTCAAGATGAGTGGCCGGGTCCGAGGGGTGTTTTATAGGTGCTGGCCGCTCCTATCAGAGCGTGAAAGACGCGCAATTAGGTCAGCCGGTTCGCCGGAGTTGGAAGGAAGAAAGATACCCACATCTCTCGTGCGTTCGCACGAGAGATTGGGTTCACACCAGCGAATTTGATTGGCTTCAGAAGGAAGGGAATTCCTCAGAGAATCTCCCTTCCATTTCTGGGAGAGAATCTCTGAGGAATTAGAGAGCCATCTCTCTCGAAACTTCGTCGGAGCTCGGTTCTGCCCTAGCAATGGCGGCAGGACCGGTTTGCAAAGAAGGCGAGGAACCTAGGGGGCTCTCTGCAAGGATATTCAAAAGATAGGGACCTCTTTGTGATTTGGGTGTACTAACTTGCAAAGTAGGTCAAGATGACCTCCCCTTAGGTCCAAATTTTGGTACAAACCTAATTTGGCCCTAAAGAATCAAATGGTGAAGTTGGATTTTAGGTTTGACCTCTTTTGACTGGACATTTTGCGTAAAAACCCAAATTAGGTTAATTGAAGAGCTAAGACCCTAATCTAGGTCAAACTAGGTTCCAAAGGCCAAATTAAGTGTTCTAAACCCCAGAGGATGTTTTTCTATGATTTTTAGAGGGTTTGCTTGATTTTTATTCTGACTGGAACCTTGTTAATTTAAGCGGGTCTGTTTTAGGGCTACCAAGTGTCATTTAATTCTTAGATTGCACATAAACCCATTTCTGATTAATTCAACCCACTTTGGACTATTTGACCTATGTTTTGCTTCTGAGAAATCCCATTTATGTACTGCAATGGTAAAATTGCAGTTTTAACCTTTATTTCATGTTTTCTTCTCAGAGCACTTGTTCCTTTAGTTAAGCCTTCTTCTAGGTTATGTAGGAGCTTTTATCTTCTTTATTAGGTCAAAATGAGCTAGTTATGGCTCATGATGAGGCTCTCATCACTAGTTCTTTGCTAGTTGCTAAGCCAAGCTAAAGTGAGCTAGCTTCTACAAAAATGAGCTAAGGTGAGCTGGGTCTGGTGCTCCCGGGAAGAATCAAGCTGGTTGAGGCAGCTAAGGTAGCTTAGCTCAACTGAGTTGAGCTAAGCTGAGTCCTCGGGAGCTGGACTTGAGCTTCCTGAGCTGAGATGAATTCTTCTTCAGCTGGCTGGAGTTGAGTGGAGCTGAATGTAGCTGGATCTGAGCTGGGGTGAACTCCTGTCAACTCAGCTGAGCTAGCTAGAGCTCCCTGTGAACTAGTGGGAGCTGAGGTGAGCTAGACTCAGCTAAGTTGAGCTGGATCTGAGCTGACTTGAGCTAGGGTGAGCTAAGGTGAACTCTCTTGAGCTGCCATCCAGCTGAGATTAGCTGAATGGAGCTGGGATGAGCTAACCCTAGTTCAAGTAAGCTAGGTTCCAGCTATGGTGAGCTGGATCAAGCTGGGTTCCAACTAGTCTGGGCTTCTCCTTCACCAATTGCCTTCTTGAGTGCTAGGGTTTTAGGAATCTGTGAATCTGTACATCCCTAACACTCACAAAAACACATTAAAACAATAATAAAAAATGCAATGCATGCCTATCCTAATTTATGCCTAAATGCAGCCCAAAAACCCGTTTGCGGAGTAAAATCCTAAGAGCTAGGTTAGTTTTAAAGCATAAAAATGATGATAAACTGGCGTTTATCACACCCCCATGCTTATCTTTTGCTAGTCTCTTAGCAAAACATTATTTTTTTTGGAAAACGGAATTTTTGGGAAATCTAATTCTTTTTTATTTTTGAGGAGAAAAAGAGATTAAGGGACCTTGGTAGACTAAAACACAGGAGATACGGGATTTGTTGAAGATAAACATCAGGATTTGTTTTTGGATCCAACCATTAGATAGAACGGGATCAATATATCCTCAGAAAATTCACAAATTAACCCCTTGTTAATTCAGATGACTTGAAATGTTTGTTTTTAGGATTTTTCTGGCTCATGAATCTGATTCGTAACTTGCAAATTCCTTTAAAACCTTGTGTCTGTGCTTGTGAAAAGCCAACCTTTATAAGGACGTGTTATTATTTTTTTTTTTTTTTTTCTCCCCCATGCTTATTTTTAGCTTAGTCTTACAACAGATGTGTCGGTATCATCATTCCCGTTACCATTCCTCGAGGGGGCTCTGGCGCCAGTACTTCGGGATAGCACTGTCCATGACACCACCCAGGAGCTCACAACCCCAAAACACGATGCGGTGAAAAGGGGCGCTCCAAGCAAACTCAAGCTCTTGCTCCGACGCTATAGGTAGAGCACCGTCCAAGACACTTGAGCTGCTGAAATGCGCTTTAATGCTCTGTCTAAAGATATGAAATATAGATATAGAGCAGCACCGAGGCGGTAACATGTTGACATCGTGTCCTCAAAGAAGGTTTTTTTTTTTTTTCTTCTCGACGGTGGGAACTCAAACCAATGATCTGCTTCAGACTTTTACTAAATCCAAACAAGGAAGCTTTTCAATTTTTTTAGTTGTTTTTAAGTGTTGGCTTGTGTGTGAAAATTGACACAAGAAGTTTCTTGAGACCCGCAAGTTTTTGAATCAGAAACTAAGTCAAATACTTTCCATATTACAAAATAGGATCAAGTCACCTGAACTATCATGAGTTCAGGTGGAATTTTAGAGAAGGATATCTGATCTAGTCTAAAATAGACCCTGGAATTCTAATGATCAGATCCATATCCTCATCCTTAGTTTGTTAAAGATTAAATCCCATTGTACCAGAAGTGAATTTTACGACCTTAGTCCTGATTTCAAAATTTTTCCTCAAAAAGTTTTCAACATTTTTTTTTTTTTGGGTATGCAAGCAGGAAATAAATTAAAGAAAATTGCATGTTTTTAGGTTTTGAACATCCTGAATCGATCATAAAAATTTAAAAAAAAACACCCCCCATGCTTATTATATGCCATGTCCTCATGCATTAGGAGGGAAAAGGGATCACCTTAGTGATGATGGTCGGGTTTAGGATGATCAAAACCTGGAAAAAGAAGAAAAAAGGAAAGCAAGAAAAAAAAATGATGGGTTACCTCCCATCCAGTGCTATCTTTTACGCCATTCAGCCGGGCATGAAGGTATGCACAGAAGACGGAAAATCATGTAAATAATTGGACACTTGGATGCCCGCAAAAAAGGTGTCTTCGTCTAGATCCCTAGAAAATTGATTAGAAATAATATTGGGATCAAAGTGAGATGGAAATTGATAAGTGTGGCCCGAGTCTGGCCATGGTTTTAATTCAGGTTGGGTGCCAAACTCGGGCGGGGTTGGTGGCAGGTCCGTAAGAAAGGGGTCGGGGAAGGAATGGTGAGTTAGTGTGGAAAAATTAGGTGCGTGAATAGTGGGTGGGTTAGGGGGGGTATCAGGAACAAATTTGGAGTCAAGACAAGTTTCCGGATCACAGATCTCGCCGACCACTGAGTCTGAATCAGAGTCCTCAAAAAAACTGTGGTCGGTAAGGGTATCTATTAACATTGTCTCCTCCACCATATTAGAAATTTCAGTATCTGAGTCCTCAAAGAAGTTATCATCATGGAATCTCCTGGAGGATTTAAAAATATCTAAGGTGATAGTTTGGCCTGCACAGTTGATATCCATTTTGCCTGTGTGGCAATTGATATTTGCCTTTGCAGTAGCCAAAAAGGGGCGTCCAAGGATTATCGGGGAGTCCAGTAATGATTCGGGTGCCTCAATGTCAAGAACCAGAAAGTCTGCAGGGAAGACACAATTCTGGACCTTGACTAATACATCCTCAACAATCCCACGAGGTTTGATTGTAGATCGGTCGGCTAATTGCAGGGTAACCTCGACGGGTTTTAATTCACCGATCTGAAATTCTTCGAATAAACTTGTGGGAATAATATTTACAGAGGCACCAAGATCAAGGAGGGCGCGATTAAATGTAGTGTCATCAATAATTACAGAAATTAAAGGCGCCCTCGGATCTTTCATCTTAGGAGGCAGCTTACTCTGTATGACAGAGCTTACTGTCTCTGAAAGATGCACCTGTCCTAGATTTTTAGCCTGCCTTTTAGGAGTACAAATATCCTTCAAAAATTTAGCATAGGCAGGTATATATTTGATGGCATCTAGGAGAGGAATATTGATATGAACTTGCCCAAATAGCTCCATGAGTTCTTCTGTAGTGGGCTCAGATTTCTTTTTTTTGTTGGTGGTGGGGTAGAGGGCTTGTGGGAAAGGGACAGGAATCTTGTCTTGAGATTTTTGTTTTTCTTTTTCTTCCTGATGGGGAGGTGGGGAGTCAATTTGCACAGGTATCTTACCAGGTTCGTGTGAAGGCCCGGGGTCAGTGGTGGTTTTCCCACTCCTCAAAGTAACTGCATGTGCAGTCGGATTATTATTTAGAGGAGGTGGGGGGGCCTGTGATTGCAGAAACCTGGGCGGCTGCTGAGGTGGTGGATTAGGAGGAGGCTGATGTGGATAATGTGGATTTCTGCCCATATAATGGTTTCCTTGGTGATTAGGGTTGGGTATGGGTTGGGACGAAAGATGTCCTACAGGTCTTTGCGTGGGAGTAACCCCAATCTGATTGTTCAGATTTGTGATGTTGCGGGTTACTTCCGTCATTTTTGTTTGCATATCCTGCAGGGTTCGCAACATCTGGGCATTGATATCTTGTTGGGATGGCCCAGGATGGAAATTTGGATTCGACCCATACCCATTAAAATGATATGGTTGGGAGGAAACTTGATTATTCCAGGAGTAGTTCGAGTAATTTTTCCAATTGGAAGAATTTTTAAAGGGCTCCTGGATGGCAGAAATATTTTGAGTGGGGTTAAGATCTGGATAGTTGTAGTTCCCCAGTGAATCATGGGCAACCTCAGAATAATCAGCAGGGGTAGTGTTGAGATTGTGCAAATTTTCTCTTTGTGGAAAGTTAGGTTGGGTTAGAAGTGGGTGTGGAGCTTGAGTTGAAGTGGCTAGTCTTTCCTCAATTTTCTTTTGATTAATATGCATCTGGTCGAGTTTTTGAGCAATCAATTGAAGATCATCTTGGGTGACAGGGATAGATTGAGTGCCTATTTCATGAACACCAAACTGCGGGTTTTGGGTTCTGCAAAATGTGTTCATGGAAGCTTGATTAAATGAGTTTTCACTCATTTCTTCGAACAGGTCATAGGCACTTTTTGCATCTTTATTTAAAAAGTTGCCGCCACACGAGGCGTCGACAAACTGTCGGATTTGATCTTCTAATCCATGATAGAAGATTTGCACGAGCTGCCATAAAGGAATCTCGTGGTGCGGGCAACTTCTTAAAAGGTCTTGAAATCTTTCCCAAGAATCATGGAAAGTTTCACCAGATTTTTGGTGAAAGGTCGTAATAGATCTTCGTAAGGAATTGGTACGACCTATGGGAAAGAATTTCTTGAGGAAGGCACTCTTGAGTTGAGGCCATGTTGTAATGGGTTGGCCAATGGTCCTGAACCAATAAGCGGCCTTATCTTTGAGAGATAATGGAAAAAGCCGCATCAGCCATATGTCTTCTTGCACATTTCGGGAACGGGTTGTCTGTGCAAGAAGAGTTAGTTCTTCAAGGTGGCTGAAAGGATCTTCCCTAGGAAGGCCATGAAAGTGTTTAATCAGGTTCAGGACGGCTGGCTTGATCTCAAAGTCCCCCTCCGGTATGACCACCCCTGGTCGTTCCTCATAATAAGACGGATCATAGAAATCTTTTAGAGGAACAACAGGCTGCTGACGGGGTGGTGGGTTTGGCCTTGGATTGGCTAGGTTTTGGATGTTCCTAGTCAATGTTTGTTGATTGGAATTTAATTTATTAATCTGATCGGCCATCAATTTTAAAAGATCAGGTAGGGGGTCTTGATGTTGTGTATGGGGCAACTCAAGATTGGGGAGCTCCAAGTGTGGAAAGTTACTGGTGGTTGGGTTTTGAGTGGAATGGTTAGAATTAGGGTTAGAGGTGGGGTTAGAGGTAGACGTGGAAGGGTCAGTGGACCTATTTTGTTGTGTTTCCATTTTTTTAGGAGAAGACAGAAAAAGTGGTCTTTTTACGTGGGGGGCGAAATCAAATGGTCCTTCTAAGTGCGGATTTTGAGACCGTCGCCCGTGCATAAAATGGAAGAACGGGGAGGGGAGGAGAAGAGAAAGAGATGAGAGAAAGTGTGCAATTCAAATAAACAAAAACTAGACCTAACTTAATTGTGACTCCCTAATAATAACCTAAGACTTGGTCTATATAGGAAATAAGTAGTCAATAGTGAATACCCGTTCTATCAACAAATCTAGCCAAGTTGCTTAAGGGGAGGTTTGGGCCCAAACGTTTCCCAGGGAAAACCCCAGGTGCTTGTACAAACCCGCGCCTGGTCGTTTGACACGGCCCCTCAGCCTGAACACCAGATATAGATGACAGAATTGGTACTAACTAAAGAAAACTTAAGACCTAAATAGCAAGCCTAAGTTGATAAAGCCTTAGGGGTCAAGTTGCTACAAATTTTAATTAGGTCTAGGATTCTATAGTGCACACGGAATGTGGAGGGCGTTTATTGGGTTGTTGCCCTGTTATTTGATTTTTTTGTGTGTGTGCAGGAATTGGAGAGTGGCTCCAATGAAAATCAAGTTGTCACACAATTTTTTTTTTTTATATTTTTGTCTTTTAGGATGTGATTTAATTAAATGAATTTTAGGGTTTTTCTCTTTAAGTTTTCAAACAAGTTTGAAAGTTCACAATCAAAGGAAAGGCAAGTTGTATGTGTGATTGTATATTTCCTTTTAATTGAGTCTCTAAAGAGAAAGAAGAAACCCTAAACCAATTATCCCTGAGACAGAAATTTAACTACCAATGAATTATTTTTAGCTTTCAGAATTAAGTAATGGTCCAAACAAGTCAAACAACACCACTACTTTGAAGAAAATCAAACAAGGATTCCAGAAAAGATTTTTGTAAGATTTTAGAAATTTGTTTGATAATAGTTTTGAATTTTTAATTGTACTGGTGTCAAAGTCCAGAAATAATACCCGTGGGTATTATAGACTTTTCAGTATTACCACTGACCTCAGAAAATTTTTATGATTTTATATGATATGTAAAATTTCACAAGGATTCCAACAAGATAAATTTCACAAAAATTGGATGAGTATAAAAATTTTGAAAATTCACGGACAGTAGCAAAACAGGAAGATTAGAGGGTGTGACCCCTCTGTAATCCACGAATTTTTAAAACTTAAATACAAATCCAATTGATCTGAAATTTGGAACAGATGTTCCAAACTTAATTGGGAATCACTCTATGAAAGTTTATGATTTTAGGAGGCCTGTGGTGTTAGGAATCAATTTTTCAAGTCTGGACAGAAATCTAGACCCGAAAAACAGAACACCAATACTTGCAATGGAATGGTGCTAAAGAAGCATACAAGCAAACAATGGATTTTAAAATGCACCACTCCACTTAATTTAAGTGTTTATGGTCCTGAAAGCCAAGTTTAATATATTTTTGGTAGTTTTAATTATTTATGTGACCAGAAAGAGGAACCAACCTGAATTTTCGCGGGAAGAAAAGGATCTTTAAGCTCTCGCTTCCAGATTCCCGCTTTCCCGCTGTAGTTCTTGCACACACAAAAGAAAGAAAGAGAAGGGGATGAGATCCACTTCAAGCAAGAGAAAATGAGTTAATGCAAAGCCGTGCCTCCCCGGCAGCGGCGCCAAAAAGTGATGGCGAAAATACGCGGTTTGTTAAAATACGTCGTTGTAACGCGTAAATCCGCTTTCGCTCTTAAATTTATAATCCTAGATAGGGGAGTATCTAGGGTCGTCCAAGGAGGCCAAATGTTTGCAATAGTGATTCTCTTGCTTGGAATATATCTCAACTTTCTTTTTGGTATTTTTCAATATATCATTTTTTTTATTTTTAAACTAAGGCAACATGCGAAATTATGGCGGGAAAAGTGTTTACACTTCCAATTAAGTAAACTACTCTAAAGTGGCAAGTAGAGCCTCTCCCTAAGCTCACTCTAAGCAAGTGGAGACCTAGAATAATTAGGGAGAGGAAGTGAAGAATGCTGAAAATAAGCAAAAAGAAATGCAAACAAGATATGCGAAGAAGGCAACTAGATAAGTGATAAAGTGTTTTACAAAAGGCCTAGTAGAGGAAAGCTTGTACTACTAGAAAATTGCAAATAAGAAAATAAAACACAAATCCTCTAGATAGATGGTGAAGAAGAGGGCTTCTTGCTCCAAGGTTGGTGGCTCCCAAGCTTGAAAAGAATCCTTCAACTCCTTCCTTGCAGAACTCTGCCAAGGTGATGACCTCCAAGGCAAGCCCTAAGGGGGCGTGCCCTAAGTTTCTCTCCAAGGGTGGACGTCCACCCTAAGCTTTTCTCCTTTGCCTGGCCGTCCTCCTTGAAGTGGGAGAGTCCTCCTCCTTGGCGTGGCTCAAGTTGAAGAGAGTGGGGAGAAGAAGGCACCAAAAGGGCTGGTGATGTGCCCCTTTAATCTCCTTCTCTACTCCTTCTTCTTGGCCGTAGGTATAGGTTGTTTAGGTATAAAATATACTAAGGGAGGATGCCCAAAAATGGTGGTAGGTGGTGGCCTTTTATAGAATAGGAGGGGGGCTATGGTGACCTTTGAAATGGATGGCTAGGATGGAAGGAGGGAGGTGGTTAAGGATCCAATGGCCAAGGGTGTTTGGCGCCACCTTAAGGGACACCTAAGGGGTGGTTATGTGTGTTGACACCCCTTGATATTGGCGCCAAAAGGGCTTCTAGAAGAGGGTCTAAGTTGGCGCCAAGAAGGATTCTAGAAGGGGGGTTAGGTGGATGGCTAGGATGGCTTATGTGGGTAGGTGTAGGGTGGATTAAGGGGCTGAAAGTGGCGCCAATATAGAGGTGGTTAGGGGTGGTTTTTGGCGCCAACTTGAAGTGTCTTTTGGTGGAGATAATGGGGTGAAGGGATGGCTAGGAGGTGGTGCCAACTTGAGTAGGCTAGCTAGCTTAGGTAGGCTTGAGTTGGTGGAGCTAGCTAGGGTTGATTTTGGAGGTAATGAATGGCCAAGGAGCTGGTTGTTAGCTAAGCTAAGCTAAGATAAGATAAGCTAAGCTAGCTTAGCTAAAGGTGGAGTAGAGGAGAAGGTGTTGGAGCTAGGGTTTGGAGGAAGGAGCTGAGGAGAAGAAGTCTGGAGCTGGAGCTGGAGCTGGCCGCTGCTGAAGAGGCTGGCATGGGGCTACTCTAGCTGGCTTAGCTTGCTAGTTCTTTGCTAGTTGCTAAGCCAAGCTAAAGTGAGCTAGCTTCTACAAAAATGAGCTAAGGTGAGCTGGGTCTGGTGCTCCCGGGAAGAATCAAGCTGGTTGAGGCAGCTAAGGTAGCTTAGCTCAACTGAGTTGAGCTAAGCTGAGTCCCCGGGAGCTGGACTTGAGCTTCCTGAGCTGAGATGAATTCTTCTTCAGCTGGCTGGAGTTGAGTGGAGCTGAATGTAGCTGGATCTGAGCTGGGGTGAACTCCTGTCAACTCAGCTGAGCTAGCTAGAGCTCCCTGTGAACTAGTGGGAGCTGAGGTGAGCTAGACTCAGCTAAGTTGAGCTGGATCTGAGCTGACTTGAGCTAGGGTGAGCTAAGGTGAACTCTCTTGAGCTGCCATCCAGCTGAGATTAGCTGAATGGAGCTGGGATGAGCTAACCCTAGTTCAAGTAAGCTAGGTTCCAGCTATGGTGAGCTGGATCAAGCTGGGTTCCAACTAGTCTGGGCTTCTCCTTCACCAATTGCCTTCTTGAGTGCTAGGGTTTTAGGAATCTGTGAATCTGTACATCCCTAACACTCACAAAAACACATTAAAACAATAATAAAAAATGCAATGCATGCCTATCCTAATTTATGCCTAAATGCAGCCCAAAAACCCGTTTGCGGAGTAAAATCCTAAGAGCTAGGTTAGTTTTAAAGCATAAAAATGATGATAAACTGGCGTTTATCACCTCCTTCCGTGAGCACAAGACCACTCCACTGCGGGCAGGCAGGGTGACAGACCACCGCGCCATCTGTGGCTTGTGCATCACTGTGAGTGTGCACCTGAGGGCCACGCAACCACTTCCAGAAACCACTGCCATCAACGACCTTTAGTTCTCATCCCTGTGCCACTGCAACCACCATCGCACACCACAGTTCCCAGCACCCGCGCCTACCTCTGCAGCGCCCACACTCGCGCCTCCTCTACAATGCCCACACCCACGCCTCCCTGCAGAACGTGCGCCTGCTCCTTCAGCGCCCTCGCCGATCTCCTCCAGCGTGTAGCAGCACCCATGCCTCCCTGCAGCGCTTCACACGCGCCTGCAAAATGCGCTCCCACCTCCGTGCGCACCTTGCGGTGCTCCAGCTCACACCCGCATGCCTTAGTAGCCGCACGCCTCAGTAGCTGCACACCTGCCTCACGCACGGCAGTAGCAGCTTCTTCACCGCCGCCACCTTTCTCCTCCGGTAGGCCGGCTCCGGTCACCTCTCGACGTACCACTGCCACCACCACGACGGCCTCACTTCAGCCAACCTCCTGTGGGAATCTCTCCTCGATTGAACCTCTCTCTCGATCGCGAGGAGGAGAGAGGTAAAATCCTCTGCTTTTGTTTTAATTAGTAATTACATTTCATGCCATTGCCAGGAAAAGGAATTTTGATTTATGGTTATTTTATTATGGTGAAATTGCAACTTCATACTCAAGCTTTCTTACAATTGCATGGCTTTTGTGATTAACATTATTTGACATTGGTTTTGGGATTAAAATGTGCACAAATTTTCTCTAATACATGTCAATTGAAAATTACATAAAAAACATCATATATTTATTGAATATTTCAGTAAGGAAAAATTGCACATCTACCCTTACATTTTTGAGTTATTATGCATCTTCTTTCCGTCGCATTTCATGTCAGATTTTACTATGGATTTCTCACTAGATTGAACGAATACTAAATAATCAAGATTTTATTGCATCATTGCCTCCTTGTGGACACGACCCGCTCCTAATTGAGTGGTTATATTAATTGTTGATTAGTCGATTTTTCCACCACATAGAACTATAAACGACGCGTCATTTTATGTGACAAATGACTTTAAAAGCGAAGAATCGACTCGTCAGGGGGCACTTGCGAAGAAGGTGGGACATTTAGTCCCACCTCAGAAGAGCAAGAGCGAAAGCTGTGGAATAAAGTAAAAAAGTGTCAAGGGCTTATCGCCTCCTGACACGGGGTGAGGTCCCACTCACCCATCACCTCGTCCGCGACTGATAAACGCCAGTTTATCATCATTCTTATGCATTAAAATAAACCTAGCTCTTAGGATTTTACTCCGCAAATGGGTTTCTGGGCTACACTTAGGCATTAATTAGGTTAGGCATGCATTGCATTTCTTATTGTGTTTTTAATGTCATTTTGTGAGTGGTAGGGATAAACAGATTGCCAGATCCCTAGAACCCTAGCACTCAGGAAGGCAACAGGTGAAGGAGAAGCTCAAACAAGCTGGAACTCAGCTTGATCTAGCTCACATAGCTGGAATCCAGCTCACTTGGATTAGGGTCAGCTCATCCTAGCTCCATTTAGCTCATCTCAGTTGAATGGCAGCTTAAGAGAGCTCATCTTAGCTCACCCTAGCTCAGGTCATCTCTGACCCAGCTCAACTTAGCTGAGTCTAGCTCATCTCAGCTCCCACTAGTCCACAGGGAGCTCTAGCTAGCTCAACTGAGTTGACTGGAGTTCATCCCAGCTCAGGTCCAGCTACAGTCAGCTCCACTCAACTCCAGCTAGATGAAGATGAATTCATCCCAGCTCAGGAAGCTCAAGTCCAGCTCCCAGGGACCCAGCTTAGCTCAAGCTAATTGAGTTAAGCTACCTTAGCTGTCTCAACCAGCTCAACCCTCCCCGGGAGCACCAGACCCAACTCACCTCAGCTCCATTCAACATAAGTCAGCTCACTTTAGCTTAGCTTAGCAGCTAGTAAAGAACTAGCAAGCTAAGCCAGCTAGAGTAGCCCCATGTTGACCTCTTCAGTAGCTGCCAGCTCCAATTCAGCTCCAAACTCTGCATATCCAGCTCCTCTCTTCAAACCCTAGCTCCAATACCTTCTCCTCTACTCCATAGCTAGCTAAGCTAGATTAGATTAGCTTAGCTTAGCTAGCAACTAGCTCCTTGGCCATCCACCACCTTCAATTCAACCCTAGCTAGCTCCACTAACTTAAGCCCTACCTAAGCTCACCTAAGCTAGCTATCCTACTCCAAGTTGGTGCCACCACCTAGCCACCTCTTCACCCCATCATCACCACCAAAAGGCACCAATTTTGGCACCAAAACCTATCCCTAACTACCTCCCTTTTTGGCGCCAACATCCACTCCCATATCCACCATACACTTAACCCTACAACCCATCCTAGCCACCCACCTACCCCTCCTTCTAGAACCCTACTTGGTGCCACCTAAGCCCCCCTTCTAGAAGCCACTTTGGCGCCAACTTCAAGGGGTGCTACCACCCATAACCACCACCTAGGTACCCCTTGGGTTGGCGCCAATCAACCTTAGCCATAGGATCCCCAACTACCCCCATATCCTATCCTAGCCATCCATTCCAAGAGCCACCTATGCCCCCCTTCCTACACTATATATACCTACCTATCTTCCCACATTTTCTTCATCCTCCGTTAGTGTTTACTTCTACCTATACCCACCTACACCTACGACCAAGAAGAAGAAGTAGAGAAGAAGATTAAGGGGGCACATCACCAGCCCTTTTGGTGCCTTCTTCTCCCCACTCTCTTCAACTTGGGCCACGCCAAGGAGGAGGGCTATTCCAATTCAAGGAGGACGTCCAGCCTTGAGGAGGAGAATTGAAGGTGGTAGCTACCTGATGAACACACATAAATTCAAGATAAATTGCTTATCCTTGATAGTTCCTAGGCTTAGCATTGCATATCATGTTATAAATATTGCATAACATCAATTGCATGGCATTTAGGATAGTTGTATATTTTATATATTAATTCCTCCATTTTATATGGCCAGGGGGGCAATGCGACATCCATACAGGTTTCAGATGGAAAATCCGATCGTGCGGATGGATCCAAAGCGACGATCGCAGTTTGGCATCGCGGGAATCATCTTGATCTGAGCACTGTAGCACCCTCTACAAGAAGAAGATGGACGGCCCAGATGGTGCCACGTGGTGCCATCCAGGCCACCCAACACCGGCCAGCAGCATCGCCTAACTCCTTCTTCATCTGTGCCCTTCAATCCTAGCTATTGCATCAAGATCCAACGGCTGGGAGGCGGACGCACCAAGCCACTCCACGCGACATAAGGATTACCGCAACGGTGGGAGTGCTGGTTTGCAAAGGAGGGGCACGGGTTCAAATCCCCGCAGCCCCTCCAATTCGTAATTGGGTGGGCGCTTGGAGTAGCAGCAATAGCGCCAGCACAAGGTAGCGCACGCGCGCGCACGCACGCCAACACATAGCAAGCGCGCACGCCAGCGCATAGCACACGCGCACATAGCTGGGCGCGTGCGGTCAGCGCGCATGATGAGCGGGGCAGGCAGCGTGGACGCAAGGGCAGTTGGCGCCAACTTTCAATGACAGCTTGGCTGACCTACAACGATGATTACAGCCGTCGCTATTTCATTGCAAGCCAGTAGAGCCAGCTATGGGCATGGGTGGAGGTGAGCTATCTACAGCAACGTTTCCTGCAACGGTCTGGTCGCTAAAGGTCCTTTATCCATTTTTAGCCTCTTCTCCTCCACTATAAAAGGACCTACACCTCCTCCCTTCCAAGCCATCTCTACCTACTCTACTCCCACCTACTCCCAAGCTCTAGCAAGCCTACCAACGCTCCATTAGAGCTTGTTCTCAATCTCCCAAGGTGCCTATTAGTGTAGCGAACCTCTACCCCAGCAAATACTCCTCCAACTGCCCATCTCCCTTCATAGGTCACCTTGGAGCCGTACTCTCACCTCCATTCCGGTAGTAGATCAACTCCGTCTTCTCACCTCCATTCCAGAGCTACGCTGAAGCTTTCCTCAACCCGACGTCCTCCAGCATCTCACCTCCATCGTCTCGCTCCCCACCTCCTTCGTCCGAGCTTTCGCCAGGTGCCATCGTCTCACTGAACAGCCGATTCGGGAGATTTCCTCTCACCTCCCTCTCTTTAGATTCTTTCATAGTTTCTTGTAATTGACATTAGAAGTAATATATATCATATTTGTTCCAGATCTCTATCTTGTGATACGTTTGCTTGATTTCTTTTATTTCAAAAATAAAAAAAATATCAAAACCCTAAAATACCAAAAAGAAACGAAACGAAGCACGGTTTTCACATAAAGTAAACGTCGCCTCCCTGTGTTCAACCCAGGACTCCCTTGGAGTTTCGGTATAAATTTTATTTGATCGATGTGGTTTGCAACTACGACGATAGGTTACTTGTAACCTCGATTTCTAACACGCGAAACACGATCGACCACTACCACCTTGGAGGACATCATTTGGAGGAGCATCTCAAGAAGGAGGAGTTGGAGGACTCTTTTCAAGCCCAGGAGCTACTAGGCCTAGAGCAAGAAGCCATCATCTTCTTCACCATTTCATTTAGAGGATTTATGTTTTTATCTTCTTGCATTTCAAGTAGATTAGAAGCTTTCCTCTATATGTTTTGTGTAGAACAAGTTCTTTTTTAATTCAAGTTGCCTTCTTTCAATTTTTGTTGCATAGCTTTTTATAATTTTTGCCTAGTATTTGTTTCACTCCCTCTTCCTAATTATTCTAGGCCTCCACGTGCCTAGGGTGATCTTAGGGAGAGGCTCTACCTGTCACCTTAGGGTTAGCTTTATTGAAATAGGTGGTAGTTGTTTTCCCACTATCAACAAATTTCGTATTGCCATTATTTCAAACCTATAAAAATCATATATATAAAACACCAAAAAGAAAGTTGAGCTCGATTTCCAAGCAAGGGATTTAATTTTACAAACATTTGGCCTCCTTGGACAACCCTAGATACTCCACTATCTAGGTTTATAAATTTTAAAAGCTAAAGTGGATTTACGCGTTGCAATGATACTAAATTGCCTAATTAACAAACCGCGTATTTTCGCGACCAGCAACCCATGCCACGCAGACCTAGTTTTGACCCGAATACCCGACTACCCGTGCACTCCTCGCATACCACCTCACGCCAGTGGGCCTGGTCCCGGGCATATTAACCCGACAAGATAATCCGAGAAGGCTCTGGGAGAGCGAGCCTAAGAGAGAAGAAAGAATAGAGATCACAGGGAGGGTAAGGGTAGATTTTTCTCTCAGGGGAAAAAGAGGAAGAAGAAGCCATGGGTGAAGCCAAGGAAGAGGAAGGAGGAAGCTGCAGAGGAAGCTAAGGTAGAGGAAGCCAAAGGAAGAAGAATTAGAGGGCAGAAGCCTGAGTAGCTAAGGAAGGAGAAGGCAAAGCATGGCTGAAGAAGAGTTGAAGTCAGAGACAGAAGAGAAAGAAGAGGAAGAAGATGCTAAAGGCCAGAGCAACCAAGGGCCAGAGAAGAGAAAGAAGAAATCAGAGAAGAAGAAAGAGCCAAGAAGGAAGACGGCCATCTGAGGCAATGAACAGAGGAAAGAAGAGAAAGAAGAATCAAGGAAGCACTGTAGCAAATAGACATTTAAGACATCTGATTTCCAAAATCAGACATCCATATTTTATTTTGAGCTTCTATATACATTGAGATTATCTTTCTTGATTTATAACTTTGATTCTTCATTGCATATTTAATCAAATTTGAAAGTTGTGTTCTTGGTTTTTGAACCCCAATTTGCTCCCTGTGTTCGACCTTGGATTTACATTTTTCAAGTAATAAAATTCATTTATTTTCAAAGCGATTTCGGCTATACTACGACGCATTTATTTTAAACCTGATTTCGCCTTGTAAACAACAGCTTAAGTGTCCACCTCTACAGTGCCAAGAGGGCACTATACTTCTTATTCTCTTCTTTCTCTTGGCTCTTCTTCTGCCTATCTTCTTCTTCACTTCACACACAGGGGAAAGGGCTCAAATTTTGGCTAAGTGTTAGCCAATGCACAGAAGAACAAAACCCCACTTCCCCCGCTCTCTCTCTCTTCCCCTTCTCTTTCTCAATGTCGAGTCATATGCTCGGGTAATCAGGTGTCAAGGATTCGCATACCCGAAACTAGGGCTACCGACGTGGGTAGTAGCCGACGTGTGGAGATGGGTTAGGTGGGTAGGAAAGTGCAGGTAAGGAGGACCTCACCGTCATGTTAGGAGGTGATAAGCACAATGTAGAAAAATAACTTAAGTGATGCTGCACTCCTCCCATGCCCGATGTGGGACTAAATTAGCCCTCCTCGTCGCATACGAATGCGGATGAAGCCTCGTCCAATTGAGGCAACTATTGAGGTTGAAGCCTGCAATCAAAGGCCTGGGAAGATGTCTGGAACGACTCCGCGCAACCTGGAGGTGGAGCCTGGGGCTTGCTTGGCCTAGAGAAAGCTTCAAGCGAGCTTGAACTCGCTCAATAATGGCAGCTAAAGCTGGCACTTGAAATACAAGAATACGGGATTCTCACCCCAGTTAAAAAGCTCAAGAGGGTCGTCGGTCGACGAGGAATGCAACGATGGTGGTCTTATGGTGTAGGAGTAGGTGTAGTGGCTGGACGGTGACAGGAACAGAAGCCGATGATGGGTATGTTCGAGGGCGGTCGTGAGAGCGTGAATGGTGAAATAAAGAGAGGGCTTTGGTTCGGGTGGATGTGGCGAGGGTGTAGAGGGTTTCGATGAGGAGAATGGAGGGGTGTAGTGGCAGAGATGCCTCGCTAGAGGCTCGGTCAGAAACGGAGAAGATGAGGGTGATTTGTGTTGTCGAGGGGCTTTTTTGGGTTTTTAGGGTGTAAAACTAACCTAAGATGCTAAACTAACTAAACTAACCCTAATCTAATAGACGAAGGGGTAGGATTAGCACCGGCATTGGCAGGCCGACGCCGTGGAAGAAGGTGCTCCGGTGAGGATGACGGAGGGAGAGGTGTCGGTGGGTACGACACAACATGGAAGAAGATGAGGAAGATGAATCCACCGCCGATATTGCAGATGGACGACGAGGGAGGTTGGAGAAGATCACCGGACGTTGAAAAGCTATTTGGCCGGAGAGGAGGGAGGAATTGAGGGTGGTTCCGGTCAAATTCGAGCGTGTGGAGGACGGGCAGGCCAAGGGGATCCTTATATAGGCTCCAGGGAATTGGTTTAACTTGGGAATCAAGCTTTGCGAGCTTGGAAAGCTCGCCGGAGAAGGAAACTCATATGATACCCGAATCTCTCATGCTTTCGCACGAGAGATTGAGAAGGTTATTGTCACAACCCAAACCCAGATCCCTACAGGACCCGAGACCGGCTCGCCTCAACTAATCCCAAGACCTAATTGTCCAACGAGAAATAACCAAATAACATGCATCAATCCACAACCACATAAGTACAGTAGCTAAGCAGTAAGAAAACGATAACAAAAGGAGAGATAGAACAGCAATTCTAGAATAATACATGCCTTCAAGAATAGGAAATACTGCCATCACAATAGAACTAGTACAGATAGAGAACATAACGGAAAGTGCTAAAAAGTATAACTACAGGAACTCACTACAACAAGCAGTAGAAACTATAGCTGGGCTTGACTAGGCCTAGCGTCCTCAACAACCGATGGCTTGGGCTGCTCAAATCCCTAACTTGTACAAAGTTATATAACTGGAGTCAGCTAACGCTAAGTAGAGTGGTGGTTAAACTTAAAATGCATTTACAGGTAGTTTAACATATTATTTTCCGATCCAAAATATCCTATAACAGATTCCTATGTAGAGATCTCTAATCAGGGCTCATCTCATTACTTAATCTTCTTATTCTCTGAAGGAACGATCTTGCTTGCAGTTTTCCTGTGATGTAGGATGCACACGTGGCACTCTCCTGGCCGGGAGAGTCCCTCCGTGGTAGTCCTACACCCGATCTACCACCCCGAGGTCACGGTCGTGACGTAGTGGTGACTACGGTGCACATGATAAGAGCACGGGTAGCTACCCCGCACTGGCACGCGGTCAGTCGTTTCCGCTAGTGGGTACGCCTCAACATACAACGGGGAACAGTATAGGGCCTTACCCTCCCAGAACGAAACAAGGGTCTCGCCTCTCAAGGGTCTCACCCCTCCTTAGTCTGCGTACCCTTGTCCGACTATCTTGGTTTGCCCAACGGGCTAACAAGAGTCGGTGTAGGGTGGCCATGCTTGACCCCAGGCCCCCTGGAGCGACTAGCTCCCCCCTACACTAAGTAGCTCACCTTGGTACTGACGAGTCGATTCTTCACTTTTAAAGTCGTTTGTTACATAAAATGACGCGTCATTTGTAGTTCTATGTGGTGGAAAAATCGACTAATCAATAATTAAAATAACCACTCGCAGAAGAGCGGGTCGTGTCCACAGGGAGGCAATAACGTATTTAAACTCGCACCGGTTAAAAACGTATGTTTACAATTAGTTTCGACGAGAATCGAGCCAAATCTTCCTTCAGATTAAGAAAGCATCAAGAGAACATGCTGAAATGGCAATTTTGAACAACTAACAGATATTTTTTGCAATGCAGCTTTAATAAAATATTAATAAAAGATGACAATGGCATAGAATGTAAATATTAATAGGGCTGACAGGGGATCTTCTTCCCCTTATCCATGTGCGATGAGGAAGGAACGGCCGGAGGCGTGAAGCTCGGAGGAAGCTCTTTAGATTGAGGGCTTCACAACGATGGCGACGACGAGTTGCGAGGTGGCCGGAGCCGATCGGACGGAGCTCCGGTGAAGGTAGGTTTCGATGGCTTTTGCAGCTGGCTGCACTTGCTGGAGGAGGCGCGGATGGGCGTGCGTGGGCGCTGCAGGCGGCGCGTGCGGAGGCTGCTGTTGCGGGCAATGAGGCCGCACGCACTGCTGGAGGCACGTTGACTGCAGGTGCTGGAGCTGCGCGGGTGACGGAGGCGCTGAAGGGGTGTGCACGCTGCGGTTCTGACGGAACGCTGACGTGAAGGAGGTGAGGCGTAGCAAGGGCATGCGCGAGTGCGGAAGTGGACGTGCTAGAGGAGATGAGGAGCACTGAGGGGAGCTGGTGGGCGTACTGCACGCTGGCAGGCGCAAAAGTGGACACACTGGAGGAGATGAGGCTCGCTAAGGGGAGCTGGTGGGCGTGCTGCACGCTGGCGGGCGCGCCGGCTGTGTGCGTGGCTGGAGGCGAGTTGCGAGGTGCGTGCATGGGCTGGTGCAGGGTGTTGGTGGTTGCTACTGCAGGCATGCAGCAGGGGCTGTGTAGGCTGGGGATGGCGCTGGAGGATGGAAGGCTTGTGCAACTGGAGGGATGCGGGCGTGAAGTGAGCGACCGGTTGCTGTTGTGTGTGGGGATGAAGCTTCAAACGTCCAGGAAACTTTCCGGACATCTTAACTGACGGAGGAGTGAGGTTGCAGTGGCTGCAATGGAGGTTGTTGGTGATGACGGTGAGGGTGGTGATGTTGATTCTAGGGAGGCACAGTGATGCAGACGAGATCCAGATGGTGGTGTGGCCTGTCACGCCACATGCCCACGGTGGTGGTGGAACGGATGAAAGCTCAACTCTCTGCACAGTGGTGGATCATTGGGATGGTGGCTTCCAGAGCTCGGCTGCCTCTTCCTCTTTTTGTAACCACCTGCATGGATTTTAATGAAGAGGCAGGAGCAGATCCACATTCTCCGCTCGTCCTTGATTGCAGGTTTTAGTGCGGCAGCTGGTGGCGTTGGAGCGGCAGCGGAAGGAAATGCAGCAGTTGCTGAAAGAAGAAGAATAAAAAATAATGTTAAAATATTATGGTTATTTATATACAAACCCTCAACTTTTATGTTAACTTAAATTAATGTATGCAATGCACCTAATTGGTTAACTAATTAAATGAATGCAATTCTAAGTTAATTCTAAATGCATTTAAATATGAATGTAATGCATGAATTATGTACTTAAATTAGAAATATGAATTAATCTATTTACATCCTAATTTATGCTAAATAAATGTTAAAATTAACTTAATGTCTAGGCATTTAAATACTTAAATAGCCCACAAATATGGGCTAATCAGGTACCACGTACACGAGGGCCAACAAGAGTCGACATAGAGTGGCCAAACCCACCCCGAGTCTCAACCCAAGGGCGACTAGCTCCCCTCTACACAACAAGGGATAGTTGCTCTCTTCGGTACCATGTACACAAAGGTCAGCTCACTTCCCTTAACGGCCACCCATGGGCGGAAATTCCAGAACCATCCGATTCTTTGGTACAGCAGTATTCCTTATCTCACTCTGCATTCCCCGTAGGGTTCGTACATGAACTTTTCTTTGTTCCATATCTGGTTTGTTACATACCGAATAGGCATCTCAGTTTCCACAGTACGAGTTTTTTTTCTTTCTATCAATAATATAGTTCATTACAGGTAGCTTATGATTTATTTAATCATCTACCTTTCTACACATGCGTCTTTTCTAGCCCTAGTGTTCATGTCATAACCTAGGGTTTACTTAAATAGCTGTATTCTAGAGCATGCGTTTATTTCTTCCTAGGATTCATCTCACATCCTAGGTTTCTTGGGATGTCTAGTATCTGTACCGACTTCTCGGGATAGGTTAGGTCATCTCCCACCTCGATGCTCTCATGGCTAACGACATGGCTGGGATCGGCGATATATCTCCTGAGGTTGGAAATGTGAAATACGTCGTGCAATCCAAAGAGCTGGGGAGGAAGGGCAAGCCGGTAAGTAACGGGTCCTACCCATAGACCTCAAAAGGCCCCACAAATCTCGGTGAAAGCTTCTTTCTCACCCCAAACCGTTGCAAGCCCTTCATGGGTGAAACACGGAGGAAAACGTGATCCCCCAACTCAAACTGTACCTCCCTATGCTTCAGATCAGCGTAGCTCTTCTGCCTGCCCGGACAGTACACAATTGTCGATGGATCTGCTCAATCACCTCCTGACTCTGGCGTATCAGCCAAGGACCAACCTCCCACTTGGTCCCCACCTCAACCCAACTCAAGGGAGCCATGCACTTCCTCCCGTACAGAGCCTCATATGGTGCCATGCCGATGCTCGAGAGGTAACTGTTGTTGTATGCGAATTCCACCATGGCCAAATGCTCCTCCCAGGAGCCTCTCCAGTCCAATGCGCACGCACGTAGAAGGTCCTCAGGGGTCTGAATGGTGCGCTCCAACTGTCCGTCTGTCTGGGGTTGATAAGCTGTACAGAATTTCAGACGAGTCCCCAAGGCCTTCTGAAATTTCGCCCAGAACTGGGAAGTGAAACGAGTGTCTCTGTCTGAAATAATCTCGCAGGGGATCCTGTGAAGGTGCACTACATCTCTGATGTATCGCTCTGCCAACTGTGTTGGTCCAAAAGTGACTCGGATTGGTAGGAATCATGCCATCTTTGTCAATCTGTCTATAATCACCCAGACTGCATCGTGTCCCCGCTGTGTCACAAGTAATCTCACTACCAGGTCTATAGTGACACTCTCCCACTTCCATTCTGGAACGGGAAGTGGCTGCATGGCCCTGCAGGCCTCTGGTGCTCGACCTTCACCTGCTGGCATATCAGACACTGCTGAATGAAATGACCAACATCTTGCTTCATGCCCCTCCACCAGAAAACACGTCATAGGTCGTGATACATTTTCGCGTTCCCGGGATGTATGGTAAATCTGGATCCATGTGCCTCAGTCAGGAGCTCCCTCAATAGCTCCTCATCTCTAGGAACGCACAAGCATCCCCTCATATGCAGGACCCCGTCAGTGAACGAGAACTCTCCTAAGCTCCCTGCCAATACTTGGTCTCGTTGTGCCCGTAGGTATGGGTCCATCATCTGTCCAATCTTGATGCAATCCATCAGCTCTGGTCGTGTCCGCCTCACCATTGTCACTGCCCCGCAGTACCCCTGTGACTCCTAGGGTTGCCAGCTGCTCAACTCCTCCATGAGTCTTCAACTCTGCACTCGTAAGCAAGCCAAGTAGGCAGGTGCCTTCCGGCTCAAGGCGTCAGCCACCACATTGGTCTTTCCTGGGTTGTAGGAGATGCTACAATCATAGTCCTTCAGGAGCTCCAACCAATGTCTCTACCTCATGTTGAGCTCCTTCTGGTCAAACAGGTATCTGAGGCTTTTATGGTCAGTGAAAATCTTGAATGTCTCTCCGTACAAGTAGTGCCTCCAGGTCTTTAGTGCAAGGACGACTGCTGCAGCTCTAAGTCACGGGTGGGGCAGTTATGCTCGTGGGGCTTCAGTTGCCGCGAAGCGTATGCGACAACGTGACCCTACTGCATGAGCACACCCCCTAATCCATGCAACGAAGCGTCTGTGTAGACGATGAATCCGCCACCACTGTCAGGGATGGTGAGTACAGGAGCTGAGGTCAACCTTTCCTTCAGCTCCTGAAAGCAAGACTCACATTCATCTGTCTAGGCAAAAGGTACGTCCTTCCAAGTCAATTGAGTCAAAGGACGTGCAATCTGTGAGAATTCTCGGATAAACCGTCTGTAGTAACCAACCAATCCCAAAAAATTGCAAATCTCTGTCACCATACGTGGTCTCTCCCACCTGAGCACTGCCTCCACCTTGGCGGGATCCACAGCCAACCCATCCTCTGAGATCACATGGCCTAGGAAGTGACCTGTCTCAACCAGAACTCACACTTGTTGTACTTGGCGTACAACCTGTGCTGTCGCAAGGTATCCAAGACCATGTGAAGATGCTACTCGTGCTGTGTCTGATCCAGAGAGTAAATAAGTACGTCATCAATGAATACAACCACGAACTGATCCATATATGGCTGGAAGACACGGTTCATCAGGTCCATGAAAGCGGCAGGGGCGTTGGTCAACCCAAACGACATGACCAAGAACTCGTAGTGGCCATACCGCGTGCGAAAGGCTATCTTGGAGAGGTCGGTCTCCCTAATCCTTAGCTGATGGTAGCCTGACGTCAAATCTATCTTGGAGAATACAGTGGCATCTCTCATCTGGTCGAAGAGGTCACCTATGCATGGAAAAGGGTATTTGTTCTTGACGGTGACCCAGTTCAGCTGTCTGCAGTCGATGCACAGCCGAAGAGTACCATCCTTCTTTTTCACAAACAAGACGAGGGCTCCCCACGGGGAGGCACTGGGCTTCACGAAGTCCTTCTCTAACAGGTCCTGTAGCTGTGACTTGAGCTCGTGCAGCTCAAGCAAAGCCATCCGGTACAAGGCAGTAGAAATGGGGTCGGTCCTCGGTACCAGTGCGATCTCAAATTTGATCAAATGCTCAGGTGGCAGTCCTGGCAGCTCCTCTAGAAAGACGTCGGGGTACTCACAAACCCTCGGAATACACTGTATGCTGACAACGGGGTCGGGCTCTGCTAGGACGCAAGCAAGGAAGCCCTCGCATCCCTAGTTCAGTAGCTTCGCTACCTGAAGTGTGGAGATGCATCGGAAACCTCCGACTACTGGCTGGCCATGGAACTCGAAGGGAGGTGATAGCAAAATACGCGTGATTTGTAAAAGCGGGTTTTTAACGTCGTTGTAACACACGAATCCGCTTTCGCTTTTAAATTTATATCCTAGATAGGGGAGTATCTAGGGTCGTCCAAGGAGGCCAATTGTTTGCAAAATTAATCCTCTTGCTTACAAATAGATCTCAACTTTCTTTTTGGTATTTCAAATATGTAATTTTTTTGTTTTGAAAAGACGGGGGCAAAATGCGAATTATAACGGAAAGTACTAACACCTACAATCGCTTAACTAAAACTTAAAAGATAGAAATATCTTCTTCCTAAGCTCACTCTAGGAAAGTGGAGGCCTAGAGTAATTAGGAAGAAGAGGTGAAACAAGTGCTAGAACCAAAAGTAACAATTGCAATAAAAAGCTAAAAGAAGGCAATTTAATTAACTAGAATTAGTGTTCTTTTCAAGGACAAGTAGAGGAATGCTTCTACTAAAATAAAAAAAAATCTAAAAGCAAGAAAAGAAACACAAATCCTCTTGCAAAAATGGTGAAGAAGGGAGTCTTCTTGCTCCAAGCCTAGCTACTCCTTGGCTTGAAAAGAGGGCCTCCTTCTTCTCCGTCCTTGAGAGCTCCTCCAAGGTGGAAGCTACCACCTTCAATGCTCTCCTCCAAGGGGGGGGGCGTGCACCACCCTCAAGAGATCCTCCAAGATGGCGTGGACCACCTTCAAAATCTCCTCCAAAGATCTTCCTTTCCTGGCTTCTCCTTTGGCTAGCGTGACCCAAGAGAGAAGGGAAGAGGGGAAGGCACCAAGGGGACAAAATATCCCCTTAATCTTCTTCTTCTCTCTTGGACGTGGGCTTCTAGGTGGAATATGAGAGTGAATTTGCTAACCAAGGATGCCTTGAATGGTGGTGGGTAGTGGTCTTTTTATAGGGTAGGATGGGGGGTTAAGGTGCCCCTTGAAATGGAGGGCTAGGATGGAAGGATGGAGGTGGTTGGTGATCCTATGGCCAAGGGTATTTGGCGCCAACCCAAGGGGTGTTAAAGGGGGTGGTTATGGTGGTGTTGGTGGCTTTTGGTGGTGGAGAGACACCACCATTTTGGCGCCAACCTAGGGTCTTCTAGAAGGGGGGTTAGGCGGATGGTGGAGATGGATTTAAGGAGAGGTGTATGGTGGAGATGAAGGGGGTTTTTGGAGGGAAAAGTGGCACCATCAAGGGGGTGGTTAGGGTGGTTTTGGTGACACTTTTAGGTGTCTTTTTGAGGTGGTGGTTAGGCTAGGTTGGCGCCAAGTAGGTGGAGCTTAGGTGGAGCTAGTAGGTGGAGTTGTTCGGTAGGGTTTTTGGGTGGTACAAGCCAAGGAAGTTGGAGCATAGCTAAGATAAGCTAAGCTAAGATAAAGGAGGAGTAGAGAAAGAGGTGTTGGAGCTAGAGTTTCGAGGGAGGAGCTGAGGATGAGAAGTCTGGAGCTGAAACTGGAGCTGGCTGCTGCTGAAGAGGCTGGCATGGGGCTACTCTACCTGGCTTAGCTTGCTAGTTCTTTGCTAGTTGCCAAGCCAAGCTAAAGTGAGCTAACTTCTACCATAATGAGCTGAGGTGAGCTAGGTCTGGTGCTCCCAAGGAGGATCAAGCTGGTTGAGGCAGTTAAGGTAGCTTAGCTCAACTGAGTTGAGCTAAGCTGAATCCCTGGGAGCTGGACTTGAGCTTCCTGAGCTGAGATGAGTTCTTCTTCATCTGGCTGGAGTTGAGTGGAGCTGGATGTAGCTGGGTCTGAGCTGGGGTGAACTCTTGTCAACTCAGCTGAGCTAGCTAAAGCTCCCTGTGGACTAGTGGGGGCTGAGATGAGCTAGACTCAACTAAGTTGAGTTGGATCTGAGCTGACTTGAGCTAGGGTGAGCTAAGATGAACTCTCTCGAGCTGCCATTCAGCTGAGATTAGTTGAATGGAGCTAGGATGAGCTAACCCTAGTTCAAGTGAGCTAGGTTGCAGCTGTGGTGAGCTGGATCAAGCTGAGTTCCAGCTAGCCTGAGCTTCTCCTTCACCATTTGCCTTCTTGAGTGCTAGGGTTTTAGGGATCTGCATATCTGCTCATCCCTAACACTCACAAAAACATATCAAAAAAGACAATAAAAAATGCAATGCATGCCTAACCTAATTTATGCCTAAATGCAGCCCAAAAACAGTTTGCGGAGTAAAATCCTAAGAGCTAGGTTTATTTTAATGCATAAGAATGATGATAAACTGACATTTATCAGGAGGCAACCATAGAAGATCAAGGGCCAAGATGGTGTGAATCCACACTTCAAACAACAAATCCGACCTCACGGATGGATTCGGATCGACGATCACAGCCTAACGGCGCAAAAATCGACTCAATCCGACAACCATGGCACCATCTACATCATCCAGAAGATGGATGGCCAAGATGGCACCACGTGGCTCCATCTCGACCGCCCAAACTGGCCCAGTTGATCTTGAAGACCACCGCGCGTTAGATCTAGATCGCACAATCACGATCCAACGGCCATGGACAGCCACTCCTTAACTCATCCGCTCGACAATTTCCCCTCCGTAGCGCAGTGGATGGAGGCCTTATCGCGAGCGGGCGGCGCCCGTTCGAATCCCAAAGAGCGGGCGAGCGGTGCAGGCAAGCGGGCGCGATTGACCGCTCGATCGCAATCAAGCGGTCACATGTGCGCAATTGCACTCACGTCAAATCGCACACTGTGCCTCACGCAAGATCAGACGCAGGCGGGCACACAGAGGAGGTGGGCGGAGGCGTGAGATAAGCCGTCCGATCGTGAGATCAGCTGAACGTGAACGCACGTTACACGCGCGAGCAGGCGAGCGAGCGCGCATGCTCCGCCACACGCTGCCCACTATGGGGCTTTAGCGACGGTTTTACCCGTCACTAAAGACACCTTATTTAATGTTTTGAGATTTAAGTGACCAAATTTCCCTCACTCGTTGCAACTATAAAAGGAGACCTCCTTCATACGAAATTCTCATCCCTTCCTTCTCTTCTCTCCCTCTCCAAAGCTCAAGGGAAGCTTGTCCTACACCCGGGATGCTTCTCACGAGATAAAGTCAAATTTTCATCCCCCTCTCGGAAGTAGATCCCGCGACGACGACGACGTGCTATTCCGTTCCCGTTCTTCCCTCTTCGTTCTCCTTCATCCTGCACCGTCCTCCTTCATCCAGGTGTCGTCCCATCCGGCTCATCCTCCAAGCGACCGTCGAGGAGGATATCTCTCTCCCCATTCCTTTTACTACTTTCTAGAGTAGATTTACTACTTTCTAGTGTAATCATTTTCCCGCTTTCTAGTCGTAATGTTTAGTGTAACGAACAATCCTTCTGATAATGAATTCCTTGTTCATTCTACATCTCTTTTTGATTTTTGTTTGTAATATTCTCTCTCTCTCTTCTATTTAGTGTAAATAGATAGATAGTTTCTAGTCAATTAAATTACTTCGTGACAAATAAAACAAACGAGTATTTTTAAATCAAACGTCTGCCTCCCTGAGTTCAACCCGGGATTTCTATTCCGGTATAAATTTTATTTGTTGAACATGAGTTCTTCGCTTTCAAACTACAACGATAGGTTTTCAAAACCAAACACATTAGTGTAGCAACCCGAACGTTCAACAATCACACCAAAATCCTCCATCGAGATCATGATCAGGTTAATCTGAAGACTGTGTCCCCCTATCATGACCTCACAGTCAGTGAAAACCTCCTCAGCAACAAACACCTGCCCACCTAGTCCTCTAATCAGGAAGGGCTCCTCTAAGAGTACACTACTCAACCCCATGCTGATAGTAAACTCCGCAAAAACAAACGAATGTGTGGCACCAGAATCAAAAAGCATGTAAATGAGCTTGCTGGAAATAGTAACCATACCTGCCACTACGAAACCTGAAGCTCTAGCATCTCCATGAGTCAGGGCGTTAATATGCCCCTCAACCCTCAGTACAAAAGAAGCAACCGTGATCTGGGTCAGGTGGGAGACAGCGGGCTGGTACCCTCCTTGCAACTGCTGTCCTCCACCTCGAGCCTGGTAACCGCGGCTGCCAGATTGGCCTTCAATGCTCGGTGCTGGGAGCATCGACTGCACTCCAGTCCTAGATAGACAATTCCTCCGTATGTGGCCTGGATGGCCACACTGATAGCAGAAGGGTATACGACCTCCTCCCTCTGTCTACTGTTGTTGAACGTACGAGTTGCTATGCTAACGTGTTTGGTTATTAAAACCTTGTCGTTGTAGCTTAAAAGCGAAGAACTCGTGTTCAACAAATAAAATTTATATCGAAATTGAAATTTCGAGTCGAATACAGGGAAGCTACGACGATCTATATTCACAATTATATTTTTTTAGAATTTTTTCTTGAAAAGCGAGGCGATGTAATTACAATGAAGCTATAACTACAATCAGACTAAAAAGGGAGAGAGAGAGAGAGAACATGCATTCAATAATTCAAAATGTTTATACAATAAAACCAAATAAGAATTACACTAGAAAGCAAGAAATCAACTACACTAGAAAGTAGGAAAATTCTACACTAGAAAGCTGTAAAGAAGAATGGGAGAGAGAAGTTATCCACCTCGACGATCGCTTGGATGACGAGCCGGATGAGACGACGCCTGGACGAAGGAGGACGGAGCAGGACGAAGGAGGACAAAGCAGAAGAATGGGAACGGGGCAGCACGTCGTCGTCGTCGCGGGATCCACTTCCGAACAGGGACGAAAATTTTAACTTTATCTCGCGAGGAGCATCTTGGGTGTGGGACAAGCTTCTCTTGAGCTTTGGAGAGGTAGAGAAGAGAAGGAAGATATGAGAATTTCATGTGGAGGGGGTCTCCTTTTATAGTTGCAAGGAGTGGGGGCAATTTGGTCATTACATCTTTAAAAACATTAATTCAAGACCTTTAGTGACGGATAAAACCGTCGCTAAAGGTATGAACGTGGGCGTAGTGGGTGGCGTGCACGCGCCCGTTCACTTGCCCGAGCACGCAACACACGTGCACGTCCAGACGATCTCAGCCGTCCGATTGCGAGATCGGACAACTTAAATCACGCCTTCACCCACTTCGCTGTGCGCCCGCCCGTGTACAATCTAGCATCTTCACCGCGCGTGGACACTATCGGGCGCGCGCTGCCGTTGGATCGCGATCTGACGCTCCACGTGCCTGCTCGCCCTCGCCTGATTTGAGGCTCGCGGGGGCTCGAACCCGCGACCTCTCCTTCACCCGCAGCGTCGTCTCCACTACGCTACGCAGTCGAGAAGGTCACGCAGACGATTTAAGGCGCCGCATCCACAGCCGTTGGATCTTGATCCAATGGTGGGGGAAGGGTGGATGCAGGGGCTTCAGCGGTTGCGTGCGGGCGATTGGGCAGTCGAGATGGCGCCACGTGGCACCATCTTGGCCGTCCATCTTCTGGATGATGTAGATGGTGCCACGGGTGTCGGATTGACTCAATTTTTGCGTCATTAGGTGACAATCGTCGATCCGAATCCATCCATGCGATCGGATTTGTCGTTTGAAGTGCAGATTTACACCATCTTAGCCCTTGAACTTCTAGGATTCCCCGGTCACTATCTGATGCTACAGATACTTGATTAGGGCGATCTTGGAGTCGTTGAACTCCAATCGTCGCCCTGATCACATCTGTACGGTTGGATCTTCAATCCGAGGCCCCGATAAAAAGTTTTCCCTATCCAAGCACATAAAAGGAGACAATTAACCTCCATTTTATTTAAACTACTCTAAATGCAAGATGATGCATGTTATGCAATATTTATAGCATGCAATGCAATCCTATGCTTAAGAACATGCATAAATAGACATCTTAAGTAGTGTAAACGTGTTTACATCATACCCCCATGCCTATCTTTTGCTAGTCCCTACCAAAAACTATACGCTATTTATAAAAGAATCAGGTTGGATTATTTGGGCTTGAGTTATTTTCAATCATTAAGAAAATGTCTACCTAGGATCTGAACTTTCAAAGACACAACAGTGCCCGAGTATCTGCCAAAATGCAGACCACCTCAAGCCCTCACCTTATTAAAAAAAAAATTCTTTTTCTCTTTTTCCCCTTTTCAAATTTTTTTGGATTTTCAAGATTTAGGGTTTAAGAGTGGCTTTCTACGACCATTCAACTCACCCAAGATTTGATGAGAAACTTAAGTTCTAAGCATCTTATTGTGAATGTGATAGGCTCGTTGACCGGCAATTAAAACAGACTTCGGATTTCTATGCCTCTAGGTGATCTAAAAAGAATTCTGCCGGTAGCTTTCTCCCTACTTTTTTTTTTTTACGGGGTCAACACAAGGGTGAATCCAGTGTATATCTCCCCGATTTATTCTACTTCTCCGCTTCTTCCTAAGTGTTTTTGGAATTTTCAGTGCATTTATTGAGCTGGGTTCTGGACAACCGGTCGATTAGCTATTACCACCAACAACTTGCCAACCATACTCGTGTGGGAAGTGTGGTTTATTTCTTTTTTCCTTTTCTCCTTTTCTTTTTGATATTTTTTCTTTTTTTTTTTAAGTAGGTGACTTCCTCGGTCTAAGATTTACCTAAAGGCAGCAAAAAGAGAAAGGTCCAGTGACTGGACTGTGGACAACCTACCTATGGGCTGTTACCCACGATAACTTGCCAGCCATATCACCCTAGAAGGCTCATTAGCTACCCAATTTCCGTTAGAATCGTCGAACAACGAGTCAGTGCAAAGAAAGTGTGTAGATGCTTAAAACTCAAAAATTCCCTCAAATCAGATGGTGGGTTGATAAGTCATGTACTTATCACCTAAACTTATTTATTTCAATTACGATAGAATTAAGATGGCGAGGACTCGAAAGACAAATCCACATTTTAGTGGATACACGAGCTAATTAAATCCAAAGACCTGAAGGGTCTTTGTGTTCAGATCCTAATGTAAAATTTCCTAAGATTGAAAAGTCCTAATGTCCAACTAATCCTTCCTAATTTTGATTTTTTTTATGTATAAATAAGAAGAGAAAAACAATTTACATGAATTTCACAAAGCTGATCAAATGATTCAAAAATGAATCCACCCCCCCATGCCTAGTTGATGCAATGTCCTCATTGAAAAAGAGACATGAAAGAAAGGGTAGAATATGAAAGATGTCACCTGAATATGAAGCTCGTATCAGCCTTGTGTCATATGTACAACTGCTGAGTTTAATGCCACAAGCTAGGCGAAGTCCAGCCAAAGAAGTCACAAAATGGCTAAAGCAACTGTGTCTGAGACAGGTTCTGGAAGAATACGGTCAATAACAGGCTTCAGACGTTGACCGTTGACTTTAAATTTTTATCCGTCTTTGGGTCAGAAATCTGAATGGCTCCATTTGGAAAAATCTAGTCAATTATGAATGGGCCATTCCATTTAGATCTAATTTGCCAGGAAAGAGCTCAAGTTTAGAATCGAATAACCAGACCTTCTGGTTCGGCTCAAAGCTCTTACGGGAAATCAGTTGATCATGTAGAGCTTTGGTCCAAGCCTTGTAGATCTTGGCATTCTCATAAGCATCATTTCTAAGCTCCTCCAACTCAGATAGTTGGAGTTTCCTGGTCTTCCCAGCTAAATTCATATCTAAATTGCATTGTTTGATCGCCCAGAATGCCCTGTGTTCAATCTCTACGGGTAGATGGCATGCCTTTCAATACACCAAACGGAATGAAGACATGCCAATGAGCGTTTTATATGCCGTACGGTAGGCCCAAAGAGCGTCCTCAAGCTTTTGAGTCCAATCCTTGCGATCAGACCTAACCGTTTTCTGCAGAATGTTCTTGATCTCTCGATTGGAGATCTCAGCTTGTCCATTCGTCTGGGGATGGTAAGGTGTGGAAATTCGATCATTAACCCCGTATTTGGCCAATAAATTCAGGAATTGGGCATTAGTAAAATGAGTGCCACCATCATTGTTGATAGCCCTCGGAATCCCGAACCTACTGAAGATATTCTTCTTGACAAAATCAATGACCACCTTATGGTCATTGGTTCAGGTGGGAATCGCCTCAATCCATTTAGACACATAATCAACAGCAACAAGAACATACTGATGTCCAAATGAAGGGATAAAGGGTCCCATGAAATCGATGCCCCAAACATCAAAAATTTCGATGGGAAGAATTGGGTTTAGGGGCATCATATCTCTCTTAGTTATGCTCCCGAGTGCCTGACATCGAGAACATGACCTTGAGAAATCCTGGGCATCCTTGAATAAAGACGGCCAATAGAAGCCAGATTGCAAGATTTTTGCAGCCGTCTTTTTCCCATAGAAATGTCCACCACACCCAGATGCATGGCAGAACTCAAGTATACTGTTGAATTCATTCTCCGGTATACATCGGCGAATAATCTGATCAGAGCCAATGCGATACAGTTCAGGGTCCTCCCAGAAGTAGTATTTGGCCTCAGATTTAAGTCTATCCCGTTGTTGCTTGGTCCAATCCTAGGGGATTTGACCAACGGCCAAATAATTAACAATGTCAGCAAACCATGGGGTGTGGACACCTAAAACTGTAAGAATAGTTTCGTCTAGAAAAGTGTCAACAATCGGAATGTCCGAACGAGAGGAATCACCACATTTTGTACCCTGATTTCATCCTTGATTTCAAGATCAAATTTTTGAAGCAGAAGAATCCAACGAATAAGCTGGGGTTTAGCATCCTTTTTGGCCAAGAGATGTCTCAAGGTCGAGTGGTCGGTATAGATGATAACATGAGACCTTAACAAATAAGCCCTGAATTTTTCCAAAGCGAACACTACATCTAGTAATTCTTTTTCAATAACAGTGTAATTCCTCTGGGCTTCATCCAGAGCTTTACTAGCGTAGTAGATGACAGAGGGCTTTCTATCAATTTTCTGACCCAGGAAAGCTCCGACCGTGTAATCAGAAGCGTTGGTCATGATCTCAAAAGGGGCTGTCCAAATTGGTGGTTGCAAAACTGGAGCACATGTGACTGCCGTTTTCAGGAAATCAAATGCCTTTCGGCATGATTCGTCAAAAACAAACGGTGTTTCTTTGACAAGAAGATTGCTCAAAGGATGAGCAACCTTCAAGAAATCCTTGATGAATCTTCGATAAAATCCCACATGGCCAAGAAATGATCGGATTTGTTTAACAGATGTAGGAGGAGGAAGTTTAGCGATAGCATCAACCTTAGCTTTATCCACTTCAATTCCCCATTCAAAGATTACATGACCCAAAACGATGCCTTCTTTGGTCATGAAATGACTCTTTTCCTAGCTAAGGACCAATCATGTTTTGATACATCGCTTAAGAATCATTTCCAGATTAGCCAAACAAGAGTCAAATGATTCTCCGAAAATAGAGAAATCATCCATGAATACTTCCAACAACTCTCCCACCATGTCAGAAAATATGGCTACCATACACCTTTGAAAAGTCACAGGTGCATTCATAACCCGAAAGGCATCCTACGAAAAGCAAAGGTTTCGTAGGGACAGGTGAAAGTAGTTTTTTTTCTCCTGATCCTTGGGATGGATAGGAACTTGGTTGTATCCCAAGTAGCCATCAAGAAAACAAAAGTACTTCTGCCCGGCTAATTTTTCCAAGATTTGATCGATGAAGAGCAGGGGAAAATGATCCTTTTTAGTGGTTGTGTTCAGCTTCCTATAATCAATACAAACCGTCCAAGAGGAAGCTAAACAAGTTGTGACAGATTCTCCTCTCTCGTTAGTCACAACAGTAATCCCGACTTTCTTCGGAACAATCTGTACGGGACTTACCCAGGGACTATCAGAGATTGAATAAATAATTCCTGCATCGAGCCACTTGATTTCCTTTTTGACCACTTCTCGTATATTTGGATTCAATCTCCTCTGCATCTAGCGAGAAGGGTGGGATCCATCTTCCAAGAATATTCTATGATTACAATAAGATGGCTCGATCCCCCTGAGGTCATGAATGGTCCAACCAATTGCCTCCTTATGTTCCTTTAGGACCTTGATCAATTTAATCTCTTGCTCCTTTGTCAATTTAGCACTAATAATCACAGGGAGTGTCTTCTGAGGTCCTAAAAATTGATATTTCAAATTCTCAGGCAATGGTTTCAATTCAAGCTGAGGCAGGTTGATGATTGATGGTAGGGTAGATGCTGAAGATTCAACAAGAGGAAGAGGTTGTGAGTAAACAAAATCAATAACCTCTTCAGAAGATGGCAGGTCAGCCATAAAGGGTTGCGGGTCGAATTCGTCATCCAAGGAGGAACTTTCGATTGAAGAAACCATCAAACAAGTTTCAATGTTTTCATTATCCTCATCAAGTTCCTCAATAAATCCACAATCCTCAAATTTGTTGATCACCTTAAAAATATCCAATTTCATTCGTTGATCCCCAAAGGCGATTTCCATGCTACTGCCTTCATAATTAATGTTGGCCTTAGCGGTAGCCAGGAACGGACGCCCCAGAATGATGGGCGTGTTCCTCATATTATCAGGTACATCTATGTCAAGGACAAGGAAAGCCACAGGAAAATAGAAATCCTTGACCTTAACCATAACATATTCAATAACGCCTCGCGAGTTTGTGACCGAGTAGTCCGCTAACTGTAGTGTTACTAAAGTTGGCTGAAGTTCACCTAACCCAAACTTCTCGTAAAGAGAAGTCGGAATTAAGTTGATGGATGCACCCAGATCCAAAAGTGCTCTATCAAATGTGTAATTTTCGATGATGCAAGAAATCAACGAAGCACCAGGATCTCTCTTTTTATGAGGTAGGTAGTTCAGGATAACAGAAGTAGCCTGCTCGGAGAGTACCACCTTCCTCGGAACAGATTCTCTCGACTTACACTTTTGTATACATAAATCCTTTAAAAATCTTGCGCAAGCTGGTATGTGCTTGATAGCCTCAAAGAGTGGGATATTAATCTCAACATTCTTAAATAGATTCAGAAGCTCCTCATTGCTATCAACAAACTTCTTCTTTGATTTGGTTAAGGCTTCAGGAAAAGGAACATGAGTCAGATCTTTGGAATCAGGTTCCTGACCCTTGATTTCACTTCCATAATTCTCCTCTCTCTCCTCAGGTTCTTCAGGATTCAAAAGATCAAAATAGTATGGTTGTGGATCCTGAGTCTGCTTACCACTCCTCAAAGTGACAGAATTTGCAGATGCATAAGAATTTGGGTCTTGGGGAGGGTTAGGAAAGATTGGAGGGGCTTGATTAATCATGAATTGTTGATTTTCAGAAGAAGAAGAAGAAGAGGACGAGGAACCTTGCTCAATCACCTGAGCATGTGCGTGTGGGTCCCTCTAATTTCCGTACCCATGGGCTTGGTTGCCCGAATTCATAATATTTCGCGGGTTGGGTACGGGTTGGGATGGTAGAGATCCGGGTTGACGAGAGTTAGCAATGACCCCGAACTGCAAGTTGTCCAGCAAAGTTTTCATTTGCTGCATGAGCTGGAGCATGGATCCTTGCATCTCTACCATTTGACGGTTCAAATTAGCCAGCCCTGCGGGTTGACGGGCATTCCAAGCTAGCTGATTGACCTGATTTGGAGGAAACTGAGTATATACTTGACCCTGACCCATTGGTCGTTGCGGAGCATAGTTGCCGGGTCGAAATCGGGTCTATTGCCCCAGGTTTTTCCAAGAGAAGTTAGGGTGGTTTCTCTAACCTGGATTATAGGCATTAGAGTAGGGGTTGGATCTAACATTCTCCTGTACAGCACAGACATCCTCATAAGGTGAGGATGGAGAGAAAGAAAGGGAAGGATCAGAAAAACTGGGATCAATGACCCCAGTTTGGAACCCGTGGGGTTCCGAAAAATGCTGACTCACAGGTTGAGTCGCATTGAGTTGATTCACGAACTCCCGTCCAGAAGGAGCTCGTGAAGAATGGAATCCCGAATTTTGGGATTGAGTGGATCAAGAGTTGTTCATAGAATTGCCAGCCATCCACTCTTCCATTCTCTTAGCAACCAAGTCCACCTTATCGAGTTTGTTACAAATCAATTCCATATCAAATGAATGAGAGTCATGGACTTCATTGACATTGGATCTGAGCTGCTGGGACCAGTTAAATGTATCCATGGAGGCATGATTGATTGAATTCTCACTCATTTTCTCAAATAAATCATGTGCACTATCTGCATCTTTATTAAGGAAATTGCCTCGAGAAGCATCCACATGATTTCTGAGTTGCTCAGTCAACCCATGATAGAAGATCTGCACGAGTTGCCATTTCAACACCTCGTGGTGTGGACACCTCCGCAATAAGTCCTGGAATAGCTCCCAGGCCACATGAAACTACTCCCCCGGCCGCTGGGTAAAGGTAGTGATTGCCCGTCTCAAAGCATTGGTACGTCCGACTGGGAAGAATTTCTTCAGAAAGGTCGATTTCAACTCATTCCAAGTTGTAATTGGTCTTCCTATTGTCCTATACCAATGCGCAGCCTTATCCCTAAGAGAGTCGGGGAAGAGCCTCATGATCATTTGCTCCTCGTTTACGTTTCGAGCCTTGGTGGTCTGGACCAAAGTGGTCAAGTCTTCCAAGTGCTGAAACGGATCTTCGGAGCCAAGCCCATGATAATGTTTAATCAGGCTTAACACCTGGGGCTTGATTTCTACTATACCGGCTGGAATCTGGACACTGGGACGTTCCCCGTAATTTGAAGGATCATAAAAATCCTTCAAGGGCTGAGCACCCTGCATTCTCTGGAACCATTCCTGCATTCTCTGCATTTGTTCCAGCTGCCTTCGAAATTCTTCCTGTGGATTTCCAAGCAGAGGAGGCTATTGGTCGACCATGGGATCAATTTGACTAAAATCCAACTTGCGCCTCCTAGAATACTCTAATGGTCCTTCCAATCGGGGATTCAATGACCGTCTTCCCAGCATAAACTAGGAGAAGGTCGGAAGGACTGGGGATAGGGACCCTACAGCACAACAAAACAAGGTTATCCTTAAGTGGGGTAGCCTAAGGATCTACTGACTCCCAAAACCTACCTTAAGATTGTAAATGATTTACTCTACTTGCGTCTGTTTAATCCAACCAGTTAGAAGGAGGGACTGGGGAGAAGGTTCTTCCTTCAGCTTTCGCCTCCGGTTCCTAGTGTACCCCCCAGTCGCGGTTGTTTGACGCTACTCCCCTAGCTAGACATCAGATTAATCAGTATAAGTAGGTTAATCAAAGGCAATCTCAAACTAGGCCCTAAAGAGCGAATCAGACCTTAAGGCTAACGTCTACTCAATTTTATTAAGGCCTGGGATTGTGGTACTTATGGAATGTGATGGGCCCTTAAAATGGGTTGTGCCCTTAATGATTAATTGAGATTTGTGTAAGTGCATGCACAACCAGGGTTTTCAAGCAAGATTATTTGTGATGCGTGAATTTTAATGTTCAAATCTTGCTTAAGTAGCTTTTAGGGTTTCAAATTAGGTGGATTGCAATCAAGTTTCTAGGCAAACCAAGTTGTCAAACACGGGTGAAGATTGTTTTCCTTTAAAACCAAAAAGAAAGTGGAGTGCTTGGAATAGACCTAAATTGAAAACCCTAAGGAGGAACTACTTGATGAGTTGATTTTAAGTAGAGTGGTGCAGCCCAAACAACTCAAACAAGTAGCCACAAATGCACCACTAACTTAGGCACTCAAAGATGGTTAACCTAGAATGATTTCTACTCTTTTATGTGTTGCTTTGTGTGTACCGGTTCCACAGATCAGAACCTGGTTGAGTAGAAACAAATCAATTTGATTAAGTGTCTTGAATGTGGGTGTATGTTGTGTGTTTGTTAAAAAATTACCCCACAAGATTATCTTTTTGTTATTTTTTTTTTATATAAATGAGGGTGGAATGAATGTGAGTGAGAATCCAAATAACCAAACTATTCCTAGGATTTATGCAAACACCTAGGTTAATTGGAATTTGGATTTAATGTGGCGAATGAAATCTATGGAGGGGGGAAGAATGGGGAGCACATATAGTTGTCTTCAACTGCACTTTACTCCAGTCTACCGCTTGATGATTCCTTGATGGAGGTCTCTGCAAAATAATAGACACAAGAGAAAGAAAGTTAGAAAAAAATAAAGTGCAAGAAATGCGAAAAGAAGATCAGAAATCATTGCCTCCCCAGCAACGGCGCCAAAATGTTGAACGTACGAGTTTCTATGCTAACGTGTTTGGTTTTTAAAACCTTGTCGTTGTAGCTTGAAAGCGAAGAACTCGTGTTCAACAAATAAAATTTATGCCGAAATTGAAATTCCGAGTCGAACACAGGGAGGCTACGACGATCTATATTCGCAATTATATTTTTTTTAGAATTTTTTCTTGAAAAGAGAGGCGATGTAATTACAATAAAGCTATAACTACAATCAGACTAAAAAGGGAGAGAGAGAGAGAGAGAACATGCATTCAATAATTCAAAATGTTTATACAATAAAACCAAATAAGAATTACACTAGAAAGCGGAAAATCAACTACACTAGAAAGTAGGAAAATTCTACACTAGAAAGCTGTAAAGAAGAATGGGAGAGAGAAGTTATCCTCCTCGACGATCGCTTGGACGACGAGCCGGAAGGGACGACGCCTGGACGAAGGAGGACGGAGCAGGACGAAGGAGGACGAAGCAGAAGAACGGGAACGGGGCAGCACGTCGTCGTCGTCGTGGGATCCACTTCCAAATGGGGACGAAAATCTTGACTTTATCTCATGAGGAGCATCCCGGGTGTGGGACAAGCTTCTCTTGAGCTTTGGAGAGGTAGAGAAGAGAAGGAAAGGATGAGAATTTCGTGTAGAGGGGGTCTTGACAGAGAGCCATTTTCGCGCATTTGAAAGTCGTAGAAAATCGTAGTATAGTCGCGCAAAAACGTTCGTCAAAAATATTGTTTTGTAAAATAACGAGACTTGAGTCCCGGTCGTTCGTCTCTGGGAGGCATGTTTCTGTTTTTAAAATCGATCTTAAAGCCGCTCTACTTAGTATTCTGGTGCGCAATATATAGGCGGTTAAAGAACATGTACTTAAATCACGCAAATAAAATAATCATTCAGCTCATGGTGATTTCAAACACATAAAGAGAGAGATATATATATATAAATGCATTTTTCATTCATTCATTGGGGAGAGTTGTTTGTACAGGAAATCTAGAGGAAAGCTTATACAGGAATGCTTTAAATTAAACCTAGCTACCAGAAAACGATTGCATACAAGAATAGACAGGGGGATTTCACATGCATCATTGGGGGAGAAGTAAGACTACTCTACTAAGCAGTAAATGAAAGCAATAAAAATTATGAAGAGCATGATCTAGAGCTAAAAGAATAGAGGGCATTCAGGGGTGGTCCCCGATGGCCTTGGAGTGGTCGAGAGGAGAATGAGGGGCGGCCAATGTAGCTTAGGCCGACCCTTGGAGAGAGGTAGGGTTGATCCAGCATCCCAGCATGGTGTCCTCCATGGTGGTGGTAGTGAGCTCGTGGAGGTGGAGTGACTATGGCGTGAATGGCACCAATGGAGTGCAATTGCCAAAGAAGTGAATGGGTGCAAATGGCCACCCAAGGGGTCTTTTTATAGACCTAAGGGAAGCTCTCTAGAGAATTATGGAATTCTCTAGAGAGGCTTATGGGGGGAGCTCATGGGAGAGTGAGAGAGAGAGGGTGGAAGGTGGTTTTTAGATCCACCAAATGTGGATCTAAAAATTGAATGGCTCTTGCTTGCTATTTTTACCAACCAAGGCAACCACACATGGTAGAGAGTTCTAGAGAACTCTAGGCTAGATATTTTCCTGTGGATGGTGTGTGTGGGTGTGTGTGGGTGTGTGTGGGTCGAAACTTAGGTGGCTAGGTTGATTAGGTTGGGTTCTAGTGGGTTTAGGTCAAGGTAGGTCTCAAATTTGGGTTATAAACCCTAATTCACTAAGGTAAAGTGCAATTAAACTTAATACAAGTTTAATTAGGTGTGTGGAAACTTAATTGAGAGTAAAAAAACTCAATTAAGTAAGGTCTAGGTCAATTGGACTCTCACTGAGTCCAATTGGATAGTGTGTGCTGAAATCAGGGTTCAATTGGACTCAATGAGTCCAATTGAATAGGCTGATGGAATTGACTAAGATCCAAGTCAATTAGGTTTAGTGAGGACCTAATTAAGTCCTTAGGGAGGTCTAGAGGTGGTGTACTAGGGTTAGGGCACCTTAATTTAGGTTCCTATGGGGTTGGAATTAGGTTTAGGGACCTAGAGATCCAAGATCAAGGCTTAAATCTCAAAACAGGAATTGGAGAGCAATATCAGACGTCTAATTATAGAATCAGACGTCTTATACTCAAAAATCAGAAGTCTAGACTTGTTGTCTGGACGTCCAATCAGAGTCAGGAAGGATTTCGGGTTCTGTTTTGGGTATTCTGCAGAAATTGGGCGTCTGATAAAGTGTCTGGACGTCCAATAACACTGCAGAAGTGGGTTTGAAGTGTGCGGGAGTTGGCTAAGGGTCCTATACGTCTTAAAACTTATCTGGACGTCTAGAGAAGGGTTGTAACTAGGGTTTTAGGGCTTCCTAGGGTGTTGTGACCTAATCTAAGGGTGGCTAAGGCTTGGGGAAGTCTCTAGGCTATCCTAGGGCTAGGATGGACCTATGCATTTCACATTTTACTGCTTTATTTCTACTTAATAGAATAGAAAACCTTTAACCCCCTTACATTATTATTCCTACATCTAAACTAGGCCTTCTGCTCCAGCTCTGCTACAACTCCCGTTATTCCTGATCCAGCTTCAGATCCAGCTCCTGATCAGCTTATTCCCTACAATCGACATAATGCACTTAATCAGCACATTATAACATTATTTTATGCATAGCTAAAGGAAAGCAGTAAAGATGCAGATAATGCGTATGCATGCATGAATAACCCTAACTTATGCTAAGTCCTAGCCTAATTTAGTTCAATTAAGACCTATGATTGCTGCGCAATCAAGTCTCCTTTTATAGTTGCAAGGAGTGGGGGCAATTTGGTCATTACATCTTTAAAAACATTAATTCAGGACCTTTAGTGACGGATAAAACCGTTGCTAAAGGTCTAAACTTGGGCGTAGTGGGCGGCACGCGCGCGCCCGCTCACTTGCCCGCGCGCACAACGCACGCGCACTTCCAGACGATCTCAGCCGTCCGATCGCGAGATCAGACGGTTTAAATTGCGCCTTCGCCCTCGCTGCGCGCCCGCCCGCATACGATACAGCGTCTTCGCCACGCGTGCAATAGCTCGTGGGCGCTATCGGGCGTGCGTTGCCGTTGGATCGCAATTTGACGCTCCACGCGCCTACTCACCCGCACCTGATTTGAGGCTCGCGGGGGCTCGACCCCGCGACCTCTCCTTCGCCGGCAACGTGATCTCCGCTGCACTACAGAGTCGAGAAGGTCGCGCAGACAATTTAAGGTGCCGCATCCACAGCCGTTGGAACATGATCCAACGGTGGGGGAAGGGCTGATGCGGGGGCTTCAGTGGTTGCGTGCGGGCGATTGGGCGACCAAGATGGCACCACGACGACCAAGATGGCGCCACGTGGCGCCATCTTGGCCGTCCATCTTCTGGATGATGTGATGGTGCCACGGGTGTCGGATTCACTCGATTTTTGCGTCATTAGGCTGCAATCATCGATCTGAATCCATCCGTGCGGTCGGATTTGTCGTTTGAAGTGCGGATTTACACCATCTTAGCCCTTGATCTTCTAGGGTTCCCCGATCACTATCTGATGCTACAGATGCCTGATTAGGGCGATCTTGGAGTCGTTGAACTCCAATCGTTGCCCTGATCACATCTATACGGTTGGATCTTCGATCTGAGGCCCCAATAAAAAGTTTGCCCTGTCCAAGCACATAAAAGGAGACAATTAACCTCCATTTTATTCAACTACTCTAAATGTAAGATGATGCACGTTATGAAATATTTATAGCATGCAACGCAATCCTATGCTTAAGAACATGCATAAATAGACATCTTAAGCAGTGTAAACGTGTTTACATCAGCTGTCTCTACTGGTGACTGGGCGGGGGTCTGCTATAGTCGGTTGGTCCCTGTCAGGGACCCCCAAAGGTCCCTGATGGACCCACAGAACGGGACAGCTCCCCTGCTGGTGCCTGGTGCCTCCTCTCTCGACGATCCTGTGAGTGATCCTATGGGTAGGGCCTCTTCCGTCATCCTCCATCAATGTCTTGCACGGACAGGTTGGTCTCCTCATAGGTCATGGCAGCCTCGACTACGTAGGAGAAGGTAGGCAGCTTCAGGGGCTTTACATACCCCCGAATGGCAGGTCGAAGACCCTCGGTGAATCTCCACAAGCGCTCCTCCTCAGTGGACGCGGCTGTCAGGGCGAAGCATGATAGCTCCAGGAAACACATACGGTACGCACTAACTGTCATGGTCCCCTGGCGAAGAGTGTGGAACTCTCGCCTCCTCTGATCCTGCTAGGTCTGTGAGAAGTACTGCTCATAGAAGAGTACCACAAACCAATCCCACGTCTGCTCTCCCTCCTCCTATCCTCTGACTGCCCTGCACCACTTGTGAGCTGCACTCTCCAGCTGATACGTGGCAAAGGCCACGCGACACTCTGCAAGAGGACAGAGTGTCTCAAAGATATTTTCCATCTGTTCCAGCCAATCCTCCTCCTCAGATGGGCTCTCCTTCCCCTTGAAAGAAGGGGGCTTCAACTTCTTCAACTGGCTGAAGACCTCGTGGTGTAGCCGCAATGGAGGAATGGGTGCACCTCCAGGCAAGGAGGACTCGTGCCCCGAAGTGTTTGAAGGAGGTGGGGGTGGTGGAGGACCACTCCGTCCCCCTCCAGCTCGTCCAGCATCGTGGCAGCTCGCCTGCCCCACGGAGGACTCCCCCTTCGCATCCCCAGGAAGAGGAGGCTGAGACGAGGTTGATGGAGCTCCTCCCGTATGAGATCCCGGATCAGTTGGGCGAGGTCCGGGGCCTAAATGCCCGGAAGGAGAGGTGGAGCGACTCTGTCCTCAGCCATCGCTCGCCCTCCCCTGCGACCACGCCCTCGGCCATGACCACGTCCACAACCCACCTCAAGAGGCCCTGGAGAGGCATCTCTTGCATGGAGATCAGAAAGAAACGGAATTGTCAATGACTATTTAGCTACAGAGGAGACATAAGACTCGGAAATAACAATCAAGGTAAGACATTGTGATGGCTATCTTAGCTACATGTACAAGTGTGGTGATTTTCGAACTATTTGGTTTATTTCTCAGGATGACCTTGCTCTGATATCATCTTGTCACGACCCAAACCTAGATCCCTACAGGACTCGAGACCGACTCGCCTTGACTAATTCCAAGACTTAGTTGTCCAACAAGAAATAACCAAATAACATGCATCAATCCACAACCACACAAGTACAGTAGCTAAGTAGTAAGAAAACAGCAACGAAAGGAGAGATAGAATAGTAATTCTAGAATAATACATGCCTTTAAGAACAGGAAATACTGCCATCATAATAGAACTAGTACAGATAGAGAACATAACAGAAAGTGCTGAAAAATATAACTACAGGAACTCACTACAACAAGCAGTAGAAACTATAGTTAGTCTCGACTAGGCCCAGCGCCCTCAGCAGCCGGTAGCTCGGGCCACTCAAATCCCTGACCTATACAAAGTTATGTAACTGGAGTTAGCTAACGCTGAGAAGAGTGGTGGTTAAATATAAAATGCATTTACAGGTAGTTTAACATATTATTTTCCAATCCAAAATATCCTATAACAGTTTCCTGTGTAGAGATCTCTAATTAGGGCTCATCTCATTACTTAATCTTCTTGTTCCCTAAAGGAACGATCTTGCTTGCAGCTTTCCCATGATGTAGGATGCACACGTGGTACTCTCCTGATTGGGAGAGTCCCTCCATGGTAGTCCTACACCTGGTCTATGTAACGACCCGATTCCCGAGTCCCTACGAGACACGAGAACCCGACCGACTCGACTAATCCCAAGACTTAGTCGTCCAACGAGGAAGTAACCAAAAGAGCAGTAAAATAAACCACATTCAGCATGAATATAACTAGCAGTAACAAAAAAATACAGTAGTAAGAAAAGGAACCACTACAGTATATACCACCACAACAGTAGAACAACATTTATAACATAACATAAACTACAAGTAAAGAAAAGTACAGAGAGTAACAAGAACTACTCACTACAGTGGAACAAAAAGGGCACGAAAGAACAGTGGTAACTCTATTGGACCCTACTCGGCCCAGCGTCCTCTGCAGCCGCTGACCCTGGCAGCTCAACACCTGGTCCTAAAAAGTAACAAGTGTAACACGTCAGCGAAACACTGAGTAAAGTGGCAGCTAAAACTAAAGAAGCAGTAAAGTGTACAGTAGCTGTTTTATTTTCTTTCTTCCTTTATTTACGTCTTTCTATTGTTTCACAATTTATCTATTTCTCAGATCCTTCACTTGATCTCGAATGTTCCTCGTGGGAACAATCTTGATTGCAGTCTTTTCCGAAAAGTAGAAGTAACACGTGGTGCTCTCCTGGCCGGGAGAGTCCCCCGTGGTGATCCTACTCTCAGTCAACCACCCCAAGGTCGCTGACAGACGTAACGGTGACTACGGCACGCGCGATAAACACACGGGTAGCTACCCCGCACTGGCACGCGGTCAGTCGTTTCCGTTAACGGGTGCGCCCAAAGCACAGCACGGAACCAGTATAGAGCAGAGCCCTCTCAGTAACAGGGGTCCAACCCCTCCACAGTAACCAAACAGGGGTCTTGCCCCTCCACAGTCCGCGCACCCTCTCCTGACTACCCTGGTTCGCCCAGTGGGACTAACAAGTTGGTGTAGGTGAGCTAGCAGCACCCCAGGGCCCGTGGGGTAGCTAGTACTCGCTCTACACTAGTAGCTCTCCTCGGTACTGTGTACCTGAGGGTCAAAAGTCAATACAAAGTGGCCAAACCTAACCTCGGGTTCCTGGGGCGGCTAGCTCCACTCTGCACTAAACAGGTAACAGGTGCTTCCCCTGGCACTACGTACCCAAGAGACAACACACCTCCAAATCTTTCCTTCTCAGTTCCATTTCATTCTCTTTCCAAGAGTTCTACTCCTAATTCCCCGTAGGGTTCCAGCTCTTTTAACTCAGCACATTCAGGTTTCACCCCTTTCAGTTTCACATTCATACAACCCATATTCTCAATCATGTTCATTTATTCATAACAGGCAGCTGTTAAATCAATTTACAGGCAGCTATTATTTCCTTTCCACATTTTCCAAGACTGTAATATCTATATTCATATCACTAGTTTTCCAGTCCTAGGATTCATGTCGTACCCTAGGATCTATCATTCAATCTAGTTTTCCAGCCCTAGGATCTATCATTCAATCTGATTTCTCATTCCTAGGATTCATGCAATGCCCTAGATTCTATTAATTGTTCCATAATTGTAACAAATTATGTTAATAATTTTTAAAGCCACTCTACCAGCTACAACGGAAGTACTGGGGGCGTGGTCGGAAATCCCGCGCGCCTCCGCAACCCCCGAGACTGTAATGGAACGGGATCCTAGCACAAGGATCAAACACAAGGAGTTTCTCAGAATAGTATATAATTACTGTAAATGGGTAGAGGATTTTATTCCGAAAAGAACGCAACTCGAAACGCAGAAAACGGACTCCGAACGGGCCCTAAACGGGTCGAAAACGACGAAACAGTCCAAAATCAGACGTCTGGAACCTCTTCCAGACGTCTTAAAAGGTGGTTCAGAGGATACCTTCACTCTGTATAGTCTCTCAGACGTCCAGAAGCCTGCAGGGGCGTCTGGCTTAGTTCCCACACATCCGACGGTCACCCCGGACGTCTGGAAGTCCTCTCCGTCGTCTGGCACTGCGGCCAGACGTCCGATTCGCGTTGGATGGTGAGTCTCAGAACCTGCACGTATCCACTCCTCACTCTCAGTACGACGGGTCGCAGAAAAGGAAGAAAGATGAAAATAACTTACTTGCCAGACATCTGGACAGTCCTCTAGACGTCTTCACCGTCGTCTGGTTGGAAGCCCAGACGTCTGATTCTGGAAAAACTTCGAGAATTAGAGCTCGACTCGCTCTCCGCCCGCGCCGCGCCTCGTCCGCCTGCTACTCGAGCTGCAGCAGCCCTCCAGCGACGCTCCACGCCCGCTGCTCCCCCGCCGGCCGGCTTTAGCTGCCCCGGCAAGCTCAAGCCCTCACGGTCGAGCATCTCCTCCCTCGCGCAACACCTCCTCCCGCAACTCGCCGCAGCTGCCGCTACCGCCGCTCGCTCACTCTCGCACCGGCTGGAAGAAGGAGAAGAAGGGAGCGGAGGAGATGAGAGTGAGGGAGAGGGCGAGGGCCTTATAAGACCGCGCGGGGAGAGAGAGCACAGCACTGCGCCTGCAGGAGGAGAGAGGGAAAAAGAGTGGCGTTCGTAAGTCTGCACTCGCAGGCGCGCAGACGCAATCCTGTGTGCCGTAGAAATTAAATCCCAGACATCTGGAAGGGGTTCCATACGTCTGGTCAGACGTCTGGGCCACCTCCCAGACGTCTTAAAAGGACGTCTTGAAACCGCATTCATAACAGTCTACCACCCCGAGGTCACAGTCGTGACGTAGCGGAGACTACGACGCACGTGATAAGCGCGCAGGTAGCTACCCCGGACTGGCACGCGGTCAATCGTTTCCGCTAGTGGGTACGCCTCAACGTACAGTGCGGAACAGTATAGGGCCTTGCCCTACCATAACAGAATAGGGGTATCACCCCTCCTCAATCCGCGTACCCTCGTCCGACTATACCAGTTTGCCCAACGAGCTAACAAGAGTCAGTGTAAGGTGGCCATGCCTGACCCCAAGCCCCCTGGGGCGGCTAGCTCCCCCTACACTAAGTAGCTCACCTCAGTACCACATATACGAGGGCCAGCAAGAGTCGACGTAGAGTAGCCAAACCCACCTCGGGTCTCAACCCAAGGGCGGTAAGCTCCCCTCTACACTACAAGGGATAGTTGCTCTCCTCGGTACCATGTACACGAAGGTCAACTCAATTCCCTCAACTACCGCTCGTAGGCGGCAATTCCAGAACCATTCGGTTCTCTGGTACGACAGTATTCCTTATCTCTCTCTACATTCCCCGTAGGGTTCGTACATGAACTTTTCTTTGTTCCATATCTGGTTTTTACATACAGAACAAGCATCTCAGTTTCCACAATACGAGTTCTTTTTCTTTCTATCAATAATGCAATTCATTACAGGCAACCTATGATTTATTTAATCATCCACCATTCTACACATGCGTCTTTTCTATCCCTAGTGTTCATGTCATAACCTAGGGTTTACTTGAATAGCTGTATTCTAGAGCATGCATTTATTTCTTCCTAGGATTCATGTCACATCCTAGGTTTTAACTAATTGCATGCATTTTATTTAACTTAGAGAATTAGTTAGAACCACTCTACCAGGATAGCCGGGTGGAATAGGGTCTTGTACAGTAACTCTCAATGTCTTCATAGGTCCTGCACGCTCGACGAACTGGAGACCTAAGATGTGGATGGACAGGTCAAAAAGATTCCAAAAGATACATACAAGTCACCATTACGTGAAGAAATTCGTACGAAAAACAACGATGTTTCGTTTACGGAAAATCGACATCGTTTGGGCCTTGAATTAGCCCAAAAACAAGGGTTCTGGCAGAAATTAGACATTTGGGAGAGATCCCAAACATCTTAAATCGACTCTCAGGCATACCTCTCTCGGGGCGCCTTTATCGGGTGTCTAGAACGCAGTGCCAACGTCTGTTGAAACGTTACGAATTGCTACGCTAACGTGTTCGATTTTGGAAAACCTGTCGCTGTAGTTTGAAAGCGAAGAATTCCTATTCAACAAATAAAATTTATACCGAAATTGAAATTCCGGGTCGAACACAGGGAGGCGGACGTTTGATTTAAAAACTACGTGTTCCTTTTTATTTGTCATGGAATAATTCAATTTAAAACTATCTAATTATTTACAATAAATAGAAGAAAGAGAGAGAGTAAGAGAGAAAGAGAATATTACACAGAGAAATCAAAATGAGATGTAGAATAAACAAGGAATTCATCATTAAGGAGATTGTGCATTTCACTCTTACAACTACAAAGTATAAAACAATTACTCTAGAAAGCGATAAATTTACTCTAGAAAGCATTAAAAGAATGGAGGGAGAAATATCCTCCTCGACGATTGCTTGGAGGACGAGTAAAACTACACTAGAAAGCAGTAAATCTATACTAGAAAGCAGTAAAAAGAATAAGGAGAGAGAAATCCTCCTCGACGGTTGCTTGGAGGACGAGCCGGACGGGACGACGCCTGGACGAAGGAGAACGAAGCATGATGAAAGACGACGAAGCAGAAGAACGGGAATGGAGCAGTATGCCGTCGTCGTCGCAGGATCCACTTCCAAAGGTGAATGAAAATTTGGACTTTATCTCGCGAGAAGCATCCCGGGTGTGGGACAAGCTTCTCTTGAGCTTTGGAGGGGTAGATAAGAGAAGGAAGGGATGAGAATTTCGTATGGAGGGGGTCTCCTTTTATAGTTGCAAGGAGTGGGGGCAAAATGGACATTACAACTTCAAAATAATAAATGAGGAGTCTTTAGTGACGGATAAATCCGTCACTAAAGCCCCCAACGTGGGCGTAGCTTCCGCGCCCACGCGCGCCGCCTTAGCTGCCCGCACGCAAAACGCATGCGCACGCACTTTGATTCTCAGCCGTCCAATCGCGAGATCGGATGGCTTAAGACGCCCCTTCTCCCGCTGCACTGCGCGCCCGCCCGCGTGCGATCGCGCGTGATGCCACGCGTTCAATAGCATGTGAGCGCTATCAGGCGCGCGCGGCCGTCCGATCAAGATCCAACGCTCCACGCGCCTGCTCGCTTGCGCCTGATTTGAGGCTCGCGGGACTCGATCCCACGACCTCTGCTTCGCCCGCAGCTTCGTCTCCGCTGCGCTACGTGGTCGAAACGGTCGCGAGGATGATTTTAAAGCGCCGCGTCCACAGCCGTTGGATCGAGATCCAACGGCGGAGAGGGGGCGGGTGCGCGGTCTTCATGAAATGTAGGTGGTCGTTTGGGCAGCCGAGATGGCACCACATGGCGCCATCTTGGCCGTCCATCTTCTGGAAGTTGTATATGGTGCCACGGATGTCGGATTGACTTGATTTTTGTGTCGTTGAGCTGCGATCGTCTATCCGAATTCATCCGTGCGGTCGGATTTGTCATCTGAAGTGCGGATTTGCACCATCCTGGCCCTTGATCTTCTAGGGTTCCCTGGTCACTATCTGATGCTACGGATGCCTAATTAGGGCGATCTTGGAGTCGTTGAACTCCAATCATCGCCCTGATCACATCCATATGGTTGGATCTTTGATCCGAGGCCCCGATAAAATGTTTGCCATGTCCAAGCACATAAAAGGAGACAATTAACCTCCATTTTATTCAAACTACTCTAAATGCAAGATGATGCATGTTATGCAATATTTATATCATGAAATGCAATCCTGTGCTTAAGAATATGCAAAAATAGACATTTTAAGTAGTGTAAATGTGTTTACATCAACGTCAAAGGGTCAGACGTCTGGAGGTGCTCCCGGACGTCTGAAACTGCCTCAATCCACCTTCCAACTTTTGACACATATACGTACTTGACAGAAAGCCATTTTCACGCATTTGAAAGTCGTCGAAAATTGTAGTATAGTTGCGCAAAAATGTTCATCAAAAATATTATTTTGTAAAATAACGAGACTTGAGTCCCGGTCGTTCATCTCTGGGAGGCGTGTTTCTATTTTTGAAATCAATCTTAAAGCCGCTCTACTTAGTATTCAGGTGCACAATATATAGGCGGTTAAAGAACAGGCACTTAAATCACGCAAATAAAATAATCATTCAGCTCATGGTGATTTCAAACACATAAAGAGAGATATATATATATAAATGCATTTTTCATTCATTCATTGGGGGAGAGTTGTTTGTACAAGAAATCTAGAGGAAAGCTTATACAGGAATGCTTTAAATTAAACCTAGCTACCAGAAAATGATTGCATACAAGAATCGACGGGGGGATTTCGCATGCATCATTGGGGGAGAAGAGAAACTACTCTACTAAGCAGTAAATGAAACCAGTAAAACTTATGAAAAGCATGATCTAGAGCTAAAAGAGTAGAGGGCATTTAGGGGTGGTCCCTGATGGCCTTGGAGTGGTCGAGAGGAGAATGAGGGGCGGCCAATGTAGCTTAGGCCGACCCTTGGAGAGAGGTAGGGTTGATACAGCATCCCGGCATGGTATCCTCCATGGTGGTGGTAGTGAGCTCGTGGAGGTGGAGTGTGTGGCTAAGTGGAGGTGGCGTGAATGGCACCAATGGAGAGCAATTGCCAAGGGAGTGAATGGGTGCCAATGGCCACCCAAGGGGTCTTTTTATAAACCTAAGGGAAGCTCTCTAGAGAATTATGGAATTCTCTAGAAGGCCTATGGTGGGAGCTCGTGGGAGAGTGAGAGAGAGAGGGTGGATGTGGTTTTTAGATCCACCAAATGTGGATCTAAAAATTGAATGGCTCTTGCTTGCTATTTTTGCCAACCAAGGCAACCACACATGGTAGAGAGTTCTAGAGAACTCTAGGCTAGATATTTTCGTGTGAATGGTGTGTGTGGGTGTGTGTGTGTGTGTGTGGGTCGAAACTTAGGTGGATAGGTTGATTAGGTTGGGTTCTAGTGGGTTTAGGTCAAGGCAAGTCTCAAATTAAGGTTATAAACCGTAATTCACTAAGGTAAAGTGCAATTAAACTTAATACAAGTTTAATTGGGTGTGTGGAAACCTTATTGAGAGTAAAACAACTCAATTAAGTCAGGTCTAGGTCAATTGGACTCTCACTGAGTCCAATTAGACAGTGTGTGCTGAGATCTGGGCTCAATTGGACTCAATGAGTCCAATTGAATAGGCTGATGGATTTGACTAAGATCCAAGTCAATTAGGTTTAGTGAGGACCTCATTAGGTCCTTAGGGAGGTCTAGAGGTGATGTACTAGGGTTAGGGCACCTTAATTTAGGTTCCTATGGGGTTGGAATTGGGTTTAGGGACCTAGAGATCCAAGATCAAGGCTTAAATCTCAAAATAGGAATTGGAGAGCAATATCAGACATCTAATTATAGAATCAGATGTCTTATACTCAAAAATCAGAAGTCCAGACTTGTTGTCTGGATGTCGAGTCAGGGTCAGGAAGGATTTCGGGTGCTGTTTTGGGTATTCTACAGAAATTGGACGTCTGACAAAGTGTCTGGACGTCCAATAACATTGCAGAAGTGGGTTTGAAGTGTGCGGGAGTTGGCTAAGGGTCCTGGACATCTTAAAAATTATCTGGACGTCCAGAGAAGGGTTGTAACTAGGGTTTTAGGGCTTCCTAGGGTGTTGTGACCTAATCTAAGGGTGGCTAAGGCTTGGGGAAGTCTCTAGGCTATCCTAGGGCTAGGATGGACCTAAGCTCTTCACATTTTACTGCTTTATTTCTACTTAATAGAATAGAAAACCTTTAACCCCCTTACATTATTATTCCTACATCTAAACTAGGCCTTCTGCTCCAGCTCTGCCACAACTCCCGTTATTTCAGATCCAGCTTCAGATCCTGCTCCAGATCCAGCTCCAGATCTGTTTATTGCCTGCAATCGACATAATACACTTAATCAGCACATTATAACATTATTTTATGCATAGCTAAAGGAAAGTAGTAAAGATGCAGATAATGCGTATGCATGCATGAATAACCCTAACTTATGCTAAGTCCTAGCCTAATTTAGGTCAATTAAGACCTATGATTGCTGCGCAATCAGTACTTCGTCAGGACTTTGGCAGAGAAGAAATACAGAAAATAGATCTCTACCAGACGTCTCATACTACCTTCGAACGTCTGGTAAGACATCTGGATGTCGTTCCGAACGTCTGATTCCACGGAAAATGACTTCCGCGAAATCGCTCTGGCTTTCCTCGCCGCAGACGCTGTAGAAAAGCAATATAGCGCCCTCCGCTCTCGCGCTCAAACTCGCGATCAGCTCTCCACTCGCTCTCTACTTGCTCTCTTTCTCTCCGGCTCCCTACTCTCTCTCGCTTGGTGGTGGTGGTGTGAGACAGAGAGGAGGAGGAGGGGTTTATAAAGGGATAGGAGGTGAGGGGAGAGGTACGGCGTCGCAGGGACTGGCGCAGCGATGGCTGTCGCAGGGAGAGGCATGAGGCGTGGGCGAGAGAGTGGTGTGCGTGCAGTATGCGTAGAAAAGAAAAGCATTTTCAGGCGTCTGGCTCTCTCCAGACGTCTGGTGGACATCCCAGACGTCTTAAAGGACCAAAAGGTGACGGGTCATCTCAGTTATGGAGATTGATACTTGATCCGTTCGAAAAAGAACTTCTCAAGGAGTCTCTTCCAATTTTGAAAGGGATTCATTGATCAGAGAAAGAGTTCTCTTCAATCAAAGGTCACCAGAGAAGGATTCCTCCGCGATAATGGCGGAGGGACCTATTTACAAAGAGTGGCGATAAAGATAGGGATCTATTTGTAAGGAATCCAAAAGTTATGGGCATGTGTGTAAGAGAAAAGACTCAAACTGGACCAAAATGCAAACTAGGTCAAGACAATCTCTGATTTGGCCCAAATTTTGGTACAAACCTAATTTGGACCCAAGGAATCCAATGGTAAAGTTAGATTTTGGTTTTGACCAAGTTTTAATGGATAATTTATGCAAAAACCTAAATTAGGGTAACTATCTGTCTGAAACTCTATTTTAGGTCAAATTAGGTTTCAATGGTCAAATCAAGCATACCAAGCCCTAGAGAATATTTTTCCATGATTTTTAGAGGGTTTAGATGAATTTTTTCTTGACCAAAACCTCAGTGAATCAAGCGGGTCTGTTTTTAGGATTTCAGATGTCATTTAATTCTCGAAACGCACAAAAGCCCATTTCTGTCAGCATGGACCTACTTGTTAGACATTTATGACAATTTGACCATTAATTAACCCCTGAGAAATCCTGTCATTGTTCTAAAATTGAGATATGCTATTAAAACTACAGTTTTACCCCTGTTTTCTTGTTATTCTGTCAGAATGGATTTGCAATGAATTATGTCCTCTAGCTATTATGTAGGAGCATTTAATGATGGAATATGACTAAATAAAGCTAGATATGGCTAATAATGACGTTATCATCATACAGCTGAAGGGATCGTCGGACGTCCAGAGGGAGGTCAGGACATCTAGAAGCACGTAGAGTACCGAGATAATCTCTGCCCGAGGTGTGTGCATGGTGTGTGCAGGAGCGGAAACCAACTTTCCGCTGCCTTAGTAGTTGTTGAGTAAGGTCTTAGCTACGTATATTTGCGCAGGTGCGAGAGGCGTTGAGAAGGTGCGTTGGTGAGACATTTGAGGCATTTTCGGATGTCTGAAGGTGGTGTCAGACGTCCGACTGCCCTCCCAGACGACTAGACATAGTGTCAGATGTCTGGTAACACCCTCAGATGGCTGTGAAGGGTAGCAGACAACTGGAACAGAAGTAGGAACGCTAGGTGAGATTTCTGCGCACGGTTAAGAAGTCTGGGACACACCCCATAAGTATGATGTTAGTCTAGACACACTACTGCGGCCAGCAGGCGGCTAGTTCAGCAAGACCAGCTTATTTGGTCGGTTCAAGTGAACTAAGAGGAGTGTTTAGGTCGATTCAGGGCCCAAACGAAGTCAGATTAGCGCAATTAAAGTACCGTTGGTTTCCTTTTCGATTTTCCTACATGTTAGAAGTGTTTCCATGCTATTTTTTTTAGCCTAATTGACGTACTAAAATATTGGTCAACGATATTAATGTCTAGTTTGACCAACTGTTTGGAATAGGTCTCTAGTCTATAGTACGCACAGGACCTACAGAGACATTGGGATCTGTTGTTCATGACCCCATATCACTCGTACCTTTTGGTAGAGTGGTCCTCTCTACTCCTATTAAATTAAATTGTTAAGTGCATGACAAATTAGAGATCTCTGCTTGAAACTTAGGACATGAAATGAACCCTAGGGTTGAGAATAGTGCATGTTTGCATTCAAGCACTTAAACCTCACTTGTTACAATTTAAATATACATGCTGATAAATTCCATATTGTGAGTAATTGGCAACTAAATTGATGTAATTGAATGCTTTTCCTGTTGAATCACAAGCTACCTGTTCTATGACTAAGAAACCTGAATGTAAATAGAGATACATGCCACGTATTGAAATGAAATGAGTACTATTCACGAACCCTACAGGGAATTAGGAAAGAAATAAAAGTACAGTGACATGGATACTTGATGTATGATGGAATACCTCGCCTATACAGGCATGTTGGTTGGTTGTTTAGACTTGCGTACAGAAAGTGAGCTAGCCCTCGTGTATGTGGTACTGAAGTGAGCTACCATCACTTTTGTGTAGGGAGAAAGCTAGCCTCCCCTTGGGTTGGGACCAAGGTTAGGAATTGCCTCCCTACATTGACTCCTGTTGGGCCCACTGGGCAAGCTGGGATAGTCGGGCGAGGGTACGCAGACTGTTGAGGGGTGTGGCCCTTGTTCTATTCTATGTTGTATTATACGTTGGGGCGTATCCGCTAGTAGAAAGGACTTATGGTCATGCGTGTTTCGCGTGTTAGAAATCGAGGTTACAAGTAACCTATCGTCGTAGTTCCAGAACACGTCGATCAAATAAAATTTATACCGAAACTCCAAGGGAGTCCCGGGTAGAACACAGGGAGGTGACATTTACTTTACTTGAAAACCGCGCTTCGTTTTGTTTCTTTTTGGTATTTTGGGGTTTTGTTATTTTTTTGTATTTTTGAAATAAAAGAAAACAAGCAAATGTATCACAAGATAGAGATGTAGAACAAATATGATATATATTATTTCCAATGTCAATTACAAGAAACTATGAAAGCATATAAAGAGAGGGAGGTGAGAGGAAATCTCCCGAATTGGCTGTTCGACGAGACGATGGCGCCTGGCGGAAGCTCGAACGAAGGAGGTGAGGAGCGGGACGACGGAGGTGAGATGCTGGAGGACATCGGGTTGAGGAAAGCTTTGGCGTAGCTCCAGAATGGAGGCGAGAAGACAGAGTTGATCTGCTACCGGAATGGAGGTGAGAGGATGGCTCCAAGGCGACCTATGGAGGGAGATGGGAAGTTGGAGGAGTATTTGGTGGGGTAGAGGTTCGCAACACTAATCGACACCTTGGGAGCTTGAGAACAAGCTCTAATGGAACGTTGGTAGGCTTGCTAGAGCTTGGGAGTAGGTGGGAGTAGAGTAGGTAGAGATGGCTTGGAAGGGAAGGGGTGTAGGTCCTTTTATAATGGAGGAGAAGAGGCTAAAAATGGATAAAGGAACTTTAGCGACCTCCAGACCGTCGCTGGAAACGTTGCTGTAGACAGCTCACCTCCACCCATGGCCATAGTTGGCTCTACTAGCTTTCAATGAAATAGCGACGGCTGTAAGCGTCGCTATAGATCAGCCCAGTTGTCGCTGAAAGCTGGCACCAACCACCCTTGCGCCCGCATCGCCTGCCCCGCTCATCACGCACGCTGACCATGTGCACTCGGCTGTGTGCGCGTGTGCTATGCGCTGGCCTGTGCGTGCACGCGCGCGCTACCTTGCGCTGGCGCTGCCGCTGTCGCTCCATGCGCCCCTCCTTTGCAAACCAGCACTCCCACCATTACGACAATCCTTCCCTTGTGTCTCATGGAGTGGCTTGGTACATTCGCCTCCCAGCCGTTGGATCTTGATCCAACAACTAGGATTGAAGGGCGCGGATGAAGGAGTTGGGCGATGCTACTGGCCGGTGTTGGGCAGCCTGGATGGCGCCACGTGGCGCCATCTAGGCCATCCATCTTCTTCTTCTTGTAAAGGGTGCTACGGTGCTCTGATTAAGATGATTCCCGCGATGCCGAACTGCGATCGTCACTCCAGATCTATCCGTATGGTCGGATTTTTCATCCGAAACCTATATGAATGTCGCATTGCCCCCCTCGCCATATAAAATGGAGGAATTAATATATAAAATATACAACTATCCTAAATGTCATGCAATGGATGTTATGCAATATTTATAATATGATATGCAATGCTAAGCCTAGGAACTATCAAAAATAAGCAATTTATCTTGAATTTATGTGTGTTCATCAACTTACCGTGTGTCAGTGCAGGGTAGCTAGCCGTACGCTTATCACGAGTGCCACAGTCACCGCTACGTCGCGACCATGACCCTGGGGTGGTAGATCGGGTGTAGGACTACCATGGGATACTCTCTTAGCCAGGAGAGTGACACGTGGGCGTCCTACATCGCTAGAAAACTACATTAAGATCGTTCACTTGGGGAACATGGGGATTAAATACTGATGTGGACCTTTACTTGAATAACTAAATCTTAACACGTGGTGATTATGAATGGAACTAGATGATAATTGTCTAAATAATTGAAAAATGTATGAATGGTTTACTACTTTCCTTTTATTCATTGCATTAGATATTCTTATGTTGTCACTCTACTCAACGTTTAGCTAACAATAGCTGTATATGTTCAAGTCAGGAAGCTGGATAGCCAGTACTACCAGCTGCAGAGGGTATTGGGCTCAGTCGAGCCCAGCAGTAGCCTGTTTCCTTTTCGTTCCGCTTTTGAGATACTTTCACTATAATGAATGCTTTTAATATTTTAGAACTTATGTCATTACTTTACGTCTTCTTATAGTTGTTATGATGGCTAGCTAACAATCCTTCCTTTTCTCTTGTAACGTGTTGTCTTTCGAACTACTACTATGTTTTTGTTGCTGCCTTTTATTCTAATGCTTAGTACATTACACGTGTAGATTGTTGTATGATTTCTTGTATTTGGCTTATTTCTCAATGGACGATTAGATCTTGGAATTAGTTAAAGCGAGTTATTCCCAGATTCCATCAGAAACCAAATTCAAGTGGTAACATCGATGAAGGTGAAACACTTCTAAATGATAACGATGTAGCATAGATCAGAGTAAAAAAAAAAAGTAACGTGGGGAAAACAAATAACGTTAAAATTCAAAAACATATCGAGTTGCCTTCATTAGTAGGAAATGAATCACCCCACAAATGCACATCACGTGTCAGCACGTGATCCTTGAAAGCATTCGATGCATCGATTGTGGTATAAACCTGCACCCTTTTTCCTTTTTCTATTTTTTAAAGTCAGTCCGATCGACCCAAAGACATGGCTTGATGTAGTCTGCTCCCTGGATGGATCCACATGTAGGAAGGAGATAAAATGTAATCATTGAAGAAATCATGGCTCGAAACCTGTTTCAGATTAGCTTACGGTGACTATTAAAATAATAAAAGAGTTTGTACAAAACAAGATTATTGAAGATCTGAAACCTTTGAAATTAAATTGATTTCTGAAGGAAATCTAACATTCGAAGTCATTGTTAAAAATTGTTTTCGGGGATATTTTCTGATTGTAAGAGCCGTGTTCAAATGTTTCAATGCCAGAAACATCTTTTTTTTGCATATACGAGAGATTCTTCTTCACCCTAAAGAATAGACACCATGCCTAATTTTAATGAAAAGGAGGAGGGTGGATTTCCTTGCAACAAAAAAAAGAGAAATCTACTTAATTGAAAAGGACCTCCATACCTTACAATTTAAAATTTAAGAATTGATGGATGTTTTAAACTGAGTATATATAGAAAATTTATTTTATTTTTTAGAGGTTATATATCTCAAACAAACGTTCATAACTTATTCAAAACCTTCAAATTATTCGAAAATTATAAGCTAAAACCAAGTAGATATAATTACAAAACTCAAAATTATCAAGTCTATCCCTGAAAAATAAGAAGTTCTCACAATTCGAAACCTCAAAAATTCTAGCCAATAATCAAACCAAATGCTACTGCCATTTGTGACATATAAAGAGTACAAGCTTTTGACAAGGTTTATGATTCTTTTTTCTTTCTGGAACACATTTAATACTTGCCTTGAAAGTTTTCTCAGAGGAAGAGTTAAACTCACCGTACATTGCACCTATATCCTCAATTGAACAAAAGATATGCTTCCAACTTCTATTGTATTTTGATAGGCTTTATGATTTACGTTGCAGAAACTTTTGCATTACACTTTTTTCACCGCCAAACCTTCGATGATTGGACAACTAAGTTACTTGAAGGGCTAAGAATCTGTCTTTCTTTTCTTTTCTTTTCTTTTCTTTTCCTATTCTAATAAAGAGTCATTGTGTTTTTTTTATGAATCTATTGTCTCCAAAATGGCCATTTTTGCGAGTAAACTATTTCTTTACTTCTTCTTCAATGTGGCATAGCATCCTCCTTGAATAACAAAATTTAGTTTGAAAAACTTGAAGGTGCAAGCTTGCGAGTCCGAAGTGATGAAGATGAACTTCGCTCATTTCATAGTGAGGGAAAAAAAATCAGAAGATTTCCCAAATAACTTTGGATTCAAAAAGAAATTTTCTAAGTTACCTCTATTCACATTGACCTTTGCATATGTATGTAAATACATACCTATATGGGTGTACACATGCATGTGTGGTGGGGGGAAGGAGAGAGAGGAGATGGTCTTCTTTCTCTCTTCTTTCTACCTCTCTTCTCAAATTGAACATGAGCTTGTTATCTTAATAAGGGCTTGGGAGCTTACAATGAGCATGCAATCCATCTAGTCAACCTTAACTCTACTCAACAACATGATAGTCACTCAGTTAGGTTGTGTGTATGTAAGGGTTAAACATGCATTTCATAGAAAACTATATTTCTATCATCAGAAAAATGCATCTTAACGTAAATTGTATATTTTTACATGCTATGTTCGTTGTATTAGTTTTATTTACCGTACCATGTTCATCTATGGACACTTGAGATGGTGAGTCACATGTGGGTTCATTTGACTCATGAGTCCAGCTCAAGGAAAATGCTTAAGCTTGAGTTTGAGCTAGCTAAGCTTATGCTAGTTTGCATTTGTTGAGTGTGAGCTTGGGCTTGAGCTTAAGGTGGGTTTGGCTGATTTGATTCAATATCTAGCTCCATGTCTTATTTCTTCTTGTCATAATCTTGGGGAGAATTAATCATTTTTTGACAATTATTTCGATTCTACTTGAAAAAGGTTGTCACTTACCGTCGTAATTTGTAAGAGAGCACAACGAAATCTCCAAAAAAGGTTGCCAAACATAGGGGTAAAATTCCATTGTAACAATCCAATGGATTCATATGAAATGTACAACTTTCGGAAGATGCCTATCATGGATTCATATGATGAAGATTGTCATTATTATGTTGCTTGATGGTCGATGAAGAAGCTTTACAGGGGGTGTTTGCATCGGGGTTATTTCCCTAAAAGAGGGGATAATTCTCGTTTACCGTTACCAAGGGAGATAAATTAACTTGGGTTTTGCATTTAGCCCAAATTTGGTCAAACCCGTGATAAAAAGGGAGTTGTCCCTTCATTCCGGAGATAACCCCTAATTGCTAGTTTATGTAAACAAATATCCCACCTTTTAATCCTTCATTTGCACATTAACTAGTGTTTGCTAACCCTACATGTAAAGACCAAGAATGAACGTCTCCTTTTTGCATATAAATGAAAACAAGTGTTATCCCTAGCTTAACTAAGTCTCACCTAACATGTGGTAAGCGGGGTTGGGAGAGAGGGATTGGCATTACTGGATTGTGAAAGAAGTCAAAAATGGAGGATAAAACTAAGTGGAAAAGAAGTTATATAAGTTCATATTTGTAGCTATGCATTTATTGGGAATTGTGTTATCCATGTGTTCAGCACCATCTTAATCTAACAAAATTAAAGTTACCGGCCTAATAAAAGTTCTCTAGTGTTTTTCTTTGAACTTTGTTATTTAAGGTCCTAAACCTTCTTATATTTTGAACAAATAGCTTTCTCGAAAATAAGCAAAATTAATGCCTTCATACATTAAATCAAAAAGGTTAGATAATTCCCACCTCAGTGGATTCAACTCCAGCAAAAATGGTGAAGAGTCCATCGGATTTGTAAGCTTTGTTCCTCGAGAAAGTTTTAGGTAATCCAAAGCAAATACATAAGCGCAATATGCTTAAATTATGACCAGAAGTTCAAAATTTTACGAAGATCGTTGATGTCTATGAAATTAAATCCGTGAGCTCAAACCTCCAATGTCTTGGAAACTTTAAGCAATTATGTTATATCACACTACACTGAATCTAAATTCTGGTTACGTAGAAAACTTAACTTTCATCTTAATATATAAGACTTCGTGAAAGAGAGCATGAAATGTTAACCAAGTAACATGCAGATAACCAGAGAAGCATGCAAAGTAAAAAGTGTAAATGTGATTAACCTTCTCATTTATGCACTTCTTCGGGGTTAGTCTCAGAATTAAATATCATCAATAATTTTTAATATATAACTAAACATGCATCTGCAAAACACTAATGATTTTTAGTGTATAATTAAGATCCCATCGATGATACATCAATGATGTTTATTTTTTTTTTTTGGAAGAGAGCATGCCAAGGAGGGGGTGAACGACCTAACTGTATTCCTAGGTGAAAAATATCATAAAGGTAAGTATATGTATAGAATTATATTTGTTAATGCTAAGGATAACCCGGCAGGGTTCTATACTCTTTTGGCATATGGTGGGGTCTAAAGGATGTTGGTTGCTGATAAGGACGTGTGAGGCAAATTGGTCCCTGGTGGAAAAATATTGGTCTTTCTGGGTACCTTTACATCAGTTGGCCCATCAATTAAATCCAAAGAGTGGCCCATAGGGGATTAACTCCGATCTCCTTGTCAATACATCCTTATCCTTGGAAAGAGTTGAGCCAAATTGTATTTTTCTTGAATATTAATAAAGCAAAAAACGTATGTGACCGTGAAATGCCTTGAAAAGAATCCCTCTTATTTGGAGATGTTGAAACTTAGCCATACCTTTCAGCATTCACTTCCAAGCTACCACCTAACCAGTAGACATTGTCAAGGCCACTGGATGACCTACATATAATCTCATTATATATCCAAAGGTATCTAATTCTACCTGAAATTAATATTTAGCCATACTTTAGATAAACAAAACTGAGTGCAGGAAACGTGAATTATATTTTCAAACTTAGGGATTATGGCACTTCCAAATACTCTCCAGCACTTTATATTTAAAAAATAAATTTCCAACGTAACATGTAAATTGGTATTCTTCCAATCTTCCACTGGGTGGATAGCATTGCTCTGTCGTGACATTTGGCTGAAGGAATAATTAGGAAAGATAAAAAAAATTTGTAAATAAATCTTTTAGTTTTATTTAAATATTTAATTATATTTATTGTCACATAAAAAAATTAGAAACATTTATTTCATCCGAAGCTTTTGATAGAAGGAATACTTTTATGAAATAAATTGAGAAAAATAATTGAAAAAGAAGTTAGAGAGAGAGAGAGAGAGAAATTAAAAATCAAGAAGAATAAGCGTATCCTACTTCTCCAAAAAAAATTCGTTTATGTCAAAATTCTAACTCTCAATCCCGACATCCATTGACACCAACATAAATACTACAAAGAGAAAAATTTAAAACTTAATTTCACCCATATTCCGCGCAACAGACTTGACCTGTGCGACTACCGTGGAAGCAACGACTGCCATCGGTGCGAAGCATCTCGTCTGCATGCAAAGACAAGTTGCCAAGAAAAGATCAACGAGATATGTCAATCATCTATGGATAATGGTTCAATCGATCCACTAGGCCCACTAAATGCGACCACCAGAGGGAAGTTGATCATCGAGGAGCACGAGGAGAGAAGAAGAGAGTAAGAGAGGTATGTTACGATTGAAAATATTTCCAAGGTTTGTCATTTCTATTTGGTAGGTCCATATACTAAAATTCTATTTGCTTCGATATGTGATTACTTAATTCAGATATTTTTGCTACCAAATCGTATTAGTGCAAAATTGATCGGATTTAGATGATTACTCGATCAGCCTATCCTTGTAATTAACATGTTTCACTTGATCGATGTGATCATGACATGCTTTCGTAATTTGGAAGGTATCTATTTTATTGAAGATGTTATAAAAGACTCGTTACTTATAAATATCCCTTACTTGACTTAAATATTACTTACTTCTACTAAATCAACATGTTTGGTGCATGGGTGCACAAAATATAAGAATGGATGCATATTAGTATAAAATGTAGCATGGACATGAATATATGATCTAGCATAAAAAAAAAAAAAAACATGAAGGTAATATATACATGATAATGCGGATGGAATTACAAGTATGATAAAGTATTTTTTAAGACAAATATGTGATTGCTGGTATTTTAATTAAATAAATACACTAATAAAGATAAAAAATGGACTAAAGTGGGTAATTAGTTCAAGAAAAAAATAAATAAATATGCTTATCTAGGATTATGCAAGTGGTAACTGTTGGTGTAAAAGTATCACAATCGTTGGTTTTGATAATAATAAAATACTTGTGATTTAATATATACATTTAAGTTTATAAGTTTCAGGATAAATGCAAATATATATAAGTGTGAAGCATTTCAAGCTCACATCCATAGTGGATTGGAGGAGCTTGATGGATTAGAAGGAACTTCGCTTGGAGCAAGAGCTTGAAGAAAGAAGAAAATGAAGAATATGATAAAAATATTCTTGTATTTTGTATTTATTTGTCCTAAACTTTACTCTTTTATTTCTTTAGATTCTTATAAAAAGCCCAAAGTACCCTATCGTAGTTCTACGATCACTTACACAACCCTATGATACTTAAACAATCTTAGACAAACTCAGAAAATCAATATAGAAATCCGTCAACCTGATCAAGCGTCTGAGACGTCCAATCTGAACATCAGACGTCTGATCCTAACTTTTAAGACATCTAATCTTTTGTCTAGACATCCAAAACACTTAGGCTGGTAACCCACTATTTGTCTGCCACTTTCAAACGTCCAACCCATAGTACAAACTGTTGAACGTTTACGAACCTACGCTAACGTGTTCGGTTTTGGAAAACCTGTCGTTGTAGTTCGAAAGCGAAGAATTCGTGTTCAACAAATAAAATTTATATCGAAATTAAAATTCCGGGTCGAACACAGGGAGGCAAACGTTTGATTTAAAAACTACGCGTTTCTTTTTATTTGTTACAGAATAATTCAATTTAGAACCATATAATTATTTACAATAAATAGAAGAGAGAGAGAGAGTAAGAGAGAAAGAGAATATTACACAGAGAAATCAAAATGAGATGTAGAATAAACAAGGAACTTTTGTATTAAAGAGATTGTTCATTACAACTAGAAAGTATAAAACAATTACTCTAGAAAGCGATAAATTTACTCTAGAAAGCATTAAAAGAATGGAGAGAGAAATGTCCTCCTCGACGATTGCTTGGAGGACGAGTAAATTAATCTAGAAAGCAGTAAATCTATACTAGAAAGCGGTAAAAAGAATAGGGAGAGAGAAATCCTCCTCGACGGTTGCTTGGAGGACGAGCCGGACGGGACGACGCCTGGACGAAGGAGAACGAAGCGGGACGAAGGAGGACAAAGCAGAAGAACGGGAACGAAGCAGCACGCCGTCGTCGTCGCGGGATCCACTTCCGAAGGGGAACGAAAATTGGACTTTATCTCGCGAGAAGCATCCCGGGTGTGGGACAAGCTTCTCTTGAGCTTTGGAGGGGTAGAGAGGAGAAAGAAGGGATGAGAATTTCGTATGGAGGGGGTCTCCTTTTATAGTTGCAAGGAGTGGGGGCAAAATGGACATTACATCTTCAAAATAATAAATAAGGGATCTTTAGTGACAGATAAATCCGTCACTACAGCCCCGACGTGGCCGTCGCTGCCGCGCCCACGCGCGCCTCCTCGGCTGCCCGCTCCTTAACGCTCGCGCACGTCCAGCGCTTTTCAGCCGTCCGATCGCGAGATCGGACGGCTTAAAACTCGTCCGCGCCCGCTGCAACCCGCCCGCCTACGCGTGCAATCGCGCGTTACGCGGGGCGTCCAATCACGCGTCGGCGCTATCGGGCTCCCGCGACAGCACGATCTCCATCCGACGCTCCACGCGCCTCAATTACTCGTGCCTCCAATCCCCTCGCCGCAGCTCGAACCCACGCCCCGCACTCGCGCTCGACCGCTGCGTTGCGGGGCGCGGATAGTCGAGCGCATGTTTTAAGCACCGGGCAGCCACAGCCGTTGGATCTCCATCTGACGACGAAGAGCGATCGGGCGGGGGCCTTCACAAAATGCCAGCGGCCGTTTGGGCGGCTGAGATGGCGCCACGTGGCGCCATCTTGGCCGTCCATCTTCTGGAAGTTGTAAATGGTGCCACGGATGTCGGATTGACTCGATTTTTGTGTCGTTGGGCTGCGATCGTCGATCCGAATTCATCAGTGTGGTCGGATTTGTCATCTGAAGTGCGGATTTACACCATCCTGGCCCTTGATCTTCTAGGGTTCCCCGATCTCTATCTGATGCTACGAATGCTTGATTAGGGTGATCTTGGAGTCGTTGAACTCCAATCGTCGCCCTGATCATATTCATGCGGTTGGATCTTTGATCTGAGGCTCCGATAAAATGTTTGCCCTGTCCAAGCACATAAAAGGAGACAATTAACCTCCATTTTATTCAAACTACTCTAAATGCGAGATGATGCATGTTATGCAATATTTATATCATGAAATGCAATCCTATGCTTAAGAACATGCATAAATAGACATTTTAAGTAGTGTAAATGTGTTTACATCATACCCCCATTTCTATCTTTTGCTAGTCCCTAGCAAAAACTATATGCTATTTATAAAAGAATTAGGTTAGATTATTTGGACCTGAGTTATTTTCAATCATTAAGAAATTGTCTACTTAGGAACTGAACTTTCAAAGACACAACAGTACCCGGGTATCAGCCAAAATGCAGACCGCCTCAAGCCCTCGCCTTATTCAAAGAAAATTTTCTTTCTCTTTTTACTCTTTTCTAATTTTTTTGCATTTTCAAATTTTAGGGTTTAAGAGTGGCTTTCTACGGCCATTCAACTCACCCAAGATTTGATGAGAACCCTAAGTTTTAAGCATCTTATTGTGATTGTGATAGACTCGTTGACCGGCAATTAGAACGGACTTCGGATTTCTACGCCTCTAGCTGACCTCAAAAAGAATTCCGCCTAAAGGTGTATCTTTACAACCGGTAGCTTTCTCCCTACTTTTATTTTTTAACGGGGACAACACAAGGGTGAATCCAGTGTATATCTCCCCGATTTATTCTACTTCTCCGCTTCATCCTAAGTGTTTTGGGAATTTTTAGTGCATTTTCTGAGCTGGGTTCTGGACAACCGGTCGATGAGCTGTTACCACCGACAACTTGCCAGCCATACTCGTGCGGCGAAGTGTGGTTTATTTCTTTTTGTTCTTTTCTCCTTTTTCTTTTTGATTTTTTTTTTTTTTTAAGTAGGTGGCTTCCCTAATCTAAGATTTACCTAAAGGCAGCAAAAAAAAAAGAAAGGTCCAGTGACTGGACTCTGGACAACCTACCTATGGGCTGTTACCCACGATAACTTGCCAACCATATCACCGTAGAAGGTTCATTAGCTACCCAATTTCCGTTAGAATCGTCGAATAACGAGTCAGTGCAAAGAAAGTGTTTAGATGCTTAAAACTCAAAATTCACTCAAATCAGAGGACGAGTTGATAAGTCGTGTACTTATCACCCAAACTTATTTATTCCAATTATAATAGAATTAAAATGGCGAGGACTCAAAGACAAATCCACATTTTAGTGGATACACAGGCTAATTAAGTCCAAAGACCTGAGGGGTCTTTGTGTTCAGATCTTAATGTAATATTTCTTAAGATTGAAAATTTTCTTAAACCCAAATTCTCTTCCTAATTCTGATTTTATATATATATATATATATAAAAGAAAATAAAACAAATCTACGGAGCTGACAAATGAATTCAGAGATAAATATCCACCCCCCTATGCCTATCTAATGCAATGTCCTCATTGTATTAAAAAGACATAAAACAGAGTGGAGAAGCGTAGAAAGCACCTGAATTGCGTGAACATCAGGTCTGCTCCAAGATGAAAATGAAAAAGAACTGTATAAGTGCTGAGTTTAGTGCCTTCAGCTAGGCACACTATACAAAGAAAAGAAATGAAGAATTCACAAGTGCAGGTCAGAATTAATATAAACAGAAGAATCCTCCGACCTATCAACAGCGGTCCACAGATGTGGACCAGATTGTGGTGCAGACCCATCCCCCATAATCGAGAATATCTTAGGTTCTGGATAAAAATTACCCAAAACCTAAAATCAGAATGCAAGCGGGGTCGAGCCTGCGATTTATGAGGATGCAACCCAAGACCAAAAAGTCGGGTTACAGAGAATTGAAGCTCAAAAGGATAATCGTTGAATGTGTGCTTGGGTTTGACATCCTCGAAACAAATGTCGTAAGGGTTCTGATTTAATAGTTTCAGCTTAAAAGGAACCCTTCGACTCAATCTTCCATTTCCTTCAAAATTAACCTCCCAAATCAGAACTTCCCCCCTCCTATCCTCCTCATTCAGCACATCAAATCCCAAGACCTCTTGTATATTCATCACCCCGTCTGAAATCTCCAAGTCTAAATGATGTGGCAGAATAAAAATTGACTTGGGTCTAATTATCTCAGAATTAGAATCATCAATAAGCTCAACAGGGTGTAACTGATAATCAGGGCATTGAATTGATTCTTCCAGAAAATGCGATTCTAGATCCGTAATGTGTGCCCTAATAAGATCAGTGTTCTCAGTTATTGGGCTATCAATTAATCTATCAGATTCCTCAGGCCCAATCGTCTCACAGAAATCGTGTTCAGAAAACTCGCGTGAGACTTCGCAATTTGAAACTTCACCATCAGGATCCGTATCAATGTATGTCCCAAAATCATTTGTCACTTGTGTTCCAAGGAGACATACATTTCCTCTTAACCCGGCTCAGGGATCTCAGGTGAAGAAATCAGATCATCCTTAATTGGTTGTTTTAATTCAATCTGGTCAGCCTCGTAACACGTGTCCCCCCCAACAGGTGCCTGAGCAGGTTCTGTCATTGGCTTTCCTGAAGAGAGTTCATCCTGGGAATTATTCCAAGATTGAATCAAAGCAACCACGAATCTCATCCTCAATTTCGCTAATTTCCCAAGTAGAAACTCACCCGGGTTCTTATCCTTAACATCCTGGAACCAATCCAACAAAGACTTATTTAAATCATCAATCATTTCAATCAGGGGCTCCAATCTCTCTATGCAAGGTATTGGCTGAACTTCTAAAGATTGAATGATATTCCTCAAGTTAGCCAGAACCTTATCTTGAACCTGATTAACCTGAACCAAATGAGTTGGTTCAGGGTTGGGCGGGTTTGACATCAATGTAGAGGAATTAACGAATTGAGATTCGTTATACCCTTTCTGATAATAGGTCAATTCAGATTGTTGAAAAGATGGTGATGACCTAAAGGCAGTGAAATCAGAGGATGGGTAAGGATCAGTGTATCCTTCTTGATTGTAGATCGTATTAGGTTGTTCATGAAAGGAGGACGATCTATAATCGATGTAGCTCTGAGAAGGATAGAAATCAGAATCAAAGTGTTCAGGGTTAGACCCTAAACACGGGGGTCTGGAATTGTATCCCCAATCCGAATTATCCCAACTAACTGATGGTCGATTACAATACGAGTTGGGATAATCGTCATGTTGAGGATAATTTACAACAGGAGGGAAAGAGCGGGAATGCGTGAAATATGTGGAAGGATTCATGATACACGAGAGGAAGAAAGGTGCCCTGCAATACAAACAATCAAACCTGTCCTTAAATAGGTTAGCCTAAAAACCTACAAACTCTCAAAACCCGTCTTAAGATAAAGGAACGATTTGATCTACTTCCGTCTGTTCAATCCAACCAGTTAGAAGGAGAGACTGGGGAGAAGGTTCTTCCTTCGACTTGCGCCTCCGGTTCCTAGTGTACCCCCCAGCCGCGATCGTTTGACTCTACTCCCCCAGCTAGACATCAGATTGAATAGTAGAAACAGACTAATCGAAAATAATCTCGTTCTGGGTTCTGAAGAGCGAGTCCAATCCTTAAGGCCAACGTCTACTTTGTTTTATTTAGGACTAGGTTTGAATGTGCTTTGGAATGTGATGGGCCCTTTAAATGGGTTGTGCCCTTAATGATTGATTGATTTGTGTGTGAGTGCACAACTAATGATTTTCAAGCAAGATTGTTTTTGATGTGGTGAATTTTAAGATTCAAATCTTGCTTAGTAGCTTTTAGGATTCAACTTTAGGTGTTTTCAATCAAGTTTCGTTGGCACACCAAGTTTTACAAGCACAGGTGAAGATGTTTTCCTTTAAAGTTTAAAAAGAATGTGGAGTGCCTGGTAAATCCCTAAGAGTTGAACCTAATTGGCAGCTACTTGATGAGTTGATTTTATTTGAAGTGGTGCGGCCCAATCAACTCAAACAATTGGCCTGTTGCACCACTTAATTAGGCACACAAATGATTACCTAATCTGATTTCTACTCAATTATGTGTTTGGATGTGGTACCGGCTCCTAAGATTGGATTACCGGTTGAGTTTGAAAATCAGATGAGGTTGTGTACCTCTGTAAGATTTTTTTTTTTTTAATGTGGGGGTTGGGGTGAGTATGGGTGTCAAACAACAAACAATCTAACCTTAGAGTTTATAAAAACACGTAGGTTGATTGATGTTTGAGTTATTATGTGATGAAATGAAATCTAATGGGTGGGAGGTTGGGGGTAACTCACAAAACCTTCTACAGCACTTTACTCTAATCTACCGCTTTTGCCTGCCTTGAAAGAGTACCTGCAATTACAATAAGAAAGGAGAAAAGTGAGGTAAATGATTTGTAAGTTACAAAACGCGAAGAGAAATCAAAGATCGTTGCCTCCCCGGCAACGGCGCCAAAATGTTGAACGTTTACGAACCTACGCTAACGTGTTCGGTTTTGGAAAACCTGTTGTTGTAGTTCGAAAGCGAAGAATTCGTGTTCAACAAATAAAATTTATACCGAAATTAAAATTCCAGGTCGAACACAGGGAGGCAAACGTTTGATTTAAAAACTACGCGTTTCTTTTTATTTGTTACAGAATAATTCAATTTAGAACCATCTAATTATTTACAATAAATAGAAGAGAGAGAGAGAGTAAGAGAGAAAGAGAATATTATACAGAGAAATCAAAATGAGATGTAGAATAAACAAGGAACTTTTGTATTGAAAAGATTGTTCATTACAACTAGAAAGTATAAAACAATTACTCTAGAAAGCGATAAATTTACTCTAGAAAGCATTAAAAGAATGGAGAGAGAAATGTCCTCCTCGACGATTGCTTGGAGGACGAGTAGATTAATCTAGAAAGCAGTAAATCTATACTAGAAAGCGGTAAAAAGAATAGGGAGAGAGAAATCCTCCTCGACGGTTGCTTGGAGGACGAGCCGGACGGGACGACGCCTGGACGAAGGAGAACAAAGCGGGACAAAGGAGGACGAAGCAGAAGAACGGGAACGAAGCAGCACGCCGTCGTCGTCGTGGGATCCACTTCCGAAGGGGAACGAAAATTGGACTTTATCTCGCGAGAAGCATCCCGGGTGTGGGACAAGCTTCTCTTGAGCTTTGGAGGGGTAGAGAGGAGAAAGAAGGGATGAGAATTTCGTATGGAGGGGGTCTCCTTTTATAGTTGCAAGGAGTGGGGGCAAAATGGACATTACATCTTCAAAATAATAAATAAGGGATCTTTAGTGACGGATAAATCCGTCACTAAAGCCCCGACGTGGCCGTCGCTGTCGCGCCCACGCGCGCCTCCTCGGCTGCCCGCTCCTTAACGCTCGCGCACGTCCAGCGCTTTTCAGCCGTCCGTTCGCGAGATCGGACGGCTTAAAACTCGTCCGCGCCCGCTGCAACCCGCCCGCCTACGCGTGAAATCGCGCGTTACGCGGGGCGTCCAATCACGCGTCGGCGCTATCGGACGCCCGCGACCGCACGATCTCCATCCGACGCTCCACGCGCCTCAATTACTCGCGCCTCCAATCCCCTCGCCGCAGCTCGAACCCGCGCCCCGCGCTCGCGCTCGACCGCTGCGTTGCGGGGCGCGGATAGTCGAGCGCATGTTTTAAGCACCGGGCAGCCACAGCCGTTGGATCTCCATCTGACGGCGAAGAGCGATCGGGCGGGGGCCTTCACAAAATGCCAGCGGCCGTTTGGGCGGCTGAGATGGCGCCACGTGGCGCCATCTTGGCCGTCCATCTTCTGGAAGTTGTAAATGGTGCCACGGATGTCGGATTGACTCGATTTTTGTGTCGTTGGGCTGCGATCGTCGATCCGAATTCATCAGTGCGGTCGGATTTGTCATCTGAAGTGCGGATTTACACCATCCTGGCCCTTGATCTTCTAGGGTTCCCCGATCTCTATCTGATGCTACGGATGCTTGATTAGGGTGATCTTGGAGTCGTTGAACTCCAATCGTCGCCCTGATCATATTCATGCGGTTGGATCTTTGATCCGAGACCCCGATAAAATGTTTTCCCTGTCCAAGCACACAAAAGGAGACAATTAACCTCCATTTTATTCAAACTACTCTAAATGCGAGATGATGCATGTTATGCAATATTTATATCATGAAATGCAATCCTATGCTTAAGAACATGCATAAATAGACATTTTAAGTAGTGTAAATGTGTTTACATCATAAACATCTTACAAACGTCTGAGGATCTTGCCAGACGTCCAACAATAGGACCGTTGGATTGTCAAACCTTTATCCTAGAGGATTAAGTGTTAATCAGATTTACATCTACTTTCAGACGTCCGTAAAACATCCCAAACATCTAATAAATAGACGTTAGACTAATATCTGACCCAAATGGCCTTTTTTCAGACTTAATATCCATTTAAGCCTCGAGAAATCAATTCCCGCAGAGAATTGCTTTTCCAAACATCCAAACAACTTGCTAGATGTCCGACCTTTCGTTTGAGCAACTAGATTCTAGAGCACTGTTTAGATCTAGTGAAAATAGCAAATAACCATTATAGAATTAGACGTCTAATTCTTGTCCCAAATGTCTTAAAAGTAACTCTTAGATGTCCGTTTTGATCCAACTCAGTTCATATCATCAATCCTTCTAGATCAGACGACCAAACCTTAGATCAAACGATGATCCAAACGTCTGACCATAAAACCAGACATCTGATAACTCTGCCAAAATCATAAATGACCCTGATTGCGATGGGATTTTGGACCACACTCTTGATCCTTGTTCCCAATGACTACAAGAGGCTTCCAAGGCCTTCCAAAACCTTCTTAGGACTTCTATAAATAAAGGAGCACATTTCCTAAGCCAAACACACCTTGACATACTACTTCCACATTATATTGTGTCTAAGAAAAGAAGAAAATCAACTAGAAGTATTGTTGCTCTCCAAGATTATCCTACACACTTGACAGCATCATCATCGCTGCACATCCGCTCACCCGTCTTCACATGCGAGAGCATCATCGTGCCCTTGTGTGGTTCACGCACTCCGCGTTGCTAGTCAATGCACTTCCATCAAAGGGAAGTTTGTTTTGCTTATAGTAGCTAGGTTTATTACATACTTTGTATCTTGTCTTTGTTTGGGTATTCGATTTGTGAATTCTCGTCTCCCTCATGAGACAAAATACTCCTCGTGAAGAGGAGGGAATTTGAGGTACGCTACCCTTGTGTAAGTAGCGTGGTTGTAAGAGGTTAAGTCACCCTCGTTTAAGTGACTCGGTTAATAGATTTAATCGACTAGGTCAATCAAAAAATCCTAAGTCGAGAGGCTTAGGTGGTGGTTTTTACTCGAGTTTAGATTTCCACCTAAAAATACTTGTGTGCTTTATGAGATTGCTAATTTGAGATTGTTTACATTACTTCCACATTATTTCCTTTATCACGCTCGATCTCAGCCCCCTCCTTAGGGAATCTACAATTGGTATCAAAGCAAGTTTCGCATCATTGGCATCACACACCGATGAGCAATCATGGAGGGGAGCATCTTCGCCATGAGACATTCGGAAGGGCAGTCTACTGTCTGACCGCCCTACTTTGATGGGAGCAATTACTCATATTAGAAATTGCGTATGAAGATGTGGCTTCAAGCCACCAACCTCGCGTTATGAGGACAATGCGAAACCCCATACGAAGTCCCGGCTAAACTCGAAGGAGGCTACTCGCAGCAGCAAACCCGTGAACTTTCCCTCAACACAAAATCAATGAACGCATTGTACTACGCATTAAGCCCAGAGATCTCAACCAGATATCTCAATGTGCCACGCATACGAGTTATGGCACACTCTAAAGGTAACCCATGAAGGTACCTCCAAGGTAAAATCTTCTAAAATTAACATTCTTTCTTAAGATTTGAATCTTTCTTTATGAAGAATAATGAATCTTTTAAGTGAGATACACATTAAGTTCACTCTTATAGTGAACAACCTTAAAGCCTTAGGTAAAACCTTTAAAAAGATGGAGCTTCAAGGAAAGCTTCTTCGTTCCCTTGGACCGGAAGAGGAATAAAAGGTCACCATTATTGAAGAGGCGAATGAAGTAGGGGAGCTTGACATGGAGGATGTTACGACCCGATCCCAGATCTCTACAAAACTCGAAACCAGCCTGGCTCGACTAATCCCATGACCTAGTCGTCCAACAAGAAATAACCAAAAGCAGGAAATAATTCACAACACACATGCAATGTAATTAAGTAGAAAATAATCAAGACACAGTAAAAGAAACAGAGCGAATAATCTATTAATATTATAGGCCATCACAACTATGACAGAGCAAAGTACAGCGGAAAAGTAACTAAAACAGTATTACATAGAACGAAGTACTCACTACTATAACATAAGCTAGGGAAACAATAAGAAACGTAGCTAAGGTTAGGCTTGACTGGGCCTAGCTCTCTCTACAGCCAGTGGTGCTAGCTGCTCAACTCTCTAACCTAGACAAGGTTATAAAATTTCCAGAGTCAGCAAACGCTGAGTAGAGTGGTAATTCAGTCATTTACATGTAATTAAGACAAGAAATTAATTAATGCAATTAAGTAACTATCCATTTTCATTTAACTCAACCAAGCAGTTCTAATTTGTTGCTCCTTTATTCATATAATCATTTCTTGATTTGGCATGTTCCTCACGGGAACGATCTTGATTGCAGTCTTTTCCATGATGTAGAATGTGCACGTGGTGCTCTCCTGGCCGAGAGGGTCCCCCGTGGTAATCCTATACCCAGTCAACCACCTCGAGGCCACGGTAGCAACGTAGTGATGACTACGGCACGCATGATAAGTGCGCGGGTAGCTATCCCGCACTGGCACATTGTCAGTCGTTTCTGCTAGTAGGTACGCCTAAAGGTACAGCACGAAACAGTATAGGGTCTTTCCTTCTTAGAACAAGGGTCTCGTCCCTCCACAGTCCACGTACCCTCGTCTGACTATCTCGGTTTGCCCAGTGGGCCTAACAAGAGTCGATGTAAGGTGGCTAGACCTAACCTTGGGCCCCAAGAGGCAGCTAGCTCCCTCCCTACACTAAGTAGCTCACCTCGGTACCACGTACACGAGGGCCAAACAAAGTCGGTATAAAGTGACTAGGCCTGACCCCGGGGCTCAACCCAACGAGCGGCTAGCACCCCTCTACACTAAAGGGACAGTTGCTCTCCTTGGTACCACGTACACAAGGGCTAGCTCACTTCCCATCTACAAGAGTTCTCCTAATTCCTTGTAAGATTCATGCTGGTATTCCTTTCGTTTCGTGTTTCAACCTTTCTGATCTCTCTATTACATTAACGGTTTCCTTCTTAAAATAGGCAACTCGTGATTTACTAACTGAGAAAGCATCACATTAAAATAACTAATACATTTGCTAGTATTTAGAGTTTTACATGTATCTCAAGTAAACAGTGTAGCTCAACCGTACTCATTTATTCTTACCCTAGGGTTCATTCTCATCCTAGGGTTCATTCAAGTTATTCTAAACATGCCGTTTATTTGTTTAAATCATAATATTAATGTAAACCATTCTACCGAAAAACATGGGAGGAATGGGGGCTCGGATCGCAGATCCCGTCACCTCCGCGTGTCCCACGTGCTCGACTGGCTAAAGACTTATACAATTGACCAACCACATCAAATGAGTCCAAAACCATATACAAGTGACACTAACTCGTAAAGAAACTCAAGTGAAAAACAACGGTAGTTCGTTTGTGGAAATCCAATTCCGTTTGGGTCCTAAACGGGCCAAAAACACGCACACTGTCCAAAATTAGATGTCTGGGACTAGCCCCAGACGTCTTAAAAGACATCAATACTCACCCTGGATTTCTTACGGCTTCCTCAGATGTCTGGATCCTTCCGCGATCGTCTGAGGAGAGTTCCAGACGTCAGACTCTCCTTCTGGTTGTTTGGAGGTACGGTCAGATGTCTAGCGACGTGTCCAAATGTCCAAAAACACCTCGAAGGGCACACCCTGTGCCTTTCCAATGCTCTACCCCCTGCGTACGTATGCGCAGAGCTAAAAACGGCTAGACAAATTTCTTGCGATAAGGCCTACATGGCCGGAAACCGTGCAGAAGTACGTACCTTGGCACTAGCGTGCTTTTAGACGTCTGGCTTCTGCTCTGGACATCCCCTTGCTACTCCATACGTCTAGGATGTGCTCTAGACGTCTGATGCTGGAAAATATCCAGTATGCAGAACTCTCGGGGGCCTTCTTCTCTACGCGGACCCCTCCGTGCCGCCTGCAACTACTACGCCAGTAGCTTCAAGAGGTCGCAAAGCTCACTTTCGCAAGCTCCTCCTCCTCGCACACGTCCTCAACTCCTCTTGCACGAGCTCCCACGGCTCCCTCGCAAGCTCCTCCCACGCTCTCGCTCCCCTCTCCTCCTCCTCCGCGTCTCGTCTCTCTTCTTCCTCTCCACTTGCCGCGCTGGAGGCTGGGAGGAAGGTGGCAGCTGGCAGGAGGGAAAGATGGAGGTGGTGGCTGGTGGAGATGGAGAGAGTGGCGTGGGTGTGGGGTTTAAATAGGAAAGGGTTAGGGTTTGGAGTGAGGAGAGAGGAGGTGTGCGCATGTATGCGTACTTTCAGACATCCAATCATCTATCCAGACATCTGATGAATAATCCAAACGTCTTATCCAACCCAAATGGAAGTGGGTCATTTCAGAGGATCTCTTAGGCAATCTCATGGCCTATGAAATGAAGATGAAACAAAAGGACACACTGAAGGAAAAGCCAAGGAAGACCCTCGTCTTCAAAGCCTCTTCGAATAGCGAGGTAAGTTCCGATAACGAGGGCCTTAGAATATTATTTAAAAAATTTTCTAAGTTTTGTAGGGCCTCCAAGAAAGAAAAAAAGGAGGAGGAAGAATCACCAACTCATTGCTATCATTGCAACAAGAAAGGGCATATTTGACTCAATTGCCCTCTTCTAAAAATGAAAAGGAAAAGGAGAAGAAATATAAGAAGAAAGCATTCCAAGTTACTTGGGATGATTCAACCTCGGAAAAGAAAGAAGAAGTTCCCGAAAAGAACAATGAAGTCGCTTGCATGAGTTTCATGGCTATTGCAAGTGATGATAAGAGTGAAGATGACAACAAAGAGGTAAACACTATTAATGAATTGCAGGAAGCAGTTGAGGAGTTGTATGATCTTAGTAAATTATTAAAAGTTGAAAATAAAAACATAAAAAAGAATCTTAGTTTTCTTAAATCTGAAAATGAAAGAGTAGAAATTAAAGTTAGGGATCTAGAAATTAGTCCTAGCAATTCTAAAAAGGATGACTTGCTGTTGGAAAATAATAACCTAATCGATGAAAACAACAAATTGATTGAGGAGAATACTAGCTTGAAAACTAAAATTTCTAGTTTAAAGATTAAGATGCATATTGTGGAAAAAGAACTTACTTTGTCTTAGGGAAAATTCAAATAGTGAGATGAATAGATTAGATAATTTCTCTAATAAAAGAGTTAGCACTAGTCATAAAGTTGAGAAAGAATCTTCATCAAGGAGACCAACTAACAAGCCTGGATCCAAGTTAACTTGAATACCGAAAAATCAATTAGAATCTTATTTTGTAGGTTTCAAGGGAGATTAAGATATGAAAGAATGGACCTAGAAGTTAAACAATGGTCAACTCAAATAAGGGGGACAAAGGAGTAGACCAAGGAAGGTGACGAGGAGATCAACGAGATGACGAGCAGGTAACCAAGCTGCCTTGTGTCAACCACTTGATTGGAGACCGACTCCATTGCCCAGACCTCTAAGCTTCGGATGAAAGCCCCATCCATTTTGGCATCAACCTCCATTTGAGTCATGCTATTGGCCTTAGTAAATAAAGTAAATTCCTTACCCTTTTTTTTATCAATAGCATTTAAATAGGGGGGTTAAAATTTTGATAAAGCTATATGTCAATCATTAAGGGGGAGAAAGATTTCCTTCATTTAGATAGAGGGAGATCTTAAAAACATAGCTATATTTCCATCAGAAATGGGGAGTTAATTATATACTGATGTAAACAAATTTATTGAGGGTAAAATGCTATTCATGCATGTTCCTAGGCTTAGATTTACATTTCATGTTATAAATATTGCATAGCATGCATCATTCTCCATTTAGAGTAGTTGTATATAATTTAGGTTAATTGCGTCCTTTTTGCGTTTAGGAGATAAGGATATTTATTTTGGAGCCTCGGATTGACGATCCGATCGTACGGATCTGATCAAGACGATGATCGGAGTCCAACGCCTTTGAAATCGCCTCGATCGGAGTCCCATAGCACCATATGTAGTCCAATGAAGATCAACGGCCAAGAGACTAGGAGACATAATTTGGAGCTTCAAATGATAAAGCCGACCACGCGGATGGATTCGGGTCGACGATCGCAGCCTAGTGGCGTGAAAATCAACTCAATCCGACCTCTGTAACTGCCCCTACAATAAGAAGAAGATGGACGGCCCAGACTGAGCCACATGGTGCAGCCCAGGCCGCCCAGTGCACGCACGTAGCAACGCACATGCGCAGTAGCGCAGGTGCACGTGCGTGTGCAGACGTGCATGATCACAACGCAGTAGCAGTGCAAGTGCGCCAGTGCGCACGCAGGCGCACATGCGCACAGCATAGCACAGTGCAGCGCCAGCTATGCGTGAGCTAGACCTACAGCGACGCATGAGCTGGACTTACAGCGATGCTTGCAGCCGTCACTAATTCTTCGCATGCCAACAAAGACAACATTGGGTGCGAGCGGGCATGAGCTACCTACAGTGACGCTTCCATCGATGACCTGGATGTCACTAATGGTCCCATACCTATTTTTGCCTCTTCTCCTCCACTATAAAAGGACCTACACCCCCTCCCTTCCAAGCCATCTCTACCTACTCTACTCTCACCTACTCCCAAGCTCTAGCAAGTGATGAGAGCCTCATCATGAGCCATAACTAGCTCATTTTGACCTAATAAAGAAGACAAAAGCTCCTACATAACCTAGAAGAAGGCTTAACTAAAGGAACAAGTGCTCTGAGAAGAAAACATGAAATAAAGGTTAAAACTGCAATTTTACCATTGCAGTACATAAACGGGATTTCTCAGAAGCAAAACATAGGTCAAATAGTCCAAAGTGGGTTGAATTAATCAGAAATGGGTTTATGTGCAATCTAAGAATTAAATGACACTTGGTAACCCTAAAACAGACCCGCTTAAATTAACAAGGTTCCAGTCAGAATAAAAATCAAGCAAACCCTCTAAAAATCATAGAAAAACATCCTCTGGGGTTTAGAACACTTAATTTGGCCTTTGGAACCTAGTTTGACCTAGATTAGGGTCTTAGCTCTTCAATTAACCTAATTTGGGTTTTTACGCAAAATGTCCATTCAAAAGAGATCAAACCTAAAATCCAACTTCACCATTGGATTCTTTAGGGCCAAATTAGGTTTGTACCAAAATTTGGACCTAAGGGGAGGTCATCTTGACCTACTTTGCAAGTTAGTACACCCAAATCACAAAGAGGTCCCTATCTTTTGAATATCCTTGCAGAGAGCCCCCTAGGTTCCTCGCCTTCTTTACAAACCGGTCCTGCCGCCATTGCTAGGGCAGAACCGAGCTCCGACGAAGTTTCGAGAGAGATGGCTCTCTAATTCCTCAGAGATTCTCTCCCAGAAATGGAAGGGAGATTCTCTGAGGAATTCCCTTCCTTCTAAAGCCAATCAAATTCGCTGGTGTGAACCCAATCTCTCGTGCGAACGCACGAGAGATGTGGGTATCTTTCTTCCTTCCAACTCCGGCGAACCGGCTGACCTAATTGCGCGTCTTTCACGCTCTGATAGGAGCGGCCAGCACCTATAAAACACCCCTCGGACCCGGCCACTCATCTTAAGCTTGATTTTGACGGAGATCCCCTCCAAATTTCTTCTCTCCCATCTCCAGCCAAACGACCCACAAGCTCCGGCGACCGCTTTCCCTCCTTCTCGTCACTCTGCTGCCATACCAGCAGCAGAGTCCTCTCCGCCTCTTCCTCCCGCGGCGCGCTGTACCCTGCGCGCAAGCTCCTGACCTCATCTTCGTCGCCACTTCCTCCCCCAGGGTCTTTCTTCCCCGACGACGGCAGTCACGAGCCGTCCTCTCCACTGCCTCCCTTCACTCCAGACAACCCCAGATACGTTCTCCATCCTCTCCTCTCTCTTTTCCCCCTGTTATCTCCCTTGATCGACCCTCGACAGACGCTAACCACCTCCATCGTCTTCGCCTCCGACCGCACTCCGGCGAGCCGCCCACACCACTCCAGCCCTCCACACGGCTCGCCAACCACCTCGGAAGCTCCGCCTCACCTCCAGGAACACACTCCACCCTCCCACTGCCACTCCAGCCCTCCACAACCACCCCCCGACCAACCCACCATCTCCGGCCACAGGTTGACCTAGGCACGCACGCCTAGGCCGACCTGCGGCCTGCTGCACTGCCCACCGCCTTCGCCGTGCCACGGCGAAGGTCTCTATCTATTCTGATTTGGCCGAGAGGCGCATTTTGTGTACGACAGGATTCGAGCTGCTGCCGCCATGGACGACCTCTGATGAAGCTCCCGCGAAGCTCCAGGCACCCGGTCTTCCAGACTACAGGTGCTGCATACTAACGCAAGTGTCGCGAGGTGAACGAATCCAGCCGAGGAGCGCTAGCAGAGCCAGCAGCTGCGGGGCAATTGCACGACGAGGTTTCTGCAGGCGCGCGTGAAGACGAGACCAGATAGTCCCACATCGTGGGATTGCAACTGGCAGGTACCGTATAAGTTGTTTTTACGCTTTATTCTTATCGCCTCAGTAAGCACAGGGGTGAGGTCCCTCACTGACCCCACCCGCCTCGTCCGCGGCCTGACCACGCGGACCTGGCGGATCCGACCCGACCTAGACCTACGCACTCCTCGCGCATCACACACTTGCAGGTGCGCCTGGTCCCGGGTACGATCCGACCCGATTGAGACTGTGGCTCTGGTAGAGCGGTTAGAGTGAATTGCTTGAGAGAGAGACACGCGCGGGTAGAGGGAGAAGGGTTAGGTTTTGTTCCCTGTGCAGGCAGGCTGATTGCAGGAGAAGGACTTGGCCGCTGCAGAAGAATGAGAAGCAAGACAAAGAAGAAGAAGAAGGCAACGAAGAAAGGAGAAGCAAGACAGAAGAAGAAAAAAGAAAGAAGTCTTCGCAGGAGAAGAAGGAAAGCAGAAAAGAAAGAAGTCTTCGCAGGAGAAGAAGAAGAAGGACAAGGGAAGATTGCAAAGAGATCCGAAAGGCAAAGCAGAAGAAGAAAAAGAGAAAGAAAGATCACATTTAAGACGTCTGATACATAAATCAGACGTCTAATTCTATTTTTTTTACATCTTTCTTAAAAACTCTTTGAATCAATTATATTTGCATTTAACAGTTGTATTCTTGGGTTTTACAAAGTACTGAGTTTGCTCCCTGTGTTCGACCTCGGATACTCTAGTTGTTCGAGTAATAAAATTATTTGTTTAAACGTTTTGTCGGTTCTACTGCAACGTAATACGCCTTTAAATCCGCACAGAAACGTTGATAACATTTTGGCGCCGTTGCCGGGGAGCAACGGGCACTTGTAAAGCTTTTGAGTACAACTTTTCTATTTAATATCTGACTTAACTTCTCTTTTGTTGTGTTCAATCAGGGAAAGCAAAACAAAAAGGAAAGAATAGCAACTGCACAACAGACTGGAGCAGGTAATCTCCATAAGCCCTCTCCCTTAACCCTCTCACAATCTAAAAAAAAAAAAGGGGAGAAGTCAACTTAGGGCTACCTGTCTTATATTTAGTAACTCATCAAGTTGCCTGATTTTCATTTCAACATATTTTTGTCTGTCATCCAACTAAGGCAACTAGGGCTAAAACTTTCTTGATTGAGCCCTAGGTGCTAAATTCTAAGGCAACTAAATTGGACCCATTAGAGCCAAGTTAGGATTGCAAAGCTAGGGTTTTTAGAGACACATCTTCTCTAAAACAAAGAAACAAACTTTCCAAAAAGAAGTGTGCCTAAACCGTGTTTGAAAATATTTATACAAGAGGAACCCTAAGCAAATCAGGCTGATAATCCATTTGAATCATAAAAGGAAGGACCTAAAAGCTCTCAAAGGAACAAGAGGTGAAGTTGATCCCTCGAGTCAACCAACCTTAATATTAGGTCACTTTTTGCACTCAAAATACTTAAAATTTCAAGTGGAACATTAAGCACCTTGATCTTAAAAAAAAAGGTAGACTTAAGAGGTCAAGATCCCCATTCTGGTCTACCTGGAACCGCAGTGACAAGAGAGGTCGGGTGGGGGAAACCCTGTAACCCGTGGGGACGCTCTACCGTGTAGGGGTCTTTGCGGGACTCTCCCTCTCTGGCTGCCCAGGTATTTCTCAGGTGGACGATCTTCTGATCCAGGGGTCCATCTGCCCCGAACCTCTATAGTCACCCAACAATTCTTGGGTGTCTTGATTGGGTCCAGCACCTTCTAATCTCATCACATCTTCCGGTGCATGTTTGGTAGGAGGTCCTTAAGACCACCTTTAAGACCTCCTCTAGAAATTCATTCTCGCCGAGGCCAAGCCTCGACGCCCTTGTTTGTGCAGCAACCCCACCACATAAATCTTTCATCTGATTCAGACCCTGATTCTCCTTCTTCTCCCATCATGGCACAACCCATTGAAGAGGAGAATAACCTTGAACACCAACTTCAACGCTTGAACGATCTCTTTCAGAACTTTGTAAACCCACCACAGCGACCTATGATGCGAGATCACTATAATCCTGCTGCGGTGGCAATTGAACCCCGAGTACGAATCCCAATTGGAGGACCCGATTCTGATCTAAAGCCCAATATGATTCATGCCATACCAAAGTTCCATGGGCTTAACTCTGAGGATCCATTCCAACACATTAAACAACTCAAGCATCTGGCCCAAACTTTCGGGTCAGATGTACAAAACCGGGATATCCTACTCATGAAAATGTTTTCGTTCTCCCTCTTGGACAAGGCCGCGCACTGGTATCAGACTCAGACCCGCCCGATCAACACTTGGGAGGAATTACAGTCCGAATTTTTGAAAAAATTCTTCCCTGTTGGCCGGACGAATGCCTTGCGCCACCAGATCACTCATTTCACTCAACAACAGGGAGAACCTCTTCACGAAGCTTGGGATCGATTCCTAGATCTCATGCGAAAGTGTCCCCATCACGGAGTTCCTAAGTGGGAACAAGTCCAGTCTTTTTACCAGGGACTCCGTGAGGATATTCATCTAATCGTCAATGCAACATGTGGAGGAAACATCATGGGCCAACACGAGGACACGGTGTGGGAGATTCTCGAAAACATGTGCGAGAACTCCATAAACAATGACTCCTTGGGCTTATTCGACAGGACGAATGCCCGCGCATCGACGAATCTAAGAGGGACACATGAGACGCAGGACCTGTCCACTTCTGTTGACCTGGAATTGATGGCCAGTCGGTTGGACAAGGTCTCTATCATAGAAAAGAAGGTGGACGAGCTAACTCGACATTTGCAGCAAGCCACCTCTGCACAAAACTCTTTTGCACGACCTCCTCTGTCAAGGGAAACAGTGCAAAACATCTATCACCAACCTGCCAAGGGGATGGGCCCCTATCCACCCCCGTCTACCTCCCAGACCGGAGTGACCTCCGATCCCGTCTACTCGAGTTGGGGGAACTCTGAACCCTCGTATTCTGACTTTCCTGAGGTTTCTCAGAACTGCGAGGACCTCAACGCCATCCAGAACGACCCATACTCCAATACCTACAACCCTGGATGGCGAAATCATCCTAACTTTTAGTGGGCGGGAAACTCTCAAAAACCACCATATCAACCCCGCCCACAAGCTCCTCGTACATATCAGCCGCCTCAGCCTCGGCCCAATCCCACCTACCAATCTGGGCAAAATCGGGATCAACTGACTCTTATCCTTCAAACGCTGGCTGACATTCAAAAAACGAATGCGGCAATGCAAAAACAGCACAAGGACGAGATCACAGAGGTTCGCAACCAACTGGCCCAGATGGCAAATTCTCGCCAACCTGGCACCCTTCCTTCGCAACCTCTGCCCAACCCAAATAATGTGCCGACCCAGAGGCGCATTATGAATCCAAATCCAGGCCACGCACATTTGAGTTATCAGGCCCCTGCTACTCCATCACCAGACAGGATGGAGGCTTCTACATCTTATGCAGAATTTCAGCAGCAGCCACCTCTCCTACCTAACCCAAACCAAAGTCAGGCTGGATTAAACTCTGTAACAACACGTAGTGGTAAAACAACACAAGACCCACATTATCTGAACCACTCCAAGCCTGATAATCGCCAAGACCCTAGGGTAGTCATCCAAGATACTACTGTCCCAGATCAAGAACTTGGACCTATCCTAGAGGAACCAGCTAGGATCCCATTTCCTGAGGCCTTGACCAAAGGAAAAAGGACAACCAAACCTGTGGCTCCTGAGGAGGATCTGGTCAAGCTCTTTGAACAGGTCCAGATAAACATCCCGTTGATGGATGCAATCCGCCACATACCGGCTTACGCAAGATTCTTGAAAGACATATGTACACCTAAACGTAAGCCGCGAACCAAGGATGGGAATCCGATTGTACTGTCAGAGCAAGCCAGCTCTGTCATCCTGAGCAAACTCCCACCCAAGGCTAAAGACCCAGGAACCCCCTTGATTTCTTGTAAAATTGGTGAAACCCAACTTGATAGAGCCCTACTAGACCTAGGTGCCTCCATAAATTTAATACCTACATCCCTCCTTGACCACCTTGAAGAATCTGAACTTAAACCCACTGAGGTGACATTGCAGTTAGCTGATCGATCCATCAAGTCACCCAAAGGTATACTCGAGGATGTCATTGTTAGGGTACGAGATTTTTATTTCCCAGTGGACTTCATAGTACTGGACATGGATGCACCTAAGAACCCAAGGGACACACCAATCATATTAGGGAGACCCTTTCTGGCCACTGCTAGGGCCAATATAAACTGCGAAGAGGGCCAGATAGAATTAAAATTTGGGAATCAAAATCTGAAGATCGACATTTTCAAAGCCCAACAAGGGATTAATTGCGGGGTTATAGAGGAAATTTGTGATGTCAAAGCCGTGGTTAATGAACTGCACATAGAGGACAACCTGATTATTCCTGATCAACCACTAGAAAATCAAAAACCGCTAACAGAGGAGTGCGAACACAATCTAGACACACCTATGACTCCTACCATTGCTCCCGATACAAACCCTGAACCACCCGCTGCTGCTGACAATCCTGTCATGGAACTCAAGCCCCTTCCTGAACATCTAAAATATGTCTTTTTGGATTCAAATCAAACGTTTCCTGTGATTATCAATTCTCGACTCACACTTGACCAGGAACTCCGTTTGATTTCTGTTCTCCAGCAACATCGTAGAGCCATTGGATGGACTCTAGATGATTTGACTGGTATAAGCCCTTCATACTGCACGCATCGAATCTATACAGAAGAAGGCTCACGACCTTCAAGAGAAATGCAAAGGCGACTAAACCCTAACCTACAGGAGGTCGTGAAAAAGGAGATCATTAAGTGGTTAGATGCAGGGATCATCTACCCGATCTCCGACAGTCGTTGGGTGAGTCCAACACAAGTGGTACCTAAGAAGGCAGGACTTACCATCATCACGACAGAAACCGGGGAAGTCATTCCTACCCGAATAGCTAATTCGTGGAGAGTCTGCATTGATTACAGAAGACTAAATTCCTCCACGAAGAAGGATCATTTCCCACTACCGTTTATTGATCAGATCCTCGAGAAACTAGCGGGAAATAGATTCTTCTGCTTTCTTGACGGGTACTCCGGTTACAATCAGGTGGCAATCCATCCAGAGGACCAAGAAAAGACCACATTCACCTGCCCCTTCGGGACGTACGCGTTTCGAAGGATGCCGTTCGGTCTCTGCAATGCACCTGCAACTTTTCAGCGGTGCATGCTTGCCATATTCTCAGATATGGTAGGTGACTATCTGGAAGTCTTCATGGATGACTTTTCAGTTTTTGGACAATCATTTGACGATTGCCTCCAACACTTGGTCCATATACTCAGGCGGTGCATCGAGGTGAATTTGGTTCTTTCCTGGGAAAAGAGCCATTTCATGGTGCCTGAGGGAATTGTCCTGGGACATTTAATCTCAGAGAAAGGCATCCAAGTGGATCGAGCTAAGGTTAACCTGATTTCCAAGCTCCCTATGCCTAGCTCGATTAAGGACATCCGATCTTTTTTGGGGCACGTCGGTTTCTACCGTCGATTCATCCCTGATTTCTCCAAAATCGCGCGCCCCCTGACCAATCTGCTTTCCAAGGATGTGCCTTTCGGAATTTCCAAGGAATGCACTCAAGCATTTGAGATCTTACGTGACCGAGTCACCCAAGCCCCAATCCTACAGTCCCCTGATTGGTCTCAACCCTTTGAGATCATGTGCGATGCATCTGACTTCGCTGTAGGAGCGGTTTTGGGGCAGAAAATTGACGGGAAACCTGTGGTCATTTATTACGCCAGCAAAACACTGGATGAGGCTCAGCGTAACTATACGGTTACTGAGAAAGAGCTGCTGGCCGTAGTATTTGCCCTGGAAAAATTCAGATCATACCTTCTGGGTTCCCGTGTTATCATATACTCGGATCACACAGCTGTGAGGCATCTCCTAGCCAAGAAGGACGCAAAACCTCGATTAATCCGCTGGATCTTGCTGTTGCAAGAATTTGACATCGAGATTCGCGACAAGGCGGGAAAGCACAATGTGGTAGCTGATCATTTATCCCGCCTTCCTCCTGAAATTATTGATCCGTCCGGACCTATTACAGAACATTTTCCTGATGAGCACCTCCTGACTATCAGTACAAGTCTTCCATGGTTCGCCGATATTGTTAATTACCTGGCATCACATCAGATTCCGCCCGATTGGTCGAAGGCCAAAAAGGACAAATTGCGTTCCGATGCCAAGTATTACCTATGGGAAGACCCGTATCTCTTCCGCATTGGTGCTGATCAGATAATCCGACGATGCGTCACGGAAGTGGAAATCAAAGACATACTCTCATTTTGCCATGACCAGGCATGCGGTGGACATTTTTCGGGACATAAAACCGCATCGAAAGTCCTCCAGTGTGGTTTCTACTGGCCCACAATTTTCAAAGATGCATACAATCACTGTAAGGCATGTTCCCGTTGCCAGACTCTAGGCAACATGAGCCATAGAGACATGATGCCTCTACAGCCGATCTTGGTATGCGAAATTTTTGATATTTGGGGGATTGATTTCATGGGACCCTTTCCTACCTCGGATGGCTTCGAATACATTTTACTCGCAGTTGATTATGTTTCCAAGTGGATAGAAGCCATTCCGACCCGAACCAACAATCATAAAGTCGTTATAAAATTCCTTCATCAAAACATTTTCTCAAGGTTCGGGATTCCGCGTGCTATAATTTCCGACGGAGGGACCCATTTTACAAACGCTCAGTTCAGGTCACTGATGATCAAATACGGGGTGTCACACCGAATCTCTACTCCTTACCACCCCCAAACTAATGGTCTAGCTGAGCTATCTAACCGAGAGATCAAGAAGATCCTTCAAGTTACTGTTCGACCTGATAGAAAAGATTGGTCTTCTCGGCTTCCGGAAGCATTGTGGGCCTATAGGACCGCCCACAAGACCCAATTAGGAATGTCTCCCTTCAGACTAGTGTACGGGAAGGCATGTCACCTCCCCGTCGAATTGGAGCATAAAGCCTATTGGGCAGTACGGACCTGTAATCTCGACCTTTCTAAGGCTGGAACCCACAGAAGATTTCAAATGAGCGAGATCGATGAATTACACCACGACGCATATGAGAACTCGCGAATTTACAAAGAACGGGTTAAAGCTTTTCACGACAAACACATTTCTAGAAAGGTCTTTCATCCTGGTCAAAAAGTTTTACTCTTTGATGCTCGACTCAAACTATTCCCAGGAAAGCTAAGATCCAAGTGGGTCGGACCCTACCTAGTCCGCCAAATCTTCGGAAATGGAGCTATTGAAATCAGCCCACTCAGCCACGATTCTGAACCATTTGTCGTGAATGGGCAGAGACTCAAGCCGTTCATTGACATGACCGATATAGATTTGACTGAGTCATCCTTTACCCTCCTTTCCTCTTGAGCTCATTACGCCCAGCCGATGGCGTAAAACTCAGCGCTTAACGGGAGGCAACCCGTCATTCTTTGAAAAACCTGAAACCGTTTCTGACATCGCTATGCGGAACTTATATTGCACTTTAGGGTTCATCCATTAGAACAGCCGACTTCACCTCAGGTATACCTACCCGAGATTAGAAATCGTTCGCAACAAGTCGCTTCGACCCATTCACTCACCACACACCTGTCCTAACACATGAACTAAGCTGAATTCGAACCCACCTAATTTACAATGGGGACATTGCAAATCTTAGGCATGGGGGGGTATGAAAGTGCAAAATGTCAGAAAATTCATATCAAGAAAGGGTTTCATTCATAAAAAAAAAAAAAAGAGGACTTGATAGAGGGGAGGAACAATTCAGGGTCATACAAATGAGAGGAGGAAAAGAAAGAAAAATGACAAAAAGAGCAAAAATAAAGAAAGGAGCACAAAAGGAAAAGAAAAAGAAAAAGTCATTAGTAAAAGATTAAGGGGTTAACTGAAGTTCTAGACCGAGTCAAGAAAAAGAAAAGAAAAATGCTACAGAGATATAACAAGAGATTAGCGGGAACGCTGGTCTTAGGCCTCTTGGGCTAGATTTTTAGCTTAAAAATTCACGTATCCGTTAAAATCTGGACAATCCTCAAGAGGTTGAAGAAAATGCGAAGCTTAAGTATTAGGTCTAAGGCTTAGGAAGTATTCGGCCTCGTTAACTGACCTCCGATTTGCGGGATTCGGTAACCTAAGCACCCAAATTCACACACAGTCTGGTTCAGTGCGCATAAATATTCAAAACACGCAAGAGCGTTTAATATTCTGAAAAAGTCACCTAGATTAGGAGCGACCAATCAACACAAGTTGATTTGGACAAGTTCCCAGCGCGGAGAGGCGGGAAATTCCCCTCGAAGATGCGTAACAACATATCGTCTCCTCGGTGCTTGTCTCTTAGGATATTTAAATATCCTACTGGGGGCATGTAAGCACTCTGCTGGTTCAGATACCATGGGTGGCATTATCACGAAATGTCGATCGCCAGGGTCTGAATTCGGCCACGGAACGCCATGGGCGGGATTATCTCGAAATCTCGAAAGCCAGGGTTCCGGGGGTTGCCATGGGCGGGATTATCTCGAAATCTCGAAAGCCAGGGACCCTTGAGGATTGATGATGGGGACGAGGAATCCGATACAGACCGTGTTGAGAAGCTAATCCGAAGCTAGAAATAAAAAGAAAAGAGAGAGAAAAGCTCTCCAAACAAATAAATCCTCTATCTCTCTCTTACAAAAAAAAAAAAAAACGCACTGCAAACTGAGCGTAGGCTAAAAATGTCTCAAGCACGGGTGCTTTAACCGCAGAGTCCAACAAACCCTAGGATAGTTTTTGTGGGCCGTAGAAACCTTTGCGAAGGACTGAGGCTAAAGCAGAACAGGTCCAGATTTTGGTTGGTACTTGAGTACCTCTAGGCCTATTGTCGGCATTCCTACCTAATCACAAGAGAAGCACTTATCATAACTAAGGACACTTTGGGTCTAGAATGGAAGTTAAAACTTTGAAATTTTGCTAAGGGACTAGCAAAAGCTAGGCATGGGGGTATGATGAGAGCCTCATCATGAGCCATAACTAGCTCATTTTGACCTAATAAAGAAGACAAAAGCTCCTACATAACCTAGAAGAAGGCTTAACTAAAGGAACAAGTGCTCTGAGAAGAAAACATGAAATAAAGGTTAAAACTGTAATTTTACCATTGCAGTACATAAACGGGATTTCTCAGAAGCAAAACATAGGTCAAATAGTCCAAAGTGGGTTGAATTAATCAGAAATGGGTTTATGTGCAATCTAAGAATTAAATGACACTTGGTAACCCTAAAACAGACCCGCTTAAATTAACAAGGTTCCAGTCAGAATAAAAATAAATCAAACCCTCTAAAAATCATAGAAAAACATCCTCTGGGGTTTAGAACACTTAATTTGGCCTTTGGAACCTAGTTTGACCTAGATTAGGGTCTTAGCTCTTCAATTAACCTAATTTGGGTTTTTACGCAAAATGTCCAGTCAAAAGAGATCAAACCTAAAATCCAACTTCACCATTGGATTCTTTAGGGCCAAATTAGGTTTGTACCAAAATTTGGACCTAAGGGGAGGTCATCTTGACCTACTTTGCAAGTTAGTACACCCAAATCACAAAGAGGTCCCTATCTTTTGAATATCCTTGCAGAGAGCCCCCTAGGTTCCTCGCCTTCTTTACAAACCGGTCCTGCCGCCATTGCTAGGGCAGAACCGAGCTCCGACGAAGTTTCGAGAGAGATGGCTCTCTAATTCCTCAGAGATTCTCTCCCAGAAATGGAAGGGAGATTCTCTGAGGAATTCCCTTCCTTCTAAAGCCAATCAAATTCGCTGGTGTGAACCCAATCTCTCGTGCGAACGCACGAGAGATGTGGGTATCTTTCTTCCTTCCAACTCCGGCGAACCGGCTGACCTAATTGCGCGTCTTTCACGCTCTGATAGGAGCGGCCAGCACCTATAAAACACCCCTCGGACCCGGCCACTCATCTTAAGCTTGATTTTGACGGAGATCCCCTCCAAATTTCTTCTCTCCCATCTCCGGCCAAACGACCCACAAGCTCCGGCGACCGCTTTCCCTCCTTCTCGTCACTCTGCTGCCATACCAGCAGCAGAGTCCTCTCCGCCTCTTCCTCCCGCGGCGCGCTGTACCCTGCGCGCAAGCTCCTGACCTCATCTTCGTCGCCGCTTCCTCCCCCAGGGTCTTTCTTCCCCGACGACGGCAGTCACGAGCCGTCCTCTCCACTGCCTCCCTTCACTCCAGACAACCCCAGATACGTTCTCCATCCTCTCCTCTCTCTTTTCCCCCTGTTATCTCCCTTGATCGACCCTCGACAGACGCTAACCACCTCCATCGTCTTCGCCTCCGACCGCACTCCGGCGAGCCGCCCACACCACTCCAGCCCTCCACACGGCTCGCCAACCACCTCGGAAGCTCCGCCTCACCTCCAGGAACACACTCCACCCTCCCACTGCCACTCCAGCCCTCCACAACCACCCCCCGACCAACCCACCATCTCCGGCCACAGGTTGACCTAGGCACGCACGCCTAGGCCGACCTGCGGCCTGCTGCACTGCCCACCGCCTTCGCCGTGCCACGGCGAAGGTCTCTATCTATTCTGATTTGGCCGAGAGGCGCATTTTGTGTACGACAGGATTCGAGCTGCTGCCGCCATGGACGACCTCTGATGAAGCTCCCGCGAAGCTCCAGGCACCCGGTCTTCCAGACTACAGGTGCTGCATACTAACGCAAGTGTCGCGAGGTGAACGAATCCAGCCGAGGAGCGCTAGCAGAGCCAGCAGCTGCGGGGCAATTGCACGACGAGGTTTCTGCAGGCGCGCGTGAAGACGAGACCAGATAGTCCCACATCGTGGGATTGCAACTGGCAGGTACCGTATAAGTTGTTTTTACGCTTTATTCTTATCGCCTCAGTAAGCACAGGGGTGAGGTCCCTCACTGACCCCACCCGCCTCGTCCGCGGCCTGACCACGCGGACCTGGCGGATCCGACCCGACCTAGACCTACGCACTCCTCGCGCATCACACACTTGCAGGTGCGCCTGGTCCCGGGTACGATCCGACCCGATTGAGACTGTGGCTCTGGTAGAGCGGTTAGAGTGAATTGCTTGAGAGAGAGACGCGCGGGTAGAGGGAGAAGGGTTAGGTTTTGTTCCCTGTGCAGGCAGGCTGATTGCAGGAGAAGGACTTGGCCGCTGCAGAAGAAGGAGAAGCAAGACAAAGAAGAAGAAGAAGGCAACGAAGAAAGGAGAAGCAAGACAGAAGAAGAAAAAAGAAAGAAGTCTTCGCAGGAGAAGAAGGAAAGCAGAAAAGAAAGAAGTCTTCGCAGGAGAAGAAGAAGAAGGACAAGGGAAGATTGCAAAGAGATCCGAAAGGCAAAGCAGAAGAAGAAAAAGAGAAAGAAAGATCACATTTAAGACGTCTGATACATAAATCAGACGTCTAATTCTATTTTTTTTACATCTTTCTTAAAAACTCTTTGAATCAATTATATTTGCATTTAACAGTTGTATTCTTGGGTTTTACAAAGTACTGAGTTTGCTCCCTGTGTTCGACCTCGGATACTCTAGTTGTTCGAGTAATAAAATTATTTGTTTAAACGTTTTGTCGGTTCTACTGCAACGTAATACGCCTTTAAATCCGCACAGAAACGTTGATAACATTTTGGCGCCGTTGCCGGGGAGCAACGGGCACTTGTAAAGCTTTTGAGTACAACTTTTCTATTTAATATCTGACTTAACTTCTCTTTTGTTGTGTTCAATCAGGGAAAGCAAAACAAAAAGGAAAGAATAGCAACTGCACAACAGACTGGAGCAGGTAATCTCCATAAGCCCTCTCCCTTAACCCTCTCACAATCTAAAAAAAAAAAAGGGGAGAAGTCAACTTAGGGCTACCTGTCTTATATTTAGTAACTCATCAAGTTGCCTGATTTTCATTTCAACATATTTTTGTCTGTCATCCAACTAAGGCAACTAGGGCTAAAACTTTCTTGATTGAGCCCTAGGTGCTAAATTCTAAGGCAACTAAATTGGACCCATTAGAGCCAAGTTAGGATTGCAAAGCTAGGGTTTTTAGAGACACATCTTCTCTAAAACAAAGAAACAAACTTTCCAAAAAGAAGTGTGCCTAAACCGTGTTTGAAAATATTTATACAAGAGGAACCCTAAGCAAATCAGGCTGATAATCCATTTGAATCATAAAAGGAAGGACCTAAAAGCTCTCAAAGGAACAAGAGGTGAAGTTGATCCCTCGAGTCAACCAACCTTAATATTAGGTCACTTTTTGCACTCAAAATACTTAAAATTTCAAGTGGAACATTAAGCACCTTGATCTTAAAAAAAAAGGTAGACTTAAGAGGTCAAGATCCCCATTCTGGTCTACCTGGAACCGCAGTGACAAGAGAGGTCGGGTGGGGGAAACCCTGTAACCCGTGGGGACGCTCTACCGTGTAGGGGTCTTTGCGGGACTCTCCCTCTCTGGCTGCCCAGGTATTTCTCAGGTGGACGATCTTCTGATCCAGGGGTCCATCTGCCCCGAACCTCTATAGTCACCCAACAATTCTTGGGTGTCTTGATTGGGTCCAGCACCTTCTAATCTCATCACATCTTCCGGTGCATGTTTGGTAGGAGGTCCTTAAGACCACCTTTAAGACCTCCTCTAGAAATTCATTCTCGCCGAGGCCAAGCCTCGACGCCCTTGTTTGTGCAGCAACCCCACCACATAAATCTTTCATCTGATTCAGACCCTGATTCTCCTTCTTCTCCCATCATGGCACAACCCATTGAAGAGGAGAATAACCTTGAACACCAACTTCAACGCTTGAACGATCTCTTTCAGAACTTTGTAAACCCACCACAGCGACCTATGATGCGAGATCACTATAATCCTGCTGCGGTGGCAATTGAACCCCGAGTACGAATCCCAATTGGAGGACCCGATTCTGATCTAAAGCCCAATATGATTCATGCCATACCAAAGTTCCATGGGCTTAACTCTGAGGATCCATTCCAACACATTAAACAACTCAAGCATCTGGCCCAAACTTTCGGGTCAGATGTACAAAACCGGGATATCCTACTCATGAAAATGTTTTCGTTCTCCCTCTTGGACAAGGCCGCGCACTGGTATCAGACTCAGACCCGCCCGATCAACACTTGGGAGGAATTACAGTCCGAATTTTTGAAAAAATTCTTCCCTGTTGGCCGGACGAATGCCTTGCGCCACCAGATCACTCATTTCACTCAACAACAGGGAGAACCTCTTCACGAAGCTTGGGATCGATTCCTAGATCTCATGCGAAAGTGTCCCCATCACGGAGTTCCTAAGTGGGAACAAGTCCAGTCTTTTTACCAGGGACTCCGTGAGGATATTCATCTAATCGTCAATGCAACATGTGGAGGAAACATCATGGGCCAACACGAGGACACGGTGTGGGAGATTCTCGAAAACATGTGCGAGAACTCCATAAACAATGACTCCTTGGGCTTATTCGACAGGACGAATGCCCGCGCATCGACGAATCTAAGAGGGACACATGAGACGCAGGACCTGTCCACTTCTGTTGACCTGGAATTGATGGCCAGTCGGTTGGACAAGGTCTCTATCATAGAAAAGAAGGTGGACGAGCTAACTCGACATTTGCAGCAAGCCACCTCTGCACAAAACTCTTTTGCACGACCTCCTCTGTCAAGGGAAACAGTGCAAAACATCTATCACCAACCTGCCAAGGGGATGGGCCCCTATCCACCCCCGTCTACCTCCCAGACCGGAGTGACCTCCGATCCCGTCTACTCGAGTTGGGGGAACTCTGAACCCTCGTATTCTGACTTTCCTGAGGTTTCTCAGAACTGCGAGGACCTCAACGCCATCCAGAACGACCCATACTCCAATACCTACAACCCTGGATGGCGAAATCATCCTAACTTTTAGTGGGCGGGAAACTCTCAAAAACCACCATATCAACCCCGCCCACAAGCTCCTCGTACATATCAGCCGCCTCAGCCTCGGCCCAATCCCACCTACCAATCTGGGCAAAATCGGGATCAACTGACTCTTATCCTTCAAACGCTGGCTGACATTCAAAAAACGAATGCGGCAATGCAAAAACAGCACAAGGACGAGATCACAGAGGTTCGCAACCAACTGGCCCAGATGGCAAATTCTCGCCAACCTGGCACCCTTCCTTCGCAACCTCTGCCCAACCCAAATAATGTGCCGACCCAGAGGCGCATTATGAATCCAAATCCAGGCCACGCACATTTGAGTTATCAGGCCCCTGCTACTCCATCACCAGACAGGATGGAGGCTTCTACATCTTATGCAGAATTTCAGCAGCAGCCACCTCTCCTACCTAACCCAAACCAAAGTCAGGCTGGATTAAACTCTGTAACAACACGTAGTGGTAAAACAACACAAGACCCACATTATCTGAACCACTCCAAGCCTGATAATCGCCAAGACCCTAGGGTAGTCATCCAAGATACTACTGTCCCAGATCAAGAACTTGGACCTATCCTAGAGGAACCAGCTAGGATCCCATTTCCTGAGGCCTTGACCAAAGGAAAAAGGACAACCAAACCTGTGGCTCCTGAGGAGGATCTGGTCAAGCTCTTTGAACAGGTCCAGATAAACATCCCGTTGATGGATGCAATCCGCCACATACCGGCTTACGCAAGATTCTTGAAAGACATATGTACACCTAAACGTAAGCCGCGAACCAAGGATGGGAATCCGATTGTACTGTCAGAGCAAGCCAGCTCTGTCATCCTGAGCAAACTCCCACCCAAGGCTAAAGACCCAGGAACCCCCTTGATTTCTTGTAAAATTGGTGAAACCCAACTTGATAGAGCCCTACTAGACCTAGGTGCCTCCATAAATTTAATACCTACATCCCTCCTTGACCACCTTGAAGAATCTGAACTTAAACCCACTGAGGTGACATTGCAGTTAGCTGATCGATCCATCAAGTCACCCAAAGGTATACTCGAGGATGTCATTGTTAGGGTACGAGATTTTTATTTCCCAGTGGACTTCATAGTACTGGACATGGATGCACCTAAGAACCCAAGGGACACACCAATCATATTAGGGAGACCCTTTCTGGCCACTGCTAGGGCCAATATAAACTGCGAAGAGGGCCAGATAGAATTAAAATTTGGGAATCAAAATCTGAAGATCGACATTTTCAAAGCCCAACAAGGGATTAATTGCGGGGTTATAGAGGAAATTTGTGATGTCAAAGCCGTGGTTAATGAACTGCACATAGAGGACAACCTGATTATTCCTGATCAACCACTAGAAAATCAAAAACCGCTAACAGAGGAGTGCGAACACAATCTAGACACACCTATGACTCCTACCATTGCTCCCGATACAAACCCTGAACCACCCGCTGCTGCTGACAATCCTGTCATGGAACTCAAGCCCCTTCCTGAACATCTAAAATATGTCTTTTTGGATTCAAATCAAACGTTTCCTGTGATTATCAATTCTCGACTCACACTTGACCAGGAACTCCGTTTGATTTCTGTTCTCCAGCAACATCGTAGAGCCATTGGATGGACTCTAGATGATTTGACTGGTATAAGCCCTTCATACTGCACGCATCGAATCTATACAGAAGAAGGCTCACGACCTTCAAGAGAAATGCAAAGGCGACTAAACCCTAACCTACAGGAGGTCGTGAAAAAGGAGATCATTAAGTGGTTAGATGCAGGGATCATCTACCCGATCTCCGACAGTCGTTGGGTGAGTCCAACACAAGTGGTACCTAAGAAGGCAGGACTTACCATCATCACGACAGAAACCGGGGAAGTCATTCCTACCCGAATAGCTAATTCGTGGAGAGTCTGCATTGATTACAGAAGACTAAATTCCTCCACGAAGAAGGATCATTTCCCACTACCGTTTATTGATCAGATCCTCGAGAAACTAGCGGGAAATAGATTCTTCTGCTTTCTTGACGGGTACTCCGGTTACAATCAGGTGGCAATCCATCCAGAGGACCAAGAAAAGACCACATTCACCTGCCCCTTCGGGACGTACGCGTTTCGAAGGATGCCGTTCGGTCTCTGCAATGCACCTGCAACTTTTCAGCGGTGCATGCTTGCCATATTCTCAGATATGGTAGGTGACTATCTGGAAGTCTTCATGGATGACTTTTCAGTTTTTGGACAATCATTTGACGATTGCCTCCAACACTTGGTCCATATACTCAGGCGGTGCATCGAGGTGAATTTGGTTCTTTCCTGGGAAAAGAGCCATTTCATGGTGCCTGAGGGAATTGTCCTGGGACATTTAATCTCAGAGAAAGGCATCCAAGTGGATCGAGCTAAGGTTAACCTGATTTCCAAGCTCCCTATGCCTAGCTCGATTAAGGACATCCGATCTTTTTTGGGGCACGTCGGTTTCTACCGTCGATTCATCCCTGATTTCTCCAAAATCGCGCGCCCCCTGACCAATCTGCTTTCCAAGGATGTGCCTTTCGGAATTTCCAAGGAATGCACTCAAGCATTTGAGATCTTACGTGACCGAGTCACCCAAGCCCCAATCCTACAGTCCCCTGATTGGTCTCAACCCTTTGAGATCATGTGCGATGCATCTGACTTCGCTGTAGGAGCGGTTTTGGGGCAGAAAATTGACGGGAAACCTGTGGTCATTTATTACGCCAGCAAAACACTGGATGAGGCTCAGCGTAACTATACGGTTACTGAGAAAGAGCTGCTGGCCGTAGTATTTGCCCTGGAAAAATTCAGATCATACCTTCTGGGTTCCCGTGTTATCATATACTCGGATCACACAGCTGTGAGGCATCTCCTAGCCAAGAAGGACGCAAAACCTCGATTAATCCGCTGGATCTTGCTGTTGCAAGAATTTGACATCGAGATTCGCGACAAGGCGGGAAAGCACAATGTGGTAGCTGATCATTTATCCCGCCTTCCTCCTGAAATTATTGATCCGTCCGGACCTATTACAGAACATTTTCCTGATGAGCACCTCCTGACTATCAGTACAAGTCTTCCATGGTTCGCCGATATTGTTAATTACCTGGCATCACATCAGATTCCGCCCGATTGGTCGAAGGCCAAAAAGGACAAATTGCGTTCCGATGCCAAGTATTACCTATGGGAAGACCCGTATCTCTTCCGCATTGGTGCTGATCAGATAATCCGACGATGCGTCACGGAAGTGGAAATCAAAGACATACTCTCATTTTGCCATGACCAGGCATGCGGTGGACATTTTTCGGGACATAAAACCGCATCGAAAGTCCTCCAGTGTGGTTTCTACTGGCCCACAATTTTCAAAGATGCATACAATCACTGTAAGGCATGTTCCCGTTGCCAGACTCTAGGCAACATGAGCCATAGAGACATGATGCCTCTACAGCCGATCTTGGTATGCGAAATTTTTGATATTTGGGGGATTGATTTCATGGGACCCTTTCCTACCTCGGATGGCTTCGAATACATTTTACTCGCAGTTGATTATGTTTCCAAGTGGATAGAAGCCATTCCGACCCGAACCAACAATCATAAAGTCGTTATAAAATTCCTTCATCAAAACATTTTCTCAAGGTTCGGGATTCCGCGTGCTATAATTTCCGACGGAGGGACCCATTTTACAAACGCTCAGTTCAGGTCACTGATGATCAAATACGGGGTGTCACACCGAATCTCTACTCCTTACCACCCCCAAACTAATGGTCTAGCTGAGCTATCTAACCGAGAGATCAAGAAGATCCTTCAAGTTACTGTTCGACCTGATAGAAAAGATTGGTCTTCTCGGCTTCCGGAAGCATTGTGGGCCTATAGGACCGCCCACAAGACCCAATTAGGAATGTCTCCCTTCAGACTAGTGTACGGGAAGGCATGTCACCTCCCCGTCGAATTGGAGCATAAAGCCTATTGGGCAGTACGGACCTGTAATCTCGACCTTTCTAAGGCTGGAACCCACAGAAGATTTCAAATGAGCGAGATCGATGAATTACACCACGACGCATATGAGAACTCGCGAATTTACAAAGAACGGGTTAAAGCTTTTCACGACAAACACATTTCTAGAAAGGTCTTTCATCCTGGTCAAAAAGTTTTACTCTTTGATGCTCGACTCAAACTATTCCCAGGAAAGCTAAGATCCAAGTGGGTCGGACCCTACCTAGTCCGCCAAATCTTCGGAAATGGAGCTATTGAAATCAGCCCACTCAGCCACGATTCTGAACCATTTGTCGTGAATGGGCAGAGACTCAAGCCGTTCATTGACATGACCGATATAGATTTGACTGAGTCATCCTTTACCCTCCTTTCCTCTTGAGCTCATTACGCCCAGCCGATGGCGTAAAACTCAGCGCTTAACGGGAGGCAACCCGTCATTCTTTGAAAAACCTGAAACCGTTTCTGACATCGCTATGCGGAACTTATATTGCACTTTAGGGTTCATCCATTAGAACAGCCGACTTCACCTCAGGTATACCTACCCGAGATTAGAAATCGTTCGCAACAAGTCGCTTCGACCCATTCACTCACCACACACCTGTCCTAACACATGAACTAAGCTGAATTCGAACCCACCTAATTTACAATGGGGACATTGCAAATCTTAGGCATGGGGGGGTATGAAAGTGCAAAATGTCAGAAAAATTCATATCAAGAAAGGGTTTCATTCATAAAAAAAAAAAAAAGAGGACTTGATAGAGGGGAGGAACAATTCAGGGTCATACAAATGAGAGGAGGAAAAGAAAGAAAAATGACAAAAAGAGCAAAAATAAAGAAAGGAGCACAAAAGGAAAAGAAAAAGAAAAAGTCATTAGTAAAAGATTAAGGGGTTAACTGAAGTTCTAGACCGAGTCAAGAAAAAGAAAAGAAAAATGCTACAGAGATATAACAAGAGATTAGCGGGAACGCTGGTCTTAGGCCTCTTGGGCTAGATTTTTAGCTTAAAAATTCACGTATCCGTTAAAATCTGGACAATCCTCAAGAGGTTGAAGAAAATGCGAAGCTTAAGTATTAGGTCTAAGGCTTAGGAAGTATTCGGCCTCGTTAACTGACCTCCGATTTGCGGGATTCGGTAACCTAAGCACCCAAATTCACACACAGTCTGGTTCAGTGCGCATAAATATTCAAAACACGCAAGAGCGTTTAATATTCTGAAAAAGTCACCTAGATTAGGAGCGACCAATCAACACAAGTTGATTTGGACAAGTTCCCAGCGCGGAGAGGCGGGAAATTCCCCTCGAAGATGCGTAACAACATATCGTCTCCTCGGTGCTTGTCTCTTAGGATATTTAAATATCCTACTGGGGGCATGTAAGCACTCTGCTGGTTCAGATACCATGGGTGGCATTATCACGAAATGTCGATCGCCAGGGTCTGAATTCGGCCACGGAACGCCATGGGCGGGATTATCTCGAAATCTCGAAAGCCAGGGTTCCGGGGGTTGCCATGGGCGGGATTATCTCGAAATCTCGAAAGCCAGGGACCCTTGAGGATTGATGATGGGGACGAGGAATCCGATACAGACCGTGTTGAGAAGCTAATCCGAAGCTAGAAATAAAAAGAAAAGAGAGAGAAAAGCTCTCCAAACAAATAAATCCTCTATCTCTCTCTTACAAAAAAAAAAAAAAACGCACTGCAAACTGAGCGTAGGCTAAAAATGTCTCAAGCACGGGTGCTTTAACCGCAGAGTCCAACAAACCCTAGGATAGTTTTTGTGGGCCGTAGAAACCTTTGCGAAGGACTGAGGCTAAAGCAGAACAGGTCCAGATTTTGGTTGGTACTTGAGTACCTCTAGGCCTATTGTCGGCATTCCTACCTAATCACAAGAGAAGCACTTATCATAACTAAGGACACTTTGGGTCTAGAATGGAAGTTAAAACTTTGAAATTTTGCTAAGGGACTAGCAAAAGCTAGGCATGGGGGTATGATGAGAGCCTCATCATGAGCCATAACTAGCTCATTTTGACCTAATAAAGAAGACAAAAGCTCCTACATAACCTAGAAGAAGGCTTAACTAAAGGAACAAGTGCTCTGAGAAGAAAACATGAAATAAAGGTTAAAACTGTAATTTTACCATTGCAGTACATAAACGGGATTTCTCAGAAGCAAAACATAGGTCAAATAGTCCAAAGTGGGTTGAATTAATCAGAAATGGGTTTATGTGCAATCTAAGAATTAAATGACACTTGGTAACCCTAAAACAGACCCGCTTAAATTAACAAGGTTCCAGTCAGAATAAAAATAAATCAAACCCTCTAAAAATCATAGAAAAACATCCTCTGGGGTTTAGAACACTTAATTTGGCCTTTGGAACCTAGTTTGACCTAGATTAGGGTCTTAGCTCTTCAATTAACCTAATTTGGGTTTTTACGCAAAATGTCCAGTCAAAAGAGATCAAACCTAAAATCCAACTTCACCATTGGATTCTTTAGGGCCAAATTAGGTTTGTACCAAAATTTGGACCTAAGGGGAGGTCATCTTGACCTACTTTGCAAGTTAGTACACCCAAATCACAAAGAGGTCCCTATCTTTTGAATATCCTTGCAGAGAGCCCCCTAGGTTCCTCGCCTTCTTTACAAACCGGTCCTGCCGCCATTGCTAGGGCAGAACCGAGCTCCGACGAAGTTTCGAGAGAGATGGCTCTCTAATTCCTCAGAGATTCTCTCCCAGAAATGGAAGGGAGATTCTCTGAGGAATTCCCTTCCTTCTAAAGCCAATCAAATTCGCTGGTGTGAACCCAATCTCTCGTGCGAACGCACGAGAGATGTGGGTATCTTTCTTCCTTCCAACTCCGGCGAACCGGCTGACCTAATTGCGCGTCTTTCACGCTCTGATAGGAGCGGCCAGCACCTATAAAACACCCCTCGGACCCGGCCACTCATCTTAAGCTTGATTTTGACGGAGATCCCCTCCAAATTTCTTCTCTCCCATCTCCGGCCAAACGACCCACAAGCTCCGGCGACCGCTTTCCCTCCTTCTCGTCACTCTGCTGCCATACCAGCAGCAGAGTCCTCTCCGCCTCTTCCTCCCGCGGCGCGCTGTACCCTGCGCGCAAGCTCTGACCTCATCTTCGTCGCCGCTTCTCCCCCAGGGTCTTTCTTCCCCGACGACGGCAGTCACGAGCCGTCCTCCTCCACTGCCTCCCTTCACTCCAGACAACCCCAGATACGTTCTCCATCCTCTCCTCTCTCTTTTCCCCCCTGTTATCTCCCTTGATCGACCCTCGACAGACGCTAACCACCTCCATCGTCTTCGCCTCCGACCGCACTCCGGCGAGCCGCCCACACCACTCCAGCCCTCCACACGGCTCGCCAACCACCTCGGAAGCTCCGCCTCACCTCCAGGAACACACTCCACCCTCCCACTGCCACTCCAGCCCTCCACAACCACCCCCCGACCAACCCACCATCTCCGGCCACAGGTTGACCTAGGCACGCACGCCTAGGCCGACCTGCGGCCTGCTGCACTGCCCACCGCCTTCGCCGTGCCACGGCGAAGGTCTCTATCTATTCTGATTTGGCCGAGAGGCGCATTTTGTGTACGACAGGATTCGAGCTGCTGCCGCCATGGACGACCTCTGATGAAGCTCCCGCGAAGCTCCAGGCACCCGGTCTTCCAGACTACAGGTGCTGCATACTAACGCAAGTGTCGCGAGGTGAACGAATCCAGCCGAGGAGCGCTAGCAGAGCCAGCAGCTGCGGGGCAATTGCACGACGAGGTTTCTGCAGGCGCGCGTGAAGACGAGACCAGATAGTCCCACATCGTGGGATTGCAACTGGCAGGTACCGTATAAGTTGTTTTTACGCTTTATTCTTATCGCCTCAGTAAGCACAGGGGTGAGGTCCCTCACTGACCCCACCCGCCTCGTCCGCGGCCTGACCACGCGGACCTGGCGGATCCGACCCGACCTAGACCTACGCACTCCTCGCGCATCACACACTTGCAGGTGCGCCTGGTCCCGGGTACGATCCGACCCGATTGAGACTGTGGCTCTGGTAGAGCGGTTAGAGTGAATTGCTTGAGAGAGAGACACGCGCGGGTAGAGGGAGAAGGGTTAGGTTTTGTTCCCTGTGCAGGCAGGCTGATTGCAGGAGAAGGACTTGGCCGCTGCAGAAGAAGGAGAAGCAAGACAAAGAAGAAGAAGAAGGCAACGAAGAAAGGAGAAGCAAGACAGAAGAAGAAAAAAGAAAGAAGTCTTCGCAGGAGAAGAAGGAAAGCAGAAAAGAAAGAAGTCTTCGCAGGAGAAGAAGAAGAAGGACAAGGGAAGATTGCAAAGAGATCCGAAAGGCAAAGCAGAAGAAGAAAAAGAGAAAGAAAGATCACATTTAAGACGTCTGATACATAAATCAGACGTCTAATTCTATTTTTTTTACATCTTTCTTAAAAACTCTTTGAATCAATTATATTTGCATTTAACAGTTGTATTCTTGGGTTTTACAAAGTACTGAGTTTGCTCCCTGTGTTCGACCTCGGATACTCTAGTTGTTCGAGTAATAAAATTATTTGTTTAAACGTTTTGTCGGTTCTACTGCAACGTAATACGCCTTTAAATCCGCACAGAAACGTTGATAACAGCAAGCCTACCAACGCTCCATTAAAGCTTGTTCTCAAGCTCCCAAGGCACCTATTAGTGTAGTGAACCTTTGCCCCACCAAATACTCCTCCAACTTCCCATCCCTCTTTATAGGTCTCCTTGGAGCTGTCCTTCCACCTCCATTACTATAGCAGATCACCTCTGTCTTCTCACCTCCATTCCAGAGCCATGTCGAAGCTTTCCTCAACCCGACGTCCTCCTGCATCTCACCTCCATCGTCCCGCTCCTCACCTCGTTCATCCGAGCTTCCGCCAGGCGCCGTCGTCTCGCCGAACAGCCGATTCGGGAGATTTCTTCTCACCCCCCTCTCTTTTTGTGCTTTCATTGTTTATTGTAATTGACAGTGGAAGTAATATATATCAGATTTGTTCCACATCTCTATCTTGTGATTCATTTGCTTGCCTTTTATTTCGAAAGCACAAAAAAATAACAAAACCCTAAAATACCAAAAAGAAACGAATCGAAGAGCAGTTTTCACGTAAAGTAAACATCGCCCCCCTATGTTTGACCCGGGACTCCCTTGGAGTTTCGGTATAAATTTTATCTGATCGATGTGTTTTGCAACTACGGCAACAGGTTACTCATAACCCCGATTTCTAACATGCAAAAAACGCCCAACCAACTTGGCACCGTTGCCGGGGAGGCAACAGAATTTACTTTATTGTTTATTGCGTTTCTTTGCATTTACATAGCACTAACCCTACTTGTCTTTGATCTACTGTCTTGCAGGTACCCTAGCATGGAGATCCAAGTGCGATAGACCAGAGTAAAGTGTGGGTAGAGTATTTTGTAAGTGTCCCCCACACCACCCCCACCTTAGTTTTCATTCCATAACCTAATAACTCAAACCCAAATCAACTTAGGTGCTTTTTATAAACCCTAGGATAGATTTGGTTGTTTGTTTGCCACCTCCACTCACCTCGCCATCCACATAAATAAAAATAAAAGTAAAAATAAGTGTTATCTGATTGTGGGATTTTCTGAAAGCTACACACTTAACACCCACAACTTCTTATCGTAAGGCACACAATCACTTTGATTCTACCACTTAACCGGGATCTGACCTGTGGACCCGGTACACTTCAACTAAATACACATAAGTGAGTAGAAATCTGAATAGGTTAAGCATTCTTGTGTGCCTTAACTAAGTGGTGCAATAAGAAATTGATTGAGCAGTTTGGGCCGCACCACTCAATCTAAAATTGATCCATCAAGTAGCTTGCCACTTAAGGTTGATTCTTAGGGCTGAACCAAGCACTCCACATTATTTTTGATTTTTAAAGGAACATATCATCACCCGTGCTTTCAAAACTTGGAGTGTTCTACTATACCTTGATTGAACCAACCTAAGAATTAAACCCTAAAAGCTACTAAACAAGGTTAAATCCTAAAAGACACATCATCAAATAACCTTGTTTGAGAACCCTGGTTGTGCACACACACACATTTCAACTGATCATTAAGGGCATGAAAGAAACCCATTTTCGTGCATTTGAAAGTCGTCGAAAATCATAGTATAGTCGCACAAAAACGTTCGTCAAAAATTGATTTCTAAAGATAATGAGACTTAAGTCCCGGTCGTTCGTCTCTAGGAGCCGTTGCTTTTACTTTTGAAATCGATCTTTTTGCCGCTCTACTTTGTTTAGAATCGCATGCCAGTTCGTGGTTATTACGTATTTAGGTATAACATGCTTAGTTGCAAGAATATTAGGAATTGGAAACAGGCAACTTAAATCACACACAAAGAATGATAATTATTAAGCTCATGGTGATTTCAAACATATAGAGACAAATATATATATAAGCATTTTTCATTCATTCAGCGGGAGAGTCGTTTGCAACATAAAACGTAGAGGGAAGCTTGTACATAAATGTTTGAAAATTAAATCTAGCTACCAGAAAATGATCACATAAAGAATCGATGGGGAGATTTCGCATGCATCATTGGGGGAGAAATAAGACTACACTACTAAGCAGTAAATAAAAGCAGTAAATATACGAAGAGCATAATCTAAATCTAGCAGAATGGAAGGGCATTCAGGGGTGGTCCCCGATGGCCTTTGAGTGGTTGAGAGAAGAAGGAGGGGCGGCCAATGGAACTTAGGCCGGCCCTTGGAGAGAGGTTGGGGAGCTGATCCAGCTTCCTGGCATGGAGATGGTGGCCTCCATGGTGGTGCTCAACTTGTGGAGGTGGAGTGGAGATGAAAGTGGCTAGCCTAAGTGGAACGGATGCAAAGGAAGTGAATGGGTGCAAATGGCCACCCAAGGGGTCTTTTTATAGACCTAAGGGAAGCTCTCTAGAGAATTATGGAATTCTCTAGAGAGGCCTATGGTGGGAGTTCGTGGGAGAGTGAGAGAGAGAGGGTGGATGGTGGTTTTTAGATCCACCAAATGTGGATCTAAAAATTGAATGGCTCTTGGTTGCTATTTTTGGCAACCAAGGCAACCACACATGGTAGAGAGTTCTAGAGAACTCTAGGCTAGATATTTTCGTGTGGATGGTGTGTGTGGGTGTGTGTGGGTGTGTGTGGGTCGAAACATAGGTGGCTAGGTTGATTAGGTTGGGTTCTAGTGGGTTTAGGTCAAGGTAGGTCTCAAATTAGGGTTATAAACCCTAATTCACTAAGGTAAAGTGCAATTAAACTTAATACAAGTTTAATTGGGTGTGTGGAAACTTAATTGAGAGTAAAACAACTCAATTAAGTCAGGTCTAGGTCAATTGGACTCTCACTGGGTCCAATTGGACAGTGTATGCTGAGATCAGGGCTCAATTGGACTCAATGAATCCAATTGAATAGGCTGATGGAATTGACTAAGATCTAAGTCAATTAGGTTTAGTAAGGACATAATTAGGTCCTTAGGGAGGTCTAAAGGTGATGACTAGGGTTAGGGCACCTTAATTTAGGTTCCTATGGGGTTGGAATTAGGTCTAGGGACCTAGAGATCCAAGATCAAGGCTTAAATCTCAAAATAGGAATTGGAGAGCAGTATCAGACGTCTAATAATATAATCAGACGTCTTATACCCAAAAATCAGAAGCCCAGACTTGTCTGGACGTCCAATCAGAGTCAGGAAGGATTTCGGGTTCTGTTTTGGGTATTCTGCAGAAATTGGACGTCTGACAAAGTGTTTGGACATCCAATAACACTGCAGAAATGGGTTTGAAGTGTGTGGGAGTTGGCTAAGGGTCCTGGACGTCTTAAAACTTATCTGGACGTCCAGAGAAGGGTTGGAACTAGGGTTTTAGGGCTTCCTAGGGTGTTGTGACCTAATCTAAGGATGGTTAAGGCTTGGGGAAGTCTGTAAACTATCCTAGGGCTAGGATGGACCTAAGCTCTTCACATTTTACTGCCTTAATCCTACTTAATAAAATAGCAAACTTTTAACCCCCTTACATTATTATTCCTACATCTAAACTAGGCCTTCTGCTCCAGCTCTGCTACAACTCCTGTTATTCCTGATCCAGCTTTAGATCCAGCTCCTGATCAGCTTATTCCCTGCAATCGACATAATGCACTTAATCAGCACATTATAACATTATTTTATGCATAGCTAAAGGAAAGCGGTAAAGATGCAGATAATGCATATGCATGCATGAATAACCCTAACTTATGCTAAGTCCTAACTTAATCTAGGCCAATTAAGACCTATGATTGTTGCGCAATCAGGGCACAACCCATCTAAAGGGCCCAACACATTCCTGAAGCACCATTGTCCCAAGCCTAACTAAAATTGATTAGCCATTGGCCCTAAGGACTGGTTCGCTCGTCGGGATCCAGATTGAGATTGTTCACGATTAACCTGCTTATACTAGCCAATCTGTTGTCTAGCTAGGGGAGTAGCATCAAACGACCGCGGCTGGGGGTACACTAGGAACCGGAAGTGCAAGCCCAAGGAAGAACCTTCTCCCCAGTCCCTCCTTCTAACTGGTTGGGTTGCCTGGACATAAGTAGAGTAAATCGTCCATAATCTTAGGACAGATTCTGAGAGTCTGTAGACCTTTAGGCTATCCAACCTAAGGATAGGCTTGTATTTTTGTATTGCAGGGCTCCTTTCTCTTCTAATTTCTCTCCTTCCATCACCATGTACCCTTCCACATCCTACACACATTTCACAGCCTATCCTCCTACCACCACTTACCCCCAAGATGATTACTATCCCGACTTAACTTGTAATTATCCATCCACTGGCTGGGATGACTTTGATTGGGGATATGAATCCGGACCTCGGTGTCCAGGGCCTAACCTTAGACAACAAGACTATGATTACAATCCTTCCCAAAGCTACAATGATTATAGGCCTTGATCCTTTGATGATCAAACTAACCCGATCTACAATCAGGAAGGATATGATGATTATAACACCTACCCTCCCCAGTACTCCACTAAATATAGGTCACCACCATTCTTTGAACAACCTGAGACGACCTACTATCAGGGAGGAACCCAAGAACCTCGACATCTTGACTCCCCTAGATTTAACCCAAACCCACCCAAACCTGAATCGATCCAGTTGGTTCAGGTGAACCAGATCCAGGATAGGGTGTTGGCTAACTTGAGGAACACCATCCAATCTTTAGAAGCTCAACCAACACCATGTACTGAAACACTGGAGCCTATGATCAAAATGATTGATGAACTAAATAGTTCTCTATTGGATTTGCTCCAAAGTTTTAGGGATAGGGACCTGGGTGAGTTTCTTCTTAGGAAATTGTCAAGGTTGAGGATGAAATTTATGATTGCACTAGTCAAATCTTGGGATGATTCTCAAGATGAACCCCCTTCAAGAGAGCTAATGTCTAAACCCGCTCAGGCACTTATCAGGGGGGATACATTTTCTGAAATCGGGGATGACCAGGTTCGGCTAGAGCAACCATTTGAGGATGAACCGATTGATTCACCCGAGATCCCCAAGTCAGGAAACGAAGAAAATTATGTCTCCTTGGATCATGAAATGATTTATGATTTTGAGATATATATAAATGAGGATCATCAATTCTTTGACTCTAAGGGTGAAGAATCTTTAGGTGAAGTCTCACTTGAAATAAGGGAAATGATTTTAGTGAGACAAACGGGCATAAGGAATCTAATGAACCATTTGATAGCCCATTCATTGAAGATTTGGCTTCGATTAGGGTTAACTTGGAGGATCCAAATCTTGATGATTTAATTAGTGACCCCGGTCCTCATCTGCACCCCAAAGAGCTGACTTCTAAGATCTTTGTGCCCAAGTCAATCTTGATTCAGCCACGATTTCTGGACTTGGGAGAATCATATGAGGTGAATGATATGCTAGAGGTCCCGAAGCCTAAGCCCTTGATGTTGGAGGATAGAATTGTTGAAATAAAAATTTGGGAGGCTAATTCTGAGGGAAGTTTGATTTTAGATCTAAGGGTACCTATTGACCTAAACCACCTACTTTCTAACCAAGACCCTTACGATATCTTTCACATGTAACCCAAGCTTGAAATAACTAATTATTTTTCTGAGCTAGATGTTCAGTGGACAACCGCACCTATTGAACCATCTTTACCCATTGTCCGACACTTTGGTCTTGGGTTACACACCACTAAACCGCAAGCCCGGCCCCGCAAACACAACAACCTTTGGTTCTGGGTGATTTTCATCCAGAACCTGAGAACCACTCGACCCTAGGGCATGGGTCTGCACCATAATCTGGTCCACGTTTATGGACATATTTTGTTGGCGGGTTTCGAGATCAATATTTTTATTTTGATTCTGACCCACACTTGTGAATTCTCAATTTCTTCTTTGTATGTATGTTATGCCTAGTTGAAAGCATTAAACTTACCACGTGTGTATATACTCTTCTCTCTGCGGAGCTGACCAGATTTTCATGACACTCAGGTGATATTCTATTTACTCCGCCCTTTTCATGTCTTTATTTTTACAATGAGGACATTGCATCATTTAGGCATGAGGCGTAGATAATCGATTCCTGAAATCATCATGTTAACTTCGTAGAATTTCTTTTAGTTTCTTATAAAATTTAAAAAAAAATTAAAAATTTGAAAAAAGATAAAAAAAAAAGAAAGAAATTAGGAAAAGAGAACTTAGGCATTTAGAAGTTATTAACTTTAGGAAATGATACGAGATGACCTAAACGCTTGGACTCTTCAAGTCTTCGGGCTTAATTAGCCCGGGTGTCCACTCGAATGTGGACTTAGTCTTGAGTCCTCGCTAATTAAAATTCATTTTAATTTGGTAAATAATTTGGGAAGATAAATATGCGACTTATCAACCCGCCCTCTGATTTGGGGGGACTTTAAGCCTAAGCATCTACACACATTTTTTTGCACTAACTCACTTTCCAACGGTTTTTATGAAAATTGCGTAGCTAATTGACCGACTTGGGTGGTATGGCTGGTAAGTTGTCGATGGTAACAGCTCATCGGCCGATTGTCCAGAGCCCAGCCACAAGGCCATTTTCATTGTACTACCTTTAGGTAAATCTTAAATCAGGGAAGCCACCTACTTAGAAGAAAAAAAAAGAAACACTCAAAAAGAAAAGAAAAAAAGAAAAAGGAGAAAATAAAAAAATAAATAAAATCACACTTCATCGCACGAGTATGGCTGGCAAGTTTTCGGTGGTAACAGCTCATCGGCCGATTGTCTAGAACCCAGCTCACAAAAAAAAAAACACAATAATTCACAAAACACTTAGGAAAGAAGCAGGGAATTAGAATAAACCGGGGAGATATATACTGGGTTCGCTCTTGTGTTGACCCCATAAATAAAAGAAGTAGGAAGAAAGCTACTGATCGTAAAGATAAACCTTTAAGCAAGGTCACCTAGGGTCATAGAAACCCGAAGTCCGTCTTAACGGTTGTTTTGTGAGTTTATCACTTTTTCACAAAGATGCTTAGTACTTAGAGTCATTTTCGAGTCTTAGGCAGGTCGGGTAGCCGTAAAAAGTTATCTCGGAACTCTTAAACTCCAAAAATACAAAAAAATTAGAAAAGAAGATAAATAATAAAAAATATATATCTTCCCTTTTCAAATAAGGCGAGACTTGGGCAGTCTGCATTCTGGCAGGCACCCAGGTACTATTGAGTTTTCGTAGTTTAGGACCTTAGTTGAAATTTTTTATTGTTAATAAACGACTTAGGCTTAAGCGATCTAATCCTATTCTGCTTTTATACATAGCATATAGTTTAATTTTACTAGGGATTAACAAAAGATAGGCATGGAGGTATGATGTAAACACATTTATTAAGGGTAAAATGCCTATTCATGCATATTCCTAAGCTTAGATTTGCATTTCATGTTATAAATATTGCATAGCATGCATCATTCTACATTTAGAGTAGTTGTATATAATTTAGGTTAATTGCGTCCTTTTTGTGGTTAGGAGAGAAGGATATTTATTTTGGAGCCTCGGATTGATGATCGGACCGTACGGATTTGATCAAGACGATGATCAAAGTCTAACGCCTCTAAAATCGCCTTGATCGGAGTCCCGTAGCACCATATGCAATCCGAGGAAGATCAACGACCAAGGGACTAGGAGATATAATTCAGAGATTCAAATGATAAATCCGACCGCACAGATGGATTTGGGTTGATGATCGCAACCTAACGACCCGAAAATCGACTCAATCCAACCTCTGTAGCAACCCCTACAACAAGAAGAAGATGGATAGCCCGGACTGTGCCACATGGCGCAGCCTAGGCCACCCAGCACACGCACACAACACCACACATGGCAGCAGCACGGGTGCACTCGCATGCGTAGGCGCGCTTGCGCACAGTGCAACACAGCGCAGAGCCAACGCAACAGCAGCGTTGGTGCGCGCGCACACAGGCGCGCATGCACACAGCTCAGCACAGTGCAACGCCAACGCGTGGGCGCACGCGCGTGGCAAGGTGGGGGACCACAGCGCCTGCTATGCGTGAGCTGGACCTACAGCGATGCTTACAACCATCGCTAATTCTTCGCGTGACAGCAAAGTCGACTTTAGGCGTGAGCAAGCATGAGCGAGCATGAGCTGCCTACAGCGATGCTTCCAACGATGGCCTGGATGTCACTATTGGTCCCATACCTATTTTTGCCTCTTCTCCACCACTATAAAAGGACCTACACCCCCTCCCTTCCAAGCCATCTCTACCTACTCTACTCCCACCTACTCCCAAGCTCTAGTAAGCCTACCAACTCTCCATTAGAGCTTGTTCTCAAGCTCTCAAGGAACCTATTAGTGTAGTGAACCTCTGCCCCACCAAATACTCCTCCAACTTCCCTTCCCTCTTCATAGGTCGCTTGGAGCCGTCCTTCCACCTCCATTCCGATAGCAGATCACCTCCGTCTTCTCACCTCCATTCCAGAGCCACGCCGAAGCTTTCCTCAACCCGACGTCCTCTTGCATCTCACCTCCATCGTCCCACTCCTCACCTCCTTCATCCAAGCTTCCACCAGGTGCCGTCGTCTCACCAAACAGCCGATTTGGGAGATTTCCTCTCACCCCCCTCTCTTTTTATGCTTTCATAGTTTATTATAATTGACATTGGAAGTAATATATATCAGATTTGTTCCACATCTCTATCTTGTGATTCATTTGCTTGTCTTTTATTTCAAAAACACAAAAAAATAACAAAACCCTAAAATACCAAAAAGAAACGAATCGAAGCGCAGTTTTCACGTAAAGTAAACGTCACCTCCCTATGTTTGACCCAGGACTCCTTTGGATTTTCAGTATAAATTTATCTGATCGACGTGTTTTGCAACTATGACAACGGGTTACTCGTAACCCTGATTTCTAACACGCGAAACATACCCGACCATATAGCTATCTTATTATGACAAAAAGGAGGAGAATGTTATTCTTATTAAAAAGGGGAATTAACCCAATATTAGAAGAACATGTTTTAAAAGGGAGCATAGGATAAAATAATTAATCATTAAACCTTTTTTATAATGTCAAAAAGGGGGAGAATTTTTTTATTAATATTTGTGGTTTTGTCATAATCAGAAAGAGGGAGATTGTTGGTGTAAGGGTACCACGATCGTTGATTTTAATGATAACAAAATACTTGTGATTTAACATTTACATTTAAGTTTATAAGTTTCAAGATAAATGCAAATGCGTACAAGTGTTAAAGAGTTGAAGCTCACATCCATGGTGGATTGGAGGAGCTTGATGGAGGAAAAGGTGCTTCACTTGGAGCAAGAGCTTGAAGAAGGAAGGAAATGAATAATAGGATATAAATATTCTTGTATTTTGTATTATTGTATTTATTTGTCTTGAACTTTGCTCTTTTATTTCTTTAGATTCTTGTAAAGAGTCCAAAGTATCCTACCGTAGTCCTAGGATCACTTACACAACCCTAGAATACATAAACAATCTTAGACAAACTCAGAAAATCAATATAGAAATCTGTCAACCTAATTAGACGTCCAATCTGAACATCAAACATCTGATCTTGACTCTTAAGACGTTTGACCTTTTGTTCAAACATCCCAAACACTTAGACTGGTAACCTACTCTCTGTCTGCCACCTTCAAATGTCCAGCCCATAGTCTAGACGTCTGAGGACCTTGCAAACATCCAACAATAGGACCACTGGATTGTCAGACCTTTATCTTAGAGGATTAAGTGTTACTCAGATTTACATCTACTTTCAGACATCCATAGAACATTCCAGACATATGATAAATAGATGTTAGGCTAATATCTGACCCAAATCGCCTTTTTTCAGACTTAATAGCCGTTTAAGTCTCGGGAAATCAATTCCCGCAAAGGATTGCCTTTCCAGACATCCAGACAGCTTGCCAGACGTTTAACCTGTCATCTAAGCAACTAGATCCTAGAACCTTATTTAGATCTGGTGAAAACAGGAAGGAACATGTATAAAATTAGATGTCTGATTCTTGTCCCAGACATCTTAAAAGTAACTTTCAGACGTCCATCTTGATCCAACTTAGTTTAGATCATCAACCCTTCTAAATCAGACGACCGAACCTTAGATCAAATGATACCCAGACGTCTAACCATAAAATCAGACGTTTGATAACCCTGTCAGAATCATAAATGATCCTGATTTCGGTGGGATTTTGGACCACACTCTTGAGCCTTATTCTCAACGGCTACAAGAGGGTTCCAAGGCCTTCCAAAGCCTTCTTAGGACATCTATAAATAGAGGAGCACCCTTCCTAAGCTAAACACACCTTGACATACTACTTCCACATTATATTGTGTCCAAGTGAAGAAGAAAATCAGCTAGAAGTGTTGTTGCTCTCGAAGATCATCCTACACATTTGAAAGCATCATCATCACTGCACATCCACTCCTATCTTCACATACAAGAGCATCATCGTGCTCTTGCGTGGTTCACGCACTCCGCATTGCTAACCAATGCACTTCCATCAAAGGAAAGTTTCTTTTGCCTATAGTAGTTAGGTTTATTACATACTTTGTGGCTCTATATGATATTTTGTATATTGTCTTTGTTTGGCTATTCGCTTTGCGAATTCCCATCTTTCTCGCGAGATAAAATACTTCTCGTGAAGAGGAGGGGATTTGAGGGACACTACCCTCATGTAAGTAGCGTAGTTGTAATAGGTTAAGTCACCCTCGTTTAAGTGACTTGGTTAGTAGATTTGATCGATTAGGTCTATCGGAAATCCTAAGTCGAGAGGCTTAGGTGGTAGTGTTTTTTACTCGAATTTGGGTTTCTACCTAAAAATACTTGTGTGCTTTGTAAGATTATTTATTTGTGATTGTTTACATTACTTCCGTATTATTTCTTTTATTACGCTCAATCTCACGACCCTCCTTAGAGAATCTACAATAACCTGATCCATCAAAAATTAACGTTGGCACAAGTTATGTTGATTAACCTAGTATCTAAACTAATGAGATTTAATGGAAGAATAAGTCAAGAAGTAAACTAATAATTGAACAAAGACAATCACATATAATAATAGTATCATAAAAGAAAATTGATCTAATCAGACAATAAATATTTAATTAGACACCACACTTTTTTTTAATAGTAATTAAAAAAAGTTAAAATGTATAAAAATACATCATGTTAAGTCACGTTGATGTGATACATCGATTTGCACCGATACGTAGTGATTTTAATTAATTTTGCATCGGTGTAAAATGGTCATGGAATAATTTGTACCGGTACAAAGTGATTTATAGTATACAGATGTAAAATAATTTATGATAATTTTATACTGATACAAAGTGATCATGAAATAATTTTATATCGATATAAAATAATTTAGATAATTTTATAAAATAATTAATAATAATTTTACATCGATATAAAATAATTAATAATAATTTTATACCGATACATCATATTCACACATTGTAAAAGACATAAGTTATTACTTTTAGAGACCCATGTCCTTAAAAAAAGAGGAGACTCGAATCGATCAAAAAAAATGGTTAGATATAAAGCCAGAGGTGAAATCTTTTTGGAGGCATTGAATATAACTGAACATGATTAATAAATTAACGAACGAATGAAGTAGAATATATCTAATTAACTTATAAAAGGCAAACAAAGGAAATGTACGGAACTTATCTAATCGAAGCAATGAACAGATGGAATAAAAAACGGATGGGATAGGCAATAAAGAAGTTACCGACTAATCGAATGAGATCCACACGTCCGAACAAACCAAAATCACCAATAGATTTAATAGATGTATTAAAGAATTAAGTAACCAAAGCATATGAAAAGGGGATATACAAAATTCAATACAACCCACAATCTGAAAAAAGGCGGACCGAGAGAAACTCCAAGAGCTACCAGCAAAATATAAAAAAAAAAAACCTAAAGAAAGTCTACTAATGTACGAAGAAGGCCGACATCCATGAGAAATAAAAAAAAGTAAACAAAAAATACCCAAAATACAAAAAAGTGTGGTAGGGTTTCAAGGATGGAGTGCCCTTTGTTGTGGGTGAGGAGCGGTGGCAGCTTGGGGATGGGGAAGGGTGACAGTGGAACGTCTTAAGCATGGAGAGTCCTTGATGGAGGGTATCAAATGGGTGATCAATGCAGCGACGATCGATGATGTCTATATCCTTTGGTATCAGTTAAGGATCACTGGGAGAGAAGAAGTGAGATATGTTACGATTGAGAGCTTCTATAAAATTTGTTGCTCCCATTTTATTGGCCCATACTGAAACCCTATTCACCTCAATCCGTAACCGCTTAATCACGTGATTCTCACTAACAAACTCAATTAGCACAGAATTGATTGATTATAGATGACTACTCGATCAATCTATCCCTTACACAAGTATCATAGATTTATTTCCTTTAAATAAGAAGCTTACACCAATCCACAAGTATGGTTATTTCCATTTGAAGTATCTCGTGAAGGAAAAAATGGAAATTGAATTTGTCACTTTGGGGAAGACTTGTGATGGAGGGAAAAAATAAGGTCAAAGTTGGCAATGTAGTTTGGGGCTTAACTTTTTCCAGAACCCTCGCCTTTACCCTCTCGCCTCCTCTCGTGGAAAGCAACAACTGCCTCAGTTGGGGCCCCGATCGACCATCGGGGTTGATCGGGGTCCCCCCCTCTTGCCAGAGCCCTTCCCTCTCCCTCCGGATTCTCCCTTCTCCTTCAAGCTCGACATGCAAAGCCATTGGTGGCTTACAGCAGCACACCCTAGGTAAAGCGACGACGGTAGCTACAGTTGATCCTCCTTACTCAACGTCGGCGGGTCTCCGATTGTGCTCGTCCGTTGGTCCTTCGATCAGCGTTAGTACATCTCCCTTCTATCTTCGTTCGCGGTTCAGGTTCTTTTGTGGGCCGCTCTCGCGTGGATGGTGGATCGGTGGATATGGTGATGTGCTGACAGAGGTGGTGGGACTCCTTCACGTGGACAATGGTGTGGTGGTCTTGCAGTGGTGGTTGTGGCTTTGGAGGGAGCGGTGGTCTTACCGTTTGCTGTTGTTCCTTGTTTTTGTTGTTTGGTTTGATGCAGATGTTGCATGTTGTGCGTTGAGGTCGGATGATCCGTTCTTTTTCTTTGCTTTTTAGATTAGGTTGTTTACAGTCGAGTTCGATCTCGACTTTTGGTCGAGTTATTCATTCTCGTTGGCATATCTTTTCAAGTTTCGTTTCGTTGGTGTCTTATTGTATCTATAAGTATAAGGTCACCCTCCTTCGAGAGATCGTGCGATTTCTGATTTTGAGGTGTGCTTTCTTTTTCTTTACTCATTTATTTCTTATTTTATTTTTGAATTTAAACTTCCCCCATAACTTTTCCTTCTTCACAAAGGTGTCAGGATTTTATTTTCTTTCTGTTGCATCCTTATATGGTGTACTTCTCCTTTTTAATAAAAGAATTCTCTTGACAAAAAAAAGTTTAGGACTTAACGTCAGCGATGGTACCATATATAGGAAATGTTCTACAGTAAACATGAGGGCTATCTCATTTTTCAACAGTTTAAAAAGTTTAAAATGAAGAATATACCTCAATAAAGATGGTATTGTAATTTATTAATATATAGGACAGGTGATGTAAGGGTAGATAGGCAATGATTTGATCTGCAACATCAATGGTGTATACTGTATATGGCAACAATATGATATGTAACAATGTGGAATACAGATCAGTGGCTTCACAGGGAATCTAAGCAAGACTTTGTGTTCGTTCAATGAAATAGGGGCAATATTTTTAGAGAGTCGAAGAAAGTTTGAAGCATCATACAATACAACTATTATCATTGAGAAAGAAGGATCACCAACCAACCAGAAGGCGACATAGTTAGGGCATATTGTTGCTGCGAACGTAGAAAATTATACTATGGATATTTGGGAATGGACGGCAGCTACCGAATTCCATGGGCACTGGGTGGAGTACTTTGTCTCAGATCTTTAATTAAGATATCCTTATTTTCTATAGCTTAAATTGCAAGGGACAAAGAATACTTAAATGAAATAAAAAAAATAAAGAGATTACTTTAGTAAACTTTAACATGTTACCATTATATAAATGTAGGAAAATATATTATGTGATGTATTTTATGGTGTAAGTTGACGTGAATATGATTTCTACTTAATATTTAATGTAAAAAGATAAAAAAATTAAATGTTTGTTATATGGTAGGTGCTATCATATTAAAAAAATTATTATATTATTTTAAATTAAAATATATAGATGATAAATAACTTTACATCAGTGATAAATTATTTTACACTTGTAATAAACTATTCTGAGTCATTTTACATTAGTGATAAATTATTTTAAGGTAACTTTACACCAATATAATCTCATTTTACGTTGGTGTAAAATTATTCCAAAGGTAATCTGGTGGTTCTGTACTTGTGCAAAGTGAATTTAATCTATGGATTTGAGATTTAAGATTTAGGTTTATAGAAAGTAGTTTCACCTATGAGAAATGATTTTTTACCTTAAGTTTTAGGATTTACGGTAAATCTTAAACCCTAAATCCTAAACCTTAAAATGAAAAATCACTTTTTAAGTAAAAAAATCACTTGTCAAAGGTAAAGAAACACTTGAAATTTAATTTTGTAAAGATACAAAATTATTTCGAAGGTAATATAGTAGTTTTACATCGGTACAAGGTGATTTAATTAAATAATTTGCATCCACAAAAAAATAATTTATTGTTAATTTCAACTGTGATAAATTTAAATACGTGTATATATTTTTTTTAAATAAAAAAAAATATCCCACATCCATAACTTTTTACGTCATTTTTTATATCAACTTTTATATTTTTTAACCTACATCCTTGTAAGAAAAAAAAAAAAGGCAATGGAGTAGGTGTACCTAACCTGAATGTTCTTGTTTCGTTCTCGTACGTTTATTTTTCAGTAGCCATTATCTTGAGGAAGGAAACTTAGGATTGGAAATTACTTAACAAGATGTTATCGCACCCAATCACTTGGCTCCATTATTGGGGTCGATGTGTCTATAACAGGGCCATATGTACCGGAAACCAATTGTTTTTTAGTTGATCACTGAAACTTTGCGTGCATGGAATTTGCTTTAAATATCGTTTAATTCCTTAGCTACTTTTCCCCTTAAATAAATGCACAACCTGATACAATGCACTTTGTAATAAATTTGACCTTACCAGTTGCAAGTGCTCTCACCAAACAAGGGACTCCTCTGGAAACGCAAGGGTTTGTTTTCTCGCCAACGTTGAAAAACTCGCGGTTGAAATTTCACATGTACACCTACAAATAAGATAAGATGACGAATAACGGGAGAAAGAGTCGTGCCCCTACGCACACCTAAAAATTGCTCCTCTTGTATCTGTACGTCCTGATTCCTCGTGGAGTCCTCCTTTGCAAATCTTCACGAAATAGTGACGTGATAGAAAATTCTCATCGCAAACTTGAGATCTTTTCACCTTTAACGGCAGGTCGTCAATCTGCACAGAAGTAGAATGAGCAGGCGTGAACTTGATCTTTGCCGCACCGTTTACTAAGAGGAAAACAGAGAACTTTACCTCCACCAGCGTGAAAAGTTTGGATTAAATAAAAAATTTTACGAATAATTTGAACAGCTCATCCGATGAATTTTGTAATATGTCATGAAACATACAAATAAATAAACTACGATAAGCATAAACATGATATTTTTAATGTGGAAAACATTTTCAAATATGTGAGGATAAAAATCATGAGGTCTACGTGATCCAAACCAACTCACTATAATTGATAAAAAATTATTTTTCCTCGCGATAGACCATACAAAGTTAATTCCTTCTTGCAAAACAAATCTCAATAAGAATAATTATAAAATAATAATAAGAGATAATGGAAGAATACAGTTGAATGATTTTAATCTTCTCACAAGACACTAACCTCCTTTTTGGATACCTTGAATAAGTGATAAATGCTAAGGAACCAACTCGTAGTTATCTCTTCTGACACCTCTCTCTCCTTCATTCAACCACGTGCGTGTATATATATATATATATATATATATATATATATATATATATATATATATATATATATATAAGAAAAATTGGATGTCATTAAATTTAATTCCCAATAAGAAGGATGTCATAGAGATCTTCAAAGACTAATCTAAACAAATACAGCAAGTGTCATTTACCACGTGAAATATCACAATGAGCATATTGATGAGGTACTCTGGATGGCTGAAGTGGAAACCTGCAAGTCTAAACTCAAACAAGTGGATCCCTTAAAATAAAAGAAGGATTAGGTTTAGGGCGCATACATGATATTCCATCCATGAACCACAAAGATTGTTACTATATGCGTTACCCTAAAAGTGATCGATGTTGGGTTCATCTGGAAAAAAACTTGCTTCCTCTGGATGGTTGATTGTATTACTGCTGATGAGAACATTAGGATTTCATCTGGGGCATTCCAACACCGTAGATTTGGTCATGAATTTTAGAAATGATAAAAATGGATGAAGCTACGTGAGAGTTGGGAACTTTACGTGTAATAATTTGGACCGAAAATCTTGGAGAGTTGTTTTGAACCATCTTGGACGCATATCACTCAGCTGGGATAATTAGGTGAAAGGTCAACCACACGAGCATTTGATTGATTAGGTGAAAGGTCAGTCATACGAGCATTTGATCGTTCAAAGTATTTTAGGTGTGGATAGCATATCCTTAACTTGCAAGCCATCTACCACCAACAAGAAGATGAAAGCACACTCTCATTCTTTTATAAATCTCGTTAGAATTGTACAAACAAGATGGGAGGGAACTTTCAACAAATCAATCTAGAAATCTTAATCTATTATTGTTAGAATTATCTCGGATTGCTATCGTTGCACGATAGTTTTTCTTATTATTTCAAAAAAAAATTATTGTTAGAATTATAATATGAACCATCATATATTATTATTAAAATATTATACCTCACATATATATATATATATATATATATAACATCACATTTACAATCATTAAAGTGATCTAATTATGTTAATTAATCATTCACATCTCATAAGGGTATATGATTTTATACATAGAAGTCATAAAAGAAATGCAATTTTGTGATTGGTAAAATTGTTATTTCAATTCTAACAGTTATAGTCCCTGGAGAGGTATGCAAAGAGTGGACGGATTTTGTTTTCTCTACACCCTATCGCAGAGGATATAAGGGCCCTTGGAAAGAACCTAAGGGGCACTACGTCTTTTGTCTTCTTCTTCTGCACTCTCTCGCTTCACTCTCTGAAAGCACCATCACCATCGCCTTTCATTTGGAGAAGCGATTCTAACGATTCAAATGATAAGAACATGCATCATCTTCGTATCTCCTGTTGCGATGAATTCAGGTATTCTTCCATCCTCTCTCTCGTTCCTTTCGTTTTGAGTTGATGATTTGATGAAAGAATTGATTCTTGGGATTAAAGATGACCATTTGTTTCGATTTTCATTGGTAACAAATCCATCATTCTCCACAAAGAAAAGCTCTTCCTAAAATCTGATCCTTATCCCTCCAAGCAACACAATGCTGAATTTCTTCTAATGCACATTAGTTTCTATACATGCATTCCTACGAGCAAAGCCTCACTTCCTTACTCTTCCTAACATCAGCATAGCTATCAAGACACTCAATGCATATGTATTATAGCATTAGCACCATGTAGCATTAATGTTACATAGCATCTAAGTTTGAATGGATCAATATAGTATACCAAATTATCAAGGTTGCAATGTATGGATCCTATCATGAATGTTGTGATATTAATGTTAGAAAACTCACACATAATAATGGTGTGGTGCCATATAGTGTCAATGTAAGGTTAGTATTAATGTCACAATATTATAGTGTTGCACCTCTTATATCTTCTTCCTATGTCCCAAGAACTACAAAATAGGCTTGAAGAGTACAATATACTCCTCGCACCAAAACACTCCTTTGCCCCTTAGCCACAACCTCCTCCACTACCCTCTTTCCAAGAACTTCCCCTCAAAACAAAATTGTGACTTCATTGTGAAGTAGTTGCAAGTCCTATATGTCTCGTAAAAACATAAATCTACCATATGAAGATGCTACATCATCTACCTCCTTAGCTCCTTCCCCCTCACATCAATGGGGATAAGGTGTGTGTGATCTTGAAATGCATTTTTTTTGGAAAACTTTTCCTGAGTGTACACCCCCCGTTCTTACCTAGAAGTTGGGATTGGTTTTTGCCTTTTTGGGTAAAGGCGAGTAGAAATCATTACCCTATTTTTCTTGTCTTTGTTTGTGTTTCAAATTGGTAAAGTATCCTCACTTGCTGATTAATCGAGTTTTCTCGCAATCAATCGCATGGTTCGAGACATCTGAGTCAAGTTGGGACCTATCCCTTCCTTCCTTAAATTAACAATTCTATTTGCCAGAAAAAAAAAAATGGAGAACCAATAGAAAAGGAAAGTTTTATGTAGGTCTCCTTGGAACCATTAGCAATCATACATGTACCCTTTTCTTCTTACCTTAGGTATTCAACCATCTCGTCAAAATTGAAGGAAGAAACATCACACCCCAAAAGTAAAGTTACCTTTGTCACTTATATAAATGAAAGAGTTATCCCTTAATCAAAGAATAATAAATGAATGTCAAACGAATTATATCTAAATTTAAAGAATATAATTTATTATGCTATATCAAATAACATTAACATCAAATAATCTATTACATCATTAACAATATAAATATATATTAAAATATATCCATTAAAATACATGCTCTTCGCTTATCGCCACACCACTTAATTCTTCTCGATTTTTATGTTTTTTGTGAGAATACCTGCAATTCATTCTAACATAACTCTTATCCCGCTGGTCCAAAACGGGCACGTGCTGTTAAAGCCAGAAACTTTCGTAGACATGATATCGACGTAAAATAGTAAGAAGTTAGAGGCTCTCTTTTAAATTGGAAATTATTTCAGGGACACGCATGCAAAATTCCTGCTAAAAGGGGGACTTCTCTGGTTGAAATGAAGCTCTTTGTCGTTTGGTGGACACAACCGAGCTCATCCGTGTAACCATAAAGAGCGAGGGGGGTGGGAGCCACGGGGAACTGCAGAGGCTGATGATTCCTTCGATTCGCAAGCTGAAGCAGAAGCAGAAGCAGAAGCAGAAGAAGCAGCAGCAGCAGCAGCAGCAGCAGCAGCAATCCCATTCCAACATCTTTTCTCTCCTTTTCTCTTTCTTAGAGATAGAGATAGAGATGGAGATAGAGATGTAGATATATCTCTATATCCACAGAGAGGGAGGCAGGACAGAGGAAGAAACCTCGGTGTCGTGTTGCGCACGTGTTTCATTGCCAGAGTGATTGGCGTGAGTTCTTCGTCTTCCTCTTTCTCTTCCCCCGCAGTTTCAAAATTCCCACCAGCCACACCCTCTTCTGCCAATTGGGTCCTCTATTTAGTGCTTCGCCTCCCGATCAAAATCCCATTTTGGCGACTACCCATTTGCTCCCTCGCCCGCTTCCTCCCTTCCCATCCCTCCCCTGCCTCCTCCTCCGCGAGTAACCCCCTCCCTACCCCTCCTCTGCTCCTTTCTCTTCCTTTGTAGTCGCTCTCCAGTTCTGGGTTTTGTTCGTTGTTCTCTTCGGTTCGTTTGTTTGCGTTCTTGGGTAGGTCTTAATTTTGGTGGAATTGGAACCGTGGTCCTTAAAAAATGTGGTCTTTTTCTTTTTCGGGTTTCTGTATCGTGATCTTTGGTTGTAGTTGTGGGTTGAATTGGGACTTGTGTGGCCTTTGAAAATGTGATCTGGTTTTCGGTTTCAATCTCGTGATCGTTGGCAGTTGTTGTGGTTGAATGGAATTATGTGACCTTTAAAAATGATATCTTGTTTTTTGTGGGGTTTTCCAGTACCGTGATCTTTGGTTGTGAGTTGTGAGTTGAATTGGAATTGCGTGGCCTTTAAAAAATGTGAGCTTGTTCTGGTTTGTGTGCGTGTTCTTACCTTCTCGGGTAGTTTGATGTAGTGAATGGCGGTGGCGTGTTCCATTTTATGATGTGGGTTTGTTTTCTGTGTGGAATTCGGGTTCGGTTATAAATCTGGATGGGGATGACCACTTCGGCTTGGATGGTCATTCTTGTGTTTGGTTTGTGCTTGGAATGGAAGGTGAGGTTGGTTTCAGGATGTATCTGGGCGGTTCATTGTTTTACGATAACCGTTTGCTTTTGAATGGTTTGGTCTTGTCGTGAGTTCTTCTTGGAGTAGCTTTTGGGATGAAAGATAGAGGTTTGAGTTTGTTTTTGTTTTTGTTTTGCTAATCTTGGAGTACCATCTTGTTTGATGCATATTTGCCGATATCCTGAATGGTTTGGAGAGCATGGATTGTGTTCTAATGGTTCTTGATCATGGATGGTTGTATTGCATTATGGAAATTGATTTGTCAATCCTTTAGCCCGTTTATGTTGTTCTGGCAATTGTAAATTGTGTTCTTTGTTCTTCTTCTTCTTCTTCTTCTTCTTCTTCTTCTTTTTCCTCCAACAGGGTATTGAGGCATTTCTCTAAGCCTGTCTTAGTGAAACAATTATCTTGGATTTAAGTTAGGAATAATAAGAACTAACTAAGAACTGATATCGCATCCTTGTTGATACTTGTGTTGAAAGAGTTTAGACATTATAACAAGTCTGAGATTGATTACAATGTCCATGGTGTTCGTCCATCAATAGTAGAAGATATGCTGATTATAGTTTTTTCCCACAGTTTTATCTTGATTTTTTATCTTTTAAGGGGAAAAAGTCGTTATCGACTGGTTAGATCAGGGAATCATTCCCCACTGGCATAAAACTTGGAGATTGCTAACCAAATTAGGTTCAGCATTTGGATGTGAAAAATCTGACAAGTAGATCATGGGTAGTGGATTTAAGATTTATTGGAGGTCAGTGTGACACCTTGGTTCGACTGCTTGTTATGATTGGCTCATGTGTGATATCTGCAGTTTCTTTTTTAGTGAAGTCTTCTAGGTTACCTTGATTGTTTTTCTTCCATTGTCTCTTGTTGTCATTCTTTAGATGTGGCTTCCTCCCTTTTTAAACTCTATGTGCCTTTAAAAATAGGTTTTTTTTTTTTTTTTGAGTTTGTAACATGTCAAAATGCTGCCATTTTTGTTAATCATTTACAAGTCTTGATGAGCACTTATTTAATGCACCCGCGTGCAGTTCAAGGGGTATGTACAAATCTTAGTCAAGTTGTTCATTATATTTTTCAATTGTGTAAACTCTCACATGGTTGGATTAGGAAGAGATAACGAGTCAATGGAAAAATTTTGATTAGGATGTGGCACAATCATTGCTTGGAGCTAACCAAAAAGAAAATAAAAGAACAAAACCAGCACTATAATGTATACTCGATTTCTGCAAGTTGAAGAAAGAGGTGGCACCATCATCATTTGGACCTAAACAAGAGGGAAACAAAAGAACAAAATCATCACTATAATGTGGATTTGATTCATACAACTTGAAGGCTTTGGATCTTATCCTCTTTTCATGATTTTTTTAATCCACAAAAGCCAGAAGTTTGGCTGCTCCTTAGTTTCTTTTCTTCTTCCAAATAGCTTAGTCCATTATTTTTGTAAATGGCTTCAAAAGAGAGACTTGTCTTTTTTGTTCTTGTGAAGATATCTCGCATTCCTTGCCTCTCCTTTTGTCCATGGAAACGGCAACTTATGAAAGTTGAGAAGGGTCTTTCCCATCCTAGCTTTTATTTCTTTTACTTGGTATTCCATGGACAGAATGTTTCTCTATATGCACAAAGTTCCCTTTCTAATTCTCATCCCAAAGTAAGCATAAAATTTCCAATGCTTTTAAAGTCTATGCTTTTGCTTGATTAATTGAAAACCTGGATTGTGTATGTCACTTTCAATTGAGCTCACTTATGTGCATTATCTCCATAGGATATTAGGAATTAAGAGAAATGGACGATTTTTCCACCCATGGGAGCAGAGAAGTGAAAGTTTATGAGAGCATGGACGAGCTTGCAACTGATCTGGCTGATTATGTTGCACACTTGTCTGAGATTTCTGTCATGGAGAGAGGATCATTTGCTGTTGCATTATCTGGAGGATCTCTTATTAGTTTAACGAGGTATATTCCCCATTGTCCGTTCAACTTTCTGATATGGAGTTGTCAAGCTGAGCATATGTCTTAAAGCAGAAAACTTTGTGAAGCACCTTACACCAGAACGGTGGATTGGACTAAATGGTCCATCTTCTGGGCGGATGAACGTGTGGTTTCAAAGAGTCATGCTGACAGCAACTACAAGCTGGCCAAAGAAGAATTCTTTTCCAAGGTATGCCATTGTAGAAAAGGAATGGGAATACTTCCTTGAGAACTTTGCCTCCTTGTTCCTTCTTGTTTGCACTGAAAATATTGTATAGCAGTCCGACAAAAATGGAGAAAACACAATAGAGTACTAAAACTATATACAATTCTAAAATTACTGATAATAGTTCCTATAGCAGGCATCAGGCATCAATACATAGCCAAGAGTAGTGGCCTTTGAACTTTGTTGCCTTAGTGTGTAGTTGTCTTTCATTTTTTTTATTTTTTATTTTTCAAATTAAGGTAGTCTTTGTGGGAAGAATCAACTCAAGTCCAGATCAATATCTAAGAGTCAGAGATATGCATCATTGAAGTTTAGTTGTTGTCCTTTCTGGTCACATTAGGATGCTTATCTTCTTACTCAGTGGTCCCCTCTAAGCTCTGGGTTCTTGTATCTAAGTGGAAGTTAAGAAATTCAAGAGAACTGTAGTAGCCTTGTCAGGCCCTTGTGAGAAGGTAAAGATACCAATAAAATGCCCATGAACTAAATAAATGGAGGAATGTGACGCTATTGGGAAAAAAAAAAAATGGAATTATACATTACTATACATGCTACCGACATTTTTATTGCAAGAATGATCACCATGTTCTAACTGATGTACTCCTCTGTTAACCGTCTTCAGATGCTTTCTTGTATTTATTTTGTTACTTCGAGGTATGTGATTTCTATAATAACATTTTTTAAAAAAGAATTTCTATAATATTATTAGAAGTCTCCATGGCAGCAGCATCTTCCTCACTTGGACTAGACCCTTCCCCTTCTGAGTTGGCCATCCTCCAGTCCTTGTGTTAAAGTCTAGCTCTTAATATTCTCAGTGTCTTATATAATTTGTTTGTAAAAGGATCCTTTCCATATTGATTTTTATATTGGAACATAAATGGTGGCTCGAATACGAAAGGTATGCCCATATTTTCAAAAGCCAATAGGTTACATAGGTTGATCATGGATGTTGACGTTATTCTAAATATATAATTACAGAAATGCATGATAGATGAATTGCAAATTACAGCTATCATGAAATAGAGATGATACTAAATTTATACAAATACTTTTCAGGTGTTATCTTTTAAAGAATTCACATACGTGCTACAAAAAGTTATTAATAATGGTTGTCTTTAAGATAGGAAAAGTTAGAGAGCCATTCTCCATTTGCACCTATCCTACTCAAAACAAATAAGGTAGTGGAAGCATAAGGTTACGTTTAAATCCAGAGGTTCTTTTTTGAAAGGGATGAATTAAGTGCATAGAAGCCTCCAAGTTGATACGAAATGTCTGCTTTATAGAACTTAATGAAGTATGTAACGTCAAGAAGATTTCCTATGGTATGTTTTGCAATATCTCAATTACTACTGGAGTTTTAGTTTGTTACCTCAGTTCAGTGGCTATTCTGGTCATTGGCCACAAAGAAATGTAAGCTACCATTTTACACTTTAGCTACCTAACAGTCCTGGATGAATTGGTTTAGGTACCGGTACTTCCCCGCCATGTCCACTCCATCAACGACAACCTTTCAGCCGAGGATGCCGCCGCTGATTACCAATTTGTCCTCCGTCAGATGGTGAAGACCCGCACGGTGAGCGTCTCCGAGAGCAACGACTGCCCCATGTTTGACCTCATCCTCCTCAGCATGGGCCCCGATGGCCACGTCGCCTCTTTATTCCCTGGACACCCAGCCCTCGAGCAGAAGGTGGAGTGGGTGACGTATCTGACCGACTCCCCCAACGCTCCACCCGATAGAATCACGTTCACGTTGCCGGTTATCAACTCGGCCTCGAACGTAGCTGTGGTGGCTACAGGTGAGGCCAATGCAGAGGCCGCACGCGCCGCTCTCACCCCTGGCAGCTGCATGGGGACCGACGCTGCGGCAGCAGCATTGCCAGCACGGCTGGTTCAGCCGACGAACGGTAAATTGGTTTGGTTTCTGGATAAGGCAGCTGCCTCGAAGCTAGATGTCGCTGCTTCCTCAAGAGTTCTGGAGTAAACGCCGATGCTTATCTGTGGAGGGAAGAGTAATTAAGTAGAAGATCACCCATTTGTCGATGTCTGATTTTGGGGAATGTTGAGGGGTTGGAGTGCAACATCTTGGTGCTTGTTTGTTCGGTAGAGAAGGAATTAATAACTAGTATGGGTGGTTGGAGTTCTAGAGAGTCCTTGTTCCTGTTCACATTGTTTTCTCCAAGTGTCAACTTTTATTTTTTAAAAATAAAATAAAATTTTTCATCCAAAATATGTGTGTGTGTGTGTGTGTCAGATTTTACTCGTATTGGATCAAAACAATCATGCCAGTGGAATGCAAGGTTTTACCTGTCTGGTACAGCTTGATATCAATTGAGATGCATATTAGAGATCTAAAGGCAGGTGTTTTCCTTAATAAAAAAAAATATGGTGGTTAGTAAAAAGTTAAGGGGAGTTGGGATATATGAAGATAAGGGTCCTGGGGATTGATGGAGTTATTCGTATTTAAATTGTTGTAAATTAGCAACTTGCAACTTCAAACTTTGGCAAGCGGATGATATGATTGTCTGGTTGGTAGTTTATCTTGTCTGATTGGTAGTTTATCCTGCTTTCTTTGTTTGATGTAAGACAGCACTAACCCAAGTGCGTTTAGAATATGAATGTGTAGTGATCATATGGGTTTGGGGAATATTAAATGTTAGATCCTCAATAATGACATTTGACGTATAAAATCAACATACATTAGATATACGTCCCTGTCAATCGTTACTTAGATGACTCACCATCATGCTAAATGATAATTAAATCCATTGTATATTCTCGAAATTCTTAGTTATTCTAGAACCATCAAGCATTTGGGAAGGAACCCATACTCCGTCTCTGAATCAAGGAGAAAAAGATGGTTGGAGAACTCATTTGTCCAATTATTGATCCGATGAAACGCGGAATAATTAAGTTGACAGAAGAGCAAATATGGAGTTTTTAATGTTTTTATTTTTTTTAATTTTAAATGGTAGCGGAAGAAGCAAGAGAAACGTCATGGGGAATTGTTGTGCTGTTGGATACCATAACTATGGAAGGACCACCAAATAAGTGGATGTTCTCGTCAGACTTGTTTACAAGGCCCGAAAGTTGGATCTCATTGGTTATGCAAACGAACCAACTGTATATTTGCGTAATGACATGCGTGAGATCAAATTAATAAATAGATCATAATCAAAGTAAATCACAAAAAATATTGAAAAGGGACTATGTCAATCTCATGGAGCACCAACGCCATAATATATAGTAATAGTGACGAGGATAAAATTAGATAATGACATGCAACGTACGCGTCTTCAGTTGGCACTACAAGGGGAAAAAAAAAGGGTGTATAAGTTGAGGAAGTACGATAAGAAATGTCCTTAATAGCATACGTCAGGAATATATTGACTTATAAATGTTCAGGAAGTTCCTTAGCAAATGTATATATCTTAACAAATATTTTCTTGATGATGGTGAATAATATTCCAAAGACAAATCCTGAATTATACCATAACCCAAGTTACCTCTTGCTAAAGATATATAGGTCAATGACAACTCAGGAAAGGGACCTGAAATTAAGGATAAATGTCTCAATCCTTACTTACATACCTTGATTTACGAGGGTTTTTTTTTTTTTTTTTTTTTTGTAGTGGGAGATTTACAAAGATCCAACTCCCATACTTTCTGGCTTAATTAACAGTTAAGCAAATTAAGTCTAAAAGGGTTTATTTTGGACTGGTAAATTTGGGATCTAAATAAAGTTATATTCTTCTATTTGTTAACTAATCTCATATTAGAGGACCTCTTTTACACTGGTAGAAACGTCTTGAAGGTGAAGGTATTTTGATCCCTCTGTAGTAATACCTCAGACTGGACGTTCCCAAGAGCTCCGGCCTCCATTAGCAAGTCATTGTAGCACTTCATCCCATAAAACATTCCAGTGTCATCTACATATAAACACAGAGTAATGATTTATAAAGGCAAAATCTCATTCCACTTTTAAAGTTTACGTTCTCCTCCGTCGGCGGGGATTAAGATTTGAAATATAACTTGAGAAATTTACTTTTCTAAAGCATATCCAAATATGTCCTCTCTCGTAAGTTGAGAGGATCATGGTGACAATATGTTCATCCTATGTACATTATGCTTCTAAATAATTGCACAGAGACTAAAAAAAATTAAACGCCAAGCAATTAATTGATCTATGGTGGTGTTTTGTACTTGGATCTCCATAATGAGCATAATTAACGGTCTAATAATTAATTATCTGAGATGGGCCTCTAATTTTCTTATTTTTCCAATGTGGTCAATATGGTTGAAATTAGAGATCGAAAGGGAATAGATAAAAACAAAAGTAACTTTCAAAGTGGAGAGAGAGGAAGTTCTCCTGACAGTTTTGATTCATTTCGGAATAAATTCATCATTTAGCAACAACCAACTAAAAATAGGAGAGTCTTAATTAAAAATGGGAACTACAATATCAATTCAAGGTTATATAATTAAACTACTCGTTAATAGGATTTAGTTAGATCCAAAAGATTGATTACTTAAGATCTACTATGAGCAACGATCGAGGTGTGAATAGAATGTACGCAAAGACGTACCTATGGATCCGTAGGAGACGAGGGGCTTCCACGAGAAGCTAAAGACCTCAATAATATTGTTGAGGTTTGGATGGTGGATCACGAGCATCCATTACGTGTAGTTCATCCCGTAATTCACGTTGGTGATGGCTATCTTAACGTGCCAATAATCCTCGTAGTTGAGCTTCACAAGCCAATGGATGCAGATGGAGCACATGTGGTATGTGCACGGGAGAAGGGAGGACTTGTCCTTCTTCGGGATATTATCCCTGTCAATCTCAAGTTGCTTTGAATCAGTCCTTTGAAAAAAATAAAAAGAAAAATAAGGTTATGAGATTTTTTTTGTTTTTGTTTGACAAAAGAATTGTAGGACATCACTTGTGGGTAGGCCTGGAAAATTGGAAACACCTGATGCAATTTTTTGTGTTCGCAACCACAAGCACGGCTGAGGCAGGTGGTGGTGTTGGTGTCGTAGAAAGAAGAGAGGGATACACAGCAAGTTGGGTTCTTAGAGACCAAGAACCGAGACCATGTGCATGTTACGTTCCAGGTCACTGCAATGTACATAGACAGGTGAGAATTAAGGCAACGAGAAGCGAAAAATGTTCTGTGAATATTATTTTCAAAAACATCACGTAAAAATCGTTGATCTTTACAAAAAATTTCAATATAGTCAGTGATCTTAAAACATTGTTAATGTCATCCACAATGTTTTCAATTTTTCAGTTTAGTTCCCCAATTAAGACTTCATCGGGGGGATAGACGACAGGATCGGAAAATTTGGAAAGTTTTGAGTTGGGTTTGACAATTGATGATATTTGAAGGTGAGGAACTGCATCGAAAGCATAAAACGAAAGAGATTAGAGCCTTTTTTATGTAATTTTCTCTACTTTTTTAGCAGATTACATTGTGGGTCGACGATGTCTTGGTTTCTTGGTTCCAGCTCACAACAACATTTCGTCGAGCAGTTCATACGGAACCTTCTATTAACCAGGAAAGTCTCCAACTTGCCTCGGCAAACCTGCGGAAAAAGGTGCCGTGAAGTAAAGAGAATAATTAATTACTTGGACATACCATTAGCAAAACCTCACCATATATTAGCTGAGCTAACATTTTTCCTTCAAACCACGAAATCTTTTACAAGCAATCAACCTGTCGAAATTGCCACCAACTTCCCAGTTAACAATAATTTCTTCAATTTAAACAAGCCAAGTTTAATCTTTTCATGTGAAATGCATTAAATGTGCAGCGTAGGGCCGGAGAAATAAATCGTCCATAACCGGAGAACCTCTACCCAAATTCACTGTTGAAAAAAAACAGAGAGAGAGAGATGAAGAAGAGGGTGGATAAGGGCTTAATTACTGGGGCCATTTGGCAAGGGTTAACTAAGATTAAGGATTATCTTTAAGTTGTTTTTAAATTTTATTTATTATTTAAATATAAATTCTTATATAATAATTTCTATGTATTCTAACCTACTTTTACTATTACAAAATATCACTGCATCTTCTATTCTCACTTTTAATATTAAATAAATAACGACTACCATTCTTCACTCCCACTTATATTATTAAATATATATCAATTAATATCATGTCAATACACCAATCATTTTAACATTATACTTAATCATTTCCTTATTTTACTATCCAAACAAATATATTTTCCTTTATTCCATTTTAACCCCCTTCAACCCCATTACCAAAAACAGCCTAAGGCTTAGTTTGGTAAGGGGGATAACCCATCAAAACAAGTGTTAACCTTATTTGGTGGGAATGATATTTTAATTCGAATTAAGAGGACTTAACCCGGGATAAGTTATTCTGTGGTTAATATGAGATAAGTTGTTCTTATAATTTATCCCATATATTTTCACATGTTAACCCAAAAATTTTCCAAACAAACACATATTAACCTATCAGAATAACCTTTATAATTTCCAAATAAAAATAAAAGATAACCTATTTATAAAATAATTATCTCGTGAAATCTATCCTTCGTCCAAACTAACCTTAAGAGCCTACGTCCTCCGACGGTGGTCTGACATGGAGCAAAAGCGTTGACGACACAACCTTCGCGGGCCCGCACATGTAACCCGGCCCAAGCCCGAGCAACGTGAAGCTGCGGGGCAACCTGGTGGTCTTGTTGGTCGTACCGGAGAGGCCAACGTTGAGCTGGAAGGACGAAACGGTGGCGGAGTGGTCGACGCCGTGGGATGCGACGACCCCTCACCTGCAGCAATTCTGGATCTGCTGGATGTAGGGGACGCGGGGGAGGAGTTCCACGATGGCTGGGGTCCTCTTCTTGCAGCAGTGTGGGAGGTTGGCCTTGACCTTGGAGCAGTCTCCCTGTTCCGTGGCTTGGGCCCCCACCATGGACCATATGACCTCTTTCTCGGCCCAGGTCCGGCCCATGGTCCAGCCAGGCCTCATTACCTGCCGGTACAGCTGGTAGATGTGCATCGTCACCACTGCCTGATTTTCGTATATAAGTACCGTTTACAGACACAAAGAAATCAAATGAAATGGTTGAGTAGTTGTTTGGGACCTAATGAAAATTTCTTTGCAGCACTGACAAAGGATTCTGCGATGTTTGGGACGGAAAGCATATTTTCTCCGTTAATGAGAAGGGTGGTGCCACAGGAGCATCAATTTTATACACGGGGGGGGGGGGGGCAGGTGTCTGGAGGGTGGGGAGATGGGTCCTGTGTAGGGGTGGAGGTTTTTCGGGTCAATCCAAATAATCCACGTAAGTAATTAAGAAAAAATTATTTAATTTAGATTATTTAGATGATGAGTAGAGTTGAGTTCTAAATCGTAAAAGTGTAGGTTGATTAATGGAGTTAGTATATGCAATTTAAATGATTGAATTAGATGACCTGTGCGTTCCATCCACCTAAGTCAAATACAAATGTGATCTGTAAATGATATGAGTATATTTTTTAAGATTTTTTTTATACGATTATAGATGTTATTTTTCACGATAAGAAGGGGTAGGGAAAATGCCTCGAGCTAATGTTCGAATACCAGACAGGCGCTACGGCATACGACGCAAAAATAACCCATGCCAGGAAAAGCTCGAATGACCTTCAACAAAAGGGTACTTGTACCCAAAATCTAGACAGGTGGGTAAGTAAAGAATACCTAGGGGCATGAGACAACTCTCTCTAAGGAATTTGGCAAAATAGCATCGTAACTTCCGGAGAAGGAGTTCCTCCTCACAAAGAAAGGGTGTCGCAGTGACGATGACGATGATGACATAGTATTTTCAAAGTCATTATATCAAGACTTACAGGAGGAATTTTTCAAAGCAAGATGTGAATTAGGAAGGATTGGTCGACGAAATCTAAATCGAAGACTCGTTGTTGATATACCTCAGAGCATACAATAATGATGTATTTGGTGAATCCAATATATGGTTTTATGAATTCCATTCGTGGAGAATATTCGTTTCGTTGAAAATATTTCGAAAGATTTTTTTTTTTTTTTTTTTTCAAAGATTTCATTCATGCCTATTCCATGTCGAGTAGACCTTTTCATTCATTGTGAGACAATTCTTTATTCGTTGGTTTGAGTTGTAGAGAGGGGAAGGATTGATGTTACCACAGACAGCGACTAAAGCCGGTGTTGGATTTCAAGCTGGTGTAAAAGATTATAAATTGACTTATTATACTCCAGAATATGAAACCAAAGATACTGATATATTGGCAGCATTCCGAGTCACGCCGCAACCTGGAGTTCCCCCTGAAGAAGCAGGGGTTGCAGTAGCTGCCGAATCTTCCACTGGTACATGGACAATTGTGTGGACTGATGGACTTACTAGCCTTGACCGTTACAAAGGACGATGCTACCACATCGAACCCGTTGCTGGAGAAGAAGATCAATATATTGCTTATGTAGCTTATCCTTTAGACCATTTTGAAGAATGTTCTGTTACTAACATGTTTACTTCCATTGTCGGTAATGTATTTGGGTTCAAAGCTCTCTAAGCTCTACGCTTGGAGGATTTGCGAATTCCCCCTTCCTATTCCAAAACTTTCCAAGGTCCACCTCATGGAATCCAAGTGGAAAGAGATAGATTGAACAAATACGGCCGCCCTCTACTAGGATGTACAATTAAACCAAAATTGGGATTATCCACAAAAAATCATGGTAAAGCGATTTATGAATGTCTACGTGGTGGATTGGATTTTACTACATTTTATCATTTGATTGAAATGCAATTTGGAATGATTTCAGATTGCCACGTATTCCACCAATTTATAATCCAAGGTTCCAGACATTGATGAAATGATAGAGAGATCTACCAAGGCAAAAAGACTATAGATGTAAGATAAATATATATTTAGCTGCTATTACGTTGTAAAATATTTAAAAATATATAAATATATATATAATTTAAGTTTCACTGACCCAAGTTAGTTCGAAAACGGACTCAAATTCAATATAATTTAGTTGGGTTATAAATGATTATTTTATCCATATAAATTAAATATGACCCAAACCAATCCAAACCGATTGCTGTCTACACTTGGTGTCCACACAAATTTTCCTTATGAGAAAGGTGTTCTCTTGGTGAGGATAAAAAATTAGACCTGACTATATATCCCAGACCAGATTGGGCAACGGGCTGAAATGGGTCGAACCCTAAAATGCCCTAATGTAGTCCCTGCCCAGGCCAAGCTGGGCCAGCCCATTAACGAAGAGAATTTTGGTTAAATCGCCCTATCGAGGGAATTTTCTAAAAGGAATTATAGTAAATATTACATGCCAATGAGTATTTTATAATATGATATATATTAGGAAAGAAAATCAGGGGTTTGTAGCGTTGAAAACGGGGAACTTTTCCCTTGTTCGGATTTCCTTTTTCCCTTTAGATTCTTCCTCTTTTTTTTTTTCCCTCTCTCTTTTTTCATATTAACAACCGAACCGGATTGGGCTACGTATGATGTGCTGAGGCCCACCCACTGCAGAAACGGGCCTAACCATGAGTCAGGTCGAGCTGGGCCCATCCATCATTTTTTCAGCTCAAACCCGACCCATGAGCGAGTCGCAACATGAGGCCCAGCCATTGGCTAAGTCTAATCAAAATAGATGCGGGACTATCTCAAAAAATCAGGTTTTGTTGGTTAATTTTGGTTTCATTAGTAACTTTCGATTTTTGGAAATCACCAGTGGTTATCGTTGGCTCAGAGATTGTACCGTATATATCATTCTTTTCGAATGGAAAAAGACTCCGTAGTACATACATTCTTGGATATGTGCATACATAGACATCTTCACGTGCACATCCACTTTCTAACATGTGCTGAGATTTACATTAATGTTAACTCCCTTTGTGCAAGGCTACTTAGCGTCCATGCTACGTAGGACAAAGAGAAATGTTTTGACAAAGTTAAAATCTACGACACAATCCACGCCCTTCCTTCCAAAAAAAAAAGAAGTAGGGGCACAAATCTTGGAAGAGTGATGTGTCGTCTGGAAGAGGGATGTGCTGTGAAAGCAACTGTCAGGATAAGTTGCTTGGCTTTTTGCCTGAGTTAACTAATGCTCTAGTACAAATGCTAAAGCATCGATGATGAATGCATTAATATCATCGAACAGGTAATGTAACATCAATGCTATGCGCAATTGGTGCTATACCACTTGTTACAATGCTATGGTGTTAGGGTTTGTAGTACTTATTAGGGTTGAAACCTTTCTGTCTTCTTTCATCCAATGATGTGCAAGTTAATTCGAAGAACTCATTATATATATGCATGAGAGAGCATGTTTCTTAACCATTGCCCTTTTATAATTTTCTTTAATATCCATAATTTGAACCTGTGTTTAGAGACTGTTTTTTCTTCAAAACCACGATTGATTCAGAATTAATTCACACGAACTCACATAATGGAGAAATGGATGCTTAAGACTGATTACTAAGGATCAAAACATTCATTGAAATTCTTACAGAAATAGATTCAAATTTATAGCAACTGATAAATTAGATTGTGATGTCCCATGATAGACGACTTACCACATAGCCTTCAGCAGTCCATGATATAATGTCCCATTTGATTGTGATATTCCCATTTGGATCCAATGGATCATATGCCACTGCCATACACCCACCAAAACCATAATCAAAAAAATATGTTGGGCAACAAACATCATCACTAAATATCAAACTAACACCAGTAATTCCAATTTAAATTTCCATGATGGATAAGGATCATAGACTTTTTTTTTATTTTCAGAAGATATATTTTCTTTCCATTTAATTGATTTAATTAGGATTTGCAATTTTTCATATAATAATACACCTTTACTTGTGGCCAAAATATGGAAACCAATCGAAACAGTGACATCCAACATAATTACAACGAACGTCACCTTCTAAAAACCTAACCAAATCAGCTGTAACATTATATAATCCAACCACAATTCGTCCAACACAGAACAAATATTAAAATTAATAACCTGCTTGAGGTAACATCACAGCCATCACCACCAGACAAAGAGCTGATCCAACTCCAAACCTTCGAGTTGAAATGATCGTTGTGCTTCTTATTTCTAATCGAGATGGGTCACAAGCAAAAATCTCAACTGGGTGATTCCAGTGCTCTATGGAAGAAGAGGAGAGAGATTTGTTGATCTTTAAGGAATGTGGAGAAGATATATATGTGAATTGGAATTCCAGGTAGTATTGATGTGTACGTGTAGGCGCTCTAACAGCAGTAGTGGCATTCCCATGCATCATAGTCCATATATGCATCTAACCATCCTCTTTAATGATTAAGCTATCTGGGTATAATTTCTTTGCCTGTGAGGTGTTGTGTTCTCTTTTTCTTATGTTGCAAGTAACTGAAATCTGAAGCATTGTGTTTGGTGGTGAGAAGTGAGGGAACATATTGGAAAGAAACCAAAGGAGAGGTTGGAGAGTGCTGTCACAGCTTCCACCAGCTGAGAGTAACGTACGCTCAATTTTTCTTTGGGATATTTGCATGAGTACCCTCCTTGTGCCCAATTTTTACACACACACCCTCCTTACATGGTTGTCGTCATGCATGTCCTTCCTGTGCTAGATATTAGCATAGATACCTTTGTTAGGTAGCTTAAAACTTTGATTTCCTCCAACTTTGTTTTTTAAGTTGCTGAACAATTAGCTTGATCTTGACAAAGGTTATTTAGCTTGATTGCCAATTAAAAAGAATGTCTATGCAAGTATATATAATATGAGTATGTACATGATAATGTCATTGATGAGCCTAATCACGATTCGTTATAATGTCATAGTTGTAATGTAATTAAGCATCAAGTTTTATAATTTTTATAATCGAACAACAAATTTGATGATTTCGAGTCGTTTCACTGTTAAGCTTAATCAAGTTTCTAAGTTAAGATAATTAAATTAATTAAGTTTTATTTAACAAAATCTAAACCCTAAAACTAAAGTTAGTACATAAAGTTAATTGAAGAGATTCAAACCTAGAAATCAAAACTGTGCACCCAAACTAAAACTTACAAAATAAATTGAATTTAACACCTAAAATTATTGAGAAAATTATTTAAGAATCTACTTTTAGCAAGATAACAAACTAAGAAAAACAGAGAAATTGATCCTAACTATAGGCCTCAGAATTTAAGCATTAACTTAACTAATCAATTTTGCATTTAGAACTGACTCAACAGTAATTAAAATTCTCTAACAAATCCTACATCAGCAAAAAGAATCTATGAAAATTCTCAAATAAGCTACATTTACTCTCAGTTCAGCGCTCCAAGTTTCATGAACTGAACATACGTAGATCAGGAGATATTTGGGTATTAAGTCAGACATGAAACCACAATATTGACGAAATACAAACAAACATAATTGGGAAATTTTATAAAATTAACTACCTGTCCAAATGCAAATGCAGCAAAAATTAAGGTGGAGTTAAACTGAAAATTAATTACCGACCATGCATGTGTCACAACGGACGGCCAAAATATTTTGCAAGATTAAAAAATCATACCAAGCATTATAAATATGGAAAACACGAAAATAAGAAACCAAAAGAATGGTAATGAAGTTACATAACTAGGAAAAATTAAATGGAATCCAAAACATGCACGGATGAATTTATATTGAATTTTTAGTGAACAAGTACAAGATTTCATAATCGAAAATGCTAAGAAGTACTTCTTACGTAATATGGAACATGGAAAATGGAGTTTGTTCTCCATAAAGTCAACGCGGAGGTGGTTCGAGGTTGCGGTCGAAGTTGAAAGGTAGCCAAAGTCACAGTCGAAAGAAGATCTACACTTGTGCACATCGAGAAAATCCTCGGACCATGCATGCACGTATCCGCCATGAGAGTTGTTGACGTCCGTCGAGGTAGAGAGCTAGCTTAGCTACTAGGGTGGTGGAGGATGCCAAGGTCTTCCACCTTGAGCCTTGAAGAGAGAGATGAAGGATTGAGAGGGTGGAGAGGATAGAGATAAGGAGGGGAGGGGTTGGTGTGGATTACGGAGAGGATGAAGTGGTTGCGAAGGTGGTGAGGGTGAGGGGGAGAGGTGGGGCGACAATGGGAGGGGAAAGGTGGAGAAGATAAGAATAGTTGAGAGAAAGAAAGGGTGCTAAGAGTGTTTAGCCATGAGTGTCAATGGGAAAGGTGTGTGTGTGTGTGTGTGTGTGTGTGTGTGTGAGGGATTGGCTGGTTGCGTGAGTGGGGAAATGGGATGTGGGGAGTCGGCGTTGGATATGAAGGGGGGTGGGGGGTTTCAATGTTGATGCAAATATGATAGGAAAGGAAGTGTTTATTCGTGAGATTGAGACGGAGAGAGGAGAATTTATGAGGGTGAAGTGGGAAGGAAGGAAGAATTTACTATTTTAGGTTTTAGGATAATTTAATTGAGGGGAGGATTGATTAAGGTTAGACTGAGTTGACAAAAAGTTGATTTGAGGGTGCAATTGAAGTGAAAGCAGCTGAAGTCACAATTAGAAAAAGATCTACATTCGTGCACATTAACAAAATCCTCAAACAATGCACATATCCACTGTGAGAGTTGCAGACGTCTGCTAAGATGGAGAGTCACCGAGCTGGTAGAGGATGTCGGAATCTTCCGCCTTGAGCCTTGAAGAGAAAGATGAAGGATTGAGAGGGTAGCTAGAGAGGATAGAAATAAAGAGAGGAAGGGTTCGTGTGGATTATGGAGAGGATGAAGGTGTTATGGAGGCAGTGAGGGTGAGAGGGAGATGGGGTTGAGGTGGCTATGGGAGGGGAAAGGTAAAGGTGAAGATGAGAAAAGTTAAGAGAATGAGAGGGTGTTAAGAGTGTTTAGCCTTGAGTGTTAATGGGATGAGGGTGTGTGAATGAATAAGTGAGGGATTGGGTGATTAGGTGAGTGGGGAAATGAGATGGGGAAGTTGGCATTGGATATGGGTGAGAGAGAGAGAGAGAGATAGTTGTCCTTAGTTTCTAAATAGGTAATGGAGAGGTGGATTTGAATGTTGACGCAAAGATGGGAGGAGAGGAAGTGTTTATTTGTGAGATTGAGAGGGAAAGAGAGAAGAATATATGAGGGTAAAGTGGGAAGGATTAAGGAAGAATTTACTATTTTAGGCTTTAGGAAATATTAGGAGGATTTAATCGAGGGGAGGATTTATTAAGGTTAGAAAAAGGGTAAGATTAGAATGAGAGGGATGAGGTTAGCGTGAAAACGAGGGGAGAGAGAAAGCATGTTAACACCACCTTTTGTGGAGAGGAGAGAGAGAGGATAAAATTAAAAATGGAAATTAAGGAAATAGATTAAGAGGAATTAAATAGAATAGAATATTAAGATAGAGTTAATTTAAATAGGTTTGGGTTGGGTTGGCTAATTTACGATTCACTTGACCTAATTAGGTATTGATTAACTTAAACCAAGCTCAATTAGGGCATTGGATCAAATCTTAGTTAATTAATTTAATAGATATTTAATTAAGGTCAATACGAGTATGATTAGGGTTGTCTAAAGCATTGAAAATCTCTTCTCAGGGCACTTTAGCTTTTCAAGGATTTTTCTTCAAAATCAAGGCTTCATCTAACCTAAATTAGCTACACAGATGAGAGGATTATGTAAGTAAATGTAAACATATATAAATTAGCTCTAATTAAATCCTCTATATGCAAGAATGCTAACTAAGTTCTTAACCCTATTATTATGTCAACCGATATGCATTAATCTCTAAAACTACATTAAAAAGATATAATTAGAATGTATAGATGTAGTTTCATCGATCATAAGAATAGTATAATGTCATAAGAATGACGTATATGCAAATTTGTCCAACAAAAATATGTATAGAAATCCCTTTATCCTTTTGTTTTAAAGTGAAATTTTTGTTTCCTTTGTTTTGTGAGAAGAGAATGATGTAAGTGAGAGAAGTATTGGATCCAACTAGTTGAACATGCCAGATACATAAAAAGTTATTTTAGTGAAAAAGCTTTAATCCAAGGAAATACTTTGATGTGATGTATTTCATGTCACCAATGAACTTTTGTCGATATCAAAGAAATGTAACTATGACTACTAATCAAATTAAATGATTCCAATGTAACTCGAATTCATTTGAAAAAATATTTAAAAATTTTTTATTAGAAAAAAAATTAAACATAAACATTAAAATTAAATTCATTAACTTAACAAACTAAATATTAACACAATACATGTTCATTCGATACAAGTCAAGTTCAAAAACACACTTATGACATATGGATACATGCACACCTGATCATGATCTAATGAACTAGCAATGTAGTATGAATTTCTTAAAAAAAGTATGTCTTATTTTATGTTTATAATTTTATATTTTAATGATTTTAAGCTTACTACTTAATTTTAAAATTAGGTCCTTTTTAATATCTTTTAAACCATCACCGAATGAACCATCATCGAACCTTAATGAATATATTTATTTAAATAATACAAACAAATTAATAATGAATCGAATTGAAGTACAAGCAACCTAATACTCCAACATCTTATCAAATTAAAATATATCTATGTTCACGTAAATTCGATTTAAATAGCAAACCTTAAATGCAACTTTCTGCCATCTACTTGTCTGATGAAAATTATACGATACGTTTCGAAGGCTGTGGGAACTAATACGTCAACCATTATACTAATCATGATGGTTAGTGCTGTGTCCATTGTCAGAGAAGCGCACAAATTCAAACCTTCCTTTGTATTTGTCCTAAGGATACCATTAAAATTCCGACGAGAAAGCATCGAATCCCAGAAAGAAGGAATATGCGGTTGGATGTGGAAATTCATGGTAGAACCATTTCACTATTTCTTCGGGGTAAGAGTAAAGTATTTTTCAAACTTCTTGGATGTGGAAAGGCGTTCAAGCAACAGCATCTCCTCTAAGTAACGTAAAAACCTGGAGAAACTATAGGTTTGCATCCTATTGATCACAGAAACAATCTCATCACTCAATTCTAATCTTAACAATATCTTCGCAACATACGGCTGATCTATTATAATCAACAGGTTGATTAAATCAGAAATCCGCTTTCATTGGACCAAAAAATCAACTATTAAGGAGCTCTACTTCCTTTAAGAACCTTTAATGGCTACATCTCTTTCATTCACCGCATGTATGCAAATGAGATCAATTCTAATCACATCAGATTCTAACCTGGATAGGATGGTTGGATTCCCCATCATATTTGGAGAGTTGGGAGCGAGGATTGTCATCCACTCTTGCTGGTAGGGGGCACAATCAAATTGGGTGAAGATCACAGATCAATAATATAATTTGAAAAAAGTAGACCTTGGATCCCCACTGTCAAAACTTACCAGATTTGTCCTTGATGCAGAAGGAAGAAACCCAGGAGATCATGGAAAAAGAATCCAAGATAGAGGCACGAAATTCTCCTCCAACATACATCTTACACTCAGATCAAGACTCCAGAAGAATCCAAATGCCAGAACACCAGTTGTTCATGCTACATTATTGGCTTACCACGAGAAAAGTATCAAATTGTCTCACCAAGAAAATAATAATAATAATAGAAGGAAGAAACAAAAACAGGAGCCTGGTTATATTTGCCAGGGCAAACCTAAATAAAGCTCAAACCCTGTTTTGTGTTGTCAGCGCAAATGCTTCTAATTTCTGGCTTTCACAAGAGAAAGGATTGGAGTTTTGCCAAACTAGAAGGATTACCCACCTTTACACAGGATTTCAAGACATTTTTTCACAAAATGAGTTTTTACATCTACCTGAAGTTAGCCCATCAGATGCATAAGAATTACTCTTGTCTCCACTATATTTCTGCCCTTGTAAATTATTTCTGACCAGTTACATTGAAAAAGATTGGCCCCAAAAAATCACATTTTCCTTTCTCAAATTCGCAATGTATTTCTGTATCCTACCTCAAATGTGAAACTCTGTGGTTGCATAACCCAGTATTTATCCCTCATGAAGGAATGTAAAAATGATAAATGATCGGAACTTTGGTTGCAGGTGAATGCTGGCAAGGGTAGACCTGGAGCTTCAGTCTTGGAAGTATTTAGCTATGGAACGATGTAATCCAAAGCTCTTATCCAGTATCCAAATCCTCCATGATGTCAATGTCCTCACGCGCTGTCATCTTCTGGACATATCCTGCATATGGTAACAAAACAAATAGTAAGGATCTTGATAGCTCAAATTCCCATCCTGCAGAACAAATACAACTATAGTTCAGAAGCCAATTAATTGCACCAGAAAAAACATAGCAATTCAGGTAAAATCCTAATAGCCATCTCAAATGCCTGCTCATACCAAGCAATTAGATCCAACCATTGCTAATCTTGAAACAGATGTCTTATGCCGTGGAATTTGCAGCCAAAAGCCTGTTAAGAACAATGTTCAAGTTTTGCCAAGGACAAATTATGATAATTACTTTGGAAGAACTCCTTCATGTTGATATGCCATAGATATCAGAATTCTTCAGGTTATGTTGCCCTTGGACGCTGCCAAAGCACCAAGAAAATGAATTTCAGCAGTTGATGATTGAAATGACCCGTCGCCTTTTTGGTAGCTTAAGACAGGAATGTTCACCAGACATTCAAAGCGACATCCAGACGTCTTACCGAACGTCCGAAGGTAAAATGAAACGTCTAGTAGAGATCTATTTTTCGATATTTTTTCTCTGCCAAAGTGCTGACAATATACGTACATGTGTCAGAAGTTGGGAGGCGAACCGAAATAATTTCAGACGTCCGGAAATATCTCCAGACGTCTGGCGTAACCCTTGGACGTCGGCACTACGTTCTAGACGTCCGATAGAGACGTCCCAGGAGAGATATGCCTGCGAGTCATTTAAGACATCTGGCCCCTTTCCCAGACGTCTAATTTCTGTCAGACCTTGTGTTTTAGGCCTGTACAAGGCCCAAACGATGTCGATTTTCCGTAAACGAAACATCGTTGTTTTTCGTACGAATTTCTTCATGTAATGATAGCTTGTCTATACCTTTTAGAATCCTTTTGACCTATCCATCCACGTCTTAGGTCTCTAGTTCAAGTGTACGGAACCTGGGGAGACGTCGGGAGCTGCTGTACGAGCCCCCATTTCACCCGATTATCCTAGTAGAGTGGTTCTGACTATAAATCTCCAAGATTAATAAATTGCATGAAATTAGTTAAACCTATGATGTGAGATGAACCATAAAAAGAAATAAACGTATGACAAGAATATATCTATTCGATTATACCCTAGGTTGTGACATGAACACTAGGGATAAAAAAGATGCATGTGTAGAGAGATGAATGATTGAATAAATCATAAGTTGCATGTACTACCTGAAATGAACGACACTATGAATAGGAAAAATGAACTCATACTGTGAAAACTGAGATGCATATTCTGTATGTAACAAACCAGATATGGAATAAAGAAAAGTTCATGTACGAACCCTACGGGGAATGTAGAACGAGACAAGAATACTACAGTACAGGGAACCAGATGATTTTGAAAATTGCCGCACATAGGCGGCCATTAACGGAAGTGAGCTGACATTCGTGTACATGGTACCGAAGAGAGCAACTATCCCTTATAGTATAGAGAGGAGCTTACCGCCTTTGGGTTGAGATCCGGGGTGGGTTTGGCCACTCTACGTCAACTCTTGCTGGCCCTTGTGTACATGATATCGAGATGAGCTACTTAGTGTAGGGGGAGTTAGCCACCTCAGGGGGTCCGGGGTTAAGCATGGCCACCCTACACCGACTCTTGTTAGCCCGTTGGGCACACCGGAATAGTCAGACGATGATACGTGAACTGAGGGGCGAGACCCCTGTTCTGTTCTAAGATGGCAAGACACTGTACTATTCCGTGCTATACGTTTGAGACGTACCCACTAGCGAAAACGATTGACTGCGTGCCAGTACAGGGTAGCTACCCGCGCGCTTATCACGTGTGTCGTAGTTACCGCCACGTCACGACCATAACCTCGGGATGATAGATCGGGTGTAGGACTACCACGAGACTCTCAGCCCGGAAAGTACCACGTGTGCATCCTGCATCACAGGAAAACTGCAAGCAAGATCGTTCCTTTAAGTCACAAGAAGATTAAAGTAATGTAATGAATCCTGATTAGAGATCTCTATACGGCAACACGTTATAAGATAATTGGAATCGAGAAATAATATGTTAAATGCACTTTATATTTTTAACCACAACTCTACTCAACGTTAGCTGACTCCAGTTATATAACTTTGTATAGGTCAGGGATTTGAGCAGCCCGAGCCACCGGCTGTTGAGGACGTTGGGCCTAGTCGAGCCCAACTATAGTTTCTACTGCTAGTTGTAGTGAGTTCCTGTAGTTATATTTTCAATACTTTCCGTTATGTTCTCTATCTGTACTAGTTTTATTGTGATGGCAGTATTCCTGTTCTTGAAGGCATGTAATATTCTAGTATTACTGGTCTAATTCTCCTTTTGTTACCAATTTCTTTCTGCTTCGCTACTATACTTGTGTGGTTGTGGATTAATGCATATTATTTGGTTATTTCTCATTGGACAACTGAATTTTGGGATTAGTCGAGACAAGCCAATCTTGGATCCTGTAGGAATCTGAATTCGGGTCATGACAATGATGATCTACGTATTTTTTTTAATTTGGACAAGATCTTTTTCAGAGAGTTGTTCAAGGCTCCATAAAGAAACCAATACCTCTGAGGCTGATAATACATGGGTAAACCAGTTTGCAGCGGTTGCTCAGAAATATAAATCTGCTGGTCGTAATGCATCTTCCAATTCTAGTTTGCCTACTCAGGAGCTGCAATATCTTTTGAAAGGGGAAGGGGTGGTTATCCAGTTAATAACCACCTAGCAAATATATTACTTAGAAGCCAAATAAAGTGGCAAGAATTATATATTGGCGGCCTAAAACTTCATCAAAGTAGAGATACAAGAAATAAAATTTTCAAGATCCAGATGTTGTCCTTTGAAGATAGTCACATTTCTTCCGAGCCATATTCCCCATATCATCGCCAAAAATTTGCTTTTTCCTTATTCGTCCTATATGTATGTAACCCTCCATTACTGTTCCCATTCCTAAAAGATCTCTAGAAAGCATCCTAATCATAGTGTGTTATCCAAGATAATCGGAAATGCCCCCACACCTGCGCCGATAACAGGCAGCGAAAGAAAGGATGATCCCCTCCACCCCTTGACATAGCAGGCACACTTTATCCATCTCAGGAGCTGCAATATGCCTCCAACTCATTTACTGCATGTGTCCAGTGAAGTGGCAAAAGTACTGGAGGTTAGAAGCCTTTGGATGCCTAATGACATATCTCCAGCCTTCAGATTTCAGAGGTTGCTTAAAGCACGAATGTTTCAATTGATCAATATTCTTTCAGAGAAACATGTTGGTCGATTAGCAAGCCTTGCTAAAACCATCATAGATTCCCGTATCATTGGGTCTCCACAAGCAATCAGCTCAACAACCAAAAAACAGCAAACTGTGGTGCAAGCTCCAAACAAGAAGGATCCAAGTGCGGTTCAAATTTTCAACGTGCAACTATTCTCCTCCACCAGTGCCTCTGTCTGCATGTTTACCCACTTCTTGAGGTAGGTCTGCTTTATTATAAAATCAATAAGTTCCAGATGTTAAAAAAACAATCAGTATTATGAACTCTGCCAGTGGCAATACAGGGGCAAATTCCCTTAGCTGGCTCGTCCATTTGTTGCCACAGAACAAAGTAAAAATCACCCTTCCATTCAATGCCTCCTAACTTAAATATCTCAAGATGCCTCCAATAAAACTTCATTCACTCTTAAATACCACCTGTTGGGTTCAATGAAGGGCCAAGTGGCACATGTCACGTGACAGCTATCCAATGGCCAATAGAGCCACCGATTTTGGTGTTCTATGAAATCTAGTAGGAATTATTTTTCTTAGTTAGCAAGTCTAAATTTAGTTTATTTGTTTTAGGAGATTTTATAAGATTTGATTAGATCTTTTAGTTGAGTCTATTCTTAGCAAATAAGAATATGTACTTTCTATTTAAAGAGAGCATTTCCTATGATTTAAAGTTGAGCAATACAATTAATTCTTCCACAATCAAGTACTCCTCTCCTCTCTCTCTCTCTCTCTCTCGCCGGAGACCCCCACCACCAATCACCTTCACCGCCAACAACCACCAACCGATCGACCCCCTCGCCGGCAACCACTAGCCACCCTATTGACAGCCTAGCCGGTCATCCCTGCCAGCCTACTAGGAGCACTTGCTCCATCTCATTGCTACCCTCTTCTCAGACTCTGATCGCCCAGATCAGGCGTCTGGTAGATGTTCCAAACATCTTAACGCACAACTTAGTGTTGTGCGTGACGCTCCGTCTAGGCCTACCTCGGAAATCTCTACACCACCAATTCAACCAGCACTATTTCCATAAAGAAATGATTCACCAATCTAGCCAATAACGTCATTAAGATTCATTCTCAAACATCATTTTTCTAATCATGCATAGAGCGATGGCAGTGGGGCATATACCCAGTGTCCTTTTAGTGGGCAATAGTATGAGTCACTTGATTGGCTGATGGGGAGTGATATGGCCAAGAATGTGGTTGTCACAGGTGGCTAGGACTTGGGATATATGGGTGTCCTTGGCTCATACCTACAGCAATCAACATAGGACCACAATAACAAATTACGATATGGCCTTGGGTGGAAAAGATAATTAAGCCAGATAGCTCAGGACCCATCTTCAACAAACCGTCAATAGCACTGTCAGCAGCAAGACATGGGCAATAGGCATTGTTCTGTACGCCCACTCTGTGTTCACGACATGCCCACGAAATGACCTTTTTCTGACATGGGGTGGCATCGGCACACATGTAATGTTAAAATGCAGGAATGTCAATAATATTTTCCCAACTATGGATAATATGTTAATAAGTTCAAAGAAATGGATGACATTAGATATAATTTTTAAATCGTTGTCATATTTTAAGATCAATATAAGCGTATCAATAACCAATTTCTACCCATTACTATTTTTGTAAGTGATTTAAATTTTGCCAACATACCATCAACATGTCAAAATAGCTATTTTTTGGGTTAGGTCATATCGACATCAAAATAATGTCAAAACATAAAGATTTTGCCGAAATGTTAGCACATGATAAAATGCACTCGACATTTCAACTTGCTGCTACTACTTCTCATTCTCAATTCTCTCATTTTTCTCTACTACTGCTATTGTTGCTCACGTTGTTATTTGTTCTTATTAGAACTGAATCTCCGTCGTTGCTCCCTCTAGTCTCACTGCTCCTCTCCTCTAACTCCCGTAAGGTTTGATTCTACACCCATCCATAATTATAGAATAGATTTACTTACTAAACTCTAGATTTACAATTATTATGAACATATACGTCTAATCATAATTTAGAATTGAAGAAACATTTGTCTAATACCTAAAAATAAAATTCTAAGTTTAAGTTATAACCTTAAATAATAAAGTGTTGGTGCTAGAGCAGCACGATCGCTTATTTTGATGATAACAAAACATGTGTCTTTTAACATTTGCTTTTGAATCCTAGTTTTCAGGTTAAATTGCAAATGGAGACAAGTGTTTAGACGAAATTCGAACTCGCATCCATGGCGGATTGGAGGAGCTTGACAGGGGCGGAGGAGCTTCGCGAGGAGCGAAAGCTTGAAGAAGGAAGGAGATGAAGAATAAGATAGATTTTCTTTCTATTGTACTTTATATTTTGTTTCTTTTGATTCTTTATTTTATTTCTTAGATTCTTGTTAAAGAGCCTCAAAATACTTAACAGTAGTCCTAGGAACACTTGCACAAATCGTAGGATACTTAGGTTTACTGTAGAGAACTTGAAAAACCAAAATATGATTCAGACAGCCTTATCAAACGTCCAATATGGAAATCAGACGTCTGATAGTGACTTTTAAGACGTCTGACTATTTGAGCAAACGTCCAAAACATTTAGGCTGAACTTAATAAGTTTTGTCTGTTAGAATCAGACGTCCAGACCTCAGTCTAGACGTCTTAGGAGATGTCTGATGCCTTTGCCAGACGTCTAATTAATGGAACGTTAGCTTCTTGAGTAAACGTTGAGGAATATGACCGTTAGGCTTATATCAAACATCCATAGAGGACCCCAGACGTCAAATATGTGACCATTTTGCCTCGACTGACCCAAAATCTACTTTGAGAGATTTTCTAGCCGTTGTACTCTCTTGGAAATCTATACTTGCTGTTAACTTAGTTTCTAGACGTCCAGATCCTATGCCAGACGACCGATCTATCGTTTGATCACTTAGACCTAGAACCCTATTTAGGTCTGGACAAAAACAAGAAGGATACCCGTCTAGAATTAGACATCTGACCTTATGTCCAGCCGTCTTAAAAGACTTGTTTTGACGTCTGTTCTGATTCAACATCATCTAAGTAGATCAACCTACCTAGATCAGACGACTAACTCTAAAATCAGACGACAACCCAGACATCTGACCTTACATCAAGACGTCTAATAACCCTGTCAAAGTCATGATTGATCCTGATTTCAACTTGATTTACCTTGGATTTGCACCCAACAGCTATGGAAGCCTTCCAATGCCTTCCTAGGTCATCTATAAATAGAGGACCCCCTGGCTTTAAGATACACTAAGAGACACCAAGACACACCAAGCAACACATTTTCACATCTCTTGTGTCAAAAAGAAGTAGATCATCTAGAAAAAGCTCTAGCTCTCAAGTATTTGTTCCACATCTAAAGAGCTTGAATCTAGTTGCGCAACTGCTCTCCCTCTGCAATTACGAGAGCAATGAAGCGCCAACGCGTGGTTCACGCACCCGCATCGTCACATCGACACACTTCCACCAAAGGAAAGTTTCCTAACTCCTATAAAAGCTAGGTTTTAATATTTGTGACTCTATAGAATTGTTATACTTTTATTGTTCTTAGATTTGAGTATTCACTTTGCGAATTCTCGTATCCATCGAGGGACAAAATCCTCCTTGTGAAGAGGAGGGGTTGAGGAACACCACCCTCATACTTGTAGCGTAGTTGTAATAGAGATTGAACTACCATCGTTTAAGTAGTTCGTATAGTGGATTTGATCGACTAGATCAATCGGGAAATCCTAACTCAAGAGGGTTAGGTGGTGGTTTTCACCCGATTTGGGTTTCCACCTAAAAATACTTGTGTCTATTGTGTGATTGCTAATTTTTTGTGAGATCTTTTTAATTCCGCATTTTTTTTCGTCACGCATATCTCACCCCCTCCAAGTAGGGAATTACATAAAGAACTTGCATCCATTCATAAGAGAATAAAACCTAAAAATTGCAAACACTAAAAGCATATTTACTTCATGAATTAATCATCATTTACTTCAATGATAGCATCCAACTTAAAAACCCATGGTCCCATGTTTGAAGGTGACAACTTATATTTTTCATAAATAAACATGATACAACTAGATCTAAATGTGACTCATAAGAAGTGACAAATAAAAATAGTCAACGCAACACACATAGTTATGTTAATTTAGATTTATTCAAATTTATTAATATGTCAGCATAGTAAAATACATCATATTAACTAATAAATTAATTTAAGATCAATTAGTCAAATAGTTAAATTTTAACTTTTAAATTTTTACTTTAGTTTACTACAAACTATATATTTGAATCGTTTATCTTTGCATGACTTAATTTAATTCACACAGTAATTACTTGATATTTAATTCTTAAATTTAAACATGAACATGATATAGTAAACTATGCATTGCATATGAATATTAGAATATAACATTATTATTCTTACATAAACATGTTTAAGCTTGTGATTTCCTTGAAATTCTAATCATTTTGACTACTTTTGTCATTTTTGTCGATATACGTCGGTATGCTTACAACATGCCTTCGGCGTGCCTTCAAAATGAACTACTTTCGAAGCATCGAAATCATCGAAATCTAATGTCAAAATACAGGTGTTTCGACAACGTGCCCTCGACATGTTTTTGAAATATATATTTAGAAATTTATCGAAACGACATCAAAATCGACATTTCAAACCTTAACAATAGGTTGGTGAACGGACTTGGATGAGTAAATAGGTTCCATATCACATCCTTTGATTAGAAAAACTACATCTTAAATACAAGCATATCATCGAGTAACACAATCAAAAAACCGCTCAGGTGCACGTCAGTATTCTCTATCTTACAAGACGTTCCATGTGCCAATCTCGCCATTGTTCGAGATAAGGAAGCATTTGGCATCTTGGCATGGTTTGGCACCTGTATTTACGAAGAAGATCATGCCTATAACTTTTTAGAGGTTTACTTAATCTAAGTATTTCCGAGGGAAAAAAGAAAGGCACAACTTTGTCTTCCCCATCATGTCTGTCCATTCATCCAATTACTCATGGTTTAGTTTGGGGACCAGGGCAGATTCTGTGGAGTAATCTTTTGTGCAATTATATAAACATATGTTTCTGTTTGGTATGCAGAGGGGTTAACATATGACTGTTTAGTATATGGAGGGGTTAAATGGTGGATTAACCTGTGATGTGACATGTTTGGTAAGAAAATGGGTTAAGTGCCTTAATATTTGGATGGTAATTTAAATGTTAATAGCTGATAGAGTATACATAGTATTTAGTTGTTTTAATAAATTTTATCTTGAACATTCAAAGTAAAACATATTAGTCAAATTTATTAGCAAATATAATGATTAATATTTGTCAGGTGCTCGTTGGGTGTGACATGTGCTTCTCAAGCAAGAACTCATTGGGTTTATCATGCCGTGTTGAGACAACCGTGAGAGTAGGGGCTATTATGGTGTTGCACATATTTTAGTTTCTGTGACGTGTGCTCAGGAGAGGCCATAGGCAAGGAAAAAGATGTGTCTATCCAAAGGGTATATTGGGTATTCAAAGGAGCCTAACACACCCATGTGATTGCAACACCCTCAACAGCCCTAACCCAAGTTATCCCCAACATGCCATCCACATAGAATAAGATAGCGTGGGTTATCCCTCAATTTTGGCGGTTGAAATAACTCATTAACCAAACTAGGCGTGCGAGCTTTTTTTTCCCCTTTAACCAGCATTTCTATAGCATAAATATAGGCCAGACAACCCTTAGATGCTTGGGAAATGAATGCAGGATGCCGGGCTTTAGTTTGTACTACTGTGAAATTGCATTCCAACCAACTCATTTTTTTATCAACAAACACCCCCCCCCCCCCCCCCCCCCCCCCCACCCAGTGCAATTTTTAGTAAGAGCTTTATCTCATTGAACTAAGAAAAGGCCTACAGCCTAAGCAAAGTAACTTACAAAAGATACAATCTATCTCAGATGGCATATTGTTTCAAGAAACAAGAATGAAATTAACTGGTTCCTTGTATTAAATGCAGCTAGTAAAGAATCTTTCTTGAGAAGGGTAAATATGATGGGCACAGGAGTTGATCCCATGACCTCTTTTTTTTTTTTTGGAAAGTGATCCCATGACTTCTATTTGCCAATGGAGAGGTTTTACCACTCTACTAATCCCTCTGTGGCAGCTAGTAAAGAATTTTCATATGGTAGACGAGAGATTGTTGATTATGCCTTGGACTGGTGCAACCTGATTAGACAATTCCACCAACCAATACATGTGTTATGATTTGATGGTGATTAATCTACATTACTCCTTTGAGAGTCTCTTGGCATGGTGTATAATTTCACTCTTCTTGTATATGGTGGAACCTTTCTTTTTGTTGCAATTTTCTCCACTCTTCCACAGAGGGGTTTTCCCAGATTCACTACATTGTGGTTGGATTGTGTATTCATGTTTGTTGTCTGATCGCTTGTTCCCATGGATAATTTCCAATGGAAATAAAATGAACTACTAAAGAAACCTTTTTACTAGTTCTAAAAAGCTTGCATTAGTTATCCCTACTTAACTTTTCAAGTAGATAAATGAAACAAGAACAAATAAATGGCAGAAGAAAAAACAAATGGAAAGAAATAACTCAAGTTAACTAAAGCTCAAATTGATGACATCTTTAGAGCCATCAACAACAGACAACACTCTAGATTTATTCCAGCTAAGCTAAATGTAAAGGGCACTTGCTGTTGATTTGTATAAATGCCTAGATGTCTGCAGAAGTTCCACTATTAAATTTCTGAAGCCATCTAATTAGCAAAATTAAATTATTGCAGCCAATTTAAGGAGTTAAGATTTCAATTTGAAGATTTGATAGACAAATCTGGAAAAATAATTGTTCATTGTCGAGTTGGAAATAGTACCATGCAGCACTATCTATATTGTATGACTCGTTAAATAATTGAAGCTTCCCTTTATACATACATACCAGTTGCACTTTGTACTTATAGGTAAGAGTTCTTTGCACAAGATCAACAGGACAGTAATGAGAAGTTGCAGGTGATTAAGCAAATCCACATTGGCAGCAGAGAAAAGAGAATTGCTATTGGCCAGGGACTGGTAAAGAGGAACAGAGGGTGCTGGATCCCAAGTCCATTGCGTGAATTGTGGAACACCTTGGACTAACGAAATACTAACAAAACAACAAAGCCAATCTCATGTCTCTCTCATACCATTAGACAGTCTATTTGACTTTAAAACCTAATGACCACATTTGCGATGGAGATAATGGGTCCATGGCTAGGTGGAATGAATTTGGGTGATTATATATGAAATAACTGCCCCTTATTTTTTCAAAAATAATGGGTCCATGGCTTACCAAGCTTAACAGTGCAGAGGCACTTTTTTTATAATCTTCTAAACAGTGAATAAATGCCCAAAATCATTGAAAAAAAATACAAGGGGAATATGCTGTTTCTGTTTGACATCACATTTTTGCTTGTCTTGAAACAAAACATTTATAACGCCTTCTCCTAGGTCCATCACAGTTCTGCACAAAGCAATGCTATCAAGGTGCCAAGATGAGGTGAGGCGAGGCTCTAGTGCCTCGCCTAATTTGCCTAAGGCATTTAAGGATTTTGATTTCTTTTTACCTAATTATTAAGTACTCTCTCTCTTAATTAAACACACACATGTGTATATATATACACATATGCATAGATATATACATGTACATGTGCTTAAGTAGATATGTACATATGATAGATATATATGTGCATATAAATACACATATTCTGAATGTTTGTATATGTATGTATGTACATGTCAACATATACACATAAATATATATGTACATGCATATATATATATATATATATATATATATATATATATATATAGACGCATATAAATGTAATGTGTAGTTACAAATATACGTGTATATATAAATGTATGAAACTGTATGCATGCACCTACCATATGCATCAATGTGTATATGCATGTGTATTGCACTTGTTTATCTAAGTATTCATATGTCATGTATATTATATATATGCATATATAACATACCATATTTTGGTTATTGTGTGTGTGTTTGTGTGTGTGTGTGTGTGTGTCTATATATATATAAAAGTCCTTTAATGCCTCACTTTTCTCAGGCAAGCGCATGGCACCTCGAGCGTTTTGGACCTCCCTCACTTTTGAGTACCTTTCTCCTTTGATAACACTAGCACAAAGGAGAGGCTGCCCCATTGGTTGATCCTTTATATGTACGTTTAGAAAGGAATGATACTCTAGCTAACATCATGGTTGATATGTTGGAATGGAAGTAAGAATGGAATGGAACCAAAGCTAGAAACAAATTGAGGTAGGAACATAATGGAAGTCCATCTCTACTATTCCTTTGTTTAGAATAGTCGTATGAGTTGAATTCACACACATAGGGCTGTCAAAAAATTTTCAGGTTCGATTCGTTAAAAATTCGGTTTAGATTTGACTCGTAAATAAACGAACTAAATCTAAACATAATTTTAGGCTCGTTTAGATAAACGACCCGAACCTGAACAAGGCAGGTTCATTTAGGTTCGATTCGTTAAAAGCTTAACACACACACACACACACACACACACATATATATATGAACTTACAAGGGTAACAACCAATTACCACTAATGTCGCTAGTGTCGCATTCTCATCCCCAAAATAAAGACTCTTCACCTCCCAAGATTGGAATATAAGATGGCAAGACAACTTAAAGGACACCTCCCTTTTATATTTTTTAGACTAGAGGTATTTTTTATTAGAAACATGCCTTGAAATACTTATGATATAATTTGTATATTTTTTAATTTTTTGGTTCATGTTTTATTTTTTTTAATTATGTTTTATTATATTTGTATTTATAACAAAATATTATACTTAAAAAGAATCATAAACAAACATTTAAATGAACCCTTAAACAAACTCTAAATGAATCGCACCTAAATTAACAACATTTCAAACTTTACATTTAAACGAACCATTAATGAACCGAACTGAACCGAACCAAACAAAACCGAACCTTTGATAACAAAAACAAATCGAACCAAACCCATGTAGGTTCGCTTAGGTTTGATTTGTTTACACTCCTATCTCTTGGTGGCTTCCTCTCCCTTCTCCACATCTTTATCAAATTGCTACTGCTACCTGCTCCTCTAGTAAACCCCCTCCTCCTCTATAACAGTTAGAGAAAGGAAAGTATGTTATTCTTCTTTAATTAAGAGTTATGATCTCTCATTTCATATGATTGTTAGTGAAATGTAATACTTACAAATTAGTTAATAGCTTTTATCTCAGAGTTCATTTCGTATGATTGTTAGTGGAATTCTAAAATGAACCTTCAACGAACCAAACCTAAATAAGGTAGGTTCGCTTCAGTTCGATTTGGGTTCGATTTGCAAAATAAACAAACCGAACTTGAGCAAAAGTTTAGGCTCGTTTAGATAAATGAATTGAACCTAAATAAGGTAGCTTCGCTCGAGTTCGACTCATTTACACCCATACACACACACATGCACGCATTCATATGTGGCAAAATACATGGTTAATACATTATTTAACTCAGTGCTTGTCATTTAGTATTGCTAATAATAAAAAAAATATTACAAAAGTATGATAGGATATATTTATAAGAAAAAAATATACTAATATGCATAATGTTAGGACTAAAAGTGCCACATGGCAACCATGTTAGGCCACGTGGCAATCCAGTGGACACCCAAAGGGGCGGCAACCCTATGGGATTTTTGGTATGTCTTATGGTCGAAGTTTGGCAGTCCTTAGTTAAGTAGATTTAGTTTTAAAAAGTTTGTTTTAAAGGATTTGATCTTTCCTATTTTTAGAAGATTTAATTAGATTAGGACTGAATTTATTTCTTATTTTAGAGGATTATGATGTGTTCTCTCTCTATAAAAGAGAGTCTTTGTAATCCTTTTATCTTTGAGTTAAAGAAATAATTATTTCAATAACACAACTCCCTCTCCTCTCTTTCTTCCTCTCAACCGACGGCTGCACCTTCTCTCTCTTCCCTGTCGTAAGAACAGGGACTGCTGATAGCACCTGTTGCTTCCCATCATCTTCATGTGAAAGAGCCTCCACGCTTCCGGATCACGCCAAACTCAACACATAAATAAGTTGATGGACATTATGATAAATTCTCTTTCCACCATGGAAAGGAACGGGATTGGTATCTCCCACCCCCAACCCCGGTCATTTCTTTGAAAGGTGGTAAACACCACCTCAATTTACTCCCTAATTACAGCATACCAAATATGCAGTAAGGCTTAAATGCCTTGTAACGAAGTATGATCTTGTATTTTTGCTTTTCAAAAAAAAAAGATGAGGATGTCAGGGGCAATGAAAGTCTCCTTGCATGGGGGGGGACCTCCTTAATGTCCTCATGATCTAGTGTGCTACAAGTGCTGGGAGAGGGGTCATTTCGCTCGAGATTGCTGTGATCCTATTGTGTGCCTCCTTTATTGGGCGTGCAGGAATCGATGGAGATCTTGTCCCAAGAGGAAGATCCCGACAGTGGAGGTTGATCAACGGGGGCTACCTCCTCTACTATATGATCCTCCTTTGGAGGTGGAGGTTCCTTGGTCACCAAGAGCGGAGGAGATTGATGATCCGCTGAAGACTTCATTGGTTGGTGTTCTTGTCCATGGTATTGCTGATGCCGGAGAGGTACGAGTTGTTCTATCTAAGATGGATTTTTCATCAATCGAGTGGAAGATTGCAGTTTTGTCGGAGAAGAATCTGATTGGTTTTGGTTTGCAGGAATCCAATATTGATTTGCTTAAATTTGGAGAGACGTGTTTTGGTGAGGTTTGCATTAGATGGCGGCTATCGAGTCTTTATGAAAGTGCTGGAGATGAAGGGGTTCCTTTGTGTCCATCAATTAAGTTTTACATTCGTGAAGTTCCTATCAGATTGAGGATGGTGGGAGTTATCGAAGCAATTTGCTCATCTTTTGCTCGTGTTAGAAGGTGTCATGGGGTTGGTCTTGTGGAGGGTGATGCTTCATATGTTGTGGTAGAAGGTGAGTTGCTCACAGGTCGCTCACTGCCCAATAGAATGATTCTGTGTTTCGGAGGTTGTTGTTGTGTTATCTCCTTTTGGGAGATCGGTTAGGGAATGGGGCAATGCACCACCTATGCCAAGGTGGTGGCTACAGGCGGCGGGACTTCTTCTCTGGTGCATGGTAGGGAACTGCAGGTGGGGAGATCGGTCAACCAAGATAATGAATTCAAATTTTCAAAAGATGGGGATGGAAGTGTGTTTCCAAAAAATCTCCCTCCTTCTGGGGCTGACGATTTTCCATATTTGGAAAACAGCCCTTCAACACATGCTGCTCTGGCGGGAGCTGTGCAACTGAACGAGAGACTTATTTTGCACTCTATACAGGTGGCATCCAGATCCGTAATCGGATCCAGGTGGATTCTGGCGTGGTAAGTTTAAACCCGAGTTGTCTAATCAGTTTGGTCCATTGGGCCATTTTTTTTAAACTGTTGGGCATGCTATTGCTTCTTCCTCTCATATATTGCAGGATGAGTATGTCTCGGATGTCTGGATATATTTTCTAGAGATCTGGGGAAGGTGAGGAATTGAAATCCTCTCCATTGCTGCCTGATCTGACAGAGATGGTGGGAATCGATTCTTCTTATGGCACCACGCTGCAGCATGTGAGGTCTGGTGGGGCTGAAGTTGGCAATGCAGCATCTGATGTGGGAGATACAGGGGTTTGCGGTGTTTCGAAGAACCAGTTGGCAGCAACTGCAATAAGATATGATGTGCATAGGGGTGGCAAGAATGTGGTTGACAGGGTGAAAGATCTAAAGGGAAAGCGCATTCTTCACCAATCTTCTACTAGATCTTCTGTGTCCAGGAAGGTGGTGTCACAAAAGAAGAAGCTGACTTTTAATGCATGCTATGAGTGTAAGGTGACGACAAAAAAGAAGCCAAACAATGTGAATTCTAGTGGTGGTGGCCCGGAGAAGGTTGATTGCCGTGTTGCAAATGTCCTTGATGTTAAGAAGGTCCATAAAGGAGGGAAAAATTTTGTTTCTAATGGTTAGAGTGCTTTCTTGGAATATCCGTGGTGTCCATGATGAGATACGGACAGCTAGCTTGAGGCAATACTTGGCTAAGTGGAGAGTGGATGTTGTCTTGCTGCAGGAAACCCACTTGGATACGTCGTCTGTCCAGTTGAGAAGAAGCATTTGTGGTGACCATTTTACAGATTTTACTTGAGGTGAAGGTTGAGGGGTCTTTTATTGACATGGAATCAAGATTTTATTGAGATGAACTCATCTTTGCTTGCAAGGGTACGATTACTTGTGCTTTCACTAGGAGATCTAATGGGTTATCCATGTCCTCGTGCATCTATGGCCCTTGTGATGATACTTCCATGTCTCAATTTTGGGAGGAGATTACTCAAGCGTCACAATTGGTTGATTGGTAAGGATTTCAATGCTACATTGTCCTCTCTTGACCGACCAGATAAGAAGTGCGATAGATCTACAGCAGATTTTCAAAGATCAGTAAAGGATCTAGAGTTGTTGGATTTGCCTACCTCTACGGCAACATATACATGGAGGAATGGCAACATGCAGCGTCACGTATTGACATTTATATGCAACCTGGCTTTAGCAAAAGCCTTTCATGGGTTTAAGGTGGGGGTGCAGGATAGGCCATTTTTTTATCATACTCCTCTTCTTTGGTGCAATAATGATGGATTGGCATACACTACATATTTTAAATTTCATAAATCTTGGTTGAGGGAAGCTGGATGAAGAGATTTTATCCGTGAGAAATGGATGGTAATTCTTGCATCTACGTCGGCCACGTGTACGTTGGCATGTAAGATCCATGGTATTCAGGTGGTCTTGATTGATTTCAAGTGGGATCCTATGACTCAACGTGAGAAGATAGTTGAGGCTTTGCAGAAAGCCAACTCTTGATAGGAAGGAAGAGGGTCAAGAGCGTAAGCGTTTACAAGCGGTAGTTCAAGAGGAGGATTTGAAGAAGGAGATGGTTTCGAGGCAGAAATCTAGACAGTTATGGCTTGAAGAGGGAAATTCAAACACCAAGCTTTTCCATCTGTCGGCTAGTGCTAGGAGAAGAGCTAATTTAATTAATGTTTTGAAAGTGGGGGATGCTTTACTTGACTAGAGATCAGATTTGTGCAGCTTTCAGGGACCACTTTCATGATTTCACCAGGAAGTAGCCTATTGGGGAGTGGCATTTGGGGAGGTCAAATATGGTGATTTTGGATGAAGACATAAGGGGCGACCTGCTTAGGGGAGTCTGTAGGGAGGTCATAAGAGCACTCCATGACTTGAAGGTGGAGGGATCACCGAATCCTGATAAGAAGATGTGGGATATTGTTGGACCTGATGTTAATGCCTATGATTCATGAATTCTTTTATGAGAATAAGGGTTTTAATAGATTGAATAGATTTTATCTACTCCTTTTGCCAAAGAATCTTGTAGCAAATTGCCCTTTCCAATTCAATCTATTTGGTGGTGGTAAAGGTGTTGGCTAACCGACTCCATATGATTACGCCAAGGATTATTTCTCTTGTGCAGTCGGCATTTATTAAGGGCAGATCTTTGTAGTATTCATTTGTGCTTGCGGAGGAGATCCTAGCATCATGGAAGAGAAGGGGTATTACTACTTTCATGTGGAAGGTGAATTTATCAAAGACTTACGATTCTATGGCATGGACATACCTTTGGGAGATTCTTAGAAGGAGTGGTTTTCCTGAGGTATAGGTGCAGTTGATGAAGAGATGTATTACTACCTCTTCCTTTTCAAATTTGGTTAATGGTCGCCTTGGCAGCTTGTGGACACAACTGCAATGAAGGGCTAGGAAAGGATGTCCCTTGGTGCCTCTCCTGTTTGATATTGCAGTTGAAACCTTAGCTAATTTGGTGCCTCTCATGTAGAGTGGGTTTATTTAATGGTTTCACCCTTCATGATGATCACTTCTTACACCTCTTTTGCAGTATGCAGATGACACCACCTTTATAAAAGGGGGAAGTGTTGAGATGGTCCACGAGCCCTCCTTAGTAAACATTTTTACAGAAATTACCGGATTGAAGATTGATAGGAGAAAATCTTCTTATGTTCCTATCAATGTTCTACGGTGGAAGATATTTCCAATGTACCAGTTGCAGACTTGCCAATCAAATATTTGGATCTTCCACTAAGGGGTAAACAACTATTGGCTTCTGATTAAATGTGTTTGTGGAGCGTATCACTAGTACGTTATAGTCTTGGAGTGGGAGATTGTTATCTAGAGGAGGTCGTCTGGTGCTTCTTAAATCGGTGTTATCCTCCATATCGATTTTTTACTTATCGATTTTTAGGTTGCCAAAGAAGGTTCTTAAGAAGCTCGAAGTAATTCGAAAAAGATTTTTTTGGAAGGATTCGAACTCGGAGGGGAGATTCCTACAACTGGTGCCTTGGAAAAAGCTTTGTACATTGAAGAGAGATGGTGGGTTGGGGATACACCATCTTAATGACTTTAACAAAGCTCCCTTGCTAGAGTCAGTAGTTAAAATATTATCCAATGTGGATTCCATGACAATGACATTGTTAAATCACTCAGATGGTTTAAATATGAACTGGCTGGCGAGGGCCATTTTAAGGAAGGGTGCTTCTTCATTTTGGGGATCAATTAAGCTAACTATGCAGTGATTTGCAGTCGATTTTAGCCCTATCTTGGGTAATGGAAATTGTTTCAGATTCTAGCTGAATGATTAGAGTGATCTTGAGATGTTTTTGGAGCTATTCCCACAGATTTTTCAACTAGCTGCTGATAGAAGTGTTACTTGTTCAAATATATGGGACATCCAATCAAGATCTTGGAACTTTTTTTTTTTGAAAAATGAAAGGGTAGTTATCCAAGAGATAACCACCTACGTTCATTCCATTTCATTCCACAAAAAAAGATTACATCGAAAATTACATATTAATTCTCCAGAATTCCACCTGGGACTTAATGGAAGAAGAAAAATTTTCAACATAGGGTGTCTCCCCCCTAAAAAGCACATCATTTCTACCCAGCCAAACACCCCATAAGACAACCAAGATCTTAGCTCGATCTTTCTTGGATCTAAAAGAGATCTATCCCTCTCTTACATTCCTCCTGTGAAAAGAAGACCAGAAGCTAGTCATGTCCTAAAGGACAATCCAGTCGATCTCCATCTCCTGCCATACCTGCACCACAAACGGACACTGGAAGAAGAGGTGTTGAATGTCCTCTTCCGCTACTCCACAAAGGGGACAACTCACATCCTCCATTTAGGCCCACCTCGCTCTCCACCTCTTCATCATAATCCTCCCCCTCCTCATCAACCACGTGAAAATCTTCACCTTTAGTGGGCACTTCGTCTCCCAGAGAAGTCTGCAATCTCTCAAAAAGTCGATGTTCGGGTTGGCCACGCTGCTACTCAATCTACGAAAGACCTTCGCCATTGAAAAATCGCCCTCTTCCCAAGAATATGAATCACCACCCTCCTCTAGCTCCCATCCATCCAACTCCTGCAACAACCGTTGGAAATCCCAACACCTTTGGTTAGAGAGGCCCCTTCGAAAGACTGGACACCAAGCCCCGGTCCAGCAGTCTCCCACCAAGGCTGATGGGTCCACCACACTCCCAAAGAGATGAGGGTACCTGATACTGAGAGATAACTCAACCCCCTGCCAATCATCCAGCTAGAACCGGAAAACATCTCCCTCACCCAGCATAGGGGAAAAGACCACACCTTCCTTGACACCGCATCAGCCCCCTGAGAAATAAAGAGGCCCCTGAAGGAGGAGACTCTAGAGGCCCTCAAGATGTGAACGACCCATGGCAACGACACATAACGTCACCAAACAACCCCTGCTCACGACCCACAAGGCTGGCAATCCACTTCATAAGGAGGCTAACATTCACCTTGTCCACCTCCTTAACCCCTAGGCCCCCCTCCTGCACCAACCTACAAACCTCCTCCCAGGCCACCAGCCTCGCCCCTCTTCCTGCCACCCCAATGTTAGACCAGAAAAAGCCTCTCATCAACCTGGAGATCTTCTCAACCTGTCTCAGTATCCTAAAAACAGAGAGAAAATAGGATGGTATGGACGCTAGAACAGTCTTCACCAAAACCAATCTCCTACCTCTTAATAACAGTCTAGATGACCACCCTACCAATTTTCTTTCCATCCTCTCCAGCAAAGGAAGCCAATCTTGCAATCTAAGCCTCTTATCTGACAAAGGAAGGCCCAGGGATACCAGCGGCAAAGATTCCACCTCTGTCCTAAGTGCACCACCCACCATCTCCACCTCTTCTTCCACCATGTTAACCAAGACAAATGTTGATTTCCGATAATTAATCTACATCCCTGACACAACACCAAAAAGCTTCAGAATGATTTTCATCCTCCTAGCCTCCTAACCCATTCTTTCAACCAGAAACAGAGTATCATCAGCATATTGTAGGATCACCGTTTGCTCATTCTCTCCAGCTTGGAAACCTCTAATCAGACCCCTATCACATGCTTTGCGAGTTGCCCTTGCCAAGGCATCCGCCGCTAGTACGAACAGCATAGCTACTAGAAGGCACCCATGTCTGACCCCTCTCCTAGGCTACACCCAACCCCCTGCCGGGCTTCCATTAATCAGGATCGAGAAAGACGCCGTCGTCACACACCTCTTCATCCAACTAATCCACAACACGAGTAAGCCTCTCAATAAGGACATGGAGATCAGGGTAAAGATGGCAAAGGTGATCAAAAAGGAGGACAGACGGACGGAGTTGGAATGGAAGGTGAAGTCCAGGCAAAGATGGTTGAAAGAAGGAGACTCCAATACCAAGTTCTTCCACCATATGGCTTCTGCCAGGAGAAGGAAAAACTGGATAAACAAGTTGGTGATTGATGGGAATGCTTTCTCGGAAAGGGAGGAGGTGGGGCAGGCGGCAGCGGATTATTTCAGAGAGTTCACTGGGAGACGACCGAGGGGATGCTAGAGATGGAGGGGGGAGGATACACAGCATATATTAGAGGCTCAGGCGGAGAGTCTTACGGCTGGTTTTTCAAAGGAGGTGAGGCAGGCGATATGGGGCCTCAATGCGGAGGGATGCCTTAGCCCGGACGAGTTCCCTGTTTTCTTCTTCCAAGAGTTCTGGCGTCTAGTTAGTCCAGACATGATGCAGGTAGTGGACGAGTTCACTTCCAGGAACAGAGGTTTTAACAAGTTGAACAAATATTACCTGTTTCTACTGCCTAAGAAGGAAGGGGCTAAGGTCATTCAGGACATTAGACCGATTACCCTGTCTAATGCAATCTACCTCATTGTGGCAAAGGTCCTGGCTAACAAGCTGAGGGACATCCTGGGGGACTTGGTGTCCCCTGTTTAGACAACTTTTGTGCCTGGAAGAGGAATTTTGGATGACTTTGTGATTGCAATGGAAGCCTTGGCAGCATGGAGAAGGGAGAAGAAGCAGGCCTTTTTATGGAATGTGGACTTCAGCAAGGCGTACGACTCAGTTCAGTGGAACTTCCTGTAGGCGTCTCTACGGAGGAGGGGCTTCCCGACGACCTGGATTGACTGGATGACGAGATTTGTGACGACAACATCATTTTCAGTCTTTATCAATGGGAACCCGGAGGGAGGCTGGGTCCAGCCTAGAAGAGGGGTACGATAGGGGTGTCCCCTTGCACCCATGCTTTTTGTCCTAGCGGCAAATGCACTTGCACGGGCGACACACAGAGCTTGCAGCAGGGGACTGTTCAGAGGGTTCGTAGTGGGAGGAGGCAAAGAGGTGGTGGTCTTACAGTACATGGATGACACGCTCCTCCTAGTTGAAGGATCCGTGTTGGAAGCAAGGAGGGTGAGGATCCTGCTGGAGCTCTTTGGTTAAGCATCAGGGCTACGGATCAGCTATCAGAAATCAAGCTTTGTCCCAATCAATTTGTCCGCCACGGAAGCAGAGAGGGTGGGTGATGCGTTGGAGACTGAGAGGGGCTCCTTGCCTTTGGTATATCTAGGCCTACCCCTATCGAATCGTCGGCTCAGGTTGCAGGAATGGCTCCCGTTGCTAGAAAGGATGGAAGGACGACTGGTAGGGTAATCCTCCAGGCTGTTGTCCAGGGGCGGGCGTTTGACCTTGGTGAAGGCAGTACTGACATCCATGTCGTCTTACTTCTTGTCTGTGTTCCGATTGCCATGCCAGATTAAGAGAAAGGTCTCCGGACTGATGAGAGATTTCTTCTGGTCTACTACAGGGGTGGCAGGCAGGGGGCGAGGCTGGTTGCTTGGGAAGAGGTGTGCAAGCCTACACAAGAGAGGGACTCGGGGTCAAGGACGTGTGCAGAATGAACATCATCCTCCTCGCAAAATGGATTGCAAGGTTGATAGGACACGAGCATGGACTCCTTGGAGATGTTATGCGGCGATGTTACAGTGACTTCCTGGCATGGGGGCCCCTCTGTTCCCCCCCCCCCCTTCTGGAGCGTCCTTCCTCAGAGGCCTAACGGCGGTGGTTGGGAGAGTGCGCGGCTTCTTTGACCCGGTGTTTGGTGCAGAGGACTCCTTCCATTTCTGGCAAGATGACCAGCAAGAGGGTGGCTCTACCCTGGGGGAGAGGTTCCCTCGGTTACTAAGTAGTGTGGTGGACGCGTCAGCAAAGGTTCGAGATTGCTAGGACGAATCCTGGTGCCCCATCTTCCGGGGGGGCCTCTCGGAGAAGAGCTGTGAGGACTTCCAGCGGCTACTGCAAGAGTTGGTGGGTTGGGTCTCGGGCGAAGGCCCCGACAGTTTTTACTGGGAGGAGGGTGATTTTTCGGTTGCAAAGGTGTACCGCTGGCTGGAAACCCTCGGACGTGAACTTCATACGGGACTGTAGGCTAATTTGGACGGCGAAGTACCCCCTAAAGGTAAAAATTTTTGCCTGGCTGGTTAGAAGAGAACGGATTATGACGAAGCAGTGGAGAGCTAGATGGGTCCAGACAAGCGACCTAGCATGCCCCCTTTGGGGGGGAGGGGGGTGTTGAGGATGTCCAACATCTTCTGTTTCAGTGTCCGTTCGTAGTGCATGTTTAGCAGGAAATGGGGATTGGCTGGATCTCCCACCAGGACGCCATTAGCTTCTGGTCCTCCTTTCGTAGGGGAAGTGTAGGCAGCGGAGTTTTCACCTTCCACTCTAAGTATGATCGAGCAAAGGCCCTGGCGATTTTGTGGGAGGTGTGGCTGGGGAGGAACGGGGTGGTGTTTAGGGGAAAGAGGCCTTATGTTGAGAACTTTGTCTCATCTATCTCCTCCCAGATTGGCTTTTGAAGGAACATTTTGTAAACTCCTAATGTAATTTTATTTTGATGTGGAATGAATTTGGGTGGTTATCTACAGGATAATCGCCCTTTGCCTTTCCAAAAAAAAATAAGGACGCCCACAGGAAATCCCATTGTACTGAGTCGTATACCTTACTGAAATCTACCTTCCACAGAAACGCTTATTTTTTCTCTATCTTCCAAGCAGCCAAAGCTTCCATAGCAACGACAAACCCGTCCATGATTCCCCTCTCCAACACGAAGGCCGTCTGCACATGGGAAATAAAGTCTCCAAAAAGTTCTCTGAATCTATTTGCCAAAACCTTAGCAACAATAAGATAAACAGCATTCTCTGAGTCTGTTAGCCAAAACCTTAGCAACAATAAGATAGACAGCATTTAAAAGCGCAATCAGACGAAAATCCTAAATCGCTTCTGCACCGTCCTTCCTGGGCAATAAAAACATAAAATCTATTCAGCTTATCAAACCCCCTATTCCCTACCGCGAACTTCTCCATCATCTGCATCACATCCATTCCCACCAAAGACCAAATCTTGGAACATAATTCTACCTCCAGGACTTTCAGATGCTACGTGTGCAGAATTTCAGCACCTCCGAGTGTAAATGAGGTGGACAGGTTTGTGTGGAGAGATGGGACATTTACAGCAGGAACAGCATACAAAAAATCCATTGTTCACCACCTGATGGTACTGAAATCAGATCTGATTGCAGGATGTTGTGGTCCTTGACGTTGAAGGTTAAATTGTTTTTGTGGCTGCTTCGAAGGGAAAAAAATGTCACCAAGTGTTTAAGAAGAGAGTGGTGGATGGTGATGTGAGATATCCACTTTGCCAAGATGCTGATGAAGATGTTCAACATTTATTCTTTTTCTGCAGCTTTAGTAAGGAAGTTTGGGAGAGATTAAATCTTCGTACTATGGATATTTCATCTTTTGATAATTTCTGGGTATCTTTTAGAAGATTGGTACATGCTGACACTGCTGGCTGGACTATGGCCTTCTCTGCTCCATCGTGTTCGTGGCTACAAAGAAACGGCAAGGTTTTTAGGGATAAGAGATGTTGAGTGGAAAACGTTGCAAGTGACATTTCTTTTTCCTCTGATTTTTGACTCGCTGATCTGTAAGTCCATTCCATTTTTATTAATGAAATTCTTTACTTTAAAAAAAAAAAAAAGATCTTGCATTTTGTTTTGTGCTGGAAAGAGCATTTGCACTGTTAACTATACACTCTAAATACATTTAACTTGGTTTATTAACCTTACATAGCCATCCTTTTACATTTCAACGCAAAAAAGAAAACAAAAAACAACACTGGAGAAGAAGGAAAGTATCTCGAAGGTACTGTAAAACATGCCCCTTAAAAGAGGAATGATATTCACAAATTTATCGAGGGCTAAAATCTTTTTATGGATGTTCAGGAGAGAAAAACCAGTGACAAAATATTTTCGTTCCAGATGAGCTAGTGATGATAATTTGGACTGCATCTTCTATGGAGCAGAGAGAAAAAATCTTGAGCACTTGTTCTTTCAATGTGACCTGTCTTCAGAGGTCTGAACAAGATGTGGTATCCAGCAAGCAGATATGTCTTCTTTTGTTGCTCGGTGGGATTCTTTCCGCTCTCTGGTACACGTGGATACGGCAGGGTCGATGAAGGTTGTGGCATCGCTCTAGTCAACTTGGTTGCAACGTAATGATTCCATTTTTAGGAGGGAGAGGGCATAGGTTGAAAATGTTGTAAAAGAGATGTGTTGTCACTTTGAGTTGTGGCTGAACAATCTATAAGTCCATTTCATTTTTTTGATTAAATGATATTTTGGATGGAGCTGATAATCATCATTTTTCCTCTCAAAATAAAATTTATTGAGGGCTTATTTGAATGATGGAATAGGGAAGGCGGACAGAGATTGGAATAAGGAGATATTCCATGAAGTTCTATGTTCAGTGTTTGGATGAGGAAATAAGTCGGACCGTGGAATAAGGTTGCCGTATCACATAATAAATGAAGCTTAGGTCACATCCAATAGTTAATACGTATGAATTATGTCAAATCAGGGAACAAAGTGTGGAATAAGCTCATTCCAAGGGGGAATAGGCTATTCTAAGTTTTTTCCTAGAATAGATATTTCAGGGAACTTCCAGCCAAACAAGCCCCTATCACATCGAGGGAGATCTTCCACTATCCTGGAATTGCTATTCTAGATGGAAAGCCCTCCGAAAACATGGAATTTCCGGGGAAGAGCCCTCTTCAAGAGGAGGCCTAAGCAATTACAGATCTATCAATTTATTTGACCAGGACCATACCTAATAACATGCTTATTAGAGGACATCCCTAATCCTTTAGAAAAAAATAAATACTTCAATATCAATGTATTCCAGATCAGCATTACATGATGAATACGTACCCAAACCTTGTATGCACAGCTGGTGACACCCTATGAATAGGCTTATTGGTGAATATTCGAGGAGATGGCACTAATCAGCTGAGGGGCCTAAGAAGACTTCTTTTGCCCTATGTATAATCCAACCAAGATTGGTGGTTGAAGGAATGGTCCTCACACATTGCCTACAGTTGAGAAGGAAATTATTTGTTCACACTAACTCCGAAACATGGACAAGTAGAAAGTTCATCACTAGCCCACTTAAATATTCTCCAGCTTGAACAGTTGGGCTTTGATCAAAGATCAAAGATTCAAACCATTACCATTTTCCATTAAAAAGTTGAATGGTACCTCCTAATTGGCATTGACCATGAAATCACGTATTCATTAACTTGTTTGTTTTTTTTTGAGAAGGTAAAGATGGTGGGCATGAGACTCGATCCCATGACCTCTTAGATGCCGGTGGGGTGCTCTACCACTAAGCCAACCCCTTGATGGCTTCATTTCAATGATCAAAATGCAATATAGTAGAATCTTGATGAAAAAGAACGCTAGATTGTCTTGTTTTGGTACAAAACTGGCTGAAGGATCAAGTCTAATGCTTTCACCACTAAAGTGGCACATGGAGCACGAGTTACATAGAGATGCCATTACAGAGATGGATGCCTTTTAAAATAATATGTTATTGTTTACGTAGCTTTGGAACAACAAAACAATACTTTCTTTACAGGTATCTACTTAGAGAGTGATAAACAAGGGAAGTATTCACAGACCTCAGGATGCACAATAACCATTTGGATACAAAATTTAACATTGCAGAGTGATTAGAATTTCACATACCCATTCCCATACAAGGAATACATTTGCAGATGGTCTCACGTCCCTTCTTGTTGTAATAGCTAACAAGACCTGTCCCTTGACAACTTCTACATTTGCCCGTCCATTCATATACAACTGGCTTGCAATCCTTCATTCCACATCCACAAAAAAATGAATCAAGATGAAGAAAAGGTTGGTGAAGTAAACTGAGATCACTTCTAGAAAAAAAAAGAAACAAACTGAGATCAGTCTTCTAGACTTTGACCTGACTAATTTTGGTATATAAAGAACAAATATTACTCAACTTTGAACAATTAAAGATGTTAGAATATTCCAAACAAGAGTACTTTAGGCGTAATTATGACAATGGTTGCAGATAATTTCTGTGACCATCAACATTTAAGAAATTTCATCAGCCTTACTGTTTGCCCTCTATAATGGACTATTACATGTTTCTCTATTGTCCCACAAAAAGATAGTGAGTTTAGCCCCCATTTCATTGTTGCCTGGTCATTTCACTCTCATTCCATCACTTTCAGAAACATACAGAATTGTATGGTTCCACTTTCCAAGTTACCAAACAAATTTAGCCTATAGGAGAAGAGGAGGGGAAAATATCATATTCTTTTCAATCGTTCTGATTTATTTTTGAAGAGGCAATCATTCTGAGTTTTGACTGTGCAATAGCCCTTCCAACAAAATCAATAACACAAATCGATCTCAAATAAAATTTCAAAGAAAGAAACAATAAATCATGGAACAATTATGTTTCTAGGAACAAATAGAAGCAAATCTATTCTATACCCGATAACTAGCAAGAAATTTTGGAGAAAAAACCCATTTCATATGTTGCATCTTTTGAAAAATAGCCATTTTCTTATTTCCACTTATGGAATCCCCAAAGTTCAAATGTCATAAGTATGATCATCATTTAGAGTTGCAACCGAAATAAAGGCCCATATATTCCATCTGAGTATCAGTCTCAAAAATGCATTCCTTTTAATAACCCAGATTTGTACTAGATATTCGTGGTTTACTCTTACAAGAGTATTCTCCTTTTTTTTCCCCTAATCTGAAAGACACAGAATGGCATTCTTATAAAGGTAAAACGTTACTGCAATGCATACATTCAACCAATAGATAATTTAAATTATGACAGAGAAAAAAAATTTTGAACTTTTCCACTTTAAGCCAAATGCACCAATTCTCCCTAAATTCCTTAAGCTTTCAAGGTGGAAATGGACCATTACATGTAACAAGAAGCTGATTTTTATTAGAATGGGAATACAGACAAGTAGAAAAGTCAACTTAACTATTCAAGGTTAACATCCCATAATTAAAAATAAAAATCAGCTCAAATGTCTGAAGGTTTTTACTGAATCACTTGACTTCAACTTGAAACTCTACTTGCCATTGACCTTTTGTACGAGTCATTGAGGAGGTAGACAAGTCCAGTTGTCAATGGTCTACATTTAGTGATTGGTTTTACTCATGTCCCAAAAGCCAACTCCATACCTTTTTCTGAAATCCCTCATTCTTAATTAAGTGAAGTGAAAGAGGCTTTCATAAACTTATTTCAGGCAGCACTATTGTGTGTACTGCCTAAAGAGGAAGAACGAGGCTCCTACAACACGGCTTGCACAATCTACCAGATTCATATCAGAATGTGATTCCACGCATAAATTGAAGATTTATCGCACCTAGATTAGATCAAACCAGAGATGCTTCCACCAAAAAGGCCATGTCCAGGCTTCTTTCATTCCCCTCCTACCACCAGCTGACCCAAAACCAAAGTTCAGAAGGAACAGAACTACAGTAGATCACCGAAAAGTAGCTTCGTTCCTTCAACCTAATCTCCCGCACGTTGACCAGTTCACTACTCTCACTTCTAGTTACTGTGAACTGTCCCCTCCTTCCGAAACTTCCTACTTCCAATCTAAGCATCATCTCAAACTCCCTGAAATCCCTCCATCAAAGGAGGCTTTGACGTGCCCAATCAACCAAACACCATCATTACTCACAAGGGACTGGAATCCAAGCCTCCAGCAACACTCTACCAATCCAAGGGATAATAAATCAACCCCTCCAAAGTACTCAAACTTCAATCTTCCATGTTCTCACGAAAAATCGATAGATACATAAATGTCCATTTATACTGGGAAATCCGCAATTCCAACTGCACCGACTTCCCTCGGAAGCCATGAAGCAATGCCATAAAGTACCGCCTTTTTAATTCCAAACCGTTGTCCCTTTTAAAAGAATACGACTAACGAAACTTATCGTATTGTGTACATGAACTCCTTCACTCTCCCTCGGTTTGCTTCTCGGAGATTCTGAATCGTTTAAATGTAAAGAAAAAAGGAAGGAAGGAAGGAAGAAAGAGAGGGAGGAGGTCGAAACCTACCTCGACCAGGGGATCGCAGCGGAGGCGGCGATCGATCTCGTCGGAAGAGACGGGCTTGGAGTTGGGGTAGGTCATGGGGAGGGGGAGGGCGTCGGTGTCATCGACGAGGTAGCTCTCGCCGTCGTCCGACCACCACCACCACTTCCTCCTCCCCCCTCTCTTCTTCTTCTTATTCTTCTCATTGCTACTAGTACCACTACCACTACCACTACTACTGCTTTGTTCTCCGGTGGACTTGTCGTCCTCCTCCTTGTCCTTCCGCCGAGCGCCGTCGTCACGTTGACGGGGGCGGAACCAGTCGGGGGAGATGGCGGCGCGGGTAGGGCGGAGGCGTGAAGGAGGAGGAGGAGTGGGGAGGAGGGAGAAGAGGCGGTTAGGGCTTGGGATCGCCATCGGTATGGGAGTAGAAAGGTAGTGGAGGTGATGCTGATGCTGCTAATGCTATGCTTCTGTGCGTTGTGGTGTAAGGAGTGTGTGTGAAGAGACAGACAGACACCCACTCGGTTGGCTCTTCTCCCTCCCTTTCTTTTCCTCCGATAGGATCGGATTTTTCATTTTCATTCTGTTTTTTTAACAAATAAGAAAAAAAAAAACGATGACGCTGATCCTGGATGTGAGATAAATAGCTCATAAATTTATTTTTTTTAAGTTAATCAGAATACAAATTGAAAATTTGTTACTCTCATTTAAGTGATATGAATTATTCATCAATTAAATTATCAAGATACAAAAATATAAAATTAAAATAGAGAGAGATAACCTAAATGTTCTCACAAAAGAGGAGGAATTGACACATCTTACATAAAAAAAGAAGGAAAAATTTTTAAAATGAAGGGATTTTAAAATGAAGTAATACAAAATTAGAATAAAATAAAAATTAAAACTAGCAAGAAATATAAAAAGTATCCTCATAAGCAAACGTAGCAAATCAAAGTAGTTGCTCTACGTTATAAGATATGATAGCATCACCGAAGATGAGGCTTTGGCAATCAATCTAACCAATGCTGACAAAATCCCAGAGACCCAAAAGCCAAAGATAAGTCAGTCACATCTTGATCGTGTGTGTAAGTAGTCACTAGCTTGGTCCTGAAAAGGAAGGGTGTAGGGGTAGAAGGTGTGGAAGGAGGTATTGCAAGAACGGGAAGGCAAGTCGCGACCATCAGCAATGGGGACGACGATGACTGAAGCGGATGATCTAACAGTGATGATGGGAGGGGAGGCGGGAACTTCAATAGCCAATTGCAAGTGGCATGAATGGTAGAGACATCAGTGGCTAAAGCAACCATGGTAGCACTGAACACGACCAAGAGCAAAGAACACCATTGTCGAATCTCCAAAAATGATGACGTTGGCCAAGGAGAAAGGGGGACGGGTCAACGCTGGCCTGAGGCTCAAACATTTATATGAACTATTTTTACAAGAAAAAATACATTATTTTTTATCTCTTCCAAGCCAATAGATAATGTCACTTGATAATAAAGTGCAATACAATTGGTAGGTGCAACAAACTCCCAACTCCTTTTAATTTAATATAATGCATGTTCATTAAATGAATAGTGGGCTAGATTTATCTAAAAGATTTTTTACTACCATTGGTGGAGTAATTAGTTTAGCATGTATTTTAGATATTTTAGATACTTGAATTTTTACATTTCGACGGTAAAACTTGGCTTGAAACTTTGATGAGTTGGTGAGGGATTTAGGATAGAGGTTCCTATGCATGTCAAAACCTAGATTAAGCTTGTGCTCTCTACCAGACTCTTTGAATATGGGCTCCTCACTTTAGAAAATAAAAATTTAGATGAAAATAGCTTTAAGGTGTGTAGTGATCACTTTCCTAAACACTAGGATACAACAAAGCCCTCTGGAATTTCTTAGAAAAGGTATTTCAATTTGTATTAGGAGACATATTTATACAGAAACATGACCCTACCCAAGCGCCCTTGTCAAGATATATTTAATATAAAGGCCCAACTTATTCCATTCCAATTTGGATTTATTTCCATTTAAAATATAAGAGCAAGTTTTAGGAATAAAACTCCCCAAACACTTTTTCCCAATCTATGTAGGGCTAAACATTACAAACTCCATACACCTCAAGCTTTAGAAGGGGCTCAAGCACAACTCGTTAAATGTTGACATTAATCACCATGCACTTTTGCCAGGCTTTCCAATACAAAGTTACTAATGATGCATGCTACTAGGGTATTGTTTGGCAAAATCTTATTTATCAATGGAGTAAGGAAGGAGATGAAAATAATTTATCTCAATCAATATCTATATACATTATCTTATTACATTATATCAATATTAATATGTATTGTAATATCATCATTCTAATAAAATATATTCATTTAAAATACATTTATAATATCATATCAATATATTCACATCTATATTTTAATATTAAACAAATATCTATTAACAATATTACACAATTATTTTATTCTTCCGATATTTCATATCAAAATAGCCATTGCAAACATGTCAGTAGCTTTTTGTGCCAATCCATACAAAAGGCAATGGTTGGGATCGGTTGTTGCCAAAAGTAGCATGAGAATATTTTTTTCAATCGCTAGATATTCTATGCAACTTTCTACACTTACAATCCATGGCAATCTGCAAGACATGGGCCCGGTGGTATAAAACATGGATGGAACCACTCCTACTAACTACTTTTCCCACTTGAAAAGGCATGTGCTCTACCTTGCCAAGAAATTTTTCAACATGTTGGATGATCTCTTTGCAACAGTGCTCTTTCCATATCTTTTTGGAAAAGAGCAACAAAATTTCTTCCAAAACATTCTTCCTATCTCACACACACAAATGGAGGCCTCTCTTTTATCAAAACACTTACTTATGCTTGTTTTATATGCCTTTTCTAACCAGTTCGCTACTATAAATCTTCGTAAAAGCTAAAGCTCCCATTAATTGGGATTCTCATTTTGATTGTCTGTGAATGCATGTGGGCATGTAATTGTTTGTTAAATTATACTTAGACTTTGGATGACCTCTCAAATTTCTGTATACGTGAAGTTGAGACATCTGAGCTAGACTTTTAAAAGTCTTTTGTTTATCTAGCTCATTTGTCCCTTTGAAATCTTTGAGATGTGTGGGCATTAGGCAAAGAAGAAAAAGGGAAGTTAGATTTTGATATATATATTTTCGTTGACGTACTCCAATGGGTATATATCAATATTAAATTCCTAATTATATATATCATTAACATGTTTCAATGTCCTTTAAATTAAATAATTATTTTCTTTTAATATTATAATCCTTTCATTTTTTTTTTTTTTTTTTACAACCTCTCTCCCCTCCCCCACACCAACCACCACCCTCATCCCCTCTTCCACCGACCTCCCGCTCCTCCTCCAACCTACCACCTCCGAACCACCACAACTACCCTTTCACTTCACGCCTCCTCCTCCTCTAGATCGCTCCTCCACCCTTCCTCCATTACACCTCCTCTAAATCCACCGAAGGCCCCCACAACACCCACCTACCCCCCAACTTTCGCCAATCACATCTTCCTCCTTTTACCTCCTCCTCCATCTCTAACCCCCACCACCACCCCCCCTCCACTTTGTGCACCTCCCCTCCTCCTATTCCTCTCACGTTGTCGTCGCAACCATCACCATCACAGTCGTTGTCGTTGCAACCATGTTTGCACAAGGGTGACGGTGGAGGATGTATAAGAGGGGATAGGTTGTAAAAAGAAAAAAAAATGAAAGGAGTTCAATATAAACAGATATTTATTATTTAATATAAAGATATGAAAAATATGTTAATGGATATTTTATGAACGTGTGTGTACATGTAATTATGAATTTATTGAGAGTAAATAAGCATTTGTGTATATGTTAATAGTGATATATATGTCAAGACCTCAGAAAAAAGTAATGCCGCCTATTTAACATTGAGAAGCTAAGACTAAGAGCAATTATCCCTGAAGTATTAAAGATAATCTCAATAATTAGCTCTCAAAAAAAAGTTAATTACAGTAGTGGAAAGCTCCCGCAAGGGTATAAGAGGAAATGAGTGATATCAGTGAATTCCATGTTTCCTTCCCTAATGAAACCCATTTCACGCTTCCATATCAATAACAAATTAAGGAGAGTATTCAACTTTTAATTATTTCCATCAACGAGAACCCCGGTCGCTGATTTTTGTTTTTATTTTTATTTTTTTTCTGTTCCCAATCCGACTTATGTGCAAATCCGTCTTGTCTATATCGATGGAAAGAAATTTTTCAAGCGACGCTTTACCCGTTTGCAGAGTGTGTGCTTTTGTGATAATTTGTTATGCAAACTTCATGATCATTATTTTTTCAAGAAGACTTGTTTCTATGCATCCATCTCATTTGAAGTTGAGACTATTTTCACCGTATGAGTATGATATACAAATTAAATTGATGTTCAACACAGCTGATTTGTCTGCCGTGGACGAACACGGATTAACTGGAAATCCCCCATAATTCGCCTAAGCTGCGGACAGTTTTAGATGTCATTCCTACAGTACCGCATTAGACAGGTGGAATTAGAAAAATGAAATTAAAAGAAATTACTTAAAAGCAAAATTATTGAGGTTATGCGCGTGTATTAAACATCACGTTACATTGGATACGTAATAAGGGGAAAGAGAGCAGTAATCTGCAGTCCGCTACGATTAATGCGTTCGGGTTTATATATATATATCCCTCAATCTTTCCATTTAACAAAATTATCTTTTCATTAATTTGTTGTTTGATTAAATTATAACAGTCATTATGTCAAAGATATTTTTATTAATGGAGATAAAATTAAGAAGATATTTATATAATTATAAAGAATATGAAAATTTTCATTTAAAATAGTCACTCTCAACCTCAGAATCTGAGCATGAAATGACTTTTTTCTAGGATCGTTTGACATTTCTAAAAATTCAAAAGGATTTTTATGCAATTTATAACCCCCTAGATTTTTATTTTGACGTTTGTAAGGAGGAGAGAAAAATTGTAGGGGAGTTCTTACAATTTTCCCACCACCATCTCCCTACCACCCGTACCACCCCCTCACCCCTCACGCAAGACCGCCATGCCATCCCCTGCACCCCCCCCACCTCACACCATGCTGCTCCCCCATGCCTCCTCCACCCATATAAACCCCCCTCTTCCTCCGTTTCGTTCCCACACCACCGCAACTGAGAGAGAGAGAGGGAGAGAGCGGAGGGCAGAGAAGATAGGAGGGCCTGGGAGGGAGTCGGAGGGTGGAACGCTGCAAGGAGACGAGGCGGTGCTGCTGTTGCTGTAGCTTCTGCGGCGAGAGAAAGGCTTGCAAACGGTTCTGTGGAATAATTTTTCCATAGGATCAGGCGTTCAAAGTGACCTCCAGACGTCGGGTTAGACATCCGAAGGTAAATCTCAGACGTCTGATAGCACGTAATTTTGTTTATTTTTCCTACCAGATTTCTAACCATGCGCGTACGTGTGTCAGAGGGTGAGGAAGTGCATTGGTACGAGGACCGAGGCAATTTCAGATATCCAAAGTGCCTCCAAACGTCTGAAGCCACCCTCAGACGTCTGCACGGAGTACCAGATATCCAGAGAAAGACACCCTGAGTAAGATATGCCTGAGGTTTCATTTAAGATGTCTGGGACTTTTCCCAGATGTCTGATTTTGGCCAGAGTTGTGTTTTTGGGCCCATTCAGGACCCAAACAGTGTCGGTTTTCCGCAAACGAAACATCATTGGTTTCCATTCGAGTTTCTCTACGTAATGATACCTTGTCCTTGCCGTTCTGAGCTCATTCTGACATTTGGGTCAATATGATAGGTTATCCGTTCGTGGTGTGCACGGAACCCACGAGGATTGCAAGCTTCGTCGTCTGTGCCCCAACATCTCCTAGTTATCCTGGTAGAGTGGTTCTCACCAAAATCTTGGAATTAATAAGTTGCATGCGTAGAATTAAATTGAACCAAGGATGTGAGATGAACCCTAGGAAGAGATAAATGCATGCTGCCATATAATATAGTCGATCGAACCCTAGGTTGTGACATGAACACTAGGGTTGGAAGAAATGCATGCGTAATTAATAAATTTTGGATCATCGTGATAAAATCATGAGCTGCCTAAAAGGAAATACATCATAAATGAAAATACATACTTATACTAAACGAATGATGATGGAATTTGAGTTGCCTGTTTTTCATACAATGAACCAGATATGGGAATAAGAAAGTCCATGCATAAACCCTACGGGGAATTTAGAAAGAAACCAATAATGCGGTAGTATGGAAAACCTGCTGGTTTTGGGAACACGTCGCCTACGATGGCTGTTCGAACTTGGTTAAGGGAAGTGAGCTGGCCCTCGTATACGTAGTACCGAGGAGAGCAACTATCCCTTTTGAGTAGAGGGAAGCTTGTCACCCCCTGAGTTGAAACCTGGGGTGAGTTTGACCACTCTACATAAACTCCTATTTGGCTATTGCATACGTAGTATCGAGGTGAGCTACTTAGTGTAGGGGGGAGCTAACCACCTCAGGGGGCTCGGGGTTAGGTATGGTGATGAGAACCTCATCATGAACCCTAACTAGCACATTTTGACCTAAATAAGTATACAAAAGCTCCTACAAAACCTAAGGGAAAGCCTAAATCAGGAAATTATAAATTGGAGTATAAAATAATTCACAAGGGGTAAAACTGTAATTTTACCAATGCAGTACATAAATGAGATTTCTAGGGATCTAGACACAGATCAAATGGGCTTAATAAGAGAAAAAGTGGGATGATTCGATCAGGAAAGGATTATGAAAAAATCTGGGAATTAAATGACATTCTGTAACCCTAAAACAAACGCGCTTTAATTCACGAAGTTCCATGCAAGATAAAAACCAATTAAATCATCTAAAATTCATGAAAAAAACATCCCCTAGGGTTTAGAACCTTCAATTTGGCCATTGGAACCTATCTTGACCTAGATTGAGAGCCATACCCAATTTTGGACCTAATTTGGGTTTTCATGCAAAATATCCAGTCAAACATGGTCAAACCTAAAAACCAACCTCACCATTAGATTCCTTAGGTCCAAATTAGGGTTATACCAAAATTGGACCTAAGGGAACGTTGTCTTGACCCACTTTACAAATTGATCCTCAATAATTACTTTCTGACCCTTAACTTTTTGAACTTTTGCATTTACCCCCTCAACTTTCCCATCATTTTCTACAAATCGGTCCCTCTGCCATCCGCAGCAGCAGGCCATACCTCTGGCGACTTTGCACAGAGGATGGCGCTGCGCAGGGCATGGGAGCCGGCCCCAGACTTGAAAGGAAGATCCCCTGTGTTGTCCTCTTCTGCATAAATCAGTTCCCATGCCCAGCCGGCCATCATACCTCTCGTGCGTGCGTGCGAGAGGGATGGGCTTTTTTCCGACCATGCCTCCGGCGAGGAGCCCACTGATGAGAACCTCGTCACAAACCCTAAACCAGCACCATTTAACCCTGATATGCAAGAAAAAGCTCCTACATAACTCTAGAAAGACTTGGCTCAGAGAGATTCTGAGTTTGCAAAGAAAATAGAAACTAAGGGGTAAAAATGCAATTTCACCAATCCGATCTGAAAATAGGGTAACTCAGGGTCCAAACATACGTCAAAACAACCTAATAAGAAGAAAAGTGGGATGAGATGACTAAATAAGGGCTACAGCAACTCAAAGGAATTAAATGACATCCTGTAACCCTAAAAACAAACCCACTTCAATTCACGTGGTTCGAGGTAAGGTAAAAATCAAATAAATCCTCTAAAATTCATAGAAAAATAATCTCTAGGGTTTAGGACTTTCAATTTGGCATTAGGAACCCATTTTGACCTACATTGAGAACCGTGCCCAATTAACAACTTAATTTGGGTTTTTACGTAAATTGACCCGTCAAACAAGGGTTAATATAGAAATAAAATTCACCATCAGAATCCCTAGGTCCTAATTAGTCATGTAGAAAAACTTGGGCCTAAGAAGAAACCTTCTTGACCAACTTTACACTTTGGTCCTCATATATTTACTTTTTGGCCCTCAACTTTTGAACCCTCACATTCTGACCCCTAACTCTCCTTCGTTCTTTGCGTTCGGGTCCCTCCTGCAAAACCTGAGCGGCGCCATGCTCCGGCGACCTTGCGCGGAGCATGGCGCCGCGCAGGGTGAGGGAGGGGCCCTGGCAAGTCAATGGGGGGTACCCTGCGTCGTCAGCCACCGCAGGGACACCCCCTGAGCGCTGCACCCACCCATACCGGCCGTGCGAACGCACGGACGGTATGGGTCTCCACTTCCGGCGTCCTCCGGCGAGGGAGACGCATCGTCTCCCTCCGCCCTCCTCTCTGGTTTTGCCCCTATAAATACCCCCGTCGCTCCGCCGTTCTTCCCAGCTCGGATCTGACGGAGACACCCCCTCAATTCCTCCCTTTCCACTCCGACAGACGCCCCCTTGCTCCGGCGGCCTCTCCTCCTCCTCGTCGCCCTGCCGCACTACCAGCAGCAGGGTTACCTTCCCTCGATCTTTCCGCGTCACGCCGCACCCAGCTGGCGCCTCTCCGGCCCTCTCCTCGCCGCCGCCCCTTCCTCTGGGCAATTTCTTCTCCGACGACAGTCGATACGACTGTCGCCTACGCCAACCCCTCCTCGTCCAGCTTAGTAGGTAAAACTTCTCCTCTTCCTCCCCTCTTTCTTTTCCATACTGAAAGCCCTTACTATCGCCACCGATTTCCCACCGATCACCCTCACCTTCTCCACCTCCGGCCAAACTCCGGCGAACCGCTCCCATCGCTCCAGCACCCCACACGGCTCGCCGACCTGTGCATAACCTCCGCCTCCTCACCCTGATCCTCTTCCGCCCCTCCACTTCCCACCAAACGCCCTCTGCAGATCCACCGAACACACCCACTTCTCCGCCCGCAGTTTGACCTAGGGCGACCCTTTTGCTCCACCACGCCCACTGCAGACCCTCCGACCACCTTCGCCGTGCCACGGCGAAGGTTCTCCACATATCTGATTAGGCTGAGAGGCCGTGCTTCTGTGAACAGGTGTTTCTCCCGCCATCGCCATTGCTGAGCAGCGAAGCTCCTTCGACCTGCTGCTCCAGGCACACCACGCTCAGATCAGACTCCCAGGCTTCGCGGGGTAGCTTCGCGAAGTGTCAGGCTGCAGTTCGGGCGAAGCCCTCGCCCGAAGCCCTCGCGCGAAGTTCGGCTGCCGCTGTTTCTTCTGCGCAGGCACTCACATTGGGGTGGGACATTTAGTCCCACCTCGGAAGGCTTCGAAGAGGCGCACTGATATAAGTTGAAAAAGTGCTGTAGGCTTATCGCCTCAGCACACGGGGTGAGGTCCCTCTCACACCGCTTCACCCGGCCCGTCCGCGAGCTCATCACGCAGATCCGCCCGACCCGACCCGACTTGACTGGCACTCCTTGCCCACCACCGCACGCCGGTGGGCCTGGACCTGGGTGCGACCCGCGTACCCGATTACCCGGTTGCTCTGGGAGAGCTGTCCTAAGAGCGAATTCTGAGAGAGAGAGACGCGGGGGGAGGGGGGGAGGGTAGAGTAGGTTTTTGCCCTCTGATGCTGAACTCTTGAGCGTGCAGGCACAGGTGAAGAAGAAGAAGGACTACGAAAGAAGAAGAAGAACTGAAGCAACACTGTAGCATCCGCGGGTTAAGTCGTCTGATTGGAAAATCAGACGACGTCCTGAAGACAGGTGAAGACAAAGAAGAAGAAGAAGAAAAGAAGAGAGAAGGAACAGCTAAGTGAAGAAACAGAAAGCAGAAGAAGAGAAGCAAGAAGCAAGAAAAGAAGAAGAAGAAGAACAGGAAGAACAAAAGCCAAAGAGGAGAGAAGACAAAGAAGAAGAAGAAGAACAGGAAAAACAAAAGTCAAAGAGGAGACAAAGAGGAAGCAAGAAGAGAAGAAGAAGCCAAACTTTCATCTCTCTCTTTCTCTCTCTTTATTTTTGTAATAGAACATGTATATCTCTAGAATACGACTTGCTCCCTGAGTTCGACCTCAGGAACTCTTTTATTTTTCGAGTAAAAAAAAATATATATATTTGAAATGATGGCAATAACTAGTTATACTACAACGCTATAGCAAAACCTAGTCATAGTTGTCGCCTGTAACGTTTCATTTTTGGCGCCGTTGCCGGGGAGCAACGGCTATTCTAGAGGTAGACATTTCTGTTTCTTTTTAGTTCTAATAATCTCCTCTCTTTTGTGCAGCTACAGGAAATCAAGAAGACAAGCAACCGCATGACAACCACTCCGAGGACAGGTAATTTTTCCTCTCGCTATTAACCCCTAAACTCTAAAGAGGAAGAAAAGAAAAGAACAAGCAATATAGGGCTAACCTGTCTTCTATACTTAGTAAACCATAAGAAGTGCATGTTTTCAACCCATTATTCCTGCACACTATTAAGGGTATTTAGGGGCTAACACATTCTTGCTTGAGCCCTCATTACCCACCAAAGAACTAACTGGACCAAGTAGAGCCAACATAAGATTCAACATTAGGGTTTTAGAGACACACTACTTAAATCAAGAATGGAGAAATTCCAAAAGAAGTGTGCCTAAACCATTGATTGAACACACTTATTCAGAGAAACCCTAAACAATTGGCTCTTTAAACACTTGAATCCAAAAAGAACAGACCCAAAAGCTCTCAAAGGAACAAGAGGTAAAGTTGATCCCTTGGGTCAACAACCTTAAAATTAGGTCACTTTCTCACTCAAAATACCTAAGAGTTCAAGTGTAACTTTAAGCACCCTGATCTTAAACTAAAATTGGTAGACTTAAGAGGTCAAGATCCCCATTCTGGTCTACCTGGAACCGCAGTGACAAGAGAGGTCGGGTGGGGGAAACCCTGTAACCCGTGGGGACGCTCTACCGTGTAGGGGTCTTCGCGGGACTCACCCTCTCTGGCTGCCCAGGTAATTCTTAGGTGGACGATCTTTCTGATCAAGGGGTCCATCTGCCCCGCACCTCTATAGTCACCCAACACATTTTTGGGTGTCTCGATTGGGTCCGGCACCTTCTAACCTCTTCTACTCCAACAGTGCATGAACGGAAGGAGATCCTTAAGACCACCCTTAAGATCTCCTTTAAAATTTCACTCTCGTCAAGGCCCAGCCTTGACTCCCGTGTTTGAGCAGCAACCTAACCCCATCATTCTCTCTTCCAATTCCAAATCAAACTCTTCTTCTACATGGCTCAGCCAGTTGAGGAAGAAAACAATCTGGAGCACCAACTCCAGCGACTCAACGACCTCTTCCAAAACTTTGTGCACCCACCGCAGCGTCCCATGATGCGGGACTATTATAATCCTGCTGTGGTGGCCATCGAGCCTCGAGTCAGAATCCCGACTGGGGGACCTGATTCTGAATTAAAGCCCAATATGATTCATGCTATACCTAAATTCCATGGGCTTAATTCTGAAGATCCCTTCCAGCACATCAAACAGCTAAAGCATCTGGCCCAAACTTTCGGGTCAGACGCACAAAATCGGGATATTCTTCTCATGAAGATGTTCTCCTTTTCTCTTATGGACAAGGCCGCCCATTGGTATCAAACTCAGACCCGGCCGATCAACAATTGGGAAGAACTTCAGTCCGAGTTCCTGAAAAAGTTCTTCCCTGTTGGACGGACCAACGCCTTGCGCCATCAGATTACACATTTCACCCAACAAACAGGGGAGCCTCTCCATGAGGCATGGGATAGTTTTCAGGATCTCATGAGAAAGTGCCCCCATCACGGAGTTCCTAAATGGGAACAGGTCCAATCTTTTTACCAGGGACTCCATGAGGACATCCGTCTTTTCGTCAATGCAACCTACGGAGGAAATATCATGGGTCAACATGAAGACACCGTGTAGGAGATTCTCGAAAACATGTGCGAGAACTCCATCAACAATGACTCCATGGGATTATTCGACAGGACGAATACCCGCGCAGCAACGAATCTCAGGGGAGCACACGAGACGCAGGGCCTGTCCGCATCAGTCGACTTGGAGTTAATGGCCAGTCGATTGGACAAGGTCTCGATTATCGAAAAGAAGGTGGATGAGCTGACTCAGCATCTGCAGCGAGCCACCTCTGCGCATAACCCTTTCGCACAACCTCCTTCCACAAGGGAAACTGTGCAAAACATTCTCCATTGATCTTCTCCTAGGATGGACCCATCATCCGAATCTTTGCCCGGAGGTCCTTCCGATTCCTTCTACACCTGCCAGGGGAATTCCATTCCTTCTTTCTCTAACCCTCTGGAGGTTCCTCAGACCTGCGAGGACCTCAACGCCATCCAGAACGACCCGTTCTCCAACACCTATAATCCTGGATGGCGAAACCATCCTAACTTTCAGTGGGCGGGAAATTCCCAAACCCAAAGACCATCCTTCCAACCCCGCCCACAACCTCTTCGTCCTTACCAGCCGCCTCAGCCTCGGCCCAACCATACTTACCCATCTGGGCCGAATCAAGATCAAATGTCCCTTATCCTTCAGACCCTGGCTGACATTCAAAGAACGAATGCGACTATCCAAAAACAACATAAGGACGAACTTACAGAGGTCCGAAACCAATTGACCCAGTTGGCAAACTCTCGCCAGCCAGGTACTCTTCCTTCCCAACCTCTGCCTAATCCTAATAACGTGCCAACCCAGCGGTGCGTTATGAACCCAAACCCGGGCCATGCCCATATGATTTATCAGGCCCCCTCTGTTCCTTCACCTGACGGGATAGAGGCCTCTACTTCCTTTGCAGGTTACCAGCAGCAAGCTATCTTACCCAATCCCAACCAAAATCAGGCAGGACTTAATTCCGTAACAACTCGTAGTGGCAAGGAAACCCAAGACCCACCTCATCCAAACCACTCCAAGCCTGGTAGTGATCCCAAGCCTAGGACAGTAATCCAGGATGTCCCCACCCCTATCCCAGATCCACAACCTGGACCTATCCTAGAAGAACCAACCAAGATCCCGTTTCCCGAGGCCTTGACCAAAGGAAAGAAGACCACCAAGCCCGTGGCACCTGAGGAGGACCTGGTCAAGCTCTTTGAGCAAGTCCACATAAACATCCCCTTGATGGATGCAATCCGCCACGTACCAGCTTACGCAAGATTTCTAAAGAATATTTGTACACCCCAGCGTAAGCCGCGAACCAAGGGTGGGAGCCCAATTGTTCTGTCAGAGCAAGCCAGCTCTGTAATCCTCAGTAAACTCCCACCCAAGGCAAAAGATCCTGGCACTCTCCTGATTTCCTGCAAGATAGGTGATACCCAATTTGATAGAGCTTTGCTAGACTTAGGTGCATCCATAAACCTGATACCCACATCCTTACTTGACCATCTAGAAGAATCTGAGCTAAAACCAACCGAGGTGACATTACAATTATCAGATCGATCTATAAAGTCACCAAAAGGGATTCTCGAGGATGTTATCGTAAGAGTGCGGGATTTCTATTCCCCAGTGGACTTTATAGTCTTAGATATGGATGCGCCTAAAAATCCTAGGGATACACCAATCATTCTAGGGAGACCTTTCTTGGCTACTGCTAGAGCTAACATCAGCTGTGAGGAGGGCCAAATAGAGCTTAAATTTGGAGATCAAACCTTAAAAATTGATATATTTAAGCCCAACAAGGAATTAATTGCGGTGTCATCGAACAGATTTGTGACGTTAGGATTTTGGTTGATGAATCACACCCCCAGAATGACTCGATTATACCTCATCAACCACAGAAGGATCTTGACCCGCAAACGGAGGAGTTGAATCCAGATAGAAACAACCCAGTAACTCCTACCCTTGAACCTCACATCTACACTGAACCACCAGCTGCTGCTGATAATCCTATCCTCGAGTTAAAGCCTCTTCCTGCTCACTTGAAATACATCTTTTTGGGTTCCAATCAGACCCTCCCTGTGATTATCAATTCCAACCTCAATCCCGAACAGGAATCCCGTCTGATTGCTGTCCTCCAGCAACATCGCAGAGCCATCGGGTGGACTCTCGATGATTTGACTGGAATAAGCCCCTCTTATTGTACTCATCATATCTATTCAAAAGAGGGCGCACGACCTTCTCGTGAAATGCAGAGACGTTTAAACCCTAATCTGCAGGAGGTCGTGAAAAAGGAGATCATCAAGTGGTTAGATGACGGGATCATCTACCCGATCTCCGATAGTCGTTGGGTGAGCCCAATTCAGGTTGTGCCTAAGAAGGCAGGACTCACCACCATAACGACTGAAACCGGAGAAATCATTCCTACCCGATTAGCCAATGCGTGGAGAGTCTGTATAGATTACCGCCGACTCAATTCCTCCACGAAGAAGGATCATTTCCCACTACCCTTCATTGATCAAATTCTCGAGAAACTAGCGGGAAATAGGTTCTTCTGCTTTCTTGACGGGTACTCCGGTTATAACCAGGTGGCAATCCATCCTGAGGACCAAGAAAATACCACGTTCACCTGCCCCTTCGGAACGTACGCTTTCCGAAGGATGCCTTTCGGTCTTTGCAATGCGCCTGCTACCTTCAGCGGTGCATGCTTGCCATATTCTCAGATATGGTAGGTGATTTCCTGGAAGTCTTCATGGATGACTTTTCAGTCTTTGGAGAATCTTTTGATGATTGCCTCCAACACTTGGTCCAGATACTCAGGCGATGCATTGAGGTGAACTTGGTTCTTTCCTGGGAAAAGAGCCATTTCATGGTGCCTGAGGGAATTGTCCTGGGACACTCAATTTCATAAAAAGGCATCCAGGTGGATCGAGCTAAGGTTGATCTGATTTCTCGCCTTCCTGTACCTAGCTCGATCAGGGACATCCGTTCCTTTTTAGGGCACGTCGGTTTTTACCACCGTTTCATTCCAGATTTCTCGAAAATCGCGCGTCCCTTGACTTCTCTTCTCTCTAAGAATGTACCCTTTGAAATCTCCAAGGAATGCACACTAGCCTTTAAAAACCTGCGTGACCGAGTCACCCAGGCACCTATCCTACAATCCCCTGATTGGTCTCAACCCTTTGAGATCATGTGCGATGCATCTGATTTCGCTGTAGGAGCAGTCCTGGGGCAGAAAGCTGACGGGAAACCCGTGGTTATATACTACGCTAGCAAGACACTTGACGAGGCTCAGCGTAACTATACGGTTACGGAGAAAGAGCTGCTAGCCGTAGTATTCGCCCTTGAAAAATTCCGATCGTATCTTCTGGGTTCCCATGTCATCATTTACTCGGATCACACGGCTGTAAGGCATCTCATTGCCAAGAAGGACGCGAAGCCCCGACTAATCCATTGGATCTTGCTGTTGCAAGAATTCGATCTTGAAATTCGCGACAAGGCGGGAAGGCAGAATGTGGTAGCCGACCATCTGTCCCGTCTTCCTTCTGAGATCATCGACCCTTCTGGACCCATCACAGAACATTTTCCTGATGAGCACCTGCTTTCTGTTGGTACTAAACTTCCATGGTTTGCTGATATAGTAAACTTCTTGGCATCTCATCAGACACCGTCTGATTGGCCGAAGGTCAAGAAAGACAAATTGCGTTCTGATTCCAAGTATTACATTTGGGAAGATCCGTACCTTTTCCGCATAGGTGCTGATCAAATTATTCGGAGATGCGTCCCGGAAGGGGAAATCAGCAATATCCTATCTTTCTGCCATGACCAGGCATGCGGTGGCCATTTCTCAGGGCATAAAATCGCATCCAAAATCCTCCAGTGTGGCTTCTACTGGCCTACACTTTTCAAAGACGCATACAGTCACTGCAAGGCATGCAGTCGTTGCCAGACTTTGGGCAACATGAACCATCGCGACATGATGCCTTTGCAGTCGATTCTCGTATGTGAAATCTTCGATGTTTGGGGGATTGATTTTATGGGCCCTTTTCCTGTTTCGGATGGTTTCGAGTATATTCTACTTGCGGTGGACTACGTGTCCAAATGGATCGAAGCCATACCGACCCGAACCTGCAATCACAAGATTGTTCTTAAGTTCATACATCAAAACATTTTCTCAAGGTTCGGGATTCCCCGTGCTATAATCTCTGATGGGGGGACCCATTTTACAAATGCTCAGTTTAGGTCACTGATGGCCAAATTTGGGGTGTCTCACCGAATCTCTACTCCTTACCACCCCCAAACAAATGGCCTAGCTGAGCTATCAAATCGGGAGATCAAGAAAATCCTGCAAGTCACTGTTCGGCCTGACAGGAAGGATTGGTCGTCCCGACTTCCGGAAGCATTGTAGGCCTATAGGACCGCCCACAAGACCCAATTGGGCATGTCTCCCTTTAGACTGGTGCACGGAAAGGCATGTCACCTTCCCGTACAACTAGAGCATAAAGCCTATTGGGCAGTATGGAACTGTAATCTAGATCTTTCCAAGGCTGGAACCCACAGAAAACTCCAAATCAGCGAGATCGATGAATTACGCCTAGACGCGTACGAGAACTCGCGAATCTACAAGGAGCGGGTTAAAGCCTTCCACGACAAGCACATCTCGAGAAAGATCTTTCATCCTGGTCAAAAGGTCCTACTCTTTGATGCCCGACTTAAACTTTTCCCGGGAAAACTGCGATCCAAGTGGGTCGGACCATATCTAGTCCGACAGGTTTTTGGAAATGGAGCAATTGAAATCAGTCCACTCAGCCACGATTCCGAACCTTTCATCGTGAACGGTCAGAGACTCAAACCGTTCATTGATGTGACTTCTACTGATTTGGCTGAGTCATCTCTCATCCTCCATTCTCCGTGAGCTTACTGCGCCCAGCCGATGGCGTAAAACTCAACGTTTAACGGGAGGCAGCCCGTCATTCCTTGAAAATCTAAAACCTTTTTTTGACACTATTGTGCACTTAAGGTTCACCCTTTAAGACAGCCGACTCCACCTCAGATGCTTGCATCTGAGATTAGAAATCGTCCGCAGAATTCATCCCGACCCATTCACTCACAAAAATATCTATCTTAAGGAATAAATTAAGTAAATAAAAACCCCTAAATCACAATGAGGACATTGCAAGTCTTAGGCATGGGGGGGTATAAGTGCAAAACTTATAGAAAAAAAGGTTTTAAACAAAAAAATCACATTTGCCAAAAACACCATAAAAATTAAAAATTTTTCAAAATAAAAAGAATAAGAGGAAAAAGGAAATTTTGTGGAGAAACAAAATGAAAAGGAGCACTAAAAGATGAAAGAAAAGAGTAATAGTCATTAGTAAGAAGCTAAGGAATTAACCTTAGTCTAGACCATTTTTCAAGAAAAGAAATGAAAAGTGCTTGGTGAGATTAGTAAGAACGCAAACCTTAGGCATTCTTGATAGACTCTTAGTACCCATTAAGATCTAGACAATCCTCAAGAGGTTGAGGAAAATGAAAAGCTTAAGTACTAGGTCTAAGGCTTAGGGAGTATTTGATCTCGCTAACTAACTTCTTGTTTACGGGACTCAGTAACCCAAGCACCCCAACCCCACACACTGCCTGGTTCAGTAAGCATAAAAAATTCAAAATCACGCAGGAGCGTCGCAAAAATTCTGAAAATACACCTAGAATAGGAACGGCCGATCAACACAAGTTGATTTAGATGAGTTCCCAGCGCAGAGAGGCGGGAAATCCCCTCAAAGATGCGTAACAAAATATCATCTCCTCGGTGCTTGTCTCTTAGGATATTTACATATCCTATTGGGGGCATGTAAGCACTCTGCTGGTTCAGATTCTATGGATGGCATTATCTCGAAGTGTCAATTGCCAGGGTCTGAATTCAGCCACGGAACACCATGGATGGGATTATCTCGAAATCTCAATAGCCAGGGTTCCGGGGGTTGCTATGGGCGGTGCTATCTCGAAGCATCGATCGCCAGGAACCCTTGAGGATTGATGATGGGAGCAATGAATCTGATACAGACCGTGTTGAAAAAGCCAATCCTAGGCTAGAACTAAAAAGAAAAAGAGAGAGAAAACTCTCCAAACAGAAAAACTTTCTATCTCTCTCTCTTGCAAAACGCACTGCGAACTGAACCAGGGCAAAAATCGTTTCAAGCACGGGGTGCTTTAACTACAAAGTCCAATAAACCTCAGGTTAGTTCTTGTGGGTCTTAAAAACCTTTGCTAAGGACTGAGGCTGAGGCTAGACAGATTTGGTTCTTGATTGGTACTAGAGTACCTTTTAAGACTATGGTCAGCATTCTAACCTAATCTAGGTTCAAAAGAAAAGGCACTTACCTGAAGTTGTTAAGAATATCATGGTCTAGAACAAAGGTTAAAACCTTAGGTTTTTGCTAAGGGACTAGCAAAAGCTAGGCATGGGGGTGTGATGAGAACCTCGTCACAAACCCTAAACCAGCACCATTTAACCCTGATATGCAAGAAAAAGCTCCTACATAACTCTAGAAAGGCTTGGCTCAGACAGATTCTGAGTTTGCAAAGAAAATAGAAACTAAGGGGTAAAAATGCAATTTCACCAATCCGATCTGAAAATAGGGTAACTCAGGGTCCAAACATAGGTCAAAACAACCTAATAAGAAGAAAAGTGGGATGAGATGACTCAATAAGGGCTACAGCAACTCAAAGGAATTAAATGACATCCTATAACCCTAAAAATAAATCCACTTCAATTCACGTGGTTCGAGGTAAGGTAAAAATCAAATAAACCCTCTAAAATTCATAGAAAAATAATCTCTAGGGTTTAGGACTTTCAATTTGGCATTATGAACCCATTTTGACCTACATTGAGAACCATGCCCAATTAACAACTTAATTTTGGTTTTTACGTAAATTGACCGGTCAAACAAGGGTTAATATAGAAATAAAATTCACCATCAGAATCCCTAGGTCCTAATTAGTCATGTAGAAAAACTTGGGCCTAAGAAGAAACCTTCTTGACTAACTTTACACTTTGGTCCTCATATATTTACTTTTTGGCCCTCAACTTTTGAACCCTCACATTCTGGCCCCTAACTCTCCTTCGTTCCTTGCGTTCGGGTCCCTCCTGCAAAACCTGAGCGGCGCCATGCTCCGGCGACCTTGCGCGGAGCATGGCGCTGCGCAGGGTGAGGGAGGGGCCCTGGCAAGTCAATGGGGGGTACCCTGCGTCGTCAGCCACCGCAGGGACACCCCCCTGAGCGCTGCACCCACCCATACCGGCCATGCGAACGCACGGACGGTATGGGTCTCCACTTCCGGCGTCCTCCGGCGAGGGAGACGCATCGTCTCCCTCCGCCCTCCTCTCTGGTTCTGCCCCTATAAATACCCCCGTCGCTCCGCCGTTCTTCCCAGCTCGGATCTGACGGAGACACCCCCTCAATTCCTCCCTTTCCACTCCGACAGACGCCCCCTTGCTCCGGCGGCCTCTCCTCCTCCTCCTCGTCGCCCTGCCGCACTACCTGCAGCAGGGTTACCTTCCCTCGATCTTTCCGCGTCACGCCGCACCCAGCTGGCGCCTCTCCGGCCCTCTCCTCGCCGCCGCCCCTTCCTCTGGGCAATTTCTTCTCCGGCGACAGTCGATACGACTGTCGCCTACTCCAACCCCTCCTCGTCCAGCTTAGTAGGTAAAACTTCTCCTCTTCCTCCCCTCTTTCTTTTCCATACTGAAAGCCCTTACTATCGCCACCGATTTCCCACCGATCACCCTCACCTTCTCCACCTCCGGCCAAACTCCGGCGAACCGCTCCCATCGCTCCAGCACCCCACACAGCTCGCCGACCTGTGCATAACCTCCGCCTCCTCACCCTGATCCTCTTCCGCCCCTCCACTTCCCACCAAACGCTTTCTGCAGATCCACCGAACACACCCACTTCTCCGCCCGCAGTTTGACCTAGGGCGACCCTTTTGCTCCACCACGCCCACTGCAGACCCTCCGACCACCTTCGCCATGCCACGGCGAAGGTTCTCCGTATATCTGATTAGGCCGAGAGGTCGTGCTTCTGTGAACAGGTGTTGCACCCGCCATCGCCATTGCTGAGCAGCGAAGCTCCTTCGACCTGCTGCTCCAGGCACACCACGCTCAGATCAGACTCCCAGGCTTCGCGGGGTAGCTTCGCGAAGTGTCAGGCTGCAGTTCGGGCGAAGCCCTCGCCCGAAGCCCTCGCGCGAAGTTCGGCTGCCGCTGTTTCTTCTACGCAGGCGCTCACATTGGGGTGGGACATTTAGTCCCACCTCGGAAGGCTTCGAAGAGGCGCGCTGATATAAGTTGAAAAAGTGCTGTAGGCTTATCGCCTCAGCACACGGGGTGAGGTCCCTCTCACACCGCTTCACCCGGCCCGTCCGCGAGCTCATCACGCGGATCCGGCCGACCCGACCCGACTTGACTGGCACTCCTCGCCCACCACCGCACGCCGGTGGGCCTGGACCCGGGTGCGACCCGCGTACCCGATTACCCGGTTGCTCTGGGAGAGCTGTCCTAAGAGCGAATTCTGAGAGAGAGAGACGCGGGGGGGGGGGGGGGGGGGGGGAGGGTAGAGTAGGTTTTTGCCCTCTGATGCTGAACTCTTGAGCGTGCAGGCACAGGTGAAGAAGAAGAAGGACTGCGGAAGAAGAAGAAGAACTGAAGCAACACTGTAGCATCCGCGGGTTAAGTCGTCTGATTGGAAAATCAGACGACGTCCTGAAGACAGGTGAAGACAAAGAAGAAGAAGAAGAAAAGAAGAGAGAAGGAACAGCCAAGTGAAGAAACAGAAAGCAGAAGAAGAAGAGAAGCAAGAAGCAAGAAAAGAAGAAGAAGAACAGGAAGAACAAAAGCCAAAGAGGAGAGAAGACAAAGAAGAAGAAGAAGAACAGGAAAAACAAAAGTCAAAGAGGAGACAAAGAGGAAGCAAGAAGAGAAGAAGAAGAAGCCAAACTTTCATCTCTCTCTTTATTTTTGTAATAGAACATGTATATCTCTAGAATACGACTTGCTCCCTGAGTTCGACCTCGGGAACTCTTTTATTTTCCGAGTAAAAAAAAAATATATATTTGAAATGGTGGCAATAACTAGCTATACTACAACTCTATAGCAAAACCTAATCATAGTTGTCGCCTGTAACGTTTCACCCACGCCGCCTCCTTGTGTTTCACTCCCAGCCAGCGCCTATTTAAGGAACAGCAGGGGCTGCTGCTTCCTTCAAGCTCGACTTGGCCAGAGATCCACCTCAATTTCTTCTTCTCCTCCAGCCAAGTGGTCCAGCGAGCTCTGGCGGGCCTCCCTCCTCTTTCTCGTTGCTCTGCCACAATACCAGTGGCAGAGCTGTCCTCACCATCCTCCTCCGCATCGCGTAACACTCGCGCAAGCATCCCTAGCCCCATCGTCGCCGCTGTCTCCCTCCATTGGACGCCGTCTTCTCCGGCGACAGCAGATATTGCCAGCCGCCATCTCTCCCCCTTCGTCCACTTAGTTAGGTTAGAATCACTCGTCTCCATCCCCTCTTCAATTCCCCTCAACCTATTTCACAAAACACCCCTCGACAACCATTGTCCACTGCCATCTTCCCCATCTCCAGCCAACCTTTGACGAGATGCGTCCGTCGCTCCACACCTCCACACGTCTTGCCACCAACCTCACGACCTCCGCCACAGTCTACTGAGCATCATCCACCCACTCACAGACCACCTACCCCACCACAAACGGCCCCCAACCTAACCCATAAACCCAGCCACAGAGCGACCTAGACAAGCACACCTAGGTCGCCCCGCGGCCTGCCACCTACTGCCTCACCTTCGCCGTGACACGGCGAAGGTCCTCCTGTGGTCTGATAGAGCCGCAAGGCTCCTTTTGTGTTGTGCAGGGTAGAACAACAGCCGCCATTAGAGATGGCTCGAGCTCGCTTGTTCTCCAGCTCCAGGCCACAAGCGTCAGGTTCCAGGCTTTCAGATTGCGCAAGCTGAGTGCGAGAGTGAGTCCAACTTGATAGCGGGTGCTGCGAGACCTCCAGCTACAGCAATTGTGGGAAGTCATCCTCCTGGGAGTGAACGCGTAAAAGTGGGTGGGACATTAGTCCCACCTCGTAAACGTCTGAGCGCAGCACATAGAATAAATTGATTTTTTGTTTTAGCCTCTTCGCCTCGAGATACACATGGGGTGAGGTCCCTCACCTATCACGCCTCGTTCACGATATTCTACCCCGCGGATCTGGCAACCCGACCCAACTAGCCTATCGATCACTCCTTGCGCACCACACCCACGCCGGTGCGCCTGGACACGGGCACTCGACCCGACCTGATTACCAGCTTTGGGAGAGCGTACCAAAGAGTGATACACAGAGAGAAAGAGACGCGGGTGTGGGTAGAGGGTGTTACGACCCGGTTCCCGAATTCCTACAGGACACGAGTCCGAACCGACTCGACTGATCCCAAGACCCAGTCGTCCAACGAGAAAGTAACCAAAAAGCAGTAAAATAAATCACATTCACCATGCAAGCAACTAACAGTAACAAAAGTACATTAGTAAAGAAATAAACTACTATAGTACACACCACAACAACAATAGGAAAGCAAACAAGTATAGGAATATAAAGTTCACAATGAAAGAGTACAGAAGTGTAATAAACTACTCACTACAACAAGAAACGGAGTACAACAGAAAACTACACTACTGGGCTCTACTGGGCCCAGCACCCTCCACAACCGTGGCCTCTGGCTGCTCAACACTTGGACCTAAAAAGGGTATGAGTACAAAACGTCAGCGAACGCTAAGTAGAGTGGCAACCAACTAACTAAAATAGTAAAGGTGGACAGGTAGCTGTTGTTTTTCAATTTCTTTCTTTCTTTAACTAATTATTCTTTCTTCCATCACTTGGTTTATTTATCAGGTCTCTTTCTTGATCTCGAATGTTTTTAATGGGAATGATCTTAATTGCAGTCTTTTCCCAAGAGTAGAAGTAGCACGTGGTGCTCTCTTGGTCGGGAGCGTCCCCCGTGGTGGTCCTACACTCAGTCAACCACCCCAAGGTCACTAACAGACGTAACGGTGACTACGGCACGCGCGATAAACGCATGGGTAACTATCCCGCACTAGCACGCGGTCAGTCGTTTCCGTTAGCAGGTGCACCCAAAGCACAGCAGAGAACCAGTATAGGGCATAGCCCTCTCAATAACAAGGGTCTAGCCACTAAGAACCAAACAAGGGTCTCGCCCCTCCACAATCCGCGCACCCTTGCCTGACTACCTTGGTTTGCCCAATGGGCCTAACAAGTCAGTGTAAGGCGGCTAGCTGAACCCCGGGCCCCGTAGGGTGACTAGCTCTCTCCCTACACTAGTAGCTCTCCCCGGTACTGTGTACGCGAGGGCCAAGAAGTCGGTACAAAGTGGCTAATTCTAACCCCGGATCCCAACCCTTGGGAGGCTAGTTCCGCTCTACACTAAACAGGGGGGACAGTCGCTCTCCTTGGTACTCTATACTCAAGGGCCAGCTCACTTCCCCATTCACATTTCCAGTTCCATTCCATTTATTTCCAGGAGCTCTACTCCTAATTCCCCATAGGGTTCATGCTCATGTTTCTCAGGCCAAACCATACCAGGTTTCATCATTTCTATTTCCATGTAACATGTAATTTTATTGTTCACATTCCATGTTTATTCTTAGGTAGCTCGTGTTTCCAACATTCAATCTTTCATTTCCAGTTCATATACATGCAGCTCATTTAACATAAACAACAGGAATTTACATTCAACGGTTTGCTAACACAAGTACTTTACATTTCACAGGCAGCTGTTATTCATTTACAGGCAATTGTTATTATTCTATCTACTCATCCAAGACTGCAATCCATACATTCCATACAAATATTCCAGTGTTTCTAGCCCTAGGATTCATGCCATACCCTAGGATCTAACATTCATTCCACATATGCATTTAGGTTTGTAATTAAACTAGGGGAAGCCACTCTACCAGTAAATCCAGGAGTAATGGGGGCTTGATCGGCAGGTCCACGTGCCTCAGCAAACCCCAAACCCGCGACGAAACGAGGTCTTATCACAAGGATCAAACATAAGAGACTATTCAGAATAGGATAAAAAGTATTCCAACAAGTAGAGGAATTTATACGGGAAACAACGGTATCTTAATTGCGGAAATTGGACCTCAAACGAACCATAAACGGGTCAAAAATAGTAATTCTAACTCAAATCAGACGTCTGGAACACCTTCCAGACGTCTTAAAAGAATCCAGAGCCATACCTTAGTTCTGCGTTAATCCTCAGACATCCAGGAACTCCGCTGGACCATCTGGACCCAGTTCCAGACATCCGACCACCTCTCCGGGCGTCTAGAAACGCTTCCCGCCGTCTGGTGCCTCGCCCAAATGCCCGAACTGCGTGGGAGGGCGTGTCCCACGCCTTCCGGAAGCGAATCCTGCATGCGTCAACGAAAATCTCCTTAGTATGGCATGAAACAGTGCCTCGGCGGAATGGCCTGCATGGCCGTATCCGCAAAGAAAGTGTATGTCGCGAAGCTTACCTCTTAGTTGTCTGGAACCTCCTCCAGACATTGTCTACATCATCTGGACGTCGGTCCAGACGTCTGAGTTTGGGAAAATCCCAGAATCAGAAACTGCCTTCGCCTTCTAGCGCTGCACATGGCCGCGTCGTGCCCTGCTCGCTTGCTGCTCCGGCTGCAGCATTGTTGAGGAGGACCTCCCCGACGCACCTCTCCGCCTCGCACACGCGCCGACCGACCGTGAGCTCTCTAGCGAGCTCCCACGCAAGCTCACGCGCTTGCTCTCCTCTCTTCCCCTCGCTGCTCCTCTCCTCCCACGCCGCTCACGCCCGCTGCTCGCTACTTGCTGCTTACTGCTCTTGCTGGAGGAAGGAGAAGGGTGGCTGGAGGTGGGGTGAACGAGGGAGAGGAGGGGGGTTTAAATAAGGTGCGGGGTTAAGGTTTGCATCGGCGAGAGGAGAGAGAAGGAGAAGAAAACGAGGTCGCATACTGTCTGTGCGTAGCACGCGCGCAGACGCTAGGACTTACACGAAAATTTCGATTTCTAAACTTCTGGTAAGGTGTCCAGACATCTGACTCAAGATCCAGACGTCTTAAAGGGCTCTAACAGCACGGGTCTTAACAGAGGGGTAGGTTTTACTCTTCAGTTTGTGCAGGGAAGAAGGAGGAGGAGGGAGTGCAGTAGAGAGAAGAAGAAGAGATGCGGCTAAAGAAAAGAAAGAAGAAGCCAAGGAAGAGTTGCAGCAGAAGAGGAAGCTGGAGCAGAGAGGGGCCAAGGAAGAAGCTGAAGACGCAGCTAAAGCCTAAGACAAAGAAGAAAGAGAAGGCAGAGAGAAGCAGAAGAAGAAGCAAAGGTGCAGCAGAAAAAAAAAAAGAACAGGGAAGACAAAAAGAGAAGAATCACTGTAGCAATCTGCAAGATAAGTCGTCTTAGTCAGAGAATCAGACGTTTGAGAACAGAAAGACAGAGAGAGAAAGAAGGAAAAGGGTGCGGCCAAGAAGAGAAAGAAAAGCAAAAAAGAGAAGGGAGAGGCCATCAATAGAATATTTCCCCTTTCGTTGCCATTTTCCCTTTTGTTTTCTTATACATGAACTTTCACTTATATCCTTGTTAAATGTCATATTGTGAGAATTGTGATTTTGCTTCTAAAATGCCAAATTGCTCCCTGAGTTCGACCTCGGAATATTTTAAATTTCGAGTAATAAATTAAATTAAATTGATCATCATTTTTTCGCAACATACTACAATGTACCTTTTTAAACCGCGAATAAACGACCGCATCATATGGCCACCCTACGTTGACTCTTGTTAGCTCGTTGAGTAAACCGGAATAGTTGGATGAGGGTACGCTGACTGTGAGGGCGAGACCCTGGTTCTGAGAGGGCAAAGCCCTATGTTGTTCCGTGCTGTACGTTTGGGCATACTCGTTAGCGGAAACGACTAACTGCGTACCAGTGTGGGGTAGCTACCTGTGCGTTTATCATGCGTGCCGTAGTCACCGCTACGTCTCGACGGAGACCTCGGGGTAGTAGACCGGGTGTAGGATTATTACGGGGACTCTTCCGACCAGAAGAGTGCCACGTATACATCTTGCATCATAGGAAAACTGCAAGTAAGATCGTTCCTTTAGGGAACAAGAAGATTGAGAAGTGTTATGGAACCTATTTAGAATACTCGGATCGGAAATACGATAATTGGGAACGGACAATAATGAATGAATTGTTAAATGCATGTTACCTGCCTGTTTAAATTATATGATTTAACCACCACTCTACTCAGCGTTAGCTGACCATAGAATTTTATAACTTTGTTCAGGTCAAGGATTTGAGTAGCCAGAGCCACTGGCTGCTGAGGGTGCTGAGCCCAGTCGAGCCAAGCTGTAGTTTCCTGTCGTTTCTTTTACAGAGTTTTTGTTAGTAGTGAGTATCTGTAGCTCATAGTTGTATTCAATTGTATTTTTCTACCAGTTGTGATGGCTATGCTCTATACTTTCCGCTGTATACTGTGAGACACTAGTGGTTTGCTATTTTTCCTTCCTTTATTTTCAGTCGTATATTTTTTCTACTTGGTTACATTACTCGTGTAGTTGTGGAATGATTATAGCATGTGGTTCTTTCTCATTGGACAACTAGGTCTTGGGATTCGTTTAGGCAAGCCATTCTCGGATCCTGTAGGGAACTAGAAGCGGGTCGCGCAGAGCACAATTGCACCTTAACCTAGTGGTACTAGGACTCTAGACACTCTAGACCATAAGTTCACCCAAACCCACGCACAAGTCATGCGCACACACACGCAAGCACAGGCAGGCGCATACATAGGAACATACACACAGGTGTAGGCACATGCCTACGCGTGAGGAAGCCCATCCCCTCAACCTCGGGCAAGGAGTATATAGGCGCAAAACGTTATATGTGTCACAACTCAACTTAGTGCCATCGAAGTGGCACTAAGCAAAAATCACGATTAACATGATTTTTGCTCAGTTAAGGGGTCTGATTAAGGGGTTTTGATTTATAATTAAACTACCTAATTGTGTAGATAACTTATAGGGCTTTAGATTAGTATAGTTACTTTAGGTTAAATAAATATATAAATATATTTTTAAATTAGTTGAAGTTAAGGATATTTATATGTTATAATTAGTTCTTATTGCTTATATATAGTATAAATTAGTGAATTAATTATTCACGTGAGACTTACATTAGTTAATTTATATGATTACATAATTAATTAAGATTTTTAATTAATTTAATTAGATTTGTTTAGATATTTACACACTTATACATATGGATTATATAATTTGCATATAAATTATACAATGTACATGGTATTATACATTATAAATAAGATAATACATATAATTAAAATAAGTCAAACTATAATTTATTAGAATACAATATAGATTAGTTTATTAGTTAACTAAATTACTAATTTACATTAGCTTAACTTAATAATATACATTATTTACTTATATGAATACATATACAATACATAACTAAATATATATATAACATAAATAGATTATTTTACATAATACATACTATAATTAGTACTGCAAGTTATATACATACATACTAATATACAATTATAGTTATGTATATAAATATATAAGTTATATATATAATAGGGGTTTTTACATATATATATACGATTATAATCATTGGATATTATATATATACTCCTATAATCTTTCTAATTACATAATATTTCCTCAATCTTCCTTCCATTAACAAAAATACCCCTGACATAACAGCTGTTATAATTTAACCAAACGGTAGACTAATGTAAAGGTAGTTTTGAATTGAACAATTGGAAATTAAGATTATTCTATATGAGTATGTTATACATTAAATTTGAAATTAATTCAACACTGCTGATACCTACATTTAATTGAGTCAAATTTCGTAATATTTAGGCTGTAAAAAATAAGTCTCCTTCAATATAGGTGTTAGAAGTATCAGATTGATTTCAAATTCAATATGTAATATGTTTGTATGAAAAGATATCAATCCACGAATTTTTATTTCAAAACAAATACAAGTAATGGAAGATACCACTACACCTACACATTATTTATGTTCATGTCGCCTGCATACTCCCATCCCTCATATAATAATATATGGCTTCCATACAGTAGAATTATTTTATTCTAAAATTAAAAATCTAAATTTGAAACAAATAACTTTTGAAATTATGACTTTCAAATAAAAAATAAAAAATCATTTCCACCTGTCAAACGCACCGATATAAGGTTGATGAAATGCATCAGCATCCTTGATGATTATGACATAAATAATCTATCTATGCTTGTATGTAGAGAATTTGATTTAAATTATTAAATTATTTTTTTGAAATTACTTTCTTACTATCCAACATCAAATATCACTTTAAATGTTATCGAAAAAGTAACGTCATTTTTATATTTGTCACTCCGTCAGTCATAGTCGTTATATTTAACGATTTTAAATTAAAATATAATAAAAAATTATTTTTTAGTCCTCATATTTTATTTTTCAATCCTAAATATTCTTTATTCCCCCCCTCCCCCCTCTTTCTCCTTTAAAGGTAATGAAAACATGCGTTCTTTTACGTAAATTTTTTCTCTCTCGAATCCTTTTCCCTTTCGCACCCCCTCCCTACCTCTTTTCTCCACCACGACATCACAACCACTCCCATCCGTGCTATGACCACCTCCACCCCAACCACCACCACCTTTCTCCCCATCCTCTCTGCCTCCAAACACCTCCAATCACCTCCTCACCTCCACGCCATTACAAATAGGGGGTGGAGGAAGTGGTCAGAGGTGAGGAGGAACTTGGAGAGAGGGGGTGGAGGAGGAAGGGAGGTGAAGTGGGGAGGAGGAAGAGTGGGAAGGGATAAAAAAAAAAAAAGATTAAAAAATAAAATTTTATTACATTTTAATTTAAAATCGTTAAGTTTAACGATTATAAGCACCGAGTAACAAATTCAAAAATGAGGTCATTCTTTTGATTGCATTTAAAGTAATATTTGGAAGTGAACAATAAAAAAGTAATTTTAAAAAATTAAAGTGACATCTAAGTAAAAATTTTTTTTATATACATATATATTGAGAGAGAGAATCTTTTGATTACTATTCTCAAAAGATACTAAATGAGCACAAAATCATAGCTGCTAGATTATTATTGTCATCAATGAAAACCAAGGTATATGTTAAAAGTTTGTTAAAAAAATCATCATTTGTGTTTGGAATGTAGTAAATCAATTATTACATTATTCCTAAAAAGTATTTTTTTAGATAAATGTTGAGTTGTATTACAACTATATCTATAGATTATATTTGGAATGTAATTAATCAATTATTACATTATTATTAAAAAAAAATTATATCATCTTAATACTTAGTTGTATTACAACTTTCTTCTTAAACCACAATGAAGTTACATTACAATTATCAGAGTTATATTATGAGTATCACAGTTAAAATTTATCGAATTAATGTATTATAACTTCTATATAATTATATTACAATTCTTTATACGATTATATTACAATTGTATTACAAATATTGGAATTATATTGTAAGTATCGCGATTAAAATTTAATCTAATTAATGTATTACAACTTATATATAGTTATATTACAACACTTTATATAATTGTATTAAGATTGTAATACACCTTTAATTATGTTACATTGGTTGTCAACGTACTCTTTATGAAATATTTTAATTATTTTATACGAAATGTCCGTCACTCAATTATTTAAAGAAACAATCGTTGCCATCTAGGTGTTATCCTAAAATGTTTTGGTAGTTTCTACATTCTCAATTCAAATATAATGATTTTATTAATCATCAGAATTGGTTCTTTCTTTGAACACCATGAGTAAAATATATGTAAGGTAAACTATGGTTATCCCAAAACGGAGTTAATTGATTTTTCTCTAGTACTTTTAACTTCGTTTACAAAATATTTCAAATTTTATTTAAATTGTAAATCCTTAATCACTCCGTCAAAAAGGATCCATTTTTGGTATTATTTTGACCGTTAAAAATTTAGCTTTAATTGTTTTTAGAAGGATAGAATTGTGCGTGTGTGTGTCGCACTGTTTTGACAGTTGCACGTACGCGCACACATATGTTGTGTATGCATGCGTGTTCACATGTGCATATGCATATACTTACCATTAGCAACTCATATATCTTAGACATGCGTTACTGTAGTTGTGAAAAAGCCGAAGGACATATATGTCAATGAAAATTCAATTTTAGGATTTATGTAGACAAACAATACATTTCAGAGATATATAAGATATTGAACGATGTATAGCTGTGGCAGTACCATCTGGTGTATGAAATCGACCTAGAAGCAAAACAGAATTAGTAGCAAATGATTTGGATGAGGAACATTGTTTTTGAGTGCGGTTGATAAAGACTATTGTTAGCGTTCACTTTGGCACATGCATAGTTGCTGGTTCTTCTTCTGGGTCTATTTGTAAGCTTGAGATTAATCACTATTGAATCTTTGCTACTACAAGTAGGTGTTTATCTATTGCGTTGTTGTAGGTGGGAGCGGTCGGTCTATCAATTTCGTTTCATTGATCTGTAATTACTGGTTCCATATTTGCCACTCGTCAACGATATGATGCGTACGTACAAAGAACACTACGAAGGATCCAAGTCCAACCTATTTAATTGATTTGTCAATTTCACTACCTTCAGGACATGTTCAAATCTTCGTTTAAAAGGACAAAAAAGGGAGGAAGTCAATAAGAGTCCAAATTCATCGACAACGAATGTGACCACAAAACAAGTCCAGCTTCGATATTCTCCAAATTATTCAAAAATAAAGCTGTCCTGATAGAAAATCGTCACTCCCATTTTAAATACTTTAAGTTCACGATCATAACAATCCAACGCAACCTTAGCCCATATTCGAAGTCAACGCGTTTTAACATCTCTCCCTCGAGAAAAGGTCAAAATCCACCGCTGGATAATTGGCACATAGATACATCAAACCACCCTGAGATGGTAAGGACCCAAATTACAAAGGACATAGGTTAGGAAATGTATGTTATTAGATTTTTTTTATTTACGTGGGACTCAACTTCTGAATATGTTCAAAAATAAAAAGTAAAATGGATGGTTTTAAAATTAAAATATATTAGTTAAAAGTAAAAATTTATTGATTGAGAAGTAAATAAATTAGTTGAAAATTAAAATATATTGATTAAAAATAATATTTAAAAATAATATTTTAAAGAGCAAACGTAGAGGATCATTTCAATCGAAAATTGATATCTTATCGATGAAATTTATCGATTTAAGTGATAAAAATCAAAATCGATATAAATGGATAAAAATCGAGTTTAATCGATTGGTTTGGTTAAATCATTCATCCGATTTGATTAATTTTTTAATAATTAAATAATTAAAAAAATTATATGTGATTTTAGAATTTAAAATAAAAATTTAAAAATTTATGTATTCTGCAAGGTTGGTCTCTTAATTTCAATTATATCTTTAATTTTTTTAATATTGATAAAAATATATCAATTTTAATATATTTAAAGTTAGAAAGTAATTTTTTTTACTACATAACTTTAATAATTTTTTATTAAACATCGGTTCAAATCGATTAGCCATACTTAAACTAATGCAAACTAATTTAATAATTTTGCGATTTAATTATTTCTAATTTTTTCATATACTGACATCACGCTAATGTCATCGTCGATTCTACTCGTATAAATAACCAATTGAACTACTAGAAAATCAAACCAATACCTAATCGATTTAATGATCAATTCGATTTTTAAAATATTGATTAAAAATAAAAGATACTAATATATTATTTTTTTAATCAATATTAGTTAAAAATAATATTTTACTAATTAAATTATAAATGACGTTGCAACGTGCCCTACTTTTACTTTTTCATATCCAGAAACATGACAAATCATACTTAGGATGGAATTCTTCCACGCTTCCACGAAGATGGTACGTTTCTTTTTTGTCCTTTGGAGACGATCTTCTGGGAAGCGCATTGACTTAGGATTAAGATGGAAATAAAGTTATATGTGGAGAGCTCGATCGGCTCCTGGTTTCAAGTTAGTTGGGAACGTAAACCATTAGCCGCCCACCGACAAGGCTCAGGCCTCTTCTTCTCGGTTAACCGACTCGATTGCCTGGTCTATAAATATGGGTACATCATGGTAATCCAAGAACAAGTAGGGAGACGACCTCTGTGTATTAGGGTTTCGACGAAGGAAGCTTAATTAGGGGACCTCGTCCATCATTATGGGTCGCTGGATGAAACCCGAGGTTAGCATGTTTATCCATTCCTGAATATGTATTAAGCGTCTCAATGTTTATTTATATTAAAATTTGAAGGAAAAAAAAAAAAAAAAATCTAAAGCCCATGTTGGCAATCCTTGAGTTTGGAAGCTTGTGTATCTTCTCATTGTTGTTGATCTTAAGTTAAAAATCCGGGTATTTGGATTGCAGGTATACCCACTGTTGGCTGCCATGACATTCGTGACCTCCATGTGTGCCTTCCAACTCACCAGGAACGTCTTCATGAATCCCGACGTCAGGTACTCCAATCTAAGCTCATGGATATGGATATGGATGTATGATTTGTTTACGCGTAAACTTAATCGAAAGGCCAAATGGTGTGCAGGGTGAAGAAGGAACATAGAAAAATGGGAATCCTGGACAATGCAGAGGAGGGAGAGAAGTACTCCATGCACAGATTTCGCAAGTACCTTAGTCAAAGGACACCGGGGATCTTCCCAAACCCCATCTACTCCAAGGAGGATTAGATCGGAACGTTTACATTTGATGCTTCTTCATGATTTGGCATCTTTGTTTCTCCTTTCTGATCACGTATATATAAACAATATGTACGTTGTTTATGAAGAATATATATTTCTTTGCCAGAGGAATAAAACCTAAGATCGATCGATCGATCACGAGCGTACGTACATGCATGTCTTATAAATTTCTCTGTGGTTGAACTTGTAGGCGATCGATCAGTTGTGTTCTAATTGGTGATTACCTCACAAAGATCGATGATTGGTATCTGCACGAAAATGTTGTGAAGTTTGACCATTGAGTTGGATTACTATTTGTTTTCTGTGTTTTCTTGTTTACCTGCGGAACATAAAAAATATAATATGAATATGAATTAGAAAAGGTATATATGATGTGTATATGTGAAAGCACATTATCGAAATAGAGGTAGGGGGCCAATGTCTATGACAATTTTAAGTTGTTTGATGACTTAAAGAAATGATCGTTAATTTCATGCTGTCGATTCGCCGAAGGATGCCCTCTGATATTTAAGCATCAGAAGTCAGAAGAACGGCAAGATCTGATCAGATGGCTCGTGTATTGGGGAATAGTCGACCTCCAACGTTCCAATATTCTCAAGAAATTAAAAAAAAATGTAGAAATTTTTTTAAATAATAACATATTTTACAATGCACAAATATAACTGATGTGATTCTTATCGTATACATTATCATTTAATATGTGAATTTACCTATCATTACTTAAAAGGTCACTATTACTTGTAAATGAAGTAATGGTGGGTGATTTTTTATTTTGAATGGAAATTTATAAGTGTTTTTTGATTTTGAATGGAAATTTACGGGTGATTTTTGTGTTTGAATGGAAATACATGAGTATTTTTTGATTTTGAATGAAAACACATAAATATTTTTTATTTTGATTGAAAATACATAGATGATTTTTGGTTTCACACCAAAAATGCATCCGTGTTGCTTTGATTCAAAAGTTGTTGGTATTTGCTTAGAGCAGTGTGAATTTCATTAAGTGATTTGTATTGCTTTCTTAATGATATGTTGAATATACAAGTGCATTTTGTTATGGATCCCACCGAGTAGAGTAAGCCCCTAAGTGAGGGAAACATGTGGTGTCAAGATCAAAAGGAAAAAGAGAAAAAAGGACATGTTCGGTGGATAACTCCGGCAGAGCTTCACCTCCAACCCTCATCAGCTCACCCTCTCAATCCCTCTTTCTCCCTTCTCCTCTTGAACTCTTTCCCCCTCTTGCTTTGCATCTCTCCCTCTCACCCTCCCTCTCCATCTCTCGATCTTTCTCTCTCTAGCTCCCTCTCCCTCTAACTGCATCAACTTCCCTCTCTCTCTCTCTCTCTCTCATGCTTGCACCATGACATCAATTAGAAGACTTGCAAGGCACGTCGCCGCTATCGAAAAGTTGAAGCCGAGGTAGGGTATCTATTTCCCTCCATTTGGATATTTTTATTCATCTACCATCGCATAAGGTCTCATATTATATATATTGATTTACTACGCACAATGATAAACCTTCTTACTACTAGTTATACGCACACATATACACCCTGTTGGATTGGAATCGAGTTCAGATGGGGGTTACAAAGGGGCTATACTTGCAAATGACAATAGCACATTGGAGGGTAGCAAGCATGGTTGTGCACGTGTGCATGTGTAGGGTTATGTCTGTGCAACCCATAGACAAGGAAATCGCAAATGACATGTAGTTGTGTGTGTGTATATATTAATTTGTTTTCATGAAAACCTACAAATGCATGACATACGTTGTTTTTATGCGTATTACAATATTTAAAAATTTGTTCTTGTTAAATTTTATTTTGTAATCGTCAATAAGAAGAAGCACTTATATATAAAGAGAGAGAGGAAAGCACCAAAGGTGATACAAGTACATTGAAAATTAATGAACTTCCCACAATTTGAATTTGTCTGTTTAGTTGAGCTTGTTTAACTAGAAGTTGAAATGAATGGGATGCAAACCATCATGGGAGATAAGGTCGATTTAGTTAGAAACAAACAATAAATATGTGACCTTTGGAGCACGTGTGAGTGCTCACATGACACATTCTCGATGCTTGTGCCCCCTATGGGAGCCTAGGGTTACGAGTGTTAGAAAGCACCCTGTAAGGGTCTTTGGTGATTTGAATGAAAGTGGATCCCTTCCTTAATGGGTCACATCCATTGAGTCTGGATGTCTCGGACTTAGGGGCGACGGTGGTGGATATCTTAACTCATGGTATAGGCACATATCAATCATGCTAGACTTTTGGCAAAATTCATCGGTCATCATCAAGTTGCCATATGTCAAAAACAAAAGTGATTGCGAGTGTACCCCTCGAAGAAGAGCTCTCAAATCCCGATGGAGCCTACAATTGAGTGCAACTAGGGAAAATTGGAGTGGACTCCAGAATTGAGTCCTGTGGCGATCGGGAAGGATTCCCAATGTCATAGAGGTAGAGATTGGCTTACAAGTGAATTAATTACAAATCAACTACTTCATGGAGTAAAGTTTTTCCGACACAGAATGTCGGGGCTAAGGAGGCGAGCACGTGTGTCAAATGTCCATACATATGTTAGAGCTAAAAGTTGCCTGCTTGACAAGTTTTGTTCCGAGAAGCAGTGGGTGATTCTTGAAAAAGAATTCGAGGTGAAAGGATCTCTCTAAGGTGCAATGAGAGATTTCTTGAACCACGAACTACTTGAGTTCACAATAAAATTATCTTAATAATAAGGTGATGATTTTTGTCATTATCGACGATAAATAACTTGTCACTAAATATTAGTAGCTATTATCCTTTATATTGGAAAGCAACTTAAGATTGGACCTCACAAAAGGGGGTCAAAGGCGACAAGTTTTGTCACCATCAACCTAAGCCAGAAAAAATACGAAATAAAATTCATATGGATAAGATGAGGTAATTTTAATGATAAGCAAGAATGAGGTAGAGGACATGAAAAAATGAAGGAAATAAATTTGAAATATGATAAAAATACTCCCAATTCACGAAAGCCGAAGACAGTTTACAGTGACATACCTAGTAAATTTTCACTAAAAGATGGACAAAATGCACCATTTACATAACAACTACGACATAAATGCTCTGCCGACACTTTTATATGTCGGTACAAGATTAATCTTGTGGAAAAATGACTGCTAAAAAATATTATACGTGCATGCAAATGCATCTTCATATACTTACCAATTTAGGTACATATGCCATAAATTTGCATTATTATAATTTCTTCGTGCTAATCCAAATACATATCAAAAAATTCATTCATTCTTGTGTTTATATACATAAAGAAATACTATTTTTCAAAATACATACACAAGATATTGAATTCGATTCCCTATTTTATTCAAGAAAAGCTCCGATCAAAGGATATTATCACTCCCATTTTAGGTCCCTTAATTGGCTTGAAATCCACGATTATCAAAATCCAACACAACCTAATTAACTCATAAACGATAAATATATTCAAATTCACTCTTACCGGCATTTCTCGTTTAAAAAAACAGAAAAAAAAAATCATAGTCCATTATTTGGCGCACAAAGACACCAATAAAATTATAAAACCAACGCTGAAAATACAATAGGCCCAAACGAATTTAGAAACACGATAATCATAATTGGATGAGATTCTTCCACGCTTCCAAGAAGTTGGCACGTTCTTTATTATTAATTAATTACTACTATCATTATTTCCTTTTCAATTTTTATACTGTTTTAGGGGAGCGTGTTTAGGATTAAGATGTAACAAAATCAAATATATATATATATATATATATAGCAAGCTTTGCCTCCTGGTTTCTATTATCCCTAATCCTGATTCAAAGTTTGTTACGAAGATGGACTCCCAAACCATCAGCAGCTCACCGAGAACCGACTTGCCTTGGTCTATAAATATGGGTACATTTTCTAGTAATCCAAAGAACAATTAGAGAGACGGCTTTTGTTTATTAGGGTTTCGACGGAGTAAGCTTACGGGACCTCTTCTAGCATCATGGGTCGCTGGATGAAACCTGAGGTTAGTATATCCTCGAACATACATGCATCAAATGTGTGTATGCATCTGATCAGTTGTATGCGTCTTAATATCCCGTGTTTAGATGCTTATAATAAGTAATTATTTTATGGAGGTTCTCATGCATGTATATAGCTGTGCATATTACACCCTTCGAAACAATAAGACTATTGTTAAGAGTTGATAATCTTAAATGCAAGTTTGCTATCGTTATAAGTTAGAATTTTTACTTATCATTTCTGTCTATTTTAGTTGACGATCCATCCGGGTATTATGGTGTACGTTCGACACTCTTAATTAAAGTGCTAACTTACAATAATGTAGGAATACTGTAGGGTTATGTATTAACGGATAGAGGGTAGAAGGATGTGCTTCCCGAATCATGTTTTTGGGTTATGTATTAATCGATTTCGTTAGAGAATGTGCTTCCCGAATCGTGTTTTAGGGTTATGTATTAATCGATTGCGTTAGAGAATGTGCTTCCCGATCGAATCGTGTCATAGGGTTAGGTATCAATTGATTGGGTTAGAGAATGTGCTTCCCTAATCGTGACATAGGTTTATCTATCAATCGATTGTGTTAATTAAAGGATGTGCTTCCTGATCATCGTATCATATTTATATATGCGAAATCACAGGTATACCCACTGTTGGCTGCCATGGCATTTGCGACTTCCATGTGCGCTTTCCAACTCACTAGGAATGTCTTCATGAATCCTGACGTCAGGTATACTTCAATTAAGTTTATCTATACGGATACGAATACCCATAATATGGATATTGATATTGATATTGATATAAATATATGATTTAACGATGTAAGCTAATTTTACATTAATTTATAATGATTTTAAATGATAAAATATTAATTTTACATTGACCTAAAATAATTTTAGGTAGATTACATCAATGTAAAATAATTATTGAATAATTTTATATGTTAATATAAAATAATTTACTTATTTTTACGTTACAAAACAGGTCGACATCTATATTTTTATGCCTACGTCCTCTATTTGATTACTTGAATGTGGATTGCCAATTGTCGCGCAGGATCAAGAAGGAACACCGGAAGATGGGAATCTTGGACAATGCAGAGGAGGGAGAGAAGTACTCCATGCACAGATTTCGCAAGTACCTTAAGTGCAGGACACCTGGGATTTTCCCAAACCCCATCTACTCCAAGGAGGCTTAAGATTAAAGGCTTACATTGTGTTTCACAAAAAAAAAAAAAAGGCTTGCATTTTTTTTTTTTTTTTTTTCCTGATGAACCTGCTTGCATCTTCGTTCCACCTTATGGATCACATCTTAGCATGTAGGCATTTATTTAAATAAAACGTAAGAGCCTATGTTATTTCCAGCATATCTTAGTTTTCTTCGTAGTCGATCTTATGGGGCGAGTATTTTTATCTTTGTGATTTTGTTTGCCACTGCATACAAAGATGGTGTTTGAACCTTTTTTTTTTTTGGTAAATATTATTCCTTAAGCACCAGACTTCCTCGTCATTAGGACAGTTAGGAACGATCTGGGCTTCTTCTAAACGTTAATTTGGTTACGAAATTTCACTGTTGATTTAGTTTCCTATGTGCTTGGTACCTTTGCTTATCAGTTGGCTAACGGGAAGATCAATATATATGAAACTGAAGCAGTAAAAATGTCGAAATACATTCTTAAAATAGAGGAAGAAAATCGATCGACGTTGAGAAATAACAAGATGATGACGATGATAATAATATGACAAAGTTAAGTTAATTTATCACGAAAATGATTGTCAAGTTCACATTGTCCACCACCATATACCCATCCACAGCAAACCTCCCGTCCAACAAGACTATTGAACGAGGGTAAGTTGTGGGATCGGCTGGCTGGTGCATTAACCCAACAATAGTTATCCCACTTATCGGATAACTACATATTGATGAGGCAAACTAACTATAGCATGGTTGGTAAACACTTCCTTCCTTTGAAGGAGATGTCCGAGGTTTGAATCTTATTTGTTAGGAGTGAGAAGAAACTTTTGTTAATTGCAAGGTACACTAGAATTAGAGCAGAGAAAAGCGAGCCTACTTTTCGTCTAACTTTATGTCTCCCATGTGGGAACATGGTGTTGGCCCTGGAAAAAAAGAAAAGAAAAGAAATAAAGGGAAAAAAAAAAAACGGCACCATCCCCAACGAGGAAAGTGCTTCCTTCACACCCTCGTTCCCCTTTTTCATATGCGCGCTGCCCTACACTTTTCGTTCCAAATCTCTATTGACAAGATGGTGACTCTACATTGATAAATGAATCTCACATATTTGAGAAATACATATGCATAAAGGTGCATAAGCAAACTCAACTTGAGAATATTCAAACAAGATAACGTTGGTTGGAAGGACCGGATCCTTGGGAAAAAAAAAATACAGATCCTACAGCCCAACCAAGATACATCATCACCAATCAAATAGAGCTCGACTGTCGTTGACTGCCTTAAAAAAAAAAAAAAATTAAACAAGGGTGTCACCGATTTCGATCGACTCTAACACAATATTAACGAGAACAAGTTGTGGGGACATCCAACATGCAAAATGCAAACCATATGTTTAGAGAACTGCACTTTTTGGAAAACGAAGTTGTTTTCAGAAAAGACGTTTACCCAATATGTTTTACAAGCTGTAATTTCACCAGGCAGAAATGAGCATTAAGATAAAAGTTCATGTGCCACCACTTGAATTAGACCAGCCCACCAAGCCCAGCCCAAGCCCATAAGTATTAAGACTGACGTGGACCAAAAGTTTAACCCCTTTATTAAATGAGTCAAGGCTGTCAACCCATGCCCAATCCAAGAGCCCTGCTCGTTTAAATTTTGTATAATATATATAGGTATAATGTATGTATACATGGTAGATGAAAGTAATTTTCTTGCATGCCTAGAAAACTAAAATCCATGAATATCTTTGTAAAAGAGCACAACTAACATTTTGACCTTAACTCTACGAATATTTCAAGAATCTTTATTATATTGCTATAGCTACAAGTGTCCTAAATTGAAAATTTTATAACTTATTTATTCTACCGATATATAAAATATTTTTGTACTTATTTTCAGCTAGAATCAGCCTACACAAATCTTCTAATCCAATTATTTTTACCATTTTTATTTAACTCATACACTTTGTATTATGCCCAACTTCAACCTTCATTTTAAATAATAAATAAACAAAACCTCAACTCATTTACTTTGAACCGATCTCAGAGTTAGGCCAAATCTTACAAAAGAAAAGAGCTAACCCATGAGCCCACCTACTTAAATGAACTTGGACACGTCAAGGCCTTGCTTGGTCCTAAAGGGACTCCTACCTCGAACTATATATCACCCATAATATTTTCTTCAAAATCAAATATCATTAATTATAAGAAAATATGAAATAATACATGAAGTTTTGTGAAGTTTTGTGTAAGTTTACCGCGGTCCTTTCACAGAACATATAATCATATGCATATATGAATTGAATAACAATACACATGGGAAATTAAAACACATTTAGAATAAATTTTGATGTGACGAAATTCACAAGCGCAAAATGGTATGATCATTCGTGATACAAAAGAGAGATATGCTAAGACGACTATGATCTCACTAGTTTCAAACAACCCCACTTTAATGGGACTCGCCAAAAGGTGCAACTGCTGAATAATAGCTCATATCTCGTAATCAGATTATTTCGCGGCACTCATTTGCCATACGTTAGCATGAAAGAACTTGTTGTCCAACATCTTAATTAAAAATACAATATTGCCAAAATTTCCATTACTAAAATGAAGACACTTCTGAAGTAAAAAGAACCAAATGTAGCCTATCAAAGTTCACATAAATAGATTTCCCCACACCATGTCATGAGGTAGGCCCTTGTGGAGAAAACTGGGATTATGTCCGTTCAAACATCCTCTGGAAAAGAAAACGTCCAACTTAGGTGCATCAAGAATAGTAGAGGCTATGAATCTGGTATTCAGAAAAAAAAGGCTCCCTTAGTCATTTCACATGTCATCATTACCAGCTGATTAACACACAACACAAACAACCACAAAAAGCAAGTAATCAGTATGCTGATCAATGATTTGTAGGGGCATAGAAGTAAAATGCAGTGGATGCCAGAATCTAAACTCGAGAGTCAAAAAATCATAAAACATTAGAGCACATAATGTCACTACCGTGGAAGGTAATTTCCACAACTTCAGTTACCCTTACATTGCTACTCTAAATGTCCTTGTAAACTTGACTTTTAACCTCATCATGTCAAAATACCACGAATAATTTCCACAGAGCATCCTTATCCAACTATATGTATGCTTCCACATTTCCATCATTGAAATTTTAGCCTATTTCAGCCATGTTTTATAATACATGGGAGTTAAATGTGGTCCACCATGCAAACTCTAGATTCAAGCAGCATTTTCCTTTCTTTTCCCTCTGAAGAACGCGTCTCCAGATATAGTCTTGACTCTTTTGAGCATATGAGACGATACATTCTCTTCAACTTGGTCATTGCCCATCAAGCATGAGATGCAAACCTAGTTGGCAACATGAGCCCACTTATGATGGTATGCGTGGAACCTGGTCATTACACCTAAGTATGCGTGGTTCTTGATATACATTTCCCATGGGAAGACTAGTCTGGTTGGGGGCAACCGCAGGGCAGGCAATGTGTCTTTTCCTTATCGATCCCAACACCCACCCCCCCCTGCACAACACACACAAACAAAAATAATGACGAAAAGTACTCCTTAGAGTAAAAACATGGTCTTGTTATTACTCTAAACCAGTGTTACATGTGGTTCTTATACATTGACATTGTACAGTCTCAATGATACAAACAGGAAGGGATGTAGGATCTAAGAAAATGGAGCTTGGTAGAACCCATTTGAAGAAATCATCTGCAAATCCTCTCCCTTATACATTGTTGATCTGCTCATGTTGTACATAGTGTAAGACCCCTAAATTAAGCCTAGTTCAACTTGCAATTCCAGTTATGCTACAACAGTCGTGTTTCCCTTTCAAGTTTCTATTTCCAAAATCGACCATTCTTTATGTGCTCTTTGATTCTGATCTCATGTCATCCTCATCTATATAAAATCAGGTTCAAATTTGTCTGTTCCTCATGATTTCATGCTGGTCTTCCTCCATTTATTCATGAGTGTACCTTTCAAGTTGGATTCTGCAAGCCACTCATTACAGAAAGCTCAGTTGTTTCCTTACTCCATAGTGATAGTTTCTCGGAGTTTGTTGATGGCTAGCTTAATTTCTTCATCAAAGCATGAACTCAAGGTTGTAGTTTGATATTGTTGTTCTTGAAGGGAAACTGTCTTGTATATTGCAAGGATAAATAAGCTAGTTGTTATCTACTATAACAGAGACAATTGGGCTGAAGACTTCCAATTTAACCTCTTATTATGTTACCTTTTCTACAGAAGTACATTTACACTCAAACTAAAGTGCACACTTTTTCAATGTAAAATAGAGTTGAGCACACTAAGAAAGGTAACCTGTCCTGCTGGTCATGACCACTGCCAAAAAGTGAACCTGAAGATTCATGTTGAACTTAAGAAGATGCATATTTATATTGGGTGCCCTTTTGTCGTGCAACCCATGGCCCATTCCTCCAATTTGTCTAAGATGCATGGTGCAAATTGATGATTCAATCCTCATACTTGACACTGCAGCTGAGAACATTCAATCAACTCCTCCCCCTGACAGAAAGATGGCTGATCCAAAAACTTGTGTACAAGGGGTTCAGAATTTTGGACAAATGGAAGAGAACAACTTTGCTTCTTAAAAACATTGAAGCCTGACCATACCATGCGACATGAAAGCAAGTAATGCCAGTTGGTCAAGTGGTATTAAGCATCCTAGGAGGGATGCAAAGAGAGGTCATCTACATCTCGACCATTCCTTATGGAGTAGACCCCGCATTCAATCAATCATTTCCTGGGACCAGGGAATGGGATGATCCTAGCAACCGCTGGCTGGCCAGCCACACCATGATTGTGGCTGGAGCAGCACTTCTAGAAAAGCCAGATTGCTTGGTTGCATCCAGCAAAGGGTAAAAAGGGCAGCCCCCTGTTGAGTTGGCAAAAAAAAGTTGGTTTGAGGCAATTAAAAAGAAGATGTGGAGATAGGTCAAGGTGCAACATAATTAAGAGAATCATTCCATTTAAGATGAGAGAACCTAGGAAGGTGCTTACATCAAGAATACTTAAGTCCTAGCTATTCTCAATGTTCAAGGAGTTGATGTGATTCTAAAATTGTTTCTCTTAAAACCATTTTCACTTGCTTTGCCTATGACGAAGTAATTGGTATATTAGAGTTATTATTATTTGCATATGGGCAATGCATCCCGACAATCAATCCAACCTGGATATTAATGTTAATCAGGTCGTTAGAGGTGTTGTAAATCCTTCTGAAAGAGGTCATTTTTGAGGCAATTCTCAAGATTCACGGCAGTTCAATCAGAGAGGACAATCTGCTTTCAATGATCCTGATGTTAAACAGGGAACCCCCTTTATGTCTGGACCTGTTACGTCTATACGGTGTCAGATGTGTAGGCAAGTGACTAGCACTGTTTTGCCTTGTTACGAGAGATACACTTGTTATTCTCCACATCATTCTCCTCAATGAAGCAGCCTCTTCTTCCTATAACAAATTACCACATCCAATTTCTGGGGTAACACATCATGACACCAGTAAGACAGCCAATTTTTCATTTCCTTTGAAAAGAAGACAGCCAATCTTGAAATTAGATCCGAGTATTCTGGTGCAGATGAATTCAAATTTGGAAATGGTGAAAGTTCTGTAGTAAGTATGTTGGTATAAGTGCTGTTCCACATTCTTTTCAGGTTTTACATCTCCATGGTATTTTACATGTACTTAAGTGAAAGAGATGATTCTTGTTTCTTTGAGCTTTATCCTAATTTCTTGTTCGTAAAGGACATAGCAATGCACAAGGTGCTTCTGCAAGAAGAAGCTAGAAAAGAGTTGTATTACATCTGTCTTCCAAAGTTTTCATCTCTCCAGCATAGGAGGGCCCAGGCCATTTCTCATCAATTCTATTTTCATTATGCCACTAAAGATACATCTACCACATGCCATATCCATTTGGAACATGTTAATGAGAAGACACTTCTGAAGCTTCTCTCTCACCTTGGCATTCATGTACTAGGAGATACATATAAACTGTCACGTGATGCTTATCTGCATGTAAAGAATTTTTCTTTGAAAGGCATCTGCAAGTCAAGATGAATAGATGAACTCTTCTTTAACTAGTATAGTTAGCTTTAAACCCTTTTCACTTGGCATTAATTATGTCTGGACTTCATTAGCACAATCATTTGATGGGTATAGGTACCTTACCTATCTTCATTGATGGCTACACAAAATATACTTGGGCTTTTCCTATTGCACTTAAATCTGATATTGTTTCTTCAGTTTCATTCTTATGTGGAACCCAATTTAATAAGAATGTGAAGGCTCTTTACAGTCATTGGAGATGAGTGCAAAGAGCTGCATCAATGGCTAAAGTCATAAGAAATCACTATAGCATATGAGAACCTTGTACTCCTGACCAGAATGGTGCAGCCAACAGGAAAAACGGATGAAATGGCACTGGCCCTTTTGTTTCATGAGAAAGTTCAATTTTGGCCCCATGCATTCGTATCAGTTGCTCCTATTGTCAACAAACTGCCTTCTCTAAGGTATCCAACAATCTATATCCACACGAACAACTTTCAGACTCTCTTCCAAACTAAGATTACTTCAGAACTTCCAGTTGAGCAGCTTATCTGCTACAGAGTTCATGAAATAAACATCAATTTCAACCAAGATCAACTTAACATGTTTTTCTTAGTTATTCTCCATTTCATACAGTTTCTATATTTGCTACTTCATAAAGTCCCTATCATGTTTATATGATGAGTCATCATTTCCTTTAGCTGCAATAAAGTAAGCCAAAGAGACCCTGAACCATGTTCAAGGACCATCTACAGTTCTCCCCATACTTGTGGATTATGAAATCCCAGAAAAGAAACTTCACCTTCTTCCATTGCCAAGAGCAGCTTTCTTTTGTCCACACCTCACCACATTCAAGATATGCTATGGTGTTATCTGATGTTAGTTGCCACTAACCTTCAACCTCATGCCAAGAGCTTACTTGAGCACATCATATGATTAAAAGGTCCATCCACAGTATCTCTAAAAAAATCTAGTGCCATATCCAAAGCTCAGAAAGTCCATAAGTAGTATGCAGTTGAACGGGTCACCACATAGTGAGTACTCGGTATGCGTGGGAGTACGCCAGCGAGTATGCGTTTTCACATTTTTAAACTAAAAATATAAAATAATTAAATTTTAATGCTAATTAAACAAAAACATTGATTATGCTTTGTTTGGACGTGGGCTAAAGTTTACCCCACGTGGATAGGATAACTCGTGGGATAGGAAAAATTTATTCCACACAAGCAGATCTCTATACAGTTTGATTTGATCACTCGTGTTAGTAATGTTTACTACACCCACCTCCATGTAATCGTCACTTGCGCCATCCTTATATACAGCGGTACCCACTAAAAATACGATTTCATCACTATACATCGTACTATTCATTTTACTCATGACACGTCAGTTATCCCACCCACTTACCCTACATCCAAACGAAGCCTCAAGTACTAAAACCAAACTATACGTTCCTGAAACAATGTAAAAGTGAAATCGTGTGACATGATAAATATTGTCCTAAAGAAAAACTAGTCATTATATGGTCCATTAAAAATGTGGCCGAGTATTTGGCCTTATATGTAAAATACTTGACCGAAAAGGCATTTTGTTCACATGTGAGGCCGGATATCAATATGCAGTGCGGACCCCTTTCTACATAAGAGCACTTGGCCATCTTCTCGGTTTAGGAGGCCAACTTTGTGAACCTTGGCCACACCACACTACATCCACTACCACAATGTCTTACTTACAGCAAATGCTGAATGAAGCCTACTTATACCATGGCCTGTAACGATCTCAATTGGATTGCAACGATGAAGGAACTTAGTGCACTTCCCAAGAGTGGCACCTGGGCATTAGTTTCAAGAACTCCTCAAAAATGTAAAAGAAAAAAGAAAAATAAAAATGCTATGCCATTGGAAAAATAAAAGGGTTTCCAAGATCAAAAGTTTTCTTAATGGTAAAATTGACCAGTACAAAGCTTAATTCGCAGCTAAAGGTTTAACTGAAGTGTAGGCCAAGACTACTTCTGTAGTTTCGTATGCTTGTCGTGAGGGACAGATGGTTCATGAAGCAAACAGACATTCATAACACTTTTTGTACATCGTATGTTCGTTGAAGATAAACTTAAGGCCTTATGCACAAGGTTGATTCTAACCATGTATGCAACCTACAGAAGTCTTTATGTGTCCTGAAGCAAGCTTTGTAAGCATGGTTTCAAAAGTTGAGTATTGGTTCTTCACAATGGTTGCATAGAATCAAAAACTGATCCTTCTCTAAAGAAGCAAGCATTGCAAGCATGGTTCCAAAAGTCGAGTATTTGTTCTTCTCAATGATTATGTGGATTCAGAAATTGCTCCTTCGCTTTTCTTTTTAAGGGAAAACAAATCTCTATTTTCCCATATATGTAGACAATGCTCTAATCAGCTCTTCATATTCGACCACAAAGATATAATGTCAGCATTGCATCATGAGTTTTTGGCCGGTGTATCTTATTTTTCTTGGTGTAGAAATGATTGGAACTTCCTATGGTGTTTATCTTTAACATACCTAATGGAGCTATTACAAAAGCATAAGATGGATGGTGCCAAGTATGCAAAACTCCAATTGTAATTTTGCAGAATGAAGAAAGATAGTGGTACCAAACTGATAAATCCTTCATCTTATTATGAATTTGTTTTTGAAAAGGAAAAGGGGTGGTTATCCTTGTGATAAACCCCAAAATATATATTAAAAATGGCCTTGGGGCCAGCGGGTTACAAGAGATTACATGAACAACAGCTCATTTATAAGGCCTGAAATAAGTTTCACAGTTATCAAACTTTCACAGTTGATATGCTATTGTTACTCATTTTGAGGCATTGAGATGGTTGCTTCCTTATTTGAAAGGTACTCTTGGGTTTGGGTTTTCCTCAGACACAGCAGTAGGCCTGAAAATTTTATCTCTACAATGCTGACAGGGCAAGATGCCTTGACAAAGCAGTCAAATTCTAGTTGCATTATCTTCCTTGCTTGCAGCCTCGCACTCCCGCTAGTTGCTACTCTAAGTATCAAAGTTTGAACTAGTGTAGCGATATTTCATTCAGAAGCTAAAATCATCCAGCTTCAATCCATTTTTCAGAAGAGCATCCAGCTTTGATCTTTGCTAAAAAAGATTCGTTTTACTCTTCCTAAATTTCACACTCGCTTTTGTGATAATGCTGGACTCATTTACAAAAAAAAAAAAAAACACTAATTTCATTTTCCCTTCAAGGACGAAAGACATGAAGATGGATTTTCAGTTTGTCTGGGATATGATTTCTAACAAGGAGCTTCAGATTCAAATTGACTCCACCAAAAATCAACTTGCTGATGGATTATAAAGCCCCTCTGACTTTTATCACAGTTTGAGCAACTCGCTCACAAATTGAAGCTCCTGAAGAGACCATCATTTGGAAGGGGGTATTGACCATTATGTATATCATTAAAGGGGGGAAGCATCTCCTATGTACTGTAAAGCATTGTACAATGTGATGAAAATAAAATTGGAACTCACATGACATGCATGTGTCTTCGATCAGGTCTTGGGAAATCAAACCTGAGACACCAGGATATGTCTTCTACTTAGCTACTAGTTTAGCTAAATTAAGACTGAGAAGATCTGTATTCGTTTAATAAACCTACCTTACCAAGGCATCAAGTAATGGCTTTCTGCTCAGTGATAAGTTGCCTTAAAGAGTGTCACTTATTATCTTGTCAACGGGCATCATGTTATGGTTTTCTGCTCGCTGATTGGTCACACTACTGACTAACTTTTTAATCATGAGGTCAACATCCAAATTATGCCCATAAAAAGAATATCTCATATGTATTGAGAGAAACGCTCCTCTACCTGAGTAAAGGGTGGAATTCTTGCATCAACATTACCAAGCAGTGTCCTCTCTACAATAGGAGAAGGTCATATTACCCAATTTAAAAGCCAAATTACCCAGCACCCTCTTTGTTGTAGGAGAAAAGTCACCTATTGGGCAATCCTACATTATGGGTCAAAGGCCAACATCCTGTAGTAACAGGTTAGCTTACTAATCTAATTTAATTTTTCCATGGCGAAGTCACCATTATCTCTCTTCTTGCAAGGTCAAGAAAAGAACGTGTCTTTTAAGTTTTAAATAAACAAATCCTCAACTAAACGAATTGTTTACAGTTAACAAATAAAAAATTAAAAATTTTAAAAAAAGCTCGCCTCTTTTCCGCAGAAACTTACAGAACCTCATCCAGAAACCCCAACATTACCCATCAAAGATTGAAACTTTACAGCCAGGTGAAGAGAGGTTCCCATACCTTTGGAGAGCCACCCGTAGCCACTCCGGGAGAGATCGAGCATCGAGGTCATGACGGCGGCGGCCGTGGCGCTGTGCCTCGGCACGAGAGTCTCCACGCACGCGCCCAATTCCACCGGACACCTACAGGGACAAGTCGGCTCGTCAGAACCCTAATTCTTAGAGGTAAGGCGGTAAAACCCTAGAAATGGAATAGAGGAGGAGGAGGCGGAGGAAGAGTACCTGAGGAGGCGAGAGGTGGAGGAGGACGGTCTCATTCTTCGAAGCCTCCGGAGCGGAGACGGCGAGAGTCCGGCGGCTCTCGCCGCGGTGGCGGCGCGGAGTGGAGCTGAGCAGCGTCGGAGCGCCGCCCTGGCTGTCGCTGCGGCCATGGACTATGGACTTAAGGTTCTGCCCCACCCTGTAGTTGCATAAGAGGGAAACTTTCTACATACACGATTTGTGAACACAGCATTGGGCTCCCTCACATGTTACCATCTAGGATTATATCTAAAGCCTAATCAAGTTAACAGTGTTCAATACTAATTAATTTTTAGCAAGATTCTACTATAAATTTGATTGAGAAAAAATTAATAACAAAAATGACGTAAGAATTCATTTCGAAAATCAAAGTCAATACATCATAATTTTTAATAGATGAAAAATTAAAAATATCAATTGAAAATCAAAATATAATACACATTTCAAAATATAACATGTGATGTATCTAATTAAATATTAATATAATTATATATTATTTCATACCCTTATAGAAATATATTAAATATTGATCTATAATAAAAGAATATAAGATAATGAGGTCAATGGTAAAAATAAAATTTAAAATGAATGCATGTACTAAATATTATGTAAAAAATTAAAATAATTAAAATATAAAAGGAAAGAGGAGAGAGAGGCAAGAAACAAAAAAGAAAAAAAAAGAGAAATAATCATTGTGCATAATGCATGCAGTTAAAATTACAAGAAAAAAGAAACCCAAAGAGCCACTTGGGCAATTAATAGTCAAATTTATGACCTTAAGATTCTATGACTTTTACGCAATATCAGTTTTATATTTGAATAGTTAGTTAAATAATAACTAATCATTCCAAAGAAATAAATACATAGTATATACTAAAGTAACACACTGACTAAATCTCATACACCTTTTTAATATATATCTTGAAGTGAAGCTTTTTTTTAGGTCTCCAGAACAATCATTCGTTAGCATGACTCGAACTTGGTTGGTAAGAAAAATTCGTTTGGTATAACTCTTCCAAGTCAACGAGAATTAGCCAGAGATTAGCTCTTCCACCTCCCCCCTTGATTGAGGCTAGAATAAATAGATTAATACTCGATTCCTACCCTTACCTCCATTCAAATAGAAAAAATGCAACATCTTCAACTTGCCATCCTAACTCCCTTTCAAATGCCAAACAAGGAAGACCCATCCCTTATTCTACTCCCCAAAAAACTTACTCCAGTATGGCTCTTCATCGCCCCCAAACAGACTCTTGGATTTCAACTCATTAACATTATTGAGCCAAGCTAAAATGAGCTTGCTAACTCGATTTCCTAGCTCATTTAGTTTTTATGTAAAATATTAATGTATATATTTGTAGATATTGTGGAGTTAAAAATAAAATCATGAAAACTCAATGGTCGAAGCATAAAATTCCACCTTAAATAATACCAATTTACGTGAAAAAGAAGAAAAAAAAGAAAATGTCAAGTATGATTTGTTTAAGTGATAGATGAGCACATTTTACTCATGAGACGATCAAAAGAGTGAGTTAAATGATGTGAATCAATGAATTCATTTGACTCACAAGCTTAACTCAAGCTCAAATGAGTTAAACTTGAGCTAACTTTTCAAACCTTGGTCAAGCTCAAACTTAAGCTTGAGCCCAGTCAAGCTTGTTTAGCTTGAGCTCAAGCTAGTCTTGACTCAGCTCATGTGGCTCAATATCCAAACCAATCTACAACATTGAACTTGGATTAGTTAAATCCTCAATGTAATTAGATTTGAGTAGCATCTTTTTAACTGCATAAAACTACTATATTAGAAAGAATCAATAATTAAGTAGCCACTTTCCAAAAAAGAAAAAAAATGCATTAGTAGCTGTAATTACATATAGAACATGGGAAAGCTTGAGGTAAGCCTTATCAAAACAATTTGTAGCTTAGCATTACAAATTAATGGGAAAATGACCCTTTAAACCATCAAATCCCATTTACCATTGCCAGATCTTGCAGTAGATATGTTTTATTAGATAACTTTAATGTGATTCTCCAAGTTCCCTTCCCAAGCATGCCTCTAGGTCTCTTTTATTAGATATCCTTTGAATAATGCCTCGGAATTGCATTAAGGTCATTTCTTGTTAAATGATGCTCAAAGTTCCCTTTTGAACCTGGTGGTACACTCAGAAGGATTCGAGCCTTACATCCCACTTGTGAGGTATATGGTATCCACTTTGTCTTACTGGTGGTTTTTTTCTCAATACCTAGTTATACACATTGGCATCTCTTGCGAGTAGGAGTTGTGGATGAGCTAGAGAATTTTCTCATTAGCAACGGCTTGTGAAGACCGCAAACCCAATCAAGGCACAATACCGCAGAATGTGTATATTGAATCATCCAATAGTTTGAGCACTCATCACGAAGCACTTTTGGGGAGATGAAGTTATTGGCAACTATTAAGCGTTATGGGCTTTGAGTTTCTGATGTGGTAATATCTTCTAGGGATATGGGATTTCATATTCTCTCCACTTTAGATCACAAGGTCTTTGTTGTGGTTGAACTAGGTTCCCTCCCACAATTATAGTGGTTGATTTACCCCTAGAGTAGCCCTTTGCTATTAGTTAGTGGTGGATCCTTTTCTTCCATGGTATTTTTCTCCTATTAGAGGATTTTTATTTTTTTCAATATCATTATATAACTTCCTAGTTTCACATAATATTTTGATTTCTAATTAATATATTTTAATTTTTAACTAATGTATTTTAATTTTCAATTGATATATTTCACTTTTTTTTAAAATAGAAACATAATAAGATTATATGTTGCAACATACATTTTTCCATTCATGTGTTACGACTCGATCCTAGATCCCTATAGGATCCGAGACCGGCTCACCTCGACTAATCCCAAGACCTAATCGTCCAACGAGAAATAACCAAAAGCATGAAATAATTCACATCCACACAAGCAATGTAACTAAGCAGAAAGAAAACAAGTGATAGTATAAGAACAGAACGAAAGTCTATCCATATCATAGGCCATCACAACTATGATAGAACGAAGTACAACGGAAAAGTAACTGAAACAGTATTATATAGAACAAAAATACTCACTACTACAACAGAAGCTAGGGAAAACAGTAAGAAACGCAGCTAAGGCTGGGCTTGACTGAGTCAGTCGAGCCCAGCTCCATCCGCAGCCAGTGGTGCTAGCTGCTCAATTCCCTGACCTGAACAAGGTTATAAAATTTTTGGAGTCAGCGAACGCTGAGTAGAGTGGTAATTTAACCAATTACATGTAATTAAGACAGGTAATTAATTAATGTAATTAATAAATTATCCATTTTCATTTAGTTCAACCAAGTACTTCTAATTTGTTGCTCATTTATTCACTTAAATCATTTCTTGATCTGGTCTGTTCCTCACAGGAACGATCTTGATTGTAGTTTTTTTCATGATGTAGGAGGTACACGTGGTGCTCTCCTGGATGGAAGAGTCTCCCGTGGTAGTCTTACACCCAGTCAACTACCCCGAGGTCAATGTCGCGACGTAGAGGTGACTATGACACGCATGATAAGCGTGCAGGTAGCTATCCTGTACTGGCACGCGATCAGTCATTTCCGCTAATGGGTATGCCTAAAGGTACGGCACGGAACAGTATAGGGCCTTGCCTTCTCAGAACAGGGCTCTCGCCCCTCAGAACAGAACAAAACAGGGGTCTCACCCCTCCACAGTTCGCGTACCCTTATCCAACTATCCTGGTTTGCCCAATGGGCCTAGCAAGAGTCGGTGTAGGGCGGCTAGTCCTAACCTCGGGCCCCCTAGGGCGGCTAGTTCCCTCCCTACACTAAGTAGCTCACCTCGGTACCACGTATATGAGGGCCAAATAGAGTTGGTGTAGAGTGTCTAGGCCTAACCCCGGGGCTCATCCCAACGGCCGGCTAGTACCCCTCTACACTAAAGGGATAGTGGCTCTCTTTGGTACCGCGTACACAAGGGCCAGCTCACTTCTCGTCTACAGGAGTTTTCCTCCTAATTCACCGTAGGGTTCATGCTAGTATTCCTTTCGTTTCATATTCCAATTTTCAGATCTCTTTATTTACATTTCCGTTTCCATTCTTTAAAACAAGCAGCTCGTGATTTTCTAACTAACAAGGCATCATATTAAGCAACCAGTGCATTTGCTAGCATTTAAAGCTTTTACAGGCATCTCAAGTAAATAGTGTAGCTCAACCATACTCATATGTTTCTACCCTAGGGTTCATTCTCATCCTAGTGTTCTACATGGTATACAATATAGCTCAAACTAGACTCATCTATTTCTGCCCTAGGGTTCATTCTCATCCTAGGGTTCATTCAAGTTATTCTAAGCATGCAGTTCATTTATTTAAATCATAATATTAATATAAACCACTCTACCGGCAAACACTGGAGGAATGGGGGCTTGGATCATAGATCTCGTCGCCTCTGCAGCTCCCATGTAGTCGACTGGCTGGAGACCTATACAATTAATCAACCACATCAAACGAGTCCAAAACAGTATACAAGTAACACTAACTCATAGAGAAACTTAAGCTAAAAATAATGGTAGTTCATTTGCGAAAATCTGATTCTGTTTGGGCCCTAAACGGGCCAAAAACACTCACACTGTCTAAAATTAGACGTCTGGGTCTAGTCCCAGATGTCTTAAAAGACGTCAAAACTCATCCTGGGTTTCCTGCAACTACCTCGAACATCCGGACCCTTCCGCGATCATCTGAGGTGAGTTCCAGACAGACTCTCCTTTCGGTCGTCTGGAGGTACGGTCAGACGTTTGGCGACGTGTCCAGACGTTCCAAAGCACCTTGAAGGGCGCACCCTGCACCTTTCTAATGTTTTGCTTCTGCGTACACATGCGTAGAGCAAAATAAGGCTGGACCAAAATCCCTGCGGTAAGGCTTGCATGGCCGTAAACAGCACAAAAACACGTACCTTAGCACTGAGCATGCTTTCAGACGTCCAGCTTCAGCTTCGGACGTCCTTCTGTTATTCCAGACGTCTGATACTGGAAAATATCTAGTACACATAACCTCCGCGAGCCTTCTTCTTCATGCGGAACACCTCCATGCCGCCTGCAGCTGCGACACCGGCAACTTCAGGAGGCTGGGAAGCCTACCTTTGCGAGCTCCTCCGAGTTCCCGTGGGTCCCTCGCGAGCTCCTCTTCTCGAGCTCCTCCCACGCTCCCGTTGTGCTCTCCTCCTCCTTCACGTCCCGTCTCTCTCTCTTCTTCCTCTCCTCTTGCCGCACTGGAAGGAAGGGAGGAAGGCGGTGGTTGGCAGGAGGGAAGAATGGAGGTGGTGGCTGGTGGAGATGGGGAGAGTGGCGTAGGTGAGGGGGGTTAAATAGGAGAGGGTTAGGGTTTGGGGTGAGGAGAGAGAGGTGAGTGCACGTGCAGCGCGCACGTAGAAAAGAAAGAAGGTACGGTTCTTCTACTTTCATACGTCCAACCCTCCATCCAGACATCTGGACAGATGTCTGACGGCTCATCCAGACGTCTTAAACAACCCAAAAGGCAACGGGTCATTTCAACATAACAAACTTAAAGGAAGTTTCATCCCCGAAACTTGAGCCAAGTAGGGTGCGGAAATGTAGCGTAAAAGCGCATAACAAACTTAAAGAAGATCAAAGTAAATATGAAAAGACATACCCTCAAAAAGCTCTAGATACTGTTCTCGCATTGCCGCCTCAGGCTCCCAAGTGGCCTCCTCGTATCGCTGGCTTCTCCATAGGACTTTCACCAGTGATACCTGCTTCCGTCTCAGACTCCGAACGGCTTTGTCTAATATTTGGACTGGTCTCTCGGGATAGGTCAGGTCGTCTCCCACCTCGACACTCTCGTGGCTCATAACGTGGTTGGAATCGGCGATGTACTTCTTGAAGTTGGATACGTAGAACACGTCGTGCACTCCAGAGAGTTGGGGAGGAAGGGCAAGCCGGTAAGCAACGGGTCCAACCCGCTCCTAATCCTCAAAGGATCTCACAAACCTCAGCGCAAGCTTCCCTTTCACCCCAAAATGTTGCAAGACCTTCCTGGGCGAAACACAGAGAAAGGCGTGATCCCTAACCTCGAACTGTACCTCCCTACACTTCCTATCGGCATAGCTCTTCTGTTTGCTCCTGATAGTGCGAAGTCGCCTGTGAATTTACTCTATCACCTAGTGACTCTGCTGGATCAGCCTGGGGCCAACCTCCCACTTGGTCCCTGTTATGAACGCGCGGCTTCAGAAGACTTTTAAGACGTCTGAGAGGTGGCCCAGACGTCGGACCAGACGTCTGGAACCCCTTCCATACATCTGGGATTCGATTTTTTTTTGACACGCGCGGTTTCGTCTGCGCGCCTGAGCGCACAGACCTGCAAGTGCATCTCTCTCTCTCTTTTTGCCTCTCTCCTGCGGCCGCAAGCGCTGCTCCCTGTCCCGCTCTCTCTCTCCTCCCCACGAGGCTTTAAAAAGCCTCGCCCTCTCCCTCACTCCCACCACCTCCACTTCTCCTTCTTCTTCCAACGAGTGCGAGCGCGAGCGAGCGGTGGCAGTGGCAGCCGCGGCGAGTGTGGGAGGAGGTGCTGCGAGAGAAGAGGAGGCGCTCGGCCGTGAGGGCGAGCTTGCCGGGTCTGCTAGGCCCGGCCGGCGGGGGGAGTAGCAGATGCGGGGTGACGCGGGAGGCCTGCTGCAGCTCGGGCAGCAGGCGGACGAGACGCGGCGCAGCCGTGCGTCGCGGGCGGAGGACGAGTCGCGCTCTGATTCTGGAAGTTTTTCCAGAATCAGACGTCTGGGATTCCAACCAGACGACAGGGAAGACGTCTGGAGGACTGTCCAGACGTCTGGTAAGTAAGTTATTTTTTTCGTACCTTCTTCCTTTCCTTCGACCGTCCGTACTGAGCACGAGGATGGGTACGCGCAGGTTCTGAGATTCGCATCCAACGCGAATCAAACGTCTGGCTGAAGTGCCAGACGATGGGAGCGACTTCCAAACGTCCGGGGTGACCATCGGACGTTTGGGAACTAGGCCAGACGCCCCCGCAGGCTTTTGGACGTCTGAGAGACCACGCAGAGCAAAGGTAACCTCTGATCCACTTTTTAAGACGTCTGGAAGAAGTTCCAGACGTCTGATTTTGCACTGTTTCATCTTTTTCGACCAGTTTAGGGCCCGTTCGGAGTCCGTTTTCCGCGTTTTGAGTTACGTGCTTTTCGGGATTAAATCCTCTACCCGTTTACAGTAGCTATATACTGTTTTGAGAAACTCCTTGTGTTGATCCTTGTGATAGGACCCCGTTCCGTTGCAGTCTCGGGGGTTGCGGAAGCACGCGGGATTTCCGACCACGCCCCCAGTACTCCTGTTGTAACCGGTAGAGTGGCTTTTAAGTTTACTAGTATAATCTGTTAAATTATGGAACCATAAATAGAACCTAGGACATTGCATGAATCCTAGGAATGAGAAATAGATTGAATGATAGATCCTAGGTGTTGCATGAATCCTAGGGCTGGAAAACTAGATTGTATGATAGATCCTAGGATATGGCATGAATCCTAGGACGGGAAAACTAGTGGAATGTATGAATACTGCAGTCTTGGAAAATGTGGAAAGGAAATAATAGCTACCTGTAAATTGGTTTAACAGCTGCCTGTTATGAATAAATGAGCATGTCTGAGAATATGGGATGTATGGATGTGAAATTGGAAAGGTGAAACCTGAATGTGCTGAGTTAAAAGAACTGGAACCCTACAGGGAATTAGGAGTGGAACTCCTGGAAATAGAAAGGAATGGAACTGAGAAAGAAAGATGTGGTAGTGTGCTGTCTCTTGGGTACATAGTACCAAGGGAAGTACCTGTACCTGTTTAGTGCAGAGCGGAGCCAGCCGCCCTAGGGACCCGGGGTTAGGACTGGCCACTTTGTACCGATTTGCTGGCCCTCGTGTACGTAGTACCGAGGAGAGCTACTAGTGTAGGGAGGTACTAGCTACCCCACGGGCCCCGGGATTCTGCTAGCCTCCTACACCGACTTGTTAGGCCCAGTGGGCAAACCAGGGTAGTCAGGCGAGGGTGCGCGGACTGTGGAGGGGCAAGGCTCCTGTTTGGTTACTGTGGAGGGATTGGACCCCTGTTACTGAGAGGGCTCTGCCCTGTACTGGTTCCGTGCTGTGCTTTGGGCGCACCCGTTAACGGAAATGACTGACCGCGTGCCAGTGCGGGTTAGCTACCTGTGCGTTTATCGTGCGTGCCGTAGTCACCGTTACACCTGTCCGTGACCTTGGGGTGGTTGACTAAGAGTAGGATCACCACGGGGGACTCTCCCGGCCAGGAGAGCACCACGTGCTACTTCTACTGTTCGGAAAAGACTGCAATCAAGATCGTTCCCACGAGGAACATTCGAGATCAAGTGAAGGATCTGAGAAATAGATAAATTTTGAAATAATAGAAAGACGTAAATAAAGGAAGAAAGAAAATTAAAACAGCTACTGTACACTTTACTGTTTCTTTAGTTTAACTACCACTCTACTCAGCGTTTTGCTGACGTGTTACACTCGTTACCTTTCAGGACCAGGTGTTGAGCAGCCAGGGTCAGCGGCTGCAGAGGACGCTGGGCCGAGTAGGGTCCAGTAGAGTTACCACTGTTCTCTTGTACCTCTTTTTGGTTCCACTGTAGTGAGTAGTTCTTGTTACCGCTGTACTTTTCTTTACCTGCAGTTCATATTATGTGATGAATGTTGTTCTACTGTTGTGGTGGTATATACTGTAGTGCTTTCTTTCCTTACTGCTGTATTTTCTTACTGTTAGTTATATTCACGCTGAATGTGGTTTATTTTACTGCTCTTTTAGTTACTTCCTCGTTGGACGACCAGGTCTTGGGATTAGTCGAGTCGGTCCGATTCTCGTGTCTCGTAGGGACTCAGGAATTGGGTCATTACAGTCCCCACCTCGACCCAACTCAAGGGTGCGGTACACCTCCGTCCGTACAGAGCCTCGTAGGGAGCCATGCCGATGCTCGAATGATAGCTGTTATTGTACGCAAACTCTGCCAGGGGTAAATGCTCCTCCCAAGAGCCTCTCCAGTCTAGTACACAAGTGCGTAGGAGGTCCTCGAGTGTCTGTATGGTACGCTCTGACTGCTCGTCGGTCTGGGGGTGGTATGCGGTGCTGAACCTCAAATGGGTCCCTAATGCCTGCTGAAACTCTACCCAGAATTGGAAAGTGAAATGAGTATCCCTGTCGGATACGATCTCGCGAGGGACTCCATGCAGACACACCACATCTTTGACGTATCTCTCTGCTAGCTGTACTGGCCCAAAAGTGACTCCAATTGGTAAGAACCGTGTCGTCTTCGTCAACCGGTCTACTATCACCCAAACTGCGTCGTGTCCCCGTTGCGTAACTAGTAAACCCACCACTAAGTCCATGGTGATGCTCTCACACTTTCATTTTGGCACAGGAAGTGGCTGTAACGGCTCTGCAGGCCTCTGGTGCTCAGCCTTCACCTGCTAGCATACCAAGCACTACTAGACAAACTCACCAACATCCCGCTTCATCCCACTCCACCAGAAGTCGCGTTGTAAATCATGGTACATCTTTGTATTTCCGGGATGTATGGTGAAATGGGACCCATGTGCCTCGGTCAGGAGCTCTCTCAACAACTCCTCGTCTCTAGGAATGCATAGGCGTCCCCTCATGCGGAGTATCTCGTCTGAGAAGGAAAAGTCTCCTGGGTCCCTGATGGGTAGGCCCGGATAGGTTGTTAATATGGGGATTTTATCGTTGAAATGTGTATAGTGGTTAACCTAATTCGGACCTAACCATCTCTTTACAAAATTTTTAACCTGGCCTAATTGATTTTATCTTGTCACTTTTAGGCCCAGAGTCGAACTCAGGGAAGTGGGGTTTAAGTCGAGTTTCTACGTTTTCCTTAAAACGCGTCTCTTCCGTTTGTTTATTCTATTTTTTGTGTTTTTTTCTTATTTAGATTTTTTTCTAGTAATCCTTGTCCTTGAGGCACACCCTCAAAATTGTGTCCTTGGCTTTTAGCCAAAACAGAGTTCCAAAACAAGTCTTGCTACTCGCAAGACGGGATACCTACAAGTCAAAGATTATCTTTTCTCTTTTATATACTTTTTTTTAAATCTTTTTACCAAGAGAGAAGCAAACAGACAGAAAGTAAATATAGTATGTATATATATATATTATATCTATAAAGGGGTGGGGGTGGAGGCGGCGATGGAGTGTAGCACTATGTCGAGTCAGTCGACGTCTAGAGAGACGCAACCAACACGACTAGGTGCCGCATGGAGTGTGGATGGAGGATAGATGATGTATGGGTCCACGCTTTTTGTACGCGTGTATCAGGGAATATCAGCAACTGGTGCAGATATTCCCGCGATACAGCGTACAGTAAATAACATGAAAATATATGTACATATGTATGTATATAAGTAAATATATCTATATATATATAAATGTATAGGTATATATGTATATATATATATATATGTATATATATATGTGGATAGATATATATGTCTATATATATGTATATAGATATGTCTATATATATATATGTGTGTGTGTGTGTGTGTATATATATATGTTACTATATACTAGTGTTTATGTGTGTGTGGGTGTGTGTAAGTGTCGGTGAAGATGTGTGTGTGCGTTGGTGAAGGTGTGTGTGTGTGTTGCTGTAAGTGAAAAAAAAGAGAGAGAGAAAGAGAGAGGGAGAGAGCGGGCAGGAGTACTCGCGCCAGAGAGAGAGAGAGTGGGCGAACGCGCGAGTTAAGACGTCTGCCAGAGGCGGCGGACGTTTGGCGCTGCGTCGTCTGAAGGCGGAGGCGGACGTCTGAAAATGGCGGGTGCGGGCGCGCGCCTTCGCGTAGGGCTCTGCAGGCCCACGCGAAGACGACGAGCGGGCGATGGCGCGGAGGATCGAGTGTGGAGGAGGGTCTGCGGCGGTCGCGGAAGGTCGCGGAGGAGGGAAGGGGACGGCGCGTGGCCGTAGCCGGCCGCTGCAGTTCGCGCGGCGGCGGGCTACGGGTGCAACTGCGGGGCCGACAGGACGGAGGTTGAGCGGGGAATGGCCTTGCAGGCGCGCGCGAAGTCGACGGGCGGCTGCGGGGACGGTCGCGGAGGAGGTGGGGGGGACCTGCTACTGCGTGGCTGCTGCTGCCGCGACTTCAAGCTTCGAAGCTTGAAGCGGCAGCAATGGCGCGAGACGAAAAAAATGAAACGAAGGAAGACACCACGCCCACCGGCTCGTTGAAGAGCTGGGCGGTGGTGTTCCCACTGTGGTGGTGTGCACCACAGTGGGTTCTCCTGCTCGCCGGGTGTCTCCTCGAAGGAGGGCTGGCGTATGGGAGGGGAGAACGGGTGAGAGGAAGGTGGTGGAGCTGCGGGGTGGCTTCGTGCAGCCGCCTCTCTCGCGAGGAAGAAGCTGCAGCTTCTTATAGAGGAGGAGAGAGTGGTGTGCTGGCTGCAGCAGGGAGAGGGTGCGGGAGTTGCAGCTGTAGGGAGAGGCGTTGGCAGGGAGAAGTGACGTGGAGTAAATGCATGCAGCTGCTGCGGGAAGAAGTGCAGCCGCGGAAGAAAAGAAGAAATCAAGAGAGAAAAAAATAAAAAGAGGTGGAATTTGCAAGGAGGCACTTGAGATAAAATGTAACTATGCAAGCCATTGTTCACTCTTCTTCTCTTGATTAAATGCATGCATGCAAGCGTTTTTACAAATACGATTACAGGATCCTATTATGCAATGTTAATGCTAGAAAATAGCACAAGAAGGCGTTATTACAGGCGTGTTTTGAGGTGCAAACATATACCCCCATGCCTATCTTTTGCTAGTCCCTAGCAAAATAGTATTTAGAAATGATCTTAAGCTGAAGATTTTCTTCTGAGGTGATATAGGTGTGTTTATTATCGAATATTGTGAGAACCAATTGTAAAGAAGACTACCAGTACTTTAGGTCTTACATGACATAGATCATCTCTCAACTAACCAGGACTCTTGATATTTAAACCTTAAGTACGATTTCCAGGACCCAGGAGGTTTTTGCCGTACTCGAGAGCTCAAGAGGTTATGGTTTGTGCATAATGAAGGATCAAGACTGACCAGATGAACATTAAGACTCAATCCCAGGGTTTCACGAATTTTTAAGTACAGGTTGGTCCCAGTTTCAGCTCATGTCTTCGGATTGACCCTTAAGATGATAACGGAAAACTCAACTCTCATTTTCTGATTTTTATTTTTTTGTGGCTCACCGAAAAACAAATTATACAGACATTTATGAGATATACTGACTCTTTTGCAACATCTTTTTTTTTTTTTTTTGACAACTCTTTTTTTTTTTTTTTTTTTGAAAGACGTGTCGGTATATCTCTTACAACACATTTTGAAAGAGCACACTTTTTTTCTTTTTGGTGGGAGAGTTTCTTTTTGGTGGAAAGAGTCACTCCTAAACACAAGACTAAAGCCTGGGATAAAAAGTCTACCTGCGCGCACAGGTAAGGATTCCACCTTCCCTAATGAACACTAGGGTTGGATCTTATGTTCACCTGGTCTTTCCTGATATGTGTAGTGTGAACTAAGTTTACTTAAGCTCTCAAGAAAAAGCAAACTAATGGATCCTGTACTGGTGTCTCAAGTACAAGAATACGTCCTTAGTTAGGAGAGATTTTGATCTATTTTGTCAATGCTTTAAGTGAATTAAGTCGAACCTAAGCGAATCAAGCTTCTGTGGCCTGGAAATTCTTCAAAACAGAGGTTGAATATCCATAAACACTTATTGTATTTTTGTTTTAGCTTCAAGATCATTACTAAACACCATTTATTATAATATATATATATATTTTTTTTCTTTTTTCTTTTTCTTGCATATTTATAAATGGGAGGAAATTGTATGATACCATAAAATACCCGGATCCTATGGATGCCTATCCACCCCCCCATGCCAAACAATGCTATGTCCTCATATGCACGTAGGGAAAGGCAGAGGAAGGACGGAAGATCGGGTAACAAGAGCTGAGGTTCAGGGTATAGATCAGGGTGGAAGGGTGGGTGGATGGTGGGTGGTGAAGAGAAAAGTGAAGTGATTGCGATAGAGGTGTGAAAAGTGATGGTGGATGGTGAGTGCTGTTAGGGTGCCTCCCAACAAGCGCTGAATTTAATGTCCCCAGCTGGACTCAGAATGAGGCAAAGAATTAGTTACCCTCCAGCAGGGCAACGGTTTCTCCAACGGGGGCAGGTTCATGAGTCAGATAGGGTTTCAAACGCTGCCCATTGACCGTAAATTTACGCCCAGATTTGGGATCTTCGATCTCGACGGCCCCATTGGGGAATGGTCTTGAGACCAGGAAAGGACCAGTCCATTTGGACTTTAATTTCCCAGGAAAGAATTTGAGTCGGGCATTATAGAGCCAAACTTGCTGAGATGGCTCAAATTCCTTCCGCCGAATATGGCTGTCATGAAAAGCCTTAGTGCGCTGTTTAAAGGTTAGAGCAGAATCATAGGCTTCATGACGGAGCTCTTCCAGCTCTTGGAGTTGGAGTTTCCTTTCTCGACCACACAAGTCTGGGTCGAGGTTACATTGGCGAACCTCTCAATAAGCGCGATGTTCCAACTCCACGGGCAAATGACAAGGCTTCCCGTAAACGATTCTATATGGAGACATACCAAGGGGAGCCTTGAAGGCAGTCCGATACGCCCGAAGTGCGTCAGTCAGCTTGTCGGACCAATCCTTATAGTCAGGCCGAACCATTTTCTGGAGAATTTGCTTGATTTGCTAGTTTGACACTTCCGCCTGGCCGTTCGTCTGAGGATGATACGGGGATGCGATACAATGGTGGACTCCGAACCTCCTCAGAAGTGCCCGAAAAGAAGCATGGGTAAAGTGGCTTCCTCCATCCGAGATAATGGCCCGAGGGATCCCAAAACGCGCAAAGATGTGGTCCTTGACGAATCGGGTGGAGATAACATGGTCAGCATGGCGTGCGAGAAGAGCCTCGATTCATTTCGAAACATAGTCGACGGCCACGAGGATGAATTCGAAGTCGTTGGATGGAGGAAAGGGACCCATGAAGTCAATTCCCCAGATGTCGAAGATTTCCGCAGCTAGGATGTGTTGCAAGGGCATCATGTCACGACGTGCCATTGACCCTAACGATTGTCACATAGTGCAATGCTTGGCATAAGTGTGTGCGTCCTTGTGAAGGGAAAGCCAAAAGAAACCGCACTGCAACACCTTGGCTGCAGTTTTCCTCCCAGAGAAATGACCTCCACAGGCCTGATCGTGGCAGAAGGATAGCACACTGGGGAACTCACTGTCAGGAATACAGCGACGGATGATTTGATCAGCACCTATCCGAAAAAGAAGTGGATTATCCCAGAAATAATACTTTGCTTCTGCCATGAGACGCTCGCGCTGGTTTTTAGGCCAGCCACGTGGAAGAGATCCAAAAGCAAGGTAATTGGCAATGTCGGCATACCACGGTCCACTTGCCACATTTATTGCCAATAGGTGCTCATCAGGAAAAATTTCATTAATTGGCAGAGTAAGTCCAATATGGTCAGGGTCCAGTCTGGAAAGGTGATCAGCCACAACATTCTGGGCTTCGGCCTTATCGCGAATCTCAATGTCAAATTCCTGGAGCAGAAGGATCCAACGAATCAGTCTAGGCTTGGCATCCTTCTTGTGCATGAGATGGCGAATGGCCGCGTGATCAGTGAAAACAATAACGTGAGAGCCCAGATGATAAGAATGGAATTTTTCCAGACCAAAGACGACTGCCAGTAGTTCCTTTTCAGTGGTAGTATAATTACGCTGGGCCTCGTCCAACGTCTTACTGGCGTAGTATACCACGAAGGGGTGTCTATCGCGTCTTTGTCCCAGGATGGCTCCGACTGCAAGGTCTGAAGCTCCACACATAAGTTCAAAGTCGAGGGACCAATCAGGCGGCTGGAGAACAGGGGCCTTGGTGACAGCATTACGCAGCTGCGTGAATGCTTGTATACAGTCGGGGCCCATGTCGAAGGGCACGTCGGTTGATAGGAGATGAGTTAAGGGTCGAGAAATTTTGGAGAAGTCTTTGGTGAATCTCCTATAGAAACCAACGTGTCCCAAGAAGGAGCGGATTTGTTTGACAGAACCAGGCACAGGTAAATCAGCAATGACGTCGAGCTTAGCTCTGTCAACCTCGATACCTCTATCGGAGATGATATGTCCGAGAACAATTCCCTCGTGCACCATAAAATGACTTTTTTCCCAGGAAAGCACGAGGTTTACATCAATACATCTCCTAAGGATGCGAGTCAGGTTGGCAAGACATTCGTCGAAAGATGGTCCAAAGACTGAAAGGTCATCCATGAAGACCTCGAGAAAGTCACCCACCATGTCATGAAATATCGCCAGCATGCATCTCTAGAAAGTTGCTGGCGCGTTACAAAGTCCGAACGGCATCCTTCTAAAGGTGAAGGTGCCGAAAGGGCAGGTAAAAGTGGTTTTCTCTTGGTCTTAGGGGTCTATTGCCACCTGGTTATATCCTGAGAATCCATCCAGGAAGCAGAAAAATTTATTTCCCGCTAATCGCTCCAGGATTTGGTCAATAAATGGTAGCGGGAAGTGATCTTTCTTGGTTGCAGCATTGAGTTTCCTATAATCTACACACACTCTCCAAGATGTAGGAGTGCGTGTAGGGATGGATTCACCCCTGTCATTGGCACAACGTGAATCGGACTCACCCAGGGGCTATCACTAATCGGGTAGATTATACCCACATCCAGCTGCTTAATGATTTCCTTCTTAACGACCTCCCGCATGTTAGGGTTGAGACGTCGCTGCATCTTGCGAGAAGGTTGAGCCTCCTCCTCCGTATATATACAATGAGTGCAGTAGGAGGGGCTAATACCAGATAAGTCTGATAAAGACCATCCAATAGCTGCCTTATGTTCTAAGAGGACCTTAGTTAGTTTGCACTCCTGCTCCCTGGTTAATTTTGAACTGATGATTACAGGGAGCGTTTCATTTGGTCTCAGGAAAACATACTTTAGTGTATTAGGCAGCACTTTTAGCTCGGGAGTGGATGGGGAAGGATCTGGCATTTCTTGGGACGAGAGTGTCCCAGACGAGTAGGAGAACAAGTTAGGAGGAAGAAACTGGCCTTCAGATTGGCCAAGAAGAGGGGCTTCTTGGATAGATGGATCCAAAAATGAATAGCCCCAGTGAGAAGTATATGGGCTCAAGGTCCCAGTGTGGATTTGTAAATTCGCCTGATTTGGCGGGGAAGAAAGGGCAATTCGATCTTCATGAGTGTGGACCGACGGTGAGTAGCCCGGATATGACTCATACCACGAGGTATGGGAAGCGGAGAAAACCTCATCAGAAGTCTAGCCAGGAAAAGGTACTGGACAAGGGAGGGATTGGGGAATGTCACAGTATGTGTTGGTCAGGCAGTCATCAGTGTTTATAGGTAATCCGCAGCAGTCCGAATAGGTCCCAATTAGTCCGATACACGCGCTGACGGCCATGTCCTCGTCAGACGTGTGATCCTCGATGCAATCGCAATCAAAGTTCTTGGCTGCCTTGAATATGTTAAGCTTGAGCTTCTCAGATCCAACGGCAATCTCAATACACCCCGACTCGCAGTCGATGTGGGCGCGGGCTGTGGCCAAGAAAGGTCGACCGAGGATGATCGGACAATCAGAAAGTGAACTAGGAACTTCCATATCTAAAACAAGAAAGTCAACAGGAAAACACAGACTGTTGACCCTAACCACCACGTCTTCCACCACACCCTTCGGGATTTTGACAGAACGATCTGCCAATTGTAACGTGACAGGGGTGGGTTTCAGATTTCCCAAGGAAAATTTTTCGAGCATGATGGTCGGTATGAGATTGATGGAAGATCCTAGATCAAGCAGGGCACGGTTAAAATTGCAGCCTTGGATTCTACAGGAAATCAGTGGTGTGCCCGGATCTTTCTGCTTCGGTGGTAAGTTTGACAGTATAGCACAACTCGCATGAGGCGAGAGAACCACCGGATTCTTAGTCTTCTTTGACTGTCGCCTGGGTGTTGTGTAGTCTTTGAAAAATCGAGCGACAGTAGGTATGTGGTCGATTGCCTCGAGAAGGGGTACCTTGATTTCTACATCCCTGAACAAATTACGTAGGTTGTCAAAGGCCTGCGTATTTTTCTTTTTGCCTTTTGGCTCCCTTAGTAGAGCCTCAGGGAATGGGACTGATTCTCGCACAAGTTTTGGTGCATCGTCCTCTCGTGAATGCGGTATGCATCCCGAATGAGAGGGCGAAGAAGAAGACAGGCCAGGATCAGGTTGAGGCGGATCGACGGTCTGCTTACCGCTCCTCGTAGTGATAGCATTGGACGATGCGGGTCCAGTGGGATCATACGGTGGAGGAGGGTTTGCAATGGGGACATAAGAGTGTGGTGCTGCAGCGGGATTAGCCTGAAATCCCGGTGGAATGCTCGGAGCTTGCAGAACTTGATTAACCTGTCCCTGAGAAGGTCGTACCTATGGTTGAGAACCACGGGGTACGAAATTTCGCGGGTTTGGAACAGGTTGGGCGGGAAGAGTGCCCTGAGATCGAGTCGCCATGCGTGACTGATCTCGGCGTTCTGCTGCGCCAATTGGTGCTGAAGAGAGGTCATGTTCTCTTCATGGCGCTTTGACATTTCCGTCATCATTCGCATCAATTTGTCAAGAGGGCTTGATGCGTGTTCAGTTTGTGGTACGCAAGGGCCTGATGGCGGATTTTCCATAGGATTAAACTGGACCCTTGGGATGACGGGTGCGGAAGGTCGCATTGGTCCACCCGCGGGGTTTTGGCGCTGCGGGTTGTTGGACCATGCGAAGTTCGGATGATTATGCCACCCTGGGTTATAAGTGGCAGAGAACGGGTTGTTCCCCAGGGCGCAAGCATCTTCTATGCCAGAAGACGCGTCCGCATGTAGATATGCGTCCGAGCACACGGAGGCTTGGTCCTCCGTGTCGAAATACTGGCCTGCAGAAGCCAGTTCCACATGACTTACCGAGTCGCTTGGCGCGACACTTGGTAAGGAAGGTCTAACGGGGTTTCTCGGGATAAGCCTGGTATTAGAAGAACTTGGATTGTGACGAAGTGGTGAAGAGGTGGTGTTTGCCATAGATCGGGCGGGGTTGGCCAGAAGCTCGTCCAGCTTCTTGTGCACGACGGAGACTTCATCCAGTTTTTGTGCAATAAGGCTTAGATCAGTGGATGAATGGGAGGGTCCCGTGTCAACTTTGTGGACATTTCGGGGCTGGCTGGTACGATTAAAGGCGATAATGGAAGCATTGTTCATCGAGTTTTCACTCATATTTTCAAACAGCTCGAATGCTCCATTCTCGTCTTTATTCATAAAGTTCCCTCCGCAGGAAGCGTCTGCAATCTACTTCAAAGTCTCATTTAGCCCATAGTAGAAAATCTGGGCTATATGCCACTTAGGCAGATCGTGGTGCGGACACTTCCTGAGGAGGTCGTTATACCTCTCCCATGCCTCATGAAATTGTTCGCCGTTTTGTTGCGTAAATGAAGTGATAGCACGGCGAAGCGCATTGGTCCGCCCGATTGGGAAGAATTTCTTGAGAAACGCTGTTCGCATCTCTTCCCAAGAGTGGATGGTTCTCCCAAGGGTGCGTAACCATTGCGACGCTTTATCCCGCAATGAAAACGGGAACATCTTCATGAGGACTATAGATAACCCGAGATTTCTTGGTTTAACGGTTTCAGCAAGTCGGGTTAGGTCTTCCAAGTGGAGAAATGGGTCTTCACTTGCAAGACCATGAAAGTGAAAATTGATTAGGCCAATTATGTTTGGTTTTAATTCAAAGTCGTCCCCACCCATGGGGACCCGAATTTGTCCTATGGTCTCTGTAGCAGCGGGATTCTGATAAGAGCTAAGAGACCTAGGCTCCTCCCATTCGGGAGGGTTCTGCATTTCCTCCAATGTTTCCCGAATGGCTTCGATTTGCTCATTATACATTTCCATTTGGGCTTGGAGGCGGGTTATGGGATCTAAGGCTCCACCACCTGGTGGGTTCTGAGGGCGGTTTCCTCCCTCGGGATTTGGGGGTGGGCGTGCAGCCATGTTTGTGGAGGAGGAGGACGATTTGACTTGTTTTCTAGATTTATCAGTCAATTCAAATAGTTCGGGGTTTTGTGACCTCCTCCCAAACATGCACTACCGCAGGAAGAATTGGGGAGATGAGAAGGGAAAAGGGATGAGAGAAATGACGCCGCCAAGGTACACTTGATTACAAATCAATACAGTCAAGTTCCTAACCTCTACAGTGTGCCCTTAGACCTAAAGATCTAAGTTACCTACTATCACGAACTACGGAATCGAATGCGAGCACCGCGGAACCACCGGGCCAGATTGAAAGGCCGTTTACCCCAGTCTTAGACACCCGATAGCACGAGGGAACTCTCACCAGCACGTAGCCGCTACACGCAGGTAGTTAGCCTCCAATCCTTAAAAAGGGTCAAGTTACTACCAATTTTAATTAGAGGCTTAGGGTCAAGTGCTTTTGGAATGTGAAGGGCGTTGTTTACGGGTAATGCCCAAGTGATTGATTTTCAGAGTGTGTTAAAACAAGCATGCAACGAGGAAATCTCCCCGAATTGAAGTTTTTATTGGTGAATGGTTTTTTAGAGTTCAGCCTTAAGTAGTATGGATTTTACGATTTTGCTGAATTACCAATTCAACCAATCTCCGGGTTTTTGCAAAAATACAGGTTTTCCTTCTAAAACCCAAGAAATCCTTCAATTATCAGTTAGTTAATGCATGCTAAAATGCAATGGGCTACCCTAAATGGAGATTTCTAGGTGTGGATGCACGAATCAATTTTATATCAATGTGAAAGGGAGCCAAGGCACTTCAATTCAAGTGCTCCCAATCACGAAGAAGAATGTCCACACAAGGCTCAACCAACAGATAAAGAAAATAAAGTTGTTGGTGTTGAAGTATTCAGGATCGAATAACAAGCAGGTTGAAAAGTCGTGATGAGGTTGGAATTAACTCAATTCCAAGTCTTCCAACCAAAAATGTGATCCTGAATTAAAGATAAGCGAGGCAAAAGAGGGATGCAAGCAATCTTTTTCTTTGCCTCAAAGAATACTTCCCACGGCGAAAAATCCAAGAATCAAGATTCTCGGATTTTCACTATGCGAAGTGTGGCAGGAAATCCCGGGGCAGTGGGAGTGAAGACAACCAATCAAACAAGTGAATTTTAATCCACTTGCCCCAAGAAATCTCAAGAAGTTTTTCTAGTTATTTATTTATTTATTTATTTATTGAGGTGGCAAGTTAATCCTAGTTTGCTAAGAAAGGAAAACCTACTTGTTCGGTAATGTGTGCGAAGCTCCAATGCGGTGTTGGCGTCTTCACGCTCTCGTTCTCGCCTTGGATCTGCCTTCCTTCTCCTTCCACCAAGTTCACCTGCACACCAAAAACAACAATACCCGTGAAGAGGGAAGAGAAAAATTGAAAGGATTTGGATAGAAACTTACTCGAAGGCGCACTTCCCCGGCAACGGCGCCAGAAAAGTGTGATGGGTAGGCCCGGATAGGTTGTTAATATGAGAATTTTATCGTTGAAATGTGTATAGTGGTTAACCTAATTCGGACCTAACCATCTCTTTACAAAATTTTTAACTTGGCCTAATTGATTTTATCTTGTCACTTTTAGGCCCAGGGTCGAACTCAGGGAAGTGGGGTTTAAGTCGAGTTTCTACGTTTTCCGTAAAACGCGTCTCTTCCATTCGTTTATTCTGTTTTTTGTGTTTTTTTCTTATTTATATTTTTTTCTAGTAGTCTTTATCCTTGAGGCACACCCTCAAAATTGTGTCCTTGGCTTTTAGCCAAAACAGAGTTCCAAAACAAGTCTTGCTACTCGCAAGACGGGATACCTACAAGTCAAAGATTATCTTTTCTCTTTTATATACTTTTTTTTTTTATCTTTTTACAAAGAGAGAAGCAAACAGACAGAAAGTAAATATAGTATGTATATATATATATATATATTATATCTATAAAGGGGTGGGGGTGGAGGCGGCGATGGAGTGTAGCACTATGTCGAGTCAGTCGACGTCTAGAGAGACGCAACCAACACGACTAGGTACCGCGTGGAGTGTGGATGGAGGATGGATGATGTATGGGTCCACGCTTTTTATACGCGTGTATCAGGGAATATCAGCAACTGGTGCAGATATTCCCGCGATACAGCGTACAGTAAATAGCGTGAAAATATATGTACATATGTATGTATATAAGTAAATATATCTATATTTATATATAAATGTATAGGTATATATGTATAAATATATATATAGATATATATGTGTTTATATATATATAGGTGTATAGATATATATATATATATATATATATATATATGTATATATATATATGTAGATAGATATATATATATATATGTATATAGATATATATGTCTATATATATGTATATAGATATGTCTATATATATATATGTGTGTATATATATATATATATATGTTACTATATACTAGTGTTTATGTGTGTGTGGGTGTGTGTAAGTGTCGGTGAAGATATGTATGTGCGTTGGTGAAGGTGTGTGTGTGTGTTGCTGTGAGTAAGTGAAAAAAGAGAGAGAGAAAGAGAGAGGGAGAGAGCGAGCGGGAGTACTCACGCTAGAGAGAGAGAGCGGGCGAACGCGCGAGTTAAGACATCTGCCAAAGGCGGCGGACGTCTGGCGCTGCGTCGTCTGAAGGCGGAGGCGGATGTCTGAAAATGGCGGGTGCGGGCGCGCGCCTTCGCGTAGGGCTCTGCAGGCCCACGCGAAGACGACGAGCGGGCGATGGCGCGGAGGATCGAGCTTGGAGGAGGGTCTGCGGCGGTCGCGGAAGGTCGCGGAGGAGGGAAGGGGACTGCGCGAGGCCGTAGCCGGCCGCTGCAGTTCGCGCGGCGGCGGGCTACGGGTGCAACTGCGGGGCCGACAGGACGGAGGTTGAGTGGGGAATGGCCCTGCAGGCGCGCGCGAAGTCGACGGGCGGCTGCGGGGACGGTCGTGGAGGAGGTGGGGGGGACCTGCTGCTGCTGCTGCGGCTTCAAGCTTCAGAGCTTGAAGCGGCAGCAATGGCGTGAGACGAAAAAAACGAAACGAAGGAAGACACCACGCCCACCGGCTCGTTGAAGAGCTGGGCGGTGGTGTTCCCACTATGGTGGTGTGCACCACAGTGGGTTCTCCTGCTCGCCAGGTGTCTCCTCGAAGGAGGGCCGGCGTATGGGAGGGGAGAACGGGTGAGAGGAAGGTGGTGGAGCTGCGGGGTGGCTTCGTGCAGCCGCCTCTCTCGCGAGGAAGAAGCTGCAGCTTCTTATAGAGGAGGAGAGAGTGGTGTGCCGGCTGCAGCAGGGAGAGGGTGCGGGAGTTGCAGCTGTAGGGAGCGGCGTTGGCAGGGAGAAGTGACGTGGAGTAAATGCATGCAGCTGCTGCGGGAAGAAGTGCAGCCGCGGGAAGAAAAGAAGAAATCAAGAGAGAAAAAAATAAAAAGAGGTGGAATTTGCAAGGAGGCACTTGAGATAAAATGTAACTATGCAAGCCATTGTTTCACTCCTCTTCTTCTCTTGATTAAATGCATGCATGCAAGCGTTTTTACAAATGCGATTACAGGATCCTATTATGCAATGTTAATGCTAGAAAATAGCACAAGAAGGCGTTATTACAGGCGTGTTTTGAGGTGCAAACAGTCCCCTTTCAGCACCCTGTCTCGCAATGTCTGTAAGTACGGATCAGTCATCTGTCTTGCAATAATGCGGTCTATCAGCTCTGGTCGTGTCTGTTGCGTCACTGTCACTGCCCCGCAATACCCCTGTGACTCTCGGGGTCGCCAACTGCCCACCTCCTCCATGAGTCTCCAACTCTATGCCTACAAGCTGGCCAAGTGGGCGGGTACCTTCTGGCTCAAGGCGTCGGCCACCACATTAGCCTTCCCTGGGTGGTAGGAGATGCTGCAGTCGTAGTCCTTCAGGAGCTCTAACCAACGCCTCTGTCTCAAGTTGAGCTCCTTCTGTTCAAATAGGTACCTGAGGCTCTTGTGATCAGTGAAGATCTCGAATGCCTCACCATACAGGTAGTGCCTCCATGTCTTTAGCGCGAAGACAACTGCTGCCAGCTTTAAGTCATGGGTGGGGTAATTATGCTCATGGGGCTTCAGTTGCCGCGAAGCATAAGCGACAATGTAACCCCTCTGCATGAGCACACCACCCAACCCCTGCAATGATGCGTCGATGTAAACCACAAACCTGCCACTACTGTCTGGAATGGTAAGTACAGGAGGTGAAGTTAGTCTCTTCTTCAACTCTTGAAAACATGCCTTGCACTCGTCAGTCTAGGAAAAGAGCACGTCCTTTCAGGTCAGCTAAATCATAGGACGTGCGATCTGAGAGAACCCTCTGATAAATCATCGATAGTAGTCTGCCAGTCCCAGAAAACTACGTACCTCTGTTAGTGTGCGTGGTCTCTCCCACTTGAGCACAGCCTCAACCTTGGCTGAATCCACAGCCAATCCGTCTCTCGATATCAAGTGGCCCAAGAAAGTCACCTGTCTCAACCAAAACTCACACTTGTTGTACTTGGCATACAGCTTGCGTCGTCTTAAGGTATCCAAGACCATACGTAAATGCTGTCCATGCTACGTTGATCCCATGAGTAGACTAGAACGTTGTCGATGAACACCACCACAAACTGATCTAAATACGGTCTGAAAACACGGTTCATCATGTCCATGAAAGCAGCGGGGGCATTGATCAGCCTAAACGACATGACCAAGAACTCATAGTGCCCGTACTGTGTACGGAAAGCTGTCTTGGAGACGTCGGTCTCCTTGATCCTCAACTGGTGGTAACCTAACCTCAGATCTATCTTAGAGAACACTGTGGCATCTCTCAACTGGTCAAAGAGGTCGTTGATACGAGGTAGTGGGTACTTGTTCTTGACGGTGACCCGATTCAACTGTCAGTAGTCGACATAGAGTTGCAAGGTACCGTTCTTCTTCTTCACAAACAACACAGGGCTCCCCAAGGGGATGCACTGGGCCTCACAAAGCCCTTCTCCAATAGGTCTTGTAACTGTGACTTGAGCTCTCGCAGCTCCAGCGGCGCCATCCTGTAAGGTGCAGTAGAAATGAGGCTGGTTCCTGGTACTAACGAGATCTCAAACTCGATCTCACGCTCCGGTGGTGGTCCTGGAAACTTCTCTGGGAAAACGTCGGGGTACTCGCAGACCACCGGAATACTCTGAAAGTCAACCACGTGACTAGGCTCTGCTACAGCACAAGCCAAGAAGCTCTCACACCCCTGGCCTAAAAGCTTTGCTGCCTGAAGAACGGAGATGCACCTAAAACCTCCGTTCACTGGTTGGCCGTGAAACTCGAAGGGAGGCAACCCTAATATGGAGAAGACGATCTTCCTCCCAAAATAGTCTACCAAAGCGTGATAGGCAGATAGTCAATCCCTCCCTAGAATCATGCCAAGGTCCTCCATCGGTGTCACAATCAAGTCAGCGAGAAGACTGTGTCCCCCTATGGAGACCTCGTAGTCTGTAAAGATCTCCTCTACTGCAAACAACTGTCCACTTGACCCTCTAATCAGGAACGGAACCTTTAGCAGTACATTACCTGATCCCAAACTGACAGCAAAACTTAAGGAGACAAAGGAATGTGTGGCACCAAAATAAAAAAGAACATAGACTAATCTTCCAGAAATAGTAACCATACCTACCACCATAGAACCTGAAGCCCTGGTGTCTCTATGTGTGAGGGCATTGATGCGCCCCTCGATCCTAGGTGTAGATGAAGCCGCCACGCTCTGGGTCAGGTGAGCGGCAGCTGGCCTGTATCCTCCTCGTAACTGCTGTCCTCTTCCACGTGCCTGGTGACCGTGGTCACCAACTCGGCCTCTAGCACTCAGTGCGGGAAGCATCTCCTATGCTCTGGCCCTAGATGGGCAGTCCCTCCTGATGTGACCCGGCTAGCCACACTGGTAGCAGAGAGGAACATGGCCTCCTCCCTCAATCGATCTCTGCTGGTGGCTGGGCGGGGATCCAGTGCTAGCAGCTGGTCCCTGTCTGGGGCTCCTAAGGGCCACTAGTGGCCCCAAAGAATAAGACTGCTCTCCTACGACCACTGTGTGCCTCCTCTCCCGATGGCCCTGTGAGTGCTCTGGCTGGTAGGGCCTCTTCCGTTTGCCGTCAGTGTCTCGCACGGTCGGGTTGGTCTCCTCATAAGTCATGGCCGCCTCAACCACAGGAGAGAAAGTGGGTAACTTCAGGGGTTTCACATACCCCCGAATCGTAGGTCGAAGCCCCTCAGTAAACCTCCACAGGCGCTCCCCCTCAGTAGACGCAGTTGTTGGGGCGAAGCGTGACAGCTCCAGGAAACGCGTGCCGTACGCGTTGTCATCGCCCCCTGACGGAGAGTGTGGAACTCTCGCCTTGTCACAACCCGATCCCAGATCCCTACAGGACTCGAGACAGGCTTGCCTCAACTAATCCCAAGACCCAGTTGTCCAACAAGATATAACCAAATATCATTCAACAAACCACAATCACATAAGTACAGTATTTAAGCAGAAAGAAATTAACAATAACAGGGGGAATGGGATAGTAATATTATAGTCAGGATATAACCATCACAACAAAAACGAGTACATAGAGAAAAAACAAGGCTATGGGAACTCACTACACCAAATAGTAGAACTAAAGCTAGGCTCGACTAGGCCCAGCGTCCTCAGTAGCCTGTAGCTCAGGCTGCTCAAATCCTTGACCTGTTACAAAATTATTTAACTTAACACTAAGTAGGGTGGTGGCTAAGAAGTAACATGCATTTAACAAGTAGTTTAACAAAAAAATTTTCCATTTCCAATTATATTATACATGTTGGTGCGTAGAGATCTCTAATCAGGATTCATTACATTAATTAATCTTCTTGTTCCCTATAGGAACGATTTTGCTTGCAGCTTCCAGTGATGTAGGATGCCCACGTGGCACTCTCCTAGCTGGAGGAGTCCCTCTGTGGTAGTCCTACACTCGGTCTACCACCTCGAGGTCACGGTCATGATGTAGCGGTGACTACGGTACACGTGATAAGCACACGGGTAGCTATCCCGCACTAGCACGCAGTCAGTCGTTTCCGCTAGTGGGTATGCCTCAACGTACAGTGCGGAACAGTATGGGGCCTTATGAGTCCATTTTAATGGACTATTGTTACGCCTAAGTACTTCAATTCTAACATAGTATGCTTGTTAATAATCACATTAGGTCATTAAATAAGTGCATGCATCATTACTTGAGTTTTTATCTATTCTATCGCATTCTATAACTTAGTATGTAATTATTCTATGTTTCATCATTACAGGGAATAAATTGCAAGAGATGAGGGGGGTGAATTAAATTTTCCCCTCCTCCAACAGCCGCTGGCCTCAACTGAGCCTTCCTCAACCTCCGGCCGGCCTCAACATCTCCCCAACAGCCGAAGGCCATATTTAGTAAGGGATTTTGAAAATCCCTTAACTCGTGCGAGGAGAGGAGTTAAGAGGAGGCTTGGCAAAGGAGAGGAGGCTTCGGCTTTGGCTTCTTCTTCTCCCCCTGAGGGGATATCCCTTCTTCTCCACCTTCCCCATCGTGGAGAGAGCATGCACTGTGGAGAAGGTGTGCATGGTGAATCCAGCCACGCCCTTGCACTGCCCACTACCGAGCCCATGCCAGCCTGCCCTTACTGCACTTGCAACTTCCACCGCCTATCCACCGCATGCACGTGCCCTTGTAACCACGCCAACCTGCACCAGCCCTCGCCAGCGCTCGCAAACGCCGCACAAAGCGCTTATAGGTGCCACACCCATCAGCCGCGCATTGCCACAGTGCAGGCGCCGCACCCACGCTACTGCCACAGCCGCACACTGCCACAGCTCAAGCATGCCACCACGCCCGCCTGCGCAGTGCGCACAACGCAAGCGCATGCCCGACTGCGCTTCAGTCGCCACGCGCAGCGCGCCTCACACCCTTACCTCTCCTTCTTCTTCCTCCTTCGCCACTTGCTACAAAAAAAAAAAGAACCCAAACACCACTGTCGGACCTCCACGCGCAGCCGATTCCTCCGCCCTCCGCTCCACGCGCCCTCTACGCCATCCATCTTGTCTCAGTCCTCTGACCACCTTCGGCTTCATGCAGCGACACCTCTGGTTGCCGTGCACCGCCAACAGGCCTCCTTACCGGCGAGCTTCATCTCCTCCAGCCGATCGCCATCGACCACCAACGACCATGCCACGACCTCCATGCGCAGCCCTCACCACCGACAACCTTCTTGCGCAACCACGCATCCAGTTGATCCTTCCTCTTCTCGCGCACGCCAAGGGGAGTTATCCCCTACGGGAGCAATTAGAATTTACATTCAATGCCATTGGTGTAATTAGATTTATATTTTTTGAATATTTTATTCATCTAAAATTATATGGATGCCCTCACAAGTATTGTTTACATGCATTCCTATCTTTATCGGTTGGTTTAGAGTTATAAATACATGCATGAAATGCCATCAAACTTAAAAGGTGAAAGACCAATGTCTTGGAATTAATTATGCTACATGCCATTGCAAGGTATTTCAAGGAAGGAAAATTACATACATACCCTCACATTCTTAAATTATCACATGTTCCTTTTTTCTCCTTGTTTTGCATCAGATTTGAGTATAGATTGCGCACTTGATTAAACAAATATACAGAAAAAATATTTGGTGAATTTATTAATCTGTTCCTCCCTGTGGATGCGACATTTTTATTATGGTTAAATTTGATATTTATTTTTGATTGAGAAATTTTTCACCACATAAAACTTAACGACATATCATTCTATTGCTATCATCTTCATAAATAAGCGAGAATCCCTCCGTCAGGGCCTTTGCCTCTCAGAACAGAATAGGAGTCTCGCCTCTCCTCAATCCGCGTACCCTCGTCCGGCTACCCCGATTTGCCCAACGGGCTAACAAGAGTCAGTGTAGGGTGGCCATATCTAGCTCCGGACCCCCTGGGGCAGCTAGCTCCCCTTACACTAAGTAGCTCACCTCGGTATCACGTACACAAGGGCCAGTAAGAGTCAACGTAGAGTGGCCAAACCCACCTCGGGTCTCAACCCAAGGGCGGCAAGCTCCCCTCTACACTACAAGGGATAGTCGCTCTCTTCGGTACCATATACACGAAGGTTGGCCTACTTCCCTTAGCAACTGCCCATGGATAGCATATTCCAGAACCATCCGATTCTTTGTATTACAGTACTCTTGTCTACATTCCCCGTAGGGTTCATACATAAGTTTTTTTCCACATCTGGGTTGGAATGCATGGAATAAGCAATTCAATTTCCATTCTTATCATAGTATGGGTCCATTTTAGTTAATATAGGCAGCTTTTGATTACTCAATCATTCACATGCATTTTCCTCTAGCCCTAGTGTTCATGCCATGACCTAGGGTTCAAGAATATATTCTAGAGTTTTACTTCTTCTTAGGGTTCATCTCAAGTCCTAGGATTACTTACTTGCATGTATTAATTTAGAGATTTATGATTATAACTACTCTACCTGGGTAACCAGGTGGAATGGGGGCTCGTACAGTAGCTCCCGATGTCTTTACAGGTCTCGTACACCCGACGGACTGAGACCTAAAGCATGGATCGATAGGCCAAAAGGTTCAGGATGATACAAACAAGGTATCATTACATAGAGAAACTTGTATGGAAAACAGAGATGTTTTGTTTGCGAAAGATTGATAACATTAGGGCCTTGCACGGGCCTAAAAACACACGATCAGATAGAAATCAGACGTCTGGGAAAGGTCCCAGTCATCTTAAAGTAGTTCTCAGGGATACCTCTCTCGGTGTTCCTTTATCAGACGTCTGGAACTCAATGTCAACGTCCAAGGGTTCCGTTAGACGTTTGGGGGTGCTCCCGGACGTCTGAAACTGCCTCGGTTCGCCCTCCAACTTTTGACACACATACGTACACTGTCAGGATTTTGGCAGAGGGGAAATACGGAAAGTAGATCTCTACCGGACGTCTCACCCTACCTTTGGACGTTTGGGTGTCATTCTGGTCGTCTAATTCCGCGGAAAAATGACTTCCGCAGAACCGCTTTGGCTTCCCTCGCCTGCAGGCGCTGCAGCAGAATGACGTAGCACCCTCTGCTCTCCGCTCAGACTTGCTCTGGCTCCTTGCTCTTACTCACTCTCGCCCTCGCTCTGCTCTCTCGTCTTGCTACGGGTGTGCAACGAAGAGGAGGAGGAGGAGAGGTTATCAAGGGAGAGGAGGTAAGGGGGACAAGCTGGCGAGGGATGGTGCGGAGTGGCGTCGTAGGGGAAGGCGGTGAGGCATGGGTGAGGGAGAAGACATGGCGTTTGTACGGTATGCGCTAAAGAAAAAGTATTTTCAGACGTTTGCTGATCTTTCCAGACGTCTGGTGAACTTCTCAGACATCATAAATGATAAAAGGGTGATGGGTTGTTTCACGCCTCCTCTAGTCTTGTCAAGTCTACGGGAGGTACTGCTCGCAGAAGAGAGCAACGAACTGGTCCCACATCGGCTCTATCCCCTCCTGGCCTCTGACTGCCCTCCACCACCTGTGGGTTGCGCTCTTCAGCTGGTACGTGGCAAAGGTCACGCAGCACTCTGCAAGAGGGCAGAGGGTGTCGAACACCTTCTCTATCTGCTTCAGCCAGTCCTCTGCCTCAGACAGGCTCTCATCCCCCTTGAAGGAGGGGGGCTTTAGCTTCCAAAACTAGCCAAAAAGGTCGTGGTGGAGCTGCAACGGGGGAATAGGTATGCCTCCAGGTAAGGAGGGCTCATGCTCAGAAGTGTCTGAGGGTGGTGGGGGTGGTGGAGGATCACCCCCTCCCCCTCCAGCTCGTACAGCATTGCGGCGGTTCCCTTGCCCCACGGAGTACTCTCCCTCCATGTCCTCAAGAAGGGGTGGTCGAGGAGGCTGCTGGAGCTCTTCCCGTACGATATCTCGGATCATCTAGGTGAGATCCTGGGCCTGAATGCCCGGAAGGAAAGGTGGGTTGGCTGGTGCCTAAGATCCGGCACGTCTGCCCCTTCGACCCTGCCCATGGCCACGTCCATGGCCTACCTCGGGAACTCCCCGACGAGGCATCTCCTACAAGGAGACACAGGAAAAGAGCAGTAATTGTCAATGATAACAGATTACATCAAGAGATAAGACTCGAAGCGAAGATCAAAGTGATACGTTGTGATGGCTATCCTAGTTACATGCATATGGGTGACCAGTTCTCAAATCATTTAGTTCATTTCTCGGGACAACCTTGCTTTGATAGCATCTTGTTACGACCTGATCCCAGATCCCTACAGAACCCGAGATCGGCCCGCCTTGACTGATCCCAAGACCTAGTTGTCCAACGAGAAATAACCAAAAGCAGGAAATAATTCACATCCACACAAGCAATGTAACTAAGCAGAAAGAAAACAAGTGACAGTATAAGAATAGAACGAAAAGTCTATCCATATCATAGGCCATCACAACTACGACAGAAAGAAGTACAACGGAAAAGTAACTGAAACAGTATTACATAGAACAAAAATACTCACTACTACAACAGAAGTTAGGGAAAACAATAAGAAACGCAACTAAGGCTGGGCTCGACTGAGCCCAGCTCCATCCACAGCCGGTGGTGCTAGCTGCTCAACTCCCTGACCTGAACAAGGTTATAAAATTTTCGGAGTCAGCGAACGCTGAGTAGAGTGGTAATTTAACCAATTACATGTCATTAAGACAGGCAATTAATTAATGCAATTAAGTAATTATCCATTTTCATTTAGTTCAACCAAGTACTTCTAATTTGTTATTCCTTTATTCACTTAAATCATTTTTTGATCTGGTCTATTCCTCACGGGAACGATCTTGATTGCAGTTTTTTTCATGATGTAGGAGGTACACGTGGTGCTCTCCTGGCTGGGAGAGTCTCCCGTGGTAGTCTTACACCCAGTCAACCACCCCGAGGTCAATGTCACGACATAGAGGTGACTATGACACGCATGATAAGTGTGCAGGTAGCTATCCTGCACTGGCACGCGATTAGTCATTTCCGCTAATGGGTATGCCTAAAGGTACGGCACGGAACAGTATAGGGCCTTGCCCTCTCAGAACAGGGCTCTCGCCCCTCAGAACAGAACAAAACAGGGGTCTCACCCCTCCACAGTTCGCGTACCCTCATCCAACTATCCTGGTTTGCCCAATGGGCCTAGCAAGAATCGGTGTAGGGCGGCTAGTCCTAACCTCGGGCCCCCTAGGGCGGCTAGTTCCCTCCCTACACTAAGTAGCTCACCTCGGTACCATGTATATGAGGGCCAAACAGAGTTGTAGAGTGTCTAGTACCCCTCAGGCGGCTAGTACCCCTCTACACTAAAGGGACAGTGGCTCTCCTTAGTACCGCGTACATAAGGGCCTGCTCACTTCTCGTCTATAGGAGTTTTTCTCCTAATTTCTCATAGGGTTCATGCTAGTATTCCTTTCGTTTCATATTCCAACTTTCAGATCTCTCTATTTACATTTCCATTTCCATTCTTTAAAACAGGCAGCTTGTGATTTTCTTACTGACAAGGCATTATATTAAGCAACTAGTGCATTTGCTAGCATTTAAAGTTTTTACAGGCATCTTAAGTAAACAAGGTAGCTCAACCAAACTCATATGTTTCTGCCCTAGGGTTCATTCTCATCCTAGGGTTCATTCAAGTTATTCTAAGCATGCAGTTCATTTATTTAAATCATAATATTAATATAAACCACTTTACCGGCAAACACTGGAGGAATGGGGGCTTGGATCGTAGATCCCGTCGCCTCCACGGCTCCTGCGTACTCGACTGGTTGGAGACCTATATAATTAACTAACCGCATCAAACGAGTCCAAAACTATATACAAGTGACACTAACTCGTAGAGAAACTTAAGCTAAAAACAACGGTAGTTCGTTTGTGGAAATCCGATTCCATTTGGGCCCTAAACGGGCCAAAAACACTCACATTATCCAAAATCAAACGTCTGGGTCTAGTTTCAGATGTCTTTAAAGACGTCAAAACTCACCCTGGGTTTCCTGCGGCTATCTCGGACGTCCGAACCCTTCCGCGATTGTCTGAGGTGAGTTCCAGATGTTGGACTCTCCTTTCGGTCGTCTGGAGGTATGGTCAGACATCTGGCGACGTGTTCAGACATCCAAAAGCACCTCGAAGGGCGCACCCCACGCCTTTCCAATGCTCTTCTCTTGCGTACACACACGTAGAGCTAAATAAGGCTGGACCAAAATCCCTACGGTAAGGCCTGAATGGCCGTAAATCGCACAGGAATATGTACCTTAGCACTGAGCGTGCTTTCAGAAGTCCAGCTTCAGCTCTGGACATCGTTCTGCTATTCCATACATCTGGGATGTGCTCCAGACATCTGATACTGGAAAATATCCAGTACGCAGAACCTCCGTGAGCCTTCTTCTCCAAGTGGAACCCCTCCGCGCCGCCCGCAGCTGCGACACCGACAGCTTCAGGAGGTCGCGAAGCCTACCTTCGCGAGCTCCTCCTCCTTGCACACGAGCTCCTCCGAGCTCCCGCATCTCCCTCACGAGCTCCTTCTCTCGAGCTCCCCCCATGCTCTCGCTACGCTCTCCTCCTTCACGTCCTGTCTCTCTCTCTTCTTCCTCTCTTTTCGCCGCGTTGGAAGGAAGGGTGGAAGGCGGTGGTTGGCAGGAGGGAAGAATGGAGGTGGTGGTTGGTGGAGATGGGGAGAGTGGCGTGGGTGAGGGGGGGTTAAATTGGAGAGGGTTAGGGTTTGGGGTGAGGAGAGAGAGGTGAGTGCACCAACTGCACGTTCCTTGCTTCTAAAGCAAATAAATTATTTCTTTTGTCAAATCTCTTCCACTCCTCTGAATCAGTAGGATGACGTATTCTTCCATCTTGAGATTTCCAATCCTGGTGTCATGCCATCCACCGTGCAGTTTTAGTTGATATAAAAAGTCATTGAAGCCTAGGTGTTAGTGGGAAGTAACGAAGGACTTTCTGAGGTTGTTTCCTCTTACTTTCATCTTTACATTCCTTATATCTCTCATGTCTACATTCAGGACAATTACTCAAATTTGCAAATTCATTTATAAAAAGAATGCAGTCATTCGAACATGCATCGATTTTCTAACAATCCAAACCAAGCTTACAAATTTGTTTCCTTGCCTTATACCATGAAGCTGGAAAACCATTACGGTTATTTAACAGCTTAGCAATAAACTGAACTATTTCTGACATGAATTTGCACTAGCTCTATTCATAACCTTTAGTTGAAACATCTTCAACAAAAATGACAACTTTGACATTTTTATAACACCAGAAGCAATAGGATCCTCAGTTGCCTTAACAGTATCATAAAACGGATCACAACTGAATGGATCTTTCTCGTCTGTATTTATATCCTCCTCTGCTCTCGTCTCGTTCAACATTTCTTCTATTTCTTCACCTCTGCTATCAGCAATTTCCTCGTCGATCTTTTGGTCAACAATGCTCTCATTGTTTATGACTTTCTCAGTCAACTCCTCTCCATGAGCTACTCAGGTTGTGTAATGCTGCCACCACCCATTACAAATGCAGTGCTCCAGCACAATATTACGATCATGCAAGGAACTATTGAAACATCTTCTGCATGGGTATAACATATTATCAAGTTGACCTCCTTGCTTAAGTATCTTCCTATCGTCATGAAATGCCCAATCCAAGATTGAAATTACTCCATCCTTATATGATGAGAACCTCATCATGAGCCATAACTAGCTCATTTTGACCTAATACAAAGGATAAAAGCTCCTACATAACTCAAGGAAAGGCTTAACTCAGAGAATTCTGAGTTTAAGGAGAAAACAAGTCATAAGGGGTAAAAATGCAATTTTACCAGTATAATCTGCATACAAGGTAATTCAGGGCCCAAACATAGGTCAAAGCAACTTAATAAGAATAAAAGTGGGATGAAATGATCTAGCAAGGGCTACAGCAATTCCAAGAAACTAAATGATAATCTGTAACCCTAAAACAACCCACTTCAATTCACGAGGTTCGAGGCAAAGTAAAAATAGAATAAACCCTCTAAAATTCATAGAAAAATAATCTCTAGGATTTAGAACCTTCAATTTGGCCTTCAGAACCCATTTTGACCTACATTGAGAACCATGCCCAATTAATAACTTAATTTGGGTTTTCACATAAATTGACCGGTCAAACAAGGTTTAATATAGAAATGAAATTCACCATCAGATTCCTTAGGTCCTAATTAGTCATGTATAAAAACTTGAGCCTAAGAAGAAACCTTCTTGACCAACTTTACACTTTGGTCCTCATATATTTACTTTTTGGCCCTCAACTTTTGAACCCTCGCATTTTGACCCCTAACTCTCCTTCGTTCTTTGCGTTCAGGTCCCCCCTGCAAAACCTGCCAGCACCATGCTCCGGCGACCTTGCGCGGAGCATGGCGCCGCGCAGGGTGAGGGGGAGAGCCTGGCAAGTAAACCGGGGGTGCCCTGCGTCGTCAGCCGTCGCAGGGACACCCCCCTGGTCGCTGTAACCCACCATACCGGCCGTGCGAACGCACGGACGGTATGGGTCTCCATCTCCGACGTCCTCCGGCGAGGGAGACACGTCGTCTCCCTCCACCTTCCTCCCTGATTCGGTCCCTATAAATACCCCCGTCGCTCCACCGTTCTTCCCAGCTCGGATCTGACGGAGAAAACCCCCAACTTTCCTCTCCTCTCACTCCGGCAGACGCCCACCAGCTCCGGCGGTTCCTCCTCCTCCTCCTCTTCGCTCTGCCGCAATACCAGCAGCAGAGACTTCCTCCCCTGCTCTTCCCGCGCCACGCCGTACCCAGCTGGCGCCTCTCCGGCTCTCTGCTCGCCGCCGCCCCTTCCCCTGGGCATCTTCTTCTCCGGCGACAGTCGATACGACTGTCGCCCTGCTGCTCCCCCTTCGTCCCTGCAAGTAAGTTAGAACTACTTCCCTTCCTCTCCTCTTTCTTTCCCCGGATTCAATTTGTTCAATTAAGCCCTCGACCAACCCTGACCATCGTCACCCCCTTCGTCTCCGGCCACCCTCCGGCGAGATGCCCCCATCGCTCCACAGCCTCACACGCCTCGCCGACCCTCACCGAACCTCCGCCTCATCACACTGAGCACCCCCCACCCCTCCACTGCCACTCCACACCTCCGTAACGCTCCCCCAAACAAACCCATTTCTCCGGTTGCAGTCCAACCTAGGGCTACCGCCAGACACCACCTTGCGGCTTGCCGCACAGCTCCACACCTTCGTCGTGCCACGACGAAGGTTCCCCAGTAGTTTGATCAGGCCGAGAGGCCATATTCGTGTCCGACAGGTTCTGAGGCTCGACCGCCATTAACGCCACATTGAAGCAGCTTCTCCCGCGCTCCAGGCTTGAGGACTCCAGGTCTCCAGCTGCTGCGGATTACGGAGACTCCTGCGAAGGCAGCCAGCCAGCAACCGACGCAAATCGAAGCTGCAGCTGCAGAAGCAAGCCCGCGGTCTTCCAGCAGGCGCACGCGAGGAGAGGCCTCAGTTTAGTCCCACATCGGTAAGCCTCACAACTCTTTCACCCTTTAAATTGTTTTTGTGAATAAGCCTTACTGCCTCAGCACACGGGGTGAGGTCCCCTTCACCCACCCGGTTACCTGGTCTCGTCCGCGCTCACGCCCCGCGGACCTGACCCGACCCGACTTAGACTGACCTGTACTCCTCGCCCACCACGCACGCCGGTGGGCCTGGACCCGGGCGCTACTCGTACCCGGCTACCCGGCAGCTCTGGGAGAGCTATCCTATGAGCGGTTTCTGTGAGAGAGAGACGGAGGGGCGGGGGGGTAGAGTAGGTTTTGCCTCTGACGTAAACTCTGAAGTGTGCAGGCACAGGTGAAGAAGAAGGACCGCGGAAGAAGAAGGAAGCTGAGGGAGACACTGTAGCAACAAGCAGTTTAAGTCGTCTGATTGGAAAATCAGACGACGTCCTGAAGGGAAAAGAAGAAAGAAGGAGAGACGACGTCCTGACAGGAAAAAGAAAAGAAGAAAGAAGGAGATCTGAAGAACAACAGAAGAAGGCGAGGCAGAGGAGAACACAAAAGAACAAGGGAAGAACTGAAGGAAGAATAGCACGAGAAGAAGATCTGAAGAAAGGAAAAGAAGAAAGAAAGGAAAAGAAGAAGAACAGGACCGCTCTGCAGAAGAAAAAGGAAGAGCAGGAACAGCTGAAAGAAGAAGAAGAACATCACCACTGCAGATAAAGAAGAAGAAGATAACAGAAGATCTGAGACGAGGAGAAGCAAAGAGAAAAGAAGAAAAGACAACAATTTCTTTCTCTCTCTTTCTTTATTTTTGTAAAAGAAACTTGTACCCCTAGAATACAACTTGCTCCCTGAGTTCGACCTCGGGAACTCTTTTATTTTCCGAGTAAAAAATTTTATATATTTGAAATGATGGCAATAACTGGCTATACTACAACGCTATAACAATAAAACCCGGTTATCTCTCGAAGCCAGCGTATCGCTATCATTATATCTAGTGTAATCTGAACCCTGCAATCCAATCCAAGATTTATCCATTATAACCTAAAATATAACGTAAACAAATCACTTATTAGAAAGGGAAATGACCGAATGATGTGTATGTTGATTAAGATTTTCACTTTATAGCCCATCATCAAAGATTTGATAACAACTTAGTTTTGCTCGTTACATGTAACCTTAGTGCAGTGAAATTTCGGCAGCATCTCCCCGCACTTCTCCAGTATAACCCCCAATACTGACCTTAACTAGATTTCCTTTAACACCCAATTAAGGGTATCGCAAGAAACTAGGTAAGATTAGTTGGTGTTGAACGTTTTACGAATCGCTACGCTTACGTGTTTGGTTTTAGAAAACCTGTCGTTGTAGTTCGAAAGCGAAGAATTAGTGTTCAACAAATAAAATTTATACTGAAAAGAATTCTGGGTCGAACATAGGGAGGCTACGTTGATCTATATTCGCAATTATATTTTTTTAGGATTTTCTTTTTTTGATAAGCAAGGCGATATAATTACAATGGAGCTATCAGACTAAAAGAAAGAGAGAGAGAGAGAGAGAAAGAGAGAGAAAGAGAGAGAGAGAAAGAGAACATGCATTCAATATTCCAATTGTTTATATAATCAAACTAAATAAAAGTTACACTAGAAAGCGGAAAATCAATTACACTATAAAGCAGGAAAATTCTACACTAGAAAAGTCGTAAATAAGAATGGGAGAGAGAAGTTATCCCCCTCGACGATTGCTTGGAGGACGAGCCAGACGAGACGACGCTTGGACGAAGGAGAACGAAGCAGGACGAAGCAGAAGAACGGGAACGAAGCAGCACGCTGTCGTCGTCACGGGATCCACTTCCGAAGGGGAACGAAAATTGGACTTTATCTCACGAGAAGCATCCCGGGTGTGGGACAAGCTTCTTTTGAGCTTTGGAGGGCTAGAGAGGAGAAAGAAGGGATGAGAATTTCGTATGGAGGGGGTCACCTTTTATAGTTGCAAGGAGTGGGGGCAAAATGGATATTACAACTTCAAAATAATAAAGGAGGGGTCTTTAGTGACGGATAAATCCGTCACTAAAGCCCTCAACGTGGGCGTCGTGGGCGGCTCGCACGCGCCTCCTCGCCTGCTCGCGCGCTCAATGGCTTGCGCACGTTCGTCGATTTTCAGCCGTCCTATCGCGAGATCGGACGGCTTAAGATGTGTCTCCGCCCCCTGCGTTGCGCGCCCGCCCGCGTGCGATCGCGTGTCCGCGTCGCGCGTTCAATTGCGCGTGGACGCTATCGGGCGCGTGTGGTCGTCCGGTCTCCATCTGATGCTCCACCCGCGCCCAATCGTCCGCGCCTTCCAGCCCCTCGCCACGGCTCGATCCCGCGCCTGCCGCTCGTGAAAGCGCGCTCGACCACTGCGCTGTGGGGCGCGAATGGTCGAGCGGACGCTTTTAAGCGCGAGCGACCACAGCCGTTGGATTAAGATCCAACGGCGGAGAGCGATCGGGCGCGGGGCCTTCACAAGATGCAAGCGGCCGTTTGGGCGGCTGAGATGGCACCACGTGGTGCGATCTTGGCCGTCCATCTTCTGGAAGTTGTAGATGGTGCCACGGATGTCGGATTGACTCGATTTTTGTGTCGTTGGGCTGCGATCGTCGATCCGAATTCATCCGTGCGATCGGATTTATCATCTGAAGTGTGGATTTACACCATCCTGGCCTTTGATCTTCTAGGGTTCCCAGGTCACTATCTGATGCTACGGATGCCTGATTAGGGTGATCTTGGAGTCGTTGAACTCCAATCGTCGCCCTGATCACATCCATACGGTTGGATCTTTGATCCGAGGCCTCGATAAAATGTTTATCCTGTCCAAGCACATAAAGGGAGACAATTAACCTCCATTTTATTCAAACTACTCTAAATGCAAGATGATGCATGTTATGCAATATTTATATCATGAAATGCAATCATATGCTTAAGAACATGCATAAATAGACATTTTAAGTAGTGTAAATGTGTTTACATCATACCCCCATGGCTATCTTTTGTCAGTCTCTAGCAAAAACTATATGCTATTTATAAAAGAATTAGGTTGGATTATTTGGACTTGAGTTATTTTTCAATCATTAAGAAATTGTCTACTTAGGAACTGAACTTTCAAAGACATAACAGTGCCCGGGTATCAACCAAAATGTAGACCGCCTCAAGCCCTCGCCTTATTAAAAGAAAAATTTCTTTTTCTCTTTTTCTCTTTTCTAATTTTTTGGATTTTCAAATTTTCGAGTCTAAGAGTGGCTTTCTACGGCCATTCAACTCACCCAAAATTTGATGAGAACCCTAAGCTTTAAGCATCTTATTGTGATTGTGATAGACTCGTTGACCGACAATTAAAACGGATTTCGGATTTCTACGCCTCTAGGTGACCTAACCAGAATTCTACCTAAAAGTGTATCTTTACAACCGGTAGCTTTCTCCCTACTTTTATTTTTTTTACGGGGTCAACACAAGGGTGAATCCAATGTATATCTCCCCGATTTATTCTACTTCTCTGCTTCTTCTTAAGTGTTTTGGGAATTTTTAGTGCATTTTCTGAGCTGGGTTCTGGACAACCGGTCGATGAGCTGTTACCACCGACAACTTGCCAGCCATGCTCGTGCGGCGAAGTGTGGCTTATTTCTTTTTATTCTTTTCTCCTTTTTTTTTTTAAGTAGGTGGCTTCCCTAGTCTAAGATTTACCTAAAGGCAGCAAACTAAGAAGGGTCCATTGACTGGGTTCTGGACAACCTACCTATGGGCTGTTACCCACGATAACTTGCCAGCCATATCACCCTAGAAGGTTCATTAGCTACCCAATTTCCGTTAGAATCGCCGAACAACGAGTCAGTGCAAAGAAAGTGTGTAGATGCTTAAAACTCAAAATTCCCTCAAATCAGAGGGCGGGTTGATAAGTCGTGTACTTATCACCCAAACTTATTTATTCCAATTATAATAGAATTAAGATGGCGAGGACTCGAAAACAAATCCACATTTTAGTGGATACACAGGCTAATTAAGTCCAAAGACCTGAGGGGTCTTTGTGTTCAGATCCTGATGTAAAATTTCTTAGGATTGAAAAGTCTTAATGTCCATCTAATCCTTCCTAATTTTTTTTTTCTTAAATAAGAAGAGAGACAATTTATATGGATTTCACAAAGCTGACCAAATAATTCAAGAATGAATCCACCCCCCCATGCCTAGCTGATGCAATGTCCCCATTGAAAAAGAGACATGAAAGAAAGGGTAGAATATGAAAGATGTCACCTGGATATGAAGCTCATATCAACCTTGTGTCATATGTACAACTGTTGAGTTTAATGCCGTCAGCTAGGCGAAGTTCAGCCAAAGAAGTCACAGAATGGCTAGAGCAACAGAGTCTAAGACGGGTTCTGGAAGATTACGGTCAACAATAGGCTTCAAACGTTGACCGTTGAATTTAAAGGTGTTACCCGTCTTTGGGTCAGAAATCTGAACGGCACCATTAGGAAAAATCTGATCAATTATGAATGGGCCATTCCATTTAGATCTAAGTTTACCAGGAAAGAGCTTAAGTTTAGAATCAAATAACCAGACCTTCTGGTTTGGCTCAAAGTTCTTGCGGGAAATCAATAGATCATGTAGAGCTTTGGTCCGAGCCTTGTAGATCTTGGCTTTCTCATAAGCATCATTTCTAAGCTCCTCCAACTCAGATAGTTGGAGTTTCCTGGTCTTTCCAGCTAGATTCAGATCTAAATTGCATTGTTTGATTGCCCAGAATGCCCTGTGTTCAATCTCTACGGGTAGATGGCACGCCTTTCCATACACCAAACGGAATGGAGACATGCCGATGGGCTTTTTATTTGCCGTACGGTAGGCCTAAAGAGCATCCTCAAGCTTTTGAGTCCAATCCTTACGATCAGGCCTAACCGTTTTTTGTAGAATGTTCTTGATCTCTCGATTGGAGATCTCGGCTTGTCCATTCGTTTGGGAATGGTAAGGTGTGGAAATTCGATGATTAACCCCATATTTGGCCAATAAATTCCAGAATTGGACATTAGTAAAATGAATGCCACCATCACTGATAATAGCCCTCGGAATCCCGAACCTACTGAAGATATTTTTCTTGACAAAATTGATGGTCACCTTGTGGTCATTGGTTCGAGTGGGAATTGCCTCAATCCATTTGGACACATAATTAACAGCAACAAGAATGTACTGATGTCCAAGTGAAGGGATAAAGGGTCCCATGAAATCGATGCCCCAAACATCGAAAATTTCTACAGGAAGAATAGGGTTTAGGGGCATCATGTCTCTCTTAGTTATGTTCCCGAGTGACTGACATCGAGAACATGACCTTGAGAAGTCCTGGGCATCCTTGAATAAAGCGGCCAATAGAAGCCAGATTGCAAGATTTTTGCAGTCGTCTTTCTCCCGGAGAAATGGCCACCACACCCAGATGCATGGCAGAACTCGAGTATATTGTTGAATTCATTCTTTGGTATGCATCGGCAAATATTCTGATCAGAGCCGATGCAATACAGTTCAGGGTCCTCCCAAAAGTAGTATTTGGCCTCAGATTTGAGTCTATCCCGTTGTTGCTTGGTCCAATCTTGGGGGATTTGACTAACGGCCAAATAGTTAACAATGTCAGCAAACCATGGGGTGTGGACACCTAAAACTGTAAGAATGGTTTCGTCTGGAAAAGTGTCAGCAATCGGAATGTCCAGACAAGAAGAATCACCTAGGAGTCTCGACAAATAATCTGCTACCACATTTTGTACCCCGGCTTTATCCTTGATTTCAAGATCAAATTCTTGAAGAAGAATCCAACGAATAAGCCGGGGTTTAGCATCCTTTTTAGCCAAGAGATGTCTCAAGGCCGAGTGGTCGGTATAAACAATAACATGAGACCCCAAGAGATAAGTCCTGAATTTTTCCAATGCAAATACTACAGCTAGTAATTTCTTTTCAGTAACAGTGTAATTCCTCTGGGCTTCATCCAGAGTTTTACTAGAGTAGTAAATGACAGAGGGCTTTCGGTCAATTTTCTGACCCAGGACAGCCCCGACCGCGTAATCAGAAGCGTCGGTCATGATCTCAAAAGGGGCTGTCCAAATTGGTGGTTGCAAAATTGGAGCACAGGTGACTGCCGTTTTCAGAAAATCAAATGCCTTTCGGCATGATTCGTCAAAAACAAATGGCGTTTCTTTGGCAAGAAGATTGCTCAAAGGACGAGCAACCTTCGAGAAATCCTTGATGAATCTTCGATAAAATCCCACATGGCCAAGAAATGATCTGATTTGTTTAACAGATGTGGGAGGAGAAAGTTTAGCGATAGCATCAACCTTAGCTTTGTCTACTTCAATTCCCCGTTCAGAGATTACATGACCCAAAACGATGCCTTCTTGGGTCATGAAATGACTCTTTTCCCAGCTAAGGACCAGTCGTGTCTTGATACATCGCTTAAGAATCATTTCCAAATTAGCAAACAAGAGTCAAATGATTCTCCGAAAATAGAGAAATCATCTATGAAGACTTCCATAAACTCTCCCACCATGTTGGAAAATATGGCTAGCATACACCTTTGAAAAGTCGCAGGTGCATTGCATAACCCAAAAGGCATCCTACGGAAAGCAAAGGTTCCGTAGGGACAGGTGAAAGTAGCTTTTTCCTGATCCTCGGGATGGATAGGAACTTGGTTGTATCCCAAGTAGCCATCAAGAAAACAGAAGTACTTCTACCCAGCTAATTTTTCCAAGATTTGATCAATGAAGGGCAGGGGAAAATGATCCTTTTTAGTGGCAGTGTTCAGCTTCCTGTAATCAATACAAACTCTTCAAGAGGAAGCTGAACGAGTTGTGATAGATTCACCTCTCTCATTAGTCACAACAGTAATCCCAGCTTTCTTTGGAACAATCTGAACGGGACTTACCCAGGGACTGTCAGAGATTGGATAAATAATTCCTGCATCGAGCCACTTGATGATTTCCTTTTTGACCACTTCTCGCATATTTGGATTCAATCTCCTCTGCATCTGGCGAGAAGGGCGGGATCCATCTTCCAAAAATATTCTATGATTACAGTAAGATGGCTCGATCCCCCTGAGGTCATGAATGGTCCAACCAATTGCCTCCTTATGTTCCTTTAGGACCTTAATCAATTTAATCTCTTGCTCCTTTGTCAATTTAGCACTAATAATCACAGGGAGTGTATTCTGCAGTCCTAAAAATTGATATTTTAAATTCTCGGGCAATGGTTTCAATTCAAGCTGGGGTGGGGTAATGATTGATGGTAGGGTAGATGCTGAAGATTCAACAAGAGGAAGAGGTTTTGAGTGAACAAAATCAGTAACCTCTTCCGAAGATGTCAGGTCAGAGGGTTGCGGGTCAAATTCATCAACCAAAGAGGAACTTTCAATTGAAAAAACTGTCAAACAAGTTTCAATATTAACATTATCCTCATCAAGTTCCTCAATAAATCCACAATTCTCAAATTTGTTGATCACCTTAAAAATATCCAATTTCATTCGTTGATCCCCAAAGGCGATTTCCATGCTACCGCTTTCACAATTAATGTTGGCCTTTGCGGTAGCTAGGAACGGACGCCCCAGAATGATGGGCATGTTCCTCAGATTATCTAGTACATCCATGTCAAGGATAAGGAAATCTACAGGAAAATAGAAATCCTTGACCTTAACCATAACATCTTCAATAATGCCTCGCGGGTTTGTGACCGAACGGTCTGCTAACTGTAGCGTTACTGAAGTTGGCCGAAGTTCACCTAACCCAAACTTCTCATAAAGAGAAGTTGGAATTAGGTTGATGGATGCACTGAGATCCAAAAGTGCTCTATTAAATGTGTAATCTCTGATAACGCAAGAAATCAAAGGAGCACCAGGATCTCTCTTTTTCTGAGGGAGGTAGTGCAGGATAACAGAACTAGCCTGCTCGTAGAGTACCACCTTCCTCGGAACAGATTCTCTCGACTTACGCTTTTGTGTACATAATTCCTTTAAAAATCTTGCGTAAGCCGGTATGTGCTTGATAGTATCAAGGAGCGGGATATTGATCTCAACATTCTTAAATAAATTCAGAAGCTCCTCATTACTATCAACAGACTTCTGCTTCTTTGCTTTGGCTAAGGCTTCAGGAAAAGGAACATGAGTCAGATCTTTGGAATCAGGTTCCTGAGCCTTGATTTCTCCTCTAGAATTCTCCCCTCTCTCCTTAGATTCGTCAGGATTCAAAAGATCAGAATAGTGTGGTTGTGGATCCTGAGTCTTCTTACCACTCCTTAAAGTTACAGAATTTGCAGAAGCGTAAGAATTTGGGTCTTGGGGAGGGTTAGGAAAGATTGGAGGGGCTTGATTGACCATGAATTGTTGATTAGCAGAAGAAGAAGACGAGGAACCCTGCTCAACCACCTGAGCATGTGCGTGCGGGTCCCTCTGATTTCCGTACCCTTGGGCTTGATTGCCCGAATTTAGAATGTTTCGCGGGTTGGGTACGGGTTGGGATGGTAGAGATCCGGGTTGACGAGAGTTAGCAATGAGCCCGGATTGCAAGTTGTCCAGCGAGTTTTTCATTTGCTGCATGAGCTGGAGAATAGATCCTTGCATCTCTACCATTTGACGGTTCAAATCAGCCTGCCCTGCGAGTTGACGGGCATTCCAAGCTGGCTGATTGACCTGATTCGGAGGAAATTGAGTATATACTTGACCCTGACCCATTGGTCGTTGCGGAGCAAAGTTGCCGGGTCGGAATTGGGTCTGTTGCCCCGGATTTTTCCAAGAGAAGTTAGAGTGGTTTCTCCAACCTGGATTATAGACATTTGAGTAGGGGTTGGATCTAACATTCTCTTGTACAGCACAGACATCCTCATAGGGTGAGGATGGAGAGAAAGAAAGGGAAGGATCAGAAAAACTGGGATCAAAGGCCCCAGTTGGGAACCCATGGGGTTTCGAGAAATGCTGACTCATAGGTTGAGTCGCATCGAGTTGATTCACGAACTCCCGTCCAGAAGGAGCTCGTGAGGAATGGAATCCCGAATTTTCGGATTGAGTGGATTGAGAGTTGTTCATAGAATTGCCAGCCATCCACTCTTCCATTCTTTTAGCAACCAAGTCCACCTTATCAAGTTTATTACAAATCAATTCCATATCAAATGAATGAGAGTCATGGACTTCATTGACATTTGATCTGGGTTGATGGGACCGGTTAAAAGTATCCATGGAGACATGATTACTCATTTCCTCAAATAAATCATGTGCACTATCTGCATCTTTATTGAGGAAATTGCCTCCGCAAGAAGCATCCACATGGTTTCTGAGTTGCTCATTCAACCCATGATAGAAGATCTGCACGAGTTGCCATTTCGGCACCTCGTGGTGTGGACACCTCCGCAATAAGTCCTGGAATCGCTCCCAGGCCACATGAAACTGCTCCCCCGGCCGCTGGGTAAAGGTAGTGATTGCCCGTCTCAAAGCATTGGTACGACCAACTGGGAAGAATTTCTTCAAAAAGGCCGATTTCAACTCATTCCAAGTTGTAATTGGTCTTCCTATTGTCCTATACCAATGCACGGCTTTATCCCTAAGAGAGTGGGGGAAGAGCCTCATGATCATTTGCTCCTCGTTAACGTTTCGATCCTTGGTGGTCTGGACCAAAGTGGTCAAATCTTCCAAGTGCTGAAACGGATCTTCGGAGCCAAGCTCATGATAATGTTTAATCAGGCTTAACACCTGGGGCTTGATTTCTACGTCACTGGCTGGAATCTGGATGCCGGGACATTCCCCGTAATTTGAAGGATCATAAAAATCCTTCAAGGGCTGAGCGCGCTGCATTCTCTGCATTTGTTCCAGCTGCCTTCGAAATTCTTCCTGTGGATTTTCAAGCAGAGGAGGCTGTTGTTCGGCCATGGGATCAAATTGACCAAAATCTAACTTGCGCCTCCTAGAATGTTCTAACGGTCCTTCCAATCGGGGATTCAATGACCGTCTTCCCAGCATAAACTAGGAGAAGGTCGGAAGGACTAGGGATAGGGACCCTGCAGCACAATAAAACAAGGCTATCCTTAAGTGGGGTAGCCTAAGGATCTACTGACTCCCAAAATCAGCCTTAAGACTGTAAGTGATTTACTTTACTTACGTCTGTTTAATCCAACTAGTTAGAAGGAGGGACTGGGGAGAAGGTTCTTTCTTTGGCTTTCGCCTCTGGTTCTTAGTGTACCCCCCAACTGCTGTCGTTTGACGCTACTCCCCTAGCTAGACATCAGATTAATCAGTATAAGTAGGTTAATCAAAAATAATCTCAGACTAGGCCCTGAAGAGCGAATCAAACCTTAAGGCCAACATCTACTCAATTTTATTAAGGCCTAGGATTGTGGTGCTTATGGAATGTGATGGGCCCTTACAATGGGTTGTACCCTTAATGATTGATTGATATTTGTGTAAGTGCGTGCACAACCAGGGTTTTCAAGCAAGATTATTGATAATGTGTGAATTTTAGTGTTCAAATCTTACTTAAGTAGCTTTTAGGGTTTCAAATTAGGTAAATTGCAATCAATTTTCTAGGCAAACCAAGTTGTAAAACACGGGTGAAGATTGTTTTCCTTTAAAATCAGAAAGAAAGTGGAGTGCCTGGAATATACTTAGATTGAAAACCCTAAGGAGGAGCTACTTGATGAGTTGGTTTTAAAATAAAGTGGTGCGGCTCAAACAACTCAAACAATTTGGCCACAAATGCACCACTAAGTTAGGCACTAAGAAAAAATGGTTAACCTAGAATAATTTCTACTCTGTTATGTGTTGCTTTGTGTGTACCGGTTCCACAGATCAGAACCCGGTTGAGTAGAAAACAAATCGAGTTGATCAAGTGCCGTGAATGTGGGTGTTTGTTGTGTGTTTGTTGGAAATTACCCCACAAGATTATCTTTTTGTTATTTTTTTATGAATGAGGGTGGAATGAATGTGAGTAAAAATCCAAACAACCAAACTATTCTTAGGATTTATACAAACACTTAGGTTAATTGGGATTTGGATTTAATGTGGCGAATGAAATCTATGGAGGGGGAAAGAATGGGGGAGCACTTACAGTTGTCTTCAACTGCACTTTACTCCAGTCTACTGCTTGTTGATTCCTTGATGGAGGTATCTGCAAAACAATAGACACAAGAGAAAGCTAGTTAGAAAAATAAATAAAGTGCAAGAAATGGGAAGAAAAGATCGGAAATCGTTGCCTCCCCGGTAACGGTGCCAAAATGTTGAACCGTTTTACGAATCACTACGCTTACGTGTTTGGTTTTGGAAAACCTGTCGTTGTAGTTTGAAAGCGAAGAATTCGTGTTCAACAAATAAAATTTATGCCGAAAAGAATTATGGGTCGAAAACAGGGAGACTACGTTGATCTATATTCGTAATTGTATTTTTTTAGGATTTTTTTTTTGATAAGCAAGGCGATATAATTATAATGGAGCTATCAGACTAAAAGAAAGAGAGAGAGAGAGAATATGCATTCAATATTCCAATTATTTATATAATCAAACTAAATAAAAGTTACACTAGAAAGTGAAAAATCAATTACACTATAAAGCAGGAAAATTCTACACTAGAAAAGCTGTAAATAAGAATGGGAGAAAGAAGTTATCCTCCTCGACGATTGCTTGGAGGATGAGCCAGACGGGATGACGCCTGGACGAAGGAGAACGAAGCAGGATGAAGGAGGACGAAGCAGAAGAACGGGAACGAAGCAGCACGCCATCGTTGTCGCGGGATCTACTTCCGAAGGGGAACGAAAATTGGACTTTATCTCGAGAGAAGCATCGCGGGTGTGGGATAAGCTTCTTTTGAGCTTTGGAGGGGTAGAGGGGAGAAAGAAGGGATGAGAATTTCGTATGGAGGGGATCTCATTTTATAGTTGCAAGGAGTGGGGGCAAAATGGACATTACAACTTCAAAATAATAAAAGAGGGGTCTTTAGTGACGGATAAATCCGTCACTAAAGCCCTCAACGTGGGCGTCGTGGGCGGCTCGCGCGCGCCTCCTCTCCTGCTCGCGCGCTCAATGGCTTGCGCACGTTCGTCGATTTTCAGCCGTCCTATCGCGAGATCGGACGGCTTAAGATGTGTCTCCGCCCCCTGCGTTGCGCGCCCGCCCTCGTGCGATCGCGCGTCCGCGCCGCGCGTTCAATTGCGCGTGGACGCTATCGGGCGCATGCGGCCGTCCGATGTCCATCTCACGCTCCACCCGCGCCCAATCGTCCGCGCCTTCCAGCCCCTCGCCACGGCTCGATCCCGCGCCTGCCGCTCGTGAAAGCGCGCTCGACCACTGCGCTATGGGGCGCGAATGGTCGAGCGGATGCTTTTAAGCGCGAGTGACCACAGCCGTTGGATTAAGATCCAACGGCGGAGAGCGATCGGGCGCGGGGCCTTCACAAGATGCAAGCGGCCGTTTGGGCGGCTGAGATGGCGCCACGTGGCACCATCTTGGCCGTCCATCTTCTGGAAGTTGTAGATGGTGCCACGGATGTTGGATTGACTCGATTTTTGTGTCGTTGGGCTGCGATCGTCGATCCGAATTCATCCGTGTGGTCGGATTTATTATCTGAAGTGCGGATTTACACCATCCTGGTCCTTGATCTTCTAGGGTTCCCGGGTCACTATCTGATGCTACGGATGCCTGATTAGGGCGATCTTGGAGTCGTTGAACTCCAATCGTCGCCCTGATTACATCCATACGGTTGGATCTTTGATCCGAGGCCCCGATAAAATGTTTGGCTTGTCGAAGCACATAAAAGGAGACAATTAACCTCCATTTTATTCAAACTACTCTAAATGCAAGATGATGCATGTTATGTAATATTTATATCATGAAATACAATCCTATGCTTAAGAACATGCATAAATAGACATTTTAAGTAGTGTAAATGTGTTTACATCAGTTGGTATACCGGAAAAGAGTAGGAATAAGCAACCAAAATTTCACCGCACAAGGTTACATGTAACGAGTAAAACTAAGTTATCATCAAATCTTTAAAGACCTTTAGTTCGGTACTTTATCGAACTAAAGTCGATTGAGTCCTATGGCATGCTACAAAGACAACACATCATGCATGTAAATGAGGTATACATATACTTTTTGCATTGTTCGTATAACATGATCATAAGTTTCGATAGGCAAGTAATTTGGATACAATTTGACTCAGAGGACTTTTATCATAGGGGTTAGAATACCTAATGTTTGGCTTTGCATGTATATATCTTCTTTAGCAAGTGTGTGTATCTAAACAATAACTAACTTAAACATTAAAAAAATTTACCAAAAAACTAAAATATAATTTAATTAAATTAAAAAGATTGAATGTATATATATATACCTCAAACTATTGAAGCCTTTGAGTGTACTCGACACTGATAACCTACAATTTCAAAAGTAAAATTAATTAAATAACAAATTATAATTATAATCCTAAAACCTAACCCAAACTAAACATGCAAATCAAGGGCGAGAGCAAGAGAAAACCCTAACCTTGACCCAAACCCTTATTAAATCATAAAACCCTAACCCTTACCCAAACCAAACGTCTAAACCCTAACCCAACCCAACCACCATAACCCTCTCCCAACTCAAATCCTAAAACCCTAGGTTAAGCAACATATACACAACCTAATACCAAACCTAAACAACATATATTAATCCAACTAAACATTGAAAAAATTTTAAAAAAAAATTGACAGAGTTTCCTCTTATATTTTCAGTTTTTTTATAAACATGCACAGCAAAATAATACTCATCATAAGAGTGGGCACACCCCACATTAAATTTTATTCAATCAAACAAGTGGACACACACCACATTCACAATAAATCATACAAGCCACATCATCTAACAAAAGGCTAAAATATTATTACAATAAATAAAAAACATTGAAATTATACCTCCACCGACTATAGTTTCGAGAATGCTTTTCATTTCATCAACATAATTAATTAAATAATATATTATCATATTATTAAAAAAGTTACAACTTATAAAATAGAGGCGACGACAATAGGAGAAGGAGGTGGAGGACAACAGGAGGGGGACTAGGAGGAGGACAAGAGGAAGAGGGGGAGAAAGGCCAATTGCATAGGCAACAATAGGAGAAGGAGGAGGAGGAAGAGGATAATGGGCAAAGAGGAAGAGGTCGTCGGGCAGCGGTAGGGATAGGAGAAGGAGGATGAGGAAGGGGCAGTAGGATGAGGAGGAGGTCGGTAGTAGGAGAAGGAGGAGGAGCAGGGCAACAGGATGAGGAGGAGTAGGAGGACGGGGTCGGGAGGAGGAGGAGGAGGAGGAGGAGGGGAGGAACCAAGGAGAAGGAGGAGGAGGAGGAGGAGGGTGGGAATTGCTAAGGAAGTGGAGCAGGAGGGGGGAGCTGAGGAGGAGGAGGGGACGATCAGGAGGAGGAGGGTGGCTCCGGCGGGCTGGGGAGGAGGAGTAGGAGGAGGAGGAGGAAGGTGAGGAATTGCGGAGGAGGAGGGGGGTGCAGGTGGAGGAGGAGGATGGGTTAGAACCGAGGAAGAGGAGGAGGAGGGCGTCACCGGGTTGGGGAGGAGGAGGACGAGGGTGCTGGTGAAGGAGGAGGAGGGCGAGGAGCAGCGGAGGAGGAGGATGAGGAGGACCAGGGCGAGCCGCGGATGAGGAGGAGGAGGGTTGGATGACGGCAACAAGGACTGGGATTCACTTTAGGAGGATGGGGGCGACGCGAGGAGGACCATGTGGAGGTGCTCGGTGTGGGGGGGGGTGGCGCGAGGGTTTGGAGGAGGAAGATGAACAATAAGCTGCAGCGCCTAAATAGATTTAGGAACCTATGCCGTCGATCCTCTCAAAAAACGACGACAAATGATATTTTTGGTTCCCTCTTTATCGTGCCCAAAATTTCACTGCTAAATTTAACCTGACTTTTACCGTCATTTAATCTAATAACCAATGGTATAAGTTACTACTCCTGCCTAAATTTCAAGTGTAAATTTTATACTTTTTTAAACTGTTGTTTATTCCCCCAACCGACGGCAAAGGATACACATTATCATGCCTAAAATTTTGGCCTGTAATTTTTACCCACTTTTGCCGTCATTTATTTCAATAACTGATTGCTAAAGTTACAAATCCCTCCTGCTATTAACAAACAAATTTTAACCAGCTTTTCACTGTCGGTTCTTCTAATAACCGACGGTAAAAATATATTTGCTATTGCTTAATCAACCGATGGTAAATATTAATGACCACTGCATATCCAATCGCTTTTCTTTAGTTGATGGTAGGTCGAGTACTGACCTTTGCCGTCGCTTTTTTGAATAAGCAATGACAAAAAAATCTTTGTCGTCGGTTTAAATAACTGACGGCATAACCCATTTTTCTAGTAGTGAGGGGAAACACTTAGTGTACACCAAAGTGTACATCAAATCTAATACCATGACATCCTTCCCTCCATTAAAAAAGCCACATGATGTTAGAAGGGAGTCATGTGCCTAAAAGGATGTCATCAGAGTGCCATGAGTGGGTGTTAGATTTGATGTTCAAAATCAGTGTACGTGTATCATTGTCTTATGAAAAAGAGGAGTCACATATTCTGATGGAGTCATATTTTCTATTAGTAGATGTCAAATTATATGTCCATGTATCATTCTCCTTTATTAAATCATCACCGATAAAGTCATTGTCCTGTTAGCCAAAGGAATGACAATTAACATATTCACGATGATTATCTCTAGCACGTATTCCATTTCATTTAATCGTAGGCAAAGGTACATTTTCTAGTATTAAATGATAAGCATCTCTTCCCTATTTAGGTCTTCACATGGTTTCTTGCATCATATAAAATAATTGTAGTTGTTGCACTTGTTGGTTATTAAAATGCGATAACTTCGTCGAATACTATCTCAATATTGAGATCGCAGATAATTATTATCGTTGCTATATATTGCTATGAAAATTTTTAGCAATGAGCACTACCATTAAGTGAATCCAATGGCCAAAAAATAAAAAAGATAGCCGCAAAGGTGATGGAATCATCGTTTCGTTCTGATCAAGCACTTCAAAACAATAGGAGTATCAAGACGTTAATACGCACAACTACCCATGCTAGTTGTAAGTTATATAATCACCTCTTCTTATTCTATCAGTTGCATTACAGCCCTTATCATGGCCCAGTGAGTTGTAGAGTTGGTGAGGCCCATTTACGGACGTAGTGAAAATGGAAACATAACTTAGCTAAATGGGCCCGTTTCATGAGACGTAAGGGTGGATAGTGAGTACATGGAATTCGGCCCAATTAGATCTTAAATCTAATATATAGAAGTATCCATTGATTCGGTTCGGTTTGTTTTCCATCACCACTCTTAATAAGCATGTTTCTTATATCAATTGAAACTTTACAGTATGGTGAAGATAATTGTCTATTTGCTATGAACCATATCCAACAAGAAGATGCCATAACATTTCATATAAACTTATGAAGCAGAAAACTCAAGAATATGTCACGTCAGAACTTAGTTCTGATCTAACTTACGACTTAATTATTCTAGAATATAAAATTAAGACCAGAGAGGGAGTCGTTTTTTGAGCTTTGTTTTGGAAATCATGATTGAACATCGTGATACGTTACATCAGAATGAAATATATGTCTAGAAATTATAGATGTATATAGATCTAATTTCGGAACACTCGTGAACCGATTAAAGCTGATTTATAAGCTTCAGTTGAGATTTCTCTGATCCGCATGGTGACTTAATGGAAAAACCTTTCCCATGTGTCATTTTGAGTGCAAGTTTTGAAGTATGCAAGGGATGTCGATTAGGTTAATTAATTGGTACCTTGATGCTCAGTTTGAATTGAAGTTTAACCATGATACTTTGCAACAAGCAAGGGTATTTGTTGCAAATATGCGTATAAAGTTACTTTATCTAAACAAACACCAACCTATTAGTCTTTGTTACCTAATCAAGTTAGGTATTGAGATGGATGGTATAGTCGTTGAGTCTCTAAGGTATATCAAAGTTGTCCTCGCTCTAACTCTAGGTGGTGTATCAGCTACCTACCAACTATTTATCAACACAATGTATAGTTTTAGAAGTACCTGTGTTGTTGTCATAGGTCGCTTGTTTTCTGATGCTGTTTGTGAGTTTGAGATCTTTACTGCTAGGTTGTACACCTTGTGAATGTGAGATATATATTGCTAGTATTTCCTTATTCCCTGTATCGGTTTTTTTCTAGTTTATTTTTTCTTGTTTCTTGTCTATCATAAAATAATGAAGCTTTGTTTGATCTCTCAGAAGCAGAAGTTGAATTAATTGTAAGTTATAATGTAGCATATGTGTAGGATGAGATCCTAAAGAGTTCACTGTTGGTGATAGCCAATGTCCCAGTGAGGACTCATTCTAACTGAAACATGGGTTGGTATCTAAAAAGAGGAAAGCGTCTTTCAATTTTCCTCCTGACTGTACTTATAGATATCGACTCTTTTCTTCTTCTCTCTATCTTTCCTCCTTCCTCCTCCCTCCACCTATTATCTTCTTCCTACGATCTACCTTGCCTATTCATACTCAACTCCCTCCTCGTATAGTCTATCTCAATACCACCTCCAAGCCCCATTGCCCAACCCCTCTACCCTATTCTTCTGCTTACCACCTACACATTTTATTAGGCTACGTGATAATTAGCTATATATATATATATATATATATATATATATATATATATATATATATATATATATTTGGTTCTTGATAAGCCAAGTAATGATTTTATACATAGTCACCATTCAAGAATGTGGAGCTTCTATCATCAAAGCAAGAAAGCACTCCTACCGTGGTGGTTTAAGTGGCCAGATTCCAAGAACCCCAGAGCTTGAGTTAACATTTTTGATATCTATCTATCCTATTCATTTAACAAACATCATTTACATCCTTTTTCTTGGTTCATCCAGTAAACATTCGCGAGAAGGGTGAATGGTCATTCGTGCAAGGTGAGTAGAACTCGACATCTCATTAGATCACAACTCATCAACTATCGTATTTGCGATTACTGGCGATTGCATTATAATCGTAAGAAATTCATTGTCAACTTCCTATCACATGGCTTTGCTTTCAGATCACTCTTTTAGTTATTGATAGATGGAGGAGCATTCATGTAAATGAAGCTGCTTTATATGGATATTTTTATAGATAACTAAAATAGAGAGACACTATATAATATTCAATTCTAACAAGGATGTTTACGTGGAAATTCTATGACACATTAAGGGGACAAGTAGGTATCTTCACTTGTGTTTAGATGGTTGACGAGATAATATATGGTATAAACTTAAATTCTTTATTCTGCTCACAGGGACCTTGGGATTACATGATGTGGTAAGCATATGCTTTAAGTGTCATCAAGTTAGGCATCATTTGGTAAAGTGAATAAGTTTATGAAATAAGTAAAAAGATAGGAAAAAAGTGAAATAAATGATGGAATAAGTGAATTAATCTATTTGGATGTTTTGATAGACTAAAGTTATTTTACAAAAAGAATGGAATAACGTGACATCGGATTAAATCTACTTAACCCGACGTAAAGAGGAGGTGGATTAAGTGACAGATCAAATGCTTAACTCGACATAAATCCACTTAACTCGCTAGCTAGATATCCCCTCAAAGACTAATTGATAGTTTAAATAATAAGTCATGTTAGTATAAAAGGGATGGAAGCGGAATAAGTTCACAACCACCTAATTGAAAACCCTATCTCAAAGTCAATGGATCCATAAAGTCTTTGCTAATTATGTAAGCTTTAAGGCAACTATTCATCACGATACGGTCTAAATTTGATGCAGTGAGACCTAATAGAAGTAGAAATAAAGAACCAGACGGTCAAACCGATGTTGCGATGTGCATGTGATCCACTAACTTACGATTTGAATTCAACTGCCTCCGATCAAACTGGTATGATATAAAGAAGAATTTATGGTGCTTCAACCTTAATTATCAGTGATGGAGTAGTACTCACGAACGTCAATTAATTTCCTTGTTCTATCTCTACCGTTTTCTCCTAATTTATGAAACGGCACTAACATCTCGACCAAATTTGTATTATCGGAAAGATTAATCCTCCAATAAAGTTATGGTTTGCCCAATTTCTTAGGAAGAAATTGCACCTTAAGTTAACGACGGACTTCTACCAAACCTTTGCCAAGGAGGCTCTTCCTCCTCCTACAGGAGAATAGGAGTGTCCGATATATAAAATAGCCAGTTGGGTCTATCTCGACATTTGTAAATGTTGCAGTAACCTCATCGTTGCCGTTACAGGTCTACCTTGGGGTCTAAATAAACACACAAATAAAAAATCGACCTAGACTCATCAAGATAGACTAGTTTGATGTTTATAAACATGCGTCGAGATAAGCTAACCAGGTTTGCCTTTTATATATTTAACGTGGATCGACTTTGATTTTGCCGAACCATTGCTGAGGGAGCCCCTTAAATTTCTTCTTTTACGGGGAGAACAGGAGAGTCCAATGTACACTAAAATAGCTGTAGCATCCATGCCGACATTTGTAGATACGTTGAACCTCATTATTTCCGTTATAGGTCTACCTTGAGGTCTAAATAAACAAGAATTAATATAAAAAATCAACCTAGGCTCATCAAGACAGACTAGTTGAATGTTTATAATTAAACAGGCGTTGAGATAATTAAGCAAAGTTAAACATCGACAAATGTTTGCATATTTGAAAGGCTGATACATATGTATAGTAGCTCTTTAACAGCGTGCAAAGCCGACGTAGACGGGTTACCTCGACGTCTAACGTCAAGATTTAATGCAAAAACCCGCAAAAGAGGTGGATCCAATCCTATCCACCACCACCTTCTACACAACGTACAACTTAACATAAAAATCATCCTCCACCGCATTTCGCTATGGGAAATATAATTCATCCATATCTTTATATATGTAATGGACCGTGAGTTCGTTACTTTTTAATTAGTTGGTGTACTGTTTTAAAATTTTTTAAAATTTTTTGTTTACCATGGTTCCGCGTGCTCTCTTTCCATCTCTTCTCTGCCGCTCACTCTCTCTCTTTTATGTATATATTTTTCTCTTATTTCAATCTTTTTTATATTATTTTCATTTTCGTCATCCATTTTTTATCTTATATCTTTTTATTATAGATCAATATTGAATATATTTTTACAAAAAAATAAATAATATATATATAAATTGAGATATCATAAATATTATATAAGAATTGATTAAAAATTAAAATACATCGGATAATATATTTTATAATGTATAATATATTTTGATTTTTAATTTTTTTTATTTATTATTAATTAACAATCAAAATTTAACGAATAATATATTTATACTTCCTAATTAATATCTTTTTTTTTACTTTTGTACATTCGCAGCTCAAAATCATGGGGGAAATCTTACGACCGTTGCAAGCAAAGAAGTTACTCAAGCAAAGGGTCTGAGAACCGCCATCGTTGCCCGCTTTCAAATGTTTTGGAAAGCAATGCTGATGATTTGAAACCGTTGGCCTAATGTTTTGCTGACAGTTTTTTAAACCATTGCCAAAAGCACTTGTTAATGATTTTTGAAACTGTTAGTAGAAGCTTATGTCGTCTGTTCTGAAACTACTGGCAAGAATCTTTGTGTCTTAATTCAAGGATTACCTCGAAATTAAGATATGACCTCTTGACCGGTTAACCTTGAGCGACCTCTTGATAAGCTTTGATTACCACAATAAGGAACAATTACGTACAAAAAAAACATTAACAATGAATAGAAACTAATTCTACACATGTATGCATATGTATAAATGCATGCATGCATAACACACAAACATGCACACACATATACATATGAACAAAGAAAATTGACAAAAGGTGGTTATTCATCGCATATATGAACATAATATCAAATCCAAATGTAATTAGGTGGGATCAAAGTATTGAATAATTCATTTAATAACATATTGATTTTGAGAATGGTAATTCCTTATTTTAGGCTACCATTTATCATTTGTCTTCATCCATTTTAGGTTCCAAACAACCCCACTCATAAGTTGTTGGTTTTCATCCCTAGTGTGTTAAGTTACCCTATTATCTAAACCTTGAATAAATCTTAAACACCAAGGTCTCATTTGGTAAGGGGAATAAATATGTGGAATAAAAAAAAGAATATGGAAGGAATGCAATAAATAGTGGAATAAGTGAATTAACTTGTCTGTATATTTTGACGGGTCAAAGTTATTCCACAGAGACAATAGAATAATTTTACCCTAAATTAAATTCACTTATTTCAATGTTAATTAGAAGCAGGTTAAGTAACGGATTAAATACTTAACCCAGCGCAAGTCCACTTAACACACCAACCAAACACCTCTTAAATAATAAATTTTAATAACTTAATTAACTTGACTTGAATAAACCTCAAATATGTAAATCCTAAATAATAGATCCTAAGGTGTGCTAAACCTCAAATGCACATCCCTAAATCGCAATTGTTAAACACTAAATGCTAATATGTAAAACCTAATAGTTATACCTAACATTGAAACCTAAATCATATATTATGATGATCATGATTGTTATCTTCACATATAAACCTATATCTTAACATTTAAACTTTTATATATAATTAAGCCCCGTTGAGTTAGTGAATGATTAGTTTAACTTAAACAATGACTAATTAACTTAACTAGGTTTAAGTAATTCATGGTTAGTATCTTTTAATAAAATAAATAAGTTTACCTATGCAAATAGAATCCATAAAAAGGGTTTGCATGGAAACAATGATATAAAGAGGTTATGTGCACACATTTGCAAATATGGAGAATACTTATTCTAATCAAATCTTTACTGATGACATTGTTGGTTTGCGTGGGTCCTATACATCAAATCATTATCCCTTTGCCTTATGTTTCATTTGGGATGTAAAGATTTCTGCGAGGAAATCCATTGATATGTTTAATTCTGATAATTATGATCGTACACTATATACAATCAACTGCATACAGAAATATATGTCATGGAATTGTTAGCTTCACACATAAAAATCCAATTAAGACATCAACAATTCAAAAGGTGAAATTTGAATTTGAATTGGGGTGATGTTCCAGTCGTAATGGAGGAGGATTACAAAAGGAGAGGTTGAGTGCTATGGTGCTATTGGTGGTGCATGATAGAGGAGGAGGTGATGGTGTTGGTGGTGAAGACAATAGGGATGAGGAGAGGGTAGGTAGAGGTAGAGAGGAGGTGGTGGGCAATGGGGATAGAGGATAGACGAGGGAGAATGGTGCAGGTGGTAGTGGTGTCAACAGAAGGAAGTGGAGGGCAAAGGAGGAGAGGGAGGGGAAAGGAGAGGGTAAAGGGAGGTTAGGGCCTGGACATGAAGGAGGAGGAGGTAGGCGAGGATAGGGTGAAGGAGGAGGAGGAGGTTGGTGAGGAGGTGGATGGGTGGTGACCGAAGGTGGTGGTGATAGCTAGGTGTGGGGAAGGGGAGAGGAGATGCCATTTAAGGTGGGCTTAGGAGTGGGTGGAAGGTTAAAGGTGGATGGGGGAGGTCAGAAGTGGTTGTGGTGGTAATGGATGGTGGTGGTGTTGTACATTGAGGGGATGGAGAGAACATATGAGGAGGGAGGAAGAGTTACCAAAGGACAAGGAGGGAGCAAGTGGTGGACGAGGAAGAGTTGTTGGTGGAAAGGGAAGAAGAAGTGGCGGTGTTGAAGGAGGAGGAAGGAGTAGTGCTTGGAGAGGGAGGTGGCGGTGGTGAGGGAGGACGTATGACTGGAGCACTAGCATAGGGTATAGTTGACAATTAGAGGACAAGAGTCTGGGGTGGAGTTAAGGCAGGTGATTATTTGTTATTTATGTACATACTATCTTTTCTTGACCTTAAGATAGAGGTGTGGAGCAAATGAAGTACCGTAATGGGGAGTTCTCAAATGGCATTATTTTTTTAATCTAACGTGTATATCCTATCGATCTTTTCTCAACATTAAGGTACCATCGTGAGAAGTACCCTTCTTTGAGCACGGGAAAATATTTGGAGGAAGGAGATAAGGGGCCTATAACACCTGAGTGTTAATAGCATTAATTTCTAAGACACCATATATACATATCATGAGTGTTAGAGCAATGGTGTCATGACGTCGGTGACACACATATATAGTTAGCATTCACCTACTGGCCATGCATTGTTGTAGCAACAGTGTGAAAAGCTTCAGTGTCATTCATGAATGCTATACCTGAGGTGCTGTATCATCAGTGTTAATGGCATCGACAGCACAGCACACAAACACTTATGGAGTACCGTTGTAGCACTATTGTTGTTACGTCTAAGCACTCAAAGTGAAACGGTGATGCATGAACAATACGACGAAGAGTGTTGTTTAACCCACGTCGTCCCTATAACGTGAGCGTTGTGTACATCTTCTTTCATAACGTGCTGCTCTGCTCTTATCTTCAAAATCAACTAACCTATTTCCCCATAGATCGTTCCTCTTGGAAATTACGCAAATAACTTCCCGATTCAATGCGTTTGAATCCCATCCGCACCTCCAATCTGCAAGTCAATGGACCTATTCTATACAAAGCCTTGCGAATGTCCCAAGCTGACCGCAACCTGCACGGGGTTGTGGACCACTTAGGGGCGGCTCCACGCGTACATTAGGGTTAGACCAATTCGGCAAGCAAATGGCCCCGCCGGGGCCACAGACTATGGTCCGCTAAATGTATATAACAAAATAGAATTATAATGATGTTAATGATGCAAGTCACCGTGAAGAGGTGGACACTTTCTTTACTTTAAGAGGTCCAAATTCCTACGATATACTAGTGGGAAAAAGATGACAAGGTGTTGCAATCATGTAGACAAGGTCATGTAGTTTGGTCGTTCCCCACTCACCAGGTTTCTAGATACGGGAGGCGCAGGCCATATTTATTCGCCATATTCACGTCAGTTGTGGGGTAATTAACTAATAGTGTAGAATAGGAAAGCTGCAATCTTGATGTTTGAATGTAACCACGTTTGCGTAGAAGATAATTTTATCTCAAAGGACGTTCAACCAGAAGGGGAGAGCTCTCTCCTTTGTTTCTTTCATTTTACAAGAAAAAAAATACATTTTTAAATGTGTAGCCATATAAGTTATAGTTATTTGAACATTTAATTAGGATAAATGTCGAAGAAAGATTCATCGTAACATATTTTCTTTTGAAATGTTTGATTTCAATCTATTGTGATTGATATGTTCTCTAACGATGTTTGAATCAAATGTATGAAAAGGATGTCGCCGTAGATTTTACTCGATATTAATTTTTGGTAAACGTCTAGATAAATTATAATTATGTGGATATTTAAAACATAAATGCATATATCACATCAAACCTTAGTCTGATAGGGATGAATTCACTTTATTTTATTTTCCTCGAGGTTATCTGGTAACCAAGGGGGCATGGCACGTGATTTATTACAATTTAATTTGCACCCCTCAACAAAATCTTCTAATGCCTAGGAATAAATTGTAATTACTTATAATGTGAGTGGTTAAAGAGCTTATTATATGTATGTATTGTTAGGAAAGTTTGTTGAAATGAAAATGATTAAGGCACGGTAACCTTAACCTATGTCGTCTTTGATTTTTATAGATACAATTGTTACCAAATCACAAAGTACCTTAAAATATATTTACAGCTACACAATAATTCAGAGAAATGCTAACACCTCCCCTCGAGTAAAGAGGAATCAAGAAGTTTAAGCTTGAAGCAAATTCTGAGGATTGGCCTGGCGGAAAAAGCTTTAGTCAAGAGATCTGTTTGATCTCTATTGGTTATAAATTTGATAGTTAGGTCTTTGTTAGCAATGTTATCATGCACAAAATGAAAATCAACCTTGATGTGCTTACTTCTAGTATGGAATATGGGATTTGAAGTCATATAAGCAGCTCCCACATTGTTGCACCATAAAATAGGGGCATAAGGAAAAGGAATATGCAATTCATAGAACAAAGATCGTAACTGCGTAATCTTTGCAGTGGTGTTGACTAATGCTCTATACTCAACCGATCGGTACTCAATCACGCAATGGTTGATTACTTCTTGCTTGCCCAAGAGATAAGATTAGAGCCCAAGTATATGACATAGTCTGTAGTGGAGCAACGTGTCAAGGTAGCTAGCCCAATTAGCATTAGATAAGACACTCAATCGAAGTGATGGGCTCCTTGAAGAGAACAAAGAGAGCTGAATGGATCCTTTCAAATAGCACAAAACTTTCTTTGCAACCTGAAATTGGCACCGAGTAGGGGCATGCATAAATTGAGTCAACCTATTAGTTGCAAACATGATATTTGGACAAGCGAATGACATATTGCAGGCTACCAATCAATTGACGATAAAGTGTAGCATCATACATCAGAGGAGAATCATGCTTGGACGAAGGGTATGTTGCCATGGGTGTTTTTACTGGCTTTGCCCCATCCATGTGTAACTTCAATAAGATATTTGTAATATATCAGTTTTGAGATAAAAATAGACTAGCTGGAGATGACATAAGCTCAATTCCAAGAAAATATGAAGGGAACCCAAAGTCCCTTGCAGGAAATCAAGCATTTAGATTCTAAACAATATCTTGCAAGGTTGAGGAATGTGAACCGATGATCAATGTCATCGACATAGATAAGAAAATAAATGTGCATAGGTCATCATTACGAAATAGAAATAGAGAACTGTTAGTATGAGAGCCATAAAAGCCATGATCAATCAAAAAGGATGAGTGCTCCTTAAACCAAGCAAAATTGGCTTGCTTCAAGCCATATAGTGACTTGTGTAATTTGCAAACAAAATTAGGATTATCCAGGTGAATAAAGCCCTATGATTGTACCATATAAACATCCTCTTCCAAAATGTCATGTAAGAATACATTTTGAACATCAGGTTGACACATAGACCAATTGTTTATAGTGCCTAAGGATAAAATAACTTTGACAATTGTAGGCTTTACAATTAGACTACAAGTGTCAAAAAAAAAATCAACAACCTCATGCTGGTAATACCCTTTTGCAACTAATTGTACCTTAAATCTCTCCAAAGAACCATCCTTCTTACATTTAATTCTGTATACCCACTTGTTTAGATAATATGACATGCATAGCTTTCGATAATGCAATGTGAATCGCTAGCATAAGTTCCAGTCGTATTCTTAAGTACATCTAAATGTATGATGCTATTGTAGTTATGATCTGTGCTTTGATACTCTTGGTAGACAAATTTAGATGTGTATTCTATTTTGAAAAGAAAAAAAAAAAAGATGTGTATTGAGATAGTTGTAGTTTGCATATTGTATTATCGTTGAGGACCATAATCAATTAATCATAAAAGACATTAGTTATAGCAATGATCATTCATTGGTTTCACTCAATTCAACTACTAAGATCTTACAATAAAGAGATTGACAAATGAAAGGTATTAAAGTCAAAGAGACAATTAATCATCTTGTTGTAGTATTTAAATTCCATTATTGAGGGGTTATTTGACAATGTATGACGTGGCGACAACTAGGTTTTGTTATAGCGTTGTAGTACAGTTAGTTATTGCCATCATTCACTAATATTTATTACTCGGAAAATAAAGTTCTCCCGAGGTCGAACTAAGGGAGCAAGTTGTATTCTAGGGGTACAAATTCTTATTACAAAAATAAAGAGAGAGAGAGAGATGAGAATTTGGCTTCTTCTCTTCTTTCTTCCTCTTTGGCTTTTGGTTTCTTCTTCTTTGTTTATCTCCTTGTGGTCTTCTTCTTCTGCCTTCTGTTCTTCAGATCTTCTTTTTACTTCTTTCTTCTGATCTTCTTCTCGTGCTCTTCTTCTGCTTTTGCTGTCAGGACGTCGTCTCTCGTTCTTTCTTCTTTTTCTTTCTGTCTTCTTTATCTGCAGCAGTGGTGATGTTCTTCTTCTTTCTTTTCTGCCTTCAGAGCGTCGTCTGATTTTCCACTCAGACGACTTAAGTCGCCGCTGCTACAGTGCCGCTCGGTGCTCCTTCCTTCAGTCTTCTTCTTTTTCTTTTCAGCCCTTCCGCAGTCCCTGCACCTGTGCCTGAACACTTACACAGCTTGATCAGAGGGGCAAAACCTTACTCTACCCTTCCCCCCCCCCCCCCGTCTCTCTCTCACACGGAATTGCTCTTAGGAAAGCTCTCCCAGAGCAACCGGGTAATCGGGTACGCGGGTCGCGCCCGGGTCCAGGCCCACCGGCGTGCGTGGTGGGCGAGGAGTGCAGGTCGGGCTAAGTCGGGTCGGGCCATGTCCGTGAGGCGTGCGTGCGGACGAGGCCGGGTAGTCGGGCGGGTGAAGGGGACCTCACCCTGTGAACTGAGGTGAACAGCTTAAGGCACCTTTTTCCTTTAAGCGCCCATTCGCCTCAGTGGCTTTCCGAGGTGGGACTAAATGTCCCACCCCAATTTGGATGCCTGCGCGGAGGAAGTAGCGGCAGTCGAGGCGAAGCGCGGGGGCTTCGCGTGAGAGCTTCGCCTCAACTGCAGCCTGGCACTTCGTGAAGACGCCTCGCACTGCCTGGGAGCGTGACCTGGGCGTGGCGCACCTGGGGCAGCAGGTGAAGAACCTGCTTCGCTTCAACAATGGCGGCGGAGAGCGCAGGTACCTGCCCACAGAGAAACGGCCACTCGGCCCAATCAGAAACGCGGAGGACCTTCGCCGTGGCACGGCGAAGGTGGTCGGGGGGTGTGCAGGCGGCGGGGCGGAGCCTAAGGGCCGCCCTAGGTCAAACTGCAGGTTGGGAGATGGGTTTGTTCGGTGGAGTTGCAAAGGGTGATTTGGGGGAAGTGGAAGGGCGGAGGTTGATCAGGGTGAGGAGGCGGAGGTTCTGCGGTGGTCGGCGAGCCGTGTGGGTTGCTGGAGTGATGGGAGCGGGTCGCCGGAGCAGGGGCCGGAGGTGGAGAAGGTGAGGGCGATTGGTCGGATCGGGGCAACAGTAAAGATGTAAAGTGAGGAAAAGGAAGACGGGAGGAAGAGGAGGAGTTCTACCTACTTAGCAGGACGAGGAGGGGCCAGAGCAGGAGACAGTCGTATCGACTGTCGCCGGAGAAGAAGATGCCTGGGGGAAGGGGCGGCGGCGAGGAGAGGGCCGGAGAGGCGCCAGCTGGGTGCGGCGTGGCGCGGGAAGAGCGAGGAAGGGCAACCCTGCAGCTGGTAGTGCGGCAGAGCGACGAGGAGGAAGGGGAGAGGCCGCCGGAGCTGGAGGGCTTCCTGTCGGAGTGGGAAGAGAGGAAGTGGGGGTCTTTCTCCGTCAGGACCGAGCTGCCCAGAACGGCTGAGCGGCGGGGGTATTTATAGAGGCGGAATCAGAGAGGAGGGCGGAGGGAGACGATGTGTCTCCCTCGCCGGAGGACGCCGGAGATGGAGACCCATACCGTCCGTGCGTTCACACGGCCGGTATGGTGGGTTGCAGCGACCAGGGGGTGTTCCTGCGACGGCTGACGACGCAGGGCACCCCTGGTTGTCTTGCCAGACCCTCCTCCTTACCTTGCGTGGCGCCATGCTCCGCGCAAGGTCGCCGGAGCATGGTGCTGGTCAGGTTTTGGCAGGAGGGACCTGAATGCAAAGAACAAAGGAGAGTTAGGGGCAGAAATGTGAGGGTTCAAAAGTTGAGGGCCAAAAAGTAGATAAATGAGGACCAAAGTGTAAAGTTGGTCAAGAAGGTTTCCTCTTAGGCTCAAGTTTTTATAGATGACTAATTGGGACCTAAGGATTATGATGGTGAATTTTATTTCTAGATTAAACCTTGTTTGACCAGTCAATTTACGTAAAAACCCAAATTAAGTTATTAATTGGGCATGGTTCTCAATGTACGTCAAAAAGAGTTCTAGAGGCCAAATTTAAGGTTCTAAACCCTAGAGATTATTTTTCTATGAATTTTAGAGGGTTTATTCTATTTTTACTTTGCCTTGAACCTCGCGAATTGAAGTGGGTTCGTTTTAAGGTTACAAATTATCATTTAGTTCCTTGGAATTGCTGTAGCCCGTATCAGATCATCCCACTTTCCTTCTTATTTGGTTTGTTTGACCTATGTTTGGACCTGTATGCAGATTATATTGGTAAAATTGAATTTTTACCCCTTATGACTTATTTTCTTCTCAAACTCAGAATTCTCTGAGTTAAGCCTTCCCTTGAGTTATGTAGGAGCTTTTATCCTTTGTATTAGGTCAAAATGAGCTAGTTATGGCTCATGATGAGGTTCTCATCATACCCTCATGCCTAGCTTTTGCTAGTCCCTTAGCAAAAACTTAAGGTTTCAACCCTTGTTCTAGACCATGAAGTTCTTAATAGCTTCAGATAAGTGCTTTTTCATTTGAGCTTAGATTATGTTAGAATGCTGACCATAAGCCTAAAAGGTACTCTAGTACCAATCAAGATCCAAATCTGTCTAGCCTTAGCCTCAGTCCTTAGCAAAGGTTTTTAAGGCCCACAAGAACTAACCTAAGGTCTATTGGGCTTTGTGATTAAAGCACCCGTGCTTGAAATGATTCTAGCCCTGGCTCAGTTCGCAGTGCGTTTTGTAAGAGAGAGAGAGAAAATTTATCTGTTTGGAGAGTTTTCTCTCTTTTTCTTTTTAATTCTAGCTTAGGATTGGCTTTTCAACACGGTCTGTATCAGATTCCTTGCTCCCATCATCAATCCTCAAGGGTTCCTGGCGATCGATGCTTCGAGATAGCACCGCCCATGGCAACCCCTGGAACCATGGCTATTGAGATTTCGAGATAATCCCATCCATGGTGTTCCGTGGCCGAATCCAGACCCTGGCAATTGACACTTCGAGATAATGCCATCCATGGAATCTGAATCAATAGAGTGCTTACATGCCCCTAGTAGGATATGTGAATATCCTAAGAGACAAGCACCGAGGAGATGATATTTTGTTACGCATCTTCGAGGGGATTTCCTGCCTCTCCGCGCTGGGAACTCGTCCAAATCAACTTGTGTTGGTCGGCCGCTCCTACTCTAGGTGTACTTTTCAGAATTTTGCGACGCTTCTGCGTGATTTTGATTTTTACGCTTACTGAACCAGGCTGTGTGTGAGGTTAGGGTGCTTAGGTTACTAAGTCCCGTAAACCAAAAATTAGTTAACGAGGCCAAATACTCCCTAAGCCTTAGACCTAATACTTCAGCTTTTCATTTTCCTCAACCTCTTGAGGAGTGTCCAGATCTTAATGGGTACTAAGAGTCTATTCAAGAATGCCTAAGGTTTGCGTTCTTACTAATCTCATTATGTACTTTTCAGTTATTTTCTTGAATGAGGTCTAGAACTTAGGTTAATTCCTTAGTTCCTTACTAATGACTATCATTTTTTTCTCATAATTTTGTGCTCCTTTTTTCCTTTTGTTTCTTTTCTCTTCTCCTTCACAAAATTTCCTTCTCCTCTTTTCCTCTTATTCTTTTTCGAAAATTTTTAATTTTTATGGTGTTTTTGGCATATGTGAATTTTTTGTTTGAAACCTTTTCTTACATGTTTTGCACTTTCATACCCCCCCATGCCTAAGATTTGCAATGTCCTCATTGTAACCTAGGGGGTTTTTATTCAACTTCAAGTGCAAAAAGGTGTCAGAACAAGTTTCAGGTTTTCAAAGAGAATGACGGGCTGCCTCCCGTTGAGCGCTAAATTTGATGCCTTCAGCCAAGCGGGAAATGCGATGGAGAGGGGATGGTCAAATCAGCGGAGTTTTGTAAGACAAGCACCTTGATTAAGAGCCTGGTTGGTCCAACCAGGTGCTTGTTTAGATCGACAGGCTGATGATGTAGCCCAAACCCAATCAATCTGGTGGGTTGATAGATGTAGATCAAAAGGTGTGGAACCCACCATATACTATGAAGCTCAGATGGATGTGGAAGTGTGAATGCAGGGTTTGGCTGAGTCGAATCAGCCTGGTCAGAGTAGGGAACCGTAGAATAATCAGTGATTGATGCAGGAACCCTACAGGGGCGATCAGAGAATGATAGAGCATGGTATGTAGTCTGATCAATGTTCGAAACCCGATGTGGAAATGCAATCGGCTCGGTGAGAGGTGAATCTGAATAGAAATTGAGTCTGGTTGCGGGTCGGGGTTGGGAAGAGGTTTTGATTAGTTCTGTGTGCGCAGACGAGGTGGCAACTGTGTATGAGGGCTCTTCTAGAAAAGAATGACAAGTGGTTTTCTGTTGATAGTCCTCTGGGTAACTATTAAATGCCTGAAGAGTGTCTATAGGATGAAGGAAATCTGAATTGAGAAAAGATTTGAATTCTGGGTTGCAATAACTCTTGGCATTTTCTGTTTTTGGTTCCTGAGGATCAAAAAGGAATGATTCTGTGTTATCAGTGATCTCGGGAATCAGGACCTCAGAGTCGAGGTCGTAGATGGGCCTGGTGTGTTCAGGAAGGAGAGTCTCTCCGCAATTATAGTCGGATCTGAAGTTGTCGGAGAGTTTGTGAAATTGAGATTCATGATCATGAATTCCACCACAGCAAAAATTATCAGGTGTGGAATCAGCAGCCTGACTGGGGTCTAGCCTGTATGTTAATTCTGGGTTTAAAAAGGCATTCTGTCTAAGCTCAAGCTCAAAGCTGGTAGGATAGACCCAATTGAAATCCAACTCGTCCAACTCCTCAGTCTCTGTATCATAAATTGGCATGACTTTCGAAAAATCGATCAGATTTCCTGAAGATGTTGGAGAGGGGTATTCATCAAATAGAGGCCCGGAATCATATCCTATAAAAATTTGATCTTTCTCATAAGGGGCCTCATAATCTTCCCAATAAGTTTCAGATCTAGGTTCTAGGCTTAGGATGTGAGTAGAATTATTAGAACCTAAGTCCGAATAACCTTCGAGGGCCACCTTATCAAGATAAGGGGCGGAATTTATACCCTCAAAAGGTTCAGTTCTGATCTCATTATTGCAGGAGTTTTGGAATTCTAGGCTTGGCAATTCATGGTCTAAGTTTGGCTCATCATTGTGTTCTCCTGCAATATCCCAACCTAATTCAATATTGTCTTCTATCTGGGTTGGGATTTCACAACCACTTTGTGCCTCAGTCCCGAGATCTGGGAAACTGGATTGTTCCTTAATACTGTTCCAAGATGGTTCATCCTCTATTTCTGGTATATACGGGTATTTCTGGTTGATAATTTGTTCTACTGATTTCATCATTTCTACCCATTTTATAAGGGTATCTTGGTGTTGTTCCCAAAGTACAGGATTTGTCAAGCATTGAAGGTATTCAGATTGGTGTAATTTTTCTATCTCAATGTATCCTGTCATGAGCATATCTCGGGTTGATCCTTTTGAAATTTCAGTCAATAGAATTTGGGCACAGTTTATGATGAAAGCTGTGGTTGTTGGGACATCAACCTGAATGTTCTCTATTGGTGTTGAGGGTTTATATTTGATTTCATAGAATTCAAGGGCATCCTCAATCATCTTATCTTTCATGGATCTCAGATATTCAGGTTTTTTAGATGGTAGTCTTGCTAGGTAATTAGGCTGCATAATTGAATCAGGTGGTGGAATCAAGATATAGAACCGAAGTTTGAATCAAGATGGAAGAAGGGGATTTTGTTCAGAATCAGAGGAAAGAGGGGCTATGTGGATGCTAAAAAAAAAAAACAAGGGAGCCGAGGTTTAGCCTCGGGGAGAGTGAATTTCTATAGGAGGTTTCAAGGACCTCCTGCAAAATACTGAAGGACTGGATGAGATAAGCGGGTGCTGAACCCAATCAAGACACCCAAAAAATTTTTGGATGACTATAGAGGTGCAGGGCAGATGGACCCCTTGATCAGAAAGATCAACCACTTGAGAATTACCTGGGCAGCCAGAGAGGGTGAGTCCCGCGAAGACCCCTACACGGTAGAGCGTCCCCACGGGTTACAGGGTTTCCCCTACCCGACCTCTCTTGTCACTGCGGTTCCAGGTAGACCAGAATGGGGATCTTGACCTCTTAAGTCTACCAATTTTACCTTAAGATCAAGGTGCTTAAGGTTCCACTTGAACTTTAGTCTTTTAAGTGCAAAGAGTGACCTAATTTAAGGTTGGTTGACCCAAGGGGTCAACTTTACCTCTTGTTTCCTTTGAGAGCTTTTAGGTCTTGTCTTTTAGGGTTCAAGTGTTTAGAGAGCCAATTGTTTTAGGTTTTCTTTGAAAAGGTATTTTCAGACAAGGGCTTGGGCACACTTCATTTGGTTTTCTCAATTCTTGCTTAAGGAGTGTGTCTCTAAATCCCTAGTGTTGGATCCTAGGTTGGCTCTACTTGGTCCAGTTAGCTCTTTGTTGGGTAATTAGGGCTCAAGCAAGAATGTGTTAGCCCTTAAATACCCTTAATAGAGTGCAGTAATAATGGGTTGAAAACATGCAACTTTTTATGGTTACTAAGTATGGAAGACAGGTTAGTCCTATATTGCTTGTTCTTTTCTTTTCCTCCTCTTTAGAGTTTAGGGGTTAATAGCGAGAGGAAAAAATTACCTGTCCTCGGAGTGGTTGTCGTGCGGTTGCTTGTCTTCTTGATTTCCTGCACAAAAGAGAGGAGATTATCAGAAACTAAAAGAAACAGGAATGTTTACCTCTAGAATAGCCGTTGCTCCCTGGCAACGGCGCCAAGAAATGACGTGGCGACAACTAGGTTTTGTTATAGCGTTGTAGTACAGTTAGTTATTGCCATCATTCACTAATATTTATTACTCGGAAAATAAAGTTCTCCCGAGGTCGAACTAAGGGAGCAAGTTGTATTCTAGGGGTACAAATTCTTATTACAAAAATAAAGAGAGAGAGAGAGAGATGAGAATTTGGCTTCTTCTCTTCTTTCTTCCTCTTTGGCTTTTGGTTTCTTCTTCTTTGTTTATCTCCTTGTGGTCTTCTTCTTCTGCCTTCTGTTCTTCAGATCTTCTTTTTACTTCTTTCTTCTGATCTTCTTCTCGTGCTCTTCTTCTGCTTTTGCTGTCAGGACGTCGTCTCTCCTTCTTTCTTCTTTTTCTTTCTGTCTTCTTTATCTGCAGCAGTGGTGATGTTCTTCTTTCTTTTCTGCCTTCAGAGCGTCGTCTGATTTTCCACTCAGACGACTTAAGTCGCCGCTGCTACAGTGCCGCTCGGTGCTCCTTCCTTCAGTCTTCTTCTTTTTCTTTTCAGCCCTTCCGCAGTCCCTGCACCTGTGCCTGAACACTTACACAGCTTGATCAGAGGGGCAAAACCTTACTCTACCCTTCCCCCCCCCCCCCCCCCCCCCCCGTCTCTCTCTCACATGGAATTGCTCTTAGGAAAGCTCTCCCAGAGCAACCGGGTAATCGGGTACGCGGGTCGCACCCGGGTCCAGGCCCATCGGCGTGCGTGGTGGGCGAGGAGTGCAGGTTGGGCTAAGTCGGGTCGGGCCAGGTCCGCGAGGCGTGCGTGCGGACGAGGCCGGGTAGTCGGGCGGGTGAAGGGGACCTCACCCCGTGAACTGAGGTGAACAGCTTAAGGCACCTTTTGCCTTTAAGCGCCCGTTCGCCTCAGTGGCTTTCCGAGGTGGGACTAAATGTCCCACCCCAATTTGGATGCCTGCGCGGAGGAAGCAGCGGCAGTCGAGGCGAAGCGCGGGGGCTTCGCGGGAGAGCTTCGCCTCAACTGTAGCCTGGCACTTCGTGAAGACGCCTCGCACTGCCTGGGAGCGTGACCTGGGCGTGGCGCACCTGGGGCAGCAGGTGTAGAAGCTGCTTCGCTTCAACAATGGCGGCGGCGAGCACAGGTACCTGCCCACAGAGAAACGGCCACTCGGCCCAATCAGAAACGCGGAGGACCTTCGCCGTGGCACGGCGAAGGTGGTCGGGGGGTGTGCAGGCGGCGGGGCGGAGCCTAAGGGCCGCCCTAGGTCAAACTGCAGGTTGGGAGATGGGTTTGTTCCGTGGAGTTGCAGAGGGTGATTTGGGGGAAGTGGAAGGGCGGAGGTTGATCAGGGTGAGGAGGCGGAGGTTCTGCGGTGGTCGGCGAGCCGTGTGGTTTGCTGGAGTGATGGGAGCGGGTCGCCGGAGCAGGGGCCGGAGGTGGAGAAGGTGAGGGCGATTGGTCGGATCGGGGCAACAGTAAAGATGTAAAGTGAGGAAAAGGAAGAGGGGAGGAAGAGGAGGAGTTCTACCTACTTAGCAGGACGAGGAGGGGCCGGAGCAGGAGACAGTCGTATCGACTGTCGCCGGAGAAGAAGATGCCCGGGGGAAGGGGCGGCGGCGAGGAGAGGGCCGGAGAGGCGCCAGCTGGGTGCGGCGTGGCGCGGGAAGAGCGAGGGAGGGCAACCCTGCAGCTGGTAGTGCGGCAGAGCGACGAGGAGGAAGGGGAGAGGCCGCCGGAGTTGGAGGGCTTCCTGTCGGAGTGGGAAGAGAGGAAGTGGGGGTCTTTCTCCGTCAGGACCGAGCTGCCCAGAACGGCGGAGCGGCGGGGGTATTTATAGAGGCGGAATCAGAGAGGAGGGCGGAGGGAGACGACGTGTCTCCCTCGCCGGAGGACGCCGGAGATGGAGACCCATACCGTCCGTGCGTTCGCACGGCCGGTATGGTGGGTTGCAGCGACCAGGGGGGTGTTCCTGCGACGGCTGACGACGCAGGGCACCCCTGGTTGTCTTGCCAGACCCTCCTCCTTACCTTGCGTGGCGCCATGCTCCGCGCAAGGTCGCCGGAGCATGGTGCTGGTCAGGTTTTGGCAGGAGGACCTGAATGCAAAGAACGAAGGAGAGTTAGGGTCATAAATGTGAGGGTTCAAAAGTTGAGGGCCAAAAAGTAGATAAATGAGGACCAAAGTGTAAAGTTGGTCAAGAAGGTTTCCTCTTAGGCTCAAGTTTTTATGCATGACTAATTGGGACCTAAGGATTATGATGGTGAATTTTATTTCTAGATTAAACCTTGTTTGACCGGTCAATTTACGTAAAAACCCAAATTAAGTTATTAATTGGGCATGGTTCTCAATGTAGGTCAAAAAGAGTTCCAGAGGCCAAATTTAAGGTTCTAAACCCTAGAGATTATTTTTATATGAATTTTAGAGGGTTTATTCTATTTTTACTTTGCCTCGAACCTCGTGAATTGAAGTGGGTTCGTTTTAAGGTTACAGATTATCATTTAGTTCCTTGGAATTGCTGTAGCCCTTATCAGATCATCCCACTTTCCTTCTTATTTGGTTTGTTTGACCTATGTTTGGACCTGTATGCAGATTATTCTAGTAAAATTGCATTTTTACCCCTTATGACTTGTTTTCCTGTCAAACTCAGAATTCTCTGAGTTAAGCCTTCCCTTGAGTTATGTAGGAGCTTTTATCCTTTGTATTAGGTCAAAATGAGCTAGTTATGGCTCATGATAAGGTTCTCATCAATGTACATAAACCACATTTGGGCCTCTCAATTAATGTTCATAGCATTTGGCATTTCATGAGTTACTATTGTGAAAATGATAGCAGTTTTGGGAGGATAAGTTGCTGGGTATATAGATGGAGACTCGAACATGGATGAGTCTCTTTCTTGGATGAGTCCTTGCATTCCTAAATCATCACATCTATTACTTGAAAATACACTCAAATTTGATGAGGAAAATCCTATTTAGAACTTCCCCTACTCAAGAGTTCTTCATGCATACAAGAACTCATTCAAAAATCTCCATTGACTTCAAAATTCATGGCCATTACCTTGGAATGGCAGGGTCTCTTGAGCAAATCTGGTGATACTTTCTTTTCTTAGCCTCCAAATGACCTCAGGAGCTTGTAAGATGAAGCTTCCAAGCTTGGGAGCATACCAATGGAGGGGGAGAAAGAAGATTGGGGAAGGAGAGAATGTTCCCTCCACAGGAATAGGTGGGGGGGTTTAGAGTTTGGTGGGGCACTGTCCCTATATTGAAAGTAGACAATTTGCCCTCAAGCCTCCTAAGTTCTGCTCTCCCACTCCCACCTTACTAAGGACTGTAATTCCTTGGGCTCTAGGTCTCTGCATGCTAAATTTTCTTTATGTTTTTGGCTCAATAGTCCCTATTTTCTTCCCTTCTAGTCCCTTTATTAGTTATAAAAGGACTTCAATCGTTTAATCTTGCTACTCATAAGAGTTGGGACCTTCTTTAAAATCCTGCCCTCCCCCTTTTCTTACGTAATTAGCTAGACAAATGAAATCGTTACTTTTGATTTAGCCCCTAATTAAGTGCAATAAAAATTAGTGTCTCACAACTAAACTTTTTCTTTATATAGTATCTTATTGCACTTTTAGTTATTACGATTTATCAACTATCTCCTTAGAACATTTTCTACAAAATCCACTTTCATTAGCAGTATCAATTCAGAACTTATTATCATTTTAAGGATTTCAAACATCTTTTTAGAGTATTCCATAGAAAATGTCACTAATTACTATTGATGTGGGATTCGTCGAGTGTTAAGAGATGTGTGTTGTAGTACACTCAACAAAAACACAACAAACACTTAAATTTATAAAAACTTGAAAATAAAGATTTGAGTCCGAGGTAGTTTGCAAGGAGCAAATATAGAATTCACAACATTAATCGCATTCAGAAATAATGAGCACAATCAATTAAGTACAAGAAAGATATTCAGTGAATATTATACGCAGAAATATATTCAAGATTAGCCTAAATTTTATCTCAAGTTATCATGGGATAAAAAGAATAACAGCTCAAGATAATGGTGATTTAAATCACCACTTAAATCCCCATATTTAAGTACATGTTTAATGTAATCAAATTTCTCAAATAAGCCAACAGTGTTTAGAACCAAATCTTGGTCGATAGCCATAGAGCAGATGCATCAAATAATTCCACAATATTAGATTAGATGTCGGGTACCCACGTCAGATGCCTTAAATATCACCAACCCTCAGCAACATAAGGCACAAGGCCTTCGGTAAGGCACAACACAAGAGCCTCTCACAGATGCTAAGTATTAAAGCGATTAGGCACGCATCTCAAGGACATGAATCCTGAAGCAAAACTCTCCCCCCTCCTCCTAAGTATTTCTCCTCTCAATTCTCAAAATCGGATATTCGGGTATTCAGGCGGGTATTCAGGCGCGTAAAGGAACTTGACCCCTCGTGTACTGGGCAAAGAGCTACAGGCAAGAAAATCAATTTATGCTTGATCATGTTTTTGTCCCACACGATGTGGGACTAAGTGTAGGCTGCTTCCTTTGCGTGCAACCGTGAAGTAGCTCCCTCGAATTGCTGCCGGTGTTTGTGGTTGTAGCTCAATTGTAGTTGTAGATAACTTCGTGAATTGGGGGCACTTTGATTGCATGTGGCAGTAGGTCGGATGGTGGCCATAGGGAGGTGGTCAGTGTCGAAGGAGACAAAGGCGGCAGCAGAGCTCCGGTTGAACCTGAGATGCAAGAATACGGGCTTATCACCCTAATTAAAAGGGCTCAGTAGGGTCTCCAGAGGATGGTGAGTCCTGTGGAGGTGGTTTCGTGAAGTTTGGTGTAGTGTGGAGATTTGGCGAAGTTGGAGAGGATATGTAGAGGGCGTGGTGTTCGATGGAGAGATTGAGTGGTGGTGAGGTGAAATTTGTTGAGGGCTTTTGAAAGTGGAGGTGAATGGAAGCTTGTGGGAGTGTGGCGAGATGTTTGGTGGCCTGTGGTGGCGTAATGGTTTCACCGGAGGTGTCGCTGGAGGCGGAGAAGACAGAGGGGAAGAAGGGGCGTTGTCAGTCGAAATAAGCAGGGAAGAAGCTAGAAAGGTTCTGGAGAGGGAGAGGAAGAAGATTACCTATCTAAGGGACGAAGTGGATGAGGAATTGGCGTCGAATGTGATTGGTCGACGCCGAAGAAGGTGAAGATTCAGGAGATGAGGACACTGTTACGAACGCGTGCCCCGGACGTCTTTTAAGACGTCTGGGAGGTGGCCCAGACGTCGGACCAGACGTCTGGGATGGTTTCCAGACGTCTGAAAAACCGTTATCTTCCACACGCGCAAGTCGTCTGCGCTCCTGAGCGTGCAGATCGCATATTCGTTATTCCCTCTTTTTTTTCTGCGGCTGCAGACGCCTGCCGCGCCCTCTCTCCTCCTCGCGCGGCCTTAAAAGGACACGCCTCCCCTCACTCCGTCACCTCCGTTTCCTTCCCCTTCTCCTTCAGCCAGTGCGCGAGAGTGAGCGCGAGGGCGGCAGCGGCGGCCGCAGTGAGCGCGGAGGAGGTGCTGCGTGCGAGAGCGGAGCTCTGCCGTGCGGGCGAGCTCGCCGGGGTTGCTAGGGCCGGCCGGCGGAGGGCGCAGGGGGGCGCGGAACAGCACGGGAGGGACTGCTGCGGTCTGAGCAGCAGGCACGCGAGGTGCGACGCGGGCGGCGTCGCGAGCGGAGGCCGAGTGGCACCCTGATTCTGGAAAAATTTCCAGAATCAGACGTCTGGGTAGATAGACAGACGGCGGGGGAGACGTCTGGAGGACCATACAGACGTCTGAAAGGTGAGTTTTCCGTCTTCTTCTTCCTTCCTGTCGACTGACCGTACTGAGGGAGGGAGTTGGGTGTGCGCAGGCTCGGTGATTCGCCATCCTTTGCGAATCAGACGTCTGGCTGTTGTACCAGACGGCGGGAGCGACCTCCAGACGTCCGGGGTGACCATCGGACGTCTGGGAGCTAGGCCAGACGTCCCTGCAGACTTCTGGACGTCTGAGAAACCTCGCGGAACAAGGTAATTCTCTGATCCACTTTTTAAGACGTCTGGAAGAAGTTCCAGACGTCTGATTTTGCACAGTGTCGTCGTTTTCGACCCGTTTAGGGCCCGTTCGGGTCTCGTTTTCCGTGATTCAAGTTGCGTTCCTTTCAAAATTAATTCCTCTACCGTCTACAGTAGCTATACACTGTTTTGAGACACTCCTTGTGTTTGATCCTTGTGATAGGACCTCGTTCAGTTGCAGTCTTGGGAGTCGCGGAGGCACGTGGGATTCCCGATCACGCCCCCATTACTCCCGTTGTACCTGGTAGAGTGGCTTTAAGTTATTAATAAATCTGTTAAAGTGTGGAACCATAACTAGAACCTAGGACATTGCATGAATCCTAGGAATGAGAAATAGATTAAATGATAGCTCCTAGGTGTTGCATGAATCCTAGGGCTGGAGAACTAGATTGTATGATAGATCCTAGGATATGGCATGAATCCTAGGATGGAAGAAACTAGTGGAATGTATAATACTGCAGTCTTGGAAAAATGAAAAGGAATATAAAGCTGCCTGTAAATTGAATTAACAGCTGCCTGTTATGAATAAAGAAACATGATTGAGATCATGGTTTGTAAGAACGTGAAACTGGAAAGTGAGACATAAGATGTTCTGGAACCCTACGGGGAAGTAGGAGTAGAACTCCTGGAAAGCGAATGGAATAGAATTGGGGAAGTGAGCTGGCCCTTGAGTACGGAGTACCAAGGAGAGCGACTGTCCCCCTGTTTAGTGCAGAGCTGAGCTAGCCACCCCAGGGACCCGGGGTTAGGACTGGCCACTCTGTACCGACTTGTTGGCCCTCGTGTACGTAGTACCGAGGAGAGCTACTAGTGTTAGGAGAGGACTAGCTACCCCACGGGCCCCGGGGTTCTGCTAGCCTCCTTCACCGACTTGTTAGGCCCACTGGGGCAAACCAGGGTAGTCAGGCGAGGGTGCGCGGATTGTGGAGAGGCAAGGCCCCGGTTTGGTTACTGTGGAGGGGTTGGACCCCTGTTTCTGAGAGGGCTCTGCCCTGGACTGGTTCCGTGCTGTGCTTTGGGCGCACCCGTTAACGGAAACGACTGACCGCATGCCAGTACGGGTTAGCTACCTGTGCGTTTATCGCGCGTGCCGTAGTCACCGTTACGTCTGTTCAGTGACCTTGGGGTGGTTGACTGGGGGTAGGATCACCACGGGGGACTCTCCCGGCCAGGAGAGCACCACGTGCTACTTCTACCTTTTGGAAAAGACTGCAATCAAGATCGTTCCCACGAGGAACATCCGAGATCAAGTAAAGGATCTGAGAAATAAATGAATTAGTGAGAAAATTGAAAGATGTGAATAAAGAAAGTAATAGAACATAACAGCTACTTTACACTCTACTGTTGTCTTAGTTTAGTTTGCCACTCTACTCAGCGTTTTGCTGACGTGTTACACTCGTTACCTTTCAGGACCAGGTGTTGAGCAGCAAGGGTCAGCGGCTGCAGAGGACGCTGGGCCGAGTAGGGTCCAGTAGAGTTACCACTGTCTTTTGTACCTCTTTTGTTTCTGTTATAGTGAGTAGTTCTTGTTTCCACTGTGCTTTCTTTACCTGCAGTTCATGTTATATCATAAATGTTGTTATACTGTTGTGGTGGTATCTACTGTAGTAGTTTCTTTCCTTACTGCTGTACTTTCTTACTGTTAGTTATATTCATGCTGAATGTGGTTTATTTTACTGCTCTTTTGGTTACTTCCTCGTTGGACGACTGGGTCTTGGGATTAGTTGAGTCGGTCCGATTCTCGAGTCTCGTAGGGGCTCGGGAAACGGGTCGTTACAAGATGGTATCAGAGCAAGGTCGTCCCGAGAAGTGAATCAACTGACTGGAAAATAACCAATTCACATGTCTATAGCTAGAGTAGCAACCACAACTTATCTTTTGACATGAGTTCCTCGACGTCTTTCGTTGGATATCGTTTCGTATTGACGTATTTCCATTTATTTCGCGTCTCCTTGTAGGAGATGCCTCGTCGCGGGACTGGTGAGGCGGGTCGCGAGCGCGGCCGAGGACGAGGTCGGCAAGGTGGGCGTGTCGTTGCCGACGCCTCAGTGGACCAGCCACTACTTCCGGGCATTCAGGCCCAGTACCTCGCCCGGCTGATACGGGACATCGTACGAGAGGAGCTCCACCCACCGCCCCGAGCGCCTCCTCCTAGGGCTGCAGAGGGGGAGTCCTCTGTGGGACCACCCGACGGACGCGGAGCTGGACTCGGGGAAGGGGATGGGCCGCCGCCGCCCCCACCTTCCTCCGACACTTCTGTGCAAGAGACACCTTCACCTGGAGGTGCCCCAGCACCTCCCCTACAGCGCCACTTCGAGCTTTTCGGGCAGTTCCGGAAGCTGAAGCCCCCCTCCTTCAAGGGGGATGAGGACCCGACCGAGGCAGAGGACTGGCTTGAGCAGCTGGAGAAGATCTTCGACACCCTTCGCCCCCCGGTGGAGTGTCGCGTGGCCTTTGCCACGTACCAGCTGGAGGGTACGGCACACAGGTGGTGGAGGGCGGTCCGGGGACAGGAGAGGGACGAGCCGACGTGGGACTAGTTCGTCACCCTCTTCTACGAGCAGTACTTTCCCCAGACGTGGCAGGACCAGAGGAGGCGGGAGTTCCACACTCTCCGCCAAGGGATGATGACTGTGAGCGTGTACCGCACGCGTTTCTTGGAGCTGTCCCGCTTTGCAGCGACAGCGGTAGCCACTGAGGAGGAGCGCCTTTAGAGGTTCACCGAGGGGCTCCGGCCTGCGATCCGGGGGTATGTCAAACCCCTGAAGCTGCCTACGTTTTCGAGGGTGGTAGAGGCAGCTATGACTTACGAGGAGACCAACCCATCCGCGCGAGACACCGACTGCAGGCGGAAGAGGCCCTTTCAGCCAGACTTCTCACAGGGCCGGCGAGAACGGAGACACGTGGCGTCCGCAGGAGAGCCGTCACGTTGTGCAGGGCCATCAGTAGCCTTTGGGGGCTCTCGACAGGGGCCAGTCGCCAGCACCGGACCCCCGCCTAGTAGACAGCACCGGACCCCCGCCTAGTCGACAGCAGGGACCCACTGAGGGCGGGAGTCGGGTTCCCCTCTGCTACCAGTGTGGCCAGCCGGGCCACGTCAGGAGGGACTGCCCATCTAGGGCAGGAGGTCAGCAGATACTCCCCGTGCAGAGCACTGGAGGGCGCGTAGGAGGCCGCGGTTTCCAGGCGCGAGGAGGGTAACAGCCAGCACCAACCCGTCCGACGCAGAGTGTGGCTGCTTCTTCCGCACCTAGAGCTGAGGGGCGTATCAACGCCCTGACACACAGGGACGCCAGAGCTTCGGGATCAGTGGCAGCAGGTATGGTTTCAGTTTCCGGCAGACTCGTTTACACGCTTTTCGATTCCGGCGCTACGCACTCGTTTGTCGCAGCCAGTTTCGCCGTTAGTTTGGACCAGGATTATACACTGTTAGAGAATCCATTCGTAATCAGAGGTCTGAGTGGTCAGCTGTTTGTAGTTGAAGAGGTGTACACGGATTGCGAGGTCAGCGTCGGGGGACATAGCCTGCCAGCTGACCTGATTATGATACAGATGGAGGACTTTGGAGTGATTTTGGGGATGGATTGGCTTTCCGCTTACCACGCCTTGGTGGACTGTTTTGAGAGGAAGATCGTCTTCTCCATTCCGGAGTTGCCTTCTTTCGAGTTTCACGGACAGCCAGTGGACGGAGGTTTCAGGTGCATCTCAGCACTTCGGGCGGCGAGACTTTTGAGCTAGGGGTGTGAGGGCTTCCTAGCTTGTGTGGTGGCAGAGCCCAGCCCTGTGGCAGACTTCCAGAGCATCCCGGTGGTCAGAGAGTACCCTGACGTGTTTCCAGACGAGTTACCAGGACTACCGCCCGAGCGTGAGATCGAGTTTGAGATCTCACTAGTACCAGGGACCAACCCCATCTCCACCGCGCCATACAGGATGGCACCGCTTGAGCTGCGAGAGCTCAAGTCCCAGTTGCAGGACCTTTTGGAGAAAGGTTTCGTGAGGCCCAGTGCGTCTCCCTGGGGAGCCCCGGTACTGTTTGTGAAGAAGAAGGATGGGACTTTACGCCTTTGTGTGGACTACCGACAGCTGAATAGGGTCACCATCAAGAACAGATATCCGCTGCCGAGGATCGACGACTTGTTTGACCAGTTGCGGGGTGCCACGGTGTTTTCCAAGATCGACTTGAGGTCTGGATACCACCAGTTGAGGATCAAGGAGACCGACGTCTCTAAGACAGCTTTCCGCACCCGGTATGGACACTACGAGTTTTTGGTCATGCTGTTTAGGCTGACCAATGCCCCCGCTGCTTTCATGGACCTGATGAACTGGGTGTTTAGACCGTACTTGGACCAGTTCGTGGTGGTTTTCATAGATGATGTACTCATCTATTCTAGAGATCAGACGTAGCACGGACAGCACTTGCGGATGGTTCTGGACACTCTGAGACGGCACAGGCTGTACGCCAAATACAGTAAGTGTGAGTTCTGGTTGAGGGAGGTGACCTTCTTAGGTCATGTGATCTCTGGAGATGGCTTGGAGGTGGACCCAGCCAAGGTCGAGGCAGTGCTCAGGTGGGAGAGACCGCGTTCAGTCACTGAGATTCGCAGTTTCCTGGGACTGGCAGGTTACTACAGACGGTTCATCAGAGGATTTTCGCAGATTGCGCATCCTATGACACAGTTGACCTGGAAGGACGTGCCTTTCGCTTGGACAGACGCCTGTGAGGCGTGTTTTCTGGAGCTGAAGGAGAGGTTGACCTCGGCTCCCGTGCTCACCATCCCTGACAGTAGTGGCGGGTTCGTTGTGTACACGGACGCTTCCTTGTAGGGGTTAGGAGGTGTGCTCATGCAGAGGGGTCACGTTGTCGCTTACGTTTCGCGGCAACTGAAGCCCCATGAGCATACCTACCCTACCCACGACCTAGAGTTGGCAGCTGTTGTCTTCGCGCTGAAGACCTGGAGGCACTACTTGTACGGTGAGATCTTCGAGATTTTTACAGATCACAAGAGCCTCAAATATCTTTTTGACCAGAAGGAGCTCAACATGAGACAGAGACGTTGGTTGGAGCTCCTGAAGGATTACGACTGCAGCATCTCCTACCACCCAGGAAAGGCCAATGTGGTGGCTGACGCCTTGAGCCGTAAGGCGCCCGCACGCTTGGCCAGTCTACAGTTACAGAGTTGGAGCCTTTTGGAGGAGGTGGGCAGTTGGCGACCTCTAGAGTTACGAGGGTACTGTGGGGCAGTGACGGTGACGCGGCAGACCAGGCCAGAGCTGATAGACCGCATCATCACAGGGTAGATGGCCGATCCGTACTTGCAGTCTTTGCGCGACAAAGTACTGTCAGGAGACCCTGGGGACTTCTCTTTCAAAGACCAGGTGCTACGCTTGAGGGGACGGTTGTGCGTTCCCAGGGACGAGGAGCTGTTGAGAGAGCTCCTGACTGAGGCACACGGTTCCAGATTCACCATACATCCCGGAAACACGAAGATGTACCACGACTTAAGACGCGAGTTTTGGTGGAGGGGGATGAAGTGGGATGTGGGTGAATTAGTGCAGCAGTGCTTAGTGTGCCAGCAGGTGAAAGTCGAGCATCAGAGGCCTGCAGGGCCGCTTCAGCCGCTTCCAGTGCCAGAGTGGAAGTGGGAGAGCATCACCATGGACTTGGTGGTGGGCTTGCCTATTACCCAGCGGGGACACGACACAGTCTGGGTAATAGTGGATAGATTGATGAAGACGGCGCGGTTCTTGCCGATCCGAGTCACTTTGGGACCAGCACAGTTGGCAGAGAGGTATATCCGTGATGTGGTACGACTACACGGAGTTCCGCGGGAGATCGTATCCGACCGGGATACCCGCTTTACGTCCCAGTTTTGGGCTGAGTTTCAGCAGGCCTTGGGGACGAGGTTGAGGTTTAGCACAGCTTACCACCGCCAGAAGGATGGACAGTCTGAGCGCATGATACAGACACTCGAGGACCTTTTGCGTGCCTGTGTACTGGGCTGGAGGGGCTCTTGGGAGGAGCACCTACCCCTAGCGGAGTTTGCATACAACAACAGTTATCACTCGAGCATCGGCATGGCTCCCTACGAGGCTTTGTACGGACGGAGGTGTACGGCACCCTTGAGTTGGGTTGAGGTGGGGACCAAGTGGGAGGTTGGCCCCAGGTTGATCCGGTAGAGTCAGGAGGTAGTTGAGCAGATCCACAGACGACTCCGCACTGTCAGGAGCAGACAGAAGAGCTACGCGGATCGGAGACGCAGAGAGGTACAGTTTGAGGTTGGAGACCACGTCTTTCTTCGTGTTTCGCCCCTGAAGGGCCTGCAGCGGTTTGGGGTGAGAGGGAAGCTCGCTCCGAGGTTCGTGGGGCCCTTTGAGGTTCTGGAGCGGGTTGGACCCGTTGCTTACCGACTTGCCCTCCCCCCGCAGTTTTCTGGTGTGCACGACGTGTTCCACGTGTCCAACCTCAGGAAGTACGTAGCCGATCCTGGCCACGTACTGAGTCACGAGAGCGTCGAGGTGGGCGACGACCTGACCTACCCCGAGCAGCCAGTGTAGATTCTAGACCGAGCCGTCCGCAGTCTGAGACGAAAGCAAGTACCCCAGGTAAAGGTTTTGTGGAGGAGCCAGCGGTACGAGGAGGCTACCTGGGAGCCTGAGGCGGCAATGCGGGAGCGGTACCCGGAGCTTTTTGCGGGTACGTCTTTCGGACCGGCTTCGGTCCTCTTTAAGTTTGTTATGGTTATTTGGACGTCTTTTCCGCACCCTAGTTAGCGCAAGTTTCAGGGACGAAATTTCCTTTGAGTTTGTTATATTGTTACGAACGCGTGCCCCGGACGTCTTTTAAGACGACTGGGAGGTGGCCCAGACGTCGGACCAGACGTCTGGGATCACATCCAGACGTCTTGCCAAACGTCTGGGATGGTTTCCAGATGTCTGAAAACCGTTATCTTCCACACGCGCGAGTCGTCTGCGCGCCTGAGCGCGCAGACCGCATATTCGTTATTCCCTCTTTTTTTTCTGCGGCTGCAGACGCCTGCCGCGCCCTCTCTCCTCCTCGCGCGGCCTTAAAAGGCCACGCCTCCCCTCACTCCGTCACCACCGTCTCCTTCCCCTTCTCCTTCAGCCAGTGCGCGAGAGTGAGCGCGAGGGCGGCAGCGGCGGCCGCAGTGAGCGCGGAGGAGGTGCTGCGTGCGAGAGCGGAGCTCTGCCGTGCGGGCGAGCTCGCCGGGGCTGCTAGGGCCGGCCGGCGGAGGGCGCAGGGGGGCGCGGAACAGCACGGGAGGGACTGCTGCGGTCTGAGCAGCAGGCACGCGAGGTGCGACGCGGGCGGCGTCGCGAGCGGAGGCCGAGTGGCACCCTGATTCTGGAAAAATTTCCAGAATCAGACGTCTGGGTAGATAGACAGACGGCGGGGGAGACGTCTGGAGGACCATACAGACGTCTGAAAGGTGAGTTTTCCGTCTTCTTCTTCCTTCCTGTCGACTGACCGTACTGAGGGAGGGAGTTGGGTGTGCGCAGGCTCGGTGATTCGCCATCCTTTGCGAATCAGACGTCTGGCTGTTGTACCAGACGGCGGGAGCGACCTCCAGACGTCCGGGGTGACCATCAGACGTCTGGGAGCTAGGCCAGACGTCCCTGCAGACTTCTGGACGTCTGAGAAACCTCGCGGAACAAGGTAATTCTCTGATCCACTTTTTAAGACGTCTGGAAGAAGTTCCAGACGTCTGATTTTGCACAGTGTCGTCGTTTTCGACCCGTTTAGGGCCCGTTCGGGTCTCGTTTTCCGTGATTCAAGTTGCGTTCCTTTCAAAATTAATTCCTCTACCGTCTACAGTAGCTATACACTGTTTTGAGACACTCCTTGTGTTTGATCCTTGTGATAGGACCTCGTTCAGTTGCAGTCTTGGGAGTCGCGGAGGCACGTGGGATTCCCGATCACGCCCCCATTACTCCCGTTGTACCTGGTAGAGTGGCTTTAAGTTATTAATAAATCTGTTAAAGTGTGGAACCATAACTAGAACCTAGGACATTGCATGAATCCTAGGAATGAGAAATAGATTAAATGATAGCTCCTAGGTGTTGCATGAATCCTAGGGCTGGAGAACTAGATTGTATGATAGATCCTAGGATATGGCATGAATCCTAGGATGGAAGAAACTAGTGGAATGTATAATACTACAGTCTTGGAAAAATGGAAAGGAATATAAAGCTGCCTGTAAATTGAATTAACAGCTGCCTGTTATGAATAAAGAAACATGATTGAGATCATGGTTTGTAAGAACGTGAAACTGGAAAGTGAGACATAAGATGTTCTGGAACCCTACGGGGAAGTAGGAGTAGAACTCCTGGAAAGCGAATGGAATAGAATTGGGGAAGTGAGCTGGCCCTTGAGTACGGAGTACCAAGGAGAGCGACTGTCCCCCTGTTTAGTGCAGAGCTGAACTAGCCACCCCAGGGACCCGGGGTTAGGACTGGCCACTCTGTACCGACTTGTTGGCCCTCGTGTACGTAGTACCGAGGAGAGCTACTAGTGTTAGGAGAGGACTAGCTACCCCACGGGCCCTGGGGTTCTGCTAGCCTCCTTCACCGACTTGTTAGGCCCACTGGGGCAAACCAGGGTAGTCATGCGAGGGTGCGCGGATTGTGGAGGGGCAAGGCCCCGGTTTGGTTACTGTGGAGGGGTTGGACCCCTGTTTCTGAGAGGGCTCTGCCCTGGACTGGTTCCGTGCTGTGCTTTGGGCGCACCCGTTAATGGAAACGACTGACCGCGTGCCAGTACGGGTTAGCTACCTGTGCGTTTATCGCGCGTGCCGTAGTCACCGTTACGTCTGTTCAGTGACCTTGGGGTGGTTGACTGGGGGTAGGATCACCACGGGGGACTCTCCCGGCCAGGAGAGCACCACGTGCTAATTCTACCTTTTGGAAAAGACTGCAATCAAGATCGTTCCCACGAGGAACATTCGAGATCAAGTAAAGGATCTGAGAAATAAATGAATTAGTGAGAAAATTGAAAGATGTGAATAAAGAAAGTAATAGAACATAACAGCTACTGTACACTCTACTGTTGTCTTAGTTTAGTTTGCCACTCTACTCAACGTTTTGCTGACGTGTTACACTCGTTACCTTTCAGGACCAGGTGTTGAGCAGCCAGGGTCAGCGGCTGCAGAGGACGCTGGGCCGAGTAGGGTCCAGTAGAGTTACCACTGTCTTTTGTACCTCTTTTATTCCTGTTATAGTGAGTAGTTCTTGTTTCCACTGTACTTTCTTTACCTGCTGTTCATGTTATATCATAAATGTTGTTATACTGTTGTGGTGGTATCTACTGTAGTAGTTTCTTTCCTTACTGCTGTACTTTCTTACTGTTAGTTATATTCATGCTGAATGTGGTTTATTTTACTGCTCTTTTGGTTACTTCCTCGTTGGACGACTGGGTCTTGGGATTAGTTGAGTCGGTCCGGTTCTCGAGTCTCGTAGGGGCTCGGGAATCGGGTCGTTACAGACACCGAGGAAGAAGGGGTCTGGAAGCTCCTAACTAGTATGGCGAGGAGAGGACGAAGGGGAGGAAGAAGACCCCTCTGCCTATCGTACGTGGCAGAGGGCGACGATGGAGGATTGGAGGGCTCGTCGGAGCTGCGGTCGGAGGGGTCGAGGAAGAAGAAGTTGAAAATTTTGAGGCCTAACCGAGCTAAGGAGGACAGTCAAACATGGGAAAGCTTTTATAGAGGAGTTTACAAGATTAATTTGGGAGATTTGGGCCATGGAAGTAGGATTAGGAATCAAAAGAGAACCCATGATTTCCTTGAATTCGCATGATCTTTTTGCTCTCAATCAGGGTTTAAGATTGTGCTTAAATGGTTCTCCATCGTCTGAACACCAATCCCACCAAATTTGGTGGGATTTGGTGTTGATTTGATAAAGTACCAAGTTGGTCAAAGGTCGGTGCTGCTTGGTTGACTCATCAACGGTGGTAGGGACCCAAGTACAAGGAAGACTAGAAAGTCAGGGCCCTATTTGCAATAAAATTGAAACCTAGGGGTTTAAATGAGAGAAATAGAGTTTTAAGGAACTAGATTGCAAATTAGGTCAAGATGAACTCTGATTGAGCTTAAATTTTGGTACTAACCTAATTTGGACCCAAGAATTTTGATGGTGAAGTTAGATTTCAGTTTTGGCCATGTTTGATTGGATAATTTGCACAGGAGCCTAAATTAGGGTAAAATCCCTTATGAGATTTTGTTCAAAATTAAAATAAGTTCAGATGGTCAAACCAAGGGTACGAAACCTATTATAATATTTTTCTATGAATTTTAAGAGGTTTAGATGAATTTTATGCTGATTAGAACCCCTTTAATTTAAGCGGGTCTGAAATTAGGATTTTATGTGTTGTTTTGGTTCTCGGAATACGTGAAATCCTATTTCTATCTTTGGACTTTAATGTTCATTTAGCCTTCAATTAGCCCCTAGAAAATCCCATGGTTACTTTACAATTATGCTGTGATGTTAAAACTGCATAATTGACCCTTTTTAGTGTTTTCTTCTTAGAATGGATCTGAGTGGAATTATTGTTCTTAGGTGATCATGTAGGAGCATTTGTCATTTGATTTCCACTAATTTAAGTTAGTCGTGGCTAATGAAAAGGATTTTCTTCTTTAAATGCACATATTAAAGTCTTATTTTCTTGGTAAGTGTGTTTAATTATGTCCCATTAAATAGGAGTTAGTGAAAATTATCACCTGAAAAAATAGGTATCTTATTACCTCAGAAAAAATAAAAGAAGTTAGAGATCTTATTTGGCTTTTATACAAACTCTCCTGATGAGGTATGGCTCATCATAGCTAAAATGCCCAGGTTAAGCTAGAAACTTGGTTGAACACTATATAATTAACACATGAAAAGAGTTAAGTGTGGGAAATAACATAAATGACCTAAAACATCTAATTTGTGTTAAAAATGCAAAATTAGGTGATAAAATGAGATATTCTATTTATTAATATAAATTGATGATCCATTTACAAATTGAACACACAATTGATTTCAAAAGTACAAATTAAGAGTGAAATCAACTTCATAAATGTTCAATTAAACTTCAATAAAAACTTGGTTGCATTTTGACATCATTAGGACCTTGCATTAATAGCTTCTTACTTAGGTCCTTAGGTCATCCTCATTTCATGCATAAAAAATTTTCAAGGATTTGTTTGTAAGTCGTCAGGGACTCATTTGCAAATGATTAGGGACCGTGCTGTACCCGCTCTTTCCACTTATGGGTTTCTTTGTAAACTTTCTACCCCTTCGCTCATTTGGACCTTTCCTGCAATTTACCCATCATACCTGTAGCCAGGGAGCCATTGTAGATGCGCAAAGAACATGTTCCACCGTAGCCGTCACTTCCTTTGCACCTTGATTCAACGATAGATCCTCATCAATCCTTCCTGTGCATTTGCACGTAGCTTCAATGCACCCTCTAGATCTGATCCTATGGTGCATCTTTGATTTAGAATCTCTCGCCCTCCTCATAGCTCATCACCACCGTCAAAAACCTAATCGCCTAAACCCCCCTAGCGGTGTTTTGATTCACTCCCTGAGATTACTTAAGCTCCTCCTTGAGCTTGCTCGCACACTCAATTGCTCCCTCCCCTTGAGTGGTTCCCTTCGTCCATCCCCTCAACTTTCCACCCCCTTTCATCGCCTACGGTGACAAAGTGGGTTGCTCTCCCTCCGTCGATTGCCTCTAGCTGCCAGCTGTTGGCTCTTGGACACCTCCCTTATCAGCTGAAGGGTGTTGGTTCGCTTCGATCGTTTTTCAAAAACACACGTCGCAGTATAGTTGATTAAACCGAATCTAACATTTAAAATGTTTAGTACTTGAATTAATCATAAAAATCCGATGTCGTCTCTCATCGCCTACGGTGACAAAGTGGGTTGCTCTCCCTCCGTCGATTGCCTCTAGCTGCCAGCTGTTGGCTCTTGGACACCTCCCTTATCAGCTGAAGGGTGTTGGTTCGCTTCGATCGTTTTTCAAAAACACACGTCGCAGTATAGTTGATTAAACCGAATCTAACATTTAAAATGTTTAGTACTTGAATTAATCAGAAAAATCCGATGTCGTCTCTGGGAGCAAGCTAAAGCGCGAATACCACTATTTGAGTTTCTAGTCCTAGAACTAGATGCAATGTGATTAATTCAAAGCCCCTTTAAAATCTAGTTCGAAATGTAGATTCAAAATAAGGGAGACAAAATAATGAGAAATCAACTTCGTAATTAAAATAATTGGAGTCTTTCTAATCAATTAATGCTTACTGAAATAATATAGAGATTATTGTGTTTACTCGCCTCGATCGTATTTTAAAAACTTGCTTTGTAGTACAGTCGATAGAAGCGGGTTTACATTTAAGATTTATAACTCGAATTAGAAAAGAAATCCGAGGTCGTCGCTTGGAGCAAATGTATGTGCAAATTACCACTATTTAAAGTTTTTGAACTTGTATAAGATGTTAATTTAAAGTGCACAAGTTCAAGGCTGCACTTGATTTTACAAGTTAAAGCGATTAAATTTAAATTTCAAGTGCAATGATTGAATGATGTTTAATAAAATATCATAATTAAGTGAGAATCAAATTGAGTACTAAACAGTTTATCAGTAGTGATATTTAGGCAATAAATTCAATCAGAACCAAACAATAAGCCCAATCATTCAAAATTAGTAAATTGGTCCCTGGAAAGGTTGATTTTCTCACATTTCAGCCCCTAGATGGTTGCATTTAGGTCCCTACAAATTGCATTTAGGTCCTTGCTACACTTTTCAAGTAGCACCTACTCCCTCTTGGCTGGCTGGACCTCATCGGAGATGCGGTGGTGCATCGTCGGAAACGAGCTCCGGTGTTACGAACGCACTCCAAGACATTTTTTTAAGACATCTGGGAGGTGTCCCAGATGTCTGGGATCTATTTTCGGTGGCACGCGGGACTGCGTCTGCGCGCAGGCGCGTGCAGACCCGCAACCGCCTTCCTCTCTCACTTTTTCCCTCTCTCCTCCTGCGACCGCAGGCGCAGCGCTGCCTCTCTCACTCTCTCTTTCTCTCCCCGCGCGGCTTTAAAAAGCCTCGCCCTCTCCCTCACTCTCATCACCTCCGCCCCCATCCTCTTCTCCTTCCAGCCGGTGCGCGAGTGCGAGCGCGAGTGAGCGGCGGCAGCGACAGCCGCTGTGAGCGTGGGAGGAGGCGCTCGGCCGTGAGGGCGAGCTTGCTGGAGCGGCTAGGGCCGGCCAGCGGGGGGAGCAGCAGACACGGGGTGACGCGGGAGGCCTGCTGCAGCTCGAGCAGCAGGTGGACGAGATGCGGCGCGGCCGTGCGTTGCGAGCGGAGGGCGAGTCGTGTCCTGATTCTGGAAATATTTCCAGAATCAGACGTCTGGGATTCCAACCAGACGACCGGGAGGACGTCTGGAGGACTGTCCAGACGTCTGAAAGGTGAGTTATTTTCGTCGTTCTTCCTTTTCTTTGGCCGTCCGTACTGAGAGAGAGAAATGGGTACGCGCAGGTTCTGGATTCGCCATCCAACGCGAATCAGACGTCTGTCTGCAATGTCAGACGACGGGAACAACTTCCAGACGTCCGGGGTGACCATCGGACGTCTGGGAAGTAGGCCAGGCGCCCCCGCAGGCTTCTGGACGTCTGAGAGACCACGTAGGACAAGGTATCATCTGATCCCCATTTTTAAGACGTCTGGAAGAAGTTCCAGACGTCTGATTTTGCACTGTTTCGTCATTTTCGACCCGTTTAGGGCCCGTTCGGAGTTCGTTTTCCACGTTTCAAGTTACGTGCTTTTCGGAATTAAATCCTCTACCCATCTACAATAGTTGTATACTGTTTTGAGAAATTCATTGTGTTTGATCCTTGTGATAGGACCCCGTTCCATTGCAGTCTGGGGGTTGCGGTGGTACGCAGGATTCCCGACCACGCCCCCAGTACACCTGTTGTAACCGGTAGAGTGGCTTTTAAGTTTATTAGTATAATCTATTGAATTATGGAACCATAAATAGAACCTAGGACATTGCATGAATCCTAGGAATGAGAAATAGATTGAATGATAGATCCTAGGTGTTGCATGAATCCTAGGGCTGGAAAATTAGATTGTATGATAGATCCTAGGATATGGCATGAATCCTAGGACGGGGAAAACTAGTGGAATATATGAATACTGCAGTCTTGGAAAAATGAAAAGGAACGAATAGCTGCCTGTAATTTGATTTAACAGCTGCCTGTTATGAATAAATAAACGTGATTGAGAACATGGATTGTAAGAACGTGAAACTGGAAAGTGAAACCTAGATGTTCTGAGTTAAAAGAGCTGGAACCCTACGGGGAATTAGGAGTGGAACTCCTGGAAAGAGAAAGGAATGGAACTGAGAAAGAAAGACGTGGTAGTATGCTATCTCTTGGGTACGTAGTACCAAGGGAAGTACTTGTACCTGTTTAGTGCAGAGCGGAGCCAGCCGCCCCAGGGACCCGGTGTTAGGACTGGCCACTTTGTACCGACTTGCTGGCCCTCGTGTACGTAGTACCGAGGAGAGCTACTAGTGTAGGGAGGTACTAGCTACCCCACGGGCCCCGGGGTTCTACTAGCCTCCTACACCGATTTGTTAGGCCCGTTGGGGCAAACCAGGGTAGTCAGGCGAGGGTGCGCAGACTGTGGAGGGGCAAGGCCCCTGTTTGGTTACTGTGGAGGGGTTGGACCCCTGAGAGGGCTCTGCCCTGTACTGGTTCCGTGCTGTGCTTTGGGCGCACCCGTTAACGGAAACGACTGACAGCATGCTAGTGCAGGTTAGCTACCTGTGCATTTATTGCGCGTGCCGTAGTCACCGTTACGCCTATCCGTGACCTTGGGGTAGTTGACTGAGAGTAGGATCACCACGGGGGACTCTCCCGGCCAGGAGAGCACCACGTGCTACTTCTACTGTTAGGAGAAGACTGCAATCAAGATCGTTCCCACGAGGAACATTCGAGATCAAGTGAAGGATCTGAGAAATAAATGAAATCCTGAGACAATTGAAAGATGTAAATAAATAAAGTAACAGAACATAACAGCTACTGTACACTCTACTGTTTCTTTTGTTTTAGTTGCCACTCTACTCAGCGTTTTGCTGACGTGTTACACTCGTTACCTTTCAGGACCAGGTGTTGAGCAGCAAGGGTCAGCGGCTGCAGAGGACGCTGGGCTGAGTAGGGTCCAGTAGAGTTACCACTGTTCTCTTGTACCTCTTTTTGTTCCACTGTAGTGAGTAGTTCTTGTTACCACTGTACTTTTCTTTACCTGCAGTTCATATTATGTTATGAATGTTGTTCTACTGTTGTGGTGGTATATACTGTAGTGGTTTCTTTCCTTACTGCTGTATTTTCTTACTGTTAGTTATATTCATGCTGAATGTGGTTTATTTTACTGCTCTTTTGGTTACTTCCTCGTTGGACGACGAGGTCTTGGGATTAGTCGAGTCGGTCTGGTTCTCGTGTCTCGTAGGGACTCGGGAATCGGGTCGTTACATCCGGTGAGAGATCTTCGCTGGAGAGCGACGGAGCAAAGTCGGCGAGACGTCTCTGACCTGATGGTGGTGGCGTGATGGTGATTGGCGGTGTGTAGAACCGTCGATATCCTCGTCGTAGAGCGAGCAGAACCGGTGGTTGACAGAGATCCTCGAGGAATGAAAACTTTCGCTGTTTGTCACAAAACGTTCCTAGTGTCGTAGGGAAGCTTCTTCCGAAGCTTAGAGGCCTGCGGTTGTCGGAATGCTGTGGTTGGGAAAGATGAAGAGGATGGTGGTGACGGAGGTTGTTCGTGCGTGGGAGAGGGCTTCGAGCTCGAGCAACGAGTCGACGAGAATCAACCGGCCTTGCTGAAGGTGATTGTGGTGGTGGATTGGCACGGGGATGCACAGAGGTGGTCAGCGGACGTGGAGAAGCCAGCGAAAGTGAAGGGTGTCCTGTGGAGGTCTCGGAGCTTTGGCACCCTCGATTAGAAGAGGGTTTTTGTTCGGCGTTGCGAGGTGAAGCTCGTGGGATGGTCGACAGCTAGAAAGGGGGTGTGTACGTCGAGATGTGCGATCGCCGGAGAATGGCCGGCGGTGGTGCCGCCTACAAAGACGATGACAGGAACGAGGGAGGTGTTAGGGCCGAAATCTAGATCTAAAACAGGGAAATTACCCTATAGAGATAGGAGATGAGAGAGTACCTGAGAAGAGGAGAGAAGGCCGGAGTGTGAGGGAGGAGGTCATCGGCGTGCTCGATGGACTTGAAGAAGGAGGAGGCATTGGATTTTGGAGCGAAGATGAGGTGGATGATCCGCTTCCTTTCATGGGGAGAATGGCGACGACAAGGGGAGACGAAGCCCTCAACCAATTTCAGTGGAAGAGCGGTGGAGGAAGGAGGTTGAGAAGCTCCAAGGTCAATGTTAATGGCAACATTGAAGAGGAAGAAGAAACGGGGTAATGGTGCACCAAAATGCGACAACACGAATAGGCGTCAGGTGGGGGAAGTTTATAGCTTGTTGGTGCACGAGGAGAGGGCCGGAGGTTGCGGGAATGGCTCGCCAGAGTTGCATGGCCGGCAGGGTCAGAGGGGAAGGTGAAGAAGGTGCTAGTGGGGGTATAAATGCAAATAAATTGAAAGTTGAGGGGGTATTTGAAAGGAAATTAAGAATTAAGGACCAAAATGCAAAGTTAACCAAGATGAAGTTAAAATGAACCCAATTTTTTATGATAGCCTAATTTTGACATAAGAAAGTTGATGGTGACTTCAATTTTGGATTTTGATTTCGTTTTCATGGTCAATTTACGTTTATATCCAAAATATACTAAATGCCCGTCTATGATTATGTTTTAGGTCAAAATGAGTTTCGATTATCAAATTGACTATGTAAAATCTTATAAAATATCTTTAATTGATTTTTATAAGGTTTAGATTACATTTATTTCCATTGAAACTATGTTAATTGAAGTGGGGTTGAAATTAAGATTTTTTTTTTAGAATTAAACATTCAATTTAAATGTAAATCCTAAATTACTCAATACCAACCCATTTTTGAGATATTTAAGCTAAATTGACCTTTAATTAATCATAATTTCACCCTCCAGCTATTCTGCATTCATAATTATTTGTGAAATCTGCATAATGAATCACTTTTTCTATTAATTCTTCTCTCTTCAGCCTTGGTTGAGTTATACCCTTTTAATGTGTTAATTAGGTGAATTTAACCTTAGAACTTAGCCAATTAAGTTAGTTATAGAGGATGATGGCGATGCCATCATACCCCCATGCCTACCATTTGTTAGTCCTTTAGCAAATTCTAGAGTTAAGCATAGATTTTCAATGTAAGGGTATTTTTTGACATTCAGCTCAAAAAGATTTGTCTCTCTTCTTCTTCCAACTTTATTACTCTTTTTTTTTTTTTGGATTAAAAGAAAAGCATTATTTTGGTTGTGTTTTCAGAATAATGTAGGTATGGGATTTTGTTAAAGATAAGACGTCAGAATGAATCTTTTGGATCCTTAGGTTAGCATAATCAGGACCTGTGCATCAACTCAAGAACTCAACTAATTTACCCTATTATGGTTCTTACAAACCCTAAAACCTATTTTCGTAGTTAGAGCCTCCTTGACCTAAGAACTCGTATCGTGGCTTGCTTGACCCCGAAAATCCAAGTGGTAGTGCTTTTGTGATTCGCCAAAAATATTTATTTTGCAGTGTCTTTAAAAGAATTATTTAATAGAACGAATGCATTTTTTTTTTGCCCCCCATACCTAGACTCGGATTAGCCCTAATACAGTTGTGTCAGGATCATCATTCTCATCACCAAATCTTCGATGGGGGCTCTGGCACCAGCACTCATGAGAGCATTGTCAATGACACACCCCAGAAGCTCGCAACCCCAAACAAAAAGCGTTGTAAGGGGCGCTCCTAGCGGGCTCAGTCTCACACCCCGATGCTTCGAGATAGCACCGTTCGAGACACCTGAGATGCGAAATGAGCTCTATATGCTCTGTATAAAGATATGTGATTAAGATTCAGGGCGAGCGTCGAGGCGGTAACATATTTCCATCGTGTCATCAAAGGAAATTTTTCCTTCTCGACGATGGGAACTCAAATCAATCAATTGCCTCAGACTTTCACAAAGACTAAAGTATGGGAATTTATTTACTTTTTCTTTTTTGAGATGATTGATTTTGTGTGTGTAGCAGTTTTGACACTTGGTTTCCAAAAGTCATTCAAACTTTTAAATGAGAACCGAGCCAAGTACTACTCCGGTTGCCAAATAGATTTCAGAACTCAGAATCGTCAAGGGTCAAAAAGTTCTTTGAGAGATAAACTGATCTAATCTAAATTTTAGACCTGAAAAGTCTAAGAAAAGGATCCTCAGACTCAATCCTATGTCTGTTAAAAATGAAATCCCTTGTGTACCTTTTTAGAATAATGTACAACCTTAGTCCCTTTTCTCTTAAAATCTCTTTTTCTCCTTTTTTCTTTACTTTTTTTTTACTAAAAGAATCTAAATGTATATATATTTTTTGTGAGAAGCTTTCAAACACGAATTTCAGATAATTGCACTTTAATATCTCCCCATGCCTAAGTTTTGCAATGCCCTCATTGCAAATAGGATGGGTTCACATTCAGCTTAGTTCATAATTTTACAACAGGTTTAAGAGTGGGTGGATGAGTCAGAAATGACTGTTCTTAAATTAGGAACTTTAAAGTGCAGTAGGAGTGATTTGCACAAAGAAGATAAAAAAGGGCTCGGGTTTTCTATATGACGGGTTGCCTCCTGTTAAGCGCTAAATTTAATGCCTATAGCTGGGCGGAAGATGTTAAGTGGAGTAATCAAATTGGAAGAATTTCGTAAAACAAGCACCTTGATAATTAGCCTAGTTGGTCCAATCAGGTGCTTGTTTAGATCAACTGGCTGATTGTGCGAGCCAAAGCCAATGAGTCTGGTGGGTTGGAAAATGTAGATCAAAAGATGTGGAGACCACCAAGTACAGTTCAATTCAGAAAGATTTAGAAATAAAAAGAGATAATTTGGCTGCACAGGCTTAGCTAGTTCAGCGTAGGGGTCCTCAAAAGATAATGGATTAATGAAAACTATAGAAACCCTAATGATGGGATCAAAAATGATTTGTAGTTGATTCTCAATTTGATAAATGTCCCATTCATTATCAAATCAAGGAGGAAAATCATTCACCACCGGATCAGAATGAAGTGATTCAAGATACGAATGGGTTCCTGTGGAGTTATGCAGCAGGAACTAGTTGCTGAGAAGCTTAAGAAACCCTTCCTGAGATGTCTCTTGATCAAGTGGTGCAACTGCTTTGAATTTCCAATCAATGGCCTCAGAATCAAAGTCAAAGAACGGGTCATAAATATTGAGGTCATAAATTGGGCTATAATCTTCTGGAAACAAGGATTCTCCTGAATCAGAATAGGATTCAAAATCAGCATCAGCATAGGAGAATCCAGAAGAATACTGGTGATAAGATTTTTCTGAACCTGAATCAGAATTATGATCACCATCTCGTGAAAAATCAAAATCAACTGAGTTATCAACCTGAAATTGGTCTAACCTAGATTCTGATGCCAAGTTGATTGGAATTTCATCATCAGGTACAGGCTTGGTTTCTGGAAAGATCCAATTAAATCTTGACTCTTCAGATTCCTCTGATTCTGTATCATAAATTAGCTCCAATTCAAATAAATCGTTATGCTCGTCCAAGGAATCTAGAGAGATTTTGCATAAAAAATTAGCTGATCAAAATCCTGATATTTCAATTCTAAGATTTCATTCCCTTCAGATTGAACATCATCATTATCCTAAATAGGTTCGGATCTAAATTCTAAGTAAAAATTAGGAATTGGGTCACTAGAATTGTCATTTAGCTTAATTGGGATATCAGAATTTCACTCGAGGAAGACCTTACCAAGATAAGGTGCGGGAGTTACAGCCTCAAGGAATTTGATAAACGCCAGTTTATCATCATTCTTATGCATTAAAACAAACCTAGCTCTTAGGATTTTACTCCGCAAATGAGTTTTTGGGCTGCGTTTAGGCAGAAAATAGGTTAGGCATGCATTGCATTTTTTATTATCTTTTTAATATATTTTTGTGAGTGTTAGGGATGTACAGATATACAGATCCGTAAAACCCTAGCACTCAAGAAGGCAAATGGTGAAGGAGAAGCCCAGACTAGCTGGAACTCAGCTTGATCCAGCTCACCACAGCTGGAACCCAGCTCACTTGAACTAGGGTTAGCTCATCCCAGCTCCATTCAGCTAATCTCAGCTGAATGGCAGCTCAAGAGAGTTCATCTTATCTCACCTTAACTCAAGTCAACTTAGATCCAGCTCAACTTAGCTGAGTCTAGCTCATCTCAGCTCCCACTAGTCCACAGGGAGCTTTAGCTAGCTCAGCTGAGTTGACAGGAGTTCACCCCAGCTCAGATCCAGCTACATCCAGCTCCACTCAACTCCACCCAGCTGAAGAAGAACTTATCCCAACTCAGGAAGCTCAAGTCCAGCTCCCGGGGACTTAGCTTAGCTCAACTCAGTTGAGCTAAGCTACCTTAGCTGCCTCAACCAGCTTGATTCTCCCCGGGAGCACCAGACCTAGCTCACCTCAGCTCATTATGGTAGAAGCTAGCTTACTTTAGCTTGGCTTAGCAGCTAGCAAAGAACTAGCAAGCTAAGCCAGCTAGAGTAGCTCCATGCCAGCCTCTTCAGCAGCAGCCAGCTCCAATTTCAACTCCAGACTTCTCCTCCTCAGCTCCTCCCTCCAAACCCTAGCTCCAACAACTTCTCCTCTACTCCCCCTTTAGCTAAGCTAGCTTAGCTTAGCTTATCTTAGCTAGCAACCAGCTCCTTGGCCATCCACCACCTTCAAATTCAACCCTAGCTAGCACCACCAACTTAAGCCTACCTAAGCTAGCTACCCTACTCAAGTTGGCGCCAACTTCTAGCCATCCCTTCACCCCATTATCACCACCAAAAGACACCAAAAGTTGGCACCAAAAACTACCCCTAACCACCTCTATATTGGCGCCAACTTTCATCCCTTAATCCACCCTACACCTACCCACATAATCCACCCTAGCCATCCACCTACCCCTCCTTCTAGGACCCTTCTTGGCGCCAACTTAGACCCCTTCTAGAAGCCATTTTGGCGCCAATATCAAGGGATGTCAACACCCATAACCACCCCCTAGGTGTCCCTTAAGGTGGCGCCAATTCACCTTGGCCATTGGATCCTTAACCACCTCCATCTCTTCATCTTAGCCCTCCATTCCAAGAGTCACCTTAGCCCCATTCCTATTCTATAAAAACCCACCACCTACCATCATTTTGGGGCATCCTCCATTAGTGTATTTTGCTACCTATACCACCTATACCTACGGCCAAGAAGAAGGAGTAGAAAAGGAGATTAAAGGGGCACATCACCAGCCCTTTTGGTGCCTTCTTCTCCCCACTCTCTTCAACTTGGGCCACACCAAGGAGGAGGACTCTTCCACTTCAAGGAGGATGACCAGGCAAGGGAGAAGGACCTAGGGTGGACGTCCACACTTGGAGAGAAGCTTAGGGCACACCCCCTTAGGGCTTGCCTTGGAGGACATCACCTTGGCAGAGCACAGTAAGGAAGGAGTTGGAGGATTCTTTTCAAGATTGGGAGCTACCAAACTTGGAGCAAGAAGCCCTCTTCTTCACCATCTATCTAGAGGATTTGTGTTTGCTTTTCTTTATTTTAATTTTTCTAGTAGTAGAAGCATTCCTCTACTAGGCATTTTTGTAAAACACTTTTCATTAATCTAGTTGCCTTCTTTGCAATTTCTTATTTGCATTTCTACTTGCTTTGTTTTTAGCATTCTTCACTCCCTCTCCCTAATTATTCTAGGCCTCCACTTGCCTAAAGTGAGCTTAGGGAGAGGTTCTACTTGCCACTTAGAAGTAGTATTTTAAATTTGAAGTGTAAATCACCTTCCCGCCACCATTTCGCATGTTGTCTTAATTCAAAAATAAAAAAAATGATATATTGAAAAATACCAAAAAAGAAAGTTGAGATTTTTATTCCAAGCAAGAGAATCAATTTTGCAAACATTTGGCATCCTTGGACGACCCTAGATACTCCCCTATCTAGGAATATAAATTTAAGAGTTGATCAATTTTACGTGTTACAATGACCTAATTAACAAACCGCGTGAAATTGCCATCAGAATTCAGAATCAAATTCGTTACAGGTGTTTGGGCATGCAGCTCGAGTTAAATCAACCTCAAAATCTTTGATTACTGGTTGAAAATTAAGAATACCTGTAATGGAATCCTTCCAACTTAAAAGTTGATTATCAATAATAATCATTTAATTCAAATTAGGTTGGGGATTCAGCGTAGAACCCATCTTCTTTGCACTTGGGATAGGAAAAATTCGGGTTATCCTCAAAATTATCCCAAGATGCATGATCAAGATCCGGGTGGGGGTCTGGATATTTTTCGTAAATCTATTTTTGGAGTTGATACAACAAATCCCCCCGTTGTTTAAAGAAATCTTGGTACTTTTCCCATAATTCAAGATTTGCAAGATATTGCATTCCCTCAATTCTATGTAGTTTTCTTATAGCTCTCAATTACTCCAAGAGGGTCTCCCGATTCAAACCACATGAAATTTGGGTTGCAATCATTTGGATGTGGTTCATAATTAGGTTCACAATATTGGGTTCGCTAGCCTAATTTCCGCTAACGTGTTTTGAGGTTAAAAAATTCTTTGTTACATTTGATAGCATCCTTAATCATTCTGTCTTTCATGCTCATACGAGGTCCAGGACTAGTGGCCATTTTCTTAATTTCTCTTGTTGATTTCCAGGTGATTGAATTAGGTTAGGTGATGGCTCAGAAAATGAAGGTTTGAGTTCAAGTTCAAATTGATCAAAAGAGAAATTGAATGGATCAGAAACACACATGACAATCGAGGCTTGACCCTAATTCAGATTAGACTCTAACGGAGGCCTTAAGGTAAGTCTTAAAGGCCTCTTTCCTGTGCATAGACTATAGAAAAGACGAGAGGGACTGAATATGAGTCGGACCCAATCAAGGCACCCAATTCAATTGGATGACTATGGCTAATTTGAAGCAAATGGGCCTCTTGATCACAAATCCACCTGCCCGAGAATTACTTGGTGTTACGACCTGGTTCCCGGATCCCTACAGGACCCGAGACCGGCTCACCTCGACTAATCCCAAGACCTAGTTGTCCAACAAGGAATAACCAAATGCAAGAAAATAAATCACATTCACACATACAATATAACTAAGTAGAAGAAAAGTACAAAGCAGTAAAGAAAGTAGAATAACCGTCTCAGTATATGTTACCACAATAACAACAGAAAGCGGAAAGGAAATAGAAGTAGCAGGAACAGTAAACTAGGTATCTATTACTTACTACAACAGTAGAGAAAAAGAAGGTGTTGAAAGAACGACTATGGTTAGGCTCGGCTGGGCCCAGCACCCTCTACAGCCAGAAACTCAGGCTGCTCAACTCCTGGTCTTGAATAGTGTTATAAAAAGACAAAGTTAGCAAACACTGAGTAGAGTGATGTTTGTATTATTTAAGTACAAGTACAGTAAAAACAACAACAAATTTATTTCGCATTTCTATTTATCTCATTTATGTGTTTCTGTTTCATCTATTTCTCAAAGTATCCAGATATTTCTTGATCTTGCATGTTCCTCGTGTGAATGATCTTGATTGTAGTCTTTTCCTTATAGTAGAAGGTACATGTGGTGCTCTCTTGGTCGGGAGAGTCCCCCGTGGTAGTCCTACACCCAGTCAACCACCTTGAGGTCACTGTCAAGACGTAGCGGTGACTACGGCATGTGTGATAAGTGCACGGGTAGCTACCCAGCACTGACACGCAGTTAGTCATTTCTGGTAGCGAGTACGCCCCAAAGTACAACACAGAATAGTATAGGGTCTTACCCTCTCAGAATAGGGGTCTTGCCCCTCAGAACCAAATAGGGGTCTCGCCCCTCCACAGTTCATGCACCCTCACCTGACTACCCCGGTTTGCCCAAAGGGCCTAACAAAGTCGATCTAGGGTGGTGATTGTGCAGCAATCATAGGTCTTAATTAACCTAAATTAGGCTAGGACTTAGCATAAGTTAGGGTTGTTCATGCATGCATAAGCATTATTTGCATATTTACTACTTTCTTTTAGCTATGAATAAAATAATACTATAATGTACTGATTAGGTGCATTATGTCAATTGCAGGTAATAAGCTGATCAGAAGTTAGATCTAAAGCTGGATCTGAAGAATAAAGAATAACTGATGTTGCAACAGAGCTGGAGCGGAAGACCTAGATTAGATGTAGTAGATAATAATGTAAGGGAGTTAAGGTATGCTATTCTATTAAGTATGAATAAAGAAATAAATTGTGAAGAACTTAGGACCATCCTAGCCCTAGGATAGTCTAGAAGCTTCCCCAAGCAATTGCGTTCACATGAGAAATTACGAAGGATTTGAAACACAAGAAAAGGTCTGATTGAAAGAGAATTTTAAGAGGATTCTCCGGTTCAATTTTGAGGAAGTTTCATCAATCAATAAAGGAGAAATCCTTGGTTGATTGTCACTGGAGTTGTAGGATTAGGAGTTATGTGTGGCAGGGACCTTTTTGAAGAAGATGTGTAACGAACGCGTGCCCCAGACGCATTTTAAGACGTCTGGGAGGTGGCCCAGACGTCTGACAAGACGTCTGGGATCACATCCAGACGTCTGACCAGACGTCCGGGATAGTTTACAGACGTCTGGAGAATAGTTATGTTCGCACGGGAGATTCGTCTGCGCGCCTGTGCGCGCAGACCTGCGATTCTCCCCTCTTTCTCTGCGGCTGCAGGCGGCTGCGACCGCCTTCTCTCTCCTCCTCGCGCGGCCTTAAAAGGGCGCGCCTCCCCTCCCGTCTCCACCATCTTCTTCCTTCTTCTCCTGCCTGTGCGCGAGAGCGAGCGGACGCGAGGGCGCAGCAGCAGCGGCAGCCGCAGTGAGCGCGGAGGAGGTGCGGCGTGCGAGGGCGGGGCTCTGCCGTGAGGGCGAGCTCGCCGGAGCGGCTTGGCCGGCCGGCGGAGGGCGCAGGGGGCGCGGAGCGACGCGGAGAGGGACCTGCTGCGGGCTGAGCAGCAGACGCGCGAGGTGTGACGCGGGCGGCGTCGCGAGCGGAGGCCGAGCAGGGTTCTGATTCTGGAAAAATTTCCAGAATCAGACGTCTGGGTTGATATCCAGACGTCAAGGTAGACGTCTGTAAGATCATACAGACGTCTGAAAGGTGAGTTTCCGCTTTCTTCTTCCTTCTTGTCGACTGACCGTACTGAGGGAGGGGGGTTGGCTGTGCGCAGGTTCGCTGATTCGTCATCCTTTGCGAATCAGACGTCTGGGAGTTGTACCAGACGGCGAGAGTGACCTCCAGACGTCCTGAGGGACCATCGGACGTCTGGGATCTAGGGCAGACGTCCCCGCAGACTTCTGGACGTCCGGGGAACCAAGCTGAACAGGTAATTCTCTGATCCACCGTTTAAGACGTCTGGAAGGAGTTCCAGACGTCTGATTTTGCACAGTATCGTCTTTCTCGACCCGTTTAGGGCCCGTTTGGGCTCCGTTTTCCGCGATTCGAGTTGCGTTCGTTTCAGAATTAATTCCTCTACCCGCCTACAGTAGCTATACACTGTTTTGAGACACTCCTTGTGTTTGATCCTTGTGATAGGACCTCGTTCGGTTGCAGTCTTGAGAGTCGCGGAGGCACGCGGGATTCCCGATCACGCCCCCATTACTCCCGTTGTACCTGGTAGAGTGGCTTTAAGTATTAATAAAATCTGTTAAAGTATGGAACCATAACTAGAACCTAGGGCATTGCATGAATCCTAGGAATGAGAAATATATGGAATGATAGCTCCTAGGTGTTGCATGAATCCTAGGGTCGGAAAACTAGATTGTATGATAGATCCTAGGATATGGCATGAATCCTAGGATGGAAAAACTAGTGGAATGTATATTACTGCAGTCTTGGAAAAATGGAAAGGAATATATAAAGCTGCCTGTAAATTTAATTAACAGCTGCCTGTTATGAATAAAGAAACATGTTTGAGATCATGGAATTTGAGAACGTGAATCTGGAAAGTGAAACATATGATGTTCTGAGATAAAGAGCTGGAACCCTACGGGGAATTAGGAGTGGAACTCCTGGAAAGAAAAAGGAATGGAACTGAGATGTAGTTTGTACTGTCTCTTGGGTACGCAGTACCAAGGGAAGTACCTGTACCTGTTTAGTGCAGAGTGGGGCCAGCCGCCCCAGGGACCCGTGGTTAGGATTGGCCGCTCTGTACCGACTTGTTGGCCCTCGTGTACGTAGTACCGAGGAGAGCTAGTAGTGTTAGGAGAGTACTAGCTACCCCACGGGCCCCGGGGTTCTGCTAGCCTCCTTCACCGACTTGTTAGGCCCACTAGGGCAAACCAGGGTAGTCAGGCGAGGGTGCGCGGACTGTGGAGGGGCAAGGCCCCGGTTTGGTTACTGTGGAGGGGTTGGACCCCTGTTACTGAGAGGGCTCTGCCCTGGTTCCGTGCTGTGCTTTGGGCGCACCCGTTAACGGAAACGACTGACCGCGTGCCAGTGCGGGCTAGCTACCTGTGCGTTTATCGCGCGTGCCGTAGTCACCGTTACGTCTGTCAGTGACCTTGGGGTGGTTGACTGAGGGTAGGATCACCACGGGGGACTCTCCCGGCCAGGAGAGCACCACGTGCTACTTCTACTTTTGGAAAAGACTGCAATCAAGATCGTTCCCACGAGGACATTCGAGATCAAGTAAAGGATCTGAGAAATAAATGAAATAGTGAGAAAAATTGAAAGATGTGAATAAAGGAAGTAATAGAACATAACAGCTACTGTACACTCTACTGTTGCCTTTAGTTAGTTTGCCACTCTACTCAGCGTTTTGCTGACGTGTTACACTCGTTACCTTTTTCAGGACCAGGTGTTGAGCAGCCAGGGTCGGCGGCTGCAGAGGACGCTGGGCCGAGTAGGGTCCAGTAGAGTTACCACAGCTTTTGTACCCCTTTTGTTTCTGTTCTAGTGAGTAGTTTTTGTTTACGCTGTACTTTCTTACTGTTAGTTATATTCATGCTGAATGTGGTTTATTTTACTGTCTTTTGGTTACTTCCTCGTTGGACGACTGGGTCTTGGGATTAGTCGAGTCGGTCCGGTTCTCGTGTCTCGTAGGGACTCGGGAACCGGGTCGTTACAAGATGATGATAAATTTGGGGGGTTTTGTGTAAAGAATTTGAAAGTTGAGGGGATATTTGAGATAAATAAAATAAGACTTGGACCAAAATGCAAACTAGGTCTAAATAATCTCAGATTGGGCCCAAGTTTTGATAAAAATATAATTTGGACCTAACGAATCCAATGGTGAAGTTAGATTTTGGTTTTGACCTAGTTTTACTAGGTAATTTATGTAAAAACCTAAATTAGGGTAATAGATGCAAAAACCTAAATTTGGATAATAATATGTCTGTAGCTCTATTTTAGGTCAAATTGAGTTCCAATGGTCAAATCAAGCACAACAAGCTCTAGAGAGTATTTTTCTATGATTTTTAGAGGGTTTATGTGAATTTTATCCTGGCCAGAACCTCAGTGAATCAAGTGGATCTATTTTTAGGGTTTCAGATGTCATTTAATTCTTGAAACACGTGAAAATCCATTTCTGTTTGCATGGACCTACTTATTAGACATTTAAGATCATTTGACTTTTAATTAACACTTGAGAAATCCCGTGATTGTTCTGCAACTGAGATATGCTGTTAAAACTGCAGTTTTATCTTTATTTTCTTGTATTTCTCTCAGAATGGATTTGCGGTGAATTATGGTCCTTTGGCGGTTATGTAGGAGAATTTATTGATGGAATATGACTAAATAAAGCTAGATATGGCTGATGATGTTATCATCACTTTCCAAATCCTTGTGACACTAGGGATGCTCAGATCAGGCTCTGATTGCCTGAAGCTACTCCTATTAGGCACCCAGGTGAACCAATTGCTAAAGTGGCTGGAGCAATGGTTGTAGGTCGTCTGATCAGTTGTGTTACCAATTGATCTGAGTTGAATTCGACAGCAAAAATAGCTGCAGTAGCAGTAGCTACTGTAATCTTGCATCAACCATTGATATGGCTAGTTTTGAGTTAGGAACTTGGATTTATTTTGGATTATAAAAGCTGACATGTGGTGTATATTGTTAGAATATATTTACAAGCATTCATCACGATTTGCATTAAATTCACATTTAAAAAATTCATGTTTAAAAGTTTGAATATCTTCTTTATGTTGTGCTGAAGGTCTGTGCATGCTTTAATTGATCATCAAACCATTAGAATAGAATTTTAGGCCTTAGGTTTCCCTTTTCAACACTCTTTAAGGCTTAGAATTGGGTTTGCTTTGTTTATAAATAAAAATATTTAAAAAATTACAAAAAAATTAAATAAACCTATCTTGAGTAAGATCATATATTTCCTTAGGTGTGTCTCAAGTTTCAAGGTATTCTGAACGTTAAACTTGGCAGAACATACCAGCAGACGACTCAGTATACCTTGGAATTTAATAAAAGATAAAAAGTTGAAAAATACCAAAAACAACTCTATCTCCCTTATCTCACTCTTTCTCTCTCATCCCCTACCTCCCCTAAACCTATAAAAATCCTAAAAATCAGAAAACTCCAAAAAGAGCCAAAAATACCTTGTATATTATGTATATACTTGCATATATAAATTAAATCTAAGTTATATGTATATATTGTATAATATGTACAAGATATGTATAAATAACTTATATATGTATTCTATATATTAAATTAAGTATTTGGGATAACTTATTGTATATATAACTTTATTGAATTATTATCTATTAATTTATATTAACTTAAATGTATAATAATGTAAGTAATTATATAAACCTATATATATGTACATATTTATAACTCATATTGTACACATGGATTTATATATGTATTATGTACTATATAGTACCTGTAACTTAATTTAATTAAGTATTTACAGTAAATAATTAAGTTATTAAGTTAACTAAGTAAATTATTAACTAAAAATAAAATAAATTAGTAATTTAATGTAATATTGAAGTAAGTTATATTGCATACTTGTATAATAATATATTAAATATTTTGAAGGTATTTATACTATATTTATACTGTATTATATTATTTATAAATTATTTATATGTAAAACTAACTTAAACTAATATTTAATTGTATATAAATTAAAAGAAAGTTTATAAAATAGATTAAAAATGTGTAATAAATAATTTATTATGTATATTAACTTTGTACAAAGTCAATTGTATGATTAATTAACTAATTTATACTTTAATTAACAGATTAACATATAACTTATCATGTATAAACTGTAAACTTGAGCTAATTTTATTATATAATTAAATAATTTATTTATGTAAATTAATTGTATAATTAGGTAGCCCTATATAATGGTTTTACAATAATATATTTAATTTTAATTTACACTAATTTATGGCCCTCAAATCGAAGTTGAAAAACCTCAATTTCGGACGCATTGTAGCGCAGCACAGTGCCCACTCGGTCGCTCAGCTTAGTCCCACATCGTGCGTTGAGAAGCACGCGATGCGGGTTAAGAGGAAATCATGCTGCAGGCGCTTTGGTCGTCAGGTGTTGGGCACCAAACATGAGCATACAATGTGGGACTAAGCTGCGTGCATGCGTGGGTGCGTGCCATGGGCATGCATGGGTGTGTGCTGCGTGCACCTGCGGGCATGCATGGGTGCGTGCGTGCGTGTGCGTGAGTGCGCAGGTGTGTGCAATTCTGTGGGCCTACTGTTGGGCTTGTGAATATATAAAAATACACCTAATCTAAACAAGGGCTAGCCCACTAGTTGGTCCTGTCCTTATGGCACTGTGTATCCTCCGAAAATGGCTTGGCCCGCCCATTACACACATTTTGTGCATGTGAACAGTGCCTGAATGTGTCAAGTCACCTAACATGACCAAGTGTTGAAGTGACAAGAGGAGGAAAAGAGAGTAAGTGTAAGAGGATGAGCTGAGCAAGTAAGTGTGAGTGCCTATGCTGTGCATGCGTATGTGTATATGTATGTATAAAAATATATATGTATAAAATATATAAATTATAAGTATGTAAATAAATAGGTATACGAATGTATAGTATATATATAGTATGTATTTATATGTATATAGTAATAGTATGAGTAATGTAAAGAGATTGTTTGACTTTTTATATGTATATAAATAACTAAGAGCTTTAGTGACATATATATATGTCACTGTACATTTGTATATATGTTAGTGTAAGTAGCAATTTTTACCTTAAGTTATGTAAATATGTTACTAAGGTTTTAGTAATATATATATATATACGTAAATATATATATATATATATATATATGTCAGTATATACAACTATTTTGCCTTATATTATGTATATAATTTTACTAAGGCTTTAGCGATGCTTATATATGTTACTATATATATAATATATATTACTATAGATATTAGTATGTTAATATAATTTAGTATAGTAGATATTATTAATTAGTTTTGTACCTATACTAAGGTATTCTTAGTATTAGTTGTATATAACTAACATATTGTAGTAGTAGCTGATTTTTGATGCTTGTTTGTATATATATGGTTTTAGGTATTGTAACATGTTATTAATTTAGTATGTAAATTGATTCTTTTGTAAATGATTAACCTATTCATTCATTATTTGATTTACTCATTTATTTTATAAATAAAATCAACATTTTTGGAATTAAAAAATATTTTTTGGCTTAGAGAGTAATGTATAACAATAACTCTCTCAGTGGACGACTTCGAAACAAATCAATAAAAATAGTAAATAAATAAAATTAACGTGATATCGATCTACATTCATGACATCTATACTACAATAATAACATTTAAATATCATTTTTATTACAAATCAAAAGTCGACAATCACCTCCCCCTTTTCCCTTAATTTCTCCTTATTTTCCGTTGGAGGGAGCACACATGAATCACGATGTGCACAATGAAATATATATATATATATATGATGGTGGTTGGTCACTAATTACAACCATCAAAAGAAAAATTTCTTAATAAAACAAGGATATGCAATCTTTTACTCTCAAAATCTCTTTGCACTTTCTCAGCTTAATGTGAAAAGTTAGGAGTGTTCACTTGTTGGCATAAATAATGATACTATATCAGCCAAGGAAGAATAGCGTGGTGTAGCTTTATAATATGTAATATCTGTAAGGGTGATCTACGTAAAGATCATTCTTCTACTTATTGATGCAGCACGGGAGTGGAAATCCTGCACACACAGTAAGATTCAAAATCAATGGAACACAATTAAATAAAAGGAAATAAGGAAAGATTTAATCCAATTCCCTGCAATCTCTCTTTTGACTTTAAGCTTCTGCATATTGTTGTGTAAATATGTTAATCTTCTGCACACACCTTGAAAGAGATTAGACGGATTTCCAACAATCCAATTGAAAGAGTTCAGGGTGTGTGCGCATGTGGGGGAAGCTCCTTAAATTATTAGAAACTTTGGCAATTCAAATTGACCCACTCGCTTGCTAGCCGAAAAAGATGGAGAGATGTCATTAGACGGTGTTATCATCGGAAAAAATATTACAATTCGATCCTAGATTAAAAATCTTTTAAGAAAGATATTAATGGTTTGTTTAGTAAGGAAAATAAGTTAGTGTAATAAATAGATGAATAAGAAAAGAGTGGTGAAATAAGTAAGTTTCGATATTTAGAGTTAGTTTACTTCGAGGGTTAGGAATGAAATATTAAAGAATATGAAATTATTGTTAACATGCAATTACATTTTTTTACATCAGTTTGTATTTACTTGAATTAATATTAAATTGTTATGTTAACCCTTATGACATTTACTTGATTGTGATGTTGGGAATATAAGAGTACCAGTGGTGCGAGTGGTGTACGATGTTAACAACATTAGTAGAAATTAGTGTTAGATGACATGTTAAGTAGCGAAGTAAATAGATTATCGGATGATAGGTTAAGTAATGAAGGAAACAGGGATTAACCCTTCAAGCAAATTTAACTTTAGATATTTAAGTAGATTAAGGTCATTTCCTAAAAAAGTTACAACAAATTTACATTGAGTTAACTTTCCTTTTGACCCAAGGTAAGTAACAAGAAAATTAACCGGTAAATAAACACAAATTAACTTACTAAATTCACCAATCAAACGTGCTCCTAACTTTCTCCAAATCTCACCTCTAAAGGCTATTGGGTGTCAATGGCAGGCGGTGGGCAACACGTGCACGTTATCTAATAAAGATGGAAAATGTAATATTTTCTAGTACAACGGCTCGATCAGAAATAGTTTGATCCCTCCATGGTGTTCTCCTTTTGGAGAGAGATTGCTTAATAAATTAGCTTGTTTTCAAGCTTCCACCCTGCGGTAACAAAAAAAATTTCATTTATATATACATGCCGTCACCTTTGGATCCATTTAGTTTGCACTGCCTATCTCACTATTATTCAAAAAAGTTGTCCTTTGATCCAGAAATTATTTGGCGTTATTGATCCCTCAACTAAAATTTAATGATTTCCTATGTAGAGTGAATGAACAACCGTTAGAGCCATCTATTGTCCTTATTAAGGATTCATTATCTTATTCAGTATTTCTACGTACGCTTTAAAATAGAAAATTATACCACAACCTGAAGATGAATACGGAACGCTCTCCAAACATAAATTCTAAAGAAAAATAAACAAAAGCTTATATTTTAAAGAATGTTGGTCACCCTTAATCGGTTACAACTCCGGAAGAGTTTATTGATGATTTAACGAAAGAATAACAGTTGTTATATTTTTTCCGAAGAATGATATCGATGAATGGTAGTCCTCGTCGATGAATTAACAAATAAAAGGGCTCCTTGTTGGTGATTTCATTCGAAAGAAAGAACACCCAAAACTTCTTAGGCGAAGAGTAGATGATATCACTTCCTTTGTGGTTGAATTCTTGAGGGGTATATCCTATGAGGTATTTGGTTGGGAGAATAATTAGGAGGGATAAAAAAAAATGTAAATAAATAGAATGAATTAATTATTTTTATTTTGTTAAAATGTTTGGTTATTTTCATTGTTACATTAGAGAATTGGAAGTATTTATTTTGCTTAAGGCATTTGATGAGAGGAATAAAGTTATGGAATAAGTTTCAAAGGTAGTTGGAAAAGAAGTTGAGAGAGAGATGATGATGAAATCAACTGAATAAATGAGAGAAATAAATGAATTTTACTTTTTTGATAAAATTTATTTATTCCAAAATTAAATCCTTAACCTTGGCATCCACATAAATGCCGCTAAACATAAAATTAAAATTTAATTTTACCTTTATTTCGTGTTACAAATGCGACCCAGGTGTAATAAACACTTGTAATTCCCCGATGTAGCAACAAATACAATCAAATAGAAACACTTAATTCCTTTCACCCTTTTACATCTTTTCTTTATCCTTTGTGGATATTCTCCCAACCAAACTCTACTCTACCCAAAGGAATAAAATTAAAAATGCATGGGAAAGGATGATTGCATTCCACCTTGAATCATTTGGAGGGATTGTAACATAGCCGGGCACTAAATTGATGGAGCCACATTTCATTCTCGATGGGTATACGCTAAAGAAAGGACTATAACAAATATAAAATTGGGTTCTAATCTTTTTGACTGGTTTCAAATGGCATTTTAAATTTCTCAAATGAGATCTTTCACTGTGAGCTCGATTACAACAAAAGTCCTCCATCGCCCAACCGTCAAGAGGGACTGTTGACCAGGGTTGGGAAGCTCTACACTTGTCTTTTTATGTCACGAGAGACTTCCGAGTCGTATTATCTTGCTTTTCTACCTAATCCATGAAACTTAGATGAGTTGAATTGTTGATGTCATCAATGTTCTTTGGAATCTAGAAGAGGAAGAAGGATCAAGAGGAGGAGGAGGAAGTCAGAAGAGCATCAGCTTCAGAAGTTCCCAATCTCCCGTGCAATTTTAACCGAGGATTTCCTCATCGGTTGGGTAACCAAGGACCTATTTTGAATCAAAGATACATTGTGTGAGAGGTCAAATATCAAAAACTCCGATGACAACTACGAGGACCCGTTTGAATACCTTTCGATATATTGGAGGCCTACCTATATAATTTAGTCCAAGAAACAGTTCCCATCCTACCCTGCTGAGCGCTCTCCCTTGTACTCCCTCCACCAATGTGGGATCCACACGCTACCAAAAGGTTGGGCTATTTGCAGGGCCCACACGTATCCAATGACCAAGTCTGGTGGAGAGTGCCTTTGTTGGAACTCAAACAATAAGGGGTTTTCTGCTTTGCAAAAGAAAGAAAAACATAACATAATCAAGTAATTTTCTTCACTTTTCAAGGGTTTATACTTTCTTTTCCTTCCTTTCCTAGACTTTCATCATTTTTACCTTCATGCAATTAAAAATCGTTAGCAGAAATAAAGAGGAGGCCATGTGATCACCCACGTGGCACCATGGCCACTTGAAGTTGCAAGTTGACACATGAAGTTGGCTCCACACCAACATTACTTTGAGTCAAAATGTGGTAAGTTTATTTTAAAGATTTGCTTATCCTATTTTAGTAAGAGTGCTTTTACGATTTGTTATTAATCGGCTCTTTATCTCTAAAAGAAATATAATATCTTGCTTTTGATTTTAAGTTCTCATGATAATAAATCACTCCTCTCTCTTTCAACATCTCTCTCTCTCTCTCTCTCTCTCTCCACCGTGGAGAAAAAGGACATCACCATGCTGAAATCATTTCTATGCCACAAAGGAAACTTTAATTTCCTTCTATTTCCTACTACAAGTACATATACAAAGAAAGTTGAAAGGAATTTAGACTCCCTTAATTTCCAATTGCCCCAACTTCCCCCTTCCTTCTCTTTCCGATGCTTAAACACCCTCCTAGACATGTCAGTCTATCATCAGTTAGGTGAAACATCTCTATAACTGATGATAACCATCAGTTATAGAGAAGTTCTGCGTGTAACCTATGCTCAAAGCCCATTGTAGACAGGCCATGTAATATGTGAAGTGTGTCTTTGCTAGAACTCAAACAATGAAGGTTTTTGCTCTCAAAAACTCTGTTGTCATCTCCAATCCCATTCCTCGAGCATTGCCCTAACCTTGTTGTCGTTGGGTAGGGCCTCAGTCGACCTTCGAGTGGGCTGAGGAGCCCCGACCGCTACCTCCGAGCCCTCCCGTCTCCATCCTTCCCCCCGTCACACCCACCTTCAATAGGCTGGCTTTTATAGCAGCATCTTTGGCCTCGAGGAGGAGTGAGCGAGTATTTGAATTGTTGATCAGTGTGTTATGCCCAACGACAACTGCATTGGCCGACACTAATTGCCCCTCTCTCCTTTTTTTAGTTTCGCTCAGGCTCCTAGAAGTGGCTGATGATAGGGATTCATCGGTGACGCCCTCAATTCCATACATGCAGGCTGCCCTTGATGCTCTAGTCCATGTTGAAGCTGCTGTGGGAATTGTAGAATCTTCCCTAGCAGGAGGGGTGACGTAATAATTGCGGAAATAAAATATAAACAATCTCACAAAATACAATCACACAAAGTACACAAAGATTTTAGGTGGAAACCCAAACTGGGTGAAAACCACCACCTAACCCTCTCGAGTTAGGATTTTCCGATCAACCAAGTTGATCAAAATCCACTAAACGAATCACTTTAAACGAGGGTAATTCAACCTCAATTACAACCACGCTACAAGTGCGAGGGTAGCGTTCCTCAACCCCTTCTCTCCACGAGAAGGATTTTGTCTCACGAAGGAGACGGGAATTCGCAAAGTGAATACCCAACCAAATAACAAAGATAAAATAACAAATAATCCTATAGAGCCAACAAAGTAATTTTAAACCTAAGTTTCTATAGGAATTAAGAAACTCCCCTTTGCAAGGAGTGCGTCGGTGACGCGAATGCGTGAACAACAAGACGACGCTACGTCGCTCTCGTAAACTACGGCGGGAGAGCGGGTGCGCAAAGCTTGATGCTCTCAAGATGAAGAATTAGAGCTTAGAGAGCAAGAGAGACACAAAATGGTTTGAAAGTGTATTGCAAGGTGTGTCTTGTGTTTCTTGGTGTGTGTTGGTGTGCAAGAGGTTCCCCTCTATTTATAGAGGCCTTAGGAAGGCTTTGGATGGCTTAGGAAAGGCTCCATAGCCGTTGGGTGCAAAGCCCAAGTGAATCAACCCGAAATTACGAACAATCATTGCACTGACAGGGTTATCAGACATCTGATTCTGGCATCAGACGTCTGGAAGACCACTTTAAGACGTCTGAAAATAAGGTCAGACGTCTGATTTTGGGCGGGTCTCTTCCTGACTTGAATCAGATCTAAACAGGGTTCTAGCGCAAGTCCATCAGACGACATACAGGACGTCTGGCACTATGTCTGGACGTCTGAAAATCTACTTTTTCGTGGAAATGGATTTGCAACAGCTAGAAAATCTCTGAGAAGAGATTTTCGGGTCAGTCGAGGCAAAACGGTCAATTATCAGACATTTGGAAGGGCTTAAGGACGTCTGATAAGGCTCTAACAGTCATATCCTTGAGTGTATGCTAAGAGAGCCAACGGTCCACTAATTGGACATCTGGCAAAGTCATCAGACGTCTCCTAAGACGTCTGGTCTAAGGTCTGGACGTCTGATTTCATTAGACAGAACTAACTATGTCCAGCCTAAACGTTATCAGACGTCTGAATCAACAGTCAGACGTCTTAAAATATATTATCAGACGTCTAATTTTGGAATTAGACTTCTGGAAATGCTGTTTGAACCCTATATTGGTTTTCTAAGTTTTCTACAGAAAACCTAAGTATCCTAGGGTTGTGCGGGTGTTCCTAGGACTACTGTTAGGGTACTTTGAGGCTCTTTAACATGAATCTAAGTAAAAAAATAAAGAGCAACAAAATAACGACAAAAGTACATGAAAGGAATAAAATGGAATTCTATCATATTCTTCTTGTCCTTCCATCTTCAATCTATCGCTCCTCGTGAATCTCCTCTGTTCTCCGTCAAGCTCCTCCAATCCGTCCTGGATGCGAGCTCGAATTCCGTCTAATCACATCTACATTTGCAATTGACCTGAAATCTAAGACTCCAAGTGCAAATGTTAAATAACACGTGTTTTGTTATCATCAAAACAAATGATCGTGGTGCTCTAGCACCAACAGGAATCACTGGCCATGTCGCCTCCATCAACATTACCGCATCTGACTATCAATGTCATCAGTGGCTTCTGTGGTGTTGTTCATCTTTTTCTTTATTTTTTTTCTTTTTCTTTGTTCTTATCTGGCTAATGGGTTACACTTGAATTCATGCCAAACATGATCAGGCTCCTAACTAGTGTTCATCTACTGGTTATGTTTGTCTCGCGCAAATCATCGACATCGATCAATAGCATGAATCGTTATTCATAGTGTGGAAAAATGTTTCAAAAGCAGGTTGGGTTATGCACCAATGTTTTAAGTGTTCATGTGTTTTGTTTTTGCACCTTCTCGGGTGAGTGTTACTCCCTATTTTAGATGTGGTTTCCCTCTTTGGAGGGCATAGTGTTATGATATAATCTGTTTCTTCCTATCAATGAAATTCACCTTGCAAAAAAAAAAAAGTTTCTACTTTCAAAAGGTGAAGCAAGAGAGGGAAAACATACCATAATCAAGAAATTTTTATCGTATTTTAGGAATTTGTACTTTTTCCTTCTTTTAGTAGAATTTCACCATTTTTCCTATCATGTAAAAGTGATTTCCAATCACAATAGATGAAACTCCTAGGGTTGGTTTAAGAAGGGGGTTGTTAACTAGCTTCGATCAGGTTTTAAAATCGCATGTCGTAGTATAGACGATAGAAGTGCGATAAACATTTAAAATTTATATAACTCGAAACATCAGTATTCCGAGGTCGTTCATTAGGAGCAAGTTAATGCACAGATTACCACTATTTAAAATATTCAAAAATCACTTGGGTGAACTTATTATACTGAATCAAGCGTAAAGATCAAACAAGCCACAATCACATTCTATTAAGTAATTTCAACATAGAAAGTTGAATGCTACTAATGTTACGACAAATGCTCAATTATTAAACAAATAATAGTCAAGTATTTCTCTTTTTAGGCACAAATGAGCATTAATAGGGATATTGGATAAGATATGGCGCTAAAAACTACTTAGCAATAAATCTTAAAGCCAATTCAAGTAAAATTACAAACCAGTCCTTGAATCCCTACAATTAGGTCCCTACAGCCTTGCATTTAGGTCCCTATCAGACTTTTCTTCTTTCAACAAGGTCCCTGCCATCAGAGTTCAAAGGAGCAGGTGCTCCTTCCTCTCTGTCGTGCTTCGCCGGTGTCCCGTCGCAATGGAGTTTGCGAGGTTGGTTTACATCGATGAAGGGCGGAGGAGAGTCGGCAAGGTGTTGCCGACTTAATGGCGGTGGCACAACGGCGGTTGGTGGTGGCGATGGTAGCGGATGATGACGCCGGAGTTGAGGAGGGTGGTGGGGATTCGGCAAACGTCAAGGAGGCATCTCAGTGCACGAAATCACCCTTGAGAGGGTGGAAAATATTCCTCGCATCTTCACGAAGCTTGGAAGCTCATGGACGTCAGAGTGGCCAACTGTTGATGGGGACGAAGGCGGCGACGGTGGGTTTCCGGCGAGGGATGGATCACGTCAATGCTCACTTCCAATAGGTCGGGAAGTTCCGACGTGATGCCATGAAGGTGGAGGTGAACTTGATTTGGCGAGAGGATGGCTAAAGTGATTAGGCAGAGGCGACGAATGTGGCTAGGAGGGGTCGCGTTCGGTGGAGGTCTCAGAGCGTTGAAACCCTCGATTGGGAGAGGGCATTTGTTCGACCTAGAGAGGCAAAGCTCGTGGGATGGTCAATGGTGAGAGAGAGGGTGTGTACGTCGAGATGTGGGGTCATGGGAGGATGGCCAGCGGTGTTGGCGCCCACGAAGAAGGTGGCGAGGGTGGAGAGATAAGGGTCTAAACCTAGATCTAAGGACCTAATCTACTTTGTGGAGAAAGGGGAGGAAGAAGAACTACCTTACGTTGGATGAAGAGGACAAGAGAGTGGCTGGCATGGCTGCCGGAGTTGGAGAAGAAGAAGACAGCGAGGGGAGTTAGAGCGACGAGGGGGTATCGGAGGCTGCTTCTTTGATGGGAAGCTTGGTGACGACGAGGGGAGAAGCCCTCAACCAATTTTAGCAGAGGAGAGGTGGAGGAAGGAGATGGAGGAGCTCCTAGGTCGTCGTTGACGATGACGTCGGGGAAGAAGGAGAGATGATGTGCCGTGACGCAACGAAATGAAACAACGTGAGGTGAGGGAGATTTGTAGCTTGTTGGCACACGAGGAAAGGGCCAGAGGTTGCGTGCAATAGCTCGCCAAAGTTGTGGCTGAAGGTTGCGGATGTGGAAGGTGGAGGCGGTGCTGGCGGGGACTATTTTGCAAGAAAATCGAAAGTTGAGGCGTTTGTAAGGAAATCAGGAATTGAGGGTAAAATTGCAAATGAGTCCAAATTTTTATGGTAACCTAATTTGGACATAAGGAATTTAATGGTGACTTCAATTCTGGATTTTGATTTCGTCTGTATGGTTAATTTATAAATTGATCCAAAATGTACCAAATGTCTACTTACAATTCTGTTTTAGGTTGAAACGAGTTCTGATTGTCAAATCGACTGTACCAAATCCTATAAAATATTTTAAATTGATTTTTGGAAAGTTTATATTACATTTATTTCCATTGAGACTGTTTAAATTAAAGCATGATCGAAATTAACCAATTTAATTAAGGACTAACATTAAATTTAAATGAAAATCCTAAATTACTTAGTATCAACCAACTTTTAGGACATTTAAGCTCTGTTGGCCTTTAATTAACCATAAGTTTACCCTCCAATTATTCTGCATTTATAATTGTTTGTAAAAATTGTATAATTAGCCCCTTTTTCTATTAATTCTTCTTCTTCAGCTATGATTGAGTCATACCCTTTTAATGTGTTAATTAGGTGAATTTAACCTTAGAACTTAGCCAAATTAGGTTAGATATAACGAGTGATGACGATGCCATCAAGGGTTATCACCTCTTTTTGAGGGATAAGCTATCTCATGAGATAACCTAACCTCTCATCACCTTCTTATCCCAAGATAAGGTAACTCGAGTTTGTTAGAGGGTTAACTTATCCTCTTAAATTTACTCATGCCTCCCATCACATCATAGGAAAACTTCATTTCCTAACCCTAGTACAGTAAACACAAACAAGGGTTAACCCTCATTTTCAAGTAAACAGAAATAGGGGTTTTCCCTTATTGTAAAGAAGTTAACCCGTGTTAGATATCCCCTACCATAAACTAGCCCCGAAGGACTAGTTTTCTTCAGATGTTAGGAAACTAGAGTTAAAAAATGTGAAACTGACGTTAACTCTCATTTCTGTTTTCTTATAGAGTGGTGTTGATATCGATTTCTATTTACTTAAATTGATGTTAAGTTGTGGTATTTACTTAAATAGATGTTAATACCAGTTTCTACATAATGAAATTTAGATATGGGGGAGTTACAATATTAAAAATTATTTTACTAACATCCCTTAAAAATGATGTCAGGAAAATGGATGTTAACTTCCAAAATAAATGTTAAAATTACGTGAATTAACCACTCAAATAAATGAAACTTAGTCTCCTTAAAAAGAAAAAAAAAGAAAAAAGAGGTTAAACCCTATGTAAACTAATCCTAAGAAAAAGTTAAAACATAAACTTTAATTCCCTCTCTATACGTGTCAAACCATCACCGAACACCCAGAACGGAAAAAAAGAGAGAGAAACACCTTCCCTTGTGGAGACATTCTATGCGCACCTTCCGCTCAGAGTCCATCATAGATCGGAGGCTCGCAACGCAAACTCTTCCGCCGGTCAAAATTACGGCCGGATCCAAGTTTCAACCCATTCAAACAAAATGACTTCCAAAAACTCTTCTGAAATCCTACCCACCGTGGACCCAACCCAATCAAATCCAGCTTGAACCAGGCTTACTTTGTTTTTCCTTGGTGGAGCATCGTAGGGGTGAGTATTATTTGGATCGATCCAAATATAGCTAGAAATGGATCGTTTAATTTTAGATTATTTTGATTATGATTCGGTGAAGATCTATATCATAAAATTTATATGAAATTTAAATTTGTTAATGACTTAAGTATATGTAACTCGAATTAATGAATCAGATGACCTAATTGTTTTATAAATAAGATTAACATATTTATTTTGGAATTTTTTTTTTATTATAATTATAGATGATATTTAGTTATTTATAATATAAATGAATTATTTACCCATTGTTATCCTACAAAATATTTTATATATAAAAAAAATCTCCCTCTATCATACAAATATATACAAAATTTATATTTTCCACGACCCAAATCCAACCTAATATAGTTGAAATAGGCGATCATTTTATCAACCAAAATCAACCGCGAGCCGAAGCTCAGGTCAACGCGGGCGTCTCCCTTGCCATGCACGTCACGTGGCGCTCACGTGACCTCCTTCAGGTTATAATCTCCCCGCACCCCCCCGCCCTCCTTCCCTCCCACGCACGCGCACGCTCCGTTCCTTCCCTCTTTCCTTAGATCTCTCTCTGTCTCTCGCTCTCTCTCGCGAAACAAAGAGAGAAAAGAAGGAAGAGAGAGAAGGCGGTGTCGGCAACAGCAGCAGCAATGGCGTCTTCGGTGCCGAGCACGCCCCTCCTGAAGGACGAGCTGGACATAGTGATACCGACGATAAGGAACCTGGACTTCCTGGACATGTGGAGGCCCTTCTTCGAGCCTTACCATCTCATCATCGTGCAGGACGGGGACCCCTCAAAGAAGATCCGCGTCCCCGAGGGGTTCGACTACGAGCTCCACAACCGCAACGACATCAACAGGATCCTCGGCCCAAAGGCCTCCTGCATCTCCTTCAAGGACTCTGCCTGCCGATGCTTCGGCTACATGGTATCCAAGAAGAAGTACATCTACACCATCGACGACGACTGCTTCGTACGTTTCGTTTCTACACCTTTCTCTCCTTTCTTCTTCCAAGATTTTCACCACCTCGGTCTTGGTCATTGGGTCCCAATGTGGGGGAAACTTTGGGGAATCTCGTGGGGAGGGGGCGATTTGGGGATGTGGGTTTCGATTGGGGTCTTCGATTTCGTTGGAAAGTTCCGATCTTTAGAGGTGCTCTTCCTCGTTTTTCCCTGGATCCGGAGTTTGATTGGGGAAAATTGGATTCTTCGTGCGGATTTCTGGGTCCCTTTTTTTTTTTTTTTTTTTAATTTGATTGTTGGTGATCTTTGCGACCCTTTTGGACTTTCCCTTTTTTTTTTTTTTTTAGGTTGGAACTTGGTAGCGGGATTTGATGGGAAGATTCGATTTTTAGTTTTTTTTAACCTTTTAATCTCAGATTTGGAAATTGATGGGGGAAAATCGCTCTTCTTTGAGTAGAAAAGTTCGTGATTTTTCGATGTTTTGGGGTAATTGCTGGGTAATTCGTTTCTGGGTTTTGTTCGCTTCTGCATCGGGCAGTGAAATTTGTCGGAAAGATCTGATTTTTTTTTTCAACCTTCCTTTTTCCGAAATCTAAATGCCCGATCCGGAATTTGCGGTTAAAATTTGGATCTTGGGGTTAAATGGTCGAAGTCTCTGAGATGATTTTGTCTATGGGTTTCCAGTTCTCTCTGGATCGGGTCACGTGATCGTATTGTAAGAGCCGGTTTTCTTCTCTGGGATCCGAACTTGGAGGTGTAATTGCCTTTGGAGGCCGTTCGCTTTCTTCTTTCCGATTTTATAGGAATTGATCTCTGGTCTGGTTGTTTGGATGCCGTATTTTTACGGGCAGGGTTGATTTCTTGCCTGTTTAGGTGCTTGTAATACGTGAAATACTTTATTTTTATTTATTTTTCATGGAAACAGTTGTGGGCAAAGTTGACTTATTTGTTTACTGTTGTTACGATCTGCATTGGTAACTTTTGCTATATTAATTAAGCAATTCTGATATTCATCGAGATCTAGCTTTTCTTATTGTTTGTAAATTGCAGCCCTTCTTGGTTATCATGCGTTGACCACAAACTAAATTGATCTTTCCCTTTTATTTTTTTTTTAAATAAAGGGTGATTTATTTTATATCCTTTCTGTTAGTTCAAGTTTGACCACTACATACATATGGTCTCGATTACCCGCTCCCCACCACCACAGCCCCCACACCCCCCGGGGAATTTGTATGAGTGCGTGATTAATGGATATGAGGAGGAACGAACGAGCCTGCAGACTGCTGTTGTTTATGTCGAGTGTTGGATTTCTGAACGGCAATGGTTCATGGCATCTTTTTTTTCTAGGTTCGACCCATTCTCGGGGTCTCTGGCTATGGGATAAGAAGTAGATTTGATGAATAAGAAATAGTTGGAAGTTATTCTTCGTTCGTGTTTGTTTGCAATCATGGGATAAGTGGCTTTTTCCTTGTTCCACAAGGGTATTTGAAATGGAATCAATTAGTCCAATCACGGATACTCCTGTATTAAACCCAAACTAATTGAGGGATAAGTGGGGTTTTCCCCTGACCCCTTCAGTTTCTCCTGCTACACCAAATAGCCATAGAGTATTCCATCTTGATACTGTGGTCAACCCTGTGCCGCTCAATCTGATTTGGTAATTTAGATTCTCATGTGGCCAACTTAATGGATGATCATGCCATTTTATGGCTTTGGCCTTGCAATGGTAGGATAAGTTATAGATCTTATTGTGGCTTGTGTTAACTCTTTATTTCAGTTGAATTGTTGTGAAGCACCGCAAATTTTTAAGTTTTTTGAGTTCTTTCATTCAAGATCGATTTTTGCAAACAACATTCTTGTTGCTAAAAGATTTCTCTATCTTTTGCACATAAACCATTATGATGCGCTAAGTTTCTTTGATCCGAAGGAGGCTTGTGACTCATACCATTTTTAAATGAAATTGCCTTCAGTAATTGTATCTTCTAGTTTTTCTTGCATATGATGATATGTGAATTGATCTGCTAATATTTGTTGTGACTGATAGGTTGCTAAGGATCCATCAGGCAAAGATATCAATGCGCTGGAGCAGCACATCAAGAATCTCCTCAGCCCATCTACTCCATTCTTCTTTAACACACTCTATGACCCTTACAGAGATGGTGCTGACTTTGTCCGCGGATACCCTTTCAGCATGAGGGAAGGAGTTCCCACTGCCGTATCCCATGGTCTCTGGCTTAACATTCCTGACTATGACGCACCTACTCAGCTTGTCAAACCTCTTGAAAGGAACACCAGGTAAGAATTACTCATTTATCTCTCTAAGGAAAACTTAGATTTTCTGGCTTTCGTAAAATGGTCATGCAACTACGACAACAAATTTCTAATGTTGCTTTCTCGTTCTTTAGGTTTGTGGATGCAGTTCTGACCATACCAAAGGGAACCTTGTTCCCCATGTGTGGGATGAATCTCGCTTTTGACCGCCAACTCATCGGCCCTGCGATGTACTTTGGTCTGATGGGCGATGGCCAGCCCATTGGCCGTTATGATGACATGTGGGCAGGATGGTGCACCAAGGTTTGCTCTCAATTCTGCCCTTTGGTTTAAGTTTTAATTTCAAGACAGGGTTTGCCATTGCCAATGTTCCTTTTGCTCAGACTCTGATATAACTTTTTTAAGCTCTCATCTCTTTCTAATTGTATGTCAATCTGAACAATGCTTTCTTTATATATAAGTTACATATGTTATGCATAGGCACTATTTTTCTCGGAATATCTGCTATCCATGCCATTTAGCAGGCATCGTGCTGAATTGGGTTGTGCGATTTTTTTTTTTTTCAGGTGATCTGTGACCACATGGGATGGGGTGTCAAGACTGGCTTGCCTTACATTTGGCACAGCAAGGCCAGCAACCCATTTGCTAACCTGAGGAAAGAATACAAGGGCATCTACTGGCAGGAAGACATCATCCCCTTCTTCCAGTCAGTCACCCTTCCAAAGGAGTGCACCACAGTCCAGAAGTGCTACCTCGAGCTCGCAAAACTGGTCAAGGAGAAGCTGGCTAAGGTGGATCCCTACTTTGACAAGCTTTCAGATGCCATGGTTACCTGGATCGAGGCTTGGGACGAGCTGAATGCATCATCTGCCTCTGCGGCTGCCAATGGATCAGTCAAAGCGAAGTAAGGGACGCAACTCTGCATTTTGGAGGAGCATATACACCATTTAAATTCCTTACGCTAGACGTGCTGGATCTAGTTCTTCATTGTACCTTTAATTTATACCTATTTATTATTGACTCTTCTAAGCTGTGGTTAAGTGTTTAGGTCTGCTTGTCACCCTTTAGTTTTCTGGGCTTCCTGCTCTCAGGAGCTCAGGTTATTTTTGCCAGTTGGTCAGTTTAGTGTTCTTTTTACATACTTTGTCTTGACAATAAGAGATATATATATTTGATCTTTATGCCATCTGGAGTACAACCATTTGTGAATACCTCCAATTTCACATACCAATTGCACATGGTACATCTATGCATGAGAAGTTTCAATCAAATTTCTAGTCTTCTCTCCTGAAATCTGGCAAATGACTGGATTTCTGTGTGACCCCACAAACTTTAGCAGGGTGGGAGCCAAAGGGTGATGCCCCGTGTCAAATTCTGAGATGGATGGATGGAACAGCCTGTTCATTTGAGTAGCATATGCTCAAAGATGCTCCTTTGGTGCCTGTTGCCTATTTGGATCTGTTTTGAGGTCCTATGTGTACAGCCTGTCATTATTCATCTCTAAATTGGAAGTGGTTTGGTGGAAATGGGAAGAATATTTGCTGGAAAGGGGGCTCTTTTGGAGGTAATAAAAATATTGCCTGATAGCTTTTGTATTTGTTGCGGTAGATCTGCAAAAGGAAATGCCATGTCGAAAAAATTGTTTCTGTTCAATTCCTGAAAATGGGCACTTCTGGTATTGAACAAACTATTAATTCGAGGTGTCGAAATTGCTAACTAATTGGTCTTTCTTTTTCTTCTCTATGTTTTTGTCCTCCGATTACAACTTGCTTGGGAGTCCACCAAGAGGAGATGGTTGCCTTTTGAAGCAAATTTCAGCTTTTCCCTATCCAGAACTGACATTCTGTAAGGTTGGAAAATTTCTATTGGTCAATAATGAGGCAAACAAATTCAAAAAACGAAAAGGAATTGAATTTATAAGGACTTCCGTATATTCCCTTCAAAGTGAATTGAAATTGTACCATTACCAGGCTGAAATCATGTATTTCAGGAGCTTTCAACGATGGTTCATCATTATTTTGATTTAATGAAATGTAAAGAAATCTACAGGTGCATTTTTCAGGGAGAAAAATTTACAAAATTAGATCGTGTGATGAATTTTGTAATGTACCTAATAAAATAAGTATGGAGTGATTTCACACTCGTGTAAAATAATTTATATTTTTTTATATTATAAAATATATTAACTTTTATATTTTTATGGAACGGCTGCTACTCATGCCCACGTCAACTTCAAAATGTTTCGTGTGTAAGTGCTATGTAATTAGCCCTAATGTTTCGAGGTTATAAAACCTCGGTGATGCTGCAAAAATCATAAACACAGCGCAACAACCTTCGTGCATATGATAAACACTAATACTATAATACGCGGCACTGGTCCTACGACATCATCATAACATCAATAAAAAGCAAGACCTTAGTATTAGTACTATAGGATCAAAATGTTGTTTTTAAGGTCCTTCCCCTATGTTGTGTTTGCAAGGGAGTTTGTGGAATTCAACTTCCCACGTTATAGATTCTCCCCTACCCTCCATCTTTTAGCCCTTTTTCTTCACTAAACAATGTATATAGCTGCGTGGAGAAGGGAGTTTCCCGAATCACGATCCTCTTGCTTTCTTCCGGTTCATTTGAATATCTGATGACTCCGATGTTGCTCAACTTGTGTTGGGTAATGCAATGCAATATACAATGCAGATTTTACTGTCAATGCAAGGAGTAAAGAGCCACAAGATAGGGTCTATAACCATTTAACAATTGATATTTTTTGCAAATGGTTGGATACCAAGGGCAAATGGATATTTGAAGACCTTTACTTGCAGGTGACAATATTTATAAGTCAAAACGTAAAGAAATTCAAAAAGGTGGTGTAAAATATAGCTTAAGAATTTATGTATGTGACTTTTATTTGATAATTGATATTTAATATAAAAAAATATAAAATATAAATTTTATTACATAAAAGGTTCTATTTCACTTTAAATAAATCACCACTACTTTGAGTCAAAATATACAGGTATAAAATGATTTTACACGTGTAATCTTATTTTATACATATGCAATCTCATCTTACACCAATGTAAAATAATTGCAGAATGATTGTTGTACATCAATGTAATCTCATTTTACATCGATATAAAATGATTCTAAAATTAATCTGATAATTTTACACCTATACAGAGTGATTTGAAGTTCATCTGATGATTTCACCTATTAAAAATAATTTTACTCCGATGTAAAATAATTCAAAAGATAATTCTAATAATTTATATTAGTATAAATTAATTTCATTCTTGATTTGAATGATAGTGTATCCAATCACACGTTAATATTTTTTTTGCATAGAAGAAAAGCATCAAATAATAACCACATTCACATCTCTTTATCCTACATTTTATGTCATCTTCTACATTTTTGCATCCGCACCCTTTTTATAATTACACATGTGCGGTGTTTTTCTCCATGGTGGGTAGTGGCTAAATGACTGGATTATGTCACTGTGTCGTTGGTAGAAGCGGAGGAAGGTACGATACCTTGAATATAATATCATATCACAATCAGTGGAAACTGAATAATGAATTACAGATGTCTGGGGGATTATTATTTGTTAACTTAAGTTAAGAATCTCGACTAATTGATTTGATTTTATTGGACTAGTGCCCATCTGGTTACTGGGGTCAATTTTTCGCAATTACGCTTATATTAAAACTCGGACATTACAGCCTGTAGAACAAGGGGTAATACATTTAGTGTGACATTTCATCCTCAAGTGTAAAAAATGAAATTACGATAGGCATTAAATTACAATAACCAGCATGATGGAAAACCAGCTTTAAGCACAAAAGCAAGACAAAGCAATGCCAAGATTTATTCACTTTATTTGCAATCTGCATGATCAAAACTCAATTTCAAGTGCTAAAGTAAGACAAAGCAGTGCATAGATTTACTCACTTCAAAATTCCTGATCTATTAAGTAATGTTCATATATGCTTATTGGACTGAACTAGAGTGCAACAAGATAGAAATTTCAGTGTGCCCTTATCTTCGTGCTTGATACACAGTGAAATAAACTAGCACTATATTAGTATAATGAAACAAAGAAGTCAACTATTCTAACAGCTTCTTTCTACGTGCTTATTAGACCTAGCCAGTGGACCAGGTGCCCACCTGCCCATGAGGTAGACTTTGGCTCAGGGAATTAGTCAACATAATAGCCCAACTCAACCTAAGCTTTAACTCGGTCATTCATGGGCTAGGCTCTTTTTTTTGGTCCAACCCATATTGGGAAGGGCTTACGTGAAGCATAATGACTGATTGGGCAAGGCTGGACTTGGGTTGGGGTCTTTTTTCGGCCGAATCCAGAGGTTGAACAGGTCTAACGTTCATTGCATTGAATTGAAGCACACCTAGATTGAAATTCTAGTTACCCTTATGATCTTGCTTATGCAAAGTGAAATACACCAGCATTAATATTTAACAAAACAAAAAAGTCAGAATTTCCAATTTGATCGCTCAAGTCAGCCATTTTAACCACTTTTAACGTCAATGAAGTATGAAAGCAATCTGCTATTACAGGAAGATGAATCCCCTATCACCTAGAGACAAGCATAGAACATTAGCCACATTATCCTTTTTGCTTGATTGAATTTCTTTAAGACTAACGTTTAATTGAACACATAGATGAGATTAATCAAACTTAAGTCACAAGTTCATAAGGTCAAGGTGGATTGTGCTAAATATCATAAACTGTATATAAAACTCTTTAATCTCAAACTACTTCTTACCATAATAAACCTACCAATGGCCAACCCAATATTAGCTTGGGAGCTCAGAAGCAAAAAAAAAGAGCCTTTATTTTCTGATTTGACTATTGTTACTTATTTCAATTAGCTTGTTTGATGGATTAATTACTAGAAAGTAGTGAAAATGTTCGCTTCTATATCAAATTCATCAATAAATAAAACGAAACAAAGAGGATCCCATATGGCTCTGATTTACATTCAAGGTTCTCAGATTTCGAGTAGACCAAACAGAAGAAAAAGCTTATCCATGTAATGATGTTAAAGATAAACTCGTTAGACTTATGGAATTATATCGGATTCTTGCCAACAAATTTATGATCGCCTGCAACCTTCAGCCAAGGTCAGAATAGAGAGTCCCAAAGAATATAACCCAGGGATTGGCTCACTGCAAGAACTAGAGCCTTAGCTCCAACTTAACAACACCTTTGGCAATAGACATTAATTAAACATCGAAGAGACATGAGAATCTCCAGGGGTGGTAAAGCTGGAGTTTCTTTTTCTTTGAATGGGCAGTGGACCTTAGTAGTTAGTAGAATGCATAACATGTGCTGATTGTCATGGGATATTAACATCATGATGACGAAAACCAAAAATTAAATTGATAAATTGAAGGCTACAAGCTACCTAAGTGGTAACGCAACCAATGCGGAAGAGAGCTTTTGGTGGGTTGGGTTTGGATTGTTCCATCTGCCTTTGCCACTCCCTCTTGACATGCTCTGCAATGACAGTTCAAAATTCTATCTTATTTTCTGAATTTATGAGATGAATTTTCCATATTGAAGGCACTGCACATATAAGTGGTACATCATACTTAGTGGTCAATGAGGGGTTAAGATTTGCATCATGTGGCGGTGTTGCACTAGAGGTGCTCGGGGTTCGGTTTTGGTTCTCCAAAGGGGTTACTCGACTGGATGATTTGCTCTTAAGCTGATTTACAACACAATCATCTACATCAGATACATCAAAGAGCAAGCAAGACTAGATGAGCTCAAGTGGGAGAATTAGAAGTTACCTTTTTCTCCAGTGCACTTTTCTCCTCTTGGAGTTGCCTCTCCTGCAGGATATGGCAAGTGTAAGGTTAAATTCACCACCCTGAGTAGAAACCTAGAGCATTAAATTTATTCTTTTGAGAGAGAGCATTAGATTTATTCATGTCACATTATCATTTACTTCATAATATGGAACAATACCAATTCAATCGCTGGAGGAAAATGTATCAAGCATGCTGCATGTATGGACTCAAAAAGAGAAACAATAAAAGAAGGGGAAAAAACCAATAGAAATAGGTGACAAGAACCCTTGTGAGTGGGCACGACAGGCGATTACTAGCTGATGAACTAATGATGTGCTTTGTATTGCATTTGCTGTAAGATCTTTGGTGCATACTGTAGTGGCTTACCATGGAAGAAAAAGATCCAAAATTAATTAGTCTTATAGTCTCATTATAGCATCTTCCAACTGGCATATTGGATCCTAATGAATTTCGTTTAATAGGCTGCAACATGAAAAAGGCAACCAGCCAAGCTTCATGCTTGAAGTAACATGCAATTCACGTTGGTAATTTTAAATGCGAATATGGCTTCATCATTTTTTGAGATGCAGTTCTTTTCTTCGGTGTTGTGCAAGTACATTTTCTTCTGCAAAAAGCTTTTTCCTGACCTGCATGATGGTATCGGTTTGTAAAGTCTTTCATGTTGTGTGATCTATCTTTGGTTGCAACAGTTGCAACACACTGTTCGCGAGCCGAGGAGTAAGTTGCTTGTCAGTTGTGAAATGTGTAAAGACACCCCATTTCCATGTTGCCATTTTGCAAGGTCCATTCTCAAGGGTAAGATGATCTTTCCTCATCAAGGTTTCTTTCTGAGAGGTAAAGATGAGAAAAAGATGACTTGATCGCCTTACTCATATTAGAGGATACTGCTATTTTCTGAGAATTGGTAATTGCTTCCAGTGTGCTGAGTTATGAAATAAATAATAATTCGGTAAATGGATCATGGATATGGATCCGTTTATCTTTACATCTATAAATTGTATTTGCACCTCTTTTTTTTTCATCTTAGTGAATAAAGGCCCCTGTAGTGAAAGAGCACTAGAACCACGTATTAATGTGGTTTCTCCCTTCTGTTGAGGAGGTTTTCTACGCTAATCCAATGTTCTTGTGTGATTTGTGATTATTTTTCATTTTCCACGTGGTATCAAAGCTGTTCTGATCCCGGTCTTGAGTTCCTTGTGGACACCTTCCGTTCTATTGTGCACATTATGGGTGCCTATTGAAAATGTTGGCATGGTTAAGAGTCCTTTCAAGGCTCTTCTGCTTGATCCTTGTGGCTTTTCATCAGTCCTGGTTGCAGTGTTTCGCTAACGACAACTGATAGCTCTCTGGTGATCATGTTCCTGCCAGATTGGGCACATTAGTGGTGGCTATGCTAGGCAACGACACCCTCGCTCTATTCCACTCTGTGTACATCACTTGGCATTTCAATTGTGCAGGGTCCCCCTTCCCCTAGCACTCTGTTACTCAAGCAGGTGTGTAGGCTCCACCCTTGATTCAGCTCACAAAGGGTTGCGACGGTTGTCCCATTCTATTCCACTCACAGGAGACCCCAGACACAAGAGTCCACAGTGTTTTATGAGGGGTTCTTGAACCTGATGAGTGCTCAGAAGGGTTCAAGTTGCTTGGCGCATTTAAGGTCAGACCACCTTCCTTGGCTAAGCTCCTTCCATGACCCCAACTGCATTTCCCAGCAATGTAGAACGCTCGTGCTGCATGTCTGCAAGTTCGTTAAGCAGATCATTGATGATCACCACCACCACCACAACACCGGTTCCTCATCCGAGGAGGTTGAAGATAGTGGGGACTTACATGCTACTATTGCTTAAAGGTGAAGCGAAGCTTTCCGGACATGATATGATCGCAGAGCTTGCCTAGCTATATTCCAAGGTAGGTGAAGGGTTCAACACACAGCATGCACATGGGCAGCAGCCACACTCATAGCAACACTTCTTGATCTCTCCTCTCGCGTATGCAACGTTGTTGACATGCAACACTCATCCACGGTTCACAATCCCCATCATTCGTTGAGGACAGACACAATGTTGGCAAAACAAAATCATACTATCTTTTGGGAATGTGAGCACATCTATCCACCCCTCGTCATTAGTAAAGTATGATATGTGGAGTCTTGCAAGCACCATAGCAATCAGTGGATTCAAATAGTTCATGATGTTTATTGCAAAGTTTGAAATGTTGATTTTGACGCTAATTTGATAAATTTCTAAGTGTGCATTTTGAAGGCATGCAGAGGTCACATCATGAAAATGCCTGTATTTCGACATCATATTTCAATATCTTGAAAATAATTCATTTCAGAGGCACGCCGAGGGATGCCGTAGGCATGCTAACGTATGTCGACAAAAATGGCCGTAGTTAACAAGATTCGAATTATAAGAATAATAATGTTATATCCTAATATCATGTGCAAGATATAATCTATTATACCATGTTTAAATTCAAGAATCAAATATCAAATAATTATTGTATGAATTGAATTAAGTCATGTGAAGATAAAAGATTCAAATATATAGTTTGTAGTAAAATAAAAATTTAAAAGTTAAAATTGATTGATCTTAAATTAATTTATTAGTTAATTTGAGGTATTTCACTATGTAGATTAATCAATTTAAATAGACCTAAATTAACATAACTATGTATGCTATGTTGGCTTTTTTTTTGTCACCCCTTATGAGTCACATTTAAATCTAGTTGTATTATATTTATGTATGAAAAATATAGGTTGTCACCTTCAAACATGAGACCATAGATTTCTAGGTTGGGTGTTATCCTTAAAGTAAATGATAATTAATCCCTGAAGTAAGTAGGCCCTTAGTATTTGCAATTTTTAGGTTTTATTATCTCATCAATGGATGCAAATTCTTTATTCTTTAATGTTGATAGAAACTTAGAATTTTATTTTTAGGAACTAAACAAATATTTCCTTAATTCTAAAGTATGATTAAACCTATATGTTCAAAATAATGGAAAAACTAAAGTCTAGTATATAGATCTACTATATAATTATAGATAGATGTAGAATCAAACTTTAAGAGAGTCAGAGGAGAGGAGCACTGAGAATAGAGGGAGCAACAACAGTAGAGATTCGGTTCTAATAAGAACAAAATAGCAGCAACAACATGAGAAACAAAATAGTAGAGAAAAATGGGAGAACTAAGAGTGAGAAGCAATAGCAGCAAGTCGAAATGTCGATTGCATTTCGTCACTTGCTAACATTTCAACGAAATTTCGACGTTGTCAAAACCCTTGTGTTTCGATATTATATTGATGTCAATATGGCTTAGCCTAAAAAATAGCCATTTTGACAACATGCTAACATGCTGTCAAAATTTAAATCACTTACAATAGTAATGGGCAGAAACTAATTATTGAGACACCTATATTAACTTTCAAATATGATAACGATTTAAGAATTGTACCTAATGCCACCCATTTCAATGAACTTATCAACATATTATCCATAGTTGAAAAAATATTATTGACACTCCTGCATTTTGACATTACATGAGTGCCGATGCCACCCCACGTCAGAAAAAAGTCATTTCGTAGGCATGCCGTGAGCACGTCATGGGCATTCAGAACAATGGTTTAGTGATTACTAATTGAGATGAGGATGACTGGCCAAGAATTGTCATGCTTTTTAGCAATTGGTGGAGAATTAGTTCAATACATGCATAAAAAATTTTCAATCCAATAATGCAAGGGAGTTCCGATCCAATTGGTGGAGAATTAGTTCAATATGTGCAAGATATATGTATCATGCATGAGACATGCAGTTATACACCTCAATAGAATGAGGATAGCTAACGGGAAAATTGGCATCTACTTGAGATTACTCAAGCTCTCCGTCAATAAGAATGTTTCCTGAAAGTATTGGGTAGATGCACTTCTTACAAGCACCTATCTTATAAACACTTCAACAAGATGCACACTTGTGTTCTTGATGGTAAGACTCCCTTTTCCATACTATTTCTTAAGACAAAGCCCTTTCAACTTCCTCCATGTATTTTTTGATGTCTTTCATGCATATATTAGCCTTAAGAAGAACAAAGTTCAATACAAAGGTAGCGACATGTTTTCTTTCGGGATATTTCTCAACACAAAGAATGTAAACGTGTTGATTGAAGAGTGACAAGGGATACATTCTTCAAGACGTTACTTTCTTTGATGATAAATCTCAACTTGCATCCAAAAATCCTCTTTTGATTGTAGAAGTATATGCCCAAGGTTTTGCTCCGCAACACTATTCTATTGCGAGGTATGAGCACATGAAGTCTAATGGATAGTCCCCTAGATACGAGACTACGGGGGAGTATGTCTATAGATTGAAAAAGGTCATCTATGGCCTTAAACAAAGCCCTAGAGTCTGATTTGAGAGGCTGAGTTTAGAGGTACTAAAGATTAGGTTCAATCGATCTTCCTTAGATCATTCAATCTTTATTGAAATCTGTGCAAAAGGAATTGTGATCTTAGCAATCTATGTATGAAATAGACTAAGGAGTTCTTGCACAAGATCTTTGTTATAAAGGATCTTAAACACTCGAGATGCTTCTTGGGAATAGAAGCAACACAACATAGCAGTGGCTTGTCTTTGTCCCAAAGGAAGTATATTCTACAAATTCTTGAGAAATGGGACTATTAGGCACAAAACCTTCTGATGTACTTGTAGAACAGAGGAAGGTAATGTTACTTGAGGATGATCCTTCGTTTGAAGATGTTACTCGTTATAGAAGCACTATGAGAAAGTTACTGTATTTGATAGTTACTTGCTTAGACATCAACTTCACAGTGAGTTGAGCAGCCAATATATGGAAAAACCATTCTATATCAATTAGTGCAATGCCTGCCAACTATTAAAGTACTTGAAGGGAAATCCTGGAAAAGGCCTTCATTATAAAAATAACGATTCTACTAGTATGGTCTCATATTCAGATGTTAATTATGTAGGGGTAGTCAATGATAGAAAACCTACAATAGGTTATACTATTTTCCTCGGAAGAAATCTTGTTTCATGGCCAAGCAAAAAGCAAATGGTGGTAGCCGTTCCGGTGATGAGGTGGAGGATAGAGCCATGGTAAACACATGTGAAGTTATGTGGGTTATCTCCTTGAATGATCTTGGTATTTCTACATAGATTCCTATTCCCATGTACTACGACAATAAATCGGCTACTTACATTACTTCCAATCTAGCGTTTCATAAAAGGACCAAGCACATCGAAGTGGATTGTCATTTCATACAGAATGCAATCCTGAAGGGAAAGATAGTCACCCCTCATGTTACCTTAGAGTTGCAGCTTACAGATATACTCACGAAGGCATTGAACAAGAAGAAGCATCTATTCTTGTGTGGTAAGTTGGGTCTTGTAAACATTTATGCCCCAACTTGAGGGGGAGTGTGGGAATTTATGTAGTTAGCATTTATTTTCCGTTTCCTTTTGAAGGTATTTGTTATTTTCCCATATCTCTTTACACGAGAGAGATTTGGATTTCTTTTCATGAATAAGAATGTCAAAAATATATAAAAATATTATACAATGGGCATGAAATCAAAGCATGATAATAACTAACACTTGGGTTTATATGAAAACCCTACTCATAAAGAATAGGAAGAATACAATAGGAGAAGAGCCCCAAGGGTGTGATATGTCTATATTCTTCTCAAAGATAAAATGAGGGGATGCAATAGCATTTTATAGGCAACCCACTCACACACAAATTGTCCAAACACCATGTAAGACTAAAAGATAACCCAATACAACATCTCTCAACGCTCCCCCTCAAGATGGAGCATGGAATGCTCAGCTTGTACAAAGAAATCCTCACTCTAACAAGCAAACACAACACTCACAAGACTCAACAGATGTTGCCAGGTCATCGGCTTTCCTGCATTCTTATTATTGCTTGTAAGCGGGCGTTGTCGAAGTCTAGTAGATGAATTGCTAAAGCTAGTTTTGGTGCTTATGCCTTAACTATTTTTAGAATGCTAAAGAGGGTCACTCATGGAAACCAGGAGACCGGGCCACACGGAAACTCAAAGAGAGGTTTCTCCATTCAAGACCTAGAGGGTGGTCTCTCCTATATGGGAATTCTTTATTCCTCTCATAGAGGGACCAAAAGGAAAGTGTGAGTTTCTCTCATGTAAGGACCTCAAAGAAAAGAGTCTCATATGGGGTAAGGCTATTACACTCCCCCTTTCTCCCATACTCGTATGAGAGAAGAAAATCAACATAGAGAAGATAGATAACGAGAGAAGAGCTACTCCCCCTCTTCTCTCCAAGTTCAGTTCATTTTTTTTCATTGTTTTCTTCTTTTTCTTCCTTTTTTTCTCTTCCTTTTTTCTTGCTAAGTTAAGACATGAAAAAAGGACATAAGCTAGAATAACAGGGGCAGAGATACAAAATGAGAAAGAACCTAAGGGAAAAATATGCAAAATACCAAAAATATCTTCAACTCTTCTTCTTTAGGGTTTAAAAGAACCCCAATTAGGTAGTCATGCAACCCTGTTTGAGATTTGCTAAGAACCGGTGCCATCAACTGACCACGCCAAGTTTCGGTTGATGCCACCTCCTCCAACGTAGCTGCTCGCATTTTTTCTCCTGCTGCTGTTGTTGATCGGTCTAGCACCTTCGCCTACTCGTCACCTTCCTTGTTGCTGTTACGCCAAGCATGCTACCATGAAGGGAGAGCACCTCCCATAACATCGGGTAGCAAGATCTCCCACTGCTTTCTTCTCCGTAGGTTCATTAAATGCCACCTCCTCTGAGCTTCTCCTGAACAGAGATCTCACCATACTCGAACAGAGATCTCTGCGCAGCACCAACCATCTCCGCCTAATGTGTTGCTAAGACTTGCCAGATTGATGAACTCGAGGCAGAGCTCCACACTATCGTCGCCCGTGCTGTTACTGCTCTCAAATCTAAGCTTCGAGCACCACCCCTACTAAATCTCCAACTTGCACGAAGAGATTAGGGTTTCCCCTTCTCTCTTGAGATGAGAGATAATATGGAGACACGAACAACAAAAAATCTTAAGATAATAATGATAAAACTTAAGAACAAAATCTACTATCGAATTGCTCCGATACCATGTTAAAATATATAAAAACGGAATAAAAGGGATATGAAATCAAAGCATGATAATAATGAATAACTGGGTTTACGTGAAAACCCTACAAATGAAGAGCAGGGAGAAAACCACGGGAGAAGCATCCTAAGGGTGTGATATATTTATATTCTTCTCAAAGATAAAATGAAGGGATACAATAACCTTTTATAGGCAACTCACTCAAACACAAGCTTGTCCACACATGATGCGGGACTAAAAGATGGCCCACTACAACATCATCTCTCTCAACAGAGAATTTTTTCTATCCAATAATCTTTAAGGGGCGATTGACATTGATCACTATCGCAATTAGTGATTAAAACCATTATAAGACATCTGAGTCGCATACTGCCACATTCCCCATTTCAAATATACCAACGTGCCATAATGATGCACCCTTATACCTTGATGATTTGGCTGCTAGCGACGAAGAGGAAGTGCTTTCCATGGATAATAGTATTGAGGAGGAAATTACAGCAAATGGGGACAACAACATTGCACAAGTGAGAGGAGAGACTAGATGACCTACTAGATATTCAAAGTACACTAGCCACTTGAAAAGGAAATATGTAAACTTTTCTCACCTAAGTTCCATCTATAGATTTTCTATCATTTCTTGCCACGACCACAATATGCAAGTCAGTAGCAAAAGCTCAACTAGATCCAAGGTGGAGTTGAGCTACGTAAAAGGAGATAGAAGCTCTTGTGAAAATTCATTCAGAGATGCTATAAATATTCCTAAGAATCTTACTTTGTCGGATCAAAGTGGGTGTACACCATCAATTATAGAGCGGATGGGACCATTAATAGATATAAAGCAAGATTGATGGCAAACGGATTTAAACAAAAATATGTAATTGACTACTCAAAGACTTTTGCACTAGTTGCTAAGATGAACACTGTTAGAATCATTTTTGCAACTCAGTACATTTTTCTTGGTAGTTGTATTAAATGAATGTGAAAAATACATTCCTCAATGGAAACCTCTAGGAGGAGGCTTCTATGCCAATGCCGCTTCGATATGAGTAGAGTAGAAGATGTTGTAAGCTTCAGAAAGCTTTGCATGGCTCATGCAGTCTCCAAGTGTTTGGTTTGACAAGCTTGGAGTTGGTATGAAAAACTAAGGGTATCAACAAAGAAATGGGGGTGAAACCCAAGGACAACGTCTCTCTAATGCTAGGTTACGTAGATGATATGATTATCACCGGTGATGATGAGGAACAAATTAGAAGATTTAAGGGGGGATTGTAGAAGAATTCAAAATAAAAAAATTGGTGAAGTTAACTTATTTCTTTGGGATTGAGATAGACATATCAAAAGATGGTTTCATTATGCCTTAGGGAAAATATGCACTCGCTTTGCTAAAAAAAACATGTAAGCTTGGGTGTGAAACTATTTCTTCTCCAATTTAGGTCAATTATGGGTTGAGATTGAAAGATGAGAATATCTCACCTTGACTAAACCAACTATTAATTATGCTATGAATGTGGTAAGGTTGTTCGTGCATACTCTTAAAGATGGTCCATCTCAAGGTAGTTTACAAAATGTTGTGATATCTAAAGAAAAATCTAGTAAAGGAAATTCTTTATACCAAGGGTGATGAACTCAATCTAGAAGGGTATTTTGATATTGATTGGGATGGCTCTTATGATGATAGACAGTCTACATCTAGATATAATGTGTACCTAGTAGGAAATCTTGTTGTTTAGTAGAGTAAAAAACAAATGGTTGTGGCAACATCAAGTGTAGAAGGAGAAAATAGATCGGTTGCTCTTGGGATCATTGAGATGTGGATAAAGATTCTTTTGGCAAATATTGGTTTGCAACCAAAGATTTCAATGATGCTTCATTGTGATAATAAATCAACCGTCAATCTTGTTAATAATTTGCAACATGTGGAATTGGATAGAAGCTTCATTCATGAAAAGATTGATGGAATAATATTGTCTAGCATATGTCAAATTAAGTGATCAAGGGGTTGGCTCAATGGTAAAGCACCCCACCGACATCCAAGATGTCATGGAACTAAATCTCATGCCCCAACATATTTACCTTCTAAAAAAAAAGGTTGCGGATATCTTCACCAAGGGACTTGCTGTATCTTAGTTTGAAGAGACTGTCGGCAACTTGGGCATGACATTTATGCCCAAATTGATGAGGAATATCGAGCTATATGATATTTGGGTAAATGGATCATAGGTGTAGATCCATTTATCCTTGTGTCTATTAATTGTACTTGCATCCCTTTTCATTTTTTCATCTTAGTGAAGAAAGCCCTAGGAGTGAGAAAGCATCAGGTCGAGTATTATTGTGGTTTTCCCCTTACGTCAAGGGAGATCTTCCACGTTAATTCATTATTCATGTGTTATTGATTATTGTTTTTCGATTTCCACACCGTGCTATATAATTCTTAATGGCTACTTCTCATCTCCAAAGCAAAAATAAAGAACTCATCTTGATTTTGTCTCGGATGCCTCAAAGTACCATTTTCAAATCAAATTGGTCCCAGGTTTCCTACTGTTTGGTATAAGATGAGAATGACACATAAAACATGCATACTTTTTTAATGACCCAAAGAACTAGATTTCCAGCCACTTCGTGATGAGGTACAAGATAAATTGGAGGTAAGGCCAATGGAGTCTACATGCTAGCACTTGAGTAAACCTAGTAAGAGAACTCCACCAAGTGGGCCAACCGATAGTTCCTTATTCTCAGAAATGCATCCCAAATTATCAAAAAATTGCATCTTTTCGAGACTTGAATTGAGCCTCGCGCTTAACATGACCCCGAACCAAGTCATGTCCCAACTGGCAAAGATGATTTTTTCTTTGCAACTGTTGGAGAATCCATGTCTCCTTGTTAAGTGGAAAGAGGAATATCCATTTACTAAAATTCTATTTTCCTATGGTTTCGAGATATATCTTAAGGATGATCCACACCTCCTCTACCATCCCTAAGAGGCTATGATAGCCTCTTCCCTGCATGGAGACCAAAATTGGTCTCCTAGTTGAAGTTGGTGGCGCCACCACTGCCCGTGGGCATCGTAGGAAGCCAAGGCAAGGCCTTGGCCCATCCCTTCCTCATCGCTAGCTATGTGGGAGGTCTTTTAGGCCTCCTTCACCAGGTGCGTGGATTAAGATCTCACTTGTGTTATTGAGATTGGTTTTTTCTGTAAGCACACCATTTTTTTTCTCTTCATCAGTCCTTTGTGCATGTGAAGCATCCCTGTGTATGACAGAGGGTGATCAAACTAAGGTGACCTCTGAAATCAAGATTTCCACCTCTTATAGTTCAAGGGACCAGAGTCCCATGAAAATTGAAAAAAAAAAATTCTATTGAGAAGCATGGCTTCCTCTCCTACTTTCCCATATGTAGTCGCTACTTTTGCTACAACCTTCATCATCTACTATCGTGGCAATTACGGTAGATGTTGCCAGAGTTACGACAACCCCAACTACATCAAAAGGGGGGAGTTTCAACATCATCAATGGAAACCTAGATCCAGTTTTACTCCTCTTAGAGCTAAGATCTTTTTTTTGGAAGATGGGAAACCACTTAGCACTTAGGAACATGCCCCACTTCAAGCCTGCAAGTCCATGATCAAGCTCAAAGTTTGTGTGTGAGAAGGCCTACATGCATACCAGTTCTTCCTCAAGTTGTTCCTAAAATCAGTCATGCTCAAGTTCTAGTTTGGTTTCAGTTTGTGCATGGGATTGACTCCTAAAATCAGTCTCAGTGCTTGGAATAGTCTTCCAATTCAAGTCTCCAAGTCAATTTTTGCTCCAACTACAAGGGTGTGGGATGTTCCTTGAGGAAGAGAGACCATTTACATGTTTAAGAAGTCCATGCACATGCAAAGTATGTGCATGATCTACATGTATGCTGCAGCCTCGACTACATCAGATAGGGGAGCATCTACCAAGTACTCCTTCAAGTTAGAGCATACACATCCAACTTAGGGGGAGTATTGGAGAATCCATGTCTCCATGTTAAGTGGAAAGAGGAATATCCACTTATCAAAATTCTATTTTCCTATTTTCTATTTTTGGTATTTTTCTATTTTGAGAATTGTTTAGGATATGATTAGGATTTAAGACTTTTGTTTGGGATTTGCTTTCTTTATTTAGTAAGTAGGAGTTGGATTGTAATTGAGATGGTTTTCGCTATATAAAGAGATCATTTCCCTTACTTCTTTGAGTTTTACAATAATAATAAAATTCCAAGTTCTAGTAAAACTCTACAGCAACATTAGGTCAAGAGTCACAAAAGGAACATAATTTGAAGTAGCCTCGGCCCATGTCATCTCCTCGTTAGGTCCAAGGAGAAAAGAACCAACTTGGATTGTCTTCTTGACCATCCTTCGGTCATTTTATAACGATCATATTGTTGGTCATCAAGTCATTTTCTCACACTAAAAAGGTGGAACCAAAAGGGTGCAACCCTATCATACCCTACCACATCTTGTCTAATCCCACTAGTGTTGGTGCAAGTACACCATGATCGTTGATTTTGATGATAATAAAATATTTGTTATTTAACATTTGCATTGAGTTTATAGTTTCAAATAAAATGCAAGTAAAAACAAGTGTGAAGGAGCTCAAGCTCAAGCCCATGGAGGAATGGAGGAGCTTGATGGAGGAAAACAAAAGCATCAAGGAGCACGAAACTTGGAGGAGATGGAACTTTCCTTAGGGCTAAAGCTCGAAGAAGGAGAATAAATAGGATAGATGATTATGTACTTGCATGTGTTTTTGTTCTTTATTTCCTTAGAAATATGTTAAAGAGCCCAAAATATAACACCCTTGTCCTAGGAACACATACTCTATCCTAGAATACTTAAGCAAAATCTAGAGTTGAATTAGAAAGCCAAAATAAATTTCAGACAGACTGATTAGACGTCCAACATGATAATCAGATGTCTAATCCTGACTTTTAAGTCGTATGATATTATGACCAAACATCCAATTACCTAGGCTAGAAAATGATAATCTATGCCTTTCCATTTAGACATCCTAACTTAGATCCAAACGTCATATAAGACGTTCAATTACTTTGACAGACATCCAATAATAGGATTATTAACGAGAACCCTCTTAGAAATAATTTAATATAATTTACAAACGTTCGTAGATCCCTTTAGATGCTTGAAAAAGAGACGTTGGACCTTTTTAGACCAAATCCAATTGTTGGGTCATTGGGAATGAATTCCCGCAGAACACCTTTATCTTCAGACGTCCAATAAACTATCCAGACGACTAGTAAGATGCCCAACCTTGTTACACTATAACCTTGTTTAGATATGGTACAAAAAAGGAATAAACACGCACAAAATTAGACGTCCAATTTTTCACCCCAACATCTCAAAATGACATCCTAGATGTCTAATCTATGACTCTGTTTCCGTCCAACTATATCAAGAACTCTCACCCTTGCATCAGACGACCAAAACTTGTATCAGTCGTCTGACCCAAAATCAGATGTTTGATTCAACTATCAGAGTCATGAACCCGATTTGATTAGGATTTCGACCTGATTTTATGGGATTTGCTCCCAACGGCTACAAAGCCTCTCCTAAGCCTTCTTGAACATTCTTAAGACCTCTATAAATAGAGGAGGATCTCTATCTTGCTTGAATACACCTTAGAGATAATTCGTCTCACCATTATACACATTTTGTAAGAAATAAAAAAGAAGAAAATTGTGATCTTGCTCTCTAAGCTCTATACTTCACATCCGAGAGCACCTAATCATAGCGCAATCACGCCTATTCACTTCTATCTAAGGGAAGTCCCTTAGCTTATAGTAGCATAGTTTAATCTATACTTTGTAGCTCTATAGATTTTCTTGTATTTTCATTTTCTTGGTTGAGTATTCACGTGGTGAATTCCCACTTCCCTCGTGAGACAAGATTCTCTTCGTGAAGAAGATTGAGGTACACTACCCTCGGGTTAAAATAGTGTGGTTGTATCACCCTCATTTAAGTAATATGGTAGTAGATTTGATATACTCGATAGATTAGGAAATCTAAAGTCGAGACTTAGGTGGTGATTTTTACTCAGTTTGGGTTTTCACCTAAAAATACTTCTCTTGTGAATGCTTGTGTGATTGTTTTATTTCTGCATATAATTTTATCCCGCACTATTCACCCCCTCTAGTGCACCTACAATTGGTATCAGAGTAGATTCTCGCGATTTTGGCGTTACAAACCAACGAGGATCCGATCATGGAGGGGAGCATTTTTGCAACGAGACAATCGGAGGGACAATCCACCACTTGTCTACCATTCTTCGACGGGAGCAACTACGCATATTGGAAACTTCGCATAAAGATGTGGCTTCAAGCCAACGATTACATGATTTGGGAGAGATGCGAGACTCCCTTCGACATCCCGAAGAAACCCGCGAGAGGATATTCCAGGCAACAAATCAAGGAGCCATCACTCAATGAGAAGACGATGAACGTGTTGTATTGCGTGTTAAGTTCAGAGAAATTCAACCGGATCACACAATGCGCTATCGCCTACGAAAATTGGCACACTCAAGTAACACACAAAGTACTTCTAAGGTAAAATCTTTTAAAATAAATTTACTTTTTTAAGAATGAGTTATTTATTATGAAAGATAACTAAACTTTAAGTGAGATGTACACTAGGTTCACGTTAATTGTGAACAACCTCAAGTCCCTTGGAAAGACCTTTATCCAAGGGGAACTCTAATCAAAGCTTCTTCGTTCCCTTGGACGGGAATGGGAACAAAAGGTTATGACAATTGAAGAAGCCCATCAAATCAAGATCTCTTAGGAAATCTCATGGCGTATGAGAACAAAATGAAGGAAAGAAAAAAGGAGATTCCAGAGCCGAAGAAGACTTTGGCTTTCACAGCAACATTGGATAGTGAGGCAAACTCCGATAACGAGAAACACGATTTATTGGCTAACAAATTTGTCAAGATCCTCAAGTCTAAGGAATCAAAGAAGAAGGAAAGGAAGGAGAATACTACTCATTGCTATCATTGCAACAAGAAAGGGTACAGTAGACTAGAATGCCCACTCTTGAAGAAGGAAAGGAAGGAGAAGAAGCACAAGAAGGCGTTCCAAGTTACTTGGGACGATTCAACTTTGGAGGAAGAGGAAGAAGAGAAAAATTCCAAAGATAAGATGCTTGCATGGGTTTCATGGCAATTGCGGATTGATAGTGAGATGGAAGACAACAACAAAGAAGAGGTAAATCCTTTTACTGTTGATGAATTGCAAGAAGCACTAGAAGAGTCATATAAGCTTAGTAAGTCTTTAAAATTGGAAAACAAAAATTTGAAAAAAGAGTCAATTGTCTTAAAATTTGAAATAGATGAGCTTATTATTGAAAACCAAGATTTGAATGGATCTTTTAGTTATATTAAATCTAAAAGAAAACCTTTCTCTGGGAGAATTAGGATTGAAGAAAATAGCTTACTTAAATATGAAATTGCAGCTCTTAAAAGCAAAATAAGCGTAATAGAAAGAGATATTGCATGTATTAAGGAAAATTCTAAAAAATTGATAAGTGAATTAGGTAGATTCGCCAAAGAAAAACTAAGAAAAATGTTAGCTCTAGAAATAAACACACCAAAAGACCTTATGCACAAAAGTCAAGCGGTTGGAATCCTAGTGGACCCCAACCTTGGTCGAAAAGGACTAATCATGGAGAACCAAAGAAAATGCAGGTACCTAGAAACATTGTGCATTCTTATTTTGAATGGATCCAAGAAATTATCTTTATGGAATCCATCAAGCGAAAATCAAGGTTCTTGGATAACCAAATGAGTATGGAGGTTGGAACCCATACCAATGGAGGTAAAGTTGTCCTTTGATTTTGATAATCTAACCAACATCAAGATAGGGGGAGTATTTAATATGATATCATAGAAAGGGAGCGAATCACCTTTAACTTTAGCTATTTCAAATCTATGCAGAAATGCATATATTTAGGGGGGAGATCTTAAAAGTTTTTTGAGCTATGTTTCTTAAATAATGTCAAAAAGGGGAAGTAATTAAATTTGTTATATGCTACAATTCCATGAAAAGGGGGAGATAATAGACTTTTGAAAAACACATTTCTTATATAATTATGTCAAAAGGGGAGTAAACCTATTTTTAGAAGAGCATGCTTTAAGGAAAAGTATAGGATGAAATGATTAAAATTAAACCTTTTTGATAATGTCAAAAATGAAAAGAATTTTTTGAAGTATTAGCTATGATTTTGTCATCATAAAAAATGGGGAGATTGTTGGTGCAAGTACACCACGATCGTTGATTTTGATGATAATAAAACACTTGCCAAACATTTGCATTGAGTTTATAATTTCAAATAAAATGCAAGTGAAAACAAGTGTGAGTGAGCTCAAGCTCAAGCTTATGGAGGAATGGAGGAGCTTGATGGAGGAAAATAAAAGCATCAAAGAGCATGGAACTTGGAGGAGATGGAGCTTTGCTTAGGGCTAAAGCTTGAAGAAGGATAATGAAGACTAGGATAGATGGTTATATATTTGCATGTGTTTTTGCTCTTTATTCCCTTATAATTATGTTAAAGAGCCCAAAGTATAACACCCTTAGTCCTAGCAACACATACTCTATCCTAGAACGCTTAGGCAAAATCTAGAGTTGAATTAGAAAGACAAAGTAGATTTTAGACAAACTGAGCAGACGTCCAACATGATAATCAAACGTTTAATCCTGACTTTTAAGTTGTATGATATTATGACCAGATATTCAATTACCTAGGCTAGAAAATTATAATCTATGCCTTTCCATTTAGATGTCCTGACTCAGATCCAGACATCCTATAAGACGTTCGATAACCTTGACAGACGTCCAACAATAGGACTATTATCCTGTCAAACAATCTCTTCGAGAACACTCTTAGAAATAATTTAATATAATTTACAGATGTTCGTAAAACTCTTCAGACGTGTGAAAAAGAGACGTTAGACCTTGTCAGACCAAATGCAACCATTGGATCCTTGGGAATCAATTTCCGCAGAACACCTTTATCTTCAGACGTCCAATAGACCCAAGGTTCGAAATGCCGATTTTGATGCCATGCCGATGAAATTCCAAGTGTGCATTTCGTGGGCATGCCCGTGGAAATGCCAGTTTTTTGATGGGCATGCTGTGGGCATGCCGAGGGTATGCCGATGCATACCAACAAAATAGCAAAAGTAATTAAAAAACCAATAGCAACCTCGACATGGGCACCAATTTCGTCAGCATGCCGACAATGCCGACGGCATGCCGACGAAATCCCTGTAAATCGACGTTTTCTTCATGTCGGCACGACCCTTGCTCTGAAATGGCCTTGCCGACTGCATTTAAATCAATGAATAGACCGTCCAGACGACCAGTAAGACGTCCGACCTTGTTACACTAGAACCCTGTTTAGATTTTATCCAAAACAGAAACAAACCCGCACAAAATTAGACGTCCAAATTTTCACTCAGATGTTTTAAAATGGCAGCCTAGATGTCTGACCTAGAGTCCTATTTTCATCCAACAAAATCAGGAACTCTGACCCTTGCATCAGATGACCAAAACTTCTATCAGTTGTCTGACCCAAAAATCAGATGTCTCATGCAGCTGTCAGAGTCATGATAAGCCTGATTTAATTGGGATTTCGACCTAAGTTTATGGGATTTGCTCCCAATGGCTACAAGGTATCTCCCAAGCCTTCTTGAACCTTTTTAAGATCTCTATAAATAGAGGAAGATCTCTACGTTGCTTGAATACACCTTAGGGATAATTCTTCCCATCTTTATACACATTTTGTGAGAGATCAGAAAGGAGAAAATTGTGATCTTCCTCTTCAAGCTCTATACTTCACATCAGAGAGCACTTAATCGCAGTGCAATCATGTCTATTCACTTCCTTGTAAGGGAAGTCCCTTCGCCTATAGTTGCATAATTTAATCTATACTTTGTGACTCTATAGGTTTGCTTGTATTTTCATTTTCTTGGTTGGGTATTCACGTGGTGAATTCCCATCTCCTTCATGAGATAATTCTCTTCGTGAAGGAGGATTGAGGTATACTACCCTCGGGTTAAAGTAGTGTAGTTGTAATTGATGTTGTATCACCCTCGTTTAAGTGATATGGTGGTGGATTTAATCTACTCAGTAGATCGGAAAAATGCTAAGTCGAGAGGCTTAGGTGATGATTTTTACCCTGATTGGGTTTTCACCTAAGAATACTAATCTCTTGTGGTGAATGCTTATGTGATTGTTTTATTTCCGCATATAATTTTTGTCCCGCACTATTCATCCTCCTCTAGTGCACCTACAACTAGCTCCAAGATTGCTTGAACTCTTCCATAAGCTTCAAGCATCCCAGAAAGCTCCCTCCTCTTCACCTTCTCTATCTTCTTCATGGAGGTTCCTATAGTCGACTACTAGTACAGCAGCTGGCTATAGGATCTCCACGACAGGCCTAAGGCTTAGTCTTGCAATTTGTAGAGATACCTCATCAAGATATGTATTTCGTGGTTTAATTCACCTAAAAATACGATCTTTTGTTTAGTCAAGAACTCTCATATCTCTAGTTTAATTACTAGTTCCACATTTTCAGTAGTCAAACAAATTCTTGTTGATGGACTCTGGATCCTCAACAATGGAAAGGATGTCCAACTATAAAGGCATGTGGGAATTGCTACAAAAGGCAAAGATTGACAATCACTTATTTAGTTAGCTGCTTCAAAATGCTAACTAGGATACTTTGTATTCATAAGAACATCACCATGATCCACCAGGCTACTTAAGATGCGACTTAGCTTTTAATATGCAACACTCCACTTGGCTAGATTCACTAACTAATCTAGGACACAAGGTTATGCTGAGATTGACAAACACCTTTTTTCACCTCCTATGACTAATTAGCTCTCATCTAGCCTAAAGTATAGGTAATAGTACAAGTATTATGGCTTTTCAAAAAAATAGTATAAGCATTATGATCACTCATGAAAGGAAGCTGGCTTTCTTGGGACATGACCCTCTTAGCAATGTTTGCAGGTGCTCCTCGTTGCTTCACATTGTTCAAAGCATATAGTGATTTTATCATCAATGTTGGTAAAACCAATTGTTATCCAACATGTCTCAAACATTATGAAATTATCTCAAACATTATGGAATTATTTTAAATTACAAAAAAGAAATTAGACCAATTTAAATGGCTACTATGAGAAATTTGAGATTAGGAAGTTGTAGCTTACATTCATAGTAGTTAAGGAAATCTCATTGGTTAAAGACTATGATACAAAAAGGAACTGAAACTACCATCCTAAGGGTTATTTTGTTTCTCAAGAATAGATCAGTTTTATTTATTTCATTGATTATTTACAAATACAAACTGAATACTCAATTTTACACATTCATATTGCTTCATTGCATTTCCTTTCATGCAAGAAATTCTTTCTTGAATTTCATTATATCAGTTGACTCATTCATCGCTTATTAAAGCGATTGTGAGCTGGGTTTGGAATGCCATGAGATAGTTCGTTCCATATCCGGTGTGCATGTTAGATCATTTCGTTTGGATGTTGCGTGAGTGGGTGAGATAGTTGACGTGTCATGAGTAAGATGAATAGTACGATGAATAGTGATAAGATTGTACTTCTAGTGGGTTACGGTGTATACAACAATAGCGTGACGGTTGCATGAACGTGGGTGTAGTAAACGTTACCAACACGAGCGATCAAATGATCCATGTGTGTGAGATAAATCTTCCGTATCCCACAAAGTTATTTTATCCACATAGGGTAAAATATACCCCACATCCAAATGTACCTTTCCTTGATACAAGAAGAATGGGAAGGATGCATCTTTGGTGTACTAGTTTGTGTGCCCATGATAAACATTGGGTAGTCAAGTGCAGAGTAAATAATAAGCCAAGCCCAAGATGAGTGCTCTCCTATCCTGACTTTCCCACATCTTCCAGTGGCACAACCGAGCCAGCAAGGGTTCTTTGCCCATGCAAGGATGAAGCAATAGAAGTGTTGAGAATCCAATAAGGTCATTGGTGAGACAAGTTATCTATCATTACAATAGGTGTCAAATGGAAGTGCATTGATGCATGCAACTTAAAAGGTAGTTCTCAATTTTCTTGCCTAGCAGCAATTGTTTTAACTACTAGACAGACTCAGGTGCAGCCACCAAAGTAGGTCATATCATGTGCTAACTTGGGGACTTATTTCCTATTCGACTTAAGGGCTTAACTCAATTAGGAGACCAAAGGCAAATGATGTGTCCCAATCCATGTCATCTCAATATTCCGCCTGGGAAAAGAACCGATTATTGAATTAAATAGGAGCACTTGGATCAACTTGCAATTCACCATCCTTCTATTCTTTGATGAGAAGATTCTCAGATTTGATTAACCAACAGGATGTACATATCCAAGAAGCACGACATACATAGAAACAAGGGCACACGATTTAACAATGGTTGTCACCTCTTGTAACTATCGTAGAAGAGAAAACATCTACTATAAAAAAAACAAAATACAATACTCTCAATCCTAGTCCTCTTCCTCCCTTCTCAATCCTATGAATTCTCACTTTCGTCCTCTACTCTCTCTAATTGACATGCGGAGTTTGGAGGCTTCGCTCCTCTATCATAAGTGCAATACAAGATTCGCAAATCCTATTTAAAATCTTACTCCTAATAGGCATTCCAAACTCCAATTCCTACCTAGACTCAAGAATTCTAAACGTGTCATTGTTGGAGTATGTAGTTGGTTTAGTCCCACATAGTAAAGTAGGTCTTTGTGTTATGTGTGGTAGTCTATAAATGGCATGTACTCCTCCCTTATTTCTTTGAGAAGAATAGCAGAGAAACATACGCCCATAAGATTTTTCTCCTGTGATTTTCTTACCACTTTCGTGAGTGGGGTTTTCATGTAAATTCAAGCATTCTTATTGCTTTATGCTTTGATATTATTATTTGTTCCCGCTCATTTTAAATTTTAACTTGGTATCAGAGCAAGTCAATTCTTAGGTTATTTTTCATTAAGATTATGTTTCTCATTCTGTTGAAGAGTTCTCATGATGCAACAATCGAAGGATCACGTATGCTGACGGGAGCACGTGTAAGTTAAAGAAATCTGTTGAGAGAATTGTGAGCAATGGTCATTTAATCCCACATCATGTAGAGTGTTGTGTGTAGTGGCCTATAAATAGGCATGTACCCCCCACTTGTTTCTTTGAGAACAATAAATAGATACACACGCCCATGAGGCACTTCTCTCGTGATTTTCTTCCCACTCTTCGTGAATGAGGTTTCCATGTAAACCCAAAAGTTATTTCATTATTTATGCTTTGCTATCTTTTATCTTGTTATTTTGCTTCCGCTTTTCATATTATTTAACTTGATTACAGAGTAGTTCGATTTTCGAGTTTATTATATTTATCATTATTTGGAGTTCCATTTTTTTCTTGATTCATCAAGGGGAGTCAAAGGTAGCAGCGATCGGATCAGAGAACGAGGTGATGACGACGGTGAGAGCCGCTCAGTCCTCCCCTTTTGGCAATGATTAGGAGTGAAGACGAGGTCGTAGGTGCTACCGAAGGTGTACGAGCAAGAAGGCGAAGAAGGGGGTAATGAAGACAATGGCACTCGTGTAATCTAGGTGCAATCTCGTGCGTAATTAGTGCTATGGGCTACGATCAATAGGAGCATCGTCGGCGGCAACGATTGCTGCCACAAGACGAGGAGTATCAATCTCAAAGTCCAACGCGAGGCAACGGTGTTGGGTCCAACGAGTGGCATTGCTGGGTCCTGGCGATGATTGGCGGAGCTACTAGGGCTCAACAGCGAACCTGGTGGTCAGCTGGCAATGGTGCATTCTAGGTGTGATCTTATGCGACATTGACTCCAGTGAGGCATGCTTGTTTTGGGTTCAAAGGACCAAAGCAGCAACATGACCATGAGGTATACTTCTCTTTTTGGACTTTTTGCAACACAAGTCCTCTCCTTTACTTGTGATTGTTAGCCTTAGTTAAAAGGAAGCAAAGAAAAAAAAAAAAAAGAGGAAGGCAAAAAACAGGGAAAGAGAAAAAATCTAAAAAAAAAAGAAAGGAAAAAAAAAGAAAAAAAGGAGGAAAAAAGAGAGAATATATATATTAAAAAAAATTGGGGGATGATTATGTTTGAGAGAAGAGGAGGAGAATCTCTTCTCTAGTCTTATTATTTCTTCTTTTTCTTCTCCCATCGAGTTTGGGAGAAAAGAGGGAGTGTGATTGCTATTATAGTCACTCCCATTTAAGAGTCCCTTTGTTCGAGGTCGCCACATGAAAAACCACAGCTTTGGGAGATCCAGAGTTTTGAGATTTCTAGAGAGATCCAATTTTGAGGTGCTCATAGGAAGGGCCCATGTCATGTTTCTATGTTAGAGATCCAATTTCGTGGATTTCAAAGAGAGAGATCCAATTTCGAGGTCTTTAAAGGAAGACCCATGATAGGGATATTAAATGGGGAGCCATCAGCACCAATTGAGGTCTCCAGAGGAGAGTCCCTTGTCAAAGTCGACTACAACAATTCGTCGTCAAGTTTCAGCCTCGCTAATGTGTCATCATCAGCATACCTACCTACAGGCATAGACAAGATTGCAGCTGTCGTCTACAAAGGAGAGGCAGCTATACTAGTTGAGTGTTTTGTTTGTTCTGGTGTGTAGAAAGGTTTCTTTGTGTTACAAGCTGAGCATTCCATGCTCTAGCTTGAGGGAGAGTGTTGAGAGAATTGTGTGTAGTGGTCATTCAGGCACATATCGTGTAATGTGGAGTATTGTGTGTAGTGGCCAATAAATAGACATGTACCCCCACTTATTTCTTTGGGAAGAATAAACCAAGGATCGATATATCGACGATATATTGATGATATATTGGTATCACCAAGTTAGCACATATCGATATCAACCTTAATATTTTTTTTCCATGATATTGCCGATGTATCGCCCATATCGCCGATATCATGGACTTTTGTTGAACTTTAGAACTGTACATGCTAGGGTTCTTGCTCCCTTGTAGTTCATCAAATATGTCAACTTTAGAACTGTACATCCTTTGTCGACAATTCAATAATTGCACATGATTTTACTTATTGAAAAATAGGAAGAAGATTCTAAAACGTAGGTGAGAAATACATCAGCATCTTCAAACCTCTATAAAAAGATGCATAAAACCAAGCACTTTGATAATCCATAGGGATATTGAAAGGACTATCTTGTCATCTTCTCTTGATTAAAGGATGTCATCCATGATGGTTCTTCTTTCTTTCCCCTACAACAACCTAGGGTTGACAGATTCACTTGTTTCAGCATGGTTTATCTAAGTACTTGCGTACTAACGCTTTGTTGATCTCCACTAATCTTGCAAACTGTGCATTATACTATGATGGACACAATTTCTCTCTAGTTATTTAAGCGTTTATATTTATCCATTATATACGCTTATGTTATTTAAACCATGTCTTATTTCACCAAGTGCATCTTTGTTGGTAGGAGATGTGATTTTATGTGTTGAACTCATAATTAGAAGACTAATAGGGTGGTTCACGAAATGTAAGACAGATTAATGAAAAAGAGAAGAGTATTGAAATGGAGAACGTGTTGGAACTGATAAGAAAATTAGGGCTCTAATTATTTCACCATTTATATTTGTTCATTATATACTCTTGTGTAATCTAAATCGTATCTTCTATCACCAAGTGTATCTTTGGTGATAGTATTTGTGATTTCATATCTTGAGATCATAATGAGAAGAGTAATAGGGTGATTCACAAAATCTGAGGTAGGTTAATAAAAAAAGAGTATTGGAATAGAGAGTATGTTGAAACTGATAAGAAAATCGATATAACTAAAGCATGATTTCAATTATCAATAATATGCAACGAAAGTTATTATGAATATTTTTCAATTATTATCATATTCTATATACTTTCTTTTCAATATACAACTTTGTCGACATGCGACTAGTGCGTTTTATTATATTTTCTTTCAAAATTTATGATTTTCATCTTTTATGCATTTTTTTATGATGTATTAGTTATTAAAATGTTAATTTTCATAAAATTTGTATCATTTTGGGACATTTTGGGGCTTTCTGAGTGATTTTCCCAAAATTCACCGATATCAACGATATATCCCCAATGTATCTTTTTTTTGACTTGATACAATATCGATATTGATATTTAAAACCTTGGAATAAACAGTAGTAAAACACACACCCATGAGGCACTTCTCCTGTGGTTTTCTCTCAATTCTTCGTAAGTGGGAATTCCACGTAAACCCAAGAGTTATTTCATTGTCTATGTTTTGATATCTTTTATCTTATTATTTTGCTTCCACTTGTCATATTATTCAACTAAATCATTTCATTGTCTGAAGCAATCTTCACAACAATGACATCTCAAATTTTCACAGGACAATTATGATTATCCACCTTGTATTTATGCTTATAGGTTGGATAATTGCATATCTATCATGTATAGTAGAAGTAAATTTATGATTTTGTAATTGCATGTAGTTAATATTTTGCTTATTGGAAATGCAACAATACGTTGAAAGATATAAAGCATAAGTTGACTGATGCATTTAAGATGAAGGATATGGGAGAAGTATCTTATGTTCTAGGATTTATAAAGATGGAAACTCAAGGGTATTGTGTCTGTATTAGGAAAATATTTGCATGGTACATTAAAAGTATTTTGAATGCACAATTGCACTGCTGCTCCTGTCCGGCGGGTGATTGGAAAGCAATTGAGTATAGGTTAAAAGCCAAGCCATATGCCTAACCTATAGGAAGTTTAATGTATACGATCTATGTACTAGGCTGAATTCAATATACCTTGGCCTTGTAACTAGACATTAAAGTAGGCCAGCACATTAGAAAGTCATTTTAGAGGATTTTTTTTTAAAAAAAAGAAAATGGTAGTTATCCAGGATAATAACTATCCAAATATATTAAAGAAAGAATCATCAGTCAACGCCAATACAAGGGGCAAACATCAAGACCCTCACTCATAAGGACTCACTCCAGAGTTTAAACAAAACAGTAATAGACTCTACAAAATTCTCCACATAAGGCTTCTGTCCTCTGAAGACTACATTCTTACCCAACTAGATGCCCCATAGGATCGTCAACGGTCTGGCCCTCTCCTTGTTCATACGGAAGACATTCTGCTTAACATTACCCCCTCCACCTCTAAAGCTACACCACAACTCATCAAAAGATCGGCAATTCCACCACCCTGCTCCCATGCGGCTCCAAATCTGCACGACAAACAGGCATGTGAAGAAAAGGTGGTCAACCTCTTCATCCTCACCTTCGCACAACGGGCAAACCTTACTCTCCCCAGGAGCCCATCTCGCCCTCCAAACCTTAGTCACGAGTCTCCTCCTCCTACGCAGCCAAACAAAAATCTTGACCTTCAACGGACATGCGGCCTTCCAAACCTAGCTGCAATCACTCACCAGATCCAAATCACTCATGGGACCCCCAGTGGACAATCTCATGTATGCAGCCCTCACTAAGAACTCACCTTCATCCCAACCAAATATATCATTTCCGGATGCCGGCTGTAGACCTTCTAATTCTTTAAGTAATCTCTGGAAATCGTGAATTCTCGCGTCTGAAAGATTCCCTGCAAAGGACGTACACCACCCACCTTCCCAAACTTTGGCCACAGACGCCTCTTTGCTCTGGGACATAGCAAAAAGTATCGGAAATCTTCTAACGAGCAGACCTTGCCCTGTCCAATCATCCTACCAGAACCTGAAGATCTCCCCCGTCCCCACCACCGGTACAAAACAATTATGCACCTTATGAACCACCATCGACAAACCTTTCAAGAAGTGAGAAGCATCCCTCGGCGGAGATATCAGAAGATCCCAATGCAGCGGGCCACCATAAGCTGTCCTGAAAACCCTGCCCACCAAATCCTCCCTACACTCCAAGAGGCCCCCAACCTACTTCACCAACAGGCTATCATTAGACCTCCCCAGATCCCTCACCCCAAGCCCCCCCTCCACAGGTTTGCAAACCTCCTCCCACGCCACCAACCTGGCATCAAATCCATTCGACCCCTGATTGAACAAGAAGAAATTCCTCATAAGCCCCTCCATCCTCAAGATGATCTGCCGGGGCAACTTCAGGACAAAGGTGAAATACGACAGCATTGCCGCTAGAACCGCCTTGAACAAGACTAGCCTTTCACCCCTCGACAAAAGCCTGGACGCCCATCCCGCCAACCTCCCCTCCAGCCTCTCCATTAGGGGTACCTAGTCCTTCACCAGGATCCTACCATCCGTCAACGGCAAACCCAAATATCTGATCGGTAGCTTCACCTACTTTGAACCAAGACCCAAGCTACACTCCCTCGCCTCCGCCTCCGTCAAATTAAAAGGGACAAAACCTGATTTAAACAGGTTAATCTGCAGACCTGAAGCTTTGCCAAATAAGAAAAGTAAGATCCACATCCTCTTGGCTTCCGCTTCCCTGCCTTCTATAAAAAAAATCGTATCATCCGCATACTGCAGTAACAGGATGTTCGTCCCATCTCCCAAAGAGAAACCCCTTACCAAGTTCCTCTCACACAATTTCTTAGCCACCTTCGCAAGTGCATCTGCTGCAATAACAAAAAGCATCGGAGCTAAAGGACACCCCTGTCTCACCCCCTTCTCGGCTGAATCCAAACCCCTACCGGATTTCCATTGATAAGGATCGAGAACGACGTCATGGTGACACACCTCTTCATCCACTCAATCCACACGGGTGGAAAACCCCTCTTCATCAAGGATGCCCAAAGAAAAGGCCACTGCACTAAGTCATATGCCATACTGAAATCGACTTTCCACATGAAAGCCTTCCTCCTAGTCCTCTTCCAAAACGACAGGATCTCCGAGGCCATCACGTACCCCTCCAAAATATTTCTACTAAGGATAAAAGCCATCTGTACCGGATCCACAATCATTGCCAAGGTCCTCAGCCTATTCGCCAAGATCTTAGCCACAATCAGGTAGATAGCATTTGAGAGAGCTATCGGTCTGTACTCCTAGATCTCCTCTGCACCCTCCTTCGACAACAGGAACATGTAAAACTTATTCAATCTGTTGAAGCCCGAATTTCGATCTCTGAACTCCTGCAAGACCTGCACCATATCTTCCACCATCGGCCAAAACTCCTTATAAAAGGCAACCGAAAAACCATCCGGGCCTAGACACCCATCAGCATTCAGCCCCCAGATTGCCTTGTGAATCTCATCTTCCTTAAACAGACCCGTCAAGAAACTGGCTTCTGCATCCCTAATCAGTGGCACCTCGAATCCCAACCACCTCCATCTTCCCCCTTGCCTCCTCCCGGTAAACTCTCTGAAGTACCTCGTAGCCGCCCCACCTACCGCCCCTCTTCCCACAAACTCCTCCCCTTCCACCAACCTATCGATCCAGTTCCTCCTCCCTGATGCAACCAAATGAAAAAAATCGAGTGTTAGAATCGCCCTCCTTGAGCCACCTCTGCCTGGATCTCACCTTCCACACCATCTCCACCTTCCGATCTTCCTCTTATATCACCTGTAAGTGCTTCGTTCTATTCACCCTGTCAACATCAGAAAGGAGACCAACATCCTCAGCCAAGTCCAGCCGTGCAATCTCACTGAGAGCTTCATCTTTCCTCTTCCCACGCTCCTTAATTTGCTTTTTATGGACCTTGAGGAAGGACCTCAAGTCTCGCAATTTAGCTTCCAATCTGGCAGCTACCGAGCCATCCGCGTGAATAGATCTCCATCTCTCCTCCACCAGCCCCCTGAATCCCTCTTTAAGGAGCCAGGCTCTGTTGAACTTAAAATACGTTCCATGCCTCCAACCCTCATTCGTCACCCACAGCAAGGGAGTGTGGTCCGAGAACGGTCGCTCCAGGGGTCTAACCTCCACCACAGGGAACGTCTCTGCCATCGTCGTCAAGGCAAAAAATCTATCCGACGCCGTTGTCTGCCAGAACTCCTCCAGTTGAAGTGGCAGGAGGGTGGCATGTCAACCAACCCATGCGCCGCAACAAATCCTGCAAAGGCCTCAGAACCTTGGTCCACCCCCCCCACGACCATATAGTCTATCCTCCGCCAGCAAAGTGACATTAAAATCACCTCCAATCAACCACGGTATCTCTTGATGTGCTGCCGCAACCTGGCCCAAATCCTCCCACAGAGCGTGCCTCCTCCCATTATCCGTCGGACCGTAAACTGAGGAGAAGAGCATGCAAAGATTGTCCCGACGCCTCTGCAACTTGACAGTAACATGGGACCCGACCATCGAGTCCAGCAAGGAGAAAGCATCTTCCTTCCACCCAACAACAATCCCACCCACACTTCCAATCGCATCAAAGGCCAAGAACTCCCCAAAACTGCTCCCCCTACCTCCTTCCACAATCTCCAGTCACAGCTCCCCCACTTAGTCTCCTGGAGAAACACCACCTCAGGACCCCACCTCTGGATATACCCACACAAAGCTGCCCGCCTGGAGGGGTCGTTTAATCCCCTCACATTCCACGAAAGGACCTTAGTCATGGAGAAATTTAAGAGACTCCCCCTTGCATCGTGCACCTGAACCCCACCTCCGCAGCCACCCTATCCACCTCCCCCTCCACTTCCTCAGCCCTACTGGGCAGGTCCTGCAGCATCTGCCCCCCCCCCCCCCCCCCCCCCCCCCCCAGCGAGGCATCCCCCTCCACAGCCTGCACCACCGCCTCACTAGCCCCTCCTACCTCCGCTGGACCCTCCACAGCCCCAGCACCTCCTCCAACTCCAGCCACCCGCTGCCTGTCATCTTTAGCAGCAGCCACCGCCTCAGCCCTCGCATCACCTCCACCACCTACTAAGCCCACCATCGACTCCTCCCCCCGCCTACCGGCTAACGCATCGATGCCAATCACCACCATCCTCCGACGCTAGGCATCCCCTACCTCGCTCTTAGCTGGAGCGGTCACGACCCTCCCTTTCCGATATGACCACCTCGGCCTGTACGTGAGCCGCTGCGATAGAGGCTTCCTCGGCCTCCATCTCTGCACATGCACCACCTCCCCATCAGCATTGCTCATCGCCGCCCAGTCGGTCCGATCAAGATCGCGACGAGGGCTTGCCTCCAAAACCCCCCGACCGCAGCTATCGCAAGAGGTCTATCCCGGACCCTCACGCGAAGCGAAGCCCAACCCAAAGACCCCTCCGAAGCCACCACTCCCCATCTCCAGATTCGATCCGCCCGACCCGGATCTACTACAAGAGCGCCCCTTAAAACCCTGATCCACCTCAGCAGGGTCCTCCGCTCTCAGCGCCGTAGACTCCTCCGCCTCCTCTGCAAATCCCACATCTCCCTCTGAAACCCTCGCCCTCTTGTCTGCCTCAGATCGCGCCGCGGGGATCGCAACAATCGTGCCATCATCGTCGCGATCTTCCGCCTTCCCAAAAACAGCCTGCCCCTTGTCTGCCCGCACGTCACCTCAGCCACCAAGCTCCGCCGTCGCATCGCCAACCACCTCCTTAGCGAAAGACCGAGGTCTTCCTGGTTCTTGCGAGATCCGAACCAGCCAAGAGGAGCTCCCCCATCTGAGGATCACCTTCTCCGCAAGCTGCATCCCCGGCTTCATCTCCACCCACGCCCGAACCTCGACAAGTCCACAGATCTCAAACCCAAACCTTCGCAGCATCGGAGCCTCGCAAACGGAGCGACCACTGCTGCCACCACCTCCACTGTACGGAGGAAGAGAGGGACACCCTCAATCAACACCCTCTGCCTCGCGCCAACCGACGGCCGCTCCTCCATGGCACCGTCCCACCTCACCGGCCACCGCCACCTCACCACACCCCGGCCACACGACAGCTCCTTGAAAGCCAGGCGTCGTAGCATCTCTTGTCCAAGCCCCAACAGTATCAGGCGGTCGCTCCTGAGGGACACCACACCAAAGGTCCCCCTTCCGATCCCCAAGAACAATGCGATCGCCTTCTCAAGTCCCCCACACCCACTCCCCTTCCAGCACCACCGCCACCAGAGCTGCCGCCAACCTCCCCTCCAAGGTCCCAACCTCCTCTGACCACGGTGCCTCAACCTCCACAAGTGCACCCCCTCCGAAGGAGGTGGCAGCACCCTCGCCTTCCCCAGAGAAGCCTCGCCAACTAGCCCGCAACCCGCCCGCCTATGTCTGAGACCACCACATCGCAAACACCTCATCGACTCCCTACAGTTCGTTGCAAAATGTCCCCTCCCGAGGCACTTGAAACACCGCATCGGCTCTGCTCCCCTCCGCGGCCTCCCCTTCACTACCGTCCAACCAGAACCATCTTTCTCCTACCCACGCGTTTCCCTCCTCGCGCTCCCCCTCTCACTCATTTCCTTTCTCCTACATCTACTCCATTTTAGAGGATTATGAGATCATTAATGTAGTTTAAAGGATACAATGACTATGAAACTGGTATATCAGGTCGAAGCACTTGAAGTGATTGGTTACTATGACAGATTTTGCAGTTGATGTGAGGATGAACAGAAATCCACATTAGGACATTTGCTCACATTTAGTAGTAATGTTCATTCTTAGGATAGTAAGAAACAAGAATGTGTATTAAGGAATATATAAGAAATTAAATATATCACATAGCATTACCACCACTCATGTAGTTTGGGTCAGGTGTTTACTTGATAATTTGAGCTTGGGACTTTTGAAAGAGTCAATGATTTTCTTTTTCATAAATAGGATGTAATAATCTTGATTATAGAGGAGGAAACAATTCTAGAGGGAAACACATAGATATCCAATATCATTATATTTGAGATGTACTAGAAAGAAAGATTACTATATGTCAATTAGGGCCATAATCATTGATCCGTTAACTAATATCAAATATGCTGATTTGAAGGGACACAAGAATGCTTGAATCAAGAATGCTTGAATCAAGTGGGATGTATTCATGAGTAGTGAATCTCAATATGCATCCTCAAGACAAAATTCTCACAATAGTGTGAGTATAGAAATTGCTTGACCACATAGGTCAAATAGAAGATTTTACAAGAATGACCACCATCTTCAATATAAATTTAACCAAGTCTAAAGCGGTTACAACAAAACATGGGATTGGATTAGGAATAAGGATAATGGACACTTATGGCATGGGTGAATAGGTGGGAGAAATCTCTCTATAAAACCTCGATTCATTAAAGAGCTTATCCTCTACCAGGAGTCAGCAAACACAATCTCAACCTCTCCTTAGGACTCTCTCTCACACCTTCCATCAAGCTCCTCAACCTTCTTCCTTCACTAATGATCAACACCACCTACAACACCATGATACCTGATACATGCCCAAAGGGTGACAAGGTCCCATGAGGATCCACACGGCAAATGAGGTGAAACAATAGTCGTGTGGTGTTATGTAGTTGTCAAGCAAGAGTCCATACCGGTGAGGGAAAGGTTGGTTAACAGTTGTGGGTGTACATCTATTATTGAATGTCTTGTGGCATTTGTTGTGTGAGGCACATGTGTTGGGTCTTTGAATGTTGGATGAGGGTGATCACCATGAGAAGCAACAAAAATATTCCATTTCCACTTTTGTACCTTCACTTCCATCATAGTTGAAGGTACCAATTCCTATTAGGAGCCACAACTGCCAACACCTCGAGATTGCCAGCTTGTAGGTTCTTTAAATCCAGAATTTGGATCTATGAGCTCATGTCATAGCTTGCGTGTACCGATACCCTACTAAAACTTGCAATGATGCTACCTACTACCTTTATCAATATATTATCTAGATTCTAGAATTTCTCCTCTTTCCTACAGAAGCTACCATCTTTGTGATTGGAGAAACTGGTAGCTACCCACTCTAGGCACAAGCAGCACGTTGTTTGGATGGAAAGCTACACTAGTCCATGTCACCATTGAATGTAATGGTATCCAAGTGAAGGTTTACCAATCCTTTTACATATGAACTAAGACATTGAACAACCCCAATTAGCATTAGCAAACTTATATGAACTTTAGCTCTAAAGTTGATCTAATTAATATGGCTATTGCCATAGGCAACAAGATGCTCAAACTAAGCATTTCAACTCAAATGATATGCATGAGCAGGATATTTCATAAAGCCAAAAGGGCGTTACTTGACAACCTCTTGAAGGTTGTACAAGTCATGCAGCAAAGAAAAATGACACCATTTGATGATTGAAATATGCAATAATATACACAAAGAGAATATATTTCAAATAGCCCTTCACAGTGGAGAAAAAAATGACTAATTGCACAATTAATCATAAATGGCTCAATCATGCATTCTAAATTGGCTATTAAATTATCTTAACTTGCACGATTTCCATCGATAAAATTGAACTTCACTAACAATTCAAACATTAGAAAATCAAAGATTTTTCAAGATCTATTAATTTAATTATATAGCAACCATTGCTGCGTAATGGAATTAGAAACCGAAAAAAACTCACTTTTTTCTTGAGATCCTCTATGCGATCAAGAAGTAGGTGGTGCTGAACAAGTAGATAGGAGTTAGTGGATTTAAAGATAAATGGCAAATCGACATCCCAAAACCAATCAGCCAAACAATGTAATTTTGGTCCTGAAAATAATGAGGGGTTGGGAAAATGCATCTAAACCACAAATTTGAAGAAAAGCCCATAAGAATGCACAGTGGGTAGAGTTAATGACCATAACGAAAGAATCAGTCCATTTATATGTAGTTCTGAGATTGTGAAAAGGATATGGCAAGACTATCCATGCCTTGTGATTTTTTAAGCCAACGTCTTAAATCCAATAGTGCAACATCTGAAACGAGGAAGAAACTCACCTTTCTTGACCTTATTTGCTTCAATCCAGTTTCAAGTTGCTGTTCAAGATTCTGCAGTTCTTTTGTATTCAGAGAGTTTAAATCCTCTCCCACATAATGCCTGGAAACCTTGACAAAATCATATCTAATTTCTATGTTTTTAACAACTGATCCTTCATTCCGAAGAGCCACGTTCTAACCTTTGTGATTTCTGTAGGAATTCAAGTTTACTCTTCAGCTTACTGGCTTCAATTCCCTAATAACAAACCAATTAACAACGTCAGATACTATGAATCCATATAAATGAGAAAAAGGAAACGTTGGCACAAACAAAATAAGCTATGCTCAAATCAACGTCAACTATGGCATAAGTTATGATACTGAGAGAAAATAGCTTTGGAAACCTGTTGCTATTAAGGAGTAGCCACTTGCCTTAACAGCACAAACTCAGAAGTTTAGTTTGAGGTTTCAAATCATAAAGTAAGATTATCTACAGTCTTAAAGCAAAGGAGATCTCAAAAGTATACACTTATAAACATTTATTAAATGTTCATATTGAAGTACTCCACCCCATGAAGTTGCCACGTCTTACACCGTTTGCCCTTCCATCACAGTCGCAAAAACAGTCTCTTTTTACAAAATAGGACCAAAAGATGTAGTTTACGTTTTATCCCTCTGTGAGATTCCTTTCAAGCCCCTCTAGGCCCTCTTTTTATCTCCTCCATTCTTCATCCACCTCCTCCAACCACATCCCATGCATCCCCCTCCAAAGCATCTCCTCCTCCACTTTCCTGTCCAATAACTCCTCCTTGCATTTCACCAACTCCATTGGACCATCCACAATATCTTGAGGGTTGATATCATGCTAGAGTGTAACAAGGATATAGTTACCATTTTTTCAATTTTGTCCTCCGCAGGCTCCACTGTGGTGGCAATATCAAGAAGGAGCATCTTGGAGATGGGGAGGGTAGAGGTAATAATGGTGGATGTTCTTGGGCTTGATGGACCTAGACAAGTCGTTTGGAGGTACTTTCAAATATTGGACATGGGTACCATTGCAGCAAAGGAGAAGCAATTGACTCTGAAAAGGAAGAGGTGTAGGAGGGCAGAGAGACCGCCAATGCTTATGAGGTCATAGAGGTTGGTAATGCCATAAACAATAATGCATATGCAAAATATATGTGGAAAAGTAAATGATAAGTACAAGTATATTCACATAATAAAACCAATGATCGTTGGTGATTACAATAACATAAGTATAGTTGGCGAGGAAATAATGTTTAGGAATCCAAAAAAGCCACTATCAACTAGATACAACACAAGAGATAAATATAAAGGAGAGTTGAGAGATATAAGATCAAAATGTCTCTTAGAAGAACTCCCTTAGAGAGACGATGATCCTCATGGCACCAACTCACCAGGTCCTGGAGAGTTACTCTCAAGGTCTAATGATCCACTACCATGTTCAAGATGCTCTAACGCGGTCATCCTCAAAAAGTCAACACAAAAGTACACAACCGTTAAAAAAGGATAAGGCAACACTCATAGAGGTTTTGAGAGGAGAAAAGAAGGATGCAAATTAATTGTGAATCAAGACCCATCGGGTAGGAAAATAGCCAAGATCGTGGGGAAACATTGTGGAGTTAATGGCATCCATGGGTTGCTCGTTTGGTTTATGTAACATCTAGAATTCTAAAGAATTCATGTGAATATCACATGAACCCCCCACCCCATTGCCCACGCATGATGCCAATGCATGCCCATATGATTTCCAAAGAATTACATATTTCAATCCCACTCTAAAGTTTTTTCAATATAGTGCATCATTTTGGAAATTGGAAACTCAAGAATTCAATTGTAACCATATATATACTAAACTCCCTACAAAAATTTTCCTTCAACGTGCAATCAAACTTTACCCAAGAACTCAAGTTTCTCCAATTTGACACTCCAAATCAACATTGATGTTTTACCATTTTTTAATATTTCCTTCTACTACAACAGAAACATTGAGAAGGAGCATCTTGGAGGGTGGCATGGAGTGGTGAGTGTTTGTTGAGAGAATTGAGTTGTTGGTTGAGTGCAACATGGAAGATGTGAACTTTGTGTGGTGAGTGGTGGCCTATAAGTAGGCGAATACTCCTCTCATGTTCCCTTGAGAAGTATAGAAACATTCAAGCCCTGTCGGGGCCTTCTCCCATGATTTTCTTCCTATTCTTCGTGAGTGGGGTTTCCACGTAAAACCTAAGTGTTCTTTTATTGTCTTTATGCTTTGATTCATTTCCGCTTATTTAAGACTCCAACTTGGTATTAGTGCAGTTCGATTCTTGGGTTTTCTTGTTAAATTTTTATAATAGCTTTTGCTGTTCTTGGAGTTTTCTTTCAAGAAGAAGGATCTCAAGAAGGATCCATGTTGTGCACATGATGGTGCATCATGGAGTGAAGAGGTTGCTGGAGAACTCGCAGGAGGCGACAAGGCGGTCCTAGGATGCAACATGGGCTTGCAGGAGTTCGTGACAAATGCCGCCAAGGGAAATCGTTGTAGGGGCCTTGAGGGAGGTCGAGCAACTCCGCACCAAGGCTGCCAAGCAGGCCGACCAGATCAAGACCCTCGTTGGGGAGATCGGGATCCCTAACTCCATCGCGTAGATCGACGAGCGCTAGAGGCATCCACTAAAGAGATCAGGAGAGTAGGGCGACAAGGTAGGAGGTGGCCCGAGGGGGCTACTAAGGCATCCACATACACGAGGCACGCAACCCTAGAAGTGGGCGCCAAAGATCAAGGACCCGATCCATCGGATCCGGCTGTGGCTTGACTTAAGGAACTCATGCATGGAGTTGGAGTTCCTGCCAGTGGCGTTGGCCTTCCAAGTAGAGACGACGCCGGTGTAGGGGTTGAAGCCAACGATGAGGGTGGAGAGGCTAAAGGGCCTCACACCACCACTCCACTAACAACAATGGCATCGCACCTCGCTGCTGCAAGCAAGTCGTTAGCAGCAACGCCACGTAGCCCTAGAAGGCCTGCCTACGACGTCGTCCTCCTCTGGTTGAAGCTATCGGGGCTGAAGGCAGAGGAGGCATAGAGGAAGGTCGCTAGGAGCGCAAGGATGATGAGTATGAGGGGGAGGAACTCGAGTACGTGTGCGATCTGGAGGACACCATCCTCCTCACCGTGAGACGTCGATCTCACGACGATGGCGACATGCCAAAGAAGAGGAAGAGCCGATGTCATAGCTTCCCTTTTTCTTTTTCCTTTTCCTCGTCTTCCCACATAGCGAGGTGACTGCATGAGGTTTGGTGGCACACTACTCGAGGTCTAGTGGCACACTACTCCAGGCCTAAAGGCACACTGCGCGAGGTCGATGAAGCCTTGTTTTCCTTTTTATTTTGAGTCTTTTTTAAGTGGTGCAAAGGAGAGGGGCAAGATGAGTAAAAAAAAGAGAGGAAAAAAAAAAAGAGAAAAAGAAAGAGAAAGAAGAAAGAGAAAAAAAAGTATGAAGAGGAAAAATCAAAAACAAGAAAAAAAAAAGGAAAAAGGAGGAAAAGAAGAAAATTTTCAAAGAAAAAAAATGAATTGAGAAGAAGAGGAGAAGCTCTTCTCTACTTTCATTGTCATTTCTTTTCTTGTTATTTTTTTCTCCCATACGAGTAGAGGAGAAAGGGAGAGTGTAAAAGCCTATTGTAGTCACCTCCGTTTAGTAGTCCCTTTGTTGCAGTCCTAAGGCACGATAGGTGACATCAGATACCGCTACGAACTTTTGGAGTAGCTAATCATCACATGCGAAACCAAACTCTAGGAAGTCTAAAGTTTCAAGGTCTCCAGAAAGAGGGAGATCCATTTTCGAGGTCCTCAGAGGAAGGGCCCGGTCAATTTCTATGTGAGAGATGTAGCTTCGAGGTCTTCAGAGGAAGATTCATTTCAAGGATACTGAATGGGGAACCACCAACACTAAGTCTCTAGAGGAGAGGCCATTGTCAGAGCCAGCTACAACAGTTCCTTCAGTAGCTCTAGCCCGTGTTTCCACCTCCAAGCAAGAATTAGTCCAGAGGTTGTGATCTGTTCTATAGAGTGGATTTCTTTGTGTTACAAGCTGAGCATTCCATGCTCTAGCTTGAGGGGGAGTATTGAGAGAATTGAGTTGTTCGTTTAGTGTCACATTGGAAGATGTAGACTGTGTGGTGAGTGGTGGCCTATAAGTAAGCGTGTACTCCTATGTTCCATTGAGAAGTAAAGAAACATCAAAGCCCTATTGAGGCCTTCTCCCGTTATTTTCTCCCCACTCTTCATGGGTGTGATTTTCACGTAAAACCTAAGTGTTTTTTTTATTATCTTTATGCTTTGATTCGTTTCTGCTTATTTTAGACTTCAACTGTCTTCTTAGGCTTAATCAAATAAGATGAGTCACATTGGAGGTGATATTATTATGTATGTGTATAGACATTCGACACTAAGATTTTAGCAGCGATGGAGAAGATACCAACTTAAGATAAGAGGGATGTAGCAAGGAAGAGAGAGCTATTTCTTAATTGCCAATATTATTGGAGGCATGAAGTAGAGGAGGCAATTAATAGAGGGAGTTAAAGGAAAGGAAGCATAGGAGGAGGTTGATAGGGGAGGTAGGAAGAGCAAATGCTAGATGGAGGTCGGAGGAAGAGGGTAAAGGGAGGAGATTTGGGGAGGAAACAAGTGATGTTGAAAGGGAATGTTAAGGATTCAAAGAAAATAACTAAGGCTATAGGTGTAAAATTCATGACCTTTGAATTATAGCCTATTAAAGTTGAAAAAATAAGTATGTCACTAATTTAGTCTAAGATCAATCCATATTGGCTATGCTCTCGAAGAAAGACATGATGCCATGCTCGATGACAATGGATAAGAAGTCAAGTTCAATGTAGCAACTAGACTCGACACTTTAGATCACCTTTACTTATCAAGGGAACAATTTAGCACAGATTAGGCCTACGAGAATAAAACAACCCAAACAAGGTATTAGATGATTGAAATGAAGTTGACATCCCCAAGAATGATTAAATATGAAGGGCATTGTATTTCTAGTAAAGAGGGAGTCCATTGAGCAAGCAAGCAAGTATATACAACAATGCATAAAAATTAGATACTTAACAAAGTGTACTTGCTTTATAAGAGAGATGTGATAGGTGATAAAACCGATGGTTGCTCTCCAATGTAGTAATAGGGCAAAAGCAAAAGATTGTCAGTATATCTACTTCAAAGTGTGTATAAGGAAATGAGAATGGAGATAATGGCATAGTCTTTAGTCGTGAAAGATATATAAAGCTATGACGACTATGACGATGACGAGCTTCGTCTATACTTAAGCATGATGTAGGGAGCACCCTAGCATGGATGCAAGGTCCATGAAAGATTGCATGTAGATGGATGAAATCTTATGAGATGATCTTCAGTTGACAAATGACAAAACATAGAGTGTAGAAAAGGAGATTAATAGAAAAGTAGTGTTTTTCCCTTTAGATGTAGCCCAAGTAACTTAAGTCTAATGGTAATACAAATTTGAATATGTATTGGATCTATAAATAATAGTATGCAACCTCCAAGCACCAATGTATCAATCAAAAGAGAGATTGAATAACAAACAAAGTTCTCTTCATAATGAAATGAATAATAATCAACCGGCACATATCATGCATATTGGTGAGAAGCCGTAGAGGAGTGATAAGGGGAGATGGCATGAGTGTTAGCGGTGACGCTAGAGATGGAGGGTGGGTGGAGGTCCATGGTAGGCACCGTAGAGGAGGGGCGAAGCCATCGATCTAGTGCTTTAAGTGCCTTCGTTGGGGCCACATAGCGATGGATTGTTGTGAGCCAATCCGTTGCCTTAAGTGCGATGGTTTGGGCTATCGTACGGTTGCATGTTGTGTGGGTCGGAGTGGCGGTGCAGGTGAGAGGTCAGTGGAGGAGCTGCCGCCTCCACCTTCGAGTGCTCCGCTTGTTGAAGTTGGGGTACCGTGATTTCCACAAATGCGATAAGCGTGAACTTGTGGGGGCGTTGGTGGGTGAGGTGCTTCGGGGGACCTTGGATTGGAGGAGGCTGAAGGAGGGTATGACCTCCCTGATTGGTGGAGGTGCTTCTGCTAAGGTCATGAAGTTGGCGGACTTGAGATACTTGGTGTTTGGACTATGTCCAGAGGTCGCCAATAGACTCGTCTATGGGTCCTCCGTGGTGGATGGGACCATGGTGTGATGGAGGTGACCGACGTAGCACGATGGAGCTTCAGCGAAGCGACCTCCTTTGAAGGCGGAGGTGGTGGTTGAGGACGTGGGCATTCCCCTCTAGCTTCGCATGAGTGAGACGGTGGAGGCGCTCCTCGCACCTTTCACGAAGCTGAAGAGGTGTGAATCCTTGGGGGTGAAAGAGGGGGATTTATCTATGCTGAAGGCGACGGTGGAGGTCTCACCTAGCACGGAGATTCCTTCAAAGGTGGTCTCACGGTTGGGTGGTACAACTTGGGTAGTGTGGGTTGGCCTGGCCGGTGTGGGGGAGAGGTCCTTCAAGCAGGTTCTCTTTGGCGAAGCAACTAGAGCAGCGGTGGATGGAGGAGGATCTAGGAAGGCAACGGAGGTAGTCTACGGCTCGTCGAGCGGCACAACAAAGGGTGACGGTATTGGCGGCAAGGTGGTGGAACGTTTTTGAAAGGCAAAACGTCCGAGGATGCATTACAGCAAGGACGCGGATTTGAAGGCGTCGATTGCATCACCTAAGGCATGTGCGATGGACGAGAGATCCTCGATAGGTTCCAAGGTGGGCATGGTTATTGCTGAAGATGGATCCCACCGAGAGGCTGAGATGGACAGACCGTGGAGTGGTAGGCCCAAACCCTTGGGTAAATCCTCCCCTGATGGGTCCAGGTCTAACCTGGGTTCGGAGATCGCGAGCAATTTGGATCCCTTTTTGAGGGTTTCAAGTCAGAGTCGTGCGACCGGCTTTCCCAATGTTACAATGAGGGCTTCGCTGCTGATGAGAGCAGGCAGTTGAAGCTTTCAAGGTGGAGACCCTACATGGGGCATCCGATCAGGCTGAGGTATCATCAGTGATGGAGCTTCCTCGGCGATGGCTGGACGACGAGGACCGACAGAGTGGGCGATGGATATGGGAAGCGAGCAACAGAGGCTAAAAGGAGGACGACAAGGAAGGAGGCTGGAGATGGGAGCGCATCAGAAGCTGGGCCAGCTAAGGGCATGCCGTGTGACGCTGCTTTGGAATCGCGGCCGTCCACAGTGGGGGCTGGGGAGGGAGCGTCGGACTGGTACGTTGTCCCTGTGGAGGAGGTGGGGGAGGAAGGCCCCCAGGGTGATGGGATTGCTAGGAATGCACGCATAATGGAGTTGGTGGGGAGGGAGTGTGACGGCGTGTTTAGGAGGGGCCTGGGAGCGGATGCTGTAGAGGATGATTGCGTCGCAGAGGCAGTGGCCTTTAAGTGCACTAGTAGGGGAGTTTCTTAGTCTTCCTTATGTTAAAGGTCTTAACATGGAACGTCATGAGCTTGAATGATCCATCCAAGCAGGCAAGTTTGAGGTCTTATTTGCAAAAGTGGGGACTGAAGGTTGTGATGCTACCGGAGACGAAGCTACAGCAGTGTAAGCAGCAAACTTGGTAGGAGATTGGGGGTGGTATGTATGAGGACTTCCTTGAACCGGATGCTGTTGGTCGCTTGGGGGGAATCGTTGTGCGTTGGAAGGAGAGTGGCCTCTCTCTGGAAGACTCTTTAGCGGGCTCTTCAGTTGTGTCAATAAAATTGAGAAGGCGCTGAGATGACTTCTGCTGTGTGGTGTCAATTGTGTACGGGCTGAATGATGACTTGGTTAGACATGCAGTTTGGGAAGACCTTAGTTAGGCATCCATCAGGTTTCAAGGTTGTCCATGGTTGATTGGCAGGGACTTCAATGTCACTCTACTAGCAGAGGATAGACCAAGCAGGAGAGGTGGCTGTGACCATGGCTCGACAGAGTTCTTGAAGTTTGTTGCTGTGCATGGCTTGGTGGACATGCCCCCGACTTCGTGTGCCTACACCTGGAGGAGTACTAGGGGTCAGATGTCTAGATTGGATAGATTTTTTGCCTTGGTGGAGCTTGTAGAGGTGTTTCTGTTGGCCAAGGTCAGGCCCTTTGAGAGACCGTTCTCAAACCACACGCCATTGACGTGGACTTCCAATGAAAGTTGTCATTATGGTACATACTTCAAATTTGGCAAGGCTTGGTTGCTGGAAGAGGGGTTCAGGGGTAAGGTAGAGGAGAAGTGGAGGTCCTTTCAACCCAATGGATCGGTAGCGGAGAGGTTGGAATCCAAGCTTCGTGATCTTAAGACCTTCCTGAGGGAGTACATGAAGCAGATTAAGGAGGATCGAAATAGGAGAGAGATGAAGCACTGGGGGAGATTGAAAGGTTCGACAAAGTTGAGGACCTTGGTCTTCTGACTGCGGGGGAGCAGGCTCTTAAGTCAAATCATATGAAGACTATGTAGGCGGAGGACAAGAAAACTGAGATAGAATGGAAGATGAGGTCTAGACAAAGATGGCTTAAAGAAGGAAACTTTAACACAAAATTCTTTCACATAATGGCATCTGGAAGGAGGTGGAGAAATTGGATTGATATGATGTTGGTGGGAGACTTTGAGTTTGTTGGTAGGGAGAAGGTGGCACGTGGAGATGGTTGGGATCTGACGCTCCTACCATTAATGAAGAGCAGGCTGCAAGGCTGATTTCTCCTTTTTTTGGAGGATGATGTGAGGGAGGTAGTTTAGGGTTGAAATGTGAATGGATGTCCAGGCTCGGATGGTTTCCTGGTAAACTTTTATAGGGAGTTTTGGGTAGTGCTCAAAGATGATGTCATGCAGGTGTTAAGGGAGTTCAGGGAGAGCAACCTTGGCTTTAACAGACTTAACAAGTTCTTCATGTTCCTTTTGCCGAAAAAGGATGGAGCGGAGGCCATTGATGATTTTAGGCCCTTTCCAATGCAATATACCTGATTATGGCTAAGGTCCCGATGAATAAGCTGTAGGGAGTGTTGGAGGGGGTGGTGTCTCAGCTGCAGTCTGCTTTTGTGCCAAGGAGGAGCATTCTTGATGGTTATGTTGCTGCCTCGAAGATCCTTGCCTGTTAGAAGAGGGAGAGGAGGAAGGCTTTTATGTGGAAGGTCGATTTCAAAAAGGCCTATAACTCTGTCCATTGGTCTTTCTTGCAGGCTTCTTTGGTCAAGAGAAAATTTCCTCCAGTTTGGGTGCAATGGCTGAAGTAGTGCGTTACGACGACATCTTTCTTTATGCTTATCAATGGGAATCTGGCAAGGGGTTGGGTGCAACCTAGGAGGGGTGTGTAGGCAGGGATGTCCTCTGGCACATATGCTATTTGTGCTAGCAGATGATGCGTTGGCAAGATAATTCGTTAGAGTCTGTGAAGGAGGGTTCCTCAAGGGATTCTCTCTTAATGATGGTGTGGTTGCTCCTATGTTGTGGTATGCGAACGACACGCTCCTCTTCGTGGAGGGAGGCCAGACGAAGGCGATGAGAATCCATATTCTTCTGGATATGTTTGGTGAAGCCTCTAGTTTATAGATCAACTTCTCCAAGTCCACCTTTGTCTTGTTCCACATGTCAGAGGACGAGGCTGCAGGCTCTAGTGCTGCTTTGGGTATTGATAGGGGTGCATTGCCCATTTCATATTTGGGGCTGCCTCTGACAGATAAGACGATTTCTATGTAGGATTAGGTCCCTTTGGTATAGAGGATTGAAGGAAGATTAGCAGGATGGGTCTCTAGACTTCTCTCTGGGGGGGGGGGGGGGGGGGGGGGGCTGGTGATTCTGAAGGCAATTTTAGCATCCGTGCCTTCGTATTTTGCTTCCGTCTTGAAAATGCCAAAGCAGATTGAGAAGAAGGTTGTGAACCTGATGAGGGGATTTTTCTAGACGAGTTATGGAGCAGCAGGAAGGGGGGCAAAGCTGGTGGCTTGGGAGGAGGTGTGCAAGCCTATTAAGGAAGGGACCTTGGGTGTTAGGGAGGTGAGGAGGATGAATGACAACTTCATGACTAAGTGGATTCCCAAGCTGTTGGGGGCCGAGGAGTGTTTGGTTGGAAGGATCTTGCAAAGGTGCTATGGCACCCACATCCTTTGGGATGTATTGTTGTCTCCCCCTAGGATGCCTTACACGTTGTTAGAGGCCTTTCTCGTGTGGCTCTAGTGGTGCAGGCCTTCTTTACTCCGGGGCTAGGATTTAGGATGCCTTTCAAGTTCTAGGATGATGATTGGATGGGACAGGGGAAGTTATGTGACTGTTTCCCCAGACTTGCGACATTGGCAGTGGATAGGGAGGCTACGGTGGTTGCATTGTGGGATGGGTGTTGGTCCCTACTATCATGGGGAACCTATCTAATCAAAGGATTGAGGCTCAGACTTTGCTACTTCGACTTGAGGGTTTCCAACCTAAAGAGGGAACGTATATGTATGAATAGGACGAAGGGGACTTTTCGATTCATGCTGCATATAGGAGGTTGGGGAATTCAAGGATGGTGGGAGACATCAACTTGGTGAGAGACATCGTTTTAAATGCCCTTGGCATGTCGTCGGCAAGGTCATTTTCGAGTAGGGGTCGTGCCGACACGGATAGAGTGTCGATTACAGGGATATCGTCGACATGCTGGCGAAATAGGTACCCATGCCAAGGTTGCTGCTGATTTTTTTGACTATTGTTATTTTTGTTGGTATGCATCGGCATGCCCATTGAAAAACGAGCATTTCCACAGCGTGTCTTCAACATGCCCACGAAATACACACTTAAAATTTTCATCGACATGGCATCAAAGTCGGCATTTTGAACCTTGGTGAGAGATTGCAACCAGATCTGGTCGGTGGCTTGCCTATTGAAGGTGAAGGTTTTTGCTTTGTTGCACAGGAGAGGCAGGATCGTGACGAGGGTCTAGAGGGCGAAATGGGCCCTGAATGCGGACATCACATGTCCTCTTTGCTCTGGGGAGGAGGATGTGCAATATCTTTTCTTCACATGCCCTTTTGCAACTTAGGTATGGAGGTGGTTTGGTGAAGAATGGTGGGCGCATGGCTCGTTTGGTGAATTTTGGAGTTCCTATAGATGTGTTGGAGGAGGGAGTCACAATGTGTTTAGAACAACGAAGGAAAGAGCAAGGCCTCTTGTGGTTCTGTGGGGAATGTGGTTGAAGAGGAATGCTGTGGTGTTTAGGAGCCAGCGTCCTTATGTTGAGAATGTTGTGGAGTCTGTTATGTATTTCATTTCCCTCTGAAGTGCTAATCTATAATACGACGTAGAGCCTGTTCTTTGAAATATAATTTTTGAGTGATTATCATCCAGATAACCACCCTTTCTCCTTTTCAAAAAAAAATCATGCATATTGTGATTCTATTCAATGATTATCATGGTTAATCCTACCTATGGATCAACACCTCTTCTACTTTCCACGAACTCCATCAGACCACCCTCATGATCATAGGAGTTCACACCATGCTAGAGAGCAACAAGGATCCTATTTTCATCTTGAGGTTGACTTTCCATTTGGTGAAAACATCAAGGAGAATCTTGGAGGAGGATGTGGAGTAGAAGAAATAGAAGTGGGAGGGTTGGAGATGGAATGAAGACCTCCATAATGAAGCAATGATGGTGAATTAGAGATAGAAGAGGGATATAAGGAGGGGTAGAAGTCGAATAGTTGAAGCAGAAGTAGTGTTTTAGAGTTGTTATCAGCATCAGTCCTTGGGATTGGATATGGGGAGCTTGGTAGTAGAGGATATGTAGTCTAATCCTAGATAAGTGACGTGGAGAGGGAGCAAAGGAGGAACCACCACTTACAATTCCATAGAATTAGTTGTTGATATCATGCTATCCATGGAGAAGCAAAGGAGAAGCAGGTTAGACAGAGGAGGAGAAAGGGAGGTAATGGAGTAGGCTTTGGGGGAGGAAGGAAGAGAACAGCAGGTGGTGGAGCTTGGAGGAGTAAAATATATAGTGGTTTCTGGAAGCGGACACTAAAGGTAGAAAAGAAACAAGTAGCTGTGGAGAAAAATGAACTAAGGTTCAAATGTAAAACTCCATAACTTTTAGTCATATATTTAGTAAAAAAAAACTAATGGCCTTTTTGACGGCAGCTGATGGAGGGGCATCACGGCATAAGATAAAGTAACTTTACATGAATAAACATGCAAATACTAAAAGCATGAAGTTGTACATGTAATATCTGTAAAACTCCAGAGAATCGAAGGCATAACAAAAATTGCGATATTTCTGGAACAACCAAGCACGGGCAATTCCAAAGTCAATGCAATCAATAGTTTAATTGCACTTCCTGGTGATACCCTTACCTGAGTTCCAGGATCCGCTGCCAACATCTTCCTCTCAGCATACACATGTTGCTCATACTGCTCAAGAATCCTTTCCATGCTGCTGCCAGAATGGAAACTGGGTAAGATCTCCATAGCATACAGTTCTCCAAAATCACCTTATTTCAGACCTCCTCCATAAAATCGCATAGAAAAAATAAACACCACATGATAGCCTTAATTACGCCGTTTGATAACTCGATCTAGATCATTATTTGGTTGTACAGACTACGGACAATGCAACATGTCGGCAAGAAATAGCAAACGGTCATCTCACCATCCCAAAGGTACCGGCACAAAGGTCTTAGCCTGAGGTAATGGATTTAATCCGAATAAAAATTGAAAACAAATGATTTTATATCATTGAACATGATTTTCTAAATCTCAGAAACAATTCCTTTCGTCATACCATCAAATTGTAACGAAACATAACCAAAGATGGAAGCATACCTGAATCCATCGCAATGAAAATTCGGCGAGAATGCATGTTGAAATCCTCTGGAGATTGGGGAATCTCTTTCTCTAGAGAAAAGGCGATGGCTCTCCAAGAGGGTATAAAGAGCGAGAGCGGAAACAAGACAAAAAGAGAGCGTGTTCCTAGAGTTCTCTCTTAGACCTTTATATTCTCTGCGATGGGATGCAAAGAAACGTAAACACGTCGACTCCGCACACACCCCTCCAGAGACCATAACCGTTGAAATTGAAATGACAATTCTACCCATCACAGAATTTCATTTCCCTTAATTTCTATGTATGAATTCCTATATTCTTATTAGATGTGACTAGTCTAATAACATAATTATGTTACTTTAATGACTATAAATGTGATGTTAAATATGTATGTATATATGTAACATATAATTTCTTAATGATAGCATATGACGGTTCACATTATGATTCTAACAATCTCCCACTCGAACCACATATATTATCCTTATAATCATACACTTATACATACCTTTATGAGCTCAATAATATAGTATCACAATAAACCACATATCTATCAATCTTGTCAATACTCTGTCAACATACGATCAAAATTGATTTTTACCATTATGAAATCGACTAGACCAAACAATGATCACATACATTAACACAAGTAATAACATAGATCTGATATAATAATGACGTCCGAGGACCTCAAGATGATCTAATCTCTTGCATGTGAGCATGAAGTCCTTTATTTTTTGCAAGTAATGCATGACCTGTTTCGCTGCCTTCTAATGATCGGATTCAAGCTTGCTTAAATAAATGTCTCACATGCCAACAATGTACGCTAGGTTTAGCCGCATACAGACTTGGGTATACATTAAACTTCCTATTGCCAATGCATAGGAAATATTTTCTATTTCCTTTACTTCAAAATCATTTTCAGTGCATTGGTTAAGGGAGAAATTATCTCCCTTAGCCACTGAAGTATCTGCTAGTTTGCAATTCTTCACGTTAAAATGCCTTAGCCACGAGAACGATCTCGTCGTATTTGAATTCCTAATACAAAGGAGGTTTCACCAAGCTCTTTCATTTCAAAGTTACTTGAAAGAAATTTCTTAGTTTCCTGAAGCAAACCATTATCATTCTAGGCAGGGAGAATGTCATTCACATACAAAACCAAGAAGATATGTTTTTTCTTTTTGGAGAGAAAATCAAGAAGATATGTTTATCCCTACATAAGTTATGGTATACGCATTCATCAACTAGATTTATCTCAAAATTAAATGAGATAATTACTTGATGACATTTATAATACCATTGTCTTGAAGCTTACTTTAATTCATAAATGACTTTCTTTAATTTACAAATCATTTTCTTTACATCTCCTAATGCAAAGTTATCTAGTTGCACCATGTAAATTATTTCATTAATGTTTTCATTAAGAAATGTCATTTTTACATCCATTTGATGTAGTTTTAAATCCAAATGAGCTACCAAAACCATTATGTTTTAAATGAATCTTTAAATGAAACTGGTGAAAATGTTTCTTTATAATCAATGCATTCTTTTTAAGTAATCCATTGGCAATAAGACGAGCCTTATATTTATCCACATTACCTTGTGAATCCCATTTGATTTTAAATATCCATTTAACAACCAATGGGCTTCACACCTTCAGGCAATGGAATAATATCATAAACCTCGTCACTCAGGGATTTCATCTCCTCATTCATGGCATTGATCCAATCTTGAAAATTAGAACTCATGGAATGACTGATTGAAATGGGATCTAAATCCATTTGATCTGCCTTTAATTCTAGGAGAAAGACAATATAATCACTTGATATTGCGCTTCTCCATTACTAGATCTTCTAATGGGTACAAGATCATGAATGTTTTGAGGTTATTTGGTTTAACTAATGAGAATGATGTCCACATTACTTTGATGTTGTTGGAACAATATTTAAAATAAGAACTTGACCATGTTCAATGATTTCCTTATGAACACGATCCAATTTTTCAAAAATAATGTGCCAACTATCACCCCCCAAACCAACATCCCCAAAGAAATATGCATTCCTTCTCTCAAAGAATGAGTGAGTCGTTATGTTATAAAACTTATAGCCCTTCAACCTTTCAGAGTACCCTACAAAATAACAAGTAACCATCTTAGAATCCCGTCTCCTTTCGGTAGGCCTGTATGGCCTATCTTCAACTGGTCATTCTCAGATATGAAATGTTTCAAACTAGGCACCTTAGCAGTCCACATTTCATAAGGGTTTTTGGGTACTACTTTAGTTAGTGCTTTGTTAAGTATGTATATAGTTGTTTTTAATGCTTCACCCCATGGAGACTCAGGTAACGAGGTATGACTGATTATACTCTGTACCATATCCTTAAGGGTTCTGTTGCGATTCTCGACCACATCATTCATGGTTGGTGTCCTAGGTATAGTGTAATAAGGTACTATGGCGCACTCATCTAGAAAAGAAGCAAAAGGTACAGGACATTCACTTGATCCATCATTCCTACCGTAGCATTCACCACCATGGTCAAATCTGACAACCTTAATCCTTTTTCCAAACTGATTTTCCATCTCTGCCTTATAGGATTTGAATGCATCTAAGGACTGTGACTTTTCATGAAGAAAAAATAAATAACCGTATCTAGTCGTCTATGAACGTAATAACATACTATTGCCCATTCTAGGAAATTGTAAAGAACGGACCACAAACAACCATATGTATTAGTTCTAAAACTTCTGAAGCTCTAGTGACACCTACACCTTTTTTGTTTGTTCTTTTCCGATTCAAACATTGTACACATATCCAAATCTGTGTAATCAACGAAATCAAAAATTTCATTCAAAATAAGTTTATTCATTCTCTGTTTAGAGATATGATATAAATACTTATGTCATAATAAAGCAAAATTCTCTTGAGTTAGTTTACATTTTTTACCACTTGAGATTGCATTGAAGGTTTTATAATTGGAGGCGACCGTATGAAGCATATACAGTTTATCACTAACATAAAAAAAACCAAAACTAACTAAATTTGAATTAAGAAACAAACAAAATTATTTATCACCAAATGAACAATAATAACCAAATTTATCAAATAGATAAACATAAACTAAATTTCGTATTAACGACAGTACAATGAATGTTTTTTTCAAATCTAATTGGTAGAAATTAGTTAATAAAATCTTGAAATCTGTAATGGTTTCTACCTCCACCTTTTTACTGTCGCTCACATAAATATATCTTTCGACATCACTTGACATTTGACAATTTAGGCAACCCTGTATAGACAAACTAACGTAAATAGTAATTTCTGAATCTATCTACCATATGCCTGATGGTACAAAAGCATTATTAACTTCTAAACAAACTAAAGAAAGTGTACCTTTCTTTTCACGTTAAGCGTCATATGTGACACATTTCTTCTTCACATGTCCTTTACCCTTGTAGAAGAAGCAAGATGCCTTAAGCTTCTTCTGACTCTCTTTGGAGGAGGATGAATTGGTAGCAGTTATATCTTTAACCCGTTTCCTTTTGAACCAAGAAATTAGATGAGTACTTTTTGGTTTGCATGTCTTAGCTTTTCTTCCTCTTGCACACAACGAGAAATGAGCTCATTAAGAGTCCACTTCTCCTTTTGGTAGTTATAACTGACCTTAAGCTGCCTGTATTGTACAGGGAGAGATCAAAACCAAATGCACGAGGAAGTCTTCCGACAACTCCAAATTAAGTGCTTTTAATTTCGAGACCAAATATGACATTACCATAATATACTCCCTTATGTTTCCAGTGTATGTACTTTAGTGAGACAAGTTTGCTAAGGAGATTGCTTATCTTAGCTTTCTCATTCTTAGCAAATCTTTTCTCGATTTCATCAAGGAATTTCTTACCATTCAATTCCTCAGAAATAATACCCCTTAAATTTTCTAGGATGGCACACTTCATGATCATTAAACACATGAGATTTGATTGCTCCCACCTCTCAAAGTTCTTTATATTATTAGGAGAACTTTTACCATAAGAGGGGAGGGAGGATCAATTCGAAGTGCGAGGTTTAGATCCATACATCTCATAACTATAAGGATACTTTCTTTTTAGAATTTAAAGTTAGATCCATTCAATTCTAGAATTGAATTAAGATTGATAGTTATGTCAAATGCAAAAGAGTTAGCTGAGAACAAAGCAATAAATAAAAACATGCTCAAAATTAAATAAACTAAACAATACAACATTAATACTTAGTCTTTGAATAAAAACATTAATATTGTAAAGGTTGGTCTTAAAAAATTATAAATAACTATTGAAAATAATCATGAAAGATTATTAAGTCATTTTTAAATGAACTTAATTATCTACATGAATCCTAATAATTTAATAGAAAATTTATCAATAAATGTGTACATATGTATTTGTCAAGATTGAAAAGAATGTGAAGCGTGGAGGCTCTGCTTGGGCATGGAAAAATAATCCACGTGTGGACTATCCACACGTGGTTACCAAAGGCATGGAGGAGCCCAACTGGCTGGTTGGGAGGTTGGTGGTGGCTAACGGTCGGCCAAGGTGGTGGCTAGCTACTAAGAGAACAAAGATAGAGGAGAGGAGCCTTGAGTTAGAAATATTTGTATTGCTCAAAATAAAATACAAGGGAATGCTCTCTTTATATAGAAAGAATATATCCCACCATTTGAAAATAAAAGATCTTATCCAATTAAGGAAAGATCTTATCTCTAAATAAAGAAATCTTAAATTGTTTCCTACAATCACATTTACTAAAAATAACCAAACTTACATCTTAAGCAAAGCACCAAAATTGATCCCTTGGACCACGACCGCCGACCCCTATAGGCCTTTTCTTGCTTGCGACGTGGCACTGCCACGTTGCAATGGCAAGGATGGCTACCATGTGGCCCATCTTTTATTCCTAACACTTCCCCTCAAGTCGAAGGTCGCGAGGTCGATGACTTGATCTTCCATTTGTGAGACTAGACGCCCCATCATTCATCTTCTTCGAGAGCCAAGCTTTCGATCGTCTCTTTTGATAAGTCGATGGCGAATCCTCTTGCCAGTTCCAAAGTCATTGCTTCTGTGGCAACCTAAATAGTTGTCGCGACGGCCACCATTGACTTGTCTTCTCGTAGAAGAAAACGCAACTTCTCAAGGTCTTCGTAAATTAGAGAGTCTACATGTGAGGTGTTAATAGCCCCACGTGGTGGTCTCTGTATCTTATCTAGATCTTTAGGAAAGGAGTTTGGAAAAACCATTAGTCTCTTTGCAACCTGAGAAGTCGTTGCCTCTTTTAGCAACCTCAAAAGTAGTCGTGTGGACTGTGGTGTCCTCTCATTAACTTCTTTTCTATGGGAAAATCTCCTCTTTTGAAGGAGTAAAAAATCAAATAAAAAAAGTCAATATTCAAATAACTTGATAGATCTCATTTTCTTGCTTCTTCTTGCCTTCTCCTCTTGATAACGTGGCGTTTCCGTCCATCGTGGTTGATTCCGACATCTTCTCTAATCTTCTTCCTCTGCGTAAGGCGTCGAATTTGGAGACTTTTTGGATACGGATATCACCGTATGGTCAAAACCCACGCAAACAAAGAAGCCTGGACCAAAGGCTCTAATACCATATCAAGATTAACAAGAATGTAGAGCACAAAGGCTCTACTTGGGAGTGAGAAAATAATCCATGTGTGGACTATCCATGCATGGTGATCGGAGGCATGGAGGAGCTCCACCGACTGGCTGGGTGGCTGATGGTCGCTAACGGTCTGCCAAGGTGGTGGTCGGCTATTGAGAAAAGAAAGGAGAGGAGAGGAGCCTTGAGTTGGAAATATTTACATTGCTCAAAATAAAAGACAAAGGAAGGCTTTCTTTATATAGAGAAAACATATCCCAACATTTAGAAGCAAAAAATCTTATCCCATAAGGAAAGATTTTATCTCTAAACAAGAAAAGATTTCCTAAACATTGTTTCCTAAAACGACATTTACTAAAAATAACCAAACTTGCATCTTAAGCAAAACACCAAAATTGGTCTCTTAGACCATGACCGCCAACCCCTGTGGTCCTTTTATTGCTTGCTAATGAAGGACAAAAAATACTTACAGGATTAAAACTTCACACAAAACCTAAGGGATCCAATTTCCTGAAGAATCGATAAATCCAACCACTTAATTATCCAGCATCTAGGTGGATCCTAGCAAATCTTGCTAGCTAGGCTTTCACCGAATTTGATTCAATCCAAGGACCGTAGCTTCCTATCGGGTCCTAGAGAATTCGACCCGATTCTGGGGTTTGGCAACCCACCCAAGGACCCAATTGACCGGAGTTGAGGCGATGGTTATATCCACATCGGCACTAACGGCTCACGCTATTTAACCATGTAAATGTTATTTATAGCCAAGTAACGGAAGAAGCTGGGGAAACAGCGAAGTCCGTTGTAAAACAAGAAGTTGTTACGAAAGTTCTTGTATTATAAATACTTAAGAGAGCTTGAAAGAGGGGGTTCACGTACTCAGAGAGAGAGAAAATGGAAAGTAATTGTACTATCATCCAACATAGTAGAATCTTGGGAGCATCGCCCTCCCTCCAATATAGTAGAACTGGGTCATTAGTCCCCTATGTCTCTAATTCTTTATGCGATTGTTTAATGTATTCTTTGAGTCGAGTCCCCTTGCAAATGCTTTAGCCTGTCTAGCATCAACAATCCCACTTGATCAAGAAGAAGACATATGCCTCCAAACATTAAAAGAGCCAATGGTACTCGCTCCCAGAACATTCATGATATAGCAGTCCACTTCTTAGATGACGCATATCATCAAATACTTGAACACTAGCGAGTTACTCTCGAAGGAACCACGACCCAAGGCATTCCACCTTAAGGCATCCAGGTATACCCTAATAGGCGAACAATTGTACAAGAGGGAATATTTCACTCCCCTGCTGCGTTGCCTTACGCAAAAGGCATCACAAGCCTTTCAAGAAACCCATGAAAGTATATGTCGTAATCATGAAGGGTACAAGTCACTCATAGCCCAGTTGTTTACGGTAGGATATTTTTGGCCCCAAATGAAGCAATACTACAAGGAGTTTGTGCGTAAATGTGATAAGTGCCAGCGATTCGCTCTGTTGCACCATTTGACGCTTGGAAAGCTAGTGTCTGTCATGTTACCCATTCCTTTACAAGATCTCTCTTGTGAACAGATATAAGACGGTCTTCAAGTTTCTCAGCCAAGGATCCGGCTCTCTTCAACCCTAGGCGAGCCTCCTTCAGCTCTTTTTGCAAAAGAGATGTCTGGCCAATCACTTGCTGCTGCTACTGGAATTTTTTGGTAACCACCTCAGTGACCTTTTCCACCTTCTTACGGGTGGCAGTAGCTTCTTCAAGCTGGCGAACAAAGTTCCTTTACTCTACCCTAGCAGTTACCACCCATTTCATGGCCATATCAGCCGCCTCACAAGAGATACCAGAGTCAGCAATATCAAACGATCCTTGCCAATAGAAATAAAATAAGACCCGAGAGTCTCAACCTATCAAAAGTGAATTACTCGAATTTAGAAATTTACTATCCTACGAACAAGGAAATCATAAAATTAGTGAGAAGAGCTTATCACACGCATACAATAGAAGATGACATGTTTGAAGTTCATCCCTACATGAAAAGGGGCAGCCCAAGTTTGGGCATCCTATACGTGTCACAGCACCTGCCTCTCCAACACAGGGCCATTGCTAGAAGAGCCTACCTGAGCCAAGGTTTCCCAGCTAGACATATTGCCATCATGAGTCCCTTCTAGCACCATGACCCTCTCACCGACCCCAAACGTTTGGCCTATAACCCAAACCCCCCTCGGCCACTAGGCTCCACTAGCATTCGCACCCTTGTCACGCTCTGCCTATAGTGCAGCCGCTCGAAAATGCTGTCACCCAAAAAACCTCCCAATGTTGTCGCCTCCTATACCACCTGCACAAAAGTGCTTGGAGGACCAGTCGGAGGGATGGGTAGGCCAAAACTTCCCCTCTTAACCCCTCACTAAGATTTGACACGGGGAGTCGCTCAGAATGATATGCTCAAGTAAGGCAAGCAGGCAAGGCGGAGCTATGGGGGCATTCGTTATTTTAACCCCGCCAAAACTCGAGGAGCCCGATGTTGCCGCCTCTAGTACCGAGGAAGCCATGACGGTCCCCCTCTTTATGCGCTTAAGGGGGACTTCCTTCGAGCCACTATCCATTGACTCCTTTTTCCACCCTTGGGATGGGAAGATCCACTCCCCTCGCCCCACTCTAAGGGATTGTCTTGTAACATCCCGAACCTGGATTTTAGAGTCATATATTTCGAACTTAAACATGTTACGACCAATGCATCGATGCTGGTTGGGTGCGAGTTGGGTTCGTGTAGCTCGAAAATGAAGAAATACAAGTTAGGGTCAACTCGGGTCAAACTCTGGAAAAGTCACGCAAATGGTTTCATAATCAATATCGTTGGGTTCCTCTCGTCGTGATCTTTCCCACAATGGTCAATCCGTAAAAATTCGAGTTCTGTAACAAAATCGCATGTAAAATACAATGCTACGTACAGGGCGATATATATATATATATATAGTGAAATAAAAAGATGGGTTGTTACTTCATTATCTTAAACCTATTCCCTTATCTCCAATCCCAACCAAATCTTGTTGCTTGAGATTATAAAATAATGGAAGGGCTACGTTCTTTTCCCCTGCTCGTGTGCGTGAGCCCGAAAGAGAGAGAGGTCGAGAGGGAAACAGATGGGGCTCCTCCTTCTCGCTTCCCCTATCCTGTGGCCTTCTCCCCCTTCCCTAACGGCGGGCCATCCAAGGACTGCTAGAGAACATCGACGACATCGGCCACGTGTAGGTTCGTTTTCGTTTTTGTTTTTGCCCTTACGTCACTTGCATGCATGCGTGAATAGAGGGGGGAGGCGAGGTCAAAAGAGGAGAGGAGGGTGTTGGTGGTCGTCGGGGAGTCGTTGGACGACAAGGCAGTCCGGTGAGGGGATAGTAGCCGGCGACTCGGGCGGCACTGCACCGATGTGGGTGTAACTAAGGGAGGATGAGAGAGAGAGAAAGGAGAGGAAGAAGGGGGCAAGAGGACAAAGTGAGCTCGTCGAAAGGAGGGTTGTCGGTGAGGTCCGACGAGGAGCAACCGTGGTCGATGTGGAGTTGGAGTGCTGGCGGGAAAGCTTCCATCGCACAGGTGATGGCATCGCCATCATTCACTATATCTAACCTAATTTGGCTAAATTCTAAGGTTAAATTCACCTAATTGACATATTAAAAGGGTATAACTCAATCAGGGCTGAAGAGAGAAGAATTAATAGAAAAATGGGCTAATTTTACAGTTTTCAAAAACAATTATGAGTGCAGAATAGCTAGAGGGTGAACTTATGATTAATTAAAGGTTAATTGAGCTTAAATATCACAAAAGTGGGTTGGTATTGAGTAATTCAGGATTTGCATTCAAATTGAATGTTTAATTTTAATTAAAACCATAATTTCAATCCACTTCAATTAAAATAGTTCCGATGAAAATAAATGTAATATGAACCTTCTTAAAATCAATTAAAAATATTTTATAAAGTTTGACATAGTCAATTTGACAATCAAAACTCGTTTTGACCTAAAACAGAATAAAAGATGGGTATTTGCTATAATTTGGATTTAAATGTAAATTGACCATGCAAATGACATCAAAATCCAAAATTGAAGTCACCATTAACTTCCTTATGTCCAAATTAGATTACCATAAAAATTTGGGCTCACTTGGACTTCATCTTAGTCAACTTTGCATTTTGGTCCTCAAATCCTTACAAATGCCGCCTCAACTTTCAATTTCTTTGCAAAAATGCCCCCACCAGCAACTACCTCACCTTCCATCTCCGCGACCGTCGGCCACACAACTCCAACGAGACATTCCCGCAACCTCCGACCCTCTCCTCGCACGCCAACATGCTATAAACCTTCCTTGCCTCATGCCGTTTAGTTTCGTCGAGTTTTAACGTGTGTTCACCCCTTCCTTCTTCCTTCCCAAACCCGCCATTAGCAAGATCTTGGAGCTTCTCCATCGACCCTTCTTCGCTGCTCCTCGCTGCTAATCGAGGCCGCAGATCACTACCTCTCGTCGTCACCGTTCTCCCCATCAAAGGAAACGGTCTTCCACCCCCTTCGTCGCTCCAACTCATCTTACCGTCTCCTTCTCCAAGTCTGGCGACCCACACCGGCCTCCTCTCTAGCCTCCTCTCCTCCTAGGTAACTCATCTTCTCCCCCTCTTCTTCTAGATTAGTTTAGGCCTTTTAGACCTAGGTTTTGACCCCAATACCTCTTCCTTCACCACCTTCTTCGTGGGTGGCAACACCACTGACCACTCTCCGACGAGCTCACATCTCGACGTACATGCCTTCTCACTCACTGTAAACCATCCCACGAGCTTCACCTCTCAACGCCGAACAAAAGCCCTCTTCCAATCGAGGGTACCAATGCTCTGAGGCTTCCACAGAACACAACCCTCGCCGTCATCTTCCTCGACGCCGACGACTCTTCTCCGACCTCATCGCATCTAATTACCAACGCCTCCAACTCTCCACGGCGAACCTCCCTGCCCCCTTGGTTGGGAGTTTCGACGTCTCTCGCATCAAACACCATCGTCAGCCGTACCCATCAACCCCGACAGCGCCAGTCACACTCCAACCACTTGCAAGCCTCCAAGCTTCGTGAGAAGCTCCATGGTAGCACAAGGAGCGATTTGCGACCTCCAGCAAGCCTTACCGTGCCTCGAGGAGCTCCATCGACCATCACCATCCTCACGCCGCCGCCCTCCTCATCGCCAACTCCGGTGCTTCGCCGACCACCCTTACGCCTCCAAACTCAGCAGGAAGCTCCGCGAGGACACACTCAAAACACTACCACCCTCAACGAAGAGCTTTGTGCTTGGGAGCTTCGCCAACCTCCTTCATTACCGACGGTCTGCAGTGGGTTTCACACAAGGAAGAAGAGGAAGAGGAGGAAGAAGGGTAGGGGGTTGATTGAGAAGAAAATAAATTTTCAGGGACCTCGTTGAAAGACATTAGGGACTGAATTGCAACAACACAGGACTAGGTTATACTTATCTTTAAATCAATTGTCTCTAAAGTGATTCTTATTTCTACATATTGCACAAATATTATGGTGTTTAAACTCCTTGATTCCTGATTAATTTAACTTTAAATACTCATTACATGAAAGATTTAAGTTTATTTGCCAATCCTATGCAAATTCGTCATGATCATGTGCTGATAATGAGATAGTGATATTCGCGTATTACTTGCTCCCAGAGACGACTTCGGATTTTCTACTTTAATTCAAATATTATAAATTTAAATGTTTGATTCATTTTGATCACTATAATACGACGCGATAATTTTCAAACACGATCGAAGCAAGTTAGCAATAGGTTAGCATGGCGTAAATAGTGCCATCCAAAAAGAACGGAAGGCATGAGGGAGAAGAAGATGCAGGGGTAGGGGTTTAGTTTTGGAAAAATTACGACTATTAAATTATAAGTTTTCATTATTATGTATGGATCCCTAATAATTGTCCCTTGTTTTGATTAAATTAGGGGACAATCGAAGTTCGTTTTTCACAAACCACACGTCATCGAAATCGTGTTGAGACGTACTTTGACATGGTAAGTTCTGATCTCTCATCAAACACGGCAACTTATGTTTCTACCATTGAGTTCTTATTAATTACATTTTGACTTATTGTTAGACGGACGTCCAAAGTGTACAAGGAGTCACCGTGACCCCCCGGCAACATTAGGTAGAGTGGTCTTTCTCTTTTTCCATGTGATTGTCTACATTATAACTTTTTTCGTGTGTTGTACCGTTTAGTGTACGCTCTTGCCTCTTATTAAGATCGAACCCATTTTCATATTTCTTATTATCTTGGGTACTTGAATATTAAATGTGAATGTTGTAAATCAAGTTGTTGACTTAGAATGTCAATATAGTTAACTGTTGAATTAAAATTAGTTAATAATAATTTATTAGATCATTTTCATGAATTAAATGAATTATAAAACACTTAGAATATGGGATGTGATCTTATTATCGCATATGCGAAATGAATTCTATTTTTAGCGAACTACATCATCTGGATGGTTAAATAATAATTTGATTGGAATCACTATCAGAAGTTGGAAAATAAGTCATTTAACAGTTAGTCTTGAAGTGATCTAATCTGAGCTCTTTGGATCAATGGTTTAAAATGATGAGAGTTGCAACTCAATTAAGAAACATATTGATATAGTTATCTGAAATTGATTATACAATCAATACGACAGATTTGCCGAGAATTAAAAGAATTGGATAACTGGTTTCAGCCTGCTACTCGCCGAATTTGACTGTATCCTTGGTCTACTAGAGCAGTTCTGAGCTGGTTTAAGGAGTTGCTGGCCTCATTACGACTCTTTAGTTAAGCTTAGCAGCCAACTGAGATAGTGAATTGCAAGGCCCGAGGGTTAGAGTGGTTTCTTTCTTGACTGGTGGGTGCGTCATTGGTTATCTGTGGTTCAGCGCATATAACACGTGTACATGTTTACACCATAAGATGTAGCCACTACCCCTTTTCGCAATGACTTTAAAGTGATGGAGAGCAACAACTTAGTGAGTATAAGCGATCTTCTCAACTAGGAGAGTGGCTTATACCAGTCTTGCGCTACAGGAAGCTACACAAAAATCGTCTCGTGTCCTGAGATGTCATTTGACAGATTGTGGACCATAACAATTTGGGCTTCCAATATACAAAACAGAATCGGATAACAAAATGTCTAATAAATGAATTAATCGAAGTTATGGTACATATTTTCTCTTGTGCTCAGTTACTGTTACAATATACTATTGTTTCTACTCTACTCAGTTTTTACTGACATATTTTTGGATTCCATACTTAGGTATACTTGGCAGTTCGCAAGGGCATTTCCATTGTACGTCTCTTTGAGTTTATATACAACGTTAAATCTTCTAATTAGTATTCAATTTATGTTCATTTAATTTATGCAATATGAATTGTTTGTTGGCTATATTTATATTTTATGATTGTGTTGGGTAACTGCGATTTTGTGGGTGAATTGTGCTGGTTGTTAACAAAGACGACTTAGGTTTTGTCGGTTGACGAGACTCCGGCCAGTAATGGTGCCTTGCTCGCCTGAAATTAAAACATATGCCTTATATGATTGTTTGATTTATTTTTTGAGTCAAGTCTCTTGCTGACCAGGGCTTTGGTCACTTGCCATGTGGCACTACCACGTGGCTCATCTTTTATTCTCAACGGTATTCATTCATGAAATGGTTCACCTTTGAGCTAAGCATCCCATATACGAACACAACATACATAGTCATTTTAATGTTTCAAATAAACCATTACATAAAGTAACATACTTTAGCTAGAATTATTAAATGTGTTAGAATATTTAATACATTAAAACCAAGCACTAATGCTCACACCAAATGATTCATGATGGTAAAAGTATATCCCTAATAACACACATGTATCGATACTGATGATAGGTACTGATATCGACTGGATGGACCAGGTGCCGATACCAAAGTTATGTACCGATACCTATTTTTGTTGGTACCGATACTTGCTGTGGACAGATTGTCATGTATTCAATTCTCCAAGTCCTCATGAGCACTGGTACACTTACTAAGTACCGGTATTCATAAAGCACAGTTTCTAAAAAATTGTGCCTCATGTATATCAATACTAAACCTTATGTACCGATACTCAAAATAATGTGTACCGATACTGACCTTATGTACCGGTACTACATCGATCCTGGATAGGGGTCTGGTGCGCAAAAAACTACATCCTCTATGTACAAGTATTAAACTTTAGTACCGATACCTATTTGATATAGGTTTGGTTCCAAGACCGTCTAATGGAATTACAAACCCAACGAGCACTGGTACTTATCATGAGTACAGATATCAAACAAATGTCAAGTGCGATCTAGGGCAAAAAACTGGAATCCAAAAGGCAATCATCATTTCAAAACACAATTTCATTCAATCATTTACATATCAGGGATTATACTTGAAATAATCACAATCATGAATCCACAAGATAAACATTAGTTTGTCGTTGATTCATTAAAGATGGGGCAAAACGAATCAAACATAAATATAGAACAATCCCAAAACCTAATGGGATTTATTCTTCAAAACAATTAGGGCAATGATTTGACGATAAGGAATGACTCTAATACCACTTAATGGATTTAATCCGAATGAAAATCGAAAACAAACGATGTATATCATTGAAAACGATTTTCTAAATCACAAGAACAATTCCTTTCGTCATACCATCAACCCATAACGAAACAAAACCAAAGATGAAAGCATACTTGAATCCATCGCAACGGAAATTTGGCGATGATGCACGTTGAAATCCTCTGGAGATTGCGGAATCCCTTTCTCTAGAGAAGAGGCGATGGCTCTTCCAGACGGTACAAAGAGCAAGAGCGGAAACAAGACAAAAAAAGAGAGCGTGTCCCTTGAGTTCTCTCTTAGGCTTTTAGATTCTCTGTGATGAGATGCAGAGAAATGTAAACCCGCCCACTCTGCACACATCCCCTCGAAGACGATAACCGTTAGAATTGAAATGACAATTCTACCCATCACATAATTTCATTTCCCTCGTGGTTTCTATATAAGAATTCTTATACCCTTATGAGATTTGAATAATCTAATAACATAATTAGATCACTTTAATTATCGTAAATATGATATCAAATATGTATGTATACATGTAGTGTATAATTCCTTAGTAATAATATATGACGATTCAGATTATAATTCTAACACAAGGAACTCGATAGATCCAAACATAATAATCTCCATCAAAACTAAGGCTGCGTATGTTAACAGAACAAATCCAACCACATGCTTAAAAGATGTGTGATTTATCCCCAATAAAGGTAGCCAGTACTAGTAGCCGTCATCATGCATGATGCTATCACAAAGCATGTATATATCATTTGGTGCCACATCTTCCCAACCCTACATCAACCATGTAACACCTGGGATCAACGAAATCCCGCGCATCTATCGCCTGTGTCACGTGTTGCGGAACACGTAAGTCCCGAAACTAGCGAAATCCGTAGTCCCAAAGGCATCCCATATGTTGAGAAAAGGATAGTTTTTTTTTTTTTCCTTACTATTTTTCTTGTTCTTTATGTTATCCCAGCATAGTTTTTGACCAACCCAAAACCAGCACCACCAGTTTACCAGAAATGGAAAGGAGGAAGACGTTCGGAACCACTTACCAAAACAAGCAGCTCAAAGATTATCATTTCAGGCAAAACTCCCATCCCCACACGAAAACCGCCACGCGATTGCAATCCCAATTAGGGGCGATCCATTAGTTGATCGTGATCCGATCGAGGACTGACCTGGAATTGGAGGAGTACTCGTAGAGCTTCCCCTTGGCAGAGAAGACGATCACGGCGACCTCCACGTCGCAAAGCACGGAGAGCTCATTCGCCTTCTTGAGGAGCCCCGAGCGGCGCTTCGAGAAGGCGACCTGACGGCTGGTCTTGTTCTCGATCCTCCTCAGCTCCACCTTCCCCCTCCCCATTACAAGAGAGGCTCCTGATCCCAATTCGTATTCTAAACCCCTCCACGAGAAGAGAGAACTATATAAGTAGAGAGAGAGAGAGAGATGCGGCGGGAGGGAGGAAGGGAGGAAGGGAGGGAGGGAGAGAGTGCTGAGGAGCTCAGCTGTGAGTTCAGAAATAAGGAGAGTGTGTTGGCGGAGGGCTGAAGAAAATAAAGGGGTTGTGGGGGAGACAGCGGAGTGCTTTGAGATCGGGTTGAGAAGGCGGTTTTGGGGAAAACCGGGTGGTGTTGGCTATGCGTTGTCGGATTCCTATTGGCCGGGAGGCATGTTGGGGGGTCCCCGGGGTGTACGTGTGAGGATCCCATTGGTCCATACGGGCGGGGGCGTTATTGGCAGTAGGGGCCAACACCCTTTCGCTCTGGGGAAATACCTCCCCACTCCTCTTTCTTTGCTATTTCTGTAACTTGTCCAAGGTGTCCTCCATTTCTATCTTTGCAAACTCTTTCCATTTTTCGCCACCGCGTGTTTTTTCCAATTTCGGCGAGCTCGTTGTCGCTGGAGGCCGCCGGTGAAGTGGATGGGACCATATCTCCACCAAAAGAGACTTTTTTTTACAAAAAAAGAAAATGTAAAGAAAAACCTCATACGACGCATTTTTGCAGTGAAAAATATAGATTTTAGATGTAAGGATTCACCCAAAAAAAAAAAAAAAAAGGAGGGTTTGTAGAGAGATAAATTTTCTCATCGAGGATCTCACCCATAAAATTTTAGTCATTCATAAGATATAATGAGATCAAATAAGAGATAGGTGTTTTTCATAAATTATTTTACACATATATATTTTAACTTAAAATGATAGTAACTTTTTCAAATAAGATAAAATCCATCGCATAATAAAATTTATATTTTATTTATTTATTTACATTAAATATCAGTTATTTAACAAAGGCCCCTTGCATTACAAATCAAAACATATTTACTTTTATATTGTTATATCCTCAGTTCCCCCTCCGATTAAGCTAATGGTACTTTTTATTTGAAAATATTGATGGGCACTTGTATTTTTTGAAAAGAGCAATGATAGGTGTATATGTCTAAATACTTTTGTACATCAAAAGAGGTACATAATCTGTCCGATCACATATCACGTCATTGGTTACGATATCCTTCTTCATAAATTATGACGTCCCTTTTCAACAGTAGAGGGTGATATGCAAAAATGTGCCTACTTTTATATACATCAAATATTTTTATTTTGAAAAATAACTCCTTATATGCTTGCAAGTCACAGATGCAGAACGAAGAGAAGTACTAAAAAAAAAAAAGAAAAGGCAAGTTTGTGAAAAACAATTATAGGATATTGCATTGTGCAGGCATTACAGGCGCAAGATGGGAATATCCGTTTACGAAGTCATTGTGCTTTGCTGATAAGTTTGGAGGAATTTTTAAAAGCGACTTTTTTTTGTTGTAAAAAAAATTCTTTATTTTTGTGATAATTTGTTTCTGCTATCAACTATTACCCATAAGTACAAATAAATCATTCGTAATGGAATAGCATTCGATCGACCAATCTCAGGCGAGTTGTAGGCGAAGGACTTACGTAATCCGTGGATGGCAGTTTTAATAAAAAGTTAAGAGGGTGTTTGTTTGAAATTTACGATAGGTAAAGTAGATTTAATATAAATTAAAATTATTTTAATTTTCTTATAGGATAACTTTAATACATTAAAATATTTAAATAAATTAACTCATTTATTTTATTATTTAATTTATTTTTTTCTTACCTAACAGCATAATCCGTAAAAAAATAGCATTTCAGAAATTACGTGTAAATCTGAAAAAAAACGACTAAATATCCCTCCCACATTGGGTCCGTGCCTTGTTCCTTCACCCTGTTTGAGACTCGTTCGCATACATCAATTGAATAAACTAGGAGGATTACGTGGGATCCCAAATATAATATACCAGATATAGAAATCATACTGTAACCACTTTTGATCAACACGTAAATCCGTGAATAATTGAAACACCTTCGATTTCAACGCCTAATGCATCTTGGGAAAATCACATATATGTCCCTGAACACTTCTGAAAAAAATTGTATAACCCTATGTATCTAGTATTTATGAATATCTTTAAATTGACATATACATCCTTAAAAATGTAAGATTATTGGCATGCATATCCTTTATGAAATGTAAGACTAAACAATTAATGGATTTTCACAAAAAAGAACTCCGTAACCTTTTTCTCCTTCCTTGAAGACTTCCTCATGAGGCATAAAAATTACCAAACTTTCAAAAGATATATTCCCGAAAAAATAAGTTCGAAAGAGAAGCAAGTTATAAAAATAACTAATTTTCCTAAGTTCCAGACTCCAGTTGCAACCTAAGTTGCTGCTAACTATGAGTTTGCTTGAGTTGTAGTCCAACTTGTTGCTGACTTTTAATCTGATTTGCTACTAACTTTGACCCCGACTTATTGTCCAACTTCCAACCTAACTTGTCAATTCAAGCATGCAGCATGGTTCAAATATTGTACTTCGAATACCAGGCAAAGAGCTCTGAGGATGAAACCAGAATGAGGCTTAAAGTAAAACATAGAATGAGGCTTGAAGTAAAATATAAGTTTGGTTAAGTCAAACTATGCATATAGACAGATGATTATCTAAATACATTTAAACTAACACATCACCTCAAGTGGTGATATGATCTAAATGATAAAGATTGAAACTCTACCTCTAAAGGCCTATAAATAGGTAGTTAAACTACCACAAAGGCATATTTTCAGACGCATCTCTCCCCCCACATTTTTGCATTTCACCTTGTATTCCTTTTTCCCCTAATAATGGAGGCTCATGTATCAATCATTTTTTTTTTGTAGCGAATTACGATTGCTTGATCAACAAATCCCAAATGTTGATGAAGTGATTTATTATTTTCATAAAAATTTGATGATTTACATGATATGATTTTCTTTTAAATCTTGAAGATTTCATGCCAATTTTTATCTTTAATTAATCTCATCTCGTGATTCCTATGAATCAAATATATTTTGTTGATAACATTATAGAACTACCCCCACCCCCACTTCACCTCCCATCTCTCATCTCTTCCATTAGCGCCATCCAACCTTCACCTTCTCCATCCATATAAGCCCCCAACAGCTTGGAATGGTGGTGTCACCTACAACAACCACCACCGCTACTCCACCATCGCTCCCTCTAATGCAACGTGGTGTGCTTTGCATATATAAAATCTACGGGGTTTTCTAAACTTTTTCCCCATTCATAGTTTACAAAGAGTCTTTGTATGATTAACTTCGGAGGAGAATCAAATGGTTTCTTTTCTTTTGCTAGGCTTCCATTTGCTTTGGAAAGTTCAGAGCTTTCCTAGTTGTTTTAGGTTTTTTATTTTCCCTTTTTATTAGCATTTCCCTTATCTGCAAAAGAAGGTTTACGTATGCAATAAAGGAGGTAAAATTGGCAAAAAACTTTTACCTGGCCCAACCCGTTTATGTATGCAATAAAGGATTTTTATGTATGCAACTGGTCTTATTCGGATTGAAGTATAGAGACTTAGTTAATAAATGGGTTAAACCCGACTCATTTGCCAACCTTAGTAACGATGACAAATGTGATGTTGGTGATGGTGGTGGGAGTGGTAGTAAGAGTCGATGGTGGGCATAAGGAGTTCAAGATGGAGCTGGAGGTGATAAGAAAGGTGAGCCAGCATGGTAAGGTTGAAAGCATACTACTGGTTGCAAGGGGAGAAGCTACTCATCATTGACTTCGTTCCCTATGGGAATCTTGCCTCTAATCTCAAAGGTTCAAGTTAGTTACTTTACTTACTACTACTGCTAGTTGCTCTATGCTTTGAGGCATTGGCAAGGAGGCTATTGAGGGGGTGGTGGCCTCTAGAATGGCTCGAGGCTCTATACAGCAGGATCAATCAAGCTTAAGGGTGCTTATATATAATTTGTACGTGATGGCACAATGCATGAGGGAACTTAATATAGAGCTCATGTGGAGGAGTGGAGAGGGGGGTTTCTCAAGGAGGAGGGGAAAGAGAAGCTACAAGAGGGGGAGGTCAAAGGAAGGGAAGGGGAGGTTGGGGAAGCTACTCGCATGGGAGAGGTGGAGAGTGGAAGAGACTGGAGGAGGGGAAAGAAAGGTCGCTAGAGATGGGGAGGAGAGGTGGAGGAAGGGAAGGAAGAAAGGGAGAAGAGAGGGAGGGGGTCATTGGCCAAGGAGAAGAAAAACAAAATGATCTATATACAAAAATATCTTTATTTATTCACTCCATAGGGTTCATAAAGGGTATGCAAACAAGCAAAGGAATGTTTTCTGAGGCTATGTATATACACATCTTTTAAAAACTTTTCAGGTGTATATATGTGATTGTATCGTAATTTTGTATAATTGTTTGTCTATTTTTTGTTATTTTTTGAATTTTGATTTTGCATTATTACAAATTAGAAAATGATTTAATTTCTTTAATTTTAGATGTAGGAGAGACAATCATGAATCGGTGGAGTACTAGTAGAGCTTCCCCATCGAGGAGAAGACAATAGTATTGACGTCGGGTTCACAAAGCATGAAGAGCTTGTGTGCCTTTTTGAGGAAGCTTGCACGACACTTCGAGAAGGCAACTTGTTGCCTCGTCTTGCTCTCGATCCTCCTCAACTCCATCTTCCTCCTCCCCATTCTTAACACCTAATGGGAGCAGATCTAGAACAATACTAATAAAAACCAATGATATTGTGAATGTACATTGAGAATTAAGTTTAAATATCTAGAAGGATTGTGGAGGATTATGTAAGAATAGCAACAACCAAGGTTATTGGTTGGTGGGGCATTTCGAGGAATAGATTGCCCTATCTACTACCAAAAAGGATTAATGACATTCTATGGAGAAAGATGACTCCAAAGGTGAATAATATCCGATGTTGTTTGTTGCACATTATATCTATTTTTTATTCCTTGATCAATAAGATTTATGGCCATTGGAACTTCTAATGCCAAGAGGGAATGCTTTTCCTTTTTCTAGTGGTTGAGCTTAGACATATTTTGAGCACTCTGATTTCTTCAACTAAGAAGTGGTAAAATTGGGAAAGCCTATTAAGAAGTGTCTAGGAGCATTTCATTGATTAAAGAGATGAGAGGAGCAGTGCACATAAGAGGCAACCAACCCTAGCTTTTAATTAGAAAGCAAAGTCCAAGTATGGGCCTTTTGCAACTACCACTACTGTATTCTACGCTATTGGAGCTACTACTACAATTATCACTACCTTTGGGATACATTTTCTTCCATAGAGAACCCTACTTATTAAGGGATTTATTGAGATTGTATTATGTGTACTCATTCCAACTACTAGAGTCCTATAGTCTGACCGAGCAATTCATGTCATTTGTAGTGTATCAAACAAGAGGATCACTACCTCCTTGTGTCAGGATTAGGTCACTACCTCTGTGTCCAAGGATTGGATAATTTATGTCATTGCTTCCTTGGATATGTGTGTGGTAGCCTTTTCTTATACTCTCTCTCTCTCTATCTCTTCGATTAGTCATCTGTCACGACCCTAGCAGGCCACTACTATTATTCTACCATGAAAAGTGGATACGCCAAAAAGGGAATGATATGTCACCTACTGTGAGATCAAGTTATCTTGTTCCAGATAGTTGGCTAAGAAATGCATCTTTAAGTCAAGCTTTGATGCAACCCCTATTATTTTTAATGTGAGGTTATTTGAGTGAGTAGTCAGGATACCATTCAAGAAATTATAGCAGATTTCATAAAATAGCAATAAAATTTGTTCATACTTACATGTACATGACTTAGGCTTGGTTTTTGTGACAAGCATGACTATTGATAGGATAATATGACTATTCCCAATATGGTGAGGGTTTGACTTCTAAATATATTATCATGTTGAACACATTAGATGCTTGATTGTGGTTGGATATATATATATATTCAGATGATTGTTGATTGTCATTGTATTGGTTAGCAAGCAAGCTACACCAAGATATTGCAACTACAAATTGCTTAGCCAAGTAATTAGTGACCAACTTAAATACTTAGACAAAGGTAGAATCAAAATATAGGGATAAATAAACAAGCAAGTGTGAATTTTTGACCCTAAGAAAGTGCCACATGCAATTGAAACTTCTAAATGATCATTTCATGAGGGAGACAATTAGGATGAAGACATTTATCGTGTATATGCTTATCCATTCTCGGTTTGCTCCCTCATATAAGGCCCCTGACAATTAAAAAAAAATGATTGTTAGTTTATTAATGTATATTGTGATGAGAGCTTAGTTCTTTTTCTTTGCTTTTTTCTTTTATAACGTGGAAGGGCTATCTATTGAATCAAATCAATAAAGCACTAAGCTTAGACGTGAACTCAATAACCTAACCCAATTTGAGCTCATGTGCGAGCCTAGTTGTTCCTGAAAATGGCAAGCTTAAACTCGGACTTGGTTAGCCTTAAACCTCTACTAAGTTCAGTTGATTAGACGACTTTTATTAAAATGTATGTAGTATAGGTAAGACTCAATCATTAAGTTTGATGGTGGTAAAAAGTGAAGAATTACCAATTATAATATAATTTATTATAAGCATATTTTAAATATTATATATTATAAAATCACATTTATCTGATGCAACCAGGCGTACGGATATGAACCCACTCCGTTAAAATTGCATAGCGTGGACTGGAATTCATTACTGGCACTACTGCTATAAACAAGATTTTAATGATTTTACCACATCTTATAAATTAAATAACATATATTACATGTTATGTATTTTTTTTTGTATATTTGCTTGCTGCTTTGTCAAACTGGAGGAGTAATCTAGTTAGGCTTGGCTCCATAAAGTTATCGAGCTTAAATTTAAACTAAAGCTTCACTTGTCAAGTTGACCTCGCAAGCCCTCGTCGAGTTAAGATTATCAAACCCAAACTTTACAGGCCCAATGACATGGTACAAGGCGCAGCATCCACTTGTACCATTCTCCAATAAGATGGGGTTCAACTGGGCCCAATGGAAACGTCGGCAGTTGCTCTCAGCTGACCATACCAAGGTGGGTCAATGGGAGTTCGCTTTTTGTTCCATCGGGTTCGAACACGAAAGTGGAAATCGAGCAAGAAATGTACCCGCCTCCCATTCTACGTCCAAAAATAATGCCAATGCGTAGGCAGCGCGGTACTCGAAAGTAAACGTTGAAGTGCTTCGAAGAAATCAAATAGCTTCTTTGTTGGTGGAAGAGCCAACGACGTCGCGTTTGCTCGGACCATCAACGGTTCTATCGTCCCTTATCATTGGGTTTAATCCATGAAAAGCTTGATTCATTAAAAACCAATATTATCAAGACCGATAAACAACACTTTATGCTTTACGATTACGTACCTGGACGTTCTTTAATTTCGAATATCACTTTATACTCATTTTTCGTTTTGAGTTACTTTCGGTGTATCAAGTAACGTCGGTAACTTGAATGTGCTCTCCTTTCCCGTTGGACAAGGGACACAGCCGAAAACAAGAAGGAACAATCACATCTGTCACCAACAATACTTATTAAAGTTCTCTCGGATAAGAATAATGGGACTCAACTATGTAACACAGACGCTTCCTTCCAGACGCGTCTGGTCTGTTATGCCCTAGTGTTCTTGTTTGTCTATAACATAGCAAAAAGAAATACAGCATGGAGGATCATCTTGAATAGACACCCAACACATACTTACACTAGAAAATGGCCAACCTACTGTTGTTCATCATACCCATCCGTTTATATACCCGTTGGCTCCATTCGACGAGGTTCCCGAGTCCAATTGCGGGTGATGATATCTGCAGCCAAAGATAAACGGGACAAGCCACGATGAGATCATCAGATGGTTCCTAAAGCATAATTCACATAGAATTTCCAAATACGGGACCATCATTTGAGAATGTTAGACGATGTAGAACTTGATGGCCACGCATCACATTGCTCTTCCAACTGTTACGTCAAATTATGTTTTATTATTTGCGATGGGCTTATAATAAAGTATCAAAAGTTTGCCAGCGTTACCGATTCAAAAATTTCAAGATAATTGAAGATGCATGGCTCCGTGCCGGACCTCCCAACCAGATCCTTCCTTCTCCCATCCTGCCAACCTCTACCACTCCAACCAACCGAATTACTTTCTTCTTCTCCCAGTACTCTCCCTTGGACTATGGCTTGAAGTCACCCACGGTCTGCTTCCTCAACTACCACTCTTTAGCTCATGCTTGGATGTGGAGGTATTCGAGGGAACGGGAAGGAATTGAAAGGAAGGGGCGTTAAAACATCTTTGGTATAAAATGCTGGAAGGTGAGGGGAACGGGAGGTAATGGTGGGTATTGGAAAGGCAAATTAATTTGGAGAGGTCTCTTTCCCTCTCAGGTGGGAGACATGTTAGGAAGGACAGCAAAGGGGTGGATAACGTTTTTATTTTAAATGTCTCTTTTGCCCTCTCTTTAGTAAGCACTGTATGTTCTCGAGGGAATTCTAAAAGGTATATTATGGAAATTATACCAAAAACATGTAATATCAACTTCCTTTTCCTTTGCTTCTCTTATTTAAACAACAATTACATTGATCCTTCTCCTTGCCATTCCATTCCCTTGTTTCCTTTACTTCTCTTTCGCTCCTATCTGTTTCATGCAAACATACGCTGATTATCCAAGATAGAAACCAGGTTGCAATGGTGTTGGATTTTTCCAACTATCCTTACTCTCCCTCATCTTTGGCTCCAAGCCTACTGCTTGATCACTCAACCACTTTCTCTAGATCGTCTAGCATGTTAGAGTCGATTGAAATTTCACCTTCCTTGCATCAACAAACGTATGAAAGGATCCCCTTAACTTCTGTCAGATGTAAGAGACTCCATTTTAGCATCTTCTCCATCTTTTAAAAAAGGATTGAAAGCCATTAACTCTGTCAAGCAACTCTTGTAATAGAATGGCTTTTTCATTACAAGGTTTACCTCCTTAGAAGACACATAGCATATATCGGATGATGGGCTATTATTTTACTTAGGAGAACAAAGTCAAGTTTGAGAAGGAATTTATAGATAAGGTGACCATCTGGGCATGCTTCCCATATCTTCAGCCATTACAAACATTTGGCATTGATACCAATGTATTTAAGGATCCTCAATACTATTGCAGCACTATTGCCTTAAAAAACCATGAAGTGTTTTCACATTGTTGCATTGTGATCAAACACACAACTTCCTTTATTCGAGCTAGAGAAGTACCGAGAGAATTTTGATCTTAGCAAGATATTATTTTTGTTGAAATGAACTTAGATTAAATTATAGGAATTATGATGGACTATGTTCATCATGTTGGGTTTAAGTTGCTCAATTAACCCACTAATAACCTTATGATGAGGCTTGTAAGCTGACCCAAGTCTGAACACCTTATGTGTCTTATAATCAAGTGGTACTAATACTCATGTATGAGTACTGGTGCACTTGACTTACAGGCAAAAGTCCAGTACTTAAGGTGTATCGGTATTTATGACAAGTACCGGTACCTGATAAGTACTAGAAACTATCCAGTACTCAAGGTGTACCGGTACTTATGACAAGTACCGGTACCTGAAAGGTACTAGAATCTGTCCAGAACTCATCTGATCTTAGTAAGTACCGATACTCATCCTGAGTACCAGTATTACATGAGTACTAGCTCTGAGTTAATGAATCTGAACCACTTTGACAGTACCCATGATGTATCGGTACTAATGAACAGTACCGGTACACATGATGTACTAGACAAAGTTAGAGAAACATTGATCTTTGACCTGTGGTATACATGTAATGGTATTGATGAACAGAACCGATATTTGAAACCCACAGTCTCAGATCACTCAGAACTGAAGACTAATTCTGTAATCAATGAGTACCGGTACAAGTCGTAAGTACCGGTATTACAATGATACAATATTGAGTTCTGTATCCTTTGAGTACCGATACTCATGACAAGTACAGACACTCATCTACCATCATTACTGTTGTAGGTCATCCTGTAACCAATTAGTACTGGTACTGATAAATAGTACTGGTATTAGTTTCAGTTACATAAAAGTAATTTGGATTTCTAGAAGTTCAAGGGTCTAGCATTTAACCTAGGTTTATGTCATTCCTTGTAGACTTAATAAAACATGGTTTAGCATACAAGATACATATGAACATGTATAAAATATTGTTGAAAAAATTATTGCATAAGATAAGATGAGACATGGATTATACCTGTAGTACCAGCCATTGGGATCAAAGCAGAGACTATAGCTTTGAAGTAGGGTAGGTTAGAGATGGTCTTTTAACCTCTACACAACCTAAAACGGGGAGTACTTGATCTGATGACAGTCATCAATCCGAGATCTCTCTAAACTGCCTCTTTTCTCCTTCCTTTCTCTCTTTCTCTCTTGGAACTGATGGGGGGTGTTCTCTCAGAGAATGTGTGCATGTAGGTGTAGGGTTAGGGACCACAACCCTAAGATTAATTAGTAATCATCAATTAATTCATGGTAAACTTCTATTCAGCATATCATAGAATAGAAATTACTCCTATAGGTTTCTACACAATAATTCTATATCTTAATGATACATTAAAGTCCATTATAGCAATAATGCCTCAATTGATTACTTTTATATATAGGCTATAACAGACAGTCACAATGCACGTGTGATCCATATTACTAAATCAATGAAATTGACCCAACACATCAAACTCAGCAATAAGAAACTATGTTTGGACATTTAAAATGTAGAAGGTTATTATCCTATGACTAGATGCAAAAGTTGTATGTGTTTGGTGAAATTTTGAAGAAGAAATTACAAGCCTTAAAATCATATTACTTTGTTAGATTTTTTATTTGATTAATCCATCTCAGCCGATTCAAGTAGAATTAATTCTCTTGATTAGAACTAGTTTAGTCGAACCAACATAGTCCAAAACTCAATTGAGGTTTAATATTCATTAGAAGATCCAATTGTCCACTTCAAGATCTTAAGCAGGATTGTCTTGGCAAATAGGTCGCTGTAAGTTTAACTATTTAGAGAACAATTCTAGCCATTGAAAAAGATTGTCTTGGTTTGTGATTGATGCTAATTTATCTTATTGTAGTGCACATGACTGAAATTGTACTAGAGGGAGGGTGAATAGTGAATTTATAAAATATTGTATGACAAAAATTATAATCACAAAAAAAAGCACCAGATTTTTAGGTGAAAACCCAAAACGGGTGAAAACCACCACCTAAGTCAATCCCTTGACTTAGGATTTTCGATCACAAAGTGATCAATCCACTAACCACGCTACTTAAACGAAGGTAGTGTACCTCAATTACAAATCCCACCTCCGATCCCTAAATGGAGGCTTCTCCCTTCACAATGAAGAGACGGGGACCAGACAGGTTGAATACCCAAACTACAAAAGTAAGAATGAAACAACACCTATAGAGCACCCCAATAATTTGATGACTTCCTTATCTATTAAGCGTAAAGAGAACTCCCTGAGAATTTGCAAAATGAAGTGCACCGGGAGTGTGGGTTTGTCCTTTATTCAGAGTGTTGGCACAGCACAAGGGCAAAAGGAAGCTAAGAGTAGTGAGTAAGTGATTTTCTAAGAGAATTGAATCTTAAGAGGTATGTCTTGCCTAAAAGGGATTTGTAGTCTATTTATAGGTAAGTTTGGAACCTTCGAGAATGCTTGAGAGAGGTCTCCTAACCGTTGGAGGCAAATCCCAAGAGATTGGGACGAAATCCAACACAAATCAGGGTAATGATGAATCTAACAACAATATCAGATGTCTAATTTTAGGATCAGACATCTTGTAAGATGTCTGATTACAACTATGGTCGTCTGATACTATTAGCGAGGCTTTATTGGTTTCATTGGATCGAAATAGGGACGTCTGATATTTTCACATAAGACGTTTGATAAAAATATTAGATGTCTAATTATATGTGGATTCGTTCATGTTTTGACTATATCCAAGCAGGTTTTAGATTTTAAGAAACAGACGTCAGTATGGACGTCTGTAGGATTCCTTAGACGTCTGGAAACATAAAAAGGACTTGTCTTGGAAATCTAACAGTAGATCTTTGGCTCCTAATGAGATTCGCACAGAAATAAATGAGCAATGGTCCAAAGATAAACGTCTGGAGACATGTCCAGACGTCTAAAAATGTATTTTGACCGTTATTTTTAGAGAGAAGATGGGTGCTTGAGTGTAACGGTTGTTTTAAGGACATCCAGGCAAACTATTAGACGTTTGGATGAGGCTATGGACGTCTGATAGAAGGTTGCTTCAACTGATGCTTAAGAAGTCAGAATGCAAAGGTAATGCTATAGGTAATTAGACGTTTGAAACACTGATCAGACATCTTAAAGTTGAAAATCAGACGTCTAACAATTGTTATGGATGTCTAATTTGAATCTTAGTGTTAGGTTTTTGTTTCTAATTTATCCTAAGTGTAGAGAGCCTAAGTTAGTTATTTTTAAGTTATGTTTTGGGCTCTTTACAACATCCCTAGACTTAAATAAAATAAAGATTACAACCTTTGAAAGTTTACACAAAAGCCTATGACCTATGACAATACTCACGCTACGTAGTCTTCATGCTTTTAATCCTCCTACTTGGAAAACTCCATAAAACTTGCAATTGTGTTATTATAAAGAAAAATATGTTACGCTTATATTTTATCTTTTTTTCTTTACTTTGTAAAATCATCAAAATATTATTATGAGGGGTTGAACTAACAATCTCCCCCTTTTTGATGATTTTCAAAATATACCTGTAGGTTTTTATTTTCTCCCGCTGAAAGTTGTACTTAGTAATTTATATCTATTTTGATAAGATTTTTCGTAACTTTTTATGTCATTTCCTAAGTTCTTTCCTACGTTTTTCTCCCCCTTTTTGAATATCATGATGAAGGGTTCTGAAAGGGGTTGATACTTAAACTATAAGTGTTATGTAATGACATTTATAAAGCGGAGATCATTAATAAAATCTACATGCTAAAGTATAATAAAAATGGCAAAGCATTAAAGTAAACTAACTAGAAAAAGAATGTATGTGCCCTAAGTACAGACTAGTTATTGTTCCCAAAAAAATATTTAAGTATAGGGTCAAGGCCCCTTAATACAAGCCAACATGTAAAAACAGAAAGAAAGACAAACAAAAGAACTAAACTAGTCTTCTTGATCATGGCAGTAGCGGCAAGCGGGTCCTTGTCCCATCTGTAGATTGTGAATGTCAGAACGAAGTTCATCAATGTCGTGGCACATACTTCCATATAAGTGTACATCTCGCCGGTTCGTCGCAACAAGAAAGAGATGCCGGAGGAGAGGGAATCCGTGGCGGGATTCCATGCCTCATCAAAGCGGGAGAGAGGAGCTTCTATTTGAAGTGGACGTTCTTCATGGAGATCCGGAAAGGGTGGAAAGGGCTCTTCTTCAGCGGGCTCTTCGGCTGGCTCAAGATGCTCTCTAAGAATGTGCATCTTGGCAGCTGTGACCCGGTTGTAGTGCTCGATCTTTTTGTCAACTACCTGGTCATTGATGGAGATCCAATGACTTGCAAAAATTTTGGATAAAATGAACCCAAAAGGTAGAGATGCCCCATGGTCCTCATTCATAACATGAACAATGAGGCGGCAATAGTTGAAGGGAATGTGATGTATGGCCGCAAAAAGGAGCTCCTTGTGTTGGCGCGAGATATAGTTAAAACCTCCCGATTTATTTAGAAGGTCCCATCCAAAAATGCGAGAGAGTAATCGAGGAAGATGTTTGAGGTTCTTGCATGGTAAGGTGCCAAAATTTTCGACGTATTTTTCAGGTAGGACTAATTCTTGATTTATGACTTCTGAGTTATTGCCTTGGAATGTTATTGAAGTCATTTTCCTCATTAGGGATGGCAAAAAGGGCGTAAATAAAATTAGAGGTGATATGGATTTCACACCCAAATAAACGGGTATGTAATTCAAATTCATCGTTGCTATAGTCTTCAACGATGTTGGCGTAGAAAAGTCGGACAAGATTGAGAAACACACCAATAGTTCCAACGCCAGAATGGAACTGTCGATCAAAATAGTGGAAGAGATGAAGGGTTTCAAAATGTTCTCGAAGGTTTAGATGGGCAAAGTCATTCCATATAATGAATCGAGGACACTTGACCTTAGCATTTGCGAAGCGACAAAATCGCTATTTAGCGATGTCGCCATGCAGTTGGTCAGTGTTGAATGGCGGACGACTACACTATCAGAATTGGTTTTGAAAACCTGTCGTTGTAGCTCGAGTAGCAAAAAAATCCATTCAACAAATAAAATTTATACCGAAAAATCTGTAAAGAAATCCCGGATCGAACTCAGGGAGGCTACGTCGATCAAAATTCGCAATTATATTTTTTTGTGTTTTTATTTAAAGGGAGGAATAATCACAAGAAAATCAGTATAGACAAGAAGAGAGAGAGAGAACATTCACTTGATATTGCAAAATATTTTTACAACTAAGAAAGCGAGAAATGATTACACTAGAAAGCAATAAATTATTACAACTAGAAAGCAGGAAAAGTCTACTCTAGAAAGCAGTAAAAAGAATGGGAGAGAGAAGTTATCATCCTTGACGATCACTTGGAGGACGAGCCGAACGAAACGCCTGGAAGACGAGGAACGAAGCGGGAAGAAGGAGAATGGAGCAGGAAGGAGGACGAAGTAAGAGGAATGGAAACGAGGCAGCATGTCATCGTCGTCGCGGGATTCGCTTCCGAAGCGGGCGCGGAAACTTGATTTTAGCTCTTGAGGAGCATCCCAGGTGTGGGATAAGCTTCTCTTGAGCTTTGGAGAGGAAGAGAACAGAAGGAAGGGATGAGAAATCCGTATGATAGGGGTCTCATTTTATAGTTGCAAGGAGTGGGAGCATTTTGGACACTATAACTTAAAATACATTAATTCAGGACCTTTAGTGATGCATTTATCCATTACTAAAGGCCTGAACGTGATCGACGTGCGCGCAGCTCGCGCACCCCCTCACCTCCGCACCCTTCAACGCTCACGCACGTTCGTGCGCGCTCAGTCGTCCGATCAAGAGATTGGATGGCTTAAACTACCTACGCCCGTGCCGCGCGTCTGATTGCACGTGGGCGCTATTAATCAATCGGCGCCGTTGGATCTTCATCGCGCGGCTCCAATCGCACGCCTGCTCGCAGCGAATGCAGGCTCGAACACTCGCCATCCACCTCCGCAGCGCCTGAACAGCTGCGCTACGTGTGCGGTTGAGGCACGTAGATGAATTCACACACGGCCGATCTCGGCTGTGGGATCTTCATCCAACGGTCGAGATCAAGCATTGCTTGCGCATAGAGAAGAGGAGAGCGCTGGATGAGCGGTGGCGTGGCACGATCTCGGCCATTGGATGGGCATCCAACGGTTGAGATTTGTCGAGCGAGTGAAGAAGAGCTACGGCCGGTGTTGGGCGGCTATGATGGCGCCAAGTGGCGCCATCTAGGCCGTCCATCTTTTGAGTGTTGTAGATGGTGTCACAGGTATTGGATTGGACCGATTTTTTCGCTGTTAGGTTGCGATTGTCGATTCGAACCCATCCGTGCGGTCAGATTTGTCGTCTATGTTCCGAATTGACACCATCTTGGCCCTTGCTCTTTAGGGTTCCTCGGTCTCTATCTGGTGCTACGGATGTTCGATTAGGGCGATTTTGGAGTCATTAAACTCCAATAGTCACCCTGATCAGATTCGTATGGTTGGATCTTCGATCCGAGGCTCTGATAAAAAGTCACCCTGTCCCTGACCATAAAAAGGAGACAATTACTATACAATTTATACAACTTGATCTAAATGCTTGATTATGCATATTATGCACTATTTACAATGTATGATGCTAATGTGACATTAAGAACATGCATTAATAGACATTTTAGGTTAATCAGATGTATGCACATCACACCCCCATGCCTATCTTTTGCTAGTGCCTAGCAAAAACTACATGCTATTTATAAAAAAATCAGGTTGGATTACTTAGGAAAAAATCATTTTCAACATTAAGAAATTTCTACTTAGGATCTGAACTTTCAGAGACACAACAGCACCCAGGTATCTGCCAAAATGCGGACTGCCTCAAGCCCTTGCCTTATTCAAAGAAAAATCTCTTTTTCTTTTTTTCTAATTTTCTTGGATTTTTGAGTTTAGGGCTAAAGATTGGTTTTCTACGGCCACTTAACCCACCCAAGATTTGATGGGAACCCTAAGTTCTAAGCATCTTATTGTGAATGTGATAGACTCGTTCATCGGCAATTAAAACAGACTTCGGGTTTCTACGCCTTTAGGTGACCTTAAAAAGAGAGTTCTGCCTAAAGGTGTATCTTTACGACCGGTAGCTTTCTACTTACTTTTATTTTTATGGGGTCAACACAAGGGTGAGTCCAGTGTATATCTCCCCGACTTATTCTACTTCTCCGCTTCTTCCTAAGTGTTTTGGGAATTTTTAATGCATTTCTTGAGCTGGGTTCTAGACAATCGGTCGATGGGCTGTTACCACCGACAACTTACCAGCTATACTCGTGTGGCGAAGTGTGGCTTATTTCTTTTGTTTTCCTTTTTTGCTTTCTTTTCTCCTTTTTCTTTTTCTTTTTCTTTTCTTTTTGACTTTCTTTTTCTTTTTAAGCTGGTGGCTTCCCTGGTCTAAGATTTACCTAAAGGCAGCAAGAAGAGAGTGGTCTAGTGACTGGGCTCTGGACAACCTACCTATGGGCTGTTACCCACAATAACTTGTCAACCATATCTCCTTAGAAGGTTCATTAGCTACCCAATTTCCATTAAAACTGCCGAACAACGAGATCAGTGACAAGATAGTGTGTAGATGCTTAGACTTAAAGTTCCCTCAAATCAGAGGGCGGGTTGATAAGTTATGTACTTATCACCCAAACTTATTTAATCAAATTAAAATAGAATTCAGGATGGCGAGGACTCGAAAAAGAAATCTACATTTTAGTGGATACCCGGGCTGATTAAACCCAAAGACCTGAAGGGTCTTAGTGTTCAGATTATATTGTAATATTTCCTAAAATTGAAAAGTCCTAATGTCCAAGTATTCCTCCCTAATTCAATTTTTTTTTATGTATATATAAGAAGAGAAATAGAATTTACAAGAATGTCACAGAGTTGACAAAATGATTTAGAAATGAATCCACCCCCCATGCCTAGCTAATGCAATGTCCACATTGAGAATAAAAGACATGAAAGGAAGGGTAGAGTACGGAAGATATCACTTGAATATGAAGCTCGGGTCAACTCTGAGTCTGACAGTACAGCTGCTGAGTTTAGTGCCGTCAACTAGGCGAAGTCCAACCAAAGAAGTCACAACATGGCTAGAGTAACCATGTCTGAGACGGGTTCTGGAATAGTACGGTCAATAACCGACTTCAGACGTTGATCGTTGACTTTGAATGAATAACCCATCTTCGATTCAGAGATCTGAACAGCTTTGTTTGGAAATATCTAGTCGATAATGAACGGACTGTTCCATTTCGACCTAAGTTTGCCAGGAAAGAGCTTAAGTCGAGAATCGAATAGCCAAACCTTCTGGTTCGGCTCAAAGCTCTTGCGGGAAATCAATGAGTCATGTAAAGCTTTGGTCCGAGTCTTGTAGATCTTGGCATTCTCATACGCATCATTTCTAAGCTCTTCCAACTCAGATAGTTGGAGTTTTCTAGTCTTCCCGGCTAAACTCAGATCTAGATTACACTGCTTGATTGCCCAGATTGCCCTATGTTCAATTTCTATGGGTAAATGGCACGCCTTTCCATACATCAGACAAAATGGAGACATGCCGATGGGTGTTTTATACGCCGTATGGTAGGCCCAAAGAGCGTCCTCAAGCTTTTGAGTCCAATCTTTGTGATCAGGCCTAACTGTTTTCTGCAGAATATTTTTGATCTCCCGATTGAAGATCTCAGCCTGTCCATTCGTTTGGGGATGGTAAGGTGTGGAGATTCGGTGATTAACCTCGTATTTTGCCAGCAAATTACAAAACTGGGCATTAGTGAAATGAGTGCCACCATCGCTGATGATGGCCCTCGGAAGCCCAAACCTGCTGAAGATGTTCTTCTTGACAAAATCGATGACCACCTTATGGTCATTGGTTCGGGTGGGAATCGCCTCGATCCATTTGGACACGTAATCAACAGCGACGAGAATGTACTGATGTCCAAATGAATGGAGGAAGGGTCCCATGAAATCGATGCCCCAAACGTCAGGAAGAATCGGGTTTAGAGGCATCATATCTCTCTTAGTTATGCTCCCAAGTGCCTGGCATCGGGAATACGACCTCAAGAATTCCTGGGCATCCTTGAATAAAGACGACCAATAGAATCTAAATTGCAAAATTTTTGCAGCCGTCTTTTTCCCGGATAAGTGTCCAGCACACACAGATGCATGGCAGAACTCGAGTATACTGTTGAATTCCTTCTCCGGAATGCATCGACGAATAATTTGATCAGAGTCTATGCGGTACAGTTCAGGGTCCTCCCAGAAGTAATATTTGGCTTCAGATTTGAGTCTATCTCATTGTTGCTTGGTCCAATCCTGGGAGATTTGACCAACAACCAAATAATTAACGATGTCAGCAAACCACGGGGTTTGGACACCTGAAATTGTTAGAATGGTTTCGTCTGGAAAAGTATCAACAATCAGAATGTCCGGAGAGAAGAATCACTCAGAAGTCTCGAGAGATGATCTGCCACCACATTCTATACCCTGGATTTATCCTTGATTTCAAGATCAAATTCTTTAAGCAGAAGAATCCAACAAATAATCCGAGGTTTGGCATCCTTTTTGGCCAAGAGATGTCTCAAGGATGAGTGGTCGGTATATATGATGACGTGAGACCCTAAGAAATAAGCCATGAATTTCTCTAAAGCAAATACTACAACTAGTAATTCTTTCTCAGTAATAGTGTAATTCCTCTGGGCCTCATCCAAAGTTTTACTAGCATAGTAGATAATAGGGGGCTTCCTATCAACTTTCTGACCCAAAATAGCCCCGACCGCGTAATCAGAAGTGTCGGTCATGATGCCAAAAAGGGTTGTCTGAACCGGTTGTTGCAACATCGGAGCACAAGTGACTGTTGTTTTAAGAAAATTAAATGCCTTATGGCATGATTCGTCAAAATCAAACGGCGTTTCTTTGGCGAGAAGATTGCTAGGAGGATGAGCAACCTTTGAAAAGTCCTTGATGAATCTCCTGTAGAATCCCACATGACCAAGAAATGAACGAATTTGTTTAATAGATATGGGAGGAGGAAGTTTGGCGATAGCATCAACCTTAGCTTTATCCACTTCGATTCCCCGTTCAGAGATTACATGACCTAAGACGGGGCCTTCTTGTGTCATGAAATGACTCTTTTCCCAACTAAGGACCAGTCTTGTTTCGATGCATTGTTTAAGAATCATTTCAAGATTAGCTAAACAAGAGTCAAACGATTCTCCAAAAACAGAGAAATCGTCCATGAAGACTTCCATAAACTCTCCCACCATGTCAGAGAATATGGCCAGCATATACCTTTGAAAAGTCGTAGGTGCATTGCATACGTCGAATGGCATCCTACAAAAAGCAAAGGTTCCATAGGGACAGGTGAAAGTCATTTTTTTTTTATCCTTGGGATGGATAGGAACTTGATTGTATCCCGAGTAACCACCAAGGAAACAGAAGTACTTCTGCATGGCTAATCTTTTCAAGATTTGATCAACGAAAGGCAGAGGGAAATGATCTTTTTTCGTGATAATGTTCAGCTTCCTGTAATCGATACAAACCCTCCAAGAGGAGGCTGAACGAGCTGTGACAGATTCTCCTTTCTCATTAGTCACAACGGTAATCTCGGCTTTCTTAGGAACAATCTGTACTGGACTTACTCAAGGACTATCAGAGATCGGATAAATGATTCCTTCATCGAGCCACTTAATAATCTCCTTCTTGATCACTTCTCGCATATTTGGATTTAATCTCCTCTACATCTTGCGAGAAGGGCGGGATCCATTTTCCAAACATATTCTGTGATTGCAATAAGATGGCTCAATCCCCTTAAGGTCATGAATGGTCCAACAAATTGCCTCCTTGTGTTCCTTCAGGACCTTAATTAGTTTAATCTCCTGCTCCTTTGTTAATTTAGCACCAATAATTACAGGGAGAGTCTTATGTGGTGATAAAAACTGATATTTCAGATTCTCAAGTAATGGTTTCAGTTTAAGTTGGGGTGGGTTGATGATTGAAGGTAAGGAAGATACTGATGAGAACTCATCAAGAGGAAGAGGTTGAGAGTGAACAAAATCAATAACCTCTTCAGAAGATGGTAGGTCTGCCATAGAGGGTTGCAGGTCCAATTCGTCATCAAAGGAGGATCTTTCAAATGCAGAAACCATCATACAAGTCTCAATATTCATAGTATTATCCTCAAGTTCCTCAATAAATCTACAATCCTCGAATTTATTAATCGCCTTAAAAATATCCAATTTCATTCTTTGATCCCCAAAGGTAATTTCCATGCTACCGCTTTCACAGTTAATGTTGGCCTTGGCGGTAGCCAGGAATGGATGCCCCAAAATGATGGGCGTGTTCCTTAGATTTTCAGGTACATCCATGTCAAGGACAAGGAAATCTACAGGAAAATAGAAATCCTTAACCTTAACAATAACATCTTCAATAACACCTCGCGGATTTGTGACCGAACGATCTGCTAACTGTAGCGTTATTGAAGTCGACCGAAGTTCACCTAATCCGAACTTCTCATAAAGAGAAGTCAGAATTAGGTTGATGGATGCACCCAGATCTAGCAGTGCTCTATCAAAAGTATAATCTCCGATGACACAAGAAATCAAGGGAGCACCTGGATCTTTCTTTTTTTGAGAGAGGTGGTGCAGGATAACAGAACTAGCCTGCTCGAAGAGTACCACCTTCCTCGGAACAGATTCTCTCTACTTACGCTTCTATGTACATAAATCCTTTACAAATTTTGCGTAAGCCGGTATATGCTTGATAGCGTCGAGGAGCGGGATATTGATCTCGACACTCTTGAAAATATTTAGAAACTCCTCATTACTATCAACAACCTTCTTCTTCCTTAATCTGATCAAGGCCTCAGGAAAAGGAACATGAGTCAGATCTTTGGAATTAGGTTCCTGAGCCTTGATTTCTTCTCCAGAGTTCTCCTTTCTCTCCTCAGGTTCTTCAGGATTCGGTAAATCAGAACAGTGTGGTTGTGAATTCTGAGTTTGTTTACCACTCCTCAAGGTAACAGAATTTGCGAATGCATACAAGTTTGGGTCTTGGGGAGGGTTAGAAAAGATTAGAGAGGCTTCATTAGCAAAAAATCGTTGATTTATGGAAGAAGAAGAGGGACCCTACTCAACCACCTGAGCATGTGTGTGTGGGTCCCTCTGATTCCCATACCCATGGGCTTGATTGTTCGGATTCAGGATATTTCGTGGGTTGGGTACGGGTTGAGATGGTAGAGATCCAGGTTGACGAGAATTAGCTATAAGCCCGATTTGCAAGTTGTCCAACGAGATTTTTATTTGCTGCATGAGCTAGAGCATAGATCCTTTTATCTCTACCATTTGTCGGTTCAAATCAGCTTTCCCTATGAGTTGATGGGCATTCTAAGCTGGCTAATTGATCTGATTTGGGGGCAACCGAGTATAAACATGACCCTGACCCATTGGTCGTTGTGAAGCATAGTTGCTGGGTTGGAATTGGGTCTGCTGCCCTGGGTTTTTCCAGGAGAAGTTAGGGTGGTTTCTCTAACTTGGATTATAAGCATTAAAGTAAGAGTTGGATCTAACATTCTCCTGTACAGCACAAACATCCTTATAGGGTGAGGATGGAGAGAAAGAAAAGGAAGGATCAGAGAAACTGGGATAAAAGGCCCCAGTTTGGAACCCGTGGGGTTCCGAATAATGCTAGCTTGCAGGTTGAGCCGTATCAAGTTGATTCACGAACTCCCATCCAGATAAAGCTCGCGATGAATGGAATCCCGAATTCTGGGATTGAGTGGATTGAGAGTTGTCCATTGAGTTTTCAGTCATTCACTTCTCCATTCTCTTAGCAACCAAGTCTACCTTATCAAGTTTATTACAAATCAATTCCATATCGAATGAATGAGAATTGTGGACTTCATTAACATTCGATCTGGGTTGCTGGGATTAGTTAAAAGTATCTATGAAGGCATGATTGATCGAATTATCGCTCATCTCCTCAAACAAATCATGCGTGCTATCTGCGTCTTTGTTGAGGAAATTGCCTCTGTAAGAAGCGTCCACGTGATTTCTGAGTTGCTCATTTAACCCATTGTAGAAAATCTGCACGAGTTGCCATTTCGGCACCTCGTGGTGTGGACACCTCCACAATATGTTATGGAATCGCTCCCAGGAAACATGAAACTGCTTCCCTGACCGCTGGGTAAAGGTAGTAATTGCCTGTCTCAAAGCATTGGTACGTCCGACAAGGAAGAATTTCTTCAGAAAGGTCGATTTCAACTTATTCCAAGTTGCAATTGATCTTCCTATAGTCCTGTACCAATGAGTGGCTTTATCCCTAAGAGAGTGGGGGAAGAGCCTCATGATCATTTGCTCCTCATTCACGTTTCGCACCTTGGTGGTCTAGACCAAAGTGGTCAAATCCTCCAAGTGTTGAAATGGGTTTTCAGAGCCAAGCCAATGGAAATGTTTGATCAGGCTTAACACCTAGGGCTTGATTTCTACGTCTCCAGCAGGAATCTGGATGCTAAGACGTTCCTCGTAATTTGGAGGATCATAAAAATCTTTGAAGGGCTGAGTGTCCTACATTCTCTGGAACAATTCTTGCATTCTCTGCATTTGTTCCAGCTGCCTTCAAAATACTTCCTGTAGATCCTGCGGCAGAGGAGGCTGTTGATCGGCCATGGGATCAATTTGGCCAAAATCCAATCTACGCCTCCTGGAATACTCTAGTGGTCCTTCCAATCGGGGATTCAATGATCTTCCCAGATGAACTAGGAAAAGGTTGGTAGGACTGGGGATAAGAACCCTGCAGTACAACAAAACAAGCTTGTCCTAAGGATCTACACACTTTCAGAACCCGCCTTAAGATTATAAATGATTTACTCGACTTGTGTCTGCTCAATCCAACTAGTTAGAAGGAGGGATTGGGGAGAAGGTTCTTCCTTCAGCTTGCGGCTCCAGCTCCTAGTGTACCCCCCAGCCATGGTCGTTTGACGCTACTCCCCTAACTAAACATCAGATTGATCAATACAAGCAGATTAATCGTAAAAAATCTCAGACTAGGCCCCAAAGAGCAAATCACTCCTTAAGGCCAATGTCTACTCGATTTTATTTAGGCCTGGGATTGTAGTGCTTATGGAATGTGGTGGGCCCTTAAAATGGGTTGTGCCCTTAATGATCCATTGAGTATGTGTAAGTGCGTGCACAACCAGGATTTTCAAGCAAGATTATTTGTGATGAGTAGATTTTAATGTTCAAATCTTGCTTAAGTAGCTTTTAGGGTTTAGAATTAGGTTGAATTGAATCAAATTTGAGGCAAACCAGGTTTTCAAGCATGAGTGAAGATTACTTTCCTTTTAAAATCAGAAATAAAGTGGAGTGCCTGAAACGAACCTAGATTGAAAACCCTAAGAGGAAGCTACTTGGTGAGTTGATTTTATGTTGAGTGGTGCGGCCTAAACAACTTAAACAATTGGCCACAATTGCACCACTGAATTAGGCACACAAAAATGATTAACCTAGAATGATTTCTACTCTTTTATGTGTTGATTTGTGTGTACCGGTTCCACAGATCAGAATCTGGTTGAGTAGAAGAAAATCAATTAGGTTAAGTGCCTTGAATGTGGGTGTGTTGTGTGTATGTTGAATTACCTCACAAAAATATTTTTTTATTTTTTTTTATATATGCGAGGGTGAATGTGAGTGGAAATCCAAACAACCAAATTAATCGTAGGATTTATGCAAACACCTAGGTTAATTGGAATTTGAATTTAATGTGATGAAATGAAATCTATGGAGAGGGGAAAAATGGGGAGCACTTACAGTCGTCTTCAACTGCACTTTACTTCGATCTACCGCTTGACGATTCCCTAATAGAGGTATCTGTAAAACAATAGACATGAGAGAAAGCAAGTTAGACGACAGTAAAGTGCGTGGAATGCAAAAAGAAGATCGGAAAATCATTACCTCCCCGGCAATGGGGCTAAAATGTTGAATGGCAGACGACTACGCTATCGGAATTGGTTATGAAAATCTGTCGTTGTAGTTTGAGTAACAAAGAAATACGTTCAACAAATAAAATTTATACCGAAAAATCTGTAAATAAATCCCAGGTCGAGCTTAGGGAGGCTACGTCGATCAAAATTCACAATTATATTTTTTTGTGTTTTTGTTTAAAAGGCGGAATAATCACAAGGAAATCAGTATAGACAAGAAGGGAGAGAGATAGAGAACATTCACTTGATATTGAAAAATATTTTTACAACTAAGAAAGCGAGCAATGATTACACTATAAAGCGATAAATTATTACAACTAAAAAGCAGGAAAAGTCTTCTCTAGAAAGCAGTAAGAAGAATGGGAGAGAGAAGTTATCCTCCTCGACGATTGCTTGGAGGACGAGCCGGACGAGACAACGCCTTGAAGATGAGGAACGGAGCGGGAAAGAGGACGAAGCAGGAGGAACGGGAACGAGGCAGCACGTCATCGTCGTCGTGGGAAAAGGTCGGAGTATCCCGGGTGTGGGATACTCCACTTTCGGAACGGGGGTGAAAACTTGGTTTTAGCAATTGAGGAGTATCCCGGGTGTGGGACAAGCTTCTCTTGAGCTTTGGAGAGGGAGAAAAGAGAAGAGATGAGAAATCCATATGGTAGGGGTCTCATTTTATAGTTGCAAGGAGTGGGGGCATTTTGGACATTACAACTTAAAAAAATTAATTCAGCACCTTTAGTGACGGATTTATCTGTCACTAAAGGCCTGAACATGGACGACGTGAGCGCCGCTCGCGTGCCCCCTCACCTCCGTGCCCTTCAACGCTCGTGCACATTCGTGCGTGCTCAGTCGTTCAATCAAGAGATCGGACGACTTGAACTGCCTATGCCCGCGCTGCACGCCTGCGTGTGATCGCGCGTAAGCGTCGCGTGTCTGATTGCGTGTGGGTGCTATTGATCAATCGGCACCATTGGATCTTCATCGCGTGACTCCAATCGCGTGCCTGCTCGTAGCGAATGCGGGCTGTAACGTGCGCCATCCACCTCCGCAACACCTTAACCGCTGCGCTATGCGTACGGTTGAGATGCGTAGAAGAATTCGCGCACGGCCGATCTCGGCCGTTGGATCTTCATCCGACGGTCGAGATCAAGTGTTGCTTACGCCTTCAGAAGAGGAGAGCACTGGATGAGCGGTGGTGTGGCGTGATCTCAGTCATTGGATGGGCATCCAATGGCTGAGATTTGTTGAGTTTGTGAAGAAGAAGAGTTGTGGCCGATGTTAGGTGGCTATGATGGCACCACGTGGGGCTATCTAGGCCGTCCATCTTCTGAGTGTTTTAGATGGTGCTACGGGTGTCGGATTGGATCAATTTTCATGCCGTTAGGCTGCGATCGTCGATCCGAACCCATCCGTGCAGTCAGATTTGTCGTCTAAGGTGCAGATGAACACCATCTTGGTCCTTACTCTTTAGGGTTCCTCGATCTCTATCTGGTGCTACGGATGTCCGATTAAGGCGATCGTAGAGTCGTTGAACTTCAATCGTCGCCCTGATTAGATCCGTACAATTGGATCTTCGATCCAAGGCCCCAATAAAAAGTCGCCCTGTCCCTGACCATAAAAAGGAGACAATTACTATACAATTTATACAACTTGATCTAAATGTATGATTATGCGTGTTATGCACTATTTACAATGTATGATGCTAATGTGACACTAAGAACATGCATTTATAGATATTTTAGGTTAATCAGATGTATGCACATCAGTCAACCAAATAGGTGGAAGAGGAGGTGGAAGAGCCCTCGGTTTGCTTCCGACGGGGAGGCATTTGGGGTGGTTTGGGTGGTTGGGTTTTGGAAGGGAGGGGTTTGGTGTTATAGGATAAAACAACTGCAAAGACAATCCCACACCAGTCATTCAACCAATAATGCCATACATGCATACAACATTGATACCAAAAAAAATTGTGTGGCAGTATGCCTTGAGGCAATACAACCTGCCATGATGTTGTGGCAATATACCTTTGAATTCAAGCCATTAAGATGTTGGCTTGAATCACTTGAGGTAATACCCTTGCCATTATCAACTAAAAAGATACACATTTATGCTACATAAAAAAATGAGTTCCGAGCTATAGGTTTTAGTTCCTAGGGCAAAAATAAGCTAGATAGAAGAGGAAATCGAGTTGTTCATCAAAAAGAAGAGAGAAGTTGAGTGCTTTGAAGAGACTTGAGCAAAACCGTGGAGATGCCCTAAGGGTTTGAGAAGTTATACCCACGGAGGAGGGTCTCTAAACTCGCGGAGGAGTGGGGGCACGCGCGGAGGAGAGCAGTTGTGCCGCTAGTGATCGAGGAGGCAGAGCGGTTGTTAAGACCCCAGCATCAAACGTCTTTTAAGACGTATGGGAGTTGGTCTAGACGTCTGGAAGCCTTCCCAGACGTCTGGAAATTAATTTTTGCAGCGTAAGATTTCGCGTCTGCGCGCGCGCAGACTGACCCGCCACCCTCTTTTCTTCTCTCTCTCCTCCCCGTCCTGCAGGCACAGCTTTCTTCCTCTCTCTCTCTCCCCACGGCGCCTTCAAATACCTGCCCCTCTCCTCTCCCTCACCATCACTCCACCGTCTTCTTCTTCTTCTTCCCGTTAGCGTGAGTGAGAGGGCGAGGGCAGTAGCTGCTACCGTGTGTGCACGGGGAGGAGTTGCAACGAGAGGGAGAAGAGTTAGAGCACGAGAGTGCGAGCTCGCCGGAGCAGCTAAGGCCGGCCGGCGGGCGCACAGCGGGAGCGTGGCTGGGGAGGTGCTGCTGCAGCTCGAGTAGCAGGCGAGCGCGGCGCGGCACGGCCGTGCGTAACAGGCGAAGGGCGAGGAAGTCCTGATTCTGGGAAAATTTTCCTAGAATCAGATGTCTGGACTTACGTCCATACGACGCGGGAGACATCTAGAGGAAGATCCAGACGTCTGAAAGGTACGATATTTCATTTTCTCTTCCTTTCGAGTGTACTGCCATGCAGGCCGTTCCGCCGAAGGGTTATGCCTCATTTTCGTGTTGAGGACAGTTGCGTACGCGTGCAGGTTTCGTTCGGGAAGACGTAAGGGCATGCCCTCCCGCACAGATCGGACATCTGGGCCCAGCACCAGATGGCGGAGAGGGTCTCCAGACGCCCGGAGTGACAGTCGGACGTCTGGAACTAAGTCCAGATGGCTCAGCGGGATTCTAGACGTCTGAAAAACCGCACAAAAACAAGGTATGACCTAAACCATCGTTTAAGACGTCTGGAAGATGTTCCAGATGTCTGATGTGGGGCAGACTTGTCGTTTTTGACCCGTTTAGGGTCCATTCGAAGTCCGTTTTCCGCGTTTCAAGTTTTGTTCTTCTCAGAATTAGTTCCTCTACTTGTTTACAGTACTTGTATCATGTTCTGAGTAGTTCCTTATGTTTGATCCTTGTGTTAGGACCCCATTTCGTTGTGGCTTTGGGGGTTGCGGAGGTGCGCGGACCTGCTGATCACGCCCCCAGTACTCCCGATTTTGCGGGTAGAGTGGCTCCCTTTAATTGTTTATCAACAATTATGCGCTTGTGAGATAATTAATAGATTCTAAGGTATGTCATGTATCTTAGGGCTGGAAAACTAGATTGAATGATAGATCCTAGGGTATGGCATGAATCCTAGGACTGGAAAACTAGATTGAATGATAGATCCTATGGCGTGCATGAATCCTAAAAACAAAAACACCAAAACGAATGTCGTGAATATATAAATTGCAGTCTTGAAAAAGTAGAAAGAAAAACGATAATTGCCTGTAATTGGATAATAGTTGCTTGTTTATGAAGGGGCAAGACCCCTGTTTGGTTACTGTGGAGGGGCTGGACCCTTGTTACTGAGAGAGCTCTACCCTATACTGGTTCCGTGCTGTGCTTTAGGGCGCACTTGTTAACGGAAACGACTGACCGCGTGTCAGTACGGGGTAGCTACCCGTGCGGTTATCGCGCGTGTCGTAGTCATCGTTACGTCTGTCAGTGACCTTGGGGTGGTTGACTGAGGGTAGGACCATCACGGGGGACTCTTCGGGCCAGGAGAGCACCACGTGCTACTTCTACTTTTCGAAAAAGACTGCAATCAAGATCGTTCCCACGAGGAACATTCGAGATCAAGAGAAAGATATGAGGAATAATTCAAGAATGAGTAAATGAAAAAATAAAGAAAGAGAAAAAAATAACAGCTACTTGTCTACCTTACTATTTTTCTTAGCTTTTGGTAGCCACTCTACTCAACGTTTCGCTGACGTGTCACCTTTGTCAACTTTTCAGGACCAAGTGTTGAGCAGCCAGAGCCGGTGGCTGCAGAGGGTGATGGGCCTAGTAGAGTCCAGTAGTTTTACTTGTGTTGTACCTACTATACAGTTTCTTGTGTTGTAGTGATATTTTTTGTTACCACTGTACTCTTTTATTGTAAGCATCATGTTTATGTACCTGTTTAATTCTCTACTGTTGTGGTGGTGTGTACTGTAGTAGTTCTTTTCTTTACTGCTGTACTTTTGTTACTGCTAGTCATATACATGGTGAATGTGGATTATTTTACTACTCTTTTGGTTACTTTCTCGTTGGACGACTGGGTCTTGGGATCAGTCGAGTCGGTCCGATTCTCGTGTCTCGTAGATATTCGGGAATCGGGTCGTAACAAGATGGTATCAGAGCACGGTTGTCCCGAGAAGTGAACCAACTAGTTGGAAAATAACCAATTCACGTGTTGTAACTAGAGTAGCTACCACAACGTATCTTTTGACATCTGTTCTTAGACTTCTCCGCTAGATATCGATTCGTATTGACGCCTTTTTCTGTTCCGCGTTCGCGTCTCCTTACAGGAGATGCTTTGACGAGGAGGTAGCGAGGCGGGTCGCGGGTGCGGCCGAGGACGAGATCGGAGGGGTGGGCGTGTTGAGGTCGACGCCTCAGTGGACCAGCCATTGCTCCCGGGCATTCAGGCCCAGGACCTCGCCCAACTGATACGGGACATCATGCGAGAGGAGCTCCACCCGCCGCCACAAGCGCCTCTCCTTGGGGCTGCGGAGGGGGAGTCCTCTGTGGGACCACGCGACGAACATGGTGCTGGACGCGAAGGAGGGGACCTCCACCACCCTCACCTTCCTCCGACACTTCCGAGCATGAGGCTTCTTTACCTGGAGGTGCACCAACATCTCCACTTCAACGCTACTTTGAGCTTTTCAGACAGTTTCGGAAGCTGAAGCCCCCCTCCTTCAAGGGGGATGAGGACCCGACCGAGGTGGAGGACTGGCTCAAGCAGATCGAGAAGGTTTTTGACACCCTTTGCCCTCCGGTGGAGTGCCGCGTGGCCTTTGCCACGTACCAGTTGGAGAGCGCGGCATACAGGTGGTGGAGGGAGGTCAGGGGACAGGAGAGGGACGAGCCGACCTGGGACTGGTTCGTCACCCTCTTCTGCGAGCAGTACTTTCCCCAGACGTGGCAGGATCAGAGGAGGTGGGAGTTCCACACGCTCTGCCAGGGGACGATGACCGTGAGTGCGTACCGCACACGTTTCCTAGAGTTGTCTCGCTTTGCAGCGACAGCAGTGGCCACTGAGGAGCGCCTTTGGAGGTTCACCGAGGGGCTCCGGCCTGTGATTCGGGGGTATGTCAAACCCCTGAAGCTGCCTACATTCTCGAGGGTGGTGGAGGCAGCTATGACATACGAAGAGACTAACCCGTCCTCCCGAGATACTGACAGCGGGTGGAAGAGGCCCTATCAGCCAGACTTCTCACAGGGCCAACGAGAGAGGAGACACGTGGGACCCGCAGGAGAGCCGTCACGTTTTGCAAGGCCATTAGTGCCCTTTAGGGGCCCTCGATAGGGGCCAGCTGCTAGCACCGGACCCCCGCCCAGCCGACAGCAGGGACCCACTGAGGGCGGGAGTCGAGTCCCCCTTTGTTACCAGTGTGGCCAGCTAGGCCACATCAGGAGGGACTGCCCGTCTAGGGCAGGAAGTCAGCAGATGCTTCCTGCGCCGAGCACTGGAGGGCGAGCAGGAGGCCGTAGTTTCCAAGCGCAAGAAAGAGGATAGCAGTCACGGGGAGGGTACCGGCCAGCAGCTACCCGTCCGATGCAGAGTGTGGCTGCTTCGTCCGCACCTAGGGCTGAGGGGCGTATCATCGCCCTGACACACAGGGATGCCGGAGCTTCAGGATCAGTAGTGGCAGGTATGGTTTTAGTTTCCGGCAGACTTGTTTACACGCTTTTCGATTCCGGCGCTATTCACTCATTTGTCGCTGCTAGTTTCACGGTTAGTTTGGGGCAAGACTTTATGCTGTTGAAGATTCGTTCGTGATCAGAGGTCCGAGTGGTCAGCTGTTTGTAGCTAAGGAGGTATATATAGGTTGCGAGGTCAGTGTTGGGGGACACAGTCTTCTCGTTGATCTGATTATGATACAGATGGAGGGCTTTTGCGTAATTCTAGGGATGCATTGGCTGTCCGCTTACCACGCTTTGGTGGACTGCTTTGAGAGAGATCGTCTTCTCCATACTGGAGTTGCCTTCTTTCGAGTTCCACGGGCAGCCAGTGGACGGAGGCTTTAGGTGCATTTCAGCACTTTGAGCGGTGAGACTTTTGAGCCAGGGGTGTGAGGGCTTCCTAGCTTGTGTGGTGGCAGAGCCCAGCCCTGTGGCAGACTTCCAGAGTATCCCGGTGGTCAGAGAGTACCCCGACGTGTTCCTAGACGAGTTGTCAGGACTATCGCCCGAGAATGATATAGAGTTTGAGATCTCACTGGTACCGAGGACCAGCCCCATCTCCACAGCACCGTACAGGATGGCACCACTTGAGCTGTGAGAGCTCAAGTCTCAGTATCTTTTGGAGAAGGGCTTTGTAAGGCCTAGTGCGTCTCCCTAGGGAGCCCCGATACTATTTGTAAAGAAGGATGGTACCCTACGCCTTTGTGTAGACTACCGACAGCTGAATAGGGTCACCATCAAGAACAGGTATCCGCTGCCAAGGATTGATACTTATTTGATTAGCTACGAGGTGCCACGGTATTCTCCAAGATCGACTTGAGGTCTGGATAGCACCAGTTGAGGATCAAGGAGGCAGACGTCTCCAAGACAGCTTTCCGCACCCGGTACGGACACTACGAGTTTCTGGTCATGCCATGTGGACTGACCAATGCCCCCGCTGCCTTCATGGATTTGATGAACCGGGTGTTTAGACCGTACTTGGACCAGTTCGTGGTAGTATTCATTGATGATGTGCTCATCTATTCTCAAGATCAGACGCAGCACAGACAGCACTTGTGGATGGTTTTGGACACACTGAGACGACGTAGGCTGTACGCCGAATACAGAAAGTGCAAGTTCTGGTTGAGGGAGGTGACCTTAGGTCATGTGATCTCTGGGGATGGCTTGGCTGTGGACCCAGCCAAGGTCGAGGCAGTGCTCAGGTGGGAGAGACTGCGTACAGTCACTGAAATTCGCAATTTCTTGGGACTGGCAGGCTATTACAGGCGGTTTATCAGGAGTTTCTCACGGATTACACGTCCTATGACACAGCTGATCCGGAAGGACGTGCCCTTTACTTGACAGACGCATGTGAGGCGTGTTTTCAGAAGCTGAAGGAGAAGCTGACTTTGGCTCCCATGCTTACCATCCCTGACAGTAGTGGCGAGTTCGTTGTGTACACGGACGCCTCTTTGCAGGGGTAAGGGGGTGTGCTCATGTAGAGGGGTCACGTTGTCGCTTACGCTTCACGGCAACTGAAGCCCCATGAGCATAGCTACCCTACCCACGATCTGGAGCTGGCAGCTGTCGTCTTCGCGCTGAAGACCTGGAGGCACTACTTTTACGGTGAGACCTTTGAGATTTTCACAGATCACAAGAGCCTCAGATACCTGTTTGATCAGAAGGAGCTCAACATGAGACAGAGACGTTGGTTGGAGCTCCTGAAGGATTATGACTGCAGCATTTCCTACCACCCGGGAAAGGCCAACGTGGTGGCTGACGCCTTGAGCCAGAAGGTGCCCGCCCACTTGGCCAGCTTATAGGTGCAGAGTTGGAGCCTCTTGGAGGAGATGGGCAGTTGGCAACCCCTGGAGTTACTGGGGCACTGTGGGGCAGTGACTGTGACACGACAGACGAGGACAGAGCTGATAGATCGTATCATCACAGGGCAGATGGCCGACTCGTACTTACAGTCTTTGCGTGACCGAGTACTGTCAGGAGACCTTGGGGACTTCTCTTTTACAGACTAGGTGCTGCGCATGAGGGGACGCTTGTGCGTTCCCATAGACGAGAAGCTGTTGAGAGAGCTCCTGACTGAGGCACACGGTTCCAGATTCACCATACATCCTGGAAACACAAAGATGTATCATGACTTGAGACGCGACTTTTGGTGGAGGGGGATGAAGCGGGATGTGGGTGAATTCGTACAGTAGTGTTTAGTATGCCAGCAGGTGAAGGCCGACCATCAGAGGCCTGCAGGGCCGTTACAGCCACCTCCAGTGCCATGGTGGAAGTGGGAGAGCATCACCATGGACTTGGTGGTGGGCTTACCTGTTACCCAGCGAGGACACGACGCAGTCTGGGTAATCGTTGACAGATTGACAAAGACGGCACGTTTCTTCCGATCCGAGTCACTTTGGGACCAGCACAGTTGGCAGAGAGATATATCTGTGACGTGGTACGTCTACACGGAGTTCCGCGGGAGATCGTATCCGTCCAGGATACCTGCTTTACGTCCCAGTTTTGGGCTGAGTTTCTACAGGCCCTGGGGACGCGGTTGAGGTTCAGTATAGCATACCACCCCCAGACGGACGAACAGTCTGAGCGTAAGATACTGACACTTGAGGACCTTTTGCGTGCTTGTGTACTGGACTGGAGGGTCTCTTGGGAGGAGCACTTACCCCTGGCAGAGTTTGCATATAATAACAGTTATCACTCGAGCATCGGCATGGCACCCTACGAGGCTTTGTACGGACGAAGGTGTACGACACCCTTGAGTTGGGTTGAGGTGGAGACCAAGTGGGAGGTTGGCCCCAGGCTGATCCGGCAGAGTCAGGAGGTAGTCGAGAAGATTCACAGGCGACTCCGCATTGTCAGGAGCAGACAGAAGAGCTATGCAGATCGGAAATGCAGGGAGGTACAGTTTGAGGTTAGGGACTACGTCTTCCTTCGTGTTTTTCCCATGAAGGGCCTGCAGTGGTTTGGGGTGAGAGGGGAGCTCGCGCCGAGGTTCGTGGGACCCTTTGAGGTCCTAGAGCGGGTTGGACCCGTTGCTTACAGGCTTGCCCTTCCTCCCTAGCTTTCTGGTGTGCACGACGTGTTCCACGTGTCTAACCTCAGGAAGTACGTCGCCGATTCCAGTCACGTCCTGAGTCATGAGAGCATCGAGGTGGGTGACGACCTGACCTACCCTGAGTGGCCAGTGCAGATTCTCGACAGAGTCGTCTGCAGTCTGAGACGAAAGCAAGTACCCTTAATGAAGGTTTTATGGAGGAGCCAGCGGTACGAGGAGGCTACCTGGGAGCTTAGGCGGCAATGCGGGAGCGGTACCCGGAGCCTTTTGAGGGTACGTCTTTTCGGACCTGCTTCGGTCCTCTTTGAGTTTGTTATGCATATATCATTTTTTTCCGCACCTTAATTAGCGCAAGTTTCGAGGACGAAACTTCCTTTGAGTTAGTTATGTTGTTAAGACCCCGGCATCAAACGTCTTTTAAGACGTCTGGGAGTTGGTCCAGACGTCTGAAAGCCTTCCTAGACATCTGGAATTTAATTTTTGCGGCGTAAGATTTCACATCTGCGTGCATGCGTGCGCACAGACTGACCCGCCGCCCTCTTTTCTTCTCCCTCTTTCCTCCCCGTCCTGCAGGCGCAGCTTTCTTCCTCTCTCTCTCCCGACGGTGCCTTCAAATACCTCCCCCTCCCCTCTCCCTCACCATCACTCCACCGTTTTCTTCTTCTTGTTAGCGTGAGAGTAAGGGCGAGGGCAGCAGCTGCTACCATGTGTGCGCGGGGAGGAGTTGCAGCGAGAGGGAGAAGAGTTAGAGCGTGAGTGCGAGCTCGCTGGAGCAGCCAGGGCCAACCGGCGGGCGCCCAGCGGGAGCGTGGCACTGGGGAGGTGCTGCTGCAACTCGGACAGCAGGCGAGCGCGGCGCGACACGGCCGTGCGCAGCAGGCGGAGGGCGAGGAGGTCCTGATTCTGGGAAAATTTCCCAGAATCAGACGTTTAGACCTACGTCTAGACGACGCGGGAGACGCCTGGAGGAAGATCTAGACGTCTGAAAGGTACGATATTCCATTTCCTCTTCCTTTCGCGTGTACGGCCATGCAGGCCATTCTGCCGAAGGGTTCTGCCTCATTTTCGTGTTGACGACGGTTGCGTACGCATGCAGGTTTCGTTCGGGAAGGTGCAAGGGCACGCCCTCCCATACAGATCGGACGTCTGGGCCCAGCACCAGACGGCAGAGAGGGTCTCCAGACGTCCGGAGTGACAGTCGGATGTCTGGAACTAAGTCCATACGGTTTAGCAGGATTCTGGACGTTTGAAGAACCGCGCAGAAACAAGGTATGACTTGAACCATCGTTTAAGATGTCTGGAAGATGTTCCAGACGTCTGGTTTGGGGCAGACTTGTTGTTTTTGACTCGCTTAGGGTCCGTTCGAAGTCTGTTTTCCGCGTTTCAAGTTTCGTTCTTGTCAGAATTAGTTCCTCTACTTGTTTACAGTACTTGTATCATGTTCTGAGTAGTTCCTTGTGTTAGGACCCCATTCCGTTGTGACTCTGGGGGTTGCGGAGGCTCGCGGACCTGCCGATCACGCCTCCAGTACTCCCGATTTTGCGGGTAGAGTGGCTCCCTTTAATTGTTTATCAATAATTATGCACTTGTGAGATAATTAATAGATTCTAAGGTATGGCATGAATCCTAGGACTGGAAAATTAGATTGAATGATAGATCCTAGGGCGTGGCATGAATCCTAGGAATAGAAACACCAAACGAATGTCGTGAATATATAAATTACAGTCTTGGAAGAGTAGAAAGAAAAATGATAATTGCCTATAATTGGATAATAGTTGCTTGTTTATGAATGGATATTAACTGTTGAGAACATGAGCTATAGGAATATAAAGCTGAAATGATGAAACCTAAATTGGTTAGTTAAAGAAATATGAGCATGAACCCTACGGGGAATTAGGAGTAGAGCTCTTGAGAGGTAAATGGAATGGAATTGGGGAAGTGAGCTGGCCCTTGAGTACGGAGTATCAAGGAGAGCGACTGTCCCCCTATTTAGTGCAGAGCGGAGCTAGCCGACCCAGGGACCCAGGGTTAAGTCTGGCCACTTTGTATCGACTTTTGGCCCTCGCGTACACAGTACCGGGGAGAGCTACTAGTGTAGGGAGAGCACTAGCCTCCCCATGGGCCCCGGGGTTCTGCTAGCCTTCCTACACTGACTGTTAGGCCCACTAAGCAAACCAGGGTAGTCAGGCGAGGGTGCGTGGACTGTAAAGGGGCAAGACCCCTGTTTGGTTACTGTGGAGGGGTTGGACCCCTGTTATTGAGAGAGCTCTGCCCTATACTGGTTCCGTGCTGTGCTTTGGGGCGCACCCGTTAACGGAAACGATTGACCGCGTGCCAGTGCAGGGTAGCTACCCGTGCGGTTATCGCGTGTGCTGTAGTCACCGTTACGTCTGTCAGTGACCTTGGGGTGGTTGACTGAGGGTAGGACCACCACGGGGGACTCTCCCGGCCAGGAGAGCACCACGTGCTACTTCTACTTTTCCAAAAAGAGTACAATCAAGATCGTTCCCACGAGGAACATTTGAGATCAAGAGAAATATCTGAGGGATAATTCAAGAATGAGTAAATGGAAAAATAAAGAAAGAGATAAAAAATAACAGCTACTTGTCCACCTTACTGTTTTTCTTAGCTTTTGGTAGACACTCTACTCAACATTTCGCTGACGTGTCACCTTTGTCAACTTTTCAGGACCAGGTGTTGAGCAGCCAGAGCCGGTGGCTGCAGAGGGTGATGAGCCTAGTAGAGCCCAGTAGTTTTACTTGTGTTGTACCTACTATACAGTTTCTTGTGTTGTAGTGAGTATTTTCTGTTACCACTGTACTCTTTTATTGTAAGCATCATGTTTATGTACCTGTTTAATTCTCTACTGTTGTGGTGGTGTGTACTGTAGTAGTTCTTTTCTTTACTGCTGTACTTTTGTTACTGCTAGTCATATACATGGTGAATGTGGATTATTTTACTACTCTTTTTGTTACTTTCTCGTTGGACGACTGGGTCTTGGGATCAGTCGAGTCGGTCCGATTCTCGTGTCTCGTAGATATTCGGGAATCGGGTCGTAACAAGATCGTGTCTCGTAGGGATTCAGGAATCGGCTCGTTATAGCGGTCGTCTGGCAGCGTGAGGAGCAGCACCAACTTGCAGCCGTCGTCCGTCAGGCGGGAGAGAAAGGTCTTAAGGATTTTGAGAATGGGGGAAGTGGGACCTCAACGACTGGGATTTTATATCCCAAGGGGTTGAGCAAGTCTCCCCCTAAAGTTGGGGAAATTTCATTACAAAACCATTCAAAGAACAGAGCGAAGCGGCAGATTTTTGCCAGATTAGATGTTTGAAGATGTTGTCAGACGTCGGGATTTGCCCTTTGGGATTTTAACCCTTTTGGTGGCGTCGTCTGTTTTAATCACCAGACGGCTTATTTGACGACTAATTAATAATTTAGACGTCTGATTTCTGCAGACATACCTCCCTGGAAAATGGTTTATTCTGTAGGTTGTCGTCCGATTTCTGTATCAAATGACTGACTTGACGTCTAAAGCTAAAATTAGACCTCTGATTTCTACAGACAGTCCTTCCTGGATCTCACTCCAAAGCTACAGGTTGCCGTCTGATTTCTTTATCAGACGACTTACACGACTTCTGACTAAGTAATCAGACGTATGAATCCAGACATCATAATACATATTTTGATGCAAAAATAGACGTCTGTCAACACATCTGGATGACGGTCCAGATGTCTGTGAATGATGACGGACGTTTGAAATAGCTCTTTTATAAGCTCTTTTTAGATATAAAATCGACGTCTGTGGTGTTAATCAGACGTCTGATATTGCACAGAATGTGCATTTTGATGTTTGAACTGCGATTGAAGGCTCTTAACTTGGTAAAGTTAAGGTTCCTCTATGTTCATGACAAATGAAATTCTATTAAGTTAATAAATTCTTTAAATATCACTTAGCTTACGTATACCTAGGTTCCTACGTATATAATTAAAACCATTATAATTCAAAGGTTTAGTGAAAATATTAGCCAATTGCAATTCAGTACAAATAAATTCAACCTCAATTTTTCCCTTAAGTACATTATCTCTCAAAAAATGATGTCGAACATCAATATGCTTTGTACAGGAGTGATGTACGGAATTTTTCGAGAGGTTGATAGCATTAGTATTATCACATAATATTTTTATTTTATTAAATATCAAGTTAGAATCCTTCAAAGTATTTTTCATTTATAGCACTTAGGAATATGCTAGAGCGGCGGCTATGTATTCAGCCTCCGTGGTTGATAAGGCTACACTAGATTGTTTCTTTGAGAACCAAGAGACTAGTGATTTGCCCAAGAATTGGCACGTCCCACTAGTACTCTTCCTATTGGTGCAGCTACCTACGTAGTCTGCATTGCTATATGTGACTAAGTTTAATTGTGGATTCGTAGGGTAGAATAAGCCATAATTAGATGTGTCAACTAGATATCTAAATATTCGTTTTACAGCATTTAAGTGTGATTATTTAGGGTTTGATTAAAACCTAGCACATAAGCAGGTACTAAATAAAATGTCAAGTCTACTAGAAGTTAAATACAGTAAAGATCTAATCATGCTACGATAAAACTTTTGACCTATGGATGTACCTGATTCATCCAAGTCTAGGGAAGTTGAGACACTCATAGGAGTGTTCTTCCTTTTACTTTTCGTCATTTCAAATCTTTTCAGCATCTCCTTCTTGTATTTTGATTGACACATAAAGGTTCCAAATTCGAGTTGAGTGATTTGTAAGCCCAAGAAAAACTTGAGTTCACCTATCAAACTCATTTCGAATTCTTCCTACATAATTTTTGAAAACTTTCTACACATAGATTCATTAGTAGCACCAAAGATAATATCATTTACATATATTTGAACTAACAAAATGTCTTTTCCTTTTCTTTTAATGAATAATGTGAAATCAGCTTCCCCTATTGAAAATTTTGCATTTAACAAATAGTCTTTAAGCCTCTCATACCAAGCTGTAGGAGCTTGCTTTAGACCATATAGTGCATTGTTTAATTTATAAACAAAATGAAGCTTTATCATGAGACTCAAAACCAGGAGGTTGTTTTACAAAAACTTCCTCCTTAATGAATCCGTTAAGAAACGCGCTCTTAATGTCCATTTGAAAGAGTTTAAAGCCAAGGAAGGCTGCATAAGCAAGAAGCATGCGAATTGATTCGAGTCAAGCTAGGGGAGCGTAGGTCTCATTAAAATTAATTCCTTCTTCTTTGTTGTACCCTTGTGCTACCAAACGAGTCTTGTTCGGAATGACTATGCCGGATTCATTCAACTTGCTCCAGAATACCCATTTGGTACCTATTACCGTTTGCCCTTTAGGCTTAGGTACTATATCCCAAACTTCATTCCTTTGGAGTTGGTTGAGTTCCTCCTGCATGGCTATCATCCAAGGTTCTTCGGAGCATGCTTCCTCGATACTCTTGAGTTCAACTTGAGATACAAAGGCAGAGAGACCAAAAGAGCAACTAAAATGAGTCGGGTTTTAATGCCATCGGAAACACTTCCAATGACTTGACTTTCGGGATGATCCCTTTGATATATCCAATCTTTTGGAAGATTATGGATATTGGAGTTTGAAATGTTAGACACATCAATAGAAGAATCATCTTCATCTTCCATATTGACTCAGTCAATTGAGGAAGAGTGAGGAGATTCATCGAAGGAAACATGAAGGGTTTTCTCCACTATTAATGTGGTCATGTTAAAGACCCAATATGCCTTACTACGTGAAGAATAACTAAAAGAGATGGCTTCTTCACCTTTCACCTCAAATTTATCTAAATTAAAGCAGGTATTCAAAACAAAGTATCGACATTCAAAAACTTTAAAATAACTGATTTTGGATATTTTCGCATAGTATAATTCAAAACAAGTTTTTTGCAACCCGAATCGAATTAAGATGCGATTTAACATGTAACAGGCCATGTTAACCACCTCGGCCCAAAAGTACTTCGGTAACCTCGAGTCTATGAGCAATGTTCGAGCACACTCTTGAAGAGTACGGTTCTTCTCTCAACCACCCCATTTTGTTAAGGTGTTCGGGGATAAGGAAACTCATGAGAAATACCATGCTCTTGACAAAAATCATCAAACAAGGAATTTTCAAATTCGCCCCCATGATCACTACGAATACGAGTGGTTTGGTAGCCTTTTTTAGTTTGAACCTTCTTACAAAAAACAGAAAAGATGGAAAATACTGCTTTGGATCTCAAGAAGGAGACCTATGAAAACCTTGAAAAATCGTCTACAATCACAAGGCAATATTTACATCCACTAAGGCTCTCATATTTTGTTGGTCTAAATAGATCCAGGTGAAGTAGTTTTAATGGTCTTGATGTGGATAAAACTTCTTTATTTTTAAAACTAGATTTCATAATTTTACCTAATTTACATAAATCACAAATAAGCTCATTTAAAAATTTTCCTTTAGGAAGACCTTGGACTAGTTCATGTTTGGCTAGTTTTTTAACTAGCTTCATATGAACATGTCCTAGTCTTCTATGTCATATACTTAACTCATTATTTGCTACAAGACATTTATAAGTGTTATCTTTATCAAATTCTATGATATAAATGTCTTTAAATCTAGTTCCCTTAAGAAGGATTTCATTGGTTAATGCATGTTTAATTTCAAATATTTCTGAAGTAAATACTACCTTAAACCCCTTATCACAAATTTGACTGACACTTAAAAGATTATGTTTTAGCCCTTTAACTAGAGAAACAATTAAGATGGGAGGAGATGGTTACCTATGTTACTAAGGCCAATAATATGGCCCTTGTGGTTGTTGCCAAATGTAACCGTTCCTCCATCTATAAGTTGGAGGTCCAAAAACAGGTGCTTGCCTCCCGTCATATATTTGGAACACCCGGAGTCCATCACCCATCGGCCTCCTTGATGGCGGTGGTCTCCTTGTCTTCTTTCTTGTAGACCCCTTTCCTTCTACAAAAGATCTCCGTTGGTGACTTGGTGTTTCTATAGGTTTTTCTAATTTGAGTCGTCCATCCTTCATTTTGTATATCCAATTTTTGACATTCTAATGTCCTTTCATCCTTACAAAACAAAGTGAAAGTTATCTTTTTGGTATCCATTGCAATGTGGATCCGTATTTGTTAGTGATCTCCTTTAGAGGAGGATCTTTTTTCGACTCACTTTGACTAGGTTCATAAAAGCCTAGTCCAAATTTACTTGATGAAGGTTTTTGATGGGCAATGAGCTTGTCTAAGTTATCTTTCTCCTTTGTAAATTTGGCTAAGTTATCAAGAAATTGATTTGATTTTTCTTTAAGGTGATTTATCTCTATTTTTATTATGTCTAGTTTATCTTCTAATCCCCTAATCTTCACTCTTAGTAAGCTATTCTCATCCTTTTTAAAGGAGTTTGATTTTTCAAGCACATGGATTATGTCGAGTAATTCTTCTCTATCTAGAAATTTTTGTTCACTCATTGCCGTATATAAATCATTTGTTAATAACTCTTTCAATCATTAGGTTTCTTATTTGCATATTTAAGGCAGTGGTTTCTTTAGTAAGAATTAGATTATTCTCTTCAAGATCATGATTAATTTCTTATTCTCTAAGTTTTCTTCTTGTAGAGCTTTGCTTTTGTTCTTTGTTTTCTTAAGATCTAGATATAGTGAATTAAAAGCATTTTGTAATTCATCTAGAGAATAGGAGTTTATCTCAGGTTCCTCAGATTCAGATTCAGAAGCATCTTTCATTGCTATTAGTTCTAAGCACGCTGTTTCTTCATTTGCTTCCTCCTCTTCTTCAGAGGTGGAGTCATCCCAAGTTGTTTGAAACACCTTCTTCTTGAGTCCCTTGGGCTTGGAGATCTTCTTGTAGTCGGAAGGCTTTTTGTGTTTCTTCTCATCATTCCTTTTGAGTAAGGGACAATCCTTCATTATGTGACCTCTCTTCTTGCAATTATAGCAAACTAGATGTTCTTCCTCCCTTTTCTTTCCCTTGATCTCTTTTTTATTTCTGAGAAACTTTTTAAACTTTTTAGTTAATAAAACTAATTATTCATCATCGGTACTTACCTCATCATCTGATGTAGCTTTGAAGGCTAAAGTCTTCTTCTTTGGCTTCGATGTGATAGATTTCTTTTTTTCCTCCATTTTTTATTCATAAGCCATAAGATTCCCAAGTAGATTTTTTATGTCTAGATCCTCTACTTGGTTGGCTTCTTCTATTGTCGTTACTTTTTGCTCTCACTCGGGTCCAAGGGAGCGAAGGATCTTCCCTTGAAGCTCCCCCTTTATAAATGTCTTTCTTAGTGACTTGAGGTTATTTATGCTTAACGTGAATCGGGTGTACATGTCCCCAAGTCTCTCATTTCCCTTCGTAGAAAAGGCTTCGAATTCCTACGATAACACATTAATCTTAGAGAATTTAACTGTAGACGTACCTTCGTGAGTTACCTATAAGGTTCTCCATATCTCGTTGGCAGTTGTGCATTGGCTAATGTGGTTAAATTCCTCTGAGTTGAGTGTGCAGTAGAGTGAGTTCATTGCCTTAGCATTCAGTCCAAGGTGATGAATCTACTCCACTGTGTATCCTGTTTCTAGTTTCTCAGGAATGACGTATGCGGATTTGCATTTCTCCCAAAAAAATCGTTAGCTTGAAGCCACATCTTCATTCTCAGCTTCCAATAAGTGTAGTTTGTCCCTTCGAAGAGTGGTGGTTCGGTGGTGAATTGCCCCTCAGATTTGCTAGTGGAAATGACTCTCCCCTCCATGTGATCTTTCCACAAATGTTACTCCTAAAAGTGGAAAACCTGCTCTGATACCAAATGAAATTGCACTAGAGGGGGGTGTAGGATCTAAAGATAGAATATATGGCTATGCGCACAAAAACTCAAACACAAAATCAATAATAACAAGAAAATTTGCACAATCAATCAAACCACAGAAATAGGCACAATATGTATAGTGATTCCCCTCCTTTGGGTACTTCACTACCTAAGCCTCCCAGCTTAGGGTTTTTAACCCGATTCTCTCAACCCCGAGAAAATCAATTTACTAAATCGATGTAATTAACGGGTTACCTCAACTTAAGTACAATAACGGATTTGTTACAACCCAACAAGCAACAAGCTCAAAATACAAATAAGAACTGGTGTAAAAAAGAGAACTCTTACAACAAGAATTCCTATGCCTCTTAACAATAATTAAAATGAATACCAATTTGAGAGCCTAGGATGGATGGGAATTGCTTCGTAGATGCGTGAGAAAAACACGTCGTTGAGCTTGCAAGAATGTAGAGAGTGAATGACAAGCTTCTTCTTTCTCTCTTGAAAATATGGTGGAAATGCGAAATATAGCTCTAAGAGTTTTTCTTCTCTTTTTCTCATATGCAAACTAAGGGTCCAAGGATTTATTTATAGAGTTTAGGATCTCAAGGATTCGTCTACTAGACGTTGGGGTTTAAATCCCAACGTTCATATTGCCAAACCAAAATTAATTTTCTAGCCGTTCAGTTTTGAGCCAACGGCTACCTGGTACCAGTACTAAAGTGTGGGTACCGGTACTCGTTTCCAGATTTGGGTTTTAAACTCTTAACACAAATCTGTTCCCACTTGTACCGGTACTCATGATTAGTACCGGTACTCGTTACCTCCAGTACCGGTACTAATCATGAGTACTGGTACTTGCAGGGTACAGGTTTGTTTCTTAAGAAAACCCAAACCTGTAACTCACATGTACTGGTACTAAACTTTAGTACCGGCACTTGTGGGTTAACAAGTACCTTTTAAAGTGATTTAATCAATTACGTTCTTTGAAAATGATCGAAACATTAATCCTAATTTATCTCTAATTATTTTTACGATCTAAGTTATATTCCTTTGATAAGAGGCATACATTCTATAAATAAAGTCTAAACGAAAAAACTAAAGATCGAAGATGATCTTCTTCACTTCGACTCATCCTTGTCATCTTGCCTCCTCCTTGTCATCATTTTCTCTTTCTCATCATCATGCCTCCATCACTTCCTGTTTGCCTTGATCTTCACCTAAATCTGAAAAGAACTCAATTGCAAACATTAATTCATAATAATTCTGTTAACACCAAAACAAGATGGGGAACAAGATTCCAACAGGGGGTGAATAGTGAATTTATAAAATATTGTAAGACAAAAAATACAATCACAAAAATAGGCACCAGAATTTTAGGTGGAAACCGAAGACGGGTGATAACCACCACCTAAGTCAATCCCTTAACTTAGGATTTTCGATCACAAAGTGATCAATCCACTAACCACACTACTTAAATGAGGGTAGTGTACCTCAATTACAAATCCCACCTTCGATCCCTAAATGGAGGTTTCTCCCTTCACAATGAAGAGACGGGGACCCGACAGGCTGGATATCCAAACTACAAAAGTAAGAATGAAACAATACCTATAGAGCACCCCAATAATTTGATGACTTTCTTATCTATTAAGCATAAAGAGAACTCCCTGAGAATTTGCAGAATGAAGTGCACCGGGAGTGTGGGTTTGTCCTTTAATCAGAGTGTTGGCACAGTATAAGGGCAAAAGGAAGCTAAGAGTAGTGAATAAGTGATTTTCTAAGGGAATTGAATCTTAAGAGGTGTGTTTTGCCTAAGAGGGATTTGTAGTCTATTTATAGGAAAGTTTGGAACCTTCAAGAATACTTGAGAGAGGTCTCTTAGCCGTTGGAGGCAAATCCCAAGAGATTGAGACGAAATCCAACACAAATCAGGGTAATGATGAATCTGACAGCAATATCAGACGTTTGATTTTAGGATCAGACGTCTTGTAAGACATTTGATTACAACTATGGTCGCCTGATGCTATTAGCTAGGCTTTACTGGTTTCATTGGATTGAAACAGGGACGTCTGATATTTTCACATAAGACGTCTGATAAAAATATTGGACGTCTAATTATACGTGGATTCGTTCCTGTTTTGACCAGATCCAAACAGGGTTCTAGATTTTAAGGAACAGATGTCAGTATGGACGTCTGTAGGATTCCCTACATGTCTGGAAACATAAAAAGGACTTGTCTTGGAAATCTAACAGTAGATCTTTTGTTCCTATTGAGATTTGCATAGAAATAAATGAGCAAGGGTCCAAAGATAGATGTCTAGAGACATGTCCAGACGTCTAAAAATGTATTTTGACCGTTATTTTCAGAAAGAAGATGGGTGCTTGAGTCTAACGGTTGTTTTAAGGACGTCCAGACAAACTATTAGATGTTTGGATGAGGCTATGGACGTCTGATAGAAAGTTGCTTCGACTGATGCTTAAGAAGTCAGAATGCAAAGGCAATGCTATAAGTAATTAGACATCTAAAACACTGATCAGATGTCTTAAAGTTGAAAATCAGACGTCTGACAGTTGTTATGGACGTCTGATTTGAGTCTTAGTGTTAGGTTTTTATTTCTAATTTATCCTAAGTATAGAGAGCCTAAGTTAGCTATTTTTAAGTTATGTTTGGAGGCTCTTTACAACATCTCTAGACCCAAATAAAATAAAGATTACAACTTTTGAAAGTTTACATAAAAGCCTATGACTTATGACAATACTCATGATACCTAGTCTTCACGCTTTTAACCCTTTGACTTGGAAAACTCCATGAAACTTGTAATTGTGTTATTACAAAGAAAAATATGCTATGCTTATGTTTTATCTCTTTTTCTTTACTTTGTAAAATCATCAAAATATTATTTATGAGGGGTTAAACTAACAATGACAACATCTTCTTATCAACCAGTTCCAATGCTTCTAGCTATTATTTTCGATTATTTTGAAGCCAGTCCTGACTTATAAATGGTCAATATATAATACATTAAAAAGACATTTTTGTAGGTCCCCCTCATTGATTCCTATGGGAGGGGTGAGATTTGCGTGATATGAGAAATAAGAGGAAATAATGTAAAACAATCTTACAAAGATCAATCACACAATTTGCACAAGTATTTTTAGGTGAAAATCCAAACTGGATGAAAATCACCACCTAATCCTCTAGAGTTAGGATTTTCCGATCGACTAAGTCGATCAAAATTCACTAATCGAACTACTTTAACGAGGGTAGTTCAACCTCAATACAACCATGCTACAAGTATGAGGGTAGCATTCCTCAAACCCCTCCTCTTCACGAGGAGTATTTTGTCCCTCGATGGAGACGGGAATTCGCAAGGCGAATACCCAACACAATAACAAAGATAAATTACAAACAAGACCTATAAAGCCACAAAGATAAACCTAGCTACTATAGGTAAAGACAACTTCACTTTGCTGGAAGTGTGTCGGCTTGACGTGGATGCGTGAACTATGCGGCGGCACTTCGTTGCTCTCGTAGTCGCGGAGGGAGAGCGGGTGCTCAACTGGATATGCTCTCTTAAAGTAGAACTAAGGCTTGGAGAGCAACAACTCTTCTAATGATTAATTGGACAAAATATAGTGGAAAGTAGTTTCTCTAGGTGTGTTTAGCAAAGGAGGGCTTCCCCACTATTTATAGGTAGCCTATGAAGGCTTTAGAAGGCCTTGAAAGGCTTCCATAGTCGTTGGAAGCAAACCCATGGTAAAACATGTCGCAATCAGAATCATTAATGATTCTGACAGGGTCATCAGACGTTTGGGCAAAATATTAAATGTCTGGAAGATATGCTTAAGACGTCTAGAAACTAAATCAAATCTTTAATCCTAGACGGGTTTCCTTACTGACTTGAGTTAGACCTAAACAGGGTTCTAGTGTAATTCAGTCAGACAACATATCGGACGTTTGACACAAGGTCTGGACGTCTGGAAATCTAATTAACTACGGGAATGGATTTCCCAAGGCACAAATGGCTATAAGCCTCAAGAGAGGTCATTTTGGCTTAATCGAGGGCTAACAATCACTTATCAGACGTCTAAGATCCTCTACGGACGTCTGATAGAAGCCTAAATGTCATTTCTCAACAATTATATTGTGAAAGCCAACATTCCACTAATTGGACGTTTGGCCAAGTCATCAGACGTCTGTTAAGACGTCTGGACTAAGAGCTGGTCGTCTGATTTTAACCGACAAAACCTACTAAGTCCAGCCTAAGTGTTTTTAGATGTCTGATTCAATATTCAGACGTCTTAAAGTTCATTATCAGATGTCTAATTTTTGTGTTAGACATCTGAAAAGGTTGTCAAAAGCAAATGTTAAATAACAAGTATTTTGTTATAATCAAAATAAATAATCGTGGTGCTCTTGCACCAACACCCCTCACTTCCTACCATACACACACTCTTTTAAAATAAGTTCATAGGTCAAAATCCATGGTGATTCTTGAAGTTCTTAGTCTAGGGATAAAGTAATCTTGCCATCTAGCTTAATCTCCTCATTAACTTCTTAATCTTTGGTAAATGTGATCTTATTCTTTGAGAAGTTAAATTGATTAATCATTCCACAATCATGATGAATATTGCTTGAATAATCTAATATTGTAAGATTGATTATACAAAATTATCTTATATTCCTACCGATATATGATTACAATACTTGTATTGTTCAATAAATGAACTTGTCTCTTGAAAAGGAGAGAGACAACGATTGTGTTGAGAAACATACTAGTAGTCATGTGCAGGTTCCTTTCTTTGAGAGATGAATTGCTCATTGGTGGTTGACCAATGGAGTATTCATGTAAAGGGTTGCATTTTACACCTATAATAACTTGGATGGTTGGATTTTGCAATTGAAGACTAGAGAAAAACCTGTCCTTGAAAGACTTACAGAAAGGATTGATTCACAAGAGCAACCTCTCTAAATTCTTCTATCAATTATAATCTTCATGTCCTATAATTGACTACACCGTAATGATATATTGGTGAACATTGCAAATTTTTCTATTATTACTACAAAATCATTTATATAGGTCATATTTAACTTGTTGGAAGCCAAGAAACTATTCAATCCCTTTTCCCTACAGTGCTGTCCTCGATACTCTATTAGTAGAGATCCACTCTCTACCTCAACTAGGAACACAAATTTGAACTTTATCTAGGACATCTCCGTAAACATGATAAATGTAGGGTCACATGTGTACATCAAATGTTTCCAAAAGCATGCATCCAGATATAAAAATGCATGATTTAAAACTACACATACTAATTCAAAAGCAGATTACCCAAAAAAAACAAAACGAAGAATAAAAAGGACGTCAGAAGATAGGAGAGTCCATGTGCTTACCCGATCTGCATTGGAGGTTCACAACCCAAGGGTTGGAAGAAGGCCTCTGAATGTGGGGACTGGTTATTGAAGTGCATATCAGGCGCATTGGCATTATTTTCCCACGATAACTGGAGGCAGCTCTCAAGTCCGTTCTCCTGCAGCTGTGGAATGAAAAGGACCAGTCCGTGTTGTCTATGTTTTCGATTAAACAATCTCCTAAAACGATCGGCCATTCTCTTTTGCTTTTTTTTTCAATAAAAATCACCGAGTAATTTATCAAAAAATTATAGTACAATAAGTTTTCAATGCATTAACTTCAAGCAACATTTATGTTCTGCTAGAAGCTTTATAAATGGGACAAAATCGATTAGACAGCAGCTTTTAGGAGAGATGAAGAACTCTAGCGTTAAATATTTTCAGCCATTCCTTATTACCCAAGTGTATTTCATGATGTTTCTGGAGTTGAGAAGGCATAGTGACAGACGAGAGGAAAAAAGGCCACTCATCAGATAAGCCCATTTTACATTTTGGCCCCGAAAAAAGCCCATTCAAACTTCATGATACATCAGAAAGCGAACGGAGCTTCTCTCATATAACGCTGTAAGTACAGGGCTAGTAATACAGTGGTCACATTCCAGTTGGCGTTAGAAGTCGTGATAGCACTGGCGAGCGTTTACCGGCAAGGAGAACCTAATCACTTTGAGGAGCAATCTCGATTACTGTTTGATTGAAAAGACTATGTGGCAGAGATTCTCCAAGGGGACCAAGGGCATCACGGCTATTAACCTTGAGTTATACAAAAAGCACATCAAACCTTATCCACTTTACTGGGATACTACGACAATCCATAATCTCGGGGAATTCGAGCCTGGAACAGTTGAGAGAAATGTAAATGTATGTTAACACAAAGGTCATGTGCTCCATCTTGCCTTTTATGCCTCAGAATTAAATTAAATTGGTGATATTTAGTCATAAAATAAATGACACAGGTGATATTTTAGTTTTAACTAAAATACACAATGATATTTTAAAATCAGTTATCACTAGTGATTTTTTAATATCATTAGTTTAATATAACAAAATATCTTCAGTGATATCTGTTTTTCAAAAAACATGTAAATTTTGTGTATAAATCTTTGTGGGCAAACCACGTTCCTTAAGAAAAGGGAGCACTTTACGTACCTTCCTTCTCAAACCCTCGTTTGCTTCCTGGAGGATTTGTTCCTGCATTCGGTAGTTGCTGGTTAATTAAATAAATTCATAGTCAAATTTTATGTAGTCAAATTACATCTATGGATCACGTACGTTCAAGCGTTACCTTTCTTTTAAGATCAAAAAGCTGATCCATCATTAGTTGAGTCTGCAGTAAACAATTAAAGAAGTCAAGAGTTCAAAAGTGATATCAAAATGATGAAATGTCCCACGTATAACTGAAGTGGCATTATCGTAGAGAATCAATTCATTCGTCAGGAGACTGTGTCCCAATCGTTTGCTAATTTTTAACAGAGGACCATTCCAAGGGCAACCATACGAGGATATTCAGCGTTAACATAAGACAGATGAGAATTAATTTCGTGCATCAGAGACGATGACCAGCCGTCAACAACCGACAGTAATTTTACAAGAAAAAACTGGAGCTTATTGATACGTGGCTACAGAACCAGTTGCAGAGCCAGGATCTTGCAAGGTACTGTAAACTGTTCTCTTTGGAAACAGATGCTTGCTTCTATTCCAATATGTATGCATGCATTTCTATTAGCTATTTTGAATTTTGAAAAAGGTGTTAAAAGAGAAATGGGGCAGCAATCAAACTCTATACATGATAGTTGCAACACTATCTTTTCCTAGATCAGACGCTTTAACTTTGGTATAAAGATTTTTGTCAAGGGTAGGGTACGCTTTGCAAGTTACATGGGATTAGTCAGCTGAAATTTTGAAAAACTCCGTTTCATTGCATATATATATATATATATATATATATGAGAACCAGATTTCATTTGCGGACCCAAAAACCGAGCAGATTGCTCATTTGGGCACGAACCCACATCACGCAGTTCCCTTGACTTCCTGAAACGTTATTCCCACTTGAGCAGCGAATCAGTCTTCACTATCTCCTCGAATCGCCATTGCTAGCAGAGCATGGGGATTGCCAATTTGCTAAATTTGACGTAAATAAATTACAGTACTGGACATTAATTTGTATGTACAATTTGAAATTTGATGTTTGTGTTACTCAAACGGCCACTGGCGATATTACAGTAGGATCGAGATGATCCTGACTCCCACCAACTTAAAATAAAGTCACCTCGTTGCTCATTTATGTCATGCAAATAACGGCATAATGCTTCTACAAGTACACCGGGGGTTCCAGCGAGCCCCTATTGGCCCTTATCTTTCATTCCCGCTAAAGACAGCATATGGAAGGACGAGCACAAGCCTTTGGTCAGTACTTACCTCGGACGGAACGGCTCACTCATCCATGAGACTAGAATCTGCGATTTAAGAGTCTCCAACGGCTGCACACAATACTTTTGCAGGAAATGATGAAATTAATCCGAATAACAATCAAAATCGAATGAATTTCTATAATCTTAAGAATAATCTATTCCCCCGTATCATTAACGAAAATGAAAATGATGGAGTGATATCTGAATCCATCATAGCAAAAGTGTTGAGGAGATCACGAAGATCCTTTAGAGCTGTGGGTTTACTTCTCCAACGAGAGGCAGTGGCAATGGTACTTCAGAGGGCTCAGAGAGCGAGAGCGGAAGAAAACTAAATGGGAGCGTACCCTTTGGATTCTATCATAGACTCTATTTATAACTTTTCTACAATAGGATGCAGAAAATCGAATGCCCAATTTGCCCTCACCTCCCAGGGACCATAACCGCTTAATATGAAATGACAATTCTACTCATCACAGAATTATATTTCCCTTAATGTTTCTATATATTAAATCTCATATCTGAATGAGATGTAAATGATCAATTTAGATAATCAGATCACTTTAATGACCGTAAATGTGATGTCTAAATATATGTATATATTTAACGTATAATTTCGTAATAATAATATATGTAGGTTCGCATTAAGATTCTAACAATCTCCCACTCGAACCACATATATCATTCTTATAATCATACGTTCATATATATACCTGTATGAGCTCATTAATACAACATCACAATAAATCACATCTCCACTAATCTTGTCCATACTCTGTTAATATACGACCAAAGTTAGTTTTCGCCATTATAAAGTCGACTGGCCCAGACAATGATCAGATACATTAACACAAGTAATGATATAGATCTAAAATAGGTATATAGCATGAAAACTGCATGTTAATGTGATCTATACATACCTATTTTCAACAGGTCCAAAACTTTATCATACAAAAGATCACATGGCAATGACTAATGAGTTCAAAGAATGAAAACTTTATTATTATGAGCATAATCCAAAACATGTCCATACATGAAACATCAAAATAGAACAAACTCCCATGAATTGTTGTATTTCGGAATAGATACAATACCCATACAAACAACATGTTCATGAAAAACTTTTGGCGTTAGCCCTTTAGTGAGTAGATCTGCTATCATGGAGTTGGTCCCAATGTGTTCAATGGACACCTGTCCACTTTGAACTCTTTCCTTGACAGCTAAATACTTGATATTAATGTGCTTAGACCTTGAAGAACTCTTGTTGCTGTTGGAGTACATCATTGTTGAATTATTGTCACAGTAAAGCCGAAGTGGTCTTTTGACACCATCAATGATCTGTAGTGCTGTGACAAAATTCCTAAGTCATACTCCATGATTTGAGGCCTTGAAGTATGCTACAAATTCTGCTTCCATAGTGGAGGTAGCTATCAAGGTTTACTGTGTACTCTTCCATGAGATAACTCCTCCAGCCAGCAGAAAAATGCATCCCGAAGTAGATCTTCAGGTATCTTAACATTCCGCAAAGTCAGAGTTAGAATATCCGAGGACCTTCAAATGATTTAATCTCTTGTATGTGAGCATGAAATCCTTTGTCCATTGTAGGTAGCGCATGACCTGTTTGGCTGCCTTCCAGTGGTCGAGTCCAGGCTTGTTTAAATATCTACCCAACATGCCAACAATGTATGCTAGGTTTAGCCACGTGTAGACTTAGACATACATCAAATTTCTCACTACTGATGCATAGGGAATATTTTCCATTTCTTTAGCTTCAAATTCATTCTTGAGGCATTGGTTAAGACAGAATTTATCTCCCTTAGCTATTGGAGTATCTCCTGATTTGTAATTTTCCATGCCAAATCACCTTAGAATGGTGTCAATATATCTTCTTTGTGATAATCCAAGGATACCTCGAGAACGATCTTATTGTATTTAGATTCATAATACAAAAGAGGTTACACTAAGATCCTTAATTTCAAAATTACCAGAGAGAAATGTCTTGATTTCTTGAAGCAAACCATTGTTATTATAGGCAAGGAGGATGTTGTTCACATACAAAATCAGGAAAATATATTTTCCCTTACAAAATTTGTGGTATACACAATCATCAACCAGATTTGTCTCAAAATCAAATGAGACAATTACTTGATGAAATTTATAATACCATTGTCTTGAAGCTTGCTTTAGTCCATAAATGATTTTCTTTAATTTGCAAATCATTTTCTTTGTGTCTCATAATACAAAGTTTTCTAATTACACCATATAAATTGTTTCATTAATGTTTCTATTAAGAAACGTTGTCACTACATCCATTTGATGTAGCTCTAAATCAAAATGAGCTACTAAAGCTATTATGGTTCTAAATGAATCCTTAGATGAAACTGGCAAAAATTGAAATTCCCTGGTTGGAGGGGGTAAGATATGCGTGACGTAATATAAAGTGCGGAATTAAAATAGACAATCTCACAAAATAAGAAATCAGACAAAAGACACAAGTATTTTTAGGTGGAAACCCAAACCGGGTGAAAACCACCACCTAATCCTCTCGAGCTAGAATTTTCCGATCGACCTAGTCGATCAAATCCACTAAACCCAGTCACTTAAATGAGGGTGACTGAACGTCAATTACAACCACACTACTTAGACCGAGGGTAGTGTTCCTCAACACCCCTTCTCTTCACAAGAATGAATTTGTCTCGCGAACGAGACGCGAATTCGCAAAGCGAATATCTAACCAAAGACAATATAAAGTACAACAATCCTATAGAGCCTCAAATATTTAATCCTAGCTTCTATAGGAGTTAGGAAAATTTCCTTTGGTGGAAGTACGTCAATGTGACGATGCGGATGCGTGAATCATGCTTTGGCACAGCAACGCTCTCGTAACGTCGGCGGGAGAGTAGGTGCACAGGATTCAAGCTCTCTAGATGTATAACTAGGCTTGGAGAGCTAAAGCTTTCTTCTTAAGATCAAAAGACACAAAATGATGTGAAAGTGTGTTGCTTGGTGTGTATTACAAGCTAAGGGGTCCTCTATTTATAGAGGGCCTAGGATGGCTTTGGAAGGCCTTGGAAGGCTTCCATAGCCCTTGGGTGCAAAGCCAAAGAAAATCAGGTCGTAGTCAGAAATAATCATGATTCTAACAGGGTCATCAAATGTCTGGTCCTGGCATCAGACGTCTGGAAAACCCGTTTAAGACATCTGGGAACTAAGTCAGACGTCTGATTTTAGGCGGATTTCCTTCCTGACTTGAATCGGACCTAAACAGGGTTCTAGTGTAAGTCCATCAGACGACACACAGGACGTCTGAAACAAGGTTTGGACATCTGGAAACCTATTTGTTCTCTAGAAATGGATTCCCAACGAGTCTAACAGCTATAAAATCTCTGAAAGAAGGTTTCGGGTCAGTCAAGGTAAAATGGTCATGTATTAGACGTTTGGGGTCCTCTACGGACATCTGATACGAGGCTAACGGTCATTTTCGCAACATTTGCTAAAGAAGCCAATGGTCCACTGATTAGACGTCTGGCAAAGACATCAAATGTCTCCTAAGACGTCTGAACTAAGGTCTGGACGTTTGATTTCATCAGACAGAACTAACTAAGTCCAGCGTAAATAATCGGACGTCTGAGTCAACAGTCAGACGTCTTAAAAGTTTTTATCAGACGTTTAAAATTCAGATTAGACGTCTGAAAAGGTTGTCTGATCCTTATTTTGGTTTTCTAAGTTCTCTATAGAAAACATAAGTATCATAGGATAATGCAGGTATTCTTAGGACTACTTTAAGGATCCTTTGAGGCTCTTTAACAGATATTCTAAGAAATAAAAAGAGCAAGAATATAATAACAAAAATACATAGAAAAAGATAAACAAAAATCTATCCTATTCTTCTTATCCTTCTATCTTCAAGCTTTTTCTCATCGCGAAGCTCCTTTGCCTCTGTCCAGCTCCTCCAATCCACCATGGATGCGAGCTAGAACTTCGTCTAAACACCTGTCTCCATTTGCAATTTGATCTAAAAACTAGGACTCAAAAGCAAATGTTAAAAGACACATATTTTGTTATCATCAAAATAAACAATCGTGGTACTCTAGCACCAACAAAAATATCTTTCTATAGTCCATGCCTTCTTTTTGAGTAAATCTCTTAGCAACAAGACAAGTCTTATATTTGTCTACATTGCATTATGAATCCCGTTTGGTTTTAAATATTCATTTACAACCAATGGGTTTCACACCTTCAGGCAATGGGACATCTAAACCTCGTTGTCACTCATGGATTTCATCTCTTCATTCACGACATTAATCCAGTCCTGAAAATGGGAACTCCTCATGGCATGAGTGATCGAAATGGGATCCGTATCCATTTGGTCTGCCTCTAGTTCCTAGAGAAAGACAACATAATCACCATATATTGCATTTCTCCTTTCTCTATTGGATCTCCTAATGGGTGCAGGATCTTGAATATTTTGAGGTTGTTTGGTTTGATTGATGGAGAGATAATCCACATTACTTTCTTCCTCTGATGTTGTTGGAACAACGTTTGAAATAACTTAACCCTATTCAATGATTTCCTTATGAATAGGATCTGGTTCTTCAAATGTAATGTAGAGACTATGACCCCCCAAACTAACATCCTCGAAAAAATGGGCATTCCTAGTCTTAAAGAATAAGCGAGTCGTTGGGCTATAAAACTTAAAACCATTCGACCTATCAGAGTACCCTATAAAATAGCTGAACACCCCCAAATATGAAAATGTTTCAGACTAGGTACCTTATTAGTCCACATTTCATATAGGGTTTTAGACACTGTTTTAATTGGTACTTGATTGGGAACATACATAGTTATCTTGAGCGCTGCTCCCTATAGAGACTCAGGTAAAGAAGTATGACTAATCATACTCCGTACCATATTCTTAAGAGTCCTATTTCGGCATTCAACAACACCATTCATGCTTGGTGTCCCAAGTATGGTGTACTGAGGCAGTATGCCGCACTCATCTAGAAAAGAAGCAAAAGATCCTGGACGTTGTTCTCTTGATCAATAATATTTGTCGTAGCATTCACCACCACGGTCAGATCTAACGGCCTTAATCCTTTTTCTCGAGTTGGTTTTCCACCTTGGCCTTATAAGACTTGAATGCATCCAAAGATTGCTACTTTTCATGAAGGAGGAAGAGATATCTGTATTTAGAGTAATCGTCTACGAACGTAATAAAGTATTGTTGGCCATTCCAAGAAGCCGTAGAGAATGAACCACAGATATCTATATGTATTAGTTTTAAGACATCTATAGCTCTAGTGACACCTATAACTCTTTTGTTTGTTCTTTCCCTTTTAAACAGTTTACACAAACATCCAAATCCTTGTAAAGGAATCAAGAATTTCATTCGAAATAAGTTTATCCATTCTCTGTTTAGAGATATGACCTAAACACTTATACCACAATAAAGAGAAATTCTCCTGAGTTATTTTATGCTTTGTACCACTCAAAGTTGCATTTAAGGTTTCTAAATTTGAGGAAAATGTATACAACATATATAATTTATTACTAACATACAAAGAACCAAAATCAATTAAATTTGAATTAAGAAACAACTGAAATTATTTATCTCCAAATGAACAAGCGTAACCAAATTTGTCTAATAGATAAACAGAAACTAAATTTCGTATAAACGACGGTACAATACATGTTTCTTTCAAATCTAATTGGTGATCAGTAGTCAGTGATAGCCTGAAATCTGCAATGGCTTCTACCTCCATCTTCTTGTTGTCGCCCACATAGATGCATTTTTCACCATTAATTGGCATTCAACAGCTTAGGCAACCCTGCATAGACACACAAATGTGAATAATAGTTCCCGAATCTATCCACCAAATGTCTGAGGGTGCAGAAGCGTAATTAACTTCTGAACAAATGAAAGAGAGTGATGTACCCTTCTTTTCACGCCAAATGTGATATTTGGTACAATTATTCTTCACATGTCCTCCCTTGCAGAAGAGCAAGATGCCTTAGGCTTTTTCTGACTCCCTTTGGAGGATGAACTGGCAGTTGTATCTTTAGCCCACTTCCTTTTGGGCCTAGAAACCAGATGAGCACTTTCTGGTTTGTCCTATTTCAACCTCTCTTCCTCTTGCACATAATGAGAAATGAGCTCATTAAGAGTCCACTGCTCCCTTTGGCAGTGATAGCTAACCTTAAATTGCCCATATTGTGCAAGAGGGAGATCAAAACTAAATACATGAGGAGATCATCTGAAAACTCTAACTTAAGTACCTTTAGTTTCGATGTTAAATGGGACATTTCCATATTGTGCTCCCTAATGTTTCCAATGCTCTTATACTTAAGTGAGACAAGTTTGTTAAGGAGATTTCTTGTCTCAGCTTTCTCATTCTCAGCAAATTCAATCTCATCAAGGAATTTCTTAGCATTCAATTCCTCTGAGATAGCACTCCTAAAGTTTTCTGGGATAGCACGCTTCATGATCATCAGACACACATGTGATCTGATCGCTCCCACCTCTTAGAGTTCTTTATTTTATCAGAAGAACTCTTATTCGTAAGAGGGGAGGGAGGATCAACCCGAAGTGGTTAGTCTAGATCCATGCAGCCCAGAATAATGGCACTTTCTTTCTAAAACTTAAAATTAGATTCATTTAGTTTTGGAGTAGAGTTTAGGTTGGTAGTTATAGCAGATGCAGAGGAGTTAACTAGAAAAAAAATGAAATAAACCAAATACATGCTTAGAATTAAGTAAACTAAACAATACAATCATTAATATTTAGTCTTTGGACAATAAACATTAATATTGTAAAGGATAGTCTTAAGAATGATAAATAACTGTTGAAAACATTCATGTAAATAATCAAGTCATCTTTGGATTAACTTAACTACCCACATGAAACTTAATGATTCAATAGAAAATTTATCATTAAATGTGTACATATGCATTCGGTCATGAGGTGGTTCGCCTTTGAGTTAAGCACCCCGTACAGGAATACAACATACATAGTCGCTTTAATACTTTAAATAAACTGACACAAGAAGCAACTCGCTTTGGCAAGAATTATTAAATGTGACAGAGTATTTAATACATTAAAATCAATTATTAATGTTTGTACCAAAATAATCATGTTCACTAAATTGTATTCCAATTAACACGTAAGAACCGGTACTCACAATGAGTACCGGTACCAACAGCAATGACCAAGTACTGGTATTGGTCCTTCTACATCGGTACCTTAGTGATGTGTACCAGTACTGATCTTATGTTCTGGTACTACATCAGTATTGGACCGATTCTGGAACCATTACCAGTATCCCACTTATACCAGTACTCATGATATGTGTTGATACTCTATCGATACTAGGCCGATCCTAGGACGTAACCAGTATCTCACATGTATCGGTACTCATGTATCGGTACTCATGATGAGTACCGATACACCATCGATATTGGACCAATCCTGGGTCCGACCAGTATCCCTTATGTATCGGTACTCATGACGAGTACCGGTACTCTTTCGATACTGGCAGTGCTTCTGGGCCTGACAAGTATCTCACATGTACCGGTACTCATGATGAGTACTGATACTTTATCGATACTGGTGGTGCTCTGGGAAACACTCGATGGGTACCCTTGCCCAACCAGTACTGGTACTCATCATGAGTACCGGTACCGGACCGATTATAGCTTGATTCCAGGGTGACGATCTGAAATCGAGATTTGGGGAAAAAACCCCAAATCACGATTCCAATAAAAAACTCGATTTTATGATCATATATGGGATCTAGATAATCATGAAAATCGAAATACAAACATTAGTTTCATTGATTCAAGAAGATGGGAGTGAATTAATCCAAAAACTAAACGAAGAACAATCCCCTAAAATCAAATGGAAACTTGTTTTTCTCAAAATTCGAATGATTAAGGTAATGATATAACGAATAGAAAGGGCTTTGATACCATTTGATGGAATTAATCTGAATAAAAATCAAAACCAACTGATTTTCTATAATCCCAAAGATAATTTATTCCCCATATCATCAACCAGAATGAAAATCGAAAAGAAAATGATGGAGGGATACCTGAATCCATCGTAGTGGAAGCGTTGAGGAGATCACGGAGATCCTTTAAAGCCATGGGTTTGTTTCTCCAACGAGAGGCAATGGTAATGGCACTTTTAGAGAGTTTAGAGAACGAGAGTGGAAGAGAACTGAATGGGAACGTACCCTTTGGGTTCTGTTATCGGCTCTATTTATAACTTTTCTACAATGGGATGTAGAAAATCGAATGCCCAATTTGCCCTCACCTCTTCAGGGATCATAACTGTTTAATATGAATGACAATTCCACCCATCACAAAATTGTATTTCTCTTAATGTTTCTATGTATTAAATCTCATATCCTAATAAGATGTGAATGATAAATTTATATAATTAGATCACTTTAATGATCGTAAATGTGATATTTAAATGTATGTATATATTTAATGTATAATTTTATAATAATAATATATGTAAGCTTGTATTAAGATTCTAATAGGAAAAACCCATTTAGAAAAGATATGCACCATAATTTCCAAATTGGAGCAACACAAGGGACACGAATCATCAGAAGTCTCAGTTTAGATTAAGGTGAATCCTCACACCTAGCCACGTACAGGAAGACCATTTTGCAGGAGTGGATCGCTGGAAATCAATGTTACGGGGGTTCTATTTACTAATGGAAATCTAATGATTGAGGGGATGAAACCTGAGAAAATGGATTAAAATAAAAAGTTCTGGCATACTTTTTTTTTTGACACAATAAGTTTTGGCTAGCTACGGGGATTCACCTTCTCATGTAGAGTGTATATTTTCTGAAGATGCACTTGCAGGCTTATCATATTGTTTATAACTTGGAATGCTTGTGGGAAAATTTTTGATTAGATACCTTGATATATATCTTGCTATCGGATGTGTGCACTTGAAGATAAGGTGAAAAGTTTGTTGGATGGTTGGCCTAGGAAAAGCCTTTCCTGGATGGAGCGAGTGCATTGGGTCAAGTGGAGTATCGAAGGGGTTCTTAATTTTTGGCTACATAATACAATCGTAGAGAAAAGCACTCTAGAGCGCATTAAGAAGTGGATAGTTAATTTCATATGGGCAAGAAAAACCCATTTGTTTGCTTGGGCGGTGATTTCTAAGCCCCTAGAGGAAGGGGGATTTGGCCTGTGCACGCTCGAAGAATTGCAACTACTTGCTTCTATCAAGATGGCCCATCGTCTTCTTGCTGGACACACCACACTTTGGGGCTCGTGGGTGATAGAGAGATATGGAGGTTTCCTTATTGCTGCACCTAGATCCACTGACTCCAAGATTTGGAGGCAATTGCTTTGGCTACGTCGGAAAACTACTTCAGCATTTCATGATGGATGCAAGTGGAACTGGCCCTTGTATGTCAATGGTGAACTACATTTTGGTCGGCTATGGGATGGAATCCGCAAGAAGGGCACAAAGAAGACTTTATAGCTTAACTTGTGGAACATGCATATTCCCCAAAAGTGGAGATGCTGCTCTTTACTGGCAATCTATGGCAGGCTACTCGCTCTAAATAGAATAAGAGTTGGGGGATGGATGTAGATCTCATGTGTAACTTATGTAGATCAAAGGATGAGTCACATGGTCATTTGTTTATCAATTGTTCATATTCCTCTATTGTTCGGGACCTTTGTTGGGAAAGCCTCAAGATTTGCCATCGACCCCCCACATTTATGGCTGATATAGATGTTGCTAGCCTCACATCGGAGGATGCTTGGAAGGTGGTTGCTGCCATCACTTGGAGCTTATGGAAGGAGAGGAATAGAAGGAGACACCGACAATTTGCCTCCTCACACCCTTGGTTCCATGATCACTTGTTTATGTAAATTTTAACTTTATTGTTGCCCTTCCTTGATGTATGTGTTGACTATTTAACTTGTATTTTAACTCTTATAGTTGTATTGTACAAACATTTACTTGGTCAGTGAACATTTTAAGTAATACATTATCTATTGCTAAAAGAAGAAAAAAAATTGTCATACAATTTTTTGTTAGGTGGGGATCCCCTCCTTGATGGGAATTCAAAGGCATATCCAAAGACTAAAGCTAGAAAGTTAAGTATATGATTGCAGTAATTTAGTGAACCTTAATGATATTTTTTATTGAGATGGGATGAGAAACCATCAAGTCTTTTATTGGGCATTTTTTTTTCATTCTCTTGGGCAACGTGAAGAACAGATTGAGAAGCGATTGGAGCATTGTGAAAAACAGAGAAAAAGGGAGAGACTGGGATATTTTGCTTGGTGTGAAGAGTGTGCCCTATTTTTGCTTGGGTTTGCACGGTTGAAAGCCATTGGCGGCAGCGGCCGCAGGTTTGCAGAAGAGGATTTGGAGATCGTGACGAGGATTGATCGTTGGATCCTTGTTGGCTAGTCTCTATATTTTTAATGATATTTTTTTCTTTTCAATTTATCATCATTTTGGTTTTTGAGTTGTGTGGATCATGAGAATTTTTTAATATTTAAAATAGTGATTGCAATTGATATTAAGATTTGCCTACTCTTATATTTAGAATCCTATTGTACAATTCATTTGGTGGGCTGTTTGATTTTTATTTATAGAATTTTTATTGAATCTCAACATTTTTAAGGGTTAGTTTGGTAAGAGAAATTTAAAAAATATCACAAATAAATTAGGAGAGAAATTAGATACACTTTTCTTTGGGTGGAAAGAAGGAATTAAAAAAAGTCATTTGGGTGAAACCGTGAAAAAGCATGTCATGTTAAAAAAGATACAATTGATAAAAGTTAAAATTGAAGGAGGAATTTCTTATGAAATTGGAGACAAAAATTGTAATAAAACAATTCCTAAATTGGCCGCTCCACAAAATGAATTTGGAGCGTTATTCCTGATACGAAATTGACTTTCAAGATATTACAAAGTCAAGGAGGGTGACCGCCCCGCCTATCCTCCTTTAGCTTCACTCTTGTCATTTTGGGAAGCGATGCCTTTGCCAAAACAAACTTAAAAAGGTACGAGCGGGACTTTGGATCTCACCTGACACAAAAGAGACACAAAATGGATAGATCAATAAAAAATCTCTCGTAGGTCTCACGAGAGAGGTAATTTGATTGATCAATCGAAATTTTAATTGATCTATCAATTTAATTGATTAGATCAATTAAAAATTTCTCGTGAATCTCTCAAACTCTTCGTGTAAAATCGATACATTTGATTAGAGATTTTTTTACCAATCTTATGTCAAATAAATACACCAAGAAAGAGATAAAAATGAGAGAGGGGAAGGAAGAGTGGAGAGAATTCTTTTGTTCTTGTTGTATATTAAATGAGAGTCCCCTCGTAGTCATTATATAGAGCTTACGACCCGACATTTATAGAAATTCCCATTTTATATAAATACGGTAATTGATCGATAAATTTAGTCTCATTGATCGACAAAATTAATTGATGGATTAAACTTAACTTTTTGATTGATCAAAACTAATTGATCGACCAAATTTAACTCATTGATTAACCAATTTTATCTTTGATCGACCAATCTAGGCTAAAATCATAAGATTAAAAAATCAATAGTAAAAGAGTTTAAGTTCCAAATTGATTCTCACTTGAGTCTGAACTTGAGCCTGACCCAACATGGGTCGTGGGGGGCACGCGTGCACGTGGTCTGTAGCTCCACCTCTCACTCTTTGCTATATAAGCAATATGAGGTAGAAGCCTTTTACACTCACTAAGAGATTTGTCCACTTTCAGTATGAGACTAAAATCTTCTACCAAATCTTGCTGATTTCAACATAAATTCTTACGTCATTATATATCAATTGCATCCCGATTGATACAATTAGATTTACAAAATCAATAGTAATTTAGAGTAGCAAAGGGTGCCATCTGGGTTGGCCGACCAAGACCGAGTTCACTCCCTCGTGACTCATTCATGTCCAACCTCTGTCTTGATCCCTTGCTATCAAATCTTAGTCATGGTCCCCATCGTATCTCCTCATCTAGATTAAGCAAAATAGACTTACTATTATATGCCTGTGAACCCTGTGACATATCCTACCCAAAAGGCCTTGAATCCTTTATTCCTCAGCTAGAAGAAAAGGTGAAAAAAAAAAAGAAAGAATCGGATCCTACTTTGCTTGCAAATCACAAAATGTTCATCCAATTTCTTTTCCAGAGTTCTCTGGCAAGGTTCATTTCGTCAACTTAGAATGTTTCGCTCATGCTCTTTGGGAAAAAAAAGGAAGATGCAATAAAATGGCCAGTGCCCTCATCTTTATTTGAAAAACTTTGTCAAGACAACAAAGAAACTTCTTCCCTTATTGAGTGGGGTCAACAACGTGGAAATCTTTTCCTCCATTCAAATCTGTTATCAATTATTGTTAAAGTAACATAATCGATATCATGCCTTATAGTTTCTTTTGATACTTCTTTGGTCATCTCCGATCCCTCTTTTTCAATTTGACATCCAGCTTTTCATACCTTTGAATTCAAGAAATGAGAAGGCTGTCTTACATGGTTCCCTCGTTTTATACACCAACAATGTGATACAAATCTTTACTGGAATAAACTCACTTCAGACTTCATTTTTTTGGTTGTATGGTTACACATCTGTCTTAACAATATTTTTGTTGTAGGCGTTCTCTCTATCTGCACAAGCTTACAGTACGATCCAACATTGTAACCTATATATATTGTCATGTTTGCATACTATATCAAACCTATCCTAACTTTTGAAGGTCTCCTTGTAACATAAATAACTTGAAACTTCTCTCCAACTAAATCAAACTACATAGTTTTCTATAGCATCCATAATAGTTCTTGAAGAACTGGCCTAGGGGATTCACAAATAACATTTTTAGGATGTAATATGTCTAGATTTTCACCTTTGACCCATCAAAGCACCTTTTGATGAACTTTTTTTGAAGAACATCTCTTGTATGAACTTGTAAATGATGCAGTGAACTTTTATTTTGCTTAGTTGGCAGTTTCTTATATTTAATCGACTTTGCCCTTTACTTAAATTTTTTTATTTATTTTGTTTTTCTCCCATGCATGAGAACAATGTCATCTAGAAAAATTGTGTATCCTAATACTCAACTTTTGCATGTAGTTCACCCACAATCCATGGCTTAAGTCAAGAGGCAAGCACTCAAAATAGAACCTTGGGGTTGGTTGATTATAACATCAAAGCAATTTGTCAAACTAATGTAAAATCTTATATAAATTAAAGTCTTATCATCCATAATCTTCATGATATACAAATTTGTCATCCTTTTCTTTCTAAAATTCTCCTTAGGGCCTAACTTGAAACATAATTATAAACCTTTTAAATCAATAGAGATAATATGCTAATATTTGTTGGCTCTAAAAATTTTCACTATATCTCTATGTAGATATCCCCGTTTAATTGCAAATTTTAGGCATCAATTCAAACTAATTGTTATATAAAATATTTCTTTAATTTCCTTTTTTGAGCTCCTTCGGCCATTTAGTATTATATTTCAATGGATAAGCTCAGTCAATTTATGGATAGATCGACCAAGTAACGTCGGGATGCTACCATGATGATGCCAAGATACTTGAGGAAAGTACCAAGATAGGGGCTTCTATGTACTAAAGGGACATCCATGACTGTGGTGGCTTACTCTGATGTTGATTATGTAGGTTGGTTGGATGACAAGAAATCTACTATAGGTTTCTATATGTATGTGGCTGGAAATCTGGTTATCTGGAGAAGTAAGAAGTAGGCGGTAGTATCCAGATCAAGTGCCGAGTTTAAGTACAGGGAGATAGCACAGACAACTGCATAATTGATGTGGGTGTGATCCCTACTAACAGATTGCACGTATAGATGGATGGGCTTATAGAGATGCGATGTGATAACTGAGCTGGTACATACATTGCAAACAACCTCATGTTTCATGAGTGTACCAAACATGTAGAGGTGGATTGCCATTACACACGAGACTTGATTTAGAAAGGTTTTTTATATATCACTCAGGTGATTGCAGATGATCAAATGATAGATATCTTCACCAAGCCTTTTGGGTCATTCTTCATTTGATGTCTGTAATTTCAAGCTGAGCATGATTGATATCTATGCTTCAGCTTAAGAGGGAGTGTTGAACCCCTTTCGCCATTCGGTATTAGATTTCATGGAGAATGATGCAACTTTGAAGGTGAACATCATATCTTGATTTGTGTCTACATCATAATGACAACAACAAATGGTCTAATCATTTTGATTTGATTGAATCTTCTCTTATTAACTCCAAATTTGTACAAGATACAATAGATTTGCATGATATGTAAATTTAAAGTTGAATATGCTCAATCTGAATTCATTTATAATTTAGAGTATGCCTGGAGTTTAGGTTAATATTATGGAATATTTGGATTTGGCTTCTAAATGCTTTCAAGATAACCTATTGAACATGGACCATATGATGTGCAACTAAGTACAAATTTTTAATTCATTAACTTAATGGCCTTTTTATACTTTGTTAGTAACTTGGGTGAAGAGATGCAATTTAGCCCTCTTTCTCTTACCTAACTATAATTCTTTGGAAGAATCCATCCACCACCTCGCCTAGGCAGCTGAAATGACCCTTTCCTAGGGTCGTTTGGCATTTTCGGAATCCGTAGGAGTTTTTGTGTAGTTTTAAACCCCTTGAATTTTGTTTTGGGGTTTGTAAGGGGGAAAGGAAAATTGCAGGGGCATTCCCACAATTTTCCCCACCACCATCTCCCTACCATGCACACCCTCCACCATCCCCTCCTCCATACCTCCTCTCCCCATATATACCCTCTCCTCCTCCATTCATCCCCATACCAACAACTGAGTGAGAGCAGAGGAGTTCGGTGGCCTGAGAGTGGAGGACTCGCGAGGGAGAGAGGCGGTGCTGCAACTGCTGCAGCTTTTGCAAGAGAAAAGGCTCGCAAACGGTTCTACGAAATTAATTTTCCGCAGAATCAAACGTTCGGAGTGACCTCCAGATGTCTGGTCAGACGTCCGAAGGTAATCTCAGACGTCTGATAGCACATTTTTCTTGATTATTTTCCAACCAAAGTTTTGACCATGCGTGCACGTATGTCAAAGGTTGGGAAGCGCGCTGGTACGAGGATTGAGGTAGTTTCAGACGTCCGGAAGCACCTCCAGACGTTTGAAGACACCTTCAGACGTCTGCATGGAGTTCCAAATGTCCGAAAGAGGCATCTTGAGCAAGGTGAGTCCCTGAGTTCGTTTAAGACGTTTGGGACTCTTCCCAGACGTCTGATTTTGATCAGGGTTGATGTTTTTGGGCCCGTTCAGGGCCCAAATGGAGTCGGATTTCCGCAAATGAAATGTCGTTGGTTTCCGTTCGAGTTTCTCTACATAATGATACATTGTCAGTGCCACTTCGAGCTTGTTTGACATGTCAATCTATGTCATAGGTCTCCAGTCCATTGAGTATATGGGACCTGAGGAGACATTGAGAGCTTCCGTATGAGCCCCCATTCCACCCGGTTATCCTGGTAGAGTGGTTTTCACCTTAATCTCGAAATTAATAGTCAAATTGCGTGCGTAGAATTAATTGATCCTAGGTCGTGAGATGAACCCTAGGACTGAAAAGAAATAAATGCATGCTACTTTAGAATATATTCGATCGAACCCTAGGATTGTGAAATTAACACTAGGGCTGGAAGAAATACATGTATAGTTAATAAATGATCCAGTTACCATGATTTTTCCTGAAAAGAAATAAACCATGAGCTACCTATACTGCCTATAATGAACTACGTCATAGATGGAAATGCATACTTGTATCGAATAATAGATGGTGGAATTTGAGTTGCCTGTTCTACATGTAACGAACCGAATATGGAAATAAGAAAGTCCATATACGAATCCTACAGGGAATTTAGAAAAAAAATCAGGAATACTGTAGTACGGAAAATCTGATGGTTTTAGAACATGTTGCCTACAGGCAGTTGTTCAGAATTGGTCAAGGGAAGTGAGCTGACCCTCGTGTATGTGGTATCGAGGAGAACAATTATCCCTTTAGAGTAGGGGGGAGCTAGCCGTCCCTTGGGTTGAGACCTAGGGTTAGGAATGGCTATTCTACGACGACTCCTGTTTGGCCCTCGCATACGTGGTACTGAGGTGAGCTACTTAGTGTAGAGGGAGCTAGCCGCCCCATGGGGCTCGGGGTTAGGACTGGCCACCCTACACCAAATCTTGTTAGGCCCGCTGAGCAAACCGGGATAGTCGGACGAGGGTATGCGGACTATGAGGGGCGAGACCCTTGTTTCTGAGGGGCGAGACCCATGTTCTGAAAGGGCAAGGCCCTGTGCTGTTCCGTGATGTACATTTGGGCATACCCGTTAGTGGAAACGATTGACTGCATGCCAGTGCAGGGTAGCTACCTGTGCGCTTATCACGCGTGTCGTAGTCACCGCTACGTCACAACCGTGACCTCGGGGTAGTAGACTGGGTGTAGGACTACCATAGGGGACTCTCCTGGCCAGAAGAGTGCCACGTTTACATCTTGCATCGCAGGAAAACTGTAAGCAAGATTGTTCCCTTAGGGAACAAGAAGGTTGAGCAATGTCTTGGAACCTGATTAGAGTACTCGGATAAAAAATTGTAACAAGATAATTGGAAACAGGTGATAATAATGGAGAAATGTATGTTTTTAGCTGCTTGCTTAAATTATACATGTTTTTGCCACTACTCTACTCAGTGTTAGCTGACCACAGATTTTATAACCTTGTTCAGGTCAGGGATTCGAGCAGCCAGAGCCACTGGCTGCTGAAGGCGCTGGACCCAGTCGAGCCCAGCTCTAGCTTTCTTTTGTTTCTCTTATAGAGAGTTTTGTGGTAGTGAGTACCTGTAGCTTATAGTTATATTCAGCTATATTTTTACCAGTTTCGGTTGTGATGGTTATGTTCTGTACTTGTACTTCTCATTAATGGCCTGTAATATTATTTGGCTGTCGTTCTCCTTCTTTACTGTCAGTTTTAATTTTTTTTACTTAGTTATATTACTCATGTGGTTGTGGAATGAGCACGTATTCTGTTATTTCTGGTTGGACAACTGGGTCTTGGGGTTCGTCGAGGCGATCCATTCTTGGGTTCTGTAGGGAGCCAGGAGCAAGTCGCGACAAGATGGTATCAGAGAGACGTCGTCTCGAGAAATGAACTAAATGGTTAGGAAATAACCATGCTTATACATGTAGCTAGGATAACTATCAGAACGTATTATCTTGATTACCGCTTCCGAGTCTTACTTTCCCTCTGTAATCAAAGTGTCATTGACAGTTCTGTCTTTTCTTCGATCTCCGTGTAGGAGATGCCTTGCCAGGGAGCTCTTAAGGCAGGCCGCAGACGTGGTCATGGCCGTAGGTGTGGTAGAAGGGGAGGACGAGTGATGGCCAAGGACGGGGTAGCTCCACCTCTCCTTCTGGGTGTTCAAGCCCCGGACCTCGCCCAACGAATTCGGGATCTCATACGGGAGGAGCTCCAACAGCCTCCTCCTCAACCAACTCTTCCTGGGGATGCGGAGGGGGAGTCCTCTGTGAGGCAGGTGAGCTGCCATAGCGCTGGACGAGTCGGAGGGGGAGGGGGTGTTCCTCCACTACCCCCACCTCCTTCAGACACTTCGGGCAAGAGCCCTCCTTGTCGGGAGACGCACTTGTACCCTCTTTGCGGCTCCACCACGAGATCTTTGGCCAGTTCAGGAAGCTGAAGCCCCCTTCCTTCAATGGGGAGGAGAGCTTGTCTGAGGCAGAGGACTGGCTGGAGCAGAGATGGAGAAGATCTTTGACACACTCCACCCTCCTGCAGAGTGCTGCGTGGCCTTCGCTGTTTACGAGAGATCGTGTTTTAAAAAGGCATTCGTTGTAATATAGTTGAAATCGTCACGAAAATAAAGAACAATTTATTTCTCAAAAAAATATCCGAGATCGAACTCAGGGAGCAAATTGATATTTTAGAAACTAAAATTACAATCTCAAAATATGATATTTAACAATAATATAAATGAGATTCCATGTAAAAGAAAACTAAAAAGAGAAAAGAAATGCAAGAGGAAATTGAATATTCTCTCTTCTTTCCTCTCTCTCTCTCTCTGATGGCTTCTTTCTTCTCTTTCTTCCTTTTCTTTCTCTGCTTGGCCGCACCTTCTCCTTTCTTTCTTTGACTTTCCTTGTGAACTAGACGTCTGATTTTGTGAATGAGACGTCTTAACTTGCAATTGCTACAGTGCCTTCAACTTTGATTCTCTGATCTTTGTCTTTCTCTTTAGCCGAGACTTCTTCTTCTTTCTCCCTCCTTGGCTTCTTCTTCTCTGCGTGCTTGCCTTTTCCTCTCTAACTTTGCTTTTTGCTTTCCCGACCCTTGCCTTTCCTTCCTTAGCTCCTTTGCTATAGTGCCTTCTTCCTTTCCTTCTCTGGCTTGGCTGTGCCTTAGCTCTTCTTCCTTCTCCTTCTGCGGCTTCCTCCTTGGCTTCTTCTTCTTCTCTTTCCCGCAGCTCCTTCCCTCAGCTTCTTCCTCTTCTTCAGCAGCTGCTACCTCCTCCTCCTTCCCCTACACAGCACAGGGCAAAACCTACCCCTACCCCCCCTGTGTACGCTCTCTCTCTTTTCTCTCTTCGGATCGCTCTCCCAGAGCCAATTGAGCATTCGGGTCGGGTCAAGCACACCGACGTGGGTGATGTGCGAGGAGTCAGGGTTATCGGGTCAGGTCAGCTAAGTCCGCGGAGGAGTGAGCGTGGACGAGGCGGGTAAGTGGACGAGGGGACCTCACCCCGTGTTTGGAGGCAACGAAGAAGAAACACAAGAACAATTTAAATCGCTGACCTTACTCCAAAACAACCGAGGTGGGACTAAAGTCCCACTCGCTTCTTCGCGTGCGTCCGCAGGGGGTCTCCTTTGATTGCTGCAGCTGCAATGTGCTGTGACTTCGATTACTAGGTGCAAGGGGATCGCAAGGTATTTCCGCGCACCTGGGGCTCGATCTCCTGGAGCAGGGAGACCTGGCAAGCTTTGCTCCCTCTCCAATGTTGGAGGATGTCAGACCCTATCAACACGAATACGGCCTCACAGCCCTGTCAAAATGCTCTGGAAGCTTCGCTGCGACACCGCGAAAGTAGCTCAGTTGGGCGTGCGTGCCTAGGTCATCTTGTGGCCGTGAATGTGGGGTAGTTTGGGGGCAGTGTGGTGCGTGTGGTGGTCAATGGAGAGGTGGAAGATGATTAGTGGAAGGTGGCGATGCTTCTGTGGTAGTTGGCGAGGCGTGTGTGGAATGATGGATGCGCCTTCGCCGATGGTTGGATGGAGATGGAGAAGATGGAAGTGGACAGTGGCTGCGAGGGGTCGAAAGTGGAAATAGAAAGAGGGGAAATGAAGAGGGGATAGAGAGGAGTAATTCTAACCTAGCTAAGTGGACGAAGGGGGAGAGGAGATGGTTGGCTGTTCCTACTGCCGCCGGAGAAGACGATGTCCAGGGGAGGGGTGACGGCGACGACGATGGGGCTAGAGGCGGGTGCGCGGGTGTTGCACGACGCGGAGGAAGGTCGTGAAGGCAACTCTGCCACTGGTATTGTGATAGAGTGACGAAAAAGCGAAGGAGGGCTCACCGGAGCTCGCTGGACTCCTGACTGGAGGAGGAGACGAAATTGGGGTGATTCTCCGGCCAAGTCGAGCTTGCCCTAAGTGGCTGGACCTGGAGTTTCTTTTATAGGCACAGGCAGAGGGTCAGACGCTTGGAGGGCAAGCAAGACTCTCGCAGGAGGTCACCACAGGTACGATACCCATGCCTCTCGAGTGTTTGCGCGAGAGGTATGGTGCGAATCAGGGCATGGGGAGCTGCTTAGGCGGTAGGGGATTTCTAAGAGAACCCCTCTTTCAAATCTAAGAGTAGCTCTCTAGGGAAGCGAGGAGAAATCCTCCTCGAAACTTCGCCAAAGGTATGGGTCCTCTGCTGCAATGGCAAAGGGACCAAAATGCAAAAAGTGACGAGGAAGTTGAGGGGGTTTGTGCAAGGGTTTTCAAAAGTTAGGGGTCAGAAGGTAATTGAGTGGACTATTTTGCAAAGTAGGTCAAGATGACCTTCCCTTAGATCCAAATTTTGGTACAAACCTAATTTGGACCTAAGGAATCCAATGGTGAAGTTGGATTTTAGGTTTAATCATGTTTGACTGGATATTTTGCACAAAAACCCAAATTAGGTCAAATATTGAGCTCGGACCCCAATCTAGGTCAAAATAGGTTCCAAAGGCCAAATTGAAGGTTCTGAACCCTAGGATATATTTTTCCATAAATTTTAGAGGGTTTAGTTGATTTTTATTTTGACTGGAACCTTGTGAAATTAAGTGGGTTTGTTTTAGGGTTACAAAATGTCATTTAATTCTTAAATTTCACAATAACCCTTTTTTGACTGAACCACCCCATTTTTTCTCTTATTAAGTCCAATTGACCTATGTCTAGACCCTGAGAAATCCCTTTGATGTACTGTAATGGTAAAATTGCAGTTTTACCCTTTGTTTCATGTTTTCTTTCCAGATCGGTAATCTCTTGAGTTAGGCCTTCCTTTAGGTTATGTAGGAGCTTTTGTTCACTTTCTTAGGTCAAAATAAGCTACTTAGGGCTCACGATGAGGTTCTCATCATACCCCCATGCCTAACTTTTGCTAGTCCCTTAGTAGAATTTCAAGGTTTTAACTTCTATTCTAGACCATAAGTTTCTTTCGCTAGTTATGATAAGTGCTTTTTCTTCTTTTTCTTTTGTGATTAGGTCAGAATGCCGATAATAAGCCTAGAGGTACTCAAGTACTAACCAAGATCCATACCTGACCAGCCTTAGCCTTGGTCCTCTGTGAAGGCTTTTAAGGCCCGTAGGAACTATCCTAAGGTTCATTGGACTACATGGTTAAAGCACTCGTGCATGAGACATATTTTAACTTTGGTTCAGTTTGCATTACGTTTTTGTAAGAGAGAGATAGTGGATTTATTTGTTTGCAGAATTTTCTCTCTTTTCTTTTTATTTGTAGCTTTGGATTGGCTTTTCAACACAGTCTGTATCAGATTCCTCATTCCCATCATCAATCCTCAAAGGTCCCTGGCAATCGATGCTTCGTGATAGGTCGAACAGTAACATGGAGGATTTTCTTGATCTCCCGGTTTGATAGCTCAGCTAGACCATTAGTTTGGGGGTGGTAAGGAGTAGAGATTCGGTGCGACACTTCGTATTTGGTCATCAGTGACCTGATTTGAGCGTTTGTGAAATGGATCCCTCCATCAGAAATGATCGCACGTGGAATCCTGAACAGTGAGAAGATGTTTTGGTGAATGAACTTGATAACAACTTTGTGATCATTGGTTCGGGTCAGAATGACTTCTATCCATTTGGATACACAATCAATAGCGAGTAAAATGTATTCGAAGCTGTCCGAGATATGGAAGGGTCACATAAAATCAATCCCTCAAATGTCGAAAATCTCACATACCAGAATCGGCTGTAAAGGCATCATGTTACGATGGCTCATATTGCCCAAGGTTTGGCAACGAGTACATTTCTTACAATGATTGTATGCATCCTTGAAAATTGTGGGCTAGTAAAAGCCACACTGGAGGACTTTTGATGCGGTTTTGTGTCCTGAAAAATGTCCACCGCATGCCTAGTCATGGCAGAAAGAGAGTGTGTCTTTGATTTCCACTTCCGTGACACATCGTCGCATAATTTGATAAGCACCAATGCAAAATAAATACGGGTCTTCCCAAAGGTAATACTTGGCATCGGAACACAATTTGTCCTTCTTGGCCTTTGGCCAATCAGATGGGATTTGATGTGATGCCAAGTAGTTTACTATGTCAGCAAACCAAGGAAGCCCTGTATCAATAGTCAGGAGGTGCTCATCAGGAAAATGTTCCGTGATGGGTCCGGAAGGGTCAATGATCTCAGAAGGAAGGTGGGACAAGTGATCAGTTACCACGTTCTGTCTTCCCGCATTGTCGCGAATCTCGAGGTCAAATTCTTACAACAGCAAGATCCATCAGATTAATTGAGGTTTCACGTCCTTCTTTGCAAGGAGATGCCTCACAGCTGTGTCATCCGAGTAGATAATAACATGGGAACCCAGGAGGTAAGATCTGAATTTTTCTAGGGCAAATACTACGGCTAGCAGCTCTTTCTCAGTAACTGTGTAGTTACGTTGAGCCTCGTCAAGTGTTTTGCTAGCGTAGTAAATGACCACAGATTTCCCGTTAATTTTCTGCCCTAAAACTGCTCCTACAGCGAAGTCAGATGCATCGCACATGATCTCAAAGGGTTGAGACCAATCAGGGGACTGTAGGATCGGGGCTTGGGTAACTCGGTCACGAAGGATCTCAAATGCTTGAGTGCATTCTCTGGAGATTTCGAAAGGTACATCCTTGGAGAGAAGAGTGGTCAAGGGGTGCGCAATTTTCGAAAAATCAGGGATAAATCGATGGTAAAAATCAACGTACCCTAGAAAAGATCGGATGCCCTTGATCGAGCTAGGCATATGGAGTTTGGCAATCAAGTTAACCTTAGCTCGATCGACCTGGATGCCTTTCTCTGAAATCAGATGTCCCAGGACGATTCCCTCAGGCATCATGATGTGGCTCTTTTCCCAGGAAATAATCAGATTCACGTCAATGCATTGCCTGAGTATTTGGATCAAGTGCCGGAGGCAATCGTCAAATGATGCTCCAAATACTGAAAAGTCATCCATGAAGACTTTCAGATAATCACCTACCATATCTAAGAATATGGCAAGTATGCACCGCTGAAAAGTCGCCGGTGCATTACAGAGACCGAAAGGCATCCTTCGGAACACGTACGTCCCGAAAGGGCAGGTGAACGTGGTCTTTTCTTGGTCCTCTGGATGGATTGCCACTTGGCTATAACCGGAGTACCCGTCAAGAAAGCAGAAGAACCTATATCCCACTAGTTTCTCGAGGATCTGATCAATAAACGGTAGTAGGAAATGATCCTTCTTCGTGGAGGAATTGAGTCTTCTGTAATCAATGCAGACTCTCCACGAGTTAGCTATACGAGTCGGTATGACCTCTCCGATTTCAGTTGTGATGGTGGTAAGCCCTACCTTCTTAGGCACAACCTGGATTGGACTCACCCATCAACTGTCGGAAATCAGGTAGATGATCTCTGCATCTAACCACTTAATGATCTCCTTTTTCATGACATCATGCAGATTAGGGTTCAAACGTCTCTACATTTTACGTGAAGGTCGTGCGTCCTTTTCGGAGTAGATATGGTGTGTGCAATAAGAGGGACTGATACCAGTCAAATCATCGAGAGTCCATCCAATGGCTCTACGATGTTGCTAGATAACAACAATCAGACGGGATTCCTGGTCAGGTGTGAGTTTGGAGTTTATAATCACAGGAAACGTCTGATTGGAACCTAAAAAGATGTATTTCAGATGATTAGGAAGGGTTTTGAGTTCCAAGACGGGATTATCAGCAGCAGGTGGTTCAGGGTATGTGTTGGGAACAAGGGTAGGAGTTATGGCTGTATCTAGATCAGGTTTAGACTCCTCTATTTGCGGGTTTTGATCTTCTTGTGGTTGATCGGGGACAATTAGGTTATCCTCGATATGTGGTTCATCAACCACGGCTTTGATATCACATATTTATTCTATAACACCGTAATTAATCCCTTGTTGGGCCTTAAAGATGTCAATCTTTAGAGTTTGGTTTCCAAATTTTAATTCTATTTGGTCCTCCTCACAGCTTATGTTGGCCCTAGCAGTGGCCAGAAAAGGTCTCCCTAGTATAATCGGTGTATCCCTTGGGTTCTCAGGTGCATCCATATCTAAAACTATAAAATCCACTGGGAAGTAGAAATCCCATACCCTAACAATGACATCCTCGAGTATTCCTTTAGGTGACTTGATGGATCGATCGGTTAACTGCAATGTCACCTTTGTCGGTTTAAGCTCGGACTCTTCAAGGTGGTTAAGAAGTGATGTAGGTATTAAGCTTATGGAGGCACTTAGGTCTAGCACGGCTCTGTCGAATTTGGTTTCACCAATTTTACATGAAATCAGGGGAGTACCTAAGTCTTTAGCCTTGGGTGGGAGTTTACTCAAGATTACTGAATTAGCTTGCTTTGACAGTATGATCAGACTCTCACTTTTGGTTCGCAGCTTACGCTTGGGTACACATGTTTTTCATGAATCGTGCGTAAGCCGGTACGTGGCGGATTGCATCCATCCAAGGGATGTTTATCTGGACCTGTTCAAAGAGCTTAACCAGATCCTCCTCAGGAGACACGGGTTTGGTTATCCTTTTTCCCTTGGTCAAGGCCTCGGGAAATGGAGCCTTGGTTGGTTCCTCTATAATAAGTCCAGGTTCTTGATCTGTGATAGGGACATCCTGGATAACTATCCTAGGGCTTGGATCACTACTAGGCTTGGAGTGGTTTGGATAAGGTGAGTCTTGAGTTGCTTTACCACTATGGGTTGTTACGGAGTTTAATCCTGCCTGGATCTGGTTTGGGGTTGGTAAAATGGGTGGCTGCTGTTGAAATCCTGCATAAGATGTCGAAGCTTCCATCCCGTCAGGTGATGGAACAGAAGGGGCCTGATAAATCATATGTGCGTGGCCTGGATTCATAATGCGCCTCTGGGTCAGCACGTTATTTGGGTTCGGCAGAGGTTGCGAAGGAAGTGTGCCCGGTTGGCAGGAATTCACCATCTGTGCGAGTTGGTTGCGAACCTCTATGATCTTGTCCTTGTGTTGTTTTTGTATTGCCGCGTTCGTTTTCTGAATGTCAGCAGTGTTTGAAGGATAAGAGTCATTTGATCTTGAATTGGCCCAGATTGATAGGTGGGGTTGGGCCGAGGCTGAGGCGGCTGATATGGACGAGGAGCTTGTGGATGGGGTTGATAAGGTGGTCTTTGATTTTGAGAATTTCCCGCCCATTAGAAGTTGGGATGATTTTGCCATCCAGGGTTGTAGGTGTTGGAAAATGGGTCATTCTGGATGACGTTGAGGTCCCCACAGGTCTGAAGAGCCTCAAGAAGGTCAAAGTATGAGGGTTTAAAGTTCCCTCCACTAAAATAAAGCGTCAGACGAGGGTGGATACGGGTCGATCCCCTGAGAAGATCGGTGATAGATGTTTTGCACAGTTTCCCTCGCGAGAGGTGGCTGTGCGAAAGAGTTCTGCACAGAGGTGGTTCGTTGCAGATGCTGAGTCAGCTCGTCCACCTTCTTTATGATAGAGACCTTGTCCAACCGACTGTCCATCAGCTCCAAGTCGACGGATGTGGACAGGCCCTGGTCTCATGTGCTCCCCTAAGATTCGTCGATGTGCGGGCATTCGTCCGATCGAATAAGCCCATGGAGTCATTATTGATGGAGTTCTCGCACATATTTTCGAGAATCTCCCACACCGTATCCTCATGTAGACCCATGATGTTTCCTCCGCAGGTTCCATTGATGAATAATCGAATGTCCTCGCGGAGTCCCTAGTAAAAAATTGGACTTGTTCCCATTTAGGAACTTTGTGATGGGGGCACTTTCGCATGAGATCCAAGAATCAGTCTCATGAAGAGGTTCTCCCTTTTGTTGGGTGAAATGAGTGATCTGATGACGCAAGGCATTTGTCCGACCAACGGAAACAACTTCTTCAAAAATTTGGACTGAAGTTCATCCCATGTGTTGATCGGACGAGTCTGAGTTTGATACTAATGAGCAGCCTTGTCCATGAGGGAGAAAGAAAATATCTTGATGAGCAGAATATCTTTGTTTTGTGCATCTGACCCGAAGATCTGGGCCAGATGCTTGAGCTATTTAATGTGCTGGAATGGATCCTCGGAGTTATGCCCATGGAATTTTGCTATGGCATGAATCATATTGGGCTTGAGTTCAGAATCAGGACCTCCAGTCGGGATTCGGACTCGAGGCTCGATTGCCACCGCAGCGGGATTATAGTGATCTTGCATCATAGGATGCTGCGGTGGGTTTACAAAGTTTTGGAAGAGATCATTTAGGCGTTGAAGCTTGTTTTGAAGGTTGTTCTCTTCTTCCATGGGTTGTGCCATGATGGAAGGAGAACTTGGTTCTGAATCAGAGGAAAGATCTATGTGGTGGGGTTGCTGCACAAACAAGGGTGTCGAGGCTTGGCTTCGGGGAGAGTGGATTTTTAAAGGAGGTCTTAAGGACCTCCTACCATATATGCACCGAAGGATTTGATGAGATCAGAATGTGCTAGACTCAATTGAGACACCCAAAATATGTCGGGTGACTATGGAGGTTCAAGGTAGATGATACCCCTTAGTCAGAAAGGTTGTCCACCTGAGATATACCTGGGCAACCAAAGAGGAAGAGTCCCGCGAAGACCCCTACATGGTAGAGAGTCCCCACGAGTTACAGGGTTTCCCCACCCGACTTCTCTTGTCACTGAGATTCCAGGTAGACCAAAATGGGGACCTTGACCTCTTAAGTCTACATTTTTTACTTAAGATCAAGGTGCTTAGGGTTCCACTTGAACTTTAGGTCTTTTGAGTGCAAACAGTGACCTAATTTTAAGGTTAGTTGACCCAAAGGATCAACTTCACCTCTTTGTTCCTTTGAGAGCTTTTTAGGTCCTTGCTTTTAGGGTTTACATGGATTAAGAGCCTGATTTGCTTAGGATTTCTCTTGGATAGATCTTTTCAAACTAGGCGTAGGCACACCTCTTTTTGAAATTTTTGCTTCTTAAAAGAAGATGTGTCTCTAAAAATCCTAGCTTTACAATCCTTAGGTTGGCTCTAATTGTTTCAATTTAGTTGCCTACAAAATTGGTATCTGGGGCTCAATGAAGAAGGTTTTAGCCCTAGTTCCCTTAATTTGATGTGCAATTCAAAATGTGTTGAAAGTAAAAATCAAGCAACTTTTGTGAATTACTAAATACGGAAGCAGGTAGCCCTAGATTAATTTTTCTTTATTTTCCTTTTCAAATTTTTGAGGGGATTAAGAGAGAGGGTTAATGAAAGTTTACCTGTTCCTTGGTGTGGTTGTTGTGCGGCTGCTTTTCTTTCCTCGGCTTTCCCTCAGACAAACATAACATAAGAGAGAAATTAAGTCAGTATTGAATCAGAAGTTGTGATCAAAGCTTCTAAAATGCCCGTTGATCCCCGGCAACGGTGCCAAAAATTGTTTACGAGGCGATATCGTGTTTTAAAAAGATGTTCGTTGTAGTATAATGGAAATCACCGCAAAAACAAATAACAATTTATTACTCGAAAAAATATCCGAGGTAAAACTCAGGGAGCAAATTGGTATTTTAGAAACTAAAATTAAAACCTCAAAATATGATATTTAACAATAATATAAATGAGATTCCATGTAAAAGAAAACTAAAAAGAGAATAGAAATGCAAGAGGAAATTGAATATTCTCTCTTCTTTCTTCTCTCTCTCTCTCATGGCTTCTTTCTTCTCTTTCTTCCTTTTCTTTCTCTGCTTGGCCGCACCTTCTCATTTCTTTCTCTGACTTTCCTTATGAACTAGACGTCTGATTTTGTGAATCAGACGTCTTAACTTGCAATTGCTACAGTGCCTTCGACTTTGATTCTCTGATCGTTGTCTTTCTCTTTAGCCAAGCCTTCTTCTTTCTTCCTCCTTGGCTTCTTCTTCTTCTCTGCGTGCTTGCCTTTTCCTCTCTAACTTTGCTTTTTGCTTTCCCGGCCCTTGCCTTTCCTTCCTTAGCTCCTTTGCTACAGTGCCTTCTTCCTTTCCTTCTCTTTCTGCAGCTTCCTCCTTGGCTTCTTCTTCTTCTCTTTCCCGCAGCTCCTTCCCTTAGCTTCTTCCTCTTCTTCAGCAGCTGCTACCTCCTCCTTCTTCCCCGGCACAGCACAGGGCAAAACCTACCCCTACCCTCCCCCGCGTATGCTCTCTCTCTTTTCTCTCTTCGGATCGCTCTCCTAGAGCCAATTGGATATTCGGGTCAGGTCAAGCACACCCGGGTCCAGGCACACCGGCGTGGGTGATGCGCGAGGGGTGCAAGGTTATCGGGTCACGTTAGCCAGGTCCGCGGAGGAGTGAGCGCGGATGAGGCGGATGAGTGGGCGAGGGGACCTCACCCCGTGTTCAGAGGCAACGAAGAGGAAACACAACAACAATTTAAACCGCTCAACTCACTCCAAAACAACCGAGGAGGGACTAAAGTCCCACTCGCTTCTTCGCGTGCGTCCGTAGGGGGTCTCCTCTGATTGCTGCAGCAGCGGTGTGCTGTGACTTTGATTACTGGGTGCAAGGGGATCGCAAGGTACTTCTGCGCACCTGGGGCTCAATCTCCTGGAGCGGGGCGACCTGGAGCAAGCTTGCGAGCAAGCTTTGCGCCCTCTCCAATGGCGGTGGATGTCAGACCCTGTCAACACGAATACGACCTCACGGCCCTGTCAAAACGCTTAAGAAGCTTCGCCGTGACACGGCGAAGGTAGCTCAAGTTCTGGTGTGGTGCGGGATGGCCTGGGCGTGTGTGCCAAGGTCATCCTGTGGCCGTGGATGTGGGGTTGTTCGGGGGTAGTGTGTGGTGCGTGTGGTGGTCGATGGAGAGGTGGAAGATGATCAGTGGAAGGTGGCGATGCTTCTGCGGTAGTTGGCGAGGTGTGTGAGTGTGTGGAATGATGGATGCGCCTTCGCTGGTGGTCGGCCAGAGATGGAGAAGATGGAAGTGGACAATGGCTGCGAGGGGTCAAAAGTGGAAATAGAAAGAGGGGAAATGAAGAGGGGATAGAGAGGAGTAATTCTAACCTAGCTAAGTGGACGAAGGGGGAGAGGAGGCGGCTGGTCGTTCCTGCTGCCACCGGAGAAGACAATGTCCAGGGGAGGGGTGACGTCGACGATGACGGGGCTAGAGGTGCGTGCACGGGTGTTGCACGACCCAGAGGAAGGTGGTGAAGGTGGCTCTGCCATTGGTATTGTGGTAGAGTGACGAAAAAGAGGAGGGCTCGCCGGAGCTCGCTGGACTCATGACCGGAGGAGGAGACGAAATTGGGGTGATTCTCCGGCCAAGTCGAGCTTGCCCGAAGCGGCTGGACCTGGAGTTTCTTTTATAGGCACAGGCAGAGGGTTAGACGCTTGGAGGGCGAGCAAGACTCTCGCCGGAGGTCACCGCAGATACGATACCCATGCCTCTTGAGTGTTCGCGCGAGAGGTATGGTGCGAATCAGGGCATGGGGAGCTGCTCAGGCGGAAGGGGATTTCTCAGAGAACCTCCCTTTCAAATCTGAGAGCAGCTTTCTGGGGAAGCGAGGAGAAATCCTCCTCGAAACTTCGCCAGAGATATGGGTCCTCTGCTGTAATGGCAGAGGGACCAGAATGCAAAAAGTGATGAGGGGGTTAAGGGGGTTTGTGCAAGGGTTTTCAAAAGTTAGGAAACAGAATGTAATTGGGTGGACTATTTTGCAAAGTAGGTCAAGGTGACCTTCCCTTAGGTCTAAATTTTGGTACAAACATAATTTGAACCTAAGGAATCCAATGGTGAAGTTGGATTTTAGGTTTGACCACGTTTGACTGGATATTTTACATAAAAACCTAAATTAGGTCAAATATTGATCTTGGACCCCAATCTTGGTCAAAATAGGTTCCAAAGGCCAAATTGAAGGTTCTAAACCCTAGGATATATTTTTTCATAAATTTTAGATGGTTTAGTTGATTTTTATCCTGACTGAAACCTTGTGAAATTAAGTGGGTTTGTTTTAGGGTTACAAAATATCATTTATTTCTTAAATTTCACAATAACCTTTTTCTGACTAAACCATCCCACTTTTTCTCTTATTAAGTCCAATTGACCTATGTCTAGACCTTAAGAAATCACATTGATGTACTGCAATGGTAAAATTATAGTTTTACCCTTTGTTTCATGTTTTCTTTCAAGATCAGTAATCTCTTGATTTAGGCCTTCCTTAGGTTATGCAGGAGCTTTTGTTCACTTTCTTAGGTCAAAATAAGCTAGTTAGGGCTCATGATGAGGTTCTCATAATTCGCGATGTATCAGCTGGAGAGTGCAACCCACAGGTGGTGGAGGGCGGTCAAAGGACAGGAGGGAGAGCCTACGTGGGACCGGTTTGCGGTGCTCTTCTGCGAGCAGTACTTCCCACAGACCTGGTAGGATCAGAGGAGGCGAGAAATCCACACTCTCCGCCAGGAAGCGATGACGGTTAGCACGTATCGTACGCATTTTCTGGAGCTCTCCCACTTCTCCCTGATAGCTACGTCTACCGAGGAGGAGCGCCTGTGGAGGTTCACTTAGGGCCTCCGACCTGCTATTCGAGGGTATGTGAAACCCCTAAAGCTTCCTACACTCTTCCGCGTGGTCTAGGCTGCCATGACCTACGAGGAGACCAACCTGTCCATGCGAGACGTTGACGGGGGAGGACGGAAGAGGCCCTACCAGTAGGAGCACTCACAGGGCCGCCGGGTGAAGAGACACCTAGCACCTACGGGGGAGTCGTCCCGTTTTGTGGGTCCACCAGGGACTTTGGGGGTCCCAGACAGGGACCAGCCGACTGTAGCTGACCCTTGCCTAGCTACCAGTGTGGCCAGCTGAGCCACATACGGAGGGACTACCCATCTAGGGCTAGAGCATAGCAGACACTCCCAGCACCGAGCACTGGAGGCCAATCTGGCGGCCACGGTTACCAGGCCCGAGGAGGAGGATGGCAGTCACGAGGAGGGTACCAACTAGCTGCTTCTCGCCTGGCCCAGAGCATGGCTGCTTCTTCTGTACTGAGGGCTGAGGGATGTGTTAACGCCCTGACTCATGGAGATGATAGAGCTTCAGGCTCCGTAGTGGCAGGTATGGTTACAGTTTCCGGCAGACTCGTTTATGTGCTTTTTGATTCTGGTGCCATGCATTCATTTGTCTCTACGAGTTTTGTTGTCAAATTGGGATCAGGAAGTGTACTATTAGAGGACCCTTTCTTGATTAGAGGCCCAAGTGGACAGGTATTTATCGCCGAGGAGGTCTTCATTGATTGTGAGGTCACGATAGGGGGACACGGTCTTCCAATTAACCTGATCATGATCCCGATGGAGGATTTCAGTGTGATCCTAAGGATGAACTGGTTGGCTACTTACCTTGCCTTAGTAGACTGCTTTGAGAGGAAGATCGTCTTCTCCATCCCAGAGTTGCCTCCTTTCGATTTCCATGGATAGCCAGTAGATAGTGGATTCAGGTGCATCTCCGCGCTTAAGGCAGCGAAGCTATTGAGCCAGGGGTGCGAGGGCTTCCTCGCTTGTGTCGTAGCAGAGCCTAGCCTCGTGGTCAACTTGTAGAGTATCCCGGTAGTCCATGAGTACCCTGATGTCTTTCCAGAGGAGCTACCAGGACTACCACTTGAGCATGAGATCAAGTTTGAGATCTCACTGGTACCGGGGAGCGGCCCTATCTCTACTGCATCATACCGGATGACCCCGCTTGAGCTGCGAGAGCTCAAGTCTCAGTTACAGGACCTGTTAGAGAAGGGCTTTGTGAGGCTTAGTGCATCCCCATGGGGAGCCCCTGTCCTGTTTATGAAGAAGGATGGTACCCTTCGACTGTCCGTCGACTACAGACAGCTGAACCGGGTCACCGTTAAGAACAAGTACCCACTACCTCACATAGATGATCTCTTTGACTAGCTGAGAGATGCCACAGTATTTTCCAAGATAGATCTGAGGTTGGGCTACCGTTAGTTGAGGATCAGGGAGACCGACGTCTCCAAGATAGCTTTCTGCATGTGGTATGGTCACTACGAGTTCTTGGTCATGTCGTTTGGGCTAACCAACGCCACTGGCACCTTCATGGACCTGATGAACAGTGTCTTCCGGCCGTACTTAGATCAGTTCATGGTGGTATTAATTGACGACATACTCGTCTACTCTTGGGATTAGACACAACATGGACAACATCTCCGTATGGTCCTGGACACTTTGAGACGGCACAGGCTGTATGTCAAATACAGCAAGTGCGAGTTCTGGTAGAAACAGGTTACCCTTTTGGGCCATGTGATCTCGGGAGATTGGCTGGCTGTGGATCCAGTCAAGGTTGAGGCCGTACTCAGGTGGGAGAGGCTGCGTATAGTGACAGAGATACGTAGTTTCCTGGGGTTGGCAGGGTACTACAGGCGATTTATCTGAGGTTTCTCGCAGATCGCATGTCCTATGACCTAGTTGACCTGGAATGACATGCCCTTTACTTGGATAGATGAGTGTGAGTCATGCTTTCAAGAGCTGAAGGAGAGGCTGACCTCAACTCCTGTACTCACCATCCCAGACAGTAGTGGCAGATCCGTGGTGTACACTGACGCCTCGTTACAGGGACTGGGGGGTGTGCTCATGCAGCGAAGCCACGTTGTCGCTTATGCTTTGCGGCAACTAAAGGCCCATGAGCATAACTACCTCACCCATGACTTGGAGTTGGCAGCAGTTGTCTTTACGCTGAAGACCTGGAGGCACTACCTTTACGGAGAGACGTTTGAGATCTTCACTGATCATAAGAGCCTCAGATATCTGTTTGACTAGAAGGAGCTCAACATGAGACATTGGTTGGGACTCCTGAAGGACTACGACTGCAGCATCTCCTACCATCCAAAGAAGGTCAATGTGGTGGTTGACGCCTTAAGCCAAAAGGTGCCTGTCCACTTGGCTAGCTATAAGCACAGAGTTGGAGACTCATGGAGGAGGTCGGCAGTTGGCGACCTCAGGAGTCACGGGGATACTGCGGGGCAGTGATAGTGGCAAGGTAAGCACGACCAGAGATTGTTACTAGATAGATGATGGATCCATACCTGCAAACACTATGAGACCGGGTATTGACAGGGAGCCCAGGAGAGTTCTTGTTCACTGATGGGGTCCTGCGCATGAGGGGACACTTGTGCATTCCTAGAGACGAGGAGCTATTGAGAGAGCTCTTGACTGAGGCACATGGATCCAGATTCACCATACATTCCAGGAACACAAAGATGTACCACGACCTACGATGTAATTTCTAGTGGAGGGGCATGAAGCGGAATGTTGGTAGATTTATTCAGCGGTGTCTGGTGTGCTAGTAGGTGAAGGCCGAGCACCAGAGGCTTGCAGGGCCGTTATATTCACTTCCCGTGCCAGAGTGGAAGTGGGAAAGTGTCACTATGGGCCTGGTAGTGAGATTATCCGTGACACAGTGAGGACACAATGCAGTATGGGTGGTAGTTGACAGATTGACGAAGACGACATGATTTCTGCCAATCCGAGTCACTTTTGGACCAGCACAATTGACAGAGCACTACATCAGAGACTTGGTGCGCCTTCATGGGATCCCTCGCGAGATTATTTCAGATAGAGACACTCGTTTCACTCCCCAGTTCTGGGCGGAGTTTCAGCAGGCGTTGGGGACTCGTCTGAGGTTTAGTACAGCTTATCAACCCCAGACTGACGGACAGTCGGAGCGCACCATTTAGACCCTTAAGGACCTCCTACACGCTTGCATATTGGACTGGAGAGGCTCTTGGGAGGAACATTTGCCCCTAGCAGAGTTTGCATACAACAACTACCACTCAAGCATCGGCATGGCACTATATGAGGGTCAGTATGGGAGGAGGTGTACTGCTCCCTTGAGTTGGGTTGAGATGGAGACCATGTGGGAGGCCGTTCCCAGGTTGATACGCCAAAGTTAGGAAGTGATCGAGCAGATCCACAGACAACTCCGTACCGTCAGGAGCAGGTAGAAGAGCTACGCTGATCTGAAGTGTAGAGAGGTACAGTTTGAGGTTGGGGATTACGTCTTCCTCCGTGTTTCGCCCATCAAGAGCTTGCAGCGATCTGGGGTGAGGGGGAAGCTCGCGTCGAGGTTTGTAGGGCCTTTTGAGGTCTTGGAGTAGGTAGGACCCGTTGCTTACTGACTTGCCCTTCTTCCCCAGCTCTCTGAAGTACACATGTTCCACGTGTTCAACCTTAGGAAATACATCGTCGATCCCAGCCATGTTCTGAGCCACAAGAGCATTGAGGTGGGGGACGACTTGACCTATCTTGAGAGGTCAGTACAGATACTAGACAGAGCCGTCTAGAGACTGAGGTGGAAGGAGGTACCCCTGGTGAAAGTCCTGTGGAGAAGCCAGCGGTACGAGGAGGCCACTTGGGACCCTGAGGCGGCTATGCGAGTACAGTACCCAGAGATTTTTTGAGGGTATGTCGCTTCTGACCTACTTTGATTCTCTTTAACTTTGTTATACACAATTATTTTATTTCCAAACCCTAGTCAGCTCAAGTTTCGGGGACGAAACTTCTTTTAAGTTTGTTATGTTGAAATGACCCTTTCCTAGGGTCGTTTGGCGTTTTCGGAATTCGTACGGGTTTTGGTGCATTTTTAAACCCCTTGGATTTTGTTTTGGGGTTTGTGAGGGGGAAAGGAAAATTGCAGGGGCATCCCCGTAATTTTCCCCACCACCATCTCCCTACCACACACACCCTCTCCTCCTCACCTTACACACCGCACCATCCCCCTGCGGGACCCTCACCTCCCTCACTCTCCATTATCCCCTTCTACATACCTCCTCGCCCCATATATACCCCTTCCTCCTCCATTCATCCCAACACCAACAGTCGAGCGAGAGGAGAGGGAGAGTGGAGAGTAGAGGAGTTCGGTGGCCTGAGAACAGAGGACTCGCAAGGGAGAGAGGTGGTGCTGCAACTGTTGCAACTTCTACGGCGAGAAAAGGCTCGCAAATGGTTCTGCAGAATCATTTTTCCGCAGAATCAGACGTCTGTTGTGACCTCCAGACATTTGGTCAGACGTCCGAAGGTAATCACAGACGTCTAATAGCACATTTTTCTTGATTATTTTCCTGCTAAAGTTCTGACCGTGCGCGCGCATATGTTAGAGGTTGGGAAGCGCGCTGGTGAGAGGACTAAGGAAGTTTCAAATGTCCGGAAGTGTCTTTAGACATCTAAAGACACCTTCAGACGTCTGCACAGAGTTCCAGGCGTTCGAAAGAGGCACCCCGAGCAAGGTGAGTCCCTGAGTTCGTTTAAGACATCTGGGACTCTTCCTAGACGTCTGATTTTTATCAGGGTTGGTGTTTTTATGCCTGTTTAGGGCTCAAATGGAGTCAGATTTTCGTAAACGAAATGTCGTTGGTTTCCGTTTGAGTTTCTCTACTTAAGGATACATTGTCTTTGCCGCTTTAAGCTTATTTGACTTGTCAATCTATGTCATAGGTCTCCAGTCCATCAAGTATATGAAACCTGATGAGACATTGGGAGCTGCCGTACGAGCCCTCATTCCACCCGGTTATCCTGGTAGAGTGGTTTTCACCTTAATCTCGGAATTAATAGTTAAATTGCATGCATAGAATTAATTGAGCCTAGGTCGTGAGATGAACCTTAGGACTGAAAAGAGATAAATACATGCTACTTTAGAATATATTCGATCGAATCCTAAGATTGTGAAATGAACATTAGTGCTGGAAGAAATACATGCATAGTTAATGAATGATCAAGTTACCGTGATGCTTCCTGAAAAGAAATAAACCATGAGCTGCCTATATTACCTATAATGAACTACGTCATAAATGGAAATGCATGCTTTTACTGAATAATAGATGGTGGAATTTAGTTTCCTGTTTTACATATAATGAACCGGATATGAAAATAAGAAAGTCCATGTACGAACCCTACGGGGAATTTAGAAAAAAAACCAAGAATACTGTAGTACGGAAAACTTGATGATTTGGAACATGTTGCCTACGGGCGGCTGTTCGAACTTGGTCAAGGGAAGTGAGCTGGCCCTCGTGTACATGGTACCGAGGAGAGCAACTATCCCTTTAGAATAGAGGGGAGCTAGTTGCCCCTTGGGTTGAGACCCTGGGTTAGGAATGGCCACTCTACGATGACTCCTGTTTGACCCTCGTGTACGTGGTATCGAGGTGAGCTACTTAGTGTAGGGGGGAGCTAGTCGCCCCAATGGGGCTCAGGGTTAGGATTGACCACCCTACACTGACTCTTATTAGGGTCGCTGGGTAAACCGGGATAGTCGGACTATGGTACGTGGACTGTGAGGGGTGAAACCCCTGTTTCTGAGGGGCGAGACCCCTGTTTTGAGAGGGCAAGGTCATGTGTTGTTCCGTGATGTACATTTAGGCGTACCCATTAGTGGAAATGACTGACCACGTGTCAGTGCATGGTAGCTACCCATGCGCTTATCATGTGTGCCGTAGTCACCGCAATATCATGACCATGACCTCAGGGTGGTAGACCGGGTGTAGGACTACCACGGAGGACTCTCTCGACCAGGAGAGTGCCACGTATACATCCTGCATCATGGGAAAACTACAAGCAAGATCATTCCCTTAGGGAACAAGAAAATTGAGCAATGTCTTGGAACCTGATTAGAGTACTCGGATCAGAAATTGTAACAAAATAATTGGAAACGGATGATAATAAGTAACGGAGAAATGTATGCTTTTAGCTACTTGCTTAAATTATACTACATGTTTTAGTCACCACTCTATTCAGCGTTAGCTGATCACAGATTTTATAACCTTGTTAATGTCAGGGATTCAAGCAGCCAGAGCCACCTGCTGCTGAGGGCGCTGGGCCCAGTCGAGTCCAGCTCTAGCTTTCTTCTGTTTCTCTTACAGAGAGTTTTGTGATAGTGAGTACCTGTAGCTCATAGTTATATTCTGTTATATTTCTATCAGTTTCGGTTGTAATGGTTATGTTCTGTACTTGTATTTCTCATTGATGGCCTGTAACATTATTTTGGTTGTCGTTCTCCTTTACTGTCACTTTTAATTTTTTCTACTTAGTTACATTACTCGTGTGGTTGTGGAATGAGCACGTATTTGGTTATTTCTCGTTGGACGACTATGTCTTAGGGTTCATCGAGGCGATTCGTTCTCGGGTTCTGTAGGAAGCCGGGAGCAAGTTACGACAGCAGCCTCCTTGCAAGGCCACTACCAATAGCTCTTCTGTGCATCTACCATAGTTGATCATTATGCTATATATCAATGACAAGCTGCTATCATGCAAGTGACCTTTGATTCATTTGTTGGAACCCTCACTACTCTCTAAAGTGTTATTACTCTTTCTTGCATGTCTGACTCGCAATTATTATCTCTATGCTATCGAATGTTAACCCTTTCTCTTTCGTATCAATTGACTAGATATAACGTATAGTCCAAGAAATCACACAACAATGCACAATATAGTTACGCTATGTCATCACTTATAACTACTAAGAAGGAAATACAAGTCATTAAAAAAATGAGGATTGGGTGGTCTCTCATTCTTAAGCTCTTCTTTACTTGACTCCATTATGGGATCTAGATGCTCTATCCATTTAATAGCCTAACAATTGATTAGAACTTTAATTCCTAGTAAAAAATTTAATTACATGTATGGTATGTAAACAAAAAATAAAATAAGGAATTCTATTTCCTTAGAAATTAGAGTAGTTGCAACTTAACTTTAGATACTTGCTAAAATATTTGTGCAACTAGAACTTTGGTTGCAATTTAAGCGATAGAAATACTCAAAGAAATAAACATCTATCAGCCAAACCTCCTTGTTATCGGTCATACTGATACTACTCAAGAAAATGGATCATAGGAAAAGTGTTACCTGAGGCAGGGACACATTTAGTTTTAGAACAAGAGATAAAATGAAGATGAAAAGAGAATGAAAATTCAAATGTGAACACGGTGAGGATCCACATCAACATCAAGGAGTTGACCCTGATCCGCTAAGAGCAAGATTTTGAGGATTCAATTGCATTGCATTTCATTCTTAAAGATGTTGAATAGTTCGAATATGTGGGTGATTCTCCACATCATCAAATTTGCATCCGTTGGTTTAGTTCTAGAGAAATCTGCTTGTGTTGAGGTTTTTATGCCTTTTCATTATTGGTCCCAAGCTTGGGTAAAGGAAGAGGGCAGTGTTAGGAAGCCAATGGCTAGCGTAACATTTGTTGGATATTCCCTATTTGTGATGCATTGCATTAGCACCTGGGTGTAGTGAAAAATGGGCAAGAGTTCACACATGAGGAACGCATGTAAGTAAAGAAGCTAGTCTTACCACTTTGTTGTCGAAATGTGACACAAAGGAAGTTAGGATTTTGCAGTTAGAATATTGACATTTTAACTGGTAAGCTCATGGAGATTGTCGATACAATGATAGGGAGAAAGCTTCAAATTCTTTGCCTTCAAGAAATTAAGCGGGTCGGAGAGAAAGTAAAGGAAATTAAGAGGATAGGCTTCAAATTGTGGTACTCAAGAAGGGAGAAAGCTATAAATGGAGTTAGTATTATTGTTCATAAGGATTTGAAGGAGAGCGTGGTTGAGGTTATGAGGATGGGTGATCGAATTATTTGGATAGAATTAGTTTTAGAAGAAGAGATCTTGGATGTCATTTTAGTTTATGCACCTAAAGTTGATTTGAGGAAATAATTTCAGGAGGAGCTTGATATGATGATTCAAGGAATCTAATGAGAAAAATGATTTTTTTAGGTGGAGATTTAAATGAACATGTTGGAAAAGATACTTTAGAGTATGCAGGTTAATGGGAATTGTGATTTTGGTAATAGGAATGAAGAAGGGAAGACTTTCCTTGATTTTGCAATGGGTTATGATCTTTTCATAGTAAATTCCTTCTTCAAAAAGGGAGAAGAGCATTTGATCGAGTGCAAAAGTGATCTAACAAAAACACACATTGATTACCTTGCTTTGAGAAGAAGAGATAGATTATTGTTGGGGTATCCTCCAAAGGGGCGGAGATCAGATGATTCAATCCCAAGATCCCGATGGTATCTTCAAAGTGTGATAAAACGGTTGTTTAAAAATTTCTATGAATTGAAACTCGGATTGATGCTCAAAAATATGATAAATCGATATCAAGAAATGACGACCTATGTAACTAGAACCACATAAGAAGATCTAGTATCTCCTCGTTCCAGGTTCCCCACGAGTTACAAGTTATATCTGTGGGGTAGCATAGCACAACACCCCAAGTGTTATGCCTCCACAAATAAGTCTTGCATGGCGGCACTCCCTTATTATCGACAAACAGATGAAACCCTTTATGCTGAGGACACTTGATCCTCATCTCGTGTGACGTAAACACTTTATGCCCTGCGAACGGCTTCATGGTTCTCGAGGTGTCCAACACCCCAAATCCACTAAAAAGAAAGGTTTGTGAGATCCAAGAATGCACAACTAACATTATCAGACATTTAGTCTCTTACTAGATGTTAGGAGGTCCCTCTGGACTTCTGAAAGTAGCCCAGGACATCCAGTAGAGAAGTGATTGAATAGCTCTGAGTGCTTCAAGATGTCTTCCCATAGCCTGTAGCCCTACTTTAGGCATCAGGGCTTGAGGATTGAAGGAGTTGTTGGCTCTTCTTCTCCTCTCTTGCTTGGTGGAGGGGAAGCACTTGATTGGAATTGTGATTGAGAATCATTGGGATTTGTCATTAAGGCATTAAGAGATATTTATAGGGTTCCCAACTATTCCTAATATGATAGGAACCCTTGGATCTCCATACAAGGGTTAGGATATAATCTTACTTGATTTTATAGGATTGACCCATAATAACTTATAAGAAGTTTAGATCTAGTATCTAAATATTAATTAATTGTAATCCTACCCTTGAATTTTAACCTAATTAAATTAGTTGCAATTAATCACTAAATTAAATGTGATGTAACTTCTTAAATCATATTTAATTTATCTTATAAGTAGGACCCATTAAAATCATTATTGGTTTCATCATATTAATATTGAAGAGTTCAGGATTTATGAAATTATGACATTATACCTCCCCTAAATATTTCAAATATTTGTGAATCATTTACATTGGAAGATATATGTAACTCCTACGATTAAATCCCAAGTTTATTGTTCATCCGATCATGGGTTACACATTTTTCATGCTCCCCTTGTATCATTAGGATGAGAACAAAAGTTAGATCCTTTCTCAAAGGGCTATTTTTCTTCTCTTTCATGTATAGGTTTGATAAGGACCTATACAACCATGCATGAAATTTTGTACTTTCCAATATATGTAGAGCGAGCCTGAGTCTTCCGATTTTCTATGTACACGTATGATAGTAGACCTATGTGATCCCTTTGAGAGATCATGTGTCTCATGTGTCCTCATTTGCACACCAGCTTTCCAGTCTCAATATCAAGGTGGGTGCATCAACTATCGATCCCCAAAATGTGCACATTCAAACACAGAGACACATATATCTTAGGTCAAATGATATGCCTTCTCTATGATAATAATAAGAGGACTTTCGCATCAGTATTTCATCGAATCAACTCTTTGACTCAACTTCCATGACTACCCTAAATCTCCATTCTTACATAAAGGATGTGTATCAGAGGCATTAGCTAAACAACAATCTCCAGAGAAGATTGTCATCTCTTCTCAGACTAGAGACAATAGTTGAATATCATGGTGGTTCTTAATGACTTATCTAAGTCTTTGATCCAGATTGTTCATCATCGATATGTCCCACATGGCTACAGTACATTCTTCTGATTATACTGAGGGACTCATTTAACCATATTAGTGCATCCATGTGATCTGACAATCAGAATTGAATCATTGATTGAGTGATTCGACTCAAGTTAGTTTGCTAAGGACACAATTTTGACAATTAAGCTATAAAGATTTCAAGATTATTCTAGGGGAGAGTTTAACTGGTCAACATTGTCTTTTGGTGTTGGATGTGAATACAAAGAAGTTAAAGAAGAGAAATTTAGTGTTCAAGAATATGAGAATCAAGTAGTGGAATCCTAAAAAGGGGCAAGAGAGATTCAAAGAGAAGATGATGCAAAAAGAGAATTTGGATCTTGATGGAAGTACTAATGACTTGTAGGTGAATATGGCAAACTGTATTGGAAAGATGGAGAAAGAGATGTTAGGCATGTTTAAAGCAAGAGTTCCAAGGCAAAAGGAGGCTTGGTGGTGGAGTGAGGAAGTACAAGAAAGGCTTAGAATTAAAAAAGCTTGCTTCAAAGCCCTGTTTCGAGATAAAACTAATGAAAATATAAAAAATTACAAAAAAATCAAAGAAAAAAGTACAGAAGGTAGTTAATGAAGCAAAAGTAAAAGGTTAGGAGTATTTTTATAAGAAACTTGATTTTAAAGAAGGTGAAAAAGATATCTTCAAATTAGCTACAGTAAGAGAACAAAAACAAAGGATCTTACATGTAACATGTATCAAGGATGAAGAAAGAAGGGTATGTATAGCTAGTGGGGATATAAGGAGAGGATGAAAAAATTATTTTCATAAGCCTCTCTTTAGGTAATCAGCCTAAAATCATAAGGATCCAACCTAAAATCAAATTTCAGCATTAAAATCCTTAGGCTCAAATTAGTCTGGTATAAAAATGTGGGCCTAAGAAAAGATCATCTTGACCGACTTTACAAATTGGTCCTCTTAATTTACTTTTTGACCCTTATCTTTTGAAACCTTTATGATTAGCCTCCTATCTTCTCATCATTCTTTGCAGAACGGTCCCCCTTACCATTTCTGCGTAGCACCATACCTCCGGTGACCTTGCGTGGAGGATGGTTCCGCGCAGGGCAGGGCGCCTGTCCTCAGGAACAAGCGGGGGGTTCCCTGCGTCGTCCTCTATCGCAGGGACCCTCCCCTGACCTTTGCAACCGACCATGCCGCTCGTGCGAACTCATGAAAGGCATGAGTATCCATTTCCGGCCACACTCTGACGAGCCTGGCACGTCACCTCCTCGGTCTCCTCTCCTCGCCAATGCCTATATAAGGAGCGGCAGGGTCTGCCGTCTCCTTCAAGCTCCTTCTGGCGGAGAAACACCCTAGATTTCGTCCTTCCCCTCTCCGGTCAGAACGCCCGAGCTTCCGGCGATCCTCCCTCCTCCTCCTTGTCACTCTGCTGCCCTACCTGCAGCAGAGTCCACTCTGCCCCGTCGTCCCGCACCAGGCCGCACCAGTTGGCGCCCTCAGATCTCCTCCTCGTCGCCGATAACCCGCTCCTGGGCATCTTCGTCCTCAGCTCCAGCAGGCACGAGCCGGACACCTCCCTCTCCCCCTTCGTCGACTAAGTAGGTAGGAATCTTCCTCTCTCTCTCCCTTATATTTTCCCCTTCCTGATTTACCATTTTGACCCACCGACAGCCACTTCCACCTCCATCTGCTCCATCTCCGGTCGCCATCTCCGGCGAGGTCACTCCATCTCTACAGACCACCTCACCCCTCGCCGACAAGCCCAGAAGCTCCCCCTTACCCCACTCAACCGTTTCCCCCACTCCATTCACCGCCATTCATCGTCCGACCACCCCCCGAACAAACCCACTTCAGCATACACAGTCTGCCCTAGGCGCACCCCCACAGACACATTCGCGCCTCGTCAACCCTGGCACTGCCTTCGCCGTCCTCTGGCGAAGCTCCCTACGTTATCTGATGTGGCCGAGAGGCTATCCTTGTGATTTCAGGTCTCCGCCTCCTCACCGCCACTGACGAGCTGCTGAAGCTCCTTCTCAAGCAACTCCAGGACGCCTCCAGCCCAGGTGCGCGCTCCAGGCAGCGCAGGTTGGTTCCGCGAGCACGCCTAGGCTTGCGATTGGGGTTGCGAACATTCGCTGCTGCCCCAATTGGCAGCATCTTCTCGCCTGCGGGCGCGCAGATTGGAGGTGGGACTTTAGTCCCACCTCGTAAGTGTGTGGCCTCGTGCCCACACTTAAATTGAAAAAGTGAATAAGGTTGTTTGCCTTCGATACATAGGGGTCAGGTCCCTCACTCGCACGCAGCGCGCCATGCGCTTGCCCGCCCTCGCCTGTGCTCACGCCCTGCGGGTCTGGGCTGAATTCGACTACCCGACCAAGCACTCCTCTCCCACCACCGCACGCCGGTGGGCCTGGTCCCGGGCGCGCAACCCAAACCCGATTACCCGGCTCTGGGAGAGCTTTTCGAAAGAGAGATTCAGAGAGAGAGACGCGGGGAAGGAGTAGGGGTAGGTTTTGCACTGATCATTGTGTGTGTGCGCAGGGAAGAAGGAAAAAGAAGAAGCAGGTGAAGGAAGAAGAAGAGAGGAGGAGCGGCTGAAGACTTAGCCGCACTGAGCAGCTAAAGAAGAAAGGAAGGAGAGGAGCTGAAGGAGAAGAAAAGGAGCCGCACTGTAGCAAACACATAGTTAAGTCGTCTGAGCACCGAGTCAGACGATGGAAGGTAAGCAGCCAGAGCAGGGAAGAAAGCAGGTTGAAGAAGAAAGAAAGAAGAGGAAGGGGCCAAAGCAAAGAAAAAAGAGGAGACAAGAAGGAGAAAGAAAGAAAAGAAGAGGTACGGCCAGAGTAGAAGAAGAAGAAGAAAAGAAGGAAGGACTTAATAGCTGAAAGAGAGAAGAAGGCAGAAGCTCTGCAGCCGCAAGGAAGAAAAGAAGAAAATCAGAGAGGAAGAAAGGGAAAAGAGAAAGGGTCACCACAACCGCAGAAAGAAAAGAAGAGAGAAGAAGGCAGATTGAAGGAAGAGAATAAGAAAAGAGAAGAGGAAGAGAGAAGAAGAAGAAGCCAACAAAAAAGAGAACTTTTGCTCCCTCTCTCTCTCTCTATTTCTTAATTTTTGTAAAACCTTATATTGTGAATTTATGTTTCTAGAATTATAGTTGCTCCTTGAGTTCGACCTCGGGAAATTTGTCATTCCGGGTAAAAAAATTGTATTAAACTGGTAACTGTTTTGTCATATACCACAACGATTATAAATAACAATAAAGACAAGGCACACAACCAGCATTTTGGCGTCGTTGCCGAGGAGCAACGGCTATTCTAGAAGCAATTAATTCACTATTTTTGACTTTCTATTAATCTCTTCTCTTTTGTGCAGGCACAGGAAATAAAGAAGACAACAAGCAGCCGCACAACAACCACACCTAAGACAGGTAATTTTCTATCCTCTTATTTTAACCCCTAAATTCTAAAGAGGAAGAAAAAGAAAGAAAAAGTAATTTAGGCATAACCTGTTTTCCATATTTAGTAAATCATCGAAGCTGCCTGTTTCAACACACTATTTCTGTACATCCATTAAGGGTATTTAGGGCTAACACCTTCTTGCTTGAGCCCTAATTACCCAACAGGAAGCTAACTGGACCAAGTAGAGCCAACATAAGATTCAAAATTAGGGTTTTAGAGACACACTTCTTAAGCAAGAATTGAGAATTCCTAAAAGAAGTGTGCCCAAGCCATTGTTTGAAAGCACCTATTCAAAGAAACCCTAAGAAATTTAGCTCTTAAAAACACTTGAACCTTAAAAGACAGACCTAATAAGCTCTCAAAGGAATTAGCAGGTGAAGTTGACCTCTTGGGTCAACCAACCTTAAACTTAGGTTACTCTTTGCACTCAAAAGGCTAAAGTTCAAGTGAAAACCTAAGCACCTTGATCCTAACTAAAAGTGGTAGACTTAAGAGGTCAAGGTCCTCATTCTAGTCTACCTGAAATCTCAGTAACAAGAGAGGTCGGGTGGGGGAAGCCCTGTAACCTGTGGGGACGCCTACCGTGTAGGGGTCTTCGCGGGACTCACCCTCTCTGGCTGCCCAGGTAATTCTTAGGTGGATGATCTTTTGATCAAGGGGTCCATCTGCCCCGAACCTCTATAGTAACCCAACATTCTGGGCGTCTTCATTGGGTCCAGCACCTGCTAAACTCATCATCTCCATCAGTGTATGTTTGGTAGGAGGTCCTTGAAACCTCCTTTAGAAATTCACTCTCCTCGAGGCCGAGCCTCAGTGCCCTTGTTTGTGCAACCAACACTTCACATAGACCTCTCCTCCGACTCCGAACCCAACTTACCTTCTTCCACAATGGCTCAGCCAGTTGAGGAAGAGAACAATCTGGAGCACCAGCTCCAGCGACTCAATGACCTCTTCCAGAACTTCATGCATCCACCGCAGCGTCCTATGATGCGGGACCATTATAACTCTACTGCGGTGGCTATTGAGCTTCGAGTCAGAATCCCGACTGGAGGACCTGATTCTGAACTAAAGCCCAATATGATTCATGCCATACCTAAATTTCATGGGCTTAATTCTGAAGACCCCTTCCAGCACATTAAACAGCTAAAGCATCTGGCCCAGACTTTTGGGCCAGATGCACAAAATCGGGATATTCTCCTCATGAAGATGTTCTCCTTCTCCTTTATGGACAAGGCTGCTCATTGGTACCAAACACAGACCCGGCCGATCTACAATTAGGAGGAACTTCAGTTCGAGTTCTTGAAAAAGTTCTTTCCCGTTGGTCGGACCAATGCCTTGCGATATTAGATTACCCACTTCACGCAACAACGGGAGAACCTCTCCATGAGGCATGGGATCGCTTTCAGGATCTCATGAGGAAGTGCCCCCATCACGGAGTTCCTAAATGGGAACAAGTCCAGTCTTTTTACCAGGGACTCCGTGAAGATATTAGGCTTTTCGTCAATGCAACTTACGGAGGGAATATCATGGGTCAGCATGAGGACACCGTGTGGGAGATTCTCGAAAATATGTGTGAGAACTCCATCAATAATGACTCCATGGGATTATTTTACAGGACGAATACCCCTGCATTGATGAACCTTAGGGGAGCACACGAGACGCAGGGCCTGTCCGCATCAGTCGACCTGGAATTGATGGCCAGTCGATTGGACAAGGTCTCTATCATTGAGAAGAAGGTGGATGAGTTGACTCAGCACTTGCAGTGAGCCACCTCTGCGCATAACTCCTTTGCATAGCCTCCTTCCACACGGGAGACTGTGCAAAACATTCTCCTAGGATGGATCCGTATCCACCCCTATCTGATTCTCGGATCGGAGGATCCTCCGATCCTTTCTACACGAGCCAGGGGAATTCCACTCCCCCATTCTCTGACTCTTTGGAGGTTCCTCAGACCTGCGAGGACCTCAACGCCATCCGGAATGACCCATTTTCCAATACCTACATTCCTGGATGGCGAAACAATCCCAACTTCCAGTGGGCGGGAAATTCCCAAACTCAAAGACCACCCTTTCAGCCTCGTCCACAACCATCTCATCCTTACCAGCTACGGCCCAACCCTACTTATTCATCAAGGCCAAACCAAGACCAAATGTCCCTCATCCTTCAGACTCTGGCTGACATTCAAAGAACGAATGCGGCTATTCAGAAGTAATACAAGGACGAAATCACAGAGGTTCGAAATTAACTGGCCCAGTTGGCAAATTCTTGCCAACCATGCACACTTCCTTCCCAACCTCTTCCTAACCCGAATAACGTGTCGACCCAGCGGCGTGTTATGAACCTAAACCCAGGCCAAGCACACATGATTTATCAGGCCCCCTCTGTTCCTTCACCTGAAGGGATGGAGGCTTCCACTTCTTATGCGAGTTATCAGCAGCAACCCATCCTATCAAACCCTAACCAAAACCAGGCAGGACTAAATTCTGTGACCACTCGTAGTGGTAAGGAAACCCAAGATCCACCTTATCCAGACCACTCCAAGCCTGGTAGTGATCCAAACCCTAGGACAGTAATCCAGGACGCTCCTATCCTTGTCGCAGATCAAAGACCTGGGCCTATCCTAGAAGAACCAACCAAGGTTCCTTTTCCCGAGGCCTTGACCAAGGGAAAGAAGACAACCAAACTCGTGGCACCTGAGGAGGACCTGGTCAAGCTCTTTGAGTAGGTCCAAATAAACATCCCCTTGATGGATGCGATTTGACACATACCAGCTTACGCACGATTCTTGAAGAATGTATGTACACCTCAGCGTAAGTCGCGAACCAAGAGTGGGAGTCCAGTTGTACTGTCAGAGCAAGCCAGCTCTGTAATCCTGAGTAGACTCCCACCCAAGGCAAAAGATCCAGGTACTCCCCTGATTTCATGCAAACTAGGTGAAACCCAATTCGACAGAGCATTGCTAGACTTGGATGCTTCCATAAATCTGATACCCACATCCTTACTTAACCACCTAGAAGAATCTGAGCTAAAACTAACTGAGGTGACACTACAGTTAGCAGATCGATCTATAAAGTCACCTAAAGAGATTCTTGAGGATGTTATTGTAAGAGTGTGGGATTTCTATTTCCCTGTAGACTTTGTAGTCTTGGACATGGACGCACCTGAAAACCCTAGGGATACACCGATCATTCTAGGGAGACCTTTCCTGGCTACTGCTAAAGCCAACATCAGTCGTGAGGAGGGCCAAATAGAGCTGAAATTTGGGAATCAAACCCTCAAAATTGATATCTTTAAGGCCCAACAAGGAAACAATTGCGGTGTCATTGAACAAATCTGTGATATTAAGGCTTTGGTTGATGAAACACATTTTGAGAATAACCTGATTATGCCTCATCAACCACAGAAAGATCTTGAACCGCAATTAGAGGAGTCAGACCCTGATTTAGACAAACCCATAACTCCTATCCTTGAACCTCACACTTACCCTGAACCACCCGCTGCTGCTGATAACCCCATTCTTGAACTAAAACCCATTCCCGATCATTTGAAATACATCTTTTTGGGTTCTAATCAGACTTTTCCTGTGATTATAAATTCCAAGCTTACTCCTGATCAAGAATCCCATCTGATTGCTGTCCTCCAGCAACATCGTAGAGCCATTAGTTGGACTCTCGATGACTTGATTGGAATAAGTCTCTCTTATTGCACACACCATATTTATTCAGAAGAGGGCGCATGACCTTCCCGTGAGATGCAGAGGCGTTTGAATCCCAATCCGCAGGAGGTCGTGAAAAAGGAGATCATTAAGTGGTTAGATGCAGGGGTCATCTACCCGATCTCCGACAGTCGTTGGGTGAGCCCAATTAAGGTCGTGCCTAAAAAGGCAGGGCTCACCAGCATTACGACTGAAACCGGAGAAATCATACCTACCTGAATAACCAACGCATGGAGAGTCTGCATAGATTACCGACGACTCAATTCCTCCACGAAGAAGGATCATTTCCCACTACCTTTCATTGATCAGATTCTCGAAAAATTAGCGGGAAATCAATTCTTCTGCTTTTTTGACGGGTACTTCGGTTATAACCAAGTGGATATTCATCCTGAGGACCAAGAGAAGACCCCGTTCACCTACCCATTCGGAATTTACACATTCCGAAGGATGCCTTTCGGTCTCTGCAATGCACCCGCGAATTTTCAGCGGTGCATGCTTGCCATATTCTCTGATATGGTAGGTGATTATCTGGAAGTCTTCATGGATGACATCTCAGTTTTTGGGGCATCATTTGATGATTACCTTCAGCACTTGGTTCATATACTCAAGCGCTGCATCGACGTTAATTTGGTTCTTTCTTGGGAAAAGAGTCATTTTATGGTGCCTGAGGGGATCATCCTAGGACATCTAATTTCTGAGAAAGGCATCTAAGTGGATTGAGCCAAGGTTGATCTAATTTCTCGACTTCCTATGCCTAGCTCGATCAGGAACATCCGTTCTTTTCTAGGCACGTTGATTTTTACCGTCGTTTCATTCCTGATTTTTCGAAAATTACGCGTCCCCTGACTACTCTCCTTTCTAAGGATGTACCCTTTGAGATCTCTAAGGAATGCACTCAAGCCTTTGAGAACCTCCGTGACCGAGTCACCCAAGCCCCGATCCTACAATTCCCTGATTGGTCTCAACCCTTTGAGATCATATGCGATGCATTTGATTTCGCTGTAGGAGCAGTTCTGGGGTAGAAAGTTGACGGCAAACCCGTGGTCATCTACTACGCTAGCAAGACACTTGACGAGGCTCAGCGTAACTATACAGTTACGGAGAAAGAGCTGCTAGCCGTAGTATTTACCCTTGAAAATTTTCGATCTTATCTCCTGGGTTCCCACGTCATCATCTACTTAGATCACACGGCTATGAGGCATCTCCTTGCCAAGAAGGACGCGAAGTCCCGACTAATCCGATGGATCTTGCTGTTGCAAGAATTCGACCTCGAGATTCGCGACAAGGCGGGAACACAAAACGTGGTAACTGACCATTTGTCTCGCCTTCCTTCTGAGATCATCAACACTTATGGACCCATCACGGAGCATTTCCCTGATGAGCACCTACTGAATATTGGTACTAGACTTTCATGGTTTGCTAATATAGTAAACTACTTGGCATCTCATCAGATCACGTCAGATTGGCCGAAAGCCAAGAAAGACAAATTGCGCTCTGATGCCAAGTATTACATCTGGGAAGATTCGTACCTCTTCCGTATAGGTGCCGACCAAATCATCCGGCGATGTGTTCCAGAAGGTGAAATCAATGATATTCTCTCCTTCTGCCATGACCAGGCATGCGGTGGCCACTTCTTTGGGCACAAAACCGCATCGAAAATCCTCCAGTGTGGCTTTTATTGGCCAACTCTGTTCAAGGACGCATACAATCACTGCAAGGTATGCAGTCGTTGCCAAACTTTGGGCAACATGAGCCATTGCAACATGATGCCTTTGCAGCCAATTCTCGTATGCGAAATCTTCGATATTTGGGGGATTGATTTTATGGGCCCCTTTCTTGTTTTGGACGGATTCGAGTACATCCTGCTGGCTGTGGACTACGTGTCCAAATGGATCGAAGCCATACCAACCCGAACCTGTGATCAAAAAATAGTTCTCAAATTCATTCATCACAATATCTTCTCACGGTTTGGGATTCCTCGCGCTATCATCTCTGACGGGGGGACCCATTTTACGAATGCTTAGCTCAGGTCACTGATGACCAAATACGAGATGTCTCACCGAATCTCCACTCCTTATCACCCCCAGACTAATGGTCTAGCTGAGCTATTAAATCGGGAGATCAAGAAAATCCTGCAGGTCACTGTTCGGACTGACGGGAAGGACTGGTCGTCCCGACTTCCAGAAGCTTTGTGGGCTTATATGACAGCCCACAAAACCTAATTAGGCATGTCTCCTTTTAGACTGGTGTACGGGAAGGCATGTCACCATCCCGTCGAACTGGAGCACAAAGCCTATTGGACAGTACGGAGATGTAATTTAGATCTTTCTAAGGCTGGAACCCACAGAAAGCTTCAGATAAGCGAGATCGATGAGTTATGCCTTGATGCGTACGAGAACTCGCGAATCTACAAGGAGTGGGTTAAAGCCTTCCATGACAAGCATATATCTAAAAAGATCTTTCATCCTGGTCAGAAGGTCTTACTCTTTGATGCTCGACTCAAACACTTACCTGGGAAATTGCGATCCAAGTGGGTCGGACCATACCTTGTCCGAAAAGTTTTGGAAATGGAGCTGTCGAAATCAGTCCGCTCAGCCATGATTCCGAATCTTTCATCGTGAAGGGTTAGAGACTCAAATCGTTCATTTATGTAACCTCTACTGATTTAGCTGAATCATTATTTATCCTCAATTTTCCCTGAGCATATTGCGCCCAGCCAATGGCGTAAAACTCAGCGCTCAACGGGAGGCAGCCCGTCATTCTTTTTGAAAAAATCCGAAACCTTTTCTGACACCTTTTTGCACTAAAAGTTCACCCTTTAGGACAGCAAACTCCACCTCAAGTGCTTGCATCTGAGATTAGAAATCGTCTGCAACTGTCACCTCAACCTATTCACTCATCAAAACATCTGTCCTAATGAATGAACTAAGTTAAATAAAAATCCTCTTAAGTTACAATGAGGACATTGCAAATCTTAAGCATAGGGGGTATGAAAGTGCAAAACTCGTAAGAAAAGGTTTTAAACAAAAAAAATTCACATATGCAAAAAACACCATAAAAATTAAAAAATTCTTTGAAAAAGAATAACAAAATGAGAGGAGGAAAGAAATTTTTTGGACTTAACAAAGGAGGAGAAAAAGAACAAAATGAAAAGGAGCACAAAATGAAAGAAAAGTGATAGTCATTAGTGAGAAATTAAGGAATTAACCTAAGTTCTAGACCTCATTCAGGAAAAGAAATGGAAAGTGCACAGTGAGATTATTAAGAACGCAAACCTTAGGCATTCTTGGATAAACTCTTAGTACCCATTAAGATCTAGACATTCCTCAAGAAGTTGAGGAAAATGAAAAGCTTAAGCATTAGGTCCAAGGCTTAAGGAGTATTTGGCCTCGTTAACTAACTTTTGGTTTATGGGACTCAGTAACCTAAGCACCCTAACATCACACACAACCTGGTTCAGTAAGCATAAAAATCAAAATCACGTAGAAGCGTTGCAAAATTTCTGAAAATGACACCTAGAGTAGGAGTGACCGATCAACACAAGTTGATTTGGATGAGTTCCCAGCGCGGAGAGGTGGGAAATTCCAATCGAAGATGCGTAACAAAATATCATCTCCTCGGTGCTTGTCTCCTAGGATATTTACATATCCTACTGGGGGCATGTAAGCACTCTACTGGTTCAGATTCCATGGATGGCATTATCATGAAGTGTCAATTGCCAGGGTCTGAATTCGGCCACGGAACACTATGGATGGGATTATCTCGAAATCTCAAAAGCCAGGGTTCTGGGGGTTACCATGGGCGGTGCTATCTCGAAGCATCGACTGCCAGAAACCCTTGAGGATTGATGATGGGGACAAGGAATCTGATATAGACCGTGTTGAGAAGCCAATCCTAAGCTAGAATTAAAAAGAAAAAGAAAGAGAAAACTCTCCAAACATATAAATCTTCTACTTCTCTTTCTTACAAAACGCACTGCAAACTGAGCTAGGGCTAAAATTATCTCAAGCACGAGTGCTTTAACCACAAAGTCCAATAAGCCTTAGGTTAGTTCTTGTAGGCCTTAAAAACCTTTGCTAAGGACTGAGGCTGAGGCTAGACAGATCTAGATCTTGGTTGGTACTAGAGTACCTTTTAGGCCTATGGTTGGCATTCTGTCTTAATCAAGGTTTCAAAAGAAAAAACACTTATGTAAACTCATTAAGAACTTCATGGTCTAGAACAAGGGTTGAAACTTTAAAATTTTGCTAAGGGACTACCAAAAGCTAGGCATGGGAGTATAATGAGAACCTCATCACGAACCCTAACTAGCACAATATAATCCAAAAAAGTGTAAAAAATCTCCTACAAAACCTAAAGAGAGGCTTAACTCAGAGAATTCTGAGTTAAAGAATAAGATAATTCATAAGGGGTAAAACTGCAATTTCACCAATGCAATGTGCAAACAAGGTCTAAACACAGGTCAAACGAGCTTAATAAGAAGGGAAGTGGGATGATCTGATCTGAAGAGGGTTATAGCAACTTCTAATAATTAAATGACATTCTGTAACCCTAAAACAAACCTACTTTAATTCACGAGGTTCGAGGTAGGATAAAAATCAATTAAACCCTTTAAAATTCATGGAAAAATATTTCCTACGGTTTAAAACCTTCAATTTGTCTTTTGCAACCTATTTTGACCTAAAATGAGAACCATGCCTAATTTATAACTTAATTTGGGTATTTGTATAAATTGACCGGTCAAACATGGTCCAACCTAAAATCAAATTCCACCATTAAAATCCTTAGCCTCAAATAAGTCTGGTATAAAAATGTGGGCCTAAAAAAAGACCATCTTGACTGACTTTACAAATTGGTCCTCTTAATTTACTTTTTGACCCTTATCTTTTGAAACCCTTGCGATTATCCCCCTATCTTCTCGTCGTTCTTTGTAGAACGGTCCCCCCTGTCATTTCTACGCAGCACCATACCTCCGGCGACCTTGCGCGGAGGATGGCGCCGAGAAGGGCAGGGTGTCCGTCCTTAGGAACAAGCGGGGGGTTCCCTGCATCGTCCTCTGTCGCAGGGACCCTCCCCTGACCTCTGCAACAGACCATGCCTCTCGTGCGAACGCACGGAAGGCATGGGTGTCCATTTTCGGCCACACTCCGGCGAGCCTGGCACGTCGCCTCCTCGGTCTCCTCTCCTCGCCAGTGCCTATATAAGGAGCGACAGGGTCTGCCGTCTCCAAGCTCCTTCTGGTGGAGAAACACCCTAGATTTCGTCCTTCCCCTCTCCGGTCAGAACGCCCGAGCTTCCGACGATCCTCCCTCATCCTCGTCGCTCTGTTGCCCTACCTGCAGTAGATCCACTCCGCCCCGTCGTCCCGCGCTAGGCCGCACGAGCTGGAGCCCTCAAATCTCCTCCTCGTCGCCGATAACCCCCTCTTGGGCATCTTCGTCCTTAGCTCTGGCAGGCACGAGCCGGATGCCTCCCTCTCCCCCTTCGTCGATTAAGTAGGTAGGAATCTTCCTCTCTGTCTCCCTTATATTTTCCCCTTCCTGATTTGCCATTTTGACCCACCGACTGCCACTTCCACCTCCATATGCTCCATCTCCGGTCGCCATCTCCGGCGAGGTCACTCCATCTCCACATACCACCTCACCCCTCGCCGACAAGCCCAGAAGCTCCCCCTCACTCCACTCAACCGTTTCTCCCACTCCATTCACCGCCATTCACCGCCCGACCACCCCACGAACAAACCCACTTCCGCACACACAGTTTGCCCTAGGCGCACCTCCACAGACACATTCACGCCTCACCGACCCTGGCACTGCCTTCGCCGTCCTCTGGCGAAGTTCCCTACGTTATCTGATGTGGTTGGGAGGCTGTCCTTGTGATTTCAGGTCTCCGCCTCCTCGCCGCCATTGACGAGCTGCTGAAGCTCCTTCGCAAGCAGCTCCAGGGCACCTCCAGCCCAGGTGCGCGCTCTAGGCAGCGTGGGTTGGTTCCGCGAGCACGCCCAGGCTTGCGATTGGGGTTGCAAACGTTCGCTGTTGCCCCAATTGGCAGCATCTTCTCTCCTGCGGGCGCGCAGGAGAGAAGATGCTGCCAATTGGGTCCCACCTCGTAAGTGTGTGGCCTCGCGCCCACACTTAAATTGAAAAAGTGAATAGGGTTGTTTGCCTTTGATACACATGGGTCAGGTCCCTCACCCGCACGCAGCGCGCCACGCGCTCGCCCGCCCTCGCCCGCGCTCACGCCTCGTGGGTCTGGGCCGAATCCGACTACCCGACCAAGCACTCCTCGCCCACCACCGCACGCCGATGGGCCTGGTTTCGGGCGCGCAACCCAAACCCGATTACCCGGCTCTGGGAGAGCTTTCCGAAAGAGAGATTCAGAGAGAGAGAGAGACGCGAGGAAGGAGTAGGGATAGGTTTTGCACTGATCATTGTGTGTGCGCGCAGGGAAGAAGTCAAAAGAAGAAGAAGCAGGCGAAGGAAGAAGAGAGGAGCGACCGAAGACTTAGCCGCACTGAGCAGCTAAAGAAGAAAGGAAGGAGAGGAGCTGAAGGAGAAGAAAAGGAGCCGCACTGTAGCAAACACATAGTTAAGTCGTCTGAGAACCGAGTCAGATGACGGAAGGTCAGCAGCCAAAGCAGGGAAGAAGGCAGGCTGAAGAAGAAAGAAAGAAGAGGAAGGGGCCAAAGCAAAGAAAAAAGAGGAGACAGGAAGGAGAAAGAAAGAAAAGGAGGAACGGCCAGAGCAGAAGAAGAAGAAGAAGAAGAAGAAGAAGAAGGAAGAAGGACTTAGCAGCTGAAAGAGAGAAGGCAGAAGCTCTGCAGCCGCAAGAAAGAAAAGAAGAAATCAGAGAGGAAGAAAGGGAAAAGAGAAAGGGTCACCACAGCCGCAGAAAGAAAAGAAGAGAGAAGAAGGCAGATTGAAGGAAGAGAAGAAGAAAAGAGAAGAGGAAGAGAGAAGAAGAAGCCAACAAAAAAGAGAACTTTTGCTCCCTCTCTCTCTCTCTATCTCTTAATTTTTGTAAAACCTTATATTGTGAATTTATGTTTCTAGAATTAGAGTTACTCGCTGAGTTCGACCTCGGGAAACTTGTCATTCCGAGTAAAAAAATTGTATTAAACTGGTAACTGTTTTGTCATATACCACAACGACTATAAATAACAATAAAGACAAGGCACGCAACCAGCACGCGACAATGGTGCTCATCGAGGTAGCGCTCCACTAGGCTCGCATGGTGGTTGTGTGTGCCTAAGGCAATGACCCAGTGGCGGTCTGCGTGTTTGAGGCAGCGCTTCAACGGCGTTCTGCACATTTGAGGCGGCATGATGACGTTTTAGAGAGGTGCGGTGGCGACTCAGCTCACTTGAGGTAGCGTGAAAACATTCAGAGTATCACGGTGGAGATTTGCGCACCTGAGGTGGTGCTGACAGCATTCAGAGTGGCAGACCGACATGCTGTTGCACGTGTGAGTGGATTGTAGCCCTTTTCTAGGGCTACTTTCCTCCCCTATAGTGGGGAGAAAGAGACCTAGGTCTCCTTAGGGCCTTCTTGGGTGCCCTCCTTGCACCCAAGTTGGGCCAACGCTTGTCCAAGGGAGCCCTTTGTTGAAGATGTAGATCTGAATATATCTGATTTCAGATCTATTGATGATTTCTTGGACATGGAAGATTGATTGAGGCTTAGGATCGAGAAGATGGCTTTAGATGATCAGTTTGAGGTGACGTCGGACTCTCTTTTGAACACTAGGGTACTTAAGAATCCATTTTTCGGTCCCATAGTCTAGTTGGATGGGATCAACTACCTGCGGTGGTCCCAGACTTTCCTCATGATCGTCAGGGATCCTGTGAAGAGCCACATCCTTATAGATCCGAAGCCTGCAAACAAGACTGGTGTGAATGCCCACTAGGACAGAGACAATGTTATGGTCTCTACATGCCTCATGTAGACTGTTAGTCCCCGAATAGGGGATGAGATCACGTATTACGCCACAACAAAGGAGATGTGGGAGTCCTTGCGTGAGACTTACTTTGATGCCAAGAATTTTGCATGGGTTTTCCAGGTCTTCTACGACCTCTTCTACTTGCATTAGGAAGGACGCACACTACCATGGTACTACTCCCTCCTAAATGGAATGCTGGAGAGGCATCACTCCTATCTGTTGGGGTGTGCCTGAGTCCTGGAAGAGCTTTAGGAGACACCTAGTAGTCTCTCTTTCCTTGGCAGGCCTTGGACTTGAGTATACGACAGCCAGGGATTAGATCCTCACTGCTTTTGAGCTTCCTAGCCTGGAGGAGGCCTATAGTAGACTCAGTAGGGTTTTATTGCGCACTCCTGCTGTTGACTCTGGTACTCAGACGTCCACACTGGTTGCGATCCCTAGACGTGGCAAGGGAGCTCCTCTACCTGCACGTGGTCATAGATGCAAACGCTCGTCTGGTACACGTACTAGGACTTCTTGTACGTACTGTGGCAAACTTGGCCACTTTAAGGCTGCATGCTGGTCGAACCATGGTAGGCAACCTGTGGCCAATCAGGCAGCTGAGATCTCAGATGGAGTTCTCCTCACTCCTGATGTCAATTCTCTGAGCACAGCGATTGAGACCTTGTGGCAGTAGATTGCATAGTTGACTCAGCCATCTTCTTCTCAACTCTAGATACAACAGTTATTGCCACCACTTCTGAGGCACTTGCGACTGATATGTTGTCACTCTCATCTTTTAGTGATTGGTTGATTGCTTCTGATGAGTCCAAGCACCTATGTGGTGATAGGAGTTCTTTCTCTCAGTTAACACCAGTTACACCAGCTAGGACCGTATAGGTGGCAAATGGGAGACATTCGCCACTTATTGGCAATGGAGATATGTCTTTATCTCCTACCTTGAGACTGACAGATGTTTTCTATGTGCTTGATTTTCCTTTAAGCTTATTGTCTGTTAGCGGCATTACTAGTTCATTGGGAAGACGATTAATGGAGGGCATGAGGAATGGGAGGTGAATTGTCTGAGTCATACTATTATTGCTGCCTTTGCCACCTAAGGCCTTACTTCTGCTGGATCTCCTCTCCAGTGGCATCACCGCCTTGGCCACTTGCCTATTGATCGCCTCAGATGTGTCCTGCTATACATATCCTCTACTACTGCTCTCACTTGTGATGCTTATCAACTGGGCAAGCACCACAATACTAGTTTTTCCAGTTCTACTTCTGTTTCCTTTGTTGCTATTTTTGATTTGGTCCATATGGATGTTTGGGGTCTCAGTTGTACTCCTGATCGACTTGGAAACAGATATTATCTTGTTTTAGTAGATGATTTTCCACGTGTTTCCTGGATGTTTTTTTTGAGAAATAAGTCCTATGTGGGACAAATTATTGAGAATTTTGTTTAAAAAATAAACACTCGGCAATCTTGTTTGGTGAAACATTTTCAGTTAGATAATGCCTTAGAGTTTTGTACAACTCGCTTACGCACTTTCTTTTCCAGTTGTGGCATTATTTATGAGATCACATGCCCCACACCTCTGAAATGACCCTTCCCAAGGGTCGTTCAGGAATTTCCCGGAATGGTGGGGGTGTTACTGCAATTTAAAACCCCTGGGGTTTTAAATTTTGGGCTTTGTAGGAATTGGAGGCTTCCGTGGGGTCAACCTTGCAAAAATCCCCATGCCCATACACGTAAACCCCATGCCATGCACCTCACCCCATGCCCATACCCCATACACCTCCACCATACCCACCATGCCCATGACACCTCCCATACTCCAACTTACTCCACACCATCCTCTCCCCATGCCTCCTATACCCATAAAACCCCCCCTCCTCCTCCATTTACTTGCCACCACTGTAGCCGAGAGGAGGAGAGGGAGAGGGAGAGCGGGGAGCAGTAGGGCTCGGGAGGAGGCCAGAGGGTGGGATGCTGTGAGGAGAGACGAGGAGGTGCTACAGTTTCTGCGGCGAGGAGCTCGCAAACAGTTCTACGGAATCATTTTTTTTGCAGAATCAGATGTCTGGAGAGACCTCCAAACGTTTGGTTGGATGTCTGAAGGTAATCTCAAACGTCTAATAGCGCATTTTTCTTGATTATTTTTCCTGCCAAAGTTCTGACCGCGTGTGTGTGTATGTCAGAGGTTGGGAAGCGTGCTGGTACGAGGACTGAAGCAATTTCAGACGTCCGAAAGTGTCTCCAGACGTTTGAAGACACTCTCAGACGTCTGCACGGAGTTCCAGACATCCGAAAGAGGAGCCCCGAGCAAGGTGAGTCTCTAAGTTCGTTTAAGTCGTCTAGGACTCTTCCCAGACATCTGATTTTGATCAGGATTGTATTTTTGGGCTCGTTCAGGGCTCAAATGAAGTCGATTTTCCGCAAACAAGATATTGTTGATTTCCGTTCGAGTTTCCCTATGTAATGGTATAATGTCTATACAGTTTTGAGCTCATTTTGACATATGGGTTAGTGTGATAGGTCATTCATTCGTGGTGTGCACGGGACCTGCGGGGGTTGCAAGCTCCGTCGACTGTGCCCCCACATCTCTCGGTTATCCTGGTAGAGTGGTTCTCTCATTAATCCTTGATTTAATAATTAAATTACATGCTTAGAATTAGTCGAACCCTAGGTTGTGAAATGAACTCTAGGGCTGAAAGAGATAAATGTAGGCTACTTTAGAAATATTCGATTGAATCCTAGGATGTGGAATGAACCCTTGGGCTTAAAGAAATGAATGCACATTTAATGAATGATTAAATTGTTGTTTCTTGAAAGCAGTAAATCATGAGCCGCCTGTAATGAACCATGACGTGAATAGAAACACATGCTATGTATTGAATAATTGATGGACGTGATTGTGAAATCTTGAGTTTCCTGTTATCATTTATTGAATCAGATGTGGAAATGAGAAAGTCTATACACGAACCCTACGGGGAATTTAAAAGAAAATCAAGATACGGTAATATGGAAAATCTGACGGATCATGGAACATGTTGCTTATGGGCGGCTGTTCGGACCTGGTAATGGGAAGTGACTGACCCTCGTGTACGTTATACCGAAGAGAGCGATTGTCCCTTTAGTGTAGAGGGGAGCTAGCCGCCCCTTGGGTTGAGACTGAGGATTAGGACTAGTCACTCTACACTGACTCTTGTTTGGCCATCGCGCACTTGGTACCGAGGTGAGCTACCTAGTGTAGGGAGGGAGCTAGCCGTTCCATGGGGCCCGGGGTTTGGACTAGCCACCCTACACCGACTCTTTGTTAAGCCCACTAGGCGAACCAGGATAGTCGGATGAGGGTACGCGGACTGTAGAGGGGCGAGACCCTTGCTCTGAGAGGGCAAGGCCCTGTGCTATTCCGTACTGTACGTTTGGGCGTACCCACTAGCGAAAACGACTGACCAGGTGCCAGTGTGGGGTAGCTACTCGTGCACTTATCACGCGTGTCGTAGTCACCGTTACGTCGCAACTGTGACCTTGATGTGGTAGACCGGGTGTAGGACTACCACAGGGGACTCTCTCGGCTAGGAGAGTGCCACGTGTACATCTTGCATCACGGGAAAACTATAAGATCATTCCCCTAGGGAACAAGAAGATTAAGCACTAGTATGGATCCTGATTAGAGATCTCGACTCAAAAACGCGTAAATAAGACGAATGAAAATGGATGATAATAATAACCCACACATACATGTGTAGTTAGTTGTTTGTTTAATTGCATATAAATGACTTAATCACCACTCTACTCAACATTAGCTGACCACGGAGTTTGTAACCATGTTCAGGTCAAGGATCTGAGCAGCCAGCGCCATCGGCTGCTGAGGGCGCTGGGCCCAGTCGAGCCCAGCCGTAGTCTTTCTCCTGTTTCTACTACAGAGCATTTGTTAGTCGTGTGTACTTGTAGCCTGTGGTGACCACTCCGTACTGTTTCTATTATAATTTTAATAGTTTCTGTTGTGATGGCTATGTTCGGTAACCGTACCTTTTCGCTGTATTATTTAATATCCTTGTGATTTCCTGTTCTATTTCTTTTATTGTCTATTATATATTTTTCTACTTAGTTACATTACTTGTGTGGTTGTGGAATGAGTATGCATTTGGTTGTTTCTCGTTGGATGATTGGGTCCTGGGGTTCATCGAGGAAAGCCGTTCTCGGGTTCTGTAGGGAGCTGGGAACGGGTCGTGACAACCTCTCAGCAAAATGGTGTTGTTGAGCAGAAACATCACCACATTCTTGATGTTACTCACACATTGCTGATTCACCATTCAATTCTCTCTTTTTACTGGGTGACGTGGTTCTGACAGCCTATTTTTTGATAAATAGGTTGCCTAATATTGCTTTACATGAATGGATTCCATCGCAGGTTATGTATCCTAGTTGCCCCTTGTTTCACATCAACCTTTAGACTTTTGGTTGTGTTGCCTTTGTTCACCTGCTGGGACCAGGTCGGGATAAACTAGCACTAGGAGTAGTTAAGTATGTTTTCCTTGGGTATACTCGAACACAAAAAGGTTATCGGTGCTTTGATTTGATTTCTTCTCAACATTTTGTTTTGGTGGATGTTACCTTTATGAGGCGATACCCTTCTTTTCTACTTTTGCTGCTGAGTTGCCTTTTGTGGGTGATATGGCACTTATGCCATTTACACCCATTTGCTTTAGGAGTTTTCCTGACATTCTTGTACCTACTACACCACCACCATCACGTCCTGCTACGCATCCCTTCCTTTGTCTGACTGAGCCACTTCAGACATATGTCCACCCTCATACTACCTATCAAGGACCCCTACCCTCGCATTCACCATCGGCTTCTCAGGTGAGTCCTTTAGACACTAATGCATGTTTTCCATGTGATGATCACAGGGGCAAGATTGATGATGTGGCCAGTGATGATCTGGATCTTCTAATAGCAATTCAGAAGCGACCACGGACCTGCACTACGTACCCTACGATTGTGCCACTTGCTACTGACGGCTTAGCCCACGGGTTTGCTGGATTCATTCAGGCGTTAGCAACTACTCAGATTTTAGCTACTCATTGTGAGGCCATGCTTGATCCAAAATAGTGGGCAACCATACAGGATGTGATGGATGCTCTTAGAGGCCGTGGGACCTAGTAGCTCACTCCACTTCCTACCGTTGCTACTGATGTGCATACATCTGATTAACCTAAAATATCTATTAATGCATGTTCTTAGTACCATATTAGCATCATATATTGTAAATATTACATAACATGCATAATCATGCATTTACATCAAGTTGTATAAATTATATAGTAATTGTCTCCTTTTATGATCAGGGACAGGGCAACTTCTTAATTGGGGCCTCGGATCGAAGATCCAACCATACGGATCTGATCAGGGCAACGATTCAAGTTCAACGACTCCAAGATCGTCCTGATCGGACATCCATAGCACTAGATAGAGACCGAGGAACCCTAAAGATCAAGAGCTAAGATGATGTTAATCCGCACCTCAGACGACAAATTCGACCGCACGGATGGGTTCGGATCGACGATCGTAGCCTAACGGTGTGAAAATTGGTCCAATTCGACACCCGTGGCACCGTCTACAACCCACAGAAGATGGACGGCCAAGATGGCACCACATGGTGCCATCTCAGCCGCCCAACTGACCCCAAGGACCCACCTCCGCTTCTCTTCTTCACCCACTCGACGAATCTCCACCGTTGGATGCCCATCCAACAGTCGCAAGCACTCGCCCCTTAAATCCTTTGCTCGACACAAACGAAGGCGTGGCGTGCGTTCGAGTTGCACCAAGCGCCTCAATTCAGACAAGCGCGGGCGCAGGTGCGATTGGGCCGTCAGATGAAGATCGGGCGACCGAGGGGAGGAGGCATGGCATGTGGAGGATTGTTCATCGTGTATGCGTGCAATGACGCACGTCTGCATGCCTCGTCGCACGCAAGCACGGGGCAGAGGAGTTTTGAAGGCGTAGGCGAGGTTCGATCTCGACCGTCCGATCGTGAGATCAATCCAAACGTGCGCAGGCGTTAGGGCACGGAAGCCAAGGAGGCATGCACGGTGCACACACGTCGGCCACGTTTAGGCCTTTAGTGACGGATAAATCCGTCATTAAAGGTCCTGAATTAATGTTTCTAAGCATGAAATGACCAAATTGCCTTCAATTCTTGCAACTATAAAAGGAGACCCCTACCCTACGAATTTCTCATCCCTTCCCTTCTCTCACCCCTTCCAAAACTCTAGGAGCTTGTCCCACACCCGAGATGCTCCTCTACAGTAGAAATCATAATTTTTCCACCTTCGTCCCCCTTCGTGGAGCATCCTGCGGTTGTCCTCTCTCTGCATTCGGGAAGCGGATCCCACGATGACGACAATGTGCTGCTTCAATCCTATTCCTCCTTCTCCGTTCCTCGTCTTCCAAGCGTCGTCCCGTCCGACTCATCCTCCAAGCGATCGTCGAGGAGGATACTTCTCTCTCCATTTTTTTTATTGCTTTCTAGAGTAGATTTACCGCTTTCTAGTATAGATTTCCTGCTTTCTAGTCGTAATGAGTAGTGTAATGGATAACTTCTTATAATGAAATCCATGTTTATTCTACCTCTCTTTTGGTTTTATTTGTAATATTATCTCTCTCTCTTCTATTTATTATTTGTTAAATAGAAAGTTAGTTTTCGACCAGCTATTATGTTTCATGACAAACAAAATAAATACGTATTTTTAATCAAACATCTGCCTCCCTGTGTTCAACCCGGAACTTCTTTACGGATTTTTCGGTATAAGTTTTATCTATTAAACGGATTTCTTCGCAACTCGAACTATAACGACGGGTTTTCGAATCCAACTCCAAACGCGTAGTTTTCCGTCCTCAACATTTTGGCGCCGTTGCCGAGGAAGCTACGCTCTTTGATTCTTCGAGTTTTCCGAGTTACGAATCGTTTACCTCACTTCTCTCCTTTCTTATTGTGATTGCAGGTACTCTTTTGAGATGAGCAAAAGCGGTAGATTTGAGCAAAGTGCTATTGAAGGTTCTGTAAGTTCACCCCCACCTCCCACCAATTAGTTTTCATTCCACCACGTAATAACACAAACATAAATCAACCTAGGTGTTCTTATAAACCATAAGGTTAGTTTTGATTATTTGTTTGACACCTACACCCGCCTTACCCTCCGCATTTAAAAAGAAAAAAATTTAAAAAAATGTCATAGAGGTACACAACCTCATCTGATTTTCAAATTCAACCGGTAAATCGATCTTTGGAACTGGTACACACACCCAAACACATAATCGAGTAGAAATCAGATTAGGTAATCACTTGTGTGCCTAATTAAGTGGTGCAACAGGCTGATTGTTTGGGTTGATTGGGCCGCACCACTTCAACTAAAATCAACTCATTAAGTAGCTGCCACATAGGTTCAACTTTTAGGGATTTACCAAGCACTCCGCATTCTTTTAAGCTTCAAAGGAAAACAACTTCACCTGTGCTTTCAAAACCTGGTGTGCCAACAAAACTTGATTGAAAATACGTAAAGTTGAATCCTAAAAGCTATTGAGCAAGATTTGAACCCTAAAATTCACCGCATCAAAAATAATCTTGCTTGAAAACAACTGGTTGTGCACGCACACACACATCAATCAACCATTAAGGGCACAACCCAGATAAAGTGCCAATCACATTCTAAAGCACATTCAAACCTAACCCTAAATAAAATAGAGTAGACGTTGGCCTTAAGAATTCGACTCGTTCTTCGGAGCCTAGAACGAGATTACTTTCGATTAGTCTGTTTCTACTATTCAATCTGATGTCTAGCTAGGGGAGTAGAATCAAACGATCCCAGCTGGGGGGTACACTAGGAACCGGAGGTGCAAGCCGAAGGAAGAACGTTCTCCCCAATCCCTCCCTCTAACTGGTTGGATTGAACGGAAAGAAGCAGATCAAATCGTTTCTTTATCTCAAGACGGGTTTTGGGAATCTGTAGGTCTTTAGGCTAGCCCAATTAAGGACATGTTTGATTGTTTGTATTACAGGGCACCTTTCTTCCTCCCGTCTATCACAAATCTTTCCACATTTTATACGCATTCCCGCTCTTTCCCTCCTATTATGACTTATTCTCAACATGATGATTATCCCGACTCGTACTGTAATCAAACATCTCTTAGTTGGAATAACTGAGATTGGGGATACAGTTCCAGACCTCCGTGTTCAGGGTCAAACCCTGAACACCATAATTGTGATTTCTATCCTTCTCCAAGCCACATCAATTATCGATCGCCACCTTTTCATGGACAACCTAATATGATCTATAATCAAGAATGATACACTGATCCTTACCCATCCTCTGAATACACTGCCTTTAAGGTCATCACCACCTTATGAACAATCCGAAATGACCTATTATCAGGAAGGGTATCATGAATCTCAATTCGTTAACTTCTCTGCACTGATCCCAAACTAGCCCAACCCTGAACCAAACTATTTAGTTCAGGTTAACCAAGTCCAAGATAAGGTTTTGGCTAACTTAAGGAATACTATACAATCTTTAGAAGCTCAGCCAATACCTTGCACTAAAGAATTGGAGCCCCTGATTGAAATGATTGATGATCTGAGCAAGTATTTGTTGGATTGGCTCCAGGATGTTAAGGATAAGGACTCGAATGAGTTTTTACTTGGGAAGTTATCGAAACTGAGAATGAGATTTGTGGTTCCTTTAGTTCAATCTTGGGATGATTCCTAAGATGAACCCCCTTCAAGAGAGCCAATGTCAAAACCCGCTCAGGCACTTGTTGGGGGGGACACGTGTTATGGGGCTGACCAGATTGATCTAGAGAAACCAATTAAGGATGATATGATTTCTTCACCTGAGATCCCTGAGCCGGGGAGCGAGGAAGCGTATGCCTCCATGGATCAGAAAGTGATGGACGATTTTGAGACACACATTAATACGAATTTAGATTTCTTTGATTTTGAAGGTGAAGAATCAATTTGCGAAGTCTCACGCAGGTTTACATAACATGATTATTGTGAAACAACTTGGCCTGCGGAATCCGATAGATCATATGATGGCCCAATAACTGAAGAAACTAAACTTATTGGGGCTTCCATGACAGATCCAGATCCTTGTATTAAGGATTCAATTCAACGCCTTGATTCTCAGTTTCACCCCATTGAGCTTACTGATGATTTTGTTTTTGAGATAACTAAACTTAAGTCAATTCTAATTCAGTCACATCTTTTAGACTTGGAGATTTCAAACGGGGTGATTAATATCCAGGAGGTCCCAGAATTTGACATTCTAAATGAGGATAGGAGTTGGGAAATTTTGATTTGGGAAGCAAACTCCGGAGGAAGTCGAAGACCGAGTCTAAGGGTTCCTATTAATTTGAAACCATCAAACCAGGACTCTTACGACATTTGTTCTGAGGATGTCCAACCCAAGCACACATTCACTAATTATCCTTTTGACCTCGAATTCTCTGTAACCCGACTTTTTGGTCTTGGGTTGCATCCTCATAAATCGCAGGCCCGACCTCGCTTGCATATTGATTTCAGGTTTTGGGTAATTTTTATCCAGAACCTTAGATATACTCGACCATGGGTTATGGGTCTGCATCACAATCTGGTCCACATCTGTGGACATCTGCTGGCAGGTCTTAGGGTGAATCTTTTTATTTTGATTCTGACCTGCACCTGTGAATTCGTTATTTCTCTTCTTTGTATAGTGTGCCTAGCTGAAGGCACTGAATTTAGCACGTATACAGTCTCTGTTCATTTCAGAGCAGACACGTTATTCACGTAATTCAGGTGCTTTCTACTTTACTCCACTCTATTTCGTGTTTGTTTAATACAATGAGGACATTACATTAGATAGACATGGGGGGTGGATATTCATCTCTGAATTACTTCGTTAGCTCCGTAGATTCGTTTTGTTTTCTTTTTATTTATATATAAAAAGAAATTGTGGAATTAGGAAAGAGAACTTGAGCTTTAGAAAATTTTCAATCTTAGGAAATAAAACTGTATGATTTAAACACAAAGACCCTTCAGGTCTTTGGGCTTAATCAGCCCTGGTATCCACTAAAATGTGGATTTATTTATCGAGTCCTCGCCATCTTGAATTCTATTTTAATTTGATTAAATAAGTTTGGGTGATAAGTACATGACTTATCAAACCGCCCTCTGATTTAAGGGAACTTTAAGTTTAAGCATCTACACACTATTCGTCACTGATTCGTTCGACGGTTTTAACGGAAATTGGGTAGCTAGTGAACCTTCTAGGGTGATATGACTGGCAAGTTATCGTGGGTAACAACCCATAGGTAGGTTGTCCAGAGCCCAGTCATAGGACTACACCCTTCTTGCTGCCTTTAGGTAAATCTTAGATTATGGAAGCCACCTACTTAGAAAAAAAAAGAAAGTTCAAAAAGAAAAGAAAAAGAAAAAAAAAAAGGAGAAAAGAAACAAAAAGAAACAAAAAAAATAAACCACACTTCACTGCACGAGTATGACTGGTAAGTTGTTGATGGTAACAGCTCATCTACCGGTTGTCTAGAACCCAACTCAAGAAATGCACTAAAAATTCCAAAACACTTAGGAAGAAGCAGAGAAGTAGAATAAGCCGAGGAAATATACACTAGGTTCATCTTTGTGTTGACCACATAAAAAAATAAAAGTAGGGAGAAAGCTACCGGTCATATAGATACACCTTTAGGCAGATTTCTTTCTACGGTCACCTAGGGGTGTAGAAACCCGAAGTCCATTCTGATTGCTGATCAACGAGTCTATCACATTCACAAAAAGACGCTTAGAACTTAGGGTTTTCATCAAATCTTTGGTGGGTTGAGTGGCCGTAGAAAGCCACTCTGTAACCATAAACTCAAAAATCCAAAAAAATTTGAAAAAAAGAAAAAGAGAAAAAAAAAGATCTTTCTTTGAATAAGGCGAGGGCTTGAGGTGGTCTGCATTTTTGTAGATACCTGGGTGCTGTTGTGTCTTTGAGTCTTTGAAAGTTTAGGTCATAAGTAAAAATTTCTTAATGTTGAAAATGATTTGAGCTCGAGTAATCCAACCTAATTCTTTTATAAATAGCATATAGTTTTTTCTATGGACTAGCAAAAGATAGGCATGGGCATGTGATGTGCATACATCTGATTAACCTAAAATATCTATTAATGCATATTCTTAGTACCATATTAGCATCATATATTGTAAATATTGCATAACATGCATAATCATACATTTAGATCAAGTTGTATAAATTATATAGTAATTGTCCCCTTTTATGATCAGGGACAGGGCAACTTCTTAATCGGGGCCTCGGATCGAGGATCCAACTATATGGATCTGATTAGGGCAACGATTAGAGTTCAACGACTCCAAGATCATCCTGATCGGACATCCGTAGCACCAGATAGAGACCGAGGAACTCTAAAGATCAAGGGCCAAGATGATGTTAATCCGCACCTCAGACGACAAATTCGACCGCACGGATGGGTTCAGTCGACGATCGTAGCCTAACGGTGTGAAAATTGATCCAATTCAACACTCGTGGCACCGTCTACAACCCACAGAAGATGGACGGCCAAGATGACGCCACATGGTACTATCTCAATCGCCCAACCGGCCCCAAGGATCTGCCCCCGCTTCTCTTCTTCACTCGCTCAACGAATCTCCACCATTGGATGCCCATCCAACGGCCGCAAGCACTCGCACATTAAATCCTCCGTGTGACACAAATGAAGGCGTGGCGCAGCGGTCGAGCACCCCTTCGCAAGCGAAGGGTGTGCGTTCGAGCCGCGCCAAGCGCCTTAATTATGACGGGAGTGGGCGCGGGCACGATTGGGCCATTAGATGAAGATCGGGCGATCGAGGGGAGGAGGCGTGGCACGCGGAGGATCGTTGATCGCTTACGCACGTGATGACGTGCGTTTGCACGCCTCATCGCACGCGGGCGCGGCAGAGGAGTTTTGAAGGCGCGTGCAAGGATCGATCTCGACTGTCCCATCTCACGATCGGATGGCTGAGATCAATCCAAACGTGCGCAGGTGTTAGGGCATGGAAGGCAAGGAGGTGTGCACAGTGAGCGCACGTCGGCCATGTTGAGACCTTTAGTGACGGATAAATCCATCACTTAAGGTCCTGAATTAATGTTTTTAAGCATGAAATGACCAAGTTGCCCTCAATTCTTGCAATTATAAAAGGACACCCCTACCCTACGAATTTCTCATCCCTTCTTCTCTTCTCTCACTCCTTCCAAAGCTCTACGAGCTTGCCCCACACCCATGATGCTCCTCTAGAGTAGAAATCATAATTTTTCCACCTTCGTCCCCCTTCGTGGAGCATCCTACGGTTGTCCTCTCTCTGCATTCGGAAAGCGGATCCTGCGACGACGACGACGTGCTGTTTCATTCCCGTTCCTTCTGCTTTGTCCTCCTTCCTGCTCCGTTCCCAGTCTTCCAGGCGTTGTCCTGTCCAGCTCGTCTTCCAAGGGATCATCGAGGAGGATACTTCTCTCTCCATTCTTTTTACTACTTTCTAGAGTAGATTTACCGCTTTCTAGTATAGTTTTCCCACTTTCTAGTCGTAATGAGTAGTGTAATGAACAACTTCTTATAATGAAATCCATGTTTATTCTACCTCTCTTTTGATTTTATTTGTAATATTCTCTCTCTCTTCTATTTATTATTTGTTAAAAATATAGCTAGTTTTCGACCAACTATTCTGTTTCGTGACAAACAAAACAAACGCGTATTTTTAATCAAACATCTACCTCCCTGTGTTCGACCCGGAATTCTTTACAGATTTTTCGGTATAAATTTTATCTGTTGAATGGATTTCTTCGCGACTCGAACTACAATGACAGGTTTTCGAATCCAACTCCAAACGCGTAGTTTTCCGCCATCAATAGCTACATTTGTTGGGTGTCGGTCGGTATTCGCTGTGAAGGTCAACCCAGATGGCAGTGTTGCTAGATACAAAGCACGTCTCGTGGCAAAGAGGTTCACCCAAACCTATAAGGTGGACTTCTTTGACACCTTCTCACCAGTTGCTAGACTTCCTACGGTACGAGTACTGGTCGCAGTGGTAGTTTAGCTAGATTGGCCTCTGCATCAGTTGGATAAGAAGAATGCCTTCCTTTATGGTGATCTCCAAGAGGAAGTCTACATCAAGTAGCCACCTGGCTTTGAGGCTAAGGGGGATTGTGTATGTCGACTACGGAAGGTCATCTATGGACTTAAGCAGAGCCCTAGAGCGTGGTTCCAAAGCTTGTCATAGGTTGTAGAGGCAATTGGATTCAGGAGATCGACAACCGACTTTTCTCTCTTTGTCAGGAGGACTGGATAAGATACTGTGGTACTTCTTGTTTATGTTGATGACTTAATTGCAACAGGAGATGATGAGTGGGGTGTTGCTGAGATTAAGCACATCCTTGCAAAGCAGTTTGTCATGAAGGACTTGGGAGCTTTACGACACTTTCTTGTTATTAAGGTTGCTCACAGCAAAAAGGGCATAGTCCTGTCCTAGAGGAAGTATGCATTGGATATCTTGTAGGAGGTTGGTATGCTTGGGGCAAAGGAGGCAAATATTCCTATGGACCCTAAGATACCACTCTATGATGATGATGCACAGTTGATGGACAGTAGGCAATACAGGCAGCTTGTGGGTAAGTCGTTATACCTCACTATTACGAGGCCAGATATCTCCTTTGTGGTGGGGAGATTGAGTCAGTTCATGGTCAAGCCAACATGTCAGCACTGGGATGCAACATTGATGGTGCTCAGATATATCAAGAAGGCTCCTAGGAAGGGTCTCCTCCTCTCCAAGGGGTCTTCTATTACCTTGGTTAGCTACTCTGATGTGGACTACGCTGGATGTCATATGGATTACAAATCCACTACTGAATTTTGCACCTTTTTGGTAGGGAGTTTGATTACGTGGAGGAGCAAGAAATAGGGCATAGTTAAGAGCACAGAGCCATGGCTCAGACGTTTGCTGAGATGATGTGGATTAGGTCATTCTTACTGATTTGCAGATACTATTTTCTAGCCCAATGGAGATGAGATGTGATAACAGAGCAGCCACCTTCATTGCCAACAACCCAGCATTTCATGAGAGGACGAAGCATGTTGAGGTTAATTGCTACTATTCTAGGAACATCATACAAAAGGGGTTGTTATATACCACACCAGTCACATCTGAGGAGTAGATTGCCAATATTTTCACCAAGCCCTTAGCCAGATCTTTATTTGATTCATGTGTATCCAAGCTGAGCATGATAGATATCTATGCTCTAGCTTGAGGGAGAGTGTTAGCATATATTTTTATTTATTTGTTTGTACAGCTATCGATTTCTAGCTCCTTAAGAGCATCTCTGTACTTTCACCCTTTCGGTCTCTCTCTCTATATAAGAGAGCCTTAGGGTTTCAATAAAGAATTAAGTCATTACAACCAATTAAGTTTTGTGATACCTTTATGCAAGAATAAGGGAGATATACAAATTTGTTTCAACTATAGAGGCATCAAATTGATAAGTCATACGATGAAGCTTTGGGAGAAAATAATTGAGAGAAGGCTGAGGCAAGTCTTCATAGTAATTGAAAGCTAGTTTGGATTTATGCCAGGTCGATGTACTATTAAGGCAATACACCTCCTAAAGCATATAAAGATCTATAGAGCCAAGAAGAAGGATATACAGATCGTCTTTATTGATTTGGAAAATGCACGTGTCTCTATTGCAAGAGATATCTTGTGGAGAATTTTAAAGAAGAGACAGATACCAATTTTACATATCAACCTCATAAAGGATGCACACTATAAAGTTGCTGCTTGTATAAAGACTAAGGATGGATTGACGATTGATTTGATATCACCATTGATTTGCATTAAGGATCAATTTTAAGCTTTTACCTCTTTATCGTGGTCATGGATGAGTTGGTGAAGTATATCCAAGTTAAGGTGCCATGGTGTATGCTTTTTCTTGATGATATTGTGTTAGTTAATGACATAAGAGATGGAGTGAACGGAAAACTTGAGCTTTGGAGAGAAGTTCTAAAAGCTAAAGGCTTGCTCCTAAGTAGGACAAAGACTGAATATATGGAATATAAGTTTAGTGATAGAGGGAACAATGAATGAACGATGTAAAAATTGGAGAAGAGTGCATTTCGAAAAAAGATGTTTTTAAATATTTGGGATCTATTTTTCAACAAGATGTTGAAATCGATTGAGATGTTATACATAGAATTAATACAGGGTTATTGAAACAGAGGAGAGTATCCGGTGTTCCATGTGATAAGATGGTTCCTTTGAAAGTTAAAGGAAAATATTGTCAAGTAGTTATAAGACTGGTCATGTTGTATGATTTTGAATGTTGGGCTGTCATCTATTGGCATGCGAAAAAGATGTCTGTAGTAGAAATGAAGTTGTCAAGATGGATGTGTGGTTATACAAGGATCGTATTTCAAGTGAGATTATCTGAGAAAAGGTTGTAGTAGCACCGATAGAGGATAAAATGACAGACATGTCTAAGGTTGTTTGGACATTTGCAGATAAGACCACTAAATGTCTCAATCTGGAGATGTGAGAAGTTAGGAGTTGAACCTGCTAGGAGGGAGAAAGGAAGATCAAAGAAGTGCTGGAAGGAAACGATTAAGTATGACTTCAAGTACTTCATTTTAAGCCTAGAAATAGCTTAAAATAGATCTAAGTGGAGGTAAAGAATCCATGTAACTGACCCCACTTAGTGTGGGAGAAAGCTTGGTTATTGTTATTTTAGTTCCAATGTCCATTCGCTACTTGTTTTAAGAGTGCATGTACTATTTAAGATTTTATAGTGAGACTTGGGTAAAATTCTTGTGTTAAATCTGCATGGCATATCTCCAATCATCGTTTTCCTATGTGGAGGTGACTTAAGGCTAAGGATGGACGTGGTATTTTAAATCTTGTGATTTTCATGAATTTTCTTAGAATTCAAGACATTCAAATACTTGAAAGTGAATAATTAATACTTGCAACTATCAATTTTATCTCTTCTCCAACCCTTATTGCCTAAGAATCAGCCACCTTCTTAATAATTAATACTCGATCTCTCCTCAGTCTCTTGATTCTCTAATCTATCTCTTCTATCTCTTCTCTTTACCTATTTATCTTCTTAGGAATTGATAGCTCTATCTGGTTTGTTTAATAATACCTAATAAAGGACATTTTATTTGAAACGAATAATCTATACTGCATACTACAATTCTTACCTTGGGAGCACTCTATAAGTACTCTTTTCAAATCACCGGTAAGATGCACAAGAATAGTGTTATTTTCCACATAAAATCCCCCACCTAACATCTCACTGATAGGATGTAAACCTTTCGATGGGGGGAATAAGATGAAGAGTGGGGGAAAGTATAACTATAGAAGCTTGTGTCCCTGCTTTTGTATATCAAACAATTTAAGGGTCATTCTGTTTAGATTTTGAAAAACCAATAGCTTTTGAAAAATCAAATGCTTTAATCCAAAATTTACTCATCCTCCAAAGTTTATAGCCGTTGGAAGGATTTGTACACAAACCAGGTAGAGAAAAAGAATGTTTCAGCTTTGGTCATTCTTTTTATCAGTTGATCATATTCCAAGATTATTCCATCCACCATGCCCACCATTCTGCTCCCTGCTTGCCTTAACAATACTTTACAACGCACATATCCTTCAACGTTGGCACGAGAAGTTGAATATATTTGATTAAAAAAATTGATGGCATACTTTTGTACCTCAAGGAAGGTATACAATAATGTAATTATTCAAGTCCTAGAATTCAATGATAATATGGGAACTATAATAATCACCACTATGATGAGAACTTCATCATAAACCCTAATTAGTATATTTTAACCTAATAAAGTAAACAAAAGCTCTTACATAACTAAGAGAAATGCTTAATTCAAGGGATTATTAATATGAGAAGAGAACATGAAACAAGGGGTAAAATTGTAATTTTACCATTACAGTGCATCAACAGAATTTCTAAGGGTCTAAACATAAGTCAATTGGACTTAATAAAAGAAAAACTGCGATGGTTCGGTCAAAAAAGGGTTATAGTGAAATTTAGGAATTAAATAACATTCTTTCACCCTAAAACAAATCCACTTAAATTCACAAGGTTCCAGGTAAGATAAAAATCAACTAAACCTTCTAAAATTCATGGAAAAATATCCTTAGGGTTTAGAACCTTCAATTTGGCCTTTGAAACCTGCTTTGACCTAGATTGGGGTCCATGCCTAATATTTGACCTAATTTGAGTTTTTATACAAAATATCCAATCAAACGTGATCAAACCTAAAATCCAACTTCACCATTGCATTCCTTAGGTCCAAATTAGGTTTATGCCAAAATTTGGACCTAAGGGAAGGTCGTCTTGACCCACTTTGCAAATTGGCCCACCAAATTACATTTAGACCCTTAATTTTTTGAAACCCTTGCAAATCGTCCCTTAGCTTCTTCGTCTCTTTCTTCATTTTGGTCCCTCTGCCATCGCAGCAGAGACCCATACCTCTAGCAACATTGCGCGGAAGTTCTCTCCTCGATCTCATGGGGAGCTGCTCCTAGATTTGAAAGGGGAGCTCCCTACGAAGCCCCCTGCCGCATGGGCAGCTCCCCATGCCCTGAAACGCCCCATACCTCTCGTGCGAATGCTCGAGAGGTATGGGTCTCACGTCGGCCATATCTTCAGCGAGGAATTTCGTCCACCTCCTCGCGGCTCTTCCCTCTGCCATTGCCTATTTAAGGAAGCTCAGATCCCTCCGCTTCCTTCAAGCTTGATTTGGTCAGAGAAATCCCCCCAAATTCATCTCCTCCTCACTCTAGCCAACTACCCGCAGCTTCCGACGACTCTCCCTCCCTCTTCTCGTCGCTCTGCCACAGTACCAATGGCAGAGCCATATCCGCCGTACTCCTCCGCGCCGCGCCGTACCAGCGCGTGCTCCTCTGACCCTCTTCCTCCTTGTCACTTCTTCACCACAGGGCCTTCGTCTCCGACGACGGTAGGTACCCGCCGCTCGCCCTCCGCCTTCCCCCTTCGCTCTAAGTCCCTCAGTAAGTCCCTCTTTCTCCCCTCTGCATTTTCCCTTAATTTTAGAAAGCTCCCCTCGACAGCCACCAATCACCTCCATCACCCTCATCTTCGGCAGACCACCGCCAAGGTGCTCCCGTCATTCCACGCACCCATCCACCTCGCCAAACACCTTAGAAGCTCCGCCACCTTCCACTGATCATTTTCGCCCTCTCCATCAACCACCACGCTCTTCACACACTACCCCCGAACACACCCACCTGCACTGCCACAGTAAGCCCGAGGTACGCTCACACATGCACCCCCACGCCACGCCAACCACAGGGCCACCTTTGCTGTGTCACGGCGAAGCCTGCTGAGTGTTCTGATAGGGCCGTGAGGCCGTATTTGTGCTGACAGGTGTCGACCCTCTCCATTGCCATTGACACAGTAAGGAGCTTGCTTGAGAAGCTCCTCCAGGCCTTGCTGTTCTAGGTGAAGTGCCCCAGGTCACGCGGAAGTCCTTTGCGCACAACTTCAGCCAAGTGATTGGCTTTAAGGACCCTCGCAGCAGCTGCAATTGCGAGCTCAACCTCTGTGAGTGAGCACGAGAAGAAGGTTGGACATTTAGTCCCACCTCTGAAGCTGACGAGCGGGAGGCGTCACTTATATTGATTTTGTGCTTTTATCTCGTTGCCTCAAGTAACACGGGATGAGGTCCCTCACCCACTCCACCTGCCTCGTCCGCGACCACACCTACGCAGACCTAGTTGACCCGTTTACCCTGCACTCCTCGTGCACCACCCACGCCGGTGCGCCTGGACTCGGGTGTGCGTAACCCGACCCAATTACCTGGCTGGCTCTGAGAGAGCGAAGAGAGAAATAGAGAGAGAGCGACGTGGGGGAGGGTAGGGGTAGGTTTTGCATTGCTCTGTGCAGGGAAAGAAGGAGAAAGCAGGAGCAGCTAAGGGAGAAGAAGGTGCTGTTGAAGAGGAGGAGGCACAGCAGAGAGCAACTGAAGGAAGGACTTAGCCGCGGAAAGAAGAAGAAGAAGGTAGAGGAAGGAGCTGAAGAAGAAGAAGCCAAGGAGGAAAGCCAAGAAGAAGAAGAAAAGAGGAAGGAAGCTGTAGCAGCAAAGGAGCCAAGAAAGAAGAAGAAGGTCAAAGACTGAGAAAGAAGAAGCCAAGGAAGAAAGAAGAAAACTCACTATAGCAAGTCATCAGTTAAGGCGTCTGATTCACAGAATCAGACATCTGAAGACAGGAAACACAGAGGAAGAAGAGAAGAAACAAAGAAAAAGGAAAGAGAGGAGAAGAAGGAAGAAAAGAAAAAGAATTTATTTCTTTTTATATTTTTACTCTCTAGCCTTTATATACAGTGCATTATTACTAAACATTATCTTTCAGGTTTTGTGATTTTTGACTTCTAAATACTAATTTGCTCCCTGAGTTCGACTTCGGAATATTTTTAAATTTCACGTAATAAATTTGATAATCGATTTCACGGTGATACTATAATGAATATATTTTCAAAATACGATCTCGTTGCGAAATTCAATCGATTAGACATCTTATGAAGATAAACAAAAAAAACTTTAACTTGTTATAAATGTATAAATAATTGCTTGGTTATCTTCCAAACAAAGTAGTTTGGATCTTGTAAGCAAGTTGCAAGTTCTACATTAGTTGGATCTTTTTATTTGGTTTTTAGGATAGAAATTCTATATTAACTTTGTTGAGATGATTGTGTGTTGGTTTAGTGTTATATTGAAAGATGTGAACTTTTCATTGTATGTGATGACCTATAAATAGACATGTACTTCTTTTATTTTACTTTGAGAAGAAATATAGAGAAACACGCCCATAGGGTACTTCTCCCGTGATTTTTTCTCTGCTCTTCATGAGTGGGGTTTCCACGTAAACCCAAGCATTCCTATGATTAATTTTATGCTTTGATTTAAGCTTCTCCTGTTTATATTTTTTAACTTGGTATTAGAGTAAGTCGTTCTTACGTTATTTTCAATCTTCAAATTATTTTATTATCGTATTCTGTTCTAGGAGTGTTTTTTTTTGGCTGTGCATCTGGGAGCACGCATGGAGAATGGAGTAGTGGCAGCAAGCCGCTACAGGAGGCCGACGTGGCTAGGGCACATGTGACGCTGAACAAGAGGCCATGACGGTAGAGGTCCGTCATGATGGATGAGATGAAGGATGCCATCGATGATGTGACGTAAAGGCTAGGTGCGCTGGCGCCGGTCCTCATGGCTGTGCTCGATGCCACCGTGGTAGGAGGGGGGGCCCCGCCCTAGACCATGAGGCGTTGGTTAACGATGTCGACGGGGGTCCACACCACCTGGGCTGCCATGGCGGTGCTAACCCCCAAGGGGTGTTGGCGATGGTGGCTGCAGCAGGGTTGGGGACCCCGATGTCGAGCGCGGCGATGCGAGCGGTGGAGGCCCGCAACTGTGAGACTTGGAGGCAGGTCTTGAGGTCGACGGCTGGGTAGAGTGCCGCTGAGACATCGGAAAAGAGGGTGGTGCCGAGGAGGAAGACAGCGATGGTGACGACAGGGTAGTAGGAGGCGATGCGAAGGCGATACCGGTCGAATCTAACCTCTGGCAGCATTGTCGAGAGAGAGAAAAGTGCTTAGTGACACTGTAGTTTCGTCGAGAGAGAGAGATAAATGCTCAGTAGCACTGCTCAGGGCAGGAGGAAATGTGACGGCGCTATAGGTCAAATTTGACCTTCTAGTGGTGATGTTGAGGAGAAAAGCCCCTCTCAAGGTGGCAATGGCGCTAGAGGTCGAGTGGGACCTCCAGTGACGGTGCTGGGCTTCGTGCGAAGGCATTGTGGCAGGAGAAAGAGGCTCCGCATAAGGTAGTGGCGATGCTAGAGGTCAAGAGGAGCCTCCAACAACGTCATTGGGAATCGTGTGGTGGTGTTGCAACTCCCCGGTAGTGAGAGAGGAGGTAAGGAGGCGAAGACGGCGAGAGGTGGCCGAGATCTCGTGCGAGATGAAGACGAGGCCTGATGTTGATGATGGCAAAGATTGTGGCGTCGATTTGGCCGCGTGAATCTTGACTGTCATCGCGTGAGGGTAGGTGGCGTTGATCGAGCATTGCCGTTGGAGGGAGGAGTGATTTCCGATGAAGAGTGTTGCGTGACTAAGTGCGAATGTTTCAATCTATCTGCTTATCCGTAGGTCACTGGATGTTTCATGTTTAGCTCTTTTTTTAAATAAGGGAAAGAAAGGAAGAGCGACGGAGGGTAGATGATGATTTCAAACAAAAAAGGAGGAAAAGAAAAGAAAAAAAAGAGAGAAAAAGAAGAGATAGAGGGAAAAATCGAAGAAAAAGGGAAAAAAATAACAAAAATAAAAAAAATAAGATAAAAAAATGAGGTTTATATTTAAGAGAAAAGATAAAGAAATCTTCTTTAACTTTTATTTTTTTATTTTCTTCTCATTATTATTATTTTCTCCTATACAAGTATGGGAGAAAAGGGGAGTATGAAAGCATATTGTGGTCACCCCCATTTGGGAGTTTCGTTTATTCATGGATTCCACATGAGAAACCCAACTCTGGGAGGTCTAGAGTTTCAAGGTCCTTAGAGGAAGGGCCCATTTCAAGTTTCTTTGTGGGAAATTCAATTTCATGGACTCTAGAGAGGGAGATCCACCTTCGACGTCTTCAGAGGAAGATGCTATTTCAGGGATACTGAATGGGGAGCCATCAACACCAAATCTTCAGAGCCAGTTACAGTTCGTCCAGCAGCTCCAGCCTGTGTTCCTGCCTACAAGCAAGAACCGATCTAGAGTGTTACTCGTCCCGCTGTGTAGAGTTGATTTGTGTTACAAGTTGAGCATTCCATGCTCTAACTTGAAGGGAAGTGTTGCGAGGATCGTGTGTTGGTTTAGTGCCACATTGGAAGATGTTAACTTTCTGTTGTTTGTGATGGTATATAAATAGGTATGTACTCTTCCCATTTTACATTGAGAAGAAATATAGAGAAACACGTCGATAGGGACACTTCTCCCATAACTTTCTCTTTACTTGTCATGAGTAGAATTTCCACGTAAATTCAAACGTTCATATAATTATTTTTATATTTGATTTATACTTCCGTTATTTATATTTTTCAATTAACTTTTATTAAAGGGGTGACCTTGTGTATGTTTTTGCACGGGGATTGAACAATGAAATAGCTACTAAAATCATTGGTGGTTAATTGATAATGACTAGTGGACAATCTGCAAGAAAGATAAATATGCAATGAAAGTTAGGGTGGCAGTTAGATGAGGAATAAGATGCCAATTAAGTAGCATGACAAGGTTCGGATGAATGGTGTAATGAATAGGAGTGGTTAGACCTAGACAATTGGTTGGGGGTGGGTGGGTGGTCTTAGGTTTAGACATTTATTAGTTGGCTTGGCCTAACATCATCTGTCAAATGGTCCGTTCATTTGATGGGTGGGCCTAGGTTTAGTGTATAAAGCTCAACTTGATCCAGAAGGATTTACCCTAAGATACTCAAGTGCCCCCAAACTCTCAAAAGACCTCTCCTCCAGAGTTCAAACCTCCTCACCCTCTACCACTGCCAAGCCTTCTTTTCATCTTTGGCTGGTGCCTAGAATTAAGAAACATATTTGATGCTTACATATTTCCATTTTATTTAAGCTTAGGTAACTAAGGAATGTGTAAATCTAAATCAAACTTAGTTTGTATTGTCTGCCAAAACACCTAATTAGAGTGTAAGAAATTTATGTAAATTATCAATGAACAACTTCAATAAAACCTTTGTTGGTATATTTTAGATCAAATTTTATCTACACATTGAAACCCATGGATCATCCTGGCCATGCCTGGCCAAAGATAGGTTGGGCTTAGGCCATTGATCTCGACCCATGAGCCAACATGATCAAGTCAACATGAGTTTCAAATATTTGACCTAACCTAAATTATGAACAAGCCTATGAGCAATTTAGGAAAAATATCTTTTCAAATCTCTATTCGTAATATATAAATTCACCAATCATATTTAAATCCCACTTACTCCACTTTAATAAAAATAACCCATACCAAATATGAAATAAATAGTTTATAATTTTCTCTCAATTTAAATGACATCAATATATAATTACAACACATCAACCTTCTATCCCGACTAACGTACCCCTTACACCATCACTTTTATAACCCACCGAAATTTTACTTTTATCCAAGGGAAAATGGTACTCATCCAAATTGCATCCAAGGGCCTAATCTTGTTGGAAAAATACAAGATATTCCATGGCACATACTCTCCTCTCTCTCTCTCTCTCTCTCACTATATATATATATATATATATATATATATATATATATATATATATATATATATACTCAAAAAATCTAAAAAGAACCTACAATTACTTTCATTACAAAAAATACAAGTTACTTGCATTTATTGCAAAAAGTTCTTGTAATATATGTTTGTATTAGAAACAACTTTGAATTATTATTTGTATTATAAATACACATGTAGTTATAATACAAGTCACTTTCATTTGTAATAATATAAATTTTAACATTTCTATTACAAATAATACTTATATTACAAGCCGTTCTAAACTTTTTTATTTATCTTAAATTTTTAGAGAACCACTTCATCGGAGGTAGGGAAGCAAGGTTACAACTTGACACAACCAGTGAGATAATTGATCACATGAGACATCGAACTTATAACCTGAAGTGGGAGCCGAGCTTGATCACTTGGAGAGGGGATGGGAGATGGAGCAATTTTTACCACAAAAGGAGGAGATGAAGACTTGAACCCACGCCTCCCAAGAGGGAAGCACTTATGGGGTGGGGAGGCACCAACTTGTATTACAACTACACATGTAGTTGTAATAGAAGTTAGTTTCCACTTGTAATATAAATTTTAACACTGTTATTATAATGAATATTTGTAATAAAAGTTTGTAATACAATCAATTTTTAGTAGTTACAATTATACATGTAATTTTCTTTTGTTGAAGCAATTAATATTTTGTCTTAACATTTGAAATACTCTACTCAATTGAATTTTTTAATTGATTTGTATATTTGAAAATCGTCATTAACGATGGAAAATTTTTAATTAGAAAAAAAGAAAGTTCGTTGTTAGTTTGTAGTGTGAAACCACTATATTATTTTTTGTAAATATTTTATGAAACATTAAATATAGATTTGATATTTTTTTTATCTATTTTATATATTGTACTCATAGGATCTGTCCCAAAATAAATCCCTTACGGGTAAATTAGGGTAATCAAAGACCCCGCAACGTCAACTCCCAAGTAATGCCGGACTAGAATTCAAACTCATCAACTCAACTGTACCCTAATGAGTGTCCTTTACATATTATTGAAGTTATTCATATGAAGGGCTAATTACTGCACTATCAAGCTGCATAAGTGGTCTAGAGAATAAAGTTTAATTCAACTAAGCTACACGATATTGAAAAACAGAAATGTAGGTTAATCCATTTATTTATGTGCTTGTTCACATGACCCTCCTAAAATTAACACCAGTGCTTTTCCCGTAATGCACCAGTAATTTTTAATCAACGACAGATATTTAGTTCGGGGAAGAGGCTGTGTGAATGGATGTGTAAGCGGCGGAGTTAGTTAATGCAATAAAAGGAAACAACTTGCTCATTGCTTCTATATAATTATTAGATTTCAAATTATAAGCAAAAACAAAGCATTAAACGCGGTATGGTATGGAATTCAAGCTTTAATAGTCAGGGATATGTCCGACTAGATGCTACCTTTAATGATAAAATGCTAATGTTCAGGGGATTCGGTCGGCCTCTGACCTCCCTTGCAGCTTGTTTGGTTAATCAATGAAATGCCTCTTTAAAAATAATAATAATTTAAAAAAGATGGTACCTTTACGGATCGAACACTTTTTAGGGAGACGTCAATTTGGTTCTCAAGTTGATCGAGTTCCTTTGTTCCCAAAGACCCCAAGTCTTCACCGAGAAGATTTCTGCTCTTGGTTAATATTTCAAAGCCATTAACATAATCAGAAGAAAAAGCTAAAGAAATTTGGCAACAACACAATTTCCATTCCCTCCACCTAGGTCAAAATGAAATAAACTTCCTACCTCTGCGAACGTTGTAAAACCTCGACTCTTGCCTTCAATCTTAAATACTCTTGATAGCTGTTCTGCTTGTTTATAAAATCCTAAAATCAGTAATAAGAACAAGGTGATTTAATCAATATTTGATGTAGCTCGTTTTTCAAGCTAGCTTCCCAAGAAAATAGAGCACAAAAAGAAAAGAAGGGAGGAAAGAAAATCGCTCTGCACTGTATCAAGAAAATATGGCTGTAGGCTCAAGTTAGACGACTTAGAAGTCAGTAGAATATGCACGCCGGAAAGCATTTCTATACAATCAGAATTGACTTCCAGTGAAAAACTTCATTGGCTAATTTATTTTGTCGAAATAAAATAAACCAGATATTAGGAGCAGTACAATAAAAACCTACGCTTACATGGAAAAACGTTCTTGTAAAGAAAAGGTGAAAACCACGATAGAATCCCCAAGGAAAAATCTTCTAACATTTCTCTCCAAGTACAAGTGGCTGCAAGTCTCCATATATATATAAACCTCCCTCACCAGCTGGCACTCCAAAACGAGTCGACCAGAACTAACCATCCGACCCACATAACACATTCCACAGGGCCACCATTAATCTCGAGGCATTTCTTTCAACATTTTAGATACTAAACTGTCTTAACCAGCGCCGTGGAGTTCTTCGCTGAATTAAATGATTTAAAGCATCTAATATCGCAAATAGTTATCTTTGCTCAAAGTGACTCAATTGGGATGGTGAAGTCAAATGCATTTTTACTCCGTATTCTCACCATGGTACTCGGGGAGCTTCACTATTTTATTTGGCTATAACGTCATGGAGGATAAACTGCCCTTCTGTTTATTTGAATTTAAGTCCAAATATAACCTGGGATAGATCAAAGTGATGGAAAAGAACTGATGCAACTGATTCAAAAGGATTGTTTTCGGGTTTTGGCTTTGACTGAAGATCCAAGAAATAAAGATGATGCTTTAACACGCTATCTGTCTGAGCTGTCATGACTGGAAGATAACTTAAACGTCTATTTTTGATGGACCTCATGGGCCTGAGTGGCGATAGTTACATTATTTTTCTTATTCGAAATTAATCAGCAATAGAAGGAAACCAAGTTAAATCATGGAGGGTCTTTACAACTGATGTTTATTGTATTAAACTTCTCCAAATATATTGGGAGAGGATACAGCGAAAAATCAAGAGAGGATTGCCCGCCATTAGTTTTGCTGTATTTCTTCAAGGAGAGGAAGATTCATTGTCACGTCGTATGATACCGAAATCTTACAAATGAATAAGAACTATTTTACCCCTATGGATGCCTTAAAAAGAGTTTTGCATGTGGATTTATCATGCTAAGCAAGTTGGATTGCAAGATGCCGAATTCCGATACTAGCTTTTCAAAAGCGTAACCTGCCCTGTCGAAGGAAGAAATTAGGTCTACGTAGAAATATTTTAAGGGTAAATATGATATCTATGGGATTTGATCACCCGACTTCTAGAAGCTAATTGAAAGGTTTTATTAATCTACCAGCCTCTTTCAATTTTATTTGGCTGCAAACAATAACTATTGCTCGGTATTCCAGGGAAGGCAGGTAAGCACTAGATCAGGGTTTGACTCGTGCTGTTGTCGTGCTTTGTCGTTGGCACATCAGAATTTTAGTTTCATTTTGGGGAAAATTGCATACCGTTCCACCTCTTTCACATGTATGCATGTATCTATATGTGTTTGTGTATACGTATGCGTGTGCATATATATGTGTTTGGGTGTGTACAATTCCAACGACGAACGTAGCTTAAAAGTGAAAAAGTAAACTTTTATTCTAGCTCACACATTTTATTGGACTTCACTTATGATTTAGGATGAAGATACAAAAATGTATAATTTGACGTATTTTGCAATGCACTGATGTGATATGCGGTGTAAAAGTACTATCAATTATTTTACACTTGTGTAAAATTATCGAAAGTTACTTTACATCGATACAAAATTACTCTATTACTACTTTATATTGATGTAAAATCACTATTAATTACTTTACACTGAATCAATTTGTACTGACATAAATCGGTGTCTATATCAACATGTTACAAAATATATTGTAAGATGTATTTTTATATATTTTGACTTTATTTTAATAGCAGATGTGAAATTACTAATAATTTTAATTTTTTTAAACATTTCATGTAAGTATAAATAATTTCAATCGATCTTTAAATATATGACATAATTATATCAAATTCAACTATGTTAATCTCTATTCCATCTTTAGAGATATTAAAACAAAATCCATCTCTAATAATTTTAATATGCTGTAAAATTCACTTCATATTTAAAAAAATGACAATATAAAGTAGGTGACCAAGTGTAACTAAGATTTATGCTTTTTAATTATACAACAAATATATAGTCTTGGACAAAGAAGAGTGGTCTTGACTTATTTATATAAAGATATGACTCCAAATGAAACCAATTGGTACTTATAAGTGCATTTGCCCTTAACATTTTCATAAATCAATCACAACCCTTACACGGGTGTACTTTGTTCTAAGAATTACTTTCAATAATTGAAAATACATAAGAAAAGACAACTAACAAAGGTGACTAAAAAAAGAGATTCCACCCTCAAACCTCAATGTCTATCTCTAACGACAAAGCCCTGATTGCGTAGTAATCATAGACCTTAATATACTTGAATTAAGTTAGATCCAAGCTTAACTTAGGCATTCTATATATATACGCATCATAGTTTGCATCATAGTTGATTTATTAGTTTTATAAATAATAATGTCATATTATGTTCTAATTGAGAGGTATTAACAATCGCAAGAAATTCGGGGCTGCGGATGACCGATCCAACCATATGAATCTGCTCAGAACGACGACAGAAGTCCAATACCTTTGAGATCGCATCGATTAGACTCCCGTAGCATCCTATGGAGTTGTAGAAGAGTAAGGGCCAAGAGGAAAATAGGTTAAAATCTAAACCTCATATGTCAAAACAAACCGCACAGATGGATCCGGATCAACGATTGTAGTCCAACGACATAAAAATCATTTCAATCGGAGACCTACAACACTGTCTACAAAGAAAAGAAGATGGACGGCCACGATGGCATCATGTGGTGCCATCACAGCCACCCAACCCTCTGAAGGAAGCACCCCCACTCATTGTAGGCCGTTGGATCATCATCCAATGGTCACCATGCATCCACGTCGCCGCTCCAGGCGCGTCTCATCAAGGAAAGTCAAGACTCAGCCGTTGGATCTCCATCCAACGGCTGAGAGCAGCCACGCGTGTAAATGGAAATGAAGCAATTTGCGTGCCTAGTGCAGCAGTTAGCGCGTTGGAGCAAAAGGGCGAGACGCGTGATCGAGGTGCGATCCGTGTGAAATTAAGGCAACAGTGTGCACAGATGAATCTCAAGCGTCGGATCAGCATCAGGTGGTGGGGACGTGAAAGCAATGCGCGTTGCTGTGTGTTGGATGGGGATGCGCATGATTACGCTCAACCAAACGCGCGTGCATGCGTTTGAAACTAGAAGGCAGTGCGAGCGAGGCGTTTAAGCCGTCCGATCTCACAATCGGATGGCTGAGGAGCGATGAGCACGCGCTCACGAGGATCAAGCGCGATTTAAGCGCATGCAGTTGAGGTGTGAGCGCAGAGTGAGCGACAGCCGTTAGATGGCGGATCAACGACTGCGAGAGTGCCACGTGTCAGCACCAGAGCACATCCGAGCGTTGGAGGCATTTTAGAAGGCCTTTTGAAGCGCGATATGATCCGTTGATCTCCCGATCGACGGATCTGGTCAATATGAGGTTGTTGCGCGAGTTGGAGGGTTCAAATGCCCATCTTGCCCCTCTTTGAAGCTATAAAAAGAGCGCCAGGGTCCCCAGTTGAAGATCATCTCTTCCACAACTCTTTCCAGACCCGCTCCAACTCTCCAGATTTTCTTCTCAGGCCCTCTCCCTCTAAAGCACCCACCAAGCAACCTTGGTGCATTGCTGCTGCTCTCCTTAACCTCTCTAGAGGGCCACCATGGACCACCGTGGCACCCTTATTCTGCTAGATCAGATAGCTATTTTATTCCTATTTTAGCATTGCATTAGTTATATCTACAACTCAAGTGCTTCATATCTATATTCTGATTAGACTTTCACTCTATATATTGAGATTAGCATTCAGTTTATGATGATAATGTCAACATTAGCCAATTCTAGCTTTAATTAGTCATATTCTATTGATAAATGCTCCTACATAACCGCCAGAAGACAGTAATTCACTGCATATCATTTCTGTGAGATTAACATAAAACCAGAGGTAAAACTGCAGTTTTAACAGAATATCCTAATTGTAGAATAATCATGGGGTTTCTTAGGAGTTAATTAAATGTCAAATGGTCATAAATGCCTAATATGTGGGTTCATACAGAATAAAATGGATTAATTAACTGAGGTTCTGGTCATTTCGAGAATTAATGGATATTTGAAACCCTAAAAATAACTCGTTTAATTAACTGAGGTTCTGGTCATGATAAAATTCACCTAAACCTTTCAAAAATTATAGAAAAATATTCTTTAAGGTTTGGTATCCTTGATTTGGCCATTGGAACCCATTTTGACCTAAAACAGAATCTCAGATAGACAGTTCCTTAATTTAGGTTTTTGCATAAATTACCCAGTCAAACTTGGTCAAAACCAAAATCCAACTTCACCATTACATTCCTTAGGTTCAAATTAGCTTTGTACCAAATTTTAGGCCCAATCTGAGATCATCTTGATCGAGTTTGCATTTTGGTCCAGTCTGATTCTTTTCTTTCACACACATGCCCCTAACTTTCGAATTTTTTGCAAATAACCACCCAACTTTGTCATCATCTTCACACAAAGGCCCATGCCACCATTGAGGTCAAACCCGACCTCCAAGCAACCTTGACTAACTTGAATCCTACTCTAATGGCAATCAAGTCCCACCAAAATTGGTAGGATTGATGTTCACACGAAAACGAATTATCTAAGATCATTGTGAAGTCTAGAGTCTCCATAGATTGCTCGTGCGAACGCATGAGAATCGTGGGTTCTTTTCCTTCAAGCCTAAGCTATGGAATCGTTCTTTCCTGATCTAGAGCTCTCCTTAAAGCTTTGTAAAGCTAGTCTGTGCATAGCCTTACCTCCTTAGCTTGGTTTGGTGGTTGGTTTTCCCTTCTTCCATTCTCCCCGACCTCCACCTCCACTAACTCCGGCGAGCTCCTCCGTCTAGCCTCTTCGCTCGCCGTCATGGACGATAGCCGGCGAGTTTGTCTTCCCCAACTTCTTCCGCTCGTCGCGATAGGCGTAGGAGGCCCTTAGACCCCTTCTTTCCTCGTCGTTCGCCCCCCATATACTTCACCTTCCACGGTGCCAGCCATAGCACAACTGGCGCCATCTTCCTCTTTCGTCCAATTAGAGTAGGTAGATTAGATCCCTTAGCTCTCTAGGTTAGTTTTCCCTATCCAAAAACCAAAAAGAACCCCTCGACGCCGACATTCACCATCATCTTCCTCCGCTACGATCACCTCTCCGGGGAGGTCATTCGCTCACCACACACCGCCGTACACCTCGCCAAACCTCCTAAAAGATCCACATCCATCCACCATCAAAAGCCCTCCCCTATTTCATCCTCTCGTCCACCCAAACACGCCGTTGAACAACCCACTGTCGCACGCCATTCTCTGTCATCGCCAGACCTGCATGACGCTTCTCGCTTCACACCACAACCACCACCGCATTCGCCATGCCCCGGCAACCCTTCTGAGCTGTTTTAACATGGCCAAAAGGCCTTATTCTCTATTTTAGGTTTTCGTCGTCACTCCGCCGCCGCGCCATTATCGTAGACGTTGTTCTTAGTGTTCTCAACCACGCGAGCCCCAGGTCTTCACTCCAGAACACGCGGACAAGTCTCAAGTACCCTCCCAGGTCCTTGATTGAAGGTGCGAACCCCAGTAGTTGCCTCAATTGGGAGAGCATCACAGCAGTAGGCGCATGCGAAGAGAAGTGGGACTGATTAGTCCCACATCATACAGGGAGGAGGCACGACTGTCGCATAAGTTGAATTTGTGATTGCGGCTGTTTGCATTAGACACTTAGGGGTGATGTCCCCTTCACCCTTACACACACCCGATTCGCCTACTCACTCCTCGACTACAACCCCATGCATGTAGCCATGGATCTAGTTACGCATACCCGAATACCCAACTAAGGTTTGGATTTCTGAGAGAGGAGAGGAGGAAGGAGAGAGAGAGAGAGAGAGGGTGGGGGAGGGGAGGGTTTTACTCCTGAAGGATTTAAGTGACACTTAGTTGCTGAGAAGGTGAGTTCCCTTGTGTGTGAGAAGGAGCTAAAAGGCAAAAGAAGAATGAGAAGACCGTAAGAAGGAGCTAAAGGAGAAGACTTGTGAAGAGGAAGAGGTCGAAGGAGAAGACCTGAAGGAAGAAAGGCAGCAGAAGAGAAGAAGAAGAAGAAGAAGAAGAAGAAGAAGAAGAAGAAAGAGCAAAGAGAAGAAGTCTGAAGATCAGAGGAAAAGGACTGTAGTAGGCGACATTTAAGTCGTTTGACTTGATAATTAGACGTCTGATTACTGTTCATTTATTTCATATGCATTGAGTAGTTGATATAGATATACATGTGCTTAGACTAATAACTGGTGATCTAAATCACCATTATTTTAGGTGTCTTTTTGTCATAGTTAACTCTTGATATACTCATGTTCTTACTGAATATCATATTTGAGTAGTAATTATTTATTGAATATCATTATTCTTAGCTTATTTTCTGTGCTTATTTATATTTTAATTGAGATTAGCGCGTGAATTCCATATTTGCTCCTTGTGTTCGACCTCGGACTTCATTTAGATATTTGAGTTATAAATTTTATTTGTTGAGAGATCTATTTAGAAAAATTTACTACAACGAGACACATTTAAACTCTTATCTAGATCCATCCAACATTTTGGCGTAGTTGCCGGGAAGTAACGTACAATTCACTGCTATTCTTTGTTTTAATTGATTATATTTGAACACTAACTTGCCCTGTTTGATTTATTGTGATTTTGCAAGGTACATCACGAGGTGATCTTCCACGCAAAATAGCCACTCCCAGGGTGGGTAATTTCTATTCTTCCCTAATCAACCTTCTAATCTTGGGAAGATAAAAAAAGGAAATAAATCAATTAGGAGCTACCTGCCTTATTTTCATAATAATTATAATTAAAAAGGCAAGTTTCCTCATTTGCGAAAAACTTTCATATTTGATTGAAGCTTTAGGCGATTTTGATTAGATATTCCCTACCTTCATTTCTTGTACCTATTAGGGATTACGCTTGATTTCTGAAAATTTTGGACTACTCACCTTGTTTGAATCCAAGGTGAACATTCTGAGATTAAATTGGACATTGGAATAAAGCAAATTTAGGGTTTCTACATTAGGGTTTTGAAGTGTTAGCTCACATTTTGCCTGCATAAAGAGACTAAACCCTCCCGCATTTGTGTGTTACCCAAGCCCCTATTTGAAAAGATCTAAACAAGAAAAACCCTAAAAATCAGGCTCTAATTTCACTTGAACCTTAAAAAATTGTAGACCTAATAACTGAGAATCAATTCAGGGTGATTTTTGGGTCTTGACCTAGATTTCATTCTGCCATCTTTAGGGCAGGTCAGGTGAAGTTGGCTTACATTGAGGGCTAACCAACCTCCAAATTAGGTCACAAATCAAATCAACTTCTAATCAAGTGAAATTCAAGGCACTGATTAGGTTAAAATTGATAGACTTAACGTCTTAAGTCCGTACATTCCAGTCTACTTGGAATCGTAGTGACAAGAAAGGTCGGGTGGGGGAAACCCTGTAACCCATGGGGACGCTCTACCGTGTAAGGGTCTTTGCGGGACTCTCCCTTCCTGATTGTCCAGGTATTTCTCAGGTGTGTGGATTTCTGATTCAGAGGTATCATCCACCTCGAAACAACCTTAGTCATCCAAAAATCCTTGGGTGCCTTGATTGGGTCCAAATAACATCCAGTCTCTCATCTTTTCTCTAGAGCACACGCATAGGAAGGTCATTAGGTTTTTAACTTAAGAGACCTCATTAGATCTTCTTGGGAATCCCTTTCAAATTTGATCAACTTCAAACTAACCTAAGTTTGATTCATCTTGATTCCACCACTTGATTCAAAAATGCAACCTGTCACATTAGGGAAAGTGATTAGAATACCTGTGTCCCAAATGACCATTAAAGATAAAATAATTGAGGATGCCTATAGACACCACGAGGAATATTTTAAGGGGGACATTCACGATAAATTTAAGAAAATAATGAACCACATTGTGAACCGTATGGAGATAATATGGATACGAATGAACCACGGTTCAACCTGGGATGATCCCTTAGCAGAACACATTGAATTGGTGAAATTACATAATGATTGTCTGCAATGTTGGTTAAATCCTTCATTTCCGGAAGACCTCTAGAAATTTTTGGAAATATGGGGAGAATTGCTGAATAAGTTATATAGAACCATTGATAAAAAAATACGCGTCAGAAGTTAATAAAACATCTTGGAGTGATTCTGATGATCAACATGATTCCACAAATCCCGAGTTTGATGATCAAGATTGTTGTGGACCCCCAACCCAAATAAATTCATATTCAAACTTCATAACAATTGACATACCTGATCTAATTATAGGTGTTCCCGATTCTGAACCGGCTCTAGGAAACCAGGAAGCTGGTCTATCGAGCTTAGATTTCCCCGACACCTGTGATAATGAGTTTAAATAAAACTTCTCGAGAATGTAAATCTCGAGCCTTATCCTGTTAAGGTGATTCTCGAGAATGATTCTGACATCCCTGTAGAGCCCAGCCTAGATCTTAGTGACCCAATGCCTAGCATTAACCTAGAATCTAGATCTGAGCCTAATGGGGATGAGTATGAGGCCCCATATGATGAAATACAGATTTTGAATTTGAAATACGATTCAGGACCTGTATTTGATGAATACACCTCTCCAACCTCCTCAGAGACATTGATTTTCAGAAGTAACGCGATTTATGATATAGAAACAGAGGAGTTGGAAGAGTTGGGAATCGAGTGGATCTACCATAAGAGCCAAGAACTCGAGCCTATGCATAACCAGGACACCTTTTTAAGCTCGGAATCTGAAAATAGATTAGATATAAGTCAGGTTGCTGATTCTACACATCTTGATTCTCTCTATGGTGGAACTCCTAATCCAGAATCAGATTCAAAAACTTATTCTCGCAAATTCTCTGATGATTTCAAATCCTACTCTGATTTCGGAGAACCTTTGTTTCCTAATGACTATGAACTAGTTTACGACCTCAGTATCCATGATCCATTCTTCGACTCTGACTCCGAGGTTCCTGATCCCGAGATCATTGATTCAAAATCAGGTTCCACTGAGATTGAATCATTCCTTTTTGACCCTTAGGAATCAAAAACAGTAAGTGCCAAGAGTGCCTGCAATCCAGAGTTTGAATTTTTTCTTTACTCAGATTTTCATGATCCTATAAGCACTCTTCAGGCATTTACTTTTAATTTTGATGGGCATTATGAGGACTCTCTAGATAAACCTACTTTTGAATCCATTCTAGAAGAGCCCTCAACACACATAGTTCTTAAGAAAGCCACCTCTTCAAATCTACATACAGAACCTTCTCGAATCAGAACCTAACCTCGACCCGCGACCAGAATCAACTTTTACTCTGATTCTGCTCTCGATGATCCGGTCGCATATGATTCTCTATCTTTTGATCAGGTTTCGGACATCGATCAGACTACTAATCACATCTCATCTTTCTTTGATCACTCTTGTAGGGTTTCTACATCCTCCACAAACTCTTTCTCATTTAAGGATCCCTACTCTGACCAGGCTGATTAGAATCAGCCAAACTCGCGATTCTCACTACCACATCCGTTTGAAGTTCAAGGTATCTTGTGGGCTCCACATCCCTTGATCACATCCATCAACCCACCAGATTGATTAAGTTTAGGCTGCATCATCAGCCTGTTGATCTGAACAAGAACCTAGTTGGACCAACCAGGATATTGATCAAGGTACTTGTTCTACAAAATTCATCTGATTTGACCACTCCTCCTTGATCATCTCCTGCTCGACTGAAGGCATTGAATTTAGCGCTTAATGGGAGGCAACCCGTCATTCCAAAAACCCGAGACCCTTCTGATTATCTTTTTGAGCTTCACGTCTACTGCACTTTGAGTTCAAAGTTAGAACAGTTGATCCCACCTTTGGCATTCGTATCAAAGCTTGAATCGTTCGCAACAGTCACCCCAACCCGTTCACCCATCCTTCGAACCTATTCTAACCCATGAACTCAACTAATTTCATACCCTTCGGTTTACAATGAGGACATTGCAAAACTTAGGCATCGGGGGTGTTAAAGTGCAAACACATAAAAATTCAAGTTTCTGAAGAGTTCTTACAAAAAAATTACTCATTTAAAAAATCAAAAAAAATAAAAAAAAATTTGAAAAAAAATAAAAAATGGAGAAAGGGAAGTAAATTTTGTGAGTTTAATTGCATATCATCTATAAGGAGAAAAAGAGGAGGCGATTTAAATGTCAAAAAGGAGCTATAATTTAAAACAAAAATATGATAGCCATTAGTAAATGATTATGGAAATTACTTAAGTTTTAGATCGAATCAAAAGAAAAAAACTAACAGAGAGATGGAGATTAGTATAAGTGCTGATCTTAGGCCTCTTAGGTTTAGGCTTAAACATTCACATATCTGTTAAGATCTGAATAATCCTAAAGAAGTTGAGGAAAATGAGAAGCTTACGTATTAGGTCGAAGGCTTAGGGATTATTCGACCTCGTTAACTGACCTCTGGTTTGTGAGACTCGGTAACCTAAGCATCCTAATCCACACACAAGTCTGGTTCAGTGCGCTTAATAATCAAAATCATGCAAAAACATTTATTTTGTTATGAAAAAGTATCTAGATTAGGAGTGGCTTATAAACACAAGTTGATTTGGACGAGTTGCCGGTGTAGAGAGGCGGAAAATTCCCCTCGAAGATGTGCAATAACATATTGTTTCCTCGGTGCTTGTCTCCTAAGATATCTAAATATCATACCGAGGACATATAAGCACCTTGTGCTGGTTTAGGTGCCATGGGTAGGATTATCCTGAAATGTCGATTATCAGGACTTGAATTTAGCTATAGAACTCCTTGAGCGACACTATCTTGAAGTGTTAAAAGCCAAGGTTTTGGGGGTTGCTGTTTGCAACACTTTGTCGAGCTTATAAGTCAGTTGCGCTGTAGTATAGGTGACCAAGTGTTGACAACAAATAAAAATTTATTATTCGAAAACCTAAGTATCCGAGGTCGAACATAAGGAGAAAATTTAATTTATTCACTAATCTCAATAATGTAATTGAACACTTAGAATTACTCAAAACCTAATTCAGAATATAAATGTAAGAGTTTAAGAGTTAATTGTGACAAAAATAAAGAAATTGGACGTCTGATCATGGAATCAGATGTCTTAAAAAGATATTCTCTTTAAGCTTTTATCTTATTTCCTTCTCCTTTTTGCTTTCTCTTCTTCTTTCTTTCTTTCTTAGATTTTCCTTGACTCTTTTTCTTCTATTCTCCTTTGACTTTGGCCGTCTGCTTCTTCTTCCTTGTCTCTTCTGTGCTCTGGCCTTGCCTTTCTTCTTCCTTCATCTCCTGCATAGTGCCTTTCTCCTTCTTCCTCTACGGTCTTCTTCCTTCTTTGTCTTGCCTTCTTCACTTCAGACTTGTCTTATTTGCAGCTAAGTGTCAGCTTCACCTTGCCCTTGTTTCCTTCAGCGTTAGCTCTCCTCTGACGTTCTCTTCCTTCCTTGGCTTTGCCTTTTGCAGCTAAGTCTTTCCTTCCCTACATAGCCTCGCTTCACCTTGCCTTAGCTCCAGCTGCGCCTTCCTTCTCCTTCTTCTTTCCTGCACACACTGAAGAGCAAAACCTACCCTCTACCCTACCCCGCGTCTTTCTCTCTCTGTATTTCTCTCTTCGGTACACTCTTCCAGAGCCGAGTAATCGGGTCGGTCGCGTGCCCGGATCCACGCGCATCGGCATGGTTTGGTGCGTGAGGAGTGCACGAATAGGTTAGTCGGATCTGGGTGCCAGGTCCGCGGGGGAGTGTTGTGGACGAGGCGTGGTAAGGGCGAGGGACCTCACCCCTGTGTGACTTGAGGTGAATAACATAAAACAAAAATTCAATTTATCCCACGCGCCGCACTCTTGCGTTCACGAGGTGGGACTAAATGTCCCACCCGCTTCTGCGCTTTTGTCCGCAGGAACTCCTTCGATTGCTACTGATGGGTCGCTCGCCAAACCAATTGCTTGGCTGCATGAAGTCGCGTACTCATCCCGCTTCACCTGGGACCCTGATGCCTGAAGCGTGCAGCCTAGGATGAAGCTTGTGACCTTCTCGCTATGTGCGGCAATGGCGGCAGGTGCTTAGATCTGTCACACACAAATACGGCTTGGTGGCCTCATTGAAACACATGGGAAGCTTCGCCGTGTCAAGGCGAAGACGGGACAGTAGGTGGCAGTCCGCAGGGCAGCCTAGGCGTGCGTGCCTAGGTCACCTTGTGGCCGTGCTTATGGGTTAGGTCGGGGGTGTTTAGGGAGGTGTCGGTGGTCGATGGATGGGCGGAAGATGTTCAGTGGTCGATGGCAGAGGTGAAGAGGTTGGTGGCGAGACGTGTGAAGGTGTGGAGTGATGGGTGCATCTCGCCGAAGGTTGGCCGGAGATGGGGAAGATGGTGGTGGACAGTGGTTGTCGAGGGGTAATTCATGAAATAGATTGAGGGGAATTGAAAAGGGGATAGAGAGGAGTAAGTCTAACCTAATTAAGTGGACGAAGGGGGAGAGGTGGCGGCTGGCTGTATCTGCTGTCGCCAGAGAAGACGGTGTCTGGTGGAGGGAGATGGTGGTGACAATGGGGCTAGGGATGCTCGCACGGATGTTGCGCGATGCAGAGGAAGATGGTGAGGGAAACTCTGCCACTGGTATGGTGGTAGAGCGACGAGAAAGAGGAGGGAGGCTCGCCGGAGCTCGCTGGATTACTTGACCGGAGGAGAAGAAGATGAAATTGGGGTGAATCTCTGGCCAAGTTGAGCTGAAGAGGTGCAGCTGGGTTTGAGGATTCTTTTATAGATGCTGGTAAAGGCTCCTATGTCTGGAAGACAAGCTTCCAAGCGTACGAGTCCTCGCCGGAGAAATCAGTTAGAGACCCAAATCTCTCGTCCATTTGTATGAGAGATTGGGTGCAAATCAGAGATTGCAATCGAGCTCAGATGAAGGGAATTCCTCAAAGAATCTCCCTTCCAAATCTGGGAGATCTCTGAGGAATCAGGGAGTACTCCCCCTCCATTCCTCGCCGGAGTAGGATTTCTCCCCATTAATGGTGGAGGGACTTGTTTGTAAGAGTGGCGAGGAAGTTAGGGGGTCTGTGCAATGGTTTTCAAAAGATAGGGGCCAAAATGTAACTGGATGTACTATTTTGCAAAGTAGGTCAAGATGATCTCCTCTTAGGTCCAAATTTTGGTACAAAACTAATTTAGACCTAAGGAATTGAATGGTGAAGTTGGATTTTAAGTTTGACCACGTTTGACTGAATAATTTGCACAAAAACCCAAATTAGGTCAAGTAATGAGCTAGGACCCCAATCTAGGTCAAAATAGGTTCCAAAGGCCAATTTGAAGGTTCTAAACCCTAGGGGATATTTTTCCATGAATTTTAGAGGGTTTAGTTGATTTTTATCCTGACTAGAATCTTATTGAATTAAGCGGGTCTGTTTTAAGGTTACAGAATGCTATTTAATTCCTGTACTGCACATGAACCCATTTCTGATTGAACCAACCCACTTTTTATTTATTCAGACTATTTGACCTATGTTTTGCCTTTGAGAAATCATGTTTATGTACTGCAATGGTAAAATTACAATTTTAACCTTTATTTCATGTTTTCTTCTCAGAATACTTATTCCTTGAATTAAGTTATACTCTAGGTTATGTAGGAGCTCTTATTCTCTTTCTTAGGTAAAAATGAGCTAATTAGGGCTCATAATGAGGCTCTCATCAGTTTCCATAGGCGATGCTATCTCAAAGCATCGATTGCTAGGGACCTTGCGAGGATTGATGGTAGGAGCTAGGAATCCAATACAGATCATGTTTTTGAGCCAATTCGAAGCTAGAAATAAAGGAAAGAAAAAGAGAGAAAACTCTCGAAAAATAAAAAATTCTTCTATCTCTCTCTCACTACAAACTGAACCTAGACTGACCATGTTATAAGTACGGGTGCTTTAACCGATGGATTCAATGAACCTTAGGACAGTTTCTGTGGACCTTAGAAATCTTCGCAGTAGACTGAGGCTAAATCTGGTCAGGTCTGGATCTTGATTGGTACTTGAGTACCTCTAGGCTTACTATTAGCATTCTGACCTAATTTCTAAAAAGAAGAAAGAATCAGGACTCTGAACATCAAAGCATGGACTAGCAAAAGTTAGGCATGGGGGTATGATCATAACATCATCATCAGCCATATCTAGCTTTAATTAGTCATATTCCATTGATAAATGCTCCTATGTAACTGCTAGAAGACCGTAATTCACTACATATCCTTTCTAAGAGATTAACATAAAATCAGGGTTAAAACTGTAGTTTTAATAGAATATCCTAATTGCAGAACAATCATGGGGTTTCTCCAGGATTAATTAAAGGTTAAATGGTCATAAATGTCTAATAAGTGGGTTCATGCAGAGCAAAACGAGTTTTCACGCATTTTGAGAATTAATGGACATCTGAAATCTTAAAAATAGACCCGTTTAATTAACTGAGATTTTGGTCAGGATAAAATTCACCTAAATCTTTCAAAAATCATATAAAAATATTCTCTAAGGTTTGGTATCCTTGATTTGACCATTGTAACCCATTTTGACCTAAAATAGAGTCTGAGACAGATAGTTACCCTAATTTAGGTTTTTGCATAAATTGCCCAACCAAACTTGGTCAAAACCAAAATACGACTTCACCATTAGGTTCCTTGGATCAAAATTAGGTTTGTACCAAAATTTAGACTTAATCTGAGATCATCTTGACCGAGTTTGCATTTTGGTCCAGTCTGATTCTTTTCTCTCACACACATGCCCCTAACTTTCGAATTCTTTGCAACTAACCCCCAAACTTTGTCATCATCTTCACACAAAGGCCCTTGCCACCACTGAGGTCAAACCTGACTTCCAAGCAACCTTGACTGACCTGAATCCTACTCTAATGGTAATCAAATCCCATCAAAATTGATAGGATTGATGTTCACACGAAAACGAATCATCTGAGATCATTGTGGCGTCCTAAGTCTCCATAGATTGCTCATGCAAATGCATGAGAATCATGGGTTTGTTTCCTTCAAACCCAAGCCATGGAATCCTTCTTTCTTGATCTAGAGCTCTCCCTGAAGCTCTATAAAGCCAGGTCGCGCACAACCTCACCTCCTTAGCTTGGTTTGGAGACCGGTTCTCCCTTCTTCCCTTCTCCCTGACCTCCATCTCCACCAACTCCGGCCAGCTCCTCCATCTAGCCTCTTCGCTCACCGTCACGGACAATAGCTGGCGAGTTTGTCTTCCCCAACTTCTTTCGCTCCTCGCGATATGCATAGGAGCCCCTCAGACCCATTCTTTCCTCGCCGTTCGCCCCTTGGAGACTTCACCTTCCACGACGCCGGCCATACCACAACCGACGCCATCTTCCTCTTTCGTCCAATTAGAGTAGGTAGATTAGTTTCCTTAGTTCCCTAGGTTAGCTTTCTCTATCCAAAAACCAAAAAGAACCCCTCGACCACCACTGCATTCGCCGTACCCCGACAACCCTTCTTAGTTGTTTTAACGTGGCTAAAAGGCCTTCTTCTCTATTTTAGGTTCTCGATGTCGCTTCGTCGCCATGAAATTATTGCCGATGTCGTTCTTGGTGTTCTTAGCCATGCGAGCCTCAGGTTTTCACTCCAGAACAAGTGGACAAGTCTCAAGTACCCTCCCAAGTCCTTGATTGAAGGTATGAACCCCAGTAGTTGCCTCGATTGGGAGAGCATCACAACAACAGGCGCACACAAAGAGAAGTGGGACTAATTAGTCCCACATCGTAGAGGGAGGAGGCATGACTGTCGCATAAGTTGAATTTGTGATTGCGGTTGTTTGCCTCAGACACTTGGGGGTGAGGTCCCCTTCACCCTTACACACACCCGACCTGCCTACTCACTCCTCGGCTGCAACCCCACGCACATCGCCATGAACCCGATTACGCATACCCAAATACTCGACTAAGGTCCGGATTTCTGAGAGAGGAGAGGAGGAAGGAAAGAGAGAAAGAGAGAGCGCGGGGGAGGGGAGGGTTTTGCTCCTGAAGGATTTGAGCAACACTTAGTCGCTAAGAAGGTGAGTTCCCTTGTGTGTGAGAGGAGCTAAAAGGCAGAAGAAGAAGAAGAAGGAGAAGACCGTGAGAAGGAGCTAAAGGAGAAGACTTGTGAAGAGGAAGAGGCTGAAGGAGAAGACCTGAAGGAAGAAAGGCAGCAAAAGAGAAGAAGAAGAACAAAGAGCAAAGAGAAGAAGAAAGTCTGAAGATCAGAGGAAAAGCACTCTAGCAGGCAACATTTAAGTCGTCTGACTTGATAATCAGACGTCTGATCACTGTTCATTTATTTCATATGCATTGAGTAGTTGATATACATGTGCTTAAACTAATAATTAATAATCTAAATCACCACTATTTTAGTTGTCTTTTGTCATGGTTAACTCTTGATATACTCATGTTCTTATTGAATATCAGATTTGAGTAGTAATTATTTTTTGAATATCATTATTCTTAGCTTATTTTCTGTGCTCATTTATATTTTAATTGAGATTAGCGCATGAATTCCATATTTGCTCCCTGTGTTCGACCTTGGACTTCATTTAGATATTTGAGTTATAAATTTTATTTGTTGAGAGATCTATTTATGAGAATTTACTACAACGAGACACATTCAAACACCTATCAAGATCCATCGAACAGTTTATATATAAATTCTCTAATTAGCATTCTAAATTAGTTCGTCAATTCAAAAGCATTTTCTACCTCCCTGAGTTCGACCGGAACTCACCTTTTGTTAAATTTTATTTATTTTGACGTATTTCGCACTATATTACGACGTAATCATTTTTTTAACGCGATCTACTCCTCGAACAAGCCCACCGTTACACTTTTTCTTTCCTAATTCCTACCCCGCTTCCTCTACTTAAATTCCTTTTGTGCTCTACTCCTTGTCTTATTAACCCTAGTTTCTCCACTTCGATCCTCTTCTCTATCCCTCTTTTAATGAATTTCCTCCCCCTTAGGGGGCCCTTTGGCACCTCTGTCTAATTCTCAGGAGCTTTTGGTCTCCTTCTAAATCTTCCATGGATCTATCCAACCCCTCATCTAATTCAGCTTTTCAATCTACCACCTTTTGTGATGGCAGTCCCTCTTTTGTATATCACCCACCAAATCCTCCTCCTCTGAACTCTACTCCATCGAATTCATGTCCTCGAAACTCCATTCCTCTAGATCTGAACCCCCGAACTCCACTCCACTGAATCCACACCTTTGAATTCTTTCCTAACTAACCTTCCCCAAAAATCTTTAGCTAACCCTTAACATCCACACTCATCTTTGGCCCTAGGAGTCCTTCCCTAGTAAGGGAAGGACATGTGTAGTCTTCTCAACCCAAGAGGAGCATGATTAGAGAAAACACTCCTTCAACATGGCAATAGCTTATGCCTGGGACCTAAGCTCTCCATGAAGATCGCTATTCATGGTTGAAAGGAAAAAAGAAATGTAGTTTAACATCAATATTTTTCCACGTAATGCTCACCATGACATAATCCAATGTGAGAAAGTTAATAAATTTTGTAGAATTTACATTCTAAAGTCTATGATTTGAGAGAAGTTTATGTTGATAATCTAAGTTATAGATATTTTTGATAATGACAAATCGCTTTGATTATATGCATTGTTTATCAAGGACTAGCAAGTGTTGCATGAAGCTAAAAAAGCAATGTTCATTCCAAGACTATGAAAATTATGCAAAGAACTAAAGAAAAGAAAAAGAGATGAGATGCAAAAAGAGAATCTCTTAGAAAAACAATTGTTGTTCAAGTTGTTGTAATTTTATTTTGTTGAATGTAAAAGATCTTTGAATAACTGTTCTGGAACCCCTAGAAATCACTTCATATCCTTCCTAACTTAGTTACCTCTCAGAATAATAGAAAATCAACTCTATAGACTTTTCATGTATCTAATCATTGATCATTCACTTGAAATTCAAATTCAATTCATGCTCTCTCATTTGTATTCAAAGATTTCTTTGAATAGTCCCTAGTCTTGATTTTTTAGACGTCTAAACTATTTTACAAATGTTTAATACTTCCTTAATTACTTAGCATTCAATTGCTTTAAACTCCAACGCTTACAAATCTTTTAAAAATTAGCTATTAAATGATAGTTTAATTGTCTCTTAACAAAGGAGATGTTTTATTGATTACTTTCATATGCCCATTCATCTATTTCAAACATACCTGGATTCCCAATTAGTGAAAGTCAGAAATTTTCTTAAGTTCTAACTCAAGGCCTTCATATGTGTACACTAGATTTCTTATGTTCAAAACCCCTATTACGGATGTCTCTCTCCTTTACTCAAGCATGTCTAGATCCATTTCTTCAAAATGAATCAACTCTAGTATCTCACTCGTGGTATTGACCTCTCTTTAGACATCTATACATCTTTTTTAGTTGACTGAATTTGAATTTTTAGATGTCTACCACTTTGACTAAGACGTCCCTCTTGAATCCTAATGTTGGAGATTAGTTCCTGAAAACTCTTGAATGTTAGACCATCTTTCGGAACGTCTAGTTTTTAGCTTGGGAAGTCTCCTCAAAGATATTCAAATGTCTTGCTTTAACTTTAGATGTTTGAAATTACAATTTTAGATGTCTAAGCATCCTGATCAAACATCTAATTTTGCATGATCATTTATTTGTCTTCTATTCATTCTAACTCGAATAATTACATTCTAATTTGAATTTCAATACCTCATAAGACTTAAACATGAACTCCTACTCTTTTTACATACCTACCTAAGGTCACTTAAGCCTACACACCACACTACTAAGCTTTTAAGTGCTCAAAATATCTCATCCTCTCAAATTTGCTCCCTTTGGTGCTCTTGTGCTAACTTGCTTTACCAACAATCTAATAGCACATCCTCCCTTTGGTCTATCTCTACTTCATATTGGTTTCATAAGGGACCATTCTTTATCTCAAGATACTTGACTAAACCTTCAAGGCTCTTACGACTCTTGTATTGTTTTATTTTTTGTTTGAGTACATGAGCTGACTGTTTCCCATTGTATATTTTGAGAGGGACAAAACTTTCTATGAGTGAGAGCTTATTGTGACTCAACATGAGAGAGACTCACTCTTCAAGATCCTCACATAAGAGAAACTTACTATTGATCCCTATATAGAAGGAATACTTTCTTGGTCCTTATATGAAAGAAGTCTACTAAGAGATTTTTGTATGGGAGAGGCTAATCTCAAGGTCTCCAAGGGAGAGGCCCACTTTGAGTTTACATGCGATAGGCATGGTCTCAAGGTCTCTAAGGAAGGACCCATTTCTAGGATCTCCAATGGGGAAGGCACCAACACCAGTTGAGATCTCTAAGAGAGAGACCAGTTAGAGCTAGCTTCAGTAGTTTATCTACCAAACTCTAGCTTTGTTGATTTCTCATTATTTGCACACCTACGTACAAGCATGAATGAGGATGTAGCTGTCGTCATTCGCCTGGAGGAGAGCCATGATCCAATTGCACCTATTGAGTGTTGTGTTCTGCTTGTGAGTGTGAGGATTTATGTTGTATAAGTTGAGTATTCTTTGCTCTAGCTTAAGGGAAAATGTTGAGAGAGATGAACATTGTTGTTGAGTGATTGGATAATGTGTGGGATTCAATTACTGTCAGTACCTCAGTTTTGATGCACCAAAATCATGTTATCTGTCAGACTAATCTTTCAGAACTCTATCACTGACTCATGGAAAGGAACAAAGCTCTCTGAAGTCTTTTGTTGAATCTTTTCATTTATTGAGTCTAGATTACTTGTACAGAACCTCAATTGTTTTTCTTGCTAAACGTAATTTCCCTAAAGTCAAAGTTTTTAGGTTAATTGATCAACCAATTAGTTAATTAATCGACCACACAATTTTGATTGACCAATCAGCTCACTTAATTGATCAAATCTAATCAAATTAGGAAGTTCATAAAAATCCCTTATAATCGATTAAAAGCTTAATTAATCAACCAATCAATGATCGATCAAATAACTATTTGACCACCCAAAAGCTATTTTGATTTGCCAAACTACCTTAATTGATCAATCAAATGCGTTTGAAAAACTTCCTTTCTAGGTCATTTTTCTTCTATAAATAGAGGACCCTGGTAGCCTTTTCTATACAACAATCAGAATGAAATATCTCTAGAAAAAGAGCTTTTGCGTCTTCATCTCTGCAGTGTTTCTGTGCTTTTACTTCCACACTTTCCAAAGCACTCCGATTAATAGGCCTCTATGAAAAATATCAGTTTGATTTTTCCTTTGAGATTCCATAGGATTATACTATATTTCCTTTACTATTTCGATCTGGATCCTAAGTTGTTTTGGGAAGACCCGTTATTGTTGCTGCGCTTCTCAAGTTGTTAAGAGCAGTGTATTTGTAAAAGGTTGTGCCACCCTCGTTCAAGTTGTGCGTTAGTGGATTGACTAGCTTGATTAGTTGAGAAAATCCTAAGCTAGGAGGCATAGGTAGTGATTTTTACCCGAAAGGGTTTCCATTATAAATTTAGGTGCACTTGTGTATGAATTTTTGTGGCTTGTGTTCATTTCACTTTACAGTTATTTTTAAAATTACTGTCTATACAATTCACCCCTCTCCTCTAGTATAGCACATTAGATCCGTAGGACTCTCAATTACAAGTGTTTGAGTCCCATATAATGGAGTGGGAAAACGAGAGGTGTGCGATTGCCTATAAAAGGGTTCTTGTTGCCCTCATTTATCTTTGAGAAGAATAGAGAAAGATAATGCTCATAGTGGTGCTTCTCTAGTGGTTTTCTCTTCACTCTTTGTCAGTGGGGTTTCCATATAAACCCAACTGTTCATGATTGTGATGTTTTTCAATTCATATTTATTTTATTTTACTGTTATATTTCAATAAACATTACGAAAGATGATAAAATGATAGTATAACCTTAACATGTAATCCCAATCCATGAGTCATAAGTTTGATTTAGGGTACCATCAAATCACTAAGGGCAAGGGAATTTGTTAAATAGCCTAGGATAGTATTAAAGGTTTAACTTAAAACTCTAGAACCAAATCCTTTGACCCTAAAGATGTACAACTTGAAATCTCCTAAAAGTATCGCATTTTTTAGTAATCAATGACCTTGAAAGCTAAACCAACAGCACCCTTAAGCATCTTAGTGCTTCAATCACTAGAGCTTTCTGAATACCCATCTCATCATTCAAATTCTAGAAAACTAACAATTTCTTGGAAGGTGTTAGCCCATGAATGTAGGCATATCATTCATAAGTTAGAAGTATGATGCTCCAAATTAACCCAAATATTTTCAAGACTAACATGCCTTATGTTAAGACCCCAGCATCAAACGTCTTTTAAGACGTCTGGGAGTTGGTCCAAACGTCTGATTAGATATCTGGAAGCCTTCCCAGACGTATGAAAATTAATTTTTTCGACGTACGGTTTCGCGTCTGCGCGCATGCACGCGCAGACTGAACCGCCACCCTCTTTTCTTCTCTCTCCTTCCTCCCCGCCCTGCAGGCGCAGCTTTCCCTCTCCCTCTCTCTCCCCACGGTGCCTTCAAATACTCCCCCTCTCTTTTCCCTCACCCTCACTCCGTCTTCTTCTTCTTCCTATTAGCGTGAGAGTGAGAGAGCGAGGGCAGCAACTGCTGCCATGTGTGCGCGAGGAGGAGTTGCAGCGAGAGGGAGAAGAGCTAGAGCGCGAGAGTGCGAGCTCGCCGAAGCATCCAGGGCCGGCCGGCGGGCACGTAGCGGGAGCGTGGCGCTAGGGAGGTGCTGCTGCAGCTCAGGCAGCAGGCGAGCACGGCACGGCACGGCCATGCGCAGCAGGCAAAGGGCGAGGAGGTCCTGATTCTGGGAAATTTTCCTAGAATCAGACGTCTGAACCTACGTCCAGACGATGCGGGAGACGTCTGAAAGAAGATCCAGACGTCTGAAAGGTACAATATTTCCATTTCTTCTTCTTTCGCGTGTACGGCCATGCAGGCCGTTCTGCCGAAGGGTTCTGCCTCATTTTCGTGTTGAGGACGGTCGCGTACGCGTGCAGGTTTCGTTTGGGAAGGCGCAAGGGCACGCCCTCCCACACAGATCGGACGTCTAGGCACAACACCAGACGGCGAAGAGGGTCTCCAGACGTCCGAAGTGACAGTTGGATGTCTGGAACTAAGTCCAGATGGTTCAGCGAGATTCTGGACGTCTGAAGAACTGCACAGAAACAAGGTATGACCTGAATCATCATTTAAGACGTCTGATTTTGGGCAGACTTGTCGTTTTTGACCCATTTAGGATCCGTTCGAAGTCTGTTTTTTGCGTTTCAAGTTTCGTTCTTCTCAGAATTTGTCCCTCTGCTTGTTTACAGTATTTGTATCATGTTCTGAGCAGTTCCTTGTGTTTGATTCTTGTGTTAGGACCCCGTTCCGTTGCGACTCTAGGGGTTGGGGAGGTGCGCGGACCTACCGATCACGCCCCCACTACTCCCGATTTTGCGGGTAGAGTGACTCCCTCTAATTGTTTATCAACAATTATGCACTTGTGAGACAATTAATAGATTCTAAGGTATGGCATGAATCCTAAGACTGGAAAACTAAATTGAATAATAGATCCTAGGGTATGGCATGAATCCTAGGATTGGAAAACTACATTGAATGATATATCATAGGGTATGGCATGAATCCTAAGACTGAAAAACTAGATTGGATGATAGATCCTAGGATGTTGCATGAATCCTAGGAACAGAAACACTAAAACGAAAGTGGTGAATATATAAATTGCAGTCTTGGAAAAGTAGAAAGAAAAATGATAACTGCCTGTAATTGGATAACAGTTGCTTATTTATGAATTGGTAATTACTGTTGAGAACATGGGCTATATGAATATAAAGCTGAAATGATGAAACTTAAATTGGTTGAGTTAAAGAAAAATGAGCATGAGCCCTACGGGGAATTAGGAGTAGAGCTCCTGAGAAGTGAATGGAATTGAATTGGGGAAGTGAGCTAGCCCTTTAGTACAGAGTACCAAGGAGAGCGACTGTCCCCCTGCTTAGTGCAGAGCGGAGCTAGCCGCCCTAGGGACACAGGGTTAGGTCTGGCCACTTTATACCGACTTTTGGCCCTCGCGTACATAGTACCGGGGAGAGCTACTAGTGTAGGAGGAGCACTAGCCACCCCACGGGCCCTAGGGTTTTGCTAGCCTTCCTACACCGACTTGTTAGGCCCACTGGGCAAACCAGGGTAGTCAGGCGAGGGTACGCGGACTGTGAAGGAGCAAGACCCCTGTTTGGTTACTGTGGAGGGGCTGGACCCTTGTTACTGAGAGGGCTCTGCCCTATACTAGTTTCGTGCCGCGCTTCGGAGCGCACCCGTTAACGAAAACGACTGACCGCGTGCCAGTGCGGGGTAGCTACTCGTGCGTTTATCGCGCGTGCCATAGTCACCGTTACGTTTGTAAGTGACCTTAGGGTGGTTGACTGAGGGTAGGACCACCACGGGGGACTCTCCCGGCCAGGAGAGCACCACGTGCTACTTCTACTTTTCTTAAAAGACTGCAATCAAGATCGTTCCCACGAGGAACATTCAAGATCAAGAGAAATATCTGAGAAATAATTCAAGAATGAATAAGAAGAAAATAAAGAAAGAAATTAAAAATAACAGCTACTTGTCCACCTTACTGTTTTCTTAGCTAGTTGGTTGCCACTCTACTTAGCATTTCGCTGACGTGTCACCTTTGTCACCTTTTCAGGACCAGGTGTTGAGTAGCCAGAGCTGGCGGTTGCAGAGGGTGCTGGGCCTAGTAGAGCCCAGTAGTTTTACTTGTGTAGTACCTACTGCACCTTTTCTTCTATTTTAGTGAGTATTTTCTATTACCACTGTACTCTTTTATTATAAGCATCATGTTTATGTACTTATTTAATTCTCTACTGCTGTGGTGGTGTGTACTGTAGTAGTTCTTTTCTTTACTGCTGTACTTTTATTACTGCTAGTTATATACATGGTGAATGTGGTTTATTTTACTGCTCTTTTGGTTACTTACTCATTGGATGACTGGGTCTTGGGATCAGTCGAGTCGGTCCGATTCTCGTGTCTCGTAGGGATTCGGGAATCGAGTCGTAACAAGATGGTATCAGAGTAAGGTTGTCTCGAGAAGTGAACCAACTGGCTGAAAAATAACCAATTCACGTGCTTGTAACTAGAGTAGCCACCACAACGTATCTTTTGACATCTGTTCCTAGATTTCTCCGCTTGATATCGATTCGTATTGACGTCTTTTTTTGTTTCGTGTTCGTGTCTCCTTGCAGGAGATGCCTCGACGAGGAGGTAGCGAGGCGGGCCGCGGGCGCGTTGAGGTTAACGTTTCAGGGGACCAGCCACTGCTCCCAGGCCTAGGACCCCGCCCAGCCGATACGGGACATCGGGCGAGAGGAGCTCCACCCGCAGCCGCGAGCGCCTCTCCCTGGAGCTGCGGAGGGGGAGTCCTCTGTTGGACCATGCGACGGACATGGCGCTGGACGCAGGGGAGGGGATGGGCCTACACCGCCCCCACCTTCCTCTGGTGCTTCCGAGCACGAGGCTTCTTTACCTGGAGGTGCACCAGCATCTCCACTTCAGCGCCACTTTGAGCTTTTCGGACAGTTCCAAAAGCTGAAGCCCCCCTCCTTCAAGGGGGATGAGGACCCGACCGAGGCGGAGGACTGGCTCGAGCAGATCGAGAAGGTTTTTGACACCCTTCGCCCCCCGGTGGAGTGCCGCGTGGCCTTTGCCACGTACCAGCTGGAGAGCGCGGCACGCAGGTGGTGGAGGGCAGTCAGGGGACAGGAGAGGGACGAGTCGACCTGGGACCGATTCGTCACCCTCTTTTGCGAGCAGTACTTTCCCTAAATGTGGTAGGACCATAGGAAGCGGGAGTTCTACACTCTCTGCTAGGGGACGATGACCGTGAGCACGTACCGCACGCGTTTCCTGGAGCTGTCTCACTTCGCAGCGACAGCAGTGGCCACTGAGGAGGAGCACCTTTGGAGGTTCACCGAGGGGCTCTGGCTTGCGATTCGGGGGTATGCCAAACCCCTGAAGCTGCCTACGTTCTCGAGGGTGGTGGAGGCAGCTATGGCATACGAAGATACCAACCCGTCCGCGCGAGATACTGATAGCGGGCAGAAGAGGCCCTACCAGCTAGACTTCTCACAGGGTCGACGAGAGAGGAGACACGTGGCACCCGCAGGAGAGCCGTCACGTTTTGCAGGGCCATCAATGGCCTTTGGGGGCCCTCGACAGAGGCTAGCTGCTAGCACTGGACCCCCGCCCAGCCGACAGCAGGGACCCACTGAGGGCGGGAGTCGAGTTCCCCTTTGCTACCAGTGTGGCCAGCCGGGCCACATCAGGAGGGACTACCAGGTCTAGGGCAAGAGGTCGGCAGATGCTTCTTGCGGCCAGCACTGGAGGGCGAGCAGGAGGCCGTGATTTCCAGGCGCGAGGAGGACAACAGTCATGGGGAGGGTACCGGCTAGCAGCTACCCGTTCGACGCAAAGTGTGGCTGCTTCGTCCGCACCTAGGGCTGAGGGGCGTATCAACGCCCTGACACACAAGGATGCTAGAGCTTCGGGATCAGTGGTGGCAGGTATGGTTTCAGTTTCCGGCGCTACGCACCCATTTGTCGCTGCCAGTTTCGCGGTTAGTTTGGGGTAGGACTATATGCTGTTAGCGGATCCGTTTGTGATCAGAGGTCTGAGTGGTCAGCTGTTTGTAGCTGAGGAGGTATACACGGGTTGTGAGGTCAGTGTTGGGAGACATAACCTTCCCACTGACCTGATTATGATACAGATGGAGGACTTTGGCGTAATTCTGGGGATGAACTAGCTGTCCGCTTACCACGCCTTGATGGACTGCTTTGATAGAAAGATCGTCTTCTCCATACTGGAGTTGCTTTCTTTCGAGTTCCACGGGCAGCCAGTGGAGGAAGGCTTCAGGTGCATTTCTGCAATTCGGGCGGCGAGACTTTTGAGCCAGGGGTGTGAGGGCTTCCTAGCTTGTGTGGTGGCAGAGCCCAACCCTGTGGCAGACTTCCAGAGTATCCCGGTGGTCAGAGAGTACCTCGACGTGTTCCCAGACGAGTTGCTAGGACTACCACCCGAGCGTGAGATCGAGTTTGAGATCTCACTGGTACCGGGGACCAGCCCCATCTCCACAGCACAGTATAGGATGGCACCACTTGAGCTACGAGAGCTCAAGTCTCAGTTGCAGGATCTTCTGGAGAAGGGATTTGTGCGGCCCAGTGCGTCTCCCTGAGGAGTCCCGGTATTGTTCGTAAGAAGAAGGATGGTACCCTACGCCTTTGTGTGGACTACAGACAGCTGAATAGGGTCACCATCAAGAACAGGTATCCGCTACCGAGGATTGATGACTTGTTTGACCAGCTGCGAGGTGCCACGATATTCTCCAAGATTGACTTGAGAACTGGATACCACTAGTTGAGGATCAAGGAGGCAGACGTCTCCAAGATAGCTTTCCGCACTCGGTACGGACACTACGAGTTTCTGGTCATGCCGTTTGGGCTGACCAATGCCCCTGCTGCCTTCATGGATTTGATGAACTGGGTGTTTAGACCATACTTGGACTAGTTCGTGGTGGTATTCATTAATGATGTGCTCATCTATTCTCGAGATTAGATGCAGAACGGACATCACTTGCGGATGATTTTGGACACACTGAGACGACATAGGCTATACGCCGAATACAGCAAGTGCAAGTTCTGGTTGAAGGAGGTGACCTTCTTAGGTCATGTGACCTTCGGGGATGGCTTGGCTGTGGACCTAGCCAAGGTCGAGGCAGTGCTCAAGTGGGAGAGACCGCGTACGGTCACTGAGATTCGCAGTTTCTTGGGACTGGCAGGCTGCTAAAGGCGATTTATCAGGGGCTTCTCACAGATTGCACGTCCTATGACACAGCTGATCCGGAAGGACATGCCCTTTACTTGGACAGACGCCTGTGAGGCATGTTTTCAGGAACTGAAGGAGAGGCTGACTTTTGCTCCTGTGCTCACTATTCTAGATAGTAGTGGCAGGTTCGTTGTGTACACGGACACCTCTTTGCAAGGGTTAGGGGGTGTGCTCATGCAGAAGGGCCACATTATCGCTTACGCCTCGCGGCAACTGATGCCCCATGAGCATAGCTACCCTACCCACGACCTGGAGCTGACAGCTGTCGTCTTTGCGCTGAAGACCTGGAGGCACTACTTGTACGGTGAGACCTTTGAGATTTTCACAAATCACAAGAGCCCCAGATACCTGTTTGATCAGAAGGAGCTCAACATGAGACAGAGACGTTGGTTGGAGCTCCTGAAGGACTATGATTGCAGCATTTCCTACCACCCGGGAAAGGCCAACGGAGTGGCTGACGCCTTGAGCCGGAAGGCGCCTGCACACTTGGCTAGTTTACAGGTGCAGAGTTGGAGCCTCTTAGAGGAGATGGGCAGTTGGCGACCCCTAGAGTTATGGGGGCACTGTGGGGCAGTGACTGTAACACGACAGACGAGGCCAGAGCTGATAGAACGCATCATCACGGGACAGATGGTCGACCCGTACTTACAGTCCTTGCGTGACCGAGTACTGTCAGGAGACCCTGGGGACTTCTCTTTTACAGACCACGTGTTATGCATGAGGGGATGTTTATGCGTTCCCAAAGACGAGGAGCTGTTGAGAGAGCTCCTAACTGAGGCACACGGTTCCAGATTCACCATACATCCCGGAAACACAAAGATGTACCATGACTTGAGACGCGACTTTTGGTGGAGGGGGATGAAGCGGGATGTGGGTGAATTTGTACAATAGTGTTTAGTGTGCTAGCAGGTGAAGGCCGAGTATCAGAGGCCTGCGGGGCTGTTACAGCCACTTCCAGTGCCAGAGTGGAAGTGGGAGAGCATCACCATGGACTTGGTGGTGGGCTTGCCCGTTACCCAGCTAGAACACGACGCAGTCTGGGTGATCGTTGATAGATTGACGAAGACGGTACGTTTCTTGCAGATCTGAGTCACCTTGAGACCAGCACAATTGGCAGAGAGGTATATCCGCGACGTGGTACGTCTACACGGAGTTCCGCGGGAGATCGTATCCGACCGGGATACCCGCTTTACGTCCCAGTTTTTGGTTGAGTTTCAGCAGGCCCTGGGGACGCAGTTGAAGTTCAGTACAGCATACCACCCCCAGACGGACGGACAATCTGAGCGCACGATACAGACACTTGAGGACCTTTTACGTGCTTGTGTACTGAACTGGAGGGGCTCTTGAGAGGAGCACTTGCCCCTGGCGGAGTTTGCATATAATAACAGTTATCACTCGAGAATCGGCATGGCACCCTACGAGACTCTGTACGGGCGAAGGTGTACGGCACCCTTGAGTTGGGTTGAGGTGGGGACCAAGTGGGAGGTTGGCCCCAGACTGATCCGGCAGAGTCAGGAAGTAGTTGAGCAGATTCACAGGTGACTCCGCACTGCCAGGAGCAGACAGAAGACCTATGTAGATCGAAAATGCAGAGATGTGCAGTTTGAGGTTGGGGACCACGTTTCCTTCGCGTTTCGCCCATGAAGGGCCTGCAGTGGTTTGGGGTGAGAGGGAAGCTCGTGCCGAGGTTCATGGGACCCTTTGAGGTCCTAGAGCGGGTTGGACCCGTTGCTTATACGCTTGCCCTTCCTCCCCAGCTTTCTGGTGTGCATGACGTGTTCCACATGTCCAACCTCAGGAAGTACGTTGCCGATCACAGTCACGTCCTAAGTCACGAGAGCATCGAGGTGGGTGATGACTTGACCTACCCTGAGCGGCCAGTGCAGATTCTCGACAGAGCCGTCCGCAGTCTGAGACGGAAGCAAGTACCCCTGGTGAGGGTTTTGTGGAGGAGCTAGTGGTACAAGGAGGCTACTTGGGAGCCTGAGGCGGCAATGCGGGAGCGGTACTCGGAGCTTTTTAAGGGTACGTCTTTTCAGACTGGCTTCGGTCCTCTTTGAGTTTGTTATGCATATATCGTTCTTTTCCGCACCCTAGTTAGTGCAAGTTTCGGGGACGAAACTTCTTTTGAGTTTGTTATGTTGTTAAGACCCCGGCATCAAACATCTTCTAAGATGTCTGAGAGTTGATCCAGACGTCTGGTCAGACGTTTGGAAGCCTTCCCAGACGTCTCAAAATTAATTTTTTCGGTGTACGGTTTCGCGTCTGCGCGCATGCACAAGTAGACTGAACCGCCGCCCTGTTTTTTTCTCTCCTTCCTCCCCGCCCTGCAGGCGCAGTTTTCTCTCTCTCTCTCTCCCCCCACTGTGCCTTCAAATACTCCCCCTCCTTTCCCTCACCCTCACTCCACCGTCTTCTTCTTCTTGTTAGCATGAGAGTGAGAGGGCGAGGGCAGCAGCTGCTGCCGTGTGTGCGCGGGGAGAAGGAGTTGCAGCGAGAGGGAGAAGAGCTAGAGCGCGAGAGTGCGAGCTCGCCAGAGTAGCCAGGGCCGGCCGGCGGGCGCGCAGTGGGAGCGTGGCACTAGGGAGGTGCTGCTGCAGCTCAGGCAACAGGCGAACGCAGCGTGGCACGTCCGTGTGCAGCAGGCGGAGGGCGAGGAGGTCCTGATTCTTGGAAAATTTCCCAGAATCAGACGTCTAGACCTACGTCCAGACGACGCGGGAGATGTCTGAAGGAAGATTCAGACGTCTGAAGGGTACGATATTTCCATTTCTTCTTCTTTCGCGTGTACGGCCAAGCAGGCTGTTCCACCGAAGGATTCTGCCTCATTTTCGTGTTGAGGACGGTCGCGTACACGTGCAGGTTTCGTTCGGGAAGGCGCAAGGGCACGCCCTCCCACATAGATCGGACGTCTGGGCACAGCACCAGACGGTGGAGAGGGTCTCCAGACGTCCGGAGTGACAGTTGGACGTCTGGAACTAAGTTCAGATGGTTCAGTAAGATTCTGGACGTCTGAAGAACCGCGTAGAAACAAGGTATGACCTGAACCATCGTTTAAGACGTCTGGAAGATGTTCCAGACGTCTGATTTTGGGCAGACTTGTCGTTTTTGACCCGTTTAGGGTCCGTTCGAAATCCGTTTTCCGCATTTCAAGTTTCGTTCTTCTTAGAATTAGTCACTCTGCTTGTTTACAGTATTTGTATGCTGTTCTGAGTAGTTCCTTATGTTTGATCCTTGTGTTATGACTCCGTTCCATTGCGGCTCTGGGGTTGCGGAGGCGCACGGACCTACCGATCACGCCCCCAGTACTCCCGATTTTGCAGGTAGAGTGGCTCCCTCTACTTGTTTATCAACAATTATGCACTTGTGAGATAATTAATAGATTCTAAGGTATGGCACGAATCGTAGAACTGGAAAATTAGATTGAATAATAGATCCTAAGGTATGGCATGAAAACTAGGACTGGAAAAACTATATTGAATGATAGATCCTAGGGATGGCATGAATCCTAGGACTGGAAAACTAAATTGGATGATAGATCCTAGGGTGTGGCATGAATCCTAGGAACAGAAACACCAAAACGAATGTCGTGAATATATAAATTGCAGTCTTGGAAAAGTAGAAAAAAAAATGATAACTACCTGTAATTGGATAACAGTTGCTTGTTTATGAATTTGTAATTACTGTTGAGAACAAGGCTATATGAATATAAAGCTGAAATGATGAAACCTAAATTGGCTGAGTTAAAGAAGTGAGCTAACCCTTGAGTACAGAGTATTAAGGAGAGTGACTGTCCCCTTGTTTAGTGTAGAGCGGAGCTAGTTGCCCCAGGGACCCGGGGTTATGTCTGGCCACTTTGTACAGACTTTTGGCCTTCGTGTACATAGTACCAGGGAGAGCTACTAGCATAGGAAGAGCACTAGCCACCCCACGGGTCCCGGGGTTTTGCTAGCCTTCCTACACCGACTTTTTAGGCCCACTAGGCAAACTAGGGTAGTCAAGCGAGGGTGCGCGGACTGTGAAGGGGCAAGACCCCTGTTTGGTTACTGTGGAGGGGCTGAACCTCTGTTACTGAGAGGGCTCTACCGTATACTGGTTCCGTGTCGTGCTTTGGGGTGCACCCGTTAACGGAAACGACTGACCGCGTGCCAGTGCGTGATAGCTACCCGTGCCGTAGTCACCGTTACGTCTATCAGTGACCTTTGGGTGGCTGATTGAGGGTAGGACCACCACGGGGGACTCTCCCAGCCAGGAGAGCACCACGTGCTACTTCTACTTTTCGGAAAAGACTGCAATCAAGATCGTTCCCACGAGGAACATTCAAGATGAAGAGAAAGATCTGAGAAATAATTCAAGAATGAGTAAGAAGAAAATAAAGAAAGGAATTAAAAATAACAGCTAGTTGTCCACCTTACTGTTTTCTTAGCTAGTTAGTTGCCACTCTACTCAGCGTTTCGCTGACGTGTCACCTTTGTCACCTTTTCAGGACCAGGTGTTGAGCAGTCAGAGCCGGCGGCTGCAGAGGGTGCTGAACCTAGTAGAGTCCAGTAGTTTTACTTGTGTAGTAACTAATGTACCTTTTCTTCTGTTGTAGTGAGTATTTTCTGTTACCACTGTACTACTTTATTGTAAACATCATGTTTATATACATATTTAATTATCTACTGCTGTAGTGGTGTGTACTGTAATAGTTCTTTTATTTACTGCTGTACTTTTGTTACTGTTAGTTATATATATGGTAAATGTAGTTTATTTTACTACTCTTTTGGTTACTTACTCGTTAGACGACTGGGTCTTGGGATCAGTCGAGTCAGTCCAATTCTCGTGTCTTGCAAGGATTCGATAATCGGGTCGTAACACCTTACAACGATCTTGTGCGATATATATGATTGTTTATAATTATAACTTAAGATCATGGAAATGGGTTTACAAACCATGAAAAGAGATAGTAGAAGCACCAATTTAAGGTTCATATACATGAATAATGAAGACAACTAACAAGAGCGCGGTGAATAGGATCATCAAGACACATGCAATGGGATATATTCACAATTTCATGGAAAACTTCTACAATAAGACCTAAGGTTTGTTAAAATTCATAAGCCACAATGTGTAGCATTTAAGTTTGTTAATACATGACTTTAGTGAGTTTTGGTTCATTTGTGTCACTGTTCATCTTGGAGAAGCAAGAGATCTTTCCACTGATGAGGATAATAACATAGAAAAGGCCAAAAGAATGGTGAACATTCTTCAAGAAGCATGTGCATACTCTAATATTAGGTAGGTATCACATACTTTGTACATCTATTTTATTCATATGTCATTAGAGATATAAGAGTTGGAAGATCGATGAACGTATGATTTTAGATATTTTGATATATTGGATATTATTCAACCTTGTTAAGTGAGGTTGAATACGAAGGCATTGGCTTATCTATGAAAAGGGCCTTTTACGACAGAGCAAAGGTCCAAAGGCGTATTTGTAGAAATGAATAGAAACAAATGTCCAATGAAGTATAAAAGCTTGAGGGAAGGGTCAGGGAAGGCTCACAACAGGTGATCGAACTCCTAGCATTCCCTTAATTAGTAGAAGGTATGCAACACTTGTGAAAAATTAATTCCTAAGAATTGCCTCATAAAGAATGGTTAAGCACCCTAACTGGGTTAGCGCAAAAGAGGCGGGTAAACGATGAAAATCTAGTAAGGAAGGAACGTAACTTAACAAGGGATGCACAATTACGAAGGTTTTCCTGGCCATAGACAGGTAAGTGTATCACGTAACCGACTATGCATGTGCTGGCAATAGGTTTTTGTGAGGTGAGTTTAATGATTGCCTTTTTAAAAATATTGTCATTTTGCAATTTATTTTTTATAGTCAATAGTACAACATACATCAAAAGGAACGATAGATGGTGATTAGTGGATTGATTTTTGTGACCTCGTCTAGTAAGTCGTGGCAAAATAAGAGTAGAACAACATCTATTCTAAGAGTGTGCGAGGAATTAAGCAAATGAAGTTCATTTTTAATAAAGATGGTGGCACATTCTTCCGTCACAGAAGACACGCTTTGCCATTTTGGCCCATAGCAATGATAACTTGTCCATGTATCCGGGTGGGACAGGTTGAATGCATCCAAGCATGGGTACGATCTTTATTGGAGATGGTCTAACATGAAAGATCAGCAATGGTCTAGCATTAAAGATCAGCAACGAAGGTATCTCGTGATGCAATCCTATATCAGACAGCTTATAGGTGAGGATTGAAAGAAGATGATCGATGTACAGTTAAAAGAGAGATTTTTAGGCAAAATACAATATTTTTCCTTTTGTCTTTGACTTGTTGGAGAAGAACTCAATACTCTGCATGTTAATTGGGGCAGAGCAAACAGTCAAACCAAAAGGTCTCAAACTGCTCATTTTCAACTAGTAGAGTCTCTTGACTCTTCTTGGTGGTTGTAAGCAGTGCCCAAGAACACCATATCATGAATTGTGCATGACATGTCCTGTTGCTCGATTTTCATTGTCCATATAAAACTTCTTCCACCCAGGGGTGTTTGCATATGCATGCCACTTATTAGAACATAAGAATATAATTCAAATTAGTTAAATAAATAATAGCCCATACAATCTCGTTATTATATCCTTGGACTATTGTTTTCCGGAGTCATAGTTGGTCTCAAAGAGATTCAACTTGATTAAAAACATGAACGACACATAGTTCCACTTTTACTTGAAATTTGGAACCTTTCTTCATCACTTGATGGTCCTGGTCCTTAAAGAACATTGTTTCCCCCATATATAAGATAAGAGTTACTAGTTCAAAAGATTTTAGAAGTTTAATTTCGCAAAAAAGGTTGCATGCCACCGAAAATAGATATAGGTATATTAAGACAGTATTTGGCTTGCAGTTGCGTACCTGTGCCTCTCTCGATGGAGCAACAGTATTTGGCATAGCGTAACTACATTTCTGGTACCTTTCAAGTGTCTTGAGCATACTGTAGAATATACATACTTGGAAGTTACAAATTCAAAACTGGAGTAAGCATCAAAATGTTTAGCTATTGTGCATACATAACAGCAATAATATACACATGCACAGAGGCTGTAGCATTCTTGAAAGCAAGAAAGATTTATATGGTTGGTGCGTAACAAGTATTTTTAGAACATGCGAGTTATAGCATCGGTGCACACGTCATATGGATAGTAAAGTTAAATTCCAGGCACTCAAGTATTAAAAAAATGGTGAATTTGGGATACTCATAATTTCAAATTACGGTTAGCTCTGGCAATGTTACTTTGTTAAGCTCAAGATTTAAATTTTGGTGGAACAGCTATAAATACCAAACCTGCATGCATTTTCACTGCGGTGACAAAAATATACCATTTGAGAGTAAGTTGAAAGTGTATACAAGGCTAATCTAAGTAATCCCTAGATGAAGCACCAATGGGCACCACAGGTGCAATAATTGCAATCCATCACCATTTTGTAAAAGGCGAGTCAACCATGGAATTTGGTCTCACAACTAATAGGATGCAAATGTGGTAATTACTCTAACTTGATTTAATGGCTAGTGTGATAGTTTCCTTCGAAATGTAAGTTACATAGTATGATTTGCTATTTTGTTCAGCTCAACATTCAAATGGCCACCAAGATATAGTTCAACGATAAGCATTCCTGACTCTGGAAAAGGGAACTTGGGTTCAAATCTTTATCCCTACGTTACAAGGTGGAACCGGTATGTGGGGGGAATGATCGACTTTCCTCGATTTGCTTTGATGGACCTGGTTAATAAAAAAAGAAAAAGAAGTTACGTGACTGCTCACCAAGACAACGCGACACGTCTACCAAGAGTGTAACGGTTGGTTTACCTCAAGTCATACAGACCAGAGTTGATCCTGAATAATTATCAACACTTCCCGGCCCGCCCACAACACACGCACACACTAATTTAATTGACGGTGTTATTCAGCTGACTAAGTTCTTCACATCAACCGCATTGGTAAAACAAGGATGTGGAAATGACAACCTACCTTTATTCACGAGAAACACAAAAAACACGCGTGCACACACATATACAGTCTCAGCAAAGATAAGAAATTGAAATTACTGGATCTGTCTACCACAAAAGGAACATTTATTTATTTATTTTTTTATTTGCAACATGTAACTTGTTTTTCTTAATGAAAGTCGTATAAGTGACTTAAATAGGAGAAGAGAATTTGCCACCTCCGAAAGAGGTGAGACGTAATCCCTATAAAAGGTGAATTGGACGATCCAAAATATCTAAACAAAATAAAAGAAGTATTACAAACATGGATTCATGCAGTGATTAGAGTCTCAACCGTTGCATCATGCTCGAAGATATGATAGCACAATTAGAAGAAATTTTTAGCTATCAGCGCCAACAAGAATTCGACAAGCTGGGCACCGGAAGAAAATCGGGTAGCTCTCGATCACGTGAAACATAATGTCTCGCATGACCCCTAGCCGCAAACCAACCAAAAACAATCTAAAAAAAAACAAAAAGAAAAGCCATACATCACTAACAATCAAAGTAGCCACACAACAAAGCCATCGCTCGAAGTCACCAACCGCACTCGACTACCGCCCACCATTGCACACAACCGGCCTTCGTGCCATGACAAAGACCGACCACCGTGCCCCAACCAACTCGGACGACCTCGAGCCACGTACATGCGCCGACCACCGAGCCTCAACCATGTACTGACTCCACGCAGCAACCACATGATCGACCGCCCCAAGCACAACCTCCTTGACCGACCACGAGTGACAAGCGAGCTATAGGAGGGAACGACGAGCAGCGACAACATCGACGAGCCAACCATAAGGGAAGATAACAACTCTAAGAGGTGACGATGAACTTCCAATGGCCATGCATGTTGGCGATCTGCTCCGCCGTCAATGAACGAGGCCTAAGGGAAGAGAGGAGGAGCTGGAGGAGGGGGTGAGAGGGCCCTGATTGACCGAGAGGCGATTAGGGCCCCGAGAGGGGGCAAGTGCTGGGCTTTTCTTGAGAGGGAGGTGTGGGAGAGGAACGGGTATCATCCTTTATAAGAAGATTAAGAGTTATTACTTGGCAACTTAGACTTGAGTATTTTGGGTGTTGGTAATTACAAATGGAATCAGAGCCAAACTCTCTCTAGGAGGAGAAAAGAGTTGCCCTTGGGACGATTAAAGAGTGCGTCATGAGATGGAGCTACCCCTACTATCAGGGGTATATTGATAGATTGAATCCAGACGATGACCTTAAGATTTTAAGTAGGAGAGGTTGTAGTACCCCTAAGAATAGTCCCGCATAGTAAACTCAAGTAAGAAAGTGTTGGGATATATGAGGATTAAGAATTAGTACTTGTCAATTTTGGCTTAAGCATTTTTATTTAAATCCATTGAACCTATACCCAAAAAATTATCAAGGTCAGCTTTTCTCACCTGGACTTGAGTCTAGGCCTAGAACAAATCCCACCAAAGGGAAGAACATAGCAATAACAAATAAGATAAGCCATTATTTTTGACAACAACGTCATGCCCAACCAGATGTTCTCAACAGGGTCGTGCACGTAAGAACTAAGTGCCAAGATATCTATCAATGAAATCACTAGATATAGGTGAGAATCATATTTGAAGATGTGGGCTAAAGAAGGCACATAACATATCAAGAACTTAGTACATGCACATCTCCAACCACACGTACAAAAGACCAAAAAATGCAACAAACCAATTACACAACAACAATGAAAATCTAAGCAAACAAAGCACAAACAACCACATAATTCAAAACAACATAATGGTCATAGGTTATAGCTGTCACACCCCGGTAATCCTCCCTGTTGGGAATGGATCATCGGGAGTGTAAGCGAAGGATTAGTCCTGGTTACAAGACAATTAGGGTTAACAGTGTAGTTTGAAACAGTTCGACATATTTTAGAAACGTCAATGCTTTTGAAAACGTAAGGTCAAAATATGTCAAAAATCTAGCAGAGTTTCCCCTATTTATTCGATATTCCCAAAAAGCTTGTATCTGCAATGGTACCTATGCATGCATACCATATAATAATCGAGTGGGTACACCCTTCCATCATGCAAATGGAGTAAAATGGCAAACTCAAAAATGAACAAGTACATCCCATTGCCACAAGCGCTAAAATACAAGAAAACTAGCGATCAACATCATTACTACAAATATAAATGTTCATAGTTTAATTATACAATTTCTTCATACCTCAAAACTACATCATTCAAGACCTTGACTTTCACAACTTATGTACATACAAAAGCGTTCACTATGTATACTTACATACAACATAAGTTCCCATAATAGCAAAAGTAATAAGTTTTCAAGCTATACAAAAAAAAGAGCTAATGACAGTCATTTTCACACATAACCCCAAAAAGGAACCAGAACACCAAAGACTGCAACTACCCACTAGCCAAAGGCATATCTTTCCTTGCAAATTACTCAGTGCAGGAGGTAGGCCGTAGTCATTAGCTCGTGCAAGGCTTCCCACCACTCTTCAGTGATGAGGTCCTGGGGTTCGACCAGGGCAAAAGGTTCCCCCATCTTGGCTCTCACGCCCCACAATGCCGCTTAGAAATGGTACCTCACCACCTCCAAAAAGGCTCGCTACACTTTGCTAATTTGGAGGGTGCCTCTCCACAACATCGGAATCTGATGTGGGTTGCAAATGTAGGAATGAGTTAAACAACTCAGGAGGGATGAAATTGTGTGTAAGTTGAAGCAAGGAAAAGGAAGCGAGGTATCAGATTCTGCACTACAAGTTAATTGCTAGCTGATTATCGTTTCCTCCTAATTTTAATCCAGTGTTTTATTGTTTGTTCATGTGTTCTCTCACTCATCTCAGGAGTCAGATATTGTAAATCATCCCTCTCTACTAGTGGAGATTGTGATGTAGTCTTTCCTCAGGCCCCACCCTGGTAGTCTCTCCTTGATAAAGGGAGAGACTAGCAGGTCTAGCAACCCTTGCGAAGAACGTACCCATCCTTGACGTATCAAGAACATTGCTGACCTTTGTCAGAAGAGTCGAGCCTCTTGAGAACTACCCGGGCTAGTTTCTCGTGACAGCAAAGAATAAGCTCCATTCATGACCACTGAGGTACGGTAATGGATCGTTCAGATCAAGACAGCAGTGTTGGCCAGAATTGTCAGGTCACACTAATGCTCCTTCTCAAAACAGTCTCTAAGCATGCCCTCTCAGTCTATCGTCGAACGAGATCTTAACCAACCCATCATGGTACCCTGGCGACCTCTACATGCATAGTGCCCAAGGATCCTGTTGCTCCGAGTACCTCCACACTGAGTCAGATTCGGGTACATCCAAGCACCCTGTTTCGATGTTGGTCCATGGCTTGCCATCGTACCTGAGAACTCGTCAAGTTTTGAGGTAAATCCTTGGTAACTTCTAGCTAACACACCATCTCGGGTGTTCAACTCAAATAGTGAACCTGTGATTCATCGAGTCCAAGCATGCAACCTTACGAGTTTACTAAACAGACCTATTAGCTTTTTAATCCAGTTGGTTCCATATCTGGAGAAGAATCCTAGTGACCTAAGGGATTGTCTAGGGTGTGGCTTCAGACCTTAAGATTCAAGTTGTCCTTTATTTAAACTCTTCACAAGTCAACAAGTTCACCTATTTTCGGTTCACTCTTTTCTTAGCCAATTTATTTAGGATTTTATTTAGATCATCTAGGTTTTATAAATCACTTACTCCATGCAGTGATTAGAAAGATATCGCAGGGTTAAATTCCTTTCTCTTACCCATCCCGTACCGGTGTTTACCTTTCCGTGATTCAATATCGAATTTGGGGTAGAAAAATAGACTTCATTTAGGGTAGCCCTGGGACTCCCCTTCCTATCCACCTGAAAACCTTCTATTTCATCCCCTCAGGTATGATTCAGCTCCTCCATATTACTGGGCATTCAAGGAACACTTTAAAACCCCAAATCCATTCATAGAAAATCTTGCTCCAATATCGAGCCCTAAGGTCCAAAATCCCGTTAATCTCGCAATATAAGGCACATGCGACACACCAACGTTTAAATCAAATTTCAGCGGCTTGCCTCCCCCCACCCCCGCTACTCGCAAATCCTCCCCCAATCTCATTTACTACACGACGGGGAGGGTCAATTCGTAGCCATTTCAAACAAAAAAAAAAGGAAAATAGGGAGGAGGGGTCCCTACTGTCAGGCGTTGAGGCACGTCCCTGCCCTCTCTCCTCTTCTCGCGACCCACGGCAGCAGCAAACACAGGGCAACTGCCGCTGTAGGGGACGCAGCAGGGGCAGTCGGAGCAGCAGATGCAGCAGCAGGTGCAGCAGCGGCAGCCGCAGCTGCGACCACCTGAAGGACGGGAGAAGGGCCAATGAGTGGTGGGGGGCGGGGGGGATCAGGGTGGAGGAAAGAGGGTGGCGGGAGAGGTAGCTGCTCCCCCTCTCGCTCCCTCTTCTCTTCGCAGTCAGGCAAGGAAACAAGTGGCCTCCCTTGCAAGTCATTACCAAAACATGCAGAGGCAAAAAAATTGCCCAATGGGCCCCTCCGCTCCAAAGCTTGAGGGCCAAGTAACTCCTCCCATCAATTCTTATCACAAAAGACCCCTGCAACCTTTAATTAAGATCATGAGAAAAATTAGATTGAAGGAAAATCCTATTCCCCAATTTATAGGGCTTTGAGGGGTTTACTTGATTTTAGAATTAATCGTAGAAATTCTTCACGCCCTTACAATAGGTAAGATGGAATTATGGACCAAACATGGAGGGCAACTCCCTCCAACACCAACATGGAGCACGGCAAGGACACAACTATCAACCACGAGTAGAGCTAGAAGACCACCGTCCATAGAGGGTAATTTATACACCTCAAATAAATGAAATTACTTTTGTCTAAAAAAGCTTGCACCAATACCATCCTTCACTAAATCAAGATTTCAAAAAATTAAATCTTAGACTTTCCATAAATGCTTTAAGGAGACTTTGACTTAATTAAATGTGAACTTGTCCATAAAAAGGTGCACCAATACAAGCCTTTAGGCCTAGTTAACTCCAGTAAATAAAGGTTAGCCCGCCATTTACAAAATGTCTTCCAAAAGGGATATGTTTATGAACAACCAATAAGGTGAACAAAGCTAAATTTTCCTGTTGGCAGACCTGTTGGAACAAACTATAACCCCTACAAAATGATGAAGCACTAGACATAAACCATATTTTGCTTTTCAAACATGACATTTTCCTGTTGGAAGATATCCTGTTGTTTGGTTTCCCATAACAACTATGTTCCCATGCACTACTTTGTTCACAAGATGTAGATAGTATCAAATTTATTTACTTTATTCTTGTCATTTTTTATATATGCTCTTCTAATTTCAAATAGAATTCATATAGGACATGACATGAGTTTACTTTTTTTATTAGGTTGAAAGCATTTGTTTTAGTGAATTTGGTAATTTTCATTTCTTCAATATTTATTTTAATCATTTTTATATGATATGCCAATTTGTATTTGTAAATACATACTTTTTTATCCTTTTGCACTTCTTTGATGTAGACCATGGAGAAGATGTAATTGGCATTCAAAATTATTACTATTGGGATCTGATCTCAAAATTTTGATTTTTGTATGGATAGAGGTCTTAATCACATCATCTCCTTTTTGTTGTATTACTCATTATCATCAAGTAAAGAGTATTTCATTTCAAATGCTAAATTAAGTGGAAATAATTTTTTAATTTTCATATTTCACTACTTTGTAATAATAAATCTTGATTATTTCTTCGTGCAACGTAGCATGGTCATCAAGTAAAGAGCATTTTCATTTCGAATGCTAAATTAAGTGCTAAAAACTTTTTAATTGTCAAATCTCACTAACTTGTAACCAAAAATCTTGATTATTTCTTCATGCAGTAAAGTGTGGGTGCTAATACACTAGTTAATATCTAAAATCTGGATAGTGGATAGACTCATTTGCAAGAAGTGACTATAAATCATTTAGTCAATTGTTAGTTACTTTCATTTCTTTATTTGCATAGCAATTTTTATCTTACACACTATTTCCTCCATCTCTAAGGTGTATTTGCCTAAGTGCATAGATCTTTTCACAAACAATGATCAGTGACCTAAAAAATAAAGAGAAAACTCCAAAATAAAGGGTGCAGCAATGCACAAAGGAAAAACTCTTATAAGAATGAAAGAATATAATGAAATTACAAGAATATATAAGAATCCTTTCCAAATCAGAATTCCAATATTCTTTGAGATTTGTAAATCTTTATGTAATTGGTTTCAAGAATGCTAAAAGATAAGGTTGGACTAGTAAGATCCTTACTATTGTAACATTTCAACAAATAGTGTTACATATAAAGTCAAGAAACTAAGTAGTTACTTATAAACATTGAAGATTACGGCTTAACAAATTGAGTTGAAGCATTGGATAAATTGGCCTTATAACTTGTCAAGACTTATTTTTCTCAATTGGGCTCAAATTTAGGAGTTGTGAATGATATTAGATACTAGCACCCTCCATTGGATGGAAAGGCCATCCAAAATTTGGAGCCACTATGAGTAAAGAAGACTGATAAGGAATTGCTAGCGAGAATTGGAGTTCTTACTACTGTTAGGAGTAAACTCAATGAGGATGTTGTATTGAAATGACCCTCCACTTTTTGGTAGGATAAGACATCTAGAGTGTTCACCAGACGTCTGGAGAGAGGCTCAGATGTCTGAAAGTAAGGAAAATCGTACATTCTTTTGCTTTTCGCGTGCATGCGACACGCATGCGCTTTTACCCCCCCTCTAGCCTCCTCACCCAAAACCCTAATAACCATCTATTTAAACCCCTACACACCCATGCCACCCTCTCCATCGCCACCAGCCACCGCCACCTCCATCTTCTTCCCCTGTCGACGACCATCATCGTCACCGCCCCCTGCCGTGAGCAAGCAAGCAGAGGAGGAGGGAGGGAGAGAGTGTGAGTGAGTGCGTGAGAAAGAGGGAGAGACCTCGAGGGAGCTCGTGCGCAAGGGGTGCCTTGCTGCGGGTGTGGCGGTGCGAGCTCGGTGGAGCTCGAGGAGGAGCTCAAGAGGGAGCCGCGGGAGCTCGGAGGAGCTTGTGCGGGAGGAGTCGAGGATGCGTGCAAGGAGGAGGGGCTCACCGGTAGAAGCCTCGGCCTCCTGCAGCTGCTGGAGGCGCTACTGCAGCCCTTGTGGGCTAGCTCACGGAGGAGATAGCGTCGCGAGGAGTTCTGTGTACTGGATCTTTTCCAATATCAGACGTCTGGAGCATCTACCAGACGTTTGGAGAAGCAGCGGGACATCCGGAGCTAAAGTCGGATGTCTGAAAGCACGTTTAGTGCCGAGGTACATGTTTCTGCACGGGTTCTGGCCATGCAGACAGGACCCTTAGTTGATTTTGGCTCTGTGCGTTTGTACGCAAGCGCAGAGTGTGTTGGAAAGGTGTGCGGTGCACCCTTCAAGGTACTTTTGGATGTCTGAGCACATCGCCAGACGTCTGATTGTACTCCCAGACGATCGGAAGAAGAGTCGGATGTCTTGGATTCCCCTCAGACGATTGCGGAATGATCCGAACGTTCGAGGAAGCCGCAGGAAACACAATGTGAGTTCTGATGTCTTTTAAGACATCTGGGCCTAAGTCCCAGACGTTTGATTTTGGGCAGTATGAACATTTTTGGCCCATTCGGGGCCCGAACGGAATTGAATTTCCGCAAATGAAGTACCGTTGTTTTCTGCTTGAGTTTCTCTACGTGTTAGAGTCACTTGTATATAGTTTTGGACTCATTTGACGTGGTTGGTTAATTGTATAGGTCTCCAGCCAGTTGAGTACACGGGACCCTCGGAGGTGACGGGATCTGCGATCCGAACCCCCATTCCACTTGTGTATCCCGGTAGAGTGGTTTACATTAATATTAAGACTAAACAAATAAAGTGCATGTTTAGAATAACTTGAATGAACCCTAACATGAGAAATGAACCCTAGGGTAGGAGCAAATGAATACGACTTGAGCTACACTGCTAACTTGAGATGCATGTTAAACCCTACTCGCTAGCAAGTGTTAAATACTTGATGTGATGCTTTCTCAGTTATGAAAACACGAGCTGCCTGTTATATGAATGAGAATCGAGATATGAACAATGAGATTTGAATATTGAGAATGAAATGAATACAATGCATAAACCCTACGGGAAACTAGGAGAACTCTTGTACACGAAAAGAATCTCGTATGTAGATGAGAAGTGAGCTGGTCCTTGTGTACGTGGTACCAAGGAGAGCAGTTGTCTTTTAGTGTAGAGGGGAGCTAGCCTCCCCTTGGGTTGAGACCCGGGGTTGGGACTAGTGACTCTAAACCAACTCCTGTTCGGCCCTCGCGTACGTGGTATCGGAGTGTGCTTCTTAGTGTAGGGAGGGAGCTAGCTACCCTACGGGGCCAAGGGTTAGGACTAGCCACCCTACTTCGACTTTTGTTAAGCCCACTGGGCAAACCAGGATAGTCGGATGAGGATGCGCAGACTGTGGAGGGGTGAGACACCTGTGCCGTTCTGAGGGGCGAGACCCTTGTTCTGAGAGGGCAAGGCCCTGTGCTGTACTTTGGGCATACCCGCTAGCGGAAATGATTGACCGCGCGCTAGTGCGAGGTAGTTACTCGTACGCTTATCGCGGGTGCCGTAATCTCTGCTACGTCGCGACCGTGACCTCGGGGTTGTTGACTGGGTGTAGGACTACCACGAGGGACTCTCCCAGCTAGGAGAGCACCACATGTACATCCTACATCACGGGAAAGACTACAATCAAGATCGTCCCCTTGAGGGACAGTTAAGATCAAGAAATGATCAGTTTCTAAGAGAATAAACAAATTAGAACCACTTAGTTGAGCTAAATGGAATTGAATAATAAATTAGTTGCTTTTCTTAAGTTAAATTGCATGTAAATGACTACAAAGTTTTATAACCTTGTTCAGGTCAGGGAGTTGAGCAACCATAACCACCAACTGCAGAGGGAGCTGGGCCTAGTCGAGCCCAGCCTTAATTGTTGACGTTTTTTGTTCCAGTATGCTTCTTTTATAGTAGTGAATATTTTGTTATATGTAACACTGTCCAGTTACTTTTCCGCTGTACTTTCCGTTGTTCTAGTTGTGATGGCTTATAATATTGTGAGACTGTTCGTTCTATTTCCTTTACTGTCTCTTATTATTTTGTGTTTAGTTTACATTGCATGTGTGGTTGTAAAATATTATCTGCTTTTGGTTATTTCTCGTTGGACGACTCGGTCTTGGGATTAGTCGAGGCAGGCCAGTCTCGGGTCCTGTAGGGATTTGAGATCGGGTCATAACAAATATGGTATCAGAGCAAGGTTGTCTCGAGAAATGAACGAAATGATCTAAAAAATAGCCACTCACATGCATGTAAGTAGGATAGCCATCACAACGTATCACTTTGATCTTTGTTTTCAAGTCTTATTTCTTGATGTAATATGTTATCATTGACAGTTCCTGCTCTTTTTCTCATATCTCCTTGTAGAAGATGCCTTGTCGGGGAGTTCCCGAGGTAGGCCGCGGATGTGGCCATAGGCGGGGTCGGAGGGGCGGACGTGCCGAATCTGAGGCACCAGTCGACCCACCTCTCCTTACGGGCATCCAGGCCCAAGATGTCGCACAGCTGATCCGAGATATCGTACGAGAGGAGCTTTAGCAGCCTCCTCGACCACCCCTCCCTGAGGACGTGGAGGGAGAGTCCTCCGTGGGACGAGGGAATCGCTGCAGTGTCGTACGAGCTGGAAGGGGAAGGGGTGATCCTCCACCACCCCCACCACCCTCAGACACTTCTGAGCATGAGCCCTTCTTGCCTGGAGGCGTGCCTGTTCCCCCGTTGCAGCTCCACCACGAGCTTTTCGGCCAGTTCGGGAAGCTGAAGCCCCCCTCCTTCAAGGGGGATGAGAGCTCGTCTGAGGCAGAGGACTGGCTGGAGCAGATAGAAAAGGTGTTTGACACCCTCCACCCTCCTGTAGAGTGTCACGTGACCTTTGCCACGTACTAGCTGGAGAGTGCAGCCCACAGGTGGTGGACAGTCAGAGGCCAGGAGGGGAGAGAGCCAACGTGGGACCGGTTTGTGGCTCTCTTCTGTGAGCAGTACTTCCACAGACCTGGCAGGACCAGAGGAGGCGAGAGTTCCACACTCTCCGCCTGGGGGCGATGACAGTTAGCGCGTACCACACATGTTTCCTAGAGCTGTCACGCTTCGCCCCGACAGCTGTGTCTGCTGAGGAGGAGCGCCTGTGGAGGTTTACTGAGGGGCTCCGACCTGCGATTAGGGGGTATGTGAAACCCCTAAAGTTGCCCACTTTCTCTCATGTGGTCGAGGCAGCCATGACCTATGAGGAGACCAACCCGACTGCGCCAGACACTAATGGTGGACAGAAGAGGCCCTACCAGCTAGAGTACTCACAGGGCCAATGGGAGAGGAGGCACACGATGCCCGCAGGGGAGTCATCTCGTTCTGCAAGGCCACCAGTGGCCTTTGGGGGCCCCTGATAGGGGTTAGCTACCAACACCGGACCCCTACCCAACCACAAGCAGGGATCGACTGAGGGAGGAGGTTGTTCCCCTCTCTGCTACTAGTGTGGCTAGCCGGGCCACATCAGGAGGGACTGCCCATCTAGGGCCGGAGCACAGTAGATGCTCCCCGCACCGAGTGCTGGAGGCTGAGCTGGCAGTCGCGGTCACTAGGCGCGTAGAGGAGGACAGCAGTCACGAGAAGGGTACCAGCCAGCTGCTGCTCGCTCGACCCAGAGCATGGCCGCTTCTTCTGCACCTAGGGCTGTGGGGCGTATCAACGCCCTAACACATAGAGATGCCAGGGCTTCTGGTTCTGCGGTGGAAGGTATGGTTACCGTTTTTGGCAGATTAGTCTACATTCTTTTTTATTCTGGCGCCACGCACTCTTTTGCGTCTTAGAGTTTTGCCATCAGTTTAGGATCGAGCAGTGTACTATTAGAAGTTCCGTTCTTGATTAGAGGGCTAGGTGGACAGTTGTTCATAGTAGAGGAGGTCTTTACAGATTTTGAGGTCGCAATAGGAGGACATAGTCTTCCCGTCGACCTGATAGTGATCCCTATGGAGGACTTCGGCGTAATCCTAGGGATGGATTGGCTGTCTGCCTATCACGCCTTGGTGGACTGTTTTGGGAGGAATATCGTCTCCTCCATACTGGAGTTACCTCTCTTTGAGTTTCACGGTAAGCTGGTGGATGGAGGTTTCAGGTGCATCTCCACGCTTTTGGCAGCGAAGCTTTGGGCCAGGGGTGTGAGGGCTTCTTAGCTTGTGTTGTAGCAGAGCCTAGCCCTATGGCCGACTTTTAGAGTATCCCGGTGGTCTGCGAGAACCTCGATATTTTCCTAGAGGAGTTGTCAGGACTACCGCCTGAGCATGAGATCGAGTTTGAGATTACACTAGTATCGGGGACCAGCCCCATTTTTACTGTATCGTACAGGATGGCACCACTTGAGCTGCGAGAGCTCAGGTCACAGTTACAAGACCTGTTGGAGAAAGGCTTTGTGAGGCCCAGTGAGTCCTTGTGGGGAGCCCCTGTGTTATTTGTGAAGAAGAAGGATGGTACCTTGCGACTTTGTGTCGACCACCGACAGCTGAATCGGGTCACCATCAAGAATAAGTACCCGCTGCCTCGTACCGACGACCTCTTTGACCAGTTGAGAGACGCCACGGTGTTCTCTAAGATAGATCTGAGGTTAGGTTATCACCAGTTGAGGATCAGGGAGACCGACGTCTCCAAGATAGCTTTCCATATTCGGTATGGGCACTACGAGTTCTTGGTCATGCCGTTTAGGCTGACCAACGCCCCCGCTGCTTTCATGGACATGATGAACTGTGTTTTCAGGCCATACTTGGATCAGTTTGTGGTGGTGTTCATCGACGACGTCCTAGTCTACTCTCGGGATCAGGCACAGCATGGGCAGTATCTACGTATGGTACCGGATACCTTGAGACAACGCAGGCTGCACACCAAGTACAGCAAGTGCTAGTTTTGGCTGAGGCAGGTGACTTTCTTGGGTCACGTGATTTTAGGAGACGGCTTGGCTGCGGACCCAGCCAAGGTCGAGGTCGTACTCAGGTGGGCTCTAGACTGGAGAGGCTCCTGGGAGGAGCATTTGCCCCCGGCAGAGTTTGCATACAATAACAGTTATCATTCGAGCATCGACATAGCACCTTACAAGGCTCTGTACGGGAGGAGGCGTACTGCACCCTTGAGTTGGGTCAAGGTAGGGACCAAGTGGGAGGTTGGTCTCAGACTAATCTGGTAGAGTCAGAAGGTGATAGAGCAGATTCACAGATGATTCTGTATTGTCAGGAGCAGGTAGAAGAGCTACGTCGATAGGAAGTGCAGAGAGGTACAATTTGGGGTTGGGGATCACGTCTTTCTCCGTGTTTTGCCCATGAAGGGCTTGTAACATTTTGGGGTGAAAGGAAATCTTGCATCGAGGTTTGTAGGACTCTTTGAGGTCTTGGAGCGGGTAGGACCCATTTCTTACTGGCTTGCCCTTCCTCTCCACCTTTCCGGAGTGCACGACGTGTTCCATGTGTCCAACCTCAGGAAGTACGTCCCGATCCCAGCCACGTTCTGAGCCACGAGAGCGTCGAGGTGGGAGACAACCTGACCTATCCCGAGAAGCCAGCACAGATACTAGACAGAGCCATCTGGAGTTTGAGACGGAAGCAGGTGCCACTGGTGAAGGTCCTATGGAGAAGCCAGCGATAATAGGAGGTGACTTGGGATCCTAAGGAGCAATATGAGAGCAGCACCCGGAGCTTTTTAAGGGTACATCTCTTTAGATTTACTTTGGTCCTCCTTAAGTTTGTTATGAGTTTTTACGTTTATTTTTCCCACACCCTAGTTAGCTTAAGTTTCGGGGACGAAACTTCCTCTAAGTTTGTTATGTTGAAATGACCCTCCACTTTTGGTAGGATAAGATGTCTGGGGTGTTCACCAGACGTTTATCCAGACGTCTGAAGAGAGGCCCAGACGTCTAAAAGTAAGGAAAATCGTACGTTCTTTTACTTTTCGGGTGCATGCAACATGCATGCGCTTCCCCCCCTCTCCGGCCTCCTCACCCAAAACCCTAATAACCATCTATTTAAACCCCCACACACCCACGCCACCCTCTCCATCACCACCAACCACCGCCACCTCCATCTTCTTCCCCCTGCCGACAACCATCATCGTCACCAACCCCTACCGTGAGCAAGCGAGCAGAGGAGGAGAGAGGGAGAGAGTGTGAACGAGGGCGAGAGAAAGAGGGAGGGACCTCGAGGGAGCTCGTGCGCGAGGGGTGCCTTGTTGCGGGTGCGACGGCATGAGCTCGGTGGAGCTCGAGGAGGAGGAACTCGAGGGGAGGAGCTCGAGATGGAGCCGCGAGAGCTTGGAGGAGCTCATGCAGGAGGAGTCGAGGATGCATGCGAGGAGGAGGAGCACGCGGATAGAAGACTCGACCTGCGGGCGAGCTCGCGGAGGAGACAGCGTCGCGAGGAGTTCTGTGTATTAGATCTTTTCCAGTATCAGATGTCTAGAGCATCTACCAGACGTCTGGAGAAGTAGCGGGATGTCCGGAGCTGAAGTTGGATGTCTGAAAACACGTTTAGTGTAGAGGAACGTGTTTCTGCACGAGTTCTGACCATGTGACAGGACCCTTAGTTGATTTTGGGTCTGTGTGTTTGTACGTAGGCGCAGAGCGTTGGAAAGGTGCGCGGTGTGCCCTTCAAGGTACTTTTGGATGTTTGAGCACATCGCCAGATGTCTGACTGTACTCCCAGACGACCGGAAGGAAAGTCCAACATCTAGGACTCCCCTCAGACGATCACGGAAGGATCCGAATGTCCGAGGAAGCTGCAGCAAACACAGGGTGAGTTCTGACGTCTTTTAAGACGTCTGGGCCTAAGTCCCAGATGTCTGATTTTGGGCAGTATGCACGTTTTTGACCCGTTCGGAGCCCAAATGGAATCGGATTTTCGCAAACGAAGTACCGTTGTTTTCCACTTTAGTTTCTCTATGTGTTAGTGTCACTTGTATACAGTTTTCGAATCGTTTGATGTGGTTGGTTAATTGTATAGGTCTCCAGCGAGTTGATTACACGGGACCCTCGGAGGTGACGGGATCTGCGATCCGAGCCCCTATTCTACTTGTGTGTCCCGGTAGAGTGGTTTACATTAATATTAAGATTAAACAAATAAAGTGTATGTTTAGAATGACTTGAATGAACTCTAGGGTGAGAAATGAACCCTAGGGTAGGAGCAAATGAATATGGCTTAAGCTACACTGCTTACTTGAGATTCATGTTAAACCCTAATTGCTAGCAAGTGTTAAATACTTGATGTGATGCATTCTCAGTTATGGAAACACGAGCTGCCTATTATATGAATGAGAATCGAGATGTGAACAATGAGGTTTGAATATTGAGAATGAAATGAATACAGTGCATGAACCTTACGGGAAACTAGGAGGAGAACTCCTGTATACAGAAAGAATCTCGTATGTAGACGAGAAGTGAGCTGGTCCTTGTATACACGGTACCAAGGAGAGCACCTCTCTTTTAGTGTAGAGCGGAGCTAGCCACCCCTTGGGTTGAGACCCGGGGTTAAGACTAGTCACTCTACACCGACTCTTGTTCGGCCCTCGCGTACGTGGTACCGGGGTGTGCTACTTAGTGTAGGGAGGGAGCTAGTCGCCCCATGGGGCCCGAGGTTAGGACTAGCCACCCTACTTCGACTCTTGTTAGGCCCACTAGGTAAACCGGGATAGTCTGACGAGGGTACGCAAACTATGGAGGGGCGAGACCCCTGTGCTGTTCTGAGGGGCGAGACCCTTGTTCTGAGAGGGCAAGGCCCTATACTGTACTTTGGGCGTACCTGCTAGCGAAAACGACTGACCGCGTGCCAGTGTGGGGTAGCTACCCATGCGTTTATCGCGTGTGCCATAGTTATCGCTATGTTGCGACCGTGACCTCGGGGTGGTTGATTGGGTGTAGGACTACCACAGGGGACTCTTCCGGCCAAGAGAGCACCACGTGTACTTCCTATATCACGGGAAATACTGCAATCAAGATCGTCCCCTCGAGGGACAGTCAAGATCAAGAAATGACCAGTTTCTAAGAGAATAAACGAATTAGAACCACTTAGTTGAGCTAAATGGAATTAAATAATAAATTAGTTGCTTGTCTTAAGTTAAATTGCATGTAAATGGTTTAGCTACCACTCTACTCAGCGTTAGCTGACTACGAAGTTTTATAACTTTCTTTAGGTCAGGTAGTTGAGCAGCCAGCACCACCGGCTGCAGAGGGAGCTGGGCCTAATCGAGCCCACCTTTAGCTGTTGACGTTTCTGTTCCAGTACGCTTCTTTTGTAGTAGTGAGTATTTTGTTATATGTAATACTGTTCTAGTTACTTTTCCGTTGTACTTTCCATTGTAGTTGTGATGGTTTGTAACATTGTGAGACTGTTCGTTCTGTTTCCTTTACTGTCTCTTATTATTTTCTGTTTAGTTACATTGTATGTGTGGTTGTGGAATATTATCTACTTTTGGTTATTTCTTGTTGGACGATTAGGCCTTGGGATTAGTTGAAGCGGGCCGGTCTTAGGCCCTGTAGGGATCTGGGATCAGGTTGTAACATGTATACTTAAGTAAGAGCTTGTCACAATGCCGAACATAGTGCCACATTATAAACCAAGAAACTAAGAAGTAACTTATAATTATTGAGGGCTTAAACATTCTAGGTGGTTGATTTAGTTCCATTTGACCCATTATAATGGCCCCCTAAAAATAGTCAAGCATGGGAAACTATTTACAACGAGTAATAAGATATAAAAGATTGGAAATTATTACTTAATAACTTAGGTTGAAGCATTTTGGGTGGTTCATTAGGTCCATTAAGCTCATACCTAACAAGTTGTCAGTTTTTCTTAGTTTGACTCAAGTCTACACTTGAATTGTTACACCAGTAATAAACAAATTATCAAGTGTAGTTTCTTTCACTACAAGAAGAATCAATTCCACTGTGAGACCGTTAAAACCCAAATCGAAGTTTTCCAAGATAGCATTTGATTCTTCTCTCAGTTTAAGCAAACTCAACAAATTTCGATCTTCATTGAAGATACGATTAACTAATCTCCACGTTCACTTGAACTCATTCCAAATGACAAATATCATCTCTCCACCATTTAAGCCTTCTCGTCAACTAAGCAATTCAGCCAATTCATGCAAAATATAAAGTTGGCTAATGACAAAACCTTGGTTATCATAGGTACCAATTTGTCGATCACTACAATCTTCTTAAAGGATCATCCTCAGGCAATCATATGAAATAGTATTGCACATCAAATGCACTTTGTTCTTTCATGATGCATTTCATCATTCCACAACTGTGAGAAAATTTGATTACCATATTGCACATTGCCATCTTTACTAACTGACTAGGAGTAATCTTTACTAACTGACTTTTACTACCATATTGCACATTGCCATCTTGTGACTAGAACCGGTCTCTACCAACTGACTTTAAGCAATAATTTCTTATAGATTCCTTTTCTTTCCACTTCGACTTTATTGAACAGAAATGCTTTCCCATGGATATAGTCACAGTTGATTGAAACTTAACCTTCTAACTCATTGTGCACACATTAGTAAAGAAATCACTTGCTATCATAAATCTCATTTTATCATGGTCTCAAGTATAATCTGTATTACCATAGTCAACCAAACAATCTCTATACTCAAACTCCAAATTCACATTTGCACTACCTCAAAGATGCCCCATTATTCACTTAATGGGTTACCAATGTCCTTTATCTTAGTTGAACAAATTCTACTTGATGACATTGGCAACACTAAAATTGAGATATTTGAAGATCACAACATACGCGATGCCACTAATTGCATGAACTGGACTATGGCCAGTGGCAAACAAATATATATATATATATATATATATATGTATATATATATATATGTATGTATGTATGTATGTATGTATGTATAATCTTAGCCTAATGGGCAAGGCTTTAACTAGATTTTAGACTAAGAACTAAACCAAGCATTCTTCCTTTTGTCATCGGCCATACCAAAGTGTTTCAACACCTATCAACAAACCTCTTCTAGCTTAACCTTGATCCCTTTACATATCTATTACATGCAATGAATCTTCTTTGCTATGAAAAAACTTTAACTTCAAGTTTTCCAACAAGTAGATCCTTCAATTTGTTAATATCAAACATGTCTCTAGCTGCTGTTAGCACGTTATCAACACAAAGTTGTTGAAATATGATAGAGTCATCACATGGCTTTTAAACTATATGCGTACATTGCATTTGTCACTCTTAAAACCTTGAATCTCTTATAACAATGTCTTGGAGTTTACTTCAACCCATAAAATGATTTTAGTAGGAAAACATGATCTTTCTTTCCTTCACAAAAGCCTTCAAGTTATGATATGTTATTTTATTTATTTTTTCATGCTCATTAGGTGGAAATGCTATCTTCACATCAAATCATTCCAACTCTAGATCATTGACATTAACTACAAAAGTACAATCTTGAAGAAAATATGCTTCATTAATAGGAGATAAGATGCCATTGTAGTCAACACCTTCTAGTTAGCTTAACCTTTTGGTAATTGGACTCACCTTGTAACATATAATGATGAATCTTGATCTACTCTCTTTTCTCCAAAAATCCATCTACAACCTATGAACTTCTCTTCATTTTAAGGACTAGAATCTATACCTGGTTGTTTTAAGAAACATACTAAACGTATTCATTCATGGTACCAATCTATTTGGTAGGGTATTCAAATAAAATGACTTTGTACTAGCATCCCATATCTTACATATTACATGTCTCTTCCAGAATATATGGTGCATGTTTAAATGCAAAATAAACATATAAGGAGAGAAGTTTCATAATTTGATAATTGTACCTCTATTGGTACGAACATCTCTTCTATCTATTTTAACTTATCTTCTACACTAAGAACATGTCGCTTTCACTATTGTTCTCAATTATAATGGTCAACAACAAATTCAACTTCGCTATTGGCACCCATGCCATCATCTACATTAGAATTAAAAAAAAAACTTGTTGTGGAGGATGATAAAGTAGGCTCATAGGATATAATATTTCTCTTTATAATGTTCTTAAATGGATCTAAATGCCATAATCTACGCCCTCTTGAGCTAGAAGCACCCTATGAATATGTATTCTATAAGTTTAGCATCAAGTTTTCCTAATCTATAGGGATATAAGCAATGCAACCAAATATTCATAAATTTGAAGATTTACCACACCATTGCCTTCCTAAAGTTGCCAACAAAGTTTGATTCATTAAATACATTGTTATCTAAGGTTATTCTGCTAAATATCTTTCTTCAGACCAATAAATAGTTTAATCCAACAAGATATTGTAAGAATATTTCTTCATCTTCTCTACAAATTTGTTCCATTAAGGCAAATACATGATAACCTACTATTTAATAACTCCATCTTCGTAGAACTAATTATAGTATTGGATCTGCATTTTAGTCAATTATCAATTTGAGCCTCATGATATATCTTCCATTTTGCCTTTATATAATTGTCTTGCACCATTTAAATTATGCGAAGACTTCATCTTTATACATCAAGAGATAGATTCATACCGCTCTCAAGTAATCATTGGAAAGGCTAGCTTGTTTCTTACACCTCTCTTTAGTTGAAATTAAGCAAGCCACCCATAGATCAGAATGCACATGGTTTAGCGTGCCATTTGATTGATGTTTTCCACATGACACCTCTAATGTTTCTATTTACCCTATAGATAACATTCTACATTTCCCATCCTTTGAACACCAAATCTACAAAGTTAAAGAACATAGAGATTTTCAGAACATTTGTCAAACATCACATTATTGCCATCTCTTAGGAATCTTAGAAGAAGCCATGTGGACACTGCCATGTGGCACATCAGGCCACGTGGCAGTAGCAACAGTAGTCATTTGGCCTTGGTTCGAAGAAAAGCTAAAAGTCTTTACCGACTCAGGAGTAAGGCACCATACTTCTCGAGGAGACATGTGGAACTTCCTAATACATCGAGGAACGTCGAGATGAAGAGTTCGACTCTTAAACATAGAAGAGGTGACGCGAAGATCATCTTCAAAATCTCATGAAGAACAATACATCAATTTCAATTTCGGCAAGTCGTCAACCTCCCGACCTCCAACTTGAGGGGAAGTGTTGGGAATCTGAAAAGAAGCCACATGGACACTGCCATGCGGCAATAGCAGTAGCAACCATCTAGCCCAACAAGTTCGGTGTGTAGGGTCATCTAAGACCAAGTTTGTTACACCAAAATTGTTAAGACCCGAGGCATCAAGAACACCTTAAGACGTCTGAGAGTTGGTCCAGACGTCTGGACGCCTTCCTAGACGTCTGGAAATAAATTTTTGTGTTTGTACGATCGTAAGTCTGCGCGCGTGCTGCGCGTAGACTGAAACCTGCTGACCTGCAGACGCCTTTTCTTCCCCCCACGCCTTCAAATACCCCTCTCCCTTGTTCACCACCCCACCGTCTTCTCCTTCCTCCAGTGCGAGCGCGAGACTGAGAGTGGGAGAGAGCCACCGCTGCTGCCGGGTGGAGTGGCGGAGGGGAGAGGTGCAGCGAGAGGGAAAGAGAAGAGAAAGCATGCGAGAAAGAGAGAGAGAGCTCGCCGGAGCAGATTGAGGCCGGCGGGCGGGCGCGCGGAGGAGCGTGGTGCTGGGGGGGTTCCCCCGGTGCTGCTGTAGCTCAGGCAGCAGGCGGACGAGTGCGGCGCGACCGCACACAGTGGGAAGAAGATGAGGAGGTTTTGAATCTGGGAATTTTTCCCAGAATCAGACATCTGGACCTACATCCAGACGACGCGGGCAACGTCTGGAGGGAGCTCCAGACGACTGAGAGGTACGTACTATGCCTATACCTTCCTTTTTGCAGATACGGCCATGCAGGCCGTTCCGTCGAGGTTCTGAGACGTGTCGTGTTGAGGAGGTTTTCGTCGCGCGTGCAAGTTTCATTTCGGGAAGGCATAGGGACACGCCCTCCCACGCGGTTTAGACGTCTGGGCACAGCACTAGACGGCGGAGAGCGTCTCCGGATGTCCAGACAGGTGGTCGAACGTCTGGAACTGGGTCCAGACGATTCAGTAGGATCCCTGGACATCTGAGGAGCAGCGTAGAGTGAGGTATGACCTGGACCACTTTTTAAGACGTCTGAGTGTCATTTTTGACCCGTTTAGGGTCCATTCGAGGTCCGATTTTCGCGTTTAAGATTCTGTTCTTCTCAGAATTAGTTCCTCTACTTGTTTAAAATACTTGTATCCTGTTATGAGTGGTTCTTTGTGATTGATCCTTATGTTAGGACCTCGTTTTGTTGCAGCTTTGGGGGTTGCGGAGGCACGTGGACCTGCCGATCACGCCCCCATTACTCCCGATTTCGTGGGTAGAGTGGCTTCCCTTAGTTAATTACAAACATAAATGCATATTTGAAATAAATAATAGATCTTAGGGTATGGCATGAATCCTAGGACCTGAAAACTAGATTGAATGATAGATCCTAGGGTATGACATGAATCTTAGGACTAAAAAAACTGGAACATATGTCTTGAATGCTTGCATTGCAGTCTTGGATGAGTAAACAGAATAATGATAATTGCCTGTAATTGGATAACAGTTGCCTGTGAAATGTAGAGTACTATTGCTAGTAACTGTTACATGTAATTCACGTTGTTTGGAAACTAAATTCGAGCTGCTTGTATATAAATTGGAAAAGGAAAGATTAAATGTTGGAAACACGTGCTATATGCGAATAAAACTGAAATGATGAAACCTAGTATGGCATGGCCTGAGAAACATGAGCACGAATCCTATAGGGAAATTATTAGTAGAACTCCTGGAAATAAATAGAATGGAACTGGAAAAGTGAATGTGAAAGTGGGTTGTCTCTTGGGTACATGGTACCAAGGGAAGCATATGTTACCTTTTAGTACAGAGCGGAGCCAGCCGCCCTAGGGACCCGAGGTTAGGTCTTGCCACTTTGTACCGACTTTTGGCCCTCGCGTACACCGTACCGAGGAGAGCTACTAGTGTAGGGAGGGAGCTAGCCACCCCACGGGCCTCGGGGTTTAGCTAGCCATCCTACATTGACTTGTTAGGCCCCCTGGGCAAACTAGGGTAGTCAGGCGAGGGTGCGCGGACTGTGGAGGGGCAAGACCCCTGTTTGGTTACTGTGGAGGGGTTGGACATCTGTTACTGAGAGGGCTCAGCCCTATACTGGTTCCGTGCTGTGCTTTGGGTGCACCCATTAATGGAAACGACTAACCGCGTGCCAGTGCGGGGTAGCTACCCGTGCGTTTATCGTACGTGCCGTAGTCACCGTTACGCCTGTCAGCGACCTTAGGGTGGTTGACTGAGGGTAGGACCACCACGGGGGACTCTCCCGGCCAGGAGAGCACCACATGCTACTACTTTTCGGAAAAGACTGCAATCAAGATCGTTTCCACGAGGAACATTCGAGATCAAGAGGACCTGAGAAATAAATCAAGAAAGAGTAAATAGAGAAATAAAGAAAGAAAGAAAGAAAAAACAACAGCTACTTGTCCACCTTTACTGTTTTTCTTAGCTAGCTGGTTGCCACTCTACTCAATATTTCGCTGACGCGTCATATTTGTCACCTTTTTCAGGATAAGGTGTTGAGCAGCCAAAGCCTACCACTGCGGAGGGTGCTGGGACTAGTAGAGCTTAGTAGTTGTACTTTCGTTGTACCCATTTTTCTGTTGTAGTGAGTATTTCTGTTACACTTTGTACTCTTTTATTGTAAATTTCATATTTCTGTACCTCTTCTTAATTCTCCACTGTTGTGGTGGTATGTACTGTAGTAGTTCTTTTCTTTACTGCTGTATTTTTGTTGCTGTTACTTACTTGAATGGTGAATATGATTTATTTTACTGCTTTTTGGTTACTTTTTCGTTGGACGACAGGTCTTGGGATCAGTTGAGTCAGTCCGATTCTCGTGTCCTGTAGGGATTCGGGAACCGGGTCGTAACAAAAATTGGTACTTTATCTATTTTAGTATTTTAGTTTTTTGGGAATTAAGTTGCTTTTTATAAAAGATAAAATCTTTCCAAATGAGAAAAGATTTTATCTCTTTACCAAAGAAAGGTTTTACCTCTTTCTTTGTTGGGATATGTACTCTCTATAAATGGAGAGCTTCCCATTTGTTTTCCTTTGAGCAACAGAAGAATATTTTCCAATCAACAAAGCTCCTCTCCTCTATCTACTTCTTCCTACTATTGCAGCCAATCATTTAGAAGGCAATAAGCCTCTCTATCTGTTTGCATCAGGACTCAATCGGTCCTTGGCTCTTTGCAAGTTGGTCCACAGCAGGATCGACTCATCTTTCAGCCTTAGAAGATCGATCTACACATAGTAGATCAGTTCTAGCCACTAAGATCGATCTGCCTCAAGCAGATCCTGTTGCTGCCTCCTCTCTGGACGTGCCTGATCTGAGGCAGACCTTGTCACTACCTCCTTCTTAGATGTGCCTGATCACCCAGATTAGACGTCTGGTGGACCGTCTAGACATCCTAAACATAGCGACTTCTTGTTGCTACATGTGCATAGGAGGCTACACTCCGCTTCAGCCACCTAAAATCTCTAGACCATCCTTGGTGATTTCGAGAGTGTTTTATTGATCTTTTATTCCTTAGCCTTGAGAGCACCAATTAAAGTGACGTTACCATCATAATGGGAACATGACTGACATCAATCAGCATAATCAATGTTTGACACATTTGCCCCCAAAAGTGTTAGTTGTGAATTGATGCTTTGCAAGTTATTGTCCATGTTAATGCACATCTTGAATGAATTGACACATGGATCCATATCAAGCATCCTTAAGAGGAGAACCCTAATTCTAGTAATCAAAGGTCTCTAGATCTACATTTGGTGGCCATTAACATGTAGCCACAATCTATGTATTAAACCTCTATTCATCCCACTTTCGTGAATTCTTACTTTTCTTTCAACTTTCTTTGAAGGCTTTGCTTTTTCTATAACACTTATTATTGCCATATCTACTTCTAATGCAAAAATAGCAACAAGTGCTCACCTTTACCTTTGATTTGCCTTGCTATGTTTAGCCCACCCTTCTTTTTACTTGCCCTTCACAATTGGTGCTTTTGACCTTCATCTATGTTCAAGATTTGTATTAGCTCTTTGTCCATCAACTCCCTTTAGGAATGGGATGGATCTTATGTCCTTCATGTAACATAAACTTTGGTCTCTATGAAATGCTTATGCAAAAACGTTAAAGAACATAGCAACAATAAGGCTCCATCCTAATAATTCATCTCCTTACCCACATTTACACTATCAATATCAAGAGTATGGAAGCATTGTAGATGAGATTCACTTAAGGTACTTTTTATCATGTGCAGTATGAATAACCAATTAGTTGGATGTAGGGAATTTCGAGAAAAAAAAAAAAAGTTGGATGTAGGGCAGTTTGTAATATTGTTCATTACAAAAAGCAACTTCAACTCCAATGATAGTTTTATAGCATTATGATGCTTTATTTGAAAGGTAAATGCCTTAGATTATGAACAATGTGAGATTATGGACAATGTGATGGTCCCATTAGATATGTTCTGTATGCCTTGTCTTCAGTCCCATCTCGGCTATTGTGGAATGCCTAGAGATGAGGGAGGACTATAAATAAGAGGTTATGCAACCATTTGTTTCTTGGAGAAAAAATGAAAGAATATTTGTCATCAAGACTTCTCCCGTGATTTTTCACTTCTCTTCATGAGAGGAGTTTTCTACGTAATCCAAGTTTTCTCTACGATATTCTCGATATCATTATTCGATTTATTCTACTTTTTATTTTGTGAGGATTTGTGCACTAATGTGGCGTGGAGACTTCCATGTGGAGAGAAAACACAGCAACAAGCTGCTGTAGTTGGTGTTGGTGCATGCCAAACAAAGAGAGAGGAGAGAGTGCAGCCAACGGTCACAAAGAGAAGAGAGGAGAGAGAGGGAGCTGTTTATTTAGTAGAGAATAATGCATTCAACTCAAAGAAAGTTACATAGGTTCTCTCTATATATAGAGAGCAAATCCTAATATCTAAAATAGAAAACAAATCTAATCAAATCTCTAAAATCAGGAAATAACTCCCCTTAGCAACTTGACTAAAAGACACAACAATACGAAAAGTAGATAACTTAGACTCTAAGCAAAACCCAACCAAGACCCTTAGAGCTGGCACCCCTTGGGTGCTCACTGGACCTGCCACGTGACCTGACATATCTACCAAGTGGCCTATTATTCCTCACATATTTCAATAGTTTTAGCATTGCTGGTTTCATGGCTATCCAATAATATTTTGGTCTCTTAAGTTTTCTACACCAAAAATCCAACTTTAACCAAACTTTGTCATCATTGTTGGCAAGTATGCAATGAGTGCAAAACTAGGATCCAGTAGCAAAAAATGTTATAAAATATAAACAAGAGAAAACATAACAAGATATCAAAACATGGATAATAAAGAACACTTAGATTTACGTGAAAACCCTACTCACGAAGAGTGGGGAGAAAGCCATTGGAGAATGGCCCGATAGGGCTAGATAGTTCTGTTCTTCTCAAGAAACAAATAAGGGGTACAATGCCTATTTATAAGCTTCCACACAAATCACACTTTTTCGTTCTACTATGTAGGACAAAATGTAACCCACTAGAACCCTTCTTTCAGCACTCCCCCTCAAGCTAGATCATGAAATGCTCAACTTGTACAAAAGAAATCCTCATTTTACATAGTAGAACACAACACACAACTCAAATGATGTTGTTAGGTCACTGCTTCCAAGCATCTTGTGCCGTTAGCTTCCTTGCATCATTTGCCAAATCACTACTCCTACGCATCCTATGTTGCCGACTACTTTGCACTGTTGTTTTTGCTTATAGGTGGGTGTAGGTCAAAGTCCAGAGAAGAATCACTGAAGTTGGTGCTGGTGCTTGTAACCTTCATTTTGAAGACTCTAAGTCTCGTATGGGGTATACTTAGGTTCTCACACTTCCCCTTTCTACCATACTCGTATGGGAGAAGAAAATAACATATAGAAGAAATAAAATAGAGAAGTGCTTCTCCCCCTCTTCTCTTTAGCATCGTCAGCATTCATTTTTTTTTCCTTTTATCTCCTTTTTTTATTGTTTTCTTTTTTTCAATTTTTTTTCTTCTATTCTCCTTTTTCTAATTTTTTTTGTTCCTTTTCATTCATGCCTTTTCTTCTCCTCTGTAATACAAAAAAAAACCAGAAAACATATCAAATGTTAATCCTGACAAAAGCTTAAAAGTAAAAAAATCCTAAAATACCTTCCTTTTAAAGAGTTAAAAAGAACCCAAAATTAGAGCCATCTACGCCGCCACTACTACGTTCTTCTCAACCGCAGTGTAGGCTTTGTCTTCTTCATCACCACCATCATTGGTGATGAAGATGTCGCCTAAATCTTTACATGAGCCCATCACATATGAGGTCATGCTTGATTAACGCCTACAGTGTCCTCTTCTTTGGCTTCTTCACTACATGTGTGATCGCCTCGCATGTGCAACTCTTTGATTAGATGCCTGCATCCTAGCGACAGTGCCATTACCATCTTTGTCATTGCCATCTCCAACTCCTACAATGCCTCCTCAGACCAACACCTGAGCCAACGACGTCACCTGAGGTTAGCACCGCCCCAATAGCATTGCTTGAAACAAAGGCGTCGCCTTGACAATTTCTGAGGCATCGACCTCTCCTTTTCTCCTTCCTTTTTGCAGCGTCAACCGCATGTGGAGCCTCGATTAGTGCACTGTCACCCTCATCTTCTTCGTCGTCAATCTTGTGATCCTCCTTTGACTTCTTTAGCTCTGCTCACACTTGCTTTTCTTCTTTGTGATCTTGCATAATGTCTCGATTCATAATAGTAGGCGATGCCCCAAATTCTTGCGATTGTTACAGAAGTAGGATGTATGCCTCTTCTCCTTCTACTCAACTCCACTTCTTCTTCTGAACAATGATAAAATAAACTCTAGAACAAATGATATAAAATGTCTTAAATGATAAACAGGATACAATCCAAGATTGAACTGCTCTAATACCATATTATAAAATATAAACAAGTGAAAACATAACAAGATATCAAATCATGAATAATAATAACACTTAGATTTACGTGGGAACCTCACTCATGGAGAGCAGAAAGAAAATCATGGGAGAAGGTCCCGATAGGGCTAGATAGTTTTATTTTTCTCAAGAAATAAATGGGGGTACACTGCTTATTTATAAGCTCCTACACACCATCTTTTTCTTCACTCCACTATGTGGTACTAGATATACCACTACAACACCCCCCATCTCTCAAAATCCAACTTTAATCAAACTTTGTCATCATTACTGGCAAGTATGCAACAAGTGCAAAACTATGATCCACCATAAGAAAACAATAGCAAATCACACAATCAAATACACATGAAACAAGAACGCTTGTTTAAGGACCCACATGACATAGAAGAATACATAAAATTCTTTTAAAGATGAAAAATAAAAACTAAAGATAGAAGAAGTAAGTCAATTGTATGAATCGCAAAATTACAATGGAGTTACTAACATACATATGAACGTTGAGATGCATTCTCAAAAGGGAATTCCAATAGTCTTGAGATTTCTAGATCTCAAGCTTATAAAGTCTTCGTAGAAAATTGGATTTAAGTAATAGAGTCCCTAAATAAATATAATTGGATTTGTGAGAAGAAAGATGAAATATTTACCATTATTCCATTTCTCTGGTACCACAATTCCCTCTATACAAAGGCAATCACATAACCCAAATAAAAAAGTAACAAAAAAGGAAAATAAGGATATTTTCAAAAAAGGGTCCTTTTCAAAAAGGAAAGATAAGGTGGGGAAGGTCCTTTTCGAGGAGAAAAACAGGGTAAAGAAAAGGGAAAATAAGGTGGCAATGTTATTTCCATTAAGCAAATTAAAAAGTCATTATGAGAAATGAGATTACAATTGCAAATATTCTTTATTCTAACATCCACCCTTGGACTCAAGACGGTGAAAGCCAACTTACACTTGCAACTTTATAGACACTAGTGCAAGTTTAATAGTGTGACTCAGAAGCCACACGTAATGGTAATGCAATACAGTAGCCACACAATAGAGGAAGATGGTGTAGCTTTGTAGGCTATATAGAGGACAAATGGTGCAATCTAGTAATTATGCAATGACAAAGATGGTGCAACGCGGTAACCATATAATGGAGCATAAGCTACATAACATAGCATATGAAAATTTTATATTATTTGATAAACTCACAAAAAGTAGATGATATTAATTTAAATTCGGGTTATTTTATCACCTAAGTGGTAGAGAAGATGCTGGAGGTTGAGATAATGCTAAGGTGGTGCAATGGTCAAAAAGATTAAGGAGATGGTGGAGGAGATTCGGATACCATACGATAGGGATTGGGTTTCAATCCTCTCGTTTCACTAAATCAACATCGGTCCATGGTCAAATCGAAACCACAGACCCATGAGAAGGGTTCAAATACCGCTCATGAAGACGCCATCAAGTACAAACATCAAAGAGTTCAAACACCAAATGGTTTAGATCTTACAGGGTTCGACAAGATAGCAGAATAGGCAACACAAAAGACACGGACTCATTGGGGGAAAGGACACTCATTACGCCTATGAGAGGATTGTTGATGCTCACTTCATCAATGAGAGGATTATGCGAATGGATGTAGTAATCCCTTACATGACGCAACTATAATGATTTAAAAACCCATATTAAAGGCTCAATTAAAATGTTCAGCGCTAATTTTCTACCTTGTGGGAGGTCAATGGTTGAGTATCAAAGGCCTACCAAAGTCTTAAGGAAAATGCATGTGAACAAATCTAGTCGCACTCGATCTCCATTAAATTTTGTGCAATCTCTACACTCTTACCATAATTGGAAGAGACATAGCATCCATTATTATGAGGTAAACTCGGAAATTTCCTTTTGTATTGTTCATCTTTCCATTCTAAAATGATCATTTCTAAGGATCATTTGGTATTTTCGAAATTCTTAGGAGTCTTAGTGTAATTTTCATCCCATTAGATTTTTGTTGCATATGTGCGGGGAAAAAAGGAAAACTTGCGGGGACGTTCCTGCAATTCTTCCATCCTCATTCCCACCGCACGTCACCCCCTCACCTCACCTCTCATGCACACACACTATCCCCTACCGTACATGACACCACCCCCATTCCCTCCCCCTCACACCATGCCGCTCCCCATACTTCCCACCTCCTTATAACCCCCCCTCCTCCATTCGTTCCCACACCATCGCAGCTGAGCGGGAGCGAGGGAGAGAGCGAAAAGCAGAGGAGATAGGAGGGCGTGGGAGGGAGTCGGAGGGCGGAACGCTGTGAGAAGAGACGGGGAGGTGCTGCAGTTGCTGTAACTTCTACGGCAAGGAGGAGCTCGCAAACGATTTTACGGAATCATTTTTCCGTAGAATCAGACGTCTAGAGAGATCGCCAGACGTCTGGTCGGACGTCCGAAGGTAATCCCAGACGTCTGATAGCACGTGATTTTTGATTATTTCTTTTCCTGTTGAGTTCTGACCGTACATACGTAAGTTAGAGGTTGGGGAAGCGCGTCAGAGAGAGGACTGAGGTAGTTTCAGACGTCTGGGAGTGTTGACAGACGTCTGAAGGCACCCTCAGACATCTACATGGAGTTCCAGACATCTGAAAGAGGCGTCCCAAGCAAGGTGATTTTCTGAGTTCGTTTAAGACTTCTGATTTTGATCAGGATTGTGTTTTTGGGCTCATTCAGGGTCCAAACGGAGTCGGATTTCTGCAAACGAAACCTTGTTGGTTTTTGTTCGAGTTTCTCTACATAATGATATATTGTCTTTGCCGTTTTGAGCTCATTTAACCTGTTAATTTATGTCATAGGTCTCCAGTCAATTGAGTATATGGGACATGAGGAGACATTGAGAGCTACGGTACGAGCCCTCATTCCACCCGGTTACCCTAGTAGAGTGGTTTTTACCTTAATCTCAGAATTAATAGTTAAATTGCACGCATAGAATTAACTGAGCCTAGGTCGTGAGATGAACCCTAGGACTGAAAAGAGATAAATGCATGCTACATTAGAATATATTCGATCGAACCTTAGGATTGTGAAATGAATCCTAGGGCTGGAAGAAATGTATGTATAGTTGATGAATGATCAAGTTACCGTGATGCTTCCTGAAAAGAAATAAACCATGAGCTAGCTGTACTACCTATAACGAACTACGTCATAAATGGAAATGCATGCTTGTATTGAATAATAGATGGTGAAATTTGAGTTGCTTGTTTTACATATACGAACTAGATATGGAAATGAGAAAGTCCATGTATGAACCCTACGGGGAATTTAGAAAGAAACTAGGAATATTGTAGTACGGAAAACCAGATGATTTTGGAACATGTCGCCTACGAGTGGCTGTACGAACTTGGTTAAGGGAAGTAAGCTGGCCCTTGTGTACGTGATACCGAGGAGAGCAACTATCTCTTTAAAGTAGAGGGGAGCTAGTCGCCCCTTGAGTTTAGACCCGTGGTTAGGAATGGCCACTCTATGACGACTCCTGTTTGGCCCTCGCGTACGTGATATCGAGGTGAGCTATTTAGTGTAGGGGGAGTTAGCAGCCCCATGGGACCCAGGGTTAGGACTGGCCACCCTACACTGACTCTTGTTAGGTTCGCAGGGCAAACCGGGATAGTAGGACGAGGGTAGGTAGACTGTAAGGGGAGAGAGCCCTATTCTGAGAGGGTAAGGTCCTGTGCTGTTTTGTGTTATACGTTTGGGCGTACCCATTAGCGAAAATGACTGACTGCGTGCCAGTGTAGGGTAGTTACCCGTGAGCTTATCACGCGTGTCGTAGTTATCACTACATCGTGACTGTGACCTCGGGATAGTAGACAGGGTGTAGGACTACCACGTGAGACTATCCCAACCAGGAGAGTGTCACGTGTACATCCTGCATCATGGGAAAACTGCAAGCAAGATCATTCCCTTAGAGAACAAGAAGATTGAGCAATGTCTTGGAATCTGATTAGAGTACTCGGATCAGAAATATGTAACAAGATAATTAGAAATGGATGATAATAAGTAACAAAGAATTGTATGTTTTTAGCTGCTTGCTTAAATTATACTACATAATTTAGCCACCACTCTACTCAGCGTTAGCTGACTACAGATTTTATAACCTTGTTCAGGTCAGGGATTCAAGCAGCCAGAGCCACTGGCTGCTAAGAGCACTGGGCCCAGTTGAGCCTAGCTCTAGCTTCCTTCTGTTTCTCTTACAGAGAATTTTGTGGTAGTGAGTACCTGTAGCTCAGTTATATTTAGTTATATTTCTACCAGTTTCAGTTGTGATGGCTATGTTTTGTACTCGTACTTCTCATTGATGGCCTATAATATTATTTTGATTGCTTTTTTTTCTTTACTGTTAGTTTTATATTTTCTGTTTAGTTATATTACTCGTGTAGTTGTGGAATGAGCATGTACTCGGTTATTTCTTGTTGGATAACTGGATCTTAGAATTCGTCGAGGTAAGTCATTTTTAGGTTCTATAGAGACTCGAAAGTGAATCGCAACACATTCTGATGCCAACCCTAACCGAAATAGGTTCTCTTTTGATGGTGGATCATGCATAAACTCAAGCTCCATGTTTCCTTAGACCAATTGTCATGTGAGTAAAAAAATGATGAAATATTTGCCTTTATTATATTTTCTGTAGTACCACGTTCTCCTAGAAAATAACAAAAAAAAAAGGGTTAACAAAGATGGCAGTACTATTACTATTGAATAAATTAAAAAGCAATTATGTAAAAAGAAGCCTCGAAACTTTTTTTTTCAAAGAGGCTTCTTATGCACATTCTTAGTCCAAAATACAATCGGACGGGTGGAAGTTGGCCTGATAGAAATTAGAGACGTTTACGTTTACAACCAAGAAATGTCTACATGCGTGTATCCTTGTGACTATCGATTTCGTAGTGATGTATAAATGCAGCTAATTGACGTCGATTTCCCCCCACCACCCCCCCACCCAACATGCCATCCGTATATTCATCCTGTATCCAATCATGTAACCCCGAGGAATCACGTCAAAGCCAAGCAGTTCTTTTGTACAGCAAAAGCTTACCGTTTTTCGTGTCTTCCATACCTTGTCTTCTCCCTGTTATGGCCTTGGTACACCTTTTTATTTTTATCTCAAGTTCCTATTCCAACCAAGCATGCCTAAACCGTACGGAAAAACAAAGATGACAGAATCCGGGATCACCGAACCGTTGCCCATTCGTTAATTCTAATCAACTGATTAAGGCCAAACAAAGATCATAGGGGTAGTTTATGGAGTAAACAACTCCCTTTTTTATTTTTGGTCTGGGTTATCTCTTGTTTATATTGGAAGATGATCTAATCTACCTTTGGCTTTTTATCCCAGGTTATCTTATTATAATAGTGGTTGAAATAACCCACATTCTAACATATATTTGAAACTCTCCCCACTCTTTTCTTCTCTCACGATATTTTTCTGTAGTTACCCCTCTCCTAATGTAAATTAATATAAATATAAAAAAAATAATTTCAATTAACTTTCCTATCATTCTAAGAGTAAAAATTTTTTTATCAACTTATCCTCCGTCCTAACCCCCAAATCTAACAAAATAACTCCTTTTACATTGTAGATTAACTTCCATTTTTATTCTCGATTAAGTAAATACAAACATAAGTTAACCTCCATTTAAAAGTAAGTAAAAATAGGACTTAACCTCAGTTGAAACTCAGCTAATCTATCTAACCTGCATCGTAACGAGACCTTGGAAACCTATTTGAACCCCCTCTCGGAATGATGATGATACTAATTAATCAAACTATACATGAATATAGACTTACTGACTAATTTAATTAATTTAGGGAGAATGGTGATATTGAGGAGGATTTTAAAGAAGGTTAAAACGGAAAAGGTTAATACTCAAAAGGTACAAAAAAAGCACATGGTATTGGTTTGATGAAAACAACTGACCATATCTATAAGTGATTTTGAAATTATAAATTATATTTGAAATGCATTTGATTATTTATGACACTATTTTTGAAAGTTACTGTTTCACATTAATATCCACTTGTATTATAACTTCTTTTTCTATTATAGCAAAGTTATATTACAAGTTATAGTTATGTTATATATTAATAGAATACAAGTTTTTTGTTTTCATAACAAGAAATTGTATTATAAGTGAAATAATATTTGTAATATAAGTTGCATTCTCCCTTAAATTAAATATCTTTCCTTTGAAATATGATGAAATTGTATTACTTTCTCATATGTATTTTGTAATCTTTTCTTTAAATTAAATATTTTCGGTGATTTTTAGTTTCAAATTAAATATTATCGATGATTTTTTTTTCTCAACTAATTAGTATTGGCATTTTTTAAAATATTATCAAATATCATCGGTGATTTATAATTTTAAATAAAATATTATTGATAATATTTACATCAAAATTAAATAATACCCGTGATTTTTGAAATTTCTTCGGTGACTTTCAACTCTAACATTGCATTTTGCATCTTACCTTTGCATTGTAATTTGCATTGCAATTATCATCATATAAATGATGTAATACTTGTAATATAAGTTACTTTCTCATTTTTAATGCATGTCCTTGAACTTTTGTTACAAGAAGATGCTTGTAATATATGTTCATTGACGTGTATCACAAGTAATTCTTACTTGTAATGCAAGGTTTCTGCATGTAAAAACTTGCAAAGAAAACATTCAAGTTATGGGAATATGTTTCTTATATTGTAATATAATTTGTAATCTTTTCTTTTTTTGAACACTCGGTCATTCTTATTTGGTTGTATTACGTGAGATTATAATAAATTATTTTAAGACATATTTTAATTATTGAGTGTCGTCTATTTTGATATGAAGTATTTAATTTTTTCTCTCTCCTACCAAATTATTGGAATTGTTATTTTGATAGATATAGTTGAGAGCTATAGTTGGTGAAGTTTGATTTGCCGCATCATGTTCTGTACCACCATTTTAAATAAGGTGATATCAATGATTGTCGTGAGAAGAAGATTCAGTGATACACATTAACTACTTAAATGAAATTTTTTAAGCATAACGCTCACGAAATAGGCCCAGTTAGGATATAATCTAAATGTTAAACAAGGATGGGTAAATAAAAAAGAAGGGATGACTAAGCATAGGAATGTGAAATTAAGCAACATTCTGATGTTGAACATATTAATAATGGGCTACGCAATTACACAGCAACCTAAAGTGATGAAATGGGTTGTTGCCTAAACGATTGCGACACAGCCGAGGGTAGTTAAAAACTGCAGTTCATTAACATGATCACGTATTTTTTGTTTGTTTATTTCTATTAGTTATTAATTCTTAAATTCTATTCTTCATTAATATAGTAATTGTTGAAGAATTATGCAACACAAAGAAAGGAAGGTGACTCAAGAGACCGTGCACCGCACGCACAATGTGCGCATAGAGTAACGAGGAGTTCTTCCCACTTGGCGGGTTGCCAGGGCCAGATAAGATGCTGAGTTTCCCTCCTCCAGAGCTGCCGACTCAGGCATGGGTACGAGCTAGAGTGAACGGAATACCAGGTTTCCTCTTTAATAGAATGCTAAGTACGTCAATTTGAGCAGCATGGAGGGAAAGGAACACGACGATGCATGGCAGTGTTTGCTGCCATGTTGATGCTGTTGTCAGAAAGGTTGTGAACATGTGAGGGATACGCAGAAATAACGGTTGGAGTGGTGTAATGTGGGGAGGGTGCGGTTATACTGGGTGGTTTATATCGTGTAAATTAACCGATTGGCGTTTTGAGAAACCACTCACCCCATTTTACTTCAAAAAGAACGAGTTCCTCTTATTTGGCCAAATAAATAATTTGACATAACATCAAGAACAATGAAAGTTAAATAACGATGATGACGTTAGATATATCCTGTTAATATTTCTAAGGTCAGGATAGCAATATTATGTTGTATGATAACTTAACATATGGATTACTATATGTATTTATATATAGATATAATCATTTAATATATGGATTATGGATTGTTAGAATATCCATTTGCATGAAAGTGATCATTCAAGTTATAAAGTTTAGGTATAAAATACAAAAGGGTAGTGTGGTTAAGATAATAAATGTGTAGAAACTTATTTGTGAATTATATTTTTTTATGGATAGAAATACAATTCACCTATACAACAATTAGCATGACTAATTGTTAAATTAAGAATCACACCCACAATTGTTAAGATCCGTGACATCAAAATACTTTAAGACGTCTGCGAGTTGGTTCAGACGTCTAGTCAGACGTCTGGACACCTTCCTAGAAGCCTGGAAATAAATTTTTACATGCGTACGATCGTGAGTTTGCACGCGGCACGCGTGCAGACTGCACCCCACCCGCCCTCTTCTCTTTCTTCCTCCCCTCGCCGACTTGCAAAATTGGCCCCCCCGTGCTTACAAATACTCTCCCCTCTCCCTCGCTCACCACTCCATCCGTCTCCTCCCTCTAGCGCGAGAGTGAGAGCGAGCAGCAGCTGCAGCCGAGTGCAGCGGCGGAGAGGAGAGGAGCAGCGGGAGGGAAGAGAAGAGAGCGCATGAGTCGTGAGAGAGAGAGCTCGCTGGAGCAGTTTGAGGCCGGTCGACGTGCGCGCAGAGGAGTGTTGTGCTAGGGAGGTTTCCCCTGGTGCTGCTGCAGCTCAAGCAGCGGGCATACGAACGCAGCATGGTCGCACGCAGTGGGAAGAAGATGAAAGAGGTTTTGATTCTGGGAATTTTTCCCAGAATCAGACGTCTGGACCTACATCCAGACGACGTGGACGACGTCTGGAAGAAGTTCCAAATGACTGAGAGGTACGTACTGTGCCTATACCTTCCTTTTTGCGGATACGGCCATGTAGGTTGTTCCGCCGAAACTCTGTAGCGTGTTGTGTTGAGAGATTTTGCGTGCGTGTGCAAGATTTGCTTCGGGAAGGCACGGGAGATGCCCTCCCACGCGGTTCAGACGTCTGGGCGAGTCACCAGACGGCAGAGAGAGTCTCCAAACGTCCAGAGAGGTGGTCGGACGTTTGGAACTAGGTCCATACGGTTCAGCAGGATCTCTAGATGTCTAAGGAGCAGCACAAAATGAGGTATGGATTTGAACTCCTTTTAAGACGTTTGGAAGATGTTCCAGACGTCTGATTTGGGTCAAAATTGTCATTTTTGACCCGTTTAGGATCCGTTCGAGATCCGATTTTCGCGTTTTAGATTTCGTTCTTTTTCGTATAAGTTCCTCTACTTGTTGGAATGCTTTTATCATGTTCTGAGTGGTTTCTTGTGGTTGATCTTTGTGTTAGGACCACGTTCTATTGCGGATGTGGGGGTTGCAGAGGCATGTGGACCTGCCGATCACGTTCCCATTACTCTCGATTTTGCAGGTAGAGTAGCTACCATTAGTTAATTACATACATAAATGCATATATGAAATAAATGATAGATCTTAGGGTATAGCATGAATCCTAGGACCAGAAAAACTAGATTGAATGATAGATCCTAGGGTATGACATGAATCCTAGGATCAGAAAAACTAGATTGAATGATAAATCCTAGGGTATGGCATGAATTCTTGGACCTGAAAACTAGATTGAATGATAGATCCTAGGATATGGCATGAATCCTAGGACTAGAAACACTGGAACGATTGTATTAAATGCCTGAAATGTAGTCTTGAAATGAGTAGATGGAATAATAATTGCCTGTAATTGGATAACAGCTGCTTGTGAAATGTAGAGTACTGTTGTTAGTAGCTACTACATGTAATTTCTGTTTGTTGAAATTAAATACGAGCTACTTGTATATAAATTGGAAAAGAAAGATTGAATGTTGGAAACACCTGCTATATACGAATAAACCTGAATGATGAAACCTAGTATGGCTTGGCTTGAGGAAACATGAGCACGAACCCTACGAGGAATTAGGAGTAGAGCTCCTAGAAATAAATAGAATGGAACTGGAAAAGTGAATGGGAAAGTGTGTTGTCTCTTGGGTACGTGGTACCAAAGAGAGCACATATTATCTCTTAGTGTAGAGGGGAGCTTGTCGCCCTCAGGTCGAGACCAGGGTTAGTTTGGCCACTTTGCACCGACTTTCTGGCCCTTGCGTACACAGTACCGGGGAGAGCTGCTGGTGTAGGGAGAGAGCTAGCCACCCCACGGTGCCCGGGGTTCAGCTAGCCATCCTACACCGACTTGTTAGGTCCACTGGGCAAACCAAGGTAGTCAGGCGAGGGTGCGCAGACTACGGAGGGGCAAGTCGCTTGTTTGGTTACTGTGGAGGGGCCAGACCCCTATTACTAAGAGGGCTCTTCCCTATACTGGTTCCGTGCTGTGCTTTGGGCGCACCCGTTAACGGAAACGATTGACTGCGTGCCAGTGCGGGGTACCTTCATATGTGTTTATCCCGCGTGCCGTAGTCACCGTTACGTCTGTCAGCGACCTTGGGGTGGTTGACTGAGGGTGGGACCACCACGGGAGACTCTCTCGGCCAGGAGAGCACCACGTGCTACTTCTACTCTTCGGAAAAGACTGCAATCAAGATCGTTCCCACGAGGAACAGTCGAGATCAAGAAAAAGACCGGATATATAAACCAAGTGATGAAAGAAAGAATAATTAGTTAAATAAAGAAAGAAATTGAAAACAACAGCTACCTGTCCACCTTTACTGTTTCTCTTAGTTAGCTGGTTGCCACTCTACTTAGCGTTTTGCTGATGTGTCGTACTTACCACCTTTTTCAGGTCCAGGTGTTGAGCAGCCAGAGCCTACGGCTGCGGAGGGTGTTAGGCCTAGTAGAGCCCAGTAGTTGTACTTTTGTTGTACCTGTTTTCTGTAGTAGTGAGTATTTTATTACACCTTTGTACTCTTTTATTGTAAACTTCATATTTCTGTACTTGTTTTTAATTCTATACTATTGTGGTGGTGCGTACTGTAGTATATTTCTTTACTGCTGTACTTTTGTTAGTTTTAGTTGCTTGCATGGTGAATGTGGTTTATTTTATTGCTTTTTGGTTACTTTCTCGCTAGACGACTTGGTCTTGGGATCAGTCGAGTCGGTCTGATTCTCATGTCTCGTAGGGATTCGGGAATCGAGTCGTAACAACAATCTAGGGGATTCACTCCCATTGTGATCCAAGAGGAGAGAGAGTCGGTCCGATTCTCGTGTCTCGTAGGGATTTGGGAATCGGATCGTAACAACAATCTAGGGGATTCACTCCCATTGTGATCCAAGAGGAGAGAGAGTGATAGAACGACAAGAAAGAGAGGACTCTTTCTCAGACGGTTCTCAATCAACTTCGTGGTCATGGGATTTCTTGGAAGCACCATTTGCAACCACTTTTTCTTTGTCTTCAAGATGAACATAGGTATTTTTATCCCCTGCAAGTAGAGGCATGTATACATATATAATTATACATGTCTATGAGAATAAGGTGATGTAGCTCATTTGTATGTTGGTATATATTGTTTATTTCATTATCAATATATTATCATTGTGTTTAAATAGTCTTTGTCCGTTAGTCATGAGATTTGCATAAACTAGGGTAATATGTAGATGTTTCATCTTTTCTAAAAACTCTGAAACTTTTTCATAACTGGTACGAATACATCAATATTTGTGCATTATAGGTGTGGCTCCAGATCTCAGGAACAAAGACTGTGGCCTACTAGTACCTGTACTCAACATGAGTATCGGTACATGTGAGTCACATGTTAGGTTTCAAACTCCTGATATCCATGATATGTGACTTGTGAATACCGGTACTAATGATGAGTACCGGTATATATAGGACACAGATTTGGTTAATGTGCTGAAGTGACCAAAATTTGTATGTTACTAGGATCGATACTAATCATTGGTACCGGTATATGTTGGTTAAAGGTTGAGGGACAATACTCAACAAGTACTGGTACTCATTGAGATCAATTAGGTTTTGGATTAATACCAGTATGTCATAGGTACTGGTATTGGTCATAAATACTAATACACCATGAGTACTGGACAAGTGTACAACTGAACTAGGATCCCAAAACTGTAAGCTATAAGTATCGATACTTGGCATCGGTACCGGTACAACTTGGATATGGGGATTGATCCTGTATGTCAGAGATGCTGGTATTGATTCATTAGTCTTAGTACTCAGAATAAGTTATATCGAGACTAGTGAACCAGTAGCGGTACTCATTTAGTATAAGTTCAATAGACATTGATTGTTATTCATGTCCATCCTAAGTTAGAACTAGACAATTTATGGATTAACCCCAACATACTAAACTTGCAATTTTTTTTGCAAGGGAGAAACTATTTCATTAACAACCTTCAATTTTACAAGGGAAATTTGGACATTCCCAGAACCCCTAAATGCCCCGCCTATGACAGTAAGGAGCAAACAAATGCGCAGGCTGCACTAGTGCTCTATCAACTTTCCAGAGGGAGAAACCATGATAATTTTGAAGAATACCTGAGCATCATTGCACCAGACTCTTTAGCTTCCAAGAAGGCTGTTGTAGGGCTTTGATTTGACTTACCGGGGTAATGGCATCTGATAATATAGCCACTTCCAATAAGCCATGGTGAATGGCCAGATTAAGGCCACAAAGAATTGCCCTTGTTTCCGCAGTAAGGCAGCAATTTGTAGGAACCAGAGTTGCGGTAGCAGATACCAAGTTCCTTTCACCATCTATATAAACTACCGCTACCACTGAAGCATTTTCTCCCACAACTGAATCAACCAAAATCTTCGACCCTCCTGAAATCTGATCATCCCCTTGCACACTAACTGAAGATTGAGAATGACATTGCTGCCAAGTGATATTAAAACCCTTCGATGAATCTACCATCCTCCACTTCATTTAAAGAATAAAACTTAGATATATTTAAAGCCCCATCTATTACTGTCATTGGATTAGGCCTATCTCCACTCATGACAACTTTACAACTATGGAGCCAGAAACGGTGCAAAACATAGAAAACCAGATTTCTTGGATAACTCCCTTCTTCAAATAAACATCTATTTGTTACCACAAAATCCCACCAACTGTCGAGACAATTTTCTATTCTCATCCCCCAAAAAAACCATATTGCCTATGCAAAAGAACATTCTATGATTAGGTATTTCCATGTCTCCTCTTCGTTATCGCAATATGGGCAGGACACTTCAAAGATTAGCATTCTTTTTGCAAGAGTATCCCTCAATGGCAGAGCTCCTACAATTGCTTGCCACAAAAATACTTTTCTTCTAGGAGCTAAATTTTGTATAGACCATAGTGTTTTACAATGACTTACCTCCCTTCGTCTAAGTAGCTCATTCAGTCCAGATTCTTTGAGTACAGATAGATACACTGATCTGACTATGAAATTTCCTTTCGGATGGGGCTTCCAAATCAATGCATCCGGACCCCGATGAATAGGTGTTTCAGCAATTGCTGAGCCAAAGGAGGCTGAAAGCTACCATTAACCATATCCTCATTCCAAGCTGAGCAATCCTCCTTAAGCAATTCAGCCACCAAGGACAATTGGAGAGCTGCCGAATTGTGTGGAATGAGAGTTCCTTCCCAATTTGCTAACCATTGATCACTCCAAATATTAACTTTCCTCCCATCTCGAACAAGCCAGAGAATATTTTTTGATAGAATGCCCTTGATCTGAAATCATACTAAACTTGCAGTTATCTGGGCAGTTTAACAGAGGTTTGGTCGTTTAGCCACTAAGTTTCCTGTTCACTCAAGGAAGTCGACCACTCAACTTGCAACTTGCAGAGGATATTCTAGTTGCACAAGGTTACGACAGCTGGATGGTAATATTTAAGTCGTAATTGCTAACCACCTGAAAATATTGTGGCAAAAAGTCAAAGTTAAATTTAAAAAATAAGCATATCAAAGTAAGCCTCGCAAGGAACTTTTGTCATCTCGCGCCAGCTTCTTATACTCTCCCTCACGTTGTAACATTATAGAGGAAAATGGACAAAAAAGTCGCTCGACTATCTCCTGGAATGCTTTCCTTCTTCCCTTCCCACTCCAGTTGCACATGCATTGCAACATCTATTAGGCATTATTTGTTTTCTAGGATTGCCCATTATATCCCTAATTTGAATTTTTTAATCCCATGATCTCAATCCCAGGCTTCAACTCGTTGCCCTACCCAAATTTCAAAGTAATTCGTCCCAACAAACACATTTACATTCCCCAAACTCTTGCTTTGACTCACTGACAAATCAAACAAGAGTTATCCTCTATCTCAAATTTATCACATAATCCCACCCCTAACAAAATATATCCCGTAAAAATGATTTCTCTCTTGCAAACAACACCTTAATCTCCTCCATCTTCCACCTTCCTTTGACAATGATGGGGATAAGTAGTGGCAACTAGAGAGAAAAAAACGTAACGGCAACTAGGGCGGAAGTGATGTTGGTGGTGGCAATGGATTATGGTGACGATGTTGGTCGTGGCACCGGTTGTGGTGACAGTGGTGGTAGAGGCTATGATGCCAAGGGTGATGGTGGCTTGGCAATGATAATGGTCGTACTAATGGAGATGGTGGGTAGTGCTGTGGTGAGGAAGATGATGGGGGGTAAAATTAAGACGGAGAAGGAAAAGTAACATTCAATTGTAGCATAATAGTTAAAATAACACGAAAACTATATAGCCAACGATAACAGGCAGCAATACAATAGCAAAAAGCTAAGTATATCATAATCTATCTTTTGTAAGAACAAATTTCTGGATGCCGTACCCATTTCCACTATTGTATAATAATCTTTTTAGGACTGCACATTGGTTTGATGTACTTTTTTTTTTTAGAACAACCATGATGAACATATGTTCATTTGATTCTGTATTGCAAGTCATGTTTTTAACTTTATATTATGGCACAAAAATAATAACATAAAAATGATTTTTGTGATATAATGCAAAAACATCACTAGCGTAGGGAAAGCAATTGAGGTAGTGAGATTTCTTCGAGTAGCTCACAGAGGAAGCTAACATGCTTTGTAGCAATCTTCTCTCCCTCCTCTTTATTATTAGAATTATAATGCAAATCATCATATATTAATATTAAAAAATTATACATTTTATATATATACATATACATTTAACATTACATTTACGATCTTTAATATGATCTAATTATATTGTTAGACCACTCACATCTCATAGGATATACGAATTCACACATAGAAATCATAAAGAAGTACAATTCCAATTCTGCGATGAGTAGAATTGTCATTTAGGTTTTGATGGTTATGGTGCTTGAAGGGGTGCGAGCGAAGTGGGCACGATTTTCTGCATCCCATCACAGAAAATATAAATAGGGTTCATAACAGAACCCAAGAGACACTCTTTTCAGTCTTCTTCCACTCTCACTCTCCGAACCCTTTGAAAGTACCACTACCATCGCCTCTCGTTAGAGATCCAACCCCACGGTTCCAAATGATTGCTGTGATCTCTACAACTCTCCCGTAACAATGGATTTAGGTATCCCTCCATCGACACTCTCGTTATCTTTGGTTATGGGGTTAATGATTAGATGATGTGATTGTTCTTGAGTTTTGTGTTCGATTCATTTTCAATCCCATCTTTAGTCAATCAACACGTACTAATGTTTGTTTTGTGGATTCATGTCAATATTGATCCCATGTTTGATTCCTAAAATGCCCATGTTCGATTAAAATCAAGTTTGGGATGTTATTGGGTGATTCACGATCCAGATTTCCGATGAGTACCGGTATTAGTTGGGTACGGGAATGCCATTAGGCGATCCTGGAACCCAATCTGTATCATACAGGTACCGATACTAAAGTTTAGTACTGGTACATAGAGGATATAGATTTTCACTCCAGACCCCTTTCTAGGATTGATGTAGTACATGTATATAAGGTCAGTACCGATACACATTACTTTGGATACCGGTACATGAGGTAGAGTACTGGTACTCATGAGGTACGATTTCTCAAAAGTGTACTCGATAAATACTGGTACTCAACAGCGGTACCGGTACTCATTAGGACCTGGAAAAATGGATTAGTGAAAATCCGTACTCATTAGGTACTGGTATTAATCTTAAGTACCGATACATAAGGAAATCAGTATGGTACTGGACTTTGGTATTGGTACCTGGTCCATCTAGTTGGTATCGATACCCATCCTCAATACAAGTACATATGTATTATCAAGAATGCATTATATTTTCATGAACCATTTGACATAAACATTAGTACTTGGTTTTAGTGTATTAAATATCATAACACATTTAGTAATTTTAGCCAAAGCAGATTATTTTATGTACTAATTTATTTGAAACATTAAAATGACAATGTACATTGTATTTCTATGTTGGGTGCTTAGCCCAAAGGTAACCACCTCTTGACTGAAAACATGTGTGCACATTTTACTGATAAATTTACCATTGAATTATTAGGATTCATGTGTGAAATGATCCTTTCCAAAGACCGTCCGGAGTTTTTCCGGAAAGGTAGGGGCGTGAGCGACATTCTAAACCCCTTGGGTTTAGGTGTGTGGGGCTTACGGGAAAAGAGGAAACTTCAAGGGGGGTCTCACACAAATTTTCCCTCCCCATCTCTCTTCCCACTCACACACCCACTCACACACTCACGGGTGTTCAGACCGTATCTAGATCAGTTTGTGGTGGTATTTATTGATGATGTGCTCATTTACTCGCGGGATCAGGTGCAGCATGGATAGTACTTGCGGATGGTTTTGGACACGTTGAGATGACGTAGGCTGTGTGCCAAATACAGCAAGTGCAAGTTTTGGTTGAGGCAGGTGACCTTCTTGGGTCATGTGATTTTAGGGGATGGCTTTGCTATGGATCCAGCTAAGGTAGAGGCAGTACTCAGGTGGGAGAGGCCACATACAATGATAGAGATCCGTAGTTTCTTGGGACTGGTAGGTTACTACTGGCGATTTATCAAGGGTTTCTCGCAGACTGCTCGTCCTATGACTCAGTTGACCCGGAAGGACGTGCCCTTTACTTGGACAGACACTTGTGAGGCGCGTTTCCAGGAGTTGAAGGAGAGGCTGACTTTGGCTCCTGTGCCTACCATCCTAGATAGCAGTGGCGATTTTGTGATCTATACGGACGCTTCGTTGCAGGGGTTAAGGGGCGTGCTCATGCAACGGGGTCACGTTGTCGCTTACGCTTCGCGGCAACTGAAGCCCCATGAGCATAACTACCATACCCATGACTTAGAGCTGGCAGCTGTTGTCTTTGCGCTTAAGACATGGAGGCACTACCTTTACGGTGAGACTTTTGAGATATTCACATATCATAAGAGCCTCAGGTATTTGTTTGATCAGAAGGAGCTTAACATGAGACAAAGACGTTGGTTAGAACTCCTGAAGGACTATGATTGCAGCATCTCCTACCATTCGGGGAAGGCCAACGTGATGGCTGACACCTTGAGTCGGAAGGCACCCGCCCACTTGACCCGCTTACAGGTACAGAGTTGGAGACTTATGGAAAAGTTAGGCAGTTGGCAACCCCTAAAGTTACAGGGGCATTGTGGGGCAGTGATAGTGACACGACAGACGAGACCAGAGCTGATAGACCGCATCATTACAGGACAGATGGTAGATCCGTATCTGTAGTTGTTACGAGACAGAGTACTGTTAGGGGACCTAGCAGACTTCTCCTTTACAGACGAGGTGCTACGCATGAGGGGACGTTTGTGCGTTCGTAGGGACGAGGAGTTGTTGAGAGAGCTCCTGATTGAGGCACATGGGTCCTAGTTCACCATACATCTCAGGAACACGAAGATGTACCATGATCTGAGACATGACTTTTGGTGGAGAGGGATGAAGCGGGATGTAGGTGAGTTTGTGCAGTAGTGTTTGGTGTGCCAGCAAGTGAAGGCTGAGCATCAGAGGCCTGCAGGACCGTTGTAGCCACTTCCTATGACAGAGTGGAAGTGGGAGAGCATCACCATGGACTTGGTGGTAGGCTTGCCCATTACCCAGCGAGGACACGACGCAGTCTGGGTGATTGTAGATAGATTGATGAAGACGGCGCGTTTCTTGCCAATTCGAGTCAACTTGGGACCTGCGCAGTTGGCAGAGAGGTATATTTGTGACGTGGTACGTCTATACGGATTTTCGAGGGAGATTATATTCGATCGGGATACGCGTTTTGAAGGTTTCCTACTAGGAGGGGTGACGTAATAATATGCGGAAAAAATATAAAGCAATCTCACAAAAATCAATCGCACAATGTACACAGGTATTTTTAGGTGGAAACCCAAACCGGGTGAAAACCACCACCTAACCCTCTCGAGTTAGGATTTTCCGATCAACCAAGTTGATCAAAATCCACTAGACGAATCACTTTGAACGAGGGTGATTCAACCTCAATACAACCACGCTACAAGTACGAGGGTAGCGTTCCTCAACCCCCTCTCTCCACGAGAAGGATTTTGTCCCACGAAGGAGACGGGAATTCGCAAAGCGAATACCCAACCAAAATACAAAGATAAAATAAAACAACAGTCCTATAGAGCCAACAAAATTAAACCTAGCTTCTATAGGAAATAGGAAACTCCCCTTTGCAAGGAGTGCGTCGACGATGACGCGGTGCGTGTGCCACGCGATGGCGCTACGTCGCTCTCGTTATCTACGGCGAGAGAGCGGGTGCGCAACGGGAATGATGCTCTCAAGATGATGGAGCTTGAGCTTGGAGAGCAAGAGAGTCTTTTCTTTGGACACAAAAGGTTTGAGAGTGTATTGCAAGGTGTGTGTCTTAGTGTGTATATGTCTCTCTTATGTTTCTCTTCTTGTGTTTTTGTGTTACAAAGGTTCCCCTCTATTTATAGAGGCCTTAGGAAGGCTTTGGAAGGCTTGGAAAAGCTTCCATAGCCGTTGGGTGCAAAGCCCAAGAGAATTAGGCCGAAATCAGGACAATGATTACATTTGACAGGGTTATCAGACGTCTAACTCTGGCATCAGACGTCTGGAAGGCCACTTTAAGACGTCTGATTTCAAGGTCAGACGTCTGATTCTATGCGGGTTTCTCCCTGACTTGAATCAGATCTAAACAGGGTTTTTGTGCAAGTCCATCAGACGACATACAGGACGTCTGGTACTATGTCTGGACGTCTGGAAACCTACTTTTACTGTGGGAATTGATTTCCAAACGTTGCAACGGCTAGAAAATCTCTGAGAAGAGATTTTGGGTCAGCCGAGGCAAAACGGTCATTTATCAGACGTTTGGAAAGGCCTAAGGACGTCTGATAAGACTCTAACGGTCATATTCTTGACTGTTTGCTAAGCCAGCCAACGGTCCATTAATTGGACGTCTGGCAAAGTCATCAGACGTCTCCTAGGACGTCTGGTCTAAGATCTGGACGTCTGATTTCATCAGACAGAACTAACTATGTCCAGCCTAACAGTTATCAGACGTCTGAAACAACAGTCAGACGTCTTAAAATGCTTTATCAGACGTCTGATTTTGGAATTAGACGTCTGGAAGTGCTGTTTGAACCCTATATCGGTTTTCTAAGTATTCTACAGAAAACCTAAGTATCCTAGGGTTGTGCAGGTGTTCCTAGGACTACTGTTAGGGTTCTTTGAGGCTCTTTAACATAATGTCTAAGGAAAATAAAGAGCAAGAAAATAAATACAAGAGATACATGAAAGGATAAAAAAGAGTCTATCCTATTCTTCTTGTCTTCCATCTCCAATCTTTCGCTCCACGCGAACCTCCTGTGTTTTCCGTCAAGCTCCTCCAATCCGTCCTGGATGCGAGCTCGAACTCCGTCTAAACACGTCCACATTTGCAATTAACCTGAAATCTAGGACTCAAATTGCAAATGTTAAATAACACGTGTTTTGTTATCATCAAAACAAATGATCGTGATGCTCTAGCACCAACAATCTCCCCCTTTTTGATGATGACAAAATCGTAAATAATAATGCATAAAAATCCTCCCCCTTTTTGACATTATCAAAAAGGTTTAATTGATTTTATATTTCCTATAACTCCCCCTTAAAACATGCTCTTCTATGAATTTATTTTAACAAAGGTAATGTCCTCCCCGTTTTTGTAACAATGCAATAGCTATTATTTTTCTCCCCCTTTCTAAAGGAAATTTAGCTACCTTACATCTCCCCCTTAAAAATTGACAATTAGCTCATCATTTTTTAACTCTCCCTATCTAAATGCTACTGATAAAAAGATAGGGTAAAGGGTTTTACCTCACCTACCATGGCCAATAAAATGGCCCGAATGGTGGTGGTGGATGCCACATCGGATGGGGCTCCCATCCGTAGCTTGGAGGCCCGGGCATCGGCGCCGGTCTCCAATCTGGTGGTCGACGTGCGGCGGGTCCGTCGTTTGTTCGCCGTCTCGTCGGCCTTCTTGTTCTCCTCCTTGGTCTACTCATTGGTTCTCTCAACTTAAGTTGACCAGCCTTGAGCTTGTAGGTCCAGTCCTTTATGTTGTAGTCATCCCTGAACCCTACAAAACAAGATTCTAATTTTTTCTTCGGTATCCAAGTGAGCTTGGATCCGGATTTGTTAGAAGGTCTCCTTGATGGAGATCCTTTCTCAACCTTAGGGCTATAAAACTTGTCTACTTTGTTGATTAATTTGTTAGAATTTTCCCTAAGACATGCAATTTCTCTTTCTATAATTTGCATCTTAGTCTTTAAATAAAAAATTTCTAACTTTAGATTATTATTTTCCTCAATCAATTTATTATTTTCATTGATGAGGTTATGATTATCTAATAATAGGTTATCATCCTTAGGACTAGCTTCTATGTCCTTAAGTTATTTTTCTAACCTATCATTTTCATTTTTAAGAAAACTAAGGTTCTTCTTCATGCTTTTGTTTTCTATTTTTAGTGATTTACTAATCTCGAATAATTCATTAAAAGCTTCTTGTAAATCAAAATTTACCTCGTCGTCGGAGTCGCTTCCGCTTTCACTGTCGCTATTGGTTCCTCTAGCCATGAAACCAAAGCAAGTGGTTTCTTCTTCTTTTTCTTCTTCTTCTTCCTCCGAGCTGGAATCCTCATGAGGGCCTTCCAACCTCCTCCATATCTCGTGGGCGGTGGTGCACTCTTGGATTTTCTCGAACTCTTCCGGACTCAACGCGCAATACAAGGCATTCATTGCCTTTGCGTTGAGTGAGAGATCTTGAATCTGCAGCTGCGAGTAGCCTGCATCCGGTCGCTCCGGGATCTCGTATGAGGCTTCGCAACGTCCCCATAGAGCGAAGTCCGTGGCTTGAAGCCACATCCTCATCCTCAGCTTCCAGTAGCTGTAGTTGTTCCCGTCAAAGTAGGGCGGACGGGTTGTGGACTGTCCCTCCGAAATCCTACACGTGGAACTGCTTCCCTCCATCGATCTTCTTGCTTGGTTGTTACGCCGAAACAGCAAGACCTGCTCTGATACCAATTGATGGTTTCCTACTAGAAGGGGTGACGTAATAATATGCGGAAAAAATATAAAGCAATCTCACAAAAATCAATTGCACAATGTACACAGGTATTTTTAGGTGGAAACCCAAACCGGGTGAAAACCACCACCTAACCCTCTCGAGTTAGGATTTTCCGATCAACCAAGTTGATCAAAATCCACTAGACGAATCACTTTGAACGAGGGTGATTCAACCTCAATACAACCACGCTACAAGTACGAGGGTAGCGTTCCTCAACCCCTTCTCTCCACGAGAAGGATTTTGTCCCACGAAGGAGATGGGAATTCGCAAAGCGAATACCCAACCAAAATACAAAGATAAAATAAAAGAACAGTCCTATAGAGCCAACAAAATTAAACCTAGCTTCTATAGGAAATAGGAAACTCCCCTTTGCAAGGAGTGCGTCGACGATGACGCGGTGCGTGTGCCACGCGATGGCGCTACGTCGCTCTCATTATCTACGGCAGGAGAGCGGGTGCGCAACGGGAATGATGCTCTCAAGATGATGGAGCTTGAGCTTGGAGAGCAAGAGAGTCTTTTCTTTGGACACAAAAGGTTTGAGAGTGTATTGCAAGGTGTGTGTCTTAGTGTGTATATGTCTCTCTTATGTTTCTCTTCTTGTGTTTTTGTGTTACAAAGGTTCCCCTCTATTTATAGAGGCCTTAGGAAGGCTTTGGAAGGCTTGGAAAAGCTTCCATAGCCGTTGGGTGCAAAGCCCAAGAGAATCAGGCCGAAATCAGGACAATGATTACATTTGACAGGGTTATCAGACGTCTAACTCTGGCATCAGACGTCTGGAAGGCCACTTTAAGACGTCTGATTTCAAGGTCAGACGTCTGATTCTATGCGGGTTTCTCCCTGACTTGAATCAGATCTAAACAGGGTTTTTGTGCAAGTCCATCAGACGACATACAGGACGTCTGGTACTATGTCTGGACGTATGGAAACCTACTTTTACTGTGGGAATTGATTTCCAAACGTTGCAACGGCTAGAAAATCTCTGAGAAGAGATTTTGGGTCAGCCGAGGCAAAACGGTCATTTATCAGACGTCTGGAAAGGCCTAAGGACGTCTGATAAGGCTCTAACGGTCATATTCTTGACTGTTTGATAAGCCAGCCAACGGTCCACTAATTGGACGTCTGGCAAAGTCATCAGACGTCTCCTAGGACGTCTGGTCTAAGATCTGGATGTCTGATTTCATCAGACAGAACTAACTATGTCCAGCCTAACAGTTATCAGACGTCTGAAACAACAGTCAGACGTCTTAAAATGCTTTATCAGACGTCTGATTTTGGAATTAGACGTCTGGAAGTGCTGTTTGAACCCTATATCGGTTTTCTAAGTATTCTACAGAAAACCTAAGTATCCTAGGGTTGTGCAGGTGTTCCTAGGACTACTGTTAGGGTTCTTTGAGGCTCTTTAACATAATGTCTAAGGAAAATAAAGAGCAAGAAAATAAATACAAGAGATACATGAAAGGATAAAAAAGAGTCTATCCTATTCTTCTTGTCTTCCATCTCCAATCTTTCGCTCCACGCGAACCTCCTGTGTTTTCCGTCAAGCTCCTCCAATCCGTCCTGGATGCGAGCTCGAACTCCGTCTAAACACGTCCACATTTGCAATTAACCTGAAATCTAGGACTCAAATTGCAAATGTTAAATAACACGTGTTTTGTTATCATCAAAACAAATGATCGTGGTGCTCTAGCACCAACACGTTTTACTTCCCAGTTTTAGGCTGAGTTTCAGCAGGCTTTGGAGACACGGTTGAGGTTCAGCACGGCGCACCACCCTCAAACGGACAGACAGTCAGAGCGCACGATACAGACACTTGAGGACCTTTTGCGCGCCTGTCTGCTATACTAGAGGGGTTGTTGGGAGGAGCACTTACCCTTGGCAGAGTTTGCATATAATAACAGCTATCACTCGAGTATCGGCATGGCACCCTACGAGCTCTGTACGGACGGAGGTGTACTGCGCCCTTGAGTTGGGTTGAGGTGGGGACCAAGTGGGAGGTTGGCCCCAGGCTGATCCGGTAGAGTCAGGAAGAGATAGAGCAGATTCACAGACGACTTCGCACTGTCAGGAGCAGACAGAAGAGTTATGCCGATCGGAAGCGCAGAGAGGTGTAGTTCGAGGTTGGGGATCACATCTTTCTTCGCATTTCGCCCATGAAGGTCCTGCAACGTTTTGGGCCGAAAGGGAAGCTTGCGTCAAGGTTTGTGGAGCCCTTTGAGGTCCTGGATCAGGTAGGACCCGTTGCTTACAGGTTTGCCCTTCCTCCCCAGCTTTTTAGTGTGCATGATGTGTTCCAGGTGTTCAACCTCAGGAAGTACGTCGCCTATCCCAGTCACGTTCTTAGCCACGAGAGTGTCGAGGTGGGTGACAATCTGACTTACCCTGAGCGACCAGTGCAGATACTAGATAGAGTCGTCCGAAGTTTGAGACAGATGCAGGTAGCCCTGGTGAAGGTCTTGTGGAGGAGTCGAGGTACGAGGAGGCTACCTGGGAGCTTGAGGCAGCGATGCGAGAGCGGTACTCAGAGATTTTTGAGGGTACGTTTTTCCGGACCAGCTTCTGAACTCTTTAATTTTGTTATGCGTATATAGTTCTCTTTCCACACCCTACCAAGCTCAAGTTTCGGGGACGGAACTTCCTTTAAGTTTATTATGATGTAAAGACCCGTTCTGTCCTGAGCCTTTTAAGTCGTCTGGACTGTCGGTTAGACGTCTGGACCCCTTTCCAGACGTCTGGAAATCAAAAATTTGGTACGTGACTTCGCGTCTGCGCGCGAGCTGCGCGCAGACAGTACACTTTCTTTCTCTCTTTCCCTCTCCCCTCCTCCACCGAACCCTAACGCACCCCTTTACAAACCCCTCTTCTCCTCTCTCGTTCTCCCCACTTCATAACAACCACCTTCTTCCCTTCCTCTCCACCCCAGCGAGAGGAGCAAGCATGAGAGAGAGCACGAGAGCGGTGACGAGGAGGAGAGGCGGTATGAGGAGAGGAGGAAGGGCTTGAGCTCGCGAGCTCGTTGGGGCTTGTCGGTGGGCGCATGGCCAGAGCGGCGCATGCGGAGGAGGAGTGTGGTAGGGGAATCGTCCCTGACGTTTGCTACACCCGGAGCTGCAGGGGAGGAGGCGGGGTCGCGGCTGCGTGTGACGAGGGCGAACAGGAGGAGGTTCTGGTTCTGGGATTTTTCCAGAATCAGATGTCTGGAGTGACGTCCAGACGACGGAGTGGACGTCTGGTAACAACACCAGACGTCTGAAAGCAGATCTCCGTGAAGGTACGTTCCCTTTGCGGATACGGCTGTGCAGGCCACTCTGCAGCTACGTTTTGCGTGGCTAATTTTAGGTGATTCGATTGTCGCATGCAAGGATTGATTTAGGAAGGCGCGGGACATGCCCTCCCACGCGTTTCAAACGTCTAGACAGCTTACCAAACGGCTGGAAGCACTCCCAAATGTCCGGAGAGGAGGTCGGACGTCTGGAGCTGGGTCCAGATGGTCTACAAGAGGTTCTGGACATCTGAGGTCGACGCAGAACTTGAGGAGAGTTCCTGTCTACTTTTAAGATGTCTGGACATTGTGCTAGACGTTTGATTTGGGTTAGTAGCCCTGTTTTTGACCCGTTTACGGTCTGTTTGAGGTTAGTTTTACACAAACAAGGTACCGGTGTTTTCTTTGTGAGTTTCTCTACTTATTAGAAGGCTTTCTATACTTCTCTGAATGCTTCATTGTGGTTGTTCCTTGGTATAGGACTTCGTTCTATTGCGAGTTCGAGTCTTGCAGAGGTACGTGAGCCTGACGTTCGAGCCCCAAATACTCCTAGGTTGTCTGGTAGAGTGATTCCCCCCCCTTATTTTAATTATAAAACCTGATTGTATATGTGAAATGGAATAAGTAGAAAACCTACGATGTGGCATGAGTCCTAGGATGAGAAGAACTTGTACTATTTGTATGCGTGATTGAAATTGCAATCTTGCATGAATGAGTAGAAATGTGATCAATTGCCTGTTAATAAACAAGAGCTGCCTGTGAAATATGCAATGCCTGTGTTAGTTGGACAGCTACCTATAACAGTACTTGTTGTATATGTTAAATGATGGAAATACAAGCTGCATGTGGATAATCTGAGAATGGAATTATGAATGACGAAACTTGTTATGATATGGCATGAGAAATACGAGCATGAACCCTACGGGGAATTAGGGGTAGAGCTCCTAGGAATAAATGAAATGAATCTGGAAATGTAGTGGGAAGTGTGCTTGCCCTTGAGTACGTGGTACCAAGGAGAGCGACTATCCCCTGTTTAGTGCAGAGCGGAGTTAGCCGCCCTTGGGTTGGGACCCGGGGTTAGGATTGACCATTCTACACTGACTTTTTGGCCCTCACGTACACTGTACCGAGGAGAGCTACTAGTGTAGGGAGGGAGCTAGCCACCCCACGGGACCCGGGGTTCAGCTAACCACCCTACACTGACTTGTTAGGCCCACTGGGAAAACCAAGGTAGCCAGACGAGGGTGCACGGATTGTGGAGGGACGAGACTTCTGTTTGGTTCTAAGGGGCTAGACTCCTATCACTGAGAGGGCTAGGCACTATACTGTTCCGTGCTGTACTTTGGGCATACCCGTTAGCGGAAATGACTGACCGCGTGCCAATGGGGGGAAGCTACCCGTGCGTTTATCGCACGTGCCATAGTCATCACTACGTCTGTTCGTGACCTTGGGGTGGTTGATTGGGTGTAGGATCACCACGGGGGACTCTCCCGGCCAGGAGAGCACCACGTGTGCCTTCTACTCTTCGGAAAAGACTGCAATCAAGATCGTTCCCACGAGGAACACTCAAGATCAAGAAAGAGACCTGAAAATATAAATTAATGGATGAAAAGGAATAGCTTGTAAAGTAAAGTAATTGGAAAAGATAAATTACATGTTAGTTTTTACTACTTTAGTAGTTGGTTACCACTCTACTCAGCATCGCTGACTTTGTACTCATAACCCTTTTCAGGTCCAGGTGTTGAGCAGCCCAAGTCACCAGCTGCAGAAGGTGCTGGGCCCAGTAGAACCCAGTAGTAGTAGTCTTTCTATTATCGTATTTTCTTTTATTAGTGAGTTCAGACTCTTGTTACTGTTTATGTTTTATACTTTGTTTCCGCTTTACTGTTGAGGTGGTGATATGTACTGTTAGTAGCTTTTACTTCTTTTACTGCTTGTACTCTTTTACTGTTAGTTACTTAGCATAGTGAATGTAGTTTACTTTCCTACTTTTTGGTTATTTCTTGTTGGACGACTAGGTCTTGGGATTAGTCGAGTCAAGTCGGTCTCGGGTCCTATAAGGATTCAGGAACGGGGTCGTAACATAATACTATTTCTATTACGTTTCTGTTCTACTTTCCGTTGTTGTAGTTGTGATTGCATATAATATTGTGAGATATTTCGTTCTACTTCCTTTACTGTCCCTTTTATAAATTCTTCCTAGTTACATTGCATGTGTGGTTGTCGTACATTTTCTTCTTTTGGGTTACTTCTTGTTGAACGATTGGGTCTTGGGATCTAGTCGAGGTGAGCCGATCTCGGGTCCCGTAGGGATCTGAGATCGAGTCGTAACAATGTGAGTAGTTAAGTTAATCCAAAGATGGCTTAGTGACTTATATGATTGTTTTCAATAGTTATTTATTTTTTCTTAAGATTGCCATTTACAATGTTAATATTCATTGTCCAAAGACTAAGCATTAATGTGGTACTGTTCATTTTTTATTTTGAGCATGTATTTTTTTTATTCCTTTGTTTCTCAGTTAACTCCTCTACATATGCCATAACTACCAACTTAAACTCAATTCTAAAATTCAATGGATCTAATTTTAAGTTTTGGAAAGAAAGTGTCCTTATAGTTCTGGGACGTATGGATCTAAATCTTGCTCTTAGGATTGATCCTTCCTCCCCTCTTACGGATAAAAATTCTTCTGATGAAATAAAGAACTCTGAGGGGTAGGAGCGATCAAATCGCATGTGTCTGATAATCATGAAGCGTGTCATCCCAGAGAACATTGGGGTGCTATCTCAGAGGAATTAAATGCAAGAAATTCCTTGATGAGATCGAGAAAAGGTTTGCTAAGAATATGAAAGCTGAGACAAACAATCTCCTTAACAAACTTGTCTCACTTAAGTACAGGGGTACTGGAAACATTAAGGAGCATATCATGGAAATGTCCCATTTGGTCTCAAAGCTAAAGGCACTTAAGTTGGAGTTGTTGGATGACCTCCTCGTGCATTTAGTTTTGATCTCCCTCCTCGTACAACACAGGCAGTTTAGGGTCAGTTACAACTACCAAAGGGAGAAGTAAACTCGTGATGAGCTCATTCTCATTGTGTGTAAAAGGAAGAGAGGCTTAAACAGGATAAATCAGAAAGTGTTCATGTAGTTTCTAGGCCCAAAAGGAGGTGTGCCAAGGATACAACTGCTTCCAGTTCATCCTCCTCCAAAGGGAGGAGGAAGAAGTCTAAGGCATCCTACTTCTTTTGCAAGGGTGAAGGACACGTAAAGGAATGTAGCAAATATCACGTTTAGCGTAAAAAAAAAGGTACATCAGTTTCTTTGGTTTGTTCAGAAGTTAATCAAGCTTTTGTACTCTCAGACATTTAGTGGATAGATTCAGGAACTATTATTCACGTTAGTGTGTGTGCAGAGTTGCCTAAGTTGCTGAATGCCAAGTGATGTTGAAAGATACATTTATGTGAGTGATGGCAAGAAGGTAAAGGTAGAAGCCATTGTAGATTTTAGGCTATCACTAACTACCAGCCACTAATTAGATTTGAAAGAAACGTTTATTGTACCGTCGTTCAGACGAAATTTGATTTCTATTTATCTGTTGGACAAATTAGGATATTTTTATTCATTTGGTCACAAACAATTTCAGTTGTTTCTTAATTCAAATTTAGTTGATTCTGGTTTTTTGTATGATAGTCATAAATTATATACGCTTCATACTTTTTCCTCCAATTTTGAAACCTTCCATGGAACTTTGAGTGGTACAAAATGTAAATTAAGAAGAATTCTGCTTTGTTATGGCATAAGTGTTTGCACCATATCTCTAAACAGAGAATCGATATGCTTATATCAAACAGAATCCTTGATTGCCTTGATTACACAAATTTTGATGTATGTGTAGATTGTTTACAAGAGAAGAACAAACAAAAGAGGTGTAGGTGTCACTAGAGCTACAAATGTCTTAGAACTAATACATACAGATATCTGTGGTTCATGTCCTACAGCTTTTTGGAATGGGTAACAATACTTTATTACGTTCATAGCCGACTACTCTAGATACAGATATTTATTTCTTCTTTACGAAAAATCACAGTCCTTGGATGTGTTAAAATCTTATAAGGTCAATGTGGAAAACCAACTCAGGAAAATTATTAAGGCTGTTAGATCTGACCATAGTGGTGAGTACTATGACAAAAATGATGGATCAGGAGAACAACGTCCAAGACCTTTTGCTTCTTTTCTAAATGAGTGCAACATAATACCTCAATATACCATGCCTGGGACACTAAGCATGAATGGTGTTGCTGAGCGTCGCAACAAGACTCTTAAGGATATGATATGGAGTACGACTAGTCATACCTCATTACCTGAGTCTCTATGGGGAGAAGCATTAAAAACAGTTGTATATGTTTTTAATAAAGTATCAACCAAAGCATGCAGTACCTAAAATCGCTTATTAAATGTGGATTCCTAAGGTATCGAGTTTAAAATATTTTCATATTTGGGGGTGTCTAGCTAGGTCTAAGCCCTGTAGGCCTACCGAAAGGAAACTAGACTCTAAGATGGTTACTTGCCATTTTGTAGAGTACTTTGAGAGGTTGAAGGGTTATAAGTTTTATAACCCAACGACTCACTCATTTTTTAAGATTAGAAATGCTCAATTATTTGAGGATGTTGGTTTGGGGGATGACAGTTGCCACATTACTTTTAAAGAACCAGATCCTGCTCATAAGGAAACCATTGAACATGGTTAAGTTCTTATTCTAAATGTTGTTCTAACAACATTAGGGGAAAAAAGTAATGTAGATAATCTTCCTACACCCATTCTAAATCCTGCACCTAGTAGATCCAGTAGAAGAAGAAGAAGTGTAATATCAAGTGATTCTGTTATTTTTTATCAAGAACTAGAGGCAAACTAAATGAATATGGATCTCATTTCAGTCATACATGCCATGAGAAGTTCGCATTCTCAGGATTGGATCAATGCCATTAATGAGAAGATGAAATCCATGAGTGACAATGAGGTTTGGGATGTTCCATTGCCTGAAAGTGTGAAGCTCATTGGTTGTAAATGGATATTTAAAATCAAACGGGATTCACACGGCAATGTAGACAAATATAGGGCTCATTTTGTTGCTAAGGGATATACTCAAAAGGAATGCATTAATAATAAAGAGACATTTCACCAGTTTCATCTAAAAATTCATTTAGAACCATAATGACTTTAGTAGCTCATTTTGATTTAAAGCTACATCAAATAGATGTAAAAACAATGTTTCTTAATGGAAACATTAACGAAATAATTTATGGATTAAAGCAAACGGTTTGTAAGTTAAAGAAAGTCATTTATGGATTAAAGAAAGCTTGAAGATAGTGGTATTCTAAATTTCATCAAGTAATTGTCTCATTTGGTTTTGAGACAAATCTAATTGATGATTGTGTATAATATAAATTATGTAGGGGAAAATATATCTTTTTGGTATTGTATGTGGATGGCATTTTCCTTACCTGTAATGATAATGGTTTGTTTTAGGAAATCAAGACATTTCCCTCAAGTAATTTTGAAATGATGGATCTTGGTGAAGCCTCCTTTATATTAGTAATCCATATACAACGAGATTGTTCTCGTGGTATTTTTGGACTATCGTAATGGAGATATATTGATACCATTCTAAGGTGATTTGACATGAAGAATTGTAAACTAGGAGATACTCCATTGGCTAAGGGGATAAATTCTCTCTTAACCAATGCCCCAAGAATGAATTTGAAGCAAAAGAGATGGAGAATATTCCTTATGCATCGGTAATGGGAAGTTTGATATATGCCTAAGTCTGCATGTTGCCAGATTTATCATATATTGTTGGCATGTAAGGTAGATATTTGAGCATTCCGGGACCCTATCATTGAAAGGCAACCAAACGGATCAAGCACTACTTGCAAAGAACAAGGGGCTTCACTCTCATATATAGGAAATCAGATCACATAGAGGTACTCAAATATTCTGACTCTGACTTTGCGGGATAACTGGATGCCTGAAGATCAACATCATGATACATTTTTCTACTAGCTGGAGGAGCTATCTCATGGAGGAATGTTAGGTAAACCTTGATAGCTACCTCCACCATGGAAGCAAAATTTATAGCATGCTTCGAGGCCTCAAATCATGGGGTATGGCCTACGAATTGATTATTGATGGCGTCGAAAGACCATTTTTGTCTTACTATGACAATAATTCAGTGGTGCTGTAGTCCAACAGCAGCAAAAGTTTTTCGAGGTCGAAGTAAATTGATATCAAGTTTCTAACAGTCGAGAAAAGAGTTCAAAGTGGATAGATGTCCATTGAACACATTAGGACCAACTCCATGATGGCAAACTCACTCACTAAAGAGCTAATGCCAAAGTTTTTTATGAACATGTTGTCCGCATGGGTGTTGTATCTATTTTATAATACAACAATTCGATGGGAGTTTATTCTATTTTGGTGTTTCATATATGAACATGTTATTGGTTATGCGCATAATAATTAATTTCTTCGTTCTTTGAACTCATTAGTCTTTACCATGTGATCTTTTCTATGATAAGGTTTTAGACTAGTTGAAAATAGACATGTGTAGATCACATTTACATACAATTTTTATGCTATGTACTTATATTAGATCTATGTCACTACTTGTGTTAGTGCATGTGATCATTATTTGGTTTAGTCGATTTTATAATTATGAAAAACAACTTTGGTTGTATGTTAATAGAGTATGGACGAGATTGGTAGAGATGTGGTTTGTTGTGATGTGTATTGGTGAGCTCATACAGGTATATGTGAATGTATAGTTATAAGGATAATCTATGTGATTGGAGTGGAAAATTGTTAGAATCATAATGCGAACCATTATACATTAATATCAAGGAATTATACGTTACATATATACATACATATTTGACATCACATTTACGGTCTTTATTGTGATTTAATTATATTTTTAAACCGTTCACATCTCATAAGGGCATAGGAATTCATACATAGAAACCATAAAGAAATACAATTCTGTGATGGGCAGAATTGTCATTTCCATTTTGATGGTTATGGTCCTTGAAGGGGTGAGAGTGAAGTGAGCATTGTGGTTTTTTGCATCCCATTGTAGAAAATATAAATAGAACCAAAGACAGAACCTAAGAGACTTTCTATTTTCAGTCTTCTTCTACTCTTGCTTACTAAACCCTCTAGAAGTATCATTGCTGCTGCCACTCGTTGGAGAAGCAATCCCACGGTTCCAGAGAATTGTTGTGATCTCTACAACTCCTTCATAATAATGGATTCAGGTATCCTTCCATCGACTTGTTATCTCTTGTTATGAGTTGATAATTTAATGATAATTTTGTTCTTGAAATTTAAAAAATCATTTATTTTCTATTTTATACAAATTAAAATCAATCATTTACCACCCAAGACCACTGTGTATGCCTCTCCACCATGATCACCATGCTGTCATGACAATGTATGGAAAGGGCATATATTTTGTTTGAATTACAATGCACGTGATCTGCAACAGGTAACTTCTTTTGGATTTTCAGTGTAGGGTGGGCTTAGCTTAGTACATTCTCGAGTCTTCTTCCTTGATTCCTCCCCTCCTTCAAGCGAGTGCTATAGTTGGGGCCCTGATGGGCCTCTTGAGGCTGATCAGGCCCCCCTCTCGCCAAAAGTTTCTCCTTCCCTTCCTGGGACTATCCTCGTAGTCGGCGTTGACATGCACAGCGTGAGGTGGTCGAGCTGGGGTGTGGCAACAATGTCTGTGGGGGTCGATGATTGACCTTGAGTGGCATGAGTTTTGGCGATTGATGCTCCTCTTTCGAGGCTCCGACTGTGCGCTTCAAATTGTGGATCGGTCAGTGTTGGGGAAGATCTTCATCGAGGTTTTGTTAGCTGGGATTGTGGCATGCGGTTGGGATCGTGGCTAGATCGGTTAGTGCAACCTCATTTCGTCGGTGGTCTGGCTAGTATGCAGCAGTCGACTGGTGCTAGGATAGACCCTTTTGGTCCCAGGGATAGGTTGGTCAACGCCCAGGTTAAATCCTGAATTGTCGTTGTTTGGTTTATATGTTGGTTCGACTATTTTGGTGTATGTTGTTAGTTCTATTTGTTGGTTTTGCTTCCCCTTGGGGGATGTCGATGTTCCCCTTGGGGGTTTGTTTTGGGGAACATGCAAAAATCCATGCTTCTTACTATCAGGAATGCCTAGATTGTGTTCCGGTGCCTAGCTTTGGCTGGATTTCCCATTAGTGTTGATTGCTAGGGATTATCCTAGTAGCATTGTCGTATCTACAAGCATGTTGCTTGCGGTTGTTGGCTTCCCGATCACTATTTGAACTTCTTGTTTGTGATGCTTCTTTGTGTTTATTTTAAACTTTAGTCAAAATTTTCTTTAGATTTTTTTCTCCTTGTGTGATGATGGTATTTTCCTTTCTGTCCTTGCATCACTTGTGTGATTTCTATCCCTATGAATGAAGGCTTCCTTTATAAAAGAAAAAGAAAACTTCTTTTTTATTTTCCTATAATAAATTGGTCTTGACGAAAGTATTCTACGGGGACTTTATGATTAACCACAAAATTTGTGGGTCATATCTGGTTATTAGATTCGAAAAGTTTCTTTATACTTCAAATGAGTTCATAGAAATCTGCGGGAAAAACCTCACACGAAATGATTTTACAACTGGGACAATTAAAATAGTATGATCTCCAGCTTCGAAGCTTATCTTGTTGCAATCAATACGTTCATGTTCAACACCCATGTCCTTCCGCCCTCCCCTCACTGCGAAGAACAATTTTATTTAACCAATTTGGTTTTCGTTCAAAAAAATTATTTTTTGGTTGATAATTGCAAAACTCAAATTAAATCATGTTCAACGAGATCAATTTTATTTCATATTTACATGTGTATATACACTAGGTAATTGCAATAAAATATTAAAGATTAATCGATATTTTTCTTTACAGACAAACTTTTTGTTGGAACAAGCTCTTTAAGAACAAGATTAATCAATATTAGTGTATGTTAATGGAGATTATAGAGAACTCCAAAACTGTTCATCTTTGAAAATTAAATCATTATTAATTTTACTTCTAGGTACAAAAAAATCATCAAGAAGTGTTTACACAAATTCTAATCAAGGCCAAGCCAACATTGGTGTTATTTTGCATGTACAAGTGTGTGAATGTATAAGAGGATTTATAAACCGTAGTCATTCTCTTTATAAAGTAACATAGGTTTCAACTAGTAAATAAGCCAATAACATATTAAACCTATTTCAGGTGCTCATATCCTATATTGGCTTACTAAATGAGTATGTGTTTCGTAGTTTTACATTATAATTTATGAAGGCATCACGATATAGATTTTCTCAAATTACATTATTTTATAAGTGGCTGTATTTTATATAATACTTTATGAAAATATATAAAAATAAAAACTGAATCATCTAAGATATATAATATGGCACGTTTCTTATGCCCGTCGGGGAATATACCTCCCTAACTCAATATCTTCGGCCAATTCTTGTGATTTTGCATGATGCATATATATGAGTGTGTTCGTAAGAGGAGACAACGGAACACAAATGAGTAGCAGGTGCAACATGTTCAGCGAGGCGCATTCTGTGGAGTTGAAGATCGTAAAAAGGAATGGATATGCCATGTGTCCCAATCTATATCAATATGATGTTTGGATTATCTGGTAATTAACTTTTTATCCATCTAACAGAATGTTTGATATCCAAATATCTAAATGAGTACTGGTAAAGTAGCAATGGATTGGTAGGATAAGGATCAAGTGGCAGTGGGTATGCAATAACTGAATTAGATATTAAATGGACAAGCTACTATCTGTATCCTAATCAGGTGGTAAAAATCTAGGTGAAACAAATATAGATCTGATTTCGGACTATGATATTGTCATGCATTTGTAAAGCTAATGATTTAGACACTTCCATGCCAAAAAGCAACGTAACAGAACTGAATATGGCATAGCATAACCACGGTGAGTGGTGATATCACAAGAGAAAGATGACACGAGGAGTGCCAAGAAGATCATCTTGTGGGTAAATTTTCCACAAATTAGTCTAGATAATTAGTAATATAAATACGAAATATACTAAAAGAGATCTAGTGTCTAACTTAATTAAGCCAAATATATAATTGTAAACTTCAAAAAAAGAGGAAGGATAAGATAAAAGGAAGATTTGCATCGTAAAAGAAGGGCTAGAAGTTGAATTTTCTGTCAGACGAGAAAAGAATCGATTTAGAAGTGGAGCAATCACTTCTATTTGGAGTAACTTTTTAAGCAAGTTGCAGTGGACAAGGTTGCTTATTTGGGTGGTGGAATAAGTAGTAGGATAAGTACGGGTTAAAATGATTGGTTTATTAAAGTGATATTAATAGGTAATTACTTAATATTAAAATTGTGAGTGGAGAATGTAATGGATATTTATTTAATATTAAAGGTGAGAGTAAATGATATTAATGAGTAATCATTCAACATTAAAAGTGTGAGTAGAGATTTTTATGATTTGAGGTAAAAATTTTTTGAGAAAATTCCAACAAAAACTTCGAGAGGAGAACCCCTTCTAACCTACCTCTAAACGATGGATGAGGAGTTACAAGAAAGTCATTACAAATAGGAAATACGAAAGAGAACCTCCAAAATCAATATTGGAGACTCGAGCTATGGTCATATTTTATGATTGCCATATGATGATTTGTCCTTTCTTATCCCTATAGATCTACCTACACAACGGCATTGCACTTGGCCTTGTGATTATTCTTCTTAGCTACCCACACTATTCTCTCTTTTGCATCCCCCCAAATCGCACCCACACTCTTTTTTATATGCAAACATGCTTGGATTTTCAATCTTTAATTTGTAATCTCCTGATTGTCGGAGGCAAATCGCAATAACAATCGCACATTATTCAACATGTGTCACACACCTTTCGCTGATTTTGTGATGATCGAAGAAAAATGCGTCGTCATCGTTTGATCGCTTTTTGATTGTATTATTTTGCACGATTATTCACCTCTTCTGTCCAACTCTGCTAGGGTCTTTGGCAAACACGTCAGCTCAACAGTCCACCTCATGTTTTGCGAGTAGACCTTCCGCGTAGCTAATAGATAGTCAAGCATGCATAATGCCTAAGTATGGACGGGCAGTTTTTCACCTAATCAGTTTTGGTTGATCAACCATCTACCTAGATGAGGCGGTTCATCCACCTATCTTGATAAGGCTATTAGATTTTGTATGCCTTGAGCAAGCCATCCGAATAATATAATATCATTACACTAACACTTGAATAAAAGAATTAGAGTATTTTCCATTACATGAATTGGGTCCATTCGTATGAATAGGATAGCATACTTAATCAAATCGAATAAATGCAATGTGTGTTCATTCGAAGATCTAAATGGTTTAAAAGATTTGATAGCACATTAAGAAACCATATGATTGATGAGGTGTAACTCATCATAGCTAAAATGCCAAAGTTAAGATAGAATCTAGGTTAAACATTATCATATTAGCATAATAAATGGGTTAAGTGTGGGAATTAGGGAAAATAACCTAAAACACTCAATTTGTGCTAAAAATGTATAATTAGGCCAATTTAGAATGATTACCAATTAATTAAGTAAATGGATGATCCAAATGTCAATTGAACACCAATTTGAGCTTGAAAGTATAAATCCATGGTTGAATTATGTTCCAACATGTTCAATTAACATATCATAAAAATCTCATTGCATTTGGATATCATTTGGACCTTGGATTACATACATTACACTTAGGTCCTTAATATCTTTACATTTTATTCATTTAAAAGTCGTAGGGAGCATTTAGCAAGCATATAGGAACTGTTTGGTTACAATTTTAGTCACTTACGGGTCCCTATTGAAACTGTTCCATTGTTTCACATTAAGGGTGTTGGTGTAATTGCACCAACACACTTGCTGCCAACGTTCTCTTGAGCACTGTTCTACATGAAGAACATGGCTCCTCTGAGCCGTCCATTTCCACCAGATTTGATCCAAGGGTGGATCTTGCTCCAACCTTCGATCCCCAGAGCAAGGACCTTCGTGCCTCAATCCAGATCTCATCTAACAGCCATCTTTTGTTCTAAAAAATCCCACGCTCTCCTTGACTTCATCTCCATCGTTCATACCCTATGGCCAACACCCATAAGCCTGGTCACCTGATCCCTCTAACCCCTATTTAAGGAGTTCCCCTGCAGCATTGGCTCCTTGATTAGCTCCTGCCCCCCTAAGTTGATCCCTTTTTCCATCCCTCCAACTCCATTTCCCCTTCCTCGACCGTTAGTGACAGTGGTGGTTTTGTTCTACCTCACTTCGTCTCCACAGCAACCCGCTGTGGATCCAGGGATCTCATTCTCTCCACTAGAGGTTCTCCTCCCCTTTCATCGCTGTAGTGGCTAGCTACAGCCCAGGAACCCCATTCCTCCATTAGCTAGGCCTTTACTCACTTTCATAGATTAGTTTACTGCTTTCTAGTTAGATTTATGTGCTTTCTAGTGTAGTTTAGGTAGTTTACATCATAATTCGTCACATAATTGTGTTAGAATTAGCAGTAGATCAGATGTAGTGTAGCATTCGCCGATCGGACCTCTCTGATCAATTCAGATCAAAGAGGTGAATTCATTCTCATTCATTGGATCACATACCTCCCCTTCCACCTCACGATCACTTTCACTCATTTTCCTTGCTATTTTAGGTCGCCAACTCACCCATCCACCAGGCAACCAACAGATCCAAAGCTCAATAGCTTTCAGATTTATTGGTGTGCCAAATCCAATTGAGAGCCTCCTCATACACTTCATTTGATCACAAAGGCCCTTTCCGTGCTTTGAATTGAACCGATTTGAGCATTTGTATCAGATTTGATTTTATATGCGGATCGAGAAATTTTGGCAGTAATTTGGTTTAAATCTGATTTGAATGATCAAATTGAGTTTCTACCTATTTGATTGAACTAATGGCCATGGGCATGAGCTGTTTTAATGGGATTTTTATTAAGAATGGTGGTTAAGCCCAATTTTTGGTTTGGTTTCTATTTTGTTCACCGCCAGCTAGTGAGGAACCAAGGAAAATCCGATGCACAGATTTAAGGTCCTCACGATAACCTAAAAGTTTCTAGAGGATCGTTCAAGATCTCTGAGCACCAATCAATGGTGTGCAGGGATCCTAGATGATCAAATCATTTGAGCGATCTAAGATCAAATGCCCAAGTGGGCAACATCTTAATTTCACCGAGAATGATTTAAATCTGGTTTTTGGAAGCTTGAGTAAGTTTGAATGATGTCAAGGAAGGCCTGTGATTCAATTCTGATGGGTTTTATTGCCGGATTTGAGTTGTCTCTTTCACGTTGTCTATAACGTAAAGAAAGGAATCAATTAGGTTTTCTAGGGTTTCTCAACCTCCCAAATGACTTGTGTTGATTTTTATTACTTCCATAGATGATTTGCGACAACTAAAACTGAGATTTTAAGCTGTTTTAGCAGCAACTGCTCTCTCTCTCTCTCGGTCTGGATAAATTTTCAGTGAGATTTGATATCAAATTTCGGATGATTTTGAAGGAAATGATTTTTCTAGATTGGGCAGTGTTTTGATCTTGTTTCTCATATTTGAAACAACCTAGATTTGCTTTAGATTGGGCCTGAGAAGGTCAGATTCAATCTATCTAGACAGCAACAATAGCTGCACATGGATTGGATCAAGTTGGGTTATGATTTGAATTGATGTTAGGTTCTATTGATGTGCTTAATATATTGTAATGATAGAATCTAATCTAATAAGCTTTCATTATATTTGGATAACATTTGACTGGCTTGGAAATGATTTGAAATTTATTGTAAAGCCTTGTACAGTTTCTGTTAATGGTGTACATGTAAATATGTCCAAACTTGGATTTTGATGGAATTTGATGTTAAAAATCATGTTTTCATGTTCAATTTTGTTGTAGAATGATTGTTGGATGTTTTGACTGCCCTACCTTTCATTTCTAGCACCTGAAACTGATTTCATGGCTTAAGTTTCATGTTTTAACATCATTCAAGCCACATTTTGTCCAAACTGTAAATACAGAAAAAAATAAAAAATAATTGTAAAAGAATAAAATAAATATGGCTTGAGTTATATTAGTTCTAGTTTTAGGTGTGTGTAAAGTTAGATTAGGTTTTGAGCTCTCTAGCTACTAGAACATACTAGTAAAAGTTATAGCCTTCTCTGGTTTGTAAATAAAAGAAAAACACAAACAAAATACCAAAAAGAGTCCTATTCTTCTCTTCTCACCTTTCCTCTCTTCCCCTATCTCCATAAATCATAAAAAGAAAAGAAAAATCTGAAAAAGGCCAAAAGTCCACAAAAATACCTTTATATACTATTTATACATGTGTATAAGCTTGTAATAATAAGTTAATCGTATATAGTAACTTACATATCTATAATGTATATAAATAACTTATACATCTATTCTAGTTATTTAAGTAAGTATTTATCTTGACTTATACAGTATGTATTGTAATTATGTAATTATACATTTACTTATTTATTCATGTATATGTACATATTCCACATGTAAATACAAATAGGTATGTATATACTTAGAATCATATTTATAATTGTACAAATAGCTTAAAGTAATTATAGTACACAGTAATGTATCCTTATATTTATTTATTTACTTATATATTGTATATAATTATATTCCTAAGTTAGTTAGGTATATTAGCAAGTTAAAATAATTTAAATTAGTAATTTAATAAACTATTGAAGTAAATTAGGTTGTACATGTGTATACAGTAGCTTAAATTATTTTCAGTATGTTTATAGTGTATTTATGCTGTGGGACAGTATTTATACTATATATTTATGTATATATGTATAAAATGTGTAAATTAAATACGTATAAATAAAAATAAATCATTAAAAATAAATTTAAAATATCTAATAATAATTTATTAATGTAAATTAACTAATTTATAAGCCAATCGTACCATCAATCCATTAATTTATACCTTAATTCAGGAATTAATTTTAAAATCAAAGTGTATTTATTCATAACTTTAATGGTTTTTTAAACAGAATTATATATTTAATTAAGTTAAAATAACTATACCAATAAGTAGCCCTATATACTAGCTACATAATCATATAACTTAATTATAGAATAATTCATAATTTAATCCCTAAATTAAGGCCTAAATCTGGACTAAAATCCACAGTGCATGTCAATTTGGCATGCCAGAATGATGCCACATTAGTGGCAGCGAAGCGCTCTTAGAGCTATGTAATGATTCATGTGCCTTAGCTTACCGTCCCAAAAATAGGGGTCGGATCCCATAGCGATTATGTAAACTGAGTATATTATAGCCTCGACGTGGGCGTGAGTTGGGAGCTGTGCTTGTTGGGCCTAAATGAGCCTGAAACTATACAAATATCCACAATAAATAAACTAGGGTTCGATTTAGTAGTGATACCAAACTGACTCCTAGTGGGTCGTTGATCCTGCAAACTATTGAGCTCGCCAATTAACCAATTTTTGCCTAACCCAAGTAATAAATAACTTAAGTGTGAGTTGTCTGTGTATCTTAATTGTTAGAGCTATATGTTAGTGTTAAACTAAGTGTAGTGCGCGTTCTATTGTGTTATGTACATAACTATATACTAGTTTGGTATATATGTATATGTAGAGTATACGTATAATGAAATATATACAACACTTTTGCCTTATTTTGTTAATATGTTTATAAGGCTTTAGTGACATTTATATATGTTAGTATAGTATATAGTGTATGTAGTGTATATATATTCTTTTTGTGTCGTCACTGAGGCATTATTTAGATGTTAGTATACATAACTAACCTAGATTAGCTTAGATTGATTTTTAATGTCTTTGTACCTATTTGTATTCTTGAGGCATTGTCCTTAACATTAATTAATTCATTCTTGTACACAATTGACTTAGATTAATTTATTCTTTGATTCTTTCAATCATTTGTAACTAAACTTAACATTTTTGGAATAAAAGATCATTTTTGGATAATAGAAAATAATGTATATTAATAACTGCCTCCCATTAAACAACCTAAAATAAAACTAGTAAAAATTATATATAAATAAAATGGCATTCATCCGGATTGCGACTATACTGCAACATGACTAATTAACCATAATTAACAAGCGATTCAAATGCTACATCATTTTTTGGCGTCGTTGCCAAGAGGTAACTCTCTATACGCCAAAATTTATCTTTTGTTATTTCTTTTAAATTCTTTGCAAATATTGATTCTTTTATTCAAATTCTTTCTTATATACATATTCTTTTATTCATCATATTCTTTGATTTGTTTTGTATATAATTTTCTTCCTAATCATTTTTTGTTTTTGTAGTACCTGAGGAGTGCCTTCTTCCTATAGGAGTTCTGCTTCCTAGAGGATACGTTGCGGATTCTGACTCAACTTCCTAGCGAAGTTATTCTCGATGGAGCTGCTGTTTATTGCTTTCCTAGAGTAGTATAGCTATTAGGTTAGGCTTAGGTATATATATATATATATATATATATATATGATACATTGTTAGGCATAAGTTGTGAGTGCATGTTCTCACACTCAAGTTGTAATAATTATGACTATGGATCTTTTGATTTCTTTGTCTCTATCTCTCTCATCGATTCGAGTTTTCCAATTCACTTTATTTTCAATTTGATCTTGTCTGTTGCTTTACAAAAATCAAAACTAATTAGAAAATTAAAGTATCAAAAAGATCTCATTTCTTATCTAGCAGCACCATATTCATAGGCATTCCATACTCAGGTTTGCATCTTTCTTGTTAGATTTCAATTCTATCAAATTGCATTAGTTGTAGAGTGCTGGAGACAGGTACACATCTCTATTATCCTTAGCTCCTACCATCCTTACATTTGGCTTAAAGTAATTACGACCATCACTTGTTTGCAAAAGATTAAAAAGTGAGACCATTTTTCTGTAATATACTCCTAAGAACTCGAATCTAAACCCAAAAGGAGATATAATAACTTGTTTGAAACCTTGTGTGTGGTTTTTCACCGCTATCTGTTGATTGCTTAACGTGTACACACTACACGATCACATAAGGTACACACATAGATTCTACCTCTTTTATCTGTGCACCTATAGGAGTGTGGATGCACATGTCAGCTTTATCCAAATTTTGGGTGAAGTTGTGAGGTTTGCACATCTCTAGGTTTTCCTTAGGATGCGTACAATTGTACTGAAACAAGTGTTTGCGCGTAAACTATTTTCTCATAGCAAACTCTAAGAAAGAATCGTGATTTGATCTTGCTTGATTAAACTGATTAGTCTTGATATTGTGAGATTGATTGGGATTTCTAGATTTTTGATTGAGATTGAGATTACCGTTGTGAGTTTGTAATTGTTTTAACGCGAGTTTTTCAAAAATCGAACACATAGATGGTAGGAGATCCCAAAACCCATCACTTATACCTCCCTTGGGTGCTAATGCCCAAGCTACGCACTACTTCTTCTATGCCTTCCACTTCTAAACCAATACCTCCCAAGCCTCAAGCACCTATTCGTCACACTATTCATCTTGAGGATGACAATGATTCTGCACAGTTCGAGGATTTTGAAGAGCATCCTCATCACTTTGCACATCCTCCACCACCTCCACCTCCAAAACGATTCCCACCTCCTCCATATCCTAACTTTCCTAGCTAACCTTAACTAGAGAGGTGCTCCACCAAACCTACAACACCTGTTTAACACACAATTTCAAATGAACATCCTTACACGACAGGTTGAACAACTTACTCAAGCTGTTAATCTTCTCACGAACCCCCAACCCTAATTTCGGAGACCTCAACTACGAGATTACTATAATCCTATAGTTGCACCCATTATGCCTGCGGTTTGATTTCTCGCTTGGGGTCGTGCTACTGAATTAAAGCCGAACATGATATCTCTTATACCCTACATCCATGCTCTTGCTTTTGTTGACCCTTTTCAGCATTTAGAGGAGCTGAAAAATCTCACTCAAACCATGGATCCGCAGGGCCACGATCAGCACAGGCTTTTAATGAAAATGTCTTTTTATTGAAAGACAAAGCCACCTTTTGGTATCACACTTTATCACGGACTACACTGAAAGAAAAATGGCCATCTTTGAAACATGAGTTCCTAAAGAAGTACTTCCACGTAGGTTGCACAAATGCCTTGAGGCATTCCATCGCCACTTTTACACAGGACATAGGAAAACAGATGCACGAGGCTTGGGAGAGATTCCATGAGCTTTTTAGAAAATATCCCCACTAAGAATAGGACCAAATCTTTTACACAGGACATAGGACCAAATCTTTTACCATGGGCTCCATATTACGCTAAGAATTTTGTTGACGCTGCAAGTGGAGGCAATTTCCTATGTTGGAACGAGGATTCTACCTTCGAGCTCTTTGAAGGTATAACTGAAAATTCCATTAATAACACTTTGATGAGCATTTTTAATAGAAAATTCTCACATTCCCATTCACATTATGGAGTACATGAAGTCCAATCCAACACACACAACATGGAGTTAGTAGTTAGTCAACTGGATACAGTGGGCCTAATCGAGAAGAAGGTAGATGAAGTATGGAAATTCCTCTCTAAACCATCTTCTTCTCAGTCACCTGCACATCACACTTCTTCTCAGTTTCCTACAGGGAGGGAAACCGTGAATAACCTTTCTGTGACACCACCATCACCTTCTGACTATTCATATGCATATCCTTCATCACTACCGGAAGGAACCTTTGTTCCTCCATATCCTGAATTCCTTACACTTCCCGGAGCTCTGGACGAGCTCCACACCATCTACAATGATCCTTATTCAAAAACCTACAACCCTGGAAATCTTAATCATCCAAATTTCTCATGGTCGGAAAATTCATAGAGACCAAACCTCCAACAACCTTCTGCACCACCACTTCAAAACTTGACCCGATCACCACCTCCACCACAACATGGATATCCTCCGCATGCATACCAGCAACCCCAACTAAGGCCCACCCAGTACTCTCAATCTGGGCCTACACAAGATGAGCAGTTAAGGTCAATCATGAAAGCACTTGTTGACATGCAGCAACAAATATTAATATGCAGTAAAAACAGGACGTGACATTAGCTGAGGTGAGAGCCCAACTAGCACACTTGACTGCACCTTGTCAGTTACACTCACTACCATCTCAGACTGAACCTAATCCTAGGAATGTACCTACCCAGAGGTATGTTTATCCTAATCCTCCCCAAGGCGAAGCACATGTCATATCGCAAGCCTTACACATTTCTGATTCATATGCACCATATTTTGATCAGCAACCACCTCTTCTTCCCAATCCTGATTCATATTCCACATCTTTATCTGCATTCATTGATTGGAAGAGGTAGAAGTTGTAGATTTTTCTTGATATCCTTTGAACTTGAGTCTTGAGCCAAGTCATCTGATTTGATCCACATTTTCTCTACTTGGACCTTGTACCAAGTATCTTTATTCTTATTTTCATTGATTATGGAGCCTATCTTCATCTTTTCTCCATCATTTTTGCTCCTACATTTTGTTTACACCTTATCTGAGTTTGCGCCTAGCTGAAAGCGTAAAACTTACCAAAACTCTTGTTGTATATAGCTGTTTTATCTTTTACCGTAGGCGTCTATCCATACATTTTTAGTCTACATGCATAATCACATTTTTCCTACATCTCACTACTTAGCCCGACGTTCTACTCTAATTCTTATCTGACTTGAAATCGTCCGCACAAAAATATTATCTCCTCATTCCAACTTTCTTCTGTCACCCTTGCCTAAGTTAGTGAAAAGCAAGACATGTATTTTCATTCACTCTATTCATTCAATGAGAACATTGCATCATTTAAGCGTAAGGGGTGTAAATGATGAAATCATTTACTAGAATACAATTATAGATAGACTTTTAGTGTATATAGATAGTATTATTGAAAAACTCCAAAGAAAAATTTTAAAAAATTTTAAAAATTTTGATAAAAAATTGCAAATCAAAAACACAAAAAATATGAAAAATAAAAACTCCAAAAATACAATAAGGGACCTATATTCACTGTTGGGGGAGAAACTGCAGAAAATTTTAAGAGGGTGAATTGAATTAAAAAGTTTTATAAGTGTTTAATTAGCATCTTATAGCTAAACCAAAAATAGAATGTGTTTATAGACATTCAATCTTTGCTGGTTAGACATTCTGGACTACAGAAGCTTGATTTGCTTAGGCTTAGGCTTAATACACTCAAGCTTTGATAAGATAGACTAAGATCTCTCTTAACTTAGGGCATATTCTTATAACCTAATCACCAGTACAAGATTCGTTGGTTTACTTTTATTTAAGAGTCTAAGTAACCTTAGTTTACACTACACAGATTCAGGAAAGATCAGATGAACTTAAGTCTCAACATACATTAATGCATTGCCCGTACAACATAATCATAAGCCTCGAATGGGCAAATATTGTGACACAATTACATCCCTCCCATAACCTATAACCTAATGGTTAGAATTCTTATTATTTATCAACAAGTCCTAAATTTGTGCAAGTGTGTGAGACTAAATGATATAATCTTAAATTTTATAATAAAATATTTAACAATTTTAAATTACTTTTTTATAATAAACCCAGAGCCACAAATACATAAGTACTATACCCTGAACCTAACCTAAACTCTAAACTTAAAACCCTAAACCCTAAACAGAAAACCATAACCATAAAATGCTACAAACCTAAAACAAAAACCCTAAATCCAAAATAAGAAAACCCTAATTTGAAAACCCTTCATAACAAAAAACCTTAAAATTCTAAACCTAAAACTCGACTACCTAAACTTTAAACTCAAAACCCTAAACCCAAATCCTATAACACTAAATTCTAAACTTAAATCCTTATAACTCATGACTTTAAATTCAAAACCTTATAAGCCATTTACTGAAAACTCTAATGTCAAAACCATATAACCCAATAACCTAAACTCTAAAGTCAATATATACCATAAAACTCAAGAGAACTCTAATATCAAAATCTTAAAAATCAAATATCCTAAACTCTAAAGTCAATATATACCGTAAAACTCAAGAGAACTCTAATATCAAAATCCTAAAAATCAAATATCCTAAACTCAATCCAAAGGTCATAAATTAAAATCCTAAACTTAAAATCATAAATTATAAATCCAAATAACATAAATCCTAAACCTAAACTTAAAGATGAAAAAATTTCGACAGAGTTTCCTCTTTAAAATTAAATAAATTTCATTTCCCATAAAAATAATACAAGAAATCATGATATATAGGTAGACACACCCCACATTTAATAGGATAAATTTAACATAGCAAATTAAATATGTGGGCACACCTTTCATTTAAGTCAAACAACATAAATAATATTTAAATATGTAAGCACACCCCCACAATTCACATATCACAATTACATGCATTTAACATAATTTCACAAAATTTTAACTTCTAAAAAGTTATAAAATACAATTAATTACATGCAAATTTACCAAAATTAAATTTACAGCCAAATTAATTCTCATTCAAATACAATCACAATAAAAGAAAATTATCTTTAAATTAAAACGTACATATAATTTCTATAAATTAACAGCTAAATGTAAGACAAAAATATGGGGGTGGGGGGTTGCAAGCCACTGTTTGGGGGGTGGGGGGGTTGGTGGCAGGGGGAGGGGTGTGGGCGGCGCAAAGCGGGGTGGAGGGGGAGGAACGTGGCAGCGCAAAGAATGAGGGGGAGACGTGAGAAGAAGTGCAGGGGGGGCAACTTTTGGTGGTGAGGAGAGACGTGAGAAGAGTGAGGGAAAGGCCATCGGCCAATTCACCAAAAATATACTTTTCTAGTGCTGGTAGCGACGATTTTGCATAAACCTGTCACCAATTTTATTTATAATAACATTTTCTACGTCCTCACTATTTCTCACGGTGCACCATTTATTTTGAAATTGGAGTGAGTTTATAAAATCACAATCATTAATTCATGAATATTTCATGTCCACAAGCAAAAAGTTTCGCACCCACAGCAAACAATTGGCGACATTTATTTAAATAACCGTTGGTTGATGGAGGAGGCCTTAGCAATGGTTATTAAAATAATTATCACAAATTCATGAATATTTCATCTTGGCACCCAAAAAAATTTGCATGCCCCACCAAGAATTAGTAATGATTGTTTATATAATTGTTGGTAAATGTTCGACCAAAATTCGCAACCATTAAATAAGAAGGGGTCGATGGAGAAGCTTTAGGTTACAGTTATTTAATCATTGTGAAAGAACACATTTAGCGACGGTAATATAATCAATGCCTTTAAATCGTTGCAATTCATGCTTTTTGTTGTAGTGATTTATTATAGGAGGCACTACAACTATGGTGCTATTCTACGTCACCCACAAAATATAACTCTAACTAGTAGGAACCCAAAATGATTGGAAACTAGTTCCAATTCCATGTTTTCAACTTATTAGGATGTTTTGTTTAACTGCTTGATCAAGTTTTGGCATTGATTCGATCACGTTTTAAAAATTTTAAAACAGCTGATTTAGGCTTCCGCGATGCCACTATGAGATCGATTGCACACCAATAAAGGCAGTCAACCTGTCTATTTTGGTGGGGATCCCCTTAGAGTTTGGTGGACCAATGAAAGGAAATTTTCATCTCTAATCAGTTGCCCCTACTCTTTTATTTATGTTCGACTGACCATGAGAGTAAAGATTTTTGTTTATTATTATTATTATGTTACTATCCCTCCTGCTGCCAACAGTTCACCCCTGTGCATTGTCAGGCAGGCTACCAGATAGATTACTATGGGCTTATGCTTGCTCTTAGGAGCATAAACAAGGGCATACATAAAGTTTATGTAGGCAATTAAATTTCACTCTCCTAGGCTATCAAATTACCCTCAATGGGGGACATTAGATCTGCCTAATTTGGGTGGGTAGTGGCCAACCACCATCTCGTATGACCGACTTGCAATGGCGGTACACTGATAATGTAAGCATCATCCTAGTTTTATCATTTTTCCATCATTATGAGTAATGTGTCCTAACCTTGTTGGTGGGGAGTGGATAACTATAATGCCAGCAATAAATAATGACACAACGTTAGGTGGTGTGAAAACTGCGCCTCTTCACCCACCCCCTCCTATATAAATACGGGGTTTGTAGCAGTAAATGCTCATTTTACGGATTCTGTAACTCACTTTGAGCATTTGGAACTCTCTCCTAATATGGTGATCTTAGATCGGCTTATTATTAATCGTCTCGCTAGGATCGCCTGCAGCTTGCTAGATTGCCAACTGAAGAATAGAAACATAGATGGTCTTGCAGGCAATGGTGAGGGCTCCTCAACTTTCGAAAGATTAAGCAAATACACACGTGTTGTATACATTTAGCTTTGTAATGCGTAGTAGGTCAAGTATTAGGCAACTGTTTAATGATCATGACTTAAGTCATGTTACTTTTCATGTCCCAAGTGAGGATCTTTGCCTCTGTTCACCCAGTAAGTCCGACTCATTCCCTTAACCCTATTGTCGTCTTCTTTTTCATACTATGTAGCATTGTCTCAATTGAGTCTGAATTGTCGATCGGTGCTACATGTGTTTATCATCTTTTGCTTCCACTTGGGTTTGCATCCATAGGTAGGGTATTCCACCTTCTTCTAGGGTCGATCGTGTTGAAGGTCAAGAAGGGAAAGGCAGAATCCAGGATGTATACCTTTCATTGTAGACGAAATAAGTATAGGATTGTAGACCTACTAGATAATTTGAAAGGGCTAAACCGCCAATTTTTTAGTCCATAATGGGGAACCGTTAATGGTCAACAACTCATGGCAAGGGCCGCCTGCCAATGACTTGCCACCTAACTTAAAGGGTTGGATCCTACAGCTTGGTAGGATGCAAAAAAGATGGTCAACTTTGGGGAGTTCTCCCATTCTGACTTAAGGTGGAGAGAGGTGTAGAAGGTGTTGTCTAAGGTGGTGGACCCCTATCCGACGACAAGTACGTAGAGATTTCGCCAAAAAAGAGTAAAGGCAAGGAGGAGGAGGGCCCTTTTTAACTGATCAATCACCCTGAGAAGCAGTAAAAGGTTGGTGTCCCCTGTCCTTACAAGATGGTAGTGGCCCCGTCAGATTCCGTCAGCAGGGACTCAAAAGGGAGTGCCCCTTCGCCCCCTCAATTAGCGCCCTAAGAGGAGACCTCACTAACGATCAACAAGGAGGCGAGTGGGGATTTGAAGTAGTCGGAGGAAAAGACCTGGAAAGAGGTAGGCAAGGAGATAAGCATCATGATGAAGAAAGGTGCGAGGATTCAAATGACATGACAATGCATGGTCAATTAGACCCATCGGAGACTATGAAGGTATCCCCTGAATATAGGGCAAAGTCCTTAATGCCAACTTTAACTTGTTACATGATGGTAGCACTATCATTGGTGTTAATTAATCTAATTTTAGTAATAAATGCTCCTGAATAACCATCCAAAGGGTGTAATTTTGTTCTGAGCTAAATGCAAGAAGATAGGAAATTGGGTTAATTCTGCTATTTTAATGAGAAATCACTAATGTAGATTAACTAAGGGACTAATTGGTGCCTAATCTAAGGTTAAATGACCTTAAATTTTCAAGAAGTGGGCTTGAACTGATTGAATCAGGGTTTTCTGGAATTTGAGAAATAATTTATTAAGAAAAACCCTAATTAAAGCCTCACTTAAATTAAACGGGTTTTGGTGAAAATAAATGTAATCTAAACCCTTTAAAAATCATTGAAAAATATTCTATGAGGTTTGGAATCTTCACTTTTATCAACTGAACTCATTTTGACCAAAAATAGAGACTTAAGTGGGAATTTACTTCCTTCTTGGGCTTCAGTGTAAATTACGTAGTCAAATGTAGCCGAAACCAAAAGTTTAGGTCACGATTAGATTCTTTGGGTTCAAATTAGGTTAACCCCAAATTCTGAGCTCAATCCGAGTGCATCTTCACCTAGATTGCATTTTGACCCAATTGTCTCTATTTATGACACATAGCCCCCTACGTTTTTAACTTTCCCTTCAAGAAGGTCTCTTCACCACCTTCTTCCTTGACTCCTAAAACCTAACAGTAGGGAAAGAACCTATATGACTGATCATTGACCAGAGGAAATCACCGTCAAATCTCGACCTCATCCCTCCAAATTTGTAGGGAATTATCATTAGATGCTCCTTTATCATGTGAGCCCAACATTGAACCCCAGATTCGACTCAAGCACCACCTATTGAAGCTCAAACCTTGTGGGTCGTCCTTGCCAAAATTGCAAGGAGCTTGCGTGAATTCCAAGCAATTGAAGGCAGGGAAGATCTCTATATAAGTTCTAGTTTGTTCCATAGTATGATTAGTCATTAATTGACCAAGAAACCTCCTTCTTCCTCCTCTTCGGCCATGCATTCATGAACTTCGACAACCTTCTTCAACTCCTTCCTCCGTGTGTGTATCTGGCCAATGAGCACCATCATCTTCTTCCTCATCTTCTTCCGACGCTAGCCAACCATAGCTAGGTCATTCTAGCCCCTTCTTCGTCGTCGTTCTACCTGGCCGAACCACCTTTCGTCCTCATGTTCGGCCAGCCAATGCTGAACGTGATTCACCCTCTATCGTCCAAACTAGGTAGTTCTTTCTCTTCCCCTCCTCTCATAGAATAGGTCTAGGACCTTAGAACTAGGTTTTAGTCTCTCTACCTCGCCATTCTCTCCTTTCTTTCTCGTGACTGACGAGAGCTCCGGCAAGCTCGACCCAACGCTACAGGCCTCCAAACTCCACGCCACCTACACCACAACCTCCCCCATGACTCATAGATCAAAAGCACTCAAGAAATTGAGGGCCTTGACCTACGAATCACCGGGCCGGACGCCACTGCCATTCATTGTCTTCTTCGACTCTGTCCAGCCACCCCACGCACTCAAACAACAAATCACCACCACCACTACCTTCGCCAAACTCTGGCGAAGCTATTTTGGTTTTTGATTGGGGCCACAAGGCCGTCTTTTTTGTTTCAGGACCTTCGTCAGCCATGTCTTCTTCCTCGACATCGACAACTCCTCTCCAATGACTTATTAACGTGGATCTCGACCTCGTTGAGTGTGGAATCATCTAAAGAACCTGCCTGGGTCCTTAATTGGGCCATCCAGAGCCCTTCCATGCCTAGAATCGAGCAGCATGATCTCCAGCTACAGCAGCGAGGCAAACCAAGGATTTACACATAGGTGGTGCTTGAGTCGACCCACAAGATTTGAGCTTCAATAGGTGGTGCTTGAGTCAAATCTTGGGTTCAATGTTGGGCTCACATGATAAAGGAGCATCTGATGATAATTCCCTACAAATTTGGAAATTGATTCATGAGGATTTCTGCCCCTTTTTCCATTGCTCAGAAATAGGGGGTCAGGTCCCCATATACACACGCCCTTATGCACGCTCTCGCCCACCCACACACGCCCAGGCGGGTCTAGGCTGAATATGGATCTGATTATACAAAGGAAAGAAAAAAAGGAAGAGGAAGAATTGTTTGACCCAAAGAAAAGGGTTGGTTTTGTTGCAGACATCTGATTTCTCACTTTAAGACATCTGATTGGCTTAGAAATTGACTAAGGGTTGAGACCGGCTTTACTTAGTTGGAAAACAAATTTTTTGTCTCAAACACTTATTTCATTTTGAGCTTGATAGTGCTATTTTTTGCCTAATCTATTTCCTTTTGCATCAAGCTATTGCACCTAATTTTATATACGTGATTAGTGGTTTAATTGTAATTACTTGCTCCTTAAAGCGACCTCGAAACTCACATTTCGAGAAAATAAATTTAAGTGCTTTCGTCGCTTAAGTCTCTGTACTATAACGTGTGTTTTAAAATTGACTTTAGTGCGATAACATTGCAACGCTAGTGGCCATGGGGTGCCCACTGACCCAACTGGCTGGGGCAGGTTCAGTGCAATCAGAGCACCATTACTTTTGTAAAGGGCTCCCTGCTAAAGGGATCCATAGAGGGCCTGGCCTGCCAAAAGAATCACCCCCCTCCATCCACCAGGCCCTTAGAAGAGCCCAGGATTTAGCGCTATCCACGAATGGAGGAGTGGGACGTGTAAAGGAGGTAGGTTGAGGAAGAATTCTTCGAGACCCAAATCCTATTGAACACCACCTCCATCAAGAAAACTCAAGCATTGGAGAAGACTAAGGCCCTCCAACACAGTGTGCTCCAGATTCATAGCTTGGGTGAGGTGCTAACAAGACAAGGGACTGAGATCCTGCTAGATGCATTCTAGCGGGTAAAATTATCGACTAAGTAGATGGTGATGACATTGCTTGGCTTAGCATTGGATTGGGTGTGCACCCTCGAAGATGTGGAACATCTACCACAACTGCCTCTGTGTGGTAAGCTCTCGGTTACTCTCTTTTTTAAACATATAGTTGTAACGTTGTTCGCTAGGATTTTATGGTTGTTCCCCTTGCAAGTTGATGTCATAAGACAAGATGTCCATTTTGGGCACCATGTCTCCTAATACATTATACTGAGACAGTCTGAAAGGCTCCGGTGCTTTGCTACAAAGTAGGCAGCAAGTTGGTCGGATGCAATGCTAGAAGACGTTAGTAATCTCTTCGACCAGCTCTAGGAGGTGCTTGCACCCAAAAGAAGGCTGAGGAGGAAGCAACGGTTGCCTTAGAGCAAGTTGGGGTTGAAAGGGTTGCAAATAATGCCCTAGCCTTTCAATTGAAGAAGGCAAAACGAGCTGATGAGAGGGCCTGGTCATCCCTATCTAAGATGAAGAAACTAGTACAATCGGATGACCGGGCCATGAATAAACTTCAATCTACCTTTGAGGGCCACTACAAGAAGATGATGACACTTAAGGAAGGCTGAAGGCACTCATGGTGGATACATCGAAGGCGACAGTGAAAACACATAAAGCAGCCAACAAAGTCGCTCTAATGGTTGTAGAGAATGCTCTCGAGGCGAAGCCCACCTGCCTACGTTCTATGGTTGTTGAGGAGTCAAATCTTTGATCATCCCATTAGACAATAAAGGCGAGAATTAACCAACTTGATTAGGAGTAGGCCACCAATGAGACTTCCCTAAGCATTATAAATGGCAGGGCTGAGATGCTCTCCAATAAAGTTCGCACCCTCAAAGAAGAGAGTTGGAGTAAGCTCAAGCCAGAAAAGCTTATGCAATTTTTTTGCCGAGGACCCAAACATGGGTGAAAGTTAGAAGAAACTAATGGAGGAGATTGGAAAATACACACTGGTGGTAGGTTAATCAATCTTTAGTGGTGGGTCGAGTGGGGAGTATCCAGCCTGGATGATTTCCTTCGTTGGTCCTCCGTTGAATTCTTGTGAGAACCAGCACCAAACCTACAAGAACATCATCGAGGACCAGGCTCATGTCTCACCTGCATCCAAAGACCTACCTACTCCACCTCACAGTAAGGGCATGCTTAAGGAAGGAGATGAGGCAAGAGAAGTCGGTAAGGAGGAGGATGTTGAGAGCGGAAAACTACGCAATTGAAGTTGGATTTGAAAACCCATCGCTGTAGTTCGATTTGCGAAGCAATCCGTCAATGGATAAATTTAACCGAAATTTTAAGAATTCCAGGTCGAATATAGGGAGCCAAACGTTCGATTTAAAACCGCGCTTGTTTAATTGTCATGAAGTAGATTAGCTAGTCGAATTGAATCTAAACTAACTATCTACTTAAAGAATAAAAAATAGAAGATAGAGAGAGAATATTACACATAAAGACAAAAGAGAGATAGAATAAACATGGAATTCATTATCACAAGTTGATGTTCATTACGATTACAACTATCTACTACACTAGAAAGTAGGAAATCTACACTAGAAAGCGTGAAATCTATTCTAGAAAGTAGTAAAAGACAAGATAAAGAGAAGTTATCCTCCTCGACAACTGCTTGGAGGACGAGCTGGATGGGACGACGCCTGAAAGACGAGGGACGGAGCGGGAAGGAGGACGAAGTAGGAAGAAGCGAGAACGAGGAAGCACGTCATCGTTGTCGTGGGATCCGCTTCCGAAACGGGGATGAGAAAATTGGATTTTGGCTCTAGAATAGTGGTGAGTATTCCCGCCTGTCACATGGGCAACTCGGGTTTGATCCATCTCGGGTCTGTGACAAACTTTTCTTGAGCTTTGGAGAGAAAGAGGGGTGAATGAAGGGAAGAGGATTTCGTAGGGTAAAGGTCTCCTTTTATAGTTGCAAGGATAGGGGGCAATTTAGTCATTTCATAATCAAAAAATTAAATGGGAGGGTTTTTAGTGATAGATTAAGTGTCACTAAAGACCCCACGACGTCGAAGCCTCGCATGCTCGCCCGCCTCCTCGCCTGCCGCGTGCATAACACTTGCCCACGTTCTCAAAATCTTAGTCGTCCGATTGCGAGATCGGATGACTCAGATTGCTCCTCCGCACGCCTTCTTCTGTGCCTAACCGCGCCCACGCGTACGATCGGGCGTGCGTGCTGTGCGTTTGATTACGCATGCGGGCGATTGGACGATCTGGGCCGCCCACAGCCGATCGCACGGTTGAGATTAATCGCTCGCGCACTGCAGATGGAGAGTGGAACGCGCGGCCCGCACTCGTGCAACGACGCTTGACCGCTACGCTAGCGGTTCTGCTTTGTCACACTTACGATTTAAGCACGTGCACTTCACAGCCGTTGGATCTCACCTCGCTGCACCTTCAGAAGATGGGGAGCGGTGCTGTGGCAGATTTAGGTGACTGTGATGGTGCCACGTGGCGCCATCATAGCCGTCCATCTTCTGTGAAATGTAGGTGTCACGGATGTCGGATTGAGCCAATTTTCATGCCGTTAGGCTGTGATCATCAATCCGAACCCATCCGTGCAGTTGGATTTGTCGTCTGAAGTGCGGTTTGGCACCATCTTGGCCCTTGATCTTTAGGCATCCTCGATCTGTATATGGTGCTACGGATGTCCGATCAGGGCGATCTTGAAGTCGTTGAACTCCAATCGTCGCCCTGATCAGATCCGTATAGTCGGATCTTCAATCCGAGGGCCCGATTAAAAGTCACCCTACCCTGACCATAAAAGGAGATAATTACTATACAATTTATATAATTTGACCTAAATGCAAGATTTTGCATGATTATGCATGATCTTCTTAAACATAAGAATCGACCTCGTATCTCCCTTCCTCCCCACAATCTTCTTCATGGGCGGTGAACCTCCAGTGGACACTCCAGTGGATGCCATCCACAATGCCCACACCACCTTGCCCAACATCGACCACATCCGAAGCTACGCAACATCCCCACGGATGAAAGCCCTCAACAAATTTGGGCTTTCTACCACCCTCGACCTCCACCAAACACACCCACCAACCGCTGACCTCCACGCATCCGCTGACCTTCTTAGACCCTTGTCACGCCAAATCAAGGCCACCTCCACCTTCAATGCATCACAGCGAAGCTCCTCAACTCCTTGGATTGGAGTTTCCACACCTCCACTCTCCGACCAACCACCCACGCTAGCGACGTCATCGTCGATGACCCGCGACATCTCCAGCCATCCCCAAGCTTCCAAGCTTCATGGGAAGCTCAATGAAGCCACACGCGACCTATTGCGACCTCCAGCAACCAACACATTCACAATCGACCGCAAATTAGCTCGTTGCAGATCCTCCCTACAAGTGATCCACGGTGGAGGAGAAGAAGACTCTTTGCATGCTGGCAGGGGTGTGAATGCAAGGAAATAAAAATTCCAAGGACCTAATCGTAGCTTTCCAATGACTTAGTTGCAAATTTCAGTGGTTTGACTTAATACTTGGTTCCAATTAGCTGTCAAGCAATTTTTCATTCAAACATTATTGATATCGATTATTTAGTGGCTAGTTTGAATTGACATTTGATTATTTCTGATTGGGCATTAAATAATTAAAAATACAAATGTCTCAATTGAATTAGTGAAATTGAGTAATTAATCTTTTCATTCTTGAACTAAAATTGGTGATTACAAAAGCAAGTTCATCCAATCCAATTCTTGAATCTAAATATTGTGAAATATTGATAGTGGTATTCATGTTTTATATTTGCTCTCCGAGATGACCTCGGACTCTAAATTCGAGAATATAAATTTAAGTGTTGATTCGCTCTTGTCGACTCTACTACGACTCATTTTCAAACCCAACTTTAGCACGTTAACATTTTGGCAATGTTACAAGGGAGCAACATGCGCTTACCACTATCATTGTGTATAATTTTCATTTTATTTTGTATTTATTTGATTTCTAACTCACTTGCCTTTGAATTGATTACTCTTCTTGCCAAATCGGATCCATGGAGTTACGAGCTCACTTCAACGGGTCCATCCACTACATCAAGGGAACAATCACTCCAAGGGCAGGTTAACTTTTCTTCTCTCTTCCTACTCTCCCTCTTCCTTGTATATATATAAAAAAAAAAACTAAAAAAAATCTTAGGAAGCCAACATTGCCTTATTTTTGTAAAACTATTAATTGAGGCAAGAAATTCTTTATTATTTTCTAATTGGAATTGAAGAGATTTGGAATCTAATTAGAAACACCCAACCCTTGATTCTTGTGCCTATTAAGGACACGTGCCTAATTTTGGCAGACTTGGACTAACATGTCCTTGAGATAGTCCAAGCGGAAAATTAAATTAAAATGGATTCCATCTAGAGCCAATTAGGGTTTCAATTTCAGGGGTGGTAGATCACACTTGCTAATTATAACAGAATATTTTCCCACATTGTGTCACCTAATCCCTTGTTTGAATTAATATAATCAATTAACCCTAAAGTATATGCTCTAAGATCACTTAAATCCTAAAATTGAGACCTATAACCTGTTTACAAATTGAAATAGGGTGGTTCAGGTGAGTTAACCAACATTTCATCCTTGAACCTTAGGACAGGTCAGGTGAAGTTGGTTCACATTGTGAATCAACCAACCTAGAAATTAGTTTACCAATTGAATTATCTTCTAAATCAAGTGATAACTCAAGACACAAGCACTATTAAGTCTAAAATTGGTAGACTTAGGGCCTAATTCACACGTATCTGGTCTACTTGGACCCGCAGTGACAAGGAAAGTCAGGTATGGGAAATCCCGTAACTCATTGGGATGCCCTACAGTGTAGGGGACTTTATGGGACTCTTATTTCCTGGATGCCCAAATAATTCTCAGGGTGGGTGAGTTTCTGATCTAGAGGTCCATCTGCCTCAAATTTGCCTTAGTCATCCAACTATTTTGGATGCATTGACTGGGTCCAATTCATATCCTATCCCTCTTGTCTTTTCTATACTACACGCACAGGATGAGGTCCTTAAGACTCACCTTAAGGCCTCCATAGAGTTCAATTTGAATCAGGGTCAAGCCCTGATAGTTTTGTGTGTCTTCTATCTAATCAACTACTCTTCTATTCATTTTGAACCTAAACCCAATTTTCCAAATCTCGATTCACCACTTGATTTGATTTCTATCACCTTACTTGGGAATAAACTTGAAAAAATGAGGAAAATGACCACTAACTCTGAACTCCAAAAGAGCATAAAAGATTGAATGATTGAGGACATTATCAGACATAGAGAAGAATTTTTCAGAACCTCAAACACATCTAGTAGGAATCAGGGTAGTGAACCTGAGACTATGAACCCCATTATGAACCACATCCGAATGATGGCAATCCAGGTATCATGTGGTTCGACGCAGGAAGCCCTCATAGAATAGATGATTGTTGTAAAAAACGTTCATAGAAAAGAGGGTTTACAATATTTTTCAAATCCTGACTTGTAGGAAAATTACCAAGATTTTTTCAAACAACATGGGAATCTGTTAGATCAATTAGAAGATCTAATTAATGAAAAATACCCAAGCCCCCACCCAAACCTTGATTATGAATCTTCAGGTAATTTTGAGGATAAATTAGATTTTCCCAATCTCGGGTTCCGGAATGGAGGTTTCTGTTTGAATCTCCAACCCAAGTAAAACCAAATGATGATTTTGTGCATAAGGAATTACCTGACATAGAAACTCAACTTTTGGGTTGGGAGGATTCCATCACAGGTGCTCTTGACTTTGAACTAGCAACTGAAATTTTTGAAGCTAGTTCAACTCAACCGGAATTTCAAAACACCTGTGATGAGTTTTATTTTGACTGCCTCGAGGATATAACTCCCACACCTTATCTAAGTAAGGTCTTCCTCAAGTATAGTTCTGACATCCCAATTGAGCTAAAATTAGTTTCTAGTAACCTAATGCCCATACTTCATTTAGAATCTAGACCAAAACCTATTTAGGATGATTGTAGGGTTCAAGTTGATGAAGCTATCATCATACATTCGAATTATGATGATTTTGATGGGCCTACTTTTGATGATGAAACCTCTCCAGATTCCTCAAAAGTGCATATTGATTTATTTGGATTGAAACCAATTTATGATACAGAATCAGAGGAATCTAAAGAGCCAGGATTAGATTGGATCTATCCTAGATATGTTGAACCCAATCCTATGCCTAATAAGGACATCCTTGTTAGACTTACACCAGAATCTAGATTAGACCAATCTCAGGTTGATAACTGTGTGGATTTTGATTTTTCTTCTGGTGGTAATCTTAATTCTGATTCAGGTTCAGAAAAATCTTTTCACCCATGTCCTACTCTCAGATTTTCCTATATTGATGCTGATTTTGAACCTTATTCTGATTTAGGAGAATCCTTGTTTCCAGAGGATTACAACCCAATCTATGACATCAATATCCATGACCCGTTCTTTAACTCTGATTCTGAGGTCATTAATTTGGAGCTCGAAGCAGTTACACCACTTGATCAGGAGACCACCACCCAGGAATTGTTGCTTAAGACTCTCAGCAGCCAGTCTCTGCTACATGACTCCACCAGAATGCATTTTTATTCTGAATCATCTCATTTCTATCTGATGGGAGCTAATTTTCCACCTAGGATGTCTCCGACCATCCTTAAGCTTCCATGCTTTGCGAGAAGCTGTGTAAAGCCACATGAGAGCTATCGTGACCTCTAGTAACCAACTACATTCACAAATGACCATGAATTAGCTCATTGAAGATCCTCCCTGCAGGTGCTTCATGGTAGAGGAGAAGACTCTTTGCATGCTAGCAGGATCGTGAACGCAAAGAAATAAAAACTGCAGGGACCTAATCGTAGCTTTCCAAGGACTGAGTTGCAAATTGCAGTGGTTTGAATTAATACTTGGTTCCAATTAGCTTTCAAAGCAATTTTTCATTCAAACATTATTGATAACAATTATTTAGAGCTTAGTCTGCATTAACATTTGATTATTTTTTATTGGGCATAAAATAATTAAAAATACAATTGTCTCAATTGAATTAGTGAAATTGAGTGATTAATATTTTCATTCTTGAACTAAAATTGGCAATTAGAAAAGCAAGTTCATCCATTTCGGTTCTTGAATCTAAATTTTGTGAAATATTGATAGTGGTATTCATGCTTTATATTTACTCCCAGAGACGACCTCAGACTTCAATTTCGAGAATATAAATTTAAGTATCGATTCGTTCTTTTCAATTATACTACGACGCATTTTCAAACTTGACTTTAATGTATTAACACCCGTCTACATATAGTTTCTACAGGCTAGTGGACGAGGTTGCCAACTACATAAATTCTACCAGAAAATCTACCAGGACCTGACCCTTGACAATTAGGCAGGAATCATATTTAACATCAAACTCGCCAATTCATGGATTTTATAATAAAAAATCTATAAGCATAGCTGTTATTAATATAACCTAGAAACGTTAACTGTCTTAAGTCCAAGTTTCTTCCTCTTGTGCTCTGGGACAACCACCTTTGCCTGACAGCTAGACCTTTTTTTGTTTCTCCAAATCTCAATTGAACTACTTTCAATTGGGCAAAACAATGAGATTAAAAATCAGTAGCAAAAGAGTCCAAATTTCAAGTTCCAAATTGATTATCACCTGAGCTAGTGCTAGGTCTAGGCAAACGCACGCATGCGTGGTCCAAAGCCCCACGTACCTCTCAGTCTTCACTACATAAGCCATGAGAGGCAAAAGCTTTACCAAATCTTATTGATTTCAACATGAATTCTCATGTCTCTATATATCAATTGCATCCCGATTAATACAATTAGGCTCTCAAAACAACACTTCGAGCCTTGCTAATTCACTAATATGGTATTCTAGTAGGGTGTTGGTCCTAACAGGACTAACCTTGGTAGTATTTGCATACTTCTACCACTCACCTAATAGACTAATTTGTTAAGGACCCATCTGGTGAGGTCATCCCTAACAGTCCATCACGATCAAGCAATCTTTTCAAGTCCAAGGGATTCTTGAGTTATTGAGGTTCTTTATTATATAACGCACACGTGAACTTTTTTGAGTCAACTTTTACCTTATCAGGTTTGCTTTGGGAGTTGAAGGTGGCCACGAGGAGAGTTAATCACTCAAAGAAAATAGAATAACCATATAGCTTGTAAAGATAACTTCTTTTTACTAATAATTTCACGAATCTTATGGAGGCTTCTAACATTCTAGGATTGTTTTAAGAATGTCTTCAAAATCTTAAATAGGTTTTATCCTATCCAAATAACCCTCAAAATATTTCTAGCCACTCCTCAATACAACTTTCAAGCATATGTCTTCTATACAAGAAGGCATGCAAGTTGGATTTTGTTTGCTAACCCATCAACTTTATAAGAAGGCATGCATGATATCTTAAAATTTGAGTTTGTATTTATGAGAGTGGTGCCAAGCCTTGGCTTACTTTGCTATAATTATAGTCTAAGCCATAACACCTATCTCTGCTTGAAATAAGTGTTCACATGTAACGTTAATGGAGAGAGATAAAAATAACATGGTCTATTATAGAGGATAATACCACATCTAGGGGTTAACACCTCCTCAAACAAATGTTAGTTACAACCTAGGCATGCAAGCCAAAACCTAAGTTTTACCAAACTCACTAAATCATCAAACAAATAAGGATTCACTCTTGTTAGTAGCCAATGTAAACTATCCTTTGTTGAATGAGAAAGGAAAATAGTCTATGTACACCATGGGTATGTACCCGTAGAATAGGAGAATCATACTTGTTAGTGGATCAAACCTAAAGAAGGGGACCCATTCCCACCATCTAATAGCGAGAATTGGCAGATAAGGGGAAGGAGCTTGATTGAAGCCTTTCTCTTCTAAGCCCTATTGGGCTCAAAAATAAGGAAATGGTACGTTCAAAAGAGAAATCAATCACATAAGACAAGAATTTAGTTACCGAGTTGTACCTGGAATAAGTATCTATTTGGGGAGAGTATGTTTCACCCTCAAATTTCCACTATGTTCATCATATCTAAAGGTACACAAATTCGATCTTTTTCTCTCCCTTGCCTAATGCGCATGTGACCCTATATGAAGATTGAAATGACCCTTTCCCAGGGTTGTTTGGTGTTTCCAGAATTCATAGGGGTTTTTATGCAGTTTAAACCCCTTAGGTTTTGTTTTGGGGTTTTTGAGGGGGAAAGGAAAAATTACAGGGGCATCCCTGCAATTTTTCCCCACCACAACTCCACTGTACGCACACCCTCTCCTCCCCCTCGCCTCGCACACTGCATCTCTCCCCCCTGCGGTAACCTCACCCACGACACCCTCCACACCTCCACCTTACCTCTCACCATCCCTCCCAACTCCACATAAGCCCCCCAACCTCCATTTGCTCCCACACCGCAGATGAGAGGAGAGTGGGAGCAGGAAGCAAGAGGAGGAGAAGGCAGAGAGCAAAGGAAATTGGAGGTCGGAGAGCAGAGGGAGATAGGGAGGTGCTGCAATAGCTGTAGCTTCTGCAGATGAGAGAGAAAAGCTCGCAAACGGTTCTGTGGAATCATTTCTCCACATAATCAGACGTCCGGAGTGACCTCCGAACGTCGGGTCGGATGACCGAAGGTAAATCTCAGACATCTGATAGCGCGTATCTTTGTTTATTTTCCTACTAAAGTTCTGACCATGCGCGTACATGTGTCAGAGATTGGGGAAGCACGCTAGTGCGAGGACCGAGGCAATTTCAGATATCTAGAAGTGTCTCCAGACGTCTGAAGCCACCCTCAGATGTCTGCATGGAGTTCCAGACATCCAGAGAAAGGCACCCCGAGTAAGGTATGCCTACGAGTTTGTTTAAGACGTCTGGGACTTTTCCTAGACGTCTAATTTTGTTCAGGGTTGGTGTTTTTGGGCTCGTTCAAGACCCAAACGGAGTTTGTTTTCCACAAACGAAACGTTGTTGGTTTCCTTTCTAGTTTTCCTACGTAATGGTATAATTATCTATACAGTTTTGAGCTCATTTTGACATATGGGTCAGTGTGATAGGTCATTTGTTCGTGGTGTGCACAGAACCTGCGAGGATTGCAAGCTCTCTCGACTGTACACCTACATCTCTCGGTTATCCTAGTAGAATGGTTTTACATTAAATTCAAAATTAATAATTAAATTGCATGTATAGAATTAACTGAACCTAGGTTGTAGCTTAACCCTAGGTCAGAAAAGAGGAAAATGCATGCTGTTTTAGAATCGAACCCTTGGATTGTGAAATGAACCCTAGGGCTAAAAGAAATGCATGAGCTGCCTGATGAAATGCATTTCTCCACATAATTAATGAATGATTGGATCACCATGATGAAATCATGAGCTGCCTGAAATAAAATACGTCATGAATGTAAGTACATACTTGTACTATGTAGTTGATGATGGAATTTGAGTTGCATGTTCTACATACAACGAACCAGATATGAAAATAAGAAGGTCCATGTACGAACCCTACGGGGAAGTTAGAAAGGAACCAAGAATACAGTAGTACGGAAAACCTGCAGGTTTTGGAACATGTCACCTACGGGCGGATGTTCGGACTTGGTTAAGGGAAGTGAGCTGGCTCTCGTGTACGTATACCGAGGAGAGCAACTATCCCTTTAGAGTAGAAGGGAGCTTGCCGCCCCCTCGGTTGAGACCTGGGGTGGGTTTGGCCACTCTACGTCGACTCCTGTTTGGCCTCGCATACGTAGTAAAGAGGTGAGTTACTTAATGTAGGGGAGAGCTAGCAGTCCCACAGGGCCCGAGGTTAGGTATGACCATCCTACACCGACTCTTGTTAGTCCATTAGGCAAACCAGGATAGTCGGATGAGGGTACGCGGACTGTGAGGGGCGAGACCCCTATTCTGAGAGGGCAAGGCCCTGTGTTGTTCCGTATTGTACGTTTGGGCTTACTCGTTAGTAAAAACCACTGACCGCGTGCCAGTGCGAGGTAGCTACCCATGTGCTTATCACGCGTGCCGTAGTCACTGCTACGTCGCGACCATGACCTCGAGGTAGTAGATCGAGTGCAGGACTATCACGAGGGACTCTTCCGACCTAAAGAGTGCCACATGTACATCCTGCATTGCGGAAAAAACTTCAAGCAAGATCGTTCACTTAGGGGACAATAAGATTGAGAAATAATTTGGAACCTAATTAGAATACTCGGATCCGAAAGACGATAATTGGGAATGGATGATGATAAATAAATTGTTAAATGCATGTTAGCTGCCTGTTTAAATTATATGATTTAACAACCACTCTACTCAGCTTTAGCTGACTACAGAATTTCATAACCTTGCTCAGGTCAGGGATTTGAGCAGCCAGAGCCATCAGCTGCTGAGGGTGCTAGGCCCAGTCGCACCCAACTGTAGTTTCCTGCCGTTTCTTTTACAGATTTTTTGTTAGTAGTGAGTACCTGTAGCTCATAGTTGTTTCAGTTGTATTTTCTTCTAGTACCAGTTGTGATGGCTATGTTCTATACTTGTACTTTCCACTGTATACTGTAAGATACTAGTGGTTTGCTATTTTCCTTTCTTTATTTTCAGTCGTATATTTTTCTGCTTGGTTACATTACTCGTGTGGTTATGGAATGATTATGGCATTTGATTCTTTCTGATTGGACGACAGGGACTTGGGGTTCGTCGAGGTGAGCCGTTCTCGAGTCCTGTAGGGAACCGGGAGTGAGTCACGACAAAGATCACTGCCCACTTAAATAGAGTTGCTCCCTAGTATGGCCTATCATGTGGATATTAGCTCCTAAGCGTGATCCCCATGATGTAGTCATAATATAATGATTGGTCAAATTACTGACATGTTGTAAACATTTTCAAGCATGTTGCCCATGTTTATCAGTAGACGTGATGCTAGAGTGATGAAAATGGTAATTGTCACCCGAAAGGAATGTGTCAGATGATTTGTTTTCCTGAACACCAGGCCATTCAGTTGGACGAGGAACCTGCCTATTCACCAGCCTTTCCAGTTAGTTGGGGAATCCATCTGTTCGATAAGCCTTCCTATTGGTTGAGGAATCCATCCACATCCTTAGGCGAAAATGTCAGGTTTAAATATTTATTCATCTCGACCATCCAACTAACAGTATCTTTATTTAGCAAGGTTTCACAGTCAAGATCCATCTATTTGGGTGATTGTCTGCCTGGTTATTAAATCTAGTTGTATTGTATGATGTTGAGCTTTTTGCCTCTATTGGTTGGGCCTCCGTGGGCTTCTTCTTAAACTTTTGCGAGGCCTTTTTTATTGGACTTATATGAAAATTTTCCTTCCCCCATCAGGATTATATATAGAGTATGAAATTCTAGGGTTGAATGAAAAAATATAAGCATTGTTACTAAAAAGCACAACACACCATGAGTATGACAAGGATACATAAGAAGAATACGATAAGAGTACTAACTATCTAATATTGTATTTTTTCAAAAACCTGTCTAATATTGTAAGTTTATTGCAACTTTACTAACATTTGTTTGCATTTTTTAACTAAATGCACATTCTTTACCAACATGTGAATAAGGAAATTTACATATGTGCAACAATATGAGAAAAATGCTTCAGATTCCTATATAAGAAATTCAATCTAAGTAATCGTTATGCTTTTTGCCCCTCTGATGCTTCACCGATGGTAAATCTAACATTTCCAAAATTCATTTTCATTTGGTAAAAGATAGAAATTATTTGAATTGCATTAACGTATAATTAAGCTTAATAACTCAATGCCACCAGATTTTCCACAAACTTTTTGCATGTCTCAAATTATATCTAATTCATCACCTTTAAGTCAAATACTTGCAAACTTCATCACCATTTTATTTTTGGATGCCGGCATAAAAATACAAAATTTGACGAGTTTTGCAATGTGCTAACATGACACATCGATGCAAAATCACCCAAATCATTTTACACTGGTGCAAAATCACTCCTTAATTTCGCATTAGTGTAGAATCACTTTACACCAGCGCAAAATTACCAAGAATCATTTTGCACTGGTGTAAAATCACTTTACACCAGTGCAAAATCATCTAAAATCATTTTACATCAGAGCAAAAGCATTTTTCACTGGTGTGTCACGTCAGTGCATTATAAAGCATGTCACATGATGCATTTTTGTATATTTGGATTTTATTTTTCGAGATATCAAACTAATATTAGTCATTTATTAGAGTTGTAAGCCTGAAATCATCATCGACTCTTAAGATGATATGCAAAGACAATTAAGTAGGAGATTTAACTGTTCATTTGAAGTTGCTTTTATAGGCTCCAAATAAGGGTTGTAGAAATCTAGAATTAGGTTTAACACACAAAATGACTTCTAAGTTGCATTCATCGTCAATGTTACTTTATTTTATCTATTATATTAGAAGTTTATCTCTTATAATTGAAGACTTGTTATTTGATATTTGTTTGAATTCAATCATCACATATTAACACCATATAGGCCGATCTCCCTTTCAAATTCCATCTACCTTGTCATCAGCAAGATTTTGGCTAACCGGCTGAGAACAGTTCCGCAGAGCCTGATTCACCCAGTGCAAGCTGCATTTCTACCTAACAGATCACTCCAAGAATCCTTCATTTTGGCTCAGGAAATGGTGAGTGGATGGCACAGAAGGAGGTGCAAGGCATTCATGTGGAAAGTTGATTTCCAAAAGGCGTATGATTCGATCTCTTGGCCGTATCTCTGGGAGGTTTTTAAAAGAAGAGGTTTTCCTTCTTTATGGATCCAATAGATGAAACGTTGTATCACAACTGCTTCCTTTTCTCCACTGATCAATGGGAAGCCTTGCGGTGGTTGGATTCAACCTCAGCGTGGGGTTAGACAAGGATGTCCTTTAGCTCCTTTGGTTTTTAACCTTGCGGTGGATGGGCTTGCAAGGTATGCTTGCAGATTGGCAGAGGTGGGTTTAATCAAAGGGTATTCATTATCCAACAGGAGAAATCTAGCCCCCATTTTGCAATATGCAGATGACATGGTATTCTTTGTGGAAGGGTCCAAGGTTGCGGCACACGCTCTGGGATTATTGGTAAAGATCTTTGGGGATATTTCAGGCCTATGTTTGAACAAGAAAAAGTCTATCTTAATATGTTTTGGCATGAACGAACAGGAGCAGATGGATTTGGAAAATACATTGGGATCACCTCGAGCTAAACTTCCACCGAGGTACCTAGGTCTGCCATTGAGGGCTGCAAAATTGAAGAAGTCTAATTGGAATGTCTTGTTTGATAAGGTCTCTGAAAAGTTGAAAGGATGTAGTAAGTTTTTATCTAAGGGTGGGAGATTAATCCTTCTTAACTCGGTCATTACATCCATCCAGGTCTTTTATTTTAGCGTATTCAAGGCCCCGAAGTCTATTTGGAAGCGCTTGGATGTTATGAGGAAAAGATTCTTTTGGAAAGGAGCTGGCCATGAGGGCGGATTTATGCAGCCCGTCAGATGGAATAAAATCTGCAAGCCAAAGGAGATTGGTGGTATGGGGATTAAGGCACTCAAGGAGTTCAATGAGGCCTTACTGATTAAATGGGCCATCAAGATTCTGGACTGCAAGGAGGATTTGATGGTAGATTTGATCAGGGACAGCTATGGTGGATCAAATAGCAGTTTGCAGAGGCTACAACCGATGAAACCTTCCCCCTTTTAGCAATCAGTTATTAGTGCAATCAGCAAGTACTGGCACATGCTGCAGCCTAGGCTCGGAGATGGCAGAGATTTTAGTTTGTGGAATGAGCAATGGTCTGGTCTGGGGGTTCTGAAAGAGGTTTATCCAAGAGCTTATGCTGCTGCTGCAGACAAGCAGGCTAAAGTTAGCAGCTTGTGGTCTACTGCAGAGGGCTATTGGCGGTTGGAAGGGCTGGAACACTGCAGATCAGGCACTCGGTTATGGGAGGATAGACTGAACCTGATGGCTGCTCTACAGCAGGTGCGTCCTAGGGTGAATGTGACTGATACTTATGTCTGGCAGGGTGTATTTTTAGTGCTGCAGGTGTATGAGAAGGTCATTAGGTCTAACATTGAGGTGGAGAGTGACCCTATTGACAGTAAGATTTGGCTATTGAAAGTTCCCTTGAAGGTTCAAATATTCTTATGGTTGTGCAAACGGGAAGGCCTGATCACTAGTGATCTTAGACACAGAAGAATGGGGACTACTTTGAATGCTTGCCATCTCTATGGATTGCACTCTGACAGTATATCGCATATTTTATCCTCTTGCCTGGTCACCGACAAGATTTGGAGGATGATTTGCTTAGAACCTCTTCCCACCTGGGATTCCCTGTGGCAGAGGTTCATTGCTCCTGGTCAGTCATATGGGGGTATGGTTACCATTTTGTGGTGTGTGTGGAGGGCTCGTAATGATAAATTTTTTCAGGAGAGACCGGTAAGATGTGAGAACATTGTAAATGAATGCTGGTCCCTCATACACAGCTGGGGATCTCTTTTGTAATGTTTTGTTTGATATGAAATATACTGTCCTCTGGATTGCTATCGAACCACGATAGCAGTCCTCACTGTTTCAAAAAAAAAAACATCATATAGGCAGCATCTAATGAAGCGAAAATATAAAGAAATTTTTTTTGCAATGTGTTTTACAATGCACATTACAAAAAGATACAAAGCCGTCTACTCTTTCTAAATCGTAGACTTAATGAACCCTATGTTGCTTCTCACTCTCCTAGAATCAAAGAACGGTGATTTTTACAGTTTAATCAATATTGCTAGTGTCAATTATCACCGATGATTTTCGATTATAGGTGAAAATCATTGATGATTTTTTTATCTTTGATAAGTGGTAGGTCCCTGATGAGAACCTCATCATGAGCCATAACTAGCTCATTTTGACCTAATACAAAGGATAAAAGCTCCTACATATCTCAAGGAAAGGCTTAACTCAGAGAATTCTGAGTTTAAGAAGAAAACAAGACATAAGGGGTAAAAATGCAATTTTACCAGTATAATCTGCATACAGGGTAATTCAGGGCCCAAACATAGGTCAAAGCAACTTAACAAGAATAAAAGTGGGATGAGATGATCTAGCAAGGGCTACAGCAATTCCAAGAAATTAAATGATAATCTGTAACCCTAAAACAACCCACTTCAATTCTCGAGGTTCGAGGCAAAGTAAAAATAGAATAAACCCTCTAAAATTCATAGAAAAATAATCTCTAGGGTTTAGAACCTTCAATTTGGCCTTCAGAACCCATTTTGACCTACATTGAGAACCATGCCCAATTAATAACTTAATTTGGGTTTTTGCATAAATTGACCGGTCAAACAAGGTTTAATATAGAAATGAAATTCACCATCAGATTCCTTAGGTCCTAATTAATCATGTATAAAAACTTGAGCCTAAGAAGAAACCTCCTTGACCGACTTTACACTTTGGTCCTCATATATTTACTTTTTGGCCCTCAACTTTTGAACCGTCGCATTTTGGCCCCTAACTCTCCTTCGTTCTTTGCATTCAGGTCCCCCCTGCAAAACCTGCCAGCACCATGCTCCGGTGACCTTGCGCGGAGCATGGCGCCGCGCAGGGTGAGGGGGAAAGCCTGGCAAGCAAACCGGGGGTGCCCTGCGTCGTCAGCCGTCGCAGGGACACCCCCCTGGTCGCTGTAGCCCACCATACCGGCCGTGCGAACGCACGGACGGTATGGGCCTTCGTCTCCGGCCATCCTCCGGCGAGGGAGACACGTCGTCTCCCTCCGCCTTCCTCCTTGTTTTGATCCCTATAAATACCCCCCCGTTGCTCCACCGACCGGGGCAGCTCGGATCTGACGGAGAAAACCCCCAACTTTCCTCTCTTCTCTCTCCGGCAGACGCTCACCAGCTCCGGCAGTTCCTCCCCCTCCTCCTCTTCGCTCTGCCGCAATACCAGCAGCAGAGACTCCCTTCCCTGCTCTTCCCGCGCCACGCCGCACCCAGCTGGCGCCTCTCCGGCTCTCTGCTCGCCGCCGCCCCTTTCCCTGAGCATCTTCTTCTCCGGCGACAGTCGATACGACTGTCGCCCTGCTGCCCCCCCCTTCGTCCCTGCAAGTAAGCTAGAACTACTTCCCTTCTTCTCCTCTTTCTTTCCCCGCTTTCAATTTGTTCAATTAAGCCCTCGACCGACCCTGACCATCGTCACCCCCTTCGTCTCCGGCCACCCTCCGGCGAGATGCTCCCATCGCTCCACAGCCTCACACACCTCGCCGACCCTCACCGAACCTCCGCCTCATCACACTGAGCACCCCCCACCCCTCCACTGCCACTCCACACCTCCGTAACGCTCCCCCGAACAAACCCATTCCTCCGGTTGCAGTCCAACCTAGGGCTGCCGCCAGACACCACCTTGCGGCTTGCCGCGCAGCTCCACACCTTCGCCGTGCCACGGCGAAGGTTCCCCAGTGGTTTGATCAGGCCGAGAGGCCATATTCGTGTCCGATAGGTTTTGAGGTTCGACCGCCATTAACGCACATTGAAGCAGCTTCTCCCGCGCTCCAGGCTTGAGGACTCCAGGTCTCCAGCTGCTGCGGATTGCAGGGAGTCTTGCGAAGGCAGCCAGCCAGCAACCGACGCAAATCGAAGCCGCAGCTGCAGAAGCTAGGCCGCGGTCTCCCAGCAGGCGCACGCGAGGAAAGGCCTCCGTTTAGTCCCACATCGGTAAGCCTCACAACCTCTTCACCGTTTAAATTGATTTTGTGCATTAGCCTTACTGCCTCAGCACACAGGGTGAGGTCCCCTTCACCCGCCCGGTTACCCGGTCTCGTCCGCGCTCACGCCCCGCGGACCTGACCCGACCCGACTTAGACTGACCTGCACTCCTCGCCCACCACGCACGCCGGTGGGCCTGGACCCGGACTTGACCCGTACCCGACTACCCGGCAGCTCTGGGAGAGCTTTCCCAAGAGTGGTTTCAGAGAGAGAGACGCGGGGGGGAGAGGGTAGAGTAGGTTTTGTCCTCTGACGTAAGCTCTGAAGTGTGTAGGCACAGGTGAAGAAGAAGGACCGCGGAAGAAGAAGGAAGCTGAGGGAGACACTGTAGCAACAGGCAGTTTAAGTCGTCTGATTTGGAAATCAGACGACGTCCTGAAGGGAAAAGAAGAAAGAAGGAGGGGCGACGTCCTGACTGGAAAAAGAAAAGAAGAAGATCTGAAGAAAGACAGAAGAGCAGGAACAACTGGAAGAAGAAGAAGAGCATCACCACTGCAGAAGAAGAACATCACCTCTGCAGACAAAGAAGAAGAAGATCTGAGACGAGGAGAAACAAAGAGAAAAGAAGACAACAAATTCTTTCTCTCTCTTTCTTTATTTTTGTAAAAGAAACATGTATATCTCTAGAATACAACTTGCTCCCTGAGTTCGACCTCGGGAACTCTTTTCCGAGTAAAAAAAATTTTATATATTTGAAATGATGGCAACAACTGGCTATACTACGACGCTATAACAATAAAACCCGGTAGTATTCCTGTCACCATCATTTTGGCGCCGTTGCCGGGGAGCAACGGCTATTCTAGAGGTAAACATTCCTGTTTCTTTCTAATTTCTGATAATCTCCTCTCTTTTGTGCAGAAAACTACAGGAAATCAAGAAGACAAGCAACCGCACAACAACCACTCCGAGGACAGGTAAATTTTTCCTCTCGCTATTAACCCCTAAACTCTAAAGAGGAAAAAAAGAAAAGAACAAGCAATATAGAGCTAACCTGTCTTCCATACTTAGTAACCATAAAAGTTGCATGTTTTCAACTCATTATTCCTGCACACTATTAAGGGTATTTAAGGGCTAACACATTCTTGCTTGAGCCCTAATTACCCAACAGAGAACTAACTGGACCAAGTAGAGCCAACATAAGATTCAACACTAGGGATTTAGAGACACACTCCTTAAGCAAGAATTGAGAAAACCAAATGAAGTGTGCCCAAGCCCTTGTCTGAAAATACCTATTCAAAGAAAACCTAAAACAATTGGCTCTCTAAACACTTGAACCCTAAAAGAAAGGACCCAAAAAGCTCTCAAAGGAACAAGAGGTAAAGTTGACTCCTTGGGTCAACCAACCTTAAAATTAGGTCACTTTCTCACTCAAAATACCTAAGAGTTCAAGTGTAACTTTAAGCACCCTGATCTTAAGCTAAAATTGGTAGACTCAAGAGGTCAAGATCCCCATTCTGGTCTACCTGGAACCGCAGTGACAAGAGAGGTCGGGTGGGGGAAACCCTGTAACCCGTGGGGACGCTCTACCGTGTAGGGGTCTTCGCGGGACTCTCCCTCTCTGGCTGCCCAGGTAATTCTCAGGTGGACGATCTTTCTGATCAAGAGGTCCATCTGCCCCGCACCTCTATAGTCACCCAACACATTTTTGGGTGCCTTGATTGGGTCCAGCACCTTCTAAACTTACCTCTTCCAACAGTGCATGTACGGAAGGAGGTCCCTACGACCACCCTTAAGACCTCCTTTAGAAATTCGCTCTCGTCAAGGCCAAACCTCGACGCCCGTGTTTGTGCAGAAACACCCTCACATTATTCTCTCTTCTGATTCAGAACCAAGTTCTTCTTCTTCCCCCATCATGGCTCAGCCAGTTGAGGAAGAAAATAATCTGGAACACCAGCTCCAGCGACTCAATGACCTCTTCCAAAACTTCGTGCACCCACCACAGCGTCCTATGATGCGGGACCACTACAATCCTGCTGCGGTGGCCATTGAGCCTCGAGTCAGAATCCCGACTGGAGGACCTGATTTCGAATTAAAGCCCAACATGATTCATGCTATACCTAAATTCCATGGGCTTAATTCTGAAGATCCCTTCCAGCACATCAAACAGCTAAAGCATCTGGCCCACACTTTTGGATCAGATGCGCAAAATCGGGATATTCTTCTCATGAAGATGTTCTCCTTTTCTCTTATGGACAAGGCCGCCCATTGGTATCAAACTCAGACCCGGCCGATCAACACTTGGGAAGAACTTCAATCCGAGTTTTTGAAAAAGTTTTTTCCCGTTGGTCGAACCAACGCCTTGCGCCATCAGATTACACACTTCACTCAACAATCAGGAGAACCTCTTCATGAGGCATGGGATCGTTTTCAGGATCTCATGAGGAAGTGCCCCCATCACGGAGTTCCTAAATGGGAACAAGTCCAATCTTTTTACCAGGGACTCCGTGAGGACATCCGCCTTTTCGTCAGTGCAACTTGCGGAGGAAACATCATGGGTCAACATGAAGACACCGTTTGGGAGATTCTCGAAAACATGTGCGAGAACTCCATCAACAATGACTCCATGGGATTATTCGACAGGACGAATACCCGCGCAGCGACGAATCTTAAGGGAGCACATGAGACGCAGGGCCTGTCCGCATCAGTCGACCTGGAATTAATGGCCAGTCGATTGGACAAGGTCTCAATCATTGAAAAGAAGGTGGATGAGCTGACTCAGCACTTGCAGCGAGCCACCTCCGCGCGTAACTCCTTTGCACAACCTCCTTCCACACAGGAGACTGTGCAAAACATCCTCCACCGATCTTCCCCTGGGATGGATCCATATCCATCCCCATCTGATTCTTGGATCGGAGGATCATCCGATCCTTTCTACACCAGCCGGGGGAACTCCATTCCCCCTTTCCCTGATTCTCAGGAGGTTCCTCAGACCTGCGAGGACCTCAACGCCATCCAGAACGACCCATTCTCCAACACTTACAATCCTGGATGGTGAAACCATCCCAATTTTCAGTGGGCGGGAAATTCCCAAACCCAAAGACCACCTTTTCAGTCCCGCCCACAGCCCTCTCGTCACTACCAGCCGCCTCAGCCTCGGCCCAACCCTACTTATCCATCAGGGCCAAATCAGGATCAAATGTCCCTAATCCTTCAGACTCTGGCTGACATTCAAAAAACGAATGCGGCTATTCAAAAACAGCACAAGGACGAGCTTACAGAAGTTAAAACTCAACTGGCCCAGTTGGCAAATTCTCGCCAACCAGGCACACTCCCTTCCCAACCTCTTCCTAACCCAAATAACGTGCCAACCCAGAAGCGCGTTATGAATCCAAATTTAGGCCACGCCTAATGGATTTATCAGGCTCCTACTGCTCCATCTCCAGACGAGATGGAAGCCTCAACTTCTTATGCGGGATTTCAGCAGCAGCCACCCCTCCTACCAAACCCAAACCAAAATCAGGCCGGATTAAATTCTGTAACAACACGTAGTGGTAAAACAACTCAAGACTCGCATTATCCAAACCACTCCAAGCCTGATAACCATGACCCTAGGATAGTTATCCAAGGTACCGCTGTTCCGGATCCACAACCTGGACCTATCCTAGAAGAATCAACCAAGATCCCGTTTCCCGAGGCCCTGACCAAGGGAAAGAAGACCACCAAACCCGTGGCCCCTGAGGAGGACCTGGTCAAGCTCTTTGAGCAGGTCCACATAAACATCCCCTTGATGGATGCAATCCGCCACGTACCAGCTTACGCACGATTTCTTAAGAATATATGTACACCCCAGCGTAAGCCACGAACCAAGGGAGGGAGCCCAATTGTTCTGTCAGAGCAAGCCAGCTCTGTAATCCTTAGTAGACTCCCACCCAAGGCAAAAGATCCTGGAACTCCCCTGATTTCCTGTAAGATAGGTGGTACCCAATTTGATAGAGCATTGTTAGACTTGGGTGCATCCATAAACCTGATACCCACATCCTTACTTGACCATCTAGAGGAATCTGAGCTGAAACCAACCGAGGTGACATTACAATTAGCAGATCGATCTATAAAGTCACCAAAAGGGATTCTCGAGGATGTTATCGTGAGAGTGCGGGATTTCTATTTTCCAGTGGACTTTATAGTCTTAGATATGGATGCACCTGAGAACCCTAGGGATACACCAATCATTCTAGGGAGACCTTTCTTGGCTACTGCTAGAGCCAACATCAGCTGTGAGGAGGGCCAAATAGAGCTTAAGTTTGGAGATCAAACACTAAAAATTGATATATTTAAGGCCCAACAAGGAATTAATTGCGGCGTCATCGAACAAATTTGTGACATCAAGACTTTGGTTGATGAATCACACCTCCAGAATGACTCGATTATGCCTCATCAACCACAGAAGGATCTTGACCCGCAAACAGAGGAGTCGAATCCAGATACGAACAATCCAGTAACTCCCACCCTTGAACCTCACATCTATACTGAACCACCCGCTGCTGCTGAAAACCCCATCCTCGAACTAAAACCCCTTCCTGCTCACTTGAAATACGTCTTTCTGGGTTCTAATCAGACCCTTCCTGTGATTATCAATTCCAACCTCAGTCCTGAACAGGAATCCCGTCTGATTATTGTCCTCCAGCAACATCGCAGAGCCATCGGATGGACTCTCGATGATTTGACTGGAATAAGTCCCTCTTATTGTACTCATCATATCTATTCAGAAGAGGGCACACGACCTTCTCGTGAAATGCAGAGACGCTTAAACCCCAATCTGCAGGAGGTCGTGAAAAAGGAGATCATCAAATGGTTAGATGCCGGAATCATCTACCCGATCTCCGATAGTCGTTGGGTGAGCCCAATTCAGGTCGTGCCCAAGAAGGCAGGACTCACCACTATAACGACTGAGACCGGAGAAATCATTCCTACCCGATTAGCCAACTCGTGGAGAGTCTGTATAGATTACCGTCGACTCAATTCCTCCACGAAGAAGGATCATTTCCCACTACCCTTCATTGATCAAATTCTCGAAAAACTAGCGGGAAATAGGTTCTTCTGCTTTCTTGACGGGTACTCCGGTTATAACCAGGTGGCAATCCATCCTGAGGACCAAGAAAAGACCACGTTCACCTGCCCCTTCGGAACATACGCTTTCCGAAGGATGCCTTTCGGTCTTTGCAATGCACCCGCTACTTTTCAGCGATGCATGCTTGCCATATTCTCAGATATGGTAGGTGATTATCTGGAAGTCTTCATGGATGACTTTTCAGTTTTCGGAGCATCATTCGACGATTGCCTCCAACACTTGGTCCAGATACTCAGGCGGTGCATCGATGTGAATTTGGTTCTTTCCTGGGAAAAGAGCCATTTCATGGTGCCTGAGGGAATTGTCCTGGGACACTCAATTTCGGAGAAAGGTATCCAAGTGGATCGAGCTAAGGTTAATCTGATTTCTCACCTTCCTATGCCTAGCTCGATCAGGGACATCCGATCCTTTTTAGGGCATGTCGGTTTTTATCGACGATTTATCCTTGATTTTTCAAAAATCGCACGCCCCCTGACCACTCTTCTCTCCAAGGATGTTCCCTTCGAAATTTCCAAGGAATGCACTCAAGCATTTGAAATCCTGCGTGACCGAGTCACCCAAGCCCCGATCCTACAGTCCCCTGATTGGTCTCAACCCTTTGAGATCATGTGTGATGCATCCGACTTCGCTGTAGGAGCGGTTTTGGGACAGAAAATTGACAAGAAACCTGTGGTCATTTACTACGCCAGCGAAACACTCGATGAGGCTCAGCGTAACTATACGGTTACTGAGAAAGAGCTGCTAGCTGTAGTATTTGCCCTAGAAAAGTTCAGATCGTACCTTCTGGGTTCCCGTGTCATCATATACTCGGATCACACAGCTGTGAGGCATCTCCTTGCAAAGAAGGACGCGAAACCTCGATTAATCCGATGGATCTTGCTGTTGCAAGAATTTGACCTTGAGATTCGCGACAAAGCGGGAAAGCAAAACGTGGTAGCTGATCACTTGTCCCGTCTTCCTTCTGAAATAATTGACCCTTCCGGACCCATCACTGAGCATTTTCCCGATGAGCACCTGCTGACTATTGGTACTAGCCTTCCATGGTTTGCTAATATAGTAAATTACTTGGCATCTCATCAGACCCCGTCCGATTGGCCGAAGGCCAAGAAAGACAAATTACGCTCCGATGCCAAGTATTACATTTGGGAAGACCCGTACCTCTTCCGCATAGGTGCCGATCAGATCATCCGGAGATGTGTCCCGGAAGGGGAATTCAACAATATCCTCTCTTTCTGCCATGACCAGGCATGCGGTGGCCATTTTGCCGGGCATAAAACCGCATCAAAAGTCCTCCAGTGCGGCTTTTACTGGCCCACACTGTTCAAAGACGCATACAATCACTGCAAGGCATGCAGTCGTTGCCAGACTTTGGGCAACATGAGCCATCGCGACATGATGCCTATGCAACCGATTCTAGTATGCGAAATCTTTGATGTTTGGGGGATTGATTTTATGGGCCCCTTTCCTGTTTCGGATGGTTTCGAATACATTCTGTTGGCTGTGGACTACGTGTCCAAATGGATCGAAGCCATACCGACCCGAACCTGTGATCACAAAATCGTTCTCAAATTCATTCAACACATTTTCTCAAGGTTCGGGATTCCTCGTGCAATAATCTCTGATGGGGGGACCCATTTCACAAATGCTCAGTTTAGGTCACTGATGACCAAATACGGGGTGTCTCACCGAATCTCTACTCCTTACCACCCCCAAACTAATGGTCTAGCTGAGCTGTCTAATCGGGAGATCAAGAAAATCCTGCAAGTCACTGTTCGACCTGACAGGAAGGACTGGTCGTCCCGACTTCCGGAAGCATTGTGGGCCTATAGGACCGCCCACAAGACCCAATTGGGCATGTCTCCCTTTAGACTGGTGTACGAAAAGGCATGCCACCTTCCCGTAGAACTGGAGCATAAAGCCTATTGGGCAGTACGGAACTGTAATCTAGATCTTTCCAAGGCTGGGACCCATAGAAAACTCCAAATCAGCGAGATCGATGAATTACGCCTAGACGCGTACGAGAACTCGCAAATCTACAAGGAGCGGGTTAAAGCCTTCCACGACAAACACATCTCGAGAAAGATCTTTCATCCTGGTCAAAAGGTCCTACTCTTTGATACCCGACTCAAACTCTTCCCAGGAAAATTGAGATCTAAGTGGGTCGGACCATATTTGGTCCGACAGGTTTTTGGAAATGGAGCAATCGAAATCAGTCCACTCAGCCACGATTCTGAACCTTTCATCGTGAACGGTCAGAGACTCAAGCCGTTCATTGATGTAACTTCTACTGATTTGGCTGAGGCATCTTATATCCTCCTTTCCCCTTGAGCTTATTGCGCCCAGCCGATGGCGTAAAACTCAGCGCTTAACGGGAGGCAGCCCGTCATTCTCTTTGAAAACCTAAAACTTGTTCTGACACCTTTTAGCACTCGAAGTTCACCCTTGTAGACAGCCGACCTCAACTCAGATGCTTGCATCTGGAATTTGAAATCGTCCGTAAAAAAAAAAAAAAAAAAAAAAAAATTCAACCCGACCCATCCACTCATCCAAATTTCTATCTTAAGGAATGAACTAAGACCCCCTAGGTTACAATGAGGACATTGCAAATCTTAGGCATGGGGGGTATGAAAGTGCAAAACTTGTAAGAAAAGGTTTCAAACAAAAAAATTCACATATGCCAAAAACACCATAAAAATTAAAAAATTTTCGAAAAAGAATAAGAGGAAAAGAGGAGAAGGAAATTTTGTGAAGGAGAAAAGAAACAAAATGAAAAAGGAGCACAAAATTATGAGAAAAAGTGATAGTCATTAGTAAGGAACTAAGGAATTAACCTAAGTTCTAGACCTCATTCAAGAAAAGTGCACAATGAGATTAGTAAAGAATGCAAACCTTAGGCATTCTTGAATAGACTCTTAATACCCATTAAGATCTGGACACTCCTCAAGAGGTTGAGGAAAATGAAAAGCTGAAGTATTAGGTCTAAGGCTTAGGGAGTATTCGGCCTCGTTAACTAATTTTTGGTTTACGGGACTCAGTAACCTAAGCACCCTAACCTCACACACAGCCTGATTCAGTAAGCGTAAAAATCAGAATCACGCAGAAGCGTCGCAAAATTCTGAAAAGAACACCTAGAATAGGAGCGGCCGATCAACACAAGTTGATTTGGACGAGTTCCCAGCGCGGAGAGGCGGGAAATCCCCTCGAAGATGCGTAACAAAATATCATCTCCTCGGTGCTTGTCTCTTAGGATATTTACATATCCTACTGGGGGCATGTAAGCACTCTACTGGTTCAGATTCCATGGATGGCATTATCTAGAAGTGTCAATTGCCAGGGTCTGGATTCGGCCACGGAACACCATGGATGGGATTATCTCGAAATCTCAATAGCCAGGGTTCCGGGGGTTGCCATGGGCGGTGCTATCTCGAAGCATCGATCGCCAGGAGCCTTTGAGGATTGATGATGGGAGCAAGGAATCTGATACAGACCGTGTTGAAAAGCCAATCCTAGGCTTGAACTAAAAAGGAAAAAGAGAGAAAACTCTCCAAACAGAAAAACTTTCTATCTCTCTCTTACAAAACGCACTGCGAACTGAACCAGGGCTAAAATCATTTCAAGCACGGGTGCTTTAACCACGAAGTCCAATAAACCTTAGGTTAGTTCTTGTGGACCTTAAAAACCTTTGCTAAAGACTGAGGCTAAGGCTAGACAGATTTGGATCTTGATTGGTACTAGAGTACCTTTTAGGCCTATGGTCAGCATTCTAACCTAATCAATGCTCAAATAAAAAAGGCACTTATCTAAAACTTTTAAAAACTTCATGGTCCAGAACAAGGGTTGAAACCTTAAGATTTTGCTAAGGGACTAGCAAAAGCTAGGCATGGGGGTATGATGAGAACCTCATCATGAGCCATAACTAGCTCATTTTGACCTAATACAAAGGATAAAAGCTCCTACATATCTCAAGGAAAGGCTTAACTCAGAGAATTCTGAGTTTAAGAAGAAAACAAGACATAAGGGGTAAAAATGCAAGTTTACCAGTATAATCTGCATACAGGGTAATTCAGGACCCAAACATAGGTCAAAGCAACTTAACAAGAATAAAAGTGGGATGAGATGATCTAGCAAGGGCTACAGTAATTCCAAGAAATTAAGTGATAATCTGTAACCCTAAAACAACCCACTTCAATTCACGAGGTTCGAGGCAAAGTAAAAATAGAATAAACCCTCTAAAATTCATAGAAAAATAATCTCTAGGGTTTAGAACCTTCAATTTGGCCTTCAGAACCCATTTTGACCTACATTGAGAACCATGCCCAATTAATAACTTAATTTGGCTTTTTGCATAAATTAACCGGTCAAACAAGGTTTAATATAGAAATGAAATTCACCATCAGATTCCTTAGGTCCTAATTAATCATGTATAAAAACTTGAGCCTAAGAAGAAACCTCATTGACCGACTTTACACTTTGGTCCTCATATATTTACTTTTTGGCCCTCAACTTTTGAACCGTCGCATTTTGGCCCCTAACTCTCCTTCGTTCTTTGCATTCAGGTCCCCCCTGCAAAACCTGCCAGCACCATGCTCCGGCGACCTTGCGCGGAGCATGGCGCCGCGCAGGGTGAGGGGGAAAGCCTGGCAAGCAAACCGGGGGTGCCCTGCGTCGTCAGCCGTCGCAGGGACACCCCCCTGGTCGCTGTAGCCCACCATACCGGCCGTGCGAACGCACGGACGGTATGGGCCTTCGTCTCCGGCCATCCTCCGGCGAGGGAGACACGACGTCTCCCTCCGCCTTCCTCCCTATTTTGATCCCTATAAATACCCCCCCGTTGCTCCACCGACCGGGGCAGCTCGGATCTGACGGAGAAAACCCCCAACTTTCCTCTCTTCTCTCTCCGGCAGACGCTCACCAGCTCCGGCGGTTCCTCCCCCTCCTCCTCTTCGCTCTGCCGCAATACCAGCAGCAGAGACTCCCTTCCCTGCTCTTCCCGCGCCACGCCGCACCCAGCTGGCGCCTCTCCGGCTCTCTGCTCGCCGCCGCCCCTTTCCCTGAGCATCTTCTTCTCTGGCGACAGTCGATACGACTGTCGCCCTGCTGCCCCCCCCTTCGTCCCTGCAAGTAAGCTAGAACTACTTCCCTTCTTCTCCTCTTTCTTTCCCCGCTTTCAATTTGTTCAATTAAGCCCTCGACCGACCCTGACCATCGTCACCCCCTTCGTCTCCGGCCACCCTCCGGTGAGATGCTCCCATCGCTCCACAGCCTCACACACCTCGCCGACCCTCACCGAACCTCCGCCTCATCACACTGAGCACCCCCCACCCCTCCACTGCCACTCCACACCTCCGTAACGCTCCCCCGAACAAACCCATTCCTCCGGTTGCAGTCCAACCTAGGGCTGCCGCCAGACACCACCTTGCGGCTTGCCGCGCAGCTCCACACCTTCGCCGTGCCACGGCAAAGGTTCCCCAGTGGTTTGATCAGGCCGAGAGGCCATATTCGTGTCCGACAGGTTTTGACGTTCGACCGCCATTAACGCACATTGAAGCAGCTTCTCCCGCGCTCCAGGCTTGAGGACTCCAGGTCTCCAGCTGCTGCGGATTGCGGGGAGTCTTGCGAAGGCAGCCAGCCAGCAACCGACGCAAATCGAAGCCGCAGCTGCAGAAGCTAGGCCGCGGTCTCCCAGCAGGCGCACGCGAGGAAAGGCCTCCGTTTAGTCCCACATCGGTAAGCCTCACAACCTCTTCACCGTTTAAATTGATTTTGTGCATTAGCCTTACTGCCTCAGCACACGGGGTGAGGTCCCCTTCACCCGCCCGGTTACCCGGTCTCGTCCGCGCTCACGCCCCGCGGACCTGACCCGACCCAACTTAGACTGACCTGCACTCCTCGCCCACCACGCACGCCGGTGGGCCTGGACCCGGACTTGACCCGTACCCGACTACCCGGCAGCTCTGGGAGAGCTTTCCCAAGAGTGGTTTCAGAGAGAGAGAGACGCGGGGGGGAGAGGGTAGAGTAGGTTTTGTCCTCTGACGTAAGCTCTGAAGTGTGCAGGCACAGGTGAAGAAGAAGGACCGCGGAAGAAGAAGGAAGCTGAGGGAGACACTGTAGCAACAGGCAGTTTAAGTCGTCTGATTTGGAAATCAGACGACGTCCTGAAGGGAAAAGAAGAAAGAAGGAGGGGCGACGTCCTGACTGGAAAAAGAAAAGAAGAAGATCTGAAGAAAGACAGAAGAGCAGGAACAGCTGGAAGAAGAAGAAGAGCATCACCACTGCAGAAGAAGAACATCACCTCTGCAGACAAAGAAGAAGATCTGAGACGAGGAGAAACAAAGAGAAAAGAAGACAACAAATTCTTTCTCTCTCTTTCTTTATTTTTGTAAAAGAAACATGTATATCTCTAGAATACAACTTGCTCCATGAGTTCGACCTCGGGAACTCTTTTCCGAGTAAAAAAAATTTTATATATTTGAAATGATGGCAACAACTGGCTATACTACGACGCTATAACAATAAAACCCGGTTGTATTCCTGTCACCATCAGTCCCACCATATGCATTGTAAGGAATGCCTAACTTGTGTTACAATGACAAATAATACTAGTGATATTTGAATGTGCATTCCATTGATGAGTTCCATCCAAGTCGATGGAGTGCATGCTTGATGGAGACATGTAACGTGATCCCTACTTCTTCGTTACATTTTACATTACAAAATGTTACATTTTACGTTATAAAATGAGTTTCCCTACTGACTAACTCTAATAAAATATTTATTCCAACTGAACAATTAGATAAACATAAAATAATAGATGATGGATCAGGGAGCTGATTTTTTTTTAGAAAGAAACGAATAATACTACAACAAATCCAGTGCTTAAATTATCCAATGACAGAACTTAACGGGCGTCCAAACTTAGTCGTGCTCGAACTTAGGAAGCACAAATGGCAAGCCTGCCAGATGGTGAAGGTGAAATATTAGGGATTCCTGGGCATTCAGATTTTGTACGAGAAAGGATGTTGAGTGAAGGTCGGGCACCTTTCAAAAAGATGGGAGAATTAGCAATTGAAGTGAGGGAACAATAACCAGATATTCTATGATGGCTTTGACTACTAAATATTCATGATTGCAATTTACTATTTAATCAAATCTTATTTTCATTAGATCCATGAACCAATGGTCAACAAATAAATAAAATCCCAAGTTAGGTCCCAATACTTGATACATTTGTCAGCATCTTTGTCATCTTACGCTTGACACGTGAAAATCAACAAGTCAAAAATCCAAAAACAAATTACCTAGACACCAGCGAGGAATATATATATAGTACGAGAATAAGCAGACCGAAATTGTACAATACCATCAAAGAACACGCACAGCACATGTCATCACCAAATCAACTAAAGGAAGTTCCATGTTATCTACAACATAAGCATATCAAAAATCACATCCAATGCAGACACAGACAACGTTTCCATCTTAATACCAACAAAATCAAAACGATTTTTAGCCTATTTACAAATATCGGAAGAAATTTATATATTTTGTCACCTAACCAATAGAAAACACCATTTTTCTTCATCACAAGTCACACGCTCATCAAATTATTTTGGACCCGAATCTAATCTCTTCCTTAATCGGTTTCCCCTAGATCTTTCTAGAACAATACGCCAATCCTCCATACACCAGATCTACGGCCTTAGGTGATGCCTTCTAATGCTTCAACCCAAGATAACTACATGAAACAGCTCTTGGAAAGGAGCTTAAGAAATCTACGTTGCATCAATGGTCCAAATAAACAACTTAATCAAGCCAAAGCCTACGAAAGCCCATGGTAATTGAGGACTAAATTAATGAAATTCGCATCCCATGCAATCTCCGGGTTCTGCGCCTTCCAAACCCTAATTCCTACCTCAGATTTAGGATCACACTAACCAATAACCGTATAAGGCTCATCTAAATAATAATGATAAAAAGAAAAGCACATCTGGCGAACCTTTCAGCAACTCCAAGACGCAAAGGGACCATACCTCTGCGAGAAGGGGTCCCATCAACCATCTCAGATACCTAAGACTCGATCGAACCCCACGCAAGACCCCTTCCTCGGAATTCCTAAAACCACCGGTCATTGCACGTGGAAACCTAACCGGTGAACCACTCCCGACCCCGACCGAACCGAGGAACAGATCAGCAGATCTCCCCCACGTCGATCGAATCGCGAGAAGAGAAACAGGCACAATCTTAGGAAGAAGCAAGATTAATCTCATCAAGAACCATTAATAGGGTTAGGACTTAGCAGGAGTAGAGGGGAAACAAGTAGGTAGGTAAGGGAAGCTTAATTAACTTACTTGCCGGAGCTGCTGAACTCGAAGAGCTTGCCGCGGTTGGAGAAGATGATGAGGGAGACCTCGGCGTCGCAAAGGACGGAGAGCTCGTAGGCCTTCTTGAGAAGGCCGTTGCGGCGCTTCGCGAAGGTCACCTGCCGGTTGATCTTGTTCTCGATCCTCTTCAGCACCACCCTCCCCCTCCCCATCGAGCGATCTCGATCGATCTACTACTACCTCTTCTATCTCTCTCTCCCTCTTTTCCCCTTGCTGCTCTTCCCCCCCACTACTGCTGTTGCAACTACTTGTGATACTTATACTCGAAATGGCAAGGGGGAGAGCGGGGAAATTACGGGGGACGCCACTCGCCCTTCTGCTTTTGGGGGGTTGCTTTGGCTTTTGGAGGGGTGGGGGATCTTAGTGTCGAGGAGAGAGAAGGAAAAAGGGTCTTGAGGTGTTATTGATGTAACAGTGGAGGGGAGGGAGGGAGGGAACGGTAGGCAGCACCACTCCACACAATCCCGTGCAGCATCATCATGCCGATGCCCCCACCAACGTTCCCTGCTTTTCTTTTGGGTTGGGGGGACGTTTTGCAGGAATGTCCCTGTGGTTTTAGAGGAGGGATGCCCCAAAAGTTGATTGAGTGAGCCGTTGCCCCTTGGAGTGTTTGCTGGTGATGGTTTTGTCTGTTTGGTTTGTTGTTCGTGATTTGCAATTTTTTTTGTCTTGCAGTCGCATCGTGGTTTGCTATCCGTTTAGTTTTGAGTCATGAAAATGATGAAAGTCCCACAGAGACTCTGCATGTGTGTGTGTCGGGGGGGGGGGGGGGGGGGCGCGGGGGGTGTTGTTGGCGGAGGGGAAGAAATCACCTCGAATTGAGTTTTCCTTGTGTTCCTTGAAGAATAAGATTGTCAAGGGAAGTTTATCTCTTGGATTCAATCATTCTTGCAGGTTCATTTTGATGTCTACAACAAGGAATGGGAGCTTGGATGGTATTTGGGATTTGTTTAACCAAACTAACTAAATCTGAATAAGGGTAGATTTGATTATGTTAAATGCGATCAATGCATCATTAGTGTACATATCTTTGAAATATCTATGACAAGGAGGCTAAGATGAAACTTAAACAAACTTCAAACGAATACTAAATTTATTTGAACAAATCTTAAGGCCTAGTTTGATTATTGGGATAATTCAAAAAAGCAAGGATTATCTCTATTTGGTTTGCATGATTGCTCAACCTAGATTGGAGGAGCCAAACCTGGGACAAGCCATTTCAAAGAAGGGGTGGGATGCTTGTTGGAACATGAGTCCAATTAATGGACTACTATGAGTAAATGATTATATATTCATAGCTGTCAATTAATTTGGCTCACTTTAAAAGTCATCAAATAGGTTTCTAACATGGAGTGGGCATATATGTATCATTGAAGATATGAAAATATATGTATAGAGACTTGTGGGTCATTTACTTTTCTTTGATGGACAGAACTGCAAATGACCAAATACAAATTAATGGTAATTAATTTGTATTTGAAGAGAGTTATAGTCCCCAACCCTTAACACAAGAGGTGGTGTCTCTTCATTTTGCAAACCCCATCGACAGCGAGAGAGGAGAGAAAAGGGAGGAGATCAGATCTCAATCTACTGCAGGTGAATCTTCATGCTATTAGATTGGTGCTTCTCAAGTTTGGGTCATGCTAAGGTGTTGGAAGACCTACCTGCTGCTGTTTACAAGTTTTCCATGGCTCTCAACACAGGTATGGATGCTAATCTCATGGATTTGTATAAGTATATGTTCATGCAAACATATTTGAAGGTATCTTGCACATTTCTTTACTTTCGTAGATCATAGGATCACTCATGGATTAGGTTAAATACCTATATCATCATCCTATGAAAATCTAAAATCGCACTATAACTGCTTTGGGTACCGGTACTGTTCACTAGTACCAGTACAGGTAATGTATAGGACTTGAATTGCATTCACAAGGCACCGGCACTTATCATTAGTATCGGTACTAAGTGGATATAGATTCACTTTGCAGCATAAAACTGTATGTCACAAGTATCAATACTAATCATTAGTACTGATACATGTCGACTATAGTTCAAAACTTGAGAATCTAAGGTCTTATCTAGTGCTCTACATGTACTGGTACTGACCTCTAGTATCAGTACACTACATGCATCGATGTATTGCCCCAGATCTTCAAAGATCTCGCCAATACTTATTGTGTATTGGTACTCAAGATGAGTACCCATACTTGTTGGGATCAATTTTGTCCTGAATGGTTTACCAGTACTCTTCAGGTACCGATACTCATTCATGAGTACCGGTACATCTTAAGTACTGATGACCCATATAGTATATCAAGTATACTGGTACTCATTCACGAGTACTGGTACTACTTGAATATGGATTACATAACTAGGAGTCAACAATACTGGTATTGGTCTCAAGCACCGGTACTTATTGAAGATGTTTCATTTATACTTGGGTTACCCTTAATCCCATCATAAAGTTATTATTAGGTTAATTGCATAATGAAAACCCAACAATGATCTTATCCCACAACTGAAGTCACCTTCCCCATCTCACACAACACAAGATAACCCATCTACCTATTCCTCTACATATGAAACAGTCGTAAAGTAACCCTTCTACATTCCAAACAGAAATGCAAGATAACCTAACTACAAAAAAAACTATCCTGCAAAATCTATCCATGTTACCAAACTAGGCCTAAAGGACTCCATTAATAGAATCTTAAATGAAGGTAACCACATTGACCATTAACAAATAGTAAAAGGAGCAAATCTAAACCATAGAATACCAAGACAAATGGAAATGGACCCTAAACCTTATCAAGCTTAAAAAAACTTACAAAATCTGCATAATTGTTATCATGATTTGGTTTTCAATCCTCAGCACCATTTTGGGATCTATTCACTTGTTTGGTGTCCATGACTAGCATCATGTTATATGGACTTCTTGAAACTAGTGAACTAAAATCCCTATGCCACCTCAATCTTGGTATATCTCAACAGATAACATGCCCTAGCATTAAGAGCAATGCCAATAATTAGAAGGATTATTATCAATGAAATACATCTCATACACCAACTTAGATGCCTAAACCTATCTCCCACCTTCCCACTGCCCTATCGCCTTCCTTCTCTCCAACTACTTTCCCCAAGCTACCTTTGCATCCCCTTCCACCTTTCCACATCCCCGTCTTTTTCTACCTCCACCTCCCTTCACCTCTACAATGCCTCATCTCAACAACTAATCAGGACTTCGAGGATCGGAGGGCCAGACTCAACAACTCAAATGATCGAACCTCCTATGTGAACGGAGGGTCTGATCCAAGGGTTCAAGCAATCGCACAAGAGGCAAAAGGTTTAGTGACCCAGTTCTACCACGAGGGGTGTACAACTAGGGGGAGGAAAATGCTCCCAAGTACGTACTAGTAAGAAATAGGGTTACAATCTCTCTTCTTCTCTCGAGTTGCCTAGGGGAGAGCCCCGAGGACCCCTCTCCACTATTTATAGTACTGGAGTTTAGGCCTTTTACGAGATCTTCTAACTGAATAAGTCCTCTAACAAGGTACGTATATTACCAGATTATTTATTGCGGTGGCTAATCGTCGACTACCGGTTCACACTAAAAATAGTGTTTTAAATGTTGTTGTAGTATATGTCACAAATGCAAACCGATGTTGCATCAATTTTATTTTTCTACTTCATTTTTACTGGTTTATTCCAAGCCGTTCACTAGGATACAGTTATTAATATACATCACTCTCTAAGTCCAAAAATATTCTTTTATTCCAAAAATGTTGCTTTTATCTACAAAAATGAATGAAAAAATCAAATAATTACATGAATTGGTTCATTATGTACAAAAGAATGAATAAAAATACGTTGCAATGCTTGAAAATATTTATACACAAATAAACACCAAAACTATATATATTTACTCTATATTAATTATTTACAAATAATATAGATAATACCTAAGTATAGGTACAAAATAATACTTACTATTCTAAGTTAAGTTAATATATTAAAATCTTAAGTAACATATATTATATTTACAGTGACATATATAAGTGCCACTAAAACCTTAGTAAAACTATATACAAAACATAAGGTAAAATAACTATCTATACTGGCATATATAGGTATGTACAGTAACGCATGAATCTATCACTAAAGCTTAAATTGTCATTTATAAATTTATAAGAGCTCAAACATACTATATGCTATTTATATTACATGTATATACTATACTATTACAGTGTACTTAGTTATTTACATTATATTACATATTTATATACATATATATTATATACTTATACCTTACATATATTATACATATACAAATACATATATATACACACACACAACACACACATAGCCAACACTAAGGCACACAGAGAGCTCAACCATGTCTCAACACTTAGTTGGTTTTGTGACTCTTTTCTTCTATTCTCTTCACACTAAGCGAATTTAGAGCTCACTCTCTCTCAGATTGGTTTGGTTCACTAAGGCCACCCTAGTTTTGTTATTTAGGCGCATTAATCCAGATTTATGCTCGCTAATGGGCCCAATTAGGCCCTCGCACAGTGGATGGACCCCGACCCATGCACCGTACATAATACATGCTCGTATGCCATATTTGTGTTAGAGAGGAGAAGATCGTATGGGTTATGTTTTGCGCCCAGCGCAAGTCGACTGATCGGCATGCGTCACAAATTCCTTATACACCGCGTTGAGCAGTTCTACACCAACGATGTGGAACAATTCAGCGCTCGATTTGGCACTGCCATGCGCACGTCTACATGTCTGATTTCACGATTTTGGCCCTTGATTTGTGGGCCATAATTTACTTTAAAGTAAAAATAAATTACACCAATGTAAAGCCCTTATATAGGGCTACATAATTATATAATTACTTTACAAAAATAGGTTATTCAATTATATTATAAAATTAGGTAAAGTTGACAGTTTCTACATGTTGAATAACGTGTTAATTTGCTAATTAAAGTATAAATTAGTTAATTAATCATCAAATTGACTTAATATAGTATTAATATACATGATAAATTATTTATTCCATATTTTTATGATATTTTATAAGCTTCATTTTAATTTATATAGAATTAAATATAGGTTTAAGATAGTTTTACATATAAATAAACTATAAATACTATGATACAGTATAAATGCAGTTTAAATTATTTGAAAATACTTAATATAATATATTACAAGTACAAAATATAATTTATCTCAGTATTAACTTAAATTACCAATTTATTCTATTTTAACTTAATAAATTACCTAATTAATTTAATAACTTAATTATTTACCGTAAATATATAATTAAATTATAGGTGTTATATAGTACATAATACATATACAAATACATATGCATAGTATGAGATATAAATATGTACATATAAATAGGTTTATATAATTACTTAATCTATTACACAATTAAGTCATATAAATTAATACATAATTTTATAATACAGTTATATATACAATAAGTTATTCTAAATACTTAATTTACTATATATAATACATATATAAATTATTTATAGATATTTTGTAGATACTGTATACTATATACATATAGCTTCTGTTTAATTTATATATACATAGTATACATTGTACTTTTGGGTATTTTTTGGGGTTTTTCTGATTTTTATGGGTTTTATAGGTTTAGCGGAGGTAGAGGATGAGAGAGAAAGAATAAGATGAGAGAAAAGGAGTTGTTTTTGGTGTTTTTGAAGTTAAGTTCTTTTATTTAGTTCCAAGGTATATTGATCAGTCGACTTATGTTCTACCAAGCTGGAGGTTCAGATTATCTTGAAACTTTGTACACACTTTAAAAAATATCTAATATTACTCAAGACACATTTATTTTATTTTTTTGGAATTTTTTATTTGTTTACAAAGTTAACACAAGAGAAGCCTTGAAGAGTGTCTCTAAATGGAACCTAAGGCCTAAAAGTGAGGTCTATGTGCTAGAAGTGAGATATAAACATTCAAGAATGTCTAACACTGCACATGAAAGGTGTATGGGTAGTTAAGCATGATTTCCACTTCATATTTCATTAATTTCCATCATTGGATAGTTAATTCATGCAAATAGCCAACAATGAGATTTAAAACTTGAAATCAAGACATTCAAATCAAAATTTAAACTATATGAAATGAAACCTTTCTAGAGTCGTTTGGAATTTTTGAAACTCGTAGGGGTTTTCTTGTAGTTTTTACCCCCTTATCTTTTGTTTTGAGGGTTTGTGAGGGGGAGAGGGAAATTGCAGGGTGACAGAAAGCCATTTTCGCGCATTTGAAAGTCGTCAAAAATCGTAGTATAGTCGCGCAAAAACGTTCGTCAAAAATTTAATTTCTAAAGATAACGAGACTTGAGTCCCGGCCGTTCGTCTCTGGGAGACATTGTTTTTGATTTTGAAATCGATCTTAAAATCGCTCTACTTTATTTAAACGACATGCTTGTGCGTAATATATAGGCGATTAAAGAGCAGGCACTTAGATCACTCAAATATGATAATCATTCAGCTCAGGGTGATCTCAAACACATAAGATATATATATATATATATATATATATATATATATATATATATATATATATATATATATATATATAATAATGAAATTTCATTCATTATGGGAGAGTTGTTGCACAAGGAAATCTAGAGGAAAGCTTATACATGAATGCTTAAAATTAAATCTAACTACCAGAAAACGATTGCATACAAGAATCAACGGGGGAGGATTTCGCATGCATCATTGGGGGAGAAGTAAGACTACTCTACCAAGCAGTAAATGAAAGCAATAAAAATTATGGAGAGCATGATCTAGAGCTAGAAGAAAAGAGGGCATTCAGGGGTGGTCCCCGATGGCCTTGGAGTGGTCGAGAGAAGGAGGGGCGGCCAATGTAGCTTAGGCCGACCCTTGGAGAGAGGTAGGGTTGATCTAGCATCCCGGCATGGTGTCCTCCATGGTGGTGGTAGTGAGCTCGTGGAGGTGGAGTGAGTGGCTAAGTGGAGGTGGCGTGAATGGCTCCAATGGAGAGCAATTGCCAAGGGAGTGAATGGGTGCAAATGGCCACCCAAGGGGTCTTTTTATAGACCTAAGGGAATCTCTCTAGAGAATTATGGAATTCTCTAAAGAGGCCTCTGGTGGGAGCTCATGGGAGAGAGAGAGAGAGAGGGTGGATGGTGGTTTTTAGATCCACCAAATGTGGATCTAAAAATTGAATGGCTCTTGGTTGCTATTTTTGGCAACCAAGGCAACCACACATGGTAGAGAGTTCTAGAGAACTCTAGGCTAGATATTTTCGTGTGGATGGTGTGTGTGGGTGTGTGTGGGTATGTGTGGGTCGAAACTTAGGTGGCTAGGTTGATTAGGTTGGGTTCTAGTGGGTTTAGGTCAAGGTAGGTCTCAAATTAGGGTTATAAACCCTAATTCACTAAGGTAAAGCGAAATTAAACTTAATACAGGTTTAATTGGGTGTGTGGAAACTTAATTGAGAGTAAAACAACTCAATTAAGTCAGGTTTAGGTCAATTGGACTCTCACTGAGTCCAATTGGACAGTGTGTGGTGAGATCAGGGCTCAATTGGACTCAATGAGTCCAATTGAATAGGCTGATGGAATTGACTAAGATCCAAGTCAATTAGGTTTAGTGAGGACCTAATTAGGTCCGTAGTGAGGTTTAGAGGTGATGTACTAGGGTTAGGGCACCTTAATTTAGGTTTCTATGGGGTTGGAATTGGGTTTAAGGACCTAGAGATCCAAGATCAAGGCTTAAATCTCAAAACAGGAATTGGAGAGCAGTATCAGACGTCTAATTATTGAATCAGACGTCTTATACTCAAAATTCAGAAGTCTAGACTTGTTGTCTGGACGTCCAATCAGAGTCAGGAAGGATTTCGAGTTCTGTTTTGGGTATTCTGCAGAAATTAGACGTCTAACAAAGTGTCTGGACGTCCAATAACACTACAGAAGTGGGTTTGAAGTGTGCGGGAGTTGGTTAAGGGTCCTGGATGTCTTAAAACTTATCTGGACGTCCAGAGAAGGGTTGGAACTAGGGTTTTAGGGCTTCCTAGGGTGTTGTGACCTAATCTAAGGGTGGCTAAGGCTTGAGGAAGTCTTTAGGCTATCCTAGGGCTAGGATGGACCTAAGCTCTTCACATTTTACTGCTTTATTCCTACTTGATAGAATAGAAAACCTTTAACCCCCTTACATTATTATTTCTACATCTAAACTAGGCCTTCTGCTCCAGCTCTGCTACAACTCCCGTTATTCCTGATCCAGCTTCAGATCCAGCTCCTGACCAGCTTATTTCCTGCAATCGACATAATGCACTTAATCAGCACATTATAACATTATTTTATGCATACCTAAAGGAAAGCAGTAAAGATGTAGATAATGCGTATGCATGCATGAATAACCCTAACTTATGCTAAGTCCTAGCTTAATCTAGGCCAATTAAGACCTATGATTGCTGCGTAATCACAGGGACGTCCCCGCAATTTCCCCACCACCTCTCCTTACCGTACATGCCCCCTTTCTCACCCCCTCACCTCGCACGCGACGCCATACCTCCTCCCCTGCGGCACCCTCACCTCCCTCTCTTGACCTTTCCCTCCCCTATACCTCCTCCATTTAAAACCCCCTTGTCCCTCCTCCATCCTCCGCACATCGCAGCCAAGAGGAGAAGAAGGAGAGCAGACAGCAGAGGGGCATGTGCAGGAGGGGAGAGCCGTCGCTGCTGCAGTAGCAAGTTCTGCTGCAATTGCAGCAACACGCAGAGAAGAAGAACTCGCCAACGGTTCCGCGGAATCATTTTTCCGCAGAATCAGTCGTCTGCGAAGTATGCCAGATGTCTTGTCAGACGTCCTAAGGTAGTTCTGGACATCTGATAGCGCATATTTTCGATTTATTTTTCCTGCAAAGTTCTAACCATGCATGCGCGTGCGTCAGAGGTTGGGAACTGCACTAGCATGAAGATCGAGGTAGTTTCAGACGTCTAAACGTGTTTCCAAAGAACTGAAGACACTCCCAGACGTCCGGGAAAGGCACCCCGAGCAAGGTCAGTCCCTGAGAACGTTTAAGATGTCTGGGACTCTCCCCAGACGTCTGATTTTGGTTAGGGTGGTATTTTTGGGTCGTTCGGGGCCTAAACGGTGTCAGTTTTTCGCAAACGAAACGTCTCTGGTTTCCGCATGAGTTTCTCTATGTAATGATACTTTGTCTGTGTCTTTTCGAAAACTTTTGACCTGTCGATCCCTATCACAGGTCACCCGTCCGTCGAGTATATGGGACTTGCGGAGACATCGGGAGCTACTGTACGAGCACACATTCCACCTAGTTTCCCTGGTAGAGTGGTTTTTCAATAATCTCGAAATTAAAAAAGTACATGCATAAAATTTAGTTGAACCTAAGATGTGAACTGAACCATAGGAAGAAGTAAACGCCTGCTTTAGAATACATCTAATTGATTAAACCCTAGGTTATGACATGAACACTAGGGCTAGAGAAGATGCATGTAAATCATAAGCTGCCTGTATTACCTGAAATGAACTACGTTATGAATAGAAACATGAACTCATACTGTGGAAACTGAGATGCATGTTCTGTATGTAACAAATCAGATACGGAATAAGAAAAATTTTCATCTACGAACCCTACGGGGAATGTAGAACGGAGAAGAATACTATAGTACGGAGAATCGGATGGTTCTGGAACACGTCACCATGGGTGGCTGTTCGGACTTATTTTAGGGAGGTGAGCTGGCCTTCGTGTATGTAGTACCGAAGAGAGCAACTATCCCTTTATAGTAGAGGGGAGCTTGCCGCCATTTGGGTCGAGACCCAGGGTGGGTTTGGCCACTCTATATCGATTCTTGGCCCTCACATACGTAGTATTGAGGAGAGCTACTTAGTGTAGGGGGGAGCTAGCCGGCCGAGGGTGCTCGGGGTTAGGACTGGCCACCCAACACCGACTCTTGTTAGGCCCAATGGGCAAACCGGGATAGTCGGACAAAGGTACGCGGACTGTGAGGAGCGACACCCCTGCTCTGAGAGGGAAAGGCCCTGTGTTGTACGTTTGTGCATACCCAATAGCGGAAACGACTGATCACGTGCCAGTGCAGGGCAGCTACCCGGGCGCTTATCACGTATGCCATAGTCACTGTTACGTCGCGACCATGACCTCGGGGTAGTAGACCGGGTGTAGGACTACCACGGGGAACTTTCCCAGCCAGGAGAGTGCCATGTGTACATTCTGCATCAAGGGAAAACTACAAGTAAGTTCGTTCCCTTAGGGAACAACAAGATTGAGAAATGTAATGGAACCAGATTAGAATACTCAGATCAGCAACACGTAATAAGATAACTGGAACAGGAAGATGATATTTTTAAGATGCTTATTAAGTAACATAACATATGTAACCACCACTCTATTCAGCATTAGCTGACTCTAGATGTTATAACCTTGCACAGGTCAGGGATTCGAGCAGCCAGAGCCAACGGCTACCGAGTGCGCTGGGCCTAGTCGAGCCTCATTGTAGTCTCCTTCTGCTAGCATTGTAGTGAGTTTCTGTAGTTCATGTATTTCAGTCGTACTATACTAGTTCTATTATGATGGCCTGTAATCTTATGGTAATTGTTGTTCTCTTGTTTTACTGTCAGCTTTTATTTCTACTACTTAGTTACATTACTTGTGTGGTTGTGGAATGAATGTATATTAGGTTATTTCTCGCTGGACAACTGGGTCTTGGGGTTCATCGAGGAGACTCGTTCTCAGGTTCTATAGGGAAACGGGAATGGGCCGTGACACTATAGCAATACATGGATGCTTGATACATGAGGTTCTAACACTACATAACAAGTTAGCTCCACTTCAACTCCAATTCCCAGCCAGTTCAGCCAATCAGTGGCTGTAGCAACTACAGCTGCTATAATTCAGCAGCAACAGTTGCTACTGCTATAGCCACTGCCAAATTCAGCAACTGCTACTTCTGCTCAAATTAGACGTTAGGGCAATAGTTTACATGGCTTAAAGCCTCAAAATTGCAGCTACTGCTGCCATTTTCAACAGCTACCCAGAACCTGGAACTAGCAGCTAGAAGCAACTGCTATGTTACTGCCCAAAATCCACACTTGAAATAAAAAAGATCTTCCTGTTCAAATCATCATAAAAACAAGTCAAGAAGGTTTGAAATCCTCTCAAAACCAAATCAAGGGTTTGATAACCCTAATATGGTCTTTTCTTCCCACTCTAGATAGTGTGTAAGTAATTGACCCTAATAGACATTAAAATCACATCAAACCATTTCTAGACTTTCATTAAACCATTCCAAATCTCAGCTAGCTTTTGCAAATCAGATTTAAGCCATTTTTAAACTCAGAAATCATTTTGAAGTGAAAAATAAATGTTGCCCTAATTAGGCTATTTCTTTGGATTCTCAGATGATTTGATCACCTGATCACCCTATACACCATTAGTTGGTGTGCAAGGTAATCTAATGATCCTATAAAAATCTCTTGGGCCATTATTTTGCCTTGAATCAGTACAACTAATTCTCCTTGGCCAAAACTACCCAGAATGCAATCAAATTGGGCTTATGCTCAACCACACATTCAAAATCAAATCCAAAACCTTGGATTCATTGCATTACACCCAATTAAGAAAATCTAAACTCAACTCACTCGATTAAAATTGTTTAAAACTAGTTCAACTCCGAATCGCGAGATCGACCGTAAAAACCAAATCTGAGAGAAACAAGCAAATCAAGTCAACCAAATCAGATCGGGCGGGTCTTTGTGAATTTATGGAGTGAATGGGAGACCCTCCAAATGGGTTTTGGACACTAATTTTAGATCTAAGAATCAAAATTCCAGATCTGAAATTAGGCCTTGATGGATGGGTGGATGATGGATAAAATTAGAGGAAAAATCAGAAACAAATTGCAATGCTAGGGAAAGATGTATGCGTTGAAATGAAGGTGAAAAAACACTTCTCTGATTTGAATTGATGAGCGAGGGTGGAGTGGATCTAAGCTAATCCACTCCTAAGCTACACTAAACCATCATTGAATTTGATTTCTAATCTACTCATACTGATCTAACTTACACTAATTACTAATCTATGTTACTCTAGAAAGCAGGAAATCTTATCTAAATGGAGGAATGGGGCTGATTGGATCCAAAGTCGGTGGCTAAGGAGGAAGAACTGGGGGAGATCTCCAGCAAGTGAAGAGCCCACAGAGCTCCAGAATCATCCTCAGGCATACGTCATCCCTAGTGGCGAGAAGGCATGGGAGGTGGAAAACCACGCCCCTGTCACAAGTGTGGCGAGTGATGGCGTTAGGAGAGCTGGAGAGGGAGGAAAGGATCGGCTCAAGAGATGTAGTGGGGGGTCGATGGCATGCGCGGGAGCCAATCAGGTGCTTAAGTAGAAGAGAGAATGAGTGTGACCACCGCAGTGGTGAGATCAGCTACTTAAGGTTGGAACGGTGGGATGTGGTTGCGAGGAGGGTGCAAATCTTCAAAATGAATTGTGACCATAGGGTAAGATCTGGGGCAAAGGATGATCATACGCGTCAAAGCGCATGAAGCTTCAATTAGAGCTGGGCCTTAGTTTCAAGAGATCAAAGAATGAATGACCCAGATTGGTCGAGTTCTTCGTGTGTAGAGTAGACCCGGCACAGCAGGTGTGTTAGAGGTATTATAGAGGTGCCCTCAAAGTGAAACAATGGAAGTATTGGGAGAAAATCCACAAGTGGCAAGTAAGTCCTGCAGAGCAGTTCCTAAATATTGCAAAAAGACCCTTGACGACTTGCAATGAAGTCCTTGGAAAGTTTTTATGTGAAGGAATGTTATGTACTAAGGACCTATCTATAATCTAATGAATGAAGGGTCCTATTGATGTCCAAATGGAACCAAGTTTTTATTAAAGCATAATTGAACATTAAGGAAGTTAATTTTACTTTTAATTTGAACTTTTAAAGTCAAATATTTGTTCAACTTACAAATGGATCATCAATTTATTGAATATCTCATTTTATGACCTAATTTCGCATTTTTAGCACAAATTGAATGTTTTAGGTCATTTCAGTTATTTCCCACACTTTGCCCTTTTCATGTGTTAATTTAGTAGTGTTTAACCTAGTTTTTATCTTAACTTAGACATTTTAGCTATGATGAGCCACACCTCATCAGCAGCCATGTCAGCATTTATTAGGGGCATAGTCGTGCTATACTTTTTCACCGTCTCTTTTAGCGGATAGGGACTTTTGAGTCCAACTGTATCTAGTCCTTTCCGAGTGTAGGCGGGCCAGATTCCCTAACCCGTTTGTGCACAGGTCCTTGCTTGGATGTAGGCGGGTCGGATCCCTGGGCCCACCTGTATCGGAGTCTTTCTGGGTCGGTTCCTTCTTTTCAAGCCTTTTGCAGAATTTTGGGTTTGAGGGCATGACTTTATATTGAAATAGCTCCTATCAGTGGTGGAGGTGTGAGGCCTATCCACTGAGGCAAGGTTGATCTGGTGGTTACTACTGTAGACATCCAAGAAGAACATGTGGGATTGTCTGCTACAGGAGTCCACCAGAAAATCCACCCTTAGTAGGAGGAACTCGTCCTTTAGGCAAGGTTCGTTCAAGTTGGTGAAATCGACGCACATGCGCCACTGACCGTTGGCCTTCTTCAGAATCACTATGTTCGAGAGCCATGCCGAGTACAGGGATTCTTCGATGAATCCTACTTCCAGGAGCTTTTGGACTTTAACTTTGGCCGCCTACCATTTCTTGGTCGACTTATACTTGCGCGCTTGCTTGACTACGCAGGTGCCCACCTTAATATTCAGATGATGCTAAATTAGGGATGGGTCTACCCCAGCCAGGTCATTGGCGGACCAAGCGAAAATGTCTGCGTTAGTCCGGAGTAGAAGCAGCCACTCCTGTACCTCGAAGGTGCAAGATCTGCTCCAGCCCAAATGAGCTTAGCAACGTCGTCGGGATACATTTGTATAGCCATGGCTACGTTTGTATAGCCATGGCTGAAGAGCCTGGCTGTAGTCTCGATGTCCTCGGTAGATCAGCTGGGATTGCTTCCTGCTGGATAGTCTGGAATTAGTCTCGTTTCTTCCCCCATTTTCATGACTTGGGGGGCTTTGGCTCTAGGGAACGCTCAAGCTTGATCCTGAGGAGCTTGCACCCGACCGACTGATCCTCATACACTATTCCTACTCTATGTGGAGATTGGAAAAGCACGAATTGGAAGTATGATGAAGGGATCAGTTGGAAGGCATGGGTGGTGGGGTGACCGAGGATGCTGTCAAGCGATGCCGTCAACTAGACTGCTACGAACGTGGCCATCCAGTTGAAATGCCTGTTCCTGTCCCAGACGGACAAGGGGAGGCCAATCTCGCCTTTCGGCATCACCTTGTGGTTGCCCAATCATACAACTGAGTGAACCGAAGGGGAGAGGTGCTCCTCCATGAAACCCAAGTGTCATAGGGTTTTGAGGAAGTGAACGTCTACAGCGCTTCCTTCATCAACGAAGAGTCAAGCCTGCTATCGCCCTGCTAGTAGGAACGTTACCAACAGTTGGTCGGTATGCTCCATCGGACTTGGGAGAGAGGAAATAGTCGAGAGGCCGCCTACCTGACGAGACCTCTCTCACCCCACTGGAGGGTGGGGAAAGTGCTATGAGTCGACTGCCTGGGAAGGCTGGATTACCGACTTGGAGCGGTGTTGACGCCAAAAATTACTTCGACCTCCACGTCCACGGGGGGTGGGTGGCGAATAAGCTGGGGCAATCCAGGGATAGTCATTAGGGCCTGGCGGTGATACTCAATTGTGGGGAGCAAGGGGGCTACAGCCTTTTCAAGGTGGCAGACCACGGCATCGTTGGGCTATGGGCCCTCAATGAGTACCATGTTGACCCCAGGGAAATGTTGAAGCCTTTCCCTGTGGTAGTCTTCTGGGCCATTTGCCCTTATCCTGGCTTTTGCTCTACTTGACGAAGTGAGCCAGATCCCCGTGTCAAATTTGAGATTCAATCTAGTCTCACAGGTCCAATCTTTGGTGGCGTGCCCCCGGGCCTTGTGAAATGCAGTAGGGCTCGGAGTCAATTTTCTTCTTCATTGGCTTAGGTGGGGGTAGCAGGTCTTCACCCGTAGACCATACCTCCGCCAGCATGTCCGCCTAGTTCATGGCCATAAGAGTGTACTATTCAAAATAATCCTGCCTAGGTTGGTGGGGTTCGTTGTTTCAGCCCTTGCTTGGCCGATCATTCCTCCACTTTGGGAAGTTAGCCTTTCACTTGTTGAAGCGGCTGCCCCCGCAGATGGAGATGGGGGTGGATTCAGCTGGAGCCCGCTTTCCCAGATCGGGCTAGCATCTTCTTTAGACCCCTCTACCAGTCGGTTGAAAAAGTGGAAAGAGTCATCCTGCTTCGGGAACCCTATAGCTTTGTCCCAGAGCTCCACCAAACCCTAATTGAGAAGTCATCGATGTCATACCAAAATCTCTGAGTCAAGAGTCCTGGCTTGAAATATTAGATGGCGATGGAATCGTGAGGCCGCTTACATTTGAAGTAATGGCCTTAAACCAGTCTTGGTACGACCGGAAAGATTCATTGTTCCATTACGGGTCTTCCGAAAGCATCTTGGGGTTGTCTCTAACCCTCTGTTGTCTAGTAAAATATTGGAAGAACTTGTCTGCCAATTCCTGAAAGCATGCGATCTGCCCAACCGGCAGTTCGTTGAACCACTCATAGGCCATGCAGGATAGATAGGACAGGAATACCTGATAGAGTACTCCGTCGAGGCAGCCGTGCACCAATATCATCTGGCGGTAGCTCCTAACGAAGCTATTGGGGTTTGGCATCCCGTCATACAGGGCCACGACGAGCTACTTGAATCTCTAGGGCAAAGGAGCCGTCATCACCACCTCGGTGAAGGGGTAGGTGATGACATATGCCCAAGGGCGTATGCCCCGCATCGCCCCGGTGACTTGGCGGATGATCTTAGGGATCAAACCTCCACTGCCGGTCGTCAAGGGTTGAGCCCTCGAGATTTCTTCCGACGATGGTGGGCGAAGAACTTTCGGTGGGTCAGGAGAGGCTTCGCCCTTCTGGCTACTAAGCTCTCGCTTTATCTTCTTGAGCTATTCATATAGGCGGGTGTTCTCATCCTCTACGGTGCAATGCCACCTTTGTTGCTTGTTTTCGAGGCTTGGCCGAGGGGGCTCCTCTTGCAGTGGTTCGCCGAACTCCCGGATTTGTCTGATCTCTAAGAGTTTCTCTGTGACTAAAATTTCTTCAGCCTTAAGAGCCGTCCACTTAGCCTGATACTGCTCCTTCCTCGCCTACATCTCCAGGAGGAGGTCATGCCCGTGGTCCTCCGGCAGCTGGTCGGAGACTCCCTACTTCTCCTTGCTTGGCTCGGCTGACTGATGGGTTTCTTCGACTCTGACATGCAGGATTCAGCTTAAGCTGGTGCTTTATTGGAGCTAGTGCAGGAGGAGTTGCGAGTCGTGGGAGCCATCAAGAGGACTTCAAGGGCCAGGAAACGTTATCACGTGATAATCGCTTCCCACAAATGTCGCCAATTGATCGGGACTCCAAGGATCGGAGGGCTCGACTCAACAATTCAAACAATCGGACCTCCTATGTGAACGAAAGGTCCTATCCAAGGGTTTAAGCAATCTCACAAGAGGCAAAGGGTTTGGTGACGCAATTCCACCACGAGAGGTGTACGTCTGAAGGGAGGAGAATGCTCCCAAGCATGCACTAGTATGAAGCAGGGTTACAATCTCTCTTCTTCTCTCGAGTGGTGATGGGAACACTATCATGAGCCATAATTAGCTCAATTTGATCTAACTAAGTTAGTAGCATGCTCCTACATAACTGTCAGAAAGCCATATTTCACTGCAAATTCATTATGAGGGAAAGATAAGAAAACAGGGTTAAAATTGCAGTTTTACCATCATAGCATGAATGCAATACAATCACGGGTTGTCCCAAGGGGTAATTAAGGGTCAAATGGTCCTAAAAGGCTAACAAGTGGGTTAGAACAGACAGAAAAGGATTTGCACGTGTTTTCAGAATTAAATGACTTTTGAAATCCAAAAAACAAACCCGCTTAATTAACTGAAGTTATAATCAGAATAAAATTCACCTAAACCCTCTAAAGTTCATATAAAAATATTCTCTAGCGTTTGGAACCTTCAATTTAACCTTCAGAACTCGTCTTGACCCAAAATAGAGTCTAAGACAGACATTTACCCTACTTTGGGTTTTTGCATAAATTACTCAGTCAAACTTGGTCAAAACCTAAATCTAACTTCACCATTGGATTCATTGGGTCCAAATTAGGTTTTTACCAAAATTTGGATCCAACCTAAGATCATATTGACCAAGTTTGCATTTTGGTTCTATCAGACTCTTTCTATCTCATTCATACCCTTAACTTTTCAATTCTCTTACAAATAGGCCCCCAACTCCATTGTCTTCTTCACAATCAGGTCCACACACCATTTTTGGAAGGTTAAACCTTCACTGTCAAGTTTTGAGTAAAGATTTCTCACTCGATTCTCAATCAATCAATACCAGATTTGAAACACAGATTCCTTAGGAAATTACCTTCCATTTAAGTCAGTCCTTGAGCTCTAAGTCTTTCTTAAAAGGCCATGCGAACCTTTCAAAAGTTTGAGTATCCTATTTCGCAAATACCTTCCAAGCTTGAAAGATTCTTTCCAAGCTTGGAAGGGCTTCCTATGGCCTATAAAAGAAACACCATCGCACGGTCGTGCTTCTTAGCAAGTCTTAGCAAGTCCCTATGGCTGTGCTTCTTTCCAAGCTCTGGTGACCTCTCTGGATCTCCCTCTTCCGGTCATCCAACCATCAAATTGGACGACCTAAACTCCTCTCTTCGTCGCGACCTTTCCCATCCAAAGGGAGGGCGTTCCTCCGTCTGCATTTCCCTCCTTCTCCGGCTCCGGTTGATCAACACCAGAGCCCTCAGCCTCCCTATCCTCTCGCTAAGCCCCTCTTTAGCTCCCTCTCTCTTTCTATTTCACTTTTCCACTCTCCACACATATGTACAACCATCGCTTCTCCCTTACAGCACTTCATCTTTTTCGCCTCCAGCGAAGCTCCGGCGACGCCTACACACCGCCCCATTGCTCAAAACTTGCCGCTGTCACCTCCATCAACTCCACCGTGCTCCACCGACCAAAACCCCTCAAGAAATTGAGGGATTTGGTCCCTCACTCGCTACGCCGAACACCGCGCCTACGCACTTCATTTTCTGACACCAACAGGCCACTTCACACACGCTCACCCCTCACAGACACCGCCATTGCATCCACCTCATCAAGGCGAAACTTTTGAGTGTACTGACTAGGGCGTTTAGCCCGCGTTCATCTCTTTTAGGTTTCGACCCACAACGCCATTGGTGGAGCTTCTTCAAAGACCTCCAAGTGATGTTCCTGCATCTTCAGCTCCAGGTGCTCATCCCAGGTTCTGCGGAATCACCTAAGGCTCCGTCCCGCGAGGTCAATTGGAGGCTTTGACCATGTGAGCTGCAGCAATCGAAGGAAGGAGACTGTGCTGCTGCACTGTGCAAAGGGAAGGTGGCACCTTAGTCCTACCTTAGAAGCTGAAGAGTGCTTGCGGTCACAAAAGAGGAAAAAGTGCCTGGGGCTTATCGCCTCAGACACTTGGGGGGTGAGGTCCCCCGCTCAGCCATCACCTACGCCTTGCCTGTGACCCGTTCCCTACGGGCTTGGCACAAACCCGACCCGCCTAACCCGACTTCACTCCTCGGCTGTGACCACGCCTGTAGACCTAGACTCGGGTCTGCTCTAGGTCCAAAAATCCAATAACCCGGTACTATTGGAGGCTCTAGGAGAGCGTGACCCAAGGAGAGAAAGAGAGGATCGTGTGTGAGGGCAAGGGGGTTTTGGTCTGAGAAGTTTTGGTTGACACTTAGCCAAAATTGAGGATCCTTCCCCCTCTACGTGAAGAAGAAAAGCAGAGAAGAAGTAGAAGGAAAGCAGAGAAGAAGGGGAACTGCACAGGAAAAAAGGCAAAGAAGCAGAAGAAGAGAAGAAGCAAAAGAAGAGCAGAGAAGAAGGAAGAAGGAAAGTAAGAAGCAAAAGAAGAAATCAGATTGAATATTCAGACGGCTGAGATCATTTCATATATATGTTTTGAGTTCTATTTGCTATTATTGTATGGAGTAATTGATGATTCAAATCACCATTTTACTCCATTTTTTTTGCAGTCTGATACTTGATCATATTGCTACATTACTCTGAATAAATCTTTTATTACAATTTTGCATCTCTATTATTTTAAATTCCAATTTTGAGAACTGAATTCCTATTTGCTCCCAGCGAGCGACCTCGAACTTTTTCGAGTATAAATTTTATCTATTTTTCATGAGATTTCAGCTATATTATAACGCAACGATTTAAAACCTAATTTCGAGCACTTAAACAAGTTGCCTAAGGGAGGGCCTCTCCCCACTATTTATAGTGCTGGAGTTTAGGCCTTTTGCGAGATCTTCTGACTGGATATGCCCTCTGATAAGGTACGTATATTGTCAGATTATTATTGCGGTGGCTATGTCAGCATTTATTGGAGGCTTGGTCATGCTATACCTTTTCACCGTCTCTTTTAGCGGACAGGGTCTTTTGGGTCCAGCTGTATCTGGGCCTTTCCAAGTGTAGGTGGGCTAGATTCTCAAACCAATCTGTGCGTAGGACTTTGTTTGGATGTAGGCAGGTCGGATACTTGGACCTGCCTATATTCAAGTCCTTCTGGATCAGATCCTTCTTTTCAGGCCTTTCACAGAATTTTAAATTCGATGGCATTTTTTACCCTCATCATCAACCTAATTTCATTCCATTCCATTACCACAATTGCCATCTAGCCCAGCATTTTCCAAGGAGTGCATACGTCAACATTTGGAACAAAAAAAAATCATGAATTACATGACCAAATCTCGATGGAAGATCTTTGGTATGGATTCCACGAAGTTTTCCCTAAAAAAAATGCATGCCTTACAATATAAGTATATTTAAAAATGTTCTACAAATGAGATAAAAGATATAATTATATTTATTTTGGAGAATTACCGACCCAAATTTCTATTTAGATCGTGAAAAGTCTTTTGGGAAATTATAACAACACTTCCTTATTTCATACTAGGGGGTGAAATAATCATTATTTACGACATTTATTCCGATGCTCTTAAGTTAACTTTTCTTTATAGATCCACACAAATCACAATTCAATTCAAGAATAGTTTTATCTAATTAAAAAATTATTACTACAAAATTACTCAAACAATACATCACCTATTCACATATTTATCATTTTCATTCTTCGAAACAAATGCTCAAATTCCTCCAAATAAAGAAAAATTATAATTTATTCCTCTTCAACTTCACCATCAAACCTAAACATCAAAAATTACTTATTCCTCCACATATTTCTCAAATGACTAATTTAATGTATAATTCCTCCAAAATCTATTCTTCCAACCAAACTAGCCCAAAGAGAGCAGAGAAGAAGGGAATGTGAAAGTTCCATGCCAAGGGAACCTTTGAACGAGAGGTACGGGTGGGAGGAATTGCACTGTGACGGTAGACTTGTAGTTCACTTGCATAAGGACGGTTGAAAGGTGACAAAATCCTACTTGTATGGACCAATCTGAAATTCCATTAAGGCTAAGGGTATTCAAGATAATGACTTAAAGCATAAAGATAATGGCTTTGCTTCGCTTAATAGTGAGAAAACACGTCAGACATGGTAGAAAAGTTTAATTAATGGTTCCCGTTAATATCGTTTGGTTCCATCCGACGTGGAGGGATGCATGCTATTTCGGGTTACCTTCGATGCAATTGGTTCGGGCACTCGAATGGAACTTCTGCTTGTAAGGGCGAGCATCTTTTCAAACGAATGGGACATTTCATTCTAATTGGTGCCACAATTTTAGTCCATTCAAAAGACATTTTAGGATCAGTGAGTGCAATCCCTTTGGCATGAAACCCCTCGCCCGCCACCTCCTTATATGGAGGCCCCATATTGACTTTGCATCCCTTCCCCTTTCTTTCATCCTTGCCATGATCTCTCGCCTTTCTACAAGTAAAGGCTCCATCTCTTTCACTTAGCCCCTCACCACCGAGACCTTGCTTCCCCCTTCTTTCTCCGCATCAACTCAAGTGTAGGTCTTCATCCTCAATTAGGGCTAGTTGGCTAGCATCTATCATTTGTCGTCTTTTTCTCCAGTTCATCGTTGTTGACCTTACTCCTATCGTGCCCTACGGTTGTTGTATTCTTGTTTGTGGACGTGGATCTCACTCTCCAACCCCATGACTTATTGATGGGAACATGCTAAAGAATGCAATTAACGCAATCGATATTTTACCGACATATTTCAACTTCTTCAATCTCGTTTGTGTGGGGTCTGTGGATCACCGGAGCCTCGCTTCAGTGGTGCAGCTGTCATCTTCCAACACAAAGCTATGTTGCTACAAGATGGATTAGTTGAAGATACTTCTTTGCTCCTTTTTTTAGTTTTATGTTTGTTTGCCTTCTTCTCGTTTCTTTCTACTAATTTTGTTTCTACTCTCCTACATCGTGGGGTGCTACATTTTCCCTCTATGCAGTGATGTTTACCTCCCCCACCATCAGGTGAGCATTTCAATTTTCCTTCCTCCTTCCCCAGCAGGGCTATGTCTTTTTGAATTGCTCTCATTTCCTTTAATGAAACATTCCATGTTTCTAAAGAACAAAAAAAGAGAGTGATTTTAGGATTTGTTAACAATTATTTTTAATTTATGAGTTAAACAAGAAAAAACATGACATGATTGGAAGTAATTTATATATATATATATAAGTCCTTAGCCTAGTTTAATTGGAGTGTTACTTGACTACTTAACCCTCCATTTAGTAACTTAGGTTTGGCTACTTTAACATGAGTTTATCAGACATCAGTTTCCACTAGTGTTAACCAAATCTGTGTTAAAATTGCACAACAGTCATGCCTATGACATCCCTCGTGTTTCGTATTCCTAACACCACTGCTAAGTAAATGACATAAAGATTAATATTATAACTTAACAATAATTCCAAGTGCACACAAACTGATACTAACACTACTCTACAAATAAAGACAATTATATGTTAACATCAATTTTATATCTTTTAATATCATTTTTCTAATGTTTCAGATAAACTAACACTTAAACTTTAGAAGTAAACTCCCAAATGTTACATAGAGTAGCCACACATTATTTCTCCTCGTTTGAAGGCACAAAAAGATAGTGTATGGGCTGTGTGCTCCCAAATTTGGTTGTATATATATATATATATATATATGTATGTATGTATGTATGTATCTTGCTAATGGAGGGGTGCACCTGCCTGGTTCATTTTGTTTCTTGGCAGATATCGTACGTGTTCTATTTATGGGTGCTGATATAAAAAGAATTCATGAAATGAACAAAGCTAGATCTGCCATGGTAAAAGAAAGGGATCTTTTACCCTCAAATAACATTGGGCTGACAATTAATTATAGAAATTCACAAATCTATCCCAACAGACACCGCTGAATCCAGTGAATGAACCAAAGGACTTCGTTCTTTTTTCTTTTGAAATTTCATGTTCTACTCATATGAATGAAAAAACAAAGTTTAAACTCACGAGTCTCTTCACCACAACTTGCCCCTTCACATCCACCATAGCAAAAGCTACATGATTAAGATCAAGCTCGCATTTATCTTTATAATATTGCGGAAAATATATGATTAGCTTGGACCGTTGGGGCTTTGAAAGGAAAGACAAGAAAACGAAAAGAAAAAGGCCACGATGTTGTTGCAAGGATCATTTCTAGACATTTGTTGGGACTACCCATCTTAGGTTTGATTAGGGGTTAAAGAGAAACTCTTTTGGTTAGGTGAGATTTGGATTTGATCAAGCAATCAAAAAGAAAAGAAAAGGAAGCTCAAAATTACTGACCTAGGTTCCATCTGCTAAGTTCTACAATCCCAATATTTGCTAAGTGTGGAATGAAGAGTAAAGGAGTCACACCCTCTTAGATTGCACTCTAATAAAGAATGGTTGGGATCCACACTTGGGTGTCCTTACATATCATTTAATTTGTAGAGTGCAATGATCCTAATAGTGGCGGATTGTTTCAATAGAGTAGGAAAAGAGATTTCATGCTTGAGGGATGATTCATCCATTGGATTTTCCTTGTAACTAGCCATGCCACCTTCTGGGGTTTCCATCTTTAGCTATTGCCACTCGCTTTTTCTTTGTTGGATTGTTGTAGGAATCTCAATGTTTTGTGCTCTGATGTGGTTGGCACAATGATTTCGGATGGTGATCCATGAGTACCTGAGAGGCCCACCAAAGCTAATCTATTTGGTTAGGGTAGCGCCCACTCAGGGATCTTGCAAACCTCCCAATCTCACTTCTATTAGATCTTCCTCAAAGCGATAAGCTGCATGTATCCATCAGTCGAATCTTCTGACAAGTTAGCCTACCATTCTTGGCTAGACCCCCCTATCGATAGGATACATTTGTGATTTCTAGTGTCATTTGGGTGGCCCAAGCCCTCACTAGCCTTATTGGGCTAATGGCTTCTCTTGAACCTTTACCCATATGAAGTTTGCTGAAGTGACTCTTGGACATGCTTTGTAAGGATAAGATTTCTTCCTGTCAATGTTACTAGAAAAGTTATCCATGTAAAAACCAAAATACAAACATACATAGGCACACATCGATCATCTTGATTAGTAGCAAGTTCATGTTTGTCCAAAATGTGACTAGATTACGGTTTGTGGGGAATACGGACGTGCATGCGAGTTTGCTTAAATTCAACATACCACGAATCATTTATGTGGTAATTGTTTCACGGAGTCGTCGGTGCTCCCGATCCGTTCATTTGCACCGCCACCCTCTTGTAATGTTATTTTGTAAGGTTTATAGCAACCTAATTTTCTAAGTCGAAAATATCTCGTCATCCTCCAACGAGGAAACCTTCACGAAGATCACTCCGAATTATAAGGGAAAAGAAAAAAAAAAAAAGGAGGAATCAGTCCTACACACAAGATGTTGTAGGAAATTTTCCATACCTTAACCTGGTGCCCTCTCAACTGTTTAGACCCCTTCTCGATAGTGGGGGCATAGCATCCGCCCTTAAATGCTGCCCTCAATTACCATTAATCGAAAAAAAAAAAAAATCCATGAGACCTCCCAGCGCTTGACATGAATCGGAAGGACGAATGTAATAAAAAGAGGAGATTTCGACAAGACGTCAGCAGTGGAACCTTAAAACGTCCGACGATGCGCGTGGGTACGTGTCATGCTCCAAGTGGTCGACTCCTGCAACCCATCGCAAAGTGCCCAGATTCTCACTGCATTGACGATTCTACCCTCTGGCATTCTTCCAAATACCGTAGCTATTCCCCCCTCCCTCCCGGGAATGGGCGCGGGTGACCAAGACAGGGTGTAGGGATTGGGACGTGTGATTCGGAATGGAAAGTTCCGGACACATCGTGTCACTCCGCAAAAAGAAAGAGGTGCATCGTCCCGTTCTCGTCGAGGAGGAGCCCTCCCGGTGGATGAGCCGTGATCCTTTCACCCTCTTGCAGGCGTGTTTTTGGGATTTCGCTACAATAAGATGTGACCCTTATCTTGCCCGAATGCGGTCCTCACCCGGTTATCTGATACATACTATCATGCCTTGAACGAAGATTCATGATACGCTAATTATACGGAAACCACAAGATTATGCCTGCTGCTAAACGCTGTCTCCTTGCCCACTGCAATCCTATTTGTCTAATTAAAATTTCATGAAGCATAGTCAACAGCATGTCCGTCTAAAACTAATTTTTCTTCAATTTTGTTCCCGTGTAGTGATGGTGAATGAACGGAGGAGGCGTGATCTCAATGTGTGCTTACGAGGTAAAATAGGGAGGAAAAGGTTTTATTCCAACAATAGTTTAAGACGGTAAAAATAATTGTCCACTAATTTGTAAAGTATTTTCACTTGAATAGTGATGAGGGATAAAAATACCTTCGATTCATAAAAAAAAAAATTTGAAACTCCACGAAAGGTTCGAAAAAAATAATCCAACTCAGAAAAATCTGGATACCGGTGAGTCCAGAGATCCAACCCACCTGCATCCAAGAAAAGACTTCTACACAAACGAGTCTGGGAATTTAATCCATCTGCACGTGGAAAAGCCTAGATATAGTTGGACCCAAAGGACCCTACTATTTAAAGGGATGACAAAAGTACAGCACGGCCACACCCTCAATAGATGCTAGCATAACCAACACAATAAATAATCTGACAAGATATGTACCTTGTCATGCGACGTATCTACTCATAAGATCTTGCTGGAGGCTTAGCTCCATCACTATAAATAGCGAAAAGCGGCCCTCAAGGCTCTCTCCTAGCAAACTCTAGAGAGAGGAAGAGATTGTAAATCTTGTAATCTAGCAAGTTCTAGTACATAGTTGGGAGAATCATCCTCTCCTCAGACATTACATCCCTTGCGGTGGAATTGGGTCACCAAATCATCTTGCCCCTTGTGCGATTGCTTAAATCCTGAGATCAGGCCCTCATTCATGTAGGAGATTCGATCGTTGTGATCCTTAAGTCGGATACCTAGAATCCCCAGATCCCAATCAATTTGCGTCGTCTGTGGGAAACAATTATCAGTAGCTAACATTTCCTCACTCTTGAAGTCCTCTCAATGGCTCCCACGATTCGCAACTCCTCTCGCGCTAACCTTGAGAAAGCGTCGACACAAGATGAGTCTAGCGTGTTGGTGTCCAAGAGATGCCCCCCGCCGACCGAGCCAAGTAAGGAGAAGTAGAATGTCCCCGACCGACCACCGGAGGACTGCAAGCATCACCTCCTCCTGGAGCTGCGGGCAAGAGAATAGTTTCGGGCTAAGCTGATAGGTCTCAAGGCTGAGCAAATTTCAATCATAGAGAAGCTCCTCGAGATCAGACAAATCTGGGAGTTCAGCAAACCCTTGCAGGGGGAGGCCCACCAGCCAAGCCTCGAATATGAGCAACGAAGGTGGCGTCACATGGTGGAGGACAAGAACGCCCATCCAAGCGAATATCTCGAGAAGCTAAAGCGCGAGCTTAGTAGCCAGAAAAGGGAAGCTCCTCCTGTCCCACCAAAAGTTCCTCCTCCACTATCGTTGGAGGAAATCTCGGGGGCTCAACATCTCACGGCTAGCAGCGGGGGATCGATTCCTGAGATAGTCCATCAAGCTACTAAGACAATGCGGGGCATACGCCCTCGGGCCTACGTCACCACCTACCCCTTCACCAAGGAGGTGATGACACCTACCTAAGAGATTCAAGCAGCTCATCATGGCCCCGAATAACGGGACAGCGGACCCCAGTAGCTTCGTTGGAAGCTACCGCCAGATGATGTTGGTGCATGGCTACCTCGACGGAGTACTTTGTAGGGTATTCTCGTCCTATCTGTCCGGCATGGCGCATGAGTGATTCAATGAACTACTGACTGAGCAGATCGCATGCTTTCAGGAATTGGTGGACAAGTTCTGCCAATATTTTACTTGGCAACAAAGGGTTAGAGACAACCCCGAGAGGCTGTCGGAGGTCCGTCAACGAAAGAATGACTTTTTCCGGTCATACCTAGACAAGTTCAAGGCCTAATACTTCAAGTGCAAGCGGCTTCACGATGCCATTGCTATCCAATACTCCAAGTCAGGACTCCTGACCTAGAGGTTTTGGTATGACATCGATGATTTCCCGCCTAAGGATATGGCAGAGCTCTGGGACAGAGCCACGAGGTTCGAGGAGAAGGAAGACTCTTTCCGCTCCTACAACCGGTTGGCGGAGGGGACCGAAGATGATGCTAGCCCCTCCTGGGAAAGACAAGCCCTGGGTGAATCTGCCTCCATCTCCATCCTCGGAGGCAGCCACTTCAATAAGTGCAAGGCTAGCTTTCCGGAGCGGAGGAATGATTGACCAAGTAAGGGTCGAAACAACGAGCCTCACGACCCCAGGCAAGATTATTTCAAAGAGTACACCCCCTGGCCGTGAACTAGGCGGACGTGCTACCAGAGGTATGGTCTACAGACAAAGACCTGCTACCCCCGCCTAAGCCAATGAAGAAGAAGGCTAACTTCGAGCCCTATTACAAGTATCACAAGGCCCAGGGTCACGCCACTGAACATTGATGGGACCTACGAGACCAAATTGAGTCTCAGATTTGGCATGGGAATCTAGCCCACTTCATTAGGCGAAGCGAAAGCCAGGTTAAGGGAAAAAGGCCCATTGAGGGCTTGGAGGACAACCACAAAGAGAGGCTCCAGCATCTCCATGGGATCAACATGGTACTCATTGAAGGCTTGGAGCCCAACGACCCTATGGCCCACCACCTTGAGCAGGCAGTATCCCCCTTGCTCCCGCTGACCGAGTTCCACTACAGGGTCCTGGCGGCCATGCTTGGAGCAACCCAGTGCGTTCACCACCCACGTCCCATAGGAGCAGAGGTTGAAGTAATTTTCAGTGTCAACGTTACCCAAAGTTGGCAATCTAGCCCTTCCAGGCTGCTGGCTTATAGCGCTTTCCCCACCCTCCAGAAGGGCGAGCGAGGTCCTGTTAGACAGGTGGCCTCCCGATTATTCGCCTACCTCCCAAGTTTGGCGGAGCATATCGACCCACTATCGATAATGCTCCTGCTAGCAAGTGAAGCGATCGACCATGGTTCGTATAAAAAAATCATCGTTGTTGTTGTATATGTCAAAAATACAAACCATTATCGCGTCAATTTTATTTAATTACATAACTTTTACTGGTTTATTCCAGGTCGTTCACTGAGAGGCAGTTATTGATATACATCACTCTATAAATCAATATCATTCTTTAATTCCAAAATAATTAATTTTATGTACAATCATGAATGAATGAATTAATTAATGAAAAAATTAAACTAATTTATGTACAGAAGAATATATTGAAATGCTTTCAAATATATATATATATATACACACACAAACAAGCATCAAACACTATAAATAAATAATATATACTATATATTTATAACTTATAATAACAATACTTATATATATACAATAGTAAGTAATAATATATCCTATACTAACTTAACTTAATATACTAACATATACAGTAACATATATAGTATGAACAGTGACATATATAAACGTCGCTAAACCTTAAGAAAAATGATGTACATAAGTTAAGGTAAAAACTAGGGTTTATAGCGATCGACCATGGTTCGTATAAAAAAATCATCGTTGTTGTTGTATATGTCAAAAATACAAACCATTATCGCGTCAATTTTATTTAATTACATAACTTTTACTGGTTTATTCCAGGTCGTTCACTGAGAGGCAGTTATTGATATACATCACTCTCTAAATCAATATCATTCTTTAATTCCAAAATAATTAATTTTATGTACAATCATGAATGAATGAATTAATGAATGAAAAAATTAAACTAATTTATGTACAGAAGAATATATTGAAATGCTTTCAAATATATATATATATATATATATACACACACAAACAAGCATCAAACACTATAAATAAATAATATATACTATATATTTATAACTTATAATAACAATACTTATATATATACAATAGTAAGTAATAATATATCCTATACTAACTTAACTTAATATACTAACATATACAGTAACATATATAGTATGAACAGCGACATATATAAACGTCGCTAAACCTTAAGAAAAATGATGTACATAAGTTAAGGTAAAAACTAGGGTTTACTCTATCTACAGTATTGGATAATTCTGTTAGTGAAGTTATACTATTATTTATATACATATATAGCTCAAACATTATATATACTACGTATACTTATTATACAGATACTTATTTTTTACAGTATATATATATATATATACACACACACACATGCATATACTTCTTCTTCTTCTTATTTGTTGTCTCTCAGTTAAGGCTCTCTCATTCTCTTCTTTGTTCTTTTTACATAACCCCTCATTAGCCCTCTCCTAGTACAAAAATTAGGTTTTAGGTTGGTGGGCGACCTTTTCGAGGAATACACATCACCCTTTTGGGTGGGACCCAGACCTCTACTAAGGCCACCCTTAATTGTTAATTAACCTCTTAATTTCCATTTAATCTCGTTAATGGGCTCATTCAAGCCCACGCACAGTACTAGGCTCCCGACCCACACCATATACCAATATCACATCACAAACCAATGCTATATCATGCTCAGATCAGAGGATAGGGGATAGGGTTATAAGGGCACCCGATACCTGACGATTGAAGTGAGGGGAGGAGAAAATTAATATAAGCCCCCTCAGGCCCTTGCGACTTATCGATGTGGCGCTATCTAGCGCCCCTTCGGGCATTGAAATCCAGTGTAGCAGTCTGATTTGCCATGATTGGCCCTCAATTTGAGGGCCATAAATTATTAAAATTAAAAATTAAATTATATGATATTAAAGTATTTACATAGTACTACATAATTGTATAATTTATTTACAAAATTAATTACGTTTATTATACAAATAAATTAATTAAAGTTTATAGTTTATACATATTATTTATTAGGTTTTACTTCATAATTACATATAAATTAGTTAACGGACGGTCTAATTGACCATGTACAATATTAATATATATATTAAATTATTTAATAAATATTTTTATTATATTTTACAACATTTATTTTGATTTGTTTACATTTAATTAGGTGAATTCAGGGAGTTATTCATGTAAATTAAGTATAAATAATATAATGCATTATAAATATAGTTAAATTAGTTTAATTTACTTAAAATAATGTAATACAACTATACAGTATAAATTATCTCAGTTATAACTTAATTTACTAATTTATTTTGATTTAATATACTTACTTAGTTAGTAACTTAATAAATTAATTATTTATTCTATATACATAATTAAATTATGGTATAGGGTTCATTATGTACATAATATACATATAATTACATATGTACAATATCATTAATAAATATGTCTATTTATATAAGTTTCTTAATTTATATAGCTTATAGTACATATAAGTTAATATAATTTATAGATAATTATATAAACAAGTTATGTACAATTTAAGTTATCTTAAATATTTAAGTTACATTATATAGTATGAACATAAGTTACTTATACCTAATATATACATATTTTACTATATACACACATATAGCTTACTATATAGTTTATATTTACATGTATATACATAGCATACATGGTATTTTTAGGTATTTTTGTGATTTTTCTGATTTTTATGGGTTTTGTGAGTTTTATAGAGATAGGAGATGAGAAAGAAAGAGAGAGATGAGCAGAATGGAGATATTTTTGTTGTTTTTATAGTTGAGTTCTTCTATTAAATTTCAAGGTATACTGAACCGTCGGCTGGTATATTCTTTCAAGCTAGAGGTACAGAATACCATGAAACTTGGTATGTACTTAAAAATATACCTAATCTTCACCAAAATAGGTTTATTTTATTTTTTTAGATTTTTTATAGTATTTTTATTTATGTGCAAGGTGAGTACAATTTAGGCCTTTAGGAGTTTTCAATGAGAACGTAAGGCCTAGAAATAAGCTCTAAGTGCTGAACAAAAGGCTTATACGGTCAAAAACTTTCTGCAAACCTGATATAAAGTGTTCAAATGATTAAACATGATTTTTCACTTAATTCCACTAAATTTTTAAGTATGGGCAGTTAGGTACTCATTTTAGCTAACAGAAGAGATTAATTGAAATTACAAAACATGAAAGCTTGTACAAGGTAGTATACAACATAATGAAATAGGTCAGCCATTTAAAAGGCCCAAGATTCCATCTACAGCCCAGCAACAATGACAGTAGCTACTTCAGATAGCAACAGTAGCTACAGCAATAGCAACAAATTCATAAAATATGAATTAATTGTAGACATCTTAAAAGTTAATTCCAAGGCTGTAGTGTAGCCCACAGAATAGCCAAAACACATACAACTACTGCAACAACAGCTATAAGGTATTTAGCTTCAAATGCATCTCACTTCAGAGCTTCTAAATCAAGTTCAACGCCGTAAGTAAATTCCAAATATCTGCAGCAATGTCTAAATTCTAATATCGATAGCTTTCATCCATATTTCAGTACATGAACACCCCAAGATTAGACTAATTAAGACTGATCTAGGGATGTTTATCTACTGAAATCAGATCAAATTCATCTCTAAGACCACCACAAAAAAATATTATGCGAGTGAAAATAAGGGAGGGATAAAATGTTGCCCCATTTAGGGCTTTTCATTTGGATCTTATATTGATTTCTCCACTTGATCTCCTTGAACACCATGGATGGATGTTCAAGGCAATCATATGGATAGATCAAGGCCCGTTGGGTCCTTATTTAACCTCAAATCAGTCTTACTAATCATCCTTGACCAAACTCTCCAACATAGGGCTTGATTCAGGAGTTTGCTCATCTACATATCAAAATTCAAATTCAAAACTCAGAAGTCTTTGGAATCCTTGCAAAACACCTCATCAAGCTCATAAAATTCTCAAAAAGCTCAATCAAGATCAATGAAACCTCAGATTGATTTCAAATCAATGATTTAAACATTAAAAATCTTTCTAAAACAAGATCGAGCAATTCAAGCTGGTGAATTAAGATCAGGGGGTCTTTGTGGATTTGTGAAATGAGTGGGAGACCGCCCAAAGTGCTTTATGGTGCTAATTTCAGATATGAGAACCAAGATCCTTAGATCTGAGATTAGACCATGATGAAGGGGTGATCAGCAAATCTCAAATCGAGGGAAAAGAATGCGCTAAAATGGAATGCTTGGGAAGAGTCATGATCAAGTGAATGTGGGTGGATTCTTCTCCTCTGATCTGAATTGATCAGAGGAGGTGCGGGATCTACTCTATCTCTACTCCTAGATTACACTAACAGTCACCACAATAAGCTCTAATTACTCCTACACCTAGAAAGCATATAAATCTAATCTAAGAAAGCAATAAAAAGCTACTCTAAGGGAGGAAGATGTCTAAGGTCACCCACCAGTCGACTAGCGACGACGAAGGGGGAAGAGGACCAGCAGCTGAAGAAGATGTCTTAGGTCCACCACCTGGTCGGCTGGCGACGATTGAAGGGGGAGGAAGGCACCAATTTTGTCATAGCTAGTGGAGGAAATTGGGTTGACGGGAAGCTGCAGGTGTGGACAAAGGGATCGGCTCAAGGGGAGGGAGTCAATCAACGCGCACGTGATCAGGGGAGCTCCTTAAGTAGAGCTGACAATGAACCAGAGCACCGTGGTGGTGCGATTAGACTCCAAGGGCGTGGGTGGTGAGGATTTGAGGAGAGAGTGCACGTAAGCTTCAAATCAAAAAGTGGCCGTTGGATGGGATCTGGGTGAGGTGGTGATTGCACGCACGAAGCTTCTAATCAAGGTGAGCCACAAATCGTGAAGTGAGGGAGGATCAACAGCCAGTTGCTACAGTGCGTGCACGGCTTCAGGTGGATGGGTGTTGTGTTGGTGAATTTGCAAGGAAGGCCCTTCAATGAAGGGGTAGAGAAATAACAAATAAGCCCATAAGTGGTAAAAAGATATAACAGAACGGCCCTTTTAGGCTTGCACATAGGTCCCTGCGACCTTCAAGTAGGTCCTTGGCTGGTTTTCTATGAATGAAATGTAATGGAAGGAGGACCTAAATGTAAATCTATAATTGCAATGTCCTAATGTTGTCCAAATACACCCAAGTTTTTATAGAAGCTTAATTGAACATTTAAGAAGTTAATTACACTTTTGATTTGAACTTTTAAACTCATTTGTGTGTTCAATTTGCACATTGATCAACATTTAACCTTATTTAAAAGAATATCTCATTTAATGACCTAATTATGTGTTTTTAACACAAAATTGATGTTTTAGGTCTTTTTCTCTATTTCCCACACTTAACCCTTTTTATGTGTTAATTTGATATTGTTTAACCTAGTTTCTAGACTAACTTAGGCGATTTAGCTATGATGAGTCGCAACTCATCAGTAAGGCGACAACAACTGATGTAAACATGTTTATATTATATAAAATGTCTATTTATGCATGTTTTTAAGCATAGAATTGCACTACATACTATAAATATTGCATAACCTACATCATCTTGCATTTAGATAAGTTTGAATAAAATGCAAGTTAATTGTCTCCTTTTATGGTCAGGGGCAGGGTGACATTTTATCGGGGCCTCGAATCAAAGATCCAACCGTACGGATCTGATCAAGGCGACGAGTGAAGTTCAACGACTCCAAGATCGCCCTAATCCGATATCCGTAGCATCAGATAGAGATCGAGGAACCCAAGAAGATCAAGTGCTAAGATGGTGTTAACCGCAGTTTAGACGACAAATCCGACAGCACGGATGGGTTCAAATTGACGATCGAAGCCTAACGGAATGAAAATCGATCCAATTCGATACCTGTGGCACCATCTACATCACTCAGAGGATGGACGACTAAGATGCCGCCACGTGTCGCTATCACGACTGCCCAACCGGCTGCATGCACCCGCTGAAGCACTTTGCATTAGCGGTTCTCTGCTGTTGGATCAAGATCCAACGGCTGCGAGGCGCACACGCTTGAGTTAAGCGCTCAACATAAACGTGCCCATAGCTCGTTGGTCGAGCGCCTTAATGCGGCGAGGAGGCGCGGAATCGAGCCCCCACACACCTCAAATTGGAGCAGGCGTACGGGCGCGATCAACCGCACGATGAAGATCCAGTGGCTGTGGACACCCGAGAGCATCCACGCGCCATCTGACGCCCCCACGTGACGCGGGATCTCATGCGTTGAGGCGCGCAGATGAGGTACGGCGAGGTGCGCTCTTAGCCGTTCGATCTCACGATCGAACGACCAAAATCTGATGGACGTGAACGTGCGTTGAGGCACGGGGAGGCGAGCGGGCGTGCGCGCACACCCACGAAGGCCACATTTAGGCCTTTAATGACGGTTTTATCCGTCACTAAGGGTCCTAAATTAATGATTTTCACAATGTAATGACCAAAATGCCCTCACTCCTTACAACTATAAAAGGAGACCCCCACCATACGAAGTTCTCATCCCTTCTCTTCTCTTACCCCTTCCAAAGCTCTAAGAGCTTGTCCCAAACCCAGGATGCTCCTCTAGAGTAAAAATCTTAATTTTTCCACCTTCGACCCCCTTTGTGGAGCATCCTATGGTTGTCCTCTCTCTGCATTCGAGAAGCGGATCCCATGACGACGACGGTGTGCTGCTTCGTTCCCGTTCTTCCTGCTTCGTCCTCCTCCCCACTCCGTTCCTCGTCTTCCAGGCGTTGTCCCGTGCGGCTCCTCCTCTAAGCAATCGTCGAGGAGGATATCTCTCTCTCCATTTTTTTTCTACTTTCTAAAATAGATTTACTGCTTTCTAGTGTAATCATTTCCTGCTTTCTAGTCGTAATGAGTAGTGAATGAATAATTTTTGATAATGAAATCAATGTCTACTCTACATCGCTTTTGCTTTTATTTGTAATATTCTCTCTCTCTTATATGTTTTATTTGTTAAATAGTTTTCAACCAGCTATTCTGTTTCGTGACAAATAAAACAAACGCGTATTTTTAATCAAACGTCCGCCTCCCTTAGTTCGACCTAGGATTTCTATTCTGGTATAAATTTTATTTATTGAACTCGAGTTCCTCACTGTTCAAACTACAACGACAAGTTTTCAAAACCAAATCCGATAGTGTAGTAACCCGTCGCTTCAACATTTTGGCGCCGTTGCCAGGGAGGCGACGCTCTTTGATTTTTTTCATGTTTTCCAACTTACAAATCATTTACCTCACTTTTCTCCTTTCTTATTATGATTGCAGGTACTCTTTTGAGATGAGCAAAAGCGGTAGATTGGAGCAAAGTGCTAATGAAGGTTCTGTAAGTTTTCCCCCACCTCCCACCCATTAGTTTTCATTCCACCACGTAATAACACACACATAAATCAACCTAGGTGTTCTTATAAACTCTAAGGTTAGTTTTGTTTGATTGCTTAACACCTACAACTGCCTCAACCTCAACATTTAAAAAGAAAAATTAAAAAAAGTCCCACAGTGGTACACAACCTCATCTGATTCTCAAACTCAACCGGTAAACCGATCTTTGGAACCAGTACACACATCCAAACACATAATTGAGTAGAAATCAGATTAGGTAATCACTAATTGAGTAGAAATCAGATTAGGTAATCACTTGTATGCCTAGTTAAGTGGTGTAACAAGCCAATTGTTTGAGTTGATTGGGCCGCATCACTTCAGTTAAAATCAACTCATCAAGTAGCTGTCGCATAGGTTCAACTCTTAGAGATTTACCAGGCACCCCACATTCTTTTAAGTTTCAAAGGAAAACATCCTCACCTGTGCTTTCAAAACCTGGTGTACCAACAAAACTTGTTTGAAAATACCTAAAGTTGAATCCTAAAAGCTACTAAGCAAGATTTGAATCCTAAAATTCATCTCATCAAAAATAATCTTGCTTGAAAATCATTGGTTGTGCACGCACACACAAATCAATCAATCATTAAGGGCACAACCAGATAAAGGGTCCATCACATTCCAAAGCACATTCAAACCTAGCCTTAAATAAAATAGAGTAGACATCAACTTTAAGGATTTGACTCGCTCTTCGAAGCCCAGAATGAGATTATTTTTTATTAGTCTGTTTCTACTGTTCAATCTGATGTCTAACTAGGGGAGCAGAATCAAACGATCACGGCTGGGGGGTACACTAGGAACTGGAGGTGTAAGCCAAAGGAAGAACCTTCTCCCCAGTCCCTCCTTCTAACTGGTTGGATTGAACAGACAGAACTAGATCAAATCATTTCTTTATCTCAAGACGGGTTATGGGAGTCTGTAGATCTTTGGCTAGCCCACTTAAGGACAGGTTTGATTGCATGTATTGCAGGGCACCTTTCTTCCTCCCGTCTATTATGAATCCTTCCACATTTTATACGCATTCCCGCTCCTTCCCTCTTGTTATGAGTTATCCTCAACATGACGATTATCCCGACTCGTACTGTAATCAACCATTGGTTAGTTGAGATAACTCGAATTGGGGATACAATTCCGAACTTCTGTGTTTAGGGTCTAACCCTGAACACCATAATTGTAATATCTATCCTTCTCAGAGCCATATCGATTATAGATCGCCACCCTTTCATAGACAACCTAATATAATCTACAATCAAGGAGGATACACTAATTCTTACCCATCCTCTAAATACACTGCCTTTAGGTCATCACCACCTTTTGAACAATCCGAAATTACCTATTATCAGTAAGGGTATCATGAATCTCAATTTGTTAACTCCTTTGCACTGATCCCAAACCTGCCCAACCTTGAAACAAGTCATTTGGTTCAGGGTAACCAGGTTCAAGATAAGGTTTTGACTAACTTGAGGAATACCATACAATCTTTAAAAGTTCAGTGATGAGAACCTCATCATGAACTTTAACTAGCACATTTTAACCTAATAAAGTAAACAAAATCTCCTACATAACCTAAGGGAAGGCCTAATTCAAGGAATTGCTAATCTGAGAATAGAACATGACACAAGGGGTAAAACTGTAATTTTACCATTGCAGTGCATCAACGGGATTTCTAGGGGTCTATACATAGGTCAAGTGAACCTAATAAGAGAAAAAGTGGGATGATTTGGTCAGAAAAGGGTTATGACAAAATCTAGGAATTAAATGACATTCTGTAACCCAAAAAAAATCCACTTTAATTCATAAGGTTTCAGGTAAGATAAAAATCAACTAAACCCTCTAAAATTCATGGAAAAATATCCCCTAGGGTTTAGAACCTTCAATTTGACCTTTGGAACCTATTTTGACCTAGATTGAGGTCCATACCTAATTTTTAACCTAATTTGAATTTTTGTACAAAATGTCCAGTCAAACGTGGTCAAACTTAAAATCCAACTTCACCATTGGATTCCTTAGGTCTAAATTAGGTTTATACCAAAATTTGGACCTAAAGAAAGGTCGTCTTGACCCACTTTGAAAATTGGTCCTCAAAATTACTTTTTGACCCTCAACTTTTTGAAACCCTTGCGTTTACCCCCTCAACTTCCTCGTTGTTTTCTTCACTTTGGTCCCTCTGCCATCCGCAGCAGAAGGCCATGCCTCCTGCGACTTTGCACGGAGGATGGCGCCTCATCTGCATAGGGAGCTGGCCCCATATTTGAAAAGGGAGCTCCCTGCAGAGCCCCCTACCGCATGGGCTACTCCCCATGCCCTGAAACCCACCATACCTCTCATGCGAACGCGCGAGTGGTATGGGTATCTGGCCGACCATACCTCCGGCGTGGGCTCTCTGTCGCCCTCACGCGCTTCCCGCCCTGCATTCGCCTATTTAAGGGCAGACCTCGCCGCTTCCCTCAAGCTCGATTTGGCTTGAGATCCCCCTCCAATTCATCTCCTCCCAACTCCGATCGACTGTCTAGAGCCTCTGGAAACTCCTGCTCTCCTCTCTCGTCTCTCTGCCACAGTACCAGTGGCAGAGCTAGCTCCTCCATCCTTCGCCGCACCGCGCTGTACTAGCGGGCGCCCTCCAACCCCCTTCCTCGTCGTCGCCTTCTTCCCCTAGGCGCCTTCGTCTCCAGCGACGGCAGGCACCAGCCGCTCGCCCTCTGCCTCCCCCTTTCGCTCCTAACCTACCATATAAGTTGCCCTTGCTCCCCTCTTCATTTCCCCTCTGTCAATTTGTTCTTTCGACCCCACAACACCACTGTCCACCATCATCCTCTCCACCTTCGACCACCAACTCCGGCGAGGCCATTCGACCACCACAGACCTTTTCACCCCTCGCCGACCAGTCCTTAAGCTTCACCAACTCCCGCTGATCACCTTTCACCCTTCCACTCACCGCGCCACCCACTGGAACCTTCCCCCAAACACACCCACCTGCACGCACATAGTGTGCCCTAGGCACACATGCACAGCCACCCTCACACCACGCTGACCCTCGAGCCACCTTCGCCGTACCTCGGCGAAGCCTCCTGAGCTTTTTGACGTGGCCGCAAGGCCGTTTGCGTGATTACAAGTTCGGAGGGTTGCCGCCATTGACAACAATAAGAAGCTAGCTTGTGAGCTCGCTTCAGGTTCCCCCGCTCCAGGCCAACAGTCCCAGGTGGTGCAGAATACTTCCGCATACAGCTCCAGGCAGCTAACTGCGACTGAAGGCCGAAGCATCAGCTGCAATCAAGCGAAGTTTCCTGCTGTGGACACACGCGAAGGGAGGTGGGAAGATAGTCCCACCTCGGAAACTCTTGACCGCCCGCACCTGCATAAAAGGAAAAACTGTATAGGGCTTATCACCTCAAAACCATAGGGTGAGGTCCCACTCACCTTCACCCGCCTCGTCCGTGACCCGATCTCCAGTGACCTGGCGTGACCCATTACCCGATCCTACACTCCTCGTCGACCACCGCACGCCGGTGGGCCTGGTCTCGGGTGCGTATACCCGATCTGATAACCCGGCTGGCTCTGGGAGAGCTGTGACCTGAGAAAGAAATAGAGAGAGACACGGGGAGGGAAGGGGTAGGTTTTGCTTAACCGTGTACCTGTGCAGGGAAGAAGAAGGAGGAGGAAGGAGAAGAAGAGGCCAACTAAGGAAGGAGAAGAAGAGGCTGAGGACTTAGCCACGCCAAGGAAGAATAAGCAGGAGCTGAAGAAGAAGGCAGAGGAAGGAGCAGAAGTAGAGCCAAAGAGAAAAGAAGAAAAGAGAAGGAGGAAGCTGTCGCAAAGAGGAAGACCAAGCAGAAAGGAAAAGAATAGAAGAAGAAGAAGCCAAGGAGAAGAAGTAGCAATAGCAATAGCCAAAGAGAAGAAAGGAAGAAGAAGAAGAAGAGGACGTGCACTGTAGCAGTTTCCATTTAAGGCGTCTGATTCCTAGAATCAAACGTCTGAAGACAGAGAAAAGAAAAGAGAGAGAGAAAAGAAGAAGGAGATAAAAGAAGAAAAAGAGAAGAAAAATTTTACTTTTAGTCTCTACATTTTTGGTAAAACATTACAGTATTGTGAATTGTGATTTTTCTGCCTCTAAAATCAAATTTGCTCCCTGAGTTCGACCTCGGAATATTTTTAAATTTCGAGTAATAAATAAATTAAATTGATAATCGACATCATTCAGCGAATACCTTGCATTGAAAAATTGGAGCCCCTGATTGAGATGATTGATGATTTGAACAAGTATTTGTTGGATTGGCTCTAGGATGTTAAGGATAAGAACACGGGTGAGTTTCTACTTGGGAAGTTAGCGAAATTAAGAATGAGATTTGTGGTTGCTTTAATTCAATCGTCGAATGATTCTCAAGATGAACCCCCTTCAGGAGAGCCAATGTTAGAACCCACTCAGACACCTATTTAGGGGGACACATGTTACGAGGCTGACCCGATTGAATTAGAAAACCAATTAAGGATGATCCGATTTCTTCACCTGAAATCCTTGAGCTGAGGTACGAGGAAACATATGTCTCCATGGATCAGAAAGTGACGGATGATTTTAGGATGTACATTTGTACAGATTTTGATTTCTTTGATTCTAATGGAGAAGATTCAATTTGCGAAGTCTCACGTGAGTTTACAGAACATGATTTTTGTAAGACGATTGGGCTTGCGGAATCGGTTAAATCATTTGATAGCCCAATAACTGAGGAAACTGATCTTATTGAGGCTCACATGACGGACCCAGAATCACATTTTCTGGAGGATTCAATCCAATGCCCTAATTGTCGGTTATACCCCATTGAGCTTATTGACGATTCTATTTTTGAAATAACTAAACCCAAGTCAATTATAATTCAGCCACATCTTTTAGACTTGGAAATTTCAGACGGGGTGATTAATATGTAGGTCCCGGAATTTGACATTCTGAAGGAGGATAGGAGTTGGGAAATTTTGATTTGGGAAGCAAACTCCGAAGGAAATAGAAGACCGAGTTTAAGGGTACCAATTAAGCTGAAACTATCAAATCAGGACCCTTACGACATTTGTTCTAAGGATGTCCAACCCAAGCACACATTCATTGATTATCTTTTGGAGCTTGATTTCTCTGTAACCTAACTTTTTGGTCTTGGGTTGCATCCTCATAAATCGCAGGCCCGACCCCGCATGCATATTGATTTTAGGTTTTAGGTAGTTTTTATCCAAAACCTTAGATATTCTTGATCATGGGGTATGGGTCTGCACCACTTTTTGGTCGACATTTGTGGAAATCTACTGGCAGGTCCTAAAGTGAATCTTTTTATTCTGATTCTGACCTACACTTCTGAATTCTTTACTTCTCTTCTTTATATAGTGTGTCTAGCTGAAGGCACTAAATTCAGCACATAAACAGTTTTTGTTTATCTCGGAGCGGACCTGTTATTCACGCAATTCAGGTGCTTTCTACTCTATTCCACTCTGTTTTATATCTTTTTATTTTCTTTTATTTATATATATATATATATATAAAATTATGGAATTAGAAAGGAATACTTGGACATTAGGACTTTTCAATCTTAGGAAATATTACATTAGGATCTGAACACAAAGACCCTTCAGGTCTTCGAACTTAATCAGCCTGTGTATCCACTAAAATGTGGATTTATTTTTCAAGTCCTCGCCATCTTAATTCTATTGTAATTTGATTAAATAAGTTTAGGTGATAAGTACACGACTTATCAACCCACCCTTTGATTTGAGGGAACTTTAAGTCTAAAGCATCTACACACTAACTTTTCACTGACTTGTTGATCGGCGGTTTTAGCGGAAATTGGGTAACTAATGAACTTTCTAGGGTGATATGGCTGACAAGTTATCGTGAGTAACAGCCCATAGGGAGGTTGTCCAGAGCCCAATCATTGGACCATTCTCTTTTTACTGCCTTTAGGTAAATCTTCGACCAAGGAAGCCACCTACTTAAAAAAAGAAAAACAAAGTCAAAAGGAAAAGAAAAAGAAAAGGAGAAAAGAAAAAAGAAGAAAACAAAAGAAATAAGCCACGCTTCGCCACACGAGTATGGCTGGCAAGTTGTCGGTGGTAACAGCTCATCGACCGGTTGTCCAGAACCCAGCTCAACAATTCACTTAGAATTCCTAAAACACTTAACAAGAAGCGGAGAAGTAGAATAAACTGGGGAGATATACATTGGATTCACCCTTGTGTTGACCCCATAAAAATAAAAGTATGGAGAAATCTACCGGTTGTAAAGATACACCTTTAGGCAGAACTCTCTTTTTAAGGTCACCTAGAGGCATAGAAACTCGAAGTCCATTCTAACTGCCGATCAACGAGTCTAGTACATTCACAATAAGATGCTTAGAACTTAGGGTTCTCATCAAATCTTGGGTGAGTTGAATGGCCGTAGAAAGCCACTCTTTAACCCTAAACTCAAAAATCCAAAAAAATTAGAAAAGAAGAAAAATATTAAAAGAAAATTTTCTTTGAATAGGAGAGGGCTTGAGGCGGTCTACATTTTGCAGATACCCAGGTGCTGTTATGTCTTTGAAAGTTCATACCCTAAGTAAAAATTTTCTTAATGTTGAAAATAACTTATGCTCAAGTAAACCAACCTAATTCTTTTATGAATAGCATGTAGTTTTTGCTAAAGACTAGCAAAATATAGGCATGGGGGTGTGATGTAAACATGTTTATATTACATAAAATGTCTATTTATGCATGTCCTTAAACATACGATTATATTACACATAATAAATATTGCATAACATGCATCATCTTACATTTAGATTAGTTTGAATAAAATGGAGGTTAATTGTCTCCTTTTATGGTCAGGGACAGGACGAATTTTTATCGGGGCCTCAGATCGAAGATTCAACCATACGGATCTGATCAGGGTGATGAGTGGAGTTCAACGACTCCAAGATCGCCCTAATCGAATATTCGTAGCATCAGATAGAGATCAAGGAACCCTAGAAGATCAAGGGCCAAAATGATGTTAATCCACACATCATATTACAAATCCAACTACATGGATGGGCTCGGATCGACGATCGCAGCCTAACGACGTGAAAATCGATCCAATCCGATACCCGTGGCACCACCCACATCACTCAGAAGATGGATGGCCAAGATGGCGCCACGTGGTGCCATCTCGGTCGCCCAACTGGCCACACGCACCCAATGAGGCACTTCGCGCCAACGCTTCTCCACTGTTGGATCAAGATCCAACAGTTGCAAGGCACGCGTGCTTGAGTTAAGCGCTCAACACAAACGTGCCCGTAGCGCGTTGGTCGAGCGCCTTAACGCATCGAGGAGGTGCAGGATTAAGCCCCCGCACGCCTCAAAGCGAAGCGGGCGCACGAGTGCGATCGACCGCATGATGAAGATCCAGCGGCTGTGGGCACCCGATAGAGTCCACGTGCCATCTGACGCCCCCGCATGACACGGGTTCTCACGAGTTGAGGCACACAGATGAGGCGCGGCGAGGTGCGCTCTTAGCCATTCGATCTCACGATCGAACGGCCAAGATCTGATGGTCGTGAACGTGCATTGATGCGCGAGGAGGCGAGCGGGTGAGCACGCACTACCCACGAAGGCCACGTTCAGGCCTTTAATGGCGATTTTATCCGTCACTAAAGGTCCTGAATTAATGATTTTCACAATGTAATGACCAAAATGCCCTCACTCCATGCAACTATAAAAGAGACCCCTTCCATACGAATTTCTCATCCCTTCTCTTCTCTCACCCCTTCCAAAGCTCTAAGAGCTTGTCCCAAACCCGGGATGCTCCTCTAGAGTAAAATTCTTAATTTTTCCACCTTCGTCTCCCTTTGGGGAGCATCCTGTAGTTGTCCTCTCTCTGCATTCAAGAAGCGGATCCCACGACAATGATGACGTGTTGCTTCGTTCTCGTTCTTCTTGCTTCATCCTCCTTCTTCTCGCTCCGTTCCCCGTCTTCCAGGCGTCGTTCAGCTCGTCCTCCAAATAATCGTCGAGGAGGATATCTCTCTCTCCATTCTTTTTCCTGCTTTCTAGAGTAGATTTACTTCTTTCTAGTGTAATCATTTCCTACTTTCTAGTCGTAATGAGTAGTGTAATGAGCAATTTCTGATAATGAATCCATGTCTATTCTACATCCCTTTTGCTTTTATTTGTAATATTCTGTCTCTTTCTCTCTTCTACTTATTATTTGTTAAATAGTTTTCAACCAGCTATTCTGTTTCGTGACAAATAAAACAAACATGTATTTTTAATCAAACGTTCGCATCCCTGAGTTCGACCCAGAATTTCTATTCCGGTATAAATTTTATTTATTGAACTCGAGTTCTTCGCTATTCAAACTACAACGATAGGTTTTCAAAACCAAATCCGATAGCGTAGTAACCTATCGCTTCAACAACAACACCGACTCCTCATGGACGATGGAATGCCGTGGACGTCCTCTTCCTCAAAACCTTACACCACTTGGGTTTCACGGAGAAACATTTCTCCTCTTTGGTTCACCCGATTGTAAGATTCGACAATCACAAGGTGATGCCGAAAGGAGAGATTAGCCTCCCCTTATCCGTTTGCGATGGGGACAGTCACCTCAACCGGACGGCCACGTTCGTAGTGGCAGGGTTGATGACAACGTTCAACGACATCCTCAGCAGCCCCACCACCCATGCCTTCTGGCTGATACCCTCTTCATACTTCCAATTTATACTTTTCCAATCTCCACAATGAATGGGAATAGGACATGGGGATCAGTCGGTCGGGCGCGAGCTCCTAAAAATCGAGCTGGAGTGGTTCCTGGAGTCGAACCCCTACAAGTTACAAAAATGGGGAACAAAAGAAAGCAAGCCCCGGTGATCCAGCAGGACGCAATCCCAGTTGATCATCAGATGACTTCGGGACTACAGCCAGGATCTTCAGCCATAGCAACACAAATGTATCCCAATGATACTGCCAAGCTCGTCCGAGTGGGAGCGGACCTTGGCCCTACGAGGTACAAGTGTTGCTACTCCTACTCAGGGCCAACGTAGACATTTTCGCTTGGTCTACCAACAACCTGCCCACGGTAGACCTACACCTGATTTAACATCATCTGAATATCCAAGCGAGCAGTCAAGTAGGCATGCAAGCATAAGTCGGCCGAACAATCGCAGGCAGCCGAGGCTGAAGTCCATAAACTTCTAGAAGCAGGATTCATTAAAGAATCCCTGTACTCGGCATAGCTCCTGTGTGTGAAAAAGGCCAACGGTCAATGGCACATGTGCGTCGACTTCACCAACCTAAACGAAGCTTGCCCAAAGGACGAGTACCCCCTACCAAGGGTAGACTCCCTAGTGTAGTCCTATAATGGACAATCCTACATGTCCTTCCTGGGCACCTACAACGGGTACCACCAGATCTGCCTTGCCCCTACAGACAGGCCTTACACCTCCTTCATCACTAATAAAGGCCTATTTCAATATAGAGTCATACCCTTCGGCTTGAAAAACGCTGAGGCAACTTACCAGTGCCTTGAAAATATGGTTTTCGTAAAAGTGTATATCAATGATATGCTTGTGAAAGGGTCAAATTTCCCACAACATCTAGAGTACTTAGCAGAGGTGTTCCAAATTCTAAAAAATAGCTCACTTCACCTGAAACCCAACAAGTGTACCCTTGGGGTCTCAATCGGCAAGTTTCTAAGGTTGCTGGTCTCTAATCGGGGAATCGAAGCCAACCTCAACAAGATTTAGGTGATTGAAGACCTGCAACCGCCAGGCACACTAAAAGGGCTCCAGTCGCTAGTCGGCAAGATCACCTCATTAAGACGATTCTTGTTTCGATCCTCCGATAAATGTCTTCCCTTCTTCGAGTGCATAAAGAACAGCAAAGGCTATCGCCGCCCACTTGGCAACTCGAGGAAGTTAGGGATGCAGTCCTATGTCCCCTCATTCTAATGGCCCCCTAACTCGAGGAAGTTCTCTCTCTATATTTAGCCGCCTATATATTTGCTGTCAGCGTTGTCTTAGTCAGTGACTGGGGAGGAATTCAACGATCCATGTATTTCATCAACAAGACCTATCAAGGTGCAAAAATTAAGTACACAGTCATTGAAAAGTTAGGGCTAGCTCTCATCATCGCAATCCGAAAGCAACACCCATATTTCCAAGCCCACACGATAATGGTCTTGTCAGACTACCCCCTCCGGCAAATGCTACACAAGCCCATGGGTATGCACAACAGATAAAATGGGTTAAGGAGTTAGCCGAATTTGATGTGAAATATCAGCCAAGGAGAGCAATCAAAGCACAAGTCCTGGTATATTTCGTGGTCGAATTCACAAATCTCGATTCCTCCCTCAACTTCCCGAGCGGCTATATGTTGACGACTTATCTATGACAGCTGGGTCCAGGACCAGGATAGCTCTAACCTCCCCAGACGGTGTTGCTCATAAGTAACCCATAAAATTGGACTTCCCTGCTGATGGGAACACCATCATGGGCCCTAACTAGCCACATTTAGTCAGGTTTGAATGTTAAAAACTCCTACCTAATCATTTGAGGGTCACAACTTCGTATCATTCTGATTTGAGAGAAGAATATGAAATCAAAGTTAATTCTGTAATTTTAATAGCACATCGCAAACACAGATCAACCACGGGGTCACATAGGGGTTAAATGAAGGTCAAATTAGCTCAAAAGTCCAAAAAGTGGATCAACATTGACAGAAATGGGATTTCATGCATTTTGAGAATCGAATAGCACTGAAACCTTAATTATCACCCCCACATAATTAAAGAGGTTCTGCTCAGGATAAAATAAGTATAAACCTCCTAAAATTAATAAGAAAATATTTTAAGAGGTTTGTCATCCTTGGTTTGACCATCTGAACCCATTCAACCTAAAATAGAGTTGCAAACGGGATTTTGCCCTAATTTGGACTTCTATGCAAATTTTCTTGTCAGACATGGTCAAAACTAAAATCCAAGTTCAACATTAGATTCCTTGGGTCCAAATTAGGTTAGCACCAAAATTTTGGCCCAATCAGAGTCCATCTTAACCTAGTTTGCAATTTAGTCCCTTAAAATCTCTATTCTTCACATCCAAGCCCCTAACTTTTGGATTTATTGCATTTGGATCTCTAACTTTCTTGTCATTTTCTTCAATCTCTGCCGACATTAGCGTATGAACGCACCTTAGGCCGAGGTTCTTGAGGAGAATCTCCCTCAATTCAAGCCCAAATCGCTCCAAACTTGGAGGGATTGATCTTGGAGATTGCCTAACCCGTTGGACCAGATCTTAGACGCTTTCTAGAGCTCGGGCAAGCTCGACGAATTTGGGATGTTTTTCTCCCAAAAACCTCGACCAAATTAGGCCACCTTTTTCATTTAGAGATCGATCTCAAGCTCTATAAATAGTGCCCGAACTTCCATGGTCCAAACCAGCCAAGATTGGACTAGAATAACCCTCTTTTCTCCTCCGGCCAAACGCAACTCGACACCGGCGACCTCCTTTGTCTTCCACCTCCGGCCAGCTAACCACCAAATTGAGTGGTCGTCTATCCTCATCTCTTCATCGTGCATCTTTCCGCCCAAAAAAGAGCATTATCTACCTCGTATTCGTCGTCGACACCTCACTGAACTCCGTGGCCTTCTTCGACTCTGGTCAAGCAAAGCCGAACGTCATCGCCTTCCTTGCTTCTCCTAATTCCTCTCAACCACTTCCTCTCCCTTTCTACTTCACTTCCACCTCTTTAGACCTTAGGATCGATCACAGAACCACCCTCACCCCTGTCATCTTCCCCACGGCCGTCACGAGCTTTGGCGAGCTCGCTCCGCCACTACATCGCACAAATTAGCATGCCACCATCACCAATACCTTCCTCTTGATCCACAGATCAAAATCCATCAAGAAATTGAGGGCTTTTATCTACGGATCCACACACCGGACAAACCCATAACCTACCAATGTTCCCGAGCTCGTCCAGCCATTACACCACACCATCCATCAAATCTCCTCCACCAACACATTCGCTTCATGGTGATCCTTCTGAACGTTCTGATTGGACCCTACGCTGTGTTTACTTTACAGGTCACCATCGCCATCACTGGCCATCTTCTCCGACTCTGTCTACAGCTGTCCATCCACTAACAGCCTTACCACCACTCCCAAGAGCTGCAGACCTACCTCATGTTGCTACTAGCAGCAACAATTAAGGAACTAAAACCAGCAACAACCTCAATGCCTCGAGCAACCTCTACTGCCAGCGTACTTGCGAAGGAGAGGGGCTTTAGTCCCACCTCGGACACTCAGCAGCTTGTGAAAGCGCATATAAGGAATTCCTAAAGAGGATTTATTGCCTCAGAGAGCACGGGGTGAGGTCCCTTCCATGCCCCTACGCATGCGCTTCACACACACTCCCTTATGCACCCTCACCCGCGAACACGCCTGCAGGTCTGGGTTGGATCTGTTTACCCAATTACCTGAGTCCGACTTGGTTCTGAGGGAAGGATATCTAAGGAGGAGGGGAGGGTTTTGCACTGTAGCACCTCGGGATTCGTGCCACCCCCTGCGATCAAGACTTTAGCCTTGTGAGGCTTGTAAGGCCTTTGTGTCTCTGTGCGCTGCTGCTGCTATGCTTTAGCCTTCTGTTTAGGCGTGAGTTAAGGTGCCTAAGGCCTTACGTTAGTTTTGATCTGGTGCTAGTTACTGTGGATACATTTACCTAGATCTCTAATTACGGTTACTATTGAAATATTTGAAATATTTAGAGCTTAACTTGTAGGGTTAATTTGGTGGTTCAAACCACCATTTTAACTCGATCTTTTTGCACTTTGATATCCACATTTTTGAGATGCATTTTCTGACATATACTGCATATCTTTCTGATTATCTGATTCACTTGCAAATTTTTATTCTTAATATTGTGGTTAGTGAATTGATTTTCTCAAATTGCTTCCTGCGAACGACCTCGGACTCACTTTTATTTTCGAGATTACAATTTTAAGTGTTGAATCGCTTTTGTTGACTGTACTACAATGCACATTTCTTAAAACTCAACGAAAGCATAACATTTTGGTCGTTATGGTATAATGGTTAGTATTCCCGCTTGCTCTGCGAATGACCTCGGACTCATTTTTGTTTTCAAGATTACAAATTTAAGAGTTGAATCACTTTTGTTCATTATACTACAATGCGTATTTCTTAAAACTCGACGAAAGCATAACAACACCTACGTCTAATTACTAGGTAGAGTACGAGGCCATGATGGCAGGTATCCAGGTAATAAAATCCATGGGAATCACCTCGCTAGAGGTTTACACGAACTCCTAGATAGTCAGCAACCAAATAAACAACGAGTACTAAGTTTGGGATTACAACATCATCTTGTATGCTGACAAGGTCAGGGAGGAGCTGGCGGATTTGAAGATCATCTTGATCCGGCAGGTGCCTCGAGCAAACAACCCCCTAGCAATACGTTTTCCAGACTCACTGCTGCCATCCCGTAGGGACAAGAAGAGGACATTTGCCTCTAGACCCTGAGAGAGCCAACTATCCTCATTCCCAAAACATTCGCGATAGAGCAGTCCACCTCTTAGATGACACCTATCGTTACTTATCTGAACTTTAGCAAGTTACCCTCGAGGGAACCTCGACCCAGAGCCTTTCGCCTCAAAGCCTTGAGGTATAGTTTGATAGAATGGCAATTATACAAGCAAGGGTATTCTACCCCCTGCTGCGCTGCCTAACTCAAGAAGAGGCGACCCAAGTCTTCTAAGAAGCCCACGGAGGCGTATGCGGGAACCATGAAAGATACAAGGCACTCCTGACCTGACTATTCAAGGCAGGCTACTTCTGGCCCTAAATGAAGCAACATTACAAAAACCTCCTATGCAAGTATGATAAGTACCAAAGGTTTGCTACTATGTACCACTTGCCACCTGGAAATTTAGTACCTATAATGTCGCCCATCTCATTTACAAAATGAGGCATGGACTTCGTTGGCTCCTTCCTACCAGTCCCGACACAAAAGTGGTTCATTCTGGTAGCCATTGATTACTTTTCCAAGTGGGTCGAAGCTAAGGCCATGGCCAGCCCCACGGCTGATAGAGTTATATCCTTCATCCGGCAGAGCATTATAGCTCAATACGACATACCCTACTACACTGTCACGAACAACGGAACCCAATTCATCTGCAAAAAATTCGACGAATTTTACGCCAGCTGGGACATCCACTTGTGCCTCACATCAGTGGTTCATCCCCAGGCGAATGGGCAAGCAGAAGTGACCAACCGCACCATCATCTCAGCGCTCAAATGCCGACTGGATTCAACCAAAGAGAGATAGGTGGACAAACTTTCAAATGTTCTTTTGGCATATAGGACTTGCTAGAGGACTTCCACAAGCCATACACAATTCAGCCTAGTATGTGGCATGGAAGCCTAGCTACCTATCAAAATAGTCCTCTCCACCTATAGAACACAACTTTATGACCCAGCCACCAATGATGATCAGGTCCACCTATCTCTAGACCTCTTGGACGAGTTGAGGGATAAGGCATCAGAGATGGCACTCAAGCATAAAGAAGCTACAGCCGCCTCCTACAACAAGCATATTTGTAAACAAACATTCTCCCAAGGAGACCTAGTCCAACTCAAATGCGAGGTCTCTCTGTCAAGCCAGTCGGGCAGAAAGCTAGACCCATCATGAGAAGAGCCTTACAAGATTCGTAAAGACAGTCTAGGAGCCTTACAAACCCTAGGCGGTAAAGACATCCCTCACACTTGGCATGCGAGCAACTTACGAATGTACCATGTATGAATGATGATGAGCAATAAAAAAGAGATTTTCTTCATTTTAAAAAGGAGGTTCGCCCATTACATCTCTTTTCATAAAAAAAAAACAAGACAAGGATAACACTGGTGGAAGGATCAGGGGCTCTATACCCACGGCTCAAGCATATCCCCACCGCTAATAGGTGAAACGCAGAGTGGACTGATAACCCTTATAGACGGATCAGCAGCCTCTGGCTGGACTACCTCCTTGGTAATCAGCTAGGCTACCTGCTCTGTACCTCCCTAGGCTACCTCCTCGTCAGCCGGCTAATTCGCAGACGGCTTCACGGGCTTGTCGTCGATAACAAGATCAGTCGCTTTCAAGCAGTCAAATTCTGACACCAACTGGCCGATTGACCAGTCGCACAACTCTTTAGCAAAGGCATGCTTCCCCTTAATAAGGGCCTGCATGACATCCAGCGTTTGCTTCCCGATCTCCTGGGAAACTTCCTCTTGGATCTGTCCCATCGATGGATGCATGGCATAAAATGCCATCACCATCTCTGCATCCAACTATGGCTCCTCTACCTCCTCTAATTCCGCCACCCGCAGAACCCTCTCCGCCGCGAGTTGATGGGCCTTGCCAAGATCACAAAGCATCCTATTTCCATATCTTTTTGAGCCACAAAGCATCTGGTGAGCTCTACACCTATTAATTCACATCCATCAACTCACCAGATTGATTGGGTTTGGTCTACATCATCAGCTGATTGATTTGAACAAGCACCTAGTTGGACCAACCAGACTACTCATCAAGGTGCTTGTTCTACAAAATTCCTCCAATTTGACCACACCTTCTCTTTTACCACTTTCTACTTGATTGAAGGCATTGAATTTAGCGCATAACAAGAGGCAACCCGTCATTCCAAAAACCCGAGACCCTTCTGACCACCTTTTTGAGCTACATTCCTATTGCACTTTAGAGCTCAACTTTAGAACAATCGACTCTACCTTTGATACTTATATCAAAGCTTAAAATCATCCGCAACAATCATCCCAACCCATTCACCTACCCTTTGACCCTGTTCTAAACCTTGAAAAAAGCTAAATTCGTACCCACCTGATTTACAATGACATTGCAAAACCTAGGCATGGCGGAGTGTTAAAGTGCAAAACAAATGAAAAATTCAATTCTTTGAGGGGTTTTCACAAAAAAATACATATTGAAAAAAAATGGAGAAAAGGGAGGAAAATTTTGAGAATTGAATGCAAAATCTTTCTTGAGGATGAAAATAGGAGGAAATGCAAGGAATGTCAAAGGAGCAAAATCAGAAACAAAATGGATAGTCTTAGTAATTGAATATGAGATCTACTTAAGTTCTGAAGTACTAGAGATAGGGAGATTAGTGACGAGTACCAACCTTAGGCCCCTTAGGCCCATTCTAGGGCTTAAACACTCATGTATCAATCAAGAGGTTGAGGAAAGTGCGAGGCTGATGTACTAAGTCTAAGGCTTAGGGATTATTCGGCCCCATTGCCGAACCTTTGGTTTACGGGACTTGGTAACCTAAGCACCCAAAAATCATACACCAACCTGGCTCAGTACGCTTAACGAAGAAATAACGGCAAAGGTGTTCCATTCTGAAAAAGGTTTTCCCGAAGATCTAGCTTAGGGGCAACTCGAAGCACAAGTTAATTGGACGAGTTCCTAATGGGGAGAGGTGGAATGAAAAATACTCCCCTCAAAAATGCATAATAACATATCATCTCCTCGGTGCTTGTCTCCTAGGATATCTAAATCATTTTAAGAGTATCGTATTGTTATATAGTCGAAAAAGCATTCAAAATAAATACAATTTTATTACTCGAATTTTGAAGTTCGATGTCGAACACAGGGAGCAAATTGGTGTTTTAGAAATCAAGATCACAATTAAAGAAGTATGCAATAATATCAAATATCACAGTGCAAAAATATAAGAGTAATTGGCAATGTAAATAAAAAATGCTCAAGAATTCAATATAAATAAAAAATTGGATGTCTATGCTATTTCTTCTCTCTCTGATTCTCTTCTCTTCTTCTTTTGATTTTGCCTTTGCGAGATGTCCTTTCTCTGTCTTCTCCTCCCTTCTTCTTCTTCCTTTCGCTTCTCTCTTCTTCAGCTTTCCTGCCTTAGCCCTTCCCTTAGCTTTCTCTGCCTGCTTCTTCTTCTTTGGCTTTCTTCTTTCTCTCTCTCTCTGCTGGCTGCCTTCTCTCTTCCTTTGCATTGCTGACTTATTGCCTTCAGCTTCTTCTTCCTTCAGCTTCTTCCTTCTCTTTTCTTTCTCTACCTTAGCTTCTCTACGTCCTTGTCTTCTGCTTCCTTTTCTTCAACTTCGCTACTCCTCCTCTTCAGCCTGCAGAGCAAAACCTACCCCCTACCTGCGTGCACTCTCCTCTCTTTTCTCTCTTTGGTTCTGCTCTCCCAAAGCCACACGCTTCTCGGGTAATCGGGTCGGGTATGTACCTGAGACCAGGCTCACCGGTGTGCGGTGGTGGGCGAAGAGTGCAAGTTAGGTCGGGTCAAGACCAGGTCCGCGGGGTGTGGGCGCAGACGAGGCCAGTTCGATTCCGATGAGAGGGACCTCACCCTGTGATTTGGAGGTGATAATCCACTGGCAAGAATTCAATTTATGTGGGTACTGTGCCTCTTCCAGTTTCGAGGTGGGACTATCTTCCCACCTTCTTCGCGCGCACTTGCGGCAGAGATGTTCCTTCGATTACAGCAGCTGCTACTGCCCTTGACTCCAATTAATAGCCTGGAGTTGTGCACGAAGACGTTCCGCGTATCCTGGGACACGGGCCTGGAGCTCGCTTCAAGCATTCTTGAAGCTCTGCGCCAATGGTGGAGCACGCCTGTACCTGAAATCAACACAACAGCCTCGCAGCCACGTCATAATGTTCAGGAAGCTTCGCCGAGGCATGGCGAGTGTGCAGCGGTGGTCGGCGTGGCATGGGAACGCCTGTGTGAGCGTGCCTAGGGCACACTGTGTGCGTATGCGTGGGTGTGTTCGGGGGTGCTATTGGGTTAGTGGCGGAGTGAATGGAGTGAAGGTTTGTGATTAGGGAGTCGAGGCAATGCTTATGGACTTGTCAGCGAGGAGGGGGGTGGTCTGTGGTGGTGCAGCAGTCTCGCCGAAGGTGGTGGCCGGAGGTGAAGGAGATGATGGTGGTGGAGTGCGGCAGTAGTCGATTTAGGGAAATAAAGAAGGGGAAAGAATGTAGAAGGTGAAGGGGACTTATCTAGGAGGTGAAGAGACGAAAGGGAGATGGAGATGGCATCTGGCACGTATTGCCGATGCTGGAGACGAAGATGCTCAGGGAGGGACGGTCGGGGAGGATGAAGGGGAGACAAGTCCGTCAGCGGGTGCTGCACGACGCGGACGAACGTGAGGAAGAAGAACCTGCCACCGGTATTGTGGTCAGGCGACAAAGGAGATCAGGGAAGGTCGCCGGAGCTTGATGTGCGAGTTGGCCGGAGGAGGAGAGAAGAAATTGAGGGGATTTCCGATCGATTTCAAGCTTGGAGGAGTCAGGGTGAACTGGGGCTCCTTAAATAGATCTATGGAAGGGGATTTGTGCTTGGAAGATGTTGAACGGTATTTTTCGCGAATCGCTACGCTTACGAGATTGGTTTTGGAAAACCTGTCATTGTAGTTCAAAAAGCGAATAATTCGTGTTCAACAAATAAAATTTATACCAAAAATAAATCCGGGTCGAACACAGGGAGGCTACGTTGATCTATATTCGCAATTATATTTTTTTAGGATTTTTGTTAAGCAAGGCGATATAATTACAATGGAGCTATCAGACTAAAAGAGAGAGAGAGAGAGAAAGAGAACATTCATTCAATATTTCAACTGTTTATAAAAGTTACACTAGAAAGCGGAAAATCAATTACACTATAAAGCAGGAAAAATTCTACACTAGAAAAGCTGTAAATAAGAATGGGAGAGAGAAGTTATCCTCCTCGACGATTGCTTGGAGGACAAGCCGGACGGGACGATGCCTGGATGAAGGAGAACGAAGCAGGACGAAGGAGGACAAAGCAGAAGAACGGGAACGGAGCAGCACGTCGTCGTCGTCGCGGGATCCACTTCCGAAGGGGAACGAAAATTGGACTTTATCTCGCAAGAAGCATCCCGGGTGTGGGACAAGCTTCTTTTGAGCTTTGGAGGGGTAGAGAGGAGAAAGAAGGGATGAGAATTTCGTATGGAGGGGGTCTCCTTTTATAGTTGCAAGGAGTGGGGGCAAAATGGACATTACAACTTTAAAATAATAAAAGAGGGGTCTTTAGTGACGGATAAATCCGTCACTAAAGCCCCGACATGGCCGTCGCCTCCGCGCCCACGCGTGCCTCCTTGGCTGCCCGCTCCTCAACGCCCGCGCACGTCCAGTGCTTTTCAGCCGTCCGATAGCGAGATCGAATGACTTAAGATGCGTCCGCGCCCACGCCCTGCCGCCTCCCATGCGTCTGATTGCACGTCTGATTGCGCGTCCAATCGCGCATCGGTGCTATCGGGCGCGCGCGGCCGCACGATCTCCATCCGGCGCTCCAATTGCTCACGCCCGCCGCTCCTCGCCACGGCTCGAACCCGCGCCCCGTGCTCGCGATAGCGCGCTCGACCGCTGCGCTATGGGGTGCGGATGGTCGAGCGGACGTTTTGAAATGCGAGCGCCCACAGCCGTTGGATTAAGATCCAACGGTGGAGAGAAATTGGGCGCGGGGTTTTCACAAGACGCAAGCAGTCGTTTGGGCGGCTGAGATGGCGCCACGTGGCGCTATCTTGGCCATCCATCTTCTGGAAGTTGTAGATGGTGCCACGGATGTCGGATTGACTCGATTTTTGTGTCGTTGGGCTGTAATCGTCGATCCAAATTCATCCATGTGGTCGGATTTATCATCTGAAGTGCGGATTTACACCATCCTGGCCCTTGAGCTTCTAGGATTCCCAGGTCACTATCTGATGCTACGGATGCCTGATTAGAGCGATCTTGGAGTCGTTGAACTCCAATCGTCGCCCTGATCACATCCATACGATTGGATCTTTGATCCGAGGCCCTGATAAAATATTTGCCCTGTCCAAGCACATAAAAGGAGACAATTAACCTCCATTTTGTTCAAACTATTCTAAATGCAAGATGATACATGTAATGCAATATTTATATCATGAAATGCAATCCTATGCTTAAGAACATGCATAAATAGACATCTTAAGTAGTGTAAATGTGTTTGCATCATACCCCCATGCCTATCTTTTGCTAGTCCCTAGCAAAAACTATATGCTATTTATAAAAGAATTAGGTTAGATTATTTGGACTTGAGTTATTTTTCAATCGTTAAGAAATTGTCTACTTAGGAACTGAACTTTCAAAGACACAACAGTGCCCGGGTATCAGCCAAAATGCAGACCGCTTCAAGCCCTCGCCTTATTAAAAGAAAAATTTCTTTTTCTCTTTTTCTCTTTTCTAATTTTTTTGGATTTTCAAATTTTCGGGTTTAAGAGTAGCTTTCTACGGCCATTCAACTCACCCAAAATTTGATGAGAACCCTAAGCTTTAAGCATCTTATTGTGATTGTGATAGATTCATTGACCGGCAATTAAAACGAACTTCGGATTTCTACGCCTCTAGGTGACCTAACCAGACTTCTACCTAAAATGTATCTTTACAACCGGTAGCTTTCTCCCAACTTTTATTTTTTTTTATTTTTTACGAGGTCAACACAAGGGTGAATCCAGTGTATATCTCCCCAGTTTATTCTACTTCTCCGCTTCTTCCTAAGTGTTTTGGGAATTTTTGGTGCATTTCTGAGCTGGGTTCTCGACAACCGGTCGATGAGCTGTTACCACCGACAACTTGCCAACCATACTCGTGCAGCGAAGTGTGACTTATTTCTTTTTGTTCTTTTCTCCCTTTTTTTTTTTTTCTTCTTCTTCTTCTTCTCTTTTTAAGTAGGTGGCTTCCCTAGTCTAAAATTTACCTAAAGGCAGCAAACTAAGAAAGGTCCAGTGACTGGGCTCTGGACAACCTACCTATGGGCTATTACCCACGATAACTTGCCAGCCATATCACCCTAGAAGGTTCATTAGCTACCCAATTTCCGTTAAAATCACCGAACAACGAGTCAGTGCAAAGAAAGTGTGTAGATGCTTAAGACTTAAAATTCCCTCAAATCAGAGGGCGAGTTGATAAGTCGTGTACTTATCACCCAAACTTATTTACTCCAATTACGAAAGAATTAAGATGGCGAGGACTCAAAAACAAATCCACATTTTAGTGGATACACAGGCTAATTAAGTCCAAAGACCTGAGAGGTCTTTGTGTTCAGATCCTAATGTAAAATTTCTTAGGATTGAAAAGTCCTAATGTCCAACTAATCCTTCCTAAATTTTTTTTTTAATTTTTCTAAATAAGAAGAGAGACAATTTACATGGATTTCACAAGGCTGACCAAATAATTCAAGAATGAATCCACCCCCCCATGCCTAGCTGATGCAATGTCCTCATTGAAAAAGAGACATGAAAGAAAGGGTAGAATATGAAAGATGTCACCTGGATATGAAGCTCATATCAACCTTGTGTCATATGTACAATTGCTGAGTTTAATGCCGTCAGCTAGGCGAAGTCCAACCAAAGAAGTCACAGAATGGCGAGAGCAACAGAGTCTGAGACGGGTTCTGGAAGATTACGATCAACAACAGGCTTTAAACGTTGACCGTTGACTTTAAAGTTGTTACCCGTCTTTGGGTCAGAAATCTGAATGGCACCATTAGGAAAAATCTGATCAATTATGAATAGGCCATTCCATTTAGATCTAAGTTTACCAGGAAAGAGCTTAAGTTTAGAATCAAATAACTAGACTCTTGTGGGAAATCAATTGATCATGTAGAGCTTTGGTCCGAGCCTTGTAGATCTTGGCATTCTCATAAGCATCATTTCTAAGCTCCTCCAACTCAGATAGTTGGAGTTTCCTGGTCTTTCCAGCTAGATTCAGATCTAAATTACATTATTTGATTGCCCAGAATGCCCTGTGTTCAATCTCTACGGGTAGATGGCATGCCTTTCCATACACCAAACGGAATGGAGACATGCCGATGGATGTTTTATACGCCGTACGGTAGGCCCAAAGAGCGTCCTCAAGCTTTTGAGTCTAATCCTTACGATCAGGCCTAACCGTTTTTTGCAGAATGTTCTTGATCTCTCGATTGGAGATCTCGGCTTGTCCATTCATTTGGTGATGGTAAGGTGTGGAAATTCGATGATTAACCCCGTATTTGGCTAATAAATTCTGAAATTGGGCATTAGTAAAATGAGTGCCACCATCACTGATGGTAGCCCTCGGAATCCCGAACCTACTGAAGATATTTTTCTTGACAAAATTGATGACCACCTTGTGGTCATTGGTTTGGGTGGGAATTGCCTCAATCCATTTGGACACATAATCAACAGCAACAAGAATGTACTGATGTCCAAATGAAGGGATAAAGGATCCCATGAAATCGATGCCCCAAACATTGAAAATTTCTACAGGAAGAATAGGGTTTAAGGGCATCATGTCTCTCTTAGTTATGTTCCCGAGTGACTGACATCGAGAACATGACCTTGAGAAGTCCTGGGCATCCTTGAATAAAGACGGCCAATAGAAGCCAGATTGCAAGATTTTTGCAGCCGTCTTTCTTCCGGAGAAATGTCCACCACACCCAGATGCATGGCAGAACTCGAGTATACTGTTGAATTCATTCTCCAGTATGCATCGGCGAATAATCTGATCAGAGCCGATGCGATACAGTTCAGGGTCCTCCCAAAAGTAGTATTTGGCCTCAGATTTTAGTCTATCCCGTTGTTGCTTGGTCCAATCCTGGGGGATTTGACCAACGACCAAATAGTTAACAATGTCAACAAACCATGGGGAGTGGACACCTGAAACTGTAAGAATGGTTTCGTCCGGAAAAGTGTCAGCAATCGGAATGTTCGAATAAGAAGAATCACCTAGGAGTCTCGACAAATGATCCGCTACCACATTTTGCACCCCGGCTTTATCCTTGATTTCAAGATCAAATTCTTGAAGAAGAAGAATCCAACGAATAAGCCAGGGTTTAGCATCCTTTTTAGCCAAGAGATGTCTCAAGGCCTTGTGGTCGGTATAAACAATAACATGAGACCCCAAGAGATAAGCCCTGAATTTTTCCAAAGCAAATACTACAGCTAGTAATTCTTTTTCAGTAACAGTGTAATTCCTCTGGGCTTCATCCAGAGTTTTACTAGCGTAGTAAATGACAGAGGGCTTTCGGTCAATTTTCTGACCTAGGACAGCCCCGACCGCGTAATCAGAAGCGTCGGTCATGATCTCAAAAGGGGCTGTCCAAATTGGTGGTTGCAAAATTGGAGCACAGGTGACTGCCGTTTTCAGAAAATCAAATGCCTTTCGGCATGATTCGTCAAAAACAAACGGCATTTCTTTGGCAAGAAGATTGCTCAAAGGACGAGCAACCTTCGAGAAATCCTTGATGAATCTTCGATAAAATCCCACATGGCCAAGAAATGATCTGATTTGTTTAACAGATGTGGAATGAGGAAGTTTAGCGATAGCATCAACCTTAGCTTTGTCCACTTCAATTCCCCGTTTAGAGATTACATGACCCAAAACGATGCCCTCTTGGGTCATGAAATGACTCTTTTCCCAGCTAAGGAACAGTCGTGTGTTGATACATCGCTTGAGAATCATTTCCAAATTAGCCAAACATGAGTCAAATGATTCTCCGAAAATAGAGAAATCATCCATGAAGACTTCCATAAACTCTCCCACCATGTCGGGAAATATGGCTAGCATACACCTTTGAAAAGTCGCAGGTGCATTGCATAACCCGAAAGGCATCCTACGAAAAGCAAAGGTTTCGTAGGGATAGGTGAAAGTAGTTTTTTCCTGATCCTCGAGATGGATAGGAAACTTATTATATCCCAAGTAGCCATCAAGAAAACAGAAGTACTTCTGCCCAGCTAATTTTTCCAAGATTTGATCAATGAAGGGCAAAGGAAAATGATCCTTTTTAGTGGTTGTGTTCAGCTTCCTGTAATTAATACAAACTCTCCAAGAGGAAGCTGAACGAGTTGTGACAGATTCACCTCTCTCATTAGTCACAACAGTAATCCCGGCTTTCTTTGGAACAATCTGAACAGGGCTTACCTAGGGACTGTCAGAGATTGGATAAATAATTTTTGTATCGAGCCACTTGATGATTTCCTTTTTGACCACTTCTCGCATATTTGGATTCAATCTCCTCTGCATCTGGCGAGAAGGGCGGGATCCATCTTCCAAAAATATTCTATGATTACAATAAGATGGCTCAATCCCCCTAAGGTCATGAATGGTCCAACCAATTGCCTCCTTATGTTCCTTTAGAACCTTAATCAATTTAATCTCTTGCTCCTTTGTCAATTTAGCACTAATAATCACAGGGAGCGTATTCTGCGGTCCCAAGAATTGATATTTTAAATTCTCAGGCAATGGTTTCAATTCAAGCTGGGGTGGGGTAATGATTGATGGTAGGGTAGATGCTGAAGATTCAACAAGAGGAAGAGGTTTTGAGTGAACAAAATCAGTAACCTCTTCCGAAGATGTCAGGTCAGAGGGTTGCGAGTCAAATTCATCAACCAAAGAGGAACTTTCAATTGAAGAAACTGTCAAACAAGTTTCAATATTAACATAATCCTCATCAAGTTCCTCAATAAATCAACAATCCTCAAATTTGTTGATTGCCTTAAAAATATCCAATTTCATTCGTTCGTCCCCAAAGGCGATTTCCATGCTACCGCTTTCACAATTAATGTTGGCCTTTGCGGTAGCCAGGAACGGACGCCCCAGAATGATGGGCGTGTTCCTCAGATTATCTGGTACATCCATGTCAAGAACAAGGAAATCTACAGGAAAATAGAAATCATTGACCTTAACCATAACATCTTCAATAACGCCTCGCGGGTTTGTGACCGAACGGTCCGCTAACTGTAGCGTTACTGAAGTTGGCCGAAGTTCACCTAACCCAAACTTCTCATAAAGAGAAGTCGGAATTAGGTTGATGGATGCACCGAGATCCAAAAGTGCTCTATCAAATGTGTAATCTCCGATAATGCAAGAAATCAAAGGAGCACCTGGATCTCTCTTTTTCTGAGGGAGGTAGTGCAGGATAACAGAGCTAGCCTGCTCGAAGAGTACCACCTTCCTCGGAACAGATTCTCTTGACTTACGCTTTTGTGGACATAATTCCTTTAAAAATTTTGCGTAAGCCGGTATGTGCTTGATAGCATCAAGGAGCAGAATATTAATCTCAACATTCTTAAATAAATTCAGAAGCCCCTCATTGCTATCAACAGACTTCTTCTTCTTTGTTTTGGCTAAGGCTTCAGGAAAAGGGACATGAGTCAGATCTTTGGAATCAGGTTCCTGAGCCTTGATTTCTCCTCTAGAATTCTCCTCTCTCTCCTAAGATTCTTCAGGATTCAAAAGATTAGAATAGTGTAGTTGTGGATTCTGAGTCTTCTTACCACTCCTCAAAGTGACAGAATTTGCAAAAGCGTAAGAATTTGGGTCTTGGGGAGGGTTAGGAAAGATTGGAGGGGCTTGATTGACCATGAATTGTTGATTAGCAGAAGAAGAAGACGAGGAACCCTGCTCAACCACCTGAGCATGTGCGTGCGGGTCCTTCTGATTTCCGTACCCTTGGGCTTGATTGCCCAAATTTATAATGTTTCGCAGGTTTGGTACGGGTTGGGATGGTAGAGATCCGGGTTGACGAGAGTTAGCAATGAGCCCGGATTGCAAGTTGTCCAGCGAGTTTTTCATTTGCTGCATAAGCTGGAGCATAGATCCTTGCATCTCTACCATTTGACGGTTCAAATCAGCCTGCCCTGCGGGTTGACAGGCATTCCAAGTTGGCTGATTGACCTGATTCGGAGGCAACTGAGTATATACTTGACCCTGACCCATTGGACGTTGCAAAGCATAGTTGCTGGGTCGGAATTGGGTCTGTTGCCTTGGATTTTTCCAAGAGAAGTTAGGGTGGTTTCTCCAACCTGGATTATAGGCATTCGAGTAGGGGTTGGATCTAACATTCTCTTGTACAGCACAGACATCCTCATAGGGTGAGGATGGAGAGAAAGAAAGGGAAGGATCAGAAAAACTGGGATCAAAGGCCCCAGTTGGGAACCCATGGGGTACCGAGAAATGCTGACTCATAGATTTAGTTGCATCGAGTTGATTCACGAACTCCCGTCCAGAAGGAGCTCGTGAGGAATGGAATCCCAAATTTTGGGATTGAGTGGATTGAGAGTTGTTCATAGAATTGCCAGCCATCCACTTTTCCATTCTTTTAGCAACCAAGTCCACCTTATCAAGTTTATTACAAATCAATTCCATATCAAATGAATGAGAGTCATGGACTTCATTGACATTTAATCTGGGTTGCTGGGACCGGTTAAAAGTATCCATGGAGGCATGATTAATTGAATTCTCACTCATTTCCTCAAATAAATCATGTGCACTATCTCCATCTTTATTGAGGAAATTGCCTCCGCAAGAAGCATCCACATGGTTTCTGAGTTGCTCATTCAACCCATGATAGAAGATCTACACGAGTTGCCATTTCGGCACCTCATGGTGTGGACACCTCCGCAATAAGTCCTGGAATCGCTCCCAGGCCACATGAAACTGCTCCCCCGGCCGCTGGGTAAAGGTAGTGATTGCCCGTCTCAAAGCATTGGTACGACCGACTGGGAAGAATTTCTTCAGAAAGGCCGATTTCAACTCATTCCAAGTTGTAATTGGTCTTCCTATTGTCCTAAACCAATGCGCGGCTTTATCCCTAAGAGATTGGGGGAAGAGCCTCATGATCATTTGCTCCTCGTTAACGTTTCGAGCCCTGGTGGTCTGGACCAAAGTGGTCAAATCCTCCAAGTGCCGAAACTGATCTTCGGAGCCAAGCCCATGATAATGTTTAATCAGGCTTAACACCTGGGGCTTGATTTCTACGTCACCGGCTGAAATCTGGACGCCGGGACGTTCCCCGTAATTCGAAGGATCATAAAAATCCTTCAAGGGCTGAGCGCCCTGCATTCTCTGCATTTGTTCCAGCTACCTTCTAAATTCTTCCTGTGGATTTTCAAGCAAAGGAGGCTGTTGTTCGGCCATGGGATCAAATTGACCAAAATCTAACTTGCGCCTCCTAGAATGTTCTAATGGTCCTTCCAATCGGGGATTCAATGACCGTCTTCCCAGCATAAACTAGGAGAAGGTCGGAAGGACTGGGGATAGGGACCCTGCAGCACAACAAAATAAGGTTGTCCTTAAGTAGGGTAGCCTAAGGATCTACTGAGTCCCAAAACCAGCCTTAAGACTGTAAGTGATTTACTCTACTTGTGTCTGTTTAATCCAACTAGTTAGATGGAGGGACTGGGGAGAAGGTTCTTCCTTTGGCTTTCGCCTCCGATTCCTAGTGTACCCCCCAGACGCGATCGTTTGACTCTGCTCCCCTAGCTAGACATCAGATTAATCAGTACAAGTAGGTTAATCAAAAATAATCTCAGACTAGGCTCTGAAGAGCGAATCAAACCTTAAGGCCAATGTCTACTCAATTTTATTAAGGCCTGGGATTATGGTGCTTATGGAATGTGATGGGCCCTTACAATGTGTTGTGCACTTAATGATTGATTGAGATTTGTATAAGTGCATGCACAACCAAGGTTTTCAAGCAAGATTATTGATAATGCGTGAATTTTAATGTTCAAATCTTGCTTAAGTAGCTTTTAGGGTTTCAAATTAGGTGAATTACAATCAAGTTTCTAGGCAAACCAAGTTGTAAAACAAAGGTGAAGATTGTTTTCCTTTAAAATCAGAAAGAAAGTGGAGTGCCTGGAATATACCTAGATTGAAAACTCTAAGGAGGAGCTACTTGATGAGTTGGTTTTAAAATAAAGTGGTGCGGCCCAAACAACTCAAACAGCTGGCCATAAATGCACCATTAAGTTAGGCACTCAAAGATGATTAACCTAGAATGATTTCTACTCTGTTATGTATTGCTTTGTGTGTACCGGTTCCACAGATCAGAACCCGATTGAGTAGAAAACAAATCAAGTTGATCAAGTGCCTTGAATGTGGGTGTGTGTTGTGTGTTTGTCGAATATTACCCCACAAGATTATCTTTTTGTTATTTTTTTTTTTACGGATGAGGGTGGAATGAATGTGAGTGAAAATCCAAACAACCAAACTATTCCTAGGATTTATGCAAACACCTAGGTTAATTGGGATTTAGATTTAATGTGGCGAATGAAATCTATGGAGGGGGAAAGAATGGGGGAGCACTTACAGTTGTCTTCAACTGCACTTTACTCCAGTCTACCGCTTGTTGATTCCTTGATGGAGGTCTCTGCAAAACAATAAACACAAGAGAAAGCTAGTTAGAAAACACATAAAGTACAAGAAATGCGAAGAAAAGATCGGAGATCGTTGCCTCCCCAGCAACGGCGCCAAAATGCTGAACGGTATTTTTCACGAATCGCTACACTTACGAGATTGGTTTTGGAAAACCTGTCGTTGTAGTTCAAAAAGCGAAGAATTCGTGTTCAACAAATAAAATTTATACCGAAAATAATTCCAGGTCAAACACAGGGAGGATACGTTGATCTATATTTGCAATTATATTTTTTTAGGATTTTTGTTAAGCAAGGCGATATAATTACAATGGAGCTATCAGACTAAAGAGAGAGAGAGAGAGAGAAAGAGAACATTCATTCAATATTTCAACTGTTTATAAAAGTTGCACTAGAAAGCAGAAAATCAATTACACTATAAAGCAGGAAAAATTCTACACTAGAAAAGCTGTAAATAAGAATGGGAGAGAGAAGTTATCCTCCTCGACGATTGCTTGGAGGACGAGCCGAACGGGACGACGCCTGGATGAAGGTGAACGAAGCAAGACGAAGGAGAACGAAGCAGAAGAACGGGAATGGAGCAGCACGTCGTCGTCGTCGCGGGATCCACTTCCGAAGGGGAACGAAAATTGGACTTTATCTCTCAAGAAGCATCCCGAGTGTGGGACAAGCCTTTTTTGAGCTTTGGAGGGGTAGAGAGGAGAATGAAGGGATGAAAATTTTGCATGGAGGGGGTCTCCTTTTATAGTTGCAAGGAGTGGGGGCAAAATGGACATTACAACTTTAAAATAATAAAAGAGGCGTATGTAGTGACGGATAAATCCGTCACTAAAGCCCCGACGTGGCCATCGCCTCCGCGCCCACGCGCGCCTCCTCGGCTGCCCGCTCCTCAACGCCCGCGCATGTCCAGCGCTTTGCAGCTGTCCGATCGCGAGATCGGACGGCTTAAGATGCGTCTGCGCCCGTGCGCTGCGCGCCCCCCGCACGTCTGATTGCGCATCCGATTGCGCGTCCAATCGCGCGTCGGCGCTATTGGGCGCGCGCGGCTGTCCGATCTCCATCCGACGCTCCAATTGCTCGCGCCCGCCGCTCCTGGCCATGCCTCAAACCCGCGCCCCGCGCTTGTGATAGCGCGCTCGACCGCTGCGCTATGGGGTGCGGATGGTCGAGCGGGCGTTTTTAAATGCGAGCGCCCACAGCCGTTGGATTAAGATCCAACGGCGGAGAGCGATTGGGCGCGGGGCTTTCACAAGACGCAAGCGGCCATTTGGGCGGCTGAGATGGTGCCACGTGGCGCTATCTTGGCCGTCCATCTTCTGGAAGTTGTAGATGGTGTCACGGATGTCTGATTGACTCAATTTTTGTGTCGTTGGGCTGCGATTGTCGATCCGAATTCATCCGTGTGGTCGGATTTATCATCTGAAGTGCGAATTTACACCATCCTGGCCCTTGATCTTCTAGGATTCCCGAATCACTATCTAATGCTACAGATGCCTGATTAGGGCGATCTTAAAGTCGTTGAACTCCAATCGTCGCCCTGATCACATCCATACGGTTGGATCTTTGATCCGAGGCCCTGATAAAATAGTTGCCCTGTCCAAGCACGTAAAATGAGACAATTAACCTCCATTTTATTCAAACTATTCTAAATGCAAGATGATGCATGTAATGCAATATTTATATCATGAAATGCAATCCTATGCTTAAGAACATGCATAAATAGACATCTTAAGTATTGTAAATGTGTTTACATCAGAAGGCAAGCTTCCAAGCAAGGTAGCCTCGCTGGAGATGGAAACTCCAAAAGAGACCCAAATCTCTCATTCGTTTACATGAGAGATTGGGTAACAAGTAGGGCATCAAACAGGGTTCACATTGGAGGGATTTTCTAAAAGAATCTCCCTTCCAATTTTGAAGGGGATTCCCTAAGAAATCATGGAGAAATCACCTTCTAAAGCTCACCGGAGTAGAATTCCTCCGCTATAATGGCGAAGGGACCTAATTGAAAAGAATGATGAAGAAGCTAGGGGGCTTCTGCAAAGGTTTTTGAAAGATAGGGGTACAAATGTAATCAGGCTGGACCTATTTACAAAGTAGGCCAAGATGAGTTCCCCTTAGGTCCAAATTTTGGTATAAACCTAATTTTGACTTAAGGAATCTAATGGTGAAGTTTGATTTTGGATTTAACCACGTTTGACTAGGTAATTTACGTAAAAATCTAATTTAGGATAAATATCTATCTGAGATCCCATTCTAGGTCAAAATGGGTTCCAATGACCAATTTGAAAGTTCTAAACCCTAGAGAATATTTTTATTTTATTTTTAAATAATTTAGGTGAATTTTATCTTGACCAGAACCTTGGATAATCAAGGGGATCTGTTTTAGGATTTCAAGAAGTCATTTAATTCACAGTGTACATACAAACCCTTTTTATCTTGTTAAGACCTTTTGACCTTTTTTTAGAACTTGAGAAAACCCGTTGTTGTATTGCAATGGTAAAATTGCAGTTTCACCCCTTATTTCTTACTTTTCTCTTGGAATGATTATTTAGTGAATTATGACCTCCAGTTCGTTATGTAGGAGCTTTTATTCTCTTCATTGGGTCAAAATGAGCTAGTTAGGGCTCATGATGGTGTTTCCATTATAAATATCCTACCGGGGGCATGTAAACACCTTGTGCTGGTTCAGGTGCCATAGGCGGTATTATTCCGAAATGTCAATTGCCAGGACCTGAATTTAGCTACAGAACTCCATGGACAGTATTATCCCAAAGTGTCGAAAGCTAGGGTTCTAGGGGTTGCCATGGGCGGTTGATAAAAACTCATAAATTCATCGTAAAATGCTTATTTACGATAGTTCCTAGGCCTACCATTGCATATCATGATATAAATATTGCACAAACATCCATTCCATTGCATTTAGAATAGTTGTATATTATGTATATTTATTCCTTCATTTTACATGGTCAGGAGGCAGCGTGACATCTTTACGAGCTTTGGATGAAGAATTCGACCATACGGATGGATTCAGAGCGACAATCGCAGTCTGTCAACGCGAGAATTACCCCAATCAGAGCTCTGTAGTACCCTCCAAAAGAAGAAGCAGACGGACGGCCTAGATGGCACCACGTGGCACCACCCAGGTCACCCAAGCCCACCGCAAGATGAGATCTTAGCCGTTGGATCTCAATCCAATGGCTGAGGAGCACCCTAAGCTCGCGGCCACACCAACTCTCCACTCGACAAACCGCAACCGTGGCGCATTGGTGAAGACACGCGTTCGCAAACCACGAGCGTGAGTTCGAGCCACGGTGTATGGGAGAAATCTCACAAAGAGCGAGCGTGACTCAATTACGCCCGTTGGATGTCATCAAGTGGTGGAGGTGTCGCCACGTGGCACTACTTGATGGGCGCTAATGCTGCACGCGATCGTCAACGCACCTAAAGAATACGCGATCCCACGCATGCACAGGCATGTGCTTGGTTGGCACCAACCTTCAACGATAGCCTAGCAGACATTTAGTGATGCTTACAGCTGTTACTAATTGCTCGTAGGCGCAAGGCCAACTGCGTGCGTGAGCAAGCGTAAGCTGGCTACAATGACACTTACAGCGACGTCCTAGAGGTCGCTATTGGTATTATGTTTATTCTAGCCTCCTCTTATCCACTATATAAAGACCTACACCCCCTCCCTTCTAAGGCATCTCTACCTACTCTACTCCCACCTACTCCTAAGCTCTGGTAAGCCTACCAACGCTCCATTAGAGCTTAATCTCAAGCTCCCAAGGCACCTATTAGTGTAGCGAACCTGTGCCTCACAAAATATTCCTCCCCATTCCCATCACCATTCATAGGTCACCTTGGAGTCGTCCTCCCACCTCCATTCCGGTAACAGATCATCTCTGCTTCCTCACCTCCTTTCCGAAGCCATGCTGAAGCTTTCCTCTACCAGACGTCCTCCTGCATCTCACCTCCGTCGTCCCGCTCCTCACCTCCTTCGTCGAAGCTTTCACCAGGCACCATCGTCTCGCCGAATAGCTGATTCGGGAGATTCCTTCTTACCTCTTTCTCTTTTATGCTTTCATAGATCATTGTAATTGACATTGGATTGATATATATCATATTTGTTCCATCTCTTTTGTGCATTTATTCTACTTGTCTTTTTATTTCAAAAACACAAAAAAAATAACAAAACTTCAAAATACTAAAAACAAACACAACGATGTGCAGTTTTCAATTAAAGTAAACGTCACCTCCCTGTGTTCGACTCGGAACTCCCTTAGAGTTTCGATAAAATTTTATTTGATAAACGAGTTTTGCAACTACAACAATGGGTTACTCTTAACCCCGATTTCAAACAAGCGAAACACATTCCGATCAACGGTGCTATCCCAAAGCTCCGAAAGCCAAGGACCCTTCGAGGATTGATGGTGGGGACAAGGAATCCGATACAGACCGTGTTTAGGGCCAATCCATTGTTGGATTTAGGGGAATGTAAAAGAAAAGAGAGAAGACTCTCAGAATAAGAATCCCTCTCTATCTCTCTTATCAAAAATGCACTGACAAACTGAGCCTGAACTTGTTACATCTACGCAAGGGTGCTTTAACCGCTGGGTTTAACAAACCTCCAGGTAATCTTTGTGGGCCTTAGAAACCTTCACGGCAGATCTAACGCTAAAGCTGGTCAGGTCTAGATCTTAGTTGGTACTTGAGTACCTCTAGGCCTATTGTTGGTATTCTAATCTAATTTCTAGAGAAAAGACACAATCAGGCAACCGAACATCAGAAACATTGTCTAGAGATGTGGTCCTTTCCATGAGATTTTGCTAGGGACCAACAAAAGTTAGGCATAGAGGTATGATGGTAGCACCATCATTTTCCATAACTACCTTAAATTAGTTGGATTCAAGAGAAAAATGATCCTAAATGATCGCCTGAGGACCATAATTTCACTCTAATCAGTTTTGAGAAGATAATAAAATAAGGTTAATTCTGTTGTTTTAACATCACATCACGAAAGCAGATTAACCACAAGCTTATTCAGGGGTTAATTGAAGGACAATTGAGCACAAAAGTCTAAAAAGTGAGTCAACACTGATTGAAACAGAGTTTCATGCAATTTGATCGTGAAAACAGTACCAGAAACTCTAATTGTCAACCCCACTTAAATTGAAAAGGTTCTAGTCAGTATAAAATCAATATAAACCTCCTAAAGTTCATAGAAAAATATTACAAGAGGCTTGTGATGGGAACACCAATATGAGCCATAACTAGCTCAGTTTGATCTAATTAAGTCAATAAAAGCTTCTACATATCTTTCTAAAGGTCTTAAGGGCACAAAACATTTATTTGAGAAAAAGATAACAATATAGGGTTATTTCTGCAAATTTACCATTTTATCACAAAAATAGAATAACCACGGGTTTTCTCAGGGGTTGAACAAAGGTCAAATGTGCTTTAGAGTCTATTAAGAGGTTTCATACAGAACAAAATGGGTTTTTAGGCATACAGGAATTAATGGACATATGAAATCCTAAAAACTAACCTGCTTAATTAACTGAGGTTTTGGTCAAGATAAAATTCACCTCAATCCTCTAAAAATCATAGAAAAATATTCTCTAGGGTTTGGCATCTTCAAGTTGACCATCAGAACCCATCTTGACCTAAAACAGAGCCACAGACAGACTTTTGCCCTAATTTAGGTAATTGTGTAATTTCTCCAGTAAAACTTGGTCAAATCCTAAATATAACTTCACCGTTAAATTTCTTGGATCCAAATTAGGTTTGTACGAAAATTTGGGCCCAATCTAATATCATCTTGACCAAGTTTAAAATTTGGTCCTGTCTGAGTCTTTTCTCTCACACACATACTCCTAACTTTTGAATCATTTAAAAATAGGTCCATAACTTCCTCATCATCTTAATGTTTAGGTCCCCTCCTCCATTGGTGTGAATGCACCTTGCTCCGATGAGATTCAAGTAAAAATTTCTCGCTCGATTCTCAATCAAACCTTCCCAAATTTGAATCGGAAATTCTTTGTGAAATTCCCTACCAATTGAGACTTGGCTTGAGCTTCAATTCATTCCCAAAAGGTCATGCGAACCTTTCAAAGTTTCGGGTATCCTATTTCGCAAAAACCCTCCGAGATTGGATGCTTCTTTCCAAGCTTGGAAGGACTTCCTCTGGCCTATAAAAGAACCCCTAACGCACGATCGAACTTTTTAGCAAGATTTTTGGCCAAAAACCTCTTCCTAACTCTACCTCCGACCCCTCTCCAACCGAGCTCCGGCGAGCTTCTTCCTCCGTCGTCTCCGGCCTCCTAATCACCAACTTGGGAGCGCTAATATCTTTGTCCCCTTCATCCACTCCTCGACGGCCAAATTAGGAGTTGTTCCTTCCCGTTCTTCCTCGTCGTCCCCCTCCGAAGAATTCGTCCCCTCCGGCATCGGCCAATTAAAGCCAACGCGGATCTCCTTCCTGGTCGTCCCTTAGCTAGGTCCTTAGCTTCCTCTTTCCCTCTACTCTATTTCTCTCTTCCTCATCTCTCGAAACCATCCCCCAACAACACCAAACGCCATCATCTTCTTCACCTCTGACTGACCTCCAGCGAGGTCCTCCGCCCACTCCACTGTCCCAAATACCTTGCCAACACCACAAAAACCTCCATCGTGGCCCCTAGAGTAAAAGCCCTAACCTTTCCAGGCCTATTACCCACTCCACCTCCTCACCAAACGAACCCATCGCCAACAACCGTCTCCGATTCCATCCGACCACTGCATACCCTAACTCGTTGGGAAAACATCACAGCCACCTTCGCCATCACTTGGCGAGTCTCCTGAGTTGTTTTAACATGCCCATGAGGCCTTATAGTACGTTTTAGGTAGACACCGTCCTCCGCTGTCGCCGCCGTCAACTCCAACTCCATTCACCTCCGTTTAACTTGCTTCGACCTTGCCTTAACGTCCAGGAGATGCGATTTTATTCCACGATGCTAATCGCGTTCCCAATTGGCATCTTAGCAGCTGCAACCTCCGCAATTGAAGGAGCAACACCCCTGCTGCTTCGCGAGGAAGACCAGGGGCTTTAGTCCCACATCGGTGGTGAGCGAAGCCTCCCCAGCGAATAAATTGATTTCCTGCATATGCCTCTTCACCTCCTAACACGAGGGTGAGTTCCTCCTTACCCACGCACGCCTCGCCCATGACACCACCACGCGGGCCTAGTCCGACCCAACCTACCTATGCCTGCGCACACCTCGGCTGTGACACATGCACATAGCCTTGGTCCTGGGTGCGCGTGTGCCCGTTAACCCGATAACCTGATATTGTGAAGGGCCTTGGGAAGGAGGGAAAGAAAGAGAACCCAGAGAGAGAAGGAGAAAGAGCATGAGGACAAGGGGGTTTTGCTCTCACTGGTACCTGTGTGACACTTCACCGTACTTGCTTCGCAAGAAGAAGCAAGAAAGAAAGAAGAGTTTGCAGCAGAAAAGGAAAAAGAAGAGAAGAGAGAACTAAGGCAGAAGAGAAGAAGAAACAGAAGAAAAATCATAAAGGGGTACTGTAGCAACGTCTTTTAAGACATCTGATTGCAAAATCAGACATCTGATCACATATTCCTGCCTTTGATTAAGATTTAAGTAATTATTCTATGTATTAGACAGATAATTGGTGATCCAAATCACTATTATTTTGTCTAGATTTCTTTTTAATTCATCTTATGTTCATGTGATACATTGTCTATTAGATTTTGAATGATATTTTGTGCTCATTTACATTAATTGTTGAGATTAGTACGTGAATTCCTATTTGCTCCTAGCGAACGACCTCGGATTTTCATTCAAGTTACAAATCTTATTTGTTTTCAAGCAATTTCAACCTATACTACAACGCATCTCTTAAACAACGACGAATTTGCTCGTAAATAGTTTGGTACCTTTGGTTTGACCATCTGAACCTATTTTGACCTAAAATAGAGATTCAGACGGGAAATTACCCTGATTTGGGCTTCTGTCCAATTTACATAGCCAAATGTGGTCAAAACTCAAATAAAAGTTCACCATTAGATTCCTTGGATCCAAATTAGGTTAAGACTTAAATTTGGGCCTAATTAGAGTTCATCTTAACCTACTTTGCAATTTAGTCCCTAAAATCTCTGTCTCCATATTCAACCCCCTAACTTTCAAGATTCTTGCAATCATGTCCCTAACTATATCATCGTTCTTGCATTTTGGTCTCTACTACCACTGGCGGTGGGAATGCACCTGCAGCGAAATTCGAAAGAGAATTCCTCCCTCAAATCAAAACCAAATCCGTCCAAACTTGGAGGGATTGATCTTAAGATGATCCCCCATCTTTTAGACCAAATCAAGATCCTAAAATCGACCCCTAGAGCTCAAGCGGGCTCGAGGAATGTGAAGGGGTTTTCCCCCAAAAACCAAGGCTCAATTAGGCCTCTACCTCAATTTAGAGCTCGCATTTGAGCTCTGTAAAAGCTACCCAAGATCCCAGAGTGTTTTTTAGCTAGGTTCAAGGCCAAAAATCCTCTTTCCCTCCTTCCTCGGCCATCTCCAACTAAAGCTCCAACGACATCCTCCTCCATCCTCCTTCGGCCTCTCAACCATCAAATTGAGCGTGTCTTCCTCTTCCTTGCCTTCATCCACTCCTCGCCAGCCAAAGCAGGAGCACCCTCCCTCTTCGTCCTCACCACTCGACCCCACCAGAGATTTCGCCATCTCCATGTTCGACAAGTCAAGCCGGCACGGAATCCCCTTCCTTTCGTCCGTTAGAGTAGGTCTATCCACTCCTCTGCCTCTCTAGATAAGTCCTAGCCCCTTAGCTTCTCAATACGACCGTCGTTCACCTGTCTCCCCCTTCATCTTCTCCATGGCCAGCGAAGCTCCGACGAGCTCGCACGGCCACCACCGTCCACCAAACACGCGACCACCACCACCAGAAGCTTCGTCGTGACCCCATGATAAAATGCCCCAAACCTATTGGGACTTTTGATCACTCCTTCACCATCATCGAACGTACCCACTCTCTGCCACCCTAACCGACTTTGACTGCCCTTCACAAACCTCCAATCACCAAGCCACCACCGCCATCGCCTTCCTTGCCTCACAGCGATTCTCTTGAGCATGTTAATTAGGCCTTAGGGCCATTTTCCTGAGTTTTCAGGTATCACCAACAAGCTTCACTCCTTTGCCTTTGTCCGTCGTCCTCCAACTATCATCGCCACTAGTTCCACCTCCTAGAGTTGTGGTTCACTTCTACGACAAGTTCGAGGCTCTCAATTGAGCCTACTCCAGCAGTTGCAGCCTACCATCAAGGGAGGCACTTGATGCAGTTACGCGAAGAAGAACCACCAGCTGATAGTCCCACATCGTATGTAGGAACGCTGAACACACCGTATAAGTGGTTTTTGGTGAGAAGGCTTTTTGCTTCAAACGCACGGGGGGTGAGGCCCCCCACGCACATGCCAATGCACGCCCTCACCTGGCTCACGCACATGCGAGTCTAGGTCGGATCCGTTTACCCGGTTATTGTTCACTCGGGTTCGAATTTGAGAAAGAAGAGAAATTATAAGGAGGGAAGGGGCAAGTTTTTGCTCCTCAAGGTGCGTGCAACGTGCCCAACACTTAGCCATTTTGAGATGGCCTTGTGCTGAAGCTTTCCTTGAGCTTTTTAAGGCCTTGTAACTTGTGCTAAGGTTTGGTGACTTAAGGTGTCTGCCTCTCTATACCAACGTCTAATTGTGGTATTGTGGACTTATTGAGTTATAATCAGACGTGGAATTTAAATAAGTGGTTCAAGACCACTGTAGTGAAATTAAATTGGCTAATTACATTGGTATATGTGCTTGATTGAGGGATTAACTTGGTGATTAAATCATCATTTTTAGGATTTTGATATTCTTTTTATTCCAGTGATTTTTGAGATACAATTTGCTATTTTCGAATATATTTTTTATTGATATTCACTGCATATTTTTTGTGAATTATTGTACTCATTGTTTCTAATTGAGATTAGTGTTGTGAATTCCATATTTGCTCCTTGCGAATGGCCTTAGACTCACTTCTGTTTTCAAGCACTTATAAATTTAAATATTGTTGAATCGATTTTCATCACTATACTATGACTAAATATTTTCCCATTAACTACAACGATTTTCAACTCTCGCAACACCGAGGCAACATTTGGGGGCACTACCTATCGCGAAGTTCCTACTTTAGATGTTACTCTCTCAATAAGCATTCATTAGCTCGAGGGTAAGGAGCATATAATGAGGGGCAAAAATGCCCTCAAACCCAAAACTCCTTAAAAGGCCCAAAAAGAAGGACTCGACTCAGAAAGACATAGATACAGGCGGGCCCAGAGATCCAACCTGTCTACATCCAACAAAAGTCTTCTACGTAGATAGGTTCGAGAACCTAACTTGCCTGTACTTAGAAAAGCCCAGATATAGCCGGACCTAAAAGATCCTATCCGTTAAAAGGGATAGCGAAAGTACAGCATGGCCACGACCACAATAAATGTTAACATGGCCGCCGCAATTAATAATCTTATAAGATACGTACCTTGTCAGGAAACATATCTGCTCAAAAGATCTCGCTGGAGGCCCAACTCAGTACTACAAATAGTAAAGAGAGTCCCTCGAGGTCCTCTTATAAGCAACTCGAGAGAAAGGAAGAAATTGTAAATCTTGTAATCTAGCAAGTTTTAGTGCATAATTAGGAGTATCATCGTCCCTCAATTGTACACCCCTTACGGTGGAATTAATTCACCAAATCCTCTTATCTCTTATGCGATTGCTTAAATCCTAAGATCAAACCGTCTATTCATTTAGGAGAACTGATTACTATGATCAATGAGTCGAATGCCTCATATCCCTAAGGTGAACATATAAGTTTCATTTCTCAACTTGCCATGCATCTTTATTAAATTAACTATAGGAAATGATTTCCCCATGCATCCGAAGGAGCCCTTGTACTTGCTTCACTCGAACATCAAACCTTTATCAAGGCAAGATGTACAGAAACGTAAATCATGATGTATTTTACGATAGACTTGATCTTTGCTGTATAATTAATATTTTATGTAAAAAATTTAGAAAATTTCGTGATAGGTTATATCTTACTTTAAAAAGTCATCATCTTAATAATAGACATAGGAGTATTTTTTTATTTTGGATCAAAATATATCGATGTAAAATAATTTTATATGAGTGTAAATTGATTCTAAAATATATCTTGTAGTTTTTCACAAATATAAAATACTTTTAAAGATAATTTGATAGTTTTACGTCAATATAAAATCACTTTACTCGTAAATTTTAATTTTACACTAATGCGCAATTAATTTGAAGATAATAATAATCTTTTAGGTAGTGTAAATCTCATCATATGACATTATTTACATTATTTTTTATTTGAACAAAAAATAAAGAACGTGATATACGTATCTTAATTTAATTTTTTTTGGTTTACCTCTACCTCCTTACATTGTAAAGTATGTTAGTCATTTACATCTTTGTATCCACATCCATTTCTAAGTAGGTGGACTATCAGATTCCATTTGAATGAAGGGTAAGCAATTGGAAGCAAGCTCGACGGACCACACTTATTCATTATTCTTGTCTGACTAGGACTATGGCAAGTATAGTGTTTGCCTTAGGAAGATATACCAAAGCCAGACGCTTTGACGTGGCCTTTCCAGCAAATTTACCTTGAGAAATTCCTATCGCATGAGTTCTGTATATAGTATCAGAACAACAAATGTATATTTTTACCGCATCAATCTATTTTTGTTTTCATACAAGGACAAATGGATTTGTATAAGTTAGTATAGAGTTTGGTGTTCACTAAAGATTTTTCTTGCAATATAACAAACTTTTACATTTAAATCCCCGTAAACCTTCGTAATCACATCCATAAGCTGGAAAACCTTCGTTATCATATCTATACACTTGCAAAGTTTAAGCGTTACTCATCTGTGTTCTTCCATTAAATGTTAATGGCAAATGAATCAACTATGATTGTCACGTAACTTACCACCATAGTTAAGCCAATAAAGGAAATTTTTAAATCCATATCCTTATAAATAGCAACAATTACATTCATATTAATAGTATCCATTGAAAAAAAAAAAAATTTAAATGGCGTCTCCTTCTCCTTCCTTCCAGAAAGATTGTTTCCCTCTTACTAACAAAATCCATCTCAAATCAACTATTCGGTTTTTACATTAAACGAAAGACCCTTTATCACGTGCTCGTGTATACTCTCAACTACAAGGGCACGGGATGTTTTTCGGTTAGTGGAACGTCAAACTAAAGTCAAATTTCTAAGTCTAAACCCACACTCCCCTCCTTGCAAAAATTGATACAAATCTGTTACGGTACTTGCGACCCCGATCGTCTTCCCATTTCCTTTCATCAGACCGAGGATATTTCATGCTTGAAAAAAGATGTGATTTTTTCACTTGGAGAAGTCACTGCCCTTCTGGTTATGCCTCTTCGCGTAAGATATATGTCAGTTGATTCCGATCGAGTAAATTTTATGGGTGTATTTGCCTATGTGTACATATTACGACGTTGACGTGCAGCGAAATGGGTGATTGGGAAAAGACTTCACATGGAGGTGCATACGCACTACTATCGAAGTTAAATTAAGCGGGTTGGGGTTGCGTGCTGTCGCCATCAGCCATCGCGTCCGGCGAGTCCGAGTGGAAGTCACTCTGACGCGTACGCCTCCTATTGGTCGGGCAGCGGTTTCCTGTGGACAAGACAACTCAGGCACATTACTTGAATTTCACGGCTCGCCGTAACCCATCGGTCACCTTCCGTTCTCGGCACCGGAGTGCAGGAATAGATTTTTAATCTACACTAATAATAATTTAGTAGTAGAACTTTTAATCTCGGATTTTTTTCAATTTCGGGAGAGGGTGAGATGAATTTAAGGGAACATTATCTATTTTTTAAAATATTTAATAATTTGATTTATATTTTTGTAAAACAAATAAATTTTACGATTTTAATTTTACCTCACAATTTTAATACTTACAAAATTAATTTCTCAAAAATAATCACCCAAAACAAATGATATCTCAGAGTGATGGCACAACCAAGGTAACCTGCATCGAACCTATCAAGTTTTGATTTTAATGCTCAGTGATTCTACGTGTGATTCAAAATAATGATGATGTCATCATCTAAATTGTATAAAAAGAATATTAGATTATCAAATTTCGATTTGATTTGCATTGATGGAAGACGAGGGAGGGGGCGTCACGAGATGATGGATGTTGAAGAGGAGCCGGTGTAATGACGCATGAAATCTAATTTTCAATTAGTTTCAGAATTCATCGCATCAAGACACTTGTTTTGTGACTTTTATATCGATGGCAAATGAGTAAACCGACAACTTCTACAATAGTCAATTAATAAGATGCATGAACAAATACACATCATCTTTGGTCGTGATATTTATTTTTTATGGTAATTTTATTTAATTATTTGTTGCCAATATAAAGTAATAGGGTATCATTTTTTTTCTTTAGAAACAGTACAAGGGTTCCCTACGGGGATACATTGGGTCTCACAAAGTCCTTCTTCAATAAATCTTGTAACTGTGACTTGAGCTTTCGTAGCTCAAGTGGTGCCATCCGGTATAGTGCCGTAGAAATGGGGATGGTCCCCGATACCAGTGAGATCTCAAACTCGATCTCACACTCAGTCGGTAGTCACGACAGCTCCTCTGAAAACACGTCGAGGTACTTTCTGACCACTAGGATGCTCTTAAAGTCTACCAAGGGGCTGGGCTCTGCCACCACACAGGCTAGAAAGCTCTCACACCCTTGGCCCAAAAGTCTCGCTGCCCGAAGTGTAGAAATGCACCCGAAACCTCTGTCCACCGACTGTCCGTGAAACTCAAAGGAAGGCATCTCCGGTATGGAGAAGACGATATTCCTCTCAAAACAGTCCACCAAGGCGTGATAAGTGGACAACCAATTCATCCCCAAAATCACGCCAAAATCCTCTATCGGTATCACGATCAGGTCAGCGTGGAGGCTGTGTCCCCTAATACTGACCTCACAGTCTGTGTAAACCTCCTTAGTTACAAACAGCTGACCACCTGGACCTCTGATCACAAACGGATCCTCTAATAACACACAGTTCTGTCCCAAACTGACAGCAAAACTCGCAGCGACAAAAGAGTGTGTGGTACCGAAATCAAAAAGTACGTAAACTAATTTGCCAAAAAATTGTAACCATACCTGCCACCACTAAACCGGATGCCCTGGCGTCTCTGTGTGTCGGGACGTTTATACACCCCTCAGCTCTCAGTGCAAAAAAGTAGCTACACTCTGTGTCGGACGAGTAGCCGCTGGCCGGTACCCTCCCTTTGACTGCTGTCCTCCCACGCGCCTGGGAACCACGACCACCTGCTCAGCCTCCAGCGCTCGGTGCAAGGAGCATCCACTGCGCTCCAGCCCTAAACGGGCAGTCCCTCCTGATGTGGCCCAGTTGGCCACACTAGTAGCAGAGGGGCACTCAACTCCCTCCCTCGGTAGGTCCCTGCTGACGGTTGGGCGGGGCTCCAATGCTAACAGCTGGCCCCTGTAGGGGGCCCCCAAACGCCACTGACGGCCCTGCAAAACAAGACGGCTCTCCAGTGGATGCCGCGTGCCTCCTCTCTCGTCGGCCCTGTGAGTACTCTGGCTGGTAGGGCTTCTTCCGTCCGCTATCAGTGTCTCGTGTGGCTGGGTTGATCTCCTCGTACGTCATAGCCGCCTCCACCACTCTCGAGAAGGTGGGTAGCTTCAGGGGCTTGACATACCCCCGAATGGTAGGTCAGAGCCCCACAGTGAACCTTCATAGGTGCTCCTCCTCCGTAGCTACGGCTGTCGCAGCAAAACGTGATAGCTCCAGGAAGCGCATGCGGTGCGTGTTAGCTGTCATCGTCCCCTTGTGGAGAGTGTGGAACTCCCGCCTCCTCTGGCCCTGCCAAGTCTACGAGAAGTACTGCTCGTAGAAGAGGGTCACGAACTGGTCCCACGTCGGCTCTCCCCTCTCGTAGCCTCTGACCGCCCTCCACCACCTATGTGCCGCACTCTCCAGCTGATACGCGGCAAAAGTCACACGGCACTCCGCAGGGAAACAAAGGGTGTCAAACACCTTCTCAATCTGCTCCAGCCAGTCCTCGGCCTCAGACGGGTCCTCATCCCCCTTAAAGGAGGGGGTTTCAGCTTCCGGAACTATCCGAAAAGCTCGCAGTGCAGCTGCATTGAGGGAACGGGCACGCCTCCAGGCAGGAAGGGCTCGTGCTCAGAAGTGTCAGAGTGCAGTGGGGCAGTGGAGGACCACCCCCTCCCCCACCTGCTTGTCTAGCGCTGCGTCGGTCTCTTAGTCCCACAGAGGACTCCCCCTCCACGTCCCTAGGGAGAGGCGCCCGTGGAGGTGGGTGGAGCTCCTCTCGTACTATGTCTCGAATCAACTGAGCGAGGTCCTGGGCTTGAACGCCTGGGAGAAGTGATGGGTCAACTGGCACTTCGGGCCCGGCACGTTCGCCCCTTCAACCTTGTCCACGGCCGCGTCCGCGGCCCGCCTCAAGAACTCCACGGCGAGGCATCTCCTGCAAGGAGACGCGGAAGACAGAATAAAAAGAAGTCAACTTTAACAGACTTCAGTGAAAGAAACTCAGAACATATGTCAAGCGGTACGTTGTAGTGGTTACTCTAATCACATGCATGTGAATTGGTTATTCTCAAGCTAGTTGGTTCGTTTCTCAGGACGACATTGCTCTGATACCATCATGTTACAACCCGGTTCCTGAATCCCTACAAGACATAAGACGACTCGACTCGACTAATCCCAAGACCCAGTCGTCCAACAAGAAATAATCGAAAATTAGGAAAATAAACCACATTCACTATGCAAAGTAACTAACAGTAAAAAAGTACAAGCAGTAAAAGAAGTAAAAGCTGCTAATAGTACATATCACCACCACAACAGTAAGTATAACAAAAGTATAGAACAGTAACAGTAACAAAGTCTGAACTCACTAATTAAAGGAAGTACAACAACAGTAAGAACTACTGCTGAACTCGATTGGGCCTAACGCCCTCTGTAACCGGTAACTCGGGCTGCTCAACTCCTGGACCTGAAAAAGGTTATGAGTAAACGGAGTCAGCGAACGCTGAGTAGAGTAGTAACCAACTAACTAAAGAAGTAAAGGTTAATAGGTAAATTTATCTTTTCCAATTATTTTATTTTAAGTCATTTCTGTTCACCTATTGGTTTTCTTTCAGATCTCTTTCTTGATCTCGTATGTTCCTCGTGGGAACGATCTTGATTGCAATCTTTTCCAAAGAGTAGAAGGCACACGTGGTGCTCACCTGGCCGAGAGAGTCCCCCGTGGTGATCCTACACCCAGTCAACCACCCCAAGGTCTCGGACAGACATAGCGGTGACTACGACACGCGTGATAAGCGCACGGGTCGCTACCCTACACTAACACGCGGTCGATCGTTTCCGCTAGCGGGTACCTCCAAAGTACAGCACGGAACAGTATAGGGCCTAGCCCTCTCAATAATAGGGGTCTAGCCTCTCAGAACCAAATAGGGGTCTCGACTCTCCACAGTCCGCGCACCCTCGTCTGACTACCCCGGTTTGCCCAGTGGGCCTAACAAGTCGGTGTAGGATGGCTAGCTGAACCCCGAGTCCCGTGGGGTGGCTAGCTCTCTCCCTACACTAGTAGTTCTCCCCAGTACAGTGTACGCGAGGGCCAACAGAAGTCGATGTAGAGTGGTCAATCCTAACCCCGGGTCCCAACCCAAGCTCGGCTAGCTCTGCTCTACACTAAACAGGGGACAGTCACTCTCCTTGGTACCACATACTCAAGGGCCAGCACACTTCCCACTCACATTTCCAGATCCTTTCCATTCATCCACAGGAACTCTACTCCGAACTCCCTATAGGATTCATGCTCATAATCACCTTATTATTCCATACTAGGTTTCATCATTCACAGTTTCATTCTTGTATTATACACATGCAGCTTGTATTTTCACAATTTAACATATACAATAAATAATGTCACAGGTAACTGTTTAACTAGTACTGACATTTCATATTCCATAGGCAGCTCGTATTTCTACAATTTAACATATACAACAAGTAATGTCACAGGTAATTGTTTAACTAGCACAGGCATTTCATATTCCACAGGTAGCTCGTATTTATTAACAGACAGTTATTTACAATTCTATTCATTCATTTATGACTGCAATCTCAAACACGCATACAAACAATGCAAGTATTTCTCATCCTAGGATTCATGCCACATCCTAGGTTTCTAGTCATCTAATTTCACATATGCATTCATGTTTTAGAATTGAAACAGGGGGAAACCACTTTACCAGACAATATGAGAGTACTGGGGACTTGAATGACAGACTCAAGTGCCTCTGTAAGCTCCAAACACGCAACAGCTCGAAGTCCTATACCAAGGAACATACCACAATGGAATGTCCAGAACAGTATATAAGGCCTTCAAACATGTAGAGGAACTCACAAGAAAACCATAGATATTTCGTTTGCGTAAAACGGATCCTAAACGGGTCAAAAATAGGGTTGTAAAACCAAATCAGACGTCTGGGACAAGGTCCAAACATCTTAAAAGTCACCAGGGTCTCACCTCAAGTTCCTGCGTCGACCTCAGATGTCTATGGCCCTCACTTGGCCATCTAGACTCAGCTCCAGACGTTCGACCTCTCCTCCAATCGTTTGGGAGTGCTTCCTGTTACGACCCGGTTCCCGCATCCCTACAGGAACAAGAATTGGACCGACTCGACTGATCCCAAGACCCAGTCATCCAACGAGAAAGTAACCAAAAAGCAGCAAAATAAACCACATTCACAATGCAAGTAACTAGTAGTAACAAAAGTACAGCAGTAAAGAAAGGAACTACTATAGTACATACCACCACAACAGTAGAGAATTAAACAGGTACAGAAATATGAAGATTACAATAAAGAATACAAGTGAAATAGAAATATTCACTACTACAGAAATACGGTACAACAAAAGTACAACTACTGGGCTCTACTAGGCTCTGGCTGCTCAACACCTGGTCCTTAAAAGGTGACAAAGGTGACACGTCAGCAAAACGCTAAGTAGAGTGGCAACCAGCTAGCTAAGAAAAACAGTAAAGGTGGACAAGTAGCTGTTATTTTTAATTTCTTTCTTTATTTCTCTATTTACTCATTCTTGAATTATTTCTCAGATCTTTCTCTTGATCTTGAATGTTCCTCGTGGGAACGATATTGATTGCAGTCTTTTCCGAAAAGTAGAAATAGCACATGGTGCTCTCCTAGCCGGGAGAGTCCCCCGTGGTGGTCCTACCCTCAGTCAACCACCCCAAGGTCGCTGACAGACGTAACGGTGACTACGGCACGCACGATAGACGCACGGGTAGCTACCCTGCACTGGCACGTGGTCAGTCATTTCCGTTAACGAGTGCACCCCAAAGCATAGCATGGAACCACCCTCTCAGTAACAGGGGTCCAGCCCCTCCACAGTAACCAAACAGGGGTCTTGCCCTCCACAATCCGCGCACCCTCGCCTGGCTACCCTGGTTTGCCCAGTGGGCCTAACAAGTCGGTCTAGGACGGCTAGCTGAACCTCGAGCCCCGTGGGGTGACTAGCTCTCTCCCTACACTAGCAGCTCTCCTCGGTACGGTGTACGCGAGGGCCAAAAAGTCGGTGCAAAGTGGCCAAACTCACCCCGGTCTCGACCTGAGGGCGGCAAGCTCCCCTCTACACTAAGAGGTAGCATGTGCTCTCTTTGGTACCACGTACCCAAGAGACAACACACTTTCCCATTTTACTTTTCCAATTCCATTCCATTTATTTTCAGGAGTTCTACTCCTAATTCCCCATAGGGTTAGTTCTCATGTTTCCTCAAGCCAAGCCATACTAGGTTTCATCATTTCAGGTTTATTCGCATATAGTACGTATTTCCAACATTCAAACTTCTTTTCCTTTCCAATTTATATACAAGCAGCTTGTATTTAGATTCCAAACAATAGTAATTACACGTAGCAGTTACTAGCAACAGTACTCTATATTTCACAAGCAGCTGTTATCCAATTACAGGTAATTATCATTATTCTATCAACTTATCCAAGACTGCAATTCAGGCATTCAAGACATTCGTTTCAGTGTTTCTGTTCCTAGGATTCATGCCACACCTTAGGATCTATCATTCAATCTAGTTTTCAGTCCTAAGATTCATGCCATACCCTAGGATCTATCATTCAATCTAGTTTTCAGTCCTAGGATTCATGCCATACCCTGGGATCTATCATTTAATTCATGATAAGCATTAATGTTTGTAATTAACTAAGGGAAGCCACTCTACCCGCAGAATCAGAAGTAATGGGGGCGTGATCGGCAGGTCCACGTGCCTCTGCAACCCTCAAAGCCGCAACAGAATGAGGTCCTAACACAAGGATGAGTCATAAGGAACCACTCAGAATAGGATACAAGTACTTTAAACAAGTAGAGGAACTAATTCTGAGAAGAACAGAATCTCAAATGCGGAAATCGGACTTTGAACGGACCCTAAACGGGTCAAAAACGACAACTCTGACCCAAATTAGACGTCTGGAACACCTTCCAGACGTCTTAAAAAGTGGTCCAGGTCATACCTCACTTCTGCGCTGCTCTTCAGACGTCCAGGATTCCACTGAACCATCTGGACCTAGCTCCAGATGTCCAACTATCACTCCGGACGTCTGGAGACCCTCTCCGCCGTCTGGTGCTGTGCCCAGACGTTTGATCTGTGTGGGGACGGCGTGTCCTTACGCCTTCCTGAAACGAAACTTGCACGCGTACGCAAGTGATCTCAACACGGCAAAGAGGTAGAACTTTCAGCGGAACATCCTGCATGGCCGTATCCGCGAAAGGAGGAAGAAGAGAAATATCGTACCTTTCAGATGTCTAGATCTCCCTCCAGACGTCTCCTGCGTCGTCTGGACGTAGGTCCAGACGTCTGATTCTGGGAAAATTTCCCAGAATCATAACCTTCTCGCCTTCTTCCCGTTGCGATCGGCCACACCGTGCTCGTCCGCCTGCTGCCTGAGCTGTGCAGCACCGGGGTAACTTCCCCCAGCACCACGCTCCCGCTGCGGGCTCGTCGGCCGACTCTGGGCTGCTCCGGCGACCTCGCTCTCTCTTCCTCACGAGCTCTACCTCTTCTCTCTCTCGCTGCACCTCCTCCTCCCCGCGCGCACCCAGCAACAGCTGCTGCCCTCGCCCTCTCACTCTCATGCTAACACTGGAAGAGGAAGGAGGAGACGGTGGAGTGGTGGTGAGGGAGATGGAAAGGGGAAAGAGGATATTTGAAGGCGTCGGGGGAGAGAGAGAGAAAAAGAAGGCGCCTGCAGGTCGGCCAGCGCAGTCTGCGCACGCAAACTCGCAATTGTACGTCACAAAAATTTATTTCCAGACGTCTGACTAGAAATCTGGACCAGCTCCCAGACGTCTTAAAAGTGTTTGATGTCTTGGGTCTTAACAACATAACAAACTCAAAGGAAGTTTTGTCCTCGAAACTTGCACTAACTAGGATGCAGAAAAAGAACAATATACGCATAACAAACTCAAAGAGGGACAAAGCCGGTCCGAAAAGACGTACCCTCAAAAAGCTCCAGGTACCGCTCCCGCATCGCCACCTCAGGCTCCCAGGTAGCCTCCTCGTACCGCTGGCTTCTCCACAAAACCTTCACCAGGGGTACTTGCTTCCGTCTCAGACTACGGACAGCTCTGTCGAGAATCTGCACTGGCTGCTCGGGGTAGGTCAGGTCGTCACCCACCTCAACGCTCTTGTGGCTCAGGACGTGACTGGGATCAGCGCCGTACTTCCTGAGGTTGGACACGTGGAACACGTCGTGCACACCAGAAAGCTGGGGAGGAAGGGCAAGCCTGTAAGCAACGGGTCCAACCCGCTCCAGGACCTCAAAGGGTCCCACGAACCTCGGCTCAAGCTTCCCCCTCACCCCAAACCGCTGCAGGCCCTTCATGGGCGAAACACGAAGGAAGATGTGGTCCCTAAGCTCAAACTGCACCTCTCTGCGTTTCCGATCTGCATAGATCTTCTGTCTGCTCCTGATAGTGTGGAGTCGCCTGTGAATCTGCTCGATTACCACTTGGCTCTGCCGAATCAGCCTGGGGCCAACACCCCACTTGGTCCCCAACTCAAGGGTGCCGTACACCTTCGTCCGTACAGAGCCTCGTAGGGTGCCATGTCGATGCTCGAGTGATAACTGTTATTATATGTGAACTCCACTAGGGGCAAGTGTTCCTCCCAAGAGCCCCTCCAGTCCAGTACACAAGCACGCAAAAGGTCCTCAAGTGTCTATATCGTGCGCTCAGACTGTCCGTCCGTCTGGGGGTGGTATGCTTACTGAACCTCAACCGCGTCCCAGGGCCTGCTAAAACTCAGCCCAAAACTGGGATGTAAAACGGGTATCCCGGTCAGATACGATCACCCGGGAACTCCGTGTAGACGTACAAATTCGCGGATATACCTCTCCGCCAACTGTGCTGGTCCCAAGGTGACTCGGATTAGCAAGAAACGTGCCGTCTTCGTCAATCTGTCAACGATTACCCAGACTACGTCATGTCCTTGTTGGGTAACCGGTAAGCCCACCACCAGGTCCATGGTGATGCTCTCCCACTTCCACTCTGGCACGGGAAGTGGCTGTAACAGCCCTATAGGCCTCTGATGCTCGGCCTTCACCTGTTGTCACACTAAACACTGCTGTACGAATTCACCCACATCCCACTTCATCCCCCTCCACCAAAAGTCGCGTCTCAAATCATGGTACATCTTTGTGTTTCCGGGATGTATGTGAATCTGGAACCGTGTGCCTCAGTCAGAAGCTCTCTCAACAGCTCCTCGTCTCGGGGAACGAACAAACGTCCCCTCATGCGCAACACCTGGTCTGTAAAACAGAAGTCTCCAGTGTCTCCTGGCAGTACTCTATCACGCAATGACTGTAAGTACGGTTCGGCCATCTGCCCTATGATGATGCGGTCTATCAACGCTGGCCTCGTCTGTCGTGTCACCGTCACTGCCCTACAGTGCCCCAGTAACTCTAGGGGCCGCCAACTGCCCATCTCCTCCATGAGGCTCCAACTTTGCGCCTGTAAACTGGCCAAGTAGGCAGGTGCCTTCCGGCTCAAGGCGTCAGCCACCACGTTGGCCTTTCCCGGGTGGTAGGAAATGCTGCAATCATAGTCCTTCAGGAGCTCCAACCAACGTCTCTGTCTCATGTTGAGTTCCTTCTGATCAAACAGGTATCTGAGGCTCTTGTGATCTGTGCAAATCTCAAAGGTCTCACCGTACAAGTAGTGCCTCCAAGTCTTCAGCGCGAAGACGACAGCTGCCAGCTCCAAGTCGTGGGTATGGTAGCTATGCTCATGGGGCTTCAGTTGCCGCGAAGCGTAAGCGACAACGTGACTCCTCTGCATGAGCACACCCCTAACCCCTGCAAAGAGGCGTCCGTGTACACAGCGAATCCGCCACTACTGTCTGGGATGGTGAGCATAGGAGTCGAAGTCAGCCTGTCCTTCAGCTCCTGAAAACACCCCTCACAGGCGTCTGTCCAAGTAAAGGGCACGTCCTTCTGAGTCAGCTGTGTCCTTCCGGGTTGAGTGGTGCGGCCCAGGTCAACTCACGGTGGCTTCGCAAACACCACTCAAAAGAAAAAGAAAAGAACACTCCAAGAATTTATTCCGGATGTTAGAGTGTATATATTTTTTTTTTGGGTGATGTGTTAAGGATGTGGGCCAAGCAATCATACACCACGCTAATTTTTTTCAATTTTTACAATTTTTTTAGTTTTTGAATGCAAGCAAACAATCATGAGAGAAGAATTACTCACTATCGGTCCTTGTTGCGCCTACTCCCTTGTTACCGTCGTGGAATGCGTCGCTTCGCCGTCCACGCACCGAATTCCTGCAACCATCAAGTAAAAAGGAAAATAGGGCATTAGACAATGTGAGAATGAATGTGGAATGGAGGTGACAAAACAAATCCGTTGCCTCCTCGGCAACGGCGCCAAAAACTGACGTGCGCTTGTGCGTGTGTGTTAAGAAGTGTCGTTATAGTCGCACTTGCAACGCCGGTTTTAAAGTAAATAAACGGAGGCGAGTCCGAGTGTCGGTTTCAGGAAGGCGTAAAAATCGGATTTTTCTTATCACTTGTTGTCACGGAAAGCGCAGGGTTTTGCTTGCGAAGGTGCGGTCTAAAAAGCGAGAGAGAGATAGAGAGAGAGAGATTAGGGTTAGAGTGTTCCTTGCTTGATCATGCAACTTAAATAGAAATTAAAGTAACAACTGAATTGAAAATAGCTTCATTAATCATGCACTTTTAGTTCATAGCTTACAACATTAAATATAAGCTCAAACAAAAGTAATGGAAAGCTTAAGAAAGAGAGAGAGAGGGGAGAGCAACGAGGCAGCCACGGTGGTGGAGGAGGCTCCGTCGGCGGCTCGTCGTCTCCGGCGATTACAAGAGGGCCTAAAGCTAGCTAAGAGAGGAGTGGAGTAGTTACAAGGGAAGTGAATGCCTTGAATGAGTGGTTGGAGGGGGTTTAAACAGGGTTAAGGGCTTTCTAAAAGAAGAAGGTGCTTTAGCGACGTCTGGGACGTCGCTAAAACCACTCCAAAAGCGTTGGTGAAGCCCTCCAGCCCGCCGGTCAACTGCCCACGTCGTTCTTCTTCGTTCTCAATCCATGGCCGCTGCGTGAGAGCCGTCCGATCGAAGATCGGACGGCTGAGATCTTCTCTTGGGGGTGCTCAGATCGTGCCTCGGGCGCGCGTGTGCGCGGGTGTCGTCGCCCGGCGTGCGCGCGCGCGTGAGCGCTCACGATCTGTGGGCATGCCGCATGGCGCAATCTCGGCCGCCCGCTGCTGATCGGGCGGCCCAATTTCACCGCACGCTTACTTCATCTTCGATTTCACGCACCGCGCGGCTCGAACCCGCATTGTGTGCATGCGGGCGGGCGTGTGCGCTAACCGTTGCGCCATGCCCGCGCTTTGTCGCGGCGACTGCGGGCCGGCGTGCGAATCTCGGCCGTCCGATCGAAGATTGACGGTCGAGATTTGATCTCAGCCGAAGGGAGAGTGGCGTGCGGTGGAGCGGGGGTGACGTGGCGCAACGAGGGCCGTTGATCACCAGATCAACAGTCAGAACTTCTTGGGTCCATTGTAGGAGCTCCGGATGTCGGATTTGGCCGATCTTGAGTCCGTTGGACTCCGTTTGTCGTTCTGAATCTATCCGTGCGATCTGATTGCTCATCTAAGGCCTGATTTGACAAGTGCTTTACACAAATGGCCATTAATAGTGTTTTATAAGCAATCTTGGTACATGATGCATGCAACGCCCCCATTCTACTTATGTGGTGCCTTTTATTCTTAAGATGGGCCCTATTTAACGGCATTATCACCCCCTTGTGCAGTGTTATCATACCCCCATGCTTACTCCTTGCTAGTCCCTAGCAAGGTTTTATTCTAACCTTTATTTTCTTTCAGAATTTAAGAAGTAATTGCTTAGACACTTCGTCACTTGTCAATTGGAGGAAATATACGAAGATCTTAATCTACAAAGACTAAGCAGTGCCCGGGTGTCTGCCAAAATACGAATCGCCCGAATCCTTGCTTTAATGTATATAACTATACATATGTATATGTATATATGTATTTTTTAGAATTTTTTCAGAATTCAGTGTGGGTTGGTAACATCTTACGGCTACCCAACCCACCCAAAACTCTGTCAAAACCCTAAGTGCTAAGCATCTTGGTGTGAAGGTTGTGATAGACTCGCTTAACGGTAATTTAGATAGACTTCGGGTTTCTACGCCCCTAGGTGACCGAAAAAGGAAATAAATTTGCCTAAAGGTGTATTTGTTCGATTGGTAGCTTTTTCCCTACGTTTGTTTTAATTGGGGTGAACACAAGAATTTTTCCAATGTATATCTCCTCGGCTTGTACTACTTCCCCGCTTCTTCCTTAAGTGTTTTGGTTCTTTTTGTGCAGTTATTGAGCTGGCTCTGGACAACCGACCAATGGGCTGTTACCCACGATCACTTGCCAGCCATACTTGTGCGGTGAAGTGTGGCTTATTTTCTTTTCTTCTCTTTCTATTTTTTTTTTTTTTTGTAGGTGGCTTCCCTAATCTCAAATGTACCTAGAGGCAATGAAGAAGAAATGGTCTGTGGCTGGGTTCTGGACAACCTACCAATTGGCTATTACCCACGACGACTTGCCAGCCATACCACCCTAGAGAGTTCATTAGCTACCCAATTTCTGTCAAAATCTCCGATGAGTGAGTCTGTGCAAAAATGTGTGTGGATGCTTAGACTCAAAGTTTTTCTGAGTTAGAGGGTGAGTTGATAAGTCGTATACTTATCACCTTATTTAGTAGGTGGATTAGAATAGCTTAAGGTTGCAAGGATTCGAAGCTAAATCCATATTTTAACGGACACCAGGGCAAATTAAGTCTGAAGGCCTGAAAAGTCTATGTGTTTAAGTTCTTTTTGTATTATTTCCCACTATTGATAAGTTTCTAATGCCTAAGTTTTCTTCCTAAATTCATTTTTTTTTAATTATTTTATTTGATTCAGACTGATTAAATGAGCTCAGGATTATGCAATTTACCACCCCCCCATGCTTAAGTTGGACAATGTCCTCATTGGCAAGTACATGGATGCATACGGGTTCAAAAAGATAGTACCTGAGTGACGTAAAATACCGAATCAGTCTGAATCCTCTGGGTTGCCTCCCAAGAAGCACTGAGTTTAACGCCTCCAGCTGGGCTCTGTGTCATCCCTCAACGAGGGTGACACTCTCCTTTGGGGGAACCTGGGCCAGGAAATGTTTCAATCTTTGACAATTAACTGTAAAAGTGTGCCCAGTGTTAGGATCAGCGATTTCAACTGCCCCATTAGAGTAGGGCTTAACCACCTGAAATGGTCCTATCCATTTGGACCTGAGTTTCCCCGGGAAGAGTTTTAGGCGGGCGTCAAACAGCCAGACTTGCTGGTTAGGCTCAAAGGTTTTTCTATGAATGAGTCGGTCGTAGACGGCTTTCATTTTCTCCTTATAAATTTGACAATTTTCAAAAGCATCCCGACGAATTTCTTCGAGCTCAGATAATTGGAGCGCCCGCTGCGCACCAACTAACTGGGGATCCATGTTACATTACTTGACAGCCCAGTAAGCCTGGTGTTCCAATTCGACAGGAAGATAGCAGGCTTTGCCAAAGACCAGGCGATAAGGCGACATGCCTATCAGGGTCTTGAAAGCGGTCCTATATGCCCACAGGGCATCATCAAGTCGTGTGGACCAGTCTTTCCTGTCAGGTCTCACAGTCTTCTATAAAATGTTCTTGATTTGTCTATTTGAGACCTCGGTCTGCCCATTTGTTTCTGGATGATACGGGCTAGCAATGCAGTGGTTCACCCCGTATTTTCTAAGTAGGCCACAGAATTGGGAATGGATAAAATGGCTGCCACCATCACTGATCATGGACTTGGGTATTCCAAACCAGGAAAAGATGTTCTTCTTAACAAAGTCCATGACAGTCCTGTGATCGCATCGGCGGGTGGCGACGGCTTCAATCCATTGGGAAACATAGTCTACCGAGACCAGGATGTACTTGAAGACATTGGATGGTGAAAAGGGACCCATAAAATTGATACCCCAAACGTCGAAGATTTCGACAATCAAAATGGGCTGAAGGGGCATCATATCTTTCTTGGTCATGGTCCCCAGCGTTTGGCAGCATGAGCAAGTCTTGGAAAAGATGTGTGCATCCTTAAATAGGGATGGCTAGTAAAATCTAAACTGCAAAACTTTTGCAGCTGTTTTCTTTCCAGAGAAGTGGCCACCACAAGCCTGGTCATGACAGAAGAAAGCATACTCTGAACTTCGTCTTCGGGGATACACCTCCTGATGATCTGGTCAGCACAGAGGCGAAACAACATGGGCTCATCCCAGAAATAGTGCTTGGCCTCAGCCAAGAACATGTCCCGTTGCTGTCTGGACCAGCTGTGTGGGGTTTGTCCTACAACCAGGTAGTTGACGTAGTCAGCATACCATGGCATTTTCTTGTCTTGCACAGCCAGGATGTGTTCATCAGGGAAGGTGTCAGATAGAGGTAGGGAGGGTCCAATGTGGTCTGGATGAGGTCTAGACAAGTAGTCAGCCACCACATTCTTTGATCCGGCTTTGTCTCGGATTTCCAGGTCAAATTCCTGCAAAAGCAGGATCCATCTGATGAGCCTGGGCTTTCCGTCCTTCTTGGCCAACAGGTGCCAAATGGCTGAATGGTCAGTGTAAATAGTCACGTGGGATCCCAACAAGTATGATCGAAACTTTTCAAGTCCAAAGACTACAGCGAGCAACTCTTTCTCTGTGACCGTATAATTTCGTTGGGCCTCGTCCAACATTTTGCTCGCATAGTAGATCACCACGGGTTTCTTGTTTTGCCTTTGTCCCAGGACAGCGCTTATGGCAAAATCTGATGCATCACACATAATCTCAAAGTCTTGGGACCAGTCTGGGGGTTGGAGTACAGGTGCGGTGGAGACTAAGTCTCGGAGGGTGTGATAACCCTAGATGCAATCAGAAGACATGTGGAATATGGCGTCGTTGGCTAGAAGGTCGGTCAAGGGTTTGGAAAGCTTGGAAAAGTCTTTAATGAACCTTCGGTAGAAGCCAACATGTCCTAGGAAGGAGCGAATCTGTCAGACCGAGCTAGGTGGAGGAAATTTGGATATTAAATCAACCTTAGCCCGATCTACCTCGATGCCCCTATGAGATACGATGTGACCGAGGATAATTCCTTCTTGAACCATAAAATGGCTCTTTTCCTAACTTAACACCAGATTAACCTCGATACATCATTTCAGGATTTTCTCCAAATTGCTCAGACAATGGTCGAATGAATTCCTGAATACAAAGAAATCATCCATAAAGACCTCTAAGTATTCACCCACCATTTCTGAAAAAATGGCTAGTATGCAACGTTGGAAGGTCGCAGGTGCGTTGCATAACCCGAACGGCATTCAATAGAATGCAAACGTGCCATACGGGCAAGTGAATGTGGTCTTTTCCTGATCTTCCGGAGCAATTGCGACTTGGTTATATCCTGAATATCCATCCAAGAAGCAAAAATACTTCTGCCCTGCCAATCTTTCAAGGATTTGGTCAATGAATGGCAAGGGGAAGTGATCCTTCTTATTGGCTTTATTGAGCTTCCTATAATCAATACACACCCGCCATGCGGTGGTGGCGCAGGTGGGGATGGATTCGCCATGATCATTAGTGACAACGGTGAGCCCAACTTTCTTGGGAACCACTTGAGTGGGGCTCACCCAGGGGCTATCGCAGATAGGGTAGATGATGTCGGCGTCAAGCCACTTGATAATTTCTTTCTTAACAACCTCCTGCATGTTTGGGTTTAAACGTCTCTGCATCTGGCGGGAAGGTCGTGCCCCGTCTTCCAGGTAAATCTTATGGGTGCAATAGGTGGGGCTAATTCCTCTTTAAGTCCAAAATGGTCCATCCAATGGCGGCCCGATGTTCTGAAAGGGTCGCAGTCAACTTGAGTTCCTGATCCTTGGTTAGATGAGAATTAATAATCACTGGGAAGGTCTGGTCAGGTCTCAGGAAGACATACTTGAGATTCTTGGGCAATGGTTTAAGTTCAGGTGCGGGTGGAACCACAGTTGATGGGAAGGGAAAGGGCAGGAGTTGGTCAACATCGATCTCTTCAAATGGTGTCGTGTGATAGTACTCAGCCTTACAGAGGTCCACGGGTAATGATGGTGATGGGTTCGAACAGTCACTACGGGTTTGATGGTCTGATACAGAACTGAGGGTGAGGCATTCCTCTATCAGAGTTTCCACGGGATCATGTTCCTCAACGCAATCACAATCAAAAGACTTTGTCGCCCGGAAGATATCCAATTGCATTTTCCTGTCCCCGAAGGCGATTTCCATACATCCTGTGTCGCAATCAATGTTTGCCTTAGCTGTAGCTAAGAAAGGTCTGCCTAAGATTATGGGTGCGTTCTGTAATTTTTCAGGAACTTCCATGTCGAGTACCAAAAAGTCGACCGGAAAATAGAAGTCCTTGACCCGTACAATCACGTCCTCGACAACCCCCTTCGAGGTTTTCACTGATCTATCAGCAAGCTGGATGGTGACAGGGGTTGGTGTCAGCTCTCCAAAACCAAATTGGTGGTACAAGGTTGTTGGAATCAGATTGATAGAAGCACCTAAGTCCAGGAGCGCTCTATCAAACTTCATGTCCCCGATATTGCAGGAAATCAGGGGCGCTCTTGGGTCAATTTGCTTGAGTGGAAGGTTGCTTGATATTACGGAACTTGCTTGTTCAGAGAGCACAACCTTCCTAGGGGCTTGAGGTCTCGGCTTACACTTGGGTGTACAGACATCCTTTAAAAACTTGGCGTAAGCAAGGATTGTTTCACGGCTTCAAGGAGTGGAATATTAATCTGTACTTGCTTAAAGATTTCCAACAGCTCCTCAGTTTCCACAACATTCTTCTTTTTCTTGATTGTTTCCATGGCCTCAGGGTAGGGTATCTGAATGTGGATTGGTTCTATGTCTGGGTCCTTGGTTGGTGCCTCTTCTGAGTCAGGTATTTCAGCGAGTGAAGTCACGGGAAGAGTCGGCCATTTGGGATCCTGGGTTTTGGTGCCGCTTCTCAAGGTCACCGCATTCGCAAAGGCATTGGGGCCATGGGTTGATCCTTGAGAAATCGAGGACGAAGAAGCACCAAACCCAAGAGGTGTTTGCAGGGCTGGCTAGACCATGTGAGCCTACCCGGGGTTGCTTTGGAACTCTTGTGAGTTGCGGCCTCTGTTAATTATGTTTCGCGGGTTCGGTTGTGGTTGGGAAGGTAGGGATCCTTGTTGTTTATAGTCCAATAGTTGGCTTAACTGTCCCTTTACCAAGGCCATTTCCACCTGATGTTTTTGGTTATGGTCAGCCATCATCTTTATTAGGGTATCCATTTGGTTTTGTGGGGGAGGGGCCGCCCTATTCTGATTATATTGGGGTCTAACTGGTGGTCCTTGTTGATAGGGGGCAAGTGTGGCTGCTTGTTTGGCCTAGGCTGGTTCTAGAATTGCAGTGGTTTCTGGTTTGTCCAACCGAAGTTGGGGTGATTACGCCAGCCAGTGTTGTAAGTGTTGGAGAAAGGGTCAGGTTTCGCATAACCTTGGACAGCATGCACATCTTCTAGGATAACCGATGTTGATGAAGAGGGAAGGGAGTAATCAAGGGTTGAGGGAGCAAAGGTCCCTCCCTGGAACGTGGTTAGGGGTTGTTCCAGGTTCAGTTGGGTAAAGGACTGGACCAGGTCAACATTATGCGCTCCCTTTACTAGGGAGAAAGTCTGTAAGGGGTTCCTGGTCTGGTTCAGTAGCTCATCAATCTTTTTGTCCACCAATTCCACTCAATCCAGTTTCTTGGCAATGATGTCCATGTCAACCATTCCAGAATTTGCTTGTACCTCATAAATCCCACCACGGGGTTGACTGGACCTGTTGAATTGGTTCGTAGAGGCATTGTTGAGCGAATTCTCGCTCATAGACTCAAAGAGCTCAAATGCGCTCTCCTCGTCTTTGTTCAGGAAGTTCCCCCCGCATGAGGCATCGACGAAGTTCCGTAGGTTGCTGTCCAGACCGTGGTAGAAGATCTGGGCCAATTGCCACCTTGGTACTTCGTGGTGTGGGCATTTTCTCAAAAGTTCATTAAATCTTTCCCATGCCTCATGAAATTGTTCCCCACCCTGGAGTGTAAAGGTAGTGATAGCTCTTCTGAGGGCATTGGTCTTTCCTATGGGGAAGAATTTCTTTAAAAATGCATGCCTCATTTCTTCCCAAGTGATGATGGGTCTACCTAGAGTTATAAGCCAATGGGAAGCCATGTCTCTTAATGAGAAGGGAAACATCTTGATTAGAACAATGTCAAGGCTAATGTTCCTAGGTTTCACAGTTCGCGCTATGCGGTCGAGATCCTCTAGGTGCTGAAAGGGGTCCTCATTTGAGCTTCCATGAAAGTAGCTTTGGATCAGACTTAAGACATTCGATTTCAGCTCAAAATCATCTCCCCCCTTGGGGATCCTAAGGTGTGGCTCGACTCTAATAGCAGAGGGATTATAGAAATCGCGGAGGGGCCTCGGCTGATCCTAAAATGGTGGTATATCAAGTGGTGTTGCCCTGGTATGTTTTGGAAAGGTGGTGGTGGTTGTTCTTGTGGGTTCTGTAACCGTTGTATGGCTTGCATGATGGTGTGGATTTGTTGTTGCTGAAGCCGGTGGTTAGCATTGATTTGGGCTTGGATGATGGCCATAGCGTCTGGTGGGGGTTGATCCTCAGCCTCATCTACCCTAGGTTCAGCTATATTTCCAACAGAATTACGTCGCCTAGATTCCTGCCCCAAAACACACAACTCGGGATGCAATGAGCGTCTCCCGTGCATACACTAGAGAAGAACAGGAGGGGATGCGGGGGGTGACAGATGCGAGAAATGTGTTTCAATCAAGCACACAAGCCTAGTCCTTATGGTGTATTCCTTAGGAGACCTAGAAATCTCACAAAGGGTGATTAAGTCCACAAGCACTGGACTCCCCTTCCCAAGGCTAATCTAGCTAGGTTGATTACAAGGGGATCAGGAACCACTTGAGTGGGGCTCACCCAGGGGCTATCGGAGATAGGGTAGATGATGTCGGCGTCAAGCCACTTGATAATTTCTTTCTTAACAACCTCCCGCATGTTTGGGTTTAAACGTCTCTGCATCTGGTGGGAAGGTCATGCCCCATCTTCCAGGTAAATCTTATGGGTGCAATAGGTGGGGCTAATTCCTCTTTAAGTCCAAAATGGTCCAATCAATGGCGGCCCGATGTTTTGAAAGGGTCGCAGTCAACCTGAGTTCCTAATCCATGGTTAGATGAGAATTAATAATCACTGGGATGGTCTGGTAAGGTCCCAAGAAGACATACTTGAGATTCTCGGGTAATGGTTTAAGTTCAGGTGCGGGTGGAACCACAGTTGATGGAAAGGGAAAGGGCGGGAGTTGATCAACATCGATCTCCCCAAATGGTGTTGTGTAATGGTACTCAGCCTTACAGAGGTCCACAAGTAGTGATGGTGACGAGTCAGAACCTTCATTACGAGCTTGGTGGTCTGGTACAGAATTGAGGGTGAGGCATTCCTTGATCAGAGTTTCCACGGGATCATGTTCCTCAACGCAATCACAATCAAAAGACTTTGTCACCCGGAAGATATCCAATTGCATTTTCCTGTCCCCAAAGGCGATTTCCATACATTCCGTGTCGCAATCAATGTTTGCCTTAGCCATAGCTAAGAAAGGTCTGCCTAAGATTATGGGTGTGTTCTGTAATTTTTCAGGGACTTCCATGTCGAGCACCAAAAAGTCGACCGAGAAATAGAAGTCCTTGACCCGTACAATCACGTCCTCGACAACCCCCTTCGGGATTTTCACTAATCTTTCAGCCAGCTGGATGGTGACAGGGGTTGGTGTCAACTCTCCAAAACCAAATTGGTAGTACAGGGTTGTTGGAATCAGATTGATAGAAGCACCTAAGTCTAGGAGCTCTCTATCAAACGTCATGTCCCCGATATTGCAGGAAATCAGGGGCGCTCCTGGGTCAGTTCGCTTGAGTGGAAGGTTGCTTGATATTACGGAACTTGCTTGTGCAGAGAGCACAACCTTCCTAAGTGCTTGAGGTCTTGGCTTACGCATGGGTGTACAGGCATCCTTTAAAAACTTGGCATAAGCAGGGATGTGTTTCACGGCTTCAAGGAGCGGAATATTAATCTGTACTTGCTTAAAGATTTCCAACAGCTCCTCAGTTTCCACAACATTCTTCTTTTTCTTGATTGTTTCCAAGGCCTCAGGGTAGGGTATCTGAATGTGGATTGGATCTATTTCTGGGTCATTGGTTGGTGCCTCTTCTGAGTCGGGTGTTTCAGTGGGTGAAGTCTCGGGGAGAGTCGGCCATTTGGGATCCTGGGTTTAGGTGCCGCTTCTCAAGGTCACCGCATTCGCAGAGGCATTGGGGCCATGGGTTGATCCTTGAGAAGCCGAGGACGAAGAAGCACCAAACCCAGGAGGTGTTTGCGGGGCTGGCTAGACCATGTGAGCCTGCCCGGGGTTGCTTTGGAACCCTTGCGAGTTGGGGCCTCTGTTAATTATGTTTCGCGGGTTCGGTTGTGGTTGAGAAGGTAGGGATCCTTGTTGTTTACAGTCCAAGAGTTGGCTTAACTGTCCCTTTACCAAGGCTATTTCCTCCTGATGTTTCTGGTTCTTGTCAGCCATCATCTTTATTAGGGTATCCATTTGGTTTTGTGGGGAGAGGCCGCCCTATTCTAATTATATTGGGGTCTAACTGGTGGTCCTTGCTGATAGGGGGGCAAGTGTGGCTAATGGTTTGGCCTGGGCTGGTTCTGGAATTGCGATGGTTTTTGGTTTGTCCAACAAAAGTTGGTGTGGTTACGCCAGCCAGTGTTGTAAGTGTTGGAGAAAGGGTCAGGTTTCGTATAACCTTGGACAGCTTGCACATCTTCTAGGATAGCCGATGTTGATGAAGAGGGAAGGGAGTAATCAAGGGTTGAGGGAGCAAAGGTCCCTCCCTGGAACGTGGTTAGGGGTTGTTCCAGGTTCAGTTGAGTAAAGGACTGGACCAGGTCAACATTATGCGCTCCCTTTGCTAGGGAGAAAGTCTGTAAGGGGTTCCTGGTCTGGTTCAGTAGCTCATCAATCTTTTTGTCCACCAATTCCACTCGATCCAGTTTCTTGGCAATGATGTCCATGTCAACCGTTCCAGAATTTGCTTGTACCTCATAAATCCCTCCACGGGGTTGACTGGACCTGTAGAACTGGTTCATGGAGGCATTGTTGAGCGAATTCTCACTCATAGACTCAAAGAACTCAAACGCGCTCTCCTCATCCTTGTTCAGGAAGTTCCCCCGCATGAGGCATCGACGAAGTTCCGTAGGTTGCTGTTCAGACCGTGGTAGAAGATCTGGACCAATTGCCACCTTGGTACTTCGTGGTGTGGGCATTTCCTCAAAAGTTCCTTAAATCTTTCCCACGCCTCATGAAATTGTTCCCCACCCTGGAGTGTAAAGGTAGTGATAGCTCTTCTGAGGGCATTGGTCTTTCCTATGGGGAAGAATTTCTTTAAAAATGCATGCCTCAGTTCTTCCCAGGTGGTGATGGGTCTACCTAGGGTTCTAAGCCAATGAGAAGCTGTCTCTTAATGAGAAGGGAAACATCTTGATTAGAACAATGTCAAGGCTAATGTTCCTAGGTTTCACAGTTCGTGCTATGTGGTCAAGATCCTCTAGATGTTGGAAGGGGTCCTCATTTGAGCTTCCATGAAAGTGGTTCTGGATCAGACTTAAGGCATTCGGTTTCAGCTTAAAATCATCTCCCCCGTCGAGGATCCTAAGGTGTGGCTCGACTCTAATAGCGAAGGGATTATAGAAATCTCGGAGGGGCCTTGGCTGATCCTGAAATGGTGGTATATCAGTGGTGGTTGCCCTGGTATGTCTTGGAAAGGTGGTGGTGGTTGTTCTTGTGGGTTCTGTAACCGTTGTATGGCTTGCATGATAGTGTGGATTTGTTGTTGCTGAAGCCGGTGGTTCGCATTAATTTGGGCTTGGATGATGGCCATTGCATCTGGTGGGGGTTGATCCTCAGCCTCATCTACCCTACGTTCAGCCATGTTTCTAACAGAATTTCGTTGCCTAGATTCCTGCCCCAAAACACACAACTCGGGATACAGTGAGTGTCTCCCGTGCATACACTAGAGAAGAACAGGAGGGGATGCGGAGTGCGACAGATGCGAGAAATGTGTTTCAATCAAGCACACAAGCCTAGTCCTTATGGTGTATTCCATAGGAGACGTAGAAATCTCACAAAGGGTGATTAAGTCCGTAAACACTGAACTCCCCTTCCCAAGGCTAATCTGGCCAGGTTGATTACGAGGGGATTGTAGGGAAGGTTCTTCCTTTGGCTTGCACCTTCGGTTCCGTAGACCCCACAACCGTAGTCGTTTGACACTACCCCGCAACGTAGTCACCAGATTCTACCAAGGGAATGAAAGCCAAGTGCCCAGCGAACAAAACCTTGCCTTTCGAGACTTAACTCAATCCTGCCTAGGGCACGTCTACTCAGTTTTAAAGGGCTAGGATAGTGCTTGTGCTAGGGTTATGTGATGAGGCGTTGATTGGGGTGGTGCCTCTTAATTTTTCACTTTCAAAGTGTGTGCTTTTATCAAAACATGGTTTTCAAGCAAGGATTTCTAAGATGTGGTGTCTTTTAGTATTTCATCCTTACTTTAGTGCTTTTTAGGGTTGACGTGTCTTAACATTTTCAGACAAGTTTCAGTGGGCACGTCAAGTTCTACACACAATTCGGTGAAAGTAGATTTCCTTTTATTTTGTAGAGGCTCTAAAACCCTAATGTACTCATCCTAATGATCATGCAGCTTCTATTAGATGAGTCGATTTTAGGGTTGAGTGGTGCAGCCCAGGTCAACTCACGGTGGCTTCGTAAACACCACTCAAAAGGAAAAGTAAAGAACACTCCAAGAATTTATTCCGGATGTTAGAGTGTACTTTTTTTTTTTGGGGGTGATGTGTTAAGGATGTGGGTCAAGCAATCATACACCACGCCAATTTTTTTTTCAATTTTTACAATTTTTTTAGTTTTTGCACGCAAGCAAACAATCATGAGAGAAGAATTACTCACTATCGGTCCTTGTTGCGCCTACTTCCTTGTTACCGTCGTGGAATGCGTCGCTTCACCGTCCACGCACCGAATTCCTGCAACCATCAAGTAAAAAGGAAAATAGGGCATTAGACGATGTGAGAATGAATGTGGAATGGAGGTGACAAAACAAATCCGTTGCCTCCCCGGCAACGGCGCCAAAAACTGACGTGCGCTTGTGCGTGTGTATTAGGAAGTGTCATTATAGTCGCACTTGCAACGTCGGTTTTAAAGTAAATAAACGGAGGTGAGTCCGAGTGTCGATCTCAGGGAGGCGCAAAAATCGGATTTTTCTTATCACTTGTTGTCACAGAAAGCGCGGGGTTTTGCTTACGGAGGTGCGGTTTGAAAAGAGAGAGAGAGATTAGGGTTAGAGTGTTCCTTGCTTGATCATGCAACTTAAACAGAAATTAAAGTAACAACTGAACAGAAAATAGCTTCATTAATCATGCACTTTTAGTTCATAGCTTACAACATTAAATACATGCTCAAACAAAAGTAATGGAAAGCTTAAGAGAGAGAGAGAGGGGAGAGCGATGAGGCAGCCACGGCGGTGGAGGAGGCTCCGTCGGCGGCTCGTCGTCTCCGGCGATTACAAGAGGGCCTAAAGGAAGCTAAGAGAGGGGTGGAGTAGTTGCAAGGGAAGTGAATGCCTTGAATGAGTGGTTGGAGGGGGTTTAAATAGGGTTAAGGGCTTTCTAAAAGAAAAAGGGGCTTTAGCGACGTCTGGGACGTTGCTAAAACCACTCCAAAAGCATAGGTGAAGCCCTTCAGCACGTCGGTCAACCGCCTGCATCATTCTTCTTCGCGCTCAATCCGCAGCCGCTGCGTGAGAGCCGTCCGATCGAAGATCAAACGGCTGAGATCTTCTCTTGGGGCGCTCGGATCGTGCCTCGGGCGTGCGTGTGCACGGGCGTCGTCGCCCGGCATGCACGCGCGCATGAGCGCTCACGATCTATGGGCGCGCCGCATGGCGCAATCTCGACCGCCCGCTGCTGATCGGGCTGCCCAATTTCGCCGCACGCTTCCTTCGTCTTCGATTTCACGCATAGCGAGGCTCGAACCCACGTCGCGTGCGTGTGGGTGTGCACGCTAACCGTTGTGCCACGCCCGCGCTTTGTCGCGGCGACTGCGGGCGGGCACGCAGATCTCGGTCGTCCGATCGAAGATCGACTGCCGAGATTTGATCTCAGCCGAAGGGAGAGTGGCGTGCGGTGGAGCGGGGGTGACATGGCACAACGAGGGCCGTTGAAGACCAAATCAACAGTCAGAACTTCTTGGTCCCATTTTAGGAGCTTCGGATGTCGGATTTGGCCGATCTTGAATCCGTTGGACCCCGTTCATCATTCTGAATCCATCCGTGTAGTTCGATTGCTCATCTGAGGCCTGCTTTGACAAGTACTTGCACAAATGGCCATTAATACAGTTTTATAAGCAATCTTGGTACATGATACATGCAATGCCCCCATTCTACTTATGTGGTGCCTTTTATTCTTAAGATGGGCCCTATTTAACAGCATTATCACCCCCTTGTGTAGTGTTATCACTGGCCGGTACCCCCCCCGCGACTGTTGTCCTCCTTCTCGCGCCTGGAAACCGCGGCCTCCTACTCGCCCTCCAGTGCTCGGTGCGGAAAGCATCTGCTGACCTCCTACCCTAGACGAGCAGTCTCTCCTGACGTGGCCCGGCTGGCTACATTGGTAGCAAAGGGGGTGATTCCCGCCCTCAGTGGGTCCCTACTGACGGCTGGGCGGGGGTCCGGTGCTAGCAGCTGGCCCCTGTCGGGGGCCCCCAAAGGCCACTGATGGCCCCGCAAAACGTGACAGTTCTCCTGCGGGCGCCACGTGTCTCCTCTCTCGTCGGCCCTGTGAGAAGTCTGGCAGATAGGGCCTCTTCCGCCCGCTGTCGATGTCTCGCGCGGACGGGTTGGTCTCTTCGTATGTCATAGCTACCTCCACCACCCTCGAGAACGTAGGCAGCCTCAGGGCTTTGACATACCCCCGAATAGCAGGCCGGAGCCCCTCAGTGAACCTCCAAAGGCGCTCCTCCTCAGTAGCCACGGCTGTCGTTGCAAAGCGAGACAACTCCAAGAAACGCGTACGGTACGCGCTCACGGTCATCATCCCCTGGCAGAGAGTGTGGAACTCCCTCCTCCTCTGGTCCTGCCACGTTTGGGGAAAGTACTGCTCGCAGAAGAGGGTGACAAACCGGTCCCAAGTCGGCTCGTCCCTCTCCTGACCCCTGACCGCCCTCCACCACCTGTGTGCCGCGCTCTCCAACTGGTATGTGGCAAAGGCCACGCGACACTCCATAGGGGGGCAAAGGGTGTCAAAAACCTTCTCGATCTGCTCGAGCCAGTCCTCCGCCTCGATCGAGTCCTCATCCCCCAAGAAGGAGGGGGGCTTCAGCTTTCGGAACTGTCCGAAAAGCTCAAAGTGGAGCTGAAGTGGAGATGCTGGTGCGCCTCCAGGTAAAGAAGCCTCGTGCTCGGAAACGTCGGAGAAGGTGGGGGCGGTGGAGGCCCATACCCTCCCCCGCATCCAGCACCATGTCCGTCGCGTGGTCCCACAGAGGACTCCCCCTCCGCAGTTCCAGGGAGAGGCGCTCGTGGCGGTGGGTGGAGCTCCTCTCGCACGATGTCCCGTATCAGCTGGGTGAGGTCCTGGGCCTGAATGCTCGGGAGCAGTGGCTGTTCTACTGAGGCGTCGGCCTCAACGTGCCCACCCCTCCGACCTCGTCCTCGACCACGTCAGCAGCCCACCTCACTAATCCCGCATCGAGGCATCTCCTGCAAGGAGACGCGAATACAGAACGGAAAAACGTCAAAATGAATTGATATTCAACGAAGAGGTCTCAAAACAGATGTCAAAAGGCACGTGAATTGGTTATTTTCCAGCCAGTTGGTTCACTTCTCGGGACGACCTTGCTCTGATACCACCTTGTTACGACCTGGTTCCCCCATCCCTACAGGACACGAGAATCGGACCGACTCGACTGATTCCAAGACCCAATTGTCCAATGAGAAAGTAACCAAAAAGCAGCAAAATAAACCACATTCACTATGCAAGTAACTAGTAGTAACAAAAGTACAGCAGTAAAGAAAGGAACTACTACAGTACATACCACCACAACAGTAGAGAATTAAACAGGTATAGAAATATGAAGATTACAATAAAGAGTACAAGTGAAACAGAAATACTCACTACTACAGAAATACAGTACAACAAAAGTACAACTACTGGGCTCTACTAGGCCCAGCACCCTCCGCAACCGCAGGCTCTGGCTGCTCAACACCTGGTCCTGAAAAGGTGACAAAGGTGACACATCAGCGAAACGCTGAGTAGAGTGGCAACCAGCTAGCTAAGAAAAACAGTAAAGGTGGACAAGTAGCAGTTATTTTTAATTTCTTTCTTTATTTCTCTATTTACTCATTCTTGAATTATTTCTCAGATCTTTCTCTTGATCTCGAATGTTCCTCGTGGGAACGATCTTGATTGCAGTCTTTTCCGAAAAGTAGAAGTAGCACGTGGTGCTCTCCTGGCTGGGAGAGTCCCCCTTGGTGGTCCTACCCTCATTCAACCACCCCAAGGTCGCTGACAGACGTAACGGTGACTACGGTACGCGCGATAGACGCACGGGTAGATACCCCGCACTGGCACGCGGTCAGTCGTTTCCGTTAACGGGTACGCCCCAAAGCACAGCACGGAACCAGTATAGGGCAGAGCCCTCTCAATAACAAGGGTCCAGCCCCTTCACAGTAACCAAACAGGGGTCTTGCCTCTCCACAGTCCGCGCACCCTCGCCTGACTACCCTGGTTTGCCCAGTGGGCCTAACAAGTCAGTGTAGGACGGCTAGCTAAACCTCGAGCCCCATGGGGTGGCTAGCTCTCTCCCTACACTAGCAGCTCTCCCGGGTACGGTGTATGCGAGGGCCAGAAAGTCGATGCAAAGTGGCCAAACTCGCCCCGATCTCGACCTGAGGGCGGCAAGCTCCCCTCTACGCTAAGAGGTAATATGTGCTCTCTTTGGTACCATGTACCCAAGAGACAACACACTTTCCCGTTTTACTTTTCCAGTTCCATTCCATTTATTTTCAAGAGTTCTACTCCTAATTCCCCGTAGGGTTAGTGCTCATGTTTCCTCAGGCCAAGCCATACTAGGTTTCATCATTTCAGGTTTATTCGCATATAATACGTATTTCCAACATTCAAACTTCTTTTCCTTTCCAATTTATATACAAGCAACTCGTATTTAGATTCCAAACAACAGTAATTACATGTAGCAGTTACTAGCAACAGTACTCTACATTTCACAGGCAGTTGTTATCCAATTACAGGCAATTATTATTATTCTATCTACTTATCCAAGACTGCAATTCAGGCATTCAAGACATTCGTTTCAGTATTGCTGTTCCTAGGATTCATGCCACACCCTAGGATCTATCATTCAATCTAGTTTTCAGTCCTAGGATTCATGCCATACCCTAGGATCTATCATTCAATCTAGTTTTCAGTCCTAAGATTCATGCCATACCCTGGGATCTATCATTTAATTCATGATAAGCATTAATGTTTGTAATTAACTAAGGGAAGCCACTCTACCCGCAAAATCGGAAGTAATGGGGGCGTGATCGCAGGTCCACGTGCCTCCGCAACCCCCAAAGCCGCAACAGAATGAGGTCCTAACACAAGGATGAGTCACAAGGAACCACTCAGAACAGGATACAAGTACTTTAAACAAGTAGAGGAACTAATTCTGAGAAGAACAGAATCTCAAATGCGGAAATCAGACTTCGAACAGACCCTAAACGGGTCAAAAATGACAACTCTGACCCAAATCAGACGTCTGGAACACCTTCCAGACGTCTTAAAAAGTGGTCCAGGTCATACCTCACTTCTGCGCTACTCTTCAGACGTCCAGGACCCCGCTGAACCGTCTGGACCGAGTTCCAGACATCAGACTATCACTCCGGACATCTGGAGACCCTCTCCGCCGTCTGGTGCTGTGCCCAAATGTCTAATCTATGTGGGAGGACGTGTCCATGCGCCTTCCCGAAATGAAACCTGCATGCGTACGCAAACGATCTCAGCACGGCAAAGAGGTAGAACTTTCGGTGAAACGGTCTGCCTGGTCGTATCCGCGAAAGGAGGAAGAAGGGAAATATCGTACCTTTCAGACGTCTGGATCTCCCTCCAGACATCTCCCGCGTCATCTGAACGTAGGTCCAGACGTCTGATTCTGGGAAAATTTCCCAGAATCAGAACCTTCTTGCCTTCTTCCCGCTACACACGGCCGCGCCGTGCTCGTCCGCGCCGCGCCGGTCCGCTTGCTGCCTGAGCTGCAGCAGCACCAGGGTAACTTCCCCCAGCACCACTCTCCCGCTGCGCGCTCGTCGGCCGGCTCTGGGCTACTCCGAAGAGCTCGCTCTCTCTTCCTCACGCGCTCTACCTCTTCTCTCTCTCGCTGCACCTCCTCCTCCCCGCGCGCACCCGGCAGCAGCTGCTGCCCTCGCCCTCTCACTCTTACGCTAACACTGGAAGAGGAAGGAGGAGACGGTGGAGTGGTGCTGAAGGAGAGGTAAGGGGGAAAGAGGATATTTTAAGGCGTCGGGGGAGAGAGAGAAAGAAAAAGAAGGCGCCTGCAGGTCGGCGGGCCCAGCGTGCGCAGACTCGCAATTGTACGCCGCAAAAATTTATTTCCAGACATCTGCGAAGGCATCCAGACGTCTGTACCAGCTCCCAGACGTCTTAAAAGTGCTTGATGTCTTGGGTCTTAACACTTCCGGTCGTCTGGTAAGCTGTCCATACGTCCGAGGGAGGGCATGCTGCGCGCCTTCCTAAAGCTGTCCCTACGCACGACAGACAATATCTCCTACTTTTAGCCACACAGATCAGTTATGCGATGCGGCCTGCATGGCCATAACCGCAAGAGGAATGTACCTTCGCGAAACCTTGCTTTCAGAAGTTCAGTGTCGTCACCAGACGTCCAACCCGTCATCTGGACGGCACTCCAAATGTCTGATTCTGGGAAAATCCCAGAACCAGAGCGAGCTCCCGCTCCTCTCGCCATGCACAACCGTGGTTCCTCCCTCCCGTTGCAACTCCGGCTGCAGCAGGAAGTCGGGGACAACTCCCCCGATGCACTCCTCCTCCTGCACACGTCGCTCCGGCCGTGCGCCCTCTGGCGAGCTCCCACAAACCCACGAGGTCAACCTCCTCCTCTCTTCACGCCACTCCTCCTAGCTCCTCGCTCTCGCTCCCGTTCCCTCTCTCTCGCTCGTTCCTCTCACGGCACTGGAGAGGAAGAAGGTGGTGGTGGTGGTGGTGGAGTGGAGAAGAGAGGAAGGGGGAGAGGAGTCTTATATAGGGAGTGGGGTTAGGGTTCGGGAAGGAGAAAAGAAGAGAGAGAAGAGAGGAAGGCTGTCTATGTGCAGCCAGTGCACAGACCGGACCCTGCGTACATATTTTTCAATTTCCAGACATCTGGGAAGGGGTCTAGATGTCTGACCGAAAGCCCAAATGTCTTAAAAGGCTCAGAACAGAACAGGTCTTTACACCTACTGAGGGAGGAGGTCGTGTCCCCCTCTGCTACCAGTGTGGCCAGCCGGGCCACATCAGGAGGGACTGCCCATCTAGGGCCGGGGCACAACAGATGCTCCCCGCACCGAGCGCTGGAGGCCGAGCTGGTGGTCGTGGTTACCAGGCGCGTGGAGGAGGGCAGCAGTCATGAGGAGGGTACCAGCAGCGGCTGCTCGCCCGACCTAGAGTGTAGCTGATTCGTCTGCACCAAGGACTGAGGGGCGTATCAACGCCCTAACACATAGAGACGCCAGGGATTCAGGTTCAATGGTGGCAGGTATGGTTACTGTTTCTGAAATATTAGTGTACGTACTTTTCTGATTCCGGCGCCATGCACTCTTTTGTCGCTACGAGTTTTGCCACCAGTTTGGGGCAAGGCAGTGTACTGTTAGAGGATCTGTTTGTGATCAGAGGTCCAGGAGGCCAGTTGTTTGTAACTAAGGAGGTCTACATGGACTGCGAGGTCAATATAGGGGGACACAGCCTCCCCGCTAACCTGATTGTGATACAGATGGAGGATTTTGACGTAATCCTATGGATGGATTGGCTATCCTCTTATCACGCCTTGGTGGACTGTTTCGGGAGGAAGATCATCTTCCCCATACCAGAGTTGCCTCCCTTTGAGTTTCACAGACAGCCGATGGACGGGGTTTTAGATGCATCTCCACACTTCGGGCAGCGAGGCTTCTGAGCCAGGGGTGTGAGGGCTTTTTGGCCAGTGAAGTGGCAGAGACTAACCTCGTGGCTAACTTTCAAAGTATTCCGGTGGTTTACGAGTACCCCGACATTTTCCCAAAGGGGCTGCCAGGACTACCGCCTAAGCGTGAGATCTTGTTTGAGATCTCACTGGTACCGAGGATCAGCCCCATTTCTACTGCATCGTACCATATGGCACCGCTTGAGCTGCGAGAGCTCAAGTCACAACTGCAGGACCTGCTGGAGAAGGGCTTTGTAAGGTCCAGTGCATCCCCATGGGGAGCCCCTATACTATTTCTGAAGAAGAAGGGCGACACCCTATGACTTTGTGTCGACTACCGACAACTGAATAGGATCACCATCAAGAACAAGTATCCGCTGCCAAGGATTGACGACCTCTTCAACCAGTTGCGAGATGCCATAGTGTTCTCCAAGATATAAGGTTGGGCTACCACCAGTTGAGGATCAGGGAGACTGACGTCTCCAAGATAGCTTTCCATACCCAGTACGGGCACTACGAGTCCATGGTCATGCCATTTGGGTTGACCAATGCCCCTGTTACTTTTATGGATTTGATGAATCGGGCTTTCAGGTCGTATTTGAACCAGTTTGTGGTGGTGTTCATCGACGACATACTCATTTACTCGTGGGATCAGGTGCAGCATGGACAACATTTACGGATGATCCTGGACACTTTGAGGCAATGCAGGCTGTATGCCAAGTACGACAAGTGCGAGTTTTGGTTGAGGCAGGTGACTTTCTTGGGCTACGTAATTTCAGGGGATGGTTTGGCTGTGGATCTAGCCAAGGTTGAGGCTGATGAGAGCCTCATCATGAACCCTAACTAGCACAATTTGATCTAAATAAGTGTGCAAAAGCTCCTACAAAACCTAAGGAAAAGCCTAACTCAGAGAATTCTAAATTTAAGAATAAAATAATTCATAAGGGGTAAAACAGCAATTTTACCAATGCAGTACACAATCAGGGTGTCTAAGGGTCAGAATACAAGTCAAATGGGCTTAATAAGAAAGAAAGTGGGATAACCTGATCCGAAAAGGGTTATACCAACTTCTAAGAATTAAATGACATCCTGTAACCCTAAAAACAAACCCGCTTCAATTCACAACGTTCCTGGAAAGATAAAAGTCAAATAAACCCTCTAAAAATTATGGAAAAACATCCTCTAGGGTTTAGAACATTCAATTTGGCCAGTAGAACCTGTTTTGACCTAAATTGAGAACCATACCCAATTTTTAACCTAACTTGGGTTTTTGTGCAAATTGTTCGGTCAAACGTGGTCAAACCTAAAATTAAATTACACCATTGAATTCCTTAAGACCAAATTAGGTTGGTACAAAAATTTGGGCCTAAGAGATCATTTTCACCGACTTTACAAATTTGTCCTCTTGAATTATTTTTTGACCCTTATCTTTTTGAACCCTTGCATTTAACCCCCCATCTTATCTTTCGTTCTTTGCAGAATGACCCCTCTACCAACCCACGCAGGCACCCATACATCCCTGCATCGTCCTCTTTCGCAGGGACCCTCCCCTTTGACCTGCAGCTGCCCATGCCTCTCGTGCGAACGCACGGAAGGAATGGGTCTGCTTTCCGGCCATTCACCAGCGTGCTCTTCACGATCTATCCTCGAGAATCTCCTCCTGCCAGCTGCTATAAAAAGAACGGCAGGGCTCTCCGGTCAGAGTAAGCCTGTTTTGGCCGAAGGAAACCCCTAATATTCGTCTCCACCTCTGGTCAGGCGCCCACAGGCTCCGACGACCTTTCCTCCTCCTCCTCGTTGCTCTGCTGCCACACCTGCAGCAGAGTTTGCTCCGCCTCATCTTCCCGCGCCAGGCCGCACCAGCTGGTGCCTTCCCGACCCCTTCCTCGTCGCCATTACCCCCCTCTGGGCACCTTCGTCTCTGGCATCGGCAGGCACGCGTCGAACACCCCCTTCCCCCTTTTGTCAGTTAAATAAGTCAAAGTCTTCCCCTTACTCTCCTCTTAATTTCCCCCTCTTCAATTGTCACTTTCAACCCCTCGACTGCCACTATCACCACCATCTGTTCCACCTCCGGCCACCAACTCCGGTGAGGCCGCTCCACCTCCACAGGCCACCCCACCCCTCGCCGACAAGCCCACAAGCTTCCCCTCTCTCCACTCTACATTCCCCCCCACTCACACCACCACTCCACACACCCAGAACACCCCCCGAACACACCCACTCTCACGCACACAGTGTGCCCCTAGGCACACACACTCTGGCCTCCCCACGCCATGTCGACCCCCGTACCGCCTTCGCCGTACTCTGGCGAAGTTCCCTAAGCTTTCTGACATGGCTGCGAGGCCGTTTTAGTGTTTTTAGGTCGCGCCCCCTCGCCACCATTGACGACAAGCTTGGAGCAAGCTCGCAAGCTGCTCCAAGCCTCTCCAGCTCCAGGTGTAAGCCCCAGGCGACGCGGAAGACTTCCGCGAGTGTGCCCAGGTCTTCAATTGGGGTCGCAAGCCTCTGCGGTTGCCCCAATTGGACGACTCTTCCTGCCTGCAAGCGCGCGAAGCAGAAGGTAGGACTTTAGTCCCACCTCGGAAGTGTGTGGGTGCACACCCACACATAAATTGAAAAAGTGTTATACGCTGGTTGCCTCTGATAACACTGGGGTGAGGTTCCTCACCTATTCACCGGGTCTCATCCGCGGCACTGCTCACGCAGATCTGACCCGCGACCCGATTACCCCTCACTCCTGTGCACTCCTTGCACACCACACCCACGCTGGTGCGCCTGGACCCGGGCGTGCGACCGACCCGATAACCCGACTCTGGGAGAGAATACCAAAGAGAGATTCAGAGAGAGAGAGAGAGCCACGTGGGAAGGGTAGGGGTAGGTTTTGCTTTGTATGTGTGTGCAGGGAACAGGTAGGGAAGAAGAAGAAGAGGGGCAACGAGGACTTAGCCGCAAAGAAGTAGCAGCAGAGAAGAAGGAAGAAGGAAGGAACTGCTGAAGAAAGGAGCTGAAGAAGAAAGGAAGGGCCAGAGAAGAAGAGGAAGAACCTGAAGAAGAAAAGAGAAGAAGAGAAGAAGGAGGCACTGTAGCAACAGCACCGATAAGGCGTCCGACTCGAAGACTCAGACATCTGAATCAGGGAAAAGGAAGAGAAGAAGAGAAGAAAAAGAAAATAAGAAAGAAGAAGAAGTGCGGAGCTGCTGAAGAAAAGAAGATGCAGATGAAAGAAGAAAAAAAATAAGAAGAAGAAGAGGCAGCAACAGAGAAAAAGAAGAGAAAAGAAGAGGCAGCCGTAGCGAAGAAAAGAAGAAGAAAGAAGAAGAAAGAAGAAGGCAGACTGAAGAAGAGAAGAATCGGCTAAAAGAGAAGAAGAGAGAAGAAGAAGAAGCCAAACTTTTGCCCACCCTCTCTCTCTCTCCCTCTTATTCTTTTTGTAACAAAATTGTGAGCCTTTATATGCTAGAATGACGTGTGCTCCCTGAGTTCGACCTTGGGAAAGTTTTAATTCCAAGTAATAAATTGTAAACCGGTGACCATTGTTTGTAATATACTATAACGAATTAATCATTAAGAGCCAGAAACGCAGCATACGAACAACGGAAGCGCCAGTTTTTGGCGCCGTTGCCGAGGAGCAACGGCCATTCTAGAAAATTTTTATTCACAATTTTTTACTATTGACTTAATCTCTTCTCTTTGATTGTGCAGGCACAGGAAATCAAGAAGGAAACAAGTAGCCGCACAACAATCACACCAAGGACAGGTAATTTTCTATCCTCTTAAGCCCCTGAAATTCTAAAGAGGAAGAAAAAAAAGAAAAAAAGCAATTTAGGAATAACCTATCTTCCATACCTAGTAAATCACAAAAGTTGCATGTTTTCAATTTCAACACATTCTATCTGTACATCCATTAAAGGTATTTAAGGCTAAAACCTTCTTGCTTGAGCCCTAATTACCTAATCTTGAGGCAACTAACTAGACCAATTAGAGCCAACTTAAGACCCAAAGCTATGGTTTTAGAAACACACTTTCTAATCAAGAATTGAGAATTTCCAAAAGAAGTATGCCTAAGCCATTGCTTGAAAACATCTATCAAGAGAAACCCTAAGAAATTCGGCTCTTAAAAACACTTGAACCATAAAAGACAAGACCTAATAAGCTCTCAAAGGAACTAATAGGTGAAGTTGATCCCTTGGATCAACCAACCTTTAACTTAGGTCACTCTTTGCACTCAAAAGGTTAAAGTTCAAGTGAAACCATAAGCACCTTGATCATAACTAAAAGTGGTAGACTTAAGAGGTCAAGGTCCCCATTCTGGTCTACCTGGAATCTTAGTGACAAGAGAGGTCAGGTGGGGGAAACCCTGTAACCCGTGAGGGCGCTCTACCATGTAGGGGTCTTCGCAGGACTCACCCTCTCTGGCTGCCCAGGTAATTCTCAGGTGGACGACCTTCTGATCAAGGGGTCCATCCGCCCCGAACCTCTATAGTCGCCCAACATTTTGGGTGTCTTGATTGGGTCCAACACCTGCTAAACTCGTCTAATCCATCAGTGCATGTTTGGTAAGAGGTCCTTGAAACCTCCTCTAGAAATTCACTCTCCCCGAGGCCGAGCCTCGGTACCCTTACTTATGCAACCAACTCTTCACAGAGACCCCTCCTCTGATTCTGAACCCAACTCACCTTCTCCTTCCACAATGGCTCAGCCAGTTGAGGAAGAGAATAAACTTAAGCACCAGCTCCAGCGACTCAATGACCTCTTCCAGAACTTCATGAACCCACCGCAACATCCCATGATGCGAGATCACTATAATCCCGCTGTGGTGGCTATTGAGCCTCGAGTCAGAATTCCGACTGGAGGACCTGATTCTGAACTGAAGCCCAACATAATTTATGCCATACCTAAATTTCATAGGCTTAATTCTGAAGACCCCTTCTAGCACATCAAACAACTAAAGCATCTAGCCCAGACTTTCGGGTCAGATGTGCATAATCGGGATACCATACTAATGAAGATGTTCTCTTTCTCCCTTATGGAAAAGGCAGGCCATTGGTATCAGACCCAGACCCATCCAATCAACACTTAGGAGGAACTTCAGTCCAAGTTCTTGAAAAAGTTCTTCCCCGTTGGTCAGACCAATGCCATGCGCTATCAGATTACTCACTTCACGCAATAGACGGGAGAACCTCTTCATGAGGCATGGGATCGTTTTCAGGATCTCATGAGAAAGTGCCCCCATTACGGAGTTCCTAAATGGGAACAAGTCCAATCTTTTTACTAGGGACTCTATGAGGATATTAGACTGTTCGTCAATGCAACTTGCAGAGGGAATATCATGGGTCAGCATGAAGACATCGTGTGGGAGATTCTCAAGAATATGTGCGAGAACTCCATCAATAATGACTCCATGGGACTATTCGACAGGACGAATACCCGTGCATCGACGAACCTTATGGGAGCACATGAAACGCAGGGCCTGTCCGCATCAGTCGACCTGGAATTGATGGCCAGTCAATTGGACAAGTTCTCTATTATTGAGAAGAAGGTGGATGAGCTGACTCAGCAATTACAGCGAGCCACCTCTGCACAGAATTCCTTGCACAGCCTCCTCCCACACAGGAGACTGTGCAACACATTTTCCACCGACCTTCTCTTGGGGTAGACTCATATCCACCCCCATCTGACTCTCGGATCGGAGGAACCTCCGATCCTTTCTATTCTAGCAGGGGGAATTCTACTCCGCCATTCTCTGACTTTTCTGAAGCTCCTCAGACTTGCGAGGACCACAACGCCATCCAGAATGACCCATTTTCCAATACCTACAATCCTGGATGGCGAAACCATTCCAACTTTCAGTGGGTGGGGAATTCCCAGAATCCAAGACCACCCTTTCAGCCCTGTCCACAAGCACCTCGTCCTTACTAGTCGCCTCAGCCTCGGCCCAACCCTACTTATCCATCCGGGCCAAACCAAGATCAAATGTCCCTCATCCTCCAGACTTTGGCTGACATTCAAAGAATGAATGCGGCTATTCAAAAGCAACACAAGGATGAAATCACAGAGGTTCGAAATCAACTGGCCCAGTTGGCGAATTTTTGCCAACCAGGCATGCTTCCTTCTCAGCCTCTACCCAACCCTAATAGCGTGTCGACCCAGCGGCGCATTATGAACCCAAACCCAGGCCAAGCATACATGGTTTATCAGGCCCCTTCTATTCCTTCACCTGACGGGATGGAAGCTTCAACTTCTTATGTGGGTTATCAACAGCAACAGCCCATTCTACCAACCCCCAACCAGAACCAGGCATGACTTAATTCTGTAACCACCTGTAGTGGTAAGGAGACCCAAGATCCACCTTATCCAGACCACTCCAAACCTGGTAGTAACCTAAACCCTAGGACAGTAATCCAGGATGTTCCCATCCCTGCCCCAAATCAAACACCTGGACCTATCCTAGAGGAACCAACCAAGGTTCCATTTCCCGAGGCCTTGACCAAGGGAAAGAAGACAACCAAATTCGTGGCTCCTGAGGAGGACCTGGTCAAGCTCTTTAAGCAGGTCCAAATAAACATCCCCTTGATGGATGCGATCCGCCACGTACCGGCTTACGCACGATTTTTGAAAAACATGTGTACACCTCAGCGTAAGCCGAGAACCAAGAGTGGGAGTCCAATTGTACTGTCAGAGCAAGCCACCTCTATAATCCTGAGCAGACTCCCACCCAAGGCAAAAGACCCAGGCACTCCCCTAATTTCATGCAAGATCGGTGAAACCCAATTCGACAGAGCATTGCTAGACTTAGGTGCTTCCATAAACTTGATACCCACATCCTTACTCAACCACCTAGAAGAATCTGAGCTGAAACCGACCGAGGTGACACTACAGTTAGCAGATTGATCTATCAAGTCACTAAAAGGGATTCTTGAGGATGTTATTGTAAGGTTGCGAGATTTTTACTTCCCTGTGGACTTCATAGTCTTAGATATGGATGCACCTGAGAACCCAAGGGATACACCAATCATTCTAGGGAGACCTTTTCTAGCCACTGTAAGGGCCAACATAAGTTGTGAGGAGGGCCAAATAGAACTGAAATTTGGGAATCAGACTCTCAAAATTGATATCTTTAAGGCCCAACAAGGGATCAATTGCAGTGTCATTGAACAAATCTGTGATGTTAGAACTCTGGTTGATGAACCACAACTTAAGAAAAACACGATCATTCCTCATCAACCACAAGAGAATCTTGAACCGCAATTAGATGAGGTAGACATTGAGATAGACAAACCCATAACTCCTATCCTTATACCTCACACTCACTCTGAACCACCCGCTGCTGCTGATAACCCCATTCTTGAACTCAAACTCCTTCCCGATCATTTGAAATATGCCTTCTTGGGTTCTAATAAGACATTTCCTGTGATTATAAACTCCAGACTCACACCTGATCAGGAATCCCGTCTGATTACTGTTCTCCAGCAACATCGCAGAGCCATTGGATGGACTCTCGATGACTTGACTAGAATAAGTCCCTCTTATTGCACACACCGTATTTATTTTGAAGAGGGCGCACGACCTTCCCGGGAAATGCAGAGACATTTGAATCCCAATCTGTAGGAGGTCATGAAAAAGGAGATCATTAAGTGGTTAGATACAGGGATCATCTACCGAATCTTCGACAGTCGTTGGGTGAGCCCAATCCAGGTTGTGCCTAAAAAGGTAGGGCTCACCACCATTACGACTGAAATCGGAGAAGTCATACGTACCCGTAAAGCCAACTCGTGGAGAGTCTGCATAGATTATCGAAGACTCAATTCCTCCACAAAGAATGATCATTTCCCACTACCATTCATTGATCAAATTCTCGAGAAATTAGTGGGAAATAGATTCTTTTGCTTTCTTGACAAGTACTCCGGTTATAACCAAGTGGCTATTCATCCTGAGGACCAAGAGAAGACCACATTCACTTGCCCCTTCGGGACGTACGCGTTCCGAAGGATGCCTTTCGGTCTCTGCAATGCACCTGCGACTTTTCAACTGTGCATGCTTGCCACATTCTCTAATATGGTAGGTGATTTTCTGGAAGTCTTCATGGATGACTTCTCAGTTTTTGGGGCACCATTTGATGATTGCCTCCAGCACTTGTTTCATATACTCAGGCGTTGCATCGATGTAAATCTGGTTCTTTCCTAGGAAAAGAGCCACTTTATAGTGCCTGAGGGGATTGTCCTAGGTCACTTAATTTCTGAGAAAGGCATCCAAGTGGATCGAGCCAAGGTTGATCTGATTTCTAAACTTCCTATGCCTAGCTCGATCAGGGACATCCGTTCTTTTCTGGGGCACGTCGATTTTTACCATCGTTTCATTCCTATTTCTCGAAAATCGTGCGCCCCCTGACTACTCTTCTCTCCAAGGATGTACCCTTTGAAATTTCCAAGGAATGCACTCAAGCTTTTGAGAACCTTTGTGACCGAGTCACCCAAGCCCCGATCCTACAGTCCCCTGATTGGTTTCAACCCTTTAAGATCATGTGCGATGCATCTGACTTCGCTGTAGGAGCAGTTATGGGGCAGAAGATTGACGGGAAACCCGTGGTCATCTACTACGCTAGCAGGACACTTGACGAGGCTCAGCGTAACTATACGGTTACGGAGAAAGAGCTGCTACCTGTAGTATTTGCCCTCGAAAAATTCCGATCTTATCTCTTGGGTTCCCATGTCGTCATCTACTCGGATCACACTGCTGTGAGGCATCTCCATGCTAAGAAGGACGCGAAGCCTCGATTAATCTGATGGATCTTGCTATTGTAAGAATTCGACCTAGAGATTCGCGACAAGGCAGGAAGACAGAATGTGGTAGCTGACCATTTGTCTCGCCTTCCTTCCAAAATAATCGACCCTTCTGGACCCATCACGGAGCATTTTCCTAATGAGCACTTATCGACTATTGGTACTAGGCTTCCATGGTTTGCTAATATAGTAAACTACCTAGCATCTCGTCAGATCCCGTCTGATTGGCCGAAAGCCAAGAAAGACAAGCTGCGCTCTAATGCCAAGTACTACATCTAGGAAGACCCGTACCTTTTTCGCATAAGTGCTGACCAGATCATCTGGAGATGTGTCCCGAAGGGCGAAGTCAATGACATTCTCTCTTTCTGCCATGACCAGGCATGCGGTGGCCATTTCTCTGGGCACAAAACCGCATCAAAAATCCTCCAGTGTAGCTTTTACTGGCCCACTATCTTCAAAGATGCATACAGACACTGTAAGGCATGTAGTCGTTGCCAAACTCTGAGTAACATGAGCTACCATGACATGATGCCTTTGTAGTCGATTCTCGTGTGCGAGATCTTCGATATTTGGGGGATTGATTTTATGGGTCCCTTTCCTGTTTCGGATGGCTTCGAGTACATTTTGCTCGCTGTGGACTATGTGTCCAAATGGATCGAAGCCATTCCGACCTAAACCTATGATCACAAGATCGACATCAAATTCATTCATCAGAATATCTTCTCACGGTTCGGGATTCCTCGTGCAATCATCTCTGACGGAGGGACCCATTTCACGAATGCTCAATTCACGTCACTGATGACCAAATACGGGGTGTCTCACTGAATCTCTACTCCTTACTACCCCCAAACTAATGGTCTAGCTGAGCTATCAAATCAGGAGATCAAGAAAATCCTGCAGGTTACTGTTCGACCTAACAGGAAAGATTGGTCGTCCTGACTTCCGAAAGCTTTGTGGGCTTATAGGACCGCCCACAAGACCTAATTAGGCATGTCTCCTTTCAAACTGGTGTACGGGAAGGCGTGTCACCTTCCCGTCGAACTAGAGCACAAAGCCTATTGGGCAGTACGAAGCTGCAACCTAGATCTTTCTAAGGCTAGAACCCATAGAAAGCTTCAGATTAGCGAGATCGATGAATTTCGCCTTGATGCATATGAAAACTCGCGAATCTACAAAGAGCGGGTTAAAGCCTTCCACGACAAGCACATATCTAGAAAGATCTTCCACCCTGGTCAGAAGGTCCTACTCTTCGATGCCCGACTCAAACTCTTCCCTGGAAAACTACGTCCAAGTGGGTCGGACCGTATCTTGTCCGACAGGTTTTTGGAAATGGAGTAGTCGAAATCAATCCTCTCAGCCACGATTCCGAACCTTTCATCGTGAATAGTCAGAGACTCAAACCATTTATTAATGTAACCTCTACAGATTTAGCTGAGTCTTCATTTATCCTCCATTCTCCCTGAGCTTATTGCGCCCAGCCGATGGCGTAAAACTCAGCGCTTAACGGGTGGCAGCCCATCATTCTTTCCCGAAAACCCGAAACCTTTTCTGACACTTCTTTGCACTTTAGGTTCATCCTTTAGGGCAGCCGACTCCACCTCGGATGCTCGCATCTGAGATTAGAAATCATCCGCAACAGTCACCCCGACCCATCCACTCACCAAAATACCTATCCTAATGCATGAACCAAGCTAAATAAAAAACCCTCCTAATTTACAATGAGGACATTGCAAATGTTAGGCATGGGAGGGTATGAAAGTGCAAAATGAATAAAAACTCATAAGAAAAGGTTTCAACAAAAAAATTCACATAAGCCAAAAACACCATAAAAATTAGAAAATTTTTAAAATTAGAGGAGGAAAGAAATTCTTGTAGAGGAGGAGAAAAAGAACAAAATGATATAAAGGAGCACAAAATGAAAGAAAAGAGATAGTCATTAGTAAGAAATTAAGGAATTAACTTAAGTTCTAGACCACATTCAGGAAAAGAAAAGGAAAGTGCACAGCAAGTTTAGTAAGAATGCAAATCTTAGGTATTCTTGGATAGACTCATAGTACCCATTAACATTTAGATATTCCTCAAGAGGTTGAGGAAAATGAAAAGCTACAGTATTAGGTCCAAGGCTTAGGGAGTATTCAGCCTCGTTAACTAACTTTTGATTTACAAGACTCAATAACCTAAGCATCCAAATTTACACACACAGTCTGGTTCAGTAAGCATAAGTATCAAAATCATGCAAAAGCGTTTCAAAATCTTCTGAAAAGTCACCTAGATTAGGATCAGTCGATGAACACAAGTTGATTTGGACGAGTTCCCGACGCGGAGAGGTGGGAAATTCCCCTCGAAGATGCGTAACAACATATCATCTCATCGGTGCTTGTCTCTTAGGATATTTACACATCCTACTAGAGGCATGTAAGCACTCTGTCGGTTCAGATTCCATGGATGGCATTATCACGAAGTGTCAATTGCCAGGGTCTAAATTCGACCACAGAACACCATGGACGGGATTATCTCGAAATCTCGAAAGCCGGGGTTCTGGGGGTTACCGTCGGTGGTGCTATCTCGAAGCATCGACTGCCAAGAACCCTTGAGGATTGATGATGGGGACAACGAATCCGATACAGATCGTGTTGTGAAGCTAATCCTAACCTAGAATTAAAAAGAAAAAGAGAGAGAAAACTCTCCAAACATATAAATCTTCTGTCTCTCTCTTACAAAACGCACTACGAACTGAACCAAGGCTAAAATTATCTCAAGCATGGGTGCTTTAACCACGAAGTCCAATAAACTGTAGGTTAGTTCCTGTAGGCCTTGAAAACCTTTGCTAAAGACTGAGGCTAAAGCTAGACAGATCTGGATCTTGGTTGGTACTAGAGTACCTTTTAGGCCTATGATTGGCATTCTGACCTAATCAAGGATACAAGAGAAAAAAAAGTACTTATCTAAGCTTGATAAGAAATTCATGGTCTAGAATAAGGGTTAAAACCTTAAAATTTTGCTAAGGGACTAGCAAAAGCTAGGCATGGGGGTATGATGAGAGCCTCATCATGAACCCTAACTAGCACAATTTGATCTAAATAAGTGTGCAAAAGCTCTTACAAAACCTAAGGAAAAGCCTAACTCAGAGAATTCTAAATTTAAGAATAAAATAATTCATAAGGGGTAAAACTATAACTTTACCAATGCAGTACACAATCAGGGTGTCTAAGGGTCTGAATACAGGTCAAACGGGCTATTGAACGTACGGGTTGCTATGCTAACATGTTCGATTTTGAAAACCTGTCATTGTAGTTTGAAAGCGAAGAACTCGTGTTTAACAAATAAAATTTATACCGAAATGAAAATTCCAGGTCGAACACAGGGAGGCGGATGTTTGATTTAAAAACTACGCGTTTGTTTTTATTTGTCACGAAATAATTCAATTGATTAGAACTACTTACAATAAATAAAAGAGAGAGAGTGAGAGAGAATAAGAGAGAGAATAATACAAACAAAAATCAAAAGAGATATAGAATGCACATGGAATTCATTATCAAAAGGAATTGTTCATTACACTAAATATTACGACTAGAAAGCAGGAAAATGATTACACTAGAAAGTGGTAAATCTACTCTAGAAAGCAGTAAAAGAATGGAGAAAGAAATATCCTCCTCGACGGTCGCTTGGAGAATGAGCTGAACTACATTAGAAAGCAGTAAATATATTCTAGAAAGCAGTAAAAAGAATGGGGAGAGAGATATCCTCCTCGACGGTCGCTTGGAGGAAGAGCCGGACGGGACGACGCCTGGACGAAGGAGGACGAAGCGGAAGAACGGGAATGGGGCAGCACGTCGTCGTCGTCGCGGGATCCACTTCCGAAGGGGGACGAAAATTGGACTTTATCTCGCGAGAAGTATCCCGGGTATGGGACAAGCTTCTCTTGAGCTTTGGAGAGGTAGAGAAGAGAAGGAAGGGATGAGAATTTCGTGTGGAGGGGGTCTCCTTCTATAGTTGCAAGGAGTGGGGGCAAATTGGTCATTACATCTTTAAAACATTAAATAAGGGGTCTTTAGTGACGGATAAAACCGTCGCTAAAGCCCCATCGTGGGCGTAGTGGGCGCTGCCTGCACGCGCAACGCTTGCGCACGTTCAGTGATCCTCAACCATCCGATCGCGAGATCGGACGGCTTAAATCGCACCTTCACCCGCTGTGCTGCGCGCCCGCCCACGTGCGATCCTGTGTGAGGCGCGGGTGTGCAATAGCGCATGGGCGCCATTGAGCACTCGCAGCCGCCCGATCAAGATCTGACGCTCTCTCGTTCGTGCGATTCCGCGTCGCTAGCCCTCTCGCACGATTCCGCGTCGCTCGCCCTCTTACGCGATTCGAACGCACGTCGGCTGCTCGCGATAACACCCTTACCCACTACGCTGCGCAGCGTGGATGGTCGCGCAGACGTATTCAAGGCGCCGCATCCCCAGCCATTGGATCTTGATCCAATGGCGAAGAAGCGGCACTCTGATTGAAGAAGAGAAGGTGTGGTGCTGCTGGGGGTCGGTTGGACGGCTAAGATGGCACCACGTGGCGCCATCTTGACCGTCCATCTTCTGGATGTTGTAGATGGTGCCACGGGTGTCGGATTGACTCGATTTTTGTGTCGTTAGGCTGCGATCATTGATCTGAATCCATCCATGCAGTCGAATTTGTCGTTTGAAGTGCAGATTTACACCATCTTGGCCCTTGATCTTCTAGGGTTCCCCGGTCACTATCAGATGCTACAGATGCCTGATTAGGGCGATCTTGGAGTCGTTGAACTCCAATCGTCGCCCTGATCACATCTATATGGTTGGATCTTCAATCCGAGGCACTGATAAAAAGTTTGCCCTGTCCAAGCACATAAAAGGAGACAATTAACCTCCATTTTATTCAAACTACTCTAAATGCAAGATGATGCATGTTATGCAATATTTATAGCATGCAATGCAATCTTATGCTTAAGAACATGCATAAATAGACATCTTAAGTAGTGTAAACATGTTTACATCATGGGATTAATAAGAAAGAAAGTGGGATAAACTGATCTGAAAAGGGTTATAGCAACTTCTAGGAATTAAATGACATCCTGTAACCTTAAAAACAAATCTACTTCAATTCACAACATTCCTGGAAAGATAAAAGTCAAATAAACCCTCTAAAAATCATGGAAAAACATCCTCTAAGGTTTAGAACCTTCAATTTGGCCGGTAGAACCTGTTTTGACCTAAATTGAGAACCATACCCAATTTTTGACCTAACTTGGGTTTTTGTGCAAATTGATTAGTCAAACGTGGTCAATCCTAAAATCAAATTACACCATTGAATTCCTTAGGACCAAATTAGGTTGGTACAAAAATTTGACCCTAAGATAAGACCATTTTGATCGATTTTACAAATTGGTCCTCTTGCATTACTTTTTGACCCTTATCTTTTTGAACCCTTGCATTTAGCCCCCTATATTATCTTTCGTTCTTTGTAGAATGGCCCCTCTGCCACCCCACGCAGGTGCCCATACCTCCGGCGACCTTGCGCGGAGGATGGCGCGGCGTAGGGTAAGGGGGGCTGCTCTCAGGAACGAAAGGGGGGTTCCCTCGCTGCCATTGAGCGAAGTTCCCTGAGCTTTCTAACGTGGCTGCGAGGCTGTTTTAGTGTTTTCAGGTCGCACCCCCTCGTCGCCATTGACGACAAGCTTGGAGCAAGCTCGCAAGCTGCTCCAAGCCTCTCCAGCTCCAGGCGTAAGCCCCAGGCAACGCGGAAGACTTCTGCGAGTGTGCCCAGGTCTTCAATTGGGGTCGCAAGCCTCTGCGGGTTCCCCAATTGGATGACTCTTCCTACCTGCAGGCACGCAAAGTGGAAGGTGGGACTTTAGTCCCACCTCGGAAGTGTGTGAGCGCATGCCCACACATAAATTGAAAAAGTGTTATACGCCGGTGCCTCCGATAACACTGGGGTGAGGTCCCTCACCCATTCACCGGGTCTCATCCGCGGCACTGCCCACGCGGATTTGACTCGCAACCCAATTACCCCTCACCCATTCACCGGGTCTCATCCGCGGCACTGCCCACGCGGATTTGACTCGCAACCCAATTACCCCTCACTCCTGTGCACTCCTCGTTCACCACACCCACTCTGGTGCGCCTGGACCCGGGCGTGCGACCAACCCGATAACCCAACTCTAGGAGAGCGTACCAAAGAGAGATTCAGAGAGAGAGAGCCGCGCAGGAAGGGTAGGGGTAGGTTTTGCTTCGTGTGTGTGTGCAGGGAACAGGTAGGGAAGAAGAAGAAGAAGAGGGGCGGTGAGGACTTAGCCGCAAAGAAGCAGCAACAGAGAAGAAGGAAGAAGGAAGGAGCTGCTGAAGAAAGGAGCTGAAGGAGAAAGGAAGGGCCAGAGAAGAAGAGGAAGAAGCTGAAGAAGAAAAGAGAAGAAGAGAAGGAGGCACTGTAGCAACAGCGTCGATAAGGCGTCCGACTCGAAGACTCAGACGTCCGGATCAGGGAAAAGGAAGAGAAGAAGAGAAGAAAAAGAAAAGAAGAAAGAAGAAGAAGAAGTGCGGAGTGTTAGTTCAACCACTCATATATAATATTTTGATGATTTTACAAAATGAAGAAAATGAAATAAAAAATAAAGCGTAGCATATTGTTTTCTCTCTGTAATAACATATTTGCAGGATTTCATAAAGTTTTCCAAGACGGGAGATTAAATGCGTGAAGACAAGTAGCAAAAGTATTAGGTCTTAGGCTTTTTCATGTAAACTTTCAAAGGTTGTAATTTTCATTTTATTTGAGTGTAGAAATGTTGTAAAGAGCCCCCAAACATAACCTATAAATAGCTAACTTAGGCTCTCTACACTTAGGATAAATTAGAAACAAAAACCCAACACTTATACTTTTATCAGACGTCTAGAACAATGGTCAGACGTCTGACAAGTATCTTAGACGTCTAATTTCCAAGAGTTCTGCCTTTGGTTTGTCTCCTCATAAATATCAGTCGAAGCACTTCACTTTCAGATGTCAATAACCTTACACAGACATCTGATTCTCTACCCAGACGTCCTCAGACTAACCGTTAGAGTAAGCGTAGGCAAAAATGAATTTCCAGACGTCTGGACACACTTCCAGACGTCTACCTTTAAACTGTTGGCCATGATTTTCTGTGCGTATCTCATTACGGCCACATAATCTTTTAGCAGAAGAAGTAGGGAAGAGTTTTTTTGTTTTCAGACGTCTGGTGATGTCCTCAAACGTCCATAACGACGTCTGATCCCTTAAACCTAGAACCCTGTTTGGATCTGATGAAAACAGGAACGAATCCACCCTTTATTAGACGTCCAATAACCTAATCAGACGTCTTATGTGAAAATCTCAGACGTCCTTCTTTTGATCCAATGAAGTCAGTTTAGGATGGCCTACAGTATTAGACGACCATAAGTAAAATCAGACGTCATATAAGACGTCTGATCCTAAAATTAGACATCTGATATTGCTGTCAGACTCATCATTACCCTGATTTGTGGTAGATCTCGTCCTAATCTCTTGGGATTTGTCTCCAATGGCTAGAAGAGCTCTCCTAAGTGTTATTGAAGGTTCCAAACTTGCCTATAAATAGACTACAACTCCTCTTAGGAAACACGCACCTCTTGAGATACAATTCCATTAGAAAAGTCACTTACTCACTACTCTAAGCTCCATCTTGCCCTTGTGCTGTGCCAATACTCTGATCAAAGGGCAAATCCATACTCCCGGCTCACTCCGTTCTGCAAAGCCTCAGGGAGTTCTTTTCATGCTTAGTAGATAAGAAAGCAATTAAATTATTGGGGTGCTCTATAGGTGTTATTTTACTTCTTAATTTTTGTACTTTGGGTATCCGACCTGTCAGGTCCCCGTTTCTTCATTTTGAAGGGAGAAACCTCCGTTTAGGGATCGGAGGTGGGATTTGTAATTGAGGTACACTACCCTCGTTTAAGTAGTGTGGCTAGTGGATTGATCACCTTGTGATCGAAAATCCTAAGTCAAGAGATTGGCTTAGGTGGTGGTTTTCACCTATCTTGGGTTTCCACCTAAAAATAATTATGTACATTGTGTGATTGAATTTTTTTTTATTATTATTACAATATTCTATAATTTCACTATTCACCCCCCCTCTAGTGCAATTTCACGGAGCTGCTGAAGAAAAGAAGAAGACGCAGATGAAAGAAGAAAAAAAAAATAAGAAGAGGCAGCAGCAGAGAAAAAGAAGAGAAAAGAAGAGACAGCCACAGCGAAGACAAGAAGAAGAAAGAAGGCAGACTGGAGAGGAGAAGAATCAACTAAAAGAGAAGAAGAAAGAAGAAGAAGAAGAAGCCAAACTTTTGCCCACCCTCTCTCTCTCTCTCCCTCTTATTCTTTTTGTAACAGAATTGTGAGCCTTTATATTCTAGAATGACGCATGCTCCCTGAGTTCGACCTCGGGAAAGCTTTAATTCCGAGCAATAAACTGTAAACTGGTGATCGTTGCTTGTAATATACTATAACAAATTAATCATTAAGAGCCAGAAACGCAGCATACGAACAGCGGAAGTGCCAGAGGCCATACTCAGGTGGGAGAGGCCACATAAAGTGATAGAGATACGTAGCTTTTTGGGACTGGTAGGTTACTATCAGTGGTTTATCAGAGGATTCTCTCAGATTGCACGTGTTATGACCCATCTGACTCGGAAAGACGTGCCCTTTGCTTGGACAGATGAGTGCGAGGAATGTTTTCAGGAGTTGGAGAGACTGACTTCAACTCCTGTGCTTACCATCCCGGACAGTAGTGGCGGTTTTGTGATTTACACAGACGCTTCGTTGTAGGGGTTAGGGGGTGTGCTCATGCAGCAGGGTCACGTTGTCGCTTACGCTTCGGGGCAACTGAAGCCCAATGAGCATAGCTACCATACCCATGACTTAAAGCTGGCAGCTGTTATCTTCATGCTGAAGACATGGAGGTACTATCTTTACAGTGAGAATTTCGAGATTTTCATGGATCATAAGAGCCTCAGGTACTTGTTTGACCAGAAGGAGCTCAACATGAGACAGAGACGTTGGTTAGAGCTCCTGAAGGACTACGACTGCAACATCTCCTACCATCTAGGGAAGGCCAATGTGGTGGCTAATGCCTTAAGCCGGAAGGCGCCCGCCCACTTGGCCAGTCTACAGGCGCAGAGTTGGAGACTTATGGAGGAGTTGGGCAGTTGGCAACCCCAAGAGTAATAGGGGTATTGTGGGATGGTGACAATGACGTGGTAGACGCGACCAGAGCTGATAGACCGCATTATTGCAAGGCAGATGATAGATCCGAACTTATAGACTCTGCGAGACAGGGTGTTGACAGGGGACCCAGGAGACTTTTCCTTTACAGATAAGATACTGCGCATGAGGGGATGCTTATGTGTTCCTATGGATGAGGAGTTGTTGAGAGAGCTCCTGGCTGAGGCGCACGGGTCCAGGTTCACCATACATCCTAGAAACACAAAGATGTATCATGATCTGAGACGTGACTTTTGGTGGAGAGGGATGAAGCGGGATGTTGGTGAGTTTGTGCAGCAGTGTTTAGTATGCCAGCAGGTGAAGGTCGAGCATCAGAGGCCTACAAGGCCATTGCAGCCACTTCCTGTGCTAGAGTGGAAGTGGGAAAGCATCACCATCGACTTGGTGGTGGGTCTACCAGTTACCCAGCAAGGACACGACGCAGTCTGAGTAATAGTAGACAGGTTGACGAAGACGGCGTTTCCTTCCGATCCAAGTCACCTTGGGACCAGCATAGTTGACAGAAAGGTACATTCAAGATGTGGTATGCCTGCACGGAGTTCCGCGTGAGTTTGTATCCGATAGGGATACCCATTTTACTTCCCAGTAATGGGCTGAGTTTCAGTAGGCTTTGGGGACACGTTTGAGGTTCAGTACCGCTTACCACCCCCAGACGGACGGGCAATCAGAGTGCACCAAACAGACACTTGAGGACCTTTTACACACCTGTGTACTAAACTAGAGAGGCTCTTGGGAGGAGCATTTACCCCTAGCAAAGTTTGCATATAATATCAGTTACCACTCAAGCAATGGCATGGCACCTTACGAGGCTCTATATGGACGGAGGTGTACTGCACCCTTGAGTTGGGTCGAGGTGGGGACCAAGTGGGAGGTTGCCCCCAGGCTGATCCGGCAGAGTCAGGAGGTGATAGAGCAGATTCACAGATGACTCCGCACTGTCAGGAGCAGGTAGAAGGGTTACACTGACCGGAAACGCAGAGAGGTGCAGTTCGAGGTTGGGGATCATGTCTTTCTCCATGTTTCTCCCATGAAAGGCCTGTAGCATTTTGGGGTGAAAGGGAAGCTTGCACTGAGGTTATTGGGATCCTTTGAGGTCCTGGAGCGGATAGGACCTATTGCTTACCGGCTTGCCCTTCCTCCCCAACTTTCTAGAGTGCACAACATGTTCCACGTGTCCAACCTCAGGAAGTACGTCGCTGATCCTAGTCACGTTCTGAGCCACGAGAGCGTCGTGGTGGGTGACGACCTGACCTACCCTGAGAGACCAGCACAGATACTAGACAGAGTCATCCGGAGTCTGAGACGAAAGTAGGTACCACGGGTGAAGGTTCTATGGAGAAGCCAGCGGTACGAGGAGGCGACCTGGAAGCTTGAGGTGGCAATGCGAGAGCAATACCTGAAGCTTTTTGAGGGTACGTCTTTTCGGACCTACTTCAGTCCTCTTTAAGTTTGTTATGCACTTTTACGTTCCTTTTCTCGCACCTAGCTAGCTCATGTTTCGGGGTCGAAACTTCCTTTAAGTTTGTTATGATGTAAGGACCCGTTACTTTTAGCCTTTTAAGACATCTGAAGTCTCAGTCAGACGTCTGGACACGTTCCCGGACGTCTCAAAGTGAAATTTTTCGTACTGCGCATTTCGCTCTGCGCGTGGGCGACACGCAAAGACTCACTCTCACCTTCGCCCTCACCCTGTAAAACCCTAAACCCTCTTATATATACCCCCCTCCTTTCTCCTCTCCACTCCACACACCACAGCCACCACCACCTTCGGTTTCTTGTGTGGGAGTGGCGAGAGGGAGGAAGGAGGAGAGCATGGGAGGAGGAGGAGGCCTAAGGTCAGTGGACCTTCGGCAAAGCTCCGGTGGAGGCTCGGTAGACGCGTGCACAAGGAGGAGAGGGCTTGGCGAGGTGGCTCCCGGCCCTCTGCAGCGGCTGGAGCTGCTGTGGCACATGACGAGCGAGTGGAGCGAGCTGCAAGGAGTTTCTGATATTGGGATCTTTCCAGTATCAAATGTTTGGAGAGTCGACCAGACGACCGTGGCGACAGCTGGACGTCCGGGTCTGAGACCAGACGTCTGAAAGCACTTATATCGCAAGGTACGTTCTTTTTCACGGTTATGGCTATGCAGGCCTCACCACAGAAGCTGGTCTGGCCTAATTTGGACCTGCGGTTTCGTACGTAGGTACAGGCCCTTGGGAAGGCGCGTGGAACTCTTTTCCACGCATTTTTGGACATCTGATCACATCACCAAGCATCCGGAGGTGCGTCCAGACGACCGGAGGCATTGTCCGACGTCTAGAACTGCCTTCAGACGATCACAGAGGTTTGGACGTCTGAGGATACCGCAAGAACATAAGGTAAGATTTGACGCCTTTTAAGACGTCTGGGATTATTCCCTGACGTCTGATTTTGAACAATAGGCACGTTTTTGACTTGTTTAAGGTCTGATCGGGGTCCATTTTATGCAAACAAAATACCTATACTTCCCTCTCGAGTTCCTCTACGTACTAGAGTCTGTTACACACTATTCTAAACTCTCCTTTTGTGATGTATTCCCTGGTATAGGATCTCAACCTGCTGAGCATTTGGGGCTCGCGGAGGCATCTGGGTCTGCAGTGCAAGCCCCCATTACTCCCGTATTCCCTGGTAGAGTGGTTTAATTCCGTTAATAATATTTAAATAAGAATGTACTTGTGGAAATAGCCGAATGAAACCCTAGGATGTGGCATGAACCCTAGGGTAGAGAAATGAATGAGCCTGTTTGTACTGTATGGTTTATTTGCATGTGTGGTTGAGATAAACTGCTAGAAATTGCCTGTATTATAATTGTGAGTTACTTGTTAGAATATGAGCTGCCTGTATTTAATGAACAAGTACTTGTGAAATCACCAGTTGCACGTATTGAGAATTGAATTATGAAAACACGAGCTACCTCTATACGGATGAGAATTGAATTATGAAAGATGAGATCTGGATCGGGATAAATGAGGTGAACATGGGCATGAACCCTACGGGGAATTACGAGTAGAACTCCTGTGGATAGACAGAAACTTGGAATGTAAACAGGAAGTGTACTGGCCCTTGAGTACGTGGTACCAAGAAGAGCAACTGTCCCCTTTTGTGTAGAGCAGAGTTAGTCTCCCTTGGGTTGAGACCTAGGGTTAGGATTAGCTACTCTACACCGACTCCTGTTGGTCCTCGCGTACGTGGTACCAAGGCGAGCTACTAGTGTAGGGAGAGAGCTAGCCACCCCACGGGGCCCGGGGTTCACCTAGCCACCCTACACTAACTTTGTTAGGCCCTTTGGGCAAATCAAGGTAGTCAGACAAGGGTGCGCGAACTGTGGAGGGGCGAGACCCCTGTTCTGAGAAGGTAAGGCCTTATACTATTCTGTGTTGTACTTTGGGCGTACCCGCTAGCGGAAACGACTGACCGTGTGTCAGTGCGGGGTAGCTACCCGTGTGCTTATCACGCGTGTCGTAGTCACCGCTACGTCTTGACAGTGACCTCAGGGTGGTTGACTGGGTGTAGGACTACCACGGGGAACTCTCCCGGCTAAGAGAGCACCACGTGTACCTTCTACTCTACAGAAAAGACTGCAATCAAGATCATTCCCACGAGGAACCTGCAAGATCAAGGAATATCTAGATACTTTAAAAAATGGATGAAACGGAAACATATAAAATAGATATATAGAAATGAGACGTAAACCTATTATTTTTACTGTTTTGTACTTAGATAATATAAACACCACTCTACTCAGCGTTCGTTGACTCTATCTTTTCATAACACTGTTCAGGACCAGGAGTTGAGCAGCCCGAGTTTCCGACTGCGGAGGGTGTTGGGCCCAGTCGAGTCCAGCCGTAGTTTTCTTCAGCACTTCCTTTTCTTTTTCTCTACTGTTGTAGTAAGTAATGGACTTTTAGTTACTGTTCTGCTACTACTGTTTACTTTCCGCTTTCTGTTGTTATTGTTGTTGTGGTATGTACTGAGACAGCTATTCTATTTCCTTTACTGCTTTATATGTTTCTTCTACTTAGTTATATTGCATGTGCGAATATGATTTACTTTCTTGCTTTTGGTTATTTCTTGTTGGACAACTAGGTCTTGGGATTAGTCGAGGCGAGCCGGTCTCGGGTCCTGTAGGGATCCGGGAACCAGGTCGTAACATTTACCCTGCAAGGGGGAACTGCCCACTACAGGGGTTATAAATAAGGAGTGTGAGGCATAGTTAATGCCCCACCTATCCTTTTTGAGCGATCTTCATTACTGGTGTGGTCTCTTTCTTCTCAGGCAAGGCGTAAGGAGGTGGTATTCTCGAAGCTATGTTTCCCGTCAAGTGTTGAAGACGTTATCTGTAATGTCTGGACTCATGGGCAAGGGTAAGTTTGCCTTGTCCCCGTCCGGCATCTCGCCTGAGACAAGGGACCCTTACACCTTTGCTTCTGACTTCCGTAGTCGTTCCGCCATTAAGGTGTTTCTAAGTGAGTACAGACTCGATGAAGTTTTGTTTCACCCTAGTGGATCGCAGACTCGCCTATGCTCGGACGGGTCTAAGGACTTATTCATCATTTGTAAATATGCCATCGAATATGGCTTTCGGATACCTTTGAATCCACTCTTGTGTCCATTCCTTTGTTACCATCACCTGGCCCCCTCACAACTTAGCCTCAATTGTTGGCCGATTTTGAACACCTTTACTATTTTGCGCCTCCATTTGTGGATGTCCCCCGCCTGGGTCTGTTCCGCTTGCTTTTTGGGCTTATGCCCCTTAAGGCTAAGGGCAAGTGTTTATCGGGTGAGATCACTATTTTGAAATCGATGCGTCGTAGTATAGTTGAAATCGCTCAAAAATAAATAGATTTTATTGCTCGAAATTTTAAGTCCGAGGTCAAACACAGGGAGCAAAGTGGGGTTTAAAAATCAAGAGCACAACTTTGAGAAATTGAATATAATAAGTAATGAAAATTGGAGTTGTAATGCAAAAAAATGTAAATGTAGCCACAGAATATCAAGAAAGCACAAAAAATGGACGTCTGATTTGAATATGGCTGCTACAGTGCTTCTATTTCTCTTTTTCTCTTCTTTGATCTCTGTCTCTGGCTGCTTCCCTCTTTCTTCTTCTTTCTCTCTTTTCTTCGTGCCTATGCCTTTGCTTCTTTTGCCTTTGACTTCTTCTCTTTTTTCTTCTTCTCTTTCTCTGCAGCTCCTCTTTCTTATGCCTTCAATTCCTTCTCCTTCTCCTTCTCCTTCTCTTTCTCTTTCTTCAGCCCTTCATCCTTTAGCCTCTTCCTCTTCAGTCCTTGCCTTCTCCTCCCTTAGCTTCTATGGCCTCCGCCCTCTTCTTCCTTGGCTTCTTCTTCTTTTCTGCAAGAGCAAAACCTACCCCTACCCGCCCACGATCTCTCTTCCTCTTTCTCTCTTAGGCTCGCTCTCTCAGAGCCGCTTCTCGGGTAATCGGGTCGGGTACGCACCCGGGACCAGGCCCACCGGCATGCGGTGGTGGGCGAGGAGTGCAGGTCGGGTATACGGGTTAAACCAGGTCTGCGAGGATCGGGTCATGGACGAGGCTGTGAGAGGGTGAGTGGGACCTCACCCCGTGGTCCAGAGGCAATAAGCCTGATTCACTTTTTCCTCTTATTCCGCTGCGCCCACTCAAGATCTTCCGAGGTGGGACTATCTTCCCACCTCCCTTCGCGTGCGTCTGCAGCAGGAGGCTTCCCTTGATTGCAGTTGCTACTAGGGTCATCAATGCCAATTGGTTGTCTGGAGTTGTGCACAGGAGGATTCCGGGCAACCTGGGGCTGTGCACTTGGAGCGGGGAGGCCTGGAGGAGGCTTGCAAGCAAGCTACTTACTTACATCAATGGTGGTAGACCTTCAACACCTATCAACACGAAAACGGCCTCGTGGTCTCGTCAGAAAGCTTCGCCGAGACATGGCGAACGTAGTGCAGGGGTCGGCTTGGAGTGGGGTGGCTGGAGTGTGCGTGCCTAGGGCACTCTGTGTGCGTGAGAGTGGGTGTGTTCAGAGGGTGTTTTGGGGACGTGGCACGGTGAGTGGAGTGAGGGTTTATTATCAGTGAGGTGATGCAGTGCTTATGGGGCGATTGGCGAGGCGGATGGAGGTGTGGAGCGGCGGGGACACCTCACCGAAGGTCTAGCCGGAGACGAAGAAGGTGATGGTGGTTGCGTGTGTCCAGGTGTGTTTTCAAGAAATAAAGAGGGAGAAATGATTAGAAAGGAGTGAAGACTTAACTGGGAGTAGACAGATGAAGAGGGAGGCACGGATGGCGGTCGGCTCCTATTGCCATCGTCGAAGATGAAACACTCGGTGGGGGGAGGGCGGCGATGATGAAGGGGTTGTAGAGGCGTCGGCGGGTGCAGCGTGACGCGAATGAACAGGAGGAAGAGAACCCTGCCACTGGTATTGTGGCTGGGCGACAAGGGCAAGAGAGGAAGGTCGCCGGAGCTTGCTGAGCCATTAGCCGGAGGAGGAAGAGACGAAATTGAGGGATTCTCTGGCCAATTTCAAGCATGGAGGATGCGGAGGGATTTAGGTGTGCTTTTATAGGCCCTAGAGGAAGGATTTGTGCTTGGAAGCCAAGCTTCCAAGCACGGCAGGTTCACCGGAGATGGAAGGTTGAAGGAAACCTGGATCTCTCATGCATTCGTATGAGAGATTGAGTACCAAATAGGGCCTCTGATTGTGTTCAAACTGGAGGAGATTTCTTAGGGAATCTTCCTTTCAATTTTGAAGGGGATTCTCTGAGAAATGAGAGAGATCTTGCCTTCGAAACTTCGTCGGAGTAGGATTCCTTCCGCTATAATGGTGGAGGGACCTAATTGCAAAGAATGAAGACAAAGATAGGGGGATTTCTGCAAAGGTTTTCAAAAGATAGGGGTAGAAATGTAATTGGACTGGACCTATTTGCAAAGTAGGTCAAGATGAATTTTCCTTAGGTCCAAATTTTGGTACAAACCTAATTTGGACCTAAGGAATCCAATGATGAATTTGGATTTTGGGTTTGACTACGTTTGACAGGGTAATTTACGTAAAAACCTAATTTAGGGTAAATATTTGTCTGAGACCCCAATTTAGGTCAAAATAGGTTCTAAGGGCCAAATTGAAGGTCCTAAACCCTAGATAATATTTTTATATTATTTTTAGAGGGTTTAGGTGAATTTTACCCTGACCAGAAACTTAATCAAGTGAATCTATTTTAGGGTTATAAGAAGCATTTAATTCCCAGAATTCACATGAACCCTTTTCTGTTTGAACCAACCCACTTTTTATCATATTAAGACCATTTGACCTGTGGTTATCCCATGAGAAAACCCATTGTTCTACTGCAATGGTAAAATTATAGTTTTACCCTTTGTTTCTTACTTTTCTCTCAAAACGGTTATTCCTTGAGTCAGGACCTCCAGTTGGTTATGTAGAAGCTTTTGGTCTCTTTTCTATGTCAAAATGAGCTAGTTAGGACTCATGATGGTGTTCCCATCAGCAAGCCTCCTCAGGTACTTATACATTGTACAGCCAGTATACAAAGTACTAGATAATTGACTTGCCTGATAGTTTGAAGGGGTAGGACCGCCATTTTTTCTTTGTCTTCTATGACGAGGGTCACGACGTCCCCTATACCTAGCAAGGACCATCTGATAAGGACCTACCACCTAGCCCTAATGAGCTTGATTCGGCTACTCAGGCAGATGCTAATAAGATTGTTAACTTCGGGCGATTACCTGCTCGAAGCTCAAGCAGGAAGACGTCCGAGAGACTTTGTTGTGAGTTGCAGATTCCTATCTCACACCATGTAAGTAGAGGGGAGGTGATAGCTTTAGAACATGTATCCTCCTCGCTCATTACTTGATGGCTTGACATTTCTGTTCTTTCTTTGCAGCCTTTGGTCGATTTGCTCAACCAGACACTCCTAGGCGTCAAGGTAGTGATTCCTCTCACCATCGGCCACACCACAAGGAGGAACGACCTGTGGAGCAGAGCAAGGGGAGCCCCCAAGAGGAAGGAGAGGGAGGGAAGCGAGGAGAAGGCGAAGACTCCTCTCAAGAGCTTGAAGAGGGGTTCAAGTAGTGTTCAGCTGATGCCATCCGCTCATGAGAGTTCGAGTGGGGCTGAGGCGAGGGAAGCCCCAGTGGATTCGCCAGTCCCCTCATGCTTGCCAAGACCGCTAGAACGATGTATAGTCCTCGATTCACCGCCCGCTACTTCAGTGAATATGGGTTAGGCGAGAGGAGCTAGTGCCTCCAGCACCCTGTCCGGATCAGCTGATTCCTTCTCCCAGCTGGCGTAGGAGGTGGCCGCCACCAGTGGCTTCTTTAGTGGGAGCGTTTTGTGTAGCCACACTATAAGTGAAGCTCGACAGGGGCAAGGATGTTGGTGGATCCTTCCGGCAGAGGGGGGCTTGGGCTAATTGGGTAGACGGTCAGATCTACTAAAGGATCTAGTTTGGAGGCTACTGGTGGAGGCCCATGCCCGACTGGGTGGTTCCTATTCAGGCGGGCACTTCAGGCGGGGGCCTTCAAGTGGAGAGGCAGGTGATCTGGCATTTGGAAGATGACGTATTTTGGGCTGCCTTTCAGCTGAGAGGCATGAATCTGAACCATGTGTTCTACTACAACCTTTAAGCAGTAAGCCTTCTCTTGCTTACCCTTTACTTATACTTTTGAGAGGAATTTTCTCCTTATATCCACCTATGGTTTTGAATAGGTGGAGCTACACGACAGTACCTTTGTCCCACTTGGTAGTGCTCCTGCAAATGTTGCTAGGCCTAGCGGCTCTTCCGGGGCAGCTGACATGGCTGCCAAGCGGGCCATGATAGCCAAGGCGGAGTAGTGCAATTTTTCCCGCCATCTAGAGGAGGCGATTGCCGCCCAAGAGAAGGTGAAGAAGACAGCGGAGGACGCCCTTCGTAAGCTCCACTCACAGCAATAGGTGGCCCGTCAAGTCTCCCAACTAGAGGAGGTGTTGAGGTAGGCCTGCCAGGGTTTGAGGCAAATTGCCACCCTTAGAGAGAAGATGGAGAAGAGTCTCATCAGAGCGCACAAGACTGAAGTTGTGGCTCTGCAAGACTTGTTCGAGCGCTTGCAGGCTTCTTGCACCAATGTCCTTTCCCTGAAGGAGGAGGAGTAAGAGCTGAAGGACGAGCGTTCTTTGGTCGTGGAGGGATATGAGATGGCCCTTCAAGAAGAGCATCTTCGCCTAGGCATGACCATTGACAAACTTGCTGAGGTGTCGGCGAGTGACGAGGCGCTGAGGGCCGACCTCGCCAAGACTCAACAGCTCGCGAAGGACAGGGGTAAGGCGATGCTTGACTTAAAGCATGTTGCCCAACCAGACCTTGATCCTGACACAGTGATTGGGTTCTTTGCTATTAACTCGTCAATGGAAGAGAACCAAGAGGCCATCTAGAGGGAGATGAGGAAGCACACCTTGGCGGCAGTACAAGCCCTTCTTAAGGGCAACACACCTTAGTTGAGGAGCTGTGTTGCTAGTCTATGGATCAATTTTTGTTCGAGTACGACCGTCAAAAAGCTGACAGTCATATTGTGGACAAGGATCCTATAAGACCACCTAAGAACCAACCAGAGCCCAAGAGTCAGCTGAGAATCCCAGCCCCTGAGGAGGAGGCGCCCAAGCCGAGTCCATCAGAAGCTATGGAATCGTCGATTCGATTGAGTAGGTCTCCTCGTGCCATCTCATCACCGCCAAAGATGCCTTAGAGCAGACATCTTTGAAGACTGGGAGTAAAGTCACTTAGTCTTCAAAGTGAGCTTGTTATCTTCCCTCCCCCCCTTTTTTTTATTTTTGCTGGGAACAATGGTTCCAGGGGATGTAATTGGAAGTATTTTCAATGAAATAAAAGCTTTCATTTCTATTACGTTTCCTTTACATACATGATACAAGCGTAAGTTACTCACATGACAAGTACAAGGGATTGCCTCGCCGCCTAGGGTTAGTAATTTGTAAAAGTCGCCCGAACTATTCTTACAAACTTTGTAAGGCCCTTCCCAATGAGCATCCAGTTTTCTGCCTGATTTTTTTTGCATGGAGACTTCTCTCTTCCATAGGACTAAGTCTCCTTCAGAGAATTCCCTTTTGCGAACCCACCTAGTGTAAGCAGCCACCATTGCTTCCTTATACTTAAGCGATGCTTCTGAAGCTTCATCCCTTATCTCGTCCACGAGGTCTAGGGCTACGCAGATCTGGTCGTCATTGGTGGTAGAGACGTAGAGTAGTGAGCTCTCATTTTAACTTTTCGAGCTATTCAAGCAGGCAGGCATTCTCATCCTCCATGGTACGATGCCACCTTTGTTATTCATCTTCAAGGCTCGATTGGTAGGGCTCCTCCAACGGGATTTTGCCAAACCCCTGGATCTATCTGATCTCTTGGAGTTTCTCGGCAACTGAAAGTTCTTCAGCCGTAAGTGCCACCAGCCTAGCCTAATACTGCTCCCCTCTCTCCTGGATCTACAGGAGAGGGTCCTACCCGAGGACTTCCAATAGTCGATCAGGGGCCCCTTGCTTCTCCTTGCTTGGCCCGATCAGCTGGGTGTGTTTCTTGGACACTAAGACACTTGATTCTACTTGGGCCTGCACTTTCTTGGGGTAGGCGTGGGAGGAGTTGCGAGTCGTAGGGGCCATTGAAAAGATTCAAAGGCTAGGAAATGTTATCAATTAATAATCGCTTCCCACAGACGATGACAATTGATCAGACCTCTTACGTGATTGGAGGGTCCGACTCAACAATTCAGAACGCAACAAGACAAGAGGGTTAGTAACCCAATTCCACCACGATGGGTGTACGTTTGGGGGAAGGGAAATGCTCCCAACTATTCACTAGTAAGTAGTGATAGTGCAATCTCTTTTTCTCTCTGATTGCCTGAGAGAGGGCCTCGAGGGCCTCTCTTAGCAATTTATAGTGCTAGGGGTTGGTCCTGTTGTAGGATCTTCTAACTAGATACGTCTGTTGTCAAGACATGTATGTTTTCAGGCTATCCATTGCAGCGACCATGCCATCATTTATTGTTGGTATGGCCATGTTGGACTTTTCCGCCATCTCCCTGTCACTGGTTGGTGCTAGGTTTTCTAGTGAGTCAAGTTTATCCAGACCTGCCTATATTCGAATCTTCTTGGGTGAAGGTGGGTCAGACCTACCTGCCTATTTCATTTTCGAATAGCCAAATCTCTTGTTGGACTTTTCGCAGAGTTTTAAATCCGAGGGTGTTTTTTGCCCCTCATAAGCCACCTACATAATTCAATGAAGAGCAATTAAGAATCGACAATGTATGTTATAGGTTAAACTTGAAAACACTCAGACGTATGTAATTAGTTTTTCACCCTCACGTAGTGCAAGTGATACGCACTAGTAAACTAAAAAGAAAACATAAGTGCAGGTAAAAGATGACAACTAGGAATAAAGTATGAACAATAAGAATTGGGACGTGAGTATGAAAATGTACGTTACAATGTGTTTTTGTAATGCACAGATTCTCACAATTAAAATACATCAGTTGAAAATGATAATATACTGATTAAAAATGAAAATATATTAGTTGAAAATAAAAATACCTTAATAAAAAATGATTTTTCACTTGTGAGGATCATTTCCAATAGTTGAAAATCAAAATATACTGATTAAAAATCAAAATCCACCAGTTAAAAATAAAAATACAACAAAAAATATTTTTTCACTTAAAATATAATTTTTCATTTATGGAAAATAATCTTTTACTTCGAAAGTGATATCTGACTCCTGCAAAATAATTTTCACTAATAAATAATCAAAACATATGCATTGAAAAATACGTTCCGGCGTATATTTGTGTAACTTTTTTTACCAAGAAATAATGGATTTGGATTTAAGATAGGATGGAGGAACATTAAAAGTAAATCTACTTCACACTAACTTTTCATATTAGAGTTTGTAGAATTTTATTTTGCTCCAGAACGAAACCCTTTCGCTTCCCCTTTCTGCGAGCAAGCGATAAAACCCTTGTTTGGCTTGGACCCTCGATCAATCACCACCAGCCAATAGGGGGTCTTCCTATCACGACCCGATCCCAGATCCCTATAGTACCCGAGACCGGCTCACCTCGACTAATCCCAAGACCCAGTCGTCCAACAAGAAATAACCAAATAACATTCATCAAACCACAATCACACAAGTACAATAGCTAAACAAGAAGAAATTGACAACAACAGGGGGGAAAGAACAGTAATACTACAATGTTACATGTCATAATACAGCCATCACAAAAGAATGAGTACATATAACGGAAACAAGGCTATAGCAACTCACTACTCCAAACAGTATAACTAAAACTAGGCTCGACTAGGCCCAGCGTCCTCAGCAGCCGGCAACTCGGGCTGCTCAAATCCCTGACCTGCACAAAGATATACATCTGTAGTCAGTTAACGCTGAGTAAAGTGGTGGCTAAGAAGTAACATGCATTTAACAAGTAGTTTAACATATAACTTTACGTTTCCAACTATCTTATACATGTTGGTGCATAGAAGTCTCTAATCAGGATTCATCACATTATTTAATCTTCTTGTTCCCTACAAGAACAATCTCGCTTGTAGTTTTCCCGTGATACAAGACGTGCACGTGGCACCCTCTTGGCCGAGAAAGTCCCCACCCGTGATAGTCCTACACTCGGTATACCACCTTGAGGTCACAGTCGCGACGTAGCGGTGACTATGGCACACGCGATAAACGCGCGGGTAGTTACCCCGCACTGGCACGTGGTCAGTCGTTTCCACTAGCGGGTATGCTCAAACGTATAGCGCGGACAGCACAGGGCTTTGCCCTCTCAAAACAAAACAGGGGTCTCGCCCCTTCAAAGTCCGCATACCCTCATCTGACTATCCCGGTTTACCCAGTAGGCCTAACCAGAGTCAGTGTAGGGTGGCTAGTCCTAGCCCCGAGCCCCCTTGGGCGCCTAGCTCTCCCCCTACACTAAGTAGCTCATTTTGGTACCACGTATGCAAGGGCCGACCAGAGTCGACGTAAAGTGGCCAAACCAACCTCAGGTCTCAACCCAAGGGCGGCAAGCTCCCCTCTACTACAAGGGATAGTTGCTCTCTTCAGTACCACGTACACGAAGGCCAACTCACTTCCCTTAACAGCTGCCCATGGGCGGCATATTCCAAAACTATCCGGTTCTCCGTACTATGGTATTCTTGTCTACATTTCCCCTAGGGTTCATACAAGAGCTTTTTCTACATCCAAGTTGGAATGTATGGAACAAACAGTTCAATTTCCATTTTTATCATAGCATGTAGTCCATTCCAGATAATACAGGCAGCTTTTGATTACTCAATCATTCACATGTATTTTCCTCTAGCCCTAGTGTTCATGCCATAACCTAGGGTTCAAGAATTTACTCTAGAGTATGCGTTTATTCCTTCCTAGGGTTCATCTCAAGTCCTAGGATTAACTACTTGCATGTATTAATTTAGAGATTTATGGTTATAACCACTCTACCAGGGTAACTGGGTGGAATGGGGGCTCGTATAGTAGCTCCCGACGTCTCCACAGGTCCCGTACACCCGACGGACTGGAAACCTAAAACATGGATCGATAGGCCAAAAAGGTTCACAATGATACAGACAAGGTATCATTACATAGAGAAACTCGTATGGAAAATAGAGACATTTTGTTTGCGGAAAACCGATAACACTAGGGCCTTGCATGAGCCCAAAAACACGTGGTCGGACAGAAATCAGACATCTGGGAAAAGGTCCCAGACGTCTTAAAACAGTTCGAAGGGATACCTCTCTCGGTGTTCCACTATCAGACATCTGGAACTCAGTGCCGATGTCCAAGGGTTCCGTTAGACATCTGGAGGTGCTCCCGGACATCTGAAATCGCCTCAGTCCGCCTTCCAACTTCTGACACATATGAGTACACCATCAGGACTTTGGCAGAGAAGAAAAATACGGAAAGTAGATCTCTACCAGACGTCTCACTCTACCTTCGAACATCCGATAAGACGTCTAAATGTCGCTCCGGACGTCTGATTCCGCGGAAAAATGACTTCCATGGAACCGCTCTGGCTTCCCTCGCCACAGGCGCTGTAGCAGAACAGTGCAGCACTCTCCGCTCGTTCTCGCTCTAGCTCCCTGCTCTCTCTCCCTCTCGCTCAGCTGTGGTGGTGTGAGACGGAGAGGAGGAGGAGAGGCATATGTATGAAGGGAGGAACGGTGTGGGGAGAGGGATGGCTGTCACAGGGAGTGGTGCGAGGTAAGGCCGTTTGCAGGGTGAGGCGTGAGGTGTGGGCGAAGAGAGTGGCGTGCGCACGATATGCGCTGGAAAGAAAAAGTCTTTTCAGACATCTGGCTCTTTCTCCAGACGTCTGGTGAACATCCCAGATATCTTAAAGGTCCGAGAGGTGACGGGTCATTTTACTTTTCCCCCTCCGTTCATCCCTCCTTTGAGCCTTTGTGTTCAATCGCACCCTTCCATCTCTCCATGTTGCGGTGCTGCCACCTCGTGCAACCTCTCCGACATCTTCGCCTTCCACCTCTTCTCAACTCAGCTCCCGCACTGGCAGGGGGCTCTAGTAGCCTCCCTTGTTTGCCGACAGGGGCCTCTCGTTAGCCTCGCTCTTCGATCCTACTTGTGGTGGTGGGATTTGGAGCTCTTCACTCCTCGTGGAGGTGGGAAGGGGGGGTTGAGGAGTTGTGATGAGGGTGCATAGGCGAGCTGCTTGGCCACCTTGTTCATCTCCGTAACCTTTTGTCAGGTCCACGATTGAGTCTGAAGTCCATACGATCGAGAATTACCAGATCTTCTTTGGCTATGGACTTTTCTTGTATCTCGTTGGCACGAATTACTAAGTTCCTCTTCAGTGATGCCATTGTCATCCTACGATGTGAAGCAAACGTGATTTGCAACGAATCAATTGGGTGGATGCTTTCTTTCATATTTATTTTCTTTTCTTATTTATTTTTGTTTTATTTTTTCTCCTAATGTTCTCTCATCTCTTATCGGACAAGGGGTAGCCCCCTTTGTCGCGACAGGAGGACGATTGTCTGTCTCTCTCACTCAGTACCCATGTAATCTTTTCGTTCCATTTCAATGAAAAATTATGTTGAAAAAAAATAAACTTCCCATATTAGAAAGACAGGATTTCTCCATTTTATACTCTTGGGTAACTTCTAAATAGACAATGATAGTACTAAAATTTTAATTGCAAAAATCAAATGGCCGTCAAAAAGTTTCCCCGATGAAAGAAACGAAATGTAGTCGTAAAAATAAGAATATACATAACCAACCACTAAACATTAAAAATTATCAACCAAATTTTACTTGATATATGTATACGTCGGGAGAGAATCTAATCTTGTATATTAAAATAATATATGAAATAGTGACCGGGAGAGTTTTTGAGTTACCCCTTTGAGTCTGTGTGTCCTCCATGTAGTTGTGGGATCTAATTTATAGAATATAAATTTTAATAATTATTATTTTAAAGATATATAATTACTAGAGTTATGAAAAGTAATGAAATATAATGTAGAGTTACAAAAAGAACTGAGCGTTGACTACTTGACTACCAATGAAATATAATCACTCAGTGGGTGTCTCTTCGAATTTCCATACAGACTAAATCTAAGTGGATCCCCTTAATTTAAACAAAAGTCATATAAATTTATTTTACAAGAATAATTTCTTTGCTCGTCACTATCTCATCAATGTTTCCTCAGAGATAACCACCAAAGTTCTAACATAAATGTTATGCTAAGGCATGTTTATACCTGCTTATTTTGGGCCTATGAAACCTAGCATATACCTCGCGACGTTAATAACGCATTTTGAATTTCGTAGACAACATAAAATTTCAAGTTAATTTTGTAGGCCATATAAATTACTCCAAAATATTAATCATCTCGTCCATACTTGCACCAAATTCTGTTGCAACTCTTGCCTGGTCAGATCAACAACCTGGCAAGTAAGAAGTGAAAATTATGAATTTAATTTAAGCTCCAGATGGCTTCAAAGGAGATGACCAGACAATGTATTTCATGAACGAAATGAAAGCATATCATGGTGTCCTCCGAATTGTCGGAAACAAAGGCCTTTATTCAGATGCCCTGAGAATGTGATGTGTGTGGCTTTCCCGACCCTACACGTATTAAAGAAGCACAAAGCGGAAGACTTTCTGTCACCTCTTTCTATCCTTCACTGACGGTCTTCAACCAGAAAAGAGAGACGAATTCTTAAGGGCAGACAACGGTTGGCATATTCTTATGTTCAGCGCGCTTGAAGGGTGTAATTGGGATTAGGAATAATATACATATATATATATATCGGAGATGATGTGAAAGGGCCCTTGCTTTGCTCGATATAAAGTTTAGATTAGATCGTATCTCAAAGGACATCCACAATTAATATGCCGAATCTAAGGTAACGTACGTACAGTCCTTTCCGTGCGTCATCCCCGCCAAAATGCTGATACTTGGTTTGGATTTCTGACTATAATTTTTGGATTCGGATATTGCCTTCGGGCAAACCAATGTTCGTAGAAACATGGAGATTTTCTCGTGTTCCAGTTGCGACAAATTGCATGTCTGTCCTCATCTATTTCGAACATCGACATGTTGTCGTTGATTTTTACGTTTTCATTTGAGAAAGATGAGAAATCGTCTCTAAAATAGAAGATCCAAACATCAACCACTAGTGTCTAAATGGATTCAAAATTTACGATCTTTGATGTTCGTAGAGGATTTGAGAAGGAAAAGTTTCTAATTAAGTTCAATTGTTAAAAACCTCGTAAAAGCTTAAGAATAAGCTTATAGAGATTTAATAAATAAAAGATATAAAATTTAATACCTAACTACTCAACCTGGCAAATAGTTTGATAGGGAAAGGGACAGCTTGACAAGAGCACTCCATTGCCCATCCACCTAACAAGCACATGTGGAAGGAGGTATGCCTAACTGAACAGAAACATTATTGGAAAGGCTCCAAATCCACCCAGCGGATTAGGTAGACCTTCTCTTGTTTTAGCCTCCTAAGGTCTTATTGGTTAGGTAAATCTCAAACTACTTGATCCCACATGTGAATCATCACTCCATTAAAAGAATAATAGATACGCCAATTTAAGGGCACTTTTCTATAATTATTTGGAAATGTAACCCACATGTCAGGCAATCGAAAATATTACCACAATCAACAATCGATTATGTGCGTCAATCTAGATGATCGACAATCTACAATGACCAACTATCGACAATCGAACATCTTACCTCTATTACCACAATCTAGATATCTTGCTTCAACAATATTACATGCATTGTGAGATGAATCACACATGAATATGCGATGATTCCTCTGTTAGGATACGCGTACATATAGAGATAGAGGGGGAAGAATCCTCAAATGCGAAGGCACGCACGCTTATAAAAATAGGGAGAGAAAAGTGATCTCTTATATTCTTATCTTACGTGATAAAAAGTTTGAGGGTTACTCTACTCTCTTTATTTTTTGTCTGAATTTTTATTGTAAATGAACCTTCTTTTTTTCTATTTTAAACCCAATATGGTCAAGGAAAAATACCTCCGATCAGTATAACTCCACCCGTAGATTCCCATCCATACCAGCAGCCTTGAGCCACTCATCATGATGTGGATTTTTCGAGGTCTTGAGACAAATGCTCCACGTGTAATTGGTGCTTGGCGATTACGTCTACGTCGAATAAATGTAAAAAGGTGTGAATAAGTAGGCAACTTGATGTTATTTGCGTCGATGCCATCTATTCAAAAAGGACCATAGACAACAATTCTGAATCTTAGGTGCAAATTGATGAATAATGTAAAATAGATTTCTTCGCTTAATGAACTTGGTCTTCAATTGGATACATGTGCTCAAATCATGAACCCTTGGAATGTAAAAGAAAGTGATAATTTTTCAGCCAACAATGAGCTTCCTTTAGACAACCAGTTACATATGAAATGAAATGAAGGATGAAATACAATAAATACGAAAAAACAAAAAAAAAAATAACCCATTGGGTAAAAGAATCACAACCTCAGCCACTTTATTAGTACTTGAAACACACATAAGAAGATAAAATGTTTGTCGAGAAATGCGAAAGCAATCTATTTCAGAGGAATCTACAGTTTTCTTGAAAAATCACTATGACTTTCGACGGCTTTGTCACAATATTAAATTTGAAAATTGTTAAATTCCACCCTCCTTCACAACAACCCCAATAATTTTTCTCCTTTTTACTTTTTAGGCCAGAGCCTAAGTTAAAGATCTTCCATGGGCTCGACCTACATAAGAGTATTTGCGATGTTCTGTGAGGTCCGTGGGCTTCCCTCACTTCTTCCATTTGGGTTGTTAAAGGAGACATAGGAAAAACAAGGATCAAAATACCTTCCTAAAGATTAATTTATTTGATAGATTATCCCTTCAAAATAAAAATAACATAATTTTGTTGTCAGGTTAACCTAAGATAATTTATCATAGGTTTAATATAAGATAAGTTATCTCATAAGTTAACACTCACCATCCCTCATCCAATAAAAATAAAGTTGTGATTATCTCACTATACAAATAGTCATAACTTAACATAACATGACCATCCTTATAACTTTGAAACAAAAATACAGCATATTCCTTCTAAAAATTTTTATTTCTCAAATTCTATCCCTAGTTTCAAACTATACCTAAAGTGTGTTTTGATATTTGCATATAAGGCAAAACAATGAGTATGACCCTTTAGGGCCAACCTAAGCCCAACCCAAATCTATTCCGACTCAAATCTAATCCAAAGTAAATGGGTGAGATCCATTTATTATTTAAGAAAAAAAGATAAAATATGAACTTTAATAAATAAAATTTTCAAAAATAATTTAAAATTTATATATAATTTAATTCTAATTGATATAAAAAAATTATATTATTTACTAAATTATCCCTAATATTTACTAATTTTAAATTTATATACATTACACACACACACATATATATATATATATATATGATTTAAATAGATCGGGCGTTATATCAAATTAGGTATGAAGTAACTTAGCTTTATTTTTGACTCATTTAATTAATTGATAAAAATCTTAATATCTTTTAAAGATTTAGGCCTGTGTCTAAGCTGAGCCTAGTGGATTGAGTCAGAGATGTTTTTTGATCGTAGAACAAGAAGGCAAATTATTAAAATGCTGCCGAGAAATTCAATACTTCCGCAAGGCAAAGTCTTGGATCGCTCTTTGACAATGATAGCAGATATCTTGGTTAGAGGACTCCTTCTATACGTTAGCATATTGGCGCCTGAGGCTTCAGCCAAAGACTTTGGTTGGTGTGGGCATTGTTTAGATTAACCTAAATAATCTTTCTAGACTATGGGAAAAGAATTTAGTTTGGATTTTTTCGGCTATAGGTCGGGACAAAATGTAAATTATAAAATTTATGCAAAATTTAAGTTAATTGATAAGTTAAAGATATGCAATTCAAATCACCAAACTAAATTTAATTTAGTGACTCATGAGTTACACTTACTCATTGGACTTAAATTTAAATGTATAAGTACATTAATTTATAAATAATATTAAAAATATTTAAAAAAAGATTTATTCTTATAATTATAAATAATATTCAATTTTTATAAAAAAAAAAGGTGAAGTGTTTAATTACTATTAAATTGTAAAATATTTTACCAAAAAAAATACTTTTCTTTTTTAACAAACATATATAAAATTTAAGTTTCACTAGACCAGATCTTACTTCAATCAATCCAAATTTATTATAATTTAATTATATCATAAGTGATCATTTTATCAATCTAAATTAAATATATTGTAAATCAAATGATCTACACAAACCACCCCTACTCAGATGACACGGTGCGGGAATGGACAGCACTTGGGGAGTATGTCCCATAACACGGTCCACCAGCGACGGTGATCCTACTCTATCCGTTCGAGGAATTCATCGCTCTCATCGTTCTAAATCAGACCCAAACTCATTTAACTCAGTGGGTCATGTCTATTTAATTTGTAAAATTTTAACTTAAATCTAACCGAAAGTAAATGAGTGAGACCCATTTATTATTTAAAAAATAAAGATAAAGTGTACACTTTAGTAAATAATAATCTTAAAAGTAATTTAAAAATTTTGTATAATTTAATTCTAATTGATACAAAAAAATTACATTATTTACTAAATCATCCCTAATATTTGCTACTTTTATATTTGAGTACATATCACACACATATATATAATATATTTATATTAATATATGGACCTTAAATGAGTTAGGCCTTATATCAAGTTAGGCTTGAACTAACTTAGGCCTTGATTTTGGCTCATTTAATTAATAGGAAAAAATTTTGACCTAAATTTGGCCTTTAAAGTTATCAACCTAGTCCTAAGCTGAGACTAGTGGATTGAGTCAAAGATCATTTCTTTTATGGTAGAATAAGAAGCCAAATTATTAAAATGCTGTCGAGAAATTCAATCCTTCTACATGGCAAAAGTCTTCAATCTTTCTTTGACAATGGTAACAGATATCTTGGTTAGAGGATTCTTTCTATACGTTAGCATAAGCCATAAGGTACGTGGCGCCTGGGCCATCAGCCAAGGGTCAGCAGCAGGAGGGCCCACAGGGCCAGCGGCTAAGACAACCAAGGGTCCAAGTTTTGTTTTCCCAAGTTTGCTATTTTGTTAAATTGATTTTTAGGAAAGTTATTTTAAAAGTTTATGTAATTTCTTTATGAGAGGGGGTGAGATTTGCAGGATAAAAGAAAAGTGCGGACACATAAAACCAATCTCACAGAAAGAGCAATCACACAAAGCACAAGTGATTTTTAGGTGGAAACCCAACCTGCGTAAAAACCACCACCTAGGTATCTCGACTTAGGATTTTCCGATCAACCTAATCGATCCAATCCACTAAACGAACTACTTAAAACGAGGGTAATTTAACCTTAATACAACCACGCTACTTTATACCTAAGGGTAGCATATCTCAAAATCACTCCTCTTCACGATGAGTATTTTGTCCCTCGATGGAGACAGGAATTCGCAAAGCAAATATCCAAACCAAAGAACAATAAAAGTAGAACAATCCTATAGAGCCACAAATGTTAAAACCTAGCTTCTATAGGAGTTAGAAAACTTTCCTTTGGTGGAAGTGCGTCGATGTGACAACACAGGTGCGTGAACCATGCGGCAGCACTTCGTCGCTCTCGTAATCGCGGAGGGAGAGCGGATGCGCAACTGAATTGAAGCTCTCTAAATGTGGAACGAATGCTTGGAGAGCTAGAGCTTCTTCTATTTCACTTGGACACAAAAGATATGGAAATGTTAATACTTAGTGTGTCTTTGCAAGGCAAAGGTACTCCTCTATTTATAGAGGGCCTAGGAAGGCTTTGGAAGGCTTCCATACCCGTTGGGGTTCATCCCAAGGTAAGGCAAGGTGCAATCAGAATCATTAATGATTCTGATAGGGTCATCAAACCTCTGAGACAAAGATCAGACGTCTGGAAGTCACACTTAAGACGTCTAGGAACTAAATCAAACGTCTAATTCTAGATGAGTTCCCTTACTAACTTTCATCAGACCTAAACAGGATTCTAGTGTAAATTAATTAGACGATATATAAGACGTCCGGCACTAAGTCTGGTCATCTGGAAACCTATTGTACTACGGGAATGAATTTCCCAAAGTCCAAACGGCTATATTAGTCTAGGAAAGTCATTTTGGGTCAGTGAAAGCAAAACGGTCACATATCAGACGTCTGGGGTCCTCTACGGACATCTGATAGAAGCCTAACGGTCGTTTTCCTCAACGTTTACTTGGTAGCCAATGTTCCACTAATTGAACGTTTGGCACAAACATTATACGTCTTCTAAGATGTCTGGACTAAGGTTTGGACGTCTGTTTTTAACAAATAGAACCTATAAAATTTGGCTTAGAAGATTGGACATCTGAGTCAACAGTCAGACATCTTAAAAGTCATTATCAAACGTCTAATATTCAATTTAGACGTTTGAAAAGGTTATCTAAAGCTTAACTTGGTTTTCTAAGTTCTCTAAGAAAAACTTAAGTATCTTAGGGTTGTACAAATATTCTTAGAACTACTTTGAGGGTACTTTCTTTAACATGCTACTAAGAAATAAAAAGACAAAAAATAAAGAGATACAAAGTACAAGAAAAGGCATCTATCCTATTCTTCTAATTTCACGCTTTCACTCCTCGCGAAGCTCTTTCTTCTCCGTCAAACTCCTCCAATCCGCCATGGATGCAAGCTCGAAGTCTGTCTAAACACGTCTCCATTTGCAATTAACTTGAAATCTAAGACTTCAAATACAAATGTTAAATAACACATGTTTTGTTATTATCAAAATAATCGATCATGGTGCTCTAGCACCAAAAGTTTATTTTTAGAATTTATCCTTTCTTAATTAGGAGTTGTGATTTGTGTCTTGTTTTGTGGGATATGTTTTCTCTATAAAAAAAAAATCTTCCTATTATAATTTCCTTAAGTTAACAATAATATTTCTTATTCCACAAACTCCTCTCTCTCTCTCTCACAGCATCACCGCCAGCCACCACCTTCACCGGCCTCACCACCCGCCGGTCACCATCACCAACCAACAATTGCTGGTACATCTTTCTCCCTAATTTTCACATGGATAGCCCATGTTGGGCTGTTTTACCACACTCCAAGGGAGCCTCTACACTCCACATGCGGAATTCTTGGCAGATATAAAGTTCAAGGATTTTTATGTAATTTACCCTTCTTGATTTCTAGCACGTATCAGGCTCCCCTATCCTTCATGCTTCTTATAAAAAGTAGGACCGTACTCCTTGATACTAAGTAGAATTATGATTGTACACTATGCAGAAACTAAACTTATAGCTTTGAGCTTCCTCAAGGTCAAGCAATGTTGTAATTGTAACTTGCAATGGAAGCAAAACTGGTGAATTTGAACTGGAACATTGACCTGAGATATTAACAATAGATGGGAGTTAATATATACATTATTTGATATATTTTTCACAAATTATCAAATCATGATCCCCTTCAAGTGAAGGGTCGAAAGACCATTCTCCATATAAGCATACCTTATGCTTTAGAGTTTCCAGTTGAACTGACAGTTCAGTTGCCAGACAGACCTACATATTGTTGGAGGATAAAGCTTACAGCCAGTGGAATGGTGATTCTCAAATGAATTGATGCCATCGTAGTTATCTTTCTACCGTTTACATTAGGTTTGGCAGGACTAACTTTCTTTATTTGTTGTAAATACTTTAGTGAAAACTAACATCTATCATTTTTATGTTATTTTTTCATATTTAATGTCAAATGGCATGTTTGAACCTTGGAGGGACAAGAACAACCTGTCAACAATAAATGAAAATGAATCTGCTTACTATTTCGACGTTATTAGGTGTAATTTTTTGGAATTAATGACCGGTGTATACATAGAAAATTCCTTATATATGCCAATGAAACCCATGATTACTTTATGAAAGCGCATCTTTCTGCTGCATATTTTTGTCTATTGTTCACGTGCATGTGTGTTGACAATAACAAATTTTCTTTTATTTAACATTGATTTCTGTGCCTTTCCACTGCCATCGAAACTAAAAACAATGAGGGAAAATAAACAGATTATTTTAGCAGGTTAAATAAGTTTTTAATTTTTTTGATATGTGGGCTTAGTTCGTTGTGAGCATCTTCTCTAACCGCGTCAAATTCCTGCAACTTCTTGCGAGTTCCAATAAGATACAAAATTTAAATTAAAGGCTGTTATTGCAATAGGATGATAATAAATTAAATATTGTAATTTTTTTTATTTTACATTTTAATCTAGATACTTGCGAGTATGTGTTAAGTTGGTCGTTAACATTTTGATGATTATCTTACATTAATTTGTGTCAAGAAACTAGGTTACGAAGGATCGGAATTGATGTGTAAAGAAATCTTGAAAAAAATAGCTTGATGATGTTAAACTTAGCTCATGAAGAAATTCACGTAGATTTATCGAAGAATATATCTTTTCTTAGTTTTTTTATTTACTTTTTGTATCATAGATTATACATTAAAGAGACCTAAAATATAGTGTTGGCAAGTACTTAGTTGGTGGTATACCTAAGGAATCAAAAATCTAACTTAAAAGCTTCCTAATTTAACTTATCCATCTCTAAACTGGTTCAAGAGTCAACTAATTTGCACCATTATGGCAAGTCAACCTACCGTTTTACCCATCAATTGACTATGTCATAGCCAACCAGCAAGGGTCATCCTCTCTCCTTATCATTGGCCCTCCAACGTTCCTCTGTCTTGGAAATTAAAGCTATTAATGACTCTAATCATTTCACCTAATCAGTCACTAACTAGTGGCCCTTTAATCCTAAGTCTAGAGATTTTTGTTCTAAGAGTTCTTGTATAAGGAGACATCTTGGTGTCGACTTGTCATTACTCTCCCAATCAACCATCAGTCATCTCGCGACTGAAGTCCTATATCCACCCTTTAAACCATTGTGGGGCATTGATTGAAAAGAGTTTTTGGTCGATCAGTTGCATTATAGCATGCCAACTCGGTGCCGATTGGTCAATACTATTTAATAGTCTGTCTTTCGATCTGATTTCTAAATGTTGCCTATCACCTAATTAAGACCACCAACGGCCATTTTAGGTCCTAAAGCCTGTCCTGAGTGTTTCTAATTGTTAGAAACACTTAGACACTTAGAAACACCAGCAGTGGCCTGAAAACATATCTAGGTGTGTGTATATATGTGCATATCTGCATCAGAAACACATGTATCTGGTTTGGACCATTTTGATTAAGCAATTCAACCAATCTTGAACAAGCTCTAGTGGCATTGAATTTTCCCTCCTTTTTTTCATGTATCTGTCATATCATACCTACAATGAAAGAAATTTTTCAATGTTTACTCTGGTAAATGGATGCAACGATAGAAATATGGAGTTCCAATAGAATAGAGGATGGGAGAAAGGAACTTGATCTCTGGCCTTGGATCGAGGGCATTTTGCTACCTTCTAAGATCTCATTCATTTTTGGTTTGTGAATCCCTTGAGGTTAATTTACGGTAAGTGTAAAGACCCGTTCTGTTATGAGCCTTTTAAGACATCTTGACCCCTTCCCAGATATCTGAAAATTTAAACTTTTCTACTCACGGTCGAGTCTGCGTGCTGGCTACGCGCAGACAGCCTTCCTCTCTTCTCTCTCTCTCTTCTTTTCTCCTTCACTGAACCCTAGCCGCTCTCTATATAAAAGCCCTCACCCCCCTTCCTCTCTTCTCCACTCCACCACCACCTTCCTTCTTCCTCTCCACTGCAGCGAGAGGGACGAGCGAGAGAGAGAGGGCGCTAGAGCGAGGAGCGAGGAGGAAAGGCAGCGTGAAGAGAGGAGGAGGAGCTTAAGTTCGCGAGTTCGTGGGAGCTCGCTGGAGGACGCACAACCGGAGCAATGCATGCGGGAGGTGGAGTGCATTAAGGGAGCCGTCCCCGACACCCTGCTGCAGCCAGAGCTGCAGACGAGGAGGAGCTGCGGCTGCGCGCGGCGAGAGGAGCAGGAGCTCGCTCTGGTTCTGGGTTTTTCCTAGAATCAGACGTCTGGCGTGCCGTCCAGACGACAGGTTGGACGTCTAGTGATGACACCGAACGTCTGAAAGAAAGGTTTCGCAAAGGTACGTTCCTCTTGCGGTTACGGCCATGCAGGCCGCACCGCAAAGCCAATCTGTATGGCTAAAGTGGGAGATTTGGTCTATCACGCGCAGGGACAGCTTTGAGAAGGTGCGAGGCACGTCCTCCCATGCAATTCGGACGTCTGGACAGCTTACCAGACGAACGAAAGCACTCCCAGACGACTGGAGAGGTCAGACGTCTGGAGTTGAGTCCAGATGGTCAAGGGGGGTTCTGGATGTTTGAAGTCAATGCAGGAACTTAAGGTGAGACCCTGGTGACTTTTAAGATGTGTGGACCTTATGTCAGACGTCTGATTTGGTTCTGCAGTCCTATTTTTGACCCGTTTAGGATTCGTTTGATGTCTGTTTTATGCAAACAAAGTATCTATGGTTTCCTTGTGAGTTCCTCTACATGTTAGAAAATCTTATATACTGTTCTGAATGTTCCATTGTGGTATGTTCTTTGGTATAGGACTTTGGCCTGTCGCATGTTCGGGGCTTGCAGATGCACGTGAGTTTGAAGGTGCGGCAAAGGTGAAGGGAGCTGAAGAAAGAGGAAGAGCAGCTGAAGGGAGGAGCAGCTGCAGAGAAAGAAAGAAAGAAGAAGAAGAGGTGCGGCAAAGAGAAGCAGGTTCAGCACTGTAGCAGGAGTCAGTTAAGGCGTCTGATTCAAGGAATCAGATGTCTGAGAGAGAAAAGACAGAGAAAAGAGAAGGAAGACAACATAGAGAAAAAGAAAGAGAGGAGAAGGGAGAAAAAGAATTTATTTCTTTTTATTTCTAGCATTTATCTTCCTTACATCAATTTTGAACATATTTGAGAATTGTGATATTTGGCTTCTAAATACCGAATTGCTCCCAGAGTTCGACTTCGGAATATTTTTTAATTTCAAGTAATAAATAAATAAAATGTGATAATCATTTTCGCGGTAATACTACAATGAACATATTTTTAAAACCCAACGAACGATGATCCATCACCAGGGTGCTGGGCCCAATCGAGCCCAATAGTAGTTTCCTATTTTTGTTGTACTCTCTATTCTACTAGTGAGTTTTAGACTGTTGTTATTGTTTGCGTTCTGTACTTTTGTTCTACTTTACTGTTATGGTGGTGATATGTACTGTTAGCAACTTTTACTTCTTTACTGCTTGTACTCTTTTACTGTTAGCTACTTTGCATAGTGAATGTGGTTTATTTTCCTACTTTTCGGTTATTTCTTGTTGGACAACTGGGTCTTGGGATTAGTCAAGTCAAGCCGGTGTCGTGTCCTGTAGGGATTCGGGAACTGGGTTGTAACAAGATGGTATCAGAGTAAGGTCGTCCTGAGAAATAAACCAACTAGCTTAAGAATAACCAATTCACGTGCATGTAACTAGAATAACCACCACAACGTACCGCTTGACATATGTTCTGAGTTCTTTCGCTGAAGTTCGTTAGAGCTATCTTCTTTTTGTTCTGTCTTCCGCGTCTCCTTGTAGGAGATGCCTCGCCGTGGGGTTCTTGAGGCGAGCCGCGGATGCGACCGTGGACGAAGTCAAAGGGGCGGACATGTCGGGCCCGAGGTGCCAGTTGACCTGCCACTTCTCCTGGGCGTTCAGGCCCAGGACCTCGCTCAGCTAATTCGAGACATAGTACGAGAGGAGCTCCACCCGCCTCCACGGGCGCCTCTCCCTTGGGACGTGGAGGGAGAGTCCTCTGTGGGGACGAGAGACCGACGCAGCGCTGGACGAGGGGGAGGGGGTGGTCCTCCACCGCCCCCACCACACTCTGACACTTCTGAGCATGAGCCCTTTTTGCTTGGAGGCGTGCCTGTTCCCCCACTGCAGCTGCACTACGAGCTTTTTGGACAGTTCCAGAAGCTGAAGCCCCCCTCCTTCAAGAAGGATGAGGACCCGTCTGAGGCAGAGTACTGGCTAGAGCAGATTGAGAAGGTGTTTGACACCTTTCGCCCCACTGTAGAGTGTCACATGGCCTTTGCCACGTACCAACTGGAGAGTGCGACACACAGGTAGTGGAGGGCAATCAGAGGCCAGGAGAGGGGAGAGCCGACGTGGGACTAGTTCGTGACCCTCTTCTGCGTGCAGTATTTTTCGCAGACTTGGCAGGACCAGAGGAGGCGAGAGTTTCACACTCTCCGCCAGGGGACGATGACTGTTAGCACGTACCGCACGCGCTTCCTGGAGTTGTCACGTTTTGCTGCGACAGCCGTAGCTACGGAGGAGAAGCGCCTGTGGAGGTTCACTGAGGGGCTCCAGCCTGCCATTCAGGGGTATGTCAAGCCCCTAAAGCTGCCCACCTTCTTGAGAGTGGTGGAGGCAGCTATGACGTACGAGGAGACCAACCTGGCCGCGTGAGACACCGACAGTGGATGGAAGAGGCCCTACCAGCCAGAATACTCACAGGGCCGATGAGAGAGGAGGCACACGACACCCCTGGGAGAACTGTCTCATTTTACGAGGTCGTCAGTGGCCTTTGGGGGCCCCTGATAGGGGTCAGCTGTCAACACTAGTCTCCCGCCCAGCCGTCAGCAGGGACCTACCGAGGGAGGAAGTCAAATCCCTCTCTACTACCAGTGTAGCCATCCTGGCTATATCAGGAGGGACTACCCGTCTAGGGCTGGAGCGCAGCAGATGCTCCTCGCACCAAGTGCTGGAGGCCGAGCAGGTGGTCGTGGTTCCCAGGCACGTGGGGGAGGACTGCAGTCATGGGGAAGGTACCAGCCAGTGGTTACTCGCCCGACATAGAGTGTGTCTGCTTCTTCTGCACCGAGCGCTGAGGGGCGTATCAACGCCCTGACACACAGAGACGCCAGGGCATCAGGTTCAGTGGTGGCAGGTATGGTTACAGTTTTCAGCAGATTAATTTACGTACTTTTTGATTTCAGCGCCACACACTCTTTTGTCGCTATGAGTTTTGTTGTCGGTTTGGGACAGGACTGCGTGTTGTTGGAGGATCCTTTTGTGATCAGAGGTTTGGGTGGTCAAATGTTTGTAGCTGAGGAGGTCTACACATACTGTGAGGTCAATATTGGTGGACATAGCCTCCCCGCTGACCTGATCTTGATACCGATAGAGGACTTTGGTGTGATTCTGGGATGAATTGGCTATCTACTTACCATGCCTTGGTGGACTATTTCGAGAGGAAGATCGTCTTCTCCATATCGGAGATGCCTTCCTTTGAATTTCTATGACAGCCGATGGACAGAGTTTTCAGGTGCATTTCTGCACTTCGGGCAGCGAGACTTTTGGGCCAGGGGTGTGAGGGCTTTCTAGCCTGTATGGTAGCGGAGCTCTGCCCCGTAGCAGACTTTCAGAGCATCCCGGTGATCAAAGAGTACCCTGATATATTTTCAGAGGAGCTGCCAAGACTACCGCCTGAACGTGAGAACGAGTTTGAGATTTCACTAGTACTGGGGACCAGCCCCATTTCTACAGCACCGTACCGTATGGCACCACTTGAGCTACGAGAGCTCAAGTCACAGCTGCAGGACCTGTTGGAGAAGGGCTTTGTGAGGCCCAGTGCATCCTCGCGGGAAGCCCCTGTGTTATTTGTGAAGAAGAAGGATGGTATCCTTCGCCTTTATGTTGACTACCGACAGCTAAATAGGGTCACCATCAAGAACAAGTATCCACTGCCGAGGATTGATGATCTGTTTGACCAGTTGCGAGGTGCAACTGTATTCTCCAAGATAAATCTGAGGTCAGGCTATCACCAATTGAGGATCAGGGAGACCGACGTCTCCAAGACAGCTTTTCGCACCCGGTACGAACACTACAAGTTTTTGGTCATGCCGTTTGGGCTGACCAACGCCCCTGTTGCCTTCATGGATTTGATGAACCGGGTGTTCCGACTGTATCTGGATCAGTTTTTGGTGGTATTTATTGATGACGTGCTCGTTTACTCGCTGGATCAGGCACAGCACGGACAGCACTTGCGGATGGTTCTGGACACTTTGAGACGACGCAGGCTATATGTCAAATACAACAAGTGCGAATTTTGGTTGAGGCAGGTAACCTGCTTGGGCCATGTGATTTTAGGAGATGGTTTAGCTATGGATCCAGCCAAGGTTGAGGCCGTACTCAGGTAGGAGAGGCCATGTACAGTGACAAAGATACGTAGCTTCTTGGAACTAGCAAGTTACTACCGGCGATTCATCAGGGGTTTCTCGCAGATTGCGCGTCGTATGACTCAGTTGACCTGGAAGGACATGCCCTTTGCTTAGAAAGATGCTTGTGAGGCGTGTTTTTAGGAGTTAAAGGAGAGACTGACTTCAGCTCCGGTGCTTACCATCCTAGATAGCAGTGGCGGTTTTGTGGTGTACACGGACGCTTCATTGCAGAGGTTAGGGGGTGTGCTCATGCAGCGGGGTCACGTTGTTGCTTACGCTTCGCGGCAACTGAAGCCCCATGAGCATAGTTATCCTATCCATGACTCAGGGCTGACAGCTATTGTCTTCGCGCTGAAGACATTGAGGCACTACCTTTTCGGTGTGACCTTTGAGATTTTCACGAATCATAAGAGCCTCAGGTACTTGTTTGATCAGAAAGAGCTTAACATGAGACAGAGACGTTGGTTAAAGCTCTTGAAAGACTATGACTGCAACATCTCCTACCATCCGGGGAAGGCCAACGTAGTGGCTGATGCCTTGAGCGAGAAGGCGCCCGCCCACTTGGCCAAGTTACAGGCACAGAGTTGGAGGCTTATGGAGGTGTTGGGCAGTTGGCGACTCTAAGAGTCACAGGGATATTGTGGGGCAGCGATGGTGACACGGCAAATGAGACCAGAGCTGATAGATCGCATCATCACAGGGCAGATGGCAGATTTGTACCTGCAGTCGTTGCGAGACAGAATGCTATCAGGGGACCTAGGAGACTTCTCTTTGACAGACGAGGTGCTGCGCATGAGGGGTCATTTGTGCGTTCCCAGGGGCGAGGAGTTGTTGAGAGAGCTCCTGACTGAGGTGCACGGGTCCAGGTTCACCATACATCCCGGGAACACGAAGATGTATCATGATCTGAGACGTGACTTTTGGTAGAGAGGGATGAAGCGGGATGTAGGTGAATTCGTACAGTAGTGTTTGGTGTTCCAGCAGGTGAAGGCCGAGCATCAGAGGCCTGCAAGGCCATTGCAGCCACTTCCTATGCTAGAGTGGAAATGGGAGAGCATCACCATGGACTTTGTGGTGGGCTTATTCGTTACCCAGCGAGGACACGACATAGTCTGGGTGATAGTAGACAGATTGACGAAGATGACACGTTTCTTGTCGATCTGAGTCACTTTGGGACCAGCGCAGTTGGCAGAGAGGTATATTCATGATGTGGTACGTCTGCACGAAGTTCCGCAAGAGATTGTATCCGACTGGAATACCCATTTTACTTCCCAGTTTTGGGTCGAGTTTCAGTAGGCTTTGGGGACACGATTGAGGTTCAGCACGGTGAACCACCCCCAGACAGACGGACAGTCAGAGCACACTATACAAACACTTGAGGACCTTTTGCATGATTGTGTACTAGACTGGAGGGGCTCTTGGGAGGAGCACTTACCCCTGGTAGAGTTTGCATATGATAATAGCTATCACTCGAGTATCGGCATGGCACGTTATGAGGCTTTGTACAAATGGAGGTGTACTGCACCCTTGAGTTGGGTTGAGGTGGGGACCAAGTGGGAGGTTGGCCCCAGGCTGATCCGGCAGAGTTAGGAGGTGATAGAACAGATTCACAGACGACTTCGCACTGTCAGGAGCAGACAGAAGAGTTATGCCAATCGGAAGCGCAAAGAGGTGCAGTTCAAGGTTGGGGATCACGTCTTTCTTCGCATTTCGCCCATGAAGAGCTTACAGCGTTTTGGGGTGAAAGGGAAGCTGGCGTCGAGGTTTGTGGGGCCCTTTGAGGTCCTAGAGCGGGTAGGACCTGTTGCTTACCGGCTTACGCTTCCTCCCCAGCTTTCTGGTGTGCACGACGTGTTCCACGTGTCCAACTTCAGGAAATACGTCACCGATCCTAGTCACGTTCTGAGCCACGAGAGTGTTGAGGTGGGTGACGACCTGACCTACCCCGAGAGACCAGTGCAGATACTAGACAGAGCTGTCTGGAGTTTGAGACAGAAGCGGGTACCCCTTGTGAAGGTCTTGTGGAGGAGCCAGCGGTACGAGGAGGCTACCTGGGAGCCTGAGGCAGCGATGCGAGAGCGATACCCGAAGCTTTTTGAGGGTACATCTTTTCGGATCAGCTTCGCTCCTCTTTAAGTTTGTTATGCGTGTATATTTCCTTTTCTGCACCCTAGCTAGCTCAAGTTTCAGGAGCGAAACTTCCTTTAAGTTTATTATGATGTAAAGACCCATTCTGTTCTAAGCCTTATAAGACGTCTGGACTGTCAGTCAGACGTCTGGACCCCTTCCCGGCGTCTGAAAATTTAAAATGTTGTACGCACGGTCGGGTCTGCGTGCAAACAACCTTCCTCTCTTCTCTCTCTCTTCTTTTCTCCTTCACCGAACCCTAGCCGCTCACTATATAAGAGCCCTCACCCCCCTTCCTCTCTTCTCCACTCCACCACCACCTTCCTTCTCTCCACTGTAGCGAGAGGGACGAGCAAGAGAGAGGTCACGAGAGTGAGGAGCGAGGAGGAGAGGCGGCATGAAGAGAGGAGGAGAAGCTTGAGCTCGCAAGTTTGTGGGAGCTCACTAGAGGACGACGATCGGAACGACGTGTGCAGGAGGAGGAGTGCGTCAAGGGATCCGTCCCCAACACCATGCTGCAGCCGGAGCTGCAGCTACGCGTGGCGAGAGGAGTGGGAGCTCGCTCTGGTTCTGGGTTTTTCCCAGAATTAGACGTCTAGCGTGTCGTCTAGACGACAGGTTGGATGTCTGGTGACGACACTGGACATCTGAAAGCAAGGTTTCGCGAAGATATGTTCCTCTTGCGGTTACGGCCATACAGGCCGCACTGCAGAGCCAATCTGTGGCTAAAAGTGGGAGATTTGGTCTTTTGCGCACAAGGACATCTTTGGGAAGGTGCGAGGCATGCCCTCCCACGAGTTTCGGACGTCTGGATAGCTTACCAGACGACCAGAAGCACTCCCAGAAGACTAGAGGAGAGGTCGGACGTCTGGAGCTAAGTCCAGATGGTCAAGTGGGGGTTCTATATGTCTGATGTCGACGAAGGAACTTGAGGTGAGACCCTGGTGACTTTTAAGACGTCTGGACCTTGTGCTAGACGTCTGATTTGATTCTGCAGTCCTATTTTTGACCCGTTTAGGGTTCGTTTGAGGTCCGTTTTATGCAAACAAAGTATCTATGGTTTCCTTGTGAGTTCCTCTACATGTTAGAAAACCTTATATACTGTTCTGAATGTTCCATTGTGGTATGTTCCTTGGTATAAGACTTTGATCTATTACGTGTTTGGGGCTTGCAGAGACACGTGAGTCTGCCGTTCGAGCCCCCAGTACTTCCGGATTGTCTGGTAGAGTGGTTTCCCCCCTGTTTTAATTATAAAACATGAATGCATATGTGAGATTAACTAGAAACCTATGATATAGCATGAATCCTAGGATGAGAAACTGTTGCACTGTTTGTATGCATGTTTGTGATTGCAGTCATAAATGAATGAGTAGAATTGTAAACAATTATCTGTTAATAAATACGAGCTGCCTGTTGGAATATGAAATGCATGTGTTAGTTAAACAGTTACATGTGATATCACTTGTTGCATATGTTAATTGTGAAAATACGAGCTGCATGTGTAAATACGAGAATGGAAATGTGAATGATGAAACCTAGTATGGGATAACATGGTGAATATGAGCATGAACCCTACAGGGAATTAGGAGTAGAGCTCCTGTGGATGGATGGAGAGGATCTAGAAATGTGAGTGGGAAGTGTGCTGGCCCTTAAGTACGTAGTACCAAGGAAAGCGACTGTCCCTTTTTTAGTGTAGAGCGGAGCTAGCCACCCTTAGGTTAGGACCCGGGGTTAGGATTGGCCATTCTATACCGACTTCTGTTGGCCCTCACGTATACTGTACCGGGGAGAGCTACTAGTATAGGGAGAGAGCTAGCCACCCCACGGGGCCCGGGGTTCAGCTAGCTACCCTACACCGACTTGTTAGGCCCGCTGGGCAAACAGGGGTAGTCAGACGAGGGTGTGTGGACAGTGGAGGGGCGAGACCCCTGTTTGGTTCTGAGGGGCGAGAACCCTGTTACTGAGGGGGCTAGGTCCTATACTATTCCGTGCTGTACTTTAGGTTTGGGCACTAGCGGAAATGATTGACCGCGTGCCAGTGCGAGGTAGCTACCCGTACGTTTATCGCGCGTGCCGTAGTCACCGCTACATCTAGACAGTGACCTCGGGGTGGTTGACTGGGTGTAGGATTACCACGGGGGACTCTCCCGGCCAGGAGAGCACCATGTGTGCCTTCTACCCTTGGAAAAGACTGCAATTAAGATCATTCTCACGAGGAACATGCGAGATCAAGAAAGAGATCTGAAAGTAAACCAATGGGTGAAAAAGAATGACTTGTAAAATAAAATAATTGGAAAAGATAAATTTACCTGTTAGTCTTTACTGCTTTAGTTAGTTGGTTACCACTCTACTCAGCATTCGCTGACTCCGTTTTACTCGTAACCCTTTACAGGTCTAGGAGTTGAGCAGCCCGAGTCACCGGCTGTAAAGGGTACTGGGCCTAGTCGAGCCCAGAAGTAGTTTCCTATTTTTGTTGTACTCTCTATTCTACTAGTGAGTTTTAGACTGTTGTTATTATTTCCGTTCTGTACTTTTGTTATACTTTACTGTTGTGGTGGTGATATGTACTGTTAGCAGCTTTTACTTCTTTACTACTTGTACTCTTTTACTGTTAGTTACTTTGTATAGTGAATGTGGTTTATTTTCCTTCTTTTTGGTTATTTCTTGTTGGACGATTGGATCTTGGGACTAGTCCAGTCAAGCCAGTCTCGTGTCTTATAGGGATTCGAGAACCGAGTCATAACAATAAGATTTAACTAACTTTGGTTAGTTTCTTTGCAACAGGAGATAAACTCTATTTGTATTTACTTGATAACATAAGTTAACATTTGTTTGTGTCTACTGATGTGAAATAAGAATGTTTATTTGGATATTAGGTTTAAAATGTACAATGAGATTGAAAAAAATTAGTTTGTGTTTGACTTTTAGGTGATAGATAGATCAGTGGATTTTTTTTATTTATATTAAAAAATTATTTAAAACTATAAAAAAGAGAAGAAATAAAATAAAGACTACTTATAAATTAACTAAAATGTTTATCTCAACACGAGTCGAGGAAACAAGGGCGAGGGTTAGTAAAGTAAAATGAAGTAAGAGTACTCATCCCCCGTAAGCACGAACAACCTTCGAAAATAAGAGTTATGTCCCCCGTTACCAACGCGTTCACCACGGAGAACTCCCAACCCCACGGAGAGCTCCTCTCCAACCCAACACCCTCGACGGCGACGGCACCCACCATGGAAACAGGAGAAGCAGCAGCACCAGCCGCCATCGAAGACGAAGGTATGTGTCCCATCCCAATTATTCTTCTTCTTCCCCCCATTGCAAATCCCCAACCCAACCCAAACCCTCTGCCTCCTCCCTATCGTGTTTCCCAGTGTCCTTCCTCTCAGATACCTCGGCGAAGGTGTACGTGGCGGGCCACCTGGGCCTGGTGGGCTCCGCGGTCGTCCGCCGCCTTCGCTCCCTGGGCTTCACCAATCTCCTCCTCCGCTCCCGCTCCGAGCTCGACCTCTCCCGCCAGTCCGACGTCGAGTCCTTCCTCTCCCTCGAGCTTCCCCGCTACGTCGTCGTCTGCGCCGCGAAGGTCGGCGGCATCCACGCCAACTCCACCTTCCCGGCCGACTTCATCTCCGTCAACCTCCAGATCCAGACCAACCTCATCGACGCCTCCTTCCGCTGCGGCTCCGTCCGCAAGCTCCTCTTCCTCGGCTCCTCCTGCATCTACCCCAAGCACTCCCCGCAGCCCATCCCCGAGTCCGCCCTCCTCACCTCCCCTCTCGAGCCCACTAACCAGTGGTACGCCGTCGCCAAGATCGCCGGCATCAAGATGTGCCAGGCCTACAAGATCCAGCACGCCTTCGACGCCATCTCCGCCATGCCCACCAACCTCTACGGCCCCAACGACAACTTCCACCCGGAGAACTCTCACGTCCTCCCGGCCCTCCTCAGGCGCTTCCACGAGGCCAAGGCCGCCGGCGCCGACCGGGTCGTCGTCTGGGGGACGGGCTCCCCTCTCAGGGAGTTCCTCCACGTCGACGACCTCGCCGACGCCGTCGTCTTCCTCATGGACACCTACAGCGGCCTGGAGCACGTCAACGTGGGCAGCGGGGAGGAGGTTAGCATAAGGGACCTCGCCGAGTTGGTCAAAGAGGTGGTCGGCTTCCAGGGGGTGCTCGCTTGGGACCCGACGAAGCCTGACGGCACCCCCAGGAAGCTCATGGACTCCTCCAAGCTCGCCGCCCTCGGCTGGCGCCCGAGGATCCCCCTCCGCGAGGGCCTCGCCAGCACCTACCGCTGGTACCTCGACAACGTCGTCCACCAGCAGCAGCAGCATTGATGATGATGATGATGAGGATGAAGATCCTGTTGGCGGCGATTCCCGCGAACATGGTTGCTAATTTATTGTTGTTCATTGATGCTGCTGCCTGCTGATGAGTTGCTTTGCTCTCTCTGCTTGATATTTGTTGCAGGGCCTTGTGGATGGATCATCGAGCTCGTCTGCAGGATTGTAAGGTATGAGCATCATGGGGATGGTCCTTCTGTTTCCATGATCTTGTAGTATTTGTTATTGACGTTGGCTGATACCTTGTGGATTTCCTGTGCCTTGGATTGAATGAGGCAACCGTTATATATGTATGTTGTTTGATAACAGAAAATAATGTGGCATTTTGAATGGTTGGTTTCTCTAGGGCAATAGATACTTGCAACTAGTAAATGGACCTGTGTTAGCATCATGTGCCTTTCAACTGCAAACATCCCGTGTCATTTTGGCATGCATTCCTTCTTTTCTTTCTTTTTCAGGACGTTCCAACTGGTGGTTGTCTTTGCCATGGATGCACCTGTTGGAGTTTCATGCATCAGTTTGGATGATAGAACACTGCAGCCATCGAGATATCTGTTGTTCCTTAACATTTTGCTGTTCTACCAATGGTGTTGGAGATCTTATTATGCAAGTGACAAGGTGAGGTGTTAATAAACTCGATAAAAGGGACTCTTGCTTTCCTTTTGGTGTTTGTCTATTTCCGCAGCTAATTCCTGTTGGTCTCATAACTGTTCACACATTTGTGCTTTCTGTTTTTTCGGTGTACCTTGTAGATAGGGATAGGATGTCCGATTAGAATGCTTCTCAACAAACACCCATGGAACTGCTTGATTTCTGAAGTAAGATGCATTTCAGAAACGTACAACTAGATTGTGACCCCCAGATGAACATCGAATCTAAGTTGGCCCTACTGCATCTTGTGGAGGAGTGAAGGGTGAAGGATAGACTTGACTCTGGGAGCTACATGTAAGTTATACCTTGATCGCTGTTTGATTAGTTTGCAGTTATAGTGGGTTGAGCTTGCTGCTGCAAAGATGGACATCATGGGCCTCCCGCTTTACAAGCCATAGCTCTAGATCATCTTGTGCATCTTTTCTTATTCCTCATGGAAATTGATTAAGTAGATTTAAGTCGGGAAGGTGGCAAGTGCCTTTGGCGGTGATGACCCGGAATTCAATATGCAGAACAACAAGGGATGAGCTATCCTCATGATCATCTTGGGATGCAGAAGCATAGAAAACAAGAAGTTTACAGGAAAGCAGATTATTCCTTACCAAGGGGGTGTGGGTGTTAGAGGATATTCATCACTTAAGCTGGTAATACCTTTTCGTCAATCACATCCAGGAGCCAAGTACGACCTTTATTTTTCCAATTAAAAAACAGAGAGGATGATAGCCTCAATTGTTGGGAGCAATGGGGCTCATACTTGGGTGGCTTGAATAATGTTTTCTCATCTTCAACTTATGAGGGAAATCTGATCTACTTGGATTAGTTGTCAATTTGATTTTTATCACTACCTAATTTTGGAGTATTCCAGCATCTAAATGGTCCCTTTTGTTGTACTTCTTATGTCCAACTTCTCATCAGTTAATTACAACATCCTCATCTTCTTTACATGGTTCAGATTAGTTGTCTATTTGATTTTTATCACTACCTAATTTTGGAGTATTCCAACATCTAAATGGTCCCTTTTGCTGTACTTATGTCCAACTTCTCATCTTTGCATTACAACATCCTCATCTTCTTTACATGGTTCAGAACTAGACTATGTGACCTATATCATCTATGGTTCATGCATTGATCTCTAATCATCCCATAGCAGTTGCTACTTGTGTCAACTATTGCATCTGGAAGCTTGTTTAGACACTCCTACCATAACATCTCAGTCATGTTGCTTTGGCCATTATTATTTTCCACCATGCCCCATGACATGTACACAACCATAGATCTCGGGCCATCTTTGGCCAAGTAAATGGCTGGAGACACCTGGATCACGGTTGACACTCTTTGCACTTTGGAAGTTTACCATGAAGAAATCTTCACTTGCTCCTACGTTACCATTATCTTAATGATCATCCCTCATTTGCTTCTACTATTCACGGTCAATTGAAATTTTGGCACCATATGACAAACTTGACACCATCTACAAATACTCCTAATACCATTTTGCCTTTTCCCTACCTCAATCCACCTTGAATGCGACTTGAAAGTGGACGAGGGAAATTATTCTTCTTCTTAATTTATCTTATATTTGATGTTGTGTCAGATTTGTTATTTCTTCTTTGATTGGGATGGTGGTGTATGGCATAATTGGAGTCATCTGTAGCGAGAGCTGTAACTTGTTCTTGGTAACATTGTAAGTCGTTTGCTTTACGCATGATGTGGAATTGATTCTTTTAGCGACGGTAGTAGGACATTGGAAACTTCATTGACCACTCAACTCCCCATTTGAACTTTTGTGTATAAAAAACTGCCTAGCAGGGAGTGATTTTGAAGGATTGTAAATTATGTAGGTAGGATTGTGAGGTTATCTCAGGATTGTGATTATTTTGTATTTGTTTATACTTTTAGGTCAAACCAAGGGATCGGAGGAATTAATTCTCCGTTTAATTAGTTAGAATATTTGTTGATAGGATAGTGTGGAGAAGGCTCAATCCTGAGAGGGATGAAATGAAGGGATTGCACAATCCTACTCCTCCCCCTTGATTGGACAATCCTGGGTTAGTTGGCTCAATCCCGGAATGGCCCACTCCTGGGATTGTGGAAGCCAAACGCGGGACATGGAGCCTAATCCCGTGAAACAAACTGAACCTAAGGTGGTGGTGAACCAACCTACATAAGCCCACCATTAAAGTGAAGGCTTCGCACTGGACTTGGACTAGCGAATCACGTACTGAGGACATTTTAGTTTGAGCAAAGTATCTGCAGTTTATAGGAATACGGCAGATTATGCTACATCATTTTGTTATAGCATAATCTCAGGTGTCTCCCGATGTATACCAGGTCTTTGATCCTGTGGTAAAAAGTGTGTTACAAAGAAAACCCAATTTGGTAGTCCTGCGATTGAATGATCTGATAGAAGTTGGGTTTGGAATCTGTGGTGCCCATCCGAGAGCAGTGCCATTGTAGGACACTGGAGGGAATGCTTAGGGGTTAATTTTTCAAACGCCAGGATTATCTTCTTTCTTTTCTCAAGCCAAATAAAAGGATAATTAGGATTCTAATTACATTAGTGAAAGTTTATTTGTCTCTTTTTCTTTCCATTAGAATAAGATGGACTTTACCAAGGATGATAATAGACTAATTATTAAATCCTGGATGGACTTTTTCTTTAATCTGTTTCTTTAGATAATCAATTATTGGCAGCCTTTTTACAACTTGTTTCCCTCTAAATAAGAGAATACAATAAGGATATTCAAATTCGTGAGAATCAATCTAAATCAAGAGAAAAATAAAAACGTCAAACTTCTTATTTATATATGATATGTTCCTTATGATAACTGAATTGATGAACTATGGTATAAATGATATTGGTCGAAGTTTCAAGACATTTTCCATCTTACATCAGATCATTTTTTAAACAATCAGATGAATTACTTGTTGATTTACGTGTGGTCCTATCCAAAATTCTGATTGAGTCTAAAGACTCTCTTACAAGAAAGTGCAAAAACCTTCGTCTAAAAACCTGGTGAGGAAGTGAAGAAAGCTCGGGAACCCTCAAGCCTATCTGGTATTCTCGTTTTTTCTACACCATTCTGACCTCCACGATCGTCCATCTTAAAATGAACAAGGAAAAGTGAACAAAAAACATAATTGAAATATGTTGGATGGGTCAAAACTAATACAAGATGAAGTTGTAACTTGCAACCATTGCTGTAGCAGGTGCTGCCACTAGCATAGCAATGATCCTCAGTAAATCGATTCATTTTGTAGCCGGAAATCCTTCGCTGGCTAAGTAATTATTTGGGTATGCAATTTTGAACGTCTAATCAAAGCCATTAATAAAAATGGGAGCAAGCAAATTGAAGTAACTGCGTCCAATTCTTCCAAATTGCAACTTTAACTAGAAAGATGAATAGGTCCAAACTGTTGTTCAGCTTAGGTCAATTGTACGGGTAAATGCTACAATTCGAATTATCATGTCAACATCAAGATGGTTATTTCCCACTGCATAAGATTTTGATTCATATGGCACAAAAACATTTCCAGACCTCAATCTCAATTGAACTGCATCTGAAAGCAACCATGCTTTTGCAGCAATTCAAATTGCAACTGGAACATTGTTCCACCATTCCACCCACATTCCCATCCTACCGTCTTCGAAGTTAATACTCTTTTATTGTATTCAATCAATATCATTTGTTACGTTAAGTACTTTTATCTAAGATCAATTCTAAATAACTATTGAACAGTAAATAATTGTTTGTTTTATTTACAACTTTGTTAGTGCTCTACTTGTTTTAGTAAATTACTTGACTTTTTCACCATTAAATTTTCTAGTTAAAGAATGACCAAACCAGCTCACCGCGAACCAAATTGATTGTAACTGTTTTTCACACTGAATCGAAAACTCAGTTAACCATTGAGAACTGCTTTGATTCTGGTTTAGGGTCTGGATCAACAAACAGGAAAAACTGGTTTCGAACACCGAGAGAGAGAGAGAGCGAGAGAGAGAGAGAGAGAGAGAGAGAGAGAGAGAGAGAGACTCGCAAGGTGGGGGGACATGAGGGAGAGAGATATGGGCAGAGTAAAGAAGTGCGAGGGAGAGAGATCTGGGCAGAGTGCGAGAAGGTGAGGGATGTGTTGGTGTAAAATGAAACTGCATGTCAGCGTAGAAAGAGTCGGAGACATGCACCAGTTTTAGGAATATGTCGTAGATTTTCGCCACAGACATGTTGAGACATAGCTACAACTTATAAACTAACATATGGACGAAGACAACATGACAAGTTCTTCTCATCACATATAACAAATTAAGCTCCTCTCCGACTTGCATTAACTCGTCTGTGAGATCTTCATCGATGAAATGGGGACCTCGTCATCACAGTAAAAGGCAGATTATTTGGGAGCAAAGAACAGAAAGAGAAAATCACAAAGGTAAAGGCCTTGACATCATCAACAATCATGCTCTACTAATCAGGATTTGAAATGACATGCCAGAGACATCATATATATTCTCGTGTCTATCTGTAATCTCTTGTCCCTGGATCACATTTTTATGGATAGCATTTTTTTTCCTGCTCTCATTACAAGCAAATGCAACACCTCAACCTTCCTGTACTCAGCTATGACTAGTTGATGCATTCCGTGCTCCTCAATCTCTGCCATTCCCAGAGGACGAGTGCCCACCCATGTCAAGACTCTCCACAGCCTCCCAAGCTCCCAAGTGCCTTCTATCCTGCTCAGCTTTCAACCTTTCCTTGAATGCTCTAATTAAGAACGGTCCGAAGCCCCAAAAGCTGCTTTACCATCTCTCCACGGAGACCACCCTCCACCATTCCTTTACCCATCTCCTTAAACCCCGATTCTTACAACCACGACCTTTCAATATTAATTGAAATAATTAGGAAGCTCGTGGTAGGCTTTCATTAGACCGACCTTCAAAGGAGTGTAAGATCCTAGAACAACCTGTGAGTAGCCTCTACACCTGCCAAGGGGAAGATCTCCATACACTACATTAAGCAAGGAAAGTGGTCAATCATGGATCTATAGTTTGAGCTGGTTGTTCTCTTCCAGGAGTATTGACGAGTCATGCCACCCACTTCCAGCGGCTCCATCTGATCAGAGTTGAAATTCCAAAACTCAATCCGAGCGGATATTCAGAGTACTTCTCCCAAAATCAGATATACCCTCCAGATGCAATGGGTATGCTTAAATATCTGCCAATCGGCCACGGGATACCTGGAACATCACTCCTGCTAGCACGTAGGTCTTCCAAAGTTCTTGCAGATCAGCGGAGCAGGATACATACACACAGGTACTCGGCAGCTCAATGCCATCCTATCTACTACAGAAAGCGTATGTGAAATACTAACAAAAGGCTGTTTTATTTTAAAAGGGTAAGGGTTGGGTGAATCTCCTGTGGTGCAGGTCCTGTATATTTTATTGTCTCAACCAATGAAACGAGATGGATGCTATAATAGAAACAATCCATGCTTTACTTCAGCCAGGGAAAGAAACACCATGAGAGTCACATGTCTACGAGATGAAGCTCAAAATATTTAGCTTTTTGTTCCATGAATGAAATGACCACTGGCTTTGACGACGCCTGCAAGATAGAAAAGAATGGGATTGGATACTTCAAGCAACAGCTCTTAACAAATATAAACACCAAAACCATTAAGTACGCTCGACAATCGACAGGTAGAAAATCATTGAACACAACATCAATGGTGGTGCAAAGAACCAATTTAAGTCCAAAAGCTACCAACTCCAGGGGGTTAAAATATAAAAACATAAGAAAAGCATTTGCACTTCAGATGTCAAAACCCAATTCACACATTAACGAAAACGTTATTTAAAAGAAAAAAGAGGATGGCTCCAGCATATCGTCTTACATGCAAATGTTAATCCTACAAAATGAAACACAAATATAAGGATCTGTTTTGCATGTCAGGCAATCTCTTCCTACAAGGTTTCTTTTAGCAGATATCCAAAAAGATTTGTCAATTGCCAGTCAACTCACGACATTTACAAAGTGTGTATCAATCTTCAAACATTATCAGATTTTCCAGGGTCCATCATAGTTATGGATTCCTTTGTTTATTTTTCATCAAAAACTTAAAACAAAAAATATGCTTATAATTTTCCTTTACCAATCGAAGATGTGCTTCGACCACATGCTCAGGTAGAAATTCGAGCTGTCAATCACTATATACGTACGTCTCTTCCAACAACGAGGACCAAGATCCCAAACCATTAGGGTAGGAGTTAACCTCTCTATTTAGGTTTTGGGATCCTTATCTTGGGTTAATGTAACATCAGATGGAAGGGATTTTGACTTGACCTGTCTCTTGATACTCGTTATATAATTTTCCGATGGTACCCCTATTCCCAGCGTCCCTCCAATCATGGCACGACGATTTTAAATCCCATTTAAAATTTTTTTTTTGTTACCCTTTGACCACGTATTGTCATTTCTTCATTACTTATTTATTTTTTATTTAAAACCTGCATCTCACAAATTTTTAGTTATTTATTTTATTTAAATTTTATTAACTTAAACTTGCATTGTCGTTATCTTATTTTTATTCGTATCTCTTTACGATTATGGCTGTTACTTAGTTTTCCCTATTTTATAAATTATGATTATTACTTTTGTATGTGCTTATACGATGGATCGCCTTCGTTTAAATATTTTATTATTAAATATATTTAATTCACACATTTTATTTATTAATTTGATCTAATTGGTAGATTATTTAAAAATTATAAATTAATTGTAAATGACATTATATTGTACCTACTAAGTATATTATTAAATATAATAAATAAAAATAATGAAGTTCCTACACTTTACTTTTACGTAATATCACCCATATTAAATTAATATAAATTTGAAAAAATAATTCCAACTAACTTACTTATTATTTAAGGGTAAATATATCTTTTGGTATCTTATCCTACATTATAACCCTTATCCTCCTTTCACATTACAAGATAACCTTCATTGCTAACTTTTATTAAATATATACAAAGAGATGTTAACCTCTATTTATAAGTAAATAGAAATAAAAGTAACCCCTATTGTAACTTACGTACCTAACTAGGTTAGCTAACCCGTACCACCAACTAATCCTTTGAAAATAAATAAAAAAAAGAGAACATGCAGTTTTCCCATATGAAAAAGGAAGTGCAAAATAATAACTCGATTCTAATCGAAAATATCGTAAAAGGGTAAAAAAAAAAAAAAGAATTAGCTTAGTTGGAATAAGCTACAAAACTTAATCTCACTCTTTTTTTTCCCCATTAATTCGGATCGAAAGAAGATGGTGCATGGGTGTTGGAGTTAGGCGACAGTACATATAAGTTGGGTTTATGGAAATAATTTTTCTTAAATGGACACGGGAATATAAGAAAATCACAGGAACATACACCTTATGATTTCTAGATGTACAACTGCATGCTTCCTAGATTGATGGTGGAAGTTTTAACAATATAGAAAAGCCCGTGACCGACATAAAGAAAGAACTCTCCCTTTTCACCTTCCAGGTGATCGTTAGTCAATAGCTTAATTGGGAGGGTAGTCAATAGCTTTGGAGGAATGCTATTTAGGATAGTCAATAAGCTCGCCCTGAATTAAGGAGCACGTAATGTGCAAAACCCCAGAAGATAAAATAGGATAATATTAACATTAACAATACATATATATATTAATGTTGAGAGAAGTACCCCCATCTAGGATGGGGGCAGTAGGTTAAACTCAACTATACCCGGAAGATCCGTTCAATTTAATTTGGTAGGTCCCAGGCCTAAAGATTAACATTATCTTGATATCAAAGTTTGGCCACTAGGCCAAAATTGTTATCATGATAACAACTGTAGGGTTGCATTGGGATTAGGTTGGGCTTTTTAAAGTTTTGGTCCTTGAATTTTGAAATGCCTGGATTTAGTTTGCAGTTCAACCCATAACGATTACCCTTTTACATTACATATTTACCGTGAAGATTTTGGGAAAATCTTTAGCAAGAGCAATGCTTGCCAAGGATGCATGCAAGTTGGATTCACCTTGCAACCTATCTTGATCAAAACTTATTGGATTAGATTGGATTGAATTGAAAATTTCAATGAGTTATGTTGAATTGTATTTAATCAACCCACTGCAAGTCAGGTTGGGTAAAATTTCTAATTTTATTCTCCAAATTAACTTGTTTCATTTCCCTGGCCCACACATAATATAACGTAGTGCCTCGCCTCTGCCCAAATCCCCCTTACCAAAGACCATCCATAATCCAGCTATTCTAATTTACTTAAATATGATAACACATTCCTTTCTCATATTTTATTAGAAACTTATAATTTTGTCATAAAATATGCTTCCTACATTTCATTGCAAACTTCAAGTGTTTTTTTTTTTATTAAAATCTATTTTAGTTTGACATTTGTTATAATTTAAGTAGATGTGTTCCTTTTTTTTTTAGGTAAATAAGAAAGCATAAGTAGATGTGAAGGGGAGCCATGATGCAATGGTAAAGTTTTTTAGTAATGGTAACATATATACTCAAAAGGTGGTCAAAAATACAAGAGGTAAGGCTATATAAAGTTTGAGTGATTGTTCATTTGTCGTCGTGTGATTTGGAGGTCATTGGTAAGGCTATGTACAACCAATTGAATCGAATCATTTCCAACCAACCAAGTCGAACATGTATATACTTCGAGAACTTGCATCAATGATGCTCCACAAAGTACTGAATCATAAAATAGGAGGTGGAGGAATATGGTAACCAACAGCGAGAGAGTGCTTGCTGAAGCCTTGTGGGCTAAGATGGTGCTTGGTGTTAAATAGGTGCATAGGATGGTGTTGGCATTATTGGAATAATCCATAATTGACCTACTTTTAATTTGGAATGGAACTGAATCATAGTTAACATTGATTGAATTTTATATTGAATGAGTATCGTTACTGGTGGATCAATACTAGTATTACATATACTGAGTATCGGTATTGGTGAATCGGTACCTATATCATTGGCATATAGGTACCCATATCCAAAGAGGTATCAGTACTGATACCAAATATTGATACCTATAGCTTACTGTTTGGGACTTAAGTTTAGTTGAGTACTCGTCCAGTACTCATGGAGTACCAGTATTGATGATTAATACCGATGCCCATGATTTACTAGTATCCCTCCAGAATCAAACTGATCGCAACTAGTACTGTAACGACCTGATTCCCGAGTCCCTACGAGACACGAGCATCGTCTCTCTCTCTCGACAGTTCACTCAGGGACGCTCTCCCAGAGCCACATGGATATTCGGGTCGAATTGTACCCGGGACCAGGCGCACCTGCAGGTGGTGTGATGCGCGAGGAGTGCTCAAGGATTGGGTCGATCGGATCCCGCCAGATCCGCGTGGTCAAGCCGCAGACGAGGCGTGCATGGGGGCAAGTGAGGGACCTCACCCTTGTGCTTACGGAGGCGTTAAGGTGATATCACAAATTCAATTTATGTCGCAGCAGCGCCTCGTCTCTCCACGATGTGGGACTAAAGATTCTGCCCTGATTTCGCGCGCGCCCGCAGACTCGTGTGCCATCCCCACAGCTGCTGGCTCTGCTTGCGCTCCTTGCTGGACCAGGGCACTTCGCGACACTCGCATGCCTACGCAGCACCTGCAGCCTGGGAGCCCTGGCGCCTGGAGCTGCTACGGAGCTTCTTCAAATGTCGTCCATGGCGGCAGGAGCATCAACACTGTCAGACACAAAACGAGCCTCTCGGCCCAATCAGACCAGCTAGAGACCTTCGCCGTAGCACGGCGAAGGCGGTGGACGGTGCTGCAGGCCGCAGGTCGGCCTAGGCGTGTGTGCCTAGGTCAACCTGTGGTCGGAGTTGTGGGGTTGGTCGGGGGGTTATTGTGGAGGTCTGGAATGGTAGTGGAGGGGTGGAATGAGTTCCTGGTGGTGAGGCGGAGCTCACGAGATGGGTGGCGAGCCGTGTGAAGGGGCGGAGTGGTGTGGGTGGCTCGCCGGAGGTCGGTCGGAGGCGAGGAAGATGGAGGTGTTCAGGCACTGTCGGGGGGTAAGTCGATAAAATAGCAAGGGAAAAAGAGAGAGGGGAATGTGGAGAAGGTATTTGGCCTAACTACAGGGATGAAGGGGGACGGAGAGGCGAACAGCAGTACCTGCTGTCGCCGGAGAAGATGCTGCCCAGTGGGGGAGAACGGCGGCGACGACGGGGCTGAGGCGGCGTGCGCGGGTGCTGCACGACGCGGAGGAGAGTCAGGAAGATAACTCTGCCACTGGTTTTGTGGCAGAGCGAAGAGGGAGGGGAGGGGGGCTCGCCGGAGCTTGCTGGGAATTTTGGCCGGGCAGGAGGAGATGAATTGGAGGTGGAAACTCGGCCAAATCAAGCTGAAGATGAGCGGCCGGAGGTGTGGGTTCTTATATAGGTACTGGGCCAGTCGTTCAAGGCGTGGAAGGCACGCAATCGTCTGAGGTCGGTCGCCGGAGATGGAAAGAGTTTAGATACCCAAATCCCTCGTGCGTTCGCACGAGAGATTAGGTTCACACCAGGGATCAAGATTGGCCTCAGATGGAAGGGAATTCCTCAGAGAATCTCCCTTCCATTTCTGGGAGGGGATCTCTGAGGAATCAAAGAGGATTCCCTCTCAAATCCTCGCCAGAGCAGGATTCTGCCCTAATAATGGCGGCAGGACCTGATTGCAAAGGTGGCGAGGAAGTTAGGGGGCGTTCTGTTATGCTTTTCAAAAGATATGGACCAAATTGTGATTTGGGTGTACTAAATTGCAAAGTAGGTCAAGATGACCTCCCCTTAGGTCCAAATTTTGGTACAAACCTAATTTTGACCTAAGAAATCCAATGGTGAAGTTGGATTTTAGGTTTGACCTTGTTTGACTGGATATTTTACGTAAAAACCTAAATTAGGTTAATTGATGAACCAGGACCCTAATCTAGGTCAAACTGGGTTCCAAAGGCCAACTTAAGTGTTCTAAACCCTAGGGGATATTTTTCCATGATTTTTAGAGGGTTTAATTGATTTTTATCCTGACCGAAACCTTGTTGAATTAAGCAGGTCTGTTTTAGGGTTACCACATGTCATTTACTTCCTAGATTGCACATGAACCCATTTCTAATTTACTCAACCCACTTTTTATCTCATTTAGACCTTTTGACCTGTGTTTTGCCTATGAGAAATCCCGTTTATGTACTGCAATGGTAAGATTGCAGTTTTAACCTTTAATTCATGTTTTCTTCTCAGAGTACTTATTCCTTCAGTTAAGCCTTCTTCTAGGTTATGTAGGAGCTTTTATCTTCTTTATTGGGTCAAAATGAGCTAATTATGGCTCATGATGAGGCTCTCATCATATAACATAATATGAACTGCAGGTAAAGAAAAGTACAGCGGTAACAAGAACTACTCACTACAGTGGAACAAAAAGAGGTACAAGAGAACAGTGGTAACTCTACTGGACCCTACTTGGCCCAGCGTCCTCTGCAGCCGCTGACCCTGGCTGCTCAACACCTGGTCCTGAAAGGTAACGAGTGTAACACGTCAGCAAAACGCTGAGTAGAGTGGCAACTAAAACAAAAAAAAATAGTAGAGTGTACAGTAGCTGTTATGTTCTGTTACTTTCTTTATTTACGTCTTTCAATTATCTCACGATTTCATTTATTTCTCAGATCCTTCACTTGATCTCGAATGTTCCTCGTGGGAACGATCTTGATTGCAGTCTTTTCCAAAAAGTAGAAGTAGCACGTGGTGCTCTCCTGGCCGGGAGAGTCCCCCGTGGTGATCCTACTCTCAGTCAACCACCCTAAAGTCACGGACAGGCGTAACGGTGACTACGGCACGCGCGATAAACGCACAGGTAGCTAACCCGCACTGGCACGCGGTCAGTCATTTCCGTTAACGAGTGCGCCCAAAGCACAGCACGGAACCAGTACAGGGTAGAGCCCTCTCAGGGGTCCAACCCCTCCACAGTAACCAAACAGGGGCCTTGCCCCTCCACAGTCCACACACCCTCGCCTGACTACCCTAGTTTGCCCAGTGGGCCTAACAAGTTGGTGTAGGAGGCTAGCAGAACCCCGGGGCCCGTGGGGTAGCTAGTACCTCCCTACACTAGTAGCTCTGATCGGTACTACGTACACGAGGGCCAGCAAGTCGGTACAAAGTGGCCAGTCCTAACCCCGGGTCCCTGGGGCAGCTGGCTCCGCTCTTCACTAAACAGGTACAGGTACTTCCCTTGGTACTACGTACCCAAGAGACAACACACTACCTCGTCTTTCTTTCTCAGTTCCATTCCTTTCTCTTTCCAGGAGTTCCACTCCTAATTCCCTATAGGGTTCCATCTCAGAACATCTAGGTTTCACTTTCCAGTTTCACGTTCTTACAATCCATGTTCTCAGTCACGTTATTTATTCATAACAGGCAGCTGTTAATTCAATTTACAGGCAGCTATTTGTTCCTTTCAATTTTTCCAAGACTGCAGTATTCATATATTCCACTAGTTTTCCTCGTCCTAGGATTCATGCCATATCTTAGGATCTATCATACAATCCAGTTTTCCAGCCCTAGGATTCATGCAACACCTAGATCTATCATTCAATCTATTTCTCATTCCTAGGATTCATGCAATGTCCTAGGTTCTATTTATGGTTCCATAATTTAACAGATTATACTAATAAACTTAAAAGCCACTCTACCGGTTACAACAGGCGTACTGAGGGCGTGGTCGGGAATCCCGCGTACCTCCGCAACCCCTCAGATTGCAACGGAACGGGGTCCTATCACAAGGATCAAACACAAGGAGTTTCTCAAAACAGTATACAACTACTGTAGACGGGTAGAGGATTTAATTCCGAAAAGCACACAACTCGAAACGCGGAAAACGGACTCCAAACGGGCCCTAAACGGGTCGAAAACGACGAAACAGTGCAAAATCAGACGTCTGGAACTTCTTCCAGACGTCTTAAAAATGGGAATCAGATGGTACCTTGTCCTACGTGGTCTCTCAGACGTCCAGAAGCCTGCGGGGGCATCTGGCCTAGTTCCCAGACGTCCGACGGTCACCCCGGACGTCTGGAAGTCCCTCCAGTCGTCTGGCACCGCTGCCAGACGTCTGATTCACGTTGGATGCGAACCTCAGCCTGCACGTACCCACTCATCGCTCTCAGTACAACGGTCGCAGAAAAAGGACGAAGGACGGAAAAGAATAACTTATTTTCCAGACGTTTGGATAGTCCTCCAAACGTCTTCACCGTCGTCTGGTTGGAAGACCAGACGTCTGATTCTGGAAGAATTTCCAAAATCAGGGCTCGATGCACTCTCTGCCCGTGACGCACGGCCGCGCCGTGCCTCGTCCGCCTGCTGCTCGTGCTGCAGCAGCCCTCCAGCGACGCTCCACGCCCGCGGCTCCCCGGCCGGCCAGCCCCAGCTGCCTCGGCAAGCTCGAGCCCTCTCAGCCGAGCGTCTCCTCCCTCGTGCGACACCTCCCCCCGCACACCCGCCGCGGCTGCCGCTGCCGCTGCTCACGCTCGCACTCCGGCTGGAAGAGGAAGAAGGGAGCGGAGGGGATGAGAGTGAGGGAGAGGGCGAGGCCTTTTAAAGCCGCGCGGGGAGAGAGAGAGAGCGAGAGAGAGGGGCGTAGCCTGATCCCGCAGGAGGAGAGAGAAAAAAGGAGCGCATCTGTAGGTCTGCGCGCACAGGCGTGCAGACGAAAACCTCCGTGCCACGGAAAAAATAAATCCCAGACGTCTGGAATGGGTCCCAGACGTCTGGTCAAACGTCTGGGCCAGCTCCCAGACGTCTTAAAAGACATTTTGAAGCTGCGGTCGTAACAATATAACAAACTCAAAGGAAGTTTCATCCCCGAAACTTGCGATAACTAGGGTGCGGGAAAAACGTCATAATACCCATAACAAACTCAAAGAGGACCGGAGCCGGTCCGAAAAGACGTACCCGCGAAGAGCTCCGGGTACCTCTCGCGCATTGCCGCCTCAGGCTCCTAGGTAGCCTCCTCGTACCGCTAGCTCCTCCACAAAACCTTTACCAGGGGTACTTACTTTCGTCTCAAATTGCGGATGGCTCGGTCTAGAATCTGCACTGGCCGCTCGGGGTAGGTCAGGTCGTCGCCCACCTCGACGCTCTCGTGACTCAGTACATGACTGGGATCGGCTACGTACTTCTTGAGGTTGGACACGTGGAACACGTCATGCACACCAGAAAGCTGCAGGGGGAGGGCAAGTCTGTAAGCAATGGGTCCAACCCGCTCCAGGACCTCAAAGGGCCCCACGAACCTCAGCGCAAGCTTCCCTCTCACCCCAAACCACTGTAGGCCCTTCATGGGCAAAACACAAAGGAAGACGTGGTCCCCAACCTCAAACTGCACCTCTCTGCGTCTCCGATCCGCGTAGCTCTTCTTCTGCTCCTGACAGTGCGGAGTCACCTGTGGATCTGCTCGACTACCTCCTGACTCTACCGGATCAACCTGGGAACAACCTCCCACTTGGTCCCCACCTCAACCCAACTCAAGGGTGCCGTACACCTCCGTCCGTACAGAGCCTCGTAGGGAGCCATGCCGATGCTCGAGTGATAACTGTTGTTGTATGCAACTCCGCTAGGGGAAGGTGCTCCTCCCAAGAGCCCCTCCAGTCCAGTACACAGGCACGCAAAAGGTCCTCAAGTGTCTGTATCGTGCGCTCAGACTGTCCGTCCGTCTGGGGGTGGTAAGCTGTACTAAACCTCAATCGTGTCCCCAGGGCCTGCTGAAACTCAGCCCAAAATTGAGACGTAAAGTGGGTATCCCGGTCGGATACGATCTCCCGCGGAACTCCGTGTAGTCGTACCACATCACGGATATACCTCTCTGCCAACTGTGCTGGTCCCAAAGTGACTCGGATCGGCAAGAATCGTGCCGTCTTCATCAATCTATCCACAATTACCCAGACTGCGTCGTGTCCTTGCTGGGTAACAGGTAAGCCCACCACCAAGTCCATGGTGATGCTCTCCCACTTCCACTCTGGCACTGGAAGCGGCTGTAGCAGCCCTGCAGGCCTCTGATGCTCGGCTTTCACCTGCTGACATACTAAGCACTGTTGCACGAATTCACCCACATCCCGCTTCATCCCCCTCCACCAAAACTCGCATTTCAGGTCGTGGTACATCTTCGTGTTTCCGGGATGTATGGTGAATCTGGAGCCGTGTGCCTCAATCAGGAGCTCTCTCAACAGCTCCTCGTCTCTGGGGACGCACAACCGTCCCCTCAGGCGCAGCACCTGGTCTGTGAAAGAGAAGTCCCCTCGGTCTCCAGACAGTACTCTGTCGCGCAAGGATTGCAAGTACGGATCGGCCATCTGTCCTGTGATGATGCGGTCTATTAGCTCTGGCCTAGTCTGCCATGTCACAGTCACTGCCCCACAGTACCCCCGTAACTCTAGAGGTCGCCAACTGCCTACCTCCTCCAAAAGGCTCCAACTCTGTAACTGTAAACTGGCCAAGTGTGCGGGCGCCTTACGGCTCAAGGCGTCAGCCACCACATTGGCCTTTCCCGGGTGGTAGGAGATGCTGCAGTCGTAGTCCTTCAGGAGCTCCAACCAACGTCTCTGTCTCATGTTGAGCTCCTTCTGATCAAAAAGGTATCTGAGGCTCTTGTGATCTGTGAAAAATTTCGAAGGCCTCACCGTACAAGTAGTGCCTCCAGGTCTTCAGCACGAAGACAACAGCTGCCAACTCTAGGTCGTGGGTAGGGTAGGTATGCTCATGGGGCTTCAGTTGCCGTGAAGCGTAAGCGACAACGTGACCCCTCTGCATGAGCACACCTCCTAACCCCTGCAAGGAGGAGTCCGTGTACACAATGAACCCGCCACTACTATCAGGGATGGTGAGCACGGGAGCCGAGGTCAACCTCTCCTTCAGCTCCAGAAAACACGCCTCACAGGCGTCTATCCAAGCGAAGGGCACGTCCTTCCGGGTCAACTGTGTCATAGGATGCGCAATCTGTGAAAAATCTCTGATGAATCATCTGTAGTAGCCTGCCAGTCCCAGGAAACTGCGAATCTCGGTGACTGAACGCGGTCTCTCCCACCTGAGCACTGCCTCAACCTTGGCTGGGTCCACCGCCAAGCCGTCTCCAGAGATCACATGACCTAAGAAGGTCACCTCCCTCAACCAGAACTCGCACTTGCTGTATTTGGCGTACAGCCTACGTCGTCTCAGTGTGTCCAGAACCATCCGCAAGTGCTGTCTGTACTGCGTCCGATCTCGAGAATAGATGAGTACATCATCAATGAAAACCACCACGAACTGGTCCAAGTACGGTCTAAACACCCGGTTCATCAGATCCATGAAAGTAGCGGGGGCATTGGTCAACTCAAACGGCATGACCAAAAACTCGTAGTGTCCATACCGGGTGCGGAAAGCTGTCTTGGAGACGTCGGTCTCCCTGATCCTCAACTAGTGGTATCCCGACCTCAAGTCGATCTTGGAGAACACCGTGGCACCCCGCAACTGGTCAAACAAGTCGTCGATCCTCGGCAGCGGATTTCTGTTCTTGATGGTGACCCTATTTAGCTGTCGATAGTCCACACAAAGGCGTAGGGTACCATCCTTCTTCTTCACAAACAGTATCGGGGCTCCCCAGGGAGACGCACTGGGCCGCACGAAACCTTTCTCCAAAAGGTCCTGCAACTGAGACTTGAGCTCTCGTAGCTCAAGCGGTGCCATCCTGTATGGAGCGGTGGAGATGGGGCTGGTCCCTGATACTAGTGAGATCTCAAACTCGATCTCACGCTCGGGCGGTAGTCCTGGTAACTCGTCTGAAAACACGTCAGGATACTCTCTGACCACCGGGATGCTCTGGAAGTCTGCCACAGGGCTGGGCTCTGCCACCACACAAGCTACGAAGCCCTCACACCCCTGGCTCAAAAGTCTCGCCACCCAAAGCGCCGAAATGCACCTGAAGCCTCCATCCACTGGCTGTCCGTGAAACTCGAAAGAAGGCAACTCCGGCATGGAGAAGACAATCTTCCTCTCAAAACAGTCCACTAAGGCGTGGTAAGCGGACAGCCAATCCATCCCCAAAATCACTCCAAAGTCCTCCATCTATATCATAATCAGGTCAACTGGCAGGCTATGTCCCCCGACGCTGACCTCGCAATCCGTGTATACCTCCTCAGCTACAAACAGCTGACCACTCGGACCTCTGATTATGAACGGATTCTCTAACAGTGTATAATCCTGGCCCAAACTAACTGCGAAACTGGCTATGACAAACGAGTGCGTAGCGCCGGAATCGAAAAGTGTGTAAACGAGTCTGCCGGAAACTGAAACCATACCTGCCACCACCGAGCCCGAAGCTCTGGCATCCCTATGTGTCAGGGCGTTGATACGCCCCTCAGCTCTAGGTGCGGACGAAGCAGCCACACTCTGCGTCGGACGGGCAGGTGCTGGCCGGTACCTTCTTCATGACTGCTGTCCTCCTCCTCGCGCATGGGAACCGCGGCCTCCTGCGCGCCCTCTAGTGCTCTGCGCGGGAAGTATCTGCTGACCTCCTGCCCTAGACGGGCAGTCCCTCCTGATGTGGCCCGGCTGGCCACACTGGTAACAGAGGGAAACCCGACACCTGCCCTCAGTGGGTCCCTGCTGTCGGCTGGGCAGGGGTCCGGTGCTGGCAACTGGCCTCTGTCGAGGGCCCCAAAGGCCATTGATGGCCCTGCAAAACGTGACGGCTCTCCTGCGGACGCCACGTGTCTCCTCTCTCGCCGGCCCTGTGAAAATTCTGGTTGGAAGGGCCTCTTCCGCCCGCCGTCAGTGTCTCGCGCGGACGGGTTGGTCTCCTCGTAAGTCATAGCTGCCTCTACCACCCTCGAAAACGTAGGCAGCTTCAGGGGTTTGACATACCCCCGGATTGCAGGTCGGAGCCCCTCGGTGAACCTCCAAAGGCGCTCCTCCTCTGTGGCTACCGCTGTCGCTGCAAAGCGGGACAATTCCAAGAAACGCGTGCGGTACGCGCTCACATTCATTGTCCCTTGGCGGAGAGTGTGGAACTCCCGCCTCTTCTGGTCCTGCCACGTCTAGGGAAAGTACTTCTCGCAGAAGAGGGTGACGAACTGGTCCCAAGTCGGCTCGTCCCTCTCCTGTCCCCGGACCGCCCTCCACCACCTCTGTGCCGCACTCTCCAGCTGGTACGTGGCAAAGGCCACGCGGCACTCCACCGGGGGGCGAAGGGTGTCGAAGATCTTCTCCAGCTGCTCAAGCCAGTCCTCTGCCTCTGTCGGGTCCTCATCCCCCTTGAAGGAGGGGGGCTTCAGCTTCCGGAACTGCCCGAAAAGCTCGAAGTGGCGCTGCAGTGGAGGTGCTGGTGCACCTCCAAGCGAAGGTGCCTCGTGCACAGAAGTGTCTGAGGAAGGTGGGGGCGGCAGCGGCCCATCCCCTCCCCCGTGACCAGCGCCGCGTCCGTCGTGTGGTCCCACAGAGGACTCCCCCTCTGCAGCCCCAGGAGGAGGTGCTCGGGGCGGTGGGTGGAGCTCCTCTCGCACAATATCCCATATCAGCTGGGCGAGGTCCTGGGCCTGGACGCCCGGGAGTAGTGGTTGGTCCACTGAGGCGTCGGCAACGGCACGCCCACCTCGCCGACCTCGTCCTCGGTCGCGCCCGCCGCCAGCCTCACCAGTCCCGCGACGAGGCATCTCCTGCAAGGAGACGCGAAACAAAATGAAACACATCACTATGGAACGATACCTAACGGAAACGTCTAAGAGCTCATGTCAAAAGATATGTTGTGGTGGCTACTCTAGTTATAGACATGTGAATTGGTTATTTTCCAGTCAGTTGATTCACTTCTCGGGACGACCTTGCTCTGATACCATCTTGTAACGACCCGATTCCCGAGTCCCTACGAGACACGAGAACCGGACTGACTCGACTAATCCCAAGACCTAGTCGTCCAACGAGGAAGTAACCAAAAGAGCAGTAACATAAACCACATTCAGCATGAATATAACTAACAGTAAGAAAATACAGCAGTAAGGAAAGAAACCACTACAGTATATACCACCACAACAGTAGAACAACATTCATAACATAATATGAACTGCAGGTAAAGAAAAGTACAGCGGTAACAAGAACTACTCACTACAGTGGAACAAAAAGAGGTACAAGAGAACAGTGGTAACTCTACTGGACCCTACTCGGCCCAGCGTCCTCTGCAGCCACTGACCTTGGATGCTCAACACCTGGTCCTGAAAGGTAACGAGTGTAACACGTCAGCAAAACGCTGAGTAGAGTGGCAACTAAAACAGAAGAAACAGTAGAGTGTACAGTAGCTGTTATGTTATGTTACTTTCTTTATTTAGGTCTTTCAATTGTCTCACGATTTCATTTATTTCTCAGATCCTTCACTTGATCTCGAATGTTCCTCGTGGGAACGATCTTGATTGCAGTCTTTTCCAAAAAGTAGAAGTAGCACGTGGTGCTCTCCTGGCCGGGAGAGTCCCCCGTGGTGATCCTACTCTCAATCAACCACCCCAAAGTCACGGACAGGCGTAACGGTGACTACGGCACGCGCGATAAACGCACAGGTAGCTAACCCGCACTGGCACGCGGTCAATCATTTCCGTTAACGGGTGAGCCCAAAGCACAGCACAGAACCAGTACAGGGTAGAGCCCTCTCAGGGGTCCAACCCCTCCACAGTAACCAAACAGGGGCCTTGCCCCTCCACAGTCCGCGCACCCTCGCCTGACTACCCTGGTTTGCCCAGTGGGCCTAGCAAGTCAGTGTAGGAGGCTAGCAGAACCCCGGGGCCCGTGGGGTAGCTAGTACCTCCCTACACTAGTAGCTCTCATCGGTACTACGTACACGAGGGCCAGAAAGTCGGTACAAAGTGGCAAGTCCTAACCCCGGGTCCCTGGGGCGGCTGGCTCCGCTCTGCACTAAACATGTACAGGTACTTCCCTTGGTACTACCTACCCAAGAGAGAGCACACTACCACGTCTTTCCTTCTCAGTTCCATTCATTTCCTTTTCCAGGAGTTCCACTCCTAATTCCCCGTAGGGTTCCAGCTCAGAACATCTAGGTTTCACTTTCCAATTTCACGTTCTTACAATCCATGTTCTCAGTCACGTTTATTTATTCATAACAGGAAGTTGTTAATTCAATTTGCATGCAGCTATTTGTTCCTTTCCATTTTTCCAAGACTGCAGTATTCATATATTCCACTAGTTTTCCTCGTCCTAGGATTCATGCCATATCCTAAGATCTATCATACAATCTAGTTTTCCAACCCTAGGATTCATGCAACACCTAGGATCTATCATTCAATCTATTTCTCATTCCTAGGATTCATGCAATGTCCTAGGTTCTATTTATGGTTCCATAATTTAACAGATTATACTAATAAACTTAAAAGCCACTCTACCGGTTACAACAGGCGTACTGGGGGCGTGGTCGAGAATCCCGCGTACCTCCGCAACCCCCGAGACTACAACGGAACGGGATCCTATCACAAGGATCAAACACAAGGAGTTTCTCAAAACAGTATACAACTACTGTAGATGGGTAGAGGATTTAATTCCGAAAAGCACGCAACTCGAAACGCAGAAAACAGACTCCGAACGGGCCCTAAACGGGTCGAAAACGACGAAACAGTGCAAAATCAGACATCTGGAACTTCTTCCAGACGTCTTAAAAATGGGAATCAGATGGTACCTTGTCCTGCATGGTCTCTCAGACGTCCAGAAGCCTGCGGGCCGTCTGGCCTAGTTCCCAGATGTCCGACGGTCACCCCAGACGTCTGGAAGTCCCTCCAATCGTCTGGCACCGCTGCCAGACGTCTGATTCGCGTTGGATGAGAATCTCAGCCTGCACGTACCCACTCATCGCTCTCAGTACAACGGTCGCAGAAAAAGGACGAAGGACGGAAAAGAATAACTTACTTTCCAGACGTTTGGATAGTCCTTCAGTCGCCTTCACCGTCGTCTGGTTGGAAGACCAGACGTTTGATTCTGGAAGAATTTCCAGAATCAGGGCTCGACGCGCTCTCCGCCCGCGACGCATGGCCGCGCCGCGCCTCGTCCGCCTGCTGCTCGAGCTGCAACAGCCCTCCGGCGACGCTCCACGCCCGCGGCTCCCCCGCAGGCCAGCCCCAGCTGCCCCGGCAAGCTCGAGCCCTCTCGGCTGAGCGTCTCCTCCCTCGCGCGACACCTCCTCCCGCACACCCGCCGCGGCTGTCGCTGCTGCCGCTCACGCTCGCACTGGCACTCCGGCTGGAAGAGGAAGAAGGGAGCGGAGGGGATGAGAGTGAGGGAGAGGGCGAGGCCTTTTAAAGCCGCGCGGGGAGAGAGAGAGAGAGCGAGAGAGAGGGGCGCAGCCTGCGCCCGCAGGAGGAGAGGGAGAAAAGGAGCGCATCTGCAGGTCTACGCGCACAGGCGCGCAGACGAAAACCTCCGTGCCGCGGAAAAAATAAATCCCAGACATCTGGAATGGGTCCCAGACGTCTGGTTAGACGTCTAGGCCAGCTCCCAGACGTCTTAAAAGACGTTTTGAAGCTGCGGTCGTAACAAGTACCGATACTCGTGATGAATACCGGTATATGTTGAATATTGTCTTGATCTTGAGAACTGAAGCTCTTTCCTATACTTGGCATGTATCGGTATTTGTGTTAAGTACCGATATATGTAAGCCACAATCCTGAGGGTCAAAACTCTGACCCCCAATTGGATTCTACAAGTACTGGTACTAAAGGCAAGTACTGGTATAAGTAGCTCCCAGTTTCAATCAGACCAAGTCTAGAACCAAATCTATGCCCTACGAATACTGATATTCATGAAGAGTACCGATACACACAACTCACAGATATTGAATTTCTGGAATGTTAGACCTGATTTGTAGCTTGTAAGTACCAATACTAGTAAACTACAGTCCCTAATTGTAACACCTATGTACCAATACTCATGGAGAAGTACCAGTAGTACCAACAGCAATTACAAGATGATTTCTAAGTTTTCAAAGAAGATGAAACATCTATCCTAGTTTATGCAAACCTAAGTGCTAGTTTACTTGGAAGGTTAAGAAAGTGATGTTAAGAAATGTAAAACTGATGTTAATCCATAATTGTGTTTACTTACAAACTAGTGTTAACACCAGTTTGTGTTTACTTGAATTGATGTTAAGTTGTAGTGTTAACCCTTGTGACATTTACTTGATAGTGATGTTAAGTATATAAAACATGAGGGATGTCAGAGATACAAGTGGTGTATAATTTTAACACGGGTTTGGCTAATACCAATTGAAATTGGTGTTAGACAACTCCGTGTTAAAATGGGTAAACCTGGGTTAGCCAATGGGAGGTTAAGTAGTCAAGTAAACAGGAGTCAACCCCCCAAGTAAACTAGGCCCAAGTGATTCTATCCAATATGTCAAAACAAAATAAAATCAAATGGTCACACTAATGCACATATGGCCTTGATCTAGATATAATAAACAATATAGCTGTGTAATGTTATCTGTGTTCATCCTTAATAAGATTGAAAAGGCTGTAGTAGTGGTCTTCTAAGAAATCACACCCTTTGGCTCCACAGAAAACGCCTAGAGAGAGATGATCTTCTTTTCTCTTCTCCACTGCCATTGTTTCCAGAGACTTCCTTTCTCTCTAGATCACAATGGGTTCGACACTCTAGAGAATAATCGTAGCAATTATTCCTCACTAATTGCTATGGGTGATTTGCATTTCCACCCATCATAGAGATGCAATCCACCTTTAGGTCTCAGCACATTTATTTTAATAAAACACACACCTTTCTTGATGCACTTTATAACCATACCCAAATCAACCTTAATTGACCACTTTAAATAATGGACATTGATATGACAATCTTAATATATATTATTATTTGATTATATTCATATATATTTACATAAATAAATCCATAAATTAAATTTTAATCCAACGGACATTGCACCTTGCAAGGGGGGAAGGGGGAAGTGGAATAGAAGCAGTAAACGAGAGGAACAAGGACTCTAGGATTGAGAAAATGACTCTTGGATAGGAAAAGCCTTACACCTATCTTATTTTAGAAGTCCACCCCCAGAAATATAGAGGTAATTAGTTCTTGCTTACTTCAGGTTAAGCCAACCGATCGGATTATAAGGTAATAACACCGGTGTTAATGTTAATGTTGAATAAAGAAGGGGGTTACCAAACTTTCAATGAACATCCCAAATAAACACATAGGTTGCCCCTTTTCGTAAACAAATAGATGGGTCAACCCTTGCCGTAATCCTTCCTCCAAAGCTAAGATAAATAGCAACCAATCCTTTATGCACACATGCTAGCCCATGTTTAATCCGCAACATACACTGGCTCATAGGATAAGTAGCTTTGTAAATAGGTTAATTGCAAGATCTACAAATGCAGTAACTTGATAATTAACGAGTTAATACCCAAATATGAGGTTTGATAAGTCAAAGGAAAAGAGGAGAGGTGAGAAAGGTGGGTCTAAGGTAACAAGAGTAGAACGTGAAATGTTTTAAATTCATTGATATAGTTAATTATGGGTTAAATGTAGCTACTTAAACATGAGGCAGTAATTGGAAATTAAGATCAAGGCTCGTGCAGCTAGTGTGACGATCAGGTCCCACCAACTGACTGACCTAATACAAGTTGCATCGTAGGCCTCACCATAGGATCCCTAGTCACCGCATAATCACGTGAAAAATAAATAATAGCCAAGTAAGATAAACATAAAATAATAAATAAATAATTAAGCAAGTATCATCCAGGAGTGATTTTTTGTAGCTCTGACGTGTTCCGTTAAATAAATGATTTGAATAATGATCGGCAACTCCATCCAACAGATCATACGTAAGTAAAGAATTTAACGAGATACGTCGATAAAAATTGAATACAGTAAAGTTAACAAAATAATACAATACGAAATATAATAAGGTGATACTATTTATATTTAATCCATTTATTAATCTATCTTAGTTAATTATTGATCACCAATTACCTAGTGTGTGATGCCCTCACAAGTAGATTTCAATGTGCTTTTTCAAGTACAATTGATATAAGAAATCATCTTGAAGAGGAGGATCCCTTACATCTGCTATATAAGTTTCATTCGAATGTGGAATAAATAGGTGAGATGGTTGATTTGTTATAAGTGAAATGAATGATAGGATAGATAGTGATGAGATAATATCCCTAGTAGATTACATTATATTTAAGGAAAACACAAATGATAATTGTACGAAAGTTGGTGTAGCGAATATTGTCAAGTAGTGAAATTAAATTACATAAAGATCCGTGTGTATGAAATAAATTTCTCTTATTTCATAAATTACCTTATCGAGGTGTAACGAACAGTTAAATTAAAATACATAAAGACTAATATGTGTGATATAAATTTCTTCTATCTCACAAGATAGGTGTAATAAAATTTACCCCTGTATCCAAACAAACGCAAGTTTGGCGAGGACCGTGTGTCTTCATTTGGGTGGCGCTCGGTGAGCGGAATTGGATAGGAGGAATAAAGGGAGGTGCTTTCCTTACCTTGCAATAAAGAGAGAAATTGATGTGGTTGGATGTTTAGTTGGTTTAAGTCACATCAAAAAATTGGGGATATTACGTGGAATAAATCGGAAGGATAAGGATGGAGAAGTTAGTTAAATCATAAGGAATGGACAATTTTGTCCATGACCTTTCACTGTAGCTAGTAAATATTTACACCAACGTTCAGGCATGAGAATTATATAGTGGATATTAACAGCAACTCTTTCCCGTAACTGAAATTTACAAAAGAAAAAGGAGTCTAACATAGACCCAACGATGACAGAATAAAAAACGAGAGGATAAATCATCGATCAACGTGAAGTAATGGAACCTAATGGAACCTGATCAACTGACTAACCTAATGGAACCTGATCCATACTCACCGCATAATCATACATAAAATAAATAATAGCCAAATAAGATAAACATAAAATATTAAATAAATAATTAAGCAAGTATCGACCAAGAGTGATTTTTGCAACCCTGACATGTTCCGTTAAATAAATACTTTGAATTATGATGGCGTCTCTATCCAGCAGATCAAATGTAAGTATAGACTTCTGCGAGATACTTCAATAAAAATTAAATAGAATAAACATAATAAAATAATGCAACACAAAGCACAATAAGGTGGGTACTATTTATATGTAATCCATTTGTTAACCTATGTTAGTTAATCATTGATCACCAAATATCAAGTGTGCGATGCCCTCACAAGTAGATTTTGATGTGATTTTTCAAGTAGGATCCGTATAAGAAACCATCTTAGTGGGGAGGATCTCTTATATTTGTCACACAAGTTTTGTTTGTACGTGGGGATGAGTGGGTGGAATAGTTGATTTGTTATAAGTAAGATAAATGATATGATAAATAATGATGAAATTATATTTCTAATAAATTGTACTGTATATAAGGAAAGTACAAGGGATAATTGTATGAAAATCGATGTAGGGAATATTATCGGTATGAATAGTTATATTAAATTACATAGAGATGTGTGTACGTGAAATAAAATTTTTTTATCTCACAAATTATCTTATCCAAGTGGGATAAACTTTACCCCTGCATTGAAAGGAACGAAAGTTTTGGCGAGGACCGTGTGTCTTCACTTGGGTAGCGCTCGGCGAGGGGAATTGGATAGGAGGAATAAAGGGAGGTGCTTTCCTTACCTTGCAATAAAGAGAGAAATTGATGTGGTTGAGTCACATCAAAAAATTGTGGATATTACGTGGAATAAATCGGAAGGATAAGGATGGAGAAGTTGGTTAAATTACGAGGAATGGACGATTTTGTCCATAGCCAAGATAGTTACTTGGTTTTTTTTTCATGTAGTTAGTAAATATTTACGCAAACGTTTAGGCATGAGAATTACATAGCGGATATCACCAGCAATTCTTTCCCGTAATTGAAATTTACAGAGGAGTCTAACATAGACCCAACAATGACAGTATAAAAAACGAGAGGATAAGCCATCGATCAACGTGGGACACACAATTTCGTGTGTAACTCGTACCCTCTCTACGAACCCTCCCGCCCGCTCCCCGAGGAGAAAAGGTACCTAAGATCTGTTGGCACCGGACCTTTCTCTCTCCTCCTTTGATCAATACTACTTTGATGATTGGGGTCACTCGTCGACATGCATGATCGCTCGTCATCTGTCATGCGTTGTTCGAAGTTGTTGTTCGTCCCTCAAGGTTCTTGCCTGACGTTTGAGGACTCGTCGTCATCGATCATCACGACGTTGGTGGTGGCAGTGGTGCGCTTATTTGATCTTTGCTCCTCCCGACTCCTCCTGGTGGGACATGGTAGCTCCGACGATGGGGGGTTGCTCGACGCAATGGTGGCCGATTGGATGGGGGTCGAGGTGTGGAGTGTAGCGGCTTTGGTCGGTGTTGCTGTGACCTTGAGTTGGTGTGTAGTATTTGAGGCGTAGATGACAATGTTTTGTGGTCGTTTGTCATGTTTGTTGTTCTTTGGTTGTTGAAGTAGAATGAATTTTTTTTTCTTTTTCTTTTATTTAGTGGTTTTTTTTTTGTTGGAGATCACATGTGACCCTGTGTATATTCTGACAAATTTTTCTGACACAAATCAAGAGTTACCTGTTGACATTTTATCAATTCTATGAGTGTGAAGTCAATCTTTCGTGATTTTTTTTTTTTTCTTTATCTTTTACATATTGTCTTGTTATTTTATATTTTAACATTCTCTCACTATACAGGGTATTTTTCTTCTCTTGTCGGAGTACAGGTGTTTCTATTTTTACTTGGTTTCTTCCCCTACTTTTTAATGAAAGTTAATTTCACAAAAAAAAAGAAAAAAAAAAATCATCGATCAACGTATACATAGCTGTAGCAAGGCCGACGATGACCACCGCCGCTCGCACGTAGCAACGTAAAGTAGGCCTTCACACTAAGCCAAGATGTGGCGAGGATGATCGGGGTAAATTCCACGGAAGGGGGAGTGGAGATAGACGTGGAGAATGGAAGTGGAAATTAATGGAAGTGACGGTTAGCTTCACGATAGGAGGGAATTGGATTTGACATGGCCAGATGAAAGGGTAGAATCTTTGGGAACCACCATCGGCACCCCCCAACTAATTTCAGAATAAAGCGCAGCAGACATGGCGTTATCGCCCAATTTCGCCCTAATTCCACGTACCAAATGCGAACTTCGGAGATTCAGCCGACAATATTAAACTCTGAATTATTTTCTTTGCAAGGTAAGAATTTCTCTTTTTTGGTAAAATTTTGCAAGGTAAGAATTAAACAGCATCTTTGTACGGAACCATCCAACCTCTTAAGCGGGTTTGGTCCAAACTTTGCCAATGATATTGTTTCCGCAACTTGTGTAACGATATTTATCAGTCAGTTATTAATTTTCATTAAGGGGGAAAAACAACAAAATTCATGTAATATCCATATTTCACAGGGACTCACACATAAAAGCCACATAAAAATTTGACTCCAAATCTTTTATAATTATTTAAATATTAATTACTTCGTTATATTGTCGATTATGTCGTTAAAAAAACCACGTTATTTTTATATTTATTAATTTGTTAGTTATAATCGTTAGATTTAATAATTTTAAATTAAAATATAATAAATATTTTTTTAAATCTCAAATTTTATTTTTTTTATTTAAATACCCGAGCCACTCCTCTCTCTGACGACGTGGAGGCGAGGAAGTGGTCACAGGTGGTTGGAGGTGGAGGGGTGCTCGGGGGTGGTCAGAAGTGAAGTGGAAAGAGAAAGAAGGGAAGGTGCGAAAAATAAAAAAATAAATTTTTATTATATTTAAATTTAATATTGTTAAATGCGAAAACTACTTAATTTTTTTGAATGATGTAACTGATAAGACAGTGAAATAAACGATATTTAAGTAATTTTAATGATATTTACGTAATTTTTGTTTGAACTTTTTTTTCTCTTTTCAACACCCCAATCATATTCTTCAGATCCGAAAAACGTGGCCCATCGTCACCATCGGGGTCAGTTACCCCTTCTCGCAGCCCTTTAAAATGAGCGCTGTCATAAGCACCCGACTCTCCACCCGGATCAGCACCCACGGCCAGCATGGAAGGCCTCCGCAGCCCACAAGCATTCCTCAATCCCATGCCACCCCTCTCGGCCCATCTCTTCCGTACGCCGACCCACCGCCGCGACCTCTCCGACGAGCTCGACGTCTTCGAGGCCTCCAGCTACATGTCTGGCTTCGACAACACGCATGTAGGATTCATGAAACCACCTCCAAGGGTGGAGGAAAAGCCTTCAGGTTGCAGCCGTAAAGTAGTGCTTCAACAACACCCTCAACACCGACTCCACCCCCATATTGCCAGCAGGAATCAGATCATTAATGGCATGAACACGACCACGAGCAAGAAGCCAGTCTCCCCCGGGGGCAGCAGGCTGGCGAGGTTCCTCGCCTCCCTCTTCCACCACCACGGTGGCAGCTATTCAGAGAAGGAGCGCAAGGCCAAGTCAGTGAAGAGTGACGATGAAGAGCACAGCTCTGTTGGTACGTAGAATTTGCTAGCTATTTCCCTCCATCCAAGTTCTCAATTTACGTATATGGTTGTATGCTTACAATTACTTACCGACGATCATAAGCACAATTAAAGACGTCGTTGTTGGCAAAAGATTTATGCTGGATCTATGTGTTGATATGGATATTTTAAGAAGCGTTGCTTTTTGGAAACAATTCTCTAAGTGAAATGGGAGACGCTTCATTAATTAATTGCCAACTTAAGATATCCATCCACTAATATTCTCTTTAATTTCTACAGGTACCGACGGATGGGACAAGCGTCGGCGAAGGCGGAGGAGGAGCAGTGCGAGCCACTCCCACAGCAGGCCAAGCGTGAGAAGCGAGCCCATGGGGCCCTCCGGGGCCTTCCCAACTACGGATCTTCCCAAACCAAGAAGCGGGTCATGCGCCAGCGATTCACCGGTGCCCCTAATGGGACGGTACTGGGAGAGGAGCGGGAGGGTGCATGTGAGGGAGCTGATGGAGAGAGGGTTGGAGCCGTGCGACGTCAGCGAGGACCACGTGGAGAAGAGGTGGACCCTGAACAAGGGGGGTGGGGAGATGGTGGTGGTGACGGAGGAGATGGTGGAGGGGGCGGTGAGGCCCAAGGGGAGGAGGGGCCACCTGTGGAGGAGGGAGGAGGTGGAGGACGACCCATGGGGAGGAGGAGGAGGAGGGGAGGAGAGCGACGACGACGACGACGACTGCTCCAGCTGTGACCTCTTCGAGCTCCCTGTCTTCAACGGCACCACTAGCAACGTCCGTGGGAAGGTCTAGTTGTGAATGGGGGTGTTCCGTGCGATTGTTGGGGTTTGGATCCACATGTGATGATGGTTTTGCTATATAAAGGTATAGCGTCGGGTCGCACATTCGGGATCTATGCTCCCTCTACTTTTGGATGGGGATTTCATTACTATCATGATTTGAGAGTGGAGGCATGTGCAAGGTGAGCATCCAGGTGAACCGACACTTTCCCGTGTGTGTGTGTGTGTGTGTGTGTGTGTGTGTGTGTGTGTGTGTGTGTGTGTGTTATTGAGTGTGGTTCTGAAAGATTCGTGTATTAATTAGCAAGAGAAAGATGTTGATTAATGGGTGTGTTAATTATAATGAAAATAACCTTAGATGTCACACGATTGGTATGTTATATGGTTAAGCACTTGATCTTTTAACTGAGGGAAGTAGAGTGTTCATAATTGAGAGAAGATATGTATTTAGCCATTCAGCTTAGAGTATATATTTATTAGTGGAATATTTAATCATTCAGCTTAGGATACATATGACATTGAGGTCACCCTAATGTTCCATTGGTGGGGGAGATTGGATTATGGGAAGTGAATTGCTACTGTCTTCGCTCTTGAAGCTGCTCCAGTGGGAAGGAATAAATTAAGAGGAGAAAAATCAATATGATATTTTCTTTTGGGGCAATTTGGGTAAATGAACAGAAAAAAAAAAAAGGAGTCGAGAGAGGAATAAGGAGAATATTAAATTAGAAGAAAAATTGAGTAATTTTTTGCTTTTAGTGAAAAGTCATAATTAAATTGGATGATTAGAAGAAAAGAGTGTCACATTATGGAATTATAAGAGGTAAAAAAGGAATAATAGAATTAAACGCCTAAGTTTGAAATAAAATCATTTTAAAATTAAGAGTTCCAAATGCAAAATTAAATTCCTAATTATGATAAACAAACAACCCCTTAGGGAAATAAATGGATCAAGAGGCTCCATGTAGGAAAATAGGTCCTCTTGACATGCTTCACATGGGTGAGATATGCTTTCATGCATAATTGACCATGGAACATGCTTAGGGATTGTCATGATGGAGTCTCTTCAAAATGCTTCCACTGTACGTGGGGCAAGGTGGATAAGAATTGCAATCAAGAGTTTCAAGAGAGCCCATGGATCGGAGATGGGAGAATACATGACAAGGAGATTAAGGAGAAGAGACAAGAACCCTAATTCATCCACGAGGATGAAAAAGGAAGAGGCTTAGTGTGGATTAGAATCTCATAAGTCAAGTTGTGATTAGGCATTAACCAAACATTTGGCTACACACTAAGGATTGTGTTTTGGGGTTCCAAGATAGTCTTGCATAGTAGGCTTTTCTCGAATTCCTATGGATCATATGCCTTTGATGCGTTCACATTCTACACCTATTAAATTCCAAGACCTAAAGTGCCTCATTTCTTACGGGATTTTTTTGTAGTTCTTGGAATCATTTGCAATTACATAAATCTTGAATCTTTATGTTTCAACATGCATCCCATAAAATTATGTGGTTAATTACAAATGCCCCTTGAGCTAAGTTCCATAAAAAAAGAAATCTATTAATTTTGATGGAAAACATTGCAAATGGTCTCATTTGCCCTTCTATAGCAGTGAAATTTACATGATATTCTAGCATTATTGCTCACAAACTACCCCTTGCCATATCTTAACCTTCAACCAATCAAGGGGTGCTGGGCACTCACCACATCATTGAAACTTTTCAAGATGTAGGAGACTACCCATAGACAAGTTAAAATTAACCTTGATCTCTAACTTCTTCTAGCAGTGGAGTTTATGTGAGAATAGAAGAAACTCCACGGACGAGAGGGTGTGTACATTATTAAGAACTTTGCAAGGGTTTTATGCAATCAACAATGTTCCTAGAGATCTATATGTAAAAGATCCTTCTTTTATTTATTTATTACTGTTTCTTTTTTATATTAGTTAAGGTCCCTCTAACAAATGGCTTTGTTTTGCCCTTCTTAGTTTCCGGAGGGGATTCCAAGCAAAGCATTTCAATTAGAAGACCAAGTACAAGAGAACAATCCAGTCTGAAGGCTATTTGATTCACTTCAAAGAACAGACGGTGAACTCAAGCAGCATGTTTAATTTCTACCCGCAAGAAATAGCAGATATAATTAGGTGATAATTAAGCGTTGAACCTTGTTATCTTGCAACATTTGTTTGCGGATTCCACCTTCTGAATGGACGTTCCATCGAGACTAATTAAGGATTACGTTTAGAAGTGATTCTTAGAATTTCATCTTTTTAAACAAAAAATAATAACATTTTATTTGAGATTTTAGGTTGTGTATTTTGGATGGCAATTAGCATACTCTCCCGCAATTAATCCCAATCCTAATCCTATGCACTCCCTCTCACTCAATCCAATTGCCGTCAGCCGACAAAATTGGGGTTGCAGACTTGATTTTCAATTGGGGGTGCACGTACGTATCCCTCGCATGCGTTAAAATTTATCCACTTCTTAACGACAGGTGAACATTTTTGGATCGGACGATGAGACATAGAATTTGATATTTATTTTCAAAAAATATGACATTGATCGGATACACATAATATTATCTGGATACATAATTTTTTTTAATTAAAAAAAAAAAAAGTCATGTATGTACATTTTTACATATACTTAGATATATAAAAATCATTTTCTTATTGAACAATACCGCATCTATTTTTTTGTTACATCGCACAGTTCAATCACTACGTGCTACGCATGTACACTCGAGAGGTCTTTAGGTGGAAGTTCACATCCGTCTGTCAATCAAACATCTTGTTTTCGATAGCGATCCTTAGAAGAAATACGAGGGGAAAGGAAAGAAAGGTTCGTTTTACTAAAATATCTTTAGCTAATTGATCATGTGCATGGTTTCTTGTACCGGATTATTCTTCGGACAACGTGGAAAAAGATAAGGCTATCTTACTAAAATATCTGTAACTTGATCAAATATACAATTTTCTATCGTGGAATTCCAATTTGTAGATATCTGGTGTTCTTTCACTTTTTTCTAGAGTTATCAATTTATAACAAAAACTACATGTACGGCGATATGAAATAAAATTGGGTTTTCATATAATTATCCTTGTAATACTTTAAAGTTACATCTGTAACCCTATATTTCTCATATTTAATTTGATATCCCCAAAATCATTTAGCAGTTTAGGCATAGTATCCTTACGTTAACTCATCCATTATCCTTAACAAATTTAGATTAAAATATTGATACATTTTTACAAAATGATCCCCCTATTTATTTTTATTTTATCACTTTATTATTCTTTTTTTCTCTCCCTCCATCTCCCCTCCTCTTTGCCTCACCATCCCCAAAGCTGTTGCCGACTTGCTAGGTTTAAATTAACGATGCAACAAGGTAAAAAGGCTAACATGTTTGTTGATAATGGTTCTAGCTCATCCGTGCTTTTCGATGTGCGATTTTGAGGGTCATTGATTACCTTAGTTGTGACGCTAAACCCTATGCAAGTGAAGGACCACAAGGCTTTTTCGAGCTGCACTACAAGTTACAACATAATGAATGGGGGTGACAAAATACCATATATCATGCTGCATTTCCTAGGGGCATCAATGGCATTGTCAATGAAGAGCATGTTCGGCACCCCACCATGGAGAGAATGCCAAGATAATAGTGATGATCTCATAACCTTCCTCTCCCGGACCACCAATTAATAACCAACTCAAGGTTGCTGCCACCAAGTCCATCTTCATTGACATTAAGGGCTTCAAGGGAGACTATGATGGGATTGAGTATAGCAACAGGGAGGCCACACTTCCCATTTAGTCATGAAGTTCACCTCCTTGCATAGTGGACCCCAAACTCTCAAACCCCATAGTGGACCAAGAATCTTTCTCCCCTAAAGCCCAAAACCATTGCGAGAAACACCTAATGAAGAACATCATCAAGTACAAATCCACAAAGATGGGGTTTGAGCATCCCCGATCCTTCTCAATCTTGGAAAATATTGATGCTTCTTCTTATTTAAGTACAAAGGTTTAAAAAGTTGTCCACCACCGAAAGCCACCTCTTGATAGGAACTACGATCTAAATGACATGGGAGTTAATTTTTTGAATGGCAATTAAATTTTGTTGAAAAAAAAGAAAAAAAAAAACAAATGCCCATTACGTTCTTAAGAAATCTCATTTGAGAAATACGTAAAGTGAAGTGGTGAAGAATAATCCTCAAAGTAACTGAGCCAATCGTCAAAAAATTTGTCTAGCATTTGCAAACCACATGAGATAAGACAAGTCTTAGCAAGCAAGAGGAGGGTATCATTGCCAATGCATTCGTCCTGGCATGGTCGAAGATGTAGTGTAGGTGAAACCAATGGAGGAGCAGGCACCAGTAGTGATGGTGTGATGCTTATCAGACTTGAGCCCTTCAAGAGAGGCATGGAGAGTTGAGAGGGAGGAGCGGGCACTAGTAGTGATGGTGTGAAGCTTATCAAACTTGACCCCTTCAAGAGAGGCATGGAGGGTTTGGGAGGTGTCAAGAAGAAGATGGGGGTGCTTGTGGGTGAAAGAATGAGCTAGGTGGAGAGGAGGAGGGACAAGGTTGAGGAGGGAGGAGGGGAAGGGGAAGGAGGAAGATAAAAAAGGAAGAATAAAAAGAAAAAATTAAAAAAAGATGGTAGAGTCCTTTTATAAAAAGATATCAATATTTTAACCTAGATATGTTAGGTTGTGTTTAATTGGGAGATAGTGTTATTCGGGATAGAATTGGAGTATAATAAGTTTAGGAAGTTGTTTGGTTAGTGGACTCATAATAATTGAGGGTTTGTAATAATTGATATGGTGATATGATATAAGTCGGTAAATTTTATTATTACAATATGGTATGAGTTGATATATCTTAATTTATATTGAAGTTGATGTGAGTGAGTATATTATGATGTGAGTGGATATCAGTGTTGATGTGATATAGAAAATGATATTGATGTGATGTGAGTGGATATTTATGAAACACTTTTGAAAAGCCCTTAGCCCATTCTTATCTCACTCGCATGCTCATATAACACCCACTAACCCACTACCAAATGTAGCAAAAAAGACAATAGATAAGTTGATAAAGGGATATGGCACCACGTAAATCACTCAATGTTTTTAAGGGCATTTAGGTAAATATGACAAGCATAGGAATTCATAGATGTAATTCTAAAACATTACAAGTATATCCATGTAAACACTCCAATAAAATAAGGTGATAGATTTAAGGAGTTTCGAGAGTGCACATAGAAAACAAATACCACCATCTGATCCCTACCACCGATTTAAAATTTCTTGTCGGAGGAGGGTCTTCGATCGAGTGCCAGACATATGGCCCAACCCTATCCCTATGCCCAAGAACGCGTGGCATCAAGGAAAAGGAAAAGGGGATGAAGAGACGTACGTTTGTTTTGAAGATTCCTACGTCATGCCAACCTAAAAACGTCAAGAAGATTGGCATCTTTTAGGCTTATCTAAGTTGGAAAATATTTGTGTGCATTGAAATATGTATGGTAGTGTACACATATAAGAGGATTATGTGTCTCGACGATATCATATGTGTTTGAACGATGTCATATTTTCTGTAAATGGATGTGAAATTTTATATCTAAAATGATGTGCATGTATCATTATCTCATCTAGTTGAGGGCTATGGCACTTGTTCATTTCCTTTTCATCAAATTTTCCTTTATGTTCTATATATATCTAATAAAAAATAGTATTAATTCACATGCTTGTATGAATTATGTTATAATTTTCTTCTAATTAGGTGTAGTATTTTTTAGCCAACCTTGTTTGCTCGAAAACTTGTTCAAAATTAAAGAACATAAGAATATATATATATAGCCTAGCTAAGTCTACACCTTGACTTTAATCTTGTCCTTGAACTTCAAGACTCATTAATATTGTCCCTTATCTTTATTATTACATCAATGAAGCTATTATGTTAGTTGTTCATTAAGTATCTATTTGGTGAGAGGGTTATGTGACTAACCTTTCTTAGAATTTTGATAAGATGCCCGTTGCATCCTCTTGATGGTATAGCTTCTTCCATCTGTGCATTTTCTAGTTACAGAAGACTTGCACCCTTGTTTATCTCTTCCACCATCTCGCCCTCCTAGTTGCCACCTCTCTCCATCATATCATGGTTCTTCTCCACCCATGTTCCCAATGGGTACATATAGTTGATGATAGATGCAATCAAGTTAGTTAGCATAGATACTTTCGGCATATCTTGTGTATGTGCTTGAACTCTTATACATAAAGATTTGGAACTTTATATACATGCCTTTATAAGCATTTGATATTACACATGTAGCCTTATTCTACCATATCAACATAGATGACCTCATAAATTTGATTTTATAATTATTCCCCTCCAAGTAGAAATTACAAATCAATCACATATGAACTAACTTATTTGAACTAGGATAAACCAAGTCAGTAATGTCCATCAAAGGTTGAAATTTAATCAAAACATTATAAAATTGATTAAGAATTACTACATTGAAATCTAGACAATGCATGAGATTTGAAATCATAATATATAGATTTACACTTGCGATGATATAAGGGAGAACTAAAAATCAAAGCCTGTGGGAAAACGACAAAATTACCTTTTTTGTATTTTCTATCGAAAACACAAATTATTTTGGAGCTTAACTTTAGGTGATGAAAGATTGGAAGCAACATCAAGGCCTTTCCATAACCATGTGATTTTCTCTTTTTTAAGGGAAATATTGGAAAAGAGATAGGAGAGTTCAATGAATTCAAAACAAACTATGCACCAGGAACAACTCATTGATGAGGTATCCTTTTTAACATGATAAGGCAAATCCCTAATTAGCAATGGGATTAGTGACCCACTAACCAATGCACCATGTGTGTTATTTTGTAGATGACATATCCATTAGCTAGGTAGGGATTGAATGAGAAGTTACATGAGGAGTAAGAAGATGATGAAGGAGTTTCTTCCAAGGGCCTCGGTCATTTCTTTCATATCCATGCTCCATTATTCCAACACCAAACGTCCAGTGTACAAAGGTGATTGTCCATCTTTTATATGCATAATATTGAGAGGAGTACAAATTCCATAAATAGTTCAATTTGTGATTGTTAAACATACTTTCGTCGAGTTTAAAATATGTGTTGTAATATAGCGAAGAATAACACTTAAATTTGTAATCTCAAATGTAAGTCCAAGATAGTCTCAGGGAGTAAATAATACACAATTAACCACTAATCAAGTGAATAAAATTAGACACTAGGACTTGATATAAAAAGAAATGTATTACTCAATTGGTTACATTATCAAACTCCAAAAAGAAATGTAAGTGTTTAAGCAAAAATGTGGTTTTTTACCTTAAGCTTAAGGCTCAATACTTAGCATTTTTCACGGCGATCAGACGTCTTAAAGCTCAGTCAAACCCAATCTCAATTCAAGCCCAAAACTCGCCCAATCCCTTTGGGCTTTAATAATCCAAGTCCAAACCCAAGCCCATGAAGATCGAAATCGGGTCCAAGCCAAGTCGCACGCAAATCGAGTTAAAACTCGACTCAGACCGACCGTATGCGCGTGCACCGCATGTGTGTAGGCACGTGTGCGTGCGTAGGGGCGTGTGGGGAGGGGACATGACCCCCTGTGGTCTTGGGCACCCATGCAATACATCGAATGCAACTTATGCCCAAATTCAAATTGAATTCCCACGGGGTGGGAATTTGAATTCTCCTTCCTCCTTCAATCTTTGGCGTGGACAAGCTCCTTGAATCCGTGGAAGGCTGCAGCTGGTTGGGGCCTCGATGGGCCTTGGAATCGACCTAGATGTGTTCCTTGAGGAATTCCACAATTATTGAGGGGCTTCCCTTGAGGCTTGCTCACTGGAAGAGGGTTAACGACAACAAAGAAGACTACGGTCATCAGTGAACACCTGGAACAAGAAGATGACCTCTTGACCCCAATTAGATGATTCAAAAGCTTCGCTGCAATGCAACGAAGGTATTGGTGGTGGTGATTTGGTGTAAGAAGGCGTAAGGTGGTCGAATGGAGTCGTGGACAACAGTGGATTGATGGGTTGATCGGCCAATCAATTTGTAGATCAAAGCTCTCAATTTCTTGAGGGCTTTTGATCTACAAGTTGTTGTGAAGCTTGTGGTGTAGGTGGATGAGTGGATGGTGGCGTGGTGTGGCCGTTGGAGCTCACTGGAGCTCTCGCCAACCACAGAGAAGGCAAAGAATGGATGGTGAAGCGAGGGCTTAAAACCTAAAACTAAGTAGCCCAAACTAACCTAGGGGAAGAGAGAGAGATAGGGGACTACTTGTTTGGATGAAAGGAAGAGGATTCACGTCCAGCGTTGGCTGGCCAGACCTGAGGAAGATGATGGGGCCAGCAAGTGAAACGACAAGGAAGATGGGGTTGGAATGCCATTGCTTTGGCTGGCAAGGGTCGTAAGCAAGAGAGGAAGAGATTGGCGATGCTAATTGGTATTGAACATGTGTGGAAGAAGTTGGTCGGAGAAGCTCATCAGAGCCGAGGTGAACGACGACCGTGTGTGAAGGAGAGGGTGGAAACATGGCCAAACTTGACTAATTTTGACTTGGAACCGTTCTAGAGCTTATATAGAGAAAGATGTGGCCTTGAATTCTTGGAATTCTCACGAATTCCTTGCAATTTTGGCAACTCAAGATTTGGATTTTTTGAGCTCGCCAAATCTCTTAAGCTCCCAATTAAGGTACCAAATCGGGTTCAATTGGAAGAGTATCCTCTTATGACCAATCCCTCCAAATTTGGAGGGATTTGGTTGAGGATAAGAGGAGTAATCCTCAAATGAAGCTTGATGGTTTGGGTTTTGCCCTTGTTGCTGGAGTTGCCAAGTTTGGCTCAACAAAGAAGAAGGATAGGAGTTGGTTTGTGAGAAAAATTAGAAACTTAGGGTCTTTTATGTAATAAACAGGGGTACATGAATTAAAGGCCAAACCAAGTCAAGATAAATTCCGATTGGACTCAAAATTTGGGGTTAACTTAATTTGGACCCAAGGAATCTAGTGGTGACCTTAGATTTGGGTTGTGATGCAGTTTGACTGGGTAATTTACACTGTAGCTCAAGAATGAAGCAAACTCCCTCCTAAGTTTCTATTTTTTTGTCAAACTGGGTTCCTTTGGTCAAAGTAAAGGTTTCAAACCTCATAGAATATGTTTAAATGATTTTTAGGAGGTTTAGATTGCATTTATTTCTATCAGAACCTGTTTAATTGAAGTGAGGTTGTAATTAGGATTTTTATTAGTAGATTGATCCTCAAATCACAAAAAACTCTGATTTGATCAGTGCAAACCCACTTCTTGGAAATTAAGTTCATTTAACCTTATATTAAGCCATGATTAACCCTGTAATTAATCTGCAATTGTGATTAGAAGTTAAAACAGTATAATTAACTTATTTTTTCTTCTCATTCTCAAATCCAGCTTATAATAGCATTATGACCTTCTAATGAGTATCAAGGAGCATTTATTACTGGAATTGAGCTAATTTAAGTTAGTTATAACTGATAATGGTGTTACCATCAGTGATCTACAAGCATGATGTGCATGTCTAAGATGCCGATCCATGTGCTTCTCAAGAACGTAATGTAGAATCAACATATGATAACCTTATATTTGATGGGATTCTACTTTAGGGAGTCACTAGCAGGAGATCAGCTTTAGTTAGACCATTTCACCTAATCAGTCATCATTGATCAAGGCACCTAGCAAAATGAAAGTTGCAACCAAATCTTGCAAAGCGATCATGTAGATCGATGGTAAAAGGAGAGGATATCTAGCTTTTCTAGCATCCAAGCAAGAATTACCTTATTAGCCATGGCTAGTGGAACTATGGCCCTAATAGCCAACATAAGTTGCTCATCAAAAGTTGCATCATTCAAGTGAAAATTCCAAGATTTGCTATCGTTATTAATGAATTCTCCAAATCTAGTGGATAGCCAATGACTGACCATGTTTAGAGAAAAAAAGGAACCTCAAAACCATACATCAAATTATTGAACCACTGGCTAATGTGCATCCCATCTCCAATTCTGCTATGATGACTGTCATAGAAGTAGGGCTTGATAGAGTTCACAATTGGCTGCCCAAAAATCACTACAAGGAAAATAAATGCTCTTAGGAGTGAGATAAGAAGAGTAGAATGCAAAAGCTCCTCCAAAGCTTCCAAATATTCCAATGGTAGCTCTGCTAAAGATTTAGCAGATTGCACAAGCACAAGTTTTCATTTCTTCTCCTTTCCTCATACATAAGGGACAACTATAGATATATAGACATTTCTTAGATGAGTTAGCTAGCACCATAATGATGCAATGCGTCGTCTACCAACTTTTGCAATTAAAATCAAAATCATAGTTCCCCCATACAGCTCTAAATTTTAGTCGGTGCAATGACTATTAGTTGAATGCATTCAATTCTCTAGACCAAGTTAATAATTCGCACACTTGCCTGCACTAATTTTAGATTGGAAAAACCAACATCCTTCTAAAACGACTAGGGGAAATTAGGAAGAATTGCCTTCTCGAAATGACGTCAAGAGGCAAACTGAGTATACAATGCCCTTTATATGTTGTGTTCTGCACGTGAAATGAGCCAAAAATAGGACCACGGAATGGGCAAGTTTGACACTTTATATGTTGGAAGTAATTGGGCTGAGGCCTCGGAACCAAAGCCTGTGTTCTCTTAAGATAGTGGACTACTTCTACTCTAAGTCCCATTAGCCCAATGTGGCGAGGATAAGGTAGTTGAAGGCATCGTTGTATATGTTGCTCGCCGAGAAGGATAAGCGCTATAAAATGTATGAGGTCAGGTCCTTGTTAAGAAAAAATATAAAATGATATATACTTAAAATAAGATATTGCAGAAAAACGACCGAGTTATTTAAAATTTTACTTATTGTAAAGTATATTTCCATTTGATTCTTAACCTTCGGTAGGTTCATGGACTACCATCGAACATGTCCATATCTTACGGTAGACAAAATGACGCAACAAGTGATTGGAGAGTTCTTGTAGCTCTTTTTTCTTTTCTCTTTTTTCTTGAAGATAAAAAGGTGAACTTCATTGCAACCTCAATGTTTACAAGGAAGATCTGACCCTGGCCAGAAGCCAACAATTCCATGTTGTACGGAGAATTTTGCTAGGACATGTGCTTGATGAACATCTGACCTATGAACCTTTGCCACAAATAAGCTCGGATTGGAACGTAAAAGCTCATGATAAGAAAGGATAATATGCTTTGATTCCCAATGAGGTTGCGAAATGTTGAGTACTTGGCTAACGGAACCAGTGGCATCACTGGCAATCAAGCCCACGAAAATAGCCAAGTTCAAGGCTAGAGATATGCCTTGATGGATAGCATAAATTTCAGCCAAATGTGGATCAGTCATGGAGACTATTTGTACTTTAGCTGCAATAATTATCCCAGCCTTGTGTTTGAGCACAACCGTAGCAACTGAATGAGATGATCTGACTACTGCATCTACAACTACAACAAATCCATATGATATAAGAGCTTGTAAGTCAAGCTTCAAGGGAGAGGGGATAACTGTATCTGAACTAGATGGGATAATCTCCATAAATGCATAAAAATTTGACATATTTAATGCTCTTTGCAAGGAATTTTGTATGTCAAGAGGTTTACCACCATACATGACCTCACAACTTTGCAACCATAGCACGTGTAGAATATAGAATGGGATATAGCAGTTGTTTCCATTAGATGAGTAAACCTGGACTAAAGAAATGCAATTCTGCATCCATATGCCAGAAAGGTTTTCAATTCTGATTCCAAAGACAAACCACAGTGCTCTAGCAACTTCACAGAAAAGGAAAATATGCTTCAAATCTTCAACTCCTCTTCCACAAATAGAACAAATTGGCTCCACCACCCATGTCCTTTGTGACAACAATGCTTTAGTAGGTAGCGAAGACGTAATAGCTTTCCATAAGAAGACTTTTGTTCTAGGAGCTAAATCCTTGAGTGCCCAAATACACTTGCAGTACTTGATTACTGTCTGATCATAAATTTTATCCTTACTAGCTTCTATCATCAAAGTTTGATAAGTAGATTTTAAGGAGAAGATGCCCAACTTATGGGGAGCCTAAATAAGAGAGTCTTCCTGATTTTTAAAAAGAGGTGTTTCCTTGATCTTATCAACCACAGCAGGTTCAAAGAAGGAAAGCAATTTTCTGAATTCCAATTGCAGGTATCAATAATAAATTGCTAAAGTAGAGGGCTGGCATTATCATATCTCTTACCCAATAATAGAGGTATCTCACCAGAAGTTTATCTGGTCTCCTTTGCCTATCAGCCAGATTGAGTTAGAAAATAATGATTCTTTTACTTGAAACAATGCTTTCATGAAAGGGGAGGCCTTTTGTGATGGATAGAAGTCTCAGAATTAGGAATTTGGGTAATACTTTGCCTTCATAATTGATTGCCATAAGCCATCAGTTTAAGTTAATAATCTCCAACCCATCTTCATAAGGGAAGCAAGATTTATATAGTGTGGGTCCCTAAAACCCATTCCTCCAAAATGCTTTGGTATTGCCAGACCATGCTTTGCTGTAAAAATGTCTTTCACCATCAAAGAAGCCCCACCAGAAGTCCTGAGCTATCTTTCCAATTTGTGAACATAATTTTTTAGAAAAGAGACTTAAGAACATGAGATAAGAAGGAGCAGCTAGTAAGGAAGACTGAATGAGTATGGCCCTTCCTACTTGCGATAAGGCTCTACCTTTCTAACTAGCCAATTTTTTTTGGCACTTTCAAAGCACCAAGTTTTTCAAGTGCTTTGCCTCATAGAATCGAGGAGTGAACAGCGAAGATAAATCTCATCATTAGACATTTCCTTTACTCCTAGAGAAGAGGTGATAGAATTCTTCATATCCTCGGACACCCCCTTACTAAAGAAGACCTTAGACTTTGTGAAATTTACTTTCTGGCCTGAAAGCTTATGAAAATCTTCTAATATTGCTTTAAGATGCATCACTTCAAACATAAAGACAGCCATGAATAATATAGTGTCATCCGCAAACATAAGATGGGTGAGAGGAGCAACCTCTTTTGCTAATTTATATCCTGAAATGAGGTTCATATGAGAAGCAAAAATCAAAGCACGAGTAAAATATTATGAGCATAATATAAAAAGGTAGGGAGAAAGGGGGTAGCTGATGACTGGTGTGACCGACCGTGGTTAGGTCTTTTGTTTGTTATAGTAATGTCATTGTGGTATAGGTAAAATGGCTACGGTTTGTCATTTCCACTATTACAATTTTACTCAGAAATATTTTTCTTCCAAAGTCGAACTCAGGGAGCTACTAGAATTCTAGAAGTACAATGATTTTATTACAAAAATAAGAGAGAGAGAGAGAGGTAGATTTTGTTTCTTGGCTTTTTCTTCTTCTCTTCGTTCTCTCTTTGCTTGTCTTCTTTTTCTCTTCTTTTGTCTTCTTGATCTTCTTCAATTCTTCTTCTTTTCTTCTTTTCTTTTCTTCTTCTTCTTTCTTCCTTCTTCTTTTTGCTTTCAGCTGCGGCACCTTTTCTTTTCTTTTTCTTCTTCTTTGCTTTGTCTGCAGAGCTTCATCCATCGTCTGATTTCTCAATCAGACGGCTTAAGTGGCGTCTGCTACAGTGCTTCCTTTGTGCTTCTTCTTCTTCCTGCGGTCTTCTTCTTCTTCCTGCTTCTCGCACCCTGTCCCTGCACAAAGAGCAAAGCCTACCCTGTCCCTCTACCCGCACATCTCTCTCTGTAAAGCACTCACAGGACGCTCTCCCAGAGCCGCGGGTAATCGGATCAGGTTTCGTGCCCGTGACCAGGCGCACCGGTGTGTGGGTGATGCGCGAGGTGTGCTCAGATAGGGTCGGGTTGGATCCGCCAGATCTGCTTGATGAGCTCGCGGACCAGGCGGGTGAGTGAGCGCGGGACCTCACCCCAGTGCTTTCGGAGGCGACCAAGTAAAAGCACAAAATCAATTTATTGCGGCGCGGCGTTTCGAAATCCCACGATGTGGGACTATCCTCTGCGCTCTTTTCGCACGCACCCGCAGGACGATTCCACCTTGCTCTCCGCTCAGCTGCAACCACTATCGGTGCCAACTGATGAGGTGGAAGTCTCCGCAGACTTCACCCCAAGCTGCAGCACCTGGGACCCTGAAGCTGCAGGGCCTGGAGCTCGCCTCGAAGCTGCTTCAGTCGTCATTAATGGCGGCTGGGGTGGCTACCCTGTCAGACAGAAGCACGGCCTCTTGACCTAATCATACTAGCGGGGGACCTTCGCCGTGGCACGGCGAAGGTGGTGCAGGGTGCAACAGGTCGTGGGGCGGCATCTGGCAGCGGGGCTAGGTCGAAAAGCGACCGGAAAAATGGGTCTGATCGAGGGAGTGTGGTGGGGGTGTGGAGCGGCAATGGGTGGGCGGAGGTTGTTCAGCGTGATGAGGTGGAGGTTCTGTGAGGGTCGGCGAGGCGTGTGGGGCTGCGGAGCGATGGGAGAGTCTCGTCGGAGGGTGGCCAGAGACGAAGAGGGTGACGGTGGACAGGAGTGGTCGAGGGTTTAATCAAATGAAAGACAGTAAGGAAAAGAAAGAGGGGGAGATGGGGAGAAGTACTAACCTAGTTACAGGGACGAAAGGGGCTGGAGCAGGGCGGCAGTCGTATCGACTGACGTCGGAGAAGAAGATACCCAAAGGGAGAGGGCGGCGGCGAGGAAGAGAGCGAGAGGGTGCGCATTGGGTACGGCGTGACTCGGGAAGAGCAGGTGAAGGTGGCTCTGCTGCTGGTATTGCAGCAGAGCGACGAGACAGAGGAGGAGGAACCGCCGGAGCTGGTGGGCTTCTGCCGGAGTGGGAAGAGAGGAAAAATGGGGGTTTTTCTCCGTCAAGACTGAGCTGCCTCTATCGGCAGGCGACGGCAGTCCTTATAAAGGCGAAGGCGGAGGGGTAGGCGCAGGGAGGCGACGTGCCTCCCTCGCCGGAGTATGGCCGGAGTTGCAACCCATACCTTTCGCGCGTTCGCACGGAAGGTGTGGGCGATGGCAGAGGTCATGGTGGTGTCCCTGCGACAGCAAATGTCGCAGGGAACACCCGGTTCAACTGGCAGAGAGCCTCCCTCACCCTACGCAGCGCCATGCTCAGCGCAAAGTCGCCGGAGCATGGCGCTGCTTAGAGAGTTGCAGGGAGGACATAAGTGCAAAGAACGACGAAGAACCTAGGGGCCAAAATGAGAGGGTTTCGAAAGTTGAGGGTCAAAAGTAATAGATGAGGACCAAAATGCAAAGTCAGTCAAGAAGGTCTCTTCTTAGGCTCAAGGTTTTATGCATGCCTAAATGGGACCTAAGGATTCTAATGGTGAATTTTATTTCTAGATCAGACCTTGTTTGACCGGCCAATATACGTAAAAACCTAAATTAAATCATTAATTGGGTATGGTTCTCAATGTAGGTCAAAATGGGTTCCCAAGGCCAAATTTAAGGTTCTAAATCCTAAAGATTATTTTTCTATGAATTTTAGAGGGGTTATTCGTTGGAGTGAATTTGTTTTAGGGTTACAGAATGTCATTTAATTCCTTGGAGTTGTGATGAGTGGCGTTGTGACTAGGTTTGTTGTAGAAATAGCGTTGTAGTACAACTAGTCATTGCCATCATTACAGATATTTTTTACTCGGAAAATAAAAGAGTTCCCGAGGTCGAACTCAGGGAGCAAGTCGTATTCTAGAAGTACAGTGTTTCTTCTTATAACAAAAATAGAGAGAGAGAGAGAGAATTTGTTGGCTTCTCCTTCTTCTTTCTCGTCTGTCTTCTTTTCTCTTCTCTTTTTTTCTTCTTCTTTCTTCTTCTCGCAGTCCTTCTTTCTTGGCCTTCTTCTTCTTTTTCCTTCTGTCCGTCTCTTTCTTTTTCTTCTTCCTTGCGATCCTGTTTCTTCTTTTCTTCTTCTTCTTCTTTGCCTTCAGGACGTCGTCTGATTTTCCAATCAGATGACTTAAACTGCTGTTGCTACAGTGTGTCTTTTCTTCTTTCCTCTGTGGCTTTCTTCTTCTTCTTTTTCCTTCTCTTCTTTTGCGGTCTGCTTCCTCTTCTTCACCTGTGCCTGCACACTCAAAGTTCAATCAGAGGGCAAAACCTACTCTACCCTCCCCCGCGTCTCTCTCTCTCAGAATTCACTCATGGGATAGCTCTCCCAGAGCTACCGGATAGTCGGGTACGCGGGTCGCACCCGGGTCCAGGCCCACCGGCGTGCGGTGGTGGGCGAGGAGTGCAGGTCGGGCTTAGTCGGATCGGGCCAGGTCCGCGGGGCGTGAGCGCGGACGAGGCCCGGTAATCGGGCGGGTGAAGGGGACCTCACCCCGTGATCTGAGGCGAACAGCTTAAGGCACTTTTTGCCTTTAAGCGCCCGTTCGCCTCAGTGGGTTTCCGAGGTGGGACTAAATGTCCCACCCCAATTTGGATGCCTGCGCAGAGGAAGCAGCGGCAGTTGAGGCTTCATGCGAGGGCTTCACGCGAGGGCTTCGCCTCAACTGCAACCTGGCACTTCGCGAAGACACCCCACGCAACCTGGGAGCCTGATCTGGGCGTGGCGTGCCTGGAGCAGCAGGTCGAAGGAGCTTCTTCACCTCAGCAATGGCGGCGGCGAGCGAAGTTCCTGTTTACAGAGAAAGGGCCTCTCGGCCTAATTAGATACGCGGAGGACCTTTGTCGTGGCACGGCGAAGGTGGTCGAAGGGTCTGCAGGTGGCGGGGCGGAGTCTAAGGGACTACCCGAGTTCGGACTGTGGTCGGGGGAATGGGTTTATTCGGGGGAGTGTTGTGGAGGTGAGGAGTGGTAGTGGAGGGGCGGAAGTTGGTCGGTGTGATGAGGCGGAGGTTTTGTGAGGGTCGGCGAGGCGTGTGGAGTGGCGGAATGATGGGAGCGACTCGCCGGAGGTTGGCCAGAGGCGTGGAAGATGACGGTGGTCGGGTCGGTCGAGGGTGTAATTGACTATAAAATAGGGAGGAAAAGAAAGAGGGGATAGAGAATACTAATTCTAATCTAGCTAAAGTGACGAAGGGGACGAAGAGGCTGCCGGCTCGTACCTACCGGAGCTGGAGAAGAAATGCCCAGTGGGGGAGGACGGCGGCGACGACGGGGCAGAGGCAGCGCGTGCTGGTATTGCTCGACGCGGAGGAAGATCAGGGAGGTGGCTCTGCTGCTAATATTGCAGCAGAGCGACGAGGAGGAGGAGGAGAAACCACCGGAGCAAGGGGGTGTCTGTCGGAGTGAGAAGAGAGGAAGTTGAGGGTCAAAAAGTAAATATATGAGGACCAAAGTGTAAAGTTGGTCAAGAAGGTTTCTTCTTAGGCTCAAGTTTTTATACATGACTAATTAGGACCTAAGGATTTTGATGGTGAATTTTATTTCTAGATTAAACCTTGTTTGACTGGTTAATTTACGTAAAAATCCAAATTAAGTTGTTAATTGGGCATGGTTCTCAATGTAGGTCAAAATGGGTTTCTAAGGCCAAATTGAAGGTTCTAAACCCTAGAGATTATTTTTCTATGAATTTTAGAGGATTTAGTTGATTTTTTCTCTGTCTCAAACCTCGTGTATTTAAGTGGGTTTGTTTTTAGGGTTACAAGATGTCATTTAATTCTTCGGAGTTGCTGTAGCCCTTGTTGAGTCATTTCATCCCACTTTTCTTCTTATTAGGTTATTTTGACCTATGTTTAGACCCTGAGTTACCCTGTTTTCAGATTGGATTGGTGAAATTACATTTTTACCCCTCAGTTTCTATTTTCTTTGCAAACTCAGAATCTCTCTGAGCCAAGCCTTTCTAAGGTTATGTAGGAGCTTTTTCTTGCAAATCAGGGTTAAATGGTGCTAGTTTAGGGTTTGTGACGAGGTTCTCATCAAGTTGCTGTAGCCCTTGTTGGATCAAATCATCTCACTTTCCTTCTTATTAGGTTAGTTTGACCTATGTTTGGACCCTGAGTTACCCTGTTTACTGATTGTGTTGGTGAATTGCATTTTTACCCCTTATGACCTATTTTCTTTACAAACTCAGAATTCTCTGAGTCAAGCCTTTCTATGAGTTATGTAGGAGCTTTTTCTTGCATATCTACGTTAGATTGTGCCAGTTAGGGTTCATGATGAGGTTCTCATCATACCCCCATGCCTAGCTTTTGCTAGTCCCTTAGCAAAAACTTAAGGTTTTAACCTTTGTTCTAGACCATGATGTTTTTAATAACTTCAGATAAGTGCTTTTTCATTTGAACTTAGATTAGGTTAGAATGTTGACCATAGGCCTAAAAGGTACTCTAGTACCAATCAAGATCCAGATCTGTCTAGCCTCAACCTCAGTCTTTGGTAAAGGTTTTTAAGGCCCACAAGAACTAACCTAAGGTCTATTGGACTTTGTGGTTAAAGCACCTGTGCTTGAAATGATTTTAGCCCTAGTTTAGTTCGCAGTGCATTTTGTAAGAGAGAGATAGAAAATTTTTTTGTTTGGAGAGTTTTTTCTCTCTTTTTCTTTTTAATTCTAGCTGAGGATTGGCTTTTCAACACGGTCTGTATCAGATTCCTTGCTCCCATCATCAATCCTCAAGGGTTCCTGGCAATCGACGCTTCGAGATAGCATTGCCCATGACAACCCCTGGAACCTTGGCTATTGAGATTTCGAGATAATCCCATCCATGGTGTTCCGTGGCCGAATCCAGACCCTGGCAATTGACACTTCGTGATAATGCCATCCATGGAATCTGAACCAGCAGAGTGCTTACATGCCCCCAGTAAGATATGTAAATATCCTAAGAGACAAGCACCGAGGAGATGATATTTTGTTACGCATCTTCGAAGGGATTTCCCGCCTCTCCGGTTGGGAACTCGTCCAAATCAACTTGTGTTGATCGGCCGCTCCTACTCTAGGTGTACTTTTTAGAATTTTGTAACACTTCTGCATGATTTTAATTTTTATGCTTACTGAACCAGGATGTGTGTGAGGTTAGGATGCTTAGGTTACTGAGTCCCGTAGACCAAAAGTTAGTTAATGAAGTCAAATACTCCCTAAGCCTTAGACCTAATACTTCAGCTTTTCATTTTCCTCAACCTCTTGAGGAATGTCTAGATCTTAATGGGTACTAAAAGTTTATCCAAGAATGCCTAAAGTTTGCATTTTTACTAATCTCACCCTGCACTTTTCAGTTCTTTTCCTAAATGAGGTCTAGAACTTAGGTCATTTCCTTAATTTCTTACTAATGACTATCACTTTTTTCTTACATTTTTGTGCTCCTTTTTCATTTTGTTTCTTTTCTTTCTCCACAAAATTTCCTTTCTCCTCTTATTCTTTTATTCTTTTTTGAAAAAAAAAATTTAATTTTTATGGTGTTTTTGGCATATGTGAATTTTTTGTTTAAAACCTTTTCTTACAAGTTTTGCACTTTTATGCCCCCCATGCCTAAAGTTTGCAATGTCCTCATTGTGACTTGTGGGATTTTTATTTACTTAGTTCATTCCTTAAGACAGATGCTTTGGTGAGTGAATGGGTCGGGATGAATTTTGCGGACGATTTCTAATCTCAGATGGAAGCATTTGAGGTGGAGTCAGCTGTCTATAAGGGCGAACCTTAAGTGCATAAAGGCGTGAAAAAGGTTTTAGATTTTCAAGAAAATGACGAGCTGCCTCCCGTTAAGCGCTGAGTTTTACGCCATCGGCTGGGCGCAATAAGCTCAAGGGGAATGGAGGATATAAGATGATTCAGCCAAATCAGTAGAAGTCATATCAATGAATGGCTTGAGTCTTTGACCGTTCACGATGAAAGGTTCAGAATCGTGGCTAAGCGGACTGATTTCAATGGCTCCATTTCCAAAAACCTGTCGAACTAAATATGGTCTGACCCACTTGGATCGCAACTTTCTCAGGAAAAGTTTGAGTCGGGCATCAAAGAGTAGGACCTTCCGACCAGGATGAAAGATCTTTCTCGAGATATGCTTGTCATGGAAGGCTTTAACCCGCTCCTTGTAGATTCGCGAGTTCTCATACGCGTCTAGGCGTAATTCATCGATCTCGCTAATTTGAAGTTTTCTGTGAGTTCCAGCCTTCGAAAGATCTAGATTGCAGTTTCGTACTGCACAATAGGCTTTATGCTCTAGTTCTACGGGAAGGTGACATGCCTTCCCGTACACCAGTCTAAAGGGAGACATGCCTAATTGGGTTTTGTGGGTGGTCCTATAGGCCCACAATGCTTCCAGAAGTCGGGACGACCAGCACTTCCTATCAGGCTGAACAGTGACCTGTAGGATTTTCTTGATCTCCCGATTTGACAGCTCAACTAGACCATTAGTTTGGGGGTGGTAAGGAGTAGAGATTCGGTGAGACACCCCGTATTTGGTCATCAGTGATCTAAACTGAGCGTTTGTGAAATGGGTCCCCCCATCAGAGATTATAGCACGAGGAATCCCGAACCTTGAGAAAATGTTTTGATGAATGAATTTGAGAACGATTTTGTGATCACAGGTTCGGGACGGTATGGCTTCGATCCATTTGGACACGTAGTCCACAGCAAGTAGAATGTATTCAAAACCATCCGAAGCAGGAAAGGGGCCCATAAAATCAATCCTCCAAACATCAAAGATTTCGCATACAAGAATCGGCTGCAAAGGCATCATGTCGCGACGGCTCATGTTGCCTAAAGTCTGGCAACGACTGCATGCCTTACAGTGACTGTATGCATCTTTGAACAGCGTGGGCCAGTAAAAGCCACACTGGAGGACTTTGGATGCGGTTTTATGCCCAGAGAAATGGCCATCGCATGCCTGGTCATGGCAGAAAGAGAGGATATTGTTGATTTCCTCTTCCGGGACACATCTCCGGATGACTTGATCAGCACCTATGCGAAAAAGGTACGGGTCTTCCCAGATGTAATACTTGGCATCAGAACGTAATTTATCTTTCTTGGCCTTCGGCCAATCAGACGAGATCTGATGAGATGCCAAGTAGTTTACTATATCAACAAACCATGGAAGTCTAGTACCGATAGTCAACAGATGCTCATCGGGAAAATGTTCTGTGATGGGTCCGGAAGGGTTGATAATCTCAGAAGGAAGACGGGACAGATGGTCGACTATCACATTCTGCCTTCCTGCCTTGTTGCGAATTTCAAGATAGAATTCTTGCAACAGCAAGATCCAACGAATTAGTCGGGGCTTCGCGTCCTTCTTGGCAAGGAGATGCCTTACAGCCGTGTGATCCGAGTAGATGATGACATGGGAACCCAGGAGATACGATCGGAATTTTTCAAGGGCAAATACTAAGGCTAGCAGTTCATTCTCCGTAACCGTATAGTTACGCTGAGCCTCGTCAAGTGTCTTGCTAGCGTAGTAGATGACCACGGGTTTTCCGTCACCTTTCTGCCCCAGGACCGCTCCTACAGCGAAATCAGACGCATCGCACATGATCTCAAAGGGTTGAGACCAGTCAGGGGATTATAGGATAGGTGCCTGGGTGACTCGGTCACGAAGGTTTTCAAAGGCTAGTGTGCATTTCTTGGAGATTTCAAAGGGTACATCCTTAGAGAGAAGAGAAGTCAAGGGGTGCACGATTTTCGAGAAATCCAGAATGAAGCGACGATAAAAATCGACGTGTCCCAGAAAAAAACGGATGTCCCTGATCAAGCTAGGCATAGGAAGGCGAGAGATCAGATCAACCTTAGCTCGATCCACTTGGATGCCTTTTTCCGAAATTAAGTGTCCCAGGATAATTCCCTCAGGCACCATGAAATGGCTCTTTTCCCAGGAAAGAACCAAATTCACATCGATGCATCGCCTGAGTATCTGGACCAAGTGTTGGAGGCAATCGTCAAATGATGCTCCAAAAACTGAAAAGTCATCCATGAAGACTTCCAGATAGTCACCTACCATATCTGAGAATATGGCGAGCATGCACCGCTGAAAAGTAGCGGGTGCATTGCAAAGACCGAAAGGCATCCTTCGGAAAGCGTATGTTCTGAAGGGGCAGGTGAATGTGGTCTTTTCTTAGTCCTCAGGATGGATTGCCACCTGGTTGTAACCGGAGTACCCGTCAAGAAAGCAGAAGAACCTATTTCCCGCTAGTTTCTCGAGAATTTGATCAATGAAAGGTAGTGGGAAATGGTCCTTCTTCATGGAGGAATTGAGTCGGCGGTAATATATACAGACTCTCCACGCGTTGGCTAATCGGGTAGGAATGACTTCTCCGGTCTTAGTCATTATAGTGGTGAGTCTTGCCTTCTTAGGCACAACCTGAATTGGGCTCACCCAACGACTATCGGAGATCGGGTCGATGATTCCGGCATCTAACCACTTGATGATCTCCTTTTTCACGACCTCCTGCAGATTAGGGTTCAAGCATCTCTGCATTTCACGAGAAGGTCGTGCACCCTCTTCTGAATAGATATGATGAATACAATAAGAGGGACTTATTCCAGTCAAATCATTGAGAGTCCACCCGATGGCTCTGCAATGTTGCTGGAGGACAGCAATCAGACAGGATTCCTGTTCGGGATTGAGGTTGGAATTGATAATCGCAGGAAGGGTCTAATTAGAACCCAAAAAGATGTATTTCAAGTGAGCAGGAAGGGGCTTCAGCTTGAGGATGGGGTTATCAGCAGTGGCGGGTGGTTTAGCATAGACGTGAGGTTCAAGGGTAGGAGTTACTGGGTTGTCCAAATCTGGATTCGACTCCTCTGTTTGCGAGTCAAGATCTTTCTGCGGTTGATGAGGTATAATCAGGTCATTTTGGAAGTGTGCTTCATCAACCAAAGCCCTAATGTCACAAATCTGTTCAATGACACCGCAATTGATTCCTTGTTGGGCCTTGAATATATCAATTTTCAGGGTTTGATTCCTAAATTTGAGCTCTATTTGACCCTCCTCACAGCTAATGTTGGCTCTAGCAGTAGCCAAAAAAGGTCTCCCTAGAATGATTGGTGTATCCCTAGGGTTCTCAGGTGCATCCATGTCCAAGACTATGAAGTCTACAGGAAAGTAGAAATCCCGTACCCTCACAATAACATCCTAGAGAATTTCTTTTGGCGACTTTATAGATCGATCTGCTAATTGTAATGTCACCTCAGTGGGTTTTAGTCAGATTCTTCTTGATGGTCAAGTAAGGATGTAGGTATCAGATTTATGGAAGCACCCAAGTCTAACAAGGCTCTATCAAATTGGGTATCACCTATTTTGCAGGAAATCAAGGGAGTACCAGGATCTTTAGCCTGGGGTGGGAGTCTGCTTAGGATCACAAAGCTGGCTTGCTCTGACAGAACAATTGAACTTCCACTCTTGGTTCGCGGCTTACGCTGGGGTGTACACACATTCTTTAAAAATCGTGCGTAAGCCGGTACGTGGTGGATTGCATCCATCAAGGGGATGTTTATGTGGACCTACTCAAAGAGCTTGACCAGCTCCTCCTCAGGTGCCACAGGCTTGGTAGTCTTCTTTCCCTTGGTCAAGGCCTTGGGAAACGGAATCTTGGTTGGTTCTTCTAGGATAGGTCCTGGTCTTGGATCTGGGACAAGGGTAGGAACGTCCTGGATTACCGTCCTAGGCTTGGGATCACTACCAGGCTTGGAGTGGTTTGGGTGAGGTGGATCTTGGGTTTCCTTACCACTACGAGTTGTTACAGAATTAAGTCCTGCCTAGTTTTGGTTGGGATTGGGTAAGATGGGTTGTTGCTGGTAGCCTGCAAAAGAAGTGGAGGCTTCCATCCCGTCGGGTAAAGGAACAGAGGGGGCCTGATAAATCATATGGGTTTGGCTCGAGTTTGGGTTCATAACGCGCTGCTGGGTTGGCACGTTATTCGGGTTGGGAAGAGGTTGGGAAGGAAGAGTGCCTGGCTGGCGAGAATTTGCCAACTGGGCCAGTTGATTTCGTACCTCTGTAAGCCCGTCCTTGTATTGTTTTTGGATAGCCGCATTCGTTCTCTGAATGTCAGCCAAAGTTTGAAGGATAAGGGACATTTGATCTTGATTTGGCCCTGATGGATAAGTAGGGTTGGGCCGAGGCTGAGGCGGCTGGTAAGGACGAGGGGGTTGTGGGCGGGGCTAAAAGGGTGGTCTTTGGGTTTGGGAATTTCCCGCCCACTGAAAGTTGGGATGGTTTCTCCATCCAGGTTTATAGGTGTTGGAGAACGGGTCGTTCTGGATGGCGTTGAGGTCCTCGCAGGTCTGAGGAACCTCCACAGAGTCGGAGAAAGGGGGAATGGAATTCCCCGGGCTGGTGCAGAAAGGATCGGATGGACTTCCGGTCCGACAATAAAATGATGGATATGGATCCATCCTAGGAGAATATCGATGGAGAATGTTTTGCACAGTTTCCCGTGTGGAAGGAGGTTGTGCAAAGGAGCTATGCGCAGAGGTGGCTCGCTGCAGGTGCTGAGTCAGCTCATCCACCTTCTTTTTGATGATTGAGACCTTGTCCAATCGACTGGTCATTAATTCCAGGTCGACTGATGCAGATAGGCCCTGCGTCTCATGTGCTCCCCTAAGATTCGTCGATGCGTGGGTATTCGTCCTGTCGAATAATCCCATGGAGTCATTGTTGATGGAGTTCTCGCACATGTTTTCGAGAATCTCCCACACAGTGTCCTCATGTTGACCCATGATATTCCCTCCGCAGGTTGCATTGACGAAGAGACGGATGTCCTCACGGAGTCCCTAGTAAAAAGATTGGACCTGTTCCCATTTAGGAACTCCGTGATAGGGGCACTTCCTCATGAGATCCTAAAAGCGATCCCATGCCTCATGGAGAGGTTCCCCTGTTTGCTGAGTGAAGTGAGTAATCTGATGGCGCAAGGCATTGGTCCGACCAACGGGAAAGAACTTTTTCAAAAATTCGGACTGAAGTTCTTCCCAAGTGTTGATCGGCCGGGTCTGAGTTTGATACCAATGAGCAGCCTTGTCCATAAGAGAGGAGAACATCTTCATGAGAAGAATATCCCGATTTTGCGCATCTAACCCAAAAGTTTGGGCCAGATGCTTTAGCTGTTTGATGTGCTGGAAGGGATCTTCGGAATTAAGCCCATGGAATTTAGGTATAGCATGAATCATATTGGGCTTTAATTTGGAATCCGATCCTCCAGTCGGGATTCTGACTCGAGGCTCAATGGCCACCGCAGCAAAATTATAATGATCCCGCATCATAGGACACTGCGGTGGGTGCACAAAGTTTTGGAAGAGGTCATTGAGTCGCTGGAGCTGATGCTCCAGATTGTTTTCTTCCTCAACTGGTTGAGCCATGATGGGGGAAGGAGAGCTTGGTTCAGAATCAGATGAGAGAATGATGGGGTAGGGTTGCTGTGCAAACACGGGCATCGAGGCTTGGCCTTGACGAGAGTGAATTCCTAAAGGAGATCTTAAGGGTGGTCTTAAGGATCTCCTACCGTTCATGCACTGTTGGAATAGATGAGTTTAGGTGCTGGACCCAATCAAGACACCCAAAAATGTGTTGGGTGACTATAGAGGTGCGGGGCAGATGGACCCCTTAATCAAAAAGATCGTCCACCTAAGAATTACCTAGGCAGCCAGAGAGGGTGAGTCCCGCGAAGACCCCTACACGGTAGAGCGTCCCCACGGGTTACAAAGTTTCCCCCACCCGACCTCTCTTGTCACTGCGGTTCCAGGTAACCAGAATGGGGATCTTGACTTCTTAAGTCTACCTTTTTTACTTTAAGATCAAGGTGCTTAAGGTTTCACTTGAACTCTTAGGCATTTTTGTGAACAAGGTGGCCTAATTTGAAGGTTGGTTGACCCTAAGGGTCAACTTCACCTAGGGATTCCTTTGAGAATTTAGGCCTTGTTTCTTTTTTTTTTTTTTTAGGGTTCAAGTGTTTAGAGAGCCAATTGTTTAGGGTTTTTCTTAATAGGTATTTTCAACCAATGGCTTAGGCACATCTCTTTTTAGAAAGATCTTTTCTTTGTTAATAGAAGGTGTGTCTCTAAAAAAAAAAAAAAAACCCTAGATTTTTAATCCTTGTATTGGCTCTAGTTGGTCCATTTAAGTTGCCTCAAAATTTTGGTATCTAGGGCTCAATCAAGAAGGTTTTAGCCCTAGTTACCTTAGTTGGATGGACAGTTAAGCATGAGTTGAGATGAAAATTAGTCAACTTTGATGAATTACTATGTATGATGCAGGTAGCCCTAAGTTGATTTTTTCTTTTTGTTCCTTTTTAGACTTTAAGGGAGTTAAGGAAAGGGCTAATGAGGATTACCTGGTTGTTGGAGAGTTGGTTGTGTGGCTGCTCTTCTCATTCTTTAGCCTGCACACAAGAGAGAGAAAAAGATTAGAAATCTCTTAAAAGGAATTCAAAGCTTCTAGAATAGCCGTAGCTCCCCGGCAACAGCGCCAAGAATGATGGCTGGTGTGACCGACCGTGGCTAGGTCTTTTGTTTGTTATAGTAATGTCGTTGTGGTACAGGTAAAATAGCTACGGTTTGTCATTACCACTATTACAATTTTACTCAGAAATGTTTTTCTTCCAAAGTCGAACTCAGGGAGCTACTAGAATTCTAGAAGTACAATGATTTTATTACAAAAATAAGAGAGAGAGAGAGAGAGAGAGGTAGATTTTGTTTCTTGGCTTTTTCTTCTTCTCTTCTTTCTCTCTTTGCTTGTCTTCTTTTTCTCTTCTTTTGTCTTCTTGATCTTCTTCAATTCTTCTTCTTTTCTTCTTTTCTTTTCTTCTTCTTCTTTCTTCCTTCTTCTTTTTGCTTTCAGCTGCGGCACCTTTTCTTTTCTTTTTCTTCTTCTTTGCTTTGTCTGCAGAGCTTCATCCATCGTCTGATTTCTCAATCAGACGGCTTAAGTGGCGTCTGCTACAGTGCTTCCTTTGTGCTTCTTCTTCTTCTTCCTACGGTCTTCTTCTTCCTGCTTCTCGCACCCTGTCCCTGCACAAAGAGCAAAACCTACCCTATCCCTCTACCCGCACGTCTCTCTCTCTGTAAAGCACTCACAGGATGCTCTCCCAGAGCCGCGGGTAATCGGATCGGGTTTCGTGCCCGTGACCAGGCGCACCGGTGTGTGGGTGATGCGCGAGGTGTGCTCAGATAGGGTCGGGTCGGATCCGCGTGATGAGCTTGCGAACCGGGCGGGTGAGTGGGTGCGGGACCTCACCCCAGTGCTTTCGGAGGCGACCAAGTAAAAGCACAAAATCAATTTATTGCGGCGCGGCGTTTCGAAATCCCACGATGTGGGACTATCCTCTGCGTTCTTTTCGCGCACTCCCGCAGGACGATTCCACCTTGCTCTCCTGCTCAGCTGTAGCCACTATCGGTGCCAACTGATGAGGTGGAAGTCTCTGCAGACTTCACCCCAAGCTGCAGCACTTGGGACCCTGAAGCTGCAGGGCCTGGAGCTCGCCTCGAAGCTACTTCAGTCGTCGTTAATGGCGGCTGGGGTGGCTACCCTGTCAGACAGAAGCACGGCCTCTCGGCCTAATCAGACTAGCGGGGGACCTTCGCCGTGGCACGGCGAAGGTGGTGCAGGGTGCAACAGGTCGTGGGGCGGCGTCTGGCGGCGGGGCTAGGTCGGACAGCGACCGGAAAAATAGGTCTGATCGGAGGAGTGTGGTGGGGGTGTGGAGCCGCAATGGGTGGACGGAGGTTGTTCAGCGTGATGAGGCGGAGGTTCTATGAAGGTCGGCGAGGTGTGTGGGGTTGCGGAGCGATGGGAGCGTCTTGCCGGAGGGTGGACGGAGACGAAGAGGGTGACGGTGGACAGGAGCGGTCGAGGGTTTAATCAAATGAAAGACAGTGAGGAAAAGAAAGAGGGGGAGATGGGGAGAAGTTCTGACCTAGTTGCAAGGACGAAAGGGGATGGAGCAGGGTGGCAGTCGTATCGACTGTCGCCGGAGAAGAAGATACCCAGAGGGAGAGGGCGGCGACGAGGAAGAGATTGAGAGGGCGCGCGTTGGGTACGGCGCGACGCAGGAAGAGCAGGTGAAGGTGGCTCTGCTGCTGGTATTGCAGCAGAGCGATGAGATGGAGGAGGAGGAACTGCCGGAGCTGGTGGGCTTCTGCCGGAGTGGGAAGAGAGGAAAAATGGGGGTTTTTCTCCGTCAGGACCGAGCTGCCTCCATCGGCAAGCGACGGCGGTCCTTATAAAGGCGAAGGCGGAGGGGTGGGCATAGGGAGGCGACGTGCCTCCCTCACTGGAGTATGGCCGGAGTTGCAACCCATACCTTCTGCGCGTTCGCACGGAAGGTGTTGGCGATGGCAGAGGTCATGGTGGTGTCCCTGCGACAGCAGACGTCGCAGGGAACACCCGGTTCAACTGGTAGAGGGCCTCCATCACCCTGCGCGGCGCCATGCTCCGCGCAAAGTCGCCGGAGCATGGCGCTGCTTAGAGAGTTGCAGGGAGGACCTAAGTGCAAAGAACGACAAAGAACCTGGGGGCCAAAATGCGAGGGTTTCGAAAGTTGAGGGTCAAAAAGTAATAGATGAGGACCAAAATGCAAAGTCGGTCAAGAAGGTCTCTTCTTAGGCTCAAGATTTTATGCATGACTAAATGGGACCTAAGGATTATAATGGTGAATTTTATTTCTAGATCAGACCTTGTTTGACCAGCCAATTTATGTAAAAACCCAAATTAAATCATTAATTGAATATGGTTCTCAATGTAAGTCAAACTGGATTCTCAAGGACAAATTGAAAGTTCTAAATCCTAGAGATTATTTTTCTATGAATTTTAGAGGGTTTAGTCGATTTTTACTTTGCCTTGAACCTCGTGAATTGGAGTAGATTTGTTTTAGGGTTATAGAATGTCATTTAATTCCTTGGAGTTGCTGTAGCCCTTGTTGGATCAAATCATCCCACTTTACTTCTTATTAGGTTAGTTTAACCTATGTTTGGACCCTGAGTTACCCTGTTTACTGATTGTGTTGGTGAAATTGCATTTTTACCCCTTATGACCTGTTTTCTTTACAAACTCAAAATTCTCTGAGTCAAGCCTTTCTACGAGTTATGTAGGAGCTTTTTCTTGCATATCTAGGTTAGATTGTGCCAGTTAGGGTTCATGATGAGGTTCTCATCAGTAGCCCTATCTTACTCCACACATAGGATAAATAGTGTCAGTTGTGGAACCATTAACTATAGCCTCAAAAGACACAGAACTTATACAAGACATAATCAAGGATACAAAAGAAGAAGGGAATGATAATTGATTAAGAGAAGACATCACAAAGCTCCATTCAAGTCTGTCAAAAGATTTCTCCATGTCTAATTTTAGGGCCATGCTTCCTTTCTTGCGCTTCAATGTCTCCATAGCATGAATAACTTCTCGTGCGAGAATAATATTGTCCGCTATTTACCTCCCTATTAGGAAACTAGACTGATTAGAAGATATTAGTATCAATAGGATTGGCTTTAATTTGTTAATTGCAAGTTTCGCTACCAATTTATACAAGGTATTGGTCAGGCTGATAGGTCTAAAATCTTTTGCCATCATCGGATTCTCTATCTTCGGGGCTAGAGCCAAGTACGTTCTACTCATCTGGATAGGCATAAATGAAGTTTGGAAACATTGCTTTACAAAGTGTAATACATCTTTTCCCACCACTTCCCAAGAATTTTGAAAGAATAGGGTATGCAACCCATCAGGGCCTGGGGATTTAGAGGCTTCCATTCCAAACAAGACAGTTCTGATTTCTTCATCATCTAGTTTTGATTGACAGTAAGTATATTCTTCTTCCTTTAGCATATCAACGCGATCAAAATAGATAGGAACTTCTGAATTCGACGTTTCAGAAGTATACAGGAAACTATAGTAATCAAAGAAGCATTTTTTGATCTTTCTCTAATCCCCGGTCTCCTTTCCATATGGAAGTTTTAACCATTGAATAGCATTCTTCCTTTTCCGATTCATAGCATATAACTGATAGAATCTTGTATTCTTATCACCACTTTGGATCCATATATGTCTTGAACGCTGGAACCAAAAAATTTCTTCTTGTTTCAAAACTTCATTGTACTGCTTCCTTATATTAGCCTCCTTTTCCATCCTCTCTTCCATCTGATTTGAAGATTGCAGCTTGATCATATGATCTTCCATTTTTTTTTTTTACCTACCAATTGTTGCTATCTTTCCTACTCATCCTTTAGATCATATGCAGGAGCACTAGTTTTATCCCATATGTTCTGTTGGATATTTTTCACCCTATTCCAAGATGCATTCACTTCATCAAAGAATGAGAAATTCATATACCATGAGGCTTCCATTCTCCAAATGGCATTTTTCAGTAACGTTTTTCTTTTCATTCTAAGCAAAATAAGAGAATGATCACTTCCCATAGGAGGCAAATGTAAGACCCCTGCTATAGGGTTTGTCTGATGCCAAATATCATAGACAAAAGCACAATCCAATCTTTCTTTAATCAGGAATTTTGGCTTTCTTCTGTTGGACCATGTGAATGCATTACCAGCAAAGCCTAAGTCCATCAGACCAAGCCTGTCTATAAAGTTTCTGAGATATCTATACTCCCTTGAAGGAAGTTGCTGGCCCCCCTTCTTGTCTTTAGCATTCAAAATAGCATTGAAATCTCCTATGCATAGCAAGTTATCAGAATACTTCAAAAGCAGTTCAAAGTACCATAAATTTCAGCCATTCTTGCCCAAAATTTCCCTCTTCTAGCTTTCTTCGGAGTACCATAAACACAAAACATATACCAGCTTACTGCTCCTTCATTAATATTTACAAGCAAGCAATTCTTCTCAGAGTGAATCAACTTGACATCATAGTCCTTTCTATACAATAGACAAAGTCCTCTAGATTTACCATTAGCATCAACACTATGCTTCTCAAAATGGGCAAGTTTATTTACCACATCAGCCAAAGAGCTTTCCTACAAATGTGTTTACGATATGAAAAACATTGTTGGCAATGTAGATCTTATGAGACTTTTGAGATGACGAATTGCAAAGAGTCCCCAACCCTCTGCAATTCGAAGAAATAATGTTCATTTCTCCCTTGGCGGCTGATGAGGCTCAGCCACCATAAGCTCATAAGAGATATCTTCATTAGCATCATCAATCTTCAATTTTTTACTAATTGCATCTGACTTTCCCAAACCATCAAAAGGAGTTAGCCTCTTACTGCCGACAGTAAGAGATCCATCATGTATCATAGGAACTGAATTAAGCCCTTGTCTTGCTGCTTTTTTGAATTTGTTCTTGCGTTTTATTTCCCCCTTCATATCAACAACCAAATTTTGAGAATTTTCCTCCATAAGGGAGTCAGGAGCCATTGGAGTATGCTTTATGAGCTCCTCCTCCTTACCAAGCTCATATGAAGAGGCTTTACCAGATAAATGTGGCATAGGAATAGAGAATGCATGTGACTCGGGGTTTAGGACAGTTTGAAGGGTGGACTTTGGGAAGAATGCTTGTGGCTCCAGGCTTGGATAGCGCTGGAGGTTAGGTAGTCTAGAATTAGAAGCCAAATGTGAGTGGAGTTGTAAAGTATACGTTGAATAATGCATCATACTCCCAATTTTAAGAGGATTCGAAGAATAAGGTGAAGTAGGAGGACCCTCTAAAGATGAGTGGGAGACAATACTCGGTACCTCAGTGAATGTAATGGTATGAGGAGGGTTGTTTGTAGGCATAGTAGAAGGTATTGGCAATTTGACTTGCGACAAAACTTGGCTTGAAATTGGAGTAGTTAGGGATGGTTTGGATAAGGACTCGACGGAAGGGGTGGGTATGGTGGGAACAGTAGATGGTATGGGCAAGGACAAAGTATGATTAAATATAGTTTCCTCTTCATCTCCTTTTTCTTCCCCAATAGTGCACTCCGTCAAAGAGTCTGCCATACACTTCGACATAGAATCCTATAAACCTTCAGAAGTTGCTTCCGTCAAGACATGGGGACTCTCCTGATGAAGGCCAGAAATCGACCTCCTACCATTCCTTGGAGCTCTCAAATTTGCATATTTGAAAACCAATTCTCCTTCAAGCATACGCATTACATCAGCATTACAGATATCTTCCATTTTTGCAGTAGCTTTCATCCACCTATCACACTCCTTATATTCACGACCCAAGAGTCCACACACATAGCAAAACCTGGGTAATCCTTCATAGCATAGGGGAATAGGCATTAGATGCCCAACCGTTAGGGTAACTTCTATTTCTTTCATGAGTGGTTCACTAACAGGTAATTCAAGCTTGGCTCTGACATATCTTCCTCCATTTTTCCCATCAAGCTCTAGGTCCTTGATAGATGCCCAGCACTTTGTAAGTCTCACCAAGGTAGATCTACATCTATATTCTAGTGGAAGGTCCCAGAATTGAACCCAGAGTCGAACCTTGGTGAAGGAGTAATCAATAGGCTTCATCTCCGACTGACCAATTATCAACAACATTAGGTCTCCATCAAAATGCCAAGGGCTTCTATTAAGAATAGAGCGCAGATCAGAGTCCTTTTCTAAGATAGCAACCTAGACACCATCAGCTACTTCTGAGACCTGAGCAGGCTCCTTGATAGACCATGCCTTTGTAACAACTTTGACCACTACAATCGACGTTGGCTTCCTGTTTGATAGTATGGTAAAATACAAGCACCTCGACCATCCTTTAGGATCTTTCAAGTCATGTGAGGTCATTTTGACAACCACCTTCTTTTCATCTTCACACAGTAACACTTGAATACCTTTTATGATTTCTAGTTCTCCCTTATCCATCATATACTGATAGAGCATGACGTAAAGATGACAAAACACATATAAGAGCAAATGTAGCAAGTACATAAAGTAGAAGCACACACACTTAATATACAAAGCAATAAATTCAGAAGACTATCCAAGGAACATGAACCGGACACATGCAGGGTGTAGAAACAGATTTATGAATATGATAGTTAGCTACAGCATGACAGAATGGAAACAGCAAGGAAGAAAGTTATATCAGTTCTAAAAGGGAGACATAGAAGTATAAGAAGCAAAGAAGTAGAGAGAGTGATAGAGGACTGTTATGTTTCCACAACTAACACCACCACCTACAGTGGAGGAAAGAGCACTCCACCTGAGTAGGAAACTAGAGTTCTTGCAAGTGGCTCTTCTTCCCTTCTTCCATACCCTATTGAAGTATAGGTGGTCATTGTGCTAGGCCTAGATATCCTTAAAGAAATCTTAGATTTGTTTAAGGGGATAATTATATAAAAATATATCGATTCCTTCAGTATAGTATTATTTTCATTCTCAAATCTTATAATCTATCCGTAATCCCAATTCTCACTTATGCCAAATATTCCAAAACATATTTTTGTGGAAAAATACGATGAGTTTAATGGATAGCAGACCAAATACGAAAACTTAAATATGAAGTTAAGGAAACGAAGCGATCGAAACTTAAATGGAAGCATCATGAATGGTATTTTCTAAATATAAATATTAATCCAAACCTAGAAAAATATATGATACGACTTATTTTGTGAGATAAGTGGTGTGAATATAATTTTTATTTGATATTTAATGTAAAAAAATAAAAGAATTAAAGATTTGTTAGGTGATATTTTTTATCATATTGAAAAATATCATCTTATCACTTTAAATTGAAACGTACAAATGATAAATAAGTTTACACCAGTGATAAATCACTTTACAACGATGATAAATTATTCTAAGTGATTTTGCACAAGTATAAAATGATTTTATACCAGTGAAAAATTATTCTAAGGTGACTTTGAACTGATGCAATCTCATTTTGCACTGGTACAAAATTATTTCAAAGGTGATCTAGTGATTTTATATCGGTACAAAGTGATTTTGCACTTGTGTAAAGTACTTTTGACCTATGGGTTTAGGATTTAAGATTTAAGATTTAGAATTTAGGATTTATAATTTAGGTTTATGGAAAGTGATTTCACCTCTGAGAAATGATTTTTTACCTTAAAGTTAAAGATTAAACCCGAAACCTTAAGATGAAATCACTTTTCAAGTAAAAAATCATTTAACATAGATGAAGAAGCGTTTGTAATTTAATTTTATACTAATGTAATCTTACTTTCCACATGTTACTTTGCATTGATATAAAGTAAGATTATATTTATTTTACAACGATGTAAAATAAATATAATCTTATTTTATATCAATGCAAAGTAACATGTGGAAAGTAAGATTACATTAGTATAAAATTAAATGTAAAATAAAATTATATCATTATAAAATTATTTCAAAAGTGATATGATAATTTTAAATCAAAATTATAGCCTGTATCCATGAACAGGAAACAAAGATTATAAGATTTTATTCTCAAGTACAATCACATGATAGAGGTTCGTTCATGCCACATATATATACGTTACTTTGATTCATCACATTGAATAATAAGGGAGAGTTGGGTAGGTGTAATGAATATCTCTCTCCATTGCACACCAAGAGAAAAACATTTCTTTCACAAGCTTAAAAAGCGTCTCTCACCTTTGCTACACAATCTCCTATGATTGAATCAAATTCTCCGCCTCTTCTCCCCTTCCTCTAATGGTTCTCCTCAATGGTGAGGAGAGCCTGTTGTTTTATATTAGGATTTTCTACCATGGAAAACAAATAACTTCTATGTAGGAGTAAATGGTTTGTTATACTAACTATTACAACTCTATTCTCTCCACTAAGCATTAATGTGGGTCTTTAATTAGCTTGGCTAACCCATTCATTCTATTAGAACCTATTTCATGTTATCTCATCTAATGGTGTTAATCAGACTCGAAAAAGAACTCAACTCAGCAAACTAAAATGGACCTTTACTTGATGGTTTGTTGGTTCCAAATTAGGTCATGTCAAACCTAGCTTGCCTTTTTGTTTAGTTAAGTCTCAAGTGCAATTCATGGACTCACATAAACTTAGTGGCCATGATGAACTGGCCTCTTATGGACTTGTATGGATTCATTAGATCCAAATAGGACTTTTTAGATCTGTATAGGGCTCGCTAGACTTATATAGGATCCATGTATCCATTAGATCTATTAGACCCACATAGGGCCCAACCAAGATTATGTAAAGTCGGATCCATTAGTTCCTTAACTGGTTGGATCTTAAGTTTAGGATACAAGATCGGGTGAGACCTAACCTAATAATTTTCAAGTTTGATTAAAGCAAGTCACGTCAGATCCGACCCAACTCGATTGACACCTTGCTTAACATCTAAGTAATATAAATCATCTAAAAGACAAATTCCTACATTTCAAACAAAGGAACTTACACGAAACATCATCATTGATCGTTGGCAAATAGAATTCAGTTGAGCAAGAAAATTACAGTGGATGTGGCAGAAGATTGCAAAGTTGTGATTTTGTCGTTCCTCCAAAATATCATGGAAAAGGCAAATGCCGTATAGAAGAATGGAGAGGCATTGGAAAATATAGGGTGCAAGGTGGTGGCATGAATTGAATGGTTCCTGGAGCATAGAGACGCCCCTTTCTTGCAATGCCTCCTATGAAAAAGCGAGGGGACAATGAAGCCGACAAGAAAATCGCAACAACAACCGGTTAGAGAGAAATCGATTTGGTACCTAGCCCTAGCCCTCTTCCTCACCCTCTTCCTCTCCGTGTGAAAAAGCCTAGCCGTCTCGGGGGTCTCAATCTGCCATCCCCGACTAATCGGGGCCCCCCCTTCTCTCTCCAAGATATCCTCCCTCCCTCCGGATTGCATCTTCAACGATCAAAAGCTGCTGGTCAACATGCAGTCGCTTGTTGTTGTCATCGAGGCCAATTGCGATGGAGGCATCGCAGGTCAGCTGGAGCTTCAGTCGGGGGCGATCATTGCAGCTGATTGTCGTGGCCGTTTGTCATGGCAGTCGTTCGTCGACGGGTCGTTATGATCGTTTGTCGAGGAGATCGTCGAGGCGATTGTCGCGGCATCGGCAGTTAGCGACTTCATCGGTCAGCAGCGGGCCGTCATGGTCGGAGCGTGGACTGAGGTTGACCGTTCATTGTGGTTGCACATTCGTGCAGTACCTTGGTTGGGCTGCAGTCGGTGTCCTGGTCGTTGCGGCAATGGTCGTAGCGGACGAAGCTGCGATTGGCCTGGCAAGCTTGATGTCGGGAATAGCGGACGTGCAATGGTGCTCTGATGTAGAGACGTGGTTAGCGACGATTTCTAGTGGTTTCCCATGTTGCTGCGGCTTTTTGGTCGTTGGAGTTGTTGTCCATTCCTTTTCTTTTTTTTTAGTGTAGTCTTGTAGGGGATCACGTGTGACCTTGTGCATATTACGACGGAATTTTTTGACGAAAGTCAAGATCCGATTCATTCGATCTCTTATCATTCTACGAGCGTGGGGTCATTCTTCTTCGAGAGAACGTATAGCTCCCGATCTTGGGACGTTTCTTTTTCTTTATCATTTGTTTCTTGTCTTGTTGTTTTGTGTTTTAGCGTTCCCCCTTTCTACGGGGTAATGGCGAGCTCGACGTCGGGGATTGCGGACGTGCAATAGTGGTCTGATGTAGAGATGTGGTTGGCAACCATTTTGGTTGGTTTCCCATGTTAGTATGGCTTTTCGGTTGTTGGAGTTCTTCTCCATTCATCTTCTTTATTTTTTAGTGTAGTCTTGTAAGGGGTCACATATGACCCCATGCATATTATGACGGAATTTCCTAACAAAAGTCTGAATCCGATTCATTCGATTTCTTACCATTCTACCAGTGTGGGGTCGTCTCATTTAGAAGAATATCCGATTCCCCATCTTGATATATTTCCTTTTCTTTATCATTTGTCTCTTATCTTATTATTTTTTATTTTAACATTTCTTTATTCTACAAGATATTTTTTTTTTCTCTTATAAAGATGAGATGTCTTCTTATGTCCCTTGTATAAGATTTTTTCCTTTTTAATGAAAGCTTATTAAAAAAACAAAAAAAAAAGAAGCCGACAGGGAAGCACTAATTACTGAGCTCATCATTTCTTCGTCGCAGATTTTAGGTGTGGATCCGTTTCTTCGATCGTCTTTGGGCCCCCATGCCTTAAAAAAGTAAAAAAAAAAAAAGAAAAGAAAAGTCATCTTCGGAAGACGATTGCACTTAGTCGGCCTCCGGGAATTGCTTTAAGGCAAAAGGGTTCTGACGTGTATCACATCATCTTCAAATATTTATAACTTATATCCACACTTCATAATATCCGGACATCAAATATTTATGACTTACATCCGCACTTCATAATATTCGACAATGAAAATACGATGTTTCGACTCTTTTTCAACATTGTTTGGTTAAGCTCAACTTAAATTCAAGAGGGGAAAAGAGAAATTTTCTCCTTTTACGGTTAACTTGCAAGTAAAGTTTTCTTTTTTCTTTTCTCCCCTTTCTTTCTTTCTCAGTTAGATCCTGCAAAGGCGTGAAACAAGAGAGAGACCCCGTTAAGGTAAAAAAAAATAAGTGAAGAACGAACAAAAAAAATGGAGAAATTTTTACACTTGTGCCTCTAGTATCATTTGCAATCATGTAAGCACAATTAACTTCTTATTATTTACGTGGATGACAGTAAATGCTGTCGATTTTAGAGCGCATGCTCCCTTGTCAAATACTCTATCAAAAATAAAACGAGTTGTCCTTAAAAACCAAGGCTATCTTGTGTTTGAGATCCAGTAAAAGCCAAAACTCCATTAATTTTTAAGTTGTGAGAGGTGAAGTTTACAGAGTGCGTAAATATGAACGAGACTTACTTTGTTGGACAGTCACGAAAGAACTCAAAATTGACCCTAGATGACCTTCAATGGTCAAGAGTTTAACGGCCATGAATATAATCATTAAGGTCATGTGTTTGAAAGATCATAATAGAAGGGCATACATTAGGTTATATTTGGTTGTTAGGTTGACTAGAGTTATTTTCAATTAAATATTTAATTTGTCATTTAATTTGAGTCATGCTTACGAACGATTAGTTTCACTTAATTTAAAATAAATTTATTTATTTTTTTATAAAATAATTTTAATTTATTAAAAACAATCAAATCAATTAATTCATTTATTTCATTATTTATTACACCTTTTCCCTTTTCAACTACCTATACCATAACCTTATTCTCCTTATCAAATCTGACGACAGATGTGTACTTGTGAGCGGGTTGGGGATACAGGTTAAGATAGGCCCAGTAGATGGATGATCTCGGGATGGAGGACGTCTACCATCGTGCATCTTTCCTTGATACTTACCATTTCAACTTGTGTATATTCCAAAAGAGGTCAATTTTTAAGGGATATATATAGAGGAAATTAACGGCATCCACCTGATTGTCGATACGTAAATCTTTGCACATATAACTGCATCATCTACGGTGCTAAATTCTATGTAAATCTTCCAACAGAGCATTCAAAGAAAAAAAAAAAAGACAAAAATCCGTGCAAACGTACAACCCTATATACATCAAGAGTCTGGGAAATCCTACGTAGAACACTCAGCCAATTCGCCCAACAACGCACGCCCTTCTCTTTCATACATTTTATACCAATTAATCGATAAGCACGAGATAGTGCAAGATCATGGCTCAAAATTAAAATTATCTCATCTCATCATCACTCGCAATTCCTCGGAAAACAAAAGTGGTGAGATGGTCCCCCCACACCTTTGATCCGAGCACGTCATGGAGCCCACTCCCAACCCAAACAGAAGTAGAGGTAAAAGAACACACAAAAAAAAAAAAAAAGGTGGAACGTCAATGAAGCAAATTGGAGTCACAAACCATATGTATACGATCACCGTTCAGATTCACAGGGCAGAGGCAAAGGCATAAACACACAATTCGATCCCACCGACAATCCTCACTACTCGAATTCCGATTTATATATTTTCCGGTTCGATCCTCCTCCTCCTCCTCCTCCTCCGGCCGAATAGGACCTGCATGGGCCGCGCGAGCCGCCTCACAAGCTTCTGCCTCGGTCGAGCTGTGACTCGAGTCCTTGTCCGGTCGCCACAGCAAGTAGAGACTAGGCGGATCGATTCCAAAGATGCCGAGGTGGAGAAGCTCAAACGTAAGAGTAACGACGGAGACAACGTGGGGGATGGCGGCGATGCAAAGGTGGATGGCGGGCAACGACGGGTGGTGATTGTAGTGGATTCGAGCAAGGAGGAGTCGAGGGGAACTGTGCAATGGGCTCTGACCCACACGGTTCAGAGCCATGACACTATAGTCCTCCTCAGTGTAGTTAAGCCGAAGAAAGGTATTGTATATAAATATCACAATCTTTTTTGAATTTTTATTTATTTGGCACGTTAAATTAATTACTTGAAGTGACAAATAACTTATTCTACTAATTATGGGGATAATTTTTCTCTCTCTTTTTTTGTTTGTTTTTTTTTTGTTGATAATTAAGCTATTTGATAATTAAAATGCATTTGATTATATCTAACGGTTGGGATTGATTGCAGGCCGAAAAGGCTCGAAGAGGGTTCAACAGCTCTTGAATTCCTTGAAGAACATGTGCCAAGCAAAGAAACCTGAAGTGAGTACGATTTTTGGGGTGCTTCGAACGAAGCTAAAAATTCTTCGAGTTATTCGGTATTGGTGTGTCAGACAATTCTTTGGTAATTATACCTGTCATTAGTTTGGCAAATCTTATGGGAGGTATCAGAAAATTAACATTGCTGTCTGTGGGCAGTAAATTTGAGGATTTCTGGTCGCACGTATCGTGGACTGGATTTTATCAAGTCCCGTTGTTGGTAGGTATGGGTCTTGGAATAACAAACAAAAGCTTTTTATTCGGAAAGGAGATAGAATGAGATTTTCTTGATAAGATTAGAAACTAGGCATGAGAATGGGATCACGAAAATATAGCTCCCCCTTTTTTTAATCTTTTTGTTTCCTACGTACAAAGTCTTAGCTCTCTATTGATTTCCTTTCATGGTCTCCATTACAAAATTCCCTATGTATAGGTGCAGGTAGAATTTTTGTTGGCAGAAGGGAGGGAGCGAGGCCCCGTGATCGTGCAAGAAACAAGGAAGCAAGGGGCATCTCTCCTTGTCCTTGGTCAAAAGAAGCACTCGATAATGTGGTGGCTCCTACTCAAGCAAGTCAGAGGTAGTTGCCACGGAGGTGGAGGAGTGGTTGATTATTGCATTCAAAATGCGAGCTGCATGACGGTAGCCGTGAGGAGGAAGATGAAGGGAGGAGGGTACCTCGTCACCACCAAGAGGCATAAAGATTTTTGGTTGTTGGCTTAGGTTAATGCTTCCCCTTCACTCAATTTTCCATGATTGCATGGGCATTCGTTCTTGTAAAAATATAGATTAAATGGTCGATGTGATGTAAGGACACATTTGAACGGGTATCATTTGACAACAACTTGGTGCTTAGAATGGTGGCCACGGCTGGTGTTGGCTTGGGCAAATTTTTGTTTCTGTTGTAGAGATGTCCCCTCCGAATTGGGTGAGACCTAGTTCTTCTCGGGTGGGGGCACGTGCCTCCTTCCCCGTTGGTAAATTAATTCATCAATGATATGGGTGGGTCAATTCCCACCGCAATCATAGAGACTTGGACCTTCCCCATCCTAATCTGTTCACGGGATCAACGATTAAACATATATTTATTGGTGGAAGATATTGGACATGACTATGGAATCTGTTCATTGCGTGAGAGAGAGAGAGAGAGAGACTAAAATAAGCAAACCTCAAAGTTATTAATACCATTGTCAAAAGAAAATGAGAAAACAAACTCCTTTACCGTCCCCGCATTTCTTATGCTCATGCATCGCATTAGTATTGAAATATAAAAACTTAAAAGGTATTGTTAATTAATTTGACTCCCTTTCTAATAATCCTAGATCCGCCATTGAGGTGGACTATATTGAAACATCAGGGTGATCCCTTATTTTGCAAAAGTATGTTTCAACTAGTGATTCCAAAACTTAAGTTAAGGAACCAATGTCATCTAGATGACAAGTCAAGCAATATCTATGAAACTATTTCCTTTCTTTCCCTCTAACCCCTCTACCCACCTCCCACTCGAGGTTGTTCGTTTGGTGGAATAAAAGAAAAATTATGGTCGAATTTTATGTTTATCAACTTTTGTTTCAACGTTAACGGATCCAAAATTAAGGGATAAATTTTAAAATAAACGAATTCCATCGAAAAAATAGAATTTATTTATTCCATTGATTTATTCCGGCTCTTTTATCTCACTCTCTAAACTTAACCATATAAAATTTATTTATTTCTCCTATCAAACAACTAAAGTAAAATAAATATTTTTAATTCTTCGATACGATAACAAACATAATTAAATATTTAGATAAAATAAAAATCACTAATTCATCTATTCTTTTACATTTTTTTTTTTTATCACTCATTAATATTCCTCCACCCAAAGAGATCTGGAAAGAACCCTACCTACTAATTTACTTCTCCAAAAATGCACGTAATCTTATAGTTCGGCCCCACCTTCGGAGGCCCCTATTCTCACCGATGCACATGTTTCCGTCGCAGCAATCATCACAAAGGAGAGGAGGGGCAAATAGTGTGGATGAAATAGAAATGAGAGGAGATGGTTGCCTGTTTTGGGATTGGGGATGGTAGATGTGCTTGCTTCGGATTGGGTTTAGACCGTATTTGATAGGAGGATAAGTTATTTGATCATAATCTAACGTATGGATTAAGATAATATATACACGGATATGGATATAATTAAATAATATATGTTATTGTATAAATTATCAATTATTACGTCTATAACATAAAATGATTAAATTAAATTATTTTGTTAATATAGATATAAGATGTAAAAGGAGAGGTGTAGTTCTATTAAATATATGTGTAGAAATCCAATGGTCATATGCATCCTGTTGATGTGCAGAGATCAAAATCACCCACATCAATTATTCTCTTTTTAATTGTTGATTATGTGGAAAGTTATGATTCTTAGGAGACCTAATTTTCTATCCCTAATCCACACGACAGAACCAGAGAGTGAGAGAATGGCAAAGAAGATCTTCTTCTTAGAGACTTTGGCTATGTAGGAAGGTGGAAATTCTTGGAAGATCAACCTTACGATCTGCAGCCCTATCTACATCAGTAAGAATGAATATAGGTATTTCTACATGTCTTTTGTTTGCATGCATATATATATACACACGCCTACCCTCATCATGTATATGCGTAGACATAAGATGCATGTGTATATGATCTTTGTTTCATCTTGTCTTCGTTTTATATTCCCCCTTGTCAAATATATATAGATATATACATAAACTTAGGATCTTCATGGACTAGGTTTAGATGATTGTTCGTATTCCTAGAAAACACAAAATCATGTTCCGCAATCGACACAAGTACCAATAGTCATCATGAGTACTGGTACAAATGTGTCACAATTTTGAGCTCCAGAACTCCAATTTTAAACTGCAGGTTACCAGTACCGGTACTTATCACGAGTACCAGAATATGCTAGTTGCAGTTCAGGTTTCATGTCCTTTAGACCCAAAATCTACAACCTATGTATACCGATATTTGTCATGAGTATTGGTACACATGAGTCACTTATCAAGTTCTAGGTCTAAAGCGACCAGAACCTACAACTCATTAGTACATGTACTAATTATTAATACCGGTACTTGTTGGCTACAGGTCAAGGAATCAGTACTCAACAAGTACCGATACTCATTGAGATAAGTTAATTCTGGAGTAATACTAGTACGTCATGTGTACCAATATTAATCTTTAGTACTAGTATATGATGAGTACTGAACGAGTACGCATATGAGTTAAGTTCCAAGTCATAAGCTACAACTACCGGTACTTGGCATTAGTACTAGCACTCTTTTGGATATTGAACTAAAGCATATAAGCCTTGGATACAAATACTGATCTGGTTTACCAGTACCGATACTCAGTATATGGGATACCAATACTGGTGTATGAAGCTCAGTTGAGATCAGTTAATGTTATGGTCCATCCTAAGTTAAAGGTAAGTCATTTTTGGAATAACCCCAATAAGTGATATCAGAGCCAACCTACTCTCTACTTAGTTAATTAAGTTTAGTATGATTAATAAAGTATAGAGTTCTATGACATTTTAGTTAAAGCAGTATCTTGCCAAAGTAAGCTCTCTTGTGGATATTAATTTTGTCTTTGATTTGTAAAGGGTCGATGAGTGTTAGTAGATGAGTGTTCATTGGTCCAAAGAAAAGTACACACTTATTGTACTTTCACTCGTTTTCATGGGAATAGTGATGTGTTGGTTGTTAGGTTTTTCTAGGTCATCATTGAATCGGCCCAGAGGAAAGTTCATGATTGACTCAAATTTGAACCAACAATCATTATTCACCACGCCATGTCTTTAATTACAAGTCAATCTCTTATCCAAAGTTGAGACTTTTGATGGAGTTACCTAAGACATGAGATGGAGTCTTTTAAGATTAATCAGACACCTTATGTTTTAAAAGGAGCTAATTCTATGTTTATCTGCATTTATTTTTAGAAATGTCTTCTGCCAATATAACCGCCATCCTCAATTCTATCCCTATGTTGAGTGGCTCCAACTTTAAGTCTTGGAAAGAGAACTTACTAATTGTCCTCGAGGTTATGGACTTAGATTTAGCAATTAGGGAAGCCTCTTCTATTCTTACAGACAATGGTACTTCTAAACAAAAAGAGAAGGAAAGATGGGAGAGGTCTAATCATATATCTATGATGATCATGAAAAACGCTACTCCTGAGGCACTTAGGAGCATAATGTCGGATGACATTACTACGGCTAAAGAATTTCTTGCTGACATTGAGAAAGGATTTGCCAAGAATGAAAAGGCTAAAATTGGTACGCTCTTAGCAAGCCTCATCTCAATGAAGTATAAAGGAAAGGACATTATACGTGAGTACATTATGAAAATGTCCCATATTGCTTCTAAGTTAAAAGCACTGAAACTTAACCTCTTAGAGGACTTGTTGGTGCATTTGGTCTAGATCTTTCTTCCACCCACTTTCAACAAGTTCAAGGTGAGCTACAACCATCAGAAAAGAGACTTGGTCTCTGAATGAGCTCATCTCACACTGTGTGTAAGAGGAAGAGATAATGAAGCATGATAGGGTCAAGAGTGCTCCTATTGCCTCTTCCTCTAACAACAAGAGCAAGAGAAAGAAAAGGAATTTGGATGCTGCAAATACACCTTCCCAAATGAAGCAGAAGGGGAAAACTACCGAGTCTTCCAAATCAAGATGCTTCTTTTGTGGGGCTGAGGGGCACCGGAAGAAGCACTGTACTAACTATCACGTTTGGCGTGCTAAGAAAGGTACAGCTCTCAGTTTTGTTTATTCTGAAATCAATTTAGCTTCGATTCCTAGACACACTTGGTGGATGGATTTAGGTGCTACCACTCACATAAGAGTGTCTATGCGGGGTTACTTGAACTGCCAAAGGCCAAGTAATGCTGAAAGATTCATTTATGTCGGGGACGGAAAGGTTGTAGAAATTGAAGTTATAGGAAATTTTAGATTATTGATGAAAACTAGTTCTTATTTAAATTTAGATGAAACTTTTGTAGTATCATCTTTTAGAATAAATTTAATTTTTGTTTATGTATTGGACAAATGTGGTTATCACTGTTCATTTGGATATAAAAAAGTTAGTTTATATTTAAATTCAAATCTGATTTTCTATCTTGTTATAATAATTTTTATTGTCTTGATACTATAGCTTCTTATAACGAGTCTTCACTTTTGGATACACATGGTGTGAAAAGAAAATTAGATAATGAATCTTCAGCTTCTTTATGGCACAAGAGATCAGGTCATATCTCTAGAAGGAGAATAGAGAGACTTGTGTCAAATGAAATTTTAGATCTCTTAAATTGTTCTGATTTTGATCAATGTATAAAATATATTAAGGAAAAACAAACCAATAATAGAAAGTTTGAAGCAAATAGGTTAGATGGTGTCTTGGATGTGATTCATACGGACATTTGTGGGTCATTTCCTACGCCTACGTGAAATGGTCAAAAGTATTCTATCACATTCATAGATGACCACTCAAGATATGGTTTCATCTACTTAATTCAAGAAAAGGCACAAATACTGGACACATTCAAAAATTATAAAGTCGAAGTTAAAAATCAACTCGACAGAAAGATTAAATCCGTCAGATCTGACCGTGGTAGTGAATACTATGGCAGATATAACGGATCAGGTGATCAATGTTCAAGACCGTTTGCCAGGTTCTTAGAGGAGTGCGGCATCGTTCCTCGGTACACCATTCCGGGTTCGCCCATTATGAATGGTGTTTCTGAGAGACGAACCAGAATGCTTAAGGACATGGTAAGGAGCATGATTGCTCATTCTACCTTAGCAAATTTACTCTGGGGAGAGGCCTTAATGACTGCAGCTTATATTCTGAATAGAGTTCCCACTAAAGCAACTAATAAAACCTCATATGAGCTGTGTGTTGGTGCTAAAGCACCGCGATCGTTTGTTTTGATGATAACAAAACACGTGTCGTTTAACATTTGCACTTGGAGTCTTAGATTTCAAGTCAAATTGCAAATGGAGGCGTAATTAGACGGAGCTCGAGCTCGTATACATGATGGATTGGAGGAGCTTGATGGAGAACAGAGGAGATTCGCGAAGAGCGATGTAACGACCCGAGTCCCTACGAGACACAAGAATCGGACCGACTCGACTAATCCCAAGACCTAGTCGTCCAACGAGGAAGTAACCAAAAGAGCAGTAAAATAAACCACATTCAGCATGAATATAACTATCAGTAACAAAAATACAGCAATAAGAAAATGAACTACTACAGCATGTACCACCACAACAGTAGAACAACATTTATAACATAACATGAACTACAAGTAAAGAAAGGTACAGAGAGTAACAAGAACTACTCACTACAGTGGAACAAAAAGGGGTACAAAAGAACTGCGGTAACTCTACTGGACCCTACTCGGCCCAACGTCCTCTGCAGCCGCTGACCCTGGCTGCTCAACACCTGATCCTGAAAAGTAACGAGTGTAACACGTCAGCGAAACGCTGAGTAGAGTGGCAACTAAACTAAAGAAGCAGTAAAGTGTACAGTAGCTGTTTTATTTTCTTTCTTTCTTTATTTACGTCTTTCTATTGTTTCACAATTTATCTATTTCTCAGATCCTTCACTTGATCTCGAATGTTCCTCGTGGGAACGATTGCAGTCTTTTCCAAAAAGTAGAAGTAACACGTGGTGCTCTCCTGGCCGGGAGAGTCCCTCATGGTGATCCTACTCTCAGTCAACCACCCCAAGGTCACTGACAGACGTAACGGTGACTACGGCACGCGCGATAAACACACGGGTAGCTACCCCGCACTGGCACGCGGTCAGTCGTTTCCATTAACGGACGCGCCCAAAGCACAGCACGGAACCAGTATAGGGTAGAGCCCTCTCAGTAACAGGGGTCCAACCCCTCCACGGTAACCAAACAGGGGCCTTACCCCTCCACAGTCCGCGCACCCTCGCCTGACTACCCTGGTTTACCAAATGGGCCTAACAAGTCGGTGTAGGAGGGCCAGCAGAACCCCGGGGCCCGTGGGGTAACTAGTACTCTCCCTACACTGGTAGCTCTCCTCGGTACTGTGTACACGAGGGCCAAAAGTTGGTACAGAGTGGCCAAACCTAACCCCGGGTCCCTGGGGCGGCTGGCTCGGCTCTGCACTAAATAGGTAACAGGTGCTTCCCCTGGCACTACGTACCCAAGAGACAACACACTTCCACATCTTTCCTTCTCAGTTCCATTTCATTCTCTTTCCAGGAGTTCTACTCCTAATTCCCCGTAGGGTTCCAGCTCTTTTAACTCAGCACATTCAGGTTTCACCATTCCAGTTTCACGTTCATACAACCCATGTTCTCAATCATGTTCATTTATTCATAACAGGCAGTTGTTAAATCAATTTACAGGTAGCTATTACTTCCTTTCCACATTTTCCAAGACTGCAATATTATATACATATCACTAGTTTTCCAGTCCTAGGATTCATGCCGTACCCTAGGATCTATCATTCAATCTAGTTTCCAGTCCTAGGTTTCATGTAATACCCTAGGATCTATCAATCAATCTAGTTCCTCATTCCTAGGATTCATGCAGTGCCCTAGGTTATATTAATTGTTCCAAAATTGTAACAAATTATACTAATAAATTTACAAGCCACTCTACCAGCTACAACGGGAGTACTGGGGGCGTGATCAGAAATCCCGCGCGCCTCCGCAACCCCCAAGACTGCAATGGAACGGGGTCCTAATACAAGGATCAAACACAAGAAGTTTCTCAGAACAGTATATAATTACTGTAAACGAGTAGAGGATTTTATTCCGAAGAGAACGCAACTCGAAACGCGGAAAACGGACTCCGAACGGGCCCTAAACGGGTCGAAAACGACGAAACAGTCCAAAATCAGACGTCTGTAACCTCTTCCAGACATCTTAAAAGGTGGTTCAGATGATACCTTCGCTCTGTGTAGTCCCTCAAACGTCCAGAAGCCTGCGGGGGCGTCTGGCTTAATTCTCAAACGTCCGATGGTCAACCCGGACGTCTGAAAGTCCTCTCCGTCGTCTGGCACTGCGGCCAGACGTCCGATTCACGTTGGATGGCGAGTCTCGCACCCTCCCGAGCAGAACCTACACTCACCCACTCCTCGCTCTCAGTACGACGAGTTGAAGACGAAGGCACGGCAGACGGCTGCATGGCCGTACGCGCGAAGAAGGAAGAAGGACGAAATAACTTACTTGCCAGACGTCTAGACAGTCCTCCAGACGTCTTCACCGTCGTCTGGTTGGAAGCCCAGACGTCTGATTCTGGAAAAACTTCCAGAATCAGAGTTCGACTCGCTCTCCGCCCGCGACGCACGGCCGCACCGCACTCCGTCCGCCCACTGCTCGAGCTGCAGCAGCCCTCACGGTCGAGCGTCTTCGCCCTCGCGCAACACCTCCTCCCGCCCACTTGCCGCGGCCGTTGCTGTTGCCGCTCGCTCGCTCTCGCACCGGCTGGAAGAATAAGAAGGAAGCGGAGGAGATGAGAGTGAGGGAGAGGGCGAGGGCCTTATAAGGCCGCATGGGGAAAGAGAGAGAGAGTGAGCGCAGCACTGCGCCTGCAGGAGGAGAGAGGGACGCAACCCCGTACACCGCAGAAAATTAAATCCCATACATCTGGAAGGGGTTCCAGACGTCTGGTCAGACGTCTGGGCCACCTCCCAGACGTCTTAAAAAACGTCTTGAAGTCACGTTCATAACAAGCGATATGGAAGGACAAGAAGAATAGGATAGAAATCTATTTATTTCTTTCATGTACTTTTGTCTTTATTTCCTTGCTCTTTTTGTTCCTTAGAAAATCATGTTAAAGAGCCTCAAAGTACCCTAACAGTAGTCTTAGGAACACCAGCACAACCCTAGGATACTTAGGTTTTTTGTAGAAAACTTAGAAAACCAATATAGGGTTCAAACAGCTTTTCCAGACGTCTAATTCCAAAATCAGACGTCTGATAATATGTTTTAAGACGTCTGACTGTTGATTCAGACATCTGATAACATTTTGGCTGGACTTAGTTAGCTCTGTCTGATGAAATCAGATGTCCAGACCTCTGTCCAGACGTCTTAGAAGACGTCTGATGACTTTACCAGACGTCCAATTAGTAGACCATTGGCTAGCTTAGCGAACACTGAAGGATATGACCGTTAGAGCCTTATCAGACGTCCTTAAGCCTTTCCAGACGTCTGATAAACGACCGTTTTGCCTCGACTGACCCAAAATCTCTTCTCAGAGATTTTCTTGCCGTTGCAACTCTTGGAAATCCATTCCCGCAGAAAAGTAGGTTTCCATACGTCCAGACATAGTGTCAGACGTCCTATATGTCGTCTAATGGACTTGCACTAGAACCCTGTTTAGATCTGATTCAAGTCAGGAAGAAACCCGCCTAAAATCAGACGTCTGACCTTATTTTTAGACGTCTTAAACTGGTTTCCCAGACGTCTGATGCCAGGATCAGACGTCTAATAACCCTGTCAGTGCAATCATTATTCCTAATTTCGGCCTGATTCTCTTGGACTTTGCTCCCAACAGCTATGGAAGCTTTCCTAAGCCTTCCAAAGCCTTCCTAAGGCCTCTATAAATAGAGAGGAACCTCTTACACACAAACACACACCTAGACACACCAAGAACAAGCATTTCCACTCTTTTGTGTCAAAAAAGAAGCTCTTGCTCTCCAAGCTCAAGTTCTACATCTTGAGAGCATCAGGCCTTTGCGCACCCACTCTCCCGCCGTAGTTCACGATAGCGACGTTGCGCCGTCGTGTGGCTCACGCACCCGCATCATCGATTCAACGCACTCCTTGCAAAGGAGAGTTTCCTAATTCCTATAGAAGCTAAGTTTAAATCTTTGTTGGCTCTATAGGACTATATTTGTTATTTTAATTTGTTATTTGGTTAGGTATTCGCTTTGTGAATTCCCGTCTCCTTCGTGGGACAAAATCCTTCTCGTGAAGAGAAGGGGTTGAGAAACGCTACCCTCACACTTGTAGCGTGGTTGAAATTGAGGTTGAATCACCCTCGTTTAAGTGATTCGTTTAGTGGATTTGATCAACTTTGTTGATCGGAAAATCCTAACTCGAGAGGGTTAGGTGGTGGTTTTCACCCGGTTTGAGTTTCCACCTAAAAATAATTGTGCACATTTTGTGATTGTATTTTTTGTGAGATTGTTTATATTATATTTCCGTAATTTATTACGTCACCCCCCTCCTAGTAAGGATTCTACACTGTGGACTGACTGAAAGTCCAATCTTAAGCACTTTCACGTGTAGGGATGTCCAGCTGAAGCAATGCCTTATAAGCCTAATGGAAAGAAACTGGACATAAGGACAGTTAGTTGTTATTTTATTAGGTATTCTTAAAGGTCAAGAGGGTATAAGTTTTATGATCCCACAACAAAGGTCATACTTGAGTTTGCAACGGCCAAGTTCTTTGAGAGTGTTGAGTCTGCCTAGGATAACAAGGTTAAAGACTTTATCTTTAAACAGGAAAATGTAGTTATTCTTCCTAGAGTTATTCAAGTTGATGAGGAGCATGTCTTCAACATCCCTCAAGACAACTTCAGTGAAGACAATGATATGGACTTAACCCCTGTAGAGCAACCTCAAATACATACAAAACCAGTGCCATTTAGAAGATCCACTAGGGAAAGGAGTGCCATTTCTGATGATTACGTTGTATTCCTTCAGGAACATGAAACGAGCATTGGGGTGATGGAAGATGATCTTATCAGTTTCCGTCAAGCAATGGAAAGTCCGAATCATAAAAAGTTGATTAAGGCAATGAAAGAAGAAATGAAATCAATGAAAGACAATGGCGTCTGAGATGTTGTTCTATTACCAGAAGGTGGGAAACTTGTTGGTTGCAAATGGATTTTTAAAACTAAACAGTACTCGAAAGGAAAAGTGGAGCGATACAAAGCGCGTCTTGTCTCTAAGGGTTTCACCCAAAAGAAGGGCATTGACTATAAGGAGACATTCTCTCCTATTTCTTCTAAGGATTCATTGAGGATTATAATGGCACTTGTGGCCCATTTTGATCTTAAGTTGCATTAGATGGATGTTAAGACTGCATTCCTTGATGGTGACATTGAGGAAACCATTTATATGGCTCAACCCAAACATTTTTGTTACAGGTGATCCAAAAGGCATCACTACAAGAATATTGAGTATTCTCGACCATTAAAAATGGCCTCAAATGTTCAAATAACCGTCGAAAAAAAGGGTCGAGGAATGTACAGTCACGATTGGGTTTTCTCGACCGTTATTGAATAATACCGTCGAAAAAAAGGCACACCCCCACTCGACGTTTGGTTAGTTCTTTCGTTAGTTTTCAACGGTCGGTAACGATATTTTCTAACCATTTAATGTCCACGGCCAGCGAAAGTATTTACCTCGACCATTATTTAGACAGTCGAGTAAGAGCGTATTTCCAACCGTTTATTAATAACGGTCGAAAATAATGATATTCTCGTCGGTTTACGGACGGTTGATAATGTTAACATTTCGCGACAGTTATTGAGTAACAGTCGAAAAAACTCGTATTGTAGACCATTTTAAACAATCGAAAATGTTAAATATTCACGACGGTTATTTTGTTACGATCGAGAAAACTCATATTAGCGACTGTTTTAACAATCGATAATATTAACAATTCTCGACCATATTTAAATAGCACTCGAGAATAATAAGGATTTTTTTTAAATATATTTAATTTATGTGAAAGACCTGTAAATAATGCCCAAATCTATTAAGAGTATAAATCAATCGCACAACTTAAAAATTTATGCATTTAAATAAAACAGAAGAAATGAAAATTAAAATTTTATAAATAAAAGTAACGTATACAAAGTTCGTTACAAACAGTAAAATATATAAAAAATACAATTATGCTGTGGCACAAACGCTTCCAACACCACTACCACCTAAATCATCGTCATCACGACAATCTCTAAACTCATGAAGGGCGGGGTGATCAATTCCTCCCTTCTGAAGTAATGTTAGGATCTCCTTCATGGTCTTGTTGAATTCCTTGAACTGCGTCGCGTTCTCCTTGACCAACATCATCAGCTCCTTGATTTGCAACACATTCTCCTCGTCTTTGTGGCATAATGCCGCAACCTCCTTCCCCATCTCCTACACCTCAGTTAAAGAGGATGATGCTCCCCTTCTCCCATACCACCCCGAGACGGTCTCGCTCCTCCCTGCGCTACGGACGTACCCACCTTGCTCAGGTGGCATGACGGTCCAGTAGGCCTCCTCTGCTGTCAATGGCTGCTAAACTGTACCGCAATTTACGTCTTTAGGAGGATGCATTAAGTTAATCATATTATCCTAAAAGATATTGAATTACGTTATATAATTTCATTTAATTATATAATTATGAAATAAAATAACAGTATTGTATTTTTTTAACTTACGTGTCTCTATTGGTATGTGTCGTGAAGCCACTCTCTATTTCCCTCTTTGCTCATCTAACTATGAGTGGCCTCATATACTCCCACTCGATCAAGTTGGGCATCTTGATGCATGGCGGATTACAATAATTTGAAACAGTTAATTTTAACAAATTAGAAATTCTTGTAAGGTTTAAAAGAAAATATTGATTAAAGATACTTACATATATAGATTTCATCCCGTCTATGCTCATCCTACCCAAAATATGGGTCTTTGGTGGAGCCTTAGCCTAATTTTCCTTATTTTTCTCAGCTTACTCCTGAAAATGAAGGTACAATTTATTAACTTAGAAATTGTTTAAATAAATGATAATATATGAAATACTTTTACCTGCATTGCTAGATCATGCTAATGCTTGCACTCTTCCTTTTAAATGTGCGGTTGTATCAAAAGAGTCTTATTATACAATGCCTCATTATGATTCATGTTTTTATAATACTAAAAAATATAATTTTAATGTTAGAAATAATATTTGAATTGTGGTAAAGGAAATAAAGAAATACAGTTAAAATTTATCTTTTACCTTATTCTTCATCTCCAATCTCCAATCTTTATGAATCTTCGATGTGTGCTTAAGGATATATTTGGGGATGTTTACATCATCGGCCCATACGAACGTGGCCTACAATAGAAAGAGAATAGAAATTGTTACATAATTTAAACTTATATAAAGCAATTTATAAAAGTTATTAGTTTTTACCAATTACCTCTAACTCTCGAATAAGCTGCCTTTTCAGCTTGTTTGACACTTTCCTTCAATCGAAGTGGGACAGTGGGATGATCGTCTTCGTTAGCGTACCCAGCCTATTAACGAATGGAGGATCGTCCACTACATCCCCCACTGGTGTGATCCGCACTGAAATGCGAGTCCCATGCGGAATTCTCTCTAAGTCCCTGTTTCGCGTGGGACCTCTCCCCCTACATGCACCTATAAGACAGAATTATACCATAAAATTAAATGACAAAGAAAAAAAATTGAGAACATAACATTTACCAAACCTTAAATTCATACCTAAACCGTGGGCGGGTGGTGGTGGTGCAAAACATCCCGTCTGAGAAGGATCTGGGTCAGTCGTCTGCTCGGCTGGTCATCCAATGTAGTGTTCTCCTCATCAAATGAAGTACTATCCTCCTCATCAGCAGGTGCATCCTCCTCGTAGTCAGAATCCTCTACTGGGAGATCCGTCGGAGGAGGCATCGAACTGTTCCCCTTTCCCCTACCTCCCTTCCCCTGACTCTGGAAATATCGAGCTACATCTCCAGGCCTCAGAAACTGCTGGCGAGGTGCCTGAGGCTGAGGCTGAGGATGCTAGCGGTGAGCCTGAGGCTGAGGTTGCTAACGGGGGGCCTCAGGTCACTGTCGGGGGGCCTCAGGCTGCTGGGAGGCCTGAGCCTCCTCCCTGCTCCTCCTATTAGCCTTTTTTCTTGAAAATAACCTGCATAAAAACATCACAAAAAATAAGATATTTTTAAAAAAAAATTTAACAGCATTTCCCTATATATTGTAATATTTCAAAAATCCTGTATGAAATAAGTATACAAATAACTGAAAATGAAATGAGCATATATAAACGAAATAACCTTCCCTTTCTCCATTTCCCTCCCCTTCCACTTTCTCCCATTCCGTTTCCCCTCCCCTTGCTAATGATGAGGGTGGAATCGTGATGTGAATTGATGGAATCCATCGTATGATCATCCACGGTTCATAAAAAAAAATTGTCGTCGTTGTTGTAGTATATGTTGAAAATACAAACCGTTATCACACCCATTTTATTTAATTACCTAATTTTTACTAGTTTATTTCAGGTCATTAACTGGGAGGCAGTTATTGATATACATCACTCTCTATGTCCAAAATTATTCTTTAATTCCAAAAAGAAATTTTATGTCCAATAAAGAATAAATGAATGTATGCTTGATTTAATTATGCACAAAGAATCAATTGAAATGGTTGCAACAATTAATTACAAACAAGCACCAAACAATTCATAATTATACTTTAAATTATCTACTTATAAGTTATACTGTCAATACTTTCATTTATATACCATACTTACTAAAAATACACACTCTACTTAACTTCATATGTTAACATATACAGTAACAGACATAGTAGCTACAGCGACAGATATAAACGTCATTGGACCCCAGAAAAACTATAAACAAACTTTAAGAAGGAAACAAGGGTTTATAGTGACATTTATTTCACCTTCAGTGACATTTTATTCTATCGGTAAAAATATGACGATATATATATATTTAAAGCTATACTACTTATACATATACATACTATTTACCTTATACTTATTTATTTACAAATACTATCTATATGGATATCTGTTATATATTATACATATATGTAACAAGCGCGTACCCCAGACGTCTTTTAAGACGTCTGGGAGGTGGCCCAGACGTCTGTCAAGACGTCTGGGATCACATCCAGACGTCTGACCAGACGTCCGGGATAGTTTACAGACGTCTGACGAACAGTTATGCTCGCACGGGATATTCGTCTGCGCGCCTGTGCGCGCAGACCTGCGATCCGCATCTTCTCTGCGGCTGCAGGCGACTGCGACCGTCTCTCCCTCCTCTCCGCGCGGCGTTAAAAGGGGGAGGGGGCGCGCCTCCCCTCCCGTCTCCACCATCTTCCTCCTTCTCTCCTGCCTGTGCGCGAGAGCGAGCGGACGCGAGGGCGCAGCGGCAGCGGCGGCCGCAGTAGGCGCGGAAGAGCTGCGGCGTGCGAGGGCGGGGCTCTGCCGTGAGGACGAGCTCGCCGGGAGCGGCTTGGCCGGCCGGCGGAGGGCGCAGGGGGCGCAGAGCGTCGCGAAGAGGGACCTGCTGCGGGCGGAGCAGCGGACGCGCGAGGTGCGACGCGGGCGGCGTCGCGAGCGGAGGCCGAGCGAGGTTCTGATTCTGGAAAAATCTCCAGAATCAGACGTCTGGACTGATATCCAGACGGCAAGGTCGACGTCTGTGTGATCATACAGACGTATGAAAGGTGAGTTCCGCTTTCTCCTTCTTTTTTTGTCGACTGACCGTACTGAGGGAGGAGGGTTGGCTGTGCGCAGGTGTTCGGATTCGTCATCCTTTGCGAATCCGACGTCTGGAAGTTGTACCAGACGGCGGGAGTGACCTCCAGACGTCCGGAGAGACCATCGGACGTCTGGGATCTAGGAGAGACGTCCCCACAGACTTCTGGACGTCCGGGGAACCAAGCCGAACAGGTAATTCTCTGATCCACCGTTTAAGACGTCTGGAAGCCCTAACGGGTCGAGAAAGACAATACTGTGCAAAATCAGACGTCTGGAAGGAGTTCCAGACGTCTGATTTTGCACAGTATTGTCTTTCTCGACCCGTTAGGGCCCGTTTGGGCTCCGTTTTCCGCGATTCGAGTTGCGTTCGTTTTAGAATTTATTCCTCTACCCGCCTACAGTAGCTATACACTGTTTTGAGACACTCCTTGTGTTTGATCCTTGTGATAGGACCTTGTTCGGTTGCAGTCTTGAGAGTCGCGGAGGCGCGCGGGATTCCCGACCACGCCCCCATTACTCCCGTTGTACCTGGTAGAGTGGTTTTATGTATTAATAAAATCTGTTAAAGTATGGAACCATAACTAGAACCTAGGGCATTGCATGAATCCTAGGAATGAGAAATGTATGGAATGATAGCTCCTAGGTGTTGCATGAATCCTAGGGCCGGAAAACTAGATTGTATGATAGATCCTAGGATATGGCATGAATCCTAGGATGGAAAAAACTAGTGGAATGTATATTACTGCAGTCTTGGAAAAATGGAAAGGAATATATAAGCTGCCTGTGAAATTAAGTAACAGCTGCCTGTTATGAACAAAGAAACATGTTTGAGATCATGGAAATTGAGAACGTGAATCTGGAAAGTGAAACATATGATGTTCTGAGATAAAGAGCTGGAACCCTACGGGGAATTAGGAGTGGAACTCCTGGAAAGAAAAGGAATGGAACTGAGATGTAGTTTGTACTGTCTCTTGGGTACGCAGTACCAAGGGAAGTACCTGTACCTGTTTTAGTGCAGAGTGGGGCCAGCCGCCCCAGGGACCCGGGGTTAGGCTTGGCCGCTCTGTACCGACTTGTTGGCCCTCGTGTACGTAGTACCGAGGAGAGCTAGTAGTGTTAGGAGAGTACTAGCTACCCCACGGGCCCCGGGGTTCTGCTAGCCTCCTTCACCGACTTGTTAGGCCCACTAGGGCAAACCAGGGTAGTCAGGCGAGGGTGCGCGGACTGTGGAGGGGCAAGGCCCCGGTTTGGTTACTGTGGAGGGGTTGGACCCCTGTTACTGAGAGGGCTCTGCCCTGGTTCCGTGCTGTGCTTTGGGCGCACCCGTTAACGGAAACGACTGACCGCGTGCCAGTACGGGCTAGCTACCTGTGCGTTTATCGCGCGTGCCGTAGTCACCGTTACGTCTGTCAGTGACCTTGGGGTGGTTGACTGAGGGTAGGATCACCACGGGGGACTCTCCCGGCCAGGAGAGCACCACGTGCTACTTCTACTGTTGGAAAAGACTGCAATCAAGATCGTCCCACGAGGACATTCGAGATCAAGTAAAGGATCTGAGAAGTAAATGAAATAGTGAGAAAAATTGAAAGATGTAAATAAAGGAAGTAATAGAACATAACAGCTACTGTACACTCTACTGTTGCCTTTAGTTAGTTTGCCACTCTACTCAGCGTTTTGCTGACGTGTTACACTCGTTACCTTTTTCAGGACCAGGTGTTGAGCAGCCAGGGTCGGCGGCTGCAGAGGACGCTGGGCCGAGTAGGGTCCAGTAGAGTTGCCACAGCTTTGTACCTTCTTTTGTTTCTGTTCTAGTGAGTAGTTTTGTTTCCGCTGTACCTTCTTTACCTGCAGTTTTTGTTATATGATAAATGTTGCTTTACTGTTGTGGTGGTACCTACTGTAGTAGTTTCTTTCCTTACTGCTGTACTTTTTACTGTTAGTTATATTCATGCTGAATGTGGTTTATTTTACTGTCTTTTGGTTACTTCCTCGTTGGACGACTGGGTCTTGGGATTAGTCGAGTCGGTCCGGTTCTCGTGTCTCGTAGGGACTCGGGAACCGGGTCGTTACAAGATGGTATCAGAGCAAGGTCGTCCCGAGAAGTGAATCAACTGACTGGAAAATAACCAATTCACATGTTTATAGCTAGAGTAGCCACCACAACATATCTCTTGACTTGAGCTCTTAGAAGTGTTGTTAGGTACCCGTCTGTTTTGACTTTTCCGTTTTGTTTCGCGTCTCCTTGCAGGAGATGCCTCGTCGTGGGACTGGCGAGACTGGCCGCGGGCGCGGCCGTGGGCGAGGACGGCGAGGTGGACGTGCTGTCGTTGACGTCTCGGTGGACCAGCCACCACTCCCTGGCATCCAGGCCCAGGACCTCGCCAGACTGATACGGGATATTGTACGAGAGGAGCTCCACCCACCGCCCCGAGCACCTCCTCCTGGGGTTGCAGAGGGGGAGTCCTCTGTGGGACCACGCGACGGACGCGGCGCCGGACACGAGGGAGGGGATGGGCCCCTGCCGCCCCCACCTTCCTCCGACACTTCTGTACACGAGACACCTTCGCCTGGAGGCGCACCAGCACCTCCCCTACAGCACCACTTCGAGCTTTTCGGACAGTTCCGGAAGCTGAAGCCCCCCTCCTTCAAGGGGGATGAGGACCCGACCGAGGCAGAGGACTGGCTTGAGCAGCTGGAGAAGATCTTCGACACCCTTCGCCCCCCGGAGGAGTGCCGCGTGGCCTTTGCCACGTACCAGCTGGAGAGTGCGGCACACCGGTGGTGGAGGGCGGTCCGGGGACAGGAGAGGGACGAGCCGACGTGGGACCAGTTCGTCACCCTCTTCTGCGAGCAGTACTTTCCCCAGACGTGGCAGGACCAGAGGAGGCGGGAGTTCCACACTCTCCGCCAAGGGACGATGACCGTGAGCGCGTACCGCACGCGTTTCTTGGAGCTGTCCCGCTTTGCAGCGACAGCGGTAGCCACTGAGGAGGAGCGCCTTTGGAGGTTCACCGAGGGGCTCCGGCCTGCGATCCGGGGGTATGTCAAACCCCTGAAGCTGCCGACGTTTTCGAGGGTGGTAGAGGCAGCCATGACTTACGAGGAGACCAACCCGTCCGCGCGAGAGACCGACGGCGGGAGGAAGAGGCCCTTTCAGCCAGACTTCTCGCGGGGCCGGCGAGAACGGAGACACGTGGCGTCCGCAGGAGAGCCGTCACGTTGTGCAGGGCCATCAGTGGCCTTTGGGGGCCCTCGACAGGGGCCAGTCGCCAGCACCGGACCCCCGCCTAGCCGACAGCAGGGACTCACTGAGGGCGGGAGTCGGGTTCCCCTCTGCTACCAGTGTGGCCAGCCGGGCCACGTCAGGAGGGACTGCCCATCTAGGGCAGGAGGTCAGCAGATACTTCCCGCGCAGAGCACTGGAGGGCGCGCAGGAGGCCGCGGTTTCCAGGCGCGAGGAGGAGGACCGCAGTCGCGAGGAGGGTACCGGCCAGCACCTACCCGTCCGACGCAGAGTGTGGCTGCTTCGTCCGCACCTAGAGCTGAGGGGCGTATCAACGCCCTAACACACAGGGACGCCAGAGCTTCGGGATCCGTGGTAGCAGGTATGGTTTCAGTTTCTGGCAGACTCGTTTACACGCTTTTCGATTCCGGCGCTACGCACTCGTTTGTCGCAGACAGTTTCGCAGTTAGTTTGGACCAGGATTATACATTGTTAGAGAACCCGTTCGTAATCAGAGGTCCGAGTGGTCAGCTGTTTGTAGCTGAGGAGGTGTACACGGGTTGCGGGGTCAGCATCGGGGGACACAGCCTGCCAGCTGACCTGATTATGATACAGATGGAGGACTTTGGGGTGATCCTGGGGATGGATTGGCTGTCCGCTTACCACGCATTGGTAGACTGCTTTGAGAGGAAGATTGTCTTCTCCATTCCGGAGTTGCCTTCCTTCGAGTTTCACGGGCAGCCAGTGGACGGAGGTTTCAGGTGCATTTCGGCACTTCGGGCGGCGAGACTTTTGAGCCAGGGGTGTGAGGGCTTCTTAGCTTGTGTGGTGGCAGAGCACAGCCCCGTGGCAGACTTCCAGAGCATCCCGGTGGTCAGAGAGTACCCCGACGTGTTTCCAGACGAGTTACCAGGACTACTGCCCGAGCGTGAGATCGAGTTTGAGATCTCACTAGTACCAGGGACCAACCCCATCTCCACCGCGCCATACAGGATGGCACCGCTTGAGCTGCGAGAGCTCAAGTCTCAGTTGCAGGACCTTTTGGAGAAGGGTTTCGTGAGGCCCAGTGCGTCTCCCTGGGGAGCCCCGGTACTGTTTGTGAAGAAGAAGGATGGGACCCTACGCCTTTGTGTGGACTACAGACAGCTGAATAGGGTCACCATCAAGAACAGATATCCGCTGCCGAGGATTGACGATTTGTTTGACCAGTTGCGGGGTGCCACGGTGTTTTCCAAGATCGACTTGAGGTCTGGATACCACCAGTTGAGGATCAGGGAGACCGACGTCTCCAAGACAGCTTTCCGCACCCGGTACGGACACTACGAGTTTTTGGTCATGCCGTTTGGGCTGACCAATGCCCCCGCTGCTTTCATGGACCTGATGAACCGGGTGTTCAGACCGTACTTGGACCAGTTTGTGGTGGTTTTCATAGATGATGTACTCATCTATTCTAGAGATCGGACGCAGCACGGACAGCACTTGCGGATGGTTCTGGACACTCTGAGACGACGCAGGCTGTACGCCAAATACAGCAAGTGCGAGTTCTGGTTGAGGGAGGTGACCTTTTTGGGTCATGTGATCTCTGGAGACGGCCTGGCGGTGGATCCCGCCAAGGTCGAGGCAGTGCTCAGGTGGGAGAGACCGCGTTCAGTCACTGAGATTCGCAGTTTCCTGGGACTGGCAGGTTACTACAGACGGTTCATCAGAGGGTTTTCGCAGATTGCACGTCCTATGACACAGTTGACTCGGAAGGATGTGCTTTTCACTTGGACAGACGCCTGTGAGGCGTGTTTTCTGGAGCTGAAGGAGAGGTTGACCTCGGCTCCCGTGCTCACCATTCCTGACAGTAGTGGCGGGTTCGTTGTGTACACGGACGCTTCCTTGCAGGGGTTAGGAGGTGTGCTCATGCAGAGGGGTCACGTGGTCGCTTACGCTTCGCGGCAACTGAAGCCCCATGAGCATACCTACCCTACCCACGACTTAGAGTTGGCAGCTGTTGTCTTCGCGCTGAAGACATGGAGGCACTACTTGTACGGTGAGACCTTCGAGATTTTTACAGATCACAAGAGCCTCAGATATCTTTTTGACCAGAAGGAGCTCAACATGAGACAGAGACGTTGGTTGGAGCTCCTGAAGGACTACGACTGCAGCATCTCCTACCACCCGGGAAAGGCCAATGTGGTGGCTGACGCCTTGAGCCGTAAGGCGCCCGCACGCTTGGCCAGTCTACAGTTACAGAGTTGGAGCCTTTTGGAGGAGGTGGGCAGTTGGCGACCTCTAGAGTTACGAGGATACTGTGGGGCAGTGACGGTGACACGGCAGACCAGACCAGAGTTGATAGACCGCATCATCACGGGACAGATGGCCGATCCGTACTTGCAGTCTTTGCGCGACAGAGTACTGTCAGGGGACCCAGGGGACTTCTCTTTCACAGACCAGGTGTTACGCTTGAGGGGACGGCTGTGCGTCCCCAGAGACGAGGAGCTGTTGAGAGAGCTCCTGACTGAGGCACACGGTTCCAGATTCACCATACATCCCGGAAACACGAAAATGTACCATGACTTGAGACGCGAGTTCTGGTGGAGAGGGATGAAGCGGGATGTGGGTGAGTTCGTGCAGCAGTGCTTAGTGTGCCAGCAGGTGAAAGCCGAGCATCAGAGGCCTGCAGGGCCGCTTCAGCCGCTTCCAGTGCCAGAGTGGAAGTGGGAGAGCATCACCATGGACTTGGTGGTGGGTTTACCTGTTACCCAGCGAGGACACGGCGCGGTCTGGGTAATAGTGGATAGGTTGGCGAAGACGGCACGATTCTTGCCGATCCGAGTCACTTTGGGACCAGCACAATTGGCAGAGAGGTATATCCGTGATGTGGTGCGACTACACGGAGTTCCGCGGGAGATCGTATCCGACCGGGATACCCGCTTTACGTCCCAGTTTTGGGCTGAGTTTCAGCAGGCTTTGGGGACGAGGTTGAGGTTTAGCACGGCTTACCACCCCCAGACGGACGGACAGTCGGAACGCACGATACAGACACTTGAGGATCTTTTGCGTGCCTGTGTACTAGACTGGAGGGGCTCTTGGGAGGAACACCTGCCCCTGGCAGAGTTTGCATACAACAACAGTTATCACTCGAGCATCGGCATGGCTCCCTACGAGGCTCTGTACGGACGGAAATGCACGGCACCCTTGAGTTGGGTTGAGGTGGGGACCAAGTGGGAGGTTGGCCCCAGGTTGATCCGGCAGAGTCAGGAGGTAGTTGAACAGATCCACAGACGACTCCGCACTGTCAGGAGCAGACAGAAGAGCTACGCAGATCGCAGACGCAGAGAGGTGCAGTTCGAGGTTGGGGACCACGTCTTTCTTCGTGTTTCGCCCATGAAGGGCTTACAGCGGTTTGGGGTGAGAGGGAAGCTCGCGCCGAGGTTCGTGGGGCCCTTCGAGGTCCTGGAGCGGGTTGGACCCGTTGCTTACAGACTTGCCCTTCCCCCGCAGCTTTCTGGTGTGCACGACGTGTTCCACGTGTCCAACCTCAGGAAGTACGTAGCCGATCCCAGCCACGTACTGAGTCACGAGAGCGTCGAGGTGAGCGACGACCTGACCTACCCCGAGCGGCCAGTGCAGATCCTAGACCGAGCCGTCCGCAGGTTGAGACGAAAGCAAGTACCCCTGGTAAAGGTTTTGTGGAGGAGCCAGCGGTACGAGGAGGCTACCTGGGAGCCTGAGGCGGCAATGCGGGAGCGGTACCCAGAGCTTTTCGCGGGTACGTCTTTTCGGACCGACTTCGGTCCTCTTTGAGTTTGTTATGGTTATTTGGACATCCTTTTTCCGCACCCTAGTTGGCGCAAGTTTCGGGGACGAAACTTCCTTTGAGTTTGTTATATTGTAACAAGCGCGTACCCTAGACGTCTTTTAAGACGTCTGGGAGGTGGCCCAGACGTCTGTCAAGACGTCTGGGATCACATCCAGACGTCTGACCAGACGTCCGGGATAGTTTACAGACGTCTGACGAACAGTTATGCTCGCACGGGATATTCGTCTGCGCGCCTGTGCGCGCAGACCTGCGATCCGCATCTTCTCTGCGGCTGCAGGCGACTGCGACCGTCTCTCCCTCCTCTCCGCGCGGCGTTAAAAGGGGGAGGGGGCACGCCTCCCCTCCCGTCTCCACCATCTTCCTCCTTCTCTCCTGCCTGTGCGCGAGAGCGAGCGGACGCGAGGGCGCAGCGGCAGCGGCGGCCGCAGTAGGCGCGGAGGAGCTGCGGCGTGCGAGGGCGGGGCTCTGCCGTGAGGACGAGCTCGCCGGGAGCGGCTTGGCCGGCCGGCGGAGGGCGCAGGGGGCGCAGAGCGTCGCGAAGAGGGACCTGCTGCGGGCGGAGCAGCGGACGCGCGAGGTGCGACGCGGGCGGCGTCGCGAGCGGAGGCCGAGCGAGGTTCTGATTCTGGAAAAATCTCCAGAATCAGACGTCTGGACTGATATCCAGACGGCAAGGTCGACGTCTGTGTGATCATACAGACGTATGAAAGGTGAGTTCCGCTTTCTCCTTCTTTTTTTGTCGACTGACCGTACTGAGGGAGGAGGGTTGGCTGTGCGCAGGTGTTCGGATTCGTCATCCTTTGCGAATCCGACGTCTGGAAGTTGTACCAGACGGCGGGAGTGACCTCCAGACGTCCGGAGAGACCATCGGACGTCTGGGATCTAGGAGAGACGTCCCCACAGACTTCTGGACGTCCGGGGAACCAAGCCGAACAGGTAATTCTCTGATCCACCGTTTAAGACGTCTGGAAGGAGTTCCAGACGTCTGATTTTGCACAGTATTGTCTTTCTCGACCCGTTAGGGCCCGTTTGGGCTCCGTTTTCCGCGATTCGAGTTGCGTTCGTTTCAGAATTTATTCCTCTACCCGCCTACAGTAGCTATACACTGTTTTGAGACACTCCTTGTGTTTGATCCTTGTGATAGGACCTTGTTCGGTTGCAGTCTTGAGAGTCGCGGAGGCGCGCGGGATTCCCGACCACGCCCCCATTACTCCCGTTGTACCTGGTAGAGTGGTTTTATGTATTAATAAAATCTGTTAAAGTATGGAACCATAACTAGAACCTAGGGCATTGCATGAATCCTAGGAATGAGAAATGTATGGAATGATAGCTCCTAGGTGTTGCATGAATCCTAGGGCCGGAAAACTAGATTGTATGATAGATCCTAGGATATGGCATGAATCCTAGGATGGAAAAAACTAGTGGAATGTATATTACTGCAGTCTTGGAAAAATGGAAAGGAATATATAAGCTGCCTGTGAAATTAAGTAACAGCTGCCTGTTATGAACAAAGAAACATGTTTGAGATCATGGAAATTGAGAACGTGAATCTGGAAAGTGAAACATATGATGTTCTGAGATAAAGAGCTGGAACCCTACGGGGAATTAGGAGTGGAACTCCTGGAAAGAAAAGGAATGGAACTGAGATGTAGTTTGTACTGTCTCTTGGGTACGCAGTACCAAGGGAAGTACCTGTACCTGTTTTAGTGCAGAGTGGGGCCAGCCGCCCCAGGGACCCGGGGTTAGGCTTGGCCGCTCTGTACCGACTTGTTGGCCCTCGTGTACGTAGTACCGAGGAGAGCTAGTAGTGTTAGGAGAGTACTAGCTACCCCACGGGCCCCGGGGTTCTGCTAGCCTCCTTCACCGACTTGTTAGGCCCACTAGGGCAAACCAGGGTAGTCAGGCGAGGGTGCGCGGACTGTGGAGGGGCAAGGCCCCGGTTTGGTTACTGTGGAGGGGTTGGACCCCTGTTACTGAGAGGGCTCTGCCCTGGTTCCGTGCTGTGCTTTGGGCGCACCCGTTAACGGAAACGACTGACCGCGTGCCAGTACGGGCTAGCTACCTGTGCGTTTATCGCGCGTGCCGTAGTCACCGTTACGTCTGTCAGTGACCTTGGGGTGGTTGACTGAGGGTAGGATCACCACGGGGGACTCTCCCGGCCAGGAGAGCACCACGTGCTACTTCTACTGTTGGAAAAGACTGCAATCAAGATCGTCCCACGAGGACATTCGAGATCAAGTAAAGGATCTGAGAAGTAAATGAAATAGTGAGAAAAATTGAAAGATGTAAATAAAGGAAGTAATAGAACATAACAGCTACTGTACACTCTACTGTTGCCTTTAGTTAGTTTGCCACTCTACTCAGCGTTTTGCTGACGTGTTACACTCGTTACCTTTTTCAGGACCAGGTGTTGAGCAGCCAGGGTCGGCGGCTGCAGAGGACGCTGGGCCGAGTAGGGTCCAGTAGAGTTGCCACAGCTTTGTACCTTCTTTTGTTTCTGTTCTAGTGAGTAGTTTTGTTTCCGCTGTACCTTCTTTACCTGCAGTTTTTGTTATATGATAAATGTTGCTTTACTGTTGTGGTGGTACCTACTGTAGTAGTTTCTTTCCTTACTGCTGTACTTTTTACTGTTAGTTATATTCATGCTGAATGTGGTTTATTTTACTGTCTTTTGGTTACTTCCTCGTTGGACGACTGGGTCTTGGGATTAGTCGAGTCGGTCCGGTTCTCGTGTCTCGTAGGGACTCGGGAACCGGGTCGTTACAATATACGTACTCCCTTCCTCTCTCTCTTTAAATCTTCTCAGTGTTTCTTTTTTCTTCTCTTTTTAATTTTTCTCTTTGTTTTGACACTTGGGCATTCTTTAGCTTACATTCTTCTCCGTGTTTAAAGTGTTATTAGGGTTCTTACTTAACAAAAATTTGTTTAATTTGCGGGCATGCTTTTCGAGGGATACCCAGCACCCAGCGACTGGGTGGGACCAGACCTCTACTAAGCGTGCCCTAATTGCTTAATTAGGCCGCTTAATTATCTGTTTTGGCACTCATTTGGGCTTAACAAGCCCTCGCATACACAGGCTCTCGCATACACAAGCCCTCGGCCACACCCATCTCAAATATCATCACAATGCTCCTATAAGGTCAGAAGTAATGCTCAATAGTTTCGGGCGCTTGTGACGACTGAGCGGTGTGTATAACAAAATCAATTTATACCGCTCAGTGCGGTCCTCAACTCACGATGTGGCACTATGCCGCAACTGTGCGCTGGAAATCCGGCGGCTGCGTTGATTACATGATTCTGGCCCTCAATTCAAGGGTCATAATTTATTATAAAATTAAATTAAACTATATGATAATAAGGTATTTACGTAGTACTTTACAATTGTACAGTTAATTTAGAGTTTTAATTATATTTACTATATAAATTAATTAGGTAAAGTATACCGTTTATACATAGCTAATTTTAGGTTTTATCCTTAATTACGTATAAATTAGTTAATGAATGGTCTAATTGACCTTATACTGAATTATTATACATGTCTAAATATTTTATAAATATTTTTATTGTATTTTACAGGTTTAATTTCTATTTTATTTACATTTAAATAGCAACTTTTTGGACTATTTTATTTGTAAATTAAATTTAAATAGTGTATACATTATAAATATACTTAAATTAGGTTAACTTACTTAAAATACAGTAGCATACATATACAGTATAAATTAACTTAGTTTTAACTTAAATTACTAATTTATTTAAATTTAATCTAATAACTTAACTAGTAACTTAATAAATTAATTATTTATTCTATATATATAATTAAATTGTGATACAAGGTTTAGTATGTTTATAATATACATATAAATACGTATATACAGTATTATAACTTAATATGGTTATTTATAATGTTTTCTAATTTATATAGCCTAATAGTACATATAAGTTCGTTTAATTAATAAGTAGTTATATAATTTAGTTATATATAGTATGATCTAACCTAATTACTTAATTTACACTATACAATATATACATAAGTTATTTATATTATAAATATGTATAATTTACACTATAGACAAATAAGCTTACAATATAGCTTATATATACACTTCTATACATAGTATACAAAGGATTTTTAGGCATTTTTGAGTTTTTTCAGTTTTTTATGGATTTTATATCTTTTATGGAGGTAGGAGATGAGAAGGAAAGAAACAGATGAGGAGAAAGAAATGTTTTTGGTGTTTTTAAGTGTAGTTTCTTTTATTAAGTGCTATGGTATACAGAACCGTCGACTGGTATGTTCTACCAAGCTGAAGGTTCAAAATACCCTGAAACTTGGTAGACACTTAGGGAAATACCCAATCTTCAATCAGACAGGTTTATTTATTTTTTTGGTTTTTTTAATATAATTTTTATTTAATTCCAAATTTCACATATCCTAAACCTTTCAAGGGTTTTCTAATGTGTCCTAAAGGCTTATAATGGGACTTAAAGGGTCTAAAAGGCAATGAACTACCTCTAACATATTCAGTATAATATATGAAAGGGATCTATGCAATGTAGCATGCTAATCAACTTGGATTTCAACTTAATTAACCTAATGGGCAGTTAAGCTTAAAGTATAGCTGACAAAAGAAGATTTAACAAATTACAAGCCTTCAATTGATGGAAACATGCATAAAAAAAATACATGAAAGCCTGTTTACAACATTCAACATAACATTATACATCAGTCAGCTATTTAACCAACAACATTCTAGGCTACTGTCCACTGAGCTTTCAGGACAGAATCTGCTGCAACAACAGCAACAAGGCAGAAGGCAATGCAGCAGCAAGTAAATGCTGAAACTCATCTGTTGGAAATTAGCATATTTGATGTCCAGCAATCAAAGACAGCAATTGAAGCTGCTGAACTCCAACCCTGCAGAAGGGCAGATTGAATTCCAGACGGCTTAACTGCTGCTGCAATTAATCCATCTGGAAGGAAATCAAGTCTGCAACAGGGAAGGAACTCCAATTCAGTTACCTAATAACTTAAATCAGAAAATCAAATTCTAGATCAAACTATAGACAGCCTGATCAGGAATTCAATATGACTGAATCAAGAAATCATATACTGAAAATAGTGGGAATGTAGCTGCACTTGCATCACTTTGATATAAATCTGGGATTCAAACACAAACAAAAATTATAAATTCTAACAACACAATCTAACAAGGATATAAAAAACACTTGGGAATACAAATCAAGATCAAGACCCCTTGTCAGTAGCATCTTATCAAATCAGATATGAAAGAGAGCTGATTTAGTTCTTTCTAATGCTATAGACAGCATGTAGAAGGAGTTAGATCAGTCAATTTAAAACATAAATTCAAATCCCAGAATTCTGAAATCTTAAGGAATATGGAGAATTCCTTAGGTTGAAAAATCAGAATCACTCTTCAAAATAAACTAATGAATACAAGGTAGAACCTCAAATCAACAAAATTAATTTTTCATTGACTCTACCATGCATTAAAGGCATTAAAATCCTTACAAAAACTCAAATCAGATTATGGCTCATCACCTCAAATTCCCAGCCAAACAATGAATCACATCAACAATGTCTCAGTTTGCTAGATCAAAACGTTCAAAGCTCAAATAATTAAAATTCTTTACAATCCAAATTCAACACAAATCCAGCAAACAGTTCTCTTTTAAGCTCAGATCAGGGGCTTTTGTGAGCAAAATGGGATGAATGGGAAGCCCCTAATGTGATTTTTGACGCTAATTTCAGATCTGAGGTTAGAAACCAATCAAATCTGAAATTAATTCTAATGAGTGGGTGAATTGCGAGAAACAAATCGTGGGAATCAGAAGCGATATGGAAAACATGAAGAGGGAGAAAATTCATGATCAGTGACTATATGAAACCATCCTCTCTGATCTGGAATGATCAGAGGAGGTGAGGGGGGAGAAATCTAATCTAAATATACTCCTAATGCTAAACTAACAGAACAACAAATTAATCACTAATTCTAACTCTAATTCTACTGGTAATCTACCTAACTACTGCTATAGCTAAACTACAAAGCAATAAAACTATTCTAACAGGAAGAATGGGACCTATGGGTCCTTAGTTGGTGGCTAAGGAGGAAGAATGGAGGGAGATGGGCTCCAACGGAGGGAAAAGCCTTCTAGTGAAGCTTCTGGGTCATACTCAGGCATACGTCATTCTTAGCGATGAGGAGAGTCAGGGAGAAGTTGGAGAATTCACAACCGGTGGCTGTGAAATCTGGGAATCGGTGGGGAGGAGTAGCTGGAGTAGAAGAACGATCGCTAGGAAGGTAGGAGAGAGCGATCCCTACGCGCGCGACCATTGAGGTGCTTAAATAGCAATCTCAGTGGCTCAGATCATTGCGTGGGCGAAGATAGACGTCGAGGGCACTGGCGGCAACGATGAGAGGAGAGGAGTGCGCGGGCTGCTGATTTGAAATCTAACCGTAGGATAGGATCTGGGGGGTTGGGTGAGCATACGCGCCACTTCGCGGGAAGCTTCGATTTAGATCGAGCCGCAGATCAAGATCGAAGGAGAATGCACGATCGAGAAGCCCCGAGTTCCTCACACGCACAGTGCGCGCGAAGAGGCTCCAGGTAGCCGGCTTTTAAAGGGCAAATTGCTGGGAGGCTCTTCTATGAAGGGGTAGAACATTTATAGGCAAGCCCATAAGTGGTAAGGAATGATAGCTGAATAGACCCTAAGGGCTTTCAAAGAGGTCCCTGCGGGTTACAAATAGATCCGGAAAAGTTTTCTAAAGAAGGAAATGTGATGCATAAAGGACCTAAATGTAAATTCTAAGTTTCAAGGCCTTAATGATGTCCACATGCCTTAAAGTTTTTATATGTGCTCAATTGAACATTTGAGAAATTAATTATACTTTTGATTTGGACTTTTAAACTTGTTTGTGCGTTCAATTAACACTTGGATCACCATTTGACCTTTTTCTCAAGAATATCTCATTTTATGACCTAATTATGCAATTTTAACACAGAATTAAGGTTTTAGGTCTTTTTCTTTGATTCCCACACTTAACCCTTTTTATGTGTTAATTTGATATTGTTTAACCCAGTTTCTAGCTTAACTTTAGCTTTTTAGCTATGATGAGTAGCCACTCATCATACCCCCATGCTTAGGTTTTGCTAGTCCCTTAACAAACAATTCATTAAAGTGCAAAGCAATTTAAGTATCAGCAAGGTAAGTGTGAAGAGATATCTAGTGTCTGATGATGACACCGAAGCTTAGCCTTTTGTTTGTTCTTATTATAGTAATGTTGTTGTGGTACAGATAAAATAGCTACGGTTTGTCGTCATTGCCACTATTACAATTTTACTCAGAAATGTTTTTCTTCCCAGGTCGAACTCAGGGAGCTATTAGAATTCTAGAAGTACAATGCTTCTTTATTACAAAAATAAGAGAGAGAAAGAGAGAGAGAGGGAGAAGTAGATTTTGTTTCTTGGCTTTTTCTTCTCTTCTTTCTCTCTTTGCCTGTCTTCTTTTTCTCTACTTTCTCTTCTCTTTTCTTTCTTCACAGTTCTTGATCTTCTTCAGTTCTTCTTCTTCTTTCTTTATCTTCTTCTCTTTTCTTCTTCTTCTTTCTTCCTTCTTCTCTTTTCTTTCAGCTGCGACACCTTTTCTTTTCTTTTTCTTCTTCTTTGCTTTGTCTGTAGAGCTTCATCCGTCGTCTGATTTCTCAATCAGGCGGCTTAAGTGGTGTCTGCTACAGTGCTTCCTTTGTGCTTCTCCTTCTTCTTCTGCGGTCTTCTTCTGCTTTGTTCCTTGGCCTTCTCCTTCTTTCCTCTTCCTTCGACCAAGTGTGTTCTTCTTCCCTCGCACCCTGTCCCTGCACAAAGAGAAAAACCTACCCTGTCCCTCTACTCGCACGTCTCTCTCTCTCTGTAAACCACTCACAGGATGCTCTCCCAGAGCCGTGGGTAATCGGGTCGGGGTTCGTGCCCGTGACCAGGTGCACCGGTGTGTGGGTGATGCACGAGGTGTGCTCAGATAGGGTCGGGTCGGATCCCGCCAGATCCGCGAGGTGAAACCGCGGACGAGGCGAGCGTGAGTAAGGTGAGGGACCTCACCCCAGTGCTTTCGGAGGCGACCAGTAGAAAACACAAAATCAACTTATACTACTGCGGGGTTTGGTAAACTCACGATGTGGGACTATCCTCTGCGCTCTTCTCGCGCGCGCCCGCAGGACGATTCCGCCTTGCTCTCCGCTCAGCTGCAGCCACTATCGGTGCCAAATGCTGAGGCAGAAGTCTCCGCAGACTTCACCCCAACCTGCAGCACCTGGGATCCTGAAACTGCAGGGCCTGGAGCTCGCCTCGAAGCTACTTCAATTGTCGTTAATGGTGGTTGGGGCTACGACCCTGTCAGACAGAAGCACGGCCTCTCGGCCTAATTAGACTAGCGGGGGACCTTCGCCGCGGCACGGCGAAGGTGGTGCGAGGTGCAGCAGGTCGTGGGGTGGCCTAGGCATGCGTGCCTAGGTCGTCCTGTCACCGAAGGTGTGGGTGTGTTCGGGGGAGTGATGAGAGGGTGTAGAGCGGCAGTGGGTGGGCGGAGGTTGTTCAGTGTGATGAGGCGGAGGTTATGTGAGGGTCAGCGAGGCGTGTGGGGCTGCGGAGCGATGGGAGCGTCTCGCCGGAGGGTGGCCGGAGTCAAGGAAGGTGACGGTGGACAGGAGCGGTCGAGGGTTTAATCGAATGAAAGACAGTGAGGAAAAGAAAGAGGGGGAGATGGGGAATAGTTCTGACCTAATTACGGGGACAAAGGGGCCGGAGCAAGGCGGCAGTCGTATCGACTGTCGCCGGAGAAGAAATACCCAGAGGGGGAGGGTGGCAGCGAGGAAGAGAGCGGGAGGGCGCGTGCTGGGTACGATGCGACGCGGGAAGAGCAGGCGAAGGTGGCTCTGCTACTGGTATTGCAGCAGAGCGGCAAGACCGAGGAGGAGCCGCCGGAGCTGGTGGGTTTCTGCCGAAGTGGGAAGAGAGGAAAGGTGGGGGTTTTTCTCCATTAGGATCGAGCTACCCGAGTCGGCTGGCGACGCTGGTCCTTATAAAGGCGGAGGCAGAGGAGTGGGCACAAGGAGGCGACGTGCCTCCCTCACCAGAGAGTGGTCAGAACTGCGACCCATACCTTCCGCGCGTTCGCACGGAAGGTGTGGGCGAGGGCAGAGGTCATGGCGGTGTCCCTGCGACAGTAGACGTCGCAGGGAACACCCGGTTCAACTGGCAGGTACCCTCCCTTACCCTGCGCGGCGCCATGCTCCGCGCAAAGTTGTCGGAGCATGACGCTGCTCAAAGATTTGCAGGAGGGACCTGTATGCAAAGAACGACGAAGAACCTAGGGGCTAAAATGCAAGGGTTTCAAAAGTTAAGGGTCAAAAAGTAATAGATGAGGACCAAAATGAAAAGTCGATCAAGAAGGTCTCATCTTAGGTTCAAGTTTTTATGCATGACTAAATGGGACCTAAGGAGTCTAATGGTGAATTTTATTTCTAGGTCAGACCTTGTTTGACTGGCCAATTTACGTAAAAATCTAAATTAAATCATTAATTGGGCATGGTTCTTAATGTAGGTCAAAATGGGTTCCCAAGGCCAAATTGAAGGTTCTAAACCCTAGAGATTATTTTTCTATGAATTTTAGAGGGTTTATTCAATTTTTAATCTACCTCGAACCTCGTGAATTGAAGTGGGTTTGTTTTAGGGTTATAGAATGTCATTTAATTCCTTGGAGTTGCTGTAGCCCTTGTTGGATCAAATCATCTCACTTTCCTTCTTATTAGGTTAGTTTGACCTATGTTTGGACCCTGAGTTACCCTATTTACTGATTGTGTTGGTGAAATTACATTTTTACCCCTTATGACCTGTTTTCTTTACAAACTCAGAATTTTCTGAGCTAAGCCTTTCTATGAGTTATGTAGGAGCTTTTTCTCACATATCTAAGTTAGATTGTTCTAGTTAGGGTTCATGATGAGGTTCTCATTAATATCTTTTCTTCTTTTCATTTTTCTTAAAGTTTTAAGTGTTTGAAGATGATCTTTAAGCTGTAAGATTTTCCGATAAACCAACTGTGTTTATGTTTGGACATTATGAGAACCTTGTTACTGAGGAAGACTGACCAGAATTCAAGACTTAAATGACATAGACCATCTCTCAACTAATACGGACTCTTGATATTTAAACCTTAAGTCGAATTCCAGGACTCAAGGGGTTTTACAGAGACTCAGAATGCTATGAGGTTATGGCTGTGCTTTGTGATAAGTCAGGACTAACCAGGTGAATTCTAAAACTCAATCTCGGGGTTTCACCTCTTTTTAAGTCCAGGTTGGTCCTAACTTCCGCTCATGTTTTCGGATGACTCTCAAGAAATGACGAGTACTCAAACCCAACTCTTATTGTGTTTGTGGCTCAAAGAATTTTTGGTGGAAGAACAGGGTATTTGTATTGAACCCTAAAAACATTTTTAGTGGAGCATTTTGTATTTGCAGACTTGGATAACATACTTGACTTATTCAAAAGAACTTTTTTTTTCTGTCAGTATGTCTCCGACAACTTTATTTGGTAGAGCGCACCTTATTTGGTGGGTGAGTTTTTTGGTGGAAAGAGCTTCTCCTAGACACAAGACTAAAGGTTAAGACAAAGAGTCTACCTGCACGCAAAGGTAAGGACTCCACCTTCCCTAATGAACACTAGGGTTGAATTTCAAGTTCAAATGGTTTTTCCTGACATTATGTAGTGTAAGCCAAGTGATGAGAACCTCATCATAAACCCTAACTAGCACAATCTAACCCTGATATGTGAGAAAAAGCTCCTACATGACCCAAAGAAAGGCTTAATTCAGAGAATTCTGAGTTTAAGAATAAAACAAATCATAAGGGGTAAAACTGTAATTTCACCAATGCAGTTTGCAAACAGGGTAATTAAGGGTCCAAACACAGGTCAAACAAGCTTAACAAGAAAGAAAGTGGGATGATTTGATCTAAAGAAGGGTTATTGCAACTTCCAGGAATTAAATGACATTCTGTAATCCTAAAACAAACCCATTTCAATTCATGAGGTTCGAAGCAGGATAAAAATCAACTAAACCATTTAAAATTCATATAAAAATATTCTCTAGGGTTTAGAACCTTTAATTTGGCCTTAGAAACCTATTTTGACCTAAAAAGAGAACCATGCCCAATTAAAAACTTAATTTGGGTTTTTACGCAAATTGTTCGGTCAAACATGGTCCAACCTAGAATTAAAATTCACCATTAAAATCCTTAGGTTCAAATTGGTCTTGTATAAAAACTTGAGCCTAAGAAGAGACCTCCTTGACCGACTTTATAATTTGGTCCTCTTCATTTACTTTTTGACCCTTATCTTTTGAAACCCTTGCATTTAGGCCCCAAACTTTTCATCGTTCTTTGCAGAACGGTCCTCTCTGCAAACTCTGTGCAGCACCATGCTCTGGCGACCTTGCGCGGAGCATGGCGCCGCGCAGAGAAGTGTTACAGCCCTGCAAAGCAGAAGCGGGGTTCCCTGCGACGTCCTCTGTCGCATGGACCCGCCATGCCCTCTGCCATCCACCATACCTTCCGTGCGAATATGTGGAAGGTATGGGTGTCATCTCCGGCCTCACTCCGGCGAGGCTAGCACGTCTCCAGTCCGCCCCTCCCTCTACGCTAACCCCTTTATAAGGACCGGCACCCCCTGCCGGCTCCTTCAAGCTCTTCTTTGACGGAGAACCCCCCCCCCCTTTTCATCCCTTCCTCCTCCGTCAGAAGGCCCGAAGCTTCCTGCGACTTCCTCCTCTTCCTCCTCATCGCTCTGTTTCCCTACTTCCAGTAGGGTTTGCCTTGCTCCCTCGTCCGCACCGGGCTGTACCCGCCGGCGCCCTCCGCCTGCTTCCCCGTTGCCGCACTCCTCCTCCAGGGCTCCTTCTTCTCTAGCTCTGGCAGATACGAGCCGGCTGCTCCACCCTCCCCCTTCGTCTAATACTTAGGTAAATAGCTTCCTCTCCATTTCCCTTACATTTTCCCTCTCTTAATTTACCTTTTTACTCCACCGCACGCGACTTCCACCTTCACCTGCTCCGTCTCTGACCACCTTCTCTGGCGAGTCCATCCCACCTCCACAGACCTCCTCACCCCTCGCCGACTACCCCAGAAGCTTCCCCTCACTCCACTCAACCGATCCCCCCTCCCCATTCACTGCCAACCACCGCCTGACCACCCCCCGAACAAACCCATCTTCTCGCACACAGTCCGACCTAGGGCTACCTCCACACGCGCCCTCGCGCCTCGCCAACACCCGCACTGCATTCGCCGCACTCCGGCGAAGCTCCCTGCGTATTTTGACTGGGCCAAGAGGCCGTATTTCTACTTTCAGGTCAGAGCCCTTTCGCCGCCATTACTGAGCTGCTGCAGCTCCTCCACCTACAGCTGCAGGCGCTTTCCAGCCCAGGTGCACACCCCAGGTCGCGCGGTTTACCTCTGCGGAGGCACCCAGGCCTCCAGTTGGGGCGAAGGCGTCGCAAGCTGCTGTAATTGCCTGCGGTTTCCTCAGCTGCAGGCGCTAATTTGGGAGGTGGGACTGAATAAGTGCGTGGCCAAGTGCCCGCACTTAAATTGGAAAAGTGTCTAAGGCTATTCGCCTTCGAACACAGGGGTCAGGTCCCTCTCACGCACGCTGCGTGCCACGCGCTCGCTCGCCCTCGCCCGTGCTCACGCCACGCGGGTCTGGGCAAGATCCGATTACCCAAACCGCACACTCCTCGCCCACCACCACATGCCAGTGGGCCTGGTCCCGGGCGCGATACCCACACCCGATTACCCGGCTCTGGGAGAGCGGTCCTAAGAGAGAAATCTGAGAAAGAGAGAGACGCGGGGAAAGGTAGGGGTAGGTTTTGCTCTAACTCTTGTATGAGCGTGCAAGAACAGAAGGAGAAGAAGGAAGGAAGGAAAAGAAGAAGCAAAGCGGCCGAAGCCTTAGCCGCTCAGGGCAGCTGAAGAAGAAGAAGTGAAGGAGAGAAACAGAAGAAGAAGAGAAGGAAGGCACTGTAGCAAACCCACAGTTAAGTCGTCTGACCACTGCTTCAGACGACGGAAGGGCAGTCGCCAGAATAGAAAGAAGAGAAAAGAAGAGGAGCTGTAAGGGAAGAAAAGAAAGAAGGAAGCAGAGAAGAAAAAGAAGAAAAGAGAAAGAAGAAAGAAGACCGATGCCGCAAGCAAGGAAAGAAAGAAAGAGAAGAAAAGAAGCAGAAAGAAGAAGAAGGCTGAAGAAGAAAAGAAGTCAGAGAAGAAGAAAGAGATTACACAGCCGCAGAAGAAGAAAAGAAAAGAAAAGAAAGAAGAAAGGAAGACTCTGCAGGAAAAAGAAGAGGAGATTAGCTGGAAGAAAAAGAAGGATAGAAAGAAAAGGAAGAGAGAAGAAGAAGCCAAGAGAACTCTAACTCCCTCTCTCTCTCTCTCTCTCTCTCTCTCTTATTTCTGTAACCTAATTGAGAACTCTTATATTTCTAGAATTCTAGTTCCTCCCTGAGTTCGACCTCGGGAAAATTTGTTCCGAGTAGAAATTTGTAGTAATCTGGTAGCTGTTTTGTACTACAATGATTGTAAACCATAATAACATAAACCCAACCGCTACCAGAGAAACTACTACCAAGGTTACTTAGACTCGTAAGTCAAAGCAAACTAGCGAATCCTGTACTGGTGACTCAGGTACAAGAATATGTCCTAAAGTTAGGAGAGATTGTGGTTTATCTTGTCAAAGCTCAAAGTGTATTAAGCCAAAGCTTGAATCAAGTTACAGTGGCCCGGCAAGTCAAACCAACAAAGGTTGAATGTCCATAAACACTTATTCTATTTTTGTTTTCAGCTAGAAGACCATAGTTAAACACTTCTTTTTCTTCTTTTAAAACTTTTTCTCTCTCCTTAGAAATTTCTTTGGAGTTCTCCCTTGACAATAGAGTGCATGTCCCTTATTGTATTTTTGGAGTTTTTGTGTTTTGTCTTTTTTTTTGTATTTTTAGCTTTGAATTTTCTTTTCAAAAATTTTTCTTTTTTTTTAGTGTTTTTGATAATACAATACTATAGGTGTGTCTACAATTGCATTTCAGTTGAATGGTTCACCATTTACACCCTCCCATGCTTAAATGTTGCAATGTCCTCATTGAATGAATAGGGTGGATGCAAATGCATCCTCTGCTTTTCACTATCCTAGACTGGGTGACGGAAGGAAGTCGAAATGAAGAGATAAAATCTCTATGCGGACAATTTCAAGTCTGATATAAGATCAGAGTGGAAAGTCGGGCTAGGAAGTGAAATGCATGATATATGTGCCAATGAAAGTATGCTAAAAATGCAAAGGTAGACACCTAATGCAAATAAAGGTAGAAATAAGAAAGGTGAAAAACAACTATATACAAGGATAGGTTTTGCTAAGTTTAACACCTTCAACTAAGCATAAACCCAGTCGGTAATTCAAAATGTAGGAGCGAAATGGTGGAGTTGACAAGTCTAAGATCATGTGGCTCAATGAAAGGTTTTAGTCTTTGTCCATTGACGGAAAAAGGTTCAGATTTGTCAATTTCAGTGATCTCAACTGCTCTATTGTCAAAGATTCTCATGATTTTGAAAGGTCCAGTCCATTTGGATCTTAGTTTCCTCGGAAAGAGTTTTAGTCTAGAGTCAAAGAGGACTTTTTGACCAGGGTGAAATGATTTCCTATGAATGTGACGGTCATGGAAGGCCTTAATTTTATCCTTATAAATCCTTGAGCTTTCATAAGATTCATTCCTTAACTCATCTAGCTCAGAAATTTGTAATCTTCTATGATCACCGGCCTTCTCTAGGTCCAAGTTACATTTTCTAATGGCCCAATAGGCTTTGTGCTCAAGTTCTACGAGAAGATGACAGTGTTTCCCATACACAAGTCTAAAAGGAGACATGCCTAATGGGGTTTTGTGAGCTGTCCTATATGCCCACAATGCATCAGAAAGGCGGGAAGATCAATCATTTCTATCTGGTCGGATGGTAGTCTGTAAAATCTTCTTGATCTCCCAGTTGGACAATTCAGCAAGTCCATTGGTTTGAGGGTGATATGGTGTAGCAATCCTATGTGACACCCCATACTTTTGGAGTAGGGGCTGAAAATGTGTGTTTCTAAAATGAGACCCTCCATCACTAATGATGGCTTTTGGTACCCCAAATCTAGAGAAGATGAAATCTTGAACAAATTGTGTCACAACTCTATGATCATTAGTCCTCGAGGGGATGGCTTCTATCCATTTAGAAACATACTCAACTGCTAACAAGATATACTCGAAGCCATAAGATTTAGGGAAAGGTCCCATGAAGTCAATGCCCCAAATGTCAAAGATTTCATACACTATGATCGGATTCAAGGGCATCATGTCCCGACGGCCAATACTGCCGAGAGACTGACAGCGTAAACATGCCCTGCTATATTTGTGTGCATCTTTAAAGATTGTGGGCCAATACAAACCGCTCTATAAAATCTTTGCAGCAGTCTTTTTGCCAGAGAAATGACCGCCACACGCCTGGTCATGGCAGAACGACATGATGCTTTCTATCTCCTTATCAGGGACACACTTCCTAGGAATCTGGTCTTTGCAGTGTTTGAAAAGTCATGGTTCTTCCCAGTAATAGTGCTTGGCCTCGGATCTAAGTCTATCTTTTTGATGTCGAACCCAATCAGTGGGGAGGATTCCAAAAGCCAGGTAGTTGACAATGTTAGCATACCAAGGAAGATCAGAATAAATGACCAGCAATTGCTCGTCAGGGAAGTGGTCAGAAATGGGTAAAGAAGGAGAAATTGCTTCAGAAGGAAGGCGGGATAAGTGGTCAGTTACCACATTCTGCTTTCCAGCCTTAACACGAATCTCTAAATCAAATTCCTGCAAAAGTAGGATCCATCTAATCAGATGAGATTTCACATCCTTCTTGGCGAGAAGATGTCAAACTACAGTGTGGTTGGTGTAGACTATAATGTGGGAACCTAAAAGATAAGGTCTGAATTTTTCCAGTGCAAATACTACAACTAGCAATTCCTTTTCCGTGACGGTGTAATTCCTTTGAGCTTCATCTAAGGTCTTGTTAGCGTAATAGATGACTGTGGGTTTCCCGTTCTGTTTTTGACCAAGGACAGCCCCTACTGCATAATCAGAAGCATCACACATGATCTCAAAAGGGTGAGACCAATCTAGAGGTTGCAGTATTGGTGCCTTGGTGACCAGATCACGAAGTGTTGTATAGGCACGAACACAATCGTCAGAGATCTGGAAGTCTACATCTTTAGAGAGGAGATTAGTAAGAGGTCGGGCTATTTTCGAGAAATCCGCTATAAAGCGGCGATAAAAACCAACATGCCCAAGAAAAGATCTAATCTGTTTAACCGACGAAGGTAGTGGTAGTTCCGAAATTAATTTTACCTTCGCACGGTCAACCTCTATTCCTCTCTCAGAGATAAGGTGACCTAATTCTAGTCCTTCTGGTACCATGAAATGTGATTTCTCCCAGGAAAGTACCAGATTCACATTTATGCATCTTTGCAGGACCTTAGTCAGGTGGTCTAAGCATGCATCAAATGTGCTCCCGAAGACCGAGAAGTCATCCATGAAGACTTCTAAGCAATCACCTACCAAATCAGAAAAAATTGCAAACATACACTACTGAAATGTAGCAGGTCTGTTGCACAATCCAAAAGGCATCCTACGAAATGCAAAGGTTCCGTAGGGGCAAGTGAACGTCGTTTTTTCCTGATCATCGAGGTGAATCGCCATCTGATTAAATCCTGAATAGCCATCCAAAAAGCAGAAAAATCTATTCCCTGCCAGTCTTTCCAATATCTGATCAATAAAGGGCAATGGGAAATGATCTTTCTTCATGGCCTGGTTGAGTTTCCGGTAATCAATACATACTCGCCACAAACTAGCAATATGTGTAGGGATGACTTCTCCAGAATTAGTGGTTATGACAATAAGTCCGACCTTCTTTGGCACAACCTGAACAGGACTTACCCATCTGCTGTCAAAAATGGGGAAGATAATTCTGTTGTCTAACCACTTAATCATTTCATTTTTCATCACCTCTTGAAGTGTAGGGTTCAATCTACGTTGGGGCTGTCTAGTGGGTCTAGATCCTTCTTCAGTGAAAATCCTATGTGTGCAGTAAGAAGGACTAATGCCAATTAGGTCAGAGAGGCTCCATCTATAGCCCGTCTATGTGCTCTCAGGATAGATAAGAGTCATGATTCTTGATCAAATGATAAGAAAGAGTTGATAATCACAAGATAAGTCTGATCAGGTCCTAAGAAAACATACTTAAGAGAATCAGGGAGAGGTTTACGTTCAACAGGTACAAGATCAGAAGGAGCAAGTGTGGAAGTTTCAGGAGATCCTAGAGACACTAATGGAATAGGAGGTAAGTCCTTAGTCTCTAAAGTGGGTATCTTAGTGAAAGTCAAGTCAGAGTCCAAAGAATGTTGAGGTTATAAATTTAGTGAATCAATTAAGGTATCCTCAACCAATCGATCCAAAGAATCCAAGGAACAGATTTCCTCAATTAAACAAGTTGGTCCTCTTTGGGCCTGAAAAATATCAATTTTTATTTTCTAATCTCCGAACTTCAATTCTATTAGGCCCTCCTCACAATTAATGTTTGCCTTGGCCATAGCCAAGAAAGGTCTTCCTAAAATGAAATCGGATTTCCGCGTTTCTGGAATGTTTGATTTTGATCAGAAATCGCGTTTTTGGCCTGTTGAGACCCAAACGGAATCGAATTTCCGCAAACAAAGTACCGTTGTTTTCTACTCAAGTTCCTCTACGTATTCGTGTTGAGTACTTACTATTTTGAGCCTATCTAATGTACATTTCTCGCTGGTACAGGTTACCAGCCGGTGGCGAGTTCGGGGCCTGCGGAGACGACGAGATCTGCGGCACAGGCCCCCATTCCTCCCGTGATACCTGGTAGAGTGGTTTAATTCAGTTATTAATATTTAAATAAGAATGTGCTTGGTTGAAATAGCCAAATGGAACTCTAGGATGTGGAATGAACCCTAGGGTAGAGAAATGAATGAGCCTGTTTGTACTGTACTCTTTACTTGCATGCGTGGTTAAGATAAATTGCTAGCAAATGCTTGTATTTTAATTATGAGTTGCCTATTAGAATATGAGATGCCTGTATTTAATGAATAATTGCCTGTGAAACCACCAATTGTATGTTATTGAGAATTGAACTACGAAAACACTAGCTGCCTGTATATGGAAGAGAAATAAATTATGAAACATGAGACTTGGATCTGGATAAATGAGATGAACATGAGCATGAACCCTACAGGGAATTAGAAGTAGAACTCCTATGGATAAACAGAATCTGGAATGTAGATGGGAAGTGTGTTGGCCCTTGAGTACGTGGTGCCAAGGAGAGCAACTGTCCACTTTTTGTGTAGAACGGAGCTGGCCTCCCTTGGGTTGAGACCCAGGATTAGGATTGGCCACTCTACACTGACTCCTGTTGGCCCTCGTGTACGTGGTACCGAGGTGAGATACTAGTGTAGGGAGGGAGCTAGCCACCCCATGGGGCTCGGGGTTCAGCTAGCCACCCTACACCGACTTGTTAGGCCCTCTGGGCAAATCGGGGTAGTCAGATGAGGGTGCGGGGATTGTGGAGGGGCAAGACCCCTGTTTGGTTCTGAGAGGGCAAGGCCCTATACTATTCCATACTGTACTTTGGGTGTACCTGCTAGCGAAAACGACTAACCATGTGTCAGTGCGGGGTAGTTACCCGTGCACTTATCACCCGTGCCATAGTCACCACTACGTCTTGACAGTGACCTCGAGGTGGTTGACTGGGTGTAGGACTACCACGGAGGACTCTCCCGGCCAGGAGAGCACCACGTGTACCTTCTACTCTACGGAAAAGACTACAATCAAAATCGTTCCCACGAGGAACATGCATGATCAAGAAATATCTGGATACTTTGAGAAAGAGATGAAATGAAAGCATATAAATGAGATAAAGAAATGAGAATTAAATCTATTGTTTTTACTATTTTTGTACCTAGATAATATAAACACCACTCTACTCAGCGTTCGCTGACTCTATCTTTTCATAACACTGTTCAGGACCAGGAGTTGAGCAGCCCAAGTTTCCAGCTGCAGAGGATGATGGGCCCAGTCGAGTTTAGCCGTAGTCTTAATTCAGCACTTTCTTTTTCTCTACTGTTGTAGTAAGTAATGGACACTTAGTTTACTGTTCTGCTACTTCTATTTCCTTTTTGCTTTCCGTTGTAGTTGTTGTTGTCGTCGTTGTTGTTGTGGTGATATATACTAAGACAGTTGTTCTACTTCCTTTACTACTTGTACCTTTCTCCTACTTAATTATATTGCATGTGTGAATATGGTTTATTTTCCTGCTTTTGGCTATTTATTGTTGGACGACTAGATCTTGGGATTAGTCGAGGTGAGCCAGCCTCGGCTGCTTTAGGGATCCGGGAATCAAGTCGTAACAAGATGGTATCAGAGTAAGATCGTCCCGAGAAATGAACCGATTGGCTTGAGAGTAACCACTCACGTGCATATAACTAGGATAGCCACCACAACCTATCGCTTTGATATTCGTTCTGAGTCTTTTTCTCTATGTAATTCGGTATCGTTGACCCTCTTGTTCTATCTTCCGCGCCTCCTTGCAGGAGATGCCTCGTCGGGGAGTTCTTGAGGCAGGCCATGGTCGCGGCTGTGGACGAGGTCGGAGGGGAGGACGTGCCGAACCTGAGGTACCAATTGACCCACCTCTTCTACCGAGCGTTCAGGCCCAGGATCTCGCCCAGCTGATCAGAGACATCATGCGAGAGGTGCTCTACCAGCCTCCATAGGCACCTCTCCCTGAGGACGTGGAGGGGGAGTCCTCGGTGGGACAGAGAGACCATCGCAGCGTCAGATGAGTAGGAGGGGAGGGGGTAGTCCTCCACCACCCCCACCGCACTCTGACACTTTCGAGCACACGCCCTCCTTGCCTGGAGGTGTGCCCGTTCCCCCACTGCAGTTGCACCACGAGCTTTTCAAACAATTCCGAAAGCTAAAGCCCCCTCCTTCAAGGGGGATGAAGACTCGTCTGAGGCAGAGGACTAGCTGGAGCAGATAGAGAAGGTGTTCGACACCCTTCACCCTCCTGCGGAGTGCCGCGCGGCCTTTGCCACGTACCAGCCAGAGAGCGCAACGCACAGGTAGTGGAGGGTAGTCAGAGGCCAAGAGGGGAGAGAGCCGACGTGGGACTAGTTCGTGACTCTCTTCTGCAAGCAGTACTTTCCGCAGACCTGGCAGAACCAGAGGAGGCAGGAGTTCCACACTCTCCGCCAGGGGACGATGATTGTTAGCGCATACAGCACACGTTTTCTGGAGCTATCACATTTTGCCTCGACAAGTGTGTTTACGGAGGAGGAGTGCCTGTGGAGGTTTACTAAGGGGCTCCAACCTGTTATTCGAGGGTATCAAACCCCTGAAGCTGCCCACTTTCTCATGAGTGGTTGAGGCAGCCATGATCAACGATGAGACCAACCCAGCCGCACGAGACACTGATAGCGGATGGAAGAGGACCTACCAGCCAGAGTACTCTCAAGGCCGTCGGGAGAGGAGACACATGGCACCCACAGGAGAGCTGTCTCATTTTGCCGGGCCATCAATGGCCTTTGGAGGCTCCAAACGAGGGCCAGTTGCCAGCAACGGACCCCCGCCCAGCCACCAGCAGGGACCTACTAATGGAGGAGGTCGTGTTCCCCTCTACTACTAGTGTGGCCAACCGAGCCACATCAGGAGGGACTGCCCATCTAGGGTCGGAGCACAGCAGATGCTCCCTGCACCGAGAGCTGGAGGCTGAGCTAGTTGTCGTGGTCACCAGGCGCATGGGGGAGGGCAGCAGCCACGAGGAGGGTACCAGCCAGCGGTTGCTCGCCCGACCCAGAGTATAGATGCTTCGTTTGCGTCAAGGGATGAGGGGCGTATCAACGCCCTGACACACAGAAACGCTAGGGCTTCAGGTTCAGTGGTAGCAGGTATGGTTACTGTTTCTGGCATATTAGTGTACGTACTTTTTGATGCCGGTGCCACACACTCCGTCGCTACGAGTTTTGCTGTCAGTTTGAGGCAGGGCAGTGTACTGTTAAAGGATCCGTTTGTGATTAGGGGCCCAGGTGGCCAGTTGTTTGTAGTTGAGGAGGTCTACATGGACTGCGAGGTCAGTATAGGGGGACACAGCCTCCCCGCTGACCTTATTATGATACAGATGGAGGATTTTGGCGTGATCCTAGGGATGTACTGGCTGTCCGCCTATCACATCCTGGTGGACTGTTTCGGGAAGAAGATTGTCTTCTCCATGTCGGAGTTGCCTCCCTTTGAGTTTCACGGACAACCGGTGGACAAAGGTTTCAGATGCATCTCCACGCTTCGGGTAACGAGGCTTTTGAGCTAGGGGTGTGAGGGCTTTTTGGCCTGTGTAGTGCAAGAGCCTAGCCCCGTGGATGACTTTCAGAGTATCCTGGTGATTTGCGAGTACCCCGATGTTTTCCCAGAGGAGCTACCAGGACTACTGCCTGAGTGTGAGATCGAGTTTGAGATCTCACTGATACCAGGGACCAACCCCATTTCTACTGCACCATACCAGATGGCACCGCTTGACCTACGGGAGCTCAAGTCACAGCTACAGGACCTGTTGGAGAAGGGCTTTGTGAGGCTCAGTGTGTCCTCGTGGGAAGCCCCTGTGCTGTTTGTAAAGAAGAAGGACGGTACCCTGCAACTTTGTGTCGACTACCGACAGCTGAATAGGGTCACCATCAAGAATAAGTATCCACTGCCGAGGATTAACGACCTCTTCGACCAATTGCGAAACGCCACAATGTTCTCCAAGATAGATCTGAGGTCGGGCTACCACCAATTGAGGATCAGCGAGACCAACATCTCCAAGACAGCTTTCCGTACCCGGTACAGACACTACTAGTTCTTGGTCATGCCGTTTGGGTTGACCAATGCCCCTGCTGCTTTTATGGATTTGATGAACCGGGTTTTCAGGCTGTACTTAGACCAGTTTGTGGTGGTGTTCATCGATGACGTGCTCGTTTACTCGCGGGATTAGGCGCAGCATGCACAGCATTTACGCATGATCCTGGACACCTTGAGGCGACACAGACTGTATGCCAAGTACAGCAAATGCGAGTTTTGGTTGAGGCAGGTGACTTTCTTGGGCCACGTGATTTCAGGGGATGGTTTGGCTGTGGATCCATCCAAGGTTGAGGCCATACTCAGGTGGGAGAGGCCACGTACAGTAATAGAGATACACGGGTTTTTGGGACTGACAGGTTACTATCAGTGGTTTATCAGAGGATTCTCACAGATTACGCGTCCTATGACCCAGCTGACTCGGAAGGACATGCCCTTTGCCTGGATAGATGAGAGAGAGGCATGTTTTCAGGAGTTGAAGAAGAGACTGACTTCAGCTCCTGTGCTTACCATCCCAGATAGTAGTGGCGGCTTTATGGTTTACACAGACGCTTCATTGCAGGGGTTAGGGGGTGTACTTATGCAGCGGGGTCACGTTGTCACTTACGCTTCGCGGCAACTGAAGCCCCATGAGTATAACTACGCTACCCACGACTTAAAGCTGGCAGCTGTTGTCTTCGCACTGAAGACATGGAGGCACTACCTTTACGGTGAGACTTTCGAGATTTTCACAGATCATAAGAGCCTCAGGTACTTCTTTAACCAGAAGGAGAATAACATGAGACAGAGATGTTGGTTAGAGCTCCTGAAGGACTATGACTGCAGCATCTCCTACCACCGAGGGAAGGCCAATGTGGTGGCTAATGCCTTGAATCGAAAGGCGCCCGCCCACTTGGTCAGTCTACAGGCACAGGGTTGGAGACTTATGGAGGAGTTGGGCAGTTGGCAACCCCGAGAGTCACAGGGGTATTGTGGGACAGTGACAGTGACACAGCAGATGTGACCAGAGTTGATAGACCGCATCATCGCAGGGCAGATGACAGATCTGTACTTACAGATGCTGCGAGACAGGGTGTTGACAGGGGACCAGGAGACTTTTCCTTTACGGACGAGATACTACGCATGAGAGGACGCTTATGCGTTCCTAGGGACGAGGAGTTGTTGAGAGCTCCTGGCTGAGGCACATGGGTCCAAGCTCATCATACATCCCGAGAACACAGAGACGTAGCATGATTTGAGACACGACTTTTGGTGGAAAGGGATGAAGTGGGATGTTGGTGAGTTTGTGCAGTAGTGTTTGGTGTACCAGCAAGTGAAGGCCGAGCATCAGAGGCCTGCAGGGCCGTTGCAGCCACTTCCTGTGCCAGAGTAGAAGTGGGAGAGCATCACCATAGACTTGGTGGTGGGTCTACCAGTTACCTAGTGGGGACACGACGCGGCCTGGGTGATAGTAGACAGGTTGACGAAGACGGCACGTTTCCTGCTGATCCGAGTCACCGTTGGACCAACACAATTGGAAGAGAGATACATCCGAGATGTGGTGCGCCTACACGGAGTTCCATGTGAGATTGTATCCGACAGGGATACTCATTTTACTTCCCAGTTCTGGGTTGAGTTTCAGCAGGCTTTGGGGACACGTTTGAGGTTTAGTACTGCTTACCAGCCCCAGACAGATGGACAGTCAGAGCGCACCATACAGACACTTGAGGACCTTTTACGCGCCTATGTACTAGACAAGAGAGGCTCTTGGGAGGAGCATTTACCCCTGGCAGAGTTTGCGTATAATAATAATTACCACTCGAGCATTGGCATGGCACCTTATGAGGCTCTGTACGGACAAAGGTGTACTACACCCTTAAGTTGGATCAAGGTGGGGACTAAGTGAGAGGTTGGCCCCAAGCTTATATGGTAGAGTCAAGAGGTGATAAAGCAGATTTACAGACGACTCCGCACTGCCAGGAGCAGGTAGAATAGTTACGCTGATCGGAAACATAGAGAGGTGCAATTCGAGGTTGGGGATCACGTCTTTCTCCGTGTTTCCCCCATGAAGGGCTTGCAGCATTTTGGGGTGAAAGGGAAGCTTACGCTGAGGTTTGTGGGGCCCTTTGAGGTCCTAGAGCGGGTAGGACCCGTTGCTTACCGACTTGCCCTTCCTCCCCAGCTTTCTGGAGTGCACGACGTGTTCCATGTGTCCAACCTCAGGAAGTACGTCACCAATCCTAGTCACGTTCTAAGCCAATGAGAGCGTCGAGGTGGGTGACAACCTGACCTACCAAGAGAGACCAGTACAAATACTAGACAGAGCCATCTGGAGTGTGAGACGGAAGCAGGTACCACTGGTGAAGGTCCTATGAAGAAGCCAGCGGTACGAGGAGGCAACCTAGGAGCCTGAGGCGGCGATGCTAGAGCGGTACCCGGAGCTTTTTGAGGGTACGTCTTCTCAGACCTACTTATGTCCTCTTTAAGTTTGTTATGCGTTTTTGCATTTCTTTTTCCAACACCCTAGCTAGCTCAAGTTTCGGAGATGAAACTTCCTTTAAGTCTGTTATGATGTAATGACCCACTACATTTTAGCCATTTAAGACGTCTGGAATTTCAGTTAGACATCTGAACCCATTCCCGGATGTTTGAAAGTGGATTATTTCATACTGCGCTTTGCGCTCTACGCACAAGCGACACGTAGAGGCTGCTCTTCTCTCTCTCCCTCATTTCCCCCCTGAACCCTAAACCCTACACCCTCCTATTTATACCCCTCTTTCCCCATCCCCTCTCCTTACACCACCTTCAACACTCCTGTGAGGTAGCGGCAAGGGCTGAGAGAGAGGCACGAGATGGGGGCGAGCGAGGGAGTGCGAGAGGGAGGAAGGAGGAGAGCATGGAAGGTCGAAGGACCTTCGGGAGCTCGGTGGAGCTGGCACAGCCTGCGGCGGGTGCGTGCACGTGTGAAGGATGATGGCTAGGAGCTGTCCAAGCTCTTACAGCTACTGGAGCTACCGCCGCGGGTAGAGGCGCGAGCGGAGCGAGCTGCGAGCAGGTTCTCATACTGGAAGTTTTCCAGTATCAGACGTCTGGCGTGACATCCAGACGACTGGCGAGCAACGTGGATGTCCGAAGTTAAGGTCGGACGTCTGAGAGCACGTATCGTGCGAGGTATGTACGTTCCTGAGCTGTTTTCTCCCATGCAGAAGATCTCAGCGCAGGAGGCGTTGTCGGCTGACCGCGCCTGCGTTTGCATGCGCAGGTGCAACTTTGGCAAGGTGCATGGGATGCTTTTCCACGTGCTTTTGGACGTCTGATCACATCACCATACATCTGGAGGTGCTTCCAGACGATCGAAGACATTGCCCGACATCTGGAACTATCTTCAGACGGTCGCAGAGAAGGTCTAGATGTCTAATCAGCCGTAAGAGACACAAGGTGAGTTTTGATGTTTGGGATTAGTCCCAGATGTCTGATTTTGATCAGAAACCACGTTTTTGGCCTGTTTGAGGCCCAAACGTTATCGGATTTCCGCAAATGAAGTATCGTTGCTTTCTACTCGAGTTCTTCTACGTATTCGTGTTGAGTACCTACTGTTTTGAGCTTGTCTAATGTACATTGGTCGCTGGTACAGGTTACCAGCCGATGGCGAGTTCGGGACCCGCAGAGACGACGAGATCTGCAGCATAGGCCCCCATTCCTCCTGTGATACCTGGTAGAGTGGTTTAATTCAGTTATTAATATTTAAATAAGAATGTGCTTGGTTGAAATAGCCAAATGAAACTCTAGGATGTGAAATGAACCCTATGGTAGAGAAATGAACGAGCCTGTTTGTACTATACTGTTTACTTGCATGCGTGGTTAAGATAAATTGCTAGCAAATGCCTGTATTATAATTACGAGTTGCCTGTTAGAATATGTGCTGCCTGTATTTAATGAATAATTGCCTGTGAAACCTCCAGTTGTATGTTATTGAGAATTGAACTACGAAAACACGAGCTACCTGTATATGATGAGAAATGAATTATGAAACATGAGACCTGGATCTGGATAAATGAGGCGAAGATCAGCATGAACCCTACAGGGAATTAGAAGTAGAACTTCTGTGGATAAACGGAATCTGGAATGTAGACGAGAAGTGTGCTATCCCTTGAGTACGTGGTACTAAGGAGAGCGACTGTCCCCTTTTTGTGTAGAGCGGAGCTAGCCTCCCTTGGGTTGAGACCCAGGGTTAGGATTGGCCACTCTACACTGACACCTGTTGGCCCTCGCGTATGTGGTACTGAGGCGAGCTACTAGTGTAGGGAAGGAGCTAGCCACCCCACGGGGCCCGATGTTCAGCTAACCACCCAATACCGACTTGTTACGCCCTCTAGGCAAACTGGGGTAGTCAGACGAGGATGTGCAGATTGTGGAGGGGCGAGACTCCTGATTGGTTCTGAGGGGCAAGACCTCTCTTTTGAGAGGGCAAGGCCCTATACTGTTCCGTACTGTACTTTGGGTGTACCCGCTAGCGAAAACAACTGACCACATGTCAATGCGGGATAGCTACCCGTGCACTTATCACGTGTGCCATAGTCACCGCTACGTCTTGACAGTGACCTCAGGGTGGTTGACTGGGTGTAGGACTACCACGAAGGACTCTCCCTGCCAGGAGAGCACCACGTGTACCTTCTACACTATGGAAAAGACTGCAATCAAGATTGTTCCCACGAGGAACATGCAAGATCAAGAAATATCTGGATACTTTGAAAAATAAATGAAACAAACATATATAAATGAGATAAATAGAAATGAGAATTAAATATGTTATTTTTGCTATTTTTGTACCTAGATAAAATAGACACCACTCTACTCAGTGTTCGCTGACTCTGTCTTTTCAAAACACTATTCAGGACTCGGAGTTGAGCAGCCCAAGTTTCCGGCTGCAAAGGATGTTGGGCCTAGTCGAGTCCAGCCGTAGTCTTTCTTTAGCACTTTCTTTTTCTCTACTGTTGTAGTAAGTAATGGACACTTAGTTTACTTTTCTGCTACTTCTGTTTCCTTTCTGCTTTCCGTTGTTGTTGTCATTGTTGTTGTTGTGGTGATATGTACTGAGACAGTTGTTCTTCCTTTACTGCTTATACCTTTCTCCTGCTTAGTTATATTGCATGTGTGAATGTGATTTATTTTTCTGTTTTTGGTTATTTCTTGTTGGACGACTAAGTCTTGGGATTAGTCGAGGCGAGCCGACCTCAGGTCTTTTAGGGATCCGGGAATAGGGTTGTAACAAACATAAATATCAAATAATTCAAACAATTTGGGAACACAGTTCAATGGTGATCGGAAGTGGTGATCAATTCAGATTGATTTGTTATTTTTAGACATCTGATTCAATCAAAATTTTCATTAATGATTGATAACCATTCTAGCTCAAATAGCTACTCATCAAATTGAATTCCAACAGCTCCTAAGATATGAATTCGTCTTTCACCTTTGCACCTTCCCACACAAGCAATAACGACAACAACAACACGAAGATAATTACTTGCTTCTACTCTCTACTTGATCCTCTTGGAAGCTATAGGCATGAAGATACAACTACAATATCTCACATCCAAAATATTGCAGTAAAAGACAATACCATCTTAAATCAACATAATACTAATTTGAGAAAGATCAGTTGTATATGCATCAAAGACATTATTCATCAAAGACACAAAATTAAGGGAGTATATGCCAAGGAAGCTAAAATCTAAGCACATCACCTTTTATTTCAAATTAAAAACAACATACATTTTTAATTAAAAACAACATACATTTTTAATTAAAAACTTAGATTAATTCTTATTGGGGAGGGGGGACTACTGGTAGGGGGATGGCAAGTGCGAGGGGGGAGGGGTCGATTGCAGACGGGGGAAAGGGGGGCCACAGCAAGGGAAAGGGACTCTGTAGGCAAGGGGAAGGGGGCTACGGCAGGGTGATAAGAGGCTCATCATGGCTTCTAATTACCCCTAATTAACTAGTTTCTCTAGTTAATTAGTTAGGAATATGCATATATGAGGGTTAATTATGAAATAAGGGACAAATCATTAAAGGATCTTAAAATAAGTTAAAAATGCTAAAGTCAATTAATACTTCTAATAATTTAATTAATAAATGGACTCGAAATACCATTAATTAGTTACCTAATTAATATCTTATTTAACTTAAGTATAACTTAAGACCTAAGTCTTAAATGACTTAAGTAAGTTAATAAGTAAATAAATATAAATAAATGGGTCAAAAATGTGAATACATGGCTTTAATATAATATTTAGCTAATTTATAATTATATATAAAAAGTTGGAAAAGAATTAAATTAAATTAACTAAAATGTTCTCTGTTTACATTTTAGCCCCCATAATTCATTGCATTTGAATCCTTTTTCTTCACCTAGGTCCTTAATTTTCCTTGCACATAGGTCCCTGCGAACACTGACTTCTTCAGCCGCTTGAACGACTGACGTTCGACGGTGATGTCACCCTCCGATGATCGCTCATTTGACACCATTCCACTCTCGTGAAGCTTCTGAAGCTTGCGCTCACCACCTCAACTCCATCCATCGATACGGATTATTCATAAATCCTAATTAATTCATTGCATTTGAATCCTTTTTCTTCACCTAGGTCCTTAATTTTCCTTGCACATAGGTCCCTGCGAACACTAACTTCTTCAGCCGCTTGAACGACTGACGTTCGACGGTGATGTCACCCTCCGATGATCGCTCATTTGACACCATTCCACTCTCGTGAAGCTTCTGAAGCTTGCGCTCACCACCTCAACTCCATCCATCGATACGGATTATTCATAAATCCTAATTAGGTTTAGGGGTTCACCTCACTGACGTCAGAGATGACGTCGGAGGTTAAGCTGCACCTAGATGCAAACCCGTCCAGATTCAAGCCCCTTAGCCATCGCCCAACCCTATAAATACCCCTCGAACCCTACGATTTGAGCGGTTAGCTCCTTACCCTCTTCCCCAACTGCAGCTAACTGATAGGCTATTCTTCCTACTCCAGTGACCATTTCCCGTCTCCATCCTATTCCTCCGATCATCTCCACTCGCTTCCGATCTCCGCCATCATCCGCTGCGTCCTCTGACAAAGTGCCGATGCCAGACTCTACTTCCATGCCATGAAATCGCCCGTCGGAGCTCTTCCTCCAACCTTCTGGTTTCATCCTCTGTTAAGAACCTTCGACAGAGACTCCTCACCTCCTTCGTCCAGGTAACAGTAGGATTAGGCTTAGGTAAGTGTAGCGTAGCTTAGTTCAGTAGATTACATAGTTAGTTAGGTTTAAACGTTCAATTTGCATGTCGTCTTCCTCAACTTCGGCAAGCTCTTTGAGCTCGTCAGGGCCACTCTTTTTTTATCACCTTCCTCTCCTTATCATGATTTCATAGCTCTGTTTTTCCCTCATTTTTATCAACTTTAGCAACCTCATTTCGTGTTCAGGCAATGAAGTCTAGGTCCATAACGAACCTGATCAAAACTAGGTTTTGATGGCCTGAATCAATTTCTGAGGAAAAATAGAACCGATCTAAAGTTTTAGTTTGATCTGATTGAGCATGATTTGGAAAGTCAACTATATGGCTATATTGGTCAAACTCCAAGTCTAAAGTGATGACGAAATGATCAATTCTATGGTTTAATTGGTTGAAATGTTTTCTGGAATGACTTGGAGAGTAATAGAGTTGATTTCATTAAGTTTAATTGAGGAATTTGTGAGTTCAAATTACTATCAGTATGGGTTCATTTGAACCCATTACTGTGTTCTTCGAGTTTTTGGCGAGATTTAATCTCTAAATCTACCCAGATCGAATCATAACAACTTGCAGAGGTTGTTCAATCCTCATTGTAAGGTTGTTAGCTCTCAGTCGAGCTGTTTAGAGCTCAAAATGGAGCTCTAAAGCTCCTGAACAAGGATTGAAAGTTTTTTCCTATCTCTGAAGCTTTTCGAAGCTCTCCTTAACCATTAGACGTGGAATCACCTACTGAAGAAGTCCAGGACCTCATTTGGAGGTCAAAAGCTCTCCCTCAGGTCCTTAAACCTGATTTCATCTTCTGCAGGCCATGATTGGCCATACAAACCTCCCAGCTTCGTCCTTCAAATCAAAGGGCTAGACCTAATCTAAACACCAAATTGGTGTCATAATCCTGTAGAGCATCCAAAGGGCTTTCGATTGAGTCTTTGGTCGATCGATTTGGTGAACGGAGTTGGTCGGAATCGCCGACCGAAGTTCGGCTAGAACCTGGGAAACAAAGTCCCACCTTGGTAACTCTAGAGTGCTGGCACTGGTAAATTATGAAAAAGTGAAGATGATGTTTTGGTCATCAGCGCAGGGCATGAAATGAAACTGGCATTAGGTGCAGGTGCGTGCGTTGCACATGCCTACGCATGTGTGTGTGCGCGTGCACTTGTGGGCGTGAGCGTATGGGCCCGGGAGTGAGCGTCTGGCCCTGGGAGGCCGGGGATTGTGCATGAACCCGAATTGAGTAAAATCCACCAATTAAAGAACCAAGCCCGAGCTCAAGTAGGGTCTGGTCCCGCCCATTGGGCGCTATGTATCCCCGAACGAGCATGGGCTATCCATTAATAAATAATTTTTATAATTGAAGAGCTTAAGAGGAGAGCTTAAGAAAATTAGGTAAGTGTCACAGCTAAGGTGTGAGAGAAGAATAAAGAGATAAAGGATAAAACAAGAGAAGAGGAGTTAAAGGGTTAAAGAGAGCTCGAGAGAGAGAGCACAGCAAAAGAAGAAAAGAAGTAAGAAGAAAAGGGCTGAAGAAAGAATGAAGGAAAGAAATAGAAAGAGGAAGAAACAGATGTCTGTGCCTTCTATCAGACTTCCAATCTTCATTTTTAAGTTGTCTGATTTGTAATTCATTGATATATCTTGTTGTTATGACCCGATTCTCGAATCCCTACAAGACACGAGAATCGGACCGACTCGACTGATCCCAAGGCCCAGTCGTCCAACGAGAAAGTAACCAAAAAGTAGTAAAGTAAGCCACATTCACCATGCAAGTAACTAACAGTAACAAAAGTACAGTAGTAAAGAAAAGAACTACTATAGTACACACCACCACAACAGTAGAGAATTAAAAACAGGTACAGAAATATGAAGTTTACAATAAAAGAGTACAAAGGTGTAACAGAATACTCACTACTTGAAACGCTTCGTAGGCAACCGGGTTTTATTGTTATAGCGTTGTAGTATAGCCAGTTATTGCCAACATTTCAAATATAAATTTTTTTACTCGGAAAATAAAAGAGTTCCCGAGGTCGAACTCAGGGAGCAAGTTGTATTCTAGAGATATACATGTTTCTTTTACAAAAATAAAGAAAGAGAGAGAGAAAGAATTTGTTGTCTTCTTTTCTCTTTGTTTTCTCCTCGTCTCAGATCTTCTTCTTCTTTGTCTGCAGAGGTGATGTTCTTCTTCTGCAGTGGTGATGCTCTTCCTTCTTCTTCTGTCTTTCTTCATATCTTCTTCTTTCTTCTTTGTTTTTATTCTTTCAGTTCTTCCCTTGTTCTTTTGTGTTCTCCTCTGCTTCGCCTTCTTCTGTTGTTCTACAGATCTTCTTCCGTCTTTCTTCTTTTCCCTTCAGGACGTCGTCTGATTTCCAAATCAGACGACTTAAACTGCCTGTTGCTACAGTCAGCTTCCTTCTTCTTCCGCGGTTCTTCTTCTTCACCTGTGCCTGCACACTTCAGAGCTTACGTCAGAGAACAAAACCTACTCTACCCTCTCCCCCCCCGCGTCTCTCTCTCTCTGAAACCACTCTTCGGAAAGCTCTCCCAGAGCTGCCGGGTAATCGGGTTCGGGTCTCGCCCGGGTCCAGGCCCACCGGCGTGCGTGGTGGGCGAGGAGTGCAGGTCAGTCTTAAGTCGGGTCGGGTCGGGTCAGGTCCGCGGGGCGTGAGCGCGGACGAGACCGGGTAACCGGGCGGGTGAAGGGGACCTCACCCCGTGTGCTGAGGCAGTAAGCTTCCAACACTTTTGCATCTTATATCGCTGCGACTCTTCAGGCTTTTCCGAGGTGGGACTAAATGTCCCACCTCAATTGCGTGCCCGCAGCGGGGAAATCAGCGGGAGATTGCGGCGTCACGCGAAGCCTTCTACCTTAGCTGCGAGCCTGGTGTTTTGTCGAAACGCCTCGCAAGGGCTGGGAGTTGAATCTGGGCGTGGCGCTGAGCGTGGCGCGCCTGTAGCTGCAGGCGGAAGCAGTTCCTCCTGCACGGCAATGGCGGCGGAGGTCGGGTGGCCTGTTCACAAGAAAACGGCCTCTCGGCCTAATCAGAAAGTGCCAGGAGCTTCGCCAGGGTGTGGCGAAGCTCGTGTGGGTGGTGGCGAGGCGCGGGGCGGCGTGCAAGGGCTGCCCTAGGTCGGACTGTGGGTCGGAGGATGGGTTTGTTGGGGGAAGCGTTACGGAGGTGTGGAGTGGCAGTGAAGGGGTGGGGGGTGCTCAGTGTGATGAGGCGGAGGTTCGGTGAAGGTCGGCGAGGTGTGTGAGGCTGTGGAGCGATGGGAGCATCTCGCCGGAGGGTGGCCGGAGACGAAGGGGGTGACGATGGTCAGGGTCGGTTGAGAGCTTAATTGAATAAATTGAAAGCGGGGGAAGAAAGAGGAGAAGAAGGGGAGTAGTTCTAGCTTACTTGCAGGGACGAAGGGGGAGGAACAGGGCGACAGTCGTATCGACTGTCGCCGGAGAAGACGATGCTCAGGGAAAGGGGCGGCGGCGAGCAGAGAGCCGGAGAGGCGCCAGCTGGGTGCGGCGTGGCGCGGGAAGAGCAGGGGAGGAAGTCTCTGCTGCTGGTATTGCGGCAGAGCGAAGAGGTGGAGGGGGAGGAACCGCCGGAGCTGGTGAGCGTCTGCCGGAGGGAGAAGAGAGGAAAGTTGGGGATTTTCTCCGTCAGATCCAAGCTGCCTCGGTTGGTGGAGCAACGGGGGGTATTTATAGGGATCAAACAGGGAGGAAGGCGGAGGGAGACGACGTGTCTCCCTCGCCGGAGGATGGCCGGAAACAAGAACCCATACCGTCCGTGCATTCGCACGGCCGGTATGGTGGGTTACAACGACCAGGGGGGTGTCCCTGCGACGGCTGACGACGCAGGGCACCCCCGGTTTACTTGCCAGGTCCCCCACCTCACCCTGCGCGGCGCCATGCTCCGCGCAAGGTCGCCGGAGCATGGTGCTGGCAGGTTTTGCAGGGGGGACCTGATCGCAAAGAACGAAGGAGAGTTAGGGGCCAAAATGCGAGGGTTCAAAAGTTGAGGGCCAAAGAGTAAATATATGAGGACCAAAGTGTAAAGTCGGTCAAGGAGGTTTCTTCTTAGGCTCAAGTTTTTATACATGACTAATTAGGACCTAAGGAATCTGATGGTGAATTTCATTTCTATATTAAACCTTGTTTGACCGGTCAATTTACGCAAAAACCCAAATTAAGTTATTAATTGGGCATGGTTCTCAATGTAGGTCAAAATAGGTTCTGAAGGCCAAATTGAAGGTTCTAAACCCTAGAGATTATTTTTCTATGAATTTTAGAGGGTTTATTCTATTTTTACTTTGCCTCGAACCTTGTGAATTGAAGTGGGTTGTTTTAGGGTTACAGATTATCATTTAGTTTCTTGAAATTGCTGTAGCCCTTGCTAGATCATTTCATCCCACTCTTATTCTTATTAAGCTGCTTTGACCTATGTTTGGGCCGTGAATTATCCTGTATGCAGATTATACTGGTAAAATTGCATTTTTACCCCTTATGACTTGTTTTCTTCTCAAACTCAGGATTCTCTGAGTTAAGCCTTTCCTTGAGATATGTAGGAGCTTTTATCCTTTGTATTAGGTCAAAATGAGCTAGTTATGGCTCATGATGAGGTTCTCATCACTACTACAGGAAACGGATATAATAAAAGTACAACTACTGGGCTCTACTAGGCCCAGCACCCTCCGCAGCTGTAGGCTTTGGCTGCTCAACACCTGGTCCTGAAAAAGGTGACAAGTATGACACGTCAGCGAAACACTGAGTAGAGTGGAAACCAGCTAGTTAAGAAAAATAGTAAAGGTGGACAAGTAGCTGTTGTTTTTAATTTCTTTCTTTATTTATCTATTTACTCTTTCTTGGTTTATTTCTCAGGTCTTTCTCTTGATCTTGAATGTTCCTCGTGAGAACGATCTTGATTGCAATCTTTTCCGAAAAGTAGAAGTAGCACGTAGTACTCTCCTGGTCGGGAGAGTCCCCCATGGTTGTCCTACCCTCAGTCAACCACCCCAAGGTCGCTGACAGACGTAACGGTGACTACGGCACGCGCGATAAACGCACAGGTAGCTACCCCACACTAGCACGCGGTCAGTCGTTTCCGTTAACGGGTGCGCCCAAAGCACAGCACGGAACCAGTATAGGGCAGAGCCCTCTTAGCAACAGGGGTCCAGCCCCTCCACAGTAACCAAACAGGGGACTCGCCCCTCCACAGTCCGCGCACACTCGCCTGACTACCCTGATTTGCCCAGTGGGCCTAACAAGTCAGTGTAGGACAGCAGCTGAACCCCGAGCCCCGTGGAGTGACTAGCTCTCTCCCTACACTAGTAGCTCTCCCCGATACTGTGTATGCGAGGGCCAGAAAATCGGTGCAAAGTGGCCAAATTCACCCTGGTCTCGACCTGAGGGCGGCAAGCTCCCCTCTACACTAAGATGTAATATGTGCTCTCTTTGGTACCACGTACCCAAGAGACAACACACTTTCCCATTTATGTTTCCAGTTCCATTCCATTTATTTCCAGGAGCTCTACTCCTAATTCCCCGCAGGGTTAGTGCTCATGTTTCCTCAGGCCATGCCATACTAGGTTTCATCATTTCAGTTTTATTCGCATATAGCACGTGTTTCCAACATTTAATCTCTCTTTTCCAATTTATATACAAGCAGCTCGAATTTAGTTTCCAAACAACAGGAATTACATGTAGCAATTACTAGCAACAGTACTCTACATTTCACAGGCAGTTGTTATCCAATTACAGGCAATTATTATTATTCTATCTACTTATCCAAGACTGCAATTCAGGAATTCAAGACATTCGTTTTAGTGTTTCTGTTCCTAGGATTCAGGCCACACCCTAGGATCTATCATTCAATCTAGTTTTCAGGTCCTAGGATTCATACCAAACCCTAGGATCTATCATTCAATCTAGTTTTTCTGGTCCTAGGATTCATGTCATACCCTAGGATCTATCATTTATTTCAGATATGCATTAATGTTTGCAATTAACTAAGGGAAGCCACTCTATCTGCAAAACATGGAGTAATAGGGGCGTGATCGGCAGGTCCACGTGCCTCCGCAACCCCCAAAGCCGCAACAGAACGAGGTCCTAACACAAGGATCAATCACAAGAAACCACTCCGAACAGGATAAAAGTATTTCAAACAAGTTGAGAAACTTATTCTGAGAATAACGGAATCTTAAACGCGGAAATCAGACCTCGAACGGACCCAAAATGGGTCAAAAATGACAACTCTGACTCAAATCAGATGTCTGGAACATCATCCAGATGTCTTAAAAAGGGGTCAAGGTCATACCTTACTCTGCGCTGCTCCTCAGACATCCAGAGGTCCTGCTAAACCGTCTGGACTCAGTTCCAGACGTCCAACCACCTCTTCGGACGTCTGGAGATGCTCTCCGCCGTCTGGTGACTCGCCCAGACGTCTGAACTGCGTGGGAGGGCATGTCCCGCGCCTTCCCGAAGCTAAACCTGCACGCGCACGCAAAAATCCCTCAGCAAGGCACGCGACAAAGCTTCAGCGGAATGGCCTGCATGGCCATATTCGCAGAAGGATACATAGGAGGAAATACGAACCTTTCAGTCATCTGGAGCTCTCTCCAGACGTTGTCCACGTCGTCTGGATGTAGGTCCAGACGTCTGATTCTGGGAAAAAATCCCAGAATCAGAACCTCCTTCATCTTCTTCTCGCTGCACGCAGCCGCGCCGCGCTCGTCTGCCCGCTGCCCGTGTTGCAGCAGCACCGAGGGAAACCTCCCCAGCACAACGCTCCTTCGCGCGCACACCGGTCAGCCTCGAACTGCTCCGGCGAGCGAGCTCTCTCTCACAGTTCACGTGCTCTCTTCCCTTCCCGCTCGCTACACCTCTCCTCTCCACCACTGCACCCAGCAGCAGTTGTTGCCCTCGCTCTCACGCTGGGGAAGGAGGAGACGGATGGATGTGGGTGGCGTGAGGGAGAGGAGGATATATGTAGGCACGGGGGGGGGGGGGGGGGGGGGGGGGGGAGTGCTACAGGTCGGAGGGGGAAGAAGAAAGAGAAGGGGGCGGCGGGGTTTCAGTTTACGCGTGGCACGAGCACAGACTCGCAATCGTACGCACGCAAAAATTAATTTCCAGACGTCTGGACCAACTCCCAGACGTCTTAAAGTGTTTTGATGTCACGGTCTTAACACTTGTTCTCTCTTTTTGCTTTAAGTGATGAAATAAAGGCATTGTATCCATTTGTTTAGCAATTTCTTGCCTTTATCTTTTGTAAATAGCTACATTTGAAGCAATAAATACATTACTTAGTTTTAATGCTAAATCATATGTGTAAATGTGATTCTTTCTAATGGAATGTTGCATGTGCTAATTTGATCTATCTCTTGTGCAATTATTCATACACTTAAAGTATTTTAATTATAATCTGATTGATTAAGCAGTTGGTAATTTATGCTTAGGAATTAATGGTGAATTAAGCTACTATTATGCCTCTCAGTGAACGACCTGGACTCAACCAGTTAAAAAGAACCAAAAATCTAAAATGTAGGTTAACTTGACCCTATACTACACTCACGACATTAATTCGAGTTAACTTAAGTTACTTTCTTATGCAATTAATTAAGCCTAAATAACTTAATTAACTATGTTGAGGATCTTAACCACCACAAGGGGAAGGGGGGCTACAGGTAGAGGGGAAGGCACGGTGGTAGGGGGGCAGGCTGGCCATGCAGGCAAGGAGGGGAGAAGGTAAGGGAGGCAGCGAGGGCACAGGTAGGCGAGGACGAGGGGAGGCGAGGGAGGGGGCAAAGGTGGTGACAGAGATGCTAATGGTAGCGGCAAAGGTGGCAGCAGCAGGGGCAGTAGGTGGTGGCGGCAAGTGCTGGTGCTGGCCGCAGGGGGTGGGGGTGCTGTGGGTGGTGGCGGCAGAGGTGCTAGTGGATGTGGCGGGTCGTCACTGGTGATGGTTGTAAAGACCCATCCCACTTTTAGCCTTTTAAGATGTCTGGAGTCTCAGTCAGACGTCTGTCCAGACGTCTGAACCCTTTCCCAAATGTCTGAAAATGAAATTTTTGTACACGCTCTGTGCTCTGCGCGCGGGCGGTGGGCAGAACTTCTTTTCTCTCTCTCCTTTCTCCTCCTTCCTACCCGAACCTTAACCCCCTCAGCTCCATAAAAAGCCACCCTCCCCTCTCCTCTCCTCTCCAAACCACACACCACCATCTCCACCTTCAGAGCACAGTGGAGCGGCGAGAGAAGGCGAGCGAGGGAGCAAGTGAGAGCGAGGAGGAGGAGAGTGCGAGAGAAGGAGGAGGAGGCTAAGGTCGGGAGCTTCGGTGGAAGCTCGTTGGAGCTAGCACGGCCACTGATGAGTGGCTACTCATCATGGCTAAAAGGCGGAAATTAAGCTAGACACTAAGCAAAACAATATCAAATTAACATATAAAAAGGGTTAAGTGTGGGAATTAAAGAAAAGACCTAAAACTTTTAATGTGTGTTAAAACCTCCTAATTAGGTCACAAAAATGAGATATTCTGAAAATTAAAGAACAAATGATGATCCATGCATCAATTGAACACATAAACAAGTTTTAAAAGACAAATCAGAAGTAAAATCAATGTCTTAAATGTTCAATTAAGCACATGTAAAAATTTGAAAGCAATTGGACATCATTTAGGCTTAGAAATAAATGGATTACAATTAGGTCCTTCATGCATTACATTTCTACCCTTCAAAACTCCTTCTTGGACCTTTTTGCAAGCCGCAGGGACCCTTCTGTATGACTGCAAGGCCCTTCCAGTTATAGTTCTTTTCACTTTTGGACCTGCACGCTATTCTTCGACCCCTTTGTTCAAGGGTCTTCCTGCAAGTTTTCCCTCATTTCAGAGAGAAGCCTATGTTCTTCACGCGCACTGTAGCACGCGAAGAACACAGCCATTCTCGACCGTCCATCGCACTTTTGATCTCGATCTGCGGCTGGATTCTATTGGAACCTTCACGCGATTCGGTGCGTGCGTTCACCTCTCTTCCCAGATCACATCTGACGGTCAGATTTCCCTCTCGACTCGCCGCGCGCTCTACCCATCTCATCCTCACCGCCGGCCTAATTTTGATTAACCTCACCCTTGCGGTGATTCCAGTCACTGAGCTGCTATTTAAGCACCTCAGTGGTGTCGTGCGCAAAGGATCGCTCCCTCCTACATCTCTTAGCGATCAGTTCGTCCACTCCAGTCTCTCCTCCTCATCTAGACCCTGATTTCACAGCCACCGGCTGTGGAATCATCGCCTGCTCTCGACCCTCCTCGTCGCAAGGACCTCGTAGCACCTGAGGACGACCCTGGAGTCTCACTAGCAGACTCTTCCCTCCACTGGAGTCACCCTCCTCCTTTCTTCCTCCTTAGCCGCCGACTAAGGACCCATAGGTCCCATTCTTCCTTTTAGTTTAGGTTTTTAATTCTGCACAAGTAGTGTTAGATTTAGTTTGCAGTAGTTTAGAATAGATTTAGTTTTAATTGTTAGTGTTTAATGTTAGCTGTAGTTAGATTAGTCTTAGGAGTAGAATTAGTATTAGATCCCCTCCCTCACCTCCTCTAATCAGTCCAGATCAGAGGGGAAGAATCATCTGTTCATTGTTCAATTTATCTCCCTCTTCATGTTTTGTTTTTCCATCATCCAAATTCTGATTCTTGTTTTTCCTTTTAACGACGAATTTTTCATCAATCACCCACACATCCTGACCCAATTTCAGATCTGATGGTGTACTACCTCAGATCTGAAAGTGGCGTCACAAGCACCATTTGGGGCTTCTCACTCACTCCATTTGTTTCACAAAAGCCCCTCTGTTTTAAATGGATTGCCTCAGTTTGTCAGAGCGCTTTTGATTTGGATTTTAAAGGATTTTTACTCTCTGAAATATTTTGACAGATCTGACAAATTGAAGGGATTTTTGGTTTTCATTGTGGGCAAGGACTCTGAGAAGTTCTCTGGTGACAGAGAACCAATCAGAAGAGCCTTTCATGATTCTGTTTATACTTTGTTTTGAATGCATTCGCCAGCTTCCATTAAATTTCCTTAATGCATTCTTAGTCTCTTTTTGCTATTTCAGAACTGCCATACACTATTTGTGTTGATGATCATTTCTGTATGGTGATTCTCTAACCTAAGGAGTTTTCCATACTCCTTAAGGTTACAAGAAACTGGGATTGTGTTTCTTTGGTTTTAATTGATTGAGCTAAGTCTTCCTTCATGCTGTCTATGGCATTAGGAAGACTAACTCAATGCCATTTGTGTTTTGATCTGAAAGGATGCTTCTGATAAGGTTTTTCCTAATGAGTATTTGAGCTGAATTTACATGAGATTTTCGTGAGATTTAAACCCTTATCAGATTTGGATTTCAACTCACAAAATTTTTAGTTTGTTTTGAATTTTCTCTTATTCCCAGTTATACAGCAACATGCTGCATCTAGCAGCTACATTCCCCTCTTCTCTAAACTCCCTTCTTCCCTCATTTCCTAACTTCCTACTAAAACCTAATTATACATACTTATTTTAAAACTGTAAATATACCTATCTATATCATTCTAACTATAATATACAGACTAATTATGTAAGTATAAACACATAGATATACTGTAATTACTGTACAAACTTATATATATATATATATATCTATGTACATATGTAATCTATGTAAATATACGTATAAATACTAAACTATTATGTATGTATTTACTTAATTATGTTTATATAAAGATACAGATTTCTATTTACATATTTAGTAGCTAGATTACAGATTAACTTAGCTAAATTAATAATTTAGAGCTATAATTAAATTAAATAAATCTATAAACTTAGGATAATATTTATAGTAAGTAATTTAAGCTAATTAAAGTGTATTTATACCTAGTATAGCTTACTGATTAGCTTAGTTTTAATTTAACTACACAGAATTGCTATTTTAGCCTAAATAAAACATAAATAAATTCGTAAAAATACAATAAAAATATGTATTAAATACTTAAGTATGTAAATTAAAACTGTTTAAGGTCAATTAGACCATTTACTAATTATTTTATAAGTAATTAACTATTTAATCACCTAAATCAACCTGTATAATCAGCCTAGTTTAGCGAATTTATTTGTATAGTAAAAATATTTAAAATTAAAAATTAATTAATCATTTATGTAGTATTATGTAAATATTTTATTTACCATATTTTATTTTATTTTTTTAATAATTTATGGCTCCCAAATCGAGGGCCAAAAACGTGCCCAGATGCAGCTGCGCCTGATTTCCAGCGCACGATGTGGCGCTGGAATAGCACCACATCGTGTGCTGCAAGTCAAGCGCAGCCCCATATAAGATAATTATGTTATATCTTCACCAGTAGTCACAGCGCCGGGCGCCCGAAACACTGCGTACCATCGTATGATCCGATTACCCATTGAGCTCTGGTCTGATTTTCGATAAATATGTGATGTGTGTTTGGGGCCCAAGCGTGGGAGCATGTGGCGTTTGGCTGAGGCCTAACGTCGAGCTAAAAACGTAACTAATCCACCTAATCTGAGATTAGGGCGCGCTTAGTAGAGGTCTGGTCCCACCCTTAGAGGGTGCTGTGTATCCCTCGAAAAGCGCGCCCGCAAAGTAAGCACGTTTTTAAACTAATGATATTAGCCTAATCCCCTCCCCACCGCAGCCTCTGAAATATACTAGAACAGGAGTTAAGAACAGCAGAGTGACACAAAGAAAAGAGTACAAGAACACTTAAAGAGTAAGAACAAGAATAAAAGAACACAAAGAATGAAAAAAGACTCAAAGAAAAAGAACAGACAGACTTACTGTACATATAGTAGTAGAATAAGTAATATATATACGTATAAGTAAATCTATATAATTACTAACAGAATAAAATGACACTATAAACGTCGCTAAAGACCTCAATTTGCTTCTTTAGGTTATATATAGTGTTTTCTGAGCTTTAGCGACGCTTATATCTATCACTAAAACTGATGTATATGTTACTATACATAATAGACTAATAAGTTAAGTTTCTACACCATTGCATTCTAATGTATTATGTACTATTATGTTAGTACTAAGAGGATAACTTGTAAATACATAGTTTAGAGTATAATAATAGATTGTTTGATGCTTGTTCATAGTTAGTATTTTTGCAAGCACTTCTTAGTAACTAGGTAAATAAAACATTCATTCATTCTTTAAGTGTAAAGTTTCTTTTTGAATAAGAAGACACTTTTGGAGATAATCAAAGAGTGACCGAATTAAATTCAATAAATTGTCTCCCAATGAACGACCTGGAACAAAACCAGTAAAAATTAGATAAATAAGCAAATGATAATAATGGTTGTAATGACTGGTATTCACCCATACTCACCACTATACGACATTCTTAATGTTATATTATACACACTATACTACAACAACATGATCATAACAATAATCATTCATCATCATACAACCATTGTGTTATATTTGTCATGTACACATTCATACATTAACATATACATCAGCCACCGCAGCGCGTGCGGGAGGAGGGAGTCTAGAGCACGTCCTCGACCACCTGCAGCAGCTGGAGTTGCGGCGGAGCATGGAGAAGCGCGACGTAGCGTGGCAAGGAGCGCTGGGAGCACGTTCTGATACTGGAATTTTTCCAGTATCAGACGACTGGAGTGAAGTCCGGACGACTAGCTGAGCATCTTGACGTCTGGAGTCAATATCAGACGTCTGAAAGCACCTTTGTCGCAAATGTACGTTCTTCTCGCAGTTACGGCCATGCAGGCCGCACCGCAGAAGATATGTCGACCTGATTTTGGGGTGGCTTCTCTGTCGTACGCAGGAGCATCCTTGGGAAGGTGCGCTGAATGTCCTTCCATGCACTTTCGGACGTCTGATCAGCTCACCAGATGACTGGAGGTGCTTCCAGACGACCGGAGGAGTGGTCCGACATCTGGAACTACTTTCAGACGATTACAGGGGAGTCCTGGACATCTGAGGACACCGCAGGAACTTGAGGTGAGATTCTGTAACTTTCAAGACGTCTGCACTTGTTCCCAGTCATCTAATTTTGGTTAGTAAACACATTATTGACTCGTTTGGGGTCCGATCGGGATCCGTTTTACGCAAACGAAGTATCTATAGTTTGCTTGTGAGTTTCTCTACGTACTAGAAACCTTTATACACTGTTCTGAATCCTCCTTTGTGATGTATTCCCTGGTTTAAGGTTTTGGCCTGCTGCATGTTTGGGGCTCGCAGAGGCGCTTGGGTCCACGGTTCGAGCCCCTATTACTCCCGAATTGTCTGGTAGAGTTGTCTACTTCTGTTAAATATATTAAATAAGAATGTGCTTGTGAAATTAGCCAACTGGAACCCTTAGGATGTGGCATGAACCCTAGGACAGAGAAATTAATGAACCAATTGTACTGCATGACTATATTTGTATACATGATTAAGTTAAACTGCTAGCAATTGCCTGTAACAAAGTTGTGAGCTGCCTATTAGAATATGAGCTGCTTGAGATAAATGAACAATTTCCTGTGAAATCATCAATTGCATGTATTGAATGGTGGAAACACGAGCTGCCTGTATATAAACGAGAACTGAATTGTGAATGATGGAATCTGCATCGGAATAATGTGGTGAACATGAGCATGAACCCTACGAGGAATTAGGAGTAGAGCTCCTGTGGTTAGATGGAAAATCTGAAATGTAGAAGGGAAGTGTGCTGGCCCTTGAGTACGTGGTACCAAGGAGAGCGACTATCCCCTTTTTGTGTATAGCGTAGCTAGCCGCCCTTGGGTTGGGACCTGGGGTTAGGATTGGCCACTCTACACCGACTCCTGTTCGCCCTTGTGTACACGATACCAAAGCGAGCTACTAGTGTAGCGAGGGAGCTAGCCACCCCACGGGGCTCAGGGTTTAGCTAGCCACCCTACACCGACTTGTTAGGCCCTCTGGGTAAACCAAGGTAGTCAGACGAGGGTGCGCAGACTGTGGAGGGGCGAGACCCCTGTTTGGTTCTAAGGGACTAGACCCCTGTTTCTGAGAGGGCTAGGCCCTATACTGTTTCGTGCTGTACTTTGGGTGTACCTACTAGTGGAAACGACTGACCGCGTGTCAGTGCGGGATAGCTACCAGTGCGTTTATCACGCGTGCCGTAGTCACCGCTACATCTTGACAGTGACCTCGAGGTGGTTGACTGGGTGTAAGACTACCACGGGGGACTCTCCCGACTAAGAGAGCACCACGTGCACCTTCTACTCTTCTGAAAAGACTGCAATCAAGATCGTTCCCACGAGAAACATGCAAAATCAAGAAAATCTGAAAGTTTGAGGAAAAGGGGTGAAAAGGAAATGCATTTAAAATAAAATAACTAGAAAAGAGAATTAAACCTGCTGCTTTTACTGCTTTAGATAGTATAGATACCACTCTACTCAACATTCGCTGACTCTGTCTTTTTCATAACGCTGTTCAGATCCAGGAGTTAAGCAGCCCGAGCTTCTGGCTATGAAGGGTGCTGGGCCCAGTCGAGCCCAGCTGTTGTTTTTCTGCACTTCTTGTTGTACCCCCTTACTGTTATAGTAAATTTCAGACTTTTAGCTACTGTTGTTGTTACTATTACTTTCATTTTCGTTGTCTCTGTTGTTGTGGTGGTATGTATTGGAACATCAGTTTACTTTTCCTTTACTGCTTTGCACGTTTTTACTGCTTAGTTATATTGAATATGTGAATGTGGTTTATTTTCCTGCTTTTTCGTTATTTCTTGTTGGACGACTGGGTCTTGGGATTAGTTGAGGCGAGTCGGTCTCAGGTCCTGTAGGGATCCAGGAACTAGGTCATAAAAATGGTGGTGCTGGTAGTGACTGAGGGAGAGGGGTCTTCAGGCCAGCGACGAGGGGGAGGGGAAGGAGGAGGTGAGCAGAGGAGGAAGAAGATGAGGAGGAGGTGACGATCGCTCTTTCGTTGGTGTTAAAAATATCTTCGTTGTAGTATGTTACGAACAACAATGATCAGTTTATTTCAATTTATTACTCGAAATTTAAAATATTCCGAGGTCGAACTCAGGGAGCAAACTTAATTCTAGAAGCATACCGACGAGATGACTTTTCGCTTAGCGTTATAGAATTTAAGTGGTGGAAAAATCGCCTAATCAAAAATAATGAAAATAACCACTCGCAGAAGAGCTGGTCGTGTCCACAGGGAGGCAATGATGCAATCAATACTTAATTATTTAATGTTATTTCGGATAGTGCAAAATCCCTGTTCAAATCTGACTTAAAATGTGAAGGAAAGTAGATTTGCAATAACTTAAAAAGATAAGGGTACAAGTGCAGTTTTTCCTCACAGAAATCTTCAATAAATTTTGGATGAATTCATGCAGTTTTCACGTGATGTGTACTAAAGACAATTAGTACTTAAGGTAGGCCCAAAATCAATCTTTAAATTAGTTAATATCAATACCATGCAATTATAAGGAACTATGAGTGTTCGAATGCAATTTTGCCATAATATAATAATAATAAAAAAATCAAATAATCTGTAATTTGACCCTGGCGTTTGGCTTAGGTAGGAGATATCAAGTTGAATGGATTTGTATTTGGTGGCACACACTTAACTGGTGCTACATATAGTCTAGTACTACAGACTCTAGCTCTCTAGACTATTAGACAAGTCAACTCTGAGAGAGGTTACACAACTGTGCTCTCTTGATGTTCCTGGGCACTCTCTCTTTTCTTTCTTTCTGAGATCACGAATCTCGCCAGATTTAAAAGTTATACTCACTATTTGGTGGCCTCACATGGCATCCACACTTCAATTAAAGTCCTAATAACTCTATAACTAAGTTAGAGTTCTCAACCAGTATTCAGGCGATCAGAAATACGAGAAGGTAGGTATGGGTCATATTTGGTGGAACGCAATAGGTCTTTTGCTGCCTCAGAAACAGTGTTACATCATACACTTGGACTTTTTTTTTTGTAATATAACTATTTCTTCCTTTTGTTCTTTCTGTTTCTTCTTTTTCTTCTTCTTTTCTCTCTCTCTCTCTTTTTATTTCTTCTTGTTTTTGTTTCTTTTTCAATCAACACAACACGATACAGATTTTTATTTATGACGCATTATTAGGGATGATGATGGTCAAGAGGAAGTTATGTGGCTTATTTGGTGGAAGTGCCTATTCTCGGCATCGGGAAGAAATGGATAGGACAGGCGTATTTCTGACCTTTGACACTATTACCCTCCTTCAGCTGAGGACTCTATGAAGGACGGTCGTAACCATCCACCATAATTATAGCTTTATTAAGACTCAATCTCTGTGTATCTGCCTTCTTTGGTAACTCTCAGGAATTCACTCAAAGTACGTACACAGGAACAGAGAGTGAAAACTACGCCTAACTCTGAAGTATCATTATCTAATTATCCAAAACTTAAGAGTCCTTGCACTAGACTTAGCGCACCAGTAATCTCTCTACTTCTTCTCACAAATATGAGGTGGATCTACTAGAAGATAGTATGCCTGACTCCCTACGAACTGTCCAAGGGTTTAGTAGACTTATAAATGCTCATTGGTTTTCCTCAAGGATCCATTACCAAATCTACGTGCACGTGAAATAAATGCACTGGATTCTAACCTTAAGAAATAATTCCAGAAGAAGAACCTCCAATAACAAAGGTATTTTGCTAAGGACTAACCCATTCAGCTCAAATCTTTTTTTTTTATACTAACCTAAATGCGTAAATACTTCCTAAAATGTAAATGCACTCCCCCATATCTAAATCCTACAATGTCCCCATTGTAAAATTAAAATAGGAGGAGAAAGGAAAAATATTACCTGACACAGTTTGCTGGGTTGCCTCCCAACAAGCGCTGCATTTTCTGTCAGCAGCCAGACTAAGAAAGAACCTATAAGTCTGGTTCCAACCAAACTAAGTTAGGCCCTAAAAATATTCGTAATAGTGCAGGCGTAGAAAACAGGTAACCACGGATGTTGGCGAGCTGATGATGCAATGTAATTCCAAATGCTCGCTAGAAGAAATGAAAACAGAAAATCTCATTGGCCACCTTGGGAGGTCTCGGGATAATAAACAGAATATAAAAAGGAACCTCCCGAAACGGAATAAGTGGAGGATAACAAGGATCTTCCAGAGAAGGATGGGTTTTAAAAGATATACAAATAATTAGTTCAAACCCTTGAATGGCGAGAGTAAAAGTACAAGCATCAATCCATACTCGCCATTCTATCCTAGGATGTATTGGCCTGATATATTCTCTAGAAAGAATGTACATGAGCAGAGATCTGAGCCAAGGATCGGTTAGGGAGTATAAGGGTTGCTTGTACTGTTGGAAGGTAATGGTTAAGTCCAATGAGGGCTTAGTTGGTGTTAGGTCCAATTCCAACAATGATTCAAATTGTGTACACTCCCTAACTGTAGTAGACAACTTCAAGTTATCCTGCCTAGCATTAATGATCGGAGACATATTTGAATCAAGGGTAGACTCCAAATTACAACTTTTTGATGGCAGGGTCAAAATGTAAGAATCATTATCATTCAGCTCATCCCCAGATTCGTTTGGTTCACTGAAATATTTGTCGGGGTGTATATGTGATTCATTAGGAGTTGGATCAGTATCCTCAATTATTTCTAAAGGAGGATCAGTCTTAATATTTTGGAGGAAGCCTATATCAATGAATTCGTCATTCTTCTCGGGGTATAAATCCTCAATTGACGTGTTTTGTTCCCGAGAGTCTCCCATAGACTTCTCATTATTTTGTTTGTCCTCCTCTAATATCAACTCATGTTTTGATGGAGGATGACTCTTAAAAGAAAGAAGGAATCTGGATTTAATCATATTATTTCTACCCTTTGGAGGTAAATCCTCAAATGATAAATAATTCTCCTGTGATTCACTCCAGATTTTTAGTCCAGGTTCCTCTATTGGGGCATCCTCATCCTCTGAATTAGACTCTTCATATCCCTGAGACCAGAATTGATCATCCTCTATTCCCTTAGGGTCAACTTCATTAGGTGCATTCGTCAAATTGGCGTCGTTGCAGGGGAGAGGCGCGCGATTGGGTGGATGCGCCTACTGTGGCGTGGATGCAGGGTGGAGAGGCGCAGCTTGGTGCGCGCGGGCAGGCAGATGGTGCTTGCAAATGAGCGGTGCACGCGCTGCGGTGCGCCGGAGGCGAGGGGAGCGCCAGGCGCTGGCTTGAGGAGGCTCTGAAGAACTTGGCATGCGGTGCTTGCTGGGACGATGGAGGCGCTGAAGGGAGGCGGATCTACGGGCAGAGGTGGAGTGAGCGCCTGCAGCAGGGGGGAGGCATGCGGTTGGGTGGATGCACCTGCTGGAGATAAGTGCATGGAGGAAGAGTAGGCCGCTCTCCTGCGCGGGGAAGATGCCCATCCACAGTGCATGCTGGAATTGTTCCCTGCAAGGGGGAAGATGAAGATCAATCCCCAGTGCACCTCTTCTCTTTTTAATTCCCCTCTCTCCCCGCATGCGTGAGTTAAGGGATTTTCAAATCCCTTAACAATTTCTGGCCTCGTCAGTTGAAGGGCGGCGGAAGATTAACCCCATGTGCAGTGGGGGAGGAGGGAAAGAGTCGCGGCTGTTGGGGAAATTTATCCCCTCACCCTTGTTCTTTCTGCATTTTATTACCTGCACATAGAAACAACAAAATAATTAAGTTATAGAATGTTATAAACTTAAATCATGAGGCGTACAAATATTCTACAACTTAATTGCCATTATTAACATACCTAAACTGTATGATTAAATATACTTAGGCTTAATATTAGTCCATTTTAATATTAGTCTATTTTAACTGGCACTGAGGCGGCTAGAAATCGACGTCGGAGGCATGGTCGGAGGGGACACCCATACCTCTCGAGCGTTCGCATGAGAGGTATGGGGCGGTTCAGGGTATGGGGAGCTGCTCATACAGTAGGGGGTTTCGCAGAGAGCTCCCCTTTCAAGTCTGGGAGCAGCTCCCCAGGCAAGCAAGGAGAAAAACACCTCGCGACATCACCGGCGATATGGGTCCCTGCTGCAATGGTAGAGGGACCTGAATGAAGAAAGTGACGAGAAAGCTGAGGGGGTTTTTGTAAGGCTTCAAAAAGTTAAGGGTTAGAAAGTAATTGTTGAGGACCAATTTGTAAAGTGGGTCAAGGCAAACTTTCCTTAGGTCAAAATTTTGATATAACCCTAATTTGGATCTAAGGAATCCAATGGTGAAGTTGGATTCTATGTTTGACCACGTTTGATAGGTCAATTTGCACAAAAACCTAGATTAGGTCAAAAATTGGGTATAGCTCTCAATCTAGGTCAAGATAGGTTCCAATGGCTAAATTGAAGGTTCTAAACCCTAGGGACTATTTTTTCATGAATTTTAGAGGGTTTAATTGATTTTTATCTTGCCTGGAACTTCGTGAATTAAAGCGGATTTGTTTTAGGGTTACAGGATGTCATTTAATTCCTAGAAGTCGCTATAACTCTTTTCAGATTAAATCATCTTACTTTCTCATTTATTAAGCCCATTTGACCTGTATTTAGACCCTTAGAAATCCCGTTTGTGTACTGCATTGGTAAAATTACAATTTTACCCTTGTGAATTGCTTTATACTTAAATTTCTAATTCTCTGATTTAGGCTTTCCCTTAGGTTTTGTAGGAGCTTTTGTGTACTTATTAAGGTCAAAATGTGCTAATTAGGGTTCATGATGAGGTTCTCATCAGGAGGGCTACCTGCAGCGAGGTCCGTCATGAAGGAGGAGGGGTGCTGTTGGTGCTAGGGGTCGCAGAGGAGTTGTGGCAGAGGAGGAGCTGCAACAAGGGTCGCGGAGGAGTCGATGCGGAGGAGGTCGTGCGGGTGCAAGAGGGAGCACTCAGGAGGAATAAAGTGATTTGGGAGGAAGGGGGAGGGAGTCAGGGTAGGGCTAGGGATTTTAGTCGACTTTCTCGACCATTCCTAAGAAACGGTCGAGAATAATGGTCGGGAATAACTCCTTTTTCGACCCTTAAGGTTCATCTTTCCTACCAGGAGGGGGTGATGTAATAAAATGCGGAAATAAAATATAAACAATCTCACAAAAAATCAATCGCACAAAGTACACAATAATTTTTAGGTGGAAACCCAAACCGAGTGAAAACCACCACCTAACCCTCTCGAGTTAGGATTTTCTGATCAACCAAGTTGATCAAATCCACTAAACGAATCACTTTAAACGAGGATGATTCAACCTCAATTACAACCACGCTACAAGTGCGAGGGTAGCATTCCTCAACCCCTTCTCTTCACGAGAAGGATTTTGTCTCACGAAGGAGACGGGAATTCGCAAAGTGAATACCCAACCAAATAACAAAGATAAAATAAACAACAATAGTTCTATAGAGCCAACAAAGATTTAAACCTAGCTTCTATAGGAATTAGGAAACTCCCCTTTGCAAGGAGTGCGTCGAATCGATGACACGGGTGCGTGAGCCACGCGACGGTGCAACGTCGCTCTCGTGAACTACGGCGGGAGAGCGGGTGCGCGAAGGCTTGATGCTCTCAAGATGTAGAGCTTGAGCTTGGAGAGCAAGAGCTTCTTTTTGGACACAAAAGAATGGAAATGTTTGTTCTTGGTGTGTCTAGGTGTATCTTAGTGTGCAAGAGGTTCCTCTCTATTTATAGAGGCCTTAGGAAGTCTTTGGAAGGCTTAGGAAAGCTTCCATAGCCGTTGGGAGCAAAGCCCAAGAGAATCAGGAATAATGATTGAAATGACAGGCTTATTAGACGTCTGATCCTGGCATCAGACGTCGGGAAGATCACTTTAAGACGTATGGGAACAACATCAGACGTCTGATTTTAGGCGGGTTTCTTCCTGACTTGGATCAGATCTAAACAGGGTTCTAGTGCAAGTCCATCAGACGACATACAGGACGTCTGGCACTATGTCTGAACGTCTGGAAACCTACTTTTTTGTGGGAATGGATTTCCAAGAGAGTGCAACGGCTAAAAAATCTCTGAGAAGAGATTTTGGGTCAGCCGAGGCAAAACGGTTATCTATCAGACGTCTGGAAAGGCCTAAGGACATCTGATAAGGCTCTAACGGTCATATCCTTGATTGTTTGTTAGGCCAGCCAACGGTCCACTATTTGGACGTCTGGCAAATTCATCAAACGTCTTCTAAGACGTCTGGACTAAGGTCTGGACGTCTGATTTCATCAGACAGAACTACCAAGTCCAGCCTAAATGTTTATCAGACGTCTGAATCAACAGTCAGACATCTTAAAACACATTATCAGACGTCTGATCTTGGAATTAGACGTCTGGAAATGTTGTTTGAACCCTATATTGGTTTTATAAGTTCTCTACAGAAAACCTAAGTATCCTAGGGTTGTGCTGGTGTTCCTAGGACTACTGTTAGGGTACTTTGAGGCTCTTTAACATGAATCTAAGTAACAAAAATAAAGAGCAACAAAAGAAACGAAAAATACAAGGAGTACAAGAGAAGGAAATCTATCCTATTCTTCATCTCCTTCCTTCTTCAAGCTATCGCTCCTCGCGAATCTCCTCTGTTCTCCATCAAGCTCCTCCAATCCGTCCTGGATGCGAGCTCGAACTCCATCTGCTCACGTCTCCATTTGCAATTTGCCTGAAATCTAAGACTCCAAGTGTAAATGTTAAATGACACGTGTTTTGTTATCATAAAAACAAATGATCGTGGTGCTCTAGCACCAACACATCGATCGATGATAGACTTTGAAAATTTGCCCACCCGCAATATGGAAACAGTCGACTATATTATTATTGTCGACCGTTATAAACGGTCGATAATGGTGTCAGCCAGACGTCTTAATTTTACTTCACTTTATCGACCGTTACATATTGCACAGTCGAGGATTTCATTTATCCTCGACCATTTATATAACAAAAGTTGAGTAAATTTTTATTTTCGACCATTTCTAATGGTCAAGAATGGTCTCAATCTCCTCGATTGTTTTCCAAATTGTAAAGTTAACGACTAGACTTTTGGCAATCATTCTTATTAAAACAGTCGCGAATAATATTATTGCCGACCTTTACTTGAACGGTCGAAAATATCCGTCGCGAACAGTGCCTTTTCTACTAGTGCATGATATGCAAATTGAAGAAATCCATTTATGGGCTCAAGTTGGTATCCAGGCAATGGTATTTTAAGTTTCATTAGGTGATTCTCTCATTTGGTTTTTAAGCGAATTTGCTTAATGAATGTATATGCCGTAAGTTCTGTGGGAGCAGGTATATCTTCTTGGTCCTATATGTTGATGACATTTTGCTTATCGCTAATGATATGAGTATTCTAGTAGACACCAAGAAATTCCTTGCCAAACACTTTGACATGAAAGATCTTGGAGATGCTTCATTTGTGTTGGGAAGTGAAATATCTCGAAATAGATCTTGGCATATTCTAGGTTTCTCAAAAAAGCTATATGGAAAAGATACGACATGCAAGATTGCAAGCCATTGGATACTCCTGTGGCTAAGGGAGATAAGTTTAGTCTCAATTAGTACCTCATAAGTGATTTTAAGAAATAGGAGATGCAAACAATTCCTTATACATTTGTCATTGGCAGTATATTGTATGCTCAGGTCTGTACCAGACCAGACTTGGCATACATTACGTGCATGTTGGGCAGATACCTGAGTAATCTAGGAAATGACCATTGGAGAGCAGCCAAGGGAGTACAGAGATATTTACAGAAGACACAAGATTATATACTCACCTTCAAGAGTCAAAAAAGCTTCAAGTCTTCGACTATATTGATTTTGACTTTGTTGGGTGCCAAGATAGCAGAAAGTCTACTTAAGGATATGTTTTTTTGCTTACCAATGGTGCCATCTCTTGGAAGAGTGCAAAACAATCTCTTATTGCATCTTCCACTATGGTAGCAGAATTCATTTCTTGCTATGAGGCATCCAATTATGGAGTATGGTTGCGGAATTTTATATCAGGGTTGCCATAGTAGATGGCATTGACAAGCCACTACAATTGTTTTGTGATAATCAGTCCATAGTCTTCTACTCCAATAACAATAGGAGCTCCTTCAAATCAAAGCACATTGAGATTAAATTCCTAGTTTGTTAAGGAAAGGATACAGAATGAACAACTGTCTATTGAGCACATCGGCACAAACTCCATGGTTGTGGATTCGCTTACTAAAGGAACTATACCCAAGATATTCCATGAACACGCAGCTTTTATGGGTCTTATGTCCTTACAAAAATTTCAACTTTAGTGGGAATTTGTAGATTTTATAGTACTCATTTGTAATAGACAAACTTTGGTAATTCAGTCATTCAGTTCTTTAGTCATGTATAAAGTTTTGTAAAGCTTCATTCTATTGAAATAACAAAACTTAGAGTTTACAGTTTTCAAGTTGAATGTCCACTCTAACAAGTAATATGGTTTAGTTTTGGTTATGATCTCAATTCGGAGGACCTGTTGGAAATATGCATGTGTTGATCACATTTACAAGTAATTTCCATGCTACACATTCCTACGTTTCTAGTTATTACTTTGCATTAGTACACGTGGTCACTGTTGGTTTAGTTATTATGATGCAACAAAAGCTACTTTGGTCCTATTGCTAGTGTGATTTGGTAGATTGGATTATTTATGGATATGCATTACTGTTGTTAACAACAAAGTTGAGCTCAAAATTCAGTTTCATAATTAACAAGTTATATATATCCAGTCAAAGGGGGAGATTGTTGGATCATAATCCAACTTATGTTGACTAAGATATATATATATATACACACACACGTATGGATATAATCGAATAATATATATGATTGTATAGATGGTCAACTATTATGCCCATAATATAAACTGATCAAATTAAATTATTTTGCTAATGTGGGCATAAGATGCAAAAGGAGAGGTGGTTTTATTAAATATATGTGTAGGAACCTAATGGTAATTTGCATTCTCTTGATGGGTATATTTGCAAATCACCCACAATAATTATTCTCTTTATAATTGCTAATTATGTGGGAGGTTATGGTCCACAAGAGATCCAATTTTCTATCCCTAATCCACACATTGTTAGTGCCATCATGACTGTGTTGGAGATAGAGCCAGAGAGTGAGAGAACAACTGAGAAGATTTTCTTTTTGGAGACTTTGGCTCTGTAGGAAGGTGGGAACTCTTGGAAGATCAAACTCATGATCTGCAGCCCTATCTACATCGGTAAGAATGAATACCGGTATTTCTACATGTCTTTTGTTTGCATGCATATATATATATATATATACACATACATACATACATACATGACTGCCCTCATCATGTATATGTGTAGGTATAAGACGCATGTGTATATGATCTTTGTTTCATCTTGTCTTCATTCTATATTCTTCCTTGTCAAATACACACACACACACGCGCACACACACACACACAAACCTAGGATCTTCATGGACTAGGTTTAGATGATTGTTCGTATTCCTGGAAAACACAAAATCGTGTTTCATAATCGACACAAGTATCGGTACAAGTGTGTCACAGTTTTGGTCCAGAACTCTAGTTTTGAACTGCGGGTTACCAATATCGATATTCATCACGAGTACAGGTATATGCTAGTTGTAGTTTAGGTTTCATGTCCTTTACACCCAAAATCTACAACCTATGTATACTGGTGTTTGTCATGAGTATCCGTACACATGAGTCACAGATCAAGCCCTGGATCTGAAGCGACCAAAACCTGTAACTCACTAGTACCGATATTGATCATCAGTACCGGTACCTGTTGGCTACAGGTCGAGGAATCAGTACTCAACAAGTATTGGTACTTGTGATGGGTACCGATACTTGTTGAGATAAGTTAATTCTAAAGTTATACCAATACATCATGTGTATTAGTGCTAGTCTTTAGTACCGATATATGATGAGTACTTATCTGAGCTTAAGTTCCAAGCCATAAGCTATAAGTACCGATACTTGGCATCAATACTAGTACTCCTTTGGATATGGAACTAAAACATGTAAATCTTGGATATTAATACTGATGCACCAGTATCGGTACTTAATATATGGGATATCGATACTAGTGTACCAGTACCGATACTCATTCAGTATGAAGTTTAGTTCAGATCAGTTAATGTTCAGGTCCATCTTAAGTTAGAGGTGAATTATTTATAAAATAATCGCAACATAAGAGATACCAGGATAAAGTATTGTACAGATAACTTATTCAGCGTTTAGTTGTGGTATAAGAATAATTAGTGTGATAAAATAATTGGTAGCGTGATGTAATGTTGGTGGATAAGTTTTTAATATTATGATATAGGCGTGAGTGGGTTAATGTGATATAATGAATATATTTAATGGATATATTATGTTGAATTAGATATATTTTAATAAGTATTGATGTTGATATAATATATTAAAATAATTTGATGTTGATGCTATGTTATTTAATAGAATAGAATAAATCATACCTTTTAACTTTCGAATTAATTTACTTAACTTCCTCAGTCAATCTTTTCGCAAGGGGATAACTGTTGAATTTTTCTCTAAGTCAAACACAACCTTAGAATTGTAACTGGAGTGGGATTTTAGAAGGGTGAAAATGTTGAAGCATCTTGGCTCACCTGATCATTCACATGTAGTACTAAAAAGCATTGCTGCCGTTAAGTTATATGTCATTGACATGGTAAAAAGCACTGGTACTTTTTAATTATGTAATAAAGAGCATTGATGCTATATGGTTACATAGCTCTAATGCTGTTTAGTACGTTGATTTTATATGATTAAATAGCATTGGTGCAATGTCGCAATGTAGGATAAAAAGGAGACACAGAATGGAAATGATCTTTATATTAAGCTGACGAGGAAACTCGCAACCATCTCTTAAATGATTGGGCTTTCATCAAGGAAACTTGGCCGTGCTTGAACGTCGCTAAAAGAAGCTACTTGCTTTCCTTACCAGAGAAGAATGCCAAATAGTTCAATGTTTCACTCTTTCCCACCTTATACACTTTGGTTCACCTAGAGGGGAAAGATGTAACTGGGTTTTTAAAATTATGGCTAATCATGTTCCCTCACTCGCACACAGTACAACTATTTATCCTTGTTCTTTCTTTGATAAATGGTGGGGTTTAATACCTTTGTTGACCTTATCGCAGGTCTCTCTGACAAGCTCAATTCCCTTCCCTTCCACAAATTGGGTTGAAGATGTCCCTCTCTTTTCTACTTGGCTGATCATGTTTTGGATAGCTATTTAGGCACTATTGTTGAAACCCTCTTGGTGGTTTTTTTTTTGGTTGACTTTGTAGGTGAACTTCTTTTGCTTTGTATTCCATGAAGAAGACCCAGATGTTTATCTTCCTTTCGGATGAATGAATTGAATTTTTTAGCTCCCCACCCCCTAAAAAAAAAGGAAAAAAAAGGACAAGAAAAAGGAGCATAGAGAATCTAAGAGGTTTCAAGAGAGATTAAAGAGCTATCGGATCACGAGGTTGAGCAGTAGCACCAGAGAAGGATCGAAGGTGAGGCAGACTAAGAAGGGAGTAGAGAAAGGAGCACGAGTCCGGTAGAAGTCTTTGAGCCTTTCCCTTGTTGGTGGGTCACAATTTGAGATCCTAAATTCAAATATTGATTTTAGAAACGCAACAAGTGTGGACCCAACTAGATTTTAGAGGGAAATCAAGATCTGTCATTCAATTGTCAACATACGGCACTGCAATTAGCATTCATAAAAGTTAAAAAAATGTAAGGAAACATATTTGGCAAGTTGCACCATAGTAAGCAATGTTCAGTGTAAGAAGGACATGTGATCTTTCACTCCTCGTAGATTATAGCTTTAGTGGATCTTACGCCACCACACAACCACTAAAATTAAATATCATTGGTAGTTTTTGTATTTGAATCAAATATCACTAGTAATTTTTATATATGAACTAAATATCATCGATGATTTTTGAAATATCACCAGTAATTTTTAATTTCAAACTAAATATTGTCACGGGTGATTTTCAATTATAAGTGAACAACCGATGATTCCCTGATATTTGGTGGGTGATGTGCTCCATCATGTCAATCTTAAGGGACACGTGATCTTTCTCATGATAATAACAATGGATGCAGGTTAACAAACGCAAAGAACGACGCACACACCTTGGACGCATTACCAACCGACCTCGGACTTGAAACTTTATTAAATGCAACTATGGCCTACACAAATATCTACCGGCAAAAAGTAACCTCTGCACCTCTTCTACTCCTAAATGCACTCCTCTCTTGCGACGTTCTAGCTTCTCCGGACATCTTCCATCGCTGCAGAAGCATCATCAAGCCCTACTACACTAGAAGAAGCTCAATCAACATCAAGAAAACTCTACAATGGAAGAAGAAATCAAAATGAGAAAAGGGAGCAGATAAAAAAGGTACGCCTCTAAAACCTTTGAAACAAAAGATTTTTATATCATCGGAGATATTTCACTCAGTTGATATGTCGTAATCTTCGATGATATCTCATCAAAAAATGAGAAAAATGTCCTTTATCATCAGTAATATTCTTCCGAAGTAAACGATACGTTTATTATCAGAGATATTATGATCACGTTTAGGGTTTAGGTAATATACACTACGGTGATATCTCCTTCAAATGAAAGATATCTCATTCAAAATGAGAAAAAGCAAAGGATGTGTTTATGATCGAAGATATTTCGAGTAATAACATCGTGTTTAGGGTTTAAGTGAAATGCACTAAGGTGATCTCCTTGAGATGAATGCTTTTCCTTTGCACCTTATATAAGTAAAAATATTACTTATTTTCCTACCGATGCAAAGTTTCTTTAGACAGGTGCAAAGTTGAATGGCTCACTTTATTAATTTATTTTACACCGGCACAAAGTTTCATTACGCAGGTGCAAAGTTGCATTCCCACTTTATTAATTTCTTTTGCACTGGTGCAAAGAAGGTTTGCACAGATGCAAAATTGCATTCCCCACATTATTAATTTATTTTACACCGGTGCAACGTTGCATTTCAACCTTATTAATTTATTTTGTACTGGTGCAAAGTTACATTACACCTGTGCAATATGTTATTGTTCGACGCTTTCCTTATTTTTATTTTTTGCAAACATGAGATAGACTCTAGATGGATGATCTACACTATTTAAAAAGCCTGGAAAACGATCAAAGAATATGTAAAAGACGAGTTTCGAAAGACCCCCTTTGACATCTTAGTTGGTGGTGGAAAAATGTACCCCAACTACAAAGACAAAAACCTACTTTTTGAATTGGTGCATACATATAATCCAAAAACATGGGAGTTTCATCTGGGAGAACTAACATTAACTCACTCCTAATCACATAGAGAGAATACTTGGATTGAAGAATGAGAGAGCAAAAATCTTCATAAGTGATGGAAAGATAAATGCAAATGATAAACCTGCAATTTAGAGTGAGAATTGCACATCACTAAAATCCAAGGTGAGAAAAATAACTGAGAAGATTCAAGAATATAATGAAGAAAATGAGAAAGACGGAAGGGAAAAAAGGAAGCAAAAGAAATCCAGGGCTCAAGAAAGGAGAAATCAAGTAGTGAAAGAAACAAAAATGTTAGTTCTCCTAACTCTAGGGTCATTTCTTCTACCATATGGAGATCAAGCGATTGTAACTTCATTGTTTAACATGGTAGAAGATCTGGATTCTATAAGCTATTACAATTCGGTTGAATTGGTATGTGATTACATTCATGAGGGCTTGGGGGAAAAGAAGGAGAAGAAGAAACAAACATATATCAAATGTTGTACCATTGCACTGCACCATTGAGATGTTTAACATCTTGGAACCCAATAACAATCAAGCAACAATAGTTGCTAAAAGGTACAGCCACGAATTCTTCTTCAAAAGCCATGCAACATCATTAGGTCTAAAAATTAGGGAAGCAATTGAAAATGATTTGAGAAAAGACTCATTTGAAGGAGTTGATCTCCCAGAAGCCAAAAAGAAGAGAAAGGAGGCGAAAGAAAAAGAAGAAAGCATGAACAAGAGGAGAAAGGAGTAGAAGAAGAGAAAAAGAAAGGAGAAGAAGAAGAGGAAGAGAAACAAAAAATGATTAAAGTTGGAAAGATCTACCTCAACAACTTGAAAAAAGAAAGTAAGGAAATGAAGAAGAAAATTTTAAAAATGAATAGAATATTGAAGAGAAGAAATGAGAAAAATGTTATTTTGAAGAATCAAATAGATAAGTTGAAGGGAAATTTGACTGCTTTCCTTCGTCAAAGGCAAAGTAGTCAAAGTTTTGAAACTTTCCTTCGTCAAACACAAAGTCATCAAAGTTTTGAAACCCAACAAACTCAGCAACAGCAACAGCAGCATGAAGAGTTGGAGAGAGCAATGGGGGAAGAAATAATGGTGGAAGAAGAGGATGAGCAGCAGTAGAAGCATCAGCATCATCGGCAACAGCAGTAGCATCAACAGTAAGAGGATGAGCAGCAGCAGAAGCATCGGCAGTAAATGGATGAGCAGCTTGAGGGCTAAGAGAAGCAGCAACAACATCACCAGCATCAACAAATGGATGAGGGGCTTGAAGGCCAAGAGAAGCATCAGCAATAGCATCAACAGCACTAGCAGCAGCAGCATCCCCAAAATGATGATTGAATGGTGAAGTGGTAGCAAATGAGAGAGGCAGCAGCAGCAGCAATCGAGAAAAAGAAGAAAGATGAAGCAATGCAATAGGAGTAGCAGCAGCAACAAATGAGAGAGGCAACAACAGCAAAAGCAATAGAGAAGAAGAAGCAAGATGAAGAAGTGCAACAGCAGCAGCAACGGCAGTAAATCGAGGTTCTATTTATATCACCAATGCAATTATTGTTTATCATCAGTGATATGTCACTTATCATCGGTGAAAAATAACACCGGTGCTATTTTTCACTTAAATATCACTGGTGATAACAAATTTACCACCAATGATAAGTGACACAGGTGTATTCACTAAAATATCATCGGTGCAAATATAGGTTATCACTGGTGATAACACCTTTTGCATCAATCCGTTTCAATTAAAAGAGATGCTTTTTTTTTTGTTCAAAATAGAAAGAGAAGGACCAAGAAAAAGTTAGAAGGCCTCTAGTAAATAGAGTAATATTCAGAAGAATAAAAAATTTGAATCAAGCTCCCTTCAAATGCATCGATGACTCGCAAAGAACACTTCTTTCAAGACTAACGGAGATGAGAAAGGAAAAACACCAAAATTTGTGAAGGAAAGGAAAATATTTTGTTAAAAGAATACATATGCAAGAAATGTTACAGATAGGTGGATTCACAGAAAGCCATATAAGTTATAAAGCAAATGTTCTATATCACACATTTGTCTTATTTTATAACAATAACATGTGACAAAATTGCAGGTCATTGATGCAGTTGTAGAAATAATCAATAAGAAAATAAGGAATGAAGGGATATTTTCAACAATCTTTGCATTTGACATAAATTTTTTTGCATATATAAGGTTCAATAGCATGAAAGAAGTAAAGTCATTCCATCTTTGAGTAATTGTACAAAGATACTTGTATCAATAAACACTGACGATGCTGCCGATTGGACACTTGTAGAGGTCAACCTTGAAGAAAAGCAAATGACAAAATACGACAACTATATTGGATATTATCCAGAGCACACCAACAGAGATGCCAACAAATTGATAAGAACCATTTTTTGTCACCACTGCTAATTTAAGAATCATTTTGTTCTATATATATTTTTGCCTCTTTAGAAACTAACTTAAGGAAAATATTTTTTTCTCTATTAGCTTGAGATGATGAAAGAACAACTATCCAACAAATTCGCCATTAACAAAAAAAGGGCAGCAAGAAGAATTCAAACTTGATGCACCTTAACAAGAAATGACGATTAGTGACTGTGGCATCTTTGTAATAAGATGATGGAGTACTTGCTTCGTGGGTTGGATCCAATTGAAATCACAAGGAATGAAGACGTTCACAAGTTCTGCGTATATTACAGAGTAATGATTCTAATGGATATAAATACATATCATGATATAATATAAGTTTTAGAACCTAATTTCTTTTTTCTTTAAGGGAACTATCCCCTTTGTGTAAAATATTTTGTGACAAAATGTATGTTCTGTAAATATGAACAATCTTTTACTCTATAATATCTTCCTTTTGTGATTTTTTCCTATATGATTTGTGTTATCACTGGTGCAAAATGTACTTAAACTCACCTTTTTATTAACATAGCAACTGCACAAAAATTATTATCAAATTTAAATATCCCCAATGTAATACATAATACCACCGGTGTAAACCCAAAAAACCTAGGTTCCCAGTATCAAATATCCACGCTGCAAAACTTAATATCACCGACGCAATCTATTTTATCATCGGTGCAAACCCAAAAATCCTTTGATCACTAGATTAAAATTTAAATATCTTCGATGCAATATTTAATATCATCGGTGCAAACACAAAATCACCACTGATCCCCGGTGTAATATTTAATATCACTAGTGTAAACATAAAATCACCTCTGATTCCCAGTGCAATATTCAATATCACCAGTGCAATGCACGTATAAATTGGTATTATCACCTATGCAAGGTCTTTTATCAGCTAAATATCCTAAAAATCAATACATATAGAAAAAATTAATGTATTATAATAAAAAAATTTTCATATATCCTACTATATAATTAAAGCTAAAACTACAATGGAAAATCCCCTAAGGTAAAGGTAGACAACCATTTGTAGTGTTCTTTTTCTTCCTCTCCTTTACAAGTAAAAGCTTACATGGTTTCTTAAATCTCTTCTCACAAGGCCTACCATGACATCTTGTTTGCTTTGGATCATGAATGGTTGGAGAATTTGATGCACCCTAAAAAATAAAAAATTAAAAAACATCTCTTACAAAAAAACATAAAAGTAATAAAAAAGACATAAAAAACAACTATACCTGATCTTCGAACTCTGTCAAAGACATTAATTGCTTGAATGCATCATCAAGCACCTTTAAGCATATATCATGGTTAGAAGAGGATGTGACACCAATATCAGCAAATTTAATCATCCTTGAACATATATTCTTATATCTATCCGTAGGATTATCAAAAGATATGATAGCCTCAAAACTACTTGTCACAGAGGGAAGGTTCACATCTTTTCTCTAACGATCAATAATGTATTTAGATAGAAGATCATATATGCCAAATTCCATCAAAACAAAAATGCAATGCCTGCAGAGGATCTCTTCAATCTCAAACAGACAACATGAACATTATACTGATGTTGAAGACTTCTCAAATATGACAGAAAAAGGTAAAGAGCTTGGTGAATCAAACTCCTCAACAACAATGGAATAATTATCACAAATTCCATGCTCAAAAGCCAAAGTTTTTTTGCAATAGATAATGTTCTGCAACTTCTTTTAAAAATGAAAAAACTTTGTAATAGTATAAGCATCTCTTACTTGAACCTCCATAGGAAACTTAGAATATAAAATATGAAACTTGAATTGAGAATCAAAATTCGCTTTACAATTCTTATCTTGTTTCGCTAGAAGACCAAGTTCATATTGCCTCACAAATTGCTTCAAAGTAGTTTCTGAATTAACATATTCATCAAAAAATGCATTGACCCCTTTACTTCTTTGCGTGCTAGACATACCAGCCCAAAACATGTTATTAAAAAGACAAGGGATCCACATATGTCGAATCTCAAACAAATTATGAAGCCATTTATTGCCCTCTAAATGTCTATCTCTAACCATTGCAACTCACTTCTTAAAATCCTCATTTGATCTTAAATTATGAACTTGATTAAGAGCTTCTCTAGTTTGTTCATCTCTGGGAAACTTTTGAAGAAGCTTATCATTGATGTGCCAAATACAAAGCCAATGACGAATACCATGGAATACAGCTGATACAACATTAATAATAGCTTGACATTGATCTGTAATGATACCTTTGGGATGTATAGCCCACATACAAGACAAAAATGTCTAAAATAACCACGTAAAATTTTCTGTTGTCTCATCAGAGCACAACCAAATAAAACTGTGTGACTATGATTATTTACTCCAATGAAAGGAGCAAAAGGTATGTCATATTGATTAGTCAAGTATGTTGTGTCAAATGATACTACATCACCAAAAAACATGTAAGCCAACTGGCTACTAAAATCAGACTAAAAAATGTTACAGATGCAACTATCATCATCAAAATCTATAGAATAAAAGAAATTGTTATTCTTTGATTGCATCCTAACGAAATAACTTTGAATAGCCTTTGCATTACCTGCACCAAGCTTCAAATTCCTTGTTTTACATATTACATTCATTGCATCTGGGGTGGTAAATGTCAAGTTTGCAAATCCATTGTCCTGAATAGCAAAGGAAGTAATTACTTTGACAAATTAATACCTGCTTGATCATTTAACACCATCTGACATTTCCTTCCCAATGGTATTTTCTTCTTAGATCGAAGGTACTTCATCATAATTGAATCGCAAAACTCATGATTATGATCATTGAAATAAGAAACAACGATATACTTCCTAGAGCCATCACAAAATCGAAAGCGAACATAAGCCTTGTGCCCAACTTTAGATGTCAATCTCTTTGAATACTAAGGATTGCATGACTTAGGAGGTTCACCTCCTCTTGAATAAATAAGCTTCGCTCTACGTACAAAATTCTTATCAACCTCATCATAATTTATGCTTTTTAAAGAATACTCAAAGGAATTCTGATGGGCAAAATCTCGACAAAAAGAAACAATAGCCTCAAAAGAATCAAATTCCATCCCAACTTCAATATTTTGTTCACCTAAAACCATGACAAAGCAACATAGATGAGTTAAATCACTGCAATGTTAAATTGCACCGATACAAAATTTAATTGCACCAGTGCAAACTATTACAAAACGGAAATGCTCTGATGCAAAATAAAATAATAAACTAGTGAAAAATAATACAAACATAGATGCTCTAATGTAAAAGAAATTTGCAGCGATGCAAAAAAATTGTGGCGATACAAAGTTTAATCGCACGGATGCCTAAGATATAAAACCCTTACATACTAAAATAAATAACACCAATGAAAAAAATTTCAAAAATAGACAGAAAAATCAAAGATAATATACACACCTTTATCTATATCAATAGAGAGTTATTCTGATCATTCAGACGAGAAGATGAAGTGTCAAAGGGAGGTTCACGACCGTCCCCATCAAAGGAACTCAAATCACAACAAATGTTCAGATCCATAACAACGCTATCAAAAATGAAATAACGATGATGATCGCAAATACAAACATAAATTGAAACTTAAAAGAAATCGAAAAACAACATCGACATACCTAACAAGGACAAAGAAGTGCAGGGAGCAGAACAGATGCAAATGAAGAAGAAGAGAGCTGCGAAGGAAAAATATGAGAATAGTGGGAGGAGAAGAGGAAATAACTTATATATTGACTATTGTGTGGGGACCACCCATAATGTTAAGACCCGTGCTGTTTGAGCATTTTAAGACGTCTGGACTGTAGGTCAGATGTCTGGACACCTTCCCAGACATCTAGAAATCGAAAATTTTAAGTATGAGCTCGCGTCTGCGTGCGTGCTGTGCGCAAACAGTGCCCCTCATTTTCCTCCTTCTCTCTCTTCCCTCACCTCCAAGCAAACCCTAAACCCGATCTATAAAACCCCTCCTCCACCTTTGTTCTCCTCACCTCTCAACCACCAGCCACCTTCCTCTCTTCCCAGAGCGAGCGAGAGCGTGAGAGCAGCGTAGAGGAGCGGCGTGAGGAGAGGAGGTGAGCTTGCGAGCTCGCGTGGGAGCTCACTAGTGAGCGCATGGCCGAAGCGACGCATGCTCGAGGCGGAGGAGTGCGTCAGGGAGGTCCTCCTCGACACTGCTGCAGCCGGAGCTGCAAGCAAGGGGGTGCGGCGAGGCCACACGCGACGTGGGAGCAGCGGAAGCAGGTTCTGGTTCTGGGTTTTCCCAGAATTAGACATCTGGAGTGACCTCTAGACGACGGTGCGGACGTCTAGAGGTGGTTCCAAACGTCTGAGGAGAAGGCTTCACGAAGGTACGTTTTCTTTACAGATACGGCCATATAGGCCGCTCCACCGATCCCTTTTTGCATGCCCGTTTTGAGAAGATCGGGTGTCACGTGCAGGATTCGCTTTGGGAAGTCGCGGGACATGCCCTCCCACACTTTTCAGACGTCTGGGGAGCTTACCAAATGACTGTAGCCACTTCCAGACGTCTGGAGAGGTGGTCGGACGTCTGGAGCTGGGTCTAGACGGTCCAGAAGAGTTCCTGGATGTCTGAGGATTGGTGTAGGGCTTAAGGTATGACACTGGACACTTTTAAGACGTCTGGAAGTTGTTTCAGACGTCTAATTTGAGTCAGAAACGCTATTTTTGACCCGTTTAGGATCCGTTTGAGGTCCGTTTTTAGCAAATAAGATACTGATGTTTCCCGTATGAATTCCTCTACTTGTTAGAAGACTTTCTATACTGTTCTAAATATTCTCTTGTGATTGATCCTTGTGATAGGACTTCGTTTCGTTGCGGGTTCGAGGCTTGCTGAGGCACGTGAGCCTACCGTTCAAGCCCCCACTACTCCTTGGTTTACTGGTAGAGTGACTTCCCCCTAAATTAATTATGACCTAAATGCATGTGTGGAATGAATGATTAGAACCTAGGATATGGCATGAATCCCAGGACGAGAAACACTTGAATTGTCTGTAATTGATGATTGAATTGCAGTCTTGAATGAGTAGATAGAAGGATAACAATTGCCTATAAATAAATAATAGCTGCCTGTGAAATGTAAAGTATTTGTGCTAGCAAACTGTTGCATGTAAATTCCTATTGTATACATTAAATGACATAATACGAGCTGTATGTATATAAATTGAGAATAGTAACATAAATGATAGAATAATGAGCTACCTGTGTATAACCTGTGTATGGAAATGTAAACGATAGCAATACGAGCTGCATATGTATAACCTGAGAATGAAAATAGAATTGATGAAACATGGTATGGCTTGGCTTGAGGAATATGAGCATGAACCCTATGGGGAATTAAGAGTAGAGCTCCTGGAAATAAATGGAATGGATCTGGAAATGTGATTGGGGAAGTGAGCTAGCCCTTGGGTTGGGACCCGGGGTTAGGATTGGCCACTCTATACCGACTTCTTGGCCCTCGCATACACAGTACCGGGGAGAGCTACTAGTGTAGGGAGAGAACTAGCCACCCCACGGGACCCGGGGTTCAGGTAGTCGCCCTACACCGACTTGTTAGACCCACTGGGCAATCCAGGGTAGCCAGGCGAGAGTGTGCGGACTGTGGAGGGGCGAGACCCCTGTTTGGTTCTTAGGGGCTAGACCACTGTTACTGAGAGGGCTAGGCCCTATACTGGTTTCGTACTGTGCTTTGGGCGCACCCGCTAAGGGAAACGACTGACAGCATGCCAGTGCGGGGTAGCTACCCGTGCGTTTATCACGCGTGCTGTAGTCACCGTCATGCCTGTCCGTGACCTTGGGGTGGTTGACTAGGTGTAGGTTCGCCACGGGGGACTCTCCCGGCCAGGAGAGCACCACGTGTGCCTTTTACTCTTCGGAAAAGACTGCAATCAAGATCGTTTCCACGATGAACATTCGAGATCAAGAAAGAGATCTGATAAATAAACCAATGGGTAAAAAGGGAATAACTTGTGAAATAATGTGATTGGAAAACAACAGCTACCTGTCCACTTTTACTGCTTTAGTTAGTTGGTTGCCACTCTACCCAGCGTTCGCTGACTTTGTGTACTCATAACCCTTTTCAGGTCCAGGTGTTGAGCAGCCAGAGCCTATGGCTGCAGAAGGTGCTGGGCCCAATAGAGTCCAGTAGTTGTAGCTTCTCTGTTGTACTTCTTTCTGTTGTAGTGAGTACTCTTGCACCTTTACGTTTGTACTCTTACATTCTGTACTTTATACTCTTCTACCTGGTTACTTTTCTACTGTTGTGGTGATGCGTACTGTAGTAGTTTTACTTCTTTACTGCTGTACTTTTGTTACTGTTAGTTGCTTAACATAGTGAATGTGGTCTACTTTCTTGCTTTTTTTTTTTACTTTCTCGTTGGACGACTAGGTCCTGGGATCAGTCAAGTCGGTCCGGTCACGTGTCTTATAGGGATTTGAAAATCGGGTCGTAACATATAACAAGTCATGTCAACTTTTGCGTCACGAGATACGTTTACCTACTTTTTGGAAATAACAATTATCATTAGTGATATTTTTAATGCACCGATGCATTTTGCTGGTGATTCCACCGAAATGTATTCCCATATGGATGAGAGGATATATAGTGTGATTTTTATTTCTACATTATAAAATGCAGTTATTTACTAGCATCTTTCTTAGAAATGCTAACTTTTTTCTATTTGCTTTTTCCTTTGTTTTTCCTCCTCCCACTACCAGTTTTACGATGGGACTAAAATGTCTAAAACATCTCACATCCATCATCGGCACCACCACTTGACTAGGGATGAACATTGGGCCCTTGTGCTTAGTCCAAGCCCATTTGATAAATGAGCTTAAAAGGTGGGTCAAGGTTCAACACAAAATAAAATTGTTTGACCCAAATTTAGCCCAACCCAAAAAGAGAAAGGGCCCAGGTAAGTTGGGCCAACCTAGTTATTCATGGTATTATTGTTTATTTTATTTATGCTTACAAAATAATATGTAAGTATAAGCTTCACATTGATAATTATTGTAAAAGTATATGCAACAATACGATTTCATACAAGTAAAAAAAAAGAATCATATAGGATAATTACTATATTCAGTTATATAAATGATAAGATTATCATATTTGCCTTTTGTATAGATTAAAATATCTTTAAGTCTTGTAAGTATACATGCAACTAAAATAATCTACCTACTTGCGTTACAAATATTTAAGTTAAATATTATATATATATATAACACATGATAATCCAATCATATGTAATTGAGTAGGAGAAAATTACAATAAAAAATAAAAATACTCATCTTATATGTTCATATTTAATTTAAATTTAGATACTTATGTGTTCATATAAATTTAATCGAGTAGGAGAAATTTACAATAAAAAATAAAAACATTCATCTTATGTTCATATTTAATTTAAATTTAGATACTTATGTGTTCATATAAATTTATCAATGATTTATATTTAGGTCAAACAAGATCTTAAAATTACATTATATAACTTGAAATTTGCAAGAAGTACATGAGTTAAGATTTTCTTACTGTAAAAATATAAAAGCACTCCATGTGTATTTAATATTTAATGCGTAACATATATAATTTATATTTTGATAAATAATATATATATATATATATGCATACATAATATACATTGATATAATCAGATTAATAAATTAGATCTTAAGTTAGAGTTTAGACCGTCTCACCTCAAGACCCAGTTCATTCAATAAATATTTTATATTTATAATCTAAATCCGACATAAATTAATTTTGTGTTCGAAGTTAAGTCGACCCGATCATAGCAAGCCTCGAACAAGGTTGTGCTAACCCAACGCAAATGCTCGTCCCGACACCCGAGTAGTCCCACATATTTTCCTCTATTTTTTTTTTCCCCAAAAGCAACGAAAGATTCAACGAGAAGGTAAAAAGCCCTAATTTCAAACAGCGTGCCCTTCCCCTTCCAATTCCAACACACCCCCACCTCCTCCAACACCGCACTCTGCCTTCCACCCTCTCCTCGCCTCCGACCCCTATCCGATCCACCACCTCCTCGCCTTCACCGTCCGACCTCCTCCCCCGCTATCCGTCGAGGTGCTTTGTTTTACAACGGAATTGCTTTGTAGGAAACCTGATTCTTGTTCATTTGGTTAGTTCTTCATTCGATTGATTGTTCTTCTTATATACATAAATAATACACCAAGTCTTGCCAACTCGGGGATACACGAGACTAGGTCGTGCTTTTCGTCATCTACGCCTGGCTTTCCTCCTCTTCAATTTTTAATGGAACTGAATAAAAGATAGCATGACAGAAAATTCTTTATAATAATTTATGCAAGAGGATCCGTAAGTTGAAACTAATTGCTGCAACAACAGCTTAGGTCCACCTTATGTTTCGCCAGAAGAGGAGAACGTAAACTGAATGCTTATTTGGTTGCAGAAGCTGGTGGAGGTTGCTCTCGTGTTGTTATAAAAAGGAATCTGTCCTGCAAAATTGCACGAGCCGATGTCCTATATTCAACCGAAACTAGCATGTACACCTTCATATCTTTTTCGTTTTTTTTTTTTTTTCATGAATCCAAAAGGGGAATATGTATTGACAATGGTTCTTCCTCCAGCTGGTGCGTTTCAAATACAATAATGTCCACTATGCTTTGTCCAAACATTATATTATTCAAACTGTCATTGGTCGTTATTTGGTCCAGTTACATATCTGATTATATTAGAATACAAGTCACATTCAACAACTATCTGCTTCGAATCTGTATCTGGTTTATTTGGGATGCAGGCATGAAAATTGTCATCTGATCATTATTCGAACCTGTGTCTAATTCACTTCCATCCGTATAGCAAAATCAATATTTGTATTGAGGATCCCAAATTGTCACCCACCAACGAGGAAAGCCTCAAAAACTGACACATTTGTTCTTTGTGCTCGAGCAGCCAAGCTTCCTTCCCATCCACTTCCCCTCCCCTCCCCTCCCCTCCTTGGTATACCAAATCCCACTAGATCTTTCTTTGGTGCCACTCAACCTTGTGATCTAACAGCTCTTCAATCTCTTGCATGGCCACCGTGATCCCTAGAGTTGGATTCTCCCTGCTCCTTTCCTTTGATATAGGGTTTTCTCCATTCATCGGTCACCCTCTTGTTCCATTGTGTTCAATCCATGCTGGAGTAATCATTGTTGCGAAGGATTTTGCATTATCTCATGTGTTCCCCCCCATTTTGTTGAAATGGAAATGCTTTTTAACCGCTACATTCATGTTGTGTGTGTAATTCTTGTCTATACTTGTTGAGGTGAAAGTTGTACATGGAGTTAGTTTGGTGCTCAGAGGCAGGTGCTTGTTTGGTTGTGATCATACTATTGAAAATCTAGGGATTATGCTCAGGACTATGCAGATATGTTGAAGGACTTGAAATTTAAATATGCCAAAGAAAGTGTTGTTAGAATAGTGAAGTACATTAAACGTACGCCTTAGTAGGAAAATTTATTGAAGTGGATATTTTGACAGTTGATGTTAAGAGGATGGGAGATCGAAATGCTTTGATAAAATTGGTCATGGAGGAGGAGATCCTAAAGGTCATTTCAGTTTATGCACCTTAAGTTGGTTTGCAGGAAAGGATAAAAGGGATTTTGGGTGAAGCTTGATATGATAATTCAAGAAATGGTGAGGGTCAACACCCTTTTTTGGCTTTGCTACAATCACTTTGGCTAAGAGATTGCAGGCCTTAAGAGCACATTTAATTGCTTTAGGAAGGGGGAATGGAAGAAAGGAAGAGAGGTAGATTGACAGCTCTAACAAAAGGTTCAAGGGTTGGGTATAGTAGAAGACAAATGAACACCATCAGCAACTGAAGTGAAGGAGAGGTGGGTGCCTCAACAAATGGTGGTACAGCAAGACAAGAAGATTGAGACAGAGTGATGCCACAGATCTGTGCATTCATGGTTGAAGGAAGGGGACACTAATGCCTTCTTTTACATGGTCTTGAATGCAAGGGGATAGAGGATTTTCCTTGACAAATTCTGGTAAATGGAAGGGAATGTAGAGGGAAAGGGCAAGTTGGGGCGACTTTGATTAAGCATTTTAGAAGGTTCACAAGGAAAAGACTCATAGGAAGATGAAGATGGATTGGTGGGGGGCTTCTATCTTTGGTCAGTAGGTGGAGTTTTTGACTTGTCCTTTCTTGGAGACCAAGTTAGAGGTGATTGTATTAGGTCTGAAGGTAGAGGGAGCTCTACAACCATAGATGGGTTCCCTGTTTTATTTTTCAAGGAACTCTGATCAGTTGTTAAAATCGATGGTTTGCAGACATTACAGGAGTTTCATGATGGAAACAGGAGTTTTTTTTGTTTTTGAAAAGAATGATGGAAACACAGGCTCTGATAGATTGACTAGATCTTTGATTTTTTTGCAAGAAAAAAAGAATCTACAGAAAGAGTGGAGGATGGTGGACTGATTTCACTTTCAAATGTAGTCTATTTGATAATGTTGAAGGTCTTTGTGATCAGGTTATGGGAGGCCATTAAGGATTTGATGAGTCCTGTGCAAATAGCTTTCATCAAGGGTAGACATCTGGTTGACAATGTGGTGCTAGCAACAGAACTGGTAAGCTATTGGGCCAGAGGTGAGACGAAGGGCTATCTATGGAATGTAGATTATTAACATTAACATTATCATTATTCTGACGGGAAATTGGAAGGTAAATTTTCCCATGGCATATAACTCCTTGCCTTGGGCATTCTTGTGGAGCTCTCTTCATAGAAGGGGGTTCCTCTTTGTTTGGATATCATTGCCAAAGAGATTGATGGTAGGCCAAGGTTCGAAATGTCGATTTCGACGTTGTGCCGATGAAATTCTAAGTGTGCATTTCGTGGGCATAACAAGGGCACGCCGTGGAAATGCCCGTTTTTCGATGGGCATGCTGATAGGGCATGCTGTGGAAAATGCCAAGGGCATGTCAACAAAAATGATAGAAATAGTCAAAAAAATCAGCAGTAGCCTTGGCATGACTAATGATTTCGCTGGCATACCGATCATGCCGACGGTATGCTGACCATGCTGACGGCATACCAACCATGTTGACAACTTTATCATTTCGGCATGGACTTTTTCCAAAAAGGGCCTTGCCGATGCCATTTAAATCACTGTGGTAGGCTATAGTGAGGTTGGATTTGATCACAAAGGGATGTGCTCACTTGGCTTCCTTTTGCACTAGCTATCAGTGCACAACTATTTGTACCTTTGCAGCATGTCAGAATGATATAATTAAGGGTCTTATCCTTGGGGAGGTGGTTAGCATCATACTGATATTGCAGCATTTAGATGACACAGAATTCTTCATTGAAGGGGAGGATGAAGCAATGGAGAATACTTCTATTCTTGATATTTTTGGGGAATTCTTGGGCCTGAAGGTGAATAAAGAAATATCCGCCTCTATGCCCTTTGGTATGATAGATGATGAAATTGAACATTGTCCATCTATCCTCAGGACAACCAAGGATTCCCTTAACCTACTTGGGGTTGCCCCTATTAGAGAAGTCCTTGAGAGCTTCATAATTGAAAATTATGCTACAGAAGGTTGACAAAGGTTGGAAGGATTTAACCCTAGGTTATTGTCAAGGGGGGAGGTTGCTTTTGTTGTAGTACTCTCCACCATTCCCATATTTTACATGTTGGTGTTTTTGATGCCGATGAAGATGGAAAGTATGCTGGACAGGGTGCCTGGGTGAGAAGGATTTTTTCTTTTGGAAGTTTGGGTCTGAGCGTTGCAGAGTGGCATTGGCATCTTGGGTCGAGCCTTCTTTGTTTGAGGGTTTTTGGAGGACCTTTGGGCTTGGTCCATTTCAATGTTTCGTACAAGAATAGAATGGTGGTCGTATATGTAGTCATTATAGGGAAGACAAGGCATTTATGGAGAATGTTTGGAGGGATGTGGAGGCCTTGACAAGTCTTTACGAGATTTGTAACACATTCTTGTATTTTGCCCCCTCTTTTTATTAATGAAGTGGACGGTCACTAGTCTCATGTGATCATCCTTTTTCGTTTTGTGAAAAAAACAGTTTAACAGTTCCTTGACATTCCCCAAAAGGGCCCGTTTCCACAGTTTAAGCTGCTCTCTTTTGGATAGTTGCCACTACAGGTTCTGAGATTACTGTTTTTTTTTGCCTAAAAAGTGGAAGGATGATCACATGAGGTTGGTGGTCATATATTAATAAAAAAAACAAGCAGCAGTGCAAGTTGAAATTACAAGGACCTGACATTGCCTTAGATTGATGCACATCTCCATGAACATACCCTTCAAGGCCGGTTCTCCTTTGAAAATAACAGCATTCCTTTGAAGCCAGATCACCCATAGAATAGTGAACTGCTTTACCAATGACTCTTTTTTATTGACATTGTTTCAAATAAACTACTTCCTATGCTGAAATTTTGCAAGTATAATGTGAGAGGCATTGTTTCAAATAAAATTCATCCCAAGCTGAAATATCACAAATATCATCCTGAGCAATTTTCCGGTTCCTTTTACATTGCAAACAATACAAGCTTAATAGAGTTTAAGTCTACCTAATTTGAGCTTATATAATCCTACAGTAGTTAAGTAGAACTTAGATCTAGCTAAGATTAATGCAAGCCTAGATCTATTCTAGGTGATTTAGAACTAAAAGAAGTAGAAAATTTAGGGCGAAGAGGAGAAGATGGAGTTACCTTCTAGCTAGTAGGTAGCAAGCTCTGGGAGCCTCTGAAGGAGATGTAGTGAAGCCAAATTCCAAATTCCAAGAGAAATATGAAAGAAGAGGAGAGGTTGATGAGATATGATAGAAGGGAGAGCTTAAAATGACTCATGAACTCAATTTATTGTTCAGACATGTTAACAGTCCCTAAACCTGGCGCCCTCATCTTGTGCCATTTCGAAGAAATTATAGTCAATTTCACCATGTATTGCCTTATTCTGCCCCATTTTGGAAAATCTTGTTAAGATGGTCCGACATCCATGAAAAATGGCACGCTATGTTTGTCAACATGTGTGACCATAGGGAAACAGCATGAAATGCGGGGCCCATGATTAGCATGCCGAGAAATTTAGAACTATTCCTAGAGGTTATATGATCAGTAGTCATCAGGAACTGTTATACATCAAAGGCAAGTGTATATTATAAAATTCCAGTATGTGCCACTGCCTTCAATATCAATCTTGTCTGTCTTTGTGTAATATGTTTGATTTACTGGGAGCAGCCAAAAACCATGTTATACTAACATCTGCTTTCTTGGCAGGTTTTTTGATCAATCGGTTGCAATTGTATGATATTGTTTAGGATGCATTCACAAAGTTTGAAATGGGAGATGCAAGTCTAGTTCTGCAGAAACCTTATTCTTTTAACGTTTGTGTGGTGTCATAGATCAGAGGCGTGCATTTTTGCTTCATGATTATATTGAGAAACAATGTCTAGGGGCCAATTCCAAACAAACGGTCAGTCTGGGAAGGTGCTCAGAGGATGCAAAAATAAAGGAAGTGTCAGTAAGGTTCCAATCATCGATGTAGATGACGAAGGAAGAGTTGAGTTTGTTACTTTTGATGCTGCAGAATCCTCTCATAAAAGTTCTACATGGTTCAGGAAATCAAAATGTAAGGGAAAAACTCCTATTGGTAACTTCATCAACATTGATGATGAGGAAAGTAATTGTGGCAATGAGGAAGAAGGTTCTGACAGTGATACTATGTCAAGGACCTCTTTTCCTTCATCCAGTAGCTCCTACATTTTTGATGGTAATGATGATGATGATGAATGTGTAATATTTGTTAAAGAAAGAAAAACAGCTCAAGAAGATCCATTGAAGAAAGAAAATATTGGTGCTTGTTCAAGGAGAACTCCAGATTCAGACAGGGCTTGTGAGAATGGTATGCCTGTTCGGGAGAGTTTTGACCTTTCGTCATCAGAGAGTGACACATCTGACGATGATGCAGTCGGCACTGTGGTATTTGAGAGTGAAAGCTCAGATTGTGAAATAATAGATGATTCTTCTGGAAATGTCCGCGAAGAGTGGCAAAGGGCTGCATCCAAGAAAAGAATGCAAGAAGGGATGCAGAATGCATCAGACAGCCATGCAAATGCCTCTGAATCAGGCAGTGCATCTGGAAATGAATTCTATGATACATTTCAACAAGTTAATGTTCAGGATGATGCATGCAAACCATATTGTAATGGGAATCAATTTGTTGATAAATCTTTCCAATTCAACCCCAATGCAGACAATGATCAGAGCCCCTCCTACAAGACAGATGAGTCAAGAGGAGACCCATATCTCTGGCAAAAAGAGTTTTGTTCTGCGTTTTCAGAGTATTATCATGCAAGCCCATACCAAGCAATGGATGAACTGAATTTTGGGACACCTCTAAGTGAAGGTGCTGACATGTGGGGCCAAGAGCTGAAACAGTCATTTGTTAGTTCAGGTGCCACTGAATTGGACAGGATGAACATGTCTAGAGAGAAAGAGAGCATCGAGTCAAGAGATATTCAGAAGAAATCTCCTGAAATGAGTAAAAGTGACCCTCTGGCTTCTGGATCAAGATGTGGTAACAACCATATGAACTCAGGGGGTGAGGATTGTGATTCTCACAAAGAAAAAATTTTAATTGGTGATCGAGAAAAGCACAAAGAATCTGAGGAGTACAAGCGTGCAGCTGAAGAAGAATGGGCTGCTAGGCAAGAACAGCTAAGAATACAGGTTGTGCTGATGATCTGCTACTTTTTGTGACTTTTGCAATTTGCTGCCTTTTATGCATCGCTTTTCTTGATGCTTTTTCAAGGTATATTGTTTGGCTACTTCTATAGGACTTGAACATTTTATAACTATTTGATATCCTTTTGTTGAACTTTTCATGCTTAGGACAAAGTGATTCCATTATCACAGAATGCTTTCCCTTCGTTGTAGTTCATAAAGAACATTTATTGGCAATGCTATAAAAGAATTAACACTCAATTTTTTTCTAAATATATTCTATTATAAGTAGAAGATATTTACTTAAAATGATCATATTTCTTCTTTATGAAGATGTTTGACAGAAAAATTCCCCCATGTATTGAAGCTACTTGAATAGTCTTTAGACCATTGTAGTTATCTTCTCTTTTATAATTTTTTAACATATTTTTGCAATCTCTTAGAAGAATTTGTTGTTCTAATTTGATGTAGTTGGGGCAATGAAGTTCTCTATTGCATAAATATATTGTACAACACTGCTTTTCGTTGTAGTCAATTATGCATTTCCTTTTCCTTTCCTTTTTTTTTTCTTTTTGGGTGGGGGGTGTGGGGAGGTTAAGGGTAGTTAACTATGCATTGAGCTGTATGACGTCTTCCGCATTAAACATGTTGCATATCTTTAATTTCAAATAATCTATACCAGATATTAGTTTGCAATGTTTTATATAAGATATTAGTTATCCTTTTTTGAAAGAGACTAGATATTAGTTCTCAACTAAAAAGGTGGAAATAACATGGAAATTCTTAAATTGTACAATAATATATTTTGCCACTTAGGATCTTGATTGAAGTCATTTACCTTTGTGGTATGAAATGAGGGGATTTCATCCTGTTCGTGCTATGTTTATACGGTTTCGGACAGTTATCACCCTGTCCGGAGGCTGGATCCTAAATTTGCTAATTTGTGCCTCCCTGTCACTTTTCCACAATCTGCCACCATCACCCAACCGTCATCTCTCTATTTACAGTCTAGTTTTTCATTTCACATTGATTTTTCGAGACATGAAACTCAATGATGCCTTAGCTTGTCATACCATAGTTGACAGGTGAGTTTCTCCACTTTATTGTTTCTGTTCGCTGTACCAACACCCTGTAGCACTAATAGGTCTGATTTATCCAATTGCTGATCCTCCACTAGGGCACTATTTTTGAAAAGTAAAAGTGTGGTTATCTGAGTGATAACCACCCACCTCCTTCATTAAAATAAACTGGAGAGGAACAGGCATATTACTAGCTTTTATCCTGGAAAGAAAACAAGGAAGAGATGTTGCAAATAAAATTATCTAAATACGATGTTCTCCCTTGAAGACGACCCCATTTCTTTCTAACCAAATGCCCCATAGGACAGCCAGAACTTTTGCCTTCTCCTTCTTTAATCTAAAAATACAAGGGCCTGGTTTTTGCTATCCATGTCTGAAAGAGTTCCAGAAACCCAGCTCATTGGAATGATTAATCTCAGTAAAATTTAATCTATCCCAAATCCTCTTTTCAAAAAATAAATGGTTGATGCCCTTTTGGCGGCCTGAATTATGAAGGGAACATGATGCATCTGCATCAGGGCCTATCGGGACCTTGCCACTTTGGTACTTTGATTAAAACTAGCAGCTGCAGCAGCTGAACACCATTGATATGGATCTTGCAGTCTTTTCCTCAAGAAATAATTATAAATTCCTTGCAGTATTAGCACAAAGAATGGGTCTCGTTTGGTTCCTCGTGTGGTTGGGGGTGATCGGAAGGAGGCTAGGTCTCCTGATGAGGAGATTGGTCAACCCCTTGGCCCTTGTGGTCTTGATGATGTGACGCAACTTCATGTGGAGGTGGTGGAGGTCTCTCCATCTCCTGTGTCATGTGGAGATGTAAGCCAAAAGCTTGGGGAGGAGGTGGTAGTGACCTTGGCTTCAATTGTTGAGGGTGGTTCAACGCCGGTGAAGGAGGAGGTTGCTAGCTATCAGACAGAGGATTTGGGGGTGGAAGTGTTTTCCTCAAACGGTGGTTGGTGGGGGGTCTGATGTAGCAACAACCACGTTTGAGATGGGTTAGACTTCGACAGAGTTGAAGATGGTTTTGGAAGTGGGTAACCTTCAAGTCAATGTGGTTAGGTTGCATGATCGTGAAGCAACGACTAAAAGAGCTTCGAGCAGTGACTCGGCAAGGTCCTCGAGGGGTCATTGGCATTTCCTTCTAAGGCATTAATTTATCTATAATTTATTCTGTAAGAGGAAGAATTTGAGGAAACGGAGGTGGCTAGTTGTTGAGGACTTGCTTGTTGTTGAGGAGATTGGATTGGCTGAGGAGCAGGTACTGGCTATGCTGGGTGCTAGGAGATCACAATCTTCTAAGGGTGGAGGGGCTTCTTTATTTGCCCATGGTTAAAATTTTGTCGTGGAATGCTAGGGTTCTGTGTGATGTCATGCATAGGGTCTCCCTGCAGAGATATATGGAGTGGAGGGCTAATTTTGCTTTACCTTAGGAGACCCATTTGGAGTTGGTTGATGGTCGAAGAAAAGTTGCGATTGGTAGGGGCTTGCTCAACTTTGCTATTACTTTGGATGCTGTCAGGTGGTCAAGGGGAATTCTGGTGATTTGGAATGGAGATCCTTTTGATCTTGTGGACTCCTTGATTGGTAGATGCCTTGTCATGGGGGTGTTTGCAAGAAGGTTGAATGGACTCGTTATGGTTGTTTCCTTGGTTTATAATCCTTGTGATGTGGGGGAAAGAGGGAGTATATGGGAGGAGTTGAGGCAAGCCTCTTTTTTACTGATGGTAGGCCTTGGTTGTTGGGCGATGACTTCAATGCCACTTTATCTCCCGACGACAGGCTATATGGGAGGGTGGACAGTGTTTTAGATGCTTTTGTAGGTGTCGTTGAGGATTTGGATATCCATGACTTGCCTACCTTGAGTGCTACTTTTACCTGGCGCTACTCTGCGGGGTCTATGTTGAGGGTTGATAGGTTTCTATGCTCTGTGAGTTTGGTTGAGAGGTTCCAATTGGATGATGTCTCTATTAGACCACACCCTTTCTCAGACCATATACCTTTCATGTGGAAGAGTAATGAGGGTGTAACCTTCAGTTTTTACTTTAAGTTTCAAAACTCTTGGTAGATGGAACCTCAGCAGTTTCAAGGATTTTGTTGTAGTCTTGCAGTCGACCTCTGCAGGCAAGATTCAACATATACAATTTGCTCTCGTGAGTTTCAGGAAAGAGATTAAAGAGAGCAGAGACAAAACCAGATTAGAGGCCTTGAAGTGTGTTGCTACTATAGTCGAACTTGAGGACTCCAAGCCACTCTCTGAGTCCAAGCTAGGGGAGAGGCATCGGCTTCATTCTATGGTTCAACATGAAGATTTGAAGAGGGAGGTTGATTAAAGACAAAAGTTGAGATAGTTCTGGTTGAAGGAGGGTGATGAGAATACCAGGTTTTTCCATATGGTGGCCAGTGTGTGGAGGAGAACAAATATTATGAGTTCCCTTCAAGTTCGAGATGATGTAGTTACTGGTAGGGGACATATGGTGGAGATTGTGGAGAGACATTTCGTGATTTTATGAGGAGACCTTGGGGTGGGTGGTGCTTGGCATCGCTTGGTTGGATTGTTCTAGATGATGATATGTGTGTAGATTTGGTTAGGGGAATCACTGAGGAGGTTGTGTCAGCCATGACGGGCCTTAAAGCAGAGGGTGCTTTTGGGCCTGATGGGTTGCAGGCTCTATTCTATAAGAAAATGTGGGAGATTGTTATGGATGACTTGTTGGTCATGTTCCATGAAATTCTTGACTAGGAATCGTGGTTTTGAGAGGCTTAATAGATTTTATTTTTTCTTGGCGTAGAAGTGATAGGGAGCTGAGTGTCTTGATGATTTCTGCCCTATTGCTTTGTCAAACATAGTGTATTTGATAGTGACAAAGGCCTTTGCCAATAGGTTGTTGTTGGCCATTACGTCACTGATTAGTTCGGTGCAAAGTGCTTTTCTACAGGGAAGATCCTTACATGAGTCTTTTATCCTAGCAGAGCAAATGGTGGCAACGCGGAGGTGTGGGAAATCGATTTTTTTGTGGAAGGTGGATTTTTCCAAGGCATATGACTCCCGTTTGTGGTCATATCTTTGGGAGATCCTTAGGCGTCGTCGCTTTCCGGAAGAATAGGTGCGGTGGATGAAGAGATGCATTACTACCACCTCTTTCTCAATGTTGTTAAATGGTAGACCAGATGGTTCTTGGGTGCAACTGCAGCGAGGGGTTAGGCAGGGATGTCCTTTGGCTCCTTTGCTTTTCATTATGGCAGTTGATACTTTAGCAGTGATGGCTTCCAAGGTGTGTGATGGGGGACTGCTCGTTGGTTTTCGGTTGTAGGGAAGTGATTTTGTTTTGATGACGCCCATTTTGTAATATGCAGATAACACATTGTTCTTTGTGGAGGGTGGAAATTGGGAAGCAGAGAATGTTGCTGCTTTGGTCAAAATATTTGGGGAGATTACCAGGTTATCTGTTAATCATACAAAGTCTGATTTTATGCCTTTTGATATGTCTTCAGAGGAGGTGTCCTTAGCTTTTGGTTTCTTGCATATTGAATCAGGCCATTTTCCTTTCAGATATCCGGGGTCCTTTGAAAGGGAGACAACTTAAGTGAGCTGATTGGGGTCCCTTGGTGGACAGGATGAGGAAGTGGCTAAGTGGTTGGTGTGAGAGGCTGCTTTCTAGGGGCGGGTGGTTAGTGCTTCTGAAGGCAATTCTTTTGGCAATTCCTGCTTTTGACCTTTCTATTTTCAGGCTGCCCAAGAAGCAAATTGCCATCGGAAATTATGACGAAGTGCTTCTTCTGGAAGGGACCAAGGCACGACAGCAAATTCTTGCAGTTGGTCCCTTGGGATGTGATTTGTCGTCTAGAGGAGGAGGGTGGATTGGATCTCTGGATTAGGCCCTTGGAGATTTCTGTTATGCCTTGTTGGCAAAGTAGGGCCTGAAGTTATTTGCCAATGGGGATTCTCTTTGGCATTGCCTTATGGAAGATTCTTATGGCACATTTTGTTGGCTATTGAGAGGATGACGATTCCTCAAGGCACTTCTGATTTTTGGAGGTCCCTGATGCCAGTTCTGCAGCGTATCTCGGGGTATTTTCGCCTGGTACTTGGTGATGGAAGGATCTTTAGATTTTGGGAGGATGACTGGTTGGAGTTGGGTGTGTTTGTTGAAATGATGCCCACCTTTATGTTCTGGCAGCATTCAAGTCTCAGGTGGTATCGGAGTTTTGAGATGAATCTTTTCTCTCTTGGTCGCTTGTTTTTTATGGGAGTCTCTTTGATGCACGTGTCTAGAAGTTGCAACTTTTGTTATCTTTACTGCAGGATCATTGTTCGTCTCTAGGTATTCTTGATAGACGGTTGTTGGCTGAGTGCACTTTTTCACTGTCCAAGGTTTACAAGCTCCTAAGAGGGTCGCCTTTAGAAGATGATGTTCTTTTTTGTGATTGTAGACTTTTTTTGGCAGATGACGGTTCCTCTAAAGGTGAAGGTATTCCTTTGGATGTTAAGGAGGGGCTGCTTGGTTATGAAGGTGCGTAGGAGAAGGTGGGTAGAGTATGCAGATATGGTGTGTTCTCCATGCTGTGACGATGATGAAGATGCTCCTCATTTGTTCTGGTCCTATGGCTTTGCTTCGTCAATTTGGGAGAATCTACGTCTCGATGGGATAAATGTCACAAATATGAATGATGTTTAGACTTTTTTCAGAGGTGGCACCCAGTCAAATATGCACACATGGATTGTGGCTGTTGCGGTTCATTGGTCTTTCTGGCTTCAGCGTTACGTCACACTCTTCAGTGGGGAATGGGCTTGGGCGGAAAATGTGATTAGGGATGTTACTTATCTTTTTGAATTTTGGATTTATAATTTGTAAATTTTGATTAACAAAATGTGGTGGATGATTATTGACCTCCCATAATTATCATTTTTTCTTAAAAAAAAAACAAGTATCAGCAGAGAGAACTCTCCAATTTCAAGTTCCTTATCAGCACTAATGAGCATGTGAATGATAACCTTACAGAAGACACCGCACCACTTTTGATTTTGGGATTGATGGACTTTCAAATAAAAGGCTGCAAGACAACATGAAATGAGATTCTTTATATCATGATACAGAAGAAATGGGGGTTCATCTAATTGAAGTCGTGAAGAGGGAGGGATGAGTAGCATATAGAGCGGGTGATGGAGAAAATGGGGGAGGAAGAAGGCATGCTGGTAGTGAAGGCAGAGGTTGTAGTACTGGGACCAGAGGACCAGTGTTCATTGATGGTGTGAGGAGGGAGAAGTTGAGGATGATGAAAATTGGCAAGTTTGAAGTGTGGTTGGAGTGCTTTTTTTTCCCAGGGTTACAGAGTTAGCATGAAGGTGTGAAGTGCTTCCGTTCTAATCCCAACGGGGTTGAATATTTTTTATTAAGGCCATAGGGGTTCAAATGAATTCTTATGCGAATTGCAAGGGGCTTATGAATAATTAGGCACAAACAACACACATGTTCATCCCCCATCAAAAAATATACATCATTATCATGATGGTACACCTTGTATGCTTTATACATGTATGATGATATTGTGGGTAGGGTATGCTTGTAACTTGACATTTCAGAAATTTCAGGTGGGCAGGAGTTAAGATTTGCACCTGCCATTGATCCAATCCTAATTCCTCCTATGAGATATCCTCATTTTTTTCCTCCAGAATTGTATTCCTATGAGAGAGGAGGGGTGAATAGAGTGGACCATTGGGCTTCTTTCTATGATGGAGTTTCTACTAGTGATATTTGCTTTACTACTACAATCGCATGGAGTTCTACTTTCTACACTTCTTGTTGGTCTTTTGAGGCATTTATTGCCATACTCGACCTTTTATTTGTCTTTTAAGGTGATGGCCACTGCTACTGTTGGTGGATGGAGTCTATTCATGGTCCTACTTTACTTTGCATTGTCTTTTACACTACTTGGGAATCATGGGATTGTCGCCTACTACTACTTGGGTCGTCTCCCACCTACTTGACAACATGATCTCTCCACTCTGACTTGTTTGCCTGCTTCTCCCACTAAAAGATGCAGTGAGTGAAGGGGACTTGAGTTCTATTTTAGGCAACAAGTCAATGATTGATTGATTTAGCTTAAAGAGGAGTGTGAGGATAGTGTATTGGATTAAATGGGTAATTGGATTCTCTTGTAGATCTATCTAGTACTAGGGCATATTTAGTGATTTAGCTTAAAGAGGAGTGTGAGGATTGTGTATTGGATTAAATGGGTAATTGGATTCTCTTGTAGATCTATCTAGTACTAGGGCATATTTAGTCCTATGCCGCTTAGGTTAAGAATGTGTGGGTGTATATATATCCCTGTACAGCTCTTGTTTCCTTCTAGAAAAATTGATGAAGGGACATAGCTAGTTTGGTAGCTTCTCCCATGCCCTTCCTTCACATGAGAAGGACTTTCAATGTAGTCATTTTTGGCACTTTTTGATGCTGTGCTTCTATATTTATATTTATTTATTTTCACAATTTACGTGGAATATTTGTATCTTTCCTAGATCACATTCTTGAGATCATACTCTAATGGTTTGTTTTTGAAACTTATGTAAATACAAATTATTTAATCTTAGTGAAGTATAAGAACTCAACTTTCAAGGTGTGCCTCAAATTTCAGGATATGCTTGCATTTCAAAGAATATGCACTTGTCTGCTAAATGAGACATGCTTCTAAATGTGTTTTGCTATCGTATCATCCTAGCTGACATTTACCTTTCCGATTTATTTTGATATGATTTTACTTATCGAAGATGTTCTTGGAATTCCCTTGAACTCAGCATTGGTATTCAGGGATATAGCGACCTGGATCAAAATAAAGAAATAGTCAACTTCATGAGCTTGTGATTTTCTTTCTGAATAGTTGCATTTGACAAAACATCTATATTAGGTCAGTTTATTAGTCTCTATTGTAAACTTTGGTAATTACATTTGCCACATTGGCATATTATAGAAGGAATCTTCTGATTTTTGTGCGGCTGGGTAGGAGTGAGCAGGGACTCTGGCTTCACTTAAGATGGAAATTTAGTTTCTTGTGTAGAAGCCTCCTTCTATTGTTGGCTATCTGGTGATCTTTTTTTCTTCTTCATGGAAAGGGTGGTGATGATTAGTATTGACTTGCGTTTGTGTTCATTTCCCTTTTTGTACTTTTAGGCAGAAGAAGTGCGTAGGCTACGTAAGAAAAAGAAGGCTGAAAGTCTGCGTTTGTTAGACATGGAGAGGAGGCAAAAACAACGTCTTGCAGAAGTGCGGGAATCTCAAAAAAAGGTTCATAGCTGATAGTGCCCCATATCATGTATACTTTTTCATTGTCTCCGAAAAAAGAGGTTGTCAGTTTAAAGTACTTTGACATTACCTTTTTACTTCTTTTTACCTGACTGGCAGTCCACTTTTTGTTTGTTGCTTTTACTCTCAATTTTAGAATGAGGAGACTTTGAATTTGAAGGAGCAGCTCCGAATGGAAGTACGAAAGCAGCTTGACCTGATGGAGTTGCAGTATAGAGATATGGCATCGCTTCTTTGTGCTCTTGGCATTCAGGTTGGTGGAGGGCGCTTTCCTTTGCCTCAGGAGGTGAGATCTTATTGCTTCATTTATCAACCTCAGGGAAAATTCGGAAGTGCAAAAAGAAAAAGCTCACCCTGTTGGTTTGCTCTTAAATATTAAATGTCCTCATTGCTCTCCAACAAATGGACTGAGCATAGGAGCACCCTCGTATATTTTACTTTTTTCAGAAATTGTTTTATTACTTTTTGCATTGGACTTCTGATGCAAACCGAGCTGCTAGAAATAATGTTGGTGAATTTCTTCGAGCAAATGAATGGTTCCAATGTATGAAATAAATCCTCAAACCTTCAGATCATTATTTGGGGTGGGGTATGACCTTGGCATCAATTAAGTGAAGTAATTTAGTCGATCAGTGCAGCAAATTCCAATTCAATCCTATGGAAACCCTCGATTTCCCCATATGGCCAAGCTAGAGGTGACTAAAATAACATTATAGGCAAGGAATTACACGTCTGCAGGTAGTACTGTAACAGGGAATTGAGTAACTCCAAGCAAAGTTCCAATGTAAAAGCAGGCTAAGGAAAGGAAGAATGCAATAGTATGGATTTACCCTCACGTCAAAGAGGTACCCAGAAGGGGATTGCACTCCTGCCTTGATCTTGCTGGAGGTTGTGGATGCAGGGTGATTGGTCAAGGGGCCTCAATACAGTGGTACGTAGTGATGTAAATGGGTCAGGTTCGGGTTAGGTTTGGTTAAACCTATATCCGTATCTATTTACAAAATCCATACCCATACCCTACCCATTTACCCATCAGATACAAAAATTCAAACCCATACCCATACTTATTTACCAATCGGATATTCATTTACTTATCGGGTATCCATTTATAAATTGATCTTACAATCAATTCGTATCCAAATAGAGTTAAAGAAGAAAAAAAATCTATAACACGATTTGTCAATTGTTTATTTTTGACAAGCCTAAAACATAGGGGTTCAAGTTACTCCAATTTTAGTGATTTTCATTGAAATTATTACAAAAAAGGACTTCAAGGGGAATATATTAAAAATAAAAAATACAAATAAAGAAAATATAAGTACATTTCAAATGAAAGATTTCCATCTTAGAAATAAATTTTTAATGGAAGTTTCAGAAGCACTCCTAACCTTCAAAATCATAGAGGGAATCATGATCGATATTAGAACTGGGGGAATGAAGGACTTAGGGTGGGGCTTCTATATCTCGGGTAAATGGAGATTTTATTCGGGTACTCGGGTCGGGTAACCGGGTATAAATTCATAACCATACCCATTTGGGTGTTTTGGATAAAACCCATACTTGAACCCTATCGAATTCGGGTCGGGTTTTATCTATTCTTTTCGGGTTGGGTTGAGTCGGGTTTGGATCGGATTTACCAAAACTTACATCCCTAGTGGTATGGCAAGGGAAGCAACAACAGCTGAAAGGGGTGTGGTGTTAGGTGTAGCGCGGTGAGATGGTCAGTGGGAAAGCCACCAAGTAGTGTTGGAGAGGGTGCGCGGTGATGGAGGTTGCTGCAGTACTCGAGCTGTGGTGATCAAATGTTGGAGGGGAGGCACTGTGCTGAGTGGAGAGGCGACTGCTGCTTGTACTGGAGAGGGACGAATGTGGTTATGTGCTTGACTGCAAGCACGGGTGGTGAGGATTCGCAGTGGTAGTTGGGATTTGGGTGGTGATCAGAAGTGGCTGTTGAGATTTGGGTGGGTGACGGAGGTGACAATGGTGGTGGATTCAAAGAGGTGGTGAAGGAGAAGAGGGGGGTGCGGGAAGTGGAGGTGGAGAAGGCGGGGTAGAGGAGGTGGTGAGGGTGTTTAGGTGGTGGTGGATTGCTGGGAGAGGAGTGGTGAGGGGATGAAGGGGAAAAAGGTGAGGGAAAAGCTAAAAAGATAAGGGGGAAAGGGGAGTACGGTGGAATAAAGGTGAGAGAGTGAGAGATGAGATGAGAGGGAGAGATAGTAACAGAAATGGGTAGAGAAAGATCCCAATTTCTTCATATTGTTTCCAAGTACAATAGTTGTTCCCCTTTAAAAGGGGTCACAAATCTGAAAAGTCACCATTAAAAGAATAATAAAAATTGAAATAAAAAAATTTAACACCACTTTTGGAAAGATGCTTCGTTTGGGAAGGGACACCACAAATATTACAATTGTGCCCTCCCAACTATTGACTTCTGAGATATTTGCAAATATGCACTTGAGCTCTTTGTAAACTTTGCATTAAGCTACATCAACTTCTTAGCCCCAACTTAAACAGGACCAAGGTGAGACTGTCTCAATTGATGAGGTTAATACATTGCAACCCGCATATTAAGCTTCTTCTTATGCTAGCCTCCATGTCAAAAAAATGGAGAGCTTCCCAATGCAAGGGGTCTTGATTGGATTGTTGCCATTGTGTTTGTTTGAGTGACCAAGATGTATGACAAAGATAATAAGTTAATAACGACGCAATATTAACGTGAAGAATGTTAGAGTCCATTAATTCTTTACCTTGCCTCTACATTCCTACACGAAGCAAGTAGAACCACGAGACGTGAGTTCTAGTGAGGTTTCTGGGAAATTGTAAGGCAGTCATCAATTGCTTCTTTCCGCCAGAGGGTATCGTTTGGGTTAACACTTGGCTGGACTCAGTAATTGGCTGGCGTATGTGCTGAAGTATGTTTTCTTGTTTATAGATGCTGATGAATGATGATTGACTCCATCTATTGATGGCCTTTGTGATTTGAGTAAACTTTGAACTTCAAAATGGTTGATTTTTATGCGATGAGATACCTTGTTGGAATCTCAATTTTATGCATGACTGAGTGGTAAATTGTGCAAGTTATACATTTTATTAACATATTTAATAGTTCCTTTTCAAAAATTAATATATTTAATAAATATATATTTTTAAACATTTAAACATTAAAAAAATGCTCAACCAAGTAATCCTCAATTATTCTCCCACATACAACATATTTCTTAGTTAATGACCTGTCCTATTGAAAACGGAGTACCATGTTGTCCAATGTCTTGGTGCCCTTAAAAGCTCCATTAATGATTGTTTGGATGAATGGGAAGGAGAGGAAGAGGGATAGAGCTTGTCGTCCGACTATGAGAGGGAACGAGGGAGTTGTAGATTACATGGTTTAATTTTTGTCCCACCTCTCAAATGTAGGAGTGGTTACAATTAATTCAATGGCCCCTATTGATAGGCTTTGCAAAATTCGCAGATCCGAAAGTGATTCAACCAGTACCTCTTGTCTCATAGTGGTTGTCCTTGCTACAAATAAAAATAAGCCTTTGTTAGGCCCATTGGAGACAGCACAAGTTCAGTCCCCCGTTTTTTTTAGAGAAGGGAAGGATTGTATAAATTACGCCAAAGAAAGGAGTTTAATTACACCAGGGCATGCAAAGGGAGGTGTACAAATTCATGATGTCATCAACATGTGACCTCTCCCTTTTAAAAATAATAACCCTGTTTAAATGGACCTCAACAAAATAAATGCTTTTTTAAGCTGGTCAGCAGCGGTGTCTATAGTTTGAGATGTCGACTAAAACTCCTCAAGCAAATTGAAATCAAAGTTCCAAGAAGTGGGGTAGCTCCAACAACCTTTGGCAAAGGGGCAAGAGAAAAATAATTGATTGTTATCCTCAATTGCGTCATGACAGAGAACACATCAGTGGTCTTCATTAGGCACCCAACTTCATCTGAAATCTCTCAAGGCATGACTAATCTCCCTCTTCTCACAAGCTAAATAAAGAATTTGACTTTCAATGGTATTTTAATCTTCCATAACCTCCTGTAATCTGCCACAATCGAAGCATCAATTGTAGGTGAGTCTCCATGAATAGTCGATGCGCCTTACTTATAGAGAAAATTCCATGTTTCCAAATTCGCTCATCTATTCCATCACCGGGTCTAATATCTAGGAGGGTCTTCAGGGTGAGGGTGATCTACTCCAATTTAGCATCAAAAGGTGAGGGTAGCAAGGTGGGAGAGCAAATACCATCCAGAAATCAATCAACTACTGTACTGGGGGATGAGTACCAAGGGAAACAAGTCAGGGATGGATCCTCAAGAGACCTTGAGGGGAAACCAGTTATGAGACTAGAATTGGAACCTCTGGCCATTGCCAAGCACAACACTACATCGCAGGGCAGCCTTTCTCAACAGCTTTATCAGGGCCATCCAAAAGTCAAAACAACATGGAACAATCGCTTATCTTTCTTCCCAATGGATCTGATCACCACAGGAGTTGCAAAGGATTCTCTTTCAAAATGACATCTAAGGGTAGATTATGTCTAAGATCCACTTAGCTAAGAGAGCATCATTCATCTTCCCGAGGTTAACGGCACCGAAACCACTTGCAAACTTTGGTCTACATACCTCTGTCCAAGCCATCAATGGGAGCAAGGATTTGTCATTACCAAAAGCCCAAAAAAATCTCTCATATTATCACTCAACCCAAGATGCTGGTTGATATCTTAAGGAGGGACAAGTAGCAGAGAAGCATAGTAATTAAGATTGAAGAGAGTAGTACCAAGCATCTACCTCAGGAAGTAATCTAACTGCCCATCCTTGTAAGTGCTTCTCCATTTTCTTGATCATCGACATCTAGTCACGAATTGAGAGCTTCCTCAAGGTAGAGGGAAGACTAAATTTCTAAAAGGGCTATGGAGGGTTTGAACTCCCAAGGTCATTCTACATTGTCATTGGTCGTCCCAAACAAAAAAAAAAGAGCTTTTGTAAGTTAACTAGCATTCCATCATGCTTCACCAAAGATCTCCAACAAGAAGTGGGCCTTACGAGCCTTAGCTAAAGAGCCTTCTATGAGTAAAATGGTGCCATTTGCATATTGGAGCAAAGACACAATAGTCCCACCCCTTTCTGAGCTAAAGCCATGTATACCACTTGAGCAGCCTAGGGAGAAGCATGCACTGACCGAAAAATCAACTCCTAAGAGTAGAGGAGCTTGGGGATGGTCTTGTTGAACCCCTCTTTGTTAGATACCAACTCCTTCTAGATGAGTATGAAAAAATATGCTGACATTACACAAGTCTTTATCCACTCAATCCAGCCGCTTAGGAAACCTCTAAGGCGAAGAGATGGCCATAGAAACCTTAAATCAAGATTGTCATAAACTTTAAAGAAGTTAACCTTCCAATGGAAGGCCTTTGCCCCCTTTTTCATGTTAAGAAAATCTTCAAGCTCACAGGGCGAGGGGAAGGGCGTCCAGAGAGGATGGAGAGTGGACGCTTGTTTCTTCTTGAAGAGGATGGAGTGGGAGCAATTATGGGGTTCTCTGCTTCAAGTGGTAAGGGTGAGGAGATCATGCGGCAGTTTGTAGAGAGTTAGTGAAGTACCTAGAGAGCTGGTGAAGTGCCTTGGCTATGGGGGCTTTGGGCATTGGAGGGTGGTGTGCAAGAGAAGTGTTCTCCATACTACGACGTTGCCTCCTCCCCTGGAGGGGGCACCTTTGGTGGAGGTGGTGCCACCTTAGTCTCTTCAGGTAGAGCCATTAGAATTGATCCTCGCTTTGGCTTTGGTGGGTAACGTATTGGAAGGTTGGGTACAATTGGAAGAAGTGAGAAGTGGTGTTGTTGCTACGATGGGATTAGAGGTAGGAACCAAGGTGGTTAGTTTTGCCCCAGAAAAATTCCTCCTATTTGGCCTTCGCTTAGGGGTGCTTGGGGCCCTACTTTTAAGGGAGATGAGATGTGGTGGGGGCAAGGTGGGGTGGCGTTCGCTGAGCGATCACAATGGCGCGATGAGGGAGGCCACCAATGAAGGCGGAGATTTCTGTAACATTTGGAGGCATTCCCCTTAGATTGCGTATGGTAGAGGTTGTGGAAGCGGTGGTGGTGCCTTTTGCAAGGTTGAAGGCCTGTGTTGTGCTTAGGCTGGTTGAGGATGATTTATTGGTGATTCGTTCCTCTATGGAACTCACTCCCAGTAAGGAGATACTTGAGAAGGTGGTGCTGTGGCACGGCGGGTGATTGTGGGTAATCTCCACTAGGCTAGTGGGAGAGGTGATAAAGGTTGTATGCTAAGGTAGTGGCAGCTGGAGCTAGGTCACTGCGTGGCGGTGCGACCCATCGGGGAGTAGTGAAGGTGGTAGGTCAGGTTCGGAAGGGTAAGAGTTACCCCTAGAATCTCAGATTGCCTTCGTTCCTAGCAAGGATTGTGGAGGAGGACCGTAGTGGTTTGGGGAGCATATTGGTTGTCGAAGATGACGCAAAGGGTGTCATTAAGGGAGTTAATGCGAAAGATAATGCAACCATTTTAAATGGGGTTTGAAAATATCTCACCCATTGTGAAAATGTGCAGGAGCCTCATGTCACATGTCCTAGTGGTAAGCAACTTAATGTTGGTATCGGATCTGAGTATGCTTTGCAGATTGGCAAACCATTGTCTTCCTCTCATCATGTGATGAAGGCCCTTGCGTTATTGAGCTCCTCAAGGACTGACTGTTGTAGAGCGCCCAAAGCTTTTAGAGGAGGGTTCATTGGACTTCAACGAAGCAGAGTCCTCGTGCCACTGCATCTTGAGGTTGTAGTGGATGATGGAGAAGAAGGCGAGGCTTTATAAGTCCATGTGGTCTTCTTGAGGGAAGAGAAAGGGCCCGGCTTTTGAGGTGCGACTGGCCGTGGAGGTGGAGACTCAGTCGACAACTTCTGCTGTGGGGACTGGGAGCACTACTAATGGTGGAGAGGCTGTGTGGAGATTTAGGGATGAATCTTAGGCGAAGGGGGTTTTGGCGGAGTGTGATGAAGGGGAGTTGAGTGTTTGGGGATTCGGGAGCAGGTGTAGGTGAGGCTTATGAGGAGGTGGTGGCGGTTGCTTCGGCCTAATGATGCGTCAATTGGGGGCTTTTGGAGTTTCTCAATGAGTTCCATCCTTTCTTGGAACGTAAGGGGACTTAACAACCCCTCCAGAAGATTTGCATTAGCAAGTTATATCAAATTGTGAGGGTCTGCTATAGTGTTGTTTTAGGAGACTAAGTTGAAGGGCTGTGATCAGTGAATCTGGAGGGATAATGTAGGTGGAGGTTGTTTGGAGAGATTTCCAGCTCTTAATGCGGTTGGAAGATCAAGCGGCCTAGTAGTAGGGTGGAATGAAGACTTATTTAGGCTAAAAGACTCCATGTTGGGGACACGTGTTGACAGTGATGCTGGTGAGGCATACAAACAATTTAAGATTGGTAGTCTTTACGGTTTATGGCCCAATAGATGATGTGGTGAGGGCTTCTTTATGGGAGGAGCTAACCTAGGTGGCGGATAAGGTTCAGGGGTGGCCTTGGCTGATTGGTGGTCTTGAATGTCACCCTTTTGATGAAGAATAGGCTACAAGGGAGAGGGTGGAATGATTGAGGATCAGGGGAGTTTGCGAGTTTTATTGTTATGCATGGTCTACTTGATTTATTGCTCACATCCTGTGCTTACACCTGAAGGAAGTCAACAGGGTCGAAATCCAGGATTGATAGATTATTGTGCAATGTGGAGATGGTTGAGATCTTCCCTTTAGTTGAGGTGCATCCAATGGACATACCATTCTCTGATCATATGCTGCTGATGTGGAAGACAAATGAGGGAAGGTAGTTTGGGTCCTATTTCAAATTATGGAGGAGGATTTTAGAAGGATCGTGGAAGAAAAATGGTGTTCCTTCCAACCGAAAGGATCGGTAGCTGTTAGATTGGAGTCCAAGTTGAGGGACTTGCAAGTGTTCCTCAGGTATTACAAAAAGAAGTTAGGGAGAGGCGCAACAGGCAGAGAGATGAGGCTCTTGCAAAGAACTTTAGACTAGATAGAGCAACAATATATGGGAAGGCATTTTTAACATCAAGTTGATGTAGGGGTCAATCATATTATATGGCAACAGAGATGAGAATGTTGATTGTATGTAATCTAGTCATGGAGAAAAGGTATTAAAGAAGCCCACTCCATAGGCTTGAGTGAACTTCTTCGCCATGAGCCATGCCTTGCATCGTTCTACCAATTTATTTGGGTTGTATTTCACTGTGAAAACCCATTTAGAGTCAACCATTGTAGCACTCATAGGTAACTCAGTAAGTTCCCAAGTACCTTTAGAAGTCAAGGCAGATATCTCCTCCATAGCTTGACTCCTCTTGGGATCTAGGAGAGCTTGCTGATGTGAAGTAAGAACAATAATTGCTACAGAGCCATAGAAGATTGCCTAAATCTAAAGATGGGTCTAAGACATGCCAAAGAGACATGCTTCGATATAGAATGCCTGTTATAGCTACATGGCACCCTCCTTAATGCAGTAGAAAGGTCAGAGACTTTTCAAAAAAAAAGGAAGGTCAAGGTCCTATGTAATTGTTGGTTGCTTATCATCTAATTGTACATTCACCTATGACGACACATGACCCAAGGCTCCACTATTAGTAAAGATAGGCTTAGAAGGGAAAGCATGACAACCATATGTCAACTTGAATCTATCATTGACAGATGGAATGGGTGCATTATTAGGTGTAGATGTAGGAATATCCTCTAAGGCTCTAGGAGCAATGGGCATCGGAGGACTAGTCATTGTTTCCTCAACTTTGGACCTAGCGATAGAAAAACAGAGAATCAATTCAATTAAGGTGACATCAGTACTAACATGATGATGATGAATGGGATCATAACATTGGTATCCTATTTGATTTCTAGAATATTCCATAAAGCACATTTTACCGCCTTCGGTGCCAACTTATCCCTACCTACACTTTGGTACATGGACAAATGAGGCTCAATGAAAGACCTGTGGAGGGATAGTAAACAACTCTGTATCAGGATAGGAATTTGCTCATTGAGTATAGTAGATGGCATCCTCTTAATAAGATAGTGGAAGAAAATGAGAAGTCTTTATTTTGCAAGAAAGCTCTACACATTTTATAGAGAGGTGAAGGGAAAAGTTACAAGACTCCAAACAAATATAAAAGTAACAAAGAGTTCCACTCCCCCTCAGGCTGAGCATATATATTAGTCATCCTTAGTTTGTTTCTACACTTCTCAAACAAGGGGCGTGATAAGGGCTTGGTGAACATGTCTATAGTCTGCTCTGAAGAAGCTAAATAAGAGGTACGAGGTAGTCCCTTTTGAATCAATCTTCTAGTATAATGACAATCTACCTCCACAAGCTTCGTTCGCTCATGAAACATAAGGTTATTAGCTATACATGCGTTAACTTTGTTATCACAATACATCTCCATAGGTTCCTCAATAGCAACACAAAGATCCTTCAGTAATGATCGTATCCAGATCATCTCAGCAACTATATGTGCCATAGCACGATACTCTGATTCAGCATTAGAACGTGACATCACGCTTTGCTTTTTGTTCTTCCATGTCACCAAATTTCCTACAACAAAGGTACAGAAACCTGTGATAGACTTCCTATCTTCAATATCACTTGCATAGTCTGCGTCAGAGTATCCAACAACAATCATAGGAGCTCCTCTTTGAAACACAAGGCCTCGACCTGGAGCCTCCTTGATATATCACAACACCTACATAACTGTCTGCCAATGCTCATCTGTAGATATGTCTAGAAACTGACTCAACTTGCCCACTGCAAGGCTGATATCTAGCCTGGTAGTCAAAGCAATTTCCCTACAAGTTGCTTATATGCCTTCTTATCCATCAGTTGAGCAGACTCATCAAATATGTGAACCTTTGGATCCATAGGGATGTTTGCTCCCTTGGACCCAAGCATGCTAGCCTCTTTAAGAATATTCAATGCATACTTCCTTTGGGACATAACAATCTCCTGCTTGCTCGTGGCAATCTCAATACCTAAGAAGTACTTGAGTCTCCTAAGGTCCTTCATAACAAACTGTTGTGTCAAATACTCCTTGATCTAGGAATACCAGCCACAACATCACCTGTGATAATAAGATCATCTATATATATACAAGTAGGGCCACAACACCCCTACTAGTCTTCCTTACAAATAAAGAATGGTCAAAAGAAGACCTTTGTAATCTAATCACTGGCAATGCCTCTAATAGGCACTGGGAACCATGCTTTGGGACTCTTCTTAAGGTCATAAATTGCCTTATGTATTCACACTCACTCCCCCTGAATCTCGAAACCTGAAGGCAGCTGCATGTATATCTCCTCCTAAAGGTCGTCATAACAAAAGGCATTCTTGACGTCCAGTTGATGAAGCGACCATCCATGGTATGTTACCATAGAAATAAGAATACGGACAGTGGAGAGTCAAGCAACTAGTGAAAAGGTATCAATGAAATCCACTTCATAAGTTTGAGTGAATCCTTTGGCCATAGGATGAGTCTTATGCTTATAAATTGACCTATCAGGGTTATATTTCAAGGCAAAGACCCACCTAGTTCCAACAAAGTGCGCACTGGAGGGCAAAGAAGTGACCTCCCAAGTGCCCCTGTCACGAAGAGCAGTCATCTCTTCCTCCATTGCAGCCTTCCAATGTGGACTCAGAAGTGCTTGATGATAAGACATAGTTATCTCAGAAGTAGACACGTCAGTTGTAAAGGCATGAAATGCCGCACAAAGAGAGTGAGTAGGCACCGCACTCCCAGCTACACGGTAATGAGCACATAATCGAGGAGCCTTCCATATAGCGATAGGTATATCGTTATTAGTACTCATGGAAATAGAACCTGGAGAAACCTCTATAGGAGAAGCATTGTCAGTGGTCTCAACCTCCACATCTGCTGACACAGTATCTAAAGGAGCCTCCTCTGTGCGAGTATCTGTACCTGTAGAAATCTCTTGGGTGGAAGTAGCCTCCAGGTTCTCAACATTAGTAAAAGGAGACTGTGAAATAGGAGGCGGCATTGTCCTGTACACAACTGGTAACTGATAAGTGTGACCCTTAAATGTTTTGTCATCTGTTGGTACTGGCTTGAATGTGCTAGCAGATGGCCCAGTAGGAGAACTACTACTACATGAGAATACACCAAATGGTATAAGAGCAACTGGCATAGGAGCATACACTGGCACACTCTACACCTGTCTAATAGCAACAGAAAAATAAGATACAACTTCATGAAAGGTGACATCTGCATTAAATGTAATGCTTCTGACATTGAGGATCAAAATACTGATATCCCTTCTAAGTACGAGAGTAGCCAAGAAACACATTTGATTGCTCTAGGTGCTAATTTATCTTGGCCAGGTCCAAGAAGATGAGCGAAACCCACACACTCAAAAGTCATGGGTGGAACATCAAACAACTTTGCATCTGGATATAACACCTGCCAAGGTACCTACTCATAGATCACTAAGAAGGGCAGTCTATTAATGAGATAACAAGCTGTGAGGACTGCATCACCCCAGTAATTATGTGGCACATTGTTTTGAATAAGGAGAGTTCTGGCCATATCAAAAATGTGTCTGTGCTTCCTCTTTGCAACCCCATTCTATTGAGAGGTGTGGGGACAAGAAGTCTGATGAATAATACCATGCAAAGCATAGAAATATGCCAGCTTGCAGGTACAAAACTCCAATGCATTATCAGATCTGACTATCTTGATGCAGACATCAAATTGATTCTTTATCAACACAAACTTTTCAATTAGGAGACTAACTTTTGACTTTTTCTTCATGAGAAATAACCAAGACAATTCGGAAAAATCATCAACCACAATCAAATAATAGTGATGTCCTTGTTTATCAGGAGTCCTACTGGGATCCCAAACATCAAGATGCACCAACTGAAAACATGAAGACGTACGTGGTCTAGTAGCAGTTGGAAAGGAGGATCTATGATGCTTCCCAAGTTGACATGCATCACAGGAAAGTTGCGTAGTTAGGGATGCATGTAGAATAAGTTTACGTAATTTTTCAAAAGACGGATGGCCCAATCATCTATGTCACTGTAAAGCACTCCCTGAAGTTGAACTAATCTAACAAGCTGCATCCATAGGACCCTGCACAAGTCGGTAAACACCTCCTTCATGTCCACTACCAATAGTCTTTCTTATCATTCAATCTTGGAAAATACATTCAAGTTCATCAAAGATGACACGACAATTCATTTGCTTGATGATTTCATTAGCAGAGAGTAAGTTCATGAATAAATTCAGAACAAACAAGATACAGGTGAGCTGCATAGATGTGGTAACATTAATTGCCCTCTAACCACTAATAGGAGCGTGTCGCCCATCGGCCATCTGTGTGGTGTGACCTTAAGAAACAGATTGAATATGCCCAAAACACTACAAATTACTAGATAAGTGATTGAAGGTACCAAAGTCAATCAACCACGCCACGCTAATGGTTGGAGAAGAGTCACCCACGACGGTTCCCAACACCATCTCTGATTGAGAAGAAGTTGCCATGTTCACAAAATCACACTCCCCAAATTTGATTTTTCCTCAGTAAATACATGCAAGTTTGATTTTTATGCTACACATGGGAATATACACCTCAAAACTTATTCAAGAACACGTACAATACAAATTCAATATCACAAAGGGGAATACACACCCCAAAAACTGTATTGAAGAGGAATACACACCTCGTAATCTGCACACACACGGTCCAAAACTCTGACAACAAATCACGGGGAATACACACCCCAAAAATTGCATCAACAAGGGGATACACACCCCAAATAGTAATCGAGAGGCTGATTTCATCACACCATCAAGTGAAAACACTTTAAATCATTTCCTGGAGTGTCTTAGGCCTTAGCAAGACATCATACAAAGATCAAGGGCCTTCCCAAGGAGATGGGTGGGTGATCAGCCCCTTCCCTCGTTGCCCAACAGGGAGAGGAACCTTCCATCGGTGGCGCTGCCCCTTCCCTTTCTTCCTAGAAGGTGGCGATAGTGAGGAAACCAGCGGCGTGGGCTAGTGGTTTGGTGGCACTGGCTGTTGCTGTCGGTGGTGTCGGCGGCGGGGGTGAGGTTGGTGGTAGGGTTAGGGTCTTATTGGGTGGTGTCCCCAACTTGGCTCTGATACCAAGTTGAAGAAAATGAGAAGTCTTATTTTGCAAGAAAACCCCACACCTTTTATAGATAGAGGTGAAGGGATAAGTTACAAGACTCCAAACAAATATAAAAATAACAAAAAGTCTCCTCACAATATAACATAACATAATGTAACAAAAATATCAAGTAGTCAATAATGCATCACCCAAGTACAATAATGGGATACTATGGTATATGGGCATTACCATTATAACATCTAAAATATGACGATGCTTGCATTCAACAACATTGTTTTGCTAAGAAGTGTGGAGACAAGTCGTTTGGTGGATAATACTTTAGGAAAGATAAAATTTGTGCAAGAATTGAATACAAAAGTATTATAAGAATAAACAACTTTCACATTGGCATCAAATTGAGTCTTTATTTTCAAAATGGAAAAAAATCATTGACTACAAGATAGTAATGATGTCCTAGTATGTCAACAATATGACTGGGACCCCAAACATCCACATGAAGTAATTCAAGCAACTTTGACCTAGGACTTTGACTCAACATGTGTGAACTTCAATGTTTCCTAAGCTAACGTGCTTCATAGTCTACTCTAGTTGTTGGTGAGAGCTGAGTTGTCACATGCTTGAATTTTGGCTAATGGAAGGTGACTCAAACAATGGTGCCACTGCTAACTTGATGAGGTGGTGAAAGGAATAACAATATGATTAGCATAAGTTGATTGGAGCAGCTGGTACACTCCCCCTTCTTCACAGCTTCTACCAATCGTCTTCCTTGTTTGAATGTCCTGAAAAACACATGAGATAGGATTAATTAGAGCTCTGTAGGGAAGTTCCTTAGTTATCCTACCAATAGAAAGTAGGTTAATAGGAAAATCAGGAACTAAGAAACTGTCGTTCAATCTCATGTTTGGGGTAATATGGACATCCTCTTGGCCACTAATTGACGAATGTCAATTGTCAACCTGCCCGAGTGGAACAAATCTAATAGTGAAAAATCTACCTGTCACCACACAAGTGTCGTGATGCTCTAAAGTCCTCTAATCAATCAGATTCGCAACTAGAAGACTGAATAAACATTTCGACATGTATTCCTGATGGGTTGGCAAAAGCAACAGTATCTGGCTAAGAGATAATAGGTCATCATACTTAGTACATGCAACAGTTATGATCTACGTAGGAGGAAATGCATTAATTGCCTTATTAGTGGAAGGTGGTTTTCCATGCTTGGTCCAATTGTCCAACTAGAGTTTTCAATGACTTGCCATAGTACGCACAAGAAGGGTGACCTTGCCTTTGTGAGGCATGACCATGACTGTCTTTTCGTAGAAGAGCTTCGTCAATGTCTACAATAGTTGACAAGTAATGCTAATGTATGACAGTGTTGTAAAAATCGGCCTATTCGGCCAAGTAATCGGTCAAGTAATCCTATGCGGTGCCCTACCGACTGAATAACCAACAGTCGGGTCTATAGTTAGTAACACCGACTACTCGGCAAGTAATCCTATGCGGTGCCCTACCGACTGAATAACCCATAGTCGGGTCTATAGTTAGTAACACCGACTACTCGATCAAGTAGTCAGTGTAGTCGGCCGAGTAGTAGGCCTATTTTTGCATAGAGGGAAAAATAGGTATGTAGGTATATTATTTTTTTAAAGTCAAATAAAACCCTACTCGACCCACCTGCCTCGACCACTCCCCTAAAATCGTTTCTTTTCACCTGAGACTCCTCTTCAACCAAGCAAAAACCCTCCATTGCCGAAGCATATATTGTAATGTATTTGATTCAAGTAGATATTAATTCTTGGTTTATGTTGCTCTATCATCGATAATGTACTTGGAATGGTTTATACCTTGGCTTAGTTATTAAATTTGTAATGAATTTGATATTGTTTGTACTTTGTAGCTTATTTTATAACCTTGAACTTGAATATGTTTACTTTTATGCAATGATATATTTTACTTCTTAATATGTGTCTACACACACACACACAATATTTAAATATTTAAAAAATGCCTAACCAAGTACTCCCCAACTACTCTCTTGCATACTATATACTCAGTCAGTGGCCTGACTGACTGAATACCGATTTTCAACTTTTACAACATTGATGTATGAAATCAGTCACCTTAAAGGTCAAGGGTACAACAAGGCGATTCATATGACTGCAAGCCTCCTCAAGAGTAGGGAATTATGTCATTGTCAACATTTGAGCCCATGAAAAAGAATAATCAGATACCAAGCCTGTAGAGGAACTGAAGAACGATAACCTCCTTCGTACGCCTTTGGGGTCTTACAAGTGCAGATCAGATGATGGGCATTATGTTTTTGAAACAATGCCTTAAGTGAGTAGTATTGAATTAAGGCCTTTCCTCCCTGTCGAAGACTCATCATCTCATTGTAAATTTGGAAAACTCAACTTGAGTTATCATGGGAATATGTCTCATAAGCCCATCCTGCATCACCTTCACCATCTTGTAATGCATGATTTCATGACCATTCTGAGGAATAATATTAATTGTTATCCATGCATGCATCATTATATTATCCTTCTTCCATGAAGCATATTTTTTGATCTTTTTCATGGACTTTGATTTCGTAAGAATGTTCTTTGTCATGGTCCTCTATGGTCATGAGGAAGGTTTTTGATCATTTGGCATAAGTTGGTCTCATCCACTTTGATCATTCAATTAAAAAGCAAGTTCTTGTAGACCTTGTATGTATCACCTCTTACGTATCAAAAGTCTTATCAGCGCAAGTCTGGAGGTACTACTATCTTAGTTGGAGTTTGTGTGACAACATAATAAGTTTTGGAGGGGAGGTTGCCAACTAGGAATCAATGCTTTTAGGACGAAGAAGGCCAAGGCTTTAGTAATCATCTGGGGCATTTGGCTTGGAACAAATGTAGTTGTCTTTAAGGGGCAGCGTTCTTATCTTGGAAACTTTATTTCCGGCATTTCTTCTTTTATGCATTTTTTGAAAATCTATATGTAATCTACTTTCGGTGTAATCTACTTTTGGGCTTTGGCCTTTGATCTTTCATTCTATTCTAGGTGGTTATCAATTGGATAATCACCCTTTACCCTTTCAAAAAAAAAAACTTTTTGCACTTTGTAGTTGGGTTATCTTGCAATTTTGTTTGGAACGCAAAAGGGTTATCTTGCTAGGCTAACTTGTAATTGTTTAGAAACCATAGGGATAACCTCGTGGCTTATCCTATGTTATATGAGATGGAAAGGGATGATTTATCCCTCTGCATAAGCCTATACCACCCATGGTCTTAAAAATTGTGCCTTGAGGCACCGGAGGTGCATGCCTCAAATCCAAGAGGAAAATCACCCTGAGGTAGTAGCCTTAATGTTCACCAATAAGGTGTGTACCTCGACTTGTTGGGGTGGAGACGTGACATTGAGGCATCGATGCAGATGCGAGGCACTACCTCGGTTGAGATCCAGTTTACATAGCCTTATGCAAACCACGTGATTGTTTCTAGTGGCTAAAAATCATCCCTAAATACTGAGTGAACCTTTCCAACCCTAAACCCATTGTTCAAGCGAGCTACTGAGCCCCCATAGTCATCTCCTACACCATCATTTTCTCTTCCATTGCTAGTCTCTACCCTTCAGTGCTGTTACCAGTCCACCATCACCATTGTTGACTCTTGATCCTCTCTATTCCGCCATTGCCTCTCTAGTCTCCTTCCTCTGTGGTATCACAATGTAGTAGAATGGCTGGGACAACAAGCATCCATCTCATTTGTACTTTGGTTGGATACCCGTATAGCCATCAAAGTTGTCTATTTTTCTAGTTCCTATGGTGGGGCTTATAGTTTAATTGGTTGAAACATACTGTTCATGACTCATTGTCTGAGTAGTGATGTGCTTTTATTTTTTACTTTCACTTAAGACTCAGGTTATTCTTTTCATTCATTGTTTGTTTATAGAATTATTCACTGTTAAGTTATTTACTGTTTAGTTAACTATAGGTTATACATTTGTTTTCTTTGGGTTATGCAACTAATAAGGATTTAGTAAATATATTATGATTGTGTGATAGCTGTTTGTATATGTCTATGTTCTTTCAAGAGTTGTGTGGTGCGTGTGTGTAGTAAATAAGTTATTTGATCCCTAAGTTACTAGATAACTTCTCTCTCTCTCTCTCTCTCTCTCTCTCTCTCTCTCTCTCTCATATATATATAGATGAAAATTATCCCTAAGTCACTTTTGCAAGTATGTTTCAGTTAGTGGGATCATCCATTTACATATTTAATATATTCATAAAAGCTAACCTCTTTGAATCATAATCTTTGTTTACCTTTTTGGTCTATCCGATTGCAGAAGCTAATTTTAATTTATTTCTTATGTTTGAAAATGTAAACAAAAAGGAACACAAAATGCAAAACATGCTTTGTAATTACATAAATTTAATCCTGTAAATTATATAAATGTTCTATTTAAATTACAAATATACATAATCTTTGCAAATTACATTCTTGACATTATGTAAATTACAAAATCATGCATCTTACATAAAATCTTGAAGTGTGTAAGTTACATAGCTATCATATGTAAATACTAAATAACTTTGTAGACTATTGAAGATCTTTTGTAAACTACAAATACATGCCTATAGTTTGCTAATAAGATAATAATTACATTTTCAATTTTATTTACTTTAATTAATATTGTAAAGAATATCTGTAATTTATCTCTTTTAAGTGTAGTTGTCTTTTGGACATACAAAATGCAAAACATGTTTTGTAATTAGGTAGATATGGTATTGTAGTTCACAAAGATTTTCTGTGTAAATTACAAATGTTCATAAAGTTATATTACATATATAGAAGATATTACATGACAAATAAATGGAACAAGGTTTTAAAGCCAAGTAGGTAAATATGGCACAATTGAATGAGGATTGTGAAGAATCAACTTTTACGGAAATTAAAAAATTGTGAAGAGATGATGCCTCCAACCTTATCATCCTCACCAAAAAAGATGGGATGTGTTAATTACTAGACATTTGAGTAGAGATGCAATGGTGGTATTGAAACAAATAGAAAGTGGTTTTGTTTTTAGAAAGGGTAGTTTAAAACCTCAACGTTGGATCTAAAAATCTAAGGTCAAGACCCCTTGGCCTAAATAAGTTATTTACACCTTGGTCTCACTGGATAGACCTTATATATATGTAAGCTCAGGATGGATGACAGAGTCTTTGTGCGAGACGTATGCAGTGAGAGTTGCTCGTACGGTAACAAGGTGGGTTTGCATGTGTTTTGTGGTGGTTGGGCCTACCCACTTGTTTGGTCCATGATCTATGGGTCGTAGACCCCCTTGGAAAAGTCCCCCTCAATTCATTCCCATCCTCAAATCAGTTTTTATTTATATGCTTTTGTTGTTTATTCAAATGTTTTTTTTTGTTTAACCAATGATTACTGGATAATTAAAATGCATGTTGCAAATGTAAAAGTTTAAATCAAATGCCACTTGCAGTGGGATTGCAGTCTTTATCATTGAATATCACATAAAAATGAACGAAGAGTTCCAAAACCACTTAACAAGTACAAACTTATGTCATTTAATCCTTTTTCACCAAAAATTTGAGGTTTATGCCTTGACCTCCTCGAGGTTTACGTCTTGACTCAACAACAACAACAACAACAACCAAGCCTTTTCCCACACTAAGTGGGGTCGGCTATATGGATTCTTTGCCTCCACACAGATCGATTTTCAGCCATTTTAGGACTTAAATTAAAGTAATTGAGGTCATACTTAATAGTTTCCTTCCAACACTTGTTTGGTCTTCCTCGCCCCCTCTTTCCTCGAGGTTTACGTCTTGCCTCGATGAAGTAAAATCGCTTTGTATTTTTTAAACCTTGATCTCACCCTCCTCTAGGATAGCTTAGCCTAGGTTAAGTCCCTTTAACCTATGTTGTGCAATCCCACAAACCAAATAGGGATAACCCATGCTTTTCTGGGTTATCCCAGTAACCAAACTAGGCTCGAATGACCATGAAAACATGTATCCAGAACTTGCGACGAAGCTGACTCATCTCACATCGACTTCACTCGATATCTCTCTGATATTGTGAACAGTGTAAGCTTGTTTATGTATGCATTGACTAATGTTCATCTTGGCATTGTGCATAGAGTTCTCTATCTAAACAAAAACTGACAATGATTTCTATTCGCTAAACATGGTTTCAATGTTGACGAGCACATTGAACCATATTGGGTTGGTTGTGTAGACGAATGTTAGCTCGCTCAATGTTGATGAGTACATTGCACCTCTTGTCACTGTCTCTATCTTAGAGTCTATCTCATCATATGGAGAATCTATGTAAGCTCAACTGTTCAAGCAGAATATAAAGCAATGGCCCCATGAGCCGTTGAGATGCCATTCATCAAGATTTCTTATCCGACCTTGGGCTTTCTCTTTAAAACCAGTGATGCTCCACCACGATAACTCAGCAGGCATCAATGTTACGAGCAACCCTGTACTTCATGATTGCAGCAACCATGTTGAATATGGTATTTGTGAAAATGATTGATTTGGCAGATCTTTACCTTTTGTCAAGTTGGTGATTAAGTTGCCAACATATTCACTAATGTGGTGTTTGGTAGGTGGGTTAAGGGGGGTTAAGTCGTTTGTCCTCACTTAACCTGCTTACCACTTGTGCCGGGTTAAGGGGTGAAGTTATTTCACCTCCTATGTGAAATAACTTTAACCTGCCAAATCACCTAGACAGGCTAACTCATTTATTCTACCATTCTATTCCACTCCTTCCATATTCCTCTACTTATTCCACAAATCTATTCCCCTTACCAAACGTCACCCAACAGTCTTGCCTTTTCCTAAATGTAGGGGTCTTATCTATGAATTTCCTGTGTGATTGTTTCTACATTCTTTTCTGTTGGTTATCTATTTTATGATATTGTATGACATTAGTTCCCTATTTTGTTTTCTTATTTATTGGATAGGTTCATGCAGCTTACAAGCAAGCTTTGCTGAGGTTTCACCCCGATCGAGCATCAAGAACAGATATTCGTCAACAGGTTGAAGCAGAGGAGAAATTCAAATTGATTTCTCGTTTGAAGGAAAAGCTGCTGCCATGAGTGTATTCGAGTATGTTAATTTCGATAATCTCCACACAGATAGCTTTACAAGATTTTGATATCACGACATCCCAGGCTCATGAGTGCATTATTTTGTCCTGAAAGCTTATGCAGCTCTTCTCTAGAAATTGTTATACATGATCCTGAAATCAAGAAAAAATGTAAATCTTGTTTTTTCCTTTTAAGCATCTCAATTTTACATGTATTTGTTCTCTCAAGCTCAATATATCTAACACATTCAGCTGTTATTTGCAATTGGTCTTGGCAAAAGCTACCCTGCATGAACTGGTCGAATTCTTTGTCTGAAGTTGAATTATGTAAAATACCTGAGACTCGGGCATTGCAGACATTTTTTTGGATCATGAACTGGTAACTGCGATGAATGGGAGTTGGGTGTTATATTATGTTTCCTTTCGTCCTTTGCAAATGACCTGTTGATGCTCACTCTAGCTCCAAAAACTGAGACTTCAACATGTATGTGTTTTTGGGCCGATGACGAGTAATGTTGCAGCAGTCATGAAGACCTTGAGGTTACTAACCTACATGTTCAGTATGCTCATTTCAGGTTCCTGTTATCTACGAGGCTATAAACAAGTTACAATTTGGGCAGTTGTCGCACCGTCTAGACTGCAGCTTGCAGTGGTCAATCCAGGGTGAATGTATAGCAGTTAAGCTTCTTTGTGATGGCTACTGTCAACTTAACTGCATGCAATTAGGAATGCCAAAGTACTGGACGTATCTGGAAAAGGCTTGCTTTCAAATCAGCTATTCCCTGGGATGGATCAGCTTGGTATTGTTCACTTGCAAGGTGATTTTACATTGAAATCCATTTTTGTGTAAATGTTCGTTGACACAAAAGTTCATGCCTCTTCTTGAATTAAATTGCACGGGTGATATTTAGTTATAATACAAATTGCAATGGTGATATTTAAATTTTGAACTAAATTATAAGTAATATTTCAGTTATAAATTAACTTGCACAGGTGATGTTTAAAACTAGAATATCACCTGTATAATATAACCAAATATAATGGGTGCAATGTAACCAAATATCAGCAGTGATATCCTTTTTTTGAAGGGTGCATGATAGTTTGCATGTTCTTTTCCGTTAAAGAAGGGGATAAAGGAAATTTGTTGTGCTTATGCCACATATGGTAAAGAAAACACCATGCTTCCCTGGTTTTTCGACTATTTGACAAAATACATTCTGTATGCCTCAGTAGAGAAGGGATATCAGTTTTACCTTCTAGAAGTAAAGGCAGACATATCAGGTTCCTTTGAAACTAGAATAAGATGAATATTCTAGACTCAGAGATTTGCCTATTCCTTTCAAAAGAAAAAAAAAGAGGTTTGCCTATTGGTTGGAGGTTGATCTCTAATATTGAGATTGCTGAAAATGCTAGGACTGTGGTGGGTGTCTTGTGGCTGTTTAGGATATCATGATGATTAGGAATATCATTACAGTGCACTGTTGTGGTATGAATGGAGGAGGTTTTCAGTTATCCTGTTTCTAGAGAGATGGTACAAGGGCTAATTAGAAGGTCTGTGGCAGGATCTGGTAGAGCAGTCTGCTTTGGTTGATGGTTAGTGGATGCCTTGGGTGGTGTAATTGTCGTTCACTTCTTGAAGGTAGGTGGTGTGGTCTGATGCTGAACACGAAATTCAGTGATTTATTGCTACAAACAGGTGTCTGTTGGAAATCCCTTGGTAACCTTTATTGGTAAATTATTTAAAAAAAAAAAAAGAAAAACTTTTTTAGCAGATATAGGCAGTGAAGTAGGGATAAAAACATGTAGACTATTGTTCATCTTCCATAGCTACTTTGCTAGTTGGGAACCAACAATTTGGGATCTTCATTCACTGAAAGTGCAATATCAGTCTTCTCAGTGTGGTTTGAGGGTCTTGGTGCTTGGGAGTCTAAGTCTGTAGGGCAAATCTTGCGTATTTGCAGTAAAGTTCGAAATGTTGATTTCGACGTTGTACCAACGAAATTCTAAGTGTCTTTTGTGGGTATGCTGTGGAAATACCTATTTTTCAATGGACATGTCGATGAGCATGTCGAGGGTACGTCATGGAAATATCGAGAGTATACCGATGCATGCCAATAACAATAACAAAAGTAATCAAAAAAACTAGCAGCAGCATCGATATGACTATTGATTTCGTTAACATGCCGACGATGTCTCGGTATTTCGACACTTTTACCATGTCGTCATGGATTTTTTCCAAACAAAGTTGTCAATGGCATTTAAATCACCGATATTTTGCAGTTATAAGTTAAAGGTGAAGAAGAGGACCTCGCGCATCAAGCTTGATATGCAAGCTCCAGAGCTGAAAATATTATGAGATTGTGGGCCTTTTATGACGAGTACATGTCCTATACAAAGACTCCTTGATAGATGAGGGCCTGAACTAGTAGGAGCCAAGTGCTTGAGTGGAGTTCAATGGGCTACTGGAAAAGGAAGAGACAGTTCGGAAGGACTCATGGAGTGGTGGTCGCTATTCATGTGGAGTGGTTACCTAATTAGGGGAGCGGTGTGAATGTCTCAGGTCAAATTGAAAATTGCTCCATCACTGAATGTAAAAGGGTTGCTTATGGGTCCCTACAACTTTTGCGTGTGAGGACAATTGCTTGTTTCGACATTTATTTGACGAGAACATCCATGAGAAGTTTGGTGGATCATCTATCATTTGACTGTCACATTCAAATGCTCACTCAGATGTCCACAGTTCAAAGAGTCGAGGAACTCAATGCCTCTTCAAACCTTCTCCTCCTTTTTCTGTATGATAATTGCTTTTTTTTCTTGCACCTGAGTCCGCTCAAATATATGCACCGGCTCGCAACACACATTTTCCGTTACTTTTGAATTTTGACGTAAAAAGCAGCCCCCTGTCTGCTCTCTTGCTTGGCATTTTAACCATTTCCTACTCATAGGAGAGATTTTGTTTGTGTGCGCGCACTTGCGTGTATGCGTACGTGCCGGGGTTGTATCTTTGGTAATTAAAATCCCAAACCTCCCTCCCTGTTAGAAAGGTCAAATTTTCAGGATCAAATACCGCAACATTTTCTTTCTTGATGCACAAAATAGTGATTCCTAAGAAAAAAACTCCATATCTATTGGAGAGTAGGCTTGTGAGATTGAGGGTGGCAAGAGTTGCTGATGGCGGTTGCCACAATGGTGGGCAGAGTGGGTTGATGGAGAGGAGAGGAGAAAGGGTGGTGGAGGTAATGTGTGTGCATGGTAGAACATGTATTGCAGCGTATATTTACCATTAACATCTCTATATCTTAAAAAAATAATAAAATAAAGAGAATCTGTTTTGACCATGACAACTGTAACTACAGCCTAGTCCTTCGCGCTCATGGTATATTAATGTCGATGCCATGCAACAAAACGGCGCCATCCTAAAAGTGCAATCGGTCACTTCTCTTTACAACAAGCGATGTGTATATCTGACAGATGAAAAAGTGGTCAGCAGCAGCGGCACCCCTGCAGCTGCAGAGTGCCCCGCCTTTCCACCTCTCCTAGGAAATAGCATAGCGGTTTTCTTTAGGAAAAAAAATGGGTCAGCAGTTTAATACATATCACTGTTACGTAAGGGGTATTTGATTGGTAAGTTAATACGTTTCCGTTGGATTAAATATTTAATTTGTTATTTAAATTTCGTCTCCTATCTAATTAAGTGGATTTAATTTTAAGTAAAATTATTCTACTCTTTGTGAAATAATTTTAATTTGTCAAAATATCTAAACGGATCAATTTGTGTATTTTATTATTTATTTTATTTATTTTATAAATTTCTTTGACGAGGTTTAAGAGTGAAATTTGAACATGCACGCCATTTGGCTAGATGGCTAAAGCGCCCCTGAGATTTCAAAAAGTTATGGCATGCCAACCATTTGGGGTGGCTAGCGAATCCAACTTTGATGGGGATCGATAATTGGCAAAGTTATCCCCTCAACTTTAATGTATCAGGGGTACTGTTGTTAGCAACTGTTGCATGTAAATTCCTGTTGTTTGTAATTAAATACGAGCTGCCTATATATAAATTGAAAATGAAAGATTGAATGTTGAAAACATGAGCTACCTACGAATAAACCTGAAATGATGAAACTTAGTATGGCTAGGCCTGAGAAACATGAGCATGAACCCTACGGGGAATTAGGAGCAGAGCTCCTGGAAATAAATGGAATGGAATTGGAAATGTGAATGGGGAAGTGAGCTGGTCCTTGAGTACGGAGTATCAAAGAGAGCGACTGTCCTAAAGCACCTCCAGAGACGTACCATGTGCTAAAGCACCTCGAAGGGCATACCACGTGCCTTTCCAACGCACTTGCTCTTACGTACGCACACGCTGCTTCAAAACAAGACACATATATACGACGACAAGCATGTAGACTCGTGCAGGGTACATACCTCTCACTCTGCGTGCTACCAAGCATTCGGTGTCAGCTCTGGACGTCCTACGGCTTCATCAGACGTTTATAGAGCACTATAGACGTCTGATACTGTGGAAAAATGATTCTGCAGAATGCCTTGCGAACCTTCTCCTCGTGCTCCGGCTGCTGCAACTGCAGCAGGGGCGCCTCCTCGCACAGGTCTCCTCCTGCGCGGCTCCTCCCTCTCAAGCTCCTCTCCCCGCACTCGCACTGCCCCTCTCTTGAGCTCCTCGCTCCTTCCCTCGCTCACTCTCTTTCTCTCCCTCGCCCATGCTCCTCTTGCTTCCCTCCTCTCTCTCCCCCAGTCTTGACTGAAAGGGGGATGGAGAAGAGGAAGGGAGGTTGCCGGTGCAAGGTGGTGGGGTGAAGGTGGAGGTGGTGGTGTGTAGATGGAGAGGGTGGAGGGGTGTGGGGTTTTAAAGGAGAGGGTTTGTGCGTGGGTGTGTTGTATGGGAAGAGAAAGAAAGGGACAAATTGTGAAATCTCCCCCGCGAAGTTCCCTCCTTCCTCGCATAGCCTAAGATTTAAACCTTAGGGGTTTAAATTTTCGCTTACACCCCTACCCTTTCGGGAAAACCTCGAACGACCCTTGGGAAGGGTCATTTCATTAGGACTGCATTGGTGTCCTTGATGGAACATACATTGAAGTGATTGTACCAGAAATAGAAAAATCAAAGTATAGGTCAAGAAAACAAATAATTGCAATTAATGTTCTGGGTGCATGTTCTCTAGATATGTAATTTATCTGCGTATTATCGGGTTGGAAAGGATCTGCGACTGATAGTCGTGTATTAAGAGATGCACTTTCAAGAAGTAATGAACTAATTGTTCCTCATGGTAAATATGCTTTACCAAGTTTTTTAAATTGACTATATATAAATATATCAGAAACCTAAACTCATAATTTTTACTTATAGGGTAATATTATTTGGTCGATTGTGGATACATGAATGGTGAAGGATTTCTCACTCCATATAGAGGACAACGATATCATTTGACTTTGTGGAGAACAAATTATCAACGAAATAGTCCTAAGGAACTTTGTAATTTGAAGCATGCAAGAGCAAGAAATGTGATTGAGCATTATTTTGGATTATTGAAGAAACGTTGGGCGATATTAAGGAGTCTTTCATTTTATCCAATAAAAGCTTAAAATATAATTATTTTAGTTTATTGTCTTCTTCATAATTATGTAAAATGTGAGACGATCAAAGATCCAGTAGGAGATGAAGTACTAGAAGTTCTAAATATGCAAATGAATAGTCAATACTCAAATGATGAATCTGATGAAGAAGACGAATTAGAGTTGATAATAACTGTAGAACCATCAGATGCATGGATGTTATGGAGAGATAATTTAGCTAATATAATGTTTAATTCGTAAATTTAATTGAGCACATTTTTTTCCTTTATATTAATTTCCTTGACAATCTTATTTAAAAAATTAAAATTTTCTTGTAATTGAATAAATAAAGTTGCTTATATATTTTTGCAATTTGTGAACATATATATATTTGTTTTATCTGATCTCATTTTGTAAATTTTTCATAAAAAATATGAACCAAGCAACAGAAATCAATTTTGACCCTAAAAAAAATAAGTGAAAACGGTCAGATGAAGAAGATCAAAGCTTATCAAAGTAATACTTGATTTGGTTCATGATGGGACCTACAAGGTTGATATTAGATTCAAATCAGGATATCTTAGAGTATTAGAAAAGGCACTTGTCCAAAAATTACTAAATCATGGAATAAAATGAAGGCCACATATTGAATCACATATTAAGTCATTTAAGAATCACTTTCACATTATGTGGGATATGTTAAATGGTTTTGGATACGATTCAAATTTAAAGTATGTGGTTGCTGAAAATGAAAAATAGGAAAATTATTTGCAATAAATTTTGTTTTGATCTTATATGAGTTTTTAATTTATTATAATTTAAATTTTCTTATAACGCTTATTTATTATTTGATTGCAAAGTCACAAGGACGCAGGTCAATTCAAAAATAAGTAATGCTCATATTATAATGAATTTTGTACTATTTTCAGGAAAAATCATGCCACAGGAAGTAATGCCTAAGCTGCTGCTGATGTTATTAATGAAGTAGAAGCTGAATCTGCAAATGAAAATGATGCAAATACAGTTGGTTTAGAAGATATTGATTTTGGATCCCCTCTTGTCTCAAGAAATCAAGAAGTATTTGAAGAGAGTTTTATCTATGAGCATAAAAGAAAGAGGTCTTTTAATAACTTAGGAAAATCTATCATTGACGCTGTGACTATGATTACTTCAGATATTAATGAAGCAACCAATCATTTTAGTAGAGCTATTGGGATTAATGCTCTTGAAGATAAAATGAAGCTGAATGGAGAATTATCAAAAATAACTTCATTTAATCAAAGTCAACGTCACTAACTTGGCTTGAAGATTGCTCATGATATAGATGCATTGGATTTTTTCTTTACTCTCCTAGATAATGAGAAAGAAGATTTTGCTAGAAATCTTTTAGATTAAAATTGTCATGAGTTTATAGTTTTAAATTCTCACAATGAATAATGTAATATTAAATTAAAATATTTCTTTAAATTTATGGGTTTTTTTTATAAACTAATAATATTTATTTCTTATGGATTAAGCATATTTAAATTTGTGGGTTTTTTTATAAATTAATAATATTTATTTCTTATGTATTAAGCATATTTAAATTTATGGGTTTTTTTTATAAATTAATAATATTTATTTCTTATGAATTAAGCATATTTTTAACTTAAATTTTATGTTAAATTTGACGATTATCATATTTTTAAAATGTATTGAGTCAAATGTGTGAAAAAATTTTGGTTCCATTCATCTCCATAATTAATCCTATCAAACAAATGAAATAAATTATATCTATTTTTAACAATTTTATTCCTATCATAATATAAATAAAGAGACGAAATCAATCATTTTTTTTTCATTCATTCCACTGTTACAAAACTAATGCATCCTAAGGGTATGTAAATTGAATGGAAAGGAGGAGAGAATCTCTTGATGCTGATCTTCTCTGGCCTCTCCTGCCACACGGGGATTAACTGCATCTGCATAGAGGCCGGGTCACATATAAAAAACAAGGGTGAGCATAGGCCTGGCAACACAGTAGCGAACAGAGCTTAACTAACACCCTCATCTTCTGTTTGGGTACAGGGTTTGACATTAACAATGTTTAAATTAAAACTTTGCAAAATTAATATTACCTACTCTTTTCTCGGTGAATATTGGAGATTATTTGACAATTATATATATACATATATTGGTAAAATCGTAATTGTAAACTGTTTGTGCAATCTATTTTATGATACACGTGCGTATCCTGATGAATATTTTTGACTCCGACACTGATCCGCAGGAGTTCACAAGGCAGTGGATTTGATGGCCAAACCGAAGGTGGTAAATCAGCCACAAACTTGTAGGGCGAATTTGATAAATGGATTTAACCTCGGGGTTATTTCTACATTTATAGGAGTAACAGCCATTACGTAGGGTCAAGTGTGCCTGCAGGGAGTGCCGCCGAGTTGCCCAAAGGGGGGATCCTTCTCCACGGCGGCTTCTGCACTGTGTCTCTCACCCTCTACATTGAATGAATCCTCCCGAAGAATGTTTGCTAATGGTGGACAGCAACGAGAGCCTTAGCTTTTACAGTCCATTATCTGCCCCATTATTAATACCATGGTGTTGATGGGTGCTTGACAACTACCTACGTTTGACGATAATTACGTAGGCGTTGTTGACAATTGTCAGAGTTATACCTATTAAGTTTCGTTTGGCAGAGATTTAAAATTTGATATTAGATAAAATTTAAGAAATTTTGAAGAGGAATAAATGAATGGGTAAGAAGAAGGTTAGTGAGTGTGGATGTGATATTGAGTTGATATAGTATTTTCTATTTTTATTTTTATTTGTATTGAGAGTGGATTGGTATGATACATATGATAGGTGGATACAATGGATAAGAGTGAATTAACGAAGGTAGATATAATTAATAAGAGGTGGATTTGATAAGTTAAAAATAAATTCTTGTTACTATTCATATGTTGTTCATTGATATGTAAGATAAAATTTTCCTTTAAATTCCTATCAAATGAGGCCTTAATTACAAACTATATATATATATATATATCAAAATTCCTCGTTTGAGAGAGGAGACATGACAGATCGAGCTTCTCCACCCGCACGAGCACACGACAAAAATAAAGAAAAGGGGGGCTACTCTATTCAAATAAGTCATGGGTGCTTCCACATTTCATTCGGGGAACAAACAAAGGACTACAGCAGAAACACCTCCTTCACCTTCTCCGTTCCCTTCTCTCTTGGCTACTACAAAGCGCGATCATGCAGTTCTTGTCATCTCGTCAACGCTTTCAAAGGAGCAGGAGAACTCATCCTCTTTCTTGGGCCTTATGCTTCCTCCTCCTCTTCTTCATGTCACTCGGTGAGCTCTCTCTCTCTCTCTCTCTCTCTCTCTCCCGCGCACACACACATCTATCTATCTTATATCTCACAAATCATGTGGCTTGCAAGAGGAAGTTGTGTTTAATCATTGTCTAATACATCCTTTTTTTTTATGTAATTCAGTTCAAATATTTAGGTTCATATCGTTTAATTGTTCAGCACTCACATTCTTTCCCATTGTACTGTGACCTTACGAGTTCGGTTCAAATAACCGCAACGAAGTCGCCAGCTCTCAGATGATGGAACCTTTTTAGTTGGCATTCGTAGCGACGCAATTTTCGTCCCTAATGACCAGTTAGCACCAGAGGCATTAAGCACGCTATTTTCAGGCGTCGTCTCATTAATTAATTAAGTACTTATGGGGGAATTCGAACTCTTAATTAAGGAATTAGGTGTTTAATTTTGGAAGTGAAATTATTTTCTTTCTTTGTTTTTTCTCTTATAATTTTATGATACAATAATTTTTTTTTCTAGATACCTAATTTAATTTCGACTTTCACCCCCAAGAGAGAGAAAAAAAAAGGTGACCAATTCCTCTCGCGACTCTATTTTCTTCTTATTTCTCGTACAGTTCCATTTTCTTTATTCCTCTATCCAAACGGCCCTCGTTAGGCATGACGAATGTGCTAATTAATGTCAGGATCACGTTCGCAAATGGACCAAAAGCCCGATTAAAAGTTCTCTCCACCGAGAAGCTCCCGCTCTCCACTGGTGCTACAGTTGGGCCCGATCGACCTCTTTGAGGCTGATCGGCGCCACCCCCTCCCCGCCTCTACCGATTTTGCTCTCCTCCCTCTCAGAGATTCTCTGATGTCATTGATGGTGACATGCACGGGGATAGGAGGTCGTTCTTGAGGTGCTTCGTCGTATTTTGGTGATGATGCGTGGGGCGTTCGGTGGCCAGCAACATGCGATGATGCGGTGGTGTTTCGTCGAGGTCAATGGTGTGCATGGGGTGCTTCGATGGTCGACGGGGCTTCGCAACTATCATGTCGATGTGTTGTGGTCGGCTTAAGCTTAGATGGCTTCCCTTTTGATCTCAAGAAGGGTTGATTGTTAGCAAGGGCAAGTCTTGGGTGTAGTTGTTTGATTTTGTATTAGTTAATTATTTTTTGTTTGTTTTAGTTATGTTGTTTAGTTTATTTTTCCCTTTAGAGATATTGATGTTCCTCCTTTAAGTTGTTATGAGAAACATCCGAGATTTCATATTTATTATGATCAAGAAGCATCCATGTTGTTTATTTCAGTGTCTAATTTTTACTGAATTTCTTATTAACTCTAATTAGTAAGAATCCCCTGGTAATGTTGTCTTATTTACAAACATGTTACGGTGGTTGAATTTTCAATCACTCTTAAATTTTCATGTTAATGATATTTTTTTTATTTTATTTTAAACTTAAGTTGAAGTTTTGAATCGATCGGGGGAGTCGATATTTCTTGCACAGTTTCTTTATATTATTTGTATGATTTTCAATCCTATTAAATAAAAACTTCCTTTAAAAAAGTAATAATAATAAATAGAGGGAGAATCATGATTAGGTGGCTAACAAATTATAAATGTATGCACCAAAAAAAACCTCTAATTAATTGTCTTATTTAATTAGCTTGACCACTTCAAACTTAATTTCCGCTAGACAGTACTTCTTAACATACACATGGAAATAAATTTTCTATGCAGAATCTGCAGTATCAAACATAACAAGAAAAGAAGTATCGCAGAAAGTGAACCTAGAAGCTGTTCCATTATAGACGGAAATTTACAAATTAATATCAGATAATCAAAGCAAATCAATTTTTAACACTAAAATTAAATCTGGTGTCACAAAAATGTTACCAATTAATCAAAAATCACCTTCACGTGCAAACCCTTATGGTAGTCCTCAAGTTTGAATTATTACTAACCTCTTGGGACATATATATCAAACTAAACAGCATAACCCGTCGTGTCATGGTCCATCTAATCTTTATCACTGATTACGATAGATTAGATTACCATGGAGAGGACCAAATTCGGGCTCCGACCCTACATTATCCACAATTCTTCCAGTTCAGCAAGGGTTCTGGATTGAAGGAAAAAAAACCTAAAAAATAATATTACATTTCAATGCATGTGGAACGTATGTATATCTTAAAAGTGAATTAATTAAGTGGTGTGGAATTAAGGTTGCCGGCGGATGGACGGCGTCTTCGCCGCTCGGATGCCGCACAAGGGCGATAACGTGACTGCGGAGAAGCGGGTGGGGTTCGACTGCTCCAGGGAGGACGTGGTGGTCCACCAGGCGCCGACTCCGCCGCTCCCGAGCGGTATACCGACTTACACGGTGGAGGTCACGAACGTGTGCATGACGGGCTGCACCATCGCCGACATCCACATGAGCTGCGGGTGGTTCAGCTCCGCCCGCCTCATCAACCCGCGCGTCTTCCGCCGCCTCGGCTACGACGACTGCCTCGTCAACGACGGCGGCGGGCTGGAGGCGGGCGATAGCGTCATCTTCCAGTACGCGAATACGTACCTGTATCCGCTCTCCGTTACATCGGTGTCTTGCGACCGGGAGTAGTAAATTAAGGAATCTCATCATCTGCAAGGCACGATTTAATAATAATTAGCATGTCTCGAGGGGTGGCCATTAGGTGTCCGAGTGCTTGGATTTGATGCATGAGTGCTTGCAGTTTTAGCCGCGATGATATATGGTGCATGTGTTCGGAGGTATGTTGTAATATCTTTTGTGACGGATATGGAACGTTGCTTTTATGATCTCCCTTCAGGTGGGACAAAAATTAATATCCTACAGGTCATTTTGACGGAGGAGATAAAATCTAGAGGATATATAAGTGGGTTTTATTTTTCTTTTGGAAAAACTCCTTTATACCGGTAGGTAATATCCTACAGGTTACACCAAATCCTCTTTTACCCAAGTTGGAAACCAGGGAGTACTCTTTTTCTCGCTAGTAACTACGTTTGGGCTTCGTTTGGATGAGTTGAGGCCTAGTTTAAGGAGAACGGACCCTGTTTGGGAGGGTTATCCTGTATTTATGGTGAAGGATAATCCAACCTTTTTTTGTCACATTAATTCATGTTATCCCAAACAGTGTTGTGATAGGGGTTAGAATAACTTATAAGTTAATCTTTATGTAATTTTTTTCTGACATGCTCCTCTATTCTAACGTAAAGAAAATACACCAACTAATTTATATATCATCTTAAAAGTAAATGTATCTTTTCCAACGGTACTCTCCATTTTAATCCCCATATTCGAGTAATAACTCTCCTTTTACCTCACATGTGAACCCTCGTTCTTATCCCCTGTACAATAAATATAAATAAGGATTAACTATTGTTCTCAGGTAAACATAAAGAGAAATTATTCCATGTTACAAAGAAGCTGCTCCGAGTTGACTAAACCTTACCATAGACTGATCCTTTTTAGGAGATGTTAGCTTTACCTCCTAGGAGGTGTTACGTCAGAAAGCAAATGGTTTGATGGTAGGACAGATTTATAGGATCCGATGTGACACATAGGTTGGTACTACCCATTGTAAAAAAACTTATTTTATATTTAAAGTTAGTTGATTTTTTGTTAGTATTACGTTATAAGTGGCATAAGTGATAGTTGAATGTGATAAGTGTTGTAACTAAGAATAGGAGAATAGCTTCATGGATCACGTTTATTCTACTTACATTGTTCATCTATACTATCTAAGTCGTCCTAAACCTCATCCATTATAAGAAGGGCATTTAAGTGTAGCAAGGTGAATCTAGGAAGTATTTCTAGAGTAGTATTTGATTGAAATGGGTACGCATTCTTGTCTCAGTTACATTAGAAAGTAGGCTTATATTGGACTTGCAGGACGAAAGCTTTTGGGTTCTCTCTGTTACTTGGGTTCTTCTCGTACCCTCCCCTGGTACTCTTCGTAGCTAGTTGGAATGGATTGTTTCTGGATAAATGGTGCCAAGGCTGGTAGTTCTATCTAGGATAATTAATGCCCTCGAAGATAAAATTTAAGAAAAACAGGTCACTTTTGCTGCTAATTACTCTAAGCATGCATATGGCATGTTGTATTTTAAAGAGAGAGCATTAAAGGAAGGTATCCCCCTTAAAAGTTGGAATGACGGTGGAAAATATCTGACTTGCAATTGCTCTAAGATGCATGTTTATTCAAAACTAGGAATAAATGAACATGTATTTTGCTCTAAATTTAAGTTTTCTCAAACTCAAGTATAAGTAAGGGATGAGTTATTTTATATCCTAATCTCTTGGAACCCTCCCTCTGCATCCCACACTCTTTCCACATTTGCTCACCTCTTTCCCCTTGCCCTCAAAAAGAAAGAAAAAAAATCACTAACTAACATAACCACCAATTTAAAGCTACAATTGTCTTTTGAGAACTTTTTCCTCATTTCATCCCTCATTTCTAACTAAGCATCCTAAGTTTCCATCCTCGACTTATTCTCACCTTATCCCCTATTCACATAAACACTCCCACAATATTATCTTAGATTACAGGTAAACACAAATGTAGGATATCTCATGTTTGCAAATTTTTAAACTATAAAATATGTCCTCCAACATAGACTAACCCTAAGTGTCAATACCCAATAAAAGCAACATTCAGGAGCCTAAATACATGCACGGACGTACCTACGTGATGAAGAACAAGCCCCTCTAATAACTTTATTCAGTCTTTGTGGTTTAACCTAATTCGATCTTCTAACTTATTCAATCGACGTGAAATAAAAATGCACGTTATCATGCCATCTCTACCTCGTATTTACATACTTACTTATCGAATTGAAACACTATTTCTTTTCTCAACTAATGGAAAAACGAACGTAGGATGGCCACTTCCTTATAAAGAACTTCATTATCACGTCATCACTACCTCTTGTCTACATGAATTGCTTGTCGAATTGAAACACTATTTCTTTTCTCAACTAATGGGAAAACAAACGTAGGATGGCCACTTCGTTGGAATGAACTTTATTATTATGTCATCACTACCTATTATTTACATGCTTGCTTATCAAATCAAAGCACCATTTCTGTTCTCAACTAATTCTAAGAAAACAAATGTAGGATGGACCACTTTCTTGTTCTTCTCTTCAGGTACTCACCATGTCATCACTTCTTTGTTCTTCCCTCAGCTAATTCTTGACAGCAATTAATTCAGATTTGCATCGGAAATAACGTGCTCGTGATTAAATGGTGATCTGCCAACCAAACAACGCCATCCGATGTATATGCATTTTATTATATTAATCTCAATTTGAAATCTTATGTTCTAATTTATTGGGAAAGTTAAGAAATTGATGTTAAAAAATATAAAATTAATATTAATTTATAATTATATTTACTTATAGAATAGTGTTAATATTAATTTGTATTTACTTGAATTGGTATTAAGTTGTAGTATTAACCTTTATGACATTTACTTAATAGTAGTATTAAGTATATAAAATATAAGGGATGTCAGATATACAAGTAATGTATAATTTTAACACGAGTTTGACTAACACCAATTGAAATTAGTGCTAGACAAACCCGTGTTAAAGTGGGTAAATCCATGTTAACAAATTTAGGGTTAAGTAGTCAAGTAAACGGGAATTAATCCCCTTTTGAGGGGGGTTAATGAAATGACCTTTCTCAAGAGTCGTTCGGAAATTTCCTAGAATTGTGAGGGTGTTACTGCAATTGTAAACCCCTTGGATTTCTAATTTGTGGGCTCTACGGGAATAGGAGGCTTCTGCGAGGTTATCTTTGCAAAAACCCCCATGTCATATCCCTACACCACCATGCCCATACCTCCCACCATACCCCCCATACCCATACCTCCAACCATACCCCCCCATGCCCCATACCTCCCACCATACTCCCCCACCTTACCCATTCCCATCCCTCACCCATCCATAAAGCCCCCCCTCCTCCATTTCTCTCCACCACCGCAATCGAGTGAGGGAGGAGAGGAAGGACAGGGAGGGGGAGGAGCTTGAGAGGGAGGAGAGCGAGGGCAAGGGAGAGAGAAATAGAGTGGGCAAAGAGGGCGGTAGGAGGTTCGCAACGCAGAAGTTGCTGCTGCGGGGTGCAACAGCATATAGAGGAAAGAAGCCCGCGAAGGGTTCTGCGAAGGCATTTTTCCGCAGAATTAGACGTCTGTGGAGTTCGACAGATGCCTGGTAAGACGTCCGGAGGTCATACTAGACATCTGATGGCGCGCAGTTTTCAATTAATTTTTCCCTACCGAGTTCTGATCATGCATGCGTATGTCAGAGGTTTGGAAGGCGCGCTGGCACGAGGATCGAGGTGGTTTTAGACGTTTGAGAGTGTTGTCAGACATCTGAAGACCCCCTCAGACGTCTAGAACTCCTTGCAAGGTGAAATGACCCGCTACCTTTTTGAGTTGTTTAAGACGTCTGGATTAGCTGTCAGACATCTGTCCAGGGGTCTGGACAGAGTGTTGGACGTCTAAAAGTAGAAAATCGTACCTTCTTTTTTTTCTGCGCACGCGCTGCATGCGTATTTTCCTCTCTCCTCACCCCAAACTTGTAAGGACTCGTTACTTTTTAACCTTTTAAGACGTCTGGAGTCTCAGTCAGACGTCTGGACCCATTCCCGGACGATTGAAAGTGGAATTTTTGTACTGTGCATTGCGCTCTGCACGCGAGCAGTGCACAGAACCGCTTCTTTCTCTCTCTCTCCTCCTCACCTCCCCTAAACCCCTCACCCTCTTATATAAACCCCCCCTCCTATCTCCTCTCCACTCCACACACCAGCCACCACCACCTTCAGTGCTTGTGCGGGAGCAGCAAGAGGGGGCGAGCAAGGGAGAGCGAGAGGGAGGAAGGAGAGTGCAGGCAGAGGAGGAGGTCCAAGGTCAGAGGAGCTTCAGTGGAAGCTTGGCGGAGCTCGCACGGCCACCGGTGGGTGCACGTAGAAGGAGGAGAGGGCTCGGGGAGGTGGCCACCCGTCCCTCTACAGCGACTAGAGCTATTGCGGCGCGATGCGAGTGAGCGGAGCGAGCTACGGGGAGTTGCTGATATTGGGATTTTTCCAGTATCAGATGTTTATAGAGTCAACCAGACGACTGTGGCTGCAGTTGGATGTCTGGGTCTGAGACCAGACGTCTGAAAGCACTTATATCGCAAGGTACGTTCTTTTCCGCGGTTATAGACATGAAGGCCTCACCACAGAAGCTGGTCGAGCTTGATTTTGGACCTGCGGTTTCGTACATAGGAAAAGGCCCTTGGGAAGGAGCGCGGAACTCTCTTCCATGCATTTTTGGGCGTCTGATTACATCACCAGACATCCAAAGGTGCGTCCAGACGACTAGAGGCATTGTCCGACGTCTGGAACTACCTTCAGACGATCGTAGAGAAGGTCTAGACATCTGAGGATACCGTAGGAACATAAGGTAAGATCTAACGTCTTTTAAGACGTCTGGGATTATTCCCAGACGTTTGATTTTAAACAATAGGCACGTTTTTTACTTGTTTAGGGTTCGATTGGAGTCCGTTTTACGCAAACGAAATACATGTGCTTTCCTTTCGAGTTCCTCTACCTACTCGAGTCTGTTATACACTGTTCCGAACTCTCCTTTTGTGATGTATTCCTTGGTATAGGGTTTCAGCCTGCTGCGCGTTTGGGGGTCACAGACACGTCTGGGTCAGCGGTTCAAGTCCCCATTATTCCTGAGTTTATTGGTAGAGTGGTTTAATTCCGTTAATCAAATATTGAATAAGAATGTGCTTGTGGAAATAGCCGAATGGAACCCTAGGATGTAGCATGAACGCTAGGGTAGAGAAATGAATGAATCGTTTATATTGTATGGTGTACCTGCATGCATGATTGAGATAAACTACTAGAAATTGCCTGTAATATAATTGTGACTTGCCTGTTAGAATATGAGCTGCCTGTATTTAATAAACCATTATCTGTGAAATCACCGGTTGCATGTATTAAGAATTGAATTATGGAAACATGAGTTGCCTGTATATGGATGAGAAATGAATTATAAAACCTGAGATCTAGATCTGGATAATGAGGTGAATACAAGCATGAGCCCTACGAGAAATTAGGAGTAGAACTCCTGTGGATAGACAAAAATCTGGAAGGTAGACGGGAAGTGTGCTGGCCCTTGAGTACGTGGTTGATAACACTGCATATGGGGGTGATAATTCTGTTAAATAGGGCCCATCTTAAGAATAAAAGGCACAACATAAGTAGAATGAGAGAATTGCATGCATCATAGACCAAGATTGCCTACAAATCTGTATTAATGGCCATTTGTGCAAGCACTTGTCAAAGCAGGCCTCAGATGAGCAATCGGACCGCACGGATGGATTCAGAACAACGAACGGAGTCCAACGAACTCAAAATCGGCCAAATTCGACACCATGAGCTCCAACAATGAGCCCAAGAAGTTCTGACCATTGATCTAATGATCAACGGCCCTCGTTGCGCCACGTGGCACCCGCTCACTGCGCGTCGCTTCCATCTTCAGCTGGAGATCGAATCTCGGCCGTCGATCTTCGATCGGACGGCCGAGAACTGCATGCACGCCCGCGATCGCCGCGACAAAGCAGCGGGTGTGGCGCAGCAGTTAACGTGCACGCCTGCACGCACACGACGCGGGTTTGAGCCACGTGGTGCCGGAAATCGAAGACGGCGAGGCCCGTGGCAAAATTGGGCCGCCTGATCAGCAGCGGGAGGCCGAGATAGCGCCACGCGGCGCCCCTCAGGCAGTGAGCTCCCACGCGCGCGTGCACGCCGGGAGACGACGCCCGTGCGCACGCTTGCCCGAGCGAGGATTTCAGCCGTCCGATCTATGATGGGACGGTTCTCATGCAGCGGCCACGGATCGAGCGCGAGGAAGAATGGTGTGGGCTAGCGACCGGCGGGCTGGGGGCTTCACCGACGCTTTTGGAAGGGTTTTAGCGACGTCCCGGACATCGCTAAAATCCCTTCTTTTTTTAGAAAGCCCTTCTCCCTATGTAAACCCCCTCCAACCACTCATTCAAGGCATTCACTTCCCTTGCAACTACTCTATCCCTCTCTTAGCTAGCTTTAGGCCCTCTTATAATCGCCGGAGACGACGAGCCGCCAACGGAGACTTCTCCACCATCGTGGTTGCCTCGCTGCTCTCCCCCTCTCTCTCTCTCTTCCTCTCTTTTAAGCTTTCCTTTACTTATGTTTAAGCATGTATCTAATGTTGTAATGTGTGAACTAAAGCTGCATGATTAATGAAGTTACTTTCTATTTAGTTGTTTACTTTATTTCTTGTTCAAGTTGCATGTTAAAGAAAGAAACGACTCTAACTCTAATCTCTCTCTATCTCTATCTCTCTTGCTTTTCAACCGCACCTTTTGCAAGCAAAACTCCACGATTTCCGTGACAACAAGTGATAAGCAAAATCCGATTTTCACGCCTCCCTGAGACCGACACTCGGACTCACCTCCGTTTCTTTACTTTAAAATCGACGTTGCAAGTGTGACTATAACGAAACTTCTTAATACACACGCACGAGCGCACGCCAGTGGTACCAAGGAGAGCAACTATCCCCTTTTGTGTAGAGTAGAGCTAGCCTCCCTTCGGTTGAGACACGGGGTTAGGATTAGCCACTCTACACCGAATCCTTTTGGCCCTTGCGTACATGGTACCGAGGCGAGCTACTAGTGTAGGGAGGGAGCTAGTCACCCCACGCGGTCCGGAGTTCAGCTAGCCACCCTACACCGACTTGTTAGCCCCTCTGGGCAAACCAAGGTAGTCAGACAAGGGTACATGGACTGTGGAGGGACGAGACCCCTGCTTTGAGAGCGTAAGGCCTTATACTGTTCCGTGTTGTACTTTAAGCGTACCTGCTAGTGGAAATGACTGACCACTTGTCAGTGCAAGGTAGCTACCCGTGCGCTTATCACGCGTGCTGTAGTCACCGCTGCATCTTGAAAGTGACCTCAAGGTGGTTGATTGGGCGTAGGACTACCACGGGGGGCTCTCCCGACCAGGAGAGCACCACGTATACCTTCTACTCTACGGAAAAGACTGCAATCAAGATTGTTCGCACGAAGAACATGCAAGATCAAGAAATATCTGGATACTTTGAGAAATGGGTAACACTGGAACATATAAAACTGATAAATGAAAATGATAATTAAACCTGTTATTTTTACTGTTCTCTACTTAGATAATATAGATACCACTCTACTCAGCGTTCGCTGACTCTGTCCTTTCATAACACTGTTTAGGACCAGGAGTTGAGAAGCCCGAGTTTCCGGCTGCGGAGGGTGCTGGGCCCAGTCGAGTCCAGTCGTAGTTTTTTTCAGCACTTCCTTTTCTTTTCTCTACTGTTGTAGTAAGTAATGGACTTTTAGTTACTGTTCTGCTACTACTGCTTACTTTCCGCTTTCCGTTGTTATTGTTGTTGTGATGGTATGTACTGAAACAGCAGATCTATTTTCCATTTACTACTTTGTACATTTCTTCTGCTTAGTTATATTGCATACGTGAATGTGGTTTACTTTCCTGCTTTTGGTTATTTCTTGAAGAACGACTACGTCTTGGGATTAGTCGAGGCAAGCCGGTTTCGGGTCCTGTAGGGATCCGGGAATCGGGTCATAACAAAACCCTAACCCTTCATCTATTTAAATGCCCTTTTCCCCCCTACGCCACTCTCTCCATCCCAACCGATCACCACCTTTCTCCTTTCCTCAAACCGGGCACCACCTTCCTCCCTTACCTTCCAACGCAGCGAGAGGAGAGGAAGAAGAGAGAGAAACAAGACGCGGAGGAGGAGGAGAGGAGAGCTCGAAAGGAGGAGCTCGCGGAGGTATGCTTTGTGGCCTCCTGAAGCTACCGGCATAGCAGCTGCGGGCGGCGTGGAGGGGTTTCGCGTGGAGGAGAGGCTCGCAGAGGTTTTGCATACTGGATATTTTCCAGTATTAGATGTCTGGAGCACATCCCAGACGTTTGGAATAGCAGAAGGACGTCCGGAGCTGAGGCTAAACGTCTGAAAGCATGCTCTGTGCTAAGTGTTATGACCCGGTTCCCGAATCCCTACGAGATACGAGAATCGGACCGACTCGACTGATTCCAAGACCCAGTCGTCCAACAAAAAGGTAACCAAAAGAGCAGTAAAATAAATCACATTCACCATGCATATAATTAGCAGTAACAAAATATAGCAGTAAAGAAAAGAACTACTACAGTATACGCCACCACAACAGTAAGAAATAAACATGTACATAAATACGATACTTACAACAAAAGAGTACAGGGGTAACAGGAACTACTCACTACAACAGAAGGAAAAGTACAGTGGGTACTACACAAGTAACACTACTGGGCTCTACTAGGCCCAGCACCCTCTGCAGCCGCCGGCTCTGGTTGCTCAACACCTGGTCCTGAAAAGGTGACAAAGGTGACACGTCAGTGGAACGCTGAGTAGAGTGACAACTAAAAGCTAAGAAACAGTAAGGTGGACAGTAGCTGTTATATTTTTAATTTCTTTCTTTATATTTTCGTTTACTCATTATTGAATTATCCCTCAGATTCTTCTCTTGATCTTGAATGCTCCTCGTGGGAACGATCTTGATTGCAGTCTTTTTCGAAAAGTAGAAGTAACACGTGGTGCTCTCCTGGCCGGGAGAGTCCCTCGTGGTGATCCTACCCTCATTCAACCACCCCAAGGTCACTGACAGACGTAACGGTAACTACGACACGTGCGATAAACGCACGGGTAGCTACCCCGCACTAGCACGCAGTCAATCGTTTCCGTTAACAGGTGTGCCCAAAGCACAGCACGGAACCAGTATAGGGCAGAGCCCTCTCAGTAACAGGGGTCCAACCCCTCCCTAGTAACCAACAGGGGTCTTGCCCCTCCACAGTCCGCGCACCCTTGCCTGACTACCTTGGTTTGCCCTAGCGGGTCTAACAAGTCGGTGTAGGAGGGTTAGCAGAACCTCGAAGCCTGTGGGGTAGCTAGTGCTCTCCCTACACTAGTAGCTCTCCTCAGTACTGTGTACACGAGGGCCAGAAGTGGGTACAAAGTGGCCATACCTAACCCCGGGTCCCTGGGGCGGCTAGCTCCGCTCTGCACTAAACAGGGGGACAGTTGCTCTCCTTGGTACTTCGTACTCAAGGGCCAGCTCACTTCCCCAATTCTATTCCATTCACTTTTTAGGAGTTCTACTCCTAATTCCTCGAAGGGTTCATGCTCTTTTAACTCAGCCAATTTAGGTTTCACCATTTCAGCTTTGTATTCATATAACCCATGTTCTTAACCGTAATTATTCATTCATAAACAGGCAGCTGTTAACCAATTACAGGCAGCTGTTAACCAATTACAGGCAGTTATCGTTTCCTTTCTACTTTTCCAAAACTACAATGTATATGCATTCAAGCTAGTTTTCCAATCCTAGGATTCATGCCATACCCTAGGATCTATCATTCAATCTAGTTTTCCAGTCCTAGGATTCATGCAATATCCTAGAATCTATCATTCAATCTAGTTTTTCAATCCTAGGGTTCATGCAATACCCTAAACTCTATTAATTATTTCACAATTGCATAATTTTTGATAAATAATTGAAAGGGTCACTCTACCCGCAAAATCGGGAGTACTGGGGGAGTAATCGGCAAGCCCGCGCACCTCCGCAACCCCAGAGCCACAACGGAACGGGGTCCTAACACAAGGATCAAATACAAGGAGCTACTCAGAACAGCATACAATTACTGTAAATAGGTAGAGGAACTAAATCTGAGAAGACCGAGACTTGAAACACGGAAAATGAACTCCGAACGGACCCTAAACGGGTCAAAAATGACAAGTCTGCCCAAAATCAGACGTCTGGAACTTCTTCCAGACGTCTTAAATGATTGCTCAGGTCATACCTTGATCTGCGCAGTCCTTCAGACTTCTAGAAGCCCGCTGAACCGTCTGGACTTAGTTTCCAGACGTCCGAGTGTCACTCCGGACGTCTGGAGACCCTCTCCATCGTCTGGTGCTGTGCCTGGATGTCCGATCTGCGTGGGATGGTGTGCCCATGTGCCTTCCCGAACAAGTCCTTCACACACATGCGCCTGTTCTCAACACGAAGGGATGCAGAAGACTTCGACGGAACAACTGCATGGTCGTACACGCGAAAGAAGAAGAAGGTAAAAATAACGTACCTTTCAAACGTCTGGACCTTCCTCCAGACGTCTCCTGCGTCGTCTGGACATAAGTCCAGACGTCTGATTCTGGGAAATTTTCCCAGAATCAGGACCTCCTCACCCTCAGCCCGCAGCGCACGGCCGTTGGGCCTTAAGTATATCAATTTTCAAGGTTTGATCCCCAAATTTGAGCTCTATTTGGCCCTCCTCACAGCTAATGTTGGCTCGAGCAGTAGCCAAGAAAGGTCTCCCTAAAATGATTGGTGTTTCCCTAGGGTTCTCAGGTGCGTCCATATCCAAGACTATGAAGTCCACAGGGAAATAGAAATCCCGCACTCTTATAATAACATCCTTGAGAATCCCTTTTGGTGACTTTATAGATCGATCTGCTAATTGTAATGTCACCTCGGTTGGTTTTAGCTCCAATTCTTCTAGATGGTCAAGTAAGGATGTGGGTATCAGATTTATGGATGCACCCAAGTCTAGCAAAGCTCTATCAAATTGGGTATCACCTATCTTGCAGGAAATCAGGGGAGTACCAGGATCTTTTGCCTTGGGTGGGAGTCTACTTAGGATAACAGAGCTGGCTTGCTCTGACAGAACAATTGGACTCCCACCCTTGGTTCGCGGCTTACGCTGGGGTGTACACAGATTCTTTAAAAATCGTGCGTAAGCCGGTACGTGGCGGATTGCATCCATCAAGGGGATGTTTATGTGAACCTGCTCAAAGAGCTTGACCAGGTCCTCCTCAGGTGCCACGGGCTTGGTGGTCTTCTTTCCCTTGGTCAAGGCCTCGGGAAACGGAATCTTGGTTGGTTCTTCTAGGATAGGTCCAGGTCTTGGATCTGGGATAGGGGTAGGAACGTCCTGGATTACTGTCCTAGGCTTGGGATCACTACCAGGCTTGGAGTGGTTTGGATGAGGTGGGTCTTGGGTTTCCTTACCACTACGGGTTGTTACAGAATTAAGTCCTGCCTGGATTTGGTTGGGATTGGGTAGGATAGGTTGCTGCTGGTAACCTGCAAAAGAAGTGGAGGCCTCTATCCCGTCGGGTGAAGGAACAGTGAGGGCCTGATAAATCATATGGGCATGGCTCGGGTTTGGGTTCATAACGCGCCGCTGGGTTGCCACGTTATTTGGGTTAGAAGATGTTGGGAAGGAAGCGTGCCTGGCTGGCGAGAGTTTGCCAACTGAGCCAATTGGTTTCGGACCTCTGTAAGTTCGTCCTTGTGCTGTTTTTGAATAACCGCATTTGTTCTTTGAATGTCAGCCAGAGTCTGAAGGATAAGTGACATTTGATCTTGATTTGGCCCTGATGGATAAGTAGGGTTGGGCCGAGGCTGAGGCGACTGGTAAGGACGAGGGGGTTGTGGGCGAGGCTGAAAGGGTGGTCTTTGGGTGTGGGAATTTCCCACCCACTGAAAGTTGGGATGGTTTCGCCATTCAAGGTTATAGGTGTTGGAGAACGGGTCATTCTGGATGGCGTTGAGGTCCTCACAGGTCTGAGGAACCTCCAGAGAGTCAGAGAAAGAAGGGATGGAATTCCCTGGGCTAGTGTAGAAAGAATCGGAAGGACCTCCGGTCAAAGATTCGGATGATGGATCCATCCTAGGAGAAGATCGATGGAGAATGTTTTGCACAGTTTCCCTTGTGGAAGGAGGCCGTGCAAAGGGGTTATGCGCAGAGGTGGCTCGCTGCAGGTGCTGAGTCAGCTCATCCACCTTCTTTTCAATAATCGAGACCTTGTCCAATCGACAGGCCATTAATTCCAGGTCGACTGATGTGGACAGGCCCTGCGTCTCATGTGATCCCCTAAGATTCGTCGATGCGCGGGTTTTCGTCCTGTCAAATAATCCCATGGAGTCATTGTTGATGGAGTTCTCGCACATGTTTTCGAGAATCTCCTACACGGTGTCCTCATGTTGACCCATGATATTTCCTCCGCAGGTTGCATTGACGAAAAGTCGGATATCCTCACGGAGTCCCTGGTAAAAAGATTGGACATGTTCCAATTTAGGAACTCTGTGATGGGGGCACTTTCTCATGAGATCCTGAAAACGATCCCATGCCTCATGGAGAGGTTCCCCTGTTTGTTGAGTGAAGTGCGTAATCTGATGGCGCAAGGCGTTGGTCCGACCAACGGGGAAGAACTTTTTCAAAAACTCGGACTGAAGCTCTTCCCAAGTGTTGATCGGCTGGGTCTGAGTTTGATACCAATGAGCGGCCTTGTCCACAAGAGAAAAGGAGAACATCTTCATGAGCAGAATATCCCGATTTTGCGCATCTGACCCAAAAGTTTGGGCCAGATGCTTTAGCTGCTTGATGTGCTGGAAGGGATCTTCGGAATTAAGCCCATGGAATTTAGGTATAGCATGAATCATGTTGGGCTTTAATTCAGAATCAAGTCCTCCAGTCGGGATTCTGACTCGAGGCTCGATGGCCACCGCAGCAGGATTATAATGGTCCTGCATCATAGGACGCTGCGGTGGGTGCACAAAGTTTTGGAAGAGGTCGTTGAGTCGCTGGAGCTGGTGCTCCAGATTGTTTTCTTCCTCAACAGGCTGAGCCATGATGGGGGAAGAAGAAGAGTTTGATTCAGAATCAGATGAGAGAATGATGGGGTAGGGTTGCTGTTCAAACACGGGCGTCGAGGCTTGGCCTTGACGAGAGTGAATTCCTAAAGGAGATCTTAAGGGTGGTCTTAAGGATCTCCTACCATTCATGCACTGTTGGAATAGAGGAGTTTAGAAGGTGCTGGACCCAATCAAGACACCCAAAAAATGCGTTGGGTGATTATAGAGGTGCGGGGCAGATGGACCAATTGATCAGAAAGATCGTCCACCTGAGAATTACCTGGGCAGCCAGAGAGGGTGAGTCCCGCGAAGACCCCTACACGGTAGAGCGTCCCCACGGGTTACAGGGTTTCCCCTACCCGACCTCTTTTGTCATTGCAGTTCCAGGTAGACCAGAATGGGGATCTTGACCTCTTAAGTCTACCTCTTTTACTTTAAGATCAAGGTGCTTAAGGTTTCACTTGCACTCTTAGGTGTTTTTGTGAACAAGGTGGCCTAATTTGAAGGTTGGTTGACCCTAGGGGTCAACTTCACCCAATGGTTCCCTTGAGAATATAGGCCTTGTTTTTTTTTTTAGGGTTCAAGTGTTTAGAGAGAGCCAATTGTTTAGGATTTTTCTTATTAATTATTTTCAATCAATGGCTTGGGTACACCTCTTTTGGATTTCCTCAATTCTTGATTAAGGGGTGTGTCTCTGAAATCCTAATGTTTGACCTTACGTCAGCTCTACTTGGTCCATTTAGCTCCTTGTTTGGGTAATTAGGGCTCAGGCAAGGAGGTGTTAGCCATTAATTACCCTTAAAATTGTGTGCAGGAATAGTGGTTCTAAGAACATGCAGCTATTATTATGTATGAAAGACATGTTATACCTATTTTTTCTTTGTTTTTCCTCTTTCAAATTTTAGGGTGTAATAGGAAGTTACCTGTCCTTGGAGTGGTTGTGGTGCGGCTGCGTCTTTCTTTCTTCCTGTACCTGCACCAAAGAGAGTTTATTAGGAACTTATGAATAGAACTTTTATAACTTCTAGAATAGCCGTTGCTCCCCGGCAACGGTGCCAAAAACTGGCTGCTACTCTCGTCTACAGTTCTAATATTTCTAATATTTCGTCGTAGTATAGTGTAGAGGAGCGGTTACCAGCTTAATACAATTTGTTACTCGGAAATAAAAGCTTTCCCGAGGTCGAACTCAGGGAGCAAACTGTATTCTAGAAGTACAATGTTTCTATTACAAAAATGAGAGAGAGAGAGAGAGAGATTTGTCTTGTTGGCTTTTTCTTCTTCTCTTCTTTTTCTTGTCTTTGTCCTCTTCTTTTTCTTCCTCTTCTGTTCTTTTGTTCTTCTTCTTTCTTTTGCTTCCAAGCTTTTCTTCTTTCTCTTCGTGTTCTGCTTCTCTCTTCTTTCTCCTCCAGCTCTTTATCTTCTTCTTTCTTTCTTCTCTGCGGTGCTTGCTCTTCTGTCCTTCTTCTTTCTCTTCTCTGCAGAGCGTCGTCGGATTTTTCAATCAGACGACTTAAGTAGCCTCTGCTACAGTGCGTCCTCCTTTCTTCTTTCTTTCTCTTCTTTCTCTGCTTTTGCTTGCACACTCACAGATTGGTCAGAGGGCAAAACCTAATCCTACCCTCCCCCGCGTCTCTCTCTCTCAGATTTTGCTCGTAAGATAGCTCTCCCAGAGCTGTCGGGTATTTGGGTACGGGTCGCGCCCGGGTCCAGGCCCACCGGCGTGCGGTGGTGGGCGAGGAGTGCAGGTCGGGTAAGCGGGTCGGTCCAGGTCCGCGGGGGGTGGTCGCGGACGAGGTCGGGTAAGCGGGTGAGAGGGACCTCACCCCGTGTGCTGAGGCGATAAGCCTATAGCACTTTTTGCATTTATGCAGGTGCGCGGCCTTCAGAACTACCGAGGTGGGACTAAAAGTCCCACCCCAATTTGGCGCCTGCAGCTGAGAAAGCTGCAGGCAATCGTGGCTGTGTGCGGGGCTTTCACCCCAGCTGCAGACCTGGGCAGGTGCGTGAGGGCGAGGCGCGCGTCCTGGAGCGCAAGCCTGGACGAAGCGACGCTGCAGCCGCAGGCAGAAGAAGCTCCACCTGTTCAGCAATGGCGGCGGAGGACGGGTGACTTGTTCATAGAAATACGGCCCTTCGGCCTAATCAGACAAGCGGGGGACCTTCGCCGTGGCACGGCGAAGGTGGTGCGGGGTCTGGCAGGTCATGGGGCGGCGTGCAGGGGCTGCCCTAGGTCGAACTATGGTTGGGGAAATGGGTTTGTTCGGGGGGTCTTCAGGTGGAGAATGGCAGGAAATGAAGGGACGAAAATGGTTTAGCGTGATGAGGGGGAGGTTTTGGGTCGATCGGCGAGTCGCCGGAGGTTGGCCGGAGATGGAGAAGGTGAGGGTGATCAGGCGCGGTCGAAGGGTGGTTGAGCAAATTGAAGTAGGGAAAAGAAAGAACTGTACCTACTTGGAGGGACGAGAGGGGGACGGAGCAGGGCGGTAGTCGTTTCGACTGTCGTTGGAGAAGAAGGTGCCCAGAGAGAGGGGGCGGCCGTGAGGAGGGAGCGGGAGAGCGCGCGATGGGTACGGCGCGACGTGGGAAGAGCGGGAGAAGGCGGCTCTGCTGCTGGTATTACGGCAGAGCGACGAGGAGGAGGAGGAAGAACTGCAGGAGCTGGAGGGCTTCTGCCGGAGTGGGAAGAGAGGAAGGAGGGGGGTGTTTCTCCGTCAGAACCGAGCTGCTGAGTGCGGCAGACGGAGACGGCTTTTATAGAGGTGAGATCAGAGAGGAGGGCGGAGGGAGGCGACGTGCCTCCCTCGCCGGAGGACGCCGGAGATGGAGACCCATACCTTCTGTGCATTCGCACGGGAGGTATGGGCAGCCGCAGAGACCATGGAGGTGTCCCTGCGACAACAGACGTCGCAGGGAACCCCCGGTTATCTTGGCAGAGGGTCTCCCTCACCCTGCGCGGCGCCATGCTCCGCGCAAAGTTGCCGGAGTATGGCGCTGCTCAAGGTTTTGCAGGGAGGACCCAAATGCAAAGAATGAAGAAGACTTAGGGGCCAAAATGCGAGGGTTTCAAAAGTTGAGGGTCAAAAAGTAATGGATGAGGATCAAAATGTAAAGTTGGTCAAGAAGGTCTCTTCTTAGGCTCAAGTTTTTATACATGACTAACTAGGACCTAAGGATTATAATGGTGAAGTTTATTTCTAGATTAGACCTTGTTTGACTGGTCAATTTACGTAAAAACCAAAATTAAGTCATTAATTGGGCCTGGTTCTCAATGTAGGTCAAAATGGGTTCCTAAGATCAAATTGAAGGTTCTAAACCCTAGAGATTATTTTTCTATGAATTTTAGAGCATTTATTCAATTTTTTATTTGCCTCGAAACTCGTGAATTGAAGTGGGTTTGTTCTTAGGGTTACAGGATGTCATTTAATTCCTTAGAGTTGCTGTAGCCCTTATTGGATCAATTCATCCCACTTTTCTTCTTAGTAGGTTGGTTTTACCTTAGTTTGGACCCTGAGTTACCCTATTTTCAGATTGAGTTGGTGAAATTGCATTTTTACCCCTTAGTTCTTATTTTCTTCACAAACTCAGAATCTCTCTGAGTTAAGCCTTTCTATAGTTATGTAGGAGCTTTTTCTTGCAAATCTGGGTTAGATGGTGCTAGTTTAGGGTTTATGACGAAGTTCTCATCAACATCCTTCCGGGTCAACTGTGTCATAGGACGTTCAATCTGTGAAAAGCCCCTGATAAACCACCTGTAGTAGCCTGCCAGTCCCAAGAAACTACGAATCTCAGTAACCGTGCGCGTCTCTCCCACCTAAGCACTACCTCGACCTTGGCTGAGTCCACAGCCAAGCCATCCCCAGAGATCACATGACCTAAGAAGGTCACCTCCCTCAACCAGAACTCACACTTGCTATATTTGGCGTACAGCGTACGCCGTCTCAGTGTGTCCAGAACCATCCGCAAGTGCTGTTCATGCTGCGTCTGATCTCGAGAATAGATGAGAACATCATCAATAAATACCACCACCAACTGGTCCAAGTACGGATTAAACACTCGGTTCATCAAGTCCATGAAGGCAGCGGAGGCATTGGTCAGCCCAAACGGCATGACCAGAAACTCGTAGTGCCCGTACCAGGTGCGGTAAGCTGTCTTGGAGACGTCTGTCTCCTTGATCCTCAACTGGTGGTATCCAAACCTCAAGTCGATCTTGGAGAATACCGTGGCACCTCGCAGCTGGTCAAACAAGTCATCGATCCTCGGCAGCGGATATTTGTTCTTGATGGTGACCCTATTCAGCTGTCGGTAGTCCACATAAAGGTGTAGGGTACCATCCTTCTTCTTTACAAATAGTACCGGGGCTCCTCAGGGAGACGCGCTGGGCCTCACAAAGCCCTTCTCCAAAAGATCCTGCATCTGAGACTTGAGCTCTCACAGCTCAAGTGGTGCCATCCTGTACGGTGCTGTGGAGATGGGGCTGGTCCCTGGTACTAGTGAGATCTCAAACTCGACCTCACGCTCGGGTGGTATTCCTGGCAACTCGTCTGGGAACACATCGGGGTACTCTTTGACCACCGAGATACTCTAGAAGTCGGCCACAGGGCTGGGCTCTGCCACCACACAAGCTAGGAAGCCTTCACACCCTTGGCTCAAAAGTCTCATCGCCCGAAGTGTAGAAATGCACCTGAAGCCTCCGTCCACTGGCTGCCCGTGGAACTTGAAAGAAGGCAACTCCGGTATGGAGAAGACGATCTTTCTCTCAAAACAGTCCACCAAGGCGTGATAAGAGGACAGCCAGTCCATCCCCAGAATTACGCCAAAGTCCTCCATCTGTATCATAATCAGGTCAGCGGGAAGGCTGTGTCCCCCAACATTGACCTCGCAGCCCGTGTATACCTCCTCAACTACAAACAACTGACCACTCAGACCTCTGATCACGAACGGATCCTTTAACAGCATACAATTCTGCCCCAAACTAACTGCGAAACTGGCGGTGACAAACAAGTGCGTAGCGCCGGAATCGAAAAGCGTGTAAACGAGTCTATCGGAAACTGAAACCATACCTGCCACCATTGATCCCGAAGCTCTGGCATCCCTGTGTGTCAAGGCGGTGATATGCCCCTCAGCCCTAGGTGCGGACGAAGCAACCACACTCTGAGTCGAACGGGTAGCTGCTGGCCGGTACCCTCCCCGTGACTGCTGTCCTCCTCCTCGCGCCTGGAAACCACGACCTCCTGCTTGCCCTCTAGTGCTCGGTGCGGGAAGCATCTGCTAACCTCCTAACCTAAACAAGCAATCTCTCCTGATGTGGCCCGGCTAGCCACACTGGTAGCAGAGGGGAACCCGACTCCCGCCCTCAGTGAGTCCCTGCTGTCGGCTGGGCGAGGGTCCGGTGCTAGCAGCTGGCCCCTGTCAAGGGCCCCCAAAGGCCACTAATGGCCCTGCAAAATGTGACGGCTCTCCTGCGGGAGCCACGTGTCTCCTCTCTTGTCGGCCCTGAGAAAAGTCTAGCTGATAGGGCCTCTTCCGCTTGCTGTCAGTATCTCACGCGGATGGGTTGGTCTCCTCGTATGTCATAGCTGCCTACACCACCCTCGAGAACGTAGGCAGATTCAGGGGTTTGACATACCCCCGAATCGCAGGCCGGAGCCCCTCGGTGAACTTCCAAAGGTGCTCCTTCTCAGTGGCTACTGTTGTCGCTGCGAAGCAGGACAGCTCTAGAAAACGCGTGCGGTACGCACTCACGGTCATCATCCCCTGGCGGAGAGTGTGGAACTCCCGCCTCCTCTGGTCCTGCCACGTCTGGGGAAAGTACTGCTCGTAGAAGAGGGTGATGAACTGGTCCCAAGTCGGCTTGTCCCTCTCCTGTCCCCTGACCGCCCTCCACCACCTGTGTGTCGCGCTCTCCAGCTAGTACGTGGCAAAGGCCACGCGGCACTCCACCGGGGGGCGAAGGGTGTCAAAAACCTTCTCGATCTGCTCGAGCCAGTCCTCCGCCTAGGTCGGATCCTCATCCCCCTTGAAGGAGGGGGGCTTCAGCTTCCGGAACTATTCGAAAAGCTCGAAGTGGCGCTGCAGTGGAGATGCTGGTGCACCTCCAGGTAAGGAAGCCTCGTGCACAGAAGTGTCGGAGGAAGGTGGGGGCGGTGGCGGCCCATCCCCTCCCCCGCGTCTAGCACCACGTCTGTCGTGTGGTCCCACAGAGGACTCCCCTCCGCAGCCCCAGGGAGAGGCGCTCGTGGTGGCGGGTGGAGCTCCTCTCGCATTATGTCCCGTATCAGCTGTGCGAGGTCCTAGGCCTGAATGCCCGGGAGCAGTGGCTGGTCCACTGAAACGTCGACCTCAACATGCCCGCCCTCCAACCTCGTCCTCAACCACGCCCGCGGCCCGCCACACTAGTCCCGCGTCGAGGCATCTCCTGCAAGGAGACGCGAAAACAGAACAGAAACCCGTCAATATGGAACGATATCTAACGAAGAAGTCTAAGAGCTTATGTCAAAAAAAACGTTGTGGTGAAACTTTAGTTACAGACACGTGAATTGGTTATTTTCCAGTCAGTTGGTTCACTTCTCGGGACGACCTTGCTCTGATACCATATTGTTACGACCCAATTCCCGAATCCCTACCAGATATGAGAATTGGACCGACTCGACTGATCCCAAGACCCAGTCGTCCAACGAGAAGGTAACCAAAAGAGCAGTAAAATAAATCACATTCACCATGCATATAACTAGTAGCAATAGAAAACAACAGTAAAGAAAAGAACTACTACAGTATACACCACCACAACAGTAAGAAATAAACATGTACATAAATACGATGCTTACAACAAAAGAGTACAGGGGTATGAGGAACTACTCACTACAACAGAAGGAAAAGTATAGTGGGTACTACACAAGTAACACTACTGAGCTCTACTAGGCCCAGCACCCTCTGCAGCCGCCGACTCTAGCTGCTCAACACCTGGTCTTGTAAAGGTGACAAAGGTGACACGTCAGCAGAACGCTGAGTAGAGTGGCAACTAAAAGCTAAGAAACAGTAAGGTAGACAATAGCTTTTATATTTTTAATTTCTTTCTTTATATTTTTCGTTTACTCGTTATTGAATTATCCCTCAAATTCTTCTCTTGATCTTGAATGTTCCTCGTGGGAACGATCTTGATTGCAATCTTTTTCGAAAAGTAGAAGTAACACGTGGTGCTCTCCTGGCCGGGAGAGTCCCCCGCGATGATCCTACCCTCAGTCAACCACCCCAAGGTCATTGACAGACGTAACAGTGACTATGATACGCGCGATAAACGTAAGGGTAGCTACCCCGCACTGGCACGCGGTCAGTCATTTCCGTTAACGGATGCGCCTAAAGCACAGCACGGAACCAGTATAGGGCAAAGCCCTCTCAGTAATAGGGGTCCAACCTCTCCCCAATACCTAGCAGGGGTCTTGCCCCTCCACAGTCCGCGCACCCTCGCCTGACTACCCTGGTTTGCCCTAACGGGCCTAACAAGTCGGTGCTGGAGGGTTAGCAGAACCCCGGGGCCCGTAAGGTAGCTAGTGCTCTCCCTACACTAGTAGCTCTCCTCGGTACTGTGTACACGAGGGCCAGAAGTCAGTATAAAGAGGCCAGACCTAACCCCGGGTCCCTGGGGCGGCTAGCTCCGCTCTGCACTAAACAGGGGGACAGTTGCTCTCCTTGGTACTCCGTACTCAAGGGCTAGCTCACTTCCCCAATTCTATTCCATTCACTTTTTAGGAGTTCTACTCCTAATTCCCCGAAGGGTTCATGCTCTTTTAACTCAGCCAATTTAGGTTTCACCATTTCAGCTTTGTATTCATATAGCCCATGTTCTTAACTGTAATTATTCATTCATAAACAGGCAGTTGTTAACCAATTACAGGCAGTTATCGTTTCCTTTCTACTTTTCCAAGACTACAATGTATATGCATTCAAGCTAATTTTCCAATCCTAGGATTCATGCCATACCCTAGGATCTATCATTCAATCTAGTTTTCCAGTCCTAAGATTCATGCAATATCCTAGGATCTATCATTCAATCTAGTTTTTCAATCCTAGGTTCACGCATTACCCTAAACTCTATTAATTATTTCATAATTGCATAATTTTTGATAAATAATTGAAAGGGCCACTCTACCTGCAAAATCGGGAGTACTGGAGGCGTAATCGGCAAGCCCGTGCGCCTTCGCAACCCCCAGAGCCGCAACAGAACGAGATCCTAACACAAGGATCAAATATAAGGAGCTACTCAGAACAACATACAATTACTGTAAACAGGTAGAGGAACTAAATTTGAGAAGAACGAGACTTGAAACGCGGAAAACGGACTCCGAACGAACCATAAACGAGTCAAAAACGACAAGTCTACCCGAAATCAGACGTCTGGAAGAAGTTCTAGACGTCTTAAGTGATCACTCAGGCCATACCTTGATCTACGTGGTCTTTCAAACGTCCAAAAGCCCGCTGAACCGTCTGGACTTAGTTTCCAGACGTCCGACTTTCACTCCGAATGTCTGGAGACCCTCTCCGTCGTCTGGTGCTGTGCCCAGACGTCCGATCTGCGTGGGATGGCGTGCCCGTGCGCCTTCCCGAACAAGTCCTGCACACACACGCGCCCATTCTCAACACGAAAGGATGCAGAAGACTTTGCCGGAATGGCTGCATGGCCGTACGAGCGAAAGAAGAAGTTAAAAATAACGTACCTTTCAGACGTCTGGACCTTCCTCTAGACGTCTCCTGCGTCGTCTGGACGTAAGTCCAGACGTCTGATTCTGCGAAATTTTCCCAAAATCAGGACCTCCTCGCCCTCCGCCCGCGGCGCACGGCCGTGCCAAGCCTCGTTCGCCTGCTGCCTGAGCTGCAGCAGCTCCTCCGTGGCACCACACGCTTGCTGCGCACCCACCGATCGGCTCTGGCTACCCCAGCGAGCTTACACCCTCGCGATCGAGCTCCCTCTCCCTCTCGCAACTGCCCCTCCTCTCCACACACTCGCAGCAGCCGCTGCTGCCGCTCTCACTTGCTCGCTCTCTCTTGTTTACAGGGGGAAGAAGAAGAAGAAGGCGGTGGAGTGAGGGTGAGGGAGAGAGAGGTGTATTTGTAAGCTGCCGAGGGGAGAGAGAGAAAAAAGCTATCTGCAGGGAGGGAGGAAAGAGAAGAAGGAGGGCGGCGGGTTCAGTCTGTGCGCGCATGTACGTAGACGCGAACCCGTACGCCAAAAAAATTTAATTCCAGACGTCTGGGAAGGCTTTTAGACGTCTGACCAGACGTCTAGACCACTTCCCATACGTCTTAAACGATGCTTGATGCCCCGAGTTATAACACTAATGTACATGCTTTTGTGCGGTTTACGGCCATGCAGGCCTCACCGCAGAGATTGTTCAGCCTTTTTTGATGGTCTGCACGGACGTACGCAGGGAGTAGGGCATTAGAAAGGCGTGGGTGCACCCTTCGAGGTGCTTTCGAACATCTGGACACGTTGCCAGACGTCTGACCGTACCTTCAGACGACCGAAAGGAGAGTCCAACGTCTGGAACTTACCTCAGACGATCGCGGAAGGGTCCAGACGTCCGAGGTAGCTGCAGGGAACCCAGCGTAACTGTTGACATCTTTTAAGATGTCTGGGATTAGACCCAGACATTTGATTTTGGACAGTGTTAGTATTTTTGGCCCGTTTAGGGCCCAAACGAAATCGGATTTCCTCAAACGAAGTACCGTTGTTTTTCGCTTGAGCTTCTCTACAAGTTAGTGTCACTTGTATACGGTTTTGGACTCGTTTGATGTGGTTGGTAAATTGTATAGGTTTCCAGCTCGTCGAGTACGCGGGAGCCGCGAAGGCGATAGGATCTACGATCCAAGCCCCCATGCCTCCTGTGTTTGCCAGTCGAGTAGTTTACATTAATATTATGATTTAAATAATTGAACTGCATGCTTAGAATAACTTGAATGAACCTTAGGATGAGAATGAACCCTAAGGCAGGAGCAGATGAATATGGTTGAGCTATACTGTATACTTGAGATACATGTAGAACCCTAGGATAAGAATGAACCCTAGAGTAGGAACAAATGAGTATGGTTGAGCTACACTGTTTATTGAGATGCCTGTAAAACTTTAAATGTACTGGTCGTTCAATATGATGCCTTGTCAGTTAGAAAATCACGAGCTGCCTATTTTAAGAATGGAACCAGTAATGTAAATAGAGAAATCTAAAAGACTGGAATATGAAACGAAAGGAATATCAGCATAAACCTTATGGGGAATTAGGAGAGCTCTAGTAAACGGGAAGTGAGCTGGCCCTTGTGTACGTGGTTCCAAGGAGAGCCACTGTCCCTTTTGTGTAGAAAGGTACTAGCCGCCCGTTGGGTTAAGCCCTGGGTCAGGCCTAGACACTCTACACCGACTCTGATTGGCCCTCGTGTACGTAGTACTGAGGTGAGCTACTTAGTGTAACGAGGGAGCTAGACACCCCAGGGGGCCCGAGGTTAGGACTAACCGCCCTACACCGATTCTTGTTAGGCCTACTGGGCAAACCGGGATAGTCGAATGAGGGTACGCGGACTGTGGAGGGACGAGACCCCTATTCTGTTCTGAGGGACGAGACCCTTGTTTTGAGAGGGCAAGGCCCTGTACTGTTCCGTGTTGTACCTTTAGTCATACCTGTTAGCGGAAACGACTGATCGCGTGCTAATGCGGGATTGCTACCCGCGCGCTTATCACGCTTACCGTAGTCACAGCTACATCGCGACTGTGACCTCGGGGTGGTTGACTGGGTGTAGGACTATAACGGGGGACTCTTCCGACCAGGAGAGCACCACATATACCTCCTACATCATGGAAAAGACTGCAATCAAGATCGTTCCCGTGAGGAACAGGCCAGATCTAGAAATGATCTAAGTGAATAAAGGAACAACAAATTAGAAGTACTTGGTCGAACTAAATGAAAATGGATAGTTATTTAATTGCATAAATTAATTGTTTGTCTCAATTACATGTAAATGGCTAAATTACCACTCTACTCAGCGTTCGTTGACTTTGGAAATTGTATAACCTTGTTCAGGTCAAGGAGTTGAGCAGCTAGCACCACCAGCTGCAGAAGGAGCTGGGCCCAGTCAAGCCCAGCCTTAGTTGCGTTTCTTACTATTTTCCTTAGCTCCTGTTGTAGTAGTGAGCATTTTTGTTCTATGTAATACTGTTTCAGTTATTTTTCTGTTGTACTTTTCTCTATCGTAGTTGTGATGGCCTATAACTTTGATAGACCATTTCACTCTGTTTCTTTTACTGTCTCTTATTTCTTTCTGCCTGGTTACATCGCATGTGTGAATGTGAATTATTTCCTGCTTTTGGTTATTTCTCGTTGGACGACTATGTCTTGGGATTAGTTGAGGCGGGTCAGTCTTGGGTCCTGTAGGGATCTGGGATCGGGTCGTAACACAAGGAATTCCATATGTCTGAGAAAGAAGCAGAGAGCAAGGTGAGCCACTGTGTTCATTTAAGGCATCTGGGACTCTTCCCAGACGTCTAATTTTGGTCAGAGTGTGTTTTTAGGCCTGTTCAGGGCCCAAACGAAGTCAGTTTTCTGCAAACGAATTATCGTTGGTTTCCATTCAAAATTCTCTATGTTGTGGTATAGTGTCTACATTGTTTTGAGCTCTTTTTGACATGTGGATCAATGTGATAGGTCGTTCGTTCGTGGTGTGCACGGGACCTGCGGAAGCTGCGAGATCCGTCATTTGTGCCCCCACATCTCCTGGTTATCTTGGCAGAGTGGTTCTCTCATTAATCCCGGATTTAATAATTAAATTACATGCTTTAGAATTAGTCGAACCCTAGCTTGTGAAATGAACTCTAGGGCTAAAAGAGATAAATATATGTTACTTTATAAATATTCGATTGAACCCTCGAATGTGGAATGAACCCTAGGGCTGAAAGAAATTAATACACATTTAATTAATGATTAAATTGTTGTTTCTTAAATGTAGTAAATCATGAGCTACCTATAAAGAACGATGATATGAATAGAAACACATGTTATGAATAATTGATGGACATAATTGTGACATCTTGAGTTTCCTAGTATGCATTTATTGAATCAGAGGTGGAAATGAGAAAGTCTATGTTCAAACCCTACAGGGAATTTGGAAGAAAATCAAGATAGAGTAATACGGAAACTCTGACGGGTCATGGAATATGTTGCCTACGGGCGGCTGTTTAGACCTGGTATTGGGAAGTGAGCTGACCCTCGTGTACGTTGTACCGAAGAGAGCAATTGTCCCTTTAGTATAGAGGGGAGCTAGATACCTCTTTGGTTGAGACCCAGGGTTAAGACTAGTTACTCTACACTAATTCATGTTTGGCCCTCACGTACTTGGTACCGGGGTGAGCTACTTAATGTAAGGAGGGAGCTAGCCACCCCATGGGGCCCAAGGTTAGGACTAGCCACCCTACATCGACTCTTTGTTAGGCCCACTGGATGAACCGGGATAGTTGGACGAGGGTACGCGGACTATGGAGGGGCAAGACCCCTGTTCTATTCTGAGGGGTGAGACTCCTGTTCTGAGAGGGCAAGGCCCTGTGCTGTTCCGTGTTGTACATTTAGGCATACCCGCTAGCGGAAACGACTGACCGCGTGCCAGTGCGAGGTAGCTACTCATGAGCTTATCGCGCATGCCGTAGTCGCCGCTACGTCGCGACCATGATCTCGGGGTAGTAGACTGGGTGTAGGACTACCACGGGGGACTCCCCCAATCAGGAGAGTGCCACGTGTACATCCTGCATTGTGGGAGAACTACAAGTTGAAAGTTCCCTTCTAGGAGGGGGTGACGTAATAATTGCGGAAATAAATATAAACAATATCACAAAATAGGCAATCACACAATGTACACAAAGATTTTTAGGTGGAAACCCAAACCGGGTAAAAACCACCACCTAACCCTCTCGAGTTAGGATTTTCCGATCAACCTAGTTGATCAAATCCACTAACCGAATCACTTTGAACGAGGGTGATTCAACCTCAATACAACCACGCTACAAGTACGAGGGTAGCGTTCCTCAACCCCTTCTCTCCACGAGAAGGATTTTGTCCCACGAAGGAGACGGGAATTCGCAAAGCGAATACCCAACCAAAATACAAAGATAGAATAAACAACAGTCCTATAGAGCCAACAAAATTAAACCTAGCTTCTATAGGAAATAGGAAACTCCCCTTTGCAAGGAGTGCGTCGACGATGACGCGGTGCGTGTGCCACACGATGGCGCTACGTCGCTCTCGTTATCTACGGCGGGAGAGCGGGCGCGCAAACTGTTTGATGCTCTCAAGATGTAGAGCTTGAGCTTGGAGAGCAAGTGCTTCAATTGGACACAAAAGAGTGGAACTAAGTTGCTTAGGTGTGTCTCTTGTTTCTCTTAGTGTGTATCTTGTGTATTTCTAAGTGTCTCTTATGTTGTGTTTGTGTTACAAAGGTTCCCCTCTATTTATAGAGGCCTTAGGAAGGCTTTGGAAGGCTTGGAAAAGCTTCCATAGCCGTTGGGTGCAAAGCCCAAGAGAATCAGGCCGAAATCAGGACAATGATTACACTTCACAGGGTTATCAGACGTCTAACTCTGGCATCAGACGTCTGGAAGGCCACTTTAAGACGTCTGATTCCAAGGTCAGACGTCTGATTCTATGCGGGTTTCTCCCTGACTTGAATCAGATCTAAACAGGGTTTTTGTACAAGTCCATCAGACGACATAGAGGATGTCTGGCACTAAGTCTGGACGTCTGGAAACCTACTTTTACCGTGGGAATTGATTTCCAAACGTTGCAACGGCTAGAAAATCTCTGAGAAGAGATTTTGGGTCAGCCGAGGCAAAACGGTCATTTATCAGACGTCTGTGAAGTCTTATGGACGTCTGATAAGGCTCTAACGGTCATATTCTTGAGTGTCTTCTAAGCCAGCCAACGGTCCACTAACTGGACGTCTGGCAAAGTCATCAGACGTCTCCTAAGACGTCTGGTATAAGGTCTGGACATCTGAATTCATCAGACAGAACTAACTATGTCCAGCCTAACAGTTATCAGACGTCTGAAACAACAGTCAGACGTCTTAAAATCCTTTATCAGACGTCTGATTAGTGAATTAGACGTCTGGAAAGTCAGTTTTAACCCTATATTGGTTTTCTAAGTGTTCTACAGAAAACCTACGTATCCTAGGGTTGTGCAGGTGTTCCTAGGACTACTGTTAGGGTTCTTTGAGGCTCTTTAACATAATGTCTAAGGAAAATAAAGAGCAAGAAAATAAATACAAGAGATACATGAAAGGATAAAAAAGAATCTATCCTATTCTTCTTGTCTTCCATCTCCAATCTTTCGCTCCACGCGAACCTCCTCTATTTTCCGTCAAGCTCCTCCAATTCGTCCTGGATGCGAGCTCGAGTTCCGTCTAAACACGTCTTCATTTGCAATTGACCTGAAATCTAGAACTCAAATTGCAAATGTTAAATAACACGTGTTTTGTTATCATCAAAACAAATGATCGTGGTGCTCTAGCACCAACACAAGTGAGATCTTAATTGAGATCGTTCCCTTAGGGAACAAGAAGATTTAGCAATGTTATGGGTTCTGATTATAGTACTCAACTCAAAAATGCATAAATGAGATAAACAAAAACGAGTGTTAATAAATAACCGGTAATGTATGATTAGCTAGTTGCTTGTTTAATTATGTTTAATTGCATGTAAATGGCTTAACCACCACTTTACTCAACATTAGCTAACCACAGATTTATATAACCATATTCAAGTCAGGGATTTGAGCAGCCAGCGCCACCGGTTGCTGAGGGCGTTGGGCCCAGTCGAGCCCAGTCGTAGTCTTCTCTCCTATTTCATTGCAGAGTTTTTGTTAGTAGTGAGTACCTGTAGCCTGTAAATTGTTCTGTTATGTTTGGTTATATTTCTATCAGTTTTTGTTATGATGGTTATGTTCGTAACTGTACTTTTCCGCTTATACCATGTTATATCCTTGAGATATACTGTTCGATTTCCTTTACTGTCTATCATGTACTTTCTGCTTAGTTACATTGTATGTGCGGTTGTGGAATAGTATACATTTGGTTATTTCACGTTAGACGACTAGGTCTTGAAGTTAGTCGAGACGAGCCATTCTCAAATTCTGTAGGGAGCCAGGAACGATTCATAACAGTTAACCCCCCCAAGTAAACTAGGCCTATACAGTTACATTGTTTCATTCTAGGCATTTTATATAAAGTAAAAAGGTAATATCTTATTTGTCTGATGTAACGCTTAGTAAATCTTAACAGATAAGATGACAGGCACCTTAATTTGGTCCCCGGTGCTTCATGAGAGTCAAAACAATCCATCACAATCTAATCTTCTTCTTAAACAAATGAATTAGGAAGAGTCATATAACTAACTAGGGTATTTAATCACATATGGTCGATGCCTATGCATAATGTTTATGTCATTTGACTCATTTTCAATAAATTACTATGGAGTGTATACTCATTTTTACCTGTATCGTCCATGTTTGATTTCTTTTTTCTTTATTTTCTTTTTTATTTCATAGACACGAGTACGAAAACGTACGTTACAATATGTGATCATAATCAACCAATTGAAAATCAAACTGACCAAAATATATCGGTTGAAAATAATTTTTAATCAAAACACAACGGTTATAAATGATTTTCAACTGATCGAAAATCAAAACGCATCGGTTGGAAATGGTTTTTAACCAAAACACACTGATCAGAAATAATTTTCAACTAGTTGAAAATCAAAATACACTGGTTGGAAATGATTTTCAACCAAAACACACTGACCAGAAATGATTTCCATCCGATTGAAAATTAAAATACACTAGTTGGAAGTGACTTTAAACCGGTTGAAAATTAAAACACAGTGGCTAAAAATGAAAATACACCAGTGTATTTTAACTTTTTACTGATGTTAAATGATTTTTTACTTAAAATATGATTTTTCACCTATGAAAAATGATTTTTTACTTATAAAGTAATTTTAATCTATGAAAATTGATTTTCACTTATGAAAAATTAAAATACAATAGATAAAAATATTACTCTCACTTTACATGTTGTAAAATATATTACAAACATACATTTATTTACTTTTTAACTTATTTTATTTTTCATTTAGCTTCGTGACACACTTATAAATCTTACTTTATCACGCGTGGTGCATGCAAAAAGTCTTAATCTTTCATTTCCTGGGCTTACCTTTCCTTTTCTCTTCGTTTCTTTTTTAATGTCTCCGATATACATATATAACCGACACCTTTTGATAGGTTTTTAGTATGAACGAATTATATTACTCTTTGTCTTCAAAGAAAACGTAATTTACTCTTATTATCCACTTTCTTGTCTTGAGTTACTCTATATTTAGGAAATCATCCTTATGGTTGGATAACAAATCCTTTCTTAAGAGAAATAAAAAAGATTCCGATCCTACCTATATAATGTTTCTTTTTTTTCTTTTTTGCTAACGAGGAATCAGTTAGGTAAATCTTGAAAGATTGTACTAACCCCCACAACATGACCCTAAGGTAAAGTCACCGTATTGACACCTGAAACGGACATCATCATTCCCCCATTCGAGGTATAAGCGCTAACCGTTTGGACACCCATAGAACGATCCTACGTAATTATTTGGTTTAGCCGTAGGGCTGTTTGGGTAGTGAACAAAGAAAGGAATAATAAGAAGAAAATAGAATTATGAGAAGAATTTGACATTTTTTTACTTTGGATATGAAAAGCTGAACTTAAATTGGATATTTGAAAAAAATATTTAACGACATAAAATTATAAGAGATAAAGAAAATAAAATAATTTTACCTCTAAAATAAAATTATTTTCTATCGAAACAACCTAATCTAATTTTGGTAACCAAATAGCCCCTAAGAGCCTTTTGTATGTGGAGCGACGATAGGTGGAAAATCCTTTAAATGAAGATTTTTTCTTGATAAAAGAAGACAATCAGAAAGAGAAGTGGACGTCACTTAGAATTAAGGTTGTATTTGATTGGGGATTTGGAGGTGGGTTTGGGATTTAGGTCAAAGGATTTTACTTTCTCTCACTTTATATCAATTATTATTATCTTCTGCATTACAATGATATCAATACATATTAAAATATATCTATTTCAATATAATATATTCATTAAATATATTTACAATATTAAAATATTTCACTCACATCCATATCATAATATTAAAGAATCATTCATTAACATCACATCATTATATCAATCATTATAAACCTACAAATCACTACAAACCTACTAAATAAATACCTTATCCAACTTATCTCATTCCAATTCTATTCCAAAATTAACTAAACCATCAAGGATCATTACAATCATATTTAATTATGAGCTGCTCCGTCTGATCCAAATTTGAAGATAAAAAAGGACAGTTGATGTGCAATTCTCCCGTGGATGCCTCTTTTTGATGAGGCCACGATGTGGATTATGTTGTGAAAAATGAACTGGGTCTTCCATTTCTCTTTAATTATGCACCACAAAAAGGGTTGGTGGAATAAGTCATCGTTAAGGTCTTATTTGGTAATAAAAATAAGTTTGTGAAATAAATAATAAAATAAGTAAGTTAATCTGTTTGAATATTGTAGCAGGTTAAAGTTATTATACAAATAAAGTAGCATTACTTTACCTTATGTTAAGTGAGACTTAACGCAAGTATTGATCGAGTTAAGCAATAGGTTAAGTATCTAACTCCATGCAATTCCACTTAGAGAATAAACCACCATAAGGTACTTCTTGCAAAAACATAGGTAATAGAGTTGCTTTGGAAATAGGCTATATAATTAGTTGCTGGATAATCGCATTGGCTTATAATGTGATCAACTACCACCCACATTACAACAAAAAAGATCTAAAATAATATTTAATTAAACTTAATATTATTATCTTCAATGATATTAATAAATTAACATAACAAAAATAACAAAAATAATATAAACTCTACTTGGGTTGATTTTTTTTATTATATATTATTCAAAAAATTTTCGATGTAAACGTTAAATAAATAAATCCTACTTTCACATCCTTCACTACCCTTAAAATGTCATTAAAATAAAATAAAAATACCACCGCATCTTCTCCTTCACGCACTTTAGACTCCAACACAAAAGAAAATCCATGTCAAATTTTTATTCTACCACTCGTTGTGCAAAAAAGTTTTCATGCACCCTCCCACCTACAAAAATTTAACTTCGGACGCAATTCCCTACCCTCCCCTTCCTCGACAAGCATAAACCCTTTGCTACCCTTGACATCAATCTCGCTTCTCTCAACATCATCCTCCTCGTCGATCTCCTTGCGTCATCGACCTGCTCATCCGTTTCGTCGTCGGCATGCTCGGCCTCCTCTGCCTCGCCCTAATCCCTCTCCGGCGAGTTCCCCTCTACCACCTGATAATGGTAGAAAAATCACCTCATGTCTCACGGAGAATCCAGCTGCCCGACAAGTGCTGAAAACCCAATCTCCCATGCTGGATCTATTTACTCGGATTCGCATACCCGACAAAATGGTGAGTCTTTCTAGAAGACTACTAATCGACACACTTGGAACTACCATTGGAAGGAGATGCATGAAGTACGGAACATGATAGCCTATAGGTTAGAATCTCAAAAATGCGGGAACAGAAAAAGAGGCTCGTAGCCGAGGGAGACTTGCTTTCATGTTTTACGCAAAGAGAGAGAGATAGAGAGCTTATACCATCCAAATATTAGTACATATTGGGAACATCGTCCTCCCCCTAGACATACACCTATTTCTAGCAGAATGGGCCATCAAACCTCGTGCATGCATTTCTATGTGATTGTTTGTCGATTTGAGATTCTTATTTTAAGTCTCTTGATCAATTGGCACCGTCTGTGGGAAGCATATAGTACTACATTTCTCGACTCCATCCCTCCTACTATGGCTTTATCTATATGTCACTCTTCTTGTGCTAACTCAGAGAAGCCCAGTTCGATAGAGTCTAGCGTTTCCGTATTTAAGAAGCACTGTCAGCCCTCTAGGCTGAGTAAAGACGAGGAGGTACGGCCATCGGGCACACCTCTAGATCCCCCCTGTCAAGAGGGCCCTCCAAAGGACACTCTCCTCGACATGCAAGCAAAGGAAGACAAATATGAAGCGAAGCTGGTGGCCTTAAGGGCCGAATAGTAGTTGGTGGCAGAGTAACTGCAGGAGATCCGACTAATGAGGGATCAGGCAAAATTTTGGCAATAAGAGCCCCAAAGTTCCAGCGCCACCGACGACCAGCTAAAGTGGCATTGCGTGGTGAAAGAAGAAAATGCCCGCTTGCGCGAACAGCTCGAAAAAATGAAGCACGAGCTTAGTAGCCAGAAGGGTAAAATCCTTCCTGGTCCCCCAAAGGCCCCCCTCTCGCTTCCACGGGAGTTGGATGAGCAGTCGGGATTCATCCCTTGGATCTCGTTCACTACTAGTAGCGAAGGTTCGATCCCCGAGATCGTCTATCAAGTCACCTAAGCCATGAGAGGCATGAGGCCTCGAGCGTACATAACCATGTACCCCTTCTTAGAAGAAGTGATAACTGCCTCTCCCCCTGAGAAGTTCAAGCAACTCTTCCTGGCTCAATACAATGGAACATCGGATCCTAATAGCTTTATAGGAAGCTACCGACAAATGATGTTAGTCCACAGATGCCTGAATGAGGTACTCTACCGAGGATTACTATCCTACTTGTCCGGGATGGCCCACGAGTGGTTCAATGAATTGCCGGCGGGGCAAACCACATGTTCCAGGGGTTGGCTGGCAAGTTCTGCCAATATTTTGCCGGTTAACAGTGAATCAGTGATAATCCTGACAAGGTCTCAGAGTTCCGGCAGAGGAAGGCTGACTGGCTGAGTCTTTCTGGTCATATCTGGACCAGTTCAAGACTCAGTACTTTAAGTGCAAGCATCTTCACGATACTATAGCTATCTAATACTTCAAGTCAAGACTGCTGACTCAGAGGTTCTGATATGAAATTGACAACTTCCCTTCAAGGGACATGGTGGAGCTTTGGGACTGTGCCACCAAGTTCGCCGAGCAGGATGACTCCTTTTGCTCCCCAAGCTGCCTGGCAGATGGACACCACGAAGACCAGGACTCCATCAAGGCAAGGAGAATCCCAGGTTAGGTGGCGCTGATATTAGGCAAGATTGGCCACCACCTCAACAAACTGAAGGGGAACTTCCCAGATCTGAGGAACCGGCTCAATAAATGTCGGATCAACTGTCCTTGCCAGCCTAGCCGACAACCCCCCCACCCCCCTCCCAGTTGACGCTTCCCCCATTCGACTGCCATTCGACAACAGCTACTTCCAACCTCGCAATAGGATGCGACGAGATCTCTTTGCTCTTGGCCCAGCAGGAGGCTCATAAGGAGTGGATGTGGAGGGTCTTGCATGTGGCCCCTTTCCTGGCCATAAAAGGAGATAAGAGCAATGAATAAATGAACCGATCTTACATCACCATTTATTTCCCTTATACCCCATTGGCATGCGATTTAAAAAGGTGAAACCAAGTGGTGACCTCCCCATGTATGGAGTGAGGGCCACCTGACCCCATATTGGGCTGTCTATTTTTCTCTTAATGAATAAAAAAAAGAGCAAGAGGAGAATATACGAGTCCACTAAGCCCATCAACAATCAAATGATGGTCCAAAAAAATATAACTAAAATTTTTCTATTTCATAAAATAGATGTTCATCTTTACAAATATATATTATCTCCATATTAATTATCTCCCCACCTGCTTGTGAATTTATACACGTTGGGATTGAAAAACCCCATTGCGTTCCCAACAAGTGCACGCCACTTGCATGGGATAGGCTACCAGCAGGTATCCCAACTAGAGTGGACCTCAGGCCCCTTGCAAGCATCGACAACATGCGAGAAACCTTGGCATCCTTCTGTGGGCTACCTCTTAAGGACCTGAGGAGCACCTAGGTACTCTAGTCTCGCCAGCATGAACAGTGGATCGAGATCAAATTCAAACTCGAGAACTAAATTCCCGCACTTCCATTGCGATTTATATTTTATTAATCAACTATTTTTTTAGGAAACGGTTTGCGAACAAACTCTTCCTCCCTCCGTCAAGAGGCGAGCGAGCGAGCGACAACAATAAAGCACCTACCCCCTGGCATTATTGAGCTATAGCTATTGGGGGAAAGGGTGACTTCTGCGCAAGGGAAAAACGAAGAAAGAAGTCTACTCTCGCAGTCGACATAGCTAGATTACGAGAGTGGGGGCATCTGATGTGGGATGAAAATTGCCCTTACGAAATACGTCCAGTCGGCTCGTAAATGGATCGATCAAACCCGCTTGGACTCGATCCGCGCGGGAAGGTGAGGAGGCGTGTTCTACTGAGCGATTACAACTCCCCATAATATCTCTTAATGAAACAACTCGTCACCCTTTGTCGTTTAAGACGTTTGAGAAGTTCACCAGACGTCTGAAAATATTTTTTCTCTTCGGCATGTACCGTACATACGCCATTCCTTCTCCCTCACCCGCGCCTCACCACACCTTCCCCTGCACCACCTCTCCGCGCCATCCCTCGCCATCTCGTCCCCCTCACCTCCTCTCCCTTTATAACTTCTCTTCGTCGGACACCCCATAGCAAGACGAGAGAGCAAAGAGCAGAGCAAGGGCACGGGAGCGAGTGAGAGTAGGGAGCCAGAGCAAGCGCAAGAGCGGAGGGTGCTGCGCTGCTCTGCTGCAGCACCTATGACGAGGGAAGCCAGAGCGGTTCTGTGGAAGTCATTTTTCCGCGAAATCAGATGTCCGGAGCGACATCCAGACGTCTTATCAGACATCCAAAGGTAGAGTGAGACGTCTGGTAGAGATCTACTTTTCGTATTTCCTCTCTATCAAAATCCTGACAGAGTACGTATGTGTGTCAGGAGGTGGAGGGTGGACCGAGGCAGTTTTAGACGTCCAGAAGCACCCCCAGACATCTGACGGAACCCTTGGACGTCGGCACTGAGTTCCAGACGTTTGATAGAGGAACACCGAGAGAGGTATCCCTGAGAATTGTTTTAAGACGTCTGGGGCCTTTCTCAAACATCTGATTTCTGTCTGACCGCATGTTTTGGGCCCGTGCAAGGCCCTAATGTTATCAGTTTTCCGCAAACAAAATGTCTCTGTTTTCCATACGAGTTTCTCTATGTAATGATACCTTGTTTGTATCATCCTGAACCTTTTGGCCTATCGATCCATGTTTTAAGTCTCTAGTCCGTCGGGTGTACGGGACATACGGAGACGTCGGGAGCTACTATACGAGCTGCCATTCCACCCTATTACCTACGTAGAGTGGTTATAATCATAAATCTCTAAATTAATACATGCAAGTAAGTAATCCTAGGACTTGAGATGAACCCTAGGAAGAAGTAAAACTCTAGAATATATTCTTGCACCCTAGGTCATGGCATGAACACTAGGGCTAGAGGAAAATACACGTGAATGATTGAGTAATCAAAAGCTACCTGTATTATATAAAATGGACCCATACTGTGATATGAATGAAAACTGAATTGCTTGTTCCGTACATTCCAACTTGGATGTGGGAAAAACTATGTACGAACCCTACGGGGAATGTAAACAAGAATACTATAATACGGAGAACCGGATGGTTTTGGAATATGTTGCCCATGGGCAACTGTTAAGAGAAGTAAGCTGACATTCGTGTACATGGTATCGAAGAGAGCAACTATTCCTTGTAGTGTAGAGGGGAGCTTGTCACCCTCGGGTTGAGACCCGAGGTGGGTTTGGCCACTCTACGTCGACTCTTACTAGTCCTCGTGTACGAGGTACCGAGGTGAGCTACTTAGTGTAGGGGGGAGTTAGCCGCTCGAGGGGACCCGGGGCTAGGTATGGCCACCCTACACCGACTCTTGTTAGCCCGTTGGGCAAATCGGGATAGTCGGACGAGGGTACGTGGACTGAGAAGGGGCGAGACCCCTGTTCTGTCCTGAGAGAGCAAGGCCCTGTACTGTTCCGCATTGTACGTTGAGGCGTACCCGCTAGCGGAAACGATTAACCGCGTGCCAGTGCGAGGTATTTACCCGCGCACTTATCACATGTGCCGTAGTCACCGCTACATCACGACCGTGACCTCAGGGTGGTAGACCGAGTGTAGGACTACCATGGAGGGACTCCCCCGACCAGGAGAGTGTCACGTGGGCATCCTATATCATGGGAAGCTGCAAGTAAAATCGTTCATGTACGAAACAAGAAGATTAATTAATGTGATGAATCCTGATTAAAGATCTCTACACACCCACATGTATAATATAATTGGAAAACAAAAAATTATATGTTAACTATTTGTTAAATGCATGTTACTTCTTAGCCATCACTCTACTCAGCGTTAGCTGACTCCAGTTAAATAAATTTTTGTACAGGTCAGGGATTTAAGCAGCCCGACCTACCGGCTGCTGAAGATGCTGAGCCTAGTCGAGCCTAGCTTTAATTCTATTGTTTGGTAGTGAGTTTCTATAGCCTTGTTTTCTGCTATATATACTCGTTTTTGTTGTGATCCCTGTATTATGACATATAATATTATTATTCCTTTCCCTCTATTGTTGTCATTTTCTTTTTGCTTAGCTACTGTACTTGTGTGATTGTAGCTTATTGAATGTTATTTGGTTATTTCTTGTTGGACAACTGAGCCTTGGGATTAATCGAGGCGAGCTGGTCTTATGTCCTGTAGGGATATGGGATCGGGTCGTGACACTTAACAACTCTTCATAATATCTCTCAACAATTCCCCATAATATCTCTCAACAACTTCTTGTTATCTCTTAACAACCCCCCTCTCATGTATTTTATAAATAAACCCTACCAACACATGGTAGATGGGGGACCCTGAAGGGAAGAAGCCAAGGCTCTTAGCTTACCACCCGATATGTATTTTTCTCACTGATAATGGATATTCATGCCTAGTTTGGTAAGGGGGATAACCCATCAAAATAGTTAACCTTGTTTGGTGGAAATGATATTTTGACTAAGGTTAAGAGGACTTAACCAAGGATAAGTTATTCTGAAGTTGATGTGCGATAAGTTTTTTTATGGGTTATACCATGTGTTTTTATTGGTTAACCTATAAAGTTTCCAAACATTCATAGATTAACCCACCAGGATAACCTTTATGACTTTCAAACAAATATAGAGGATAACTGAATTAAAAAAAGAATATTTCATAAAATTTATCATTCCATCCAAATTAATTTTAAAATTATTTTATAAAATCTATCCCTCCACCTAAATTAATCTTAAAAATTAAATCTTCTCTCTAAAAATATACTTCTTAAGGTAAAATTAGATCAACAATGATCGTTTACATTATATCACTATATTATATTTTATACGTAAATAAATTTTTGGATGACCTTACTAGCCATCACCTCCCTTTGGGAGGCTTTCGAGGTGGCTCCTCTCAACGCCCTTCGATGAACGCACAACCCCTCCGCGCCCGCACAACCCCCCGCCCCCACCTCTCTCCGCGCTCCCTCCTTCCAAAGTATGTGGGATGGTGGTGCGATCCACCTCCTCTCTCTCTCCCTTCCCTCCTCCCTCGGCTTCATCGTCGGCCAACGATCTTCGCCGTCGTCTCCTCTCCCGCCATATCCTCCGACGTGCGGTCTCTCATCCTCCGTACGCACCCTTCTCCGATCAACCTGATCACTATCTCCACTCCCTCCTCGAGCAGGCGGAGGACTCCCTCCAGGGGCACGCCGCTAACCTCTTGCGCTTCCTAGGGCAACTCGACCCCTCCAAGCATTCCCACGGCTATCTCTTCCTCCTGAAAGCTTATTCTTGCGGTCCAAGTGTCAATGAGCAAGGCGATGAGTTTCTTCAATGCACAGTTGGATTTATTGATTCCTGTGTTGCGGAGAAAATTCGTCTGGCACCAGAAAAATTTGTATCTGTTTGCCAAAGATCGAAAGATAAAGTTCTTCAACTACAAGATCCTGTAAGAGAAGTCTCTCCTCTAGGAACTGCTTTCCAAAAACTCCAGCCTTCATCAGAGCACTTGACTTCCCTGCATCCAGAATTTCTTTTTCTTTGTTTGTTGTCCAAGCGTTACAATATCAGCCTTAGTGCACTAAAGCAAGAGATATTTGAGCTTGATCAACCACATGACCTCTTTCTTTTCTGCTACTATGGTGGGATGCTGAATATTGGTTTGAAACGTTTCCATAAAGCCTTGGAAATGTTGCACAATGTTATTACTGCACCCATGCTACATCTCAATGCAATTCCAGTGGAAGCTTATAAAAAGTACATCCTGCTTTCACTTGTTATCAATGTGCAGATCCCTCAATTTCCAAAATATACATCTCCCACTGCAGCAAGGAATCTGAAAACCCATACACAGTTGTATGTCGAGTTGGCAAACAACTTCAACTCTGGGAAGTATTCTGAATTTGAACAATTTATTCAGTCAAACGTGGAAAGATTTCAGCAAGATAACAACCTGGGATTGGTGAAACAAGTGCTGGCTTCTATGTATAAGCGCAATATACAGAGGCACACACAAACTTACTTGACTACCTCCTCCCTCCATCGTTGGCCTTGGCTTCGCCTTGTGTCCTCTCTTTGGTGGCCTCCTCTCTTCCCACTCTGTCCCCACTTCCACCCCTGCTCCCCCCTCCTTATCATAGTTTCTTCTTAACTCAAAATCCATTGCTTTCAGCTATTTTGTTTTTTTTTCTTTTTTGATAGGGTGGTGTTGGGGGTGGGGGGTGTGGGCGCTCCTTACAGCAGTTTTGGGAGGACATCCAACTATAAATTTTTTTTCTAAATTTTTCTCATCTTGTTGGGGATTTCAAGATATGTACCAAGTCATTCCTTCTAATAACTCAAGTATGGTTAGCACAATGGCCTGATATTAAAAGGGGAAATGCGTAAAACAGAACCTTGTAGCAGCATTTATACAAATATTGGAAATTTGGGGAAAGTTACACTTTTCAAGGGTTGACCAAAATATAACCCAATTCAACCTATTGAAACTCTTAACCTGACCCAATCCAACCCAACCCAATAGATTTATGTCAGGTTAGGTTGCAGGGTGAAGCTAACCCATGTGCAGCCCTAGTTTCCTGTGCTTCAACTGTTTTCTACTTTAATTACTGGGAAGTTTTTCATGGCTCTGATTTGTTGCTCTGGTTTTGATGTGGATATTTTATGTAGAAATGCAATCAATAATTGTTGTAGTTGCACAGATGGTCATCATGATTGTAGTAAATTTTTAATTTTTTTGTATTCTGCCTTGCTGTCAAGCTATTGGTGACTTCAAATCTGCAGTCTCTTACTATGAAGAGAGTGTGGAGTTTCTATACAAATTACCAACAAAAGACCGAGAGGTTGCTTCCAAAACCCTTATTATTTAGTTATTTGTGTTCCTGCAATTTCATGGTTGAGAATAATCTCCTTGACTGGTATAACATCTCTTCAATGCTGATGGCTGTTGTTGCCTATTTCAGGCCATACTCTCTTTCTGTTTCTCTTAACAAAATTGAAGATCTTAAATATTATGAGGGGGATCTGCAGTCAACAAGAAAATACGATGTTCAATCATTGGATCTTAGGCAGAACTCCATAAAAGAGCAATCAAACGTCTCCTCCAAGGTTATGCATTATATTTAAGTGCATTCCCATTTATCTTAAAGTTAGCTTCATAGTTCTCGTGACTTGTTCGTCGGCTTTGGGAGAATGTCTTGATAAGTTGAGTTATCCATATGGAGTCTGTAATTTACTCATTCAATTTTAAAAGGAAAATGGAAAATTTTCCATCCCTCAATGTTGATCACTGGCCATAGGCCATGGTAAATTTCCGTAGTGTTCCTATTTAGGGTGTGATTTGGTTGATTTTTATCTTGTATCATGAGTTTGAAACATAATAGGGTTGGATTAAGCATATGTCTGAACAACAAAGTTTGAATAAAACATTGTTTGACGTTTGCCCTGGAGGTAGTGGCCACAGTTTGTAGAACTTTTGTACTAATCTGGGACAGTTAGAATATAAATCAATGGCAAAAGTCAAAGTATGCTCATCTTTGTAAACTGATTGAGAAGATCTAGAACTTCGAGGCCTTCATATATCTTGCTGATTATCATGGGGCACATCATAACTTATGGGATGAATAAATCTATATCAACCTATTAGAATGAATAATTCAACCATGATAAAACAAACAAGCGATTTGCATCTTCCGCTTTCTCATCAATCTATTATTCATGTCTTTTGTTTACTTGAAAAAAATATAGTTGTGATGAAATGAAAGTTGTAATGTTGCAGCCATATTAGTTCATCTCGATCATCAAAGGCTGTAAATAGTTGCATTGTTCTACTATTTAGGTAAGGCATTCTGCAACTGGAAATATAGATGCATAGTTTTCTTTTTGTAATTGGTTAGTATATGCAACAAATTAGAAAATTTTTTAGATTTCTTGTTCTCTCAAAATTTATCTACATCGATCAAGGTTGTGGAACCAATTGTGGTAGGGTTTTGCTCGTTAGACATGTGGCTTTCCTGTGCTTGTGGGCTCTATGGAGTCATACCACTCAAAGTTATTCACTCTTTCCAGTGGCAATTGGTTAGCACTTTCTGATTATGATTTAAGTTCCAAGTTCTACAATTCCTGTTGAGGATGTCATACCTTGGTCCCATGGAGTGGGTGCAAAAGTGCTCCTTCATGCTTGTCAAAATGTGCCTTAACATGGTGGTGAATGTGCAAGATATAGATGTTGATTTTCTTGTTGCTTCTTTACGTACGGTTCAAAAGTTTCTATCACCATGCATTAGCTGTCTTTGACGCTTCAGATCTCAACGCTAAAGGGCATGCATGTCTTAGATGTGTGGACCTACAGGTGTTGAATTCTTGTATGCAAAAAGCTCTCTTTTGTCCAAGATGCCTCCATTCTTAGGAAGGATTTGCATTTGCCTTTTCTTATTTAAAAAATATAGTTAATTTTATTACATTATAGAAAATGCTCATAGCTTCTCTATCATTCTGGGCTCAAAACATTGTGTCATTAAGCTAAATAATCATTGTTTGATCTCGCATAAACATGGGGTGGTGAAACTATTGCAGATGTAGTTGAAGATAACATATGTTGAACCCATCGCTTTGTACTCGTTAAGAAAGTAAAATAAGGAATCAGTTGGAAGAGTAACTTTATGAGATGCCATCATGGTTTGAGAGGATTGAGGAGGAATGTAGAAGGAAAGTGGAGGATAATAAAAGGCTGCGGATGAAGTATAAAAGGGAAGTAAAAGAGTGAAGGTTTAGGGAGGAAACGATGAAAAAGTTTGCGTTGTCTCTTAATTTCTCTTATTCACTTGAAATGAGTTTAGATAATTACTAATTATAATTATTATTTAAATTTTATTTATAAATTGAATTATTAATTTGAAAATATTATTTATGAGCAGGGTTATTTGCATCGTAAGAAGGGACCCGTAGGTTTTGACGATGAAAGATAGGTCATGATTGTAATAATTTAAGTTAGTAGATTTTTGATAGTCTCGTGTAGTGCTTCCTTTGGGGTTATTAACATTTTATTTTAACAAGTTATTTGATGTGAAAGAATGATTTTAATTTTTTTTAAATTTGGAATAACATAAATGTTAGATGTGATTTTATTGGTACATGTATATTTATTTTTTGTAAGTGTTGTGATTATAATTGTAGGTGTATCTATTAAATATGACTAGTGTTAACAGGAAATGAAGAATATTTTATATGATCTAAAATGATGGCTAAGTATCTTTTAAAGTAAATTAAAGTAACACATAAATGTTTTGGTAAGATATGTAAGGAGAAGTTTAAACGTTATTTAAGATAATATAGAGTAACATCTAAACATCACATGACATTGTATAAGAAGATATTTTAATGTTGTTGAAATAGAATTTAAGATGACATTTAGGTACCCTTAAAAGTAACATAAAGTAACGTTTAAATGTTATTATAAGAAACATTTAAATGTTATTAAAAGAAGTATAAGATGATGTATAGACATCTTTAAGAGTTAAGTAAAATTGAAATGTCATGGATATGTAATAAAATATTTAAGCATTGTCAAAAGTTATATAAGGTGATGTTTAAGTATTGGTAAAAGTTAATTAAACTGATGCTTAAATGTAATAGTAAGATTAATAACGTAATATTTAAACGTCATTAAAATAGATATAAGATAACGTTTAAATATTTTTAAAAGTTACTTAAGATAACATTTAAGTATCACATAAGATACATAAAGGAATGTTTAAATGTCGTTAAAAGTTGTATTAGATGACGTCTTAGTATTAGTGAATGTTATCTAAAGTGATGCTGAAAAATGATAGTAGGTTGAATAAGGAGATGTTTAAAAATCACTAAAAGAAACATAAGATGATGTGTATTTTAAAAAAGTATCTAAAGTAACATTTAAATGTCAATATAGAATATGTAAGATGTAATGATCCGTTATATTTTTAGTCGTATAAGACGTTTGGAGTTTCAGTCGGACGTCTGTCCAGACATTTGGACACATGTTCGGACGTCTAAAAGTGAGTTTTTCGTACTGCGCTTTACGCTCTGCGCGAGGGTAGTGTGTAGAGACCTACTCTCTCTCCTTCACCCCTCACTCAAACCCTAAATCCTCTCCTATATAAACCCCTCTCTTCCCCTCTCATCTCCTCACACCACTCAAGCCACCGCCACCTCCACCTTCTCCTACGACAGCTGCGTTCCCCTCTGCCTCTGTTGTAGCCACGGCGAGGAAGGAGAGCCACCGGCGAGGGGAGAGCGGGGATGAGCGAGAGCAAGAGAGTGCGAGGGAGTTAGAGCGTGGGGGGAGGAAGATGACCGCGGGAGTTCGGTGGAGCTCAACGAGGGGCTCATAGGAGAGAGGAGGACGTCGGCGAGGAGCTGCTGAAGCTCCTGTAGTGGCTAGAGCTGCCTTTGCAGGTGGAGGTGTGAGCGGGGCAAGTTACAAGGAGGTTCTAATATTGGAAGTTTTCCAGTATCAGACATTTGGAGTGAAGTCCAGACGACTGGTGAGGCACCAAGACGTCCGGAGTTGAGGTCAGACGTCTGAAAGCACGTATATCGTGAGGTACATATCTTCCTGCGCCACGCATATCATAGCGCAGGGGATGTCAGCTGACCGTTGCGTCTGTAGTTGCTCGTACGCAGGTGCAGGCTTTGGGAAAGCGCGCGGTGCGTTTTCCCAAGTACTTTTGGACGTCTGATCACGTCGTCAGATGTCTGGAGGTGCTTTCAGACAATTGGAGACCTTGTCCGACGTCTGGAATTGCCCTCAGACGGTCGCAGAGGGAGTTTGGATGTTTGATCAGCCGCAGGGAACACAAGGTGAATTCTGACATCTTTTAAGACGTCTGGGATTATTCACAGACGTCTGATTTTTGTCACTAACCGCGTTTTTGGCCTGTTTAAGGTCCAAACGGAATCGGATTTTCGCAAATCTAGTATTGTTGTTTTCCACTCGAGTTTCTCTACGTATTCGCATTAAGTATCCACTGTTTTGAGCTCATCTAATGTACATTGGTCGTTAGTACAGGTTATCAGCCAGTGGCGTGTTCGGGACCTGCGGAGACGATGAGATCGGCGGCACAGGCCCCCATTCCGCCTGTGATACCCAGTAGAGTGGTTTAACTCAGTTGTTAATATTTAATGATAATGTGCTTAGGATGTGGAATGAACCCTAGGGTAGAAATGAATGAGCCTGTTTGAGCTGTACTATTTACTTGAATGCATGGTTAAGATAAATTGCTAGTAAATGCCTTTAGTATAATTACGAGATGCATGTTAAAATACGAGCTGCCTATATGTAAATGAGAATTGAACTGTAAAACCACAAGTTGCATGTTATGATTGAGAACTTAATTATGAAAATATGAGCTACCTATATATGGATGAGGAACGAATTATGAAAGATGAGATCTGGATCTGGTTAAATGAGATGAATATGAGCATAAATCCTACGGGTAATTAGGAGTAGAACTCCTGTGGATAAACGGAATCTGGAATGTAGACGGGAAGTGTGCTAGCCCTTGTGTATGCGGTACCAAGGAGAGTAACTGCCCCTTTTTAGTGGAGAGCGGAGCTGGCCTCCCTTGGGTTGAGATCCGGCGTTAGGATTGGCCACTGTACACTGACTCTTGTTGACCCTCGCGTACGTGATACCGAGGTGTGTTACTAGTGTAGGGAGGGAGTTAGCTGCCCTACGGGACTCGGAGTTCAGCTAGCCACCTTACACCGACTTTCTTAGGCCCTTTGGGCAAATCGAGGTAGTCAAACGAGGGTGCGCGGACTGTGGGATGCGAGACCCCTGTTCTGAGGGCGAGACCCTATACTGTTTCGTGCTGCATTATGGGCGTACCCGCTAACGGAAACGATTGACCGCGTGTTAGTGCGGGGTAGCTATTCGTGCACTTATCGCGCGTGCTGTAGTCACCACTACGTCTTGACAATGACTTTGGGGTGGTTGACTGGGTGTAGGACTACCATGGGGGACTCTCCCGGCTAGGAGTGATCCTAGGGATGGACTGGTTGTTCGCCTATCACGCCCTGGTGGACTATTTTGGGAGGAAAATCGTCTTCTCCATACCAGAATTGCCTCCCTTTGAGTTTCATGGATAACCGGTGGATGGAGGTTTCAAGTGCATCTCCGCGCTTTTGACGGTTAGGCTTTTGAGCCAGGGGTGTGAGGGCTTGTTGTCCTGTGTAGTGGCAGAGCCTAGCTCAGTGGCTAACTTTCAAAGTATCCCTGTGGGTTACGAGTACCCCGACGTCTTTCCAGAGGAGTTGCCAAGACTACCGCCTGAGCGTGAGATCGAGTTTGAGATCTCACTGGTACCGGGGACCAGCCCCATTTCTACTGCACCATACCGGATGGCATAGCTTGAGCTGTGAGAGGTCAGGTCACAACTATAGGACCTGTTGGAGAAGGACTTTGTGAGGCTCAGTGCGTTCCTGTGGGGAGCCCCTATGCTGTTTGTGAAAGACAGTATCCTGCGACTTTGTGTCGACTATCGACAGCTAAATAGGGTCACCGTCAAGAACAAGTATCCGTTGCTGAGGATTGATGACCTCTTCGACCAGTTGCAAGATGCCACAGTGTTCTCTAAGATAGATCTAAGGTTGGGCCACCACCAGTTGATGATTAGGGAGACCGATGTCTCCAAGATCGCTTTCCGTACCTGGTACGGGCATTACGAGTTCTTGGTCATGTCGTTTGAGCTGACTAATACCCCTGCTGCTTTTATGGATTTAATGAACCGGGTTTTCAGGTCGTACTTAGACCAGTTTGTGGTGGTGTTCATCGATGACGTGCTCGTTTACTCGCAAGATCAGGCGCAGCATGGACAACATTTGTGCATAATCCTGACTGCCTTGAGACGTCGGTTGTATGCCAAGTACAGCAAATGCGAGTTTTAATTGAGGTAGGTGACTTTCTTGGGCCACGTGATTTTAGGGGATGGATTTGCTGTTGATCCAGCCAAGGTAGAGGCTGTACTCAGGTGGGAGAGGCTGCGTTTAGTGACAGAGATACACAGCTTTTTGGGACTGGCAAGTTATTACTGGTGGTTTATCATATGATTCTCTCATATTACACGTCCTATGACTTAGCTGACTCGAAAGGGCATACCTTCTGCCTGGACAGACGAGTGCGAGGTGTGTTTTCAGGAGCTGAAGGAGAGACTGACTTCAGCTCATATGCTTACCATTCTAGATAGTAGTGGCAATTTTGTGGTTTACACCGACGCTTCATTGCAGGGGTTAGGGGGTATGCTCATGCAGCGGAGTCATGTTGTCGCTTACGCTTCGCAGCAATTGAAACCCCATGAGCATAGTTACCCTACTCATGACTTAGAGCTGGTAACAGTTGTCTTCGCGTTGAATACATGAAGGCACTACCTTTGCGGTGAAACTTTTGAGATTTTGACAGATCATAAGAGTCCCAGGTACTTGTTTGACTAGAATGAGCTTAACATGAGACAGAAACGTTGGTTAGAGTTCTTGAATAACTATGACTGCAGCATCTCTTACCACCTAAGGAAGGCCAACGTGGTGGCTGATGCCTTGAGTCGAAAGGTGCCCGCCCACTTGACCAGTTTACAGGCACAGAGTTGGAGACTCATAAAGGAGTTGGGCAATTGGCGACCCCGAGAGTCACAGGGGTATTGTGGGATAGTGACAGTGACGTGGCAGACACGACCTGAGGTGATAGACCACATCTGATGGGTCCATTTTAATGAACCATTGTTACACCTAAGTAATTCTATTCTAACATTTTATGCTTGTTAATAACCACATTAGGTCATTAAATGGTTGCATGCATCATTATTTATTTTAGTTTATATTTATTCTATAACTTATCATGTAATTATTTTATGTTTCATTATTGTAGGAATAATTTGTGTAAAGAAAAGTGTGGTGAAGAGATATTTCCCCCCCACAAATCTCTCAACCTTCGGCCGGCCTCAATGACTCCATCAACAGTCGTCGGCCAAGTTTAGTAAGGGATTTGAAAATCCCTTGACTTGCGTCGGGGGTGGAGATAAAAGAAAAGAGAGGGCTCTTGGCGAGGGGGTTCGTCTTCTTTTCCCCCCTACGGGGATCATCTCCACCTTTCTCCCCGTGGAGAGGGCATGCATTGTGGAACCAAGCAAACACCACCCACTGCCACAGCCTTCGCGCACCCTGCAAGCAACTGCACTGCCACGGCCTGCCCCACCGTGCGCACGCTCCAGCCTCTCCCACCACCAACCCAGCCTGTCTTCACCATCCCCCCACCACGCACCTATAGCCATGCTACTGCCTCATCGCACCCTTGCAAGCACAAGGCAATTTCCCAGCACACGCGCTTGCAACCGCACCTTGCAAGCGCCCCCACCGTGCTCCTGCAGCCGCAACCGTGCAAAGCAGTCACCGTGCGGCCCTTCCTCTCCAACCCTGCAGCCCTGCTAGCGCTACACCATCCTTCCACCGTACGCTTACATGCACGCCCTTCTGCGCAGCCACACCCTCTCCAGCGAGAGCGCGGTTCATCTTCTCCAGCCTGCCACCCCCGCAGACACCGCCTCCACAACCAGCGCGTGCAAAGCAAACACTGCAACGCACCCCCCTCCACGTGCTGCCCTCACTGCACCCGCAGCCTAGCCGCCCGCAGGCAGCCAAGCACTCCCGCAGGTAGGCAGACCACCCGCAGGCAACGCCCTTGTGTGCGCGCCCATCGCGCAGCCGCACCCCTGCAAGCAGCAGCTCTTCATCTTCTCCGTCAACAAGTTGGCGCTCTCCACCGTCTGGCCGCCACGTCACCACCATCGTGAAGCACTCGATGAGCTGCACAATCCCGTCAACTTTCGCCACCAACCACGCACGGCCGTTCAAGCGAGGAAGAGAGAGAAGAAATCATCTGTTTTTGCCCCAATTAAAATTTACATTGCATGCCATTTCCACTTTAATATTATTATTTTATTCAGGTCATATTTCATGGATGCACTTATAGTTTCATGAATTTACTTAACTTGTGTTATGTGCATCATTCAACGTTGAAATTCAAATCAGATTTGCTTGTAAGTCAAATTTACATGATATGTCACTACACTTGCATCATATACATACTTTAGGGAGCTTAATTCCTGACGTGAAAATTGCATAAATAGCCTTGAACTTTTAAGGAAATTGTAAGCTCCATTTAGAGTAGCATATTCCTTGCATTGAAGTTGCGAAGTTGCTTGCAAACATTATAATTCTCTACTCGTTAATTTATTGGTCCTATTCCTCCCCCTGTGGATGCAGCATTTTTATTGTGGTTAAATTTGATATTTATTTTAATTTTTGATTGAGAGATTTTCCACCACATAAAACACGACATATTAATTTATTGCTATCATCTTCATAAATAAGCGAGAATCTCTTCATCAAATGGCGTCGTTGTCGAGGAGGCAACAGACGTAATAGATTCACTTTATTATTTTTGAGTATTCTGAGTTGCACAATTATCTGATCATTCTTTATCTTATTGTGCGAGGAATCTGACAAGGCGACAAGCGCAGCAGAGCGACGACATCAATCTTGAACGACGAACACGACGGGCCTGCACGGTACCTGGAGCTTGGGAGCCTGAGGCGGCGATGCGGGAGCGGTACCTAGAGTCTTTTGAGGGTACGTCTTTTCAGACCTACTTCGATCCTCTTTAAGTTTATTATGCGCTTTTACGTTCGTTTCCCGCACCTTAGCTAGCTTAAGTTTCGGGAACGAAACTTTCTTTAAGTTTGTTATGATGTAATGACCTGTTACATTTTTAACCGGATAAGACGTCCGGAGTATTTGTCAGACGTCTGGACACGTGCCCGGATGTCTCAAAGTGAGTTTTTCGTACTGCGCTTTGCACGCGGGCGACGCGCAAAGACTCACTCTCCTTCACCCCTCACCCAAACCCTAAATCCTCTCCTATATAAACCCCCCTCCCTTCTCTCCTTTCCTCACACCACTTACGCCACCGCCACCTCCACCTCCTATGACAGCTGCATTCCCCTGCGCCTCTGCTGCAGCCGAGGCGAGGAAGGAGAGCCACCAGCAAGGGGAGAGCGGGGAGGAGCGAGAGTGAGAGTGCGAGGGAGTGAGAGCGTTGGAGGAGGAAGACGACCACGGGAGCTTGGTGGAGCTCAAGGAGGAGCTCGTAGGAGAGAGGACGTCGGTGAGGACCTGCTTAAGCTCCTGCAGCGGCTGGAGCTACCGCTGCAGGTCGAGGTGCAGGCGAGGCGAGCTGCGAAGAGGTTTTGATATTGGAAGTTTTCCAGTATCAGACGTCTGGAGTGAAGTTCAGACGACTGGCGAGGCACCAAGACGTCTAGAGCTGAGGCCGGACGTCTGAAAGCACGTATATCGCGAGGTACGTCATCCTACGCCATGCATATCATAGCGCAGGGGATGTCGACTGACCGTTGCGTCTGTGGTTGCTCGTACGTAGGTGCAGGTTTTGGGAAGGTGTGCGGTGCGCTTTCCCAAGTGCTTTTGGATGTCTGATCACGTCGCTAGGCGTCCGGAGGTGCTTCCAGACAATCGGAGACCTTGTCCGACATCTGGAATTGCCCCCAGAGGGTCACAGAGGGAGTCTGGATGACTGATCAGTCGCAGGGAACACAAGGTGAGTTCTAACGTCTTTTAAGACATATGGGATTAGTGTCAGACGTTTGATTTTGGTCAGTAACCGCATTTTTTGCTTGTTTAAGGCCCAAACAGAATCAGATTTCCACAAATGAAGTATCGTTATTTTTCACTCAAGCTCCTCTACGTATTCGCATTGAGTATCTACTATTTTGAGCTCGTCTAATGTACATTGGTTGCTGGTGCAAGTTACCAGCCAGTGGTGTGTTCGGGGCCTGCGGAGACGACGAGATCTGCGGCACAGGCCCCCATTCCTCCCGTGATACCTGGTAGAGTGGTTTAACTAAGTTAATATTTAATAAGCATGTGCTTGGTTGGAATAATCGGATTGAACTCTATGATGTGGAATGAACCTTAAGGTAGAAATGAATGAGCCTGTTTGAGCTGTACTATTTACTTGAATGCATGGTTAAGATAAATTGCTAGCAAATGCCTTTAGTATAATTACGAGATACATGTTAAAATACGAGTTACCTGTATGTAAATGAGAATTGAATTGTAAAGCTATAAGTTGCATGTTATGATTTAGAACTGAATTATGAAAACACAAGTTGCCTATATATGGATGAGGAAGGAATTATGAAACATGAGATCTGGATCTAGTTAAATGAGATGAATATTAGCATGAACTTTACGGAGAATTAGGAGTAGAACTTCTGTGGATAGAAGGAATCTAAAATGTAAACGGGAAGTGTGTTGGCCCTTGTGTTCACGGTACTAAGGAGAGCAACTCACTTTTTAGTGTAGAGCGAAGCTAGCCTCCCTTGGGTTAAGACCCGGGGTTAGGATTAACCACTCTACACCAACTCCTGTTAGCCCTCGCATACGTGATACCGAGGTGTGCTATTAGTGTAGGGAGGGAGCTAGCCACCCCACGAGATCCGAGGTTCAACTAGCCACCCTACACTGACTTTGTTAGGCCCTTTGGGTAAACCGGGGTAGTTAAACGAGGGTACGCGGACTGTGGAGGGGCAAGACTGCTGTTTGGTTCTGAGCGGCGAGACCCCTGTTCTAAGAAGGCAAGGCCGTATACTGTTTCGTGCTGTACTTTCGACATACCCGCTAGCGGAAATGACTGACCGCGTGTCAGTGGGGGGTAGTTATCTGTGCGCTTATCACACGTGCCATAGTTACCGCTACGTCTTGACAGTGACCTCGGGGTAGTTGACTGGGTGTAGGACTACCATGGGGGACTCTTCCGGCTAAGAGAGTACCACGTGTACCTTCTACTCTATGGAAAAGACTGCAATCAAGATCGTTCCTAAGAGGAACATGCAAGATCAAGAAATACCTGGATACTTGAGAAATAAATGAACCAGAAATACATAAATGAGATAAATAGTAATGAGAAATAAACATGTTGCTTTACTGTACTTGCATTTAAATAATGTAAACACCACTCTTTTCAGCGTTCGCTGACTTTGTCTTTTGGTAACACTGATCAGAACCAGAAGTTGAGTAGTCCGAGTTTCCGGCTGCAGAGGGCGCTGGGTCCAGCCAATCCCAGTCGTAGTCGTGTTTAAGTTCTTTCGTTTTCTACTGTTGTAGTGAGTAATGGACACATAGTTTACTGTTGCTGTTACTTTTTGTTTCTTTTCTGTTTTCTGTTGTTGTGGTGCATCTACTATGTTTTGAGACAGTTCAACTTTCTTTACTGCTTCGTACTTTTTTTCTACTTAGTTATATTGCACGTCTAAATGCGATTTCTTTTTCCTACTTTTGGTAATTTCTTGTTGGATAATTAGGTCTTGGGATTAGTCGATGCAAGTCGTTCTCGAATCCTGTAGGAATCCGATAATCGAGTTGTAACGTAAGAGGACATTTAAATGGTATTAAAAGTTTACATAAGATGATGGCTAAGCGTCGAGGACATCATAGTAGGATGAATAAGGTAACGTTTGGATGTCACTAATGGAGATATAAAATGACGTTTAAATGTCTTTAAAAGTTATCTAAGGTAACATTTAAACGTTATTGTAGAATACGTAAAAAGATATTTAAACGTCGTTAAAAGTTATATAAGATAATGTTTAAATGTTGGTGAAAATTATTTAAAGTGACGTTTAAATGTCATAGTAGGATAAATGAAGATATGTTTAAATGTCACTAAAAGAGATATAAGATGACATTTAAATATCTTTAAACCTATCTAAAGTAACATTTAAGCATCACGGTAGGATATATAAGGAGTTATTTAAACATCGTTAAAGATTTTGTATAGCTTAAGTGAAAGTTAAAGTGATATTTAAAAATTTTTAAAATTATTTTATGTGACATTTAAATATTATTTCACGTAAGATATAGTGATATTTAAATGACTTTTTAGTTTTTCTTTTACGATATTTTAATATTGTGGAACAACATTTAAGATGATGTTTACTTATGTTGGATTAGTTTGCTAAAACTTTTAAAAGATATTTAAATATTATCTTAAATATTATAAATAATATTTATTTAACATTAATAGAAATATTTTTGGTGATGTTTGATTTTTGATATAATATGTCTTTAAAAATTTATTATAATATTTATTTAAGTTGTGATGTTAAATAAATGCCACTGAGGATCTTTTTCATTGTATTGTCAATTTAAGCCATTGATGTTACATAGGACATTATTTAAGAAACAAGGTGAGTCACTGTCAATTTTAATAGAAGTTTTGACAAAAAATCATTTTGTCAAGGAATAAATCGACACCAACATGATCTAATCAAAATCAGTAAAAGTCATAGTATGATGTCCGTGAAAATGCATTTGGATAAGTATGGATGGATCCAGAAATTTGTTGGAGTATGGGCTGAGTTGCAAGTTGGCAGCAATATTGCTGAAACTTCTAGAACTCTTATTATTTATAGTATATAACCTTCATGTTATTTGAGATAAGATTGGAATAATATATGAATTTCACTCTACTTGGGAGGGGGATGAAATCATATACACAACGTTTATGTTATTTGGGAGGGGATCAAAAATTGCTAGTGAGGTGCTTTGATACTGAGCCAAGCCCTTGGTGACTATTGCAAGGTTTTTTCTACATTTATAATGGGAGCATATTTGTAATATATGATTTTCATGTTACTTGAGGGGACCATTTAACAATTTTACCAAGGACTAATACATTTAACATGGTGGGGGTGGGGGTTGGGGTGTAGTGCATGCGGGGGGTCAGGGAATTGCGTTTCCATTGCTTTTCTTAAGGATTTTTATTTATGGAAATAAATATTTCATTAAAATGTGAAAAATCCTGTACGTAAAGATTTACCCCCATCGGGGAAGGGAGAGCAATAGAAGCCTAAGATCCTCAACAGGAGAAGGTAATGTCCTATAGAAATGGAGAAAAGATCAAAACAACAAAAATAAGGAGACACGAAATAAAGAAAAATAAAACATAAGAGTCCAATGTACGTGAGTTAGTGGGACTCCTTCAAGATAAAAAGGACGGTAACTCCATATTCGTTGATATGACAGTGTCAACGAGATAAAATCTTGGAGAATTGCGTTCATGAGAAGATCGAATTAATCGGTATTCGACTCACGTCAGAAATCTTGATCATAATGGATACGGGGTCACACGTGATCCTAAGAACAAAACTAAAAGAAAAAAGAAAAAGGAACCAAACCAACACCATCAAACGAGATCCAGACCCGCTACATGGTCCCTATAGACGTGAGCATCACTGCTTGATCGTAAACAACCACATCCATGCCACATAAATCGAGGCCATCATGACCACTTGACGGTAGCAAGTGTCGTCGACCGCACCACGAACATTGACCAGCCACCCCAAGCCGTGAAAGGGAGGTGCAATGCAAGGAAAAGATCTGATCAATGGATAAGGAGAGGTCCAGAGTGAGAGGAGGAAGATCCAACAGGGGAGTGGGGCCTGATCAGCCAAAGGTGGCCGATCAGAGTCGAGGCAGTGCTAGGGTTAGGTTTTTTGGTTGAGAGAGTGGGGGAGGAAAGGGCACACCATTGTTTGAAGTTTGAGCTGATCCAATGCGAGTTAGGTTTTGAAAGGGTATCTGCTTTTTTTGTTAAGGAAAATTACTTAGATGTCACTGACCATGCTACAAAATTTAAATGTAGTCTAATATTATCCCTAAACTTTCTAATTTGTTTCAATGTAGTCTCCAATCTTCTCTACCGATACAACTTCTAAATACACTATAGCAAACCTATGGAGGTTAATGGTGTGTTAGGCCTTCGCTGACACGACTAATTATTGCAGACCAAAGTGACTTTAGGGGGTTGTTTTAGGCTTTCCTAGCCTAGATTCTTCCTTTTTTATGCTTGAACTGGCACTTCTTTTGAAGCATTCCTTGTCATCTGGGTTTAGCTTGAAGAGCTAGACGTTAATCCTTTGTTATCCCTTAGATCAAGCAAAGCAATAAGGCAAGGATCTAAGCAAATCGTAAAGGTTGAGCAAAGGTGTATAGGTAGAGGACCAAAGGAGATGGTTTAATCTTTTCACATTAGAGATTGGGGTTTCAACAACTTGATACCTCCACCACCGCAGCTATCTCTCATATACGGGACCACGCCAGGAATCAGACACATCATAGTCGAGAATTTCACCGGCACCTTGTTGGTCTTCTCATCATGCATGGATTACCAATATCTTGATGGCAAATATCATATTTAAGCGTGGAGCTTCACTAAGAATCATTTGAAGTGGAACCTTCTCTCTTTCTCTCTCTTAATTGTCATTGTTGTTGTCACTTTAATTTTGTTTTCTTTTTTTTTTCAAAACTAAATATTCCATCAAAAAGGAAGTACCTGATACAAGAGAACACATCCCATAGAGGATAGGAGAGACAAGAATCCTAACCTTCAGAAGAAAGAAGAAAAACATCCCATAGAAATAAAGGAACACTTCTAATGCAACTGCTTTAATTTTTTTTTCTTTTTGAGTTCCCATTCTAATGCAATGTGTTCCCCTAATTTTGTTTTCTAGCATGAAGGAGGAATCGATGGCAATCACTAGGTAGTGTCCTCTTTTCCCATTTTGTAGAGTTCTGTGTCGAAGTTTGTAGTCCCCCTTGTTGGGATCCAGCCGTTTCCCAAACTTAATGGATGGACACCACTTGCATATCGGAAGAACTAAGTTTTTGTAACACTGCAAGTAAATTCACCCTTATTTGCTGGTTGAGAACCCCGTATTTGGTCGATTGCAACAGTTTTGACTGGGAGTTGTACATTGTGTGTGTGTGTGTGTGTGTGTGTGAGAGAGAGAGAGAGAGAGAGAGAGAGAGAGAGAGGTGAGCTCGGGCATCTTTTGAGGAGAATTGCTCAGTTACTTCCCACAACGTAAAGCTGTCACCTTTTGCAACTTTCTTGCCACTTTCCTCCATCCCCTTCCTCAGACGCATTCCATTTCCCTACACCATCACCTCTCCCCAACAAAGATCCAACCCACCCATATTTTTGCCCTTAACAAGGGGAGACGTGGTGATTTGATTGCAAGAAAAAAAACAGAAGCAAACCCCCCACAAAAACAAAAGTAAAGAAAAAAGAAGAAGAAGAAAATGGTCTCCTCTCGCAACTCCCTCAACTGCTCCCTCCCATTCCTCCTCCTCACTCTCCTCCACTTCTTCTCCTCCGACTCCTTCCTCTCCACCGCTCTCCTCACCGCCTCCGCTCTCACCCTCTCCTTCCTCCTCACCAAACGCGGGAACCCCCACAGCCCAACCCCATCACCACCAGACCACCGCCACCACCCATCAGGGGCAGAGCAGCAGTACTACTCCGGTCGTCGATCACTTGACCCCAAAGGCGAGACCTTTGAAGCAACCCACTCGAGAGAAGCGGCTCAAGAGTCCAACTCCTGCTCCGAGGGGTCGATCCCTGACGAGGAGGGCCTTATAGAGATCGCTCTGGCGGATGGGCAAGTGGTGCAGCAGAGCAACGTGTGGTCGCAGGAGTTGCAGGAGGAGGAGGAGGAGGATGAGGTGTTGTTGCTAAGGAAGGATGGGTTGGTGGAGGCGTTGGCGGAGATCGGCGAGGAGGAGAACCTGATCGAGATCGACGTTGCTGTTGGGTCCATCATCAAGTGCTCGAGATGCGGGATCAAAGCTTGATCTTCTCTCTTCTTTTTTTTTTTTCCTATTTTCTTTCCTTTGGTTCGTGGGAAGCTTGTGCTGCCACACTTGTCTGATCAGTTCCTCGTGTTTGATGGAGATCATGCGTGTCTATCCACTTGGGTGCATGTGAATATAAATTTTTGCTCAAAAATAAATGTTTCCTTGATCATTCTTTTCTTTCTTTCTTTCATTTTTTTCCGTGTATTTGGTTGGGTGCCGTTCGTATCTGCTGATTGTATGATGGGTAATCGCTAAGATTGGATTTTGTATGTGCAGATAATATCTGTGTTGGCCTTTTGCATATGGACCCTCGTCAAAGCTATGATCATACACAAAGTCCCTAAGCTCACTTTGGAAGAGGCATTTGCTCGTTTTGTGATTAAATCTGAGGAAACCTTCTGGTCCAAGGTTGAAATTAAGTCATTTTAATATGGCATCCTTATCGCAATGGAGGGACAGATTTACCCATTCAATTCTAAAGATTTTCATGGATTTGACAACATAACAGCTTTGTACTCGAAAGAACATTTTTGATATTATATTCACAAGTGTGGGAGAGGTAGCTTTGGACAAAAGAATGTTCCCTAGTGGGTCGAGGGAGGAATGTTCCTAGATTTATGATGGGATTGGTAGGGAATTAGAAGCATAATTACACAAGTATACAATGGCTTGGCAATGTTTCAACTCAAGAATGCGTCTTTAGGTGGGATCTAACTCCTAAGACGTGCTTAGAAAAATTTGATTAGTACACTCATGACTTTAGATGGTAAGTGAGTTACACTAGGTGCAATATCATTAAATGTAATCTTCTACCATTACTGAAAGACCTCCCTAATTATGTAGATAAGGAGGAGAGCCCAATATAATGAATTCGATGCTTTCTATTTAAACCTAAGGTTAGGTGATCCAACAACCTTGCAAAGCCCTCACCTAGTGTTTGTTGTGCCCAACTGTACTCTTTGGCCATCATTGGTCACCCTTACATATACCTAATATTGACAAGGAGAGCAAGAGACATGATTTACTATAATATCTCATGACAAGAAGTTGTCGTGCCCTTTATGTAGGTATAGAGCTAACATATAAAAGGGGGATGTATGATTTAGGTCCAAACAACCTAAAGGAAATTAACATGGATGGATAAAAGGCTTGATATAGTCACAACAAGGAGAGAGTAAATTGTAGTATATAGTACGTGCACAAGTATTATAAAGATTGCATGAGGGATATTACATGCAATGATTGAAGTTCCTCCTATGAGAATAACAAATGCGACTATTAACATACTCAAGATTGATCAATAGCTTCGAAATGCTTTCCTATATAATCTACTAGGTGGGGTGGTAGGGTAGGTGTAGGAGGCCATGGTTCGTGCCCTAAAGGTGGGAGGAAAAGCTTTCAAGGGGATCGCATCTACTAATCAAGTAGCACACTATAGTTGGCTAACCTATCAAGCGAGCTAGTTAAAGTTGGTAAGGAGGCAAAGGATCAAAAGGTCTTGACCTCATATGAGGGTGTAAAGACCCATTCTGTCTTGAGCCTTTTAAGACGTCTGGATTGTCGGTCAGATGTCTGAAGCCTTTTCAACACGTCTGGAAATCGAAAATGTGGTACGTGACTTCGCGTCTACGCACGGGCTGCGCACAGATAGTACCCCTTTCTCTCTCTCTTTCCCTCTCCCCTCCTCCACCGAACCCTAATGCACCCCCTTTATAAACCCCTCCTCACCTCTCTTGTTCTCCCCACTCCACCATAGCCACCTTCTTCCCTTCCTCTCCACCACAGTGAGAGGAGCGAGCACGAGAGAGAGCGCAAGAGCGGCAATGAGGAGGAGAGACGACGTGAGGAGAGGTTGAGGAGCTTGAGCTCACGAGCTCGTGGGGGCTTGCAGGAGGGTGCACGGCCGGAGAGGCACGTGCGAGAGGAGTGCGACGGGGGAACCGTCCCCGACGTTTGCTGCAGCCGGAGTTGCAGGTGAGGAGGCGAGGTCGCGGCTGCACGCGGTGAGGGCGAGCAGGAGGAGGTTCTGGTTGTGGGATTTTCCCAGAATCAGACATCTGGAGTGACGTCCAGACGATGAAGTGGACGTCTGGTGACGACACCAGACGTCTGAAAGCAGATCTCTGCGAAGGTACGTTTCCTTTGAGGATACAGCCATGCAGGCCGCTCCGCAACTACGTTTTGCGTGGCTAATTTTAGGCGATTTGCCTGTCGCGTGCAAGATTTGCTTTGGGAAGGCATGGGGCACGCCCTCCCACTCATTTCAGACGTCTGGACAGCTTACCAGACGGTTGGAAGCACTCCTAGACGTCCGAAGAGGAAGTCGGTTGTTTGGAGCTGGGTCCAGACGGTCCAGTAGAGGTCTTGGACGTATAAGGTCGACGCAGAACCTGAGGTGTATTTCTGGTCACTTTTAAGACGTCTGGACATTGTGCTAGACGTCTGATTTGGGTCTGTAGCTCTCTTTTTGACTCGTTTAGGGTCTGTCTGAGGTCCGTTTTACACAAACAAGATATCGGTATATTCCTTGTGAATTCCTCTACTTGTTAGAAGGTTTTCTATACTGTTCTGAATGTTCCATTGTGGTTGTTCCTTGGTATAGGATTTCATTCTGTTGTAGGTTTGGGGCTTGCAGAGGTACGTGAGCCTGCTGTTCGAGCCCCCAATACTCCTGGGTTGTCTAATAGAGTGGTTTCCCCCTATTTTAATTATAAAACCTGATTGCATATGTGAAATTGAATAAGTAGAAAATCTAGGATGTGGCATGAATCTTAGGACGAGAAGTACTGCATTGTTTGTATGCGTGATTGAAATTGCAGTATTAAATGAATGAGTAGAAATGTGAACAACTACCTGTTAATAAACAAGAGCTGCCTATGAAATATGAATTGCATGTGTTAGTTAGACAGTTACCTGTAACAGTACTTGTTGTATATGTTAAATAATGAAAATACAAGCTGCATGTGGATAATTTGAGAAAGGAAATGTGGACGATGAAACCTGGTATGGAATGGCGTGAGAAATACGAGCATTAACCCTACGGGGAATTAGGAGTAGAGCTCCTGTGAATAAATGGAATGGATCTGGAAATGTAGTGGGAAGTGTGCTGGCCCTTGGGTACGTGGTACCAAGGAGAGCGACTATCCCTTGTTCAGTATAGAGCAGAGCTAGCCGCCCTTGGGTTGGGACCTGGGGTTAGGATTGGCCACTCTACACCAACTTCTTGGCCCTCGTGTACACTGTACCGGAGAGAGCTACTAGTGTAAGGAGAGAGCTAGCCACCCTACACCGACTTGTTAGGCCCACTGGGCAAACCAGGGTAGTCAGGCGAGGGTGCGTGGACTGTGGAGGAGTAAGACCCCTATTTGGTTCTTAGGGGCTAGACCCCTATTACTGAGACGGCTAGGCCCTATACTGTTTCGTGCTATATTTTGGATGCACCCGTTAGCGGAAACGACTGACTGCATGCCAGTACGGGGTAGCTACCCGTGCACTTATCGCGCGTGCCGTAATTACCGTTACGTCTGTCCGTAACCTTGGGGTGGTTAATTGGGTGCTCTCCCAGCTAGGAGAGCACCACGTGTGCTTCTACTCTTCGGAAAAGACTGCAACCAAGATCGTTCCCATGAGAAACACTCGAGATCAAGAAATGGACCTGGAAATATAAACCAATGGATGAAAATGAATAGCTTGTAAATAATGTAATTGGCATAGATAGTTTACCTGTTAGCTTTTACTGCTTTAGTAGTTGGTTACCACTCTACTCAGCATTCGCTGACTTTTGTTACTCATAACCCTTTTCAGGTTCAGATGTTGAGCAGCCCGAGTCACCGGCTGCAAAGGGTGCTGGGCCTAGTAGAGCCCAGTATCAGTAGTCCTCCTATTGTTGTACTTTCTTTGTTAGTGAGTTCAGACTCTTGTACCTTTACGTTTCTGTACCTTGTTACTGTTTTACTGTTGTGGTGGTGATATGTACTGTTAGCAGCTTTTACTTCTTTTACTGCTGTACTCTTTACTGTTAGTTACTTAGCATAGTGAATGTGATTTACTTTCCTGCTTTTTGGTTATTCTTGTTGGATGACTGGGTCTTGGGATTAGTCGAGTCGAGCCGGTCTCGGGTCTTGTAGGGATTCGGGAACAGGGTCGTAATAAGATTGTATCAGAGCAAGGTCGTCCAGAGAAATGAACTAACTAGCTTGAGAATAACCAATTCACGTGCATATAACTAAAGTAACCACCACAACGTACCTTTTAACATATATTCTGAGATTCTTTTGCTAAAGTCCGTTAAAGTTGACTTCTTTTTGTTATGTTTCCGCGTCTCCTTGCAGGAGATGCCTCGACGTGGATTCCTTGAGGCGGGCTGCGGACGCAGCTGTGGACGAGGTCAGAGGGTTGGGTGTGCTAGGCCCGAGGTATCAGTTGACTAGCCACTTCTCCCGGGCATTCAGGCCCAGGACCTCGCCCAGTTGATACGAGATATAGTACGAGAGGAGCTCCACCCGCCTCCACGAGGGCCTCTCCCTAGGGACGTGGAGGGGGAGTCCTCTGTGGGACTAGGAGACCGACGCAGCGCTGGACGAGGGGGAGGGGGTGGTCCTCCACCACCCCCACCACACTCTAACACTTCTGAGCATGAGCCCTCCTTGCCTGGAGGTGTGCCCGTTCCCCCACTACAGCGACACTACGAGCATTTCAGACAGTTCCGGAAGCTGAAGCCCCCCTCCTTCAAGGGAGATGAGGACCCGTCTGAGGCGGAGGACCAGTTGGAGCAGATCAAGAAGGTGTTTGACACCTTTCGCCTCCCTGCGAAGTGCCACGTGGCCTTTTTCACGTACTAGCTGGAGAGTGCGACACACAGGTGGTGGAGGGCAGTCAGAGGCCAGGAGAGGGCAGAGCCGACGTAGGACTAGTTTGTGACCCTCTTCTGCAAGCAGTACTTCCCGCAGACGTGGTAGGATCAGAAGAGGTGGGAGTTTCACACTCTCCGCTAGGGGACGATGACTGTTAGCGCGTACTGCACGCGCTTCCTGGAGCTGTCACGTTTTGCTATGACAGTTGTGGCTATTGAGGAGGAGCACTGATGGAGGTTCACTGAGGGGCTCCGGTCTGCTATTCGGGGGTATGTCAAGCCCCTGAAGATGCCCACCTTCTCGAGAGTGGTGGAGGCAGCTATGATGTACGAGGAAACTAACCTGGTCGCACGAGACACTGACTGCGGACGGAAGAGGCCCTACCAGCCAGAGTACTCACAGGGCCGATGAGAAAGGAGGCATGTGGCACTCGCAGGAGAGCCATCTCGTTTTACGGAGCCATCGTGGCCTTTGGGGGCCCCCACAGGGGCCAGCTACCAGCACTGGACCCCCACCCAGCCATCAACATGGACCTATCGAGGGAGTCGAGTCCCCCTCTGCTACCAATGTGGCCAGCCGGGCCACATCAGGAGGGACTGCCCGTCTAGGGCTAGAGCGCAGCAAATGCTCCCCACACCGAGCACTGGAGGCCAAGCAAGTGGCCGTGGTTCCCAGGCGCGTAGGGGAGGACAGTAGTCACAGGGAGGGTATCAGCCAGTGGCTACCCGTCCAACGCAAAGTGTGGCTGCTTCTTCTGCACCGAGAGCTAAGGAGCGTATCAACGCCCTGACACATAGAGACGCCAGAGCACCAGGTTCGGTGGTGGCAGGTATGGTTACAATTTCCGGCAGATTAGTTTACGTACTTTTTGATTCCGGTGTCATGCACTCTTTTGTTACTGCGAGTTTTTCTGTCAATTTGGGACATGACTGTGTGTTGTTAGAGGATCCTTCTGTGATCAGAGGTTCGGGTGGTTAGCTGTTTGTAGCTGAGAAGGTCTACACAGACTGCGAGGTCAGTGTTGGGGGACACAGCCTCCCTGCTGACCTGATTGTGATACCAATTGAGGATTTTGGCGTGATTCTGGGGATGGATTGGCTATCCGCTTACCACGCCTTGGTGGACTATTTTGAGAGGAAGATCGTCTTCTCTATACCGGAGATGCCTTCTTTTGAGTTTCACGGACAGCCGGTGGATAGAGGTTTCAGGTGCATTTCTGCACTTCGGGCGGCGAGACTTTTGGGCCAGGGGTGTGAGAGCTTTCTGGCTTGTGTAGTGGCAGAGCCCAGCCCCGTGGCAAACTTTCAGAGCATCCCGGTGGTCAGAGAGTACCCCAACATGTTTCCAGAGGAGCTTCCAGGTCTACCGCCTGAGCGTGAGATCGAGTTTGAGATCTCACTGGTACAGGGGACGAGCCCCATTTCCATGGCACCGTACATGATGGCACCACTTGAGCTGCGAGAGCTCAAGTCATAGTTGCAGGACCTATTGGAGAAGGGCTTTGTGAGGCCCAGTGTGTCCCCGTGGGGAGCTTTGGTATTATTTGTGAAGAAGAAGGATGATACCCTACGCCTTTGTGTGGACTACAGACAGCTAAATAGAGTCACCATCAAGAACAGGTATCCACTACCAAAGATTGATGATTTGTTTGACCAGTTACGAGGTGCCACGGTATTCTCCAAGATAGATCTGAGGTCAGGCTACCACCAGTTGAGGATCAGGGAGACTAACGTCTCCAAGACAGCTTTCCGCACCCAGTACGGACACTACGAGTTTTTGGTCATGCGGTTTGGGCTGACCAATGCCCCCGCTGCCTTCATGGATTTGATGAATCGGGTGTTCAGATTGTATCTGGATCAGTTTGTGGTGGTATTTATTGATGATGTGCTCATTTACTCACGAGATCAGGCGCAGCACAGACAGCACTTGCAGATGATTCTGGACACGTTGAGACGACGTAGGCTGTATGCCAAATACAGCAAGTGTGAGTTTTGGTTGAGGCAGGTGACCTTTTTGGGTCATGTGATTTCATGGGATGTCTTGGCTGTGGATCCAGCCAAGGTAGAGGCAGTACTCAGGTGGGAGAGGTCAGGTACAGTGACAGAGATCCACAGTTTCTTGGGACTGGTAGGTTACTATCGGTGATTTATCAGGGGTTTCTCGCAGATCGCACGTCCTATGACTCAGTTGACCCAGAAGGACGTGCCCTTTGCTTGGACAGATGCTTATGAGGCGTGTTTTCTGGAGTTGAAGGAGAGGTTGAGTTTTGCTCCTATGCTTACCATCCCAGACAACAGTGGCGGTTTTGTTGTCTACATGGACACTTCGTTGCAGGGGTTAGGGGGTGTGCTCATGCAGCGGGGTTACGTTGTCGCTTACGCTTCGTGACAACTGAAGTCCCATAAGCATAGCTACCCTTCCCATGACTTAGAGCTGGCAGCTATCGTCTTCGCGCTGAAGACATGGAGACACTACCTTTACGGTGAGACTTTTGAGATATTCACGGATCATAAGAGCCTCAGGTATTTGTTTGATCAGAAGGAGCTTAACATGAGACAGAGACGTTGGTTAGAGCTCCTGAAGGACTGTGACTACAACATCTCCTACCATCTGGGAAAAGCCAACGTGGTGGCTAACGCCTTGAGTCGGAAGGTGCCCGCCCACTTGGCAAGCTTATGGAGGAGTTGGGCAGTTGGCGACCCCTAGAGTTACAGGGGCATTGTGGGGCAGTGACACGGCAAATGAGACCAGGGCTGATAGACTGCATCATCACAGGATAGATGACAGATCCTCACTTGCAGTCATTGCGACACAGAGTACTGTCAGGGGACCCAGGAGACTTCTTTATGGACGAGGTGCTGCGTATGAGGGGACGTTTGCACGTTCTCAGGGACGAGGAGTTATTGAGAGAGCTCCTAACCAAGGCACACGGGTCCAGGTTCACCATACATCCCGGAAACACAAAGATGTACCATGATCTGAGAGGTGACTTTTGGTGGAGAGGGATGAAGCGGGATGAAGGTGAGTTTGTTCAGCAGTGTTTGGTGTGCCAGCAGGTGAAGGTCGAGCATCAGAGGCCTACAGGGCTGTTGTAGCCACTTCCTATGCCAGAGTGGAAGTGGGAGAGCATCACCATGGACTTGGTGGTGGGCTTGCCCGTTACCCAGCGAGGGCACGACGTAGTCTGGGTGATTATAGACAGATTGACGAAGACGGCACGTTTCTTGCCGATCTGAGTCACCTTAGGACCAGCGCAATTGGCAGAGAGATATATTTGTGACATGGTACGTATGCATGGAGTTCTGCGTGAGATTGTATCCGACTAGGATACCCGTTTTACTTCCAAGCTTTGGGCTGAGTTTCAGCAGGGGGGACACAGTTGAGGTTCAGTACAGCGTACCACCCCCAGACCGACGGACAGTCAAAGCGCACGATACAGACACTTGAGGACCTTTTACGCGCCTGTGTACTGGACTAGAGGGGTTCTCGAGAGGAGCACTTACCCCTGACAAAGTTTGCATATAATAACAGCAATCACTCGAGTATCGGCATGGTACCCTACAAGGCTCTGTATGGACGGAGGTGTACTGCGCCCTTGAGTTGGGTTGAGGTGGGGACCAAATGAGAGATTTACCCCAGGCTGATCCGACAGAGTCAGGAGGTGATAGAGCAGATTCACAGACGACTTCACACTGTCAGGAGCAGACAGAAGAGTTATGCCGATCGGAAGCGCAGAGAGGTGCAGTTCAATGTTGGGGATCACGTCTTTCTTTGTGTTTCGCCCATGAAGGGCCTGCAGCATTTTGGAGTGAAAGGGAAGCTCGCGCCGAGGTTTGTGGGGCTCTTTGAGGTCCTGGAGCGGGTAGGACCTGTTGCTTACAGGCTTGCCCTTCCTCCCCAGCTTTATGGTGTGCAAGACGTGTTCCACGTGTCCAACCTCAGGAAGTACGTCGCCAATCCAAGTCACATTCTGAGCCACGAGAGTGTCGAGGTGGGTAATGACCTGACCTACCCTGAGCGACCAGTGCAGATACTAGACAGAGCCGTCCAGAGTTTGAGACGGAAGCAAGTACCCCTGGTGAAGGTCTTGTGGAGGAGCCAGAGGTACGAGGAGGCTACCTGGAAGCTTGAGGCAGCAATGCGAGAGCGGTACCTGGAGCTTTTTGAGGGTATGTCCTTTTGGACTAGCTTCAGTCCTCTTTAGGTTTGTTATGCGTATATAATTTTTTTTTCCTGCACCCTAGCTAACTCAAGTTTCGAGGACGAAACTTCCTTTAAGTTTATTATGATGTAAAGACTCGTTCTGTCCTGAGCCTTCTAAGATGTCTGGACTGTCAGTCAGACGTCTGAAGCCTTTTCCAAACGTTTGGAAATCGAAAATGTAGTACGTGACTTCGCGTCTGCACGTGGGCTGTGCGCAGAGAGTACCCCTTTCTCTCTCTCTTTCCCTCTCCCCTCCTCCACCGAACCCCAATGCACCCCTTTATAAGCCCCTCCTCTCCTTTCTTGTTCTCCCCACTCCACCATAGCCACCTTCTTCCATTCCTCTCTACCACAGTGAGAGGAGCGAGCGTGAGAGAGAGCGTGAGAGCGGCGACGAGGAGGAGAGACGATGTGAGGAGAGGTTGAGGAGCTTGAGCTCGCGAGCTCATGGGGGCTTGCTGGAGGGTGCACGGCCAGAGCGATGTGTGCGGGAGGAGGAGTGCGGTTGGGGAACCGTCCCCGACGTTTGCTGCAGGCGAGGAGGCGAGGCTGCAGCTGCGTGCGGCGAGGGCGAGCAGGAGGAGGTTCTGGTTCTGGGATTTTCCAAGAATCAGATGTCTGGAGGGACATCCAGACGACGAAGTGGACGTCTGGTGATGACACCAGACGTCTGAAAGCAGATCTCCGTGAAGGTACGTTCCCTTTGCGGATACGACCATGCAGGCCGCTCCTGATAACACCACGCAAGGGGGTAGTAATTAGGTTGAATATGGCCCATATTTAGAATAAAAGGCACAACATAAAGTAGAATAGGAGCATTGCATGCATCAAGTACCAAGATTGCTTATAAACTGTATTAATGGCCATTTGTGTAAAGCATTTGTCAAAGCAGGCCTCAGATGAGCAATCGGACCGCACGAATGGATTCAGGACGACGAACGGAGTCTAACGGACTCAAAATCGGCCAAATCCGACATCCGGAGCTCCCATAATGGGCCTAAGAAATCCTGACCGTTGATCTGGAGATCAACGGCCTAGAACGCGCCACGTCGCCCCGCCCCCGCCGCCTGCACGCCCCCAAGCCAGCCAAGGACGCATCTCGGCCGTTGATCTTCGATCGAACGGCCGAGATCCGCGCGCTCGCCCGCGGTCGCCGCGACAAAGCGCGGGCGTGGCGCAACGGTTAGCGCGCACGCCCGCGTCGCGGCGACGCGCGTTCGAATCGCGCGGAGCGGAAATCACTTGCGGGCGAAGGGCGCGGCAAAATTGAGCCGCGCGATCAGAAGCGAGCGGCTAGGATCGCGCCACGCGGCGCGACGACAGCACCCCACCTCCCACGCGCGCGCGCACGCCGGGCGGAAACGCGCGCGCGCACGCACGCCCGAAGCGCGATCCCAGCGCAGGCGCAGGAGGATCTCAGCCGTCCGATCATCAATCGGACGGCTCTCGTTCGATGTCCACGGATCGCGCCTGAAGAGAGAGAGGGGCGGGCGGCTGACCGGCGGCAGAAGGCCTTCACCGACGTATATGGAAGCGGTTTTAGCGACGTTCTGGATGTCGCTAAAGCACATTCTTCTTTTAGGAAGCCCTTAACTCTATTTAAACCCCCTTCTACCACCATTCAAGGCATCCTCTCCCACTTGCAACTACTCCACTCCTCTCCTAGCTAGTCTTAGGCACTCTTGTAATCGCCGGAGACGACGAGCCGCCGACGGAGCCTCCTCCACCGCCGTGGCTGCCTCGTCGCTCTCCACTCTCTCTCTACCTCTCTCTCTCTTTTAAAGCTTTCATTTACTTTTGTTGAAGCATGTATTTAATATTGTAAACCATGAACTATGAATGCATGTTTAATGAAATTATTTTTCATTTAGTTGCCTTTTTAATTTCTGTTTAAAGTGCATGATCAAAACCAAAGAGCTTTCTAACCCTAAACTCTCTCTATCTCTCGCTTTTCAAAACCGTTTCTTTCGCAAGCAAAACTCCGCCTTTTTCGTGACAACAAGTGGTAAACAAAATCCGATTTCCACGCCTCCCTGAGATCGACACTCGGACTCACCTCCGTTTACTTCTTTTAAAACCGACGTATCAAGTGCAACTATAACGACACCTCTTAACACACACGCACGAAGGCACGTCAGTTTTTGGCGCCGCTGCCGGGGAGGCAACGGATTTGTTTTATCACCTCCATTCCACCTTCATTCTCATATCGTCTAATGCCCTATTTTCCTTTTTACTTGACGGATGCAGGAATTCGGCGCATGGACGGCGAAGCGACGCATTCCACTATGGTAGCAAGGAAGTAGACGCCTCGAGGACCGATAGTGAGTACCCTCTCTCTCTCATTGTTTGCTTGCGTGAAAATCGAAAAAAAATCATAAAAATTGAAAAAAATTGGCGTGGCGAATGATTGCTTGACCCACATTCTTAACATACCACCCTACAAAAAAATGTACACTCTAATATACTGGACAAATTCTTGGAGTGTTCTTTTCTTTCTCTCTTGAGTGGTGTTTGCGAAGCCACCGTGAGTTGACCTGGGCCGCACCACTCAACCCTAAAACTAACTCATCTAATAGAAGCTGCACGATCTTTAGGATGAGTACACTAGGGTTTTTAGAGCCTCTACAAAATAAAAGGAAATCTACTTTCACTAAGTTGTGTGCAGAACTTGACGTGCCCACTGAAACTTGTTTGAAAAGATTAAGACACGTCAACCCTAAAAAGTACTTAAGTAAGGATGAAACACTAAAAAGACACTATATCTTAACAAATCCTTGCTTGAAAATCATGTTTTGCTAGAAGCACACACTTTGAAAGTAGAACATTAAGAGGCACCACCCCAATCAACGCCTCATCACATCACCCTAAGCACAAGCACTATCCTAGCCCTTTAAAACTGAGTAGACGTGCCCTAGGCAGGACTGAGTTAAGTCTCAAAAGGTGAGGTTTTGTCTGCTAGGCACTTGGCTTTCATTCCCTTGGTAGAATCTGGTGACTAGGCTGCGGGGCAGTGTCAAACGACCGTGGTTGTGGGGTCTATGGAACCGGAGGCGCAAGCCAAAGGAAGAACCTTCCCTGCAATCCCCTCGTAATCAACCTGGCCAGATTAGCCTTGGGAAGGGGAGTCCAGTGTTTACGGACTTAATCAACCTTTGTGAGATTTCTAGGTCTCCTAAGGAATACACCATAAGGATTAGGCTTGTTTGTTTGATTGAGTGCACAACTCTCTCTCATCTGTTCTTCCCGCATCCCTCCATTTCTTCCATGGATTTCAATGCCTATCCATCTTACCCAAATTACCCCCAACAGGATTTGTATGCTAACCCAAGTAGACCATACCCATAGCCGACTTGGGCTAACCAACCACCAAGTTGGGGATGCAACCTGGAATATCCCTCTTGGCCCAACTATGACCAAACCACACCAACCTCTTATTGGAATACACCCAACATAGCCACCCAAGGGTACGATTCAAATCATGGGGCTCCATATCTCGATTGTCCTCACGATGCCTCCTCATTTAGGTCCGACCCGCTCTACTGTGATAGGACCTACACTTTAGGAGAACACCAAGAACCCTACCCATCTCAAGATAATAACCAAGAAAGGTCATCTGAATTCAACAACCTTGCCTACTTGACCTTTGGATTAGAAGGAGTTCTAGACAAATGGAAATCAGAAAATGATCAGAAATCTAGGCAAGCCCAGGATCATCAACCTCTGATTTGGTCCCCTGATGAAGAATCTGACTGGGAGGAAGACTTAGAACCTCAACTATTCTGGAGTAGGACCAAACAGAGAATGGTTCCTCTTGAAGAACTGGACCCTGAACATGACAGAATAGAGGACCCACCCAAGAACCTAAACACCAATATGGATTCTGATCCACAACCTCAACCATACTCTCTTAACCTGGATTTCAAGGAGGAAATCCAAAGGACACCAAATGACACCATGTCAATTCTTGATAACCTCCAGTTAGAACTACACAGACAGAATCAATAATTGGTTAAAGGGCAACATGCCATGTTGGAGTTGTTCCAACAATTGGGGGAAGAAGGCCAAAGAAAGCTGTTGCATACAACGCCATTCATGGAATTCATAAAGCAAGGACCTACCATGATCAATTGGACTACACCTAGTCATCCTGATTTGGTTCAGTCCACCATTGATACCCCTCAGGAGTTGGATAGCTCAGTGGATAAGGAAAGTAAGGATTCCTTGGAGCACAATTTGGGGAGCATTGAGAACAAACATCAGGAGGAAACTGAGAAGGTAAGGGGAGAGACCTTGGAATCTGAATCTAATCAGCTCAAGACAAGTAATCCGGTGGGAGTAGCAGCCAACGTCGGAAATGGAGAATGGAGTTACAATTTCAAAGAAATTGATTATGAATTGGTTAGAATCCCCATCACAAATTTGGAGGAGGGCCGAGAGAAAGAATATGATCTAGAGGATGAAATTGACCCTACCTCTAATGCAACCCCAAACAGTGAATCTGATACAAAGGAGGTTGAAGAAAATATTCTTGAGATCAAGGGCTTGGAGGGAATGAGCAATGAAATCATAGTTGCGGAAGAGATGGATTCGTCTTTGAAGAGAAGACTGATGCTTGGTTGTAGGGCTCAGTATGAAACTCTGGACTTTGTTACTTGCCCTACCAGAATAAAGATCCCGCAACCCGAATGCACTAGAATTGATACACTTTCGATGGATTACAATTTTATGGGGACACAAGCTGAATATAAGACCTACATCTTTAGTGTTTGGCATGTCATATTTGGGGTGCGTTCGTCCACAGCAACTTGTTTGCATGCCCACAAACTAAGAGAGGATCTGACACGGGCATGCATGATATATCTGTTACAGAATTCCCGCCCCTTAGGAACGGGACTCCACCACAACCTTATCCGCATCTGTGGACTTCTGATTTTGGGTCTGGTTAATTTTGAACATACCTTCTTGACCCAAGTCATTCCCGTTTGTGCACCGCCCAGCTGGAGGCGTTAAACTCAGCGCTTCCTGGGAGGCAACCCAGCGGATTCAGACTGATCTGGTAGTTTACGTCACTCAGGTACTATCTTTTTGAACCCTTTTGCATCCATGCATCTGCCAATGAGGACATTGTCCAACTTAAGCATGGGGGGGATGGTAAACTGCATAATCCTGAGCTTAATTAATCAGTCTGAATGAATAAATTAATTGATTAAAAAAAAAAAATGAATTTAGGAAGAAAAACTTAGGCATTAGAAACTTGTCAATAGTGGGAAATAATACAAAAAGAACTTAAACACTTAGACTTTTCAGGCCTTCAAGCTTAATTAGCCCTGGTGTCCATTAAAATATGGATTTAGCGGCGAACCCTTGCAACTTTAAGCTATTCTAATCCACCTAATAAATAAGGTAATAAGTATACGACTTATCAACTCACCCTCTAACTCAGGAAAACTTTGAGTCTAAGCATCTACACACATTTTTGCACAGACTCACTTCTCGGAGATTTTGACAGAAATTGGGTAGCTAATGAACTCTCTAGGGTGGTATGGCTGACAAGTTGTCGTGGGTAACAGCCCATTGGCAGGTTATCCAGAACCCAGCCACAGGCCATTTCTTTTTCACTGCCTCTAGGTACATTTGAGATTAGGGAAGCCACCTACGTAAAAATAATAATAATAATAATAATTAAAAAAAAAAAAAATAAACCACACTTCACCGCACAAGTATGGCTGGCAAGTGATCGTGGGTAACAGCCCATTGGTCGGTTGTCCAGAGCCCAGCTCAATAATTGCACAAAAAAAGAAGACCAAAAACACCTAAGGAAGAAGCGGGGAAGTAGTACAAGCCGGGGAGATATACACTGGAAAATCCTTGTGTTGACCCCAAGTAAAATGAACGCAGGGAGAAAGCTACCAATCGAACAAATACACCTTCAGGCAAAAATTTATTTTCTTTTCCGGTCACCTAGAGGCGTAGAAACTCGAAGTCTGTCTCAATTACCGTTAAGTAAGTCTATCACAACATTCACACCAAGATGCTTAGCACTTAGGGTTTTGACCGAGTTTTGGGTGGGTTGGGTAGCCGTAAAAAGTTACCAACCCACACTGAATTTTAAAAATTCTAAAAAGACATATATAGATATATACGTATACAGAAGTATAGTTATATATACAAAGCAAGGATTCGGGCGATTCATATTTTAGCAGACACCCGGGCGCTGCTTAGTCTTTGTAGATTAAGATCTTCGTATAGTTCCTCTTATTAACAAGTAACGAAGTGCCTAAGCAATTACTTCTTGAATTCGCCAAAGAAATAAAGGCTAGAATAAACCTTGCTAGGGACTAGCAAGGAGTAAGCATGGGGGTATGATAACACCACGCAAGGGGGTAGTAATTAGGTTGAATATGGCCCATATTTAGAATAAAAGGCACAACATAAAGTAGAATAGGAGCATTGCATGCATCAAGTACCAAGATTGCTTATAAACTGTATTAATGGCCATTTGTGTAAAGCATTTGTCAAAGCAGGCCTCAGATGAGCAATCGGACCGCACGGATGGATTCAGGACGACGAACGGAGTCTAACGGACTCAAAATCGGCCAAATCCGACATCCGGAGCTCCCATAATGGGCCCGAGAAATCCTGACCATTGATCTGGAGATCAACGGCCTAGAACGCGCCACGTCGCCCCGCCCCCGCCGCCTGCACGCCCCCAAGCCAGCCAAGGACGCATCTAGGCCGTTGATCTTCGATCGAACGGCCGAGATCCGCGCGCTCGCCCGCGGTCGCCGCGACAAAGCGCGGGCGTGGCGCAACGGTTAGCGCGCACGCCCGCGTCGCGGCGACGCGCGTTCGAATCGCGCGGAGCGGAAATCACTTGCGGGCGAAGGGCGCGGCAAAATTGAGCCGCGCGATCAGAAGCGAGCGGCTAAGATCGCGCCACGCGGCGCGACGACAGCACCCCACCTCCCACGCGCGCGCGCACGCCGGGCGGAAACGCGCGCGCGCACGCACGCCCGAAGCGCGATCCCAGCGCAGGCGCGGGAGGATCTCAGCCGTCCGATCATCAATCGGACGGCTCTCGTTCGACGTCCACGGATCGCGCCTGAAGAGAGAGAGGGGCGGGCGGCTGACCGGCGGCAGAAGGCCTTCACCGACGTATATGGAAGCGGTTTTAGCGACGTTCTGGATGTCGCTAAAGCACATTCTTCTTTTAGGAAGCCCTTAACTCTATTTAAACCCCCTTCTACCACCATTCAAGGCATCCTCTCCCACTTGTAACTACTCAACTCCTCTCCTAGCTAGTCTTAGGCACTCTTGTAATCGCCGGAGACGACGAGCCACCGACGGAGCCTCCTCCACCGCCGTGGCTGCCTCGTCGCTCTCCACTCTCTCTCTACCTCTCTCTCTCTCTTTTAAAGCTTTCATTTACTTTTGTTGAAGCATGTATTTAATATTGTAAACCATGAACTATGAATGCATGTTTAATGAAATTATTTTTCATTTAGTTGCCTTTTTAATTTCTGTTTAAAGTGCATGATCAAAACCAAAGAGCTTTCTAACCCTAAACTCTCTCTATCTCTCGCTTTTCAAAACCGTTTCTTTCGCAAGCAAAACTCCGCCTTTTTCGTGACAACAAGTGGTAAACAAAATCCGATTTCCACGCCTCCCTGAGATCGACACTCGGACTCACCTCCGTTTACTTCTTTTAAAACCGACGTATCAAGTGCAACTATAACGACACCTCTTAACACACACGCACGAAGGCACGTCAGCTCCGCAGCTACGTTTCGCGTGGCTAATTTTAGGCGATTGCCTGTCGCGTGTAGGATTTGCTTTGGGAAGGCGCGGGGCACGCCCTCCTACGCGTTTCAGATGTCTGGACAGCTTACCAGACGGCTGGAAGAACTCCCAGACATTCGGAGAGGAAGTCAGACATCTGGAGTTGGGTCCAGATGGTCCAGAAGAGGTTCTGGACGTCTGGGGTCAACGTAGAACCTGAGGTGCGTTTCTGGTCACTTTTAAGACATCTGGACATTGTGCCAGACGTCTGATTTGGGTCTATAGCTCTCTTTTTGACCTGTTTTGGGTCCGTCTGAGGTTCGTTTTACACAAACAAGATATCGGTATATTCCTTGTGAATTCCTCTACTTGTAAGAAGGCTTTCTATACTGTTCTGAATGTTCTATTGTGGTTGTTCCTTGGTATAGGACTTCGTTCTGTTGCATGTTCAAGGCTTACAGGGGCACGTGAGCCTGCCGTTCGAGCCCCCAATACTCTTGGGTTGTCTGGTAGAGTGGTTTCCCCCTATTTTAATTATAAAACTTGATCACATATGTGAAATTGAATAAGTAGAAAACCTAGGATGTGGTATGAATCCTAGGTTGAGAAGTACTTGCACTGTTTGTATGCGTGGTTGAAATTGCAGTCTTAAATGAATGAGTAGAAATGTGAACAACTACCTGTTAATAAACAAGAGCTGCCTGTGAAATATGAATTTCCTGTGTTAGCTAGACAGTTACCTGTGACAGTACTTGTTTTATATGTTAAATAATGAAAATACGAGCTGCATGTGGATAATTTGAGAAAGGAAATGTGGATGATGAAACCTGGTATGGAATGGCATGAGAAATACGAGCATGAACCCTACGGGGAATTAGGAGTAGAGCTCCTGTGAATAAATGGAATGGAATTGGAAATGTAGTGGGAAGTGTGCTGGCCCTTGGGTACGTGGTACCAAGGAGCGCGACTGTCCCTTGTTCAATGTAGAGCGGAGCTAGTCACCCTTGGGTTGGGACCCGGGGTTAGGATTGGCCACTCTATACCGACTTCTTGGCCCTCGTGTACACTGTACCGGGGAGAGCTATTAGTGTAAGGAGAGAGCTAGCCACCCCATGGGACCCGGGGTTCAGCTAGCCACCCCATGGGACCCGGGGTTCAGCTAGCCACCCTACACCGACTTGTTAGGCCCACTAAGTAAACCAGGGTAGTCAGGCGAGGGTGCGCGGACTGTGGAGGGGCGAGACCCCTATTTGGTTCTTAAGGGTTAGACCCCTGTTACTGAGAGGGCTAGGCCTGTTGAGCGCACGAATCGCTACGCTAACGTGTTCGATTTTGGAAAACCTGTCGTTGTAGCTTGAAAGCAAGGAATTCGTGTTCAACAAATAAAATTTATACCGAAATTGAAATTCCGGGTCGAACACTGGGAGGCGGACGTTTGGTTTAAAAACTACGCGTTTCCTTTTATTTGTCACTGAATAATTCAATTTAAAACTATCTAATTATTTACAATAAATAGAAGAGAGAGAGAGAGAGTAAGAGAGAAGGAGAATATTATACAAAGAAATCAAAATGGGATGTAGAATAAACAAGGAATTTATCATTAAGGAGATTGTTCATTTCACTCTTACAACTACACAGCATAAAACAATTACTCTAGAAAGTGATAAATTTACTCTAGAAAGCATTAAAAGAATGGAGGGAGAAATGTCCTCCTCGACGGTCGATTGGAGGACGAGCAGAACTACACTAGAAAGCAGTAAATCTATACTCGAAAGCAGTAAAAAAATAGGGAGAGAGAAATCCTCCTCGACGGTCGCTTGGAGGACGAGCAGGACGGGACGACACCTGGACGAAGGAGAACGAAGCAGGACGAAGGAGGACGAAGCAGAAGAACAGGAATGGAGCAGCACACCATCATCGTCACGGGATCCACTTCCGAAGGGGAACGAAAATTTGGACTTTATCTCGCGAGAAGCATCCCGAGTGTGGGACAAGCTTCTCTTGAGCTTTGGAGAGGTAGAGAAGAGAGGGAAGGGATGAAAATTTCGTATGGAGGGGGTCTCCTTTTATAGTTGCAAGGAGTGGGGGCAAAATGGTCATTACATCTTCAAAATAATAAATGAGGGGTCTTTAGTGACGGATAAATCCGTCACTAAAGCCCCCAACGTGGGCGTAGCTTCCGCGCCCACGCGCAACTCCTCAGCTGCCTGCTTCCTCAACGCCCACGGACGTTCCTTGATTCTCAGCCGTCCGATCGCGAGATCGGACGGCTTAAGACCCATCTCCGCCCGCTGCTACGCCCGGCTGGCACGTGCGATCGCGCGTGACGCCGCGCGTTCGATAGCGCGTAATATCGATTGAGCGCTGACGGCCGTCCGATCGCAATCCAACGCCCGCCATCGCCCGCACGCCCACGCCTTCCTCCCCTTCGCTGCGGTTCGAACCCGCGGCTCGCGTAAGCACGCTCGACCGCTGCGCTACGAGGCGCAGATGGTCGAGTGGACGCTTTTAGGCGCAGCTGACCACAGCCATTGGATCGAGATCCAACGGCGGAGAGTGAGCAGGTGCGGGGCCTTCAGGGATTCATGCGACCGTTTGGGCGGCCGGGATGGTGCCACGTGGTGCCATCTTGGCCGTCCATCTTCTGGAAGTTGTAGATGGTGCCACGGATGTCGGATTGACTTGATTTTTGCGTCGTTGGGCTGCAATCGTCGATCCAAATTCATCCGTGTGGTCGGATTTGTCATTTGAAGAGTGTATTTACACCATCCTGGCCCTTGATCTTCTAGGGTTCCTCGGTCACTATCTGATGCTACGGATGTCTGATTAAGGCGATCTTGGAGTCGTTGAACTCCAATAGTTGCCCTGATCACATCCATACGGTTGGATCTTTGATCCGAGGCTCCGATAAAATGTTTTCCCTGTCCAAGCACATAAAAGGAGACAATTAACCTCCATTTTATTCAAACTACTCTAAATGCAAGATGATGCATGTTATGCAATATTTATATCATGAAATGCAATCCTATGCTTAAGAACATGCATAAATAGACATCTTAAGTTGTGTACTGTTTCGTGCTGTACTTTGGGCGCACCCGTTAGTGGAAACGACTGACCGCGTGCCAGTGCGGGGTAGTTACCCGTGCGCTTATCATGCGTGCCGTAGTCACCGATACGTCTGTCATTGACCTTGGGGTGGTTGATTGGGTGTAGGATCACCACGGGGGTTCTCTCCCAGCCAGGAGAGCACCACGCGTGCCTTCTACTTTTCGGAAAAGACTGCAATCAAGATCGTTCCCACGAGGAACACTCGAGATCAAGAAAGAGACTTGGAAATATAAACCAATGGTTGAAAAGGAATAGCTTGTAAATAAAGTAATTGGCATAGATAGTTTACCTATTAGCTTTTACTGCTTTAGTAAATGGTTACCACTCTACTCAGCATTCGCTGACTTTTGTTACTCATAACCCTTTTCAGGTCCAGGTGTTGAACAGCCTGAGTCACCGGCTGCAGAGGGTGCTCGGCCCAATAAAGCCCAGTAGCAGTAGTCTTCCTGTTGTTGTACTTTCTTTGTTAGTGAGTTCAGACTCTTATACCTTTACGTTTATGTTCCTTGTTGTTGTTTTACTGTTGTGGTGGTAATATGTACTGTTAGCAGCTTTTACTTCTTTTATTGCTGTACTCTTTACTGTTAATTACTTAGTATATTGAATGTGGTTTACTTTCCTGCTTTTTAGTTATTTCTTATTGAACGACTGGGTCTTAGGGTTAATCGAGTCAAGCCGATCTCGGATCCTGTAGAGATTCTAGAACCAGGTTGTAATAGAGAGGAATCCCTTTGGGGACTTCTTGACCAAGGCCACCTCCTTAGTCATGGTCTTATTTAAGTCAATAGAGTCTAAACAAGGGCATTCCAATGCTTAGGTAACTAATTTAGGTTGCCTTAAATTTAAAAAAAAAAAAACTAATTGAGGTTGCCCTAGCTAGGCAACTTCTTTTGAAAGTGATCTTGCTTGACTTTGGGGGCACAAACTAGGACACACGTTTTGTGCATGTGGGTAGTTTCAATCCTCATCAAAGCATAAGTATCTTACCCCATCTTTCATGACAAAATAGTGCAGCCATTTTAGTTGATGACATCGCCATCATCCTCTGCATCTAACTTAATTTGGCTAAGTTGTTGTTAAATTCATCTAATTAATCTACAAAAGGATATAACTCAATTAGGACTGAATAGAGAGGGATTAATAAAAATAAAGGTTAATTTTACAATTTTCACAAATAATTATAAATGCAGAATGATTAAGGGATCAACTCATGATAAATTAATCTTCAATTGAGTTTAAATGTCCCAAAAGTAGGTTGGTATTGAGTAATTAAGGATTTACATTCAAATTGAATGTTAATTCTTAATTAAAAATCCTAATTTCAACCCTATTTCAATTAAAAGAGATCTGATGGAAATAAATGTAATATAAATCCTCTAAAAATCATCTCAAAATATTCTATGAGGATTTAAATAATCAATTTGACTTTCGGAACCTGTTTTGACCTTAAACAGAAACGTAGGTAGGTATTTGGTATATTTTGAGTCAAATTGTAAATTGACCATGCAAACATCATTAAAACCCAAAATTGAAGTTACCATTAAATTTCTTATACCTAAATTAGGTTACCATAAAAATTTAGACTTGTTTGGACTTCATCTTAGCCAAGTTTGCAATTTAACCCTTAATTCTCAATTTCTTAACAAATACCTCCTTAACTTTCACTTTCCTTGCAATTACCCCCTGCCAGAAGCACCTCCACCTTCCACCTCTGCATGCTTTGGCCACAAACTCTGATGAGTCCTTGCGTGCAACAACCAGCCCTCTCCTCACGTGCTGAGGAGTTATTAAGCTCCACTGAGGTCCTGCGAATCTCGTTGTCGAGTCATTGCACGTCCCTACCCCCTCCTCCTCCTTGATGTCGTCAACGACAAGACCATTGGAGCTTGTCAATCTCCTTTTCCCTCTGCTCTATTGCGAAATTGATAGAGGGTTTCTTCTTCCCTCGTCGTCGTTGTGCTTCCCGTCAAAGAATCGGCTCTCCTACCCTCCTCGCTCCAATTAGCCTCACCGCCTTTTCTTCTTCAAGTCCGGCTACCCACGCCGACCACCTCCTTGTCTCCTTTGTTCACCTTTAGGTATCCCCCCTCCTTCCTCTCTTTCTAATGTAGATTAGGCTACTTAGACTCAAGTTTTGACCACCACAACCCTGCATTCCGCGTCGTCTCCCTTGTCTCCGGCCACACTCCAATGTAAATCCGGCGACCACTATTTCCATGCACACGCCTCCTCACCACTCGCCAACCACCTTAGAAGGTTCGCAACTTCATGAGGATCAAAAGCCTCTACTAATTGCGGGTTTCGATGCCTCCGACACTCCACTCGACACCAACCATCTTCCTTAACTCTAGCCGTCCTCGTCTGACCTTACCACGACCCTTCAACCATGCCATCACCTTCACCAACATCTGGCAAAGTTCCTCAACCTCTTGGGTAAGAGTTTTGAAGCTCCCTTCGCCGAGACCAACTTCGCCGCTACCTTCATCTTTCCCGCCGTCGACTAGACACATCCGCCGCCTCCACCTAACCTCGAGCTCCAGAACTTCTCGTGAAGCTTGCTCAGGGAATGTTACGACCCGATTCCAGGATTCCTATAGGACCCGAGACCAGCTCGTCTCGACTAATCCTAATACTTAGTCGTCCAACAAGAAATAACCAAAAGTAGGAAAAATAAACCACATTCACACATACAATATAACTAAGCAGAAGAAAAAAACGAAGCAATAAGGAAAGTAGAACAACTGTCTCAAAACATAGTAAATGCCACAACAACAACAACAGAGAGTAGAAAGGAAATAGAAAGTAACAGAAACAGTAAACTATGTGTCCATTACTCACTACAACAGTAGAAAAATAAAAGAGCTGAAAGAACGGCTACGGCTGGGCTCGGCTCGGCCCAACAGCCTCTGCAGTCGGGAACTCAGGCTGCTCAACTCCTGGTCTTGAACAGACTTACGAAAAGACAGAGTCAGCGAACGCTGAGTATAGTGATGTTTACATTATTTAAGTTCAAGTACAGTAAAACAAGAACATGTTTATTTCTTATTTCTATTTATCTCATTTATGTGTTTCTGGTTCATCTATTTCTCAAGTATCCAGGTATTTCTTGATCTTGCATTTTCTCATGGGAACGATTTTGATTACAGTCTTTTCCATAGAATAGAAGGTACACATGGTGCTCTTCTAGCTGGGAGAGTCTCCCGTGGTAATCCTACACCCAATCAACCACCCCAAGGTCACTGTCGAGATGTAGCGGTGACTACTGCACGCATGATTAGCGCACGGGTAGCTACCCCGCATTGACACGCGGTCAGTCGTTTCCGCTAGAGGGTATGCCCAAAGTACAGCACGGAACAGTATAGGGCGCTACCCTCTCAGAACAAGGGTCTCGCCCCTCAGAACCAAACAGGGGTGTCGCCCCTCCATAGTCCAGGTACTCTCATCTGGCTACCTCAATTTGCCCAAAGGGCCTAACAAAGTCGGTGTAGGGTAGCTAGCTGAACCCCGGGCTCTATGGGGTGGCTAGCTCCCTCCGTACACTAGTAGCATGCCTCGGTACCATGTATGTGAGGACCAACAGGAGTTGGTATAGAGTGGCCAATCTTAACCCCGGGTCTCAACCCAAGGGAGGCTAGCTCCACTCTGCACTAAAAAGGGATAGTCGCTCTTTTTGGTACCGCGTACACAAGGGCCAGCACACTTCCCATCTACATTCCAGATTCCTTTCATCCACAGGAGTTCTACTTCTAATTTCCCGTAGGGTTCATGCTTAAATTCATCTTATTTATCCATATTCAGGCCTCATGTTTCCCCAAAACTCGTTCCTCATTCATATACAGGCAGATCGTGTTTTCACAATTAAATTCTTAGTCATATACATGCAGCTTGTGGTTTCATAATTCAATTTCTTAATTACATACAGGCAGCTCGTGTTATAACATGCATCTCAAGTAAACTAGAGTAGTTCAGCATCATGCTCATACATTTCTATCCTAGGGTTCATTTCACATCCTAAAGTTTCAATAAATTTAATCCAAGGAGGCATATTCTTTATTTATGTCTTAATAAATGCATTAAACCATTCTACCGGGAATCACGGGAGGAATGGGGGCATGTGCCACAGATCTCGTCGTCTCCGTGGGCCCCGAACACGCCACCAGCTGGTAACCTGTACCAGCGACCAATGTACATTAGACGAGCTCAAAATAGTAGATACTCAACACAAACACGTAGAGGAACTCGAGTGGAAAACAACGGTACTTTGTTTGCGGAAATCCAATTCTGTTTGGGCCTTAAACAGGCCAAAAACGCAGTTACTAACCAAAATCAGACGTCTCGGACTAATCCCAGACGTCTTAAAAGATGTCAAAACTCACCTTGCGTTTCCTGCGGCTGATTCAGACGTCCAGACTCCCTCTGCGAGTGTCTAGGGGCAACTCCAGACATCTCACCCTACTTCCAGTCGTCTGGAAGTACCTTCAAATGTCTGGCGACTTGATCAAACGTCCAAAAGTACTTGGGAAAGCACATCACGCGCCTTCCCAAGGCCTTCACCTACGTACGAAAACATAGGCACGGTTTTAGCTCAACAACTCTTGCGCTGAGATCTTCTGCATGGCGGAAATCATTGTAGGAAGGTACGTACCTTGCGCGACACGTGCTTTCAGACGTCCGGCCTCAGCTCCGAACGTCATGGTACCTCTCTAGTCGTCTGGACTTCACTTCAAACATCTGATACTGGAAACTTCCAGTATCAGAACTTCTTCACGCCGCTCGCCCTCCGCCCGCAGTGGCAGCTCTAGCAGCTGCAGGAGTTTGACCAGCTCCTCACCTACGCCCTCCTCTCTCCCACAACTCCTCGAGCTCCACCGAGCTCCCACAGCCGTCGGCCTCCTCCCTCGCACTCTCTTGCTCTCACTCCTCCCTGCTTTCCCCTCGCCGATGGCTCTCCTTCCTCGCCGCAGCTGTAGCAGAGACGGGAAGGGAGACGTGGCCGTCGCATGAGAAGGTGGAAATGGCGGTGGCTTGAGTGGCGTGAGGGGGTGAGGAGAGGTGAGGGGTTTATATAGGAGCACAGTTAAGGTTTGAGGTGAGAGAAGAGCCTCTGTGCACAATTTAAATTACATAAATTTTAAATATTGATATACTTTTATTATGTATACTACGACATAACTTTGTTTAACATACAGGAGAAGCCGATTAATGATAGTCATCCTTTGCTTTCTTGAGATGGAAAAGCCTCGGGTGGCATGTGGCCGTATGTGTATATATCATGAGAAAATAAACTTGTATTAATTATAATATATATTAAAATAACCTTTGATTGTTATGGTAGGGACAGAAGTTGCAAGGCCACAATAATGTAACTAGACACTCATTTCTGTGCTCATTAAGAAAACATCGACTCCCTTTGAAAAGAAAAGTATTAACATTAATTTAATTTACATCCGATGGTTTATGCATGTGCACATGCTACATAGGTTGAAAGAAGAAGAACTTGTCAGAAACATCTAACCCTTGTGTGTTTTGTATCGGATTAATGGAAAGTTAATTTTGAAGAAAAAAAAAAAAGAAAGAAAAACTTGCTATTCGTTCTTCTTTAATACGTTTGGCTGAACTGAAATGAGATTGACATAAGACTCACTCCAATTCAGCTACGAATTAAAAAAATAATTTAAGGCAAAAGTCATCTTTAAAAGAGCAGTTTAATTTTACTTTAATGGCAGAGAAACGAGTTTTCCTCCCGTTACAATGACGTCCGCTTTATTAAAGCGGATTGAAGAAAAAGGGAGATTTCCGGAGTAGTTTTCAGTTTAGCCGTTAAAGTTTGAAATGGGTTGTTAATTTGTGCCTTCATCTGTAGATTGAGTTCATGTTCACCCTCCCCATGATTAAGCTTTAACACTACTAGATCTTACTTTTAGGCTATGAACATGGCATTAACCAGAACCAACAGAGAAAACTTGGATGATGCTTGCCATCACGATTATCATACATTTCCATGGAACATTGGACTGGAACATCTAATTGGTTTAATTTCTTTTGGATCAAGTTGCAACCTTTTGGTTCTTCCTCTTCCCTTCATTTATCCTAAGTTGCCACCATCAAGTTAGGGCCCCCCGATCAGCCTCGACGAGCCAGACACAAACCCCCCCTCCCCATCCTCTCTACCCTCCTTCTCATCCCCACCACCCCTCTCTATCTGTTGGTAGAGAGGCAACCCTCGTCGAGGTGTCCTCCACCGCCCCTGCTTCCCTCCATGGTCGATCTTCATGCCTTAAGCCTCCTTGACGAGCTCCTTAGTGCGTTTTACCCTCTGCTGGTGATGCACTTAGGTGTGGTCACATGCGCTAGAGCGCCAATCGTGAGAGGTTCCAATGTTGGCCACCACCCCATTCTGATGTGAGGTCCTCTTCCTCCAACGGTGGCAATGTCCATTCCCTTGTTCTCTCCCTCTTGGTCGCAAGATTTGGGTGCCGAGGGACGAAAGGAGGGTGCGCGATCTATCAGAATAGCCAAATGAATAAATCAAGCTTGTCTGTCGAAGAATTGACTGCTTGTGCAGATTCAGGCAAGTCTTGTTCTCCATCCCATGGCCTCTTCGTCGGGACCATTCTTATTACTCCAATTATACACACAATCAAGTTTTGCCCGACTCATTTTTGGTTGTCGACTCTCCAGGTTATTGCTAGCACAGATCAGGTAGATCGTTGTGGTTTCCTTTTTTGGTGGTGCTGTCGTCATCTATAAGCTTGGAGCATTTGCTTTAGTTTGCTAGGAGTTGCACTGCAAGGACACCATCTTTGTAGCCTTCTCGTTCTCATTGATGGAGTTCTATGCTCGAAAGAAGAAGAAAAGGGGGGGAAAAAACCATAGTACCTACTGTGACATCTACTGGCGAGTACTAGGATAACTGGAGGGAATTAATTGGACAGGGCCAACTCTGTTCGACCCCAAGGTATAGCTGCTGTCTTGGTTTTGTACGATGACACGTGGGAATTGGGATAGGTATATAAATGTGTGCAGGTGATTGTGGTACGAAGAATGGTAGAAAAGGAACTGCCGTATGTTTTCTGGTGACTCGTGAGGAAACACAACCGTTCTTTTTCTTCGTATGGGTCATGGTTGGGCATTTTGTGGGCATTCCGACACCCTTTCGCCCTTTGACCACTTGGCTTTCTTCCCGCTCTCTTGGATGTGATGTGCCAAAAACACAACAATGATAATACCATAGTGCAGTGAAGTAATAAAAAGGGGAAACAGAAGAAAAAAAAGCGTGTGAAGCATGGACGAGTGACAGATGGATGGGGACATATCTGCAATTAAACCTTTCTTTTGGACGTGGGTATTATGTATCATGGTTTGAATTTACATGTAGTTAATGTCACGCGACATCTGCAGATATTAACCTATAGGGGTTTTGTTTGGATTGTGCTGTGGGTGTGGTTGACTCACCCATTTAATACGATATATGCATGACCGATTGCGCGTGGCGCTCCTAATGTTGGAGAAATTTCATCAAAAATTTTTAATTTTTACGTGTGGCTTCCACCTAAAGGAGGATGAAAGCGTTAAGTTTCGAGTTCGAGAACGTGAGCAGACACAATTAATTTCCTTTTGGAAAAAAGAAAAAAGGAATTGAATGATGAGTTAAATATTTTGTGTCTTTTAATAAAAGTTACTGCCAAATAGCTACCCTTGACTATTGTTGTTTCACTACTTTGATGCAGACTTCTCATATCATTAGCTAAACCTAACAGGATTGAATTAAGTTTAAAATAATTTAGAAAAGGGTTCCCAAATCTAGGCCCATTTTCAAATAGGATCCCCTTATTTTTTCCTCTGACGTGACTGTGAGACTCAGTTTATGCTGAGTGGAAGGATTTTAATCTAGTCATTACTTTTTCATCAACCAAGACTATCATTTATTTCAAAGATATCATTGTCTAATTTTTATATCCAACCAAAAATTGAATTGCCAAACCTCCAATGAAGAGTCCCGTTTGAGATCTCTTCGCACATTGCAACCAATCATAAGTAGCATGGTTGCGGATATTGTCGTGTGTTTTATTTTTTCTATTTTTTTTTGAAAGAAGTATTTCATTTGATATGATATGATAGCACATCACCAAATAAGGGGGAGGATTGAAGGAGAAATTCGCACCGTCACGACAAGAGGAAGGTCACTTTCCGTAGTAATGGGGGGATTTCATCGAAATTGAGGCAAGCAAACAAAAAATAAGTAAATTAAGAAATAGAAAATACAAGAAACAACAAAAAAGATGTCCAAAGTAGGAGTTCTAGTCACACTCTTCAGAGCTTGAAGAATCAGCAACTATACACTCGTTGCAATGACAGTGCCACTAAGAAGGAATCTCAACGATCATCTCGATTCGGGCCAACTAGAAGCTAACAATGATCGGCACTCGATAATAGATACTGGGTCACACGTGATCCTCAAATAGCAAAAAAGAAGGTCGCCACTTCCCAGGTTGTCACAACCCGATTCCCGAATCCCTATACGATCCGAGATCGGCTCGACTCAACTAATTCCAAGTCCCAGTCGTCCAACGAGAAAGTAATCAAAAAGTAAGAAAGTAAACCACATTCACTATGCTAAGCAACTAACAGTAAAAATGTACAGCAGTAAAGAAGTAAAAACTACTACAATACATACCACCACAATAGTAGAAAAGTAACCAGATATAGGAATATAAGGTACAGAACGTAAAAGTACATAATATAAAGGTACAAGAGTCTAACGCACTACTACAAGGAGTACAACAAAGAAGCTACAGCTACTGGGCTCTACTAGGCCCAGCACCCTCTGCAGCCGTAGACTCGGGCTGCTCAACACTTGGACCTGAAAAGGGTTATAAGTAACCAAGTCAGCGAATGCTGAGTAGAGTGGCAACCAACTAACTAAAGTAGTAAAAGTGGATAGGTAGCTGTTGTTTTCTAATTACATTATTTCACAGCTTACTCCTTTTCACCAATTGGTTTATTTATCAGATCTCTTTCTTAATCTGGAATGTTCATCGTGGGAACGATCTTGATTATAGTCTTTTCCGAAGAGTAAAAGGCACACGTGGTGCTCCCCTTGCCGAGAGAGTACCCCGTGGTGATCGTACACCCAGTCAACCACCCCAAGGTCGCAAACAGACGTAACGGTGACTACGGCACGCGCGATGAGAGACAGATATAACCGGGTTTTATTGTTATAGCGTTGTAGTATAGCCAGTTATTGCCATCATTTCAAATATATAATTTTTTTACTCGGAAAATAAAAGAGTTCCCGAGGTCGAACTCAGGGAGCAAGTTGTATTCTAGGGGTACAAGTTTCTTTTACAAAAATAAAGAAAGAGAGAGAGAAAGAATTTGTTGTCTTTTCTTCTTTTCTCTTTGCTTCTCCTCGTCTCAGATCTTCTGTTATCTTCTTCTTCTTTATCTGCAGTGGTGATGTTCTTCTTCTTTCTTTCAGCTGTTCCTGCTCTTCCTTTTTCTTCTGCAGAGCGGTCCTGTTCTTCTTCTTTTCCTTTCTTTCTTCTTTTCCTTTCTTCAGATCTTCTTCTCGTGCTTCTCTTCTTTCAGTTCTTCCCTTGTTCTTTTGTGTTCTCCTCTGCCTCGCCTTCTTCTGTTGTTCTTCAGATCTCCTTCTTTCTTATTTCTTTTTCCTATCAGGACGTCGTCTCTTCTTCTTTCTTCTTTTCCCTTCAGGACGTCGTCTGATTTTCCAATCAGACGACTTAAACCGCTTGTTGCTACAGTGTCTCCCTCAGCTTCCTTCTTCTTCCGCGGTCCTTCTTCTTCACTCGTGCCTGCACACTTCAGAGTTTATGTCAGAGGACAAAACCTACTCTACCCTCCCCCCCCCCCCCCCCCCGCGTCTCTCTCTCTCAGAATCCGCTCTTGGGAAAGCTCTCCCAGAGCTGCCGGGTAGTCGGGTACGGGTCGCGCCCGGGTCCAGGCCCACCGGCGTGTGTGGTGGGCGAGGAGTGCAGGTCAGTCTAAGTCGGGTCGGGTCAGGTCCGCGGGGCGTGAGCGCGGACGAGACCGGGTAACCGGGCGGGTGTAGGGGACCTCACCCCGTGTGCTGAGGCAGTAAGCCTCCAGCACTTTTGCGCCTTATACCGCTGCGCCTCTTCAAACTTTTCCGAGGTGGGACTAAATGTCCCACCCTAATTGAGCGCCCGCAGCGGAGAAAGCAGCGGGCGATCGCGGCTTCACGCGAGGCCTTCGCCCCAGCTGCGAGCCTGATGCTTTGTCGAAACGCCTCGCAAGGTCTGGGAGTTGAATCTGGGCGTGGGGTGCCTGCAGCTGCAGGCGAAAGCAGCTCCTTCTGCACGGCAATGGCGGCGGAGGTCGGGTGGCCTGTTCACAGCAAAACGGCCTCTCGGCCTAATCAGAAGGTGCCGGGAGCTTCGCCAAAGTGCGGCAAAGCTCGTGTGGGTGGTGGCGAGGCGTGGGGCGGCGTGCAGGGGCTGCCCTAGGTCGGACTATGGGTCGGAAGATGGGTTTGTTCGGTGGGGTTGCAGAGGGTGATGTGGGGGAAGTGGAAGGGCGGGGGTTGATCAGGATGAGGAGGTGGAGGTTCTGCGGTGGTCGGCGAGCCGTGTGGGTTGCTGAGGTGATGGGAGCGGCTCGCCGGAGGATGGCCGGAGGCGGAGAAGGTGAGGGTGAACAGGAGCGGTCGAGGGTTTAATCAAATAAAAGACAGTGAGGAAAAGAAAGAGGGGGAGATGGGGAGGAGTTCTGACCTAGCTACGGAGACGAAAGGGGCCGGGGCAGGGCGACAGTCGTATCGACTGTCACCGGAGAAGAAGATGCCCAGGGGAAGGGGCGGCGGCGAGCAGAGAGCCGGAGAGGCGCCAGCTGGGTACGGCGTGGCACGGGAAGAGCAGGGGAGGAAGTCTCTGCTGCTGGTATTGCGGCAGAGCGAAGAGGAGGAGGAGGAAGAACCGCCGGAGCTGGTGGGCGTCTGCCGGAGTGAGAGGAGAGGAAAGTTGGGGGTTTTCTCCGTCAGATCCGAGCTGCCCAGGTCGGTGGAGCGACGGGGGTATTTATAGGGATCAAAACAAGGAGGAAGGCGGAGGGAGACAACGTGGCTCCCTCGCCGGAGGACGCCGGAGATGGAAACCCATACCGTCCGTGCGTTCGCACGGCCGGTATGGTGGGTTACAGCGACCAGAGGGGTGTCCCTGCGACGGCTGACGACGCAGGGCACCCCCGGTTTACTTGCTAGGCTCTCCCCCTCACCCTGCGCGGCGCCATGCTCCGCGCAAGGTCGCCGGAGCATGGTGTTGGCAGGTTTTGCAGGGGGGACCTGAACGCAAAGAACGAAGGAGAGTTAGGGGCCAAAATGCAAGGGTTCAAAAGTTGAGGGCCAAAAAGTAAATATATGAGGACCAAAGTGTAAAGTTGGTCAAGGAGGTTTCTTCTTAGGCTCAAGTTTTTATACATGACTAATTAGGACCTAAGGAATCTGATGGTGAATTTCATTTCTATATTAAACCTTGTTTGACCGGTCAATTTATGCGAAAACCCAAATTAAGTTATTAATTGGGCATGGTTCTCAATGTAGGTCAAAATGGGTTCTGAAGGCCAAATTGAAGGTTCTAAACCCTAGAAATTATTTTTCTATGAATTTTAGAGGGTTTATTCTATTTTTACTTTGCCTCGAACCTCGTGAATTGAAGTGGGTTGTTTTAGGATTACAGATTATCATTTAGTTTCTTGGAATTGCTGTAGCCCTTGCTAGATCATCTCATCCCACTTTTATTCTTATTAAGTTGCTTTGACCTATGTTTGGGCCCTGAATTACCTTGTATGCAGATTATACTGGTAAAATTGCATTTTTACCCCTTATGACTTGTTTTCTCCTTAAACTCAGAATTCTCTGAGTTAAGCCTTTCCTTGAGTTATGTAGGAGCTTTTATCCTTTGTATTAGGTCAAAATGAGCTAGTTATGGCTCATGATGAGGTTCTCATCACGCGATAAGCGCACAGGTAGCTATCCCGCACTGGCACGCGGTAAGTCGTTTCCGCTAACAGGTGCACCCAAAGTACAGCACGGAACAGTAAAGAGCTTAGCCCTCTCAGTAACAGGGGTCTCGCCCCTCCACAGTCCGCACACCCTTGTCGGACTACCCTGGTTTGCCCAGTAGGCCTAACAAGTCAGTGTAGGGTGGCTAGCTGAACCCCGTACCCCGAGGGATGGCTAGCTCTCCCCTACACTAGTAGCTCTCCTAGGTACTGTGTATGCGAGGGCCAAGAAATCAGTACAGAGTGACCAATCCTAACCCCGGGTCCCAACCTAAGGGCGGCTAGCTCCGCTCTGCACTAAACAAGGGGACAGTCGCTCTCCTTGGTACTCCGTACTCAAGGGCTAGCTCACTTCCCCACTCATATTTTCAGATCCAATCCATTTATTTCCAGGAGCTCTACTCTTAATTTCCCCGTAGGTTTTATGCTCATATTCCTCAGGCCATGCCATACCAGGTTTCATCATTTCTATTTCCATTCTCAGGTTATACACATGCAGCTTATATTGTTATCGTTCACGTTTCCATACTCAGGTTATACACAGGCAGCTCGTATTTCCATCATTCGCATTACTATTCTCAAATTATATACATGCAGCTCGTATTATGTCATTTAGCGTATACAACAAGAAAGTTACATGCAACAGTTAACTAGCACAAGTATTTCATATATCACAGGCATCTGTTATTCATTTAAAGGCAGTTGTTATCATTTCCATCTACTCATTCAAGACTGCAATTCATTCATCCAATACATACATTTCCAGTATTTCTTGTCCTAGGATTCATGCCATATCTTAGGTTCTAATCATTCATTCCACACATGCATTCAGATTTGTAATTAAATTAGGGGAAGCCCCTCTACCAGTAAACCAAGGAGTATTGGGGGCTTGAACGGCAGGCTCACATGCCTCAGCAAGCCCCGAACTCGCAACAGAACGAAGTCCTATAACAAGGAACAATCACAATGGAACATTTGAAACAGTATAGAAAGCCTTCTAACAAGTAGAGAAACTCACAAGGAGACATCGGTATCTTATTTGCGTAAAACGAACCTCAAACGGACCCTAAACAGGTCAAAAATAGGGTTTCTGACTCAAATCAGACATCTGGAACAACTTCCATACGTCTTAAAAGGGTCCAGTAACGTACCTAAGTCTCTGCGTCAATCCTCAGACATCCAAGAACACTTCTGGACCATCTGGACACAGCTCCAAACGTCTGACCACCTCTCTAGACGTCTGGAAGTGCTTCCAGTCTTCTGGTACACTCCCCAGACGTTTAAAATGCGTGGGCGGGCATGCCCCGCGCCTTCCCAAAGCGAATCCTGCACGCCGACACTGAATCCTCTCAAAACGGGCATGCAAAGTGGTAGCAGCGGAGCAGCCTGCATGGCCGTATCCGCAAAGATGACGTACCTTCGCGAAACTCTCACCTCAGACGTCTGGAACCGCCTCCAGACGTCAGCTCCGTCGTCTGGACATCACTCCAAACATCTAATTCTGGGAAAAACCCAAAACCAGAACCTACTTCCGCTCTCCTACACCGCGCGTGGCCACGTCGCGCCCCCTCGCCTGCAACTCCGGCTGCAGCAGTGTCGAGGAGGACCTCCCCGACGCATTCCTCCTCCTCACACACGCGCCGCTCCGGCCGTGCACTCACCGGTGAGCTCCCACACAAGCTCGCGAGCTTACTCTCCTCCTCTCCTCACGTCGCTCCACCTCGACACCGCCCGCGTGCTCTCTCGCTCGCGCTATCTCTCTCGTTGGAGTAAAGAAGAAGAGGGGAAGGGGGTTTTATAAAGTTGGGGGATAAGGTTTGCTAGAGGCGGGGAGAGAGAGAAGGGGAGTAAAAACGAGAGTACGGTCTGCGCACAGCCCGCGCTTAGACGCGAGCTCGTACTCAAAAATTTTGATTTCCAGATGTCTGGGAAGGTGTCTAGACGTCTGACCCACAGTCCAGACGTTTTAAAATGCTCAAATAGCACGGGTCTTAACGGTTTGTCTAGGGGTGGTACGCCGTGCTGAACCTCAACCGTGTCCCCAAGGCCTGGAGGGCGACGAAGATACGGCGACGAAGAAGAAACGTCCCCTCATACGCAATACCTCGTCTGTAAAGAAGAGGTCTCCTGGATCCCCTGACAGTACTCTGTCGCGCAACGACTGCAGATACGGGTCTGTCATCTATCTTGTAATGATGCGGTCTATCAGCTCTGATCTCGTCTGTCGTGTCACAATCACTGCCCCACAGTGCCCCAGTAACAATAGGGGTCGCCAACTGCCCAACTCCTCCATGAGTCTCCAACTCTGTGCCTGTAAACTGGCCAAGTGGGCGGGTGCCTTCCGGCTCAAGGCGTCAGCCACCACATTGGCCTTCCCCGGATGGTAGGAGATGTTGCAGTCATAGTCCTTTAGGAGCTCTAACCAACGTCCCTGTCTCATGTTAAACTCCTTCTGATCAAACAAATACCTGAGGCTCTTATGATCCGTGAATATCTCAAAAGTCTCACCGTACAGGTAGTGCCTCCAAGTCTTCAGCGCGAAGACGACAATTGCCAGCTCTAAGTCATGGGTAGGGTAGCTATGCTCATGAGGCTTCAGTTACCGCGAAGCGTAATCGACAACGTGACCCCGCTGTATGAGCACACCCCCTAACCCCTGCAACAAAGCATCCGTATACACAACGAAACCGCCACTGCTGTCTGGGATGGTAAGCACAAGAGCCGAAGTTAGCCTCTCCTTCGACTCCTGGAAACATGCCTCACAAGCGTCTGTCCAAGAAAAGGGCACGTCCTTCCGAGTCAACTATGTCATAAAATGTGCAAATTGCGAGAAACCCCTGATAAACAGCTGGTAGTAGCCTGCTAGTCCTAAGAAACTGCGGATCTCTATCACTGTATGTGGTCTCTCCCATCTGAGCACTGCCTCAACCTTGTCTGGATCCACAGCCAAACCATCCCCTGAAATCATATGACCAAAGAAAGTCACCTGCCTCAACCAGAACTCGGACCTCACAGTCTGTGTAAACTCCTCAGCTACAAACAGCTGACCACCCGGACCTCTGATCACAAAAGGATCCTCTAACAACACACAGTCCTATCCTAAACTGACAGCAAAACTAGTAGCAACAAACGAGTGCGTGACATCGGAATCAAAAAGTGTGTAAACTAATCTGCTAGAAACTATAACCATACGTGCCACCACTGAACCTGAAGCTCTGGCGACTCTGTGTGTCAGGGAGTTGATACGCCCCTCAACTCTCGGTGAGGACGAAGCAGCCACACTCTACGTCGAACGGGTAGCCGCTGGCCGGTACCCTCCCCACGATTGTTGTCCTCACCCACGCGGCTAGGAACCACGGCCTCCTGCTCGTCCTCCAACGCTCGGTGTGGGGAGCATCTGCTGACCTCCACCCCTAGATAGCCAATCCCTCCTGATGTGGCCCGGCTGGCCACATTGGTAGCAAAGGGGAACTCAAATCCCGCCCTCGGTAGGACCCTGCTGACGGCTGGGCGGAGGTCCAGTGCTGCCAGCTGGCCCCTGTTGGGGGCCCCCAAAGGCCACAGACGGCCTTGCAAAGCGTAATGGCTCTCTTGCGGGCGTCGCGTGCCTCCTCTCTCACCGGCCCTGTGAGTAGTCTGGCTAGTAGGGCCTCTTCCGTCCGCTGTCAGTGTCATGTGCGGTCGGGTTGGTCTTCTCATAGTTCATAGCTGCCTCCACCACTCTCGAGAACATGGGCAGCTTCAGGGGTTTGACATACCCCTAAATAGCAGGCTGGAGCCCCTCGGTGAACCTCCACAAGCCCTCCTCCTCAGTAGCCACAGTTGTCGCGGCGAAACGGGACAACTCCAGAAAACGCGTATGATACGCGTTCACAGTCATCGTCCCTTAGTGGAGAGTGTGGAACTCCCGCCTCCTTTGATCCTACCACATCTGTGGGAAGTACTGCTCGCAGAAGAGGGTCACAAACTGGTCCCACATCGGCTCTGCCCTCTTTTGACCTCTGACCGCCCTCCACCACCTGTGTGCCGTGCTCTCTAGCTGGTACGTGGCAAAGGCCACGCGGCACTCCGCAGGGGGGCTAAGGGTGTTGAACACCTTCTCTATCTGCTCTAACCAATCCTCCGCCTCAGTCGGGTCCTCATCCCCCTTGAAGGAGGGGGGCTTCAGCTTCCCGAACTGTTCGAAAAGCTCGTAATGTCGCTGAAGTGGGGAAACGGGCACACCTCCAGGAAGGGAAGGCTCGTGCTCGGAAATGTCAGAGTGTGGTGGGGGCGGTGGAGGACCACCCCCTCCCCTACGTCCAGGGTTGTGTCTGTCTCGTGGTCCCACAAAGGACTCCCCTTCCATGTCCCCAGGGAGAGGCACCCATAGAGGTGGGTGGAACTCATTTCGTACAATCTCTTGTATCAGCTGGGCGAGGTGTTAGGCCTGAACGCCTGGAAGAAGTGGTTGGTCCAAAGAAACATCGGGCTCAACACGTCCGCCCCTTCGACCCCGTCCACGGCCGCGTCCGCAACCAGCCTCAATGACTCCACGTCGAGGCATCTCCTGCAAGGAGACGCGTACAACAGAACAAGAAGACGTCAATTCTAACGGACATTAACCAAAGAACCTCAAAACAGATGTCAAAAGGTACGTTGTGGTGGTTACTCTAGTTACAAGCATATGAATTGATTATTCTCAAGCTAGTTGGTTCACTTCTTGGGATGACCTTGCTGTAATACCATCTTGTTACGACCCGGTTCCTGAATCCCTACAGGACTCGAGACCGGCTCGACTCGACTAATCCCAAGACCCAGTTGTCCAAAGAGAAAGTAACCAAAAAGTAAGAAAGTAAACCACATTTATTATGTCAAGAAACTAACAATAAAAAGGTACAGTAGTAAAGAAGTAAAAACTACTACAGTACATACCACTACAACAGTAGAAAAGTAACCAGGTACAAGAATATAAAGTACAGAATGTAAAAGTACAGAATATAAAGGTACAAGAGTCTAACTCACTACTACAAGGAGTACAACAAAGAAGCTACAGCTACTGGGCTCTACTAGGCCAAACACCCTCCACAGCAGTAGACTCGGGTTGCTCAACACCTTGACTTGAAAAGGGTTTTGAGTACACAAAGTCAGCGAATGCTAAGTATAGTGGCAACCAACTAACTAAAGCAGTAGAAGTGGACAGGTAGCTATTGTTTTCTAACTACATTATTTCACAAATTATTCATTTTCACCCATTTGTTTATTTATCAGATCGCTTTCTTGATCTCGAATGTTTCTCGTGGGAACGATCTTGATTGCAGTCTTTTCCGAAGAGTAGAAGGCACACGTGGTGCTCTCCTGGCCAGGAGAGTGCCCTGTGGTGATCCTACACCGAGTCAACCACCCGAAGGTCACGAACAGACGTAACGGTAACTACGACACACGCGATGAGCACACAGGTAACTACCCCGCACTGGCACATGGTCAGTTGTTTTCACTAACGGGTGCGCCCAAAGTACAGCACGGAACAGTATAGGGCCTAGCCCTCTCAGTAATAGGGGTCTAGCCCCTAAGAACCAAACAGGGGTCTCGCCCCTCCGTAGTCCGCACACCCTCGCCTGACTACCCTAGTTTTCCCAGTGGGCCTAAGTCGGTGTAGGGTGGCTAGCTGAACCCCGGGCCCCGTGGGGTGGCTAGCTCTTCCCCTACACTAGTAGCTATCCTCAGTACTATGTACGCGAGGGCCAAGAAATAGGTACAGAGTGGCCAATCCTGACCTCAGGTCCCAACCCAAGGGCGGCTAGTTCCACTCTGCACTAAACAGGGGGACAGTCGCTCTCCTTAGTACTCCGTACTCAAGGGCCAGCTCACTTTTCTACTCACATTTCCAAATCAATTCCATTTATTTGCAGGAGCTCTACTCCTAATTTCCTAGTAGGGTTCATGCTCATATTCCTCAGGCCATGCCATATCAGGTTTTATCATTTCTATTTCCATTCTCAGGTTATACACTTGCAGCTTGTATTACTATCATTTACGTTTCCATACTCAGATTATACACAAGTAGCTCATATTTCCATCATTGACATTACTATTCTCAAATTATATACATGCAGCTCGTATTATGTCATTTAGCGTATATAACAGAAAAGTTACATGCAACAGTTAACTAGCACAAGTATTTCATATTTCACATGTAGCTGTTATTCATTTACAGGCATTTGTTATCATTTCTATCTATTCATTCAAGACTGCAATTCATTCACCCAATACATACATTTCCAGTATTTCTCGTCCTAGGATTCATGCCATATCCTAGGTTCTAATCATTCATTCCACACATGCATTCAAATTTGTAATTAAATTAGGGGAAGCCACTCTACCAGTAAATCCAGGAGTATTGGGGGCTTGAACGACAGGCTCACGTGCCTCAGCAAGCCCCGAACCCGCAACGGAACGAAGTCCTATAACAAGGAACAATCACAATAGAACATTTAAAATAGTATAGAAAGCCTTCTAACAAATAGAGGAACTCACAAGGAGCACATCGGTATCTTATTTGCGTAAAACGGACCTCAAACGAACCCTAAACTGGTCAAAAATAGGGTTTCTGACTCAAATTAGACGTCTGGAACAACTTCCAGACATCTTAAAAGGGTCTAGTAATGTACCTAAGTCATTGCGCCAATCCTCAGACGTCCAAGAACACTTCTGGACCGTCTGGACCCAGCTCCAAATGTCCGACCACCTCTCTAGATGTCTAGAAGTGCTTCCAGTCCTCTGGTACGCTCCCCAAACGTCTAAAATGCGTGGGTAGGCATGCCCCGCACCTTCCCAAAGCGAATCCTGCACGCAGACATCGAATCCTCTCAAAACGGACATGCAAAGTGGTAGCAGCGGAGCGGCCTTCATGGCCGTATTTGCAAAGAGGATGTACTTTCGCGAAACTCTCACCTTAGACATCTGGAACCGCCTCCAGACGCCCGCTCCGTCGTCTGGACATCGCTCCAGAAGTCTGATTCTGGGAAAAACCCAGAACTAGAACCTGCTTCCGCTCTCCCGCGCCGCACGTGGCCACGCCACGCCCCCTCGCCTGCAGCTCCGGTTGTAGCAGTGTCAGGGAGGACCTCCCCGATGCACTCCTCCTCCTCGCAAATGCGCCACTCCAACCATGCTCTCACCGGTGAGCTCCCACACAAGCTCGCAAGCTCACTCTCCCCCTCCTCTCCTCACGTCACTCCTCGACGCCGCCTGCGCGCTCTCCCGCTCGCACTGTCTCTCTTGCTGGAGTGGAGAAGAAGAGGGGAAGGGGCTGGTGCGAGGAGAACGAGAGAGGGGATGGGGGTTTTATAAAGTCGGGGGTTAAGGTTTGCTAGAGGGGGGAGAGAGAGAGAAGAAAGGGAGGAAAAATGAGAGTACGGTCTGCACGCAACTCGCGAGCAGACGCAAGCTCGTACTCGAAAATTTCAATTTTCAGACGTCTGGGAAGGTATCCAGACGTCTGACCCACAGTCCAGATGTCTTAAAAGGCTCAAACAGCTCAGGTCTTAACACAGGTCAACCTATGTTCAAGCATCACCGACCGTAGAAACACGCATCACCGCCACCACCCCCACCACAGCGAGCCAATGCGGTAGGTGACAGCAACCCACGACGTATGCCCATCCACGAGGAAACACCTCTCCGATGAGCAATGTGATGAGAGCCTCATCATGAACCCTAACTAACACATTTTGACCTAAATAAGTATACAAAAGCCCCCACAAAACCTAAGGGAAAGCCTAAATTAAAGAACTATAAATTTGAGTATAAAGCAACTCACAAGGGGTAAAACTATAATTTTACCAATGCAGTACACAAACGGGATGTCTAATGGTCTAAACACAGGTCAAATGGGCTTAATAAGAAAGAAAGTGGGATGATTTGATCTGAAAAGGGTTATAGCATCTTCTAGGAATTAAATGACATTCTGTAACCCTAAAATAAACCTGCTTTAATTCACGAAGTTTTAGGCAAGATAAAAATCAATTAAATCCTCTAAAATTCATGAAAAAACATCCCCTAGGATTTAGAACCTTCAATTTGGCCATTGGAACCTATCTTGACCTAGATTGAGAACTATACCCAATTTTTGACCTAATTTGAGTTTTTATGCAAATTAACCGATCAAACGTGGTCAAACCTAAAATCAAACTTCACCATTGGATTCCTTAGGTTCAAATTAGGTTTGTACCAAAATTTGGACCTAAGGGAAGGCCATTTTGACCTACTTTACAAATTGATCCTCAAGAATTACTTTTTGACCCTTAACTTTTTGAACCCTTGTACTTTGCCCCTCAGCTTTCCCTTCGCTCTTTGCAGGCTGGTCCCTCTTCCACCCGCAGCAACTGCCCATGCCTTCGGCGACTTTGCGTGGAGGATGGCACCACGTAGGGTATGGGGACCGGCCTCAGAAACGAGAGGGGGGTCCCCTACGCTGTCTTCTTCCACATGGACCCCCTCCCATGCCCTGCCGATGCCCATACCTCTCGTGCGAACGCGCGAGAGGCATGGGTCTCTTCTCCAGCCATTCTCCGGCGGCCTGCCCACTCTCCCTCCTCGAGATCTCCTCGCCAACATCTATTTAAGGAGCAGCAGGGGCCACTGGTTGCTTCAAGCTCGTTTTGGCCAAAGAACTCCCCCAAATTCGTCCCTCCTCACTTCGGCCAATAGCCCGACGCTTCCAACGATTCTTCCTCCCCCTTCTCATCGCTCTGCCACCATACCAGTGGCAGAGCCAACTCCTCCATTCTCTTCCGCGCCAGGCCGTACCAGCTGGCACTCTCTGACCCCTTCTCTTCGTCGTCGCCCCCTCCTCTAGCACCTTCGTCTCCGGCGACGGCAAAGACGCGTTGATCGCCATCTCCTCCCTTTCGTCCGCTTAGCTAGGTGAAAACTCTTCCCTTTACTCTCTCCTTTATTTCCCCCCGTTAATTTGTTATTTTTACCCTTTGACCGCCACTGTCCATCGCCACCTTCTCCATCTCCGGCCGCCCTCCGGCAAGATGCTTCCGCCACTCCGCAACCCCACACGTCTCGCCACCCACCTCACAACCTCCACCACACTCCATTGAACACCCTCCACTCATCCACAAACTGCCTACACCACCACAATCGCCCCTCGACCTAACCCATCCATCCGACCACAGAGAGACCTAGGCACGCACACCTAGGCTGCCCCGCGGCCTGCCACCTACCGCCTCACCTTCGCCGTGACACGACGAAGGTCCTCCTGTGGCCTGATAGAGCTGCAAGCTTCTTTTTGTGACGTGCAAGGTCTGAGCTCCAGCCGCCATTAGTGACGGCTTGAGGAGGTTGAAAGCTCGCTCTAGGCTGAAGTACTGCAGAGTTCCAGGTCCAGCAGGATCGAGGAAGTCTCACACATCCAGCTAACCAAGCAATTGGCGTTGCGAGACCTGCAGCTACTGCAATTGGATGGGAGATCCCTTGCGGGTGCACGAGCAATAGCGGGTGGAACTTTAGTCCGACCTTGTGAACCTGTGAGTGAGGTGTGCAAAATAAATTGAATTTGTGTATTAGGCTTATCACCTTCGATACATAGGGGTTAGGTCCCTCGCCCACGCACGAACGTGCCATGCGCTTGCACCCGCCCTCGCCCGCACTCATGCCCCGCAGGCCTGGGTCCAAACCCGAATACCCTACCATGCACTCCGCGCCCACCACCGCATGTCGGTGGGCCTGGTCCCGGGCGCGTTACCCGACCCGTATACCCACGATGCTCTGGGAGTGAACCTTTGAGAGAGAAATAGAGAGAGAGAGATGCGGGGCGGGTAGGGGTTAGGTTTTGCCTAACCGTGTAACGTGCAGAGAAGCAGAAGAGGAAGAAAGGAGGAGGAGCGGAGCAGAAGAGAAGAAGAAGGGGCAGGTGCTGAAGAAAGAAGGAAAGGCAGAGGAGCAGCTGAGGACACTTAGCCGCACAGAGCAGCTAAAAGAGGAAGAAGAAGACAGGAAGGAGGAAGCTACAGAGAAAAGAAAGAGAAGGAGAAGAGCCGCCGCAGCTGAAGAAGAAAGAATATTCGTAGAAGGAAAAGAGAAGAAAAGGCAAGGCAGGAGAGAAGCCAACTGAAGAAGAAGAAAGCACAGTGCAAGAAGAAGAAGAAGAACCTACAAGGCACTGTAGCAAAGGGGCAGATAAGGCGTCTGATTCAAAGAATCAGACGTCCGAAGAAGGGAAAGGCAGAGAAAGAAGAGAAGGAAGAGAGAAAAAGAAAGAAAGAAAGAAAAGAAAAAAAGTGAAGGATCTTTGTTCACTCTCTCTCTCTCTTTCATTTTTGTAAAAGTAGTGTATTGGACTGTGAATTTATATGCTTCTAGAATCAAAGTGTGCTCCCTGAGTTCGACCTCAAGATATTTTAAATTTCGAGTTATAAATTTTTGTTTGTTTTCGTGGAGAATTCATCTATATTACAACGAGATATTTGTTAAAACACGATCAAGCCTCCGCAAGAGAACAAACACTTTGGCGTCGTTGCCGGGGAGCAATGCGCATTCTAGAAGCTATTAATTCATAATTTCCGATTTAATGTTGACTTAATCTCTTCTCTTTTGTTGTGCAGGCACAAGAAAACAAGAAGGAACAAGTAGCCGCACAACAACCACACCAAGGGACAGGTGATTTTCTATCCTCTCTTTTAAGCCCCTAAAATTCTAAAAAGGAAGAAAAAGAAAAGCAATCTAGGAATTACCTGTCTTTCATACATAGTAAATCACAAAGGTTGCCTGTTTTTCAATTTCAACACATTCTATCTGTATATCCACTAGAGGTAATTAGGGCTAAAACCTTCTTGCTTAAGCCCTAGTTACTTAATCTTGAGGCAACTAAACTGGACCAATTAGAGCCAACCTAAGACTCAAAGCTAGGGTTTCAGAGACACACCTTCTAATCAAGAATTGAAAATTCCCAAAAGAAGTGTGCCTAAGCCATTGCTTGAAAAAATCTATTAAAAGAAATCCTAAGCAATCCGGCTCTTAAGTCACTTGAACCTTAAAAGACAGGACTTAATAAGCTCTCACAGGAACTAATAGGTGAAGTTGATCTCTTGAATCAACCAACCTTTAAATTAGGTCACTCTTTTCAATCAAAAGGATAAAGTTCAAGTGAAACCCTAAGCACCTTGATCCTAATTAAAAGTGGTAGACTTAAGAGGTCAAGGTCTCCATTCTGGTCTACCAGGAATCTCAGTGACAAGAGAGGTTGGGTGGGGGAAACCCTGTAACCTGTGGGGGCGCTCTACCGTGTAGGGGTCTTCGCGGGACTCACCCTTTCTGGCTGCCCAGGTAATTCTCAGGTGGACGACCTTTTGGTTAAGGGGTATCATCCGCCCCGAACCTCTCTAGTCACCCAACATTTTGGGTGTCTTGATAGGCATGGGGTTATGATGTAAACATGCTTATACTACTGAAGATGTCTATTTATGCATGTTCTTAAACATAGGATTGCATTACATACTATAAATATTGCATAACATGCATCATCTTGCATTTAGATTAGTTTGAATAAAATGGAGGTTAATTGTCTCCTTTTATGTTCATGGACAGGGCAAACTTTTTATCGGGGCCTCGGATCGAAGATCCAATCGTACAGATGTTATCAGGGCAACGATTAGAGTTCAACAACTCCAAGATCGCCCTAATCAGACATCTGTAGCATTAAATAGAGATCAGGGAATCCTAGAAGATCAAGGGCCAAGATGGTGTGAATCCACACTTCAAACGACAAATCCAATCGCACGGATGGATTCGGATCGACGATCGTAGCCTAACGGTGTGAAAATCGACTAAATCCGACAACCATGGCACCATCTACATCATCCAAAAGATGGACAGCCAAGATGGCGCCATGTGGTGCCATCTCAGCCGCCCAACCGGCCGTTGCACTTGCTGTGCCCTCTCCTCTTCAACGATTCTTCGCCGTTGGATGCGCATCCAACGGCTGTGGATGCGCGCGCCTAAATTGTAAGCGTGACACAAACACGCTGATAGCGCGTTAGTCGAACGCGCTCGCGAGAAGGCGGGGCGCGCGTTCGATTCCTCGCGAGCAACTGCTGAGGCGCGGGTGAGCGGGTGCGTGCAACCGCATGATGAGGATTGAGCGGCTATGAGTGCTCAATAGTGCCCACTTGCTATCGCACGCCCGCGCATGACGTGCCATCAGACGCGAGCGTTGCGCGTAGAGGAGGCGATGCGAGGCGCGAGATAAGCCGTCCGATCGTAGGATCGGCTGAATGTGGAGCGCGCATTATGTGCGGGAGGCGAGCGGGCATGATGGGGCTTTAGAGACGATTTTATCCGTCACTAAAGACCCCTTATTTAATGTTTTTCAAATTAAAATAACCAAATTGCCCTCACTCCTTGCAACTATAAAAGGAGACCCTCTCCACACGAAATTCTCAACCCTTGCTTCTCTTCTCTCCCTCTCCAAAGCTCAAGAGAAGCTTGTCCCACACCCGGGATGCTTCTCGCGAGATAAAGTCAAATTTCCACCCCCCTTTCGGAAGCAGATCCCGCGACGACGATGACGTGCTGCCCCATTCCCGTTCTTCCTGTTTCATCCTCCTTCGTCCTGCTCCGTTCCCCGTCTTCCAGGCGTCGTCCCGTCCAGCTCATCCTCTAAGCGACCGTCGAGGAGGATATCTCTCTCCCATTCTTTTTACTGCTTTCTAGTGTAATCATTTTCCCGCTTTCTAGTCGTAATGTTTAGTGTAATGAATAATCTTTTTGATAATGAATTCCATGTTCATTCTACATCTCTTTTGGTTTTTGTTTATAATATTCTCTCTCTCTTCTATTTATTGTAAATAGTTAGATAGTTTCTAATCAATTATTTTGCTTCGTGACAAATAAAACAAACGCGTATTTTTAAATCAAACGTTCGCCTCCCTGAGTTCGACTTAGGATTTCTATTCCGATATAAATTTTATTTGTTGAACACGAGTTCTTCGCTTTTAAAATATAACGACAGATTTTCAAAACCAAACACGTTAGCGTAGCAACTTGTAGCTTCAACATTTTGGCGCCGTTGCCGAGGAGGCGACGCTCTTTGATTTTTTTTCGCATTTTCCAACTTACGAATCATTTACCTCACTTTTCTCCTTTCTTATTGTAATTGCAGGTACTCTTTCGAGTCGAGCAAACGTGGTAGATCGAAGCAAAGTGCTATTGAAGGTTCTGTGAGTTATCCCTCATCCTCCCACCCATTAGTTTTCATTTCACCACATAATAACACAAACATCAATCAACCTAGGTGTTCTTATAAACTCTAAGGTTAGTTTTGTTTGTTTGTTTGACACCCACACCAGCCTCAACCTCCACATTTAAAAAGAAAAATTTTTTAAAAAAATTCACAGAGGTACACAACCTCATCTGATTTTCAAACTCAACCAGTAAACCGATCTTTAGAGCCGGTACACACATCTAAACACATAATTGAGTAGAAATCAGATTAGGTAATCACTTGTGTGCCTAATTAAGTGATGCAACAGGCCAATTGTTTGAGTTGCTTGGGCTGCACTACAATTAAAATCAACTCATCAAGTAGCTATCGATTAGGTTCAACTCTTAGGGATTTACCAGGCACTCCACATTCTTTTAAGTTTTAAAGGAAAACATATTCACCTGTGCTTTTAGAACCTAGTGTGCTAACAAAATTTGTTTGAAAACAGCTAAAGTTGAATCCTAAAAGCTACTAAGTAAGATTTGAATCTTAAAATTCACCACATCAAAAATAATCTTGCTTGAAAATCATTGGTTGTGCATGCACACACACATCAATCAATCATTAAGGGCACAACCCAGATAAAGAACCCATCGCAATCCAAAGCACATTCAAATCTAGCCCTAAATAAAACAGAGTAGACGTTGGCCTTAAGGATTCGACTCGCTCTTCAGAGCCCAGAACGAGATTATTTTTGATTAGTTTGTTTCTACTATTCAATATGATGTCTAGCTAGGGGAGCAGAATCAAATGATCGCGGCTGGGGGTACACTAGGAACCAGGGGCGCAAGCCGAAAGAAGAACCTTCTCCCCAGTCCCTTCTTCTAACTGGTTGGATTGAACAGATAGAAGTAGATCAAATCGTTTCTTTATCTCAAGATGGGTTTTGGGAGTTTGTAAGTCTTTAGGCTAGCCCACTTAAGGACAGGTTTGATTGTTTGTATTGCAGGGCACCTTTCTTCCTCCTGTCTCTCATGAATCCTTCCACATATTACATGCATTTCCACTCTTTCCCTCCTGTTTTGAATTATCCTCAACATGACAATTATCCCGACTCGTACTGTAATCAACTATCAGTTAGTTGGGATAACTCGGATTGGGGATACAGCTTCGGACCTCCGTGTTTAGGGTCTAACCCTGAACACTATGATTGTGATTTCTATCATTCTCGGAACCCCATTGATTATTGATCGTCAACCTTTCATGGACAACCTAATACGATCTACAATCAAGAAGGATACACTGATCCTTACCCATCCTCTGATTACACTGTCTTTAGGTCATCACCACCTTTTGAACAATCCGAAATGACCTATTATCAGGAAGGGTATAACGAATCTCAATTCGTTAACTCCTCTGCACTGATCCCAAACCTACCCAACCCTGAACCAAATCATTTGGTTCAGGTTAACTAGGTTCAAGATAAGGTTCTTGCTAACTTGAGGAATATCATACAATGTTTAGAAGTTCAGCCAATACCTTGCATTGAAAGATTGGAGCCCTTGATTGAAATGATTGATGATTTGAACAAGTATTTGTTGGATTGGCTCCAGGATGTTAAGGATAAGAACTCGGGTGAGTTTCTACTTGGGAAGTTAGCGAAATTGGGGATGAGATTTGTGGTTGCTTTAGTTCAATCATGGGATGATTCCCAGGATGAACTCCCTTCAGGAGAGCCAATGTCAGAACCCGCTTAGGCACCTGTTGGGGGGACACATGTTACGAGGCTGACTAGATTGAATTAGAGCAACCAATTAAGGATGATCTGATTTTTTCACCTGAGATCCCTGAGTCGGGGTACAAGGAAACGTATGTTTCCATGGATCAGAAAGTGACAAATGATTTTGGGACATGCATTAATACGGATTTTGATTTCTTTGATTCTGATGGTGAAGATTCAATTTGCGAAGTCTCATGCGAGTTTACATAATATGATTTTTGTGAAATGATTGGGCCTGAGGAATCTGATAAATCATTTGATAGCCCAATAATTGAGGAAACTGATCTTATTGGGGCTCATATTACGGATCCAGAATCGCATTTTCTGGAGGATGCAATCCAATCCTTGATTATTAGTTACACCCCATTGAGCTTATCGATGATTCTGTTTTTGAGATAACTAGACCCAAATCAATTCTGATTCAGCCACATCTTTTAGACTTGGAAATTTCGGACGGGGTGCTTAATATGCAGGAGGTCCCGGAATTTGACATTCTGAATGAGGAGGATAGGAGCTGGGAAATTTTGATTTGGGAAGTAAATTCTGGAGGAAATAGAAGACTGAGTCGAAGGGTTCCATTTTATCAGAAATCATCAAACCAAGACCCTTATGACATTTGTTCTAAGGATGTTCAACCTAAGCATACATTCATTGATTATCTTTTCGATATCGAATTCTCTATAACTCAACTTTTTAGTCTTAGGTTGTATCCTCATAAATTGTAGGCCCAACCCCGCTTGCATACTGATTTTAGGTTTTGGATAATTTTTATCCAGAACCTTAGATATTCTCGATTATGGGGTATGGGTCTGCACCACAATCTGGTCCACATCTGTGGACATCTGCTGGCAGGTCCAAGGTTTCATCTTTTTATTGTGATTCTGACCTACACTTGTGAATTCTTTGTTTCTCTTCTTTGTATATGTGTCTAGCTGAAGGCACTAAATTCAGTACGTATATAATTCTCTTTAGTTTTTATCTCGGAGCAGACCCGGCAATCATGCAATTCAGGTGCTTTCTACTCTATTCCACTCTGTTTTATATCTTTTTAATACAATGAGGACATTGCATTAGATAGGCACGGGGAGGTGAATATTCATCTCTGAATTTATTCGTCAGCTTCGTAGATTTATTTTATTTTATTCATATTAAAAAAAAGAAAAAAAATTAAAATTAGGAAAGAGAACTTGGGTTTAAGAAAATTTTCAATCTTAGGAAATACTACATTAGGATTTGAACACAAAGACCCTTCAAGTCTTCAGACTTAATCAGCCTGTGTATCCATTAAAATGTAGATTTGTTTTTCGAGTCCTCGCCATCTTAATTTTATCATAATTGGAGTAAATAAGTTTGGGTGATAAATACATGACTTATCAACCCGCCCTCTGATTGGAGGGAATTTTGAGTTTTAAGCATCTACACACTATCTTGTCACTGACTCGTTAATTGGCGATTCTAGCAGAAATTGGATAGCTAATGAACCTTCTAGGGTGATATGGCTGGCAAGTTATTATGGGTAACAGCCCATAGGTAGGTTGTCCAAAGCCTAGTCACTGGACCTTTCTCCTTTTTCCTGCTTTTAGGTAAATCTTAGACCAGGAAAGCCACCTACTTAAAAAAGAGAAAAGAAAGTCAAAAGAAAAGAAAAAAAGAAATAAGCCACACTTCGTCGCATTATATGGCTGGCAAGTTGTCCGTGGTAACAGCTCATTGACCGGTTGTCTAGAACCCAGCTCAATAAATGCACTGAAAATTTCCAAAACACTTAGGAAGAAGCGGAGAAGTAGAATAAATCGGGGAGATATACACTGGATTCACCCTTGTATTGACCCTGTAAAAATAAAAGTAGGGAGAAAGCTACTGGTTGTAAAGATACACCTTTAGGCAGAATTCTCTTTTTAAGGTCACCTAGAGGCGTAGAAATTCAAAATCCATTTTAATTGCCGGTAAATGAGTCTATCACATTCACAATAAGATGCTTAGAACTTAGGGTTCTCATCAAAGCTTGGGTGAGTTGAATGGCCGTAGAAAGACACTCTTAAACCCAAAAACTTGAGAATCCAAAAAATTAGAAAAGAGAAAAAGAGAAAGAAAATTTTCTTTGAATAAGGAGATGGCTTAAGGCGGTCTACATTTTAAAAGATACTCGGGCACTGTTGTGTCTTTAAGAGTTTAAATCCTAAGTAGACATTTTCTTAACGATTAAAAATAACTCATGCCCAAGTAATCCAACCTAATTCTTTTATAAATAGCATATAGTTTTTGCTAGGGACTAGCAAAAGATAGGCATGGGGGCATGATGTAAACATGTTTATACTACTTAAGATGTCTATTTATGCATGTTCTTAAGTATAGAATTGCATTACATACTATAAATATTGCATAACATGCATCATCTTGCATTTAGATTAGTTTGAATAAAATGGAGGTTAATTATCTCCTTTTATGTTCATGGATAGGGCAAACTTTTTATTGGGGCCTCGGATCGAAGATCCAACCGTATAGATGTGATCAGGATGACGATTAGAGTTCAACGACTCTAAGATCGCCCTAATCAGATATCTGTAGCATCAGATGGAGAATGGGGAACCCTAGAAGATCAAGGGCCAAGATGGTGTGAATCCGCACTTCAAATGACAAATCCGATAGCACGGATGGATTCAGATCGACGATCGCAGCCTAATGACGTGAAAATCGACTAAATCCGACAACCGTGGCACCATCTAGAAGATGGACGGCCAAGATAGCGCCACGTGGTGCCATCTCAGCCGCCCAACCGGCCGCTGCACTTGCCGTGCCCACTCTTCTTCGATAATTCTTTGCCGTTGGATGCGCATCCAACGGCAGTGGATGCGCGCGCCTAAATCGTAAGCGCGACACAAACACGCTAATAGCGCGTTGGTCGAACGCGCTTGTGAGAAGGCAGGGTGCACGTTCGATTCCTCATGAGCAGCTGCTGAGGAGCAGGCCAGTGGGCACATGCGATCGCGCTATGAGGATTGAGCGGCTGTGAGCACTCAATAGCGTCCACACGCTATCGCACGCCCGCGCGTGACGCGCCATCAGACGCGGGCATTGCGTGTAGAGGAGGCACTACGAGGTGCGAGATAAGCCGTCCGATCTCACGATCGGACGTCTAGGATCAGCTGAACGTGGAGCGCGCGTTATGTGCGGGAGGCGAGCGGGCACGCGTGCTCCGCCCCACTATGCCCACGAAGCCCCCTTATTTAATGTTTTTCAAATTAAAATGACCAAATTGCCCTCACTCCTTACAACTATAAAAGGAGACCCCCTCCACACGAAATTCTCATCCCTTCCTTCTCTTTTCTCCCTCTCCAAAGCTCAAGAGAAGCTTGTCCCACACCCGGGATGCTTCTCACGAGATAAAGTCAAATTTTCGTCCCCCTTTCGGAAGCGGATCCCACGACGACGACGACGACGTGCTACCCCATTCTTGTTCTTCCCGTTTCATCCATCGTCCTGCTCCGTTCCCCGTCTTCCAGGCGTCGTCCGGTCCGGCTCGTCCTATAAGTGACCGTCGAGGAGAATATCTCTCTCCCATTCTTTTTACTACTTTCTAGAGTAGATTTACTGCTTTCTAGTGTAATCATTTTCCCACTTTCTAGTCGTAATATTTAGTGTAATGAATAATCTTTTTGATGATGAATTCCATGTTCATTCTACATCTCTTTTGATTTTGTTTGTAATATTCTCTCTCTCGCATTCTCTCTCTCTCTTCTATTTGTTGTAAATAGTTAGATAGTTTCTAATTAATTATTCTACTTCGTGACAAATAAAACAAACGCGTATTTTTAAATCAAACATCTGCCTCCCTGAGTTCGACCCGGGATTTCTATTCCGATATAAATTTTATTTGTTGAACACGAGTTCTTCGCTTTTAAACTACAACGACAGGTTTTCAAAATCAAATACGTTAGCGTAGCAACTTGTAGCTTCAACATTTACCAACATCCTTCGTAACCCAAAGCTAAAGAACATTGTTGGACAACTAATGGAGGAAGCCTGAGGTTTGGTGCATCATCCAAACTTTTAAGAGAGACCAAAGTAAGGCACCATGGTGAAAGGTGAATCTGAAGCAGCACACATGTCTTGATCCATGAGAGAAGGCGAAGCTTTACATTCGTTGCAAAGAAGGAGGGAGCATGAAATCGTATGTAGGTAAAAAAAGGAGGGCCCTCTAACCATAGGATACTGGATGGGTCCTTAATCGAGAGGTCAAACAAAGGCAATAGAGGAGAGATGATCTCAAAACCCCAACCCATTTTAGAGAGAAGTCACTCTCTCTCTCTCTCTCACTTTGAGAGTTTCCAACGCTTTCAATTATAGCGCACGAAATCAATCACTAGTTTCATTGTAGCTAGTCATGTGGACATGCCAAACAACATTAAAGCTTGTATTAATTGTATTGTTTATTACTCTCTTGTAATTCATAAGATCTTTTCTCGAAGTAAGACTATAGTTGTAGGCATTTTTGTAAATATACTAAAATTCATAAACTCTGAATCATTAGAAGTATCGAATTATATTACTCCAAGAAATTTATTCCATAAATTCTTTGAGGTACGAGTCTATGCTAGGATCCCAATGTATTGGATGAAATTCAAATAGGATATTCTATACTTTCAAAATACAAAAAAAAGTTTAGAATATAACAAGTAGAGTCTTCCAATAAACATACCTTGCTACACAAAATGCCCTTAGCCTCCTTCTTTGTTGAGCCCAAATAACTCAAGTCATGTTTAATTAGAAGCTTCTCTCATCACGCATTTGCTCCACCATACACTAGGTAGTCTTTTCTCATCAATTTAGTGTGTCATCCTCAAGCTTGCATGCTACATTGTAGCATAAGGACATAGCCAATGCTTCATACCCAACCCAATTATTGATTGACATGTTATAATTTGAAAAAAATATAGTAGCACCTTTTCAAGATCAATTCGTTGTTTTGACAATTTTTTTCCCTTCTTATCGATGTGTCTTTGTGGCTATCTTCTTTCCTTTTCCATGAAATAAGCTAAAGGGGATGAAGTTTATTCACAATAGATTCACTAGCTTACACAAACTCAAGAACAAAAAAGATGGAAGGAAGCACTTCTACTATCCAAGGATTAGTTAACTGTCATCCTAAACCAATGTGTCACTTTTCCTTTCCCTTGAACAAAAGGTATTCTAAAATTTCTCATTCAAAAATGAAGGAAATCCTTCTATCTATTAGCATTAAGTTCTTGGTACTTATAGCATTCCTATAAAGCCCTGTAATCTATACCATTCTCCATCCTTGCTATTACATATTCATTCCTACTAGTACATTCTATTTCTATCTTTGGAAAGAAAAAAAAATTCCAATGCCTTTGGAAAGAGAATTCCTTGCTCTGATACCTTACCTATTGGTTTACTATCAGCTTTCTTACTACCTCATCTCTAGTGAACTTGCAAGTCTTTGAGTGACAGGAAACGAAGAGGTTCATATTGTTTTGCAAGGTCGACAATACGGAAAAAATTAAGGACTTAAACTAGTGCTAGGATCTCAATTATTGAATCAATAGAAGTTTGTGTTCATATTCAACAAAATCTCTCTAAACTAGCCTATTACTATTGTAAAAACTGACTCTATAGTTTTCAAAAGTCCTCTTCCAAAATCTACAATGGAAGATGCATGATATGTTCATTAGTTTTGAATGTACGATGAGTAGAAGAATTTGTTAGATTTATAATTAGTAGCCATCAATTGTTTGCACTCTTATGAGATTAAAAAATCATTAACCATCTTATGTCTCAACGAGTACTCATTGTTTATAAATATTTTTTTACAGCACTTATATCATAAATGAACTTTGAAACACTTCAAGAAAAGAGGAATGCACGTGAAATAGAACATGCATGTGAAATGATAGTTAATTTTACATCATATCAAAGATCAAGATTAAATTACTTAATTTAACTCTCTAGTGGGTTATTAATATAAATACATTTATATCACATAAACTGTTTAATTTTATGTGTTCTTAGACATTAAGTTGCATTATATATTATAAATATTTTATAACATGTATCATCTTGCATTTAGGTTAGGTTTTATAAATTTTAGGTTAATTTCTCCTTTTTATGGTCAGGTGATAAGACGAGATTTAATTAGAGCCTCGGATTAAAGATCTAATCGTACGGATCTGATCAGGGTGATGATTGGAGTTTAATGACTCCAAGATCGCCCCGATCAGACTTCCGTAGCATAAGAAGCAGTCAGAGAAAGATTAGAGGTCAATGGCCAAGATGGTGTAAATCCGTACTTCAGATGACAAATCCAACTGCATGGGTGGGTTCGGATCGACGATCGCAGCCTAATAACGCAAAAATCGATCAAATTCAACATCTGTGTCACCATCTGCAACTCAAAGAAGATAGACAGCCAGGATGGTGCCACGTGGCACCATCTCAGTCGCCCACATCACCGCAACCCTTCTTCACAAAGGTAAGATTAATCTCTACCGTTGGATCACCATCCAACAGTGGAGAGCGCTGGAGGAAGAATTCGTAAACGCACCTCAAATGTGTGTGTAGTGCATTGTGAAGGTTGCTACGAAGAAGCCAACGACGCGGGTTCGATTTTGCGAACCTCAACTCGTAGGTGTGCACAAAATTGGACCGTTGGATGAAGCATGAGCAGTGTAGATGTGAGCAACGTAGCGTGAGGGATTGGTGAGGATTGCGCATGCACGCGATGACGTGTGATCCAACGTGCCATCACACGCGGGCAAGCAAAGGCGCTGAAGAAGAAGCGATGATGTGTGCATTTAAGCCGTCCGATCACGGGCGGCGAAGATCACGCGATCATGCGTGAGGCATTTGTGCATAGAAGAGGAAGCGGCGAGCGTGTGTGGAGCGTCACTAAAGACCTATTCATTTAATGTTTAACAATGAAATGACCTAATTGCCCCTCCAATCTATACCTATAAAAGGCCCTACGACCCCCATACTTTCTTCATCCCTTTTTTTGTTCTCTCACCCCCTCCAAAGCTCTAAGAGCTTGTCCCAAACTTTGGATGCTCCTCTTGAGTTAAAAATATAATTTTTTCCACTTCATCCCGTTCGTGGAACATTCCGCAATGGTCCTCTCATCACCATTCGGGAAACGGATCCCGCTGCGACGTTGCCCTGCCCCATCCTCCGTCGTCCATCATCGTTCTCTTTCGTCCCACATCTCACCACCTTCGTCCAGGCGCTCCATCAATGAGACTCATCCTCCAAGTAGCCGTCGAGGAGGATAACTTCTCTCCAGCTTCTTTTTGCTGTTATCTAGAGTAGATTTACCACTTTATAGTTGTAAGATTTCCCACTTTATACTGTAGTGGTTAGTTGTAATAGACATCATTCTATGATTACGACATCCATGTCCATTCTATCTCTATTTTATCTTTATTTGTAATATTCTCTCTCTCTCTTCTATTCAATATTAGTTAAGTAGATAGCTAGTTTAGATTCAATTTGATCAGTTAATTTTCTTCGTAACAATAAAACAAAGGTGGTTTTTAATCAAACGTCCGCTGTGTTCGACGCATAATTCCTTTTGAGTTTCGGTAAAATTTATCTGTTGACGATTTTTCTCGCAAATCGCATTACAATTATGAGTTTTCAAAACTCAAATCTATTTGCGACGATTTTCCGATCCAATAGTTATGGTGACATCAAACTCACTTGTTAAGAGTCTTTACTTCTAGAGATGTCAATTTTGATTCACTTGATCTTAACTTAACTTTATCCCACTTGATTGGTGTAGCTAAACCCAACCTATTTATTTTTTTTAGAGGGTATAGGTCTTACAAACCTAAATTGGTAATGGATATTGGTTTGGGTCTAGGAGCTTACCTATTTACCTAACTCATTTACTTAAAGATATATATGTTATATTTGTCTTCTAAATATTGTATCATATTTTCACCTCATTTTCTAAGTTTATATTGGGATAGAAATTTATAATACATTCTTCATTTATTTGTAAACTCATAAATCTACTTCTTATGTGGAAATGCCATCAAATTTCTTTTTTTCTTTATTTATAAATGTTTTTCTTTTTTGTATTTAGGGTGACTCATATATTTAGATGAATATTGCAATTTGTCATAGGGTACCTAACGGATAAGCGGATACTCGATTACCAAATGATAATTGGCAAGGGTTTCAATTTAAATATCCCATGGGTGTGAGTGAGTAGTATGAGTAGTGGACTCATAAGTGGGTACGGATTTGGATATAACTAAATTTGACCTAAACTTAATCCATCGATATCCCTACTTGTTGGTGTCTACTCATTTTCATTTGTCGCATAATCCTAAAGAATGCAACTTTAGTTGAATTGACTCAAATGGCTCCAACAAGGCTTGAAACCCTAAACTAATAAAAAATACCCTAATATGGCTATGAACCAAGAGCCCAGGCCTAATCCATCCCTTGAATTGCACATTGGGCAATTTAGATTGGTTGAGGCATACCACAACAAATTGCGTCATTGATAGGCAACCCTTGCACGTTTTCTAATTGAGGAGAGCCCTTTCGAGGCCTATTATAGGCCAAACATAAGGGGTTTCATATAGACTTGGAGCCAATCAGGTCCATTAATCTTAAATTTAGTTTAATTACACATCCTGTCATTTGAACATGAAAACTTGCATAACTTGAGCATTTGAACTCAAATTTTGATGAAATAAGAACGGTTGGAAATGTTGTGATGTAAGTATTGAAATAATATAGATAGATGGCTTATTTGGATAAGTTTGGCTGAGGTTTGTCCAGGAACACAACTTTTCCCATTTTTTAAAGAATCTTCACGTTGCCCTGTATATGATCGATATTTGTTGGCTTTATTGATGTGCATGACTTTGCAATAATTTTGGAGCTTGGATTTGAGATATTTACAAGTGGGTGATGGATGTTTGCAGGATGGAAAATCACAAGAGGGTAATGGTGTAAGAGGAGTCTCAAGAAAAAGAGTGGGTCAAGAAAGTGGTGAGCGTCGTGTGACGTGGAAGGATATATAAAATGTAAAATCTATAATCATATTCACATTCATCCCATGTTAAAGGTGAATGTCCGTAAATCTTACTATCTATCAAATTTAGTAGTTTAAATGATGAAAAGACAAGTGATTGGATACGTTATATTCTTTTTTGAGAGTTTGAAATTGTATTCTTGTTTTGATATGTTTGTAAATGACGTTACACGTGTCTCTTTTCATGCTATCTTTCCCCCTCCTTTTTGTTCTTTGACTAAATGTGGTGATTAAGGTGCCATCGTAAATTAGAGCAGGTGACAATACAATAGTTACATGTGGGGGGGGGGGGGGGGGGGGGGGTAATGTAGCAATGGGTAAGGATAATATGAAAGTCTTGGCTAATGAATCTGCCCAACTTGTCCACAAATTTAACTTAAGCTTAAGAAATAAGTCATCTCGTTGGCTTAGTTCAGTTTGAATTTCAATTTGATCACTTAAGGGCTAAGTTAGGATTCATTTTTCCTAATTTAGAGCTAAGTCCTCACAAAATCACTCTCTTATTTTTCAATTATTTTTATGGATGTAATTTAAGTTTACTTTGTCTTGACTTGTAAAAAAAGTAATATAATATGACATAAACTTTTCTTATTTATAATATGATCATATTTATGAAAAGTTGGATAAAACATTAATGGAAAATATAGGTTAAATTAGTGGATGGTTGTAATATAAACATCATCTAATAGACTGATTTGACTTAATCTAGTTTATGAGAACTTTTTTTATGACCAACCTTTTCAGTTTAACCTAATCCATAGTTTGAATAGGTTTAAGTCAAACACAAAAATTATTGAAAATTAGGACACGAAATTTCTCACAATAAAAGTTGACAATTCATCACCATCATTATTTATAATATTTCTATTTCGGGTGACTTTTATGGTTGTGATGTTGATAAAGAAAATAGATTATTGTTGGTTATTAATATTAAAATCTTTAGTTCTTATACAAATTTATATATATCTATATTGGCGGGGGGGGGGAGGGGGGGGGGGGGGTTGTGTGTGTGTGTGTGTGTGAAAGAGGTGATGATGGTGGATTTATGTTAAAGATCATTATATTTGACATAATCTTTGTTGGAAGTTCACTATGTAACAGATCAAATATAATGGAATCCGACCTGTTCTATTACCGATTTGATTAGGATACGGAATTTATTTATTTATTTATTTATTTATTTTTTATCAGTGTCTCCAACAATGACGTACCGTAGCTTGCGGATCCGATGTGGACGTCGGGTATGACATGATTCACTATTTGCTCTTGTAATCAACGGACTAATAATGACGCACCCAATATATATATATCCAGGGGTAAACAAAATTTCCGCGACTGACGGTGACGAGTAACTTTTGTTTATTTTCCCCGAGTTGAAATGGGTTGTCTGCATCTCTCAAACAGCAATCACATACCCAACAAAAAGAACAAAGGAAGGGACGGTGAAGCGTATTTCCTCCTCTCAGTTTGTTCCCTTTCCTCTCACCACAATACATCATGCACTTCTCCGAGATTTCCCCCCTGTAACAACAGTCCTTACCCCCCTTCCCTCCCTCTCTCTTTTTACCTTTACAACTCTGACGCCCGAAGGGGTTCTCTTGTGAACCCTTTCTGGTCTCCGTTCCCACTCGGAAAGAAAAGCTACCGATTTCACTCGAATTTTCGACCTTTCTAGGGTTTCGATGTGCTTCAGGTGAGTAGCCTCCCCACGTTCGTATAATTACAAAGTTCCCCTTTTTTTTCTTTGGGTCGGGAATTTTCAAGTATCAATTTCTGGGCAATGTGTTATCTGCGATTTCTTTCGAGAAAGTTGCGGTATTTGTGCGTTCCAAAGGCTTAGATTCCTTTCCTTTTTTTTTTACCCCGCTTGAATGGAGCCAACAGGCAATTTTGTAATTGGAGTTTGTTTGGGTCCCTCAAAAGGGAGATTTTTTAGTCAAAATTTTCTGTTTTGTAGAGGATTTATGGTGCTGGTATGTCTGAGATAGAAGTGGATGAAAGGGATGAGATGATTAGAGATGCCGATGTGACTGGTTCTAGTGACAATGCAAGGGAGTGAGGTGGATCAGCAAGCGAGTGATGCGGAAGGATCGGAGGGAGGCAAGCTGGAAGAAATGGTTGAGGATGTGAAAATGGGGGAGGATGTCAAGGGTGAGGAGAAGAAAAATGTTAATGAAACTGGTTCTAGTGAGAATGTCAAGGGAAAGCGAGTTGTGGATGAGCAGAATACCAAAGGGGAGAAGGGAATTAAGGAACAAGAACAGGAGGGGCAGCGAAAGGAGAATGTGGGGAAAAGCATTGAATTGGAAGGTGAGGAGATCAAGAAGGAAGGAGGGAACCAAAAAAGTGGCCATGAGAAAGTAGGCAGTGTGGGATGCGAGGAAATGGAGGAAGAGATGGAGGAGAAGGAAGAGGATGGTGAGAAAAGGCAAAAGAAGAATGGCTCTCGTGGTGAGAGAGCTGGTGCACATGCAGACAAGGAAAGGAGAAGATCCAGGGAGTTGTTGGAGGTCTCAGTCTCCTTTTCCCCTGATCGTCCTGTCCGTGAGAGGAAAGCTGTTGTTAGGCTAGTCGAGATTATTGAGAAACAACAAGACCAAGGTTTCCATATTGAAAAGGTTTGGTTTTTTACCATTATCATCCCTTTTCATCTTGTCTTTTTCCAATGGGGAGCCATGATACAATGATCACATTTGTTGCCTGTGACTTGGAGATCATGAGTTCAAGTCATGGGAACAGCCTCATGCAAAAAGCAAGGTAAGCCTGCACATATTAGACCCGTTGGACCCTGCACATAACACGAGCTCCACACACCGGGCTGCCCTTAACCTTTTCTTTGTCCTGAATTCCTTACTTCCGGTTGAAGGTCCTATATTTATTATTTTGGTTCTGCATGTTACAGGGTTGTGGAACACAATTGAAAGACATACCAAATGGTACCGCTTCTTAAACCTCCAAAATATTATTGCACAATTTTGTTTATATATCACATTGCACATCTTCTTTTGTTCAACTTTTTCCCGACACTAGTTCTTGAATAAATGGATGTTTTTGAAAGGAATGTCTCTAGATACAAAGATGTTAGCCATTATCAGAAAAGAGTAAAAGATCTGTAACATGTCTTAGCTGATCTTTTAAGGCTTAAGCTCATGTGGATGGAAGTGGTACATAATGGTTAAAGGCAAGGAAATTAGTTCAGGATTGGCCACTAGATAGATGGATTTCATTGGAAGATTCATGTGGCTGTTCCCACCAACTTGCATAAAGGCTTTGTCAGGGATGCAGTCGTGTATTTGCTTCTATATTTCTGCCTAGTCTAAGAAGGAGCAATGCATTTTGTTGGATATTTGTCAGTAAGATTTTTTTACCTGCATTTAGTGCATAATGACATTGGTTATGCCACATGTCAAAAAGGTAAGATTTTTTTTTTTTTTAATGTTTACGATGTTTGCTGTGTGAAATTTGATAGTTAACATTAGCACTTGGTTCATAAGTATATCTAAGATGATATAGTTTTTGCAGTGTTAAATGTAAATGAAAAGCATTGAAACAAGGTTCATCAATAAATTTTTATTGAAGGATTGTCTAATGTAAGATGGACATTTCTTACATCCTTTGCTTGAACACATGTATATTCATACAACATATTCACACATTCGGTAAAAATTAAACATATATCTACGTGCACACACACACACACACACACACACACACACACGTACATATAGTAAATACATGCAGTGTGCGTATGCATGTCAACAGATGGAGGTGATTTCTGACACATTTCTGTTGGTATATGATAAAGAGGACCTCAACATTCGTTTCCAAAGATGTTGGCTCACATCTTTTCTAAATGTACTGATGATAGTCTGCACAGCAATTGGAGATAGGTTGTTTATTGTAATAATAGGTGTCAAGCGGAAGTTCCATGATGTGTACATCTGAGCCTTCCTAAAGACCAAGAGATGTTGCATCTTGTTCCTATATAACTTGACCAGGCTTATGAAGGCATAACCTTGTAGCTTTATGAGCTAATACCTCTGAATAGGCTTCATGTCCTATCACTAGTATGGTTATCTAAATGATTCTCTTTCACTTGTTTGTTTCTTTTGATTACTTTGTGTGCTTGTGTAGTTTCTGCCTGTTATGTTGAAAATATGTTTTTTGTTCAGCGGCTCGCAAGCTATCCAAGATTAAACCAGAAGATCTGAAGTTGCTCCACATGATTCTTTTTGGAAGGAAAGGAAAGGTAACATTTGTGATACCAGTTCTATCCTTTCCCCTTTTTTGGTGAATGTTAAGTCAACATGTGTGCACATGTTTTGAGATGCTCTGTAAGTGGATAATGGTGCTTCTTGATGTTTTCTGTGCTCTTTCCAATTTTTTCTACCAAGTTGCACATCAAGGAAATACTGATGAAGCATAAAAAATTATGTATTCAACTTGAGTTTGAAGCAAGGAAAATGTTGATGCTAGGTGGCACCTTTAGTTACTCAGGACAAATGTTATCAAGTAGTTTCCTAATCTTCAAGCCAATGTTGTCAAGGCTATTGCCTCAGGTTACCGGGCTACCGAGCCAGGCGAGAAAGCCAAAGGTCGCCTTGGAGCTATTCTAGGCCAAGGACTTTATCCGGGTTATCACTCAGTCGCCTTCTTTGTCGCTTGGGTCGCTTTGCGTCTCATCACCTTACTCTTAATTTACTTTTGGTAAGATCATAAGACTCTTATTTAGTCTTAAGTTACATATATTATAGATATGTTTGTATTATATATTGTTGTATATATATATAATACATACATACATATATGTTATTGACAGCTCTTATATGCTCAATTTTGCCTTCTCTTCTTAACTTAGACTATTGTTTGTCTGTTAAGACATACATGTATAAGTTATACGTATAATTATAATATATTACAGTTTAATGATGTGTGCGTATATATTTGTTATTGTGTATAACTCTTTAATGATATCTAACAATATATGTATAAGTTATGGTATTAAGTTTATATTGTATTATAAATATAGCATATTATAATACATGTAATTGTTTGGGTACGACTCAGAGATAACCTTTTGGGCTAGCATTTGGGACCGTTGGTGGATGCCTCTACCTTAAGGAAGGCCTTCACTTTATTGTGGTGTATTTGGCTTGGACATAATGGAGTGATTTTCCGTAGAGAGTCTCAATAGAGGAAGTGCTTTATTATTATAATACTTTTTGAATTTTTGGTATAACTAGCTCGTTTTATTAATGTAGTGTAGGGTTAACATCCATTGTTAATCCTTCTTTTCTTCTTAAAAAAAAATACATGTCACTATCTTGTTTTGGTAGATAGATATGATATATATTTTGGTTGTTTGTTTTAGCCTATAATTATAAATGTAATATGTTTGTTTACATATTGTATGATAATATAAATATATATGTTATTGCTACTTAAATATGATAGGATTATTATTTTTTCGTTCACTTAAATAGTATTATCAAATGTTTCTTATGAAAGTTGATGTTCCCATATGAGTTGCATATTTAATATGTTAAGAAATAAAAAGATTTGTCGCCTCAATTTAATCGAGCAATCGCCTTTTTGTTGCCTCTTGCCTCGAGCGATTAAGGAGTTTATCGCCTTGCAGTTGCTTAATGCCTTAATAGCTTTGCTTCAAGCAAGTGGTAGTTGCAAATGAGGTTGAAATCAAGGTGTGGAGATTTTTTCTGGGATAATAACAATAATGAAGGGTCCACGTGGCACATCAACCATGTGGTAGTGTCACGTGGCAGTCCAATCAGTCTAGGTGTCGGCCATTATTGGCCTAGGTTGTTGACTTGCATGCCATGTTATCTTCATGCCTTGTGTTGCAAGTTTTGTTTAGATATTATGTGGTTTTATATATTTAGTTAGTTAGATTTGTTTAAGAGATAATAGTGGGATTAAGATTCAATTTAGGATTTACAATCCCAGAAATTGTGAAATTTAGTTGGCATCAATTTTGAGGACTCTCTCTTTAAATAGAGAGGCACATCTTGTTATTTTGAGAGCATCAATCAATAAAATCAAGTTTTATATTTTGAGATCTCTTTTCTCCTCTCTCCCTCTCTACATTCATTGTAAACAGTGCACAAGTTATTGTTCATTGTGAACAGTAACAGTACCATGCCAGAACCTCCCTCTCGTGCTATCTCCCACGCACTACTCTACTCCCCCGCGTGAAGAAGAGCAACTCTGTTGCGCTTCAAATTTTCCATATGGTATCAGAGCCATTGGTCTAAGCCTATTTCATCTCTCATGTGTGGGACACGAGGGGCAAAAAGGAGGTTCATGCATGCTTCTTGTGCGACTCTCCCTTGCATTATCGGAGCCACATAGCTTGTGGCATCTTTGTCTGAAGTAGAGTTCTCTCAAGAACTCCTTGAAGGTCCTTGGTGCCTCATGCAGGGTTTAAGGAGACGAGAAGAGAACCTCGGCGAGTCATCTCTCTCACATATTCGACGCCTTATGCGGAGCGTAGATGTGCAGAGAGGTGTGTTTCTCGAAGATTGAGATGGCGGAGCAAGAGACTCAGATGAACATAGGAGAAGGCACCAAAGGAGCAAGAAGAAGCCAAAGTCAAGAAGTGGGAGAAGGACATCTATTGAAAGAAGCTTGAAGGCAAGTTTACACCCCTCTTAGAGTTTGACTTGGGGGTGTGTGGAGATTTTTTCTAGGATAATAATAATAATGAAGGGTCCATGTGGCACATCAACCATGTGGTAGTGCCATGTGGCAGTCCAGTCAATCTAGGTGTCGGCCACTATTGGCCTAGGTTGTTGGCTTGCATGCCAAGTTATCTTCATGCCTTGTGTGGCAAGTTTTGTTTAGATATTATGTGATTTTCTATATTTAGTTAATTAGAATTGTTTAGGAGATAATAGTGGGATTAGGATTCAATTTAGGATTTGCAATCCCACTAGTTGTGGATCTAGTTGGTGTCAATTTTGAGGGCTCTCCCTTTAAATAGAGGTAGCTCTCCCTTTTTTTTTGAGAGCATCAATCAATAAAATCAAGTTTCATATTTTGAGATCTATCCTCTCCTCTCTCCCTCTCTACGTTCACTGTGAACTGTGCACAAGTTACTGTTCATGTGAACAGTAACAATGCCATGTTGGAGCCTCCCTCTTGTGCTATCTCTCATGCACTACCATTCTCCTACGCATGAAGAAGAGCAATTCCACTACGCTCCGAATATTCCACGCAAGGTAGAGTGGAAAAGTTCTATGTATGACTCCAAAATTAATAATTTGAATCTTCCCTCTTTCTGTTGGATAAATTCTATTTATCTGAGAAACTATTGTTGAGGGAGAAGTGAATAAAGCATCTTATTGAAAAGTGAGCCCTTGGCTTCTTTATATAGAGAGAGGCTTCAGGGAAGATTACATAAGTGACCCACATGAAATAACAAAAATAACAAAAATACCTCTTACATAAATAACTCTATCGATGAGGTGGTGAGAAGCACTTAAGTTAACCACCTAAGACGAATTAGATGCAATAGTAGCCAGGTTCGTAGAACTACCCATTGTTGCCAGAGAAGTAGTAGTATCCGATGGGGTTACCTATCAGAGAATCTGCATGAGATAGGCATAGTCATCAGCTGTTAAAGTAGGCAGTCCAGGAGGAGCAAGAGTATCCTCCCATTGAACACCAACAACATTTGCCTAATTAGGATAGTCAAACTTGGCCTAGCACTTCTCAAAAGGATGGTTTGTCCTTTGGTAGTGGATAAATAGGTTAGGTTTGATCTCGTCCACAACCTCGTCCATGTCCAATGCTAGGAGTACAACGCCCCTTAGAGATTGCAAACGTAGATGTCTTTGTAGAGGGTGGCTGCGAAGTAGTGGAGGAAGTGGCCAATGGGTGTGTAGGAAGCCATATTGCAGGAGTCTAAAGGCATCCTTAAGGGTTATATCTTCTAAAGCCATACACTAGTTTAGGAGCTAAACCCTAAACCCTTGTCTTACTAAAGGTGAAGGGTGTGGGGGGTAGTGTGCAGTAGAGGCAGTAGTAGAAGGGGAAGGTGGAGGGGTAGATGCTAAGTGTTGTTGGGGATGCGGTTGAGGAGGAGGGGGAGCTTCACCGCGAGGTCCTTCTTGACAACCTACAAGTATGGGCACTACTCCATTGTTGGAAGAGAGTTGGGAGACTATGAGGTGTGGAGTACTTGTGTCGGATGGGGATGCTTTAGGTTTTGATGGTGGGAAGGAGGGAGGAAGGAGGTGGGTGGAGGAAGATGGGAAGGAGAGAGAGGAAGAAGGAAAAAAAGAAGAATTAAGAGCGTAAATAAAAAAATGAGGGTCTATCCATAAAAATATATTAATTTTTTAAGCCTCATATGTTAAAGTTAATGGGCTACCTGACAAAGGAGTACGACGAATAAATTATCTAGGTTTTTGGGCGTATTTGTGTAAATATGAGGAAAATAGCGGTATGACTGTAATAGCAAAAGATTTTAGGGGTATTTATGTAAAGCACCCTAAAAGACATATATAATGGTGCTATTGCTTGCATAAGGACTTAAACTAGATTGACAAACTACTTTGATATCACCATCAGTTTGTATTGTGGATCGGTTTTAAGTCCTTACCTCTTTACCTTGATCGTGGATAAGTTGACACGTGACAAAGCACATTCAATATGAGGTGCCATGGCTTATGCTTCTTGCTGATGACATTGGGTTGGCTGATGAGACAAGAGATGGGATGAACAAAAAACTTGAGCTTTGAGAGAGGCCTTGGATGCTAAAAGCTTTAAACTAAATAGGACAAAGATTGAGTAGATGGAATGTAAGTTTAGTGGTAGAGGGGATAGAGAGAGGATATATGTGACAGTTGGAGTAGTGCATATTGAAGAAAGATGTTTTTAAATATTTAGGTATATTTTTCTACAAGATGAGTAAATTGGTGGAGATGTAATGTAGGTTGGTTGAAATGGAGGGAGCATATGGAATTTTGTCACACGAAGTTTCCTTTGAAACCTGAAGTATTATTAAGCAACTATAAGACCTGCCATGCTGTATGGCTTTAAGTGTTAGCCTGTAAATTATAGCCATGTGCAAAAAATGTCCGATGTGGTGAAAATGTTGAGGTGGATGTGTGGCCAAGGAAGGATCAGGTTCTTAATGACATTATTAAGAGAAAGGTTAGGGTGTCACTAGTATAGGATAAAATGAGAGAGATACGCTTGAGTCGCTTGGACATTTATTGAGAATACTAGTTAATGCTCTAGTAAGGAGATGCAAAAAGTTGGTTGTTAAGCCTTCCAAGAGGGGGTGGGGAAGGCAAAAAAAGTGTCGAAAAGAAGTCATTGGGTATGATTTCAATTACTTTTATTTAAGCTTAGAAATAACTTAAAATAGATTTGAGTGAAGATGAAGAATCCATGCAGCTACCCCTTTTCGTTTGGGAAAAGGCTTTGTTATTGTTTGTTTTGTTTGTTCGCTCAGAGTTGAACCTGGTCCATCTTCTTTCTTATAAAACAAGCCATGCAAGCTTAATTATTATTACGGATAAAAGCACAAAAAGGATTGATTCTACAAACTGTAGTACGTATCTGGAAAAGAAACATCACCTTTTTTGCAACTTTGCAACAACACTGGGATGAAATTGACTTAACTTTCTGAATGGACAGAACGAACATCAGTCTTCTCACGAAGTGAATTGCAAGGTTGGTGGGGTAGGAGCAGGGGCTTTTTGGTGATGTTATGCGGCGGTGCTACGGTGACTTCCTATCATGGGGACCATTTTTCTCCCCTCCTCCTGGAGCGTCACACTTCCTTAGGGGCTTGGTGGCGGTGGCAGTGAAAGTGCGAGGCTTCTTTGACCCAGTGCTTGGTGTAGGGGACTCATTCCGTTTCTGGCGAGACGACTAGCAGGGGGTTGGATCTACTTTAGGGGAGAGGTTCCCTCGCCTCTTGGGGAGTGTGGTGGATCCTTCGGCCAATGTTGGGGAATGTTGGGACAGATCTTGGTGCCCTATTTTCCGGGGGGGTCTCTCCATTCAGAGATGTGAGGACTTCCAGTGGCTGTTGTAGGAGCTGGTGGGTTGGGCGCCGGACGAAGGTCTTGATGGTTTTTCTTGGGAAAAGGGAGATTTCTTGGTGGTAAAGGTATACCGCAGGTTGGGGAGTGGAGAGGTTGGTTTGGATGTTGATTTGTTACGGGATTGCAGACTGATATGGATGGCGAAGTGCCCGTTAAAGGTGAAGATCTTTGCCTGGTTGGTGAGAAGAGGAAGGATTATGACGAAACAGTGGAGAGCGAGATGGACCCAGATGAACGAGCTGGCGTGTTCCCTTTGTGGGGGGGCTGATGAGGATTTACAACACCTTCTCCAGTGCTTGATTGTAGTGCAGGTTTGGCAGGAGATAGTGATTGATTGGATCTCCTGCAGGGACGTGGCTAGCTTTTGGTCCTCCTTTCATAGGGGAAGTGCTGGTGGTGGAGTTTTCACCTTTCGCTCCAAATATGATCGGGCAAAGGTCTTGGCTGTTTTGTGGGGGGTTTGGCTGGGGAGGAATGGGGTGCTGTTTAGTGGAGATAGACCATATGTGGAGAACTTTATATCCTCTATCTCCTCCCAGATTGATTTTTGGAGGTCTATTTTATAACGTCCGATGTAATCCTTTTTTGAGGTTGAATGAATGTGGGTGATTTTCTCTTGGATAATCGCCCTTTACCTTTCAAAAAAAAAAAACTTTCTGAACATTATGCCATGCAAATTCTGGACACTTAAATGATTTTGTTCAAGAAATTCTAGCTGACTTCTAATCTTGTTTGTGGATTGAGTTTTCAGCTGAACAAGGCTATAGAATTATAGCTTTGGATTTTTGAACTTTGTTGAAGCAAAATTTTGAAAAACTTATAATTGTGAAAGTTTTGAAGCATCTTTATTTATTTTTCATTGGGCCTCTGAGAATTCTCTTTTTTCCTTTTTTGTTTAGTTTTTCTATTAGTTGACTAAAATCTCCATGATTGATAAAAGTAGCAATAGGAATATAAAATGCTGAATATATTTAATAAAGATTTTATGGGAGCTTTTCTAGCCAATAACATCTTCTCTTGTGATCATTGTGATTGCTGTACTTCTTTGTAAATAGCTTGATGGGACCTATTGAGATGTCTATTTTAAGTATATGTTTCTCTTACATTATTAAGTGGGTTTATATAATTGTTCCCTTCTAACTCTTTACACAAATGGGTTAGGGTTTTTCTTGAATCTTCCTATATTTGCTTGTATCCTCTTGTTAAAAATCCTATGCCCAGTGCGTGACATGCAATATTCCTTTGCAGGCTGCTGACTTCAAAAGCCATATCCTTCAATTTTCTGGGTTCGTGTGGCATGAGAATGAGGTAAGATGCCCATTTAGATGATAGTTTGTTTATCTTTAGCCTTTTCAAAGCTACCTTCTTTTTGTATGCTAATGCAAGAGATTTCCAATCTGCTTTAGGAGAAGCAAAGAGATAAAGTGCAGGAAAAGCTTGACAAATGCACAAAGGAACAGTTATTAGTTTTATGTGATGTTTTTAACATGCCTGTTTCAACTACTTCAGCAAGAAAGGTTTGTTGACAAATATTACTGCATGACTGGCCAACTGTATTATTAACAGACGTGCCATCAATAGATAAATATCTTGCTTTCAGTCATTGTTTGGAACTGAACATCTTAAGGTCTGCAGGAAGATATGGTAGAGAAGCTATTAGATTTCATGATCACTCCCCATGCCACAGATGAAACCCTACTCTCTAAGACTAAACAGGTGTGCCAAAATCTCAGTTCACTATTATTCCATTCTATCTCCCCTTTTCTTCTCATATTCTAAATAATGTCATATGATTAATGGTTTGAAGCAGTTAAATATAACAATTTTCCCTTTTGCTGATGGTCCTAATGCCATTTGTAGCATGCCAGACTGAGCTTGCTTGAGTACCAGTACATTATTTTGAAAAAATGTTTTATTATTTTTTAGAAGTAGTCATTCAAGCCACACTCAACGTAGCCCGGGGAACCCCTAGATTTGGCAGTAATAAGGAAGTTAATGTTTTTAGTTTTGCTTATGACTTGTGTATTATTCTGTAGTTTTCAAGCAGTCCTTTGAAACGTAAGAGGTCATCTAGAGGAATTCCACCTGGCTCCTCGCCAAAGCACTCTGGGAAGGTTTTTCATCCTCCTGATATTTTGCTGGTTTTTCATTTTCCAATTCTTGAAAGTAATAGCTTTTGATGCACATGCCCTGATCTGCAAAATTATGATGAATTTGTCAAAATTTATTGCATGTACTTGGAGGTCAGTTCAAAAAAGATCTTATCCACTTGGGGACCGAAGGGAAAATGACTTTTATGGAGTCAAGTAGAAACAATAGAAGATGGTGTCTAGGCGATTTTTTTTAACCTAATGACTGTTTTCAAGGAAATTGAACTTTATGGAACTCTTTTTCCACATATTATGTGCATGCTAACACCAAGAAGGATGCTTGAATCCTTATTTCAATCTTATAAATGTAGATAGTAAAAGGCTCCTTAAATTGTTTTATTTTATATTGTGTGTACTTTTTTACATATGTTAAATATTAAAATGAAAAGTTTCTATTTTTGAAAATTTCTAGTTAGTAAATATTTATGAATATGTAGTTAAAAGAAGTTTCTTCATGCGAGGATCTAGCACAGCAATGGTGGAGGCAAATTGGCGTGGAGAGGCGCTATGTGGAACCTCTAACGTAAGGATGAAGTTCATGCAAACTGAGAGAGACAGAGAGAGAGGGAGGGAGGTCATGACAAAAGAGAGAGAGAGAGAGAGAGAGAGAGAGAGAGAGAGAGGAGTTGTTGGAATGAAACTTGAAGCGTTCAACTCACCTTCAAAATAACCTATGGCTCTCTTTTTATAGAGAGCATTATTCCAATTTTAAAATAGAAAACTGAATAATACTCTTAACTACTTAATAAGAATAATAAATAATTAAATCACTATCAAATCCTAATTAAATATACTCCAACCATGAAATCTAAACAACTAAACTTAAACTCCTAAAAAAATGGAGATAGGAAATAGAGCCCATGGCCCCTTGCTGCTGACTGGCTAATCAAATGGATTGTCCACGTGGCCATATGTGCCATGTGGATTCTCCATGTGGCATTATTCCTCTTTACACTCCCCCTCAAGTTGAGACTGGGGAGGACGATGGCTTGCTCTTGTGGTGAGGCTAGATGCCCCACCATTCTTCTTCTTCATTAACTGCGAACTCGAACCGGAAGGTATCACGGTGTAGCTTTTGGCAACCTCCGTAGTTGAGGTCTCATTGGTGGCCTCTAAAGTTGTTGCTGTAGCTGCTACGGTCTCCTCCTCCTCCTCCTCCTTGAAGAACATGGCACAAATCATCTCGAGATACTTAGGGGTAAGATTGGACTTGTGTGTGGTGCTAGAAGATCCATGTGGTGGCCTCCCAAACTTGTCCCAACATTTCCCGAAGAGGTGATTAATGCACCCACAATCGGTACATGGGGGATAGACGCAATCGAATCCATGGTCATGGTCTCTCCCACACCCCACACCAACATTAGTCATGGCAAGTGCGGAGTTGTCGGTGGACATTACTATCTCGACCTTTGGGACCTCCATCTTCTCAAGCTGACTATAAATGGTCTCCATGTTCATCTTCTCGTTGGAAGCTAGAATCTAGTCGCACGAAATGTTATCGGGAATGTAAGGCTGACAAAAATTTTGCTGCCTGCCACCTTGCTTGGGTTTTAACTTGCTTATAACAACAAACATACTAAAAAATGTCCAACTCCTAGAATAAGTCCTCTACCTTCGTGTAGTACTTAGCCAAGGGAAGATTTCCTTGGCTCACTGTCCAGATGCATGTGTAGAGATCGATGATGCATGTGTTACTCATCTTCTGGGAGTACCTTTTCTCCAAGCTCTCCCAGATCTCGAATGTGTTCTTCTTGTACAACATGTTTGAAGTGATGGTAGGATCAACTGAATTCATAATCTAGTTCATCACCATATAATTCTCCTTCTTGAGCTTCTTCGTCGCATTTTTTGTATCAGGGATTTCTTCCAGAAGTATGTGGAGCTTGTCTTGGTCTCACATGAAAATTTTGAAGGCCCGAGCCCACAAGACATAATTTGATGCACCTTGAAGCTTGATGGTTGTTCCTTGAACAACCACCTTGCTCTCTCCAGTCGACAATTATGCTTCAGTGTTTGCCATCTTCCCAATTAACAAGTCTTCTTCTTTGTTGCTTTGTGTAAGGTGTTGGATGCAGTAGTGAGAAGATTCTCATGTCGGGGAAGCTCCACGTGAACACATGGCCCTCGTGACAACTTGAGGAACTTCACGCACCAAGAGATTTTTCTCTTGTGCATGTTATCTCCCTTTTCACGACTTGCAAGCACACCAAGAAGCCTAGATCGGAGGCTTTGGTACCATGTGAGGATCTAGCATAGTGACGGTGGAGGCAAATTGGTGTGGAGAGGCACTATGTGGAACCTCCAATGCGTGGATGAAGTTCACACAAATTGAGGGAGGAAGGTCATGGCAAAACAGAGAGAGAGTTAGAATAAAACTTGAAGCATTCAACTCACCTTCAAAATAACATATGCTTCTCTTTTTATAGAGAGCATTATTCCAATTCTAAAAATAGAAAACAGAATAATACTGTCAACTACATACTAAAAACAGAAAATAATCAAATCACTATCAAATCCTAGTCAAATATACTCCAACCATCAAATCTAAACTAGCCCCCATGGGTTGTCTTAGCTGGGCATGCGCCTATAGCACTTGTGGGAACGGAAGGTTGCCAGTTTGGAGGCCTTGCGATACCTAGCCCAAAGGCTGTGGGGTAAGGGGTGCCACATAATCTCCCAGGGTTTACCACGCAAGTGGGTTCCTCGTCATAAAAAAAAAATCAAAACTACTAAACTTAGACTCCTAAAAAAAGGAAACAAGAAACAGGGCCCATGACCCCTTGCTGCTGATCGGTTGACCACATGGACAGTTCACGTGGACTGTCCACGTGGCATAATTCCTTGTCACACTTCCAAATAATGTTCCACCTGTCCTGATTTTGGCACGAAGATAGAAATTTTGTCCCATTTACACTGTAGGCCAACCCTACCTTAGCAATAACAATGCAGCTTAGGTCAACTAATACACATAAGTTACAGTTTGTTTAATGATTGCATTCGAGTTCTTACTCCATATAGGAAGGAGCATCCTTGGTTGCGACTTGTGAGGTCTTGATCATTTAATGGACCCACTTGTTATTCCATTGAGGAATTTAATTTCTATAGACAATGATGAAAGGACAATTGGGAAATGTTTAAGCTTGATGAATCACTTTGTGAAAACTTGTTGCAAACACATTTACTAACCTTGTATGAGAATGGAGAAGTTGATGTATTCTGCATTCATTGGAGCTTCCTGGGGGTTGTCTAGAAACTAAATCTACTATAGCTAGACTTGTACAAAGATTGGAATTTCTTGTTGAACAAGGAAACCTAATTGTCGAAATAGAGGATTTATGGTGCAAATGCAAGGATATTTTGAGAAATAAGAGAAATAACATTAAGCAAAATGAAGCATGTCAAAAACATGTTTTAAGTTGGAGAATGTATATGGATCATGCTCATCTTGGAGTAATGACAATCTCACATGGCTTAAAGAATAGGCTTGGTGAAGATGTTTATAACGTAGTCTATAATCAGACCAAAGGAGTTCTTGACTTCTTTAGATACAACACTTAGGTTCGATGAATGTAATGTGTGGAGAAATTTGGGGAATATGTGATTTCTGTTATTGATTAAAGGAGAGGCCTTAGTCCTCTTTATATAGAGAGAGACAAGGGCATACATAGAAACACAATAAAGCACTTGCTAAATATAATAATGACCTAAATATAGTAAACAACTAATCAAATAACTAATTGATTTATTTCGTAACACCCCCTGCAAGTCGAGACGGGGGAGATGGCGAAGACTTGGAACCCTAAGGTAGTGAAGATCAACTCTTGTCGACGTGATAGTCCCTTCTTTGTGTCTTGAACCTTGGGTGTCTCTTCTTGTATGCCCTCATAGAGCAACCTATGCTTGGTTTCTGTTGAGGTGCGCGAGGGTATTGCCCGTACTCTTGACATCTTGAGGATGCTCTCGTCTTCATTGTGTGTCTTTCACTTAAACATACAAGGACTCAATTGAGACAACTCAATACTTTGAGGGGTTTACAAACAAGTACCCTAACAATAAAAAACTTAACTTTAAAGGAAAATAGAAAGATGGACTTAATTATAAAATAACCATTAATAAATTTTTTTCTTTCCTTAAATGAAAACTCCTTTAAACCCATGTTAAAATTCCTTCTCTTCTTCTACCAACGTCTATCTTCTTTTTTGCTGGGCGTGAAGTAGCAGCAACAATGTCAGCAACACGGTGGAGAGGAGAGGAGCCATCATCAGCTCCCTCTTCTCCACGTTTTCTTTCTTTGCTGTGGGCAGCGCTACAGTGATGAGGAGGTTGGTGGCAGTGCTCCGGTGAGTGGAAGGACTGCCTTGGTCCGGTAGCGTAGGCTCCAAGGAACACGATGGTGCTTCCAGATCTTCGAACGAAAGTGATTTGTCGAACGAAAGTGATTTGTTGACCCAAAACTCCGATCCGGAGCTTCCTCCTCAAAGGCGGCGCTGGACGTGTTCTGGCTTCTCACCGGCGCGTGGTCGGTTAGAGGTTCACTGGAGGGGGTCAGTCTAGTAGCAGGGGTTGATGTGATCACCATCGTGATGGTCCTTCGCCGAACCGAGATAGGTGGCGGCGTCGGTGGTCGATTTTGTTCCGACGGTGGTGGTCGGTTTTGTTCCGACGGTGGTGAGCAGCAGTAGCCGAAGAAGAAAACTAAGGAAGAAAAGAGAAGGGAAGAGAGTTGAGGAGAGGAGAGAGCCTCTCCAGTGGCTCGGCAGAGACCGGCGGCACCGCTGGAGGGCCTCCCCCCCTCTAGGTTTTCTTCTTCTAAACCCTAGACCATCAAGATCGGTGGCTTTGATGTCATGTGGAAAAATTTGGGGGAATATATGATTTTTGTTATTAATTAAAGGAGAAGCCCTAGCCCTCTTTATATAGACTGTGGCAAGGGCATACATGGAAACACAATAAAGCTGTTGTTAAATATACATAACCTAAATATAGTAAACAATTAATCAAATAACTAATTGATTTATTTCCCAACACAGTGAATTGCTCATAGTGGAGTCAACAGGTGCTATATCTCTTATCTGACCAAGGAGCCTCCAAGTTCTAACCAATGAGAAAACTTGGAGACCCTATACCCCCCAAAAAATATGGGCTATCTAATGCATTTAATTTGGTGAAACACACATGTTCAAGCAATACACATGGTCATAGATACTGCATGCACGTACGATTTCCACGCTCCTACATGCGTGCCTTCAGTAAATCTACCACATGTACAATGAGATCCACATGTAGATTTCATGCGAGATCCTCATGCAACATTGCTGTTTGTACATGCAAGGTCACACATATAGGTGGTTATGCATGCAAGTCCTTGCATGGCATTGTAATTGCTATGTGTGCATGATGATGGGCATGTTGCTGTTTGCACTGCTGCTTCCTCCTCTGAGAACTTGTTTTCGAGGCCTATGTAGTCTCATGCTTGTGCACCACCATGTGATTGGATGCCATTGCATTGCACACTTTGAGCATTGCTGCACCTTGCTCTTGGTGCTTCTCCTGAATTTAGTGGTTTCTTAATTGACATAAGAAGGGTGTGAGATGAGATTATTTGGAGAAAGAAATGGTTGAGGGTTCTTAGAAGGTATGGGCACTCAAACAACATGGTCTTGTTTGTTTGAGTGTTTGAGTTGGCCAACAGTTGTTTGGCCAAGCGGCTTGCAGTCGTAGGATTTTGCTGCAGCTGAGCCGCTAGTGGTTGGAACATCTGTGGCTTTATCTAGCTGCTACAAACTTGTGTAATTAGAACATGATTTTCAGATCAAGCAAAATTGCTCAAACAAATATAGCAAATTTAACATCCAAACTACCAAAACACAGGCATTTGGCCCTGTTTTTTCTTTCTTTGTTTTGTCGCTTTGTTTTTTAAATTTAGCAATGAAACCCTAGTCCTCGATATATTACAGGATTGGTGGTAAGCTACAAGTGCATCCTCAAAGAAAAATTAAGCCTTCAAACAGGCTTGGTTTAGGGGACAAGGATAATCTTTTTCCATATTTGTTGATGCAGGGACATGGAAAATTTCTTGGTTAATGGAAACTGGCTTCTTGTCTATTGTTTTCTCTTCGCTTGTTATTTGTCTCCATAAATATAAGCATTACCCTGATTTCTGCCGTTAATGCTATTCTATTGCATCCTCAAAGGTTCCCTTTTAATTTAACGAAAATTGAAGTGGCCATTGCATTATCATTTTTCAATGATACCATTTGCTTCTATGTTTACCTACTCTGGTTTTTATGTCACAGAGACATAAAAAAAATGAAGATGCAGTGAACTTGATGGAAAAAGATGAGACCGAGATGGAAGAGGAAGGCTGTGAGAGTGAAGCTAAAGGAAACAAGGAGAATGGTATCTCAAATGGGCATGAAGAAGCTCAATATTCTGAACATGATGAGGAAAATAAGTTAAATGACAATGTAGATGGGGTTGCCCTTAAAACAAGGAAAAACCTCAAAAAAAGGATAGATGACATCTCAAAATCTGCAAAAAAATCTTCTTCAAAGAAATTTCCTCCCGCAGACAACAAACTCTCTCAAACAGCTTCGGATTTCTCCAAGGTGAAAGAGATGGATAATATGGATAGTAAAGTTTTCTCCAGGAGGAAAAAGGCGGACCCTGTCTCTAAAAAGAAACCTAATTCTCAAAAGTTTCACACCAATGCCAAAAATACAGGTAATAACAGATTTATTATCATGATAAAAAAACAGATTTGTTATTCTTGTTTTTCCTTTTCCATAGGGAAAGACGAGAACTCTATCAAAATGAGTAAGATTTGCTTTTCCATTCATTATAGGATTGTGATAACACGAGATGTAAGGACTCTTTTTGCATCTTCATGAGATTCTTTGATAGTGATGTGCTCCCAATCTGATGGTCAAGTTAGCTCATACTTTTTATTGAGATTGTCTTGTAGCTGCTTGATAGATGATGATACAACACTTCGGCTGTGATAAAAAAATATAAATTGCTGGGTTGAATCCTAGATAGGACCTGCTTTTAGCATCTCATAGGATCTAAAAGCACTATGAGTTATTTCCATTGAAGCATAAGTTGTGGTTAAGTTACAGGTCTATGTTGACGTTGAACCCAAGTTTTGATTATTTACAAAAGGAAGAATTAATTCAATATATGTATATGTAGGCCTTGTGTTAAGACCAAGTGCAGTCGAAGCTTGCTCTCAAGAAGCTCAAGTGATAGAAGATTATTTTAAGGGTTCAAGATCTCAATTGCTCAAGCTTTTAGTTTAATCTCTTTTATTGTAACCTTAGTTCTTGTAATCTTATTTTCTTTTTAGAATACTTGTAAAGAGCCCAAGAACGATCCCAATCACCTAATCATTAAGGCCCAAAGTCACTCCATCTCTTAGATCTATAAAGACCAATGGCTAAGAAAAAATAAACCTAACTTGGTTCACTTATCGGATGTCTATCACACTCGGTAGATGTTTGATCATTATACATTAGAGATTAATGTTCACTTTAATTAATGTACATTGGAACTATTGATCTCTCAATTAGCCACCAAATTGTAGAAATAATTTTAGTAGATTTTTTGTTCATCTGCCGCATGGGTTAGATGTCTGATTCTTCACTAATCAGATGCTTTGATTAGTTGACCCTATACCCCCTTCCCACACAAATAGTGAATCACAATAATTCTAAGGAATTCCCCTGTAACAGTCAAATATTTGCCCTTAATCATGAGATGACTTCTTTTGGCAAATAAGCCATCTGATAGTATGACTAGATGTCTGATATTCATGCATTTTCTTCCGAATTTATAGCCAAGGTTTTAAATGTTGATATGGATGTTGTATCGATAAGTTAAAAAGGAGATGTCGGAGATATATCGTGGATATATTGTTGATATCATTGAATTTTGAGGAAATCGCTCACAAAGGTCCAAAATGATCCAAAATATCACAAATTTGATGAAAATTAATATTTTAATAACTACTACATGCATGAAGAAATGCCTAGAAGACAAAAATCATAAATTTTGAATGAAAACATAATAGAAATACACTACTAGCACATCGACAAAGTCATATCATATCATTGAAAAAAAATGCACATAACATAATAATTAAAGGCATTCATGGTAATACCCACTAGAAGAAATGAAATATAAGTAGTACCTGTGGACTACATCACCAACCAATGCCACCAAATCAATATCATGTTGAGCTTTGACCTGACTTGATATCTCTCCTCCGATTTTCTTCCTCTATTTGTAATACTAAGCATGTAGTAGGACTCCCTCACTATAAAGTTGTATCTAGTATTGTATTCATTGATGTATTGTTGGTAGTCTGCATCACTGCAGTACAAAAGTATTCCAAAACATGGATATCAACTATAACTATCAGAGGAGTTTCTCCTGCTTCTAGATCGACTTTGACCATATTCCTCTCGATGTTAAATCATGATGATTTAGGGCACAAATCATCAAATTGGGGATTAATTAGAGATCTTGTTTATGTAATGTGCAGACCACATCAATTTGTATAATAATCAGGTGTAGCACAAGATTTAACTTTGTCATGAGAAGTAATCGAAGTTAAATTGTAGTGATTTAGGCCATAAATCATCACCATATTGGGGGTTAATTAGGGATCTTACCTAAATAATGTGTAGACCATATTAATTTGTGCAATAATCGGGTGTGGCATAAGAGTTAACCTCTAATTGAGGTTAAATCGAGATGATTTAGGCCTAATGATGTAAAAAAATGGTAAGATTAAGTGGTTCCAAATCATCTACTAATCGAGGCGAATAGGCTAGTGAACGCTTGCAGCAGGCAGCAATAGAGAATGAAGGAGAGGAAGAAAGCAAAGAAAGAGGAGACTGAAGAGCAGCTGCAGAGGTATCGCTCGATGTTGGCAAATATCGGTGATATTTAGGAAAAATTGCATGCATGTACCTTAATTTCAACGATATATCGTTGACACACATTGACATGGGAAATATTTTTCCCAACATCCTGGAAAAAAGACATTTTAACAATGTTGACATGGGTATTGTTAGCGATATTGACATATCGGTGACATGCTGTCAATATGTCGCGACATCTCTATCACTATGGGTGATATATCGCTGATATCTTGGAAAAAAGATATTTCTGTGATATCGATATAAGTCATGTTGTTGATATAGATATATCGTTGACTTATCCCTGCCGTATTGAGGTATCTATTTTCATGTTTATAGCCTTTTTTGAGTGTGGTCACTAGTTGACACAAGTTTCTAATTAGACGTCCAATATCTATACATATAAGATGTTTGAAGGACCTTCTAGATGCATTTGTACTACTTTCTAGCTAACTGATGTTTCCCTAATTGTATCAACTGGGCATTTAGACCAATCATTCCTAATGGCCATATGGCTTGACTAAATCCTTCTAGATCCATCCTATAATGTCTATAAAATACCCTAGAAGGTTTCCTAGGCCATACACAAGAGTAATGCATCCTCTATGGCTTTTTCAAAAAAAAATCCTTTATAGCACTTAAGCTTACAATTCAAGTCTATTCTCTTTAAGTGCTTCTAGCTCTCAACTTTGCATGCAACTCCATCAAGTTGAGAGATCTGATCCACAACCTCCACATTCTACTTCACATTTAAAGGGAAGTTGTCCTTACCCTTGGTAGTTGAGACTATTCCTTATGTTCTTAGGGCGCTATAGGGTATTTTTTGTAAAAGGAAAAAAGGGGTTAACAAGAGATGTTAACCCCTGGTATCATGAAAGTAACATGTTAGTTAGACCAACACACAAAAAGAAAATTGAAGTAATGAATCCCTCCCTTGACAGAAGAACTCTCCCTACAGAAGATCACCCTGCTGCGCTCAAGCCAAATACACCAAAGCAAAATAAAACCCTCCTCAATGTGTTGGCATTAATGATCACCCTAGGCATGTTGGTCCAAAAATCCATCTTGGAGATAGTGTCAAGTGGCTAGTCCAAAGTAACTCGTCAACAAGCCTGGGTGAAGTAGCAATTAAAGAATAGATGATTCGTATCTTCGCTCCCACTACCATAATGGATGAAAGTATAATCATCTTGAGGCACTCATCATCTTCTATATTCGTGAGTAATATTCCTCTTTCTGTGTGGTAGCCACAGAAAAAATCTAACCTTCGAAGGGATCTTGGCATCCTAGATCTTCCTGCAATTTTCCACCAAAGCAAGTGAAGCACCATCCTGCACATCCCTAAAAAAGGACAAATAGGCTTCTGACTGAGAACTTGCCATGCTGCCATACTCAACCATCCTTGGCCTAGTTGGGTGCAATCTCCATGATGGTCTGAAGTAGGAGCAAGTCTTCACCCTTGGCATCGGAAAAGGCCTAGGGTAGTGGCAAGCCCCATTGTCCATCCTAAAAGCAATCTGCGACTGAGATCTTTGATCTAGAGCTTGACTTGCCAATATAGGGTTCACATTCGAAAGGATCCTAATAGGAGATTGATTGTGTAGCCAAAACTAACAGCAAGCACCATCCCTTAGTTGAGCCTTGTAATGCGATCTAATCATTTGCAGCAGTTTTTGAAGTGTTGTGAAAAATGTGAGGAGCCACGAATCAGAGCTCTCCTCTCCTCCCAATCAATTGTGGACCCATAAGAATTACAGATCTTTTTCCATGAGGGTTCCTTAGGGTCCATGAGCTTGAGAACTTGCTTGCACAATAACGTGTCATTCATCATCTGTATGTTTAAGACCCCTAATCCACTAAGATCCCTAGGTATGCACACCTCCTCCTAAGAGACAAGCAACAAGAAACAATCCCTAGCTCTTAAAGACCAAAGGAACCTCTGCCTTAGTGTATTAATTCTCTTCAGAACCTTTGCTAGGATCTGCCTTATAGAGTGGAAGTTAGGAAAGTGGATAGCACTGACGAGAGTAGAACCAATTTGCTACCCCTGGAGAGGAGCTTTACAACCCACCCTTGTAACCTCTTCTCCAATCGCTCAATAATCAGGATTCGATCTCTTGAGGTAAGGTGCTCCGCAGGCAAGGGGAAGCCGAAATACTTGAACATGGAAGGAATAGGCTGGACATCCAAGGTATGTCCATACTGCATTGCCTTATCATCTGTCATGCCAAAATCCATGAAGCCTGACTTCTGTAAGTTCATCTTCAACCTAGAAGCCTCTTTAAAGATCTCCATAAGAAGCCGAACGATTCATGCTTCATCAATTGAGCCCTTCATGAAGATTATAGTGTTGTTTGCATATTGAAGAATTAGGACTGCCATGCCCCTTCTACTAGATCCAAAATGTTTGAGTTCCTCAGCTTCTCATGGGGAGAAGTAGGCATCTGCCTAGAAATCCACGACTAAGACAAACAACATTGGAGCAAGGGGGCACCCCTGCCTCACCCCTCTCCTTGGGTGAATCTATCTGCCTTCAAGTTTGTCATTAATGAGCACTGTTGCTGATGCCATTGGAGCAAGGGGGCTCTGTAAGATATTTTATTTTATTCTTTCTTCAAATTTATTGTACTTGGATATTTGGCTTGTTAGATCCCTGTCTCTTTCTTGAAAAGGGAGAGAAAAAACTCTTTGCTTGGGACTAGAGGGGGTTTCTATTAAGGTTACACCACCCTTGTTTAAGTGGTGTGGCTTGTGGATTTTGATTGACTTGCAGGTTGTGAAAATTTTAAGTTTAGGAGACTTAGGTGGTGGTTTTTACCATTAGGATTTTCACCTAAAACTTTGTGTACTTGTGGTAGCCATTTTGTGAAAATTCTTCTATATTTGATTTATTTTACATTGCACTATTTACCCCTCTTTTAGTGCACTTTTACTTTACATGCTTTAGAGTTTCAAGCATAGTGCTTAAGCTAACTATTTGCATCGGCTTCTTGGCACATCATTGAAATGTTTGCTGGAGTAGGTGGGAGGGAGATGGCATGCACTTCTCTCCAGTCCAAGTAGATTGCATATCTAAAATGTTTACTTGTATTATGGATTAAAACTTTGACCATTCTATACTTTTTGCATCAAGAGGATATGCTATATTCTACTAATATGGCTATGACGATATTGATTTTGTCACATTATCTGAATTCAAATACATGCCTAATGATTTTTGCATAATTCAACATTGGTCTTTATTGACTTCTCATGTAAGGATTTTTATCCAACTTGTTACACCTTAAATCGAGGTTATCAATTGGTCTTTTCTATGGATGCCCATGTTGTTTTAGTTGGGAAGAATAATTGAGTTGCCTTATTCTCAAATCCTACATCTCTTCATATAGAGGGAGAGGTGGGAATAAATTACATCATAACCCAATAAGAAAGTGGAAATAATAAAAATGCCTAAATACAAGAAATAAATAGCTCAACACTTCCCCTCAATCTAGAGCATAGATGTTAATCATGCTCAGTTTGGAAATGCAGACATGAAAGAAAGAGCATGTCAAAGGCTTGGTGAAGACGTCAACCGTTTGATCATTTGTGGCAACCTTTGTAGCGACGATGAATCCTTTCTAAATTAAAAGTGTAGTGACAATCCGCCTCGACATATTTGGTGCATTCATAAAACATGGGGTTATTAGCAATATAAGTGATAGCTCGATTATTACATCGTAACTCCATGGGTCCATTAATCTCCACATGCAGATCAGTCAGAAGGGACTTTATCCACATTAACTCTACAGATGTCTGGGCCATAGCCCTATACTTAGACTCCGCATTGGATTTGGAAGCAATTATCTGCTTTTTGCTTTTCCAAGTCACCAAATTCCTTGCAACATAAGTGCAGAAGCCCATTGTGGACTTTCTATCATCATGGATGCCTGCGTAATCTACATTTGAATATTCAACCACTGTCATAGAAGTTCCTTTGGTAAAGAGAAGACCCTGTCCTGGTGCTCTCTTTAGGTACCTAAGCACTATCATAGGTGCATCCCCATGTTGCCTTGTGGGCCTCTCTATGAACTGGCTCAACTTCTTTACAGTAAATGAGATATCAGGCTTAGTGATGGTCAAGTATAACAACTTTCCCACAAGCTGCCTATATTGCTTGCTATGTACTGTTATCTCTATCATATAACTATGCCTTGGGATTCATAGGAACATTGGCTGGCTTGGCACTCAGCATACAAGTTTCCTTCAACACATCTCGGGCATATTTCCTTTGAGATAGAACAATTCCACCTTTGCTATGAGCTATTCTATCCCAAGGAAATATCGTAGTGGTCAAAGATCCTTCATGTCAAATTAATTTGCCAAAGTCCTCTTTATCTTTACCACACCTGTCATGTCATCTCTAGTAATTATCAGATCCTCAACATAGACTAGAAGTACCACCACTCCTTTCCTTGTCTTCCTAACAAATAGGGAATGATCAACAGACAACCTCTAAAAATCAACTGACTCCACCACTTGAGAGAGTTGTTGGAACCAAGCTCTCGGACTCTACTTCGGACCATAAATAACCTTCTGTAGACTGCATATACACTCTCCTTGAATCTCATAGTCGGAGGGTTGCTGCATATATGCCTCCTCCTGAAGATCTCCATATAGGAAGGCGTTCTTCACATTCAACTGGTGAAGTTGCCAATCCTTCTGTACTGCAACAAAAATTAGTATACGAACAATGGATAAACGTGCAATTGGGAAAAAAGTATCAAAGAAACCAATCATGTAGGTTTGAGTAAAGCCTTTTGCTACCAAATGGGTCTTGTATTTGGCGATTGACCTATTAGGATTGTACTTGAGTGCAAACATCCAACGACGACACACTACAGCGACCCCTGGAGGTAAAGGCGTGAGCTTCCACGTGCCACGAGATTGAAGTGCAGCCATTTCATCCTTCATGGTTTAATGCCATTTTGGATGTAACATGGCCTGTTGATATGTAGAAGGTATCTCTGTAGTAGTAAGTGCACGACAGAAGCTCCTAAAAGCCTCCCTAAGATTGTCAGTGGCCAACCTGCCTGCCACACTATATCTAGCATAGGTATGGGGTTTCTTTTGAATGGAAATCAGAAGATCTAAATCCACTGGCATACTCACATGATCACCTCTTGATGTAGTGTCACTTGTAGAACCACCACTAAGCAAAGTATCATCACTATCTAAAATCTTTGTGCTCACCTGTTTTGGGGAGGATGGAGGTGATGAAGGGGGAGGGTATCTATAGTGTAGTATGAGACTCCCTGTAAGTTAATGGGGTCATCATATTTTTGAGGCACATCATGGGTGGTGGTGTTGGTAGATGGCGACTCAATAATAGGAATCTCCTTAAAAGGAATAGGAGGAACATGCATAGGAGCAGTAGTAGTATCAATGGAAATCTCTTGCCCAGTGCTAGAAAAGTAAGCAATAGACTCATGGAAAGTAACATCAATAGATACAAAGTGACAAGTAGATAAGGGATCAAAACACCAATACCCTTTCTAAGTCTTAGAGTACCCCAAAGCACACTTCATCGCCTTGGGTGCTAGTTTATCTTGTCCACGAGTAAAGTCGTGAATAAAGGCAACATACCCAAAGACCCTGGGGACAATAGGAAACAACTCCCTATCAGGATACAATATACTCCATGGAATCTATTCATGAATAGTGGAGTTAAACATCCTATTGATAAAAAAATGCAATCAAAACAGTATCACCCCAATAAAGCGGCGACATCGAGTGATGTATCAAAAGGGTGCGTGCAACATCAAGTAAATAGCGATGTTTCCTCAGCAACACCATTTTGTTGAGAAGAGTGGGCACAAGTAGTCTGATGAATGATGCCGTGGGATTTATAAAAAGAATGTAAGCAATGTGTATGTAATTCCAAAGTGTTATCGAAACGAATAACTTTGATAGTGGTGGAAAAATGGGTTTTGTTTCAATTACAAAGTTTTGTATAACAGAGTCAACAACTGACTTATTCTTTAATAAAAATATTCATGAAACTTGAGAAAAATCAACAATGACAAAAAAATAATGATGACTTAACCGGTCTAGAATTCAACAAGGCCTCCACAAAGCTGAAACAAGTAGAACCAGCACTCGAAGACGGCAGGAAACTAATACATTGATGTTTGCCAAGCTGACAAGCATCACAAGTGATGATGGTTGTAGGAGAGATATGGGGCATACCTCGTTAGAGCCTCTCCAAGGAAAGATGACCATGGAAGAGGTGCCATTGGAAAGGAGATCCAGTGGCAAAGGCAACCTCCCTATAGCCCACAACAGCAACAACAATAGTCTGGCTTTGGTGGTATACCCCCCCTTCTTCACGTCCACCAATTATCCTTTCCGTGAGTTTGTCCTGGAAGACACAAGATTGGGCATAAAAAATTTCTCTGCAGTTTAGTTCCTTTGTAATATGGCTGACATATGAATATCGCCAGTGCAGAACCTCAACATAGGAGGATAATTTAACAAGTTGACGACGGAGAGAGTGCGAGAGGGAGAGCGGGAAGGAGTGCGAGAGGGAGGGCGAGAAGGAGGCAGGGTGAGAGAGGGGGAGGTCTCCTGTGAGGGAGAGGGGGTGGCGTACCTCCTCAGTAGTGGAAGGGCCCAGAAGATGGCTGGAGGGAGGTCTCTCGGAGGAGAGGGCGACGGGGTTCTGGTGCGAGTCTGGTCGAGGGGAAGGCTGGGGCAGTGGCGGAATTGCATAGGGTGGCATCTCAGTGGATGGCAGTTGACGATCGATGTTTCAAATGCCTGGGGACAGGGCATTGGGCGAGGGCGTGCCGGGAACTCGTGAGGTGCTGGGGTTGTGGTAGTTTTGGCCATCGTCGGGGGCGGTGCTGGAGACCGGTGGTCCAGGGTAGGGTGCAATCCTCGGGGGGTGGGGGCTTGAGCCTGCCGTCGCCGCCATCAGTGCAGGTCCCTCTGGCGAAGGTGGAGGCACCATGGTCGCCTGACGCGAGCATGCTCCGGGATCTGGTGGAGGGTGGATTGGTTAAGGAGCGGTTCGTGGGCCTCCTGTGACCCTCAGAGGTCGAGGAGGTGCTGGGTGTGAGGACGGAGGAGTCTGCGGCTAGGGTCACTCTGGTTGGTGAGGGGCGAGTCTTGGTGACAGGACTTCCTTCGGCGGCGGTGATGCGGCTGTGCTACACAACATCGAGGTTGAGGTCGGGGTCAGTGTATTGGAGAACTTTCGTGCATGACGACGTTGGGAAGGAGAGGGCATCGAGGCGGGTATCGGTGAAGTTGAGGTTGGAGGGGGTTCCATGGTGGCTTAGGACAGTGGGAACCGTTCGAGCACTGGTGTCCCCCTTTGCACGTCTTCGACGGTGTTGGGGGGCAGGGCTTCCATCCGGGCCGCTTGAGGAGGAGGTCAAGCTGAAGGTGGGGGAGACGCCGAGGGAGAAGATCCTCCGTCTTGGAGGTCACATGTGGGTGGTCTCATGCGCTCGCATGAGGTTTTTCGAGCCCGGGGCTAGCCCTTCTTTCCTAGAAGTGGTTGGAGGAGTTGTGAAGGAAGGTGGCGGAGTGGCGGAGCCACCGCCCCCTAGGGCTAGGGTTTCGGTTGTAGATCGCGGCGATCGTGACCCAAAAGCCGAGATGGTGATGTGGACACGATTGCATTGATTGCGGCGGATGATCTGGAGGCGGCGATCCATCTAGAAGTGGAAGGGGCGCTGTCAGCGCTGAGATCGGCGGTGCGGGGGGCGTTCAAGCATTCAATGCATGAGATCCTTTCGGCGAGCGGTGCGGGAGATGGCTTTGTTTCGAGGCCTCTGGAAGTGGAACCGTCCGAGGCCCTCTCTTATAGTGCGGGAGCTGGATCTGCTTCGGATCCGAATGTGGGCACTCGTTCGGGTGGTGCGGGCCTGGGTCCGGTAAGAAATGAAGAGGAGGCCTCTCCAGTAAGGCCCTCCTCGAAGACGGATGCGGAAACCTTTGTTGCGGCGTCGTCGAGCACCACTGATCGAAGAGGATGGTCGTCGGAGGAGGGGCGATGAAGGGAGGATGGAGGGGAGGTTCCAGAGCGATGTGGGTGACCCACGTCAGGTGGAGGAAGAGGAGGCAAACTTGGGGGAGGGGGCGGCGCTTGGGGCGTCGCTGGGAGCGTCGCCTAGAGCAGATGGCAAGGAGGCACCATTGCGAGAGCACACTGTTGGAGTACCTCTGATAGAGTGGAGGCCAAGGTTGGTGGAAGGGGGTCGGGATGGTGCCCTCAGGTATAGGCGGAAGTGGAGTTATTGTGGGTCCGATCGGAGAAGGTGAGTGGTGGTGGATGCCCGTGGCGTTAGCGCACGAGCCTCAGAAGAGGCACCTCTGGACATCAAGGATGACGAGGTCATCATCACAGCGGAGGCTGTGGCTTTCGCTTGAAGATGGGGGAGCCATCCACCGTTCCCTCACGAACGGAGTTCTCACATGGAATGTGTGGGGTCTTAACGACCCATCGAGGAGGCGGACCTGGGGCAGTACATTAGGCGGTGGAAGGTGGATGTGGTGCTTTTGCAAGAATCGAAGCTGGCTGATTGCGACGCTAGAATGTGGAGGGATATTGGTGGCTCGTGGATGGAGGGTTTCTGTTGTGTTGGAGTGTCTGGCAGATCTGGGGGTTAGATCTTGAGGTGGTGGGAAGATTTTTTTGCCTTGGAGGATTTCTTTGAAGGCGAACATGTTATCTCAGCGAAGCTATTGCGGAGGATGGGCGAGACCAAGGTGGTGATCACAGGGGTCTACGGACCGACAGACACTCAGGCCAGAGAGGTGATGTGGGAGGAACTCACTTTGATAGCAGCGGGTTGCCAAGGATGTCCTTGGTTGATTGGGGGAGACTTCAATGTGACTTTGCAGTTGGAAGATAGGCCCGGGGGGCGAGGTAAGGACCCTGGCTCAGATGAATTTGTTGACTTTGTGGCCACCCATGGCCTTATTGATCTGTGCTTGTACGCATGTGCTTACACATGGAGGAACAATAGTAGACAGATGTCCAGGATTGATATATTCCTGGCCAATGTGGAGATGGCGGAGACTTTCCCGGTTGTGGAAGTGGTCCCGATGGAGAGGTCGTTTTCAAATCATACCCCCCTGGTATGGTAGCTAAATGAGGGATCTCATTTTGGCACGTATTTCAAATTTGATAGATCGTAGCTGCTCGAGGAAGGGTTTCGGGGAATGGTGGAGGAGAGATGGAGGTCCTTTGGCGTGGAAGGTTCGGCTACAGTTCAGTTAGCGAGAAAGTTGTCTTTGTTATGGGATCACCTCAGGAGATACATAAAAGAGATCAGAGCATCCAGGAGGGAAAGGAGGCGTTGCAAACAATCACCAGGATAGACAGACTAGAAGATTAGGCACTTGTTTTAGCAGAGGACAGAGAGACGAGGATGAAGATGTCACGGGTGGTGCAGGAAGAGGACAAGAAAGCCGAGATAGAATGGAAGACAAGATCGCGCTAGAAGTGGCTTAGGGAAGGGGACTCAAACACCAGATTCTTCCACCAAATGGTGTCGGCTAGGAGGAGGAATTGGATAGAGAGACTGGTGATTCACGGGGAGGAGTTTGCAGGTAGGGAGGAGGTCGGGAGGGCTGCGACGGATTTCTTTAGAGATTTCACAGGCAGGCGCAGCAGAAGTGTTTGGAGCTGGAGGGGGGAGGATACCCATCAGGTCTCAGAGACCCAGGCAGAAGGACTCAGCTAGTTTCTCGGCAGATGAGGTGAGGGCGGTGTGGGGATTGAATGCGGATGGATGTCCTGGGCTGGACGGCTTCCCGATTCTCTTTTTTAGGGAGTTCTGGTTGTTGGTAGAGACACATGTGATGGAGATGATGGAGTTGTTCTCAGAAGGGAATAAGGGCTTTGACATGCTGAATAAGTTCTACATGTTCCTATTGCCTAAGAAGGATGGAGCAGAGGAGATCTAAGATTTTTGCTTGATTGCGCTCTCAAACGCTGCCTATCTTATAGTGGCCAAGGTGTTGGCAAACATGCTTAGAGATGTTATTGGGGACCTAATATCACTTGTGCAGACGGCTTTCATACCAGGTAGGGGCATTCTGGATGGTTTTGTTTGTGCTATGGAGGTGCTGGCGGCTTGGAAGAGGGAGAAAAAACAGGTGTTTCTGTGGAAAGTAGACTTCAGCAAGGCGTATGACACAGTGCAGTGGGACTTCCTTTGGGTATCCTTGTTGAGAAGAGGCTTCCCCTCGAGATGGATTGAGTGGATGAAGAGATGCGTGACGATTACTTCCTTCTCAGTCTTGATTAATGGAAACCCAGCGGGAGGTAGGGTGCATCCTAGTAGAGGTGTCAAGTAGGGGTGCCCTTTGGCTCCCATGTTGTTTATGCTAGCAGCGGACGCATTGGCAAGGGTGACACACAGAGCATGTGATAGAGGTTTGATAGCTAGGTTTCAGGCTGGAGAGAGTGACCAGATTGCGATTTTGCAATATGCGGATGATACCCTTTTTTTGGTTGAAGGAGAGAGGATGGAGGCTAGGAGAATGAGGATCATGCTGGAGCTTTTTGGGGCGGCGTTTGGCCTGCAAATTAATTATCAGAAATCAACTTTTGTCCCAATGAACATGGAGGGTGAGGTAGAGATGGTGGGTGAGGCACTTGCGACAGAGGTGGGATCCTTGCCACTGGTCTATCTGGGCCTTCCTTTGTTAGACAAAAGGCTTAGGCTTGGTGAGTGGCTTCCTCTGTTGGAGAGGATGGAGAAGAGGTTGGTAGCCTGGTCAGCGAGGTTGTTATCCAGGGGGGAGGCTTGTCCTTGTGAAGGCGGTTCTGGCGTCCATTCCCTCCTATCTCCTGTCAGTGTTCAGAATGCCAAAGCAAATAGAGAAGAAGATTACTGGGTTGATGCGTGATTTTTTCTGGTCCAATTTGGGAGCGATGGGGAGAGGGGCGAGGTTGGTGGCTTGGGAGGAGGTATGTAGGCCCGTGCAGGAGTGGGGATTGGGGGTTAGAGATGTGGGGATGGTGAATGTCAGCCTCCTCGCAAAGTGGATCGCTAGTCTCGTGGGCTAGGACCGTAGCCTGTTTGGGGAGGTTATGAGAAGTTGTTATGGTTCCTTTGTGTCTTGGGAGCCCTTGGAGGTTTTGCCCTCAGGAGCTTCCTTCTTCCTTAGGGGGCTGGCGGCTGTGACAAGCAAGGTGCGCTCTTTCTTCACACTTGTTTTAGGTGAGGGTGATGCTTTTAGATTCTAGATGGATGATTGGCAGGGAGTTGAGAGGCCCATCAAGGACAGGTTCTCTCATCTCTTCGGATGTGCGGTGACCCCGATGGCTCTTGTGAGAGACTGTTGGTCTGAGGCCTAGTGTCCTACCTTGCAGGGGGGGACTATCTGATCAGAGATGCAGAGACTTTCAGACGCTGTTGCAGGAGCTGGAAGGCTAAGAGCCAGAGGTTGGGGGGGGGGGGGGGGGGGGGGACGTCTACAGTTGGGATGAAGGCAAGTTTTCTGTGGCAAAGGTCTTCCGTAGGTTGGGTGGTGGCGGGGTGGACATGGACGTAGACCTTTGGAGGGACTGTAGACTTATTTGGGAATCGGATTGTCCACTGAAGGTGAAGATCTTTGCATGACTGGTGAGGCGGGGTAGGATTGTGACGAAGAAGTGGAGAGAGAGGTGGACTCATATGGAGGACGTGAGTTGTCCTCTTTGTGGTGGAGAGGACATTCAGCACCTTTTCTTTAGGTGTTCGTTGGTGGTGTAGGTGTTGCAGAAGATGGGGATCGACTGGGTTGTTCATTGAGATGAGATTGCATTCTGGTCGTCCTTTCAGAGGGGGTGTGCTCATGTGGGTCACAATGTTTTTAGATCCAAATGTGATCGAGCAAGAGTCCTGGTGGCGTTGTGGGGTGTGTGGCTGGGTAGGAATGGAGTGCTCTTTAGGGGAGAGAGACCCTATGTGGAGAATATTTTTTATTCCGTTATGTCCCAGGTGGAGTTTTGGAGGTCCAGAGCATGACCTTGTTGTAATATGTTCTTTTGGTTTTTAGAACGAAATGAAATTGTTTATGGGTGGTTATCATGAGGATAACCACCCTTCCTCTTTTCAAAAAAAAAAAAGGTTGACATATAATAAACTCATTGGAAAATTTGACACAAAGTTCATTGGACAATCGTAACGTGGAGGATAGAGGAATCTTCTCTTGGCCTGCAACATGAGAATGTCTCCCATTTGCCACCTAAATTGTGCATCCTGGAGGTACTGATCTGAGGGATGAGAACAAGCTTTAGCTCCCACACAAGTGACATGATGCACCAGAATCTACCAACTAAGCTCCATCTTGTTGTAACACAAAAGAAGAGCAAACTAGCTTGGTACCTGAGGAGGAGGCAAGGGCTACCATCTTAGAAGAGGAAGGTATTGCTAACTGGGAAAGCTGTTGCAGAAGGTCGTCAACTCAGCATGAGATATTGTCTCAGAAGGAATCTCTGTAGACTCAGCAACCTGATTGGCTACTGCAGGATGACCATGCTTGGTTCAACAAGTGGCCTTTGAGTGTCCTAGACATCCACAGTAGGTACATGGGGTACGACCACGTCCCTCAGTTCCACAACCATGACCACAACCACGACCACGTGTAGACAAGGCACCTCTACCATGTCCAAGGGTTGCAATAAGAGCAGAGGTCTGACTCGTGGTCTCAGTAACAGGGGATTGGACTGCAATCTTGCTCAATCTGCTGTATGTCTCCTCAAGAGAAGGAAGCTCAGACAAAGTGAAAATTTGATCTCGTGTAGCAGTAAACTCAGGTCCAAGGCCTGATAGGAAGAGAGAGACAATCAACTCTCTTAAACTCCTTCTGAGAAGTGCATGTGCACGCAGATCTGCAAGCATTATGTCTCTCCAAGATCCTTCATAGTGGAGTAATACTCTGCAAAAGAACGTCCCCCCTGATGCAACTGGAATAACTCATGATGAGTCTGGAAAACCCGTGCAGAGTTCTTCTCATAGGAGTATGCCTCACGAAGGGTATCCCACATGTCCTTCACAGTACTGTAGTACATGGTCTCATTTTTTATCCTTGGGATAACACAATTCATCATCCATGCACTAACCATTACATTATCCCTATCTCAAGTTGCATTGACTCTTGTTTTCTTTGTAGGATCTGGGTGACGCAAGATGTGCCCCTTTTGGGAAGAATAATTGAGTTGCCTTATTCTTAAACCCTACTTCTCTTTATGTATAGAGAGAGATATGAACAAATTACATCATAACCCCATAAGAAACCGAAAATAATAAAAACACTCAAATACAAGAAATAAGTAACTCAGGAGTTTTAGGTATTTTTGGTGTTCTACCATATCTTTTTGGTTTGGTGGACTGCACTGAAATCTCCCCCACCTAATCCTCTATGTAAATATGATTAGGCTTTTAAAAAAGAACAAAATATTTGTTTCTGTCTCCATGATATTAGAATGACTGTCCTAGGATGGATCATTGTACACTCCTTTCTTCTCTTACTCTCTTCCTGCAGATGATCTTTGTTCTTCCCTGAGGAATTGACTGAATTATGCTCAATCATCAATCATTTGGAGTAAAGCGAGTGATAGGCATTGGTTGAGGACTCAACTTCATTGGTTAGGGCCCGTCGCTGCCCTGTTGGTCACTGCTTCCTTAGGGTTGGCCACTGATTATTTGTGGCACTGAGAGTGCCTCAGCTTGCCACCACAACTTCCTATAAGGGGCAACCTAGTTGTTAAATCACTGCCATCGTTGCCCTTAATGGGCTTTGCAGCGCCTGCCTCGATCATTGGTGATTCCTGTGCTTCGATGCAAGTAGGTTCAACAACTTGTCCAACTCCTGGTGTCTATTGGTTTAACTCCTCTACCTGCTGCATATGGTTCCCCAGCACCAGTGAGTTTTTAACTTTTGTATGAATTTTTTTTTTCTTTCTTTCATTGCTTTTTTTACATGGATGGGTCTTTCTTGATGTCTTGATGGAATAGAATAAAGATTCTTCTTCTATGAGGATTCAGATATAGAGATGGAATCATCCTTGTTTACTATGGGACTTACAGGTTAAGATGCAATGAGAATTCTGGAGGGTTGAAGGGTCATGGAAACTCATCTTTGTTTAGCACCATAGTTAGGTTGGATGAATCCGACAATCTGAGATGGTCTTGTACTTTCATGCTGTTAATTATGACATGTAATAAGGTATTCTACTGGAGCTTCCGTCCCAAGTCAAAACAGGGAAATATGCATCATAGAGGAAAGATGATAGTTTAGTTAAATCTTGGATTATGAATACCTTGTATTGTTAATGACATCATGCATCATGAAATGACGTGGGTTCCTTACATGATGGCTATTTCTAGTAGAAGAATACAACATACAACAACAACAACCAAGCTTTCTTCCACACTAAGTGGTGTTGGCCATATGGATTCAGTGCCTCCACTCAGATCTATTGTGAGTTATTTCTGGATTTAAATTGAAGTAATTGAGGTCATACTTAATAGTTTCCTTCTAACACTTCCTTGGTCTTCCTTGCTTCTTCTTAATGATTTCAATCCCCAACTCCTCGTATCTTCTAACTGAGGCATTAAGTGGCCTTCTCTACAATTGTCTAAACCACCTTCGAAATGTCTCTATCATTTTATCCTTTATCGGTGCAAATCCATCAGGGGATTAACTTTATATATATGGGGTATTGATCACTTGTACAATACTACTAAGCTTTCAAGTCTTATGTTAAGAAGTTGAATGCATATTGTTTAGTGTGTGCTTGTGAAAGTTCAAAGGGACATACCTCTCAAAAAAGGAAAAAAAAAAGAGTTCAAAGCAACACTGATAGCAGCACATGGTTGGTCAAGCACCTTCTTTTCATGTAGCTAGAGATCGGATATTAGCATCTTCGGAGATTCATTTGTCGGCTGAAGAGTATAGTAGATTGGGCAGATTATCTACTCTTGGCATCTATATAGAACCATAATTCATGTAGAGTGGTTTACTATGGTTGAGGAAGAGGGGGAATACCCTCTCATGGATGTATATGTGGTCGTGGACTTGGAGGACATGGCAAACTATGATGTCCCTACAGATAGGACATATAGAGAAGAATTACTAGAGCAAATATGGGAAGCCCACAGTTGCTTATCAGGCCAGCACATCCTCCTCCATTGACCAATCCACTATATTGGATTCTGTGTCCTAGGTATAATATGACGATCTGCATATAGTTTAATCAGTTAACAGTAATGCCTGTATCTGCACCTCCTAGTATCTCCAAGTCTACTATGGCTGCCATAGCAACCTTCTCAGGTATACTTCTTGCTTGTGGTGCTCTACTTGCAGAACAAAGATAACTCAGATTTTGGTTAGTAGATTTAGGAGCCTGATGTCATTTACGTGGAAATGTCACTTGGTTCCATAAACTAGCTTTGTTACCTTCAGATTGCATTGTCCATGTTGCTTATCAGAGACATTCATCCATCACTAATCAAAAAGATATTATTTTGTGTTTTTCTATGCATTTGCAATATTGTTGTGCCTGATTTTCTTCTCAACGTATTTTCTATTAGCCATATTACAGACAAACTCAACTTCTGAGTTAACATTGATTCATAGTGTTCTTTTAGGACCTAGTGATTGGAAAGATGATTGGTGGAGGCTATAAGGGATGAGTCCATTGTCTTTTACAAATTGTTGTTTTATGGACTCATATCTTTTTGCCTGGTGGAAATTTAGCTTATAAATGCACCTCCGTCTTGGTCATTTCCCGGTGTTGAAGCTTTGGAAAATAATTTGGGTATCTCCATCTGCAACCTTCAAGTGTGAAGCATGTTGGTTAGGGAATCATTATTAATCTACATTTTATTTGAGTTAGAGCATTAGTTTGGGGTCCAAGTTGTGTTCCTTGTCACTAGGGATATAGATATTATCTTAGTTGATGATTATTTCAATATCTTATTGGTGCTTTTTCTTAAAGCTAAGTCAAGAGTGGGACGTAACTACTTGTCAAAAAAAAGTGGGACGTAACACCTTTTTTCTAAATGTGGGACGTAAGAAAATCTTTTATTATTGAAATCAAGAATCATTTTGGTTCTCATATGAAGACTCATATTTAGGTAATGCTCTTGAATTTTGGATTCTAGATTTTCTGTTAACAAGTCTCATGGCATTGCCCACCAAACTAATTCTCTACATGCCTTGCAACAAAATGGAATAGTTAAGTGAAACATATGCATATTCTTGATGTAGGTTGCTCTCTTATGATACACATGCCAATATGCCTTCTTTCTACTGGAGTTTTGCTGTTTTCGCAGCTTATTACCTCATTAACATATCGCCTTCTCTTTTTTGTGTCCTTTTCGTAGTTTCTTGAGGTTGAGTTATTTTATGTTATTCCAAAGGTCTTTGGTTATGATTGTATAGTTATTGGTCATAAAAAAGACAAACTTGCACCACGGTTAACTCAAGAGAGATGGAGGGTACTAGTGTCCTTACACAATGATATTGTTATGCTAGTATGATATCGTAATGATTCAAGCCTAAACTTGAGTTAAATGAGACAAATTGGCCTTAACAACTTGTTAACTATGGACCTAATGGACCCAAGGCAATCACCTAAAATATTTAAGCCCAAGTTGTCGAGTAGTCATTCTTAATCCTTTGTATCTCACCACTCATTTTTATAAGTTTTCTATGTAGGATTATTTTTGGGAATGTTACAACTACCCCTACCAGAAATTATGGCGTTATCGTTAGGATTCAATCAATCAACCAATCAATATACTCCCAGTAGGTAGTAGCAGTGGAGGCTCCACCTCATGGCATACCCTTTGGTTGTCTCAAAGTTAGCCCTTGTTTTCTACAAGAGGGAGTTTGGCTTTGATATCATTGGTAATGACCCAAGTCTAAACCCGAGTAAGATGAGAAAAAGTAGCCTTAACAATTTGTTGGGAATGAGTCCAATGGACCCAAAGCAACCACCTAAACTGATTAAGCCCAAGTTGTCAAGTAGTCATTCTTGATCCTTTATATCCCATTATTCATTTTAATGAGTTTTCTATGTGGGACTATCTTTGGGAGTGTTACAGATATCACCTTCTTTGAATTCATTCCTATTTTTCAACTGCAAGAACACATCCTACCCTAGAGGAGGTTTCTTCTGCTCCATTTCCTCTTCCACCAACACTTGTGCTTTCACTTCCCACGAATGGTATTGGTTCATCTGCTTCTTGTTATTGGGATCCTCGCAATGCCTTCTCTTACATAGTTGATTCTTCCTTGGAGCCAAAGCCTAAGAATTCCAGTAAGTGGACTTCGTCTATTTTATGGATACTATGTTTTGAATGTTCAGGTTAATAATGATTTGATGGATGATAGTGACTTACCGTTTGCACTGCAAAAGAGAAAACGGACTTGTGCGATGCACCCCATTGTACATTTTATGTAACTTGATTATCTTGGTAGTGAATACAAGAAGTTTGTAGTAGCTCATATTGGTGTATGTTTTCTCTTTATTCACTCATGCATTCTTTTTGATCCAAAATGGCAACAAGCCATAGAGGATAAGATGTTGGACATAACATGCTTGTTTGATGCTTAGAGGTTCACAAGCTCATCATGAGATGCATTGGTGGTGGGATGTAAGTGGTTGTTTACGATCAAGTACTTTCTTGATGGTGCAATTGAGACATAATGCACACCTAGAGTGGATACACTCTATCATGTATTGCTTTCTTGATACATTTTTCACCAATACTATCTGCATTCTTACATTAGTAGTTTTTTCATTTTAATTGTCTCATTTATTAGTTGGATGTTAAAGATGCATTCTTTATGGTGATTTAGGAAAAGAGTTAAATATTCAAAAACCTCCATGTTTTGAGATTGCTGGGGATTTTTTTAGTGTGTGCAGGGTAAAGAAATTGATTTATGGTTTGAAGAAAATTTCTAGAGCATGGTTTCATAAGCTTTTAGAGGTGGTTGAGCATCATGGTTCCAAAAGTCCTCTTTAGATCGCTTTTTATTTGCAGGGAGGACTGAGAAAATATAGCAATTTACATGAACAATGTTATTCTATTAGATGATGCTAGGGGAGTTAGAGAATGTGAAAGTTTTTGGAATTGAGTTTCATTGTATTGAAACAAGAGAAGACTAACCCCTCTTTTTATAGAGAGGGGATTACAAGGAAATCCTAATCCTATTCCTACTTTGGAGATAAATTCATAACAAATTATATCCTAATCAAAGTAAATCCTTACAAAATAGAAAGAGATAAATCATACCAACTTTTGCATAATTTACCCAATCATAAAATATCTCTAACACTCACCCTCAAGTTGGAGTGTACCACGCCCAACTTGTAGGAGTAGAACAAAAGTAGGAGTCCCTCCTTTAGATGTAATCCTTGGGCTAAAGTAGGTAGGTAGGTAGTTAGTTAGTTAGGCCATCAGGTAGGCAGGTGGTCGTCTCTCATTAGTGAAAACCTTAACTTATTTGGTATTAGAAAAAAAAACCTAGGGAAGAAACCTTCATGTAGGAGTAGCAGGTAGGTAGATGACCAGCAGATGTTCCCAAGCAGGCAGGTAGTCATAGTCGTAGTCGCCTAATGTCAGCAAAAAATCCTTCTTTAGAGGGGATGAGCACAATGCTTAGTTCCCTCACTTGTCATCGGAGTTGTTGGCATCAAGCAAGACATGAGTTGATACTTCAGTAGAATCCTTTGAGGCAAGTGCAGGCTGTGTCGTGAATCCTCTTGCGACATCTGTGGTTGTCTCAACTACAACAATAGTAGCAGATGATCCTTTGCCCTTCAGGAGGCTACATAGACAATCCACTTGGGTAACGGTGAAGGGTTTGGTAGAAGATGACTCTAGCATCGGCTTTTTTGTAGTAGTCAATTTGTTGGCCTAAGATTTCCAAACTTCTCTCGACATTTTTCGGATGGATGATTCGTCCATTTGCATTGAATGCCTAGGGAGTATGCATCCGCGTCCACGTCTACGTCTAACAGAAAACCCTGAATGAGTACCTCTCCCTCTAGAGGCCATTAGGTTAAAGGTGTCGTGAGGAGCAATTGTAGCAAGAGAGGGTGGCTCTTTAATATCTATTTTCTAAAGATGACTGTAGATCATCTCTAGATCCAACAAGGATTGAAATGTCGTGACATATCAGCGATATATTGTCGATATGTGACATATCATTTTCCCATATTTTGCTTGATATGTTGACAATATTTCACCGATATTTGCTTGACATGGACGACAGGTTGGCATAATCATTCATTTGCTTGTCATTTCCTTAGTGCTGCACTTCTCTGCCTTGCTTCTACACTTTCCTCTTGGGTGATTTTGAGCCCTCTCTCATCTCTTAACAAGGTAAGCATCATATTCTTGAATTTCTTTACATTAATTTTCCTTACATTATTAGTCCAAATCACTATGTTTTTAAACTTGGTTACTATTCATGTCAAAATTAAATCTATTGATATACTTGGTTATTGGCTAAATTGATGTTGTCTACACATTACCTTAGTAAGATCCCTAATTAAACCCTAATTTGGTGATGATTTCGTGACCTAAATCAGTATGTTTTAACGTCTGTTTATATCAAACTTAAATATCTTGATATAATCGATTATTAGCTAGATTAATATTGCCTACACATTATCTTGGTAAGATCCTTAATTAAACCTCAATTTGGTGATGATTTTGTAGCCTAAACTACCATATTTTAACGTCAATTACTGTTCATACTGAACTTAAATCTCTTGATATATTGGATTTTTTGCTAGATTAATGTTGCCTATTCATTACTAAGATCTTTAATTAAACTTTAATTTTGTGGTGATTTCATAGCTTAAATCACCTTGTTTTAACCACTGTTACTATTCATTTCGAGTTATTCATGTTAAATTGTGAATAGATCTCTTGTCGAATATAGTTAACGGTTTGAAATGTTGATCCATGTCTTATAGGTATTCAAGCATGTTGGGTCACTTAAGGGATGGGGATGTTGGAGAAATTGGTTGGAATTATGCCACTCTCATAAATAGAGACAGAAAAGCCACAATATAACTTTTGCGGTAAAAATCTGATGGAAGGAGGTATCACAAGGTTGAAGTAACACTTGGTAGATGGGTACAAGAATGAAGCCTAGTGCTGTAAAGTACCTGAACAAGATAAGATATTATAAACAAATTTAGAGGGAAAGAAAGCAAAAGATTGGGAGAATTCAAGGAAAGACGTGATGTTCCATGAGAGAATGTAGGGAAAAGAGTATGCTGATATAGTTGACTTGGTTGATGATTTAGATAGTTAGTACCCTAGTGATTGTAAAACTTCTACACAAAGATAGGTATATAGGAATGCTATTAGAGAATTTTGAAGGAGTGAACATGAGATGCGACAAGAGGAATTTGCTTGTGGAAGGTTGTTTTATGGGAGAGGAGGTGGAAGTGCTTATATCACCATCCTTGACCACCTTGCAAAAAAATAAAGGGGGATAGAACTTGGGAGATCAGTTAGTATGAAATATGGTCCTAGCCAAGACAAGAAGCAGAAGACCAAGGGGATGCTTGGAAATGCTAAAGAAAAGTTAGGAAGGCCATCTCTACACTCTTCTTTGCACATGCCATCCTACCAAATGTAGCAAGCAAACCATTTCTGTAGCATGCTATGGATGAAATTGCCTAAGGAGGAACATGGGTGAAGGCTCCTACCTTACATGAGATCATGAACAAGTACTTGTATATGGCGAAGGGTGGCCTAAATAACTACATAAATGGGTTGAAAGGTTTGCGGTTAGATTATGGTGTGTCCATTATGTGTGATGAGTAGACTAGTTTCATAAGAAGACAAATAATAAATTTTCTTCTTTATTGTAATGTATTAAAGTATGTGTAGTTGGTTTAGTTCCACATTGTCCATTATGGGATTATGGAGTGTGTGGTAGCCTATAAATAGGCATGTATCCTTTTGCTTATTCTTTGAGAAGTGTAATACAGAAACTTGCCGTATCGGGGCCTTCTGTGGTTTTCTCATTGCTTCTCGTGAGTGGGGTTTCCACGTAAATCCAAGGGTTATTTCTCATTTATACTTTGATATTTTGTTGATTTGCTTCTATGTATCATATTTTTCAATTTGATATCAGAGCAGGTTCTTGGGTTTTATCATTGGTTTTCACGTTCCACTTATCATTGTTTTTTTTATTCTTGTCGCCATGGCGGATGCCATGATTTCCATGTCGCCTTCTCCTCTAAGGTGGCGAAGAGTCGACGAAGGAAAAAGATCGAAGCAGGCAATATGGTTGCAGCAGGGATCGAGGTGACATTCATGACGATGGTGGCAACATACAACCTTTAAGTGCACTTGATTGTGGATGAGAAAAATGCCATATAGAGATCAGCTACATTGTGAAGATGATGATGATGACAACGACCAAGTGTTTGATCTCTATTTCAACATGTGCCTATGTATCTGTGGCAAAAGGAAATGAAGGTGTTGAGATTCTTGAGGAAGCTTGTGCCTGCCCATCCAATGCCCAACACTACCACCTTCTTCTCACCACCTGTAGGCAAAGCTAGGTGCTCCACTCTCGCATCCTCACACCACTATATCCTCACCACTAAGGGTGACGACGAAGAGGAGCTTCGTGTAGGAAGGATGGCGGTGAAGTAGAAGATGGTGATATTGCGTAAGATTGAAGGAGAAGAACGAAGGGGAGGATCACGTGCTGGCGTCTATCTCAATGATTTGTCACGCGAGTTCATGTGAGATCATGAAGAGCGGATGAGATTAGAGCAAGGCAACGACGAGCTTGGTGGCGTCGATTGCGAGAATCAATGACAAGCTTGGCTAGAGATTGTGAGATACTCGTGCAGGTGGCATTGAACTTGAAGAAGAGGTGCTCCCACCGGCATAGACAAAGCCCCTGCCTTGCTCCACATTTGACGTTTGCTGTTCCAAACTGAGTATGATTGATATCTATGCTCTAGTTTGAAGGAGTGTGTTAGCATGATAGTTATTATTATTATTTAGGCACTCCTTACCCTTTTTGTACTGCTTTATTATTTTATATTTTTGCTTAGATTTATGTTGCAATTTTCCCTTTCACCTCTCTACATAAAGAGGTATAGGATTTTGGAGTTCAATAAAATTCATCATTTTCTTCAACTAAAACCACATTTAGGTCAGTGGCTTGTCATATGTCCTAAAGGTGTATCACTTAATTGTACACCTGTTAGATGTAGAACAGGATTGGTTCTTTTCACTGTTGGATACTGTTGACCTCTTCTTTCAGTTTCACTCTATTGAAGCTTCATAGGGGACTTGTTGATACTCCCATAGTATTCGTAGTTTTGTATGTTTTTTGTGGTTACAGGAAATACCTTTTCTTGCTTCTCCTAGTGTTTTGTTGCTCAACAAATAGCGTTGGAGAGTTTTCTGTTTTTTTTTTTTTTTCTGGAAGCTGCATGTGCCCTTTTATTTATTATCCATAAGTAGCTTTTCCATAAACCGCGAGGTACGTAGATTGGAATAAGTTATTATTCTATATATTTCCTCTTTTGATTTTTGTACTTTCTCTTCTACTCAGCTAGTGTTCCTGTACAGTATTTGTCCATCTCAAGAATGTCTTCTGATTTTCTCCCATTATTCAGGTAAGAAGCTTGGTAAAACTAAGGTAAAATCAGGACATACAGAGGATTCCAGTCCTAGTGATGAAGATGTGAGGAAGCTGACTTGTCAGATATTAAAAGAAGTTGACTTCAACACGGTAATCTTTTTTTTTTCTCCTGGGTAATTGCAGCTCACTAGTAGTCTATCTCTGCCTTAGGTGAAGGTCACTAGTAGTCTATCTCTGCCCTTAAATGGAATTTGCTTGGTGCCAATCTGTAAGCTTACCCAAGTTCAAGTTGGGCTTGGCTTGGCTTGGCTTGTGGAGCTTATAAACTCTTAGAATATGTGTTATAGTATTTTTTTTTGTTATTTTATTTTCTTGAGTGGGCCCCTTTGTAATTTTTCTCTCCTCTCTATATTAGGAGAGGCTAGGGTTTTCTTTTGAGGAGAAAAACTTCGTTTCTTCTTTTGAGGAGAAAAACTTCGTTTCTTCTCACATAAACAATTGTAGTGCATGTATTCCATTTAATACTGTTGAGATAATCTAATTGGTTAAATTGGCTGTAAGATCTTACCTCAAGATCCATTTGGTACTTAGGTTGTCTTAGTCATAAACTATAAACTATTCGAGTTGAAAATGTGAAGTTGTGGACCTATAAAAATAAGTTGTGCATTACTATTTGCTCTTGAGAGGAACACGCAGATGATTGCTGTCAGGCTGCTTCTTCTGTGGAGTATGGAGGTTCTCTGTCATCACCAGCCATGTAATCACAGTCTTCTTCGTGATGAGTTTATTTGTATTTTAATCTTTTTCCGGTACCAATTCTCTGAATAGTATGTGGTTCATCCTTACATTCCATGTTTGAGCTAGTAAGATATAATTTCTGTTCTTTGCATCCATCCATATATGATAGGTCATTTGTATTTATATAATTTTTTCCCTGGTACATCTATCTGGGACTATTTGAAGGATTAGGTGTGAAGGAGGCTTTAAGTTTGAAAGGAATAGCTGATGTCACCAGCTGGGCTTAATGGATTTGATTCAAGAGGGCAGTTTAGTAGTCTTCTTCCCACTAGTCCAAGCGGAGAAAAATGAATCTCCCATGTTCCAAATGTTTGAGTGAATCCCTGTTCCTTTTGTGGAAGAATGTGAAATGTTCCAGTTTTGCGCACATTCAGCAAGAATCCACAAACTCCATCATTTCAAGGGGAAATTTTTGTAATGTAAGGTGGTAAATCATCATATAGAAAGGTTGCGCCAAATCTTCACTTGCAGAAAGAAAAGGAATTCCATTCCAAAATTGACCCTCTGTTTGCTGGAAGCTGGTATATGAAAGGTAGTGACTTAATAAGGGGAGGCACTCTATCAAGACTTCTTTCATTAGGCTCAACATTAGCAGTAGCAAACAAATCATGCCAGCGTGATGCAAGCAAATCTGGGAAACTATGCTTTGTTACATAAATCCATGGAAGCTAAAAAAGAGCCTACTCTTTTACAAGAATAGTGTTAGGACATGACAGATATCCAAAAGTGAGAGATGTAGCAGCAAGCTCTCTCTCTTTATTCATGTATGGCACTCCCCATTTTCCTATGAAGTGAAGTCTCTTGCTTGAGTTAGCCCTTAAATTGCGGTGTTGATGTTTGACAAGCGATTTATGAGAAGTTCTCTTGCTGGAAGGTTTGAGTCTTTGATCGAATGAAGTTGTCGATTTTCCCCCCTAAGGGCAGGGAAGTCATGGGGATCTCAAGAATCTCTTCTTTGGACTGATCACCAAGTTTGACGGTACTAACTACACACTCTGGTCTCAGTCAATCCTCAATGTAGTTGAGGGTCATGACAAGGAACATTTACTACTCAAATTGGAGCCCACAAATATGACTGGCAAGTATGAAAGGACAATGTTATAATTTGAGCATAGATTATGAATACTACAATTCTAAAGATTGCAACTGAGATAATGTATTACAAGACAACTAAAGATATGTGGGATGTCCTTCGCCACACATACTCTTAGGATAAGAATGCAGCTTTGGTTATGTAGCTTCATCATAAGATTGCTCATATGAGGTAGGATGCGTATGGTGTAGCTGTAGGATGTGTGTTGTGCTCTTATCCTGAAAGTGTGTGGCGAAGAACATTGTGCATCTCTTTTATTGTTTTGTAATACATTATCTCAGTTGTGATCCTTTGAATAGTAATGTTCATAATCTATGCTCTAATCATGGTGTTGTCTTTCTTCCAGGAGGAACACTTCCCAACCTTCTTAGTGGGCTTCGATTTGAGGAGTACATGTTCCTTATCATGACCCTTAACTACATTTAGGATCGATTAGGACCACAATGTATAGTTGGACCCATCAAACTTTGTGATGGAGCCAAAAAGGGGGTTCTTGAATCCCCTTGGCTTTCCTCTCCTTGAGTGGAAGAATCGACGACTTTGGATGCCATCGTACTCTTGATCGGAAAACCCACATCCAACACCAACAAAATACCCTTACATTAGAGGCATTTAGGTCACATGAATCCCAATTCAAGGCCATGTGAGGTGAACAGGAATTGAGAAGATGCTTTTGCCCTTATTGCCGGTCTGGAGGAGGCTACAAATCAATCAGAGCAGCGCTTCGGTGGCCATTCCAGTGAGTGGCAATCATCGGAAGGTAGGTGAGGAGGTTAGGGTTTAGGTGGGACCCTATCTCTCCTCAATAGAGATCGAGGGAGGCCACCTCAAGCCTCCTCTCTTACTACCCAGCTGCAGCGCTGGTAACGGAAACCCCCACTGGTGGTGTTGTTGGGGTCGGTTGGTGGTCAGTGTCGGCCTAGCTAATTAGAGGGGCTTTGGCAACGCCCTCATTGGTGACCAGAGGGGAGTCTTGGGTAGTGGTGATGGGGGTGGCTCCTCCGGTGACTTCCTTGAGAAGGGAGGAATTGGGTTGGATGGGGAGGGTTCCTCTCTTGATGGGTTTAGGATACCAACTCAAGAGTAGAAACCTTAATCTTATTTGGTGGAGAAAGAGAGGGTATAGAAATCAAGTAGGTATGAGTGCTGGCCTAGGACCGTCACTTTGATACTATGTTGAGAGGAAATACAAATTTATTCTATTCCAAAAACCTTAGGCCTCTATTTATAGAGGAGAGACCAAAGGGAGGAATTATGGACATGTCCCTCTACTTCATAGTAATAAAGAAAAGAAGTAATAACACAAATAAAAATGAGACATAAATGAAAAGAGGAAAACAACTTTCAACATAGGGGTTGCCTATTGATCATGGTCCTAATGATGGTGGTATAGGTGGGTCCCAGAAGCATACTATATTTGGAAACGAGAACTTGTTGGTTGATGTTGGTGATGCCAATAATAATGATTTAGATGTACTTATTTTGTTTTTAAAGAGGGCTTCATAAAGGATGATGCCTACTTGGTAGGCTACGTATACGAGGTATCCTATATCCAAGCATGACCTTATGGCATATTTGGACCTTGCTTCGGGAGGTTCTCCATGGGGGTATCACCGATCTCTATTTCGAAGTCATATTAGGATGGTTTTACCTTAAGTGGAAGTAGGCCATAGAGTATATGTCAATCTTTAATCACATGGCACATGGAAGCTTACAAATCCTTGTTCGGATGCTACTATTGTAGTATTCAAATGGGTGCTTACACTAAAGCATAACCTAGATGTCTTTGTCCCACATTATAAGGCTAGTTGCCAAGGGATTCACTCAGACATTTAGTTTAGATTTCTTTGAGGCATTCTTTACTTGTTCCTAGGCTTTCGACAACTTGGATCCTAAGTTTTGAGGTACTACAAAAGGGTTGGCCTTTGCATTAGCTAGAGGTAAAGAATGCTTTCCTATATGGAGACTTGTAGGAGATAGTTTATGTGCAACCACCACTAGATTGAGTCTTAAGGGAAATGTTCCAAAGTATGTTGATTATGAAAGATCATATGGTCTTAAATAGAGTCTAAAAGCATGATTCCAGAAGTTGTTTGAAAGTGCTTAAGACAATTGGCTATCATAGATCTTTCATAGTTCATTCTCTTGTTATGTAGCACATCAAGAATGGGATTGTTGCAATACTTGCTTATGTTGATGACACCATCATTGATGATGAGCTTTAGGAGATATATGATTTTGAAGAAATATCTGGTTGAGCACTTTGTCATAATAAGATCTTGGCCAGCTTCAATACTTTATTTAGATTGAATTCACATGTAGTCATCAAGGTGTTTTGTCCCAAAGAAAATATGTTGTGCATTTTCTCTCAGAGAGTAACATGTTAGGCACCAAGCCAACCAATATTCCTATACCCAGAGTTCACTTATTTGATGAGAGTGCGGAGTCTGTGGATGTTAAGCAGTTTAAGGCACTAGTAGAAAAGCTTTTATATCTAACTATTACACTTCTACGTATCTCTTTGGAAGTGGGGAAATTCAACTCAACTAGTTCATGGAGAAGCCCCACGAAACATTTTTGGGTGTAGCTATGATGATTCTTAGATATTTGAAATTCTCTCCAGGTTCATCCAACAAGGGCAAATCACTCTAGATTGTAGCCTACTTTGATACAAATTATGTTCTCTCAAGGATAAGTAATACACAACAGGTTTCACACATATGTAGCTAGAAATCTTGTTACATAGAGGAGCAAGCAGTAAACCGTAGTCTCTTGATCTAGTGTTGAATCAGTACACAGGGCTATGGCGCATACAAGAATTGAAATGATGTACGAATGCATTGTACTTCATGATTTTCACATTCCACGGAGTCTTCCATGGAGATGTACATTGATAATAGAGACACTATCTATATTACAAATGACTATGTTCCATATGAGAGGAGTAAGCATGTTAAGATAATTTGCTATTATACCATAGGTTTGACCTAGAAGGTGTTCATCAATACCATGCCTGTATGATTATAGAATCAGACAACTGAAATATTTACAAAGACTCTTCCTAAAGGAGCATTTTGATAGATGTTTTCCGAAATGAGTATGATTGATGCCCTTGCTCCATATTAAGATTTGATAAATGTACTTTGCTTTCTAATTTTCTTCCTTCTTTGGATCTTCCTTTGTATGTAATTTCCTTATTTAGGCATTCCTTTTATTCTCATCTCTATTCAACTATAAATAGAAAGGGACTCCTCATTAAGGCATCTGATTTCTCCTGACTTAACAATCTCAAGTGATAAAGGGTTTAACCTGATGACGTGAAAATCCAGTTGAATATACCGCAAGCATCAAAAAGACAAATTCATGATCTGATCCTATGCTGAAAAATGTGTATGATTTAAACATGGCAGCAAGAATATCAAAGATCTTGCTTTACTTGAAAAATCTCTATCACTAGAGAATGGAAAAACTATGGAGAAGGAGCGCCTATGGACTAGATATTCATGTTTTTACATTGGTATGCAGGCCAAACACTGCCTCTCATCTCTCATTTAGACAATGTGGAAGTAAATAAACCAGGTATATGAAAGGATCTAGGACCCATTAATCCTACTATCTTACATTAGTCTCTCTCAACAAATGAACTAACACGAAAAAAAAAAAAAATTGCGAAATTCTTGGGATCGGGTTACATAACACAATGGGAAGTTGATGCAGGCACTGCAAGTTTGGTTAATGTTGGAACCAAGTACTCTAGCTAATGAGTGGATATTTCTTGAACGGAAGGCAAATGTTCCAATGCAGTACTAAGAGTGTAATTTGGAATTGGATGTTGGGGTTAGTCATTTGCGTTTGTACATGATGGCGATGACAAAATTGAAGATTGGTGGATGTATAGGCACTTAAGAAAACGTTGAATACTTGGTGAAAATATGTGATGTAAGTTGGTGACACCAATTGAAGACAATGAGAGGTGATTTGGATGTCTGGTCAGAAGGTTGGATGAAACATTGTGAGAAGTTGGATGGCATGCCTTAGGATGACTGAGAAGTTCTGGAAAAAAGCCATTTAAGCACCTTCTTGCTTTAGACTGATGAAAGCTTTGAGTACAAAGGTGCAGAAGTCCATGATACATGGGGATTCTTTGCCTTCAATGATATTAAAATGACCTTAATAAATGAGGTTTTGTGATTGCCATGTGGCTATTAACAGACCTCATGAAACAGAAATGGAAGACATGGATTATACTAATTTCGACTGTGTATGGGCACTGTTGGAAGAGTATGTGGGTATATTCTGCATCTATGTGAGGGATGGCATCTTTGGCAGTAGTGGTAAACCACGCACCTCTAGGATTGTATTTTAACTGTTGCATACATATTTCAAAATTAATCCTTTCTTGGATTCTTTTTTGGGTACTTGAAGGGTTCTTTGGCGATGGCCTCTGATCAATCTCCAGTGCAAAAAAATGATCACCGAGCCTTTCAATCATCCAATCCTTTCTTGGAAGTAATATATATTTATTTAGTTGTGGAGATTAACACATGCCTCACGTTCGAAGCATTGTGCTATAACTTTTGGTTGGATTTTACTTACAGTTTCAGTTAACGAAAATGACCATACCTTATAGCTTTCTAATTTAGCTTTGGATTTCAGGTCACTTTCACAGATGTCCTCAGACTGCTTGGTAAGTGTAACATCTCCAGATTATAGCTGATTCATCAATTCATATTCAAAACTGGTATTTATTCATGGAATCTTGTTGTTGCAGGTAGCCGTTACAATAAAGATTTGACACCAAGAAAAGAAGGCATTAAATCCATGGTTAAAGAAGAGCTAATGAAGATTGCAGAAGAAGAAGTTGATGAGGAGGATGTGGAAGATGAAAGTGACGATGAAATTGATGAAAATGCACAACTTGGAGATAAAGTGATTCAAACGTTGTGATAACGATTGCATGAGACTTGTATTTAGTTCCCAGTTTACCTTTTTAAGATCTCTGTTAATTATGTCCTATCACTCATCAACATTTCATGCTGCCTCTTATGATAAAAATGGCATGTTGCCGAAAGCCCAACGAGTTTTCTTGTCATTGTGTATGTTGTACCATAAATTGTAATTTTTACCAAGGAATTACCTTGTACATCATGGGGAAGATGCTTCCAATAACAATGACTCTACTTAAAGCCAAGTTACAACTCACAAGAAAGAGCAAAAACATTGCATGACTCTGGTGTTCCTTACGTGTTGTGTTTTTGTTGCTTGTTTGATGGTTACTCGTTAACAGAACAAATGAGATTGAATTTCTCCTCTCATTGTTGCTACTTTTGTCTGAGAAATTGAGATTCCTTATCCTTGATGTTCCTACCCTTAGGGACAAGATCTTGGTGTCATAGGCCACATCTGGTGGAAGTGGTTCCAGCTTTGTGAATCCACTATATATTGTTTGATTCTTAGTTGTGTTGCATGTGTCCATTATTCCCTATCTGTCTGATCATTCAACCCTTCTATTAGACCTTTCAAAATGTCTACTTGTGCTTGGGATGCTTGATTTTTATTGTTTTGTAGCTTTTATCATTTCTTTGGGTAAGAATTTGGCATGGCTTGGAATTTATTTAGTAAGATCTTGATTTTCACTGGACAAACCAGATAGTAGACTGTCACATCATCCTTGCTTATCCGTTGGCCATAAATGCAAGAGTAGTCATATTTTGGTCATGATTTCTGTAGATATTATTAACAAAATCATGTAATGCAAACATATGGTTTCGTTGCTTTTATAGCTCAAATTATGGTATAGAGGGAATATAGGGGATCAAAAAAGTGAAATGGATACTTTGTTGATTGCTTGATCCTATCTTGAAAATTTAAGTGGAGATTTTTGTTGAGAATTGCCATAGAAGCGGAGTGTGGAGACTTTCTGTGGCTGTCAACGCACGGAGAGGGAGATTAGTCCTATGGCTGTGGTAGGGGATTAGCTGGCTTGATATGGCCCGTCTGGGCTTGCTGTGGATCGGTTGCTGGGTGCAGCCGGTCCTGCAGATGGTTCAGATGGGTTCTGTTGGACCTGGGATGGCCCTGCAAGGGGTTGAAGTGACCAGCCTGATGTGCTGTAGGTGCAGGTAGATCGGCTGGTCTTCTTGGTGGCCGGTAGGGAGGCCTCTTGCCTCTGGGTGGCCAGTTGAACTTGGAAGAAGAGAGATAGGAGAGGAGCCTTTTGATAGGAAATATTCTTGTATTGCTCAAAATAGGATAGGTGGGAAGGCTCTCTATTTATAGAGAACATATCTCAAAAAATAAAGTAACAAATAATCCCGTTTCCTAAAGAGAGAATTTTCTCTCATTTGGAAAGATTTTATTTCTTAACAAAATCAAATCCTACAACTTAACTCCTAACAAAACTAATTTACTAAATATAGATAAACACCAATGTTGGTACACCAAATTTGGTCCGAGAGGACCCCCTGCAGTCGGTCCTGCTGGCTGCTGCTGCCACATGGCATTGTCACGTGACCTGATGTGCCATGTGGCAGTCTCCACGTGGCATCTTTTATGATTCCCAACACTCCCCCAAGTTGGAGATCGGGAGGTTGATGGCTTGCTGAAATTGTTGCATCATTCTTCTTGAGATTTTGGGGATGATCTTTGTGTCTCTTTTTCTACGTTCAAGAGTCGAGCTCTTCATCTCGGCGTTCCTCTATGTAGTAGGAAGTTTCATGTGTCTCCTCGAGAAGTATGATGCCTTGCTCCTGAGTTGGCAAAGACGTTCGACTTTTCTTTGAGCCAAGGTCACCAAGAGAAAGTGTAGAAGTCGATGCATTTTTGGTGCTCTTCTAGAGGCTACACTACGCCTCTTCTAATAAATCTCCCCTTTAAGCTTCTTCTTCTTCTTGATGGTTGTCTCCTTGAAATTCGGCGTCTCCTCAAGGAGAATACTAATTTTTTCCTGTGTACCAACGAAGACCTTGAAGGCGTGAGCCCACATGACATAGTTGGCAGCACCACTCAACTTGATGGTTGTTCCAGAGATAATCACCTTACTCTCTCCAGGTCCGAGCGTAGCATCTTCGACAGTTGTGGTAGACTACCATCTCCTAGCCTTCTCCGCGTAAGTTGCTAGAATTGTTGAGGAGGACTTCTTCGGATGCATTGCCAACGAGTAGTTGGATCTTCTACACACACAAGAGCCTCGATCGTAGGCTCTGATACTATGTTGAGAATTGGTGTGGAAGCGGAGCGTGGCGACTCCTTGTGGCTGTCAATGCATGGAGAGGGAGATCAGCCTTGTGGCTGTTGTAGGGGACTAGCTGACTTGATACGGTTGGTCTGGGCTTACTGTGGACTGGCTACGATGGGTTTTGTTGGACCTGGGACGACCCTGCAAGGGGCTGAAGTGACTGGCTTGATGTGTTGCAGGTGCAGGCAGATCGACTGGGCTTCTTGGTGGTAGACAAGGAGGCCTCTTGCCTCTATGGGTGGTTGACTGAACTTGGAAGAAGAGAGAGGAGAGGGGCCTTTTGGTAGGAAATATTATTGAATTGCTCAAAATAGGATAGGAGGGAAGGCTCTATATTTATAGAAAACATATCCCAACAAATAAAACAACAAATAATCCTATTTCCTAAAGAGATAAAATATTCTCTCATTTGGAAAGATTTTATCCCTTAACAAGATCAAATCCTACAACTTAAGTTTTAACAAAACTAATTTACTAAAAATAGATAAGTACTAATATTGGTGTACCAAATTTTGTCCAAGAGTATCCCTTGTAGCTAGCCTTGATGGGGGCCAAATGACAGTGCCTTCTCTCAACAGTGTCTTTTAAATTGAAGTTAGACTGAATTTTCTTGAAGAGAAGCCGATCTCTTCTCTCAACAATCTTCTCATATGTTCTTCAAGGGGTTCCCAAGTTGGTTTCACAATTTTAGATTAAAGAAACTTGCTTTTTAGATGACTATTTAGTTTTTCCTAATATACAGATGATTACAAATGATTTTAGTTGCATAGTTTTCGTTTATTAAATGCCTTTTCTTTGAAAATGCTTTGCCCTTTTTCTTTTTTTGCCTTTTCCTATTTGAATGGGTAAAAGATGGCTATCAACGTGATAACTACCCACTTTCTTGCAATTTTTCTATTTATACTTCTTTTCAGAAAAAACTAAATTTCTATTTATACTTCCTTTCAAACAAAAAAAAAATCTATTTATAGTTTTTTGTTTTTAACTCGAGTTGCTCTTCAAGATAACCACATACTGGTCTTCACAAGGAAGCACAACTCTCTAGACAAAAGCAATTAGTAATGAGAACAACTAACTCAATAAGATTATAATCCCAAGATATAGTATTTGGTGTTAAGAGAAGCCACTAAATCTTCCATATCTCTATCCCATGCAATTGGGAGTTTCTGAGAAATAATTCTTTAGTTAAATGATGGCTTTAGATATCGGACTCTCAATGTTTTGATGTTTTGCATTATTGCAAATAATGAAACTAAAATGTGAATATTAATGTTTCTCTGGTCTGATCATTAGTTGCTCACTTCCAAATGAAAGGAAAAAAAAATGCTCTTTTTAGATTTGAAATTTTGACTATTATGAAGTATGCAAAGGTACACAATATTTTACTCTTGCAAATCCTTTCTAGAATCAATTTAGCATGGTGTTTGCTGCAGCTTTCTTTTGACTGGCACTTGTAGTTTACTTCTATCCGGATCTTATCGGAACAATAATCAGATTATCTTCCAAAATGTATTAAACTGAAGCCAAGATAGAATTTATTGACCATGAGCATCATGTGATTGTATAACAATCTTGTTTCTCTATTCTTCTAAGTACAAATATTCTCATTGCCCCTCTGAAGCAAAGGTTGTGGATCTTAAGGGAATGTTTCTTTAGCAGTGATTTGTTGCATTTTGTTTTACTTTGTATGATTTAGTTAAATTGTTTGATCTTTAATAAGCTGTGGTGGGTACCAGTGTATTTTTAGCAAAGGTTATTGCTGGTTGATGACATTGGAGTCTGTAAGTGGCACTTGTGAAGTTGGTAAAATGCACCAAGTCTTTCCACCTCAAGTAAATTATCTTGCTAATAGCTAATTTAACGTGGGTTCTCCAAGTTAACTACACCTCTAAGGATATGTAACTTGTGGGTAATGTCTCATAGCTCCATCTTAAGATTATTTATTTGACTGCCCTTCTTGCATCAACCACAGTGAAGTAATGGAATTCTTTTGGATGTAGAGATATTGATTGTATTATGTGAGCACGGATTTGATATGCACACTTGATTGTGGTGGATTCTCTGGCAAACTTCTTTTCTCTTGAAGCTTCATCGAGGTATATTTTGTATTATAGCATAGGATGATTTCCCCTCTAACGATATTAAGGTCCATTGTATGGAAACCTTTTTGGCTGAATTGATTCTCCTTTGCACTTTTATGATTGATAAGAGGCTAGTTCTCATTCATCTATTTTTTAATTAGATTATGAAAGAAAGCTTCTACTTTAAGATTTGTGGCCTTCAGCAAGGTTGGCTCCTTTTCCACAACCTCCTTTTGTCAATGGCAAGCAAACATAACATTCTTTTGGCTATTTGGTGCTTGTAATGTGCTACGAGTAGCCTGTTAGGGCATTTATCTTTCTATCCTAGTGTGTCCAGGTTAGAGAAGTTTGGTTGCTAGTATTCTCACTTGAGGATGCCTGCACACAGGAATAATATAATCTTTAATGCTTATACCTAATTTATATTCCCTGTCGTGTTGGGTGATTCTTGTCATATGAGAGATTTTTCTTTCCCAGTTCAATCTATACTTGTAACTTAAATTAAAATGGGTTGAGGCTAATTTGTGGTAACTGGAATGTTTAATGTGCATTTTCCACAAGCTCATCGATCTCTATCATGTGGTTAACTTTGGTCAAGGTGGGAAAATTTTATTCAACTAAAACATAACCAAGATTCAATTTGGATGGTTTGTGCATTCATGAACTTCTCAAAAGGCTAGCTACCTTTTAGAAATATCAAAAGATATTGTGATGGGGGTCTAAATAGCTCAAGCGACCATCAATAAATCCAATCACAAATTTACTTGCTATTCAAAATGTGTGGTAACATGATCTCCTGTTCACAAAATTATGTCTAAATTGTAGGTAATGATATTCACTTTCGAGTGAAGACTTGCTTTAGTTTCTGCATATGTCGAATAAATTATCTTTGACTGTATTTTACACTTGCACGTGAGAAGTGATGAAGAGAGAGGTTTGAGATCATCCGACCAAATAGAAGGATTGTTTAAAACAAGGATTGGTCCTCCAATCACTACTCAAAACGTTGCTAACAATGTCTTTTCCTCTCCGTTAATTTTATAATGAGAGTGGATCTATCTGAATTCTCAGGTGTTACGGCACAGACGGTGACGTAGCTTTGGAAAGAAACAAACTTCTATCCAACCGCAGTAGAAATCATGTCTCTCTAAACTCATCGTATGATTAGATTATTCATGTTTTTGTTTTTTGGGTGATGGATCATGATAGCTATTTGCCCATCCATTTTCAATTCTAGGATACAACTACAAAAGATATAAGTTATTACAAGTCCTTAGAATGATGACGATGGATGATATAATTTGTCTGCTAGGAATGTGAAATAAGTAGAGATCGAAGGGAATTTGCTTCCCTCAGTAATAGCTTGTATGGCTGAAAAGCAATTGACATGCTAAATTATATATCAATTGGTGTACTTGGCGATAGCTATAGTATAAAAAAAAATTAATCAGCTAATTGGAAAGCATGTATTGCATTGATTTTGAAAGAATAATCAAAAGGATAAAGCTTGTTAATTAGAGGGTGGATCGGAGATGTTCTCAGCCATTTTTTTTTGCTTTGACGAAAATGATAAGTTTTGTGATGAGAGGTGACGTAGGTTCTTTCTTGAGATGGAAATCCCCTCCTAGTTTCTGTACAAATGAATTTGATATGATGAGGAGAAAATTTATTGAAAACATATTCCAAAATGCATGTGTTAATCATATGGTCATTTTGTTGCCTATTCTGCATGAGGAATAGAAACTTAGCTAGGCATAATTAGATAACTTTTGCCATTGACTTGTGATAGCCCCAATTAGCTAAGATTAGTGGAGCAACCTGCTTAGCATGGGGTGGAATAGCCTATCTTCCCAATTGGGATATCCCCATTCTCCAATCTTCTTGGATTAATGGGTTTCCAAATTAGGGTTTCTATCGATCATTATCCTCCATTGCTTGTACTTCTGCTAGTTGGTGCCATACGGTTTGTTTTGACATTTCCCTTTTCCTTAGTCCTACCCAACCATCTTTCTTTTGTAACTTTTGCCATTATTCAACTGTATCTTTGTCATTCTGGAGCAAGCGGTCCTCCACACCCTAACCCTAGTTCCACACTGTATCATCACGCCATTTTCTACCGACCACCATTACGCTGTCTTTCTCATCCTTGTGTCTCTTCTATTTGCCATTCAATGGATGGATAGTGAAAAGGATGTTTTAGGGTTAGTTTATTTGGAGGGTTAAGGAAGTGGTGTTAAAAAATGTGAAACTGGTGTTGACATTTAATTGTGTTTATTTGCACAATGGTGTTAACACCAATTTGTGTTTACTTGAATTGATGTTAAGTTGGAGTGTTAACCCTTGTGATATTTACTTGTTAGTGGTGTTAAGAATTTGAATCAGAGACCGCGAGAGCACAGTAAAATCGTAGGACTTAAACACGAGTTTGCCTAACACGAGTAGCAACTGGTGTTAGACAAACCAATGTTAAGAGCTCTTAACCTGTGTTAACTAAAAGGAGGTTAACCCTTCAAGTAAACAAGTATTAACCCCTCAAAAAGGGGGCTACCGTAAATTAGCCCTATTGATGTTAAACAAATCAATATTAAGAGCTCTTAACTTGTGTTAACCAAAAGAGGGGTTAACCCCCCAGGTAAACAAGTGTTAACCCCTCAAAATGGGAGTTAACCCCCACCGTAAATTAGCTCTTAAGGATCAAAATAGAGGAGGAAGAGCCTCCTCCAATAATTGTAAGGTTGCGGTGAATTCATTAGTTAATGATGATCAAGCTAGGTGAGAGCAATGGGAGAAGGAAAGGGGGGACTTTTAGATCATCCCTTTGAAGCCTACATCAACTGTCTCTCTTATTTCTTCACAACCAACCTTTTTATTTTTTGGGCCTCCAAAAGCAGCTGGTCTGGTCAATGCTCTTTCCGCAGCAGTGGCATGGAACAACAGGGGAATAGTAATTAAGTGGTGTAGACCACCGAAACCCTATTTGTTGGGGGCAATATATGTGCCCATTACAGTGGCAGCAAAATTGTTGTTGGGAAGGTTAGTGGCGGGGGGGGATGAAAAGGAGGCTCTTCTGTCATATCTGATCTCTCCTTTTTCCACGATGAAGCCCATCCAATTGCTCACGTTCCATATTCCTTTGCCGAAAGCAAAGGCACCATTTCGAGAGTCTTGACCGGTCTCGTGTGGGTAGCACACATGATTCCAGCTGTGTCTAATGCTTTCCTGCCACGTGTGTGTATGGCAGTGCTCTAGTGCTATATATCAATTATATATCGGCCCATATGTCCTCGTCATTATTCTATGTGGGCATATGTCCGGGGTTGGATTTAAGATGAGATGGATGACGCTCTTGGCTGTGTAGACGTCAGGTGAGTCACAAACCAAGTCATGTGTTTAGATTGTACCTTCTCTGAACAAGAAATCAGGTAGTGAATAGATATATTAATTAAGAACACTGCAATCAAAAAATAGGAATTTAACGTGGAAAATCTCTCTCTCTCTCAAAAAAAAGACGGTAAAAATCATAAGGGGAGACAAATATTTCAATGTGTGAAGGTGGGATTAGATGAAATAATTAATAGACTACAATCATATTTATGTACGTGAATTCCATGCAATATATGGGTGAATTTCATGATCAAACGATACAATTACATTGTCGTATTATCATGGTCATCAAGATGGAATCACCACATGTAGAATATAGTTGTGCATGGGCTCTCTCTCTCTCTCTCTCTCTCTCTCTCATTTTTTTATTTCTTTTGATAACCCAAAATCCCCTTGGTTGTCTCTCAATTAAATCGGGGAAGTCATGTCCCCGACGTCACACAATCTCTGAATAAGTGCAAGGCAGGATTCAAATAGGTGCTTTCACCATTGAAGTTAATGGTATGGCCCCCACACCTTAGACTCCCATGACATTTAAGGAATGAAATAAATAAGCCAAATTCAAAGCTTAGAATCAAGCTAGATTACATGCAACCTGATCTCCAAAGTGGAAATTAGGCCCAAATGACATATTATTGAGAATCTTGGAGTTAGCTATCAAATATAAAGATGAATCCATGATCTCAGATCATTAGACAACTCCCTCAAGTCCTTGGGTTCCATAGTGTTTAGGAAATCTATAGATTAGACGTATTTGAGATTAGAAATCAGCTGGTTGGACTAGATACGACCTTATTTACATATGAAGGTAAACATTACATCAAACTCCAACCCAATGTATATAAATTGATCTCTATGTTGTTTTATTTCTCTCTATTGTTTCATTTAATCCTTTATGATATTGTTGGTGGCCTTGCCACCTTATCTATAGGAGGTGCTTGGGCTTAACTATTTCATATGTAGGAAATCAATCTTGGATCGTGAGGCTTTGCTAGTGGAGAAAAATAAAATTAACGGGAAGTCATTCTTGTAGTTGAAGAAATAATTTCGTAATCCTCTAGAATCTATGTTATGTGGCTATCAAAAAATATCAAGGACACTAGAAGAAGGGTATGAAATTCAATTTATTTCTCTATCTTGTATGTTGAGAGATTGAGAGAGAGCTTTTCTTTGTAATCACTCCTTACCATAGTGTGATCATTAAGGGTGATTAGATACCCTCCCAAGATGTACCTTTAGTTGGATGGATCTTGATAAAAAATCTTCTATGTCAATGCTCCCTCTCTCACTTTCTTCTACCATATTCCACCTCAAATTCACATGATCCTTATCTACCCATATGCTCAAAACCTTGGGATCCTAATTCTAAGAAAAGAGGCTGCACATCAGAAAGAAGTTCTTACTTACATTGTATTGGACACCTTGAACATTATGCTTTCACCAGGAAGTATCTTGCTCTTCAATAGTGAACTTCATGAATCAATGCTTTTAGGATCGGTCCTCCACGAAAACCTTCAAAGAAAGAGGGTATGAGCGAAGAGAGCTATTGCACCATGTGAAGATGAATTGAAAAGAGAAAAACAATGGAGTTACATGCATTTTCATGAACCCACGTTGCACAAACTTGCGAAATAATTTATAATCAAGGGATACGATTGTGTTGTGTCAATCATTGAACAACCACATGATCGGAGAGGCTTTAATTGAATATCGTGTCAATCACATCAACTGCGAGGGGTTCCCCATAACCAAAGGATTACTTTATCGCATCATACGTGCCAACCATAGAATCAAGGCAAATCCAAAGGACTTCATCTCAATTAACACCAAAATTACTAATATGCAGCGAATGTAAAACCACACACGCGCGTAAATTCAATAAAAGACAAAAGCAATAAAAAGAAAATAAAGAAGAAAAAAAAAGTATATATATATATATATATATATATATATAGAGAGAGAGAGAGAGAGAGAGAGAGAGAGAGAGAGAGAGACCAAATCGACGTCAAGTTATCAACATCCCCTTCGCCGACCACACCCTCCCTCCCACACAGACATATAGGTACACGGTCGGCGGACGGCCGTGATCTTCCCATCCATCACCCAACGGGCGGCCACGATCCCTCACCCGGGACTCATACTTATCGCCAACTAAACGGCCAGCGTCCCGCCACGTGTCCCCTGCCGATCGCCCTTTATAATCCAGACATCCAACGGCCCCCCTCTCATCTCATCTCTTCTCTAACCCATACAAACACTGTACACCAACAAAGAACCCATCACCGCCACCACCACCACCACCGCCCACTTAGAAATGGCGGACTCCGACAACGAGTCCGGCGGTGGTCACAACCACAGCGGCGGCGGCGGAGGCGGCGGCGAGTTCTCGTCCCCACGTGAGCAGGACAGATTCCTCCCCATAGCGAACGTGAGCAGGATCATGAAGAAGGCCTTGCCCGCGAACGCAAAGATCTCCAAGGACGCCAAGGAGACGGTGCAGGAGTGCGTCTCGGAGTTCATCAGCTTCATCACGGGGGAGGCCTCCGACAAGTGCCAGAGGGAGAAGAGGAAGACCATCAACGGCGACGACCTCCTCTGGGCCATGACCACCCTCGGCTTCGAGGAGTACGTCGACCCTCTCAAGGTCTACCTCCAGAAGTTCCGGGAGATGGAAGGGGAGAAGGCCTCCTCCACCTCCTCAGCTCAGCAGCAGCAGACGAAGGACGCCGCGAATGCTTATTACGGCGGCGGCGGTGGGGTGGTGATGATGGGGCAGCATGTCTACGGTGGTGGGTCGTCGCCAGTTGGGCCGTACCAACAACAGCAGCAGCAGCAGCAGTGGGTGACGGGTGCGAAGGCCGCCACCGGGTACGGCGGTGGCAGCGGCGGGGGGCCACCCGCACCGAGGCAGAGGTAGAGGTAGAGGTAGATTTGGTGGTGGGATTGGGGGGGAGTCTGACATTGTGATCTGATCACACGTCAATTAATTTCATGAGTTGGTGATCTGTCTCTCTCTCTCTCTCACTTCCCTTAATTTGTTTTCTGTAATCTCTTGTTTGTTGCTTTGCTCATATTTTTAATTAATTAGCTGTTTAATCATCAATTAAGTGCCCTTCTTCTCGAAGTCAGGTAGAGTAGAACTCGATCTCGCTACTAACCCGCTTCCCGCCTGTTCCTTTTCTTTTTCTTTTGTAGGAGGTATGATCTGCTGTTTTCCATTGATTGGTTAAACCGAGTCTCGGTCGTGACATGTCAGCCACGTAGAATTATGGGCGGGTTTTGCAGTTTGCATGCAGAGTTAATTAATTAGGCGGAAGCAGATTAATTTTGGGCGGGTTTTGTTGATGATAATCCGCCTCGTCTCAATGGAGAGAAGTGAGTTGTACACTCTTCTCTGCCTTTCCCAGAATCTAGTTTGACTTGAGGGGGGTGACCGATGGGAATCTCATGTTTGTTAGAGCTGAGTAAATCAAAACAAAAGGAAAAAAAAAAAAGAAAAAAAAAAACAGATTTATAAACTTAATGGTTTTAGTATATGTAATACTTTTAAAGTAAGGGAAGTTGATCACCTCTCACTACACCAGCATTCCTAGCTCTTTCGGTACAAACGTAAATATTTTACTCAAAAGCCAACTGGTCGGATGCGGGCTCACACACTCGCAACACCCCCACGTAGGGAAAGAAAAATCATACAACAGTGCCAAACATGAAGCCTATTGTAACTCTCTCAAGCAATAGAGGGCGGATCATCATGGAACTTGTCATTCCTCCTCTTCGGTTTAGGAGATATTAACCCCGAAGTCTATTTAATTCATTAAGTTGGCAATGTGGTTAACGAGACATGGGGATTGGAGGGCGGGCTCTTGCTCGGGGGGTGATTGGGAGCTGTGTGAGATTCTCAATGCAATTGGGTATTGGATTGATCTGGGGATGGGTGTAAGACAGATTCGGCGTTTAGGTATATTATATTATTTGTCCGTGGGTCGTACGTTTTCGGTGTCCGAATTTGGTGGCTGAGATTTGGGGAATCTAATCTATTGCGTATGTATGGGCCGTTTTTTAATGTTACATATGTGTGGTGTCCTCTAGGGATCATAAAGGTAATTAACGAAATGGACTTAGTGCAAGTCCCCGTGAATGCCGTAGCAGGCAAATGGGAGCAAGAGCTTTTCGGTCATTTTGGTGTGTGTTAGCATGGTTGGGATATTTAGTAGGAGATGGCTTAAGGTTTAACCTGTTGCGTAGTTAAATTGGGGACATGTACGCAGTAATCAATTTCCTTGTTTTGTATCGATAATTGAGATTTAACTAGTCACTTAAGTTACCTTTTATTTACGTCAAATTAAATGAATTTAATTGATGATAAAGTTATCACATTATCTTTGTAAAATAATTTTAATTACTCAAAATATTTAAGTAAGTTAATTTAATTATTTTAATATTTATTTCACTCATTCCTTATTTAAAGAAACGAAATAAAATAAAATATTTATCTATTTATTTTATAAATTTATTCTCCTTATCAAATAAAACTTAAATGAATGAAAACCTGTACCCATCAAACTCCTAAATATAAACCTATACCTATGCTCATTACCCATATCTATTAAAAAGAGGTGTATTTACCTTAGAGCATGAGTCATTTTTTTAAAAAAAAAAAAAGAAAGAAAAGAAAAAGAAAACATATTGTTCTTTAAATTATAAAAGTTTAACACATATAAATCTTGAATTTTGAAGTGCTGAGAAGTTTAATAATGTTTAACACATATAAAAAAGATGAGTGCACGGCCATAATCAAATAAATAATGTAATTCACATTATCTAGCGTACAGTCACTCAACAAGGTGAGGATTAGGCTAATGTTTTTGGAAAAAGAGTATAATAGATGTATGTATATATCATATAGTTAGCTAGATACGAACACATGCTAAGTAAATAAATTGAACAAATGAACAAATGACGAAACCAGTACCATAAATACACATAATTGATCAACTTTGTAAATTAAAACTCATACTTGACTAAACAACAAATGACATAGCTAGGTTGTACTTGCTCTAGTTGGGTGGGATGGGGTTCATGTTGGGCAAACCCTCGAAACACGATTCTAGCTATATTTGATAAGAGTCAGGTAAAGGCAGTGGGAGATTTGATTTCATTAATTCTCTCTGATTGTTTGAGGAGTAAAACTTTATGGTCAGATAGAGGATTGATCTTGGGGTCCTATATGAAGCATTTGCCTTGGGCCTTCAACTTGAAGTCCAGCTTCATGCTTCGATGTAAACTCATTTGATCTCAACTTCAACCATGGGCCTAATGCTAAACATAGATTAATTCAAGCTTAGGAGTAATTAATCAGTATTTAGCATTCTATATAGTGGTGTTAGACATAACCTCAATTAATTAATATATTGATAACTTTGCACTTGCACTCAGGATTTAGGTAAAAAAATGATTGATAAGGGGGAACCTTCTGATATGCATGGCATGTGGCCTTTGCATTCAACTTACGCATTGAATGGTTGTGTTATTGGCTTTTGAAATGTTCTTTCGAAGTCTCCAAGATCTATAACTAAAGCCAGATGTAGCAATAGTTATAGGCTCTTTAATCAGCGTGGATTCCCTAATAAATTACTAGAAGTGAGATAATAATTATTCTGGGTAATTACTGGAGGAATTTAATGTTGAATAAAATTAAAATCATATGATTTTATAATTTTAAGATTAATTTATTTCCCATATCATCAACTATAATGAAAAATTGAAAAGAAAACGATGGAGGGATACCTAAATCCATCGTAATGGAAGTGTTGGGATCACGGGGATCCCTTGAAGTCGTGGGCTTACTTTTCTAACGAGAGGTGGTGGCAATGGTACTTCTAGAGGGTTCAGAGAGCGAGAGCGGAAGAGAACTGAATAGGAGCGTATTCTTTAGATTTTGTCATGGGCTTTATTTATAACTTTTCTACGATAGGATGTAGAAAATCGAATGCCTACTTTACCCTCACCACTTCAGGGATCATAACCGCTTAAAATAAAATGATAATTCCACCCATCATGAAATTGCATTTTTTCCTTAAAATTTCTATGCATTGAATCCCATACCTTAATGAGATGTAAATGATCAATTTATATAATTAGACTACTTTAATAACCGTAAATGTGATGTCTATGTATATGTATACATTTAACGTATAATTCTGTGATAATAATATATGTAGGTTCGCATTATGATTCTAACAATCTCTCACTCGAATCACATATATCATCCTTTTAATCATACGCTCATATATACCAGTATGAGCTCATTAATACAAAATCACATTAAACCACATCTCCAACAATCTCGTTCATACTCTATTAACATATGACCAAAGTTGATTTTCGCCATTATGAAATCGACTAGACCAAACAATGATCACATACATTAACACAAGTAATGATATAGATCTGATATAAGTACATAGCATGAAAATTATATGTTAATGTGATATAGACATGCCTATTTTCAATTGGTCCAAAAACCTTATCATACAAGAGATCACATGGCAAGAACTAATGAGTTCAAAGAATGAAAACTTTATTATTATGCACATAATCCAAAACATATTCATACATGAAATACCAAAATAAAACAAACTCCCACTGAATTGTTGTATTACAGAATAAATACAACACCCATAAAGACAACATGTTCATGAAAAACTTTTGGCGTTAGCCCTTTAGTGAGCGGATTTGCTATCATGGAGTTGGTCCTAATGTGTTCAATGGACACCTATCCACTTTGAACTCTTTCCTTAACCGCTAAATACTTGATATCAATGTGCTTCAACCTCGAAGAACTTTCATTGCTATTGGAGTACATCATCGCCAAATTATTGTTACAGTAAAGTCGAAGTGGTCTTTCGACACCATCAATGATTCGTAGTGCTGTGACAAAATTCCTAAGTCATACTCCATGATTTGAGTCCTCGAAGCACGTTATGAATTCTACTTCCATAGTGGAGGTAGCTATCAAGGTTTGCTTTGCACTCCTCAACGAGATAGCCCCTCCAGCCAACAAAAAAATATATCCCGAAGTAGATCTTTGGGTATCCTGACATCCCACAAAGTCAGAGTCAGAATATCCGAGGACCTCCAAATGATTTGATCTCCTGTATGTGAGCATGAAATCCTTTGTTCTTTGTAGGTAGCGTATAACCTGCTTGGCTGCCTTCCAGTGTTACGACCTGGTTCCTGAAACCCTACAGGACCCGAGACCAGCTCGACTCGATTAATCCCAAGACCTAGTCATCCAACAAGAAATAACCAAAAAGTAGGAAAGTAAACCATATTCACTATACTAAGTAACTAACAATAAAAGAGTATAAGCAGTAAAGAAAGTAAAAGCTGGTAACAGTACATTTCACCACCACAACAGTAAAGCGGAAACAAAGTATAGAAACGTAAACGGTAACAAAAGTCTGAACTCACTAACAAAAGAAAGTACAACAGCAAGAAGACTACTGCTGAGCTCAACTGGGCCCAGCACCCTCTGCAACCGGTGTCTTGGGCTGCTCAACTCCTAGACTTGTAAATGGGTATGAGCAAAACGGAGTCAGCGAATGCTAAGTAGAGTGGTAACCAACTAACTAAAGTAGTAAAAGCTAACCGGTGATTTATATTTTCCAATTATTTTATTTTATAAGTTATTCCTTTTCACCCATTGGTTTACTTTTCAAATCTCTTTCTTGATCTCTAATGTTCCTCGTGGAAACGATCTTGATTGGAGTCTTTTCCAAAGAGTAGAAGGCACACGTGGGGCTCTCCTGGACGAAAGAGTCTCCCGTGGTGATCCTACACCCAGTCAACCACCCCGAGGTCATGGACAGACATAGCGGTGACTATTGCACGCACGATAAGCGCACGGGTAGCTACCCAGCACTGGCACGCGGTCAGTCATTTCCGCTAGCGGGTACGCCTAAAGTACAGCACGGAACAATATAGGGCCTAGCCCTCTCAGTAACATGGGGTCTAGCTCCTCAGAACCAAACAGGGGTCTCACCCCTCCACAGTCCGCACACCCTCGTCTGACTACCTCGGTTCGTCCAGTGGGCCTAACAAATTGGTGTAGGGTGGCTAGCTGAACCCCAGGCCCTGTGGTGTGGCTAGCTTTCTCCCTACAGTAGTAGTTCTCCTCGGTATAGTGTACGCGAGGGCCAAGGAAGTCGATGTAGAGTATCCTAACCTTGGGTCCGAACCTAAGGGCGGCTAGCTCCGCTCTATACTAGACAGGGGACAGTCGTTCTCCTTGGTACCACGTACTCAAGGGCCAGCACATTTTCAATCACATTTCCAGATCCATTCCATTTATCCACAAAAGCTCTACTCCTAATTCCTCGTAGGATTCATGCTCGTATCCCCCATGTTATTCCATACCAGGTTTCCTCATTCACATTTCCATTCTCAGATTTTACACATGCAGCTCGTATTTCCACAATTTGCATATACAATAAGAAATGTCACATGTATCTGTCTAACTAGCACAGGCATTTCATGTTTCACAGATAGCTCTTGCTTATTAACAAGCAGTTATTCATAATTCTATTCATTTATTTAAGACTGCAATCTCAAACATGCATACAAACAGTACAAGTCCTTCTCGTCCTAAGATTCATGACACATCCTAGGTTTCTAGTTATCCAGTTTCACATACGCATTCATGTTTTATAATTTGGAACAAGGGAAACCACTCTACCAGATAATCCAGGAGTACTGAGGGCTCGAACAGCAGGCTCACGTGCCTTAGCAAGTCCCGAACCTGCAACCGATCGAAGTCCTATACCAAGGAACATACCATAATGGAACATTCAGAATAATATAAAAGGCCTTCTAACAAGTAGAGGAACTCACAAGGAAAACACCGATATCTTGTTTGCGTAAAACGAACCTCAAACGGACCCTAAACGGGTCAAAAATAGGGCCGCAGACCTAAATCAGACGTCTGGCACAAGGTCCAGACGTCTTAAAAGTAACTAGAGTCTCACCTCAGGTTCTACGTCGACCTCAAATGTCCAGAACCTCTTCCTAACCGTCTGGACCCAGCTCCAGACGTCCGACTTCTCCTCCGGACGTCTGGGAGTGCTTTCGGTCGTCTGGTAAGCTATCCAAATGTCCGAAACGCGTGGGAGGGTGTGGCCCGCACCTTCTCGAAGCTATCTCTACACGCGACAGGCAAATCAACCACTTTTAGCCATGCAGATCGAGGCTGCGGTGTGGCCTGCATGGCCGTAATCGCAAGAGGAACAACCTTCGCGTAACATTGCTTTCAGACATTCGGTATCGTCACTAGATGTCCAATATGTCGTCTGGACAGCACGCTGGACGTCTGATTCTAGGAAAATCCCAGAACCAGAACCACCTCCTTCTCCTCATCGCTGCGTGCAGCAGCGGCCTCGCCTCCTTGCTTGCAGCTCCAGCTGCAGTAAGTGTCAGGACGGCTTCACCGATGCACTCCTCCTCCCGCACGCACCACTCTGGTTGTGCACCCTCCAGCGAGCTCCCACGAGTTCGTGAGCTCAAGTTCTTCCTCTTCTCCTTACGCTGCCTTTCCTCCTCATCGCTCGCTCTCGCACTCGCCTCTCTCGCTGCAGTGGAGAGGAAGGAGGGAAGGTGGCTGTGGTGGAGTAGGAAGAAAGGAAGGGAGGAAGAGGGGTTTTATAAGGGTGCGCTAGGGTTCTGCGAGGGAGAAGAAAAAGAGAGAAGAGGGAAAAGGCAGTTTGCGCGCAGCCAGTGCTTAGACGCGAAGCTACGTACAACTTTTTCAATTTCCAGACATTGGGGAGTGTGTCCAGATGTCTTGGAGTGTGTCCAAACGTCCGGGAGTGTGTCCAGACGTCCGACCAGACGTCTGACCGACCATCCAGACGTCTTAAAGGGCTCAGAATAGAATGGGTCTTTACATCATAACAAACTTAAAGGAAGTTTTGTCCCCGAAACTTGAGCTAGCTAGGGTGCGAAAAAAGGAATTATATATGCACAACAAACTTAAAGAGGATCGAACCCGATCTGAAAAGACGTATCCTGAAAAAGCTTCGGGTACCACTCTCACATTGCTGCCTCAGGCTCTCAGGTAACCTCCTCGTACCTCTGGCTCCTCCACAAGACCTTCACCAGGGGTACTTGCTTTCATCTCAAACTTCGGATGGCTCCGTCTAGTATCTGCACTGGTCTCTCAGGGTAGGTCAGGTCATCACCCACCTCGACACTCTCGTGGCTCAGAACGTGATTGGGATCGGTAACGTATTTCCTGAGGTTGGACACGTGGAACACGTCGTGCACACCAGAAAGCTGGGGAGGAAGGGCAAGCCTGTAAGCAATGGGTCCTACCCGCTTCAGGACGTCAAAGGGCCCCACAAACCTCGGCGCAAGCTTCTCTTTCACCCCAAAACGCTGCAGGCCCTTCATGGGCGAAACACGAAGAAAGACGTGATCTCCAACCTCGAACTGCACCTCTCTACGCTTCCGATCGGCATAACTCTTCTGTCTGCTCCTGACAGTGCGAAGTCATCTGTGAATCTGCTTGATCACCTTCTGACTCTGCCGGATCAGCCTGGGGCCAACTTTCTACTTGGTCCTTACCTCAACCCAACTCAAGGGCGCAGTACACCTTTGTCCGTACAGAGCCTCGTAGGGTGCCATGCCAATACTCGAGTAATAACTGTTATTATATGCAAACTCTGCCAGGGGTAAGTCTCCTCCCAAGAGCCCCTCCAGTCTAGTACATAAGCGCGTAAAAGGTCCTCAAGTGTCTGTATCGTGCGCTCTGACTGTCCGTCTGGGGGTGGTACGTCGTACTAAACCTCAACCGTGTCCCCAAGGCTTGCTGAAACTCATCCCAAAATTGTGAAGTAAAACGGGTATCCCGGTCGGATATAATCTCACGCGAAACTCTGTGCAGATGTACCACGTCACGAATATACCTCTCTGCCAACTACGCTGGTCCCAAGGTGACTCGGATCGGCAAGAAATGTGCCGTCTTAACCAATCTGTCTACAATCGCCCAGACTACGTCGTGTCCTCGCTGGGTAAAGGGTAATCCCACCACCTAGTCCATGGTGATGCTCTTCCACTTCCACTTTGGCACAGGAAGTGGCTGCAGCGGCCCTACAGGCCTCTGATGCTCGGCCTTCACCTGCTGGCACACTAAACACTACTGCACAAACTAACCAACATCCCGCTTCATCCCTCTCCACCAAAAGTCACGTCTCAGATCATAATACATCTTCGTGTTCCCGAGATGTATGGTGAACCTGGACCCGTGTGCCTCAGTCAGAAGCTCTCTCAACAACTCCTCTTCCTTGGGAACGTACAAACATCCCCTCATGCGCAGCACCTCGTCTATAAAAGAGAAGTCTCCTGGGTCTCCTGACAGCACTCTGTCTCGTAACCACTGTAGGTATGGATCTGTCATCTGTCCTGTGATGATGAGGTCTATCAGCTCTGGCCTCGTCTGTCGTGTCACTATCACTGCCCCATAATGCCCTTGTAACTCTAGGGGTCGCCAACTGCCTAACTCCTCCATAAGTCCCAAACTCTGTGTCTGTAAATTGGCCAAGTGGGCGGGCGCCTTCCGGCTCAAGGCGTCAGCTATCACGTTGACCTTCCCCGGATGGTAGGAGATGCGGCAGTCATAGTCCTTCAGGAGCTCTAACCAATGTTTCTGTCTCATGTTAAGCTCCTTCTAATCAAACAAATACCTGAGGCTCTTATGATCCGTGAAAATCTCAAAGGTCTCACTATAAAGGTAGTGCCTCCATGTCTTCAGCGCGAAGACAACAGCTGCCAGCTCTAAGTCATGGGTAGGGCAGCTATGCTCATGGGGCATCAGTTGCCGCGAAGCGTAAGCGACAATGTGACCCCGCTACATGAGCACACCCCCTAACCCCTGCAACGAAGCGTCCGTGTAGACAACAAAACTACTACTGCTATCTTGGATGGTAAGCACAGGTGCCGAAGTCAGCCTCTCCTTCAACTCCTGAAAACACGCCTCATAAACGTCTGTCCAAGCAAAGAGCACGTCCTTCTGGGTTAACTAAGTCATAGGACGTGCAATCTGCGAGAAACCCCTGATAAATCGCCGGTAGTAACCTGCCAGTCCCAAGAAACTACGTATCTCTGTCACTGTACGTGGCCTCTCCCACCTGAGTATTGCCTCTTCCTTAGCTAGATCCACAGCCAAGCCATTCCTTGAAATCACATAACCCAAGAAGGTTACCTGCCTCAACCAAAACTCGCACTTGCTGTATTTGGCATACAGCCTGCGCCATCTCAAAGTGTCTAGAACCATCTGTAAGTGCTGTTCGTGCCGTGTCTGATCCCGCAAGTAAACAAGCACGTCATCAATAAATACCACCAAAAACTGATCCAGATACGGTCTGAACACCCGGTTCATCAAATCCATGAAGGCAGCAGGGGTGTTGGTCAACCCAAACGGCATGACCTAAAACTCGTAGTGTCCGTACCGATTGCGGAGAGCTGTCTTGGAGATGTTGGTCTCCCTGATCCTCAACTGGTGGTAGCCTGATCTTAGATCTATCTTGGAGAATACCGTGGCACCTCGTAACTGGTCAAATAAATCATCAATCCTCGGTAGCGTATACCTGTTCTTCATGGTGGCCCGATTTAGCTGTCTGTAGGCAACACAAAGGCGTAGGGTACCATCCTTCTTCACAAATAACACCGGGGCTCCCCACAGGGACGCACTGGGCCTCACAAAGCCCTTCTCCAACAGGTCCTGCAACTGTGAGTTGAGCTATCGCAGCACAAGTGGTGCCATCCTATACGGTGCCATGGAAATGGGGTTGGTCCTCGGTACCAGTGATATCTCAAACTCGATCTCACGCTCAGGTAGTAGTCCTGGCAACTCCTCTGGAAACACGTCGGGGTACTCTCTGACTACCGGGATGCTTTGAAAGTCTGCCACAGGGCTGGGCTCTACCACTACACAAGCTAGAAATTTCTCACACCCCTGGCCCAAAAGTCTCACTGCCTGAAGTGCAGAAATGCACCTAAAACCTCTGTCCACCGGTTGTCCATGAAACTCAAAGGAAGGCATCTCCGGTATGGAGAAGATGATCTTCCTTTCAAAATAGTCTACCAAGGCATGGTAAGCAGACAGCCAATCCATCCGCAGAATCATGCCAAAATCCTCCATCGGTATCACAATCAGGTCAGCGAGGAGGCTGTGTCCCCCAATACTGACCTCAGTCTGTGTAGGCCTCCTCAGCTACAAACAGCTGTTACGACCCGATTCCCGAATCCCTACGAGACACGAGAATCGGACTGACTTGACTGATCCCAAGATCCAGTTGTCCAACGAGAAAATAACCAAAAGAGCAGTAAAATAAACCACATTCATCATGCATATAACTAGCAGTAACAAAATACATCAGTAAAGAAAAGAACTACTATAATACACACCACCACAGCAGTAGAGAAATAAATAGGTACATAAACATGATGCTTACAATAAAAGAGTACAGTGGTAATGGAAAAATACTCACAATGCAAAAGAAATGATACAGTAGGTACTACACAAGTAAGGCTACTGGGCTCTACTAGGCCCAGCTCCCTCTGCAGCCGCCGACTCTGGTTGCTCAACACCTGGTCCTGAAAGGGTGACAAAGGTGACACGTCAGCGAAACGCTGAGTAGAGTGGCAACCAAAATCTAAGAAAATAGTAAGGTGGACAGTAGTTGTTATTTTTAATCTCTTTCTTTATTCTTCCATTTACTCATTCTTGAATTAATCCTCGGATCTTTCTCTTGATCTCGAATGTTCCTTGTGGGAACGATCTTGATTGCAATCTTTTCCGAAAAGTAGAAGTAGCACGTGGTGCTCTCCTGGTTGGGAGAGTCCCTTGTGGTGGTCTTACCCTCAATCAACCACCCTAAGGTCACTGACAGATGTAACGGTGATTACGGCACACGCGATAAACGCACGGGTAGCTACCCTACACTGGCACGCGGTCAGTAGTTTCCGTTAACGGGTACGCATCAAAGCACAGCACGGAACCAGTATAGGGCAGAGCCCTCTCAGTAACAGGGGTCCAGCCCCTCCACAGTGACCAAACAGGGGTCTTGCCCCTTCACAGTCCGTGCACCCTCGCCTGACTACCCTGGTTTGCTCAGTGGGCCTAACAAGTCGGTGTAGGAAGGCTAGCAGAACCCCGGGGCCTGTGGGGTGGCTAGTGCTCTCCCTACACTAGTAGCTCTCCCCGGTACTATATACGCGAGGGCCAGAAGTCGGTACAAAGTGGCCAGACCTAACCTCGGGTCCCTGGGGCAGCTAGCTCTGCTCTGCACTAAACAGGGGGACAGCCGCTCTCCTTGGTACTCTGTACTGAAGGGCCAGCTCACTTCCCCAATTCCATTCCATTCACTTCTCAGGAGCTCTACTCCTAATTCCCCGTAGGGTTTATACTCATATTTCTTTAACTAAGCCAATTTAGGTATCATCATTTCAGCTTTATATTCATATAGCCCATGTTCTCAATAGTTAATACCCATTCGTAAACAAGCAACTGTTGTTCAATTACAGGCAATTATCATTTTTCTTTCTACTTTTCCAAGACTGCAATTTATATATATTCATGACATTCGTTTTTGTGTTTCTGTTCCTAGGATTCATGCCACACCCTAGGATCTATCATTCAATCTAGTTTTCCAGTCCTAGGATTCATGCCATACCCTAGGATCTATCATTCAATCTAGTTTTCCAGTCCTAGAGTTCATGCCACACCTTAGAATCTATTAATTATCTCACAAGTGCATAAATGTTGATAAATAATTAAAGGGAGCCACTCTACCCACAAAATCGGGAGTACTAGGGGCGTGATCACAAGCCCACGTGCCTCCATAACCCCTAGAGCCGCAACGGAACAGGGTCCTAACACAAGGATCAAACACAAGAACTACTCAGAACAGGATACAAATACTGTAAACAGGTAGAGGAACTAATTCTGAGAAGAACGAAACTTGAAACGCGGAAAACGGACTTTGAACGGACCCTAAACGGGTCAAAAATGACAAGTCTGCCAAAAATCAGACGTCTGGAACATCTTCCAGACGCCTTAAACGATGGTTCAGGTCATACCTTCTCTCTGCGCGGTTCTTCAGACTTCCAGAATCCCGCTGAACCGTCTGGACTTAGTTGCAGACGTCCGACTGTCACTCCGGATGTCTAGAGACCCTCTCCACTGTCTGGTGCTGTGCCCAGACGTCTGATCTGTGTGGGAGGGCGTGCCCTTGCGCCTTCCCGAATGAAACCTGCACGCGTACGCGACCGTCCTCAACACGAAATGAGGCAGAACCCTTCGGCGAAACGGCTGCATGGCCGTACACGCGAAAGAAGAAGGAATGGAAAATATCGTACCTTTCAGACGTCTGGACCTTCCTCCAGACATCTCTCGCGTCGTCTGGACGTGGGTCCAGACGTCTGATTCTGGAAAATTTTCCCAGAATCAGGACCTCCTCGCCCTCCTCCTACTGCGCATGGCCGTGCTGCGCCGCGCTTGCCTGCTGCTTGAGCTGCAGCAGCACCTCCCTAGCGACATGCTCCCGCTGCGCGCTCGCCAGCCGGCCTTGGCTGCTCCGGCGAGCTCGCACCCTTGCGCTCTAACTCCCTCCCTCTCACTGCAAGCCCTCCTCCCCGCGCGTACACAGCAGTAGCTGCTGCCCTCACTCGCTCACTCTCACGCTAACAGGAAGAAGAAGAAGGCGGTGGAGTGAGGGTAAGGGAGAGGAGAGGGGGAGTATTTGAAGGCACCGTGGGGAGAGAGAGAGAAAGAAGGCTACATCTGCAGGATGGGGAGGAGAGAAAGAGAAGAAAAGAGGGTGGCGGTTCAGTCTGCGCGCGCATGCGCACAAACGCAAAATCATACACCGAGAAAATTAATTTCCAGACGTTTGGGAAGGCTTCCAAATGTCTGGACAAACTCCCAGACGTCTTAAAAGATGTTCGATGCCAGGGTCATAACAATATAACAAACTCAAAGGAAGTTTCATCCCCGAAACTTGCGCTAACTAGTGTGCGGAAAAGAACGATATATGCAGAACAAACTCAAAGAGGACCGAAGTTGGTCTGAAAAGACGTACCCTCAAAAAGCTCCGGGTACCGCTCCCACATCGCCACCTCAGGCTCCCAGGTAGCCTCCTCGTACCGCTGGCTCCTCCACAAAACCTTCACCAGGGGTACTTGCTTCCGTCTCAGACTGCAGACGGCTCTGTCGAGAATCTGCACTGGCCGCTCGGGGTAGGTCAGGTCGTCACCCACCTCGACGCTCTCGTGACTCAGGACATGACTGGGATCGGCGACGTACTTTCTGAGGTTGGACACGTGGAACACGTCGTGCACACCAGAAAGCTGGGGGGAAGGGCAAGCCTGTAAGCAACGGGTCCAACCCGCTTCGGGACCTCAAAGGGTCTCACGAACCTCGGCGCGAGCTTCCCTCTCACCCCAAACTGCTGCAGGCCCTTCATGGGCGAAACACGAAGGAAGACGTGGTCCCCAACCTTAAATTGCACCTCTCTGCATTTCCGATCTGCATAGCTCTTCTGTCTGCTCCTGACAGTGCGGAGTCTCCTGTGAATCTGCTCGACTACCTCCTGACTCTGCCGGATCAGCCTGGGGCCAACCTCCCACTTGGTCCCCAACTCAACCCAACTCAAGGGTACTGTACACCTTCGTCCGTACAGAGCCTCGTAGGGTGCCATGACGATGCTCGAGTGATAACTGTTATTGTATGCAAACTCCGCCAGGGGCAAGTGCTCCTCACAAGAGCCCTTCCAATCCAGTATGCAAGCACGTAAGTGGTCCTCAAGTATCTGTATCGTGCGCTCAGACTGTCCGTCCGTCTGGGGGTGGTATGCTGTTCTGAACCTCAACAGCTTTCCTAGGGCCTGCTAAAACTCAGCCCAAAACTGGGACGTAAAGCGGGTATCCCGGTAGGATACGATCTCCTGCGGAACTCCGTGTAGACGTACCACGTCACAAATATACCTCTATTCCAACTGTGCTGGTCCCAAGGTGACTCGAATCGGCAAGAAATGCATCGTCTTCGTCAATTTGTCAACGATTACCCAGTCTGCATCGTGTCCTCGCTGGGTAACAAGTAAGCCCACCACCAAGTCCATGGTGATGCTCTCCCACTTCCACTCTAGCACTGGAAGTGGCTGTAGCAGCCCTGCAGGCCTCTGATGCTCGGCTTTCACCTGCTGGCATACTAAACACTGCTGCACGAATTCACCCACATCCCGCTTCATTCCCCTCCACCAAAAGTCACGTCTCAAATCATGGTACATCTTTGTGTTTCCAAGATGGATGGTGAATCTGGAACCGTGTGCCTTAGTCAGGAGCTTTCTCAACAGCTCCTCGTCTCTGGGAACGCACAAACGTCCCCTCATGCGCAGCACCTGGTCGTTTAAAGAGAAGTCCCCAGGGTCTCCTGACAGTACTCTGTCACGCAAGGAATGTAAGTACGGGTCGGCCATCTGCCCTGTGATGATGCGATCTATCAGCTCTGGCCTCATTTGTCGCGTTATAGTCACTGACCCACAGTGCCCTCGTAACTCTAGGGGTCGCCAACTGCCCATCTCCTCCAAGAGGCTCCAACTCTGCACCTGTAAACTGGCCAAGTGTGCAGGCGCCTTCCGACTAAAGGCGTCAGCCACCACATTGGCCTTTCCCGGGTGGTAAGGAAATGCTGTAGTCATAGTCCTTCAGGAGCTCCAACCAACGTCTCTGTCTCATGTTGAGCTCCTTCTGATCAAACAGGTATCTGAGGCTCTTGTGATCTGTGAAAATCTCAAAGGTCTCACCGTACAAGTAGTACCTCCAGGTCTTCAGCTCGAAGACGACAGCTGCCAGCTCCAGGTCGTGGGTAGGGTAGCTGTGCTCATGGGGCTTCAGTTGTTACGAAGTGTAAGCGACAACGTGACCCCTCTGCATGAGCACACCCCCTAACCCCAGCAAAGAGGCATTCGTGTACACAACGAACCCGCCACTACTCTCTGGGATGGTAAGCACGGGAGCCGAAGTCAGCCTCTCCTTCAGCTCCCGAAAACACGCCTCACAGGCGTCTGTCCAAGTAAAGGGCACGTCCTTCCGGGTCAGCTGTGTCATAGGACGTGCAATCTGTGAAAATCCCCTGATAAACCGCCTGTAGTAGCCTGCCAGTCCCAAGAAATTGTAAATCTCAGTGATCGTACGCGGTCTCTCCCACCTGAGCACTGCCTCGACCTTGGCTGGGTCCACAGCCAAGCCATCCTCGGAGATCACATGACCTAAGAAGATCACCTCCCTCAACTAGAACTCGCACTTTCTGTATTTGGCGTACAGCCTACGTCGTCTCAGTGTGTCCAAAACCATCCGCAAGTGCTTTCCATGCTGTGTCTGATTTCGAGAATAGATGAGCACATCATCAATGAATACCACCACTAACTGGTCCAAGTACGGTCTAAACATCCGGTTCATCAAGTCCATGAAGGCAGCAGGGGCATTGGTCAGCCCAAACGGCATGACTAGAAACTTGTAGTGTCCGTACCGGGTGTGGAAAGCTGTCTTGGAGACGTCTGCCTCCTTGATCCTCAACTGGTGGTATCCAGACCTTAAGTCGATCTTGGAGAATACCGTGGTACCTCGCAGCTGGTCAAACAAGTCATCAATCCTCGGCAGCGGATATCTGTTCTTGATGGTGGTCCTATTCAGCTGTCGGTAGTCCACACAAAGGCGTAGGGTACCATCCTTCTTCTTTACAAACAGTACCGGGGCTCCCCAGGGAGACGCGTTGGGCCTCACAAAGCTGTTCTCCAAAAGATCCTGCAACTGAGACTTGAGCTCTCGCAGCTCAAGTGGTGCCATCCTGTACGGTGCTGTGGAGATGGGGCTGGTCCCCGGTACCAGTGAGATCTCAAACGTGATCTCACGCTCAGGCGGTAATCCTGGCAACTCGTCTGGGAACACGTCGGGGTACTCTCTGACCACCGGAATACTCTGGAAGTCTGCCATAGGGCTGGGCTCAGCCACCACACAAGCTAGGAAGCCTTAACACCCCTAGCTCAAAAGTCTCGTCGCCCGAAGTGCAGAAATGCACTTGAAGCCTCCGTCCACTGGATGCCTGTGGAACTCGAAAGAAGGCAACTCCGGTATGGAGAAGACGATCTTTCTCTCAAAGCAGTCCACCAAGGCGTGGTAAGCGGACAGCTAGTCCATCCCCAGAATTACGCTAAAGTCCTCCATCTGTATCATAATCAGATCAGCAGGAAGGTTGTGTCCCCCAACACTGACCTCGCAACCCGTGTATACCTCCTCAGCTACAAACAGCTGACCACTTGGACCTCTGATCGCGAACGGATCCTCTAACAGTATACAGTCCTGCCCCAAACTAACCGCGAAACTGGCAGCGACAAACGAGTGCGTAGCGCTGGAATCGAAAAGCATGAAAACGAGTCTGTCAGAAACTGAAATCATACCTGTCACCACTGATCCCGAAGCTCTGGCATCCCTGTGTGTTAGGGCGTTGATAATCCCCTCAGCCCTAGGTGCGGACGAAGCAGCCACACTCTGCGTCGGACGGGTAGCTGCTGGCCGGTACCCTCCCCGTGATTGCTGTCCTCCTCCTCGCGCCTCGAAACAGCAGCCTCCTGCTCGCCCTCCAGTGTTCAGCGCAGGAAGCATCTGCTGACCTCCTGCCCTAGACGGGTAGTCCCTCCTGATGTGGCCCGGCTGGCCACACTGGTAGAGAAGGGGACTCGACTCTCGCCCTCAGTGGGTCCCTGCTGTCGGCTGGGCGGGGGTCCGGTGCTAGCAGCTGGCCCCTATCGAGGGTCCCCAAAGGCCATTGATGGCCTTGCAAAACGTGACGGCTCTCCTGTGGGCACCACGTGTCTCCTCCCTCGTCTGCCCTATGAGAAGTCTGGCTGATAGGGCCTCTTTCGCCCGCTGTCAGTATCTCGCACCGATGGGTTGGTCTCTTCGTATGTCATAGCTGCCTCCACCACCCTCGACAACGTAGGTAGCTTCAGGGGTTTGACATACCCCCGAATCGTAGGCCGGAGCCTCTCGGTGAACCTCCAAAGGCGCTCCTCCTTAGTGGCCATTGCTGTCGCTGCGAAGCGAGACAGCTCTAGAAAATGCGTGCGGTACGCGCTCACGGTCATCGTCCCCTGGCAAAGAGTGTGGAACTCCCACCTGCTCTGGTCCTGCCATGTCTGGGGAAAGTACTGCTCGCAGAAGAGGGTGACGAACTGGTCCCAAGTCGGCTTGTCCGTCTCCTGTCCCCTGACCACCCTCCACCACCTGTGTGCCGCACTCTCCAGTTGGTACGTGGCAAAGGCCACGCGGCACTCCACCGGGGGGCGAAGGGTGTTAAAAACCTTCTTGATCTGCTCGAGCTAGTCCTCCGCCTCGGTCGAGTTGTCATCCCCCTTGAAAGAGGGGGGCTTCAGCTTTCGGAACTGTTCGAAAAGCTCAAAGTGGCGCTGAAGTGGAGATGCTAGTGCACATCCAGGTAAAGAAGCCTCGTACTTGGAAGTGCCGGAGGAAGGTGGGGGCTGTGGCGGCCCATCCCCTCCCCCGCGTCCAGCTCCATGTCCGTCGCGTGGTCCCACAAAGGACTCCCCCTCTGCAGCCCCAGGGAGAGGCACTCGTGGCGGCGGGTGGAGCTCCTCTCGCACGATGTCTCGTATCAGCTGGGTGAGGTCCTGGGCCTGAATGCCCGGGAGCAGTGGCTGGTCCACTGAGGCGTCGACCTCAACGCGCCCGCCCTTCCGACCTCGTCCTCGGCCGCGCCCGCGGCCCACCTCGCTACCTCCTCGTCGAGGCATCTCCTGTACGGAGACGCGAATACAGAACAGAAAAAGACGTCAATATGAATCGCTATCAAGCGGAGAAGTCTAAGAACAGATGCCAAAAGATACGTTGTGGTGGCTACTCTAGTTACAGGCACGTGAATTGGTTATTTTCCAGTTAATTGGTTTACTTCTCGGGACGACCTTGCTCTGATACCATCTTGTTACGACCCGATTCCTGAATCCCTACGAGACACGAGAATTAGACCGACTTGACTGATCCCAAGACCCAGTCATCTAACTAGAAAATAACCAAAAGAGCAGTAAAATAAACCACATTCATCATGCATATAACTAGCAGTAACAAAATACAGTAACAAAATACAGCAGTAAAGAAAAGAACTACTAATGTACACACTACCACAATAGTAGAAAAATAAATAGGTACATAAACATGATGCTTACAATAAAAGAGTACAGTGGTAACAGAAATATACTCACTACACAAAAGAAATGTTATAGTAGGTACTACAAAAGTAAGACTACTGGGCTCTACTAGGCCCAACACCCTCTGCAGCCACTGGCTCTGGCTGCTCAACACCTGGTCCTGAAAAGGTGACAAAGGTGACACGTCAGCGAAATGCTGAGTAGAGTGGCAACCAAAAGCTAAGAAAACAGTAAGGTGGACAGTAGCTGTTATTTTTAATCTCTTTCTTTATTCTTCCATTTACTCATTCTTGTATTAATCCTCGGATCTTTCTCTTGATCTCGAATGTTCCTTGTGGGAACGATCTTGATTGCAGTCTTTTCCGAAAAGTAGAAGTAGCACGTGGTGCTCTCCTGGCCAGGAGAGTCCCCCGTGGTGGTCCTACCCTCAGTCAACCACTCCTACCCTCAGTCAACCACCCCAAGGTCACTGACAGACATAATGGTGACTACGGCATGTGCGACAAATGCACGGGTAGCTACCCCACACTGGCACGCAGTCAGTAGTTTCCGTTAACGGGTGCGCCCCAAAGCACAACACGGAACCAGTATAGGGCAGAGCCCTCTCAGTAACAGGGTTCCAGCCCCTCCACAGTAACCAAACAGGAGTCTTGCCCCTTCACAATCTGCGCATCCTCGCCTGACTACCTTGGTTTGCCCAGTGGGCCTAACAAGTCGGTGTAAGAAGGCTAGCAGAACCCCGGGGCCCGTAGGGTGGCTAGTGCTCTCCCTACACTAGTAGCTCTCCCCGGTACTGTGTACGCGAGGGCCAAAAGTCGGTACAAAGTGGCCAGACCTAACCCCGGGTCCCTGGGGCGGCTAACTCGGCTCTGCACTAAACAAGGGGACAGTTGCTCTCCTTGGTACTCTGTACTGAAGGGCCAACTCACTTCCCCAATTCCATTCCATTCACTTCTCAGGAGCTTTACTCCGAATTCCTCGTAGGGTTCATGCTCATATTTCTTTGACTAAGCCAATTTAGGTTTCATCATTTTAGCTTTGTATTAATATAGCCCATGTTCTTAACAGTTAATACCCATTCATAAACAAGCAACTGTTGTCCAATTACAGGCAATTATCATTTTTCTTTCTACTTTTCCAAGACTGCAATTTATATATATTCACGACATTCGTTTTGGTGTTTCTGTTCCTAGGATTCATGCCACACCCTAGGATCTATCATTCAATCTAGTTTTCCAGTCCTAGGATTCATGCCATACCCTAGAATCTATCATTCAATCTAGTTTTCCAATCCTAGGATTCATGCCATACCCTAGGATCTATCATTCAATGTAGTTTTCCAGTCCTAGGGTTCATGCCACACCTTAGAATCTATTAATTATCTCACAAGTGCATAAATGTTGATAAATAATTAAAGGGAGCCACTCTACCCGCAAAATCGGGAGTACTGGGGGCGTGATTGGCAAGCCTGCGCGCCTCCGTAACCCCTAGAGCTGCAACGGAACAGGGTCCTAACATAAGGATCAAACACAAGAATTACTCAGAATAGGATACAAATACTGTAAACAGGTAGAGGAACTAATTCTGAGAAGAACGAAACTTGAAATGTGGAAAACAGACTTCGAACGGACCCTAAACGGGTCAAAAACGACAAGTCTTTCCAAAATCAGACGTCTGCAACATCTTCCAGACGTCTTAAACGATGGTTCAGGTCATACCTTCTCCCTGCGTGGTTCTTTAGACGTCCAGAATCCCGCTGAACCGTCGGGACTTAGTTCCAGACGTACGACTGTCACTCCGGACGTTTGGAGATCCTCTCCGCCATCTGGTGCTGTGCCCAGACGTCCGATCTGTGTGGGAGGATGTGCCCTTGCGCCTTCCCGAACGAAATCTGCACGCATACGCAACCGTCCTCAACACGAAATGAGGCAGAACCCTTCGGCGGAACAGCTGCATGGTCGTACATGCAAAAGAGGAAGGAATGGAAAATATTGTACCTTTCAGACGTCTGGACCTTCCTCCAGACGTCTCCTGCGTTGTCTGGACGTGGGTCCAGACGTCTGATTCTGGGAAATTTTCCTCGAATCAGGACCTCCTTGGCCTTCTCCTGCTGCACACAGCCATGCCACACTGCGCTCGCCTGCTGCCTGTGCTGCAGCAGCACCTCCCCAGCGACATGCTCCCACTGTGCGCCCGCCGGCCGGCTCTTGCTGCTCCGGCGAGCTCGCACCCTCGCGCTCTAACTCACACCCTCTTGCTGCAACCCCTCCTCCTCGCGTGCACACGGCAGTAGCTGCTGCCCTCGCCCGCTCACTCTTACGCTAATAGGAAGAAGAAGAAAAAGAAGGCGGTGGAGTGAGGGTGAGGGAGAGGACAGGGGGAGTATTTGAAGGCGCCGTGGGGAGAGAGAGAGAAAGAAGGCTGCATCTGTAGGATGGGGAGGAGAGAAAGAGAAGAAAAGAGGGCGACGGTTCAGTCTGCGCACGCATGCGAGTAGACACGAAATCGTACGCCGAAAAAATTAATTTCTAGATGTCTGGGAAGGCTTCCAGACGTATGACCAAACGTCTGGACCAACTCCCAGACGTCTTAAAAGAAGTTTGATGCCGGGGTCATAACAACAGCTGACCACTCGGACCTCTAATCACAATGGATCCTCTAACAACACACAGTCCTATCCCAAACTGACGGCAAAACTCGCAGTATGTAAACTAATCTGTTGGAAACTGTAACCATACCTGCCACCACTGAACCTGATGCCCCGGTGTCTCTATGTGTCAGGGTGTTGATACGCCCCTCAGCTCTCGATGCAGAAGAAGCTGCCATACTCTGTGTTGGATGGGTAGCCGCTTGCCAGTGTCCTCCCCGTGATTGCTGTCCTCCCCTACATGCCTAGGAACCACGACCACTTGCTCGACCTCCAGTACTTGGTGTGGGGAGCATCTACTGCGCTCCATCCCTAGACGGGTAGTCCCTCCTGATGTGACCCGGCTGGCCACACTAGTAGCAGAGGGGAACTCGACTCCCTCCCTCGGTATGTCCCTACTGATAGCTGGCCCCTGTCGGGGGCCCCCAAAGGCCACTGAAGGCCCCGCAAAACGATATGGCTCTCCCACGGGCACTACGTGCCTCCTCTCTCGTTGGCCCTGTGAGTACTCTGGCTGGTAGGGCCTCTTTTGTCCGCTGTCGGTGTCTCGTGCGGCCGATTTTGTCTCCTCATTGTCATAGCTGCCTCCACCATTCTCGAGAAGGTGGGAAGCTTTAGGGGTTTGACATACCCCCGAATGGTAGGCCGGAGCCCCTCAGTGAACCTCCACAGGCGCTCCTCCTCAGTAGCCACAATTGTCGCAGCAAAACGTGACAGCTTTAGGAAGCGCGTGCGGTACGTGCTAACCGTCATCGTTCCCTGGCGGTGAGTGTGGAACTCCCGCCTCCTCTGGTCTTTCCAAGTCTGTGGGAAGTACTGCTCGCATAAGAAGGTCACAAACTGGTCCCACGGTGGCTCTACCCTCTCCTGGTCTATGACTTCCCTCCACCACCTGTGTGCCGCACTCTCCAGCTGGTACGTGGCAAAGGCCACGCAGTACTCCGCAGGGAGGTGAAGGGTGTCAAGCACCTTCTCAATATGCTCCAGCAAGTTCTCTGCCTCAGATAGGTCCTCATTCCCCTTGAAAGAGGGGGCTTCAGCTTCTAGAACTGTCTGAAAAGCTCGTAGTGCAGCTGCAGTGGGGGAACGGGCACACCTCCAGGTAGGGAGAGCTCGTGCTCAAAAGTGTCAGAGTGCAGTGGGGGCGGTGGAGGACCACCCCCTTCCCCCTCGCCTAGCACTGTGACGGTCTCGCGGTCCCACAGAGGACTCCCCTCCACGTCCCCAGGGAGAGGCACCCATGGAGGCAGGTGTAGCTCCTCTCGTACTATGTCTCGTATCAACTAAGCGAGGTCCTGGGCCTGAACGTCCGGGAGAAGTGGCTGGTCAACTGACACCTCGGGCCCGGCACGTCTTCCCCTCCGACCTCGTCCACGGCCGCGTTCGCGGCCCGCCTCAAGGACTCCACGTCGAGGCATCTCTTGCATGGAGACGCGGAAAATAGAACAAAAGGAAGTCAACTCTAACGGACTTCAGTAAAAGAACCTCAGAACAGTTGTTAAACGGCATACTGTGGTGGTTACTCTAGTTACATGCACGTGAATTTGTTATTCTCATGCTAGTTGGTTCATTTCTCGGGATGACCTAGCTCTGATACCATCTTGTTACGACCCGGTTCCCGAATCCCTACAGGACCCGAGACCGTCTCGACTCGACTAATCCCAAGACTCAGTCGTCCAACAAGAAATAACCAAAAAGCAGGAAAGTAAACCATATTCACTATGCTAAGTAACTAACAGTAAAAGAGTACAAGCAGTAAAGGAAGTAAAAGCTGCTAACAGTACATTTCACCACCACAACAGTAAAGCGGAAACAAATTACAGAAACGTAAATGGTAGCAAGAGTCTAAACTCACTAACAAAAGAAAGTACAACAGTAGGAAGACTACTGTTGGGCTCGACTGGGCCCAGTACCCTCTGCAGTCGGTGTCTCGGGCTGCTCAACTCCTGAACTTGTAAAGGGGTATGAGCAAAACAGAGTTAGCAAACGCTGAGTAGAGTGGTAACCAACTAACTAAAGTAGTAAAAGCTAACAGGTGATTTATCTTTTCCAGTTATTTTATTTTACAAGTTATTCCTTGTCACCCATTGGTTTACTTTTCAGATCTCTTTCTTGATCTCGAATGTTCCTCGTGGGAACGATCTTGATTGCAGTCTTTTCCGAAGAGTAGAAGGCACACGTGGTGCTCTCCTGACCGGGAGAGTCCCCCATGGTGATCCTACACCCAATCAACCACCCCGAGGTCACGGACAGACGTAGCGGTGACTACGGCACGCGTGATAAGCGCACTGGAAGCTACCCCACACTGACACGTGGTCAGTCATTTCCGCTAGCAGGTATGCCTAAAGTACAGCATGGAACAGTATAGGGCTTAGCCCTCTCAGTAACATGGGGTCTAGCCCCTCGGAACCAAATAAGGGTCTCGTCCCTCCATAGTCCGCGCACCCTCGTCTGACTACCTTGGTTTGCCCAGTGGGCCTATCAAGTCAATGTAGGGTGGCTAGCTGAACCTCGGGCCCCATGGGTGGCTAGCTCTCCCTTACACTAGTAGCTCTCCCTGGTACAGTGTGCGCGAGGGCCAAAGAAGTCGGTGTCTAGTGGCCAATCCTAACCCTAGGTCCCAACCCAAGGGCGGCTAGCTTCGCTCTACACTAGACCGAGGACAGTCGCTCTCCTTGCTACCACGTACTCAAGGGCCAGCACACTTCCCACTCACATTTCCAGATTCATTCCATTGATCCACAAGAGCTTTACTCCTAATTCCCCATAGGGTTCATGCTCGTATCCCCCATGTTATTCCATACCAGGTTTCCTCATTCACATTTCCATTCTTAGATTTTACACATGCAGCTCATATTTCTACAATTTGCATATACAATAAGAAATGTCATAGGTATCTGTCTAACTAGCACAGGAATTTCATGTTTCAGAGGCAGCTCTTACTTATTAACAGGCAGCTATCAATAATTCTATTCATTTATTTAAGACTGTAATCTCAAACACGCATACAAACAGTACAAGTACTTCTCGTCCTAGGATTCATGCTACATCCTAGGTTTCTAGTTATCCAGTTTCACATATGCATTCATGTTTTATAATTTGGAACAAGGGAAACCACTCTACCAGACAATCTAGGAATACTGGGGGCTCGAACAGCAGGTTCACGTGCCTCAGCAAGTCTCGAACCCGCAACCGATCGAAGTCCTATACCAAGGAACATACCACAATGGAACATTCATAACAGCATAAAAGGCCTTCTAACAAGTAGAGGAACTCACAAGGAAAACACTGATATCTTGTTGGCGTAAAACGGACCTCAAACGGACCCTAAATGGGTCAAAAACGGGGCTACAGACCTAAATCAGACGTCTGGCACAAGGTCCAGACATCTTAAAAGTAACTAGAGTCTTACCTCAGGTTCTGCGTCGACCTCAGACATCCAGAACCTCTTCCTGACCGTCGGGACCCATCTCCAGGCGTCTGACATCTCCTCTGGATATCTGGGAGTGCTTCCGATCGTTTGGTATATTGTCCAGACATCCGAAACACGTGGGAGGGCGTGCCCCGTGCCTTCCCGAAGCTATCTCTGCAAGCGACAAGCAAATCAACCACTTTTAGCCATGCAGATCGAGGCTGCGGTGCGGCTTGCATGGTCGTACCGCAAGAGGAACATACCTTCGCGCAACACTGCTTTTAGACATCCGGTATCGTCACCAGACGTCCAATATGTCATCTAGATGGCACGCTAGACATTTGATTTTGGGAAAATCCCAGAACCACTTCCTGCTCCTCCTCGCCACGCGCAGCCATGGCCTCGCCTCCTCGCCTGCAGCTCCGGCTGCAGCAAGTGTCGAGGATGGCTTCCTTGACGTACTCCTCCTCTCGCACGCGTCGCTCCAGCCGTGCGCCCTCCAGTGAGCTCCCACGAGCTCGCGAGCTCAACCTCTTCCTCTTCTCCTCACGCTGCCTCTCCTCCTCGTCGCTCGCTCTCACGCTCTCTCTCGCACTCGCTCCTCTCGCTGCAGTGGAGAGGAAGGAGGGAAGGTGGCTGTGGTGGAGTGGGGAAGAAAGGAAGGGAGGAAGAGGGGTGTTATAAGGGTGCGCTAGGGTTCTGCGAGGGAGAAGAAAAAGAGAGAGAAGAGGGACAAGGTAGTTTGCGCGCAGCCAGCACGCAGACACGAAGCTACGTACAACTTTTTCAATTTCCAGATGTCTTGAAGTGTGTCCAAACGTCCGGCCAGACATTTGACTGACCGTCCAGACGTCTTAAGGGGCTCAGAACAGAACGGGTCTTTACATCCAGTGATCATTTCCAAGGTTGCTTGAATATCTGCCTAGCATTATAACAATGTATATTAGGTCTGACCGCGTGCAAACTTGGGCATACGTCAAATTTCCCACTACCTATGCATGGGGAACATTATCCGTCTCTTTAGCTTCAAACTCATTCTTGGGGCATTGGTTAACAGAGAAATTATCTCCCTTAGCCACTAGAATATCTCTTGGTTTGCAATTCTCCATGCCAAATCTTCTTAGAATGGTATCAAGGTATCTCCTTTGTGATAATCCAAGGATACCCCAAGAACAATCTCGGTGTATTCGGATTCCTAATACAAAAGAGGCTTCACCTTCTTTCATTTCAAAATTACCTGAGAGAAATGTCTTGGTTTCTTGAAGCAAACCATTGTCATTACAGGTAAAAAGGATGTCATCTACATATAAAACCAAGAAAATATTTTTTCCCTACAAAATTTGTGGTATACACAATCATCAATCGGATTTGTCTCAAAACCAAATGAGACAATTATTTGATGAAATTTGTAATACCATTGCCTTGAAGCTTTTTTTAGTCCATAAATGATTTTCTTTAATTTGCAAACCATTTTCTTTGCATCTCCTAATGAAAAGTTCTTTGGTTGCACCATGTAAATTGTTTCATTAGTGTTTCTATTAAGAAACGCTGTCTTTACATCCATTTGATGTAGCTCTAAATCAAATTGAGCTACTAAAGCCGTTATGGTTCTAAATGAATCCTTAGATGAAATTGGCAAAAATGTTTCTTTATAGTCTATGCCTTTCTTTTGAGTAAATCCCTTAGCAATAAGACGAGTCTTATATTTGTGTACATTGCCTTGTGAATCCTGTTTGGTTTTAAATATCTATTTATAACCAATGAGCTTCACACCTTCAGGCAATGGGACAGCATCCCAAACCGCATTGTCACTCATGGATTTCATCTCTTCATTCATGCATTGATCCAGTCCTGAGGTGGGAACTTCTCATGGCATGAGTGACTGAAATGGGATCCATATCCATTTGGTTTGCCTCTAGTTCCTGAAGAAATACAACGTAATCACTAGATATTGCATTTCTCCTTTCTCTACTAGATCTCCTAATGGATGCAAGATCTTTAATATTTTGAGGTTATTCGACTTGATTAATGGGAAGATTATCAACATTATTTTCTTCCCCTGATATTGTTGGAATAACGTTTGGAATAAGAACTTGACCATGTTCAATGATTTCCTTATGAACAGGATCTGGTTCTTCAAATGTAATGTGGCGACTATCATCCCCCAAACCAACATCCTCAAAGAAGTGGGCATTCCTGGTCTCAAAAAATGAGCGAGTCGTTAGGTCATAAAACGTATAACCCTTCGACCTCTTAGATTACCCTACAAAATAGCAGGTGATAGTCTTAGAGTTCTGTTTCCTTTCAGCAGTCCTGTATGGCCTACCCTCAGTTGAACACCCCCAAATATGAAAATGTTTCAGACTAGGTACCTTATTAGTTCATATTTCATATGGGGTTCTAGGCACTGCTTTAGTTGGTACTCGATTGAGAACAAATACAGCTGTTTTGAGTGCTTCTCCCCATAGAGACTCAGGTAAAGAAGAACGACTAATCATACTCCGTATCATATCCGTAACGATCCTGTTGTGGCGTTCATCAACACCATTCATGCTTGGTGTCCTAGCCATGGTGTACTGAGGCATTATGCTACACTCATCTAGAAAAGAAGCAAATGGTCTTAGACGTTGTTCTCCTGATACATCATATCTGCCGTAGTACTCACCACCACGATCAAATCTGACGGCCTTAATCCTTTTCCCATGTTGGTTTTCCACCTCGGCCTTATAGGACTTGAATGCATCTAAAGACAGTGACTTTTAGTGAAGAAAGAAATAAAAACTCGTATCTAGAGTAGTCATCTATGAACATAATAAAATATTGTTGCCTATTCCAGGAAGTCGTAGGGAATGGACCATAGATATCCATATGTATTAGTTCCAAGATATCTGTAGCTCTAGTGGCACCTGTATCTCTTTTGTTTGTTCTTTTTCCCTTTAAACAGTCTACACAAACATCCAAATCCGTGTAATCAAAAGAATTAAGAATTCCATTCAAAATAAGCCTATCCATTCTCTGTTTAGAGATATGGCCTAAACGCTTATGCCATGGTAAAGCGAAATTCTCCTGAGTTATTTTACGCTTTATACCACTTAAAGTTGCATTGAAGGTTTCTAAATTTGAGTTAAAAGTACGTAGCATATATAATTTATTACTAATATACAAAGAACCAGAACCAACTAAATTTGAATTAAGAAACAATTAAAATTGTTTATCTCTAAATGAACAAGAATAGCCAAATTTGTCCAATAGATAAAAAGAAATTAAATTCTATTTAAATGACGAAACAGTGAACATTTCTTTCAAATCTAATTAGTGACCGGTAGTTAGTGACGGCCTGAAATCTGCAATGGCTTCTACCTTTACCTTCTTGTCGTCGCCCACATAGATGTATTTTTTACCATCACTTGGCATTTGACAGCTTAGGCAACCTTGCACAGACGCACTGATGTGAATAGTAGTTCCCGAATCTATCCACCAAATGTCAAAGGGTACAGAAGCATAATTAACTTCTGAACAAACCAAAGAGAGTAATGTACCCTTCTTTTCACGCCAAGCATGATACTTGGTACAATCCTTCTTCACGTGCCCTTCTCTCTTGCAGAAGAAGCAGGATGCCTTAGGCTTCTTTTGACTCCCTTTGGAGGAGGTTGAACTGGTAGCAGTTGTATCCTTAGCCCGCTTCCTTTTGAGCCCAGAAACCAGATGAGTACTGATGTTTCCTTTTTGGGGATCATCAGTTTGATTTAGTTTATTACTCGAAATTTTTGAAATGTTCCGAGGTCAAACTCAGGGAGCAAATTCGATTTTTAGAAGCATAAAAATCACAATTCACAATAATGTACTATTTTACAAAAAAACTAGAAAGAGGAAATAAAATTTTTCTTCTCTTTTCTTTTCTTCTCTCTTTCTTCTTTGTTCTTCTCTCTCTTCTTCTCTCTGTCTTCAGACGTCTAATTCAAGGAATCAGACACCTTAAATGGCGTTTGCTACAGTGCACGCCTTCTTTTTCTTCTTCCTTTCATTGGCTGCAACTGCTCTGCTTCTTCTTCTCCCTGGCTTTTTCTTCTTCTCTTCTTCTTTTATCTTTGGCTCTGCTTCTGCTCCTTCCTCTGCCTTCTTCCTCTTCAGCTCCTATTGCGGCTAAGTCCTCAGCCTCTTTCTCTTCTTCAGCTGGCCTCTTCTCCTCTTCCTCTTCTTCTTCTTCAGCTCCTTCTGCCTTTTATGCTGTGCCTCTTCTTCTTCTCTTCCTCTTCTTCTGCTTCAGCTCCTACTCCTTCTTCTTCCCTGCACAGGCATTGTTATGCAAAACCTACCCCTACCCTCCCCACGTTTCTCTCTCTCTATTTCTCTCTCTAGGTCACAGCTCTCCCAGAGCCAGCCGGGTTATCGGGTCGAGTATATGCGCCTGGGACCAGGCCCACCGACGTGCGGTGGTGGGCGAGGTGTGCTAGGTTTAGGTAAACAGGTTGGGTGCTAGATCCATGGGGGCAGGTTGCGGACGAGGCGTGAGGGTTAGGGACCTCACCCCTGTGTTACTTAAGGCGATTAGAAGAAAGTACAAAAATAACTTATATTACATTGGCAGCTCGAAACTTACCGAGGTGGGACTAAACGTCTTACCTTCCTGTCGCACGCCTGGCAGCAGGTAGCGCGAGCAATTGCAGTGGCAGCTAAAGCCTTCGAGTCCAATTAGCAGCCTGGAGCTGTGCGCGGACGTATTCCGTGCCACCTGGGACTGCTAATCTGGAGCGGGGGAACTTGAAGCAAGCTCACGAGCAAGCTTTGCACTATCGTCAATGGCGGCGACCCTCCAAACCTGAAATCACGCAAATAGCCTCATGGCCACGTCAGAATGCTCAGGAGGCTTCGCCGAAGCACGATGAGTGTACTACGGGGGTCGACGTGGCTCAGAATAGCCTAGGCATGCGTGCCTAGGTCGGTCTAAGTCTGTGTGAGTGGGTTTGTTCGGGGGAAGTTTAGGGAGGTTATGGTGGTCGATGGATGAGCGGAAGGTGATCAGTGGACTGTGGCGGAGGTGGTGAGGTATCTGGCGAGATGTGTGGAGGCCTGGAGTGGTGGAGGCACCTCGTCGGTGGGTGGCCGGAGATGGAGAAGATGGCGGTGGTTGGTGGCTGTGAGGGGTCGAAAGTTGAAATTGAAAGAGGGAAATGAAGAGGGGAGTAAAGGTAACTTATTTGGCAGGTTAGGAGTGAACGGGGGAGGCGGAGATGGCGAGCGGCTGGTACTGCCGTCGCCGAAGACGAAGGTGCCCAGGGGGAAGGGACGACGACGAGGAAGAGGGGTTGGAGGGCGCCTGCTGGTACTACACAGTGCGGCGGAGAACGACTGAGGTAGCTTTGTCACTGGTACTGTGGCAGAGCGATGAGAGGAGAGAGGGAGAGTCGCCGAAAGCTCTGGGTGGATGGCTGGAGTTGGGAGGAGATGAATTGGAGTGGGATCTCAGGCCAAAATGAGCTTGAAGGATGCGACGAAGTGTGCCGCTCCTTAAATAGGTAAAAGCCAGTCGAGAGGCACACGAGAGCAGCAAGAAAATCCTGTCGGAGGTATGGCAGATCGGAGACCCATACCTCTCGCGTGTTCTCACGAGAGGTATGGCGGGCTTCAGGGCATGGGGGCGGCCCATGCGGTAGGGGGCTCCGCAGGGAGCTCCCCTTTCAAATCTAGGGTCGGCTCCCCATGTAGACACGGCGCCATCCTCCGCGCAAAGTCGCCAGAGGCATGGCCTTCTGTTGTGGGTGGCAGAGGGACCAGAGTGAAGAAGAAGATGAGAAAGCTGAGGGGGTAATCGCAAGGGTTCCAAAAAGTTAAGGGTCAGAAAGTAATTTTTGAGAACCAAATTGCAAAGTGGGTCAAGACGACCTTCCCTTAAATCCAAATTTTGGTATAAACCTAATTTGGACCTAAAGAATCCAATTTTGAAGTTGGATTTTAGGTTTGACCACGTTTGACTGGACATTTTTCATAAAAATCCAAATTAGGTCAAAAATTGGGTATGGACCTCAATATAGGTCAAAATAGGTTCCAAAGGCTAAATTGATGGTTCTAAACCCTAGGGGATATTTTTTAATGAATTTTAGAGGATTTAATTGATTTTTATCTTACTTGAAACTTAGTGAATTAAAGTGGGTTTGTTTTAGGGTTGTAGAAAGTCATTTAATTCCTAGATTTTTCCATAACACTTTTCAGACCAAACCATCCCACTTTTTCTCTTATTAAGTCCACTTGACCTATGTCTAGATCCTTAGAAATCTTGTGGATGCACTGCAATGGTAAAATTGTAGTTTTACTCCTTTGTGTCATGTTTTCTTCTCAAATTAACAATTCCTGAATTAGGCCTTCCCTTAGGTTATGTAGGAGCTTTTGTTCACTTTATTAGGTTAAACTGTGCTAGTTAGGGTTCATGATGAGGTTCTCATCATACCCCCATACCTAGTTTTTGCTAGTCCCTTAGCAAAATTTTACGATTTTAACCTTTGTTCTAGACCATGAGTTCCTTTCACTAATTTTGATAAGTGCTTTTTCTTCTCTTGTCTCTTTGATTAGGTCAGAATACCAACCATGGGCCTAAAGGTACTCTAGTACCAACCAAGATCCAAACCTGTCTAGCTTTAGCCTCGGTCTTTAGCAAAGGTTTTTAAGGCCCGCAGGAACTACCCTAACGTTTATTGGACCCCACGGTAAAAGCACCCGTGCTTGATACATTTTTAGCCTTGGTTCAGTTTGCAGTGTGTTTTGCAAGAGAGAGACAGAGGGTTTATTTGTTTGGAGAGTTTTCTCTATCTTTTCTTTTTAATTTTAGCTTAGGATTGGCTTCACAACACGGTCTGTATCGGATTCCTCGTCCCCATCATCAATTCTCAAAGGTTCCTGGCAATCGATGCTTCGAGATAGCACCGCCCATGGTAGCCCCCAGAACCTTAATTTTCGAGATTTTGAGATAATCCCGCCCATGGTGTTTCGTGGCTGAATTCATACCTTGCCAATTGACATTTCGTAATAATGCCATCCATGTTATTTGAACCTGCAGAGTGCTTACATGCCCCCAGTAGGATATGTAAATATCCTAAGAGACAAGCACCGAGGAGACGATATGTTGTTATGCATCTTTGAGGGGAATTTCCCACCTCTCCGCGTCGGGAACTCATCCAAATCAACTTGTGTTGATCGGCCGCTCCTAATCTAGGTAACATTTTTAGAACATTAGAAACGCTTGTGCGTGATTTTGATAGTTATGCTCACTGAACCAGACTGTGTGTGAATTGGGGTGCTTAGGTTACCGAGTCCCTTAAACTAAAGTTCGGTTAACAAAGTCGAATACTCCCTAAGCCTCAGACCTAATACTTAAGCTTTTCATTTTCCTCAACCTCTTGAGGAATATCTTGATCATAATGGGTACTACGAGTCTAGCCAAAAAGGCCTAAGGTTAGCGTTCTTACTAATCTTTTTGTGTTTCTTTAGCACTTTCTCTTTACTTTTCTTTTAATGTAGTTTAGAACTTCGGTTAATTCCTTAATTTCTTACTAATGACTATCTCTTTCTTTTTTATTTTGTGCTCCTTTTTAGCATTTTGTTTTTTTCCTCCTTTTGTAAAGCTCAAAAAATTTCTTCCCTCCCAATTTTTTTGTTCTTTTTCATTTTTTTTTAATTTTTTGATGTTTTTGACATATGTGATTTTTTTTGTTGAAATTTTTCTTGTTATGAGTTTTCATTGCACTTTCATACCCCCCCATGCCTAAGATTTGCAATGTCCTCATTGTACCTTAGGTGGGTTTTTATTCAGCTTGGTTCATGCATTAGGACAGGTATTGGGTGAGTGGATGGGTCGAGGTGACTGTTGCGGATGATTTCTAATCTCAGGTATGAGTACCTGAGGTGAAGTCGGCTGTCTTAAAGGATGAACCTAAAGTGCAAAGAAATATTAGAAAAGGTTTCAGGTTTTGAAAAGAATGACGGGTTGCCTCCCGTTAAGCGCTGAGTTTTACGCCATCGGCTGGGTATGGCCTCAGGGAGAATGGAGGATAAAGGATGACTCAGCCAATTTTGTATTGGTTACGTCAATGAACGGTTTGAGTCTCTGACCGATCATGACGAAGGGTTTGGAATCGTGGCTGAGCGAACTTATTTCGACGGCTCCATTTCCAAAGATTTGCCGGACTAGATATGGTTTGACTCACTTGGATCGCAGCTTCCCAGGGAAGAATTTAAGTCGGGCGTCGAAGAGTAGGACCTTTGACCAAGGTGAAAGATCTTTCTAGAAATGTGCTTGTCATGAAAGGCTTTAACTCGCTCTTTGTAGATTCGCGAGTTTTCATATGCATCAAGGCGTAATTCATCAATCTTGCTTATCTGAAGATTTCTATGGGTTCCAGCCTTAGAAAGATCTAAGTTGCAGTTCCGTACTACCCAATAGGCTTTATGCTTCAGTTCGACGGGAAGGTGACACGCCTCAACGTACACTAGTCTAAACGGAGACATGCCCAATTGGGTCTTGTGGGTGGTTCTATAAGCTCACAAAGCTTCCGGAAGTCGAGATGACCAGTCCTTCCTGTCAGGTCGAACAGTAACCTGAAGGATTTTCTTGATCTCCTGATTTGATAGCTCTGCTAGACCATTAGTCTAGGGGTGATAAGGAGTAGAGATTCGGTGTGACACCCTGTATTTGGTCATCAGTGACTTGAACTGAGCGTTTGTGAAATGAGTCCCTCCATCAGAAATGATCGCTCGAGGAATCCCGAACTGTGAGAAGATATTCTAGTGAATGAATTTGATAACGATCTTGTGATCACTGGTTCGGGTCGGAATGGCTTCGATCCATTTGGACACGTAGTCAACAGTGAGTAAAATATACTCGAAGTCATCCGAGATAGGGAAGGGGCCCATAAAATTAATCCCCCAAATATCAAAAATCTCGCATACGAGAATCGGCTGTAAAGGCATCACATCGCGATGGCTCATGTTGCCCAAAGTTTGGCAATGGCTGCATGCCTCATAGTGATTGTATGCGTCCTTGAAGATAGTGGGCCTGTAAAAGCCACACTGGAGGATTTTCGATGCGATTTTATGCCTAGAAAAAAGGCCACCGCATGTCTGGTCATGGCAGAAAGAGAGTGTCATTGATTTCGACCTTCGGGACACATCGTTAGATAATTTGGTCAACATGTATGCGGAATAAGTATGGGCCTTCTCAAATGTAATACTTGGCATCGGAGTGCAATTTGTCTTTCTTGGCCTTCGGCCAATCAGACGGGATCTGATGTGATGCCAAATAGTTTATTATATCAGCAAATCGTGGAAGCCCTGTACCAATAGTCAAGAGGTACTCATCAGGAAAATGCTCCGTGATGGGTCCAGAAGGGTCGATGATCTCAGAAGGAAGGCGGGATAAGTGGTCAGCTACCACGTTCTGTCTTCCCGCTTTATCGCGAATCTCGAGATTAAATTCTTGTAACAACAAGATCCATCAGATTAATCGAGGTTTCACGTCCTTCTTCACAAGGAGATGCCTCACAGCCATGTGATCTGACTAGATTATAACGTGGGAGCCTAGGAGATATGATCTAAATTTTTCAAGGGAAAATACTACAGCAAGCAGCTCTTTCCCTGTAACTGTGTAGTTGCGCTGAGCCTCGTCAAGTGTCTTGCTAGCGTGGTAGATGACCACGGGTTTCCCATCAATCTTTTGCCCCAGAATCACTCCTACAGTGAAGTCAGATGCATTGCACATGATCTCAAAGGGTTGAGAACAATCAGGGGATTGTAGGATCGGGGCTTAGGTAACTCTGTCACGAAGGATCTCAAAAGCTTGAGTGCATTCCTTGGAAATTTCAAAAGGCACATCCTTGCAGAGAAGAGTGGTCAGGGCCACGCGATTTTCGAGAAATCACGGATGAATCAACGGTAAAAACTAACGTACCCCAGAAAAGATCGGATGTCCCTGATCGAGCTAGGCATAGGGAGTTTGGAAATCAAGTTAACCTTAACTCGATCCACTTGGATGCCTTTCTCAAAAATCAAATGTCCCAGGACGATCCTCTCAGGCACCATAAAGTGGCTCTTTTCCCAGGAAAGAACCAGATTTACGTTAATGCATCACCTGAGTATATGAACCAAGTGCTGAAGGCAATCGTCAAATGATGCCCCAAATACTGAGAAGTCATCCATGAAGACTTCTAGATAATCACCTACCATATCAGAGAATATGGCAAGCATGCACCGCTGAAAAGTCGCAAGTGCATTGCAAAGATCGAAAGGCATCCTTTGGAATGCGTATGTCCTGAAGGGGGAGGTGAATGTGGTCTTCTCTTGGTCTTCTGAATGAATCGCCACTTGGTTGTAACCGGAGTACCCGTCAAGAAAGCAGAAGAATCTATTTCCCGCTAGTTTTTTAAGAATCTGATCAATAAATGGTAGTGGGAAATGATCCTTCTTCGTGGAGGAATTGAGTCTTCGGTAATCTATGCAGACTCTCTACGAGTTGGCTATACGAGTAGGTATGACCTCTTCGATTTCAGTCGTAATGGTGGTGAGCCCTACCATCTTAGGCACAACCTGAATTGGGCTCACCTAGCGACTGTCGGAGATCGGGTAGAAGATCCCTGCATCTAACCACTTAATGATCTCCTTTTTCACGACCTCCTGCAGATTAGGGTTTAGACGTCTCTGCATCTCACGTAAAGGTTGTGTGCCCTCTTCGGAATAGATGTGGTGTGTGCAATAAGAGGGGCATATTCTAGTCAAATCATCGAGAGTCCAACCAATGGCTCTACGATGTTGCTGGAGAACAGTAATCAGATGGGATTCCTGATCAGGGGTGAGTCTGGAGTTTATAATCACAGGAAGTGTCTGATTGAAACCCAAAAAGACATATTTCAGATGATCGGGAAGAGGCTTGAGTTTCAAAACGGGATTATCAACAGCAGGTGGATCTGAGTGGGTGTGAGGAAAAAGGGTAGGAGTTATGGGTTTGTCGAGATCAAGTTCTGACTCCTCTAATTATAGGTTTTGCTTCTCTTGTGGTTGATTGGGGATAATTAGGTTGTCCTCAATATGCAGTTCATCAACCACAGCTGTGATATCATAAATTTGTTCTACCACTCCGTAATTAATCCCTTGTTGGGCCTTAAAGATGTCAATCTTAAGGGTTTGATTCCAAATTTTAGCTCTATTTGGCCCTCCTCACAACTTATGTTGGCCCTTGCAGTGGCCAGAAAAGGTCTCTCTAGTATAATTGGTGTATCCCTTGGATTCTCAGGTGCGTCCATGTCTAGAACTATAAAATCTACTGGGACGTAAAAGTTCTACACCCTAACAATAACATCCTCAAGAACTCCTTTAGGTGACTTAATGAATCGATCAGGTAACTGCAATGTCACCTCAGTCGGTTTTAGCTCAGATTCTTCAAGGTGGTTAAGCAGGGATGTGGGTATTAGGTTTATGGAGGCACCTAGGTCTAACAAAGCTCTATCAAATTGGGCTTCACCAATTTTACATGAAATTAGGGGACTGCCTGGGTCTTTTGCCTTGGGTGGGAGTTTACCTAGGATCACAGAGTTGGCTTGCTCTGATAGTACAATCGGACTCCCTCTCTTGGTTCGCGGCCTACGCTGAGGTGTACACACGTTTTTCAAGAATCATGTGTAAGTCGGTACGTGGCGGGTTGCATCCATCAAGGGGATGTTTATTTGGACCTGCTCAAAGGGCTTGATCAGGTCCTCCTCAGGAGCCACGGGTTTAGTTGTCCTCTTTCCCTTGGTCAAGGCCTTGGGAAATGGAACCTTTGTTTGTTCCTCTAGAATAGGTCCAGGTTTTTGATCTGGGATAGGGACATCCTGGATAACTATCCTAGGACTTGGGTCACTACCAGGCTTGGGGTGGTTTGGATAAGGTGGGTCTTGGGTTGCTTTACCACTACGGGTTGTTACAGAATTTAATCCTGCCTAGTTCTGGTTGGGGGTTGGTAAGATGGGTTGCTGCTGTTGATAACCCGCGTAGGAGGTTGATGCTTCCATCCCATCAAGTGATGGAACAGAAGGGGCCTGATAGTTCAAGTGTGCTTGGCCTGGGTTTGGGTTCATAACGCACCTTTGGGTCGGCACGTTATTAGGGCTTGGCAGAGGTTGTGAAGGAAGTGTGCCCGATTGGCAGGAACTCGCCGTCTGGGTGAGTTGGTTGCGAACCTCTGTGATCTCGTCCTTGTGCTATTTTTGGATAGCCGCATTCGATCTCTGAATGTCAGCCAATGTTTGGAGAATGATGGACATTTGGTCTTGGTTTGGCCCGGATGGATAGGTGGGGTTGGGCCGAGGCTGAGGTGGCTGATAAGGATGAGGGGCTTGTGGACAGGGCTGATAGGGTGGTCTTTGGGTCTGAGAATTTCCCGTCCACTGGAAACTGGGATGGTTTTGCCATCCAGGGTTGTAGGTGTTTGAAAATGGGTCATTCTAGATGGTGTTGAGGTCCTCGCAGGTCTGATGAGCCTCAGGAAAGTCGGAGAATGGGAGATTAGAGTTCCCCCAGCAAGAATAGAAAGGATTGGAGGTCCCTTTGGTCCTGGAGTCAGATGGGGGTGGATACGGGTCCATCCCAGGAGAAGATCGGTGGAAGATGTTTTACACAGTTTCCCTTGTGGGAGGTGGCTGTGCGAAGGAGTTTTGCGCAGAGGTGGCTCGCTGCAAATGCTGAGTCATCTCGTCCACCTTCTTCTCGATAATAGAGACCTTGTCCAACCGACTGGCCATTAGTTCCAAGTCGACGGATGCGAACAGGCCCTGCGTCTCATGTGTTCCCCTAAGATTCGTCGATGCGCGGGTATTCGTCCGGTCGAATAAACCCATGGAGTCATTGTTGATGGAGTTCTCGTACATATTCTCGAGAATCTCCTACACGGTGTCCTCATGTTGACCCATGATATTCCCTCCGCAAGTTGCATTGACGAACAATCTAATATCTTCACGGAGTCCCTGGTAAAAAGACTGGACTTGTTCCCATTTAGGAACTCCATGATGGGGGCACTTTCTCATGAGATCTAGGAATCGATCCCATGCCTCATGAAGAGGTTCTCCCGTCTGCTAGGTGAAGTGAGTAATCTGATGGCGCAAGGCGTTTGTCCGACCAACGGGAAAGAACTTCTTCAAAAACTCGAACTGAAGTTCATCCCAGGTGTTGATCGGATGGGTCTGTGTCTGATACCAATGAGTCGCCTTGACCATAAGGGAGAAAGAGAACATCTTCATGAGTAAGATATCCTGATTTTGCGCATTTGACGAGAAGTTCTGGGCCAGATGCTTGAGCTGTTTGATATGCTGGAAGGGATCTTCAGAGTTAAGCCCATAGAATTTAGGTATGGCATGAATCATGTTGGGCTTCAATTCAGAATTAGGTCCTCCAGTCGGGATTCTGACTCGAGGCTCAATTACCATCGTAGCGAGATTATAGTGATCTCGCATCATGGGACGCTGTGGTGAGTTCATGAAATTCTGGAAGAGGTCATTAAGACGCTGGAGCTGGTGTTCAAGGTTATTCTCTTCTTCAACAGGTTGAGCCATGATGGAAGAAGAAGGGTTGAGCCATGATGGAAGAAGAAGGGGAACTAGGTTCAGAATCGGAAAAAAGGTCTATGTGGAGGGGTTGTTGCACAAACAAGGGTGCCGAAGCTTGGCATCGGGGAGAGTGGATCTCTAGAGGAGGTTTCAAGGACCTCCTACCAAACATGCACTAATAGATTGGATGAGGTTAGAACATGTTGGACCCAATCAAGACACCCAAAATATGTTGGGTGACTATAGAGGTTCGGGGCGGATGATAACCCTTGATCAGAAGGTCGTCCACCTGAGAATTACCTGGGCAGCCAGAGAGGGTGAGTCCCGCGAAGACCCATACACGGTAGAGCGCTCCCACGGGTTACAGGGTTTCCCCCACCCAACCTCTCTTATCACTGAGGCTCCAGGTAGAACAGAATGGAGACCTTGACCTCTTGAGTCTACCACTTTTAATTAAGATCAAGGTGCTTAGGGTTTCACTTGAACTTTAAATCTTTTGTGTGCAAAAGTGTCCTAATTTGAAGGTTGGTTGATCCAAAGGATCAACTTCACCTCTTTGTTCCTGTAAGAGCTTCTTAGGTCCTTTCTTTTAGTGTTCAAGTAAATTAAGAGCCTAATTGCTTAGGATTTCTCTTAAATAGGTCTTTTCAAACAATGGTTTTGGCACACTTCTTTTGAAATTTTCAATTCTTTGTTTAGAAGAAGATGTGTTTCTAAAACCTTAGCTTGGAATCTTAGGTTGGCTCTAGTTGGTCCAATTAGTTGCCTCAGAAATGGGTAACTAGGGCTCAAGCAAGAAGGTTTTAGCCCTAGTTGCCTTAAGTGGATATGCAGTTAAGATATGTTGAAACTCAAAACAGGCAACTATGTGAATTACTACGTATGGAAGACAAGTAGCCCTAGATTGATTTTCTTTTTATTTTTTCCTCTTTAGAATGTAAGGGGCTTAAGAGAGGGTTGAAGATTATCTGTCCCCTGGTGTGGTTGTGCGGCTGTTTATCTTTTCTTGCCTTATTTTCCTGCACAACAAAAGAGAGATTAAGTCAATATAAAATCAAAAATTATGATTTTGAAGCTTCTAAAATGCCCATTGCTCCCTAACAACGACATCGAAAACTGATATTTCCTTTTTGGGGATCATCAATTTGATTTAATTTATTACTCAAAAGTTTTGAAATGTTCAGGTCGGACTCAGGGAGCAATTCGATTTTCAGAAGCATAAAAATCACAATTCACAATAATGTACTGTTTTACAAAAAAAAAACTAGAGAGAGGAAATAAAATTTTTCTTCTCTTTTCTTTTCTTCTCTCTTTCTTCTTTGTTCTTCTCTCTCTTCTTCTCTCTATCTTCAGATGTCTAATTCTAGGAATCAGACGCCTTAAATGGCGTTTGCTACAGTGCACACCTTCTTTTTCTTCTTCCTTTCTTTGGCTGGTGCTGCTCTGCTTCTCCGTGTCTTTTTCTTCTTCTCTTCTTCTTTTATCTTTGGCTCTGCTTCTGCTCCATCCTTGCCTTCTTCCTCTTCAGCTCCTGCTGCGGCTAAGTCCTCAGCCTCTTTCTCTTCTTCAGCTGGCCTCTTCTCCTCTTCCTCTTCTTCTTCTTCAGCTCTTTCTGCCTTCTGTGTTGTGCCTCTTCTTCTTCTCTTCCTCTTCTTTTGCTTCAGCTCCTACTCCTTCTTCTTCCTTGCACATGCATTGTTATGCAAAACCTACCCCTACCCACCCCGTGTTTCTCTCTCTCTATTTCTCTCTCTAGGTCACAACTCTCCCAGAGCCAGCCGGGTTATCGAGTCGGGTACACGCACTCGGGACTGATAAGTCAGTTTTCACTTTCGAATAATGTGATTAAGATGATCTGTTGTTTTTGTAACAAAGTGGTGGAAAATTACTTAACAAAATAATTACAATAAAAATTACCACTCACAGAAGAGTGGGTCGTGTCCACAGGGAGGCAATGATGTAATAAAATCTCGATTATTTCATTTTCTTTTAATCAATTACAAAATCCATAACCAAATCCGACATGAAATGCGATGGAAAGAAGATGCACAATAACTCAAAAATATAAGGGTGTATGTGCAATTTTTCCTCACTGAAATATTCAATAAATATATGATGATTTTATGTAATTTCCAATTCACATGTATTAGAGAAAATTTGTGTACATTTTAATCCCAAAACCAATGTTAAAACATGCGAATATCAATAACCACGCAATTATTAGAAAGCATGAGTATGCAGTCACAATTTCACCACAATAAAATAATCATAAATTAAAATTGATTTTGGTGGCAATGGCATTCAAATGTAAATTTTAATTAACATAAAAACAAGGGATTTTACCTTTCTCCTCCTTGTGCATGGGAGAGAGGTTCAATCGAGGAGTTACTCCTACAAGAGGTTGGCTGAAGTAAGGCCTTCGCGGTGGTGGCAGCATTGTGTCGTGAGATGGCCAGAGCTGGCTTGCCGGAGGAGAGGAGTGGCGGCGGTGGAGAAGCCTGCTACTAGCCGCGCTTGCTGGTGAAGGCGCGCGCAGGTGCAGAGGGCGCTGCAGGCGCGTGGAGGTGCGGGCGCTGGGCACTCTGTAGAGCACGTAGGCGCGTGCGAGCGTGGTGGTGGTGCCAGTTGCAGGTGCTGCGCGGGGTGATGATGCGGGTGGATGCAGTGGTTGAGGCACTGCAGATGATGGCGCGGGTGCGTGCAGGCGCTAAGGCGAGGAGACGTGGGCGTGTGGTGGCTGGGCTGGAGGCAGGGTGTGCTGGAGAAGTTGAGGAGGTGTGGGTTCTGCAGGCTGGGTTAGAAGCACGTGTGAGTCTGATGGAGCGGGGACAGGCACTGCTGGCGCGTGCGCTGGCTGTGGTGAGGGCGCTTGCGCAGGTGGCTGGTGCTGCAGTGATGAAGTGAGGGCGTGCGTTGGCTGAGTTGAGGGTGCGGTTGGCAGATGGCTGATGGCTGGAACTAAAGTGAGAGCGCGCACGGTGGTGTCTGATGGAGTAGTGGCAGGAAGAGTTGCAAAGACTCTTTGGCAGTGTAGGCTATCACCCCACACGCCCACGATGGTGAGTCGTTCTGCCGCGGTGAGGCCGGTGGTATGGAATGGAAGAGGAGCAAGGTCCTCTCAACACAGTGATGGACAAGGGGTGGTGACCTCCGGAGCATGGCAGCTCTCCCTCCTCCTTTTGTAGCCACGACCATCATTTCAAATTCAAAATGCCGTAGCATAAATGTGATGCGTATTAGGAGGAGGCAGAGCCTAAGCCGGAGGAGTTACCTGTGCAAAGGAGAGAAAAGAATAAAAGAATAAAATATTATGATTATTTATACATAAGCCCTTAACTTCTATGTTAAATTAAAACAATGCATGCAATGCACCTAATTGGTTAACTAATTAAATGCATTTAGTTATGAATGCAATGCATGTAATTAAATCAGAAATATGAACTAATCTATTTACATCCTAATACATGCTAAATAAATGTTAGAATCAACTTAATGTCTAGGTACTTAAATACTTAAATAGCCCACAAATATGGTTTAATCAAATACACCCATGCCTAGTTTTGCTAGTCCCTAGCAAATCCAAGCAAAACCTAGCACTCCAAGTAGACTAGCCAACCCAATCGGTCTTCCTTTAGAAACATATTAAGTTCAAACTTTAGACCTAAGGTTCTCAAGTAGTTACTAAGTTACAGAATAGGTCGGCTAAAGATAGGTTGCAGGCACAAGTTTCCCTGATTTCTGACTCTACCCTAAGGTTTATTGATCCCTGAGATTAAAGCATCCGTGCATGTGAGTTGGTCTGAGTTATTTGAGTTAAAGGAAAAAGGATTTTTTTTTTTAATTCCTCTAAGTCTATCCTCGGATCAGCTATTAACACGGTCTGTGTCAGATTCGTTGTCCCCATCACCGTACCTCGAAGGGTGCCTGGCTTTCGATGCTTCGAGATAGCATCGCCCATAATGACCCCAAGAACTCCTGGCAATCGACACTTCGAGATAGTATCGCCCATGGATTTCTTAAGCGAATTCAGGCCTGTGGCAATCGGCACTTCGAGATAGGGCCGCCCATGGTACCTGAACCGCACTAATGCTGGTTTAGGCTAGTTCCGTCGTTATGGTAATTAGATTTGCAATCGTTGTAGTATATGACAAAACAACTACCAGATTACTACAGAAATTTTTTACTCCGAATAAAAGTTTTCCCGAGGTCGAACTCAGGGAGCAACCATAATTTTAGAAGCATAAATATTCACAATCTTGTAACAAAAATAATAAGAGAGAGAGAGAGTTTTGTTGGCTTCATCTTCTTCTCTCTTTTTTTTTCTCTCTTTTCTTCTTCTTGGTTGTTCCTCTTCTTCTTTTTCTTCTTTCTTCTTTTCTTCCTGCCTTTTGCTTTCTTCTTTAGCCTGCGACTGTGGTGATCTTCTTCTTCTTTCTTTTTTCTTTCTTTCAGCTACAGAGTCTTCCTTTCTTCTCAGCCTGCCTTGTTCTTTTCTTCTTTCTCTTCTCTGCTTCCTTCTTCTTCTCTGCTTCTGCTCTTTTTCTTTTCCTCTTATTTCTACTCTGGCCGCTGCCCTTCCATCGTCTGACTTGATGCTCAGACTACTTAACTGTGGGTTTGCTACAGTGCGACTTCTTCTTGATTGCACAGCAATCATGGGTCCTAATCAACCTAAATAATGTCTGAACCTATCTTAAATTGTGGATATTGCACTCATATCTTGCATATCATGCATTGCATCAGTCTATTTAGAATAAGATGAGATATCCTACTAGTTAATGATTTTTATTGCTATTTACAGATAATAAAGTGATCCAGGATGGAGATAGTGGAATAAAACAATAAAGGAAGAAGAAGACTGATTTAGATAAGAGGAGTGAGGAGGATAGCCTTATCCCTACCCTTAGAAACCCTAGGACAGCCTTCCCAAACCCAAAATAACCTCCATTAGGGCACCTTAGCCTCAAAACCCAAACATGGATAGCACTATCCATGTTCCTATCCCTCTCCCAAACACTTTGGAACCAAAACCAACCTTTGAAAACATAAAACCCACTCTCCAGCACCTTTTAGGACATCCAGACATCTGGCTGGGCGTCTGATTTCTACAAAATAACAATCCAGGAAGCCTAAACTCATACTGACACAGAATTGAACGTCTAATTTAGTGTCCAGACGTCTAATTTTGTGGTATAAGACGTCTGACCACTGTCCTGGACATCTGATAATGCTGTCTGGTTCCTGATTTTGGTGTTGGAAGCCCTAGCTTGCCTATTTTGACCTAGGAACCCCACCGAACACCCTAGGAAACCTAAGTAGAGACCTCCTAAGCCTAGTCCACGATCCATAGCCCTACTTGTCATATCCCTAACCCAATTGAACCATCCCATACCTAATTGGGTGCATCTACAGTTGATTGGGTGCACCCGAGCCCAGTTAGATCCACCCAGGATCTAATTAACTCGTACCTATTAGGGTTACCCTAGCCTAATCACATGCACACAACTAATTAGACTTGACCTAGACCTAAATAGGTTCACTCCTACCCAATTAGACTTTCCTAACCCTAATTAGGTCCACACCCACTTAATCTAGATTGACCCAACCTATTTAGCACCTAATCCTACCAAAACCCACAACCTAGCCCTATGAAAAACACACACCCACACACACACGCACACCTTCCCATTTTACTCCCACCAAACCCATGCACACTCTCTTGGAAACCCTAAAAACTTGTGTCAAACCTAGATCAAAAAATTGTGGCATTTGTTATTTTTGGAGCCACCAAAAGTGGCAACCAAATGGAGCCTTCCATAAGGGCAAAGAGAGAGCTACGAAATTGGACCACCTCTATATACACTCTCCCATCCATGCTTTCCACTCTAAACTTTCTTCCACCCTGCAAAACCTTAAGGCCGTCCTCCTCATCCTCCTCCAAGGCTCCATGGACGGCTAGCTAGAGAAGCTTCTCTCCAAAGCTTCAAGGACGGCCATTGGTAGAGAAAGGGAGAAACACCCTCCTCTCTCCACTTGGGTGCACTAGCCCCCATCTTCTTCTTCTTTGACGGCCATGAAAGCTCACCCATAGCCTCTTGTGGCCGGCCATCTCTTTTGGTAGGCATGTAGACGGGTTTGCACACCCAAGGTCTAGCCTACACCCTCACACTAGGCCGATGGCCCTAGTGGCAACTTTACGGCGTGAGGGATTTTCTTCTATTTATATGCTTTCTAGTGTAGATGATGTGTGATAATTTTTTATGCATAAATAATTTCATGATGTTTCTGTGATTGATTGTCCTCATGTTTGCTTGCCTATATGACACTTTGGTTTGTTCACACCATGCACGGCCACCATGGCCTCATTTAGATGCACATAGTCACTTAGGTTTTTGCTAGTTTATCTAGATCTAGGTTTCAATTCGCTTTTCGAAATAAAAAATCAAAAACACAAAAAGACAAAAATAGTAGCTTAGGTTAGATTTAGGTTATAAAAGTCAATCCAAATCTCGATTTGTTTTCGTGCCTCCCAGAGACGAACGACCGGGACTCAAGTTCTAAAAGGAATAAAGATCTATGAGAGTTTCGTTATCACAAATATCTTTGACGAGTGATTTTTGTGACTATACTACGATTTCCAACGATTTCAAAATACGCGATTTCCATGCTCGTCACTTCTCTTCTTCAGCTTCTCTCCTTCCTTTCTTCCTCAGCTGCTCAGTGCGGCTAAGGCTTCGGCTACTCCTCGTCTCTTCTTCTTCCTTAGCTTGCTTCTCCTTTCTTTCTTTCTTTCCTACGCGCACACACAGTGGTCAGTGAAAAACCTACCCCTTCCCCGCATCTCTCGCTTTCTCAGAATCTCTCTTAGGAATGCTCTCCCAGAGCCAGGTAATCGGGTGCAGGTAGCGCGCTCGGGACCAGGCCCACCGACGTGCGGTGGTGGGCAAGGAGTGCTTGGTCGGGTAGTCGGATCCGGCCCAGACCTATGGGGTGTGAGCGCGGGCGAGGGCGAGCGAGCTCGTGGCACGCTACGTGCGGGTGAGAGGGACCTAACCCCTGTGTATCGAACGCAACCAGCCCGATACACTTTTTCAATATAAGTGTAGGCGAGCAGCCGCACACTTACGAGGTGGGACTAAAATCCCACCTCTAAATCTCGCACCCGCGGCAGAGGAAGCTGCTGCCAATTGGGGTAGCTGCGAGGCTCGCAACCCAATTGCAGGCCTGGGCATATTCGCAGCAGCTTTCCACACTGCCTGGGATGCGCGCCTGGGCTGGAGAAAGCCTGGAGCTGCGAGCGAAGGAGCTGCGGCAGCTCAACAATGGCGGCGAGGGGCTGCTGACCTGAATACACAGAGACGGCCTCTCGGCCAAGTCAAATAACGTGGAAAGCTTCACCAGAGTGTGGCGAAGCTAGTGCGGGGGTCGGCAAGGCGCGAGAACGCCTGCGGTGGTGGACCTAAGTTAGAACGTGTGAGGGAAGATGGGTTTGTTCGGGGGGTGGTCGGGCGGTGAGTGGCGGTGTATGGAGTAGGGGGAATGGTCGAGTGGAGTGAGGGGGAGCCTTTAGGCTGGTCAGCGAGGGATGAGGAGGTCTGTGGAAGTGGGATGGCCTCATCGGAGAAGGCGACCGGAGAGGGGGAAGATGGAGTTTGACAGTGGCGGTCGGGTGGTTGAAATGGCAAATTAGAAGGGGGAAAATACAAGGGAGAGAGAGAGAGAGAAAACTTTGTACCTATTTACTCGACGAAGGGGGAGAGAGCAGCGCCCGGCTCGTGCCTGCTGGAGCTGAGGACGAAGATGCCCAGGAGGAGTGTATCGACGACGAAGAGGCGGTCGGAGGGCGGTAGCTGGTACGGCCTGACGCGGACGACAGGGTAGAGTAAACTCTGCTGCAGGTAGGGCAGCAGAGCGACGAGGAGGAGGGGGAGGAGATCGCCGGATGCTCGAGCGCTTTGATCGAAGGAGGAAGAGATGAAGTGTGAGGTATTTCTCTGCCAGAGGAAGCTTGAAGGAGTCGGCAGACCTTGCCACTCCTTACAAAGGCCTTGGCGCGGAGAGGGGAACGAGGTGGCGACGTGCCAGCCTCGCCGAAGAGTGGCCGGAGACGATACCCATGCCTTTCGTGCATTCACACGAGAGGCATGGTTGACGGCAGAGGGCAGGGGAGGTTCCCTGCGACAGAGGACGTCGCAGGGAACCCCCCGTCTATTCTGGAGGACGGCCGCCCTGCCCTTCGCGGCGCCATCCTCCGCGCAAGGTCGTCGGAGGCGTGGCGCTGCGCAAAAGTGGCAGGGAGGACCGTTCTGCAAAGAATGACGAGAAGTTGGGGGCATAATCGTAAGGATTTCAAAAGATAAGGGTTAAAAAGTAAATTAAGAGGACCAATTTGTAAAGTCGGTCAAGATGGTCTTTTCGTAGGCCCAAGTTTTTATACTATACTAATTTGAACCTAAGGATTTTAATGGTGAATTTTGATTTTAGGTTGGACCATGTTTGACTGGTCAATTTGCACAAAAACCCAAATTAAGTCATTAATTGGGCATGATTCTCATTTTAGGTCAAAATAGGTTTCAAAGGTCAAATTGAAGGTTCTAAACCCTAGGGGATATTTTTATATTAATTTTAGAGGGTTTACTTGATTTTTATCCTGCCTCGAACCTCATGAATTAAAGTAGGTTTGTTTTAGGGTTACAGAATGTCATGTAATTCCTAAAAGTTACTATAACTCTTTTCAGATCAGATCATCCCACTTCCCTTCTTATTAAGCTTGTTTGACCTATGTTTGGACCCTTAATTACCCTGTTTGCATACTGCATTAGTGAAATTGCAGTTTTACCCCTGATGATTTGTTTTATCCTTTAACTCAGAATTCTCTGAGTTGAGCCTCTCTTTGGGTTTTGTAGGAGCTTTTTCACACATATTTAGATTAGATTGTGCTAGTTAGGGTTCATAATGAGGTTCTCATCATACCCCCATGCCTAGCTTTTGCTAGTCCCTTAGCAAAATTTTAAGGTTTCAACCCTTGTTCTAGACCATGAAGTTCTTAATGATTCCAGATAAGTGCCTTTTCTTTTGAAACCTAGATTAGGTCAGAATGGCAACCATAGGCCTAAAAGGTACTCTAGTACCAACCAAGATCCAGATCTGTCCAGCCTCAGCCTCAATCCTTAACAAAGGTTTTTAAGGCCTACAAGAACTAACTTAAGGTTTATTGGATTTTGTGGTTAAAGCACCCGTACTTGAGATAATTTTAGCCCTGGCTCAGTTCGCAGAGGGTTTTGTAAGAAAGAGAGGTAGAAGATTTATATGATTGGAGAGTTTTCTCTCTCTTTTCTTTTTAATTCTAGCTTAGGATTGACTTCTCAACATGGTCTGTATCAGATTCCTTGTCCCCATCATCAATCCTCAAGGTTCCTAGCAGTCGATGCTTCGAGATAGCACCGCCCATGGTAACCCCCAGAACCCTAGCTATTGAGATTTTGAGATAATCCCATGCATGGTGTCCCGTGGCCGAATTCAGGCCCTGGCAATTGACATTTCGTGATAATGCCATCTATGGAATCCGAACCAGCAGTGCTTACATGCCCCCAGTAGGATATGTAAATATCCTAAGAGACAAGCACCGAGGAGATGATATTTTGTTACGCATCTTCGAGGGGAATTTCCCACCTCTCCGCACTGGGATCTCGTTCAAATCAACTTGTGTTTATCGGTCCCTCCTACTCTAGGTGTCATTTTCAAAATTTTTGCAACGCTTCTGCGTGATTTTGATTTTTATGCTTACTGAACCAGGCTGTGTGTGAAGTTAGGGTGCTTACGTTACTGAGTCCCGTAAACCAAAAGTTAGTTAACGAGGCCAAATACTCCCTAAGCCTTGGACCTAATACTTAAGCTTTTCATCTTCCTCAACCTCTTGAGGAATGTCTAGATCTTAATGGATACTAAGAGTTTATCCCAAAATGCCTAAGGTTTTCGTTCTTACTAATCTCACTGTGCACTTTCCATTTCTTTTCCTGAATGAGATCTAGAACTTAGGTTAATTCCTTAATTTCTTACTAATGACTATCACTTTTCTTTCATTTTGTATCCTTCTTTTCATTTTGCTCCTTTTTCTCTTCCTCCTTTGTAGAGTCCACAAAATATCTTTCCTCCTCTCATTTTATTATTCTTTTTCAAAAAATTTTTTTTTTTTAAATTTTTATGGTGTTTTTGGCATATGTGAATTTTTTTATTTAAAATCTTTTCTTACAAGTTTTGCACTTTCATACCCCCCCATGCCTAAGATTTGCAATGTCCTCATTGTAACTTAGGGGTTCTTTATTCAACTTAGTTCATTCATTAGGACAGATGTTTTGATGAGTGAATGAGTCGGGGTGACAGTTGCGGACGATTTCTAATCTCAGGTGCAAGCACCTGAGGTGGAGTTGGCTGTCCTAAAGAGTGAACCTTAAGTGCGAAAAGGTGTCAAAAAGGGTTTCAGGTTTTTCCAAAGAGAATGACGAGCTGCCTCCCGTTGAGCGCTGAGTTTTACGCTATCGGCTGGGTGCAATATGCTCAGGGAAAATGAAGGATAAATGACGATTTAGCCAAATCAGTAGAGGTTACATCAATGAACGGTTTGAGTCTCTGTCCGTTCACAATGAAAGGTTCGGAATCATGGCTGAGAGGACTGATTTCGATGACTCTATTTCCACAAACCTGTTGGACCAAGTATGGTCGGACCCACTTGGATCGTAGCTTCCCAAGGAAGAGTTTGAGTCAGGCATCAAAGAGTAGGATCCTCTAACCAGGATGAAAGATCTTTCTTGATATGTGCTTGTCATGGAAGGCTTTAACCCGCTCCTTGTAGATTCGCAAGTTCTCGTACGCATCAAGGCGTAATTCATCAATCTCGCTGATTTGAAGCTTTCTGTGGGTTCCAGCCTTAGAAAGATCTAGATTACAACTCCGTACTGTCCAATAAGCTTTGTGCTCCAATTTGACGGGAAGGTGACACACCTTCTCGTACACCAGTCTAAAGGGAGACATGCCTAATTGGGTTTTGTGGCCAATCCTATAGTTCCACAAAGCTTCCGGAAGTCGAGACAACCAGTCCTTCCTGTCAGGCCGAACAGTGACCTGCAGGATTTTCTTGATCTCCCGATTTGATAGCTCAGCTAGACCATTAGTCTGGGGGTGATAAGGAGTGGAGATTCAGTGCGACACCCCGTATTTGGTCATCAGTGACCTGAACTGAGCATTTGTGAAATGGGTCCCCCCGTCAGAAATGATAGCACGAGGAATCCCGAACCGTGAGGAGATATTGTGATGAATGAATTTGAGAACGATTTTATGATCACAGGTTCAGGTCGGTATGGCTTCGATCCATTTGGACACGTAGTCCACAGCAAGCATAATGTACTCGAAGCCATCCGAAACAGGAAAGGGGCCCACAAAGTCAATCCCCCAAATATCGAAGATTTCACATATGAGAATCGGCTGCAAAGGCATCATGTTGCGATGACTCATGTTGCCCAAAGTTTGGCAACGACTGCATGCCTTGCAGTGATTGTATGCATCCTTGAACAGAGTGGGCCAATAAAAGCCACACTGGAGGATTTTCGATGCGGTTTTGTGCCTAGAGAAATGGCCACCGCATGCCTGGTCATGGCAGAAGGAGAGAATATCATTGATTTCACCTTTCGGGACACATCTCTGGATGATTTGGTCGGCACCTATGCGGAAGAGGTACGGATCTTCCCAAATGTAGTACTTGGCATCAAAGCGCAATTTGTCTTTCTTGGCCCTCGGCCAATCAGATGGGATCTGATGAGATGCCAAATAGTTTACTATATTAGCAAACCATGGAAGTCTAGTACCAATAGTCAGTAGGTGCTCATCAGGGAAATGCTCCGTGATGGGTCCAGAAGGGTTGATGATCTTAGAAGGAAGGCGAGACAAATGGTCAGCTACCACGTTTTGTCTCCCCGCCTTGTCGCGAATCTCGAGGTCGAATTCTTACAACAGCAAGATCCATCGGATTAGTCGGGGCTCGCATCCTTCTTGGCAAGGAGATGCCTCACAGCCGTGTGATCCGAGTAGATGATGACGTGGGAACCCAGGAGATAAGATCAAAATTTTTCAAGGGCAAATACTACGGCTAGCAGCTCTTTCTCCGTAACTGTATAGTTACGCTGAGCCTCGTCAAGTGTCTTGCTAGCGTAGTAGATGACCACGGGTTTCCCGTCGACTTTCTGCCCCAGAACTGCTCCTACAGCGAAATCAGATGCATCGCACATGATCTCAAAGGGTTGAGACCAATCAGGGGATTGTAGGATTGGAGCCTGGGTGACTCGGTCACGGAGGTTCTCAAAGGCTTGAGTGCATTCCTTGGAGATCTCAAAGGGTACATCCTTAGAGAGAAGAGTAGTAAGGGGGCGTGCGATTTTCGAAAAATCGGGAATGAAACGATGGTAAAAATCGATGTGCCCCAGAAAAGAACGGATGTCCCTGATCGAGCTAGGCATAGGAAGATGAGAAATTAGATCAACCTTGGCTCGATCCACTTGGATGCCCTCCTCAGAAATCAGATGTCCTAGGATGATCCCCTCAGGCACCATAAAATAGCTCTTTTCCCAGGAAAGAACCAAATTAACGTCGATGCAACGCTTGAGTATATGAACCAAGTGCTGGAGAAAATCATCAAATAATGCCCCAAAAACTAAGAAGTCATCCATGAGGACTTCCAGATAATCACCTACCATATCAGAGAATATGGCAAGCAAGCACCGCTGAAAAGTCGCGGGTGCATTGCAAAGACCGAAAGGCATCCTTCGGAATGTGTAAGTTCCGAAGGGGTAGGTGAACGTGGTCTTCTCTTGGTCCTCAGGATGAATAGCAACTTGGTTATAACCGGAGTACCCGTCAAGAATGCCAAAGAATCAATTTCCTGCTAATTTTTCGATAATCTGATCAATGAAAGGTAGTGGGAAATGATCCTTCTTCGTGGAGGAATTGAGTCGTCGGTAATCTATGTAGACTCTCCACGAGTTGGCTAATAGGGTAGGTATGACTTCTCTGGTTTCAGTCGTAATGGTGGTGAGCCCTGCCTTTTTAGGCACAACCTAAATTGGGCTCACCCAACGACTATCGGAGATCAGGTAGATGATCCCTGCATCTAACCATTTGATGATCTCCTTTTTCACGACCGCCTGCAGATTGGGGTTTAAATGTCTCTGCGTCTCACGGGAAGGTCGTGCACCCTCTTCTGAATAAATATGATGTGTGCAATACGAGGGACTTATTCTAGTCAAGTCATCGAGAGTCCATCCAATGGCTCTGCGATGTCGCTGGACTACAGCAATCAGACGAGATTCCTGATTAGGAGTGAGCTTGGAATTTATAATCACAGGAAAAGTCTGATTAGGACCCAAAAAGATGTATTTCAAATGATTGGGAAGGGGTTTCAGTTCAAGGATGGGGTTATCAGCAGCGGCGAGTGGTTCAGGGTAAGTGTGAGGTTCAAGGATAGGAGTTTTGTCTAAATCAGGATCTGACTCCTCTAATTGCGGTTCAAGATTTTTCTGTGGTTGATGAGGCATAATCAGGTCATTCTCAAAACGTGTTTCATCAACCAGAGCCCTAATATCGCAGATTTGCTCGAAGACTCCGCAATTGATTCCTTGTTGGGCCTTAAAGATATCAATTTTGAGGGTTTGATTTCCAAATTTCAACTCTATCTGCCCCTCCTCACAACTGATGTTGGCTCTAGCAGTAGCCAGGAAAGGTCTCCCAAGAATGATTGGTGTGTCCCTAGGGTTCTCAGGTGCATCCATGTCCTAGACTATAAAGTCTACAGGGAAATAGAAATCCCGCACTCTTACAATAACATCCTCAAGAATTCCTTTAGGTGACTTTATAGATCGATCTGCTAACTGTAGTGTCACCTCAATTGGTTTTAGGTCAGATTCTTCTAGGTGTTTTAGTAAGGATGTGGGTATCAGATTTATGGAAGCACCCAAGTCTAGCAATGCTCTATCGAATTGGGTTTCACCTATTTTGCAGGAAATCAGGGGAGTACCTGGATCTTTTGCCTTGGGTGGGAGTCTGCTTAGGATTACAGAGCTGGCTTGCTCTGACAGTACAATTGGACTCCCACTCTTGGTTCGCAGCTTACGCTGAGGTGTACACACATTCTTTAAGAATCGTGCGTAAGCCAGTACATGGCGAATCGCATTCCTTAAGGGGATGTTTATTTGGACCTGCTCAAAGAGCTTGACCAGGTCCTCCTCAGGAGCCACGGGCTTGGTTGTCTTCTTTCCCTTGGTCAAGGCCTCGGGAAATGGAATCTTGGTTGGTTCTTCTAGGAGGGATAGGAACGTCCTGGATTACTGTCCTAAGGTTTGGATTGCTACCAGGCTTGGAGTGGTCTGGATAGGGTGGATCTTGGGTCTCCTTACCACTACGGGTCGTTACAAAATTCAGTCCTGACTGGTTTTGGTTAGGGTTTGATAGGATGGGTTGCTGCTGGTAACCTGCATAAGAAGTGGAAGCCTCCGTCCCGTCAGGTGAAGGAACAGAGGGGGCCTGATAAATCATGTGTGCTTGGCTCGGGTTTAGGTTCATAACACGCCGCTGGGTCAGCACGTTATTCGAGTTAGGAAGAGGTTAAGAAGGAAGTGTGCCTGGTTGGCGAGAATTTGCCAACTGGGCTAGTTGATTTCGAACTTCTGTGAGTTCGTCCTTGTGTTGTTTCTGAATAGTCGCATTCGTTCTCTAAATGTCAGCCAGAGTCTGAAGGATGAGGGACATTTGGTCTTGGTTTGGCCCTAATGAATAAGTAGGGTTGGGCCGAGGCTGAGACGGCTGGTAAGGACGAGGTGGTTGTGGACGGGGTTGAAAGGGTGGTCTTTGAGTTTGGGAATTTCCCGCCCACTGGAAGTTGGGATGGTTTCGCCATCCAGGATTGTAGGTGTTGGAGAATGGATCATTCTGGATGGCGTTGAGGTCCTCGCAGGTCTGAGGAACCTCCAAAGAGTCAGAGAATGGGGGAATGGAATTCCCCAGGCTAGTATAGAAAGGATCGAAGGATCCTCCGATCTGAGAATCAGATGGGGGTGGATACGGATCCATCCCAGGAGAAGGTCGGTGGAGAATGTTTTGCACAGTCTCCCGCGAGGAAGGAGGCTGTGCAAAAGAATTATGTGCAGAGGTGGCTCGCTGCAAGTGCTGAGTCAGCTCGTCCACCTTCTTCTCGATGATAGACCTTATCCAATCGACTAGCCATCAATTCCAAGTCGACTGATGTGGACAGGCCTTGCGTCTCGTGTGCTCCCCTAATGTTCGTCTATGCGCGGGTATTTATTCTGTTGAATAGTCTCATGGAGTCATTATTGATGGAGTTCTCGCACATATTCTTGAGAATCTCCCACACGGTGTCTTCATGCTGACCCATGATATTCCCTCCGCAAGTTGCATTGACGAATAGCCTAATATCTTCACGGAGTCCCTAGTAAAAAGATTGGACTTGTTCCCATTTAGGAACTCCGTGATGGGGGCACTTTCTCATGAGATCCTGGAAGCGATCCCATGCCTCATAGAGAGGTTCTCCCGATTGTTGCGTGAAGTGGGTGATCTGATGGCGCAAGGCATTGGTTCAACCAATGGGAAAGAACTTCTTCAAGAACTCGGACTGAAGTTCTTCCCAGGTGTTGATCGGCCGGGTCTGTGTTTGGTACCAATGAGTGGCCTTGTCCATAAGGGAGAAGGAGAATATCTTCATGAGGAGAATATCCCGATTTTGTGCATCTGACCCAAAAGTTTGGGCCAGATGCTTTAGCTGTTCGATGTGCTGGAAGGGATCTTCAAAATTAAGCCTATGAAATTTAGGCATGGCATGAATCATATTGGGCTTTAATTCAGAATCAGGTCCTCCAGTCGGGATTCTGACTCGAGGCTCAATAGCCACCGCAGCAGGATTATAATGGTCCCGCATTATAGGACGCTGCGGTAGGTGCATGAAGTTCTGGAAGAGGTCATTGAGTCGCTGGAGCTGGTGCTCCAGATTGTTCTCTTCCTCAACAGGATGAGCCATTGTGGAAGAAGAAGGTGAGTTGGGTTCGGAGTCGGAGGAGAGGTCTATGTGAAGTGTTGTTTGCTCAAACAAGGGCATTGAGGCTCGGCCTCGAGGGGAGTGAATTTCTAAAGGAGGTTTCAAGGACCTCTACCAAACATACACTGATGGAGAGGATGAGTTTAGCAGGTGCTTAGGTTTTCACTTGAACTTTAGCCTTTTGAGTGCAAGGAGTGACCTAAGTTGAAGGTTGGTTGACCTAAGGGGTCAACTTCACCCAGTAGTTCCTTTGAGAGCTTATTAGGTCTTGTCTTTTAGGGTTCAAGTGTTTTTAAAAGCCAAATTGCTTAGGGTCTCTTTGAATAGGTATTTTCAGACAGTGGCTTGGGCACACTTCTTTTGGGATTTCTCAATTCTTGCTTAAGAAGTGTGTCTCTAAAATCCTAATGTTAAATCTTATGTTGGCTCTACTTGGTCCAGTTAGCTCCTTGTTGGGTAATTAGGGCTCAGGAAAGGTGTTAGCCCTTAAATACCCATAATAGTGTGTGCAGAAATAGTGGGTTGAAATTGAAAACATGCAGCTTTGATGATTTACTAGGTATGGAATACAGGTTATACCTATATTGCTTTGTTTTTTTCTTTTTCTTCCTCTTTAGAATTTAGGGTTTAAAATGAGAGGATAGAAAATTACCTGTCCTAGGAGTGGTTGTTGTGCAGCTGCTTGTTGTCCTCTTGATTTCCTGTACCTGCACACAAAAGAGAAGAGATTAGTAAAGACTCAAGAATAGAGATTTTATGGCTTCTAGAATAGCCGTTGCTCCCCGGCAACGGTGCCAAAATAATGCTGGTTTAGGCTAGTTCCGTCGTTATGGTTATTAGATTTGCAATCATTGTAGTATATGACAAAACACCTACCAGATTACTACAGAAATTTTTTACTGGGAATAAAAGTTTTCCCGAAGTCGAACTCAGGGAGTAACCATAATTCTAGAAGCATAAATATTCACAATCTTGTTACAAAAATAATAAGAGAGAGAGAGTTTCGTTGGCTTCTTCTTCTCTCTCTTTTTTTCTCTCTTTTCTTCTTCTTGGCTGTTCCTCTTCTTCTTCTTTTTCTTCTTTCTTCTTTTCTTCCTATCTTTTGCTTTCTTCTTTAGCCTGCGGCTGTGGTGATCTTCTTCTTCTTTCTTTTTTCTTTCTTTCAGCTGTAGAGTCTTCCTTTCTTCTCAGCCTGCCTTGTTCTTTTCTTCTTTCTCTTCTCTGCTTCCTTCTTCTCTACTTCTGCTCTTTTTCTTTTCCTCTTCTTTCTGCTCTGGCCGTTGCCCTTCTGTCGTCTGACTTGATGCTTAGACGACTTAACTGTGGGTTTGCTACAGTGCGGCTTCTCTTCTTCTTCAGCTTCTCTCCTTCCTTTCTTCTTCAGCTGCTCAGTGCGGCTAAGGCTTCGGCCGCTCCTCCTCTCTTTTTCCTCCTTAGCTTACTTCTTCTTCTTTCTTTCTTTCTTGCGTGCACACACAGTGGTCAATGCAAAACCTACCCCTACCCCTTCCCCGCGTCTCTCTCTTTCTCAGAATCTCTCTTAGGATTGCCCTCCCAGAGCCGGGTAATCGAGTGCGGGTAGTGCGCCTGGGACCAGGCCCACCGGCATGCGGTGGTGGGCGAGGAGTGCTTGGTCGGGTAGTTGGATCCAGCCCAGACCCGTGGGGCGTGAGCGCGGGCGAGGGCGAGCGAGCGCATGGCGCACTGAGTGCGGGTGAGAGGGGCTTGACCCCTGTGTATCGAAGGCAACCAGCCCAATACACTTTTTTAATATAAGTGTGGGCGCGCAGCCGCACACTTACGAGGTGGGACTAAAATCCCACCTCCAAATCTCGCACTTGCGGCTGAGGAAGCTGCTGCCAATTGGGGCAGCTGCGAGGCTCACAACCCAATTGCAGGCCTGGGCGTATTCGCAGCAGCTTTCCACGCTGCCTGGGATGCGTGCCTGGGCTGGAGATAGCCTGGAGCTGCGAGCAAAGGAGCCGCAGTAGCTCAACAATGGCGGCGAGGGGTTGCTGACCTGAATACACAGAGACAACCTCTCGGCCAAGTCAGATAACGTGGAAGGCTTCGCCAGAGTGTGGCGAAGCCAGTGCGGGGGTCGACGAGGCGCGAGAACGCCTGCGGCGGTGGACCTATGCCAGAACGTGTGCAGGAAGATGGGTTTATTCGGGCGGTGAGTGGTGGTGTATGGAGTGGGGGGAATGGTCGAGTGGAGTGAGGGGGTGCCTCTGGGCTGGTCGGCGAGGGATGAGGAGGTCTGTGGAAGTGGGATGGCCTCGCCGGAGAAGGTGACCGGAGATGGGGAAGATGGAGTTTGACAATGGCGGTCGAGTGGTTGAAATGGCAAATTAGAAGGGGGAAAATACAAGGGAGAGAGAGAGAGAAAACTTTGTACCTATTTACTCGACGAAGGGGGAGAGAGCAGCGCCCGGCTCGTGCCTGCCGGAGCTGAGGACGAAGATGCCCAGGAGGAGGGTATCGGCGACGAAGAGGCGATCGGAGGGCGGCAGCTGGTACGGCCTAGCGCGGACGACAGGGTAGAGTAAACTCTGCTGCAGGTAGGGCAGCAGAGTGACGAGGAGGAGGGGGAGGAGATCGCCGGATGCTCGAGCGCTTTGACCGAAGGAGGAAGAGATGAAGTGCGAGGTATTTCTCTGCCAGAGGAAGCTTGAAGGAGTCGGCAGACCTTGCCGCTCCTTCTAAAGGCCTTGGATACCCATGCCTGTCGTGCCAGCCTCCCCGGAGAGTGGCCGGAGAGGATACCCATGCCTGTCGTGCGTTCGCACGAGAGGCATTGTTGATGGCAGAGGGCATGGGAGGGTCCCTACGACAGAGGACGTCGCAGGGAACCCCCCGTCTGTTCTAGAGGACGGCCGCCCTGCCCTACGCGGCGCCATCCTCCGCGCAAGGTCACCGGAGGCATGGAGCTGCGTAGAAGTGGCAGGGAGGATCGTTCTGGAAAGAACGACGAGAAGTTGGGGGCCTAAACGTAAGGATTTCAAAAGATAAGGGTCAAAAAGTAAATTAAGAGGACCAATTTGTAAAGTCGGTCAAGATGGTCTTTTCGTAGGCCCAAGTTTTTATACTATACTAAGTTGAACCTAAAAATTTTAATGGTGAATTTTGATTTTAGGTTGGACCATGTTTGACCGGTCAATTTGTATAAAAATCCAAATTAAGTCATTAATTGAGCATGGTTCTCATTTTAGGTCAAAATAGGTTTCAAAGGCCAAATTGAAGATTCTAAACCCTAGGGGATATTTTTCTATGAATTTTAGAGGGTTTAGTTGATTTTTATCCTGCCTCGTGAATTAAAGTGGGTCTGTTTGAGGGTTATAGAATGTCATTTAATTCCTAAATGTTGCTATAACCCTTTTCAGATCAGATCATCCTACTTCTCTTCTTATTAAGCTTGTTTGACCTATGTTTGGACCCTTAATTACCCTGTTTGCATACTGTATTGGTGAAATTGCAGTTTTACCCATGATGATTTATTTTATCCTTTAACTCAGAATTCTCTGAGTTGAGCCTCTCTTTGGGTTTTGTAGGAGCTTTTTCACACAAATTTGGATTAGGTTGTGCTAGTTAGGGTTCATGATGAGGTTATCATCATGCACAATGCGCTTACATGCCCCCAGTAGGGTGGATATCCTAAGAGACAAACGTCGAGGAGGTAATATGTTATTATCGCATCCTCAAGGTGAGTATATACTCCACCTCTTCTGTGGCGGGAACACTTCCAATCAAATTGTGTTTTCAAGCCTCTCCTGAGTCAAAACTAAGAGAACCAAATCTCTTTTCAGAAAGGAATTAAGTTGATTATTTACTTACACTAGACCAAGTGTGTGAAATTTGGATGCTTGGGTTACAAGGACCCGTAAACCAAAAGGTAGAACAAGGCTCTAGGTACCACCCCACCTTTTAACTCAACCTTAGCTTTCCTTCCTCAACCTCTTGAAGAATGGTCTGCGACTTAACTCCTACTTAAGTTTTTAAGTCCACAAAGGACCCTAAAGGTCTAGAACTAGTAGCTCACTTAGCTTCTAAAGTTCGACCTTAGAATCAACTTAGTCTAACCTAGAGTTCTAATTTGCTTAAGAATGCAGGACCTACCCAATTAAGCTCAAAACTCTTCTTTTTTTTATTATTTTTATTATTTTTTATTTTATTTTATTATATATATATTTAAATGCAATATGCATGAATGAATGCAAAATATAGACATGCTATAAACAAAATGCCTCAGGTCCTCTCCCCCATGCTTGGTCCAAACAATGTCCTCATTGGAAACAAAAATAGTTAAAGGAAGATATTACCTGAGGCGGAGAATGGTAGGAGCTAAGGCTCCTCAGGAGTGACCTCGTCAACCAAATGGCCATCCAAAGTAATGTATGGTTTTAACCGTTGACGATAAAGGGAGTTGCTGAAGAGGAAGGGATTTTAATCTCCACAGCTCCATGAGGAAACACTTTAGTGATTATGTAAGGCCCATCCCAACGAGATTTTAACTTCCCAGGAAAAAGCTTAAGTCTGGAATTGAAAAGCCAGACTTGTTGGTTGGGCTCAAAGGTCTTTCGAAGCATATACTTATCATGCAAGACCTTGGTTCTTTCTTTATAAGCTTGAGAGGTGTCATAAGAATCATTCCTTAGCTCCTCAAGCTTACTTAATTCCAGAAGTCATGCCTTACCTGCCTTCTCTAAATCCATGTTAACATTTCGAATAGCCCAAATTGCCTTATGTTCCAACTCAATAGGTAAATGACACGCTTCCCCATACATAATCCGAAAGGGAGAAGTACCTAAAGAGGTCTTATAGGCCGTTCGATATGCCCACAAAGCATTATCGAGCTTTTCAGACCAGTCTTTCCTATCAAGTCTAACGGCCTTTTCCAAAATATTTTTTATCTCCCTATTCGACACTTCAACCTGGCCACTCATTTGAGGATGGTAAGGGGTAGCGACCTTATGAGTCACTCCCAGTCTCCTGGTTAGTTGATTGAAGTGGTGGTTTCGGAAATGAGGTCCCCCATCACTTATAATGGTCTTGGGGTAGCCGAAACGAGATATGATATTGGACTTCATAAATTTCAAAACCACAGAGTAGTCATTTGTGCGCGTAGGAATGGCCTCTATCCATTTAGAGACATAATCAACTGCCACTAAGACATATTCATAACCATGGGACGATGGGAAGGGTCTCATAAAGTCAATTCCCCACACATCAAAAATTTCAACAGATTGAATAGCGTGTTGAGGCATTTCATTCCTCTTCCCAATCGTTCCAGTCCGTTGACATCTAATACAAGCCTTAACAAAATTATGAGAATCCTTAAATAAGGAAGGCCACCAAAAATCAGATTGGAGAACCTTAAAAGCAGTTTTCTTAGCACCAAAGTGTCCTCCACAATGAAGTTCATGGCAAAAGCTCAGCACACTTTGTTGTTCCTCTTCAGGTACACAACATCTCAATACTTCGTCTTGTCAAATTCTAAATAATTCTGGCTCTTTCGAATAAAAATATCTTGCTTGGGAAATGAATCTCTTTCTTTTTTGCTCATCCTAAGAGCTAGGAGTTTGTCCAGTGACCAAGTAATTTACGGTATCTGCATACCAAGGTAAAGTTGGTGTTACCGCCATCAGAGTTTCATTGGGAAATGTCTCATGAATGTCTCCAAAAAGAGAGCCATTAAGTGGAAGGCGAGACAAGTGGTCAGCCACAAAATTTTCTACTCCTTTCATTTCACGTATCTCCAAGTCAAATTCTTGAAGGAGTTGGATCCACCTAATTAGACGTAGCTTAGAATCTTTCTTAGCAATGAGATGTTTCATTGCCGCATGATCAGTAAAATAACGACCTTAGACCCAAGCAGATAAGACCTAAACTTCTCCAGAGCAAAAACTACACAAGTAATTCTTTTTCAGTGACGGTGTAGTTTTGCTGAGGTTCGATTAAAGTTTCGCTTGCATAATGCAGCACATGAGGTCTTCCCTCAACCTTTTGTCCAAGGACTGCTCCCACTACATAATCCGAAGCATCACACATTAGCTCAAATGGGAGTGTCTAATCAGGAGGTTGGAGAATAGGCGCAGAGATCAAGGCCTCCTTCAGAGTTTGAAAGGCCTCGGCACACTTTGAATCAAAATTGAAGGAATATTCCTTCGCCAACAAGTCACAAAGTGGCCTAGAAATTTTACTAAAATTTTTAATAAAGCGCCTATAAAAGCCGGCATGGCCCAGAAAGGATCTAATCTATTTGATGTTCGTGGGTAATGGGAGTTTGGAAATATAATCAATCTTGGCTTTATCTACTTTCAAACCTCGCTCGTATACAATATGCCAAGTACAATTTCTTTTTGTACCATGAAATGACTTTGCTCCCAGCTGAGGACTAAACCAGTCTCCTTACATCGCTTCAAGACATTCTCCAAGTGCAGGAGACACTAATCAAAAGATGAGCCATAAATGGAGAAGTCATCCATAAACACTTCAACACACTCGTCAATCATGTTCGAAAAAATAGACATCATACACTGCTGGAAAGTTGCAGGGGCATTACATAATCCAAACGGCATACGCTTGAATGCAAAAGTACCGTAAGGACTCGTGAATGTCTTCTTCTCCTGGTCATCAGGAAAGACTGCCACCTGGTTGTACCCAGAATATCCATTGAGAAAGCAATAGTACTTATTCCCTACCAATTTCTTGAGAATTTGATCAATAAAAGGCAAGGGAAAGTAATCCTTCTGGGTAGCGGTATTCAGCTTGCGGTAATCAATATAGACCCTCCATCTAGTTGAGGGTATAGTGACAACTTGTTCACCTTGGTCGTTGAATTCCACAGTAAAGCCTGCCTTATTTGGCACCACATGAATAGGACTTACCCATTTACTATCTGCAATAGGATATATGATCCCAGCATCCAACCACTTCAGGATTTCCTTTTTGGCCACCTCCCTTATATTAGGGTTGAGACGTCTCTACATGTCCCTAAATGGCTTAATGGAATCATCAGTATAAATGTGGTGCATGTAGAGTGTAGAGTCTATACCCTTAATGTCAGTAATGCTCCAAGCAATAGCTTCCTAGTGCCTAGACAAGCATTCAATCAGGGCTCCCTCCTATGCCTCAGATAGCACAGCTGAAATGATAATGAGGAGCGTATCATAGGCACCTAGGAAAACGTACTTGAGAGTGTCAAGGAGGGGTTTCAACTCAAGGTCGGGGGCTTGTATGGTTGAGGGTTTTATAATAGATGTCCCCATCTCATGTAGCAGATCTACCTTAGGCAAAGATGATGGGGGAAGAGACTCAGCAGAAACACCCAGCAATTCCTCAAGTTCTAGTATATCCCCTTCACATTCCTCCAAGAGATGGGAATGCTCATTTAGCATGACACGCTGAAGGGGGTTGCCTCTTCAATCAGGTCATCTATCACCTCAACTTGGAACAATCCTCAAGTCCGACTTGTTTGTAAGCATCAAACACATTAAGCCAAATTTTCCTATTCCCAAAGCCCATTTTCAATGCCCCAGTATTGCAATTGATTGAAGCATGCGAAGTTGCAAGGAAGGGGCAGCCCAAAATGATAGAGGGTTTAGTTGGCTTGTTGGTAGGGTCAGTGTTCAAAACTAAGAAGTCAACGGGAAAGAAGAAATCCTCCACTCTTACGAGGACATCTTCCGAAATTCCCCGTGGTGTCTTAAGTGATCAATCAACAACTTGAAGGATTACAGGGCTAGGCTTCAGATTGCCTCCCCCAAGTTGTTCATACACGTAGCTCGGAAGGATGTTCATCCCTTCACCCAGATCAAGTAGAGCCTCATCAATTTGTAAGTCACCAATAACTACTGAGATGTATGGGGCTCTTGGGTCCTTAAGTTTCGGGGGTGTGCCATGTTGAACAATTGAGCTAACAGAATCAAGCAAGACAACTTTTGATTGGACCTATTTTCTATATTGATGCTTTTCCGTGCACAGGTCCTTTAAGAAGCGAGCATAAGACGGAATTTGCCTGATAGCTTCAAGCAAAGGTAGGTTAATCTGCACTTGCTTGAAAGTTTCCATGATCTCATCCATCTTATCTTTAGCTCCAGATGAGCCAGCAGAAGTCTGCCCAGAGGTGGATAAGTGCTCTAGAAAGGGCACTCTCGATCTCTGGGTGGAAGGGTTGTCATGTCGAATAAGGGGTGGAATGGGGGCAACTTCCGGTGAGGTGATTTCAAGCGGAGAAGATTTGGGCAAGTCTTCTCCTATGGGGGTGAAAGTCAGGGTGGATGGTTTTTTAGGGGGTGAGACTATAGGAGCATCGGGTTTGGAAATTTCTTTCCCACTCCTCAGAATAGTCACCGCCTGAGCATGCTCCCTAAAGACAATCCTTTTTCCTTTAGGATTCTCCTCAGCAGCACTGGGGAGCTTCCCAGTTTCCCTCTGTCTATCGGCCTCAACAAGGTGTCCTATTTGTGATTTCATCTCATGTATAGCCTTGTCATGAGATTGGATGATGGCACTTTAACTTTCTTGCATAGTTTTCAACATCGCCTTCAATTCATCCATATCAGAGGTCTTAGGTTGGGCAAAGGTCTGAGGTTGGTTCATTTGATGATTTTGAAAGGATTGAGGTTTATAATTCCCTAAATTTGAGACATTTCCTTGTCTCCATGAAAAGTTTGGGTGGTTCCTTCATCCCTCATTATTAGTGTTGGAGAAAGGGTCATTACGAGGTCTAGGATGGAACCCTTGAGCGGCATTCAGATCCGCTTGTACAAGCTCAGGGAATTGGGAGGCCAAGTGGCAATCCACAGTGCTGTGTGTATTGCCCTGGCAAATTGAGCATTCGGAAGCTTGGGATGTGGAGGTGTTAGATACGAATGGACTTGGGTTCTACATAAGCCTTTCCATGTTTTGATTCAATAATTGAATCTGATAGGCTAAATTCTGGGTGTCCCTTGCCTTATTCGCCTCCAACTTTCTTTGCATAAGAGTGGGCTTTCTATCCATGTAGGCAGATTTCAAGTGAGTAGAATTCTCACTCAAAGTATCAAAAAGGTTCCTGCACAGGCACCATCCACAATTTGCTTATGTGAATCATTAAGTCCGGTGTAGAACCTTTCAACCAATTGCCGTTTAGGCACCTAGTGATGTGGTCAAAGTCTCAGCAAGTCGTTAAAGCGCTCCCACGCATCATGGAAAGCTTCCCCATCCTTTTAAACAAAACTCATAATTTCCCTCCTAAAGTGATTGGTTTTGCTCATGGGAAAGTACTTCTTCAAAAACTCCTTCAGGGCATCCAAAGTGTTAATATTATCAAGGATGTGATACCAATACTTGGCTTTGTCCTTAAGGGAGAAGGGAAAGAGGGTCTGCATTTGAGCGTCATCAGTAACGCCCTGCAGCTTCACCATGGAACAGACCTCGGTGAATTCCTCTATATGCCTGTAAGGATCTTCCCTAGCAGTACCATGAAAGGAGGGCAGCAAGGATATGGTACTGCTTTTGATCTCATAAGGATTGTTCCCTCCAGGTCTACGTAGTGTAGAGCTAGCTTGATTGGTTGGAATGAAATATTCCTTAAGGCTCCTTTGACCGGCCATTTCTACCCTTGGAAGGTTTCTTCTTAAGATTCTTTCAGGTTCAGGATCAAACACAAGTTGTCTCCTAAGAGAACGCCCGCCAAGCATGCACTACAAACACAATTCAAAAGGACTTGTTTGGTCTTTACAAATTTAGGCTTTTGACTTTAGTTCAAATTGTAGGTGACAAAGCAAGTTGCCCAGTCAATTACGTGCCTATTATCAACCTTTAAGATGCCCAAAAAGACCTAGTTGAAGCTTAAGTGTTCTTCCCTAAATCTCAAATGGTAAAGCAAATCCAAAGACGGAAGATCGAGGGATGCAAGTAGTCCTAAGCCTTCCTTTGAAGCTGTGCTTTCGCGATACTTCTCAACCACCCCCAAAAATCCGTGACAGGGTATCCCCCTCTTTGGATTTACAAAACCTTTGATCTCAAATTCCGAACACTTCAGAATCCAACGGTAGGAGGGCTCCTGTCCTAGTCGTTCCAAGACTTAGGAGTGCCAAAATGTGTGCTGTGGTGTAAAAGATATAAGTGTGCATACACCACAAAAAGATTTTGAATTTTGAATCACACGCCAAGTTTGAAAATCAAATCCTTGATTTTTAGATGTCCCTCTTTAATTAGTCCATTTTCAAGAATATATGTGACCACTTGTTAGATCGCTTCAAGACAAATTATGTGGTCTTCGAATTAAGTCCAAATGCAATGCGTGATCAAGAATAGGATGCAAAGTAAGAGAATGCGACCTTGCTTCCAGCAATCAATGATGAGAGAATGCACGTAATGCAGAGAAATAAATCTAGAGGTTGCTCATACAGACCTAAATGGTTCATTCTAGGGGCAGGCAGCTCTTTTTTTTTTTTTAATTTTTTGCTACTTATGCACAAGAAAATAAAGGGTAAACAATCCACAAAATAAATTAAAAACCTAAATCTAAAGAAAAGGGAACAAGCTTCCAAAAATCAGCCCCAATTACTACAAGGGCGAGAAAATAGAAATAAAATTTATGAAACGGGAAATCTCCTATAGAGGCAGAATCCAGGTCTCCTTCGTCTTCCCCGCATGTAAGCGTCTCTCAAGGTCGATGTCTTCTCCCCGATGTGCCTGTCACCTCTCTCAAATTCCTCGCACAGAAAAGATAATAAATGGTAAGATCACTGTGTAATAAGAAATAATCAGAAATAAAATCAGGTGAAATTATTGCGTCTGTTGCCTCTCCGGCAACGGCGCCATCTGATAAGTCGATTTTCGCTTTCGAATAATGTGATTAAGATGATTTGTCGTTTTAGTAACAAAGTGGTGGAAAATCGCTTAACAAAATAATTATAATAAAAATTACCACTCACAGAAGAGCGGGTCATGTACACAGGGAGGTAATGATGTAATAAAATCTCGATTATTTCATATTCTTTCAATCAAGTACGAAATCCATAATCAAATCCGACATGAAATGCGATGGAAAGAAGATGCACAATAACTCAAAAATATAAGGGTATATGTGCAATTTTTCCTCACTGAAATATTAAATAAATATGTGATGATTTTATGTAATTTCCAATTGACATGTATTAGAGAAAATTTGTACACATTTTAATCCCAAAACCAATGTTAAAACATGTGAATATCAATAACCACGCAATTATCAGAAAGCTTGAGTATGCAGTCACAATTTCACCACAATAAAATAATCATAAATTAAAATTGATTTTGGTGGCAATGGCATTCAAATGTAAATTTTAATTAACATAAAAACAAGGGATTTTACCTCTCTCCTTCTTGTGCATGGGAGAGAGGTTCAATCAAGGAGTTACTCCTACAAAAGGTTGGCTAAAGCGAGGCCTTCGCGGTGGTGGCAGCGGTGCGTCATGAGATGGCCAGAGCTGGCTTGCCGGAGGAGAGTAGTGGCGGCGGTGGAGAAGCCTGTTGCTGGCCGTGCTTGCTGGTGAAGGCACGCGCGGGTGCAGAGGACGCTGCAGGCGCGGACGTTGGGCACTCTGCAGAGCGCATAGGTGCGTGCAGGCGTGGTGGTGGCGCTGGCTGCAGGTGCTGTGCGGGGTGATGGCATGGGCTAATGCAATGGTTGAGGCACTACAGATGATGGCGCAGGTGCGTGCAGGCGCTAAGGCGAGGAGACGTGGGCGTGCAGTGGCTGGGCTGGAGGTAGGGTGTGCTGGGGAAGTTGAGGAGGCTTGGGTTCTGCAGGCTGGGCTGAAAGCGCAAGTGAGTCTAATGGAGCAGGGACAGGCGTTGCTCGGGTGTGCGCTGGCTGTGGTGAAGGCGCGCGCGCGCAGGTGACTGGTGCTGCATTGATGAAGTGAGGGCGTGCGTTGGCTGAGTTGAGGGTGCAGTTGGCAGATAACTGATGGCTGGAACTGAAGTGAGAGCATGCACGGTGGTGTCTGATGGAGCAGTGGCAGGAAGAGTTGCAGAGACTCTTTGGCGGTGTGGGCTGTCACCCCACACGCCCATGGTGGTGAGTCATTCTGCCGCGATGAGGCCAGTGGTATGGAATGGAAGAGGAGCAAGGTCCTCTCAACACAGTATGGACAAGGGGTAGTGGCCTTCGGAGCATGGCAGCTCTCCCTCCTCCTTTTGTAGCCACGGCCATCATCTCAAATTCAAAATGTCGTAGCATAAATGTGATGCACAGGAGGAGGAGGCGGAGCCGAAGCTGGAGGAGTTACCTGTGCAAATGAGAAAAAAGAATAAAAGAATAAATATTATGGTTATTATACATAAGCCCTTAACTTCTATGTTAAATTAAAACAATGCTTGCAATGCACCTAATTGGTTAACTAATTAAATGAATGCAATTCTAAGTTAATTCTAAATGCATTTAGTTTTGAATGCAATGCATGTAATTAAATCAGAAATATGAATTAATCTATTTACATCCTAATGCATGCTAAATAAATGTTAGAATTAACTTAATGTCTAAGTACTTAAATACTTAAATAGCCCACAAATATGGGCTAATCAGGGACCAGGCCCACCAACGTGCGGTGCTGGGCGAGGTGTGCTAGGTTTAGGTAAACGGGTCGGGTGCCAAATCCGTGGGGGCAGGTCGCGGACAAGGCATGAAGGCGAGGGACCTCACCCCTGTGTTACTTGAGGCAATTAGAAGAAAGCACAAAAATAACTTATATTACACTGGTAGCTCGAAACTTACCGAGGTGGGACTAAAAGTCCCACCTTCTTGTTGTGCACCTGGCAACAGATAGCACGAGCAATTGCAGTGGCAGCTAAGGCCTTTGAGGCCAATTAGTTTCCTGGAGCTGTGCGCGAATGTATTCCACGCCACCTGGGACTGCTAGCCGGGAGCGGGGGAACTTGAAGCGAGCTCACGAGCAAGCTTCTCACTGTCATCAATGGCGGAGACCCTCCGAACTTGAAATCACGCAAACAGCCTCGTGGCCACGTCAGAATGCTCCGGAGGCTTCGCCAAAGCACAACGAGTGTACTGCGGGGGTCGGTGTGGCTCAGAATTGACTAACTTGCATGCCTAGATCGGTTTGAGTCTGTGTGAGTGGGTTTGTTCAGGGGAAGTTTAGGGAGGCTATAGTGGTCGATGGCTGGGCGAAAGGTGATTAGTGGACTGTGGCGGAGGTGGTGAGGTATCTGGCGAGGTGTGTGGAGGCCTGGAGCGATGGAGGAACCTTGCCGGTGGGTGGCCAGAGATGGAGAAGATGGCGGTGGTTAGTGGCTACGAGGGGTCGAAAGTTGAAATAGAAAGAGGGGAAATGAAGAGGGGAGTAAAGGTAACTTATCTGGCAGGTTAGGAGTGAATGGGGGAGGCGGAGATGGCGAGTGGCTGGTACTGCCGTCGTCGGAGACGAAGGCACCCACGGGGAAGAGACGGAGATGAGGAAGAGGGGTTGGAGGGCGCCTGCTGGTACGGTGCGGCGGAGGACGACGGGGGTAGCTCTGCCACTGGTACTGTGGTAGAGCGACGAGAGAGGAGAGCGAGAGTCACCGGAAGCTCTGGGCGGATGGTCGGAGTTGGGAGAAGATGAATTGGAGGGGGATCTCAGGCCAAAATGAGCTCGAAGGATGCAGCGGAGTGTGCCGCTCCTTAAATTGGTAAAAGCCGGTCGAGAGGCGCGCGAGAGCGGCGAGAAAATTCCGTTGGAGGTATGGCAGATCGGAGACTCATACCTCTTGCGTGTTCGCACGAGAGGTATGGAGGGCTTTAGGGCATGGGGGGCGGCCCATGTGGTAGGGGGCTTCGCAGGAAGCTCCCCTTTCAAATCTGGGGCTATCTCCCCATGCAGACGCGGCGCCATCCTTCGCGCAAAGTCGCCGGAGGCATGGCCTTTTGCTGCGGGTGGCAAAGGGATTGGAGTGAAGAAGAAGATGAGAAAGCTGATTTGGTAATCGATAGGGTTCCAAAAAGTTAAGGGTCAGAAAGTAATTTTTGAGATCCAAATTGCAAAGTGGGTCAAGACGACCTTCCCTTATGTCCAAATTTTGGTGTAAACCTAATTTTGACGTAAGAAATCCAATGGTGAAGTTGGATTTTAGGTTTGACCACGTTTGACTGGACATTTTGCACAAAAATCGAAATTAGGTCAAAAATTGGGTATGGACCTCAATCTAGGTCAAAATAGGTTTCAAAGGTCAAATTGGAGATTCTAAACCCTAGGGGATATTTTTTCATGAATTTTAGAGGGTTTAATTGATTTTTAACTTTCCTGAAACTTCATGAATTAAAGTGGATTTGTTTTAAGGTTGTAGAATGTCATTTAATTCCTAGATTTTTCCATAACCCTTTTCAGACCAAACCATCCCACTTTTTCTCTTATTAAGTCCACTTGACCTATGTCTAGACCCTTAGAAATCTCGTGGATGCACTGCAATGGTAAAATTGCAGTTTTACCCCTTTGTGTCATGTTTTCTTCTCAGATTAACATTTCCTGAATTAGGCATTCCCTTAGGTTATGTAGGAGATTTTGTTCACTTTATTAGGTTAAAATGTGCTAGTTAGGATTCATATGAAGTTCTCATCAAGTACTTTCTGGTTTGTCCTATTTCAGTCTTTTTTCCTCTTGCACACAATGAGAAATGAGCTCGTTAAGAGTCCATTTCTCCTTTTGGTAGTTATAGCTGACCTTAAACTACCAATATTGTGCAGAGAGGGAGATCAAAACTAAATGCACGAGAAGATCATTTAACAACTCTAACTTAAGTGTCTTTAGTTTCGAGGCTAAATGAGACATTTCCATAATATGCTCCCTAATGTTTCTAGTACCCCTGTACTTAAGCGAGACAAGTTTGCTAAGGAGATTGCTTGTCTTAGCTTTCTCATTCTTAGCAAATCTTTTCTCAATCTCATCAAGGAATTTCTTAGCATTCAATTCCTCTGAGATAGCACCCATAAAGTTTTCTGGAATAACAGGCTTCATGATCATCAGATACATGCGATTTGATGGCTCCCACCTCTTATAGTTCTTTATTTCATCAAAAGAACTCTTATCCGTAAGAGGGGAGGATCGATCAAAAGTGTTACGACCCAGTTCCCAAATCCCTACAGGATCCGAGACCGGCTCGACTCGACTAATCCCAAGACCCAGTTGATGAGAGCCTCATCATGAGCTATAATTAGCTCATTTTGACCCAATAAAGAGAATAAAAGCTCATATATAACCTAAAAGAAGGCTTAATAGAAGGAATAAGTGTTCTAAGAAGAAAACATGAAATAAAAGTTAAAACTGTAATTTTACCATTGTAGTACATAAATAGGATTTCTCAGAGCAAAACATAGGTCAAATGGTCTAAATGAGATAAAAAGTGGGTTGAGTCAATCAGAAATGGGTTCATGTGCAATCTAGGAATTAAATGACATTTGGTAACCTTAAAACAGACTCGCTTAATTCAACAAGGTTCCAGTCAGGATAAAAATCAAGTAAATCCTCTAAAATTCATGTAAAAATATCCTCTAGTTCTTAGAACATTCAAATTGACCTTTGGAACCTAGTTTAACCTAGAATAGGGTCCTAGCTCATCAATTGACCTAATTTGGGTTTTTAGGCAAAATGTCCAGTCAAATGTGGTCAAACCTAAAATCCAACTTCACCATTGGATTCCTTAGGTCAAAATTAGGTTTCTACCAAAATTTGGACCTAAGGGGAGGTCATCTTGACCTACTTTCCAATTTAGTACACCCAAATCACATTTTGGTCCCTAACTTTTGAAAATCATCGCAGAGAGCCCCCTAACCTCCTCGCCAACCTTGCAATCATGTCCTTCCGCCATTATTGGGGCAGAATCCTGCTCCGACGAGGATTAGAGAGGGAATACTCTCTGATTCCTCAGAGATCCCCTCCCAGAAATGGAAGGGAGATTCTCTGAGGAATTCCCTTCCATCTGAGGCCAGTCATGATCCCTGATTTGATCCCAATCTCTCGTGCGAACGCACAAGGGATTTAGGTATCCACCCACTTTCCTTCTCCGGCGAGCCGTCGGTGACGAATGCTTGCCCTCCACGCTCCAGAACACATGGCCTGTGCCTATAAAAGAACCCCCAAACCCAGCCGCTCAATTTCAGCTCGACCAGGCCGGGATTCTACCTCAGATTCTTCTCTTCCTTCCCGGCCAAGGTACCCAGCAAGCTCTGGCGAGCTTTCCTTCCTTTCCTCTTCGCTCTGCCACAAAACCAGTGGCAGAGACTTCTTCCTCATTCTCCTCCGCGTCGCGCAATACCCGCGTGCGCTGCTTCAGCCCCGTCGTCGCCGCCGTCTTCCTCCACTGGGCATCTTCTTCTCCGGTGACAGCAGGTACAGCCGTCCGCCTCTCCGTCCCCTTCGTCCCTTTAATTAGGTTAAAACTCTTCTTCTCTATCCCCTCTTTCATTCCCCTCATTTTATTTCATCAAAAACCCCTCGACCGCCGCTGTTCAAATCCACCTTCCTCATCTCCGGCCACCCTCCGGCGAGTCGCACCCATCGCTCCGCATCCCCACACACCTCGCCGACCATCACATAAACTCCGCCTCACCTCACTGAGTAACATCCGCCCATCCACCATCCCTCTACGCCTCCACAGTAGTCCCCCGAACAAACCCATCCACCCGGCCATAGGGCGACCTAGGCACGCACGCCTAGGCTACCCCGCGGCCTGCCACCTTGCCCTTCACCTTCGCCGTGACATGGCGAAGGTCCCCCGGTGATCTGATTAAGCCGAGAGGCTCGTTTCATGTCTGACAGTTCTCCAGCCCCTGTCGCCATTAACGGCGACTCGAAGAAGTTCCAAGCTTGCTCCAGGCTTCAGGACAGCCAGGCTCCAGGTGCAGCTCACTCGGGGAGGCATTGAGAAGATATCTGGTCCAGCGAGCGACGCCACAGAGTCTGCACTTGAGGGAATCAAAGGCGTGGTCTGCTGCGGGCGTGCGAGAGAAGGCAGCAACCTTTAGTCCCACATTGTGGACTCACAAAGAGGTGGAGTGGTTTAAAAGGTTTTTGTCATATGGCTTGAGTGCCTCCGAATGCACTTGGGGTGAGGTCCCTCACTTATCTCACGCCGCCTCGTCCGCGACTTCACCACGCGGATCTGGCGCGCTCCGACCCGACCCCCGCCCTAAGCACACCTCGCGCATCACCCTCACGCCGTTGCTCCTGGTCACGGGTACATTATCTGACCCGTTAACCAGGCTATGGGAGAGCTTCCTATGAGCTGTTTGGAGAGAGAGAGAGAAATACGTGCGGGTGTGGGTAGAGGAGTAGGTTTTTCCTTGGCTGTGGTGTGTGTGTGCAGGAAGGAAGGAAGAGAGGAAGAAGCCAACACTTGGCCGCTGCAAGGAAGGAAGTTCTGCCAAGGAAGCAAAGACTGAAGGAAGTAGAGCCAAAGAAGAAGACCCGTAGAAGACAGATGGAAAGAAGCAGACAGAGATACTGCAGGAGAAGAAAGAAAGAAGGTAGAAGAAAAGTAAGGCACAGTAGAGGAAGAGGGGAAAGACATCTTTTAAGACGTCTGATCTCATGATCAAACGTCCAATTCTTTCTTTTTACGAAAATTGCTTTTTAAACTCATGCATTCATATTTGAATTAAAGTTTTGAGTAAATTAGAGTGTTCAATTCATTTGAGATTAGTAGTAAATTCCGATTGCTCCCTGTGTTCGACCTCGGATATTTAGGTTTTCGAGTAATAAAATCTTTATTTGTTTTGAACGCTTTTTCGGCTATACTACAACGTGACATCCTTTAAAAACCCGATCATGACGTTCCGAAACACCAGTCGTCCAACAAGAAATAATCAAAAAATAGGAAAGTAAACCACATTCACTATGCTAAGTAACTAGCAATAAAAGAGTATAAGCAGTAAAGGAAGTAAAAGCTGCTAACAGTACATATCACCACCACAACAATAAAGTAGAACAAAGTACAGAAACAGAAACGATAACAACAGTTTAAAACTCACTGGCAAAAGGAAGTACAACTACAGTAAGAACTACTGCTAGGCTTGACTGGGCCTAGTGCCCTCTGCAGTCGATAACTCGAGCTGCTCAACGCCTAGACCTAAAAAGGGTTATGAGTAAAATAGAGTCAGCGAACTCTGAGTAGAGTGGTAACCAAACTAACTAAAGTAGTAAAGGCTAACAGGTAAATCTATCTTTCCAATTATTTTATTTTACAAGTCATTTCCTTTCATCCATTGGTTTACTTTCAGATCTCTTTTTTGATCTCGTATGTTCCTCGTGGGAACGATCTTGATTGCAGTCTTTTCCAAAGAGTAGAAGGCACACATGGTGCTCTCCTGGCCGGGAGAGTCTCCCGTGGTGATCCTACACCCAGTCAACCACCTCAAGGTCATGGACAGAAGTAGCGGTGACTACGGCACGCGCGATAAGCGCACGGGTAGCTACCCCGCACTGGCACGCGGTCAGTCGTTTCCGCTAGCGGGTATGCCCAAAGTACAGCACGGAACAGTATAGGGCCTAGCCCTCTCAGTAATAGGGGTCTAGCCCCTCAGAAACAAACAGAGGTCTCACCCTTCCATAGTCCGCGCACCCTCGTCTGACTACCCCGGTTTGCCCAGTGGGGCTAACTAGTCGGTGTAGAGTGGCTAGCTGAACCTAGGCCCCGTGGGGTGGCTAGCTCTCTCCCTACACTAGTAGCTCTCCCCAGTACAGTGTACATGAGAGCCAACAGAAGTCGGTGTAGAGTGGCCAATCCTAACCCCGGGTCCCAACCCAAGGGTGGCTAGCTCCGCTCTACACTAAATAGGAGACAGTCGCTCTCCTTTGTACCACGTACTCAAGGGCCAGCACACTTCCCACTCACATTTCCAGATCCATTCCATTCATCCACAAGAGCTCTACTCCTAATGCCCGTAGGGTTCATGCTCATATTCACCATGTTGGTCCATACCAGGTTTCATCATTCATATTTCCATTCTTCTATTATACACATGTAACTCGTATTTCCACAATTTAACATATACAACAAGTAATGTCACAGGTAACTGTTTAACTAGCACAGGCATTTCATATTCTACAGGCAGCTTGTATTATTAACAGGCAATCGTTTAGAATTCTATTCATTCCTTTATGACTGCAATCTCAAACATGCATACAAACAGTGCAAGTATTTCTCGTCCTAGGATTCATGCCACATCCTAGGTTGCTAGTTATCTAATTTCACCTATGCATTCATGTTTTATAGTTAAAACAGGGGGAAACCACTCTACCAGACAATCCGGGAGTACTAGGGGCTCGAACAGTAGACTTACGTGCCTTTGCAAGCCCCGAACACGCAACAGATCGAAGTCTTATACCAAAGAACATACCACAATGAAACATTCAGAACAGTATATAAGGCTTTCTAACATGTAGAGGAACTCACAAGGAAACCATAGATACTTTGTTTGCATAAAACGAACCTCAAATGGACCCTAAATGGGTCAAAAACAAAACTGCAGACTCAAATCAGATGTTTGGAACAAGGTCCAGACGTCTTAAAAGTCACCAGGGTCTCATCTCAGATTTCTATGTCTACTTCAGACATCCAGAACCCATACTTAACCGTCTGGATTCAGCTCTAGACGTCTGACCTTTCCTCCAATCGTCTGGGAGTGCTTCTGGTTGTCTGGTAAGCTGTTCAAACATCCGAAACGCGTGGGAGGGCGTGCCCCACGCCTTCCCAAAGCTGTCCCTACGCGCGACAGACCAAATCTTCCACTTTTAGCTGCACAGATTGGCTTTGCGGTGCAGCTTGCTTGGCCGTAACTGCAAGAGGAACATACCTTCGCGAAACCTTGCTTTTAGACGTCCGATGTCGACACAGACGTCCAACCCGTAATCTAGACAGCCCTCCAGACGTCTGATTCTGAGAAAAGCACAAAACCAGAGCAACCTCCTGCTCCCCTCGCCACGTGCAGCCGCGGCTCCTCCTCCTCGTCTGCAGCTCCGACTGCAGCAGGGTGTTAGGGACGACTCCCCCGACGCACTCCTCCTCCCACATGCGCCGCTCTAGCCGTGCATCCTTCGACGAGCTCCCACGAACTCGCGAGCTCAAGCTCTTCCTTCTCTCTTCACGCTGCCTCTCCTCACTCTTGCGCCCTCTCTCGCTTGTCCTTCTCGCTACAATGGAGAGGAAGGAAGGTGGTGGTGGAGTGGAGAAGAGAGTAAGGGGGAGAGGGGTCTTAAATAAGGTGTAGGGTTAGGGTTCGGGAAAGAGAAAAGAAGAGAGAGGAGAGAGGAAAGCTGTCTGCGCGCAGCCAGCGCACAGACGCGACCCTGCGTACAAAATTTTCAATTTCCAGACGTCTGACTGACAGTTCAGACGTCTTAAAAGGCTCAGAACAGAACGGGTCTTTACAAAAAGTGCATAATCCAGATCCATGCATCCCAGAACAATAAGGACGCTTTCTTTCCAAAACTTAAAATTAGATTCATTTAGTTCTTGAATAAAATTTAAGTTGGCAGTTATGGCAGATGTAGAGGAGTTAACTGAAAATAAAGGAAATAAACCAAATACATGCTCAAAATAAAGTAAACTAAGCCATACAATCATTAATATTTAATCTTTGGACAATAAACATTAATATTATAAATGACAGTCTTAAGAATAATAAATAACTGTTGAAAATACTCATGTAAGTAATTAAGCCATCTTTGGATTAACTTAACTATCCACACGAAACCTAATAATTCAATAGATAATTTATCAGTAAATGTGTACATATGGATTCAGTCATGAGACGGTTCACCTTTGGGTTAAGTGCCTCATACAGGAATGCAACATACACAATCGCTTTAATGTTTTAAACAAACTGGCACAGGAAGCAACCCGCTTTGTTATGAATTTCTTAATGTGACAGAGTACTTAATACATTAAAACCTATTACTATTGTTCGTATCAAAATAATCATGATCAATGTATCCCAATCACCACGCCAGCATCGGTACTCATGAAGAGCACTGGTATTGACAACAATGACCAAGTATCGATACTGGTCCTTCTGCATCGATACCAGAATGATATATACCGGTACTACATCAGTAATGGACTGATCTTGGGACCATGTCCAGTATCATATATGTACTAGTACTCATCAAGAGTATCGGTACTCCTTTGATATTAGCAATGCTCCTGGGCGTCACTAGTATCCCACATGTACCGGTACTCGTGATGAGTACTGGTACTCTATCAATACTGGCGGCACCCCCTTAAGCCTGACTAGTATCCCACATATATCGATACTTGTGATGAGTACCGATACTCCATCAATACTGGTGGTGCTCCGGGAAGTGCCTAATGGGTACTCGTGCGTTACTAATATCGGTACTCATCATAAGTATCGATACCGAGCCGATCACGGCTCGATTCCAGGGCGACGATCTGAAATCGAGATTTAGGGAAAACACCCCAAATCACGATTTCGATCGAAAAACTCGATTTGATTATCAAATATGGGATACAAATGAACATGAAAACTAAAAAATAAACATTAGTTTCATTGATTCTTTAAGATGGGATTGAATCAATCTAAAAAAAACTAAACGAAAAACAATCTTCCAAAACCAAACGGAAAATTGTTTTTCTCCAAAATCGAATCATTAAGGCAATGATATAATAAATAGAATGGCTTCGATACCACTTGAAGGAATTTAATGCCAAATAAAATCAAAACCATATGATTTTATAATCTTAAGACCAATCTATTCCCTATATCATCAACCATACTGAAAAATCGAAAAGAAAATGATGGAGGGATATCTGAATCCATCGTAGCAGAAGCGTTGAGATCACGGAGATCCTCTGGAGCTGTTGGCTTGCTTTTCCAACGGGAGGTGGTGGCAATGGTACGTCTAGAGGGTTCAGAGAGCGAGAGCGGAAGAGAACTGAATGGGGGCGTGCTCTTTGGTTCTGTAATGAACTCTTTATAACTTTTTTGCGATGGGATGTAGAAAATCGAATGCCTCTTTCATTCTCACCCCTCCAGGGATCATAACCGCTTAAAATAAATGACAATTCCAACCATCACGGAATTGAATTTTTCTCTTAAGGTTTCTATGCATTAAATCGCTTACCCTAATGAGATGTGAATGATCAATTTACATAATTAGACCACTTTAATGACCATAAATGTGATGTTTAAATATATGTATACATTTAACGTATAATTCTATAATAATAATATATGTAGATTCGTATTATTATTCTAACAATTACATCTAAGGCTTGAGTTTCTATTAAAAGTGAACACATAGGTTGTTTAATTACGAGGCATTTTCGAAGATCAGCATGGAATGAGTGTTTTTATTCTAATGTTGTATTGCCTTGTAAGTTTGGCTCGATTTTGGTCTTATGCTTATATGTATATTAATTTTGTTATCCGTTATATTTTAAATCATTTCCAATTTGTAATAGTGGTTTTTAATTCATAGTGATATGTGAATTGATTCGCGAGCAATGACTATTCTTGCCATTTTCTTTAAGAGAATTGATACTCCTTATCAATTCAACACTTACTGGACTTGTAGCAACCTCTAGGTCATGGATTGGGCTGGTTAGAGAAAGAAGAGGGGGTCCTTATTTTTCCTTCTCTTGTACGAAATTGGAAAGGTTAAGCCAAGTGCAAATTAATTAAATGGCCCGCAGCGACAGTTGCACGTGGTGTTTTCCACTCTTGTGGAAGGACTGACATATATACCTCACCCCATGGGACCTATATATGTGATCATCAATCATCCTGGAGGCCAGATAGAGGATATCGTCTTATCCATAGCATACGGATTGGGGGATAGACAATATCTCCGCTTGCGACATGTCCTCGGTGTAAGATTATATGGGTATAAAATTAATTATATATTTTTCATCATTGTCTAAGGGCTTATGTGTAAAATGTAATGAGGATATATAAGCCTATGCAGCAGCATATTGTTTCTGGTGGACACACTACTGCTCTCTCTCTCTCTGATCTGGGCTCATTGTGTTCTTTATATTGATCCATCTCTTCACTCAAGTGCTGGTGAAAGCAATGGATCATACATGGTATTAGAGCATTTAGAGGGAGTGATCGGTGTTCTTATTCGTCCGATCAATCTCCTTCATTTTACTGCTCTACTTCTCGGTCTTTGGTTTTCTTTTTTTCTGTATAAAGCGATTTGTGCGAGTTGCAGCAGCTCTGATCCATGGCAACATCAAGTTCTTCAAATGGTTCTTCAAGTCCGAATAACTTGATTCCTCCTCTAATATCCACAAGATTCTACTCGTAGCATCATCCGCTTAATCTCAATATCTTCGCCTCCCTTAGTGTAGTATTTACTTCTCTACCTACGGAGGTGCATGCACCGGAGTTGAATACTTTGAGAGTTTAGGAAAATGATGTTAACTTCTAATTGTGTGTTCACTTATATATACAATGATGTTAACACCAGTTTATATTTACTTGAATTGATCTTAAGTTGTGATGTTAACTCTTGTATGTTTACTAAATAGTGATGCTAGGAATATGAAATGCGAGAAATATCAGAGACACGAGTGGTGTGCTACTTTAACATGGATTTAGCTAACACTAATGGAAATTGGTGTTGGATAAATTCATATTAAAGTGACCAAACCCATATTACTAGATGAAAGATTAAGCGATCAAGTAAATAGAGACCAATCCCCCTTAACCTCGCAAGTAAACTAAATCTTAAGAAGACTAAGTTTAATGGTTGAAGAAGTTTTAAACTAATGTGCTCCCTATCACACATAGGGGTTTTTACATAAATTATATCATGAAATTTTTTTGAAATTAGTTAAAATGTCATTAAAAAAATTTTGTATTTACGTAAATTTTTAAAAAAAGCTAACTCTATTACGAAAATGTCGATTTCAATGTCAACTCTATGTTGTCAAGATGTGCTGACCTTTCGTACAAAGCAACCCTCCGCCTTTCTTCTCAAGCAAAAGTTAATCACTATTCATCTGGGGTCTGATCAGCCTCTTTGGGTTGATCAGGGCCCCCTCTCCCGTCGGAGCCTCTCCTTCCCCCTCTGGACCTTCGTAGATCTTGACATGCGTAGCCGTTGGTGACGTGTAGTGGTCGATCGTGGGCGAGGACGCGGAGGTGCTACTACTGGGCGTCGCATGCGTGTGGGTGTGGAGGCAATGGCGGGTGTGGCAGCCAGTGATCGGCACGTGACGCTGCAGCGATGAAGCAGTGTCCTTCAATCAGCGAGGGGCGGCAGTGGGCTGGGGCAGCTATCCGACGTGTGGTCTCTAGTTGTTATCGGACCGTGTTGTCACTACAATGTTTATTCTTGGTCGATGTTGGTGTTTTGATCTTCTTTTTTTCTTTTTTTTTAGGTTGGTTTTGTTGGGGGCCACGTGTGACCCTTGATTATCATGGTTGGATTTTTCTGATGTATGTTATGGGTCGATCTTTTCGATCTCTTGTTAGTACGATCTTCGAGATTCTATCTTTCTGGTGCTTAGCCGTTCTATAAATGTGGGGTTTATCTCTTTTAAGGGTTCGTCCAATTCTCAATCTGTGATCATTTTCTTTTTCTTTCTCCTTTACTTTTTAATCTTATTTTTTTGTTTTGTTCCCCCATTTTTACTCGACGTATTTCTTTCCTCTATGGATAAGAATTCTCTATCTTTTCCATTTCCTTCGTATGCGCATCTCTTTGTATTGGAAACTTCCTTTGCAATGAAATATTTATTAAGAAAAAAAAAAAGATGAGATCTATATTGTTTGATCCCCGTAACAGAGTGAATTTAAAAGCACGAAGGAACGACTCAAATATCACATTGATTGCCATAAAAATTGACATTTATGTGGATGACGTGAACCTGTTTAAGATAGTTATGCAAATATAAAAGCTTTTATAGAATTTAAGTAATTTTAAAAGTGCTGGATGACATTTCCATAAAAGTCCCTTACATGTATCTTTCTTAGCGTACGACTGCCGGCCGTGCATTTTGTGATGGCAAGCCTTCCGGAAAGAATCCCAGTTGTTACGGATCAGAGCTACAGGCCTACTTCGGACCGGTTCAACGCCGAGAAATTTATACATATATCCCTGAAAATTTTAATTAAAACACATGTAATCTTAAGAATTACACACACACACACACTTCTGTAACGTTCCACCATTAGCGTATTCTCCTACAATAATTAATACAATAGGTTAAACGAAAGTACTTTTTCTTTTTTTAAGTAAACATTTCATTACACGAAAGTACATGATACAATAGGACATATCCGAAAGGGAAAAGGAGAGATGAAGATTCCTCACCCATGAAAGGGGGAAATATGTCCCATAGAAATTGAAGAATGTAAAATGTAAAACACAAGACAAGAAACAAATGATAAAAAAAAAGAAGTGTTCCAAGATCGGAAATAAGATCGATCTCACGCTCATAGATGCGACAAAGTGACAACGAGATAAATTCGAAGATCGCATTAACAAGAAAGTCGAAATATTTTGACACAAAGGTCGAATTGGATCACTAACTTGCATCAAAAACTCAGCCGTAAAAAACTCGAGGTCACATATGGATATCAAAATGTACACAAATTTATATATGGGTGCTATGTAAGAGTCAGAGACGTCATGTGACGTGTCATATACCATATCACCCCTAAATTAATAGGTCAAATCACTTACATCACATATGCACTCTATTAACATGACACAACATATTTCATGCCGTGCCATGTTCGACATTGGATATATTGTGTAAAAAATTTGTGTACACAATGTTATCCTTATACCAGTACACATAGATTTCTGAAGGCGATGTAATAGAAGGAGTCATCACATATATGCTATGGATAGGAAGAAAAAAAAAAAAAGGAATACTATTAAATGTATGCTAATGGTAGATGGAACGATTATTAATTCACAAAAAGGAATTGAGAATGAATTTCTCTCCTCTTTTTTTTTTTATCAAAGCTTTACACTTATAAAAAAAAGTTCCATTACTCCCCTACAATTTCAGAATATCAACGAAGGCACTGATTCTGATCTTTTAAATTGCATGCGCTGATTCCATACCACAAGTAGAGGACATTAAAAATATTCTATTTAAAATGTTCCCTTGCAAATGTCTTGGACCATATGGGCTTCCTACTCTTTTCTATCAATCCAGCTGGAATGAACTTAAAGGAGACATTGTCAAATTTGTTTAAGGTTGTTTTGCCTCTTCCACTGTGCCATCAAATGTCAGTAAAACTTATATTACCTTGGTGCCTAAAAAGGAAAATTCAGCTTAGCCCAAGGAGTCCAGACCAATCAATTTAACAAAAACACTTTACAAATTGGTTGCAAAATTGGTGATGAGACAGATTATCCCCCTTCTTAATCATATTGTTTCTCAATATCAAGTTGGTTTCTTACAGGGGAGACATATTATTGATAATACTGTGATTGCAAAAGTGATTGTTCATTCAACGAAAACTAATATTCGGAGAAAAGGGTCCATGGCTTTCAAATTAGACGTGAAGAAGGCTTTTAATCGATGGAGTGGGATTTCTCCACCGGTTACATTTTCCCCTTAGTCTCGTGGCACTCATCCATTCTTGCCTGTCATATACCTCCTTTAGGATTTTTGTTAATGGAATTCCTACGAGCTCTATCTTGCCTTCGCGTGGAGTACGATAAGGTAGCCCTCTTTCCCCTAATCTCTTCATTATTTCTATTGAACTCCTTTCCTTTTATTTGAAAAGCTCCCTGTCAAGGAACTTATTTGTAGGTTATAGGTTAACAAATTCTTCGCCAACCATCTCTCTTTTGATATATGCAGATGATACTCTTCTATTTGGTGATGTCACACTTGCTGAAGCCTATGCTTGGATCAATATTCTCAAGGATTACGAACTGCATTTAAGGTAGAAAGTAAATGTTTTTTCTCTCCAAGAGTACTAGGAGATATTTAGCCGGAAATTCTTAATCTCCTTCGAGCTACTAGGATGGAAGACAATGAAATTTATTTGGGCTATCCAATTCTTGATCATAGACGAGGGAAGCATACAAAAAAAATCGTCCAAGCTAAATGTCACGCCAAGCTTGCTGGATGGAAATCTCGATTGCTATCTCAAGTAGATAGATTGGTTCTTATTAAAAGCTCTCTTTTGGCCATTTCTGCTTACTTGATGTTCACATGTTTTCTTTTCAACGAGTATCTGCACGTACATTGATAAATGTGCTTGTGATTTTTGGTGAGGTTATGAAGTCGTGTAGAAAAAAAATGTACCTGATAGCTTGGAAAAAAATTGCCAGACCAATTATTCTTGGGGATTTAGGTATCCGCTCTTCACACTATAACAACTTGTCTTTCTTAATGAAAACTGTGTGGAGGCTCCGTCATGAATGTAAGTCTCTGTCAGTTGTTTTACTAAAAGAAAAAATATTTTAGGTAGTCGATTTTTGGGATGCAAAATTTCCATCTAAATCATCCCCTTTCTGGAATGTTTTAATTTCAGCTCATTATCTGCTATATGATGGAATATTTTGGCTTGTTGGAGATGGCTGCACCATAATTAATTATGGTGGGATAAGTGGACTAAAGGTCTCCCTGCTCCGATCCATCCACAATTCTCCAATTCTCTCCAACCCACTTATGTTAGTGATTTGATTTCCTCTAATGACAGATGGAATATGCCCCTTGTTGAAACAATTTTTTATTTTGAAATTGCAAGTCGAATTGCTTAAACTAATTGTCGGCCTTCAACCAAAGATGAGATGATACGGCGCTTTCGCATCCAAAAGGGAATTTCAGCATCAAATCAGCCTACTTCTCCTTGACTGCAAACAACCTAAATGGAGAGGAGACTGATGAAGGCTTTTTAAAATCAGTTAAAAAGCTCTTTGCTAAAAGCAATTTAACCCCTAGAACAAAGCTCTTGCTGTAGCGTTTGTTGACAGACTGCCTTCCATTGTCAGATTTTATTTCTACAAGAATAGGTGGTGAACTAAGACTTTGCCCTTTTTGTCATTTAGTGGGGGAAAAGTGCAGCCCATTTGTTTTTCCAATGCCCATTTTCTCGTGCTACGTGGTTTGCAGCAAATCTGAATTGTAGCTGGGATCCCACCAATTGGCTAAATTCGATGTACATGTTATGGCCCCAAAGAGAGCTTGATCTTGAAGGTTGTTTGAGACTTTTCTACATGTTGCATGCCTTATGGCTATCTAGATGTGATATGGTACATGGTAAGTCCAACTTTCTCCCTATGCAGATTTGAGAGCGAGCTCAGCACATGTTCCTTTTTTACTCATTGAAGAAGGATAATTCCCCTATCGCTTCCAAGTTGAGGCATGCAGCTCACAGCTCTAAATTGGCCAAATTTCAAAATTTAAACTTATTTTCCATCTATATTGATGCTGTAGTTGGAAATGATTTTTCTTACATGGCTGTGGTTGAAAGAGATGATATTCTTGGCTACCTTCTATCAGCTCGAGTGGTTAAAATTAGAGTTTGCTCCGTTGAAGAAGCTAAAGCCCATGCCATTAAGCTTGCTGTCCAACTCGCTTTGGATGACACTAGGAATATCTTAATTAAGAGCAATGTTCTTAATCTTGTTAACAGCATTTTGGGAACGAGACAACCCCATTAGACCGCTAAACATAACATTGGAGATTGCAAAGAAATGCTATCCAAATCCAATTTCTTTTCATTAACCCATGTCCCCAGGTCCAAGGTTATTTTTGCTCATTCTATTGCTCAATATTGTGCAAAGAATGACTGTCAAGGGATTTGGCAATCGCCAAACTTCTCATGTGATATGTAGGCTGTAATCGTTGTCTCTGTCTCAAAGAAATGGCATTCTTTTCCTAAAATAAAAAGGATAAAAAATTCTAACTGTATGCCCCCGAAATGTCTTTTCATTCTTAGCTGGTAGGTTAAGTAGATTTACGTTGAGTTAATTAAGTATTTAACCTATCACTTAAATTGTCTCTCATTTGCATTGGATTAAGTGAATTTAACATACAGTAAAGTTATTCTACTATCTCTGTAGAATAATTTTAACCTATCAAAACATCCAAATAGGTTAACTCATTTATTTCATTATTTATTCCACTCACCTGTTCCTCTACTTATTCCACAAAATTATTCCCCTTATCAAACAGGTCCTTAATCTTCTTTGTCTCTTGCACCATGTTCACCCCTCCTCTAGTTCCCTTGCCACAGTCGCACCTCCTATTGCTCCCTTCGTGTGACCACTAGTCATGTTGACCCATTAGTTTTCTTTTTATTTGAGAATGAAACCATCCATTCAAAGGGAAAGAAACACATAGAAATAGAACGCAACCCTAGTTAAGGAGAAACGAGGGAGGAGAGAATTCGACACCTTCACAAGGAGGGGAAGGTTACCCTCCATAGAAATTGGGGAACAACACAAAAACATAACAAAAGAAAAAAAAATAAACAGAAAAATACAACAACAACAAAGAAGCATCCAAGAAGAAATATCTAGTCGTGCCCTCCTAGAACTTAGAAGAGCGATGATTCCACACTCGTAAGTCGACAAGGCCACTAAATATGAAACATGACGATCAGAAACAATCCGCACAACGAGAAACTCAAGAGAAGTTGGAACCCGAAACAAGTCGGGCATAATCTCGATCGAAGAAGTATGGTCTCACACGTGATCTCCTGCAACAAAACAAAAACTAGGTCGCCACCATGGAAAAGTGAAACTTGCATCATCAAAGAGCCTAATAGTGCTAGGATGGAGGTGAAATGGAGATGGTGGCCAATGGAAGGGAAAAACGAAATGCTCCCACCAAAGTGAGAACTTGAAGAAACTCCCGACCATGAGGCGCCACCGTCGAGCGAGCTGCCACCACGTGAGAGCCACCACCGCCACAGGTGCAACGAGTAGTGCATCAGCACCATGAGATGCTGCCACCGCAACAACGCCACCTCATTGAGTCGTCGTTGTGCCAACGCACCAAGAGGCGCATCCACCGCAACAGCGCCACCATGAGATGCCGCCATCATAGCCGCGCAACCGCCTCCACCGAGAGAGCAGCCACCGCCAATGCTCGTCCCGATCAGTTACCTCTCTCGTCACTAGTGGTCACCTGATCTGCCACCACCACCACCACCATAGCTTCACGTCTCTCCTCCGCAACCACCTCACCCCTCCCCCTCCTATGTACGTACATTTTTAAATATTGTAGCCAACGTTGGGATCCATGAGATCCAACTCGATCTTAGTTGACCCTCACATGCATATATATGGTCTACCTCGACGCGAGGAGGAGCTTCGATCTCGCTGGGAAGCACGGTGCATGCTCTTAATCATTGACCATGAGAAGCTAAATTGTATTGTACTACAAGGTTGGTAGCTAGAGGGGGTGCGCGATCAGGTGCCTCACGCTGCAACCTTTAGCGGGGCCCACAGGAACCATGGAGGCGTGCTACATACTGATGCCGCAGCGTGGGTTCTTGACAGTGTCTCGGGCAAATTTATAAGAAGGGGTGACTGGAGCTAACCTAAATGGTCTTATTCAGGTTTAGGAATTGGAATACGTCCGTTTAAGTAATCAATTGCACATAAATTAATTGGTTATTCAGTTTCACAAAAAAAATGACGTACGTTCAGGGAAAGTAATTGGGCTCTCAAATGTCACTAAATAATTGAAATATTACAAGATACAATAAAGATTCTCTTGTTCTATGTGCACATACCCATTTTTTCCTAACGGCTCTGGTATATTTTATGGGTTACACATCTGAATAATCCACGTGACATATTGTGAGATGCTTGAATAATGGAGATCGTGGATATGTAAGTAGGTGATCTGAGATAACCCCCATGTATAGCCACAACTCCTGGAAGTTGAGATTTGTAGTTATGAAGATAAATGCTACTGTGTTGGCAAACACCCCAAAGTAAAATTGATTGATTTCGTAGGAAAGCAAACTAGGTTTACCAATCGATTTTGTCGGGTGAGACAAGTTTGTCGAGTAAGCATCTTATCGAGCAAGCTTGGCTTGTCGGGTAGACTTATCTTGTCGAACACGCTAGGCTTGCTGAGATAGGCTTATCTTGTCGAACTACGTAAGCTTGCCAGGTAGGCTTTTCTATTGGACGAAACCCCTTCACTCGGCTACTTCTAGGCAAGCTTTTAAACATTTGACCAGTATAAGAGTTTGACTCTATTGGACCTTAGGAGGCATTTTATTGAACTTATTAGACCGGCATTGATAAGAGGATTTTCTTTCCCTTATGCAAAGGGAGCAGGAAATAGATATCTTTGGTCACGGAGTATTGAGGAGGAAGGCATCAATTAATGAGCAGTAGTGAATTGTGGGGAGGGGGAAAAAGAGGAGACGGAAGTAGAGGTTGAGAAGAAATTTCACGGTCATATAGGTGAAATTTTTTATTTCTCATTTTCATTTCTTTTTGCATAGGGGTATACATACGTATGGTATTCGCATAAAAACATATTTTTGAAAGTTTTCAGGAGTAGTATACATTTAACTTCCGCCCAGAAATAGAGAAATTCTACGGAGTTCTCTATGTAAAATGATTGTTGATAAGTGTGACTTTTTTCGAATTAGATGGATTGATGGTTAACAAGGAAAAAGAAAATAACGAAAAAAAAAAAAAAGGGTTGGATTGCTTAAGAAAAGAATTTTGGGCTAATCTAACTAAAATCGAATCAGATTACAAGATAGTGATATATGGGTTAAAATTCCATATCGAACACGGCCAGTAATTCCATCAAAGGAAGGCCTTGAAATGAATGGATGTCCGTGTGTGCGAATTTGCTTTATCGAAGATTATATCCAATTAATATTCGTTCTTGCAAAACAAAAAGGGAATTTAGTATTGAAGAATATCTTACCTGCAGCATAGCCAGAGTAACCTTTTCAAGTAGTTTAGTTGCGTACAAGTTCTTATAATTAAATATACGAATGAATTTCGATCCAGACGTGACCATGTTGAAATTTTCATTTTTTTTGCAGATGGTTAGAGCTATTTTCTTGAAATAATTAGCAGAAAACGTAAATTCAATTTTCACCGGGATCGATCGGCCGGATCATGACCTGCTTATCCATATAATCAAACAATTATATATATATATATATATATATATATATATATATGGATGAAAGCATTGATTCCACACATGTGATGCAAGTATTTTGCAACCATTAAAGTTGGATGGCGGAATCAATTCCATGTGGACCGATATATCTATCCTTGTTCTCTCTCTTCCTGTACAAGATCGAGGTAAAGGGTCGAAAATTAATCATATTACATTTTATAAAATTTGCTGCGGTTGCCGACAGTTTCCAAGAGTAAACATCGAAATTTGGTAAGGGTCCCTGTTGAGCGAAAACATCGAAATTTCGTCCGTTTCCATAATAAAGCGATGTAGGGTCGACAGAAATGGGAAGTGGGCAGGCTGCTGTGCTGCATGCCTCTGGAGCAGGAACAATGGTATATATATAGACGGTGACATTCCAATTTGGTGATTGCACACGCGAGGACATATACATTGTTTAGAAGCCAACAGTCGAAATATAACTAAAAAAGTTTCTGGGAACACCACCAAGAGGTAACTCAATGATAGAGACCCCATCGGTTATGGAATCAATTGATTGGTCTGTAAGAAGCACCCACCGATTCACGTGTGATGGGATGAACAAGGAAAGTCGTTGGGTACCATTGTCAACAGTTAGCTATGGCTTAGGGGGAAAAAACAAGTACCTATGGTTGAGCAACCTAACTAGCCACGTTGATAATTGACGATATATATCATGAACATCGATCTTTAGGATTATTTCACAAATATCTTATGACCTTGAACGATAAAGAAACCCTTATGCCTTTGAAACATCCTATGGGTTATCGGGAAATAGAATTACGATGGCTAAATGATGATATGAAACATTTGTAGCAACCAAGGTTGTGTTGTTTTTTTTTTTAACGAGCCGTAAATGATATGCAACATTTGACCATCCTCTTAGATTCTTCAAAACGTCAAATGAATTCTTTAACAGAGACTTAATTTGATTGATCCCTTCCCATTTGGTCTATCTATCCTTCCTCCTGGCTCCTACGCACATGACAATCCCTGTTGTTGTACAATTAATTGCTGGTGCTATTGCACTACAACATTCTTGATGTTCTGTTGCCCAGTATCTGTCCAAATCCACATTCAATGGCTGCCCAACCATCTCCACATGTTGCTACCTATTTTGATGAACATTATTAACACCCTTTTGTCCAACAAGCCATGGGATATCCCACCGTGTACTTTCTATCGTATCTTTTTCCAAATTTTTCATATAAAATATAGGAACTTTTACATCTATTTTCTTAGAAACATATCTAATTACATCTATACCTCTTATATTTTATTATCACATCCATATCCCTACAAACTTACGTTTTATGACAGTTATACCCCCAAGTTAGGTCTCCATTAAATTTGAGAAAATATTCCCTAATGATCGATAAAGTTAATGATGTAAAATTTAAAAATTACATCATTAACTCTATTAATATTTCAAAATTACATCAATGCCCATACTTCAAAATTACATCAATGCTCATATTCATGTTTTTTTTCTTTTTTTTTTCTTCTTTCACCTCTTATGCTTGGATCACCCACCTCTCGATGAAGGCTACCCTCCACCTTCCTCCACTCCTGTTGTCACCCTTCTTCCTTTCTCCTCTCCAACTATTGCTGTCCCTCCTTCCTATTTCCTAGTTTTTGTCGCCCTTGTTTCATCCTCTCTAACCACCTCTTCCCTCCTTCCCTTAAGCCATCGCCCTCCCTCCTCTCCAGTTGTCACCCTATTACGACTCGATTTCCGGATCCCTATAGGACCCGAAACCGGCTCACCTCGATTAATCCCAAGATCCAATCGTCCAACAAGAAATAACCAAAAAACAGGAAAGTAAACCACATTCACATATGTAATATAATTAAGCAGAACAAATGTACAAAGCAGTAAAGGAAGTAAATCTACTATTTCAGTACATACCACCACAACAACAAAACAGAAAAACAGAAGTAAACAGTAGAGACAAAATGGTAACTAAAGGTCTAATACTTACTACAACAGTAAAGGAACAAAAATGAAGTGTTGAAAACTACGGCTGAACTCGACTGGACCCAGCACCCTCCGCAACCGGAAGCTCAGGCCGCTCAACTCTTGGTCCTGAACAGTATTATGAAAGACAGAGTCAGCGAATGCTGAGTAAAGTGGTATCTATACTATCTAAAATAGTAAAAGCAATAGGTTTAATTCCCTTTTTTATTTATCAGTTTTATGTGTGTTCCATTTTCACCCATTTTTCTCAAATATCCAGATATTCTTGATCTTGCATGTTCCTCGTGGGAACGATCTTGATTGCAGTCTTCTCCGTAGAGTAGAAGGTACACGTTGTGCTCTCCTGGTCGGGAGAGTCCCCCGTGGTAGTCCTACACCCAGTCAACCACCCCGAGGTCACTGTCAAGACGTAGCGGTGACTACGGCATGCATGATAAGGACACAGGTAGCTACCCCGCACTGACACGCGGTCAGTCGTTTCCGCTAGCGGGTACGTCCAAAGTACAGCACAAAACAGTATAGGGCCTTGCCCGCTCAGAACAAGGGTCTCGCTCTTCAGAATCAAACAGGGGTCTCGCCCCTCCACAGTCCGCGCACCCTCGTCTGACTACCCTAGTTTACCCAGAGGGCCTAACAAATTGGTGTAGGGTGGCTAACTGAACCCCAAGACCTGTGGGGTGGCTAGCTCTCTCCCTACACTAGTAGCTCGCCTCGGTACCATGTACACAAGGGCCAACAGGAGTCGGTGTAGAGTGGCCAATCCTAACCCCGGGTCTCAACTCAAAGGAGGCTAGCTCCGCTCTACACAAAAAGGGACAGTTACTCTCCTTAGTACCATGTATTCAAGGGTCAGCTCACTTCCTGTCTACATTCAAGATTTCCGTCTAACCACAAAAGTTCTACTCCTAATTCCCCGTAGGGTTCAGTTCGTGTTCACCGCATCATTCAAATCCAGATCTCAGGTTTCATGGTTCATTCATCATCCATATACAAGCAGCTCGTGTTTTCATAGTTCAATTCTTAATGACATGCAACAGGTGTTTTCACAGGTAGTTTCATTAAACACAGGCAGCTCATATTCTAACATGCAGCTCGTAATTATAATCCAAACGTTTACTAGCAATTTATCTTAATTATACATGCAAGTGAACCATGCAGTACAAACAGAATCATTCATTTCTCCACCCTAAGGTTCATGCCACATCCTAAGGTTTCATTCGGCTATTTCCATAAGTACATTCTTATTTAATTATTATTAACATAATTAAACCACTCTACTAGGCAACACAGGAGTACTGGGGCTCGAACCGCAGACCCAAGCGTCTCTGCGAGTCCTAAACATGTAGCAAGTTGAAACTCTATACCAGGAAATACATCACAAAAGGAGAGTTCAGAACAGTATACAAAGGACTCTAATACATAGAGGAACTCGCGAGGAAAGCACAGATATTTCGTTTGCATAAAACGAACCCCGATCGGACCCCAAACAGGTCAAAAACGTACCTACTGTTCAAAATCAGACGTCTTAAAAGGTGCTAGATCCTTACCTTAAGTCCCTGTGGTGTCTTCAGACGTCTAGGACTCCTTTGCGATTATCTGAAGGCAGTTCCAGACATCGGACAATGCCTCTGATCGTTTGGACGCACCTCCGGACGTCTGGTGATCTGATCAGACGTCCAAAAGCGCAACGTCCGCGCTCCTTCCCAAGGCTGCACCTACGTGTGACAATGCAGGCATGGTCAGCCGACAAAATATCCCTGCGTTGTGATATGCATGGTGCAGGGAGATATGTACCTTTGAGATAAATGAGCTTCCAAACGTCTGGCCTCAGACCCGGACGTCCAACTGCCGCCACAGTAGTCTAGTCGCCTTTCCATACGTCTGATGATGGAAAAATCCCAGTATCAAAAACTCTCGCAGCTCCTCCACTCGCTCGCCACGCGCCGCAGCAACTCCGACCACTGCAGGAGCTTGAGCAGCTCCTCACCGGCTCTCTCCTCCTCCCGCACGCGCCCGCGGTGGCCGTGCGAGCTCCGCCAAGCTTCCACTGAAGCTCTCCGACCCCGACCTCCTCCTGCACTCTCCTCCTTCTCCCTCTCACTCACCCTCACTCGCCTCCTCTTGCCACTCCTACATAGCTCGGAAGGTGGTGGTGGTGGCTGGTGTGTGGAGTGGAGAGGAAAGGAGGGGAGCTTATATAGATGGCTGGGGGGGGGTTTTAGGGTTTGGGGAAGGAAGGAAGGGAGAGGGAGAAGAAGAGGATCCTACGCGCCGCCCACGTGCAAGACACAGTGTGCGTACAAAAATTTCATTTCAGATATCCAGAAAAGGATCTAGACGTCTAGACAGATATCTGACTGAAACCCTAGACGTCTTAAAAGACTAAAAGTGTGATAGGTCATTATGCGCCCCTCCTTCCTAGATGTCACGTCTCCTCCTCTCCAACCATCGTCATCCCACCTTGTCCCTCCTCATCATCCACCACCACGCCACCTCCTCCCTAGCCATCACCCCCACCCCCACTCTTCCCACTTTTTAGGAGAAAATTTTCATTTTTGAGGGATTTGAATTTAATAAAAAAGTTTCAGAAAGCATCAATGTAAAAGTCTCAATTATTTTGGAAGTCATTACATATTAATCATAGTTACCATCATTTATTGTTAGATGTACTAGTAGGGGCATATGCATATGATAGGCCTTGGAGGTCATCGTCGAGAGTCATTAAAGAATTTGTGTAAGAAACGTAATGCAATCACGAGAAAATACAAATATACAAGCAACCCATGAACAAAGAGAATTGTTGACTCAGTTCCACCCTTGATGAGTGTATGTTTGAAGAGGGGATCTAACCACTATAACAAAATAAGATTCTAGTGACAACTTACGGGGATAGATTTATAAACTTTGGAGACAGATTTTAGGACGGGTGACGAAAAATCCATCCCTAAAACTCCACCCCCCAAACGAGGGTCACTAAAACTTTTGGGGATAGATTTTCTGTCGCTACAACTTAATGACAGAAAATTGATCACAATAGATTGAACACAAAAATATATTGATGACATGACATTAAATTTTTTAGGGATAAATTTTTCCTTCTTTACAACTTTCGAGGACGGGAAAAATTGTCTCTAATTATCTTTTGGTTATGATTTGATTTGTGGATATAACATTATGATAAAATATCTATCTAAATATCATTTTTGCTATTTTTCAATAACTAAACACAATAATTTCACAAAATAGACCATTAACATAGGACTTCACTTTTATTGAATTTCAAATATAAAATACATATTACATAAACTTAGGAGTTTGGATTACCCCAATTTATTAAACTTAAAATCAAGTACAAGTATTTCTTCCTTGGGATCACAATATTTTCTTTTTAAAAAAGAAAAATAAAAATATAAGAAAATACATTTGAAAATCAACTAATTGCAATAGCCTCATTAAAAGATGACTTAAAATCCTTATTGTTGTAGTTGCTGCTATTATATTGCTGCTGCTACTATGTTGTTGCTATTGTTGGTATGTTGCTGCTACTACTACTGCTATTTGTTGTTGCTGTTGCTAGTGCTTTGAAGACTTGCTCCGTCATGAACCTCTAGTATACGAAGGATGCCCCTTTGAACTATGGGAGAACCATCCACGCCACCAACATCATTTTGATCTCATACCATATTGGTATCCAGAAAATACTTCAATTAAGCTAAATTCATGTAATTCATGCAAATATCAAGTTTCAATTGCAGATAGAGAAAGTTGAAAATACTTCAATCTAGCTAAATTCAAAGAAGAACCAACTAGACACAATTGTTAAAGTAACCAAATGAGAAGTCTGCCATCTTTATTTATATGCAATATATCCCCATAAATAAGGTAAAAAAATATTCCAACTTTTACCAAGTATAACATTTTTTCCTACTAACTTTTCCTAAGTACAACATTTTTTCCGACCAACTATAGAAGTGGATTAGTTAATAAGTAAATAAACAAATTAGCTTCAAATGTAAACTCACAAAAAGCATATCAAGCAGTTTACAAATGTTGCTGCTTCTGCTGCTACGGTGCTACTGCTGCTGATGCCTTTGCCCCCAATATCCAGGCAATTTTGCCCTTAGCCAGAGAGAGCCATTCCATTTTTCCCTTCAACCTCTTCATTTCCAATATATGGACAATTTTGTCCAACCGAGGATGCTTCGCTTTTTTACGACACATTATTACATCTTGCAAGGAATAAGCCAGAACCCACCATTAACACCAACAACAATTAACAATGACAATTAACCAAGCCGTTTACCACGGTAACCGATTACTTCCGCGTGGATTCCAACAATTCTTTTCGTTTCTGCTGTAACTTCCCATGCACTCCTACCAATGACAACCCAATGTTCTGCATAGCATGGCAGCTCTCGTAGCTGTCATGTAATACTTATGATCAGTCCTTTAACTTGTAAAGGAATGACCGTAAAATCAAATTCAAGCAATGACCCTCTCATGTACTAATAAGAAGCATTTGCAACAAGGGAAATAACAGGGCAAAATTTTCGCCAATCACGGGTAAGCAAAACTCCCTTTAAATATGGCTTTCCTGTACCTTAGGCAATGGAGATATCGTATCGTGCAAGGCTACCGATAGAAAATAATCCGATCACCTCTTAGCTTCCTTTCTTTCTTTGTTCCACTTCCTTCTTTCATCTGGAAAACAAACGAGCGGTGAGTGCTAAAATGACTAGAAAGTTCAATAACTAATCAAGACAACGGGACACTAACGTCTTTTAGCTGCTTGCTTTTTCTTCTTCCAATTTTCTACGAATTTCCTCATCTCCTTTCTCTTGTCACTGTTCAGAGAAACCTGGTTGGAAAAGAAATAACAATCTGGTAGGTCCAGTAATATGGTGCATTGATTTGCCAATTTCTATGTGACTTAAACCTGAACAATCATAGGAACCATATAGAAAATTCAAACTTCCAGGGAACTTCCGAGATCAAAAGTTCAACTCCAGATTTTTCAAAATTTAAGGAAAGTCACCATCCTCATTAAACTGTCCCATTACCTTTCGAAAAAAATAAAAATAAAAATTATAAAAGAGTTCAACTCCAGGTTTGCTATGCCTTGAAACAAGCATCACACTTCTATGACATTGACGAGGATCCAAATACCAAAACCTCATAAAATTTGTCATAAAGAAAAAGGATTTGTACCTCATGATTGGATGTCCCAAGTGCCTGGAGAGGCTCCATGCAATCTTGGCCAATTACGACAAGCTTAGGCCATCTCCCATCTACCAACACCTCATACCTTGTCTTGATTTCGACAACTCTTCCAATTGCTTTTGCAGGGTGGTTGAAACTCCAGCTTGACATTCAACAAAAGAGAAGAATAAAACTATTTAGTACCTCCCATAATCAACATAAAATGCACAGAAAGAAATTAAGAGCGTCCACTTCAGCAAGAAATTCAAAATGGGAAGGGAAAAGGAAGACAAGGCAAACTCAACTGAAAATATAGTTTAGCACGATTGAGGGGATCCAAAGGAATCCTTACTTTCTCAAAAAAACTCATAAACAGAATGACCATAGTAAGTTGCCTTCAGAATGAAGTCTTGATGAAACCTAGAATGACCATCCAATCATATCTTATCAATGGAATACAAATTTCACCCAATATAAACCACACGAAACATTAGGTGAGATATGAAAATTAGTACCCTAAAGTGTGTTCAAGTAAATTACTGGTCCCAACCAAAGCATACTCTATGGAAATCTGAAGTCCCAACTGAACACTAACTCCCCTTGTCGGCAAATGAAATTTTTAAAGAAAATATCTTTCATCTTCACTTATATTCACAAGAACTCAATTCTCTTATTGCTCTCTCTACATGCCTGATAAAAACCTCATCATGAACCCTAACTAGTACAATTTGATCTAAATAAATGTGAAAAAATTACTATAAAATCTAAATAAAAACCTAACTTAGAGAATTCTAAATTGAAGAATAAAATAAGTCATAAAGGGTAAAACTAAAATTTTACTAATGCAGTACACAATCAGGGTGTCTAAGGATCTGAATACAGGTCAAATGGGCTTAATAAGAAAAAAATTAGGATAGCCTGAGCCGAAAAGGATTATAGCAACTTCTAGGAATCAAATGACATTCTGTTACCCTAAAAACAAACCTGCTTTAATTCACGAGGTTCTAGGCAGGATAAAAATCAACTAAACCCTCTAAAATTCATGAAAAAATATTCCTTAGGGTTTAGAACCTTCAATTTGGCATTTGCAACCTATCTTGACCTAAATTGAGAACCATGCCCAAATTTTAACCTAACTTAGGTTTTTGTGCAAATTTACCGGTCAAACGTGATCAAACCCAAAATCAAATTACACCATTGAATTCCTTAAGTCCAAATTAGGTTGGTACAAAAATTTGGGCCTAAGAGAAGATCATTTTGACCGACTTTACAAATTGATCCTCTTGAATTACTTTTTGACCCTTATCTTTTTAAACTCTTGCATTTAGCCCCTTATCTTCTCTTTCGTTCTTTGCAGAACGGTCCCTCTGCCACCCCACGTAGGCGCCCATACCTCCGGTGACCTTAAGCGGAGGATGGCGCCGCACAGGATATGGGAGTTGCTCTCAGGAACGAAAGGGGGGTTCCCTGCGTCGTCCTCTTTCACAGGAACCCCTGCCATGGCCTGCGAGTGCCCACACCTCTCGTGCGAACGCACGAGAGGAATGGGTCCCCATCTCCGGCCAACTCCGACATGCTCTCCACGATCGATCCTCGAGAATCTCCTCCCGTCAGCTGCTATAAAAGGAGCGGCAGGGTCCTTCGGTCAGGATAAGCTCGTTTTGGCCGAAGAACACCCCCATACTTCGTCTCCTCTCACTCCGGTCAGACAGCCCAGTGCTTCCGGCGATCTTTCCTCCTCTTTGTCGCTCTGCTGCCACACCCGCAGCAGAGTCTACTCGTCCTCGTCTTCCCACATCAAGCCGCACCAGCTGGCGCCTCCAGATCCCCTCCTCGTCGCCGTTACCCCCCTTTTGGGCACCTTCGTCCCCAGCGCCGGCAGGCACGCGCCAGGCGCCTCCTCTTTCCTTCTTCGTCAACTAAGTAGGTAAAAATCTTCCCCTCTCTCTCTGTTATTTCCCTCTTCTCAATTTGTTATTTCCACCCACCGACCACCACTGTCCATCACCACCTTCTCCATCTCCGGTCGCCCTCCGGCGAGGCATTTCCGCCGCCCCACGCCTCCATCCGCCTCGCCAATCACCCCTAAAGCACCATGACACCTCGCTGACACCAAATCCGCCCTCCATTCACCACCCCACACCTCCAGACCACCCCTCGAACACACCCACCTGCACCTCTGCAGTGTGCCCTAGGCACACTGCCACAGGCACTTTCCCGTCACGTCGACCCCCGCACCGCCTTCGCCGTACTCTGGCGAAGCTTCCTGAGCTTTCTGACGTGGCCGTGAGGCTGTTTTAGTGTTTTCAAGTCTCGCCCCCCTCGCCGCCATTGACGAACAGCAAGAAGGAAGAAGCAAGGAGCTGCTGAAGAGGAGGAAGGAAGAAGGAAGGAAGAAAGAAAGAAGAAGAGGAAGAGCAGCGGCTGGGACTTAGCTACAAAGAAAAAGAAAGGAGAAAGAAGGAAGGAGAGGAGCAGAAGAAGCCAGAGAAGCCAAGAGGAAAGAAAAAGGAGAGGCTGATCAGATAAGGCGTCTGATTTCTGAATCAGACGTCGGAAAGAAAGGAAGAAGCGGAGTAGAAGAGAAGAAAGGAGGATGGGTCAGAGAAAAAGAAAGAGAAAGAGGAGGGAGCCTCTGTAGCAAAGAAGAAGAAGACGCAGAAGAAAGAAGAAAGGAGAAGAGAAGGAAAAGAAAAAAAAAGAATAGAAGCAACTTTTGCTCTCTCTCTCTCTCTCCTTTGTCTTAATTTTTGTAAAACGATATATATTGTGAATTCATATGCTTCTGGAATCATAATTTGCTCCCTGAGTTCGACATCGGGAAACTTTTAATTCCGAGTAATAAATTGTAAATTGGTGATAGTTTTTCGTGATATACTACAACGTCTAGGACTTCAAAATAACACGACGAAACCATAGCGCAACCAATGCCTAACAAGCATTCACGGGTCATCTAATGAAAGAAATACTGCCTTTCAAAGATGCAAATGTGGATGCAGGTTGACACAATTACGTTCATTTCCAACATCATAGCATTATAATGTGATCTCCAACGGTGGTTCTGAGAACACTATTTGTCATTTTAGACCCCATTGCCATGAGATGGATAGCAGTAATGTTATTCCACTTTATCCATCAAAATACATGTTAAAACCAACTGCTACAGTAGACATTAGTAGATAACATGGTAAATATCCATGAAGTCTCAAATCGATGCCAACAAAGTAAATATCAAAAGAAATCATCAGATAAATCTACACCTGAGATAATTTTTCTTCCAGATGTCCACACATAAGCTAAAAAAGTTAAAGTAAAAAGTGATTTTTTTTTAATGCAGAAAAAAAGGAGCAAATCCGCCATAAATCTTTAATCAAGGAACACAAAAGTTACCTCGGCCAGGAATTTGTGAGAAAACTGTTTTTGCTGCAGTGACCTTCCTAGAAGGGACTTCAACTCCTGCAGGTATGAATACATGGATATATTAGAATCTCACAGATCATTTGGACTTAGATAATATCACAAATAAAATTAATTTGTAGGTAACGACAAACTGCAAGCAGAAATTATCAAATCAGAAGCACATCACTCTTGATGGCAAGAAGTTGGAGAGACCTACTGTAACTTAGCTAGATGAAGAGAGGTAACTTTTTTATGCTTACACTTCTGTACCACTTCTTCTTCACTATCACTTTTCTCCAAAACCAAGTCAAAAGTTCTGCAGTCCTCTTAACCCAGCTCTTCTTAGCATTATCCTAAAAAAGGAAAAGAATGGGATGATAAGTAGTGAAAGCTCCCACTGAAAAGAACAAGGTAGTAAGAGCTATCTCAATAGAAAGGATGCTGCCAGAAACTTTGGAAGTATTCTTCTCAAAACCCAAAAACAACAGAAGATAACCCTCCCATCAACCAAAAGAAAATAATCCAAAACAAACATGACAGGCAGCAATTCAAAACCAAACACAAATGATTTGTTGTCATAAAGCACCAAAAGTTCAGCATACGCATTGTTAAACTCCATTTGACATCAGTTGGCAGAAGCTGCTATGACCAAGATTGCTATTGCCAAGGTGCAACCACTTAATTGGCAACCCACAAAGTCAAACAGGGAATCAAGTATGATTCATTCTTTAGGTAGAACATAACCAATGAAGCAAAATTAACATATTCTGTAGATGCATATTCAAGCTTATAATAACCAGTAATGCTGGAGAGGAATGCATCAAATATGTGAAAAATTGCTATGTAGTTCTAGCTATCAAATATATGACTTGTTTGACATCTGTCATGCCATAATTTAGTGCAGAGCGAATTAAGACGATATTCAACAACACAGTATGATTAAGGAAACTGTGGTCAACAACTCTTACCTGCATTTCTACTGGAAAGTCATCAGCAGAATCAGGAGGGAAGAAAAGAACAGCCCGTTTCTTGGTGAAACCAGGCTTACATGCAAAAGAGGTAATTATTAGTGGGATGTCACAAAGCGGAAAACCAGTATCAGTGGAACTATTCTGATATGGAGTGGAAGAAGAGGAGGAGGAGGAGGAAGAGGAAGAAGCCACCAATCGCCTGGTGATGCCGTCGCCGCTGCTGCTAGGTTGCTGCCGCCGCCGCTGCTACGTAGCTGCTTCTGCGGCTGCTACGTTGTTGCTGATGCTGCTGCTACGTTGCTGCTGCTATGTTGCCGCCGCTGCTACTGCTACGTTGCCGCTGCTGCTGCTATGTTTCCACCGCCGCTGCTGCTATGTTAGTGCTGCTGCACTAGGTTAGGATTTTTTGTTTTGAGCGAGAGAGGGGGGCGAATGCTTCATTAGGGAGGCTTTTGGGGACATGCAATTCCAATCTAAAATCCTATTTTCATCCACCGCCCTGTAAATCTAACCTAATCTAGAAAAACCAAAAAACGAATAGCGTAACAATATGAAAGAAGTGCTACCTCAAAATATGAAATCGAGCTCACCAGTGACCTAAAACCCCCACGTATAGCAAGCAAGCTCCATAGCACAAGATCAAAGTTCGCGAGAAGAAGGAGCAACAACCTCAAAGACTCCTCGTCACCGCTGTTGTCGCCCTCGTCGTTGTCGTCTCCGTTGTTGCCGCCCTCATCGTCTTCGTCGTCTCACTCATCGTCGTCGTCGTCATTGTCGCCGCCCTCGTCGTCATTGTCGTCGCCCTCGTCGTCGTCATCGCAGGCAAGGAAGGGGAGCAGAGCCACGCACTCTGTGTAGGGGGCGTTGTCGTTTCCTACTTCAGTGGGGAGAGGGAGAGGAAACGACAAGCAAGAAGAGAGGCGATATCGTGAGCTTGTTGAGGTGGGAGAGAGCGGGAATGAAATGAGCTCTCGTTCCCAACTTAATTTTGCATATAACAAAAATAAAATAAAAAGCAAAAATTAGGGACAGAACAGGTGTGATGGCCCATCCGTTCCATTAAATTAGTTTTCTTTAGGAAGACTATTAATACGTTACCCACTTTATTTTGATCTCAAAAAAAAATACATCCTTAAAAATGTGATTACTACAAGTTTATTTTGTTGTAGTTAACTCTCAATATCTACTGTAGATGGAATTGATATATGCGGTGGTTGGTTAAATATCTTTTAGGTTACCCCCCTTCGATCCCTCCCTACCATTTGTAGGTAAGATTATTTATAAAGTACAAGCGTTGATAAATACATTTTAGGGATGTGTAACTACTACAGTAATAGAGAGTTATTGCGAGATAATGAGAGTTATTGCATTGACTTGTAACCACTCTGTGGACTATGCCTCTTCACATTCCCACACAAATCGAGTCTAAGTGAGTTCGGTTGGTCTGTTCACAAGTCAATTGGGATTATTTTGCAAAGTTAATTTTCTTCCCTCATCAATTAGATATATTTTTAGGGACATGAATTCACAAAATCTAAAAATATTAATCATAATCTACCGCCACCATTTTTCCTGCCCTTGAACCTAACGTACATCACCACTTATCCCATAAAGTATAACTTGCAAGATAGGCTTATCTTGCAGCCGAATGCATCCTAAGAAAATCATATGCATTTTGACCAATTTAAGGTAAAAATCAAGTTTATCCGCAGCAAAATTGGGATGAATTCAAGTCTTAAGGTCCCAATTTAATATAATAGTGGCCACTCCAACACTAAGAAATTGGTTAACCAGCAAAGATATGTGGATTTTATGTTAACAAATGAATCTCAGAAACCTCGCTAATTCCTTCGTTCTTAGTGCTACTCTATCATCCAGTGGAATAATTCGACTATTCTCTTTTTCCAAAAAAATAAAGTTCGGACCTCGCGCTCTCCATGCATAGGAGTTTACCTACTCAACCACTGGATAGTTTTCTTTTCTTATTTTTTTTTGCAAGGAAGATAGATAGATATCATTAACTGCAATGAAGATCGCAAGGCATGTCACGAAAATCCCAACACCCCTGCACGTTATAATCTAGACAATGCCCAGCCAGCCACGAGCTATCTAAACCATTGATCTATGGAGGTTCAGTAAGGATGAACCACCATTTTCTTCTAGCCAAGTAGAGCAATTAATGTTGAATAACTGGCCTTACTTTCCAAGGAGAATCCTGCAAACCAAATATTTAGCTGACCGGGTTGATATATAGCATTAGAGAGAATTACCACCTCTGATAATGATCCCGAACGCAAGGCCAACTCAAGACCTTGATGTATAGCGGCCCAAGCAGCATCCGCTTCATCACTAGAGGATGCAATGTCATAAGTGAAAGCATTAGCACCCAAAATTTGATGTTCAGCATTGATCAAGGCTGTTGCAGCAATTACATGAGATGACACGTACAGCTGCATCCACAAGTATCCTAGCATTTGTAAAGGAGTACTGCGCATGGAATTAATACATATTTACGCACACAGTCTTGCTGATTGGGAATAGAAGCTGTTGTATCAGGTGCATTCCCATTGCCGAAATTAGCGTTTGCATCATAGAAATTCGCAATATTTAGAGCACCATCAATAATCGCAGATGGGTCCGGGGAATCCCCATTCATAACTACCCTGCATCGATCTTTGCAGCCAAATGGAAGGCATAATATAAAATACCAAGAATTTCGGATGCCCAATGGAATCAAACTAGCTGTTCATCCTGCTTCTGAATTCCCAACAAGATACATCATTGGCATCAACCCTCACTTCCCAGTAAAACAAACGTCGATCTCGTAAAGGCACAAGCAAAAATTAAATGCTCCCAATCTTCAGTATCAGCATGACAAAATGTGGGCATAGATGATCACATAGTGACATTCTTGTGGCCAATATATATCATATAGATCTTTCACGGGAAGTGCCTGCACCTTCACCTTCCATAGAAAAAGGTTTTGTTCTAGGCGCACGCGAGACCTTGCATAGCCGAAATTTTCTTACACGTAATCCTATCTCCTTCTCCAACCACAGAATCTACTCTATTTTCACTGAGCAGTGACACATACGCACAACTGACTGTAAATTTCCCTCTTGGATGCGGCTTCCATATTAACATATCCTATCCTCTATGAATAGGAGTAGAAATAATTGCTCAGGTCGGGTCGGGTCAGGCGAGAAGGATCTATATATAAGATCATTATATTAGGATCTTCATTCCAGCAGATAGATGTGTCCGACATGAATTCAGCCACCTTAGAAAAATGTATCGCTGAGTAATCTTCAGGAGAAACAACCTCATTTCATTGATGTACTCAATTATCAGTCCAGATACTTATGTTCTTTCCATCACCCACTAGCCATAGCGAATTCTTTAATAGCAGGTGCTTTATTTCTGCCAATGCTTTCATGAACACCAAGTCTGATGGTTTAGTCACATATTCCCAGAATGACCCAGCAGGGAAATACCTGGATTGAACTGTTCATTCAGCAGGCCTCCCCAATCAGAACAAAGCGACCATCCCATTTTCATTAGAAAAGCAAGATTTGAAAGCTTAGTTGCTCTGAAATCAAGTCCTCCTGGATGTTTTGGAATACAAATATGTCTCCAAGCTCTCGTACATACATGCTTCCTGCCATCAGTGAAGCCCCACCAAAAATTTCGCACCATCTTATCTAATTGAAAACCTCCAGACAGTTAAAAGGAGTAATCCCGTTTGCTTTGGCTGAAAGCAAGTAGTGTGATCAGGTCCATATAAATAATCCTGTTGGAGAGCCCTTAAATTTGTCGTAGATGTCAACAGTGACCTATGGTGTGGGAAGTCATTGCTCAACTATCATCTTGTTTAAGCTAGTTATTTTTTAAGGATGTAGGTTAAAAACATAAAAGGTGTTATGTTCGGTAACGTAAGAAGGTGGGAGTAACTAAAAAGACAAATTCAAAAGTGGAGATAATGGAAGTATTGTCATATGGCAGGATTCATTATTGTTAAAAAAATCTATCACCACTCTCAAACAAAAAATGAAATTATTTTACATAAATACAAGTCACGCAAATTATCTTATTTTACTTTAAAATAAAAAATTAACTTTTTTAAATAGAATGGACCTAGGACATAACAGAGCATAAGTTACTTTTTAAATTTCTTCACATTAAATACTAATTTTACGATGTCAACAAGTCTATGGATTACAAAATACGTCATATTATATATTTTTATACATTTTGACATTTTTAAAATACATAAGCTATTTTATTATGCTTTTTGGTTGGCGTTAGCCCGTTCGATACCCAAAACAGGGACGGAAAAGAAGAGTTATTGGAAGTTGGAAAGATGCGCCACGAAATGATGCCACTTGGAAGATGGCGCAATCTAAGATGACGACACATTCACTTGGAACCCCACTTGGGTTTTACTAGCGTTGGAATGCAAATTTACTGGAAATTTCTTATTGGTATGAATACAGACATTTGAAACATGCGAACACAACCAATTCGTGATCTGACCATAACTCATTGACGGTATGTACGGTCGATAGATATGTTAATTCTCGGAGGGTTGATTTGGCCCGATCTCTTGCTGCTTGAGTATAGTAAATTGAGAAAAGTTTCATACATGCTGAATTGCGGTGGGGGGGTGGTAGTGAAGGGGTGCGTAGTGTTTGGGAAGGAGGGTAGAGGTGGGGCGGCGTTGGCTGGGCAAAAGGAGGAGGGGGGGTAGTGGTTGGGGAGGAGGGAGGTGGGATGACGATGGCTCGAGAGGAGTGGCAATTGTGGTTAGGGAGGAGGAGGTTGATGGTGGTTGGGGACGAGGAGGGAGGAGGAAGGAGGGGCAATGGTGGTTAGGCAGGAGGGAGGAGGGGGTCGATGATGGCTAAGGACAAGGAGGAAGGAAGAAAGTAGCCTTCGATGACAATCTTGACGTCATTGCCCCTCTCGCGGCCTTTGGCAAGGGGATGCGATCCAAGATTGAGAGGAGGAAGAAGGGAGGAGGAGGAAGAAGAAAGAAGAGGAAAAAGAGAAAAAAAAAAACACCAACAAAGGCACCGATGTAATTTCAAAACAAGATCCGAACATGCATAGGATAGAGCCCACTTGGTAGGTGCAACTAACTTGTGAACTTTGCCCGACTGGCAGCGTCGACTATGCCCTGGCAGCAAAGCTGTATGACAATATTAGCCGGGTCGGCAGGAAAGCTCCCCAGGAAAGTTTAGCCGAACTATGGTGAATTGGCAATATTAGCTGAACCGGCAGTATATACCAGTCGATAGAATCAGCCGACCCGTTGAGTAATTCCTCCAAGAGGATCGTCATTCCGGTAGCTTTGCAAAATTCTGGCAAGAAGTAGGACATCTGCAAGACGTCAAGTTTGACCTCGTACGATAGTTTCTGCCATAGTTGCTGTTACGATTCCGAGATTCTTGCGGCACATGATAGGTCCACGGTCCCAGTATACCAGAATCTTAGAAGGAAAAAGGAGGACACATGAGGGTGTAAGAGAAAGAGTGTTTTGTCTTTGTAATATCTAGTGAAATTTGAGAGTTTATCTACTCTCTTTAGATGTACACCACTTTTGATAGAATTGAATCATCAATTCTCATGTCTTGTATGTTATTGCTTATTTTGAATAGATCTGCCTCTACTCCTGAACCCGAGTAGAATTAATCCTCGATAGGCTCCGATCAAAAGCTCATCCTTCAACCAATGAGGGCAGCCTCGTAGCTTTTGCCAAAATCCCATTCCAAGGATCATGTACGTCATGGTTTGTTGCCCCGAACACCAAAGCATCAACCAATCTCAACCCAATACCTTGGACCCGGTCACCCAAGCAGGAACCAGTCCAATCCAACCCAACCCACATCACCATCAACCAACAATCAAACAAACACCCCCTTCATCCCAATCCCTCCACACACATCTCCCTTTCTCTTTGTCCGGTAGTTGGGTTCCGCTTCCACAAGTTGACCCTTCAGTCCACCCTCCCCCCCTCTCACCAATCCTCTACATTTCCACGTCTTACACGCCCTCCATTTCACACCGCCATTACTTTATATTTCCTTACAGATATTCCCCTTAACTCTCCTCCCCACCACCACCATATCATAGAGATATATATACCAACACATTTAGTTTCATATAAATAGGGGGAGAGAATCAAAGAGAAGGCGAGAGATATATATGGATCCAATAACCAGCAAGGAGAAGGATGAGGGTGCAACCTGCAGATTCAGCAAGTCGAAGAGTGCCATCATCAACAAGGCTTTCTTCTCTATTTCGATCTTTGTAGTACTACTACTGCCAGTACTTGTTGTGTGTTGGTGCAACTGTGAGTACCCTTCAATAATGATATCATTCTTGTGGGACTCTATTCCTCTAGAAGTGCTGCTTCCCAACACCAGCAAGGAGTCCATGTTCCTCTTCTGCAACCTCATCCTTCTGCTCGTCCTCGCCGATGCTGGATTGTTTCTTGGTCACCCCGTGATCGTCGACACAAGGGGGAGATGGCGCCATAAGATTAATGGTGATTCGAATATTCGTGGGTCTTCGTCGACCGATGGCTCTGATCATCAAGTTGCCATCGTTGGCAAAGGAAGCAAGGAGGAATTACCAGAACCAGAGCAAGAACAAGAACATGACCAGGAAAGGGAAGCACCGGATAGGGACTTGGTTGATGGTTGTTTGCGTGATGACGAGGAGTTGGATAGGAGATGCGACGAGTTCATATCGAACTTCAAGAGGGAGAGGAGAATGGAGGCAATGAGGTCGTTGGTCGACTTGAATTGCAAATCGTGCATAGTAGACTAATCCTTATGTATTCTCTCCGTTGATCTCTATCTAACTCCCCTTCTTCTTCCTCTTCTTCTTCTACCTGTACCGCTCTTTAATTTTGGAAGTGATTTGGTAAGTTGGTGTTGTTTCCGCCAAAAAAGAAGTAAAAAAAAATGAGCGATCATATTAAATATTGAGAATCTTAATTGGGTCCATCAGTTTAATTATCTGCCATTCTAAGTGGGCGCAATCGATCTACATCAGTCACAAAGCCCTTTTGGATCCGGTGCCGACGTGGAGACTAGAAAATTTATGGTGTGTAGATTGAAATTTCGTGAGCAGAAGTCCAACTGAGGAATGTGGCAGCCGTGGCTTTTTCCGGATCGACTCGTCTTTGGCCCCCTCCCTTGTGCCCTAAAAAAAAAAAAAAAAAAACCCTAAGCCTCTGCTGCCGCCGACACCGATCGGTCACCCTCGACCGATCGCCTCCCCAATCTCGGTGCTTCCTTTCCCTTCCTCCGGACCTTCCTTCTTTATCAACGAACATGAGATTACCGTTCCTTCATGTCTCAGAGGAGTACAACTGAAATTCTTACATTGGACGTTTTCTTTTTTATTTCACTTTATTTCTTATTTTCTTAATTTCTGATTTTTTATTTTTCTCCGTCTCAATGAAATTCTCCCATTTCCAGGGGTGATACCTTTCCCCTTTAAGGCCACTTGATCTCCTCTCCCTTTTCCCTTGCGGGGATGCATCCTCTTATAAGGCTGAGTTGGGCTGTGCTATAAAGGGTGGAATAAAAGTTAAGAAGTGAAATGTGACAGGAATAATTTGGTTTCAAAAAATTTAATTTTTTCATATATATTTTTTATTTTTATCTTATCAAAATTCACTAATATTATCTTTATTCACATATAACTTAAAAAATAATATTTAATAATTAAAATCTATCGCATCATAATTCAATAACTCTCTTTCCTCTCTTACAAAATCAACATATCAATTATTAATAATCTCACTTATCATTATAATTACATCAATCAAATGCCTTCTATCTTTATTGTATTCCTATTCTATTCCAATGTAATATTATCCTCCTATCAAATATAATCTAATTGAGTTCTTTCCATTTATATTGGAATATTTTTCCTTTCAACTAAAAACAGGAAAAACCCAACGGAGGTAAAGGGCAGAGCGGTGGGTAGAACATCTATTCATACGGTAGAAGAGAAAAAAAATTATGCTGGAAATGAAAAGTCATCTGAAGTCATTTATTTATTAGAATCATCTTTCTTTATGTTTGATGTATCGATACTTATATAGCGAAAAAGAATTTTAACATTGTTGTCTTCATCCACGAGATATTTTGTAATTTGTTTTGAGATATACATATGAGAGTGATGATTTTAGTAGATGTATTTTAAATTTATATATATATATAAATTATTTTTTATAAATAAAAAATTATTTTATATAGATAAAAAATTATATTTTACTTGAAAAATTCTTTTTTATGATGAAAATATAATATATATATTAATATATTTTTATTTTTAATTGATATATTTTAAATTTTAATCAATATATTTTAATTTAATTAATTTTCAATCAATTAATTATCAACTGTATATTATAAAATATATTATAACACATATTTCTAAGCTTACATCCTATTTTATTTGTAGGTTTCTTCCTTTCAATTAAACAAGTTAGAAGAATCACAGTACGATCTATAGAATGATGGACTTAACTACCAGAAACTTTGTTTATTTCCCTTTACCCCAAAAAAGCTCTCTACCTGCCAAAAACCCGGCATCTCTTGCACTTGCATCTACCGTGATCATAACCAGTTATTTCCATTTTCTGTGCTTGTCAGCAAAATTTATCGCCTCTTGTCCCACAAATGGCTACCCATCTGCCAATAATTTTGGATTTCCGACGTGGCATTATTTCTGAGGACGTAATATAGAAAGTTCTAGTTTCAAACACAGGATTCAAACTCCCAACTCTTTATATATGTAAAGCTGCATGAACTCGTACAATTAGTTTGGATATTGTTTATTTGTTTATTTATTTTTATTGCAATTGCATGCTACAGTTTCTCTATTTTAATCTTCTTCTTTTTCTCATATTTTTTTTTTGGTTATTTCATTCTTGTTACACATTATTTGGCAAATATATTCAATTCAAATTATGCCGCTGTCGTTAATTTTTTCATCTTATATTATTCTATTAAAGATCAGTAGTGTATATATTTTTATGAAAATATAAAATAATATACTTACAAGATAAGACAATATAAATATAAATTAAAATATCAATTTAAAATCAAAAATATCAGATAATATATTTTACAACATGATATTTTCTTATTTTCAATCGTTATTTTATTTTTTTTCTAATTAAATTCTTAATTTTCGTTTATTACGAAAAAATGAGAAATTAAAATACATTAATTGAAGAATTTTAATTGAAATATTTTAATATTTTATGTATAAAATTAAATTATATCAATTAACATAAATAAAAATTAAAATATATGATAAATTCAAATATATCTATTGACATCAACATAAAATTAAAACACATCATATATTCATTTACTTTTTTAAAATAAATTTATTTATTACAAAATAAAAAATGATACGATATACACCAAACTATACATTTCACGTTTCCTTTTACGAGAGTAGTTACTGGTCACAGTCATCGTCAATAATCAACCAAAGTTCGTGGAAATTAACAACGCCCACCGAACACACAAACTTACAAACATTAAATTCCACATTGATCGACCGATAAGTTTTTGAAATAATACATATGTTCCGACACTTTTCAGTGCCTATACATGATTGCCTTCTTGATATTACTAGATTTAAGGGGTAATTAGCTCCTCCATGTGTATATTCCTACGCATTATTAAGCATATATAAGCTAACCTGTGCGTCAAACTGTCAATCAAAATTTTAGAAGATTAATCACACAAAAGAAGAATATCCTCGTGGAGATCTGCACATCGCACAACCTTGAAGTCACAATCGATACATGGTGAAGGCCATGGAAGGGACAGTTGAGATTAGCATATGAGAGGGAAAGGGCTTTTTTTTTTTTTTTTTTGCAAGTTCGTATCCAATATATATTTTTAAGGGAATTTACGTAATGGATTCGCGTTTGTAATATCAATAGTTTTAGGGACATACGTAAAAAATATGTGGATACGTATCCGTAGACCCTTTTGTCTGCAGGGGAATCATTTAGATTTGCACGTGATCAAGCAACCACTGTCATTATGTGCAGAAGAAAGTGGCTGGTTCAGACTGGGATCTAATATAGTTGAATGTGGAAGTTGAACATGGTGGATGTTTAAGTGCCATATTTGTCTGCCTCTGTACGCGCTTGAGAGGCTGATGGCACATCCTATGACATGTACTAAAATTTAATTATATAAAAGTTTAATATAATTTTTAATTGTTATGTATTTGACTCTCTGTTAATGAAAAATTAATATACTGTATATTATAAAATATATTATTGATATAACTTAATTTTTAAATAATAAGATAAAAAAATATCGATCAAAAATTAAAACAAATCACATATTATAAAATATATTATTTAATATATTTTAATTTTCAATCGGTATCTTAAATTAGATTTATATCATCTGGTTATATATATATATATATTATTTTATATTTTTGTAAAAATATATTAAATATTAATATCAATGGTAAGATATAATTTAAAATGGATGTACGAGTTAAATAATATGTAAAAAAAATAAAATAAGATAAAAAAAATAAAATTGAGAGAGAAAGCTAGGTGAGAGTGAGGAGGTGTTACTGTAGCAATGAAAAAGAAATAGAAAAAATAAAAAATAAATAAGAGATTTTTACATATATATATATATATACTCTAGTAAATTTTCGATAAGATGTATATATTTTTATCTTCTTGATATTTAGAGATTTTTATATATATACTTCAGTAAACTTTCGATAAGATGTATATATTTTTATCTTTTTGATATTTATGTATATACATTTTTAAATTTGCTCTGTTAAGATTGTATGCCCCTGTGGAAAGTGTAAAAAAAAAGAAAAATTTATATTTTCATCCTCTTATTTTTCCCTTAAACCCTCACACCTCGTCGTCGTCGTCCTCCTCCCCCTTCCTCTCCTTCTTCGACCTTGGTGAACTCACTCCTAGACGTACATTCGCTACCAGCGACCCCACTATGTAGAACACCACAGCGTTCGCATAGCCACCTCTCCTACTACGATCCCAAGACCCATTGCATACACAGGATACGATGAAATCGCATACAGCGGCATCGAGAAGGTAAAGATGGCAAGCTTGTCATAGGTGGCCACGCGGAGGTCACAGTAAAGAAAGTGGTGACGGAGGTGCCGGAAGAGGGGGAAGAAGAGGAGGTGTAAGGATTTAAGAGGAAAATAGCATGATAAAATTATAAATTTTTTGTTTTTAATATTTTTTGGATATTTTTCATTAGATTTAACGGAAGAGAAACATACGACTTTAACGAAGTAAATTTATAAAGATATATACATAAACATAAAAAATACGAGGATATATATATGTATTATCGAAAATATATACATAATCCCCAATAAATAAATAAATAGTGAGAGCAACCGGGCATCACGTACCGTAGAATCAATAGATTTATAGATATGCAAATTCTTAAACATATGGCAGTGAAGGAAAATACGTAATTGCAAATAACCCAGTTTCAACTTGGCCCACACAATAACCTCGAGTTTTGTAAATCTCTGCCTACACCCTTAAATTAACATTGGTTTTTCCATTTTTCCCTTTACAGGTCCTTTGAATAAGGTAGTTGCACTCTCCACGGGGAAGAAAGTACAAAAACCCCGAGCTTTACATAACTGACGATTTCTACCTTATATTTTAAACTACTCCATGAATGAAATAAAGAAATGGAGCTGAAGTTCGAATGGCAGCATGCCCTATCGCCCAAGTTCTACCAAGCTTGAGCTTACAAGTTTCTGCATCATCTTAGCTAACTCAACCCTATATTTTTGTTGGATTTTGATTTCATTATCCTCATTTTTTCCTTATAATTTAGAATTAGCAAAAAAGTGTTTATATTAAATTGCAAGGTATGCCTAGATTAATACATGAATATAATTTTAGATCTAACTACAAAATATGCTAGTATTGCAAAGTTTAACTACTTTTAACCTAAAAGCTTTAAGAAACTCAAAAAGAATGACATTAACATCTCGAAGATCAGAACGTGAGAAATTGCAAGCTTGTGGGTCGACTAGATTCAATCCATCTCTGCTCGATTTGCACTTGGATCATAAAATTTCAAACCATGTGTTGGCTTGACCTAAGTTTGGGACAAGTTGTTTTCTGTTTAAAGTCGAACCAATCGGCTCAGCCCATGACCAGCTTGTTGCGAAAGTATTAATAGGTCTACGTTAATTTGTATGGGAGAGGGGGAGCTGTTATGAAAATGTGGCAAGCCTAATTAAATGCCCAAAGCCCTAATACATGCAAGCGTCGGTTCAGGCTTCAACCATTCCACCTAGACATGATTTCATCAAGTACGGCGCAAGATTAGCCAGGGCGTATCGACGTCATTCCCAACTTTGCCCGATCTGAAAATTAACAACTTTAATCACTTATTTTTCTTTATAAAACTCACTTGGTGGGCAATTACCGATAAGGTAATGGCTATTGGGTGAATATCTATAAAAAGTATAAATGTAGAACTGCTCCAAAGAGTTAGCCAATTGCCTAACTCCATGGCTTTTAATTTTAGCTATATATATATGAATAATATGTTGGGATTATGTTAGACTTCAAACTTACATATAATATAGATTTTGTTGAATCTATTTTGATTTTGAAATTTTTGGATCTTGTTGACACAAATCGTTGAAGCATCCCTTTGATGTCATCCACATCATCTTTAACTTATAGGAATATTTTCTTTGTAATTTTTTTAGAATTTATTTATTTTAATTTTACATATTTTATCTTCTAATTTGGAGTTCCCATATGACTTGAGATGAGTGGAACATTCCCCCCATCTTTCGAACGAGTGATGGTCCATCACTTTTAAGGTGTAACGTCCTTGTATTGATTCATTTCTATTAATAAAAAATCTTTATTTAAAAAATAAAATTTTACCAAACATCGGTAGCAAAAATGTTTGCCATTAATGTAGAAACACTTCTTTCGTATATTATAAATTTATAAGTACATCATTGGTAGCAAAAATTATAAGTTTTAGACCCATAAATTATAAATGCCATTATTTGACTTCTCGTTGACTGACTCAGTCCACCATCCATGAACGAAACGATCTCCCTCCCTGAATTTCCGTGACATTTCCTCTCCATTTCACACCTTCTTCGCCATCAGCACCACATATATTTATTTATATCCACGCATCTAATCGACACTCACTCTCACCCAAAACCATTCAAGAAAAAAGACACATATAGTTATATATCGTGTGCTGGAGGGAGGGAGGGAGGAAGGAGGGTGGGTGATGGTTGCAATCAAGATGGAGAAATTGGAAGGTGCCTTGGGATTCGCCAAGGGAGCAGCAGTCGTAGTCACCACTTTCCTCTCGACATCAATCTTCTTTCTGGCGGTGGTACCAATTTTCTGCACTTACCATTCTTCCACATCTTGCAACGCTATCGTTGGCTACAGTACCAGCAAGGAAGCCATGTTCCTCCTCTCTAACCTCATCCTTGTTCTCGTCCTCGTCGACAAGAGCCAGCTGTCCAGCCGTCCCGAGCTCCCCGCCGTTGCCGAGGGAAGCAATAAGGGAGGTCATCCGGGACATGATTCTGGACTTGGGTTTTCATCTGATCATTGCAGTGCAGTTGTTGTTGAACAAGGAAGTATGGGAGGAGAATTAGAGCAAGAACAACAGTACTTAGAAGAAGAAGAAGAAGAAGAAGAAGAGGGGTATGTGAGTGTGGAAGGAGAGGAGGAGGAGGAGGAGGAAGATGAAGAGGGGTGTGAGAGTGTTGAGGAGCTGAACAAGAAGTGTGATGAGTTCATAGCTAATTTCAAGAAGTGCATGAGAAGGGAGACGCTTCCCTACTGGGTGGTCGCTAATTAGTTAAAACTGAGAAATATATGTACCGTAAAATATCAACTTTTGATATGTGAGTGTGTACATGATCTCCGAATCTCATGCCATTCTGGAATTAGACTTCGTGGCAATAAATGTCAAACGGGGTGGTTATCATTCTACTAATTAACCCGTTGGTGGCTCCCTCTTCCGTGCCCTTTTTCCTTCTCCTCCTATTCTTCTCTTTTTAGTTCTCGGTCGATGTAGTTAATGCTTTTTGAGAAGCCGTACCTTATGGACAAACTAAAAAAAATATTAGTCATTATTCCAACACCAATCTCTCGGAAAATGCAAAAGTGGGAATTTAAACCTGAATCACTCCTGTTAAAATCAGGAGTCCCCCACCATTAATTCGACTCTGTCGCATAATATTGTTGCCATATCTTCTCCATGCCTCGAATGGTTGGTTCTTGATGAATCTCGACGAGGCTATGAGGTAGAGACTATCTATCCATTGGGAGGAAGTCGTCACCAAAACCTCTTTTTCCCAAGGCAGGATTTGGGCGAGATGTTCGGTTTGAGGTCTGGAGATTTGATCTACGTACTCGAGCTTTGCCCCCACAATTGTGGCCATCCTTCCTTCTTCCTTGCTGCTTCTTGTGGGTCAAACAAGGAACTAGACTTGCTGCAATCGAGACTACACCAGCTTGGGTGCTTTTTGGGTTTCCCTCGTAATGTGTACTGTTTTGCCGACTTCGCCTCCGTGTCACATATCGCTATTCACGCATGAAGCTTTTGCTAAGAATCCAATCTTTCATATATATGCATTCTTTCTACTGTTTTTTTTTATTTTTTTTCTTTTTCATGTTTTGCTTTTTATTGTTGTTCCAATGTTGGATCTCTGATTGTCCCCAGTTTCTGGGTGCATTGGCATTTCTTGTTCCCCTTGGAAGGATGCGATGTCCCTCTCCTTCTCTCTCACCTTTTTCGGCTGTGTCCCATCGTAACTGGCTTCGTTTCCTATTTAACGGAGTACCATCTTTTAAAAAGAAATATCTTCTGGTATAGATTCTTTTTCCTCAAAACGTTGATGTCGGCCTTCTAGGGTCAACAGGAACCACACTAAAGTTAGGGTAAAATTTGTTGTACTCTTGACCATAACTCCCGTTTCCACCAGCTCGTTACACGTTGAATGGCCTGTACGTTTGAGAAAGTCGAGTACCTCGTCGAGTGAATTAGCCTCAGTGCAACTTTTCTTAAGATGAAGATATGTGTTTACATTTGTACAAAGATTTATATATTCACTCGTAGACCACACAGTGTCGTAACTCTTGACACCCCCTCTCTAATAAAGAGAGCGTATATCCATGTACATCAAATCTTTTCCCTTTTTTTGTTAATAGTCATTATATAAGTTTCCTATCACGAGCACCAATAGAAAATTCCTTCTTGTGTTGTCAGGGCCCTCCCGCTGTCTATTAGCATCCCATGGTAATTTGCCTTTTCCTCGGATAAAAGAAGGGAATAAAAAAAAGGAAAGAAAGAAAGCAAAACCGATGATAATAGCCGGGCAAAACACATGCACATCAATTGCAATGGGAGATGAATCCACGTTAGTTAATTTATAAGGTAGAACAACTGCTCAAATATATGAGATCACTTAATTAAGTTGGATCCATACTTTTGATATTTGATGGAGGCAATACCTTAATGCATCACATCTGATCGAACACCGTCAGTCAATGCTAGTATCGATCACCGATAAGAAAGCTTTGGGATATTTAAGATCTTTTGCATATGCATCCTTGCAAACGCGTTTTCCATGGTTCAAAAGAAACCAATCATTTTTCCAATCGCGGGGTAAGGGTGTCCTGAATCTCGAAAGATTTGACCTCGACGATAATATTTATAATCAGATCCTACACATCAAGAAGTGTTTTTAAAATTGAATAATGAAACGTCACTAGTTGGGTTTTTTCCAAATCAAATTAATCGTGTAGAATGATGTTTGGGGGCACTTCTAATGAAGAACCCACCAAGAAAATTAGGTAGAATTGCAGGATCAACAGGCGGGGAATGACTGCTCTCCACGACGTGTATATGCACCCCTTCCTACACATGGTTGTTGTAGCTTCGACTCCTTCTGGATAACAAGGCGGATTGTTTCCGACCATCCAAGAGGTAATCTCACGCATTCTGTTCACAAATACACCCACTTGAGGAAAACCATAATTATGATCTTTCATGAATTTTTCGAACCCAAGTTCGATGACCCAATTCTTGTTCTAGTTGGTTTTGTAACAGCAAGCGTTCCTTATGGATCTTGCATGCATCCAGTTCTTGAAATAGTTGGTAACTCGGTTTCTCGAATAGTTCTCGATGAATATTTTTGTAATGTGAATGCTAATTTTGGTAGGGTTCAGGTGAATCTTGGGGCCAGTCATCTAGAATTGTTTGTGGTCCACATGATATCCAATAATAGTTGCTAATTAGGTGTTCTTTTCACTTTAACTCCTACTGATGGTGGTGATGGTGGTAATGTTCCTTGCAGTTTATCTAAGCCTGACCAGGAAACTTGGCTGTTTCAGCCTCAGTTAATGAGCTTATTTAATTGTCTGGACGCTTGTGACGAATGGAGATGTAGCAATGAACTTATAGCCCCTCACCTTAATTCATTGCCGATTTTTTCATATGTAAATTTAAAAACGGCCTTTCCATCTGAGCAATCATTTTATTTCTCGGGTCGAGGGCATTTTTTATTCTAGCTTCTGGAATTATTACTTTTTTGTAACTGCTACTTTTGTTGAAAAACTAAAAGACGGCAAATTTTTTCCTTACAACATTCATACTGGAAATTCTTTAGCTTTTGGCTCTTGGCGACACTTTGAGCTAATATAATCTTGTGGTGGCATTTTTCTGAAAAGTGCATGAGTAAGATCCTGATCCTGCATTATTCAAAAACAAGAACAACTAGAAAAATTTCACAAAAAATCTAATTATTGGTCACAAAGAAAAGGGCAGAACATGCACATATGGCTTTTCCTACTCTGTTAATTCTTAAGGTAGAGGCAAATCTACCAAAAAGTACTCCAATAGCAACTAATCTAAACCCTTGCCAAGACTAACTCGATGGTTACCTAAAAATGGCACCTGTATGTTATTGATAACTTTTAGAGAGTCCCCCATGCTAAATATTTCTCACAGGTTGTCTGCCAGTACAGAACCCTTGACACGAACCTTAATTCACCAGATCTCACACAAGTTTTCTTCTGCTTCAACTTCCAACTTGAAATGCTTTTTGGTTAATTGTGTTTTTGAGGCCCTCTGACACATCTATACCAACGTTGCTCTATGTTATTGCTTTGTAGGCATCCATTGGAAAAATCTAAAGAGGGTCTAGAGTTACTTGCACATATTTTAATTAGAGTTTCAAAAATCCTCCTGGCCACATGGCGGGCACGGTTCATCACTCAAATCAAGCTAAGAACACGGCAATCAGACGAAGATACCGACGAATTAGAGGCCCTCCGGCAGCGGTTGCTTCTCCAGATGTAGCCAAATCTCGTGCTTTGCCTTTTATGCAGCCGTCTTTATCCAAAGATTCAAAAAATTTCCATCCTACTCTCAGGCGAGTGGTTTTGTTTCTTAGCATCTACATGGGAGTTGTCACATCATCCTTCTACGTTGCGATGCATCAACTTGAGGGTGTGAAAACAAATAGGCTCCTTGATGCCATATACTTCTGTGTCTGTTGGCTATGGAGATCTGACCCCCAGCACCACGCCCACGAAAGTCCTCGTTTGTGCTTTCGTGTTCCCTGGTATGGCACTCGTCGGCCTCATCATGATCCAAGCAGCAGACCACCTGGTGGAGAAGCAAGAAGGCTTGCTAACTAGAGCTCTCCAGGTGCATCCATACGTCGGTCGGACAAATATCATCCAGGAGACCGAGGTGAACAGAGCGAAGTATAAGCTCGTCGCAATTACTTTGCTTCTTTTGCTTCTGATTGTCATAGGGACAATCTTCTTGTCTTGGGTTGAGAAGCTTAGCCTTGTAGATTCATTGATAACGGCGCTGGGATATGACGGCAAGAGCTTTTCGACGGCGGCGGGGAGGTTGTTCGCGATATTCTGGATAATGGCTGGTACAATTTGCCTGGCTCAGTTCTTTCTGTACGTAGCGGAATTCAGCACGGAGCGCAGGCAGCAAGAGCTGGCAAAGTTGGTGCTTAATCGAAGGATGACGTTCGTCGACCTCCAAGCTGCCGATCTCGATCAAGATGGGGCTGTTGGGTAAGAACATCAGTCGGTTATATCCTCAATTAACTAACGCATCTGTAGAGAAACCATCATGTTAGCTCGAAAATTGAGCCATAGTCTCTGTGATCATTCGGAGAAGCATGAAATTGTCCTCTCGCATAACTTTAGATCAGTCGATGTTGAAAGAATGACACTCATTATCTTCTCAATTGTTTTCCTTTTTCCTTTGTGGGTCATTCCTAACTTTTAACCTGCATATGGATGGCTGTATGTTGGCTATGCTTCCCATGCAGAGCCGCGGAGTTCATCATCTACAAGCTCAAGGAGATGGGAAGGATCAAGGAAGAGGACATAGCTATGGTGCTGGATGAGTTTGAGGATCTAGATGTTGATCGTTCAGGGACATTGACCGCGGCTGATCTGATGATGCTTGCACAATCTGGTAGCTGGGTTTCTCGCCCCCCTCTTTGGATTAATCTTAATATCACTATCAAAATTAGTAACTGAACTAATATCTTGTATTTATGTTCGGTAGCTTTTTTATTGTTATTGAGATTTCTTGGCTAATCAGAAATGGGACATAAATTACAGATCTAGCGCCAGACCACATGTCGCGCAAGACCCAGTGAAAGATTAATTTCTTGGATCGTGCAAGGACAACAAGCAAGAGAGGGAAGATTGCTTGGTTTTTTCGCTGATCTAAGACCACTCTCGTTTCTTAGTTCTTTACGTAAAGTATCTTACGATAAATTTGTTGGGCACCGTCCTCTTGGGAGACAACAGATATGGAAGAGAGTTAGATACCATTGAAGATATTGCGACGTAGTTAGATGTACACCTTTTGTTGTACATTTGGGTGTTTCATATTAGGGTCAGTTCCATCGATGCAAAGGTCCCAAACAGAGGAAGAACGGTGGTGTATAAATGGAATGCCATGATCTATGAGTGTTAATTGTCGTAAGGTAAAATCCCGACTTGAATTGAATGATTGATCCATAGTTTATTTAAAAGAGTTGAAGATTGTTGAATACAAATGATAGAAAAAATGTATTAGTGAAAAATTACGTGGCAAGTTGGTAATTAGATAGCACTAACTATGTCCAGATTAGGTGAGAACAATCTTAGGTTTACTGGATTAAAATTTGATGAGAAGGTAATAACTTGTGTAATTCTTTGTTTAGGACTCTATTGTAAGAGATGACCTGCTCTCTTCATGGATGGAGATTTCTCTACTCTATTATTCTTATCCTGAGCCTATTAGACTTTCTACTTCCACTCTAAACATGATATTTCATCTATAGCATAAAACATTTGTATTTAATAGTATGTGCAGGTCCTTTTATCCTATGCCACGTAGATAGGGAGCAATTCTAATGTAATCGTTTTTCCCTTGAATGTTTTTCGGAAAGGCATGGATAATTCATATCCTCTTACAATGCATATTCTCCCAAGATGATATACTCTCTGACTAATTGGCTAGTCATATGTTGAAAACTTTTCTTATCTTCACCGTCTTTGTAGACATGCTTTTTATTTTGTATTTTTTTAAACTTGTTTTCTATCTTATCTGTGCACATTTTGCTTAGAAAAGTTATATTGGTTTCAAGCATGTTGGCCATCTTTTCCTCTAAACGTCTCGGTAGAAAATAAAGTGTGAGTTTCCTTGGTTGAAATTTGCAACCTCAACATTCTCGAAAGAATAAGAAAAGAAAGGGTGGATCTTCCACCAATATTATCAATATATCGAACTACAATTAAATTTGTACATACAAGACCTCTAAATCTACTACTTGGTGTAACGACGGTCCAACTAATACCCCCCAAGATCCGTGCAACTAAACACACGACTGCGAATCAAAGATAGAAAATCAAGTATCACAAGAATACAAGAATTCAAGTGGAAAATCCCTTCAAAGGTAAAAATTGTGAGTAGAGGAAATGATTTCACTTCGTGAAGATGAAATAAAAAATATAATAGAGTACATGTCATTTTATAGACTTTCAATTGCTTTCTACTTGCAAGATACAATCACTCTTGTGATTTCATATTGTTAGCATGGAACAAAGGCTGGTTCGACCGTTGATGGACAGATGAAGTTTAGGATTTAATGTAGTATTTCTTAATTTATTTTGTACTACATGTGGCACGTTTTATTAAAAAGTATTTTGATTTCTTAGTTGTAGTTAAAGAGATTTAGAAAATTTTAAATTTAGATTAGGAGTTTCTAATTTGATTTGCTTTTTAATTTACAAATTTGTTATGATAATTGCATCTCCATGAGAAGGGCAATGCATCAAATTTTGTTTGAGTTGAATTTACAATAATTTTTTTTTTATCTTCACACATGCAAAATCTTCACACATATCAATCACGATAAATCTTGAGATGAATAACAAATTATAATCAATTTTGTGATATGAGATCATTTCCGATCAATCTCAATTAATATTGAGATTTGCAATCTTTTGTAACGAATCCCAATATACACAAGTCCATTGTTCTTCCTAGAAATTAGGATAGGTAGATTTGAATTCTTACCTAACATAATTGGATCATTCTCCATCCTATTTTCCTTTTTGATTTGGATCTTGTTCGAGACATCATCAGCAAATGCTTACGAATCAGATGTATGACTATTTCAATGAAACGTTTTAAGAAGGTAAAGGAAGATTTTTTGGGCAACAAGAAGGTTCAACCTGTTTGTTGATAGGACCCTGACGCTATGAATGTAAATGAGGAAAATAACCTTCTTGGCAAAAAGGGGAAGCCTTGAAAACTGATTGATTATAGAGACCACATCAATCCTCAACCTCCCAAATAGGAGCTTTCTGGCCATCATCACATAATTAAGAACCATATTTAGAAATTACTCTAGAAAAAAGCAGTGACTTCCATCACTGAAATCTAGGTGTCACCATGGTTGTTGAGATGAAGCAGGCCCGAAATCTAGGTGTCATTTACATGTTTTGCATGTTAGGACACGGAAAAGGGCAAATGCTCTCTTTTTTTACCTTTTCGATAAAAATGACAATTTTTTTCATGACAAGCTTCTTTTTCAGAAAAAAAACCGGAGGAATTTCGATGAAGAGTACGTCGCATCCTATGAGAAGTAAGTGAGGGTAAAATATTTTCTCTGCTTTTATTTTCATTGTTGTATATATTTCTGCCAAGATTTACACATGAACACGGATTAAATTTGGGATTACACGTCACACAGGACAAAGGCCCCGAAATCACCGAAACGATGAACCACCAAACCCTTCATCAAGATAAACCACTAAATCCACCAACCCATTCACTCGCCCTTTTTTGTTCACTCAAACTTTGTTAGGTTACATACTACTTCCTTTATCATTATTTAGCACTTGCCATTAGAGTGGTAAAGAAAGAAATAAGAAAAAAAAAGGGAAAAAAAAAAAAAAAAAGCCAAAAAGGACTGGCACTCACCCTTCGTGGTGATGGATACAAAAACCACCCCCGAACGTCCACCTCGTGCGAAAAGGTACAACATTATTCCCTGACTACCCCACCTATGTCCTCGGATTATTCCACCACGATCACCATCCATCTCCAAACCCCCTCGGGGCACACCCGTCATTTCACCATCCCCAAAACACCATCCGCGTCATTTCACTGCGACTTGGGGTGCTCTTCTTCTCCTCTCTCCTCCCTCTCCTCCCCCCCGCCGCCGCCCTCCGCCGGGGTCTCCGCCGCGCCGGCGACGTAATCGATGAGGTCGGCGCCGGCCTTGTCCCCATCGACGTCCCCCGCGGACGGCGAGATCACGCGTAGAAAGACGACGGCGGCGAGGAAGACGGCGGTGGAGAGGAGCAGCGGCTTGAAGAAGGTGACGACGGCGGCGACGCCGGGGCCGGCGCGGAGGAGCGAGAACAGCGCCGCGGACGAGACCACCGCGATGAGCGCGTGGAAGCGGAGCTCGTAGAGCTTCGCCTGCAGCCCCTGCCCGACCGCCGCCACCGGCGACGGAGGAGGGGTGGATGTCTTCGCGGTGGCGGACATGGCCGGAGAGCGGCGGAGGAGGAGGAGGAGGAGGAGGGGATTAGGGTCTGAGGAGAGAGAACGGGGATTTGAGGGCTATTTAGAGAGAGAGAGAGAGAGAGAGAATATGTGAGAACGCTAGTGGTTACTTTGGGTGGGAGAGATTCGGACTCCTCTATCTTGAGGGAGGGGAGATGGAATACAGTGCTGAATTTACTCCCGTGGCCCTCTGTAGGGGGGTGGAAAGCGAGGGTAATTTGGGGATTTCATGGCATTCTGGTACGATTTGGTGATTTTTCAACTTGGATGGTGGATCAGCCTTGGTTATTTTATTGGGCAGTCTTTCTTCATGCTGAGTAGATACTCATATGGTAGAGTGCGTATACTTCTCACATAAAAAAAAAAAACAGAGAGTATTTACGCATGATATGCAGAAAGACCTATAGTGAAGTAAAAAGTAACGTAAACAAAGGGAGAGGATAGAGACGAATGAGGTGCGGCATCTTCCAGTAAGGGCGAACAAGTAAAGGATGAATCATTTGCACGTTGTTGTCTTCCAAGTAGCAAAGTTTTATCTATCCTCCATTGTTGGAGGTAACTCCTTCCCTGCATAATCGTAGTTGAAAAACAAAATGCTTTCTGGTGCACCTCGAAATAGGTTACGGATGACCCTCATTGATCGTGGTGACAAGCAAAATTTCCCTTAACCATATTTTCTTGAGCTTCTACTGAATGTAAAATTGCATAATACAACAGAGCTCCATTTTACTATTAAAAGATAGTTTTAAGATTTCCCATGAGCATGGGCAACTCAAGTAATAGATGTTATATATGATTTCTCGTTACTTGTAGGTTGACTTCTTCTTGGGTTATCACTAATGATCAATCCATCCATCTTCTATCCCCACATACCACGCAAGCGAACCAACTTGCCTAAATTTCTTTTATACGGATCATGTTTCGAAAAGTTCCTTAACAAACATGTAACATCATATAATCTTTGTGTATCCTCTCAGCAGTTGGTTCATCCTCTTCCAACTATCAATGTTTAAGTCATTGAGAAACACTTCTTACACAAACACTCGAAGGCATAGTATCATCCACTTGCCAATGGTTAGAAACAACTACCTAATCACGGGCAGAGAGCAGTGACTTATCAACAATTCATCCCTACACCCAAACACAAAGCTCCAGTTGTACATCCGACCCAACCATGGTCTAGTAACTTTATCATGCTGATGAGGAAAGAAGTTACATTTACAAAATAAACTTAAGAGGCTCACAATCATGCCAGCGTAATTAAAGATGCATGACTAGACCCAGCCATCCATGTTGAAAGATGAAGAGACGCTGGACAATGATCCATTACACTTCCTTGGTACATAGTTACAACTTTCCAAAAAAATAATTGCTCCTTTCATTCTCTATAAAAGAGGTCCCATGTACGTTAATATTGAGGACCGAATGAGGGTAACCATGGAGAGAATAAGAAAGATATAAAAATTTATTATATTTTTTCTCTTTTATTTTGAGCATAGTAGATACATTAAAGGATAAATCCACTTTCCAGACATATATCCGCTAATGGTGAAATTAAATTACCAATCTTCTATCTCTTTTATACATTTACTTACTTTTCTATTTTTGTTAATACTTCCATCTTTCTTACACATTATTTACTTTTTGATACCAACATTTCTCTTGTGTGATTAATTGTACGTTCCCTTCTTATGCTACACGTTAAAGGTTGCGATGAAATCCGGATGCATTCCATACTTTTTTAGGATGTTTAGGAAAAACTCGAGTTGACTTCTCTAGCACATTACGTTAAGGCCAATTGATTCTTAGCTAGCTCTATAAGTTTAATTGTGCGTACCGTTACAAGATATATATATATATATATTATGCTAGTATTAATCTTCTCTAACCTAATAAAAGGAATTAATTAATTTTTTTTAGTGATATCGTAATATTTTGTCGGCCTGCTCTTTCCACATCCCACCTGATCTTATAATAATATATATATATATATATGTATATATATATATATATATGACGAGCAAGGAATCAACATTCGTGGGCTTGCGATGTCCTTTTGCTCACCGGCGATACGCAGAAATATACCAAAACTCATGACGAGTGCTCACATACGCGACTGCCCACCTCCAAGATGCGTCGTGTCAGCGTGTTAAAAAATTAAAATTTTAATCTTAATTAGTATATACTATATCATGTTGGGGTGGGGGGGGGGGGGGTGGGGGTGTGGGCGGTGTGGCCGGCATTGCAATTTTATATTGTTGATAATTTTCTCAAAGTTTTTTTATTTTTTATTTAGAGGTAAACCAAGGTGTTGTATTGATATAATATACACAAGTACAAAGATATGGAGTAGGTGCTCCCTAAGCAACGATGTTTTTACGCTTCAGAAAAATTCATCGAGTTACAATTGCATGCAACAACATCTCATAGAGAAGCATCAAAAAGTCAAAATTATGCCTTAATTGCAAAAGATATCTCTCTTATCATGGGAGTAGGCGTCCAACGAGCGATGTCCAAAACCCAAATGAATGCCCAACTCGAGGTTTGAAAAAATAACATCCCTTGAGGACTTGACACCATCAACCTAGAATTAATTTCGTGATTTCCAAATCCATAAAATAGTTTCTCTAAGAGCAAGTTGAGCTACAAAATCCATGAGGTTCTTCTTAGGGAAGGGCACTTTCTCGATGACATCCTCTAGAGTACCCGCAGCATGAGGGAACAAACCAAGTCATAGGCAACAACATTCGGAAACATAAGTTGAGAAGGGATATAGTTGACGATGATGTGATCACAAGTCTCATCCTTTTGCACCAAAGAGCAAGCAACAACTCCACTCAATATTCATCCACCTTGTCATCCTATCTAATGTGGGGTGACAATTAATGAGAATTGCAGAATAGAGACAACAAGAATACTTCGAGATGTGATAAGGGAACCAGAGCACACCCCACCAAGGTACCACAAATCTAGATTGAGCAAGATTCTATATAACAGGAAGCTCGAGTTTAGTGGTGTGATGGAACTCCCAACACTGTCGAAATCCGAGCAAGATATACTACAACTCACCACCTCCCTTTAAGCCAATATAAACTTCCATTCATGAGAGTTCAATGTGATAAGGGAACCAGAGCATACCCCACCAAGGTACCACAAATCTAGATTGAGCAAGATTCTATATAACAGGAAGCTCGAGTTTAGTGGTGTGATGGAACTCCCAACACTGTCGAAATCCAAGCGAGATATACTACAACTCACCACCTCCCTTTAGGCCAATATAAACTTCCATACATGAGAGTTCAAAGGTTTAGGGGTAAACTTCTAGAAGTTGTCCCCATTAGTGGTCATCCAAGAGGCCCATAGAGTGTCTGGAGATATGAGGAAATGCCACATCCACTTGATAGCAAATGCCTTCCAAAGCTCCCCGAGATCTTTGAGGCCAAGACCACCCTCCTCCTTAGGATGGCAAAGAGAACACCATGTGATCGTAGATGGTCAATAACTCCACAGGAAACTAGTGCAAAGGCTTTCAATCTTATCTAAAACCTCCGTTAGGATTAAGCCACCACCCATCCAATGGTACAACATGCAAAAAATCACAGATTTGAGAAGTTGTAATGTCCCAGCAAAAGAGAGAACTCTCGCTTTTTAGCCACAAAGCACACTCCTAACCCTGTCCACAATAACAACGTAGTCTTGCGAGCTATAAAGCCTATTTGTGAAAGGAAGGTTGAGATAATGAGTAGGCAGGTGGTTGAGGCAAAAGCTGAGGCTGAGGCAAAACAATAAGGTCTACTTTATGGCCTTTAACAAGAACACTCGACTCTTTGCTACATTCATACATAGTCCCAAGTAAGCCTCAAAGTCCAAGAGACAATGACAGAGGGCAAGGGAACCACAAACTAAAGGTCGCATGAAGTGAATGTCATTCGCATAAATGATGTGTGAAGGAGATGTGGCTCCTTCGATTTTCAGTGACTTGATAGTCCCATTGGTAACCTTAAGACCGAGGCAATATGAGAACACTTGCATCATAAGTGTAAAAAGGTGTGGCCTGAGAGGATTACCTTGACGTAGCCCCAACATGCCTCAAAAGAAGCCCTCAAGGGCACCGTTCACAAAGATGGAAAATGAGGCTATAAAGATACATTTCATGATCCAATGTAGCCACTTGTCACCAAATGCCCTTAAGCGAAACACGTCAAGGACAAAGGAGTGATTGACTATGACAACTCAGGCCCGACAAATTGACTAAACCTAGTAGGATTCAAGTCGCTGAGTGTAAATGATGAAATCAGCACATGTACAGAACCGTAGTCGCCATGTACATAATCATAAAACATATATGTAGCCAACAAGTAATTTATAAAGCAATAAATAAAAAAAAGAATATGATACTAACCATGAATGATTCATATAGGTCATGGTTTACTAACTAAGAAGATACTTCAAGCAAGGTTGCTAACGCTAGTTATCGAGTTACACTTGAGTACAAAGTTCAATAAATACATTAACAAATGCTAAGTAAAGTAGCACAAATGGAAAAACATAATGAAAAGAGCACAAGAAATTTGTATCATTTAATTAATCTAATTATTAGTCTCATTTCCATTACTCTTTATTTCTCAATTATTGGTATATGTGTGTTTCCCTTGACGTTACAGTCTTGATTATTACCAATCAATTCCTTAGATAGCACAAGGAGATCTCATTACAATATCCCGAGATGTATGGTAGACATGAGGTGCCCTCTTGGTCAAGAGGAAGAACTCGCACCCACCCTACAACTCATGCAATTCCAGCATAGGTAGTGTGGTATCTACATACCGTAGACTATACGTGTGGTTGGGACCTACATTGATTCACAAATAGCCTTCTCCACAATCAAGGTACAAATCCCAATATAATATTTATCCAAATCTGCCTCTGTACCCTTACCCAGCTACCTAGTTGGCTAATGAGCCTATCATAGATTCTTGTGGCTAGCACACTCCTTGATCTGCCTAACCAATCTAAATCCATGCTGACACATGATAGGCCAAACCAATTATTCATCGATTTCCATAGTCGACATATTTCAACTCCATTCCATTACTTTCAAATAATTCCATCAATAATCCGAGTACTTAACAACGAATTCATTGATATTAAAGAGGCATTTCTCATATCTAAAATTGATTCTCATAACACAATACAAGCAAGCTAGAAACCAAACTAAGGTTGATTCAATTACGATTAACTAAGGATGTAACTATTCTCACATGTGCATTGATCTTTAATTTCCAATTCATGCACATCACGTCATCGATATAAAATCAAGATCATACACTTAATATTCAACTAAATCAAGAAATGATTTGCTCGTTAGTGACTTAAGTAGTGCATTATCAAGAAGTTGATCTAGTTTAATTATTCAGCCATCAACGAGTGTTAATTCCATTATTATAAGATAATCATGTAACTATTAATTACTAATCAAGTACCCATATAAGAATGATTCGTATTTGATCAGATATGAACTCTACAACTTAGCGAAAGAAGAGATATACATGCAACCTAATGAAATAAGCAAAAAAGAGCACATAATTTGATCACATGGGAAAAGGAGCCCAACTTCTCTACCTACTATCATCGATGGGTCACAGTGACTCCAAAATACACGTCGAAGACTCTAGGCAATGACCATACATCCTCGTAATTCCATGCACACTCTGGAAAAACATTCATAAGCCAATCATGCCAAGAACTAAATATTAAGCATATGAGGGGACTTTTCCTAAGGTTAAATGTGTAAAAAAATGTTCAAATAGGAGTTTTAGGCTCACTACTACATAGTATGTGAAAAGACGATTCCATGGATTCTAAGATCGTGAAAAATAGAGGTTGGAATGGAGCTGAACCAATCCTGAAACCTTCAATATAACCTGAACTAGACTAGACCGATTCAGCCATGCCTAAACCATTCCATTTTCTTCGCCCCTACCACATGGAGAGTTCCTACTTACTAGCTTCGTGCACCGCAAATCACCAACTGACAACCCAGACCCAGCACGTAAAGGCACCTTACGCGATCGCGACTCTTTAGTGCTTGTGCTTCCCTTATCAATCGATAAACACCTGCATTAACTCCCACTATAGCAAATTCGGTCATGCCACATCTTGCTTCTTCGACATTGACTCCCTCTCCTCAATGGGTCCTCTATGTGGAACAGAAGAGGAAGAGCATTGTGTGCTCTCTCTCCTCTCTCTTTTCTTCTTTTTTCTTTCTTCTCTTTTGCTCTCTCAAGAAGAGTGTCGCCCAGGGAAATTAATGGCAAGGTTAAGCCCTAATTAACCTATTTACAAGCCTAAGAGTCCGATTTAGGTTTAGGTTTAGGTTTACTTAAATTGGACAAAAATATCCCTAAATTAGTTTATTTACCCATCTCATCTGTTTCTCATATTTTTTATCTAACTTGAGCTACAGATCTTGGATTTTGAGAAAACAAGAACCATTAGAAAGCTTGCGAAAAAAGGAATCCAATGATACCAAATATGACCTATTTTGGATAGGTTTGATTGAGGCTTGACCAAAAACACAAGTTTTCACATTTTATGAGGTATTCTGACTTGACTCGCACTTGATGATTACCGATGAGTCCAAAATGACATGCTCGACTTTGAGACGACTCAAGGGGCTTTACAATGATAGAATCAAAGGCCTTCTTGAGGTTGACTTTGACACAAGCTTTATGAAGCCCACACTTTTGAAGAAAATCCCTAACGAGACCATGTGCCAAAAGAGTACAGTCTAATATGAAGCAGCATGGTATGAAGGCAGCCTGATGCTAGTCTATAAGGTAGGGAAGGACAAACTTCAACCTCTTTGCAAACATCTTCAAGAAAAGTTTGTAAATCACATTGCAACATGAGATGGGCTAAAAATCCCCCAAATTCAAGGGTGAGTCCACCTTCAGAACCAGCGTAAGAAATGTATGATTCATCTAATGAACAAGCTTCCCATCCTCAGAGAGGAACCACATAGCAACATGAACTTCCTCCTTGACCATGTCCCAATGCCGCTGAAAAAATCTAGACGTGAAACCATTCAAGCCAAGAGCCTTGGTTAGATTGATGTACTTTATCGGCCACCTCCTCCTTAGATAAGGGATAGTCCAACTACTGAACATCATTATTAGAGAGAACAACAAAGGGAGCCAGAAGGGGGGACCCCCTTAAGTCTGGTTGATTATAAAGCTTCTTGAAGAAGGATGCGACTTCCACCTTAACGTTGTCCTCCAAGATAGGGTTGCCCCTCGGCTTTACCAGGTAATGAATGTGTCCATTATTTAGTTATGTATGATTGATAATGTGCTTAATTGAGAAAGATTAACATTTTGGCATAGTGGTTTAGAGTCTTGAGAAAACAACTATGTTTCTATACGACAATACTATAATAGGCTACTTGTTTTTGTGCTTCTATTATTCATGGAATCATAATGATTTTTTTTTTGTTCATTATTTTTTTTAGATAAGGCAATTGCAAGGGCACTTTTTTTTGTGGCTGCAGTATCAAGTAGTCAGTACCTCCTCATTCATGCCTGTTACGACCCGGTTCCCAGATCCCTACAGGACCCGAGATAGGCTCACCTCGACTAATTCCAAGACCTAGTCATCCAACGAGAAATAACCAAAAACAGGAAACAAACCACATTCACACATGCAATACAACAAAGCAGAAGGAAAAATGAAACAGTAAAGGAAAGTAGAGCAAATTGTCTCAAAATAGTACATGCCACCACAACAACAACGGAAAGAAAACAGAAAGTAACAAGAACAGTAACTCGAATGTCCAGTACTCACAACTACAGCAGAAACAAAAGTGCTAGAAAGGAAACCAATACTACGGCTGGGCTCGGCTGGGCCGAGCTCCCTCTGCAGTCAGAAACTCGGGCTGCTCAACTCCTTGTCCTGGACAGGGTTATGAAAAGATAGAGTCAGCAAACTCTAAGTAGAGTGGTGTTTACATTATTTATGTGTAAGTAAAGTAAAACAAACAGACATATTTTATTCTCATTTCTATTTATCTCATCTATGTGTTTCTGGTTCATTTATTTCACAAAGGATCCAAGTATTTCTTGATCTTGCTTGTTCATCGTGGGAACGATCTTGATTGCAGTCTTTTCCATGGAGTAGAAGGTATAAGTGGTGCTCTCCTGGTAGGGAGAGTCCCTCGCGGTAGTCCTACACCTAATCAACCACCCCGAGGTCACTGTCACGACGTAGCGGTGACTACAGCACGCGTGACAAGCACACGGGTCACTACTTCGCACTGACACGCGGTTAGTCGTTTCCGATAGTGGGTACGCCTAAGGTACAACACAGAATAGTATAGGGCCTTACCCTCTCAGAACAAGGATCTCGCCCCTCAGAACCAAACAGGGGTCTCGCCCCTCCATAGTCCGCGTACCCTCGCCCGACTACCCCGGCTTGCCCAATGGGCCTAACAAAGTCGATGTAGGGTGACTAGCTTAACCCCGGGCCTCGTGGGGTGGCTAGCTCCCTCCCTACATGTAACGAATGTGTGCCCCAGACGTCTTTTAAGACGTCTGGGAGGTGGCTCAGACATCGGACAAGACGTCTGGGATAACAAACAGACGTCTGATAAGACGTCTGGGATAGTTTAAAGACGTCTGGAAATCCGTTATTTTCGACACACGCGAGTCGCCTGCGTGCCTGAGCGCGCAGACCGCTTTTTCTCTCTTTTTCTTCTGCGGCTGCAGACGCCTGCGGCGCCTTCTCTCTCTCCTCTCCGCGCGGCGTTAAAAGGGGCGCGCCTCCCCTCCCGTCTGCACCGCCTTCTTCTTCTTCTCCTTCCTGTGCGCGAGAGCGAGCGGACGCGAGGGCGGCAGCGGCGGCCGCAGTGAGCGCGGAGGTGCGGCGTGCGAGGGCGGAGCTCTGCCGTGGGGGCGAGCTCGCCGTAGCGGCTTGGCTGGCTGGCGGAGGGCGCAGGGGGTGCGGAGCGACGCGGAGAGGGACCTGCTGCGGGCTGAGCAGCAGACGCGCGAGGTTCGACGCGGGCGGCGTCGCGAGCGGAGGCCGAGCAGGGCCCTGATTCTGGAAAAATTTCCAGAATCAGACGTCTGGGTTGATAGCCAGACGGCAAGGTCGACGTCTGTAAGATCATACAGACGTCTGAAAGGTGAGTTTTCCGCTTTCTTCTTCCTTCTTGACGACCGACCGTACTGAGGAGGGGGGGTTGGCTGTGCGCAGGTTCGCTGATTCACCATCCTTTGCGAATCAGACGTCTGGAAGTTGTACCAGACGGCGGGAGTGACCTCCAGACGTCCGTAGTGACCATCGGACGTCTGGGATCTAGGCAGACGTCCCCGCAGACTTCTGGACGTCTGGTAAACCACGCCGAACAGGTAATTCTCTGATCCACTTTTTAAGACGTCTGGAAGGTGTTCCAGACGTCTGATTTTGCACAGTATCGTCTTTTTCGACCCGTTTAGGGCCCGTTCGGGCTCCGTTTTCCACGATTCGAGTTGCATTCTTTTCAGAAGTAATTCCTCTACCCGTCTACAGTAGCTATACACTGTTTTGAGACACTCCTTGTGTTTGATCCTTGTGATAGGACCTCGTTCGATTGCAGTCTTGAGAGTCGCGGAGGCACGCGGGATTCCCGATCACGCCCCCATTACTCCCGTTGTACCTGGTAGAGTGGTTTTAAGTATTAATAAAAATTTGTTAAAGTATGGAACCATAACTAGAACCTAGGACATTGCATGAATCCTAGGAATGAGAAATATATGGAATGATAGTTCCTAGGTGTTGCATGAACCCTAGGACTGGAAAACTAGATTGTATGATAGACCCTAGGATATGGCATGAATCCTAGGATGGAAAAACTAGTGGAATATATAATAATGCAGTCTTGAAAAAATGGAAAGGAATATAAAGCTGCCTGTAATTTGAATTAATAGCTGTCTGTTATGAATAAAGAAACATGATTGAGATCATGGATTTTGAGAACGTGAATCTGGAAAGTGAAACATATGATGTTCTGAGATAAAGAGCTGGAACCCTACGGGGAATTAGGAGTGGAACTCCTGGAAAGAAAAAGGAATGGAAACTGAGATGTAGTTTGTACTGTCTCTTGGGTACGCAGTACCAAGGGAAGTACCTGTACCTGTTTAGTGCAGAGTGGAGCCAGCCGCCCCAGGGACCCGGGGTTAGGATTGGCCACTCTGTACCGACTTGTTGGCCCTCGTGTACGTAGTACCGAGGAGAGCTAGTAGTGTTAGGAGAGTACTAGCTACCCCACGGGCCTCGGGGTTCTGCTAGCCTCCTTCACCGACTTGTTAGGCCCACTAGGGCAAACCAGGGTAGTCAGGCGAGGGTGCGCGGACTGTGAAGGGGCAAGGCCCCGGCTTGGTTACTGTGGAGGGGTTGGACCCCTGTTACTGAGAGGGCTCTGCCCTGGTTCCGTGCTGTGCTTTGGGCGCACCCGTTAACGGAAACGACTGACCGCGTGCCAGTGCGGGCTAGCTACCTGTGCGTTTATCGCGCGTGCCGTAGTCACCGTTACGTCTGTCAGTGACCTTGGGGTGGTTGACTGAGGGTAGGATCACCACGGGGGACTCTCCCGGCCAGGAGAGCACCACGTGCTACTTCTACTTTTGGAAAAGACTGCAATCAAGATCGTTCCCACGAGGACATTCGAGATCAAGTAAAAGACCTGAGAAATAAATGAAATAATGAGAAAAATTGAAAGATGTGAATAAAGGAAGTAATAGAACATAACAGCTACTGTACACTCTACTGTTGCCTTTAGTTAGTTTGCCACTCTACTCAGCGTTTTGCTGACGTGTTACACTCGTTACCTTTTTCAGGACCAGGTGTTGAGCAGCCAGGGTCGGCGGCTGCAGAGGACGCTGGGCCGAGTAGGGTCCAGTAGAGTTACCACAGCCTTTTGTACCCCTTTTGTTTCTGTTCTAGTGAGTAGTTTTTGTTTCCGCTGTACCTTCTTTACCTGCAGTTCTTGTTATATGATAAATGCTGTTTTACTGTTGTGGTGGTACCTACTGTAGTAGTTTCTTTCCTTACTGCTGTACTTCCTTACTGTTAGTTATATTCATGCTGAATGTGGTTTATTTTACTGTCTTTTGGTTACTTCCTCGTTGGACGACTAGGTCTTGGGATTAGTCGAGTCGGTCCGGTTCTCGTGTCTCGTAGGGACTCGGGAACCGGGTCCTTACAAGATGGTATCAGAGTAAGGTCGTCCCGAGAAGTGAATCAACTGACTGGAAAATAACCAATTCACATGTTTATAGCTAGAGTAGCCACCACAACATATCTCTTGACATGAGCTCTTAGAAGTTTTGTTAGGTACCGTCTGTTTTGATGTTTCCATTTTGTTTCGCGTCTCCTTGCAGGAGATGCCTCGTCGCGGGACTGGCGAGACTGGCCGCGGGCGCGGCCGAGGGCGAGGTCGGCGAGGTGGACGTGCTGTCGTTGACGTCTTGGTGGACCAGCCACCACTCCCTGGCATCCAGGCCCAGGACCTCGCCAGACTGATATGGGATATTGTACGAGAGGAGCTCCACCCACCGCCCCGAGCACCTCCTCTTGGGGTTCAGAGGGGGAGTCCTCTGTGGGACCACGCGACGGACACGGCGCTAGACACGAGGGAGAGGATGGGCCCCTGCCGCCCCCACCTTCCTCCGACACTTCTGTACACGAGGCACCTTCGCCTGGAGGTGCACCAGCACCTCCCCTACAGCGCCACTTCGAGCTTTTCGGATAGTTCCGGAAGCTGAAGCCCCCCTCCTTCAAGGGGGATGAGGACCCGACCGAGGCAGAGGACTGACTTGAGCAGCTGGAGAAGATCTTCGACACCCTTCGCCCCCCGGTGGAGTGCCGCGTGGCCTTTGCCACGTACCAGCTGGGGAGTGCGGCACACCAGTGGTGGAGGGCGGTCCGGGGACAGGAGAGGGACGAGCCGACGTGGGACCAGTTCGTCACCCTCTTCTGCGAGCAGTACTTTCCCCAGACGTGGCAGGACCAGAGGAGGCGGGAGTTCCACACTCTCCGCCAAGGGACGATGACCGTGAGCGCGTACCGCACGCGTTTCTTGGAGCTGTCTCGCTTTGCAGCGACAGCGGCAGCCACTGAGGAGGAGCGCCTTTGGAGGTTCACCGAGGGGCTCCGACCGGCGATCCGGGGGTATGTCAAACCCCTGAAGCTGCCGACGTTTTCGAGGGTGGTAGAGGCAGCTATGACTTACGAGGAGACCAACCCGTCCGCGCGAGAGACCGACGGCGGGCGGAAGAGGCCCTTTCAGCCAGACTTCTCACAGGGCCGGCGAGAACGGAGACACGTGGCATCCGCAGGAGAGCCGTCACGTTGTGCAGGGCCATCAGTGGCCTTTGGGGGCCCTCGACAGGGGTCAGTCGCCAGCACCGGACCCCCGCCTAGCCGACAGCAGGGACTCACTGAGGGCGGGAGTCGGGTTCCCCTCTGCTACCAGTGTGGCCAGCCGGGCCACGTCAGGAGGGACTGCCCATCTAGGGCAGGAGGTCAGCAGATACTTCCCGCGCAGAGCACTGGAGGGCGCGCAGGAGGCCGCGGTTCCCAGGCACGAGGAGGAGGACAGCAGTCGCGAGGAGGGTACCGGCCAGCACCTACCCATCCGACGCAGAGTGTGGCTGCTTCGTCCGCACCTAGAGCTGAGGGGCGTATCAACGCCCTAACACACAGGGACGCCAGAGCATCGGGATCCGTGGTAGCAGGTATGGTTTCAGTTTCTGGCAGACTCGTTTACATGCTTTTCGATTCCGGCGCTACGCACTCGTTTGTCGCAGCCAGTTTCGCAGTTAGTTTGGACCAGGATTATACACTGTTAGAGAATCCGTTCGTAATCAGAGGTCCGAGTGGTTAGCTGTTTGTAGCTGAGGAGGTGTACACGGGTTGCGGGGTCAGCATCGGGGGACATAGCCTGCCAGCTGACCTGATTATGATACAGATGGAGGACTTTGGAGTGATTCTGGGGATGGATTGGCTGTCCGCTTACCACGCCTTGGTAGACTGTTTTGAGAGGAAGATTGTCTTCTCCATTCCGGGGTTGCCTTTCTTTGAGTTTCACGGGCAGCCAGTGGACGGAGGTTTCAGGTGCATTTCGGCACTTCGGGCGGCGAGACTTTTGAGCCAGGGGTGTGAGGGCTTCCTAGCTTGTGTGGTGGCAGAGCACAGCCCCGTGGCAGACTTCCAGAGCATCCCGGTGGTCAGAGAGTACCCCGACGTGTTTCCAGACGAGTTACCAGGACTACCGCCCGAGCGTGAGATCGAGTTTGAGATCTCACTAGTACCAGGGACCAGCCCCATCTCCACCGCGCCATACAGGATGGCACCGCTTGAGCTGCGAGAGCTCAAGTCTCAGTTGCAGGACCTTTTGGAGAAAGGTTTCGTGAGGCCCAGTGCGTCTCCCTGGGGAGCCCCGGTACTGTTTGTGAAGAAGAAGGATGGGACCCTACGCCTTTGTGTGGACTACCGACAGCTGAATAGGGTCACCATCAAGAACAGATATCCGCTGCCGAGGATCGACGATTTGTTTGACCAGTTGCGGGGTGCCACGGTGTTTTCCAAGATCGACTTGAGGTCTGGATACCACCAGTTGAGGATCAGGGAGACTGACGTCTCCAAGACAGCTTTCCGCACCCGGTACGGACACTATGAGTTTTTGGTCATGCCGTTTGGGCTGACCAATGCCCCCGCTGCTTTCATGGACCTGATGAACCGGGTGTTTAGACCGTACTTGGACCAGTTTGTGGTGGTTTTCATAGATGATGTACTCATCTATTCTAGAGATCGGACGCAGCACGGACAGCACTTGCGGATGGTTCTGGACACTCTGAGACGACGCAGGTTGTACGCCAAATACAGCAAGTGCGAGTTCTGGTTGAGGGAGGTGACCTTTTTGGGTCATGTGATCTCTGGGGACGGCCTGGCGGTGGACCCCGCCAAGGTCGAGGCAGTGCTCAGGTGGGAGAGACCGCGTTCAGTCACTGAGATTCGCAGTTTCCTGGGACTGGCAGGTTACTACAGACGGTTCATCAGAGGGTTTTCGCAGATTGCACGTCCTATGACACAGTTGACTCAGAAGGATGTGCCTTTCGCTTGGACAGACGCCTGTGAGGCGTGTTTTCTGGAGCTGAAGGAGAGGTTGACCTCGGCTCCCGTGCTCACCATCCCTGACAGTAGTGGCGGGTTCGTTGTGTACACGGACGCTTCCTTGCAGGAGTTAGGAGGTGTGCTCATGCAGAGGGGTCACGTGGTCGCTTACGCTTCGCGGCAACTGAAGCCCCATGAACATACCTACCCTACCCACGATCTAGAGTTGGCAGCTGTTGTCTTCGCGCTGAAGACATGGAGGCACTACTTGTACGGTGAGACCTTCGAGATTTTTGCAGATCACAAGAGCCTCAGATATCTTTTTGACCAGAAGGAGCTCAACATGAGACAGAGACGTTGGTTGGAGCTCCTGAAGGACTACGACTGCAGCATCTCCTACCACCCGGGAAAGGCCAATGTGGTGGCTGACGCCTTGAGCCGTAAGGCGCCCGCACGCTTAGCCAGTCTACAGTTACAGAGTTGGAGCCTTTTGGAGGAGGTGGGCAGTTGGCGACCTCTAGAGTTACGAGGGTACTGTGGGGCAGTGACGGTGACACGGCAGACCAGGCCAGAGTTGATAGACCGCATCATCACGGGACAGATGGCCGATCCGTACTTGCAGTCTTTGCGCGACAGAGTACTATCAGGGTACCCAGGGGACTTCTCTTTCACAGACCAGGTGTTACGCTTGAGGGGACGGTTGTGCGTCCCCAGAGACGAGGAGCTGTTGAGAGAGCTCCTGACTGAGGCACACGGTTCCAGGTTCACCATACATCCCGGAAACACGAAAATGTACCATGACTTGAGACGCGAGTTCTGGTGGAGAGGGATGAAGCGGGATGTGGGTGAGTTCGTGCAGCAGTGCTTAGTGTGCCAGCAGGTGAAAGCCGAGCATCAGAGGCCTACAGGGCCGCTTCAGCCGCTTCCAGTGCCAGAGTGGAAGTGGGAGAGCATCACCATGGACTTGGTGGTGGGCTTACATGTTACCCAGCGAGGACACGACGCAGTCTGGGTAATAGTGGATAGATTGACGAAGACGGCACGATTCTTGCCGATCCGAGTCACTTTGGGACCAGCACAGTTGGCAGAGAGGTATATCCGTGATGTGGTGCGACTACACGGAGTTCCGCGGGAGATCGTATCCGACCGGGATACCCGCTTTACGTCCCAGTTTTGGGCTGAGTTTCAGCAGGCTTTGGGGACGAGGTTGAGGTTTAGCACGACTTACCACCCCCAGACGGACGGACAGTCGGAACGCACGATACAGACACTTGAGGACCTTTTGCGTGCCTGTGTACTAAACTGGAGGGGCTCTTGGGAGGAGCACCTGCCCCTGGCGGAGTTTGCATACAACAACAGTTATCACTCAAGCATCGGCATGGCTCCCTACGAGGCTCTGTACGGACGGAAATGCACGGCACCCTTGAGTTGGGTTGAGGTGGGGACCAAGTGGGAGGTTGGCCCCAGGTTGATCCGGCAGAGTCAGGAGGTAGTCGAGCAGATCCACAGACGACTCCGCACTGTCAGGAGCAGACAGAAGAGCTACGCAGATCGCAGACGCAGAGAGGTGCAGTTCGAGGTTGGGGACCACGTCTTCCTTCGTGTTTCGCCCATGAAGGGCTTACAGCGGTTTGGGGTGAGAGGGAAGCTCGCGCCGAGGTTCGTGGGGCCCTTTGAGGTCCTGGAGCGGGTTGGACCCGTTGCTTACAGACTTGCCCTTCCCCCGCAGCTTTCTGGTGTGCACGACGTGTTCCACGTGTCCAACCTCAGGAAGTACGTAGCCGATCCCAGCCACGTACTGAGTCACGAGAGCGTTGAGGTGAGCGACGACCTGACCTACCCCGAGCGGCCAGTGCAGATCCTGGACCGAGCCGTCCGCAGGTTGAGACGAAAGCAAGTACCCCTGGTAAAGGTTTTGTGGAGGAGCCAGCGGTACGAGGAGGCTACTTGGGAGCCTGAGGCGGCAATGCGGGAGCGGTACCCGGAGCTTTTCGCGGGTACGTCTTTTCGGACCGGCTTCGGTCCTCTTTGAGTTTGTTATGGTTATTTGGACATCTTTTTCCCGCACCCTAGTTGGCACAAGTTTCGGGGACGAAACTTCCTTTGAGTTTGTTATATTGTAACGAATGTGTGCCCTAGACGTCTTTTAAGACGTCTGGGAGGTGGCTCAGACGTCGGACAAGACGTCTGGGATAACAAACAGACGTCTGATAAGACGTCTGGGATAGTTTAAAGACGTCTGGAAATCCGTTATTTTCGACACACGCGAGTCGCCTGCGCGCCTGAGCGCGCAGACCGCTTTTTCTCTCTTTTTCTTCTGCGGCTGCAGACGCCTGCGGCAACTTCTCTCTCTCCTCTCCGCGCGGCGTTAAAAGGGGCGCGCCTCCCCTCCCGTCTGCACCGCCTTCTTCTTCTTCTCCTTCCTGTGCGCGAGAGCGAGCGGACGCGAGGGCGGCAGCGGCGGCCGCAGTGAGCGCGGAGGTGCGGCGTGCGAGGGCGAAGCTCTGCCGTGGGGGCGAGCTCGCCGGAGCGGCTTGGCCGGCTGGCGGAGGGCGCAGGGGGTGCGGAGCGACGCGGAGAGGGACCTGCTGTGGGCTGAGCAGCAGAGGCGCGAGGTTCGACGCGGGCGGCGTCGCGAGCGGAGGCCGAGCAGGGCCCTGATTCTGGAAAAATTTCCAGAATCAGACGTCTGGGTTGATAGCCAGACGGCAAGGTCGACGTCTGTAAGATCATACAGACGTCTGAAAGGTGAGTTTTCCGCTTTCTTCTTCCTTCTTGACGACCGACCGTACTGAGGAGGGGGGGTTGGCTGTGCGCAGGTTCGCTGATTCACCATCCTTTGCGAATCAGACGTCTGGAAGTTGTACCAGACGGCGGGAGTGACCTCCAGACGTCCGTAGTGACCATCGGACGTCTGGGATCTAGGCAGACGTCCCCGCAGACTTCTGGACGTCTGGTAAACCACGCCGAACAGGTAATTCTCTGATCCACTTTTTAAGACGTCTGGAAGGTGTTCCAGACGTCTGATTTTGCACAGTATCGTCTTTTTCGACCCGTTTAGGGCCCGTTCGGGCTCCGTTTTCCACGATTCGAGTTGCATTCTTTTCAGAAGTAATTCCTCTACCCGTCTACAGTAGCTATACACTGTTTTGAGACACTCCTTGTGTTTGATCCTTGTGATAGGACCTCGTTCGGTTGCAGTCTTGAGAGTCGCGGAGGCACGCGGGATTCCCGATCACGCCCCCATTACTCCCGTTGTACCTGGTAGAGTGGTTTTAAGTATTAATAAAAATTTGTTAAAGTATGGAACCATAACTAGAACCTAGGACATTGCATGAATCCTAGGAATGAGAAATATATGGAATGATAGTTCCTAGGTGTTGCATGAACCCTAGGACCGGAAAACTAGATTGTATGATAGACCCTAGGATATGGCATGAATCCTAGGATGGAAAAACTAGTGGAATATATAATAATGCAGTCTTGGAAAAATGGAAAGGAATATAAAGCTGCCTGTAATTTGAATTAATAGCTGTCTGTTATGAATAAAGAAACATGATTGAGATCATGGATTTTGAGAATGTGAATCTGGAAAGTGAAACATATGATGTTCTGAGATAAAGAGCTGGAACCATACGGGGAATTAGGAGTGGAACTCCTGGAAAGAAAAAGGAATGGAAACTGAGATGTAGTTTGTACTGTCTCTTGGGTACGCAGTACCAAGGGAAGTACCTATACCTGTTTAGTGCAGAGTGGAGCCAGCTGCCCCAGGGACCCGGGGTTAGGATTGGCCGCTCTGTACCGACTTGTTGGCCCTCGTGTACGTAGTACCAAGGAGAGCTAGTAGTGTTAGGAGAGTACTAGCTACCCCACGGGCCTCGGGGTTCTGCTAGCCTCCTTCACCGACTTGTTAGGCCACTAGGGCAAACCAGGGTAGTCAGGCGAGGGTGCGCGGACTGTGGAGGGGCAAGGCCCCGGTTTGGTTACTGTGGAGGGGTTGGACCCCTGTTACTGAGAGGGCTCTGCCCTGGTTCCATGCTGTGCTTTGGGCGCACCCGTTAACGGAAACGACTGACCGCGTGCCAGTGCGGGCTAGCTACCTGTGCGTTTATCGCGCGTGCCGTAGTCACCGTTACGTCTGTCAGTGACCTTGGGGTGGTTGACTGAGGGTAGGATCACCACGGGAGACTCTCCCGGCCAGGAGAGCACCACGTGCTACTTCTACTTTTGGAAAAGACTGCAATCAAGATCGTTCCCACGAGGACATTCGAGATCAAGTAAAAGACCTGAGAAATAAATGAAATAGTGAGAAAAATTGAAAGATGTGAATAAAGGAAGTAATAGAACATAACAGCTACTGTACACTCTACTGTTGCCTTTAGTTAGTTTGCCACTCTACTCAGCGTTTTGCTGACGTGTTACACTTGTTACCTTTTTCAGGACCAGGTGTTGAGCAGCCAGGGTCGACGGCTGCAGAGGACGCTGGGCCGAGTAGGGTCCAGTAGAGTTACCACAGCCTTTTGTACCCCTTTTGTTTCTGTTCTAGTGAGTAGTTTTTGTTTCCGCTGTACCTTCTTTACCTGCAGCTCTTGTTATATGATAAATGCTGTTTTACTGTTGTGGTGGTACCTACTGTAGTAGTTTCTTTCCTTACTGCTGTACTTCCTTACTGTTAGTTATATTCATGCTGAATGTGATTTATTTTACTGTCTTTTGGTTACTTCCTCGTTGGACGACTAGGTCTTGGGATTAGTCGAGTCGGTCCGGTTCTCGTGTCTCGTAGGGACTCGGGAACCGGGTCCTTACACTACACTAGTAGCACGCCTTGGTACCACGTATGCGAGGGCCTACAAGAGTCGATGTAGAGTGGCTAATCCTAACCCCGGATCTCAACCCAAGGGAGGCTAGCTCTGCTTTACACTAAAAGAACCACTGTGCTCCTTGGTACTACGTACACAAGGGCCAACTCACTTCCTGCCTGCACATGGAATTCCTTTCCATATCCAGGAGTTCTCCTCCTAATTCCCCGTAGGGTTCACACACCGTATTCGTTCCATTTATCAGTATTTAGATCTCATAGTTCATAACTCGTTCCTTATCCATATACAGGCAGCTCGTGTTTTCATAATTCAATTCTCAATTATATACATGTAGCTGGTGGTTTCACAGTTCAATTTCTCATTAGCATATAGGCAACTCGTTTTCTAACATGCATCTCAAGTAAACAGAGTAGCTCAACCATTCTCATTTGTTTCTACCTTAAGGTTCAGGTTTCATCCTAAGGTTTATTTCACATTTCAATTTCTCATTCACATACAGGCAACTTGTATTTTAACAAACATCTCAAGTAAACAGAGTAGCTCAAGCATTCTCATTTGTTTCTACCCTAAGGTTCAGGTTTCATCCTAAGGTGTATTCAAGTATTCTAAACATGTTCTTTCATTGTGTAAATCTAAATGTTATAGTAAACCACTCTACCAGGTATCACGGGAGGGATGGGGGCCTGCACCGCAGATCTCGTCTCCGCGGACCCCAAACACGCCACCGGTTAGTAACCTGTACCAGCAACTAATTTACATCAGACGGGTCAAAACAGTGGATACTTTACACTAACACATAGAGAAACTCGAGTGGAAAACAATGATACTTCGTTTGCGGAAATCTAATTCCGTTTAGGCCCTAAACGGGCCAAAAACACGGTTACTATCCAAAATCAGACATCTGAGACTAGTTCCAGATGTCTTAAAAGACGTCAGATCTTACTTCTCACTTTCTCGGCTGCCTCAGACGTCCAGACTCCTCTGCAACCATCTAGGGAGAGTCCCAGACGTCGAACCCTCCTTCCACTCGTCTAGAAGTGCCGTCGGGCGTCTAGTGATGTGGTCAGATGTCCAAAAGTGTCTGGAAAGGCGCACCACACGCCTTTCCAACGCCCTGCACCTGCGTACGAAGATGCGGACTCATTTTCAGCCAAAAATCCTGCGTTATAGTCTGCATGGGCAGACCTGTGCAGACAACACATACCCCCGCGTCAGAAATGTGCTTTCAGACGTCTGGCTTCAGCTTCGGACGTCCCGATACCTCTCCAGATGTTTGGTTGATGTCCCATAAGTCTGATACTAGAAAGCCAGTATCCGGAACTTCCTCTCGCGATACTTCTCCTCTGCGCGAACTCCTCCGTGCCACCTATAGCTGCTATACTGGTCGCCTCAGAAGGTCGTGAAGCTCCCTTCACGAGCTCCCCCCTCCTCGCACGACTCCGAACTCCTCCAGCTTAAGCTCGTGAGCTCTGCGAACCTCTCTAGAGCCCTCCCCCTCAAGTTCCTCCTCCTTGAGCTCACGCCGCCGCACTCGCAGCACAACACTCCCCGCAAGCGAGCTCTTCCGCCGCACCTCCTCTCCCACACGCTCCTCTTACTCCCTCGCCCTCACTCTCCCCTTAGTCCCCCCCCCCCCCCCCCCCCCCCTCGCTCTCTTGCTCTCGCTCTCCCCAACTCTCCCTCGCTGTACCTTGTCTCCCTCCTCGTCGAGAAGGTGGAGGTCACTGGAGCAAGGGAAAGGTGAAGGTGGTGGTAGCTGGAGTGGTGGGGGGTGGAGTGGAGATGGAGGGGTTTAAATAGAGATGGAGGTTAGGGTTTGGGTGTGGAGAACGAAGGGGGAAAAAGGAAAAAGATGAGTGCGTGACACCTACGCGTTGAAAGCAGGCAAACGTACAGTTTTCCCCTACTTTTAGACATTCGACCCTCAATTCAGACGTTTGGACAGACGTCTGACCAATCTCCCAGACGTATTAAATATCCCAAGGGTGGTGGGTCATTTCAATGCCCTTCTCACAATGCTCAAAATGGTGAAATATGTGCATATATATATATATATATGTCCTACAAAAATTGTTGGTGCTAGAGCACCACGATCATTTATTTTGATGATAACAAAACACGTGTTATTTAACATTTGCACTTGGAGTCTTAGATTTCAGGCCAATTGCAAATGGAGACGTGTTTAGACGGAGTTCGAGCTCGCATCCAGGATGGATTGGAGGAGCTTGATGGAAACAGAGGAGATTCGCGAGGAGCGATGGATTGAAGATGGAAGGACAAGAAGAATAGGATAGAATTCCATTTTATTCCTTTCATGTACATTTGTCGTTATTTTCTTGCTCTTTATTTCCTTAGAAAATTATGTTAAAGAGCCTCAAAATACCCTAACAGTAGTCCTAGGAACATCGGCACAATCCTAGGATACTTAGGTTTTCTGTAGAGAACTTAGAAAACCAATATAGGGTTTAAACAGCATTTCCAGACGTCGAATTCCCAAATCAGATGTCTGATAAAGTGTTTTAAGACGTCTGACCGTTTCTTCAGACGTCTGATAACATTTAGGCTGGACATAGTAGTTCTATCTGATGAAATCAGACGTCCAGACCTTAGACCAGACGTCTTAGAAGACATCTGATAACTTTGCCAGACGTCCAATTAGTGGACCGTTGGCTGGCTTAATAAACACTCAAGGATATGACCGTTAGAGCCTTATCAGATGTCCTTAGGCCTTTCCAGACGTCTGATAATTGACAGTTTTGCCTCGACTGACCTGAAAATCTCTTCTCAGAGATTTTGTAGCCGTTCCAAATCCATTCCCACAGAAAAAGTAGGTTTCCAGACGTCCAGACATAGTGCCAGACGTCCTATATGTCGTTTGATGGACTTGCACAAGAACCCTATTTAGAACTGATTCAAGTCAGGAAGGAACCCGCCCAAAATCAGACGTCTGACCTTATTTTCAGACGTCTTAAAGTGAACTTCTAGACGTATGATGCCAGAATTAGACGTCTGATAAGCCTGTCAGAACAATGATTGTTCCTGATTTCGGGCTGATTCACTTGGGCTTTGTACCCAACGGCTATGGAAGCATTTCTAAGCCTTCCAAAACCTTCCTAAGGCCTCTATAAATAGAGGGGAGCCTTTGACACACATACACATCTAAGAAACACAAGACACACCTTGCAATACACTTTCAAACCATTTTGTGTCTCTCTTGCTCTCTAAGCTCTAATTCTTCATCTTGAGAGCATCAAGCTGTTGCGCATTCGCTCTCCCACTGTTGTTCACGAGAGCGACGTTGCGCCATCGCGTGGCTCGCCCATCCGCGTCATCGACACACTCCTTTCAAAGGGAAGCATCCTATTTCCTATAAAAGCTTAGGTTAAATATTACTTTGTTGGCTCTATAGGATTACTTGTTTTATCTTTGTTATTTGGTTGGGTATTCGCTTTGCGAATTCCCGTCTCCTTCTAGGGACAAAATCCTTCTCGTGAAGAGAAGGGGTTGAGGAACGCTACCCTCGCACTTGTAGCGTGGTTGTATTTGAAGTTGAATCACCCTCGTTTAAAGTGATTCGTTTGGTGGATTTTGATCAACTTGGTTGATCGGAAAATCCTAACTCGAGAGGGTTAGGTGGTAGTTTTCACCCGATTTGGGTTTCCACCTAAAAATCTTTGTGCCTTTTGTGCGATTGTTATTTTGTGAGATTGTTTATATATTTATTTCCGCAATTATTACGTAACCCCCTCCTAGTAGAGAATTACAAAAATATGTTTGTATATATATATGTTATGATCCGGTTCCCGAATCCTTACAAGTCATGAGACCGGCTCGACTTGACTAATCCCAAGACCCAGTCGTCTAGCAAGAAATAACCAAAAAGCAGGAAAGTAAATCACATTCACTATGCTAAGTAACTAACAGTAAAAGAGTACAGCAGTAAAGGAAGTAAAAGCTGCTAACAGTACATACCACCACCATAATAGTAAAGCGGAAACAAATTACAGAAACAGAAACAGTAACAACAGTCTGAACTCACAACAAAAGGAAGTACAACAAGAAATTATGGCTGGGCTTGACTGGGCCTAGCACCCTCTGTAACCGGTGACTCGGGCTGCTCAACTCTTGGACTTGTAAAGGGTTATGAGTAAACGGAGTCAGCGGACGCTGAGTAGAGTGGTAACCAACTAACTAAAGCAATAAAAGCTAACAGGTGATTAATCCTATCCAATTATTTTATTTTACAAGTTTTTCCTTTTCACCCATTAGTTTACTTTTCAGATCTCTTTCTTGATCTCGAATGTTCCTCATGAGAACGATCTTGATTGCAGTCTTTTCCGAAGAGTAGAAGGCACACGTGGTGCTTTCTTGGTCGGAAGAGTCCCCCATAGTGATCCTACACCAAGTCAACCACCTCGAGGTCACGGACAGATGTAGCGGTGACTACAGCACTCGAGATAAGCATACGGGTAGCTACCCCTCATCGGCACGCGATCAGTCGTTTCCACTAGCGAGTATGCCCAAAGTACAGCACGGAACAGTATAGGGTCTATCCCTCTAAGTAATAGGGGTCTAGCCCCTCAAAACCAAATAGGGGTCTTGCCCCTCCATAGTCCGCGCACCCTCGTTTGACTACCTCGATTTGTCCAGTGGGCCTAACAAGTCGGTGTAGGGTGGTTAACTGAACCTCGGGTCCCGTGGGGTGGCTAGCTCTCTCCCTACACTAGTAGCTCTCCCTGGTACAGTGTACGCGAGGGCCAAACAAGTCAGTGTAGAGTGGCCAATCCTAACCCCAAGTCCCAACCCAAGGGCGGCTAGCTCCGCTCTACACTAAACAGGGGACAGTCACTCTCCTTGGTACCACGTACTCAAGGGCCAACACACTTCCCACTCACATTTCCAGATCCATTCCATTTATCCACAGGAGCTCTACTCCTAATTCCTCGTAGGGTTTATGCTCATATTCCCCATGTCGTTCCATACTATGTTTCATCATTCACATTTCCATTCTCAGATTATACACATGCAACTCGTATTTCCATCATTTAACATATACAACAAGAAATGTCACAGATATCTATCTAACTAACATAGGCATTTCATATTTCACAGGCAGCTCTTGTTTATTAACAGGCAGATGTTCATATTTCTATTCATTCATTTAAGACTGCAATTTTAAACACGCATACAAACAGTGCAAGTACCTCTCGTCCTAGGATTCATGCCACATCCTAGGTTTCTAGTTATCCAATTTCACATATGCATTCAGGTTTTATAATTAAAATAAGGGGAAACCACTCTACCAAACAATCTGGGAGTACTGGGGACTCGAACGGCAGGCTCACGTGCCTCTGCAGGCCCTGAACACACAACAGAATGAAGTCCTATACCAAAGAATATCACACAACAGAATGTTCAGAACAGTATAAAAGGCCTTCTGACAAGTAGAGGAACTCACAAGGAAAATACCGATATCTTGTTTGTGTAAAACGAACCTCAAACGGACCCTAAACAGGTCAAAAATATGGCTGCAGACCTAAATCAGACGTCTGACACAAGGTCCAGACGTCTTAAAAGTAGCCAGAGTCTCACCTCAGGTTCTTACGTCGACTTCAGACGTCTGAACCCCTACGTGACTGTCTGGATCCAACTCTAGACGTCCGACCTATCCTCCAGTCATCTGGGAGTGCTTCCGGTCGTCTGGTAAGCTGTCCAGACGTCCGAGACGCGTGAGAGGGTGTGCCCCGCGCCTTTCCGAAACTATCCCTGCATACGTCAGAACGTATCTTCTACAATTAGCTACGCAGATCGTAGCAGCGGTGGGGCCTGCATAGCCGTAACCGCAAGAGGGTCGTACTTTCGCGAAGCTCTGCTTTCAAACGTCCAGTGTCGTCACCAGACGTCCACCCCGTCGTCTGGACGTCACGCTAGACGTCTGATTCTGGGAAAAACCCAGAATCAGAACGACCTGCTGCTCCTCCTTGCCGCGCACAGCCGCGGCCTCTCCTCCTCGCTTGCAGCTCCGGCTGTAGCAAGTGTCGGGGACGTCTCCCCCGACGCTCTCCTCCTCCCGCACGCACCGCTCCAGCAGTGCGTGCGTCTTCCAGCAAGCTCCCATGAGCTCGCGAGCTCAAGCTCTTCCTCTTCTCCTCATGTCGCCTCTCCTCCTCGTCTCTCGCTCTCGCGCTCTCTCTCGCACTCGCCCCTCTCGCTGCAGTGGAGAGGGAGGAAGGAAGGTGGCTGTGGTGGAGTAGGGAAGAAAGGAAGGGGGAGGGGGTCTTATATAAGGGTGCGCTAGGGTTCTACGGGGGAGAAGAAAAAGAGAGAGAAGAGGAAAAAGGCAGTCTGTGCGCAGCCAGCGTGCAGATGCAAAGCTACACACAATTTTTTCAATTTTCAGACGTCTGTGAGTGTGTTCAGACATCCGACCAGACGTCTGACTGATCGTCTAGATATCTTAAAGGACTCAGAACAGAACATGTCTTTACAATATATAAAAATATGTACTACAAAAAGATTACCCGTGCCATTTAGTTACATATCAAAAGAGTAACTATGGTATTTAGTTATCTACGTAGGCTTAATTTATTTAAGGAGTTAATCATTGCAGGTAGAGGTTAATTTTATTTACTTGACAATTCCAATTGACGTTAAGTCGACAGTGGTATTATCCTTTCTTTTTTTTACCTTCCTCCCTCTCGGTTAATATCTATTTTAATTAAATGAAAGCAAGTGCTAACCGATTTTACAAAGTAATTAAAAAGAAGGTTAACATCACTTAATTTAACTTGTGCAATAGAGTTGAACGAGTTATCTATTGGGAATGGACAACGAGTGAAATATAATGGGAATGAGTTAATTACGTATAAGTAGTAACATGTGTGTGCATATGCCTAAGTACATGAGTTACTACTACAATATTTAAGTAAGTTCCTAGTATTCGTTTTTTCTTTGTCCTAATACAAACCTAATAAGGTAGCTCTTTGTTAGTGGTACAAAGTTTAAGCTATCACATCTGCTTAGACAAGCATCCCTAGTTAACTTGATATAAACCTTATAACATTTAATGTAACGCATTTCGGGTAGGGCACATCTAAATACTCAGATCCAATAAAGTAACCCTTAAAGGTTGCCAATAATTTTTAGTTTTGGGAGGGAATGCATGTACAAGTGCACGAATAGGAGAGGTTACTCTACATTTTCACTTTTTTTTCCGATTACTTCCAATATGATACGATGGCAAGATACGCACCATATATAGGTGCTGCATTTACCTAACATCACTTGTTTATATCGTCCATGGTTCCTTAAGGATCCTTTTGGATCATAAATTTATATATTTTCCAACAAAACTTAAAATTTCATTAAACAGTCCGGCAAGTTCCTTATTGAATTACTGAAAAACATTAATAAGAAAGTTACTGGAGTGTTTTATAAAAATGTTGAAGTTTCGTTAAGTGAATGGTGTTGCTACATATCTGGACTTCCACAAGTTTTCCCATAAGTTTGGCTAGGCTTTTATAGAGGACCATTTTTGTCAAGTAGTCCCTAAATGCATGCCCCTCAAACTAGTAAGCTTATAAGTTTTTAGCGATTCCAAATTATGAGATTATACGATATAACCTGTTTTACAGTGTTGCAAATGGCTAAACGGGTCTTTTTTTTCTTTCTTCTAAATTTCTAACTTTAACAACAGGGGTGAACTTGAAACATTTTATGTGCTGTCGTTTTCAGATTGACCCAATATGGTCCACACCACACTTTTTGCGCGTAGTAATCAAGTGAATGCTTGATACAAATTAACATCATATGCACATACCTACATCTTTTATAAGTTTAGCTTTAGGTCATTAGCTCCTGTAATGCATAGAATTTATAGCAATCCTTCACTAACCAGTAAGCGTGCATCGATGAACATAATCTCTCTTGACATTACCTTCCCAACTTAAATTCTTGACGGGGTTAGGTGGCAACCGGTGCAGGAAAGGGGACCCCTTGATTCTGGTTGCTCACTGAAATGAGTCCCCAGCCTATAGACTTGGTGGAAGGTAGAGGGATCCAACCATGTCTTAGGATATCAATAAAAGACAACTTCCTAGCTTTATTTCTTACAAAATTGGTAAAAGTACCAAAAAAAAAAAAAAAGAGGAACAGCGGGGGCCGTTGCCGGTGCAAAAATTTGCCGAATCATTTATATATTCTTTTATTGTAGCTTAGGAAAGGCTCCACTGGTACAGTCAATGAGAGTCATTTTTTTAAGAAAATAATTTCGTGGATGCGTTTTTATATGTAAATTTATATACATATGATATTTTTTATCTTTATTAAAATAGATTATATGATCCATGATATATCATGCGATCAAAAGAATATCATATTTTTTATATATATTTATATAATTTGATGTACAAAGTCACGTCTTGTTATCAGCATCCTTTCCCTAACGTACGTCGAGTGTAATGAGTAACAAGTTGGCAATTTATCCTAAAAGATGGGAAGAAATGCCGATTAGGCAATTTCATTTGTGGTAGTCGGTTGACCAATTGGTGTTCTTTATTGAAATATTTGTCCCACAAAATATTTGAAAGTACACGACTTGCAAAAGGGTTTCCTGCAGTAAGAAATCAGATGAATGAAATTAACGCAAATAAATTAAGAAGTCAATTAGAAATAAAGAAGGGAATTAGAATATCGCATTGCAATAATGGAGTGGGGCAAATGGTAATGGATAATGACCATAAATGCCTCAGCGGAGCCTTAAATATCTCTCTCTCTCTCTCTCTCTATATATATATATATAGTTTAGCCCTATATTAGCTTTTAGATCAAGTAAAGGAAAAGAAAATTAAAAGCAATTGGAATTTAGAAATATTATGGAAACATGGGAGCTTTGTAGCAGAATGGTGGTATAACGCCTAATGGAATTGAATGTGTAGCACTCTCAAAAAGATAGTTTACCTAGAAAATTCATGAAAATAAATAATGTGATATAAAAGATTGAGGATTAATACTTAACAACTTGAATTTAAATATTTTAAGTGCTTATTTGAGTTTACGAGGTCGATACCCAAAAGGTTGTCAAGATTAGTTTCTTTAATTAGGCTTAGGTTTAGACTTGGGTCATTACAAATGATATAAGTGTCAAACTCTCTCTAGTAGTATATTTATTGATTGAACCCTTACAAGGGTGTCAGGATTTCAAATAGAGGAGGTTGTAATACCCTTAAAAATAGTTTTACATAGTAAACGTATGGAAATAAATAGTAGGATATAGCGGATTGAAGATTACTACTTAAAAACTTAGGCTTAAGCACTATAGGTAGTTGTTTGAATTTATGGGACACATACCTAATAAATGGTCAAGGTTGGCTTTTCTTATTAGACTTGAATTTAAGCTCGTGTTATGATAAAATGATATAGGAGCCAAATTCTCTCTAATAAGAGGAAAAGGTTGCACTTGGTATGCCCAAAGAGTACGCTGTAAGGTGGAGCTATCACCTCTACTGAAAGTATATTGATTGATTGAACCTTGATGAGAACTTTAGGATTTCAAATCATGGAGATTATAACGCCCCAAAAAGACATAGTTCTATATAAAAAACTCATGAAAATGAATAGTGAGATATAAAAAAATTGAGAATTAATGTTTGACAACTTAGGCTTAATCATATTGGATAGTTGTTTGAGTTCATAGAGCCCATGCCCAATAAATTGTAAAGGTAATTTTGAAAATGTGTACAATAGGAGGGGTGAATAGAATAGGATAAAAGTTCAAAGCAAATATAAATTGCAGTACTAAACAATCACCACAAAATACAAGATTTTTAGGTAGAAAATTCCTTGCGTAAAAACTACCACTTAAATCTCCACAATTTAGTATTTACTCATTCGATCGAACCAATCAAATCTATTAAACCACACCACTTAAGATGGGGGTGATGTAACCTCAAGGTACAATCCCTCTCTAGTCCCTGCTGAAAAGTATTTTGTCTTTCCCTTTTGAAGATGAGATAGGAATCTACAAACTGAACACCTAAGTACAAAAAAAAGAGAAACGAAAATTATAACAACCTTATAGAGCCATGGAGTTGAATTAAGTTAAATTAAGCTTCTAAGGATAAGGACTACTACCCTTTTGATGGAGAGAAGGTGAGGAAGAAGTAAAGCGAAGTGATCAAGACAAAGTTAAGACTAGAAATGTAAACTTCACAATGATGTAAGTGCTCTTTTTATGTTGTATAATGTATAGGCAATATTATATCTAGTGTGTCTATGCAAGAGAAGTCTAACGAATAGATTATGTAGTTGTTAGAGATCAACTATTAATTTTATCCAACGAATAGATTCAGGAAACCAAAGAGTCAATAAACAATCAATAAATGTTAATTGTCCAATGAATAGATTGGCCAACTACATAATGAAGTATCATTCCTCCATGAAAGAACAAAAATTAAGAGCAATTAAAGGCTCGGGGGTTTATAAAAAGAGAATCTTAAGTCCAATGATTATGAAAGTTTTTAGTGACTTATTTTATTAATAAGAACTCTTTAACAACATCTTTAGAAGAAATAAAAAATTGCAACAAAAAATATTGCACTTAAATTAATTGACATCTTGAGAGTCCTAAGCTTTAATCTTCTTTTGCTTTGTTTCAAGTTTGAGATTCTTTTCTTTTCTTGAAATCTAACTCTTCTTCTTCTTTATTAAGCCATCTTCTTTAGATGATCAACTCTTCTTTGCCTGAAATATTAGTCCTCCAAGAACAACATAATATATATATTTTGTTATTATTTGTAACGATCTGGTTCCCGAGTTCCTACGAGACACGAGAACCGGACCGACTCAACTAATCCCAAGACCTAGTCGTCCAACGAGGAAGTAACCAAAAGAGCAGTAAAATAAACCACATTCAGCATGAATATAACTAACAGTAAAAAAAAGTACAGCAGTAAGGAAAGAAACTACCACAGTATGTATCACCACAACAGTAGAACAACATTCATAATATAATTTGAACTGCAGGTAAAGAAAGTACAGCGGAAACAAGAACTATTCACTACAACGTAACAAAAAGAGGTACAAGAGACAGTGGTAACTCTACTGGACCCTACTTGGCCCAGCGTCCTCTGCAGCCGCTGACCCTGGCTGCTCAACACCTGGTCCTGAAAAAGGTAACGAGTGTAACACGTCAGCAAAACGCTGAGTAGAGTGGCAACTAACTAAAGACAACAGTAGAGTGTACAGTAGCTGTTATGTTCGATTACTTTCTTTATTCACATCTTTCAATTGTCTCACTATTTCATTTATTCCCCAGATCTTTTTCTTGATCTCGAATGTTCCTCGTGGGAACGATCTTGATTGCAGTCTTTTCCAAAAAGTAGAAGTAGCACGTGGTGCTCTCCTGGCCGGGAGAGTCCCTCGTGGTGATCCTACCCTCAGTCAAACACCCCAAGGTCACTGACAGACGTAACGGTGACTACGGCACGCGCGATAAACGCACAGGTAGCTAACCCGTACTGGCACGCGGTCAGTCATTTCCGTTAACGGGTGCGCCCAAAGCACAGCACGAAATCAGTCCAGGGCAGAGCCCTCTCAGTAACAGGGGTCCAACCCCTCCACAGTAACCAAACCGGGGCCTTGCCCCTCCACAGTCCGCGCACCCTCGCCTGACTACCCTGGTTTGCCCCAGCGGGCCTAACAAGTCGGTGTGGGAGGCTAGCAGAACCCCGGGGCCCGTGGGGTAGCTATTACCTCCCTACACTAGTAGCTCTCCTCGGTACTACGTACGCGAGGGCCATCAAGTCGGTACAGAGTGGCTAGTCCTAACCCTGGGTCCCTGGGGCGGCTGGCTCCGCTCTGTACTAAACAGGGGGGCAGTCGCTCTCCTTGGTACTCCGTACTCAAGGGCCAGCTCACTTCCCCAATACTATTCCATTCACTTTCCAGGAGTTCTACTCCTACTTCCCCGTAGGGTTCCATCTTTTTTACTCAAACATCCAGGTTTCACTTTCCAGTTTCACATTCTTACAATCCATGTTCTCAACCACGTTATTTATTCACAACAGGCAGCTGTTAATTCAAATTACAGGCAGCTTTGTATCTCTTTCCATTTTCCAGGACTGCAGTATTAAACATTCCACTAGTTTTCCCATCCTAGGATTCATGCCATATCCTAGGATCTATCATACAATCTAGTTTTCCAGCCCTAGGATTCATGCAACACCTAGGAGCTATCATTCCATCCATTCCTCATTCCTAGGATTCATGCAATGTCCTAAGTTCTATTTATGGTTCCATAATTTAACAGATTTTATTAATAACTTAAAGCCACTCTACCAGGTACAACGGGAGAAATGGGGGCATGGTCGGGAATCCCGCGTGCCTCCGCGACCCCCGAGACTGCAACAGAACGGGGTCCTATCACAAGGATCAAACACAAGGAGTATCTCAAAATAGTGTATAGCTACTATAGACGGGTAGAGGAATTAATTCTGAAAAGAACGCAACTCGAATCGCGGAAAACGGAACCCGAACGGGCCCTAAACTGGTCAAAACGACGACACTGTGCAAAATCAGACGTCTGGAACTTCTTCCAGACGTCTTAAAAAGTGGATCAGAGAATTACCTTGTTCAGCGTGGTTTCCCAGACGTCCAGAAGTCTGCGGGGACGTCTGGCCTAGCTCACAGACGTCCGATGGTCACCCCGGACGTCTGGAGGTCGCTTCCGCCGTCTGGTACTACTGCCAGATGTCTGATTCACGATGGATGGCGAATCACCGAGACTGCGCACACCCATCTCCCTCACTCAGTACGGTCAGTCGACAGGAAGGAAGAAGGAGAAGGAAAACTCACCTTTCAGACGTCTGGATGGTCTTCCAGATGTCTCCCTCGCCGTCTGGCTATCAACCCAGACGTCTGATTCTGGAAATTTTTTCAGAATCAGGGCGCCACTCGGCCTCCGCTCGCGACGCCGCCCGCGTCGCACCTCGCGCGCCTGCTGCTCAGACCGCAGCAGTCCCCCCTCCCCGTCGCTCCGCGCCCCCTGCGCCCTCCGCCGGTCGGCCCTAGCAGCCCCGGCGAGCTCGCCCTCACGGCAGAGCTCCGCTCTCGCACGCAGCACCACCTCTGCGCTCACTGCGGCCGCCGCTGCCGCCCTTGCGCTCGCGCTCACGCTCACTGGCTGAAGGAGAAGAGGGAGGAGACGGTGGTGACGGAAGTGAGGGGAGGCGTGGCCTTTTAAGGCCGTGCGAGGAGGAGAGAGGACGCGGCAGGGTGTTTGCAGCCGCAGGGAATAAACGAATATGTGGGTCTGCGCGCTCAGGCGCGCAGACGACCCGCGCGTGTGGAAGATAACGGATTTCCAGACGTCTGGAAACGATCCCAGACGTCTGGTACGACATCTGGGCCACCTCCCAGACGTCTTAAAAGACGTCTGGGGCACGCGTTCGTTACATTATTAAACTCAAGAACATTAATGCTTGTGCACTAATAATTTTATCTCATTAAACTTGGGTTTAGACTTGAGTTGTTACACAATAAATATAAAATTAAATTAAAAGCATTTTTTTGGTAATGGAAGGTGTAAGGTAAGGCAAGGAATTCCTTAGCATAGAGGTGACAAGTTGGTATATTGGTGGTGGTCGATGATGAATGATTTTTTTTTAAGACCCGTGCCATTAAAGCCCTTTAAGACGTCTGGGACTTAGGCCAGACGTTTGATCAGACGTTTGGACACCTTCCCAAACGTCTGGAAATCAATTTTTGCATGCGTACGTCTTCAAGTCTACGCGCGTGCCGCGCGCAGACTGTGCACAGCCACCTTCTTCTCTTTCTTCTTCCCTTGCTGACTTGCAGAGCCTGCCCCCCTTGTGCCTACATATACCCCTCCTCTCCCTCACGCCACCCCACTCCCATCCACCTTCTCCAGTGAGAGCGAGAGCGAGAGCAGCACTTGCAGCTGAGTACAGCGACGAAGAGGAGAGGAGCAGCGAGAGGGAAGAGAGGAGAGCATGAGAGCTCGAGAGAGAGCTCACCGGAGAAGCTTGCGGCCGGTCGGGCGTGCGCGAGGCGGAGTGTGTGTCGGGGAGGTCCTCCCCGACGTTGCTGCAGCTAGAGCAGCAGACGAGCGAGCGCGGCGCGGCCGCGCACAGTAGGAAGATGACAAAGGAGCTTCTGATTCTGGGATTTTTCCCAGAATCAGACGTCTGGACCTACATCCAGACGACGCAGGCAACGCCTGGAGGAAGCTCCAGAAGACTGAGAGGTACGTACTGCGCCCTTTACTTCCCTTTGCGGATACGACCATGCAGGCCGTTCCGCCGAGGCTCTGTTGCGTGTCGTGTTAAGTAGATTTTTGTGTGTGCGTGTAGGATTCGCTTCGAGAAGGCGCGGGACACCCCTCCCACGCAGCTCATACGTCTGGGCAAGGCACCAAACGGCGGATAACGTCTCCATACGTCCGGAGAGGTGATCGGACATCTGGAACTAAGTCCAGACGATTTAGCAGGAGCCCTGGACGTCTGAGGAGCAACGCAGAGTGAGGTATGGATCTGGACCCCTTTTAAGACGTATGAAAGATGTTTCAAACGTCTGATTTGAGTCAGAATTGTCGTTTTTGACCTGTTTAGGGTCTGTTTGAGGTCTGATTTCCGCATTTAAGATTTCGTTCTTCTTTGTATAAGTTCATCTACTTGTTGGAATGCTTTTCATCATGTTCTGAGTTATTTCTTGTGGTTGATCCTTGTGTTAGGACCTTGTTCTGTTGCAGATTTGAGGGTTGCGAAGGCACATGGACTTGCCGATCAAGCTCCCATTATTCTCGGTTTTGCAGGTAGAGTGGCTTCCCTTAGTTAATTACAAATATAAATGCGTATCTGGAATAAATGATAGATCTTAGGGTATGGCATGAATCCTAGGACCAGAAACACTAGATTGAATGATAGATCCTGGGTATGGCATCAATCCTAGGACTAGAAACACTGGAACGATTGTATTGAATGCCTGAATTCCAGTCTTGGATGAGTAGATAGAATAATAATAATCGCCTGTAATTGGATAACGGCTGCCTGTGAAATGTAGCGTACTGTTGTTAGTAACTACTACATGTAATTCCTATTATTTGAAATTAAATACGAGCTGCTTGTATATAAATTGGAAAAGAAAGATTGAATGTTGAAAACACGTGATATATGCGAATAAACCTGAAAGGATGAAACCTAGTATTGCTTGGCCTGAGAAACATGAGCATGAATCCTATGAGGAATTAGGAGTAGAGCTCCTGGAAATAAATAGAATGGAACTGGAAAAGTGAATGAGAAAGTGTGTTGTCTCTTAAGTACGTGGTACCAAGGGGGGCACATATTACCTCTTAGTGTAGAGGGGAGCTTGCCGCCCTTGGGACGAGACCGGGGTGAGTTTGGCCACTTTGCATCGACTTTCTGGTCCTCGCGTACACAGTACCGGGGAGAGCTGCTAGTGTAAGGAGAGAGCTAGCCACCCCACGGGGCCCGGGGTTCAGCTAGCCGTCCTACACCGACTTGTTAGGCCCACTTGGCAAACCAGGGTAGTCAGGAGAGGGTGCGCGGACTGTGGAGGGGCGAGACCCCTGTTTGGTTCTTAGGGGCTAGACTCCTGTTACTGAGAGGGCTCTGTCCTATACTGGTTCCGTGCTGTGCTTTGGGCGCACCCGTTTACGGAAACGATTAACCGCGTGCCAGTGTGGGGTAGCTACCCGTACGTTTATTACACGTACCGTAGTCACCGTTACGTCTGTCAGCGACCTTGGGGTGGTTGACTAAGTGTAGGACCACCACGGGGGACTCTCCCAGCCAGGAGAACACCACGTGCTACTTCTACTCTTCGGAAAAGACTACAATCAAGATCTTTCCCACGAGGAACATTCGAGATCAAGAAAAAGACTTGTTAAATAAACCAAGTGATGAAAGAAAGTATAATTAGTTAAATAAAGAAAGAAATTGAAACAACAACTACCTATCCACCTTTTCTGTTTTAGATAGTTGGTTGCCACTCTACTCAACGTTCGCTGACGTGTTGTACTTATAATCCTTTTCATGTCCAAGTGTTGAGCAGCCAGAGCCTATGGCTACGGAGGGTACTGGACCCAGTAGAGCCCAGTAGTTGTACTTTTCTTTGTTGTACCTGTTCCGTTGTAATGAGTAATTTGTTACTTCTGTACTCTTTTACTGTAACTTTATATTCCTATACTCGTTTAAATTCTCTACTGTTATGGTGGTGTGTACTGTAGTAGTTTATTTCTTTACTACTGTACTTTTGTTACAGTTACTTGCTTGCATGGTGAATGTGGTTTATTTTTACTACTTTTTGGTTACTTTTTCGTTGGATGACTAGGTCTTGGAATCAGTCGAGTCGGTCCGATTCTTGTATCCTGTAGGGATTTGGGAATCGAATTGTAACATTTCTCTTCACAAATGATGACACATGAAGAATTAATTATATTTTTGGGTTCTTCTACAAGAATCACTTCTTCTTTTGGAGTAATCGCTCAATCGATTAGTCTATTTGGTTAAGGTTAGGTGTAGAGTCAAGAATTAAATTTAAAAGTTAGAAAAGGGACAAAATCAAAGAAGGTTACATTTGCTGATGGGAACCTACTTGGGGAAGGAAAGGGGGGGGGGGTGTGGGTGAAACTAAAACTAAATGTTGTAACCTACAATTTTAAGAAATTAGAAAATTAGGGAGGAGGATTGTCCACGTTTATCCTCCCCCTTTGCCCCTTTTGAAGAGGGATAGGAACTTTAAAACAGAGATGTTTAAGGTGGGTGGATATCTCCTTTTCAAATTTTTGTTGAAATTTTAGGAAAATTTTTTCCATCAAATCAAACTAATCTAAATTTTTACTTTTTAATATTAAATAAATACTTACCATTATCCTTTCACTCTTATTTTTAATATTAAATAAATACTTATTACAACCTTTATCTTCATTTTTAATATTAAATAAATATCTACTGATATCACATCAAAACATCGATTATCTCATCTCCTCACTTATTGCATCATTTTTTTTTCACCACAAAAATAAATATATCCCCCTATTTATCCTGTACTAATCTATGCTGACAAAGGCATGAATTACGCAAGGGAAGAAGATGTTGCCTGCCACGACAGGTGGAAGACATGCAACATATGGCATGGGGAGTGGAATGCCACGGTGTGTAAGAAATAAACAAAATGTTTTTGGGTTGCCTCGCACCGCATTTACATCCAAATGTCCTCTCCAAATTTTTAAATAAATACATGAGGCAGAAGAGAGAGAGAGAGAGAGGCAAAGAAAAGGAGCGGAATATATACGAGTTGAATTTCTCGCTCTTGTGCTTCGTCGTAGTTAAGTCGACATCTCACGAGGGCAGTACAAATAAGCGAATTCACATCCGGTCATTGCATACAATTTCTTAGAATCACGTCCATCACCCTTGTCAACAAACCAAAAATAATTAAAATTAAAATTAAAATTAAAATATATCAATATATTTTATTAAATAAACTTAACTTAGACGGTATTTATTTACCGTGTTAAATGTTTAATATATCATTTAACATATTTAAAATTTATTACAAATTAAGTAGATTCAACATAAGTTAAAATTATTTCATAGTTTATGCGAAATAACTTTAATAAATAGAAAATTCAAATAGATTAATTTATTTATTTTATTATTTATTTAATTTTTTTAATTTATTTCGTAAATTTATTTTACTTACCACAAAAGATCTTACTATTTTAATATATATTAATTTAAAATCAAAATATGTTGACGGCGGGCGGGCTCGTAAGACTTTGCAGACGAAGGATGCCTTATTCGATTGGTGCCCAATCCAACCCTTGCAACTCGTTCCAAGGTGACCAGACCTCCTCCGTTATTGAGAGGGACTTTTAAATTTTATTTCAATAAAACAATTACGTTGTTGTATTTTATTAAATGGATAGTATATATTTTAAAATACGTTGCAACATAAAATTTTTTTAATTATTTTTTTTACTCTTTCGTGAGATCAATACAAATCAGCGAATTCAGATCAGTCCAAATATACAATTTGTTAGAATCACCCGCACGGCTCTGGTCAAAAAAAGCTAACGTTAAGTAACTGCCAAGTGACTGTTCGATCGATGGGACGAGGAGCTACGAGAACAAGGAAGCTGCGTCCAGCTTGCTTGTCATTTTCCAAGTAGTGACGTTGAGGAACGTGGCATATTGGACTTCCACCGGAAAGTTCGACGGCCTAACTTCTGTAGGGTACCCAATATTTAATATATTTTTTGTTAACCGCTGCTCAACAGTATACATCATTATAAACTTTATCATTTTTTTTTTTTTTTGAAAGAGATCGTAAAATTTATCATATAATGCAATGTTACTTAATTTTTTTTTAAGAAAAATATTTTCCAAAAGCAATCGGTGACCCACAATCGATCACAAGGCATTACAAGGGGTGCAGCCCCCACCTTCGAAAGTGATGACCATGATCTTATCGTGGGGGTGCGGGTGTCGATTTAAAGGTGGAAATGAGATTTTCTTTGAAGGTACAGTAATAAGGAAAATAATTGATATGATGAGATTATATTTTTATTATGTTATAATATATATAAGAATAACGTAAGTTAAGATTATATAGCAGTAAATATAATGAATATTATAGCTACAAATAATCAAATCAAATTATATAAAAATTTATGCATGTAAAATTAATTTTCTCTATCTCACATGTTATGCTATCTACACGAGGTAAAATATTCCCTCACAACTAAACAAACCCTAAGAAATAGGTGGCATGTACATCGAGCCCCACCTAATGGGTCCACTCGTAGGTGAAGCGGGGTCGGATCTCTGGTGTACGAAGAAATGTCCCTGTCCTTTGGTTAAGCACTCCTGATTTATGAAAAACTTGCATGCATATCCTTCTTATGTACAGTATTGCATTTATACCCTACCCTCCTCATGTCACTGTTATCATATACATCCCCTGTATTCTTTACATAGGCATCCCTATAAGGTTGTCAAATATCATCACGTATCAATTAGTATAAAATTTCGTTTGAGTTGTAGTGTTACTACGTTAATCTTAACGATGATAAGTTTAACTAAGCTATGGTCAAAAACATTGGATTGAAAAAACAGAGAGAGACAGAGCAAATGCACTTATGAAAATGAAAATATAAACACAGGGAGGGTATGTATAGAACATTGAGGCAAAGAGGACATGTACTAAAATTTTATTTGCAAAATGAATATGCATGCAAATCTTCCTATATATGTCATCATTAAATTTTTGGAAACTAATTGGCAGACACACAATTCATGTGCCCTACCACGTCATGTCACATCGTGAGATCCGTCACGTACCGTATTTCTCCTTTTGCTTGTATAAATGCAAGAAGGTAGTGAAAATGTAGATTCTCACGTAAAAAAATGACGTGTGATATTATTTTACATTTTATATAATATTGAAAAAATTAATTTATTTGATAATTAATATTTAATATAAAAAAATAAAAACGGTAAGATTTATTATGTGGTAATTTTTATTGTATTCGAAAAAATTAATACATCACTTTAATCTAAAACGTACACGTGATAAAAAATTTTACATCGATGATAAATTATTGTAAAGTATTTTTACATCGGTGTAATCCTATTTTGCATCGATGTAAAATTATTCCAAAGGTATTTTACCTATCTAAAGTGATTTTATACCTGTGTAAATTAATTTTGACCTATGAGTTAGGGTTTAGGGTTTAGGTTTATGGAAAGTGATTTCACGAAGTAATTTTTCACTTGAAAAGTGATTTTTCATCGTAGGGTTTAGTCTTTAGTCCTGAATCTTAAATCCTAAATCCTAAACCTTAAGGTGAAAAATTACATTTCAAGTGTAAAATCAATTATCATATGTGAAGATATACTGAGAATTTAATTTTACACCGGTGTAATCTTACTTTGCATCCATGCAAAAAAATATTATACCTATATAAAATAATATTCCACCGATGTAAAGTAATTTAAAGTAAAATACAATCTTACTTTGTATCTATACAAAAAAATATTACACCGATATAAAATAGTTCCAAATAAGATACAATCTTATTTTACATCTATAAAAAATAACAATGTAACGATATAATTTGATATAATTTTACTTTACACTTATAAAAAATTATTTTAAAGATATAAAATAATTTTACACATCTTAAAAAATAATTTATTATTAATTTTAATAATACTATCCCATCACAAATCAACACTTTTTTACGTTAAAAATACTCACGTATATTGAGATCACATTAACAGCTGCGCACTAATTTTTACGGCGACTTTGATATATTTCAACTCACATTCTATGAAAATAAGGTACGACAGTTACGAGCAACGTTACATGACATATTCCACGTGAAAAGTATATCTAAAATTATGTATAAAATGATGCTTATAAATCATTATCCGATTATCTTTTTCGGAAGGGCTAAGGCACTACAATGGTGATTGACGTATTATTTTGGAGAAGGGTAACGATATCGGTAGATAAGTCACTACCACCAGTGTTGTGCTCATTATAGCATATGTTTGATCAGTGGGGGGGGATTTTGGACCTCGATGCAACGACGTTTGTCATATATATTAGATGATTGATGTAAACACATTTACACTACTTAAAATGTCTATTTATGCATGTTCTTAAGTATAGGATTGCATTTCATGATATAAATATTGCATTACATGCATCATCTTGCATTTAGAGTAGTTTGAATAAAATTGAGGTTAATTGTCTCCTTTTATGTGCTTGGACAGGGCAAATATTTTATCGGGACCTCGGATCAAAGATCCAACCGTATGGATATGATCAGGGCGACGATTAGAGTTCAACGACTCCAAGATCGCCCTAATCAGGCATCCGTAGCATCATATAGAGACCGGGGAACCCTAGAAGATCAAGGGCCAGGATGGTGTAAATCCGCACTTCAGATGGAAAATCCGACCACATGGATGAATTCGGATCGACGATCGCAGCCGAACGACACAAAAATCGAGTCAATCCGACATCTGTGGCACCATCTACAACTTCCAGAAGATGAACGGCCAAGATGGCGCCACGTGGCGCCATCCCAGCCGCCCAATCGGTCGCAGGAGTCTTGTGAAGACCGCGCACCGTCTCCTCTCCGCCGTTGGATCTCGATCCAACGGCTGCGGTCGCTCGCGCTTAAAAGCGTCCCCGCGACCATTTCGCCCGCGTAGCGCAGCGGCGACGCAGCTGCGGGCGAAGCGGAGGTCGCGGGTTCGAGCCGCGGTGAGGGGGTGGAACGCGCGGGCGAGCGGGCGCGCACGAGCGTCAGATGAAGATCCAACGGCCGCGCGCGCCCGATAGCGCCGACGCGCAATTGGACGCTCTGGTGAACGCACGATCACACGCGGGCGGTGCGCTACGCAGCGGGCGCGGACGCGTTCTAAGCCGTCCGATCTCGCGATCGGACGGCTGAGACGACGCGGACGTGCGTAGGCGTTACGCGCGCGGGCAGCCGAGCGGGCGCGCGTAGCGCAGCGGCGGCGACGGCGGGGCTTTAGCGACGGTTTTATCCGTCACTAAAGACCCCTTATTTATTATTTTGAAGATGTAATGTCCATTTTGCACCCACTCCTTGCAACTATAAAAGGAGACCCCCTCCATACGAAATTTTCATCCCTTCCTTCTCCTCTCTACCTCTCCAAAGCTCAAGAGAAGCTTGTCCCACACCCGGGATGCTTCTCGCGAGATAAAGTCCAAATTTTCGTCCCCCTTCGGAAGTGGATCCCGCGACGACGACGGCGTGCTGCTTCGTTCCCGTTCTTCTGCTTCGTCCTCCTTCGTCCCGCTTCGTTCTCCTTCGTCCAGGCGTCGTCCCGTCCGGCTCGTCCTCCAAGCGACCGTCGAGGAGGATTCTCTCTCCCTATTCTTTTTACTGCTTTCTAGTATAGATTTACTGCTTTCTAGAGTAGTCTATTCGTCCTCCGAGCGATCGTCGAGGAGGACATTTCTCCCTCCATTCTTTTAATGCTTTCTAGAGTAATTGTTTTATGTTTTCTAGTTGTAACGAAAGAACTCTTTTATGTTAAATTTCTTGTCTATTCTACATCTCATTTTGATTTCCATGTATAGTATTCCTTCTCTCTCTCTTACTCCCTCTCTCTTTTTTATTTGTTGTAGATAATTAGATAGTTTAAATTGAATTTCTTTGTGACAAAATAAAAAGAAACGCGAAGTTTTTAAATCAAACGTTCGCCTCCCTGTGTTCGACCCGGAATTTTAATTTCGGTATAAATTTTATTTGTTGAACACGAATCCTTCGCTTTCAAACTACAACGACAGGTTTTCCAAAATCAAACACGTTAGCGTAGGTTGGTAAATTAAGTTCAACAATGATTTCATATTTTTATAATTAAATGTCAAATTTTATTTCTAAAATGATATCCTGATATCATTACCCTCTACCATACGGTAATGGAATAATACCCCAAAAATGAAATCAACAAAGAAATGGAACGACCCACTGAAAGGAAAGAAACTGTATTTTCCATCGATAAGTTTGGAGGAAAGGAATTACCGAGGAGCGCATGATTCTATTCATGTGTTTGTTGTTTAGTTGTAATAAATGAAAAAGAAATAAAATATTTTCTGTATCATCCCAATTATTTTGTTAACTGTTGTAGTTTGGTTGTTATTCTGATATTTAGAAATAATAAAATTGTGGCAAGACGAAAAAAAAAAAAGGTTAGTTGGCCATCACGCTTCCGATAAAAAAAAAGTTCCATGCTATTCTGTCAAATGAATTTAAAAAAATATTTTTATATGCATTAGATAAGTAAAGTCAATATGTGATAAAAAGAAATCTAGACGGTGACCTTCTTGGCCAAATGATCCAAGTAAGAGAAGGAGAAACTTGTTGAATTACTTTCTATCTTCTCACGGTAAAGCCATGCTCAATGGAATGTTCTGATTTATTCCTTTTGAAAGAGCCCAAAAGTAATCTTTATGCTTTTGCATGTCAAGCTGGTTTTCTTCGGATATTTTCATTCCTTGGATAGCATAGTTTAGAGACCCTTCCCCCGACCCCAACTTTCGCTTTGCTCATGTATTTGTGAAAAAAAAACCTTGCTACAATAGGGCCTTGATCGGCTACTTGGGATTTATCGGGGCCCTCCTCTCCTATTGCATCTCCTCCCCTCTCCTTTGGATCCCTCCATCTTCGATGATCGAGAAATGCAGAGTCGATTGTGGCGTGCAGTGGCGACCACAAGTGAGGCAGCGGTCAAAGCGACGGCCACATTGATTGGAGCATGTGGTGGTGGTGGGAGCTTCGTCAAGGCTCTTTGTTGGCAGCGAGCTTCATTGGTGAGAGTGGTGACTTGTGACGACGGAGGTGGCGTATGACGTGCAAAGGTAGCTGCGACCTGATGACGTATGCTTGACGTGCGAAGATGGCTTCGGCATGGCAGCGTATGGCTGGTGTTCATTTTCCGTGCTTTTGGCAGACATGGGACGAGCGCCACAGCGAGGTCTGGTTATCTCATTTTATGTGCTGTCGTTTGTTGCTGTGGATGCATGTCTTATTTGTTGTTGATAGGTAGATCAATTCTTTTTCTTTTTTAGTGTTATTTTATTTGTTGTTGGGAACCACATGTGACCCATGCTTCTTTAAGTAAAGTTTCCTAACTTTATTTCAGGGTTACCTGTTGGCATTTTATCGATTCTACGAACATGAGGTTAATCTTCTTCAAAAAATTATTTAATTTCCAAACTCAGGACACCTCTTTTTTTTTCTTTATTTCTTATATTATTTTTTTATATTTTAACATTTTCCCATTTTATAGGATATTTTGACGTTTCCACGTCCTATGGGTGATTTTCTTTATCTTTCGAAGGATAGATGTTTTTATCTTTTCATGACATCTTTTGTATCGGATTACTCTTTTCTTAATGAAAGTTAATTTGAAAAAAAATAAAAAATGCAAGTGAATTATGTATTGGAAAGGTAAAACCTCTGCGGATGGATGTGCAAATAAGAATTTTGAAAGACATTATAAATTGTTGCAATAAGCAACAAAACGTCAAATCTAATAAAAAACATGGTAAAAGGAGGGAGGAACCAAACTGTAGCTGATGTAAGGAAGGGAAGGATGGAGTTGGGGTGGACTTCCACCGTTGGGATTCGGTGGAGGCGAGAGTGATAGGAGTGGGGGAGTTTTTTATTTTATTTTATTTTTTGTAAAATAAATATTTTATTGAAGGTGAGAATTCGTTACAAGAGATATGTTATAAAAGGGGAGTAAGGGATAGAGAAATCTCACCCCGTAGAATGAAAAATTTAAAATTAAAAACTGAGATCAAGAAATAAAGAAAAAGGAAATGAAAGTGTTCCAATATCGGATAATCTCTCGTAGAATGATAAAGAGTTAGAGATAAAATTTTTGAAGATTACGTTAATAATTAATTGAATAAATCGACACCTAACATACATCAAGAAAACTTAATTATGATAAAGTACATGGTGATCCTTAAATAAAATTAAACACTACTAAAAAAAGAAAAAGAAAGATCTAAACTCTTCAATGACATGAGACAATACCCAACTACAGCATTCGAGTCGTCCCATACTTGCTACCTCCGTGAACATTGATATGTCGGCACACCACCACGCTTGTGGCCTCCATGACCATCGTCAAGCTGCAACGACCGCGACTCTCGTGAGCGTCGTCGATGAGATCTAAATGACCACATAAGTTACTACCAGCCACCACAAAAGCAACCGATGACCCACGGCCCTAGATTATCGCCTCCACCACTACGACAAGTTACATCGCCACCACGACCACCACAGCCATGCACATCCTCCACAAGCCGCCAAACTCGTGCATGTCGAGGATAAAGCTCGCACACCAAAGAGGGAAGACTTAAGGGGAAGAGAGGGAAGATTCAGAGGGGGGGGGGGGGGGGGGGGGGGTGGTTGGGGTTTCAGCCCCCAACTTTTTTGCATTCTTTTCTCGCTTACAGTGGAGCGGGACACGTTCGCGAGGAGAGTTCCTCAGATAACTCTGGGGAGAAGTGGGGGCTTCATTGATTAAACAGGAGGGGAGAAGGTCGTACGGAGGTTTTCTTGGGATGGTCCAGTTAAAATCAAAGCTCTTTTCCAGGCTCATCTCCAAATCTTTCCGTAAAGCTTGGCAAGTAAATTTTTGAGTTGTACGTGCAGGATTCTTTACACGTAAGATGTTATTTTTTACGCAATTTGGGATCCCATTTCAATCAATCCCCTTCACTCATGGAGGTACTCCTAAGACTAGTGGACGTTGATTCCTCCCAAGATGTGATAATTGACCAAGACACATGGAACAAAATCGTGTCAATATGTTGCCAGAGAAGGGAAAAAATAAAAGGAAAAGGCAAAAAGAAGGAAAAAAAAAAAAAAAAAGGGAAGGACAAAGAAAGAAACTGACGGGTCTAGAAATAAAGCCCATTAACACAGCCTCATAGGGATAAGGGCCGACGGACTCTTTTCAGCTGAGACCAATTTCTACACCTCTCTTCCCGTAAACCTCCTCCAAACCACAAACGCCGCCGCCTCCGGCGATGCCACTGGCACGGCCGACCGCCGCCGCCGCCGCAACGGCGGCGCTCTCCTTTGGGATCCTCTCCGTCCTCATCCTCAAAAGCTTGAAGCTTTCCTCGTGGTTACCCAAAAAGGCCTCACCTTTCAAGAAGGGGAGGAAGAAGGGCCTCGTTGATGCCATCGGGAACACGCCGCTCATCCGAATCAACAGCCTCTCCGACGCCACCGGATGCGAGGTAAGTGGTAATTAGAAGTTGGTTCGTTCTTTTTAGGGTTGGAACATCGGAAAGGTGTGAGCTTTTTCGAGCGTATGCTGTGTTCTGGAAGAATGAGCTCGAGGTGTTGATCGTATGTGGTTGTTGGTCTGCAGATTCTTGCCAAAGCGGAGTTCTTGAATCCGGGGGGAAGTGTTAAGGACCGCGTGGCGGTTAGGATCATCGAAGAGGTGAGAGTTATTGCTTGCTTGTTTGCTTATCTGTGTTTGCACATGGTGTTTGTAAGCTTGTCTCAAAAGAGTTAAAATTTTGTCCACTATGTCAATGGGATACAATTTGGAGATGTGCAATGGGCATGGGTGCTATGGTTTGGCAGCTAGTGGAAGGATGAAGGGTTGAGATTAAAGCTTTGGAATTGGGTGTGGGATGCGCGAGCACAAACCGGTGCTCCAAATTAAACAATACCAACTTATAACACATCCACTTACCTCTCACGTCTGTCCTAGCACTTACCCCGCCATCCAAGCAAATACCTTTTCTCCACTTATCCCACCTACTTATATGGTTACAACTTATCCTCTCCCTATCCCTGCCTAATTGTATATGCAAAGACTAACACAAAATGTTTTGAGCCCGAGTGCTTGGCAACAGTTCTAGAAGCATATATGAGTTGGTCAAACTGTTATGATGAGTGAGGGAAAGATTCGCTTGTAGTGGGTGTATGGCCAACTAAGATAAGTTTTGAGAAGTGATGCTGAAAAAAGTGCACAAAATGTATTTGGTTACCAAGGAATGTAGTTTCAGTAGGAAGTGGCTAAGATTTTAATTTAGTTTCCAACCTACCTATTCGGGACTTGGTACAAAGTGTTATTGAGTCATGGAAGATCAAATATCATAATGTGCCCATGCTGCATCATGTCAAGGAACTGAAATGTCATTTACCATCTTACTGTTTCCATTGTGCAAACTTAATATCTTTTTTGCATACCTCCTCCATATTTTAATCCATAAGGAAAAACTTTTAACCACTTTCTTTTTATCGTCAATGGAAAATTGGAGATTGAATATATTTTTTAATTAATGGAAACTAGAGCGACCGCTTACAATATATAAAACCTTATTTATAGATAACAATGCATGCACAATCCTGTTGCCCAACAAATCTGGAGACTTGAGCCAACTTCGTAAAAGAGAATGTTTTCCCATGCCATTGACAATGTGCTGCTCAATGCCTCCATCTTCCATTAGGCTTCCCCTTTTCCCCTTGTGGGTGGAAAGCATTCCTAGTTCCTAAACCAATGCCCATTTGGAAATTGCCATGTTCAGATAGTTCCAATTAGGAAAAAAAATGCAATTGTGAGGCATTAGTCTTTAGAACCCTGAATCTGTTAACGAGATAAGTACGCAGGGCTAATTTCCAATCTAGAACAGGCAAATGCTAGTTGATGCATCATTCATGTTAAGTATGCATGCATTTCATTTCACTTTGTTAGCATCTCAATAATATTTACCTGAGTTCAGCAACGATATCCTGGTACCATGTGGTCCAATATGGGTACATTCCATGTATCTAGAATGATAACTTCTTATAGCATATATTTTTGTAGGCTTTAAGTTCTGGAGAATTGGTGCGAGGAGGTATAGTGACAGAAGGAAGTGCTGGAAGCACTGCTATAAGTCTTGCAATTGTAGCCCCTGCATATGGATGCAAATGCTATGTTGTTATTCCAGATGACGCAGCAATCGAAAAGGTATGTCATGTGTGGTGGTTACTCTGCGTAAGTGCTAACGCATTCTCGTTGAGTTTTAGAAATGTGTCGTAATATAGCGACGGAAAATAAGTCAACACTTAAATTTATATACTCGAAAAAGAGTTCCAAGGTCGTTCGCAGGAAGCAAAAGATCGCAAATTAAACGCTAATCAAGTAATCAAGCATGCTCAAGAGATGGCTATTCAATGAAGAGCAAAAATATATTTATCAAACTCAAGGTATCAAGTGCTAAAGGCAAAAAAATTGTTTTTGTAACGATGGAAGCCTTTTCAACACTTAGGAAATTTTTTCAACTCAAATCAGATGACTTAAGATGTGAAATCAGACTCACGTTTGGTCCTCTAAGGTTTAGCCCAGAGCAAAACCCCCTTTCTCTCGGCCTAACCTCTTCCTTTCTCTCTTTTCTCTATTCGGATCCGGATTCAGACCTTGGCCCATACTCGTGTGGTGTGAGCATGGGCGAGGGTGTGCGTGAGGCATGCGTGTGGGACTCGACTTGTGTGCTACGCGATCAGGTGGTGGGCATAGAAGGTTATGAATGAAGTTCCAGAATGTAATCCCACGATGTGGGACTAATATCCTGTTAGGTGAAATCGAGGAGATTTATATATGCGTTTGTTATAGTACACTTCTAAATCGCACAATACATTTAAATTTATAAACTCAGATTCAAAAAATAGAGTCCGAGATCGTTCGCAGGGAGTAAATGTGGAATTCACACATTAATCTTCATTTAAAATATATGAGCAAAATCAATTGAGTATAATAATAGATATTCAATGAATACTTCTCAAATTGATAGTTAATAACAATCATCAATATCTTAAAGAGTTATAGGGTAAAAAGAAATATAAAGATAAAATAATGGTGATTTGAATCACCAATTATTCATCTTAATTAAGTATATACCAAAATATTCAAATTATTCAATAGTATTCTCAATCAACTCAACTTAGGTACTTAAATAAGTCAACAATGCCAGCATCAACCTTTTAGACGTTGCCTATGTAAATCAGATGACTCACTCCATAGCATAGAGTATCACAGAAGGCATAAGGGTGCCAACCTTCCCTCAAAGCCTTCTCAAGGACCAAGACCTTCTTCAAACACAGGCAATGGCTAACACTTCTTCAGAGGCTAAGTATAAGTCTCTTTCTCCCTTCAACACGTGCCCTACGCACTTCAGAGCAAAACCCACCTCCCTCCTCTCACTGATCTCTTTTTCTCTTCTCTTCTCTCTTAAACCCGGGGTTAATCGGGTTCAATATCGGGTTATTGGATCCTAGAGATTGGCCAGACCTGCATGCGTGTGCACGGGTGAGGCGTGAGGGCACGAAGAGGCACGTGTGTAGGGGACCTGATCCCTCGTGTTATTGGGCAACATGTAGAGAATAGAAAATCCACTTAAGTGTCTTTACGAGCCCTTCAACATATGAGGTGGGACTATGTCCCTGCCTCTTTCTTTATATGCAGCTGCAACCGCATGAAGCTCGAATTGGTGATGAGGAGAGCTCTGGAAGCAACAATTGGAGGCCTGTGGAGACTCCTGGATCTAAGCCGCAGTGTCTGGGCATGTTAGTAGGGTCGAGGCAGGTCGGAGCAAGGCGGACGGGGTTGGAGACGATGGTGGCGACGGCGAGTGACGGCGAACCTGCAGGTCATGAATACGGGCTCAAAAGCCCTGATTAAATGGTCCAGGAGCGTCAAGTGATGGTGTAGGTGATGGTGGTGGTTGCGTGACGTGGGAGTGCGTGTGGAGCCCTGGCGACCTCGAGGAAAGTGTGCCTAAGTGCATATGTTCGGTGGGCGATTTGGATGGAAAATCCCCTCAATTTCTCGAGGGGTTTTGTTCGTGAGAGTGAGGTGGAGGTTGTGGAGGTGGAAGCGAGTTGTTTGGTGGCTTGAGCGAAGGAAGATGGAGGGGGAGATCGGCGAATAGTAGTTGAAATAGAAGAAGTTGGGGAGATTCAGGAGAGGGAGAGGAATAGATTGCGACCTAAACTAAGGGATGAAAGGGTTAGGAGGGTGTCGGCTGTGATTGGCTGACGCTGGAGAAGAGAAGTCCTCTGGTGGTGGAGCGGCGATGATGAAGAGGATCTGGGCACTCCTGCTGTGGCTGGCAAGAAGCAGAAGACGGAGAGGAAGAAGAACATACTGCCCATGGTACGTGGTAGCAAGTGAAGCGGTCAAAGAGAGAGGAGTTGCCGGAGTTGCGGTGGAGGTGGCGGAGAGGGAGAATTAATGAAGAATTGTGGACAAATCGAGTTAAAGAGCACAATCGGAAATGCTGGAGCTTAAATAGGGCTCCCCCATGCCTCAATTAGGAGGCATTATCGCAATTTCATCGTGATTAGGCTTGGGTTTCAACGTAGGTTTTTGGAGCTTCGCCTGAGCTCTTTGCCTCAAATTAGAGCTCAAGTTCATGTTTAGATGATAGGAGATCTTGAGCCGATTGTTTCCTCCAATTTTGGAGGGGATTGGATGCAGATTGGAGGAGAATGCCTTGGGTTTAAGATGCTGCTCACATAGTAATGGCGGCGAGGGCTGATTTGTGAAGGAGAAGGAAAGCTAGGGGGTCTTTTGTAAGAAAAGTTGAAAGTTGAGGGGTTAGTTGTGAGAAGCAGAGATTCAAGGGACTAGAATGCAAACTAGGTCAAGATGGACTCTGATTGGGTCCAAATTTTACTACAAACCTAATTTGGATCCAAAGAATCTAGTGGTGAAGTTGAATTTGAGTTTTGATCAAGTTTAACTGGGTAATTTACGTAGAAACCCAAATTAGGTAGAACTTTGTATGTAACTCTATTTAAGGTCAAAATAGGTTCCAAGGGTCAAATCAAGGATACAAAACCTCAAGGAATATTTGTCTATGAATTTTAGAAGATTTAGATAAATTTTATCCTGACCAGAACTTTTGTAATTTAAGCGGGTCTGAAATTTGGATTTTGGGTGCTGTATTGGTTCTTGAAATGCGTGAAATTCCGTTTCTATCTGTATGGACCCACTTATTAGTCTTTAATGCTCAATTAACCTTTGGTTGACCCTTGATAATCCTTGCAGTTATTCTGCTTTCATGATATGATGTTAAAACTGCAGAATTAATCATGTTTTGATGTTATTCTCTCAGATTTGATATGCAAGGAATTATGGCTCTCAGGCAACTATGTAGGAGCATTTATCATTTGATTTTGATTAATTAAAGCTAGTGATGGCTCATGATGATGCTATCATCATAGCCCATGTCTTCTTCGCGTACTGCTTCGTGAGAGAGCTGCCCAAATTGACGTTGCTGCTGCTGTTGGCTTGCCAAATTGAGGGTCTAGAAGAGACCCTGATGCTAATCTGCGTTAATTGGAGGTGGTAGTGAGGCAAATGCTCGTTGGATGGAGGTTGCCGGAGACGAGAAAGATGACGGCGGTGTTGGCAACCTGCAAGATGAATACGAACCTAAGGGGCCCAAATCAGAAGGCTCAGAAGCTTCGTCGAGGTACTGTGAACGTGTTGGTGGTGATGATTTGGTGAACGGTGGTGAGTGGCAGTCGAACGGTGAAGGTGAGCGGAGGTTTGGCATATGCGGTTGGAGAGGGTGATGGTGGCGGTGTAGCGGGCAATTAGGTTAGATGAAATGTTCATGGAAGCTTTCACCTAACCTAATTGAGGAGGATAAGGGTGGATGGGATCCGACGATGACGGTGGTCGGTGGAGGGGTTTGCCAAAGTCGGAGATGACAATAGAGAGGGAGAAAGGAGCTAAGAAGCTCCAGGAAGCTAATTGGAAGGGAGGCAGAGAGAAGCCCTATGCTAATTTGGGAAGAGAGGAAGAGAAAGTGGTCATCGGTGGTGTGTCGGTGACGAAGATGATAGAGTGGCTGGAGCAGAAGACGATGAGGCAGAGACTGAAGTTACGTGGCAAGTTTCATATGAAGACGAGGAAGAACCCTTTGCCTATTGTCTTGGTAGAGGGTGAGGAAGTGGATCGAGGTGGCTCCGATGGTGCGTCCTTCTGGCCGACGAGGACGAAGCCAGAGGAGAAATCCGACGAAAATTAGCACAAGTTTGTGCTTGTTGGAGTTGAGCCCTTTAAATAGAGGGAATTCCCCTCTAAATTGAGCCAAGAATTGCTTAATTGGAAGGTGATATTGTCGCCTTTGAGTTCAACCTTCTTGAGCTTGACGACGGTGAAATTGAAGGAGATTGGCCTTGCCAAGTAGTTCAATCGATGTGGAAGCTCTTCAAGATCAATCCCACCAAATTTGGTGGGGTTTGATCTTGGTTTGATCCCCTAAATCTCGAATCATGATTTGTTGGTGATGGGTTGATCCCTGCTACAGCTCTTTCACACGAAGAAGGGGAAGGTGGCAGGGATTGGAATGCAAGGATCATCAAAAGTTTGGGACTGTGATGCAAGAAGAACAAAAAATTAGGGGTCGTTTTGTGACAATTAGGAACTTAGGAGCTAGAATGCAAACTAGGTCAAGATGGACTCTGATTGGACTCAAATGTTGGGGATAACTTAATTTGGACTCAAGGAATCTAATAGTGGCTTCAAATTTGGGTTTTGACCACGTTTGACTTGGTAATTTACATAGAAGCCCAAAACAGAACAAATTCCCACTGAAGTCTCTGTTTTTGTCAAGAAGGGTTTCTTTGGTTAAAGTCAAGGTTCGAAACCTCATAAAATATCTTTTCAATGTTTTTAGGAGGTTTAGATGACATTTATTTCTACCAGAGCACATTTAATTGAAATGAGGCTAAAATTAGAGTTTTTATTAATAAAATAATCCTTGAAACGCGGAAAGCCCTGATTCAGTCATATCAAATCTACTTCTTGGGAAATTGAGCTCATTTGACCTTAGATTAAGCCCTGATTAACTCCTTAGTTAATCTGCATTTGTGATTAGGCTAAAACAATAGAATTAACCTATTTTCTCTTCTCATATTCAATTCAAAACAGAATTATAATTTTCTGATGAATATTCGAGAGCATTTATTACTGTAGTTAGGCTAAATTAGGTTTATTAACACTAATGATGGTGCTACTATTATACCCTCATACCTAACTTTTGTTAGTCCCTAGCAAAATCCTATGGAACAGACTAGATCTCTATATCAGATTTTACCATCAGGATGCCTGCATGCACCACCTCTACAGAAATCAGATTAAAATATCAACTCTAGGTCTAGAGGTACTCAAGTATCAGCAAAGATCCAGACCTGACCAACCTTAGCCTTGCGTCCACAGCAAAGGTTTCTAAGGCCCGTAGAATTTGCTTAGAGGTTCGTTAACCTCAGCGATTAAAACACCTGTGTATGTGTAGCAAGGTTCAGGTTCAATTTGCTAGTGCATTTTTGCGAAGATAGATATGTATTTTTGAGAGTTTTCTTTCATTTGTTTCTAGATTCCTCTATATCCAACATCTGATTGGCCCTAAACACGGTCTATATCAGATTTCTCGTCCCCATCATCAATCCTTAAAGGGTTCCTAGCTTTCGATACTTCGTGATAGTGCCACCCATGGTAACCCTTAGGACCCTAGCTTTCGACATTTTGTGATAGTGTTGCCCATGATGTTTTATAACTAAATCCAAACCCTGGCAATGGGCATTTTGGGATAATGTTGCTCATGGCATCTGAACCAACATAAAGTGCTTACATGTCCTCGGTAGGATATGTAGATATCCCATGAGACAAGCGTTGAGGAGACGATATGTTATAACTTATCTTCGAGGGGAGTATTTTACTCTTCTCCGTGACGGGAACTCAAGTCTCGCAAACCAAGTCTCGCAAACCAAGTCGCAAACCAAAGGGCAAACAACGGGACTGAATACCTCCTAAGCTTTAGACTTAATATATCAGCCTCGCAACTCCCTCAACCTCTTGAGGAATAGTCCAGATCTTAATAAATACGTGAATGTTTAAGCCCAAAACAGGCCCAAGAGGCCTAAAGTCGGTATCCCTCACTAATCTCCTCTTCCTTAGCACTTCAGGACTTAATTCATCATCCGATTTAGCCTAGAACTTAGGAAGGTTCCATCCTCAGACATTGAGAATAACACTTTTTTTTTTTTGCTTCTTTTTCTCTATTTTTCCCTTCTTTTTCGTCAAATTTTCAATTCACCTCAAATGTTTCCTCCTTTCATCGTCTTCTTTTTGTTTTTGGTACGAAACCCCTCAAAAGAATCGAATTTCATGTTGTTTTGCACTTTCATACCCTCCCAATGCCTAAAATTTGCAATGCCCTTATTGCAAACTAGGTGGGTTCGAATTTAGCTTAGTTTGTGATTTAGAACAAGTTCGGATGGGAGGGTGAACGGGTCGGAATGACTGTTGTGGATGATTTCAAGTTACCATACGAATATTAGAGGTGGAGTTGGCTGTTCTAAGGCACGAACCATAAAGTGCAATAAGAATTCCACTCAACAAGGGATAAGAAGGGTCTTGGGTTTTTCAAATGACGAGCTGCTCCTGTTAAGCGCTAAGTTAAATGCCATCAGCTGGGCGCAATGTGGCTCATGATGATTTGAGATCAAAAGATTCAACAGCTAGATTCGAATTAGTGAGTTTGAGGAATGGTTTCAATCTTTGATCATTCACTACAAAAGGGTCTGAATTTTGGTTGAGCTTGCTGATTTCTACAGCTGCATTTCTAAAGATCCTTCGGACTAGAAAGGGTTTGATCCATTTCAATGTTAGTTTCCCTCGGAAGAGTTTGAGTTAGGTATTGAAGAGAAGCATTTTCTGGCCAGTATAGAAAGATTTTTGTGATATGTGCTTGTCATGAAAGGCTTTAATCCACTCTTTGTATATATGTGAGTTCTCGTACGCATCATTGTGTAACTCATTGATCTCGCTCATTTGCAATCGGTGGTGGATTCCAGCGTCCTTGAGATCCAGATTGCACCTCTGTATTATCCAGTAAGCTTTATGCTCCATCTCTATAGGAAGGTGACATGCTTTCTTGTACACGAGTCTAAATAGACATTCCTAGTTGGATTTTATGGGCGATCCTATAGGCCTATAATGCTTCTAGAAGTCAAGTAGACTAGACCTTTCTCTCAGGTCGAACAGTGACCTGTCAAATTTTTTTGATCTCCCAATTGGAGAAGCTTAGCCAGTCCATTGGTCTCGAGGTGATGCAGAGTCAAAATACGATGCAACACCCCATACTTTTTTATCAGGGATTGGAAGTGCACATTCACGAAGTAGGTCCCTCCATCAGAGATGATTGCGCACGAGACATCAAACTGAGAGAAGATATGCTCATGAATGAATTTGATTACAACTTTGTGATCATTGTTTCGGATCGGAATAGCTCGATCTATTTGGACACGTAGTCTACCGTGAGAAGAATATACTCGAAGCCGTTTGAATTCGGGAAGGGACCCATGAAATCAATTCCCCCAGATGTCAAAAATCTCGCACAATAGAATTGGGTGCAAGGACATCATGTCGTGGTGGCTCATGCTGCCTAAAGTCTGGCAACGAGTGCATGCCCTATAGTAATTGTGTGCATCCTTGCAGAGTGTGGGCCAAAAGAAGCCACACTGGAGGATTTTTTCTGTGGTCTTGTGCCCAGAGAAGTGGCCACCGCAGATCAGGTTATGGCAGAATGATAAAATGTCATTGACTCGAAGTCGGGGATGCATCTCCGGATGATTTGGTCTGCACTTATACAGAAGAGATATGGATCTTCCCAGACATTGTATTTGGTATCTGAAATCAATTTGTCTTTCTTAGCTTTTGGCCAATTAGACAGAATCTGGTGTGAAGCCAAATAATTCACTATATCAGCATACCAAGGAAGTCTAGTATCAATAGTCAGAAGGTGCTCATCCGAAAAGTGCTCAGTAATAGGTCCGGAAGGGTCAATGACCGAAGAAGGGAGGCAAGACAAATGGTCAGCTATCATGTTTTGTTTTCCCGCTTTATCGCGAATTTCAAGATCAAATTCTTGCAACAGCATGATCCATCGGAATAATCTTGGTTTCGCGTCTTCAAGATCAATCTCACCAAATTTGGTGGGATTTGATTTTGAATTGATCCCCTAAATCTCGGATCAAGATTCATCGGTGATGGGTTGATCCCTGTTGCTGCTCTTTCACACGACGAAGAAGGGGAAGGTGGTAGGATTGGAATGCAAGGATCATCAAAAGTTAGGGGTCGTGATGCCAGAAGAATAAAAACTCGAGGTCATTTTGTGACAATCAGGAACTTTGGAGCTAGAATGTAAACTAGGTCGAGATGGACTCTGATTAGGTTCAAATTTTGAAGTTAACCTAATTTGGACCTAAGGAATTTAATGGTGATCTCAAATTTGGGGCTTGATCACGTTTGAATGGGTAATTTACACATAAGCCTAAACAAAATAAATTCCCGCTGAAGTCTTTGTTTTTTGTCAAAACGGGTTCTTTTGGTCAAAGAGAAGGATTCAAACCTCACAGAATATTTTTCAATGATTTTTAGAAGGTTTACATGACATTTATTTCTACCAAAACACGTTTAATTGAAGTAAGGTTGAAATTAAGATTTTTATTAATAAAATAATCCTTAAAATGTGGAAAGCCCTGATTCAGTCAGCTTAGGCCACTTTTTGGGAAATTAAGCTCATTTGACTTTGGATTAAACTCCGATTAACCTCTTAGTTAATTTACATTTGTGATTAGATGTTAAAATAACAGAATTAACCTATTTTCTCTTTTTCTTAGATTTAATTCTGATGAATATTCAGGAGTATTTATTACTGTACTTAGACTAAATTAGGTTTATTAATACCATTAATGATGCTACCATCACTGAGCTTAATAGAACATTTTTTGTTTTTTAACCGTTAAGCTTAGTTTATATTTCTCATTTTCTCTGGTCCTCGTATATCATGCTTGCAAATTTGCTTTTTGGTCTTGAGTTTGCCTTGAGATGTAGTGATTTCCTTCGTTTTGAATGGTGTTATTATCCCGTTACTGAAAGATTGAGTTTCAGACTTGAGTTATAGGGAGTTAAGGGCATTTCTAGAGTTGGAGAGAGAATGTTAGGAAATCAGAAGGTGGGGAAGATGATCAAACAGAAGGTGGGGTCTTCGTGGATATCATGCCAAGACTCTATGTGCTGACTGAGGATAAGCACAATGCACGGTTGATGTTTGGGATGTCCAGTTAGACATCTAACCGCCTTCGGAAGTAGAGCGAGATTCCAGGCCTTGAGATAAAAATGCCTGATAGCTATGCCTAATTTTTGCATATCTTCCTTAGGAGATCCAGAAAATGTTTGCCCATCTTTTCTCTGCTAGACAAAAGAAATACCTTCTATGTGGTTAATCCATTGCTAGAGCACTTGTAGGATCGGGACTTAATGTATGGAAGATGGCAGAGCATGACCTTGAATGTAATTGGTTTCCCCCGTTTAACAAATGGCTCATCACCTATGGCAAGATATCACCTGATAACTCTTCTGATCACAATATCATTCCAGGATCTAACACCATTATAGTGGCTGACTCAAAAGAGCAGATAGAAAACAATCAAATGCTGCATCCTCTTGTCTGCATGCTGATAAATGTAATGTTCTCCTGCAAAGTCATGCCTAGCTAGCACCTTTATCTTCCCCCACTTTTTCCATGGTCACATTGGTCATGAAGCAGAAAACCCTTGCTTGTATGGACAATCGAGAACCAAGAGCAAATTTTGATTTCGAGTGCTATCAGAACACCATTGTTCATATCATTTGCTAAGTGGCAGTTAATCATAATGGTAATATAAAGCACATGAGCAAGTGCTGACTTCTTACAATTAATTACAATTTGGAAGAAAGGCAATTTCCATTGCGTTTATTGATATAATCTTATATGATAATTAAATGGATCCACCTTTGCAGTCACAAATAATTGAGGCTCTTGGAGCTACTGTTGAACGGGTAAGACCTGTTTCAATAACACACAAGGATCATTTCGTGAATATTGCAAGGAGAAGGGCCTTGCAATTCAACAAGCTTGCAGCAAAGCAAAGGTGTTCTGCTGACAAGGAATTGGACAGCTTGCAATATGCAAATGGATATACGTCGGAGAAAGTGGAGACTAATCAATTCTTGGATGATGGTTGTAAAGGTGGCTTTTTTGCTGATCAGTTTGAGAACCTTGCAAACTTCCGAGCACACTACGAAGGCACCGCACCAGAGACCTGGGAACAAACAGGAGGGAAGATGGATGCTTTTATTGCTGCCGCAGGTACAGGGGGTACCATAGCTGGAATTTCACGATTTCTTAAGGTTTCACCTGTTCCTGACTATCTTGAACTTTTCCAGTTTCTCTCGTATGTTGGAGAAATACTTTATCTTTGTATTTTCCAGGAAAAGAATCCGCATATCAAGTGTTTCCTCGTTGATCCTCCAGGATCCGGTCTGTTCAACAAGGTGACTAGAGGTGTCATGTATACAAAGGAAGAAGCTGAGGGGAAAAGATTGAAGAATCCATTTGACACCATCACAGAGGGAATAGGAATCAATAGAATAACTAAGAACTTTATGATGGCAACTTTGGATGGAGCATACAAAGGCACTGACAAGGAGGCAGTTGAGATGTCTAGGTATGCTTCTCCCTAGTTATATAATTTGGCCAATTCCAGCAATTTGTATTTTCTCAACATTTATGGTCACCTTGTGCACTTGCCTGTGAGGATCCACAACTATCATCCATTATTATTTGCTGGTGTCGAATTACCTCCAGGTTTCTCCTAAAGAATGATGGGCTATTCATTGGGAGTTCTTCAGCAATGAATTGTGTCGGTGCCGTGCGACTGGCACAATCTTTGGGTCCAGGCCACACCATTGTCACCATCTTGTGTGATGGTGGCATAAGGCATCTGAGCAAGTTTCACAATGACAAGTATTTAGCCACTCATGGCCTGTTGCCATCAGCAAGTGGCCTCGAGTTTCTTGGCATCAGTTGATGCTCAACATTCTCTCCATCGCCTTTTTGACAGGAGAACTTATTAAGGTTTATTCACCTTTCCTTTATCTTGTATGTATTCCAGCTGATGCCTATTGTATATTACAATTTTTTGTAGCAAATAAAAGGGCTTTCATTTATGTTTAGTGTTTACAAAGAGATGATAGATCCTGCTTTGCATGCTTTTTCTTTGATCATTATGAATTTTCAAGCTGCCTGCTTCTGAAGAAGAGGATCTATTGAGGGTTATGAAGTACACCCAACTTGGAAACTTGGATTCCTTCAAAAATATGTACAAGCTATTGCTCTTTCTCAAATAAATACATTCCCTACACAAAAAGATTGGTTGGGGCACTATTTACAAAATGGAAATCCGTACACCAAAGGTAGGGGCTCATTTGCACCTAACATGGCAACCTAATGATGGTAAGTCAGGTCTTGGACCTAAAGGGATCCTGACCCCTCTTTCTAGCTCTCAGCTGCATTGTATTCAAGATGAGAATTTGCCCTTCTTTCTTCGAACTAAAGGGAATTCAACTTGGACAACAAAGGATGGGGAATCTGCTTTCCGGACATACTGTACAGTGCCATTCATGGTTTTGATGAGCTTGTGACTTATGTTGAGACTGAGGCTTTCTCTGGAACCCCCTTGCTTGTTGCTGAACATGTCTCTGATAACTGCATCTGGAACTCCTGGTGCTGGATGCACTATTCTGCAATATGTAATCTGTGATCAGAACAACTAACGTATAAGAGGAATTTGAAAGATATATAAAGGGAAAATGCTGACTTTGGCATCCCAAAATAATCACTTTAAGGAAAATTGACCTTATGGTAAAAAAAGGAAAATCTGTCTAAAGATAAGTTTTTGTAGATCATGAAATTCAGCTTGCATCTAGTATTTAGGGTGACGACACCTAACATTCCCTGCTACATCTTCGATAAACTGTGAGACATGGCACCAGGGCAAGAATATGGAATTTAAACTTCTCATAGAAAACCTAAGCAGATTGATACAAGTTACCGCTACGTAACCCATTATAGCGTAGAATTTCCAATAGAATCTTCAATGCAAATTGGACTTGAATTTAGCTGTTCCCTGGATCACCCGAATAGAAAACCTGGTTCACAAAGAGATCTTTTGGCTGTGAAGAATCAATCTCTGACCAGACCAAGGAGATTTCCACAGCACATTCATTGCACATGAATATAATTGACTACCATACACCGTCCCTCCCTAATATATACTTGCATAGGAAAGCCCAAAGGGGGCATGCACAATGGCAAGGATCTGCTTTTCTTCTCTCTTTTTGTTGGGTGTTTATACCTAAACCTGAGCATGTCCAGCATACTTACTGGTGCAGCAAGCGAGAATGTAATTTCTATGTCAAAAAAGTTACCAACAACACTAAATCATAGCATATGAATATAACTGACCACTATACGTCGTCCTGACCTGATATGTAGTTGCATAGATAATTTTGAAGAGAGCATAGCACATTGATGAGGATCTGCTTTTCTTCCTCTTTTTATTGGATACTTATACCTAGTGTTTGAACCGGCAACCTAAGCATGACCAACATTTTTACTAGCGCATCAAGCATGAAAGTAATTTCTACACCAAGAAGTTACCAATAATTTATCTGGATATTCATAACTGCATAAGGTGCTGAGGCCATTCATATGTTTTAACTTTCAACCATCGAAACTCAGTAAACCAACAGATTTGGATGTGAATATTTGCAACAAGTTATTTACCGACCTTGATAAAAAAATTAAATTAGGTCTTCTCTCACATTTAACTTAAATTTCCAGATCCATCTTTTCCAGCCACTGATAAAAGCTTCTTTCAAATTACCCATACCAACAGCATACATGAATTTAACTCGCTCACCATGAATGAAAGATGCATTCTTGCTGGACTACTTTTCGTTTTCATATTCAATTTGTCATCCAAAGCTTGCAAAAGCAAATTGGTTATTCTGATGAGAACAAGAATACACAAAAGCAAGCTCTTTCTGGTTCTCAAGCTAAATCCCAGCTATCATTATCTAAAAATGTAACAACACAAAATAATCCCAAAGAATGAATCCACATCCTTACCGAGAATCATGATATTAAATCGAATTGCTTAAATTTCAATTATCAACTGTCAGAGATCAGAAAGTTCCCTTAAATGAATTGGGAGGGAGGGAGGGAGGGAGAGTTTAGCCAGTCAGATTGAATGCGGAAGGCAAAATGCAAACTTGTACGTGCCCAGCAAGTTGAACTAGAGACAGACCTAACATGTACTGCATCATGTCTCATGCAAGATGCTCTAAATTTTCTAAATTATATTTCACGTCAAATTTTCAATCAAAATACTTCGCTTTTTAGATGTGGTATCTCTTTTGCACCCAAGTGCATGTTACTTCTAAAGCACAAGATAATTTCATTCACATTATGTATCCAGAAGATCATTATGCATGACCTTGCTTATTGGGAGTTAAATATGAGAATGATCTTGACATCAGAATGGTTGCTAGCAACCTATGCATCCAATCTCATTTTAAAGGAGAGAAGGCTTGGTTTTTGGTTCAATACAATAATCCATAATATTTTCTCAATGTGGTACAAAAGCTACACTACCTGATATCGAGATGAACAATCTGCAAGGTGGTCCCAATGAATTCTGTTCTTGGGATGGCATGAAGCTTGACCGGGCCTTCAGAGGGTGCTGTGAATCGAAGTGTGTCCAACAACAAATCTGCTAAAACTTGTTGAAGCCTCAAACCATCCCCGTACAAATACATTGAGGAGACCTCTATAGGCAAATTGTGAACAAGGGGTATATTCTTCTGCTGGCTTAGAAACATGCCTTGCATTTTGATAGCTTCCAGAGCTTCTCCAAGGTTGAACTCTATCATGTTCAAGTCTGGATAACTGTCCACAAGTTGAGGTTAGAAAGTAGAAATGGAAAACGATTTAATATAATCTGCAATGGGAAGCACATTGGTAGAAAATGCTTATTAAGGCTAAAGCCTGGTATTCGTCAACAGGAAGTTGTCAGTGAAAGCAGAACATAATAGAAATGAGATGGTTTTGATGACAATTCAGATGCTTCTACCGAGGCAACATTTAACTGCTTTGACTGAGAGGAGCTTCCACTTCTAATCTATTATCTATTATGTGCAACTATGTAGCATTTTTATATAAAAGTTCAATGATTTCAATTGCATTACAATACAGCAATTAAGTTTTCAGAATCTCTTATCATGTCTACATAGTCCAAAGCCAACACCAAGCCTTTTTGCCAAGTTAAGTGGGATCCATTTATGGATACTTTTGTTAACCCAACCTACTCAACTAAGCAAGATAATCATGTATCTTTTCCCCAACATGAATACGTTCCTGTCATCTCTTGCAAGTTCCCCATCATCCAACTTATTGCATAAAGGGCAATTATCATACGCTTGCCTATTGTGCCAATTAAGCTAAACTCCAAAGGGAAGCTGAAATCATGCTTGGTTCAAGGCCAAAAGAAGCTCAAATAGCAAGCAATGAAGTTCAAGCTGAAGCACAAGTGAAACAGGTACATGTTTTTGTTTGCAAAGATGACACAAGTGCCACCTTTCCAACTCAGTGTTATACATAATTATTCGGATTAGATAAATTTATATAAAGGCATGCTTGGCCTAACTTCACTTTCGAGTGTAGGTGCCTAATCCGAGGCTTAAGCTTGGATCACAATCCTAACTGTGCCACTAAAGCTTGTGTCTTTGACCCACTTGACTTAGGCTTGCAAAGCAGCAATCGGCCGAACTCCAGCTATAATAATTGAGCCCGTTGCAAATTTGATAACCCTGTCCTAACACAACATTTAATCGGTGCCACTATCACAGAAAATGGGACTTAAATAAACAATTGTATCTTATGCAGCAAGAAATTATGGAACAGAACACAGTTATATCCAACTTATATGCAGTAGTGTTTTTGCACATATTAATCTCCTTTTGCTATCGCTCCCTCATATGAATGTACTACATGGCAATCTCCAGTCTTCCTTTATCCAGAAATCCAAATATAAAAATATTTTAGAAGAATTGAATAACTGCAACGTAAAATTACACCATCGGCATTCTAAAAACAGCAGACACAGCTCCTTCTGCGCCCACGCCCCCACCCACCCCCCCCCCCAAAAAAAGCAGACACAGACAACTGAAATGAAGAATGCTAGTATCCTAGAGCACTCCTAATGACTTTACATGGAAATAAAATGGTATGGTGACAGTTTCTTACCATTCTTCAATCTTTTGAAGATCCATGCCATCCAAAACCTTTACCAATTGTTCTTGGCACAGAGTGCTTGATTTTAAAATTCGCCTTTGACTAGGTGTTAAGTCAGAACTCTCCATCATGTTCTGCATGAATAAAATGCCCTGAAGTGGATTTTTAACGCCATGATGTGTATAAGATAGTTCTCTGAGGCTGTCCAATGCCGTTTTCTCCAACATTGTCTGTTCCTCCAGTGCTTGATGGAGCTCTGGGCTTGCAACATGCAAGAAGCAGAAGACTCCTGTTATTTTACCCCCAGAATTTGTCCTCTTGTTTGCAGACAGAAGGACCTCTACATATTTATTGTTTGATCCATAAAATCCAAACAGTAACTTGTCCGAGTCACGTCCAGCAATTATCCCACTGAGCAAAATACGAAGTTTGATCAACATGTCTGTGTCTTTAACTTTGCAACCAAAATTTCTATTGCTGAAGACCTCTCCAACAAGAATTTTATTAATTGCATCTTCCCTGTTCAAGCCACTGAGCTTTTGCATAGCCATGTTCCATTCTATGCAGGATCCATGCTCATCAGTTACAAATATTGGAGGTAAAAGGGCCCCTGGGTTTTTCAAAACCGCTACGTAGTCACCTTGGATGCGAGAGAATCTGTCCATGACAATCTTCTGCAATGTCACATCTTGTGCAACAAAACAAACTCTGATGACATCATTCTTCACATTGCGAATGCAGCATGCATTACCCACCAAAACCAAAGGGCCATTTTTTTCCTGATGGCCAAATCTTTTGAGCTTAAATTCCACGTCATGCTCTTCTTCCCCTGCCAAGAAAGTTGATTGCCCAAGAAGATACAATGTGAGGTCTGAGTGAACACCAACATCACCAAAGCAGTAGAAACCACAATGGAAGGGCGCAACAACAGCATTATCAGATTCAGATTGGCAGAAAGATACCAGTGACCTATTACTTGTGTGGGAACTAACATTTAGAGAATTCACATTCCATCAAGGTGCCAATTGCTTCTCCTAAAGGCCTCACTTGAAATGTGACAACATGGTCTCAAGTTGGGTTTATTCCTTTTGTTGCAGTTCATAGAGAGTCATGTCTTTCGTTTTAGTGTTTGTTTCTAATACATGGATGTCATTACTTGGCACAATGTGTTAGAGAGGAAAGGGAATGGTTGCTACATACACCTGGTCTTGCAAGAGGTAATGTCATTTCTCATGCAAAAAGACCACAAATTATCCCCTCTTCTTTTGATACTATTTATCTCCAGATTGTACCACTAATTGCCAGTTTAGGTGTTGCTGACTCTGTGTTCTTTTAATTGCATGCCTGAACTTTTTTTTTTCATTTCATTAGAATGTGTTAATTGGTGCATGGACTGTGTACGAGAGCTATAAGAATGGAGGATTTGTACGGCATAATCTCTCTGGGAAAGATTTAATCCTCCCTGCAAATGAGAATGAGTACATCCTAAAAGGTATTGAGCTTTTAAATTCATCCCCTTTGGGTAAAAGGAGAGAAGAGGACAAAAGAAAGGCCGAAAGAGCGAAGAAGAAGGTGGCCAAAGGAGGTGGAGGAGAAAGGCAAAGGAGTGAAGGTGGAAGAGGATGGTGGAAAAGAGAGAGATATAGGGACAAGATAAAAAAAAAAAAAAACATTTATTAGAGGCCCAAAACCACTAACTTCTGGCATTGTCAATTGATGCAGGTAGATGAAAAAATGCGAGCAGTCCCTAAAAACCACTAAATTCATTTATTTGTGTAATGGAGTAACTTTCTAGAGGTTGCAAAAATATTAAGAATGAAAGGACAATTGTGTAAAATCGATGTTTACAGGAGTATTTCAATAAAGTCCCTAAAAATAAAAACCTACAAAGTGTCAATTGCATGGCCATTGGAAAAACATGAAAGTGATGGAAGAGATAATTTACCTTCCAAAGCCAAGGTGAGCATATTTTTCATCACTTCAACAGAGTCATCCTCCACAAGATCCATCAGAGATGAACCAATTACCTGCTGCACAGGCAATCCTGTCAATTCTGCAGCTTTTATGTTCCAGCCATTTACTTTCCCCAATGCATCCACAGCCAAAATTGGCACACTTGCAGTTTCGATAAGGCGAATCATCTCGCTTGTGACCAGCTGCAGCTCATCCATTACTTGAATCTTCTCTACTTCATCAAGTGGTAAATTTCCGGAAGCCAAAGAATTGCTGTTCTCCATTTCATCGTGCAAAGAACCTCGCAGTATGAGCTGCAGTGAATGGATAGCATCCATTTCAACATCTTCCCATGGAAGACTCCTTTCCTTCACCACTTCCAAGAAAGCCTTGAACGAAGACCGAGGATGCATTTTTCTTCCATCATCATCTCTTTCAACAAAATTATCCTTGGCACCTCCCCACTTGATCTCCTTGGCAGTGTGAGATCGAAACCAGAAAACAAAGTCCTTGTTCGTGATTTTAATAGCAGCCATCCCACAAACAGCATCCCCAAGGGCACAGGCCCCAGGGTATCCAGCTTCAAATAGGCTCTCCGTGCTCAAGCCAGTGGTATCACCATGATGTTTGAGAAGCCAAGATGATATATCACATATTTGTCCTTCGGTCGGCGTTATCCCAAGTGTCCAAAATTTTCTTCGATAGTAAAGGGCAGCGCCATCGCATTTCACTAGATCCATTACATTGGGTGATTGAGTGAAGATTCTCTCGGGAGCATCTCTCAGAAGCATGTCACAAAGAACGGATTTTACCTGAAGAATGCGCTTCTCCCTTGTTTGAGCAGCTAATTCGACTTACTTATTTAATTGCATGCAGAACACTTGTAATAGAAACTGACAAGCATATCTGAGTGGGAATGGTACAAACCTTGTACTCGTGTGATGGCACACAATCAACCCCCAAGCTTTCTGTGCTTTCTGTTGCTGATCACTGCCCACATCGTTATCAACCTCATCGATTGTCACAGACATAACGAGGGATGCAATGGACCCCATATTGGCCATGTATTGAGCATGGCAACCATGGGGAGCTCTCAAGGTAGAGCCGCAGAGACTCAATGGTTGAGCCAATCTCTTGTCTTGAATCACCTGCACTGGTAATGCACGACAATCGCATATCATCCTGACCTTATTCTTCATGAACAAAAATCTCGAGGCCTGTGGGATATCCATTGCAGGAAAATGCAACCCAAGATATGGCTCTAGATTCGGTCCCCTACATTCCGCTATAACTTCTCCGTGCTCATCCTCATGGAATTTGTATGCCATCACCCTGTCAAAACCAGTTAGATTGCTGACTTCTCGAACCAATGTATTGCACATGAGTTGGATGTCCCCACTTGGCAAAGACTGTAACTTAGATATGGCTTTGGATGCTAATTTATATGACTTGAGTGGTCCTGCAGCAGTCACTAAATCTGAGGTATTCACCGGCTCTAAGTCTATGATAATACCTTCTTCGATCCGATGCATAATCGCATACAATGGCTTGCCCGAGTTCCTGCAGTGCACTAGAATTGGATTCAAGAGGCTGATCTCACCAAAAGCTGCCACCTTTTGCAAGGCAGCCCCACCCAAGGAAGTCAATAGAGTTCTCACATCAGTGCCAATTGTAAGAGCATCCTTTTGGTCTATACTGGGGACTGAATGGGGAAGGTCCAGCATCTTGGGGGCATTCTCGCTATAGGCAATGATGGAGAAGCTACCATCCTCAATTGCCAGCATGCACCCAAAGGGCTGGATGAGATTTCCCCACTGGATCCTTTGGAGGTAATCGGAAATGGTGGACGAGGGCACCGTGTTGTCCTCATCAGTTCTTGAGTCCCTCAGTGTCTGGCTGATCATGTGGTCGCTGTGCTTCCACCACACCGAGCTGCTACTCTGAGCTCCGCCTGATGAGGATGACATCTCACCTTCTCCCTTGATCCTCCAAACTGTGAACATCAAAAACATGCCTCATTCATGGGCATACACCTGAAAGGAACAGAAGAACAACATACCAAAGAAATTCAAACTTACTTCGATACCTCGCCGACTTTGGATTGGATCAAGACCCAACCTGCAGAAGCTTAAGGAGAATTTTTGGAATACGGGGAAATCAACGGGGAAATCGAATTTAGAAACGACACACAATTATATACAGAATAAAACAGAATAAGTTTACGTTCACATGAAAAGATTGAATCATAACCTTATCTAAGAACACCAAAATCATAGCAGAGAAAAATACCAAATATCGAAAGAACCTTGTTAAAATGATGGGGTAGACTAATGCTTAAAATCCAGCAAGAAGCCTAAAGGCTATTAACTAGTCTGAATCTCACAAAAAGAAGAAACAGCAAAAGACCCAACAAGGAAAAACAACAGCTTGATGCCTCACCAACCTTGGATTGGGGAAATGTTCAGAATGCACCGAAATAACATAGCAAGAATTACACTATTACGAGGGAGATGGCTTAGGCCTGAAACCCACACCACCATCTGGCAAATGAAGCAGCCCGATTACCGTTGGATCAAATCTTTAACTAAGTATGGGAGGGGACAGAATCCTCAGCAGGAAAAGCAAGCGACCATACACCAAGAAGAATCAGAGGGAAAAATGAAATGGGTCGATGCTAAAAATCCATCAAAAACCCTAAAACCCTGCAAGTCTTCGAAAGCAACAGAACCCAAATTGCAAAAAGGCAACACTTTTCTATCTCTTGCCAAAGGGCCAACAGCATAAAATCGGCCAAAAACCCTACTGTTTTGTTCTTCTGAAAGAAACCCACATGCAATCCAGTGGAATCCAATCGAATTCAGAGCGAAACACCCAAGTGGGTACCACCAGTTCTTATCCGGTTAAGTACCATATGATGATAAGATACGAGAGAGAGAGAAAGAGATAAGTAATTGCAGGTAAACAGGAAACCAAACGGAGTCCACAGAAAAAGATCAGAGGTAAAGGGAAGAAATGGGGAGATTATGGGAGGATAATACCTGACCGGAGGCAGGTAAATCCCCGTGACCTCCACTTGCCTTGTCACTCCATGAGAAGACCCAAAGCTGCTGCTGGTAAGATGGCTTGCAGTTGTTGAAGGGATCCAATCCCGAAAGCCCCGTCCTTTTCCTCCTCAGTTGGGTGTTTCTTCTCCACTTGGAACACAGGTCACAATCCACTAAGTGGAATGAAAAAAGCTCCCACAATAATCCACGTTGCAGTGGTTGATTCGGTTGCTACCTAAGATATAGTTTACTTGATAGTTTAACCTTTTAAAAGAGAGATAAATCCTCGTTTACTTGATTATTTAATTTTTCATTTACTAATCTCGATTTAGCAACTTTAACACGGATTTATCTAACATTAGTTTAAACTAATGTTAATTAAATCCATGTTAAAATTACACATCACTTATGTCTTTGACATTTCTCATATTTTATATATCTAACACCACTACCAAGTAAACACCATAAGGGTAACACCATAACTTAACACCAATTTAAGTAAACACAAACTGGTGTTAACACCATACCGTAAGTAAACACAATTATAGGTTAACACCAATTTTACATTTCTTAATATTACTTTCCTAACTCCTTAAGTAAATTAACCCTAAAAGAGGGTTGATTTTTGTGTGTGTGTGTGTGGGGTGGGGGGTGGGGGTGTTGTGTGGGGGAGACGGGGAAGATTAAAAGAAAAAGGAATTGAAGGAGGAATATAAAGAAAATGAAATGGGGAGAGATTTTATTTTTGTTTTAGTGAAAAGTTAGAATTAAATTAGATGTTTGGGAGAAAAAAATATTACATCATAAAATTATAAGAGATAAAAATAAAGAGGTGAAATTATTTTATTTTGACATTAAATATCAAATTTCATAACACAATAATTTTGAAATTAAAGGTTCCAAACAAGGAATTTTAAGATCAATTTCTTGTTCCAGTTGACTCTCAAGGTATTGTTTAATAGAATAAATTATTTTTGAGGGATAGACTTGTTCGAGGTGAGATTGTAGGATAAATAAAGGATGGAAAAGTGTTTAGTTTGGTTAAGTTAGGGGTCAAACCAGATGATTGGCAATATGAATGTGTTTGTAAGGAGAAATTGTTTTGGAAGACGTTGGTGATTTTTGTGTCAATTCAAGGCAAAGGGTGGTTAGAAAAGTGCAAAAGGTGGTTAGAAAGGTACTTTACATAGCTTTTACATAGTCATAAGTGATGTTTATGTTGTTATATCATAAATAAGTGGAGAGGAAGATTAAACGCCTAATTTTGAACCTAGTGATTGTAGCCATGATATTTCTATGATCACATGAGCAATGGCATACCACTCAATCTTCTGTACTTGTTGCTTTTTAGAAGACCATACAATTAGGAGATTGGCAAAGTAGATAGCATAATCTAAAGTTGAACAAATGAAGTAGCCGAATGTGCATTTGTGAATGTTTGCAAGATATAATCACTAGATCACCTGAAATAAAGCGAGTGTGAATTACTACCTTTCAAGTACCTTAATAACGTCTTTAGGTGCTTAAAATGTCGATCAATGGACTACCACATCATCTGCCCACTGCAAAAGGTCTAGATCCAAGGCAGATCCTCTTGTTCATGCAAAGTTTATTTGTGAGGTTATAGGTGAATGGTGTCATGTTTGAAGGGGATAGGATCCTTTTATATTTTGTAAGGGAAGCTTTTTCTTTCTCTATTTTTTTGGGTCCAAATCTTTTAATACCCCTTCCTTTAAAGTTGGAGTAATAGAGCAAATGGCTACAAAACTCCTTCCCATTTCAACCAAAAATAAAAAAAAGGATTATTGCAATTGATCTATAAGTTATTGATATTCTCTTGAATATCATCATTACATTTCCTCTTGCAACAAGAAGTGTTTTAATGGGCTCAAGACTATTAAATATTAATTGTTAGAAAATGTCAGCAAAAAAGAAGGGAAATTGAGATTTATGATTGGAAGTTTAGTAGAAACTTTATGAAAAATTAGCTCAATAGAAACTTTACAAGGAATTGATTCCATAAGATCCTTATCAGAGGCAACAAGGATTTCATCTACATGTAGTGGAAAATACATGACGTTGAATATGCAAGCAAAGAATGAATGATGTGGTATCTACCCTAGAACCAACAAAACCCATAGATGTAAGAAATAAGCTTAGGCACTTAAATCATTTGAGACCATATAAAATATTTTTTCATTGAAAATGTACTGAGGAAACTCTGCATAAATCCTTATGTATATTCCATAAACATTATCTTATCTAAGATGTAAGGAAGGCATTATAGGGATCATGTTGCTAAAAAACCAATTGTTATACACTACAAGAGTAAGTGGCTAGAAAATAATACTAGCTTAAATCACAGGTCCACTTGCATCAAAACAATGTTACCATTCAAGTTAACAAAATCTCTTCGCAGCCAAACAGACCTTGTACAATCAATTGTAGCATCTAATTGTCATTCAATGTGGTAGTCGACACACTTATAGCCAATGGTGTTCATCTTGGAACTTATGAAACTAACTACCACATTTGATTTTTAATGAAGGTGTTGAGTTATTATGGAATAATAATAACTATAGGATCATATCTACAAGAAATTTGATTCTTAAAAAGGTGAAAGAAATATCTTCAAATTAGCTAAAGTAAGGGAGTGAAAAACGAAGGATCTTACACATAAGATGTATCAAGGATGAATAAGGTTAGGTGCTTATAGCTATTGAAGATATAGAGGTAAGGTAGAAAAATTATTTTCATGGGCTTTTTTGTGGAAATAAGAAGGGCAATGTCATTCTAGGTAAGTTAGCCAATTTAGAAGATCACTTGAATTGGGCAAGTTATCGAAGGATACAAAAGAAAGAACTAATAGATGCTTCAAAGACGATGAAAACTAGGAAGGTTGTTGGGCATGATAATATTCTTATAAATGTTTAGAGAGTGATGGGAGAAGAAGATATAAGTTAACTCACAAAATTATTTAATGTTATTTGGTAAGGCAAAATGATGCAGAGAAATGGAGGAAAAGTCCTACAATACATTTATACAATAACAAAAGAGATATTTAGAACTGTTCCAACTATATATGTATCAAATTGATGAGCCATACAATAAAATCTTAGGAGAGAATAATTGAAAAAAGGTTGAAGCAAGTCTCATAATAATTGAAAATCAGTTTGGATTTATGTTAAGCCGATCTACTATTAAGGCAATACATCTTCTGAGGCAAATGATGGAGATCTACAAAGCCCAAAAAAAGGATTTACTTATGATTTTAATTGATTTGGAGAAGACTTATGATACAATTCCAAGAGATATTTTATGAAGAATTTTGGAAAAGAAACAAATACTAGTTCATCAAACTTATAAAAGATATGTACGATAGAGTTGTAGCTTGTGTAAAGACTAAGGCTAGATTGATGAATTACCTTGATATCACTATCGGCCTACATCAAGGATCAGTTTTAAGTCCTTATCTCTTTAGCTTGGTTATGGATCAGTTGACAAAGCATGCGTTTTCAAGTGGAAGTGCTATGGTGTATGATTTTTGACGATGACATTGTGTTTGGTGATGGACAAGAGATGAAATAAATAGAAAACTTAAGCTTTTGAGAGAAGTCCTGGAAGCTAAAGGTTTTCGTCTAAGCAAGATAAAGATTGAGTATATGAAACATAAGTTTAGTGCTAGAGGGAACAATGAAGTGATGGACATGAAAATTAGAGCAGAGTGCAATTCAAAGAAAAATATTTTTAAACACTTGGGATCTATTTTTTAACAAGATAGTGATTCATGGAGATGCTAAATGTAGAAGAAATAAGGGTAGTTGAAATAGAAGGGGAGTATCTGGTAGTCTATGTGATAAGAGGGTTCCACTAAAGTTAAAGAAAAAGTATTGTAAAGTAACCATAAGACCTGTCATGTTTTGTGATTTTGAATGTTAGGATGTCTATCATAGAAATGAAAATGTTAAGATAGATGTATGACCTTACAAGGAAGGTTCGTATTTCTAATGAAATTATCTAAGGGTTGGGGTGGTATCGATAGAAGATAAAATGAGCAAGGAAATACGAACCACCTTGATGTTTACAAAGAGGGTCAATAAATGCCTCTATCAAGAGATATGAGGAGTTTGATGTTGAACCTTTTAGGAGGGAGCAAGGAAGACCAAAGAAATGTAGAAAGAAAATAAAATTTCAACCATAAAAGTAACAACTGAATGGAAAAATTAGTTTGATCAATTTATAGAATAAAATTTTTTGATTCCATTCTGTTCAATTTTCCTATTTGATTTGATTTTCATTTTTTTTTTGACCAATCCTAATTTTTAGATACCAACGGAAATCTTTGTTACTCTGTCAATCTCTTAATGGCTAGTTTCAATTTAAAAGACTTCAGGCTAAAGAAGTATCCTATTGTTTCAAGAAGTTTCGGAGAACATCCAGAGGATGCCATTGATTGCTTACAAATCTCTCTCTAGTTTGAGAGATTGATTTCTGTTAAATTGCTCCACCAACATGTAAGAAATCATTATCAACACTCGCAACCAACTTGGACGAAGTTGATTCTCAACAGACCTATAGATCAATTGCAACTAATAAGATTGATAGCTACAATTTAACAATTTTCTAATAAGGGTATAAAGTCAGATGAGGTTCTAAAAATCAAGTCCAAATTTCAGTTGGTTGCCCTAACCATAAGGATGGTAAACTAAAGGTGGAATAAAGAGAAATTAAGGTGTTTTAATGTTGGGTTCACTTTAAGGAATTAAGTGAAAAATAGAAAATTTAGCTGAAGAATAGACTAATTCCAACCTTAAGGGGTTGAATAAATTTATTCCAAAATTAAAGATTACATTTTAAAATTAACCAATTTCAAAAGAAATTTTTACGTACATGTCACTGGAAATCATCATTAGTGATGCCATTGTGAAGCTTACCACCATGTTATCTCTTCATTGGTCCTGTAACAAAGGTTAGAGAAAAATTAACTCGATATAAGTTAAAATTACTAATTTAAAAGGATGAATCCGAAGGGTGAGATTTATAAGAAATGCAAGTCTCCTCTTTCCTCTTCCTATAACCTGGTCCTCCTCCTTCACACACACACACACACACCCGCACGCGCGCGCGCACACACACACACACACACCATTTAAAGCAACCCATTGAGGCCGGGGCGAGTAAGAGAGAGAGAGAACGAATGAAGAGAAGAAGAGCATGGCCAGACCAAGGTGCACGGTGGCACCAAAGCATGGGCGTAGGGTGAGGCGACACAAGACTGTCACCCTTGTTGGTGGCTACACGTGAGAAGAAGCTGCGGAGAGTTTGAGTCCATGCAGGAAGCAGTGGAGCTAACCGAGGAGGTCGTCAGAGTGCTGCGGAGGGTCGAAGAACACATCGGAGGGCACGGTGACGGCCTCCTACGTCACGAATCCGTGCGAGGGCTGACAGCGGGAGATTGGGCACGTGGACGGCGAGGTAGTGGGGAGCGATCTGGGGTGTCGTTGTGTGGCAGCGGGCACGGAGAGGATGAGGCATTGCACTGCGCAAAGGTGGTTGTGGGGGAGCGGAGAAGGTGGATGAGCGGATGAGGGAGCTGAAGGCGTGCGTCAGCCTCATCATCCCCGCCATCGCGCGCGGTGGAGTGGTTGTGTGAGATGGCGCCGCTGTCACTGTTGTCGTTGCTGCTTGTGTTGTTACTGTTGTTGCTGTTGAATAAATTAACAACCTTATTCCGCTAAACAAACATCACTAAAACACTTATGTTGGTTTCACACAACGTATGATTTGCGTTACTGCGTGCTCACGTAATTGTTTAATTTTTGACTGCACAGATCCCCGTCGACTATATTTTCTGAGGCATGCATGGAATTCCTATCTAGTATTGGGTGGAAGTTAGAAATTTTTGCATTGCTATGCAGAGCATGAGGAGCTCGCTGAGCATCGATCTCCAAGAGCAGCACAGCAATACGCTCCATTCTATTACGCATAGGATGTGCATTTTAAGCTTTCGTCGGATTTAATATTTGCTTGCATTGGAAGACTGTTATCTCTTCTCGGACCACAAATCTTAATTCAGAATTCCCCTCCAGACAAGATAGGATCTATTAATCACTGGATTAATGAAGTTTTCTTTTCCTTCGCGTGATTCCAAGCACTGCTCTTCATCTCTGCCTTGAATTTTTTTTTCCCTCTAATTATGAATATCATGCGGTGCAAACTATATAGACCCTGGAGAAAACCATGTTGTACCGTAGTGTCTTGATCGTTCTTCTAAACATTCTTCCACATAATGAAGCTGTTATCGTACGTTTATTATGAGATTTTCAAACAGCGTGAATTGTAATCGTGCATCAAAACCCTGTGTCTAGTCTTTCAGCAAATCTGGTTCTTTGACAACTTCAGCCACCACGGTTTAGCATCTGAATAAGAACTTGGATTCTTTTCTTTTTTTTGGCTTAAAGGAAGTCCATAACCCACCTCCAAGAAATCGTTGTTACCGAAAAATGTGTTTATTTTGAAATTTTGAAATATCCTTAACAGGAGTTCATCTTGAATTTATAGCACTGCTCTCTCTTGCCAAATCCAAATTCTTCAAACATGGGCTGATTTTTATCCAGATCTCTAGCAAACAGCAGTAGTCTGAGATAATGCAATATCACTAACACTTCTGCTTAAAAGTCAAGGACAACTAGGGGTGCTACTCGAAAGAGACTTACTCAAACATAAGTATGTGAGTTCAAGTTCAATAAGATGTTTGTTGTTCGAGTTATGATCGAGTTTGTTACGTGTTTGATTATCTATGTGCGAATTTAGTTCAATAACAAAATTGAATGTTTTAATTCGATTCGTTATTAGTTCATTAAAATTGTTTGAACAAACATATTCAGTAAGGTCAGTGTGTTGGTGGTGGCTCTGGTTGAGGCCAGTGGTGGTGAAGGTAGAGGAGGATGACGATGGCCGACACAGGGAAAGGTAGAGGTTGGGGGAGGTGGTGTTGGTGAGGAGAAAGGAGAGGCTACGGAGTGGTAATGGTTGTTGGCCGATGTAGAGGAGGAAAAGAGGAGGGAGGAGGAAGTACTGAGGAGATGACCTCAAGGATGAAGATAATGGTGGAGGGAGGAGATGGCGACAATTGTGGCAACAAGGAGAGAGATGCAATGGAGTCGCTGGTGACGACAACAAGGGAGGGAGCTCAAGTTAAGGTTTGCAAGAGCCAAGAGCAGGGGGAGGGACTGGTGAGGGGGTGTGACTATTTGACCATGCAAGGGGGCCACTGAGGGAGGAGAAGGTTTCAGGTGGGCTCTTTCTTTTCTCTTTGAATGGGTTTGCAAAACAGGTGGAGATTCGCAGACGGGTTCTTTATATCTGCATACGTTATACATATATAATCTCTCTGTTCTATTTGTCTATCCATGATATATTTATCAATGTATATATGATTTTTTTCAAATTCAAACTTTATCGAACAAATACACACTATGTTCATTTTTTATTCATTAAACTAACAAATCTAATTTCAATGTTGATGTTCAATTCATTTATTTTCAAATAATTTTTTATGAAATATTTCATCCATCGAATTCAAATCAAATTCAAATCATTTAATTCAAGTAGCAAGCCTAAGGACAACCTTGTCAAAGAGAGCACAAAATAAACTTGCAGATTTTCTAGATATTCTAGGCAATAGGAACGATTTTGCAATCATAATGCTCTCGAGAAGAAAATTGAACTCAAGCAGACTACTCCACTCCATTTTCTTTCAGGTCGTAAACATGATGCGACAAGGAAAAAGCCCTCTCCATCAAAGAGATCCATTTCCTTAGACGAACTGTTTCTCTGCAAACAAACAAATGGTGATTCTTCAAATAAGCAAAAACAAAACAGACAGGCAATCCTCTCAAAAACTGAGGAAAAGAAAAATCATGATAGCCTTAGGTGATTCATCACTGTTCTGATGAAGTGTTGCAAACTATCATACAACGAAAAAAGGGAAAAAAAAGAGAAGAAAGCTCCCTGAAAACACCAAGCATCTAATCCCCTTTCTAGTAAACTTTCTTTTGGACCTCAATCTTGTATTCTGTAAGCAGCTAAGTAACAAAGGTGAGAATCGTTTGGAGTATCTCGCCTGGCTAAAAAGGCTAATAATAATTAGCACTATACATACGAGCAAAACTCAAGCAAAGTTGGTGGTCCCTCTCATCCCCCCACCCTCCCCAGCCCTTGAATCCCGGCTGGTAACCACTCTGCTTCTCATACTTGTAGACAGTCCACTCCCTCTTGATGTTAGCAACTGTATCAACCTGTTGCAGTTCAAACTTCACGACCCCGTTGTCGATGCAAGCGCTGCTCTTCCCTTGACCCTGATGAAGCCCGCACTTGCCAAAGTGTGCCGCACTCCTCCTGGGTCCCCTCAGCGAATAAACGGGGCTACCAACAGGCTTACCAAACGACGGATAGACCGTAGCCCACATGGTTATGTCCCAGTTATAGTCATCGAAGTAGCAGAATCCTCTCGCCTTCGAGTGGATGATGTTCCAGACGCTTCTGTTAAACGTGTAGCCGACGTTCCCCACCTTCTCCGCGATCAAATTCTCCCACCCTTCTCCTCTGGAGTTCACATCCGAAGGCGCCAAGTTCGCGGCGAAGCACTCGGGGCATTTGGACCCTTTCAGTGCTGACAGGAGTTGGATGTTCCTGTATGCATTGGGATAGATATAATGGTCCTCTTCTATGAAGAGGATGTGGCCAGAGAACCCCCTCGTCTCCTCCAAACCGTCCCACACGGTGTTCATCATCCACCACCAGTGGTGCTTCAGGGACACGATCCTCGGGCTCCGATAGTTGCCGTACTGATCGGCGTTACCCGTGCAGCTCTTCTTCTCGCGTGGGTTGTCGTCGTGTCCCTCGCAATCTCTTGGTGAGACTCCAGGGAAACCATCTTCGAAAAGGTGAGGCGAAAATGGCGCATATATCTGCTTCACTTGGCAGAACTTGATGCCCTCGATGATCTTATCCATCTCTTCGAAATACCCATCATGGCTGACGATGAGCAGAGTCTGCGCGATCCCCTCCACCTTCGACAGGCTATCGACAACGACCCTCAGGTACTGCGGCCGGTTGTGCACGTATAGAACTATCTTGATATGGTCGTCTGCCAATGTGGGGAAAAGGTCCAAATTCCTCGGTGGCAGGTGGTTGTTCCTCTCCAGTGAAATGGAAATCTGAGGCCTCCTGGGGAACCCAACACGCGAATCTCTTTCCTCGAAGCTAAGATTCCCAACGAGAGCAGGATCGATAACTCTCACTCCAGGTGAGAAGTCCAATCCTTCGTCTCCCTCGTCCGATAGAAAGTTGGAGTTTTGTGAGGTTCCAACGAACCACAGAAGCAAAGCAAAGACACCCAACACAGCGAGCAGTTTCAAAGGGAGCATCCTCCTGGAACCGGTGTCTCGAAATCGAGGCCTTCTAAAGAAACCCATAATTACGAATCTAACCAAGATAAATAATCTATCTAATCAAGAGCTTCCATATATGTAGCCTGTTATCATCAACATACAAACACGGGCAGGAATCAAAGCGGGCTAAACCTTCCAAAAGAAGGGAAAGGTGCAACCTTTAGCATCGAATCGACAAAACCCAAGTGCCAAAATCCCACCTTTGACTTCAGGGAGACGCAGCTGGAGATCGAACCCACCAGATCCGGCGAGAGATATACCCAAGAAACACGCCGCCTTTGACGAGTTTGGTAGCTCCGAGGACCAAAGGAGGGTGGAGGGGATCGCCTGGGAGGAGAAAGAGCACGACTTTGGGAGAGGGAAAGCAGATTGGGGGCTCAAAACTTGCGACTTGTTCTTCGGTTTGTGGCTAAGCTTCGAGGGGGATGTGTGGCAGCAAAGACCTTGGGTCTTCTTTGGCGGAGGGTTTGGGGCGGGTATTACGGGTGTCATTACTGTTGGGTGTTGTTACCGCGCAAGTCTGCTGTGTTTGAGAACGGTAGCATTGTTCGATGGTTGTCGCTCTCGTCGTGTGCTTATTACCACCGCAGGTGTTCAGATCTGGTTGTAGTAGGGACCGAAGGTGGTAGTGTAAGGCTCCGTTTGAAAGAGGTCTGAGAGGAATAATGGGAGTCCGCACTTCCGTGTACTCTCACGTGGATAATTTTTTTAATATTAAAAAGATTAATTTTAAAATTTATGATATCTTATATTCAATCAACATCAATATTAAATTATCACATCATATTACATCAATATCAATATATATATATATATAAATACTAATATAATATATTCGTTAAAATATATTCACTATATCATAACATTAAAAAATAAATTACTAACATCATATTATTATACTAATTATTTTATTTCATCATTTATTGAAGAGAAATGGCAGAGGAACTATTGTTCCTCTATTCGATCCGACGTCTTCTATCTTAAAAATAAAAAACGCTCTGTGTACATCGAAGTGTACACAGAATCTGACACACATAACACTCCCTCTTATCAAAAAGAGAGGTCATGTATCCAGATGGTGTCATGTTTTCTGTGAGTAGATGTTAGATTTTGTGTCTAAATATGTATTCGTGTATCATTGTCTCTTAAAAAAATGGACACTGATCTCGGAATTCGAATGTGTTGTCGAATGTGCTACTGCTAGGGAGGAAACAAAGGGCGGTGATGCACTACGTGGGAAAGGACTTGGAATCAGGAATCAATCCCTGATAGCTCTTCAAAGAAACACCTTATTCTACTTATCCCTACAATACTTTATCTCGCAATAACACTTATCCTATTATCAAAAACAACCTCAGTAAGTGTTTCTATTATGCTACTTTTTCTTCTTTTTAAATAAGTTTTGGTGTTGAAATGATACCATGAAAGGAGGTACTTTCATTCATGTTATTGTGATGGGATGTGGGGGAATTAAGGAGTTGCATCCTAGACTTTTTTTAAGAGTTATTTTACCTAAAGGGTCATGGAACTTGGATTTTGAAAATAAAACTTGGACTAACTTCTATTTTTGTTTACTTTGTAGATAAAGGTTACCACCAATTTTTCTCTACTTGAAATCAACGTCAAAGAGATGCTAGACAATTACGAAACCTGTGTTTTGCTTAACATCCTCCCAACTAGTGTTAGCATAATAAGGGGGTTTGGATGGGCAAAAACTTGGATTTTGGATAAGGGGTGAGACAAGTAGACTAGTTTTAAGAAATCGAATCTCATTCATCAGAAGAACTCTAAGTGTAATGCTTTTAACATGAGATGATATACAGCCAATATAAATAAATAAGAGAAGATCATCCACCACAATTGACAAAATATGCCTTGATCTTATGGTTACGTGGATTGGCATATTTTCTCTCTTTCTTACCTTTCTTTTTCTTCTTTTTATTTGTGAGCCGATCACAAATGCCTACCTTCTTACTTCCCTTCTAGGTCTCTTGAAATGATTTAATGAAAACCCTTAAGAATAATAGTGTAAGCAATTATATCCACTAGAATAAAAGAAGTTGTGTGCTCAATCAAAAAAGATCCATCAAGGAGAGTGAGAGGAAAAGAAAACTGATATACAATCAAAAAGAAGCTTGTTGTGTACCTCTTGAAAGTTTCTAATAAAGTTGTGTGAGAAACAACTAAAGAGGGACTTCTAATGCGGTAAAGAACTTATTAACTAAGAGTGTCCTAGTATTTGGAGATGTCCACCCAAAGAATGAAAATAATGACAACTTCACACCTTGCAGTTATACTTGCATCCTTACTTGAACAAAAAATAAATTCCAAGATGGAAGATGGGCTTTGATCTTAGTTATCACAAGTACGGGAGGCCATCAAGAGTTCCTTACGCAAGGAAAAAAGGACAAGTCACCGAGTTGTGAGAGACTACAATCGAGATTGGAATGAGGTCCCACAACTGTGTAGAGGGCATGTGAGACCCTAATTTTTAATGCACTTAATCAAGGGCTAAGTGTGGATTAATAAAAATATTAATGGATTAATAATCTCCTTTATTTACAAGTAAAGTCACTCAAGCCCTTAAATTTATCCAATGGAAGAAGAGAGAGAGATGCCTTGTTGAGCCTAAGGTCAAGAAAAATCAAGCTTAGAGGGACTAGAACGAAAAAAAAAGTCTAACCTTTGGTGAGGTTGGAATGAAACAATGAAAATGGAGGGGTATGTGTTGGGAAAAAAATTTAGAAATAAAAGGGCGTGAGAGACCCCATGAACTCTCATTTCCTAACCTCATGACCTGAGGGCCCTCTCCCTATTTCCTTTCCACCAACAATACCCCCATTGCTGGAGCTCACATTGGAGCTCAAGAAGCTTCAACTGGAGGCTGCTATAATTGAGGAAGGCATCCATTAACAACAACAACCATAGTCCCTTCTTGCTTGCTTTTGGAGTGAAAGGGTGAATTGGAGGGGGACTTTATGGGTTCTTCCTTTGCATGTGCAAGTCACGACAAGGGAGAAACCAATTTGATGTTTTCCCCCATCAAATTCAAATAAACCCTCGTTTGATTATGTTTTTATGACATAATCAACACAAGAACTCAAATCTAAGGAGGAGAAGAGGATTGGAGATGCACGTAGGGGAGATCAAGGGAGAAGGAGAGCAAGACTCAAGCAAGAACACCCAAGGTAGGGCTTAAATCCTCCACTTGACCTCTCTTATGTTGTTGAAGCAATGATGGTGGTGTTGGATTAGACGGATATTGATGGCATTGCCATCATCCTCTATAACTAACTTAATTTGGCTATGTTATAAGATTAAATTCACTTAATTAACATATTAAAAGGGTATAAATAGCTCATTTTGACCTAATAAAGAGAATAAAAGCTCCTACATAACTTAGAAGAGGGCTTAATTGAAGGAATAAGTGTTCTGAGAAGAAAACATGAAATAAAGGTTAAAACTGTAATTTTACCATTGCAGTACATAAATGAGATTTCTCAGAGACAAAACATAGGTCAAATGGTCTGAATAAGATAAAAAGTGAGTTGGTTCAATCAGAAATGAGTTCATGTGCAATCTGGGAATTAAATGACATCTGGTAACCCTAAAACAGACCCGCTTAATTCAACAGGATAAAAATAAAGTAAACCCTCTAAAATTTATGGAAAAATATCCCCTAGGGTTTAGAACATTCAATTTGACCTTTGGAACATAGTTTGACCTAGATTAGGGTCCTAGCTCACCAATTGACTTAATTTGGGTTTTTATGTAAAATATCCAATCAAACATGGTCAAATCTAAAATCCAACTTCACCATTGGATTTCTTAGGTCCAAATTAGGTTTGTACCAAAATTTGGACCTAAGGGGAGGTCATCTTAACCTATTTTGCAAATTAGTACACCCAATTATATTTTGGTTCCTATCTTTTGAAAGCCATTGCATACACCCCCCTAGCTTCCTCGCCACTCTTACAAGTAGGTCCCTCCATAATTATTGGGGAGTGATCCTACTCCGGCGAGGAATAGAGAGGGAATACTCTATGATTCCTCAGAAATCTCCTCAGATTTGGAAGGGAGATTCTCTGAGGAATTCCCTTCCATCTGAACTCAATCGTGATCCCTGATTTGCACCCAATCTCTCTTGCGAACGCATGAGAGATTTGGGTACTTAACTGTTTCCATCTCCGGCGAGGATTCCCATGCTTGGAAGCTTGGCTTCCAAGCACAGGAGTCCCTGCCTGTGCCTATAAATTAACCCTCATCTCCGGCCGCACCTCCTCAGCTCGACTTGGTCAGAATTCCACCTCGATTTCCTCTTCTCCTTCGGCCAAGGGGTCCAGCGAGCTCCGGCGAGCCCCCCTCCTCTTCCTCGTCGCTTTGCCACAAAACCAGTGGTAGAGCCATCCTCCTCATCCTCCTCCGCGTCGCGCAACACTCGCGCGCGCTTCCTTAGCTCCGTCGTCGCTGCCGTCTTCCACCACTAGACGCTTTCTTCTCCGGCGACAGTAGGTACTGCCAGCCGCCTTCTCGCCCCCTTCGTCCCCTTAGTTAGGTTAGAACTGCTCTTCTCTATCTCCTCTTTCATTTCCCTCATCTTATTTCACCAAACAACCCTCAACCGCCGCTGTCCACCACCATCTTCTTCATCTCCGGCCACCCTCCGACGAGACGCTCCCATCACTCCGTAGCCCGACACGTCTCATCGACCACCGCATAACCTCCGCCTCACCTCACTGAACATCCTCCACTCGTCCACAGACCCTTTACACCACCACAACTGTCCCCCGACCAAACCCATCCGCCTGACCACAGGGTGACCTAGGCACGCACGCCTAGGCCACCCCGCGGCCTGCCACCTAGCGCCTCACCTTCGCCGTGACACGGCGAAGGTGCTCCTGTGGTCTGATTAAGCCGCAAGGCTCTTTTTGTGTCAGGCAAGTTTTGAGCGCCAACCTCCATTAGCGGTGACTCGAGGAGGTCGCAAGCTCGTCCCAGCCTGTAGTGCTCCAGGAGTCCAGGGCCAGCTAACTCGGGGAGGCCTCGCGAAGGCATCTGTTCCAGAGAGTGGCACTGCGAAGCCTGCAGTGCTGCAATTGGAGAACGCTCTCTTGTGGGCGCGCGCGAAAGAGCGGTGGAAGAATAGTCCCACCTCGGTAAGCTGTAGGGTGATGGAGTGGTTTAAATTGATTTTATGCTATGCACTTGTTGCCTCCAATAACACTTGGGGTGAGGTCCCTCACCTAAACACCGCCTCGTCCATGAGCTGATCACACGGATCAGGCGCGACTCGACCCGACACCCTCCTGAGCACTCCTCGCGCACCACACCCACGTTGGTGCACCTGGACTCGGGCGCGCGACCCGACCTGTTTACCCGGCTCTGGGAGAGCATGCTGAAGAGTGATACAGAGAGAGAGACGCGGGTGTGGGTAGAGGGGTAGGTTTTGCTCCTCTTTGGTTTGTGCAGGGAAGGAACTGAAGAAGGCAGTAGGGACTTAGCCACTGCAAGCTGTTACGACCTGGTTCCTGAATCCCTACAGGATACGAGAATCGGACTGACTCGACTGATCCCAAGACCCAGTCGTCCAACGAGAAAGTAACCAAAAAGCAGTAAAATAAACCACATTCACCATGCAAGTAACTAATAGTAGCAAAAGTATAACAGTAAGAAAGTAAACTACTACAGTACACCACCACAATAGTAGAGAAATTTAAATGATACAGAAATATGAAGTTTACAATAAAAGAGTACAAAGTGTAACAAAACACTCACTACTACAGAAGACGGGTACAACAAAAGTACAACTACTGGGCTCTACTAGGCCCAACACCCTCCGCAGCCGTAGGCTCTGGCTGCTCAACACCTGTACCTAAAAGGTTGGTAAGTACGACACGTCAGCGAAATGCTGAGTAGAGTGGCAACCAACTAGCTAAGAAAAACAGTAAAGGTGGACAAGTAGCTGTTGTTTTTAAATTCTCCCTTTATTTAACTAATTATTCTTTCTTTCTTCACTTGGTTTATTTAACAGGTCTTTTTTTTTTTTGATCTCGAATGTTCCTCGTGGGAACGATCTTGATTGCAGTCTTTTCCGAAAAGTAGAAGTAGCACGTGGTGCTCTCCTGGCCGGGAGAGTCCCCCGTGGTGGTCCTACCCTTAGTCAACCATCCCAAGGTCACTGACAGATGTAACGGTGACTACGGCACGCGTGATAAACGCATGGGTAGCTGCCCCGCACTGGCACGTGGTCAGTCATTTCCGTTAACGGGTGAGCCCAAAGTACAGCACAGAACCAGCATAGGGCAGAGCCCTCTCAGTAATAGGGGTCTTGCCCCACCACAGTCCGCGCACCCTCGGCTGACTACCCTGGTTTGCCCAGTGGGCCTGACAAGTCGGTGTAGGACGGCTAGCTGAACCCCGGGTCCCGTGGGGTGGCTAGCTTCCTCCCTACATTAGTAGCTCTCCCCGGTACTGTGTACGCGAGGGCCAAAAGTCGATACAAAGTGGCCAGATCTAACCCTGGGTCTCAACCCTAGGGCGGCTGGCTCCGCTCTGCACTAAACAGGTAATATGTACTTCCCTTGGTACCACGTACATAAGAGACAACACACTTTCCCATTCACATTTCTAGTCCCATTCTATTTATTTCCAGGAGCGCTTCTCCTAATTCCCCGTAGGGTTCATGCTCATGTTCTCAAGCCAAGCCATACTAGGTTTCATCATTTCAGTTTTATTCGCATATAGCATGTGTTTCCAACATTCAATCTTTCTTTTCCAATTTATATACAAGCAGCTCGAATTTAGTTTTCAACAACAGGAATTACATGTAGCAGTTACTAACAACAGTACTCTACATTTTACAGGCAGCTGTTATCCAATTCCAGGCAATTATCATTATTTTATTACTCATCTAAGACTGCAATTTAGGCATGCAAGACATTCGTTCCAGTGTTTCTGTTATTAGGATTCATGCCACACCCTAGGATCTATCATTCAATCTAGTGTTTCTGGTCCTAGGATTCATGCCATACCCTAGGATCTATCATTCAATCTAGTGTTTCTGGTCCTAGGATTCATGGCATACCCTAGGATCTATCATTTATTCCAAATATACATTTATGTTTGTAATTAACTAAGGGAAGCCACTCTACCCGCAAAATCGGGAGTAATGGGGGCTTGATCGGCGGGTCCACGTGCCACCGCAATCCCCAAATCCGCAACAGAACGAGGTTCTAATGCAAGGATCAACCACAAGAAACCTCTCAGAACAGGATAAAAGTATTTCAAATAAGTAGAGGAATTTATACAGAGAAGAGCAGAATCTTAAACGTGGAAATCGGACCCCAAACAGACCCTAAACGGGTCAAAAATGATAATTTTGACTCAAATCAGACGTCTGGAACATCTTCCAGACGTCTTAAAAGGAGTCCAGATCCATACCTCACTCTGTGCTGCTCCTTAAACGTCTAGAGATCCTACTGAATCGTTTGGACCTAGTTCCAGACGTCCGACCACCTCTCCGGACGTCTGGAGACGCTCTCCGCCGTCTGGTGACTTGCCCAGACGTCTGAACCGCGTGGGAGGGCGTGTCCCTCGCCTTCACCAAAGCGAAATCCTACACGCGCACGCAAAAACTCTCAATACTTCATGCAACAGAGTTTCGGCGGAACGGCCTACATGGCCGTATCCGCAAAAGGAAGCAGAGGAGGAAATACGTACCTCTCAGTCGTCTGGAGCGTCATCTGGATATAGGTCCAGATGTCTGATTCTGGAAAAATTCCAGAATCAGAACCTCCTTCGTCTTCTTCCTGCTGCACGCGACCTCTCCGTGCAGCCGCGCGTCCGTTGCTCGAGCTGCAGCAGAGTCGGGGGACCTCCCCAGCACAACGCTCTGCCTCGCATTCGCTGACCAGCCTCGAGCTTCTTCGGCAAGCTCTCCCTTTCTTGGTTCATGCGCTCTCTTCTCTTCCCTCTCGCTGCACCTCTCCTCTTCGCCGCCGCACTTGACAGCAGCTGCTACCCTCACTCTCGCTCTCGTTCTCGCGCTGGAGGAAGGAGACAGGTGAATGTGGGTGGCGTGAGGGAGAGGAGGATATATGTAGGCACGGGGGGGGGGGGGGGGGTAAGGTACTGCAGGTCGGTGGGGGAAGAAGAAAGAGAAGGGGGTGGCTGGGGTTTAGTCTGCGGGCGACACGCGTGCAGACTCGTGGTTGTACGCACGCAAAATTGATTTCCAGACGTCTGGAAGGGTGTCCAGATGTCTGACCAAACGTCTTAAAGAACTTTGATGGCACGGGTCTTAACAATATAACAAACTCAAAGGAAGTTTCATCCCCGAAACTTGCGCTAACTAGGGTGCGGAAGATTGACAACATATGCATAACAAACTCAAAGAGGACCAAAGCTGGTCCGAAAGGACGTACCCTCAAGAGCTCCGGTTACCGCTCCCTCATCTCCGCCTCAAGCTCTCAGGTAGCCTCCTCGTACTGCTGGCTCCACCACAAAACCTTCACCAGGGGTACCCACTTCCGTCTCAGACTCTGGACGGCTCTATCGAGAATCTGCACTGGCCGCTCGAGGTAGGTCAGGTCGTCACCCACCTCGACGCTATCGTGGCTCAGAACGTGGCTGGGATTGGCGACGTGCTTCCTAAGGTTGGACACGTGGAACACGTCATGCACACCAGAAAGCTGGGAGGGAAGGGCAAGCCTGCAAGTCCAACCCGCTTCAGGACCTCAAAGGGTCCCACAAACCTCGGTGCGAGCTCCCCTCTCACCCCAACCCGCTGCAGACTCTTCACGGGCGAAACGTGAAGGAAGACGTGATCCCCAACCTCAAACTGCACCTCCCTACGCTTCCGATCTGCATAGCTCTTCTGTTTGCTCCTGACAATGCGAAGTCGCCTGTGAATCTGCTCGATCACCCCCCTGACTCTGTAGGATCTGCCTGGGGCAACCTCCCACTTGGTCCCCACTTCAACCCAACTCAAGGACGCCGTATGCCTCCATCCGTACAGAGCCTCGTAGGGTGCCATATCGATGCTCGAGTGATAACCGTTGTTATATGCAAACTCCACCAGGGGCAAGTGTTCCTCCCAAGAGCCCCTCCAGTCCAGTACACAGGCATGTAAAAAGTCCTCAAGTGTCTGTATCTTGCACTCAGACTGTCCGTCCGTCTGGGGGTGGTATGCTGTACTGAACCTCAACCGTGTCCCCAAGGCCTGCTGGAACTCAGCCCAAAACTGGGACATAAAACGGGTATCCCGACTGGATACTATTTCCCGCGGAACTCAGTGTAGACGTACCACGTCGCGGATATACCTCTTTGCCAACTGTGCTGGTCCCAAGGTGACTCGGATCGGCAAGAAACGTGCCATCTTTGTTAATCTATCAACGATCACCTAGACTGCATCGTGTCTTCGCTGGGTAATGGGCAAGCCCACCACCAAGTCCATGGTGATGCTCTCCCACCTCCACTAAAAGTTGCATCTCAAATCGTGGTACATCTTTGTGTTTTCGGGATGTATGGTTGATGAGAGCCTCATCATGAGCCATAACTAGCTCATTTTGACCCAATAAAGAAGATAAAAGCTCCTACATAACCTAGAAGAAGGCCTAACTGAAGGAACAAGTGCTCTGAGAAGAAAACATGTAATAAAGGTTAAAACTGCAATTTTACCATTGCAGTAGATAAACGGGATTTCTCAGAGGCAAAACATTGGTCAAATGGTCTAAATGAGATAAAAAGTGGGTTGAGTCAATCAGAAATGGGTTCATGTGCAATCTAAGAACTAAAAGACACTTGGTAACCCTAAAACAGACCCGCTTAAATTAACAAGGTTCCGGTCAGAACAAAAAGCAAGTAAACCCTCTACAAATCATGGAAAACCATACTCTAGGGTTTAGAACACTTAATTTGGCCTTTGGAACCTAGTTTGACCTAGATTAGGGTCCTAGCTCTTCAATTAACCTAATTTGGGTTTTTACGCAAAATATCCAGTCAAACGAGGTCAAACCTGAAATCTAACTTCTCCATTGGTTTCCTTAGGTCCAAATTAGGTTTATACCAAAATTTGGACCTAAGGAGAGGTCATCTTGACCTACTTTGCAATTTAGTACACCCAAATCACAAATTGGTCCCTATCTTTTGAATACCGTTGCAGAGAACCCCCTAGGTTCTTCGCCTCCTTTGCAAACCGGTCCTGCCGCCATTGCTAGGGCAGAACCGAGCTCCGGCGAGATTCGGAGAGGGATTGCTCTCTAATCCCTCAGAGATTCCCTCCCAGAAATGGAAGGAGAATTCTCTGAAGAATTGCCTTCCATTTAAGACCGATATCGATCCCTGGTGTGAACCCAATCTCTCGTGCGAACGCACGAGAGATTTGGGTATCCTAACTCCTTTCCATCTCCGGCGACCAACCTCAGGCAATTACGTGCCTTTCACGCCCTGCACACCAAGTCCAGCACCTATAAAACACCCCTCGGATCCGGCCACTGATCTTGAGCTTGATTTGGCCGAGTTTCCCCCTTCAATTCCTCTCCTCCTGCTCGGTCAAATACCCCAGCTAGCTCCGGCGAGCCTCCCTCCCCTCCCTCTTCGCTCTGCCACAAAACCAGTGGCAGAGTTAGCTTCCTGACCTCCCTCCGCGTCGCGCAGTACCAGCGCACGCCGCCTCAGCCCCGTCGTCGCCGCCGTTCTCCCCCACTGGGCGTCATCTTCTCCGGCGACAGCAAGTACTGCTGTCTGCCTTCTGTCCCCTTTCGTCCTTACAATTAGGTTAGAACTCCTCTCCATCCTATCCTCTCTCTTTTCCCCCTGTTATCTCATCTGATTACCCCTCGACCGACGCTGACCACCCTCATCTTCCACATCACCGACCGAACTCCGGCGAGCCGCCCACACCACTCCGCCACTCCACACGGCTCGCCAACCACCTCGTGAGCTCCGCCTCACCACCAGGAACTCGCTCCACCCCACAACTGCCACTCCAGACCTCCATAATCACCCCCCGAACAACCCACCGTCTCCGGCCACAGGTTGACCTAGGCGGGCACGCCTAGGCCGACAGGCAACCTGCAGCATCACCCACCGCCTTCGCCGTGCTACGGCGAAGGTTTCCAGCCATTCTAATTGGGCCAATAGGCCGTTCTGTGGAAGTTCAGGTAAACGCTCCGGCCGCCATTAACAGTCGAAGCAGCAGGAAGCTTGGAGCAGCAGCAGGCGTCAGGCTTCCCAGGCGGCAGGTGCAGCAGACTCTCGCAAGAGTTGCGAGGTGACTGAGTTCAGCAAGGATCAGCAGCAGGGCCTTCAGCGTGGGCAATTGCACACGAGAGTCTGCGGGCGCACGCAAAGGAAGGGCGGAAAGTTTAGTCCCACATCGTGGAATCTCAAGGCACAGGTATGGTATAAAGGTTTTTTGTGATATACGTTTACTGCCTCGAAAGCACAGGGGTGAGGTCCCTCACTGACCCCACCCGCCTCGTCCGCGGCTTGACCACGCGGACCTGGCGGATCCGACCCGACCTAGACCTACGCACTCCTCGCGCATCACACACCTGCAGGTGCGCCTGGTCCCGGGTACGATCCGACCCGATTGAGACTGGCTCTGGGAGAGCGGTTTGAGTGAATTGCTTGAGAGAGAGAGAGATGCGCGGGTAGAGGGAGAAGGGTTAGGTTTTGCTCCTGTGCAGGCAGGATGAACGCAGGAGGAGAAGGACTTGGCTGCGAGAAGGAAAAGAATAGAAGAAGAAGAAACAAGGCAGAGAAGAAGAAGCAAGAAAGAAGCCTTCGCAGGGGAAGAAAGGAAAGAGCAAGCCAGAAGCAAAGGCACAGAGAAGCCAAGTGAAGACTTTGCAGAGATCAGAAGAAGAAAAGAAAGAGCAAAGACTGCAGCAGAAGAAGAAGAATAATCAAGAAGAAAAGGAGAAATGCTTTTAAGACGTCTGATCACAAGATCAGACGTCCAATTTCATATTTTCTTGCCCTAACTCCTTTTAATCGCATACATTCATACCTGAATTGACATTTTGAGTAAATTAGAGTGTTCAATTACATTTTGATTTAGTGGTAAGTTCCATTTGCTCCCTGTGTTCGACCTCGGATACTCTAGTTGTTCGAGTAATAAAAACTTTGTATTTGTTCGAACGTTTTGTCGGTTATACTACAACATAATACGCCTTTAAATCCGCACGAAACGTCCTTGAAAAACATTTTGGCGCCGTTGCCGGGGAGCAACGGGCACTTGTAAAGCTTTTGAGTACAACTTTTCTATTTAATATCTGATTTAACTTCTCTTTTGTTGTGTTCAAACAGGGAAAGCAAAACAGAAAGGAAAGAATAGCAACTGCACAACAGACTGGAGCAGGTAATCTCCATAAGCCCTCCCCCTTAACCCTCTCACAATCCAAAAAAAAAAAAAAAAAAAAGGGGAAAAGTCAACTTAGGGCTACCTATCTTATATTTAGTAACTCATCAAGTTGCCTGATTTTCATTCCAACATATTTTTGTCTGTCATCCAACTAAGGCAACTAGGGCTAAAACTTTCTTGATTGAGCCCTAGGTGCTAAATTCTAAGGCAACTAAATTGGACCCATTAGAGCCAAGTTAGGATTGCAAAGCTAGGGTTTTTAGAGACACATCTTCTCTAAAATAAAGAAATAAACTTTCCAAAAAGAAGTGTGCCTAAACCGTGTTTGAAAATATTTATAAGAGGAACCCTAAGCAAATCAGGCTGATAATTCATTTGAATCATAAAAGGAAGGACCTAAAAGCTCTCAAAGGTGAAGTTGATCCCTCGGGTCAACCAACCTTAATATTAGGTCACTTTTTGCACTCAAAATACTTAAAAGTTCAAGTGGAACATTAAGCACCTTGATCTTAAAATAAAAAAAGGTAGACTTAAGAGGTCAAGATCCCCATTCTGGTCTACCTGGAACCGCAGTGACAAGAGAGGTCGGGTGGGGGAAACCCTGTAACCCGTAGGGACGCTCTACCGTGTAGGGGTCTTTGCGGGACTCTCCCTCTCTGGCTGCCCAGGTATTTCTCAGGTGGACGATCTTCTGATCCAGGGGTCCATCCGCCCCAAACCTCCATAGTCATCCAAACATCTTTTGGGTGTCTTGATTGGGTCAAGAACATCTCCAGTCCTGCATCTTTTCTCTGTAGAGCACACACACTCATTTTTTAGTGGGACTCGTTATTCAGATCTGATCGCTTCATAACACATCTTGAGTCAAACTCTGATCGTGATTCCACCACCTGATCCAAATATGCAGCCAAACCACCTAGGACTACCAGTCGAGAAACCTGAATACCGGAGATCCATGAGAGATAAAATGATTGAGGATGCCATGAGATTTTATGAAAATGAAGAAACCTCAACAACAGTAGGAAACATTCAGGTTGATGTCCCAACAACCACAACCTTTGTCATAACTTGTGCCCAAGTACTATTAGCAGAAGCCAACAAAGGATCAACCCGTGACTTGCTCATTACTACATACATTGAAATAGAAAAATTGCATAATAGTGAATACCTTCAATGTATGACAAATCCTCGACTTTGGACGCAACACCAAGATAGTCTTGAAAAACGGGAAGAGATAATGAGATTAATAAAACAAGTGATTGATCAGAAATACCCGTACATACTGCCAACAGAGGATGAACTATCTTGGGACAACATCGAGGATAAATCTGATCTCGGTTTTGAGGCACAAAATGGTTGTGGATTCCCAACCCAGATGGAGTATAATGCACCTAATATTGAAGAAGGTTGGGAAGCTCCAAATGCAGGAAAAGACCATGATGAACCCATTTTAGAATCCCAAGACTCCTGCAAGTATGAGAGTAGAACTGAACCTCTCGCGGGTATAAATTCCGTCCCTTATTTTGATAAGGTGGCCCGCGAAGGTTATTCAGACCTAGATTCTAGTAATTCCACCCACATCCTAAGCCTAGAACCTAGATCTGAAACCTATATTGAAGATTTCAAGGCCCCATATGAAGAAAATCAATCTCTTAATAAAGAATATGATTCTGGGCCTCGATTTGATGAATATCCCTCGTCAACCTCCTCAGAAGAACTAATCGAGTTTTCGAAAGTCATGCCAATCTACGATACAGAAACCGAGGAGTTGGACGAGCAAGGTTTCGATTGGCTCTGCCCTACTAACCTTGAATCTGAGCCTCTACCAGATAGGGACACCTTTGTAAGCTCGGAATTAACATTTAGGCTAGATCCCAGTCAGGCTGCTGAATATACAACATATGATTTATTCTATGGTGGAACTCATGATCTAGAATCTCATTCAAACTTTGATTTTCGCAAACTCTCCGACGATCTCGAATCTGACCATAACATCGGAGAAAATCTGCCTCCTGATTATAACATGTCAATCTTCTTTGAAGCCACCTGCTCCACATATACAGCACCAATCAAAACCCGTTCCCCACCTCGACCCGCAACCGGACTCAATTTCTATTCTGATTCACCTCTCAATGAGCCGATTGCAGATGATTCAACTCCGTATCTATACCGGGTATCAGACACTGATCAGACCACAAATCAGGAGCCTCCATCCTTTGACCGTCCCTGTAGGGATTCCACATCTTACATTGATTATTTTTCGGAACCCTACCCCCACCAGGCTGATTCGACTGAGCCCCAACTCGAGTTTTCACCTCCATATCTATCAGAACATCACTGCATTTGGTGGGTCCCACATCTGCTAATCTACATCTATCAACCCACCAGACTTATGGGGTTTGGGCTGCATCATCAGCCCACTGATCTGAACAAGTACCTGGTTGGACCAACCAGGCTCTTAATCAAGGTGCTTGTTTCCCAAAACTCCATTGATTTGACTACTCCCTCTCCACCCCATTTTTCGCTCGGCTGAAGGCATTAAATTTAGCGCTTAACGGGAGGCAACCCGTCATCTCAAAAATAGAGACCCGTCTGATTAGCCGTCTGTACTCCACGTCTATTGCACCTTGAGTTCAGCCTTAGACAGTTGATCCCACCTCTGGTACACGTATCAGAGCTTAAAATCATTCGCATCACTCATTCCCGACCCATTCACCCACCCGATATATCCTGTTCTAAGCCCCTGACCTCAACACTAATTCCCACCCTCTGTTTACAATGAGGACATTGCAAAACTTAGGCATGGGGGGGGTGATAAAGTGCATACATACAAAACCAAGAAAAAATCAGAAGGATTCTCACAAAAAAATTCACATATGTCAAAAACACAAAAAAAAAATTGAAAAATTACGAAAAAGAACAAAAAAAATTAGGGAGGGAGGAAATGTTGTGAGCCATATAATCATAAGGAGGAGAAAAAGAGCAAAAATGAAGAAAGGAGCACAAAAGGAAAAGAAAAAGAAAAAGTCATTAGTAAAAGATTAAGGGGTTAACTGAAGTTCTAGACCGAGTCAAGAAAAAGAAAAGAAAAAGTGCTAAGGAAACATAACAAGAGATTAGCGGGAACGCTGGTCTTAGGCCTTTTGGGCTAGTATCTTTTGCTTAAAAATTCACGTATCCGTTAAAATCTGGACAATCCTCAAGAGGTTGAGGAAAATGCGAAGCTTAAGTATTAGGTCTAAGGCTTAGGAAGTATTCGGCCTCGTTAACTAACCTCCGGTTTGCAGGATTCGGTAACCTAAGCACCCAAATTCACACACAGTCTGGTTCAGTGCGCATAAATATTCAAAACACGCAAGAGCGTTTAATATTCTGAAAAAGTCACCTAGATTAGGAGCGGCCAATCAACACAAGTTGATTTGGACAAGTTCCCAGCGCAGAGAGGCGGGAAATTCCCCTCGAAGATGCGTAACAACATATCATCTCCTCGGTGCTTGTCTCTTAGGATATTTAAATATCCTACTGGAGGCATGTAAGCACTCTGTTGGTTCAGACACCATGGGTGGCATTATCACGAAATGTCAATCGCCAGGGTCTGAATTCAGCCACGGAACGCCATGGGCGGGATTATCTCGAAATCTCGAAAGCCAGGGTTCCGGGGGTTGCCATGGGCGGGATTATCTCGAAATCTCGAAAGCCAGGGACCTTTGAGGATTGATGATGGGGACGAGGAATCCGATACAGACCGTGTTGAGAAGCTAATCCGAAGCTAGAAATAAAAAAAAAAAAAAGAAAAAGAGAGAGAAAAGCTCTCCAAACAAATAAATCTTCTATCTCTCTCTTACAAAAAACGCACTGCAAACTGAACTTAGGCTAAAAATATCTCAAGCACGGGTGCTTTAACCGCGGAGTCCAACAAACCCTAGGTTAGGTTCTGTGGGCCGTAGAAACCTTTGCAGAAGACTGAGGCTAAAGCGGAACAGGTCCGGATTTTGGTTGGTACTTGAGTACCTCTAGGCCTATTGTCGGCATTCCTACCTAATCACAAAAGAAAAAAGAGAAGCACTTATCATTATTGACAACAATCAGTGTCTAGAACGGAAGTTAAAACTTTGAAATTTTGCTAAGGGACTAGCAAAAGCTAGGCATGGGGGTATGATGAGAGCCTCATCATGAGCCATAACTAGCTCATTTTGACCCAATAAAGAAGATAAAAGCTCCTACATAACCTAGAAGAAGGCCTAACTGAAGGAACAAGTGCTCTGAGAAGAAAACATGTAATAAAGGTTAAAACTGCAATTTTACCATTGCAGTAGATAAACGGGATTTCTCAGAGGCAAAACATTGGTCAAATGGTCTAAATGAGATAAAAAGTGGGTTGAGTCAATCAGAAATGGGTTCATGTGCAATCTAAGAACTAAAAGACACTTGGTAACCCTAAAACAGACCCGCTTAAATTAACAAGGTTCCGGTCAGAACAAAAAGCAAGTAAACCCTCTACAAATCATGGAAAACCATACTCTAGGGTTTAGAACACTTAATTTGGCCTTTGGAACCTAGTTTGACCTAGATTAGGGTCCTAGCTCTTCAATTAACCTAATTTGGGTTTTTACGCAAAATATCCAGTCAAACGAGGTCAAACCTGAAATCTAACTTCTCCATTGGTTTCCTTAGGTCCAAATTAGGTTTATACCAAAATTTGGACCTAAGGAGAGGTCATCTTGACCTACTTTGCAATTTAGTACACCCAAATCACAAATTGGTCCCTATCTTTTGAATACCGTTGCAGAGAACCCCCTAGGTTCTTCGCCTCCTTTGCAAACCGGTCCTGCCGCCATTGCTAGGGCAGAACCGAGCTCCGGCGAGATTCGGAGAGGGATTGCTCTCTAATCCCTCAGAGATTCCCTCCCAGAAATGGAAGGAGAATTCTCTGAAGAATTGCCTTCCATTTAAGACCGATATCGATCCCTGGTGTGAACCCAATCTCTCGTGCGAACGCACGAGAGATTTGGGTATCCTAACTCCTTTCCATCTCCGGCGACCAACCTCAGGCAATTACGTGCCTTTCACGCCCTGCACACCAAGTCCAGCACCTATAAAACACCCCTCGGATCCGGCCACTGATCTTGAGCTTGATTTGGCCGAGTTTCCCCCTTCAATTCCTCTCCTCCTGCTCGGTCAAATACCCCAGCTAGCTCCGGCGAGCCTCCCTCCCCTCCCTCTTCGCTCTGCCACAAAACCAGTGGCAGAGTTAGCTTCCTGACCTCCCTCCGCGTCGCGCAGTACCAGCGCACGCCGCCTCAGCCCCGTCGTCGCCGCCGTTCTCCCCCACTGGGCGTCATCTTCTCCGGCGACAGCAAGTACTGCTGTCTGCCTTCTGTCCCCTTTCGTCCTTACAATTAGGTTAGAACTCCTCTCCATCCTATCCTCTCTCTTTTCCCCCTGTTATCTCATCTGATTACCCCTCGACCGACGCTGACCACCCTCATCTTCCACATCACCGACCGAACTCCGGCGAGCCGCCCACACCACTCCGCCACTCCACACGGCTCGCCAACCACCTCGTGAGCTCCGCCTCACCACCAGGAACTCGCTCCACCCCACAACTGCCACTCCAGACCTCCATAATCACCCCCCGAACAACCCACCGTCTCCGGCCACAGGTTGACCTAGGCGGGCACGCCTAGGCCGACAGGCAACCTGCAGCATCACCCACCGCCTTCGCCGTGCTACGGCGAAGGTTTCCAGCCATTCTAATTGGGCCAATAGGCCGTTCTGTGGAAGTTCAGGTAAACGCTCCGGCCGCCATTAACAGTCGAAGCAGCAGGAAGCTTGGAGCAGCAGCAGGCGTCAGGCTTCCCAGGCGGCAGGTGCAGCAGACTCTCGCAAGAGTTGCGAGGTGACTGAGTTCAGCAAGGATCAGCAGCAGGGCCTTCAGCGTGGGCAATTGCACACGAGAGTCTGCGGGCGCACGCAAAGGAAGGGCGGAAAGTTTAGTCCCACATCGTGGAATCTCAAGGCACAGGTATGGTATAAAGGTTTTTTGTGATATACGTTTACTGCCTCGAAAGCACAGGGGTGAGGTCCCTCACTGACCCCACCCGCCTCGTCCGCGGCTTGACCACGCGGACCTGGCGGATCCGACCCGACCTAGACCTACGCACTCCTCGCGCATCACACACCTGCAGGTGCGCCTGGTCCCGGGTACGATCCGACCCGATTGAGACTGGCTCTGGGAGAGCGGTTTGAGTGAATTGCTTGAGAGAGAGAGAGATGCGCGGGTAGAGGGAGAAGGGTTAGGTTTTGCTCCTGTGCAGGCAGGATGAACGCAGGAGGAGAAGGACTTGGCTGCGAGAAGGAAAAGAATAGAAGAAGAAGAAACAAGGCAGAGAAGAAGAAGCAAGAAAGAAGCCTTCGCAGGGGAAGAAAGGAAAGAGCAAGCCAGAAGCAAAGGCACAGAGAAGCCAAGTGAAGACTTTGCAGAGATCAGAAGAAGAAAAGAAAGAGCAAAGACTGCAGCAGAAGAAGAAGAATAATCAAGAAGAAAAGGAGAAATGCTTTTAAGACGTCTGATCACAAGATCAGACGTCCAATTTCATATTTTCTTGCCCTAACTCCTTTTAATCGCATACATTCATACCTGAATTGACATTTTGAGTAAATTAGAGTGTTCAATTACATTTTGATTTAGTGGTAAGTTCCATTTGCTCCCTGTGTTCGACCTCGGATACTCTAGTTGTTCGAGTAATAAAAACTTTGTATTTGTTCGAACGTTTTGTCGGTTATACTACAACATAATACGCCTTTAAATCCGCACGAAACGTCCTTGAACAATGGTGAACCTAGAGCCATGTGCCTTAGTCAGGAGCTCTCTCAACAGCTCCTCATCCCTGGGAATGCACAACCGTCCCCTCATGCGCAGTACTTAGTTTGTAAAGGAGAAGTCATCAAGGTCTCTTGATAGCACTCTATCACGCGACGACTGTAAGTACGGGTCGGTCATCTGTCCTGTGATGATGCGGTCTATCAGCTCTGGCCTAGTCTGTCGTGTCACAGTCACTGCCCCATAGTTCCCCTGTAACTCTAGGGTAGCGAATTGCCCACCTCCTCCATGTGGCTCCAACTCTTCGCTTGCACACTGGCCAAGTGGGTGGGTGCCTTCCAGCTCAAGGCGTCAGCCACCACGTTGGCCTCCCCCGGATGGTAGGAGATGCTGCAGTCATAATTCTTCAGGAGCTCTAACCAATGTCTCTGTCTCATGTTGAGCTCCTTCTGATCAAACAAGTATCTGGGGCTCTTATGATCTATGAAAATCTCAAGGTCTCACCGTAAGAGTAGTGCCTCCAAGTCTTCAGCGCGAAGACGACAGCTGCCAGCTCCAGGTCGTGGGTAGGGTAGCTATGCTCATGAGGCTTCAGTTGCCGTGAAGCATAAGCGACAACATGACCCCTCTACATGAGCACACCTCCTAACCCCTGCAAAGAGGCGTCCGTGTACACAAAGAAACCTCCACTACTGTCTGGGATGGTGAGCACAGGTGTCGAAGTCAGCCTCTCCTTCAGCTCCTGAAAACACGCCTCACAAGCGTCTGTCTAAGAAAAGGGTACGTCCTTCCGGGTCAGCTGTGTCATAGGACGTGCAATCTGTGAGAAACCCCTGATAAACCGCCTGTAGTAACCTATCAGTCCCAAGAAACTGCAGATCTTTGTAACAGTACGCGGTCTCTCCCTCCTAAGCACTGCCTCAACCTTGGCTGGGTCCACAGCCAAGCCATCCCCGGAGATCACATGACCCAAGAAGGTCACCTCCCTCAACCAGAACTCGCACTTGCTATAATTGGCGTACAGCCTATGTTGTCTCAGTGTGTCCAAAGCCATCCGTAAGTGCTGTCCGTGCTGTGCCTGATCTCGCGAGTAGATGAGCACATCATCAATAAATACCACCACGAACTGGTCCACGTACGGTCTGAACACCCGTTCACCAATTCCATGAAGGCAGCGGGGACATTGATCAGCCCAAACGGCATGACCAAGAACTTGTAGTGTCCGTACCGGGTGCGGAAGGCTGTCTTGGAGACGTTTGCCTCCTTGATCCTCAACTAGTGGTATCCAGACCTCAAGTCTATCTTGGAGAATACTGTGGCACCTCGCAACTGGTCAAACAAGTCGTCAATCCTTGGCAGCGGATACCTGTTCTTGATGGTAACCCTATTCAGCTGTTTGTAGTCCACACAAAGGTGTAGGGTACCATCCTTTTTTTTTTTTTTTTTACGAACAATACCGGGGCTCCCCACGGAGACGTACTAGGCCTCACAAAGCCCTTCTCCAAAAGGTCCTGCAACTGGGATTTGAGCTCTCGCAGCTCAAGTGGTGCCATCCTGTATGGTGCGGTAGAAATGGGGCTAGTCCCCGGTACCAGTGAGGTCTCAACTCGATCTTACTGTCGGGCGGTAGTCCTGGCAACTCATCTGGGAACCTGTCGGGGTACTCTCTGACCACCAGGATACTCTGAAGGTCTGCCACAGGGCTGAGCTCCACCACCACACAAGCCAGGAAGCCCTCACACCCCTGGCCCAAAAGTCTCGCCGCACAAAGTGCAGAAATGCACTTGAAGCCTCCGTCCACTGGCTGCCTGTGAAACTCGAAAGAAGGCAACTCTGGTATGGAGAAGACGATCTTCCCCTCAAAACAGTCCACCCAGGCGTGGTAAGCGGGCAGCTAGCCCATCCCCAGAATTACACCCAAGTCCCCTATTGGTATCACAAACAGGTCAGCGGGGAGGCGGTGTTCCCAACACTGACCCCACAACCTGTATTACCTCCCCAGCTACAAACAGTTGGCTGCCTAGGTTTCTGATTACCACTAATCCCCTAATGGAGTGCTATCGGACTCCAGAGTAGCAAACAACTCGTGGAGCAAGAAGGTACATCGTAGTAGAAGCAGGAATTACGTACTCCAAGCTCGACACATTTGTCCCTCGGGCCTCGACCTCGGCCGCGCTAGTGGCCTACCCTCCTAGTTCCACGTCGAGGCATCTCCTGCAAGGAGATGCAACACAAAACAGGGAGACGTCAAATCTAGCCGATACTCAGCAAAAGAGCCTCAGAATGGATGTCAAAAGGTACGTTGGGGTGGTTACTCTAGTTACAAGCACGTGAATTGGTTATTTTTCCAACCAGTTGATTCACTTCTCGGGACGACTTTACTCTGATACCATCTTTTTACGACCCGGTTCCTGAATCCCTACAGTACACGAGAATTGGACCGACTCGACTGATCCCAAGACCCAGTCGTCTAACGAGAAAGTAACCAAAAAGTAATAAAATAAACCACATTCACCATGCAAGTAACTAACAGTAGCAAAAGTATAGTAGTAAGAAAGTAAACTACTACAGTACACCACCACAACAGTAGAGAAATTTAAAAGGTATAGAAATATGAAGTTTATAATAAAAGAGTACAAAGTGTAACAAAACACTCACTACTACAGAAGACGGGTACAACACAAGTATAACTACTGGGCTCTACTAGGCCCAATACCCTCCACAGCCGTACGTTCTGGCTGCTCAACACCTAGACCTGCAAAGGTGGTAAGTACGACACGTCAGCGAAATGCTGAGTAGAGTGGCAACCAACTAGCTAAGAAAAACAGTAAAGGTGGACAAGTAGCTGTTGTTTTTAAATTCTCCCTTTATTTAACTAATTATTATTTCCTTCTTCACTTGGTTTATTTAACAGGTCTTTTTTTTTTTTTGATCTTGAATGTTCCTCGTGGGAACGATCTTGATTGCAGTCTTTTCTGAAAAGTAGAAGTAGCACGTGGTGCTCTCCTGGCTGGGAGAGTCCCCCGTGGTGGTCCTACCCTCAGTCAACCACCCCAAGGTCACTGACAGACGTAACGGTGACTACGGCACGCACGATAAACGCACGGGTAGCTACCCCGCACTGGCACGCAGTCAGTCGTTTCCGTTAATGGGTGCACCCAAAGTACAGCACGGAACCAGCATAGGGTAGAGCCCTCTCAGTAACAGGGGTCTAGCCCCTCCACAGTAACCAAACAAGGGTCTTGCCCCTCCACAGTCCGCGCACCCTCGCCTGACTACCCTGGTTTGCCCAGTGGGCCTAACAAGTTTGTGTAGGACGGCTAGCTGAACCCTGACGTGGTCTCGTGCGTGTGTGTTAAGAGGTGTCGTTATAGTTGCACTTGATACGTCGGTTTTAAAAGAAGTAAACGGAGGTGAGTCCGAGTGTCGGTCTCAGGGAGGCGTGGAAATCGGATTTTGTTTACCACTTGTTGTCACGAAAAAGGTGGAGTTTTGCTTGCGAAAGAGACGATTTTGAAAAGCGAGAGATAGAGAGAGAGTTTAGGGTTAGAAAGCTCTTGGTTTTAATCATGCACTTTAAACAGAAATTAAAATGGCGACTAAACGGAAAATAATTTCATTAAACATGCATTCATAGTTCATGGTTTACAACATTAAATACATGCTTCAACAAAAGTAAATGAAAGCTTAAAAGAGAGAGAGAGAGAGGTAGAGAGAGAGTGGAGAGCGACGAGGCAGCCACGGTGGTGGAGGAGGCTCCGTCAGCGGCTCGTCGTCTTCGACGATTACAAGAGTGCCTAAAACTAGCTAGGAGAGGAGTGGAGTAGTTGCAAGTGGGAGAGGATGCATTGAATGGTGGTAGAAGGGGGTTTAAATAGAGTTAAGGGCTTCCTAAAAGAAGAATGTGCTTTAGCGACATCCAGAACGTCGCTAAAACCGCTTCCAGATACGTCGGTGAAGCTCTCTTGCCGCCGGTCAGCTGCCTGCCCTGCTCTCTCTCCATGCGCGATCCGTGGACGTTGAACGAGAGCCGTCCGATCGAAGATCGGACGGCTGAGATCTTCCTACGCCCGCGCTTAGATCGTGCCTCAGGCGCGCGCGCGTTTCCGCCCGACGTGCGCGCGCCGTGGGCGCTCGGGAGCTGTCATCGCGCCGCATGGCGCGATCCTGGCCGCCCGCTGCTGATTGGGCGACCCAATTTTGCCGCGCCCTTCGCTCTCGCTTGATTTCCGCTCCGCACGATTCGAACGCACGTCGCTGCGATGCGGGTGTGCGCGCTAGCCGTTGCGCCACGCCCACGCTTTGTCGCGGCGACCGCGGGCGAGCGCGCGGATCTCGACCGTTCGATCGAAGATCAACGGCCGAGATTTGTCCTTGGCTGGCTTGAGGGCGTGCGAGCGGTGGGGGCGGGGCAACATGGCGCTTTCTGGGCCGTTGATCTCCAGATCAATGGTCAGAATTTCTTGGGCCCATTGTGGGAGCTCCGGATGTCGGATTTGGCCGATCTTGAGTCCGTTGGACTCCGTTCGTCGTTCTGAATCCATCCGTGCGGTCCGATTGCTCATCTGGGGCCTGCTTTGACACATGCTTTACACAAATGGCCATTAATGTAGTTTATAAGAAATCTTGGTACTTGATGCATGCAATGCTCCTATTCTACTTTATGTTGTGCCTTTTATTCTAAAGATGGGCCATATTCAACCTAATTACTACCCCCTTGCGTGGTGTTATCAAACCCCGGGCCCCGTGGGGTGGTTAGCTCCCTCCCTACACTAGTAGCTCTCCTCGGTACTGTGTACGCGAGGGCCAAAAGTCAGTACAAAGTGGCCAGACCTAACCCCGGGTCTCAACCCTAGGGCGGCTGGCTCTGCTCTGCACTAAACAGGTAATATGTGCTTCCCTTGGTACCACATACCCAAGAGACAACACACTTTCCCATTCACATTTCCAGTCCCATTCTATTTATTTCCAGGAGCGCTTCTCCTAATTTCCCGTAGGATTCATACTCATGTTCTCAGGCGAAGCCATACTAGGTTTCATCATTTCAGTTTTATTCGCATATAGCATGTGTTTCCAACATTCAATCTTTCTTTTCCAATTTATATACAAGCAGCTCGAATTTAGTTTTCAACAACAGGAATTACATGTAGCATTTACTAACAACAGTACTCTACATTTCACAGGCAGCTGTTATCCAATTCCAGGCAATTATCATTATTCTATCTACTCTTCCAAGACTGCAATTCAGGCATTCAAGACATTCGTTCCAGTGTTTTTGTTCTTAGGATTCATGCGACACCCTAGGATCTATCATTCAATCTAGTGTTTCTGGTCCTAGGATTCATGCCATACCCTAGGATCTATCATTTATTCCAAATATACATTTATGTTTGTAATTAACTAAGGGAAGCCACTCTACCCGCAAAATCGGGAGTAATGGGGGCTTGATCGGCGGGTCCACGCGCCTCTGCAACCCCCAAATTCGCAATAGAACGAGGTCCTAATGCAAGGATCAACCACAAGGAACCACTCAGAATAGGATAAAAGTATTTCAAACAGGTAGAGGAATTTATACGGATAAGAGAGGAATCTTAAACGCGAAAATCGGACCCCAAACAGGTCAAAAATGACAATTCTGACTCAAATTAGATGTCTGGAACATCTTCCAGACGTCTTAAAAGGAGTCCAGATCCATACCTCACTCTGTGCTGCTCCTCAGACGACCAGAGATCTTGCTAAACCATCTGGACCTAGTTTCAGATGTCTGACCACCTCTCCGAATGTCTGGAGGTGCTCTCCGCCATCTGGTGACTTGCCTAGACGTCTGAACCGCGTGGGAGGGCGTGTCCTGCGCCTTCCCGAAGCGAAATCTTGCACGCGCATGCAAAAACTCTCAATACTGCACGCAACAGAGTTTTGGAGGAACGACCTGCATGGCCGTATCCGCAAATGGAAGCAGAGGAGGAAATGCGTACCTCTCAATCGTCTAGAGCTCCCTCCCGACGTCGTCCGCATCGTCTGGATGTAGGTCCATACATTTGATTCTGGAAAAATTCCAGAATCAGAACCTCCGTCTTCTTCCTGCTGCGCGCGACCTCGCCGCGCAGCCGCGCATCCGCTTCTCGAGTTGCAATAGAGCCAGGGGACCTCCCCAGCATGACGCTCCGCCTCGCGTATGCCGACTGGCCTCAAGCTGCTCCTGCGAGCTCTCCCTCTCTCGGCTCGCACGCTCTCTTCTCTTCCCTCTCGCTGCACCTCTCCTCTCTGCCGTTGCACTTGCCAGCAGCTGCTGCCCTCGCTCTCGCGCTGGAGGAAGGAGGAGACGGATGATTGTGGGTGGTGTGAGGGAGAGGAGGATATATGTAGGCACGGGGGGGGGGGGGGGGGGGCGGGAAAGGTGCTGCAGGTCAGTGGGGGAAGAAGAAAGAGAAGGGGGTGGCTGGGGTTCAGTCTGCGCACGGCACGTGCGCAGACTCGTGGTTGTACGCACGTAAAAATTGATTTCCAGACGTCTGGAAGGGTGTCTAGACATCTGACCAGACATCTGGCCCAAGTCCCAGACGTCTTAAAGAACTTTGATGGCACGGGTCTTAACACAAGCGAAGGAAAAGAAGAAGGAAGGAAGCCATCGCAGAGGAAAAGGAGAAAGGCAAGGCAGAGAGAAGAGAAGAGGAACTGAAGAAGGAAGAAGAAATAAAGAAAGGGAAAGACAAGCAGAAGAAGAGAAGCTGAAGGCAAGGGAAACAGAGCCAAGGAAGGAAGAAGAAGACCCACAGAGAAAAGGACAAAGATACTGTAGGAGAAGAAAGAAGCAAGGTAAGAGAAGAAAGAAGAAGCACAAAGAAGAAAGGAAGAAAATCAGAAGAAGAAGAACAAGAACAAGAGAGGAGAAAACATCTTTTTAAGACGTCTGATCCCATGATCAGACGTTCAAATTCCTTCTTTTTGCTTCAATTCATTTTTAAACTCATGCATTTATATATTATGAATTAAGTTTTGAGTAATTAAGTGTTCAATTACATTCTTGAGATTAGTAATAAATTCCAATTGCTCCCTGTGTTCTACCTCGGATACTTAGGTTTTCGAGTAATAAATTTTTATTTGTTGACAACGCTTGATCACCTATACTACGACATAACTAACTGTTAAAACACGATCAAGATGCGTCAACACAATGGCGCTGTTGCCAGGGAGCAACGTGCAATTTATCACTAATCTCTACATTCTTTTTATCATATTGAACACTAACTTGCCCTACTTTGCTTTGTTTTGATCTTGCAGGTATTTCACAGGAAGATCCCTTCCACAAGTCAACTACTCTAGGGCAGGTAATTTCTTTTCTTCCTTAAACCATCCCCTAAGCTTTGAAAGACAAAAAGAAGAAATTAATTTAGGAATCAATTGCCTTCTTTCTATAGTAATCACCATCTTTAAGGCAAACGTTTCTTGACTTTGCGAAAATTTTTCAAATCTTCTTGAAGTTGGAGTGATTTTTTTTTAGATTCTATCCCACAAATTCATGTGCCTAATAGAAATTACACTTAATCTCTGCGGACAACACACTTCTTGCTTTTAAATCCAAAGAGAATTTTTTTGTGAAAAAGAGGATTGGAAATAGAACCAAATTAGGGTTTCTACAGAAGGGTATTGGAGTGCTAGTTCACACATGCCTGTATAAAAGGAAATGAACCCTCCCGCATCAATGTGCTACCCAAGCCCTTGATTGAAGAGAGCTAAACAAGACAAACCCTAAAAATTGAGCTCTAAGATCACTTGAATCTTAAAATCTTGGACCTAATAACTTGGGAGTCAAATCAGGGTGATCCCTAGGTCCCAAGCCTAGAATCATTCTGCCATCTATAGGACAGGTCAGGTGAAGTTGACCCCTTGGGTCAACCAACCTCTAAATTAGGTCACAACATCAAAACATCTAAAGTTCAAGTGAGAACCCTAAAGAACCTTTGAAATAAAAGTGGTAGACTTAAGAGGTCAGGGTCCCCATTCTGGTTTACCTGGAATCTTAGTGACAAGAGAGGTCAGGTGGGGGAAACCCTGTAACCCGTGGGGGTGCTCTACCGTAAAGGGGTTTTTGCAGGACTCTCCCTCTCTGGCTGCCCAGGTAATTCTTAGGTGGACGACCTTCTGATCCAGGGGTACCATCAGCCCCGAACCTCCATAGTCATCCAAACGTCTTTGGGTGTCTTGATTAGGTCAAAAACATCTCCAGTCCCTCATCTTTTCTCTTTAGAGCACACACACATTTTCCGTGGGACTCTTTATTCAGATCTAATCGCTTCATAACTTGATTCTACACCTTGATTCAAACTCTGATTCTACATCTGGATTCTACCACCTGATCCAAATATGCAGCCAAACCACTTAGGACTACCATTCAAGAAACCTGAATATCGGAGATCCATGAGAGATAGGATGATTGAGGATGCCCTGAAATTCTATGAAAAAGAAGACAAAACCTCAACACCAGTAGAAAACATTCAGGTTGTTGTCCCAACAACCACAACCTTTATCATAACTTGTGCCCAAGTGCTATTGGCAGAAGCTACAAAAGGATCAACCTGTGACTTGCTCATTACGGGATACATTGAGATAGAAAAAATGCATAATCTTGAATACCTTCAATGTATGACAAATCCTCGACTTTGGAAGCAACACCAAGATGATCTTGAAAAATGGGAAGAAATAATGAGATTAGTAAAACAAATTATCGACCAGAAGTACCCGTATATACCACAAACAAAAGATGAACCATCTTGGGACAACATCAAGGATCAATCTGATCTCGGGTTTGAGGTACAAAATGGTTGTGGATTCCCAACCCAGATGGAGTACAATGTGCCCGTTATTGAAGAAGGTTGGTGATGAGAACCTCATCATGAGCCATAACTAGCTCATTTTGACCTAATGTAGAGAATAAAAGCTCCTACATAACCTTAGAAAGGCTTGGCTCAGAGAGATTTTGAGTTTGCAAAGAAAACATAAACTGAGGGGTAAAAATGCAATTTCACAAATTCGATCTGAAAATAGGGTAACTCAGGATCCAAACATAGGTCAAAATAACCTAATAAGAAGAAAAGTGAGATGAAATGACTCAATAAGGGCTACAACAACTCCAAGGAATTAAATGACAGCCTGTAACCCTAAAAGTAAACCCACTTCAATTCACGTGGTTCGAGGCAAGGTAAAAATCAACTAAACCCTCTAAAATTCATATAAAAATAATCTCTAGGGTTGAGGACTTTCAATTTGGCCTTAGGAACCCATTTTGACCTACATTGAGAACCATGCCCAATTAACAACTTAATTTCGGTTTTTGCGTAAATTGACCAGTCAAACAAGGTTTAATATAGAAATGAAATTCACCATCAGAATCCTTAGGTCCTAATTAGTCATGTATAAAAACTTGGGCCTAAGAAGAAACCTTCTTGACCAACTTTACACTTTGGTCCTCATATATTTACTTTTTGACCCTCAACTTTTGAACCCTCACATTCTGGCCCCTAACTCTCCTTCGTTCTTTGCGTTCGAGTCCCTCCTGCAAAACTTGAGCAGCGCCATGCTCCGGCGACCTTGCGCGGAGCATGGCGCCGCGCAGGGTGAGGGAGGGGCCTTGGCAAGTCAATGGGGGGTACCCTGCGTCGTCAGCCACCGCAGGGACACCCCCCTGAGCGCTGCACCCACCCATACCGGCCGTACGAACGCACGGACGGTATGGGTCTCCACTTCCGGCATCCTCCGACGAGGGAGACACGTCGTCTCCCTCCGCCCTTCTCTCTGATTCTGCCCCTATAAATACCCCCGTCGCTCCGCCGTTCTTCCCAGCTTGGATCTGACGGAGACACACCCTCAATTCCTCCCTTCCCACTCCGACAGACGCCCCCTTGCTCCGGCGGCCTCTCCTCCTCCTCGTCACCCTGCCGCACTACCAGCAGCAGGGTTACCTTCCCTCGATGTTTCCGCGTCACGCCGCACCCAGCTGGCGCCTCTCCGGTCCCTTCCTCGCCGCCGCCCCTTCCTCTTGGCAGTTTCTTCTTCGGCGACAGTCGATACGACTGTCGCCTGCGCCAACCCCTCTTCGTCCAGCTTAATAGGTAAAACTTCTCTTCTTCCTCCCCTCTTTCTTTTCCATACTGAAAACCCTTAATGTCGGCCCCGATTTCCCACCGATCACCCTCACCTTCTCCACCTTCGGCCAAACTCCGGCGAATCGCTCCCATCGCTCCAGCACCCCACACGGCTCGTCGACCTGTGCATAACCTCTGCCTCCTCACCCTGATCCTCTTCCACCCCTCCACTTCCCACCAAACGCCCTCTGCAGATCCACCGAACACACCCACTTCTCCGCCCGCAGTTTGACCTAGGGCGACCCTTTTGCTCCACCACGCCCACTGCAGACCCTCCGACCACCTTCGCCGTGCCACGACTAAGGTTCTCCGCATATCTGATTAGGCTGAGAGGCCGTGCTTCTGTGAACAGGTGTCGCGCCCGCCATCGCCATTGCTGAGCAGCGAAGCTCCTTCGACCTGCTGCTCCAGGCAACACCACGCCCAGGTCAGACTCCCAGGCTTCGCGGGGTAGCTTCGCGAAGTGTCAGGCTGCAGTTCGGGCAAAGCCCTCGCCCGAAGCCCTCACGCAAAGTTCTCGCTGCCGCTGCTTCCTCCGCGCAGGCGCTCACATTGGGGTGGGACATTTAGTCCCACCTCGGAAGACTTCGAAGAGGAGCGCCGATATAAGTTGAAAAAGTGCTGTAGGCTTATCGCCTCAGCACACGGGGTGAGGTCCCTCTCACACCGCTTCACCCGGCCCGTCCGCGAGCTCATCACGCGGATCCGGCCGACCCGACCCGACTTGACTACCACTCCTCGCCCACCACCGCACGCCGGCGGGCCTGGACCCGGGCGCGATTCGTACCCGATTACCCGGTTGCTCTGGGAGAGCTGTCCTAAGAGCGAATTCTGAGAGAGAAAGAGACGCGCGGGGGAGGGGGGTAAGCGTAGGTTTTTTCCCTCTGATGCTGAACTCTTAAGCGTGCAGGCACAGGTGAAGAAGAAGAAGGACTGCGGAAGAAGAACTGAATCGACACTGTAGCATCCGCGGGTTAAGTCGTCTGATTGAGAAATCAGACGACGTCCTGAAGACAGGTGAAGGCAAAGAAGAAGAAGGAAGGCGAGGCAGAGGAAAGAGAGGAACACAGAGAAGCCAAGTGAAGACTCTGCAGAGATCAGAAGACAAAGAAGAAGAAGAAGAGAGAAGGAGCAGCCAAGTGAAGAAACAGAAAGCAGAAGAAGAAGAGAAGCAAGAAGAAAAGAAGAAGAAGAGCACGGGAGGAAGATCTGAAGCAAGAAAAGAAGAAACAAAGAAAATAAAAAGAAGAAGAAGAGCACGGGAGGAAGATCTGAAGCAAGAAAAGAAGAAACAAAGAAAATAAAAAGAAGAAAAAGACAGGATCGTCCAACCAAGAAATAGAGGAAGAACATGAAGAACAAAAGCCAAAGAGGAGAGAAGACAAAGAGGAAGAAAGAAGAGAAGAAGAAGAGCCAAACTTTCATCTCTCTCTCTCTCTCTCTCTTTATTTTTGTAATAGAACATGTATATCTCTAGAATACGACTTGCTCCCTGAGTTCGACCTCGGGAGAACTGTATTTTCCAAGTAACAAATATTAGCAAATGATGGCAATAACTATCTGTACTACAACGACTTAAGAAAAGCTAGTTGCTGCCACCGTTCGCCAGTTGGGAAGCTTCAAATGCAGGAAAATACCATGTTGAGCCCATTCTAGACTATGAATCACTAGACTTAGAATCCCAAAACTCCTGCAAGAATGAGAGTAGAACTGAACCTCTCGAGGGTGTAAATTCCGTCCCTTATTCTGATAAGGTGACCCTCGAAGGTTATTTGAACCTAGATTCTAGTAATTCAACCCACATCCTAAGCCCAGAATCTAGATCTGAAACCTATTTTGAAGATTTTAAGGCCCCATATGACGAAGATCAATCTTTCATTGAAGAATATGATTTTGGGCCTCTATTTGATGAATATCCCTCGCCAACATCCTCAGAGGAACTAATCGATTTTTCGGAAGTCATGCCAATCTACGATACAAAAACTAAGGAGTTGGACGAGTGGGGTTTCAATTGGGTCTGCCCTACTACCTTAGAACCTGAGCCTCTACCAGATAAGGACACCTTTTTAAACTCAGAATTAACATCTAGGCTAGACCCCAATCAGGCTGCTGAATCTACAGCGTATGATTTATTCTATGGTGGAACTCATGATCCTGAATCTCATTCAGATTTTGATTTTCGCAAACTCTCCGACGATTTCGAATCTGACCATAACATCGGAGAAAATTTTCTTCTTGATTATAACAAGCCAATTCTCTCTGAAGCCACCTGCTCCGCATATACAGAACCAATCAAAACCCGTTTGCTACCCTGACCTGCAACTGGACTCAATTTCTATTCTGATTCACCTCTCACTGAGCCGTTTGCAGATGATTCAACTCCATATCTATACCAGGTATCGGGTATTGATCAGACCGAAAAACAGGAGTCATCATTCTTTGATCACCCTTGTAGGGTTTCCACACCATGCACTAATTATTTTTCGGAACCCTACTTTGACCAGGCTGATTTGACTCAGCCTAAACCTGAGTTTTCACTTCCATATCCATCCGAGCCACATTGCATATGGTGGGTTCCGCATCTGTTGATCTACATCTATCAAACCACCAGACTTATTGGATTTGGGCTGCATCATCTGCCTACTGATTTTAACAAGCACCTGGTTGGACCAACCATGCTCTTAATCAATGTGCTTGTTTTACAAAATTTCACTGATTTGACCACTCCCTCTCCACCTCATTTTCTGCTCTGCTGAAGCATTGAATTTAGCGCTTAACGGGAGGCAACCCGTCATCCCAAAAACAGAGACCCGTCTGATTATCCGTCTGTACTCCACATCCATTGCACCTTGAGTTCAGCCTTAGACAGTTGATCCCACCTCTGGTACACGTACCGGAGCTTGAAATCGTCCGCATCAGTCATTTCCGACTCGTTCACCCACCCGATGTATCCTGTTCTAAGTCCCTGACCTCAACACTATCTCACACCCTCCGTTTACAATGAGGACATTGCAAAACTTAGGCATGGGGGGGGTGATAAAGTGCATACATACAGAACCAAGAAAAAGTCAGAAGGATTCTCACATAAAAAAATTCACATATGTCAAAAACACAAAAAAAAATTATGAAAAAGAACAAAAAAAATGGGGGAGAGAGGAAATTTTGTGAGCCACATAATCATAAGGAGGAGAAAAAGAGCAAAAATGACAAAAAGGAGCACAAAAAGAAAAAGAAATAGTCATTAGTAAAAAATTAAGGAATTAACTGAAGTTCTAGACCAGATCAAGGAAAAGAGAAAAATAAAAGAAAAGTGCTAAGAAGACATAATAAGAGATTAGCGGGAACGCTGGTCTTAGGCCTCTTGGTTTAGATTCTTTAGCTTAAAAATTCATGTATCCGCTAAAATCGAGATAATCCTCAAGAGGTTGGGGAAAATGCGAAGCTTAAGTATTAGGTCTAAGGCTTAGGAAGTATTCTGCCTCGTTAACTGACCTTCAATTTGCGGGATTCGGTAACCTAAGCACCCTAATTCACACACAGTCTGGTTCAGTACGCATAAATATCCAAATCACGCAAAAGCGTTTCAATGCTCTGAAAAAGTCACCTAGATTAGGAGCGACCGATTGATTAGCCCATAGTTGTGGGCTATTTAAGTATTTAAGTACCTAGACATTAGGTTAATTCTAACATTTATTTAGCATAAATTAGGATGTAAATAGATTAATTCATATTTCTAATTCAATTACATAATTCATGCATTTTATTCATATTTAAATGTATTTAGAATTAACTTAGAATTGCATTAGTTAACTAATTAGGTGCATTGCATACATTAATTTAGGTTAACATAAAAGTTGAGGGTTTGTATATAAATAATCATAATATTTTATCATTATTTTTTTATTCTTCTTCTACGTGCAACGGCTTCATTTCTTCCTCCAGCTACCGCAGTGAACAACCCAATCAAGGAGGAGCAGATGTGTTGGATCTGGTCGGGCAGTTGATTTCAAAAGAGAGGAGGAGGCAGCCGAGCTCACGAGGCCACCACCCCCAACCCACACTGTGCAGAGTCCATCTCTTCCATTCCACACCGCCGGCCTCAACTGCGGTGACGACTCTCCACCATCGTGGGCGTGTGGTATGACAGGCCACACCGCCATTCGGAGGTCGTCTGCATTACCGTGAGCACCTCGCCGTCGTCATCAACAACCACTGTCGTAGCTACTGCAATCGCCCCTCAGCCAGTTAAGACGTCCAGGAAGTTTCCCGGACGACTGAAGCTTTGACCTCCCCACTCCAGCAATAACCACCCTCGCCCGCTCACCTGAACCGCCAGCCCTCACCTGTTCACTCCATGCCTGCCCTCACGCCCTCCAGCCGCGCACAAGGTTGGCACTGCCAGCAACCTTCTCGTGCGCAAGGCGGGCACGACCAACAGCCTTCCCGCGCCTGTAGCGCTCACCCGCACTGCCTGCAGCCTTCGTTCGCACACCTGAAGCGCCAGCACTCATCCGCACGCTCTCCAGCCTTCGTGCGCACCCGTGCCCACCGCCAACAGTGTGCGCACCCGCCTGCAGCACCTACGCCTGCGCACCTTCTGCTTGCAGCCTTCCCACGCCTGTAGCACCCGTGCCCACCGCTAACAGTGCGTGCACCCGCCTCCAGCCAGCGTGCAGCACTGGCTCCAGCCCTCATGCCTGCAGCATAGCCGCCGTCCTCCAGCGCCACCTCCGCGCGTGCGCGGTCCCGTGCGCACCCGCCTGTAGCCTTCCCGCGCTTGCGCACGCTCCCTTCACCTCCAGCAGTTGCAGCATCGTTGGTAGCCACTTTCGCTGGAGCTTCGTCCGGCCAGCTCCGGCCACCGCGCGACACGTCGCCACCACCGCTTCGAAGCCCTCGGTCCAAAGAACTTCCTCTGAGCTTCCCGCGTTCGGCCGTCCACTCTTCTTCGCGCACGGCCAAGGGGAATAAATCTCCTGTTTTGCTACAGTAACCATGCCATTAATAATTACATTTTCTGCCATTGTCAACTTTTAATGATATTTTATTGATTCTGCATTGCAACAAATATCCTTTAGTTATTAAGAATTGCTATTTCAGCATGATTTCTTGATTCAACCTTAATCTGAAGGCAATTTTAGCTTGATTCTTGTCTAAACTAACTACGAACAAACGTTTTTAACCGGTGCGAATTTAAATATGTCATTGCCTTCCTGTGGATACGACCCGCTCTTCTGCGAGTGGTTATTTCTTTTTAAATATTGATTAGTCAATTTTTCCACCACATAAAACTACAAACGACTTTAAAGCGAACAATCGACTCGTCAAATGACGCCGTTGCCGGGGAGGCAACAGACGCAATAATTTCACCTGATTTTATTTTGATTATTTCTCAATTGCACAGTGATTTGACCATTTATTATTTTCTTTTCTGTGCGAGAAAATTTGTGCAAGAATCAGCCATTGTGAGAGGCGACCCTTGATGTCGCTAGAGGAGAATTGGTCGAGCTATTTTGAAAAGGAGAAGGATGAGGACGCGACGATCATCATTGTATATTTAGTCGCTAATCTGATTAGAATAGAATTAAGACTTTAGATTTAATTTTTCATTGCATTTGGTTTGAAACCCTTGTTCTGGGGTATATTTTGAGGGGTTTGTTCCCCGATTTTGTTTTAGGCCCGTGTTGGGTAATTTTTGGGAGCCTGTTCCCTTTTCTTTAGATTTAGGTTTTTAGTTTATTGATTACTTTTGTTTGCTTGTGCATAAGTAGTTTAAAAAAAAAAAAAATGAGCTACCTGCTAGAAGATGCCTGCCCTAGGATGAACCATTTAGGTCTGTATGAGCAGCCTCTAGATTTATTTTTCTGCACTACGTGCATTCTTGCATCGTTGATTGCTGGAAGCAAGGTATGCATTCTCTTACTTTGCATCATATTCTTGATCATGCATTGCATTTGGATTTAATTCAAAGACCACAAAATTTATCTTGAAGCGATCTAACAAGTGGTCACATATATTCGAGAAAAAGGACTAATTAAAGGAGGGACATCTAAAAATCAAGGACTTGATTGTAAAACGTGGTGTGCGATTCAAAATTCAAAATCCTTTTGCGGTGAATGCACACTTATATCTTTCGCACCACAGCACTCATTTAGACACTCCTAAGTTTTGAAACGACTAGGACAAGAGCCCTCCTACTGTTGGATTCTGAAGTGTTCGGAACTTGAGATCAAAGGTTTTGTAAATTCAAAGAGGGGGATACCCTGTCGCGGATTTTTGGGGGTAGTTGAGAAGCATCGCGAAAGCACAGCTTCAAAGGAAGGCTTAGGCCTACTTGCATCCCTTGATCTTCCGTCTTTGGATTTACTTGATCATTTGAGATTTAGGGAAGAATACCTAAGCTCCAACTAGGTCTTTTTAGGCATTTCAAAGGTTGATAATAGGCGCGTAATTGATTGGGCAACTTGTTTTGTCACCTACAATTTGAACTAAAGTCAAAAGCCTAAATTTGTAAAGACCGAACAAGTCTTTTTGAATTGTGTTTGTAGTGCATGCTTGGTAGGTGTTCTCTTAGGAGATAACTTGTGTTTGATCCTGAACCTGAAAGAATCCTAAGAAGAGACCTTCCAAGGGTAGAAATGGTCGGTCAAAGGAGTCTTAAGGAATATTTCATCCCAACCAATCAAGCTGGCCCTGCACTACATAGACTTGGAGGGGACAATCCGCATGAGATCAAAAGTAGTACCATATCCTTGCTACCCTCCTTTTATGGTACTACTAGGGAAGACCCTTACAAGCATATTGAGGAATTCACCGAGGTCTGTTCCACGGTGAAGCTGCAGGGTGTTACTGATGACGCTTAAATGCGGACCCTCTTTCCCTTCTCCCTGAAGGACAAAGCCAAGTATTGGTATCACACCCTTGATAATATAAATACTTGGGATGCCCTGAAAAAGGAGCTTTTGAAGTACTTTCCCATGAGCAAAACAAATCACTTTAGGAGGAAAATTATGAGTTTTGTTCAAAAGGATGAGGAAGCATTCCATGATGCGTGGGAGCGCCTTAACGACTTGCTGAGACTTTGCCCACATCACCAGGTGCCTAAATGGCAACTGGTTGAAAGGGTCTACACCGGACTTAATAATTCGCATAGGCAAATTGTGGATGGTGCCTGTGTAGGAACCTTTCTATCTAAGACTGAGGATGAAGCTTGGAGCTTATTTGATACTTTGAGTGAGAATTCTATTCACTTGAATTCTGCCTACATGGATAGAAAGCCCACTCTCATGCAAAGAAAGTTGGAGGCGAATGAGGCAAGGGACACCCAGAATTTAGCTTATTAGATTCAATTATTGAATCAAAACATGGAAAGGCTTATGTCAAACCTGAGTTCATTCGTACCTAATACCTCCACATCCCAAGCTTCCGAATGCTTAATTTGTCAAGGCAATACACACGCCACTGTAGATTGCCACTTGGCCTCCCAATTCCCTGAGCTTGTACAAGCGGATTTGAATGCCGCTCAAGGGTTCCGTCCAAGACCTTGTAATGACCCTTTCTCCAACACTTATAATGAGGGATGGAGGAACCACCCAAACTTTTTATGGAGACAAGGAAATGTCTCAAATTCAAGGAATTACAAACCACAATCCTTTCAAAACCATCAAATGAACCAACCTCAGACCTTTGCCCAACCTAAAACCTCTGAGATGGATGAATTGATGGCGATGTTGAAAACTATGCAAGAAAGTCAAAGTGCCATCATCCAATCTCATGACAAGGCTATACATGAGATGAAATCACAAATTGGACACCTTGTTGAGGCCGTTAGACAGAGGGAGACTGGGAAGCTCCCCAGTGCTGCTGAGGAAAATCCTAAAGGAAAAGGGATTGTCTTTAGGGAGCATGCTCAGGCGGTGACTATTCTGAGGAGTGGGAAAGAAATTTCCAAACCTGATGCTCTTATAGTCTCACCCCCTAAAAAACCATCCACCCCGACTTTCACCCCCACTGGAGAAGACTTGCCCAAATCTTCTTTGCTTGAAATCACCTCATCGGAAGAAGTTGCCCCCGTTCCACCCCTTACTCGACATGACAACCCTTCCACCCAGAGATCGAGAGTGCCTTTTCCAGAGCACTTATCCTCCTTTCGGCAGACTTCTGCTGGCTCATCTGGAGCCAAAGATAAGACGGATGAGATTATGGAAACTTTTAAGCAAGTGCAGATTAACCTGCCTTTGCTTGAAGCTATCAGGAAGATTCCGTCTTATGCCTGCTTCTTAAAGGACCTGTGCACGAAAAAGCGGCAATCTAGAAAACAGGTCCAATCAAAAGTTGTCCTGCCTGATTCTGTTAGCTCAATTGTTCAACATGGCACACCCCCGAAACTAAAGGACCTAGGAGCCCCATACATCTTTGTAGTTATTGGTGACTTACAAATTGATGAGGCTCTACTTGATCTAGGTGTGGGGTGAACATCCTTCCGAGCTACGTGTATGAACAACTTGGGGGAGGCAATCTGAAGCCTAGCCCTGTAATCCTTCAAGTTGCTGATCGATCACTTAAGACACCACGGGGAATTTTGGAAGATGTCCTCATAAGAGTGGAGGATTTCTTCTTTCCCGTTGAATTCTTAGTTTTGGACACTGACCCTACCAACAAGCCAACCAAACCCTCCATCATTTTGGGCCATCCTTTCCTTGCAACTTCAGATGCTTCAATCAATTGCAATACTGGGGCATTGAAAATGGGTTTTGGGAACAGGAAAATCCGGCTTAATGTGTTTGATGCTTACAAACAAGCCGGACTTGAGGATTGTTCTTAAGTTGAGGTGATAGATGACCTGATTGAAGAGGCAACTCCTGCAATGTTATGTGATGACCCCTTTCAGCATGTCATGCTAAATGAGCATTCCCATCTCTTGGAGGAATGTGAAGGGGATATACTAGAACTTGAGGAATTGCTTGGAGTTTCTGCTGAGTCTCTTCCCCCATCATTTCCGCCGAAGGTAGATTTGCTACCTGAGATGGGGACATCTATTATGAAACCCTCAACCATACAAGCCCCGACCTTGAGTTGAAAACCCCTCCCTGACACTCTCAAGTATGTTTTCCTAGGTGCCAATGATACGCTCCCCATTATCATTTCGGCTGTGCTATCTGAGGCACAGGAGGGGAGCCTTGATTGAATGCCTGTCTAGGCACAAGGAAGCTATTGCTTGGAGCATTGCTGACATTAAGGGTATAGACTCTACACTCTGCATGCACCACATCTATACTGATGATTCCATCAAGCCTTTTAGGGATATGTAGAGACGTCTTAACCCTAATATGAGGGAGGTGGTTAAAAAGGAAATCCTGAAGTGGTTGGACGCTGGGATCATATATCCCATTGCTGATAGTAAATGGGTCAGTCCCATTCATGTGGTGCCAAAGAAGGCAGGCTTTACTGTGGAACTCAACGACAAGGTGAACAAGTAGTCATTAGGACCCTCAACTGGATGGAGGGTCTGTATTGATTACCGCAAGCTGAACACCGCTACCCAGAAGGATCACTTTCCTTTGCCTTTTATTGATCAAATTCCCAAAAAATTGGCAGGGAATAAGTACTATTGCTTTCTCAATGGATATTCTGGGTACAATTAGGTGGCAGTCTTTCCTGATGACCAGGAAAAGACGACATTCATGAGTCCTTACGGTACTTTTGCATTCAGGGGAATGCTGTTTGGATTATGTAATCCCCTGCAACTTTCCAGCGGTGTATGATGTCTATCTTTTCGGACATGATTGACGAGTGTGTTGAAGTGTTTATGGATGACTTCTCTATTTATGGCTCGTCTTTCAATCAGTGTCTCTTGCACTTGGAGAATGTGTTGAAACGATGTAAGGAGACTGGTTTAGTCCTCAGCTGGGAGAAAAGTCACTTCATGGTAGAGAAAGGAATTGTACTTGGCCATGTTGTATCTGAGCAAGGTTTGGAAGTAGATAAAGCCAAGATTGATTCTATTTCCAGACTTCCATTGCCTACGAATGTCAAACAGATTAGATCCTTTCTGGGCCATGCTGGCTTTTATAGGTGCTTTATTAAAAATTTTAATAAGATTTCTAGGCCACTTTGTGACTTGTTGGCGAAGGAATCTTCCTTCAGTTTTGATTTAAAGTGTGCCGAGGCCTTTCAAACTTTAAAGGAGGCCTTGATCTCTGCGCCTATTCTCCAAGCTCCTGATTGGACACTCCCATTTGAGCTTATGTGTGATGCTTCGGATTATGCAGTGGGAGCAGTCCTTGGACAAAGGGTTGAGGGAAGACCTCATGTGCTGCATTATACAAGCAAGACCTTAACCGAACCTCAGCAAAACTACACCATCACTGAAAAAGAATTACTCGTTGTAGTTTTTGCTCTGGAGAAGTTTAGGTCTTATCTACTTGGGTCTAAGGTGGTTATTTTTACTGATCATGCAGCAGTGAAACATCTCATTTCTAAGAAAGATTCTAAGCCACGTCTGATTAGGTGGATCCTACTCCTTCAAGAATTTGACTTGGAAATACGTGAAAAGAAAGGAGTAGAAAATGTTGTGGCTAACCACCTGTCTCGCCTTCCTCTTAATGACTCTTTCTAGAGACATTCGCGAGACATTTCCCGATGAAACACTGATGGCGGTAACACCAACTTTACCTTGGTATGCAGACACTGTAAATTACTTGGTCACTGGACAAACTTCTGGCTCTTGGGATGAGCAGAAAAGAAAGAGATTCATTTCTCAAGCAAGATATTTTCATTGGGAAGATCCAGAATTATTTAGAATTGGACAAGACCAAGTATTGAGACGTTGTGTGCCTGAAGAGGAACAACAAAGTGTGCTGAGTTTTTGCCATGAACTTCATTGTGGAGGACACTTTGGTGCTAAGAAAACTGCTTTTAAGGTTCTCCAGTCCAGTTTTTGGTGGCCTTTCTTATTTAAGGATTTTCATAATTTTGTTAAGGCCTATATTAGATTTCAACAGACTGGAACGATTGGGAAGAAGAATGAAATGCCTCAACATCCTATTCAATCTGTTGAAATTTTTGATGTGTGGGGAATTGACTTTATGGGCCCCTTCCCGTCGTCCTATAGTTTTGAATATATCTTGGTGGCAGTTGACTATGTCTCTAAATGGATAGAGGCCATTCCTACGAGCACAAATGACCACTCTATGGTTTTGAAATTTGTGAAGGCAAGTATCATATCCCGTTTCGGCTGCCCCAAGACTATTATAAGTGATGGGGGACTTCATTTCCGAAACCACCACTTCAATCGGTTAATCAGGAGTTTGGGAGTGACTCACAAGGTTGCTACCCCTTACCATCCTCAGACAAGTGGCCAGGTTGAAGTGTCAAATAGGGAGATAAAAAATATTTTGGAAAAGACTGTTAGACCTGATAGGAAAGACTGGTCCCAAAAGCTCGATGATACTTTGTGGGCTTATCGAACGACCTATAAGACCCCTTTGGGTACTTCTCCCTTTCGGATTATGTATGGAAAAGCGTGCCATTTGCTTGTTGAGTTGGAACATAAAGCACTTTGGGCTATTCGAAGTGTTAACATGGATTTAGAGAAGGCAGGTAAGGCACGACTTCTAGAATTAAGTGAGCTTGAGGAGCTGAGGAATGATGCTTATGACACCTCTCAAGCTTATAAAGAAAGAACTAAGGTCTTGCATGATAAGTTTATTCTTTGAAAGACCTTTGAGCCCAACCAACAAGTCTGGCTTTTCAATTCCAGACTTAAGCTTTTTCCTGGGAAGTTAAAATCTTGTTGGGATGGGCCTTACATAATCACCAAAGTATTTTCGCATGGAGCTGTGGAGATAAAAAATCCTTCCTCTTCAGCAACTCCCTTTATCGTCAATGGTCAACGGTTAAAATCGTACATAACTTTAGATGGCCATCTGGTTAACGAAGTCAATCTTGAGGAGCCTTAGCTCCTACCATTCTCCGCCTCAGGTAATATCTTCCTTTAGCTATTTTTGTTTTCAATGAGGACATTGTTTGAACTAGGCATGGGGGAAAGGACCTGAGGCATTTTGTTTATAGCATGCATATACAAAAATGAAAATAGCAAAAAAAAAAAAAAAGTTTTGAGCTTATCTGGCTAAGTCCTGCATTCTTAAGTAAATCAGAATTCTAGGGTAGACTAAATTAATTCTAGAGTCAAACTTTAGAAGCTAAATGAGTTGCTAGCTTTAGACCTTTAGGGTCCTTTGTGGACTAAAAACTTAAGTAGGAGTTAAGTTGCGGACCATTCCTCAAGAGGTTGAGGAAGGAAAGTTAGGGTTTGAGTTAAAAGGTGGGGTAGTACCTGGAGTATTGTACTACCTTTTGGTATACGGGTCCTTGTAACCCAAGCATCCAAATTTCACACACTTGGTCTGGTAATTAACTTAATTTCTTTCTTTCTGAAAAGAGATTTGGTTCTCTTAGTTTTGACTTAGGAAAGGCTTGAAAGCACATTTTGATTGGAAGAGTTCTCGCCGTAGGAGAGGTGGAGTATATACTCACCTTGAGGATGCGATGATCACATATTACCTCCTCGGTGCTTGTCTCTTAGGATATCCATCCTACTGGGGGCATGTAAGCGCATTGCGCGGTTCAGGTATCATGGGCGGTCCTATCTCGAAGTGCCGATTGCCATAGGCCTGAATTCGCTTAAGAAATCCATAGGTGATACTATCTCGAAGTGTCGATTGACAGGAGTTCTTGGGGTCGTTATGGGCGGTGCTATCTCGAAGCATCGAAAGCCAGGTACCCTTCGAGGTATGGTAATGGGGACAATGAATCCGACACAGACCGTGTTGATAGCTGATCTGAGGTTAGACTTAGAAGAATAAAAAAAAAAAAAAAAAATATATATATATATATAAACTTTTTCCTTTAACTCAAATAGCTTAGACCAATGCACAGGCACAGATGCTTTAATCTCAGGGATCAATAAACTTTAGGGTAGAGTCAGAAATCAGGGAAACTTGTGCCCGCAACTCGTCTTTAGCTGACCTAGTCTGTAACTTAGCAACTACTTAGGAACCTTGGGTCTAGAGTCTAAACTTAATATGCTTCTGAAGGAAGACCAAGTGAGTTGACTAGTCTACTTGGAGTGCTAGGTTTCGCTTAATTTTGCTAGGGACTAGCAAAAACTAGGCATGGGGGTATTTGATTAGCCCATAGTTGTGGGCTATTTAAGTATTTAAGTGCCTAGATATTAGGTTAATTCTAACATTTATTTAGCATAAATTAGGATGTAAATAGATTAATTCATATTTCTAATTCAATTATATAATTCATGCATCTTATTCATATTTAAATGCATTTAAAATTAACTTAGAATTGCATTAGTTAACTAATTAGGTACATTGCATGCATTAATTTAGATTAACATAAAAGTTGAGGGTTTGTATATAAATAACCATAATATTTTATCATTATTTTTTTATTCTTCTTCTATGTGCAACGGCTGCATTTCTTCCTCCAGCTGTCGCAGTGAACAACCCAATCAAGGAGGAGCGGATGTGTTGGATCTGGTCGGGTAGCTGATTGCAAAAGAGAGGAGGAGGCAGCCGAGCTCACGAGGCCACCACCCCCAACCCACATTGTGCAGAGTCCATCTCTTCCATTCCACATCGCCGGCCTCAATAGTGGTGACGACCCTCCACCACCGTGGGCGTGTGGTGTGACAGGCCACACTGCCATCCGGAGGTCGTTCGCATTACCGTGAGCACCTCGCCGTGCACCTCCCTCGCCGTCGTCATCAACAACCACCGTCGCAGCTACTGCAATCACCCCTCAGCCAGTTAAGACGTCCGGGAAGTTTCCCGGACATCTGAAGCTTCGACCTCCCCACTCCAGCAATAACCACCCTCGCCCGCTCACTTGAACCGCCAGCCCTCACCCGTTCACTCCACGCCTGCTCGCACGCCCTCCAGCCGCTCACAAGGAGGGCACTGCCAGCAACCTTCCCATGCACAAGGTGGGCACGGCCAACAGCCTTCCCGCGCTTGCAGCGCTTACCCGCACCGCCTGCAGCCTTCGTCCGCACACCTGAAGCGCCAGCGCTCATTCGCACGCTCTCCAGCCTTCGTGCGCACCCGCGCCCACCGCCAACAGTGCGCGCAACCGCCTGCAGCACCCGCGCCTGCGCGCCTTCCTCCTGCAGCCTTCCCACGCCTGCAACACCCGCGCCCACCGCCAATAGTGCGCGCACCCGCCTCCAGCCATCGTGCAGCACCGGCTCCAGCCCTCACACCTGCAGTAGAGTTGCCCTTCTCCAGCGCCACCTCCGCGCGCGTGCAGTCCCGTGTGCACCCGCCTGCAGCCTTCCCGCGCCTGCGCACGCTCACTTCACCTCCAGCAGCTGCAGCACTGTTGGCAGCCACCTTCGCCGGAGCTCCGTCCGGTCGGCTCTGGCCACCGCGCGACACGCTGCCACCACTGCTTCGAAGCCCTCGGTCCAAAGAACTTCCTCCGAGCTTCCCACGTTCGGCCGTCCACTCTTCTTCATGCACGGCCAAGGGGAATAAATCCCCTGTTTTGCTACAGTAACCATGCCATTAATAATTACATTTTCTGCCATTGTCAACTTTTAATGATATTTTATTGATTCTGCATTGCAACAAATATCCTCTAGTTATTAAGAATTGCTATTTCAGCATGATTTCTTGATTCAACCTTAATCTGAAGGCAATTTTAGCTTGATTCTTGTCTAAACTAACTACGAACAAACGTTTTTAACCGGTGCGAATTTAAATACGTCATTGCCTCCCTGTGGATACGACCCGCTCTTCTGCGAGTGGTTATTTCTTTTTAAATATTGATTAGTCAATTTTTCCACCACATAAAACTACAAACAACTTTAAAGCGAACAATCGACTCGTCACCGATCAACACAAGTTGATTTGGACGAGTTCCCGACGCAGAGAGGCGAGAAATTCCCCTCGAAGATGCATAACAACATATCGTCTCCTTGGTGCTTGTCTCTTAGGATATTTAAATATCCTACTGGGGGCATGTAAGCACTCTACTGGTTCAGATACCATGGGCGGCATTATCACGAAATGTCGATCGCCAGGGTTTGAATTCGGCCACGGAATGCCATGGGTGGGATTATCTCGAAATCTCGATAGCCAGGGTTCTGGGGGTTGCCATGGGTGGTTGTTGAGGCGGCTAGATCATGTTTTAATAATTAATGCGTTGTAATATAGACGAACTTTCCGCGAAAACAAATAATGATTTTATAATTCGAAAATCGGAGTATCCGAGGTCGAACACAGGGAGCAATCTAGGTACTTTCAAAACTTGAGAACACAACTTTGTAAATGAAAATAAGTGACTAGTGCAATGAGAGTGTTATAAAAAGAAATTGCTCGAAGAAGACAAAAATGGACGTTTGATACAATATCGGACGTCTTAAAATAAAACTCCTTTTCTTCCTTGATGCTTCTGTTTCTCTCCCTCTATTTCTTTTCTTCCTGCGACCAAGATCTGGCTTTCTCCTTTCTTTTCTTTTCCTTTGCCTTCTTGAGTCTTCGTCTGCCCCTTGTCTTCTTCTTCAGTCTTCCTTGGTTCTGTTCTTCTTTGCCTTGCCCCTCTTCTTCCTTGCCTTTCTTTCAGAGCCTCCTTCCTTCTTTCTTCTATTTCCCCTTGGCGTTTCTTCTTCTCTACCTTGCCTCTCTTGCCTTTCTTTCTTCCTTGGTAGATCTTCTTTCCCTCGTTTCTTCTTCCTTTCTACCTTGCCTTTCTTCCTTGGAAGAACTTCCTTCTTTCTTGCAGCGACTAAGTCCCTACGTCCTGCACACACTACACACAGCAAAACCTATCCCTCTACCCGCGCGTCTCTCTCTCTCTGTGTCAACCACTCTCAGCACGCTATCTCAGAGACGGGTTAACGGGTCGGATCGCGTGCCCATGACCAGGCGCACCGGCGTGAGGGTGGTGCACGAGGTGTGCTCAGGACAAGGTCGGGTTGGGTCACGCCAGATCCGTGAGGCGAAACCACGGACGAGGTGCAGTAAGGTGGGTGAGGGACCTCACCCCAAGTGTGACTGGTGGCGAAGAGAGTATATGACAAAAACAATATAAAGGGTGTCGGTGCGTCATGGCTTACCGATGTGGGCCTAAAGCCCACTGCTGTCCTTCGCGCGCCCGCAGCCGATCGCGCCTTCAATTCCTCAGCTGCAGGCTCTGTTGGCTTCACTTGCTGGGTCAGCTCCCTTTGCACGACCTCCCCGAATTCGCAGCACTTGGAGCCCTGAAGTCTTGAGGCCTGGAGCGAGCGTAGAGCTTCGTCGAGTCATCGTCAATGGCAGCCAGAGCGTGGAATCTGTCAGACACGAAAATGGCCTCATGGCCTAATCAGATCGCCGGGGAACCTTCGCCGTATCACAGCGAAGGTGATAAGCTATGTGGCAGGCCGCGGGGCGGCCTAGGCATGAGTGCCTAGGTCGCTCTGTGGTCGGACGGGTGGGTGTGTTCGGGGGGTTGCTGTGGTGGTGTGGCGAGGCTGTGGATGAGTGGAGGGTGCTTAGTGAGATGAGGCGGAGGTTATGTGATGGTCGGCGAGACGTGTGGGGTTACGGAGCGATGGGAGCGTCTCGCCAGAGGGTGGCCGGAGATGAGGAAGGTGGCAGTGGACAGGAACGGTGGAGGGTTGATTGAGTGAAATAAAGTGAGGAAATGAAAGAGGGGAAGATGGGGGACTTATCTGGACTGTTGGGAGAGAACGGGGGCAGCGAAGTCAGACGGCTCGTAGTTGCCGTCGTCGGAGAAGATAACCTTGCGGGAGATAATGGCGATGAGGAGGTCGGGGAAATGTGCGGTTGGTGCTGCGCGACGCGGGAAGATGAGGCGAAGTGGACTCTACTGCTGGTATGGCAGCAGAGCGACGAGAAGGAGGAGTGGTAGTTGCCGGAGCTTGCGGGTTCCTTGGCCAGAGAGAGGAGAGAAGAAATTTGGAGGATTCTACGGCCAAGACAAGTCTGAGATCTCGCAGAGGGTCGGAGGTCTTTTTATAGGTGCTGGCCGAGCTTTCTGGTGCGTGGAGGGCAGGCTTTTGGCCACCGTTGTCTCTCCGGAGAAGGAAGGTGGTTGAGATCCAAATCTCTCATGCGTTCGCACAAGAGTTTGGAAAGGAATCAGAGATCAAGATCGGGCTTAGATGGAAGGGGATTCCTCATAGAATCTCCCTTCCAATTCTGGGAGATCTCTGAGGGATTTGAGCGTATCCCCCCTGTCAACCTCGCCGGAGAAGATTCTTCCCCAATAATGGTGGAAGGACTTGATCGTAAGGTTGGAGAGAAAGATAGGGGGGTTATTGTGATGGTTTTCAAAAGATAGGAACCAAATTGTGATTGGGTGTACTAAATTGCAAAGTAGGTCAAGATGACATTTCCTTAGGTCCAAATTTTGGTACAAATCTAATTTGGACCTAAGAAATCCAATGGTGAAGTTGGATTTTAGGTTTGACCACGTTTGACTGGACATTTTGCGTAAAAACCTAAATTAGGTCAATTGATGAGATAGGACCCTAATCTAGGTCAAACTAGGTTCCAAAGGCCAATTTGAATGTTCTATACCCTAGGGAATATTTTTCCATGATTTTTAAAGGATTTACTTGATTTTTATCCTGATCGGAACCTTGTTGAATTAAGCGGGTCTATTTTAGGGTTACCAAATGTCATTTAATTCCTAGATTGCACACGAACCCATTTCTGATTGATTCAACCCACTTTTTATCTCTTTTGAACCATTTGAATTATTCTCTGTCTCTGAGAAATTCCATTTATGTACTGCAATGGTAAAATTACAGTTTTAACCTTTATTTCATGTTTTCTTCTCAGAACACTTATTCCTCCACTTAAGCCCTCTTCTAAGTCATGTAGGAGCTTTTATTCTCTTTATTAGGTCAAAATGAGCTAGTTATGACTCATGATGAGGCTCTCATCATACCCCCATGCCTAGCTTTTGTTAGTCCCTTAGCAAAATTTCAAGGTTTTAACTTCCATTCTAGACCCTGAGTGTCTGTCAACAATTATGATAAGTGCTTTTCTTTTTCTTTTGTGATTAGGTCAGAACGCCAACAATAGGCCTAGAGGTACTCAAGTACCAACCAAAATCCGGACCTGACCCGCTTTAGCCTCAGTCTTCCGCAAAGGTTTTTAAGGCCCACAGAAACTAACCTAGGGTTTGTTGGACTTCGTGGTTAAAGCACCTGTGCTTGAGACATTTTTATCCTAGGTTTAGTTTGCAGTGCATTTTTGTAAGAGAGAGATAGAAGATTTATTTGTTTGGAGAGCTTTTCTCTCTCTTTTCCTTTTATTTCTAGCTTCGGATTAGCTTCTCAACACGGTCTGTATCGGATTCCTCGTCCCCATCATCAATCCTCAAGGGTCCCTGGCTATTAAGATTTCGAGATAATCCCGCCCATGGCAACCCCACAACCTTGGCTTTCGAGATTTTGAGATAATCCCTCCCATGGCGTTCCGTGGCCGAATTCTGACCCTGGCGATCGACATTTCGTGATAATGTTGCCCATGATATCTGAACCAGCAGAGTGCTTACATGCCCCCAGTAGGATATTTAAATATCCTAAGAGACAAGCACCGAGGAGATGATATGTTGTTATGCATCTTTGAGGGGAATTTCCCACCTCTCTGTGCTGGGAACTCGTCCAAATCAACTTGTGTTGATTGGCCGCTCCTAATCTAGGTGACTTTTGTAGAACATTAAATGCTTTTTGCGTGATTTGGATGTTTATGCGCATTGGACCAGATTGTGTATGAATTTGGGGTGCTTAGGTTACCGAATCCTGCAAACTGGAGGTCAGTTAGAGAGGCCGAATACTTCCTAAGCCTTAGACCTAATACTTAAGCTTCGCATTTTCCCCAGCCTCTTGAGGATTATCCATATTTTAGTGGATATGTGAATTTTTAAGCTAAAGAATCTAGCTCAAGAGGCCTAAGACCAGCGTTCCCGCTAATCTCTTGTTATGTCTCCTTAGCACTTTTCTTTTCTTGATCTGGTCTAGAACTTCAGTTAATTCCTTAATCTTTTACTAATGACTATTTCTTTTTCTTTTTCATTTTGTGCTCCTTTTTTTGGCATTTTACTGTTTTCCTCCTCTCATTTTGTATTACCTTGAATTGTTTCTCTCCTCCTTCAAGTCTTTTTTTTTTTAATTGAAACCCTTTCTTGATATGAATTTTCCTGACGTTTTGCACTTTCATAGCCTGCTTCGCGTGTTAGAAATCAGGGTTACAAGTAACCTATCGTCGTAGTTGCAAAATATGTTGATCAGATAAAATTTATACCGAAACTCCAAAGGAGTCCCGGGTTGAACACAGGGAGGCGACATTTACTTTAATTGAAAACCACGCTTCGATTTTATTTGTTTTTGGTCATTTTTATCTTTTCTAATTTTTTTGGTTTTTAGTAGGAAAGAGATCAGGTTGATGAGTTCTAGCTAATCTACTTGCAAGAATATATATATGAGAGAGAAAGAGAGAGAGAGAGAAACAAACATCTATTTATCAAGAATTGTTTGTTACAACTATGAAAGCAGAAAAAATCTACACTATGAAAGCATAAAAAGATAGAATGAGGTGAGAGAAATCCCCCTCGACGGTTGCTCGGAGGACGACTCGCTCTGACATCGCCTGGAGGAAGGTGGTGAGGAGCGAGATGAAGGAGGACGGAGTCGGATGACAGAGGATGGGGCAGGACGACGTCACGGCGAGGATCTTCTTCCCGAAGGGTGGTGAGAGGACGGCCACGGGATGCTCCACGAAAGGGGGTGAGAGGACGAAAAACTATTTGGTTTTACTCTGGAGGAGCATCCCGGGCTTGGGACAAGCTCTCTCTAGAGCCTTGGAGGTGGTGAGAGGAAGAAAGGAAGAGATGCTTTGGAATGGTGGTGGGTAGGTCCTTTTATAGTGGAGGAGGAAGAACAAATTTGGTTCTGGGTCATTACTAACGTCCATAAACGTCGTTGCAGCTGTCGCTGAAGATCCGCCCTTCAAATCCACTTGCTGGCGTGCGCTGACCATTAGTGACAGCTGCAAGCATCACTAAAGGTGCGTCGCTGAAGATCCACGGCCGCCCCGCTGGCACCTGCCCCGCTGGCACGCTCCGCTGGCACGCATCATGTGCCTTGTGCTCCCCGCACCTCGTGCACGCGTGTGCGGCGACAGCTGTGCACGTGTCTGTTGCTGCGAGTGGCTGCGGCTGAGTGCGCGTGCTACTACTGTTGGCTGATGCTGGGCGGCCTGGATGGTGCCACGTGGCACCATCTAGGCCGTCCATTCTTCTTTCTTTTGTAAAGGGTGCCCCGGTGCTTTGATCGGGATGATTCCTGCATTGTTGGACTGCGATCGTTGCTCTGGATCCATCCGTACGGTTGGATTTTCCATCCGAAACCCGTATGGATGTCGCATTTCCCCCTTGGCCGTTGATCTTCCTCGGGCTTCATGTGATGCTACAGGACTCCGATCTGGACGATTTCAGAGGCATTAGACTCCGATCGTCGTATTAATCAGATCCGTATGGTCTGATCGTCCATCCAAGGCCATGAAATAAATCCTCTTCTCTCCTGACCATAAAAAGAACCTAATTAACACAAAATATATACAACTACTCTAAATGCACAATGATGCATGTTATGCAATATTTATAACATGAAATGCAAATCTAAGCCTTGGAACATGCATGAATAAGCATTTTAACCTAGATAGATGTGTCTATATCATACCCCCATGCCTATCTTTTGCTAGTCCCTAGCAAAATTAAAATACATGCTATGTATAAAATCAAAATTAGGATTAGATCGCTTTGGCCTAAGTCGTTTACTAACAATAGAAAATTTCAACTAAGGTTCTAAACTACGAAGACTAAACAGTACCCAGGTGTCTGCCAGAATGCAGACTGCCCAAGTCCTCGCCTTATTTGAAAAGGGAAGATACATTTTTTTATTTTTTCTTTTTTTCTAATTCTTTTGTACTTTTGGAGTTTGAGAGTTCCAGGATAACTTTTTACGGATACCCGACCCACCCAAGAGTCGAAAAGGACTCTAAGCACTAAGCATCTTTGTGAAAAAGTGATAGACTCACAAAACGACCGTTAAAATAGACTTTGGGTTTCTACGACCCTAGGTGACCTTGCCTAAAGGTTTATCTTTATGATCGGTTGCTTTCTCCCTACTTCTTTTATTTATGGGGTCAACACAAAGGCGAACCCAGTGTATATCTCCCCGGTTTATTCTACTTCGCCGCTTCTTCGCTACGTGTTTTGGGAATTATTGTGCATTTTTATGAGCTGGGCTCTAGACAACCGGCCAATGAGCTGTTACCCACGACCACTTGCCAGCCATACTCGTGCGGTGAAGTGTGGCTTTGTTATTTTCTTTTTTTATTTTCTCCTTTTTCTATTTTTTTCTTTTTGGGTGTTTCTTTTTTTCTTTTTCTTTTCTTCTTCTTCTTTTTTTTTTTTAAGTAGGTGGCTTCCTGATCTAAGATTTACCTAAAGGCAGTACAACGAAAATGGTCTTGTGGCTGGGCTCTGGACAAGCGGCAGATGAGCTGTTACCACCGACAACTTGCCAGCCATACCACCCAAGTCGGTCCATTAGCTACCCAATTTCTGTAAAAACCGTCGGAAAGTGAGTCAGTGCGAATAGTGTGTAGATGCTTAGCTTTAAAATCCTCCCAAATTAGAGGGTGGGTTGATAAGTCGTATACTTATCATCCCAATTTATTTACCAACTTAAAATGAATTTTAATTGGAGAGGACTCGAGACTAAGTCCACATTCGAGTGGACACCTGGGCTAATTAAGCCCGAAGACCTGAAGAGTCTAAGTGTTTAGGTCCTCTTGTATCATTTCCTAAAGTTAATAACTTCTAAATGCCTAAGTTCTCTTTTCCTAATTTCTTTCTTTTTTTTTTATTTTATAAGAAACTAAAAGAAATTCTACGGAGTTAACATAATGATTTCAGGAGTTGATTATCTACCCCCCCATGCCTAAATGATGCAATGTCCTCATTGTAAAAATAGACATGAAAAGGGTAGAGTAAACAGAACATCACCAGAGTGTCGTGAAAATCTGATCAGCTCCGTAGAGAAAAGGGTGTATACACACGTGTTAAGTTTAATACCTTCAGCTAGGCATAGCATGCATACAAAGAAGAGATTGAGAATTCACAAGTGTGGTTCAGAATCAAAATCAAAATATTGATCCTGAAACCCGCTAGCAGAAGATGTCCACAGACGTGGACGAGATTATGGTGTAGACCCATGCCCCAGGGTCGAGTGGTTCTCAGGTTTTGGATGAAAATTACCCTGAACCGAAGGTTGTTGTGTTTGTGGGGCCGGGCCTGCAGTTTAGTGGTGTGCAACCCAAGACCAAAGTGTCGGACAACGGGTAAAGATGGTTCAATAGGTGCGGTTGTCCACTTAACATCTAGCTCAGAAAAATAATCAGTTATTTCGAGCTTGGTTTGCACGTGAAAGATATCGTAAGGGTCCTAGTAGAAAGTAGGTGGTTTTAGGTTAATAGGTACCCTTAGATCCAAAATCAAACTTCCCTCAGAATTAGCCTCCTAAATCTTTATTTCAACAATTCTATCCTCCAACATCAAGGGCTTAGGCTTTGGGACCTCTAGCATATTATTCACCCCATATGATTCTCCCAAGTCCAGAAATCGTGGTTGAATCAAGATTGACTTGGGCACAAAGATCTCAGAAGTCATCTCTTCAGGGTGCAGATGAGGATTGGGGTCACTGATTGAATCATCAAGATTCGGATCCTCCAAGTTAACCCCAACTAAATCCAAATCTTCAATAATTGGGCTATCAACTGGTTTGTCAGATTCCTCAAGCCTATTTGTCTCACTAAAATCCTCTTCCTTAAGTTCAAGTGAGACTTCACCAAAAGATTCTTCACCCTCAAAGTCAAAGAATTGATGATCCTCATTTATATATGTCTCAAAATCATATGTCATTTCATGGTCCGTGAAGACATATTTTTCCTCGCTCCCTGGCTCGGGGATCTCTGGTGAATCAATCGGTTCATCCTCAAATGGTTGCTCTAGCCCATCCTGGTCATCCCCAGTCTTAGAAAATGTATCCCCCCCGATAGGTGCCTGAGCGGGTTTAAACATTGGCTCTCCTGAAGGGGGTTCATCTTGAGAATCATCCCAAGATTTGACTAGTGCAACCACAAATTTCATCTTCAACCTCGATAATTTCCCAAGAAGGAACTCACCCAAGTCCCTATCCCTAACACTTTGGAGCAAATCCAATAGAGAACTATTAAGTTCATCAATCATTTTGATCATAGGCTCCAGTGCTTCAGTGCATGGTGTTGGCTGAGCTGCTAAAGATTGTATAATGTTCCTCAAATTAGCCAACACCCTATCCTGGATCTGGTTCACCTGAACTGACTAGTTCGATTCAGGTTTGGGTGGGTTTAGGTTAAATCTAGGGGAGTCAAGATGTCGAGGTTCTCGGGTTCCTCCTTGGTAGTAGGTCATCATGGATTGTTCAAAGAATGGTGGCGACCTATATTCAGTGGAATACTGGGGAGGGTAGGTGTTATAATCATGATATCCTTCCTGATTGTAGATCGAGTTGGTTTGGTCATCAAAGGATGGGGATCCGTAATCATTATAGCTCTGGGAAGGATAATAATCATAGTCTTGTCGTCCAGGGTTAGGCCCTGGACCCTGAGGTCCGGATTCATATCCCCAATGAAAGTCATCCCAGCTAGTGGATGGGTAATTACAAGTCAAGTCGGGATAGTAATCATCTTGGGGATAAGTGGTGGTAGGAGGATAGGATGTGAAATGTGTGTAGGATGTGGAAGTGTACATGGTGAAGTAAGGAGGGAAATCAGAAGAGAAAGGAGCCCTGCAATACAAAAATACAAGCCTGTCCTTAGTTTGGGTAGCCTAAAGGTCTATAGACTCTCAGAATCCATCCTAAGATTATAGACGATTTACTTTACTTATGTCCAGGCAATCCAACCAGTTATAAGGAGGGACTGGGGAGAAGGTTCTTCCTTTGGCTTGCACCTCCGGTTCCTAGTGTACCCCCCAGTCGTGGTCGTTTGACGCTACTCCCCTAGCTAGACATCAGATTGACTAGTATAAGTAGGTTAATTGTGAACAATCTCAATCTGGATCCCGACGAGCGAACCAGTCCTTAGGGCCAACGTCTAACCAATTTTAGTTAGGCTTGGGAAAGTTGTGCTTCAGGAATGTGATGGGCCCTTTAGATGGGTTGTGCCCTTAATGATCAGTTAAAATGTGTGTGTGTGCACAACCAGGGTTTGCAAACAAGGTTATTTAATGATGTGTCTTTTAGAGTTCAACCTTGTTTAGTAGCTTTTAGGGTTTAATCTTAGGTATATTCAATCAAGTTTAGGAAAACACTCTAAGTTTTGCAAGCACTGGTGATGATATATTCCTGTAGAAATCAAAGAAAAAAATGTGGAGTGCCTGGTTCAGCCCTAAGAATCAACCCTAAGTGGCAAGCTACTTGATGAATTGCTTTTATCTTAAGTGGTGCGGCCCAAACAGTTCAATCAATTAGCCTATTGCACCACTTAGTTAAGGCACACAGAAATTTGGTTAACCTAATATGATTTCTACTCTTTTATGTGTTGAATTTGTGTACTGGGTCCACAGGTTGGAAGCCCGATTGAGTAGATGAAAAATCAAGTCCGATTATGTGCCTCAAATGTGGGTGTATAGAGTGTGTAAATTGATTTGTTCCACAGAAATATCTTTTTATTTTTATTTTTATAAGATGTGGGTGAGATGGGTGAAGGTGGAAAACAAGACAAACAATTCTATCCTAGGGTTTATGCAAACACCTAAGTAGATTAGGTCTTGGTTATGTGATGAGAGCCTCATCAGGAGCCATAACTAGCTCATTTTGACCTAATAAAGAAGATAAAAGCTCCTACATAGCCTAGAAGAAGGCTTAACTGAAGGAACAAGTGCTCTGAGAAGAAAACATGAAATAAAGGTTAAAACTGCAATTTTACCATTGCAGTACATAAACGGGATTTCTCAGAAGCAAAACATAGGTCAAATGGTCCAAAGTGGGTTGAATTAATCAGAAATGGGTTTATGTGCAATCTAAGAATTAAATGACACTTGGTAACCCTAAAACAGACCCGCTTAAATTAACAAGGTTCCGGTCAGAATAAAAATTAAGCAAACCCTCTAAAAATCATAGAAAAACATCCTCTGGGGTTTAGAACACTTAATTTGGCCTTTGGAACCTAGTTTGACCTAGATTAGGGTCTTAGCTCTTCAATTAACCTAATTTGGGTTTTTACGCAAAATGTCCAGTCAAACGAGGTCAAACCTAAAATCCAACTTCACCATTGGATTCTTTAGGGCCAAATTAGGTTTGTACCAAAATTTGGACCTAAGGGGAGGTCTTCTTGACCTACTTTGCAAGTTAGTACACCCAAATCACAAAGAGGTCCCTATCTTTTGAATATCCTTGCAGAGAGCCCCCTAGGTTCCTCGCCTTCTTTGCAAACCGGTCCTGCCGCCATTGCTAGGGCAGAACCGAGCTCCGACGAAGTTTCGAGAGAGATGGCTCTCTAATTCCTTAGAGATTCTCTCCCAGAAATGGAAGGGAGATTCTCTGAGGAATTCCCTTCCTTTTAAAGCCAATCAAATTCGCTGGCGTGAACCCAATCTCTCGTGCAAACGCACGAGAGATGTGGGTATCTTTCTTCCTTCCAACTCCGGCGAACCGGCTGACCTAATTGCGCGTCTTTCACGCACTGATAGGAGCGGCCAGCACCTATAAAACACCCCTCGGACCCGGCCACTCATCTTAAGCTTGATTTTGACGGAGATCCCCTCCAAATTTCTTCTCTCCCATCTCCGGCCAAACGACCCACAAGCTCCGGCGACCGCTTTCCCTCCTTCTCGTCACTCTGCTGCCATACCAGCAGCAGAGTCCTCTCCGCCTCTTCCTCCCGCGGCGCGCTGTACCCTGCGCGCAAGCTCCTGACCTCATCTTCGTCGCCGCTTCCTCCCCCAGGGTCTTTCTTCCCCGACGACGGCAGTCACGAGCCGTCCTCTCCGCCGCCTCCCTTCACTCCGGACAACCCCAGATACGTTCTCCATCCTCTCCTCTCTCTTTTCCCCCTGTTATCTCCCTTGATCGACCCTCGACAGACGCTAACCACCTCCATCGTCTTCGCTTCCGACCGCACTCCGGCGAGCCGCCCACACTACTCCAGCCCTCCACACGGCTCGCCAACCACCTCGAAAGCTCCGCCTCACCTCCAGGAACACACTCCACCCTCCCACTGCCACTCCAGCCCTCCACAACCACCCCCCGACCAACCCACCATCTCCGGCCACAGGTTGACCTAGGCACGCACGCCTAGTCCGACCTGCAGCCTGCAGCACTGCCCACCGCCTTCGCCGTGCCACGGCGAAGGTCTCTATCTATTCTGATTTGGCCGAGAGGCGCGTTTTGTGTACGACAGGATTCGAGCTGCTGCCGCCATGGACGACCTCTGATGAAGCTCCCGCGAAGCTCCAGGCACCCGGTCTTCTAGACTACAGGTGCTGCATACTAACGCAAGTGTCGCGAGGTGAACGAATCCAGCCGAGGAGCGCTAGCAGAGCCAGCAGCTGCGGGGCAATCGCACGACGAGGTTTCTGCAGGCGCGCGTGAAGGCGAGACCAGATAGTCCCACATCGTGGGATTGCAACCGTCAGGTACCGTATAAGTTGTTTTTACGCTTTACTCTTATCGCCTCAGTAAGCACAGGGGTGAGGTCCCTCACTGACCCCACCCGCCTCGTCCGCGGCCTGAGCACGCGGACCTGGCGGATCCGACCCGACCTAGACCTACGCACTCCTCGCGCATCACACACCTGCAGGTGCGCCTGGTCCCGGGTACGATCCGACCCGATTGAGACTGTGGCTCTGGTAGAGCGGTTAGAGTGAATTGCTTGAGAGAGAGACACATGCGGGTAGAGGGAGAAGGGTTAGGTTTTGCTCCTGTGCAGGCAGGCTGATTGCAGGAGAAGGACTTGGCCGCTGCAGAAGAAGGAGAAGCAAGACAAAGAAGAAGAAGAAGGCAACGAAGAAAGGAGAAGCAAGACAGAAGAAGAAGAAAGAAAGAAGTCTTCGCAGAGAAGAAGAAGAAGGACAAGGGAAGATTGCAAAGAGATCCGAAAGGCAAAGCAGAAGAAGGAAAAGAGAAAGAAAGATCACATTTAAGACGTCTGATACATACATCAGACGTCTAATTCTATTTTTTTTACATCTTTCTTAAAAACTCTTTGAATCAATTATATTTGCATTTAACAGTTGTATTCTTGGGTTTTACAAAGTACTGAGTTTGCTCCCTGTGTTCGACCTCGGATACTCTAGTTGTTCGAGTAATAAAATTATTTATATTTGTTTAAACGTTTTGTCGGTTCTACTGCAACGTAATACGCCTTTAAATCCGCACAGAAACGTTGACAACATTTTGGCGCCGTTGCCGGGGACTATTTAATATCTGACTTAACTTCTCTTTTGTTGTGTTCAATCAGGGAAAGCAAAACAAAAAGGAAAGAATAGCAACTGCACAACAGACTGGAGCAGGTAATCTCCATAAGCCCTCTCCCTTAACCCTCTCACAATCTAAAAAAAAAAAAGAAAAAAAAAGGGGGAGAAGTCAACTTAGGGCTACCTGTCTTATATTTAGTAACTCATCAAGTTGCCTGATTTTCATTTCAACATATTTTTGTCTGTCATCCAACTAAGGCAACTAGGGCTAAAACTTTCTTGATTGAGCCCTAGGTGCTAAATTCTAAGGCAACTAAATTGGACCCATTAGAGCCAAGTTAGGATTGCAAAGCTAGGGTTTTTAGAGACACATCTTCTCTAAAACAAAGAAACAAACTTTCCAAAAAGAAGTGTGTCTAAACCGTGTTTGAAAATATTTATACAAGAGGAACCCTAAGCAAATCAGGCTGATAATCCATTTGAATCATAAAAGGAAGGACCTAAAAGTTCTCAAAGGAACAAGAGGTGAAGTTGATCCGTCGAGTCAACCAACCTTAATATTAGGTCACTTTTTGCACTCAAAATACTTAAAAGTTCAAGTGGAACATTAAGCACCTTGATCTTAAAATAAAAAAAAGGTAGACTTAAGAGGTCAAGATCCCCATTCTGGTCTACCTGGAACCGCAGTGACAAGAGAGGTCGGGTGGGGGAAACCCTGTAACCCGTGGGGACGCTCTACCGTGTAGGGGTCTTTGCGGGACTCTCCCTCTCTGGCTGCCCAGGTATTTCTCAGGTGGACGATCTTCTGATCCAGGGGTCCATCTGCCCCGAACCTCTATAGTCACCCAACAATTCTTGGGTGTCTTGATTGGGTCCAGCACCTTCTAATCTCATCACATCTTCCGGTGCATGTTTGGTAGGAGGTCCTTAAGACCACCTTTAAGACCTCCTCTAGAAATTCATTCTCGCCGAGGCCAAGCCTCGACGCCCTTGTTTGTGCAGCAACCCCACCACATAAATCTTTCATCTGATTCAGACCCTGATTCTCCTTCTTCTCCCATCATGGCACAACCCATTGAAGAGGAGAATAACCTTGAACACCAACTTCAACGCTTGAACGATCTCTTTCAGAACTTTGTAAACCCACCACAGCGACCTATGATGCGAGATCACTATAATCCCGCTGCGGTGGCAATTGAACCCCGAGTACGAATCCCAATTGGAGGACCCGATTCTGATCTAAAGCCCAATATGATTCATGCCATACCAAAGTTCCATGGGCTTAACTCTGAGGATCCATTCCAACACATTAAACAACTCAAGCATCTGGCCCAGACCTTCGGGTCAGATGTACAAAACCGGGATATCCTACTCATGAAAATGTTTTCGTTCTCCCTCTTGGACAAGGCCGCGCACTGGTATCAGACTCAGACCCGCCCGATCAACACTTGGGAGGAATTACAGTCCGAATTTTTGAAAAAATTCTTCCCTGTTGGCCGGACGAATGCCTTGCGCCACCAGATCACTCATTTCACTCAACAACAGGGAGAACCTCTTCACGAAGCTTGGGATCGATTCCTAGATCTCATGCAAAAGTGTCCCCATCACGGAGTTCCTAAGTGGGAACAAGTCCAGTCTTTTTACCAGGGACTCCGTGAGGATATTCGTCTAATCGTCAATGCAACATGTGGAGGAAACATCATGGGCCAACACGAGGACACGGTGTGGGAGATTCTCGAAAACATGTGCGAGAACTCCATAAACAATGACTCCTTGGGCTTATTCGACAGGACGAATGCCTGCGCATCGACGAATCTAAGAGGGACACATGAGACGCAGGACCTGTCCACTTCTGTTGACCTGGAATTGATGGCCAGTCGGTTGGACAAGGTCTCTATCATAGAAAAGAAGGTGGACGAGCTAACTCGACATTTGCAGCAAGCCACCTCTGCACAAAACTCTTTTGCACGACCTCCTCTGGCAAGGGAAACAGTGTAAAACATCTATCACCAACCTGCCAAGGGGATGGGCCCCTATCCACCCCCGTCTACCTCCCAGACCGGAGTGACCTCCGATCCCGTCTACTCGAGTTGGGGGAACTCTGAACCCTCGTATTCTGACTTTCCTGAGGTTTCTCAGAACTGCGAGGACCTCAACGCCATCCAGAATGACCCATACTCCAATACCTACAACCCTGGATGGCGAAATCATCCTAACTTTCAGTGGGCAGGAAACTCTCAAAAACCACCATATCAACCCCGCCCACAAGCTCCTCGTCCATATCAGCCGCCTCAGCCTCGGCCCAATCCCACCTACCAATCTGGGCAAAATCAGGATCAACTGACTCTTATCCTTCAAACGCTGGCTGACATTCAAAAAACGAATGCGGCAATGCAAAAACAGCACAAGGACGAGATCACAGAGGTTCGCAACCAACTGGCCCAGATGGCAAATTCTCGCCAACCTGGCACCCTTCCTTCGCAACCTCTGCCCAACCCAAATAATGTGCCGACCCAGAGGCGCATTATGAATCCAAATCCAGGCCATGCACATTTGATTTATCAGGCCCCTGCTACTCCATCACCAGACAGGATGGAGGCTTCTACATCTTATGCAGAATTTCAGCAGCAGCCACCTCTCCTACCTAACCCAAACCAAAGTCAGGCTGGATTAAACTTTGTAACAACACGTAGTGGTAAAACAACACAAGACCCACATTATCTGAACCACTCCAAGCCTGATAATCGCCAAGACCCTAGGGTAGTCATCCAAGATACTACTGTCCCAGATCAAGAACCTGGACCTATCCTAGAGGAACCAGCTAGGATCCCATTTCCTGAGGCCTTGACCAAAGGAAAAAGGACAACCAAACCTGTGGCTCCTGAGGAGGATCTGGTCAAGCTCTTTGAACAGGTCCAGATAAACATCCCGTTGATGGATGCAATCCGCCACATACCGACTTATGCAGGATTCTTGAAAGACATATGTACACCTAAACGTAAGCCGCGAACCAAGGATGGGAATCCGATCGTACTGTCGGAGCAAGCCAGCTCTGTCATCCTGAGCAAACTCCCACCCAAGGCTAAAGACCCAGGAACCCCCTTGATTTCTTGTAAAATTGGTGAAACCCAACTTGATAGAGCCCTACTAGACCTAGGTGCCTCCATAAATCTAATACCTACATCCCTCCTTGACCACCTTGAAGAATCTGAACTTAAACCCACTGAGGTGACATTGCAGTTAGCCGATCGATCCATCAAGTCACCCAAAGGAATACTCGAGGATGTCATTGTTAGGGTACGAGATTTTTATTTCCCAATGGACTTCATAGTACTGGACATGGATGCACCTAAGAACCCAAGGGACACACCAATCATATTAGGGAGACCCTTTCTGGCCACTGCTAGGGCCAATATAAACTGCGAAGAGGGCCAGATAGAATTAAAATTTGGGAATCAAAATTTGAAGATCGACATTTTCAAAGCCCAACAAGGGATTAATTGCGGGGTTATAGAGGAAATTTGTGATGTCAAAGCCGTGGTTGATGAACTGCACATAGAGGACAACCTGATTATTCCTGATCAACCACTAGAAAATCAAAAACCGCTAACAGAGGAGTGCGAACACAATCTAGACACACCTATGACTCCTACCATTGCTCCCGATACAAACCCTGAACCACCCACTGCTGCTGACAATCCTGTCATGGAACTCAAGCCCCTTCCTGAACATCTAAAATATGTCTTTTTGGATTCAAATCAAACGTTTCCTGTGATTATCAATTCTCGACTCACACCTGACCAGGAACTCCGTTTGATTTCTGTTCTCCAGCAACATCGTAGAGCCATTGGATGGACTCTAGATGATTTGACTGGTATAAGCCCTTCATACTGCACGCATCGAATCTACACAGAAGAAGGCTCACGACCTTCAAGAGAAATGCAAAGGCGCCTAAACCCTAACCTACAGGAGGTCGTGAAAAAGGAGATCATTAAGTGGTTAGATGCAGGGATCATCTACCCGATCTCCGACAGTCGTTGGGTGAGCCCAACACAAGTGGTACCTAAGAAGGCAGGACTTACCATCATCACGACTGAAACCGGGGAAGTCATTCCTACCCGAATAGCTAATTCGTGGAGAGTCTGCATTGATTACAGAAGACTAAATTCCTCCACGAAGAAGGATCATTTCCCACTACCTTTATTGATCAGATCCTCGAGAAACTAGCGGGAAATAGATTCTTCTGCTTTCTTGACGGGTACTCCGGTTACAATCAGGTGGCAATCCATCCAGAGGACCAAGAAAAGGCCACATTCACCTGCCCCTTCGGGACGTACGCGTTTCGAAGGATGCCGTTCGGTCTCTGCAATGCACCTGCAACTTTTCAGCGGTGCATGCTTGCCATATTCTCAGATATGGTAGGTGACTATCTGGAAGTCTTCATGGATGACTTTTCAATTTTTGGACAATCATTTGACGATTGCCTCCAACACTTGGTCCATATACTCAGGCGGTGCATCGAGGTGAATTTGGTTCTTTCCTGGGAAAAGAGCCATTTCATGGTGCCTGAGGGAATTGTCCTGGGACATTTAATCTCAGAGAAAGGCATCCAAGTGGATCGAGCTAAGGTTAACCTGATTTCCAAGCTCCCTATGCCTAGCTCGATTAAGGACATCCGATCTTTTTTGGGGCACGTCGGTTTCTACCGTCGATTCATCCCTGATTTCTCCAAAATCGTGCGCCCCCTGACCAATCTGCTTTCCAAGGATGTGCCTTTCGGAATTTCCAAGGAATGCACTCAAGCATTTGAGATCTTACGTGACCGAGTCACCCAAGCCCCAATCCTACAGTCCCCTGATTGGTCTCAACCCTTTGAGATCATGTGCGATGCATCTGACTTCGCTGTAGGAGCGGTTTTGGGGCAGAAAATTGACGGGAAACCTGTGGTCATTTACTACGCCAGCAAAACACTGGATGAGGCTCAGCGTAACTATACGGTTACTGAGAAAGAGCTGCTGGCCGTAGTATTTGCCCTGGAAAAATTCAGATCATACCTTCTGGGTTCCCGTGTTATCATATACTCGGATCACACAGCTGTGAGGCATCTCCTAGCCAAGAAGGACGCGAAACCTCGATTAATCCGCTGGATCTTGCTGTTGCAAGAATTTGACATCGAGATTCGCGACAAGGCGGGAAAGCACAATGTGGTAGCTGATCATTTATCCCGCCTTCCTCCTGAAATTATTGATCCGTCCGGACCTATTACAGAACATTTTCCTGATGAGCACCTCCTGACTATCAGTACAAGTCTTCCATGGTTCGCCGATATTGTTAATTACCTGGCATCACATCAGATTCCGCCCGATTGGTCGAAGGCCAAAAAGGACAAATTGCGTTCCGATGCCAAGTATTACCTATGGGAAGACCCGTATCTCTTCCGCATTGGTGCTGATCAGATAATCCGACGATGCGTCATGGAAGTGGAAATCAAAGACATACTCTCATTTTGCCATGACCAGGCATGCGGTGGACATTTTTTGGGACATAAAACCGCATCGAAAGTCCTCCAGTGTGGTTTCTACTGGTCCACAATTTTCAAAGATGCATACAATCACTGTAAGGCATGTTCCCGTTGCCAGACTCTAGGCAACATGAGCCATAGAGACATGATGCCTCTACAGCCGATCTTGGTATGCGAAATTTTTGATATTTGGGGGATTGATTTCATGGGACCCTTTCCTACCTCGGATGGCTTCGAATACATTTTACTCGCAGTTGATTATGTTTCCAAGTGGATAGAAGCCATTCCGACCCGAACCAACAATCATAAAGTCGTTATAAAATTCCTTCATCAAAACATTTTCTCAAGGTTCGGGATTCCGCGTGCTATAATTTCCGACGGAGGGACCCATTTTACAAACGCTCAGTTCAGGTCACTGATGATCAAATACGGGGTGTCACACCGAATCTCTACTCCTTACCACCCCCAAACTAATGGTCTAGCTGAGCTATCTAACCGAGAGATCAAGAAGATCCTTCAGGTTACTGTTCGACCTGATAGAAAAGATTGGTCTTCTCGGCTTCCGGAAGCATTGTGGGCCTATAGGACCGCCCACAAAACCCAATTAGGAATGTCTCCCTTCAGACTAGTGTACGGGAAGGCATGTCACCTCCCCGTCGAATTGGAGCATAAAGCCTATTGGGCAGTACGGACCTGTAATCTCGACCTTTCTAAGGCTGGAACCCACAAAAGATTTCAAATGAGCGAGATCGATGAATTACGCCACGACGCATATGAGAACTCGCGAATTTACAAAGAACGGGTTAAAGCTTTTCACGACAAACACATTTCTAGAAAGGTCTTTCATCCTGGTCAAAAAGTTTTACTCTTTGATGCTCGACTCAAACTATTCCCAGGAAAGCTAAGATCCAAGTGGGTCGGACCCTACCTAGTCCGCCAAATCTTCGGAAATGGAGCTATTGAAATCAGCCCACTCAGCCATGATTCTGAACCATTTGTCGTGAACGGGCAGAGACTCAAGCCATTCATTGACATGACCGATATAGATTTGACTGAGTCATCCTTTACCCTCCTTTCCTCTTGAGCTCATTACGCCCAGCCGATGGCGTAAAACTCAGCGCTTAGTGGGAGGCAACCCGTCATTCTTTGAAAAACCTGAAACCGTTTCTGACATCGCTATGCGGAACGCATATTGCACTTTAGGGTTCATCCATTAGAACAGCCGACTTCACCTCAGGTATACCTACCCGAGATTAGAAATCGTTCGTAACAAGTCGCTTCGACCCATTCACTCACCACACACCTGTCCTAATACATGAACTAAGCTGAATTCGAACCCACCTAATTTACAATGGGGACATTGCAAATCTTAGGCATGGGGGGGTATGAAAGTGCAAAATGTCAGAAAATTCATATCAAGAAAGGGTTTCATGTAAAAAAAAAAAAAAAAAAAAAAAGGACTTGATAGAGGGGAGGAACAATTCAGGGTCATACAAATGAGAGGAGGAAAAGAAAGAAAAATGACAAAAAGAGCAAAAATAAAGAAAGGAGCACAAAAGGAAAAGAAAAAGAAAAAGTCATTAGTAAAAGATTAAGGGGTTAACTGAAGTTCTAGACCGAGTCAAGAAAAAGAAAAGAAAAATGCTACGGAGATATAACAAGAGATTAGCGGGAACGCTGGTCTTAGGCCTCTTGGGCTAGATTTTTAGCTTAAAAATTCACGTATCCGTTAAAATCTGGACAATCCTCAAGAGGTTGAGGAAAATGCGAAGCTTAAGTATTAGGTCTAAGGCTTAGGAAGTATTCGGCCTCGTTAACTGACCTCCGGTTTGCGGGATTCGGTAACCTAAGCACCCAAATTCACACACAGTCTGGTTCAGTGCGCATAAATATTCAAAACACGCAAGAGCGTTTAATATTCTGAAAAAGTCACCTAGATTAGGAGCGGCCAATCAACACAAGTTGATTTGGACAAGTTCCCAGCGCGGAGAGGCGGGAAATTCCCCTCGAAGATGCGTAACAACATATCGTCTCCTCGGTGCTTTTCTCTTAGGATATTTAAATATCCTACTGGGGGCATGTAAGCACTCTGCTGGTTCAGATACCATGGGTGGCATTATCACGAAATGTCGATCGCCAGGGTTTGAATTCGGCCACGGAATGCCATGGGTGGGATTATCTCGAAATCTCGAAAGCCAGGGTTCCGGGGGTTTCCATGGGCGGGATTATCTCGAAATCTCGAAAGCCAGGGACCCTTGAGGATTGATGATGGGGACGAGGAATCCGATACAGACCGTGTTGAGAAGCTAATCCGAAGCTAGAAATAAAAAGAAAAGAGAGAGAAAAGCTCTCCAAACAAATAAATCCTCTATCTCTCTCTTACAAAAAAAAAATGCACTGCAAACTGAGCGTAGGCTAAAAATGTCTCAAGCACGGGTGCTTTAACCGCAGAGTCCAACAAACCCTAGGATAGTTTTTGTGGGCCGTAGAAACCTTTGCGAAGGACTGAGGCTAAAGCAGAACAGGTCCAGATTTTGGTTGGTACTTGAGTACCTCTAGGCCTATTGTCGGCATTCCTACCTAATCACAAAAGAAGCACTTATCATAACTAAGGACACTTTGGGTCTAGAATGGAAGTTAAAACTTTGAAATTTTGCTAAGGGACTAGCAAAAGCTAGGCATGGGGGTATGATGAGAGCCTCATCATGAGCCATAACTAGCTCATTTTGACCTAATAAAGAAGATAAAAGCTCCTACATAACCTAGAAGAAGGCTTAACTGAAGGAACAAGTGCTCTGAGAAGAAAACATGAAATAAAGGTTAAAACTGCAATTTTACCATTGCAGTACATAAACGGGATTTCTCAGAAGCAAAACATAGGTCAAATGGTCCAAAGTGGGTTGAATTAATCAGAAATGGGTTTATGTGCAATCTAAGAATTAAATGACACTTGGTAACCCTAAAACAGACCCGCTTAAATTAACAAGGTTCCGGTCAGAATAAAAATCAAGCAAACCCTCTAAAAATCATAGAAAAACATCCTCTGGGGTTTAGAACACTTAATTTGGCCTTTGGAACCTAGTTTGACCTAGATTAGGGTCTTAGCTCTTCAATTAACCTAATTTGGGTTTTTACGCAAAATATCCAGTCAAACGAGGTCAAACCTAAAATCCAACTTCACCATTGGATTCTTTAGGGCCAAATTAGGTTTGTACCAAAATTTGGACCTATGGGGAGGTCTTCTTGACCTACTTTGCAAGTTAGTACACCCAAATCACAAAGAGGTCCCTATCTTTTGAATATCCTTGCAGAGAGCCCCCTAGGTTCCTCGCCTTCTTTGCAAATCGGTCCTGCCGCCATTGCTAGGGCAGAATCGAGCTCCGACGAAGTTTCGAGAGAGATGGCTCTCTAATTCCTCAGAGATTCTCTCCCAGAAATGGAAGGGAGATTCTCTGAGGAATTCCCTTCCTTCTAAAGCCAATCAAATTCGCTGGCGTGAACCCAATCTCTCGTGCGAACGCACGAGAGATGTGGGTATCTTTCTTCCTTCCAACTCCGGCGAACCGGCTGACCTAATTGCGCGTCTTTCACGCACTGATAGGAGCGGCCAGCACCTATAAAACACCCCTCGGACCCGGCCACTCATCTTAAGCTTGATTTTGACGGAGATCCCCTTCAAATTTCTTCTCTCCCATCTCCGGCCAAACGACCCACAAGCTCCGGCGACCGCTTTCCCTCCTTCTCGTCACTCTGCTGCCATACCAGCAGCAGAGTCCTCTCCGCCTCTTCCTCCCGTGGCGCGCTGTACCCTACGCGCAAGCTCCTGACCTCATCTTCGTCGCCGCTTCCTCCCCCAGGGTCTTTCTTCCCCGACGACGGCAGTCACGAGCCGTCCTCTCCGCCGCCTCCCTTCACTCCGGACAACCCCAGATACGTTCTCCATCCTCTCCTCTCTCTTTTCCCCCTGTTATCTCCCTTGATCGACCCTCGACAGACGCTAACCACCTCCATCGTCTTCGCTTCTGACCGCACTCCGGCGAGCCGCCCACACTACTCCAGCCCTCCACACGGCTCGCCAACCACCTCGAAAGCTCCGCCTCACCTCCAGGAACACACTCCACCCTCCCACTGCCACTCCAGCCCTCCACAACCACCCCCCGACCAACCCACCATCTCCGGCCACAGGTTGACCTAGGCACGCACGCCTAGTCCGACCTGCGGCCTGCAGCACTGCCCACCGCCTTCGCCGTGCCACGGCGAAGGTCTCTATCTATTCTGATTTGGCCGAGAGGCGCGTTTTGTGTACGACAGGATTCGAGCTGCTGCCGCCATGGACGACCTCTGATGAAGCTCCCGCGAAGCTCCAGGCACCCGGTCTTCCAGACTACAGGTGCTGCATACTAATGCAAGTGTCGCGAGGTGAGCGAATCCAGCCGAGGAGCGCTAGCAGAGCCAGCAGCTGCGGGGCAATCGCACGACGAGGTTTCTGTAGGCGCGCGTGAAGGCGAGACCAGATAGTCCCACATCGTGGGATTGCAACCGTCGGTACCGTATAAGTTGTTTTTACGCTTTACTCTTATCGCCTCAGTAAGCACAGGGGTGAGGTCCCTCACTGACCCCACCCGCCTCGTCCGCGGCCTGACCACGCGGACCTGGAGGATCCGACCCGACCTAGACCTACGCACTCCTCGCGCATCACACACCTGCAGGTGCGCCTGGTCCCGGGTACGATCCGACCCGATTGAGACTGTGGCTCTGGTAGAGCGGTTAGAGTGAATTGCTTGAGAGAGAGACACATGCGGGTAGAGGGAGAAGGGTTAGGTTTTGCTCCTGTGCAGGCAGGCTGATTGCAGGAGAAGGACTTGGCCGCTGCAGAAGAAGGAGAAGCAAGACAAAGAAGAAGAAGAAGGCAACGAAGAAAGGAGAAGCAAGACAGAAGAAGAAGAAAGAAAGAAGTCTTCGCAGAGAAGAAGAAGAAGGACAAGGGAAGATTGCAAAGAGATCCGAAAGGCAAAGCAGAAGAAGGAAAAGAGAAAGAAAGATCACATTTAAGACGTCTGATACATACATCAGACGTCTAATTCTATTTTTTTTACATCTTTCTTAAAAACTCTTTGAATCAATTATATTTGCATTTAACAGTTGTATTCTTGGGTTTTACAAAGTACTGAGTTTGCTCCCTGTGTTCGACCTCGGATACTCTAGTTGTTCGAGTAATAAAATTATTTATATTTGTTTAAACGTTTTGTCGGTTCTACTGCAACGTAATACGCCTTTAAATCCGCACAGAAACGTTGACAACATTATGACTGTGGCGAAATGAACTAGTGGGGGGGAAAGTAGGGGACACTTACAGAGTACTCTACCCGCACTTTACTCTGATCTACCGCACTTGGATCTCCATGACAGGGTACCTGCAAGACAGTACATCAAAGACAAGTAAGGTTAGTGCTATGTAAATTTCGTTGCCTCCCCGGTAACGGCGCCAAAATGTTGACGTAGCTAGATCGTGTTTTAATAATTAATGCGTTGTAATATAGACGAACTTTCCGCGAAAATAAATAAAGATTTTATAACTCGAAAATCGGAGTATCCGAGGTCGAACACAGGGAGCAATCTAAGTACTTTCAAAACTTGCGAACACAACTTTGTAAATGAAAATAAGTGACTAGTGCAATGAGAGTGTTATAAAAAGAAATTGCTCGAAGAAGACAAAAATGGACGTTTGATACAATATCAGACGTCTTAAAATAAAACTCCTTTTCTTCCTTGATGCTTCTGTTTCTCTCCCTCTATTTCTTTTCTTCTTGCGACCAAGATCTGGCTTTCTCCTTTCTTTTCTTTTCCTTTGCCTTCTTGAGTCTTCGTCTGCCCCTTGTCTTCTTCTTCAGTCTTCCTTGGTTCTGTTCTTCTTTGCCTTGCCTCTCTTCTTCCTTGCCTTTCTTTCAGAGCCTCCTTCCTTCTTTCTTCTATTTCCCCTTGGCGTTTCTTCTTCTCTGCCTTGCCTCTCTTGCCTTTCTTTCTTCCTTGGCAGATCTTCTTTCCCTCGTTTCTTCTTCCTTTCTGCCTTGCCTTCCTTCCTTGGCAGAACTTCCTTCTTTCTTGCAGCGGCTAAGTCCCTACGTCCTGCACACACTACACACAGCAAAACCTATCCCTCTACCTGCGCGTCTCTCTCTCTCTCTCTGTGTCAACCACTCTCAGCACGCTATCTCAGAGACGGGTTAACGGGTTGGATCGCGCACCCGTGACCAGGCGCGTCGGCGTGAGGGTGGTGCGCGAGGTGTGCTCAGGACAAGGTTGGGTCGGGTCGCGCCAGATCTGTGAGGCAAAACCACGGACGAGGCGCAGTAAGGTGGGTAAGGGACCTCACCCCAAGTGTGACTGGAGGCGAAGAGAGTATATGACAAAAACAATATAAAGGGTGTCGATGTGTCATGGCTTATCAATGTGGGACTAAAGCCCACTACTATCGTTCGTGCGCCCGAAGCGGATTGCGCCTTCAATTCCTCAGCTGTAGGCTCTTTTGGCTTCACTTGCTAGGTCAGCTCCCTTCGCACGACCTCCCCGAATTCGCAGCACCTGGAGCCCTGAAGTCCTGAGGCCGGGAGCGAGCGTAGAGCTTCGTCGAGTCATCGTCAATGGCGGTCAGAGCGTGGAATCTGTCAGACACGAAAATGGCCTTGCGGCCTAATCAGATCACCGGGGAACCTTCGCCGTATCACGACGAAGGTGATAAGCTATGTGGTAGGTCGTGGGGCGGCCTAGGCGTGAGTGCCTAGGTCGCTCTGTGGCTGGACGGGTGGGTGTGTTCGGGGGGTTGCTGTGGTGGTGTGGCGGGGCTGTGGATGAGTGGAGGGTGCTCAGTGAGATGAGGTGGAGGTTATGTGATGGTCGGCGAGACGTGTGGGGCTGCAGAGCAACGGGAGCGTATCGCCAGAGGGTGGCTGGAGATGAAGAAGGTGGCGGTGGACAGGAACGGTCGAGGGTCGATTGAGTGAAATAAAGTGAGTAAATGAAAGAGGGGAAGATGGGGGACTTATCTGGACTGTTGGGAGAGAACGGGGCAGCGGAGTCAGACGGCTCGTAGTTGCCGTCGTCGGAGAAGATAACCCTGCGGGAGATAACGACGATGAGGAGGAGGTTGGGGAAACGTGCGCTTGGTGCGGCGCAACGCGGGAAGATGAGGCGAAGTAGACTCTACTGCTGGTATGGCAGCAGAGCGACGAGAAGGAGGAGAGGTAGTCGCCGGAGCTTGCGGGTTCCTTGGCTGGAGAGAGGAGAGAAGAAATTTGGAGGATTCTACGGCCAAGACAAGTCTGAGATCTCGCAGAGGGTCGGAGGTCTTTTTATAGGTGTTGGCCGAGCTTTCTGGTGCGTGGAGAGCAGGCTTTTGGCCACCGTTGTCTCGCCGGGGAAGGAAGGTGGTTGAGATCCAAATCTCTCGTGCGAACACGCATGAGAGTTTGGAAAGGAATCAGAGATCAAGATCGGGCTTATATGGAAGGGGATTCCTCAGAGAATCTCCCTTCCAATTCTGGGAGGAGATCTCTAAGGGATTTGAGCGTATCCCCCCTGTCAACCTCGCCGAAGAAGATTCTTCCCCTATAATGGCGGAAGGACTTGATTGTAAGGTTGGCGAGAAAGATAGGGGGGTTATTGTGATGGTTTTCAAAAGATAGGGACCAAACTGTGATTGGGTGTACTAAATTGCAAAGTAGGTCAAGATGACCTCCCCTTAGGTCCAAAAAGTTGGTACAAACCTAATTTTGACATAAGGAATCCAATAGTGAAGTTGGATTTTAGGTTTTACCACGTTTGACTAGACATTTTGCGTAAAAATCCAAATTAGGTCAATTGATGAGCTAGGACCCTAATCTAGGTCAAACTAGGTTTCAAAGGCCAAATTGAATGTTATAAAACCTAGAGGATATTTTTTCATGAATTTTAGAGGGTTTACTTGATTTTTATCCTGATCGTAACCTTGTTGAATTAAGCAGGTCAGTTTTAGGGTTACCTGATGTCATTTAATTCCTAGATTGCACATGAACTCATTTCTGATTGAACCAACCCACTTTTTATCTTATTCAGATCATTTGACCTATGTTTTGTCTCTGAGAAATCTCATTTATGTACTGCAATGGTAAAATTACAGTTTTAACCTTTATTTCATATTTTCTTCTCAGAACACTTATTCCTCCAATTAAGTCCTCTTCTAAGTTATGTAGGAGCTTTTATTCTCTTTATTAGGTCAAAATGGGCTAGTTATGACTCATGATGACGCTTTCATCAGTGGTGCTATCTTGAAGCATCGATAGCTAGGGACCCTTGAGGATTGATGATGGGGACGAGGAATCCGATATAGACCGTGTTGAGAAGCCAATCCGAAGCTAGAAATAAAAAGAAAAGAGAGAGCAAACTCTCCAAACAAATAAATCTTCTGTCTCTCTCTTACAAAAAATGCACTGCAAACTGAACCTAGGTAAAAATGTCTCAAGCACGGGTGCTTTAACCGCGAAGTCCAACAAACCCTAGGATAGTTTCTGTGGGCCTTAAAAACCTTTGCGGAGGACTAAGGCTAAAGCGGGTTAGGTTCGGATTTTGGTTGGTACTTGAGTACCTCTAGGCCTATTTTCGGCATTCTGACCTAATCACAAAAGAAAAAGAAAAGCACTTATCATAACTGATGAAAGACACTCAGGGTCTAGAATAGAAGTTAAAACCTTGAAATTTTGCTAAGGGACCTGCAAAAGTTAGGCATGGGGGTATGATGAGAGCCTCATCATGAGCCATAACTAGCTCATTTTGACCTAATAAAGAGAATAAAAGCTCCTACATAACTTAGAAGAGGACTTAATTGAAGGAATAAGTGTTCTGAGAAGAAAACATGAAATAATGGTTAAAACTGTAATTTTACCATTGCAGTACATAAACAAGATTTCTCAGAGACAAAACATAGGTCAAATGGTCTGAATAAGATAAAAAGTGGGTTGGTTCAATCAGAAATGAGTTCATGTGCAATCTAGGAATTAAATGACATCAGGTAACCCTAAAATAGACCTGCTTAATTCAACAAGGTTCCGGTCAGGATAAAAATCAATTAAATCCTCTAAAATTCATGGAAAAATATCCCCTAGGGTTTATAACATTCAATTTGGCCTTTGAAACCTAGTTTGACCTAGATTAGGGTCCTAGCTCATCAATTGACCTAATTTGGGTTTTTGCATAAAATATCTAGTCAAACATGGTCAAACCTAAAATCCAACTTCACCATTGGATTCCTTAGGTCTAAATTAGGTTTGTACCAAAATTTGGACCTAAGGGGAGGTCATCTTAACCTACTTTGCAAATTAGTACACCCAATTACATTTTGGTCTCTATCTTTTGAAAGCCATTGCATACACCCCCCTAGCTTCCTCGCCACTCTTACAAGTAGTCCCTCAGCCATTATTGGGGAGAGATCCTACTCCGGCGAGGAATAGAGAGGGAATACTCTATGATTCCTCAGAGATCTCCTCCCAGATTTGGAAGGGAGATTCTCTAAGGAATTCCCTTCCATCTGAACTCAATCGTGATCCCTAATTTGCACCCAATCTCTCGTGCAAACACACGAGATTTGGGTACTTAATTGTTTCCATCTCCGGCAAGGATTCCCATGCTTGGAAGCTTGGCTTCCAAGCATAGGAGTCCCTGCCTGTGCCTATAAATTAACCCTCATCTCCGGCCGCACCTCCTCAGCTCGACTTAGTCAGAATTCCACCTCAATTTCCTCTTCTTCTCCTCCAGCCAAGGGGTCCAGCGAGCTCTGGCGAGCCCCCCTCCTCTTCCTCATTGCTCTGCCACAAAACCAGTGGCAGAGCCGTCTTCCTCATCCTCCTCCGCGTCGCGCAACACCCGTGCGCGCTTCCCTAGCTCCATCATCGCCGCCGTCTTCCACCACTGGATGCTTTCTTCTCCAGCGACGCAGGTACTGCCAGCCGCCTTCTCGCCCCCTTCGTCCCCTTAGTTAGTAGAACTGCTCTTCTCTATCTCCTCTTTCATTTCCCTCATCTTATTTCACCAAACGCCCCTCGATCGCCGCTGTCCACCACCATCTTCTTCATCTCCGGCCACCCTCCGGTGAGATGCTCCCATCACTCCGCAGCCCCACACGTCTCGCTGACCACCGCATAACCTCCGCCTCACCTCACTGAACATCCTCCACTCGTCCACGACCCTTTACACCACCACAACTGTCCCCCGACCAAACCCATTCGCCCGGCCACAGGGTGACCTAGGCACGCACGCCTAGGCCACCCCGCGGCTTGCCACCTAGCGCCTCACCTTCGCGAAGGCATCTGTTCCAGAGAATGGCACTGCGAAGCCTGCAGTGCTGCAATTGGAGAACGCTCTCCTGTGGGCACGCGCGAAAGAGCGGTGGAAGAATAGTCCCACCTCGGTAAGCTGTAGGGTGCTGGAGTGGTTTAAATTGATTTTATGCTATGCGCTTGTTGCCTCCAATAACACTTGGGGTGAGGTCCGTCACCTAAACACCGCCTCGTCCGTGAGCTCATCACATGGATCTGGCGCGACCCGACCTGACACCCTCCTGAGCACTCCTCGCGCACCACACCCACGTCGGTGCGCATGGACCCGGGCACGCGACCCGACCCGTTTACCCGGCTCTGGGAGAGCGTGATGAAGAGTGATACAGAGAGAGAGACGTGGGTGTGGGTAGAGGGGTAGGTTTTGCTCCTCTTTGGTTTGTGTAGGGAAGGAACTAAAGAAGGCCGCAGGGACTTAGCCGCTGCAAGTGAAGGAAAAGAAGGAAGGAAGCCATCGTAGAGGAAAAAGAGAAAGGCAAGGCAGAGAGAAGAGAAGAGGAACTGAAGAAGGAAGAAGAAATAAAGAAAGGGAAAGACAAGCAGAAGAAGAGAAGCTGAAGGCAAGGGAAACAGAGCCAAGGAAGGAAGAGGAAGAAGACCCGCAAAGAAAAGGAGAAAGATACTGTAGGAGAAGAAAGAAGTAAGGCAAGAGAAGAAAGAAGAGGCACAAAGAAGAAAGGAAGAAAATCAGAAGAAGAAGAAGAACAAGAACAAGAGAGGAGAAAACATCTTTTTAAGACGTCTTATCCCATGATCAGACGTCCAAATTCCTTCTTTTTGCTACAATTCACTTTTAAACTCATGCATTTATATATTTTGAATTAAGTCTTGGATAATTAAGTGTTCAATTACATTCTTGAGATTAGTAATAAATTCCAATTGCTCCCTGTGTTCGACCTCGGATACTTATGTTTTTGAGTAATAAATTTTTATTTGTTGACAACCCTTGATCACCTATACTACGACGTAACTAACTATTAAAACACGATCAAGATGCATCAACAGTTAACATATTAAAAGGGTATAACTTAATCAGGGCTAAAGAGAGAAGAATTGATAAAAATAGGGATTAATTCTATAATTTTCACGAATAGTTATAAATGTATAATAGTTGAGGGGTGAACCATAATTAATCAAAGGTCAATTGAGCTTAAATTTCCTAAAAGTAGGTTAATATTGAATAATTTAGTCTGTCTCAAAAATATTGAATAATTTAGGATTTCCAATCAATCTGAATATCATTTCTTAATTAAAAATACCAATTTCAGCTCTATTTCAATTAAAACAGTTTTAATGGAAATAAATGTAATCTAAAACTTGTAAAAATAAATTTTATAATCCGAACTTGTTTCGACCTAAAATAGAATTGTAGGCGAGTATTTGGTACATTTTGGGTCAAATTGTAAATTGATTATGGAAATATCATCAAAATCCAAAATTGAAGTCATCATTAAATTCCTTATGTCTAAATTAGGTTACCATAAAATTTTGAGATCATTTGGACTTCATCTTGATCAACTTTGCAATTTGGCCCTCAATTCTTGATTTCCTTACAAATATCCCCTTATCTTTTGATTTTCTTGCAAGGAAGCCCCTGCTAGCATCGCCTCTAACCTTCCACCTCCTCATCCTCCAGCCGTGACTCCGGCAGCCGTTGCACACAATGACTGGCCCTTTTCACGCACGCCGTTGCACGCAATGATCGGCCCCTTTCATGCGTGCCAAGGAGCGATAAAGCTCTCCCATCTCAGGTCGCTTCTTGTCGTCGAGATGAGGTCACGTTTCCTACCCTTCTCCTTAGTCGTGACCACCTCCTCGTCTCCGACCCCAGTAGCTCCTCTGAACTCTTCTTCCACGCATGCTCCGACCTTAAGAGTAGCGTCCTCACCTTCCTTAGGTCGTCGGCAACCAAAGCACAGCCCTATCCTTCCCTTTTCTTGCTGTTAGTCTTCTTCCCAGATCCTCCATCTTCTTCGTGGCTGGCGGACCAAAATCGGCCACTCTCCGCCTCCTTGTCCACTCCTAGGTAGTTCTCCTTCTCCTTCCCCCTAGAGTAGCTTAAGCCCTTTAGACATAGGGTTTGACCACTACATCCTCCTCCTCTCCATCTTCTTCACGCAAGACGAGACTTTGGCCACGCTCTGACGTCCGCTTCGGCGAGACACGTTCACCGGCACCACACCGCCTCCCTCGCCACTGACCACCCCATGAGCACCGCAACGTCAATAGGAGCAAAAGCCCTCTTTTTATTCAAAGGTTCAACACCTCCACCGGACACGCGCCGCTGGCCGCACCCTTGTCGCGCCCGCTGACCCTCCACTGACCTCCCTGTGACTAATCAAGGCCGGCATCACCTTCAGCAACTTAAGACGAAGCTTTTCGACACATTGGGTGCAAGCTTCGTAGTGTTCTTCTCCTCGTTGGAAACCCATCATCGTCGCCATCCTCATCGACCACGGTGGCCCACCTTCGGCCTCCTCATGGCTCAAAGCTTTGCGAGAAGTTCCGTGGTGGCACGAGTCACCTTTGGAGACTATCGGCGAGCTTTTTTTGTGCTCTGAGGACCACTGTCAACCACCACCGGCCCCACGACTCGCCGCCGTCATCACCACCTTCTCCCTGCCTCCTATCGACGATCCACCATCGTTGTCATATCGACGTCACTCCAGTGACATTGCTCCGATGTACGTCGCTGAGATCCTATGACCAGTGCTCGTTTTTGACGATGTGCCGCCACTGCTCCGATGAGCTCTACCAGCTGAAGAAGAAGGATAGGGGCCTGAATGCAAAAAGAAAAAGAAACTCGCAAGGACCTAAACATAGGACTTCAAGGACTGCAATGCAAGGAAATAAGCCTTTTTAGGGACCTATTTGCTAATCTTGTTGATTAGGCTTAATATATGATTTTGAATAAGTTTTGTTGCTGTATCTTGCCTAAATATTACTGCTGATCAACTATTTGGTGCTCAACTTTATTCTTACTTAATTATGCTATTCTATTGAGCAACATTTATTCATTGCACTTGAAATTTAAATTTAATCGACTGTTTTTAAAACCAAGTGCGGCCTTGAACTTATGTATTTTCAAAAGTAACATCTAATACAAGTTTAGTTGTGAAACATTAAATGGCGGTAATCGCGCATTTTTTGCTCCCAAAGACAACCTCGGATTTTTTTGTTAATTTAAGTATTAAATATTTAAATGTTAATTCGCTTTGATCACCTATACCACGACATACGTTTTTAAAACCCGATCAAAGTGCATTAGCAGATACCCCCTTAAAATGTTTAGAATTCATATGCAAGTCAATGTGATAGCTTTGCATGATTAATTAAATTTACTTGATTTTGTGATTCATGTTCATGCATGTCATGCAAAGGGTTGCGGATCAACCCAAGAACTAGTGTGGTATAATTGACCTAAATTTGGGTTAAGTAAAGTCTTGAATGATGGATTTTCATGTTTATATGCATTTCAAGTTGTTTGTGATGAATTGTGGCAGTTGAGTTTCATAGGTTTCTAGGTTTGTATTCTGAAAATCGCATTTCATCTAGGTTTTATAGATGAAAGAAGCCTTTGATCGATTAAAATTGCAATGAAACTGTCAAATTTTTATTGATTTTGATCAATCAATTTTAGTTTTATCGATCGACTTTCGTACTTTTCAAAAGAGGACAAAAACCCTATTTTTGATCGATTAACACATGTTTGATTGATCAACATGGGTTAGCAACCTTGATTTGGGTTGTTTTTAAGGTCACAAAGTGAGTTCAAACCATTCTAAATTCCGATAAGTAGAGAGCATGATGCGCACAATTTTCAATAAGATATCACGGGCTCAAATGTGAGTGAGGTGTCTCATAGAAATAGGAGTAGAGATAAGGGAATTAATTATGAGTGATTCTACATGAGAAACCTAAAGGAGAAGAAGCCATAAAGTAAAGGGATAGACCAAACGAAGTGAAAATGAATAAATTAGAGTTACCCGAAGAATCACGGGATTAGTTACCTAGAGAATCATGGGATTAGGTTAAACATGGAGTTGAGACTAAATGTTTGTGAAGATATGTTCAATGCATATGCCACACCTAGAAAGTATTATAGAAAGGTAGTCCATACAGAGACACCTTACGATCCTAAGGGGATTTCATTTAAAAAGAGTGTAGTGAACTTTCATTAAATAACCTACAAGAGCCAATCCTGAGTAGTTCTAGGTGTTGAACAAAGTCAATTTCGTCACTCTGGCCAAGTAGGGATCCCTGAGGTGCGACATCCATTGACTACATATGAATCTCCTCGATACGAAGATCGAGGAATGATGTTTTATACAAGAGTATGCTTCCTCAAAACTCAAAAAGCACTTCAAAGATAGTTTTGACAAGTATATTCAATCGTGTCGTGTTTTGTTAATACGGACAAAGCACATGGTGAGTATAGTAAACTAAGACAAGATAATAAGAAACCAAATGGTTGACACTACTTAATTTTCTTGTATGACACCACTATATATATCCCCTATTGAGACACTTGACTTATCCTATGTTGTCACCTACCTTTCTTTACAAGATGTTAGGGGGTCTTAGTACCACATCTCCTGAGGATCTGTGTGTTGGAGCAACACGCCCAATGCCTTTGTGATAGACTTGAGGTACAACAAAAGAGTTAATGGAGATACTGTTGCATCAAAAATCATCGTAAAAAGATTGCGTTGTAGTATAGTGACAAAAATCAATGCGGCATTTAAATTTATAATATTGAAAAACATGATTTTGAGGTCGTTTACAAAGAGCAAGTTTAGGAAATCAATTCACCAATTACAGTAATCAGAAATAATAATTGCAAGTGAATCAAACAACTAAAATGACATGCAATATATATCAGAAATGTATCTCAATTGTTAGGGATAAAAGTGTAAAAAGAAAGAGTTAAAAATGGTGGTTGAAACCACCAAATTAACCCTAGAATTAAGCACTTATTCCCAATCAAAATTTTCAATAGTAACTCTCCACCACTAATCAAGAAAATCCATGTCAGATCAGGTTCAAATAAATCCACGGTTCTCAGAACCAAGGTCAAGAACAAGGCCCAGATAACTTATAGCCGCCAAGCAACAGCAACACTAGGCACAACCCTCTGAAATGGCCAAGTGTTGGTGATGGCATCGCCATCATCTTCTATAACTAACCTAATGTGGGTAAGTTCTAAGGTTAAATTCATGAAATTAATACATTGAAGGGTATAACTCAATCAGCGAGGAAGAAAGAGAAATTGATAAAAATTAGGGATAATTATGCAATTTTCACAGATAAATATAAATGAAGAATAGCTGGATGGGTGAACCTATGGTTAATTAAAGATCAATTGAGCTTAAATATCTTAAAAGTGGGTTGGTATTGAGTAATTTTGGATTAACATTCAATTTGAATGTTTAATTCTAATAAAAAAAATCCTAATTTCAACTTCACTTCAATTAAAATAGTTTTGATGGAAATAAATGTAATCTAAACCTTCTAAAAATCAATTAAAAATATTATATAAGGTTTGGCACAGTTAATTTCATGATTGGAACCTGTTCTAACTTAAAACAGAATTACAGACGGGAAATTGATACATTTTGGGTCTAATCGTAAACTGACCATGCAAATGACATAAAAATCCAAAATTGAAGTCACCATTAAATTTCTCATATCCAAATTAGGTTACCATAAAAATTTGGGCTCATTTAGACTTCATCTTGACTTAGTTTGTATTTTAACCCTTGAGAACCAAATCCCTTACAAATAAGCCCCTAACTTTTGATTTCCTTACATTTACCTCCCCAAATTCTTCATTTTATTCACAAAAAGGTCCCTTGACCTTCTTGGCAACAACGGTGCGAGAATGGCGAGTTTTACTCGTGGATTCTCACTGCCTCAGTCCTTGACTGACCTTGGCGACATAAGAGGAAATCTTTCCCTCGACGTCACGCACCCAACGGTGGTGGTTTCATCAATGAAGGCCGCCTCTACCTCCCGTTATCCTCGGTCAAAACAAACCCAGTAGTTGTGAGAATGGCTGAGCTATTCTCGCAACCTTCGGCCGCCAACTGCTCCAGATTAAGGCTATATATGATTACGAACTCCTCCTGAGTTGTGGCGTCTGGAGATCACGTGCGCTTCCCTTTTCTTCTTCCTCCTACCCATGCTGCCATTGAAGGACCTCGGAGCTTCAGTTGACCCCTTTGTCTGCCGCTCTCCCGTCGAAATTGAGAGAGCGCTTTCACTCTCCATCCTCGCACGAAGCTTCACGCAAAGCTTCGAAGCTTCCCGTCCCCTCGTCAGCTCCAATTTCTCCATGGTCTTCTTCCTTGCTGGTCTCCTCCGCTGAGTAATCCCACGCCCCCTCTCATCAAATTAGTTTAGGGGTTCTCTTTCTCTCACCATCAATTAGGTAGCTTGAGCTTTAGAGCTCCATCTCAACTCCTCCCCCCTCACCAATCTACCTGCCATGTACGGCGGGAGAGCTTCTTCGAGCAGCTCAACCTCCGCCTCTCGTTCGCCACTGCCAGAGGGGTTTGCTCCGGTATGACACACAGGAGCTTCCCACGTACTTGATATAGACCGTAAGGATGTGCTTCATGTGGTAGGTACTCGCTGGAGATGCTACTTCCCATGCCGTCACCCACCGTCCTTTAAGTGTCCAACTGATGAGCCATAACCACCATCGCATCGACCGCACACTAACGATCCTCCTCCGCCCTTTGTCGAAGCATATTGACCTAGAGAGCTTCATTCCGACCACTTGCTGGCGAGTCACACCGGAGAAGAAGAAGAAAGAGCATTGGCTCTCTTGAAAATGGTCCAGGGAACTGATTGAAAAAAAAATAAATCTCACAGGGACCTAAAAGCAACGCCACAGGGACTGAAATGCGATAATGCAAGGACTAATTTGAAGACTTCCTTTTTATATTAAATCTTTGTTTCATTTATTAGATTATTTGAACCCCTTTGAAATAATATTTCCCAACATTAGTTATTTGAATGCTTAAGCACATTATTCTCAGATTTACTTTTGTTAAGCATTAATTGAATTTCCTCAATTATAGTAGTGGGTTTTGGATTCCATTTAAATCATTTTGAACTAGATTTTATGCATTAAAAGAATACCTTTGTGAGATCTAGTTCTTGAGGTTAATTTTTGTGAAACCCAAAATAATGATATTTGTGCATTTTCTTGCTCCCAGAGACGACCTTGGATTTCTCTTTTAATTTGAGCATAAAAAAATTTAAATGTTAATTTGCTTTGGTCATCTATACTATGACACAGATTTTTAAAACCTGATCAGAGCGTTTAAATAGTTGGGGGCAGCATGAATCTTGAGAAGTAAAACCTCCCCCCTCCCTCAGATTTCTTCCCTTCTCTTAAACCAGGCCCGGGTGAACAGTAACCGGGTAAACGGATCCAAGCCCAGATTGCGTGAGTGAATCGCAGGCGAGAGCGTGCGTTCGCGCGTGTGTGAGCGAGACCTCACCCAATGCATGCTAAGGTGAATAGCAGCTAACACAAATTCCTTTTATGCACTAATTCTATTTTGATGCGCACGATGTGGGACTAAAGTCCCTACTTCCCTTGGCATGCAACTGTGCCTGATTTCTTTGTCGAATTGAATCAACTTCTACGATGTTTCATTTGATTCCTGGCGCAAAGGTCATCAGGAGTTGGAGCCATGTCAGTTGAGGGCATCAACAGGTCGAATGAAGGTCGGAGATGGGCAAGTGACGTTGGAGAAGATGGTGGCGGTGACAGTGCTTCAGTGAGGTACCTGAGATCACGAAAATGGCCTTGCAGCCCCGTCAGACTTGCTCAGAAGCCTCGTCGGAGGACGGCGATTGCAGGGGTGTCAGTGGTGTGGTGGTTTGTGGTGTAGGTTGACTTGTTGGTGACGGAGAGGGTGAAACTTTGGTGTGTTGTTCGGGGAGGTGATGCACGGAGCAAAGCTCCAAATTAAGTTGGGGCTTTTGATCCGTGGAGGGTGAGGGTAGTTGTGGTGGTGTTGGTGTGCTATTTCGTGAAGTGTGGTGATGGCGTGGGCTCATCGAAGCCTCTGCTAGAGGTGGAGAAGAGGGAGGGTGAGAGGGTGGTATGGTGCTCGAAAGTGGAGTTTAAGTGGATAGAAATGAAGTAAAGGAGTAGAGGAAGAATTTTAGGGGACTTAGGAGAGAGAGCAAAGGGCGGTGGAGTCCGACATTGATTAGCTGGACGCGAAGAAGATGAAGTCGATGGTGAGGGAGAACGGCGACGACGAGAGCAGAGGGAACCTTTGCTTTGGCCAGCAAGAGGCAGAAGAGAGGGAGGGAGACAGTAGGCCGTCCAATTTGATGGTTGGATGGCTAGAGGAGGAGGCGGGGATAGTCGTCGGAGAGCAAAGAGCGGTGGCCTGAGGAGGAAGAGGAAGGTTGTTTCGATCATTTTTTTGGTTGAGGAGGAAGCTGGGAGCATGGGGGTCTTTATAGAGCTCAAATATGAGCTATAAACCAAGGAATAGACTTGATTGCATCGAGGTTTCAAGGGTAGAAATCCCCAAATTTTCTCAAGCTCACCTGAACTCCATGGATCGGCTGAGGATTCTTGAGGCGGTTCAATGTATCAGGAAACTCATCAAGATAAGTCCCTCCAATTTTGGAGGGGTTTAGACTTGATTTAAGAGAGAAATCCTCTCTCAAATCTCACTGCAGGCGTATTCTCACCAACAATGGAGGTAGGGACCTAATTGCAATAATGATGAGAAAGTTAGGGACTTATTTACAATAAAATTGAAACATAGGGGTTTAAATTAGAGAAATAGAGTTTTCAAGGGATAAAATGCAAACTAGGTCAAGATGAACTCTGATTGGGTCCAAATTTTGGTATTCCATGTTTGACTGGGTAAATTGCACAGAAACCCAAATCAGGGTAAATTCCGGTCTGAAACTCTATTCTAGGTAAAAATGGGTTTAGATGGCCAAACCAAAGGTACAAAACCTCTTAGAATATTTTTATATGAATTTTAGGAGGTTTAGATTAATTTTATCCTGACCATAACCTTTTCAATTTAAGTGGGGTTGATAATTAGGATTTTTGGTATTATTTTCGACCTTGAAATGCATGAAATCTTGATTCAGTCAGTGTAGGCCCACTTTTTAAACTTTTATGCTTAATTGACCTTTAATTAACCCTTGGGTGACCCCATGGTTAATCTGCAATTGTGATGTGCTATTAAAATTGTAGAAATAACTATGTTCCCTTATTTTCTTCTTAAATCGAAATACTGTGGAGTTATGACCCTCAGATGATTAAGTATGAGCATTTACGAATTGAACTTGGCTAATTGTGGCTAGTTAGGACCCATGATGGTGTTACCATTAGATACTAGAAGATCTCATCGAGGTTCTGGAGGAGAGTGACATCATATAAGTCGCATGGTATAGATAGTTTTAAATATGCTCCTTTATGAAGGCTTTGTATTTCATGTGTATCTTCTTAAAGCCTTCTTGGTTGTAAAGTTACGAACACTTATATGCTTATGGTGGTTATGATGATGGGGTTACATTTTGAGTTGCAAGTATTAACCATGTCTTTGTATAAAGACTTTAACCATGTTCTATGTGCATAATTTATGTAGCATGGTTATTATTGTTAGTTAGTGTAGGGAAATGTTTCATCTTGGGATGTGCCCACATATGTTGGAATGTATGAGTACGTGTATGATTGCACAGGTTATTGATAACTCTGCATTCAATGATGATAATTCCATCAACTGGGGTTAGTTTTGGGGATATATGCACACTAATAACATACCATGATGGGCATGAGAGCACTGCATGCATTGTAAATTAAGATTGCTTATAAATCAATGTTTAATGGCCATATGTACAAGTGCATGTTGAAACAGGCCTCATATGAGAAATCGGACCGTATGGATGGATTTAGATCAACGAATGGAGTCCAACGGACTCGAAATCACTTAAATCCGACATCCGGAGCTCCCTCGACCAGCCCGAGAAGTTCTGGTCGTTGATCTGATGATCAATGGCCCACAAGCAGCCATGTGGCTCTCTCCACCACACCCTCACCTGTGCAGCACCCTTGCGCTCATCAAGAAGAAGCATTTTAAGCCGTCCGATCCAAGGATCAGACGGCTGAGGACTCGCGAGCTTCGACTACACCGCATCTTTGGTGCGCCCAAAGGACTTCAAGATCTGATTGTCGGATCTCCATCCAACGGTCGACATTGCATGTGCTTAACTTCGCCGCTGCACCAACTCGAGGAGGCAGCGCAGCAGTCGAACGCTCGCACTCGCAAACAGTGGCGAGCGTTCGACTCCTGCTACGCCTCAATCGCGCCCAGTGCGCACCGCGGGGAATTCATACCGTTTGATCAGCGTCGAGCGGTGCGGATGGAATCTACACGGTGCGATAACGAGCGAGGCGCACGCTCCCCACGCGCAAAGTGCTCCTCGCTTGCGTAATCACAGCTGTTGAAGTGAAATCCGACGGTCGACGTGCGTCCATCATGCGATCGCGAGAAGGCGACGTGGAGTGCCCTCAGCCATCCGATGGTGATCCACGCCACGGATTAGACGGTTGCGGGCACATGTGCAAGGATTGAGTGGAAGAAGAATGCGCGCCTCAAAGGACCGGCGGGCGACGTTTCTGGAATGGGTTTAGCGATGTCTCGGATGTCACTAAAACCCTTACTTAGTTTGGAAACCCCTCTTCTCTATATAAACCTCCTCAACCACCCCATTCAAGGGCATTCAATACACACACACCTCCCAAGCTACCCTAGCCTTCTCCTAGCTCTACTAAATACTCCATACCCGTCCCAGAGTTGTCAAGCCGCCGATGGAGCCTCCCTCCACCACCGTGGCTGCCTTGACTCTTCCTCGCACTCTCTCTCTTTACTTTAGTTTATGTTGCACTTGTTTAAGCTTTCATTCATTGTTGTAGTTGTAAACAAACTTTCACCGCATGTTATATGTTGATGATATTTCATATATTATATCTCACATCCTTTTAAATGATTGTCATGCTTTAAACACAATCTCTAACCCTACTCTCTCTCTCTCTCTCACGTTTTCTCACAAGCAAGCAAACCACTCATTCCTGTGACAACTAAAGCGACAAAATAATTCGATTTTACACCTCCTTGTGTTCGATACTTGGACTCACCAACTCCACTTCTTAAATTAAAACCAACGTCGCGAACGCATACTACAATGGAATAATTAAACAAACGCATTCCGTGCGCGTCAGTTTTTCGCACCATTGCCGGGGAGGCAATGAATTTCTTTTATCGCTTTTATCCCGCATTTGTATTCACATCTTCTAACTCATTTTGCTCTCTCTACTTGATTGGTTGTAGGAACTCGATGATTGGGCGATGGAGGAGCGCAATCCAAGATGATGGACCAAGAGTAAAATGTTGAGAAGACGGTTGTGAGTATCACTCACCCAGTGATTGTTTGCTTGACAAAAAAAATACAAAAAAAAATAAAAATTTAAAATTGGCGTGGTGAATGACTACTTGACCCACATTCTAAACTCATCACCCAACAAAAAAAATACACTCTAACGATTCTTAAAGAGAATCTTTTTTGGAGTGTTCTTTTGAGTGATGTTTGAGAAGCCACCATGACTTGACTTGGGCCGCATCACTCACCATAATTAAAATCAACTCACCTGGTAGAATTGTATGAACACGAGAGTGAATACATTAGGGTTGTTTTTCTAGGGCCACATCATTCTAAAGGGAATTGACTTTCGCCCGTTTTGTGTGCCCACTTGAACCTTGTTTGAAAACATTAAGGAATTTCAACCCTAAAAATAATTAAAGCAAGGACAAATCATTAAAAGACATCACATCCTAAAATCCTTGCTTGAAATCCATGTTTTGTTAAGTGCACACACATGCTTAAATTGGTTAACTAAGAGGCACAACCTCAAACAATGCCTCATCACATACTCTGAGCATAAGCACTAACTTAGCCCTCATTAAAATGTAGTAGACGTGCCCTAGTGATGTAAACACATTTACACTACTTAAAATGTCTATTTATGCATGTTCTTAAGCATAGGATTGCATTTCATGATATAAATATTGCATTACATGCATCATCTTGCATTTAGAGTAGCTTGAATAAAATGGAGGTTAATTGTCTCCTTTTATGTGCTTGGACAGGGCAAATATTTTATCGGGGCCTCAGATCAAAGATCCAACCGTATGGATATGATCAGGGCGACGATTGGAGTTCAACGACTCCAAGATCGCCCTAATCAGGCATCCGTAGCATCAGATAGAGACCGGGGAACCCTAGAAGATCAAGGGCCAGGATGGTGTAAATCCGCACTTCAGATGGAAAATCCGACCACACGGATGAATTCGGATCGACGATCGCAGCTCAACGACACAAAAATCGAGTCAATCCGACATCCGTGGCACCATCTACAACTTCCAGAAGATGGACGGCTAAGATGGCGCCACGTGGCGCCATCTCAGCCGCCCAATCGGTCGCATGCGTCTGGTGAAGACCGCGCATCGTCTCCTCTCCACCGTTGGATCTCAATCCAACGGCTGTGGACGCATCGTTTTAAAAGCATCCGCGCGACCATTTGGGCGAGGCAGCGCAGCGGTCCAGCGCCTTATCGCGAGGTGCTGGCGCGCGTTCGAGCCTCGCCAAGCGATTTCTGAGGCGGGCGGGCGCGCTCCAATTGACCGCACGATCGCGATCCAACGGCCGCGCGCGCCCGATAGCGCCGACGCGCAATTGGACGCTCTGGTGAACGCGCGATCGTACGCGCAGGCGGGCGGGCGGCAGCGGTGAAGGCGCGATTTTAAGCCGTCCGATCTCGCGATCGGACGGCTGAAAATCAAGCGACGTGCGTATACGTTACGCGCGCGGCCAGCCGAGCGGGAGCGCGTGGGCGCGGCGGCGACGGCGACGGCGGGGCTTTAGCGACGGTTTTATCCGTCACTAAAGACCCCTTATTTATTATTTTGAAGATGTAATGTCCATTTTGCCCCCACTCCTTGCAACTATAAAAGGAGACCCCCTCCATACGAAATTTTCATCCCTTCCTTCTCCTCTCTACCTCTCCAAAGCTCAAAAGAAGCTTGTCCCACACCCGGGATGCTTCTCGCGAGATAAAGTCCAAATTTTCGTCCCCCTTCGGAAGTGGATCCCGCGACGACGACGGCGTGCTGCTTCGTTCCCGTTCTTCTGCTTCGTCCTCCTTCGTCCCGCTTCGTTCTCCTTCGTCCAGGCGTCGTCCTCCAAGCGACCGTCGAGGAGGATTCTCTCTCCCTATTCTTTTTACTGCTTTCTAGTATAGATTTACTGCTTTCTAGAGTAGTCTATTCGTCCTCCGAGCGATCGTCGAGGAGGACATTTCTCCCTCCATTCTTTTAATGCTTTCTAGAGTAATTGTTTTATGTTTTCTAGTTGTAACGAAAGAACTCTTTTATGATAAATTCCTTGTCTATTCTACATCTCATTTTGATTTCCATGTATAGTATTCCTTCTCTCTCTCTTACTCCCTCTCTCTCTTTTATTTGTTGTGGATACTTAGATAGTTTAAATTGAATTTCTTCGTGACAAAATAAAAAGAAACGCGAAGTTTTTAAATCAAACGTTCGCCTCCCTGTGTTCGACCCGGAATTTTGATTTCGGTATAAATTTTATTTGTTGAACACGAATCCTTCGCTTTCGAACTACAACGACGGGTTTTCCAAAACCAAACACGTTAGCGTAGCTTCGTAAATAACCGTTCAACACCTAGGCAGGACTAGTCTAAGTTTTGAAGGTGTAATTAGGTTTGCTAGGCACTTGGCCTTCATTCCCTTTGTAGAATTTGGTGTTTAGGCTGTGGGGAAGTGTCAAATGACCGCGGTTGTGGGGTCTACGGAACCGGTGGCAAAAGCCAAAGGAAGAACCTTCCCTTCAACCCCATCGTAATCAACTTGGCCAGATTAACATTGGGAAGGATGGTTAAGTGCTTACTGATATGATCATCCCCTTTGAGGCTTCTAGGTCACCTAAGGTATACACTCTAAGGACTAGACTTGCTTGCTTGTTGTGCACACACTTCTCACACCTGTCTCTCCGCGCATCCCTCCCCGTTCTTCCTAAGTGTATGCACAGGAGACGATCACTGCATCCTGAGCTATTTGTTTTAGATAGGGAAATCAGGAGGAGACTTGATTTTACAAGAGAAATGGTTGAACCAAGAATTGATGAGGTTGAGGACCAACCCCCACCCAATGTTATGGTTTTCATTCAGGCCCAGATCTCTGCCAACCACAGATCCAAACCATCATGCAAGCCATACATCGATTGCAAAACCCTCAAGGGCAACCCCCACTGAACCCACCTAACCCACCACAACCTCCTGAGGGCCAACCTAGGCCTATCCGTGATTTTTACGATTCGTCTGCTATCCGGATCGAGCCACATCTTAGGGTCCCCGAAGGGGGAGATGATTTTAATTTGAAACCTAGTGTCTTGAGCTTAATTTAGAGCCACTTTCATGGGAGCTCAAATGAGGATCCCTTCCAACACCTTTAGGATCTAGACCGGATTGCCCGAACTGTGAAAACCAAGAACATCAGCTTGGACATTATTTTGATTAAGATGTTCCCTTTCTCCCTAAAAGACAAAACATTTCACTGGCTTAGAACCTTAGGGAGACCCATCTCCACTTGGGAGGAACTGAGGCATGTATTCTTGAAGAAAATTTTCCCCATAGGTAAAACCAATGCCCTCAGAAGAGCTATTACCACATTTACACTACAAGGTGGGGAACAATTCCATGAGGCATGGAAAAGATTTAATGAATTATTGAGGAAATGCCCACACCATGAGGTTCCAAGGTGGCAATTAGCCCAGATCTTCTACCATGGTCTGGATAGCAACCTTAGGAACTTTGTTGATGCCTCATGTGGAGGAAACTTTTTGAACAAAGATGAGGAGAGCGCATTTGAACTCTTTGAGTCCATGAGTGAGAACTCGCTCAACAATGCCTCCATGACTCAGTTTAATCGATCAAGTCAACCCCATGGTGGGGTCTATGAAGTGCAAGCCCATTCTGGAACGATTGACATGGACATTATAGCCAAAAAGTTGGATCGAGTTGAGTTGGTGGACAAAAAGATTGATGAATTGCTAAACCAGACTAGAAACCCGCTACAGACCCTCTCCTTAGCAAAGGGAGCTCACAATGTAGATTTGGTGCAGCCAATGAACCAGATACACCTGGAATAACCCCTGACCATGTTCCAGGGAGGGACCTTTGCTCCCTCAAATCCTAATTACTCCCTCTCCTCCCCCTCGGCACCTTCTATCTTTGAAGATGTCCAAGCCATCCAAGGTTACTCCAAACCTGACCCCTTCTCCAACACCTACAATGCCAGATGGCGTAATCACCTGAATTTCACCTGGACAAACCAAAAATCGAACCAATTCTAGAACCAACCCAGGCCAAACCCCCCTCCTATCAGCAAGGTCCACTGGTTTGACCACTCTATAATCAGAATAGGATGGCCCCTCCCCCACAAAATCAAATGGACACGCTGATAAAAATGATGGCTGATATGAATCAGAAACATCAGGAGGAAATTGTAGCAGTGAAGGGACAGTTGAGCTAGCTTTTGATTGCAAACAACAAGGATTCCTTCCTTCTCAGTCACAGTCGAACCTGAGAAATGTGATCAACAAAGGCCACAATTCTCAAGGGTTTCAAGCCAATCTTGGACATGCCTACATGGTCCAGCAAGTCCGACAAACACCCCTTGGGTTTGGGCCTTTTTCTTCCTCTTCTTCTCAAGGATCTACCCATGGTCCCAACGCCTCAACCAATGCGATTACTGATGGGAACACCATCATGAGCCCTAACTATCTCATTTTGACCCATAAAAGAGAACAAAAGCTCTTACATAACCAATTGGAAGTCTTAACTCAATGAATAACCATTCTGAGAGAAAAGCAAGAAATAAGGGGTAAAACTGTAATTTTACCATTGCAGTACAACAACGGATTTTCTCATGGGCTAAACACAGGTCAAATGGTCTTAACAAGATAAAAAATGGGTTGGTTCAAACAGAAAAGGGTTCATGTGAATTCTTGGAATTAAATGATTTCTTGTAACCCTAAAACAGACCCACTTGATTTAACAAGGTTTTGGTCAGGATAAAATTTACCTAAATCCTCTAAAAATCATGAAAAAATATTCTCTAGGGTTTAGAACCTTCAATTTGGCCCTTGAAACCTATTTTGACCTAAATTGGGGTCTAAGTCAAATATTGGCCCTAAATTAGTTTTTTGCGTAAATTGCCTAGTCAAACATGGTCAAACCCAAATCCAACTTCACCATTGGATTCCTTAGGTCCAAATTAGGTTTGTACCAAAATTTGGACCTAAGAGGAATTCATCTTGACCCACTTTGCAAACAAGTCCAACCTAATTACATTTCTACCCCTATCTTTCGAAACCTCTACAGAAACCCCCTAGCTTCCTTGTCATTCTTTGCAATTAGGTCCCTCCACCATTATAACGGAGAGAATCCTACTCCGATAAGGTTTCAAAGGTAAGAACTCTCTGATCTCTCAGAGAATCCCCTTCAAAATTGAAAGGGAGATTCTCTGAAAAATCTCCTCCAATGTGAACCCATTGATGAGCCCTAATTCCTATCCAATCCCTCATGCGAATGCATGATAGATTTGGGTCTCTCTGAGTTTCCATCTCCAGCGAAATTGCCGTGCTTGGATGCTTGGCTTCCAAGCACAAACCCAACCTCCAGGACCTATTTAAGAAACCCTAATTCATTCCGCACCTCCTTAGCTTGGGATTAGGTCGGTCCACCCCACTTTCTTCTCTCCTCTCCGGCCACAACTTCTCCGCAAGCTCCGGAGGCTCCTCTCTCTCTCTCTCTCTCATCTCCTAGCCACAATACCAGTGGTTGGGTTGCCTTCTTCTCATTCATCCGCGTCGGCCGCACCAGCCTAGATGCTGCCCTTATCCCTGTCGTTGCCGTCGCCTCATCTACGGAGAGCTCCTTCTCTAGCGACGACAACACGAGCTGGTCGCCATCCCTGCCTCCTTCGTCCTTAGGTTAGGTCAGATAACGTCTCTCTCTCCTTTTCCTGTTCCTCCTCTTTATTTCTTAAAAATACCCCTCGACGCCACCAATCACCCTCACCTTCTTCATCTCTGCCCACACTCCGACGAGGCATCCCTGCCGCTCCACACCTCCATCTGCCTCGCCAACCATCCCATCAGCACCGCAATATCCCACTGAATGTAACCCCTCACCTCACCCACCATGCCATACACCCAAACCGCCCCTTGAAGACACCCATACACACAGCCACAGGTTGCCCTAGATACGCCACCACAACCACCCACACACCATGCCGACCCGCACACTACGCTCGCCGTGGTTCGGCGAAGCTCCTTGAGCTTTCTGACGAGGCCGTGGGGCCGTTTTCGTGTTGACAGGTTTGGAGTCCCCACCGCCATTGATGTCGCAAGCTGCTAGCTTGCAAGCTCGCTCCAGGTCTCCTCGCTCCAGGCTAACAGTCCCAGGGTGTGCGGACTCCTCTCGCGCACAGCTCCAGCCAAGCAATTGGCACTGAAGACCGAAGTAGCCGCTGCAATCAAGGAAGCCTCTTGCTGCGGATGCATGCGAAGGAAGGTGGGACGTTTAGTCCCACCTCAGAAGCTGTTGAGTGGGCGCATCAGAATAAGAGGAAAAAGTGAATAAGGCTCTTCGCCTCCTGACCACGGGGTGAGGTCCCACTCACCCTCTCACTACCTCGTCCGTGACCTGCTCCCCGTTGACCTGGCTTGACCCGTATACCCGACCTGCACTCCTCGCCCACCACTGCACGCCGGTGGGCTTGGTCCCGGGCGCATACCCGACCCGATTACCCGAGAAGTGGCTCTGGGAGGGCGAGTGTAAGAGAGAAAGAGGAAGAGAGCTCGCGGGGGTGGGTAGGGGTAGGTTTTGCTCTCTTGCAGGCATGGAGAAGAAGAAGAAGCCAAGGAAGAAGAGGGTGGAAGCCAGCGAAGCTATGGGAGGAGAAGGCAAGGACTGAAGAGGAAGAAGCTGAAGGCTGAAGGGATGAAGAAAGAGAAAGAGAAGGAGAAGGAACTGAAGGCAGAAGAAAGAGGCACCGCCAGAAGAAGAAGAAGAAGGAAAAGGAAAAGGCTAGAGAAACTAAAGGCAGAAGGAAAAGGCATAGGCACGAGAGCAGAAGGAAAGAAAAAAAGAAGGAAGAAGATCAGTGACAGATCAGAGAAGAGAGAAAAAGAAGAAATAAAGCACTTTTTGTGCTTGTCTTCATACATTGACTTCCTTATTCTCTTGTGCTTATATTTTTGCACTATAACTCTGGTTTTCATTGCATATTCAATTTCTCAAAGTTGTGCTCTTGAGTTTTCAATTTGCTCCTTGTGTTCGACCTCAGACTTAAAACCTCGAGTAATAAAATCTATTTGTTTTTCGAGCGATTTCAATTATATTACGACGCATTGATTTCAAAACATTGATTTCATTTGACGAACAGTTACCTTGAGAAGCGGCGCTAAAACCCAGGACCCCTAATGGCTAACCCCTTCAGTGACCTCACTTCCTGAGATACCCGAGTCTGAGGATGAGTGGGAGGAACCCAAGGACATGGAGACTGACCTGATTCAAACCCAAACACCATACCATGATGCCTTGGAGAAAAGGAAGACAAAGAAAGTTGTAGTTGAGAATGAGGAGCTATTGGAGATTTTCAAACAAGTTTAGATTAATATTCCACTCCTCGAAGCAATTAAACATATCCCGGCTTACGCTAAGTTCTTGAAGGATGTTTGTACGCCGAAGCGTAAGCCGAAAACCCAAGCACCTAGGAAGGTAGTGCTCTTAGAACGAGCTAGTTTAGTGATATTGAGCAGCCTGCCTCCCAAACGAACTGACCTAGGAGCACCCCTGATTTCTTGTAATATTGGGGACATGACATTTGATAGAGCACTCTTGGACTTAAGTGCTTTGATCAACCTCATCCTGATGACCCTGTATCACCAGTTTGGATTTGGAGAATTGAAGCCCACACCTGTGACTATCCATTTGGCTGATAGATCTGTGAAAACCCCGAAGGGGGTAGTTAAGGACGTGATTGTTCGAGTCAAGTACTTCTACTTTCTAGTTGACTTTTTGGTCCTCGACATGGAAGTCCCCGAATAGCTGCAAAACATACCTATCATCCTGGGCAGACCTTTCTTAGCTACGGCTAAGGCGAACATTGATTGCGACACGGGATGCATGGAAATCACCTTTAGGGACAAGAAGATGCAATTGGATATCTTCAAGGTGGCTAAGTCTTTTGATTGTGGCTGTGTTGAGGAGAACGATCCCGTGGAACCTTTGGTTGAAGAATGCCTCACTCCTATCTCTTCAGCAGACCATCTGACTCAACCAGTTGATGACTACCTTGAACCACCCCAACCTGTGGAGGTTGACCTATGTAGAGCTGATTACTTTCAACAACCCCCATTAGAGGAGATTGATGTTGATCAACTCCCCCCTTTCCCCTACCCATCAAATGTTGTCCCACCTACACCCGAACTAAAACCTTTGCCCGATAATCTCAAGTATGTCTTCCTAGGACCTGACCAGACCTTCCCTGTGATTATCAATGCCCACTTAACTAAGGATCAAGAACTTAGGTTGACCTCAACCCTCTTTGAACATCGGACAGCCATTGGGTGGACAATTTTTGACCTAAGGGGAATTAGCCCTACCTATTGCACTCACAAGATCTATTTGGAAGATGGGGCTCAACCTTCTCGCCAGATGCAAAGGCGATTGAACCTGAATATGTGAGAGGTCGTTAAGAAAGAGATAATCAAGTGGCTTGACGCAGATATCACTTACCCGATTTCCGATAGCCCTTGGGTGAGCCCCACTGAAGTGGTACCCAAGAAAGTTGGGCTCACAGTGGTCACCAATGACCAAGGCGAATCCATTCCCACCCGTACCGCTATCGCATGGTGGGTTTGTATCGACTATAGGAAGCTTAATGAGGCCACCAAGAAAGATCATTTCCCTTTTCCATTCATTGACTAGATTCTCGAGCGATTGGCAGGGTAGAAATATTTTTGCTTCCTGGATGGATATTTAGGATACAACCAAGTTGCTATCGCACCAGAGGATCAAGAGAAGACCACATTCACTTGCTTGTATGGCACGTTTGCTTTCCGTCCTATGCCATTCGAGTTATGCAATGCACCCGCAACCTTTCAGCGTTGCATGATAGCCATTTTTTCAGAGATGGTGGGTGAATACCTGAAGGTCTTTATGGATGATTTCTCCGTGTTTGGGAACTCATTCGACCATTGTCTTAGAAACTTGGAGAAGATCCTGAAGTGATGTATCGAGGTCAACCTGGTTTTAAGCTGGGAAAAGAGCCATTTCATGGTTTAGGAAGGGATTATCCTTGGTCACATCGTCTCGCATAGGGGCATCAAAGTGGATCGAGCTAAGGTTGATTTAATTTCCAAACTTCCACCCCCTAGTTCAGTCAAGCAAATCCTATCTTTCCTAGGACATGTTGGCTTCTATAGAAGGTTCATTACGGATTTTTCCAAACTTTCTAAGCCCTTGACTGACCTTTTAGCCAACAATGCTCTTTTTCACATGACACTTGATTACATCAAGGCTTACAACACTCTTAGGGAAAAAGTCTCCACTACACCTGTTTTACAACCCCCGGACTGGTCTAGAACTTTGAGATTATGTACGATACATCAGATTTTGCCATCGACGCAGTCCTAGGACAAAGAAGAGAGAAGAAACCCTTGGTGATATACTACGAGAGCAAAACATTGGATGAGGCTCAACAGAATTACACTGTCATAGAAAAAGAACTGCTTGCCGTAGTTTTTGGATTAGAAAAGTTTGATCATACCTTCTGGGATCCCACGTGACCGTTTACACCGACCACTTGACTATTCGAAATTTGTTGGCCAAAAAGGACGCTAAACCCAGGCTCATCCGATGGATCCTACTCTTGCAGGAATTTGACCTGAAAATATACGACAAAGCCGGATCCAAAAACATTATAGCCAATCACCTGTCCAAACTTCACCTGGACCACATCGGATCCTCATTACCTTTGACTGACACCTTCCCTGATGAATAACTTCTGGCCGTGCAAGGAAGAAAGCTACCCTGGTATGCAGACCTAGTCAACTATTTGGTGGTAGGACAAACTCTGCATGGGTGGTCCAGACAGCAACGAGACAAGTTAGTGGCTGAAGCCAAGCATAATTTCTGGGATGATCCTGACAGGAGGGCAGTTCCTGCACGTGCTTTGAAAACAGGGATCTCATCATAGTATAGTGTGTGAAAACGCTCGTCAAAAATAATTTATAAAATAACGAGACTTGAGTCTCGGTCATTCATCTCTGGGAGGTGTTTAGAAAATGTAGATTTGAATTCGATCTAGCTCGCTCTGCCTATTCAGAAATACATGCCAGTTTACAATAATTCGTATTGATGCACGACATGCTTAGTTGCAAGAGAATACAAATTTCGCGCATGGAACTTTAATCACAAGGAAATATGGCAATCAACTTATGGTGATTTTCACACATAGACATAGAGATATGTAAAAGATGATTTCATTGATTGCATCATGGTGGCTACAGAGTGAAACTTGAGGAAAGCTTGTATAGGAAATCTTGAAAGTAATAAACTAGCTAATGGAAAATGACTGCATACATGAATCTATGGGGAGATTATGCATGCATCATTTGGGGAGAATATGGAGCTACACTACTAAGCAATAGTAAAGCAGTAAATCTACGAAGAACTATTCTACTTAGCTAATAGAAATAAGGGCATTCGGAGGTAGCTCCGATGGCCTTTGACTTGGTTGAGAGGAGGAGGGGTGGCCAATGGTGCTTAGGACAACCCTTGGAGAGAGGTTGGAGGTGATCTAGGCCTGGCGTGGAGGTGATGGAGATGCCATGGTGTGCTCGTGGAGATGGAGGTGGAGTAATGGCGGTGGAATGAGGCTAAAACTAGATGGAAGGCTAGATGGGTGCAAACGGCCACCCAAAGGTCCTTTAAGTAGACCCAAGGGAGCCTCTCTTGAGAAGTGTGGAACTCTGTAGAGAGGCCTATGGTGGGAGCTTGTGGGAGAGTGAGAGAGAGGATGGATGGGTGATTTTTATATCCACATTTGGTGGATCTAAAAATTGAATGCATCTTGGTTGCTATTTTTAGCAACCAAGGCAACAACACATGGTAGAGAGTTCTAGAAAACTCTAGGCTAAATATTTTTGTGTGGATGGAGTGTGTGGGTGTGTGTGGGTCGAAACCTATGTGGCTAGGTTGATTAGGTTAGGTTCTAGTGGGTTTAGGTCAAGGTAGGTCCCCTTTCAAATTTGGGAGCAGCTCCCCATGAAATCGAGGAGAAAACCTCTGTGCAAAGTCGCCGGCGGTATGGGTCCCTGCTGCGATGGCAGAGGGACCAAAATGAAGAAAGTGACGAGGAAGCTGAGGGGGGATTTGCAAGGGTTTCCAAAAGTTAAGGGTCTGAATGTAATTTGGTGGACCAAATTGCAAAGTAGGTCAAGATGACCTTTCCTTAGGTCCAAATTTTGGTATAAACCTAATTTGGACCTAAGGAATCCAATGATGAAGTTGGATTTTAGGTTTGACCACGTTTGACTGGATATTTTGCATAAAAATCCAAATTAGGTCAAATATTAGGCATAGACCCCAATCTAGTTCAAAACAGGTTCCAAAGGCCAAATTGAAGGTTATGAACCCTAGGGGATATTTTTCCATGAATTTTAGAGGGTTTATTTGATTTTTATCTTGCCTGAAATCTTATGAATTTAAGTAGATTTGTTTTAAGGTTACAGAATGCCATTTAATTCCTAAATTTCACAATAACTCTTTTCTGACTGAACCATCCCACTTTTTCTCTTATTAAGTCCAATTGACCTATGTCTAGACCCTTAGAAATCCTGTTGATGCATTGCAATGGTAAAATTATAGTTTTACCCCTTGTTTCATGTTCTCTTCCCAGATTAGTGATCCCTTGAATTAAGCCTTTCTCTTGGTTATGTAGGAGCTTTTGTTCACTTTATTAGGTCAAAATATGCTAGTTAGGGCTCATGATGAGGTTCTCATCATACCCCCATACCTAGCTTTTGCTAGTTCCTTAGCAAAATTTTAAGGTTTTAACTTTTGTTCTAGACCATGAATTTCTTTCACCAATTATGATAAGTGCTTTTTTTCTTCTTTGATTAGGTCAAAATGCCTACAATGAGCCTAAAGGTACTCTAGTACTAACCAAGATCCGAACCTGACTAGCTTTAGCCTCAGTCCTCCGCGGAGGTCTTTAAGGCCTACAGGAACTACCCTAAGGTTCATTGGACTCCATGGTTAAATCACCCGTGCTTGAGATATATTTTAGCCTTGGTTCAGTTTGCAGTGAGTTTTTGGAAGAGAGAGGCAGAGGATTTATTTGGTTGGAGTTACCTCTCTCTTTTCTTTTTATTTCTAGCTTCGGATTGGCTTCACAACACGGTCTATATCGGATTCCTCATCCCCATCATTAATCCTCAAAGGTCCCTGGCAATCGATACTTCGTGATAGCACCGCCCATGGTAACCTCCAGAACCCTGGTTTTTGAGATTTTGAGATAATCCCGCCCATGGCGTTCCGTGGCTGAATCCTGACCCTGGCGATTGACATTTCGTGATAATGCCATACATGGCATCTGAACCAACAGAGTGCTTTCATGCCCCCAGTAGGATATGTAAATATCCTAAGAGACAAGCACCGAGGAGACGATATGTTGTTACGCATCTTCGAGGGGAATTTCCCACCTCTCCATGTCGGGAACTCGTTCAAATCAACTTGTGTTGATGGACCGCTCCTAATCTAGGCAACATTTTCAGAATATTAAAATGCTTCTACGTGATTTTGATAGTTATGCCATTGAACCAGACTGTGTGTGAATTGGGGTGCTTAGGTTACTGAGTCCCGCAAACCGAAGGTCAGTTAACGAGGCCGAATACTCCCTAAGCCTTGGACTTAATACTTAAGCTATGCATTTTCCTCAACCTCTTGAGGAATATCCAAATCTTAATGGGTACTAAGAGTCTGGCCAAAAAGGCCTAAGGTTAGCGTTTCTACTAAACTTTTTGTGTCTCTTTAGCACTTTTCTTTACTTTTCTTAATGTGGTCTAGAACTTCGGTTAATCCCTTAATCTCTTACTAATGACTATCTCTTTTTTTTTTTTCATTTTGTGCTCCTATTTTGTCATTTTGCTTTTTTTCCTCCTCCTTTTGATTATGTAAAGCTCACAAAAATTTTCTCTCCTCTCCTCTCTCTCTGTTTTTTTTTTAGATGATATGTGATTTTTTGTTGAAACCTTTTCTTGATATGAGTTTTCATACATTTTACACTTTCATACCCCCCCATGCCTAAGATTTGCAATGTCCCCATTGTAAATTAGGTGGATTTGTATTCAGCTTGGTTCATTCATTAGGACAGGTGTTGGGTGAGTGAACGGGTCGAGGTCACTGTTGCGGACGATTTCTAGTCTCGGGTACGGGTACCTGAGGTGGAGTTGGCTGTCCTAATGGATGAACCCTAAAGTGCGATATGAATTCAGCAAAGAAATGTTAGGAAAAGTTTTAGGTTTTTGAAAGAACGACGGGTTGCCTCCCGTTAAGCGCTAAATTCGACTCCTTCAGCTGAGCGGGAAATGGGATGGAGAGGGAATGGTCAAATCAGTGGAGTTTTGTATAACAAGCACCTTGATTAAGAGCCTGGTTGGTCCAACCAGGTGCTTGTTTAGATCAGTAGGCTAATGTTGTAGCCCAAACCCAATCAATCTGGTGGGTTGATGAATGTAGATCAAGAGGTGTGGATTCCACCATATACTATGAAGTTCAGACAGATGTGGAAGTATGAATGAGGGGTTTAGCTGAGTCGAATTAGCCTGGTCAGAGTAGGGATCCGTAAAATAATCAGTGAATGACGCGGAAACCCTACAGGGGTGATCAAAGAATGATGGAGCATGGTCTTCAGTCTGATCAATGTCCGAAACCTGGTATAGATGTGGAGTTGAAACATATGTAAACGGCTCAGTGGGAGGTGAATCTGAATAGAAATTGAGTTCGGTTGCGGGTCGGGGTTGAAGACAGGTTTTGATTAGTTCTGTATGTGTGGAAGAGGTGGTTTCAATGAGAATTGTGTATGAGGACTCTTCTAGAAATGAATGACAGGTGGTCTCCTGTAGAGAGTCCTCTGGGTAACTATCAAATGCCTGAAGAGTGTCTATAGGATGAAGGAAATCTGAATCGAGAAAAGATTCAAATTCTGGGTTACAATCACTCTCAGCATTTTCAGGTTTTGGTTCCTGCGAATTGAAAAGAAATGATTCTATGTCATTGGAACCTGAACATAAATTGGTGATCTCGTGAACCGGGACCTCAGAGTTGGAGTCGGAGAATGAGTCATTAAAGCTGAGGTCGTAGTTTGGCTTGGTGTGTTTAGGAAGCAGAGTCTCTTCGAAATCATAATCAGATTCGAAATTGTCAGAGAGTTTGCGAAAATTAAGTTCTGAATGAGATTTAAGATCATGAATTCCACCACAGAATAAATCACATGATGTGGATTCAGTAGCCTGACTGGGGTCTAGCCTATATGTCAATTCTGAGCTCAAAAAGGTGTTCTTTCTAGGCTCAAGTTCCAAGTTGGTAGGATAGACCCAATTGAAACCCCACTCGTCCAACTCCTTGGTTTCTATATCGTAAATTGGCATGACTTACGGAAAATTGATTTGATTTCCTGAGGAAGTTGGAGAGGAATACTCATCAAATAGAGGCCCGGAATCATACTCTTTATTGAAAATTTGATCTTCATCATACAGGGCCTCGTAATCCTCCCAATAAGTTTCAAATCTAGATTCTAGGCTTAGGATGTGGGTGGAATTACTAGAATGTAAATCCGAATAACCTTCGAGGGTCACCTTATCAGAATAAGGGGTGGGATTTACATCCTCAAGAGGTTCAGTTCTAATCTCATTATTGCAGGAGTCTTGGAATTCTAAGCTTGGCGATTCATGGTCTAGGGTTGGCTCAACATTATGTTCTGCAATTTCTCAACCTAATTCAATATTAGGCATGTTGTCTTCTATTTGGGTTGGGAATCCACAACCACTCTGTGCCTCATTCCCGAGATCTGGGAAATTGGATTGATCCTCAATACTGTTCCAAGATGGTTCATTCTCTGTTGGTGGCATATACAGGTATTTTCGGTCGATAGTTTGTTTCAGTGATCTCATTATCTCCTTTCATTTTTCAAGATCATCTTGGTGTTGTTCCCAGAGTAAAGGATTTGTCATGAATTGAAGGTATTCAAAATTGTGCAATTTTTCTATCTTAATGTATCCTGTTATGAGCATGTCTCGGGTTGATCCTTTTGTGACTTCTGTCAATAATATTTGGGTACAGTTTATGATGAAGGTTGTAGTTGTTGGGACATCAACCTGAATGTTTTCTATTGGTGTTGAGGTTTTGCATTCAATTTCATAGAATTCAAGGGCATCCTCAACCATCCTATCTCTCATGGATCTTTGTGATTCAGGTTTCTTGAAGGGTAATCCTAAGTAACTAGGCTGCATATTTGGATCAGGTGGTGGAATCAAGATGTAGAATTAGAATTTTGATGTAGAATCAAGTTGTGCCATGATGGAAGAAGAATGAGAACTTGATTCTGAACCAGAGGAAAGGTCTATGTGGTGGGGTTGCTGCACAAACAAAGGTACCGAGGCTTGGCCTCGGGGAGAGTGGATTTCTAAAGGAGGTTTCAAGGACCTCCTACCAAACATACACCGAAGGATTGGATGAGATTAGAATGTGCTGGACCTAATCGAGACACACAAAATATGTTGGGTGACTATAGAGGTTCGGGGTGGATGATACCCCTTAGTTAGAAAGGTCGTCCACCTGAGAATTACCTGGACAACCAAAGAGGGAGAGTCTCGCGAAAACCCCTACATGGTAGAGCGTCCCCACGGGTTATAGGGTTTCCCCCACCTCTCTTGTCACTGAGATTCCAGGTAGACCAGATGGGGACCTTGACCTCTTAAGTCTACCTCTTTTAGTTAAGATCAAGGTGCTTAGGGTTCCACTTGAACTTTAAAACTTTTGAGTGCAAAGTGACCTAATTTAAAGGTTGGTTGATCCAAAGGATTAACTTCACCTCTTTGTTCCTTTGAGAGCTTTTAGGTCCTTTCTTTTAAAGTTCAAGTAGATTAAGAGCCTGATTTGCTTAGGGTTTCTCTTGGATAGGTCTTTTCAAATAAGGCTTAGGCACATCTCGTTTTGAAATTTTTGCTTCTTTTATTAGAAGAAGATGTGTCTCTAAAACCCTAGCTTGTAATCCTTAGGTTGGCTCTAGTTGGTCCAATTTAGTTGCCTCAGAAATTGTATCTAGGGCTCAATCAAGAAGGTTTTAGCCCTAGTTACCTTAAGTGGATGTTTAATCAAAAATGTGTTGAAATTAAAAAAAATCAGGCAACTTTTATGAATTACTAAGCATGGAAAACAGGTAGCCCTAGATTGATTTTTCTCTTTGTTTCTCCTTTTCAGATTTTGAGGGGATTAAGAGAAAGGGTTAATAAAAGGTTACCTGTTCCCTGGTGTGGTTGTTGTGCGGCTGCTTTTCTCTCCTCGGATTTTCCTGAAACAAACACAATAAAAGAGAGAAATTAGGTCAGTAATGAATCAAAAATTGTGATTAAAGCTTCTAAAATGCATGTTGCTCCTCGACAATGGCGCCAAAAAAAATGATGATACTCGCTTGCTACGACGAGATCGTGGTTTTTAAAAGGATATTCGTTGCAGTATATTTGAAAACGTCGTATAAACGATTATCAATTTTTATTACTCGAAATTCAAAAAATATTTCGAGGTCGAACTTAGGGAGCAAATTGCTATTTAGAAGCAGAAAATCACAATCTCAAATTTCTACTTGAAAGATGTTCAGTAATAATGCAGTGAAGATAAATGCTAGAGAGAAAAAAATGTAAAAAGAAATAGATTTTCTCTTTTCTTTCTTCTTCTCTTCTCTCTTTCTTTCTCTTTGCTTTCTCTCTTCCTTCTCTTCTTTCTCTGTCTTTCCTTTCTCAGACATTTGATTCTTTGAATCAGATGCCTTAACTGATGATTGCTACAGTGCCGAGCCTTCTTCTTCTTCCTGCCTTCTCCTTGGCTTCTGCCTCTCTATCTTTGGCCTTCTTCTCTCTTTCTTCTGCTTTCTTCTCTTGGCTTTCCTCTTTGGCTTCTTCTTCTTCTGTTGCGCCTCCTCCTTCTTCTTCTTCGGCTCCTTCCTCTGCCTTCTTCTTCTTCTTCTTCTTCTTCTGCTTTCTTCTTCTTCTTCTTCTTCTTCTTCTTCTTCTTCTTCTTCTTCTGCTTTCTGTGGCTAAGTCCTTTCTTCAGCTGCTTTCTACTGCACCTCCTCCTTCTTCTACAACACCTTCTTCTCTCTTAGCTTCTCCTGCCTTCAGCTTCCTTCCGCAGCTGCTTCTTCTTCTTCCCTGTGCACACAAAGGCAAAACCTAACCCCTACCCTCCCCGTGTCTCTCTCTCTCTCTCTCTCTATTTCGCTCTCAGGATAGCTCTCCTAGAGCCTTCTCGGGTTATCGGGTCGGGTATGCATGCCCAGGACCAGGCCCACCGGAGTGCAGTGGTGGGCGAGGAGCGCACTGGTAGTCGGGTCAGGCCATGTTTGCAGGGCGTGATCGCGGACGAGACCAGGTCGGGTGAGTGGGACCTCACCCCGTGGATCTAAGGTGACAAGGCTATGGCACTTTTTCAATTTATGTGGCACCTTCTGCTCGTCAGCTTCCGAGGTGGGACTAAACGTCCCACCTTCTTCTCGTGAATGGCCACAGCAGGAGTCCTCTTTGATTACAGCAGCTACGTGGTGCCTCAGTGCCAATCGCTTGGCTGGGGTTGTGCGCGAAGGGCTCCCGCGCGACCTGGGGCATTTCACCTGGAGCGGAGAGACCTGGAGGAGCTTCCTAAGCAAGCTCCTTGCTGCGTCAATGGCTGTGGAGAGGGTCGACACCTATCAACACAAATACAACCTCACGGCCCTGTCAAAACACTCAGCAGGCTTCGCCGTGGCACGGCGAAGGTGGCCCAGTGGTCGGCGTGGTGAAGGGTGTCTAGGGCGTGCGTGCCTAGGGCTTACTGTGGCTGTGCAGGTGGGTGTGTTCGGGGACAGTGTGTGGAGAGTGTGGTGGTTGATGGAGAGGGGGAAAATGATCAGTGGAAGGTGGCAGAGCTTCTGAGGGGTTTGGAGAGGTGGATGGGTGTGTGGAATGACGAGAGCACCTCACCGGTGGTCTGCCAGAGGTGGAAACGATGGTGGTGGTAGTAGCAGTCGAGGGGTTGAAAATAGAAATTGATAAGGGGAGATAGAGAGGGGAGAAAGCGGAACTTAATTGAGGGGCTTGGAGCGAAGGGGGGAGGCGAAGGGCAAGGGGCGCATGTCTACCATCGCTGGAGACGAAGGCCCTGTGGTGAAGAAGCGACGATGACGAGGGGGTTAGAGGGGCTTGCGTAGGTACGACGTGATGCGGAGGAGTGAGGTGGAGATGGCTTTGCCACTGGTACGGTGGTAGAGTGATGAGAAGAGGGAGGAAGAGCTGTCGGAGCCTGCAGGCAGTTGGCTAGAGGAGTATGAGATGCATTTGGGGGGATTTCTTCAGCCAAAACAGGCTTCCCCGAAGCGGAGGGATTTGCTCTCGCTTAAATAGGCAAGGGCAGAGGGAAGAGTCGCGAGGAGGTGGCAGGAACACCACGTCGGAGGTATGGCCGGAGTGAGACCCATACCTCTCGAGCATTCGCACGAGAGGTATGGGGTGTTTTAGGGCATGGAGAGTTGCCCATGCGGTAAGGGGCTTCGCAGTGAGCTCCCCTTTCAAATTTGGGAGCAGCTCCCCATGAAATCGAGGAGAACCTCTGTGCAAAGTTGCTGGCGGTATGGGTCCCTGCTGCGATGGCAGAGGGACCAAAATGAAGAAAGTGACGAAGAAGCTGAGGGGGGATTTGCAAGGGTTTCCAAAAGTTAAGGGTCTGAATGTAATTTGGTGGACCAAATTGCAAAGTAGGTCAAGATGACCTTTCCTTAGGTCCAAATTTTGGTATAAACCTAATTTGGACCTAAGGAATCCAATGATAAAGTTGGATTTTAGGTTTGACTACGTTTGACTAGATATTTTGCATAAAAACCCAAATTAGGTCAAATATTAGGCATAGACCCCAATCTAGGTCAAAACAGGTTCCAAAGGCCAAATTGAAGGTTCTAAACTCTAGGTGATATTTTTCCATGAATTTTATAGGGTTTATTTGATTTTTATATTGCCTAGAATCTTGTGAATTTAAGTGGGTTTGTTTTAGTGTTATAGAATGCCATTTAATTCCTAAATTTCACAATAACCCTTTTCTGACTGAACCATCCCACTTTTTCTCTTATTAAGTCCAATTGACCTATGTCTAGACCCTTGGGAATCCTGTTGATGAACTGCAATGGTAAAATTACAGTTTTACCCCTTGTTTCATGTTCTCTTCCCAGATCAGTGATCCCTTGAATTAAGCCTTTCTCTTTGTTATGTAAGAGCTTTTGTTCACTTTATTAGGTTAAAATATGCTAGTTAGGGCTCATGATGAGGTTCTCATCAATAGCATACCTCAACCCCTTACATTATTGTCTACTACATCTTATTCTTGGTCTTCTGCTCCAGTTATGCTGCAACTCTAGCTTCGGGTCCAGCTTCAGATCCAGTCTCAGATCTAGCTCCTAAGCTTCTTATTTCCTGCAATTTATATAATGCACCTAATTAGTATATTATAGCATTATTCTATGCATAGCTATAGGAGGAACAGTAAAGATGCAAATAATGCTTATGCATGCATGAATTTCCCTAACTTATGCTAAGTCCTAGCCTAATTCTGGACAATTAAGACTTATGATTACTACGCAATCATAACCCCATGCGTAAATCTTGCTAGTCCCTAGCAAATGCAAAACTAAATTATTCACAGAAGGGTCCCTAAGGGATTGATTATTTTATCAAGTGTATGCCTAGAGATTTTTCTCCTTTCTGTTTTCATCATATGTTCTAGAAATCCAGACAAATGTGAAAGTGCAGCTATGTAGCTTTTGCAACAGATTTGAGTGAAAGACTTGATTCCCCTCTAAATCCTATACTTGACCCCAAGTAAAAAAATTCTATTGGAATAGGCAGACTTCTTCCCTCGGGGTATTCAAGATATTCTTTGAATTCCACCCTGGCTTTAAGCTTGGGTAGTGAATGCTTGAGGGATGTGGGTGTTTATTTGGTGCTACATAGAAATTAGTACTTCAAAATCTAGATTCCCGGATTATCAAGTAACTCAACTCAGCAAAAGACGAGAACAACTATGCTCTTTTCTGGTTCCTTTGTATTCACTCTCTCTTACTCTCTTTGTTTTTTTTCTCTTAGAGCTCACAATCTTACCAAATTCTCACGTATGATCCGTATTTGGTGGTCTCACTTGGCATTAACACTTTAATTGAGTTCCATAACCCTAACACTAAGTCGGAATTCCTTAGCCAGTATTCAGGGGGTTAGAAACACAGAAAGATAGGTTAAGACCTTATTTGGTGGATCTCAAATATATTTGGTGGTATTGCCTCAATGCAACTGAAATAAACACTAAATATTCACACCCTCTTTTTTTCTTGCTTTTTCTTCTTTTTCTAACTTTTTTTCTTTTTTTCATTTTTTTTCATTTTCTTCTATTTTTTTCTATGTATAATTTTTTTAACACAACATAAGCTAGCACACATTCATGAACTTTATTGAGGAGGCATTATTAGGGATTGATGGTACTCAAGAGACATTGAGTGGCTTATTTGGTGGAAGCGCCTATTCACGGCACCGGGAAAGACGGATAGGACGGTGTATTTCTAACCTTGACATCAATACCCTCCTTCAGCTGAGGATTCCGTAAAGAATGGTCATAACCATCCACCTTAAACCTAATTTTATGAAAACTCTCTCTCCTCGTAATTGCCTTATTTGATAGCTCTCAATATTTCGCACAAAAATGTATATGCAGGAACCGAGAGCGAAAACTATGCCTAATATCTGAGTATCATCACCTAATTATCTAGGATTTTGAATTCCTTGCACTAATCTTAGAGCACCAGTACACTCTAATCTCATCTCACACTATTTGGTAGATTTTTGGAGGAAAATCTGCCTAGCTCCCAAAACATTGTCCAAGGGTTCAGGAAAAGAAGCATTGCTTCTTCTCAACAGACTAATTGACGTTTATCATCCTTCACCGTGAATCCATTGCAAATTCTAGGTGTGTGTGAAAAATTGTACTAGATTCCAGATTACAGGAATCAACTAGAGGATAAAATCCATAATGCATTCTCTTCATAAAATAATCTTATTCATGGATGCACTATGTATATATGCTATAAACAAGTAACCTCTTATATTCGTACTTCATAAAATTTCCCTTTTGGGTTACATTCAGCTTGACCCTAAATTTAGAACAAAAGGTGAGCAGGTGAGTTGGAAGTGGCAGTTGCGGATGATTTTTAGCTCCAATGCGAACATTGGAGGTGGAATCAGTTGTTCTTTTATTTAGTGTCTTAAAGTACGTTTGACATGCAGCTCCGGGGTTTTCCTAAATGTTGGCATAAAAATTTTCTATTTTGTCGTATCTACCCCCCCATGCCTAAGTTCTTGCATGTCCTCATGCATGAATATAAAAGAAAATAAATACAACAGGGAGTAAATGGGTAGAAATCACCTGGAATTGCTCTTGAATTTTAACATTTAGCATTGGCCAACCTGATAGTATGCAATATGTGAAAAGGAAATATGCTAAAAGAAAAATATGGTATGTATAAAAATGGTATCTATAGGTAATGGTAGAATGTTGGGTGGATGCCGAGTTTAACACCTCTAGCTGGGCAAAAACTCAATCAAATGTATCGGTTCTAGCATAGGAGTCGATCAAGATTAAGAGACAAATGTGCTCGTATGCTACTAGAATCAGTGGTCCGAAGATGTGAACCAACTGATTGTGCACCCGTACTCCAAAAAGTCTAGCTATAAGAAAGTGTGGAGTGGTAGTGGAAAATAAAGGATAATCAGAGGGGGGTCATGATGTTGATTCAGTTGATTTATCATGTCCCACAATTCACTAGGAAGTTGCTGAGGGAGTAGATCAACATGTATCTCAAAACCAAAATCTAAGTCATAGGGATCCTCATAACGATAATTGACATCAAAGATCATGCCCTCTCTAGGCTCTAGATCATATGGGGGTATCCGTGAAAGTAGAAGATCTGTGGGGAGGCCACTGAAATCCTTGTCAGAAATTACTTCGTCCTCATCAGTACTCATCTCTGATTCATCTGAGGCTGACTCTTCAGGCTCGGAGTTGAGCCATCCATTAGATTGACTAGGATGGTAGGTGCATCCCCAGCTCATTTTGCTCAAAGCTTCACCCTCGTATGCATTGAGCTCCTCAATAATTCCTGCCTCAGGTAGCATATTTATTTCTTCGGTCAAGTCATCCATAGCTACTTCTGGTCTTCAGATGTCAGGATCGAGGGTAGAAAGTGTCATCTCAAAATCTCTAACATCCGAATTAGGGATGTAGGTGAAAGAAGAAGAGTGCAGATCAGAAGATGTTGGCTTTAGTACAGGTTCACCTACAATGGGAAGTGGCCTAGATTGATCAGTAGTGTCACATGTAATGTTTGCCTCAAGATCCATATCCTCAAATGAATCTACTTCCCTTATCACGGTTGGGTTGTCTAACCCAAGAGGTATCTCCCAGGATTCAGGATAATCTGATTGTGGCTCAGTCCTGGAGATATCAGTCCTTTCCTCAGTTTCTTGAATGGAGTTCTCAGATGAACCCATTTGGAACATTTCCTGCTCCTGTCTCATATCCAAGCTAGATTCTTCTTCCCCTAAATTATTTTCCAGCATCTGCTCCTGAGAATCTGCTGTGTGTCCTTCCGGTGTAGTCATTTCAGATTCTTCGAGGTCTTCAAGGCTATTTTCCACTTGATATCTCAAAAGCAATAGTTCTTGAGTTTCCTAATTTTGTCCAATTAGCCTTGTTATCCCTGCTGTTCCCTGAAGGAGCTCCATCACAGCTTGTTGATATGGAATCCAGCTTTGTCTTTGGTTCAGCTCAGTGATAGCTTGGATTTCGTGTAGATAGAATGAGACCTCCTTAGCACTAGCTATAGCTCTTTGTATTCTATAATGTGGTTGCATATGCACTGGTAGTTCTTCAGGGGTTCCAGGGGTGAATTAGGTCTACCCATATTCCATGGGTAAGAAGCAGGAGTATGAAATCCATATCCTGAGTTATAAGATGCGGTCCTTTGAGGGACCGGCTGGTATGGGTCATAATATCCAGGGTTAGGATATGGGTTAACCATTTCGGTAACCTAAGGAGAAGGATCAGGTGAAGCAAAAGTCATCTTCGCCACCTTGGGTTCTGATCCCAAGGTTGAGCTGATTCAGTGACTCGAGTTCTCAGATAAGCTCGTGGGTCCACCTCTTCTGGATCCTAATTAGGTCCAGATCCAGGGTTAGCCATTGAGGCTAAGCGAGTGGAAGAAAAAGGTGGGGGAGAAGATGGTTCGAGTGAAGTGATGAATTGCCTCTGCCTCCTTGGGATCGACTCCCAAGATTCAACCAATCGAGGTCTGAGTGACCTCCTTCCTTGCATACACCAACCAACCCCTAGGTTGGTGCAGCCAGCCAGACAAGGCTAAGGCCCAATCAATCAGATGGTCCTTATGATCAGATGTCCAGATTTTTCATTTTAAGTTTTAATACCTGAAAAAAAAAAATTCTTCGTTCAACCGACTGAAAGTAATTCCCACCTCTCAAGCTAACCCAGCCAGTCTGGGTATGAGGGGACTAAAGGAAAGGTTCTTCCTTTGGCTCATGCCTTCGGTTCCGTTACCCGTTAGCCGCAGTTGTTTGACACTACCCTGCAGACTTAGTCACCAGGTTTGGCAAGAGCGATTGAAACCATCCAGTAGTACGACAACGAATTCGGGTTTATTTCATTTTTCTTCTTCAGTGGGGTTTATGGTGAGTGGTCCACAAGGTGACCAAGCTCACAAGCTAAACCTTAGACTTGACCAAGTCTAGTCTAGCCCAAATGTGTGGTCTCTAGAGTGTAACCCTAAAGGTGTAACCTAGGGTTCATGCAATTCTAGGGTTTTTTTTTTCTTTCTTCTTCAACAGACCATGAAAATAAGAACAATTCTTTGATAAAAATTGGAATCAGAATAAGTTGAAATTTGACAAGTAGATTCTTTTTTCAATTATATTTTCAGAGAATATGTTTTTTTGTAATTTTTACTATTTTAACCGAATTTATAGAGATTTTTAAACATCAGGGGTTAGATCTAGAATTTTGACCCCTGGTTGATTTTTTGCTTTGAAATAATATCAAATGATCTTCAAAAATTTGAAAAAAATATGTAAATTAAAGCCAAAGAGATCATCTTTTAAACCCACCATTTTTAGTCAAAACAGATTCACGGATTACTCGGAATTGATTTTTGATTTTTGAAAATTTTCAAATCTGGGTCAGTTTGACGCCCTTGCGCTTTGCGAATTTTTAAAAATTTCCTACTTTGAATTTCTTCAAATGAATGGTGCCGTTTGAAAGAAGGTTTGAAAATGAAGGTATAGCCTGAATTTCAGAATTTTTCGTTCATTAAGTTTTCATCAATTGAATTTTAAGTCGGAATTTGAAATCTGGCCGAAAATTAGAGAATGGTGAGAAAGCTTTTAAAAGGTGTTTAAATTCAAAATTCAAACTTTCCACCAAAATGATTTTTTCCTTCTTTTCAATTTTTTTTGAAATTTTATTTTGAAGGGAAAAGCTTTTTAATTTTTTTTTCAAGCACTAACCTAAGATTCAAATGGAGACCTAATCTAACTACCTAGACCTTTTTTTTGATTTTTTTTTCACAAAAATAAATAGGCTTTCTTTTTTTTTTCAAATGAAATTGCTAGAAGGAAATCTAACCTAGAGTTCAAAAAAGGGAAATCCTAATCTAAGAGGGGATATGCACTTGATGATTTTTTTGCGCCTGATGTGTGCGCAAATCTCGTTTTTCCTTCTTTCCTGCGCATCCAACAAATAAGAAGAGGAATATTTGTCACTAAAAGTTCAAAAGATCGAAATCAATTTTGTTGCCTCTCCAGAAACGGTGCCATTTCACAGGAGGGCGATTCTCGCGTGTGTTTTGAAAATAGAGATCTTGTCGTAGTATAGTGCACGAAAATGCTCGTCAAAAATAATTTATAAAATAACGAGACTTGAGTCTCGGTCATTCGTCTCTGGGAGGCATTTAGGAAATACAGATTTGAATTCAATTTAGCTCGCTCTACCTATTCAGAAATGCATGCCAGTTTACAATAATTCTTATTGATGCATGACATGCTTAGTTGCAAGAGAATACAGATTTCGCGCATGGAACTTTAATCACAAGGAAATATGGCAATCAGCTCATGGTGATTTTCACACATAGACATAGAGATATATAAAAGATGATTTCATTGATTGCATTATGGTGGCTACAGAGTGAAGCTCATGGAAGGCTTGTCCAGGAAAGCTTGAAAGCAATAAATTAGCTAACAGAAAACGACTGCATACATGAATCTATGGGGAGATTATGCATGCATCATTGGGGGAGAATATGGAGCTACACTACTAAGCAATAGTAAAGCAGTAAATCTACAAAGAACTATTCTACTTAGCTAACAAAAATAAGGGCATTTGAAGGTGGCTCTGATGGCCTTTGACTTGGTTGAGAGGAGAAGGAGGGGTGGCCAATGGTGCTTAGGCCGACCCTTGGAGAGAGGTTGGAGGTGATCTAGGCTTGGCGTGGAGGTGATGGAGATGCCATGGTGTGCTCGTGGAGATGGAGGTGAAGTAATGGAGGTGGAATGAGGCTAAAACTAGATGGAAGGCTAAATGGGTGCAAACGGCCACCCAAAGGTCCTTTAAGTTGGATTTTAGGTTTGACCACGTTTGACAGGATATTTTGCATAAAAACCCAAATTAGGTCAAATATTAGGCATGGGCCCTAATCTAGGTCAAAATAGGTTCCAAAGGCGAAATTGAAGGTTCTAAACCCTAGGGGATATTTTTCTATGAATTTTAGAGGGTTTATTTGATTTTTATCTTGCCTAGAACCTTGTGAATTTAAGTGGATTTGTTTTAGGGTTATAGAATGCCATTTAAATCCTAAATTTCACAATAACCCTTTTCTGACTGAACCATCCCACTTTTTCTCTTATTAAGTCCAATTGACCTATGTCTAGACCCTTAGGAATCCTTTTGATGAATTGCAATGGTAAAATTACAGTTTTACCGCTTGTTTCATGTTCTCTTCCCAGATTAGTGATCCCTTGAATTAAGCCTTTCTCTTTGTTATGTAAGAGCTTTTGTTCACTTTATTAGGTCAAAATATGCTAGTTAGGGCTCATGATGAGTTTCTCATCAATAGCATACCTCAACCCCTTACATTATTGTCTACTACACCTTATTCTTGGTCTTCTACTTCAGCTATGTTGCAACTCTGGCTTCAGGTCCAGCTTCAGATTCAGTCTCAGATCCAGCTCCTAATCTTCTTATTTCATGTAATTTATATAATGCACCTAATTGGTATATTATAGCATTATTCTATGGATAGCTATAGGAGGAACAGTAAAGATGAAAAATAATACTTATGCATGCATGAACTACCCTAACTTATGTTAAGTCCTAGCCTAATTCTGGACAATTATGACCTATGATTGCTGCGTAATCAGATCCTATGCTGTTTAGACTCGGTGCTAACCAGATCATTAGGAGGTGTATCCCTGAAGAGGAAGTCCAAAGTGTGCTGTCCTTTTGTCTCGACCAAGCCTATGGTGGCCACTTTTCTGGGAGGCAGACGACTGCAAAGGTTTTGCAGTTTGGATTTTACTGGCCATCCTTATTCAAGGATGCACACAGTTCCGCCAAGACTTACTCTCGGTGCCAGACATTAGGGACCATGACTAGAGAGGATATGATGCCCCTCCAGCCCATTCTGATTGTCAAAATTTTCTACGTTTGGGGCATCGATTTTATTGGTCCCTTCCAGCCATCTAACGACTACGAATACATAGTAGTCTTAGTAGACTATGTCTTAAAGTGGATCGAAGCCGTAGCCACTCGAAGATGTGACCATAAGGCTGTCATGGGCTTTGTTAGGCAGAACATCTTCTCTCGGTTTGGGATACTGAAGGCCATGATCAGTGATGGTGGGAGCCACTTTATTCATGCCCATTTCCGTGCCCTACTTAGAAAATACGGGGTTACTCACTGCATTGTCATCCCGTATCACCCGCAAACAAATGGGCAAACTGAGGTCTCTAATAGACATATCAAGAATATTCTGCAAAAGACCGTGAGACCTGACCGAAAGGATTGGTCCTCACGATTGGATGATGACCTTTGGGCATACAGGATTGCTTTGAGGACCATAATAGTCATGTTGCCTTATCGATTGATCTTTGGCAAAGCTTGTCACCTTTCGGTCGAATTGGAACATCGGGCATACTAGGCTGTGAAGCAGTGTAATATGGATTCCCAGTTGGCCGAAGCTCAAAGGACGCTCCAACTCTCTGAGCTCGAGGAAATCCGTTGGGACGCCTATGCGAACAGTCGACTTTACAAAGAGAAGATGAAAGCCGTCCACGATAGACACATTCATAGGTGTTATGACCCGATTTCCATATCCCTATAGGACCCGAGACTGGCTCACCTCGACTAATCCCAAGACCTAGTCGTCTAACAAGAAATAACCTAAAGTAGGAAAATAAACCACATTCACACATGCAATATAACTACGTAGAAGGAAAGTACAAAGCAGTGAAGAAAGTAAAACAACTATCTTAGTATATGCCACAACAACAACAACAACTGGAAACAGAAGTAGTAGAAACAGTAAATTAAGTATCCATTACTTACTACAACAGTAAGGAAAACAAGAAGTACTGAAAAACAACTACGGCTGGGCTCGGCTGGGCCCAACACCCTCTGCAGTCGGAAATTTAGGCTGCTCAACTCCTGATCCTGAACAGGGTTACAAAAAAGAAAAAGTCAGCGAACGCTGAGTAGAGTGGTGTTTACATTATTTAAGTGCTATTACAGTTAAAGCAACAACAGGTTTATTTCTCATTTGTATGTATCTCTTTTATGTGTTTCTATTTGTCAAGTATCTAGGTATTTCTTGATCTTGCATGTTCCTCGTGGGAACGATCTTGATTGCAGTCTTTTCCGTAGAGTAGAAGGTACACGTGGTGCTCTCCTAGTTGGGAGAGTCCCCCATGGTAGTCCTACACCTAGTCAACCACCCCAGGGTCATTGTTGAGACGTAGCGGTGACTACGACATGCGTGATAATCGCACGGGTAGCTACCCACATTGACACGCGGTCAGTCATTTCCGCTAGCGGGTACGCCAAAGTACAACACAGAACGGTATAGGGCCTTGCCCTCTTAGAACAAGGATCTCGCCCCTCATAACCAACAAGGGGTCTCACCCCTCCACAGTCCACGCACCCTCATCTTACTACCCCAGTTTGCCCAGAGGGCCAAAAAGAAGTCGGTGTAGGTTGGCTAGCTTAACTCCAGGCCCTGTGAGGTGGCTACCTCCCTCCCTACACTAGTAGCTCGCCTCGATACTGTGTACGCGAGGGCCAACAAGAGTCAGTGTAGCGTGGCCAATCCTAACCCCGGGTCACAACCCAAAGGAGGTTAGCTCCGCTCTACACTAAAATGGGATAATTGCTGTAAAGACCCACCCATTTTTAGCCTTTTAAGACGTCTGGAGTGTAGTCAGATGTCTGTTTAGACGTTTGAACCCTTTCCCAGATGTTTGGAAGTTAAATTTTTGTACGTCTTCTGCGTTCTGCACGTGGGTGACGCGCATAACTCTTTTCTCTCTTTCTCTTTCCTCCTCCGTCCCCCTGTGGAACCCTAGCCGTAGCCTTATAAAGGGCCTCCCCCTTCCTCTCCTCTCCACTACACCACTACCACCTCACCCCACTTCCACTACCGTGAGCGAGTGTGAGCGAGAGAGAGAGCGTGAGAGCGAGGAGGAGGAGGAGGATGAGTGAGAAGGAGGAGGTCGAGGTCGAGAGCTTCGTGGAAGCTCGCACGGCCACCGCGGCACGTGCGGGAGGAGGGCGTTGGAGCATCGTCCTCAACCACCTGCAGCAGCTGGAGCTGCGGCGAAGCGAGGGGAGATGCGGCGGAGCGCAGTGAGAAGCGTAGGAGCGTGGTCTGATACTAGAATTTTTCCAGTATCAAATGTCTGGAGTGTCTTCCAGATGATCGGCTGGATGTCTGGCGTCAATACCAGACGTCTGAAAGCATCTGTATCGTGAAGGTACGTCTTTTTCGCGGTTACGGCCATGCAGGCCGCACTGCAGATGATTTGGTTTGGGCTAAAGTAGGTTGTTGCTCTGTTGTGCGCAGGAGAAGCCTTAGGAAGGTGTGCGGAATGCCTTTCCATGCACTTTCGGACTTCTAGACAGCTCATTAGACTACCGGAGGTATTTCCAGACGACAGGACTGGTTAGACGTTTGGAACTATTTTCAGACGGTTGTAGGGGAGTCCTGGACGTCTGAGGTCACTGCAGGAGCTTGAGGTGAGTCTCTGTGACTTTTAAGATGTCTGGACTTGTTTCCAGACGTTTGATTTGGGTTTGGAGACATGTTTTTGACCCGTTTGGGGTTCGATTGGGATCCATTTTATGCAAACAAAGTATTTGTGGTTTCCTTGTGAGTTTCTCTACATATTAGAAATCTTTATACACTATTCCGAACCTTCCATTGTGATGTGTTCCTTGGTATAGGACTTCGACCTGATGCGTGTCTGGGGCTTGCAGAGGCGTGTGGGTCTGCAGTTCGAGCCCACAGTATTCCCGGATTGTCTGGTAGAGTGGTCCACCCCTGTTATACTTATTAAGTATGAATGCATCTATGAAAATTAAACGACTGGAAACCTAGGATGTGGCATGAACCCTAGGACAAGAAATGGTTGAACCGATTATTTTGCGTAATTGAAATTGTATGAATGAGCTAAATTGTTAGCCACTGCCTGTAAATAAATACGAGCTGCTTGTTAGAATATGAGCTGCTTGAGATAACTAAACAGTTACCTGTGATATCACTTGTTGCATGTATTAAATTGTGGAAATACAAGCTGCCTGTGTATAAAATAGAACCGAATGGTGAATGATGAAACCTGGATTGGAATAATATGGTGAACATGAAGTCTACGGGGAGTTAGGAGTAGATCTCCTCTGGTTAAATGGAAAAGTCTGGAATGTGGACTGGAAATGTGCTGGCCCTTGAGTAGGTGGTACTAAGGAGAGCGACTGTCCCCTTTTAGTGTAGAGTGGAGCTAGTCGCCATTGGGTTGGAACCTGGGGTTAGGATTGGCCACTCTACACCGACTTCTGTTGGCCCTCGCGTACACAGTACCGAGGTGAGCTACTAGTGTAGGGAGGGAGCTAGCCACCCCACGGAGCCTAGGGTCTACCTAGCCACCCTACACCGACTTGTTAGGCCCTCTAGGCAAATCGGGGTAGTCAGACGAGGGTGCGTGGACTTTGGAGGGGCGAGACCCCTGTTTGGTTTTGAGGGCTTGACCCCTATTTCTGAGAGGGCTAGTCCTTATACTGTTCCGTTCTGTACTTTGGGCATACCCGCTAGCGGACACGACTGATCGCGTGTCAGTGCGGGGTAGCTACCCGTGCGCTTATCACACGTGCCGTAGTCACCGCTACGTCTGTCAGTGACCTCGGGATGGTTGACTGGGTGTAGGACTACCACGAGGGACTCTCCCGACCAGGAGAGTACCACGTGCACCTTCTACTCTTCGAAAAAGTCTGCAATCAAGATCGTTCCCACGAGGAACATGCAAGATCAAGAAAGAAATCTGAATGTTAACCAGATGGGGTGAAAAGGAATTACTTATAAAATAAAATAACTCGAAAAGATAAATATACTTGCTACTTTTACTGCTTCAGATAGTATGGTTACCACTCTACTCAGCGTTCACTGACTCCGTCTTTTCGCAACACTGTTCAGGTCTAGGAGTTGAGTAGCCCGAGCTACCGGCTGCAGAGGGTGCTCGACCCAGTCGAGCCCAGTCGTAGTTTTCAGTTCTTTTTGTTATACTCTCTTTACTACTATACTGAGTTTAAGACTTTTTGCTACTGTTTCTGTTACTGTTGCTTTCATTTCATTTTTCCTGTTGTTGTGGTGGTATGTATTGAATTAGCAGCTTTTACTTTCCTTTACTGCTTGTACATTTTTATTGCTTAGTTACATTGCATATGTGAATGTGGTTTATTTTCCTGCTTTTCGGTTATTTCTTGTTGGACGACTTGGTCTTGGGATTAGTCCAGGCGAGTTGGTCTCGGGATCTGTAGGGATTCGGGAATCCGGTCGCAACAAGATGGTATCAGAGCAAGGTCGTCATGAGAAATGAACCAACTAGCCTGAGAATAACCATTCACGTGCATGTAACTAGGGTAGCCACCACAATGTATCGCTTGACATCTGTTCTGAGTCCCTTTTCGCAGAGGTTCGATATAGTTGACCTCTTTTGTTTTGTCTTCTACGTCTCCTTGCTGGAAATGCCTCGTCGAGGAGTTCTCGAGGTGGGCCGTGGACGCAACCGTGGATGAGGTCGGAGGGGCGGACGTGCCGGGCCCGAGGTGTCAGTTGACCCGCTACTTCTCCTGGACGTTCAGGCCCAGGACCTCGCCCAGCTGATCAGAGACATAGTGCGAGAGGAGCTCCACCAGCCTCCACGGGCACCTCTCCCTGAGGACGTGGAGGGGGAGTCCTCGGTGGGACAGAGACCGCCGCAACATCGGACAAGTAGGAGGGGGTGGTCCTCCACCACCCCTACCACACTCTGACACTTCCGAGTATGAGCCCTCCTTGCCTGGAGGCGTGCCTGTTCCCCCACTACAACTGCACCACGAGCTTTTTGGACAGTTCTGGAAGCTGAAGTCCCCCTCCTTCAAGGGGGATGAGGACCCATCTGAGGCAGAGGATTGGTTGGAGCAGATAGAGAAGGTGTTTGACACCCTTCGCCCCCTACGGAGTGCTGCGTGGCCTTTGCCTTATACCAACTAGAGAGTGCGGCACACAGGTGGTTCATAACGGCGTTGAGACTATGCTTTGTTGTTTTGTTATAGAAATTATGTTGTAGTACAGATAGTCATTGCCATTATTACAATTTTTACTCGGAAATGAAAGTTCTCCTGAGGTCGAACTCAGGGAGCAAGTTGTATTCTAGAGGTACGAAGTTTCTATTACAAAAAATAAAGAGAGAGAGAGATTTGTCTTGTTGGCTTCTTCTTCTTCTCTTCTTTCTCATCTTTGTCTTCTTTTCTCTTCTCTTTGAGTCTTCAGTTTTCTTCCTTCTTATTCTTGTTCTGTTCTTCTTTTCTTGTTTTCTTCTTGCCTTCTCTTCTGTTCTTCTTTCTTCTCTTTCTTTTTCTTCTTGTTCTTCTTTCTGTCCGTCTCTTTCTTTTTCTTCTCCCTTGTGGTCCTGTTCTTCTTTTCTTCTCCTTCTTCTTTGCCTTCAGAGCGTCGTCTGATTTTTCAATCAAACGACTTAAGTAGCTGCTGCTACAGTGCGACTTTTCTTCTTCTTTCCTCTGTGGCTTTCTTCTTCTTCTTCTTCTTCTCGCAGTCCTTCTTCTTCCTGCCTTCTCTTCTTCTTCACCTGTGCCTACACACTCAAAGTTCGATCAGAGGGCAAAACCTACTCTACCCTCCCCCGCGTCTCTCTCTCTCAGAATTCACACATAGGATAGCTCTCCCAAAGCTGCCGGGTAGTCGGGTACGCGGGTCGCGCCTGAGTCCAGGCCCACCGGCGTGCGGTGGTGGGCGAGGAGTGCAGGATGGGTAAACGGGTCGGGCCAGGTCCGCAGGGCGTGGTCGCGGACTAGGCCAGCTCGAGCGGGTGAGAGGGACCTCACCCCGTGCTCAGGAGGCAAAGAGCCTAAGGCACCTTTTGCCTTTATGCGAGCGTGGGCCTCTCAAAAGTTCCGAGGTGGGACTAAATGTCCCACCTCAATTGGGCACCCGCAGCTGAAGGAGCTGCAGGCAGATGCAGCAGCTGCGGGGCTTTCTCCCCAACTGCAGGCCTGGGCGACTGCGTGGCTGCGAACCGCGCGTCCTGGCGAGTCGAACCTGGGTGAAGCACGCCTGCAGCTGCAGGTTGAAGGAGCTTCACCGGCTCAGCAATGGCGACGGAGGGCGAGCAACCTGTCCACAGAAGAACGGCCTCTCGGCCTAATCAGACAAGCGGAGAACCTTCACCGTGGCACGGCGAAGGCGGTGTGGGGTCTGGCAAGCCGTGGGGTGGAGCGTAGGGGCTACCCTAGGTCAAACTGTTGCGCGGGAAATGGGTTTGTTCGGGGGGTCTGCAGGTGGCGAGTGGTGGGAAATGGAAGGGCGGAAGTTGATCAAAGTGAGGAGGCGGAGGTTCTGTGAGGGTCGGCGAGTCATGTGGGGTGGTGGAATGAGGGGAACGAGTCACCGGAGTTTGGCCGGAGATGGGGAAGGTGAGGGTGATTAGGCGCGGTCGAGGGGTGGTTATGCAAATTACAGTAAGGAAAAGAAAGAGGGGAGGAAGAGGAAAGATTGTACCTACTCGGAGGGACGAGGGGGGTGGGGGTGGAGCAGGGCGACAGTCGTATCGACTGTTGCCGGAGAAGAAGGTTCCCAGAGAGAGAGAGGGCGGCGGCGAGGAGAGAGCGGGAGAGCGCGCGCTGGGTATGGCGCGACGCGGGAAGAGCAGGTGAAGGCAACTCTGCTTCTGGTAGTGCGGCAGAGCGACGAGGAGGAGGAAAAACCGCCGGAGCAAGGGGGCCTCTGTCGGAGTGGGAAGAGAGGAAAGGGGGGGTTTCTCTGTCAGAACCGAGCTCAAGAGAGCGGTAGAGCGTCGGGGGTTTTTATAGAGGCAGAAACGGAGAGGAAGGAGGAGGGAGACGACGTGCCTCCCTCGTCGGAGGACGCCGGAGATGGATACCGATACCGTCCGTGCATTTGCACGGGCGGTATAGGCGAATGCAACGATCAGGGGGGTGTTCCTGCGACGGCTGACGTCGCAGGGAACCCCTGGTTGACTTGGCAGGGGGTCCCCCTCACCCTGCGCGGCGCCATGCCTAGCGCAAGGTCGCCGGAGCATGGTGCTGCTCAGGGTTTTGCAGGGAGGACCCAAATGTAAAGAACGATGAAGAGTTAGGGGCTAAAATGCGAGGGTTTCAAAAGTTGAGGGCCAAAAAGTAAAGTTGGTCAAGAAGGTTTCTTCTTAGGCTCAAGTTTTTATACATAACCAATTAGGGCCTAAGGATTCTGATGGTGAATTTTATTTCTAGATTAAACCTTGTTTGACCGGTCAATTTACGCAAAAACCTAAATTAAGTTATTAATTGGGCATGGTTCTCAATGTAGGTCAAAATGGGTTCCTAAGACCAAATTGGAGGTTCTAAACCCTAGAGATTATTTTTATATGAATTTTAGAGGATTTATTCGATTTTTTATTTGCCTCGAATCTCGTGAATTGAAGTGGATTTGTTTTTAGGGTTACAGGATGTCATTTAATTCCTTGGAGTTGCTGTAGCCCTCTTTGAGTCATCTCATCCCACTTTTCTTCTTATTAGGTTATTTTGACCTATGTTTGGATCCTGAGTTACCCTGTTTTCAGATTGAATTGGTGAAATTGCATTTTTACCCCTTAGTTTCTATTTTCTTCTTAAACTCAGAATTCTCTGAGTTAAGCCTTTCCTTGAGTTATGTAGGAGCTTTTATCCTTTGTATTAGGTCAAAATGAGCTAGTTATGGCTCATGATGAGGTTCTCATCATACCCCCATGCCTAGCTTTTGCTAGTCCCTTAGCAAAAAACTTAAGGTTTCAACCTTTGTTCTAGACCATGGAATTCTTAATAGCTTTAGATAAGTGCTTTTTCCTTTGAACTCAGATTTGGTTAGAATGCTGACCATAGGCCTAAAAGGTACTCTAGTACCAATCAAGATCCAGATCTGTCTAGCCTCAGCCTCAGTTCTTAGCAAAGGTTTTTAAGGCCTACAAGAACTAACCTAAGGTTTATTGGACTTCGTGGTTAAAGCACCCCGTGCTTGAAATGATTTTTGCCCTGGTTCATTTCTCAGTGCGTTTTGTAAGAGAGAGAGGTAGTAAGTTTTTCTGTTTGGAGAGTTTTTCTCTCTCTTTTTCTTTTTAGTTCTAGCCTAGGATTGGCTTTTCAACACGGTCTGTATCAGATTCCTTACTCCCATCATCAATCCTCAAGGGTTCCTGGCAATCGATGCTTCGAGATAGCACCGCCCATGGCAACCCTCGAAACCCTGGCTATTGAGATTTTGAGATAATCCCATCCATGGTGTTCCGTGGCCGAGTCCAGACCCTGGCAATTGACACTTCGTGATAATGCCATCCATGGAATCTGAACCAGCAGAGTGCTTACATGCCCCCAGTAGGATATGTAAATATCCTAAGAGACAAGCACCGAGGAGATGATATTTTGTTACACATCTTCGAGGGGATTTCCCGCCTCTCTGCGCTGGGAACTCGTCTAAATCAACTTGTGTTGATCGGTCGCTCCTACTCTAGGTGTACTTTTCAGAATTTTTTGCGACGCTTCTACGTGATTTTGATTTTTACGCTTACTGAACCAGGCTGTGTGAGGTTAGGGTGCTTAGGTGATAGCGAAATACGCGTGATTTGTAAAAGCAGGTTTTTAACGTCGTTGTAACACGCGAATCCGCTTTCGCTTTTAAAATTTATATCCTAGATAGGGGAGTATCTAGGGTCGTCCAAGGAGGCAAAAATTGCAATAATGATTCTCTTGCTTGGAATACAATCTCAACTTTCTTTTTAATATTTTTTAATATGTAATTTTTTTTTGTTTTTGAACTAAGGCAACATGCGAAATTATGGCGGGAAAAGTGTTTACACTTCCAATTAAGTAAACTACTCTAAAGTGGCAAGTAGAGCCTCTCCCTAAGCTCACTCTAAGCAAGTGGAGGCCTAGAATAATTAGGGAGAGGAAGTGAAGAATGCTGAAAATAAGCAAATAGAAATGCAAACAAGATATGCAAAGAAGGCAACTAGATAATTGATAAAGTGTTTAACAAAAATGCCTAGTAGAGGAATGCTTCTACTACTAGATAATTGAAATAAAGAAAGAAAACACAAATCCTCTAAATAGATGGTGAAGAAGAGGGCTTCTTGCTCCAAGGTTGGTGGCTCCCAAGCTTGAAAAGAATCCTTCAACTCCTTCCTTGCAGAACTCCGCCAAGGTGATGTCCTCCAAGGCAAGCCTTAGGGGGGCGTGCCCTAAGTTTTTCTCCAAGGGTGGACGTCCACCCTAAGTCCTCCTTTGCCTGGCCGTCCTCCTTGAAGTGGAAGAGTCCTCCTCCTTGGCGTGGCTCAAGTTGAAGAGAGTAGGGAGAAGAAGGCACCAAAGGGGCTGGTGATGTGCCCCTTTAATCTCCTTCTCTACTCCTTCTTCTTGGCCGTAGGTATAGGTGGTTTAGGTAGAAAAATATACTAAGGGAGGATGCCCCCAAAATGGTGGTAGGTGGTGGCCTTTTATAGAATAGGAGGGGGACTATGGTGACCTTTGAAATGGATGGCTAGGATGGAAGGAGGGAGGTGGTTAAGGATCCAATGGCCAAGGGTGTTTGGCGCCACCTTAAGGGACACCTAAGGGGTGGTTATGTGTGTTGACACCCCTTGATATTGGCGCCAAAATGGCTTCTAGAAGAGGGTCTAAGTTGGCGCCAAGAAGGATTCTAGAAGGGGGGTTAGGTGGATGGCTAGGATGGCTTATGTGGGTAGGTGTAGGGTGGATTAAGGGGCTGAAAGTGGCGCCAATATAGAGGTGGTTAGGGGTGGTTTTTGGCGCCAACTTGAAGTGTCTTTTGGTGGAGATAATGGGGTGAAGGGATGGCTAGGAGGTGGTGCCAACTTGAGTAGGGTAGCTAGCTTAGGTAGGCTTGAGTTGGTGGAGCTAGCTAGGGTTGATTTTGGAGGTAATGAATGGCCAAGGAGCTGGTTGTTAGCTAAGCTAAGCTAAGCTAAGATAAGCTAAGCTAGCTTAGCTAAAGGTGGAGTAGAGGAGAAGGTGTTGGAGCTAGGGTTTGGAGGAAGGAGCTGAGGAGAAGAAGTCTGGAGCTGGAGCTGGAGCTGGCTACTGCTGAAGAGGCTGGCATGGGGCTACTCTAGCTGGCTTAGCTTGCTAGTTCTTTGCTAGCTACTAAGCCAAGCTAAAGTGAGCTAGCTTCTACCAAAATGAGCTGAGGTGAGCTAGGTCTGGTGCTTCCGGGGAGAATCAAGCTGGTTGAGGCAGCTAAGGTAGCTTAGCTCAACTGAGTTGAGCTAAGCTGAGTCCCCGGGAGCTGGACTTGAGCTTCCTGAGCTGAGATGAATTCTTCTTCAGCTGGCTGGAGTTGAGTGGAGCTGAATGTAGCTGGATCTGAGCTGGGGTGAACTCCTGTCAACTCAGCTGAGCTAGCTAGAGCTCCCTGTGAACTAGTGGGAGCTGAGATGAGCTAGACTCAGCTAAGTTGAGCTGGATCTGAGCTGACTTGAGCTAGGGTGAGCTAGGATGAACTCTCTTGAGCTGCCATCCAGCTGAGATTAGCTGAATGGAGCTGGGATGAGCTAACCCTAGTTCAAGTAAGCTAGGTTCCAGCTGCGGTGAGCTAGATCAAGCTGAGGTGAGCTGGATCAAGCTGAGGTGAGCTGGATTAGGCTGAGTTCCAGCTAGTCTGGGCTTCTCCTTCACCATTTGCCTTCTTGAGTGCTAGGGTTTTAGGGATCTGTGCATCTGTACATCCCTAACACTCACAAAAACACATTAAAACGACAATAAAAAATGCAATGCATGCCTATCCTAATTTATGCCTAAATGCAGCCCAAAAACCCATTTGCGGAGTAAAATCCTAAGAGCTAAGTTAGTTTTAAAGCATAAAAATGATGATAAACTGGCGTTTATCACACCCCCATGCTTATCTTTTGCTAGTCTCTTAGCAAAACATTAATTTTTTTGGAAAACGAAATTTTTGGGAAATCTAATTTTTTTTTTTTTTTTACTTTTGAGGAGAAAAAGAGATTAAGGGACCTTGGTAGATTAAAACACAGGAGATACGGGATTTGTTGAAGATAAACATCAGGATTTGTTTTTGGATCCAACCATTAGATAGAACAGGATCAATATATCCTCAGAAAATTCACAAATTAACCCCTTGTTAATTCAGATGACTTGAGATTTTTGTTTTTAGGATTTTTCTGGCTCGTGAATCTGATTCGCAACTTGCAAATTCCTTTAAAACCTTGTGTCGGTGCTTGTGAAAAGCCAACCTTAATAAGGACGTGTTATTATTATTATTATTATTATTATTTTTTTTTTTTTTCTTTCCCCCATGCTTATTTTTAGCTTAGTCTTACAACAGATGTGTCGGTATCATCATTCCCATTACCATTCCTCGAGGGGGCTCTGGCGCCAGTACTTCGGGATAGCACTGTCCATGACACCACCTAGGAGCTCACAACCCCAAAACACGATGTGGTGAAAAGGGGCGCTCCAAGCAAACTCAAGCTCTTGCTCCGACGCTATAGGTAGAGCACCGTCCAAGACACTTGAGCTGCTGAAATGCGCTTTAATGCTCCGTCTAAAGATATGAAATATAGATATAGAGCAGCGCCGAGGCGGTAACATGTTGACATCGCGTCCTCAAAGAAGGTTTTTTCCTTCTTCTCGACGGTGGGAACTCAAACCAATGATCTGCTTCAGACTTTTACTAAATCCAAACAAGGGAGTTTTTTCAAATTTTTAGTTGTTGGCTTGTGTGTAAAAATTGACACAAGAAGTTTCTCAAGAATCGCAGGTTTTTGAATCAAAAACTAAGTCAAATACTTTCCATATTACAAAATAGGATCAAGTCACCTGAACTATCATGAGTTCAGGTGGAATTTTAGAGAAGGATATCTGATCTAGTCTAAAATAGACCCTGGAATTCTAATGATCAGATCCATATCCTTATCCTTAGTTTGTTAAGGATTAAATCCCATTGTACCAGAAGTGAATTTTTCGACCTTAGTCCTGATTTTAAAATTTTTCCTCAAAAAGTTTTCAACAATTTTTTTTTTGGGTATGCAAGCAGGAAATAAATTAAAGAAAATTGCATGTTTTTAGGTTTTAAACATCCTAAATCGATCGTAAAAATTTAAAAACACCCCCCCATGCTCAAGATATGCCATGTCCTCATGCATTAGGAGGGAAAAGGAATCACCTTAGTGAAGAATGGTCAGGTTTAGGATGAATAAAACCTGGAAAAAGAAGAAAAAAGGAAAGCAAGAAAATGATGGGTTACCTCCCATCCAGTGCTATCTTTTACGCCATTCAGCCGGGCGTGAAGGTATGCACCGAAGACGGAAAATCATGTAAATAATTGGACACTTGAATGCCCGCAAAAAAGGTGTCCTCGTCTAGATCCCTAGAAAATTGATTAGAAATAATATTGGGATCAAAGTGAGATGGAAATTGATAAGTGTGGCCCGAGTCTGGCCATGGTTTTAATTCAGGTTGGGTGCCAAACTCGGGCGGGGTTGGTGGCAGGTCCGTAAGAAAGGGGTCGGGGAAGGAATGGTGAGTTAGTGTGGAAAAATTAGGTGCGTTAATAGTGGGTGGGTCAGGGGGGGTATCAGGAACAAATTTGGAGTCAAGACAAGTTTCCGGATCACAGATCTCGCCGACCACTGAGTTTGAATCAGAGTCCTCAAAAAAACTGTGGTCGGTAAGGGTATCTATTAACATTGTCTCCTCCACCATATTAGAAATTTCAGTATCTGAGTCCTCAAAGAAGTTATCATCATGGAATCTCCTGGAGGATTTAAAAATATCTAAGGTGATAGTTTGGCCTGCACAGTTGATATCCATTTTGCCTGTGTGGCAATTGATATTTGCCTTTGCAGTAGCCAAAAAGGGGCGTCCAAGGATTATCGGGGAGTCCAGTAATGATTCGGGTGCCTCAATGTCAAGAACCAGAAAGTCTGCAGGGAAGACACAATTCTGGACCTTGACTAATACATCCTCAACAATCCCACGAGGTTTGATTGTAGATCGGTCGGCTAATTGCAGGGTAACCTCGACGGGTTTTAATTCACCGATCTGAAATTCTTCGAATAAACTTGTGGGAATAATATTTACAGAGGCACCAAGATCAAGGAGGGCGCGATTAAATGTAGTGTCATCAATAATTACAGAAATTAAAGGCGCCCCCGGATCTTTCATCTTAGGAGGCAGCTTACTCTGTATGACAGAGCTTACTGTCTCTGAAAGATGCACCTGTCCTAGATTTTTAGCCTGCCTTTTAGGAGTACAAATATCCTTCAAAAATTTAGCATAGGCAGGTATATATTTGATGGCATCTAGGAGAGGGATATTGATATGAACTTGCCCAAATAGCTCCATGAGTTCTTCTGTAGTGGGCTCAGATTTCTTTTTTTTGTTGGTGGTGGGGTAGAGGGCTTGTGGGAAAGGGACAGGAATCTTGTCTTGAGATTTTTGTTTTTCTTTTTCTTCCTGATGGGGAGGTGGGGAGTCAATTTGCACAGGTATCTTACCAGGTTCGTGTGAAGGCCCAGGGTCAGTGGTGGTTTTCCCACTCCTCAAAGTAACTGCATGTGCAGTCGGATTATTATTTAGAGGAGGTGGGGGGGCCTGTGATTGCAGAAACCTGGGCGGCTGCTGAGGTGGTGGATTAGGAGGAGGCTGATGTGGATAATGTGGATTTCTGCCCATATAATGGTTTCCTTGGTGATTAGGGTTGGGTATGGGTTGGGACGGAAGATGTCCTACAGGTCGTTGCGTGGGAGTAACCCCAATCTGATTGTTCAGATTTGTGATGTTGCGGGTTACTTCCGTCATTTTTGTTTGCATATCCTGCAGGGTTCGCAACATCTGGGCATTGATATCTTGTTGGGATGGCCCAGGATGGAAATTTGGATTCGCCCCATACCCATTAAAATGATATGGTTGGGAGGAAACTTGATTATTCCAGGAGTAGTTCGGGTAATTTTTCCAATTGGAAGAATTTTTAAAGGGCTCCTGGATGGCAGAAATATTTTGAGTGGGGTTAAGATCTGGATAGTTGTAGTTCCCCAGTGAATCATGGGCAACCTCAGAATAATCAGCAGGGGTAGTGTTGAGATTGTGCAAATTTTCTCTTTGTGGAAAGTTAGGTTGGGTTAGATGTGGGTGTGGAGCTTGAGTTGAAGTGGCTAGTCTTTCCTCAATTTTCTTTTGATTAATATGCATCTGGTCGAGTTTTTGAGCAATCAATTGAAGATCATCTTGGGTGACAGGGATAGATTGAGTGCCTATTTCATGAACACCAAACTGCGGGTTTTGGGTTCTGCAAAATGTGTTCATGGAAGCTTGATTAAATGAGTTTTCACTCATTTCTTCGAACAGGTCATAGGCACTTTCTGCATCTTTATTTAAAAAGTTGCCGCCACACGAGGCGTCGACAAACTGTCGGATTTGATCTTCTAATCCATGATAGAAGATTTGCACGAGCTGCCATAAAGGAATCTCGTGGTGCGGGCAACTTCTTAAAAGGTCTTGAAATCTTTCCCAAGAATCATGGAAAGTTTCACCAGATTTTTGGTGAAAGGTCGTAATAGATCTTCGTAAGGAATTGGTACGACCTATGGGAAAGAATTTCTTGAGGAAGGCACTCTTGAGTTGAGGCCATGTTGTAATGGGTCGGCCAATGGTCCTGAACCAATAAGCGGCCTTATCTTTGAGAGATAATGGAAAAAGCCGCATCAGCCATATGTCTTCTTGCACATTTCGGGAACGGGTTGTCTGTGCAAGAAGAGTTAGTTCTTCAAGGTGGCTGAAAGGGTCTTCCCTAGGAAGGCCATGAAAGTGTTTAATCAGGTTCAGGACGGCTGGCTTGATCTCAAAGTCCCCCTCAGGTATGACCACCCCTGGTCGTTCCTCATAATAAGACGGATCATAGAAATCTTTTAGAGGAACAACAGGCTGCTGACGGGGTGGTGGGTTTGGCCTTGGATTGGCTAGGTTTTGGATGTTCCTAGTCAATGTTTGTTGATTGGAATTTAATTTATTAATTTGATCGGCCATCAATTTTAAAAGATCAGGTAGGGGGTCTTGATGTTGTGTGTGGGGCAACTCAAGATTGGGGAGCTCCAAGTGTGGAAAGTTACTGGTGGTTGGGTTTTGGGTGGAAGGGTTAGAATTAGGGTTAGAGGTGGGGTTAGAGGTAGACGTGGAAGGGTCAGTGGACCTATTTTGTTGTGTTTCCATTTTTTCAGGAGAAGACAGAAAAAGTGGTCTTTTTACGTGGGGGGCGAAATCAAATGGTCCTTCCAAGTGCGGATTTTGAGACCGTCGCCCGTGCATAAAATGGAAGAACGGGGAGGGGAGGAGAAGAGAAAGAGATGAGAGAAAGTGTGCAATTCAAACAAACAAAAACTAGACCTAACTTGATTGTGACTCCCTAATAATAACCTAAGACTTGGTCTATATAGGAAATAAGTAGTCAATAGTGAATACCCGTTCTATCAACAAATCTAGCCAGGTTGCTTAAGGGGAGGTTTGGGCCCAAACGTTTCCCAGGGAAAACCCCAGGTGCTTGTACAAACCCGCGCCTGGTCGTTTGACACGGCCCCTCAGCCTGAACACCAGATACAGATGACAGAATTGGTACTAACTAAAGAAAACTTAAGACCTAAATAGCAAGCCTAAGTTGATAAAGCCTTAGGGGTCAAGTTGCTACAAATTTTAATTAGGTCTAGGATTCTACAGTGCACACGGAATGTGGAGGGCGTTTATTGGGTTGTTGCCCTGTTATTTGATTTTTTTGTGTGTGTGCAGGAATTGGAGAGTGGCTCCAATGAAAATCAAGTTGTCACACAATTTTTTTTTTTTTTTTTTTTTTGTATTTTTGTCTTTTAGGATTTGATTTAATTGAATGTATTTTAGGGTTTCTTTAGTTAAGTTTTCAAACAAGTTTGAAAGTTCACAATCAAAGGAAAAACCAGTTGTATGTGTGATTGTATATTTCCTTTTAATTGAGTCTCTAAAGAGAAAGAAGAAACCCTAAACCAATTATCCCTGAGACAGAAATTTAACTACCAATGAATTATTTTTAGCTTTCAGAATTAAGTAGTGGTACAAACAACTCAAACAACACCACTACTTTGAAGAAAATCAAACAAGGATTCCAGAAAAGATTTTTGTAAGATTTTAGGAATTTGTTTGATAATAGTTTTGAATTTTTAATTGTACTGGTGTCAAAGTCCAGAAATAATACCCGTGGGTATTATAGACTTTTCAGTATTACCACTGACCTCAGAAAATTTTTATGATTTTATATGATATGTAAAATTTCACAGGGATTCCAACAAGATAAATTTCACAAAAATTGGATGAGTATAAAAATTCTGAAAATTCGCGGACAGTAGCAAAACAGGAAGATTAGAGGGTGTGACCCCTCTGTAATCCACGAATTTTTAAAAATTAAATACAAATCCAATTGATCTGAAATTTCGAACAGATGTTCCAAACTTAATTGGGAATCACTCTATGAAATTTTATGATTTTAGGAGGCCTGTGGTGTTAGGAATCGATTTTTCAAGTCTGGACAGAAATCTAGACCCGAAAAACAGAACACCAATACTTGCAATGGAATGGTGCTAAAGAAGCATACAAGCAAACAATGATTTTAAAATGCACCACTCCACTTAATTTAAGTGTTTAGGGTCCTGAAAGCCAAGTTTAATATATTTTTGGTAGTTTTAATTAATTATGTGACTAGAAAGAGGAACCAACCTGAATTTTCGCGGGAAGAAAAGGATCTTTAAGCTCTCGCTTCCAGATTCCCGCTTTCCCGCTGTAGTTCCTGCACACACAAAAGAAAGAAAGAGAAGGGGATGAGATCCACTTCAAGCAAGAGAAAATGAGTTAATGCAAAGCCGTGCCTCCCCGGCAGCGGCGCCAAAAAGTGATAGCAATTTCACGCGGTTTGTTAAAATACGTCGTTGTAACGCGTAAAACCGATCAACTCTTAAATTTATATTCCTAGATAGGGGAGTATCTAGGGTCGTCCAAGGAGGCAAAAATTGCAATAATGATTCTCTTGCTTGGAATACAATCTCAACTTTCTTTTTAATATTTTTTAATATGTAATTTTTTTTTGTTTTTGAACTAAGGCAACATGCGAAATTATGGCGGGAAAAGTGTTTACACTTCCAATTAAGTAAACTACTCTAAAGTGGCAAGTAGAGCCTCTCCCTAAGCTCACTCTAAGCAAGTGGAGGCCTAGAATAATTAGGGAGAGGAAGTGAAGAATGCTGAAAATAAGCAAATAGAAATGCAAACAAGATATGCAAAGAAGGCAACTAGATAATTGATAAAGTGTTTAACAAAAATGCCTAGTAGAGGAATGCTTCTACTACTAGATAATTGAAATAAAGAAAGAAAACACAAATCCTCTAAATAGATGGTGAAGAAGAGGGCTTCTTGCTCCAAGGTTGGTGGCTCCCAAGCTTGAAAAGAATCCTTCAACTCCTTCCTTGCAGAACTCCGCCAAGGTGATGTCCTCCAAGGCAAGCCTTAGGGGGGCGTGCCCTAAGTTTTTCTCCAAGGGTGGACGTCCACCCTAAGTCCTCCTTTGCCTGGCCGTCCTCCTTGAAGTGGAAGAGTCCTCCTCCTTGGCGTGGCTCAAGTTGAAGAGAGTAGGGAGAAGAAGGCACCAAAGGGGCTGGTGATGTGCCCCTTTAATCTCCTTCTCTACTCCTTCTTCTTGGCCGTAGGTATAGGTGGTTTAGGTAGAAAAATATACTAAGGGAGGATGCCCCCAAAATGGTGGTAGGTGGTGGCCTTTTATAGAATAGGAGGGGGACTATGGTGACCTTTGAAATGGATGGCTAGGATGGAAGGAGGGAGGTGGTTAAGGATCCAATGGCCAAGGGTGTTTGGCGCCACCTTAAGGGACACCTAAGGGGTGGTTATGTGTGTTGACACCCCTTGATATTGGCGCCAAAATGGCTTCTAGAAGAGGGTCTAATTTGGCGCCAAGAAGGATTCTAGAAGGGGGGTTAGGTGGATGGCTAGGATGGCTTATGTGGGTAGGTGTAGGGTGGATTAAGGGGCTGAAAGTGGCGCCAATATAGAGGTGGTTAGGGGTGGTTTTTGGCGCCAACTTGAAGTGTCTTTTGGTGGAGATAATGGGGTGAAGGGATGGCTAGGAGGTGGTGCCAACTTGAGTAGGGTAGCTAGCTTAGGTAGGCTTGAGTTGGTGGAGCTAGCTAGGGTTGATTTTGGAGGTAATGAATGGCCAAGGAGCTGGTTGTTAGCTAAGCTAAGCTAAGCTAAGATAAGCTAAGCTAGCTTAGCTAAAGGTGGAGTAGAGGAGAAGGTGTTGGAGCTAGGGTTTGGAGGAAGGAGCTGAGGAGAAGAAGTCTGGAGCTGGAGCTGGAGCTGGCTGCTGCTGAAGAGGCTGGCATGGGGCTACTCTAGCTGGCTTAGCTTGCTAGTTCTTTGCTAGCTACTAAGCCAAGCTAAAGTGAGCTAGCTTCTACCAAAATGAGCTGAGGTGAGCTAGGTCTGGTGCTTCCGGGGAGAATCAAGCTGGTTGAGGCAGCTAAGGTAGCTTAGCTCAACTGAGTTGAGCTAAGCTGAGTCCCCGGGAGCTGGACTTGAGCTTCCTGAGCTGAGATGAATTCTTCTTCAGCTGGCTGGAGTTGAGTGGAGCTGAATGTAGCTGGATCTGAGCTGGGGTGAACTCCTGTCAACTCAGCTGAGCTAGCTAGAGCTCCCTGTGAACTAGTGGGAGCTGAGATGAGCTAGACTCAGCTAAGTTGAGCTGGATCTGAGCTGACTTGAGCTAGGGTGAGCTAGGATGAACTCTCTTGAGCTGCCATCCAGCTGAGATTAGCTGAATGGAGCTGGGATGAGCTAACCCTAGTTCAAGTAAGCTAGGTTCCAGCTGCGGTGAGCTAGATCAAGCTGAGGTGAGCTGGATCAAGCTGAGGTGAGCTGGATTAGGCTGAGTTCCAGCTAGTCTGGGCTTCTCCTTCACCATTTGCCTTCTTGAGTGCTAGGGTTTTAGGGATCTGTGCATCTGTACATCCCTAACACTCACAAAAACACATTAAAACGACAATAAAAAATGCAATGCATGCCTATCCTAATTTATGCCTAAATGCAGCCCAAAAACCCATTTGCGGAGTAAAATCCTAAGAGCTAAGTTAGTTTTAAAGCATAAAAATGATGATAAACTGGCGTTTATCATTAGGTTACTGAGTCCCGTAAACCAAAAGTTAGCTAACGAGGCCAAATACTTCCTAAGCCTTAGACCTAATATTTCAGCTTTTCATTTTCCTCAACCTCTTGAGGAGTGTCCAGATCTTAATGGGTACTAAGAGTCTATCCAAGAATGCCTAAGGTTTGAGTTCTTACTAATCCCTTTGTGCACTTTTCAGTTCTTTCGTTGAATGAGGTCTAGAATTTAGGTTAATTCCTTAGTTTCTTACTAATGACTACTTTTTTCTCATAATTTTGTGCTCCTTTTTCATTTTGTTTCTTTTTCTCCTCCCACAAAATTTCCTTCTCCTTTTATTCTCTTTCGAAATTTTTTTTTAATTTTTATGGTGTTTTTGGCATATGTAAAATTTCTGTTTGAAACCTTTTCTTACAAGTTTTGCACTATCATACCCCCCCATGCCTAAGATTTGCAATGTCCTCATTGTAACCTAGGGGGTTTTTATTCAACTTAGTGCATACATTAGGACAGATGTTTTGATGAGTGAATGGGTCGGGGTGACTGTTTCGGACGATTTCTAATCTCAGATGCAAGCATTTGAGGTGGAGTCGGCTGTCCTAAAGTGTGAACTTTAAGTGCACAAAGGTGTCAGAAAAGATTTCAGGTTTTCAAAGAGAATGATGGGTTGCCTCCCGTTGAGCGCTAAATTTGATGCCTTCAGCCAAACGGGAAATGCGATGGAGAGGGGATGGTCAAATCAGCAGAATTTTGTAAGACAAGCACCTAGATTAAGAGCCTGGTTGGTCCAACCAGGTGCTTGTTCAGATCGACAGGTTGATGATGCAGCCCAAACCCAATCAATCTGGTGGGTTGATAGATGAAGATCAAAAGGTGTGGAACCCACCATATACTATGAAGCTCAGATGGATGTGGAAGTGTGAATGCAGGGTTTGGCTGAGTCGAATCAGCCTGGTCAGAGTAGGGACCCGTAGAATAATCAATGAATGATGCGGGGACCCTACAGGGGTGATCAGAGAATGATGGAGCATGGTCTGTAGTCTGATCAGTGTTCAAAACCCGATGTGGAAATGCAATCAGCTCGGTGAGAGGTGAATCTGAATAGAAATTGAGTCCGGTTGCAGGGCGGGGTTAGGAAGAGGGTTTGATTAGTTCTGTGTGTGTGGACGAGGTGGCAATCGTGTATGAGGGCTCTTCTAGAAAGGAATGACAGGTGGTTTTCTGTAGAGAGTCCTCTGGGTAGCTATCAAATGCCTGAAGAGTGTCTGTAAGATGAAGGAAATCTGAACTGAGAAAAGATTTGAATTCTGTGTTGCAATCACTCTTGGCATTTTCTGTTTTTGGTTCCTGAGGATCAAAAAGGAATGATTCTGTGTTACCAGTGATCTCGGGAATCAGGACCTCAGAGTCGGAGTCAGAATTATGTGGACTGAGGTCGTAGATGGGCCTGGTGTGTTCAGGAAGAAGAGTCTCTCCACAATTATAGTCAGATCTGAAGTTGTCGGAGAGTTCATGAAAATTGAGTTCTAAATGAGATTCTTGATCATGAATTCCACCGTAGCATAAATCATCAGATGTGGAATCAGCAGCCTGACTGGGTTCTAGCCTATATGTCAATTCTGGGCTCAAAAAGGTGTTCTGTCCAAACTCGAAGCTGGTAGGATAGACCCCATTAAAACCCTGCTCATTCAACTCCTCAATTTCTGTATCATAAATTGGCGTGTTTTCTGAAAAATTGATCAGATTTCCTGAGGATGTTGGAGAGGGATATTCATCAAATAGAGGCCTGGAATCATATTCTGTAAAAATTTGATCTTTCTCATATGAGGCCTCATAATCTTCCCAATAAGTTTCAGATCTAGGTTCTAGGTTTAGGATGTGGGTAGAATTGCTAGAACCTAAGTCCGAATAACCTTTGAGGGCCACCTTATCAAAATAAGGGGCAGAATTTATACCCTCAAAAGGTTCAGTTCTGACCTCATTATTGCAGGAGTTTTGGAATTCTAAGCTTGGCAATTCATGGTCTAGGGTCGGTTCATCAGTGTGTTCTCCTGCAATATCCCAACCTAATTCGATGTTGTCTTTTATCTGGGTTGGGATTCCACAACCACTTTGTGCCTTAGTCCCGGGATCTGGGAAACTGGATTGTTCCTTAATACTGTTCCAAGATGGTTCATCCTCTGTTTCTGGTATATACGGGTATTTCTGGTTGATAATTTGTTCTAGTGATCTCATCATTTCTACCCGTTTTATAAGGGCATCTTGGTGTTGTTCCCAAAGTACAAGATTTGTCAAGCATTGAAGGTATTCAGATTGGTGTAATTTTTCTATCTCAATGTATCCTGTCATGAGCATATCTCGGGTTGATCCTTTTGTAATTTCTGTCAACAGAATTTGGGCACAGTTTATGATGAAAGCTGTGGTTGTTGGGACATCAACCTGAATGTTTTCTGTTGGTGTTGAGGGTTTACATTTGATTTCATAGAATTCAAGGGCATCCTCAATCATCTTATCTTTCATGGATCTCTGATATTCAGGTTTTTTGAATGGTAGTCTTAATTGGTGTGGCTGCATCTTTGAATCAGGTGGTGGAATCAAGATATAGAATCGAAGTTTGAATCAAGATGGAAGAAGGGGACTTTGTTCGAAATCAGAGGAAAAGGGTCTATGTGAATGATTGGTTGCACAAACAAGGGCAGCGAGGCTCGGCCTCGGGGGGGGGGGGGGGAAAGTGAATTTCTGAAGGAGGTTTCAAGGACCTCCTGCCAAATACTGAAGGACTGGATGAGATAAGCAGGTGCTGGACCCAATCGAGGCACCCAAAAATTGTTAGGTGACTATAGAGGTGCGGGGCAGATGGACCCCTTGGTTAGGAAGATCGTCCACTTGAGAATTTCCTGGGCAGCCAGAGAGGGTGAGTCCCGCGAAGACCCCTACACGGTAGAGCGTCCCCACGAGTTACAGGGTTTCCCCCACCCGACCTCTCTTGTCACTGCGGTTCCAGGTAGACCAGAATGGGGATCTTGACCTCTTAAGTCTACCTTTTTCATTTTAGGATCAAGGTGCTTGAGGTTTCACTTGAACTTTTAGGTATTTTTGTGGACAAAAGTGTCCTAATTTGAAGGTTGGTTGACCCTAAGGGTCAACTTCACCCAGTGGTTTCCTTGAGAAGTTAGGCCTTGTTTTTGTTTTTGTTTTTTTTTTTTTTGGGTTTAAGTGTTTAGAGAGAGCCAATTGTTTAGGATTTGTCTTATTAATTTTTTTTAATCAATGGCTTGGGCACACCTCTTTTGGATTTCCTCAATTCTTGCTTAAGGGGTGTGTCTCTGCAATCCTAATGTTTGACCTTATGTTGGCTCTACTTGGTCCATTTAACTCTTTGTTTGGGTAATTAGGGCTCATGCAAGGATGTGTTAGCCCTTAATTACCTTTAAAATTGTGTGCAGGAATAATAGTTTCTGAGAATATGCAGCTATTACTATGTATAAAGACAGGTTATGCCTATTTCTTTTCTTTTTCTTTAAAATTTTAGGGTTTAATAGGAAGTTACCTGTCCTTGGAGTGGCTGTGGTGCGGCTGCGTCTTTTTGTTTCTTTCTGTACCTGCACAAAAGAGAGGAGAGATTATTAGAAACTTACAAATAGAAATTTTATTACTTCTAGAATAGCCGTTGCTCCCCGGCAACGGCGCCAAGTGATAACGGCGTTGAGACTATGCTTTGTTGTTTTGTTATAGAAATTACATTGTAGTATAGATAGTCATTGCCATTATTACAATTTTTACTCCGAAATGAAAGTTCTCCCGAGGTTGAACTCAGGGAGCAAGTTGTATTCTAGAGGTACGAAGTTTCTATTACAAAAAATAAAGAGAGAGAGAGAGAGATTTGTCTTGTTGGCTTCTTCTTCTCTTCTTTCTCGTCTTTGTCTTCTTTTCTCTTCTCTTTGAGTCTTCAGTTTTCTTCCTTCTTCTTATTCTTGCCTTCTCTTTTGTTCTTCTTCTTTCTTCTCTTTCTTTTTCTTCTTGTTCTTCTTTCTGTCCGTCTCTTTCTTTTTCTTCTCCCTTGCGGTCCTGTTCTTCTTTTCTTCTCCTTCTTCTTTGCCTTCAGAGCGTCGTCTGATTTTTCAATCAGACGACTTAAGTAGCTGCTGCTACAGTGCGTCTTTTCTTCTTCTTTCCTCTGTGGCTTTCTTCTTCTTCTTCTTCTTCTCGCAGTCCTTCTTCTTCCTGCCTTCTCTTCTTCTTCACCTGTGCCTGCACACTCAAAGTTCGATCAGAGGGCAAAACCTACTCTACCCTCCCCCGCATCTCTCTCTCTCAGAATTCACTCATAGGATAGCTCTCCCAGAGCTGCCGGGTAGTCGGGTACGCGGGTCGCGCCCGGGTCCAGGCCCACCGGCGTGCGGTGGTGGGCGAGGAGTGCAGGACGGGTAAACGGGTCAGGCCAGGTCCGCGGGGCGTGGTCGCGGACGAGGCCGGCTCGAGCGGGTGAGAGGGACCTCACCCTGTGCTCAGGAGGCAAAGAGCCTAAGGCACCTTTTGCCTTTATGCGAGCGTGGGCCTCTCAAAAGTTCCGAGGTGGGACTAAATGTCCCACCTCAATTGGGCACCCGCAGCTGAGGGAGTTGCAGGCAGATGCAGCAACTACGGGGCTTTCTCCCCAACTGCAGGCCTGGGCGACTGCGTGGCTGCGAACCGCGCGTCCTGGCGAGTCGAACCTGGGCGAAGCGCGCCTGCAGCTGCAGGTTGAAGGAGCTTCACCGGCTCAGCAATGGCGATGGAGGGCGAGCAACCTGTCCACAGAAGAACGGCCTCTCGGCCTAATCAGACAAGCGGAGAACCTTCGCCGTGGCACGGCGAAGGCGGTGTGGGGTCTGGCAAGCCGTGGGGCGGAGCGTAGGGGCTGCCCTAGGTCAAACTGTAGCGCTGGAAATGGGTTTGTTCGGGGGGTCTGCAGGTGGCGAGTGGCGGGAAATGGAAGGACGAAAGTTGATCAGGGTGAGGAGGCGGAGGTTCTGTGAGGGTCGGCGAGTCGTGTGGGGTGGTGGAATGACGGGAACGAGTCGCTGGAGTTTGGCCGGAGATGGGGAAGGTGAGGGCGATTGGGCGCGGTCGAGGGGTGGTTATGCAAATTACAGTAAGGAAAAGAAAGAGGGGAGGAAGAGGAAAGATTGTACCTACTCGGAGGGGCGAGGGGGGGGGGGGGCGGAGCAGGGCGACAGTCGTATCGACTGTCGCCGGAGAAGAAGGTTCCCAGAGAGAGAGGGCGGCGACGAGGAGAGAGCGGGAGAGTGCGCGCTGGGTACGGCGCGACGCGGGAAGAGCAGGTGAAGGCGGCTCTGCTTCTGGTAGTGCGGCAGAGCGACGAGGAGGAGGAGGAAAAACCGCCGGTGCAAGGGGGCCTTGTCGGAGTGGGAAGAGAGGAAAGGGGGGGTTTCTCCGTCAGAACCGAGCTCGAGAGAGCGGCAGAGCGTCGGGGGTTTTTATAGAGGCAGAAACAGAGAGGAGGGCGGAGGGAGACGACGTGCCTCCCTCGTCGGAGGATGCTGGAGATGGAGACCCATACCGTCTGTGCATTCGCACGGGCGGTATGGGCGAATGCAGCGATCAGGGGGTGTTCCTGCGACGGCTGACGTCGTAGGGAACCCCTGGTTGACTTGGCAGGGGGTCCCGCTCACCCTGCGCGGCGCCATGCCTCGCGCAAGGTCGCCGGAGCATGGTGCTGCTCAGGGTTTTGCAGGGAGGACCCAAATGCAAAGAACGATGAAGAGTTAGGGGCTAAAATGCGAGGGTTTCAAAAGTTGAGGGCTAAAAAGTAAAGTTGGTCAAGAAGGTTTCTTTTTAGGCTCAAGTTTTTATACATGACCAATTAGGGCCTAAGGATTCTGATGGTGAATTTTACTTCTAGATTAAACCTTGTTTGACTGGTCAATTTACGCAAAAACCCAAATTAAGTTATTAATTGGGCATGATTCTCAATGTAGGTCAAAATGGGTTCCTAAGGCCAAATTGGAGCTTCTAAACCCTAGAGATTATTTTTATATGAATTTTAGAGGGTTTATTCGATTTTTTATTTGCCTCGAACCTCGTGAATTGAAGTAGGTTTATTTTTAGGGTTACAGGATGTCATTTAATTCCTTGTAGTTGCTGTAGCCCTCTTTGAGTCATCTCATCCCACTTTTCTTCTTATTAGGTTATTTTGACCTATGTTTGGACCCTGAGTTACCCTATTTTCAGATTGAATTGGTGAAATTGCATTTTTACCCCTTAGTTTCTGTTTTCTTCTTAAACTCAGAATTCTCTGAGTTAAGCCTTTCCTTGAGTTATGTAGGAGCTTTTATCCTTTGTATTAGGTCAAAATGAGCTAGTTATGGCTCATGATGCGGTTCTCATCAGTGGTGGAGGGCAGTCAGAGGCCAGGAGAGGGGAGAGCCAATGTGGGACCAATTCGTGACCCTCTTCTGCGAGCAGTACTTCCCACAGACTTAGCAGGACCAGAGGAGGCGAGAGTTTCACACTTTCCGCCAGGGGACGATGACTGTTAGCGCGTATCGCACGCGCTTCCTGGAGCTTCCATGTTTTGCTTCAACAGTTGTGGCTATAGAGGAAGAGCGCCTATGGAGGTTCACTGAGGTGCTTCGGCTTATTATTCGGGGCTATGTCAAACCCCTGAAGCTGCTCACCTTCTTGACAGTGGTGGAGGCAGCCATGACGTACGCGGAGACCAACCCTACCGCGCGAGACACCGACATCGGACAGAAGAGGCCCTACCAGCCAGAGTACTCATAGGGCCATCGAGAGAGGAGGCACGTGGCACCCGCAGGAGAGCCGTCTCATTTTACGGGGCTGTCAGTGGCCTATGGGGGCCCTAGACAGGGGCCAGCTACCATCACTAGACCCCTTCCCAGTCGTCAATAGGGACCTACCGAGGGAGGGAGTCAAGTTCTCTTCTACCAGTGTGGCTAGTCGGGCCACATCAGGAGGGATTTCCCATCTAGGGCTGGAGCACAGCAGATGCTCCCCGCACCGAGCGCTGGAGGCCAAGCTGGTGGTCGTGGTCCCCAGGCTTATTGGGGAGGCCAGCAATCACGAGGAGGGTACCGACCAGTGGCTGCTCGCCTGACCTAGAGTGTAGCTGCTTCTTCTGCACCAAGGGCTGAGGGGCGTATCAACGCCCTGACACATAGAGATGCCAGGGCTTCCGGTTTAGTGGTGGCAGGTATGGTTACCGTTTCTGGCAGATTAATATACGTGCTTTTTGATTCCGGCGCCGCACACTCTTTTGTTGCTGTGAGTTTTGCTGTCAGTTTAGGACAGGACAGTGTGTTATTAGAGGATCCGTTTGTGATTAGAGGCCCAGGTGGCCAGCTGTTTGTAGCTGAGGAGGTCTACATGGACTGTGAGGTCAGTATAGGGGGAGACAGCCTCCTCGCTGACCTGATTGTGATACCGATGGAGGATTTTGGCATGATTCTAGGAATGGATTGGCCGTTTGCCTACCACGCCTTGGTGGACTGTTTCGGGAGGAAGATCATCTTCTCCATACCGGAGATGTCTTCCTTTGAGTTTCACGGATAGTCAGTGGACGGAGGTTTCAGGTGCATATCTACGCTTTGGGCAGTAAGACTTTTGAGCTAGGGGTGTGAGGGCTTCCTAGCCTGCGTAGTGGCAGAGCCTAGCCCCGTGGCTGACTTTCAGAGCATTCCGGTGGTTTATGAGTACCCTGACGTGTTTCCAGAGGAGTTGCCAGGACTATCGCTCGAGCGTGAGATCGAGTTTGAGATGTCACTGGTATAGGGGACCAACCCCATTTCTACTTCACCGTACCGAATGGCACCACTTGAGCTGCAAGAGCTCAAGTCACAGCTCCAGGACCTATTGGAGAAGGGCTTTGTGAGGCCCAGTACATCCTCATAGGGAGCCCCTGTATTGTTTGTGAAGAAGAAGGGTGGTACCTTGCTACTTTGCGTTGACTACAGACAGCTGAATAGGGTCACCATCAAGAACAAGTATCCACTGCCGAGGATTGATGACCTTTTTGACCAGTTGCGAGATGCTACAATATTCTCTAAGATAGATTTGAGGTCAGGCTACCACCAGTTGAGGATTAGGGAGACCAACGTCTCCATGACAGCTTTCCGTACTCGGTACGGACACTACGAGTTTTTGGTCATGCCGTTTGGACTGACCAACTCCCCCGCTGCTTTTATGGATTTGATGAACCGGGTTTCCAGATCGTATCTGGATCAGTTTGTGGTAGTATTCATTGACGACGTGCTCGTTTACTCGCGAGATCAGGCATAGCACGGACAACATCTACGGATGATTCTGGACACTTTGAGACGACGCAGGTTGTATGCCAAGTACAACAAGTGTGAGTTTTGGTTGAGGTAAGTGACTTGGGCCACATGATCTCAAGGGATGGCTTGGCTATGGATCCAGCCAAGGTTGAGGCCATACTCAGGTGGGAGAGGCTACATACAGTGATAGTGATACGTAGCTTTTTGGGACTAGCAAATTACTATCAGCGGTTTATCAGGGGATTCTCACAGATTGCGCATCCTATGACTTAGTTTACCTAGAAGGACGTGCCCTTTTCCTGAACAGATGCATGTGAGGCTTATTTTCAAGAGTTGAAGGAGAGACTGACTTCGGCTCCTGTGCTCACCATCCCGGACAGTAGTGGCAATTTTGTGGTCTACACAGACTCTTCGTTGCAGGGGTTAGGGGGTGTGCTCATGTAGCGGGGTTATGTTGTCGCTTACGCTTCGCGGCAATTGAAGCCCCATGAGCATAGCTACCCTACCCATGATTTAGAGCTGGCAGTTGTTGTCTTTGCACTGAAGACATGGAGGCACTACCTTTACGGTGAGACCTTTGAGATTTTTACAGATCATAAGAGCCCCAGGTACTTGTTTGACCAGAAGGAGTTTAACATGAGACAGAGACGTTGGTTAGAGCTTCTGAAGGACTATGACTGTAGCATCTCCTACCATCTGGGGAAGGCCAACATGGTGGCTGACGCCTTGAGCTGGAAGGTGCCTACCCACTTGGCCAGTCTACAGGCACAGAGTTGGAGGCTTATGGAGGAGTTGGGCAGTTGGCGACCTCGGGAGGCACAGGGGTATTGTGGGGCAGTGACAGTGACACGAGAGACGTGACCAGAGCTGATAGACTGCATCGTCGCAGGACAGATAGCAGATCCGCACTTATAGGCATTGCGAGACAGAGTGCTGTCTAGGGACCCAGGAGACTTTTCTTTTACGGACGAGGTGCTACGCATGAGAGGACGTTTGTGCGTTCCTAGGGACGAGGAGTTGTTTTGAGAGCTCCTGACAGAGGCGTACGGGTCCAGGTTCACCATACATCTTGAAAACACAAAGATGTATCATGATCTGAGGCGCGACTTTTGGTTGAGAGGGATGAAGCGGGATGTGGGTGAGTTCGTGCAGTAGTGTTTGGTGTGCCAGCAGGTGAAGGCCGAGCACCAGAGGCCTACTGGGCCATTGCAGCCACTTCTTATGCTAGAGTGGAAGTGGGAGAGCATCACCATGGACTTGGTGGTGGGTCTACTTGTTACCCAGTGAGGACACGACGCAGTCTAGGTGATAGTGGACTGATTGACGAAGACGACACATTTCCTGTCGATCCGAGTCACCTTGGGACCAGCACAGTTGGCAGAGAGGTACATTCGCGATGTGGTACGCCTGCACGGAGTTCTGCGTGAGATTGTATCCGATAGGGATACTCGTTTCACTTTCCAGTTTTGGGTTAAGTTTCAGCAGGCTTTGGGGACACGGTTGAGGTTCAGTACCACGTACCACCCCCAGACGGACGGACAATCAGAGTGCACTATACAGACCCTTGAGGGCCTTTTGTGCACCTGTGTACTAGATTAGAGAGGCTCTTGGGAGGAGCATTTGCCCTTGGTAGAGTTTGCATATAGTAATAGTTATCACTCTAGCATCGGCATGGCACCTTACGAGGCTCTGTACGGACGGAGGTGTACTGTGCCCTTGAGTTGGGTTTAGGTGGGGACCAAGTGAGAGGTTGGCCCCAGGCTGATCCGGCAAAGTCAAGAGGTGATAGAGTAGATCCACAGTGACTCCACACTGTCAAGAGCAGGCAGAAGAGTTATGCTGACCGGAAACACAGAGAGGTGTAGTTCGAGGTTGGGGATCACGTCTTTCTCCGCGTTTCTCCCATGAAAGGCCTGCGGAATTTTGGGGTGAAGGGGAAGCTTGCATCGAGGTTTTTGGGGCCCTTTGAGGTCCTGGAGCAGGTAAGACCTGTTGATTACCGGCTTGCCCTTCCTCCCCGGCTTTCTAGAGTGCACGACATGTTCCATGTGTCTAACCTCAAGAAGTACGTTGCCGATCCCAGTCACGTTTTGAGCCACGAGAGTGTCGAGGTGGGTGACGACCTGACCTACCTCGAGAGACTAGTGCAGATACTAGACAGAATCGTCCGGAATCTAAGATGGAAGCAAGTAGTACCCCTGGTGAAAGTTTTGTGGAGAAGCCAACGGTACGAGGAGGCTACTTGGGAGCCTAAGGTGGCGATGCGAGAGCGGTATCCAGAGCTTTTAGAGGGTACGCCTTTTCGGACCGACTTTGGTCCTCTTTACGTTTGTTATGTGTTTTATATTCCTCTTTCTGCACCCTAGCTAGTTCAAGTTTCGGGGACGAAACTTCCTTTAAGTTTGTTATGATGTAAAGACCCATCCCATTTTTAGCCTTTTAAGATGTCTGGAGTGTCAGTCAGACGTCTGTCCAGATGTCTGGACCTTTCCCAGACGTATGGAAGTTAAATTTTTGTACGCCTTCTGCGTTCTGCGCGTGGGCAGCGCACAAAACTCTTTTCTCTCTTTCTCTTTCCTTCTCCCTCCCCTTGCGGAACCCTAGTCGCGGCCTTATAAAGGGCCACCCCCTTCCTCTCCTCTCCACTCCACCACTACCACCTCACCCCACTTCCACTGCCGTGAGAGAGGGTGAGCGAGAGAGAGAGCGTGAGAGCGAGGAGGAGGGTGCGTGAGAAGGAGGAGGAGGCCGAGGTCGAGAGCTTTGTGGAAGCTCGTCGGAAGCTCGCACGGCCACCGCGGTACGTGCGGGAGGAGGAGGGCGTTGGAGCGTCGTCCTCAACCACTTGCAGCAGCTGGAGCTGCTACGGAGCGAGGGGAGATGTGGCATAGAGTGACGAGAAGCGTAGGAGCACGGTCTGATGCTAGAATTTTTCCCGTATCAGACGTCCGGAGTGTCTTTCGGACGATTGCTGGACGTCTGGCATCAACACTAGATGTCTGAAAGCACCTGTATCGTGAAGGTACGTCTTTTTCGTCTTAACGGCCATGCAGGCCGCACTGCAGATGATTTGGTTCGGGCTAAAGTAGGTTGCTACTTTGTCATGCACAGGTGCAGCCTTGGGAAGGTGCGTGGAACGCCTTTCTGATGGAGAGATTCTCGCTTAATTAAAATAGCAATAGAATGATATATCGTTATATTTTATGTGGTGGAAAATCTCTCAATCAAAACTAAATATCAAATTTAACCACAATAAAAATGTCGCATCCACAGGGAGGAGTAGGCCAATAAATTCACGAGTAGAGGATGATGTTGTTTGCAGACAACTTTGCAACTTCAATGAGAGGAATATGGAGCATGCAATTTCCTTAAAAGTTCAAGGTTATTTATGCAATTTTCATGTCAGTAATTAAGCTCCAAAAAATATGTATATGATGCATGTGTAATGGCATATCATGTAAATTTAACTTGCGTGCAAATTTGATTTGAAATTCAAAGTTAAATGATGCACATAACATAAGTGAAATAATTTCAGGAAACTACAAGTGCATCAATGCAATGTGTCCTGAATAAAATAATATCTAATGGCAATGTAATGAAATTTAAATTTTAATTGAGAAGAAAATAGAGGATTTCTCCTCTCTCTTCCTTGCGTGCACGAGGAGGCTTCATGGGAGGAGCTATGCGGTGGGAAGGCACGTCTCGACGAGGGCTATGCGATGGTGGTGATGTGGCGGACGGAGGTGGTTGGCTGGCGGAGAGGAGTGTCGGCCTGTCGCTGGTAGGTGGCTGCACGGCTGCTATGGGTGTGGTGCGCAGGTGCGTGTGGCTACGCTGCACTTGCGTGCAGGCACGCGTGGCTGCGCTACACTTCCCATAGGCGCATGGCTACTGTGGGTGTGCTGCTGCAGGCGTGGCTTTGGGTACTTGCAGGGCGCTGGAGAGGAAGAAGATGATGAAGAGGAGGTGTCGTGTAGTCTGCAGTGCACACCTTTGTGTGCTATGGCAGTGCGGTGAGCGGTGAGGGCGCAGGTGCAGGAAAGGGTGCGCTTGCGGTGGGAGTGCTGGAGCAGTGCGCGCGGTGGGAGCGCTGGAGCAGTGTGCACGGTGGGGGCTGGTGCTTGCAGGCGTGGTGGAGGCTAGTGTAGTGCCTGTAGGCAGTGGAAGTTGGTGCGGCTGTGGCAGTGTGCGCGGTTGCACATGCGTGGTGGGAGGTGAAGGCGCTGGTGGGTGGGTAGGCGGTGGCAAGAGGGCGCTGGTGTAGCTGTGCACAAGGGCGCTTGCAAGGGTGCTTGGTTGCCTCTTGCGCGTGGTGGGTGGCTGGCGAGGGCTTGGTGAAGGGGTTGGTGTGGCTGTGCAGGTGCGGGCGGTGGAAGGTGTGCGCACAGTGCATGCTCTCCCCACAGTGCACGCAGTACTTCATAATCGTCTCCCCCCCTCAAGCCCCTCCGCCTCTCTCTCTATATCCCCTCTCCCCCTCGCCAGTCAAGGGATTTTCAAAATCCCTTACTAAATATGGCCAGCGCTGTTTTATTCTGTTGAAGGAGGACGGCTGTAGGTTAGATATTTTTGGGGGGAAAATATCTTTTCACCCCTATTCTCTTCTATAATTGATCCTCCTCCCTCTTCTTCCTGATTATTAGCCTGTAACGAGTGCGCTGTTGCGGAACCTACATGAAATTTAAAATAATGACATAATAAGCAATAGAATAAATGTAAATCATTTAATGACCTAATGTGATTATTAACAAACATACTATGTTAGAATTGAATTACTCAGGTGTAACAATAGTCCATTAAAATGGACTCATCACTTTCCATGCACTTTCGAACATCTGGATAGCTCATCAGACGATCGAAGGCGTTTCCAGACGACCGGAGGACTGGTCATACGTCTGGAACTATTTTCAGATGGTCATAGGGGAGTCATAGACGTTAGAGGTCACTGCAGAAGCTTGAGGTGAGTCTCTGTGACTTTTAAGACGTCTGGACTTATTTCTAGATGTTTGATTTAAGTCTGCAGACACGTTTTTGACCCGTTTGGGGTCCGATCGGGATCCATTTTACGCAAACAAAGTATTTATGGTTTCCTTGTGAGTTTCTCTACATATTAGAAATCTCTATATACTGTTCTGAACCTTCCATTATGATGTGTTCCTTGGTATAGGACTTCGACCTGTTGTGTGTCTGGGGCTCGTAGAGGCGCGTGGGTCTGCGGTTCGAGCCCTTAGTACTCCCGAATTGTCTGGTAAAGTGGTCCACCCCTATTATACTTATTAAATATGAATGCATCTATGAAAATTAGACAACTGGAAACCTAGGATGTGGCATGAACCCTAGGACAAGAAATGGTTGAACCAATTGTTTTGCGTAATTGAAATTGTATGAATGAGCTAAATTGTTAGCCACTGCCTGTAAATAAATACGAGTTGCCTGTTAGAATATGAGCTGCCTGAGATAACTAAACATTTACCTGTGATATCACTTGTTGCATGTATTTAATTGTGGAAATACAAGCTGCCTGTGTATAAACGAAAATCGAATGGTGAATGATGAAACCTGGATTGGAATAATATGGTGAACATGAACTCTACGGGGAGTTAGGAGTAGAGCTCCTATGGTCAGATGGAAAAGTCTAGAATGTGGATGGGAAGTGTGCTGGTCGTTGAGTACGTGGTACCAAGGAGAGCGACTGTCCCCTTTTAGTGTAGAGCGGAGCTAGCCGCCCTTGGGTTGGGACCCGGGGTTAGGATTGGCCACTCTACACCAACTTTTGTTGGCCCTCACGTACATAGTACCGAGGCGAGCTACTAGTGTAGGGAGGGAACTAGCCACCCCATGGGGCTCGGGGTCCAGCTAGCCACCCTACATCGACTTGTTAGGTCATCTGGGCAAACCGGGGTAGTCAGACGAGGGTGCGCGGATTGTGGAGGGGTGAAACCCCTGTTTGGTTCTGAGGGGCTAGACCCCTATTTCTGAGAGGGCTAGGCCCTATACTGTTCCATGCTGTACTTTGGGCGTACCCGCTAGCAGAAACGACTGATCGTATGTCAGTGCGGGGTAGCTACCCGTGCGCTTATCGCGTGTGCCGTAGTCACCGCTACGTCTGTCAGTGACCTTGGGGTGGTTGACTGGGTGTAGGACTACCACGGGGGACTCTCCTGGCTAGGAGAGTACCATGTGCACCTTCTACTCTTCGAAAAAGACTGCAATCAAGATCGTTCCCACGAGGAACATACAAGATTGAGAAAGTAATCTGAATGTTAACCAAATGGGGTGAAAAGGAATTACTTGTAAAATAAAATAACTTGAAAAGATAAATATACCTGCTACTTTTACTGCTTTAGATAGTATGGTTACCACTCTACTCAGCATTCGTTGACTCCGTCTTTTCACAACACTGTTCAAGTTCAGGAGATGAGCAACCCGAGCTACCAACTGCAGAGGGTGCTGGGCCCAGTCGAGCCCAGCCGTACTTTTCAGTACTTTTTGTTGTACTCTCTTTACTGCTATAGTGAGTTTCAAACTTTTTGCTACTGTTTCTGTTACTCTTGCTTTCGTTCCGTTTTTCCTATTGTTGTGGCGGTATGTACTGAACTAGCAACTTTTACTTTCCTTTACTGCTTGTACGTTTTTACTGCTTAGTTACATTGCATATGTGAATATGGTTTATTTTCCTGCTTTTTGGTTATTTCTTGTTGGACGACTGGGTCTTGGGATTAGTCGAGGCGAGTCGGTCTCGGGTCCTGTAAGGATTCGGGAACCGGGTTGTAACAGTTGCTCTCCTTGGTACCACATACACAAGGACAAACACACTTCCCGTCTATCATTCCATATTCCATTTATCCGTAGGGTTCATGCTCAGGCTCACCTCATTTATCCATATCCAGATCTCATCTTTCATAATTCATTTCTCATCTATATACAGGCAACTCGTGTTTTCATGATTCAATTCTCCATACATGCAGCTGCTGGTTTCACAGGTACTTATTCAACAAATACAGGCAGCTCATATTCTAACAGGTAACTCGTAATTATAATACAGGCATTTGCTAGCAATTTACCTTAATCACGCATGCAAATAAACCATACAGTACAACAGGTTCATTCATTTTATACCCTAGGGTTCATTCCACATCCTAGAGTTCCATTCGACTATTTCAACCAAGTTCATTCTCATTTAACTATTAATAACAGAATTAAACCACTCTATCGGGTATAATGGGAGGAATGGGGGCTTGTGCCGCAGATCTCATCGCCTCCGCAGGCCCCGAACATGCCACTAGTTGGTAGCCTGTACCAGCGACCAATTACATTAGACGAGGTCAAAATAGTAGATACTCAACATGAAAACATAGAGGAACTCGAGTGGAAAACAACGATACTTCATTTGCGGAAATCCGATTCCGTTTGGGCCTTAAATAGGCCAAAAACGCAGTTTCTGATCAAAATTAGACATCTGGGACTCTTCCTAGATGTCTTAAAAGATGACAAATTCACCTTATGTTCTCTGTAGTTGATTCAGATGTCTAGACTCCCTCTACGGCTGTCTGGGAGCAGTTCCAGACGTCGGACAAGGTCTCCGATTGTCTGGAAGCACTTCAGGATGTCTGATGATGTGAGTAGACATCCAAAAGTGCTTGGGAAAGCACACCTCGTGCCTTCCCAAAGTCTGCCATGTGTACAAAGGACGTAGGAACCAAATCAGTTCCACAGCTCCTGCGCTGAGATACTCTGCATGGTGGAGATTAGCGTAGGAACATACATACCTCGCGCAACTCGTGTTTTCAGATGTCCGGCCTTAGCTCCGAACGTCCAGGTGCCTCGCCAGATGTTTTCTCCTTACTCCAAACGTTTGATACTAGAAAACTTCCAACATCGGAACCTGCTCGAAGCTCGCTCCGCTCATTCCTCCGCTCGCGGCGGTAGCTCTAGCCGCTGTAGGTGCTGGGACAGCTCCCCGTCGACGTCCTCCACGCACGCATGCACCCTCCGCCGGCCGTGCGAGCTCCACCGAGCTCCCGAAGGTCCTCCGACCTTCCACGCTTGCTTCCTTCCTCTCTCTCGTTCTCCCTTGCTCGTCCCCTCTCGCCACTCTCGTCTATTAGGGTTTGGGTGAGGTTGCGGGGAGAAAGAAGGAAGGGCTTCTGCGCGCTGCTTGCGTGCAGAGTGTAAAGCGCAGTACGAAAATTTCTACTTTGAGACGTCCGGTAATGTGTCCAGACGTCTGGACAGACGTCTGTCTGAAACTTCAGACGTCTTAAAAGGCTAAATGTAATGGGTCATTACAATAGGAAAACCTTCGAGCCCAATTAGCAAGTCTGGCTTTTTGATGCAAGACTTAAACTTTTTCCTGGGAAGCTGAGATCAAAATGGACAGGACCATATTAAGTGATCAAACCTTATCCCAATGGGGTGGTTGAAATTGCAGATCCTAACACTGGGCAAACCTTCACAGTAAACGGCCATAGATTACAACATTATCTTGCCCAAGTTCCCCCAAAGGAAGTAGTCACCCTCATTGAGGGTTGACACGGAGCTTCGCCCAGCTGGAGGCAATAAACTCAACGCTTCCTTGGGGGCAACCCAGAAGATTCAGATTGATCAGGTAAATTGCGACACTCAGGTGATTTCTTTCTGTACCCCCGTGCATACTTTTATTTGCCAATGAGGACATTGTCCAACTTAAGCATGCGGGGGTGGTAATTCACATTCTCTGTGTTTATATTATCAGCCTGAATTATATATATATATATAATTAGGAAGGAAAACTTAGGCATTAGAAGCTTGTCAACTGTGGGAAATAATACAAGAAGAACCTGAAACACCTAGACTTTTCAGGCCTCAGGCTTAATCAGCCCTGGTGTCCACTAAAATGTGGATTTAGCCTCGAATCCTCGCAACCTTAATTTACATTAATCTGATCAATAAAGAAAGGTGATGAGTATACGACTTATCAACCCGCCCTCTGACTTGGAGGGACTTTTGGTCTAAGCATCTGCACACATTTTTGCACTGACTCACTCCTCGGAGATTCTAACAGAAATTAGGTAGCTAATGAACCTTCTAGGGTGGTATGGCTGACAAGTTGTCATGGGTAACAGCCTATTGGCCAGTTGTCCAGAGCCCAGCCACAGGACCATTCTTTTTTATTGCCTCTAGGTAAATCTTAGATCAGAGAAGCCACCTACTGAAACAACAAAAGAAAAAGTAAGAAAAAAAAGACAAAAAGGGAGAAATAGAAAAAATATATATAGAAAAAGAAGAAAAAGAAAAAATAAATAAGCCACACTTCACCGCATTAGTATGATTGATAAGTGGTCGTGGATAACAACCCATTGGCTGGTTGTTCAGAACCCAGCTCACTAAATGCACAAAAAAGTCCAAAACACTTAAGGAAGAAGCAAGGAAGTAGAAAAATCTAAGAAGATATACACTGGAAATACCCTTGTGTTGATCCCACTCAAAATAAAAGTAGAGAGAAAGCTACCAATCGAACAGATACACCTTTAGGCAAGCATTCTCTTTTCCGGTCACCTAGGGGTGTAGAAACTTGAAGTCTGTTTTAATTACCATTGAGTGAGTCTGTCACAATCTTCACACCAAGATGCTTAGCACTTAGAGTCTTCTTCGAGTTATAGCCGTAAAAAGTTACCTACACGCTCTCAACTCTAAAAATCCAAAAAAATGAGAAAAGATGAAAAAGAAAAAAAAATATTTGTCTTTGTATATATGCTTTAAAGTGAGGACTTGGGCAGTTTGCATTTTGGCAGACACATGGGCGCTATTTAGTCTCTGTGGATTATTCTCTTAGTATATTTCCTCTCATTTACAAGCAACATATGTCTAAGTAATCAATTCCTAATTCTGACTGGAAATAATGGTTAGGATAAACCTTGCTAGGGACTAGCAAGGGATGAGCATGGGGGTATGATAACTATGCATTCAATGATGCTAATTCCATCAAGTAGAGTTAGTTTTGGGGATATATGCACACTAATAACATACCATGATGGGCATGGGAGCACTGCATGCATTGTAAATTAAGATTGCTTATAAATCAATGTTTAATGGCCATATGTACAAGTGCATGTTGAAACAAGCCTCATATGAGCAATCAGATCACACGGATGGATTCAGATCGACGAATGGAGTCCAACGGAATTGAAATCACTTAAATCCAACATCTGGAGCTCCCTCGACCAGCTCAAGAAGTTCTGGCTGTTGATTTGGCCATTGATCTGATGATAAATGGCCCACAAGTAGCCACGTGGCGCTCTCCACCGCATCCTCACCTGCACAGCACCCTCACGCTCATCATGAAGAAGCATTTTAAGCCGTCTGATTCAAGGATTGGACGGCTGAGGACCTACGAGCTTCGACCGCACCGCATCTTTGGCGTGCCCAAAGGACTTCAAGATTTGAATGTTGGATCTCCATCGAACGGTCGACATCGCGCGCGCCTAACTTCGCTGCTGTAGCAACTCAAGGAGGCAGCGCAGCAGTCGAACGCTCGCACTCACAAGCAGCGGCAAGCGTTCGACTCCTGCTGCGCCTCAAATCGTGCCCACCGCGCACCATGGGGAATTTAGACCATTTGATCAATGCCGAGCGCTGCAGATGGAAGCTACGTGGTGTGCCCTCAAGCGTCCGATGGGCATGCGCGCTCCCCATACGCAAAGCGCTCCCTGCTCGTGTAATCACAGCTGTTGAAGTGAAATCCGACGGTTGACGTGCATCCATCATGCGATCGCTCATCCTTCTGCGAGTGCGGGAAGGCAATGTGGTGCGCCCTCAGCCATCTGATGGCGATCCGTGCCACTGATCAAACGGCTGCAGGCGCATGAGCGAGGATTGAGGGGAAGAAGAACAAGCGCCTCAAAGGACCGATGGGCAAGGGCCTTCACCGACGTTTTTGGAATGGGTTTAGCGACGTCTCAGATGTCACTAAAACCCTTAGTTTAGAAACCCCTCTTCTCTATATAAACCTCCTCAACCACCCCATTCAAGGGCATTCAATACACACACACCTTCCAAGCTACCCTAGCCTTCTCCTAGCTCTACTAAATACTCCATACTCGCCTCGGAGTTGTTAAGCCGTCAACGAAGCCTCCCTCCACCGTTGTGGCTGCCTTGACTCTTCCTCTCACTCTCTCTCTTTACTTTAGTTTTTGTTGCACTTGTTTAAGCTTTCATCTATTGTTGTAGTTGTAAACAAACTTTCATCGCATGTTATATGTTGATTATATTTCATATATTATAGCTTACATCCTTTTAAATGATTGTCATGCTTTAAACACAATCTCTAACCCTACTCTCTCTCTCTCTCTCTCGCATTTTCTCGCAAGCAAGCAAACCACTCATTCCTGTGACAACTAAAACGACAAAATAATCTAATTTTACACCTCCTTGTGTTCGACACTTGGACTCACCAACTCCACTTCTTAAATTAAAATCGACGTCGCGAACGCATACTACAATGGTATAATTAAACAAACGCATTCTACGCGCGTCAGTTATAGCTTGTTTTATACAAGTTTTAAACATGTCACGTGCATCGAGTTTGTATCGATAACCACCTATTAATTGTACTCACCTTTGAAGTGAGGGTTAATAGGACGGGATGTTACTGGGCAAAAATGAAAGGGTGTGGTGAGACATTTGGCAAGAGAGGGTGGTCATACCTAAGCCCACAAGTTCTTGGTTGTGGTGGTGGAATCATAGTAGGGGAAGTTTCCAAAGCCTCATGTGCATCCTAAACTTATATATGATGTAATGTTGTTGAGTCTTTGAAGGTTGTTTCATTTTAAAGGGATCATAAAATATACTTCAAATTAATCAATGTGTAATCTAACAAAGGTTAACTGTATTTTTGATATTAAAAGCAACTTAATTATTCTTCCTCCCTACCTCTTGATGAGATGTGGCTCATCATAGCTAAAATGCCTAAGTTAAGCTAAAAACTAGGTTAAACACTATCAAATTCACACAAGAAATGAGTTAAGTGTGAAAATTAAGGAAAATGACTTAAAACATAAAAAATGTATTAAAAATGCATAATTAGGTCATATTTGAGAGATTCTATACTAAATATGTAAATGGTGATCTAAATGCTAATTGAACATCAAAATGAGCTTAAAATCACAAATCAATTAATGGAATATTTTCTAATATGTTCAATTTATATTCCATAGAAGTTTCATGATCATTTTGACATCATTTGGACCTTGGATTTAGTGTTTTCAATTTAGGACCATCTAATATAATCATTCATTCGCATTTTCTAAGCAAAAAAGATGGCAGGGGCTTATTTATAGATCACAAGGACCGTTATGCATTATTTTCCAGCCACTTATGGGTGATGTAAACATGTTTATATCACATAAACTATTTATTTATGCGTATTCTTAAGCATAGAATTGCATCACATACTATAAATATTGCATAACATGCATCATCTTGCATTTAGGTTAGTTTGAATAAAATGTAGGTTACTTGTCTCCTTTTATGGCCACAGACAGGGCAACTTGTTAATTGGGGTCTCAAATCGAAGATCCAATCATACAGATTTGATTAGGGCGACGATTGGAGTTCAACGACTCCAAGATCGCCCTGATCGAACATCCGTAGCACCAGATAGAGACAGAGGAACCCTAAAGAGAAAAGGCCAAGATGGTGTTAATCTGCACCTCAGATGACAAATCTGACTGCACGGATGGGTTCGGATTGACGATCGCAGCCTAACGATGTGAAAATCGATCCAATCCGACACCCGTGGCACCATCTACAACACTTAGAATATGGACGTTTTAGATGGTGCCATGTGGCACCATCAAGCCGCCTAGCACCGGCCGCAGCTCTTCTCTTCTTCAACCGCTCGACGCATCTACGACGTTGGATGCTCATCCAATGGCTGATTGCACGTGCACGCAAAATCGTCAACGCGCCTCAACCACACGCGTAGCACAGCGATTCAGGCGCTACGAAGGCAGGAGATGCGGGTTCGAGTCACAAGCGCAGCACCTGCCCTCGCGTGCGGGCTCGCTATCACAGCCGTGTGATGGGCATCCAGTGACGCGGATCAGCCGATAGAGCCCATGCACGATCAGACGCGTAGCGCAAACGCCCAATCACAGGTGGGCGTGCGGCGCTGACGAGGGCAGTTTAAGCTGTCCGATCGATGTCTTGATCGGACGGCTGAGTGCATGCAGTCGTGCGTAAAAGTTGAGGTAGTGAAGGCGAGGGGGCACGCGCCTGGCGCACGCACGTCGGCTACATTCAAGCCATTAGTGACGGATTTATCCGTCATTAAAGGCCCTGAATTAATGTTTTTAATGTTGTAATGACCAAAATGCCCCCACTCCTTGCAACTATAAAAGGAGACCCCTACCATACGAATTTCTCATCCCTTCTTGTCTTCTCTCACCCCTTCTAAAGCTCTAAGAGCTTGTCCCAGACCCGGGATGCTCCTCTAGAGTAGAAATCTTAATTTTTCCACCTTCATCCCCCTTTGTGGAGCATCCTGCGATTGTCCTCTCTCTGCATTCGAGAAGCGGATCCCACGATAACGACGACGTGCTGCTTCATTCTCGTTCCTCCTGCTTCATCCTCCTTCCCGCTCTGTTCCCGTCTTCCAAGCGTCATCCCATCTGGCTTGTCCTCCAAGCGATCGTCGAGGAGGATACTTCTCTCTCCATTCTCTTTACTTCTTTCTAAAGTAGATTTACTGCTTTTTAGTGTAATCATTTCCCACTTTCTAGTCGTAATGAGTAGTGTAATGAACAATTTCTGATAATGAAACTTGTGTTTATTCTACATCTCTTTTGCTTTTATTTGTAATATTCTCTATCTCTCTCTGTCCTATTCATTATTTGTTAAATAGATATCTAGTTTTCGACCAGCTAATCTGTTTTGTGACAAACAAATAAAACACGTATTTTTAATCAAACGTCTGCCTCCCCGTGTTTGACCCTGAACTTCTTTACGGATTTTTAGGTATAAATTTTATCTGTTGAATGGATTTCTTTGTGACTCGAACTACAACAACGGCTTTTCAAATCCAATTGCGATAGCGTAGTAATCTGTAATTCAACATTTTGGCACCGTTGCCAGGGACGCGACGCTCTTTGATTTTTCGTGTTTTCTGACTCATGAATCATTTACCTCACTTCTCTCCTTATTGTGATTGCAGGTACTCTTTTGAGACAAGCAAAAGCGGTAGATTGGAGTAAAGTGCTGTTGAAGGTTCTGTAAGTTTACCTCCACTTCCCACCCATTAGTTTTCATTCCACCACGTAATAACACAAGCATAAATCAACCTAGGTGTTCTTATAAACCCTAAGGTTAGTTTTGATTGTTTGTTTGACACCAACACTCGCCTTACCCCCCGCATTTAAAAAGAAAAAAATTAAAAAAATCTCATAGAGGTACACAACCTCATCTGATTTTCAAACTCAACCAGTAAACTGATCTTTGGAACCGGTACACACACTCAAACACATAATTGAGTAGAAATCAGATTAGGTAATCATCTGTGACTAATTAAGTGGTGCAACAGGCCGATTGTTTGAGTTGATTGGGTCGCACCACTTCAACTAAAATCAACTCATTAAGTAGCTTCCACATAGCTTCAACTCTTAGGGATTTACCCGGCACTCCACATTCTTTTAAGTTTCAAAGGAAAACATCTTCACCTATGCTTTCAAAACCTGGTGTGCCAATAAAACTTGTTTGAAAATACCTAAAGTTGAATCCTAAAAGCTACTAAGCAAGATTTGAACCCTAAAATTCACCGCATCAAAAATAATCTTGCTTGAAAACCACTGGTTGTGCACGCACACACACATCAATCAATCATTACGGGCACAACTCAGATAAAGGGCCCATCACATTCCAAAGCACATTCAAACCTAACCCTAAATAAAATAAAGTAGACGTTGGCCTTAAGGATTGGACTTGCTCTTTGGAGCTCAGAATGAGATTATTTTTTATTAGTCTATTTCTACTGGTCAATCTGATGTCTAGCTAGGGGAGCAAAATTAAACGATCGTGGTGGGGGGTACACTAGGAACTGGAGGTGCAAGCCAAAGGAAGAACCTTCTCCCTAGTCCCTCCCTCTAACTGGTTGGATTGAACGGACAGAAGTAAATCAAATCGTTTCTTTATCTCAAGATGGGTTCTGGGAGTCTGTAGGTCTTTAGGCTAGTCCACTTAAGGACATGTTTGATTGTTTGTATTGCAGGGCACCTTTCTTCCTCCCATCTATCATGAATCTTTCCACATTTCATATGCATTCCCGCTCTTTCCCTCCTGTTATGACTTATCCTCAACATGATGATTATCCCGACTCGTACTGTAATCAACCATCTGTTAGTTGCGATAACTCAGATTGGGGATACAGTTTCAGACCTCCATGTTCGAGGTCAAACCTTGAACACCATAATTGTGATTTCTATTCTTCTTCGAGCCACTTCGACTATAGATCGCCACCCTTTCATGGACAACCTAATACGATCTACAATCAAGAAGGATACACTGGTCCTTAGCCATTCTCTGAATACACTGCCTTTAGGTCATTACCACCTTTTGAACAATCTGAAATAACATATTATCAGGAAGGGTATCACGAATCTCAATTCGTTAACTCCTATGCATTGATCCCAAACCCGCCCAACCTTGAACCAAGTCATTTGGTTTAGGTTAACCAGGTTCATGATAAGGTTTAGGCTAACTTAAGGAATACTATACAATCTTTAGAAGTTTAGCCAATACCTTGCATTGAAGAATTGGAGCCCTTGATTGAAATGATTAATGATCTGAACAAGTATTTGTTGGATTGGCTCCAGGATGTTAAGGATAAGAACTCGGGTGAGCTTTTACTTAGGAAGTTAGTGAAATTGAGAATGAGATTTGTGGTTTCTTTAGTTCAATCATGGGGTGATTCTTAGGATGAACCCCCTTCAGGAGAGCCAATGTCATAACCTGCTCAGACACCTATTGGGGGGGATACGTGTTTCGAGGCTGATCAGATTGATTTAGAGCAACGAATTAAGGATGAACTGATTTCTTCTCCTGAGATCCCTGAGCTGGGGTACGAGGAAACGTATGTCTCCATGGATCAGAAAGTGTTGGATTATTTTGGGACGTACATTAATACGGATTTAGATTTCTTTGAGTCTGAGGGTGAAGAAACAATTTGCGAAGTCTCACGTGAGTTTACAGAACACGATTTCTGTGAGACAACTGGGCCTGAGGAATCCGATAGATCATGTGATGGCCTAATAACTGAGGAAACTGATCTTATTGGGTTTCACATGACGGATTCAGAATCGCATTTTCTGAAGGGTTCAATTCAATGCCCCAATTGTCAGTTACACCCCATTGAGCTTACTGACGATTTTGTTTTTGAGATAACTAGACCCAAGTCAATTCTGATTTAGTCACATCTTTTACACTTGGAAATTTTAGATAGGGTGATTAATATGCAAGAGGTCCTGGAATTTGACATTCTAAATGAGGAGGATAGAAGCTAGGAAATTTTGATTTAAGAAAGTTAACTCCGGAGGAAGCAGAAGACCGAGTATAAGGGTTCCAATTAATCTGAAATCATCAAATCAGGACCCTTACGACATTTGTTCTGAGGATGTCCAACCCAAGCAGACATTCCTTGATTATCCTTTTGATCTCGAATTCTCTGTAACCCGACTTTTTGGTCTTAGGTTGCATCCACATAAGTTGCAGGCCCGACCCTGCTTGCATACTGATCTCAGGTTATGGGTATTTTTTATCCAGAACCTTAGATATTCTCTATGGTTCTGCATCACAATCTGGTCCACATCTATGGACATCTGCTGGCAGGTCTTAGGTTGCATCTTTTTATTCTGATTCTGACCTGCACCTGTGAATTCTTTATTTCTCTTCTTTGTATAGTGTGCCTAGATGAAGGCACTAAATTCAGCACGTATACAGTCTCTGTTTATCTAGGAGCGGACCCGTTATACATGCAATTCAGGTGCTTTCTACTCTACTCCACTCTATTTCATGTCTTTTTAATACAATGAGGACATTGCATTAGATAGACATGGGAGGGTGGATATTTATCTCTGAATTACTTCGTTAGCCCCGTAGATTCATTTTATTTTCTTTTTATTTATATATAAAAAAAGTTTGTGGAATTAGGAAAGAGAACTTGGGTTTTAGAAAATTTTCAATCTTAGGAAATAAAACTGTATGATTTGAATACGAAGACCGTTCAGGTCTTCGAACTTCATCAGCTTGGGTATCCACTAAAATGTGGATTTATTTATCGAGTCCTCGCCATCCTGAATTCTATTTTAATTTGATTAAATAAGTTTGGGTGATAAGTACACGACTTATCAACCCGCCCTCTAATTTGAGGGAACTGTAAGTCTAAGCATCTACACACTATTCGTCACTAACTCGTTGTTCGATAGTTTTAACGGAAATTGGGTGAGCTAATAAACCTTCTAGGGTGATATGGCTGGCAAGTTATTGTGGGTAATAGCCCATAGGTAGGTTGTTCAGAGCCCAGTCACTAGACCACTCTCTTCTTGCTGCCTTTAGGTAAATTTTAGACCAGGGAAGCCACCTAAGTAAAAAAAAAAGAAAGTTCAAAAAGAAAGAAAAAGAAAAAGAAAGGAGAAAAGAAAGAAAAAGAAACAAAAAGAAATAAGCCACACTTCGCCACACGAGTATGGCTGGCAAGTCGTCGGTGGTAACAGCTCATCGACCGGTTGTCCAGAACCCAGCTCAAGAAATGCACTAAAAATTCCAAAAACACTTAAGAAGAAGCGAAGAAGTAGAATAAGCCAGGGAGATATACACTGGATTCACCCTTATGTTGACCCCATAAAAATTAAAGTAGGGAGAAAGCTATTGGTCGTATAGATATACCTTCAGGCAGACTTCTTTTTTTGGTCACCTAGGGGCGTAGAAACCCGAAGTTCGTTCTGATTGCTGATCAACGAGTCTATCACTTTCACCAAAAGATGCTTAGAGCTTAGGGTTCTTATCGAGTCTTGGGCAGGTTGAGTGGTCGTAGAAAGTCGCTTTGTAACTCTGAACTCAAAAAAAAAAAAGTAGAAAAGAAGAAAAAGAGAAAAAGAGATCCCTCTTTAAATAAAGGCGAGAACTTGAGGCGGTCTACACTTTGGTAGATACTTGGGTGCTGTTGTGTCTCAGTAGTTTAGGTCCTAGTTGAAATCCCTAAGTGTTGAAAATAAATATTGCCCAAGAAATCTGACTTAATTCTCTTATAAATAGCATATAGTTTTGCTAGGGACTAGCAAAAGATAGGCATGGGGGTGTGATGTAAACATGTTTATATCACATAAACTGTCTATTTATGCGTGTTTTTAAGCATAGAATTGCATCACATACTATAAATATTGCATAACATGCATCATCTTGCATTTAGGATCGTTTGAATAAAATGTAGGTTAACTGTCTCCATTTATGGCCAGGGACAGGGGAACTTGTTAATCGGGGCCTCGGATTGAAGATCCAATCATATGGATCTGATTAGGGCGACGATTGGAGTTCAACGACTCCAAGATCAGCCTAATTGGACATTCGTAGCACCAGATAGAGATTGAGGAACCCAAAGAGCAAGGGTTAAGATGGTGTTAATCCGCACCTCAGATGATAAATCCGATCACATGGATGGGTTTGGATCGATGAACGCAGCCAAAAGGCGTGAAAATCGATCCAATCCGACACCTGTGACACCATCTACAACACTCAGAAGATGGACGGCTTAGATGGCGCCATCATAGCTGCCTAACACCGGTTGCAACTCTTCTCTTCTTCAACCGCTCGACGCATCTACACCGTTGGATGCTCCTCCAACGGCCGATTGTACGTGTGCACAAAATCGTCAATGCGCCTTAGCCGCACGCGTAGCTCAGCGGTTAAGGCGATGAGAAGGTAGGAGACGCGGGTTCGAGTTACAAGCGCAGCGCCTCTCCTCGCGTGCAAGCACATTATCACAGCCGTGTGATGGGCATCCAGTGGCGCGGATCAGCCGATAGTGCCCACGCACGATCAGACACATAGCGCAAGTGCCCGATCGCACGTAGGGGCGCAGCGGAGATCGGACGGCTGAGCATGCGTGGCCGTATGTAAGTGTTGAGGCAGCGAAGGCGAGGGGGCGCTTATGCGGCACGTGCATGTCGGCCATGTTCAGGCCTTTAGTGACGGATTTATCCATCACTAAAGGTCCTGAATTAATGTTTTTAATGTTGTAATGACCAAAATGCTCCCACTCCTTGCAACTATAAAAGGAGACCCCTACCATACGAATTTCTCATCCCTTCTTCTCTTCTCTCACCCCTTCCAAAGCTCTAAGAGCTTGTCCCAAACCTGGGATGCTCCTCTAGAGTAGAAATCTTAATTTTTCCACCTTCGTCCCCCTTCGTGGAGCATCCTGCGGTTGTCCTCTCTTTGCATTCGAGAAGCGAATCCTGCGACGACGATGATGTGTTGTTTCATTCCCGTTCCTTCCGCTTCATCCTCCTTCTTCCTGCTCCGTTCCCCATCTTCCAGGCATTGTCCCATTCTGCTCGTCCTCAAAGCGATTGTCGAGGATGATACTTCTCTCTCCATTCTCTTTACTGCTTTCTAGAGTATATTTACTACTTTCTATTGTAATCATTCCCGCTTTCTAATCGTAATGAGTAGTGTAATGAACAATTTCTGATAATGAAACCCATGTTTATTCTACATCCCTTTTGCTTTTATTTGTAATATTCTCTCTCTCCTATTTATTATTTGTTAAATAGATAGCTAGTTTTCGACCAGCTAATCTGTTTTGTGACAAACAAATAAAATGCATATTTTTAATCAAACGTCCGCCTCCCTATGTTTGACCTGGAACTTCTTTACGGATTTTTCGGTATAAATTTTATCTGTTGAATGGATTTCTTCTCGACTCGAACTACAACGATGGGTTTTCAAATCTAATTGCGATAGCGTAGTAATCTACAATTCAACAGTGGGTTTCATTGCAAAACCTCTATCATTTCACACCCGAGGACTTCATAAATTTCCCAATACACCGGATACTCACTCGGCACTGTTCATAGTTGAAGAACTTGAAGAGTAGTTGCCGTCTGATTCCTTCACTGTACGATCAATGGTGGATCACCCACGAACCTCCGATCCCCAATGCACACATATTCACTCCAGTCTCTAGATCACATCCTATGGCTGGCTTTTATCCTGATCCTTCCCGTACACCACACCAACTCATCTCTACCGTTGATGCCCAATGGATTGCACTCACTATACCCGGTCACACTGAGCTTCACTCCCTATATAAGGACCTCCATAGGACTGTTGCACGCCTATCACTTCCCTCCCCCCTTGAGTTGGTTAGTCGTCTATCCCTCCAACTCCAATTCCTCTCCATTAATCACTGGTGATAGCGATGGTGTCTTCTTCCTCTTCGTTGCCACAACAACTAGATATGGATCCAAGGATACCATTCACTCCACTGGAGGTCTTCCTCCCCTTTCATCTCTACAGTGACCAGCTGCAGCCCAGGAACGCCATTCCTTTGTTAGATTAGATCTACTACTTTTTAACTAGATTTATAGCTTTCTAGATTAGTTTTATTGCTTTCCTAGTGTAGTTTAGATGTTTAGATCGTAATTCACTGATTGATTGTGTTAGATTAGGGGTAGATTAGTCTAGATTTTAGTGTCTCAATTTTCCTTCTCTGATCAATTCAGATAAGAGGGGCTTAAATCACTGTAACGAACGCGTGCCCCAGACGCCTTTTAAGACGTCTGGGAGGTGGCCCAGATGTCTGACAAGACGTCTGGGATCACATCCAGACGTCTGACCAGACGTCCGGGATCTTTTACAGACGTCTGGAGAACAGTTATGTTCGCACGGGAGATTCGCCTGCGCGCCTGTGCGCGCAGACCTGCGATTTCTCTCTCTCTCTCTCTCTCTGCGGCTGCAGGCGCGCTGCGACCACCCTCTCTCTCTCCTCTCCGCGCGGCGTTAAAAGGGGGGCGCGCCTCCCCTCCCATCTCCACCTTCTCCTCCTCCTTCTCCTTCCTGTGCGCGAGAGCGAGCGGACGCGAGGGCGGCAGCGGCAGCCGCAGTGAGCGCGGAGGAGCTGCGGCGTGCGAGGGCGGGGCTCTGCCGTGAGGGCGAGCTCGCCGGAGCGGCTTGGCCGGCCGACGGAGGGCGCAGGGGGCGCGGAGCGTCGCGGAGAGGGACCTGCTGCGGGCTGAGCAGCAGACGCGCGAGGTGCGACGCGGGCGGCGTCGCGAGCGGAGGCCGAGCAGGGTTCTGATTCTGGAAAAATTTCCAGAATCAGACGTCTGGGTTGATATCCAGACGGCAAGGTCGACGTCTGTAAGATCATACAGACGTCTGAAAGGTGAGTTTCCGCTTTCTTCTTCCTTCTTGTCGACTGACCGTACTGAGGGAGGGGGGGTTGGCTGTGCGCAGGTTCGCTGATTCGTCATCCTTTGCGAATCAGACGTCTGGAAGTTGTACCAGACGGCGGGAGTGACCTCCAGACGTCCTGAGGGACCATCGGACGTCTGGGATCTAGGGCAGACGTCCCTGCATACTTTTGGACGTCCGGGGAACCAAGCTGAACATGTAATTCTCTGATCCACCGTTTAAGACGTCTGGAAGGAGTTCCAGACGTCTGATTTTGCACAATATCGTCTTTTTCGACCCGTTTAGGGCCCGTTTGGGCTTCGTTTTCCGCGATTCGAGTTGCGTTCGTTTCAGAATTAATTCCTCTACTCGTCTACAGTAGCTATACACTGTTTGGAGATACTCCTTGTGTTCGATCCTTGTGATAGGACCTCTTTCGGTTGCAGTCTTGAGAGTCGCGGAGGCGCGCGGGATTCCCGATCACGCCCCCATTACTCCCGTTGTACCTGGTAGAGTGGCTTTAAGTATTAATAAAATCTGTTAAAGTATGGAACCATAACTAGAACCTAGGGCATTGCATGAATTCTAGGAATGAGAAATATATGGAATGATAGCTCCTAGGTGTTGCATGAATCTTAGGGCCGGAAAACTAGATTGTATGATAGATCCTAGGATATGGCATGAATCCTAGGATGGAAAAACTAGTGGAATGTATATTACTGCAGTCTTGGAAAAATGGAAAGGAATATATAAAGCTGCTTGTAAATTTAATTAACAGCTGCCTGTTATGAATAAAGAAACATGTTTGAGATCATGGAATTTGAGAACGTGAATCTGGAAAGTGAAACATATGATGTTCTGAGATAAAGAGCTGGAACCCTACGGGGAATTAGGAGTGGAACTCCTGGAAAGAAAAAGGAATGGAACTGAGATGTAGTTTGTACTGTCTCTTGGGTACGCAGTACCAAGGGAAGTACCTGTACCTGTTTAGTGCAGAGTGGGGCCAGCCGCCCCAGGGACCCGGGGTTAGGATTGGCCGCTCTGTACCGACTTGTTGGCCCTCGTGTACGTAGTACCGAGGAGAGCTAGTAGTGTTAGGAGAGTACTAGCTACCCCACGGGCCCCGGGGTTCTGCTAGCCTCCTTCACCGACTTGTTAGGCCCACTAGGGCAAACCAGGGTAGTCAGGCGAGGGTGCGCGGACTGTGGAGGGGCAAGGCCCCGGTTTGGTTACTGTGGAGGGGTTGGACCCCTGTTACTGAGAGGGCTCTGCCCTGGTTCCGTGCTGTGCTTTGGGCGCACCCGTTAACGGAAACGACTGACCGCGTGCCAGTGCGGGCTAGCTACCTGTGCGTTTATCGCGCGTGCCGTAGTCACCGTTACGTCTGTCAGTGACCTTGGGGTGGTTGACTGAGGGTAGGATCACCACGGGGGACTCTCCCGGCCAGGAGAGCACCACGTGCTACTTCTACTTTTGGAAAAGACTGCAATCAAGATCGTTCCCACGAGGACATTCGAGATCAAGTAAAGGATCTGAGAAATAAATGAAATAGTGAGAAAAATTGAAAGATGTGAATAAAGGAAGTAATAGAACATAACAGCTACTGTACACTCTACTGTTGCCTTAGTTAGTTTGCCACTCTACTCAGCGTTTTGCTGACGTGTTACACTCGTTACCTTTTTCAGGACCAGGTGTTGAGCAGCCAGGGTCGGCGGCTGCAGAGGACGCTGGGCCGAGTAGGGTCCAGTAGAGTTACCACAGCTTTTGTACCCCTTTTGTTTCTGTTCTAGTGAGTAGTTTTTGTTTCCGCTGTACCTTCTTTACCTGCAGTTCTTGTTATATGATACATGCTGTTTTACTGTTGTGGTGGTACCTACTGTAGTAGTTTCTTTCCTTACTGCTGTACTTTCTTACTGTTAGTTATATTCATGCTGAATGTGGTTTATTTTACTGTCTTTTGGTTACTTCCTCGTTGGACGACTGGGTCTTGGGATTAGTCGAGTCGGTCCGGTTCTTGTGTCTCGTAGGGACTCGGGAACCGGGTCGTTACAATCACCCATCCATTTGAGTTCACTGTTCTTCCTCATTCCATTATCACTTCTTCCCTCACTAGTTTGATCATTAGACCATTCCCTTCGCCATAGCCATCAATAGACTTGAAGCTCTTTAGCTTTCAAATCCATTGATGAGCTTAATTCACTTGGGGGCCTCCCATTCACATCATCTAAACGCAAAGCCCCCCCATTTGGTTTTAATTCTTTATAATTTGCTCGATTGATGCGGATTTGATTTTCACTACTGATTGAAGGATCAATTATTCAATTTGATTTCAATTGGTCATAATCGAGCAAATTGAGCTTTTAGAGTTCGAATTGAATGTGGAGTGACGATTCTGAGGTGTTTTGATTGGATTTTCTTTCTCGAATGAGCTCATGCCTAATTTTTAGTATTGATACTGAGTTTTGGAGTTTATTGATAGCAAGGCCCTATGAAAATCCGATGCACAGATATGAGGCCCTTGTAATGATTCAAATGTTTCATAAGCATCGCTTAGGACCCCTGAACACCAATCAATGTTGTGCAGGGATCCTAAATGATCAAGTCAGTACAGCGATCTTACATCAATCGACCAAGTGGGCGACATCTTATTTTAATTCAAAATGGTTTTAATCTGCTAATTGAAGATTACGTGATGTTTAGAGGATTTTAAGGAAGGTCTGAGCCTCGATTTTAGGGGATTTTGATACCTTATTTGATCTCCTTGTCTACGCTGTCTACAGCAGCAGAAGGGAAATTAGATTAGGAATTTAGGGTTTGATGAGCCTTGATTGAATTTCTAACGACTTTCAAAATGATTAATAGTTGTTTATGACACCTGAGATTGGGATTTACTTGCTTTAAATTGGATATGGGATTTCTAATTGTAATATTCAAGTTCCAGGTTGATATGTTGATTTAATGCTTCAACCAAGTTTCTAATATGATATTGGGATTTACTTGTTTTAAATTGGATCTGGGATTTCTAATTGTAATATTCAAGGTCCTGGTTGATATGTTGATTTAATGCTTCAACCAAGTTTCGACTACCTGGTACAAGATCCTAAAAGGGTTTTCATAGATTAGGTGACATGTATAAGTGACTGCATCAATGCGTTGGGATTTTTGGTGTTGTTTGACAAAGCTTTTATCAGTATAACAATAGTTATTTTATTTTGGTTGAGATTGCGTGACAAGTTCTGAGCATAGATTTGAATCAAGTTTTAAGTGATTTTGTGTTAATAAAAGTTTCTTAGTTCAAATTGTATATGGTAATATGTTCATAGATCATAAACAAGTCTTGGGATGCCATATTTGAGCTTAAAACAATCTAGAGTTTTTATTATTAGTAACTAATGATTGACGGAACTGAAAGGGGTATTAAACCTCTATGCTAGGCAGGTTTTGCCTCAAATGAAGTTCAATCAAGCTTTACTGATGATGTATGATAGATCAAGCATTCATGTATGTATAGAAATTGAATTTGGTTGTAGAATAGTAAGAAACTCTTGTTGTAAATCCAATTGAAGTTTGTTGTCAGCACATAAACTGTTTGAGATCTGTCATAAATGTATTCCAATGTCGATTCAAGTGTTATATCATGTTTGATGTGTGAATTTGGTCTAAACAGATATTTGGAAGTGTTTTAAGCTCATATCTACATTTCCAGCACTTTAAAATGAGTTTGCTAGGCTTTGGCTTCATTATCAACTCTTCATTAAGCCTAATTTTGCCTAATTTGTAATTATAGAAAAAAATAAAAAATAATTGAAAATAAATAAAATAAATGTGTCTTGCGTGAGATTAGATTTAGTTTTAGGTGTGTGTTGAGTTAATTTTAGGTTTTGAGTTTGCAAGCTTAGAGAACATACGAGTAGAAGTCTTAAACTTCTCTGGTTTGGAAATAAAAGAAATAATATAAAAACTATAAAAAGAGTGTTTCTTCTTTCCTTCTCACCTTTCTTTCTCTTCCCTTATCTTTATAAAACATAAAAGCAAAATACAAATCTAAAAGATTTCAAAAATCCATAAAAGTACCCTTGCACATAGTATTTATACTTGTTTATAAGCTTAAACTAAGTGTATAAAGTATCTTATATGTATATTAAGTATATAAATAACTTATATATCTATTCTATTTACTTAGGTAGATATTTATATTGAGTTATACAATATGTATTATAATAATATAATTATATATTTATTTATTTATAATATATGTAAATAATCCATATGTAAATACAAATAGCTATGTATATACTTAGAATTATAATTATAACTGTAAATATAACTTAAAGTAATTATATTGTACAGTAATATATCCTTATATTTATTTATTTATTTATATATTGTACATAATTATATCCATAAGTTAATTAGGTATATTATTAAGTTAATATAATTTAAATTAGTAATTTAAGAAACTAATGAAATAAATTATGTTGTATATTTTTATACTGTAGTTTAAAGTATTTTCAGTATATTTATAGCTTATTTATACTGTAGAATAGTATTTATACTGTATATATCTGTATATATATGTAAATCGTGTATTTAAATGTATATAAATTGAAATAAATCATTAAAAATAAATTAAAAAATTGTAATAATAAGTTAATAATGTAAACTAACTAATTTATAAGTCAATTGTACCATTAATTTATTCATACTTTAACTAAGGAATTAAAGAATAAATCAAAGTGCATTTATTCCTAACTTTAAGGAATTTTAAATATATTTATATACTTAATTATTGTAAATAAACTATACCAAGAAGTAGCTCTACATATAGGCTATGTGCACATATAATTTAATTATAAAATAAATAATAATTTAGTACCTAAACTAACCCTTGAACTTGGTTGGAATTCACGGAATTGTGTTGGAATCAGCGCACCAACAAACCATCTCATCGTTAACTGCCAAGCTGCCACAATGCTATTTAAGGTTCTACGCCACTAATCCTCCAGTCAAAGTATGGGGTCGGATCCCATATACCATTCATCTTACCATCTTATGATTTGAGAATGCTATTTAGAGAGAGAGAGAGAGAGAGGGTTGGGAGCCCGGTGGCTTGGTTGGGCTGAGTGGTTCTTGTGAGTAGGTATTGGCCTAAACTATGCTGAAACACACATAATAAAAATTATGGACCTAAGATAATAGTAGTTGATCCGACCTCTAGTGGGATGTTAATCCTACGAAGGGTTGGGCCCACCAATCATTAATTTTTGGTTAAGTTATGTTAATTTAGAGTTAAAAAGTGACTAAGTGTTGTATAGGGTTAGTGTGTGTGTTATAAGTGTTAAGATTAAGGGTAGTGTGCAAAGGTGCGTAAAGTTAAAATGTATATTAGCATGTATAGTTAGTATAGTATACATGTATATAGAGTATATATTATATATACATTATTTTTCCCTTATTTTGTATATAATTGTTTTTAAGGTTCTTTAGTGACGTTTATAGATGTTGGCATACATAATATATATATATATATATACACACACACACACACATTCTTTTCTTGCCTATATTAAGGCATTAATTAGATAATTTTGTATATAATTAACCTAGATTAGTTTAGATTAGTTTTTGATGCCTTTATACCTGTATATATTTTTGAAGTATTTTCATTAACATTAATTTATTTATTGTTATATATAATTGACTTAGATTAGTTCATTCTTTGATTCTTTTATTCATTATTCATTCATTTATAAATAAACTTAACATTTTTAGAATAAAAGATGATTTTTGGATAATAGAGTGTGATGTACATCAAGAATTGTCTCTTAGTAAATGACCTAGAATAAAACCAGCAAAAATTATATATAAATAAGATGACATTCGTATGGATTGCGATGTTATATTATAACACGAAAATTAACCCTAATTAACTAGGGATCTAAATGGCATATCATTTTTTGGTGCCATTGATGGGGCTTCAAAACTTGATAATGGTGCGATTTTATGATGTGCCAGAAGATATGATCACTTCCACGATCCTTCATGTGCGTTATTTCTACATTAACATCCTTAGAAACCATATTGCATTGAAGCTTTAAAATTAAGTAATTGATTATTAGTGTTAAAAATGAGTACTTTATAACCTAGGTTTAAACCTTCCAGAGAGTTAATTTAGATCCATCAAGCCTATGTTCAACAAGTTCTCAAGGATAGTTATTTTCAATTAGTCTCAAGCCTTTCTCTATATTACTACAAAATACTATCAAACTAAATTCCTCCCAACAAGGTGAAGGCTATCTAAGATGTAGGTACTTTGAACCATCACTAATTAAAAAGATTAGTAAGAAAGAAACTACATGAATGATGGAGCTACCTAAACTAAGAGTTAAGTTATTGTCAACAGAGCGAGATCGATGTTTTTAAAAGCTGCATTGTAGTATAGTCGAAATCGCTTTGAAAATAAATACAATTTATTACTCAAAGTTGAAGTCTAAGGTCGAACACAAGGAGTAAATAGGAATTCACATACTAATCTCAATAGATAATATAAATGAGCACAATAAATTACTCAAAAACTAATATGTAATGTATACATGAGTATATGAAGAGATAAAAAGAATTCTAGACAAAATAATAGTGATTTAGATCACTAATTATCAGTTTAACACATATAACAATTACTCAAATATAATCAGATGAAGGAACAGATAATCAGACGTTTGATTTTACAATCAGATGACTTAAAGTGCGTTGCTACAGTGCTTCTTTCTTTATCTTCAACTATTTTTCTTCTTCTTCCTTCCTTTGATTTCTTCCCTTTCTCTTCTTCTTCTTCCTCTTCTTTTCTTTCCTTATCTTTCTTTCCTTCTTCTCTTTCTCTTCACGCACAAACCTCCTTCTCCTTCCTTTTTTTTCCTCTTCTGCCTTCTTTTTCAGGGCTTCTTCCACTTCTTTCCTTCTTTTGATTTCTCTTCCTTCTCTTCAAGCCTTCTTCTCTTCTTCAAGCACAGGGGAAAGGGCTCGAATTTTGGCTAAGTGTTACCAATCCTTTTCAGAGCAAAACCCCCTACCCTCGCGCTCTCTCTCTCCTTCTCTCTCTCTGGGTTTCCACCTTTCTTCCGCCTTCATAAGGCCATGCACAGTACCGGGTTATCGGGTAATCGGTCTAAAGCGCACCCAGGTCCAGGGTCACCAACGTGGTGTAGTGACCTAGGAGTGGACAGGGCTTAGGTGGGTAATCGGGTGCACCAGGTCCGCGGGGGTAGTGTCGTGGATGAGGCACATGCGAGGGTGCGAGGGACCTCACCCTCGAAGTGTTGAGGCGATAGGCCCACAGCACTTTTTCCTCTTATGCACTAGTGCTGCTTCCAAATCCCATGATGTGAGACTATCCACTCATGTCTTCTTCGCGCATTTGCAGCAGAGGTGAAGCCCTTCAATTGCTGATGCTGCTGCTATTGGGAAGCCAATTGGAGACGCGGTTGGTGTTGTGAGGTGAAACCGCATCTCCTGATGCTAGAGGCAGATGGTTTGGCAGCCGGAGGACTGTGAACAAAGGTGGAGATGAAGGTGGCAGCGGTGGAGAACGGTGAACACCTGAAACACAAAGGACGGCCTCACGGCCACATTACAATACCTTAGGAGGATTGCTTGGTGTTGGCAAATGTGATGGCAATGTTTGCGTGAAGTTTGGCGATGTGTGGAGGGCGGACGATGATAGAGAAGCACGAAGGAGGTGGTGTTTGGTGGAGCAATTGGATGGGTGGAATGGTGAATAAGTAGAGGGGTTTTGTGTGCGGAGGTATGGTGGAGCTTATAGAGTAGTTGGCGAAGTGTTTGGAGTAGTGGAGTGAGCGGAGGGCTTCGCCGGAGCGGAGGACGAAGATGCGTTGCGTGTAGGTTGAGGGTTTATTTTTGGTTTTTGTTAGAGGAAACTAATCTAGGAAACTAAGGGAACTAATTACCAATGCTAAGTGGATGAAAGGAGTAGGAGGACCACACCAGCTGGTATGGCCAGTTTCGGGGAAGATGAATTTTCCGGTGGGTGGTAACGGTGACGACGACGGAGATTGGGAGGCGCTCGCTGGTATGGCGCGACGCGGAAGAAGCTGAGGGGGAGGAATCCAGAGCCGGTATTGCGGTTGGACGACAAGAAAGATCAGGAGGAGTTGCTGGACGTCATGGAGTCTTTCTGCCAGAGAGGAGGAAGGAGGGGGATTTTCGGCCAAAAGCGAGTGTAAAGGGCACGGCGAGGTCTGGGCGTCCTTATATAGGGCTCAAGGAGGCCTTCCAAGCTTGGAAACAAAGCTTGGATGCTTGGAGCTTACGCACAAGTAGGAGACCCAATCCTTTAAGCGATTCGCATGAGGATTTAGGCAAGAATTGGAGCCCAAGATGCGACTTAAATTGTAGGGGAATCTCTTAGGAGTTTCACTTCCAAAATTGGAAGGGATTCGCCAATCAATTAGGGAGAAATCCCTAGTCTAAGGTTGCTGGAGTAGGAGTTCCTCCGCGATAATGGTGGAGGGACCTGATTGCAAATAAGATGACAAAGATAGGGGGCCTTTTGTAAATAATTTGAAAGTTAGGGGTCTGAATGAGATAGAAAGAGTCTGACTGGACGAAAATGCAAACTTGGTCAAGATGATCTCATATTTGGCCCAAATTTTGGCACAAACCTAATTTGGACCCAAGGAATCCAATGGTGAAGTTAGATTTAGGTTTTGATCAAATTTGATTAGGTAATTTATGTAAAAACCTAAATTAAGGCAAATGTCAGTTTGGGACTCTGTTTTAGGTCAAGATGGGTTATGATGATCAAATTAAAGGTACCAAACCCTAGAGAATATTTTTCTATAAATTTTAGAGGGTGTAGGTGAATTTTATCCTGACCAGAACCTCAGTTAATTAAGTGGGTCTATTTTTAGGGTTTTAGAATTCATTCAATTCTTAAAATACATGAAAACCCTTTTCTGTTTGTTCTAACCTACTTGTTAGCCTTTTAGGATCATTTGGCCCTTAATTAGCCCCTTGGAAAACCCGTGATTGTACTGCATTCATGATATGATGGTAAAATTACAGTTTTAACCTTGGTTTCTTGTCTTTCTCTCAGAATAATTATGCAATGAATTATAATCCTTTGGCGGTTATGTAGGAGCATTTAATGACTTAATCAGATCAAATTGAGCTAGTTATGACTCATGATGATGTTCCCATCAATTATTGTGATATAGTTCTCTAAGGAATTTGCATATTTAAGAAGGAGAGTTTGTAATATTCTAAAAAATAACACCACATTGAACCTTAAGAAACTAAATAACAAGATAATTGTTGAAGAACATTGCTTTATAACTTGATTCAAGAATTCTTTCAAAAAAAATAACTTGATTCAAGCATTTTGAGTTGTCCATTTGGCCTTAACAAATCACCTCTAACAAGTAATTAATCTCAGGTAGAATTGGATGTGGACCTAAATCATCATAATCTAGCATAGGTTCTAGCATTCTTCGCTTCTAGCCTTCATCTCCCTTGACTACCCCTTAAAACCATTGCAATATTACACATCTTCACCACCCACAACTTTCTCATCTTCATTACAATTGTCCTTGTTAGTTCCTCCTCTCTTTCTTCTTCTCATCCTGTATCTTCACCTTTCTTTATACCATCTTATGGGTCAACCTCTTTCTAGATGAGAAATAAAAGGTTTTTCTTGACCATGGAATAAGAGAGGTCATTGGTTGTAGGATAAGTTGTGGGTTAGGATAACGTGTTGGATTGTATGGTGAGATAAGTGACAGATTTGGTATGATGATCTTAGTAATGAAAGAGATTATAGTGTTTTCTCAATTGGAAATTAGAAAAACTTATTATGGAGAATATTTCCTAGAAAATCATGTATCTAACTTACTTCGAAAAGTCATGAACTACACAAATCTTTCGTGGAAAAGAAGAAAAGTCCTATCATGACCAACTTTATACCATGCCTTGGAAAAGGAAGAAAAAGAAAGTTATAATATGTCATTGCTATAATTTTTTTTATGATCTAGAATCCCTTTCGGGTAAATTAAGAGTATTGACCATCACACAACATTAATCCTTGCGTAATGTAGGACCAAGACTCAAATTTAAATCCTCTCTGTTGTAATCAATGGTTACCATTAGCTAAGTTATATCCCGACGGATGTCATTGTTCTAATTTATTTCGATCACTTGAGAAGATCCAATGACTTCCTCTTCTTTTAGGTGAATGATCTGATACTACAACGATGATATGGTACTATAATTGTCACATTCTAAGTGTTAAATATAGTGAATATTTATAGAAGTGTCTAACATTTCGAGATCTCTCGAGAATGTATAAAATGTGAGTTTAAGATGAATTATATACATACACCTTGGCATTTTTTGGATCCAGGGACCATTGGATCTATTTTGATGACGATGGTATACATATCAAAATCTTAATGTCTATCTATATTATATGTATTTTTCTAAAAATATCTATCAATTTATTAAATGCTTACATACAAGCACATCCTAAGGTCAGCGGGCCTGATATACTGCATGCCATATACATTACTCTATTATATCTTTACGATGTAATGTATATCATCAACATATACCCTGGTCATTTTCTGGAACCAGAGACCATTGGATCTAATTTGACGATATTAATACATATATTAAAATCTGCACATCTATCTATATTACATGCATTCGTCTAAGATTATCTATCATTTCATTAAATTCTTTTATACATGCACATCAGTGGGTCCGATGGGCTTCTCTCACAACTTCCTCCCTTTATGGCCACAAAAACCTCACTCCCCGTTTCATTGTGATCCCTTATATATATATATATATATATATATATATATATATATATATATATATATATATATTTTTTTACTTTGATTTCTTCTTCTGCTAAAAATAAATAAATAAATTGTTCCATGATCGATGCTTTCGAGGAGACTTGATCCTACATTACTCCACCGCCCATTGACGGTACTCCGTCCTCATTGCCCCAAGGTCGAACAATTAAAAATCCAGCAATTTCTCGCATGCAACTTTGGTAACGACTTAAGTAATTCATCAATTTGCATAATTTTATCTGGACAAACTTAGTGGTTTATGTTTTTGTTGAAATTTTTCCTCAATGTGATTCATGTGACTTAGATTAAACAACAAAAATCATATCTAATTAAGTTAATGGGTTAGTCAAATGGAATAAAGGGCTCACGATGATTGTTAACTTGCTTCATGGAGTCAATTATGATTGAGATTACGAATTTTCTTCAACCTTATCCCTATTAAAGGCACTACAAAAAATATAACCTATACCAACACGTAAATTTCAAGAACATTATAACATGTTACTGTAGATCTCTCTAAATTATTACTAATTCCTTAAAATTCCTAGCAAGATCGAGCTTCTTTTCTTTCCTTTTCTTCTCCTTTTTTACTTTGTTTTTACTATCAAGGCTCACCTCCTCCATTCCATCCTCATCCACTCCCTTGGGCAGTCCCACCAGCTCTACAAGGTCTTCCTCCTGATCTCCTCCCAGTCCCCCTCCTACCACTCCCCGCTCACCTACAACGTGCTTGTCTCCACCTACACCCATAATGGGAATATCAAGAATCCCCTCACCATCCTCTATTGCATGCACGCCGATGGCGTCCAATCAGACCACATCAACTATAGCCTCATCGTCCAATCCTTCATCCACTCCCCCAACCCCCCCGATTCCACCATCCTCCAGAAGATCTACGACAACCTTGAGGACAATCGCATCAAGCTCCCTAATTGTTGATCAGGTCCAACCTCTTGTTGCTTCTATCCCTCTCTCTATCATCGCTGCTCTTTGGTCATTCATTGCTATATATTGCACTTGAGGTATATTGATCTCGAAGCCCTAACAACCATCGATCTAGAGTATAGGTTCGCCACCCCCTCTTGATCTCTAGTGTTTCTCCTTCCCTTCCATCCTCCATCCATTATCCCGCATGGAGTCAACCTCTAGATCTAGATCAACGCTCTAATCCTAGTGAGGATAGTTCTTGTATTAGGGCTTTGTTAGGAATTCTCTCCTGCTCGATCTTCCAATGACATTGAGGATGTCTAATCGGATCCTCTCCCTAGAGGGACCAACACCGAGGTAGGACATCCAGCACTGGGCATAGAGCTTGTCAATGTCATTAAGGAGATGGAGATCAAGGAGGTTGGATAGCTCAGAGGTGAGGTTGTGGAAACTGTAGGAGATGGAGTTGAACTAGAGGGTGACGATGTGGAATGTGGCCTTCATTGTGTTAGTCTGGTCGAGGATAGCAAGTTGACCTCAAGGTGTTCGACAAAATGTCAGAGAGGAATGTGGTGTTGTGAAATACAGTGTCAACCTCCTCCTAAGGTCCCTATCCATTTTTTTGTTCTTTTTCAATTTTTCATTTTTTTTCAATTTTTGAATATGTATATTTTTTTGTGAGAACCCCTCAGAAAATTGAATTTCCATATGTCTACACTTTAACACCCCCCATGCCTAAGTTTTGCAATGTCGTTGTAAGCCGGAGGGTATGAAATCAGCTTGGTTCACGGATTAGAACAAGATCAAAGGGTGGGTGAATGGGTCAGGATGACTATTGCGGATGATTTCAAGCTTTGATACAAGTACCAAAGGTGGAGTTGGCTATTCTAAAACTGAACTAAGAAATGCAATAGGAGTGTGGCTCAAAAGATGATCAGAAGGGTCTCAAGTTTTTAGAATGACGGAAAGCCACCCGTTAAGCACTAAATTCAAAGCTTTCAGCCGAGTAGAAGGTGATCATGGAGAGGGAGTGGTCAAATCAGATGAGTTTTGTAGAACAAGCACCTTAATCAAAATCCTGGTTGGTCCAACCAGGATCTTGTTTAGATCTACAGGCTGATGATGCAGCCTAAACCCAATCAATCTAGTGGATTGATACATGTAAATAAGTAGATGCGGAGCCCACCAGGTATTTTGTGGCTCAAACAGATATGGCAGTGCTAATCGTTGGTTCGGCTGAGTCGGATCATCCTGGTCAGAGTAGGGATCCTCAAAAGAAAATGGATTTGTGGATGATGTAGGAACCTTATAGGAGTGATAAAAAATGTTGGTGCTAGAGCACCACGATCATTTGTTTTGATGATAACAAAACACGTGTTATTTAACATTTGCAATTTGAGTCCTAGATTTCAGGTCAATTGCAAATGTGGACGTGTTTAGACGGAGTTCGAGCTCGCATCCAGGACGGATTGGAGGAGCTTGACGGAAAACAGAGGAGGTTCGCGTGGAGCGAAAGATTGGAGATGGAAGACAAGAAGAATAGGATAGATTCTTTTTTATCCTTTCATGTATCTCTTGTATTTACTTTCTTGCTCTTTTTTATTCCTTAGAACATTATGTTAAAGAGCCTCAAAGTACCCTAAAAGTAGTCCTAGGAACACCTGCACAACCCTAGGATACTTAGGTTTTCTGTAGAATACTTAGAAAACCAATATAGGGCTCAAACAGCATTTCCAGACGTCTAATCCCAAAATCAGACGTCTGATGAAGTGTTTTAAGACGTCTGACTGTTGTTTCAGACGTCTGATAACCTTTTAGGCTGGACTTAGTTTTCTGTCTGATGAAATCAGACGTCCAGACCTTAGTCCAGACGTCTTAGAAGATGTCTGATGGACTTGCCAGACGTCCAATTAGTGAACCGTTGGCTAACTTAGCAGACACGGCAGAATATGACCGTTAGAGCCTTATCAGACGTCCATAGGTCTTCCCAGACGTCTGATAATTGACCGTTTTGCCTCGACTGACCCGAAAATCTCTTCTCAGAGATTTTCTAGCCGTTGCAAATCCATTCCATAGAAAAAGTTAGTTTCCAGACGTCCAGGAATAGTGCCAGACGTCCTGTATGTCGTCTGATGGACTTGCACAAAAACCCTGTTTAGATCTAATTTAAGTCAGGGAGAAACCCGCATAGAATCAGACGTCTGACCTTGGAATCAGACGTCTTAAAGTGGCCTTCCAGACGTCTGATGCCAGGGTCAGACGTCTGATAACCCTGTGAAGTGTAATCATTGTCCTGATTTCGGCCTGATTCTCTTGGGCTTTGCACCCAACGGCTATGGAAGCTTTTCCAAGCCTTCCAAAGCCTTCCTAAGGCCTCTATAAATAGAGGGGAGCCTTTGCAACACAAAAACACACAAAATACACACCAAGAGAAACAAGAGACACACCTAAGCAACTTAGTTCCACTCTTTTGTGTCCAATTGAAGCCCTTGCTCTCCAAGCTCTAGTTTCATTTTCTTGAGAGCATTCAACCGTTGCGCACCCGCTCTCCCGCCGTAGATAACGAGAGCGACGTAGCGCCATCGCGTGGCACACGCACCGCGTCATCGTCGACGCACTCCTTGCAAAGGGGAGTTTCCTATTTCCTATAGAAGCTAGGTTTAATTATTTTGTTGGCTCTATAGGACTATTGTTTCTTTTATCTTTGTCTTTTGGTTGGGTATTCGCTTTGCGAATTCCCGTCTCCTTCGTGGGACAAAATCCTTCTCGTGGAGAGAAGGGGTTGAGGAACGCTACCCTCGTACTTGTAGCGTGGTTGTACTAAGGTTGAATCACCCTCGTTCAAAGTGATTCGTTTAGTGGATTTTGATCAACTTGGTTGATCGGAAAATCCTAACTCGAGAGGGTTAGGTGGTGGTTTTCACCCGGTTTGGGTTTCCACCTAAAAATACCTGTGTACATTTTGCTATTGATTTTTGTGAGATTGCTTTATATTTTTATTTCCGCAATTTTATTACGTCACCCCTCCTGGTAGGGACGAACCTTCAATTGGTATCAGAGCAGGTCTTGCTGTTTCGGCGTAACAACCCGGCAAGAGATCAAATGGAGGGAAGCACATCAGCAATCAGGATCTCCGAGGGGCAGTCCACAACCCGTCCGCCGTTCTTCGACGGGAGCAACTACCCCTACTGGAAGTTGCGGATGAAGACCTGGCTTCAAGCCACCGACTTCACGGTCTGGGCCAGATGCGAGACGCCTTTCGACATCCCAGAAAAACCCGCGGGAGGCTACTCGCAGCAACAAATCCGTGAGCTCTCTTTAAACGCAAAGACCATGAACGCCCTTTACTGCGCGCTCAACTCGGAAGAATTCAACAGAATCTCGCAGTGCGCCACCGCATACGAGATTTGGCACACACTCGAGGTAACTCATGAAGGTACCTCTAAGGTAAAAACCTCAAAAATTAATTTACTTTCTCAAGAATTTGAATCTTTTTCAATGAAATCTAACGAGTCTTTAAGTGAGATGAACACTAGGTTCACTCTCATTGTAAATAACTTGAAAGCTTTAGGAAAGACTTTCATCAAGGGGGAGCTTCAAGGGAAGCTTCTTCGTTCCCTTGGACCGGAGTGGGAACAGAAAGTCACCGCCATCGAGGAGGTGAACGAAATGGAGGAGCTCAACATGGAAGATCTCCTAGGCAATCTGATGGCCTACGAGACTAAGTTGAAGCAGAAGAAGAAGGATACACCGGAGCCTAAACCAAAGAAGACTCTCGCCTTCAGAGCCGCGTCGGATAGCGAGGTAAGTTCCGACGACGAAGACTTTAGAATTTTACTTAAAAATTTTTCCAAGTTTTGTAGGGAATTAAAGAAAGAGAAAAAGGAGAAGAAGGAAAGCCCGAGACGTTGCTACCACTGCAACGGGAAAGGGCATCTGCGACCAGAATGCCCTCTTCTCAAAAAGGAGAAGAAGAAGGAAAAGGAGAAGAAATCTAAGAAGAAGGCGTTCCAAGCCACTTGGGACGATTCTAGCTCGGAGGAAGAAGAAGAAAAGACCATAGAAGAAGAAACCGCTTGCTTCGGTTTCATGGCCAGAGGAAGCGACAGCGAAAGCGAAAGCGACTCAGACAACGAGGTAAATCTCGATCTTCAAGAAGCTTTTAATGAACTTTTTGAGATTAGTAAATCACTTAGGATAGAAAATAAAAGTATTAAGAAGAACCTTAGTTTTCTTAAAAATGAAAATGATAGGTTAGAAAAACAACTTAAGGACATAGAAGCTAGTTCTAAGGATGATAACCTATTATTAGATAATCATAACCTCATCAATGAAAATAATAAATTGATTGAGGAAAATGTTAGTCTAAAATTAGAAATTTCAGATTTAAAGACTAAAATGAACATTATAGAAAAAGAAATTGCATGTCTTAGGGAAAATTCTAACAAATTAATCAACAAAGTTGATAATTTTTATAGCCCTAAGGTTGAGAAAGGATCTCCATCAAGGAGACCTTCTAACAAATCCGGATCCAAGCTCACTTGGATACCGAAGAAAAAATTAGAATCTTGTTTTGTAGGGTTCAGGGATGACTACAACATAAAGGACTGGACCTACAAGTTCAAGGCTGGTCAACTTAAGTTGGGAGAACCAATGAGTAGACCAAGGAGGAGAAGAAGAAGACCGACGAGACGGCGAACAAACGACGGACCCGCCGCACGTCGACCACCAGATTGGAGACCGGCGCCGATGCCCGGGCCTCCAAGCTACGGATGGGAGCCCCATCCGATGTGGCATCCACCACCACCATTCGGGCCATTTTATTGGCCATGGTAGGTGAGGTAAAATTTTTAACCCTATCTTTTTTTAAGCATTTAGATAGGGGGAGTTAAAATTAATGAGCTAATTGTCAATCTTTAAGGGGGAGATATAAGGTAGCTAAATTTCCTTTAGTAAGGGGGAGAAAAATAATAGCTATCTTGTTGTTACAAAAAGGGGGAGAATATCACCTTTGTTAAAATAAATTCATAGAAGAGCATGTTTTAAGGGGGAGTTATAGGAAATTTAAAATCAAACCTTTTTTGATAATGTCAAAAAGGGGGGGGATTTTTTGTATTATTATTTACGGTTTTGTCATCATCAAAAAGGGGGAGATTGTTGGTGCTAGAGCACCACGATCATTTGTTTTGATGATAACAAAACACGTGTTATTTAACATTTGCAATTTGAGTCCTAGATTTCAGGTCAATTGCAAATGTGGACGTGTTTAGACGGAGTTCGAGCTCGCATCCAGGACGGATTGGAGGAGCTTGACGGAAAACAGAGGAGGTTCGCGTGGAGCGAAAGATTGGAGATGGAAGACAAGAAGAATAGGATAGATTCTTTTTTATCCTTTCATGTATCTCTTGTATTTACTTTCTTGCTCTTTTTTATTCCTTAGAACATTATGTTAAAGAGCCTCAAAGTACCCTAAAAGTAGTCCTAGGAACACCTGCACAACCCTAGGATACTTAGGTTTTCTGTAGAATACTTAGAAAACCAATATAGGGCTCAAACAGCATTTCCAGACGTCTAATCCCAAAATCAGACGTCTGATGAAGTGTTTTAAGACGTCTGACTGTTGTTTCAGACGTCTGATAACCTTTTAGGCTGGACTTAGTTTTCTGTCTGATGAAATCAGACGTCCAGACCTTAGTCCAGACGTCTTAGAAGACGTCTGATGGACTTGCCAGACGTCCAATTAGTGAACCGTTGGCTAACTTAGCAGACACGGCAGAATATGACCGTTAGAGCCTTATCAGACGTCCATAGGTCTTCCCAGACGTCTGATAATTGACCGTTTTGCCTCGACTGACCCGAAAATCTCTTCTCAGAGATTTTCTAGCCGTTGCAAATCCATTCCATAGAAAAAGTTAGTTTCCAGACGTCCAGGAATAGTGCCAGACGTCCTGTATGTCGTCTGATGGACTTGCACAAAAACCCTGTTTAGATCTAATTCAAGTCAGGGAGAAACCCGCATAGAATCAGACGTCTGACCTTGGAATCAGACGTCTTAAAGTGGCCTTCCAGACGTCTGATGCCAGGGTCAGACGTCTGATAACCCTGTGAAGTGTAATCATTGTCCTGATTTCGGCCTGATTCTCTTGGGCTTTGCACCCAACGGCTATGGAAGCTTTTCCAAGCCTTCCAAAGCCTTCCTAAGGCCTCTATAAATAGAGGGGAGCCTTTGCAACACAAAAACACACAAGATACACACCAAGAGAAACAAGAGACACACCTAAGCAACTTAGTTCCACTCTTTTGTGTCCAATTGAAGCCCTTGCTCTCCAAGCTCTAGTTTCATTTTCTTGAGAGCATTCAACCGTTGCGCACCCGCTCTCCCGCCGTAGATAACGAGAGCGACGTAGCGCCATCGCGTGGCACACGCACCGCGTCATCGTCGACGCACTCCTTGCAAAGGGGAGTTTCCTATTTCCTATAGAAGCTAGGTTTAATTATTTTGTTGGCTCTATAGGACTATTGTTTCTTTTATCTTTGTCTTTTGGTTGGGTATTCGCTTTGCGAATTCCCGTCTCCTTCGTGGGACAAAATCCTTCTCGTGGAGAGAAGGGGTTGAGGAACGCTACCCTCGTACTTGTAGCGTGGTTGTACTAAGGTTGAATCACCCTCGTTCAAAGTGATTCGTTTAGTGGATTTTGATCAACTTGGTTGATCGGAAAATCCTAACTCGAGAGGGTTAGGTGGTGGTTTTCACCCGGTTTGGGTTTCCACCTAAAAATACCTGTGTACATTTTGCTATTGATTTTTGTGAGATTGCTTTATATTTTTATTTCCGCAATTTTATTACGTCACCCCTCCTGGTAGGGACGAACCTTCAAAAAAAAGATGGGACGTGATTAGTAGTCTGATCGATGTCCGAAACTCGATTGAAAGATGGAGGTGAATCGTATGCAACCGGATCAAAGAGAGGTGAATCAGAGTAGAAGTTGATTCCGGTGGCGGGTCGAGGTTGGGATTGGATTTGAGAAGGCTCTGTATGTATTGCAGAAGAGGTGGCTTCAATGAGAACTGTGTGTGTTGAGGGCTCCTCTAGAAAGGATTCAAAGGTGGGTTCATCTAGAGGGTCCTCATGATGCTCATCAAAATTAAAGGTAAATGCCTGGAGAGTGCTTATAGGATCATGGAAATCTGAGTAAGAAAAGATTCAAACTCTGGATTGCAGACACTCTCGACACTTGTTTCTGATTCCTGCAGATCATAAAGGAATGATTCCATCTCAATGGAACATGATTTTAAATTGATGATCTCGAGATTAGGGACCTCAGAGTTAGAGTCAAAGAATGGATCATGGATGTTGAGGTCGTAAATTGGCTCGTAGTCATCAAGAAACAAAGGCTCTCCAAAATCATAATAGGATTCGAAATCATCAGAGAATTTGCAAGAATGAGTTTCTGAATCTGATTTTGGATTGGGAGTTCCACCATAGAGAGAATTAAGATGCGAAGAATCAACAACCTGACTTGGATCTAAGCTAATTTCAGATTCCGAGCTTAAAAAGGCGTCCTTATTAGGTATAGGCTCGAGTTCATGGCTCCTAAGGTAGACCCAATTGATTCCCAACTCTTCCAACTCCTTAGTTTTTGTATCATAGATCCGCGTGACTTTCGAAAAATCAATTTGTATCTTTAAGGAGTCTGGAGAAGCGTACTTATCAAATACAGGCCCAGAATCGTAATTCAAATTCAAAATCTAACTCTCATCACATGGGACCTCATAATCATCCCAATTAGGCTTGGATCTAGATTCTAGGTCAAATGCAAGCATTGGGTTACTAAAATCTAGGCTAGGCTCTATAGGGGTGTCAGAATTGTTCTCGAGGATCACCTTATCAAAATAAGGGGCAGAATTTACATCCTCGAGATGTTTTGATTCAATCTCATAATCACGTGTCTAGAAATTCAGGGCTTGGTGAGCCAGCTTCATGGTTTTCTAAGGCTGGTTTGAAATCGTGAACACTTGCAACTGGATCCTCCCAACCCATCTCAAGATCGGGTGTATCATTCAGCACATAATTTAATTTGACTTCCATTTGGGTTGAGGGTCCATAATAATTTTGATTTTCTAACCTGGGTTTCGGGGAATCATGTTGATCATCAATGTTGTTCCAAGGTGTCTCATTATCTTCTAAAGGGATGTAGGGGTATTCTCGATCAATGGTTTTATACAACATATTCAGCAATTTTCCCCGTTTCTCCATGAGAACATGGTGTTTTTCCAAAAGTGAAGGATTTGACCAACATTGCAGACACTCGTTGCTATGTAATTTCATTAATTCAATGTATTTTGCTAAGAGATCATCCCAGGTTGAATCGTGTTTCATTCGTGTCCATATTATTTCGATACGGTTGAGAATGTTGTTTGTTATTTTTGCAAATTTATCCTGAATGTCCCAATCTAAGGCTCTATAATATTCTTCATGGTGTCTATAAGCAGCCTCAATCATCTTATCTTTGATAATCATTTGGGCCATAGGTTTCCTAATTGCTTTTCCTAAAATGTTAGGTTGCATTTTAGAATCAAGTGGTGGAATCAAGATGTAGAATCGAATTAAGGTTCAGATTGAAATTGATTAGATCAGAGAGAAATTCCCGAGAAGATCTAATGAGAACTCTTAGGTTAACAACCTAATGACCTTCCCTGTATGTGTGCTCTAATAAAAGGGATAAGGGATTGGATGTGAATTGGACCTAATCAAGGCACCCAAAGATTTTTGGATGACTAAGACTTGTTTCAAGGTGGATGATGCCTCTAAATAAAAAATCCATACACCCAAGAATTACCTAGGCAGCCAGGAATTGAGAGCCCTGCAAAGAACCCTACATGGTAGAGAGTCTCCACTGTAATTCCCTACTTGGAGGGGGTGAGATATGCGTGACGTATAAAATACGGAATTAAAAAAGATAGTAATCTCACAAAATTAGCAATCGCACAATGTACACAATTATTTTCAGGTGGAAACCCAAATCAGGTAAAAACCATCACCTAACCCACTCGAGTTAGGATTTCCTGATCGATCTAATCGATCAAATCCACTATACGAACTACTTAAACGAGGGTAGTTCAACCTCAATTACAATCACGCTATAAGTACAAGGGTAGGGTTCCTCAACCCCTCCTCTTCATAAGGAGGATTTTGTCTCACGAAGGATATGGGAATTCACAACGTGAAACTTAATTAATAATAAAGAACAATTACAACACAACCTATAGAGCCACAAATATTAAAACCTAGCTTCTATAAGAGATAGGAAACTTTCCTTTGGTGGAAGTGCGTCGATGCGACGACACGGGTGCGTGAACCATGCTTTGGCACAACGACGCTCTCATAAACACAAAGGGAGAGCGGGTGCACAACTCAGATGAAGCTCTCTGGATGTAGAACTAGGCTTGGAGAGCTAGAGCTTTCTTCTCAAGATCAAAAGACACAAATTGATATGAAAGTGTGTTTCTTGGTGTGTCTTAGTGTATTTTTGTGTGTTTACAAACCAAGGGGTCCTCCTCTATTTATAGAGGGCCTAGAAAGGTTTTGGAAGGCCTTGGAAGGCTTCCATAGCCGTTGGGTGCAAATCTAAGGCAAATCAAGTCGAAATCAGGATCAATCATGACTCTGACAGGGTTATCAGATGTCTGGTCTAGGTATCAGACTTTTGGAAAACCTGCTTAAGACGTCTGGAAACTAAGTCAGACATCTGATTCTAAGCAGATTTCCTTCCTGACTTGAATTAGACCTAAACAGGGTTCTAGTGTATGGTCATCAGACGTTATACAGGACGTTTGACACTGGGTCTGGACGTTTGGAAACCTATGTGTTTTGCGGAAATGGATTCCCAAGGAAGGTAACGGCTAGAAAATCTCTCAAAGGAGATTTTGGGTCAGTCGAGGCAAAACGATCATATATCAGACGTCTAGGGTCCTCTACGAATATCTGATATAAGACTATCGGTCATTTTCCTCAACGTTTACTCAAGAAGTCAACGTTCCACTAATTGGATGTCTGGTAAAGGCATCAGACTTCTCCTAAGGCATCTAGACTAAGGTCTAGACGACGGATTCTAACAGACAAAAACTATTAAGTCCAACCTAGATGTTTTGGACGTTTGGTCAAATAGTCAGATGTCTTAAAAGTTACCATCAGACGTTTGATTTCCAGATTGGACGTCTGAAAAGGCTGTCTGAATCCTATTTTGATTTTCTAAGTTCTCTACAGAAAACCTAAGTATCCTAGGGTTTGTGCAAGTGTTCCTAGGACTACTGTAAGGATTCTTTGAGACTCTTTAACATAAGATCTAAGAAAGAAAATAAAGAGTAATAAAACAAACAAAATATAAAGTACAATAGAAAGGAAATCTATCCTATTCTTCATCTCCTTCCTTCTTCAAGCTTTCGCTCCTCACGAAGCTCCTCCACCTCTGTCAGCCTCCTCCAATCCACCATGGATGCGAGCTTAAACTCCGTCTAAATACTTGTCTCCATTTGCAATTTGATATGAAAACTAGGACTCAAAAGCAAATGTTAAAAGACACATGTTTTGTTATCATCAAAATAAACGATTGTAGTGCTCTAGCACCAACAATCTCCCCCTTTTTGATGATACAAAATCATAAATAATAATTCATAAATATTCTCCCCCTTTTCAACAATATTAAAAAGGTGTTATGATTTCAATTCTCCTAAACTGCCCCTTAAAACATATTCTTCTAGTTTTTTGGGTTAAATTTCTTTTAATTAAGAGTAATGTTCTCCCCCTTTTCTTTTGTAATAACAAGATAGTTATATATTTTTCTCCCCCTTTTTAAAGGAAATATAGCTAACTAAACACCTCCCCCTAAATGATTTACAATAAGCTCATAATTTTAACTCCCCCTATCTATATTCTAATGATAAAAAGGATAAGGTTAGAGATTACCTCACCTACCATGGCCAATAGAATGGCCCAAATGGAGGTGGTGGATGCCAAATCGGATGGGGTTCCCATCTGTAGCTTGGAGGTCCGGGCATCGGCACTGGTCTCCAATCTGGCGGTTGATGTGCGGTGGGTTCATCATTTGTTCACCATCTCCTCGATCTCCTCTTTTCCTTCCTCCTTGGTCTACTCCTTGGTCTTCCCAATTTGAGTTGACCATCTTTGAGCTTGTAAGTCCAGTCTTTTGTATTGTAATCTCCCTTAAAGCTTACAAAACAAGATTCTAGATTTTTCTTTGGTATCCAAGTGAGCTTGGATCTATATTTGTTAGTGAGTATCTTTGACGGAGATCCTTTCTCAACCTTAGGGCTAGATAAATTTTCTACTTTATTTATCAAATTATTTGATTTCTTCCTAAGACATGCAAGTTCATCTTCAATAGCATGCATCTTGGTTTTTAAACTAGCAACTTCTAATTTTAAATTAGTGTTCTCCTCAATTAATTTGCTATTTTCAATGATTAGGTTATGATTTTCTAATGCCAAGCCATTATCTTTAGAACTAGAACTACTTTCTAGGTCCTTAAGTTTTATTTCTAACTTATCATTTTCATATTTAAGAAAACTAAGATTCTTTTTCATGCTATTGTTTTCTATTTTTAGTGATTTACTAAGCTCATACAATTCATTAAAAGCATGTTGTAAATCGAAATTACCTCATCGTCGCTGTTGTCGCTGTCGCTATCACTTGCCATGGCCATGAAGCCCATGCAAACGACTTCGTCCTTCTCTTCCTCTTCTTCTGAGCTAGATTCTTCATGAGTGTCTTCTAACATCTTCCATATCTCGAGGGTGGTGGTGCACTCTTGGATTCGCTTGAACTCTTTCGGACTCAACGTGCAATATAAGGCATTCATAGCCTTGGCATTGAGTGAAAGCTCCCGAATCTACAGCTGCGAGTAGCCTCCTTTGGGTCACTTCAGGATCTTGTATGCGGTTTCGCAACATCCCCATATCTCGAACTCGGTGGCCTGGAGCCACGTCTTCATCCTCAACATCCACTATCCGAAGTTGCTCCCGTTAAAATAGGGTGGTTGGACGGTGGATTGCCCCTCCATTGATCTCTTATCGAGTGTTATGTCAAATTTACAAGAACCTGCTTTGATACCAAATGTAATTCCCTACTTGGAGGGGGTAAGATATGCGTGACGTATAAAATGTGAAATTAAAAAAGATAGCAACCTCACAAAATTAGCAATTGCACAATGTACACAATTATTTTTAGGTGGAAACTCAAACCGAGTGAAAACCACCACCTAACCCACTCGAGTTAGGATTTTTCAATTGATCTAATCGATTAAATCCACTATACGTAAAATGAGGGTAGTTCAACCTCAATTACAACCATGCTACAAGTACGAGGGTAGCATTCCTCAACCCCTCCTCTTCACAAGGAGGATTTTGTCTCACGAAGGAGACGGGAATTCACAACGTGAATATCCAACCAATAACAAAAAACAATTACAACACAACCTATAGAGCCATAAATATTAAAACCTAGCTTCTATAGGAGATAGGAAACTTCCCTTTGGTGGAAGTACGTCGATGCGACGACATGGGTACATGAACCATGCTTTGGCACAACAACGCTCTCGCAAACGCTGAGGGAGAGCGGGTGCACAACTCAGATGAAGCTCTCTGGATGTAGAACTAGGCTTGGAGAGCTAAAGCTTTCTTCTCAAGATCAAAAGACACCAATTGATATGAAAGTGTGTTGCTTGGTGTGTCTTGGTGTATTTTTGTGTGCTTACAAGTTAAGGGGTCCTCTATTTATAGAGGGCCTAGGAAGGCTTTGGAAGGCCTTGGAAGGCTTCCATAGCCGTTGGGTGCAAATCCAAGGCAAATCAAGTCAGAATCAGGATCAATCATGACTCTGACAGGGTTATCAGACGTCTGGTCTGGGCATCAGATGTCTGGGAACTCAGTCAGAGTTTGATTCTAAGTGGGTTTCCTTCCTGACTTGAATCAGACCTAAACAAGGTTCTAGTGTATGGCCATCAGACGACATATAGGACGTCTGGCACTGGGTCTGGACATCTGGAAATCTATTTGTTCTGCGGAAATGGATTCCCAAGGAAGGTAACGGCTAGAAAATCTCTCAAAGGAGATTTTGGGTTAGTCGAGGCAAAACGGTCACATATTAGACGTCTGAGGTCTTCTACGGATGTCTGATATAAGGCTAATGGTCATTTTCCTCAACGTTTACTCAAGAAGCCAATGTTCCACTAATTGGATGTCTGGCAAAGGCATCAGACGTCTCCTAAGACGTCTGGACTAAGGTCTGGACAATGGATTCTAACAGGCAGAACCTATTAAGTCCAGCCTAGATGTTTTGGACGTCTAATCAAACAGTTAGACGTCTTAAAAGTTACTATTAGACGTTTGATTTCCAGATTGGACGTTTGAAAAGGCTGTTTGAACCCTATTTTGATTTTCTAAGTTCTCTACAGAAAACCTATGTATCCTAGGGTTTGTGCAAGTGTTTCTAGGACTACTGTAAGGATTCTTTGAAGCTCTTTAACATAAGATCTAAGAAAGAAAATAAAGAGCAACAAAAGAAACAAAATATAAAGTACAATAGAAAGGAAATCTATCATATTCTTCATCTCCTTCCTTCTTCAAGCTTTCGCTCCTTGCGAAGCTCCTTTGCCTCTGTCAAGCTCCTCCAATCCGTCATGGATGCAAGCTCGAACTCCGTCTAAACACTTGTCTCCATTTGCAATTTGACCTGAAAATTAGGACTCAAAAGTAAATGTTAAAAGACACGTGTTTTGTTATCATTAAAATAAATGATCGTTGTGCTCTAGCACCAACACCCACTAGTTACAGGGTTTCCCCCACCCGACCTTCCTTGTCACTATGGTTTCAAGTAGACCAAAATGTACGAATTGAGACTTTAAGTCTACCAATTTTAGCCTAATTTGTGCCTTGAATTTCACTTGATTGAGAAATTGATTTAGTTTGTGACCTAATTTGGAGGTTGATTGACTCACCAAGTAGACTAACTTCACCTAACCTGCCCTAAAAGTTGCAGAATGAAATCTGGGTCACGACTCAAAGATCACCCTGATTTGACTCTCAGGTTTTAGGTCCACAATTTTAGGATTCAAGTGATATTTAGAGCCTGATTTTAGGGTTCTTCTTGATTAGCTCTTTTCAATCAAGGGCTTGGGTGGCACACAAATGCAGGAGGGTATGTTTCCTTTTATGCAGGCAAGTGTGAACTAACACTCCAAAACCCTAGGAGTAGAAACCCTAATTGTCTCTATTCAAGTCCAATTAAATCTCAAGATGTACACCTTGGACTCAAAAAAGAAGGTGAGTAGTCCAAGATAATAAGAAATTAAGTGTAAATCCCTAGTAGGAACAAAAAATTAGGGTAGGGATCTCTAAGCAGAATCGTCTCAACTTTAATCAGATGTGAATTTTTTCGCAAATAAGGAAACTTGCCTTTTGAATGAAAATTACTATAAAAATAAGGCAGGTGATTCCTAATTGATTTTGTTTCCTTTTCTCTCTTCCAAAGATTAAGGGAATGATTTTGGAAGAAGAGAGATTACCTGCCCTGGGAGTGGTTGATTTGCGCAAAAGAGCTCCTCGTGATGTACCTCGCAAAATCACAATCAAATCAAACAGGGCAAGTTAGTGCTCAGATAACAATAGAGAAATATAAGACTAATGTGTGAATTGCATGTTGCTCCCTGGCAACAGCATCAAAATGTTAATCGTGCGAAATCGATGTTTTAAAGGATGTAATCTTCGTAGCAAGTTGAAATAGCTCGAAAATAGATAAACTTTATAACTCAGAATTTACAATGGAGTCTGAGGTCGAACACAGGGAGCAAATATGGAATTCACGTACTAATATTTAATTGCATATAAATGAGCACCATAATCGAAGCACAAAAGAGATATTCAATGAATAATATCTACTCAAATTGATATTCAATTATAAGCATGAGTATTTCAATAGATTACAATGATAAAAAGAAATCTAAGATAAAATAATGGTGATTTAGATCACCAATTATTAGCCTTAATTAAGCATATATTAACCATTCAAATATTTGAACAGTATCACCAATCAGAAATGTCACGCAAGATAAGTGGCCACAGTATCTTCAGATGACAGAGCATTCCATCAGATGACTTAAATGTGGCCCTACTACAGTGCTCTTCAGAGCCTTGTCCTTCTTCACAGCACAGGTGATCAAAGTCCCTCAGCAGCTAAGTGTTGAGCCATACCTTCAGAGAGCAAAATCCCCCTTTTATCTCTCACAAGTCCTCTTCTCTCTCACAAACCCAAGTACAATCAGATCCATATTCGGGTATATGGGTAAACGGTCAGAAGTCCAGGTCCGTGTGCATGTGTGCACAGGCAAGGGTGCACAGGTGTAAGGGGACCTCACCCCCGGTGTCTGAGGCAAAGAGCCTAAAGAACCAAATCAATTTATTAGCTTTTGCTTCCTCCCTTTACAATGTGGCACCAAGTGCTACTCCTTTGCGTGAGCTGCAGATGTTGCTCCATCCAATTGGACCTGTGCTGATGCTGGATCCTTCGATTAAAGGACCTGGGAAAGGTCCTGGAAGTGTTGCACGCAGCCTGGAGGTGGAATTGAGGGGGATTGCGGTCGGAGAGTGGCAAGCGTGGATGGAGATGGCAGCGACGGGCGGAGGCAACAAAGACCTGAAACTCAAAGTACGGCCTCTCGGCCACATTAAAATATCTCAGGATGGTTGACGAAGGATGGAGAAGGTGATGGCGGTGTCCTCGTGGAGTGGGAGTGCGTATGGAGGCCTGGCGAAGTCAAAGGAGGTCATGTGAAGGTGGGTTGATCGACGAGGAGTTTGGGTGGACAAAAGAGTGAAATAGGAGAGGGATTTTGGTTGGAGGCGTTCGGCGGAGCTGTTGGAGTTGACGGCGAGGCGTTTGGTGGATTGTTGAGGTGTGGTGGCCTCGCCAGAGATGTGGCTGCAGATGATGGCGTGCGATGATGTTGGTGGTCAGATTGAGGGATAAAGGAGATGAAAAGGAAGTGGAGGGAGAAAGGAACCTATCTAACCTATGCTAACCGGATGAAAGGGAAGGTAGGCACTGGTTGTGGTATGGCCGACGCTGGAGATAAGAATACCTCCAGTGGGGAAGAACGACAAGGAAGATGGAGTTAGAGGGCTTCTACTAGTATTACTAGAAGCGGAAGAACATGGGGAAGATGCTACCACCGATTATTGTCTGTGGCGGCGGGCGAGGAAGGTCGACAAAGAAGCTTGCTGTAGCTTGCGGAGGAGTTGGTTGGAGAGAGGAGAAGGGGTTATTCTGGTCCAAACCAAGCTAAAGAGAACGACCGTGCACCAGGGATCTTTTATAGGGCATTAGGAAGGCATTTCAAGCATGGAAACCAAGCTTAAAAAGCTCGGAACCTTCACGAAGTAGGAAACCTGGATCTTTGAATGGTTCGCATGAGGATTTGGGTACAAATCAGAACCCAAGATGCAGCTCAAATTGAAGAGGATTCTCTCAGGAGTTCTTCCAATTTTAGAAGAGATTGGGTGAGAAATAAGGGAGAACTCCTTGATTGAAGGTCACCAGTGAAGAAGCTTCTCCGCGATAATGGTAGTGGGTCCTGATTGTAAAGAATGAAGGAAAACCTAGGGACCTGTTCGCAAAGAATTCGAAACTTAGGGGCATATGTGAAATAGAAAGAATCAGACTGGACTGAAATGCACGTTAAGTCAAGATGATCTCTGATTGGGCCCAAATTTTGATACAAACCTAATTTCGACCCAAGGAATCTGATGGTGAAGTTGGATTTTTGGTTTTCCCAAGTTTGACTAGGTAATTTTCTCAGAAACCCAAATTAGGGCAACTTTCCGTCTGAGACTTTGTTTTTGGTCAAAATGGGTTTAGATGGTCAAATCAATGGTACTAAACCTTATAGAATATTTTTATATGAATTTTAGAAGATTTAGAGGAATTTTATTTTGACCATAACATCTGTTATTTAAGTGGGTTTGAAATTAGGGTTTCGGATGTCCATTAATTCTTGAAATGCATGAAAAACCTGTTTCTGTCTGCATGGACCCTCTTATTAGACATTTATGACCATTTGATCTTTAATTAATCCCTAGGAAAACCCGTGGTTATTATGCATTTAGGATATGATGTTAAAACTGTAGATTTACCCCTGATTTAATGTATTCCTCTCAGAAAGAATATGTAATGAATTACGACTTTTCGGCGGTTATATAGGAGCATTTGTCATTTGATTCTGACTAATTAAAGCTAGTTATTGCTGATGATGATGTTATCATCACCTCATAAGCCAAATGCTTTCTTTTCCTTTTAATAAACAATTGTTGTATTAGCCTTCTCACTCACATGGCATTGTATATTGGTCCTACAGAAGGCATTTGAAAGTGTATGCTTTTCCCATAATGTAGGAGCTAACATACACATGCTTATTGTGTGTTCTATCATATTGTAATTCTTGCAAATAACAAGGGTAAATATAGCATTGAATGCCTGTATTGGTTCAAGAAAAAGTGGGGTTTCCAAGGATAGATGGGATTGATTGAGATAGATTTTGGCAAATATTCCATGACCAGGTAATACAGATCAAACACCAAGAAATTAGTTTCTTTGGAAGCATTTTGGACCATCAAGTTGCAACATATTGATGTTTTAGGAGTTGTATGGTCTTTGTTAAAAGCATTTGGCAGCTATGAGAAAATTTTCAAAGGTCAAGATCTTTTGACTCTTGTTCATAACTTTGGGACAGTGTGTGGTTAATATTTTTCAGATTTAGTAATTTTAATATTCACTGATCTTGTGTAAAAGAGAGGTGAAAATGTTGTATTCATGGGGCATATTGTGGATAAGGTTTATAAGAAGATTTACATGTAACTATTTTCTTGGTTTGAAAGTGGGAAAATTCAAGGAATCTAATTATTTTATGCAGGCACATCATCTTTGTTATATGCTAAATAAGTAGGTTGCAGCTTTCTACTTCATTGAACATTTTTAGTTCTACATAGAGATGCTTGTGCTTTGTATGCTTATTTGTAGCTCCTTTCAGAAAACATATAAATGATAATATTTGCTCATCCGAGATGTCCAATCAATTAAGAGCTTCTACGGTCTCACTTTTTCTAGTTAGCATGCTTTCTTTTGTAGTGTACAATTTGATAATAGATCTTTTAAGGGCTTACATATTTCTACTGTATAGTGGCTTTTATAGTAATGGCATGTATGTCTATTTTGTCCTAAAAGGTCCCCATAATGATGGTTGGAATTGCAACCTTTGACTCTACCATCCACTTCTATAATCATAAACACTTGTCCCAGCAGGTAAGAGAAACGAGAAAAGTCTTCAATTGTGCAATTTATTCTTACATGTAGTTTGAGTTCTACTGGAAGTTTGTGTTTATTTGATACATTTATTTGACTATTTGGCATCTTAACTGTGATTTAAGTCATTCTTTTAATTCACCAGTGATGGAAACACCATCATGAGCCCTAACTAGCTCCTACATAACCAACTGGAGGTCCTAATTCCATGAATAACCATTCTAAGATAAAAGCAAGAAACAAGGGGTAAAACTGTAATTTTACTATTGCAGTACAACAAAGGGTTTTCTCATGGGCTAAACATAGGTCAAATGGTCTTAACAAGGTAAAAAGTGAGTTGGTTCAAACAGAAAAGGGTTCATGTGAATTCTAGGAATTAAATGACTTCTTGTAACCCTAAAACAGACCTACTTGATTTAACAAGGTTCTGGTCAGGATAAAATTCACATAAATCCTCTAAAAATCATGAAAAAATATTATCTAGGGTTTAGAACCTTCAATTTGGCCCTTGGAACCTATTTTGACCTAAATTGGGGTCTCAGACAAATATTTGCCCCAAATTGGGTTTTTACGTAAATTACCCAATCAAACGTGGTCAAACCCAAAATTCAACTTCACCATTGGATTCCTTAGGTCCAAATTAGATTTGTAGTAAAATTTGGACTTAAGGAGAATTCATCTTGACCTACTTTGCAAATAGGTCCAACCCAATTGAATTTCTACCCCTATCTTTTGAAAACCTTTGTAGAAACCCCCCTAGCTTTGTCTTCATTCCTTGCAATTAGGTCCCTTCACCATTATAGTAGAGGGAATCCTACTCTGGCGAGATTTCGAGGGTAAGATCTCTCTGATTTCTCAGAGAATCCCCTTCAAAATTGAAAGGGAGATTCTGTAAGAAATCTCCTCCAGTATGAACACAATTTGAGGCTCTATTTGATACCCAATTTGTCATGAAAATGCATAAGAGATTTGGGTCTCCTTTAAGTTACCTTCTCCGACGAGCTTTCCATGCTTGGAAGCTTGGCTTCCAAGCACAAATCCATCCTCCAGGGCCTATATAAACACAGCCAAATCAACTCGCATCTCCCAAGCTTGATATTGGCAAGAAAATCCCTCTGATTCATCTCTTCCTCCTTCGGCCAGTGGCTTAGCAAGCTCTGGCGACCTCCCTCTCTTTCCCTCGTCGCCTAGCCATAATACCAGTGGCTGGGTCCTCTTCCTCTTGTTCGTCCGCGTCACGCCCACCCACCGACGCCTCTGCGGCCCCTTCTTCGTCGCCGTTCTCCCCCCACTGAGCGCTTCTTCTTCGACAATGGCAATACGAGCCAGCCGCCATCCCTGCCTCCCCCTTCATCTCTTTACGCCCAGATAAGTTTCCTTTTCCCTTCTAATCCTCTTTCCCTCTTTATTTCTTGAAAACACCCTTCGATGCACTCCACCACCATCACCCCTTCCAACTTCGGCCAAACGTCCGGCGAGGCATCCCCTTCGCTCCGCACCTCCATCCGCCTCGCTAACCACCCCACGAGCTTCGCAACACATCATTGATCATAAACCCTCACTCCATACACGCCATCACGCACCTAAACCATTCCTCGAACACACCCACTCTTACGCACACAGGGTGCCCTAGGCATGTGCACTCCGGCAGCCCCACGCTACGTCGACCCCCGCAACACATTCGCTGTGTCTCGGCGAAGCCTCCTGAGCTTTCTGACGAGGCCGCGACGCTGTTTGCGTGTTAACAGGTATAGGAGGTTCGCCGCCATTGACGACCGCGAGAAGGTTGCTTGCAAGCCCCCTCCAAGTCTGCCCGCTCCAAGTTTATAGCCCCAGGTTGCGCGGACATTCCTCGCGCATAGATCCAAGCAACCAATTGGCATTGAAGGCTGAAGTATCAGCTGCAATCAAGAGTTGTTGCCTGCTGCAGACGCACGTGAAGGGAGGTGGGAAGATAGTCCCACCTCGGAAACTCTTGAAGCATCGCAGTTGAATAAATTGCAAAACTACATAGGGCTTATCGCCTCCTGACCAAATGGTTAGGTCCCACTCACCTTCACCCGCCTCATCCGTGACCCGACCTTCACGGACCTGGCATGACCTGTATACTCGACCCTACACTCCTTGCCTACCACCGCACGCCGGTGGGCCTGGTCCCAGGCTCGTACCCGATCCGATTACCCGACAAAGCTGCTCTGGGAGAGTGAACCTAAGAGAGAAAGAGGAGAGGAGAGCACGCACGGGTAGGGGTAGGTTTTGCTCTCGCAAGGAAAGGAGAAGAAGAAGAAGCCAAGGAAGAAGGTGGAGGCTAGAGAAAGCTAAGGAAGGAGAAGGCAAGGCTGAAGAGGGAGAAGCTGAGGTCAGAGAGGCTGAAGAGCTGAAGAAGAAAGAGAAGGAAGGACTAAAGGCAGAAGAAAGGAAGGAGAAGCCAGAGAAAGAAAGAAAGATAAGGAAGGAGAAGAAGCTGAAGGTAAAGAAAGGCTAAGGCACAGGTACAAGAACAGAAGAAAAGAAACAAAGAAGAAGGAAGAAAGCAGCCGCAAGAGAAGAACAAGGACAAAGATTAGAGAAGAGAAAAAGAGAAGAAATAAAAACACTGTAGCACATCACTTTTAAGATGTTTGATTTTATAATCAGATGTCTAATTTTTCATAAGTCCTCATTATATTTCTTGTTGCATTTATTCCTATTATCCATATACTCATGCTTTATATTTTTCATTAGATTTTTGAGTAATATTATGTGTTCAATTTGCATTCATTGAGCTTAGTGCATGAATTCCATTTGCTCCCTATGTTCAACCTCGGACTTAAACTTCGAGTAATAAAATCTATTTGTTTTCAAAGTGATTTCAACTATACTACAACGCTTTACTTTAAAACTCAATTTCGCCTTGTCAACATTTTGGCGCCGTTGCCGGGGAGCAACGGGCAATTTAGAAATCTTGGTGCAATTTTTGATTTAGTACTAACTTGATATATTTCTTTTGTTGTGATTGTTTCAGGGGAGAAGATTGAAAGGAAGACGGTTGCATAGCAAACACACCCTGGGTAGGTAATCTCTGATTAGTCCTTTCTCTTAACCCCCTCATTCTAAAAAGGAAAAATAAGATGAAATCAATTAGAGCTACCTGATAACGATTTCACGCGGTTTGTTAATTAAGTCGTTGTAACGCGTAAAATCGATCAACTCTTAAATTTATATTCCTAGATAGGAGAGTATCTAAGGTTGTCCAAGGAGGCCAAATGTTTGCAATAGTGATTCTCTTGCTTGGAATACAATCTCAACTTTATTTTTGGTATTTTTTTCAATATATCATTTTTTTGTTTTTAAGCTAAGGCAACATGCTAACTGGTGGCGGAAAAGGTGATTTACACTTTAATTTAAATACTACTTCTATGTGGCAAGTAGAGCCTCTCCCTAAGCTCACTCTAGGCAAGTGGAGGCCTAGAATAATTAGGGAGAGGGAGTGAAGAATGCTAAGAACAAGCAACTAGAAATGCAAACAGGAAATTGCAAAGAAGGCAACTAGATACTTGAAAAAGTGTTTTACAAAAAGGCCTAGTAGAGGAAAGCTTCTACTACTAGAAAAATGCAAATAAGAAAAGAAAACACAAATCCTCTACATAGATGGTGAAGAAGAGGGCTTCTTGTTCCAAGGTTGGTGGCTCCCAATCTTGAAAAGAGTCCTTCAACTCCTTCCTTGCAATGCTCCACCAAGGTGATGTCCTCCAAGGCAAGCCCTAAGCTTCTCTCCAAGGGTGGACGTCCACCCTAGGTCCTTCTCCTTTGCCTGGCCGTCCTCCTTGAAGTGGAAGAGTCCTCCTCCTTGGCGTGGCCCAAGTTGAAGAGAGTGGGGAGAAGAAGGCACCAAAAGGGCTGGTGATGTGCCCCTTTAATCTCCTTCTCTACTCCTTCTTCTTGGGCGTAGGTATAGGTGGATGTAGGTAGAAAAATACACTAATGGAGGATGCCCCAAAATGGTGGTAGGTGGTGGGTTTTTATAGAATAGGAAGGGGGCTAAGGTGTCCCTTGGAATGGAGGGCCGAGATGGAATGATGGAGGTGGTTAAGGATCCAATGGCCAAGGGTGTTTGGCGCCACCTTAAGAGGCACCAAGGGGGTAGTTATGGGGGTTGACACCCCTTGATATTGGGGCCAAAATGGCTTCTAGAAGAGGGTCTAAGTTGGCGCCAAGAAGGATTCTAGAAGGGGGGTTAGGTGGATGGCTAGGATGGCTTATGTGGGTAGGTGTAGGGTGGATTAAGGGCTGAAAGTTGGCGCCAATATAGAGGTGGTTAGGGGTAGTTTTTGGCACCAACTTTAGGTGTCTTTTGGTGGAGATAATGGGGTGAAGGGATGGCTAGGAGGTGGCGCCAACTTGAGTAGGGTAGCTAGCTTAGGTAGGCTTAAGTTGGTGGAGCTAGCTAGGGTTGACTTTGAAGGTAATGGATGGCCAAGGAGCTAGTTGTTAGCTAAGCTAAGCTAAGCTAAGCTAAGCTAGCTTAGCTAATGGAGGAGTAGAGGAGAAGGTGTTGGAGCTAGGGTTTGGAGGGAGGAGCTGAGGAGGAGAAGTCTGGAGCTGGAGCTGAAGCTGGTTGCTGCTGAAGAGGCTGGCATGGGGCTACTCTAGCTAGCTTAGCTTGCTAGTTCTTTGCTAGTTGCTAAGCTAAGCTAAAGTGAGCTAGCTTCTACCAAAATGAGCTAAGGTGAGCTAGGTCTGGTGCTCCCGAGGATAATCAAGCTGGTTGACGCAGCTAAGGTAGCTTAGCTCAACTGAGTTGAGCTAAGCTGAGTCCCCGGGAGCTGGACTTGAGCTTCCTGAGCTGAGATGAATTCTTCTTCAGCTGGCTGGAGTTGAGTGGAGCTAGATGTAGCTGGATTTGAGCTGGGGTGAACTCCTGTCAACTCAGCTGAGCTAGTTAGAGCTCCTTGTGAACTAGTGGGAGCTGAGATGAGCTAGACTCAGCTAAGTTGAGCTGGATTTGAGCAGACTTGAGCTAGGGTGAGCTAAGATGAACTCTCTTGAGCTGCCCTTTAGCTGAGATTAGCTGAATGGAGCTGGGATGAGCTAACCCTAGTTCAAGTGAGCTAGGTTCCAGCTGCAGTGAGCTGGATCAAGCTGAGGTGAGCTGGATCAAGCTGAGGTGAGCTGGATCAGGCTGAGTTCCAGCTAGTATGGGCTTCTCCTTCACCATTTTCCTTCTTGAGTGCTATGGTTTTAGGGATCTGTGCATCTGTACATCCCTAACACTCACAAAAACACATTAAAAAGATAATAAAAAATGCAATGCATGCCTAACCTAATTTATGCCTAAATGCAGCCTAAAAACCCGTTTGCGGAGAAAATCCTAAGAGCTAGGTTTATTTTAATGCATAAGAATGATGATAAACTGGCATTTATCACAACCTGTTTTCCATCTTTAGCTAAGTCACCAAAGTTTCCTGATTTGAATTCAACAACAAATACTAATTTATGCATCCATTTAAGGTAACTAGGGCTACCACCTTCTTGATTGAGCCCTAGATACCATATTTTTGGCAACTAAATTGGACCAAAATTAGAGCCAAATTAGGGATTCCAATTTAGGGTTTTAGAGATACATCTTTCTAAGCAAGAATCAATTATCCAAAAAGAGGTGTGCCTAAGCCATGGTTGAAAAGAGTTATTCAAGAAAACCCTAAAAATTTAGGCTCTTAATTTCACTTGAATCCTAAAAGAAAGGGCCTAAAACTTCTCAAAGGCAAATAGGTGAAGTTGACCCACATGTTGGGTCAACCAACCTTGAAATTAGGTCACTTTTACACTCAATATATCTAAAGTTCAAGTGGAATCTTAAGCACCTTTGCTCTTAAATAAAAGTGGTAGACTTAAGAGGTCAAAGTCCCCATTCTGGTCTACCTGGAACCTTAGTGACAAGAGAGGTTAGCTGGGGGAAACCTTATAACTCGTGGGGACACTCTACTGTGTAGGGGTCATTGCGGGACTCTCCCTCTCTAATTGCCCAGGTATTTCTCAGGTGGATGACTTTCTGACTAAGGGGTATCATCCGCCCCGAACCTCTATAGTCATCCACATTTTTGGGTGTCTTGATTGGGTCCAGCACATTCTAATCTCGTCCAAACCATCGGTGCATGTTCGGTAGGAGGTCCTTAAGACCATCCTTAAGGCCTCCTTTAGTGATTCACTCTCGCTGAGGCCAAGCCTCAACGTTCGTGTTTGTGCAGCAACCCCACCACATAGACATCTCCTCTAATTCATCAGAACCCAATTCTCCTTCTTCCATCATCATGGCACAACTGGTAGAAGAAGAGAATAATCTTGAGAACCAACTCCAGCGCCTAAATGATTTATTCCAAGCCTTTGTAAACCAGCCGCAGCGTCCTATGATGCGAGATCACTATAATCCCGCTGCGGTGGCGATTGAACCTCGAGTCCAAATTCCGACTGGTGGTCCTAATCCTGAACTCAAGCCCAACATGATTCATGTTATTCCAAAGTTTCATGGGCTTAACTCTGAGGATCCCTTCCAGCACATCAAACAACTCAAACATCTGGCCCAGACCTTCAAATCAGATGTCCAAAATCGGGATATTCTTCTTATGAAGATATTTTCCTTCTTTCTCATGAATAAGGCAGCTCACTGGTATCAGACTCAAACACGTCTAATCAACATGTGGGTTGAACTACAATCCGAATTCTTGAAAAAGTTCTTCCCAGTTAGTTGGACGAATGCCTTAAGATACCAGATCACACAGTTCACCAAGCAATCTGGAGATCCTCTTCATGTAGCATGGGGCCGTTTCCTGGATCTCATGCGAAAGTGCCCCCATCATGGAGTTCCTAAATGGGAACAAATCCAGTCTTTTTAGCAGGGACTCCGTGAAGATATCCGCTTATTCGTCAATGCAACCTGCGAAGGAAATATCATGGGTCAATACGAGGACACTATGTGGGAGATTCTCGAGAATATGTGCGAGAACTCCATCAATATTGACTCCATGGGCTTATTCGACCGAACGAATGCCTGCGCATCGACTAATTCGAGGGGAGCACATGAGACGCAGGGCCTGTCCGCATCCGTCGACTTGGAATTGATGGCCAGTTGGTTGGACAAGGTCTCTATCATCGAGAAGAAGGTGGATGAGCTGACTCGACATCTGCAGCGAGCCACCTCTGCACAAAACCCGTTTGCACAGCCGCCTTTTGGGAGGGAAGATGTGCATGACATCTATCACTGATCTTCTCAGGGGATGGACACGTATCCACCCCTGTCTGACTCTAGGATTGGAGGAAACTTCGATCCGACCTACTCTAGTTAGGGGAACACTGAACCCTCATACTCTGACTTTCCCGAGGTTCCTCAGACCTGTGAGGACCTCAACGCCATCTAGAATGACCCATTTTCTAATACCTCTAACCCTAGATGGAAAAATCATCCCAACTTCCTGTGGGTGAGAAATAATCAGAATCAAAGACCACCATATCAACCTCGTCCACAAGCTCCTCGTCTATATTAGCCACCTCAGCCTCGGCCCAACCCCACCTATCAATCTAGGCCAACCCAAACAGATCAAATGACTCTTATCCTTCAGACTCTAGCTGACATTCAGAAGACGAATGCGGTTATGCAAAAATAGCACAAAGACGAGATCACAGAGGTACGAAATCAACTCGCCCAGATGGTGAATTCCCATCTACCCGGCACACTCCCTTCGCAACCTCTACCGAATCCAATAACGTACCAAAATAGAGGCGCGTTATGAACCCAAATCCGGGCCAAGCCCACATGATTTATCAGGCCTCTTCTATTCCATCACCCGACGAGATGGAAGCTTCGACATTGTATGCGGGATTTCAGCAGCAGCCACCTATTTTACCAACTTCGAACCAAAACCAGGCAGGACTAAATTCTGTAACAACCCGTAGTGGCAAAGCAACACAAGACCCACCTTATCCAAGCCACTTTCATCCTGGTACCAACCCAAGCCCTAGGATAGTTATCCAGGACATCCCCATCCCAGATCAAGAACTTGGACCTATTCTAGAGGAACCATCCAAGGTTCCATTTCCTGAGGCCTTGACCAAGGGAAAGAGGACAAACAAACCCATGGCTCCTGAGGAGGATTTGGTCAAGCTCTTTGAATAGGTCCATATAAACATCCGCTTGATGGATGCAATCTGCTACGTACCGGCTTACGCACGATTTCTGAAAGACGTGTGTACACGCAAGCGTAAGCCACAAACCCAAAGTGGGAGTTCGATCGTACTATCAGAGTAGGCTAGCTCTGTAATTTTGAGTAAGCTCCCACCTAAGGCAAAAGACCTAGGTACTCCCCTGATTTCATGTACCATTGGTGATACCCAATTTGACAGAGCTTTATTAGATTTAAGAGCTTCCATAAACCTAATACCTACATCCCTCCTTGACCACCTTGAGGAATCTGAGCTTAAACTGACAGATGTGACATTGCAATTGGCTGACTGATCTATTAAGTCACCGAAAGGAGTTCTTGAGGATGTCATCGTTAGGGTACGGGATTTCCATTTCCTGGTGGATTTTGTAGTCTTGGATATGGATGCTCCAGAAAACTTAAGGGATAAACCAATTATACTAGGGAGACCCTTTCTGGCCACTACTAGGGCCAATATATATTGTGAGTAGGCCCAAATTGAACTGAAATTCGGGAACCAAACACTAAAGATTGACATCTTTAAGGCCCAACAACGAATTAATTACGGTGTTATAGAACAATATGTGATATCAATGCTGTGGTTGAGGAACCGTAAATTGAGGACAACCTGATTACTTCCGATTAACCACAAGAGGATCAAAATCGACAATCAGAGGAGTCCAAATCTGATTTAGATACACCCATAACTCCTTCCCTTGCTCTTGACACACCTTGAGCCGCCTGCTGCTGCTGATAACCCCATTTTGGAACTCAAGCCTCTTCCCGACCATCTAAAGTATGTCTTTTTGGGTTCCAATTAGAAGTTTCTTATCATTATCAACTCCAGACTCACACCTGACTAGGAATCCCATCTTATTATTGTTCTCCAGCAACATCATAGAGCCATTGGATGGACTCTCGATGATTTGACTGGTATCAGCCCCTCTTAGTGCACACACCGTATCTACACTGAAGAGGGCACACGACCTTCCCGTGAAATGCAGAGACGTTTGAATCCTAATCTACAGGAGGCGTGAAAAAGGAGATCATCAAGTGGTTAGATGCAGGGATCATCTACCCGATCTCCGACAGTCGGTGGGTGAATCCACTCTAGGTTGTGCCTAAAAAGGCAAGATCACCATGATCACGACTGAAACCGGAGAAATCATACCGACCTGTGTGGCAACTCATGGAGGTCTGCATTGATTATAGAAGACTCAATTCCTCCACAAAGAAGGATCATTTCTCACTACCATTTATTGATCAGATCCTTGAGAAACTAGTGGGAAATAGGTTTTGCTTTTTGGACTGGTACTCTGGTTATAACCAGGTGGCAATCCATCTTGAGGACCAAGAAAAGACCACTTTCACTTACCCCTTCGGGACGTACGCGTTCCGAAGGATGCCGTTCGGTCTCTGCAATGCACCCGCTACTTTTCAGTAGTGCATGCCTGCCATATTCTCAGATATGGTAGGTGATTATCTGGAAGTCTTCATGGATGACTTTTCAGTATTCGGAGAATCATTAACAATTGCCTCCTGCACTTGGTCCAAATCCTCAGGCGATGCATTGACGTGAATCTAGTTCTTTTTTAGGAAAAGAGCCATTTCATGGTACCTGAAGGAATTGTCCTGAGACATCTCATTTCAGAAAAAGGCATCCATGTCGATCGAGCCAAGGTGAACTTGATTTCCAAACCCCTATGCCTAGCTCAATCAAGGGCATCCGATCTTTTCTGGGGCACGTCGATTTTTACCGTCGATTCATTCCTGATTTCTTAAAGATCGCGTGCCCCCTGACCACTCTGCTTTCTAAGGATGTACCTTTCGAAATCTCCAAGGAATGCACTCAAGCATTTGAAATCCTCCGTGATTGAGTTACCCAAGCCCCGATCCTACAATCCCTTGATTGGTCTCAACCCTTTGAGATCATGTGAAATGCATCTGATTTCGTTGTAGGAGACGTACTTAGGTAGAAAATTGACGAGAAACCCGTGGTCATCTACTACGCTAGCAAGACACTTGACGAGGCTCAGCATAACTACACAATTACTGAGAAAGAGTTGCTAGCCATAATATTTACCCTGGAAAAATTCAAATCTTATTTCCTGGGTTCTTGTGTTATCATTTACTAGGATCACACAGTTGTGAGGCATCTCCTTGCAAAGAAGGACGTGAAACCTCGATTAATTCGCTAGATCTTGCTGTTGCAAGAGTTTGACCTCGAGATTCGCGACAAAGTAGGAAAACAGAACATGGTAGCTGATCACCTGTCCCGCCTTCCTTCTGAGATCGTCGACCCTTCCAAACCCATCACAGAACATTTTCCTGATGAGCACCTCTTGACTATCAATACAGGGCTTCCATGATTTACTGATATAGTAAACTACTTGGCATCACATTAGATCTCGTCAGATTGGCCGAAGGCCAAGAAGGACAAATTACTTTTCAATGCCAAGTATTACTTCTGGGAAGACCTGTATCTTTTCCGCATCGGTGCTGATCAGATCATTCGACGATGTGCCGCGGAAGTGGAAATTTAGGACATGTTGTCCTTCTGCCATCACCAGGCATGTGGTGGACATTTTTCAGGTCATAAAACCGCAGCGAAAGTCCTCTAGTGTGACTTCTATTGGCCCATGATTTTCAATGATGCATACAATCACTGTAGGGCATGCACTCGTTGCCAGACCTTAGGTAACATGAGCCATAGTGATATGATGCCCTTATAGCCGATTCTTGTATGCGAAATCTTCGACGTGTGGGGAATTGATTTTATGGGACCCTTTCCTGTTTCAGACGGCTTCAAGTACATTCTACTTGCTGTTGACTACGTGTCCAAATGGATCGAAGCCATTCCGACCCGAACCAATGATCATAAAGTGGCTATCAAATTCATTCATCAGAACATCTTCTCACGGTTCGAGATTCCGCATGCTATAATCTCTGATGGAGGGATCTATTTCACTAATGCTCAGTTCAGGTCACTGATAACCAAATACGGGGTGTCACACCGAATCTCTACTCCTTACCACCCCCAAACTAATGGTCTAGCTGAGCTATCCAATCGAGAGATCAAGAAAATCCTCCAAGTTATTGCTCGACCTAACAGCAAGGACTAGTCATCCTGACTTCCGGAAGCTTTGTGGCCTTATAGGACCTCCCACAAAACTCAATTAGGTATGTCTCCCTTCAAATTGGTGTATGGGAAGGCATGTCACCTCCCCGTAGAATTGGAGCACAAAGCCTATTGGGTAGTATGAAACTGCATCCTAGATCTTTCTAAGGTAGGAACCCACAGAAAGCTTCAAATGAGTGAGATCAATGAATTACACCACGACACGTATGAGAACTCGCGAATTTGCAAATAGCGGGTTAAGGCCTTTCATGACAAGCACATATTAAGAAAGATCTTCCACCCTAGTCAAAAAGTCCTACTCTTTGATGCCAAGCTTAAACTGTTCCCAGGAAAACTACGATCAAAATGGATCGGACCCTACCTCGTCCGACGAATCTTTGGAAATGGAGCCATTAAGATCAATCCACTTAGCCACGATTCAGAACCTTTCGTCGTGAACGGTTAGAGACTCAAACCATTCATTAAATTGACCAATACAAATTTGGCTGAGATATCCTTTACCCTCCATTCTCCCTAAGCTCATTGCGCCCAGCCGATGGTGTAAAATTCAATGCTTAACGGGAGGCAACTCGTCATTTTTGAAAAACCTAAAACCTTTCTTGACATTCCTATGCTGAATTCATATTGCACTTTTGGGTTCATCCATTAGAACAGTCGACCCGACCTCAGGTACCCATACCCGAGTTTTGAAATCGTTCGCAATAGTCACCTCGACTCGTTCGCCACCCAAAACCTATTCTAATGTATGATCTAAGCTAAACTCGAACCCACCTAATTTATAATGGGGACATTGCAAATCGTAGGCATGGGGGAGTATGAAAGTGCAAAACACCATGAAAACTCATCTCACAAGAAAAGGTTTCAACAAAAAAATCACATATCATAAAGACACCAAAAAAATGAAAAAATCTTGAAAAAGAACAAAAAATTTTGAGGGGAGAGAAAATTTTGAGGCCATACAAATCATGAGGATAAAAAAGGGAAAAGTGAAAAATGTCAAAAAAGGAGCACAAAATGAAAAGGAAAAAGAAGAGATAGTCATTAGTAAGAAATTAAGGGATTAACTAAGTTCTGGACCATATTAAGAAAAAGAAAATGAAAAAGAAAAAAAAAAAGTGCTAATGAGACACAAATGAGATTAATAGGAACGCTGATCTTAGGCCTCTTGGGCTAGACTCCTAGGCTTAAAAATTCAAGTATCTGCTAAGATCTGGATAGTCCTCAAGAGGTTGGGGAAAATGCGAAGCTTAAGTATTAAGTCTAAGGCTTAGGGAATATTCAGCCTCGTTAACTGACCTCTGGTTTGTGGGACTTGGTAACCTAAGCACCCCAATCCACACACAGTCTGGTTCAGTGCGCATAAATATCAAAATCACGCAAAAGCGTTTAACTGCTCTAAAAAAGTCGCCTAGATTAGGAGCAGCCGATCAACACAAGTTGATTTGGACAAGTTCCCGGCCCGGAGAGGCAGGAAATTCCCCTCGAAGATGCGCAATAACATATCATCTCCTCGATACTTGTCTCCTAGGATATTTACATATCCTACTGGGGGAATGTAAGCACCCTATGCTGATTCAGATGCCATGGGCGGCGTTATCACGAAATATCAATTGCCAGGGTCTAGACTTAGCTACAGAACGCCATAGGTGGGATTATCTCGAAATCTCAAAAGCCAGGGTTCTGGGAGTTGCCATGGGTGGTGCTATCATGAAGCATCGATTGCCATGGACCCTTCGAGGATTGATGATGGGGACGAGGAATCCGATACAGACAGTGTTGAGAAGCCAATCCGAAGATAGAAATAAAAAGAAAAGAGATAAAAGACTCTCCAAACAAAGAAATCCTCTATCTCTCTCTTACAAAAAATGCACTGCAAACTGAATCGAGACTAAAATATGTTACAAGCACGAGTGCTTTAACCGCGGAGTCCAACGAACCTCAGGATAGTTCTTGTGGGCCTTAAAAACCTTCGCGGCAGACTGAGGCTAGAGCTGGTCAGGTCTGGATCTTGGTTGGTACTTGAGTACCTCTAGGCCTACTTTCGGCATTCTAACCTAATTAATAAGAAAAAAGCACCCATCATAATCTCTGAACATCAAAGAACTCATGGACTAGAACAGAAGTTAAAACCTTGAAATTTTGCTAAGGGACTAGTAAAATCTAGGCATGGGGGTATGATGAGAATGCCATCATGAGCTCTAACTAGCTCATTTTGACCCAAAGAAGAGAACAGAAGCTCTTACATAACCAACTGGAGGTCCTAATTCCACGAATAACCATTCTAAGGTAAAAGCAAGAAATAAGGGGTAAAACTGTAATTTTACCATTACAGCACAACAATGGGTTTTCTCATGGGCTAAACACAGGTTAAATGGTCTTAACAAGATAAAAAGTGGGTTGGTTCAAATAGAAAAGGGTTCATGTGAATTCTAGGTTTTAAATGACTTCTTATAACCCTAAAACAGACCCACTTGATTTAACAAGGTTCTGGTCAGGATAAAATTTACCTAAACCCTTTAAAAATAATGAAAAAATATTCTATAGGGTTTAGAACCTTCAATTTGGCCCTTGGAACCTATTTTGACCTAAATTGGGATCTCAGACAAATATTTGCCTTAAATTAGGTTTTTACATAAATTTCCCAATCAAACATGGTCAAACCCAAAATTTGACTTCACCATTGAATTCCTTAGGTCCAAATTAGGTTTATACCAAAATTTGGACCTAAGGGAAATTCATCTTGACCTACTTTGCAAATAGGTACAACCCAATTGCATTTCTACCCCTATGTTTTGAAAACCTCTACAGAAACCCCCCTAGCTTTGTCTTCGTTTCTTGCAATTAGATCCCTCTGCCATTATAGTGGAGGGAATCCTACTCTGGCGATATTTCAAGGGTAAGATCTCTTTGATTTCTCATAGAATCCCTTTCAAAATTGAAAGGGAGATTCTCTGAGAAATCTCCACCGGTATGAATACAATTTGAGGCTCTATTTGGTACCCAATCTGTCATGCGAATACATGAGATATTCGGGTCTCCTTCAAGTTGCCTTCTCTGGAGATCTTGTCATGCTTGGAAGCTTGGCTTCCAAGCACAAATCCATCCTCCACGGCCTATATAAGCACACCCAAATCAACCCACATCACCTAAGCTTGATATTGGCCAGAAAATCCCTCTAATTCGTCTCTTCCTCCTCTGGCCAGTGGCTCAGCAAGCTCCGACGACCTCCCTCTCTTTCCCTCGTCGCCTAGCCACAATACCAATGGCTGGGTCCTCTTCCTCCTATTCGTCCGCATCGCACCGCACCCGTCGACACCTCTGCAGCCCCTTCATTGTCGTCGTCCTCCCCCACTAAGCGCTTCGTCTCTGGCGATGGCAATACGAGTCGGCCGCCATCCCTGCCTCCCCCTTCATCTCTTTACGCCCAGATAAGTTTCCTTTTCCCTTCTAATCCTTTTTCCTTCTTTATTTCTTGAAACACCCTTCGACGCACTCCACCACCATCACCCCTTCCAACTTTGGCCAGACCTCCGGCGAGGCATCCCCATTGCTCCGCACCTCCATCCGCCTCGCCAACCACCCCATGAGCTCCGCAACACCTCACTGATCATAAACCCTCACTCCATACACACCATCACGCACCTAAACCATTCTCCGAACACACCCACTCTCACGCACACAGGGTTCCCTAGGCACGTGCACTCCGGCTGCCCCATGCCACGTCGACCCCCGCAACACATTCACCATGTCTTGGCGAAGCCTCCTGAGCTTTCTAATGAGGCCGCGAGGCTGTTTGCGTGTTAACAGGTATAGGAGGTTCACCGCCATTGACAACAGAGAGAAGCCTGCTTGCAAGCCCCCTCCAGGTCTGCCTGCTCTAGGTTCATAGCCCCAAGTTGCACGGACTTTCCTTGCTCATAGATCCAGGCAACCAATTGGCATTGAAGGCCGAAGTATCAGCGGCAATCAAGCGTTGTTGCCTGCTGCGGATGCATGCGAAGGGAGGTGGGAAGATAGTCCCACCTCAGAAACTCTTAAAGTGCTGCAGCTGAATAAATTGCAAAATCGCATAGGGCTTATCGCCTCCTAACCACGGGGTGAGGTCCCACTCACCTTCACCCACCTCGTCCGTGACTCGACCTTCGCGGACCTGGCGTGACCCGTATACCTGACCCTACACTCCTCGCCCACCACCGCACGTCGGTGGGCCTGGTCCCGGGCTCGTACCTGATCCGATTACCTGAGAAAGCGGCTCTGGGAGAGCGAACCTAAGAGAGAAAGAGGAGAAGAGAGCGCACGCGGGTAGGGGTAGGTTTTGCTCTCACATGGAAAGGAGAAGAAGAAGAAGCGAAGGAAGAAGGTGCAGGCCAGAGAAAGCTAAGGAAGGAGAAGGCAAGGCTGAAGAGGGAGAAGCTGAGGTCAGAGAGGCTGAAGAGCTGAAAAAGAAAGAGAAGGAAGGACTGAAGGCAAAAGAAAGGTAGGAGCTGCCAGAGAAAGAAAGAAAGGGGAGGAAGGAGAAGAAGCTGAAGGCAAAGAAAGGCTAAGGCACAGGCACGAGAATAGAAGAAAAGAAAGAAAGAAGGAAGAAAGAAACCACAAGAGAAGAGTAGGGACAAAGATCAGAGAAGAGAAAAAGAGAAGAAATAAAAGTACTGTAGCACATCACTTTTAAGACGTCTGAATTTATAATTAGACGTCTAATTTTTAGTAAGTCCTCATTATATTTCTCGCTACATTTATTCCTATTATCCATATACTCATGCTTTATATTTTTCATTAGATTTTTTATTAATATTATGTGTTCAATTTGCATTCATTGAGCTTAGTGCATAAATTCCATTTGCTCCCTGTGTTCGACCTCAGGCTTAAACTTCGAGTAATAAAATCTATTTGTTTTCAAAGTGATTTCAATTATACTACAACGCTTTACATTAAAACCCGATTTTGCCTTGTTAACAACTAGTCTTTCTGTGATTTATATCAAAATGTTCTTTATTTTCTTTTCAAAAAGAAGGTTCTTTATTTAATGCCTTATCTCTTTTGTTGGGCATAGCCTACTTCTCGCTCTATCTAACATCTAAACTTCTCCATACTCTCTACATTCAACTAAATTCATTTAAAATAGGACTTATTTTGTTATGACCCGTTCTGTCTTGAGCCTTTTATGATGTCTAGACTGTCGGTCAGAATCTGGTGAAACGTTTGGACAGCTTTCCAGACGTCTGGAAATTAAATTTTTTTGTGTAAAGTCTTCGCATTTGCACGTGAGCGGCGTGCAACCAGTACACTCATTTTTCTTCCCTTCTTCTCTCTCTCTCCTCCCTCAGTGAACCCTAACCCTCACCCTTATAAAATCCCCCTTCCTCTCTCGTTCTCCCCACTCCAGCTGCTTCTCTTCCTCTTAACCCTGGTGCAAGAGCTAGCGTTAGCGAGAGAGCGCGAGAGCGGCGACGAGGAGGAGCGGCATGAGGAGAGGAGTTGTGCTCGCGAGCTCATGTGGGAGCTCACCGGAGGGTGCACCGCCGGAGCGGTGCGTACGGGAGGAGTGTGTCGGGGAAGTCATCCCCGACACTGTTGCAGCCTAAGCTGCAGGAGGGGGGGTAAGGCACGGCCAAGCGTGGCGTGAGAGAGCAGGAGCAGGTTCTGGGTTTTCCCCAAAATCAGACGTCTGGAGCGACGTCCAGACAATGGAGCAGACGTCTAGAGGTGGTTCCAGACGTCTGAGGAGAGAGCTTCGCGAAGGTACGTCCTCTTTGTGGATACGGCCATGCAGGCTGCTCCGCAGGTACCCTTTTGCGTGCCTATTTTGAGGAGATTTGGTGGCTATGTGCAGGATTTGCTTCAGGAAGGCGTGAGACACGCCTCCCTCGCATTTCAGACATCTGGGGAGCTTACCAGACGACTGGAAGCACTTCCAGACATTTGGAGAGGTGGTCGGACATCTGGAGCTAGGTCCAGACGGTCCAGAAGAGTTCCTGGACGTCTGAGGTTGACACAGAGCTTGAGGTACGTTACTGGACACTTTTAAGACATCTAAAAGTTGTTCCAGACGTCTGATTTGAGTCTGTAAACCTGTTTTTGACCCGTTTAGGGTCCGTTTGAGGTCTGTTTTACGCAAACAAGATACCGGTGTTTTCCTTGCGAGTTCCTCTACTTGTTAGAAGGCTTTCTATACCGTTCTAATGGTTCCATTGTGACTATTCCTTGTTATAGGACTTCATTCCGTTGCGGGTTCAGGGCTTGCTGAGGCACGTGAGCTTGTCGTTTGAGCCCCCAATACTCCTGGGTTGACTGGTAGAGTGGCTTCTCCTAATTTAAATGCAAAATTGAATGGATGCGTGGAATGAATGACTAGAAACTAGGATATGGCATGAATCCTAGGAAGAAAAACAAATGAAATATCTATATGCGTGTTTGAGTTGCAGTCTTATATGAGTAGATAGAAAACAACTGCTTGTTAATGACCAGAGCTACCTGTGAAATATGAATTAACTGTGCTAGTGACCAGTTGCATGTAACCTTACCTGTTGTATACGTTAAATGCTAGAAATACGAGTTGCATGTTTATAACCTGAGAATGGGAATGTGAATGATAGAAGTACGAGCTGCATGTGTATAACCTGAGAACAGAAAAGTGAATGATGAAACCTGGTATGGAATGGCATGAGAAATATGAGCATGAACCTACAGGGAATTAGGAGTAGAACTCCTGGAACAAATGGAATGGATCTGGAAATGTGAGTAGGGAAGTGCGGTGGCCCTTGAGTACGGAGTACTAAGGAGAGCGACTGTCCCCTGTTTAGTGTAGAGCAGAGGTAGCCTCCCTTGGGTTGGGACCCGAGGTTAGGATTGGTCACTCTGCACCGACTTCTTGGCCCTCGAGTACACTGTACCGGGGAGAGCTACTAGTGTAGGGAGAGAGCTAGCCACCCCACGGGGCCCGGGGTTCAGCTAGCCACCCTACACTGACTTGTTAAGCCCACTGGGCAAACTAGGGTAGTCAAGCGAGGGTGCGTAGACTGTGGAGGGGCGAGACCCCTTTTTAGTTCTTAGGGGCTAGACCCCTGTTACTGAGAGGGCTAGGCCCTATACTGTTTCCTGCTGTACTTTGGGTGCACCTGTTAGCGGAAACAACTGACCGCGTGCCAGTGCAGGGTAGCTACCCGTGCGCTTATCGCGCGTGCCGTAGTCACCGTTACGTCTGTCCATGAGCTTGGGGTGGTTGACTGGGTGTAGGATCACAACGGGGGACTCCCCCGGCCATGAGAGCACCACGTGTGCCTTCTACTCTTCGGAAAAGACTGCAATCAAGATCATTCCCACGGGGAACATTCGAGATCAAGAAAGAGATTTGGAAATATATAAACTAATGGGTGAAAAGGAATAAATTGTAAATTAAAGAAATTGGCATAGCTAGTTACCTGTTAGCTTTACTGCTTTAATTAGTTGGTTGCCACTCTATTCAGCGTTCGCTGACTTTGTGTACTCATAAGCCTTTTTAGGTCCAGGTGTCAAGCAGCCCGAGTCTACGACTACAGAAGGTGCTGGGCCCAGTAGAGCCCCGCAGCAGTAGCTTCTTTTGTTGTACTTCTTTTGTAGTAGTGAGTTCAGATTCCTGTACCTTATGTTCTGTACCTTTACTTTTCTGTAGCTTTATGTTCCTGTACTTTGTTACTGTTCTGTTGTTGTGGTGGTGATATGTACTGTAGCAGTTTTTACTTTCTTTACTGTTGTACTCTTTTAATGTTAGTTGCTTAGTATAGTGAATGTGGTTTACTTTCTTGCTTCTTGGTTATTTCTCGTTGGACGACTGGGTCTTGGGATCAGTCGAGTCGGGCCGATCTCGAGTCCTGTAGGGATTTGAGAACCGGGTCGTAACATGTTTGAAATCTTGCTGGTTCTTATTTTGATCTCTTAGAATTAGAGGCAATGATTCAGAAAAGTTCAAAATTTATACGGAACGTATTTAAACTTAAAAAAGGTTGTTAAAGCAACTGATAATTAGCATTATTTTAAACAAACATCAGATTTGTTCTTTCCAAAAGAAAAATCATTAGAATTTGTTTAGATTCCAAGAAAAGAGGATTCCTAATTTAGATTTCGAATGGAGTGATCCAAATCCTTCCATACGCATCCACATTTTGTTGTAGAGGCTCTAATTAATTTTCATAGTTGACCCATTTATGAGTCAAGCTTCTACATGGTGATTCAGATGCAGACATCAGATAAATGGTTATGTTTGATAGACCAAGATTCTATAATTGGAATTGCAAACTATCTTACTCGAAGCTAGAAGATTTGGGATAAAAGTCCAAACAACTAATAGCATAATGTCACATTTATGTGAGTGAGATTAACTAAACCCATTAGGATTGGTTTGTCTCAGGCTTGTAAAAGCCTATGACATTAGGTTCAATAAAATTTTTAAATTATCTAATCTTAATTGGCACCCAATTCAATTCTTTGCTTACATTCAGACCATGAAGCAAACTATGTGCCAACTATATATAGTCTATATCTTGATGAATTTAGGGATAAAAATGGTGGTATGGCATATTATTGAAATAATTCAAAATGATATAATGCATTTCACATATTGGAAGCACATTTTATATTGACAATTTTTAAACATAGACAAAAAGATGTGCTTTTTCTCTATATGCTTTCTTTTCTTTTCTTTTCTTTTCTTTTTTCTCTCTTTTTCTTTCCCAGCAACTATTAATTGCCGCTCCATTTTATTTGTCTTCAAACAGAATGCTTTGACGGACCCACATGGCCATGCTCCTTCAATCACAGAGTATTGCAAACCTCTTGCTAAGGATGTAAGCAGCACAATTTTGTGCTCTTTCTGCTCTATGCAATTCATAAGATATCCATGTTCAATTAATGAATATGGGATTACTGAAACCCTGGTTGTGATATTTGTTTTGATGCGTTGAGAATTGTCGTATTTAGGAAAGTAATGCGTCGTAATATAGTAACGAAAATCGATACAACATTTAAATTTATAAATGCTCGAAAATAAAATATGAATCCGAGGTCGTTCGTAGGAAGTAAATATGGAATCCAATTACTAGTCGAAATATAAGGAATAAATGAGAAAAATAATTAATCACAACAAGATATTCAATGAATCATCTACTCAAAAATATATTCAATAATAGTAATAGTATCTCAAAAGAAAATTGGAAAAAAAGAAGATTAAAACCCAAAAAATGGTGATTTGAATCACCAAGTTATTCCCACAATCAAGCACATATCTCAATGTATCAAATCAAATCAATTTCGCTACAGTAATTTTGAACCACTTATTCTCAATATCCATGTTAGATCCTTCTCAAATATGTCCATAGTACCAGAGCTATTGACAGCACCCAGAGCCAAGGGCGCCAAGCATAAGCCTCAGCCAACTCAAAAGTACGCCTCTCGAAATGCCTAAGTATAGAGGCACGAATCTCGAGGCACATGTGCATGCATCCCAATGCAAAGCCACCCCTCACCCTCCTTGGATTTTCCTCTAAATGGGTCGCTAATCAAGCAAACGGATCTACGTCGGGTCCAGGCTCACTGGTTGTGGGTGGTGAGTGATGTGCAACATCTAATTGGCCTAAAATGCCTATTTATGCATGTTCTTAGGTCTATGGAAGCATCATGCATTATAAATATTGCATAACATACATTATCATGCATTTATGTTAATTGTATAAATTATAGGTTAATTTTCCCTTTTTTTGGTCAGGAGATGTAAATACATCTATTTAGGTTAAAATGCCTATTCATGCATGTTCCTAGGCTTAAATTTGTATTTCATGTTATAAATATTGCATAGCATGCATCATTCTGCATTTAGAGTAATTGTATATATTTTGGGTTAATTTGATCCCTTTTTTGGTCAAGAGAGAAGAAGACTTATTTTAGGGCCTTGGATGGACAATCAGACCGTACGAATTTGATCAGGATGATGATTGGAGCCTAACGCCTCCGAAATGTCTAGATCGGAGTTTCGTAGCATCATACGAAGTCCGAGGAAGATCAATGGCCAGGGGTGCAATGCGACATCCATATGGTTTCGGATGGAAAATCTGATCGTACGGATGGATCCAAAGCGATGATCGTAGTCTGACAACGTGGGAATCATCTCGATCTGAGCACTGTGGCACCCTCTGCAACAAAATGAAGATAGATGGTTCAGATGGTGCCACGTGGCACCATTTGAACCGCCCCTAGGCATTCGCAAAACTCCCTCTTCCGCCGAGCGAGCGATATCTGAAGACGTCGGTTTTGTATTTGTTATAACATTGTAGTAAAGCCGGTTGTTACCAACGTTTCATAAAAATTTTTTACTCGGAAAAATGAAAGAGTTCCCGAGGTCGAACTCAGGGAGCAAGTTGTATTCTAGAGATATACAAGTTCTATTACAAAAATAAAGAGAGAGAGAGAGAGAGATGAAAATTTGGCTTCTTCTTCTTCTCTTCTGCTTTCTTCAGATCTTCCCCTCGTGCTCTTCTTCTTCTGTCTTCTGTTCTTCCTTGTTTTCTTTCTTTCTTTTTCTTCAGATCTTCTTCTTCTTTTCTTGCTTCTTGCTTCTCTTCATTTCTTCTTCTTCTTTGTCTTCACCTGTCTTCAGTTTCCAATCAGACGACTTAACCCACGGATGCTACAGTGCCGCTTCAGTTCTTCTTCCGCAGTCCTTCACCTGTGCCTGCACGCTCAAGAGTCCAGCATCAGAGGGCAAAAACCTACTCTACCCCCCTCCCCCGCGTTTCTCTTTCTCTCTGAAATCACTCTTCGGAAGCTCTCCCAGAGCGCTACCGGGTAATCGGGTTCGGGTCAGGCCCGGGTCCAGACCCACCGGCGTGCGTGGTGGGCGAGGAGTGCAGGTCAGTCTAATCGGGTCGGGCCAGGTCCGCGGAGCGTGGTCACGGACGAGGCCGGGTCGGGTCGGGTCGGGTGAGAGGGACCTCACCCCGTGGTCAGGAGGCAGACAGCATAAGGCACTTTTTGCCTTTATGCGTCCGCGCGCCTCCGAGAGGTTCCGAGGTGGGACTAAATGTCCCACCCCAATTGAGCGCGCGTCGCGGATGGAGCAGTGGGCGATCGTGGCTTCCCGCGCGGCCTTCGCCCCGTCTGTGAACCAGGGACGTTTCGCGGAGAGTCCCTGCGCAACCTGGAAGTCAATCCTGGGCGAAGGCGTGCCCGCACCTGCAGGTGAAGCAGCTCTGCCTGCGCAGTAATGGCGACGGCGGGCGAGTCACCTGGTCACAGAAGAACGGCCTCTCGGCCAAATCAGACAGGCGGGGGACCTTCGCCGTGGCACGGCGAAGGTGGTCAGGGGGTCTGCAGGGGGCGAGATGGAGCTAACAGGTCGTCCTAGGTCAAACTGTGAGCGAGGAAGTGGGTGTGTTCGGTGGATCTGCAGAGGGTGTTTGGTGGGAAGTGGAGGGGCGGAAGAGGATCAGGGTGAGGAGGCGGAGGTTCTGCGGTGGTCGGCGAGCCGTGTGGGTCGCTGAGGTGATGGGAGCGGCTCGCCGGAGGGTGGTCGGAGACGGAGAGGATGAGGGTGAACAGGAGCGGTCGAGGGTTTAATTGACTAAATTGAAAGCGGGGAAAGAAAGAGGAGAAGAAGGGGAGTAGTTCTAACTTAACTGCAGGGACGAAGGGGGAGGAACAGGGCGACAGTCGTATCGACTGTCGCCGGAGAAGACGATGCTCAGGGAGAGGGGGGGCGGCGAGCAGAGAGTCGGAGAGGCGCCAGCTGGGTGCGGCGTGGCGCGGGAAAAGCAGGGGAGGAGGTCTCTGCTGCTGGTATTGCGGCAGAGCGAAGAGGTGGAGGGGGAGGAAGCCGCCGGAGCTGGTGAGCGTCTGCCGGAGGAAGAAGAGAAGAAAGCTGGGGGTTTTCTCCGTCAGATCCAGGCTGCCCTCGTCGGTGGAGCGGCGGGGGGTATTTATAGGGATGAAGCAGGGAGGAAGGCGGAGGGAGACGACGTGTCTCCCTCGCCGGAGAATGGTCGGAATACGAACCCATACCGTCCGTGCGTTCGCACGGCCGGTATGGTGGGCTACAATGACCAGGGGGGTGCTCCTGCGACGGCTGACGACGCAGGGCACCCCCGGTATACATGCCAGGTCCTCCACCTCACCCTGCGCGGCGCCATGCTCCGCGCAAGGTCGCCGGAGCATGGTGCTGGCAGGGTTTTGCAGGAGGGACCTGATTGCAAAGAACGAAGGAGAGTTAGGGGCCAAAATGCGAGGGTTCAAAAGTTGAGGGCCAAAGAGTAAATATATGAGGACCAAAGTGTAAAGTCGGTCAAGGAGGTTTCTTCTTAGGCTCAAGTTTTTATACATGACTAATTAGAACCTAAGGAATCTGATGGTAAATTTCATTTTCATATTAAACCTTGTTTGACCGGTCAATTTGCGTAAAGACCCAAATTAAGTTATTAATTGGGCATGGTTCTCAATGTAGGTCAAAATGGGTTCTAAAGGCCAAATTGAAGGTTCTAAACCCTAGAGATTATTTTTCTATGAATTTTAGAGGGTTTATTCTATTTTTACTTTGCCCCGAACCTTGTGAATTGAAGCGGGTTGTTTTAGGGTTACAGGTTATCATTTGGTTCCTTGGAAGTGCTGTAGCCCTTGCTAGATCATCTCATCCCACTTTTATTCTTATTAAGCTGTTTTGACCTGTGTTTGGGCCCTGAATTACCCTGTATGCAGATTGTACTGGTAAAATTGCACTTTTACCCCTTGTGACTAGTTTTCTTCTCAAACTCAGAATTCTCTGAGTTAAGCCTTTCCTTGAGATATGTAGGAGCTTTTATCCTTTGTATTGGGTCAAAATGAGCTAGTTATGACTCATGATGAGGTTCTCATCATACCCCCATGCCTAACTTTTGCTAGTCCCTTAGCAAAAACTTAAGGTTTCAACCCTTGTTCTAGACCATGAAGTTTTTAATGGTTTTAGATAAGTGCCTTTTTTATTTGAGCATAGATTAGGTTAGAATGCTGACCATAGGCCTAAAAGATACTCTAGTACCAATCAAGATCCAAATCTGTCTAGCCTTAGCCTCAGTCTTTTAGCAAAGGTTTTTAAGGCCCGCAAGAACTAACCTAAGGTTTATTGGACTTCGTGGTTAAAGCACCCGTGCTTGAAATGATTTTAGCCCTGGCCCAGTTCGCAGTGCGTTTTGTAAGAGAGAGATAGAAAGTTTTTTTCTGTTTGGAGAGTTTTCTCTCTCTTTTTCTTTTTAGTTCTAGCCTAGGATTGGCTTTTCAACACGGTCTGTATCAGATTCCTTGCTCCCATCATCAATCCTCAAGGGTTCCTGGCGATCGATGCTTCGAGATAGCACCGCCCATGGCAACCCCCGGAACCCTGGCTATTGAGATTTCGAGATAATCCCATCCATGGTATTCCGTGGCCGAATCCAGACCCGGGCAATTGACACTTCGAGATAATGCCATCCATGGAATCTGAACCAGCAGAGTGCTTACATGCCCCCCGTAGGATATGTAAATATCCTAAGAGACAAGCACCGAGGAGATGATATTTTGTTACGCATCTTCGAGGGGATTTCCCGCCTCTCCGCGCTGGGAACTCGTCCAAATCAACTTGTGTTGATCGGCCATTCCTATTCTAGGTGTTCTTTTCAGATTTTTGCGACGCTTCTGCGTGATTCTGATTTTTACGCTTACTGAACCAGGCTGTGTGTGAGATTAGGGTGCTTAGGTTACTGAGTCCCGTAAACCAAAAATTAGTTAACGAGGCCGAATACTTCCTAAGCCTTAGACCTAATACTTCAGCTTTTCATTTTCCTCAACCTCTTGAGGAGTGTCCAGATCTTAATGAGTACTAAGAGTCTATTCAAGAATGCCTAAGGTTTGCATTCTTACTAATCTTATTGTGCACTTTTCAGTTATTTTCTTGAATGAGGTCTAGAACTTAGGTTAATTCCTTAGTTTCTTACTAATGACTATCACTCTTTTTTTTCTCATAATTTTGTGCTCCTTTTTCATTTTGTTTCTTTTCTCCTTCACAAAATTTTCCTTCTCCTCTTCTCCTCTTATTCTTTTTCGAAGAATTTTTTTTTTTTTTTTTTTTTTTTTGGCATATGTGAATTTTTTGTTTGAAACCTTTTCTTACACGTTTTTGCACTTTCCTACCCCCCCATGCCTAAGATTTGCAATGTCCTCATTGTAACCTAGGGGGTCTTAGTTCATTCCTTAAGACAGAAATGGGTCGGGTTGAATGGGTCGGGTTGAATTTTTGCAGACGATTTCAAATCCCAGATGCAAACATCTGAGTTGGGGTCGGCTGTCTACAAGGGTGAACTTCGAGTGCTGAAAGGTGTCAGAACAAGTTTCAGGTTTTCAAAGAGAATGACGGGCTGCCTCCCGTTAAGCGCTGAGTTTTACGCCATCGGCTGGGCGCAATAAGCTCAAGGGGAAAGGAGGATATAAGATGCCTCAGCCAAATCAGTAGAAGTTACATCAATGAACGGCTTGAGTCTTTGACCATTCACGATGAAAGGTTCAGAATCGTGGCTGAGTGGACTGATTTCGATTGCTCCATTTCCAAAAACCTGTCGGACCAAATATGGTCCGACCCACTTAGATCTCAGTTTTCCTGGGAAGAGTTTGAGTCGGGCATCAAAGAGTAGGACCTTTTGACCAGGATGAAAGATCTTTCTTGAGATGTGTTTGTCGTGGAAGGCTTTAACCCGCTCCTTGTAGATTTGCGAGTTCTCGTACGCGTCTATGCGCAATTCATCGATCTCGCTGATTTGGAGTTTTCTGTGGGTCCCAGCCTTAGAAAGATCCAGATTACAGTTCCGTACTGCCCAATAGGCTTTATGCTCCAGTTCGACGGGAAGGTGGCATGCCTTTCCGTACACCAATCTAAAGGGAGACATGCCCAATTGGGTCTTGTGGGCGGTCCTATAGGCCCACAATGCTTCCGGAAGTCGGGACGACCAGTCCTTCCTGTCAGGTCGAACAGTGACCTGTAGGATTTTCTTGATCTCCCGATTCGACAGCTCAGCTAGGCCATTAGTTTGGGGGTGGTAAGGAGTAGAGATTCGGTGAGACACCCCGTATTTGGTCATCAGTGACCTAAACTGAGCATTTGTGAAATGGGTCCCCCCATCAGAGATTATTGCACGAGGAATCCCGAACCTTGAGAAAATGTGTTGATGAATGAATTTGAGAACGATTTTGTGATCACAGGTTCGGGTCGGTATGGCTTCGATCCATTTGGACACGTAGTCCACAGCCAACAGAATGTATTCGAAACCATCCGAAACAGGAAAGGGGCCCATAAAATCAATCCCCCAAACATCAAAGATTTCGCATACTAGAATCGGTTGCATAGGCATCATGTCGCGATGGCTCATGTTGCCCAAAGTCTGGCAACGACTGCATGCCTTGCAATGACTGTATGCGTCTTTGAACAGTGTGGGCCAGTAAAAGCCGCACTGGAGGACTTTTGATGCGGTTTTATGCCCGGCAAAATGGCCACCGCATGCCTGGTCATGGCAGAAAGAGAGGATATTGTTGACTTCCCCTTCCGGGACACATCTCCGGATGATCTGATCGGCACCTATGCGGAAGAGGTACGGGTCCTCCCAAATGTAATACTTGGCATCGGAGCGTAATTTGTCTTTCTTGGCCTTCGGCCAATCGGACGGGGTCTGATGAGATGCCAAGTAATTTACAATATTAGCAAACCATGGAAGGCTAGTACCAATAGTCAGCAGGTGCTCATCGGGAAAATGCTCAGTGATGGGTCCGGAAGGGTCTATCATTTCAGAAGGAAGACGGGACAAGTGATCAGCTACCACGTTTTGTTTTCCCGCTTTATCGCGAATCTCGAGGTCAAATTCTTGCAACAGCAAGATCCATCGGATCAATCGAGGTTTCGCGTCCTTCTTTGCAAGGAGATGCCTCACAGCCGTGTGATCTGAGTATATGATGACATGGGAACCCAGAAGGTACGATCTGAACTTCTCTAGGGCAAATACTACAGCTAGCAGCTCTTTCTCAGTAACTGTATAGTTACGCTGAGCCTCATCGAGTGTTTTGCTGGCGTAGTAAATGACCACAGGTTTCTTGTCATTTTTCTGCCCCAAAACCGCTCCTACAGCGAAGTCGGATGCATCACACATGATCTCAAAGGGTTGAGACCAATCAGGGGACTGTAGGATCGGGGCTTGGGTGACTCGGTCACGCAGGATTTCAAATGCTTGAGTGCATTCCTTGGAGATTTTGAAGGGAACATCCTTGGAGAGAAGAGTGGTCAGGGGGCGTGCGATTTTTGAAAAATCAGGGATAAATCGTCGATAAAAACCGACATGCCCTAAAAAGGATCGGATGTCCCTGATCGAGCTAGGCATAGGAAGGTGAGAAATCAGATTAACCTTAGCTCGATCCACTTGGATACCTTTCTCTGAAATTGAGTGTCCCAGGACAATTCCCTCAGGCACCATGAAATGGCTCTTCTCCCAAGAAAGAACCAAATTCACGTCGATGCACCGCCTGAGTATCTGGACCAAGTGTTGGAGGCAATCGTCGAATGATGCTCCGAAAACTGAAAAGTCATCCATGAAGACTTCCAGATAATCACCTACCATATCTGAGAATATGGCAAGCATGCATCGCTGAAAAGTAGCGGGTGCATTGCAAAGACCGAAAGGCATCCTTCGGAAAGCGTAGGTTCCGAAGGGGCAGGTGAATGTGGTCTTTTCTTGGTCCTCAGGATGGATTGCCACCTGGTTATAACCGGAGTACCCGTCAAGAAAGCAGAAGAACCTATTTCCCGCTAGTTTTTCGAGAATTTGATCAATGAAGGGTAGTGGGAAATGATCCTTCTTCGTGGAGGAATTGAGTCGACGGTAATCTATACAGACTCTCCACGAGTTGGCTAATCGGGTAGGAATGATTTCTCCGGTCTCAGTCGTTATAGTGGTGAGTCCTGCCTTCTTAGGCACGACCTGAATTGGGCTCACCCAACGACTATCGGAGATCGGGTAGATGATCCCGGCATCTAACCACTTGATGATCTCCTTTTTCACGACCTCCTGCAGATTGGGGTTTAAGCGTCTCTGCATTTCAGGAGAAGGTCGTGTGCCCTCTTCTGAATAGATATGATGAGTACAATAAGAGGGACTTATTCCAGTCAAATCATCGAGAGTCCATCCGATGGCTCTTCGATGTTGCTGGAGGACAACAATCAGACTGGTTTCCTGTTCAGGACTGAGGTTGGAATTGATGATCACAGGAAGGGTCTGATTAGAACCCAAAAAGATGTATTTCAGATGAGCAGGAAGGGGTTTCAGTTCGAGGATGGGGTTTTCAGCAGCAGCGGGTGGTTCAGTATAGATGTGAGGTTCAAGGGTGGGAGTTACTGGGTTGTTCACATCCGGATTGGACTCCTCTGTTTGCGGGTCAAGATCCTTCTGTGGTTGATGGGGCATACTCAAGTCATTCTGGAGGTGTGATTCATCAACCAAAGTCTTGATGTCACAAATTTGCTCGATGACGCCGCAATTAATTCCTTGTTGGGCCTTAAATATATCAATTTTCAGTGTTTGATCTCCAAACTTAAGCTCTATTTGGCCCTCCTCACAGCTGATGTTGGCTCTAGCAGTAGCCAAGAAAGGTCTTCCTAGAATGATTGGTGTATCCCTAGGGTTCTCAGGTGCATCCATGTCTAAGACTATAAAGTCCACTGGAAAATAGAAATCCCGCACTCTCACGATAACATCCTCGAGAATCCCTTTTGGTGACTTTATAGATCGATCTGCTAATTGTAATGTCACCTCGGTTGGTTTCAGCTCAGATTCTTCCAGATGGTCAAGTAAGGATGTGGGTATCAGATTTATAGATGCACCTAAGTCTAACAATGCTCTATCAAATTGGGTACCACCTATCTTACAGGAGATCAGGGGAGTTCCAGGATCTTTTGCCTTGGGTGGGAGTCTACTAAGGATTACAGAGCTGGCTTGCTCTGACAGAACAATTGGGCTCCCTCCCTTGGTTCGCGGCTTACGCTGGGGTGTACATATATTCTTTAGAAATCGTGCGTAAGCTGGTACGTGGCGGATTGCATCCATCAAGGGGATGTTTATGTGGACCTGCTCAAAGAGCTTGACCAGGTCCTCCTCAGGGGCCACGGGTTTGGTGGTCTTCTTTCCCTTGGTCAGGGCCTCGGGAAACGGGATCTTGGTTGGTTCCTCTAGGATAGGTCCAGGTTGTGGGTCTGGAACAATGGTACCTTGGATAACTATCCTAGGGTCATGATTATCAGGCTGGGAGTGGTTTGGATAATGCGGGTCCTGAGTTGTCTTACCACTACGTGTTGTTACAGAATTTAATCCGGCCTGATTTTGGTTTGGGTTTGGTAGGAGGGGTGGTTGCTGCTGAAATCCCGCACACGAAGTTGAGGCATCCATCTCGTCTGGAGATGGAGCAGTGGGGGCCTGATAAATCCATTGAGCGTGGCCTAAATTTGGATTCATAACGCGCTTCTGGGTTGGCACGTTATTTGGGTTAGGAAGGGGTTGGGAAGGGAGTGTGCCTGGCTGGCGAGAATTTGCCAACTGGGCCAGTTGAGTTTTAACTTCAGTAAGCTCGTCCTTGTGCTGTTTTTGAATGGCCGCATTCGATTTTTGAATGTCAGCCAGAGTCTGAAGGATTAAGGACATTTGATCTTGATTTGGCCCTGATGGATAAGTAGGGTTGGGCCGAGGCTGAGGCGGCTGGTAGTGATGAGAGGGCTGTGGGCGGGACTGAAAAGGTGGTCTTTGGGTTTGGGGATTTCCCGCCCACTGAAAATTGGGATGGTTTCGCCATCCAGGGTTGTAAGTGTTGGAGAATGGGTCGTTCTGGATGGCGTTGAGGTCCTCGCAGGTCTGAGGAACCTCCTGAGAATCAGGGAAAGGAGGAATGGAGTTCCCCCGGCTGGTGAAGAAAGGATCGGATGATCTTCCAGTCCAAGAATCAGATGGGGATGGATATGGATCCATCCCAGGGGAGGATCGGTGGAGGATGTTTTGCACAGTCTCCTGTGTGGAAGGAGGTTGTGCAAAGGAGTTACGCGCAGATGTGGCTCGCTGCAAGTGCTGAGTCAGCTCATCCACCTTCTTTTCAATAATTGAGACCTTGTCCAATCGACTGGCCATTAACTCCAGGTCGACTGATGCGGACAGGTCCTGCGTCTCATGTGCTCCCTTAAGATTCGTCGCTGCGCGGGTATTCGTCCTGTCGAATAATCCCATGGAGTCATTGTTGATGGAGTTCTCGCACATGTTTTCGAGAATCTCCCATACGGTGTCTTCATGTTGACCCATGATGTTTCCTCCGCAGGTTGCATTGACGAAAAGGCGGATGTCCTCACGGAGTCCCTGGTAAAAAGATTGGACTTGTTCCCATTTAGGAACTCCGTGATGGGGGCACTTCCTCATGAGATCCTGAAAACGATCCCATGCCTCATGGAGAGGTTCTCCTGATTGTTGAGTGAAGTGTGTAATCTGATGGCGCAAGGCGTTGGTCCGACCAACGGGAAAGAACTTTTTCAAAAACTCGGATTGAAGTTCTTCCCAAGTGTTGATCGGCCGGGTCTGTGTTTGATACCAATGGGCGGCCTTGTCCATAAGAGAAAAGGAGAACATCTTCATGAGAAGAATATCCCGATTTTGCGCATCTGATCCAAAAGTGTGGGCCAGATGCTTTAGCTGTTTGATGTGCTGGAAGGGATCTTCAGAATTAAGCCCATGGAATTTAGGTATAGCGTGAATCATGTTGGGCTTTAGTTCGGAATCAGGTCCTCCAATCGGGATTCTAACTTGAGGCTCAATGGCCACCGCAGCAGGATTGTAGTGGTCCCGCATCATAGGACGCTGTGGTGGGTGCACGAAGTTTTGGAAGAGGTCATTGAGTCGCTGGAGCTGGTGTTCCAGATTATTTTCTTCCTCAACTGGCTGAGCCATGATGGGGGAAGAAGAACTTGGTTCTGAATCAGAAGAGAGAATAATGTGAGGGTGTTGCTGCACAAATACGGGCGTCGAGGCTTGGCCTTGACGAGAGCGAATTTCTAATGGAGGTCTTAAGGGTGGTCTTAGAGACCTCCTTCCGTACATGCACAGTTGGGAGAGGTAAGTTTAGAAGGTGCTGGACCCAATCAAGACACCCAAAAATGTGTTGGGTGACTATAGAGGTGCGGGGCAGATGGACCCCTTGATCAGAAAGATCGTCCACCTGAGAATTACCTGGGCAGCCAGAGAGGGAGAGTCCCGCGAAGACCCCTACACGGTAGAGCGTCCTCACGGGTTACAGGGTTTCCCCCACCCGACCTCTCTTGTCACTGCGGTTCCAGGTAGACCAGAATGGGGATCTTGACCTCTTAAGTCTACCAATTTTAAGATCAGGGTGCTTAAGGTTTCACTTGAACTTTAGTCTTTTTAAGTGCAAAGAGTGACCTAATTTAAGGTTGGTTAAACCAAAGGGGTCAACTTTACCTCTTGTTTTCTTTGAGAGCTTTTTGGGTCCTATCTTTTAGGGTTCAAGTGTTTAGAGAGAGCCAATTGTTTAGGATTTTTCTTGTTAATTATTTTCAATCAATGGCTTGGGCACACCTCTTTTGGATTTCCTCAATTCTTGATTAAGGGGTGTGTCTCTACTGAAATCCTAATGTTTGACCTTATGTTGGCTCTACTTGGTCCATTTAACTCTTTGTTGGGCAATTAGGGCTCAAGCAAGAATGTGTTAGCCCTTAAATACCCTTAATAGTGTGCAGGAGTGATGAGTTGAAAACATGCAACTTTTTATGGTTACTAAGTATGGAAGACAGGTTAGCCCTATATTGCTTGTTCTTTTCTTTTCTTCCTCTTTAGAGTGTAGGGGTTAATAGTGAGAGAAAAGATTTTACCTGTCTTCGGTGTGGTTGTGTGGTTGCTTGTCTTCTTGAGTTCCTGTAGTTGCACAAAAGAGAGGAGATTATCAGAACTTAGAAGAAACAGGAATGTTTACCTCTAGAATAGCCGTTGCTCCCCGGCAGCGGCGCCAAAAATGAAGACGTCGGTTTTGTATTTGTTATAACATTGTAGTAAAGCCGGTTGTTACCAACGTTTCATAAAAATTTTTTACTCGGAAAAATGAAAGAGTTCCCGAGGTCGAACTCAGGGAGCAAGTTGTATTCTAGAGATATACAAGTTCTATTACAAAAATAAAGAGAGAGAGAGAGAGAGATGAAAATTTGGCTTCTTCTTCTTCTCTTCTGCTTTCTTCAGATCTTCCCCTCGTGCTCTTCTTCTTCTGTCTTCTGTTCTTCCTTGTTTTCTTTCTTTCTTTTTCTTCAGATCTTCTTCTTCTTTTCTTGCTTCTTGCTTCTCTTCATTTCTTCTTCTTCTTTGTCTTCACCTGTCTTCAGTTTCCAATCAGACGACTTAACCCACGGATGCTACAGTGCCGCTTCAGTTCTTCTTCCGCAGTCCTTCACCTGTGCCTGCACGCTCAAGAGTCCAGCATCAGAGGGCAAAAACCTACTCTACCCCCCTCCCCCGCGTTTCTCTTTCTCTCTGAAATCACTCTTCGGAAGCTCTCCCAGAGCGCTACCGGGTAATCGGGTTCGGGTCAGGCCCGGGTCCAGACCCACCGGCGTGCGTGGTGGGCGAGGAGTGCAGGTCAGTCTAATCGGGTCGGGCCAGGTCCGCGGAGCGTGGTCACGGACGAGGCCGGGTCGGGTCGGGTCGGGTGAGAGGGACCTCACCCCGTGGTCAGGAGGCAGACAGCATAAGGCACTTTTTGCCTTTATGCGTCCGCGCGCCTCCGAGAGGTTCCGAGGTGGGACTAAATGTCCCACCCCAATTGAGCGCGCGTCGCGGATGGAGCAGTGGGCGATCGTGGCTTCCCGCGCGGCCTTCGCCCCGTCTGTGAACCAGGGACGTTTCGCGGAGAGTCCCTGCGCAACCTGGAAGTCAATCCTGGGCGAAGGCGTGCCCGCACCTGCAGGTGAAGCAGCTCTGCCTGCGCAGTAATGGCGACGGCGGGCGAGTCACCTGGTCACAGAAGAACGGCCTCTCGGCCAAATCAGACAGGCGGGGGACCTTCGCCGTGGCACGGCGAAGGTGGTCAGGGGGTCTGCAGGGGGCGAGATGGAGCTAACAGGTCGTCCTAGGTCAAACTGTGAGCGAGGAAGTGGGTGTGTTCGGTGGATCTGCAGAGGGTGTTTGGTGGGAAGTGGAGGGGCGGAAGAGGATCAGGGTGAGGAGGCGGAGGTTCTGCGGTGGTCGGCGAGCCGTGTGGGTCGCTGAGGTGATGGGAGCGGCTCGCCGGAGGGTGGTCGGAGACGGAGAGGATGAGGGTGAACAGGAGCGGTCGAGGGTTTAATTGACTAAATTGAAAGCGGGGAAAGAAAGAGGAGAAGAAGGGGAGTAGTTCTAACTTAACTGCAGGGACGAAGGGGGAGGAACAGGGCGACAGTCGTATCGACTGTCGCCGGAGAAGACGATGCTCAGGGAGAGGGGGGGCGGCGAGCAGAGAGTCGGAGAGGCGCCAGCTGGGTGCGGCGTGGCGCGGGAAAAGCAGGGGAGGAGGTCTCTGCTGCTGGTATTGCGGCAGAGCGAAGAGGTGGAGGGGGAGGAAGCCGCCGGAGCTGGTGAGCGTCTGCCGGAGGAAGAAGAGAAGAAAGCTGGGGGTTTTCTCCGTCAGATCCAGGCTGCCCTCGTCGGTGGAGCGGCGGGGGGTATTTATAGGGATGAAGCAGGGAGGAAGGCGGAGGGAGACGACGTGTCTCCCTCGCCGGAGAATGGTCGGAATACGAACCCATACCGTCCGTGCGTTCGCACGGCCGGTATGGTGGGCTACAATGACCAGGGGGGTGCTCCTGCGACGGCTGACGACGCAGGGCACCCCCGGTATACATGCCAGGTCCTCCACCTCACCCTGCGCGGCGCCATGCTCCGCGCAAGGTCGCCGGAGCATGGTGCTGGCAGGGTTTTGCAGGAGGGACCTGATTGCAAAGAACGAAGGAGAGTTAGGGGCCAAAATGCGAGGGTTCAAAAGTTGAGGGCCAAAGAGTAAATATATGAGGACCAAAGTGTAAAGTCGGTCAAGGAGGTTTCTTCTTAGGCTCAAGTTTTTATACATGACTAATTAGAACCTAAGGAATCTGATGGTAAATTTCATTTTCATATTAAACCTTGTTTGACCGGTCAATTTGCGTAAAGACCCAAATTAAGTTATTAATTGGGCATGGTTCTCAATGTAGGTCAAAATGGGTTCTAAAGGCCAAATTGAAGGTTCTAAACCCTAGAGATTATTTTTCTATGAATTTTAGAGGGTTTATTCTATTTTTACTTTGCCCCGAACCTTGTGAATTGAAGCGGGTTGTTTTAGGGTTACAGGTTATCATTTGGTTCCTTGGAAGTGCTGTAGCCCTTGCTAGATCATCTCATCCCACTTTTATTCTTATTAAGCTGTTTTGACCTGTGTTTGGGCCCTGAATTACCCTGTATGCAGATTGTACTGGTAAAATTGCACTTTTACCCCTTATGACTGGTTTTCTTCTCAAACTCAGAATTCTCTGAGTTAAGCCTTTCCTTGAGATATGTAGGAGCTTTTATCCTTTGTATTGGGTCAAAATGAGCTAGTTATGGCTCATGATGAGGTTCTCATCAATATCCACCGTTGGATTTGCATCCAATGGTTGAAGCGGCTGAGCCTCAAAACGTAGCTGCGACCATCCGACTCATGTAGCGCATTGGTGAAGTGCTTACCCCTCAACCAACTACTGCGGGTTCGAGCCTCACCAATCCATCAATTGAGCGCATTGCATGGCCGACCGCAATGTAAGCACGCACACGTGCAGGTGCATGCACAGCTAGCGCAGTGCCAACACGTGAGCGACCAGGGTCGTGTGATGCGCGGGCCAGCTGCATGCAGGCGAGTGCTCGGTTGGTGCCAGCCTACAACGATGCCTAAGCTGGACCTACAGCGATGTTTACAACCGTCGCTAATTGTTCGTAGGCGCAAGGCCAGCTGTGCGCGCTAGCAGGCATGAGCTGGCTACAGTGACACTTATAACGATGTCCTGGAGGTCTCTAATGGTCCCATGACTATTCTAGCCTCTTCTCCACTATAAAAGGACCTACCTTCTAAGCCATCTCTACCTACTCTACTCCCACCTACTCCAAAGCTTTAGCAAGCCTACCAACACTCTGTTAGAGCTTGCTCTCAAGCTCCCAAGGCGCCTATTAGTGTAATGAGACTCTACCCTACCAAATACTCTTCCAGCTTCCCATCCCCATTCATAAATCACCTTGGAGCTGTCCTCCCACCTCCATTCCGATAGTAGATCATCTCCACCTTCTCACCTCCATTCTGGAGCTACGCTGAAGCTTTCCTTCACCCGACATCCTCTCGCTTCACACCTCTGTTGTCCTACTTCCCAACTCCTTCATCCAAGCTTCCATCAGGTGTCGTCGTCTCGCCGAACAACTACTTCGGGAGATTTCTTCTCACGTCCCCCTCTTTTTATGTTTTCTAGATTATTGTAATTGACATTCATGCAATATATCAAATTCGATTCCATCTCTCTCTTGTGATTGATTGTCATTTATTTCAAAAACAAAAAAAATAACAAAATCCTAAAACACCAAAAAGAAACAAATCGATGTGCGATTTTCATACAAAGTAAACGTCGCCTCCCTATGTTCGACCCAGGACTCCCTTGGAGTTTCGATATAAATTATATTTGATCACGAGTTTTACAACTATGATGATGGGTTACTTGTAACCCTGATTTTAAACATGTGAAACCCGTCTGATCATCAGGGAATAGGGAAATATTTATCAAGGCCTCGGATTGAAGATCTAAGTCCAATGCCTCTGAGATCGCCCCGATCCCGTAGTATCAAATGCAGTCCAAGAAATATCAAAGTCAAGGGCCAAGGTGGTGTAAATACGTACCTTAGATGACAAATCCAACCACACGAATGGGTTTGGATCGACGATCGTAGCCCATCAACGTGAAAATCGATCCAATTTGACATCCGTGGCACCATCTACAAGTCAGAGGAGATGGACAGCCAAGATGGCACCACGATACGCCATCCCAGCCACCCAACTTCGGCCCAAGCCTCTCGTTCCACCTCTTCAAGCGATGATCAACGAATCTCAAACATTGGATCATCGATCCAACAGCTAAGAATGCGCCACGTCGCTCCTTAAGTCAACTATTGAACGCTACGAACCTACGCTAACGTGTTCGATTTTGGAAAACCTGTCGTTGTAGTTTGAAAGCGAAGAATTCGTGTTCAACAAATAAAATTTATACCGAAATTAAAATTCCGGGTCGAACACAGGGAGGCGAACGTTTGATTTAAAAACTACGCGTTTCTTTTTATTTGTTACAGAATAATTCAATTTAGAACCATCTAATTATTTACAATAAATAGAAGAGAGAGAGAGAGTAAGAGAGAAAGAGAATATTACACAGAGAAATCAAAATGAGATGTACAATAAACAAGAAATTTTTGTATTGAAGAGATTGTTCATTACAACTAGAAAGCATAAAAAAATTACTCTAGAAAGCGATAATTTTACTCTAGAAAGCATTAAAATAATGGAGAGAGAAATGTCCTCCTTGACGATTGCTTGGAGGACGAGTAGATTAATCTAGAAAGCAGTAAATCTATACTAGAAAGCGGTAAAAAGAATAGGGAGAGAGAAATCCTCCTCGACGGTTGCTTGGAGGATGAGCCGGACGGGACGACGCCTGGACGAAGGAGAACGAAGCGGGACGAAGGAGGACGAAGCAGAAGAAAGGGAACGAAGCAGCACGCCGTCGTCCTCGCGGGATCCACTTCCGAAGGGGAACGAAAATTGGACTTTATCTCGCGAGAAGCATCCCGGGTGTGGGACAAGCTTCTCTTGAGCTTTGGAGGGGTAGAGAGGAGAAAGAAGGGGATGAAAATTTCGTATGGAGGGGGTCTCCTTTTATAGTTTCAAGGAGTGAGGGCAAAATGGACATTACATCTTCAAAATAATAAATAAGGGGTCTTTAGTGACGGATAAATCCGTCACTAAAGCCCCGACGTGGCCGTCGCCGCCGCGCCCACGTGCACCCGCTCGGCTGCCCGCGTGCGTAACGCCTACGCACGTCCGCGAAGTCTCAGCCGTCCGATCGCGAGATCGGACGGCTTAAATCGCGTCCGCGCCCGCTGCAACCCGCCTGCCTGCGCGTGCGATCACGCGTTACGCGGGGCGTCCAATCGCGCGTCGGCGCTATCGGGCGCCCGCGACCGCACGATCTCCATCCGACGCTCCACGCGCCTCAATAACCTGCGTCTCCAATCCACTTGCCGCGGCTCGAACCCGCGCCCCGCACTCGCGTAAGCGCGCTCGACCGTTGCGCTGCGGGGCGCGGATGGTCGAGCGCACGTTTTAAGCGCCGGGCGGCCACAGCCGTTGGATCTCATCTGATGGTGGAGAGCGATCGGGCGGGGGCCTTCACAAAATGCTAGCGACCGTTTGGGCGGCTGAGATGGCGCCACGTGGCGCCATCTTGGCCGTCCATCTTCTGGAAGTTGTAGATGGTGCCACGGATGTCGGATTGACTCGATTTTTGTGTCGTTTGGCTGTGCTCGTCGATCCGAATTCATCCGTGTGGTCGGATTTGTCATCTGAAGTGCGGATTTACACCATCCTGGCCCTTGATCTTCTAGGGTTCCCCGGTCTCTATCTGATGCTACGGATGCCTGATTAGGGCGATCTTGGAGTCGTTGAGCTCCAATCGTCGCCTTGATCATATCCATACGGTTGGATCTTTGATCCGAGGCCCCGATAAAATATTTACCCTGTCCAAGCACATAAAAGGAGACAATTAACCTCCATTTTATTCAAACTACTCTAAATGCAAGATGATGCATGTAATGCAATATTTATATCATGAAATGCAATCCTATGCTTAAGAACATGCATAAATAGACATTTTAAGTAGTGTAAATGTGTTTACATCATACCCCCATGCCTATCTTTTGCTAGTCCCTAGCAAAAACTATATGCTATTTATAAAAGAATTAGGTTAGATTATTTGGACCTGAGTTATTTTCAATCATTAAGAAATTGTCTACTTAGGAACTGAACTTTCAAAGACACAACAGTGCCCAGGTATCAGCCAAAATGTAGATCGCCTCAAGCCCTCGCCTTATTCAAAGAAAATTTTCTTTTTCTCTTTTTACTCTTTTCTAATTTTTTTTGGATTTTCAAATTTTAGGGTTCAAGAGTGGCTTTCTACGACCATTCAACTCACCCAAGATTTGATGAGAACCCTAAGTTTTAAGCATCTTATTGTGATTGTGATAGACTCGTTGACCGGCAATTAGAACGGACTTCGGATTTCTACGTCTCTAGGTGACCTCAAAAAGAATTCTGCCTAAAGGTGTATCTTTACAACCGGTAGCTTTCTCCCTACTTTTATTTTTTAACGGGGTCAACACAAGGGTGAATCCAGTGTATATCTCCCCGGTTTATTCTACTTCTCCGCTTCTTCCTAAGTGTTTTGGGAATTTTTTGTGCATTTTCTGAGCTGGGTTCTGGACAACCGGTCGATGAGCTGTTACCACCGACAACTTGCCAGCCATACTCGTGCAGTGAAGTGTGGCTTATTTCTTTTTGTTCTTTTCTCCTTTTTGATTTTTTTTTTTTTTTTTTTAAGTAGGTGGCTTCCCTGGTCTAAGATTTACCTAAAGGCAGCAAAAAGAGAAAGGTCCAGTGACTGGGTTCTGGACAACCTACCTATGGGCTGTTACCCACGATAACTTGCCAGTCATATCACCCTAGAAGGTTCATTAGCTATCCAATTTCCGTAAAAATCGTCGAACAACGAGTCAGTGCAAAGAAAGTGTGTAGATGCTTAAGACTCGAAATTCCCTCAAATCAGAGGGCAGGTTGATAAGTCGTGTACTTATCACCCAAAGTTATTTATTTCAATTATAATAGAATTAAGATGGCGAGGACTCAAAGACAAATCCACATTTTAGTGGATACACAGGCTAATTAAGTCCAAAGACCTGAGGGGTCTTTGTGTTCAGATCGTAATGTAGTATTTCCTAAGATTAAAAATTTTCTTAAACCTAAATTCTCTTTCCTAATTCCGAAATTTTTATTTATTTATTTTTTTATAAAAGAAAATAAATAAATCTACAGAGCTGACGAATGAATTCAGAGATGAATATCCACCCCCCCATGCCTATCTAATGCAATGTCCTCATTGTATTAAAAAGACATAAAACAGAGTGGAAAAGTGTAGAAAGCACCTGAATTGCGTGAATATCAGGTCCGCTCCAAGATGAAAACGAAAAAAGAACTGTATAAGTGCTGAGTTTAGTGCCTTCAGCTAGGCGCACTATACAAAGAAAAGAAATGAAGAATTCACAAGTGCAGGTCAGAATTAATATAAACAGAAGAATCCTCTGACCTATCAACAGCGGTCCACAGATGTGGACCAGATTGTGGTGCAGACCCATCCCCCATAATCGAGAATATCTTAAGTTCTGGATAAAAATTACCCAAAACCTAAAATCAGAATGCAAGCGGGGTCGGGCCTGCGATTTATGAGGATGCAACCCAAGGCCAAAATGTCGGGTTACAGAGAATTGAAGCTCAAAAGGATAATCGTTGAATGTGTGCTTGAGTTGAACATCCTCGAAACAAATGTCGTAAGGGTTCTGATTTGATGGTTTCAGCTTAAAAGGAACCCTTCGACTCAATCTTCCATTTCCTCCAAAATTAACTTCCCAAATCAGAACTTCCCCGCTCCTATCCTCCTCATTCAGCATATCAAATTCCAGGACCTCTTGTACATTTATCACCCCGTCTGAAATCTCCAAGTCTAAATGATGTGGCAGAATCAAAATTGACTTGGGTCTAATTATCTCAGAATTAGAATCATCAATAAGCTCAACAGGGTGTAACTGATAATCAGGGCATTGAATTGATTCTTCCAGAAAATGCGATTCTGGATCCGTAATGTGTGCCCTAATAAGATCAGTTTCCTCAGTTATTGGGCTATTAAATGATCTATCAGATTCCTCAGGCCCAATTGTCTCACAGAAATCGTGTTCAGAAAACTCGCGTGAGACTTCGCAACTTGAATCTTCACCATCAGGATCCGTATCAATGTATGTCCCAAAATCAGTTGTCACTTTCTGTTCCAAGGAGACATGTTTCCTCGTAACCCGGCTCAAGGATCTCAGGTGAAGAAATCAAATCATCCTTAATTGGTTGCTTTAATTCAATCTGGTCAGCCTCATAACACTTGTCCCCCCCCAACAGGTGCCTGAGTGGGTTCTGTCATTGGCTTTCCTGAAGAGAGCTTATCCTGCGAATTATTCCAAGATTGAACGATTACGAACCTACGCTAACGTATTCTATTTTGGAAAACCTGTCGTTGTAGTTCGAAAGCGAAGAATTCGTGTTCAACAAATAAAATTTATACCGAAATTAAAATTCCGGGTCGAACACAGGGAGGCGAACGTTTGATTTAAAAACTACGCGTTTCTTTTTATTTGTTACAGAATAATTCAATTTAGAACCATCTAATTATTTACAATAAATAGAAGAGAGAGAGAGTAAGAGAGAAAGAGAATATTACACAGAGAAATCAAAATGAGATGTACAATAAACAAGAAATTTTTGTATTGAAGAGATTGTTCATTACAACTAGAAAGCATAAAACAATTACTCTAGAAAGTGATAATTTTACTCTAGAAAGCATTAAAAGAATGGAGAGAGAAATGTCCTCCTCGACGATTGCTTGGAGGACGAGTAGATTAATCTAGAAAGCAGTAAATCTATACTAGAAAGCGGTAAAAAGAATAGGGAGAGAGAAATCCTCCTTGACGGTTGCTTGGAGGATGAGCCGGACGGGACGACGCCTGGACGAAGGAAAACGAAGCGGGACGAAGGAGGACGAAGCAGAAGAACGGGAACGAAGCAGCACGCCGTCGTCGTCGCGGGATCCACTTCCGAAGGGGAACGAAAATTGGATTTTATCTCGCGAGAAGCATCCCGGGTGTGGGACAAGCTTCTCTTGAGCTTTGGAGGGGTAGAGAGGAGAAAGAAGGGGATGAAAATTTCGTATGGAGGGGGTCTCCTTTTATAGTTGCAAGGAGTGGGGGCAAAATGGACATTACATCTTCAAAATAATAAATAAGGGGTCTTTAGTGACGGATAAATCCGTCACTAAACCCCTGACGTAGCCGTCGCCGCCGCGCCCACGCGCGCCCGCTCGGCTGCCCGCGTGCGTAACGCCTACGCACGTCCGCAAAGACTCAGCCGTCCGATCGCGAGATCGGACGGCTTAAAATCGCGCCTTCACCGTTGTCGCCCGCATGTGCGTGCGATCGCGGGTTCACGCGCGCGTCCAATCGCGCGTCGGCGCTATCGGGCGTGCGCGGCCGTTGGATCGCAATCGTGTGGTCGATTGGAGGCGCGCCACCGCTCCAATTTCTGCGGGGCGCGGCTCGAACGCGCGTCGCTGCTTCGCGTTAAAGCGCTCGACCGCTGCGCTGCGGTCGCGTTTGTGTCAAGCGCTTGACTTCAGCGCGAGCGCGTCGCAGCCGTTGGATCGAGATCCAACGGCGGAGAGGAGACGGGTCACGGTCTTCACAAGATGCAAGCGGCCGTTTGGGCGGCTAAGATGGCGCCACGTGGCGTCATCTTGGCCGTCCATCTTCTGGAAGTTGTAGATGGTGCCACGGATGTCGGATTGACTCGATTTTTGTGTCGTTGGACTGCGATCGTCGATTCGAATTCATCCGTGCGGTCCGATTTGTCATCTGAAGTACGGATTTACACCATCCTGGCCCTTGATCTTCTAGGGTTCCCCGATCTATATCTGATGCTACGGATGCCTGATTAGGGCGATCTTGGAGTCGTTGAACTCCAATCGTCGCCCTGATCACATCCATACGGTTGGATCTTTAATCCGAGGCCCCAATAAAATGTTTGCCCTGTCCAAGCACATAAAAGGAGACAATTAACCTCCATTTTATTCAAACTACTCTAAATGCAAGATGATGCATGTTATGCAATATTTATATCATGAAATGCAATCCTATGCTTAAGAACATGCATAAATAGACATTTTAAGTAGTGTAAATGTGTTTACATCACTCCTCCAAGGTGGCATGGACACCTTCAAGATCTCCTCCAAAGATCTTCCTTGCCTGGCTCCTCCTTTGGCTGGCGTGGGCTCAAGAGAGAAGGGAAGAGGGGAAAAAGGCACCAAAGGGATAGAATATCCCCTTAATCTTCTTCTTCTTCTCTCTTGGGTGTGGGCTCTAGGTAGAGTATGAGAGTGAATTTGCTAGCCAAGGATGGTTTGAATGGTGGTGGGTAGTGGTCTTTTTATAAGGTAGGGTGAGGGGCTAAGGTGACTCTTGAAATGGAGGGCTAAGATGGGAGGATGGAGGTGGTTAGGTGATCCTAGGGTTAAGGATGGTTGGCGCCACCTAAGGGGTGTAAGGGGGGTAGTTACGGGTGGCCAAGGGACACCTAAAAGTGGCGCCAACCATGAAGAGGTGCCATAGGTTGGCACCAACTTTGAGGCTTCTAGAAGGTAGGATTATGTGGATGGTAGAGATGGGTTTAAGGGGAGATGTGTGGTGGATATGAAGGGGTTTTTAGAGGGAAAAATGGCACCAACGAGAGGGTAGTTAGGGTGGTTTTGGCACCACTTTTTGGTGTCTTTTGGAGGTAGTGGGTAGGCTAGGTTGGCGCCAAGTAGGGTTAGCTTATATGGAGCTTAGGCGGAGCTAGTTGGTGGAGTTGTTAGGTAGGGCTTTTGGGTGGTAAAAGCCAAGGAAGCTGGAGCATAGCTAAGCTAATCTAAGCTAAGCGAGCTTAGCTAATGGTGGAGTAGAGGAGGAGGTGTTGGAGCTAGGGTTTGTAGGGAGGAGCTAGATCTGAAGAATCTGGAGCTGAAGTGGAGCTGGCAACTGCTAAAGAGGTCAACATGGGGCTACTCTAGCTGGCTTAACTTTTTAGTTCTTTGCTAGCTACTAAGCCAAGCTAAAGTGAGCAGGCTTCTATTGAATGGAGCTGAGGTGAGCTGGGTCTGGTGCTCCCGAGGAGGATTGAGCTGATTGAGGCAGCTAAGGTAGCTTAGCTCAATTAGCTTGAGCTAAGCTGGGTCCCCAGAAGCTGGACTTGAGCTTCCTAAGTTGGAATGAATTCATCTTCAGCTGGCTGGAGTTAAGTGGAGCTGGATGTAGCTGGATCTGAGCTGGGGTGAACTCCAGTCAACTCAGCTGAGCTAGCTAGAGCTCCCTGTGGACTTGTGGGAGCTGAGATGAGCTAGACTCAACTAGATTGAGCTGGATCAGAGCTGACTTTAGCTAGGGTGAGCTAAGATGAACTCTCTTGAGCTGCCATTCAGCTGAGATTAGCTGAATGGAACTGGGATGAGCTAACCCTAGTCCAAGTGAGCTAAGTTACAGCTGTGGTGAGCTGGATCAAGCTGAGTTCCAGTTAGTCTGAGCTCCTCATTCACCATTTGCCTTCTTGAGTGCTAGGGTTTTAGGGATCTGTATATCTGTTCATCCCTAACACTCACAAAAACACATTAAAACAATAAAAGAAAATGCAATGCATGCCTAACCTAGTTAATGCCTAAATGCAGCCCAAAAACCCATTTGCGGAGCAAAACTCTAAGAGCTAGGTTTGTTTTAATGCATAAGAATGATGATAAACTTGCGTTTATTAGATAGTCCTCAAGAGCTTAGGGAAAATGTAAAGCTTAAGTATTAGGTCTAAGGCATAGGGATTATTCGGCCTCTTTAACTAACCTCTGGTTTGCGGGACTCGGTAACCTAAGCACCCCAATCCACACACAGTCTAGTTTAGTGCGCTTAAGTATCAAAATCACGTAAATGCGTTAAATCTGTTTTGAGGAATAGCTACCTAGATTAGGAGCGGCTGATCAACACAAGTTGATTTGGAAGAGTTCCTTACGCGGAGAGGTAGAAAATTCCCCTCGAAGATGCACAATAACATATCATCTACTCGGTGCTTGTCTCCTAGGATATTTAAATATCCTACAAGGGGCATGTAAGCATCTTATGCTGGTTCAGATGTCATGGGCGGTATTATCACGAAATGTCGATTGCTAGGGTCTGGATTTAGCTACAGAACGTCATGGGCGGGATTATCTCGAAATCTCGAAAGTCAGGATTCTAGGGGTTGCCATGGGCAGTGTTATCTCGAAGCATCGATTGCCAGGGACCCTGTGAGGATTGATGGTGGGAACTAGGAATCCGATACAGACCGTGTTGTAAAGCTAATCCGAAGTTAGAAATAAAAAGAAAAGAGAGGGAAAACTCTCCAAAAATAAAGAAAAAATTCTTCTGTCTCTCTCTTACAAAAACACACTGAAACTAAACCTAGGCTAAAATATGTTACAAGCACGAGTGCTTTAACTGTAGAGTTCAATGAACCTTAGGTTAATTCCTATGGGCCTTAAAAACCTTCGCGGTGGACTAAAGCTAGAGCCGGTCAGGTCTAGATCTTGGTTGGTACTTGAGTACCTCTAGACCTACTATCGGCATTCTGACCTAATCTACAGAAGAAAGCACACATCAGAGTTCTGCGCATAAAAAGGCATGTGCTCTAGAATTTGAGTTAAATTCCTTGAAATTTTTCTAAGAGACTAGCAAAAGCTAGGCATGGGGTTATCATGGGAACACCATCATGCACCATAAACTAGCTCAATTTGATCTGATTAAGTCTTTAAATGCTCCTACATAATCGCCAGAGGACTGTAATTCATTGCATAGTCATTCTGAGAGAAAGACAGGAAACCAGGGTTAAAACTGTAATTTTACCATCATATCATGAATGCAGTACAACCACGGGTTTTCTCAAGGGTTAATTAAGGGGAAAATTCTCCTAACAGGCTAACAAGTGGGTTAGAATAGACAAAAAATGTTTTCGCGCGTTTTGAGAACTAAATGACTTTTGAAACCTTGAAAATAGACCCGCTTAATTAACTGAGGTTCTGGTCTGGATAAAATTCACCAAAATACCTCTAAAATTCATATTAAAATATTCTCTATGGTTTGGTACCTTCAATTTGACCATCAGAACCCGTCTTGACCCAAAACAGAGTCTTAAACAGACATTTTCCCTAATTTAGGTTTTTACATAAATTACCCAGTCAAAAGTGGTCAAAACCAAAATACAACTTCACCATTAGACTCCTTAGGTCAAAATTAGGTTTGTACCAAAATTTAGACCCAATTTGAGAGTGTCATGGCCTAGTTTGCAACTTGGTACTGTCTGATTACATATATGCCCTCAACTTTCATAATCCTTAGAAAATGACCCCTAACATTGTCATCGTTTTCACAAATAAGTCCCTTCCGCCAATTATCCTATTCCTACAAACTCCGACGACCTAAAATTGGCAAGATCTCCTTGATTCCTTGACGAATCCCTTTCAAATTTGAAAGGGAAGTTCGTCAAGGAATTCCCTTCCTTTTGAGCCAATTCCTACGCCCCAAAACCTTCCCAATCTCTCAAGCAAATGCATGAGAGATTAGGGTATCAAAAAAATCCCATCTCCGGTGAAGCTTTCCAAGCTTGGGAACCTTGCTTCCCAAGCTCAAAACTCCCTCTAAAGGCCAATAAAAAGACCTCCAGATCAGGCTGCTCATCCCACGCTCGAATTTGGCCTCTAACACCTCCAATTCTTCTCTTTCTTGGCCAAATTGCTCCTCGACGTCCAGCAACCCTCCCTGCCTCCATTCTTCCTCCGTTCGCAATACCGACGGCAGATCTATCTCCCTCATCTTCTTCCACATCGAGCCATACCAACCGATGCCCCCTTCGCCGTCTTCCTCGCCATTTCCTATCCACCGGAGCAACCTCCTTCTCCGGCACCAGCAATACCACAACCGACGCCATCTCCTCTCCCCTTCATCTGCTACCTCTCTCAATCGACTCCTCAACTTCTCATCATGCCAGCATCTACAACACATCGCTTCGACCCTCTTACACCCGTCCGCAACTCCATCTTCCATCTCTCGAGCAGAACTCCGGCAAGCCCTAGCGGCTTCCACACACCACCAACCCGATCGCTCCCGCACTCCACACCTTCGCCGTTCACTGTAGATCAAAAGCCCTAACTTAGTTAAGGCTATTGATTTCCCCTGCACGCCCCCAAACACCACCACCTTCACACGCACAATCCGACTTCGCCCCACACACACAGACCACGCCATGCCACGCCAACCCCCTCATCAAGTTTGTCGTGCTTTGACGATCATTCTAGAACATTTTGAAGCGGCCAAAAGGCCTTGTTGTTGTTTTCATGTATCGACCCCCATCACCATTAACACGCGAGCTTCAAGCTTGCTTTGAAGCTCTCTTCAGCACCTACTGCTCCAGGCGCCACCTCAAGGGGATGTGGCTGCATCTCAGGAATCACTCCAGGTCTTTGATTGAAGCCTCCATCGTCAACTGCCATCCAATTGAGTGAAACCATATCCACCAGTTGCTACGTATGCTACGCGAAGAAAACAAGGGACAGATAGTCCCACATCAGAAAGCATCGCCCTTCCTGAGCTTCATAAATTGAATTTGTGCCTGGGGCTTATCACCTCAGACACAATGGGTGAGGTACCTCACACCCCTCACGTGTCTTGTCCGCGACACCCTCCCCACGAACCTAGTGCACATTCGACTACCTGCCTAGGCCCTGTACACTCCTCAGCTGCGGCCCACGCCCGCAGCCCTAGACCCAGGTGCGCTCTAGGTCAGAATACCTGATAACTTGGTACTGTTGGAGGCTCTGGGAGAGAGTGACCCAAGGAGAGAAAGAGAGAGGAGAGTGTGTGGGGTAGGGGAGGGTTTTTCTCTTTGGGAAGTTGGCTAACACTTAGCCAAAATCTGAAGACCCTTCCCCCTCTGCGTGAAGAAGTGCAGAGAAAGAAAGATAAGGAAGAGAAAGCAGCAAAAGAAGAGGAAGAGAAGAAGAGCCGCATAAGAAGAAGAGTCTGTGAAGGAGAAAGAAGGAAAACAAAAGAAGAAATCATAGAAAAGAAGAAGCAAAGAAAATCACTGTTCATCAGATGTTTAATATGTCTAATTGAATAATCAAATGGTTGACTTGAGTTCATTTCATTCATAACTATTGAGTTTCATTTGATATTATTATAGGGAGTAATTGGTAATTCAAATCACCATTTTACTCCATTCCTTTTGCAGTTTGACACTTGATCTTATTGCCACATTATTTTGAATCAATTTCTAATCATAATTTCTTATCTTTATTATTTTATATTGAAATTTTGAAAATTGAATTCCTACTTGCTCCTAGAGAACGACCTTGGACTTTTTCGAGATAAATTTTATCTGTTTTTCACGAGATTTTAACTATACTACAACATAACGATTTAAAACCTGATTTCGAGTGAACAACTATTGGATTCATGGATGGTCTTAATTGGAAGAGAATTCCTCAAGGAGTCTCTCCTTCAATTTTGCGACTGATTGATTGAGAATTGAGAGAGAAAATATCACTCAAATCTCAATGGTGAGATGTAGCTTACTCCTAATGGTGGCAAGGGCCTCTTTGTCAAGGTGATGAAAAAGATAGGGGTGTCTTTGCAATAGATTTCAAAAGTTAGGGGCATGTGTATGAGAGAAAAGAGTCAGACAAGACTGAAATACAAACTAGGTCAAGACGATCTCTGATTGGGCCCAATTTTTGGTACAAACCTAATTTGGACCCAAGGAATATGATGGTGAAGTTAGATTTTTGTTTTGATTAGGTTTTACTGGGTAATTTACGTAGAAACCCAAATTAAGGCAACTTTCCGTCTAAGACTCTATTTTAGGTCAAAATAGGTTCAGATGGTCAAATCAAAGATACCAAACCTTATCGAATATTTTTATATCATTTTTATAAGGTTTAGGTAAATTTTATCCTGATCAAAACCTCATTTAATTAAGCGGGTTTGAAATTAGGGTTTTAGATGTCCATTAATTCTTGAAATACGTGAAAACCCGTTTCTATCTTCACGAACCCTCTTGTTAGTCATCAATGCTCATATTACCTTCATTTCACCCTTGGTAAATCCCGTGATTGTTCTTCATTTATGATTTGCTGTTAAAATTGCATATTTAACCCTGATTTAAAGCATGTCTCTCAAAATGGATATGCAACTAATTACGACTCTCTGGCGATTATGTAGGAGAAGTTTTCTCTTGATTCTGACTAATTAAAGCTAGTTATGGATGATTATGATGTTATCATCATACCCACATGCCTAACTTTTGCTAGTCCCTTACCAAAATCTTATGAAGAGAACTAAAGTTCTAGACCATGCATTGATGTTCAGAGACCTGATTCTTGTTATTTTTTAGAAATTAGGTCAGATGCTAATAGTAGGCCTAGAGTTAGTCAAGTAGCAATCAAGATCCAGAGCTGACCAACTTTAGCCTCAGTTTGCTGTGAAGGTTTCTAAGGCCCACAAAAACTACCTGGAGGTTCGTTGAACTCAGCGGTTAAAGCACTCGTGCATAAATGTAACGTGTCCAGGCTTAGTTTCCCGATGCATTTTTTGTAAGAAAGAGATAGAAGGATTTTCATTTGGTAAGTTTTCTCTCTCTTTTCTTTTTAGATTTCCCTAGATCCAGCCTCAAATTAGCCCTAAACATGGTCTGTATCAGATTCCTTATCCCCACCATCAATCCTCGAAGGGTCACTGTCTTTCGATGCCTCGGGATAGCACCGCCTGACGTGCCTTCGTGCGTGTGGGTTAAGAGGTGTCGTTATAGTTGCACTTGATACGTCGGTTTTAAAAGAAGTAAACGGAGGTGAGTCCGAGTGTCGATCTCAGGGAGGCATGGAAATCGGATTTTGTTTACCACTTGTCACGAAAAAGGCGGAGTTTTGCTTGCGAAAGAGATGGTTTTGAAAAGTGAGAGATAGAGAGAGAGTTTAGGGTTAGAAAGCTCTTGGTTTTGATCATGCACTTTAAGCAGAAATTAAAATGGCGACTAAATGGAAAATAATTTCATTAAACATGCATTCATAGTTCATGGTTTACAACATTAAATACATGCTTCAATAAAAGTAAATGAAAGCTTAAAAGAGAGAGAGAGAGAGAGGTAGAGAGAGAGTAGAGAGCGACGAGGCAGCCACGGCGGTGGAGGAGGCTCCGTCGGCAGCTCGTCGTCTCCGGCGATTACAAGAGTGCCTAAAGCTAGCTAGGAGAGGAGTGGAGTAGTTGCAAGTGGGAGAGTATGCCTTGAATGGTGGTAGAAAGGGGTTTAAATAGAGTTAAGGGCCTCCTAGAAGAAGAATGTGCTTTAGCGACATCCAGAAAGTCGCTAAAACCGCTTCCAGATACGTCGGTGAAGGCCTTCTGCTGCCGGTCAGCCGCCCGCCCCCTCTCTCTCTCCAAGAGCGATCCGTGGATGATGAACGTTCGATCGGACGGCTGAGATCCTCCCGCGTCCGTGCTAAGATCGCGCTTCGGGAGCGCGTGCGCGCGCGCGTGGGCTCTCGGGCACTGTCGTCGCGCCGTGTGGCGCAATCCTGACCGCCCGCTGCTGATCGGGCGGCTCAATTTCGCCACGCCCTTCGCTCGCGCTTGATTTCCGCTTCGTGCGATTCGAACGCGCGTCGCTGCGACGCGGGCGTGCGCGCTAACCGTTGCGCCACGCCCGTCCTTTGTCACGGCGACCGCGGGCGAGCGTGCAGATCTCGGTCGTTCGATCAAAGATCAACGGCCGAGATTCATTATTGGCTGGCTTGAGGGCGAGCGAGCAGCGGGGGCGGGGCGACGTGGCGCGTTCTGGGCCGTTGATCTCCAGATCAACGGTCATGATTTCTTGGGCCCATTGTGGGAGCTCCGGATGTCGGATTTGGTTGATCTTGAGTTCGTTGGACTCCGTTCGTCGTCCTGAATCCATCCGTGCGGTCCGATTGCTCATCTGAGGCCTTCTTTGACAAATACTTTACACAAATGGCCATTAATACAGTTATTAAGCAATCTTGGTACTTGATGCATGCAATGCTCATATTCTACTTTATGTTGTGCCTTTTATTCTAAAGATGGGCCATATTCAACCTAATTACTACACCCTTGCGTGGTGTTATCATACCCCCGTGCTTACTCCTTGATAGTCCCTAGCAAGTTTTATTCTAGCCTTTATTTCTTTGGAGAATTCAAGAAGTAATTGCTTAGGCACTTCGTTACTCGTCAATAAGAGGAAATATACGAAGATCTTAATCTACAAAGACTAAGCAGCGCCCGAGTGTCTTCCAAAATACGAATCGCCTGAATCCTTGCTTTGTATATATAACTATACATATGTATATGTATATATCTATATATGTCTTTTTAGAATTTTCGAAATTCAGTGTGGGTTGGTAACTTTTTACGGCTACCCAACCCACCCAAAACTCGGTCAAAACCCTAAGTGCTAAGCATCTTGGTGTAAATGTTGTGATAGACTCACTTAACGGTAATTGAGACAGACTTCGAGTTTCTACGCCTCTAGGTGTCCGGAAAAGAAAATAAATTTTGCCTGAAGGTGTATTTATTCGACTGGTAGCTTTCTCCCTACGTTCATTTTACTTGGGGTCAACACAAGGATTTTCCAGTGTATATCTCCCCGGCCTGTACTTCTTCCCCGCTTCGTCCTTAGGTGTTTTGGTCTTTTTTGTGCAATTATTGAGTTGGGCTCTGGATAACTGACCAATGGGCTGTTACCCACGATCACTTGCCAGCCATACTTGTGCGGTGAAGTGTGGTTTATTTTCTTTTCTTCTTCTTCTTTTTTTCGTAGGTGGCTTCCCTAATCTCAAATGTACCTAGAGGCAGCGAAAAAGAAATGGTCTGTGGCTGGGTTTTGGACAACCTGCCAATGGGCTGTTACCCACGACAACTTGCCAGCCACACCACACTAGAGAGTTCATTAGCTACCCAATTTCTGTCAAAATCTCCAAGAAGTGAGTCTGTGCAAAAATGTGTGTAGATGCTTAGACTCAAAGTTTTCCTGAGTTAGAGGGTGAGTTGATAAGTCGTATACTTATTACCTTATTTATTAGGTGGATTAGAATAGCTTAAAGTTGCAAGGATTCGCCGCTAAATCCATATTTTAATGGACACCAGGGCTGATTAAGCCTGAAGGCCTGAAAAGTCTAAGAGTTTTAAGTTCTTTTTGTATTATTTTCCACTATTGACAAGTTTCTAATGCCTAAGTTTTTCTTCCTAAATTCAATTTTTTTTTAATCAATTAATTTATTCATTCAGACTGATTAATTAAGCTCAGGATTATGCAATTTACCAACCCCCCCATGCTTAAGTTGGACAATGTCCTCATTGGCAGATGCATGGATGCAGAAGCGTTCAAAAAGATAGTACCTGAGTGACGTAAACTATCAGATCAGTCTGAATCCGCTGGGTTGCCTCCCAGGAAGCGCTGAGTTTAACGCCTCCAGCTGGGCGGTGCACAAACAGGAATGGCTTGGGTCAAGAAGATATGTTCAAAATTAACCAGACCAAAAATCAGAAGTCCACAGATGCGAATAAGATTGTGGTGGAGTCCCGTTCCTAAGGGGCGGGAATTCTGTAACAGATATATCATGCATGCCCGTGTCAGATCCTCTCTTAGTTTGTGGGCATGCAAACAAGTTGCTGTGGACGAACGCGCCCCAAATATGACATGCCAAACACTAAAGATGTAGGTCTTATATTCAGCTTGTGTCCCCATAAAATTGTAATCCATCGAAAGTGTATCAATTCTAGTGCATTCGGGTTGTGGGATCTTTATTCTGGTAGGGCAAGTAACAAAGTCCAGAGTTTCATACTGAGCCCTACAACCAAGCATGAGTCTTCTCTTCAAAGACGAATCCATCTCTTCCGCAACTATGGTTTCATTGCTCATTCCCTCCAAGCCCTTGATCTCAAGAATATTTTCTTCAACCTCCTTTGTATCAGATTCACTGTTTGGGGTTGCATTAGAGGTAGGGTCAATTTCATCCTCTAGATCATATTCTTTCTCTCGGCCCTCCTCCAAATTTGTGATGGGGATTCTAACCGATTCATAATCAATTTCTTTGAAATCGTAACTCCATTCTCCATCTCCGACATTGGCTGCTACTCCCACCGGATTACTTGTCTTGAGCCGATTAGATTCAGATTCCAAGGTCTCTCCCCTCACCTTCTCAGTTTCCTCCTGATGTTTGTTCTCAATGCTCCCAAAATTGTGTTCCAAGGAATCCTTACTGTCCTTATCAACTGAGCTATCCAACTCCTGAGGGGTATCAATGGTGGACTGAACCAAATCAGGATGACTAGGTGTAGTCCAATTGATCATGGTAGGTCCTTGCTTTATGAATTCCATGAATGGCATTGTATGCAACAGCTTTCTTTGGCCTTCTTCCCCCAATTGTTGGAACAACTCCAACATGGTATGTTGCCCTTTAACCAATTCTTGATTCTGTCTGTGTAGTTCTAACTGGAGGTTATCAAGAATTGACATGGTGTCATTTGGTGTCCTTTGGATTTCCTCCTTGAAATCCAGGTTAAGAGAGTATGGTTGAGGTTGTGGATCAGAATCCATATTGGTGTTTAGGTTCTTGGGTGGGTCCTCTATTCTATCATGTTCAGGGTCCAGTTCTTCAAGAGGAACCATTCTCTGTTTGGTCCTACTCCAGAATAGTTGAGGTTCTAAGTCCTCCTCCCAGTCAGATTCTTCATCAGGGGACCAAATCAGAGGTTGATGATCCTGGGCTTGCCTAGATTTCTGATTATTTTCTGATTTCCATTTGTCTAGAACTCCTTCTAATCCAAAGGTCAAGTAGGCAAGGTTGTTGAATTCAGATGACCTTTCTTGATTATTATCCTGAGATGGGTAGGGTTCTTAGTGTTCTCCTAAAGTGTAGGTCCTATCACAGTAGAGCGGGTCGGACCTAAATGAGGAGGCATCGTGAGGACAATCGAGATATGGAGCCCCATGATTTGAATCGTACCCTTGGGTGGCTATGTTGGTTGTATTCCAATAAGAGGTTGGTGCGGTTTGGTCATAGTTGGGCCAAGAGGGATATTCAAGGTTGTACCCCCAACTTGGTGGTTGGTTAGCCCAAGTAGGCTGTGGGTATGGTCCACTTGGGTTAGCATACAAATCCTGTTGGGGGTAGTTTGGGTAAGATGGATAGGTATTGAAATCCATGGTTTGGAAGAAATGGAGGGATGTGGGAAGAACAGATGCGAGAGAGTTGTGTCCTCAACCAAGCAAACAAGCCTAGTCCTTATGGTGTATTCCTTAGAAGACCTAGAAATCTCACAAAGGTTGATTAAGTCCGTAAGCACTACACTCCCCTTCCCGAGGTTAATCTGGCCAGGTTGATTACGAGGGGATTGCAGGGAAGGTTCTTCCTTTGGCTTGCGCCTTCGGTTCCATAGACCCCACAACCGCGGTCGTTTGACACTGCCCCGCAGCCTAGTCACCAGATTCTACCATGGGAATGAAAGCCAAGTGCCTAGCAAACAAAACCTCGCCTTTTGAGACTTAACTCAGTCCTGCCTAGGGCACGTCTACTCAGTTTTAAAGGGTTAGGATAGTGCTTGTGCTTAGGGTGATGTGATGTGCCATTGATTGGGGTGGTGCCTCTTAATTTTCCACTTTCAAAGTGTGTGCTTCTAGCAAAATATGGTTTTCAAGCAAGGATTTTTAAGGTGTGGTGTCTTTTAGTATTTTATCCTTACTTTAGTGCTTTTTAGGGTTGACGTGTCTTAATGTTTTCAACCAAGTTTCAGTGGGCACGTCAAGTTCTGCACACAATTTGATGAAAGTAGATTTCCTTTTTCTTCTGTAGAGGCTCTAAAACCCTAGTGTACTCATCCTAATGATCATGCAGCTTCTATTAGATGAGTCAGTTTTAGGGTTGAGTGGTGCGGCCCAGGTCAACTCATGGTGGCTTCACAAACACCACTCAAGAAAGAAAAGAACACTCCAAGAATTTATTCAGCATATTAGAGTGTACATTTTTTTTGTAGGGTGATGTGTTAAGAATGTGGGTCAAGCAATCATTCACCACGCCAATTTTTTTAGTTTTTTACAATTTTTTTTAGCTTTTTCACGCAAGCAAACAATGAGAGACAGGTTACTCACTATCGGTCCTCGAGGTGCCTACTCCCTTGCTACCGTCGTGGAATGCGTCGCTTCGCCGTCCATGCGTCGAATTCCTGCAACCGTCAAGTAAAAAGGAAAATAGGGCATTAGACGATGTGAGAATGTGTGTGGAATGGAGGTGATAAAACAAATCCGTTGCCTCCCCGGCAACGGCGCCAAAAACTGACGTGCCTTCGTGCGTGTGTGTTAAGAGGTGTCGTTATAGTTGCACTTGATACGTCGGTTTTAAAAGAAGTAAACGGAGGTGAGTCCGAGTGTCGATCTCAGGGAGGCGTGGAAATCGGATTTTGTTTACCACTTGTTGTCACGAAAAAGGCGGAGTTTTGCTTGCGAAAGAGACGATTTTGAAAAGCGAGAGATAGAGAGAGTTTAGGGTTCGAAAGCTCTTGGTTTTGATCATGCACTTTAAGCAGAAATTAAAATGGCGACTAAATGGAAAATAATTTCATTAAACATGCATTCATAGTTCATGGTTTACAACATTAAATACATGCTTCAATAAAAGTAAATGAAAGCTTAAAAGAGAGAGAGAGAGAGGTAGAGAGAGAGTAGAGAGCGACGAGGCAGCCACGGCGGTGGAGGAGGCTCCGTCGGCGGCTCGTCGTCTCCGGCGATTACAAGAGTGCCTAAAGCTAGCTAGGAGAGGAGTGGAGTAGTTGCAAGTGGGAGAGTATGCCTTGAATGGTGGTAGAAAGGGGTTTAAATAGAGTTAAGGGCCTCCTAGAAGAAGAATGTGCTTTAGCGACATCCAGAACGTCACTAAAACCGCTTCCAGATACGTCGGTGAAGGCCTTCTGCCGTCGGTCAGCCGCCCGCCCCCTCTCTCTCTCCAAGCGCGATCCGTGGATGATGAACGAGAGCCGTCCGATCAAAGATCGGACGGCTGAGATCCTCCCGCGCCCGTGCTAAGATCGCGCTCCGGGCGCGTGTGCACGTGCGCGTGGGCGCTCGGGCGCTGTCGTCACGCAGCGTGGCGCAATCCTGACCGCCCGCTGCTGATCGGGTGGCTCAATTTCGCCGCACCCTTCGCTCGCGCTTGATTTCCGCTCCACGCGATTCGAACGCGCGTCACTGCGACGCGGGCGTGCGCGCTAGCCGTTGCGCCACGCCCGCGCTTTGTCGCAGCGACCGCGGGCAAGCGCGCGGATCTCGGCCGTTCGATCGAAGATCAACGGTCGAGATTCATTCTTGGCTGGCTTGAGGGCGAGCGAGCGGCGGGGTCGGGGCGACGTGGCGCGTTCTGGGTCGTTGATCTCCAGATCAACGGTCATGATTTCTTGGGCCCATTGTGGGAGCTCCGGATGTCGGATTTGGTTGATCTTGAGTCCGTTGGACTCCGTTCATCGTCCTGAATCCATCCGTGCGGTCCGATTGCTCATCTGAGGCCTTCTTTGACAAATACTTTACACAAATGGCCATTAATACAGTTTATAAGCAATCTTGGTACTTGATGCATGCAATGCTCCTATTCTACTTTATGTTGTGCCTTTTATTCTAAAGATGGGCCATATTCAACCTAATTACTACCCCCTTGCGTGGTGTTATCACCGCCCATGGTGATGATAACGACATCATCAGCCATATCTAGCTGTATTTAGTCATATTCCATCATTAAATGCTCCTACATAACTGCCAGAGAGACGTAATTCACTACAAATCCATTCTAAGGGAAATACAGTAAAATAGGGATAAAAATGTAGTTTTAACAGTATATCTCAATTGTAGTACAATCATGGGTTTATCCAAGGGTTAATTAAGGGTCAAATTATCTTAAGAATTTAACAAGTGGGTTAGTACAGATAGAAAAGCATTTTCGCTTGTTTTGAGAATTAAATAACATTTAAAACCCTAAAAATAGATCTGCTTAATTAAATGAGGTTTTGGTCTGGATAAAATTCACCTAAATCCTTTGAAATTCATAGAAACATATTCTCTAGAGTTTGGTATGTTTGATTTGACCATTGGAACCCAGTTCGACCCAAAACAAAGCCACAGACAGACTTTTGCCCTAATTTGGGTAATTGTGGAAATTACTTGGTCAAACTAGTTCAAAACCTAAATCTAAATTCACCATTGAATTTCTTGGGTCAAAATTAAGTTTATACCAAAATTTGGGCCCAATCTGAGATCATCTTGACCAAGTTTGCAATTTGGTCTAGTCGGACTCTTTCTATCTCATTCAGACCCTTAGCTTTTTGAATTCCTTGCAAATAGCCACTTGGTTGGACTCGAATAGGTTATGTTAATATGGTGAAATTATCGTTGAAGTTATTATAGTAGGTTAACCTAAATCGAGTATAACCATCTTTCACAAAATTTTTAACCAGGCCTACTTGATTTTATCTTGATCACTTTTAGGCCCAGGGTCGATCTCAGGGAGGTGAGAATTAAAGGTCACGGAGTTTCTACGCCTTTCCTAAAACGTATCTCTTCCTTGTGTTTATTATGTTTTTGGTTTTTTTTCTATTTAAGATTTTTTTTTGTTGATAATATTGTCATTGAGGTATACCCTCAAAATCAAGTCCTTGGCTTTGAGCCAAATGGTTCTTGGCTTGTAGCCAACTTGGGGTTTCCAAAAATTGGTCCTGTTATTTGCAAGACCGAATACCTACAAGACAAGAATTATCTTTTCTCTTTTACTTTTTTTTTTTATCTTTTTAATAGCAAGAAATAAAAGATAAATAAAAGCAAGGTAGGTTGCTGGCAAAGAGAGGAATACTTAGCTTAATATATGTATAGATATATAGTAGATACAGTATATATATATATATGTATATATTATATATAGGGGTGGAGGTGGAAGTGGAAATGGAGTGTAGCACAGTGTTAAGTTGATCCACGTCTAGCAAGACGCAACCAACAAGACATAGTGCCGCGTGGAGTGTGAGTGGATGTGTAGGAGTGTGTGTGTAAGCACTTGCTTTGCGTGAATATCAGGGAATATCAGCAACTGGTGCAGATATTCCCGCGATATGATGCACGGTGGTGGAATTAGTGCACGGGAGTATGGGTAGTGAAGTGTATATATGAATATGGGTAGGTGGATATGTGTGTAAAGATAAATATATATATGTATATATATATAACTATATATGTATATATGTAGTGGTATATATATATAGATACGTAAATATATATATGTATATATATATATGTAGTTATATATGTATATAGATGTATATATATATATTTATACGTATATATATAGGTGAGTGGATATATAAATATATGTGTGTGTGTGTGAGCGTATAAGGGTGTGTGTGAGTGTGTACCAGTGTGTGTGTGTGTGCTGGCGGAGGAGGGAAACGTAGCAAATAAGTCGTCTGCTGCGCTTCCCGTCGTCTGGTGTGCACGTTGCACCAGTGCAATGGCACGGGAAAGAGCGGGCGATTGGTTGCACCGGGGATATGAGGGGGATTGCACCGTGGATATGGCATTGGTGTGCATGGGCCATTGGTTGCACCGAGGATGGGGTGCTAAAGGGAGCAGGCAATTGCACCGGGGATGAGGTGCACTGCGCAGCGCAGCGCAGCGAGGCGCGGTTGCACCAGAGATATGGGACGCGGATGCACCGAGGATATGAGGCATGGAAGTGAGTGGACGACTGGCTGGAGCGGGTGACGTCGAGAGAGAGAGAGAGAGTGATGCCACCAGCTAAGTGAGAAGCGAGTTATTCACTGCAATTACGCGTTCAACCTTCAAGTGCCCTAGGACCTATACTTTGCTTAGATGATACTCCCAGATGATCAAGTGAGAAGTTACTCCAAGGACGAACAAAGGGATGCAAGTAGGGCAAACCCTTCCTTTGAGGCGATGCGTACGCGGTGCCTCTTAACTACCCTTTTGGTCCTTTACGAGGTGTCCCCCTCTGTGAAGTATCAAAACACTTGGTCAAAAGATAGTACCACCACCACAAAGTACGATAGGAGGGTCTACACCGATAAAGAGATCGGTGCCTATAGCCTTAAGGGATCGAGCCTTAGTACGGTGCCTAATGTGCGTGCTCAGTGCCAGACGTGTACATCACACTGCAAATCATTTTTATTTTGAAAACGCAGACAAGTCTCTTTGAATCAGATCAAGTGTGATTTGGTTTTAAGGTAAAATTTGATTATCAGTCCCAATTGCAGTTCGGCGACCACTGGATTAAATAATTTCACTCAGCTTTGTGGTCTTGAATTTTAACCCGAATGCAAATGCGTGAACAGGAACTAAATGCAAAAAGTTAGAAAGTTGTACCTGTCTCCAGCAATCTTCGTGCAACTATGCTCTCAATGCAACAATGAGATCTAATGTGCTACTCAATCACTCCTAAATGCACGCACCTAGGGGCATGCAACTCCTAGCAAGCAGCTTGGTATTTTATTGTGTTTGTTTTAGAGGCAAACATGTAGAAAAATGAATCACGCAAGTAGCAAAAATATAGCCCCTAGCCTCTAAAGAATGTGGGGACAAACCCTCAAAAATCAACCCCAATTACTACAAGGGTGAGAAAACAGGAATAAAACTTGTGACAAAAGAGAATCCCGTATGAAAGCGGGATCTAGGTCCCCTACGTCTGCCCCGCGTGTGGATGTCGCTCAAGGTCGACGTCGTCTCTCAGTTGCGCCTGTCGCCTCGTCAAATTCCTTACATAGAAAAGATAACAACTGATCAGATCACTGTGCAATGAGAAATAATGAAAAATAAAAATCAAGTGAAATTATTGCGTCTATTGCCTCCCCGGCAATGGCGCCATTCAATCGGGAGTTTTTTGCTTGTAGAATAATGACGTTAGAAAAATATGTCGTCGCAGTGAAATCATATGGTGGAAAAATCCCAGATCAAAAGTATTTATCAGTAAAACTAACCATGAAAAGTCAGGTCGAATCCATAGGGAGGAACAACTACAATAAAATCACAAATAAGCAATAATCATGTTTACAGAAATATTCGTCAAATGAATCAATGGATATGCTGCTTTGAATGTGAATTTCCAATTTATAGAGAAATCATGGGCTCATTATGTAAATTTCACATAAGAATTCAAAGTTCTAAATGTGTAAATAGTGCATGAACAGTGGCATCCTATGTAAATTTTACTTGCATGTGTGTTAGGTTGTAATTCAGAATCGCAATTTCATGCAATCACCAGGTGTAAACATGAGGTGGATAATAATGCAAGAATATGAGGGTGTTGCCACAATGTTACCTCATTAAAATAACTAAAATTCAAAAATCAAGAGTCCACAATGGCATTCAATGTAATAACTATTTAGCCCAAAAACAAAGGATGTCTTTCCTTTGCTTACGTGAGAAGAGGAGGCGATGGTGGGCCACAAGAACTTCGGTGAAGGTCAGCCTAAGCGAGGGGGTCCTGATGGTGGTAGTGGATCGACGAACGGTGGCTGGTGGTCTTGCTGGCGATGGGGAGGATGACCGATGTTGGTGGTGGCGCGCCGGTGTGTGCGGCCTGCTACCGACCTCCAGAAGGTGTGACCGAGCTCGTGAGGGTGCAGCAAGTCCGTTGGAGTCGATGGTGCGAAGTTAAGAGGCCCGTGGACGTGGCTGCATTTTTGGTGGCTTTGGGTACCTTCGCTTGGCAGAGAGGAAGAAGAAGAAGATGGAGAGGAGGAGGACTGTTGCGTGGATGGCGTGTCGCACGCGAGGTGAGTGTGCGCAAGCGTGCATGCGCACACTAGGAGGGTGCGTGCGGTGGGGCTGCTGTGCGAGGAGCGATGCTTCACGCACAGGCGTGGTTGCGTGGGTGTGGCTGCACATGGTGAGGGGGTGCGCGTGCTGTCTGGTTGCGAGCAGTGAGGGGGTGCGCGTGCGGCTGGCTACAGTCGGTGAGGGGGTCACAATGCGCACGACTGGCTGCAGTGCATGCTCCGCTTCACGGTGGAGAGGAAGGGAGCGAATGCCTCAAACCCCCAATAACCTTCTCTAGACCCACAATCTCTGCCTCTCCCTTCGCATGCACAACCGCTGGATTTGAACACTGGCGGAGGGAGCAGCGGTTGATGGACAATTATGGGCATACCGTCCTTCAAATGCTAATTATATTCATGTCCAACTACCTATTATACTTTTCTTTTTTTTCTCTTTGCATGCACATATCAAATAAGAAGTATAAATGTTTGTATTAGAATGCAAAATAAATACAAAAATATTCGGAAGCTAAGATTCATTACGACTTAGCTTAGGTCATTAAACTATAAAGAAATGTATTCCATATGTACTTAAGCAAAATAAATGTCAAATAAATTGGAGTTATCAGTAAATGTTGCTAAAGATCCCTGCAGCTGTCGTCGAGGATCCGCCTTCAATTCCACTTGCTGGCACACACAGACCATTAGCGACAGCTGCAAGCGACACTAAAGGCCCGCGTATGTGCCGCTGAAGATCCGCCCTTCAATTCCTTTGCTAGCGCGAGTAGGCCATTAGTGACAGCTGCAAGCGTCACTGAAGACCCGCCCTAAATGTCGCTAAAAAATAACACCCTCGCTGGCACCGCGTGCCATGTTGCATGCTAGCGTTGGCTGTACTACGCTGGTGCATGATTAGCGTGAGAATGCACTCGCGCTGTGTGGCCACTACCTTTACTGTTGCATTGGCGTGTGCATGCAAATCTAATTGAGAATTGGGGGGCTGCGGGGATTCGAACCCATGCCCATTCTTTGGGTGCAACACTTGAGACCAATGAACTATAGAGGTCTTTATGTCAACAAGACCTCATAACCCTTTAAGAGACATGGCACACCTATGGCCGTTGAATAAAGATCCAATGGCCCAGATCTAATGGTGTGGATGGGAAAGGCTTGGGCGGTTGCTGTTGGCCAATGTTGGGCGGCCTAGATGGCACCATGTGGCGCCATCTGGGCTGTCCATCCTCTTTCTGTTGTAGAGGTAGCCATGGTGCTTGCATCGAGTTGATTTCCGTGTTGCCGAACTACGATCGTCGCTCCGGATCCATCCGTACGGTCGGATTTTTCTTCAGAAGCCTATAAGGATGTCGCATTGCTCCACTAGTCGTTGATCTTCCTCGGAACTTCATATAATGCTGCAGGATTCCAATCTAGATGATTTCGGAGGAGTTAGACTCTGATCATCGTCCTGATCAAATCTATATGGTTAAATTGTTCATCCAAGGTCCTAAAATAAATCTTTTTCTCTCCTGGCCATAAAGAGGACATAATTAACCTAAAATATACACAACTACTTTAAATGTAGGATAATGCATGCTATGTAATATTTATAACATGAAATGCAAATCTAAGCCTAGTAACATGCATGAATAGAAATTTTAACCTAAATAGATGTGTCTACATCAAGAGGCATTAGCTCTCTTTCTCAAGCCTCAGGGAGAGGCACAGCAAAGCTCAGCACCAACACCAACAGAGGCGAATGCCCCTCAGAATTCACTAAGTGTCAAGAGGTGGGTGATATAGACACATCTATTTAGGTTAAAATGCTTAATCATGCATGTTCCTAGGCTTAGATTTGCATTTCATGTTATAAATATTGCATAACATGCATCATTCTTCATTTAGAATAGTTGTATATATTTTAGGTTAATTAGGTCCTTTTTAGGGTCAAGAGAGAAGAAGATTTATTTCAGGGCCTCAGATGGATGATCGGACCGTATGGATCTAATTGGGATGACAATTGGAGTCTAACACCTCCGAAATTGTCTAGATCGGAGTTCCGTAGCATCAAATGAAGTCCGAGGAAGATCAACGGCTAGGGAGCAATGCGATATCCATACGGGCTTCGGATGAAAAATTTGACCATGCTGATGGATCTGGAGCGACGATCGCAGTCCGACAATGTCGGAATCATCTCGATCTGAGCACCGTGGCACCCTCTGCAACAGATAGAAGATGAACGGCTCAGATGGCGCCACGTGGCACCATCCAAGCCACCCAATATCAGCCGTGCCCCATGAGCTGAAGGAGAGCCACGCCAAATCGCAACCGTTGGATCTCCATCCAACGATCAAGGGCTCGAACCATCTGATCACTCCACTTGACAATCCAACTCCTTAGCACAGCAGGTGGAGCATCCTCTCCCATTTAATGAGTGCATGTTTGAAGCCCGGCCTTTGCGCCCAATTTTGCGAGTGTGGGCACGATTCAATTACGCCCATTGGATGCCATCAAGCGGCGGGGAGTGCAACAACGTGGCGAGATTAGATTCGCTTGATGCGCGCACGCGCTAGATCACGCAATAACTCACGCTCGATCACACATGCGTGATCCATGGCGCTGGTCCTCAAGTGATCTCAGCCTCTCATCACTCATCCAACAGCCACGATCCTCTCGCCACACCCGTTCAAACCTTAACCATGCGCTAAGCGCGATTTCAAGCGCGAGCTCCGTGCAAACGTCAACCATCAGATTTAGATCGGACGGTCCTCAACGTTGTAACCTCACAGCAGCTGTGCATGCGAAGGGTGGCCATGCGCGAGCGTAGCCAGCCCTTTAACGACACCCAAGGTAGATCTTCAGCGACGCTTTTGATGTCGCTATAGCCCATGGACGGATTTCCTCTTCTCTTCACTATAAAAGGACCCCTACACCTCCCCTTCCTCTTCTTCTCTTCCTTTCTTCCTCTCACCACCTCCTAGGCTCTAGAGAGAGCTTGTTCTAAGCCCAAGATGCACCTCTAGAGTAGAAAACCAAATATTTTTCCCTCCCCTCATCCTCCTTCATCGAGCATCCCGTGGCCATCCTCCCCCCGCCTTTCGGGAAGAACATCCTCGCCACGACGTCGTCCTACCCGTCCTCCAACTACGTTCTCCTTTGCCCCCTCCTCACCACCTTCCTTCAGGCGACGTCAAAGCGAGTCATCCTCCAAGCAACCGTCGAGGGGGATTCTCTCACCTCTTTCTATCTTTTTTCACTTTCATAGTGTAATCTTTCTAGCTTTCTTAGTTGTAAAAAAACATTTGATTAGAAATCCATGATTGTTTCTCTCCCTCTCTCTTATATTTTCGCAAGTAGATTAGCTAGATAAAATCTCATCGACCTAATCGCTTGCTTAATAAAAAATACCAAAAAAATTGGAAAAGACAAAAACGACAAAAAAAATAAAAGCGAAATGCGGATTTTTTAAAACCAAACGTTCGCCTTCCTGTGTTCGACCTAGGACTCACTTTTCAAGTTTCGATTATAAATTTTATCTGATAGATGAGTTTTACCAGCTACGATAACGGGTCCTCCATAACCCGATTTTTACCACGCAAAACACGTCAATCATTTTGATACCGTTGCTAGGATGCTCCTTTAGAGTAGAAAAAAAAATAGTTTTCCCACCTCTCATCCCCATTCGTAGAGAATCCCATGGTTGTCCTCTCACTGTCCTACGGGAAGAAGATCCTCTCCGTGACGCCATCTTACCCCATCCATCGTCCTCCAGCTCCATCCCCATTCGTCCTGCTCCTCACCACCTTCCTCCAGGCGACGTCAAAGCAAGTCGTTCTCCATGCGACCATCGAAGGGGATTCTCTCACCTCTTTCTATCTTTTTTGCTATCGTAGTGTAGTTTTTTCACTTTCGTAGTTGTAACAAACATTTATTCATAAATAAATGATTGTTCTTCTCTCTCTATCTCTCTCTTTTTATTTTGCAAGTAGATTAGCTAGATTTCATCGACCAGATCTCTTGCCCTATTAAAAATACCAAATAAATTAAAAAAGACAAAATTGAAATAAACAAATAAAAGTGAAACGTGGATTTTTCAAAACCAAACGTTCGCCTCCCCGTGTTCAACCTGGGACTCACTTTTCGAGTTTCAATTATAAATTTTATCTGATAGACATGTTTTGCAACCTACAATGACGGGTCCTCCAAAACCAGATTTTTATCACGCGAAACACATCTATCATTTTGGTGCCATTGCCGGGGAGGCAACCCTCTTTTGTTTTTTTTCCGTGTTTTTCCACCTTACCTAACTTTTATCTCACTTTTTCTCTGATCTTACTGTGATTGCAGGTACTCATCCGAGGCAAGCTAGAGCAGTTAGATCGGAGAAAAGTGCAGATGAAGGTTTTCTAAGTTTATCCCTACCACCTCCACCCTAGTTTTCATTCCATAACCTAATAACTCAAACCCAAATCAACTTAGGTGCTTGCATAAACCCTAAGATAGATTTTGGTTATTTGATTATCACTCCACTCACCTCACCCACCAGCATATATAAAAAATAAAAAAAACTCTTCTCTTTTGGGATTTACTGAAAGTGACACACATTAAATACCCACAACTTTCGACTTCAAGTGCACCATTCCACTTTGATTCTACCACTTAACCAGGATCTGACCTGGGGATCCAGTACTCTTTAACTCAATACACATAAGTGAGTAGAAATCTAAATAGGTTGAACATTCTTGTGTGCCTTAATCAAGTGGTGTAACAGGCCAATTGATTAAGCTGTTTGAGCTGCACCACTTAAGATAACAGCAATCCATCAAGTAGCTTGCCACTTAGGATAAATCTTTAGGGCTGAACCAAGCACTCCACATTTTTTTTTTGATTTCTAAAGAAATACATCATCACCGGTACTTGTAAAACTTGGAGTGTTCTACTGAACCTTGATTGAACCAACCTAAGGATTAGACCCTAAAAGCTACTAAACAAGGTCAAACCCTAAAAGACACATCATCAAATAACCTTATTTGAAAACCTAGGTTGTGCATGCACACACATTTTAACTGATCATTAAGGGCACAACCCATCGAAAGGGTCCATCACATTCCAAGAGCACAATCATCCCAAGCCTAACTAAAACTGAGTAGATGTTGGCCTTAAGGATTCATTCGCTCTTCGAGGCTCAGACTGAGACTTTTTTTGATTAATCTGCTTCTACCGGTCCATCTAATGTCTAGCTAGGGGAGTAGCGTCAAATGACCGCGACTGGGGGGTACACTAGGAACCGGAGGCACAAGCCAAAGGAAGAACCTTCTCCCTAATCCCTCCTAACTGGTTGGATTGACTGAATAAAAGTAGACCAAATCATTTATAATCTCAAGATGCATCTTGGGAGTCTGTAGGTCTTTAGGTTAACCCACCTAAGGATAGGGTTAATTGCTTATATTGTAGGGTTCCTTTCTTTTTTCTAATTTCCCTCGTATTCTACCATGTATCCTTCCACATCCTACATTCGTTTCCCATCCTACTCTCCTACCAACACTTATCCCCAAGATGATTACTATCCCAACTTGACTTGTAATTACCCATCACTAGCCATGACAACTTTGATTGGGGATACGATACCGGACCTCAATGTCCAGGGCCTATCCCTGAACAACAAGACTATGATTACTATCCTTCCTAGAGCTATAATGATTATAGATCTCCACCGTTTAATGACCAAACCAACCCGATCTACAATCAAGAAGGATATGTTGATTATAACACTTACCCTCCCTAGTATTCCACTGAATATAGGTCACCTCCATTCTTTGAACAATTCGAGATGACCTACTATCAAGGAGGGACCGGAGAACCTCGATATCTTAACTCCCCTAGATTTAACTCGAACCCACCCAACCCTAAACCGAACCAGTTGGTTCAGGTGAACCAGATCCAGGATAGGGTGTTGGGTAATTTGAGGAACACTATACAATCTTTAGAAGCTCAGCCAACACCATGCGCTGAAGCATTTAAGCCTATGATAAAAATGATTGATGAGTTGAATAGCTCTCTATTGGATTTCCTCCAAAATGTTGGGCATAAGGGCCTGGGTGAGTTTCTACTTGGGAAATTGTCGAGGTTGAGGATGAAATTTGTGGCTTCCCTAGTCCAATCTTAGGATGATTCTCAAAATGAACCCCCTTCAGGAGAGCCAATGTCTGAACCTGCTCAAGCGCTCGCCGAGGGAGATACATTTCCTGAGACCGAGGATGACTAGGTTGGGCAAGAGCAACCCATTGAGGATGAACCGATTGATTCACCCGAGATCCTCGAGCCAGGGAGCGAGGAAAATTTTGTCTCTTTGAACCAGGAAATGACAATCGATTTTGAGACATATATAAATGAGGATCATGAATTCTTTGACGCTGAGGGTGAAGAATCTCTTAGTGAAGTCTCACTTGAGCGTAGGAAGATGATTTTAGTGAGACAAACAGGCTTGACGAATTTGGTGAACCATTTGATAGCCTGTTTATTGAAGATTTGGATTTGGTTGGGGCTAACTTGGAGCATTCGAATCCTCATTTACTAGAAGATTCAATCAGTAGCCCCATTCCTCAACCACACCCCGCAGGGATTGATTTTGATTTGGAAATCATTGTACCTAACTCAATTCTGAGTCAGCCATGATTTCTGGACTTGGGTAAATCATATGGGGTGAATGATATGCTAGAGGTCCCAGAGCCCAAACACTTGATGTTGGAGGATAGGAAGTGGGAAATAAAATCTAGGAAGCTACATCTGAGGGAACTATGAGTTTGGATTTAAGGGTTCCTGTTGACCTGAAACCACCTACTTTCTACCAGGACCCTTATGATATCTTTCACGTGCAACCCAAGCTCAAAATAACTGATTGTTTTTCTGAGCTGAATGTTAAGTGGACATCCACACCTATTGAACCATCTTTACCCATTGTCCGACACATTGGTCTTGGGTTGCACACCATAAAATTGCAAGCTCTGCCCCGCAAGCCTAACAACCTTTGGTTCTGGGTGATTTTCATCCAGAACTTGAGAACCACTCAACCTTAGAGCATGGGTCTTCATCATAATCTGGTCTACGTCTATGGACATCTTCTGCTAGTAGGTCTAAGGATTAATCATTTGATTTTGATTCTGTCCAGCACTTGTGAATTCACAATTTCTTCTTTGTATGTATGTTATGCCTAACTAAAGGCATTAAATTTAGCACGTGTTTATATTCCATGTTCTCTGTGGAGCTTATTGGATTTTCATGTTATTCAAGTGATATTTTGTTTACTTCGCCTTTTCATGTCTTTATTTTTACAATGGGAACATTGCATCATTTAGGCATGGGAGGGTGGATATTTTATCTTAAAATCATTTTATTAACTCCGTAGAATTTCTTTTAGTTTGTTTTTTTAAAAAAATTGAAAATTCAATAAAAAAATAAATTAGGAGAAGAGAACTTAGGCATTTGGAGGTTATTAACTTTAGGAAATGATACGATAGAACCTGAATACTTAGACTCTTTAGGTCTTCGGGCTTAATACCTAGGTGTCCACTCAAATGTGGACTTAGTCTCAAGTCCTCGCCAATTCAAATTCATCTTTAATTTGGTGAATAAATTGGGGTGATCAGTATACGACTTACCAACCCAGTCTCTGATTTAAGGGGACTTTGACCCTAAGCACCTACACACTTTCTGGTACTGACACAATTTTCGGCGATTTCTTCATAAATTGGGTAGCTAATGAACTGTCTAGGGTGGTATGGCTGGCAAGTTATCGATGGTAACAGCTCATTGGCCGGTTGTCCAGAGCCCAGCTATAAGACCATTTTCTTTGTACTGCTTTTAGGTAAATCTTAGATAAGGGAAGACACCTACTTAAAAAAAAAGAAGAAAAAAGAGAAAAGAAAAAAAATAGAAAAAGAGAAAATAAACAAATAAACAAATAAAATCACACTTCACTGCACAAGTATGGCTGGTAAGTTGCCGTGGGTAGCAGCAACCCAATGGTCGGTTGTCCAGAGCCTAGTTCACAGAAATGCACAATAATTCCCAAAACACTTAGGGAAGAAGTGATGAAGTAGAAAAAATCAGGGAGATAGACACTAGGTTTGCCCTTGTGTTGACTCAATAAATAAAAAAAGTAAGGAGAAAGCTACCGTTCGAAAAGATAAACCTTTAGGCAAAGTCACCTAAGGTCGTAGAAACTCGAAGTCCGTTTTAATGGCCGCCTAGTGAGTCTTTCACTCTTTTCACAAGATTCTTAGCACTTAGAATCCTTTTCGAGTCTTGGGTGAGTCGGGTAGCCGTAAAAAGTTATCCCGAAACTCTAAAACTCTAAAAGTACAAAAAAAATTAGAAAAGAAGAAAAGCAAAAAAAAAATGTATCTTCCCTTTTCAAATAAGGCGAGGACTTGGGAAACTTGCATTCTGGCAGATACTCGGGTACTGTTGAGTCTTCGTAGTTTATGACCTTAGCTGATAATTTCTATTGTTAATAAACAATATAGGCCTAAGAGATCGAATCCTAATTCTGTTTTTATACATAGCATGTAGTTTAATTTTGCTAGGGACAAGCAAAAGATAGGCATGGGGGTATGATATAGATACATCTATTTAGGTTAAAATGCTTAACCAGGCAAGTTACTAGGCATAGATTTGCATTTCATGTTATAAATATTACATAGCATTCATCATTCTGCATTTAGAGTAGTTATATATATTTTAAGTTAATTAGGTCCTTTTTATGGTCAGGAGAGAAGAAGATTTATTTCAAGGCCTCAAATGGATGATCGAACCGTACATATCTGATCAGGATGACAATCAGAGTCTAACGCCTCTGAAATCATCTAGATCGGAGGTTCGTAGCATCATATGAAGTCCAAGGAAGATCAACGGCCAGGGGGCAATGCGATATCCATATAGGCTTTGGATGAAAAATCCGACCATGCAGACGGATCCGAGGTGATGATCGCAGTCTGGCAACGTAGGAATCATCTCGATCTAAGCACCTGGCACCCTCTGCAATAGACAGAAGATGGATGGCCCAGATGGCGCCACGTGGCACCATCCAGGCCACCCAATATGGGCCGCACCCCATGAGCTAAAGGAGAGCCATGCCAAATCACAACCATTGGATCTCCATCCAATGGTCAAGGGCTCGAGCCATCTGATTGCTCCGCTCGATAATCCAACACCTCAACACAGCGGGTGGAGCGTCCTCTCCCATCCAATGAGCGCCTATTCGAAGCCCAGCCAATATGCCCAATTTCGCGAGCATGGGAGCGATTCGATTGCGCCCGTTGGATGCCATCAAGAAGTGGGGAATGCGGCAACGTGGCAAGATTAGATTCGCTTAATGCGCGCACGTGCTAGATCACGAATAACTCATGCTCGATCACTCGGGCATGATCCATGGTGCTGGTCTTCGAGCGATCTGAGCCTCTCATCACTCATCCAACGGCCACGATCCTCTTGCCGTGCCCATTCAAACCTTAAGCACGCGCTTAATGCGATTTCAAGCGCGAGCTCCGCGCAAACGTCAGCCATCAAATTTAGATTGGACGGTCCTCAACGCTCCAACCTCACAACAGCGATGCGTGCGGAGGGTGCACATGCGCGAGTGCCAACCAGCCCTTTAGCGACATCCAAGGCAGATCTTCAGTGACGCATTTGATGTCGCTATAGCCCATGGACAGATTTCCTCTTCTTCTCTTCACTATAAAAGGACCCCTACACCTCCCCTTCCTCTTCATCTCTTCCTTTCTTCCTCTCACCACCTCCTAGGCTCTAGAGGGAGCTTGTCCGGAGCCCGGGATGCTCCTCTAGAGTAGAAAACCAAATATTCCCCCCCCCCTCATCCCCCTTCATGGAGCATTCCGTGGCCGTCCTCTCACCGCCCTTCGATAAGAAGATCCTCGTCGCAACTCCATCTTGCCCCATCCTCCGGCTGTGTCCTTCGTACTGCTCCTCACCACCTTCCTCCAGGCGACATCCGAGCGAGTCATCCTCCGAGGAACCGTCGAAGGGGATCTTTCACCTCATTCTATCTTTTTTTGCTTTCGTAGTGTAATCTTTCTAGCTTTCTTAGTCGTAAAAAAACATTTGATTAGAAATCCATGATTGTTTCTCTTTCTCTCTTATATTTTCGCAAGTAAATTAGCTAGATAAAATCTCATCGACCTAATCGCTTACTTGATAAAAAATAACAAAAAAACTCAAAAAGATAAAAATGACAAAAATAAACAAAAAGCGAAACGTGAATTTTCAAAACCAAGCGTTCGCCTCCCCGTATTCGATCCGGGACTCACTTTTCGAGTTTCGGTTATAAATTTTATTTGATAGACATGTTTTGCGAGCTACGATGAGTGATTGGTGGTCACGTATGTGCTGTGAGTGTGGGAGAGAGAAGTAGAAGGAAAGAGGAAGATGTAGAGGGTCTTAGGAGCGGAGGAGATAGGCGGAGGGCTCCAGTTGTGGCTGATCGGAGCCAAAGAAGATGGAGGCGACGATGATTGAGGTAGAAGAATGCCCTCCCTTTGACCGAAGAGGTGCGCGAGGAAGAAAGGAAGATGTTGGCACCTCCAATTTAATGGTTGGAGGTGCGGAGGAGTAGGTCAAAGAGAGGTCACCAGAGCAAATTGTGGAGGTGACCGGAGAGGAAAAGAGAGGGCTTTCTCTGGCCAAAATTTGATAAGGAGCTAGGGTTCTTGCCACTGCTCCTTTTATAGGCCATGGGAAGGGGTTTAAAGCTTGGAGACCAGGCTTTCAACCTTGGTAAGGATGCCAGAGAAGGATACCCACATCTCTCATGCGTTCGTATGAGAGATTAGAAAAGAACTGGAGCCCACAAATAGGTTCAAATTATAGAGAAATCTCTTAGTAATCTTTCTTCCAAATTTGGAAGATATTAAGTGTGAAATCAGGGAGAAAACTCTAATTGAACGTCGTCGGAGTTGTAGGATAGGACATGGAGGTTGTGGGGACCTTTCTGTGAAGAATACAACAAAGGTAGGGGCATTTTTGTAATAATTTCAAAAGCTGAGGGGTTATTTGGGATAATAAGAGTCAAACTTGGACTAAAATGCAAACTAGGTCGAATTAATCTCAGATTGGGCTCAACTTTTGATGCAAACCTAATTTGAACCCAAGGGATCCAATGGTGAAGTTGGATTTTGGTTTTGACCTTATTTGATTGGGTAAATTATGTAGAAACCCAAATTAGGGCAATAGTCTGTTTATGACTCTATTTTGGGTCAAAATCGGTTCTAAAGGTCAATTCAAAGATGCCAATCCCTAGAGAATATTTTATTATTATTTTTAGAGGGTTTAAATAAATTTTATCCTAACCATAACCATAGTTAATTAAGCAGGTCTGTTTTTAGGGTTTCAAATGTCATTTAATTCTTGAAATGTATGAAAATCCATTTCTATCTGCGTGTAAATCAGTACCTCAGTCAACAAATCCAACTGCATGTATGGGTTCGGAGCGAAGATCGTAGCCTAACAGCGTGAAAATCGGTTCAATCCGGCATCCGTGGCACCATCTACTAGTCAAAGTAGATAGACGGCAAGGTTGGCGCCACGTGGTATCGATCCAACTCCACCTCTTCAAGCGATGATCAACGCATCTCAGTCGTTGGATCATCGATCCAACGGTTAAGAACACACCACGTCACTCCTCAGGTCGGCTCTCATCTATTGAAGGCTAAGAGCACTCAATCTCGACCGTTGGATCGAGATCCAACGGTCGTGAGCGTTTTCCCCTTAAACCATAAATGCAATCCAAAGCATCGTATATCATGTTGGTTGTGCGCCCCTTCGCAAAGAGGAGGCACCGGTTTGAACCGCGACGCACCTCAATTGAAGTGGAGAGCGGGTGCGGGCGAAATTCGCCTGTTGTATGGTGATCGTACTACAGCAGGAGTAGCAACGCAGCGCGTGAGGAGGTGTGGATCACGCACGCACGCGATGACACACGATCGACCTCGCCATCGCACCTGAGCATGCTTAACACTCGAAGAAGCGACACTTGAGGATCCTAGGCCATCCGATCTCTTAATCGCACGGTTGAGATCGTGTAGATGTGGGTGCAGATGCGGAACGACGAAAGGAGAAGACGTGCACCTTCACTGATGTTCACCTACAGTGACGGTTATATCCGTCACTAAAGACCCCAACATTTATTTTTTAAGCTTTGTAAAAAGACATCTATGCCCCATTCCTACAACTATAAAAGGCCATCCCTTCCACCTCATTTTTCATCCCTTTCTCTCTTCTCTCACCCCCTCCAAAGCTCAATGAGGTCGTCCCAAACCCGGGAAGCTCCATTAGAGTTAAAAATATAATTTTTACATCTTCTCACCCCCATTCGTGGAGCATCCCGCGGTTGTCTTTCACCGCCATTTAGGAAGCGTATCACGCTGCGACATTGCCCTACTCCATCCTCCGTCTTCGTCTTCTTTCGTCCAGCATCTCACCACCCTCATCCGGGTGCCTAGTCAACATGGCTTATCCTCCAAGCAGCCGTTGAGGAGGATAATTTCTCGTCCCCTTCTCTTTTATCGCTTCCTAGTGTAGATTTCCTACTTTCTAGTATGGCACTTAGATGTAATGAACATGATGGTATGAAGCATTTATTTATTCTCTCCCTATTTTCTCTTTATTTGTATAATTTTTTCTCTCTCTTCTATTAATTATTTTTTAAGTAGAATAGCTAGTAGATTAATTTCAACCAGCTACTCTTCTTTGGTGACAATAAATCCAATGTGATTTTTAATCAAACATTCGCCTCTTGTTAGCAAGCGAAATCAAGGTTATAAAAGCTGCATCGTAGTATTGATCGAAATCACTTAAAAATCATATTTATACTCGAATGAAAGTCCAAGGTCGAACACAGGGAGCAATTAACAAAATGATTCTCAAGATTGCAATTCAACACAATATAAGCAGTTTATAATAGAATTCCAAACATTAATGGTATATAAATGAAAGCATATGTCAAATAGTGCAAAAAGAATGGGGTAAAATGGTGATTTGAATCACCAATTACCCCTCACAATAATATCAAATATTTCAATAGTACTAAGCAATTTAATTCCACGTAGGATAAGTGCACAGTGCACTTCTGCTGAATCTCAGAGTCTTCTTCTTTTGTTTGCTTCAACCCTTCTTCTTCTTATTCTTCTGTGCCTTCTCTTCTTTCTCTTGTTTGGCTTCCTCTCCTTCTTCCTTCTCTTCACGCACAAGGGGAAGGGTTCTTTCTTCAAATGGCTAAGTGTCAGCAGTTGAACCTCAAAGCAAAACCCCCTTGCCCTCGCACTCTCTCTCTCTTTCTCTCTCTGGGATCCGCTCTCCCAAAGCCTCAGGTAATCGGATTCGGGTCTAAGTGTACCCAAGACCAGGGCTACAGGTGTGATATCGTAGCTGAGGAGTGAACAGGGCTTAGGCGAGTCGGGTCTACGCCAGGCCTGCAGGTGACGGGTCACGAGCGAGGCACAGGTGAAGGGGTAAGCGGGGACCTCACCCCCTGTGTTCAGTTGAGGCGATAAGCCTATGCGACAAAATCAACTAATGCTGTGTCGTGCTTCTGTCAGCTTCCGTGGTGGGACTTAAGTCCCTACTTCCTTTTGCGTACAGCAGCGGGTGAAGTGTCCATCGATTGCAGGTGCAGTTAAGGGTTTGACGCTCAATTGCAGACTTGGAGGCCTGTCTGGAACTTCTCCGCATGACTTGGGCATGGTACCTGGGACTTGCGCAGCTGGACAATGCCTCAAGCTTCGCTCGAAGCTACGATAATGGCGGCGGAGCGAACACCTGAAAACCAAAATACGGCCTCTCGGCCCTGTCAAATAGGTTCAGGAGCTTCTTCGTAGAACGTGGAAAGCGTTGGTGGTGGTTGTGTGGTGGGTGGTCGTGTATGGTGGCTAGACAGTGATGGAGAAGGTTGCGGGAAGGTGGGTTGTTCGGTGGATGATGTGGGCGAGTGGACTGGCAAATAGGGAGAGGGGTTTTGTAGAGGGTGGTGTGGCGAAGGTCGTGAGGTTGTCGGCGAGGAAAATGGAGAGGTGTGGCAACAGAGGTGCCTTGCCAGAGTGGTCATCAGACGCAGGGAAGATGAGGGTGTCAAGGTGAGTCGACAGTCGAAACAGAGTTGAGAATGTATGGGAATGATAAGTGGAAGATGAGGCATCAATAAGGTAGATAGCAGACGAGGTAGGGTAGAGGCGACGTCGGTTATGGTGTGGTCGACGCCAGGGACAAAGGTGCTCCGGTGAGGGAAGGACAGTAAGGATGAAGGAGATAGAGGCACCTGCTGGTATGGCACAACACGGAGGAAGGTAGGGAAGGAGGACCTGCGCCGATGTTGTAGTCAGACGAAGGATGAAGACGAAGGAGGTCACCGGAGCTTGAGGAGGTTTTCAGATGGATTAGGAGGGAGGAATTGAGGGTGTTCCAGGACAAAATCAAGCTTGGGATCTTCGGTCTGATCTGGGGCATCTTTTATAGGCCTCTAGAGGGTGTTTCGAGCTTGAGAAGCAAGCTTCCCAAGCTAACAAAGTTTATTGGAGATAGAAATTGAAATATACCTGAATCTCTCATGCATTCGCATGAGATATTAGGAAGGTTTTAGGGCTTAGGATTTGGCTCAAAAGGAAGAGAATTCATTAACGAACTTCCCTTTCAAATCTGAGGAGGATTCATCAAGGAATCAAGGAGAACATGCCATATTAAGGTCGCCGGAGTTGTAGGATTAGGATTCATGGCGGTAGGGACCTTTTTGAAGAAAATGATGATAAAGATAGAGACCTTTGTGTAATAAATTCAAAAGTTAAGGACCCATGTGGAATAAAGGAAATCAAACTTGGACCAAAGTGCAAACTAGGTTGAAACAATCTCAGATTGGGCCCAAATTTTCGTACAAACCTAATTTGGACTTAAGGAATCTAATGGTGAAGTTGGATTTTGGTTTTGACCTACTTTGACTGGGTAATTTACACAATTACCCAAATTAGGGTAAATGTTTATCTAAGACTTAGTTTTAGGTCAAGATGGGTTCCAAGGGTTAAATTGAAGGTAACAAATCCTAGAAAATATTTTTATATGATTTTTAGAGGGTTTAAGTGAAATTTATCCTAACCAGAACCTCAGCATATTAAGCGGGTCTGCTTTTAGGGTTTCAGATTCCACTGATTCCTGTAACGCATGAAAACCCTTTTCTTTCTGTTCTAACCCACTTATTAAACTTTTAAGACCATTTAACCTTTGTTCCACCTCTGAGAGAACCGTTGGTTATTCTATTTTTGTGATAGAATAGTAAATTTATAGAAATAACCATGTAATCTTATTTTCTTCTCAAATCAATGTTTTGTGTCCTTAAGACCTTCTGATGGATATGTAGGAGCTTTTACTGACTTAATTAGTTCAAACTGAGCTAGTTATGGCTCATGATGGTGTTCCCATCACCTCCACGTATTCGACTGGGGACTCACCAGAGTTTCGGTTAAATTATCTGTTTGACAGATTTTTACGTGACTACAACGACAGGGTTTTCAAACTCAAAACTTTTAACGTAGAAATTAAGTTAATAAGTGAGCGGGGAGTGAGAGTGCGATGCGAGGACCTCACCTCTGGTGAAGAAGCAACGAGCCCTCACACCAAATTCCTTTTACGTAGCATTGCAAATTCTATTCCCATGATGTGGGACTTTGATTCCCTTTTCCTCCTTTACATGAAGCAGCGTGGATGACTTCGTTGAATTCACCTACCGTGAGGCTTCCCTCTCCAAATGCTATTACCACTGAGGTCATGGGGTAATTCGCAGCGACAAGAGACAGAGATGGAGTCACTGGTGGCCGGATGGCAGCGAAGCACGACGGTGTTGGTCGACAACGAGATGACCTGAAACACTTAACACAAGCTCTAGGACCAAATCAGAGAGTCCACACGCATCCCTGGAACACGTAGAGCGTGACGATGGTGTTTGTTTGGAGTTTGGTGACCTAAGGCAACCAGACGGTGGAGGACGGCGGTGGTGAAGATCGGTTCGTCCGACCAAGTGTTCAGGGAGCCAAAAGCTAAAATTTGTTGAGGGCTTTTGCTCCCAGATGGCAGGCTTGCTTATGGATTAGATGGTGAGCGGTTCGGTGGTCAGTAGTGGTAGCATGGCTTTGTCGGGGCTACGTCGGTGTTGGGGAAGACGGAGGGGGAGACAATGGAATGGCAGACGATTTGGAGTTCAAAGGGGTTGAATTGAGTCTAGGGAGAGAGAGAAAGAGTGAGAGAATCTAGTTTAAGGACAAATAGGTGAGAAATCATGCCGGCTTTGATTGACTGGCGCCAAGGATGAAGGAAGCTCCGATGAGGGAGACGATGACGAAGAAGAGGTCGAAAATGATGGGGTTGCGGTCGACCACTGTTAGAAGAAGATGAGGAAGTTCCGATGAGGAAGACGACGATGAAGAAGAGCCAGCCAATTTGGCTGTTGGCTATCCTGAGGACTGTAGCAGAGGAGGTCACCGAAGTCGAGCTGAAAGGCTGCCGAGGAAGGTAGGAATTGGAGATATTTAGGCCTAAAATTGACTAAGGAATATGCTAGGACCACTACAGGAAAATATGTCAATTGTGACAAGAAATTACTGTCACAAAAACATCCACTGCCATTGCAAAAGCCTTTTTGAGACGATAATGTTAACCGTCACAAAAAGTGGCACCCCAAAAGGCTTTACCATCACAAATGTTAGAACATTTGTGACGGTTAACAACTATCATGAAAGATCTTACATGATTTGGGATCGTAGAGCACGTATTTGATCAGAAATGAGTCATAGTACAGTTGCGAAATACAATCAACAAAAATAATTTCTAAGATAACAAGACTTGAGTCCCGGTCATTTGTCTCTGGGAGGCATTTTGGAAATGCAAATTCAAATTTGATCTCGCTCACTCTACTCATTCAAAATTTCATGTCGATTTATACTAAATACATATTGATACACGACATGCTGTTGGCAGAATATCAGGAATTGAAAGCATGCAACTTTAATCACAGCAAAAGATGATAATCAGGCACATGGTGATTTTCAACATATAAATATATATAAATATTTTCATTAAGGCATGATGGTGCTTACAGAACAGGTAGTGGAATGCTTGTACAGGGAAATTTAAATCTAGCTAGCAGAAAATGACTGCATACATAAATCTATGGGAGGATTATGCATGCATCATTGGGGGACAATATGGAGCTACACTACTAAGAAATAAATAAAGCATTAAATCTATGAAGAACTATAATCTAGTCTAGCAGAACTAAGGGCATTCAGAGGTGGGCTTCGATGGCCTTTGAATGGGTGAGAAGAGAAAGAGGGGCGGCCAATGGTGCTTAGGCCGGCCCTTGGAGAGAGGTTGGAGAAGTTGATCCTAGTATAGGCCTGGCATGGAGGTGGTGGCATCATGGTGGAGCTCGTGAACATGGAGGTGGAGGTGGTGATGGATTATGGAAGGTGGAGCTATGCTAAAAGACCAAGATGGACCAAATGGCCACCCCTTAGGTCCTTTTATAGACCTAAGGGAAGCTCTCTAGAGAATTATGGAATTCTCTAGAGAGGCCTATGGTGGGAGCTCGTGGGAGAGTGAGAGAGAGGATGGATGGTGGTTTTTAGATCCACCAAATGTGGATCTCAAAATTGAATGGCTCTTGGTTGCTAATTTTAGCAACCAAGGCAACAACAAATGGTAGAGAGTTCTAGAGAACTCTAGGCTAGGTATTTTCATGTGTGTGGGTGTGTGTGGGTTGAAACTTAGTTGGCTAGGTTGATTAGGTTAGGTTCTAGTGGGTTTAGGTCAAGGTAGGTCTCAAATTAGGGTTGTAAACCCTAATTCACTAAGGCAAAGTGCAATTAAACTTAATACAAGTTTAATTGGGTGTGTGGAAACCTAATTGAGAGTAAAATAACTCAGTTAAGTCAGGACTAAGTCAATTGGACTCTCACTGAGTCCAATTGGATAGTGTGTGCTGAGATAAGGGCTCAATTGGACTCAACGAGTCCAATTGAATAGACTGAAGAGATTGACCATGATCCAAGTCAATTAGGTTTAGTGAGGACCTAATTAGGTCCTTAGGGAGGTCTAGAGGTGATGTACTAGGGTTATGGCACCTTAATTTAGGTTCCTAGGGGGTTAGAATTGGGTTTAGGGAGCTAGAGATCCAAGATCAAGGCTTGAATCTCAAAACAGGGTCTGGTGGGTAATTTTGGACATCCAATAAAGTTATCAGATGTCTTATAATGAAAAATCAGAAGTCCAGACTTATTGTCTAGACGTCAAATCAGAGTCAGGAGGGATTTTAGGTTCTATCTTGGGTATTATGCAAAAATTGGTCGTCTGACCAAGTGTCTAGACGTCCAATAACATGTAGAAGTGGGTTTAAGGTGTGAGGGAATTGGCTAAGGGTTCTGGATGTCCTATAACTCATATGGACATCCAGATAGAGGCTGGAATTAGGGTTTTAAGGTTTCCTAGGGTGTGGTGACCTAATCTAAGGGTGGCTAAGGCTTGGGGAAGCTTCTAGGCTGTCCTAGGGCTAGGATGAACCTAAGTTCTTCACAATTTATTGCTTTATTCCTACTTAATAGAATAGCATACCTTAACTCCCTTACATTATTATCTACTACATCTAATCTAGGTCTTCCGCTCCAGCTCTGCTGCAACACCAGTTATTCTTTATTCTTTAGATCCAACTTCAGATCTAGCTTCTGATCAGCTTATTACCTGCAATTGACATAATGCACCTCATCAATACATTATAGCATTATTTTATGCATATCTAAAAGAAAGCTGTAAAGGTGCTAGTAATGCTTATGCATGCATGAATTACCCTAACTTATGCTAAGTCCTAGCCTAATTCTGGACAATTAAGACCTATGATTGTTGCACAATTACGTACCTCCTGCGAGTTTGCACGAACACTACGCTCCACCAAATTGGCCACCGCTCATCCCTACACCTTCGCCTCGATCACAGGAGCAAAAGCCCTAACTTAGTTAGGTTGATTACCCCTCCTAACTACCTACCGAACACCTCCATCACCACACCTCCGTTCTGAGGTCGTACGACCCTTCTCAAGCACACACTTGCCTCACCGCGCACACCATCACATTCGCCATCCCACAACGATCCTACTAAGCATATTTGACGTGGTCGAAAGGCCTTGTTCGTGTTTTTAGGTGTCGAGCTCTTCCACGCCATTAGCGACGAGTTCGAGCAAGCTTTGAAGCTTGCTTTAAGTCTTGCAAACCCAGGTGGAAGCCCCAGGTGCTACGGATTGAATCTAGGAAGAGTTTTAGGGTGTCAATTATAGGCATCATTGTCAGCAACTATGTCAATTGGACGTGTTTTCACACCTACAATTGCACACAAAAGAACCCTGTGGGATTAGTCCCACATCGGGTGCAAAAAGACGGATTGAAGTGGATAAGTTGAATTCTTGCATTGGGCTTATCGCCTCAACACACGGGGGTGAGGTCCCCTCTCACCCGACATTGCCTCACCTGTGACACATACCCCGCGGGAGTCGCGCTGACCCAACCCACCTAACCCACGCACACCTCGGCTGTGACCCACGCCCGCAGCCCTGGTCCCGGGTGTGCTTAGATCCGAATCCAGTTGCCCAGTACTGTGCAAGACTCTGGAGAGCGGATCCCAAAGAGAGAAACAAAGAGAGAGCATGGGGTTGGGGGATTTTGCTCTAAAGATCAACGGCTGACACTTAGTCATTTGAAGAAGAAACCCCCTTCTGTGTGTGAAGAAGAGAAAGAAAAGAAAAGCCAAGGCAAAGAAGAAAGAGAAGAGGAGCTGAAGGAGGAGAAAGAAGAAGAATAGTGCCTTTGCACTATAGCAAGAGTGAGTTAAGCCATCTGATTGGCTGAGCAGACGTCTGAGATTCAACAGAAGTGCAGTGCACTTATTGCATGACACTTGATCATCTGATACTAATTGCTTCATTGAATATCATTGTAAATAGGATAATTTGGTGATTCAAATTACCATTTTATCCTGACATTTTTGCTACATTGATTCTTGCTCTTTTATATTCATCTTATTAGTGCTTCAATTTGATATATTCTTATTTAGAATTTTGACCTTGAGATTTATATTTGCCACTTGTTCCCAGGGAATGACCTCAAAGTTCATTTCTGATCTTCGAGTTATAAATTTTATCTGTTTTTTGCACTGATTCGACCTATGCTACAATGTTACGATTTAAAAATCCATTTCAGAGCAACTAACAATACCCAACCAAAGATAAATACAAAATATCCTATAGAGCCACAAAGAATGTAAATGAAACTAGCTACTATAGGCAAAGATAACTTTCCTTTGATGGAAGTGTGTTGGCTAGCAACACGTGTGCGTGAACCACGCGAAGCATGACGATGCTCTCATATTCGACAGTGGCAGAGTGAGTGTGCAGTGAAGATGAAGCTCTCAAGAGTGTAGACAAGGGTTTTGAGAGCAACAACACATCTAGGTGATTCCTTGATTTTCTTGGATACAAAAGATGTGGAAATGGATTCTCAAGGTGTGTCTTGGAGTTTCTAAGTGTATCTAACAAAGGAAGGGTCTTCTCCTATTTATAGAAGGCTTAGGAACCCTTAGGAAGGCTTAGAAACCCTTAGGTAGCCGTTGGGAGTGAACCCAGGGCAAAACAGGTTGGAATCAGGGTCATTAATGATTCTGACAGGGTTAGCAAACATTTGGGAAAAGTATTAGACATCTAGAAACTACTTTAAAGACGTCTGGAAAATAAATCAGACGTCTAATCCTAGACGGGTTTCCTTACTGACTTGAGTCAGACCTAAATAAGGTTCTAGTGTAAGTCGGTCAGATGACTTGTTGGACGTTTGGCACTAGGTCTAGACGTCTGGAAACCTAAATAACTGCAGGAATGAATTTCCCAAGGCACAAACAGTTATATCTCTAATGAGAAGTGATTTTGGCTTAATCAAGGGTTAACGTCTATATATCGGACATCTAAGATCCTCTACAGATGTCTAATAGAAGATTAAGGGTTAATCCTCAACAATTATATTTCTACGCCAACGTTCCACTAATTGGACGTCTGGCAATGTCATCAGACATCTGCTAAGACATCTGGACTAAAGGCAGGACGTCTAAACACGACAGATAGAGAGTGGTTTCTAGCCTAAGTATTTTTGGACATCTGAACAAATGCTTATGCGTCTTAAAGTCACATATGAGAAGTCTGAAGTCCAGATTAGACGTCTAATCAGGCTGTCTGACGCCTACTTTGATTTTCTAAGTTGACTATGAAATGTCTAAGTGTTCTAGGGTTGTGTAAATGTTCCTAAGACTACTATTTTGTTACTTTGAGTCTCTTTAACATATATCTAGACACAAATAAAGAGCAAAGAAATAAAGACAAAGGTACATACTACAAGACAAATAGAAATCTATCATATTCTTCTTATCTACAAGCTCTCGCTCCAAGCGAAGCTCCTTCTACTCCAACGAGCTCCTCCAATCCACCATGGACGCGAGCTCTGAGGTCCTTCACACTTGTATCCATTTACGAAAAATATGAAATCTTAGACTTTAAATGCAAATGTTAAATACAAGTGTTTTATTATCATCAAAATTAATGATTGTGGTACCCTTGCAACAACAATTCTGAGCTTGTGAGTATTTTAGTTTCCCGATTCTACCCTACAACTTACTCTGAATAGTCTAGACTTGTGTAAATAATCTATTCCTCTCGTATTCCTAAACTATGCATTGCTTATCATCATTTTGCACTCTAAAATTGTAACTTAGGCTTTTTTGTTAAGGTAATATGTATCGTGAACTAAATTTAATTTATATACTTTCTTATTTTATTTTCTTCTAGATATTTGATCCTTTGCTACTTTTTATGCAGGAGAGATTGATATAATGGGCCATGGTGCTTCTTACGACCAAGAAAGAAATATTGGTTGTAACAGGAGGTGAGGTTCTTAATTTTAAGCTTTTCCTTTCACCTTGATGGTTGCTACGATAGTACCCAATGGAGAGAGAAATTGGTGAACTCATTACAAGGGCCACAGAGAAAGTTACTAAGGATGGAGTCATTAGAATTAATGGAAGTCTATTCAGTCATTTTTTTTACCTTTGTTTGCCATACAAAATAACTTCCTTTCCCTACTTTAAATACCCTTTGACGTTTAATGTTAGATTACAACCTTTTACGTTGTAGTTAATACTAATAGTTTTGGAGTTACACAACAATGATGAAATTAGAAGTTACGATAGATATTAATCATGTTCTTTCTCAGAGAAACGCAGTTCTGCATGTTACTAAATGGACAGAGTTACCCTTGGATACTTTTTTAGGGAGAGAATATTCATTATATAAATTGTGCTCCTGAAGTAAAAGTGCAGGCTACCAACTAGTTGTATTATGATTCAAACTCAACTTGCCTTCTTTTGTACTTGAGAAAAATAAGTACGTCTTCATTGATGTGCAAGCCCTTAGATGATGGGAATTTTTTCATTCCAAAATCTATGACATTTCTAGAATTCAGGTTTAATTATTGCTGGAAGGGTCTCTGCTCTTTTGCAAAATAGGACTTAGTATCGAAGATGGATTCTTTGTACATGTAAAGATCAAGAAATGTGATAATGGATGTCAAAGCAGGTGCTTTGCCTCAGTTTACTCTTTTTCTTCCTAGATTGATTTCTTGTAGATGGTTAAAGTGTATGGATCTGATGGGTGGGTATCTTTTAATATTGGTGATATTCTTGTAGGTAAGAAAAAATGACTAGCTTGAAATGTTGGCAAAGGTGACAATATTCAATGTGGCTTTTAGAGAAATTTTGTGGTTCTCTTTGCCTTGATTTCTTGTGGTGCTCAAGAAGGTAGTGTGAAGTGTCCATCTAGACTATTTCGAGATTATTCATCTTCTAACCACTCTTACCTTGTGTTATTTTAGGTTATGAAACATGAATAGCACCAGTGGTTTAGTCGTAAAATAGTATCCTTCCATGGTGTTAACACGCTTTCGTCGAGTTTGAAATATGCATCGTAGTATGGTCAACAAAAGCTAATCGACATTTAAATTTATATGCTTGAAAAATAGATGTGAATCTAGGGTTGTTCGCAGGGAGAAAGTAACAAATCAGTTCACTAATCACAATATTCAATAATGCAAGTGAATTAATAAAAAATATATTTAATAATAAAGTAATAATGTATCTCAAATGTTAGGAAAAAATGTAAAAAGAAAGAGCTAAAAATGGTGGTTGAAACCACCAAATTAACCCTAGAATTAAGCACTTAATTCCAATCAAATTTTTGAACAGTAACCCTTAACCACTAATTCCAAATATCCACATTAAATAATGGAACCACAGAGCCTTCAGCAACTCAAGGAACAAGCCCTGAAACAGCTAAGTGTGGAGTGAAGGGGGGGCATGAATCTCGAGGCTCCACAGTGCAAAAATGCCCCTTCCTCCTCGAAGCTCTTTCTCTCAGAATTTCAAACCTGGGTGAACAGTAACTAACTAAACGACTTAGAGCCCAAATCCACGTGGCGTGAGCGCAGGAAAGGGTGCGAGCATGAGGCGTGAGTGAGGGACCTCACCCTGTGCTCTCAGAGGCAACGAGCTCTCTCACCAAAAATGTTTTATATCAAAATCTTTTTTATCTTTCGTTGATGTGGTACTAAAAATCCCTCTTCCTTCGCGTGTTGGCAGTTGATGAAGCCTACGCCAATTGATGCCCTTACTGCTACTGTGCTGCCCAATCGAGGGCCTGGGGAGCTTCACTAGGCGAGTTCGCAACTATTGGAAATGGTGGCAGGGTGGATGGCAGCTGGAGGGAGACGTGCGACGTCGGAGAAGGCAACGGTGGCGGAGGTCTGGCGAGGTATCGGAGACAAGAAAATGGGCGAGGAGCCCCAATCAAATAGCTCAGAACGATCACCAGGGGACGGCAAGTGCAGTGATGGTGATTTTGTGGTGTTTGGTGCACAGAAGTGGTTTATCGACGTTAGAGGGGGTGTCCGGTGATGGGTTTGGTAAACAAGGAGGATGAGAGTCCAAAGCCCCAAATTTCTTTGGGGCTTTCGCTCAGTGAGACACAACGAAGGTCATGGAGGCGGTGAGGTGTGTTTGTGTGCATGTGGTGGCCGCATGACCTCGTCGAAGGCACGACCGACATTAGAGAAGATGAAGAAGGAGTCGATGTTGTGTTGGTTGAATCAAGATGTTAAGGAGATAAGAAGACTCTAGAGAAGAAGAGAGAGGGTAAGAAGGAGCTTAGGGAGAGAACGAAGGGTGGCGGTGTCCGATGTTGGTTGACCGAAGTCGGAGAAGACGAATTCGATGGTGAGACTGTGGCAAGGAAGGAGGGGTCAAAGACGACCAGACTTTGGTTGGTCACGATCGCATAGAAGAGAGGAGGATGATGAGCCGGTCAATTTGACTATTGGCTAGCTTGATTGTTACGACCCGAATCCAGCTCCCTACGAAACCCGAGAATGGCCCGCCTCAACTAAATCCCATGACCCAGTCGTCCAACGAGAAATAACCAAATGCACGAAACATACCACAACCACACATGCAATGTAACTAAGCAAAATAAATAATAGGCAGCAACAGAAAAATAGAACAGAGTTCCAAAAGAACAACATGCCATAGGCGAAAAATAACGTTCACTAACATAGCCATCAAAACTAGAGTAAAGAGGTATAACGATAGCATGCTCCAACATACTAGATATACTCACTAACAGTATAAGGTCTCTAAAATGGAAAGGGGAAAGAACAAACTACGGCTGGACTCAACTTGGCCCAGCACCCTCTGCAGTCGGTGGCGCTAGCTGCTCAACTCCCTAACCTGAACATGTTTGCATATATCTGTGGTTAGCTAATGCTGAGTAGAATGGCATACAAGAACATTAAATGCATTTAAACATAGAACTATTAATGCATCTATTGAATGCTCTGAATTGGTGTTTTAAAACTAATGCGCTATAGTATAGCCGATAAATCACGTAGAACACTTAAAATTTATAACTCAGAAAAGTCCAAGGTCGAACGTGGGGAGCAATATGGCAATTTATCTCAAGATCACAATTATAAGCAAGAATATAGCAATGTAATAGCAATTTCAAGCACAAATGATATAAATATAGATTCAAGAATCAATGTGGCAAAAAAGATTAGGGTAAGAATGGTGATTTGAATCACCAAATTACCCTATTATAATTATACTTAAATAATGCAATAGTATCAATCAACCAAATGCCATGTCAACTTAAGTGCTATAGTATCTCAAAACTAGCACACAGAGGCAAAGGCCTCTCTTTCTCAAGCCTCAGGGAGAGGCACAGCAGAGCACAGCACCAACACCAACAGAGACGAAAGCCTCAGAATTTTGCTAAGTGTCGAGAGATAGGCAGCAATGCAAAAACCCCCCTCTCTCACTCTCTTTCCCTTTCTTTCCTTCTTTCCTTTCTCTCAAAGACTCGGGGTTAACCGGGTAATCAAGTAGGAACAGTAATCAGATCCAGGAGCAGGGTTATGGGCGTAAGGTTGCAGCCGAGCAGTGAAACGAGTCGGGTCAGGTGAGCGTGAGCGAGTGACCAGGGACCACAACCCTAGGTGTTCGAGGTGATAAAACCCAATGAGAAAAACAATCTATGTGGCTGCAACACTTCTCCCACCAACGTGGGACTATATCCCATAATTCTTCTCAACGCAATAGCAGATGCAGGGGCTTCCAATTGAAGTTGAAGGCGTGCTCGTGGCGTGGAATTGAGGATCTTGGAGGATGCCCGAGAGTCACCTGCGAAGCCTGGGACTGAAATCTGGAGCGGATGTGGTCGGAGGACTGAAGGAGTAGTTGGAGAAATTAGGGCGATGGCAGAGCTCCGGTGGAATACCTGAAAGCATGAGAATGGCCTAACGGCCACATCAAACGGGTTCAAAAGAATCATCAAAGTGTGGGGAGTGCAATGGTGTCGGTGGTGCTCTGTGCAGGTGTGTGCATGAGCGTAGCAAAGACGAAGAAGGTTGGAGTTTATGAAGGTGTTCTGTGGAGGGCTAGGGCAAGCAATCCCCTCAATTTCTTGAGGGATTTTGCTCACGTGGATGAGGTAGAGCTTTTGGGACCAGTGGCAGGTGAAGAGATGGTCTGTAGCGGTTGGAAGGTCTTGCCGAAGGTACGTCGACGAGGTGGAAGATGAAGTCGCGGATGGCGTAGGAGAGATTGAAATAGCAACGTAGTGGCATGGTGATGATGTACAGAAGATGAGTCGAGGAGACTAAGTGGTGGTCAACGAGGGAGAGGAGCGACGTTGGGTCTAGTGTAGCTGGCGTCGGAGACGAAGGGAGCTCTGGTGGGAGAGAATCGGCGACGACGAAAAGGATTAAGGCGCCCACTGGTATGGCGCAACACGGAAGAGGGAGAGGAAGAAGAGTCCACTGCTGGTATTGCGAGAGGATGACGAGAGTGGTTGGTGAGAGTCACTAGACATCGTGGAGCCTTTCAGCCAGAGAGGAGGGAAGGAGGGGTGTTGTCCAGCCAAAAACGAGCGTAAGGAGATCGGCGTGCAACACAAGTCTTTATATAAGCCTTAGATGGAGGTTTGAAGCTTGGAAACCAAGCTTTCAAGTTTGGTAAGTTCTCCAGAGTAGGACACCCACACCTCTCATGCATTCGCATGAGAGATTGGGAAAGAATTGAAGACTTGGACATGGCTCACTAGGAACGAGATTACTTGACGAATCTCCCTTTCAATTTTGAGAGGGATTCATCAAGTAATCACGGAGTTCTTGCCAAAAGAAGCTCATCGAAGTAGGATTCCTCCACGACAATGGAGGAGGGACCTCTTTGCAAAGAGTGACAACAAAGATAGGGGTATTTGCAAGGAATTTCAAAAGCCGAGGTGTTGTGCAAGAGAGAAAGAGTCAGACTGGACTAAATTGCAAACTAGGTCAAAACAATCTCTGATTGGGCTCAAATTTTGATACAAACCTAATTTAGACCTAAGGAATCCAATGGTGAAGTTGGATTTTGGTTTTGACCTAGTTTTACTAGGTAATTTATGCAAAAACCTAAATTAGGGCAATAGTCTGTCTGAGACTCTATTTCAACTCAAAATAGGTTCAGATGGTCAAATCAAAGATGTCAAACCCTAGAAAATATTTTTATATAATTTTTAGAGGGTTTAGATGAATTTTATCCTGACCATAACCTCAGTTAATTAAGCGAGTCTATTTTTAAGGTTTCAAATGTCCATTAATTCTTGAAATACGTGAAAACCCATTTCTGTCTGCATGGACCCACTTATTAAGCATTAATGACTAAATGTCCTTTAATAAACCCCTAGCATACCCCGTGGTTATTTTGTATTTGTGATAAGATGGTAAAATTGCATAAATAACACTATTTTCATCTTTTCTTCTCAAAACAACTCATCCTACTCAAGAGACCTTCTGACTGATATGTAGGAGCTTTTATTGACTTTATAAGACCAAATTGAGCTAGTTATGGCTCATGATGGTGTTTCCATCAGCATCTTTCCAGTTATTCATTATCATATGTTTCCATTTACAATTAACCATGTGTTTCTGATTAGGTTATTCTAGTAAAGGTCCACAACATTTCTTAATCCACCTATTCCCTAAGGAAACAATCTTGATGCAGTTTTCCTACGATTTAGATTGCCCACGTGGCACTCTCCTAGCCAGGAGAGTACCCCGTGGTAGCCCTACACCCGGTCTACCATCATAGGATCATGATCGTGACGTAGCGGTGACTATGACATGCACGATAAATGCACGAGTAGCTACCCCGCACTAGCATGCAGTAAATCCTTTCCGCTAACAGGTATGCCCAAACGAACAACACAGAACAAAATAGGGGTCACACCCCTCCCCTCAATAGTCTGCGTCTCGCTCGACTATCTCGGTTTGCCCAGTGAACCTAACAGGAGTCGATGTAAGAAGGCCAATCCTAACCCCGTATCCCAACCTAAGGGGCAACTAGCTCTTTCCCTACACGAAAGTGACAGTAGCTGTCCTTAGTGCCATGTACACGAGGGCCAACTCACTTTCCATACTCAAGTTCGAACAACCAACTAACGTGTCCGAAGGCAACATGTTCCATCATACATCAGATATCCATATCACTATATTTTGATTCCTTTCCTAGTTCCCCGTAGGGTTCATGTATAGTACTCATCCCATTTCATTACATGGCATGTATCTTTATCACATTCTGGTTTCTAATTCATATAGCAGGCAGCTAGTGAATTAACAGGATAAGCATTCATCACATCATTTTAAATATTCCATTTCTCACAACAGGGAATTTAACAATATGCATTCTCATATTTTATAATAAGTGAGGTTCAAGTAATGTGCATACACCATTCTCATCCCTAGGGTTCATCTCACATCTTAGGTTTCAAGCAAATATTTCTAATTTAACAAGCACTTTAATAATTTAAAGTCACAGGAGTAGAGAGGACCACTCTACCAAGGTATGTGAGAGATATGGGGGCATGAACGGCGGACCTCACAGCCTCCACAGGTCCCATGCATAACACGGACTGAAACCCTATTCCAAACGATGGGTCCAACCAGACATCAATAACTTTGACTAATGTTGCATCATGTCTAAACCAACTCAAAACAACATGCACCCAACTCCAACACATAGGCATTTCTGAAAGAAAGCCAACGATACTTTGTTTGAGTAAAACTGACTTCGTTTAGGCCCTGAACCAGCCCAAACACTCTTCCCGGTTCACCTAAACCGGACCAAGCAGGCGAGTCCAGCTAGATCGGCCGCCTGGTGCCTGAAATTAGGCATTCAGGCTAATATCAGATGTCTGGGGTGAGTCCCAGACATCTTAAAAGTACGCAGAACCTCACCTTGCTTTCTTGCATCTGTTCCAGCCATCTGTTTCCCTTCACTGCCATCTGGGGTGTTTGTAGACGTCTAGCACAGCTTCCGATCGTTTGGGAGGGAAGCCAGATATCTGACTATGCTTCTAAATGTCCTAAAGTGCCTCTATTGCCATGCCAATGCGCCTTCCCAATCTCTGACACCTGTGCAGGCACGCACAGCAGGAGGGTAACGCCCTATGACCGCTACGACAGGGTCTACGAAAGACAAGAGCTTGAGCAGGGAAAAATACCATGTAATCCTGAGTCCGCTCCAGATGTCCGATGATCCTTTCAAACGCCTGGTGAATGTCACAGATGTCTGAAACTGCGAAAAAAAAGATGCCCGCAGAACCTCCTCGCAAGCTCTCCTTTCCTCACGAAACTCTCTCGCGCCTGGAGTTGCAGCAGCTCCCCACAATGGCGCCGCAGCAACCTCAGGCCCTCATGAAGCCCTCAATCACGAACTCCTATGGCTGCTCCTCACACAGGGTCTCATCCTCTCCTCCGCTCTCTCCTGCAACTCCTCTCTGTGCTTGCCTCCTATCTCAACGGCAAGGGGGACAACAGGGAAGGAGGAATGGGGGGAAAAGGTGTGCCATTGGGGGGAAACAAGTGGAGTGTGGGGTGTTTTATAGGGTAGGGTTAGGGTTAGGGTTTTAGGGTTGCCTAGGGGTGCGTCGGGCTGAGTTATTTGCAACTTTGGCCCCGCAAAACCACCCTTTCTTAAAGGGCCCACAAAGCAAGTCCTAAGGGATTTAAAATTACGACAAACCCCCTCCAAAAGTCAAAAACTTCGCATGGGGTCTTGTTGGGTGAGTAGAAATTTACAAAAATACCCCTGAGATCTCAAGAAACCCCAAATGACCCTTGAGAAGGGTCATTTCATCGATGAAGAAGGTCGAGAGGCTCATCGAAGCTACAGAAACGATGGCTGGAGAAGGTAGGGAATGTAGAAATCTAGTCGTTTCTTGGCTGAGGAGAAAGTTGGGAACACGAGGGCTTTATATAGAGCTTAAATCTGACCTCTAAATCAATGAATGAGCCTGATTGAGCGACGATTTCAAAGGAAAAAGTTCCCAAAAATCCTCGAGTTCGCTTGAGGTCTAGGATCTAGTTTAAGATCCTTGAGTAGGTTCAAACGATCGAGCAACTCCTCTACATCATTCCCTCTAATTTTGGAGGAAATTGGATCTAATTTGAGAGATTTCCTCTCTAGAATCACAACTGTAGGTGCGTCCACACCTTAAATGGAGGCAGGGACCTAATCGCAAAAATGATGAGAATGTTAGGACCCTTTTTCTAAGAAACTTGAAACCTAGGTGCTTGAGTGTAAGAAATAGAGATTTTATGGACTAAATTGCAAACTAAGTCAAGATGGACTTTTATTGGGCCCAAATTTTGGTATTAGCCTAATTTAGATCCAAGGAATCTGATGATGAACTTTGATTTGTGTTTTGATCACTTTTGACTTGGTAAATTGTAGAGAAGCCTAAATAAGGGAAATTCTCATTTGAAACTCTGTTCTAGGTCACAATGGGTTCAAATGGTCAAACCAAAGGTATCAAACCTCTTATAATATTTTTTATGAATTTTAAGAGGTTTATATTAATTTTATTCTGACCAGAACCTCTTCAATTTAAGTGGGGTTGATAATTAGGATTTTTAGTCCTATTTTTGCCCTTGAAATGTGTGAAACCCTTATTCAATTGATGTGAACCCACTTCCTAGACTTTGTGCTCAATTAACCTTTAATTAACCCCTAAGCATCCCTGTGGTTATTCTGCATTTGTGATGTACTGTTAAAACTACAGAGTTAACCTTGTTTCTCGTTTTCTCCTTAAATCAGAACATTATGAAGTTGTGTCCCTCAGATGATTAAGTAGGAGCATTTACCATTTGAACTTAACTAATTGTGGCTATTTAGGGCCCATGATGGTATTAACATCACACGGTACAGACCTATGTTCGATTCCCGGCTGGTGCATATGCTTCTTGAATTTCTTTACTTTAAACACATAAATGAGAGGTTGTTTAAGAAATAGTATAGAATTATAATTAATTATATGACATTAATTTCTTTCATGCTTCATGATAGTGATGCAACTTGTAATTTGAATTTTAGGAAAATGTTATGTTCATTCTAGGATGTTTGGTCTTTTTTTTACTTTTCTTTCTTATTTTTACTATTTTGTAAAGATAAATATTTAAAATTTTGTTTCAATATTTATTCACTTTGCAGTGAATCCATTGTAAAGAGACTATAAATGCTTTTAGCTTAATAGAATAAATTTTATTTTTATTAACTCTATTAATTCCCTTATTTTTGTTGTAGTATATGAAAAGGTCACATTTCTATATCTCATATAACATAAAAAAAAAGACCCAAAATAGCTAACAATACATTTGTATATACCTAACAATACATTTGTATATTAGCATATCAAGAAACTGTAGCAACAATAACGAAAAAAATGTCACTGCATGTGTTTATTAAAATTTCATCTTTCTATAATGATGGTAATATTAATATTTTTTGTTAATACCAAATATTAATTTAAAAATAGAGTATTTACTTATAGCGACAGTATTGTTGACATTTTAGATTGTTAGAGCTAATAGTATTGATCTACACCGACGGATAAAACCATCGCTACTAGCATGAAAGTTAAATTGGATGGCCTTTGGAAAGTTAACCATCGTAGTAGAATTAGGTGCAACACTGACAGATTTTACCATTAGGATAGTCTATAGCGACACCTCTTAAGAGGACACTAAAGTTGACCACCGGAATAGACTGCTGCAACTATAACGACGGTATTTTAGACCAAAGACCGTCGATGTAGGTAAAAACTGCCGTAATGAGAATAGATGAGTCAATTAATTAGTAATTTCATAATAGAGAGTAACATGACTCTAGAACCAGGGCTCAATTCAGAGTGTTTGCTGCCAAATAGGAAATCCTAGCACAATTTGGATTGAGATTGAAATGACAACACTCACAATCACATGCAAAAATTGATTACCAATTTTATGCTCTTGACAATGAGCGTTACGTCTTGAGAGAGAAGCAGGTCTCTCCATTCACTAGCTTAGTAGGAATAAATTGAAATACCTTTCCCTTGGGGGTCAATAGGCCTTTTATATCCAGCCGTTGGCCTCTGCATGGTGGGAAATTAATTAGCATTACATTTTTTTTTATCGTTGTAATGGTTGTTGGTCTTCTATGATGGACTATCTGGTCATCATTCATTACGGTCACATTTTGTTAGCGACTACCATGTCCTTTCATCAAATCCCCTACAGAGGAGTGGGCACCCATAATATTTTCTTAAGTAAAATCGATGCCCTTTTCACTAACGATAGTTCATCTTTTGTGCCGCCTACTACACTAGTGGTTGGTTGAATCCCTTAATGTATTCATCATTGCATGCATATTTTATGCCTAAGTTATGTTTGATTCCATAACATGTAGTTCATGAATAAAATCATAGAGTTAATTATAATGCATTTCGTAATTTTAGTAATGATTCATGCATTTTAGTTAATTACATATCATTCAATTAGTTTTTGTGCAGGGGCTCTCTTGCAATGCAGCACTATCATACCTAAACTATCCTTCAATTAAATTAATCATTAATTACCTTCCATACCTATTCTTGCCCTCTTTCCAAGAATCCTACATATCCAAAAAGATATTTCCCTTTCTTTCCATGTTTGCATCCAATAAGAGAGACATCTCAATATTAATCCTAAAATCTACAATCTTTAGCAAAATGGCCACAACTTGCTCATTCGAAATTCAAATTGGGTAATTCAAGATACGTTGGAAAGCTAATTTGAAAAGGTATAATCATGTTTCATGAACAATATGAGATTCCCAATAGAATGAGGTCGAAAATTGAGGCAACTTATTCCCACCTTAGATGGTCGTTGCATTCCTCACCTTTCCCTCTCCATATAAATCCTCCCACACAAAATCTTAAGAAATCATGCCCATCATGAGCCAAGCCTCTTAAGAGCACCCACCCCCCCACTCCATGCCAACGCCATCTCCTCCATCACACGACTAAGGAAAGGTCATCCTCCTCTCATTTCCAATGTCTTTCCATCTTCACCTCAGCTTTCGTCACTTTGCCTCCATCATGCCAATCTCCACCGTCACAAGGAGAGTTCATTCTTGGGTTCATTTTTGTATTGTTCATGTTTATTTTCTTATATTAAAAGAATAGACATTGATTCCAAGATGTATTCAAGCTTCTCGTTAATGATGAGTTTTTTTTATGCATGTGTCTATTTGATGCATGTAATGTTCTTTTCCTTATAATGAGAGGCTAAATATATTTGCTTAGACTAGGGATTAAGCTAGTCATATGTTTTTATATCATGAATTGAATCAATGATCTACATAGAATTACTTGAAACCTAAGTTATTTTATGCCCATACATAGATGTACATAGGATAGTCAAGTCTAGGACTTAGATCCAAGTTGGCTTATACACTTAGACTTATATCCAAGTTAGTTTATACACTTAATAGTGATCCTTGGATAAGGTAATGTCTAAATTATCATTTGATTCAAGATCTTTGATAACACCAGACTAATATTTGAAACACTAAGTCTGTTCATGATAGAGACAAAGTAGATCCAAAAATTCTTTTGTGCCTTCCCTATATCATTTAGTCTTTATATTTTTATTATATGTGTATTTTAAAGCAGATTAAATTGTATCCAAATTCCATGCACCAATTTGTTTTATGAGAAAAGATAAAATCCATGAAGTGCAGAATTGAGTGATCTTTGTGAAATCCGTGGACTCTTTGATTTTTCTTGATTTTTGTAATTACTAGAATTGCATGAAATTTGTTACACATGTTTCTTTGAATGTTAGGATCGTCTAACAGATTTTTCATAATTTTATGGAATCATTTAGATAGCATTTTAATTTCGAAATCATAATAGTGTCATTTAAGGCAGCTTGCATCCTTCATCTTAAAAAAACCTAAAAAAAAAAAATTATTTTTGCATTTCATAAATTCACGGAATAAATTATAGACTTGCTTGATTGATTACGGGAGCCAAATAAGAAACTTCACCATGTATTCGACGTGATGCACTGCTGTACTACCCTTAGTTTTGCAAAGAGTCGATGACAAGCAAGTTATTTAAAATAAGAGGAAATAATTTGGCTATATAACAAGCCAAGGTTTTATGCAACAAGGCTAACAAGGTTAAATTCAACAAGCTAACAAGACTAGTTTTCTTCTATTAAACTAAAGTTTAGACTTAGTTCATTGTAACACTAGTACCATATATATATAAACTACAATCAAAGGCTTACTAAAGTAAGGGAATAAAAACAAACATGATTTATTTAATCTAAATTAGAAGATTGTTTATTACATATTTTATTACTTGTTAGAATGATGGTTAGTCTACTCTTCCACAAATTAAATTGGAGGTGGTGACGCAGCTCTAACAGGTTTGTCGAGGAAGGAGATGTGGGGGGGAGGGGGATAAAAGAGGAAATAAACTACATGCGTCTAAATGCACATTTCTATTATTTTCTATTCAATTCCATCAACTTTAATGGCTAATTAAGTTGACAAAGAGCTGGTGGAGGAGCATGCAATGTTAAAAGTTAGCTCAGACGTCTCTCTCACTCCACAGGAAAAGTTATATGACAGATTGCAATCTGTACTGTAGCTAGATTGGGCAATGAGCTGGTTTGCAACAATAGCTTGGTCTATGCGGCAAGTGCATGTGTAGTCAGATGCTTATCTAAGCCACCACGCAATGCCTCTGGATTAATTGCAAACAATTGCTACGAAGCTTACCTGCCAAGCAAAGCTTTACCTGGTTTTGTTTGGACATCCTTGTCTTTTATGGTTAGCTTTGGAACAACTAATTCTTAAATTTAGTTTACTCAGAAGGTTAAACTTTCAAAAGGAGTGTTAACCTTCCTTTACTTAATATCATTTTTCCACTCTTAAAACTTATTTGCCTAATATTGGTTATCATTGATGTTAATCAAATCGATGTTAAAGTTACATACAATACTCTCTCTGACATCATTCGCCTTCCTCTCTCTAATACTATCACCAAGTAAGTGTCATAAGAGTTAATAATATAATTTAATATCAACTCAAGAAAATATAAACTAATATTAACATCGTTCTACAAGTAAATATAATTAAAAATTAATATAAATTTTATTTTTTTTAATATCACTTTCTTGATCCTTAAACTAAATCGACCCTTGTAGTTTAGGAAATAAAAAAAAAAAAAATTGTTTCTTCCTTGCACCATCCTGCAGATCAGATGACGAGAGAAGTCAACTAGAGAAATATCCTATCTCATGTTTTACAACAAATTCTAGATGATGGCAATTTTATCCCTTTAAGTCAAACCACGGAGGAGGTGCACCATGAATTGTGCAGCTGCATTCAGACACTCAAATATAAGAGGCAAACAAGATATGTGTTAAAGGGAGAAAAGCAAAGAAACACAACCAGACACCACTAAGATGGAAGTCACGGTGAGGTGTGAGGATCATAATTGCGGTAGGTGGATGGTCTAATCGGGATTCCAAATCCGAACACCGTAACTAAAGAATAGCCTTGTGCATATCATATGTCAGCCACAACCAACCCTTTCGGAGGACGATGCCCTTTCCCAACATTCATGGTCCCTCTCAACGTCAAGCCAACGTATCAATACAAAGCAAAGCGTAACTTGAACACCCAATATATATATATATATATATATATATATATATATAATTCACACATAATATTAAATAGTGCGTGTGGGAGTTTTTAATGTCAAAACGGTACAAACATGGCCTGTTACCGTTGCCACCTTCTCATTGGAAGTGACAATTATTTCTGATGAAGGAAATGAAGGGCCAAAGTCATATATCCGCCCTCGGAAAAATATGCGTACGTCTTTCACATAATGCTGCAATTAGATCACTCCTCTTCGTAAACCAATCTGCAGGCGGGTCAACCGTGGCAAGGATGCTTGCACCACCCACAAGGAGGCCCGTGGTCGCACACGCACCAAGTTGGGGGCCTAGGATTTTCAGGACAAGGTCCACAATATTCAGGATAACAAATTGGTAATGGATATGGACATGGATAGGAACATGGCGGCTCAGGAGGGCAGGGCTTGGGTTCCTTAGGTTTTGGTTGCTCGCATTTTGGTGGCTCGGCTTTTGGTGGCTCCGGTTTCGATGGATAACAACAAATTGGTAATGGATATGGATATGGATATGGATATGGATATGGATATGGATAAGGATATGGCAGCTCAATAGGGCAGGGCTTGCACTCGGGTTTCGGGCTTTCACATTTCGGTGGGGATTTGGTGGGCTTATCCTCTGGGACGATGTTGATGTCCAGGATGATTTTGCATTCGCATTTGCATTCGTATACGCATTTGCATTCGCATACGCATTCGCATACGCATTCGCATTTGCATTCGCATTTCGGCTCGGGCTCATCCTCGGGGACGATGTTGATGTCAAGGATGATTTTGCAGCCCTTCTTGCATAGCTTCTCGATGAGCTTCTCAGGGACAAAGGGGCCACAGAGCTTCACAGCACAATTCTTCTCATCGTACTCTATCGTCTTGATGTCCCACCGGCCTCAATTGATCGAATTCCCCACAATCAATATTTAATTCGTCATAAAATTATACACCAATTTATCGAGTAAATCCCAAGATATATAGCTCTACGGTTATTTCGTACGGAAGTGAAATCTGCGTACCTTTGTACTTGTCGAGCATTGCCCTAATCTTCTTGTCGCAATGACAACACGAGAGATCCACCTTCACTATTACAGTCGACATCTAACACACGGAATCACCAGTATGCATATAAATAAGCGAATTAACAAGACAATTGGTCAGCAACAATCTGATGTTCCAATATCGAAGAAAAAAGCCAATTTCTTCATTCTGATCACTAAAGGAAGCGTTTTTAAGGGTACCCATGAAGGAAATTGGAAGAGAGAAAAGAAGCTGAGATTGTGGAGGGAACGCATGCACTTACCTTCTCGGTCATCTCGAGCTGGAAGTAAAGAGGAGAGTGGGGAGAAGGATGGAGAGGAGAAGCATACAAGAGCGAGTGCTGCGCGGTGTCCGACTCTTCCACGCCTTCCCTGCTCTTATCCTTATCAAACGAAGGGTGAGAGCGGTGTTAATGCCGTACCATGTGTGCGCGGTCTGAGCGAGAGACAGGGAGGTGACGACGAAATCCATTTCAACGTCGAAGTAGGAGTTGCCACGTCAAAATCAGTCGTTGCTGCTTGTTTTTTTGGTCTTTTTTTGGATTGAGACTAATTAAAATGGTAAAGTTAAAACTAGAAAGTCCTCCAAGTGTTTTTCATTTATGTAAAAAAAAAAATACTATAAATATTATCGTACAATGGGATAAGTCACCAAAAATTCTGAACAAAAAACATATAGGTGTAAAATTAAAAGAACATCCATACAAAATTAAAATATATATGGACAATAATTTTGTATCGATATAAAAAAGAAAATTATCTTTAAAATTATTTTATATTAATATAAAATCAAAATTATCTTTAAAATTAATTTACGGTAATGTAAAATTATAAGATATACTTTAAAATTATTTTACATCAGCATACTTTAATTTAAAATTAAAAATTACTCTGTACCCGATAACTCACAAAAATGATAGTGACGTTTTTTCATATGAAGTAAAGCCTCACGTTACATAACCTTCTTTTGCGGGTTGAATATAATTTTAGGTCCCTAACTCAAATGAAGTTGACTAGCGAGTCAACATGAGGCCATCACATCAGCCCATCAAGAGGGAGGGATGGGGGCATTGGAGGAGGAGAAGGCAAGGAAGGGGATAGAAAGCTACATGGATCCGGTGGCCATCCAATGGTGCCCACAGATGGCCATCGAGATCTTAAGATTACCGGAGAAGATGCGAGATTGGCCCAAAGGATATCTAGCAGTAAGGATAGATAGCTATAGGGATCGGGGTGGCAATGACGAGATAAAGGGTGACGAATGACGATGGGAAGTGTTTGGGTTCGGGTGGTGGTGGTGGTGGTGGTTTGCAAATTTTGATGTATTTTACCTTTCTTTTGCCTTAAGGGGCCTAAAAGCTATATTAACCCTAAAAAGGGGACTGGATACGTTGGTGAAAGAAAACACCAGGGCACCTTGAAGTGTGGCCAAATTCTCAACGGGACCTCCGCATAATTTTCTCTTCTTGGTTTTTTTTTTTTTTTTTTTTTTTGTCTCATTTTCTTAACACGCTAGCTCCTTGATTTATTAGTGAATGGTAATCCCATTAGATGCATGCAAGTCACCTAATTTCTTAACCAGCTAGAGATACATGCAAACGGATTTCCCATTAGAGTTAATTGCAAGTCATCTACATCTTTTTGTTTGTTTTTTTAGTAAGAATTTTTTGAGAGCAAATGAAAGAAAAGTTAGGGTACACCAACCTTCGACCGCAACATATCTCACTGCCGAATTCATCTTTCATATTCGAGCAAAGCATATTGTAACTAACATCCATTTTTGTCGAAGGTCAAGTTTCTGGATGTCACTTACAAGTACACATTACTTCATTCAAAGATCCAGCTCAACGATATATTTACAGAGCCTCAACCATATGCACCCACTAGCTTCCAACCGATAAAGAAGCAAATTGCAGGCCCAGCAGGGACCTACAATTTGATTGAGAGTTTTAACCTACTGTATGTGAGCTGTACCACACAATGTAGACATATGAAAAGAACCTCTCCATTTTCCAGATATTCTATTCTCTACCATCTAATTCAACAATAAGAACTCGAAGTTGAGTTCCCTCTTACCCAATTGGTGATGGCTACCATTTTAGAAAGCTTAAAATTAATTAAAGGAGGTTGTTCCATCAACCTGCCAATGTTAGATCAAATCGCATATCTAAATTGAAAGCAAGTTATTTCACTTAAAACGAAGGCTTTCACATAAAATTATCCCAGGGCATGAGACCGCAACCTCGTAGTTGCAATATGGCAGCATGAATGAAGATAGGATGCACGCATGCACACAATTAAACATCAAATTGATCCTTGGGAAGTTACTTCATCCCTCAAAACAGGGAAGGTTCATGCATGCTTCATGGCAAGCTATATATCGATCATATTTGGTACATACTGTATAGTAGATAGTAAATACGTACGTATTAATAACTGGGTTCAGAAATCCTGACTTTGCGGCAAAGTAGCCACCGACCCGGACAGGTGCAAGAAAGCGTGAAGACCCCTCTCTTCTCTTTTACGAGGTATTATTTGCTGGCATCAACCGGTAAAGCCTTTCACTTTTCCACCTTTTATTTTCGTTAAGGAACTGACTTGGAGGGATCTCCAAAAAGGGTTCGTTGAATCACAGCGAAGGTTTCCCACACAACAACTGCGTGGTAAATTAAGTATGTAGGCCCTCGAAAATTAACAATATGTAGCTCAATTTTCTTGGCAATTAATTCAGGTAAAGTATATACGTGTAGGCCCTTGCCTTGTTGAACATTAATAATAATACGTAGTTCAATTTTCTTGACAATTCAAATGCGCCACATGAGGATTACGTGCATAATTTGAGCTCTTGCGTGCTTTCGCTGGTCATTCCGAAATATTCTCAGCATTGGTTTTGCGTGTACTTAAATTTCTTCCTATAGAGTTGCACATGCTGCCTTTCTTGATTAATTGCCCACCCACCGCCCCACAAAAGAAATCTCTCCATTCATAGATTAGTCTGGTTATTGCTTTAAGGCAGCCATCATCTTAATTATTTTAATGCAGATAATTTTCTATGCAAATTCACAATTTTACGAGAACAATAAACAACCGAACCTTAAACAATACTAGCAGGATGAACAAAAACTGACCTCTGATGATAATATGACGATAGGAAGAAATGGTTATTGCAAGTTTACAAGTACCCCTCTCTCTCTCTCTCTTTTATAAGGTAAATTTGGTAGGTATGGAATTTGACTTTACGGCCTTTTGACGTTGGTGGGGATCTCAATCACCACTAAACGGTGTCAACAAAATTAAACTTATCAACTTGATCCATCTTCAACTCAAATAATAAACTCGAACCTAATCCAAATCCATTTATATTAAATAGATTTCAACCTATCTAATTTATTTACATAAATGAATTAGATTTGCGTTAAGTTTCGTGAACTCAGCCAACATGTTTAATTTAATTTATTTAATCTATTAATCTATTTTTAATTTATTTAATCTATTTAATTTAACATATTTAATTCATTAATTCATTTAACTAATCTGCCTATCTAATCTGATTTATTCATTTATTTAAATGCATCTAATCGGATTTTGATAGATTTAGACGGATCGCATCTAAAGTAGGACATCCTACCTATTTAATAAACAAGTTGGTTCAAAACAATCTCACCCCATTTAGCAATGATTAGGACCTTGACGGGTGGAAGGTATCCCGACCTGACCCGTACGTACCGCAGAACTCCCTTGATGTCACAACTACGTACCTTCTCTGGTTCGAATGAAAAGGTGCTACTTTTTTTAGCAATAAAAATGGAAAGAGACATATACGATGGAATATAAAGAATATTCGATGGAAAAATAAACCGAGCCTAGCAGTATCAATGCTAAGAATATTCAAAATTTTATTTGTTTCTTTGGGGCAACCAATATAAAAGTTTTCCCGCATATTCTTGCGCAGAGAAATAGTGCCTCTCCCATTGCAGCTGTTCACCTGGGAATATCGGAAGCACGAAGAAATGTTGATATGACTTGTTGTTTTTTTTCATCTCCTTTTTGCACGGTAGGAAAATACCTGTTCATTTGGCTGTTGTAAATTATCTGGGTATGTACTTAGAAACCTCTTTATTTTTTTTGTGAGTACGTCTATTAAATGAGAATGTTGCTCAAAACTTTGGTTGCATGGTTGGGCTGTCGAAGGCTATTGTCCTCCTTTTGATGCTAATTGATAGAATGCTTCATTGACTTTGCTCATAAAAGAAAGAAAAAAAAAAAAAGAAAAAAAGAAAAGGAAAATATGGAAGGAAGACCAAGAAAAAAATAAAGGCAGGTTATGCATATGCCTCTTTAAGAAGATTCCTAAAAGAAAAAAAGAAAGCGAACGATCGAATCTACAGTTCCTTCGACTTCGTCTTCCTTAGCAAAAAAGGTGCACGGATCTTAGGAGTAGATGTGCTGCCAAATGTGTTGTTGCTGACAGTAAACAGAGGGCCGGTGATGTCATGCTTGGAAAAAGCTGTGAAATCCATTTTTATCATGAAATTAAAGTTAGTGATCCTAAATGCTTTAAATTCTAGAAATTTCTACAAGGGAGTACCACGGTCAGAAAAGGATTTTCATGTGAAGTGAAGGACCAAGGCTGGATCGACGTTAGCTAAGTCAAGCAACTTGAATCCGCCAAATCTGTTTCAAGCACCCGCTTACACTTTTTTTTGGCTGGTCTCAGGTTGGCCATTTTGGCCCATAATTTATTGGGCCAGCCCAGCTGCAACACAGGATCACAATACATCTAATGTTGATTGCATCTCGTATATACAAGTTGAACAGCTAGAGTTTGGGAATTGAAATTTTTTTTCTAAGGAATTATTTCATTAAGATAACGGAAATGATACAGGATGCAAGGGAGAAACAGGCAACCTAAAACATCCTTCAAAGAGGGAAGAACTCAAAAAGAAAACAAGAAAACAAAGAATAAAACAATAAAGTAAAAAGGAAGCATCCACACATTGATTCCATGGTAAACTCAAAAGCCTACCCCACATCACTTGATACGACATTGTCACCGAAATATCGATGATTGAAATGATCCGCACAAACGAGTAATAGGAGGCTAAGGATCCACCTTCAAACTCGATCATTAGGCCCTGATTCAAACATGGTTCCTAAGATACCTAACATCAATCAAGTACAAAAAAAAAAAAAACAAGGATAGTGGTCGAGGATGTGGAGGTGAAGGCGAGGTGGTTGTGGTAGCACCCCGACCAGTAGAATGTCGATTAGCCCACCAACTAGCATCACATTATCCTCAGTCGCCAACCTCAAAGACACTCCAATGTCATCCAAGCTGCTGGAGGATGTGAGGAGAATATCCTATTGCTGCCGCATTAGAGGAGATGAGACAACGTTCAAGCTGATGGAGAAGGGTAGAGCGGTAAAGGAAGGAGGTGGGAGGTGGAGGTGAAGGTGGAGGGGAGGGGGGAGGGGCTCTTAATTGACCATCGAGAGCCAATCGAGACCCCAAACATAGGAATCTTAGGTCGCAAGCAAGCGGAGCGAAGCTTGTGATCGCAAGGGGGGTGGGGGTTGGGAATTGAATCGGTATCCTTATTCTAAATAGATAATTGAAATCTTTGGTGGGATTGAACTTTTAAATCATGTTGGAATCCTTTCTCTTTTGATGGCGTCTAAGCAATAACGGAGCCTAAGTTAAATATGAGCCCTATCCAACTCAAATTACAGCCCTTATATTTGATTCCAATTGGAAACATAGGTTTGGACCAGATTCTGCTAGGCAAAGTAGAACTGGATAGTGGACCTAGTGCCCAACCACCTCCACGGGTTGATGACCCAAAATAAAAAAAAAAATTAATCAACTCCACGGGGGTGATAACCTAAAGGAAAAAAATTAAAACCTTAACGGATTAGACTTGAATCAAGCCAAGTTGTATATATTAAGTGATTTTTATGACAATAAGTAATCTATATGCTAAGGTGCGGACGCCCCTTCCCCCATATTATGCCTCCATCTAGATGATTCACCTAAAAGAAAATAAAAAATCAAAATAACATATCCTCGTCCCACTCACTGGACCTGCTATTAAAAAAAATCAAAATGGCATCTCATCCAAAAGCTCTACTTTTTCTTTACTATTTAAATAATTTTACTCGATGCATCAAAAAAAAAGAATCATACAAAAAAATTCCTTTCCTTTTAAAATAAATCCCACAAAATAATCTCGATTTATCATTTAAAAACAAATTCACAAAAAACTCCATTATTATATATTTGTAATTTAAAATCAATCAGATGATTATCAATTAAGAAAAATTATGTAAAACTTCTTCTATATTTTTAATAAAATCTCGACAATAATCTCATAATTTATATTATTATTACTTATTAAATTTAATATAAATAAAAATTTGATTATATGTTAAATTTTATTAGAATGAACCTTTTTAGATGTGTAGTTAAACCATAGGTATATCAAAATTTTATGAATTTCTGCAACGAATTACAGTTACTATCACTGGTTATCATATATAGAAAGTCATCTCAGGTTAATTTTTTACAGGAAAAGTAATAAAACTACCATTTTCTCAAAAGTATTGCTAATGTCGCAATATCCAAGAGAATCTATCCATTAACGTTTTTGGTAAAGATGCATGTCGGTAGGTATTACTTTTAGATTTTTTTTTTTTTTCTCGTTGATAACAATTATATAGGTATGTGTACATGTGACATGCATGTGTATACGTGTGCAATATATACATATAATGCACGTAAGTACATGTATTCTAGGTTGTCAAGCCCAATCTAGGCATTATGACTTTACGGGTCATGATCCAACTCAAAATTAAACGAGCCTTAAAGTCTAGACCCAAGTCCGACCTAGACAAACCATGCGCCTGAGCTAAGCGAAGGTTTTTAGGGTAAGGTTACGGGCCAAACTCGAGCCAATCTGAGCCATCGTAGATCCCCTACCATTACGGTAGGGCCATCAGATTGCAATCCTAGGACCTTACCTCTTCAATACAATGGCAACCACCCACCCAACAAATCAAAAATAAGGGACTCACAGTTGACCGTTAGATCACAATCCGACCATCGCAGAGCGCCACCGCACCTGACCCAATCTGGACAAATGCTCCCCACCGCCCCCACCTGTCCAAAATTGTGGCTCTTCTTTCGCATAGACCAATATAGAAACACCAACTCAACTACGGGGTAAAATATAAATGGATCACAAGGTACACAACCCCTACCATAAGTGTCTAGAGAGTCCATGGACCAAATTGAAGCTTTTGGCGAAGAAAAAGAATTGTTAGAGAAAGCAATCATGCAAACGCAACTGCTGAAATCATACCTACACAAAGCTCTACATAGGTACAATCACCGATTTAAACTTTAAGAATCAGAGAAGCAACAACTTTGTTAACTGAATTATAATGATTGTAGTCCCTACATACTTGTGGAAGTTCCTATACTCATCTCCTTCGCATCCCCTCTTCTCATAAATGACCTCGTTAATTGGATGTTTTCAATAGAATTATTTGAGGTGCTAGACGACTTAGGTTCTCAAATGCGTAAGTAACGTTAACCATTTTTCTTGTTTTGCATGAGTATCAACCTTAGGGATTAACGACCATTTTTATTTACTTAAAATATGTGTAAATCATAGCATTAAATAGGAGGAAGTTAAGAAAAGCAAATTGAAGTTCGAACTTAACACCGGCATGAACTTGTACTTCGCAAAATTTGTATTTTTTTTACCAAAATCTGGAACTTGAGATTGGTGTTAACAAGTAGACGGTCCACTTTGCATAACGGCTAATGATTGTTTCAAAATTTTGAAATCGGTAACTAATGATTGGTGGTATGTATCAAACAACGAGTCCAAGTTGCAGTGGGCCGATAACAGGGAGCTGGTGGGTGTGGGTGCTGCATCCCTATCACCGTTCAATGTATTATTTATTCCATCACGTTTGTTTTCTATTTGGACGCTCATCTGAATCCGAATGTATCTCTATCGTATATCTACGGTGAATGAGATAAACATATTATTACATTTTTATCCCATTCAAGAAGGGATGCGTGGTGCTCGTGCACGTTCAGTGCATTAAACATCTTCCTTTCTATTCCCAAGGTTCTATTATGCAAGGCGGACTAACAATATCCCGTCTATCTATTGGGATAATATATAATTTGTATGGCAAAAAGAAGCATTAATTGATGACACAACTTGCCATTAAGAGAAATGGAGAGACACCAACGGATGGACAGACTTTCATATCCGTCACCGTTGCTTTCCCCTGTTTCACAATACTCGTCGTCTTGCCACATCCGTGTCAACATTTGTCACGGTTCTCTGGTATATGATTCTTGTTGGACTTACCCAAATAGAAATGGAATTCATATCAAATCACATCGAGTCATGGAAATCAACCATCTCATTACTATCCTCTGGGGAAAAAATTGCTTCAACGTAGGGAGGTTAAAAAGAGGTAAGAGCTCAGAGTTCCTTTCAATGGCAAGATAACAAATACTAATTGGACTCAAACATGCTATTCTACTCTTCAATTGTCCCTTAATCTCCATCTCTGGGGCTACCTTTTCCCTTTCATGCACAACCCTCTCTATTTAGGCATATGCATTTGATTTGCATATGCTAAGCTGGTGGTGCGTCTCCATGTATATGGTTTATAATTACCAACGCAAGTAGGAATGGGATCCTTACAAATGCGTAAGAAATATGATTGCATATGCGATTGGTTCTAGCTGGGTGGAAACTACGCAGGTAAATTTACATCAAACTAATCGATGGTGCCACATAAACAAAGGCAACCACTTGCCTTCGCACAGGCATCCTAGCGAGGATAAAAGGTCTCCTTTTTCTCCGAAGACCTTTTCTGATTTTTGTGGCAGAAAAGGACGTTCACCCTTGCAAATTGGCACTCGCCTTTGCAGGAACCTGTCGTTCATGAAAGGGACATTGATCTCGAAATTCGAATGTGCTACCACTGAGAAGGAAACGGAGGGCTGTGATGCACTGCGTGAGAAAGGGTTTGGAATTGGAAGTCGATCTCCTATAGCTCTTCAAAGAAATGCCTTATTTTACTTATCATACAGTATTTTATCCCATAATAATGCTTATCCCACTGTCAAAAACAACCTGAGAACTGTTGCTATTATGCACTTTTTTCCCCCTTTTAACTAAGTTACGGTGTTGAAATGATAGCATGAAAGGAGTTACCTTCGTTAATGTCATTGTGAAGGGATGTGGGGAATTGAGGAGCAACATCCTAGGCTTTTTTTAAGAGCTATTTTACCTAGAGGGTCATCAAACTTGGATTTTGAAAATAAAATTTGGATTAACCTTTATTTTTATTTACTTTGTAGACAAAGGTTAATACCAATTTTTCTCTACTCGAAAACGATGTCAATGACATGCTACACAATTACAAAATATATGTTTTGCTTAACATCCTCCGAACTAGTGTTAGCAAAGCAAGGGGGGTTTGGATGGGCAAAACTTGGATTTTGGATCAAGGTAATTGAGCTAGTAAATAGGTGTGAGGCAAGTATACTAGTTTTAAGAAATCAAATCTCATTCGTCAGAAGACCTCTAAGTGTAATACTTTTAACATGAGATGATATGCAACCAATATAAACAAACAAGAGAAGATCATCCATCACAATTGACAAAATATGCCCTGATCTTATGGTTCCTTGGACTTACATATTTTCTCTCTTTCATGCCTTTCTTTTCTTCTTTTATTTGTGAGCTCACAAATGCCTTCCTTCTTACTTCCCTTCCAAGTCTCTTGAAATGATTTAATGAAAACCCTTAAGAAAAATAGTATATGCAATTATATCCACTAGAATAAAAGAAGATGTGTGCTCAATCAAAAAGGATCCACCAAAGAGAGTGAGGAAAAGAAAACTGATATACAATCAAAAAGAAGCCTGTTGTGTACCTCTTGAAAGTTTCTAGTCAAGTTGTGTGCGAAACAACTAAAGAGGGACTTCCAATGCGATAAAGAACTCATTGCCTAAGAGTGTCCTAGAATTTGGAGATGTCCACCCAAGGAATAAAAATAAGGACAACTTCGCACCTTGCAGCTATACTTGCATCCTTACTTGAACCAAAAATAAATTCCAAGATGGAAGATGGGCTTTGATCTTAGTTATCACAATTACGGGAGGCCATCAAGAGTTCCTTAGGCAAGGAAAAAAGGACAAGTCACCAAGTTGTGAGAGCCTGTCATCGAGATTGGAATGAGGTCCCACAACTGTGTAGGGGGCATGTGAGACCCTAATTTTTAATGTACTTAATCAGGAGCTAAGTGTGGAATAATAAAAATATTAGAGGATTAATAATCTCCTTTATTTACAAGTAAAGTCACTAAAGCCCTTAAATTTATCCAATGGAAGGAATAGAAGAGAGAGAGATGCCTCGTTGAGCCTAAGGTCATGAAAAATCAAGCTTAGAGGGACTAGAATGAAAAAAAAAAATTTAACCTTTGCTGAGGTTGGAATGAAACAATGAAAATGGAGGGGTATGTGTTGGGAAAAAAATTTAGAAATAAAAGGGCCTCAGAGACCCCATGGACTCTCATTTCCTAACCTCATGAGCTGAGGGCCCTCTCCCTATTTCCTCTCCACCAACAATACCCCCATTGTTGGTGCTCACATTGGAGCTCAAGAAGCTTCAACTAGAGGCTGCTAGAATTGAGGAAGGCATCCATTAACAATAGCAACCATAGTCCCTTCTTGCTTGATTTGGGAGTTAAAGGGTGAATTGGAGGGGCACTTTATGGGTTCTTCCTTTACATGTGCAAGTCAAGAAGAAATCAATATGATGTTTTCCCCCATCAAATTCAAATAAACCCTCGTTTGATTATGTTCTTATGACAATCAACACAAGAACTCAAATTTGAGGAGGAGAAGAGGATTGGAGATGACGTGGGGGAGATCAAGGGAGAAGGAGAGCAAGGCTCAAGCAAGAACACCCAAGGTAGGGTTTAAATCCTCCTCTTGACCTCTCTTATGTTGTTGAAGGAATGATGGTGGTGTTGGATTAGACAGATACCCCCTTAGAATGTTTAGAATTCAAGCACAAGTCAATGTGATAGCTTTGCATGATTAATTAATTTACTTGATTTTGTGATTCATGTTCATGCATGACATGCAAAGGGTTGCGGATCAACCCAAGAACTAGTGTGGTATACTTAACCTAAGATTGGGTTAAGTAAAGTCTTGAATGATGGATTTTCATGTTTATATGCATTTTCAAGCCGTTTGTGATGAAATGTGGTAGTTGAGTTTTGTGGGTTTCTAGGTTTGTATACTGAAAATCACATTTCTCCTAGGTTTTATAGATCCAAGAAGCCTTTGATCAATTAAAATTGCAATGAAACTATCAAACTTTTACTGATTTTGATCAATCAATTTTAGTTTTATCGATTGACATACATACTTTTCAAAAGATGACAAAAAGCCTATTTTTGATCGATCAATGCATGGTTTGATTGATCAACATGGGTTAACAACCTTGATTTGGGTTGTTTTTAAGGTCTCAGAGTGAGTTCAAACCATTCTAAATTCCAATAAGTAGAGAGCATGATGCGAAAATTTTTGATAAGATATCACAGGGCTCAAATGTGAGTGAGATGTCTCATAGAAATAGGAGTAGAGACACAAGGGAATCACTTGTGAGTGATTCTACATGAGAAACCTAAAGGTGAAGAAGCCATAAAGTAAAGGGATAGTCCAAATGAAGTGAAAACAAATAAATCAAAGTTACCCAAAGAATCATGGGATTAGTTACCTAGAGAATCATGGGATTAGGTTAAACATGGACTTGAGACTAAATGTTCGTGAAGATATGTTCAATGCACATGACACACTTAGAAAGTACTATAGAAAGGTAGTCCATACAGAGACACCATACGATCTCAAGGGGATTTCATTTAAAAAGTGTGTAGTGAAGTTTCATTAAATAACCTACAAGAGACAATCCTGAGTAGTTCTAGGTGTGGACCAAAGTTAATTTCGCCACCTTGGCCAAGTGGGGATCCCTGAGGTGCAACATCCCTTAACTACATACGAATCTCCTCGATACGAAGATCGAGGAATGATTTTTGATACAAGAGAATGCTTCCTCAAAACTCAATAAGCATTTCAAAGATAGTTTTGACAAGTATACTCAATCGTGTCGTGTTTTATTAATACGAACAAAGCACATGGTGGGTAAAGTAAACTAAGACAAGATAATAAGAAACCAAATGGTTGACATTACTTAGTTTTCTCGTATGACACTACTATATATATCCCCTATTGAGCCACTTGGCTCACCCTATATTGTTACCTACCTTTCTTTACTAGATGTCAAAGGTTCTTAGTACCACATCTCCTAAGGATCCAAGTGTTGGAGCAACACGCCCAATGCCTCTGTGACAGACTCAACGTAGAGAAAAAGAGTTAATAGAGATAGTAGCAGATCTCATCGAGGTTCTGAAGGAGAGTGACGTCATATAAGTCGCATAGTATAAATAGTTTTAAATATATTATTTTATGAAGGCTTTGTATTTCATGTGTATCTTATTAAAGCCTTCTTGGTTGCAAAGTTATGAACACTTATATTCTTATGATGGTTATGATGATGGGGTTACATTTTGAGTTGTAAGTATGAACCATGTCTTTTTATAAAGACTTTAATCATTCTATGTGCATAATTTATGTAGCATGGTTATTATTGTTACTTAGTGTAGGGAAATGTTTGATCTTGGGATGTGCCCACATATGTTGGAATGTATGAGTATGTGTACGATTGTACAGGTTACAGGTTGCATTATACAAGTTTTAAATAGGTCGCATGCATCAAGTTTATATCGATAACCACCTATTAATTGTACTCATCTTTGAAGTGAGGGTTAATAGGACAAGATGTTACTGGGCAAAACTGAAAGGGTGTGGTCAGGCATTTCGCAGGAGAGGGTGGGCATGCCTAAGCCCAAGGTCTTGGTTGTGGTGGTGGAATCGTAGTAAGGGAAGTTTCCAAAGCCTCACTTACATCCTGAACTTATATATGCGGTAATGTTGTTGAGTCTTTGAAGGTTGTTTTGTTTTAAAGGGATATTAAAATATACTTCAAATTAATCAATTTGTAATCTAACAAAGGCTAACTGTATTTTTGATATTAAAAGCAACTTATTCTTCCTCTCTCCCTCCTGATGAGATGTGACTTATCATAGCTAAAATGCTCAAGTTGAGCTAAAAACTAAGTTAAATACTATCAAATTAACACAGGAAATGGGTTAAGTGTGGAAATTAAGAAAAATGACCTAAAACATCAAAATTGTATTAAAAATACATAATTAGGTCATATTTGAGATATTCTATACTAAATATGTAAATGGATGATCCAAATGCTAATTGAACACTAAAATGAACTTAAAATCACAAATCAATTAATGTTACGAACGCGGCTTCAAGACGGATTTTAAGACGTCTGGGAGGTGGCCCAGACGTCTGACCAGACGTCTGGAACCCCTTCCAGACGTCTGGGATTTAAAATTCTGCAGCGTACGGGGTTGCGTCTGCGCGCATGCGTGCACAGACCTGCAACCGCCACCCTCTCTCCACTTTTTCCCTCGCTCCTCCTGTAGGGCGCAGTGCTCCCTCCCTCTCTCTCTCCCCGCGTGGCCTTAAAAGGCCCTCTCCCTCACCCTCATCCCCTTCGTGTCCTTCTTCTTCTTCTCCCAGCCGGTGCGAGAGCGAGCGAGCGGCGGCAACAGCGGCCGCGGCAAGTGTGCGGGAGGAGGTGTTGCGCGAGGGAGGAGACGCTCGACCGTGAGGGCTCGAGCTTGCCGGGGCAGCTAGAGCCGGCCGGCGGGGGAGCAGCAGGCATGGAGTGTCGCGGAGGGGCTGCTGCAGCTCGAGCAGCAGGCGGACGAGCCACGGCGCAGCCGTGCGTCGCGAGCGGAGAGCGAGAGGAGCTCTGATTCTGAAAATTTTTCCAGAATCAGACGTCTGGGCTTACGACCAGACTATGGTGAAGACGTCTGGAGGATTGTCCAGACGTCTGACAGGTAAGATATTTCATCTTCTTCCTTTTTTTGCTCGTACGGCCATACAGCCGTCTGCCGCACCTTCGTCTGTGACCCGTCATACTGAGAACGGGTATGGGTGCGTGCAGGTTCTGCTCAGGAGGGCGCGAGACTCGCCATCCAACGTGAATCGGACGTCTGGCCGCAGTGCCAGACGACGGAGAGGACTTCCAGACGTCCGGGTTGACCATCGGACGTCTGGGAATTAAGCCAGACGCCCCCGCAGGCTTCTGGATGTCTGAGGTGAAAGTTCCCTACTAGGAGGGGGTGACGTAATAAAATGCGGAAATAAAACAATATCACAGAATAAACAAACAATCGCACAAGTACACAAAGATTTTAAGGTGGAAACCCAAACCGGGTGAAAACCACCACCTAACCCTCTCGAGTTAGGATTTTCCGATCAACCTAGTTGATCAAACCCACTAACCGAATCACTTTAAAACAAGGGTGATTCAACCTCAGTACAACCACGCTACAAGTATGAGGGTAGCGTTCCTCAACCCCTTCTCTCCACGAGAAGGATTTTGTCCCACGAAGGAGATGGGAATTCGCAAAGCGAATACCCAACCAAAAGACAAAGATAAAATAAACAAGTCCTATAGAGCCAACAAAGTAATAAACCTAAGCTTCTATAGGAATTAGGAAACTCCCCTTTGCAAGGAGTGCGTCGAGGATGACGCGGGTGCGTGAGCCACGCAACGGCGCAATGTAGCTCTCGCGAACAACGGCGGGAGAGCGGGTGCGCGAAGGCTTGATGCTCTCAAGGTGATGGAAATTGAGCTTAGAGAGCAAAATCTTTTCTGGACACAAAAGAGTGGAAAGTATGTAGCTAAGTGTATCCAAGTGTGTGTCTTGTGTTTCTCTTGGTGTGTATTGGTGTGTAAAGGCTCCCCTCTATTTATAGAGGCCTTAGGAAGGCTTTGGAAGGCTTAAGAAAGGTTCTATAGCCGTTGGGAACAAAGCCCAAGAGAATCAGGCCGAAATCAGGACAATGATTACACTTGACAGGGTTATCAAACGTCTAACTATGGCATCAGACGTCTGGAAGGCCACTTTAAGACGTCTGATCTCAAGGTCAGACGTCTGATTCTATGCGGGTTTCCTCCTGACTTGAATCAGATCTAAACAGGGTTTTTGTGCAAGTCCATCAGACGACATGCAGGACGTCTGGCACTATGTCTGGACGTCTGGAAACCTACTTTTACTGTGGGAATTGATTTCCAAACGTTGCAACGGCTAGAAAATCTCTGAGAAGAGATTTTGGGTCAGCCGAGGCAAAACGGTCAATTATCAGACGTCTGGAAAGGCCTAAGGACGTCTGATAAGGCTCTAACGGTCATATTCTTGAGTGTCTGCTAAGCCAGCCAACGGTCCACTAATTGGACGTCTGGCAAATCCATCAGACGTCTTCTAAGACGTCTAGTCTAAGGTCTGGACGTCTGATTTCATCAGACAGAACTAACTATGTCCAGCCTAACAGTTATCAGACGTCTGAAACAATAGTCAGACGTCTTAAAATACTTTATCAGACGTCTGATTTGGGAATTAGACGTCTGATTTGGGAATTAGACGTCTGGAAGTGCTGTTTGAACCCTATATTGGTTTTCTAAGTATTCTACAGAAAACCTAAGTATCCTAGGGTTGTGCCGGTGTTCCTAGGACTACTGTTAGGATACTTTGAGGCTCTCTAACATAATATTCTAAGGAAAATAAGAGCAAGAAAATAAAGACAAGAGATACAAGAAAGGATTAAAAAGAATCTATCCTATTCTTCTTGTCTTCTATCTTCAATCTGTCGCTCCACGCGAACCTCCTCTGTTTTCCGTCAAGCTCCTCCAATCCGTCCTGGATGCGAGCTCGAGTTCCGTCTAAACACGTCCACATTTGCAATTGACCTGAAATCTAGGACTCAAATTGCAAATGTTAAATAACACGTGTTTTGTTATCATCAAAACAAATGATCGTGGTACTCTAGCACCAACATGAGGGACTACATAGAATGAAGGTATGCTCTGACCCACATTTTAATACATCTGGAAGAGATTCCAGACGCCTGATTTTGGGCAGTTTCGTCATTTTCGACCCGTTTAGGGCCCGTTCGGAGTCTGTTTTCCGCGTTTCGAGTTGCGTTCTTTCCAGAATAGATTCCTCTACCCGTTTACAATAATTGTATACTATTCTGAGAAACTCCTTGTGATTGATCCTTGTGCTAGGACCCCATTCCGTTGCAGTTTTGGGAGTTGCGGAGGCACGTGGGATTGCCGACCACGCCCCCAGTACTCCCGGTTTCGCTGGTAGAGTGGCTTGTAAATTTATTAGTATAATTTGTTACAATTATGGAACAATTAATAGAACCTTGGGCATTGCATGAATCCTAGGAATGAGATACTAAATTGAATGATAAATCCTAGGGTATTGCATGAATCCTAGGGCTGGAAAACTAGATTGTATGATAGATCCTAGGGTACGGCATGAATCCTAGGACTGGAAAACTAGTGGAATTTATAAATATTGCAGTCTCGAAAAAGTGGAAAGGAAATAACAGCTGCCTGTAAATTGATTTAACCGCTGCCTGTTGGGTAAATAAACATGATTGAGAACATGGGTTGTATGAACGTAAAACTGAAACGGTGAAACCTAAATGTGCTGAGTTAAAAGAGCTGGAACCCTACGGGGAATTAGGAGTAGAACTCCTGAAAAGAGGATGGATGGAACTGAGAAAGAAAGATGTGGAAGTGTGTTGTCTCTGGGGTACGTGGTACCAACGAGAGCACACATTACCTGTTTAGTGCAAAGCAGAGCCAGCCGCCACAGGGACCCGGGGTTAAGACTGGCCACTTTGTACCGACTTTTGGCCCTCGTGTACACAGTACCGAGGAGAGCTACCAGTGTAGGGAGAGCACTAGCTACCCCACGGGCTCCAGGGTTCTGCTAGCTCTCCTACACCGACTTGTTAGGCCCACTGGGCAAACCAGGGTAGTCAGGCGAGGGTGCGCGGACTGTGGAGGGGCAAGACCCCGATTTGGTTACTGTGGAGGGGCTGGACCCCTATTACTGAGAGGGCTCTGCCCTATACTGGTTCCATACTGTGCTTTGGGGCACACCCATTAACGGAAACGACTGACCGTGTGACAGTGTGGGGTAGCTACCCATGCGCTTATCACGCGTGCCGTAGTCACCGTTACGTCTGTCAGCGACCTTGGGGTGGTTGACTGGGAGGTAAGACCACCACGGGGGACTCTCCCGGCCAGGAGAGCACCACGTGTTACTTCTACTTTTTGAAAAAGACTGCAAATCAAGATCGTTCCCACGAGGAACATTCGAGATCAAGTGAAGGATCTGAGAAATAAATAAATCGTGAAATAATAGAAAGACGTAAATAAAGAAAGTAACAAAAATATTACAGCTACTGTACACTCTACTGCTTCTTTAGTTTTAGTTGCCACTCTACTCAGCGTTTCGCTGACGTGTTACACTCGTTACTTTTCAGGACCAGGTGTTGAGCAGCCAGGGTCAGCGGCTGCAGAGGACGCTGGGCCGAGTAGGGTCCAGTAGAGTTACCGCAGTTCTTTTTGTACCCCTTTTGTTCCACTGTAGTGAGTAGTTCTTGTTACTCTCTATACTTTTCTTTACTTGTAGTTTCATGTTATGTTATAATTGTTGTTCTACTGTTGTGGTGGTACATACTGTAGTAGTTCCTTTTCTTACTGCTGTATTTTGTTACTGCTAGTTATATTCATGCTGAATGTGGTTTTTTTACTGCTCTTTTGGTTACTTCCTCGTTGGACGAGTAGGTCTTGGGATTAGTCGAGTCGGTCTGGTTCTCGTGTCTCGTAGGGACTCGGGAATCGGGTCGTTACAATTAATGGAGTATTTTCTAATATGTTCAATTTATATGCCATAAAAGTTTCATGATCGTTTTGGCATCATTTGAACCTTGGATTTAGTGTTTTTCGTTTAGGACCTTCCTATATAATCATTTATTCACATTTTCTAACCATAAAAGATGGCAAGGGCTTATTTGTAGATCATAAGGATAGTTCTGCATTAATTTCCAAACACTTATGGGTTTCGTTGCAAAACCTCTACCATTTCACACCCGAGGACTTCATCATAAATTTCCCAATACACCTGATACTCACTCCTCGGCACTATTCATAGACGAATAACATGAAGCGTAGTTGTTGTCCGATTCTTTCACCATCCGATCGACAATGGATCTCCCACCAACCTCCAATCCCCGATGCACACATCTTCATGCTAGTCTCCAAATCACATCCTACGGCTGGCTTTTATCTTGATCCTTATCATGCTCCTCACCAACTCATCTCTACCGTTGATGCCCAACGACTTGCACTCGCTGTACCCGATCACACTAAGCTTCACTCCCTATATAAGGACCTCCATAGGACCACTGCACACTTATCAACTCCCTCCCCCCTTGACTTGGTCAGTCGTCTATCCCTCCAGCTCCAATTCCTCTTCTTCAACCACTGGTGACAGCAGTAGTGCCTTCTTCCTCTTCATTGCCACAACAATCCGTTGTGGATCCAGGGATCCCATTCACTCCACTAGAGGTCTTCCCTTTCATCGCTACAATGACCAACTGCAGCCTAGGAATCCCATTCCTCCGTTAGATTAGATTTATTTCTTTTTAGCTAGATTTACAGCTTTCTAGATTACTTTTATTACTTTCCTATTGTAGTTTAGATGTTTAGATCATAATTCACTGATTGATTGTGTTAGATTAGGCGTAGATTAGTTTAGATTATAGTTTCCAGAGAATTGCCTTCTCTAATAAATTCAGATCAGAGAGGCTTAAATCACCCATCCATTTGAGTTCACTATTCTTCCTCCTCATTCCATAATCACTTCTCACTTTTTCCCTCACTAGTTTGATCATTAGACCATTCTCTCCACCATAGCCATCAATAGACCTAAAGCTCTCTAGCTTTCAGATCCATTGATGCTCTAAATTCACTTCGGGGCCTCCTATTCACATCATCTAAACACAAAGGCCCCCCATCTAGTTTTAATTGTTTATAATTTGCTCGATTGATGTGGATTTCATTTTCACCACTGATCGAAGGATCAGTTATTCAATTTGATTTCAATTTGTCTTAATCGAGCGAATTGAGCTTTTAGAGTTCTAATTGAATGTGGAGCGATGATTCTAAAGTGTTTTGATTTGATTTTACTTCTCAGATGAGCACACGCCTAATTTTTAGTATGATACTGAGTTTTGGTGTTTATTGATAGCAAGGGCCTATGAAAATCCGATGCACAGGTTTGAGGCCCTTGCAATGATTCAAATGTTTCATAAGCATTGCTTACCACCAATCAATGTTGTGCAAGGATCCTAGATGATCAAGTTAGTACAGCGATCTCACAACAATTGCCCAGGTGGGCAACATTTGATTTTAATTCAAAATGGTTTTAATCCGCTAATCGAAGATTGTGTGACATTTAGAGGATTCTAAGGAAGGTCTGAGACTCGATTTTAGGGGATTTTGATACCTTATTTGATCTCCTTGTCTACACTGTCTACAGCAGCAAAAGGGAAATCAAATTAGGAATTTAAGGCTAGCAGTTGGAAATGCAGTAACAAAGCAGCTACTGAACTCTCAGCAAACTGCACATCCAACAATCACTAACACAGACAGCAGCAGTAGCTGCTGAACACAATCACTGCAGCAGACCAAATTCCTCTTCAAACGGCTTAACTGCTGCCGTAGTTAATCCATCTGGAAGAAAACTAAGTCTGCAGCAAGGAAGAACCTAAACTCAGCTACTTATCTCCTAATTCAGTCACTTATAACCCAGATCAGATTCAACAGAACCTAATCAAGAATACAAAATAACTGATTCAGGAATTACTTAGCTGGGTTTAGTGGGAATGTAGCTGCCATTGCAGCAATTTACTATGACTCTAGGATTTACAAACACAAAACAGAAATTCTATAAACACCATCTGACAAGAGTTTAAATTCACAAATCTCAGAAAAATCACTCAGGAATGCAACTTAAAATCAAGATCCCTTGTCGATAAAATCTCATCAAATCAAATCAGAAAAGCTACTGATCTAACTCCTTCTAATGCTATAGATAGCATGTAGCAAGAGTTAGAATCAACACAATAAATCCAAAAAAAACTTGAATCCCAGGACTATGAAACCTTAAGGAATATTGAGAATTCCTTAGGTTAAGAATCAGAACTGCACTTTAAAATCAACTAATGAATACAAGATAGAGTTTCAAATCAACAAAGTTGATTTTCATTGGCTCAACCATGCATTAAAAGCATTCAAATCCTCATAAGAATTCAGATCAGATTATGGCTCATCTGAGATGGATTTTGATGTCAAAATTTCTCTCAGATTCCCATCCAAACAGTGAATCAAACAAGAGTGTCTCAGTTTGCTCGATTAGAAACCATTCAAAGCTCAGATGATCAAAAATCTTGTAATATGAAATCCAAGAAAATCCTGCAAATTGATTCTATTTAAAGCTCAGATAAGAGGCTTTTGTGAACTAAGTGGGATGAATGAGAAGCCCCTAAAATGATTTTTGATGCTAATTTCAGATATGAGGTTGGAAAACACTTAGATCTAAAATTAGATCTAATGAATGGGTGAATCACATAATAAAATCGATGGAATTAGAAGCGATATGAAAACATGTCGAGGAAGAAAATCATGAATAGTGATTGGGGAAACCTTCCCCTCTGATCTAGAATGATCAGAGGAGGTGAGGGGTGGTTTTTAATCTAAATCTACTCCTAATGCTAAACTAACACGCACAGCAAATCAAGATTATTTCTAACACTAATTATATTGCTAATCTATCTAACAATGCTACAGCTAAACTACAAAATAGTAAATCTACTCTAACAGGAAGAATGGGACCTGTGGATCCAAAGCTGGCGGCTAAGGAGGAAGAATGGAGGAGGAAGAGGGCTCCAACGGAGGGAAAAGCTCTCTAGTGAGGCTTTAGGGTCGTCCTCAAGAGTATGTCATCCTTAGCGACGAGGAGAGGAGGCGATCCTCTGCACACGCGACCACTAAGGTGCTTAAGTAGCTCACACAGTGAATCAAGGCACCGCGCAAGTGAGGTTAGGCAACGAGGGCACAGGCGACAACGATGAGAGGAGAGAGTGCGCAGGCTGCCAAAACAAAAATTGATCGTAGGATGAGATTTGGGTTGCGAGGTGACCACACAAAGCGATTCGCATGAAGGTTCGAATCAAAATGAGCCGCAGATTAAAAGGCAAGGGGAGATCAACAGTCCAGATGGCTCGTGTTCATCGTGTGAACAGTGCTGGGCAGGAGCTGCAGGTGAGTTGAAATGTGTTGGGACATTTACACGGTAAGCCCTTCTACGAAGGGGTATAAAAATTACAGAGGAGCCCATAAGTAATAAAGAATGGTTACAGAGTGGTCCTTTAGGGCTTACAAAGAGGTCCTTGCATGTTACAAATAGGTCCTCAGAGGTTTTCTAATGAATAAAATGCAATGGATAAATGACCTAAATGTAAATCTTTGATTTCAAGGCCTTAATGATGTCCAAATGCCTTCAAATTTTTATATAAGCTTAATTGAACTTTTAAGAAGTTAATTATACTTTTGATTTGACTTTTTAAACTTGTTTGTGTGTTCAATTTACACTTGGATCACCATTTAACCTTTTTCATAAGAATATCTTGTTTAATGACCTAATTATGTAATTTTAACACAGAATTAGTGTTTTAGGTCATTTTCTTTGATTCCCACACTTAATCCTTTTTATGTGTTAATTTGATATTGTTTAACCTAATTTCTAGCTTAACTTTAACTATTTAGCTATGATGAGTAGCCACTCATCAAGCTTGCCGGAGGTACACCGGCGAGGTGGAAGACGGAGGGCGTTAGGGCGAGTTAGCGGTTGAATCAAGGTTGTGAATGCACGAGAATGACAAGTGGAAGATGAGGCGTCGATAGGGTTAGATAGAGTATGAAGTAAGGTAGAGGCGTTGTTGGTTGTGGTGTGGTCAGTGTCGGGGACGAAGGTGGCTATGGTGGGGGTAAGACGGTAAGGAAGACGGAGGGAGAGACGCCCGTTGGTATGGCACGACGCGGAAGAAGACGAGGAAGGAGAATCAGTCGCCGGTATTGTGGTCAGACGATGGGGGAGGTCAGAGGGAATCACTGGAGCTCGAGGAGCCTTTCGGCCAGAAGAGGAGGGACAAACGTGGGGAATTTCCGACCAAGATCGAGCTTGGGATGGACGGTATGCAATGGGGCTTCTTTTATAGGCCCCTGGAGGGTAATTTGAGCTTAGGAAGCAAGCTTCCCAAGCTTGGAATGTTCGTCGTAAATGGGAGCCTGAAAGATACCCGAATCTCTCATGCATTCGCATGAGAGATTGGGAAGGTTGTAGGGCCTCGATTTGGCTCAAAAGGAAGGAAATTCCTTGACGAACTTCCCTTTCAAATCTGAGAGATTCATGAAGAAATCAAGGAGAAAATGCCAAATCAAGCTCGCCAGAGTTATAGGATTAGGATTTCATGGTGGTAGGGACTTGTTTGTGAAAATAATGATAAAGATAGGGACCTATTTGTAAAGTATTCAAAAGTTAGAGGCATGTGTGTGAGATAAAAGAGTTAGATAGAACTAAATTACAAACTAGGTTAAGATGATTTCAGATTGTGCCCAAATTTTGGTACAAACCTAATTTGGACCTAAAGAATTCAATGGTAAAGTTGGATTTTTGTTTTGACCTAGTTTGACTGGATAATTTGCATAATTATCCAAATTAGGAAAAATATATGTCTGAGACTCTGTTTTGGGTCAAGACGAGTTTGAATGGTCAAATTGAAGGTACCAAATCCTAGAGAATATTTTTCTATGATTTTTAGAAGGCTTAGGTGAATTTTATCCTGACCAGAACCTCAGTTAATTAAGCGGGTCTATTTTTATGTTTTCAGATGTCATTTAATTCCTGAAACGCACGAAAACCCTTTTCTGTCTGTTCTAACCCACTTGTTAGACTCTTAAGACCATTTGACCTTTGTTCAACCCCTAAGAGAACCTGCGGTTATTCTATTTTTGTGATAGAATGGTAAATTTGTAGAACTAACCCTGTATTCTTGTCTTCTTCTCAAGTCAATGTTTTGTGCCCTTAAGACCTTTTGATGGATATATAGGAGCTTTTTTTGACTTAATCAAATCAAACTGAGCTAGTTATGGCTCATGATGGTATTCCCATCACCGGTCGTGTGAGACACTGACGGAGGAGGACGGAAGAGGCCTAGGTGGGCAGTTGTTCATGACTGAGGAGGTTTACTCAGACTGTGAGGTCACCATAGGGGGACACAATCTTCCCGCTGACTTGATTGTGATCTAGATTGAGGATTTTGGCATGATTCTTGGGATGGACTGGTTGTCCGCCTATCACGCCCTGGTGAACTGCTTTGGGAGGAAGATTGTGTTCTCTATACCTGAGCTGCCTCCTTTTGAATTTCACGATCAGCTAGTGGACGGAGGATTCAGATGTATCTCTATGCTCCGATCAACGAAGCTACTGAGTCAGGGGTGCGAGGGTTTCATAGCTTGTGTTGTATTAGAGCCCAGCCTAGCGACTAACTTGCAGAATGTTCCGGTGGTCTGTAAGTACCCCAACGTCTTTCCAGAGGAGTTACCAGGACTACCGCCAGAGCGTAAGACTGAGTTTGATATCTCACTGGTACCAGGGACTAGCCCCATCTCTACTGCACGGTATAGGATGGCCCCACTTGAGCTGTGAGAGCTCAAGTCCTAATTACAGGACCTGTTGGAGAAGGGCTTCGTAAGGCCCAGTGCGTCCCTGTGGGGAGCCCCTGTGCTATTCGTGAAGAAGGATGGCACCCTACGGCTTTATGTCGATTACAGATAGCTAAACCGAGTCACTGTCAAGAACAAGTACTTGTTGCCTTGTATTGATGACCTCTTCGACCAATTGAGAGATGCCACGGTGTTCTCCAAAGTAGACTTGAGGTTGGGTTACCACCAGTTGAGGGACAGGGAGACAATCATCTCCAAGACAGCTTTCCGTATGCGGTATGGTCACTACGATTTCCTGGTCATGCCGTTTGGGCTAAACAATGCCCCCGCTGCTTTCATAGACCTGATGAACCGCGTCTTCAAACCATACCTGGACCAGTTTGTGATAGTATTCATCGACGATGTGTTAGTTTACTCTCAAGATTAGGCACAGCACGAGCAGCATCTACATATGATTTTGGATGCCCTGAGACGGTGCAGGCTATAGGTCAAGTACAACAAGTGTGAGTTCTGGTTGAGATAGGTAACCTTTTTGAGCCACGTGATCTCGAGAGACGAATTGGTTGTGGATCCAGCCAAGGTTGAGGCAGTACTCAGGTGGGAGAGGCCACGTACAGTGACAGAGATACGCAGCTTTTTGGGATTGGTAGGCTCCTACTGACGGTTTATCAGGGAATTCTCTCAGATTGCGCATCCTATGACCTAGTTGACCTGGAAGGACGTGCCTTTCACCTGGACAGATGAGTGTGAGTCGTGCTTTGAGGAGTTGAAGGAGAGGCTGACTTCAGCTCCTGTACTCACCATCCCAGATAGCAGTGGTGGGTTTGTGGTCTACACAGATGTCTCATTGCAAGGGTTGGGTGGTGTGCTCATGGAGGGGGGCCACGTTGTCGCTTACGCCTCGCGGAAACTCAAACCCCATGGGCATAACTACCCTACCCATGACTTGAAGCTGGCAGCAGTTGTCTTCGCGCTGAAGACCTGGAGGCACTACCTATACAGTGAGACTTTTAAGATCTTCATAGACCATAAGTGTTACGAACGGGCGCTCTAGACGTCTTTTAAGACATCTGGGAGGTGGCACAGACGTCGTACCAGACGTCTGAAATTACTTACAGACGTCGGAACAGACGTCTGGGATCATTTCCAGACGTCTGGAAATCGGTTATTTTGGCACGCTACTGTTCGTCTGCGCGCCTGAGCGCGCAGACCTGCGTTTTCTCTCTCTCTCCCTCTTTTTCCCTCTCTCCTGCGGCCGCAGAGGCCTCTGCCGCTTTCTCCCTCTCCTCCTCGCGCGGCCTTAAAAGGGCCACACCTCTCCCTCAATCCCGTCACCTCCGCCTCCTTCCTCTTCTCCTTCAACCAATGTGCGAGAGCGAGCGCGAGGGTGCAGCGGCAGCGACAGCCGCGGTGAGCATGGGAGGAGGTGCTGCGCGTGGGAGAGGCGCTCGGCCGTGAGGGCGAGCTCGCCGGGGCTGCTAGGGTCGGCCGGCGGGGGGTGCAGCGGGCGCGGAGCGACGCGGGAGGACTGCTGCAGCTCGAGCAACAGGCGGAGCACTCGCAGCATGGCCGGGCATCGCGAGCAGAGGGCGAGTGGTGCCCTGGTTCTGGAAAATTTTCCAGAATCAGACGTCTGTGCTTCTATCCAGACGACTGGAACGACGTCTGGAAGACTGTCCAGATGTCTGAAAGGTGAGTTTTTCCGTCTTCTTCCTTCCCTTCGATTGATCGTACTAAGAGAGAGAGGAAATGGGTACGCGCAGGGTCGGAGATTCGTATCCAACGTGAATCAGATGTCTAGCTGCAGTGCCAGACGGCGGGAACGACTTCCAGACGTCCTGGGTGACCATCGGACGTCTGGGAACTAGGCCAGACGCCCCCGCAGGCTTCTGGATGTCTGAGAGCCCACACAGAGCGAGGTAATTCCCTAATCCACTTTTTAAGATGTCTGGAAGAAGTTCCAGACGTCTGATTTTGCACTGTTTCGTCGTTTTCGACCCGTTTCGGGCCCGTTCGGGCTCCGTTTTTCGCGTTTCAAGTTGCGTTCTTTTTGGAATTACATCCTCTACCTGTCTACAGTAGTTGTATACTATTTTGAGAAGTTCCTTGTGTTTGATCCTTGTGATAGGACCCTGTTCCGTTGCAGTCTCGGGGGTTGCGGAGGCACGCGGGATTCCCGACCACGTCCCAAGTTCGCCTATTGTAACCGGTAGCGTGGCTTTAAGTATAATCTGTTAAATTATGAAACCATAAATAGAACCTAAGACATTGCATGAATCCTAGGAATGAGAAATAGATTGAATGGTAGATTCCTAGGGTGTTGCATGAATCCTAGGGCTGGAAAACTAGATTGTATGATAGATCCTAGGATATGGTATGAATCCTAGGACGGGAAAACTAGTGGAATGTATGAATACTGCAGTCTTGGAAAATGTGGAAAGGAAATAATAGCTGCCTGTGAATTGAATTAACAGCTGCCTGTTATGAATAAATGAACATGATTAAGAATATGGGATGTATGAACGTGAAACTGGAATGGTGAAACTGGAATGTTCTGAGTTAAAGAGCTGGAACCCTACGGGGAATTAGGAGTAGAACTCCTGGAAAGTGAATGGAATAGAATTGGGGAAGTGAGCTGGCCCTTGAGTACGGAGTACCAAGGAGAGCGACTGACCCCCCTATTTAGTGCAAAGCGGAGCCAGCCGCCCCAGGGACCCAGGGTTAGGACTGGCCACTCTGTACCGACTTGTTGGCCCTCGTGTACGTAGTACCGAGGAGAGCTACTAGTGTAGGGAGGTACTAGCTACCCCACGGGCCCCAGGGTTCTACTAGCCTCCCACACCGACTTGTTAGGCCCACTGGGGCAAACCAGGGTAGTCAGGTGAGGGTGCGCGGACTGTGGAGGGGCAAGGCCAATGTTTGGTTACTGTGGAGGGGTTGGACCCCTGTTACTGAGAGGGCTCTGCCCTGTACTGGTTCCGTGTTGTGCTTTGGGCGCACCCGTTAACGGAAACGACTGACCGTGTGCCAGTGCGGGTTAGCTACCCGTGCGTTTACCGCACGTGCCGTAGTCACCGTTACGTCTGTCAGTGACCTTGGGGTGGTTGACTGAGAGTAGGATCACCACGGGGGACTCTCTCGGCCAGGAGAGCACCACATGCTACTTCTACTGCTCGGAAAAGACTGCAATCAAGATCGTTCCCACGAGGAACATTCGAGATCAAGTGAAGGATCTGAGAAATAGATAAATTGTGAAACAATATAAAGACGTAAATAAAGGAAGAAAGAAAATTAAACAGCTACTGTACACTTTACTGTTTCTTTAGTTTAGCTGCCACTCTACTCAGTTTTTGCTGACATGTTACACTCGTTACCTTTCTGGACCAGGTGTTGAGCAGCTAGGGTCAGCGGCTGCAGAGGACGTTGGGCCAAGTAGGGTCCAGTAGAGTTACCACTGTTCTCTTGTACCTCTTTTTGTTCCGTTATAGTGAGTAGTTCTTGTTTCCGTTGTACTTTTCTTTACCTGCAATTCATATTATGTTATGAATGTTGTTCTACTGTTGTGGTGGTATATACTGTAGTGGTTTCTTTCCTTACTGCTGTATTTCCTTACTGTTAGTTATATTCATGCTGAATGTGGTTTATTTTACTGCTCTTTTGGTTACTTCCTCATTGGATGACTAGGTCTTGGGATTAGTCGAGTCGGTCCGGTTCTCGTGTCTCGTAGGGACTTGGGAATCGGGTCGTTACAATAAGAGACTCAAGTATCTGTTTGATTAGAAGGAGCTCAACATGAGACAGTGACGTTGGTTGGAGCTCCTGAAGGACTACGACTGTAGCATCTCCTACCACCCAGGGAAGGCCAATGTGGTGGTCGACGCCTTGAGCTGGAAGGTGCCTGCTCACTTAACTAGTTTACAGGCACAGAGTTGGAGACTCATGAAGGAGTTGGACAGTTGGCGACCTATGGAGTCACGAGGGTACTGCGGGGCTATGATAGTGTCGAGGCAGACACTATCAGAGTTGATGGATCGCATCATTGATGGACAGATGGTTGACCCGTACCTACAGGCACTATGAGACAGAGCAATGACAGGGGACCTAGGAGACTTTACTTTCACCGACGGAGTCCTATGTATAAGGGGACGTTTGTGCATCCCTAGAGACGAGGAGCTGTTGACAGCGCTCCTGACCGAGGCACAAGGGTCCAGACTCACCATACATCTCGGGAACACGAAGATGTACCACGATCTGCGACGCAACTTCTAGTGGAGGGGGATCAAGCGGGATGTTAATAGATTTGTGCAGTAGTGCTTGGTATGCCAGCAGGTGAAGGCCGAGCACCAGAGGCCTGCAGGGCCACTACACTGCTTCCCGTACCAGAGTGGAAGTGAGAGAGAGTGTCACTGTGGACCTTGTGGTGGGGTTGCCTGTTACTCAATGGGGACACAATGCAATCTTGGTGATAGTAGACAGATTTACAAAGACGGCACGGTTTCTGCCGATCCAAGTCACTTTTGGACCAGCGCAGTTGGCGGAGCGTTACATCAGAGACGTGGTGCGCCTTCACGGAGTCTCTCATGAGATTATTTCAAACAGATACACTCGCTTCACTTCCCAGTTCTGGGTAGAGTTTCAGCAGGCTTTGGGGACCCATCTGAGGTTCAGTACCGCTTACCACCCCCAAACCGACGGATAATCGGAGCGCACCATTCAAACATTGGAGGACCTACGCTCTTGCATGTTGTTCTGGAGAGGCTCATGGGAGGAGCATTTACCCTTGGAAGAGTTTGCATACAACAACAGCTACCACTCGAGTATTGGCATGGCACCGTACGAGGCTTTGTATGGGAGGAGGTGTACAGCACCCCTGAGTTGGGTTCAGGTGGGGACCAAGTGGGAGGTTGGTCCCAGGCTGATTCGTTAGAGTCAGGAGGTGGTATAACAGATCCACAGGCGACTCCGCACAGTCAAGAGCAGACTGAAAAGTTACGCTGATCTAAAGCTTAGAGAGGTATAATTCGAAGTTGGGGATCACGTCTTTCTCCATGTTTTGCCCACGAAGGGCCTGCAGCATTTTGGGGTAAAGGGGAAGCTCGCACCAAGGTTTGTGGGATCTTTTGAGGTCTTGGAGCGGGTTGGACCCGTTTCTTACTGGCTTGCCCTTCCTTCCCAGCTTTCTCAAGTACACGACGTGTTCCATGTGTCCAACCTTAGGAAGTACGTTGCCGATCTCAGCCACATCCAGAGTCACAAGAGCATCGAGGTGGGAGACGACTTGACCTACCCTGAGAGACCAGTTCAGATACTGGATAGAGCCGTCAGGAGTCTGAGACAGAAGGAGGTACCACTGGTGAAGGTCCTGTGGAGAAGCCAACGGCACGAGGAGGTGACTTAGGAGCCCAAGGCGGCAATGCGAGGCCGATACCCGGAGCTCTTTGAGGTTAAGTCATCTCTAACCTAGTTTGATCCTCTTTAAGTTTGTTATGCACATGTTGTTTATACCTACATCCTGGTTTGACCTAAGTTTCAAGGACGAAACCTCCTTTAAGTTTGTTATGTTGAAATGACCCTTCCCAAGGGTCGTGGGGCCATTTTCTTGAATTTAGGGGGCGTTACTGCAATTTGTAACCCCCTGAATTTCTTGTTTTGGGGGTTCACGGATAAACGAGACCCTTACGGGGCATTTTTCCCAAAATGCCCCGGCCCCATCCACACTCACGCACACCCCTAAACCCTAAACCCCCTCTATTTAAACCCCCCTACCTCATTTCCCGAGCCCCCCACCTCTCTCGTTTTCTCCCTCGGTGCCACTAGCAACTCCCCTTCTTCCCCTTCCTCTCTGTTTCCTCCCTGCAGCGCAAGGAGCTCTTGCTGCGGGAGTTTAAGTGCACAAGGAGGAGCTTGGGTGAGCTGGCAACGAAGCTTGGAGGAAGGACATGCACATGAAACTGAGGAGCCCCATTACTTCTGCAGCTCCTAGTGCTGGGTGTGGGTTTTCACGAGGAGAAAAGGCTCGCAAACAGTTCTGCGGAGTCATTTTTCTGCAGAACCAGACATCTAGGGAGTCCACCAGACGTCTGATCGGACGTCCGGAGCTGTCGTCGGACATCTGATACCGCGCAAAATCTAAGGTAATGCCCTGCTCGAGACTTGTGCACGTTTTTCAGTACAATCTCCTTTTCCCGGTAGGCGTAAGGCTGAGTGCTTTGGGATGTGCACTGCGTAGGACGGGGTTGCTTTCCACGAGGAGAGGAAGGCTGACGAAGGACTTTGGGGAGATTTTTCTCTGCAGATCAGACGTCTGTACCTCTCAATAGATGTTTGGCCGAATGTCCGGAGGTAACACCAGACATCCAATAAAGCAGATTCAAATGATAAGGTCCCGTCCGCCTGTATTTTTCGTTCGCGTAGTCTGATAGTGACTGCACATCACTGTACGTGTGCAGGGCTGTTGGGAAGAGGCGCAAGCGCAGCTCCCCAGACACTTTAGGACATATAGACATCTCTTCAGATGACTGATACCTGTCCCAGACATCCAACTGCACTGCTAGACATCTAGAAGGACCCCTGGATGACTATAAGGTGTTCCAGACATCCGTTTTTAGTGCAGAACGCAAGGTGAGCATTCTAGTGTCGTTTAAGACATTTGGAAGTTGTTCCAGACGTCTGATATCAGCCTGTTTGGAATATTCCAGGTATCAGGCTGCCGGTCCAGCTGGATCAACTTGCCTAGACCAGTTCAGGTGAACCAAGAAGTGTGTTTGGGCCAGTTGAGGGCCCAAACAAGGTTGGTTTTTTCACAAATGAAGTACCGTCGTCTTCCTGTCGGATTTTCCAATATGCTGAGTTTGGTTCTAATTGTTTTGAGCACATTCTTGTCATGTGAGTTGTTAGTAAGGTGTGTGTTGACCATTCATAGGTCATCCGTTCATGGTGTGCACGGAACCAGCGAAGGCTGCGAGGTCCACCGTTTGTGCCCCCACATCTCCCAGTTACCCTGGTAGAGTGATTTTTGCTATGTCATGTGAATTACATAATTGAAGTGCATGTTACATTAGAACTACTGATTGAACCCTTAGGATGTGCAATGAACCCTAAGGCTAAGATAGAGAAATATGCTGCTTAATATGTCGTGATGTTTCCTGAATATGGTAAATCATAAGCTGCCTGTTACGATTATTGAACCATGACTTGAATTGGAATACATGTTAGATCATGTATAACTGATTGCTGAGATAGTTGTCGGATTGTGAAACCATGAGCTACCTGCTATGTGTTTAATTAAGCCTAACATGAATGGAGATATTTGGATGCTACTGGAATAAAGAAAGCTATGCACAAACCCTACAGGGAATTTAAAAGAAAACTGAAATCGTGATACGGAAAATCTGTGGAATGATAGAACATGTTGCCTACAGGCAGTTGTTCGGACTTAGTAAGGGAAGTGAGCTAGCCCTCGTGTACATAGTACCGTGGAACGCAACTGTCTCTTGGTATGGATGCGAGCTGGTCCTCATATACATGGTGCCTATGAGAGCTACTACTCCTTTCGTGTAGGAGGGGAGCTAGCCGCCCTATGGGGCCCGAGGTTAGGACTGGCCCCCCTACACCGACTTCTTTTGAGGCCCACTGGGCAAATCAAGATAATCAGGCGAGGGTACGCAGACTGTTGAGGGACGAGACCCCTATTTTGTTCTGTGATGTACATTTAGGCGTACCCACTAGCTGAAACGACTGACCGCATGCCAGTGCGGGGTAGCTACCCGTGCGCTTATCGCGCGTGCTATAGTCACTGCTATGTCGCAACCGTGACCTCAAGGTGGTAGACCAGGTGTAGGACTACCACGGGATACTCTCCCAGCCAGGAGAGTGCCATGTGTACATCCTACATTATAGGAAAAGCTACAATCAAGATCGTTCCCTTAGGGAATAGGAAGATTAAGAGACACTGTGGACCTTTGTTAGAGTAATGGCTCATGAACACTTAGTAGTAAATTAACCGTAAGATTGGATAATTGGATAATGCATGCACAAAACTACTTTTCTTTACTATTTTTAAATGCTATAATTACTTTAAATATACTACTCTACTCAGCGTTAGCTGACCACCATCATATATAACCGTGTACAGGTCAGGGAGTCGAGCAGCCAACACCACCGGCTGCAAAGAGTGTTGGGCCTAGTTGAGAACTGTTATCGTTACTTTCTGTTGTAAGTGAGTACTTTTATCTTATGTTGAGAATTGTTATCGTTATTCCTTTTTGCCTTAGTTGTGATGTCTAGTGATTATGTTTTCAGCCTATGGCATGTTATCCTTCTGGAATCTAAATTAAATTTCTGCTATTGGGTTTATTTAAATTGCTTAGCTACTTGCATGCATGGTTTGTGGTTTATTTCATACATTTGGGTTAGTCACTCGTTGGACGACTAAGCCTTAGGGTTAATCAAGGCGAGCCGTTCCTGGGTTCCCCGACAGGTCGGATTCGAGTCGTAACAGAAAACCACCCAAAATCAATTTCATTATATTCTGTGTTGTACGTTTGGGCGTACCCACTAGCGGAAACGACTGACCACATGCTAGTGCGGGTTAGCTACCCATGCACTCATCACTTGTGCCGTAGTCACCGCTACGTCGCGACCGTGACCTCGGGGTGGTAGACCGAGTGTAGGACTACCACGGGGTGCTCTCCGGACCAGAAGAGTGCCACATGTACATCCTGTGTCACAGGAAAAGCTACAATCAAAATCGTTCCCTTAAGGAACAGAAAAATTAAGAGATACTGTGGACCTTTGTTAGAGAAATTACTCATGAACATTTAGTAGAAAATTAATTATATGATTGGATAATTGGATAAAGGCATGCACAAAACTACTTTTCTTTACTATTTTTTTTAATGCTATAACTGCTTTAAATATACCACTCTACTTAGCATTAGCTAATCGTCGTCATATATAACCGTGTACAGATCAAAGAGTCGAGCAGCCAGCACCTCTAGCTACAGAGAGTGCTGGGCCCAGTCGAGTCCAGCCATAGTTCTACTTGTTTCCTTTCGATTTCTACTATTTTTGTTGTTAGTGAATACTTCTATTTTATGTTGAGAACAATTACCGTTATGCCTTTTTGTCTTAGTTGTGATAGCTAGTGATTTTGTTTTCTGCCTGTGGCATGTTATCCTTCTGGAATCTAAATTAAATTTTCGTTGTTGGCTTTATTTAAATTGCTTAGTATTGGATGCAGAAAACTACACGTTCACAATTGGATTCAAAACCCATCGTTGTAATTCGAGTCACGAAGAAATCTATTCAACAGATAGAATTTATACCGAAAAATCCATAAAGAAGTTTCGGGTCGAACATAGGGAGGCGGACATTTGATTAAAAATACGCATTTATTTTGTTTGTCACGAAACAGAATAGCTGGTCGAAAACTAGCTATCTATTTAACAAATAATAAATAGAAGAGAAAGAGAGAATATTACAAATAAAAGCAAAAAAGATGTAGAATAAACATGAATTTCATTATAAGAAGTTGTTTATTACACTACTCATTACGACTAGAAAGTGGGGAATCTATACTAGAAAGCAGTAAATCTACTCTAGAAAGCAATAAAAAGAATGGAGAGAGAAGTATCCTCCTCGACGATCGCTTGGAGGACGAGCTGGATGGGACGACACCTGAAAGACGGGGAACAGAGAAGGAAGGAGGATGAACTGGGAGGAATGGGAACGAAGCAGCACGTCATCGTCATCGCGGGATCCGCTTCCCAAATTAAGAGAGAGGACAATCGTAGGATGCTCCATGAAGGGGGACAAAGGTAAAAAAATTATGATTTCTACTCTAGAGTAGCATCCCAAGTGTGGGACAAGGTCTTAGAGATTTGGAAGGGGTGAGAGAAGAGAAGGGAAGAGAAATTCGTACGGTAGGGGTCTCCTTTTATAGTTGCAAGGAGTGGGGGCATATTGGATATTTTAATTTCAAAAACATTAATTCAGGACCTTTAGTGACGAATTTATCCGTTACTAAAGGCCTGAATGTGGTCGACGTGTGCACGTCACGTGTGCCTCCTCGCCTTCAACTGCCTCGACTCCCACGCACGTTCAAAGGCTCCCAGCCGTCTGATCAAGAGATCGAAAGGCTTAAAAAGCGTGCGCCCGCTCCTTCAAAACTCCTCTGCGGCGCACCCACGTGCGATGAGGCATGCAAACGTGCGTCATCGCGCGCGTACGTGATCGACGATTCTCCGCATGCCATACCTCCTCCCCTCGGCCGCCCGATCTTGATCTGAAGGCCCAATTGCGCCCATGCTCGCACCTGTCTAAATTGAGGTGCTTGGCACAGCTCGAACGCACACCCTTCGCTCGCGAAGGGGCGCTCGACCGCTGCGCTACGCCTCCGTTTATGTCACGCGGAGGATTTAAAGCGAGCATGCTTGCGACCATTGGATCATGATCCAATGGCCTAGATCACACGTTGGAAACCCTTTGGAGAGGCAGTAGTGGTCCTGAGGGTCGATTGGACGGCTGGGATGGTGCCACGTGGCGCCATCTTGGTCGTCCATCTTCTAAGTGTTGTAGACGGTGCCACGGGTGTCAGATTGAATCGATTTTCATGCCATTAGGCTGCGATCATCGATTCAAACCAATTTGTGCGGTCAAATTTGTCCTCTGAAGTAAGGATTAACACCATCTTGGCCCTTGATCTTTAGGGTTCCTTGGTCTCTATCTGGTGCTACGGATGTCCGATCAGGGTGATCTTGGAGTCGTTAAACTCCAATCGTCGCCTTGATCAGATTCATATGGCTGGATCTTCGATCTGAGGCCCTGATTAACAAGTTGCTCTATCCCTGGTCATAAAAGGAGACAATTAACCTACATTTTATACAGACTAACCTAAATGCATGATTATGCATGTTATACAATATTTACAATGTATAATACTAATATGGTACTAAGAACATGCATTAATAGACATTTTAGATTAATCAGATGTATGCACATCACACCCCCATGCCTATCTTTTACTAGTCCCGAGCAAAAACTACATGCTATTTATAAAAGAATTAGGGTTGGATCACTTGGGCACAAGTCATTTTCAACATTAAGAAATTTTTACTTAGGACCTGAACTTTCAAAGACACAACAATGGCTGGGTATCTGCTTAAATGCAGACCGCCTCAAGCTCTCGCCTTATTCAAAGAAAGATCTCTTTTGCTTTTTTAATTTTTTTTGAAATTTTTTGAGTTCAGGGTTATAGAGCGGCTTTCTATGGCCACTCAACCCGCCCAAGACTCGATAAGAACCTTAAGTTCTAAGCATCTTTTTGTGAAAGTGATAAACTCGTTGATCGGCATTCAGAACGAACTTCGGGTTTCTAGGCCCCTAGGTGACCTTAAAGAGAGTTCTGTCTAAAGGTGTATCTATACGACCGGTAGCTTTCTCCCTACTTTTATTTTTATGGGGTCAACACAATGGTGAATCCAGTGTATATCTCCTCGGCTTATTCTACTTCTCCGCTTCTTCCTAAGTGTTTTGAAATTTTTAGTGCATTTCTTGAGCTGGGTTCTGGACAACCGGTAAATGAGCTGTTAGCACCGACAACTTGCTAGCCATACTCGTGCAGCAAAGTATGGCTTATTTCTTTTGTTTTCTTTTTCTTTCTTTTCTCCTTTTTCTTTTTTTTTTCTTTTTCTTTTTGAACTTTCTTTTTCTTTAAGTAGGTGACTTCCCTGATCTAAAATTTACCTAAAGGCAGCAAGAAGAGAGTGGTCCTGTGACTGAGCTCTAGACAACTTACCTATGAGCTGTTACCCACAATAACTTGATAGCCATATCACCCTAGAAGGTTCATTAGCTACCCAATTTCCGTTAAAATCGCCGAACAACGAGTCAGTGACAAATAGTGTGTAAATGCTTAAATTTAAAGTTCCCTCAAATTAGAGGGCAGGTTGATAAGTCGTGTACTTATCACCCAATTTTTTTTTTAATCAAATTAAAATAGAATTCAGGATGGCGAAGACTCAATAAACAAATCCACATTTTAGTGGATACCTGGGCTAATTAAGCCCAAAGACCTGAAGGGTCTTAGTATTCAGATCATATAGTTTTATTTCCTAAAATTGAAAATTTTCTAAAGCTCAAGTTCTCTTTCCTAATTCCGTAATTTTTTTTATATAAAAGAAAACAAAACGAATTTACGGAGTTAACGAAATAATTCAAAGATGAATATCAACCCCTCCATGCTTATCTAATGCAATATCCTCATTGTATTAAAAAGACCTGAAACAAAGTGGAGTAGAATAGAAAGCACCTGAATTGCGTGAATAACGGGTCCGCACCGAGATGAACAGAAACTGTATATGTGCTGAGTTTAGTGCTTTCAGCTAGGCACACTATAGAAAGAAGAAGAAATAACGAATTCACCGGTGCAGGTCAGAATTAGAGAAAAAAGATTCACCTTAAGACCTGCCAGCAGATGTCCACAGATGTGGATCAGATTGTGATGCTGACCCATATCCCATGGTCGAGTATATCTAAGGTTCTGGATAAAAATTATCCAGAACCTAAAATCAGTATGTAAGCGGGGTCGGGCCTGCAATTTATGATGATGCAACCCAAGACCAAAAAGTCAGGTTACAGAGAATTCGATATCAAAAAGATAATCAATGAATGTATGCTTGGGTTGAACATCCTCAGAACAAATGTCGTAAGGGTCCTGGTTTGATGGTGTCAGATTAATTGAAACCCATATACTCGGTCTTCTGCTTCCTCCAGAGTTAACTTGTAAAATCAATATTTCCCAACTCCTATCCTCCTTCAAAATGTCAAATTCCAAGACCACCTGTATATTAATCACCCCGTCTGAAATTTCCAAGTCTAAAAGATGTGACTGAATCATAATTGACTTGGGTCTAGTTATCTCAAAAATAAAATTGTTAGTAAGCTCAATGGGGTGAAACTAAGAATTAGGGCATTGAATTGAATCCTTAATGCAGGGATTTGAATCTGCCATAGAAGCCCTAATAAGATAAGTTCCTCAGTTACTGGGCCATCATATGATCTATCAGATTCCTCAAGTCCAGTTGTCTCACAGAAATTGTGTTTTGTAAATCCGGGTGAGACTTCGCAAATTGATTCTTCACCTTTAGAATCAAAGAAATCTAAATCCGTATTAATGTGTGTCTCAAAATCATCCATCACTTTCTGATCCATGGAGACATACGCTTCCTCGTTCCCTGGCTCAGGGATCTCAGGTGAAGAAATCAGATCATCCTTAATTGGTTGCTGATGAGAACCTCATCATGAGCCATAACTAGCTCATTTTGACCTAATACAAAGGATAAAAGCTCCTACATAACTCAAGGAAAGGCTTAACTCAGAGAATTCTGAGTTTAAGGAGAAAACAAGTCATTGTTGGTGCTAGAGCACCACGATCATTTGTTTTGATGATAACAAAACACGTGTTATTTAACATTTGCAATTTGAGTCCTAGATTTCAGGTCAATTGCAAATGTGGACGTGTTTAGACGGAGTTCGAGCTCGCATCCAGGACGGATTGGAGGAGCTTGATGGAAAATAGAGGAGGTTCGCGTGGAGCGAAAGATTGAAGATGGAAGGAAATGAAGAATAGGATAGATTCTTTTTAATCCTTTCATGTACTTTTATCTTTATCTTTCTTGCACTTTATTTTCCTTAGAAAATTATGTTAAAGAGCCTCAAAGTACCCTAACAGTAGTCCTAGGAACACCGGCACAACCCTAGGATACTTAGGTTTTCTGTAGAACACTTAGAAAACCAATATAGGGTTAAAACAGACTTTACAGACGTCTAATTCACAAATCAGACGTCTGATAATGTATTTTAAGACGTTTGACTGTTGTTTCAGACGTCTGATAACTGTTAGGCTGGACATAGTTAGTTCTGTCTGATGAAATCAGACGTCCAGACCTTAGACCAGACGTCTTAGAAGACGTCTGATGGATTTGCCAGACGTCCAATTAGTGGACCGTTGGCTGGCTTAGCAAACAGTCAAGAATATGACCGTTAGAGCCTTATCAGACGTCCTTAGGCCTTTCCAAACGTCTGATAAATGACCGTTTTGCCTCGGCTGTCCCAAAATCTCTTCTCAGAGATTTTCTAGCCGTTGCAACGTTTAGAAATCAATTCCCACAGTAAAAGTAGGTTTCCAGACGTCCATACTTAGTGCCAGACGTCCTGTATGTCGTCTGATGGACTTGCACAAAAACCCTGTTTAGGTCTGATTCAAGTCAGGGAGAAACCCGCATAGAATCAGACATCTGACACTTAAATCAGACGTCTTAAAGTGGCCTTCCAGACGTCTGATGCCAGAGTTAGACGTCTGATAACCCTGTCAAATGTAATCATTGTCCTGATTTCGGCCTGATTCTCTTAGGCTTTGTTCCCAACGGCTATAGAACCTTTCTTAAGCCTTCCAAAGCCTTCCTAAGGCCTCTATAAATAGAGGGGAACCCTTGCAACACAAAACACACTTAGAGAAACACAAAAGACACACTTAAGCAACATACTTCCACTCTCTTGTGTCCAAGAAGCTCTTGCTCTCTAAGCTCAAGTTCTACATCTTGAGAGCATCATTCCCTTCGCGCACCCGCTCTCCCGCCGTTGTCTACGAGAGCGACATTGCGCCGTTGCATGGCTCACGCACCCGCATCATCATCGACGCACTCCTTGCAAAGGGGAGTTTCCTAAATCCTATAGAAGCTTAGGTTAATTACTTTGTTGGCTCTATAGGTTTGTTGTTTTATTTTACCTTTGTTATTTTGTTGGGTATTCGCTTTGCGAATTCCCGTCTCCTTCGTGGGACAAAATCCTTCTCGTGGAGAGAAGGGGTTGAGGAACGCTACCCTCGTACTTGTAGCGTGGTTGTATTGAGGTTGAATCACCCTCGTTTTAAGTGATTCGATTTAGTGGATTTTGATCAACTAGGTTGATCGGAAAATCCTAACTCGAGAGGGTTAGGTGGTGGTTTTCACCCGGTTTGGGTTTCCACCTAAAAATTCTTTGTGTACCTTGTGCGATTGATTTTTGTGAGATTGCTTTATATTTCAATTCCGCATTTTTTACGTTACGCTAATCTCACCCCCTCCAAGTAGGAACCTCAGTCATAAGGGGTAAAAATGTAATTTTACCAGTATAATCTGCATACAGGGTCCAAACATAGGTCAAACAAATCGAATAAGAAGGAAAGTGGGATGATCTGACAAGGGCTACAGCAATTCCAAGGAACTAAATGATAATCTTAACCTTAAAACAAACCCACTTCAATTCACGAGGTTCGAGACAAAGTAAAAATAGAATAAACCCTCTAAAATTCATAGAAAAATAATCTCTAGGATTTAGAACCTTCAATTTGGACTTCGGAACCCATTTTGACCTACATTGAGAACCATGCCCAATTAATAACTTAATTTGGGTTTTTACGTAAATTGATCGGTCAAACAAGGTTTTATCTAGAAATAAAATTCACCATCAGAATCCTTAGGTTCTAATTAGTCACGTATAAAAACTTGAGCCTAAGAAGAAACCTTCTTGACCAACTTTACATTTTGGTCCTCATCTATTTACTTTCTGGCCCTCAACTTTTGAACCCTCGCATTTTGGCCCCTAACTCTTCTTCGTTCTTTACATTCAGGTCCTCCCTGCAAAACCTGCCAGCACCACACTCCGGCGACCTTGCGCGGAGCATGGCGCCGCGCAGGGTAAGGGGGAGGGCCTGCCAGGTCAAATGGGGGTGCCCTGCGTCGTCAGCCGTCGCAGGAACACCCCCTGGTCGCTGCAACCCACCATACCGGCCGTGCGAACGCACGGACGGTATGGGTCTCCTTCCTCCGGCGTCCTCCGGCGAGGGAGACACGTCGTCTCCCTCCGCCTTCCTCTCTGATTCCGCCCCTATAAATACCCCCGTCGCTCCGCCGTTCTTGTCAGCTCGATCCTGACGGAGAAACACCCTCTTTTCACTCTCTTCCCATTCCGACAGGAAGCCCTCCAGCTCCGGCGGTTTTTCCCTCCTCCTCCTCGTCGTTCTGCAGCACTACCAGCAGCAGGGCTGCCTTCCCCTACTCTCCCCGCGCCGCGCCGCACCCAGTGCGCGCCTCTCTGGCCCTCTCCTCGCCGTCGCCCCTTCCCCTGGGCATCTTCTTCTCCGGCGACAGTCGATACGACTGTCGCCCTGCTCCTCCCCCTTCGTCCCTGCAAGTAAGTTAGAACTACTTCTCTTCCTCCCCTCTTCCTTTTCCTCACTTTACATCTTTACTGTTGCCCCGATCCGACCCATCGCCCTCACCTTCTCCACCTCCGGCCCCTGCTCCGGCGACCCGCTCCCATCACTCCAGCAACCCACACGGCTCGCCGACCACCGCAGAACCTCCGCCTCCTCACCCTGATCAACCTCCGCCCTTCCACTTCCCCCAAATCACCCTCTGCAACTCCACCGAACAAACCCATCTCCCAACCTGCAGTTTGACCTAGGGCGGCCCTTAGGCTCCGCCCCGCCTCCTGCACACCCCCCGACCACCTTCGTCGTGCCACGGCGAAGGTCCTCCGCGTTTCTGATTGGGCCGAGAGGCCGTTTCTCTGTGGGCAGGTACCTGCGCTCGCCGCCGCCATTGTTGAAGCGAAGCAGCTTCTTCACCTGCTGCCCCAGGTGCGCCACGCCCAGGTCACGCTCCCAGGCAGTGCGAGGCGTCTTCGCGAAGTGCCAGGCTGCAGTTGAGGCGAAGCTCTCGCGCGAAGCCCCCGCGCTTCGCCTCGACTGCCGTTGCTTCCTCCGCGCAGGCATCCAAATTGGGGTGGGACATTTAGTCCCACCTCGAAAAGCCACTGAGGCGAACGGGCTCTTAAAGGCAAAAAGTGCCTTAAGCTGTTCGCCTCAGTTCACGGGGTGAGGTCCCCTTCACCCGCCCGACTACCCGGCCTCGTCCGCACGCACGCCTCGCGGACCTGGCCCGACCCGACTAAGCCCGACCTGCACTCCTCGCCCACCACCGCACGCCGGTGGGCCTGGACCCAGGCGCGACCCGCGTACCCGACTACCCGGCAGCTCTGGGAGAGCTTTCCTAAGAGCGGCGTCTGTGAGAGAGAAACGCGGTGGGGGGAGGGTAGAGTAGGTTTTGCCGTGTCTCTGATTGGAACTTTGAGTGTGCAGGCACAGGTGAAGGGACTGCGGAAGGGCTGAAGAGAAGAAGAAGAAGACTGAAGGAAGAAGAGCGCAGCCAAGTCAAAGCAAAGAGGAAGGAGAAAGCAAAGAAGAAGAAGACAAGCAAGGCAGAGAAGAAGGTTGACGAAGACTGAAGGAAGGAGCACCGAGCGGCACTGTAGCAGCGGCGACTTAAGTCGTCTGAGTGGAAAATCAGACGACGCTCTGAAGGCAGAAAAGAAAGAAGAAGAACATCACCACTGCTGCAGATAAAGAAGACAAAAAGAAAAAGAAGAAAGAAGGAGAGACGACGTCCTGACAGCAAAAGCAGAAGAAGAGCATGAGAAGAAGTTCAGAAGAAAGAAGTAAAAAGAAGATCTGAAGAACAGAAGGCAGAAGAAGAAGACCACAAGGAGATAAACAAAGAAGAAACCAAAAGCCAAAGAGGAAGAAAGAAGAGAAGAAGAAGCCAAATTCTCATCTCTCTCTCTCTCTCTTTATTTTTGTAATAAGAATTTGTACCCCTAGAATACAACTTGCTCCCTGAGTTCGACCTCGGGAGAACTTTATTTTCCGAGTAATAAATATTAGTGAATGATGGCAATAACTAACTGTACTACAACGCTATAACAAAACCTTGTTGTCACCACGTCATTCCAGTTGCTCTAGATCAAACCGGTCAGCCCTATAGCACATGTCCCCCCCAACAGGTGCCTGAGCAAGTTCTGACATTGGCTCTCCTGAAGGAGGTTCATCTTGGGAATCATCCCAAGATTGAACTAAAGCCACCACAAATCTAATTCTCAGTTTCGATAACTTCCCAAGTAAAAACTCACCCGGGTCCTTATCCTTAATATCCTGGAGCCAATCTAACAAATACTTATTCAGATCATCAAAATTTTCAATCAGGGGCTCCAAATCTTCAGTGCAAGGTATTGGCTGAGCTTCTAAAGATTGTATAGTATTCCTCAAGTTAGCCAAAACCTTATCTTGGACCTGGTTAACCTGAACCAAAGAGTTTGGTTCAGGGTTGGGCAGGTTTGGGATCAGTGCAGAGGAGTTAACGAATTGAGATTCATGATACCCTTCCTGATAATAGGTCATTTCGGATTGTTCATAAGGTAGTGTATTCAGAGGATGGGTAAGCATCAGTGTATCCTTCTTGATTGTAGATCGTATTAGGTTGTCCATAAAAGGGTGGCGATCTATAATCGATGTGGCTCGAAGAAGGATAGAAATCACAATTATGGTGTTCAGGGTTTGACCCCGAACACGGAGGTCTGGAACTGTATCCCCAATCTGAGTTATCCCAACTAAGAGATGGTTGATTACAGTACGAGTCGGGATAATCATCATGTTGAGGATATGACATAACAGGAGGGAAAGAGCGAAAATACGTATAAAATGTGGAAGGATTCATGATAGATGGGAGGAAGAAAGGCACCCTACAATACAAACAATCAAACATGTCTGTAAGTGGGCTAGCCTAAAGACCTATAGACTCCTAAAACCCGTCTTGAGATAAAGAAAGGATATGATCTACTTCTGTCCGTTCAATCCAACCAGTTAGAGGGAGGGACTGGGGGAGAAAGTTCTTCCTTCGGCTTACGCCTCCGGTTCTTAGTGTACCCCCCAGCCGCGATCGTTTGATTCTGCTCCCCTAGCTAGACATCAGATTGAACAATAGAAACAGACTAATCAAAAATAATCTCATTCTGGGCTCAGAAGAGCAAGTTGAATCCTTAAGGTCAACGTCTACTCTGTTTTATTTAGGGATAGGTTTGAATGTGCTTTGGAATGTGATGGACCCTTTATCTGGGTTGTACCCTTAATGATTGATTGATGTGTGTGTACATGCACAACCAATGGTTTTCAAGTAAGATTATTTTTGATGTGATGAATTTTAGGGTTCAAATCTTGCTTAGTAGCTTTTAGGATTCAACTTTAGGCATTTTCAATCAAGTTTTGTTGGTACACCAGGTTTTGAAAGCACAAGTGAAAATGTTTTCCTTTGAAGCTTAAAAGAATGTGGAGTGCCTAGTAAATCCCTAAAAGTCGAACCTATATGGTAGCTACTTGATGAGTTGATTTTAGTTGAAGTGGTGTGGCCAAATCAACTCAAACAATCGGCCTGTTGCACCACTTAATTAGACACATAAGTGATTACCTAATCTAATTTCTACTCCATTATGTGTTTGGGTGTGTGTACCGATTCCAAAGATCGGTTTACCGGTTGAGTTTGAAAATCAGATGAGGTTGTGTACCTCTGTGAGATTTTTTTTAATTTTTCTTTTTAAATGCGGAGGGTAAGGTGGGTGTAGGTGTCAAACAAACAATCAAAACTAACCTTAGGGTTTATAAGAACACCTAGGTTGATTTATGTTCGTGTTGTTACGTGATGTAATGAAAACTAATGGGTGGGAGGTGGGGGTAAACTTACCGAACTTTCAATAGCACTTGGCTCCAATCTATCGCTCTTACTCGTCTTAAAAGAGTACCTGCAATCACAATAAGAAAGGAGAGAAGTGAGGTAAATGATTCATAAGTCGGAAAATGCGAAGAATCAAAGAGCGTCGCCTCCCCAGCAACGGTGCCAAAATGTTGGATGCGGAAAACTACACGTTCACAGTTGGATTCAAAAACCCATCGTTGTAGTTCGAGTCGCGAAGAAATCCATTCAACAGATTGAATTTATACTGAAAAATCCTTAAAGAAGTTCCAGGTCGAACACAGGAAGGCGGAAGTTTGATTAAAAATACGCGTTTGTTTTGTTTGTCATGAAATAGAATAGCTGGTCGAAAACTAGCTATCTATTTAACAAATAATAAATAGAAGAGAGAGAGAGAATATTACAAATAAAAGCAAAAGGGATGTAGAATAAACATGGATTTCATTATAAAAAGTTATTCATTACACTACTCATTACGAAAGCGGGAATCTATACTAGAAAGTGGTAAATCTACTCTAAAAAGCAGTAAAAAGAATGGAGAGAGAAGTATCCTCCCCGACGATCGCTTGGAGGACGAGCCAGATGGGACGACGCCTGGAAGATGGGGAACTGAGCAGGAAGAAGGAGGACGAAGCGGGAGAAACGGGAACAAAGTAGCACGTCATCGTCGTCGCAAGATCTGCTTCTCGAATGCAGAGAAAGGACAACCGCAGGATGCTCTACGAAGGAGGACAAAGGTGGAAAAATTACGATTTCAACTTTAGAGGAGCATCCCAGGTGTAGGACAAGCTCTTAGAGTTTTGGAAGGGGTGAGAGAAGAGAAGGGATGAGAAATTCATAGGGTAGGGGTCTTCTTTTGTAGTTGCAATGAGTGGGGGCATTTTGGACATTTTAATTTCAAAAACATTAATTCAGGACCTTTAGTGACGGATTTATCCGTTACTAAAGGCCTGAATGTGGCCGACGTGCACGTGCTGCTCGCGCCTCCTCGCCTTTGGCTGCCTCAACGCCCGCGCACGTTCAAAGGCTCCTTGCCGTCCAATCAAGAGATCAGATATTGAACGGCTTAAAAAGCATGCGTCCGCTCCTTCAAAACTTCTCTGCCGTGCACCCGCGTGTGATGAGGCATGCAACCGAGCATCATCGCGTGCGTACGTGATCGACGATTCTCCGCGCGCCACGCCTCCTTCCCTCGGCCGCCCGATCTTGATCTAACAGCCCAATTGTGCCAGCGCCCAAGCTCGTCTCAATTAAGGTGCTTGGCGTGACTCGAACGCACGTCCTTCGCTCGCGAAGGGGTGCTCGACCGCTATGCTACACCTCCATTTATGTCGCGTAGAGGATTTAAGGCGCATGTGCTTGCGGCCGTTCGATCAAGATCCAACGACCCAGATCGCGCATTGGAAACCCTTTGGAGAGGCAGTAGCGGTCCTGAGGGGCGATTGGGTGGCTGGGATGGCGCCAGACGGCTAAGATGGTGCCATGTGGCGCCATCTTAGCCGTCCATCTTTTGAGTGTTGTAGACTGTGCCACGGGTGTCGGATTGGACCAATTTTCATGTCGTTAGGCTACGATCATCGATTCAAACTCATTAGTGCGGTCGAATTTGTTGTGTGAAGTGTGGATTAATACAATTTTGGCCCTTGATCTTTAGGGTTCCTCGGTCTCTATCTGGTGCTACGGATGTCCAATCAGGGCGATCTTGGAGTCATTGAACTCCAATCATTACCCTGATCAGATTTGTATGGTTGGATCTTCAATCCGAGGCCCGATTAACAAGTTGTTCTGTCCCTGGCCATAAAAGGAGACAATTAACTTACATTTTATACAAACTAACCTAAATGCATGATTTTGCATATTATACAATATTTACAATGCATGATGCTAATATGGTATTAAGAATATGCATTAAAAGATATTTTAGGTCAATCAGATGTATGCACATCACTTAGCTACTTGCATGCGTGGTTTGTGGTTTGTTTCGTACGTTTGGGATTGTAACGACCCGATTCCCGAATCCCTACGAGACACGAGAATCGGACCGACTCGACTAATCCCAAGACCCAATCGTCCAACGAGAAAGTAACCAAAAGAGCAGTAAAATAAACCACATTCACCATGTATATAACTAGCAGTAACAAAATACAGTAGTAAAGAAAGGAAATACTACAGTATACACCACCACAACAAAAGAGAAATAAACATGTACATAACAAGAAGCTTACAATAAAGAAAGTATAGGGAGTAACAGAAAACTACTCACTACAGTGGAAAGAAAAGTACAGAAAGTACTACAGGTAACACTACTGGGCTCTACTAGGCCCAGCACCCTCTACAGCCGCTGACTCTGGCTGCTCAACACCTGGTCCTGAAAAGGTAATGAAGGTGACACGTCAGCGAAAAGCTGAGTAGAGTGGCAACTAAAAGCTAAAAGAAGCAGTAGAGTGTACAGTGGCTGTTATATTTTTACTTTCTTTATTTATATTTTTCCATTTATTCACTGTTGATTTGGTTATCAGATCCTTTTCTTGATCTTGAATGTTCCTCATGGGAACGATCTTGATTGCAGTCTTTTCCGAAAAGTAGAAGTAACACGTGGTGCTCTCCTGGCTGGGAGAGTCCCCCGTGGTGGTCCTACCCTCAGTCAACCACCCCAAGGTCACTGACAGACGTAACGGTGACTACGGCACGCGCGATAAACGCACGGGTAGCTACCCCGCACTGACACGCGGTCAGTCATTTCCGTTAACGGGTGCGCCCAAGGCACAGCACGGAACCGGTATAGGGAAGAGCCCTCTCAGTAACAGGGGTCCAGCCCCTCCACAGTAACTAAACAGGGGTCTTGCCCCTCCACAGTCCGCTCACCCTCGCCTGACTACCCTGGTTTGCCCAGTGGGCCTAACAAGTCGATGTAGGAGAGCTAGCAGAACCCCGGGGCCCGTGGGGTGGCTAGTGCTCCCCTACACTAGTAGCTCTCCTCGGTACTGTGTACACGAGGGCCAAAAGTCGATACAAAGTGGCCAGACCTAACCCCGGGTCCCTGGGGTAGCTAGCTCCGCTCTGCACTAAACAGGGGGACAGTTGCTCTCCTTGGTACTCCGTACTCAAGGGCCAGCACACTTCCCCAATTCTATTCCATTCCCTTTCCAGGAGTTCTACTCCTAATTCCCCGTAGGGTTCGTGCTCTTTTAACTCAGCCAATTTAAGTTTCACCGTTCTAGCTTTATATCCGTACAATTCATGTTCTCAACAGTATTTATTCATTCATAACAGGCAGCTGTTAACCGACTTACAGGCAGTTATCATTTCCTTTCCACTTTTCCAAGACTGCAATGTATATATTCAACTAGTTTTCCAGTCCTAGGATTCATGCCATACCCTAGGATCTATCATTCAATCTAGTTTTCCAGTCCTAGGATTCATGCAATACCCTAGGATCTACCATTCAATCTAATTTCTCAGTCCTAGGGTTCATGCAACGCCCTAGACTCTATCAATTGTTTCATAATTGTACAATTTTTGTTAAATAAATTAAAGGGCCACTCTACCCGCGAAATCGGGAGTACTGGGGGCGTGGTCGGTAATCCCGTGTGCCTCTGCAACCCCCAGAGCCACAACGGAACAGGGTCCTAACACAAGGATCATCACAAGGAGTTACTCAAAATAGTATACAATTACTGTAAACAGGTAGAGGAAATAAATCTGGAAAGAACGCAACTCGAAACGCGGAAAACAGACTCCGAACGGGCCCTAAACGGGTCAAAAAATGACGAATTTGTCCAAAATCAAACGTCTGGAACCTCTTCCAGACGTCTTAAAAGGTTGACCATGTCGTACCTCGGTCTGCGCAGTCCTTCAAACGTCCAACAGCCCTCAGGATCGTCTAGCCTTAGTTTCCAGTCGTCCGATTGTCACCCTGGACGTCTGAAGGTCCTCTCCGTCGTCTAGTATTGTGGCCAGACGTCTGATTCGTGTGGGATGGCGAGCCCTCGCGCCCTCCCGAACAACAACTGCGCACACACGCATCCACTCTCATCACGAAAAGGCGTAGAAGGACGCGGCGGACAGCTGCATGGTCGTACACGCGTAAATAGAAGAAGGTAGGGAAATATAGTACCTGTCAGACGTCTGGACCTTCCTCCAGACGTCTTAAGCGTTGTCTGGACGTAAGTCCAGACGTCTGATTCTGGGAAATTTTCCCAGAATCAAAACCCTGCTCTCTCTCTGCCCGCGACGCACGGCCGCGCCGCGCCTCGACTGCCTGCTGCCCGAGCTGCAGCAGCTCCTCTGCGCTACCCCACGCTCGCTTTCCTCCCGCCGGCCGTCTCTAGCAGCCCCCGGCAAGCTCGCACCTTCACGGTCGAGATTCTACTTCCCCTCGCAGCAGCTTCTCTCCCCACACGCTCGCAGCAGCCGCTCTACCGCTCTCGCTGGCAAGGAGAAGGAGAAGACGGGTGAAAGGGAGTGGGGTGGCGTGAGGGAGAGGAGGGGTATATGTAGGCACGAGGGGGCTCTGCAAGTCAGCGGGGGAAAAAATAAAGAGAAAAGGGCGGCTGGGAATCAGTCTACGCGCGCAGGCGCGCAGATTCGCTCTCGTATGCACGCAAAATTAATTTCCAGACGTCTGGGAAGGAGTCCAGACGTCTGTTCAGATGTCTAGGCCAACTCCCAGATGTCTTAAAGTGGTCTTGGTGCCTCGGGTCTTAACAACATAACAAACTCAAAGGAAGTTTCGTCCCCGAAACTTGCACTAACTAGGGTGTGGAAAAGAACAACATATGCATAACAAACTCAAAGAGGACTGAAGCCGGTCCGAAAAGACGTACCTGCGAAAAGCTCCGGGTACTGCTCCCGCATCGCCGCCTCAGACTCCCAGGTGACCTCCTCGTACCGCTGGCTCCTCCACAAGACCTTCACCAAGGATACTTGCTTCCATCTTAGACTACGGACAGCTCTGTCAAGAATATGTACTAGCCACTCAGGGTAGGTCAGGTCGTCTCCCACCTCGACACTCTCGTGGCTCAGGATGTGACTGGGATCGGCGACATACTTCCTAAGGTTGGAGGGTCCAACCCGCTCCAGGACCTCAAAGGGCCCCACAAACCTCGATGAGAGCTTCCCTCTCACCCCAAACCGCTGCAGGCCCTTCATGGGTGAAACACGAAGGAAGACGTGGTCCCCAACCTCGAACTACACCTCTCTGCGTTTCCGATCCACGTAGCTCTTTTGCCTGCTCCTGACAGTGCGGAGTCGCCTGTGAATCTGCTCAACTACCTCCTGACTCTGCCGGATCAGCCTGGGGCCAATCTCCCACTTGGTCCCCACCTCAACCCAACTTAAGGGTGCCGTACATCTCCGTCCGTACAGAACCTCGTAGGGTGCCATGCCGATGCTCGAGTGATAACTGTTGTATGCAAACTCCGCTAGGGGCAAGTGCTCCTCCCAAGAGCCCCTCCAGTCCAGTACACAGGCATGCAAAAGGTCCTCAAGTGTCTGTATCATGCACTCAGACTGTCCGTCCGTCTGGGGGTGGTATGTTGTACTGAACCTCAACCGCGTCCCTAGGGCCTGCTGAAACTCAGCCCAAAACTGTGACGTAAAGCAAGTATCCCGATCGGATGCGATCTCCTGCGAAACTCCGTGTAGACGTACCACATCGCGGATATACCTCTCTGCCAACTGTGCTGGTCCCAAAGTGACTTGGATCGACAAGAATCGCGCCGTCTTCGTCAATCTATCAACGATTACCCAGACTGCGTCGTGTCCTTGCTGGGTAACAGGTAAGCCCACCACCAAGTCCATGGTGACGCTCTCCCACTTCCACTCTAGCACAGGAAGTGGCTGTAGCGGCCCTACAGGCCTCTGATGCTCAGCTTGCACCTGCTGGCGTACTAAACACTGCTGCACGAATTCACCCACATCCCGCTTCATCCCCCTCCACCAAAACTCGCGTCTCAAGTCATGGTACATCTTCGTGTTTCCGGGATGTATGGTGAATCTAGAACCGTGTGCCTCAGTCAGGAGCTCTCTCAATGGCTCCTCGTCTCTGGGAACGCACAAACGTCCCCTCAGGCGCAGCACCTGGTCTGTGAAAGAGAAGTCCCTCGGGTCTCCTGACAGTACTCTATCGCACATGGACTGCAAGTACGGGTCAGCCATCTGTCCTATGATGATGCGATCTATCAGCTCTGGCCTCATCTGTCGTGTCACAGTCACTGCCCCACAGTGCCTCCGTAACTCTAGGGGTCGCCAACTGCCCATCTCCTCCAAAAGGCTCCAACTCTGCACCTATAAACTGGCCAAGTGTGTGGGCGCCTTCCGGCTCAAGGTGTCAGCCACCACATTGGCCTTTCCCGGGTGGTAGGAAATGCTGCAGTCATAGTCCTTCAGGAGCTCCAACCAACGCCTCTGTCTCATGTTGAGCTCCTTCTGATCAAAAAGGTATCTGAGGCTCTTGTGATCTGTGAAAATCTCGAAGGTCTCACCGTACAAGTAGTGCCTCCAGGTCTTCAGGGCGAAGACAACAGCTGCCAGCTCCAGGTCGTGGGTAGGGTACCTATGCTCATGGGGCCTCAGTTGCCGCGAAGTGTAAGCAACAACGTGACCCCTCTGCATGAGCACACCCCCTAACCCCTGCAAGGAGGCGTCCGTGTACACAACGAACCTGCCACTACTGTCAGGGATGGTGAGCACGGGAGCCGAAGTCAGCCTCTCCTTCAGCTCCTGAAAACACGCCTCACAGGCGTCTGTCCAAGTGAAGGGCACGTCCTTTCAGGTCAACTGTGTCATAGGACGTGCAATCTGTGAAAAACCCCTAATGAACCGTCTGTAGTAGGCCACCAGTCCCAGGAAACTGCGAATCTCAGTAACCGTACGCGGTCTCTCCCACCTGAGCACTGCCTCGACCTTGGCTGGGTCCACCACCAAGCCATCTCCCGAGATCACATGACCCAAGAAGGTCACCTCCCTCAACCAAAACTTGCACTTGCTGTATTTGGCGTACAGCCTACGTCGTCTCAGTGTGTCCAGAACCATCCGCAAGTGCTGCCCATGTTGCGTCTAATCTCGAGAATAGATGAGCACATCATCAATGAATACCACCATGTGAAAGTTCCCTACTTGGAGGGGTGAGATCAGCGTGACAAAAAAAATGCGGAATTGAAAATATAAACAATCTCACAAAAATAAGCAATCACAAAATGTACACAGGTATTTTTTAGGTGGAAACCCAAACCGGGTGAAAACCACCACCTAACCCTCTCGAGTTAGGATTTTTCGATCAACCTAGTTGATCAAATCCACTAACCGAATCACTTTGAAACGAGGGTGATTCAACCTCAGTACAACCACGCTACAAGTACGAGGGTAGCGTTCCTCAACCCCTTCTCTCCACGAGAAGGATTTTGTCCCACGAAGGAGACGGGAATTCGCAAAGCGAATACCCAAACAAAATACAAAGATAAAATAAAATAGCAGTCCTATAGAGCCAACAAAATTAAACCTAGCTTCTATAGGAAATAGGAAACTCCCCTTTGCAAGGAGTGCGTCGATGATGACGCGGTGCGTGTGCCACGCAATGGCGCTACGTCGCTCTCGTGAACAACAGCGGGAGAGCGGGCGCGCAAACTGAATTTAGCTCTCAAGATGATGGAGCTGAGCTTGGAGAGCAAGATCTTTTCTGGACACAAAAGAGTGTGAGAGTGTATCTAAGTGTGTCTCTTATATTTCTCTTCTTGTGTATCTAAGTGTATTTTTGAGTTGCAAAGACTCCCCTCTATTTATAGAGGCCTTAGGAAGGCTTTGGAAGGCTTGGAAAAGCTTCCATAGCCGTTGGGTGCAAAGCCCAAGAGAATCAGGCCGAAATCAGGACAATGATTACACTTCACAGGGTTATCAGACGTCTAACTCTGGCATCAGACGTCTGGAAGGCCACTTTAAGACGTCTGATTACAAGGTCAGACGTCTGATTCTATGCGGGTTTCTCCCTGACTTGAATCAGATCTAAACAGGGTTTTTGTACAAGTCCATCAGACGACATAGAGGACGTCTGGTACTAAGTCTGGACGTCTGGAAACCTACTTTTACCGTGGGAATTGATTTCCAAACGTTGCAACGGCTAGAAAATCTCTGAGAAGAGATTTTGGGTCAGCCGAGGCAAAACGGTCATTTATCAGACGTCTGTGAAGTCCTATGGACGTCTGATAAGGCTCTAACGGTCATATTCTTGAGTGTCTTCTAAGCCAGCCAACGGTCCACTAACTGGACGTCTGGCAAAGTCATCAGACGTCTCCTAAGACGTCTGGTATAAGGTCTGGACGTCTGAATTCATCAGACAGAACTAACTATGTCCAGCCTAACAGTTATCAGACGTCTGAAACAACAGTCAGACGTCTTAAAATCCTTTATCAGACGTCTGATTTGGGAATTAGACGTCTGGAAAGTCTGTTCGAACCCTATATTGGTTTTCTAAGTATTCTACAGAAAACCTAAGTATCCTAGGGTTGTGCCGGTGTTCCTAGGACTACTGTTAGGGTTCTTTGAGGCTCTTTAACATAATTTTCTAAGAAAAATAAAGAGCAAGAAAAATAAAGATAAAAGTACATGAAAGGATTAAAAAGAATCTATCCTATTCTTCTTGTCTTCTATCTTCAATCTGTCGCTCCACGCGAACCTTCTCTGTTTTCCGTCAAGCTCCTCCAATCCGTCCTGGATGCGAGCTCGAACTCCGTCTAAACACGTCCACATTTGCAATTGACCTGAAATCTAGGACTCAAATTGCAAATGTTAAATAACACGTGTTTTGTTATCATCAAAACAAATGATCGTTGTGCTTTAGCACCAACAATCTCCCCCTTTTTGATGATGACAAAACCGTAAATAATAATGCATAAAAAATCCTCCCCCTTTTTGACATTATCAAAAAGGTTTAATTGATTTTACATTTCTTATAACTCCCCCTTAAAACATGCTCTTCTATGAGTTTATTTTAACAAAGGTAATATTCTCCCCCTTTTTCTAACAATGCGATAGCTATTATTTTTCTCCCCCTTACTAAAGGAAATTTAGCTACCTTATTTCTCCCCCTTAAAAATTGACAATTAGCTCATCATTTTTTAACTTCCCCTATCTAAATGCTACTGATAAAAAGATAGGGTAAAGGGTTTTACCTCACCTACCATGGCCAATAAAATGACCCGAATGGTGGTGGTGGATGCCACATCGGATGGGGCTCCCATCCGTAGCTTGGAGGCCCGGGCATCGGCGCCGGTCTCCAATCTGGTGGTCGACGTGCGGCGGGTCCGTCGTTTGTTCGCCGTCTCGTCGGTCTTCTTCTTCTCCTCCTTGGTCTACTCATTGGTTCTCCCAACTTAAGTTGACCAGCCTTGAATTTGTAGGTCCAATCCTTTGTGTTGTAGTTATCCTTGAAACCTACAAAACAAGATTCTAATTTTTTCTTCGGTATCCAAGTGAGCTTGGATCCGGATCTGTTAGCGGGTCTCCTTGATGGAGATCCTTTCTCAATCTTAGGGCTATATAAATCATCTACTTTGTTGATTAGTTTGTTAGAGCTTTCCCTAAGACATGCAATTTCTTTTTCTATAGTATTCATCTTAGTCTTTAAATCAGAAATTTCTATTTTTAGACTATCATTTTCCTCAATCAATTTATTATTTTCATTGATGAGGTCTTGATTTTCTAATAATAGGTTATCAATTCTAGGATTAGCTTCTAGATCCTTAAGTTTTATTTCTAACCTATCATTTTCAGATTTAAGAAAGCTAAGATTCTTTTTCATGCTTTTGTTTTCTATTTTTAGAGATTTACTAAGCTCAAATAGTTCATTAAAAGCTTCTTGTAAATCGAAATTTACCTCGTCATCGGAGTCGCTTCCGCTTTCACTGTCGCTATTGGTTCCTCTAGCCATGAAACCAAAGCAAGTGGTTTCTTCTTCTTTTTCTTCTTCTTCTTCCTCCGAGCTGGAATCCTCATGAGTGCCTTCCAACCTCCTCCATATCTCGTGGGCGGTGGTGCACTCTTGGATTCGTTCGAATTCCTTCGGACTCAATGCGCAGTACAAGGCATTCATTGCCTTTGCGTTGAGTGAGAGCTCTAGAATCTGCACCTGCGAGTAGCCTCCTTGGGGTCGCTTCGGGATCTCGTATGGGGTTTCGCAACATCCCCATAACTCGAATTCAGTGGCTTGGAGCCACGTCTTCATCCTCAGCTTCCAGTAGCTGTAGTTGTTCCCATCAAAGTAGGGCGGACGGGTTGTGGACTGCCCCTCGGAAATCCTGCTTGTGGAACAGCTTCCCTCCATGTGATCTTTCCGCGGATGTTACTCCTGTCGGCGGAAAACCTGCTCTGATACCAATTGAAGGTTTCGTCCCTACTTGGAGGGGTGAGATCAGCGTGACAAAAAAAATGCGGAATTGAAAATATAAACAATCTCACAAAAATAAGCAATCACAAAATGTACACAGGTATTTTTTAGGTGGAAACCCAAACCGGGTGAAAACCACCACCTAACCCTCTCGAGTTAGGATTTTTCGATCAACCTAGTTGATCAAATCCACTAACCGAATCACTTTGAAACGAGGGTGATTCAACCTCAGTACAACCACGCTACAAGTACGAGGGTAGCGTTCCTCAACCCCTTCTCTCCACGAGAAGGATTTTGTCCCACGAAGGAGACGGGAATTCGCAAAGCGAATACCCAAACAAAATACAAAGATAAAATAAAATAGCAGTCCTATAGAGCCAACAAAATTAATCCTAGCTTCTATAGGAAATAGGAAACTCCCCTTTGCAAGGAGTGCGTCGATGATGACGCGGTGCGTGTGCCACGCAATGGCGCTACGTCGCTCTCGTGAACAACAGCGGGAGAGCGGGCGCGCAAACTGAATTTAGCTCTCAAGATGATGGAGCTGAGCTTGGAGAGCAAGATCTTTTCTGGACACAAAAGAGTGTGAGAGTGTATCTAAGTGTGTCTCTTATATTTCTCTTCTTGTGTATCTAAGTGTATTTTTGAGTTGCAAAGACTCCCCTCTATTTATAGAGGCCTTAGGAAGGCTTTGGAAGGCTTGGAAAAGCTTCCATAGCCGTTGGGTGCAAAGCCCAAGAGAATCAGGCCAAAATCAGGACAATGATTACACTTCACAGGGTTATCAGACGTCTAACTCTGGCATCAGACGTCTGGAAGGCCACTTTAAGACGTCTGATTACAAGGTCAGACGTCTGATTCTATGCGGGTTTCTCCCTGACTTGAATCAGATCTAAACAGGGTTTTTGTACAAGTCCATCAGACGACATAGAGGACGTCTGGTACTAAGTATGGACGTCTGGAAACCTACTTTTACCGTGGGAATTGATTTCCAAACGTTGCAACGGCTAGAAAATCTCTGAGAAGAGATTTTGGGTCAGCCGAGGCAAAACGGTCATTTATCAGACGTCTGTGAAGTCCTATGGACGTCTGATAAGGCTCTAACGGTCATATTCTTGAGTGTCTTCTAAGCCAGCCAACGGTCCACTAACTGGACGTCTGGCAAAGTCATCAGACGTCTCCTAAGACGTCTGGTATAAGGTCTGGACGTCTGAATTCATCAGACAGAACTAACTATGTCCAGCCTAACAGTTATCAGACGTCTGAAACAACAGTCAGACGTCTTAAAATCCTTTATCAGACGTCTGATTTGGGAATTAGACGTCTGGAAAGTCTGTTCGAACCCTATATTGGTTTTCTAAGTATTCTACAGAAAACCTAAGTATCCTAGGGTTGTGCCGGTGTTCCTAGGACTACTGTTAGGGTTCTTTGAGGCTCTTTAACATAATTTTCTAAGAAAAATAAAGAGCAAGAAAAATAAAGATAAAAGTACATGAAAGGATTAAAAAGAATCTATCCTATTCTTCTTGTCTTCTATCTTCAATCTGTCGCTCCACGCGAACCTTCTCTGTTTTCCGTCAAGCTCCTCCAATCCGTCCTGGATGCGAGCTCGAACTCCGTCTAAACACGTCCACATTTGCAATTGACCTGAAATCTAGGACTCAAATTGCAAATGTTAAATAACACGTGTTTTGTTATCATCAAAACAAATGATCGTTGTGCTTTAGCACCAACACCATGAACTAGTCCAAGTACGGTCTAAACACCTGGTTCATCAGGCCCATGAAGGCAGCGGGGGCATTGGTCAGCCCAAACGGCATGACCAGAAACTCGTAGTTTCCGTACCGGGTGCGGAAAGCTATCTTGGAGACGTCTGCCTCCTTGATCCTCAACTGGTGGTATCCAGACCTCAAGTCGATCTTGGAGAATACCGTGGCACCTCGCAACTGATCAAACAAGTCATTGATCCTCGGCAGCGGATATCTGTTCTTGATGGTGACCCTATTCAGCTGTCGGTAGTCCACACAAAGGCATAGGGTACCATCCTTCTTGTTTACAAACAATACCGGGGCTCCCCAGGGAGACGCACTGGGCCTCACAAAGCCCTTCTTCAAAAGATCCTGCAACTGAGACTTGAGCTCTCGCAGCTCAAGCGGTGCCATCCTGTATGGTGCGGTGGAGATGGGGCTAGTCCCTGGTACTAGTGAGATCTCAAACTCGATCTCATGCTCAAGCGGTAGTCCTGGAAACTCGTCTGGGAACACGTCGGGGTACTCTCTGACCACTGGGATACTCTGGAAGTCTGCCACAGGGCTGGGCTCTATCACTACACAAGCTAGGAAGCTCTCACACCCCTGGCTCAAAAGTCTCGCCGCCCGAAGTGCAGAAATGCAACTGAAGCCTCTGTCCACTGGCTGACCATGGAACTCGAAAGAAGGCAACTCCGGTATGGAGAATACGATCTTCCTCTCAAAACAGTCCACCAAAGCGTGGTAAGTGGACAACCAGTCCATTCCCAGAATTACGCCAAAGTCCTCCATCAGTATCATAATCAGGTCAGCGGGAAGGCTATGTCCCCCAATACTGACCTCGCAATCCGTGTACACCTCCTCAGCTACAAACAGCTAACCACTAGAACCTCTGATCACGAACGGATCCTCTAACAGCATATAATCTCGACCCAAACTAACTGCAAAACTGGCTGCGACAAACGAGTGCGTAGTGCTGGAATCGAAAAGCGTGTAAACGAGTCTACCGGAAACTGAAACCATACCTGCCACCACTGATCCCGAAGCTCTGGCATCCATGTGTGTCAGGGCGTTGATACGCCCCTCAGCCCTAGGTGCGGACGAAGAGCCACATTCTGTGTCGGACAGGTAGCTGCTGGCCAGTACCCTCCTCGTGACTGCTGTCCTCCTCTCGCCTGGAAACCGCAGCCTCCTGCTCGCCCTCCAATGCTCGGCGCGGGAAGCGTCTGCTGACCTCCTGCCCTAGCCAGGCAGTCCCTCCTGATGTGGCCCGGCTGGCCACACTGGTAACAGAGGGGAACCCAACTCCCACCCTCAGTGGGTCCCTGCTGTCGGTTGGGCGGGTGTCCGGTGCTGGCAACTGGCCCCTGTCGAGGGCCCCCAAAGGCCACTGATGGCCCTGCGAAATGTGACGGCTCTCCTGCGGGCGCCACGTGTCTCCTCTCTCGCCGGCCCTATGAAAAGTCTGGCGGGAAGGGCCTCTTCCGCCCGCTGTCAGTATCTCGGGCGGACGGGTTGGTCTCCTCGTAGGTCATAGCTGCCCCCACCACCCTCTAGAATGTAGGCAGCTTCAGGGGTTTGACATACCCCCGAATCGCAAGTCGGAGCCCCTTGGTGAACCTCCAAAGGCGCTCCTCCTCAGTGGCTACTGCTGTCGCTGCAAAGCGGGACAGCTACAGAAAACGCGTGCGATACGCGCTCACAGTCATCGTCCCCTGGCGGAGAGTGTGGAACTCCCGCCTCCTCTGGTCCTGCCACATCTGGGGAAAGTACTGCTCGCAGAAGAGGGTGACGAACCGATCCCAGGTCGGCTCGTCCCTCTCCTGTCCCCTGACCGCCCTCCACCACCTGTGTGCCGCACTCTCCAGCTGGTACGTGGCAAAGGCCACGCGGCACTCCACCAGGGGGCAAAGGGTGTCGAAAATCTTCTCTATCTGCTCGAGCCAATCTACTGCCTTGGTCGGGTCCTCATCCCCCTTGAAGGAGGGGGGCCTCAGCTTCCGGAACTGCCCGAAAAGCTCGAAGTGGCGCTGCAGTGGAGATGCTGATGCACCTCCAGGCAAGGAAGCGTCGAAGGAAGGTGGGGGCAGTGGCGACCCATCCCCTCCCCCGCGTCCAGTGCCACATCCGTCGCGTGGTCCCACAGAGGACTCCCCCTCCGCAGCCCCAGGGAGAGGCGCTCGGGGCGATAGGTGGATCTCCTCTCGCACTATATCCCGTATCAGTTGGGGGAGGTCCTGGGCCTGAATGTCCTGGAGCAGTGGCTGGTCCATTGAGACGTCGGCCGCAACACGCCCACCTCGCCGTCCACATCCTCGGCCGCGGCCCGCCTCGCTAGTCCCGCGACGAGGCATCTCCTACAAGGAGACGCGAAACAGAACGGAAACACGTCAATATGGAACGATATCCAACGAAAAAGTCTGAGAGCTCATGTCAAAAGAAATGTTGTGGTGGCTACTCTAGTTATGGACACGTGAATTGGTTATTTTCCAGTCAGTTAGTTCACTTCTCGGGACGACCTTACTCTGATACCATCTTGTAACGACCCGATTCCCGAATCCCTACGAGACACGAGAATCGGACCGACTCGACTAATCCCAAGACCTAGTCGTCCAACGAGAAAGTAACCAAAAGAGCAGTAAAATAAACCACATTCACCAAGTATATAACTAGCAGTAACAAAATACAGCAGTAAAGAAAGGAAATACTACAGTATACACCACCACAACAAAAGAGAAATAAACATGTACATAACAAGAAGCTTACAATAAAGAGAGTACATGGAGTAACAGAAAACTACTCACTACAGCGGAAAGAAAAGTACAGAAAGTACTACAGGTAACACTACTGGGCTCTACTAGGCCCAACACCCTCCGCAGCCGCTGACTCTGGCTGCTCAACACCTGATCCTGAAAAGGTAACGAAGGTAACACGTCAGCGAAACGCTGAGTAGAGTGGCAACTAAAAGCTAAAAGAAGCAGTAGAGTGTACAGTAGCTGTTATATTTTTACTTTATTTATATTTTTCCATTTATTCACTATTGATTTAGTTATCAGATCCTTCTCTTGATCTTGAATGTTCCTCGTGGGAATGATCTTGATTGCAGTCTTTTCCGAAAAGTAGAAGTAACACGTGGTGCTCTTCTGGCTGGGAGAGTCCCCCGTGGTGGTCCTACCCTCAGTCAACCACCCCAAGGTCACTGACAGACGTAACGGTGACTACGGCACGCGCGATAAATGCACGAGTAGCTACCCCGCACTGGCACGTGGTTAGTCATTTCCGTTAACGGGTGCACTCAAAGCACAGCACAAAACCAGTATAGGGCAGAGCCCTCTCAGTAACAGGGGTCCAGCCCTTCCACAGTAACCAAACAGGGGTCTCACCCCTCCACAGTCCGCTCACCCTCGCCTGACTACCCTGGTTTGCCCAGTGGGCCTAACAAGTCGGTGTAGGAGAGCTAGCAGAACCCTAGGGCCCGTGGGGTGGCTAGTTCTCTCCCTACACTAGTAGCTCTCCTCGGTACTATGTACACGAGGGCCAAAAGTCGGTACAAAGTGGCCAGACATAACCCCGGGTCCCTGGGGCGGCTAGCTCCGCTCTGCACTAAACAGGGGGACAGTTGCTCTCCTTAGTACTCCTTACTCAAGGGCCAGCACACTTCCCCAATTCTATTCCATTCCCTTTCCAAGAGTTCTATTCCTAATTCCCCATAGGGTTCGTGCTCTTTTAACTCAGCCAATTTAGGTTTCACCGTTCCAGCTTTATATCCGTACAATTCATGTTCTCAACCGTATTTATTCATTCATAACAGGCAACTGTTAACCAATTTACAGGTAGTTATCATTTTCTTTCCACTTTTCCAAGACTGCAATGTATATATTCAACTAGTTTTTCAGTCCTAGGATTCATGCCATACCCTAGGATCTATCATTCAATATAGTTTTTCAGTCATAGGATTCATGCAATACCCTAGGATCTACCATTCAATCTAATTTCTCAGTCCTATGGTTCATGCAACGCCCTAGACTCTATCAATTGTTTCATAATTGTACAATTTTTGTTAAATAAATTAAAGGGCCACTCTACCCGCGAAATCGGGAGTACTGGGGGCGTGGTCGGTAATCCCGCGTGCCTCCGCAACCCCCAGAGCCGCAACGGAACAGGGTCCTAACACAAGGATCATCACAAGGAGTTACTCAAAATAGTATACAATTACTGTAAACAGGTAGAGGAAATAAATCTGGAAAGAACGCAACTCGAAACGCGGAAAAGGACTCCGAACGGGCCCTAAACGGGTGAAAAATGACGAATCTGTCCAAAATCAGAGGTTCCAGACGTCTTAAAAGGTTGATCATGTCGTACCTCGGTCTGTGCAGTCCTTCAGACATCCAAAAGCCCGTTGGATCGTCTGGCCTTAGTTTCCAGACATCCGATTGTCACCCCGGACGTCTGGAGGTCCTCTCCATCGTCTGGTACTGTGGCCAAACGTCTGATTCGTGTGGGATGGCGAGCCCTCGCGCCCTCCCGAACAACACCTGTGCACACACGCATCCGCTCTCATCACGAAAAGGCGCAGAAGGACGCGGCGGACAACTGCATGGCCGTACACGCGTAAATAGAAGAAGGTAGGGAAATATAGTACCTGTCAGATGTCTGGACCTTCCTCCAAACATCTTAAGCGTCATCTGGACGTAAGTCCAGACGTCTGATTCTGGGAAATTTTCCCAGAATCAGAACCCTACTTGCTCTCTACCCGCGACGCACAGCCGCGCCGTGCCTCGGGCGCCTGCTGCCCGAGCTGCTGCAGCTCCTCCGGGCTACCCCACGCTCGCTGCCCTCTCGTCGGCCAGCTCTAACAGCCCCCAACAAGCTCGCACCTTCACGGTCGAGCTTCTACTTCCTCTCGCAATAGCTTCTCTCCGCACATGCTCGCAGTAGCCACTCTGCCGCTCTCGCTGGCAGGGAGAAGGAGAAGACGGGTGGAAGGGAGTGGGGTGGCGTGAGGGAGAGGAGGGGTATATGTAGGCACGAGGGGGCTCTGCAAGTCGGCGGGGGAAGAAAGAAAGAGAAAAGGGCGGCTGGGAATCAGTCTACGCGTGCATGCGCGCAGATTTGCTCTCGTACGCAAGCAAAATTAATTTCCAGACATCTGGGAAGGAGTCCAGACGTTTGTTCAGACGTCTGGGCCAACTCCCAGACATCTTAAAGTGGTCTTGGTGCCTCGGGTCTTAATAGGGATAGTCTCTCGTTGGACGACTAGGTCTTGGGGTTAGTCGAGGTGAGCCGTACCCGGGTTCCTAGAGGGGTCGGATTTGGTTCGTAACATATGGTGTCTGATCCCATATACCTTTCATCTTACCATCTTATGGTCCGAGCATGCTATTGAGAGAGAGAGAGAGAAAGAGAGAGAGCGAGGGAAGGAGGGAGGGCTAGGAGCATGTGGCTCGGTTGGGTTGAGTGGTTCTCGTAAGCTGTTATTAGCCCAAAATTATGCTAAAACACACATAATAAAAATTATGGGCCTAAGATAATAGTAGTTGATCTGACCCCAGTGCGATGTTGATCCTACAAAGGGTTGGGTCCACTAATCACTAATTTTTGGTAAAGTTAACTTAGGTTAATTTAGAGTTAAAAAGTGACTAAGTGTTATATAGTGTTAGTGCTTATGTGTTGTGTACTGGTGTGTGTGATATAAGTGTTAAGATTAAGAGTAGTGTGCGTGTGCATGTGTGTGTACGTGTGCATGTAAAGTAAAAATGTATGTTAGTATGTATAGTTAGTATAGTATACATATATATAGAGTATATATATTATATATATTATTTTTTCCTTATTTTTATATAAGTGCTTTTAAGGTTCTTTAGTGACGTTTATAGATGTTAGTATATAAAATATATATATGTTAGTATAGTAAGTAACATAGTGGTATATATATATATTCTTTTTTTTGCTTATAATAAGGCATTACTTAGATAATATTGTACATAATTAGTTTAGATTACTTTTTTATGCATTTATACTTATATATATTTTTGAGGTATTATCTTTAATATCAGTTCATTCATTATTATACATAATTGACTTAAATTAATTTATTCTTTGATTCTTTTATTCGTTATTCATTCATTTGTAAATAAACTTAACATTTTTAAAATAAAAGATGATGTTTGGATAATAGAGTGTGATACATATCAAGAACTGTCTCCCAAATAATAACTTGGAATAAAACTAACAAAAATTATATATAAATAAAATGACATTCGTCTATATTAAGACACTATATTACAACACGATAATTAACCCTAATTAATTAGCGATCCAAATGACACATCATTTTTTAGCACCGTTGCTGGAGTTTCAAATCCGATAATGATGCAATTTTATGATGTGCTAGAGGATACAATCACCTCCACAATCCTTCATGTGCGTTATTTCTACATTACTTGTGCAACATCTTTAGAAACCATATTGCATTGGAAGCTCTAAAATTAAGTAATTGATTATCAATGTTAAAAATTAGTACTTTATAACCTAGGTTTAAACCTTCTACAGAGTTAATTTAGATCCATCAAGCCTATGTTCAACAAGTTCTCAAGGATAGTTATTTTCAATTAGTCTCAAGCCTTTCTCTATATTACTACAAAATACTATCAAACTAAATTCCTCCTAACAAGATGAAGGCTATCTAAGATGTAGGTACTTTGAACCACCACTAATTAAAAAGATTAGCAAGAAAGAAACTACATGAATAATGGAGCTACCTAAACTAAGAGTTAAGTTATTGCGATATAGTTCTATAAGGAAGTTGCATATTTAAGAAGGAGAGTTTGTAATATTCTCAAAAATAATACCACATTGAACCTCAAGAAACTAAATAACAAGATAATTGTCGAAGAACACTACTTCATAACTTGATTCAAGCATTCTTTAAAAAAAAAAACTTGATTCAAGCATTTTGAGTTGTCCATTTGGCCTTCACAAATCACCTCTAACAAGTAATTAATCTTAGGTAGAATTGGATATGGACAAAGATCATCACAATCTAGCATAGGTTCTAGCATTCTTCACTTCTAGCCTTCATCTCCCTTGACTACCTCTCAAAACCATTGCAATATTACATCTTCACCACCCACAACTTTCTCATCTTCGTCACAATTGTCGCCTTGTCACTTCCTCTCTTTTTTTGTCTCGTCCTGTGTCTTCACCTTTCTCTATACCATCCTATGCGTCAGCTTGTTTCTAGATGAGAAATAAAAGGTTTTTCTTGACCTTGGAATAGGAGAGGTCATTGGTTGTGGGATAACTTGTGGGTGAGGGTAAGGTATTTGATTGTATTGTGAGATAAGTGACAGATTTGATACGATGATTTTGGTAGTGAAAGAGATTATAATGTTTTCTCAATTGTAAATTAGAAAATTTTATTATGGAGAATATTATATAAAAAATCATGTATCTAACTTACTTCAAAAAGTCATAAACTACACAAATCTTTCATGGAAAAGAAAAAAAGTCCTATCATTACCAATTTTATCTTATAACTTGGAAAAGGGAAAAAAGGAAAATTATAATATGCCATTGCTATAAATTTTTTTTTATAACCTAAAATCCCTTTCAGGTAAATTTAGGGAATTGACGATCACATAACATCAATCCTTGCGTAATGTAGGACTAAGACTCAAATTCAAATCCTCTATGTTGTAATCAGTGGTTACCGTCAGCTAAGTTATATCTTGGCGAATGTCATTGCTATAATTTATTTCGATCACTTAAGAAGATCCAATGGCTTTCTCTTCTTTTAGGTGAATGATCTTTTTTTTATTTTCGCAAAGGATAACTTTCATTACAAAAAAGGGGAAGAATCCGATACTAGAGACGCAAAGGAATGATAGAAATGCCTATCCCTCAAAAGGGGAAGAAAAACACCCTGTAGAACAGAGGAACTCCAAAATACAAAACACCAAGACAAAGAAACAAAGGAAAAGGAAACAAAGGCATCCCAATAATCGGGAGCCAGATGATCTCTCGAAGGAAATCAACCCAACGCTCGTAAAACCAACAAAGTACCAACAAGCAACCCCTGAAATCACATCAGGGAACTTTATCAGAAGAATCATGGGGTCACACGTAGTCCGCAAAATAAAACAAACTAGACACAACAAAACAAAAAGAAAAGTCTTACAACACCAAGAATACAAAGCATCCCCGCCACACACATCCACCACATAAAGATGTCGGCCGCGCTTGATCACCGTCCACCACATCACGTGCCTCGAGCCACACGCCAAAGAAGCACGCGACCAGTCACCGATCCCACGAGCGACCACCACCGTGCCTCAACCGACCCACGACCTCGAGCCTCACATGCGTGCCGACCACCGAGCCTTGACCACACAACGACCCCACACAATGACCACCCAACCGTTCGCCCCAATCACGGCATCCACGACTGACAACGAGTGACGAGGGAGCTGAGAGGCAAGCAGTGACATCATACGACAAGCCAAACCCGAGGGAAGAACAACGAGCCTTAGCGATGACGATGCGCTTCGCATGGCCACGCATATTGATGATCTCCGTCGTCGATGCAACAAGACCTAGAGGAGGGGAGTAACCAGACAAGGGGGAGGGACCCCCAATCAACCGAGTGGCCGAGCAGGGCCCCAAGGGGCGACAAGCGTTTCGCTTGGCTCTCTCAGGCTCTCTCGTGCAAGGGGCTTTCTCTATCATGCCGATCAGGTTTCTTGATTTTTTAGTTGAATGACTTGATCCTACAATGATGGTATTGTACTATAATTGTCACATTCTAAGTGTCAAATATAGTGAATATTTATAGAAGTGTCTAACATTTTCGAGATCTCTCTAGAACGTATAAAATGTGAGTTTAAGATGAATCATATGCAAATACCTTGGCATTTTTTGGAACCAGCGACCATTGGATCTATTTTGATGATGATGGTATACATATCAAAATCTTAATGTCTATCTAGCTATATTATATGTATTTGTCTAAGAATATCCATCAATTTATTAAATGCTCACATACATGCACATCCTAAGGTCAGCGGACCTGATATACTGCATGCCATATACCTTACTCTATTATATCTTTACGATCTAATGTATATCATCCACATATACCCTGGCCATTTTCTGGAACCAGAGACCATTGGATCTATCTTGACGATAATAATACATATATTAAAATCTACACATCTATCTATATTACATGCATTCGTCCAAGATTATCTATCACTTCATTAAATGCTTTTATACATGCACATCAGTGGGTTCGATGGGTTTTTCTCACAACTTCCACCCTTTATGGCCACAAAAACCTCATTCCCCGTTTCCTTGTGATCCCTCAACACAAAAAGAAAAAAAAAAAAAAACTGTCTTTTTCTTTGATTTCTTCTTCTGCTAGAAATAAATAAATAAATTGTTCCATGTTCGATCCTTTCGAGGAGACTTGATCCCACGTTACTCCACCGCCCACTGACGGTGCTCCGCCCTCATTTCCCCAAGGCCGAACAATTAAAAATCGATCAATATCTCGTATGCAACTTTAGTAACAACTCAAGTAATTAATCAATTTGCGGAATTTTATCCCGACAAATTCAGTGGTTCATGTTTTTGTTCAAATTTTCCCTTAATGTAATTCATGTGACTTAGATTAAATAACAAAAATCATATTTAATTAAGTTAATGGGTTAGTCAGATGGAATAAAGGGCCCATGATGATTGTTAACATGCTTCATGGAGTCAATTATAATTGAGATTATGAATTTTCTGCAATCTTATCCCTGTTAAAGGACAGATGAGTCAATTAATTAGTGATTTCATAATTGCGAGTGACATGACTTAAGAACCAGGATTCAATTCAAAGTGTTTGCTACCGAATAGGAAATCCTAACATAATTTGGATTGAGATTGAAATAGAAATGTTGACAATCGCACATAAAAATTGATTACCAATTTTACACTCTTGACAACCAGCGTTACATCTTAAGAGTGAAGCAGGTCTCTCCATTCACTAGCATCGCAGGATTAAATTCATTTGAATTCAACCTAGTTTAAATACCTTTCCGTTGGAGGCTCAATAGGCCTTTTATATCTGGTGGTTGTCCTCTGCAAGATAGTAAATTAGCATTACATTACTTTTTATTGTTGTAATGGTTGTTGGTCTTCTATGATGGACTATCTAGTCATCATTCACTATGGTCATAATTTGTTAGCGGTTGGCATGTCCGTTCACCAAATCCCCTGCAGAGGAGCGGGTTCTCATAATCTTTTCATAATCAAAATGGATGCCTTTTTCCCTAATGGCACTTCATCTTTTGTACCGCCTACCATACTAGTGGTTGGTTGAATCCCTTAATGTATTCATCATTGCACGTGTATTTTATGGCTAAGTTATGTTGATTCCGTAACATGTAGGTCATGAATAAGATCATAGAGTCAATTATAATGCATTTCGTAATTTTAGTAATGATTCATGCATTTTAGTTAATTACATATCATTCAATTAGTTTTTGTGCAAGGGTTCTCTTACACTACCATACCTAAACTATCCTTCAATTAAATTAATCATTAATTACCTTCCATACCCACTCTTGCCCTCTTTCCAAGAGTCCCACGTATCCAAAAAGATATTTCCCTTTCTTTCCATGTTTGCATCCAATAAGAAGGAGATCTCAATGTTAATCCTAAAATCTGCAATCTTCAGCAAAATGGCCATAACTTGCGCATTCGAAATTCAAAGTGACCGACTCAACTTGCATTGGAAAGCTAATTTGAAAAGGTATAATCATCTTTTATAATCAACATGAGATTGCTAATGGAAGGAGGTCAAAAATTGAGGTAAATTATTCCCACCTTAGATGGTCGGTGCATTCTTCACCTTTCTCTCTCCATGTAAATCCTCCTACACAAAACCTTAACAAATCATACCAATCATGAGCCCAGCCTCTTAAGAGAACCTGCCCCCCACCCCACCGCCCCCCATCCCCTCCATGCCACCACCATCTCCTCCATCACACGACTAAGGGAAGGTCATCCTCCTCTCCTCTCCGGTGTCTTTGCATCTTCGCCTTAGCTTTCGTTGCTTTGCCTCTATCATGTCCACCCTCACAAGGAGAGTTCATTCTTCGGTTCATTGTTGTACTGTTCATGTTTATTTTCTTATATTAAAATAATAGACATGGATTCCAAGATGTATTCATGCTTCTTGTTAAGGATGAGTTTTTTTTATGCATGTATCTATTTGATGCATGTAATGTTCTTTTCCTTATAATGAGAGGCTAAATATATTTGCTTAGACTGGGGATTAGACTAGTTAGATGTTTTTACATCATGAATTGAATCGATGACCTCCATAGAATTACTTGAAACCTAAGTTATTTTATGCCCATACATAGGTGTACATAGGATAGTCAAGTCTAGGACTCAGATCCAAGTTAGGTTATACCCTTAATAATAATCCTTAGATTAGGTAAGCTTAGGGGAAAGTAATGTCTAAATTATCATTTGATTCAAAATCTTTGTAATCACTAGCCTGGCATTTGAAATGCTAAGCCTGTTCATGACAGAGAGAATCAAAATATTCACAATTGTGCATTCTTCTTTAGTTTCCTTTGTTTGTTTTATTTGTTTAGTTCGTAGTAGATCCAAAAATTCTTTTGTGCTTTCCCTGGATCATTTAGTATTTATATTTTTATTGTTTGTGCATTTTAGAGTAGGTTAGATTATATCCGAATTCCATGCACTAAGTCGTTTTAAAAGAAAAGATAGAATCCATTAAGTGCATAAGGGTCAGAATTGAGTGATCTTTGTGAAATCGGTGGACTCTTTGATTTTTCTTGATTTTTGTAATTACTAGAATTGCACGAAACTTGGTACACATGTTTCTTTGAATGTTGGGATCATCTTACAGATTTTTCATAATTTTATGGAATCATTTAGATAGCATTTTAATTTCGTAATCATAATAGTGTCATTTAAGGCAGCTTGCACCCTTCATCTTAAACAACCCAAAAAAAATAATTTTTACATTTCATAAATTCATGGAATAAATTATAGACTTGCATGGTTGACTCCGGGAGTCAAATAAGAAGCTTCACTATGTATTCGATGCGATTCAATGCTGTACTACCCTTAGTTTCGCAAAGAGTTGATTTTAAACTTGGCACATTTAGTAAGAAAACAGATAATCTGTCAATGTCATTTTCCCTCGACTTTGGGGCATAAACTCTTGCTCCCTTCAAATCTACAAGTAGATGGGGTAGTATAAATCACTAAAAAGTCCAATGAATTTGCCCGGTTGCAAAATTATAGTGTTTTTGAACTTTTGAATCATCTTGTTGTTCTACTGGGCCGTAAATGGGCCCTTCAATTGATTTATAGCAAAATTAACCTTACCATTCTTTGGGTATATAACTTTTGTAAATAACTTTTCCATCTTCTCTAGCCATCTATCTAGCAGTTTGAATTGCATCCACCTTCTAGACTTGGTAGGTTAACCTTCAAAAACTACTCTAAGATGTCTTCACCCTTCCAATATTCATGATCTCTCTTCCTTTCTAACTTGTTTTCACAATCCATATTCTTAGTTTATTGTTCTATGACTTTAGTGAGTTTGTTAATTGTACTCAATAGGGCATTCTTTTCATCTTGCTAATTCCAATGTTGAATCTAGTATTTCCATTTGTGTTTCCATTTTATGTTTCTTTTTCTATTTATAGAACAAAAGAGAAGACAATGGAACTCATAAGTTGCCTTAAGCATGCAACTCGATTTTACATTTCTTTTTTGAACATGAAAGTTTGAGCAGTGTGTTAAAAGGATTGTAAATTGCTACTTAATTATGCATGAAGACTTTGGGAGGTCATTTTATATTTAGATGGCTAAAACACGAAAAGCTATTAAGGTTGATTTTCTTAATAAGGCTTGAGTCTTAGTCCAAGTTGATAAAAATAACATTAAAGCCATGAACCTTTTAACTTTGAGAGGGTTTTCTTTGTACCTTAATTGCTAAATAAATGCTTTACTAGGAAAGTGATTGTGGATGCTACCTAGCTTTAGGTGTCTCTCATGAAAATGTGCTTAGCGACTCTTTTGATAAATCAAAAAAAGGATCATGGGACGAAATCGTAGAACATGTAAAAAATACCTCTAAAAGCCCTTATTCAATGGTAATTGACTAACTAATTCATTGTATGCATGCTAAAAGGATATCTAAATTTTCAAATGGAGGATGTTGTAATGCCTTTAAAATATTCCATACTAAATACCCATGCAAGCAAGAAGTTGGTGCGAGAGTTAGACAATAATAAAATGATTGTTCCCAAGAATCGTTTAAGATTTTCCCGAAAAGGTAGCGGTGTAAATGCAATTGCAAACCTCCTGGGCTTTAGCTATGGGACCTGCGAGGAAAAAGGGAGCCTTACAAGGGCAACCCCGCAATTTTCCCTCTCACCCCCCATCACAACTCATGCACACATACACCACCTAAACCCTAACCCCTCTCTTTATAACACCCCCTTCACCCTCTCTACCTCCACACCACCTCCACCTTCACTCCACCACCTTGCCACCGGCGACCATCTCCTCCCCCATCCCCATGCAGCCGTGAGTGGGGGAGAAGGAAAGGGGGCGGAGCACAAAGAGAGGGAGAAAGAGAAGGAGAGTGGGGGAGACAGAGAGAGGGTGAGCGAAGGGGAGCAGGAGGTACGAGGAGGAGCTCAGACAAGCTCGGGAGAGGGGCAATGCGCGCGCGAGGAAAGGAGCGCGAGAGGGAGGAGAAGCCGCGTAGGGGGGGGACCTGCGCATGGAAGGCGCTGCTACTACGATTGTAGCAGCTGGAGCTCGCAAAGAGAAGCTTCGCGAGGCATTCTACAGAATCATTTTTCCAAAGTATCAGATGTCTGGAGGAGTCGTAGGACGTCCAAAGCTGACGTCGGACGTCTGACAGCACGCAGAGTGCGAGCTATGTACCCTGCACAAGCCTGCATGCATGTACGTCGGTTGTTACGTGTCGTGTTTAAACCTACCCGTGCATGCGCAGGTACGAGGCATTGGAAAGGTGCATTGCATACCCTTCGAGGCACTTTAGGACGTCTCAAGACCATGTCAAACGTCTGACTGCTCTTCCAAACGACCAGGAGTAGTGTCAGACGTTTGGCGACCCCCTCAAACGGCTGTATGGGGTAGCAGATGACGGATGTAGGCCTAGGAGATCAAGATAAGCTAATGTGTTCGTTTAAGACATCTAGGACTCGCCCCAAACATCTGATTTTGGTCAGTACGCGTGTTTTTGGCCGATTTAGGGCCCAAACGGAGTTGGTTTTACGCAAACGAAGTATCGTTGATTTCCGTTTGGATTTCTCTGTGTTAGTGTCACACCTATGCGATTATGAACTCATTTGACATGGTCGGTCAATGCTATAGGTCTCTAATCCGTTGTGTATATGGGACCAACGAAGACGACGGGATCTACCGTTCGAGCCCCCATTCCACCCGAATACCCTGGTAGAATGGTCTTCTTTAACATTGTGATGTAAAAAATGAAAGTGCATGCTATATTAGAATGATCGAATTGAACCCTAGGATATGAAATGAATCCTTTGGCAAAAAAGAATGAATGTACATTACTTGAGCCACACGGTTATACTCTGAAATGCATGTTAAAGTTTTTACTGTTAGCAATTGAATAGTTAAGCGATGTAGTGCTTGCTTTATTTATTAATCACGAGCTGCCTGTAATACGATTAAGAACCGAAATGTGAATAGTGATATATGTTGTACATGAAATGAGATGAATACTGATGCACGAACCCTATAGGGAACTATAAGAGGAATCAAATACTATGATATGGAAATCTAGTGTGTGTGGAACATGTAGCCTACGGGCTGGTTGGTTGTACGGCTTTGGGTATAGAAAGTGAGCTGACCCTCATGTACGTGGTGCCGAAGAGAGCTACTATCACTTTAGTGTAGGGGGTAGCTAGCCACCCCTTGGGTTAGGACCCAGGGTTAGGAATGGCCCCCTACTCCGACTCTTGTTAGGCCCACTGGGCAAATCGGGATAGCTGGGAGAGGGTACGCAAACTACTAAGAGGTGTAGCCCCAATTCTGTTCTGTGCTGTACGTTTAGGCATACCCGTTTGCAGAAACGACTAATCACGTACCAGTGCGAGGTAGCTACCCGTGCGCTTATCGCACGTGTCGTAGTCACCACTACGTCGCGGCCATGATCCCGAGGTGGTAGACCGGGTGTAGGACTACCACAGGGTGCTCTCCCGACCAAGAGAGTGCCACGTGTACATCCTGCATCGCGGTAAAAACTACATCAAGATCGTTCCCTTAGGGAACAAGTGGATTTGAGAAATGTTGTGGACCCATACTAAAAATTGAATCAGAAATGCATGGATGTTGAAATGAAAACAAATAATAATACATAATTGGAAATTTGATGATTAGTTAGATGCTTATTTCCTTTATATTTTAATTGCATGTAAATGACTTAACCACCACTCTACTCAGTGTTAGCTAACCACCGAATTATATATCATGTTCAGGTCAGGGAATTGAGCAGCCAGCGCCACCGACTGCAGAGGGTGTTGGGCCCAGCCGAGCCCAGCCATAGTGTTCTTCCCCTTCCGTTGCGGAGGTTTCTTTTTGTTGTAGTGAGTACCATTAGCATGTAGCAACTGTTTTGTTACATTTTTGTTATATTTCTTTCTATTCTAATTATGATGAATATGTTTATTATAGTACTTCTTCCGCTTGTGGCATGTAATATGATGTGCATACATCTGATTAACCTAAAATGTGTATTAATGCATGTTCTTAGTGTGACATTAGCATTATACAATGTAAATAGTGCATAACATGCATAATCATGCATTTAGGCCAAGTTGTATAAATTGTATAGTAATTGTCTCCTTTTTATGACCAAGAACAGGGAAACTTATTAATCGGGGCCTCGGATTGAAGATCCAACCGTACGGATCTAATCAGGGCAATGATTGGAGTTCAACGACTCCAAGATCGCCCTGATCGGACATCCATAACACCAGATAGAGATCGAGGAACCCTAAAGATCAAGGACTAAGATGGTGCCAATCCACACTTTAGATGACATATCCGACCGCACGGATGGGTTCAGATTGATGATCGCAGCCTAACAGTGTGAAAATCGATCCAATCCGACAACCGTGGCACCATCTACAACACATAGAAGATGGACAGCCAAGATGGCGCCACGTGGCACCATCCCAACTGCCCACCCCAGGACCGTCGTTGCTCCCCAAAGGGTTTCCAACGTGCGATCTGGGCCGTTGGATCTTGATCCAACAACCGCAAGCACGCGCGCCTTAAATTCTCCGCGCGAAAAAGTCGCCGCCGCAGCACAGCAGTTGAGCGCGTTGCGCGAGCGTGCGATGCGCGTTAGATTCCACATCCGCAACGCGCGGGATAATAACCATGATCGTGCGATCGGTAGCGAGCAGCGCGGATCATCCAATAGCACCCATACGCAATCTGATGCATAGTGAGCACACCCGATCGCACGCGAGCACGCAGTAAAGGCGTAGACGAAGGCACCGACAAGGAGCGTTTTAAGCTGTCTGATCTTGAGATCGGACGACTAATCGTGCGCGAACATGGAAGGGCGTTAGGGCGCGGAAGAGGAGCGGGCGTGCGCACACGTCGCCCACGACAGACCTTTAGTGGCGTTTAAGTCCATCACTAAAGGTCCCATATTAATGCTTTTGAAATTAAAATGTTCAAAATGCCCCCACTTCTTACAACTATAAAAGGAGACCCCTACCCTACGAATTCTTCATCATTTCCTTCTCCTCTCTCCCTCTCTAAAGCTTAAGAGAAGCTTGTCCCACACCCGGGATGCTCCTCAAGAGTTAAAACCAAGTTTTCACCCCTGTTCCGAAAAGTAAATCCCACGACGACGACAACGTGCTACCTCGTTCTCGTTCTTCCGACTTCGTCCTCCTTCCCACCTCGTCCTCCGTCTTCCAGGCGTCGCCTCCGTCTGGCTCATCCTCCAAGCATTCGTCGAGGAGGATAACTTCTCTCTCCTTTCTTTTATCGCTTTCTAGAGTATAATTTCCTACTTTCTAGTTGTAACAATTTTCCCCTTTCTAGTGTAATCATTTCCCGATTTCTTAGTTGTAAAACATTATTCAAATATCAAGTGATTGTTCTTTCTCTCTCTCTTATTGTTTATATTGCTCCCATTGTGATTATTTTGCCTTTTAAACAAAAATACAAAAAAAAATATAACTACGGATTTTGAGATCAACGTAGCCTCCCTGTGTTCGACCCGGAACTTCTTTACTGATTTTTCGATATAAATTTTATCTGTTTAATGGATTTCTTCAAGACTCGAACTACAACGACGGGTTTTTGAATCCAACTTCGAACGCGTAATTTTCCGCAATCAACATTTTGGTGCTGTTGTCGGGGAGGCAACGATTTTTCGATCTTCTTTTCGCATTTCACACACTTTACTGTTTTCTAACTTGCTTTATCTCTTGTGTATTGTTTTGCAGATACCTCGATCAGGGAATCGTCAAGGGGTAGATCGGAGTAAAGTGCAGTTGAAGAAGACTGTAAGTGCTCCCCATTCTTCCCCCTCCATAGATTTCATTTCACCACATTAATTCAAACTCCAATTAACCTAAGTATTTGTAAAAATCCTAGGATTACTTTGGTTGCTTAGATTTTCACCAACATTCATTTCACCCTCGCATATAAAAAAAATCAAAAAGATATTTCTTGTGGGGTAATTCAACATACACACAACATACACCCACATTTAAGGCACATAACTTAATTGATTCTTATCTAGTCAACCAGATTCTAATCTGTGGAACTGGTACACAAAAAAATCAACACATAATTGATTCTTATCTACTCAACCAGATTCTAAGTTAATCGTTTTGTGTAACTAACTCAGTGGTGCAATTGTGTCCAATTGTTTAAGTTATTTGGGCCGCACCACTCAACCTAAAATCAACTCACCAAGTGGCTTCCCCTTAGGGCTTTCAATTTAGGTTCATACAAGGCACTCCACTTTATTTTTTATTTCAAAAGGAAAGTGATCTTCACCCATGCTTGAAAACCTGGTTTACCTCAAACTTGATTGAATTAAACCTAATTCTAAACCCTAAAAGCTACTTAAGCAAGATTTAAACCTTAAAATCTACTCATCACAAATAATCTTACTTGAAAACCCTGGTTGTGCATGCACTCACACATACTCAATTGATCATTAAGGACACAACCCATTTTAAGGGCCCACCACATTCCATAAGCACTACAATCCCAGGCCTAAATAAAATCAAGTAAATGTTGGCCTTAAGGACTGATTCACTCTTTGGGGTCTAGTCTGAGATTGTTTACGATTAACCTGCTTGTACTGATCAATCTGATGTCTAGTTAGGGGAGTAGCCTCAAACGACCACAGCTGGGGGGTACACTAGGAACCGAAGGCGCAAGCCGAAGGAAGAACCTTCTCCCCAGTCCCTCCTTCTAACTGGTTAGATTGAACAGACACAAGGAGAGTAAATCGTTTATAATCTTAAGGCGGGTTTTGAGAGTCTGTAAATCCTTAGACTACCCCACTAAGGACAAGCTTGTTTTATTGTGCTGCAAAGTTCTTATCCCCAGTCCTTCAAACATTTTCCTAGTTTATGCTGGGAAGGAAGTCATTGAATCCTCGATTGGAAAGACCACTAGAGTATTCTAGGAGGCATATATTGGATTTTGGCCAAATTGATCCCATGGCCGATCAACAACCTCCTCTGCCTCAGGATCCACAGGAGGTATTTCAAAGGTAATTTGAACAAATGCAGAGAATGCAAGAATGGTTCCAGAGAATGCAGGGCGCTCAGCCCTTGAACGATTTTTATGATCCTTCAAATTATGGGGAACATCTCGGTGTCCAAATTCCTACCAAAAACGTAGAAATCAAGCCCCAGGTGTTAAGCCTGATCAAACATTTTTATGGGCTTGGCTCTGAAGACCCGTTCAGCACTTGGAGGACTTGACCACTTTGGTCCAGACCACCAAGGCACGAAACGTGAATGAGGAGCAAATGATCATGAGGCTCTTCCCCCACTCTCTTAGGGATAAAGCCTCTCATTGGTACATGACTATAGGAAGGCCAATTGCAACTTGGAATGATTTGAAATCGACTTTCCTGAAGAAATTCTTCCTTGTCAGACATACCAATGCTTTAAGATGGGCAATTACTACCTTCACCCAGTGGCTGGGCGAGTAGTTTCATATTGCCTAGGAGCGATTCCAGGACTTATTGTGGAGGTGTCCACACCATGAGGTGCCGAAATGGCAACTCGTGCAGATCTTCTACCACAAGTTGATTGAGCAACTCAGAAATCACGTAGACGCTTCTTATGGAGGCAATTTCCTCAACAAAGATGCAGATAGTGCGCACGATTTGTTTGAGGAGATGAGCGAGAATTCGATCAATCATGCCTCCATGGATACTTTTAACCGATCCCAGCAGCCCAGATCGAATGTTAATGAAGTCCACGACTCTCATTCATTCGATATGGAATTGATTTGTAATAAACTTGATAAGGTGGACTTGGTTGCTAAGAGAATGGAGGAGTGGATGGCTGGAAACTCAATGAACAACTCTCGATCCACTCAATCCTAGAATTCAGGATTCCATTCATTACGAGCTCCTTCTGGACAGGAGTTCGTGAACCAACTTGATGCGGCTCAACCTGTGAGTCAGCATTATTCAGAACCCCACATGTTCCAAACTGGGGTCTTTGATCCCAGTTTCTCTAATCCCTCCCTTTCTTTCTCTCCATCCCCACCCTATGAGAATGTCTATGCTGTACAGGAGAATGTTAGGTCCAATCCTTACTCCAATGCTTATAATCTGGGTTGGAGGAACCACCCTAACTTCTCCTGGAAAAACCTGAGGCAGCAGACCCAATTCTAACCCAGCAACTATACTCCGCAATGACCAATGGGTCAGGGTCATGTTCACACTCAGCTGCCCTCGAATCAGGTCATTCAGCTAGCTTGGAATGCCCATCAACCCGTAAGGCAGGCTGACTTGAACCAACAAATGGTAGAGATGCAGGAATCTATGCTCCAGCTCATGCAGCAGATGAAAACCTCACTGGACAACTTGCAAAATGGGTTCATTGCTAATTTTCGTCAATCCAGATCTCTACCATCTCAACCCGTACCCAACCCACATAATATCCAGAATCCGGGCAATCTAGCCCATGGGTACGAGAATCAGAGGGACCCACACGCACATGCTCAGGTGGTTGAGCAGGGTCCTTCCTCTTCTTCTTCCTCAAATCAACGGTTCTTGGCTAATGAAGCCCCTCCAATCTTTCCTAACCCTCCCCAAGACCCAAACCCGTATGCATCTGCTAATTCTGTTACCTTGAGGAGTAGTAAACAAACTCAGGATCCACAACCACACTGTTCTGATTTACCGAATCCTAAAGAGCCTGAGGAGAGAAAGGAGAACTCTGGAGAAGAAATCAAGGCTCAAGAACTTGATTCCGAAGATCCGACTCATGTTCCTTTTCCTGAGGCCTTGATTAGATCAAAGAAGAAGTCCGTTGATAGTAATGAGGAGCTTTTGAATATTTTCAAAAATGTCGAGATCAATATCCCGCTCCTCGATGTTATCAAACATATACCGGCTTATGCAAAATTTTTAAAGGATTTATGTACACAGAAGCGTAAGTTGAGAGAATCTGTTCCAAGGAAGGTGGTACTCTCCGAGCATGTTAGTTCTGTTATCCTGCACCACCTACCTCAGAACAAGAGAGATCCAGGTGCTCCTTTGATTTCTTGTGTCATCGAAGATTACACCTTTGATAGAACACTACTGGATCTGGGTGCATCTATTAACCTAATTCTAACTTCTCTTTACGAGAAGTTCGGATTAGGTGAACTTCAGCCGACTTCAGTAACGCTGCAGTTAGCGGACCGTTCAGTCACAAATCCCCTAGGCGTTATTAAAGATGTTATTGTTAAAGCTAGGGATTTCTATTTTCCGGTAGATTTTCTTGTCCTTGACATGGATATACCTGAAAATTTGAGGAACACGCCCATCATTTTGGGGCATCCGTTCCTGGCTACCGCCAAGGCCAACATTAACTGTGAGAGTGGTAGCATGGAAATCGCCTTTGGCGATCAAAGAATGAAATTGGATATTTTTAAGGCGATTAACAAATTCAAGGATTGTGGATTTATTTAGGAACTTGAGGACAATAACGTGAATATTGAAACCTGTATGGCGGTTTCTGCATTTGAAAGTTCCTCCTCTGATGATGATTTGGACTCGCAACCCTCTATAGCAAACCCGCCACCTTCTGAAAAGGTTATTGATTTTGTTCACTCTTAACCTCTTCCTCTTGATGAGTCTTCATCAGCATCCTCCTTACCTTTAATCATCAACCCACCCCAGCTTGAACTGAAATCATTGCCAGAGAATCTGAAATATCAATTTTTAGGACCACATAAGACGCTCCATGTGATTATCAATGCTAAAGTAACAAAGGAGCAGGAGATTAAACTGATTAAGGTCCTAAAGGAACACAAGGAGGCAATTGGTTGGACCATTCATGACCTTAGGGGGATCGAGTCATCTTACTGCAATCACATAATATTTTTGGAAGATAGATCCTGCCCTTCTTGTTAAATGCAAAGGAGATTAAACCCAAATATGCCAAAAGTAGTCAAGAAGGAGATTATCAAGTGTCTCGATGCAGAAATCATTTATCCGATCTCTGATAGTCCTTGGGTAAGTCCCGTGCAAATTGTTCCCAAGAAAGTCGGGATTACTATTATGACTAACGAGAAAGGAGAATCTGTCACAACTCATTCAGCTTCCTCTTGGAGAGTTTGTATTGATTACAGAAAGCTGAACACAACTACGAAAAAGAATCATTTCCCTTTGCCTTTTATCGATCAAATCCTTAAAAGACTAGCCGAGCAGAAGTACTTCTGTTTCCTTAATGGCTACTCAGGATACAACCAAGTCCCTATCCATCCCGAGGATCAGGAAAAAATGGCTTTCACCTGTCCCTACGAAACCTTTGCTTTCCGTAGGATGCCATTCGGCTTATGCAATGCACCTGTGACTTTTCAAAGGTGTATGCTGGCCATATTCTCTGACATGGTGGGAGAGTTTATGGAAGTCTTCATGGATGATTTCTCTGTTCTTGGAGAATCGTTTGACTCTTGTCTAGCTAATCTTGAAATGATTCTTAAACGATGTATCAAAACAAGACTAGTCCTTAGCTGGGAGACGAGTCATTTCATGACACAAGAAGGCATCGTCTTGGGTCATGTAATTTCTAAACGGGGAATCAAAGTGAACAAAGCTAAGGTTGATGCTATCGCTAAACTTCCTCCTCCCACATCTATCAAACAAATTCGATCATTTCTTGGTCATGTAGGATTCTACAGGAGATTCATCAAGGACTTTTCGAAGGTTGCTCGTCCTTTGAGCAATCTTCTCGCCAAAGAAACGTCGTTTGATTTCGACGAATCATGCCGTAAGGCATTTGATTTTCTTAAAACGGCAGTCACTTGTGCTCCGATGTTGCAACCACCGATTTGAATAGCCCCATTTGAGATCATGACCGAGGCTTCTGATTACGCGGTCAGGGCTATTTTGGGTCAAAAGATTGACAGGAAGCCCTCTGTCATCTACTACGCTAGTAAAACTCTGGACAAGGCCCAGAGGAATTACACTATTACTGAGAAAGAATTACTAGCTGTAGTGTTTGCTTTGGAGAAATTTAGGGGTTATCTCTTAGGGTCTTACGTCATCATATATGCCGACCACTCGGTATATATCCCAGCTTATTCGATGGATTCTTCTGCTTCAAGAATTTGATCTTGAAATCAAGGATAAATCCGGGGTATAGAATGTAGTGGCGGACCATCTGTCGAGACTTCTGAGTGATTCTTCTCGTCTGGACATTCCAATTGCTGATACTTTTCCAGACGAGACCATCCTTACAGTCTCAGGTGTCCAAATCCCGTGGTTTGTTGACATCATTAATTATTTGGCCGTTGGTCAAATCCCCCAAGATTGAACCAAGCAACAACGGGATAGACTCCAATCTAAGGCCAAATATTACTTCTGGGAGGATCCTGAACTGTACCACATCGGCTCTGATTAGATTATTCACCGATGCATTCTGGAGAACGAATTCAAGAGTATACTCAAGTTCTGCCATGCATCTGCGTGTGGTGGACACTTCTCCAGGAAAAAGACGACTACAAAAATTTTACAATCTGGATTATATTGCCCATCTTTATTCAAGGATGCCCAGGAATTCTCAAGGTCATGCTCCCGATGCCAAGCACTTGGGAGCATAACCAAGAGAGACATGATGCCTCTAAACCTGATTCTTTCTGTCAAAATCTTAGACATTTGGGGCATCAATTTCATGGGACCCTTCCTCCCTTCATTTGGACACCAGTACATTCTTGTCGCTGTTGATTACGTGTCCAAGTGGATTGAGGCTATTCCGACACGAACCAATGACCACAAGGTGGTCGTCGATTTTGTCAAGAAGAACATCTTCAGTCGATTTGGGATTTCGAGGGCCATCTTCAGCGATGGTGGCACTCATTTCGTTAATGCCCAGTTCCGTAATTTGTTGGCAAAATACAGGGTTAATCACAGAATTTCCACACCTTACAATCCCCAAACGAATGGACAAGTCGAGATCTCCAATCAAGATATCAAGAATATTATACAAAAAACGGTTAGGCCTGATCGCAAAGACTGAACTCAAAAGCTTGAGGATGCTCTTTGGGCCTACCGTACGGCATATAAAACACCCATCGGCATGTCTCCGTTTCGTCTGGTGTATGGAAAAGTGTGCCATTTACCTGTAGAAATTGAACATAGGCATTCTGGGCAATTAAGCAGTGCAATCTAGATCTGAGTTTAGCCAAGAAGACCAGGAAACTCCAACTATCTGAGTTGGAGGAGCTTAGAAATGACGCATATGAGAATGCCAAGATCTACAAGGCTCAGACCAAAGCTCTTCAAGACCAATTGATTTCCCGCAAGAGCTTTGAGTCGAACCAAAAGGTCTGGCTCTTCGATTCTCGACTTAAGCTCTTTCCGGGCAAACTTAGGTCGAAATGGAACGGCCCGTTCATTATCGATCAGATACTTCCAAATGGGGCTGTTCAAATCTTTGACTAGAAGACGGGTAATTCTTTCAAAGTCAACGGTCAACGTCTGAAGCATGTTATTGACCGTACTGTTCCAGAACCTGTCTCAGACACGGTTGCTCTAGTTATGTTGTGACTTCTTTAGCTAGACTACGCCTAGCTGACGACATTAAACTCAGCAGTTGTACAGTCTAACTCAGAGCTGACCTGAGCTTCATATTCAGGTGATATCTTCTGCATTCTACCCTTCCTTTCATGTCTTTTATTCTCAATGCGAATATTACATCAGCTAGGCATGGGGGGTAGATTCATTTCTGAATCAATTTGTCAGCTCTATGGAATTCTTGTAAATTCTACTTATTTTCTTATATATACATAAAAATAATGAATTAGGAAGGAATACTTTGACATTAGGACCTTTCAATCTTAGGAAATATTACAGTAGGATATGAACAGTAAGACCCTTCAGGTCTTTGGGCATAATCAGCCCAGGTATCTACTAAAATGTAGATTTGTTTATCGAGTCCTCACCATCTTAAATTCTATTTTAATTTGATTAAATAAGTTTGGGTGATAAGTACACGACTTATCAACTCGCCCTCTAATTTGAGGGAACTTTAAGTCTAAGCATCTACACACTATTCGTCACTAACTCGTTGTTCGACGGTCTTAACAGAAATTGGGTAGCTAATAAACCTTCTAGGGTGATATGGCTGCCAAGTTATCATGGGTAACAACCCATAGGTAGGTTGTCCAGCCCAGTCACAGGACCACTCCCTTCTTGCTGCCTTTAAGTAAATCTTAAATAAGGGAAGCTACCTACTTAAAAAGAAAAAGAAAGTTCAAACCGAAAGGAAAAAGAAAAAGGAGAAAAGAAAGAAGAAGAAACAAAAGAAATAAGCCACACTTCACCGCACGAGCATGGCTGGCAAGTTGTTAGTGGTAACAACTCATTGACCGATTATCCAGATCCAGCTCAAGAAATGCACATAAAAATTCCTAAAACACTTAGGAAGAAGAGAAGAAGTGGAATAAGCCGAGGAGATATACACTGGATTCACCCTTGTGTTAACCCCATAAAAAATAAAAAGTAGAGAGAAAGCTACCAGTCGTATAGATACACCTTTAGGCAGAACTCTTTTTTTTAAGGTCACCTAGGGCGTAAAAACACGAAGTCTGTTCTGATTGCCGATCAACGAGTCTATCACATTCACAAAAGATGCTTAGAACTTAGGGTTCTCATCAAATCTTGGGTGGGTTGGGTGGCCGTAGAAAGCTACTCTGTAACCCTGAACTTAAAAATCCAAAAAAATTAGAAGAGAAGAAAAAGAGAAAAAGAGATCTTTCTTTGAATAAGGCGAGGGCTTGAGGCGGTCTGCATTTTAGCAGATACCCAGGCACTATTGCGTCTTTGAAAGTTCAGGTCCTAAGTAAAAATTTCTTAATGTTGAAAATGACTTATGATCCAACCCTAATTCTTTTACAAATATCATGCAGTTTTTGCTAGGAACTAGCAAAAGATAGGCATGGGGGTGTAATGTGCATACATCTGATTAACCTAAAATTTCTATTAATGCATGTTCTTAGTGTCACATTAGCATTATACATTGTAAATAGTGCATAACATGCATAATCATGCATTTAGGTCAAGTTGTATAAATTGTATAGTAATTGTCTCCTTTTTATGGCCAGGGACAGGGCAACTTGTTAATCGAGGCCTCGGATCAAAGATCCAACCGTACGGATCTGATCAGGCCAACGATTGGAGTTAAATGACTCCAAGATCGCCCTGATCGGACATCCGTAGCACCAGATAGAGACCGAGGAAACTTAAAGATCAAGGGCTAAGATAGTGCCAATCAACACATCAGACAACAAATCCGACCACACAGATGGGTTCGGATTGATGATCGCAGCCTACCAGCGCAAAAATCGATCCAATCTGACACCTGTGACACGTCTACAACACACAGAAGATGGACGGCCAAGATGGCGCCACGTGGCGCCATCCTAGCAGCCTAATCGGTCCCCAGGACCACCGCTACATCTCCAAAGGGATTCCAACGTGTGATCTGGGCCGTTGGATCTTGATCCAACGACTGCAAGCATGCGTGCCTTAAATCCTCCGCGAGACAAAGTCGCCACCGCAGCAAAACAGTCGAGCGCGTTGCGCAAGTGCGCAACGTGCGTTCGATTCCGCATCCGCAACGTGCGAGCGAATAATCACGATCGTATGATCAGCAGCAAGCGGGGCGGATCAGCCAATAGCGCCCACGCGCGATCTGACGCGTAGCGCTCATGCCCGATCGCACGCGGGCGCTCAGTGAAGGCGTGGACCAAGGCATTGGCAAGGAGCGTTTTAAGTCATCCGATCGGTAGCAAGCAGCTGATCATGCGCAAACGTGGAAGGGCATTAGGGTGTGGAAGAGGAGCGGGCGCACGCAGCGTGCGCACACGTCGTCCACGACAAACCTTTAGTGATGTTTAAGTCCATCACTAAAGGTCCCATATTAATGTTTTTGAAATTAAAATGTCCAAAATGCCCCCACTTCTTGAAACTATAAAAGGAGACCCCTACCTTACGAATTCTTCATCCCTTCCTTCTCCTCTCTCCCTCTCCAAAGCTTAAAAGAAGCTTATCCCACACCTGGGATGCTCTTCAAGAGCTAAAACCAAGTTTTCACCCCCATTTCGAAAGTGAATCCTGCGACGACGACGATGTGCTGCCTCATTCCTGTTCTTCCAACTTCGTCCTCCTTCTTAACGCCTCATCCTCCGTCTTCCAGGCATCGCCTCCATCCGGCTCGTCCTTCAAGCATTCGTCGAGGAGGATAACTTCTCTCTCCTTTCTTTTATCGCTTTCTAGAGTAGAATTTCCTGCTTTCTAGTAACAATTTCCCGCTTTCTAGTGTAATCATTTCATGGTTTCTTAGTTGTAAAACATTATTCAAATATCAAGTGATTATTCTTTCTCTCTCTCTTATTGTTTATATTGCTTCCATTGTGATTATTTCACCTTTTAAACAAAAATACAAAAAAAATATAACTGCGAATTTTGAGATCGACGTAGCCCCCCTGTTGAAAGCCCCAAAATGAAAGCGTGGGTTTGACCGGGTTGTGTTATATCATTGTAGTAAAGCCGGTTGTTACCAACGTTTCATATAAAATTTTTTACTCGGAAAAATAAAAGAGTTCCCGAGGTCGAACTCAGGGAGCAAGTTGTATTCTAGAGATATACAAGTTCTGTTACAAAAATAAAGAGAGAGAGAGAGAGAGATGAAAATTTGGCTTCTTCTTCTTTTCTTCTTTCTTCCTCTTTGTCTTTGGTTCTTCCTGTTCTTCTTCTTCTTCTTCTTCTTCTGCTTTCTTCAGATCTTCCCCTCGTGCTCTTCTTCTTCTGTTCTTCCTTGTTTCCTTTCTTTCTTTTTTCGTCAGATCGTCTTCTTCTTTTCTTGCTTCTTGCTTCTCTTCATTCCTTCTTCTTCTTTGTCTTCACCTGCCTTGACCTCTCTTTTTCTTCTTTCGCGATGGCCGTTGCTCTTCCTTCTTCTTCAGCGGGTCTTCTTCTTCTTTGGCTGCTGACCTTCCGTCGTCTGCCCCGGTGCTGAGACGACTTAACAATGCCTTCGCTACAGTGCAGCAGCTCCTTCTTCTTCAGCGGGTCTGCTTCTTCTTCTTTGGCCTGCACACTTCAGAGTTCATTCGTCAAGAGGCAAAAACCTACTCTACCCCCCTCCCCCGCGTATCTCTCTCTCTGAAATCACTTTTCGGAAGCTCTCCCAGAGCGCTACCGGGTAATCGGGTTCGGGTCAGGCCCGGGTCCAGGCCCACCGGCGTGCGTGGTGGGCGAGGACTGCAGGTCAGTCTAATCGGGTCGGGCCAGGTCCGCGGAGCGTGGTCACGGACGAGGCCGAGTCGGGTCGGGTCGGGTGAGAGGGACCTCACCCCGTGGTAACTGAGGCAAACAGATGGTGGCACTTTTTCAGTTTATGTGGGTGCGTGGCTTCAGAAGGTTCCGAGGTGGGACTATCCGTGCACCCGTTTCTCTCACGCCTGCAGCAGGGATGGCGCTTCCAATTGCAACAGCTGTTGAGGCGCGCAACTCCAATTGAGGGCCGGGGTGTGTGCGCAAGACTCTTCCGCGCTGGCCGTGGCTCTTCAACCTGGGATATCTAGGCTTGGAGCAACCTCGAGCAAGCTTCGAGCTTCCTCGCCAATGGCGGTCAAGGCCTGGAACCTGAAATCAATAGCACGGCCTCTCGGCCAAATCAGACAGGCGGGGGACCTTCGCCGTGGCACGGCGAAGGTGGTCAGGGGGTCTGCAGGGGGCGAGATGGAGCTGTCAGGTCGTCCTAGGTCAAACTGTGAGCGAGGGAGTGGGTGTGTTCGGTGGGTCTGCAGAGGGTGTTCGGTGGGAAGTGGAGGGGCGGAAGAGGATCAGGGTGAGGAGGCGGAGGTTCTGCGGTGGTCGGCGAGCCGTGTGGGTCGCTGAGGTGATGGGAGCGGCTCGCCGGAGGGTGGTCGGAGGCGGAGAGGATGAGGGTGAACAGGGTCGGTAGAGGGCTTAATTGACTAAATCGAAAGCGGGGAAAGAAAGAGGAGGAGAAGGGGAGTAAGTCTAACTTAACTGCAGGGACGAAGGGGGAGGAACAGGGCGACAGTCGTATCGACTGTCGCCGGAGAAGATGTTGCTCAGAGAGAGGGGCGGCGGCGAGCAGAGGGCTGGAGAGGCGCCAGCTGGGTGCGGCGTGGCGCGGGAAGAGCAGGGGAGGAAGACTCTGCTGCTGGTAGTGCGGCAGAGCGAAGAGGTGGAGGGGGAGGAAGTCGCCGGAGCTGGTGAGCGTCTGCCGGAGAAAGAAGAGAAGAAAGCTGGGGGTTTTCTCCGTCAGATCCAGGCTGCCTTCGTCGGTGGAGCGGCGGGGGGTATTTATAGGGTTGAAGCAGGGAGGAAGGCGGAGGGAGACGACGTGTCTCCCTCGCCGGAGAATGGTCGGAATACGAACCCATACCGTCCGTGCGTTCGCACGGCCGGTATGGGGGGCTACAATGACCATGGGGGTGCTCCTGCGACGGCTGACGACGCAGGGCACCCCCGGTACACTTGCCAGGTCCTCCACCTCACCCTGCGCGGCGCCATGCTCCGCGCAAGGTCGCCGGAGCATGGTGCTGGCAGGGTTTTGCAGGAGGGACCTGTTTGCAAAGAACGAAGGAGAGTTAGGGGCCAAAATGCGAGGGTTCAAAAGTTGAGGGCCAAAGAGTAAATATATGAGGACCAAAGTGTGAAGTCGGTCAAGGAGGTTTCTTCTTAGGCTCAAGTTTTTATACATGACTAATTAGGACCTAAGGAATCTGATGGTGAATTTTATTTTCATATTAAACCTTGTTTGACCGGTCAATTTGCGCAAAAACCCAAATTAAGTTATTAATTGGGCATGGTTCTCAATGTAGGTCAAAATGGGTTCTAAAGGCCAAATTGAAGGTTCTAAACCCTAGAGATTATTTTTCTATGAATTTTAGAGGGTTTATTCTATTTTTACTTTGCCTCGAACCTTGTGAATTGAAGTGGGTTGTTTTAGGGTTACAGATTATCATTTGGTTCCTTGGAAGTGCTGTAGCCCTTGCTAGATCATCTCATCCCACTTTTATTCTTATTAAGCTGTTTTGACCTATGTTTGGGCCCTGACTTACCCTGTATGCAGATTATACTGGTAAAATTGCACTTTTACCCCTTATGACTGGTTTCCTTCTCAAACTCAGAATTCTCTGAGTTAAGCCTTTCCTTGAGATATGTAGGAGCTTTTATCCTTTGTATTGGGTCAAAATGAGCTAGTTATGGCTCATGATGAGGTTCTCATCATACCCCCATGCCTAGCTTTTGCTAGTCCCTTAGCAAACAACTTAAGGTTTCAACCCTTGTTCTAGACCATGAAGTTTTCAATGGTTTTAGATAAGTGCCTTTTTATTTGAGCATAGATTAGGTTAGAATGCTGACCATAGGCCTAAAAGATACTCTAGTACCAATCAAGATCCAAATCTGTCTAGCCTTAGCCTCAGTCTTTTAGCAAAGGTTTTTAAGGCCCGCAAGAACTAACCTAAGGTTTATTGGACTTCGTGGTTAAAGCACCCGTGCTTAAAATGATTTTAGCCCTGGCCCAGTTCGCAGTGCGTTTTGTAAGAGAGAGATAGAAAGTTTTTTTTTTTCTGTTTGGAGAGTTTTCTCTCTCTTTTTCTTTTTAGTTCTAGCCTAGGATTAGCTTTTCAACACGGTCTGTATCAGATTCCTTGCTCCCATCATCAATCCTCAAGGGTTCCTGGCGATCGATGCTTCGAGATAGCACCGCCCATGGCAACCCCCGGAACCCTGGCTATTGAGATTTCGAGATAATCCCATCCATGGTATTCCGTGGCCGAATCCAGACCCTGGCAATTGACACTTCGAGATAATGCCATCCATGGAATCTGAACCAGCAGAGTGCTTACATGCCCCCCGTAGGATATGTAAATATCCTAAGAGACAAGCACCGAGGAGATGATATTTTGTTACGCATCTTCGAGGGGATTTCCCGCCTCTCCGCGCTGGGAACTCGTCCAAATCAACTTGTGTTGATCGGCCATTCCTATTCTAGGTGTTCTTTTCAGATTTTTGCGACGCTTCTGCGTGATTCTGATTTTTACGCTTACTGAACCAGGCTGTGTGTGAGATTAGGGTGCTTAGGTTACTGAGTCCCGTAAACCAAAAATTAGTTAACGAGGCCGAATACTTCCTAAGCCTTAGACCTAATACTTCAGCTTTTCATTTTCCTCAACCTCTTGAGGAGTGTCCAGATCTTAATGAGTACTAAGAGTCTATTCAAGAATGCCTAAGGTTTGCATTCTTACTAATCTTATTGTGCACTTTTCAGTTATTTTCTTGAATGAGGTCTAGAACTTAGGTTAATTCCTTAGTTCCTTACTAATGACTATCAACTTTTCTTATAATTTTGTGCTCCTTTTTCATTTTGTTTCTTCTCTCCTTCACAAAATTTTCCTTCTCCTCTTTTCCTCTTATTCTTTTTCGAAAAATTTTTTTAATTTTTATGGTATTTTTGGCATATGTGAATTTTTTGTTTGAAACCTTTTCTTACAAGTTTTTGCACTTTCCTACCCCCCCATGCCTAAGATTTGCAATGTCCTCATTGTAACCTAGGGGGTCTTAGTTCAGGGTGAACTTCGAGTGCTGAAAGGTGTCAGAACAAGTTTCAGGTTTTCAAAGAGAATGACGGGCTGCCTCCCGTTAAGCGCTGAGTTTTACGCCATCGGCTGGGCGCAATAAGCTCAAGGGGAAAGGAGGATATGAGATGCCTCAGCCAAATCAGTAGAAGTTACATCAATGAACGGCTTGAGTCTTTGACCATTCACGATGAAAGGTTCAGAATCGTGGCTGAGTGGACTGATTTCGATTGCTCCATTTCCAAAAACCTGTCGGACCAAATATGGTCCGACCCACTTAGATCTCAGTTTTCCTGGGAAGAGTTTGAGTCGGGCATCAAAGAGTAGGACCTTTTGACCAGGATGGAAGATCTTTCTTGAGATGTGTTTGTCGTGGAAGGCTTTAACCCGCTCCTTGTAGATTTGCGAGTTCTCGTACGCGTCTGTGCGTAATTCATCGATCTCGCTGATTTGGAGTTTTCTGTGGGTCCCAGCCTTGGAAAGATCTAGATTACAGTTCCGTACTGCCCAATAGGCTTTATGCTCCAGTTCGACGGGAAGGTGGCATGCCTTTCCGTACACCAATCTAAAGGGAGACATGCCCAATTGGGTCTTGTGGGCGGTCCTATAGGCCCACAATGCTTCCGGAAGTCGGGACGACCAGTCCTTCCTGTCAGGTCGAACAGTGACCTGTAGGATTTTCTTGATCTCCCGATTCGACAGCTCAGCTAGACCATTAGTTTGGGGGTGGTAAGGAGTAGAGATTCGGTGAGACACCCCGTATTTGGTCATCAGTGACCTAAACTGAGCATTTGTGAAATGGGTCCCCCCATCAGAGATTATTGCACGAGGAATCCCGAACCTTGAGAAAATGTGTTGATGAATGAATTTGAGAACGATTTTGTGATCACAGGTTCGGGTCGGTATGGCTTCGATCCATTTGGACACGTAGTCCACAGCCAACAGAATGTATTCGAAACCATCCGAAACAGGAAAGGGGCCCATAAAATCAATCCCCCAAACATCAAAGATTTCGCATACTAGAATCGGTTGCATAGGCATCATGTCGCGATGGCTCATGTTGCCCAAAGTCTGGCAACGACTGCATGCCTTGCAATGACTGTATGCGTCTTTGAACAGTGTGGGCCAGTAAAAGCCGCACTGGAGGACTTTTGATGCGGTTTTATGCCCGGCAAAATGGCCACCGCATGCCTGGTCATGGCAGAAAGAGAGGATATTGTTGACTTCCCCTTCCGGGATACATCTCCGGATGATCTGATCGGCACCTATGCGGAAGAGGTACGGGTCTTCCCAAATGTAATACTTGGCATCGGAGCGTAATTTGTCTTTCTTGGCCTTCGGCCAATCGGACGGGGTCTGATGAGATGCCAAGTAATTTACAATATTAGCAAACCATGGAAGGCTAGTACCAATAGTCAGCAGGTGCTCATCGGGAAAATGCTCAGTGATGGGTCCGGAAGGGTCTATCATTTCAGAAGGAAGACGGGACAAGTGATCAGCTACCACGTTTTGTTTTCCCGCTTTATCGCGAATCTCGAGGTCAAATTCTTGCAACAGCAAGATCCATCGGATCAATCGAGGTTTCGCGTCCTTCTTTGCAAGGAGATGCCTCACAGCCGTGTGATCCGAGTATATGATGACATGGGAACCCAGAAGGTATGATCTGAATTTCTCTAGGGCAAATACTACAGCTAGCAGCTCTTTCTCAGTAACTGTATAGTTACGCTGAGCCTCATCGAGTGTTTTGCTGGCGTAGTAAATGACCACAGGTTTCTTGTCATTTTTCTGCCCCAAAACCGCTCCTACAGCGAAGTCGGATGCATCACACATGATCTCAAATGGTTGAGACCAATCAGGGGACTGTAGGATCGGGGCTTGGGTGACTCGGTCACGCAGGATTTCAAATGCTTGAGTGCATTCCTTGGAGATTTCGAAGGGAGCATCCTTGGAGAGAAGAGTGGTCAGGGGGCGTGCGATTTTTGAAAAATCAGGGATAAATCGTCGATAAAAACCGACATGCCCTAAAAAGGATCGGATGTCCCTGATCGAGCTAGGCATAGGAAGGCGAGAAATCAGATTAACCTTAGCTCGATCCACTTGGATACCTTTCTCCGAAATTGAGTGTCCCAGGACAATTCCCTCAGGCACCATGAAATGGCTCTTTTCCCAGGAAAGAACCAAATTCACGTCGATGCACCGCCTGAGTATCTGGACCAAGTGTTGGAGGCAATCGTCGAATGATGCTCCGAAAACTGAAAAGTCATCCATGAAGACTTCCAGATAATCACCTACCATATCTGAGAATATGGCAAGCATGCATCGCTGAAAAGTAGCGGGTGCATTGCAAAGACCAAAAGGCATCCTTCGGAAAGCGTAAGTTCCGAAGGGGCAGGTGAACGTGGTCTTTTCTTGGTCCTCAGGATGGATTGCCACCTGGTTATAACCGGAGTACCCGTCAAGGAAGCAGAAGAACCTATTTCCCGCTAATTTTCTGAGAATTTGATCAATGAAGGGTAGTGGGAAATGATCCTTCTTCGTGGAGGAATTGAGTCGACGGTAATCTATACAGACTCTCCACGAGTTGGCTAATCGGGTAGGAATGACTTCTCCGGTCTCAGTCGTTATAGTGGTGAGTCCTGCCTTCTTAGGCACGACCTGAATCGGGCTCACCCAACGACTATCGGAGATCGGGTAGATGATCCCGGCATCTAACCACTTGATGATCTCCTTTTTCACGACCTCCTGCAGATTGGGGTTTAAGCGTCTCTGCATTTCACGAGAAGGTCGTGTGCCCTCTTCTGAATAGATATGATGAGTACAATAAGAGGGACTTATTCCAGTCAAATCATCGAGGGTCCATCCGATGGCTCTGCGATGTTGCTGGAGGACAACAATCAGACGGGATTCCTGTTCAGGATTAAGGTTGGAATTGATGATCACAGGAAGGGTCTGATTAGAACCCAAAAAGATGTATTTCAAATGAGCAGGAAGGGGTTTCAGTTCGAGGATGGGGTTTTCAGCAGCAGCGGGTGGTTCAGTATAGATGTGAGGTTCAAGGGTGGGAGTTACTGGGTTGTTCACATCTGGATTTGACTCCTCTATTTGCGGGTCAAGATCCTTCTGTGGTTGATGAGGAATACTCAAGTCATTCTGGAGGTATGATTCATCAACCAAAGTCTTGATGTCACAAATTTGTTCGATGACGCCGCAATTAATTCCTTGTTGGGCCTTAAATATATCAATTTTCAGTGTTTGATCTCCAAACTTAAGCTCTATTTGGCCCTCCTCACAGCTGATGTTGGCTCTAGCAGTAGCCAAGAAAGGTCTCCCTAGAATGATTGGTGTATCCCTAGGGTTCTCAGGTGCATCCATGTCTAAGACTATAAAGTCCACTGGAAAATAGAAATCCCGCACTCTCACGATAACATCCTCGAGAATCCCTTTTGGTGACTTTATAGATCGATCTGCTAATTGTAATGTCACCTCAGTTGGTTTCAGCTCAGATTCTTCCAGATGGTCAAGTAAGGATGTGGGTATCAGATTTATAGATGCACCTAAGTCTAACAATGCTCTGTCAAATTGGGTACCACCTATCTTACAGGAGATCAGGGGAGTTCCAGGATCTTTTGCCTTGGGTGGGAGTCTACTAAGGATTACAGAGCTGGCTTGCTCTGACAGAACAATTGGGCTCCCTCCCTTGGTTCGCGGCTTACGCTGGGGTGTACATATATTCTTTAGAAATCGTGCGTAAGCTGGTACGTGGTGGATTGCATCCATCAAGGGGATGTTTATGTGGACCAGCTCAAAGAGCTTGACCAGGTCCTCCTCAGGGGCCACGGGTTTGGTGGTCTTCTTTCCCTTGGTCAGGGCCTCGGGAAACGGGATCTTGGTTGGTTCCTCTAGGATAGGTCCTGGTTGTGGGTCTGGAACAGCGGTACCTTGGATAACTATCCTAGGGTCATGATTATCAGGCTGGGAGTGGTTTGGATAACGCGGGTCCTGAGTTGTCTTACCACTACGTGTTGTTACAGCATTTAATCCGGCCTGATTTTGGTTTGGATTTGGTAGGAGGGGTGGCTGCTGCTGAAATCCCGTACGAGAAGTAGAGGCTTCCATCTCGTCTGGAGATGGGGCAGTAGGGGCCTGATAAATCCATTGAGCGTGGCCTAAATTTGGATTCATAACGCGCTTCTGGGTTGGCACGTTATTTGGGTTAGGAAGGGGTTGGGAAGGGAGTGTGCCTGGCTGGCGAGAATTTGCCAACTGGGCCAGCTGAGTTTTAACTTCAGTAAGCTCGTCCTTGTGCTGTTTTTGAATGGCCGCATTCGATTTTTGAATGTCAGCCAGAGTCTGAAGGATTAAGGACATTTGATCTTGATTTGGCCCTGATGGATAAGTAGGGTTGGGCCGAGGCTGAGGCGGCTGGTAGTGATGAGAGGGCTGTGGGCGGGACTGAAAAGGTGGTCTTTGGGTTTGAGAATTTCCCGCCCACTGAAAATTTGGATGGTTTCGCCATCCAGGGTTGTAAGTGTTGGAGAATGGGTCGTTCTGGATGGCGTTGAGGTCCTCGCAGGTCTGAGGAACCTCCTGAGAATCAGGGAAAGGGGGAATGGAGTTCCCCCGGCTGGTGAAGAAAGGATCGGATGATCTTCCAGTCCAAGAATCAGATGGGGATGGATATGGATCCATCCCAGGGGAGGATCGGTGTAGGATGTTTTGCACAGTCTCCTGTGTGGAAAGAGGTTGTGCAAAGGAGTTACGCGCAGAGGTGGCTCGCTGCAAGTGCTGAGTCAGCTCATCCACCTTCTTTTCAATAATTGAGACCTTGTCCAATCGACTGGCCATTAATTCCAGGTCGACTGATGCGGACAGGCCCTGCGTCTCATGTGCTCCCTTAAGATTCGTCGCTGTGCGGGTATTCGTCCTGTCGAATAATCCCATGGAGTCATTGTTGATGGAGTTCTCGCACATGTTTTCGAGAATCTCCCATACGGTATCTTCATGTTGACCCATGATGTTTCCTCCGCAGGTTGCGTTGACGAAAAGGCGGATGTCCTCACGGAGTCCCTGGTAAAAAGATTGGACTTGTTCCCATTTAGGAACTCCGTGATGGGGGCACTTCCTCATGAGATCCTGAAAACGATCCCATGCCTCATGGAGAGGTTCTCCTGATTGTTGAGTGAAGTGTGTAATCTGATGGCGCAAGGCGTTGGTCCGACCAACGGGAAAGAGCTTTTTCAAAAACTCGGATTGAAGTTCTTCCCAAGTGTTGATCGGCCGGGTCTGAGTTTGATACCAATGGGCGGCCTTGTCCATAAGAGAAAAGGAGAACATCTTCATGAGAAGAATATCCCGATTTTGCGCATCTGATCCAAAAGTGTGGGCCAGATGCTTAAGCTGTTTGATGTGCTGGAAGGGATCTTCAGAATTAAGCCCATGGAATTTAGGTATAGCGTGAATCATGTTGGGCTTTAGTTCGGAATCAGGTCCTCCAATCGGGATTCTAACTCGAGGCTCAATGGCCACCGCAGCAGGATTGTAGTGGTCCCGCATCATAGGACGCTGCGGTGGGTGCACGAAGTTTTGGAAGAGGTCATTGAGTCGCTGGAGCTGGTGTTCCAGATTATTTTCTTCCTCAACTGGCTGAGCCATGATGGGGGAAGAAGAAGAACTTGGTTCTGAATCAGAAGAGAGAATAATGTGAGGGTGTTGCTGCACAAACACGGGCGTCGAGGCTTGGCCTTGACGAGAGTGAATTTCTAAAGGAGGTCTTAAGGGTGGTCTTAGAGACCTCCTTCCGTACATGCACAGTTGGGAGAGGTAAGTTTAGAAGGTGATGGACCCAATCAAGACACCCAAAAATGTGTTGGGTGACTATAGAGGTGCGGGGCAGATGGACCCCTTGATCAGAAAGATCGTCCACCTGAGAATTACCTGGGCAGCCAGAGAGGGAGAGTCCCGCGAAGACCCCTACACGGTAGAGCGTCCCCACGGGTTACAGGGGTTCCCCCACCCGACCTCTCTTGTCACTGCAGTTCCAGGTAGACCAGAATGGGGATCTTGACCTCTTAAGTCTACCAATTTTAAGATCAGGGTGCTTAAGGTTTCACTTGAACTTTAGTCTTTTTAAGTGCAAAGAGTGACCTAATTTAAGGTTGGTTAACCCAAGGGGTCAACTTTACCTATTGTTTTCTTTAAGAGCTTTTAGGTCCTGTCTTTTAGGGTTCAAGTGTTTAGAGAGAGCCAATTGTTTAGGATTTTTCTTGTTAATTATTTTCAATCAATGGCTTGGGCACACCTCTTTAGGATTTCCTCAATTCTTGATTAAGGGGTGTGTCTCTACTGAAATCCTAATGTTTGACCTTATGTTGGCTCTACTTGGTCCATTTAACTCTTTGTTGGGCAATTAGGGCTCAAGCAAGAATGTGTTAGCCCTTAAATACCCTTAGTGTGCAGGAGTGATGAGTTGAAAACATGCAACTTTTTATGGTTACTAAGTATGGAAGACAGGTTAGCCCTATATTGCTTTGTTCTTTTCTTTTCTTTCTCTTTAGAGTGTAGGGGTTAATAGTGAGAGAAAAGATTTACCTGTCTTCGGAGTGGTTGTCGTGTGGTTGCTTGTCTTCTTGAGTTCCTGTAGCTGCACAAAAGAGAGGAGATTATCAGAAATTAAAAGATACAGGAATGTTTACCTCTAGAATAGCCGTTGCTCCCCGGCAACGGCGCCAAAATGAAAGCCCCAAAATGAAAGCGTGGGTTTGACCGGGTTGTGTTATATCATTGTAGTAAAGCCGGTTGTTACCAACGTTTCATATAAAATTTTTTACTCGGAAAAATAAAAGAGTTCCCGAGGTCGAACTCAGGGAGCAAGTTGTATTCTAGAGATATACAAGTTCTGTTACAAAAATAAAGAGAGAGAGAGAGAGAGATGAAAATTTGGCTTCTTCTTCTTTTCTTCTTTCTTCCTCTTTGTCTTTGGTTCTTCCTGTTCTTCTTCTTCTTCTTCTTCTTCTTCTGCTTTCTTCAGATCTTCCCCTCGTGCTCTTCTTCTTCTGTTCTTCCTTGTTTCCTTTCTTTCTTTTTTCGTCAGATCGTCTTCTTCTTTTCTTGCTTCTTGCTTCTCTTCATTCCTTCTTCTTCTTTGTCTTCACCTGCCTTGACCTCTCTTTTTCTTCTTTCGCGATGGCCGTTGCTCTTCCTTCTTCTTCAGCGGGTCTTCTTCTTCTTTGGCTGCTGACCTTCCGTCGTCTGCCCCGGTGCTGAGACGACTTAACAATGCCTTCGCTACAGTGCAGCAGCTCCTTCTTCTTCAGCGGGTCTGCTTCTTCTTCTTTGGCCTGCACACTTCAGAGTTCATTCGTCAAGAGGCAAAAACCTACTCTACCCCCCTCCCCCGCGTATCTCTCTCTCTGAAATCACTCTTCGGAAGCTCTCCCAGAGCGCTACCGGGTAATCGGGTTCGGGTCAGGCCCGGGTCCAGGCCCACCGGCGTGCGTGGTGGGCGAGGACTGCAGGTCAGTCTAATCGGGTCGGGCCAGGTCCGCGGAGCGTGGTCACGGACGAGGCCGAGTCGGGTCGGGTCGGGTGAGAGGGACCTCACCCCGTGGTAACTGAGGCAAACAGATGGTGGCACTTTTTCAGTTTATGTGGGTGCGTGGCTTCAGAAGGTTCCGAGGTGGGACTATCCGTGCACCCGTTTCTCTCACGCCTGCAGCAGGGATGGCGCTTCCAATTGCAACAGCTGTTGAGGCGCGCAACTCCAATTGAGGGCCGGGGTGTGTGCGCAAGACTCTTCCGCGCTGGCCGTGGCTCTTCAACCTGGGATATCTAGGCTTGGAGCAACCTCGAGCAAGCTTCGAGCTTCCTCGCCAATGGCGGTCAAGGCCTGGAACCTGAAATCAATAGCACGGCCTCTCGGCCAAATCAGACAGGCGGGGGACCTTCGCCGTGGCACGGCGAAGGTGGTCAGGGGGTCTGCAGGGGGCGAGATGGAGCTGTCAGGTCGTCCTAGGTCAAACTGTGAGCGAGGGAGTGGGTGTGTTCGGTGGGTCTGCAGAGGGTGTTCGGTGGGAAGTGGAGGGGCGGAAGAGGATCAGGGTGAGGAGGCGGAGGTTCTGCGGTGGTCGGCGAGCCGTGTGGGTCGCTGAGGTGATGGGAGCGGCTCGCCGGAGGGTGGTCGGAGGCGGAGAGGATGAGGGTGAACAGGGTCGGTAGAGGGCTTAATTGACTAAATCGAAAGCGGGGAAAGAAAGAGGAGGAGAAGGGGAGTAAGTCTAACTTAACTGCAGGGACGAAGGGGGAGGAACAGGGCGACAGTCGTATCGACTGTCGCCGGAGAAGATGTTGCTCAGAGAGAGGGGCAGCGGCGAGCAGAGGGCTGGAGAGGCGCCAGCTGGGTGCGGCGTGGCGCGGGAAGAGCAGGGGAGGAAGACTCTGCTGCTGGTAGTGCGGCAGAGCGAAGAGGTGGAGGGGGAGGAAGTCGCCGGAGCTGGTGAGCGTCTGCCGGAGAAAGAAGAGAAGAAAGCTGGGGGTTTTCTCCGTCAGATCCAGGCTGCCTTCGTCGGTGGAGCGGCGGGGGGTATTTATAGGGTTGAAGCAGGGAGGAAGGCGGAGGGAGACGACGTGTCTCCCTCGCCGGAGAATGGTCGGAATACGAACCCATACCGTCCGTGCGTTCGCACGGCCGGTATGGGGGGCTACAATGACCATGGGGGTGCTCCTGCGACGGCTGACGACGCAGGGCACCCCCGGTACACTTGCCAGGTCCTCCACCTCACCCTGCGCGGCGCCATGCTCCGCGCAAGGTCGCCGGAGCATGGTGCTGGCAGGGTTTTGCAGGAGGGACCTGTTTGCAAAGAACGAAGGAGAGTTAGGGGCCAAAATGCGAGGGTTCAAAAGTTGAGGGCCAAAGAGTAAATATATGAGGACCAAAGTGTGAAGTCGGTCAAGGAGGTTTCTTCTTAGGCTCAAGTTTTTATACATGACTAATTAGGACCTAAGGAATCTGATGGTGAATTTTATTTTCATATTAAACCTTGTTTGACCGGTCAATTTGCGCAAAAACCCAAATTAAGTTATTAATTGGGCATGGTTCTCAATGTAGGTCAAAATGGGTTCTAAAGGCCAAATTGAAGGTTCTAAACCCTAGAGATTATTTTTCTATGAATTTTAGAGGGTTTATTCTATTTTTACTTTGCCTCGAACCTTGTGAATTGAAGTGGGTTGTTTTAGGGTTACAGATTATCATTTGGTTCCTTGGAAGTGCTGTAGCCCTTGCTAGATCATCTCATCCCACTTTTATTCTTATTAAGCTGTTTTGACCTATGTTTGGGCCCTGACTTACCCTGTATGCAGATTATACTGGTAAAATTGCACTTTTACCCCTTATGACTGGTTTCCTTCTCAAACTCAGAATTCTCTGAGTTAAGCCTTTCCTTGAGATATGTAGGAGCTTTTATCCTTTGTATTGGGTCAAAATGAGCTAGTTATGGCTCATGATGAGGTTCTCATCACCTGTGTTCGACCCGAAACTTCTTTACGAATTATTTGATATAAATTTTAACTGTTCAACGGATTTCTTCGCAACTCGAACTACAATGATGATTTTCAAATCCAACTACGAACGCGTAGTTTTCCACAATCAACATAATACTTTTGGCATTTTCTGTTCTATTTTTCATCGTTTTCTATTATCTATTTCTACTTAGTTACGTTACATGCGTGATTATAGAATGATTTATGCATTTGGTTATTTCTCGTTAAACAACTGGGCCTTGGGATTAAGTCGAGGCGAGCCGATTCAGGTTTTGTAGGGAGCCGAAATCGAGTCATAACAATAAAGATTAGATGTTACTATTAATAACGTCATCATCAACCATATCTATCTTTAATTAGTCTTAATCAACATATAAATGCTCCTACATAACCGCCAGAAGATCGTAATTCACTACATATTCATTCTGTGAGATAAACATGAAAATAGGGGTAAATCTACAATTTTAACAGAATATCCTAATTGCAAAGCAATCACGAGGTTTAATGTCTAATAAGTAGGTTCATGTAGACAGAAATGAGTTTTCACACGTTTCAAGAATTAAATAACATCTAAAATCTTAAAAAATACCTGCTTAATTAACTAAGGTTCTGATCAAGATAAAATTTACCTAAACATTCTAAAAATCATAGAAAAATATTCTCTAAGGTTTGGTACCCTTGATTTGACCATTGGAACCTAATTTGACATAAAATAGAGTCTCAGATAGACAGTTGCCCTAATTTGGATTTCTACATAATTTACCCAGTCAAACTTAGTCAAAACCTAAATCCAACTTCACCATCAGATTCCTTGGGTCTAAATTAGGTTTTTATCAAAATTTGGGCCCAATCAGAGATCATCTTAACCTAGTTTGCATTTTTGGTTCAGTCTGAGCCTTTTCTCTCACACATATGCCCCTAACTTTCAAAATAATTGCAAATGGGTCCCTAATTTTATCATCATTCTTTTCAAACAGGTCCTCACACCACTTTTAGAAGGTTATAACATCACCGCCGAGATTCGAGCGAAGATTTCTTACTCTATTCTCAATCAAACACTCCCAAAATTGAAAGGAAGATTCCTTGAGGAATTTCCTTTTAAATGGGACCGTCCACAGATCCTAGAACCCTCTGAAAGTCCCATGCGAATGATTTAAACACACATGTATCATACGTGTCCAAGAAGCTTGGAGTTTCCAAGCTTGTTTCCAAGCTTAGAACTACATCCTAGGCCCTATAAAAGACTCCCTAAGGACAAATCGTCCTCCTTGGCTAAGTTTTGGCCTCGAAACCCTCTTCAAACTCCTTCCCCAACCATCTCCAACCTAGCTCCAGCGAGGTCCTCCCTCCGTCATCCTACGGCCTCCCAACGGTCAAATTGGGAGTGCCACATTCTTCCTCGACTTCTTCCGCCCCTCGAAGACCAATTCAAGGGCTCTCAAGTCACCTTCTTCCTCGCCGCTCCTCCACCAGAGAACCTCTCTTCCACGGAGTCGGCCAATCAAAGCCGGTGCATTCCTGCCTCTTTCGTCCACTATATTAGGCCCTATAGATCCCTCCTCCTCCCTCCTTCCTCTTTCTCTCTTTAAACTCCAATTCCGACCGTCGTTCACGCTCTCCCCTTCCGTCTTCTCCAAGTCCGACAAGGGCTCCAGCAAGCCCGTGCCACCACCACACGCCACCAAACATCACACCACCACCTCCAAAACCTCCGCCATGGCCCCTAGAACAAAAGCCCTAATCTTTTTGGGCCTATTGCCCACTCCATCTCCCCACCAAACTCACCCACTTCCACACACCTCCTCCAAGTTCATCTGACCTCCACGCTTCACCAATCCCCACAAAACCACCTCCATTGCCTTTCTCACACCACGGCAATACTTCTGAGCTAGTCTAATTGGGTCGAGAGGCCATGTTCTTGTTTTCAGGAGTTCGCTGGTCTCTGTCGTCGCCCCTGTCATCTCCGGCATTGAGCACTAAGCGCCGACCTCCATTCAACCTGCAGGTACTTGCATTTGGTGCGGAAATGCCTAAGGGAGCTCTCCAGGACTTCAAAGCACATTAGCTGTGTCACTTTGAGGGTGCCATCTCCTGTAGCTTCGCGAGGAAGACCAGATTCTTTAGTCCCACATCGGTGGTGAATGAAGCCTCCCCAACGAACAAATTGTTTCCTTGCATACCACCTATCGCTCGAGACACAAGGGGGGTCGAGTCCCCCACACACGCGCCTCCTCGTGCCCTCACACCTCGCCCGTGCACACGACACGCGGGCCTAGTCAAACTCAATTACCAGTATATATACCCGGGTGAGACAGAGAGAAGAAAGGAGGAATTGTGAGGAGAGAGGGGGGGTTTTGCCCTTCATACCAAGGGTTCAACACTTAGTCGCTGTGAGACTTGAGAAGCCTCTTGTGCGTGAGAAGAAAAGAGAGGAAAAGCTGAAGAGAAAAGGAAGAAGCTCTCTAAGGAGTACTGTAGCCAGCAATGTTTAAGTCGTCTAATATTTATTACCAATGTCTAATGATGTTGATTTAGCTTGATACATTTGCTTGCGTAGAATTAAACTTAAGTGGTTTAAGCCACTATTCATTTATTTCAAATATTGAGTGATTGATATGTATATACTTAAGACTAATAATTGGTGATTCAAATCACTATTATTTTATCTTAGTTATCTTTCTGTCTCATTAAACTCTTGATATACTCATGTTTTATTATTGAATATCAATTTTGAGTAGTATTATTCATTGAAATATTATTCTTGGCTTATTTCCTGTGCTTATTTAGATTTTAATTAAGATTAGCGTGCAAATTCCTATTTTCTCCCTGTGTTAAACCTCGATCTTCAAATTCGAGTATAAATTTTATTTGTTTTTGTGCGATTTCGATTTATACTACGACGAAGAATTTTAAAACATCGATTTCACGTGATAAATAGTTACTACTTAATTACTTAGGTTAAAGCATTCTTGTTGTGTTTTGAGTGCTAACAAGACTAGTTTTCTTCGATTAAACTAAAGTTTAGATTGAGATGATTATAACACTGGTACAATATATAAACACTCCAACCAAAGGGTTACTAAAGTAAGAGATTAAAAGAAAATACGATTTATTTAATCTAAATTAGAAGATTGTTTATTACATATTTTACTACTTGTTAGAATGATGGTTAGTCTACTCATCCACAAAATTGGAGGTGGTGAAGCACCTCTAACAGGTTTGTCGAAGAAGGAGATGTGGGGGTAGGGGGATAAAAGAGAAAATAAACTACATGCGTCTAAATGCACATTTCTATTATTTAATATTCAATTCCATCGACTTTAATGGCTAATTAAGTTGACAAAGAGCTGATGGAGGAGCATGCAGGTATAGATAAAATTTTCGCATGCTAAATCAGTGATTGCTGAAATATTGGAGTGATAACTCGTCCTAAATGCTTAATAAGAGATGGACACTTTTGGAGAAATAAGAAATGGAGTTAGTCATTTTGCATTTTCTCGGAACCAACATAAGGTCGATATATCTATCTAGAAACAAGAAAAGTTAACTCAGATGGCTCTCTCACTCCACAGGAAAAGTTATATGACAGATTGGGCAATGAATTGGTTGGCAGCAATAGCTTGGTTCGTTCTTTTCTTTTCTACCGACTTCAGATCTGTGACATCAATGCTCCACGTGACTGCTCTATTTGCCTGCTACGACTCGACTTTATTAATTTGCTTAAGCGTTTGCCCGAAAGAATTGAAAGCGTATGTATCTCTACGGCAAGTGCATGTGTAGTCGGATGCTTATCTAAGCTACCACGCAATGCGTCTGGATTAATTGCAAACAAGCTGCTAGGCTTACATGCCAAGCGTAGCTTTACCTGGTTTTGTTTGGACATCCTTGTCTTTTATGGTTACACGAGCAATTAGCCTTGGAACAATTAACTCTCGGGTTTAGTTTAATTAAAGGATTAACTTTTCAAAAGTAGTGTTAATGTTACTTTATTTAACATTGGCTTTTTACTTTTAAAATTAGTTTGCCTAATATCGCTTATCACTGATGTTAGTCAAATCCATGTTAAAGTCACGCAATACTCTCTCTCTCACATCAGTCGCCTTCCTCTCTCTAACACTACCACCAAGTAAGTGTTATAAGAGTTAATAATATAACTTAATATCAATTCAAGTAAATATAATCTAATATTAATAACATTCTACGAGTAAATACAATTAGAAATTAACATAAATTTTATTTTTTTTAACATCTCTTTTTTAATCCTTAAACTAAATTGACCCTTGTAGTTTAGGGAATAAAAAAAAAATTTGTTTCTTCCTTACACCATCCTCCAGATCAGATGACGACAGAAGTAAACTAGAGAAATATCCTATCTCATGTTTTACAACAAATTCTAGATGATGGCAATTTTATCCCTTTAAGTTAACCACGAATTGTGCTGCTGCATTCAGACACTTAAATACAAGAGGGAAACAAGATATGTGTTAAAGGGAGAAAAGCAAAGAACCACAATCAAACTCCACTAAGATGGAAGTCACAATGAGCTGTGAGGATCATGATTGCGGTAGGTGGATGGTCTCATCCGGATTCCAAATACTAACACTATAACTAAAGAATAACCTTATGCATATCATATTCAGCCACAACCATCCCTTTCGGAGGACAATGCCCTTTCCCAACATTCATGGTCCCCTCAACGTCAAGCCAATGCATCAATACAAAGCAAAGCGTAACTTCAATACCCAATATATATATATGGTACGTGTGTGATTTTCTAATATCAACACGGTACAAACATGGCCTATTACCGTTGCCACCTTCTCATTGGAAGTGGTAATTATTTCATGACGAAGGAAATGAAGGGCCAAAGCCATATATATGCCCTCGGAAAAATACGCGTACGTCTTTCACATGATGCTACAATTGGATCCCTCCTCTTCGTAAACCAATCGGCAGGCGGGTCGACCGTAGCCAGGGCGCTCGCACCACCCATTGAACCCACAAGGAGGCCCGTGGTCGCACACGCACCAAGTTGGGGGCCTAGGGTTTTCAGGACAAGGTCCGCAATACTGAGGACAACAACTTGGTAATGGACATGGATGTGCACATGGTGGCTCAGGCGGGCAAGGCTTGGGTGGCTTACATTTCGATGGCTCAGGTTTTGGTGGCTCCGGTTCTGGGGGTTTGCATTTCGGTGGCTCGCACTTTGGCGGATAACAAATTGGTAATGGATATGGATATGGATACGGATACGGATACGGATACGAGCATGGAGGCTTAGGAGGGCAAGGCTTAGGTGGCTCAGGTTTCGGTGGCTCGCATTTTGGTGGCGTAGGTTTCGGTGGCTCACATTTGGGTGGCTTGGGTTTTGGTGGCTTACATTTGCATGGCTTGGGTTTTGGGGGTTCGGATTTCGGTGGCTCGGGTTTCGGGCATTCGATGGTGATGTCGAGGATGATTTTGCAGGCCTTCTTGCATAGCCTCTCGATGAGCTTCTCGGGGACGAAGGAGCCACAGAGCTTCACAGAACAATTCTTCTCATCGTACTCTATCGTCTTGATGTCCCACCGGTCTCAATTGATCGAATTCCCCACAATCAATATTTAATTCGTCATAAAATTATACACCAATTCAATTTATCGAGTAAATCCCAAGATATATAACTCTACGGTTATTTCGTACGAAAGTGAAAACTGCATACCTTTGTACTTGTCGAGCACTTTCCTAATCTTCTTGTTGCAACGACAACACGAGAGATCCACCTTCACTATTACAGTCGACATCTAACACACGGAATCACCAGTATGCATATAAATAAGCAAATTAACAAGGCAGTTGGACAGCAACAATCTGATGTTCCAATATCGAAGAAAAAAGCCAATTTCTTCATTCTGATCACTAAAGGAAGCGTTTTTAAGGGTACCCACGTGGAAATTGGAGGAGAGAAAAGAAGCTGAGATTGTGGAGGGAACGCATGCACTTACCTTCTCGGTCATCTCGAGCTGGAAGTAAAGAGGAGAGTGGGGAGAAGGATGGAGAGGAGAAGAATACAAGAGCGAGTGCTGCGTGGTGTCCGACTCTTCCACACCTTCCCTGCTCTTATCCTTATCAAAGGAGGGGATGATCTGGCAGCAGATGACAATGTGGTCCCTCTTCCAAGGGTGAGAGCGGTGTTAATGCCGCACCATGTGTGCGTCGTGTTTGGGTGTCTGTGAGTGCACACCTCTCTGGGCGAGAGAAGGGGAGGTGACGACGTAATCCATTTAAACGTCAAAGTGGGAGTTGCCACGTCACAATCAGTACTTGCTGCCTGTCGAATGAGAGTAATTAAAAAGATAAATTTAAAAGTGGGAAGTACTTCAAGTGTTTTCATTTACGTAAAAAAAATAATATAAATATTATCACGAGGCGGAATCTACCAACACCCAAAAAAAAAAGAAAAATCAGAAAAAATTCTAAATGAGAAATACATAGGTGTATAATCAAAATAACATCCATACAAAATTAAAAGTGCGTCAGTGTTAAATTAAAATACACATATGTACAATGATTTTATATCAATATAAAAGTAAAGAAAAATCTTTAAAATTATTTTATATCAATATTAAATCATATAAATCATCTTTAAAATCATTTCATATCAATATAAAATTACAAAATATACTTTACAATTATTTTATATTTATATACTTTAATTCAAAACTAAAAATTATTCTGTATCCAATAACTTAAAAATAAAAAATTTTCTTAAGTGGAATAAAGCCTCAGGCTACCGAACCTTTTTCCGGGGTTCAATATAATCTTAGATCCCTAACTCAAATGAAGTTCTAGCGAGTCAAGATGAGGCCATCGCATCAGCCCATCAAGAGGGAGTGGTGAGGGCATTGGAGGAGAGGGACAAAGAAGGGAATAGAATATTGGAAGGATCCGATGGTCATCCAATGGTACACACAGATGGCCATCGAGACTTTTAGATTGTATTTGGTAGGAGAATATTGTTATATCCTGGTAGAGTAAGAATGAAATAAATATAAAAATTATTTGATGAAATTATAATGATTGGTAAGTTGATTTTGTGAGAGAAGAGAGAGAGAGAGAGTTACTGGATTTTGATAAAATAATTATTATTTTTTAAATTTAGAAAATGAAAAATATTTTTTATTTCTCTCCCTACATTCGTTTTCTCTCTATCATATTCACCCCCAACCTCGAAAATCACCTAATCACACCTCAATTCCTTACGTCAACCCTTATCCCGCCCACTATTCTTTCATCCAAATGCTGCCTAAGATTATCGGAGAAGATGGGAGATTGGCCCAAAGGATGTCGAGCAGTGACGAGACGAAGGGTGACGAATGACGATGGGAAGTGTTTTAGGGGGCGGGGGGCAAATTTTGATGTATTTTACCTTTATTTTTCCTTAAGGGGCCTAAAAGCTATATTAACCCTAAAAGGGGGACTGGATACGTTGGTGAAAGAAAACACCAGAGCACCTTGAAGTGTGGCCAAAGTCTCAGTGGGACTTCCGCATAATATTTCTTTTTCTTTGTTTTTTTTTTTTTGTCTCCTTTTCCTAACACGCTGGCTCCTTGATTAATTAATGAATGGGAATCTCAAGATCCGTAATGCACGCCGGTCAATTTGGAATTGGCATGCGTAGCTCCTTCAATTATTTGATGAGACAATCCAATCCCAACCCATTGGTCTTCGTGGATGGCCAAACATCAACCTCCCAAAGGTACATGGTATTAAAGATCAAAATAGTCGGTCAACGATCGTTTTTTTCTTTCTTTTTTAGTAAGGGTACAGGCCAATCGGCCAAAGGACCGTCGACTGGCCATTTTGGCTCTCCATGGTCTCAAATACTAAGTATCTATTTGGTCTCACTTAATCTATACCTATCACTTGCCATGGGTCAGAAGGAATTTAACTCTGAATAAAGGTATCTTATCCCTTCTATAAGATAACTTTAATTTATCAAATCATCCAGATAGATTAATTTAATTATTCCACAATTTTATTTTATTTTTTTCACCTTACCAAACGTGGCCTTGGTGACTAACTAGAGATACATGCAATCGAATTTTCCATTAGAGTTAATTGTAAGTTATCTGCATTTTTTTATTACTGAGAATTTTATAAGAACAAATGGGAGAAAAATTGAGGTACACCAACCCTCTGCTGCAACAATGTGGGTGGTACATATCTCACATCCAATTTTATTTTTCATGTTAGAACAAAATATGTTAAGATTAACATCAACTTTTGTTGAAGATTAAATTTCCAGATGACACTTGCAAGTTCTCATTATTTCATCCAAAGATCCAACTCGACGATATATTTACAGAGCCTCAACCATACGGATCCGCTACCTTCCATAAAGAAGCAAATTGCAGGCCCAGCAGAGACCTACAATTTGAGTGAGAGTGTTAGCGAACTGTGAGCTGTACTACATCATGGGGATACATGAAAACAACCACTCCATTTTCCAGATATTCTATTCTCTACCAACTACTTCAATAATAAGAACTCGAAGTTGAGTTCCCTCTTACCCAACTGGTGATGGGTACCATTTTAGAAAGCATAAAATTAATTAAAGGAGGTTGTTCCACCAACCTGTCAATGTTAGATCAAAATATTCCCAAGACAGGTTGGTGGAACATAAATTATCTTGGGATCAATTAAATTAAAACGACGGCTTTCACATAAAATTATCCCAAGACATGGGACCGCAACCTCGTATCTTCAATATGGCAGCATCAACGAAGATAGGATATGCATGCATGCACACAAGTTAATCAATCAAGTTAAAACATAATTAAACATCAAATTAATCCTTGGAATGTTACTTCATCTCTCAAAACCGGGAAAGTTCGTGCATGCTTCCTGGTAAGCTATACATCGATCTTATTTGGTACATTCTATATGGTAGATAGTTATTAATACCTGACCTTGCGGCAGATGCCATTGATCACAAGTTCGCTCCCCCTCCACCGAACGGAGAGAGAGAGAGTGTGACCGTGAAAGAGATTGTGGGTTATTTTATATATTTTAATATCTAGGTATTAAATTAACATGTATATTTATATAGTATACATTAATATGTAAATATGATAACATAAAATTACATATTTCATGTATTTCATGTATTATATGTATTGATAATATTATTTAAATTTTATTTAAAATAATATGCATTAGTATAGTTAATCTTTTAGATTGTATTACATGCAGTGTTTGATTTAATATTTCTTTTAAGGTCATATAGATAAATAACCCCTAATTTCTTTTTATTATTTTATTGTCTCTTCTTCTTTCAACTGCTGCAGTACCAGCTTCATTGTTGATATCATGGTCAGCCGTGAATGCCAAATCTGGCATTGGATTTAAGTGCGGACGCTCCATCTCTCTCTCCACCTTCCTGAAGCATAAGAAGAGACTTCTAGCGACTAAGATCGAGAGGCCACCACCCCACACCATCACCATGCAGAGCATCAAACTCCTTCCCACTTCACCAACATGGATGTGCGGGGTGACAGCCCGCACCGCCATCCGCAGAGCCTCGCAACACCACTGTAACCACGACCACCACCGCGTATCCTCTTCACTCCACGCACACCCACCTTCCCTTCCTCTTCATTTTCTTTTTCTTCTTCTTCCCTTGTTTCTCCTATGCAACAACACACTCGAGGAACCCAACACCACCACCTGCAGCACTCCTCGCCTGCACGCACCGAGCAACACCTGCGTGCTCTCCACGTGCTCCTGCGCATGACTAGCACTCCTCGACCATGCGCTAGCTCCACCGCGCGCTAGCGTGCCTCGCTCGCATGGCCAACATGCCAGCAGCCTCCGCGTTCCCCACCCGTGCGTAAGCCCCTTACCACTCCTCACGTCCTGCAACGCCACCGTCACCTCAACACACACACCTGACACCTTCTCTTCCTCGTAGCGTGTTACAACCCGGTTCCTGAATCCCTATAGGACATGAGACCGAACCGACTCGACTGATCCCAAGATCCAGTCGTCCAACGAGCAAGTAACTAAAAAGCAATAAAATAAACCATATTCACCATGCAAGCAACTAACAGTAACAAAAGTACAGCAGTAAAAAAGTAAACTACTACAATACACACCACCATAACAGTAGAAAATTTAAACAAGTACATGAATATAAAATTTACAATAAAAGAGTACTGAAGTGTAACAAAATTACTCACTACAACGGAAATGGAGTACAACAAAAAGGTACAACTACTGGGCTCTACTGGACCCAACACCCTCTCCAACCGTAGGCTCTGACTGCTCTACACCTGGACCTGAAAAAGGTTATGAGTACAAAACGTCAGTGAACGCTGAGTAGAGCAGCAACCAGCTAACTAAAATAGTAAAGGTGAACAGGTAGCTGTTGTTTTCAATTCTTTCTTTCTTTAACTAATTATTCTTTCTTTCATCACTTAGTTTATTTATCAGGTCTCTTTCTTGATCTCTAATGTTCCTTGTAGGAACGATCTTGATTGTAGTCTTTTCCGAAGAGTAGAAGTAGCATGTGGTGCTCTCCTAGCCGGGAGAGTCCCCCGTGGTGGTCTTACACTCAGTCAACCACCCCAAGGTCATTGAAAGCTATAACGGTGACTACGGCATGCGCGATAAACGCACGGGTAGCTACTCTGCACTGGCACGCGGTCAGTCGTTTCCATTAACGGGTGCACCCAAAGCATAGCACGGAACCAGTATAGGGCATAGCCCTCTCAGTAACAGGGATCTAGCCCCTAAGAACCAAACAGGGGTCTCGCCCCTCCACAGTCCGCACACCCTCGCCTAACTACCCTGTTTTACCCAGTGGGTCTAACAAGTCGGTGTAAGTTGGCTAGCTGAACCCCGGGCACTGTGGGGTGGCTAGCACTCTCCCTACACTAATAGCTCTCCCCGGTACTGTTTGTACACTTTTGTTCGGGTTTAAAGAGATAACACGTTGTAATATAGCCGATAAAACGTTCAAACAAATATAGAGAATTTTATTACTCGAAAACTAGAGTATCTGAGGTCGAACATAGGGAGCAATCTCAGTACTTTCAAAACCAAAGAATACAACTTTTAACTGAAAAATAATTGATTCAAAGAGAGAGGGTTATAAAAAGAATTTCTAAAAGAAAACAGAATTGGACGTCTGATTTCTTTATCAGACGTCTTAAAAGTAGTCTCCTTTCTCTCTTCTGCCTTCCTTTTCTTCGTTGGCTCTTCTTCTTTTCTTCTGATCCACAGGTCTTTTTTCTTCCTTGAACTTCTTTCTCTTCTCTTTCCTTTCCTACGAAGACTTCTTCTTCCTGCCTTTGTTTCCCTTCTGTCTTCTTCTTTCTTTTTGTCTTTTCTGCAGTCCTTCCTTCTCTCAGATCTCTGCCTTGCTCAGCTTCCTTTCTTCAGAGTTCCTTCTTCTTCTGCTCCTGCTCTTCTATTTCTTCAGTTCTTCTTTTTGCTTTCCTTCACCTCTTCCTTCTCTACTTTTCCCTTGCTGCAGCGGCTAAGTGGTTGCTTCTTCCTCTCTTCCTTCTTCCCTGCGCATACCACAGCCAATGCAAAACCTACCCCCTTCCCTCTACCCAAACGTCTCTCTCTTTCTCTTCAATTTGCTCGAGGACGCTCTCCCAGAGCCACGGGTATTCGGGTCGGATCTCGCACCCTGGACCAGGCGCACCGGCAGGTGGGTGATGCGTGAGGAGTGCTCAGGATAGGGTCGGGTTGGTTCCCGCCAGATCCGCGAGGTGAAACCGTGGACGAGGCAAGCGTGGGTCGGGTGAGGGACCTCACCCCTGTGCTTTCGGAGGCGGTAAGACAATATCACAAAAACAATTTATGGCGCAGCTGTGTTTCGCGTTTCCACGATGTGGGACTATCAAGCCTACCCCAATTTCGTGCACGCCCGCAGAGGATTCTTCGTGCACGCCCGCAGAGGATTCTTCGTGCAATTGCCAAGGCTGCTGGCTTCGTAGTGCCCCTGGCTGGACTCGAGGGCTTCGCCACGCTCTCGCGAATCTGCTGCGCCTGGAGCTTGGGAGACCTGATGCCTGGAGATGCTTTGGAGCTTCTTCAACTGTCATCAATGGCGGCAGGAGCGTCGATACTGGCAAACACCAATACGGCCTATTGGCCTAATCAGACCAGTTGGGCACCTTCGCCGTGGCACGGGGAAGATGGTGCACGGTGCTGCAGGCCGTGGAATGGCCTAGGCGTGCGGGCCTAGATCAACCTATGGCCGAAAGTGTGGGGTTGTTCGAGGGACTGTGGTGGAGGTGTAGAAGGATGATGGATGGGCGGAAGTTGTTCCTGGTGGTGAGGCAGAACTTATGAGATGGTTGGCGAGCCGTGTGGAGGGGCGGAATGGTGGGGGCGGCTCGCCGGAGGTTGGTCGGAGGCGAGGAAGATGGAGGTGGTCAGGCACTGTCGGGGGGCAATTAAATCAAATAACAGGGGGAAAAGAGAGAGGAGAGGATGGAGAGGGTATCTAGAGTGATCTAGAAGGGAGGGAGGCAGCGGAGTGGACGGCGCGTAACTACCATCGTCGGGGAAGAAGAACCCTGAGGGAGGAAGCAGTGACGAGGACGAGGTCAGGGGCACGCGCGCTTGGTACTGCGCGACGCGGGAGAAAGAGGCGAAGTTGACTCTGCTGCTGGTATGGCAACAGAGCGACAAGAAGGAGGGGAGGAGGTCGCCGGAGCTTGCGGGTCTCTTGGCCGGAGATGGGAGAGAGGAAAACTTGGGGGAATCTCCGTCAAAACAAGGCTGAGTATCTGCAGCCGGGTCTGGGGATCCTTTTATAGGTGTTGGTCGAACCTTCTAGCGCGTGGAGATAGCGCAATCACCTCCGCCGGCTCGCCGGAGATGGAAAGAGGGTGGATACCCAAATCTCTCGTGCGCTCGCACGAGAGATTGGGTTCACACCAAAGATTGTGATTGGCTTTAGAAGAAAGAGAATTCCTCAGAGAATCTCCCTTCCATTTTTGGGAGGGAATCTCTAAGGAATCAGAGAGTAATCCCTCTCTAAATCTCCCCGAAGATCGGTTCTGCCCTAACAATGACGGCAGGACCTAATTGCAAAGGTGGCGAGGAACTTAGGGGGCTCTCTGCAAAGATATTCAAAAGATAGGGACCAAATTGTGATTTGGGTGTACTAAATTGCAAAGTAGGTCAAGATGACCTCCCCTTAGGTTCAAATTTTGGTATAAACCTAATTTGGACCTAGGAAATCCAATGGTGAAGTTGGATTTTAGGTTTGACCATGTTTGACTGAAAATTTTACGTAAAAACCCAAATTAGGTTAATTGAAGAGCTAGGACCCTAATCTAGATCAAACTAGGTTCCAAAGGCCAAATTAAGTGTTCTAAACCCTAAGAAGTATTTTTCCATGATTTCTAGAGGGTTTACTTGATTTTTATCCTGATCAAAACCTTGTTAATTTAAGCGGGTCTGTTTTAGGGTTACCAAATGTCATTTAATTCCTAGATTGCACATAAACCCATTTCTGATTGACTCAACCCACTTTTTATCTCATTTAGACTATTTGACCTATGTTTTGCTTCTGAAAAATCCCGTTTATGTACTGCAATGGTAAAATTACAGTTTTACCCTTTAATTCATGTTTTCTTCTCAGAGCACTTATTCCTTCATTTAGGCCTTCTTCTAGGTTATGTAGGAGCTTTTATTATCTTTATTGGGTCAAAATGAGCTAGTTATGGCTCATGATGAGGCTCTCATCATACCCCCATGCCTAGCTTTTACTAGTCCCTTAGCAAAATTTCAAGGTTTCAACTTCCATTCTAGACCCTGAGTGTCAACAATAAGTGCTTCTCCTTTTCTTTCGTGATTAGGTAGGAATGCCGATAATAGGCCTAGAGGTACTCAAGTACCAACCAAAATCCGGACCTGTTCCACTTTAGCCTCAGTCCTCCGCAAAGGTTTCTACGGCCCACAGAAGCTAACCTAGGGTTTGTTGGACTCCGCAGTTAAAGCACCCGTGCTTGAGACATTTTTAACCTAAGTTCAGTTTGCAGTGCGTTTTTTTTGTAAGAGAGAGATAGAAGATTTATTTGTTTGGAGAGCTTTTTCTCTCTCTTTTCTTTTTATTTCTAGCTTCGGATTAGCTTCTCAACACGGTCTGTATCGGATTCCTCGTCCCCATCATCAATCCTTGTTCGTACGCTTTTGTGCGGGTTTTAAAGAGAATATTACGTTGTAGTATAACCGACAAAATGTTCAAACAAATATAGAAAATTTTATTACTCGAAAAACTGGAGTCTCCGAGGTCGAACACAAGGAGCAAGCTCAGTACTTTCAAAACCAAAGAATACAACTTGTAAATGAAAATAATTGATTTGACGAGAGAGAGTTATAAAAAGAATTTGTAAAAGAAAACAGAATTGGACGTCTGATTTCTATATCAGATGTCTTAAATGTAATCTCCTTTCTTCTCTTCTTCGTTGGCTCTTCTTCTTCTTTGCACTTCTTTCTCTTCCTATTTCTTCAGTTCTTCTTTGTGCTTTCCTTCGAAGTTTTCTTCTTCCTTGGTCTTCTTCCTTGTCTTTGCTTCTCTAGGAAAGCTTCTCCTTCTTTCTCTGCTACACAGCCTCTTCTTCTTTCTTCTCTTCCCTTGCTGCAGCGGCTAAGTGTTCGCTTCTTCCTCTGCTCCTTCTTTCCTACAAAAACCACAGCCAATGCAAAACCTACCCCCGTCCCTCTACCCAAACGTCTCTCTCTTTCTCTGCAAATCGCTCAAGGACGCTCTCCCAGAGCCACGTGGGTAGTCGGGTCGGATTCGTACCCGGGACCAGGCACACCTATAGGTGGGTGATGCTCGAGGAGTGCATAGGTTTGGGTCGGGTTGGATCCCACCAGATCCGCGAGGTGAAACCGCGGACGAGGCAGGCGTGGGTCAGGTGAGGGACCTCACCCCTATGCTTTCGAAGGAGGTAAGAATAAAACACAAAAATAATTTAAACCATACCTGCGCGTTGCGTTTCCACGATGTGGGACTATCTGATCTGTCCCAATTCCACGCGCGCCCGCAAAGCTCTCTCCGTGCTATGGCCAAGGCTGGGAGCTTCGCAGCGCGACTTGTTAGCCCTGATAGCTTCGCAACACCCGCTCGAGCCTACTGCGCCTGGGGCCTGGGAGATCTGATACCTGGAGCTGCTGCGAAGCTGCTTGCTTCTTCAACCGTCAATGGCGGCAGGAGCTGCAACCTGTCATACACAAGCACGGCCTATTGGCCCAATCAGACTAGTTGGGCACCTTCGCCATGGCACGGCGAAGCTGATGCGTGGTGCTACAGGCCGTAGGATGGCCTAGGCGTGCGTGCCTAGGTCAACCTGTGGCCGGAAGTGTGGGGTTGTTCGGGGGACTGTGGTGGAGGTGTAGAAGGATGATGGATGGGCGGAAGTTGCTCCTGGTGGTGAGGCGGAGCTTACAAGAGGGTTGGCGAGCCGTGTGGAGGGGCGGAGTGGTGGGAGCGACTCGTCGGAGGGCGGTCGGTGATGTGGAAGATGAAGGTGATCGGCGTCGGTCGAGGGTCAATTAGATGAGATAACAGGGGGAAAAGAGAGAGGGGACTACGGGGAATAGTTCTAACCTAATTGTAGGGACGAAGGAGGATGGAGGGCGGACAGCTGTACCTGCTGTCGTCGGAGAAGACACTGCCAGTGGGGGAGAACGGCGGCGACGACGGGGCTAAGGCGGCGTGCGCGGGTACTACGCGATGCGGAGGAGAGTCAGGAAGATAACTCTGCCACTGGTTTTGTGGCAAAGCGAAGAAGGAGGGAAGGGGGGGCTCGCCAGAGCTTGCTGGGAACTTTGGCCAGACAGGAGGAGATGAATTGGAGGTGGAAACTCGGCCGAATCAAGCGAAAGATCTGCGGCCAGGCTTAGAGGTTCTTTTATAGGCACTAGGCCGTGCAGAGAGGTGGAATGGGCACGCCTATTGCCTCTGATGGATCGCCGGAGTAGGAAATAGGTTAAGATACCCAAATCCCTCGTGTGTTCGCACGAGAGATTGGGTTCACACCAGAGATTGTAATTGGTTTTAGAAGGAAGGGAATTCCTCAGGGAAACTCCCTTCCATTTCTGGGAGGGAATCTCTGAGGGATTGGGGAGGAATCCCTCTCTAAACCTCGCCGGAGATCGGTCTGCCCTAACAATGACGGCAGGACCTGATTGCAAAGGTGGCGAGGAACTTAGGGGGCTTTCTGCAAAGATATTCAAAAGATAGGGACCAAATTATGATTTGGGTGTACTAAATTGCAAAGTAGGTCAAGATGACCTCCCCTTGGGTCCAAATTTTGGAATAAACCTAATTTGGACCTAAGGAATCCAATGGTGAAGTTGTATTTTAGGTTTGACCTCGTCTGACTGGACATTTTGCGTAAAAACATAAATTAGGTCAATTAATGTGCTAGGACCCTAATCTAGGTCAACCTGGGTTCCAAAGGCCAAATTGAGTGTTCTAAACCCTATAGGATATTTTTCCATGATTTTTAGAGGGTTTACTTGATTTTTATCCTGACCGAAACCTTGTTAATTTAAGTGGATCTGCTTTAGGTTTACCAAATGTCATTTAATTCCTAGATTGCACATAAACCCATTTCTGATTGACTCACCCACTTTTTATCTCATTTAGACCATTTGACCTATGTTTTGCCTCTGAGAAATCCCTTTTATGTACTGCAATGGTAAAATTACAGTTTTAACCTTTAATTCATGTTTTCTTCTCAGAGCACTTATTCCTTCATTTAGGCCTTCCTCTAGGTTATGTAGGAGCCTTTATCTTCTTTATTGGGTCAAAATGAGCAAGTCATAGCTCATGATGAGGCTCTCATCATACCTCCATGCCTAGCTTTTGCTAGTCCCTTACCAAAATTTAAGGTTTCAACTTCCGTTCTAGACCCTGAGTGTCTGTCAACAATGATAAGTGCTTCTCCATTTGTGATTAGGTAGGAATGCCGACAATAGGCCTAGAGGTACTCAAGTACCAACCAAAATCCGGACCTGACCCACTTTAGCCTCAGTCCTCCGCAAAGGTTTCTACGGCCCACAGAAACTAACCTAGGGTTTGTTGGACTCCGCGGTTAAAGCACCCGTGCTTGAGACATTTTTAGCCTAAGTTCAGTTTGCAGTGCATTTTTGTAAGAGAGAGATAGAAGATTTATTTGTTTGGAGAGCTTTTCTCTCTCTTTTCTTTTTATTTCTAGCTTCGGATTAGCTTCTCAACACGGTCTGTATTGGATTCCTCGTCCCCATCATCAATCCTCAAGGGTCCCTGGCTTTCGAGATTTCGAGATAATCCCGCCCATGGCAACCCCCAGAACCCTGGCTTTCGAGATTTCGAGATAATCCCGCCCATGGTGTTCCGTGGCTGAATTCAAACCCTGGTGATCGACATTTCGGGATAATGCCGCCCATGGTATCTGAACCAGCAGAGTGCTTACATGCCCCCAGTAAGATATTTAAATATCCTAAGAGACAAGCACCGAGGAGACGATTTGTTGTTACGCATCTTCGAGGGGAATTTCCCGCCTCTCCGTGCTGGGAACTCGTCCAAATCAATTTGTGTTGATTCGCCGCTCCTAATCTAGGTGACTTTTTCAGAACATTAAACGCTTTTCGCGTGATTTGGATGTTTATGCACACTGAGCCAGACTGTGTGTGAATTTGGAGTGCTTAGGTTACCGAATCCCGCAAACCGAAAGTCAGTTAACGAGGCCGAATACTTCCTAAGCCTTAGACCTAATACTTAAGCTTCGCATTTTCCTCAACCTCTTGAGGATTATCCAGATTTTAGCGGATACGTGAATTTTTAAGCTAACAAATCTATCCCAAGAGGCCTAAGACCAGCGTTCCCGCTAATCTCTTATTGTGTCTCCTTAGCACTTTTTCTTTTATTTCTTTTCTTGATCTGGTCTAGAACTTCAATTAATTCCTTACTCTTTTTTTAATGACTACTTCTTTTCATTTTCATTTTGTGCTCCTTTTTGTCATTTTTATTTCTTTTCCTCCTCTCATTTGTATGTCCCTGAATTGTTCCTCCCCTCTATCAAGTCTTTTTTTTTTTCATGAAACCCTTTCTTGATATGAATTTTCTGACATTTTGCACTTTCATAACCCCCCATGCCTAAGATTTGCAATGTCCCCATTGTAAATTAGGTGGGTTCGAATTCAGCTTAGTTCATGTATTAGGACAGGTGTGTGGTGAGTGAATGGGTCAAAGTGGCTTGTTGCAAATGATTTCTAATCTCGGGTAGGTATACCTGAGGTGACGTTGGCTGTTCTAATGGATGAACCCTAAAGTGCAATATGAGTTCCGCATAGAGATGTCAGAAAAGGTTTCAGGTGTTTCAAAGAATGACGGGTTGCCTCCCGTTAAACGCTGAGTTTTACGCCATCGGCTGGGCGTAATGAGCTCAAGAGGAATGGAGGGTAAAGGATGACTCAGCCAAATCTATATTGGTCATGTCAATGAACGGCTTGAGTCTCTGACCATTCACGACAAAGGGTTCAGAATCGTGGCCGAGTGGGCTGATTTCAATGGCTCCATTTCTGAAGATTTGTCGGACTAGGTAGGGTCCGATCCAATTGGATCTTAGCTTTCTTGGGAATAATTTTAGTCGGGCATCAAAGAGTAAAACCTTTTGACCAGGATGAAAGACCTTTCTAGAAATGTGTTTGTCGTGAAAAGCTTTAACTCGTTCCTTGTAAATTCGCGAGTTCTCATACGCATCGTGGTGTAATTCATCGATCTCGCTTATTTGAAGTCTTCTGTGGGTTCCAGCCTTAGAAAGGTTTAGATTACAAGTCCGTACTGCCCAATAGGCTTTATGCTCCAACTCGACGGGGAGGTGACATGCCTTCCCGTACACTAGTCTGAAGGGAGACATTCCTAATTTGGTCTTGTGGGCGATCCTATAGGCCCACAATGCTTTCGGAAGCCGAGACGACCAATCTTTTCTTTCAGGTCGAACAGTAACCTGAAGGATCTTCTTGATCTCTCTGTTAGATAGCTCAGCTAGACCATTGGTTTGGGGGTGGTAAGGAGTAGAGATTCGGTGCGACACCCCGAATTTGGTCATCAGTGACACTAAACTGAGCGTTTGTAAAATGGGTCCCTCCGTCGGAAATTATAGCCCGTGGAATCCCGAACCTTGAGAAAATGTTTTGATGAAGGAATTTTATAACAACTTTATGATTGTTGGTTCAGGTTGGAATGGCTTCTATCCACTTGGAAACATAGTCAACTACGAGTAAGATGTATTCGAAGCCATCCGAGATCGGGAAGGGTCCCAAGAAATCAATCCCCCAAATATCAAAAATTTCGCATACCAAGATCGGTTGTAGAGGCATCATGTCTCGATGGCTCATGTTGCCCAGAGTCTGGCAACTGAAACATGCCTTACAGTGATCGTATACATCCTTGAAAATTGTGGGCCAGTAAAAGCCACACTGGAGGACTTTTGATGCGGTTTTATGTCCTGAAAAATGTCCATCGCATGCCTGGTCATGGCAGAATGAGAGTATGTCTTTGATTTCCACTTCCGCGACGCACCGTCGAATTATCTGATCAGCACCAATGTGGAATAGATACGGGTCTTCCCATAGGTAATACTTGGCATCGGAACGCAATTTGTCCTTTTTGGCCTTCGGCCAATCGGGCGGAATCTGATGTGATGCCAGGTAATTAACTATATCAGCGAACCATGGAAGACTTGTACTGATAGTCAAGAGGTGCTCATCAGGGAAATGTTCTGTAATAGGTCCGGACGGGTCGATTATTTCAAAAGGAAGGCGAGACAAGTGATCAGCTACCATATTCTGCTTTCCCGCCTTGTCGCAAATCTCGAGGTCAAATTCTTGCAACAGCAAGATCCATCGGATTAATCGAAGTTTCGCGTCCTTCTTTGCAAGGAGATGCCTCACAGTTGTGTGATCCGAGTATATGATAACACGGGAACCCAGAAGGTATGATCTGAATTTTTCCAAGGCAAATACTACGGCCAGCAACTCTTTCTCAGTAACCGTATAGTTACGCTGAGCCTCATCCAGTGTTTTGCTGGCGTAGTAAATAACCACAGGTTTCCCATCAATTTTCTGCCCCAAAACCGCTCCTACATCAAAGTCAGATGCATCGCACATGATCTCAAAGGGTTGAGACCAATCAGGGGACTGTAGGATCGGGGCTTGGGTGACTCGGTCACGTAGGATCTCAAATGCTTGAGTGCATTCCTTGGAAACTTTGAAAGGCACATCCTTGGAGAGAAGATTGGTCAGGGGGGGCGTGATTTTGGAGAAATCAGGGATAAATCGACGGTAAAAACCGACGTGCCCCAAAAAAGATCGGATGTCCTTAATCGAGCTAGGCATAGGGAGCTTGGAAATCAGGTTAACCTTAGCTCGATCTACTTGGATGCCTTTCTCCGAGATTAAATGTCCCAAGACAATTCCCTCAGGCACCATGAAATGGCTCTTTTCCCAGGAAAGAACCAAATTCACCTCAATGCACCGCCTGAGTATTTGGACCAAGTGTTGGAGGTAATCGTCAAATGATTGTCCAAAAACTGAAAAGTCATCCATGAAGACTTCCAGATAATCACCTACCATATCTGAGAATATGGCAAGCATGCACCGTTGAAAAGTTGCGGGTGCATTGCAGAGACCGAATAGCATCCTTCGAAACGCGTACGTCCCGAAGGGGCAGGTGAACGTGGTCTTTTCTTGGTCCTCTGGATGGATTGCCACCTGATTGTAACCGGAGTACCCGTCAAGAAAGCAGAAGAACCTATTTCCCACTAGTTTTTCGAGGATCTGATCAATGAACGGTAGTGGGAAATGATCCTTCTTCGTGGAGGAATTGAGTCTTCTGTAATCAATGCAGACTCTCCACGAGTTAGCTATTCGGGTTGGAATGACTTCTCCGGTTCCAGTCGTGATGATGATAAGTCCTGCCTTTCTAGGCACCACTTGTATTGGACTCACCCAACGACTGTCGGAGATCGGGTAGATGATCCCTGCATCTAACCACTTTATGATCTCCTTTTTCACGACCTCTTGTAGATTAGGGTTTAGGCGTCTTTGCATTTCTCTTAAAAGTCATGCGCCTTCTTCTGTGTAGATTCGATGTGTGTAGTATGAAGGGCTTATACCAGTCAAATCATCGAGAGTCCATCCAATGGCTCTACGATGTTGCTAGAGAACAGAAATCAAACGGAGTTCCTGGTCAGGTGTGAGTCGAGAATTGATAATCACAGGAAACGTCTGATTTGAATCCAAAAAGACGTACTTCAGATGTTCGGGAAGGGGCTTGAGTTCCATGAAAGGATTTTCAGCAACAGCGGGCGGTTCGGGGTTTGTATCCGGAGTAATGGTAGGAGTCATAGGTGTGTCTAGATCTTGTTCGCACTCCTCTGCTAGCGGGTTTTGATTCTCCAGTGGTTGATCAGGGGTAATCAGGTTGTCCTCTATATGCAATTCATCAACCACGGCTCTGACATCACATATTTCCTGTATAACCCCGCAATTAATCCCTTATTGGGCCTTGAAAATGTCAGTCTTCATGTTTTGATTCCCAAATTTTAATTCTATCTGGCCCTCTTCGCAATTTATGTTGGCCCTAGCAGTGGCCAAGAAGGGTCTCCCTAATATGATTGGTGTGTCCCTTGGGTTCTTAGGTGCATCCATGTCTAATACTATGAAGTCCACTGGAAAATAAAAATCTCGTACCCTAACAATGACATCCTCGAGTATTCCTTTGGGTGACTTAATGGATCGATCGGCTAACTGCAATGTCACCTCAGTGGGTTTAAGTTCAGATTCTTCAAGGTGGTCAAGGAGGGATGTAGGTATTAAATTTATGGAGGCACCTAGGTCTAGTAGGGCTCTATCAAATTGGGTTTCACCAATTTTATAAGAAATCAAGGGAGTTCCTAGGTCTTTAGCCTTGGGTGGGAGTTTGCTCAAGATGACAGAGCTGGCTTGCTCTGACACTACGATTGGATTCCCATCCTTGGTTCGCGGCTTACGTTTAGGTGTACATATGTCTTTCAAGAATCTTGCGTAAGCCGGTATGTGGCGAATTGCATCCATCAACGGGATGTTTATCTGGACCTGTTCAAAGAGCTTGACCAGATCCTCCTCAGGAGCCATGGGTTTGGTTATTCTTTTTCCTTTGGTCAAGGCCTCAGGAAATGGGATCCTAGTTGGTTCCTCTAGGATAGGTCCAGGTTCTTGATCTGGGACAGTAGTATCTTGGATAACTATCCTAGGGTCTTGTCTATTATCAAGCTTGGAGTGGTTCGAATAATGTGGGTCTTGGGTTGTTCTACCACTACATGTTGTTACAGAGTTCAATCCGGCCTAATTTTGGTTTGGGTTAGGTAGGAGGGGTGGCTGCTGCTGAAATCCCGCATACGATGTTGAAGCTTCCATCCCTTCTGGCGATGGAGCAGTAGGGGCCTGATAAATCACATGTGTTTGGCCTGCATTTGGATTCATAACGCGCTTCTGGGTTAGCACGTTATTTGGGTTGGGTAGAGGTTGCGAGGGAAGGGTACCAGGTTGGCGGGAATTTGCCATCTGGGCCAGTTGGTTGCGAACCTCTGTGATCTCGTCCTTGTGCTATTTTTGCATTGCCGCATTCGTCTTTTGAATGTCAGCCAGTGCTTGAAGGATAAGAGTCATTTGATCCTGGTTTTGCCCGGATTGGTAGGTGGGATTGGGCCGAGGCTGAGGCGGCTGAAATGGACAAGAGGCTTGTGGACGGGGTTGATATGGTGGTCTTTGAGAATTTCCCACCCACTGAAAGTTAGGATGATTTCACCATCCAGGGTTGTAGGTATTGGAGAATGGGTCATTCTGGATGACGTTGAGGTCCTCGCAGTTCTGAGGAACCTCGGGAAAGTCAGAATACGAGGGTTCAGAGTTCCCCCAACTGGAGTTGAATGGATCGGAGGTCACTCTGGTCCGAGAGGTAGACGGGGGTGGATATGGGTCCATCCCCTTGGCAGATTGGTGATAGATGTTTTGCACAGTTTCCCTTGCCAGAGAAGGTCGTGCAAAAGAGTTTTGTGCAGAGGTGGCTTGCTGCAAATGTCAAGTTAGCTCGTCCACCTTCTTTTCTATGATAGAAACCTTGCCCAACCAACTGGCCATTAGTTCCAAGTCGACGGAAGTGGACAGGTCCTGCATCTCATGTGTCCCTCTTAGATTCGTCGATGCGCGGGCATTCATCCTGTTGAATAAGCCCATGGAGTCATTATTTATGGAGTTCTCGCACATGTTTTCGAGAATCTCCCACACCGTGTCCTCGTGTTGACCCATGATGTTTCCTCCGCACGTTGCATTGACGAATAAGCGAATATCTTCACGGAGTCCCTGGTAAAAATACTGGACTTGTTCCCACTTAGGAACTCCGTGATGGGGGCACTTTCGCATGAGATCTAAGAATCGATCCCAAGCTTCGTGAAGAGGTTCTCCCGGTTGTTGAGTGAAATGAGTGATTTGGTGGCGCAAGGCATTTGTCCGGCCAATGGGGAAGAATTTTTTCAAAAATTCGGACTGCAATTCCTCCCATGTGTTGATCGGACGGGTCTGAGTCTGATACCAGTGTGCGGCCTTGTCCATGAGGGAGAACGAAAACATTTTCATGAGTAGGATATCCCAATTTTGTACATCTAACCCCAAGGTCTGGGTCAGATGCTTGAGTTGTTTGATGTGTTGGAATGGATCCTCAGAGTTAAACCCATGGAACTTCGGTATGGCATGAATCATATTGGGCTTCAGTTCAGAATCAGGTCCTCCAATTGGGATTCGTACTCGGGGTTCAATTGCCACTGCAGCGGGATTATAGTGATCTCGCATCATAGGTCGCTGCGGTGGGTTTACAAAGTTCTGAAAGAGAATGTTAAGGCATTGAAGTTGGTGTTCAAGGTTATTCTCCTCTTCAATGGGTTGTGCCATGATGGACGAAGAAGGAGAACCGGGGTCTGAATCAGATGAAAGATTTATATAGTGGGGTTGCTGCACAAACAAGGGCGTCGAGGCTTGGCCTCGACGAGAGTGGATTTCTAAAGGAGGTCTTAAGGGTGGCCTTAAGGACCTCCTACCGAACATGCACCAAAGGATGTGATGAGATTTAGAAGGTGCTGGACCCAATCAAGACACCCAAAAATTGTTGGGTGACTATAGAGGTTCGGGGCAGATGGACCCCTCGATCAGAAGATCGTCCACCTGAGAAATACCTGGGCAGCCAGAGAGGGAGAGTCTCGCAAAGACCCCTACATGGTAGAGCGTCCCCACGAGTTACAGGGTTTCCCCCACCCGACCTCTCTTGTCACTGCGGTTCCAGGTAGACCAGAATGGGGACCTTGACCTCTTAAGTCTACCTTTTTTTTTTTACTTTAAGATCAAGGTGCTTAATGTTCCACTTGAACTTTTAGGTATTTTTAGTGAAAAAGTGACCTAATTTTAAGGTTGGTTGACCCAAGGGATCAACTTCACCTTTTGTTCCTTTGAGAGTTTTTAGGTCCTTTTCTTTTATGGTTCAAATGGATTAACGGCCTGATTTGCTTAGGGTTCCTCTTGTATAGATCTTTTCAAATACGGTTTAGGCACACCTCTTTTTGGAAAATTTGTTTCTTTGTTTCAGAGAAGATGTGTCTCTAAAAACCCTAGCTTTACACTCCCTAACTTGGCTCTAGTGGGTCCAATTTAGTTGCCTCAGAAACTAACACCTAGGGCTCAATAAAGAAAGTTTTAGCCCTAGTTGCCTTAGTTGGATGAACAGACAAAAATGTGCTGAAATGAAAATCAGGCAACTTGATGAGTTACTAAATATGAAACAAGTAGCCCTAAGTTGATTTTTTCTTTTTTTTTCCTTTTAGATTTTGAAAGGGTTAAGATGGAGGGCTTATGGAAATTACTTGCTCCTTGGAGAGTCTGTTGTGCAGTTATTGTTCTTTCCTTTTTGTTTTGCTTTCCTTGCTTGAACACAACAAAAGAGAGAAGTTAGGTCAAATATTGGATGGAAAAGTTGTAATCAAAAGCTTTAAAAGTGTCCATTGCTCCCTGGCAACGGCGCCAAAATGTTCGTACGCTTTTGTGCGAGTTTTAAAGAGAATATTACGTTGTAGTATAACCGACAAAATGTTCAAACAAATATAGAGAATTTTATTACTCGAAAAACTGGAGTCTCCGAGGTCGAACACAGGGAGCAAGCTCAGTACTTTCAAAACCAAAGAATACAACTTGTAAATGAAAATAATTGATTTGACGAGAGAGAGTTATAAAAAGAATTTGTAAAAGAAAATAGAATTGGACGTCTGATTTCTATATCAGACGTCTTAAATGTAATCTCCTTTCTTCTCTTCTTCGTTGGCTCTTCTTCTTCTTTGCACTTCTTTCTCTTCCTATTTCTTCAGTTCTTCTTTGTGCTTTCCTTCGAAGTTTTCTTCTTCCTTGGTCTTCTTCCTTGTCTTTGCTTCTGTAGGAAAGCTTCTCCTTCTTTCTCTGCTACACAGCCTCTTCTTCTTTCTTCTCTTCCCTTGCTGCAGCGGCTAAGTGTTCGCTTCTTCCTCTGCTCCTTCTTTCCTGCGCAAACCACAGCCAATGCAAAACCTACCCCCATCCCTCTACCTAAACGTCTCTCTCTTTCTCTGCAAATCGCTCAAGGACGCTCTCCCAGAGCCATGTGGGTAGTCGGGTCGGATTCGTACCCGGGACCAGGCTCACCTACAGGTGGGTGATGCGCGAGGAGTGCGTAGGTTTGGGTCGGGTTGGATCCCGCCAGATCCGCGAGGTGAAACCGTGAACGAGGCAGGAGTGGGTCAGGTGAGGGACCTCACCCCTGTGCTTTCGGAGGTGGTAAGAATAAAACACAAAAACAATTTAAACCATACATGCGCGTTGCGTTTCCACGATGTGGGACTATCTGATCTGTCCCAATTCCACGCGCGCCCGCAAAGCTCTCTCCGTGCTATGGCCAAGGCTGGGAGCTTCGCAGCGCGACTTGTTAGCCATGATAGCTTCGCAACACCCGCGCGAGCCTACTGCGCCTGGGGCCTGGGAGATCTGACACCTGGAGCTGCTGCGAAGTTGCTTGCTTCTTCAACCGTCAATGGCGGCAGGAGCTGCAACCTGTCATACACAAGCACGGCCTATTGGCCCAATCAGACTAGCTGGGCACCTTCGCCGTGGCACGGCGAAGCTGATGCGTGGTGCTACAAGCCGCAGGATGGCCTAGGGGTGCTTGCCTAGGTCAACCTGTGGCCGGAAGTGTGGGGTTGTTCGGGGGACTGTGGTGGAGGTGTAGAAGGATGATGGATGGGCGGAAGTTGCTCCTGGTGGTGAGGCGGAGCTTACGAGAGGGTTGGCGAGCCGTGTGGAGGGGCGGAGTGGTGGGAGCGACTCGCCGGAGGTCAGTCGGTGATGTGGAAGATGAAGGTGATCGGCGTCGGTCGAGGGTCGATTAGATGAGATAACAGGGGGAAAAGAGAGAGGGGACTACGGGGAATAGTTCTAACCTAATTGTAGGAACGAAGGAGGACGGAGGGCTGACAGTTGTACCTGCTGTCGCCGGAGAAGACGCTGCCCAGTGGGGGAGAACGGCGGTGACGACGGGGCTGAGGCGGCGTGCGCGGGTACTGCGCGACGCGGAGGAGAGTCAGGAAGATAACTCTGCCACTGGTTTTGTGGCAAAGCGAAGAAGGAAGGAAGGGGGGGCTCGCCGGAGCTTGCTGGGAACTTTGGCCGGACAAGAGGAGATGAATTGGAGGTGGAAACTCGGCCGAATCATGCTAAAGATCTGCGGCCAGGCTTAGAGGTTCTTTTATAGGCACTGGGCCGTGCGGAGAGGCGGAATGAGCACGCCTATTGCCTCTGATGGATCACCAGAGTAGGAAATAGGTTAAGATACCCAAATCCCTCGTGCGTTTGCACGAGAGATTGGGTTCACACCAGATATTGTAATTGGCTTTAGAAGGAAGGGAATTCCTCAGGGAAACTCCCTTCTATTTCTGGGAGGGAATCTCTAAGGGATTGGGGAGGAATCCCTCTCTAAACCTCGCCGGAGATCGGTTCTTCCCTAACAATGGCGGCAGGACCTGATTGCAAAGGTGGCGAGGAACTTAGGGGGCTTTCTGCAAAGATATTCAAAAGATAGGGACCAAATTGTGATTTGGGTGTACTAAATTGCAAAGTAGGTCAAGATGACCTCCCCTTGGATCCAAATTTTGGTATAAACCTAATTTGGACCTAAGGAATCCAATGGTGAAGTTGGATATTAGGCTTGACCTCGTCTGACTAGACATTTCACGTAAAAACCCAAATTAGGTCAATTAATGTGCTAGGACCCTAATCTAGGTCAACCTCGGTTCCAAAGGCCAAATTGAGTGTTCTAAACCCTATAGGATATTTTTCCATAATTTTTAGAGTGTTTAATTGATTTTTATCCTAACCGTAACCTTGTTAATTTAAGTGGGTCTGCTTTAGGGTTACCAAATGTCATTTAATTCCTAGATTGCACATAAACTCATTTCTGATTGACTCACCCACTTTTTATCTCATTTAGACCATTTGACCTATGTTTTGCCTCTGAGAAATCCCGTTTATGTACTGCAATGGTAAAATTGTAGTTTTAACCTTTAATTCATGTTTTCTTCTCAGAGCACTTATTCCTTCATTTAGGCCTTCATCTAGGTTATGTAGGAGCTTTTATCTTCTTTATTGGGTCAAAATGAGATAGTTATGGCTCATGATGAGGCTCTCATCAAGGTTCCCTGGCTTTCGAGATTTCGAGATAATCCCGCCCATGGCAACCCCCAGAACCCTGGCTTTCGAGATTTCGAGATAATCCCGCCCATGGCATTCTATGGCCGTTCTGTGGCCGAATTCAGACCCTGGCGATCGACATTTCGGGATAATGCCGCCCATGATATCTGAACCAGCAGAGTGCTTACATGCCCCCAATAGGATATTTAAATATCCTAAGAGACAAGCACCGAGGAGACGATGTGTTGTTACGCATCTTCGAGGGGAATTTCCCACCTCTCCACGCCGAGAACTCGTCCAAATCAACTTGTGTTGATTGGCCGCTCCTAATCTGGGTGACTTTTTCAGAACATTAAACGCTTTTTGCGTGATTTAGATGTTTATGCGCACTGAACCAGACTGTGTGTGAATTTGGGATGCTTAGGTTATCGAATCCCGCAAACCGGAGATCAGTTAACGAGGCTGAATATTTCCTAAGTCTTAGACCTAATAGTTAAGCTTCGCATTTTCCCCAACCTCTTGAGGATTATCCAGATTTTAACGGATACGTGAATTTTTAAGCTAACAAATCTAGCCCAAGAGGTCTAAGATCAGCGTTCCCACTAATCTCTTGTTATATCTCCGTAGCACTTTTCTTTTCTTTTTCTTGATTCGGTCTAGAACTTCAGTTAACCCCTTAATCTTTTGCTAATGACTATTTCTTTTCATTTTGTGCTCCTTTTTGTCATTTTTCTTTATTTTCCTCCTCTCATTTGTATGACCCTGCATTGTTCCTCCCCTCTATCAAGTCTCTCTCTCTCTTTTTTTTTTTTCATTGAAACCCTTTCTTGATATGAATTTTCCTAACATTTTGCACTTTCATACCCCCCATGCCTAAGATTTGCAATGTCCCCATTGTAAATTAGGTGGGTTCGATTTCAGCTTAGTTCATGCATTAGGACAGGTGTGTGGTGAGTGAATGGGTCGAAGTGACTTGTTGCGAATGATTTCTAGTCTCGGGTAGGGATACCTGAGGTAAAGTCAGCTGTTCTAATGGATGAACCCTAAAGTGCAATATGAATTCCGCATAAAGATGTCAGAAAAGGTTTCAGGTTTTTCAAAGAATGACGGGTTGCCTCTCGTATAGCGCAGAGTTTTACGCCATCGGCTGGGCGCAATAAGTTCAAGAGGAATGGAGGGTAAAGGATGACTCAGCTAAATCTATATCGGTCATGTCAATGAACGGCTTGAGTCTCTGACCGTTCACAACAAAGGGTTCAGAATCGTGGCTGAGTGGGCTGATTTCAATGGCTGCATTTCCGAAGATTTGTCGGACTAGGTAGGGTCTGACCCATTTGGATCTTAGCTTCCCTGGGAATAATTTGAGTCGAGCATAAAAGAATAAAACTTTTTGACCAGGATGAAAGATCTTTCTAGAAATGTGTTTGTCGTGAAAAGCTTTAACCCGTTCTTTATAAATTCGCGAGTTCTCATATGCATCGTGGCGTAATTCATCGATCTCGCTCATTTGAAGTCTTCTGTGGGTTCCAGCCTTAGAAAGATCTAGATTACAAGTCCGTACTGCCCAATAGGCTTTATGCTCCAACTCGACGGGGAGGTGACATGCCTTCCCGTACACTAGTCTGAAGGGAGACATTCCTAATTGGGTCTTGTGGGTGGTCCTATAGGCCCACAATGCTTTCGGAAGCCGAGAAGACCAATCTTTTCTATCAGGTTGAACAGTAACCTGAAGGATCTTCTTGATCTCTCGGTTAGATAGCTCAGCAAGACCATTAGTTTGGGGGTGGTAAGGAGTAGAGATTCGGTGTGACACCCCGTATTTGGTCATCAGTGACCTGAACTGAGCGTTTGTAAAATGGGTCCCTCCGTCGAAAATTATAGCACGTGGAATCCCGAACCTTGAGAAAATGTTTTGATAAGGGAATTTTATAACGACTTTATGATTGTTGGTTCGGGTCGGAATGGCTTCTATCCACTTGGAAACATAGTCAACTGCGAGTAAGATGTATTCGAAGCCATCCGAGATCGGGAAGGGTCCCATGAAATCAATCCCCCAAATATCAAAAATTTCGCATACCAAGATCGGCTGTAGAGGCATCATGTCTCGATGGCTCATGTTGCCCAGAGTCTGGCAACGGGAACAGGCCTTACAGTGATCGTACGCATCCTTGAAAATTGTGGGCCAGTAAAAGCCACACTGGAGGACTTTTGATGCGGTTTTATGTCCTGAAAAATGTCCATCGCATGCCTGGTCATGGCAAAATGAGAGTATGTCTTTGATTTCCACTTCCGCGATGCATCGTCGAATTATCTGATCAGCACCAATGCGGAATAGATACGGATCTTCCCAAAGGTAATACTTGGCATCGGAACGCAATTTGTCCTTTTTGGCCTTCGGCCAATCGGGCGGAATCTAATGTGATGCCAAGTAATTAACTATATCAGCGAACCATGGAAGACTTGTACTGATAGTCAGGAGGTGCTCATTAGGAAAATGTTCTGTAATAGGTCCGGAAGGGTTGATTATTTCAGAAGGAAGGCAGGACAAGTGATCAGCTACCACATTCTGCTTTCCCGCCTTGTCGCGAATCTCAAGGTCAAATTCTTGCAACAGCAAGATCCATCGGATTAATCGAGGTTCCGTGTCCTTCTTTGCAAGGAGATGCCTCACAGCTGTGTGATCTGAGTATATGATAACACGGGAACCCAGAAGGTATGATCTGAATTTTTCCAGGGCAAATACTACGGCCAGCAGCTCTTTCTCAGTAACCGTATAGTTACGCTGAGCCTCATCCAGTGTTTTGCTAGCATAGTAAATGACCACAGGTTTCCCGTCAATTTTCTGCCCCAGAATCGCTCCTACAGCGAAGTCAGATGCATCGCACATGATATCAAAGGGTTGAGACCAATCAGGGGACTGTAGGATCGGGGCTTAGGTGACTCGGTCACGTAGGATCTCAAATGCTTGAGTGCATTCCTTGGAAATTTCGAAAGGCACATCCTTAGAGAGAAGATAGGTCAGGGGGCCCGTGATTTTGGAGAAATCAGGGATAAATCGACGGTAAAAATCGACGTGCCCTAAAAAAGATCAGATGTCCTTAATCGAGCTAGGCATAAGGAGCTTGGAAATCAGGTTAACCTTAGCTCGATCCACTTGGATGCCTTTCTCCGAGATTAAATGTCCCAAGACAATTCCCTCAGGCACCATGAAATGGCTCTTTTCCCAGGAAAGAACCAAATTCACCTCAATGCATCGCCTGAGTATTTGGACCAAGTGTTGGAGGCAATCGTCAAATGATTGTCCAAAAACTGAAAAGTCATCCATGAAGACTTCCAGATAATCACCTACCATATCTGAGAATATGGCAAGCATGCACCGCTGAAAAGTTGCCGGTGCATTGCAGAGACCGAATGGCATCCTTCGAAATGCGTACGTGAAGGTTTCCCTACTAGGAGGGGTGATGTAATAAATGCGGAAATAAAACAATATCACAGAATAAACAAACAATTGCACAAGTACACAAGTAATTTTAGGTGGAAACCCAAACCGGGTGAAAACCACCACCTAACCCTCTCGAGTTAGGATTTTCCGATCAACCTAGTTGATCAAATCCACTAACCGAATCACTTTAAAACGAGGGTGATTCAACCTCAGTACAACCACGCTACAAGTACGAGGGTAGCGTTCCTCAACCCCTTCTCTCCACGAGAAGGATTTTGTCTCGCTAAGGAGACGGAAATTCGTAAAGTGAATACCCAACCAAAAGACAAAGATAAAATAAACAACAAGTCCTATAAAGCCAACAAAGTAATTATGAACCTAAGCTTCTATAGGAATTAGGATGCTTCCATTTGAAAGGAGTGCGTCGGCGACGCGGTGCGTGTGCCACACGATGGCGCAACGTCGCTCTCGTAGACAACGGCGGGAGAGCGGGTGCGCAAAGCTTGATGCTCTCAAGAGAATGGAGCTTGAGCTTGGAGAGCAAGAGCTAGCTAAGATACAAGAAAGTGTGAAAGTGTGTAGCCAAGTGTGTCTTGTGTTTCTCTTAGTGTGTATTTGTGTTGCAAAGGTTCCCCTCTATTTATAGAGGCCTTAGGAAGGCTTTGGAAGGCCTAGGAAAGGTTCTATAGCCATTGGGAACAAAGCCCAAGAGAATCAGGCTGAAATCCGGACAATGATTACATTTGACAGGGTAATCAGACGTCTAACTCTTGCATCAGACGTCTGGAACCTCACTTTAAGACATCTGATTCCAAGGTCAGACGTCTGATTTTGGGCGGGTCTCTCCCTGCCTTGAATCAGATCTAAACAGGGTTCTTGTGCAAGTCCATCAGACGACATACAGGACGTCTGGAACTATGTATGGACATCTGGAAACCTACTTTTACTAAGGGAATGGATTTTCCAAACGTTGCAACGGCTAGAAAATCTCTGAGAAGAGATTTTGGGTCAGCCGAGGCAAAACGGTCATTTATCAGACATCTAGAAAGGCCTAAGGACCTCTGATAAGGCTCTAACGGTCATAATCTTGAGTGCCTGCTAAGCTAGCCAACGGTCCACTATATGGACGTCTGGCAAGTCCATCAGGTGTCTCCTAAGACGCCTGGTATAAGGTCTGGGCGTCTGATTTCATTAGACAGAACTAGTTATGTGCAGCCTAACAGATATCAGACGTCTGAAACAACAGTCAGACATCTTAAAATACATTATCAGACGTCTGATTTGGGAATTAGACGTCTGGAAGTGCTGTTTGAGCCCTATATTGATTTTCTAAGTATTCTGCAGAAAACCTAAGTATCCTAGGGTTGTGCCGGTGTTCCTAGGACTACTGTTAGGGTACTTTGAGGCTCTTTAACATAATATTCTAAGGAAAATAAAAAGAGCAAGAAAATAAAGACAAGAGATACAAGAAATGATTAAAAAGAATCTATCATATTCTTCTTATCTTCTATTTTCAATCTGTCGCTCCACGCGAACCTCCTCTGTTCTTCATTAAGCTCCTCCAATCCATCCTGGATGCGAGTTCGAGTTCCGTCTAAACATGTCCACATTTGCAATTGACCTGAAATCTAGGACTCAAATTGCAAATGTTAAATAACACGTGTTTTGTTATCATCAAAACAAATGATCGTGGTGCTCTAGCACCAACAATCTCCCCCTTTTTGATGATGACAAAACCGTAAATAATGCATAAAAATTCTCCTCCTTTTTGACATTATCAAAAAGGTTTGATTGGTTTTAAATTTCCTATAACTCCCCCTTAAGACATGCTCTTCTATGAATTTATTTTAACAAAGTTGATATTCTCCCCCTTTTTGTAACAACAAGATAGCTATTATTTTTCTCCCCCTTACTAAAGGAAATTTAGCTAACTTGCATCTCCCCCTTAAAAATTGATAATTAGCTCATCATTTTTTTTTTTAACTCCCCCTATCTAAATGCTTATGATAATAAGATAGGGTTAAGAATTTTTACCTCACCTACCATGGCCAATAAAATGGCCCGAATGGTGGTGGTGGATGCCACATCGGATAGGGCTCCTGATGAGAACCTCATCATGAGCCATAACTAGCTCATTTTGACCTAATACAAAGGATAAAAGCTCCTACATATCTTAAGGAAAGGCTTAACTCAGAGAATTCTGAGTTTGAGAAGAAAACAAGTCATAAGGGGTAAAAATGTAATTTTACCAGTATAATCTGCATACAGGGTAATTCAGGGCCCAAACATAGGTCAAAGCAGCTTAATAAGAATAAAAGTGGGATGAGATGATCTAGCAAGGGCTACAGCACTTCCAAGAAACTAAATGATAATCTATAACCCTAAAACAACCCACTTCAATTCACGAGGTTCGAGGCAAAGTAAAAATAGAATAAACCCTCTAAAATTCATAGAAAAATAATCTCTATGGTTTAGAACCTTCAATTTGGCCTTCAGAACCCATTTTGACCTACATTGAGAACCATGACCAATTAATAACTTAATTTGGGTTTTTGCATAAATTGACCGGTCAAACAAGGTTTAATATAGAAATGAAATTCACCATCAGATTCCTTAGGTCCTAATTAATCATGTATAAAAACTTGAGCCTAAGAAGAAACCTCCTTGACTGACTTTACACTTTGGTCCTCATATATTTACTTTTTGGCCCTCAACTTTTGAACCATCGCATTTTGGCCCCTAACTCTCCTTCGTTCTTCGCATTCAGGTCCCCCCTGCAAAACCTGCCAGCACCATGCTTCGGCGACCTTGCGCGGAGCATGGCGCCGCGCAGGGTGAGGGGGAAAGCCTGGCAAGTAAACCGGGGGTGCCCTGCGTCGTCAGCCGTCGCAGGGACACCCCCTGGTCGCTGTAGCCCACCATACCGGCCGTGCGAACGCACGGACGGTATGGGTTTTCGTCTCCGGCCATCCTCCGGCGAGGGAGACACGTCGTCTCCCTCCGCCTTCCTCCCTGTTTTGATCCCTATAAATACCCCACGTTGCTCCACCGACCGGGGCAGCTCGGATCTGACGGAGAAAACCCCCAACTTTCCTCTCTTCTCTCTCCGGCAGACGCTCACCAGCTCCGGCGGTTCCTCCCCCTCCTCCTCTTCGCTCTGCCGCAATACCAGCAGCAGAGACTTCCTCCCCTGCTCTTCCCGCGCCACGCCGCACCCAGCTGGCGCCTCTCCGGCTCTCTGCTCGCCGCCGCCCCTTTCCCTGAGCATCTTCTTCTCCGGCGACAGTCGATACGACTGTCGCCCTGCTGCTCCCCCTTCGTCCCTGCAAGTAAGCTAGAACTACTTCCCTTCTTCTCCTCTTTCTTTCCCCGCTTTCAATTTGTTCAATTAAGCCCTCGACCGACCCTGACCACCGTCACCCCCTTCGTCTCCAGCCACCCTCCGGCGAGATGCTCCCATCGCTCCACAGCCTCACACACCTCGCCGACCCTCACCGAACCTCCGCCTCATCACACTGAGCACCCCCCACCCCTCCACTGCCACTCCACACCTCCGTAACGCTCCCCCGAACAAACCCATTCCTCCGGTTGCAGTCCAACCTAGGGCTGCCGCCAGACACCACCTTGCGGCTTGCCGCGCAGCTCCACACCTTCGCCGTGCCACGGTGAAGGTTCCCCAGTGGTTTGATCAGGCCGAGAGGCCATATTCGTGTCCGACAGGTTTTGAGGTTCGACCGCCATTAACGCACATTGAAGCAGCTTCTCCCGCGCTCCAGGCTTGAGGACTCCAGGTCTCCAGCTGCTGCGGATTACGGGGAGTCTTGCGAAGGCAGCTAGCCAGCAACCGACGCAATTCGAAGCCGCAGCTGCAGAAGCTAGGCCGCGGTCTCCCAGCAGGTGCACGCGAGGAGAGGCCTCCGTTTAGTCCCACATCGGTAAGCCTCACAACCTCTTCACCGTTTAAATTGATTTTGTGCATTAGCCTTACTGCCTCAGCACACGGGGTGAGGTCCCCTTCACCCGCCCGGTTACCCGGTCTCGTCCGCGCTCACGCCCCGCGGATCTGACCCGACCCGACTTAAGACTGACCTGCACTCCTCGCCCACCACACACGCCGGTGGGCCTGGACCCGGACCTGACCCGTACCCGACTACCCGGCAGCTCTGGGAGAGCTTTCCCTAGAGTGGTTTCAGAGAGAGAGAGACGCGGGGGGGGAGGGTAGAGTAGGTTTTGTCCTCTGAAAGAAGAAGGAAGCTGAGGGAGACACTGTAGCAACAGGCAGTTTAAGTCATCTGATTTGGAAATCAGACGACGTCCTGAAGGGAAAAGAAGAAAGAAGGAGGGGCGACGTCCTGACTGGAAAAAGAAAAGAAGAAAGAAGAAGATCTGAAGAAAAAGGAAGAGCAGGAACAGCTGGAAGAAGAAGAAGATCACCTCTGCAGACAAAGAAGAAGAAGAGCATCACCACTGAAGAAGAAGAAGATCACCTCTGCAGACAAAGAAGAAGAAGAAGAGCATCACCACTGAAGAAGAAGAAGATCACCTCTGCAGACAAAGAAGAAGAAGAAGAGCATCACCACTGCAGAAGAAGAAGATCACCTCTGCAGACAAAGAAGAAAAAGATCTGAGACGAGGAGAAACAAAGAGAAAACAACAAATCCTTTCTCTCTCTTTCTTTATTTTTGTAAAAGAAACATGTATATCTCTAGAATACAACTTGCTCCCTGAGTTCGACCTCGGGAACTTTTTTCCGAGTAAAAAATTTTTTTATATTTGAAATGATGGCAACAACTGGCTATACTACGACGCTATAACAATAAAACCCTGCTGTCGACGCCATCATTTTTTGGCGCCGTTACCGGGGAGCAACGGCTATTCTAGAGGTAAACATTCCTGTTTTTTTTAATTTCTGATAATCTCCTCTCTTTTGTGCAGAAAACTACAGGAAATCAAGAAGACAAGCAACCGCACAACAACCACTCCGAGGACAGGTAAATTTTTTTCTCTCGCTATTAACCGTTAAACTCTAAAGAGGAAAAAAAGAAAAGAACAAGCAATATAGGGTTAACCTGTCTTCCATACTTAGTAACCATAAAAGTTGCATGTTTTCAACTCATTATTCCTGCACACTATTAAGGGTATTTAAGGGCTAACACATTCTTGCTTGAGCCCTAATTACCCAACAGAGAACTAACTGGACCAAGTAGAGCCAACATAAGATTCAACATTAGGGTTTTAGAGACACACTACTTAAATCAAGAATGGAGAAAATCCAAAAGAAGTGTGCCTAAACCATTGATTGAAAATACCTATTCAAAAGAAAACCTAAAACAATTGGCTCTCTAAACACCTGAACCCTAAAAGACAAGACCTAAAAGCTCTCAAAGAAAACAAGAGGTAAAGTTGACCCCTTGGGTCAACCAACCTTAAATTAGGTCACTCTTTGCACTTAAAAGACTAAAGTTCAAGTGAAACCTTAAGCACCCTGATCTTAAAATTGGTAGACTTAAGAGGTCAAGATCCCCATTCTGGTCTACCTGGAACCGCAGTGACAAGAGAGGTCGGGTGGGGGAAACCCTGTAACCCGTGGGGACGCTCTACCGTGTAGGGGTCTTCGCGGGACTCTCCCTCTCTGGCTGCCCAGGTAATTCTCAGGTGGACGATCTTTCTGATCAAGGGGTCCATCTGCCCCGCACCTCTATAGTCACCCAACACATTTTTAGGTGCCTTGATTGGGTCCAGCACCTTCTAAACTTACCTCTTCCAACAATGCATGTACGGAAGGAGGTCTCTAAGACCACCCTTAAGACCTCCTTTAGAAATTCGCTCTCATCAAGGCCAAGCCTCGACGCCCGTGTTTGTGCAGAAACACCCTCACATTATTCTTTCTTCTTTGTTTTTCTTCTTTCAGTTCTTCCCTTGTTCTTTTGTGTTCTCCTCTGCCTCGCCTTCTTCTGTTGTTCTTCAGACCTCCTTCCGAACCAAGTTCTTCTTCTTCCCCCATCATGGCTCAACCAGTTGAGGAAGAAAATAATCTGGAACACCAGCTCCAGCGACTCAATGACCTCTTCCAAAACTTCGTGCACCCACCACAGCATCCTATGATGTGGGACCACTACAATCCTGCTGCGGTGGCCATTGAGCCTCGAGTCAGAATCCCGACTGGAGGACCTGATTCCGAATTAAAGCCCAACATGATTCATGCTATACCTAAATTCCATGGGCTTAATTCTGAAGATCCCTTCCAGCACATCAAACAGCTAAAGCATCTGGCCCACACTTTTGGATCAGATGCGCAAAATCGGGATATTCTTCTCATGAAGATGTTCTCCTTTTCTCTTATGGACAAGGCCGCCCATTGGTATCAAACTCAGACCCGGCCGATCAACACTTGGGAAGAACTTCAATCCGAGTTTTTGAAAAAGTTTTTTCCCGTTGGTCGGACCAACGCCTTGCGCCATCAGATTACACACTTCACTCAACAATCAGGAGAACCTCTTCATGAGGCATGGGATCGTTTTCAGGATCTCATGAGGAAGTGCCCCCATCACGGAGTTCCTAAATGGGAACAAGTCCAATCTTTTTACCAGGGACTTCGTGAGGACATCCGCCTTTTCGTCAATGCAACTTGCGGAGGAAACATCATGGGTCAACATGAAGACACCGTATGGGAGATTCTCGAAAACATGTGCGAGAACTCCATCAACAATGACTCCATGGGATTATTCGACAGGACGAATACCCGCGCAGCGACGAATCTTAAGGGAGCACATGAGACGCAGGGCCTGTCCGCATCAGTCGACCTGGAATTAATGGCCAGTCGATTGGACAAGGTCTCAATCATTGAAAAGAAGGTGGATGAGCTGACTCAGCACTTGCAGCGAGCCACCTCCGCGCGTAACTCCTTTGCACAACCTCCTTCCACACAGGAGACTGTGCAAAACATCCTCCACCGATCTTCCCCTGGGATGGATCCATATCCATCCCCATCTGATTCTTGGATCGGAGGATCATCCGATCCTTTCTACACCAGCCGGGGGAACTCCATTCCCCCTTTCCCTGATTCTCAGGAGGTTCCTCAGACCTGCGAGGACCTCAACGCCATCCAGAACGACCCATTCTCCAACACTTACAACCCTGGATGGCGAAACCATCCCAATTTTCAGTGGGCGGGAAATTCCCAAACCCAAAGACCACCTTTTCAGTCCCGCCCACAGCCCTCTCGTCACTACCAGCCGCCTCAGCCTCGGCCCAACCCAACTTATCCATCAGGGCCAAATCAGGATCAAATGTCCCTAATCCTTCAGACTCTGGCTGACATTCAAAAAACGAATGCGGCTATTCAAAAACAGCACAAGGACGAGCTTACAGAAGTTAAAACTCAACTGGCCCAGTTGGCAAATTCTCGCCAACCAGGCACACTCCCTTCCCAACCTCTTCCTAACCCAAATAACGTGCCAACCCAGAAGCGCGTTATGAATCCAAATTTAGGCCACGCACAATGGATTTATCAGGCTCCTACTGCTCCATCTCCAGACGAGATGGAAGCCTCAACTTCTTATGCGGGATTTCAGCAGCAGCCACCCCTCCTACCAAACCCAAACCAAAATCAGGCCGGATTAAATTCTGTAACAACACGTAGTGGTAAAACAACTCAAGACCCGCATTATCTAAACCACTCCAAGCCTGATAACCATGACCCTAGGATAGTTATCCAAGGTACCGCTGTTCCAGATCCACAACCTGGACCTATCCTAGAAGAACCAACCAAGATCCCGTTTCCCGAGGCCCTGACCAAGGGAAAGAAGACCACCAAACCCGTGGCCCCTGAGGAGGACCTGGTCAAGCTCTTTGAGCAGGTCCACATAAACATCCCCTTGATGGATGCAATCCGCCACGTACCAGCTTACGCACGATTCCTTAAGAATATATGTACACCCCAGCGTAAGCCGCGAACCAAGGGAGGGAGCCCAATTGTTCTGTCAGAGCAAGCCAGCTCTGTAATCCTTAGTAGACTCCCACCCAAGGCAAAAGATCCTGGGACTCCCCTGATTTCTTGTAAGATAGGTGGTACCCAATTTGATAGAGCATTGTTAGACTTGGGTGCATCCATAAACCTGATACCCACATCCTTACTTGACCATCTAGAAGAATCTGAGCTGAAACCAACCGAGGTGACATTACAATTAGCAGATCGATCTATAAAGTCACCAAAAGGGATTCTCGAGGATGTTATCGTGAGAGTGCGGGATTTCTATTTTCCAGTGGACTTTATAGTCTTAGATATGGATGCACCTGAGAACCCTAGGGATACACCAATCATTCTAGGGAGACCTTTCTTGGCTACTGCTAGAGCCAACATCAGCTGTGAGGAGGGCCAAATAGAGCTTAAGTTTGGAGATCAAACACTAAAAATTGATATATTTAAGGCCCAACAAGAAATTAATTGCGGCGTCATCGAACAAATTTGTGACATGAAGACTTTGGTTGATGAATCACACCTCCAGAATGACTCGATTATGCCTCATCAACCACAGAAGGATCTTGACCCGCAAACAGAGGAGTCGAATCCAGATATGAACAACCCAGTAACTCCCACCCTTGAACCTCACATCTATACTGAACCACCCGCTGCTGCTGAAAACCCCATCCTCGAACTGAAACCCCTTCCTGCTCACTTGAAATACGTCTTTTTGGGTTCTAATCAGACCTTTCCTGTGATTATCAATTCCAACCTCAGTCCTGAACAGGAATCCCGTCTGATTATTGTCCTCCAGCAACATCGCAGAGCCATCGGATGGACTCTCGATGATTTGACTGGAATAAGTCCCTCTTATTGTACTCATCATATCTATTCAGAAGAGGGCACACGACCTTCTCGTGAAATGCAGAGACGCTTAAACCCCAATCTGCAGGAGGTCGTGAAAAAGGAGATCATCAAATGGTTAGATGCCGGAATCATCTACCCGATCTCCGATAGTCGTTGGGTGAGCCCAATTCAGGTCGTGCCCAAGAAGGCAGGACTCACCACTATAACGACTGAGACCGGAGAAATCATTCCTACCCGATTAGCCAACTCGTGGAGAGTCTGTATAGATTACCGTCGACTCAATTCCTCCACGAAGAAGGATCATTTCCCACTACCCTTCATTGATCAAATTCTCGAAAAACTAGCGGGAAATAGGTTCTTCTGCTTTCTTGACGGGTACTCCGGTTATAACCAGGTGGCAATCCATCCTGAGGACCAAGAAAAGACCACGTTCACCTGCCCCTTCGGAACATACGCTTTCCGAAGGATGCCTTTCGGTCTTTGCAATGCACCCGCTACTTTTCAGCGATGCATGCTTGCCATATTCTCAGATATGGTAGGTGATTATCTGGAAGTCTTCATGGATGACTTTTCAGTTTTCGGAGCATCATTCGACGATTACCTCCAACACTTGGTCCAGATACTCAGGCGGTGCATCGATGTGAATTTGGTTCTTTCCTGGGAAAAGAGCCATTTCATGGTGCCTGAGGGAATTGTCCTGGGACACTCAATTTCGGAGAAAGGTATCCAAGTGGATCGAGCTAAGGTTAATCTGATTTCTCACCTTCCTATGCCTAGCTCGATCAGGGACATCCGATCCTTTTTAGGACATGTCGGTTTTTATCGACGATTTATCCCTGATTTTTCAAAAATCGCACGCCCCCTGACCACACTTCTCTCCAAGGATGTTCCCTTCGAAATTTCCAAGGAATGCACTCAAGCATTTGAAATCCTGCGTGACCGAGTCACCCAAGCCCCGATCCTACAGTCCCCTGATTGGTCTCAACCCTTTGAGATCATGTGTGATGCATCCGACTTCGCTGTAGGAGCGGTTTTGGGACAGAAAATTGACAAGAAACCTGTGGTCATTTACTACGCCAGCAAAACACTCGATGAGGCTCAGCGTAACTATACGGTTACTGAGAAAGAGCTGCTAGCTGTAGTATTTGCCCTAGAAAAGTTCAGATCGTACCTTCTGGGTTCCCGTGTCATCATATACTCGGATCACACAGCTGTAAGGCATCTCCTTGCAAAGAAGGACGCGAAACCTCGATTAATCCGATGGATCTTGCTGTTGCAAGAATTTGACCTTGAGATTCGCGACAAAGCGGGAAAGCAAAACGTGGTAGCTGATCACTTGTCCCGTCTTCCTTCTGAAATAATTGACCCTTCCGGACCCATCACTGAGCATTTTCCCGATGAGCACCTGCTGACTATTGGTACTAGCCTTCCATGGTTTGCTAATATAGTAAATTACTTGGCATCTCATCAGATCCCGTCTGATTGGCCGAAGGCCAAGAAAGACAAATTACGCTCCGATGCCAAGTATTACATTTGGGAAGACCCGTACCTCTTCCGCATAGGTGCCGATCAGATCATCCGGAGATGTGTCCCGGAAGGGGAATTCAACAATATCCTCTCTTTCTGCCATGACCAGGCATGCGGTGGCCATTTTGCCGGGCATAAAACCGCATCAAAAGTCCTCCAGTGCGGCTTTTACTGGCCCACACTGTTCAAAGACGCATACAGTCACTGCAAGGCATGCAGTCGTTGCCAGACTTTGGGCAACATGAGCCATCGCGACATGATGCCTATGCAACCGATTCTAGTATGCGAAATCTTTGATGTTTGGGGGATTGATTTTATGGGCCCCTTTCCTGTTTCGGATGGTTTCGAATACATTCTGTTGGCTGTGGACTACGTGTCCAAATGGATCGAAGCCATACCGACCCGAACCTGTGATCACAAAATCGTTCTCAAATTCATTCATCAACACATTTTCTCAAGGTTCGGGATTCCTCGTGCAATAATCTCTGATGGGGGGACCCATTTCACAAATGCTCAGTTTGGGTCACTGATGACCAAATACGGGGTGTCTCACCGAATCTCTACTCCTTACCACCCCCAAACTAATGGTCTAGCTGAGCTGTCTAATCGGGAGATCAAGAAAATCCTGCAAGTCACTGTTCGACCTGACAGGAAGGACTGGTCGTCCCGACTTCCAGAAGCATTGTGGGCCTATAGGACCGCCCACAAGACCCAATTGGGCATGTCTCCCTTTAGACTGGTGTACGGAAAGGCATGCCACCTTCCCGTAGAACTAGAGCATAAAGCCTATTGGGCAGTACGGAACTGTAATCTAGATCTTTCCAAGGCTGGGACCCACAGAAAACTCCAAATCAGCGAGATCGATGAATTACGCCTAGACGCGTACGAGAACTCGCAAATCTACAAGGAGCGGGTTAAAGCCTTCCACGACAAACACATCTCGAGAAAGATCTTTCATCCTGGTCAAAAGGTCCTACTCTTTTATGCCCGACTCAAACTCTTCCCAGGAAAACTGAGATCTAAGTGGGTCGGACCATATTTGGTCCGACAGGTTTTTGGAAATGGAGCAATCGAAATCAGTCCACTCAGCCACGATTCTGAACCTTTCATCGTGAACGGTCAGAGACTCAAGCCGTTCATTGATGTAACTTCTACTGATTTGGCTGAGGCATCTTATATCCTCATTTCCCCTTGAGCTTATTGCACCCAGCCGATGGCGTAAAACTCAGCGCTTAACGGGAGGCAGCCCGTCATTCTCTTTGAAAACCTGAAACTTGTTCTGACACCTTTTAGCACTCGAAGTTCACCCTTGTAGACAGCCGACCCAAACTCAGATGCTTGCATCTGGGATTTGAAATCGTCCGCAAAAATTCAACCCGACCCATCCACTCATCCAAATTTCTGTCTTAAGGAATGAACTAAGACCCCCTAGGTTACAATGAGGACATTACAAATCTTAGGCATGGGGGGGTATGAAAGTGCAAAACTTGTAAGAAAAGGTTTCAAACAAAAAAATTCACATATGCCAAAAACACCATAAAAATTAAAAAATTTTTCGAAAAAGAATAAGAGGAAAAGAGGAGAGGGAAATTTTGTGAAGGAGAAAAGAAACAAAATGAAAAAGGAGCACAAAATTATGAGAAAAAGTGATAGTCATTAGTAAGGAACTAAGGAATTAACCTAAGTTCTAGACCTCATTCAAGAAAAGTGCACAATGAGATTAGTAAAGAATGCAAACCTTAGGCATTCTTGAATAGACTCTTAGTACCCATTAAGATCTGGACACTCCTCAAGAGGTTGAGGAAAATGAAAAGCTGAAGTATTAGGTCTAAGGCTTAGGGAGTATTCGGCCTCGTTAACTAATTTTTGGTTTACGGGACTCAGTAACCTAAGCACCCTAACCTCACACACAGCCTGGTTCAGTAAGCGTAAAAATCAGAATCACGCAGAAGCGTCACAAAATTCTGAAAAGAACACCTAGAATAGGAGCGGCCGATCAACACAAGTTGATTTGGACGAGTTCCCAGCGCGGAGAGGCGGGAAATCCCCTCGAAGATGCGTAACAAAATATCATCTCCTCGGTGCTTGTCTCTTAGGATATTTACATATCCTACTGGGGGCATGTAAGCACTCTGCTGGTTCAGATTCCATGGATGGCATTATCTCGAAGTGTCAATTGCCAGGGTCTGGATTCGGCCACGGAACACCATGGATGGGATTATCTCGAAATCTCAATAGCCAGGGTTCCGGGGGTTGCCATGGGCGGTGCTATCTCGAAGCATCGATCGCCAGGAACCCTTGAGGATTGATGATGGGAGCAAGGAATCTGATACAGACCGTGTTGAAAAGCCAATCCTAGGCTAGAACTAAAAAGAAAAAGAGAGAAAACTCTCCAAACAGAAAAACTTTCTATCTCTCTCTTACAAAACGCACTGCGAACTGAGCCAGGGCTAAAATCATTTCAAGCACGGGTGCTTTAACCACGAAGTCCAATAAACCTTAGGTTAGTTCTTGTGGACCTTAAAAACCTTTGCTAAAGACTGAGGCTAAGGCTAGACAGATTTGGATCTTGATTGGTACTAGAGTACCTTTTAGGCCTATGGTCAGCATTCTAACCTAATCTATGCTCAAATAAAAAAGGCACTTATCTAAAACTATTAAAAACTTCATGGTCTAGAACAAGGGTCGAAACCTTAAGTTTTTGCTAAGGGACTAGCAAAAGCTAGGCATGGGGGTATGATGAGAACCTCATCATGAGCCATAACTAGCTCATTTTGACCTAATACAAAGGATAAAAGCTCCTACATATCTTAAGGAAAGGCTTAACTCAGAGAATTCTGAGTTTGAGAAGAAAACAAGTCATAAGGGGTAAAAATGCAATTTTACCAGTATAATCTGCATACAGGGTAATTCAGGGTCCAAACATAAGTCAAAGCAGCTTAATAAGAATAAAAGTGGGATGAGATGATCTAGCAAGGGCTACAGCACTTCCAAGAAACTAAATGATAATCTGTAACCCTAAAACAACCCACTTCAACTCACGAGGTTCGAGGCAAAGTAAAAATAGAATAAACCCTCTAAAATTCATAGAAAAATAATCTCTAGGGTTTAGAACCTTCAATTTGGCCTTCAGAACCCATTTTGACCTACATTGAGAACCATGCCCAATTAATAACTTAATTTGGGTTTTTGCATAAATTGACCGGTCAAACAAGGTTTAATATAGAAATGAAATTCACCATCAGATTCCTTAGGTCCTAATTAATCATGTATAAAAACTTGAGCCTAAGAAGAAACCTCCTTGACCGACTTTACACTTTGGTCCTCATATATTTACTTTTTGGCCCTCAACTTTTGAACCATCGCATTTTGGCCCCTAACTCTCCTTCGTTCTTCGCATTCAGGTCCCCCCTGCAAAACCTGCCAGCACCATGCTCCGGCGACCTTGCGCGGAGCATGGCGCCGCGCAGGGTGAGGGGGAAAGCCTGGCAAGTAAACCTGGGGTGCCCTGCGTCGTCAGCCGTCGCAGGGACACCCCCCTGGTCGCTGTAGCCCACCATACCGGCCGTGCGAACGCACGGACGGTATGGGTTTTCGTCTCCGGCCATCCTCCGGCGAGGGAGACACGTCGTCTCCCTCCGCCTTCCTCCCTGTTTTGATCCCTATAAATACCCCACGTTGCTCCACCGACCGGGGCAGCTCGGATCTGACGGAGAAAACCCCCAACTTTCCTCTCTTCTCTCTCCGGCAGACGCTCACCAGCTCCGGCGGTTCCTCCCCCTCCTCCTCTTCGCTCTGCCGCAATACCAGCAGCAGAGACTTCCTCCCCTGCTCTTCCCGCGCCACGCCGCACCCAGCTGGCGCCTCTCCGGCTCTCTGCTCGCCGCCGCCCCTTTCCCTGAGCATCTTCTTCTCCGGCGACAGTCGATACGACTGTCGCCCTGCTGCTCCCCCTTCGTCCCTGCAAGTAAGCTAGAACTACTTCCCTTCTTCTCCTCTTTCTTTCCCCGCTTTCAATTTGTTCAATTAAGCCCTCGACCGACCCTGACCACCGTCACCCCCTTCGTCTCCAGCCACCCTCCGGCGAGATGCTCCCATCGCTCCACAGCCTCACACACCTCGCCGACCCTCACCGAACCTCCGCCTCATCACACTGAGCACCCCCCACCCCTCCACTGCCACTCCACACCTCCGTAACGCTCCCCCGAACAAACCCATTCCTCCGGTTGCAGTCCAACCTAGGGCTGCCGCCAGACACCACCTTGCGGCTTGCCGCGCAGCTCCACACCTTCGCCGTGCCACGGTGAAGGTTCCCCAGTGGTTTGATCAGGCCGAGAGGCCATATTCGTGTCCGACAGGTTTTGAGGTTCGACCGCCATTAACGCACATTGAAGCAGCTTCTCCCGCGCTCCAGGCTTGAGGACTCCAGGTCTCCAGCTGCTGCGGATTACGGGGAGTCTTGCGAAGGCAGCTAGCCAGCAACCGACGCAATTCGAAGCCGCAGCTGCAGAAGCTAGGCCGCGGTCTCCCAGCAGGTGCACGCGAGGAGAGGCCTCCGTTTAGTCCCACATCGGTAAGCCTCACAACCTCTTCACCGTTTAAATTGATTTTGTGCATTAGCCTTACTGCCTCAGCACACGGGGTGAGGTCCCCTTCACCCGCCCGGTTACCCGGTCTCGTCCGCGCTCACGCCCCGCGGATCTGACCCGACCCGACTTAAGACTGACCTGCACTCCTCGCCCACCACACACGCCGGTGGGCCTGGACCTGGACCTGACCCGTACCCGACTACCCGGCAGCTCTGGGAGAGCTTTCCCTAGAGTGGTTTCAGAGAGAGAGAGACGCGGGGGGGGAGGGTAGAGTAGGTTTTGTCCTCTGAAAGAAGAAGGAAGCTGAGGGAGACACTGTAGCAACAGGCAGTTTAAGTCATCTGATTTGGAAATCAGACGACGTCCTGAAGGGAAAAGAAGAAAGAAGGAGGGGCGACGTCCTGACTGGAAAAAGAAAAGAAGAAAGAAGAAGATCTGAAGAAAAAGGAAGAGCAGGAACAGCTGGAAGAAGAAGAAGATCACCTCTGCAGACAAAGAAGAAGAAGAAGAGCATCACCACTGAAGAAGAAGAAGATCACCTCTGCAGACAAAGAAGAAGAAGAAGAGCATCACCACTGAAGAAGAAGAAGATCACCTCTGCAGACAAAGAAGAAGAAGAAGAGCATCACCACTGCAGAAGAAGAAGATCACCTCTGCAGACAAAGAAGAAAAAGATCTGAGACGAGGAGAAACAAAGAGAAAACAACAAATCCTTTCTCTCTCTTTCTTTATTTTTGTAAAAGAAACATGTATATCTATGGAATACAACTTGCTCCCTGAGTTCGACCTCGGGAACTTTTTTCCGAGTAAAAAATTTTTTTATATTTGAAATGATGGCAACAACTGGCTATACTACGACACTATAACAATAAAACCCTGCTGTCGACGCCATCAGCTCCCATCCGTAGCTTGGAGGCCCGGGCATCGGCGTCGGTCTCCAGTCTGGTGGTCGACGTGCGGCGGGTCCGTCGTTTGTTCGTCATCTCGTCGGTCTTCTTGTTCTCCGCCTTGGTCTACTCCTTGGTTCTCAAACTCGAGTTGACCAGACTTGAGTTTGTAGGTCCAGTCCTTTATGTTGTAATTATCCCTGAACCCTACAAAATAAGATTCTAATTCTTTCTTCGGTATCCAAGTGGGCTTGGATCCGGATCTGTTAGCGGGTCTCCTTGATGGAGATCCTTTCTCAACCTTAGGGCTATAAAAATTATCTACTTTATTGATTAATTTGTTGGAGTTTTCCCTAAGACATGCAATTTCTTTTTCTATAATACTCATCTTAGTCTTTAAATTAGATATTTCTAACTTTAGACTATCATTTTCCTCAATCAATTTATTATTTTAATTGATGAGGTCTTGATTTTCTAATAATAGGTTATCAATTCTAGGACTAGCTTCTATGTCCTTAAGTTATTTTTCTAACCTATCATTTTCATTTTTAAGAAAACCAAGGTTCTTTTTAATACTTTTGTTTTCTATTTTAAGTGATTTACTAATCTCAAATAGTTCATTAAAAGCTTCTTGTAAATCGAAATTTACCTCGTTGTCGCTGTCGTCGCTTCCGCTTTCGCTGTCGCTGTTGGTTCCTCTGGCCATGAAACCAAAGCAAGCGGTTTCTTCTTCTTTTTCTTCTTCTTCTTCCTCCGAGCTCATCTCTTCATGAGTGTCTTCTACCTTCCTCCATATCTCGTGAGCGGTAGTGCACTCTTGGATTTTCTTGAACTCTTTCGGACTCAACGCGCAATACAGGGCATTTATTGCCTTCGCGTTGAGTGAAAGCTCTCGAATATGCAGCTGCGAGTAGCCTCCCGCGGATTTTTCTGGGATCTCAAATGGCGTCTCGCATCTGGCCCAGATCGTGAAGTCGGTGGCTTGAAGCCAGGTCTTCATCCGCAACTTCCAGTAGGGGTAGTTGCTCCCATCGAAGAACGGCGGACTGGTTGTGGACTGCCCCTCGGAAATCCTGCTTGTGGAACAGCTTCCCTCCATGATCTTCTTGCCGGGTGTTACTCCGAACTCGCAAGAACCTGCTCTAATACCAATTGAAGGTTTCCCTACTAGGAGGGGTGACGTAATAAATGCGGAAATAAAACAATATCACAGAATAAACAAACAATCGCACAAGTACACAAGTAATTTTAGGTGGAAACCCAAACCGGGTGAAAACCACCACCTAACCCTCTCGAGTTAGGATTTTCCAATCAACCTAGTTGATCAAATCCACTAACCGAATCACTTTAAAACGAGGGTGATTCAACCTCAGTACAACCACGCTACAAGTACGAGGGTAGCGTTCCTCAACCCCTTCTCTCCACGAGAAGGATTTTGTCTCGCTAAGGAGACGGGAATTCGCAAAGCGAATACCCAACCAAAAGACAAAGATAAAATAAACAACAAGTCTTATAAAGCCAACAAAGTAATTATGAACCTAAGCTTCTATAGGAATTAGGATGCTTTCCTTTAAAAGGAGTGCGTCGGCGACGCGGTGCATGTGCCACGCGATGGCGCAACGTCGCTCTCGTAGACAACGGCGGGAGAGCGGGTGCGCAAAGCTTGATGCTCTCAAGAGAATGGAGCTTGAGCTTGGAGAGCAAGAGCTAGCTAAGACACAAGAGAGTGTGAAAGTGTGTAGCCAAGTGTGTCTTGTGTTTCTCTTAGTGTGTATTTGTTTTGCAAAGGTTCCCCTCTATTTATAGAGGCCTTAGGAAGGTTTTGGAAGGCTTAGGAAAGGTTCTATAGCCGTTGGGAACAAAGCCCAAGAGAATCAGGCCGAAATCAGGACAATGATTACATTTGACAGGGTAATCCGACGTCTAACTCTTGCATCAGACGTCTGGAACCTCACTTTAAGACGTCTGATTCCAAGGTCAGACGTCTGATTTTGGGCGGGTCTCTCCCTGCCTTGAATCAGATCTAAACAGGGTTCTTGTGCAAGTCCATCATACGACATACAGGACGTCTGGAACTATGTATGGACGTCTGGAAACCTACTTTTACTAAGGGAATGGATTTTCCAAACGTTGCAACGGCTAGAAAATCTCTGAGAAGAGATTTTGGGTCAGCCGAGGCAAAACGGTCATTTATCAGACGTCTGGAAAGGCCTAAGGACGTCTGATAAGGCTCTAACGGTCATAATCTTGAGTGCCTGCTAAGCTAGCCAACGGTCCACTATATGGACGTCTGGCAAGTCCATCAGACATCTCCTAAGAAGCCTGATATAAGGTCTGGATGTCTGATTTCATCAGACAGAACTAGTTATGTCCAGCCTAACAGATATCTGACGTCTTAAAATACATTATCAGAGGTCTGATTTGGGAATTAGACGTCTGGAAGTGCTGTTTGAGCCCTATATTGGTTTTCTAAGTATTCTACAGAAAACCTAAGTATCCTAGGGTTGTGCCGGTGTTCCTAGGACTACTGTTAGGGTACTTTGAGGCTCTTTAACATAATATTCTAAGGAAAATAAAAAGAGCAAGAAAATAAAGACAAGAGATAGAAGAAAGGATTAAAAAGAATCTATCATATTCTTCTTGTCTTCTATCTTCAATCTGTCGCTCCACGCGAACCTCCTCTGTTCTTCATTAAGCTCCTCCAATCCATCCTGGATGCGAGCTCGAGTTCCGTCTAAACACGTCCACATTTGCAATTGACCTGAAATCTAGGACTCAAATTGCAAATGTTAAATAACACGTGTTTTGTTATCATCAAAACAAATGATCGTGGTGCTCTAGCACCAACAGTACATCCCAAAGGGGCATGTGAATGTGGTCTTTTCTTGGTCTTCTGGGTGGATTGCCACCTGATTGTAACCGGAGTACCCATCAAGAAAGCAGAAGAACCTATTTCCCGCTAGTTTTTTGAGGATCTGATCAATACATGGTGGTGGGAAATGATCCTTCTTCGTGGAGGAATTAAGTCTTCTGTAATCAATGCAGACTCTCGACGAGTTAGCTATTCGGGTAGGAATGACTTCTCCGGCTTCAGTCGTGATGATAGTAAGTCCTGCCTTCTTAGGCACTGCTTGTATTGGACTCACCCAACGACTGTCAGAGATCGGGTAGATGATCCCTGCATCTAACCACTTTATGATCTCCTTTTTCACGACCTCCTGTAGGTTAGGGTTTAGGCATCTTTGCATTTCTCCTGAAGGTCGTGCGCCTTCTTCTGTGTAGATTCGATGTGTGCAGTATGAAGGGCTTATACCAGTCAAATCATCGAGAGTCCATCGATGTTGCTGGAGAACAGAAATCAAACGGAGTTCCTGGTCAGGTGTGAGTCGAGAATTGATAATCACAGGAAACGTCTGATTTGAATCCAAAAAGACGTACTTCAGATGTTCGGGAAGGGGCTTGAGTTCCATGACAGGATTTTCAGCAGCAGCGGGTGGTTCGGGGTTTGTATCAGGAGCAATGGTAGGAGTCATAGGTGTGTCTATATCATGTTCGCACTCCTCTGTTAGCGGGTTTTGATTCTCTAGTGGTTGATTAGGGATAATCAAGTTGTCTTCTATATGCAATTCATCAACCACGGCTCCGACATCACATATTTCCTCTATAACCCCATAATTAATCCCTTGTTGGGCCTTAAAAATGTCAATCTTCAGGTTTTGGTTCCCAAATTTTAATTCTATCTGGCCCTCTTCGCAGTTTATGTTGGCCCTAGCAGTGGCCAAAAAGGGTCTCCCTAATATGATTGGTGTGTCCCTTGGGTTCTTAGGTGCATCCATGTCTAGTACTATGAAGTCCACCGGGAAATAGAAATCTTGTACCCTAACAATGACATCCTCGAGTATTCCTTTAGGTGACTTGATGGATCGATCAGCTAACTGCAATGTCACCTCAGTGGGTTTAAGTTCAGATTCTTCAAGGTGGTCAAGGAGGGATGTAGGTATTAAATTTATGGAAGCACCTAGGTCTAGTAGGGCTCTATCAAATTGGGTTTCACCAATTTTACAAGAAATCAAGGGAGTTCCTGGGTCTTTAGCCTTGGGTGGGAGTTTGCTCAAGATGACAGAGCTAGCTTGCTCTGACACTACGATTGGATTCCCATCCTTGGTTCGCGGCTTACGTTTAGGGGTACATATGTCTTTCAAGAATCTTGCATAAGCCGGTATGTGGCGAATTGCATCCATCAATGGGATGTTTATCTGGACCTGTTCAAAGAGCTTGATCAGATCCTCCTCGGGAGCCACGGGTTTAGTTATCCTTTTTCCTTTGGTCAAGGCCTCAGGAAATGGGATCCTACTTGGCTCCTCTAGGATAGATCCAGATTCTTGATCTGGGATAGTGGTATCTTGGATAACTATCCTAGGGTCTTGGCTATTATCAGGCTTGGAGTGGTTCGGATGATGTGGGTCTTGAGTTGTTTTACCACTACGTGTTGTTACAGAGTTCAATCCGGCCTGATTTTGGTTTGGGTTAGGTAGGAGGGGTGGCTGCTGCTGAAATCCCGCATAAGATGTTGAAGCTTCCATCCCATCTGGCGATGGAGCAGTAGGGGCCTGATAAATCACATGTGTTTGGCCTAAATTTGGATTCATAACGCGCTTCTGGGTTAGCACGTTATTTGGGTTGGGCAGAGGTTGCGAGGGAAGGGTACCAGGTTGGTGGGAATTTGCCATCTAGGCCAGTTGGTTGCGAACCTCTGTGATCTCGTCCTTGTGCTGTTTTTGCATTGCCGCATTCGTCTTTTGAATGTCAGCCAGTGCTTGAAGGATAAGAGTCATTTGATCCTGGTTTTGCCCGGATTGGTAGGTGGGATTGGGCCAAGGCTGAGGCGGCTGAAATGGACGAGAGGCTTGTGGACGGGGTTGATATGGTGGTCTTTGAGAATTTCCCGCCCACTGAAAGTTAGGATGATTTCGCCATCCAGGGTTGTAGGTATTGGAGAATGGGTCATTCTGGATGGCGTTGAGGTCCTCGCAGTTCTGAGGAACCTCGGGAAAGTCAGAATACGAGGGTTCAGAGTTCCCCCAACTCGAGTAGAATGGATCGGAGGTCACTCTGGTCTGAGAGGTAGATGGGGGTGGATATGGGTCCATCCCCTTGGCAGATTGGTGATAGATGTTTTGCACAGTTTCCCTTGCCAGAGGAGGTCGTGCAAAAGAGTTTTGTGCAGAGGTGGCTTGCTGCAAATGTCGAGTTAGCTCGTCCACCTTCTTTTCTATGATAGAAACATTGTCCAATCGACTGGCCATTAGTTCCAAGTCGACGGAAGTGGACAGGTCCTGCATCTCATGTGTCCCTCCTAGATTCGTCGATGCGCGGGCATTCGTCCTGTCGAATAAACCCATGGAGTCATTATTTATGGAGTTCTCGCACATGTTTTCAAGAATCTCCCACACTGTGTCCTCATGTTGACCCATGATGTTTCCTCCGCACGTTGCATTGACAAATAAACAAATGTCTTCACGAAGTCCCTGGTAAAAAGACTGGACTTGTCCCCACTTAGGAACTCCATGATGGGGACACTTTCGCATGAGATCTAAGAATAGATCCCATGCTTCCTGAAGAGGTTCTCCCAGTTGCTGAGTGAAATGAGTGATCTGGTGGTGCAAGGCATTCGTCCAGCCAACGAGGAAGAATTTTTTCAAAAATTCAGACTGCAGTTCCTCCCATGTGTTGATTGGACGGGTCTGAGTTTGATACAGTGTGCGGCCTTGTCCATGAGGGAGAACGAAAACATTTTCATGAGTAGGATATCCTGGTTTTGTACATCTGACCCTAAGGTCTGAGCCAGATGCTTGGGTTGTTTAATGTGTTGGAATGGATCCTCAGAGTTAAGCCCATGGAACATTGGTATGGCATGAATCATATTGGGCTTCAGTTCAGAATCAGGTCCTCTAATCGGGATTCGTACTCGAGGTTCGATCGCCACCACAGTGGGATTATAGTGATCTCGCATCATAGGTAGTTGCGGTTGGTTTACAAAGTTCTGAAAGAGATCGTTAAGGCGTTGAAGTTGGTGTTCAAGGTTATTCTCCTCTTCAATGGGTTGTGCCATGATGGAAGAAGAAGGAGAACCAGGGTCTGAATCAGATGAAAGATTTATGTAGTGGGGTTGCTGCACAAACAAGGGCGTCGAGGCTTGGCCTCGACAAGAATGAGTTTCTAAAGGAGGTCTTAAGGGTGGCCTTAAGGACTTCCTACCGAACATGCACCGAAGGATGTGATGAGATTTAGAAGGTGTTGGACTCAATCAAGACACCCAAAAAAATTGTTGGGTGACTATAGAGGTTCGGGGCAAATGGATCCCTTAGTCAGAAAGGTTGTCCACTTGAGAAATACCTGGGCAGCTGTTGAACTTATTTTACGCACCTACGCTAACGTGTTTGGTTTTGGAAAACCCGTCGTTGTAGTTCGAAAGCGAAGGATTCGTGTTCAACAAATAAAATTTATACCGAAATAAGAATTCCGGGTCGAACACAGGGAGGCGAACGTTTGATTTAAAAACTTCGCGTTTCTTTTTATTTTGTCACAAAGAAATTCAATTTAAACTATCTAAGTATCTACAACAAATAAAAGAGAGAGAGAAGGAATACTATACATGGAAATCAAAATGAGATGTAGAATAGACAAGGAATTTATCATAAAAGAGTTCTTTCATTACAACTAGAAAACATAAAACAATTACTCTAGAAAGCATTAAAAGAATGGAGGGAGAAATGTCCTCCTCGACGATCGCTCGGAGGACGAATAGACTACTCTAGAAAGCAGTAAATCTATACTAGAAAGCAGTAAAAAGAATAGGGAGAGAGAAATCCTCCTCGACGGTCGCTTGGAGGACGAGCCGGACGGGACGACGCCTGGACGAAGGAGAACGAGGCGGGACGAAGGAGGACGAAGCAGAAGAACGGGAACGAAGCAGCACGCCGTCGTCGTCGCGGGATCCACTTCCGAAGGGGGACGAAAATTTGGACTTTATCTCGCGAGAAGCATCCCGGGTGTGGGACAAGCTTCTCTTGAGCTTTGGAGAGGTAGAGAGGAGAAGGAAGGGATGAAAATTTCGTATGGAGGGGGTCTCCTTTTATAGTTGCAAGGAGTGGGGGCAAAATGGACATTACATCTTCAAAATAATAAATAAGGGGTCTTTAGTGACGGATAAAACCGTCGCTAAAGCCCCGCCGTCGCCGTCGCCGCCGCGCCCACGCGCGCCCGCTCGGCTGGCCTGCGCGCGTAACGCATACGCACGTCCGCGTCGTCTCAGCCGTCCGATCGCGAGATCGGACGGCTTAGATCGCGTCCGCGCCCGCTGCGTAGCGCGCCCGCCCGCGTGCGATCGAGCGTCCACCAGAGCGTCCAATTGCGCGTCGGCGCTATCGGGCGCGCGTGGCCGTTGGATCTTCATCCGACGCTCGTGCGCGCCCGCTCGCCCGCGCTTTCCACCCGCTCACCGCGGCTCGAACCCGCGACCTCCGCTTCGCCCGCAGCTGCGTCGCCGCTGCGCTACGCGGGCGAAATGGTCGCGCAGACGTTTTTAAACGCGAGAGACCGCAGCCGTTGGATCGAGATCCAACGGCGGAGAGGAGACGGTGCGCGGTCTTCACAGGACTCCTGCGGCCGATTGGGCGGCTGGGATGGCGCCACGTGGCGCCATCTTGGCCGTCCATCTTCTGGAAGTTGTAGATGGTGCCACGGATGTCGGATTGACTCGATTTTTGTGTCGTTCGGCTGCGATCGTCGATCCGAATTCATCCGTGTGGTCGGATTTTCCATCTGAAGTGCGGATTTACACCATCCTGGCCCTTGATCTTCTAGGGTTCCCCGGTCTCTATCTGATGCTACGGATGCCTGATTAGGGCGATCTTGGAGTCGTTGAACTCCAATCGTCGCCCTGATCATATCCATACGGTTGGATCTTTGATCCGAGGCCCCGATAAAATATTTGCCCTATCCAAGCACATAAAAAGAGACAATTAACCTCCATTTTATTCAAACTACTCTAAATGCAAGATGATGCATGTAATGCAATATTTATATCATGAAATGCAATCCTATGCTTAAGAACATGCATAAATAGACATTTTAAGTAGTGTAAATGTGTTTACATCATACCCCCATGCCTATCTTTTGCTAGTCCCTAGCAAAAACTATATGCTATTTATAAAAGAATTAGGTTAGATTATTTGGACCTGAGTTATTTTCAATCATTAAGAAATTGTCTACTTAAGAACTGAACTTTCAAAGACACAACAGTGCCCGGGTATCAGCCAAAATGCAGACCGCCTCAAGCCTCGCCTTATTCAAAGAAAAATTTCTTTTTCTGTTTTTACTCTCTTTTTTTTTTTTTTTTTTTTTTGGATTTTCAAATTTTAGGGTTTAAGAGTGGCTTTCTACGACCATTCAACTCACCCAAGATTTGATGAGAACCCTAAGTTTTAAGCATCTTATTGTGATTGTGATAGACTCGTTGACAGGCAATTAAAACGGACTTCGGATTTCTACGCCTCTAGGTGACCTCAAAAAGAATTCTGCCTAAAGGTGTATCTTTACAACCGGTAGCTTTCTCCCTACTTTTATTTTTTTTAACGGGGTCAACACAAGGGTGAATCCAGTGTATATCTCCCCGGTTTATTCTACTTCTCCGCTTCTTCCTAAGTGTTTTGGGAATTTTTAGTGCATTTTCTGAGCTGGGTTCTGGACAACCGGTCGATGAGCTGTTACCACCGATAACTTGCCAGCCATACTCGTGCGGCGAAGTGTGGCTTATTTCTTTTTGTTCTTTTCTCCTTTTTGATTTTTTTTTTTTTTTTTTTTTTTAAGTAGGTGGCTTCCCTGGTCTAAGATTTACCTAAAGGCAGCAAAAAGAGAAAGGTCCAGCGACTGGGCTCTGGACAACCTACCTATGGGCTGTTACCCACGATAACTTGCCAGCCATATCACCCTAGAAGGTTCATTAGCTACCCAATTTCCGTTAAAATTGCCAAACAACGAGTCAGTGCAAAGAAAGTGTGTAGATGCTTAAAACTCAAAATTCCCTTAAATCAGAGGGCGGGTTGACAAGTCGTGTACTTATCACCCAAACTTATTTATTCCAATTATAATAAAATTCAGGTTGGCGAGAACTCGAAAAACAAATCCACATTTTAGTGGATACATAGGCTGATTAAGTCCAAAGACCTGAAGGGTCTTTGTGTTCAGAACATAATATAGTATTTCTTAAGATCGAAAATTTTCTTAAACCCAAATTCTCTTTCCTAATTTTGATTTTTTTTTTTATATATAAAATAAAACAAATCTACGGAGCTGACGAATGAATTCAAAGATAAATATCTATCCCCCCATGCCTATCTAATGCAATGTCCTCATTGTATTAAAAAGACATAAAATAGAGAGGAAAAGCGTAGAAAGCACCTGAATTGCGTGGATATCGGGTCCGCTCCGAGATGAAAATGAAAAAGAACTGTATATGTGCTGAGTTTAGTGCCTTCAGCTAGGCACACTATACAAAGAAAAGAAATGAAGAATTCACATGTGCAGGTCAGAATTAGAATGAACAGAAGAATCCTCTGACCTGTCAGCAGAGGTCCACAGATGTGGACCAGATTGTGGTGCAGACCCACACCCCATAATCGAGAATATCTTAGGTTCTGGATAAAAATTACCCAAAACCTAAAATCAGAATGCAAGCGGGGTCGGGCCTGCAATTTGTGAGGATGCAACCCAAGGCCAAAATGTCGGGTTACAGAGAATTGAAGCTCAAAAGGATAATCGTTAAATGTGTGCTTGAGTTTGACATTCTCGAAACAAATGTCGTAAGGGTTCTGATTTGATGGTTTCAGCTTAAAAGGAACCCTTCGACTCAATCTTCCATTTCCTCCAAAATTAACTTCCCAAATTAGAACTTCCCCGCTCCTATCCTCCTCATTAAGTGTATCAAATTCCAGGACATCTTGTATATTGATCACCCCGTCTGGAATCTCCAAGTGTAAATGATGTGGCAGAATCAAAATTGACTTGGGTCTAATTATCTCAGAATTAGAATCATCAATAAGCTCAACAGGGTGTAACTGATAATCAGGGCATTGAATTAATTCCTCCAGAAAATGCGATTCTGGATCCGTATTGTGTGCCCTAATAAGATCAGTTTCCTCAGTTATTGGGCTATCAAATGATCTATCAGATTCCTCAGGCCCAATCGTCTCACAAAAATCGTGATCTGAAAACTCGTGTGAGACTTCGCAACTTGAATCTTCACCATCAGGATCCGTATCAATGTATGTCCCAAAATCATTTGTCACTTTGCGTTCCAAGGAGACATACGTTTCCTCGTAACCCGGCTCAGGGATTTCAGGTGAAGAAATCAAATCATCCTTAATTGGTTGTTTTAATTCAATCTGGTCAGCTTCGTAACACGTGTCCCCCCCAACAGGTGCCTGAGCGGGTTCTGTCATTGGCTTTCCTGAAGAGAGTTCATCCTGGGAATTATTCCAAGATTGAATCAAAGCAACCACGAATCTCATCCTCAATTTCGCTAATTTCCCAAGTAGAAACTCACCCGGGTTCTTATCCTTAACATCCTGGAGCCAATCCAACAAAGACTTGTTTAAATCATCAATCATTTCAATCAGGGGCTCCAATCTCTCAATGCAAGGTATTGGCTGAACTTCTAAAGATTAAATGATATTCCTCAAGTTAGCTAGAACCTTATCTTGAACCTGATTAACCTGAACCAAATGGGTTGGTTCAGGGTTGGGCGGGTTTGACATCAATGTAGAGGAATTAACGAATTGAGATTCGTTATACCCATCCTGATAATAGGTCATTTTAGATTGTTCAAAAGATGGAGATGACCTAAAGGCAGTGAAATCAGAGGATGGGTAAGGATCAGTGTATCCTTCTTGATTGTAGATCGCATTAGGTTGTTCATGAAAGGAGGACGATCTATAATCGATGCAACTCTTAGAAGGATAGAATTGAGAATCAAAGTGTTCAGGGTTAGACCCTAAACACGGGGGTCCGGAATTGTATCCCCAATCCGAATTATCCCAACTAACTGATGGTCGATTACAATACGAGTTGGGATAATTGTCATGTTGCGGATAATTCATGACAGGAGTGAAAGAGCGGGAATGCGTGAAATATGTGGAAGGATTCATGAGACACGGGAGGAAGAAAGGTGCCCTGCAATACAAACAATCAAACCTGTCCTTAAATGGGTTAGCCTACAGACCTACAGACTCCCAAAACCCGTCTTGAGATAAAGGAACGATTTGATCTACTTCTGTCTGTTCAATCCAACCAGTTAGAAGGAGGGACTGGGGAGAAGGTTCTTCCTTCGGCTTGAGCCTCCGGTTCCTAGTGTACCCCCCAGCCGCGATCGTTTGACTCTGCTCCCCTAGCTAGACATCAGATTGAACAGTAGAAACAGACTAATCGAAAATAATCTCGTTCTGAGTTCTGAAGAGCGAGTCCAATCCTTAAGGCCAACGTCTACTCTGTTTTATTTAGGGCTAGGTTTGAATGTGCTTTGGAATGTGATGGGCCCTTTAAATGGGTTGTGCCCTTAATGATTGATTGCTTTGTGTGTGCGTGCACAACCAGTGGTTTACAAGCAAGATTATTTTTGATGTGGTGAATTTTAAGGTTCAAATCTTGCTTAGTAGCTTTTAGGATTCAACTTTAGGTGTTTTCAATCAAGTTTCATTGGCACACCAGGTTTTGCAAGCACAGGTGAAGATATTTTCCTTTAAAGTTTAAAAAAAATGTGAGTGCCTGGTAGATCCCTAAGAGTTGAACCTAATTGGCAGCTACTTGATGAGTTGATTTTATTTGAAGTGGTGCGGCCCAAACAACTCAAACAACTGGCCTGATGCACCACCTAATTAGGCACACAAATGATTACCCAATCTGATTTCTACTCGATTATGTGTTTGGATGTGTGTACCGGCTCCTAAGATTGGTTTACCGGTTGAGTTAGAAAATCAGATGAGGTTGTGTACCTCTGTGAGATTTTTTTATTTTTATTTTTATTTTTTATTTTTTTATTTTTTTTTTTTAATGTGGGGGTTGGAGTGAGTATGGATGTCAAACAACAAACAATCTAACCTTAGAGTTTATAAGAACACCTAGGTTGATTGATGTTTGAATTATTATGTGATGAAATGAAATCTAATGGGTGGGAGGTGGGGGATAACTTACAAAACCTTCCACAGCACTTTACTCCGATCTACCGCTTTTGCCTGTCTCAAAAGAGTACCTGCAATTACAATAAGAAAGGAAAAGAAAAGTGAGGTAAATGATTTGTAAGTTACAAAATGCGAAGAGAAATCAAAGAGCGTTGCCTCCCCGGCAACGGCGCCAAAATGTTGAACTTATTTTACGCACCTACGCTAACGTGTTTGGTTTTGGAAAACCCGTCGTTGTAGTTCGAAAGCGAAGGATTCGTGTTCAACAAATAAAATTTATACCGAAATAAGAATTCCGGGTCGAACACAGGGAGGCGAATGTTTGATTTAAAAACTTCGCGTTTCTTTTTATTTTGTCACAAAGAAATTCAATTTAAAACTATCTAAGTATCTACAACAAATAAAAGAGAGAGAGAAGGAATACTATACATGGAAATCAAAATGAGATGTAGAATAGACAAGGAATTTATCATAAAAGAGTTCTTTCATTACAACTAGAAAACATAAAACAATTACTCTAGAAAGCATTAAAAGAATGGAGGGAGAAATGTCCTCCTCGACGATCGCTCGGAGGACGAATAGACTACTCTAGAAAGCAGTAAATCTATACTAGAAAGCAGTAAAAAGAATAGGGAGAGAGAAATCCTCCTCGACGGTCGCTTGGAGGACGAGCCGGACGGGACGACGCCTGGACGAAGGAGAACGAGGCGGGACGAAGGAGGACGAAGCAAAAGAACGGGAACGAAGCAGCACGCCGTCGTCGTCGCAGGATCCACTTCCGAAGGGGGACGAAAATTTGGACTTTATCTCGCGAGAAGCATCCCGGGTGTGGGACAAGCTTCTCTTGAGCTTTGGAGAGGTAGAGAGGAGAAGGAAGGGATGAAAATTTCGTATGGAGGGGGTCTCCTTTTATAGTTGCAAGGAGTGGGGGCAAAATGGACATTACATTTTCAAAATAATAAATAAGGGGTCTTTAGTGACGGATAAAACCGTCGCTAAAGCCCCGCCGTCGCCGTCGCCGCCGCGCCCACGCGCGCCCGCTCGGCTGGCCTGCGCGCGTAACGCATACGCACGTCCGCGTCGTCTCAGCCGTCCGATCGCGAGATCGGACGGCTTAGATCGCGTCCGCGCCCGCTGCGTAGCGCGCCCGCCCGCGTGCGATCGAGCGTCCACTAGAGCGTCCAATTGCGCGTCGGCGCTATCGGGCGCGCGCGGCCGTTGGATCTTCATCCGACGCTCGTGCGCGCCCGCTCGCCCGCGGCCTTCCACCCGCTCACCGCGGCTCGAACCCGCGACCTCCGCTTCGCCCGCAGCTGCGTCGCCGCTGCGCTACGCGGGCGAAATGGTCGCGCGGACGTTTTTAAACGCGAGAGACCGCAGCCGTTGGATCGAGATCCAACGGCGGAGAGGAGACGGTGCGCGGTCTTCACAGGACTCCTGCGGCCGATTGGGCGGCTGGGATGGCGCCACGTGGCGCCATCTTGGCCGTCCATCTTCTGGAAGTTGTAGATGGTGCCACGGATGTCGGATTGACTCGATTTTTGTGTCGTTCGGCTGCGATCGTCGATCCGAATTCATCCGTGTGGTCGGATTTTCCATCTGAAGTGTGGATTTACACCATCCTGGCCCTTGATCTTCTAGGGTTCCCCGGTCTCTATCTGATGCTACGGATGCCTGATTAGGGCGATCTTGGAGTCGTTGAACTCCAATCGTCGCCCTGATCATATCCATACGGTTGGATCTTTGATCCGAGGCCCCGATAAAATATTTGCCCTATCCAAGCACATAAAAAGAGACAATTAACCTCCATTTTATTCAAACTACTCTAAATGCAAGATGATGCATGTAATGCAATATTTATATCATTAAATGCAATCCTATGCTTAAGAACATGCATAAATAGACATTTTAAGTAGTGTAAATGTGTTTACATCAGCAGCCAGAGAGGGAGAGTCCCGCAAAGACCCCTACACGGTAGAGCGTCCCCACGAGTTACAGGGTTTCCCCCACTCGACCTCTCTTGTCACTGCGGTTCCAGGTAGACCAGAATGGGGACCTTGACCTCTTAAGTCTACCTCTTAAGATCAAGGTGCTTAATGTTCCACTTGAACTTTTAGGTATTTTCGGTGAAAAAGTGACCTAATTTTAAGGTTGGTTGACCCAAGGGATCAACTTCACCTTTTGTTCCTTTAAGAGCTTTTAGGTCCTTTTCTTTTTAAGGTTCAAATGGATTAAAAGCCTGATTTGCTTAGGGTTCTTCTTGTGTAGATCTTTTCAATCAAGGTTTAGGCACACCTCTTTTTGGAAAAATTTATTTCTTTGTTTAAGATAAGGTGTCTCTAAAAACCCTAGCTTTTTAATCCTTAAATTGGCTCTAGTGGGTCCAATTTAGTTGCCTCAGAATTTAGTACCTAGGGCTCAATCAAGAAAGTTTTAGCCCTAGTTACCTTAGTTGGATAAGCAGATAAAAATGTGTTGAAATGAAAATCAGGCAACTTGATGAGTTACTAATTATGAAACAGGTAGCCCTAAGTTGATTGTTCTTTCTTCTTTTTTCCTTTCAGATTTTGAGAGTTAAGAGGGAGGACCTATGGAAATTACCTGTTCCTTGGAGTGTCTGTTGTACAGCTGCTCTTCTTTCCTTTTTGCTTTGCTTTCCCTGCTTTGAGCACAACAAAAGAGAGGAGTTAGGTCAAATATTGGATAGAAAAGTTGTAATCAACAGCTTTAAAAGTTCCCGTCACTCCTCGGCAACGGCGCCAAAATGTTTGTATACTTTTGTTCGGGTTTAAAGAGATAACACATTGTAATATAGCCGATAAAACGTTCAAACAAATATAGAGAATTTTATTACTCGAAAACTAGAGTATCCGAGGTCGAACATAGGGAGCAATCTCAGTACTTTCAAAACCAAAGAATACAACTTTTAACTGAAAAATAATTGATTCAAAGAGAGAGGGTTATAAAAAGAATTTCTAAAAGAAAACAGAATTGGACGTCTGATTTCTTTATCAGACGTCTTGAAAGTAGTCTTCTTTCTCTCTTCTGCCTTCCTTTTCTTCGTTGGCTCTTCTTCTTTTCTTCTGATCCACAGGTCTTTTTTCTTCCTTGAACTTCTTTCTCTTCTCTTTCCTTTCCTACGAAGACTTCTTCTTCCTGCCTTTGTTTCCCTTCTGTCTTCTTCTTTCTTTTTGTCTTTTCTGCAGTCCTTCCTTCTCTCAGATCTCTGCCTTGCTCAACTTCCTTTCTTCAGAGTTCCTTCTTCTCCTGCTCCTGCTCTTCTATTTCTTCAGTTCTTCTTTTTGCTTTCCTTCGCCTCTTCCTTCTCTACTTTTCCCTTGCTGCAACGGCTAAGTGGTTGCTTCTTCCTCTCTTCCTTCTTCCCTGCGCATATCACAGCCCATGCAAAACCTACCCCCTTCCCTCTACCCAAACGTCTCTCTCTTTCTCTGCAATTCGCTCGAGGACGCTCTCCCAGAGCCACGGGTATTCGAGTCGGATCTCGCACCTGGGACCAGGCACACCGGCAGGTGGGTGATGCGCGAGGAGTGCTTAGGATAGGGTCGGGTCGGATCCCGCCAGATCCGCGAGGTGAAACCGCGGACGAGGCAGGCGTGGGTCGGGTGAGGGACCTCACCCCTGTGCTTTCGGAGGCGGTAAGACAATATCACAAAAATAATTTATGGCGCACCTGTGTTTCGCGTTTCCACAATGTGAGACTATCAAGCCTGCCCCAATTTCGCGCGCGCCCGCAGAGGATTCTTTGTGCAATTGCCAAGGCTGCTGGCTTCGCAGCGCCCCTGGCTGGACTCGAGGGCTTCGCCACGCTCTCGCGAATCTGCTACGCCTGGAGCCTGGGAGACCTGACGCCTGGAGATGCTTTGGAGCTTCTTCAACTGTCGTCAATGGCTGCAGGAGCGTCGATACTGTCAAACACCAATACGGCCTATTGACCTAATCAGACCAGCTGGGCACCTTCGCCGCGGCACGGCGAAGATGGTGCACGGTGCTGCAGGCCGTGGAATGGCCTAGGTCAACTTGTGGTCGGAAGTGTGGGGTTGTTCGGGGGACTGTGGTGGAGGTGTAGAAGGATGATGGATGGGAGGTAGTTGTTCCTGGTGGTGAGGCGGAACTTATGAGATGGTTGGTGAGCCGTGTGGAGGGGCGGAATGGTGGGGGCGGCTCGCTGGAGGTTGGTCAGAGGCGAGGAAGATGGAGGTGGTCAGGCACTGTCGGGGGGCAATTAAATAAAATAACAGGGGAAAAGAGAGAGGAGAGGATGGAGAGGGTATCTGGAGTGATCTGGAAGGAAGGGAGGCAGCGGAGTGGACGGCGCGTAACTACCGTCGTCGGGGAAGAAGAACCCTGAGGGAGGAAGCTGCGACGAGGACGAGGTCAGGGGCACGCACGCTTGGTACTACGCGACGTGGGAGAAAGAGGCGAAGTTGACTCTGCTGCTGGTATGGCAGCAGAGCGATGAGAAGGAGGGGAGGAGGTCGCCGGAGCTTGCGGGTCTCTTGGCAGAAGATGGGAGAGAGGAAAACTTGGGGGAATCTCCGTCAAAACAAGGCTGAGGATCTGCGGCCGGGTCTGGGGATCCTTTTATAGGTGTTGGCCGAACCTTCTAGCGCGTGGAGATAGCGCAATCACCTCCGCTGGCTCACCGGAGATGGAAAGAGGGTAGATACCCAAATCTCTCGTGCGTTCGCACGAGAGATTGGGTTCACACCAGAGATTGTGATTGGCTTTAGAAGGAAGGGAATTCCTCAGAGAATCTCCCTTCCATTTCTGGGAGGGAATCTCTAAGGAATCAGAGAGTAATCACTCTCTAAACCTCGCCAGAGATCGGTTCTGCCCTAACAATGATGTCAGGACCTGATTGCAAAGGTGGCGAGGAACTTAGGGGGCTCTCTGCAAAGATATTCAAAAGATAGGGACCAAATTGTGATTTGGGTGTACTAAATTGTAAAGTAGGTCAAAATAACCTCCCCTTAGGTCCAAGTTTTGGTATAAACCTAATTTTGACCTAGGGAATCCAATGGTGAAGTTGGATTTTAGGTTTGACCACGTTTGAATGGATATTTTGCGTAAAAACCTAAATTAGGTTAATTGAAGAGCTAGGACCCTAATCTAGATCAAACTGGGTTCCAAAGGCCAAATTAAGTGTTCTAAACCCTAAGGAGTATTTTTCCATGATTTTTAGAGGATTTACTTGATTTTTATCCTGACCAGAACCTTGTTAATTTAAGCGGGTCTGTTTTAGGGTTACCAAATGTCATTTAATTCCTAGATTGCACATAAACACATTTCTGATTTACTCAACCCACTTTTTATCTCATTTAGACTATTTGACCTATGTTTTACTTCTGAGAAATCCCGTTTATGTACTGCAATGGTAAAATTGCAGTTTTACCCTTTAATTCATGTTTTCTTCTCAGAGCACTTATTCCTTCATTTAGGCCTTCTTCTAGGTTATGTAGGAGCTTTTATTCTCTTTATTGGGTCAAAATGAGCTAGTTATGGCTCATGATGAGGCTCTCATCAGGTACTGTGTACACGAGGGCCAAAAAGTCGGTACAAAGTGGCCAATCCTAATCCCGGGTCCCAACCCTAGGGCAGCTAGCTCTTCTCTACACTAAACAGGGGGACAGTTGCTCTCCTTGGTACTCCGTACTCAATGGCCAACTCACTTCCCCATTCACATTTCCAGTTCCATTCCATTTATTTCCAAGAACTCTACTCCTAATTCCCTATAGGATTCATGTTCATGTTTCTCAGACCAAGCCATACTAGGTTTCATCATTTCTATTTACATTTCTCAAGTTCTACACATGTAACATGTAACTTTACTATTCAAATTCCAGGTTTATTCATAGGTAGCTCGTGTTTCCAAAATTCAATTTTCCATTTCCAATTCATATACCGGCAGCTCATATTTAATTGTAAATAACAGGAATTTACATGCAACAATTGCTAACAGCAGTACTTTACATTTCACAGGCAGCTGTTATCCATATACAGGCAACTGTTATTATTCCATTTACTCATCCAATACTGCACTTCATACATTCCATACAACTATTCCAGTGTTTCTAGTCCTACGATTCATGCCACACCCTAGGATCTAACATTCATTCTAGATATGCATTCATGTTTGTAATTAAACTAGGGGAAGCCACTCTACCAGCAAACCCAGGAGTAATGAGGGCTTGATCAGCAAGTCACGTGCCTCAGCAAACCACAAATCCGCAACGGAACGAGGTCCTATCACAAGAATCAATCACAAGAGACCACTCATAACATGATAAAAGTATTCCAACAAGTAGAGGAACTTAAATGAAGAACAACAGAATCTTAATTGCGGAAATCGGACCTCAAACAGACCCTAAACAGGTCAAAAACAGTAATTCTGATTCATATCAGACGTCTGGAACACCTTCCAGGCGTCTTAAAAAAAAATCCAGAACCATACCTCAACTCTGCGCTACTCCTCAGACGTCTAGGGACTCTGCTGAACCGTCTGGACCTAGTTCCAAACATCCAACCACCTCTCCGGACATCTGGAGACGCTTCCCGCCGTCTAGTGCCTCTCTCAGATGTCTGAACCGCATGGGAGGGCGTGTCCCACGCCTTCCCGAAGTGAATCCTACATGCAGCAACACAAAATCTTCTCAAAATGGCACGGAACAGTGCCTCGGTGGAACGGCCTGCAAGGCCATATCTGCAAAGAATGTGTGCATCGCGGAACTTACCTCTCAGTCGTCTAGAGCTTCTTCAAGACATCGTCTACGTCGTCTGGACATCGATCCAGACATCTGATTCTAGGGAAATCCCAGAACCATAACCCGCCTTCGCCTTCTCGCGCCGCGCTCGCTCGCCTGCTACTCCGACTGTAGCAGTGTCGGGGAGGACCTCCCCGACACACCTCCCCGCCTCGCGCACGCGCCGACCGGCCGTGAGCTGTCCAGCGAGCTCCCACACGAGCTTGTAAGCCTCCTCTCCTCTCCTTCTCACACTGCTCCTCCTCTCTACCGCTTCGCTCGGCTGCACTCGCTACTCTCGCTCTAGCTAGAGGAAGGAGAAGGTGGCTGGAAGTGGGGGGGCAATGTAAGGGAGAGGAGGGGGTTTATATAAGGGGTGGGATTAGGGTTTTGCATCGGTGAGGGGAGAGAGAAAGAGAAGAAGCTAGGTCGCATACTGTCTGCGTGTAGTACGCATGCAGACGCGAGGACGTACACGAAAATTTTGATTTTCAGACGCCTGGGAAGATGTCCAAACATCTGGCCAGACGTCTGACCCAAATCCCAAACATCTTAGAGGGCTTTAACAGCACGGGTCTTAACATCGCGCCTCGCTCCAGCCGCCATTCTTCACGTCACTACCACCATCAAGTGCAGCCCAGCCCAAAGGATCTCCGACAAGCTTCGCGTCTCCCACCAACCTTCCTCCTTACGCACGGCGAAGGGGAAGGTGTTCCCCTGTTTCCCTCCACATTACTTTTAACATCATATGTCATTGCAAAGCAAACATTTTATCATTTAATGGATTAAATATTGTGTGGTTTTATACGATCGCCCCTCCTTTTTCCCTTTATGCTGAAATCTTTGTTATAACTCTAATCTAAAGGGATTTCGATTCTATTTCTTTGGAAAATCATCTGTGAACATAAAGCTTTCAATGTGTGTGAATTTTAACGGGCACGTTCCTCCCTGTGGACGTGAACTGCTCTCTCGAGGGGTAACTTTAATTATTTTGACGACTAATTTTCCACCACTTACATACTAGAACGCGTAATTTTGTGTGTAAAAAAAATCTTCCAAAGTGAAAACCGTATCGTAAGGATCATTTGGCTTTTCTTGAATCATAGGGGCCTTGTTATAATTTTCTACGCACCAAGGAGACACCATGCAGGTTTTTATGACTCTTAGTGTAATTTTTACACCCCCAAAATTATTTTGCATGGCCAGGTGCAATTTCCCTGGGGCCCACTTAAACCCGCACCTCAAAACCCTACTCCTAGACCCCTATAAAAACCCCCTCATTTTCTGCACCCCCTCATCTTACCATTCTGTTTCCTCAAGCGACGCACCTACCACTTCTCTTACCCTTGCAAGCAGTGAGCGAGGGTGAAGGAAAGAGAGAGGGAGAGAGAGAGTGGGAGTAGGAGTGAGAGGGAGAAAGAGAGACCGAGAGGGAGAGGGAAGCAGGAGAGGAGGGTGTTGTTGTAGTTGCACGGAGCGTGAGGTGCTGCTACACTACAGACAAGGCGAGTTCATGCTGCAAGGAGGTGCTGCGCGCAAGGGGCAGGGACATCTTCTGCAGTCATTAAACATCTGCGAAGCCTGGCAATTTCTAGGAGGCTCCACAGACGTCCATAGTGAGCTTCGGACGTCTAGACGCACGCAGGACCCGAGGTGAGACCTAATCGAGGCATCTATGTCGCATATAGGCTTAGAGATCGAGCTCGCATGGGGAGGCGAGCTACACAAGAGAGAAGGGTGTTGAGAAGACACACACACTCGGAAACCAAGGTGCTTTCGGACATTTGGAGGAGGTGTCAGATGTTCAGTTGCAACCCCAGACGATGGGAAGAGGTGTTAGACGTCCGACTGCACCCTCAAATGATCGTGAGAGGTAGCAGATGACGAAAGGAGAAGCAGGAGTGCTAGGCGGGTTCCTATGCGCATTTAAGACGTCTGGAACTCATCCCAAACATTTGATCTTAGTTAGTGCGAGTGTCTGCTACAGGCAAGTGGCCGGTCCAACCAAACCAGCTCGCCAGGTCTGGTTCAGGTGAACCAGGAAAGGTGTTTAGGTCGGTTCAGGGCCCAAACGAAGTTGGAATCGGGAAAACAAGGTATTGTTAGAAAGCTTTCTGAATTTCCTACGTTTTAGAGTTGTCTCTACACTATTTTAAGCCTACGTACTGAAATGTCAGTCAACAAAATTAATACCTGGTTTGACCGACGATTTGGTGTAGGCACCAGGTTCGTAGTGCGCACGGGACCTGCAGAGACATTGGTATCCACCGTGGGTGCCCCCATATCACCCGTACACCTCGGTAGAGTGGTCTTTCTCTACTACTTTGATTAATTTTGTTAAGTAAATGTTAAACTGGAGATCTTTGCCTGAAACCTAAGTCACAAAATAAACCCTAGGATTGAAAATGATGTATGTTCACATTCAGTACATGAGTCTTGATTAACATAGCTTAAATATGCATGATGATCATTTCCACATTGTGAGAAAATGGAAACTCAAACGATGTAGTTAAATGTTTTTACTGTTATATCACGAATTACCTATTTCTATGATTAAAATCTTAATGTGAATAGAGATACATGCAACTTGATGGTATGAGACGAGTATTATGCACGAACCTTATGGGGAATTAGAAAAGTAGCTAAATTGGTGAGACCTAGAAACTCTAACATATGATGGGATAATCTCACATATTCAGGCATGATTGTTGGTTGGACTTAGGTACAGAAAGTGAGCTGGCTCTCGTATACGTGATACCAAGGAAAGCTACTGTCACTTTTGTGTAGGTAGAGAGCTAGCCTTCCCTTGGGTTGGGACACAGGATAAGAATGGCCTCCCGGGATAATCGGATGAGGGTACGCAGACTGGTGAAAGGCATGGCCCTTTTCTGCTCTGTGTTGTACGTTAGAAAGTACCTACTAACAGAAAAGATTGACTGCGTGCCAGTGTAGGATAACTACCCGTACGTCTATCGCACGTGCCGTAACCACCGCTACGCACGACCGTGACCCCGAGGTGATAGATCGGGTGTAGAACTACCACGGGGTACTCTCACAGCCAGGAGAGTGCCACGTGCACGTCCTGCATCACGGAAAAACTGCAATAAGATCATTCCCATAGGGAACATGCGAATCAAGTGATGACATGAACCTTTACTAGAATGCCTAAATACTAAACAACTAGTGATTATGAATAGAACCAGACATTAACTGCATGAATAACTGAAACTGCATTAATAGTTTACTAGTTTTAACAGTTAAATTCATTAGATGTTCTTAAGTTTGCCACTCTACTCAGTGTTTAGCTGACATTCATTACTTATGTTCAGGTCAGGGAGGTAAGCAGCCAGTACCATAGGCTACGGAGGGTGCTGGGCCTAGTCGAGCCTAGTCATAGTCTGTTCCCATTCTGTTTCCGCTTCTGAGACACTGTTTTACTGCTTTAGTGAGTATTTTGAGTGTATTTGGAACCTGAAATGCTGCTTTCCGTCTTTATATTTCGATTGTGATGGCTAGATCGTAAACTCCATTTTCCTTGCTTGTGGTGCAATGTCTACTTGAGACTACTGTTCTATTTTTCTATCTTTTATTAAGAAATGCTTAGCTATACTGCATGGGTGGAATGTTATAATTTATATTTTTTGCTTATTTCTCGATGGACGACTAGGTCTTAAGATTAGTTAACGCGAACCGTTCTCGAGTTCCATGAGGAGCCAAGTTCGGGTCGTAACACTCCCCAACATGTATCATTGGTTGTGGCTGTGGTGGCCATTCGCAACGGATGCGACTATGGTGGTCGCGGCTTTTCATGGTCGCTGCGGCGGCACTCCGAGGTTGCAATGTTGTCGATAGCGATAGCAAAACTGTCGGCAGCGGTCACAGCGTCGTCGGTGATGGGTGCACTCGGCAGTCGTGCGACCACTACGTTGCTGAGACGTTCATCTGACAGCTCTGCACCAGTAGATTCTTGGCGTGCTGCGACAGTTGGTTGGCCGTGGCACTTGGTAGTCGTGGCTGTGCACGGCGATTAGAGGTCATGATGGTCGTGATGCGACGGTCGGCTGTTGTCGAGCAAATTACGATGCCTATGAATGCATTAGTCCTAAGTTATGCTAGGATCTAGCTTAATTCAGGTGATTTAGGTTGCATGACTACTGTGCAATCAAATGCGAGATAGGAATGGCCTCCCAGGATAATCGGGCAAGGGTACGTAGACTGGTGAGGGTCATGGCCTGTTTATGTTCTGTGTTGTACGTTAGAGAGTACTCGCTAGCAGAAAGGACTGACTGAGTGCTAGTGTTGGATAGCTACCCATGGGTCTATCGCACGTGCTGTAGTCATCGCTACGTTGCAACCGTGACCCCGAGGTGGTAGATCGGGTGTAAAACTATCACGAGATACTCTCCTGACTAAGAGAGTGCCACGTGCACATCCTACATCGCGAGAAAACTGCAACAAGATCGTTCCCATAGGGAGCATGCGAATCAAGTGATGACATGGACCTTTACTAGAATGCCTAAATACTTAACAACTAGTGATTATGAATAGAACCAGACGTTAACTGCATGAATAACTAAAACTACATCAATAGTTTACTACTTTTAACAGTTAAATTCATTAGATGTTCTTAAGTTTGCCACTCTACTCAGCGTTTAGCTGACATTCACTACTTATGTTCAGGTCAGGGAGGTGAGCAGCCAACACCACAGGCTACGAAGGGTGCTAGGCCTAGTCGAGCCCAGTCGTGGTCTGTTCCAGTTCCGTTTCCGCTTCTGAGACACTATTTTACTGCTTTAGTGAGTATTTTGAGTGCATTTGAAACCTGAAATGCTACTTTCCGTCTTTATATTTCTATCGTGATGGCTGGATCGTAAACTCCATTTTTCTTGCCTGTGGTGCAATGCCTACTTAAGACTACTATTCTATTTTTCTATCTTTTATTAAGAAATGCTTAGCTATACTGCATGGGTGGAATGTTGTAATTTATATTTTTAGCTTATTTCTCATTGGACGACTAGGTCTTGGGATTAGTCAAGGTGAACCATTCCCGAGTTTCATGAGGAGTCGGGTTCGGATCGTAACACTCCCCGACATGTATCATTGGTTGTGGCTCATGGTGGCCATTTGCTGCGGATGCGGCCATGGTGGTCGTGGTGGCGGCTCTCCGAGGTCGTAGTGTCATCGACAGTGATAGCAGCGCTGTCGACAGCGGTCGCCGTCGGCAGCGGTTGCAGCACCGTCGGTGACGGGTGCGCTCGGCAGTCGTGCGGCCACTACGTTGCTAAGATGCTCATCCAACAATTTTGCACCAACGGATACTTGGCGTGCTGCGACAGTCAGTTAGCCGTGGCACTTGGCAGTCGTGGCTGTGCATGACGATTGGAAGTCGTGATGGTCGTGACACGACGGTCAGCCATCGTCAGAAGGTGTGGTCTCGTGTTGTTGGAGATGTTAGGTCCCCTTTTTTCTTATTTTTTTAGTGTAATTTGACCCCGTACCTATTACAGCTGAGATCTCTGATTGCGAGTCAATGATCAATTTATTTGACCTTCTCATTAACACGATTCTTCAAAATTTTATTTCAATTATTCTTGTCATATCAAGTGCGGAGTCATTCTCTTTCTTTATCTTAAGTTGAAGAAATTTAATTGATTCCGCAAGTATTTTTTTTTTATCATTTATTTTTTATCTTTTATTTTTATATTTTATAATTCCCCTATTTCTACGGTACCTAATCTCCTCGGATACTTTCTGTTTTCTTTGGTTAATTGAATGTTTTATTCCTTTAAAAAAAAATAAAAAACTGACTTTGCGGCAAAGTAGCCAGTGTGGGGAAGGAAGCGTGAAGGACCCTCTTCTCTTTCTCGCTTCAACCAGTAAAGGCTTCACTTTTCCACCTTTTATTTTTGTCAAGAACTTGACTTGGAGGAATCTCCATAAAGGTTTGGCTGAATCACGGTGAAGGTTTCCCACACAACATCTGCGTGGTATATTAAGTATGTAGGCCCTCGAAACTTAACAATATGCAGATCAGTTTTGTTGACAATTAATTCAGGTAAAGTATTTGTAAGCCCTTGCCTTGTTGAACATTAATAATAATAAGTAGTTCAATTTTCTTGACAATTCAAATGCTCCACGTGAGGATTAATACATGCATAATTTGAGCTCTCGCGTGCTTTCGCTGATCATTACGAAATATTCTCGGCATTGGTTTTGCGTGGATTAAATTAATTTCTTCGTATAGAATTGCACGTGCTGCCTTTCTTGATTAATTCCCCACCCACCACCCCCACAAAAGAAGTCTCTCCATTCATAGATTAGTCTCACGGGTTATTGTTTCAAGGCAGCCATCATCTTAATTATTTCAAAGCAAATAATTTTTCATGCAAATTCACAATTTTACAAGAACAATAAACAACCGAACCTTAAACAATACCACCAGGATGAACAAAAACTGACATAGGAAGAAATGGTTATTACAAGTTTACAAGTACACCCCTGTCTCTTCAACTCGAATAATCAACTCGAACACAATTTGAATCTACTTACATTAAATGAGTTTTAACTTATCTAATCTATTTACGTAAACAAGTTAGGTTCGGAATAAGTCCAATGAATCCACCTAACTTATTTAATTTAACATGTTTAACCTAAACGAGGATGTTGCTCAAAACTTTGGATGCATGTTTTGGCTGCCGAAGGCTAGCTAAAGTCCTCCTTCTGATGCTAATTGATAGAACGCTTGATTGACTTCGCTCATGAAAAATAAAAAGCAAAAGAAAAAAGAAAAAAAGAAAGACCAAGAAAAAAAATTGCCAGGCTTTACACATGCCTCCTTGAGAAGATTCTTACAAAGGCACTCCTGAATGAGACATCACTGGTAGGACATCCTCCAACAAAATTCGATATGTGTATGGAGGCCCAAGAAATCCATTTTTATCATGAAATTAAAGTCAGAGATCCTAAATGCTTTAAATTTTAGAAATTTCGGCAAGGGAATACCACGGTCAGAAAGGATTTTCATGTGGAGTGAAGGACTTAGGCTGGACCGACCTTAGCTATGTCCAGCAACCTGAATTTGTCAAATCTGGTTCAAGCACCTGCTTACACTGTTGTGCAGGCTGGTCTCAGGTTGGCCATTATGGCCCATAATCTATTGGGCCAGCCCAGGTCTCATCCCACATAACTGGACCGCAATACATGTAATGTTGATCGCATCTGGTATGTTCAAGTTGAATAACTGGAGCTTGGCAATTGAACTGGTATCCTTATTTTGAACATATGATTGATATCTTTGATGGAATTGAACTTTTAATTCCTATTGGGATCTTTTCTCTTTCGATGGCGTCTAAACGGTAACAGAGCCCAAGTTAAATATGAGCACTATCCAACTCAAATTGTAGCTCTTATATTTGATTCCAATTGGAAAAATAGGTTGGGACCAGATTCTGCTAGGCTGAGAAGAACTGGACCAGTGGACCTATTGCCCAACTGCCTCCACAGGCTGATGACCCGATAAAAAAAAAAAAATTTAAGCCGTAGCGGTTTAGACTTGGGCCACGCCAGGTTGAGCTCGTTGATTGACTTGAATAATTTTTTTATATGTTAAGTGATCTTGTGACAGTAAGTAATGACCATATATATAAGAAGGTCGTCTCAACAAAAGCTGAAGAGGTTTTCTTTTTATAGGAAACATAATAAAACTACCATTTTCGGGAAAGTACTGCTAATGTCGCAATATTCAAGTGAATGATGCATTTAACTTCTTTGGTAAAGACGCATGTACGTAGGTATAACTTTTAGATTTTTTCCCAGTCGATTGATTTTTGAATCGATTGATTCTGATTTTTAATGAATTATTTATTAATCACATGTTATAAAATATATTATAATATATATTTTTGTATTTACATCTTTAAAAAAAAAATTCTTATTCCAGTCATAATTTCATTTTTCATAATTCCTCTTTCAATTCATCTTTCTAATTCTACCACTTGACAGCCATGCCAATTGCCTCCATAAAGTTGCTAAGCCCAATGACATTCGGGAGAGCATCGCCATGTGAGACAAAGGTAGTCCTGAGAGTCTCCACCTATCCACAACCACGGGCAGGTGTGAGGAGAAAGTTTCTCTCCAAAACATAAGCAAAGGACGAGCAAGAAAAGACTCACCGCTTGAAAGCACTAGTAGAACACGTATCTCATATCCATGTCCAAGGCAGTCCAAAACACGACATCCTCCAAATGTCGAATCACCTGCCTTTCTAAGATAAGACCACTGCTCGACTTGCCTAGCTGAGTCAAGACCACCCGGTCGAGCACGGGGCCTCCACGACCACCCTCTAAAAAGAATCCTTTAACAGATCCAACTGTCTCCCCGATTGCCCCAGGACCTCCCCGGTTGGAAGGATCCGCTAGCACCCTCTCTCCCAACGAGCTCTGCCTGAAGTGCGGCTACGCGAAGATGCTCCCACTAAGGAAGCCACCCGTCACGACCGCCTCCTACGCCAACTGGGAGAAGGCCTTGGCAGAATCTGACGGTGCGCTCGAGGCACTTGTTCCACCCGGCTGAGTTACCTTTGCGGGAGTAGGGGCGGGGAGTCAAGGAGTATAAACCTTTTCGACAATCCTAGTGGACCAGAAGGGGCAGACAAGTCCACCGGGGCCTCCTCCACCTTGGCCTCGCTCGAACCTTCAAGAGCGAACGCCTCTAGCTACATACCAATCGAACCCCTCTTCAGTCGTTTAAGAGGAGCCTCTGCCTTCTCTACACCTCCCTCCCCCTCCTTCCTCTTTAGCTCCTTAGAGTGGGAGGACTAGCTCCCCTCGCTCTACTCCACAGGCTTCTCCCCGCGATGTGATCCATGGTGAGAGGAACCACTACCTCGACGCTTTAGAGTGTTCAGCCGAGCAAACCAAAGAAAAGGTTGCAGAGAAAATCAGAGAGAAAAGTCAAGCCATTAAGTAGCGAGTGAGAAGGAAGCACGTTCTAAAGCTATCACCTCCCCCCTAGTTACTTGGCGTGGGATAGGAATTTGCAACCCACAATAGAGCCACCCAAATGTCTTCCTACTTAAGCTCTAAGCGGACAATTGGCCCAAAATTAACAATCCTATCGGCGTTCTCCTGAGCAGTCGGATTAAGCTCCTCAGACCTAGGCGGCAGGCCCTTATCAAACAAACCTTGCCAGATATAAGGAACACCGTGTACCTCATGGTGGAAAGCAAAGAAAAAATGACGATCTTACCCCTTCAAACTATTAGATAGATCAATTATCCAGTATTTGGTATGCCGATTGTACAAGGTATAAGTACCTGACGGGGGTTTGCCCTTCTTAACTTTAAGGAGCATTAGCTCAAAAAAAAGGCGGAATAGACCCAAGCGAGCGATAATCCTTAGATGGAAGCAAATAACGGTAAGGGCATTCAAAACTAGCAAGCAATTGAGGCTAAGCTACGAGGGGGTCAAGTGGTAATAATAGAGGAAGGAACACAAGAAAGGATTCAAGGGTATCCGAAGGTCATACTCTATGGCATATTTACAAATAATAAAGAAGTCCTTAGACCCGTTCGAGCATAAGCGGATCTGGGACCCACAGGGGTGAAACGGAACTCTGTCCAGTCCATACTCACTCAAAAATGCCTTAATGGCAGAACGACTATGGAAGTCAAAAGGGAAGGTGTACAGATTCCCCATCTTAGACAAGATGCCGGACAAGGATGAGGCAAACTTACCCTTGCCAGCAAGTCCAGGCATGACGGTTGTCCTTGACGTGCCGTAGTGCGTGTATGTTAAGAGGTGTCGTTATAGTCGCACTTGATACGTCAGTTTTAAAAGAAGTAAACGGAGGTGAGTCCGAGTGTCGGTCTCAGGAAGGCGTGGAAATCAGATTTTGTTTATCACTTGTTGTCACGAAAAAGGCGGAGTTTTGCTTACGAAAGAGACAGTTTTGAAAAGCGAGAGCGAGAGATAGAGAGAGAGAGTTTAGGGTTAGAAAGCTCTTGGTTTTGATCATGCACTTTGAACAGAAATTAAAATGACGATTGAACGGAAAATAATTTCATTAAACATACATTCATAGTTCATAGCTTACAACATTAAATACATGCTTTAACAAAAGTAAATGAAAGCTTAAAAGAGAGAGAGAGAGAGAGAGATGGAGAGAGAGTGGAGAGCGACGAGGCAGCCATGGCGGTAGAGGAGGCTCCGTCGGCGGCTCGTCGTCTCCGACGATTACAAGAGTGCCTAAAGCTAGCTAAGAGAGGAGTGGAGTAGTTGCAAGTGGGAGAGTATGCCTTGAATGGTGGCAGAAGGGGGTTTAAATAGAGTTAAAGGCTTTCTAAAAGAAGAATGGGCTTTAGCGACATCCAGAGCGTCACTAAAACCGCTTCTATAAACGTCGGTGAAACCCTCCTGCCGCCGGTCAGCCGCCCGCATCGGTCTTCTTCGCGCGATCCGTGGCCAGTGAGAGCCTTCTGTGCCCGCGCTCAGATCGCGCCTCGGGCACGCGTGTGCGTGCGCATTTCCGCCCGGCGTGCTCGCACGCGTGGGCGCTCGGGAGCTGTCATCGCGCCGCGTGGCGAGATCCTGGCCGCCCGCTGCTGATCGGGCGGCCCAATTTGTCCGTGCTCGTCGCTCGCCTTCAATTTCTGCTCCGCGCGGCTCGAACGCCCGTCGCTGCGATGCAGCCATGCGCGCTAACCGTTGCGCCACGCCCGCGCTTTGTCGCGGCGACGGCGGGTGAGCGCGCGGATCTCAGCCGTTCAATCGAAGATCAACAGCCAAGATTCGTCTTTGGCCGGCTTGAGGGTGTGCGAGCGGTGGGGGCGGGGCGACGTGGCGCTCTCTGGGCCGTTGATCTCCAGATCAACGGTCAGAATTTCTTGGGCCCATTGTGGGAGCTCCGGATGTCGGATTTGGCCGATCTTGAGTCCGTTGGACTCCGTTTGTCGTTCTGAATCCATCCGTGCTGTCTGATTGCTCATCTGAGGCCTATTTTGATAAATGCTTTACACAAATGACCATTAATACAGTTTATAAGCAATCTTGGTACTTGATGCATGCAATGCTCCTGTTCTACCTTATGTTGTGCCTTTTATTATAAAGATGGGCCATATTCAACCTAATTACTACCCCCTTGTGTGGTGTTATCAGTTCTCAACACTTACCAGAAAAAGGAGCTTCTAGAACAGCACCTCTTCACACCTCACCTGCAAAGACGAATCACACCAGCGTTGCAAAGCACTCAAAACTTTCAAGAGGGTAGGTGGGGCATTAACTATGCCCCACACCCCCTATTTATAACCCTCATAACGGGCAATCCCTCCATTGCAGGGCACAAATTTCAAAAAGAAGAAATCCCGTGGGATATGGCACGGATTTCAAATGATACCACCTGAAAGTAGAAATACCTCGGTAATCATTACCTGCAATAAATGCTCATGCATGCATATCTTACATCGTAATAATACTGGTCACATCGCTATCAAGCATAGTGTTTGACGCTCTTATACCTCATCATGACGACAATTAATGCCAATCTTGTCATACAACAAGACAGAAGTCAATCCCGCGGTGATTGGTCATCACTCGCGGAAGGTGGCGCATACGTCACATTCACTCCTTGGAAGGAACTCCAGCGTACCTGCCTATGTTCCCTTTAGCAAAAAGCCTCCTCTTAAGGCCAACAGTAACTCTGACATACTTGCCAACATTCCCTTTAGCAAAAAGCCGACTCTTAAGAACAGCAGTAACCCAAGCAGACGTGCCTAAAAGCCGCCTCCTAAGGCCAGCAATAACCTAGGCAATGCGCCTAAAAGCAGCCTCCTAAGGCCAATAAGAACTCTGGCATACCTTCCCACGTTCCATTTGGCAAAAAGCCGCCTCCTAAGGTCGACAGTAACTCAGGTGAATGCGCCTAAAAGCCACCTCCTAAAGCCAGCAGTAACTCAAGTGGACGCACCTAAAAGCTGCCTCCTAAAGACGGCAAGAAGTCTAACATACCTGCCCACGTCCCTTTAGCAAAAAGCTGCCTCCTAAGGCTAGCAAGCACTCCAGCATACATGCCCACGTTCCCTTCACCTAAAAGCTACCTCTTATGACTGGCAGGAACTCAGGCATATACAAAATCACCTCTCTAAAGACATCAAGACCAAAAGCACCTTGGTCACCTAAAATTACAACTCCTGCTTTATGGCAAATGCTCACCCCAACTTTAATGAAAAAGTCGGAAAATCATTTGGAGGGCATCATCTATGGCGGAGTTTCAAATACTTTAATTATTCTCTCAACAGCATTCGCTAGCTAAAATGTAAGGGGCATATGATAAGGGGCAAAAAGCATCCTCGGGTTCAAAACTTCACAGGAAGTCGAAGAAAGGATCCAGCTACGTAGATCCTGAGTAATCAGGCAGATCCGATCTTACCCGACCAGCATACGCTCAGGTGGATCCAGATCCGCCCACCTCTAAGCGAGTTCAAATAGATTCGACCCACTAGAAAATCCAGTTTGGCTAAGGTCAAAAAGGCGGTGGAAAAAGCCCACGACACCCACGTTGGCGGTAACAATGGCATTAGCAGTGTTATTAGTAGTCTAACAACAAACGTGCCCTAACAACGGCCATACCCTAATAGAAGAACTTATGACGAGATTTTCTTTCGACATTATAAATAGCAAAGAGAGACCCTCAAGGCTCCTCTCTATGTGATTCGAGAGAAAGGAGAGATTGTATTACCACTGTTTATTAGTGCATATTCGAGAGTATCGCCTTTCCTCCAAACATATACCTCTTGCAGTAGAATTGGATCACCAATTCTCTCATCTTTCTTGTAATTACTTACTCGATATTTGTTGAACTAGACCATCTGATTACTTAGAAAGTCTACTCAATAACAAATCTAACCTTGTCTATCATTATAATCCCCTAATTAAAGGAAATGTCCTTTTAAAATTATAATAATTATGCATTCAGTGATGATTCTAGTATTTTGTCATTACGATCAATTTGATGGCAATGTGTTCACAATGAATAAAATTAAATTTTGTTGTCCAAGTTGAAATTTTTTTCCCCCACCCTCTTAGACAAAATCCAAGTAAGTGCAATTAGGAAAAAGCTAAAACTTTTTATGTTAGGACATTTAGATGGATATTTCTGAAAACATTATATATATATTTATATACTCAGCTTTATCGCATTTACATAGATGTACTCATACATACACCTTCTTGAATGTAAGCATAGGAACTTACTAATATGTTACCTTGCATCAAAATTGTGCTTCATCAGAATATCAATAAGTAAAAGCAAATTAATAATAAAGTAGAATCTCGTGAAATTGAGGCTAGAATCTCGTCATTGAGATTTAGACATTGCATGAGTTCTAGATTGCAATTAATTAGGTAGCACTAGTTTAAACATTAGAACATGTGGGAAAGAGCATTTATCTTTTGATCTTTTCCATCGACATCAACAAGTTTCTTGTTGAGCCTAATTCTAAGGGCATTTAAATTTTGCATTCAAGAAGTTCATTCCTAAACCAAACGCCAGAGACAGATAGCTCTCTGTTTACAAACTTGAGTTAGCCTATGAGGTAAATGGTTAAAGTTTCCAAGTGTTGCAGTCCCCCAAAGATCTCAACAGAAAGAAGATTAAACAACTCCAAAGCCAGACTGAAGAAGTCCCCTTCATTGCCTTTCACAACTTTGCTAGAATCAGAAAGCAAGACTATAGAACGATCCCTTTCCGTGATGCATGACTCCTTTAGATTTCTACTCTTCCTGATTGATTCTGACAAAATGCGTGCCTCCACCATAGCTGCATGTACCCAAGGAGCTTCACAAGATAAAACAGCAGCTCCAAAGGCAACAAATTCATCTACTGCAGCACCTGTGAAAGCAATATAACATTAATTATAAGCATCCTCACAAATGAATGATGAATTAACCTCGTTCCTGTTACCTAACAAATGATTAATTCCTTAAACGCAATCTACACGTATATATGTGCTTGTGATGAGCAGTAATATGAGGCGATCGAATTAGGATTGACATTGTGGAGTTCTAATTAATCGCATCCGGCTTGAAATGAAGCAACAAGCATTAAAAATAGCTGAAGCATGAATATATATCACATCTCTTAAAATAGCTAAGCCAGGGTTTTGCATCCAGAAGATGGGTTGTTAGAACCGAAGTTGACGCTTTTAAGTGAACTATCCCTAGTAATTAACTTCTCATTCAATTAAGGGTGTGTTTTATTAGGTCCTATAATAATGTTTTGAAGTACGTCCCTAGCTACGACTCCTACCTTAGTAACAATCCCAGTTGAGATATGCAAGAACTCGATTCCCTCGGCATCATCCCTATTGACATCTTTAAATGGACTCTCCAGAGATTTCTCATGCAGCGTCGTCCACCTGTGCATTTCAGAAAGAGGAGAAACACCAACGGATGGACAGGCTTTCATATCTGTCACCGTTGCATTTCCCTGTTTCACAATACTCGTCATCTCGCCACAACCGTGTCAACATGTGTCACTGTTCTGTGGTATATGATTCTTGTCGGAATTACCCAAATAGAAATGGAATCCATATCAAATCGTATCAAAGTCATGGAAATCAAGCATCTCATTACCATCCTCTGGGGAAAAAATTGCTTCAACGTAGGGAGTTTACAAAGAGGTAAGAGCTCAGCGTTCCTTTCAATGGTAAGATAACAAGTACTAATTGGGCTCAAACATGCTATTCTACTCTTCAATTGTCCCTTAATCTCCATCTCTGGGGCTACCTTTTCCCTTTCATGCACAACTCTCTCTATTTAGGCATGCATTTGAAATTGCGTATGCTAAGCTGGTGGTGCGTCTCCATGTATATGGTTTATAATTACCAACGCAAGTAAGAATGGGATCCTTACAAATGCGTAAGAAATAAGATTGCATATGCCATTGGCTCTAGCTAGGTGGAAACTACGTAGGCAAATTTACATCGAACTAATCGATGGTGCCACATAAACAAAGGCAACCACTTGCCTTCGCACAGGCAACCTAGCGAGGATCAAAGGTCTGCTTTTTCTCCGAAGACCTTTTCTGATTTTTGTGGCAGCAAAGGACGTTCACCCTTGCAAATTGGCACTCGCCTTAGCAGAAGCCTGTCATTTAGCACGCAATGGAATCCCCATCAAATCTATAACAATAGCGATGATGTTATCGGTAAATCCCTGTTTTAATTTATAAGCCATGATACAGCCCTAGAATCACAGTCCATCCATCTACTCATGTAATTGGTACATTTCTCATTTCTTACTCAAATAGCTAGCCATGTAAACAAACCTTACATTACGCAAATATGTAGGTATGTAATTACAAATTTAGTAAAGATACATATCCCACTAAATTCATAATTACTTATACCCCATTAGTTTTATAATTATATATATATTCTCATAAAATATCCATTAGATGTTTGCACGTCCTTTAAATTAAATAATTAATATTTTTTTATATTAAACCTCCTTCATTTCCCCCCACCCCACCCCTTTTTTTATTTTTGTACAACCTAACCCTCCCCTCGAACTTTCATGCTCCTCCTCCTCGACCCACCACCTCCTCCATGTTGCCATCCTTGCCACTAATTCTCTTGGCAGTGGCCTCTCCTAACACAACGAAGGGGGACCGAAGGGTTGGGTTTGTGTGTGGAGGGCATTGATGGGAGAAGGACGAATGGAGGAGCAATGTAGAGGAGGAGGGGCACAGTCAAAGGAGGAGGTGTGAAGCAGGAGATTGGTGGGGGGTCAGAGGGGGAAGAGGTGGGTGCAAGAGAGCGATGAAGGTGGTGGTGGTTATTGGTAGGGGGTGGGCCAAAGGATGGGTTCCAAGTTGCAAAGAAAGGAAGAAAATAAAGGAGGTTTAGTACAAAAAGATATTAATTATTTAATTTAAAAGTCATGAAATCATGCTAATGAATTTTTTTATTGGAGTACATACATAATTATGAATTTAATTGAGATATAGGATGTTCGTAATATGGCAATCAGCTAGGGAGAACAAAGCTAAAACAAAAAAATGTCAATCATTAGAAGATATCAAACAATATTAGATGTTTGGATTTCATATTCCAGCATCAATATTTAAGCCACTAGGTATTAGGGTTAGTTCACTTCATGAGTGAAGAAAGTGATGTTAAGAAATGTGAAACTAGTGTTAACTTTTATTTCTGTTTACTTGTAGGGTGGTGTTAATATTAATTTCTGTTTACTTAAGTTAGTGTTAAGCTGTAGTGTTAACTCTTGTGATATTTACTTAAATTGGTGATAATACTAATTTTTGGAGAGTGAAATTTAAGTATGGGGAGTTATGAAGTTAACACTTATTTGTTAACACCTCTTAGAACTGATGTTAACAAAATAGATATTAATCTCTCAAAATAAATGTTAAAATTATAGAGATTAATCATTCAAGTAAATGGAGGTTAACTCTCAAGTAAACTAACTCTTAAGCAAGAGATGAAGGGTATTAAGTTCGTTTGAATATGGATCACTTGCCAATCTAAAAATCGGAAGGAAGTGCATAGAATACTAAGCTAACTTTTGCCTGGGACCATACTTACACCTGGAAGAATTCCTTTCTTAATTTCTTCGTCCTTTTCTTAGGAGCTGGAAGCTCAAAATCATTCAAGTATAAGGAGAATATCACCGGCTGCAGCTTGTCAGGAAACTGAGAAAATATCACCTGGCGAAGAATGACAGAACATCCCTAGTGAAGGATTTTAAAAGTCCACGCAAGGGCTCATTTGCAACCAAGCATTTTAAATATAAACGTCTACATCGAAGATCCTATAATATTTTGCAATGCCTCATGTATCCTTAACTTATTATTTACACAAATAGCTTGAGAAACTTGTCTGTTTTGTATCCACCAGTAATCCTCTCCTATTTTTGCAATCAAGGACCCATGAATTTTGGTTTTTTTTCTTTTCCTTGTCGTCTTCCTTCTTTTCAGCTTTCTTTCCCGTACTCCAACGCTTTATTCCACTAGTTCACTGATGACTCTAAACAACCTTGGCACCTCCTAAGTTTCAGCTAAAATCGCTCACCAAGACAAGGAAGTCAAAGGCATAGAATCCTGAATGAGAAATTCATTACCCTTAAATTCAACTCCATTGACTTTACCAAAATATCTAAAAGGTAGGATGCATAATGTAAAATACATAAGTTTATATAAATATCTATGAAAATGATAAATATTTAGGGTATATGTGCAAAATATTTCACAAGTATCCACGTAAAAATCCCTCTTGGAATTAGGGTCTACTCATCTTGTGAGACAAATTCAAATACACTCTACGGTGATTGCAATTAGAGTTGAGGATCAGGTCAAGCCAACCTTACTTGGTTTAAGGTTTGATCCATTAATTAAGCCTGACCTACAGGTCTGCCTATTTAAATGAATCTAAGTCGAGCCATTCTGGCCCATAATAGTTCAACCTTACACTAAGTCATATATGTAGTAGTAAATTAAAAAGTAAAAAAAATAGGCAAACATATATTGTAATATATTTTACAATATATAAAGTAAGAGTTGTGACTTTAATCAATTTATTTTGATTTTATATTGGTATCACTTTTTACATATAAAAAATTACTTTTAAAAAAAAAAATTACTTCCTTCACATGAAAGATAATGTTACACATGAAAATTCATTTACTATTAATAAAAAAAATAAAATACACTAATATACTTTTAATTTCAATCAATATAATTTAATTTTCAATCAATTGATATTCATTTTTAATTGATATATTTTAATCTATTTAATTTTTAATTAATTAATTTTTATTTTCAACTAATTAATTCCATCCACACGCGCACGAGAGGACACACAAACACACACACACTCACGCACATATTGTAATATACGTTTATGGTCTTACCAATGAAAACTTAAAATAAATATCAAATCGTCTCCTTTTCGAAATGCCACCAACGGGGTGCTTTCCCTCGGTGGAAGCGGAAAAGAGGGTCAGATGGAGAGAGAGGTGGCCCTACGTTATGCTAATCGAAGTCGTAATCGAAGAATACTAGTCTTTTCTTGATGCTGAGACCCTTTTGTTTTAAATTAGTACACCCCACTAACTCTTGAAGCATGCGATCACAAGAAACACGATCGAGACCTCTAATCCGGGTACCCCATTCCAAAGGCGCTATTTGTCATAATTTTTAATAGTTAAAATGTGTAAAAATTCATAATACGACGAATTTTACAATATATAGACGATTAAAAGTGTTTTCCACTTTACAATTAATATTTAATATAAAAAAATTAAAAAATATAAATTTTGTTACATGATAAATCTAATCACACATAAAAACAAACCTACCACCACTTAAAATGAAAACGTGGCTATGCAAAATCAAAGTGTAATAAAATGAAGAAAGATCTTGCCTTCCTTCGTATGCGTCAATAATTAAAATAATAAAAAATCATGATAAAGAAAATAAAGATAAATATAGTTAACACAAAAGTGCATTACATGCTTCTCTCTTTTTTAGATTAAATTATATTGACAATATTAGATATAAATAAGTGATATTTAAGTGTTAAATTGAATTACATTGAGTAAGTCAGATATCATTGATGATTATTTTTAAATATCATCCACGTAATATGATAAATATTGTGAATGATGTTTATTTTTTAAAAGATATATAAATTATTACATTTCTAAACTATCCTCCAAAATTAAATAAAATATATAAATATTACAAGAGATTTTTGAAATTACTAGATGTCATTGTCAATGCAGTGTCTATACGCCATGTAATTCGAAGTGAATGTAACGCTTCTATTTATATGCCACTGTAAGCATGCTTCTGTCACCTGATCAGTGTGGTCTTGTACGTTAACGACATCTTAGGTGAAAGCGATGACGGTGGATGGAGAGGTAAATGATATTCAAATCAATTTAAATAATTTACTTAAATAATTAAAAATAAATTATTTAATTTAAATTATTTATATTATAAGGTAGATCAAAACTTAAATTGTAAAATTTATATAAATTAATGACTTGTAGACCATGCCAATCTATTCGATCCAAATTCAAATGTATAAGTAAATTAATTTATAAATAATATTTACATATTTTTCAAAAGTTATATTCTTATAATTACATATGATATTTACTTTTTTATAAGATGAATAAAGTATTTAATTGTTAGTACTTTGCAAATTATTTTGAAATAAAAATCCTTCTTTGCAAATAAATACTTACAAATTTTAAATTTCGCCGGACCAAAACCAACTTAGATCCAATCATATTTGATTGAAATATCGGTGGTCATTTGATCAACTCAAATCGAACATAACCTAAAATGAATAAGTCTAATGTATCCAAATCGATTGAACAACCACCAACAAAAAGGCGGTGAAAAAATGCTGTGTAGTGCATTCACAAACGTGACGTGGTCGGACGCTGCCAAGTGTCTTTTTTTTCTTAAAAGAATTAACTTTATTCATTGTAAGCAATCTTACGGTGGACATGGTATGATATTGGACACAGGACCAAAAGCCTCATATACCCCCATCATTACGATAAGAAGCAAGTTTGACCAATGTCCTGTCAACTTTGATGATAAAGATGGAAGGGTGAGTTGAAATGATACGTAGGCAATTAAGGACATGGTGTCTGAATTTACATGAAGATTGCCTTCCATTCATGATATAGCTCGTTGGGACTTGGGCATCACTGAGAACCACCGCCTAAGAGTGATTCGTGTTTAAGGCTATGTGGAGACCTCGAAGAATAGCTGAACATTCAACCTCGTCTGAATCTTCAGCGTAACATCTTGCAACAATTGTCAGACGCACCATTCCATCTGCAGCGAGGAGAACCGCTGCTACAATGAATGAGGAAGGAGTGACTGCAGCATCGACTGGAATTTTTTCCACATGTGGTTGATCCGGAACAACAATAGGGGAAGGGGAGAGGATATTTGGAGCAGGTGGGATGCGCGGTGAAGTATTTGGCCCCCGCTTGAGAAGAGTACAAGCATGCTCTAGCAATAGCACTCTCCCATAACGGGATTCTCATCTATGAAGTAAAATTGCATGGTGAGAAGTCGACGGTGCTACTCGATTCGTAACATGCATACGCAGTGTACGTGCACAAACGACAATGTCTTAACATTTTAACGTTACCAGGTCATCTTGCAGAGCTCTACCCGAGTGATCCTTTTCCAAAAGCATCCAACGCCGCAACGCTGAGATGGCAATCGATGGAATCCGGTCAGTTCAGTACAGCATTTGCATTAATACCACAAAAGAAAAAAATTTCCAATGCAGAATACTTCTTTACCCCACGGCCCCCATTTAAGAACGATAAAGGCAACCCCTGCAGTTCAAATCCCACCCAACAAAAAGAAAAAGAAAGGCTTCCCTTCTTACGGTGGCGCGTGCGGGACGTCCACGTACTCGCCGGTGCCCTACCTCGTACTCGAACGTGCCACGCGCGCACCCCTTCCCCGCTCCACCGCCCCGCTGTCGTTGCCTCCCTCACGCGTGCGCATGCCACGTCACCATCCCCACGTGCCTCTCCGCCACGTGGACATGCAGATCCGTTTCCCGCCCACGCCCTCGGTGGCCCTTCCCGTGACCGCCACGCTCCCGCACTACACAACGTCCTATATATAAGTAGACCCCCGACCGCCACCACCTCCGACCACGCCCGCGCCAAGTGCTCGACGTTATGCACCAATGGCCGCCGCCACCAACAACAGCGACTCCAAGCCCTACCCCCCGCCTCCCATGGCGCAACCCGAGTGCCCCATCGAGGAGGTCGCCCTGGTCGTCCCCGAGACCGACGACCCGTCCCTTCCCGTGATGACCGTGCGCACGTGGGTCCTCGGGGTGGCGTCGTGCTCGGCGCTCATCTTCCTCAACACCTTCTTCACGTACCGGACGCAGCCGCTGGTGATCTCCCCCGTGCTCATGCAGATACTGGTGCTGCCGCTGGGAAGGCTCATGGCGTCCACGTTACCCAACAGGGAGGTGAGGGTGCTCGGTGGGAGGTGGGGATTCAACCTCAACCCGGGGCCCTTCAACATCAAGGAGCACGTGGTCATCACCATCTTCGCAAACTGCGGGGTGTCTCTAGGGGGAGGGGATGCCTACTCCATCGGCGCCATCACCATCATGAAGACCTACTACAAGCAAGGTGTGAGCTTCCTCTGCTCCCTCCTCATTGTGCTCACCACGCAGGTAAGGTTGACTTGGAGCTCTGTTTGTTTCTTTCTTTCTTTTCTTTCTTCTCCTTTCCTTAAAAGGCTAGTTAAGTAAACGAGAGTTAACATGATTATAACCTGAGTTTTGTGATCTTTCACATTGATTTAGTTAACATCAACTTGGATGACTGTTAATAAAATTGATGTTAACTTCAAATCTCTCGCATCCAAATCTTTAATCTTAAATAACTAATATTAACGTCAGTTCAAACAAATATTACCAGAGTTAACATCGTAACCTAATATTAAATCAAATAAATAAAAACCGATGTTAAAAGTACCATGTAAATAAATAAAAATAAGAGTTGATATTAATTTTATATTTTTTAACATTAGTTTGTTAACCCTCCCCCCGAGTAAATTAGCCCTGATGTGATGGCGGTGGCTAAGTTATGGTGCTTTGGGATTTGGGTATCCTTTGGATTTGGTTGTTTGCGTGAAAGATTGCTTCTTTGGAAGTTTGTAGAAGTTCTCTCACAATATTATAATTCAAAAGGGTACCTATTGTTTTATGTCTTGATTGACTGCTCAGGTGAGCTGAGGCTTTTTTCTATGGTGGTTGCAATTAAACCATCGCTTCTAGATTTGGGTAGCTTTAGAATTTGATTGTGCCGACGAAAAAGTGCTCCTTGGTTGGTTTGGAGGCCTAAGCTTGATTTGAAAATGACTTTATTGGATTGCAGGGGTTTATGTGGAAGTATTTCAGAAAATACCTCCAGAGTGAACAGAGTTCAAATTTTTTTCACTATAAAATCCCATATTACAACGTTACAGAGTGTTATATATATTAAGAATGTAATTCCAAGTCCTCTTTATATATAATTGAAGTCCATGGAAACATTTCCAAATGGATCTCAAGTGTGGGAGGAAGTGGTTTTCCAAGCGTCCAAATGACTCAAAAGCACGTCTGAATACTTTTGTGGCATTAGATCCAATGTATACCGGGAATTAGACTCCATGATCTAAAGCCATACAATCGATAAGCGTTTATCTGAGAAATTTTTTAAACCATCTCTCGTGGGAGTTGGAAATCTTCTAAAAACTTAAATTCTACAATCCCTACCATAGGGCTATTTTTCTAAGCAATCTGAGCTTTATGATCACATCCAATACACAGAGTAATTTTTTATTTAAGGGGATAGTGGAAATCACAGGGCAGCATGGCTATAAAGTCAGAGCGAATTTTTTGAAAGCGGCTGTGGTCTTTTACTGTTATAGTATCGATACTGGAAATTGTTGGGACAACTTGACTACAAAGTTGTTGTGAAGTTTTTGAAAGCGACTGTGGTCTTATACTGTTTTCGTATATTTCCGTTGTAAGCCAAAAACTGAACTTTCAGGAGAAACAGATTTTTCCTCGAAATTAAGGTTTCTCAGAATATGTGATTGGTTCGATTGAGGGTGATGTTTAATCTGTTAGATATCGGGTACTTGAAGTTTTGTCCTTTTCTGCATGCCATCCTCGGCTTTATTAATTTATGAATATGCATGGAAATGAACACTTCGGCTGTATTTTGATGGAAAAACGAAAACAGAAGCTCGTTCCAACTCCCACGCTTATTTCCACGTCCTCCCCCTTACCTTCACCAGGGGGCCCCGCCACGGGGTAGGGGTTGCGCCTTGATTTTTTTTTTTCCTTTTGATGGCAAGGAACCTAGTCGAAGCCAAGTAAACTCGGAGAGACTACACTGACCCAACAACCATGTTGACACCTTAACCGACGTTGTTCCTCACTTTAGGGTACAAGTGTTAACCATTCGGGCACACATTGGTTTTGACTTTATTGCTTGATCGAACTGACGGAAATAGCTGCTTGGAATTGGGTGCCAATTTCGGATTGAAGAAACCATTGCTCATTTTGATGAGGGGTAACATGGAGGTTTAGGTATGGCAAGGTTAGCAATATGAGTAGCATACAGATGGTACCATGGTAAGGCATATCAACTCAAATATGCACTAAATATATTAACTTAACTGTTACGATCCAATCCCAGATCTTTACAAGATTCGAGATCGACTTGTCTCGACTAATCTCAAGATCCAGTCATCCAACGAAAAATAATCAAATAACATGCATCAATCTACAATAGTAATACTAAAATATTGCATGCCTTCAAAAGCAGAAATACAGTAATCACAAAAAAAAACTAGTACATAGATGACAGAGAATACAACAAAAGAGTACTAGAAAGTGTAACTATAGAAACTCACTAGCAGCATAAACTACAGTTGGGTTCGACTAGGTCCAATGTCCTCAGTAGCCGGTGACTTAGGCTGCTCAAATTCCTGACCTGTACAAAGTTATATATCTGGAGTCAGCTAATGCTAAGTAAAGTGGTGGCTAAAACATAAAATGCATTTAATAAGTAGCTTAACATATTACTTTCCGATTCCAATATCTTATAACGGTTTACTGTGTAGAGATCTCTAATCAGGATCCATTACATTACTTAATTTTCTTGTTCCCTAAAGGAACGATCTTGCTTGCAGTTTTCTCATGATGTAAGATGCACACGTGGCACTCTCATTGCCGGGAGAGTCCCTCCGTGATAGTCCTACACCCAGTCTACTACCCTGATGTCACGGTTGCGATGTAACGGTGACTACGGCACATGTAATAAGCACGCGGGTAGCTACCCACACTAACATGAGGTCAGTTGTTTCCGTTAGCGGGTACGTCCAAACGTATAGTACTGGTGATGATTTTTTTCATTAATTTCATTTATTTTATTACTCGAAATTTTAAAAATACTCAGAGGTTGAACTCAGAGAGCAAACTTGATTTTAGAAGCAAAAAGATCACAATTTACAATACTGAAATATTTTACAAAAAAATATAGAGAATAAAAGTAGAATTTGTTTTCTCTTTTTCTTCTTTTTTTTTTCTCCTTTATTCTCTCTCTTTTCTTTTCTCTGTCTTCAGACGTCTGATTTTAAGAATCAGACACCTTAAGTGGCAACTGCTACAGTGCACGTCTTCTTCTTCCTTTCTTTCTTTTTGGCTGCTATTGCTGTTTCTTCTTCTTCTTGGCTTTTTCTTCTTCTCTTCTTTTCTTTTCTGCTTGGTCTTCCTCTTTGCTGCAGCTCCCTCCTTCTCTTCTTCTTTGGCTCTTTCTTCCTCTTTAGCTCCTGCTTCTACCTTCTTTTTCTTCCTTTCCTTCTGCACTGTGCTTCTTCCTCTTCTCTTCTTCTTCTTCAGCTCCTGCTCCTTGGCGTGGCTAAGTCCTCAGCCTCTACCTCTTCTTCTACTTCCTCTTCCTCCTTCTTCTTCCCTGCACAGGCACGGTTAGGCAAAAACCTACCCCTACCCTCCTCGCGTCACTCTCTCTCTATTTCTCTCTCAGGTCACAGCTCTCCCAGAGCCAGCGAGTTATCAGGTCAGGTATACGCACCCGAGACCAGGCCTACCGGCGTGCGGTGGTGGGCGAGGTGTGCATGGGTAGACAAGTCAAGACCAGGTCCACGTAGCGTGGGGTCGCGGACGAGACAGAGTGAGCGAGGGACCTCACCCTGTGTAGTAGGAGACGATAAGCATATTTCACAAATTCAATTTAAACACCAGCACCCGTTCGAAAACTCACAAGGTGGGACTTTACTTCTTGTCGCGCGCCTGGTAGCAAAAAGCGCGAGCAATTGCAGCTGCAACTAATGCCTTCGAGGCCAATTGTCTTCTTGGAGCTGTGCGCGAACGTATTCCGCACCACTTGGGACTGCTAGCCTGGAGCTCTGGGACCTGGATGAAGCTTCAAGTAAGCTTCGTGCTGCTGCGCCAATGGCGGAAGGGGTCGCAACCCTTAAATCACAAACATGGCCTTGCGACCCCGTCAGAACCTTCAACAAGCTTCGCCGGAGCACGACAAAGGTGGCTCGAGGGTCAATGAGGCGTGAAGATGCATGTGCATGTGTGCCTAGGGCACATTGTGTGCGTGCAGATGGGTGTGTTCGGGGGGAGGTTTCAGTGGGTGGTGCAGTGAGTGGAAGGGCGAGAGGTGATCAGTGGGAGGTGGTAAAGCTCAGAGATCGATTGGCAAGAGGTGGAACTGTCTGTGGTGGTTGGAGGTGGAGATGGTGATGGTGGACAGTGGTGTCGAGAGGTCGAAAGAACAAATTGACAGAGGAGAAATAAAAAGGGGAGTAAAGGCAACTTATCTGGTAGGTTAGGAGCGAACGGGGGAGGACAGATGGCGAGCGGCTGGTACTGCTGTCGCCAGAGACAAAGGTGCCAGGGGGAGGAGATGACGACGAGGAAGAGGGGTTGGAGGACGCCTGCTGGTATGGCGCGGCGCGGCAGAGGACGGCGGAGGTAGCCCTGCCACTGGTACTGTGGCAGAGCGACGAGAGAGGAGTCGCCGGAAGCTCTGGCAGTCGGCCGGAGTTGGGGGGAGACGAATTGGAGGGGGATCTCAGGTCAAATTGAGTTTGAAGGATGCGGCGTGGTGTGCCGCTCTTTAAATAGGCAAAGATTGACCGGGAGGAGCTCAAGAGCGGCAGGGAGGTCACGCTGGAGGTATGGAAGATCGGAGACCCATACCTCTCGTGCGTTCGCATGAGAGGTATGGCGGGCTTCAGGTCATGGGGAGCAGCCCATGCGGTAGGGGGCTCCACAGGGAGCTCCCCTTTCAAATCTGGGGTCGGCTCCCCATGCAGATGAGGCGTTATCCTCCGCGCAAAGTCGCCAGAGGTATGGCCTTCTGCTGCGGGTGGCAGAGGGACCGAAGTGAAGGAAACGACCCCATCAAGACGACCTTTCCTTAGGTCCAAATTTTGGTATAAACTTAATTTGGACCTAAGGAATCCAATGGTGAAGTTGGATTTTAGGTTTGACCACGTTTGACAAGATATTTTGCATAAAAATCTAAATTAGGTCAAAAATTGGGTATGGACCTCAATCTAGGTCAAAACATGTTCCAAAGGTCAAATTGAAGGTTCTAAACCCTAGGGGATATTTTTTCATGAATTTTAGAGGGTTTAGTTGATTTTTTTCTTTCCTAGAACTTCGTGAATTAAAGTGGGTTTGTTTTAGGGTTATAAAATGTCATTTAATTCCTAGATTTTGCCATAACCCTTTTCAGACCAAACCATCCCACTTTTTCTCTTATTAAGTCCATTTGATCTATGTTTAGACCCTTAGAAATCCCGTTGATGCACTGCAATGGTAAAATTACAATTTTACCCCTTTGTCATGTTTTCTTCTCAGATTAGTAATTTCCTGAATTAGGCCTTCCTTTAGGTTGTGTAGAAGCTTTTGTTCATTTTATTACGTCAAATTGTGCTAGTTAGGGCTCATGATGAGGTTCTTATTAAGTACGGAACAGCACAGGACCTTGCCCTTTCAAAACAGAATAAGAGTCTCACTCCTCCACAGTCTGCATACCCTCGTCCGACTATCACAGTTTGCCCAATGGGCTAACAAGAGTCGGTGTAGAGTGGCTATACCTAACCCCAGGTCCCCTGGGGTGGCTAGCTCCCCCTTACACTATAAGGAATAGTTGCACTCTTCGGTACTACGTACATGAAAGTCAACTGACTTCCCTTAACAGTCGCCCGTGGGCGACAATTCCATAACCATCCGGTTCTCCGTGCTACGGCATTCTTGTCTCGTTCTACATTCCCCGTAGGGTTTATACATGAATTTTTCTACATCCGGTTTGATTTATACAGAACAGGCAGCTCAATCTTAATATAGGTTTGTTCATAATGGGGTTCATTCTAGGTAATACAAACAACTCATGATTTACTCAATCATTCACATGCATTTTTCTCTAGCCCTAGTGTTCATGTCACAACCTAGGGTTCAGTATTCTAAAGCATATGTTTATTTCCTCCTAGTATTCATCTCATATCTTAGGTTTAACTAATTTCATACATTTTGTTAATCTGGAGATTTATAGTCCGAACCACTTTACCAGGATAACTGGGTGGAATGGGGGCTCGTACAGTAGCTTCCGATGTCTCCACAGGTCCCATACACCTGACGAACTGTAGACCTAAAACATTAATTAACAGGTTAAAAGGGTTTCAGATGATACAGACAAGGTACCATTACATGAAGAAATTCGTATGGAAAACAAAGACGTTTCGTTTACGATAAACCGACATCGTTTGGGCCTTGTACGGGCCTAAAAATATGAGGTCTGACAGAAATCAGACGTCTAGGAGAGATCCTAGATGTCTTAAACTAACTCGCAAGTATACCTCTCTCGAGGCGCCTTTATCGGATGTCTGGAATGCAGTGCCGATGTCCGAGGGTTCCATCAGACGTCTAGAGATGCTCCCGGACGTCTGAAACTACCTCGGTCCTCACTTCGGCGCGCCTCCCAACCTCTGACACATGCGCGTGCATTGTCAGGATTTGGCATAGAAAAATACGGGAAAACAAATCTCTACCAAACGTCTCATATTACCTTTGAACGTCCTCCCCGATGTCTGAAGGTCACTCCGGATGTCTAATTCCGTGGAAAATGACTTCCGCAGAACCGTTCTGGACTCTCCTCGCTACAGAAGCTCCAGCCGAGTAGCACAGTGCCCTCCACTTCTCCGCTCTCTCCGGCTCCCTGCTCCGCTCGCTCTCTCCCTCTCTAGCTCAACTGTGACGGCGTGAGACGAAGACGAGGAGGAGGGGGTTTACAAAGGGACAGGGGGTGAGGGGAACGGCTTGGGCAAGAGAGTGGTGCGGAGTGGGGAGGAGTGCGGGAGATGGCTGTCGCAGGGGAAGGAGCGGTGAGGCGTGGGGTGAAGGAGATAGGCGTGGCGTGCGTACGGTACGCATGGAAGAGAAAAGGTATTTTCAGACGTCCGGAGATCTCCTCAGACGTTTGGTGAACATTCCAGACATCTTAAACTACCAAAGGGTGATGGGTCATTTCAACATAACGAAATTAAAGGAAGTTTCGTCCCCGAAACTTGAGCTAACTAGGGTGCGGAAAATAACGTAGTAGTGTATAACAAACTTAAAGAGGACCGAAGTAAGTCCGAAGAGTCATACCCTCGAAAAGCTCCGGGTACTACTCTCACATTGCCGCCTCAGGATCCCAAGTCGCCTCCTCATACCGTTGGCTTCTCCACAGGACTTTTACCAGGGGTACCTACCTTCGTCTCAGACTCCAGATGACTTTGTCTAATCTTTGTACCGGCTTCTCAGGATAGGTCAGGTCGTCTCCCACCTCGATGCTCTTGTAACTAAGGACATGGCTGGGATTGGTGATATATCTCCTAAGGTTGGAAACGTGAAATACGTCGTGCACTCCAAAGAGCTGGGGAGGAAGAGTAAGCCGATAAGCAACGGGTTCTACCCATTCTAAGGCCTCAAAAGGACTCATAAATCTCGATGCAAGCTTCCCTCTCACCCCAAACCACTGCAAGTCCTTCATGGGCGAAACACGAAGGAAAACGTGATCCCCATTCTCAAATTGTACCACTCTGCACTTTAGATCAGCGTAGCTCTTCTACCTGCTCCTGACAGTACGTAGTTGTCGATGGATCTGCTCAATCATCTCCTGACTCTGGCGTATCAGCCAGGGACCAACCTCCCACTTGGTCCCCACCTCAACCCAACTCAAGGGATCCGTACACTTCCTCCCGTACAGAGCCTTATATGGTGTCATGCTGATGCTTGAGTGATAACTGTTGTATGCAAACTCTGCCAAGGGAAAATGCTCCTCCTAGGAGCCCCTCCAGTCCAGTATGCAGGCACGTAGAAGGTTCTCAAGGGTCTGGATGGTGCGCTCCGACTGTCCATCTGTCTGGGAGTGATAAACTGTACTGAATCTCAGACGAGTCCCCAAAGCTCGCTAAAACTCCGCCCAGAACTAGGAAGTGAAACGAGTGTCTCCGTCTGAAATAATCTTGCGGGGGACCTCGTGAAGGCGTACCATGTCTCTAACTTATCACTCTAACAACTGTGTTGGTCCAAAAGTGACTTGAATTGACAGAAACCATGTCGTCTTTGTCAATCTATCTACAACCACCTAGACTGCATCGTGTCCCCGCTGTGTCACAGGTAATCCTACTACCAAGTCCATAATGACACTCTCCTACTTCCATTCTGGCACAGGAAGTGGCTGCAACGGGCCTACAGGCCTCTAGTGCTCGGTCTTCACCTCCTAGCATACCAGACACTGCTGAACGAAAAGACCCACATCCCGCTTCATGTCCCTTCAGCAGAAATCATGTCGTAAGTCATGATACATCTTCGTGTTCCCAGGATGTATGATAAATCTGGATCCGTGTGCCTCAGTCAGGAGCTCCCTCAACAGCTCCTCGTCTCTAGGAACGCACAAGTGTCCCCTCATATGTAGGACTCCGTCAGTGAACGAGAACTCTCCTGGGCTCCCTACCAATACTCAGTCTCGCTGTGTCCGAAGGTATGGGTCTGTCATCTGTCCAATCACGATGCGATCCATCAGCTCTGGTCGTGTCCGCCTCGCCACTGTCACTACCCCGCAGTACCCCTGTGACTCCTGGGGTCTCCAGCTGCTCAACTCCTCCATGAGTTTCCAACTTTGTGCTCGTAAGCAAGCCAAGTGGGCGGGTGCCTTCCGGCTCAAGGCATCAACCACCACATTAGCCTTCCCTGGGTGGTAGGAGATGCTGCAATCGTAGTCCTTCAGAAGTTCCAACCAACATCTCTACCTCATGTTGAGCTCCTTTTGGTCAAACAGATATCTGAGGCTCTTATGGTCAATGAAAATCTCGAACATCTCTTCGTACAAGTAGTGCCTCCAGGTCTTCAGTGCGAGAACAACTACCGCCAATTCCAAGTCATGGGTGGGGTAGTTATGCTCATAGGACTTCAATTGTCACGAAACGTAGTCGACAATGTGACCCCGCTGCATGAGCACACCTCCCAATCCTTGCAACAAGGTGTCTGTGTAGATGACGAATCCGCCACCATTGTCAGGGATGGTGAGTACAGGAGTTGAGGTCAGCCTCCCCTTCAGCTCCTGAAAGCAAGACTCACACTCGTCTATCCAAGCGAAGGGTACGTCTTTTTGGGTCAACTGAGTCAGAGGACGTGCAATCTGCGAGAATCCTCGGATAAACCGTCTGTAGTAACCAGCCAGTCCTAGGAAACTGCAAATCTCTGTCACCGTATGCGGCCTCTCCCACCTGAGTACTGCCCCTACTTTGGCTGGATCCACAGCCAATCCATCCTCTGAGATCACATGGCCTAAGAACATGATCTGTTTCAACCAGAACTCACACTTGCTGTACTTGGCGTACAGCTTGTGCCGTCGCAAAGTATCTAAGACTATGTGGAGATGCTGCTCATGTTGTGTCTGATCTCGAGAGTAAATGAGTACGTCGTCAATAAAAACCACTACGAACTGATCCATATACGGCCGGAAGATGCGGTTCATTAGATCCATGAAAGTAGCAGGGGCGTTGGTCAACCCAAATGGCATGACCAAAAACTCGCAATGACCATATCGCGTACAAAAGGCTGTCTTGGAGACGTCGGTCTTCCTAATCCTCAGCTGATAGTAGCCCGACCTCAGATCTATCTTAGAGAATACCATGGCATCTCTCAGCTGGTCTAAAAGGTCATCTATGTGCGACAACGGGTACTTATTCTTGACGGTGACCCGGTTCAGCTGTCTGTAGTTGATGCACAGTCGAAGAGTACCGTCCTTCCTCACAAACAGAATGGGGGCTCCCCACGGGGAGGCACTTGGCCTCACAAAGCCCTTCTCTAGTAGGGTCTGTAGTTGTGACTTGAGCTCTCGCAGCTCAAGCGGGGCCGTCCGGTACGGTGCAGTAGAAATGAGGTCAATCCCCGATATCAGTGAGATCTCAAACTCGATTTCCCACTCAGGTGGCAGTCCTGGCAGCTCCTCTAGAAAGACTTCGGGGCACTCTCGGACCATCGAAATACTCTGTAAGCTGACCATGAGGCCGGGCTCTGCTAGGACACAAGGAAGCCCTCGCACCCCTAGCTCAGTAGCTTTCCTACCTGAAGCACGGAGATGCATCTGAATCCTCCATCTACTGGCTGGTCGTGGAACTCGAAGGGAGGCAACTGTAGTATGGATAAAACAATCTTTCTCCCGAAGCAGTCTACAAGGGAATGATATGCGGCTAACCAATCCATCCCCAAGATCACACCAAAATCCTCCATCAGGATCATGATCAGGTCTATCAGAAGGCGTGTCCCCTTATCGTGACCTCACAGTCAGTGAAAACCTCCTCGGCAACAAACACCTGCCCACCTGGTTCTCTAATCAGGAAGGGCTCCTTTAAAAGTACACTGCTCAACCCCATGCTGACAGCAAAATCCACAGAAATAAATGAATGTGTGGCACTAGAATCGAAAAGTGTGTAAACGAGCATGCCAGAAACAGTAAACATACCTGCCACTACGGAGCCTGAAGCTCTAGCATCTCCTTGAGTCAGGGCGTTAATACGCCCCTCAGCCCTCGGTATAGAAGAAGCAATCGTGCTCTGGGTCGGGCGGGAAGCAACGGGCCGATACCCTCCTCGTGACTGTTATCCTCCTCAGGCCTGGTGACCGTGGCTGCCAAATCGGCCTCCAGTGCTCGGTGCTAGGAGCGTCGGTTGCGCTCCAGTCCTAGATGGATAATTCCTCCATATGTGGCCCGGCTGGCCACACTGATAGCAGAGGGGTATGCGACCTCCTCCCTCTGTCTGCTTTCCCTGCTGGTGACTGGGCGGGGGTCTACTGCAATTGATTGGTCCCTGCCGGGGACCCCTAAAGGTCCCTAGTGAACCCGCAGAACAGGACAACCCCCCTGCTGGTGCCTGGTGCCTCCTCTCCTGACGGCCCTGTGAATGCTCCTACGGGTAGGGCCTCTTCCGTCCTCCATCGGTGTCTCGCACGGACAGGTTAGTCTCCTCGTAGGTCATGGTAGCCTCGACTGCACAAGAGAAGGTAGGCAGCTTCAGGGGCTTTACGTAGGGTTGAATGGCGAATCGAAGGCCCTCGATGAACCTCCACAGGTGCTCCTCCTCGGTAGACGTGGCTATCAGGGCGAAGCGCGACAGCTCCAAGAATCGCATACGATACGCGCTAACCATCATTGACCCCTTGCGGAGAGTGTGAAACTCCTGCCTCCTTTGATCCTGCTAAGTCTGTGGAAAGTATTGCTCACAGAAGAGCATCACAAACCAGTCCCATGCCAGCTCTCCCTCCTGTCCTCTGACCGCCCTCCACCACCTGTAAGCTGCACTCTCCAACTGATACGTGGCGAAGGCCATGCGCCACTCCGCAGGAAAAAGGGTGTCAAAGATCTTTTCCATCTGCTCCAGTCAATCCTCTGCCTTAGACGGGCTCTCTTCCCCCTTGAAGGAAGGGGACTTCAGCTTCCTGAACTAGCTGAAGACCTCGTGGTGCAGCTGCAACGGGGGAATGGGTGCACCTCCAGGCAAGGAGAACTCGTGCCCTGAAGTGTCTGAAGGAGGTGGGGGTGGTGGAGGATCACTCCCTCCCCCTCCAGCTCGTCTAGCACCGTGGCGGCTCGCCTGCCCCACGGAGGACTCCCCCTCCGCATCCTCAAGAAGAGGAGGCTGAGGAAGAGGCTGATGGAGCTCCTCCCATATGAGATCCCGGATCAGCTAGGCGAGGACCGGGGCTTGAATGCCGGGAAGGAGAGGTGGAGCGGCCCCGTCCTCAGCCATTGCTCGCCCTCCCTTGCGACCACACCCTCGGCCACGACCATGTCCGTGGCCTGCCTCAAGAGCTCCCTGGCGAGGCATCTCCTGCACGGAGATCGAAAAGAAATGGGATCATCGGTGACTGTTTGATTACAAAGGAGATGTAAGACTCGAAAATGAAAATCAAGATAAAACGTTGTGATGGCTATCCTAGCTACATGTACAAGTGTGGTGATGTTCAAACTATTTGGTTTATTTCTCGGGACGACCTTGCTCTGATACCATCTTATCACAACCCGATCCCAGATCCCTACTAGACCCGAGACCGGCTCGCCTCGATTAATCCTAAAACCCAGTTGTCCAACAAAAAATAACCAAATAACATGCATCAATCCACAACCACACAAGTCATGTAACTAAGCAGAAAGACATTAGCAACAAAGGAGAAACAGAACAGTAATACTAAAATATTGCATGCCTTCAAAAGCAGAAATACAACCATCATAACAAAAAATTAGTACATAGATGACAAAGAATACAACGAAAAAGTACTGGAAAGTGTAACTATAGAAACTCACTAGCAGCATAAACTACAACTGGGCTCAACTAGGCCTAGTATCCTCAGTAGCTGATGACTTGGGCTGCTCAAATTCCTAACTTGTACAAGGTTATATATCTGGAGTCAGCTAATACTGAGTAGAGTGGTGGCTAAAACATAAAATGCATTTAACAAGTAGCTTAACATATTACTTTTCGATTCCAATATCTTATAACAGTTTGCTGTGTAGAGATCTCTAATCAGGATCCATTACATTACTTAATCTTCTTGTTCCCTAAAGGAACGATCTTGCTTGCAGTTGTCCTGTGATGTAGGATGCACACGTGGCACTCTCTTGGTCGGGAGAGTCCCTCCGTGGTAGTCCTACACCCGGTCTACCACCCTGAGGTTATGGTCACGACGTAGCGGTGACTACGGCACAAGTGATAAGCGCGAGGGTAGCTATCCCGCACTGGCACACAGTCAGTCGTTTCCGCTAGCGGGTGTGCCCAAACGTACAATACAAAACAGTACAGGGCCTTACCCTCAGAACAAAACAGGGGTCATACCCCTCCACAGTCCGCGTACCCTCATCCGATTATCTCGATTTGCCCAACGGGCTAACAAAAGTCGGTGTAGGGTGGCCATGCCTAACCTTGGGCCCCCTGGGGCGGCTAGCTCCCCCCTACACTACAATTGATAGTTGCTCTCTTCGGTACTACGTACACGAAGGTCAGCTCACTTTCCTTAACGATCGCCCATGGGTGGCAATTCCAGAACCATCTGATTCTCTGTGCTACGGCATTCTTGTCTCGTTCTACATTCCTCGTAGGGTTTGTACATGAATTTCTCTACATTCGGTTTGATATATACAGAACAGGCAGCTCAATCATAGTATAAGTTTGTTCATAATGGGTCCATTCTAAATAATACAGACAGCTCATGATTTACTCAATCATTCACATGCATTCTTCTCTAGCCTCAGTGTTCATGTCACAACCTAGGGTTCAGTATTCTAGAGCATACGTTTATTTCTTCCTAGGGTCATCTCACATCCTAGGTTTAACTAATTGCGTGCATTTTGTTAATCTGGAGATTTATTGTCCAAACCACTAACCGGGTGGAATGGAGGCTCGTACGGTAGCTCCCGACGTCTCCGCAGGTCTTATACACCTGACAAACTGGAGACCTAAAACATGGATTGACAGGTCAAAAGGGTTTCAGATGATACAGACAAGGTACCATTACGTGAAGAAATTTGTATGGAAAATAAAGACGTTTTGTTTACGGTAAACCAACATCGTTTGGGCCTTGTACGAACCTAAAACCATGAGATATGACAGAAATCATACATCTAGGAGAGATCCCAGACATCTTAAACTAACTCGCAGGCATACCTCTTTTGAGGCGCCTCTATCAAATGTCTGGAACGCAGTGCGGACGTTCAAGAGTTCCGTCAAACATCTGGAGATGCTCTCGGACGTCTAAAACTGCCTCAGTTCTCGCTCCGACGTGCCTCGCAACCTCTGACACATGCGCGTGCATTGTCAGGATTGGTATAGAAAAATACGGGAAAACAAATCTCTACCTGACGTCTCATATTACCTTCGAACGTCCTCCCCGACGTCTGGAGGTCACTCCGGACGTCTGATTCCACGGAAAATGACTTCCGTAAAATCGTTCTGGGCTCTCCTCGCTATAGAAGCTACAGCCAAGTAGCACGACGCCCTCTGCTTCTCCGCTCTCTCTCTAGTTCCCTACTCTTCGCTCGCTTTCCCTCTCTAGCTCAGTTGTGATGGTGTGAGACGAAGAGGAGGAAGGGGGTTTATAAAGGGAGAGGGGTTGAGGGGAATGGTGTGGGCGAGGGAGTGGTGTGGAGTAGGAAGGAGTGAGGGAGATGGCTGTCGCAAGGGAAGGAGTGGTGAAGCGCGGGGTGAGGGAGAAAGGCGTGGCGTGCATACAGTACGTGCGGAAGAGAAAAACTTTTTTTAGACATCCAGCGATCTTCTCAAATGTCTAAACAGACGTCTAATAAACATTCCAAACATCTTAAACTACCAAAAAAAATGACAAGTCATTTCATTAGCTATCACATCCAACCATTATTCCACCAATGGTTGATTTAGTATTTCCAGCAAAAACACTAGCACTCTTCCTAGATAAATCGAATTCTATCATCAAGAGTTGTTTGGAAAAGTAACATGTTAAATCTGATGAACTTTTAACCCAAAACGACTTATAATCCGACGGACTTTTAACCTAAAAGGATCTGGAAAAAAATTAGTCACTTTTGCAATGAAAATAAATTAATTTACGTGGTTCCTTTGATTCAAGCTGATGTGTTTTCTGATGTTTTAAATGAATTTTTATTCTTATTTTTATAACAAAAAAAGGAGGAGCTATCGTATAAGTTGTTAAGAGCCATGTGTTTTTCTGTAAAAATATTTGGAAATTCTTTAAGCCCAACGTTTGTCTTCGGTTGCGTTCTCTCAATTGTATATTAACCTTCAACATAAAAACCTGTCCCTTCAGAAGAAGTGGAAAAGATGCTCTTGATTAATTTAATTATATAAAGCTTGTTTCTAATTTTACTTTCTTCTAGACGTTTGTAAAGAAAGTAAAAATTCATAAATATTCTTCTTATGTTATAGTCCAGATTATTTTTCATTTGGGTTTTCTAATTTCAAATTGAATTTGTTCTGGAGAAAATTCTTTGTCAGTAAAAACTAAACTTTGTTTAAGCACCAAAAAGTAGTCTTTTTACATAATTCCTCTGTACGTATTCCCTTTTACCAATGCAAGTCTTTGATATGAAATGCATTTAATTAATGCAATTGATCTAATAAATTGTGAAAAAAAAAAACGGGATTGCGATAAATGTTTTCAAGATCGAACCATAGAATAAATTGAAACTGAAGTGGTTTAATTCTTCTTAGATTCAACCAAGGTTAAACATAGATTCAGCCGGTGCTAATGTTAGCATGATATCATTTATTTTAAATTTTGTTATAAAACCAAACCAAACAAGATTTTCGGTTGGACCTTAGTTCGACCATTTTGAATTGATATAAAATATATATTAAAAACTCGATTACATTCATCATATATATATATATATATATATATATATATATATATATATATATATTCACACACACATCTAATTCAAGAAAAATTTAGAATTGTTAAGGTTATATTGTGATTTAATTTAAACTTATCAACAATCATGGATTTCCTAATCGGTAGAATTTGGAACAAATTATAAAAAGTAACCTCACATGCAAGATAGGTTAAAACCGATTCAACCACGATTTAAATCTCTACATTGGTTCAATGGGTTAACTTGGACGAAGTGGCAGTTTAGTGGTTCATGGTAGTTTTGTAATCCCATCGATTTTCTAGGTTGAAGACGCACTGGTCAAGCAGTTTACCATTTCAGCTGGCCTGTACCATTCAGTTTTCAAAACATTGATCATGATTAATGAGGGATAAGATTGTGATATCTAATTATGCACTCAAGTACCAATTCTGTAATTTACTCTTTTCTTTGCACTTGACTTCTTCCTTTTTACCAACAATAAATCAGAGAGAATGGTAAAAGTTCATTCAGAGCAGCCCTACATGTCATACAAGAATATCCCTTGATATCCAACTAAATATTGATCATTATGTGACTAATCAACTGTTACGTAGATACTGGGTTATGGATGGGCTGGAATGCTGAGAAGGTACTTAGTGCAACCGGTTGGAATGTGGTGGCCAGCTAACCTAGCCCAAGTTTCTCTTTTCAGGTTTGCCCTCCCTTTTCTTTTGCATGCACATGCTCTTTCTCTTAGATTTGGCAATTGGTCGTTTTTCCAAAACTTTAGAGGTGCAGCTCTTGGTTCTGTTCGAACTAAGCTCACAACCCAACAACAAAATAGAAAAATAACGGATTGGACAAAACACCCACCTTACCAGGCTTCCCTCCTGTAGCTGGAGGACAAAAAGGGGTATTAGATGGAAGAATATTTTCTGTCTCCTCATGTAATGGGAAATTTAGCCTAAAAAACCTCGAATCTTTCGTGTAGCATTTTATGGAATTTCCCGTTTAAATGTTCATCCTGTCGATTTAAGCGAGGAAGGTGGACATGCCTTATGTCAAAGTAAGATGCACGTAGTGGGGTTGCCTATTGGGGTAACATTGCTAAATGAAAGTTGCAATGTAGAGTTTGTAAGTTTACTTCCTCAGAATGCCACGGCGTGGAATGTTAAATTTCTGAGGGCACCAATGGATTTTGGTGGAAAATCCAAAAATTAAAACTTCATTATTTCAACTCAATTTCGAAAGCTTTTTAGTCCACAGGGATATATATATATATATATATATATATATATATATATATATAGAGAGAGAGAGAGAGAGAGAGAGAGAGAGAGAGAGAGAACAATATTCTTGAGTAGAATATAAAGTTGGGTATCTTCTAAAACCTCGTGGGCATGGGTGGGAGTATGATAAATTGCCAAGTGTAGAACAAACAAACATGCATGTGCCCAAGTTTTGTCCGTCCTGCTCTAGCAGAGGTGTAAGTTTTCATGAGGAGTTAGTTTCCATACGGAGTTAGAGGTTTTCATTAATGTGCTCTTTTATACGTTTTCCTTTTAAACCGATTACGTTGAGCAATAACCGATGTGTCTCCGCATTTCAACTATGTCTCATAGCCAATCCACAGCAATCATCTTATGATTTATCCCATCCCATGGGATCTCTTTTCTCTAAGTTAGAAACATTCATTTCATTCTACTTGCTTCTCAATGTGAGTGAGTTTTTACAAGGTTCTCTCTGCGTGGGTCTTCTTTGTCACCTTGGCTTTGTCCTTCTGCGATAGTGATTAAAGACAACCATGAATAGAGTGCATCGTGCATGATAGTACATCACCTAACCTTGAGAGCGGCATGCTATTACCCCCCGAGCTAGTACAATAAGGAGCACCATCTCTCTAAAGTTAAAGGGAGATCATCAAACGAACGCTTCGATTAGATCGCTTCCCTAATTAAGGCTCTCTCTTATTTGATTTATTTATGCCACATCTAGCTATTATGCATTACGAAATGATATTCTCTTGCATATTATGATGATGATTTTCTTATTATTACGGATCCATTGGTTCTCTTACACGAATATATTTCCTAATAAAGTGGGCACCCAAAAGATAGCGCATTTTTCTATTTTAAATTTTGACAATATTTTGCCTCTATGCAGGGCGCTTCACGAGAAAGATGAGAAGTCGAAAGGGTTAACAAGGATGCAATTCTTCCTAATCTTCATGGCAGCAAGTTTTGCTTATTACACACTACCAGGTTATCTCCTCCCAATCTTGACCTACTTCTCATGGGTCTGCTGGGTCTGGCCCAAGAGCATCACTGCACAGCAAATAGGCTCGGGATACCATGGCCTTGGTGTGGGCGCATTCACACTCGATTGGGCTGGCATTTCTGCCTACCATGGCAGCCCTTTGGTTGCCCCGTGGTTCTCAATCCTTAATGTTGCGGTCGGATTCATCATGTTTATCTACATAATTGTTCCACTGTGCTATTGGAGGTTTAACACATTTGATGCAAGGAAGTTCCCCATCTTCTCCAAGAAGCTCTTCACTGCTACTGGGCACAACTATGACACTGCCAAGATCCTGACTCCCAAGTTCGAACTGGATGAAGAAGCATACAATAATTATGGGAAGCTTTACCTCAGTCCGCTATTTGCGCTCTCCATAGGCTCAGGATTCGCAAGGTTCACGTCAACAATCACTCATGTTCTGCTATTCCATGGCAGGTGAGTTATCGTTCAAATCGGTAAGCTACCCACAGAAAGTCTCTTTTTGTGTGTGGGCACGCACATGCACACATGCCTTTAGAATTAGAATCTAATACCTCAAGTTGCTTTTCCTTCTGAGAAAAAAGGTCATTAATTTCAGTATGAAACTAGGTCTGGTTATCTTAGCATGCCTTATTTACAAATTTTGTTTAATAACCCAGAATCCCATTTAGGCAAATTAGGGAAATTCGAAGTCTAGAAAAAGAAATCTGTTGATATGTATTTGAACTATTGTTGGTCTGACCATTTGTCGCTAGAAATCCTATGGTTTCTGCCGGAGGCGAATGATCTCCCAAATGCTAATCTCTCAAGTAAATGCAGGGATACAGACTCTTACCTAGATCCATCCTATGATCCTATCAAAGTCAAGAGTTTCAACTGATCAACCATACCTTGGTGGATTTTATTTGCAATTTTCAATGGTACACAACTGCATATCAATTGCACGGCTCCTATTAATCAACTATAATAGATGCCTATGCAAACATCTAACTAGTTCTAGACAATGATGTCATGTAGGACGTGTCTGGATTTAAAAAATAAAACACAACAAAATAAAATAAAATATGAAAACCGCATAATATTTGTTTCAAACAAACCATAAGAAACAATTTCTCCAAATAGGTCGGTAATTGTAATGAGAACCTCCCCTCCCAGGTCAAAACTCAAAATTTTCTAATGTTGAACTTCATTAGGCACAACGTTGCTCTATCTGATTTTTTTTTCCCTCAAAAAGGACAAAGCATTGGTAATTCAATTCATTTCTTGGCAATCCAGAAGAGAATTTAGGTTCACAAGCTTGAAAAACATTTTCTCTAAATCATCCACTAAACTATCAACTTAAAACTAATGCAGTGAACACTTCTTTATCCGATGCCGATTTTGAGAAAAATCAACCAATTCAGGGCCCTGTACGAAGAACAATCAGCAATTTAACCAACATAGGTAGTTGACCTTCCACCCCATATGCCGTTCAGGTCAAAATCTTCCAATAGCAATTATTATTAAGCTTCTGATAACAAGTATTATACTAATAGTAGCAGCAAGTGTTGATTAATATATAAGGTGCATGCTCTTTGATCAAGCAACTTACCCAGCTCTTTAACCTGCAGTGACATATGGAGGCAGAGCAAATCTGCGATGAAGTCCGCGAAACTCGACGTGCATGCCAGGCTCATGAAGAGTTACAAGGAAGTCCCTGAATGGTGGTACCTCATTCTCCTCGCTGGCAGCATCGTCATTTCCCTGCTCATATCATTCGTGTGGAAGGATGATGTGCAGCTGCCTTGGTGGGGGATGCTCTTCGCCTTCGCACTGGCATGGATCGTCACCCTTCCAATCGGAGTCATTGAAGCCACCACCAATCAGGTAACCCCTTTTCCCTCGTTGCTCCACCTCAGCTCCTCCTTCAATAATGTATCATGTAGCACTTCTGCCATTTTCCTCCTATGGTTTCGCAGTCCTAAGGCCCACTCGCAGGCCTTGTCCCCAGCACTGAATTAGGCAAAAATAATCAAAGACGTGGAGTAGTAGGAATATGGTTACATGCTTTCACAAACTTCTATCCAAATCCCACCACAAACGAGCCGCACGTCATGCCATAAAAATTTAAAGCTTCCAAATGCTCCGGAGTTCTGAAATCTGAACCATAATGAGCTTTTCTGACGACTAGATGCTGACGTTCATTTGCTTCCATGATTTGTTGAACATGAACCCCAAAACAGCGGCCTGGATACGATATCATAGCGCAGTTTATGATCGGATACATCCTGCCAGGAAAGCCCATTGCGAACCTGATCTTCAAAATCTATGGGCGGATCAGCACCGTTCATGCCCTCTCCTTCCTCTCGGATTTGAAACTTGGCCAGTACATGAAAATTCCCCCCAGGTGCATGTACACCGCGCAGGTAAAAAAAAAAAAAAAAAATCCCTACTGAGTATAAGTTCTTCCGAGGAATATCTTATTATTTTTCACTGATTCTGCATCGCATCTTGGGCAGCTAGTTGCCTTGGGTTCATTGGATCCACATCCAACAAGTTATCGGGATCGGTTTTTCTAAACCAGTAATAATACAGTTTGAGCTTTTCGCAGCTGGCAGGGACTGTGATTGCTGCAGTTGTGAACCTGTCCGTTGCATGGTGGATGCTGGAAGGCATCGAAGACATCTGCGACATCGAAGGGCTGCATCCGGACAGCCCCTGGACGTGCCCCAAGTACAGGGTCACATTCGACGCCTCCGTCATATGGGGGCTCATCGGACCCGCGCGCCTGTTCAGCCACGGCGGCCTGTACAGGAACTTGGTCTGGTTGTTCCTCGTTGGAGCCGTGCTTCCCGTCCCGATCTGGCTGCTGAGCAGGGCCTTCCCGGAGAAGAAGTGGATACCCATGATCAACATCCCGGTCATCACGTACGGCTTCGCGGGGATGCCGCCCGCCACGCCCACGAACATCGCCAGCTGGCTCATAACGGGGACCGTGTTCAACTTCTTCGTGTTCAGGTACCACAAGAGGTGGTGGCAGAAGTACAACTACGTCCTCTCGGCCGCCCTGGACGCGGGGACGGCCTTCATGGGCGTGCTGCTCTACTTCGCGCTCCAGAGCGCGCACAGGAATTTGAAATGGTGGGGCACGCATCTGGATCACTGCCCACTGGCCACCTGCCCGACCCAGCCGGGGATCTCGGTCGACGGTTGCCCGGTGTTTCAGTGATCGCCTCGAGTCAGGTTGGCTCGGGTTGCCGTAGTTACCACTGAGCAGCAAATGCTTACTGGAAATTGTCTGCTCAGGCTGCAGAGCATATTTATAAGACAATAACAATGTAAGATCTGCGCTTCTTTTTCTCATGTATGATGATTCTTTATAACATATAGTTTTTGGCGGGAAAGGTCAATGTTCAATTACCACCTCTGGAGGCATCTACCCGTAAAGGAGCAATTCAAAGGGACGTTGTTGAAAAAGTATAGATCGTTTGTTTAGCTTAAGACGTTGCTAAATACAAATAATTTAGAAATGGTGACATTGATAACTTCATATATCTTTGGAATTGAGTACGCTTTTTCCTGCTGTTTTCCACCTTCCATGGAAAATCTGAACGCCGCCGACAAAACGGCTCGACATTGTTGAAAATTCTTCAAGTTCTGAGGGCCCATTGACAAGTTGTCAATGTTTTTTCGATTTTGTTTTTCAGCCGACAAGTTGTCGATGTTTCGTTTTGAGCCCGTGAGCTGACTATGGATTGAACCGAAAAGAATGAATTATATAGATGGTTTTGGTCATTCAATCAATAAGGTTTAATTTACTTTGCATGTTCAGAAAAATAATATTAAGAATATAAAAATAATGTTAATTTATAATTATTTATTTGAATTGATGTTAAGTTATTATGTTAACATTTTTAATGTTTATTTAGTAGTAGTGTTAGGTACATAAAATATAAGGAGTGTCAGAAACATGAGTGATGTATAATTTTAATATAAATTTGGTTAACATCAATTGAAACTGATGTTAGGTAAACTCGTATTAAAATGATTAAATCTGGATTAGCAAGTAAGAAGTTAAACATTCGAGTAAATGATCCAAGTAAACTAAGCTTAAAGGATCGAATCAATTATGCTCAACTGGTCTTGCCTCGTAGCCATGGACCATGGATCGAACCAGAAAAAAAAAAAAAAAAGAAGGCCCATTTGAAGGTCGTGTATTTCTTAACGATTGATATGTTTATGTGTGTTACATATGTGAGGTTGACCAATGTATGTGGATGCAACTTTGTTGGTGTGAATTTGATCGATAAAGGCCCTTCTTTATCATGTTTGGTGATCGTGCCATAGGGATTTTCTTTTACTTTCCATGAGTGAGACTTTTTAATGTTTGGTGCTCTTTGGGTAACGAATTGTATTCGGATGGCACACATCTTATCTTAATCTTGTCCATATGATACGATTTATATAGAATGTTGCCTTCATGTGATGAGCTAAAGGGACATTATCTTTTGATATAGTCACAAACATCAAATCTAGTAGAATTCAGTTATATTTAGGCCTTTGCACAAAAAAAACAAAGAGATAAACTTTTGTGGTAATATTCCAATTGAATGGTTCGGTAGTTAAGTAAATTCTCATCTCAAAGGGTAGTTACTTTTTAAAGATTACATGTTATGACAATTAAATGGTTGACCACTCAACCAACCAATTGATCAAGGCCTTGATCGGTAGAGGACTTGACTCAAAGAGTAAAGCAAGTTATAACAAAATGAGAGACACGAGGAATTAACGACCCAGTTCCACCTGATGGGGTGTACGTCTTGGGGGATCTTCACTCAAAGATTCTACTATGCCTGGTTGATAGTACAACTGCTCTCTATTCACTCTTTCTCTGAAGGTGTGAAGAGAGAATTTAAAGCTCTCTATTCTCTATTTATAATACAAGAAAAATTTCCTAACAACTTCTTGTTTCGCAACGAACTTTGCGATTTTCACCATCTCGTCCATTACTTAGCTATAAATAACATTTATGTGGTTAAATGAAGCGGGCCATTAGCACCAACGTGGATATAGCCACCACCTCTTCAACTCTGGTCAATCGAATCCTTTGGTGGGTCGGGTCCGATAGACCCTTGGCTAGTTAGATCTGACAAAATCCACCTATGTGCTGGATAATCAGGTGGCTAGATTTACCGAGTCATTAGGGAACTGGACCCTTTAAGCTTTGTGTAAAGTTTTAATTCTGAGAATACCTTTTATCCCTCGTCACCAACCAGTTACGTTCATTTGCTTGCCACACACCTAGTTATATTCACTTGCTTTGGCCATTGGTACCACCATATCGTCCAAGTTGAATGGTCTAGTATTTGAACAAGTGGATTTCCATCCCAGACATTAATTCCAAGTGTGAATTTAACAATCATTAACCTAATGAAATTATTTGATTGTTGAGCAAGTGAACTCCCATCCAAAATGTTAGGATTTGAATCTTATCTTACCTCCATCTTAGAAAAGTCATTTATCATGCGTTTAATTGATTATCATCATCACTTCTTTTTTAGATTATGCATTATGGCAATCAAATATGCAAATATTGAAGACTCAACAATCATGCATAAAAGTAGAGTCTAGACAAATTTAGTTATGTTTTTTTCATTCTCTACTAGGTAGCCTTACTCAATTTTGTCTGTGGCTTGATGAAGTTTGCACTCTCTTTTTTTTATAGATGATCCATTCATCATCAAATTTAGTCAAGCTAACATTACTTTTTCTTTTCTTGCACAACTAAGGCATGTCTCATGGTATTTCTTCCTCCTTGGGCTAACCTTGCTAGGGATATGATTACTTGCAAATCTCATGTTTGATATTATAGCTCCCTAAAAGAAGGATTTGCACCACTTTCTTGGGTGGGGGTCTTCTCCTCCATATTCATCTCAAAGGTGAGTGCAACCACTTGTTTTCCCTTCACAACTGATGAGGAGCAAAAAATGCCCTTAGACTCAAACTTCGCAAAAAGCTCAAGAAAAAGGATTCAACCTAGATAGACTTAGATACAGGTGGGTTCGGAGATCCGACCTACCTACACCTAAAAGGGCTCGGATACAGGAGAGTCCAAAAGACCCAACCCGCTAAAGGATCTGGCGCCAACAAAGAGACAGCGGAAAAAGTCCAACGCGGCCATGCCATCAATAAATAATGGCATGATCGTCGCAATTAATAACTTAATGTTACAACTCGATCCCTGATCCCTACAGAACCCGAGACCAACCGGCCTTGACTAATCCCAAGACCTAGTCGTCCAACGAGAAAATAACCAAAAGTAGAAAATATTCCACAATCACACATGTGATGTAACTATGCAGAAAATAAAAAGAGACAGTATGGGAAACAGAACGAACAGTCTTACAATATTACAGGCCATCACAACAATATCAGTGGAAAAGTAATTGAAACAGTATTACGTATAACAAAATACTCACTACTACAAAAAGAAGTGCATTGGAACAGAAAACATCAACAACTAAGACTGGGCTCAACTGGGCCCAGCTCCCTCTGCAGCCGATGGTATTGGCTACTCAACTCCCTAACCTGAATAAGGTTATAAAACTTCGTAGTCAGCTAACGCTGAGTAGAGTGGTAGCTAAACTCTTTATGTGCAATTTAATTTAAGACAGGCAACTAATTTATTATTATTTAGTTTCATTTAGCTCAACTAAGTGATTTTAATTTGTGTGCTCCTTTATTCATCTATTCATTTCCTGATCTGGCATGTTCCTCATGAGAACGATCTTGATTGCAGTCTTTTCCGTGATGTAGGATGTACACTTGGTGCTCTCCTGGCCAGAAGAGTCCCCCCGTGGTAATCCTACACCCAGTCAACCACCTCGAGGTCACAGTCGCGATGTAGCGATGACTACGGTATGCGCAATAAGCACACAGGTAACTATCCCGCACTAGCACGCAGTCAGTCATTTCCGTTAGCGGGTACGCCTAAAGGTACAGTATGGAACAGCACAAGGCCTTGCCCTCTCAGAATATGGGTCTCGCCCCTCCACAGCCCGCGTACCCTCGTCTGACTATCTTAATTTGTCCAGTGGGCCTAACAAGAGTCGGTGTAAAGCAGCTAGTCCTAACCTCGGGCCCCGTGGGGCGGCTAGCTCCCTCTCTACAGTAAGTAACTCACCTCGGTACCACGTACATGAGGGCAAAATAGAAGTCGGTGTAGAGTGACTAGGCCTAACCCCAGGTCTCAACTCAGAGGGGCGGCTAACTCCCCTCTACACTAAAGGGACAGTTGCTCTCAGTACCGCGTACACAAGGGCAAGCTCACTTCCCATCTACTTACTAAGTTCTTCTCATATATAAGAGTTCTTCTCCTAATTCCCCGTAGGATTCATGCTTGTATTTCTTTCATTCCATTTTCCAACATTCAGATCTCACTATTCACATTACGGGTTTCATTCGTATAACAGGCAGCTCGTGTTTTTCTAAAGAAAGCATCACATCAATAGAATAATGCAATTGCTAGCAAATTGGTTTAACATGCATCTTAGGAAAGACAGTGTAGCTTGAGCAAGATTCATTCGTTTTTACCCTAGAGTTCATTTCATGCCCTAGGGTTCAAGTAAGTTATTCTAGACATGCACTTAGTTTTATTAAATCTTGATATTAAAGCAAACCACTCTACCGGGAAACACTAGAGGAATGGAGGCTGGAACTGCAGGTCCTGTCGCCTCCACGAGTCCCGCGTGTTCAACTGGCTGGAGACCTATACAATTGACCAACCACGTCAAACGAGTCCAAAACTGTATACAAGTAACACAACTCATAGAGAAACTCAAGCGGAAAACAACGGTACTTCATTTGCGGAAATTCGATTCCATTTGGGCCTTAAACGGGACAAAAACAGGCATACTGTCCAAAATCAGACATTTGAGACTAGGCCTAGACGTCTTAAAAGACATCAAAACTCACCCTTTCTTTCATGCAGCTTTCTCAGATGTCCGAACCCCTTCTGCAATTGTCTGAGGGAAGTCCCAGACGTTGAACTCTCCTTCCGGTCGTCTGGGGGTCCAGTCAGACGTCTGGCGATGTGTCCAGACGTCCAAAAGTACCTCAAAGGGCGAACCGTGTGCCTTTCCAACTCTCTGCACCTGTGTACACAAGCATAGAGCCAAAAATGGCTAAGCCACCCTACTGTAAGGCCTGCATGGCTGAAAACCGTACAGAAACACATACCTTGGCACTAAGCGTGCTTTCAAATGTCTGGCTTCAGCTCTGGACGTCCCTCTGCTACTTCAGACGTCTGATATTGGAAAAATATCTAGTACACAGAACTCTCCCGCGAGCTGTCTCCTTCGCTAGCTTACCCGTAGGAGTTGCAACAGCACCTCCAGCAGCTACAGGAGCCTAAGGCTTCTGCCTATGAGCTCCTCCTCGTACGCATCCTCGACTCCTCCTGCACGAGCTCCTCCGAGCTCCCATGGCTCCCTCGCGAGCTCCTCCCACGCTCTCGCTCCTTGCTCACACTCTCCTCTCCTTCTCCGCGACCCGTCCCTCTTTTTCCTATCCACTCGCTGCGCTGGAGGCGGGGAAGGAAGGTGGCAGCCAACAGAAGGGAAAGGAGACGGAGGTGGAGGTGGCTTGTGGTGATGAAGAGGGTGGCATGGGGGTTTAAATAAAGATGGGTTAGGGTTTAGGGTGAGGAGGCCGGAGGAGAAAGAAAATGCATGCGTGTCGCATGCGTGCAAAAGGCAAAACAACGTATGATTTTCCCTACTTTCAGACGTCTGACCATCAATCCAGACGTCTGGACAGACGTCTGATGAATACTCCAGACGTCTTATCCAACCCAAGAGCGGCGGGTCATTTCACCTAACAACATACATATCCTCACAACGAGCGTATCCAACTAGAAGATCTTGCACAAGGACTAACCCTAGCACTATAAATAGAGAAGAGAGGCCCTTGCGGACCTCTCTTAGGAAATTTGAGAGAGAAAGAGAGATTGTATTCTTATTTCTAAATAGGGCATATTTAGGAGCATCGCCTTCTCCCCAGACGTACACCCTTTCATGGTAAAACTGAGTTAACAATCCTCATGTCTTTGTGTGATTGCTTGTGTTGTTGAGTCGAACCCTCTAATTACTTAGGGGGTCCAATCAACAACCTAATCTGTACTAGCTTATTTTTCCATGGAGTGGCCTTTTCTTTAGGTGTAATTCCTAGTAAAAATCTACCATGTATAACCATACAACCCTTCAGCAATAATAGCCATCTCTGTAGTTGCTGAACAAATGAGATAATTTTCTTATGTGGGCTTAATGGTTGTGAGTTGAATATTAATATTGTCCTTAGCCATCTCAAGTGAGTCCATTTTGTCTTTTGAGTTTGCCATAGCACGAAAGAGAAGCCTCCAGCTCAAACCACATAATCTCAGTAATTGGATAATAGCCTATCCGATTCCAAAATCTTATTTGTTAGTGAATACTCCAATTAGTTGCACAAAACTGAAGAATTGGACCAGTAAAAACCAACCTGTTGGGGTACCCATTGACCAGACGAATAAAAAGGATCTTTTAAGATAGCTAAAGGTCAATTAGTTAGAATATATGCCTAACCAGTTGGAACCATGAACTTGGAGCAATGCAGGATGAAAGAGAGGTTGGAATACAATCCACATTGCACATTGAACACCACCATGTAGTCATGTCGAGGGAGAGAACCACCCTACACCAACAACCTATGTAAAAGTTCCGTGAGCATCCTCATGGCAACAATATGTAGGCATATTCTTGGATGATTCCACAAGGATGAAACCACCAACCACACATGTGGAGAACCTCTTTGCAATTGCGAAGATCCTCAACACACAACCAAGTTAGGAAATCTTTCAACGCCTACCAAGTACATGGGAATCTCCAACTACAACAAGAACCATTGACTGACTCTGGCTCTAATACCACATAAAAAAAAAATCACACCAAAAAAACACAATCACAAACATGTCTTGGAAAACCTTGAAGGGAAAAACCATACAATAAGACTCTACATGCATCGCTCAATAGTGATAGGATTTTCTCCCCTAAAAGGAAAAATTAAAGAAGTGTATTACAATATTTAGTAGAAAGTAAATAGATCCAAGTCCAAAGTTCCAATTACCCATTTATAAACATAACAAAAGGTTAACTTGATGATGTTCCTATATTTGAATATACAAGGGTGGAAAATGATGGTCAAGTCATTTATGTTGTCAATCTAAGAAAAGCACTTTTTAGGGGTAAGTCTATCATGTATCTACTTAAATGTAAGAGCATCTAGAGCTTGATCATTTTTCTTATCTATGATTTGTCTGACAAGGTATGCAATTTCCAATAATTATTTCATTTTGGCCAATCTAGATTGGCAGTGAGATGTATAATTTCTCGTTATAAAGTGTTCTCATGATATCGATAAAGTACACAATTAAACAAAGAAGATGAGATTTCTCAAATAAGGTTCATCAATGCAACTATTTCTTATGAATCACCATTATTTGGCATAAAAGGTTGGTACTATAATTTTCCACCCCCTCAATTGGACAATTGATTGGAGAAAGGAAGTCAAAAATGTTTCCATTTCTTTGTGGGGCCTGGCTTCAACATCCAAGCTTCTTCATCCATTAATATGAGATCAAACAACATTATAAGTGCATTTCTTTCATGCAAAGGAGCCTACTAAGTGTCATTTTAGGTCCATATTCTAGAATATTCTTCTTCTTGTAAATAATTAACAAAAAAACTTGCTAATTCCACTTCTAGATTGGAATCCTAAGTGGTTTTTTGTGCTTTAGCATATGGTTATTACGTTGATGATCATGAATGAATAAAATGATTCTAAGCATGGTAGCCATTAATCCTATCTAGCTCATATAGCTAGAACATTTTGATAGTTTTGAGCTACCAAATTAAGTTCATCCGGTTTAGTGTAAACTCTAGAGTGACTCCGTTAATTGAAAATTTAATATTAGATTCACTTTCCATTGTCTCCCTTATAAGCAAATTTTCATATGCAATTTGGTAGTACCTTTAGGACACAGAGCATTGATTTTATTATAGAAGAGCTTCCTTTTATAACATTAATAATGAATTTCCTTTTGCTAACCATGTCCTTTTTGATTGCGAGGTATACCATTGGGGAACTTGTAAGACCTACAACCGCGGCCTTCTTTCCTAAGTAAGTTTTTGAGCTAAGCATCTACCTAAAATGACCTCATCAAAGCTCGAGCATTACCAATAAAGCTTCAACGCCTCATATGTTTACATTAGGTGCTTGTTTAATTATCTCCTTACATGGTCCCTAACAATTGTGAATTTTGCAACCTATAATTACATGAATAAAGGAAAAATCCAATGAGCTGCAACATCTCAAATTCATCGATGTTAATCAATTACACAATTGAAAAGAAATCAATGGATTCAAGTTGTTTTTGTCAATTAACCAATTCTTTAGCTATTTTCCATGTAAGTGTTCATTTCTAAGACATTAAAGAAATGATAACTAAACATTATGTGATAATATAGGTATTCAAATTCTCAATATTGAGAGCCCTAATGAGAATTTTTTTTGTGGAATTAAGTAAAGTGTCGTAACGGTTGAGGTCTAAATTCCAACTAATTAAGAAAAAATAATTTTACTAATTTATTAGATTTGACCCAATAGACCTGCATCAGTCATTTCAAATACTTAAATTGAAGTTACCAAATAATAATTTTCAACACTTAAATTCACTATTCAATCATGTGAGTTTTTGGTGGGATATCAATTTTAGAATAATAATATTCTTCTTTTTTATCTATGCAACATCTTCCTTTCCATGTCCCTTCTTCTTCGGTCCATTTAATGTTTTCTAAGGCTTAATTTGATAAAAAGAATAACCCATCAAAATAGAGGTTAATTTTATTTGGTGGAAAGAATATTTTGATCTAGGGTAAGAGAATTTAATTTAGGATAATTTATTCTAAAATTGATGTAAGATAAAATACTTTTTATTGATTATCTCATATATTTTTACAGGTTAATCTAAAAATTTTAAACTCCACCTATGTTGAGGTTCGTGTGCCTTTTCATTGCCAGTCCCAAGCCCGGGTAAAGGAGGAGGGTTGCGTTAGGTAGCCGACAGCTAGCGTAAAATTTGTCGAATCTTTAAACATGGATTCTAGCAAACACTTTAATTTCGTTGGGGCGTTCCCTACTTGCGACTCGCTGCATCGACGTCCGGGTGTAGTGATAAATGAGCAAGGGTTCTCACATGAGGAACGCATGTGAGTAAAGAAGTTTGTCGAATCTTTAAACATGGATTCTAGCAAACACTTTAATTTCATTGGGGCGTTCCCTACTTGCGACTCGCTGCATCGACGTCCGGGTGTAGTGATAAATGAGCAAGGGTTCTCGCATGAGGAACGCATGCGAGTAAAGAAGTTAGTTCCGCTACATCGCGGTCCGGATGTAGTCCAAAATGAGCAAGGGTTCTTGCATGAGGAACGCATGCGAGTAAAGAAGTTAGTTCCTCTACATCGCCGCCCAGATGTAGTCCAAAATGAGCAAGGGTTCTCGCATGAGGAACGCATGCGAGTAAGAAGCTAGTTCCACCACTTCGTCATCGAAGTGTATCACAAAGAATGCTGAAATTCGGTAGTTGGAATATTGGTACCTTGACCAGCAAGCTCATGGAGATTGTGGATACAATGGTAAGGAGAAGGATTCAAATTCTTTACCTTCAAGAGACTAAGTGGGTTGGTGAAAAAGCAAAGGAAATCGAGAGAACAGGTTTCAAACTTTGGTATTCAGGAAGGGACAAAGGTAGAAACGACGTGGGTATTATAATTCATAAAGATTTGAAGGAGAGCGTGGTTGAGGTTAAGAGATTGGGTGATCGAATTATTTTGATAAAATTAATCTTAGAAGAAGAGATCTTGAATGTCATTTCAGTTTATGCACCTCAAGTTGGTCTAGAGGAAAGAATAAAGAACAAATTTTGGGGAAAGCTTGATATGATAATTCAAGGAATCTCACAAACAGAAATGATTTGCTTGGGTGGAGATTTAAATGGGCATGTGGGAAAATATGCTTTAGAGTATGCAGGAGTGCATGAAAATCATGGTTTTGGTGTTAGAAATGAAGAAGGGAAGACGTTCCTTGATTTTGCTATGGCTTATGATCTTTTCATAGCAAATACTTTCTTCAAAAAATGGGAAGAGCATTTGATTACCTATAAAAGTCACTTAACAAGAACGCAGATCGATTACTTTGCTTTGAGAAGAAGGGATTGTTTATCTTATAAGGATTGCAAGATTATTTTAGGGGAGAATTTAATTGCTCAACATCGTCTTTTGGTGTTGAATGTTCATTTGAAAAAGGCAAAGAAGAGAAAATTAGTGTCTAAGAATTTGAGAATTAAATGGTGGAATCTTAAGAAAGAGCAAGTGAAATTTAAAGAGAAGATGATGCAACAAAAAGCTTGGGATCTTGATGGTAGTGCTGATGAAATGTGGTTAAATATGGCAAACTGTATTAGGAAGGTGGCAAAGGAGGTGTTAGGCGTGTTTAAATGAGGTGTTCCAGGACAAAAGGAGGCTTGGTGGTGGAGTGAGGAAGTGCAGGAGAAGCTTAAAATTAAAAAAGCCTGTTTAAAGCCTTATATCGAGATAAGACCGATGAAAATATAGAAAACTACAAAAGAGCAAAGAAAGAAGCAAAAAAAATTGTTAGTGAAGCAAAATCAAAAGCTTGGGAGCATTTTTATAAGAAACTTGATTCTAAAGAAGGTGAAAAAGATATTTTCAAGTTAGCTAAAGCAAGAGAGCGGAAAGTAAAGGACCTTACGCATGTAAGATGCATCAAGGATGAAGAAGGAAGGGTGCTTATAGCTAGTGAGGATATAATGACAAGATGGAAAAGATATTTTCATAAGCTATTTAATGAAAAACAAAAGAATGATATCATCTTAGGGAAGTTAGTTAACTCAGAAGAATATGTGAATCGATCATATTATCGAAGGATACAAAAGAAAGAAGTAGAGGAGGCTCTGAAGATGATAAAAAGTGGGAGGATTGTTGGGCCTGATGATATTCCTATAGACGTCTGGAGAATGACGGGAGAACGGGGTATAACTTGGCTCACAAATTTATTTAATATTGTGTGGAGAGGCAAGAAGATGCCAGAGGAATGGAGGAAAAGTTTTGTGGTACCTTTATACAAGAATAAGTGTGATATACAAGACTGTTCCAACTATAGAGGTATTAAGTTTATGAGTCATACGATGAAACTTTGGGAAAGAATAATTGAAAGAAGGGTGAGGCAAGTCTCTATGGTAACTAAAAATCAATTTGGCTTTATGCCAGGCAGGTCTACTATTGAAGCAATACACCTCTTGAGACGTATGATGGAGACATACAAAGTAAAGAAAAAGGATTTACATATGGTTTTTATTGATTTGGAGAAGGCCTATGATTCTGTCCCAAGAGATATCTTGTGGAGAATTTTAAAGAAGAGACAAGTGCCAATTATATATATCAACCTCATAAAGGATATGTACTATGGAGCTGCAGCTTGTGTAAAGACTAAGGATGATTTGACAGACTACTTTGATATCACCATTGGTCTGCATCAAGGTTCAACTTTAACCCCTTATCTTTTTGCCTTGATTATGGATGAGTTGACGAAGTATATCCAAGTTGAGGTACCTTGGTGTATGCTTTTTGCTGATGACATTGTGTTGGTTGATGAGACAAGAGATGGAGTGAATAGAAAACTTGAGCTTTGAAGAGAAGCCCTGGAAGATAAAGGATTATGCATAAGTAGGACAAAGACTGAGTATATGGAATGTAAGTTTAGTAGTAGAGGGAACAACGAAGGGATTGATGTAAAAATTGGAGAAGAGTGCATTCCAATGAAAGATATTTTTAAGTACTTGGGATCCATTTTCCAACATGATGGTGGAATTGATGGAGATGTTACACATAGAATTAATGCAGGGTGGTTGAAATGGAGGGGTGCTTCTGGTGTTCTCTGTGATAAGAGGGTTCCTTTAAAAGTCAAAGGAAAATACTATCGAGCTGTGGTAAGACCAACCATGTTGTACGGTTCTGAATGCTGGGCTATAAACTATAGGCATGTACAGAAGATGTCTGTGGCAGAAATGAAGATGTTAAGATGGATATGTGGTCATATAAGAAAGGACCGTATTTCAAATGAATTTATTAGAAATAGGGTTAGGGTGGCACCGATAGAGGATAAAATGAAAGAGGTCCGTCTAAGATGGTTTGGACATTTACAAAGAAGGCTACTAGATGCTCCAGTTAGGAGATGTGAGAAGTTGGAGGCTGAACACACTAAGAGGGGACGGGGAAGACCAAAGAAGTGTTGGAAGGAAACTATTAATTATGACCTCAATTACTTCAATTTAAGTCCTAAAATGGCTAAAAATCAATCTGTGTGGAGGCAAAGAATCCATATAGCCGACCCCACTTAGTGTGGGAAAAGGTTTGGTTGTTGTTGTTGTTGAATCTAAAAATTTTCCAAACAGTTACAAGTTAACTCACCACGATAATCCTTATAACTTCCAAACAAAAATACAAGATAATCCATCTACATAAAAACTATCTCATCAAATATATCCCTCCATCTAAACTAACTCTAAAAGTGACAAAGTAGATCCAAACTCAACTAGCCCAACCCAGACACAATCAAATAAGGTCAACAGATAAATAGGTCCAACTTGAACTGACTTGCTTGTACACTACACTTGCGGATTAGAGTGAAAACGTGACATGTAGTTTGCATTTTTATTGATTGACTTCCCCTTACACAGAAAGGGCGGAGTGGACAGACAGACTAAACTTGTTTGACATTGCATTCTTTCAGGACTTTAACTTATGATTCATTAAAAGCTAGCTTATTTCCAAAACTTTTGTGACCTCCCGAGGATGTAAACTCTCATGTACCTAACTCTTGGAAATTTTAGTTGGTGCGTAACCATGAACGTACAGTAGCAAACACGAAAAATAAAAACACATGAACATGATTTAGAATTTTTTTTCATTAATTAAGTTGGTTATAGGCCCGTGTTTAGTCTCAGATTTGTGGTCATTTTAAGTAGCAGATGGAGCTTTATCTTGCAGCAAAAAAGGATAGCTTTAGAAGCATGTCATGATGTGAAGCCATCATTGTTATCGAAAGGAATTAGACCAGCGGACAATTATGTCACAAATTTAAGTAGGAGGTCAGCAACCTCCAAAGTAAAGTCATTTGGTTAACCCATTAGGGCCATTACACATAATCATGGTATGGATATGAGCTTAATTGTTTCGAGCAGGAAGCCAATCAGGAATTTAGATTAGGGGATGAAGTCAAAAGAGCCTGTATTTATCAATGCAAGCTTATAGATGAAAGAGGGATGGAATATGAGATAATTGTTCAAGAATAGAGGTTGTGGTGTATAATTGTAAAATAAATTAAAAAATTAAAGGCTGATAAGCCTTGCCTAACTCGGCCCAAAAATTGTGTGGCAAGTTGGTTATGAATCTACTAGAGACCTAACGTGTTGTTTAAAACAAGATGAATAGGTCCCAATCTTTACGAGTTAAGCATTCATTGTTTGTTATTTACGATGATTTTAAGCATGAAGGACCATAAAAGAAGTATATGATGCTTTTCATCTCGATTTGGTTTGCTTGCAAAGATTTATGCATTTTTACGGTCTCATGATCATGTTTGGTACAGATTTAAAGTTTAAGATAGATTAAATTTTAGGATGTCCTAGGTGTTATTTTATAATAGAAATTATTAGGAGGAAGAAAAATTAGAATTAGGAAGAATTGATAACTTAAGGGGTGTGTTTGGTCGATTTCGTTGTCTTATCAAAGGCATTAGAGAGTTTTATTTTACTTGAGATGTGAAACGACTCTTTTCAACGATCGTTTTGTTTTCTTTTCAAACTTTAGGAGTTTTATCGTAATTTCTACACACCAAAAAGTTCCATGTGGAATATTTTAGTCCTTGAGGAGTTAATGCCAAAACCCCCATACTCATACACTTCCTCCATGCCCCTACACCTCCCCCCCATGCTCCTACACCTCCCCCATACCCATGCACCATACCTCCCCCATCCCTCACCTCCCATAACACCCCCCCCCCCACATCCTCCATTTGTTCTCCACTAGAGCAGCCAAGTGAGGGAGAAGGAGAGGGAGAGCAGGGAGAAAGAGGAGATTGGAGGAGAGGATGAGACTGCGCATGCAGAGAGCTTATGAGGAGGAGACTGAGGGTGCTGCAGGAGCTGCTGCAGCTCCTGAAGCGAGAAGGAAAGCTCGCGAGGAGGTTCTGCGGAGTTATTTTTCCACATATTTAAACATCTACAACACTTGTCAGACGTCTGGAGGGATGTCTGGCATGGACTTAGGACGTCTAGAAAGCACGCAAAGTGCTGAGGTGCCAGAGAAGTTGGGAAAGCGCGTTGACGTAGCATTCGAGGCACTTTAGGACATCTAAGAGCATCGTTAGATGTCTGACTGCTCTCCCAGATGACTGGGACCAATGCCAGACATCTGGAAACACCCTCAGATGGCGGTGAAGGATTTCAGACGTCTGAAAAAGACACAAAGAGAAAGGTGAGATCTCGCACGCGTTTAAGACGTCTGGGACTCTTCCTAGACATCTGATTTTGGTCAGGATGAGCATTTTTGGGCCGGTTCAGGACTCAAACGGAGTCGATTTTTCGCAAACCAAGTATTGTTGATTTTCTTTCGAAATTCTCCACGTGTTAGTATAGTGTCTATACTATTTTGAGCTCGTTTGATATATTGTTCAACAATATACGTCTCCAGTCCATGGTCCACACGGGACTCGCGGAGACATCGGGATTTACCGTTCGAGCCCTTATACCACTCGTATACCTTGGTAGATGATGTAAACACATTTACACTACTTAAAATGTCTATTTATGCATGTTCTTAAGTATAGGATTGCATTTCATGATATAAATATTGCATTACATGCATCATCTTGCATTTAGAGTAATTTGAATAAAATGGAGGTTAATTGTCTCCTTTTATGTGCTTGGACAGGGCAAACATTTTATCGGGGCCTCGGATCAAAGATCCAACCGTATGGATATGATCAGGGCGACGATTGGAGTTCAACGACTCCAAGATCGCCCTAATCAGGCATTCGTAGCATCAGATAGAGATCGGGGAACCCTAGAAGATCAAGGGCCAGGATGGTGTAAATCCGCACTTCAGATGACAAATCTGACCACACGGATGAATTCGGATCGACAATCGCAGCCAAACGACACAAAAATCGAGTCAATCCGACATCCGTGTCACCATCTACAACTTCCAAAAGATGGACGGCCAAGATGGCGCCACGTGGCGCCATCTCAGCCGCCCAAACTGCCGCTGGCATTTTGTGAAGGCCCCCGCCCGATCGCTCTCCACCGTCAGATGGAGATCCAACGGCTGTGGCCGCCCGGCGCTTAAAACGTGCGCTCGACCATCCGCGCCCCGCAGCGCAGCGGTCGAGCGCGCTTATGCGAGCGCGGGGCGCGGGTTCGAGCCACGGCGAGTGGATTGGAGGCGCAGGTTATTGAGGCGCGTGGAGCGTCGGATGGAGATCGTGCGGTCGCGGGCGCCCGATAGAGCCGACGCGCGATTGGACGCCCCGCGTAACGCGCGATCGCACGCACAGGCGGGCGGGCGGCAGCGGTGAAGGCGCGATTTTAAGCCGTCCGATCTCACGATCGGACGGCTGAAACTTCGCGGACGTGTGTAGGCGTTACGCACGCGGGCAGCCGAGCGGGTGCGCGTGGGCGCGGCGACGACGGCCACGTCGGGGCTTTAGTGACGGATTTATCCGTCACTAAAGACCCCTTATTTATTATTTTGAAGATGTAATGTCTATTTTGCCCCCACTCCTTGCAACTATAAAAGGAGACCCCCTCCATACGAAATTTTCATCCCTTCTTTCTCTTCTATACCCCTCCAAAGCTCAAGAGAAGCTTGTCCCACACCCGGGATGCTTCTCGCGAGATAAAGTCCAATTTTCGTTCCCCTTTGGAAGTAGATCCCGCGACGACGACGGCGTGCTACTTCGTTCCCGTTCTTCTGCTTCATCCTCCTTCGTCCCGCTTCATTCTCCTTCGTCCAGGCGTCGTCCCGTCCAGCTCGTCCTCCAAGCAACCGTCGAGGAGGATTTCTCTCTCCCTATTCTTTTTACCGCTTTCTAGTATAGATTTACTGCTTTCTAGATTAATCTACTCGTCCTCCAAGCAATCGTCGAGGAGGACATTCCTCTCTCCATTCTTTTAATGCTTTCTAGAGTAAATTTATCGCTTTCTAGAGTAATTATTTTATGCTTTCTAGTTGTAATGAACAATCACTTCAATGCAAAAATTTCTTGTTTATTCTACATCTCATTTTGATTTCTCTGTGTAATATTCTCTTTCTCTCTTACTCTCTCTCTCTTCTATTTATTGTAAATAATTAGATGGTTCTAAATTGAATTATTCTGTAACAAATAAAAAGAAACGCGTAGTTTTTAAATCAAACGTCTGTCTCCTTGTGTTCGACCCGGAATTTTAATTTCGGTATAAATTTTATTTATTGAACACGAATTCTTCGCTTTCGAACTACAACGACGGGTTTTCCAAAATCGAACACGTTAGCGTAGGTTCGTAATAGTTCAACATTTTGGCGCCGTTGCCGGGGAGGCAACGATCTTTGATTTCTCTTCGCGTTTTGTAACTTACAAATCATTTACCTCACTTTTCTCCTTTCTTATTGTAATTGCAGGTACTCTTTCGAGGCAGGCAAAAGCGGTAGATTGGAGTAAAGTGCTGCAGAAGGTTTTGTGAGTTACCCCCCACCTCCCACCCATTAGATTTCATTTCATCACATAATAACTCAAACATGAATCAACCTAGGTGTTTTTATAAACTCTAAGGTTAGATTGTTTGTTGTTTGACACCCATACTCACCCCAACCCCCACATTAAAAAGAAAAAAAAAAGAAAAATCTCACAGAGGTATACAACCTCATCTGATTTTCAAACTTAACCGGTAATCCAATCTTAGGAGCCGGTACACACATCCAAACACATAATTGAGTAGAAATCAGATTAGGTAATCATTTGTGTGCCTAATTAAGTGGTGCAACAGGCCAATTATTTGAGTTGATTGGGCCGCACCACTTCAAATAAAATCAACTCATCAAGTAGCTGCCAATTAGGTTCAACTCTTAGGGATTTTACCAGGCACTCCACATTCTTTTTAAACTTTAAAGGAAAACATCTTCACCTGTGCTTGTAAAACTTGGTGTGCCAACGAAACTTGATTGAAAACACCTAAAGTTGAATCCTAAAAGCTACTAAGCAAGATTTGAATCTTAAAATTCACCACATCAAAAACAATCTTGCTTGAAAACCACTAGTTGTGCACTCACACACAAATCAATCAATCATTAAGGGCACAACCCATTTAAAGGGCCCATCACATTCCAAAGCACATTCAAACCTAGCCCTAAATAAAACAAAGTAGACGTTGGCCTTAAGGATTGGACTCGCTCTTCAGAACCCAGAACGAGATTATTTTCGATTAGTTTGTTTCTACTGTTTAATCTGATGTCTAGCTAGGGGAGCAGAGTCAAACGATCGCGGCTGGGGGGTACACTAGGAACCGGAGGCGCAAGCCGAAGGAAGAACCTTCTCCCCAGTCCCTCCTAACTGGTTGGATTGAACAGACGGAAGTATATCAAATCGTTCCTTTATCTCAAGACAGGTTTTGAGAGTCTGTAGGTCTTTAGGCTAACTTATTTAAGGACAGGTTTGATTGTTTGTATTGCAGGGCACCTTTCTTCCTCCCGTGTATCATGAATCTTCCACATATTTCACGCATTCCCGCTCTTTCCCTCCTGTTGTAATTATCCTCAACATGACGATTATCCCAACTCGTATTGTAATCGACCATCAGTTAGTTGGGATAATTCGGATTGGGGATACAATTCCGGACCCCCGTGTTTAGGGTCTAACCCTGAACACTTTGATTCTGATTTCTATCCTTCTCAGAGCTACATCGATTATAGATCGTCCTCCTTTCATGAACAACCTAATACGATCTACAACCAAGAAGGATACACTGATCCTTACCCATCCTCTGATTTCACTGCCTCTAGGTCATCACCATCTTTTGAACAATCTGAAATGACCTATTATCAGGATGGGTATAACGAATCTCAATTCGTTAATTCCTCTACATTGATGTCAAACCCGCCCAACCCTAAACCAACACATTTGGTTCAGGTTAATCAGGTTCAAGATAAGGTTCTCGCTAACTTGAGGAATATCATTCAATCTTTAGAAGTTCAGCCAATACCTTGCATTGAGAGATTGGAGCCCCCGATTGAAATGATTGATGATTTAAACAAGTCTTTGTTGGATTGGCTCCAGGATGTTAAGGATAAGAACCCGGGTGAGTTTCTACTTGGGAAATTAGCGAAATTGAGGATGAGATTCGTGGTTGCTTTGATTCAATCTTGGAAAAATTCCCAGGATGAACTCTCTTCAGGAAAGCCAATGACAAAACCCGCTGAGGCACCTGTTGGGGGGGACACGTGTTACGAGGCTGACCAGATTGAATTAAAACAACCAATTAAGGATGATCTGATTTCTTCACCTGAGATCCCTGAGCCGGGTTACGAGGAAACGTATGTCTCCTTGGAACACAAAGTGACAAATGATTTTGGGACATACATTGATACGGATCCTGATGGTGAAGATTCAAGTTGCGAAGTCTCACGCAAGTTTTCTGAACACGATTTCTGTGAGACGATTGGGCCTGAGGAATCTGATAGATCAATTGATAGCCCAATAATTAAGAACACTGATCTTATTAGGGCACACATTACGGATCCAGAATCGCATTTTCTGGAAGAATCAATTCAATGCCCTGATTATCAGTTACACCCTTTTGAGCTTATTGATGATTCTAATTCTGAGATTATTAGACCCAAGTCAATTTTGATTCTGCCACATCATTTTGACTTGGAGATTCCAGACGGGGTAATGAATATACAAGAGGTCTTGGAATTTGATACACTTAATGAGGAGGATAGGAGCGGGGAAGCTCTGATTTGGGAAGTTAATTTTGGAGGAAATGGAAGATTGAGTCGAAGGGTTCCTTTTAAGCTGAAACCATCAAATCAGAACCCTTACGACATTTGTTTTGAGGATGTCAAACCCAAGCACACATTCAACGATTATCCTTTTGAGCTTCAATTCTCTGTAACCCGACTTTTTGGACTTGGGTTGCATCCTCATAAATCGCAGGCCCGACCCCGCTTACATTCTGATTTTAGGTTTTGGGTAATTTTTATCCAGAACCTAAGATATTCTCGATTATGGGGTGTGGGTCTGCACCACAATCTGGTCCACATCTGTGGACCTCTGCTGACAGGTCAGAGGATTCTTCTGTTCATTCTAATTCTGACCTGCACATGTGAATTCTTCATTTCTTTTCTTTGTATAGTGTGCCTAGCTGAAGGCACTAAACTCAGCACTTATACAGTTCTTTTTCATTTTCATCTTGGAGCGGACCTGATATTCACGCAATTCAGGTGCTTTCTACACCTTTCCACTCTATTTTATGTCTTTTTAATTCAATGAGGACATTGCATTAGATAGGCATGGGGGGGTGGATATTCATCTCTGAATTCATTCGTCAGCTCCGTAGATTTGTTTATTTTCTTTTATAAAAAAAAAATAAATAAAAATTTCAGAATTAGGAAAGAGAATTTGGGTTTAAGAAAATTTTCAATCTTAGGAAATACTACATTAGGATCTGAACACAAAGACCCCTCAGGTCTTTGGACTTAATTAGCCTGTGTATCCACTAAAATGTGGATTTGTCTTTGAGTCCTCGCCATCTTAATTCTATTATAATTGTAATAAATAAGTTTGGGTGATAAGTACACGACTTATCAACCCGCCCTCTGATTTAAGGGAATTTCGAGTCTTAAGCATCTACACACTTTCTTTGCATTGACTCGTTGTTCGGTGATTTTTACGGAAATTGGATAGCTAATGAACCTTCTAGGGTGATATGGCTGGCAAGTTATCGTGGGTAACAGCCCATAGGTAGGTTGTCCAGAGCCCAGTCACTGGACCTTTCTCTTTTTGCTGCCTTTAGGTAAATCTTAGACCAGGGAAGCCACCTACTTAAAAAAAAAAAATCAAAAAGGAGAAAAGAACAAAAAGAAATAAGCCACACTTCGCCGTACGAGTATGGCTGGCAAGTTGTCGGTGGTAACAGCTCATCGACCGGTTGTCCAGAACCCAGCTCAGAAAATGCACTAAAAATTCCCAAAACACTTAGGAAGAAGCGGAGAAGTAGAATAAACCGGGGAGATATACACTGGATTCACCCTTGTGTTGACCCCGTTAAAATATAAAAGTAGGGAGAAAGCTACCGGTTGTAAAGATACACCTTTAGGCAGAATTCTTTTTGAGGTCACCTAGAGGCGTAGAAATCCGAAGTCCGTTCTAATTGCTGGTCAACGAGTCTATCACAATCATAATAAGATGCTTAAAACTTAGGGTTCTCATCAAATCTTGGGTGAGTTGAATGGTCGTAGAAAGCCACTCTTGAACCCTAAAATTTGAAAATCCAAAAAAAATTAGAAAAGAGTAAAAAGAGAAAAAGAAATTTTTCTTTGAATAAGGTGAGGGCTTGAGGCAGTCTACATTTTGGCTGATACCCGAGCACTGTTGTGTCTTTGAAAGTTCAGTTTCTAAGTAGACAATTTCTTAATGATTGAAAATAACTCAGGTCCAAATAATCTAACCTAATTCTTTTATAAATAGCATATAGTTTTTGCTAGGGACTAGCAAAAGATAGGCATGGGGGTATGATATAAACACATTTACACTACTTAAAATGTCTATTTATGCATGTTCTTAAGCATAGGATTGCATTTCATGATATAAATATTACATTACATGCATCATCTTGCATTTAGAGTAGTTTGAATAAAATGGAGGTTAATTGTCTCCTTTTATGTGCTTGGACAGGGCAAACATTTTATCGAAGCCTCGGATCAAAGATCCAACCGTATGGATATGATCAGGGCGACGATTGGAGTTCAACGACTCCAAGATCGCCCTAATCAGGCATCCGTAGCATCAGATAGAGACCGGGGAACCCTAGAAGATCAAGGGCCAGGATGGTGTAAATCCGCACTTCAGATGACAAATCCGACCACACGGATGAATTCGGATCGACGATCGCAGCCAAACGACAAAAAATCGAGTCAATCTGACATCCGTGGCACCATCTACAACTTCCAGAAGATGGACGGCTAAGATGGCACCACGTGGAGCCATCTCAGCCGCCCAAACGGCCGCTGGCATTTTGTGAAGGCCCCCGCCCGATCGCTCTCCACCGTCAGATGGAAATCCAACGGCTGTGGCCGCCCGGCGCTTAAAACGTGCGCTCGACCATCCGCGCCCCGCAGCACAGCGGTCGAGCGCGCTTACGCGAGCGCGGGGCGCGGGTTCGAGCCGCGGCGAGTGGATTGGAGGCGCGGGTTATTGAGGCATGTGGAGCGTCGGATGGAGATCGTGCGGTCGCGGGCGCCCGATAGAGCCGACGCGCGATTGGACGCCCCGTGTAACGCGTGATCGCACGCACAAGCGGGCGTTCGACAGCGGTGAAGGCGCGATTTTAAGCCGTCCGATCTCACGATCGGACGGCTGAAACTTCGCGGACGTGCGTAGGCGTTACACACGCGGGCAGCCGAGCGGGCGCGCGTGGGCGCGGCGGTGACGGCCACATCGGGCTTTAGTGACGGATTTATCCGTCACTAAAGACCCCTTATTTATTATTTTGAAGATGTAATGTCTATTTTGCCCCCACTCCTTGCAACTATAAAAGGAGACCCCCTCCATACAAAATTTTCATCCCTTCTTTCTCTTCTATACCCCTCCAAAGCTCAAGAGAAGCTTGTCCCACACCCGGGATGCTTCTCGCGAGATAAAGTCCAATTTTCGTTCCCCTTCGGAAGTGGATCCCGCGACGACGACGGCATGCTGCTTCGTTCCCATTCTTCTGCTTCATCCTCCTTCGTCCCGCTTCGTTCTCCTTCGTCCAGGCGTCGTCCCGTCCGGTTCGTCCTCCAAGCAACTGTCGAGGAGGATTTCTCTCTCCCTATTCTTTTTACCGCTTTCTAGTATAGATTTACTGCTTTCTAGATTAATCTACTCGTCCTCCAAGCAATCGTCGAGGAGGACATTCCTCTCTCCATTCTTTTAATGCTTTCTAGAGTAAATTTATCGCTTTCTAGAGTAATTATTTTATGCTTTCTAGTTGTAATGAACAATCACTTCAATGCAAAAATTCCTTGTTTATTCTACATCTCATTTTGATTTCTCTGTGTAATATTCTCTTTCTCTCTTACTCTCTCTCTCTCTTCTATTTATTGTAAATAATTAGATGGTTCTAAATTGAATTATTCTGTAACAAATAAAAAGAAACGCGTAGTTTTTAAATCAAACGTCTGCCTCCCTGTATTCGACCCGGAATTTTAATTTCGGTATAAATTTTATTTGTTGAACATGAATTCTTCGCTTTCGAACTATAAGGACGGGTTTTCCAAAACCGAACACGTTAGCGTAGGTTCGTAATCGTTCAACAGTAGAGTAGTTCTCTCTACTTCTGTGGTTTGAATTAGTAAAGTGCATGTTAATATCTACTTTAAACCTAGGTTCTGAGATGAACCCTAGGACTGAGAATGTGATTGTTTATGTTCAATGTATGCACCTCACTTGCTATAAACTAAAGAATGCATGTTGTTAAATTCCTTACTGTGAGAAATGGAATGTTAAAAATGATGATTGCTTATCCTGTTAATTCACGAGCTACCTGTTATATGAATAAGAAACCAAAATGCGAGACAGATGACATGCCATGTAATGAAATAAGCCGAGTACTATGCATGAACCCTACAGGAAATCAGGAATGGAAACATAGTACAGTAATATCGATGTTCAATGAGACTCGTTGCCTACGAGCATGTTGGTCGGTTGTTCGGACTTGGATGTGGGAAGCGAGCTAGCCCTCGTGTACGTGGTACCGAAGAGAGCTACTGTCCCTTTACTGTAGGGGGGAGCTAGCCGCCTCTTGGGTTGGGACCGGAGGTTATGAATGGCCACCCTACACCAACTCCTGGTAGGCCCACTGGGCAAACCGAGATAGTTGGGTGAGGGTACGCAAACTGTTGAGGGGTGAGGCCCCTATTCTGTTCTATGCTGTACGTTTGAGCGTACCCACTAACGGAAAGGACTGACCGTGTGCCAGTGCGGGGTAGCTACCTGTGCGTTTGTTGGCACGTGCCATAGTCTCCACTACGCTGCGACCATGACCCCTCGGGTGGTAGACCGGGTGTAGGACTACCACAGGGTGCTCTCCCAGCCAGGAGAGCGTCACGTGCACATCCTACATCTCAGGAAAACTGCATCAAGATCGTTTCCTTAGGGAACAAGTGGATTAAGAAATGTTGTGGACCCTTACTAGAAATCGAATCAGAAACACATAGATGATTTAAACGAAAACAGATAATAATACATAATTATATGATTAGTTAGTTGCTTTTTCCTTTATGTTTAATTAGATGTAATTGACATATACACCACTCTACTCAGCATTTGCTGACCATAGATATATGTAACTTATTCAGGTTAGAGAGTTGAGCAGCCAGCACCACCGGCTGCAGAAGATGCTGGGCCCATTAGAGCCCAGCAGTAGTTGTACTTGCTCCTGTTCCATTTCCGAGATTTTTTTTTGTTAGTAAGTATTTTGGCTTATGTTACGCTTTCGTTGGTTGTGATGGCTAGCTAGTGAACTGTACCTTTATTTCTTGTCTGTGGCATGTCACTTCTGTTGAACTCTATTCCTGTTTTCCGTTGTCGACTTTTAATCATTTTGTTTAGTTACATTGCATGTGTGGTTGTGGAAATGTTTATCCTTGCATTTGGTCTGTTTCTTGTTAGACGACTTGATCTTGGGGTTAGTTGAGGCGGGCCGTTCTCTAGTTCCGTAGGGAGCCGAGATCGAGTCGTAACAAGATGGTATCACAGCAAGGTCGTCTCAAGAATAAACCAAATGGTTTGGAAGTAACCACTCATGTGCATGTAGCTAGGTGAAAGAGCGATCTTCGTTTTCGATAACAATTTTAACAGAAAATGACATGTCGTTATAGTTCGTTGCGTGGTAGAAATTCACTTTTCAAAACATTTAATATTCAGAAACTAACCACAAAAATAGTTAGGTCATCTCCATAATGAGGAATTAGCCTATTAAACTAGTAAATGGTGCCTCGTTTATTCGAGAAACTCAATGGGTATGCATGCTAACTCATGCATCTTATTTTCGACATAAGTTCTCATTATAAACAATTAATCAATAATGTACGGGTACACATGCAAAATCACCATAATATAATACTAGGTAAAATAGTGATTTTGATACAGGTATCCCGTAAATATTAATTTCCTACAAGACAGAGCCTATTCAGTATATCTAATATCCCTTATTTAATATCATTCATGAGGAGAATTCAGCTATAAGTAATTAATAAAAATAGAGGGATATTCATGTAATTTTCTTTCAATATATTAATTCATTAAATAAAGTAATAGTAAAAGTGGCAATGGCAATATGCGTAATTATTAATTAGAGGAGAAACAGAGCCTTTTTCTCTTTCTTCTTTGTGCACGGAGAGGGGCTCGCCGATGGGAGGGTTGGTTGTAGGAGGTCGACCGGGAGGAGGGCTTCAAGATGATGATGACGAGGCGGCAAGAGGTGGCCAACGGCGGTCGGACAGAGGCGGAGTTGCCGGACAGCGTGGATGTGGTGGCTTACTGTGGAGGCCGCTTGCATGGCCCGGGCGTGGTCGCGAGAGGCCCTGGTGGTCAGCGAGGATGCTCGACAGTGCTTGAGATCGTCGGACTGAGCTAGGGGCCGAGTTTGGCGGTTGGAGGAGGCTTAGAGGAGGTGCTGCGGGTTTGGGTTCTTTGCGTTCCTTATGGAGTAGCAGGGGATGGTTGGTTGGAACGAAGAAGAAGAAAAGGAAGAAGATGGAGAGGGATTGCGTGGTGGTGCATGGTGTTGTTCCTCGGCTGAAGGGGGTTTTGGCGGTGATGTGCGTGTCTGCGGCGAGGAGGAGATGTTGGGTTCTTCTGGGGGAAGAAGAAGGTGAATAGGAGAGGAAGGTATTGGGGGAACGACGTGAAGGATGGTGATGGTGGTGCTGTTTAAAGGTGGAGAAGTGGCACTCATGCATTGTCACTGCGTACACGGGCTAAGGGGCAATGTTGAAGCTCTCTTTTGATGGCCACAGTGATCGCTGGTTCCACAGTGCGGGCCTCCTTCATGGTGGAGAAGATGGAGGAGTCCCCGCCAGGGGGAGAAGATCTCTCGGATGGTGGTCGATCCTCCTTTAAAAGTAACAACTCCTCTGTTTTCTTCGACCCGAAGTTTCTCCAACCACTCGCGAAGACTGCGAGTGGTTGTAACAAAAGGAAAGGCTCCGCATGATGTCCATCAAACGTCTGACGCCATATTTAGACATCTTAAAATATGTAGAAATAGGAACTTGTGATGTCAATTGTTGACGCGGCTAGATCATGTTTTAACAATTAATGCGTTGTAATATAGGCGAACTTTCCGCGGAAACAAATAAAGATTTATAACTCGAAAATCGGAGTATCCGAAGTCGAACACAGGGAGCAAGCTAAGTACTTTCAAAACTTGAGAACACAACTTTTTAAATGAAAATAAGTGACTAGTTCAATGAGAATGTTATAAAAAGAAATTGCTCAAAGAAAACAAAAATGGACGTCTGATACAATATCAGATGTCTTAAAATAAAGTTCCTTTTCTTCCTTGATGCTTCTGTTTCTCTCCCTCTATTTCTTTTCTTCCTGCGACCAAGGTCTGACTTTCTTCTTTCTTTTCTTTTCCTTTGCCTTCTTGAGTCTTCATCTGCCCCTTGTCTTCTTCTTCAGTCTTCCTTGGTTCTGTTCTTCTCTACCTTGCCTCTATTCTTCCTTTCCTTTCTTTCAGAGCCTCCTTCCTTCTTTCTTCTGTTTCCCCTTGCGCCTCTTCTTCTCTGCCTTGCCTTTCTTTCTTCCTTGGCAGAGCTTCCTTCCTTCTTTCTTGCCGCAACTAAGTCCCTGTGTCCTGCACACACTACACACAGCAAAACCTAACCCTCTACCCGCACGTCTCTCTTTCTCTCTGTGTAAACCACTCTCAGCACGCTCTCCCAGAGCCGGTTAAACGGGTCGAATCGCGCGCCCGTGACCAGGCGCACCGGCGTGAGGGTGGTGCGCGAGGTGTGCTCAGGACAGGGTCGGGTCGCGCCAGATCCGTGAGGTGAAACCACGGACGAGGCACAATGAGATCGGTGAGGGACCTCACCCCAAGTGTGACTGGAGGCAAAGAGCGTATATGACAAAAACAATTTAAAGGGTGTGCGTGCGTCGTGGCTTACCGATGTGGGACTAAAGCCCACTGCTTTCCTTTGCGCGCCCGCAGTCGATCGCGCCTTCAATTCCTCAACTGCAGGCTCTGTTGGCTTCACTTGCTGGGTCAGCTCCCTTCGCACGACCTTCCCAAATTCGCAACACCTGGAGCCCTGAAGTCCTGAGGCCTGGAGCGAGCGTAGAGCTTCGTCGAGTCGTCATCAATGGCGGCCGAAGCGTGGAATCTGTCAGACACGAAAATGGCCTCACGGCCTAATCAGATCACCGGCGGACCTTCGCCGTGTCACGACAAAGGTAATGAGCTATGTGGCAGGCCGCGGGGCGGCCTAGGCGTGAGTGCCTAGGTCGCTCTGTGGCCGAACGGGTGGGTGTGTTCGAGGGGTTGTTGTGGTGGTGTGGTGGGGCTGTGGATGAGTGGAGGGTGCTCAGTGAGATGAGGCGGAGGTTATGTGATGGTCGGCGAGACATGTGGGGCTGCGAAACGACGGGAGCGTCTCGCCAGAGGGTGGCCGGAGATGAGGAAGGTGGAGGTGGACAGGAACGGTCAAGGGTCGATTGAGTGAAATAAAGTGAGGAAATGAAAGAGGGGAAGATGGGGGACTTATCTGGACTGTTGGGAGAGAACGGGGGCAGCGGAGTCAAACGGCTCGTAGTTGCCGTCGTCAGAGAAGATAACCCTGAGGGAGATAACGGCGATGAGGAAGAGGTCGGGGAAACATGAGCTTGGTGCGGCGCGACGCGGGAAGATGAGGAGAAGTAGACTCTGTTGCTGGTATGGAAGCACAGCGACGAGAAGGAGGGGAGGTAATCGTCGGAGCTTGCGGGTTTCTTGGCCGGAGAGAGGAGAGAAGAATTTTGGAGGATTCTACCGCCAAGACAAGTCTGAGAGATCTCGCAGAGGGTCAGAGGTCTTCTTATAGGTGCTGGCTGAGCTTTCTGGTGTGTGGAGGGCAAGCTTTTGGCCACCGTTGTCTCACCGGAGAAGGAAGGTGGTTGGGATCAGAACGCACGAGAGTTTGGAAAGGAATCAGAGATCAAGATCGGGCTTAGATGGAAGGAGATTCCTCAAAGAATCTCCCTTCTAATTCTGGGAGATCTCTAAGGGATTTGAGCGTATCCCCCCTGTCAACCTCGCCAGAGAAGATTCTTCCCCAATAATGGCGGAAGGACTTGATTGTAAGATTGGCGAGAAAGATAGGGGGGTTATTGTGATGGTTTTCAAAAGATAGGGACCAAAATGTGATTGGGTGTACTAAATTTCAAAGTAGGTCAAGATGACCTCCCATTAGGTCCAAATTTTGGTAAAAACCTAATTTTTACCTAAGGAATCCAATGGTGAAGTTGGATTTTAGGTTTGACCACGTTTGACTGGATATTTTCCGTAAAAACCCAAATTAGGTCAATTGATGAGCTAGGACCCTATTCTAGGTCAAACTAGGTTCCAAGGGCTAATTTGAGTGTTCTAAACCCTAAAGGATATTTTTCCATGAATTTTAGAGGATTTAATTGATTTTTATCCTGACCGGAACCTTGTTGAATTAAGCGGGTCTGTTTTAGGGTTACCAAATGTCATTTAATTCCTAGATTGCACATGAACCCATTTCTGATTGATTCAACCCACTTTTTATCTCATTTAGACCATTTGACCTATGCTCTATCTCTGTTAAATTTCATTTATGTACTGCAATGGTAAAATTACAGTTTTAACCTTTATTTCATGTTTTCTTCTCAGAACACTTATTCCTCCAATTAAGCCCTCTTCTAAGTCATGTAGGAGCTTTTATTCTCTTTATTAGGTCAAAATGAGTTAGTTATGGATCATGATGAGGCTCTCATCATCAATTTTCTAGACGTCTATACTAATCTCCAACGTCTTATAAAAGGAGAAATGCACGTCTGGACTCTTCACCTGGCCTGCATTCATCAAATAAATTATATTATCATAGCTTATGTTATTAAATGTAAAATTAGCGCATAAAATTAAATGCAACCAAGGTGAATTACCATATATCTCCCAGTCAATTAACAACTAAGAGTAAATAATTAATAGTACTTAAGCTAAATAATGGTCTACAAAAGTGGACTTATCGCTAGGATAGTCACACAACGTGCTGTCTTGATCTTCATTTCCGAGTCCTGTCCCTTTCTGTAACCTAGTGCCATTGACAATCCCTACTCTTTTTCTTTCATCTCCTTGTAAGAGATGCCCTGTTGGGGAGCTCTTGAGGTAGGCCGCGGACGTGGCCGTGGGTGTGGTCATAGGGGTAGACGTGCTAGACTCGAGGCGGCAGTCAATCCACCCCTCCTCCCAGGCATCCAAGCCCAAGACCTCGCCGAGCTGATCCGGGATATAGTACGGGAGGAGATACAACAACCTCCTCAACCACCTCCTCCTGAGGACGTGGAGGCGGAGTCCTCTATGAGATAGTCGAGCCAACGTAGTGCTAGATGAGCTGGAGGGTTGGCTAACTAACTGCACCAGACCCCTGCCCAGTTACCAGTAGGGACAGGCAGAGGGAGGAGGTCGTGTCCCTCTCTGCTATTAGTGTGGCCAAGCGGGCCACATACGGAGGGCTACCCATCTAGGGCCGGAGCACACCAAATTCTCCCAGCACCGAGTACTAGAGGCAGATCTGGCAGCCGTGGTTACCAAGCACGAGGAGGAGGACAGTAGTCGCGAGGAGGGCATCAGCCAGCTGCTGCTCACCCGACCCAAAGCCTGGCTGCCTCTTCCGTACTAGGGCTGAGGGGCGTATCAATGCCCTAACTCATGGAGACGTTAGAGTTTCAAATTCTTTAGTGGTAGGTACGGTTATAGTTTCTAGAAAATTAGTTTACGTGCTATTTGATTCTGGAGCCACGCATTCTTTTGTCTCCACGAGTTTTGCCGTTAGTCTGGGGCCTAACAGTACACTGTTAGAGGATCTGTTCCTAATTAAAGGCCCAGGTGGATAGTCGTTTGTCATAGAGGAGGTTTTCATAGAGTATGAGATCACTGTAGGGGGGTACAGTCTCCCTACTAATTTGATTGTGATCCAGATGAAGATTTTGACGTAATTCTAGGGATGAACTGGCTGTCTGCCTATCACGTCCTAGTGGACTATTTCGGGAGGAAGATCGTCTTCTTTATACCCGAGCTGCCTCCCTTTGAGTTTCATGACCATCCAGTGGACGGAGGTTCTAGGTGCATCTCCGGGCTTCGAGCAGCATAGCTACTAAGCCAGGGGTGTGAAGGTTTCCTAGCTTGTGTTGTAGCGGGGCCTAGCCTAGTGGCTAATGACAAGTCGATTTTCCGCTTTCGATTAAGTTTCGCAAATGAAATAACGCGTTGTTGTAGTATTTAAGTGGTGGAAAAATCGACTAATCAACAATAAAAATAACCACTCACAGAAGAGCAGGTCGTGTCCACAAGGAGGCAATGATGCAATAAACTCTCAATTATTTCGTATTCTTTCGATCAAGTGCGAAATCCCTAATCAAATCCCACATGTAATGCGATGGAAAGAAGATGCACAATAACTCAAAAATATAAGGGTATATGTGTAATTTTTCCTCACTGAAATATTCAATAAATATGTGATGATTTTATGTAATTTTCAATTGACATATATTAGACAAAATTTGTGCACATGTTAATCCCTAAACCAATCTTGAAACATGTGAATATTAATAACGCATAATTATCAAAAAGCGTGAGTGTGCAGTCACAATTTCACCACAATAAAATAATAATAAATTAAAATTAATTTTGGTGGCAATGGCAGTAAATGTAATTTTTAATTAACTTGAAAACAGGGGATTTGTTGCAGCGGCTTGTGCGCACAGGAGGAGGGGAGACGAACATCGAGGCTACAGCTGAAGATCACCCTGCTCGGGCCGCACCCGACGGTGGTGACGGCGCAGCTGCTGGCAACCTGTGGTGGCTACAAGAAGGAGAGGAAGGTGGCGGGCGATGGTTCTGCGCGCAGTGTAGGGGCAGGCGTTGGAGGCGCGGGCGCAGTGCCTGTGGGGAGCGCTGGTAGCGAGGGTGGTCTGCAGAGGGGAGCACCAGGCGCTGGAGAGGCACTGGCTGGAGGCGGGCGCAATTCTCCTGTGATGGAGAAGGTGCTGGCGAGGTTGAAGGCATGCCTGTAGAGGGGGGGCACGCTGCGGTGGGCACTGTACGGGTGCAGGCCTGGCAGGGGTGCGCAAGGTGGAGGCGCTGCAGGGAGGCGCTGGAGATGGGTGTGCGGAGGTGCGCTTTGTAGTGGAGAAGGTGCGGTGCCTGCGGGCGCCTGGTGGTGCTGGAGCGGGTGCCTGTAGGCTGGAAGGGTGCGGTGGACGGTGGTAGTGTGAAGGCGATGGCGCTGCAGAGGGTTGCCTGCGCCGGTGCGAGCGTCTACAGGCGCGGCTGGAAGGAGCGGTGGAAGACTTGGTGCACAGTGCACACGGTGGTTCACAGGGTCAGCCCTCTCCACGGTGGTGAAGGTGGATCCCCGCAAGAGAGAGGAAGAAGCTTGCTGCTCTCCAACTTTTCCAACCTCTTTATCTCCTCCCCCTGCATGCGTAAGTTAAGGGATTTTCAAATTCCTTTGCTATTTTTGGTCGGCGGCTGTTGAGGGTGGCCGGAGGATGGGGGAAAAAAATATGCCGCCGATTGTTTGTTGGGGAAATTTATTTCCCAACTCTTTATTCTTTCTAAATATCATTCTTGCAAATAAAAACAAAAAATCATTACATATTAAGTTATAGAATGTTATAAAATAGATGTAAACTTAAATCATGATGCATGCAAACATTCTATAACTTAATGTAGTTATTAACAAACCTAAAAGGTAAGATTAAAGTTACTTAGGCGTAATACTAGTCCATTAAAATGGACTCATCAAATACCCCCATGCCTAAGATTTGCTAGTCCTTAGCAAAAATGAAAAATAAGAGAAGTAATCGGAAGATTTCTTCTTTTCTTATTTCAAAACTTTAGAAATCCAGACAAATGCGACATGATAATAGCCTAAGTAACAGATCCAAGTGAAAAAGCCAGTTCGCATTGGGAGTTCATACTTCACCTTTGGTAAATATTTTTACCGGGATAGGCAACTACTTCCTTCGGGGATAAAGCAGAAGATAATCTGTAATTTGACCCCGGCTTTTAGCTTAGGTAGGAGATATCGAGTAGAATGGATTTGTATTTGGTGGCACACACTCATCTGGTGCTACATGTAATCTAGTACTACAGACTCTAGATCTCTAGACTAGTAGAAAAGTCAACTCAGAGAGAGGCTAAACAACTGTTCTCTCTTGATGTTCCTGGGCGCTCACTCTTTTCTTTCTTTCTGAGATCACAAATCTCGCCAAATTTAGTAATTATACTCACTGTTTGGTGGCCTCACATAGCATCCATACTTCAGTTAAAGTCCTAATAACTCTACAACTAAGTTAGAGTCCTCAACCAGTATTCGGGAGATCAGAAATACTACAAGGTAGGTATGGGTCATATTTGGTGGAACGCGATAGGTGTTCTGTTGCCTCAGAAACAGTGTTACATTATAAACTTAGACTTTTTTTTTCCTTTCTCTTTTCTTTTTTTTTCTTTTTTTTTAATATAACTGTTTCTTCTTTTTCTTCTTTTTTTTTTCCTCTTCTTTTATAAATCAACATAATACGACACAGACTTTTATTTATGAGGCATTATTAGGGATGATGATGGTCAAGAGGATATTGTGTGGCTTATTTGGTGGGAGTGTCTATTCTCGGCACCGGGAAGGAATGGATAGGACAGGCATATTTCTAACCTTTGACACTGTTACCCTCCTTCAGCCGAGGACTTTATGAAGGACGGTCATAACCATCCACCATAGTCATAGCTTTATTAAAACTCAATCTCTGTGTATCTGCCTTATTTAGTGACTCTCAGGAATTCACACAAAGTACGCACACAGGAACAGAGAACAAAAACTACACCTAACTCTAAAGTATCATCATCTAATTGTCTAAAACTTAAGAGTCCTTGCACTAGACTTATTGCACCAGTAATCCCTCTACTTCTCACAAATATGAGGTAGATCTACTAGAAGATAGTATGCCTGACTCCCTATGAATTGTCCAAGGGTTTAGTAGACTACAAATGCTTATTGGCTTTCCTCAAGGATCCATGACCCAGTCTACGTGCACGTGAAAGAAATGTACTGGATTCTAAACTTAAGAAATAATTCAAGAAGAAAAACCTCCAATGACAAAGGTATTCTGCTAGGGACTAACTCATTCAACTCAAGAAAAGAGATTTTTTTTATATACATATAAATATATATGCATGAAAATATTTATAAATGCTATAAACATTCTCAGGTGATACCCTCCCATGCCTAAGACTGACATTGTCCTCATTGGAAAAATGCAGACATAGAAGAATATCACCTGAGGAGGAGAGTGGGAGGAGCTAAGGCTCCTCAAGCCGAAGTGCGTCCAAAACCTGGCCATCTAAAAGAGTAATATACGGTTTAAGTCGCTGGCCATTTACCTTAAAGCTCGCACCTGAAATAGGATTCCTAATCTCTACAGCTCCATGAGGGAAGGTATTGATAACAACGTATGGCCCATCCTAGCGGGACTTGAGCTTTCCAGGAAATAATTTAAGTCTAGAATTGAAAAGTCAGACCCACTGGTTGGGCTCAAAAGTCTTTCTAATGATGTGCTTGTCATGGAAGACTTTTGTACATTGCTTGTAAGCTTGAGAAGTTTCATAAGCTTCATTACGAAGCTCCTCAAGCTCACTTAATTCTAGCATACGTGCCTTTCCCGCTTTATCCAGATTCAAGTTAACATTTTCAATAGCCCAATAAGCTTTATGTTGGATTTCCACAAGAAGGTGGCACGCTTTTTCGTAGACAAGACAGAAAGGAGACATGCCCAAGGGAGACTTATACGTAGTTCTGTATGCCCAAAGAGCATCATTTAATTTTTTAGACCAATCCTTCCGATCAGGCCTGACAGTTTTTTCTAAAATTCGCTTAATCTCCCTATTAGCCACTTCAACTTGTCCACTCATTTAGGGATGATAAGGTGTGGCTATCATGTGGTTGACTCCCAAATTTTGGAGTAGTCTTGTGAAGTGTACATTCTTAAAGTGAGGTCCTCCATCACTTATGATCGCCCTTGGGCACCTATACCGAGAAATGATATTAGCTTTAACAAAGCCCAAGACCACGGAATGGTCATTGGTTCGCATGGGTATGGCTTCTATCCATTTCGATACATAGTCTACAGCCACAAGGATGTATTCATATCCAAAGGACACAGGAAAGGGACCCATGAAGTCATTGCCCCAAATGTCAAAGATTTCAATAGGGAGGATAGGTTGTTGGGGCATCTCATCCCTTTTTCCAATGGTTCCCGTCTGCTGGCAACGTAGACATGCGCCCACATACGTATGTGCATCTCGGAATAATGTGAGCCACCAAAAGCCAGACTGAAGAACCTTATAGGCAGTCTTCTTCCCATTAAAATGTCCCCCATAATGGAGGTCATGGCAGAAGCTCAGAACACTTCTTTGTTCTTCGTCAGGGACGCAATGGCGAAAAAGCTGGTCAGGGCCTATTCTAAAAAGCTCGGGTTCCTCCCAGTGATAAAATTTAGCATTGGCGAGAAACCTGTCTCGTTTCTGCTTGTCCCAAGTACTGGGGTAATGCCCGTGACCAAATAGTTCACTATGTCAGCGAACCAAGGAGTTTTAGCTTCCACGGCCATCAGAGACTCATTAGGGAAAGTCTCTTGAATACCGCCAGCAGGGTTTGATGCCTCAATAGGGATCCTAGAAAAATGGTCTGCTACCACATTCTCAACTCCTTTCTTATCTTTAATTTCCAGGTCAAATTCTTGGAGTAGCAGGATCTAACGAATTAGGCGAGGTTTAGTGTCCATTTTAGCCAGAAGATGCTTTAGGGCAGAATGATCAGTGAACACTACAACCTTAGATCCCAAAAGATAAGACCAAAACTTTTCCAAGGCAAATACTACAGCAAGTAGTTCCTTTTCAGTGACCGTGTAGTTTTGCTGAGGATCCGTAAGGGTCTTTGTAATGACCCGATTCCCAAATCCCTACGAGACACAAGAATCGGACCGACTCGACTAATCCCAAGACCCAATCGTCCAACGAGAAAGTAACCAAAAGAGCAGTAAAATAAACCACATTCACCATGAATATAACTAGCAGTAACAAAATACAGCAGAAAGAAAATGAAATACTACAGTATACACCACCACAACAGCAGAGAAATAAACATGTATATAACGTGAAGCTTACATCAAAGAGAGTACGAGGAGTAACAGAAAACTACTCACTACAACGGAAAGAAAAGTACAGTAGGCACTGCAGGTAACACTACTGGGCTCTACTAGGCCCAGCGCCCTCTGCAGCCGCTGACTCTGGTTGCTCAACACCTGGTCCTGAAAAGGTAACAAGGGTGACACGTCAGCGAAACGCTGAGTAGAGTGGCAACTAAAAGCTAAAAGAAGCAGTAGAGTGTACAGTAGCTGTTATATTTTTACTTTCTTTAATTATATCTTTACATTTATTCACTGTTGAATCATTTCTCAGATCCTTCTCTTGATCTTGAATGTTCCTCGTGGGAACGATCTTGATTGCAATCTTTTCCGAAAAGTAGAAATGACACGTGGTGCTCTCCTGGCCGGGAGAGTCCCCTGTGGTGGTCCTACCCTCAGTCAACCACCCCAAGGTCGCTGACAGACATAACGGTGACTACGGCACACACGATAAATGCACGGGTAGCTACCCCGCACTGGGGGCGTGGTCGGCAATCCCTCGCGCCTCTGCAACCCCCAAAACCGCAACGGAATGGGGTCCTATCACAAGGATCAATCACAAGGAGTTTCTCAAAATAATATGCAAGTACTGTAAATAGGTAGAGGAAATAAATCTGGGAAGAACGAAACTTGAAACGCGGAAAACGGACTCCGAACGGACCCTAATCGGGTCAAAAATGACAGGTCTGCTCAAAATCAGACGTCTGGAACTTGTTCCAGATGTCTTAAAAGGTTGCTCAGGTAGTACCTTGGGTCTGTGCAATCCTTCAGACGTTCAGAAGCCGGCTGGATCGTCTGCTCTTAGTTCCAAGATGTCCGATTGTCACCCCGGACATCTGGAGGTCCTCTCTGTCGTCTGGCACTTCGCCCAGACGTCTGATCCGTGTGGGATGGCGAGCCCTCGCGCCCTCCCGAACAGAACCTGCACACACACACCCGCTCTCATCATGACGAAGCGCAGAAGAATGCGGCGGACGGCTGCATGGCCGTACACGCGTAAAAAGGAGAAGATAGGAAATTATTGTACCTGTCAGACGTCTGGACAGTCCACCAGATGTCTTCGACGTCGTCTGGTCGTCAGTCCAGACGTCTGATTTTGGGAAATTTTCCCGGAATCAGGACCTGGTTCTCTCTCCGCCTGCGACGCACGGCTGCACCACGCCGCATCCGCCTGCTGCCTGAGCTGCAGCAGCTCCTCCGCGACACCCCACGCCTGCTACTCCCCCACCGGCCGGCTCTAGCTCCCCCGACAAGCTCGCACCCTCGCGGTCGAGCTTCTTCCTTCCTCTCACAACACTCCTTCCCGCACGCTCGTCGTAGCCGCGACTGCCACAGTCGCTCACTCGCTCGCGCTCTCGCTGGCAAGGAGAAGGAGAAGAGGAAGGCGGTGGAGTGAGGGTGAGGATGAGGGCGAGGCTATTTAAAGGCCGCGCGGGAAGAGAGAGAAAGAAACGGCGTCGTCTGCAGGGAGGGAGAGAAAAGAGAAGGGTGTAGGTGGCGGGTTCAATCTGCGCGCCCACGCGCGCAGACGCGAACCCGTACGCCGAAAAAATTTAATACCAGACGTCTGGGAAGGGTTCCAGACGTCTGGAAAGATGTCTGGGCCACTTCCCAGACGTCTTAACTGCATCTGATGCCCATGTTCGTAACAATATAACAAACTCAAAGGAAGTTTCATCCCCGAAACTTGCGCTAACTAGGGTGCGGGAAAGAACAATATATATACATAACAAACTCAAAGAGGATCGAAGCCAGTTCGAAAAGACGTACCCGTGGAAAGCTCCGGGTACCGCTCCCGCATCGCCGCCTCAGGCTCCCAAGTAGCCTCCTCGTACCGCTGGCTCCTCCACTAAACCTTCACCAGGGGTACTTCCTTTCGTCTCAGAATGCGAACGGTTCTGTCAAGAATCTACACTGGTCGCTCGGGGTAGGTCAGGTCGTTGCTCACCTCGACGCTCTCGTGACTTAGGACGTGACTGGGATCGGCGACGTACTTCCTGAGGTTGGACACGTGGAACACGTCGTGCATACCAGAAAGCTGAGGGGGGAGGGCAAGACTATAAGCAACGGGTCCAACCCGCTCCAGGACCTCAAAGGGCCCCACGAACCTCAGCGTGAGCTTTCCTCTCACCCCAAACCGCTGCAGGCCCTTCATGGGCGAAACACGAAGGAAGACGTGGTCCCCAACCTCAAACTGCACCTCTCTGCGTCTCCGATCTGCATAGCTCTTCTGCCTGCTCCTGACAGTGCGGAGTCGCCTGTGGATCTGCTCGACTACCTCCTGACTCTGCCGGATCAGCCTGGGGCCAACCTCCCACTTGGTCCCCACCTCAACCCAACTCAAGGGTGTCGTACATCTCCGTCCGTACAGAGCCTCGTAGGGTGCCATCCGATGCTCGAGTGATAACTGTTGTTGTATGCAAACTCCGCCAGGGGCAAGTGCTCTTCCCAAGAAACCTTCTAGTCCAGTACACAGGCATGCAAAAGGTCCTCAAGTGTCTGTATCGTGCACTCAGACTGTCCGTCCGTCTGGGGGTGGTAAGCTGTACTGAATCTCAACCGTGTCCCGAAGGTCTACTGAAACTCAGCCCAAAACTGGGACGTAAAGCGGGTATCCCGGTCGGATACAATCTCCCGCGGAACTCCGTGTAGACGTACCACGTCGCGGATATACCTCTCTACCAACTGTGTTAGTCCTAAAGTGACTCGAATCGGCAAGAATCGCGCCGTCTACGTCAATCTATCAATAATTACCCAGACTGCGTCGTGTCCTCGCTGGGTAACAGGTAAGCCCACTACCAAGTCCATGGTGATGCTCTCCCACTTCTACTCTGGCACTGGAAGTGGCTGTAGCGGCCCTGCAGGCCTCTGATGCTCGGCTTTCACCTGCTGTCACACTAAACACTGCTGCACGAATTCACCCACATCCCGCTTCATCCCCCTCCAGCAAAACTCGCGTCTCAAGTCATGGTACATCTTCGTGTTTTCGGGATGTATGGTGAATCTGGAACCGTGTGCCTCAGTCAAGAGCTCTTTCAACAGCTCCTCGTCTCTGGGAACGCACAAACGTCCCCTCAAGCGCAGCACCTGGTCTGTGAAAGAGAAGTCCCCTGGGTCTCCTGACAGTACTCTGTCGCGCAAGGACTGCAAGTACGGGTCGGCCATCTGTCCTGTGATGATGCGGTCTATCAGCGCTGGCCTCATCTGTCGTGTCACAGTCACTGCCCCACAGTGCCCCCGTAACTCTAAAGGTCGCCAACTGCCCATCTCCTCCAAAAGGCTCCAACTCTACACCTGTAAGCTGGCCAAGTGTGCGGGCGCCTTCCGACTCAAGGCGTCAGCCACCACGTTGGCCTTTCCCGGGTGGTAGGAAATGCTGCAGTCATAGTCCTTCAGGAGCTCTAACCAACGTCTCTGTCTCATGTTGAGCTCCTTCTGATCAAAAAGGTATCTAAGGCTCTTGTGATATGTGAAAATCTCGAAGGTCTCACCGTACAAGTAGTGCCTCCAGGTCTTCAGCGCGAAGACAATAGCTGCCAACTCCAGGTGGTGGGTAGGGTAGCTATGCTCATGGGGCTTCAGTTGCTGCAAAGCGTAAGCGACAATGTGACCCCTCTGCATGAGCACACCCCCTAACCCCTGCAAGGAGGCGTCCGTGTACACAACGAACTCGCCACTACTGTCAGGGATGGTAAGCGCGGGAGCCGAAGTCAGCCTCTCCTTCAGCTCCTGAAAACATGCCTCACAGGCGTGTGTCCAAGTGAAGGGCACGTCCTTCCGGGTCAACTGTGTCATAAGACGTGCAATTTGTGAAAAATCCCTGATGAACCGTCTGTAGTAGCCTGCCAGTCCCAAGAAACTGCGAATCTCAGTAACCGTGCGTGGTCTTTCCCACCTGAGCACTGCCTCGACCTTGGTTGGGTCCACCGCCAAGCCATCTCCAGAGATCACATGACCTAAGAAGGTCACCTCCCTCAACCAGAACTCGCACTTGCTATATTTGGAGTACAGCCTATGTCGTCTTAGTGTGTCCAGAACCATCCGCAAGTGCTGTCCGTGCTGCGTCTGATCTCGAGAGTAGATGAGTACATCATCAATGAATATCACCACGAACTGGTCCAAGTACAGCCTAAACACCCGATTCATCAGGTCCATGAAAGCAGCGGGGGCATTGGTCAGCCCAAACGGCATGACCAAAACTCGTACTGTCCATACCGGGTGCGGAAAGCTATCTTGGAGACGTCTGCCTCCTTGATCCTCAACTGGTGGTATCCAAACCTCAAGTCGATCTTGGAGAATACCGTGGCACCTCGCAACTGGTCAAACGAGTCGTCGATCCTCGACAGCAGATATCTGTTCTTGATGGTGACCCTATTTAACTGTCGGTAGTCCACACAAAGGCGTAGGGTACCATCCTTCTTCTTTACAAACAATACCGGGGATCCCCAGGGAGATGCACTGGGCCTCACAAATCCCTTCTCCAAAAGATCCTGCAACTGAGACTTGAGCTCTCGCAGCTCAAGTGGTGCCATCCTGTATGGTGCGGTGGAGATGAGGCTGGTCCCTGGTACTAGTGAGATCTCAAACTCGATCTCATGCTCGGGCGGTAGTCCTGGCAACTCGTCTGGGAACACGTCGAGGTACTCTTTGACCACCGGGATACTCTGGAAGTCTGCCACAGGGCTGGGCTCTGCCACCACACAAGCAAAGAAGCCCTCACACCCCTGGCTCAAAAGTCTAGCCGCTCGAAGTGCAAAAATGCACCTGAAGCCTCAGTCCACTGGCTAACCGTGGAACTCAAAAGAAGGCAACTTCGTTATGGAGAAGACAATCTTTCTCTCAAAACAGTCCACCAAAGCATGGTAAGCGGACAGCCAGTCCATCCCCAGAATTACGTCGAAGTCCTCCATCTGTATCATAATCAGGTCAGCGGGAAGGCTATGTCCCCCAATACTGACCTCGCAACCCATGTACGCCACCTCAGCTACAAATAGCTGACCACTCAGACCTCTGACCACGAACGGATCCTCTAACAGCATATAATCCTGGCCCAAACTAACTGTGAAATTGGCTGCGACAAACGAGTGCGTAGCGTCGGAATCGAAAAGTGTGTAAACGAGTCTGCCGGAAACTGAAACCATACCTGCCACCACCGATCCCGAAGCTCTGGCATCCCTGTGTGTCAGGGCGTTGATACGCCCCTCAGCCCTAGGTGCGGACGAAGCAGCCACGCTCTGCGTCGAACGGGTAGCTACTGGCCAGTACCCTCCTCGTGACTGCTGTCCTCCTCCTCGCGCCTGGAAACTGCTGCCTCCTGCTCGCCCTCCAGTGCTCGGCGCGGGAAATATCTGCTGACCTCCAGCCCTAGACGGGCAGTCCCTCCTAATGTGGCCCAGCTGGCCACACTGGTAGCAGAGGGGAACCCGACTCCCACCCTTAGTGGGTCCCTGTTGTCAGCTGGGCGAGGGTCCGATGCTGGCAACTAGCCCCTGTCGAGGGCCCCCAAAGGCCACTGATGGCCCTGCAAAACGTGACGACTCTCCTACGGACGCCACGTGTCTCCTTTCTCGCCGGCCCTGTGAAAAGTTTGGCTGGTAGGGCCTCTTCCACCCGCCGTCAGTATCTCGCGCGGATGGGTTGGTCTCCTCGTAGGTCATAGCTGCCTCCACCACCCTCGAAAACGTAGGTAGCTTCAAGGGTTTGACATGCCCCCGAATCGCAGGCCGGAGCCCCTCGGTGAACCTCCAAAGGCGCTCCTCCTCAGTGTTTATTGCTGTCGCTGCAAAGCGGGACAGCTCCAGAAAACGCGTGTGGTACGCGCTCACAGTTATCGTCCCCTGGCGGAGCGTGTGGAACTCCCGCCTCCTCTGGTCCTGCCACGTCTGGGGAAAGTACTGCTCGCAGAAGAGGGTGACGAACCGGTCCCAGGTCGGCTCGTCCCTCCCTGTCCCCTGACCACCCTCCATCACCTGTGTGCCACACTCTCCAGCTAGTACGTGGCAAAGGCCACGCGGCACTCCACCAGGGGGCGAAGGGTGTCGAAAACCTTCTCGATCTGCTCGAGCCAGTCCTCCACCTCGGTCGGGTCCTTATCCCCCTTGAAGGAGGGGGGCTTCAGCTTCCGGAACTGCCCGAAAAGCTCGAAGTGGCACTGCAGTGGAGATGCTGGTGCACCTCCGGGCAAAGGAGCCTCGTGCACAGAAGTGTCGGAGGAAGGTGGGGGAGATGGCGGCCCATCCCCTCCCCCGTGTCCAGCGCCGCGTCCGTCGCGTGGTCCCACAGAGGACTCCCCCTCCGCAGCCCCATGGTGAGGCGCTCGGGGCTGTGGGTGGAGCTCCTCTCGCACTATATCCCATATCAGCTGGGTGAGGTCCTGGGCCTGAATGCCCGAGAGCAGTGGCTGGTCCGCTAAGACGTCGACCGCAACACGCCCACCTCGTCGACCTCATCCTCGATCGCGCAAGCGGCCCACCTCGCTAGTCCCTCGTCGAGGCATCTCCTGCAAGGAGATGCGAAACAGAACGAAAACACATCAATATGGAACGATATCTAACGAAGAAATCTAAGAGCTCATGTCAAAAGAAATGTTGTGGTGGCTACTCTAGTTACAGACATGTGAATTCGTTATTTTCCAGTCAGTTGGTTCACTTCTTGGGACGACCTTGCTCTGATACCATCTTGTAACGACCCAATTCCCGAATCCCTACGAGACACGAGAATTGGATCAACTCGACTAATCGCAAGACCCAGTCGTCCAACGAGAAAGTAACCAAAAGAGCAGTAAAATAAACCACATTCACCATGAATATAACTAGCAGTAACAAAATACAGCAGTAAGAAAAGGAAATACTACAGTATACACCACCACAACAGTAGAGAAATAAACATGTACATAGCGTGAAGCATACATCAAAGAGAGTACAAGGAGTAATAGAAAACTACTCACTACAGCGGAAAGAAAAGTATAGTAGGCACTACAGCTAACACTACTGGGCTTTACTAGACCCAGCGCCCTCTACAGCTGCTGACTCTGGCTGCTCAACACCTGATCCTGAAAAGGTAACAAAGGTGACACGTCAGTGAAACGCTGAGTAGAGTGGCAACTAAAAGCTAAAAGAAGCAGTAGAGTGTACAGTAGTTGTTATATTTTTACTTTCTTTAATTATATCTTTACATTTATTCACTGTTGATTCATTTCTCAGATCCTTCTCTTGATCTTGAATGTTCCTCGTGGGAACGATCTTCATTGCAGTCTTTTCCGAAAAGTAGAAGTGACACGTGGTGCTCTCCTGGCCGGGAGAGTCCCCTATAGTGGTCCTACCCTCAGTCAACCACCCCAAGGTCGCTGGCAGACGTAACGGTGACTACGGCACGCGCAATAAACGCACGGGTAGCTACCCCGCACTGGCACGCGGTCAGCCGTTTCCTTTAACGGGTGCGCCTAAAGCACAGCACGGAACCAGTATAGGGCAGAGCCCTCTCAGTAACATAGGTCCAGCCTTTCCACAATAACCAAACAGGGGTCTTGCCCCTCCACAGTCCGCGCACCCTCGCCTGACTACCCTGGTTTGCCCAGTGGGCCTAACAAGTCGGTGTAGGAGAGCTAGCAGAACCCCAGGGCCCGTGGGGTAGCTAGTGCTCTCCCTACACTAGTAGCTCTCCTCGATACTATGTACACGAGGGCAAAAAGTCGGTACAAAGTGGCCAGACCTAACCCCAGTGATGATAGCCTCATCATGAGCCATAACTAGCTCATTTTGACCCAATAAAGAAGATAAAAGCTCCTACATAACCTAGGAGAAGGCTTAACTGAAGGAATAAGTGCTTTGAGAAGAAAACATGAAATAAAGGTTAAAACTGTAATTTTATCATTGCAGTACATAAACGGGATTTCTCAGAGACAAAACAATGGTCAAATGGTCTAAATGAGATAAAAAGTGGGTTGAGTCAATCAGAAATGGGTTTATGTGCAATCTAGGAATTAAATGACACTTGGTAACCCTAAAACAGACCCACTTAAATTAACAAGGTTACGATCAGGATAAAAATCAAGTAAACCCTCTAAAAATCATGGAAAAATATCCTCTAGGGTTTAGAACACTCAATTTGGCCTTTGGAACCCAGTATGACCTAGATTAGGGTCCTAGCACATTAATTGACCTAATGTGGGTTTTTACGCAAAATGTCCAGTCAAACGTGGTCAAACCTAAAATCCAACTTCACCATTGGATTCCTTAGGTCCAAATTAGGTTTATACCAAAATTTTGACCTAAGGGGAGGTCATCTTGACCTACTTTGCAATTTAGTACACCCAAATCATAATTTGGTCCCTATCTTTTGAATATCTTTGCAGAGAGCCCCCTAAGTTCCTCGCCACCTTTGCAATCAGGTCCTGCCGCCATTGTTAGGGCAGAACCGATCTCCGGCGAGGTTTAGAGAGGGATTCCTCTCCAATCCCTCAGAGATTCCCTCCCAGAAATGGAAGGGAGATTCTCTGAGGAATTCCCTTCCTTCTAAAGCCAATTACAATCTCTGGTGTGAACCCAATCTCTCGTGCGAACTCACGAGAGATTTGGCTATCCACCCTCTTTCCATCTCCGACGAGCCGACAGAGATGATTGCGCGATCTCCACGCGCTAGAAGGTTCAGCCAACGATTATAAAAGAGTCCCCAGACCCGGCCGCAGATCCTAAGCTTGATTTTGACGGAGATTCCCCCAAATTTCCCTCTCTCCCATCTCCGCCCAAGAGACCCGCAAGCTCCGGCGACCTCCTCCCCTCCTTCTCATCGCTCTGCTGCCATACCAGCAGCAGAGGCAACTTCGCCACTTCCTCCCGCGTCGCACCGTACCAAGCGCGCGTGCCCCTGACCTCATCCTCGTCGCCGCTCCCTCCCTCAGGGTTCTTCTTCCCCGACGACGGCAGTTACGCGTTGTCCACTCCGCTGCTTCCCTTCTTTCCAGATCACTCTAGATACCCTCTCCATCCTCCCCTCTCTCTTTTCCCCCTGCTATTTTATCTAATTACCCCCCGATAGTGCCTGAACACCTCCATCTTCCTCACCTCCGACCGACCTCCAACGAGCCACTCCCACCACTCCGCCCCTCCACACGGCTCGCCAACCCTCTCGTAAGCTCCGCCTCACCACCAGGAGCAACTTCCGCCCATCCATCATCCTTCTACACCTCCACCACAGTCCCCCGAACAACCCCACACTTCTGGCCACAGGTTGGCCTAGGCACGCACGCCTAGGCCATCCTGCGGCCTGCAGCACCGCGCATCATGTTCACCGTGCCACGGCGAAGGTGCCCAGCTAGTCTGATTGGGCCAATAGGCCGTGCTTGTGTATGACAGGTTGCAGCTCCTGCCGCCATTGACGGTTGAAGCAGCAAGCAGCTTCGCAGCAGCTCCAGGTGTCAGATCTCCCAGGTTCCAAGCGCAGCAGGTTCACGCGAGTGTTGCGAAGCCCTCGAGGCCAGCAAGTCGCGCTGCGAAGCTCCCAGCCTTAGCCATAGCACGAAGAGAGCTCTGCAGGCGCGCGTGGAATTGAGACAAATCAGATAGTCCCACATCGTGGAATCGCAAAACACAGGTATAGTATAAATTATTTTTGTGTTTTATGCTCACTACCTTCGAAAGCACAGGGGTGAGGTCCCTCACCTGACCCACGCCTGCCTCGTCCGCGGTTTCACCTCGCGGATCTGGCGGGATCCAACCCGACCCAAACCTACGCACTCCTCGCGCATCACCCACCTACAGGTGCGCCTGGTCCCGGGTGCGAATCCAACCCGATTACCCGTGTGGCTCTGGGAGAGTGTCCTTGAGCGAATTGCAGAGAAAGAGAGAGACGTTTGGGTAGAGAGACGGGGGTAGGTTTTGCATTGGTTGTGGTTTGCGCAGGAAAGAAGGAGCAGAGGAAGAAGCGAACACTTAGCCACTGCAGCAAGGGAAGAAAAGAAGGAAGAAGAGGCTGAGTGTAGCAGAGAAACAAGGACAAGGAAGAAGACCAAGGAAGGAGAAAACTTCGAAGGAAAGCACAAGGAACTCTGAAGAAAAGAAGCTAAGCAAGGCAGAGATCAGAGAGAAGGAAGGACTGCAGAAAAGAAGACAGGAGAGAAACAAAGGCAGAAAAAGAGAAGGAAGTGCAAGGAAGAAGAAGATCTGTGAACCTGAAGGAAAGAAGAAGAAGAGCCAACGAAGAAGAAGAAGACAGGAGAGAAAGAAGATTACATTTAAGACGTCCGATATAGAAATCAGACGTCCAATTCTATTTTCTTTTACAAATTCTTTTTACAACTCTCTCTCGTTGAAGCATTTATTTTCATTTACAAGTTTTATTCTTTGGTTTTAAAAGTACTAAGATTGCTCCCTGTGTTCGACCTCGGAGACTCTAGTTTTTCGAGTAATAAAATTCTCTATATTTGTTTGAACGTTTTGTCGGTTATACTACAACGTGATATTCTCTTTAAAAACCCGCACAAAAGCGAACGAACATTTTGGCGCCGTTGCCGGGGAGCAACGGGCACTTTTAAAGCTTTTGATTACAACTTTTCTATCCAATATTGGACCTAACTTCTCACTTTTGTTGTGTTCAGGCAGGGAAAACAGAACAAAAAGGAACGAAGAGCTGCTGCACAACAGACACTCCAAGGAATAGGTAATTTCCATAAGCCCTCTCTCTTAACCCTTTCAAAATCTAAAAAGGAAAAAAAAAGAAAAAAAATCAACTTAGGGCTACCTGTTTCATATTTAGTAACTCATCAAGTTTCCTGATTTTCATTTCAACACATTTTTGTCTGTTCATCCAACTAAGGCAACTAGGGCTAAAACTTTCTTGATTGAGCCCTAGGTGCTAATTTCCGAGGCAACTAAATTGGATCCACTAGAGCCAAGTTAAGGATTACAAAGCTAGGGTTTTTAGAGACACATCTTCTCTTAAACAAAGAAATAAATTGTCCCAAAAGAGGTGTGCCTAAACCTTGATTGAAAAAGATCTATACAAAAGGAACCCTAAGCAAATCAAGCTTTTAATCCATTTGAACCATAAAAGAAAAGGACCTAAAAACTCTCAAAGGAACAAAAGGTGAAGTTGATCCCTTGAGTCAACCAACCTTAAAATTAGGTCACTTTTTTACTGAAAATACCTAAAAGTTCAAGTGGAACATTAAGCACCTTGATCCTAAAGTAAAAAAGGTAGACTTAAGAGGTCAAGGTCCCCATTCTGGTCTACCTGGAACCGCAGTGACAAGAGAGGTCGGGTGGGGGAAACCCTGTAACTCGTGGGGACGCTCTACCGTGTAGGGGTCTTTGCGGGACTCTCCCTCTCTGGCTGCCCAGGTATTTCTCAAGTGGACGACCTTTCTGACTAAGGGGTCCATCCGCCCCGAACCTCTATAGTCACCCAACAATTTTTTTTGGGTGTCTTGATTGGGTCCAGCACCTTCTAAATCTCATCACATCTTTCAGTGCATGTTCGGTAGGAGGTCCTTAAGGCCACCCTTAAGACCTCCTTTAGAAATTCATTCTCGTCGAGGCTAAGCCTCGACGCCCTTGTTTGTGCAGCAACCCCACTATATAAATCTTTCATCTGATTCAGACCCTGGTTCTCCTTCTTCCATCATGGCACAACCCATTGAAGAGGAGAACAACCTTGAACACCAACTTCAACGCCTTAATGATCTCTTTCAGAACTTTGTAAACCCACCGCAGCGACCTATGATGCGAGATCACTATAATCCCGTTGCGGTGGCGATCGAACCTCGAGTACGAATCCCGATTGGAGGACCTGATTCGAAACTGAAGCCCAATATGATTCATGCCATACCAAAGTTCCATGGGCTTAACTCTGATGATCCATTCCAACACATTAAACAACTCAAGCATCTGGCCCAGACCTTCGGGTCAGATGTACAAAATCGGGATATCCTACTCATGAAAATGTTTTCGTTCTCCCTCATGGACAAGGCCGCACACTGGTATCAGACTCAGACCCGTCCGATCAACACAAGGGAGGAACTGCAGTTTGAATTTTTGAAAAAATTCTTCCCCGTTGGCCGGACGAATGCCTTGCGCCACCAAATCACTCATTTCACTCAACAACTGGGAGAACCTCTTCACGAAGCTTGGGATCGATTCCTAGATCTCATGCGAAAGTGCCCCCATCACGGAGTTCCTAAGTGGGAACAAGTCCAGTCTTTTTACCAAGGACTCCGTGAAGATATTCGTTTATTCGTCAATGCAACGTGCGGAGGAAACATCATGGGTCAACACGAGGACACGGTGTGGGAGATTCTCGAAAACATGTGCGAGAACTCCATAAATAATGACTCCATGGGCTTATTCGACAGGACGAATGCCCGTGCATCGACGAATCTAAGAGGGACGCATGAGATGCAGGACCTGTCCACTTCCGTCAACTTGGAACTGATGGCTAGTAGGTTGGACAAGGTTTCTATCATAGAAAAGAAGGTGGACGAGCTAACTCGACATTTGCAGCAAGCCACCTCTGCGCAAAACTCTTTTGCACGACCTCCTCTGGCAAGGGAAACTGTGCAAAACATCTATCACCAATCTGCCAAGGGGATGGACCCATATCCACCCCCGTCTGCCTCTCGGACCGGAGTGACCTCTGATCCATTCTACTCGAGTTAGGGGAACTCTGAACCCTCGTATTCTGACTTTCCCGAGATTCCTCAGAACTGCGAGGACCTCAACGCCATCCAGAATGACCCATTCTCCAATACCTACAACCCTGGATGGCGAAATCATCCTAACTTTCAGTAGGCGGAAAATTCTCAAAGACCACCATATCAACCCCGTCCACAAGCCTCTCGTCCATATCAGCCGCCTCAGCCTCGGCCCAATCCCACCTACCAATCCGGGCAAAACCAGGATCAAATGATTCTTATCCTTCAAGCACTGGCTGACATTCAAAAGACGAATGCGGCAATGCAAAAACAGCACAAGGACGAGATCACAGAGGTTCGCAACCAACTAGCCCAGATGGAAAATTCTCGCTAACCTCGTACCCTTCCCTCGCAACCTCTGCCCAACCCAAATAACGTGTTAACCCAGAAGCGCGTTATGAATCCAAATTCGGGCCAAACACATGTGATTTATCAGGCCCCTACTGCTCCATCGCCAGACGGGATGGAAGCTTCAACATCGTATGCAGGATTTCAGCAGCAGCCTCCCCTCCTACCTAACCCAAATCAGGCCGGATTGAACTCTGTAACAACACGTAGTGGTAGAACAACCCAAGACCCACATTATCCGAACCACTCCAAGCCTGATAATAGCCAAGACCTTAGGATAGTTATCCAAGATACCACTGTCCCAGATCAAGAACCTAGACCTATCCTAGAGGAACCAACTAGGATCCCATTTCCTGAGGCCTTGACCAAAGGAAAAAGGATAACTAAAACCGTGGCTGCCGAGGAGGATCTGGTCAAGCTCTTTGAACAGGTCCAGATAAACATCCCATTGATGGATGCAATTCACCACATACCGGCTTATGCAAGATTCTTGAAAGACATATGTACCCGTAAACGTAAGCCGCAAACCGAGGATGGGAATCCAATCGTACTGTCAGAGCAAGCCAGCTCTGTCATCTTGAGCAAACTCCCACCCAAGGCTAAAGACCCAGGAACTCCCTTAATTTCCTGTAAAATTGGTGAAACCCAATTTGATAGAGCCTTACTAGACCTAGGTGCCTCTATAAATTTAATACCTACATCCCTCCTTGATCACCTTGAAGAATCTGAACTTAAACCCACTGAGGTGACATTGCAGTTGGCCGATCGATCCATCAAGTCACCCAAAGGAATACTCGAGGATGTCATTGTTAGGGTACGAGAATTTTATTTCCCAGTGGACTTTATAGTACTGGTGCATCCTGTTAGGGTACGAGAATTTCATGGTGCCTGAGGGAATTGTCCTGGGACATTTAATCTCGGAGAAAGGAATCCTTCACAGCAGCTCCAGGCGCAATAGCTCCAGGCTCCAGGCGCTGCAGACTCGCGCGAGTGTTGCGAAGCGATCAGGGCCAGCAAGGAGCTCTGCAAAGCTCCCAGCCTTGGCAATTGCACGAAGAACGCTCTGCAAGCGCGTGCAAAATTGGGGCAGGCTTGATAGTCCCACATCGTGGAAATGCGAAACACAGGTGCGCCATAAATTGTTTTTGTGATATTGTCTTACCGCCTCCGAAAGCACAGGAGTGAGGTCCCTCACCTGACCCACGCCTGCCTCATCCGCGGTTTCACCTCGCGGATCTGGCGGGATCCGACCCGACCCTATCCTGAGCACTCCTCGCGCATCACCCACCTGCAGGTGCACCTGGTCTCGGGTGCGAGATCCGACCCAAATACCCGTGGCTCTGGGAGAGCATCCTCGAGCGAATTGCAGAGAAAGAGAGAGACGTTTGGGTAGAGGGAAGGGGGTAGGTTTTGCATTGGCTGTGGTGTGCGCAGGAAAGAAGGAAGAGAGGAAGAAGTGAACACTTAGCCGCTGCAGCAAGAAAAAAAAAGAAGAGAAGGAAGAGGCGAAGGAAAGCAAAAAGAAGAACTAAAGAAATAGAAGAGCAGGAGCAAAAGAAGAAGGAACTCTGAAGAAAGGAAGCTGAGCAAGGCAGAGATCTGAGAGAAGGAAGGACTGCAGAAAAGACAAAAAGAAAGAAGAAGACAGAAGGGAAACAAAGGCAGGAAGAAGAAGTCTTCGTAGGAAAGGGAAGAGAAGAGAAAGAAGTTCAAGGAAGAAAAAGACCTGTGGATCAGAAGAAAAGAAGAAGAGCCAACGAAGAAGAAGAAGGCAGAAGAGAGAAAGAAGACTACTTTTAAGACGTCTGATAAAGAAATCAAACGTCCAATTTTGTTTTCTTTTAGCAATTCTTTTTATAACTCTCTCTTTGAATCAATTATGTTCATTTAAAAGTTGAATTCTTTGGTTTTGAAAGTACTGAGATTGCTCCCTGTGTTCGACCTCGGATACTCTAGTTTTTCGAGTAATAAAATTCTCTATATTTGTTTGAACATTTTGTCAGCTATATTACAACATGTTATCTTTTAAAACCAAACAAAAGCATGCAAACACCCGGGTCCCTGGGGCGGCTAGCTCCGCTCTGCACTAAACAGGGGACAGTCGCTCTCCTTGGTACTCCGTACTCAAGGGCCAACTCACTTCCCCAATTCTATTCCATTTCCTTTCCAGGAGTTCTACTTCTAATTCCCCATAGGGTTCAAGCTCTTTTAACTCAACCAATTTAGGTTTCACCATTACAGCTTTACGTTCATACAACCCATGTTCTCAATCATATTTATTCTTTCATAACAGGCAGCTTTTAGCCAATTTATAGGCAGTTATCATTTCCTTTCTACTTTTCCAAGACTACAATGTTTGTATATTCAACTAGTTTTCCAGTCCTAGGATTCATGCCGTACCCTAGGATCTATCATTCAATCTAGTTTTCCAATCCTAGGATTCATGCAATACCTTAGGATCTATCATTCAATCTAATTTCTCAGTCTTAGGGTTCATGCAATGCCTTAGACTCTATTAAATATTTCATAATTGTACAAATTTGTTAAATAAATTAAAGGGCCACTCTACCCGCAAAATCGGGAGTACTGGGGGAGTGGTCGGCAATCCCGCACGCCCCTGCAACCCCCAAAATCACAACGGAACGGGGTCCTATCACAAGGATCAATCACAAGGAGTTTCTCAGAACAGTATAAAAGTACTGTAAACAGGTAGAGGAAATAAATATGGGAAGAACGAAACTTGAAACGCGGAAAACGGACTCCGAACGGACCCTAATAGGGTCAAAAACGACGGGTCTGCTCAAAATCAGTTCCAGACGTCTTAAAACGTTGCTCAGGTAGTACCTTGGGTCTGTGCAGTCCTTCAGATGTCCAGAAGCCCGCTGGATCGTCTGGTCTTAGTTCCTAGACGTCCGATTGTCACCCTGGACGTCTGGAGGTCCTCTCCATCGTCTGGCACTTCGCCCAGACGTCTGATCCGTGTGGGATGGCGAGCCCTCGCGCCCTCCCGAATAGAACCTGCGCACACACACACCCGCTCTCATCATGACGAAGCCTAGAAGAATGCGACGGACGGCTGCATGGCCGTACACGCGTAAGAAGGAGAAGATAGGAAATTATTGTACCTTTCAGACGACTGAACCGTCCTCCAGACATCTTCGCGTCGTCTGGTCGTAAGTCCAGACGTCTGATTTTGGGAAATTTTCCCAGAATCAGGACCCGATTCGCTCTCTGCCCGCGACACACGGCCACGCCGCACCGCGTCCGCCTGCTACCCAAGCTACAATAGCTCCTTCGCGACACCCCACGCCCGCTACTCCCCCGCCGACCTGCTCTAGCTGCCCCGTCAAGCTCGCACCCTCGCGGTCGAGCTTCTTCCTTCCTCTCGCAACACTCCTTCCCGCACGCTCGCCGTGGCCGCGGCTGCCACAGTCGCTCACTCACTCGCTCGTTCTCTCGCTGGCAGGGAGAAGAAGAGGAAGGTGGTGGAGTGAGGGTGAGGATGAGGGCGAGGTTATTTAAAGGTCGCATGGGAAGAGAGAGAAAGAAACGGCGTCGTCTGCAGGGAGGGAGAGAAAAGCGAAGGGCGTAGGCGACGGGTTCAGTCTGCGCGCGCACGTGCGCAGACGCGAACCTGTACGCGGAAAAAATTTAATACTAGACGTCTGGGCCACTTCCCAAACGTCTTAACTGCGTCTGATGCCCATGTTCGTAATAATATAACAAACTCAAAGGAAGTTTCGTCCCCGAAACTTGCGCTAACTAGGGTGCGGGAAAGAACAATATATATATACATAACAAACTCAAAGAGGACCGAAGCTGGTCCGAAAAGACGTACCCGTGAAAAGCTCCCGGTACCGCTCCCGCATCGCCGCCTCAGGCTCCCAGGTAGCCTCCTCGTACCGCTGGCTCCTCCACTAAACCTTTACCAGGGGTACTTGCTTTCGTCTAAAACTGCGAACGGCTCTATCAAGAATCTACACTAGCCGCTCGGGGTTGGTCAGGTCGTTGCTCACCTCGTCGCTCTCGTGACTCAGGATGTGACTGGGATCGGCGACGTACTTCCTGAGGTTGGACACGTGGAACACGTCGTGCACACCAGAAAGCTGAGGGGGGAGGGCAAGCGTGTAAGCAACGGGTCCAACCCACTCCAGGACCTCAAAGGGCCCCACGAACCTCAGCACGAGCTTCCCTCTCACCCTAAACCGCTGCAGGCCCTTCATGGGCGAAACATGAAGGAAGACGAGGTCCCCAATGGCAAAACGGTGGCAGCAACTAGCTTTTCTTAAGTCGTTGTAGTACAGATAGTTATTGCCATCATTTGCTAATATTTGTTACTCGGAAAATACAGTTCTCCCGAGGTCGAGCTCAGGGAGTAAGTCGTATTCTAGAGATATACATGTTTTATTACAAAAATAGAGAGAGAGATGAAAGTTTGGATTTTTCTTCTTCTCTTCTTTCTTTCTCTGTCTTTGGTTTTTGTTCTTCTTGTTCTTCTTCTTCTTCTTTTCTTGCTTCCTCTATTTCTTGGTTGGACGATCTTGTCGTTTTCTTCTTTTTATTTTCTTTGTTTCTTCTTTTCTTGCTTCAGATCTGCCTCCCGTGCTCTTCTTCTTCTGCTTTCTGTTTCTTCACTTGGCTGCTCCTTCTCTCTTCTTTTCTTCTTCTTCTTTGTCTTCTGATGTCTGTAGAGTCTTCACTTGGCTGCTCGGTGTTCCTCTCTTTCCTCTGCCTCGCCTTCCTTCTTCTTTGCCTTCACCTGTCTTCAGGACGTCGTCTGATTTGAAAATCAGACGACTTAAACCTCTTGTTGCTACAGTGTCTCCCTGATCTTCCTTCTTCACCTGTGCCTGCACGCTCAAGAGTTCAGAGTCAAGGCAAAACCTACTCTACCCCTCTCCCCCACGCGTCTCTTTCTCTCAAAGTTCGCTCTTAGGACAGCTCTTGCAGAGCAATCGGGTAATCGGGTACGAGTCGCGCCTGGGTCCAGGCCCACCGGCGTGCGGTGGTGGGCGAGGAGTGCAGGTCGGTCTAATCGGGTCGGGCCAGGTCCGCGGAGCGTGGTCACGGACGAGGCCGGGTCAGGTGAGAGGGACCTCACCCCGTGGTCAGGAGGCAGACAGCATAAGGCACTTTTTGCCTTTATGCGTCTGCGCGCCTCTGAGAAGTTCCGAGGTGGGACTAAATGTCCCACCCCAATTGAGCGCCCATCGCGGAGGGAGCAGTGGGCGATCGTGGCTTCATGCGCGGCCTTCGCCCCAACTGCGAGCCTGGGACGTTTCGCGGAGACGCGCCACGCAACCTGGGAGTCGAACCTAGGCGAAGGCGTGCCTGCACCTGCAGGCAAAGGAGCTCTACCTGCTCAGTAATGGCGACGGCGGGCGAGTCACCTGGTCACAGAAGAACGGCCTCTCAGCCTAATCAGACAGGCGGGGGACCTTCGTCGTGGCACGGCGAAGGTGGTCGGATGGTTTGCAGTGGGCGTGGTGGAGCCAATGGATCGCCCTAGGTCAAACTGCGGGTGGAGAAGTGGGTGTGTTTGGTGGATCTGCAGAGGGCGTTTGGTGAGAAGAGGAGGGGTGGAAGAGGATTAGGGTGACGAGGTGAAGGTTATGCACAGGTCGGCGAGCCGTGTGGGGTGCTGGAGTGATGGGAGCGGTTCGCCGGAGTTTGGCCGGAGGTGGAGAAGGTGAGGGTGATCGGTGGGAAATCGGGGTCAACAGTAAGGGTTTCAGTATGGAAAAGAAAGAGGGGAGGAAGAGGGGAAGTTCTACCTGCTAAGCTGGACGAGGAGGGGTTGGCGCAGGCGACAGTCGTATCGACTGTCGCCGGAGAAGAAATTGCCCAGAGGAAGGGGCGGCGGCGAGGAAGGGACCGGAGAGGCGCCAGCTGGGTGCGGCGTGACGCGGAAGGATCGAGGGAAGGTAACCCTGCTGCTGGTAGTGTGGCAGGGCGACGAGGAGGAGGAGGAGATGGCCGCCGGAGCAAGGGGGCGTCTGTCGGAGTGGGAAGGGAGGAATTTAGGGGGGTGTCTCCGTCAGATCCGAGCTACCAAGAACGGCGGAGCGACAGGGGTATTTATAGGGGCGGAATCAGAGAGGAGGGCGGAGGGAGACGACGTGTCTCCCTCGTCGGAGGACGCCGGAGGAAGGAGACCCATACCGTCCGTGCGTTCGCACGAGCGGTATGGGCGGTCGCAGTACCCAGGGGGGTGTCCCTGCGGTGGCTGACGACGCAGGGTACCCCCCATTGACTTGTCAGGGCCCCTCCCTCACCCTGCGCGGCGCCATGCTCCGCGCAAGGTCGCCAGAGCATGGTGCTGCGCAGGTTTTGCAGGAGGGACCTAAACGCAAAGAACGAAGGGGAGTTAGGGCCAAAATGCGAGGGTTCAAAAGTTGAGGGCCAAAAAGTAATTATATGAGGATCAAAGTGTAAAGTTGGTCAAGAAGGTTTCTTCTTAGGTCCAAGTTTTTATGCATGACTAATTAGGACCTAAGGATTCTGATGGTGAATTTCATTTCTATCTTAAAGCTTGTTTGACCGGTCAATTTACGTAAAAACCCAAATTAACTTGTTAATTGGGCATGGTTCTCAATGTAGGTCAAAATGGGTTCCTAAGGCCAAATTGAAAGTCCTAAACCCTAGAGATTATTTTTATATGAATTTTAGAGGGTTTATTTGATTTTTACCTTGCCTCGAACCACGTGAATTGAAGTGGGTTTGTTTTTAGGGTTACAGGCTGTCATTTAATTCTTTGGGGTTGCTGTAGCCCTTATTGAGTCATCTCATCTCACTTTTCTTCTTATTAGGTTATTTTGACCTATGTTTGGGCCCTGAGTTACCCTATTTTCCGATTGAATTGGTGAAATTGCATTTTTACCCCTCAATTTATGTTTTCTTTGCAAACTCAGAATCTCTCTGAGCCAAGCCTTTCTAAGGTTATGTAGGAGCTTTTATTCTCTGTATTAGGTCAAAATGAGCTAGTTATGGCTCATGATGAGGTTCTCATCACCCAACCTCAAACTGCACCTCTCTGCGTCTCCGATCTGCATAGCTCTTCTGCCTGCTCCTGATAGTGCAGAGTCGCCTGTGGATCTGCTCGACTACCTCTTGACACTACCGGATCAGCTTGGGGCCAACCTCCCACTTGGTCCCCACCTCAACCCAACTCAAGGGTGCCGTGCATCTCCGTCCGTACAGAGCCTCGTAGGGTGCCATGCCAATGCTCGAGTGATAATTGTTGTTGTATGCAAACTCCGCCAGAGGCAAGTGCTCCTCCCAAGAGCCCTTCCAATCCAGTACACAGGCATGCTAAAGGTCCTCAAGTGTCTATGTGGTGCGCTCAGACTGTCCGTCCGTCTGGGGGTGGTAAGCTGTACTGAATCTCAACCACAACCTTTGTCATAACTTGTGCCCAAGTACTATTAGCAGAAGCCACAAAAGGATCAACCCGTGACTTGCTCATTACTGCATACATTGAGATAGAAAAACTGCACAACCTTGAATACCTCCAATGTATGACAAATCCTCGACTTTGGAAGCAACACCAAGATAGTCTTGAAAAATGGGAAAAGATAATGAGATTAGTAAAACAAATTATTGACCAAAAGTACCCGTATATACCACAAACAGAGGATGAACCATCTTGGGACAACATCGAGGATAAATCTGATCTCGGGTTCGAGGCACAAAATGGTTGTGGAATCCCAACCCAGATAGAATACAATGTGCCTGATATTGAAGGTTGGGAAGCTTCAAATGTAGGAAAATACAATGTTGAACCCATTCTAGAATCCCAGAACTCCTGCAAGAATGAGAGTAGAGCTGAACCTCTCAAGGGTGTAAATTCTGTCCCTTATTCTGATAAGGTGACCCTCGAAGGTTATTCAGACCTAGATTCTAGTAATTCAACCCACATTCTAAGCCTAGAATCTAGATCTGAAACCTATTTTGAAGATTTCAAGGCCCCATATGAAGAAGATCAATCTTTTAATGAAGAATACGATTTTGGGCCTTTATTTGATGAATATCCCTCGCCAACATCCTCAGAGGAACTAATCGATTTTTCGGAAGTCATGCCAATCTACGACATAGAAACCGAGGAGTTGGACGAGTGGGGTTTCAATTGGGTTTGCCCTACTAGCTTAGAACCTGAGCCTCTACCAAATAGGGACACCTTTTTAAGCTCAGAGTTAACATTTAGGCTAGACCCCAATCAGGCTGCTGATACAACATATGATTTATTCTATGGTGGTGGAACTCATGATCTTGAATCTCATTCAGACTTTGATTTTCGCAAACTCTCCGACGATTTCGAATTTGACCATAACATCGGAGAAAATCTGCTTCCTGATTATAACAAGCCATTTTTCTTTGAAGCCACCTGCCCTACTTATACAGAATCAATCAAAACCCGTTCTCTACCCCGACCGGCAACCGGACTCAATTTCTATTCCGATTCACCTCTCACTGAGCCGTTTGCAGATGATTCAACTCCATATCTATATCGAGTATCGGGCATTGATCAGACCGAAAAACAGGAGCCATCATTCTTTAATCACCCCTGTAGGGTTTCCACACCATACATTGCCTATTTTTCGGAACCCTACTCTGACCAGGCTGAGTCGACTCAGCCTAAACCTGAGTTTTCGCTTCTATATCCATTTGAACTTCATTGCATATGGTGGGTTCCACATCTATTGATCTATATCTATCAACCCACCAAACTCATTGCGTTTGGGCTGCATCATCAGCCTACTGATCTTAACAAGCACCTGGTTGGACCAACCAAGCTCTTAATCAAGGTGCTTGTTTTACAAAATTTCGCTAATTTGACCACTCCCTCTCCATCCCACTTTCTGCTCGGCTGAAGGCATTGAATTTAGCGCTTAACGGGAGGCAACCCGTCATCCCAAAAACAGAGACCCGTCTGATTATCCGTCTGTACTCCATGTCCATTGCACCTTGAGTTCAGCCTTAGACAGTTGATCTCACCTTTGCTACACGTATCAGAGCTTGAAATTGTTCGCATCAGTCATTTTTGACCCATTCACCCACCCGATGTATCCTGTTCTAAGTCCCTGACCTCAACACTATTTCACACCCTCCGTTTACAATGAGGATATTGCAAAACTTAGGCATGGGGGGTGATAAAGTGCATACATACAGAACCAAGAAAAAAATCAGAAGGATTCTCACACAAAAAAATTCACATATGTCAAAAACACAAAAAATTGAAAAATTATGAAAAAGAACAAAAAAAATGGGGGGAGGGAGGAAATTCTGTGAGCCACATATTCATAAGGAGGAGAAAAAGAGTAAAATGACAAAAAAGAGCACAAAATGAAAAAGAAAAAGAGGTAGTCATTAGTAAAAGATTAAGGAATTAACTGAAGTTCTAGACCAGATCAAGAAAAGAAAAATGAAAAGAAAAGTGCTAAGGAGACATAACAAGAGATTAGTGGGAACGTTGATCTTAGGCCTCTTGGGCTAGATTCCTTAGCTTAAAAATTCACGTATTCGCTAAAATCTGGATAATCCTCAAGAGGTTGGGGAAAATGCAAAGCTTAAGTATTAGGTCTAAGGCTTAGGAAGTATTCGGCCTCGTTAACTGACTTTCGGTTTGCGGGATTCGGTAACCTAAGCACCCCAAATTCACACACAGTCGGGTTCAGTGCGCATAAATATCAAAATCACGCAAAAGCGTTTAATGTTCTGAAAAAGTCACCTAGATTAGGAGCAGCCAATCAGCACAAGTTGATTTGGACGAGTTCCCGGTGCGAAGAGGCGGGAAATTCCCCTCGAAGATGCGTAACAACATATCGTCTCCTCGGTGCTTGTCTCTTAGGAAATTTAAATATCCTACTGGGGGCATGTAAGCACTCTGCTGGTTCAGATACCATGGGCAGCATTATCACGAAATGACAATCGCCAGGATCTGAATTCGACCACGGAACGCCACGGGTGGGATTATCTCGAAATCTCGAAAGCCAGGATTCTGGGGGTTGCCATGGGCGGTGCTATCTCGAAGCATCGATAGCCAGGAACCCAAGAGGATTGATGATGGGGACGAGGAATCCGATACAGACCATGTTGAGAAGCTAATTCGAAGCTAGAAATAAAAAGAAAAAAGAGAGAAAAGCTCTCCAAACAAATAAATCTTCTATCTCTCTCTTACAAAAACGCACTACAAACTGAACTTAGGTTAAAAATGTCTCAAGCACGGGTGTTTTAACCGCGGAGTCCAACAAACCCTAGGTTAGTTTCTATGGGCCTTAAAAACCTTTGCTGAGGATTGAGGCTAAAGCGGGTCAGTTCCGGATTTTGGTTGGTATTTGAGTACCTCTAGGCCTATTGTCGGCATTCTGACTTAATCACAAAAGAAGCACTTATCATAATTGATGACAGACAAGGTCTAGAACAAAAGTTAAAACCTTGAAATTTTGCTAAGGGAATAGCAAAAGCTAGTCATGGGGGTATGATGAGAGCCTCATCATGAGCCATAACTATCTCATTTTGACCTAATAAAGAGAATAAAAGCTCCTACATAACCTAGAAGAGGGCCTAATTGAAGGTATAAGTGTTCTGAGAAGAAAACATGAAATAAAGGTTAAAATTGTAAATTTACCATTACAGTACATAAACGGGATTTCTCAGAGACAGAACATAGGTCAAATGGTCTAAATGAGATAAAAAGTGGGTTGAATCAATCAGAAATGGGTTCATGTACAATCCAGGAATTAAATGACATTTGGTAACCCTAAAACAGACCCGCTTAATTCAACAAGGTTTCGGTCAGGATAAAAATTAATTAAATCCTATAAAAATCATGTAAAAATATCCCCTAGGGTTTAGAACATTCAAATTGGCCTTTGGAACCTAATTTGACCTAGAATAGGGTCCTAGCTCATCAATTGACCTAATTTGAGTTTTTACGCAAAATATCCAGTCAAACGTGGTCAAACCTAAAATCCAACTTCACCATTGGATTCCTTAGGTCCAAATTAGGTTTTCACCAAAATTTGGACCTAAGGGGAGGTCATCCTGACCAACTTTGCAATTTAGTACACCCAAATCACATTTTGGTCCCTAACTTTTGAAAATCATCACAAAGAGCCCCCTAACTTCCTCACCAACCTTGCAATCAGGTCCTTCCACCATTATTGGGGCAGAATCCTGCTCCAGCGAGGATTAGAGAGGGAATACTCTCTGATTCCTCAGAGATCCCCTCCCAGAAATGGAAGGGAGATTCTCTGAGGAATTCCCTTCCATCTGAGGCCAGTCATGATCCCTAATTTGATCCCAATCTCTCGTGTGAATGCACGAGGGATTTGGGTATCCACCCACTTTCCTTCTTCGGGGAGCCGTCGGTGACGAATGCTTGCCCTCCACGCTCCAGAACACATGGCCTGTGCCTATAAAAGAACCCCCAAACCCGGCCGCTCAATTTCAGCTCGACCTGGCCGGGATTCTACCTCAGATTCCTCTCTTCCCTCCCAGCCAAGGTTTCCAACGGGCTTCGACGAGCTCTCCTTCCTTTCCTCTTCGCTCTGCCACAAAACCAGTGGCAGAGACTTCTGCCTCATTCTCCTCCACGTCGCGCAACACCCGCGTGCGTAGCTTCAGCCCCATCGTCGCCGCCGTCTTCCTCCACTGGGCAGCTTCTTCTCCAGCGACAGTCGATACGGCAAGTCGCCTCTCCGCCCCTTTGTCCCTGCAAGTAGGTTAGAACTACTCCACATCTTTCCCTCTTTCTTTTCCCCACTATATTTCACTTGATTACCCCATGACCACGCCTGACCACCATCATCTTCCATCCCTCTGGCAACCCTCCGGCGAGTCGCCCCCGTCGCTCCGCAACTCCACACGACTCACCGACCGTCGCAAAAGTTCCGCCTCACCACACTGAACACACTCCGCCCCTCCACTGCCACGCTACACCTCCACAACTCACCCCCGAACACACCCATCCGTCCGGCCACAGAGCGACCTAGGCACTCACGCCTATGCCGCCCCGCGGCCTGCCACATAGCTGATCACCTTCGCCGTGACACGGCGAAGGTCCCCCGGTGATCTGATTAGGCCGCAAGGCCATTTTCATGTCTGACAGGTTCCCAGCCCCTGCCGCCATTGATGACGACTCGACGAAGCTCAAAGCTTGCTCTAGACTTCAGGACCGCAAGGCTCCAGGTGCAGCTCACTCGGGGAAGCATTGCGAAGCTATCTGACCCAACGAGCGAAGCCAACAGAGCCTACAGTTGAGGAATTGAAGGCGCGATTGGCTGCGAGCGCGCGAAGAACAGTAGTGGCCTTTAGTCCCACATCGGTAAGCCAAGACGCACCAACACCCTTTAAATTGATTTTGTGAAATAGCCTCTTCGCCTCCAGTTACACTTGGGGTGAGGTCCCGTGCCCCACGCCCGCCTCGTTCGCGGATTCATCACGCGGACCTGGTGGATCCGACCCGACACTACCCACTCACACCTCGTGCACCATATCACGCCGGTGTGCCTAGTCACGGGTACGCTATCCGACCTGTTAACCCGGCTCTGGGAGAGCTTCCTGTGAGCGGTTTGCAGAGAGAGAGATATGTGCGAGTAGAGGGGAAGGGATAGGTTTTGCTGCCTTGTGTGCAGGCAGACAAAGCGCCGAAGAAGAAGCAAACACTTAGCCGCAGGAAGGAGAAGGAAGAAGAAGCCTTCGCAAAAAGTAAAGGCTGCAAAGAAAGAAGAAGAAAGGCCGAGACAGAATCCAGAGAAGAAGAAGAAGAAGACAGAAGAGAGGCTGCAGAGAAAGAAGAAGAGAGGCCGAAGCAGAATCCAAAGTAAAAAGAAGATAGAAGGAAGACAGAAGAGAAAGAAGCAAGGCAGAAGAGAAAGACTGCAGAGAAAGAAAGAAATATCAGAAGAAGAATAACACTTTTAAGATGTCTGATCAGAATCCAATTTTACTCTTTTGTCTGGATTACCTTTTTTTAAACGCATACATTCATATTTGAATTAAAGTTTTGAGTAAATTAGAGTGTTCAATTACATTTGAGATTAGTAGTAAATTCTGATTGCTCCCTGTGTTCGATCTCGGATACTCCGATTTTCGAATAATAAAATCTTTATTTGTTTTAAACGCTTTTTCGGCTATACTACAACATGACATCCTTTAAAAACCCAATCAAGCGCGATCAACAAAATGGCGCCGTTGTTGGGGAGAAACACGCAATTTATCACTAGTCTCTACATTCTTTTCTTCATATTGAACACTAACTTGCCCTACTTTGCTTCGTTGTGATCTTGCACGTATTTCACGAGAAGATTCCTCTCGCAAGTCAACCACTCCAGGGCAGGTAATTTCTTTTCTTCCTTAAACTATCCCCTAATATTTGAAAGACAAAAGGAAGAAACTAATTTAGGAATCAATTGACTTCTTTCCATAGTAAGCACCATCTTTAAGGCAAACATTTCCTAATTTTGTGAAATTTTTTTTCAAATATTCTTGAAGTTGGGGCGATTTTTTTTTTAGATTCCATCCCACAAATTCTTGTGCCTAATAGAAATCACGCTTAATCTCGACGAACAACACATTTCTTGCTTTTAAAGTCCAAAGAGAATTTTTGTGAAAAAGAAAAAAAGGATTGGAAATAGAACCAAATTAGGGTTTCCACAGTAGGGTCTTGAAGTGCTAGTCACACAAGCTTGTATAAAAGGAAATAAACCCTCCCGCATCAGTGTGCTACCCAAGCCCTTGATTGAAGAGATCTAAACAAGACAAACCCTAAGAAAAATTGAGCTCTAAAATCACTTGAATCTTAAAATTTTTGTACCTAATAACCTGGGAATCGAATCAGGATGATCTCTAGGCTCCAAACCTAGAATCATTCTGCCATCTATAGGACAGATCAGGTGAAGTTGACCCCTTGGGTCAACCAACCTCTAAATTAGGTCACAATATCAAAACATCTAAAGTTCAAGTGAGAACCCTAAAGTACCTTTGAAATAAAAAGTGGTAGACTTGAGAGGTCAAGGTCCCCATTCTGGTCTACCTAGAACCGCAGTGACAAGAGAGGACGGGTGGGGGAAACCCTATAACCCGTGGGGACGCTCTACCGTGTAGGGGTCTTTGCGGGACTCTCCCTCTCTGGCTGCCCAGGTAATTCTCAGGTGGACGACTTTTCTGATACAGGGGTACCATCTGCCCCGAACCTCCATAGTCATCCAAACATCTTTGGGTATCTTGATTGGGTCAAAAACATCTCCAGTCCCTCATCTTTTCTCTTTAGAGCACACACACATTTTCAGTGGGACTCGTTATTCAGATCTGATCGCTTCATCACTTGATCTTGATTCAAACTCTGATTCTACATCTTGATTCCACCACTTGATCCAAAAATGCAGCCAAACTACCTAGGACTACCAGTCAAGAAACCTGAATATCGGAGATCCATGAGAGATAAAATGATTGAGGATGCCATGAAATTCTATGAAAATGAAGAAACCTTAACATCAGTAGGAAACATTCAGGTTGATGTCCCAACAACCACAACCTTTGTCATAACTTGTGCCCAAGTACTATTAGTAGAAGCCACAAAAGGATCAACCCGTGACTTGCTCATTACTGCATACATTGAGATAGAAAAACTGCACAACTTTGAATACCTCCAATGTATGACAAATCCTCGACTTTGGAAGCAACACTAAGATAATTGCGCAGATTCCTCGCACAGTAAAAAAATTGATCAGATAATTGCGCAACTCAGAATATTCAAAAATAATGAAGTGAATCTATTGCGTCTGTTGCCTCCCCGGAAACGGTGCCAATTTGACAAGTCGATTTTCCTCTTTCGATTAAGTTTCGCAAATGAAATAACGCATTGTTGTAGTATTTAAGTGGTGGAAAAATTGACTAATCAACAATAAAAATAACCACTCACAGAAGAGCGGGTCGTGTCCACAGGGAGGCAATGATGCAATAAACTCTCGATTATTTCATATTCTTTCAATCAAGTGCAAAATCCCTAATTAAATCCTACATGAAATGCGATGTAAAGAAGATGCACAATAACTAAAAAATATAATGGTATATATGCAATTTTTCCTCACTGAAATATTCAATAAATATGTGATGATTTTATGTAATTTTCAATTGACATATATTAGAGAAAATTTGTGCACATGTTAATCCCTAAACCAATCTTGAAACATGTGAATATCAATAACGTGCAATTATCAAAAAGCGTGAGTGTGCAGTCACAATTTCACCATAATAAAATAATAACAAATTAAAATTAATTTTGGTGGCAATGTCAGTAAATGTAATTTTTAATTAACTTGAAAACAGGGGATTTGTTGTAGCGGCTTGTGCTCACAGGAGGGGGAGAGATGGACGTGGAGGCTGTAGCTGAAGATCACCCCGCTTGGGCCGCACCCGACGGTGGTGACGGCGTAGCTGATGGTAGCCTGTGGTGGCTGCAAGAAGGAGAGGAAGGTGGCGGGCGGTGGTTTTGCGTGCAGTGCAGGGGCAGGCGCTTGAGGCGCAGGCGCGGTGCCTGCGAGGAGTGCTGGTGGCGAGGGCGGTCTGCAGAGGGGAGCACCAGGCGTTGGAGAGGTGCTGGCTGGAGGTGGGCGCTGGAGGCGCAGGTGCGGTTCGCCTGCGGTGGAGAAGGTGCTGGCGAGGGTTGAAGGCGTGCCTACAGAGGGGGGGCGCACTGCGGTGGGTGCTGTGCAGGTGCGGGCCTGGCAGGGGGTGCGTAAGGTGGAGGCGCTGCAGGGAGGCGCTGGAGATGGGCGCGCAGAGGTGCGCTCTGCAATGAGAAGGCGTGGTGCCTGCGGGCGCCTGGTGGTGCTGGAGCGGGTGCCTGTAGGCTGGAAGGGTGCGGTGGACGATGGTAGCGTGAAGGTGATGGCACTGCAGAGGGTTGCCTACGCGGGTGCAGGCGTCTGCAGGCGCGGCTGGAGGGAACGGTGGAAGACTTGGTGCACAGTGCACACGGTGGTTCACAGGGTCAGCCCTCTCCACAGTGGTGAAGGTGGATCCCCACAAGAGAGAGGAAGAAGCTTGCCACTCTCCAACTTTTCCAACCTCTTTATCTCCTCCCCCTACGTGCGTGAGTTAAGGGATTTTCAAATCCCTTTGCTATTTTTGGCTGGTGGCTGTTGAGGGTGGCTGGAGGATGGGGGAAAAAAATATGCTGCCGGTTGTTTGTTGGGGAAATTTATTCCCCAACTCCTTGTTCTTTCTAAATATCATTCCTAGACATAAAAACAAAAAATCATTACATATTAAGTTATAAAATGTTATAAAATAGATGTAAAGTTAAATCATGATGCATGCAAACATTCTATAACTTAATGTAGTTATTAACAAACCTAAAAAGTAAGATTAAAGTTACTTAGGCGTAATACTAGTCCATTAAAATGGACTCATTAGCTAACTTACAGAGCATTCCAGTGGTCTGCAAGTACCCTGACGTTTTTCCGAAGGAGCTGCAAAGACTATTGCCTAAGCGTAAGATCAAGTTTGAGATCTCACTGGTATCAAGGACCAGCCTCATCTCTACTGCACCGTACAGGATGGCCCCACTTGAGTTGCGAGAGCTCAAGTCTCAGTTGCAGGATCTGTTGGAGAAGGGCTTTGTGAGGCCCAGTGCATCCCCATGGGGAGCCCCTGTGTTATTTGTGAAGAAAAAAGACGGCACCCTTTGGCTTTATGTTGACTACAGGCAGCTGAATCAGGTCACCGTCAAGAACAAGTACCCGCTGCCCCGCATTGATGACCTCTTTGACCAGTCGAGAGATGCCACGGTGTTCTCTAAGATAGATCTAAGATCGGGTTACCATCAGCTGAGGATTAGGGAGACCGACGTCTCCAAGATAGCTTTCCGTACATGGTATGGATACTACGAGTTCTTGGTCATGCCGTTTGGACTGACCAGCGCGCCTGTTGCTTTCATGGATCTGATGAACCACATCTTCAAGTTGTACTTAGACTAGTTTGTGGTGGTATTTATTAATGACGTACTGGTTTACTCCTGAGATCAGTCACAGCATAGATAGCATTTACGCATGGTACTGAACACATTAAGACGACACAGCTATGTGCCAAGTACAGCAAGTGCAAGTTTTGGTTGAGGCAGGTTGCCTTCTTGGGCCATGTGGTCTCAAGAGATGGGATTGCTGTGGATCCGACCAAGGTTGAGGTCGTGCTTCTAATGGGTAAAATGAATAATACGATGAATAGTGATGAGATTGTGCTTCTAATGAGTTACGATGTATATAGGGATAGCATAAGTGATTGTCACATGGAGGTGGGTATAGTGAACATTATCAACACAAGTAGTCAAATCAAATTACATGGGGATAAATCTTTCCTATCTCATAAGTTATCATATCCACATGGAGTAAAATTTACCCCACAACCAAACAAAACCTAAAACAAAGCAACTTTTAAATGAGTTTGGTCAGATGATCAGTTGTAAGTAAGTAGTATAAATCGATGATAGAAAAGGGGGGTTAGGTTCCTTGGTTGTAAGATAAATGAAAGCTTAGAGTTGATGATTGCACTAGTGAAAGTGACTATAATTTTTTTATGCCCAATCTTCTACGAAGTTAAGTTGCAACCCCAAATTTATTCCCACACATAATCCATGGACACTATAAAGGGTTAACCCCCCCGCCCCTCTAATCGTCCAACCAAATAGTACTTTACAAGTATTTTTGTAAACATCAAGAGGTCAGGTTTTTGTGTGATTACAGATGATTTTAAAAATACACGAGTAACGATATGCAGGCAATATAGTGTACACAACTTCCTACGATATGCTATGTCATGTTGATGCGATGTTTATGGCGTTGATGTATTGTGACTGACGTGACCTATTTCTATAGGAGTACATGATACATGATGTGATAGACATAACACATGACATGATTTTCAGATGACATATATGTACAAAATTGTGTACACTTTAATATATACTAAAACTTTTCCATTGCACATACCATCTAAATTTTAGATGTGATTACCGATTCACCTAAATTTAATCATCATGAATGAAGATGGACAAAAAGTTTGTACGCACCAATGCTACTGCATGCAAACCTGCCTGCCGTGAATCCATGGGTACAACCCTTAATTCATATGATCTTTACAGAAATTTTACTTAGACGCAGGTGTGTACATCTTGATGTAAGGAATCGTTGTCCTTTCGATAAGTATCCGAAGTCTACAATACCCAATGTAGGAAATACATTATGTGCGTTTATTTTCTTTGGCGGTTGATGAGCCTCTGGCCATCAAAGAATTTATAAGAGTAGGGAACATCACACAGCCACAGGCCATCCATCATGGGGAGGTCATGATCAAGCCCCTTACGCGAGGGGGGACTCGACCTGACAAATTTAGAGCAATCGCAAGGAAGGCACAAGAAGTTGGTGACCTAGTTCCACCGCAAGGGGTGTACGTCGAGGGGAAGGATAATGCTCTCAACTATACACTAGAATTCGTAGGATTACAGGATTTCTCTCCCTCGGGGGCCCTTTACTTGGGGGCCTGCCCTCATTATTTATAACATGGAAAGATTCCAAGCCTAGTAATCTTTGGCACATTTGTCAGACTACATGTTTGCTGTCAAGTTATAGGTAGTCATTTTCGTCTTGTCATGATTTTGGGTCTGGCTGCTGGTCGTTTAAATACTCAACACATTTAATTAAGTTATTTAGGCTTAATTAAATGCATGAGAAAGTAATTTAGGTTACTCGAATTAATGTCGGTTGTGTAGTATAGGGTCAAGTTAACCTAACATTTTAGATTTTAAGTTCTTTTTAACTGGTTGAGTCCAGGTCGTTCACTGGGAGGCATAACTAAATATTAATTCACCATTAATTGCTAAGGAATAATTAAGATCTAATTAATTGACGAAATATTAAATTAGAATACTTTAAGCCTATGAACATTGCACAAGAATAAATCAAATTAGCACATGCAACATTCCATGAATAGAGAACATATTTACACATGTGATTTGTCATTAAAAATCAAGTAAACATGTTTATTGCAACCATTACATCTTATTACAAAAGATTAAGGTAAGAAAAAGCTATACAATTGAGTACAAATTCCTTATTACATCAATTAAGCTCAAAATATTGAAAGAGAATATAAGATTACATTATTAAGCCAAATCATACATCTTAAAAATAAAAGTTAGATGACTAAAAATTAAGCAAGACATCCTTCTATTTCTTCTCTTCATTCCTTTTCTTCTTCTTGTTATTTCCTTTCTTCTCTATCTCATTGCTCTCTCTCTCATTCCCTCTCTTTTCCTTTACTCTCTGTCTTTGTTTACTCTTCCTTTCTTTCTTTATCTTTACTGTGCTTAATGAATTCCACACTTAGCCAAATTACAAAAATTTGGTTTTCTAACTGGCGACTCAGACCGATCGGGGATACACAGCACCCCCTAGAGAGTGGGACCAGACCCTACTGGGTCCGAGCATAGTTTTACTTAGGTGTTTTATTTTCCAATTCAAGCCCATGCACAGTATTTGCCCTCCCAGGCCCATAGTATCTGGCTTACTCACAGGACCACGCTCACGTGCACACACACACATGCGCAGGCACGTGCATCACACGCACTAGCATCACAACCAAGTTTCATTTTGTGCCCTGGGCTGACGACTGAGAAGGCTAATGCACTTTTTCGTATTATAGCATTTCAGCACATCAATAGTTCCCAAGGTGGGCTATTTATGTCCACTCCAGGTTGAACTTCGGCCAATGATTCTGACCGGCACAGTGACTCAATCCGATCGAGCAAAGGCTCGATTGAGAGCCCTTGAGAAGCTCTACATGATTATAACACCAATTTGGTGTTCGGATTAGGTCTGGCCCTTTGATTTGAAGGGTGAAGCTTGGAAGTTCTCACTGCCAAAATGGCCTGCAGACAGTGATTCCAAGTCTAAGGACCTGCATCAGAGAATCTGACCTCCAGATGAGGTCTGAATCACCTTCAGCTGATGATTCCGCATCTAATGGTTAAGGGAGTTCTATATTGCTTCAGGAAGAGGAGGAAGCTCATGAGCTTCGTTTTGAGGCAGAGCTCCATTTTGAGCTTCGAACAACTCGACAGAGAGCTAAAGACCTTACAAAGAGAATTAAACAACCTCTGCAAGTTGTAAAGATTCAATCTACGTGAATTTAGCATTCAAATCTAGCCAAAAACACATTGAAAGCAGTATAGGTTCAAAAATGACCCAAACTGGACAGTGACATGATTCACACCAAATCCTTAATAAAACTCAATCAAAACAACTCCAACTCACTCTAAATCATCCCAGAAAGAATTTCAACCTTTTAATCCATAGAATTAAACACTTAAGCCTTAAATTGAACCTGGGGTTTGACCAAAGTGAGCTCAGAGTTGACTTTCAGAATTAGAGCTTTTCTAACCTAATTAAGACCCTAGTTCAGTTCTATTTAACCTTAGGAATTGATTCAAAATCTCAAAAGGTAATTTTAATAAAGAATTCTAGGGTTTCAAGTTTATCGCCTGAGATCCAACTAGAGTTTGTTTGGTGGAGAATCCTAGAGGTTTTTAGATCAATAGAAGGTCAAGGATGAATTAAACAACTCTTACTCTTGCTTTTGAACCTCTTACAGCAACCTAAACCCTAACAGAAATGACTCACCAACTCTGTCAAAATTAGAGAAGACAGAGGTCATCTACAAGCTCTAGGCATTAAATTAACAAAATAAAAACTAAATCAAAATCCATAAACCTCAGTTGTGCATTCTGGAGCTTCTCAGAGCCTATCAAGAGCTGAAGATCAATTTTGACTCACTGGAGCTCCAATGAGTCCAGTTTTGATACACAGAGATGAATAACACAGTAATCGAGGCCATTACTGACCCGTGGAGATTCCTAGGGCCTAAACAAATCCTAAGATCTCCCTAATTGGCTCAAAGAATGATCAGAACTTAGGATTCATCATGGAATTCGAAAATTGAGCATTTTGAGTTCGACAAAACTCAGAATGCTTCCTCTCAGTTAATTGAGTGAGGGAAAGTATTCTACGGGGTAAGGTGATGCTAGTGGATAATTAATTAGGTGATTAACTCATCTCTGAGTCGCTATTGACAACGAGCTCAGAGAGAATGAGGAATTTAAGCATTTCTAATAGGAGGCTCCATAGGAGCAATTAAGCAGTTGGCGAGGTTCCTAAGGGGATGTCTAGGTGATGTAGAACCTCAATTGAAGGTGGAATAGCTTCTGGACACCTCACCATGGATAGTGAGGTGTCCAGGTGAGCTTGACTGGGATTAGGCGAATAGGTGAATAATTGGGGTAATACTGAGCTTAGGAAGGGCCTTAGGTTAGTGTCCTAGCGATGGAAGACCCTAATGGAGATGTATTAAGCTCGGGAACCTTCGCCATAGACAGCGGAGATTGTCGGTGACGGTGAAGTGGTTTAGGTGGTTTAAGTGATAGTTGCGAGTGGAAGAAAGTGGGAATGGATCGTGGAGAGGTAATGAGAGTGAAACAATTCTGGAAATGCGAACAAAGGCCCAGCAAGGCCAGACTTAGCTTCGCCGGAGCTGAGGAAGGAAGTACTAGAAGTCTAACTAAACTAAGCTAACTAAGCTAATTACACTAATCTAAGCCACACTAAGTAATCTATGATTACCTGGACAAAAAGAGGGGAAAGAATCTCCGTTAAGAGGTGCGTAACGGAGGACAAAATCAATGGGTAAGGGATAGAGCTCTGGCGAGAAGTTGAAAGTAGTGATAGAGAGGAAGTGGCTCTCCTTGGCCCAGTCACAACCGTATGGAGAGGAAGAGGAGGTGAGAGAGATGAGTCCCTCGCGCAGAGGAGCTCCGATAGGGGGATGAGAGGTCACCGGAGGTAGCAGAGGAATAGCCTATCATCGGCCGTAGTTGGGGAAGAAGGATAGGGAACCGACCTTTGAAATCAGAGGGGTCGAGGGGTATTTATAGGTTGCAGCGGCTGTGAAGGTGGTCGAATCTGGAAAGAAATGTGTCTAGGTGAAGGTAACCACCGGCATCTTCTCCGACGCCGATGAGATTACTCTCTAACCCTAAATAGGATTCAAGGATCATCCAGACCATGGGATGAAGTGAAGAAGGTGAGCGCAAGCTCCAGGAGCTTGGTGAGAGTGGAAGAACATCAGATGGAAGGTGATCACGATGTGTCTTCATCGCCGTCCGTCAGCCGTTCAAGCAGCTGAAAAAGAAATGAAGAAGAAGAGTGTACATAAGGACCTGAATGCGAGGAAAGCTAAGGACCTAGGTGAAAGGAAAGGACTCAAATGCAATGAATTATAGGGACTAAAATGTAAACAGTAGCCATTTAAGTTAATTTTAATTTAATTCTTTTCCAACTTGTTATATATAATTATAAATTAGCTAAATATTATGTTTAAGCCATGTATTCACATTTTTGACCCATTTATTATATTATTAACTTATTAACTTAAGTTATTTAAAACTTTAGGTCTTAAGTTATACTTAAGTTAAATAAGATATTAATTAAGTAACTAATTAATAGTATTTCGAGCCCATTTATTAATTAAGTTATTAATAATATTAATTGGCTGATAATTTAGCATTTGAAACTTATTTTAAGGTCCTTTAATGATTTATCCCTTATTACATAATTAACCCTTATATATACATATTCCTAGCTAATTAACTAGGGAAACATGTGAATTAAGGGTAATGATGAGCCTCTCATCAGCTACACTGAATCTTCTAGCAGTTTGGACGGATCTGAGTCTAGGTCCGACTAGTCGTAGGCAGGTCGGGTGGTGCCGGACCCACATGTTTACCCTGTAATCTGGTAGCCGGATCTCTTGCTAGTTTGTGCGTAGAGTTTTGGATCCAGGGGCAATTTTTGCCCCTCATCATATGCCCCCACTCTCTAGCTAGCACAAGCTGCTGAGAGAGTAGCTAAAGCGTTTAAAACTCCGCAGTAGACAATGCCCCCAAATGTACTGCCAGCTTAGGATGAAATAGGTGGGACATTTGTCATGATCAAGGAGTTGCAGGATGCTTGTGGATGAGGTTGGGTAAGCTGCCTCTATTTCCTGCCAATTGTGGCCGGTCAGGTGTGAGGGGATTTTCTCCTAACTCTTTCTGGCTGGGGTGGTAGCATAATTATGGGGGACCGCAGGTGCATCGGCTGTGGATTCGGCTGCCCTTGAGAGGCAGTGTTTGCTCATAGTGGGGGGGCTGGAGCTTTTTCGTGACTATGGCTCCGTAGCCGTCCTTGAGAGGCAGCGTCTGATCCATTAGGACATTGGACCTATGAGGCCAAGTTCCCACTGGCCTTGAGAGGTGGCACATTACTTCGTCAAATTTGAATGTGGGGCATATGAGGTCAAGTTCATGCTGGCCTTAGGAGGTGGCACTTCGTCGAAGTTGAACACGAGGTGTATAAGCCCTGGTTTGTGCCAGCCTTAGGAGGTAGCACTTCGTCGAATTTGAATGTTGGAATATGAGCCCGAGTTCATGCCAGCCTTAAGAGGTGGCACTTCGTCGAAGTTGAACGCGGGGCATATGAACCCTAGTTCATGCCAACCTTAGGAGGCGGCACTTTGTCGAAGTTGAACATGAGGCGTATGAGCCCTGGTTCGTACCAGCCTTAGGAGGCGACACTTCATCGAATTTGAATCGGGGGTCTATGAGCCCAAGTTCGTGTCGGCTTTAGGAGGTGGCACTTCATCGAAGTTGAATGTGTGTCGTATGAGCCCTAGTTCATGCCAACCTTAGGAGGCGGCACTTTATCAAATTTGAACATCGGGCATATGAGCCCAAGTTCGTGCCAACCTTAGGAGGCGGCACTTCATCGAAGTTGAAAGCGGGGCATATGAGCCTAAGTTCATGCCGGTCTTAGGAGGTAGCACTTTGTCGAAGTTGAACGTGGGTTGTATGAGCCCTAGTTCATGCCGGCCTTAGGAGACAACACTTCATCGAATTTAAATGTAAGGCATATGAGCCCGAGTTCGTGCTAGCCTTAGGAGGTGGCGCTTCGTCGAAGTCGAACATGGGGCATATGAGCTTCTGATGATAACGTTATCATCAGTCATATCTAGCTTTAATTAGTCACAATTAAGGAATAAATGCTCCTACATAACCGTTAGAGAGCCTTAATTCACTACAAATCCATTATAAGAGAATAACAAGAAAATAGGGGCAAAACTGTAGTTTTAACAACATATCTCAATTGTAAAATAATCACTGGATTTCTCAAGGGTTAATTAAAGGTCAAATGATCTTAAATGTCTAACAAGTGGATCAATGCAGACAGAAATGGATTTTCACATGTTTCGAGAATTAAATGACATCTGAAACCCTAAAAACAGATCCGCTTGATTCACTGAGGTTCTGGTCAGGATAAAATTCACATAAACCCTTTAAAAATCATAGAAAAATATTCTCTAGGTTTGGTATACTTGATTTGACCATTGGAACCCAATTTGACCTAAAATAGAGTCTCAGACATTTAGTTGCCCTAATTTAGGTTTCTACATAAATTATCCAATCAAACTTGGTCAAAACCTAAATCTAACTTCACCATTGGATTTTTTGGATCCAAATTAGGATTGTACCAAAATTTGGACCCAATCTGAGATCATTTCAACCTAGTTTGCATTTTAATCCAAGTTTAACTCTTAATCTCCCAAATAACCCCTCAGCTTTTGAATTTATTACAAAAATCCCCCTTTCTTTATCATCATCTTCGCAAAAAGGTCCCTGCTGCCTCCATGTCCTACTCCTACAACTCCGACAATCTTCAATCAGAGTTTTCTCCCTGATTTCACCCTCAATCTCTTCCAAATTTGGAAGGGAGATTTCTAAGAGATTTCTCCACAAATCAATCATATTCGTGGGCTCCAATTCTTTCCCAGCCTCTCATGCAAACGCATGAGAGATGTGGGTATGATTTTCCAGCAAGCCTACCAAGCTTGGAAGCTTGGTCTCCAAGACTTAAACCCTTTCCCATGACCTATAAAAAGACCCAGGTCACAAGGCCGAGTCCTTTAGCTAAGTTTTGGCCAAAATACCTCTTCAAACTCCTTCCCCGGTCATCTCCAACTTAGCTCCGGCGAGCTCCTCCCTCTATCGCTCTTCGACCTCCCAACGACCAAATTGGGACTGCCATCACCTTCGTTTCCTTCGTCCGTGTCTGGTGTGCCAAAGCCAGGGCCATCCTTCCCTCTCTTCCTTGCTGTCCACCTCTCCGGAGAAGTTCTCTTCCACGGCATCGACCAATCAAAGCCGGCATCCTCCTACCCCTTTTATTACGACCCAATTCCCGAATCCCTACAAGACACGAGAATCGGACCGACTCGACTGATACCAAGACCCAGTCGTCCAACGACAAAGTAACCAAAAAGTAGTAAAATAAACCACATTCACCATGCAAGCAACTTGATGAGAGCCTCATCATGAGCCATAACTAGCTCATTTTGACCCAATAAAGAGAATAAAAGCTCCTACATAACCTAGAAGAAGGCTTAAATGAAGGAATAAGTGCTCTGAGAAGAAAACATGAATTAAAGGTTAAAACTGTAATTTTACCATTGCAGTACATAAACAGGATTTCTCATAGGCAAAACATAGGTCAAAAGGTCTAAATAAGATAAAAAGTGGGTTGAGTCAATCAAAAATGGGTTCATGTGCAATTTAGGAATTAAATGACATTTGGTAACCCTAAAACAGACCCGCTCAAATTAACAAGGTTCCGGTCAGGATAAAAATCAATTAAACCCTCTAAAAATTATGGAAAAATATCCTCTAGGGCTTAGAACACTTAATTTGGCCTTTGGAACCCAGTTTGACCTAGATTAGGATCCTAGCTCTTCAAGTAACCTAATTTGGGTTTTTACGCAAAATGTCTAGTCAAATGAGATCAAACCTAAAATCCAACTTCACCATTGGATTCCTTAGGTCCAAATTAGGTTTGTACCAAAATTTTGACCTAAGGGGAGGTCATCTTGACCTACTTTGCAATTTAGTATGCCCAAATCACAATTTGATCCCTATCTTTTGAAAATCCTTGCAGAGAGCCCCCTAATTTCATTGCCACCTTTGCAATCAGGTCCTGCCGCCATTGTTAGGGCAGAACCAACCTACGGCGAGGTTTAGAGAGGGATTACTCTCTGATTCCTCAGAGATCCCCTCCCAAAAATGGAAGGGAGATTCTCTGAGGAATTTCCTTCCATCTAAGGCCAATCACAATCTCTGGTATGAACCCAATCTCTCGTGCGAACGCACGAGAGATTTGGGTATCTAACCTCTTTCCTTCTCCGGCGAGCCATCAAAGGCAAAGGCGTGCCCTCCACGCTCTGAACACCCGGCCCAGTGCCTATAAAAGAACCCACACCTCCGGCCGCTTAATTTCAGCTTGACTTGGCCGAACGTCCACCTCCAATTCGTCTCTTCTTCTCCGGCCAAGAACCCAGCGAGCTCCGGCGAGCCCCCCTCCCCTCCCTCTTCGCTCTGCCACAAAACCAGTGGCAGAGTTATCTTCCTGATTCCCCTCCGCGTCGCGCAACACCGACGCACGCCGCCTCAGCCCCGTCGTCGCCGCCGCCTTCCTCCACTGGGCAGCTTCTTCTCCGGCGACAGCAGGTACACCTGTCTGCCTCTCCGACCCCTTCGTCCCTGCGAGTAGGTTAGAATTGTTCTCCATCTTCCCCTCTCACTTTTCCCCCTTTTATTTCATGTAATTGCCCCTCGACCATCGCTGACCACCTCCATCTTCCTCTCCTCCAACCGACCTCCGGCGAGCCGCTCCCACCATTCCACCCCTCCACACGGCTCGCCAACCAACTCAGAGGCTTCGCCTCACCACAAGGAACACCCTCCGCCCATCCATCATCCCTCTACACCACCACCACAGTCCCCCGAACACACCCACACTCCCGGCCACAGGTTGACCTAGGCACGCACACCTAGGCCATCCCACGGCCGGTCGCATGGCTCACCACCTTCGCAGTGCCACGACGAAAGTGCCCAGCTGGTCTGATTAAGCCGAGAGGCTTGTTTTGAGTGTGACAGTATCGAAGCCCCTGCCGCCATTGACGACGGGTGAAGAAGCTTCAAGCCAGCTCCAGGCATCAGGTTATCCAGGCATCAAGTGCAGCATATTCGGGGCAGCCCTGCGAAGCCATCTGATCCAGTAATCAACGCTAACAGAGGTTGCAGCTGTGGCGATTGCACGAAGGTTCCGCGGGCGCGTGCGAGAGCGGGGTAGTCCTGATAGTCCCACATCGGCGAGATACGAGGCGCAGGTATGCTTTAAACTGATTTTTTGTAATACGCTCGTTGCCTCCGACCGCACAGGGGTGAGGTCCCTCACCTGACCCACGCTCGCCTCGTCCGCGGTTTCACCCCGCGGATCTGGTGCGAAATCCGACCCGACCCATCCTGAGCACACCTCGCGCATCACCCCACCTGCCGGTGCGCCTGGTTCCGGGTGCGAAATCCGACCCGATTATCCGTGGCTCTGGGAGAGCGTCCTTGAGCGAATTGCAGAGAGAGAGAGAGACGTTCCAGTAGAGGGAAAAGGGTAGGTTTTGCTCTCTGTGCAGGCAGGCTGAACGTTGAGGAAGAAAGACTTAGCCGCAAGGAAGAAGAAGAGAAGAAGTAGAAGAAGAGGCATAGATCTGAAGGAAGAAGGAGAGACTGCTGAGAAGAAGAAGACAGAAGAGAAAGAAGCCTTCGCAGAAGCCAAGAAGAAAGAAGGTAAGGCAGAGAAGAGAAGCAAAGGCAGGAAGAAGATCAAGGCAAGAAGAAGACCTGTAGATCAGAAGAGAAGAAGAAGAAGAGCCTACGAAGAAGAAGGCAGAAGGAAAAAGAGAAGAGAGACTGCAGAGAAAGAAGAGGCCAAGTGAAGACTGCAGCAGAAAGAAAGCATATCAGAAGAAGAATAATAATCAAAGAAGGGAAAATACTTTTAAGACGTCTGATCTTGGGATCAGACGTCCAATTTTACTCTTTTGCCCGAATTACTTTTTAAATACATTTGAAGTAAAGTTTTGAGTAAATTAGAGTGTTCAATTACATTTGAGATTAGTAGTAAATTACAATTGCTCCCTGTGTTCGACCTCGGATACTCCGGTTTTTTAGTAATAAAAACTCTTTATTTGTTTGAACGCTTTGACGGCTATATTACAACGTGACATCTTTTAAAACCCAATCGAGCGCGACGAACATTTTGGTGCCGTTGCCGGGAAGCAACGCGCAATTTACCACTAGTCTCTACATTCTTTTTATCATATTGAACACTAACTTGCCCTACTTTGCTTTGTTTTGATCTTGCAAGTATTTCACGAGAAAATCCCTCCCGCAAGTCAACCACTCCAGGGCAGGTAATTTCTTCCTTAAACCATTCCCTAATCCTGAAAAGACAAAAGGAAGAAAATCAATTTAGGAATCAATTGCCTTCTTTATATAGTAATCACCATCTTTAAGGCAAACATTTCCTAATCTTGCGAAAATTTTTCAATTCTTCTTGAAGTTGGAGCGATTTTTTTAGATTTCATCCCACAAATTCATGTGCCTAATAGAAATAACGCTTAATCTCTACAGGACAACACACTTCTTGCTTTCAAGTCCAAAGAGAATTTCTGTGAAAAAGAAAAAAAGGATTGGAAATAGAACCAAATTAGGGTTTCTACAGTAGGATCTTGGAGTGTTAGTCACACATGCCTGCATAAAAGGAAATAAACCTTCCCGCATCAATGTGTCACCCAGGACCTTGATTGAAGAGATCTAAACAAGACAAACCCTAAGGAAAAAAAGAAGCTCTAAAATCACTTGAATCTTAAAATTTTTGGACCTAATAACCTGGGAGTCAAATCAGGGTGACCTCTAGGCTCCAAACCTAGAATCATTCTACCATCTATAGGACAGGTCAAGTGAAGTTGACCCCTTGGGTCAACCAACCTCTAAATTAGGTCACAATATCAAAACATCTAAAGTTCAAATCAGAACCCTAAAGCACCTTTGAAATAAAAGTGGTAGATTTAAGAGGTCAAGGTCCCCATTCTGGTCTACCTGGAATCTCAGTGACAAGAGAGGTCGAGTGGGGGAAACCCTGTAACCCATGGGGACGCTCTACCGTGTAGGGGTCTTTGCGGGACTCTCCCTCTCTGGCTGCCCAAGTAATTCTCAGGTGGACGATCTTCTGATCCAGGGGTCCATCCGCCCCGAACCTCCATAGTCATCCAAACATTTTTGGGTGTCTTGATTGGGTCAAAAACATCTCCAATCCCTCATCTTTTCTCTTTAAAGCACACATACACATTTTCAGTGGGACTCATTATTCAGATCTGATCGCTTCATAACTTGATTCTACATCTTGATTCATAACTTGATTCTACATCTTGATTCCACCACCTGATCCAAAGATGCAGCCAAACCACTTAGGACCACCATTCAAGGAACCTGAATATCAGAGATCCATGAGAGATAAAATGATTGAGGATGCCATGAAATTCTATGAAAATGAAGAAATCTCAACAACAGTAGAAAACATTCAGGTTGATATCCCAACAACCACAACCTTTATCATAACTTGTGCCCAACTACTATTAGCAGAAGCCAACAAAGGATCAACCCGTGACTTGCTCATTACTGCATACATTCAGATAGAAAAACTGCACAATATTCAATACCTTCAATGTATGACAAATCCTCGACTTTGGAAGCAACACCAAGATAGTCTTGAAAAACGGGAAGAGATAATGAGATTAGTAAAACAAGTTATTGACCAGAAATACCCGTATATACCACAAACAGAGGAGGAACCATCTTAGCACAACAGCGAGGATAAATCTGATCTCGGGTTTGAGGCACAAAATGGTTGTGGATTCCCAACCCAGATGGAGTATAATGTACCTGATATTGAAGAAGGTTGGGCAGCTCCAAATGCAAGAAAATACAATGTTGAACCCATTTTAGAATCCCAAAACTCCTGCAAGAATGAGAGTAGAACTGAACCTCTCAAGGTTGTAAATTCCGTCCCTTATTCTGATAAGGTGACCCTCGAGGGTTATTCAGACCTAGATTCTAGTAATTCAACCCACATCCGAAGCCTAGAATCTAGATCTGAAACATGTTTTGAAGATTTCAAGGCTCCATATGAAGATCAATCTTTTAATGAAGAATATGATTTTGGGCCTCGATTTGATGAATATCCTACGCCAACCTCCTCAAAGGAACGAATCGATTTTTCGAAAGTCACGCCAATCTACGACATAGAAACCGAGGAGTTGGACGAGCGGGGTTTCGATTGGGTCTGCCCTACTAGCTTAGAACCTGAGCCTCTACCAAATAGGGACATCTTTTTAAGCTCAGAGCTAACATTTAGGCTAGACCCCAATCAGGCTGCTAATACAGAATATGATTTATTCTATGGTGGAACTCATAATCTAGAATCTCATTCAAACTTTGATTTTCGTAAACTCTCCGACGATTTCGAATCTGACCATAACATCGGAGAAAATCTGCTTCCTGATTATAACAAGCCAATCTTCTTTGAAGCCACCTACTCCATATATACAGAACCAATCAAAACCCGTTCTCTACCCCGACCCGCAACTGGACTCAATTTCTATTCCGATTCACCTCTCACTGAGCCGTTTGCAGATGATTTAACTCCATATCTATACCGGGTATCGGGCATTGATCAGATCGAAAAACAGGAGCCATCATTCTTTGATCACCCTTGTAGGGATTCCACACCTTACATTGATTATTTTTCGGAACCCTACTCTGACCAGGCTGATTCGACTCAGCCTAAACCCGAGTTTTCACTTCCATATCCATCATAACTTCACTGCATATGGTGGGTTTCGCATATGCTGATCTACATCTGTCAACCCACCAGATTTATTGGGTTTGGGCTGCATCATCAGCCCACTGTTCTTAACAAGCACCTAGTTGGACCAACCAGGCTCTTAATTAAGGTGCTTGTTTTACAAAATTTCGTTGATTTGACCACTCCCTCTCCACCCCATTTTCCGCTTGGCTGAAGGCATTAAATTTAGTGCTTAGCGGGAGGCAACCCGTCATCCCAAAAACAGAGACCCGTCTGATTATCCGTCTGTACTCCACGTCTATTGCACCTTGAGTTCAGCCTTAGACAGTTGATCCCACCTCTGGTACATGTATCAAAGCTTAAAATCATCTGCATCATTCATTTTCGACCCATTCACCCACCCGATGTATCCTATTCTAAGCCACTGACCTCAACACTAATTCACACCGTTTGTTTACAATGAGGACATTGCAAAACTTAGGCATGGGGGGGTGATAAAGTGCATACATACAGAACCAAGAAAAAAGTCAGGAGTCTCACACACAAAAAAAATTTTCGCATATGTCAAAAACACAAAAAAAATTGAAAAATTATGAAAAAGAACAAAAAAAATTGGGGAGGGAGGAAATTTTGTGAGCCACATATTCATAAGGAGAAAAAGAGCAAAAATGACAAAAAGGAGCACAAAATGAGAAGAGAAAAGAAATAGTCATTAGTAAAAGATTAAGGAATTAACTGAAGTTCTAGACCAGATCAAGAAAAGAAATAAAAGAAAAGTGCTAAGGAGACATAACAAGAGATTAGCGGGAACGCTAATCTTAGGCCTCTTGGACTAGAATCTTTAACTTAAAAATTCACGTATCCGCTAAAATCTGGATAATCCTCAAGAGGTTAGGGAAAATGTGAAGCTTAAGTATTAGGTCTAAAGCTTAGGAAGTATTCGGCCTCGTTAACTGACCTCCGATTTGCGGGATTCGGTAACCTAAGCACCCCAAATTCACACACAGTTAGGTTCAGTGTGCATAAATATCCAAATCACGCAAAAGCGTTTAATGTTCTGAAAAAGTCACCTAGATTAGGAGCGGCCAATCAACACAAGTTGATTTGGATGAGTTCCCAGCGCGGAGAGGTGGGAAATTCCCCTCGAAGATGCGTAACAACATATCGTCTCCTTGGTGCTTGTTTCTTAGGATATTTAAATATCCTACTGGGGGCATGTAAGCACTCTGCTGGTTCAGATACCATGGGCGGCATTATCACGAAATGTCGATCGCCAAGGTCTGAATTCGGCCACGGAACGCCATGGGCGGGATTATCTCGAAATCTTGAAAGTGAGGGTTCTGGGGGTTGCCATGGGCAGGATTATCTCGAAATCTCGAAAGCCAGGGACCCTTGAGGATTGATGATGGGAACGAGGAATCCGATACAGACCGTGTCGAGAAGCTAATCCGAAGCTAGAAATAAAAAGAAAAGAGAGAGAAAAGCCCTCCAAACAAATAAATCTTCTATCTCTCTCTTACAAAAATGCACTGCAAACTGAACTTAGGCTACAAATGTCTCAAGCACGGGTGTTTTAACTGCGAAGTCCAACAAACCCTAGGTTAGTTTCTGTGGGCCGGAGAAACCTTTGCGGAGGACTGACGCTAAAGTGGGTCAGGTCCGGATTTTGGTTGGTACTTGAGTACCTCTAGGCCTATTGTCGGCATTCCTACCTAATCACAAAAGAAAAGCACTTATCATGATTGTTGACAGACACTCTGGGTCTAGAACGGAAGTTAAAACCTTGAAATTTTGCTAAGGGACTAGCAAAAGCTAGGCATGGGGGTATGATGAGAGCCTCATCATGAGCCATAACTAGCTCATTTTGACCCAATAAAGAGAATAAAAGCTCCTACATAACCTAGAAGAAGGCCTAAATGAAGGAATAAGTGCTCTGAGAAGAAAACATGAATTAAAGGTTAAAACTGCAATTTTACCATTGCAGTACATAAACGGAATTTCTCAGAGGCAAAACATAGGTCAAAAGGTATAAATAAGTTAAAAAGTGGGTTGAGTAAATCAGAAATGGGTTCATGTGCAATTTAGGAATTAAATGTCATTTGGTAACCCTAAAACAGACCCGCTCAAATTAATAAGGTTCCGGTTAGGATAAAAATCAATTAAACCCTCTAAAAATCATGAAAAAATATCCTCTAGGGTTTAGAACACTTAATTTGGCCTTTGGAACCCATTTTGACCTAGATTAGGGTCCTAGCTCTTCAAGTAACTTAAGTTGGGTTTTTACGCAAAATGTCCAGTCAACCGAGGTCAAACCTAAAATCCAACTTCACCATTGGATTCCTTAGGTCCAAATTAGGTTTTTACAAAAACTTGGACCTAAGGGGAGGTCATCTTGACCTACTTTGCAATTTAGTACGCCCAAATCATAATTTGGTCCCTATCTTTTGAAAATCCTTGCAGAGAGCCCCCTAATTTCATTGCCACCTTTGCAATCAGGTCCTGCCGCCATTGTTAGGGCAAAACCAACCTCCGGCGAGGTTTAGAGAGGGATTACTCTCTGATTCCTCAGAGGTCCCCTCCCAGAAATGGAAGGGAGATTCTTTGAGGAATTTCCTTCCATCTAAGGCCAATCACAATCTCTGGTGTGAACCCAATCTCTCGTGCGAACGCACGAGAGATTTGGGTATCTAACCTCTTTCCTTCTCCAGCGAACCATCAAAGGCAAAGGCGTGCCCTCCACGCTCTGAACACCCAGCCTAGTGCCTATAAAAGAACCCACACCTCCGGCCGCTCAATTTCAGCTTGACTTGGCCGGACTTCCACCTCCAATTCATCTCTTCTTCTCCGGCCAAGAACCCAGCGAGCTCCGGCGAGCCCCCCTCCCCTCCCTCTTCGCTCTGCCACAAAACCAGTGGCAGAGTTATCTTCCTGATTCCCCTCCGCGTCGCGCAACACCGGCGCACGCCGCCTCAGCCCCGTCGTCACCGCCACCTTCCTCCACTGGGCAGCTTCTTCTCCAACGACAACAGGTACAGCTGTCCGCCTCTCTGTCCCCTTCGTCCCTGCGAGTAGGTTAGAATTGTTCTCCATCTTCCCCTCTCTCTTTTCCCCCTTTTATTTCATGTAATTGCCCCTTGACCATCGCTGACCACCTCCATCTTCCTCGCCTCCGACCGACCTCCAGCGAGCCACTCCCACCATTCCACACCTCCACACGACTCGCCGGCCAACTCAGAGGCTCCGCCTCACCACAAGGAACACCCTCCACCCATCCATCATCCCTCTACGCCTCCACCACAGTGCCCCGAACACACCCACACTCCCGGCCACAGGTTGACCTAGGCACGCACGCCTAGGCCATCCCACAGCCGGCCGCATGGCTCACCACCTTCGCCGTGCCACGGCAAAGGTGCCCAACTAGTCTGATTAAGCCGAGAGGCTTGTTTTGAGTGTGACAGTATCGAAGCCCCTGCCGCCATTGACGACGGGTGAAGAAGCTTCAAGCCAGCTCCAGGCGTCAGGTTCTCCAGGCTTCAGGTGCAGCATATTCGGGGCAGCCCTGCGAAGCCATCTGATCCAGTAATCAACGCTAACAGAGGCTATAGCTGTGGCGATTGCACGAAGGTTCTGCGGGCGCGTGCGAGAGCGGGGCAGGCCTGATAGTCCCACATCGGCGAGATACGAGGCGCAGGTATGCTTTAAATTGATTTTGTGTAATACTCTCGTTGCCTCCGAACGCACAGGGGTGAGGTCTCTCACCTGACCCACGCTCGCCTCGTCCGCGGTTTCACCTCGCAGATCTGGTGCGAAATCCGACCCGACCCATCCTGAGCACACCTCGCGCATCACCCCACCTGCCGGTGCGCCTGGTCCCAGGTGCGAAATCCGACCCGATTATCCGTGGCTCTGGAAGAGCATCCTTGAGCGAATTGCAGAGAGAGAGAGAGATGTTCGGGTAGAGGGAAAAGGGTAGGTTTTGCTCTCTGTGCAGGCAGGTTGAACGTTGAGGAAGAAAGACTTAGCCACAAGGAAGAAGAGAAGAAGTAGAAGAAGAGGCAGAGATCTGAAGGAAGAAGGAGAGACTACTGAGAAGAAGAAGACAGAAGAGAAAGAAGCCTTCGCAGAAGCCAAGAAGAAAGAAGGCAAGGCAGAGAAGAGAAGCAAAGGCAGGAAGAAGATCAAGGCAAGAAGAAGACCTGTAGATCAGAAGAGAAGAAGAAGAGCCTACGAAGAAGAAGGCAGAAGGAAAAAGAGAAGAGAGACTGTAGAGAAAGAAGAGGCCAAGTGAAGACTGCAGTAGAAAGAAAGCATATCAGAAGAAGAATAATAATCAAAGAAGGGAAAATTCCAATTTTACTCTTTTGCCCGAATTACTTTTTAAATACATTTGAAGTAAAGTTTTGAGTAAATTAGAGTGTTCAATTACATTTGAGATTAGTAGTAAATTCCAATTGCACCCTTTATTCGACCTCGGATACTCCGGTTTTCGAGTAATAAAAACTCTTTATTTGTTTGAATGCTTTAACGGCTATATTACAACGTGACATCTTTTAAAACCCGATCGAGCACGACGAAACAGTAACAAAAGTACAGCAGTAAAGAAGTAAACTACTACAGTACACACCACCACAATAGTTGAGAATTTTAACAGGTACAGAAATATGAAGTAAAATAAAAGAGTACAAAGTGTAACAAAATACTCACTACTATTGAAAATGAGTACAACAAAAGTACAACTACTGGGCTCTACTGGGCCCAGTACCCTCTGCAGCCATAGACTCTGGCTGCTCAACACCTGGACCTAAAAAAGGTGGTAAGTACGATACGTCAGCGAAACACTGAGTAGAGTGGCAACCAGCTAACTAAAACAGTAAAGGTGGACAGGTAGCTGTTATTCCAATTCCTTTCTTTATTTAACTAATTATTCTTTCTTTATTCATTTGATTTATTTAACAGGTTTTTTTCTTGATCTCAAATGTTCCTCGTGGGAACGATCTTGATTGCAGTCTTTTCCAAAGAGTAGAAGTAGCACGTGGTGCTCTCCTGGCCGGGAGAGTCCCCTGTGGTGATCCTACACTCAGTCAACCACCCTAAGGTCGCTGACAGACGTAGCGGTAACTACGGCACGTACGATAAACGCACAGGTAGCTACCCCGCACTAGCACGCGGTCAGTCGTTTCCGTTAACGGGTGCGCCCAAAGCACAGCACGGAACCATTATAGGGTAGAGCCCCCTCAGTAACAGGGGTCTAGCCCCTCCACAGTAACCAAACAAGGGTCTCGCCCCTCCACAGTCCGCGCACCCTCGCCTGACTACCCTGGTTTGCCAAATGGGCCTAACAAGTCGGTGTAGGACGCCTAGCTGAACCCCAGGCCCCATGGGGTGGCTAGCTCTCTCCCTACACTAGTAGCTCTCCCCGGTACTGTGTACGCGAGGGCCACAGAGTCGGTACAAAGTGGTCAGTCCTTACCTCGGGTCCCAACCCTAGGGCAACTAGCTCCGCTCCGCACTAAGCAGGGGAACAGTTGCTCTCCTTGGTACTCCGTACTCAAGGGCCAGCTCACTTCCCCATTCACCTTTCCAGTTCCATTCTATTTATTTCCAGGAGCTCTACTCCTAATTCCCCGTAGGGTTCATGCTCATGTTTCTCAGGTCAAGCCATACTATGTTTCATCATTTCAGGTTTATTCGCATATAACACGTGTTTCCAACACTCAATCCTTCTTTTCCAATTTATATACAAGCAGCTCGTATTTAATTTCAACAACAAGAATTTCATGTAGTAGTTACTAACAACAGTACTTTACATTTCACAGGCAGCTGTTATCCAAATATAGGCAATTATTATTATTCTATCTACTCAACGAAGACTGCAATTCAGGCATTCAATAAAATCATTCCAGTGTTTCTAGTCCTAGGATTCATGCCTTACCCTAGGATCTATCATTCAATCCAGTGTTTCTGATCTTAGGATTCATGCCATACCCTAAGATCTATCATTTATTCCAGATAAACATTTATGTTTGTAATTAACTAAGGAAAGCCACTCTACCCGCAAAACCTGGAGTAATGGGGGCTTGATCGGCAGGTCCACGTGCCTCCGCAACCCCCAGATCCGTGATAGAACGAGGTCCCAATGCAAGGATCAACCACAAGGAACCACTCAGAACAAGAAAAAAGTATTTCAAACAAGTAGAGGAATTTATACGGAGAAGAACGGAATCTTAAACGTGGAAATCGGACCTCAAACGGACCCTAAACGGGTCAAAAATGATAATTCTGACTCAATTCAGACATCTGGAACATCTTCCAGACGTCTTAAAGGAAGTCCAGATCCATACCTCACTCTGTGCTACTCCTCAAACGTCCAGAGATCCTGCTGAACCGTCTGGACCTAGTTCCAGACGTCCGACTATCCCTCCGGACATCTGGAGACACTCTCCGCCGTCTGGTGACTCGCCCAGACGTCAGAACAACAAGGGAGGGTGTGTCCCGCGCCTTCCCGAAGAGAAACCTGCATGCGTATGCAAAATCTCTCAAACACTACACACAACAGAGCTTCAACGGAACAGCCCGCATGGCCGTATCTGCAAAGAGAAGCATAGGATGCAGTACGTACCTCTCAATCGTCTGGAACTTCCTCCAGACGTCATCCATGTCATCTGGATGTAGGTCCAGACGTCTGATTCTGGAAGCAATCCCAGAATCAGGACCTCCTTCGTCTTCTTCCTGTTGCACGCGACCACGCCACGTGGCCACGTGTCCGCTACTTAAGCTGCAGCAAAACCGGGGGAAACCTCCCCAGCACAACGCTCCACCTTGCGCACGCCGACCGGCCTCAAATTGCTCTAGCGAGCTCTCTCTCTCACGACTCGCGTGCTCTCCTCTCTTCTCTCTCGCTGCTCCTCTCCTCTCTGCTGCTGCACTCGGCTGCACCTGCTACCTCGCTTTCGCTCTCGCATTGGAGGAAAAAGGAGACGGATGGATGTGGGGTGGCGAATGAGGGAGAGGGGAGGCGATATATATAGGCATCGCGGGGGGGGGGGGATCTGCAATTCGGCGAGGGAAGAAGAATGAGAAGAAGGCAGCTGGGGCTCAGTCTGCACGCGGCACGTGCGCAGACTCGCGGTCGTATGCACGCAAAAATTGATTTCCAGACGTTTGGGAAGGTGTCCAGACATCTGACCAAACGTCTGGCCCAACTCCCGGACATCTTAAAAAACTTTGATGGCACGGGTCTTAACAACATAACAAACTCAAAGGAAGTTTCTATTGGTGCTAGAGCACCGCGATCGTTTGTTTTGATGATAACAAAACACGTGTCGTTTAACATTTGCACTTGGAGTCTTAGATTTCAGGTCAATTGCAAACGGACACATGATTAGACGGAATTCGAGCTCGCATCCAGACGAATTGGAGGAGCTTGATGGAGAATAGAGGGGATTCGCGAGGAGTGATAGATTTAAGATGGAAGGATAAGAAGAATAGGATAGAATTCCATTTTATTCCTTTCATGTACTTTTGTCGTTATTTTCTTGACCTTTATTTCCTTAGAACATTATGTTAAAGAGCCTCAAAGTACCCTAACAGTAGTCCTAGGAACACCGGCACAACCCTAGGATACTTAGGTTTTCTGTAGAGAACTTAGAAAACCAATATAGGGTTCAAACAGCATTTCCAGACGTCTAATTCCAAAATCAGACGTCTGATAATGTGTTTTAAGACGGCTGACTGTTGATTCAGACGTCTGATAACATTTAGGCTGGACATAGTTAGTTCTGTCTGATGAAATCAGACGTCCAGACCTTAGACCAGACGTCTTAGGAGACGTTTGATGACTTTGCCAGACGTCCAATTAGTAGACAGTTGGCTCTCTTAGCATCCATGCAAAGATATGACCATTAGAGCCTTATCAGACGTCCTTAAGCCCTTCCAGACGTCTGATAATTGACCGTTTTGCCTCGACTGACCCGAAAATCTCTTCTCAAAGATTTTCTAACGGTTGCAAATCCATTCCCACGAAAAAATAGGTTTTCAGACATCCAGACATAGTGCCAGACGTCCTGTATGTCGTCTGATGGACTTGCACTAGAACCCTATTTAGATCTGATTCAAGTCAGGAAGAGACCCGTCCAAAATCAGACGTCTGACCATGTTTTCAGACGTCTTAAAGTGGCCTTCCAGACGTCTGATTCCAGAATCAGACGTCTGATAACCCTGTCCGCGTAATGATTGTTCCTGATTTCGGGTTGATTCACTTGGGCTTTGCACCCAACGGCTATGGAGCCTTTCCTAAGCCATCCAAAGCCTTCCCAAGGCCTCTATAAATAGAGGGGAACCTCTTGCACACAAAGACACACCTAAGAAACACAAGACACACCTTGCAATACACTTTCAAATCACTTTGTGTGTCTCTTGCTCACTAAGCTCTAATTCTTCATCTAGAGAGCATCAAGCCTTCGCGCACCCGCTCTCCCGCCGTAGTTCACGAGAGCGACGTTGCGCCGTCGTGTGACTCACGCACTGCGTCATCAACTTGACGCACTCCTTGCAAAGGGGAGTTTCCTAATTCCTATAGAAGCTAGGTTTAAAATTACTTTGTTGGCTCTATAGGATTGTTGTTTATTTTATCTTTGTTATTTGGTTAGGTATTCGCTTTGTGAATTCCCATCTCCTTCGTGGGACAAAATCCTTCTCGTGGAGAGAAAGGGTTGAGGAACGCTACCCTCGCACTTGTAGCGTGGTTGTAATTGAGGTTGAATCACCCTCGTTTAAAGTGATTCGGTTAGTGAATTTGATCAACTTGGTTGATCGGAAAATCCTAACTCAAGAGGGTTAGGTGGTGGTTTTCACCCGGTTTGGGTTTCCACCTAAAAATAATTGTGTACTCGTGTGATTGATATTTTGTGAGATTATTTTATTTTCATTTCCACAATTATTACGTCACCCCCTCCTGGTAAGGAAGAATCCACAGTTTCGTCCCCGAAACTTGAGTTAGCTAGGGTGTGGAAAAAGAACCACATACGCATAACAAACTCAAAGAGGACCGAAGCCGATCCGAAAAGACGTACCCTCAAAGAGCTCCGGGTACCGCTCTCGCATCGCCGCCTCAGGCTCCCAGGTAGCCTCCTCGTATCGCTGGCTCCTCCACAAGACCTTCACCAGGGGTACCTGGTTCCGTCTCAGATTCTGAACGTCTCTATCGAGTATATGCACTGGCCGCTCTGGGTAGGTCAGGTCGTCACCCACCCCGACCTCTCGTGGCTCAGAATGTGACTAGGATCGGCGACGTACTTCCAGAGGTTGGACACGTGGAACACGTCATGCACACCAGAAAGCCGGGGAGGAAGGGTAAGCCTGTAAGCAACGGGTCCAACCCGCTCCATGACCTCAAAGGGTCCCACAAACCTCGGCGCGAGCTTCCCTCTCACCCTAAACTGCTACAGGCCCTTCATGGGCGAAACGCAAAGGAAGACGTGATCCCCAACCTCAAACCGCACCTCCCTACGTTTCCAATCTGCATAGCTCTTCTGTCTGCTCCTGACAGTACGGAGTCGCCTGTGAATCCGCTTAATCACCTCCTAACTCTGCCGGATCATCCTGGGGCCAACCTTCCACTTGGTCCCCACCTCAAGCCAACTCAAGGGCACCGTACACCTCCGTCCGTACAAAGCCTCGTAGGGTGTCATGCCAATGCTCGAGTGATAGCTGTTATTATATGCAAACTCCGCCAGAGGCAACTGCTCCTCCCAAGAGCCCCTCCAGTCCAGTACACAAGCACGCAAAAGGTCCTCAAGTGTCTGTATCGTGCGCTCAGACTGTCCGTCCGTCTGGGGGTGGTATGCTGTATTGAACCTCAACCGTGTCCCCAAGGCCTGCTGAAACTCAGTCGAAAACTGAGACATAAAACAGGTATCCCCATTGGATACGATCTCACGCGGAACTTCGTGTAGACGTACCACGTCGCAGATATATCTCTCTGCCAACTGTGCTGGTCCCAAGGTGACTCGGATCGGCAAGAAACGAGCCATCTTCGTCAATCTTTCAACGATCACCCAGACTGCATCGTGTCCTCACTGGGTAACGGGCAAGCCCACCACCAAGTCCATGGTGATGCTCTCCCACTTCCATTCTGGCACTGGAAGTGGCTCCAACGGCCCTGCAGGCCTCTGATGCTCGGCCTTCACCTGCTGACACACTAAACACTGCTGTACGAATTCACCTACATCCCGCTTCATTCCCCTAGACCAAAAGTTGCGTCTCAAATCAAGGTACATCTTTGTGTTTCCGGGATGTATGGTGAACTTGGAACCGTGTGCCTCAGTCAGGAGGTTGGTCCGGCAGTGTGTTGGTCTAGTGCCCTTCGTAAGTCGACGGGCACGCGTTCGAATCCTGCCTGGCCATCAAATCAAGGCAAGCGAGTAAACGGGCAGTCAATTTGAGCCGCGTTATTCGCATCGAACGGCGCAGATCAACCGATAACGCCCACGCGTGATCAAACACGCAGCGCAAATACCCAATCTCACGCGGGCTCGCGGTGCAGGCGAGGGCAGTTTAAGCCGTTCAATTAAGAGATCGGACGGCTGAGCACGCGTGGGCGTGCGAAAGCGTTGAGAGCGCAAAAGAGAAGGGGCACGTCGGCCACATTCAGGCCTTTAGTGACGGATAAATCCGTCACTAAAGGTCCTGAATTAATGTTTTCCATGTTGTAATGTCTAAAATGCCCTTACTCCTTGCAACTATAAAAGAAGACCCCTACCATACGGATTTCTCATCGCTTCCTTCTCCTCTCTCCCTCTCCAAAGCTTAAGAGAAGCTTATCCCACACCCAGGATGCTCCTCAAGAGCTAAAATCAAGTTTTCATCCCCGTTCCAGAAGTGGATCCCGCGACGACGACAACGTGCTACCTCATTCCCATTCCTCCTGCTTCGTCCTTCTTCCCGCTCCGTTCCTTATCTTCCAGGCATTGTCTCATCCGGCTCGTCCTCCAAGCGATCATCGAGGAGGATAACTTCTCTCTCCCATTCTTTTTACCGCTTTCCAGAGTAGAATTCTCCTGCTTTCCAGTTGTAATCATTTCTCGCTTTCTAGTGTAATCATTTCTCACTTTCTTAGTTGTAAAAATATTATGCAATATCAAGTGATTATTCTTTCTCTCTCTCTCACAGTTATTGTCTATATTGATTCCATTGTGATTATTTCACCCTTTACACAAAAACACAAAAAAAAATATAATTGCTAATTTTGATCGACGTAGCCTCCATGTGTTCGACCCAGAATTTCTTTACAGATTTTTCGGTATAAATTTTATTTGTTAAACGGATTTCTTCGCTACTCGAACTACAACAACGGATTTTCAAAACCAATTCCGATAGTGTAGTCATCCGCCATTCAACACCTATCACGCCATTGTTGGAGCCTCTTCGCGAAGCTCCAGGCCCTATTCTTGAGGTCCCCACTCCAAGTGCACTCCCCATGCGCTGCAGACTCATCCTAGGAAGTGACTCAGGCCTCTGATTTGGAGCACCGAGTGCTACTTCAGCTCCTATTGGGAGAGCATTCCATCCGCAACTATGCAAAGAGGAAGCTGTGGGATTTAGTCCCACCTCGTGGAGCACAGCACCATCTGCAGTGCAAAAATTGATTTTCTCATCTTAACTATTCGCCTCAAGTAACATAGGGGGGTGAGGTCCCCCACACACCCCTCATGCCTGGCCCGTGACACCTCCACGCGGGCCTGGCGCATACCCGATTACCCGCCTAAGCTATACTCACACCTCGGCTGCGACCCACGCCCGCAGCCCTGGTCTGGGGTACGCTCTAATCCAAACCCGAATACCCGATTATCCCTGGAAGAGGAGAAAGAAAGAAAGTGCAGGGCTAGGGGAGGGTTTTGCTTTAGAAGGATCTTAACACTTAGCCAAAATCCGAAGTCCTTCCCCCTGTGTGCAAAGAAGAGCTGAAAGAGAAGAAGAAAGGAGACAGAGCAGAAGAAGAGTAGAGAAAGAAGAAGAGTGCCCTCTTGGCACTGTAGCAGTGGACGGTTAAGCCATCTGATTGAGAGCTTTGTCATCTGATATGTTTGACAGGAAGTGCAATGTGCACTAAAGCTTGCATGGATTTAAAGTGGTTGATACTGTTCATTTATTTAGATCATTAAGTAATTATTATATGTGTATCTAATTGACGTGCGGGAGACGCGTATGTTTAAAAGAGTCGTTATAGCTTGCGCTCGCAACGTCGGTTTTAAATGAAGAAATAGACGTGAGTTCGAGTGTCGATCTTAGGAAGGTGTGAAAATCAGATTTTTCTTGTCACTTAATGTCACGGAAACCATGGGTTTTTGCTTGCGAAAAGACGTGGGTGAAAAGCGAGTGAGAGAGGGAGAAAGAGAGAGAGAGAGAGAATAGGGTTAGAAATTTTTCATTCACAACATGCAACTTAAACATAAAAGAGGGCAAGTAACTAGATAAGAAACAACTTCATTTGACATGCAACTTTAGTTTTATAATTACAACACTAGATAAATGCTTAAACACAAATAAAGTAAAGCTTAAGACAAAGAGGGAAAGAGAGAGAGAAGACGGCGAGGCAGCCACGGCGGTGGAGAGGGGCTCCGTTGGCGGCTCGTCGGCTCCGACGATTACAAAGAGGGCTAATGGTGGCTAGGAGTGGGGTAGAACACTTGCGAGTGAATTGAATGCCCTCCATGGGTGGTTGGATGGAGTTTATATAGGCAAAAGGGTTTTCTAATTTAAGTATGGACTTTAGCGACGTCCGGGACGTCGCTAAACACATACCAAATCCGTCGGTGTAGCACCGTGCCCGTTGGTCGCTTGCGCGCGAGCATTCTTCTCCGCTCTCAATCCGTGTGCACGGCTTGAGAGCCGTCCGATCGCGGATCGGATGGTCGATGTCGCTCGTGGGCAGCGCACATGGATCGCGCCATGCCCCTCGTGTCATCACGGGCGTCGACTTTGGACACACGAGATCGCACCGCGTCGCTCGCTGCCTGCCGCTTGATCACACATCAACGGCTGAAATCACGCGTGCGCATTCTCCCTCGAATTTGCGCAGCGATCAGCACCTCGAACCCATGTCTCACTATGCGGGGGTGAGGCGCGCACCGCTGCGCTACGCTCACTACTTTGTCACGAAGACGAGGCACAATCGTTGTGTGGATGGCCGTTGGATGAAGATCCAACGGTCGGGGGCTGCTGCTGCTGCGGCTGAGAGGCGCGTGGATGCATGGTTCCCAGTCGTCCGATGTGCAATCGGACGACTTAAAATGACGTCGCGCGATGAAGGTCGGTTGCGGGCGCGATGAGGCTAACACATGGTGGCCCCATGGCCGTTGATCGTCAAATCAACGGTCAGAACTTCTTGGGCCAATTGCGGGAGCTCCGGATGTCGGATTTGGCCGATTTCGAGTCCGTTGGACTACGTTCGTCTCTCTAAATCCATCCGTGCAGTCCGATTTCTCATCTGAGGTCTGTTTTGACATGTCCTTGTACACATGGCCGTTAATAATGCATTATAAGCAATCTTGATGTGCAATGCAAGCGATGCTCCTATTCCTATTTATGATGTGTTATCTGTGCATTTTGCTCTTAAGATAAACCTCAATTGACAAATTTATCACCCCAAGATGCAGTGTTATCACTAATCTAATAACTGGTGATTCAAATCACCATTATTTTGACTTAAATGTCTTTTTGCCTCATTAGATTCTTGATATACTCATGTTCTACATTGAATATTAGTTTTGAGTAATTATTTGTGCTCATTTATATTATTTATTGAGACTAGTGTGTGATTTCATATTTGCTCCATGCGTTGGATCTTAGACATAAATTTGAGTAAAATTATATTTGTTGACGAGCGATTTTGGTCTGTACTACAACGTATCAATCTTAAACACCGTTCTTGCGCACCTCAACAGCCTTAGTTCGTGCCAGCCTTAGAAGGCGGAGCTTCATTGAAGTTGAATGTGGGACGTATGACCCTTAGTTCATGTAGTCCGTCAAGACGGGTATTAATTGTTGTTGACATGAGAGGCTGTGATCTCAAACGTCGTGCCCGTTCAGTAGGTCGACTGATGCTTCTATAGTGTTGGTCCGTATGCGTAAGGTGTTGTAACATGTGGAATCTTGATCGACAGTTTTGCTAGTGTTGTCAAGCTACTGCTGAATCTGCACCATAACTTGCGGGGAGAGACGGCACTCAGCTATCACGATGGAATGGATGGAGAGTTATCCCATGCCATAGCTTGCCAAGAGGAGCATCCAATTTCCCCACCCACTTGATGGTGGCCGGCGGATCTGGCAGACATCCATGAGCATTAGCCCCTGCCACCATTTAAAAAAAAGAAAAAAGAGTGTGATGGAAAATTGCCATCCACTCGGTAGGAGCATTGACGGAGGGCATCTCTTGACCAGTTATCTACCAAGTAAGGCTTCCAGCCAATATTTTTCTCTGCCGAAGCCTCTCTCGCTTGTGAGACCTTACTACCTACGGTTAGAAATGATCACCACACCTAACCCAAATGAAGATCGGGACAATAAACACACCCTCACGTTTCCCATAAGCACGAGCCACCCGTATGGGACAAGTCACTAGTGGGTACTGTTGGTGCTAGAGCACCACGATCATTTGTTTTGATGATAACAAAACACGTGTTATTTAACATTTGCAATTTGAGTCCTAGATTTCAGGTCAATTGCAAATGTGGACGTGTTTAGACGGAGTTCGAGCTCGCATCCAGGACGGATTGGAGGAGCTTGACGGAAAACACAGGAGGTTCGCGTGGAGCGAAAGATTGGAGATGGAAGACAAGAAGAATAGGATAGATTCTTTTTCATCCTTTCATGTATCTCTTGTATTTATTTTCTTACTCTTTTTTATTCCTTAGAACATTATGTTAAAGAGCCTCAAAGTACCCTAAAAGTAGTCCTAGGAACACCTGCACAATCCTAGGATACTTAGGTTTTCTGTAGAATACTTAGAAAACCAATATAGGGCTCAAACAGCATTTCCAGACGTCTAATCCCAAAATCAGACGTCTGATAAAGAATTTTAAGACGTCTGACTGTTGTTTCAGACGTCTGATAACTGTTAGGCTGGACATAGTTAGTTCTGTCTGATGAATTCAGACGTCCAGACCTTATACCAGACGTCTTAGGAGACGTCTGATGACTTTGCCAGACGTCCAGTTAGTGGACCGTTGGCTGGCTTAGAAGACACTCAAGAGTATGACCGTTAGAGCCTTATCAGACATCCATAGGGCTTAACAGACGTCTGATAAATGACCGTTTTGCCTCGGCTGACCCAAAATCTCTTCTCAGAGATTTTCTAGCCGTTGCAACGTTTGGAAATCAATTCCCACAGTAAAACTAGGTTTCCAGACGTCCATACTTAGTGCCAGACGTCCTGTATGTCGTCTGATGGACTTGCACAAAAACCCTGTTTAGATCTGATTCAAGTCAGGGAGAAACCCGCATAGAATCAGACGTCTGACCTTGGAATCAGACGTCTTAAAGTGGCCTTCCAGACGTCTGATGCCAGAGTTAGACGTCTGATAACCCTGTCAAATGCAATCATTGTCCTAATTTCGGCCTGATTCTCTTGGGCTTTGCACCCAACGGCTATGGAAGCTTTTCCAAGCCTTCCAAAGCCTTCCTAAGGCCTCTATAAATAGAGGGGAACCTTTGTAACACAAACACACTTAGAAAAACACATATACACACTAAGACACACACCTTGCAATACACTTTCAAACCTTTTGTGTCTACAGAAAAGACTCTCTTGCTCTCCAAGCTCAAGCTCCATCATCTTGAGAGCATTCAACCGTTGCGCACCCGCTCTCCCGGCGTTGATAACGAGAGCGACGTAGCGCCATCGCGTGGCACACGCACCGCGTCATCGTCGACGCACTCCTTGCAAAGGGGAGTTTCCCATTTCCTATAGAAGCTAGGTTTAATTTTGTTGGCTCTATAGGACTGTTGTTTTATTTTACCTTTGTTATTTTGGTTGGGTATTCGCTTTGCGAATTCCCGTCTCCTTCGTGGGACAAAATCCTTCTCGTGGAGAGAAGGGGTTGAGGAACGCTACCCTCGTACTTGTAGCGTGGTTGTACTGAGGTTGAATCACCCTCGTTCAAAGTGATTCGTTTAGTGGATTTTGATCAACTTGGTTGATCGGAAAATCCTAACTCGAGAGGGTTAGGTGGTGGTTTTCACCCGGTTTGGGTTTCCACCTAAAAATACCTGTGTACATTTTGCGATTGATTTTTGTGAGATTGCTTTATATTTTTATTTCCGCAATTTTATTACGTCACCCCTCCTGGTAGGGAACCTTCAATTGGTATCAGAGCAGGTTTTCCGCCGACAGCAGTAACATCCGCGGAAAGATCACATGGAGGGAAGCTGTTCCACAAGCAGGATTTCCGAGGGGCAGTCCACAACCCGTCCGCCCTACTTTGACGGGAACAACTACAGCTATTGGAAGTTGAGGATGAAAACGTGGCTCCAAGCCACTGAATTTGAGATATGGGGATGTTGCGAAACCCCATACGAGATCCCGAAGCGACCCCAAGGAGGCTACTCGCAACTGCAGATTCAAGAGCTCTCACTCAACGCAAAGGCAATGAATGCCCTGTATTGCGCGTTGAGTCCGAAAGAGTTCGAGAAAATCCAAGAGTGCACCACCGCCCACGAGATATGGAGGAGGTTGGAAGGCACTCATGAGGATTCCAGCTCGGAGGAAGAAGAAGAAAAAGAAGAAGAAACCACTTGCTTTGGTTTCATGGCTAGAGGAACCAATAGCGACAGTGAAAGCGGAAGCGACTCCGACGACGAGGTAAATTTTGATTTACAAGAAGCTTTTAATGAATTATTCGAGATTAGTAAATCACTAAAGATAGAAAATAAAAGTATTAAGAAGAACCTTAGTTTTCTTAAAAATGAAAATGATAGGTTAGAAAAACAACTTAAGGACATAGAAGCTAGTCCTAAGGATGATAACCTATTATTAGATAATCATAACCTCATCAATGAAAATAATAAATTGATTGAGGAAAATGTTAGTCTAAAATTAGAAATTTCAGATTTAAAGACTAAAATGAACATTATAGAAAAAGAAATTGCATGTCTTAGGGAAAATTCTAACAAATTAATCAACAAAGTTGATAATTTTTATAGCCCTAAGGTTGAGAAACGATCTCCATCAAGGAGACCTTCTAACAAATCCGGATCCAAGCTCACTTGGATACCGAAGAAAAAATTAGAATCTTGTTTTGTAGGGTTCAGGGATGACTACAACATAAAGGACTGGACCTACAAACTCAAGGCTGGTCAACTTAAGTTGGGAGAACCAATGAGTAGACCAAGGAGGAGAACAAGAAGACCGACGAGACGGCGAACAAACGACGGACCCACCGCACGTCGACCACCAGATTGGAGACCGGCACCGATGCCCGGGCCTCCAAGCTACGGATGGGAGCCCCATCCGATGTGGCATCCACCACCACCATTCAGGCCATTTTATTGGCCATGGTAGGTGAGGTAAAAATTCTTAACCCTATCTTATTATCATAAACATTTAGATAGGGGGAGTTAAAAAATGATGAGCTAATTGTCAATTTTTAAGGGGGAGATGTAAGGTAGCTAAATTTCCTTTAGAAAGGGGGAGAAAAATAATAGCTATCGCATTGTTACAAAAAGGGGGAGAATATCACCTTTGTTAAAATAAATTCATAGAAGAGCATGTTTTAAGGGGGAGTTATAAGAAATGTAAAATCAATTAAACCTTTTTGATAATGTCAAAAAGGGGGAGAATTTTATGCATTATTATTTACGGTTTTGTCATCATCAAAAAGGGGGAGATTGTTGGTGCTAGAGCACCACGATCATTTGTTTTGATGATAACAAAACACGTGTTATTTAACATTTGCAATTTGAGTCCTAGATTTCAGGTCAATTGCAAATGTGGACGTGTTTAGACGGAGTTCGAGCTCGCATCCAGGACGGATTGGAGGAGCTTGACGGAAAACACAGGAGGTTCGCGTGGAGCGAAAGATTGGAGATGGAAGACAAGAAGAATATGATAGATTCTTTTTTATCCTTTCATGTATCTCTTGTATTTATTTTCTTACTCTTTTTTATTCCTTAGAACATTATGTTAAAGAGCCTCAAAGTACCCTAAAAGTAGTCCTAGGAACACCTGCACAACCCTAGGATACTTAGGTTTTCTGTAGAATACTTAGAAAACCAATATAGGGCTCAAACAGCATTTCCAGATGTCTAATCCCAAAATCAGACGTCTGATAAAGAATTTTAAGACGTCTGACTGTTGTTTCAGATGTCTGATAACTGTTAGGCTGGACATAGTTAGTTCTGTCTGATGAATTCAGACGTCCAGACCTTATACCAGACGTCTTAGGAGACGTCTGATGACTTTGCCAGACGTCCAGTTAGTGGACCGTTGGCTGGCTTAGAAGACACTCAAGAGTATGACCGTTAGAGCCTTATCAGACGTCCATAGGGCTTAACAGACGTCTGATAAATGACCGTTTTGCCTTGGCTGACCCAAAATCTCTTCTCAGAGATTTTCTAGCCGTTGCAACGTTTGGAAATCAATTCCCACAGTAAAACTAGGTTTCCAGACGTCCATACTTAGTGCCAGACGTCCTGTATGTCGTCTGATGGACTTGCACAAAAATCCTGTTTAGATCTGATTCAAGTCAGGGAGAAACCCGCATAGAATCAGACGTCTGACCTTGGAATCAGACGTCTTAAAGTGGCCTTCCAGACGTCTGATGCCAGAGTTAGACGTCTGATAACCCTGTCAAATGCAATCATTGTCCTAATTTCGGCCTGATTCTCTTGGGCTTTGCACCCAACGGCTATGGAAGCTTTTCCAAGCCTTCCAAAGCCTTTCTAAGGCCTCTATAAATAGAGGGGAACCTTTGTAACACAAACACACTTAGAAAAACACATATACACACTAAGACACACACCTTGCAATACACTTTCAAACCTTTTGTGTCTAAAGAAAAGACTCTCTTGCTCTCCAAGCTCAAGCTCCATCATCTTGAGAGCATTCAACCGTTGCGCACCCGCTCTCCAGCCGTTGATAACGAGAGCGACGTAGCGCCATCGCGTGGCACACGCACCGCGTCATCGTCGACGCACTCCTTGCAAAGGGGAGTTTCCTATTTCCTATAGAAGCTAGGTTTAATTTTGTTGGCTCTATAGGACTGTTGTTTTATTTTACCTTTGTTATTTTGGTTGGGTATTCGCTTTGCGAATTCCCGTCTCCTTCGTGGGACAAAATCCTTCTTGTGGAGAGAAGGGGTTGAGGAACGCTACCCTCGTACTTATAGCTTGGTTGTACTGAGGTTGAATCACCCTCGTTCAAAGTGATTCGTTTAGTGGATTTTGATCAACTTGGTTGATCGGAAAATCCTAACTCGAGAGGGTTAGGTGGTGGTTTTCACCCGGTTTGGGTTTCCACCTAAAAATACCTGTGTACATTTTGCGATTGATTTTTGTGAGATTGCTTTATATTTTTATTTCCGCAATTTTATTACGTCACCCCTCCTGGTAGGGAACCTTCAGGTACCAAGCCAAAGCAGACCCAAGACCCCCTGCGAGCATTGGCTTCGTGCTAAGAACCTTAGCGAAAAAGCCCAATACTCAAGTCTCATTGGCATGGACAATGGGTCGAGACCAAGTAAAGTTGGGAACTGAATTCCCGCTTGTTGTAGACGCCTAACCATGACAACCTGACTAAAAGGTCAGCTAATGGTGGAAATGATGCTTCGTGCATCTCCCTCTTATGCAAAGATAAGTAGAAAAATCCTTCTATTTCATAAAATAGAGATTTATTTTTTGCAAAATTTATATACCATTTATCCTCTACCTACCTGCGGGCTATTACATGCTGAGACTAAAAAGCCCCCTCCCGTTCCCAACAGGCACACACCACCCGCACGAGACAGGCCGTCAACGGGTACCCCAACTAAAGCAGACCCCAAGCCCCTTGCGAGCATCGATAACATGGGAGGAACCTTGGCATCCTACTATGGGCTACCTCTTAAGGACCTAGGGAGTGCGTGGGTACTCCAATCCCACCAACACGAATAATGGGTTGAGATCAAGTTTGAAGTCAGAAACTAAATTCCTGCACTTCTATTGTGATGTATATTTTACTAATCACCTAATTTTTCAGGAGATGGTTATCAAACGATCTCCTCTTCCTTCCATCAGGAGGCGAGCGAGCGAGCAGGGGCATGCAAGCACCTACCCTCCTCTCCCCATAAGGCAAGCAGGAGCATCAAAGTATCTATCCCCCGACACTACCAAGCAATAGCTGCTGGAGGCAATTGTGACCTCAACGTGAGGGTAAAAAAGAAATATACTCTCGCAGTCGGCCCTGCCTGATTACGAGAGTCGAGGCTTATGATGTGAGATAAAAATAGCCCTCACGGAATAAAGCAAGATCGGCTTTTAGATCTGGATCCGCTTGGCCTAACCTGCCAGAGGATCCGATTTGACCAAAGCCAGAGAGGCGGTGGAAAAAGTACAACATTGCCATACCTCCAATAAATGGTGACATGACCGTTACAATTAATAAACTGACGGTATACATACTCTGACAGCAGGCATATCCGATCAAAAGATCTCACAAAGGGATATAAATGGAGGAGGGAGACCCTTTGGGGCTCTCCCCAAGCAAGAGGATTCGAGGCTCTCCCCCAGGTAATCCACTGGAAGCAATCTTAGAGAGAGAAAAGCTCCAAGATATTTTAATACTTCTGTTTCTAGTGGATTTTACCGGAGCCTTACTCTCTCCCCAAACGTACATCTTATGTGGTGGAATTGGGTTACCAATCTCGTGCATCTTGCTTGTGATTACTTATTCGTAGCTACGTTATGTTTTCTACGTATACAAACTCTTTGATAATCTCCCGAAACCTTGATGATCCCTTTCGAGGCTCATCAGTGGTATTCGACGGGGGAAATAAATTTGTAGAATAAGTAAAAAAATATTAAATAAGTGAGATAAAATAGTGGAATAAGTTAATCAATTCATTTGAATAATTTAACCAATTAAAGTTATTTGATAAAAAGAGTAAAATAATGTTATCCTAAATTAAATATCCCTTGACATGACTTAAGTAGTATATCCCTCGACCCAACTTAAGTAGTAAGCAAATTAAGCGAAGTCAAACAAAATTTAAGTCTATGTAACGCTTCTTAACCTGTCTGTCAAACACCCCTTTTGATTTTTTTTTTGAAATTTATGCAGTCTAATCTCTTGGAACGTCTTGGGAATAGGGGTGGGATTGTTTGGAGGTACGGTGAACGGCACTGCCTTTATTATTCAAAGATTTTTGTTGGGCTTCTGTGCACAATACCCTTTGTTTCGAGTCAAACTTCGTAGCACCTTGTCACAGTTGACAACTGGACACACATTTGTGTTCCTCGGCCTCCTCGATGGGTAAGGTTCTAGTGGTTCCAGGAGATTGCGATGCAATTAAGATGGGGAGGAGGGTCAGGAGATCGGATCTCAATCCAATGGTTGGTCATACCATATCAAAGAATCTTGAAATGAAGGGGCATCAGGAGGTGGGAGATTAATGCAAAAGGGAAATCTTTTTCCATGATTTCTGCATGATGCCTTAAGATTGGAAAAAAAGGAATCCTGATGTGCTAAATATGAAAAAAAAGGTGCTCCTTTATAAATTGCAAACCAACAAAAATGGTGGAACTAAGAATTTTGTGACAAGATAAGTTTTCTGATCTACCAGAAAAAAGAAAAAGGTCCAGTTATGCCCATCTTGACGGGAACGTAATGCTCATCCGACACCTCATTTCCATCCCTTCACGCACCTCTCGTTTTGGATGACAACCTAATTTATTCGGTGTTTAGAAAGACTTATTTAGAATCGTGAACTGTGAATTAATGTTGAGGCAATGCAAAAGCGTCATCAGACGTGCACAATGCAAGCGATCGCATCGATGGAAATATATATATATAATTAAAAATCCCATCACCACGCATGGAAAAATCATGATGAAATCGCTTCTGGCAACGGAATAGGTGTTCCCTTGGGATAAGCAAAGATGAGTATTTGATTGGATGGTGTAATAATTAATGTGATAAGATAATTGATGTAGTGGTATAATATTAGTGAATATTTATTTAATATTATGATATGAATATAAATTATGAGTGATTGATGTGATATAATAATTATATTTTAATAGATATATTATGTTAAAGTAAATATATTTTAATATATATTGATATTGATGTGACGTAACGAGATAATTTGATATTAATTAAAGTAAAATAAGTTATATCCCTTGATTTTGAATGTAATTCCTTTGATATTCTTTTATTATCATTTAATCGAGAGATAATCGCCTTACTTATACCACAACCAAATACAATTTTAGTGATCCAGTGTGGTAGAAGACGTCAATCCAAAGACCCTTTTGGTTATTTCTCTCTCATCTCTAAATTCAATTCAAAAAACACATAATGGGGGTGGACTTTTTATTTATATATAAAGAAAGTGAGATTTTGGAAATGTCACATTTTTTTAAGACCTTCAATTATTTGAGATTCAAGTCAATGATTAACAACCTCGAGCCTATAAGCCTTATTTTCTAAAGTTGTCATGTATCACTCTCTACAACATGCTCTACCTCTCTCTTGATTTAAAAAGACCTTTGCCTTCTTCATCTATTTACTACCTCAACAAGCCCAACATGACATCGAGTGTCGATCATGTAGGAGGTCTGGTGATTGTGAAGATTTAAATCATTTAAATTGAACATTTCGATAAAGTTATTATGAGCCATCATTATGTCTAATTATTTGTTTTAGTTTGAGAATAGATAGTAATTTTCTCCAAAGATCATTGCTTGACAAATGATTTTGATGCACTATATGATGAATAAAGATTCAGAGTTGTCACTTAAGTTGAGTCAAAGAATTGACCCAATGAAACAAAAATCTAGGAAGTCATCTAATCACTATCATAAAAAAAGATGCATATTCTGAACTAAGTCAAATATGTGTCTTAGTATTTAAACTTACACATTTGGTAGATTAAATGATGGTTGATGAGCTCTCCTTAGTGTTTGAGATTGGGAAATAGTGTGCAATTAGAGCATAGGATGCAGGTCACATAGGTCTTGATTAAACTCATACATAAAAAAGAAAATGATTGTCGTTGAGGAAAGAAGTCGATTTCTATTCTCATTCTAATGATAGAAGAGAACAAAAACATGTGTAACCCTTTATAAAGAGGATAATGAAAATTTGGGAATTTTACATTAGGTTTACATAAATCTTCTAGTGTGAAGAATATGTGAGTTATGTGAAATACTTAAGAGAGGTGTAATATTGTAAATTTAGATTCCTCAATGCTTTACTATTAGATTGATAAAATCAATTGTGCTTTGAATGAAGTTCTACTTGGAGGATAATTAAATATTATTTAAGAAATTAAATGATATTTAATTTGACATTCAATTTAGTTGTAATTCAAAAGGATGTGTGGTAGTTAAGTGCAATCTGGATATTAAAAATCAATTAGCTCATATGTGAAAATAAATAAGTAGAAAATTTCCCTAACCATTTTATTGGATCCAATGATTTTCATCATGTTAAGATTTCTGGATTTCCCATAAATATCCCATATGATCTCCAATAAACTCACATGGATAGAGCTTTACTTAAAAAATCTAAGTTTGACCTTTAGCAACTTCCGATGAGCCGTTGCCTAATTTTGAAGAGTAGTGATAGGTGTATACTCAATGTTATGAACGCGCACTCCAGATGTCTTTTAAGACGTCTGGGAGGTGGCCCAGACGTCGGACCAGACGTCTGGAATCACCTCCAGACGTCGGACCAGACGTCTGGGATCATTTCCAGATGTCTGGAAATCGATTATTTTGGCACGATTGTTTCGTCTGCGCGCCTGAGCGTGCAGACCTGCGGAAATTCCCTCTCTCTCTTTTTCCCTCTCCCTCCTGCGCCCTCTGTCGCGCTCTCTCTCTCCTCCTCGCGCGGCCTTAAAAGGTCACGCCCTCTCCCTCACTCCCGTCACCTCCGTCTCCTTCCTCTTCTCCTTCCAGCCAGTGCACGAGAGCGAGCGCGAGGGTGCAGCGGCAGCAACAGCCACGGTGAGCGTGGGAGGAGGTGCTGCGCGTGGCAGAGGCGCTCGGCCGTGAGGGCGAGCTCGCCGGGGCTGCTAGGGCCGGCCGGCGGGGGGCGCAGCGGGCTCGGAGCGACGCGGGGGGGCGACTGCTGCGGCTCGAGCAGCAGGCGCACGAGGCACGGCGCGGCCGGGCGTCGCGAGCGGAGGCTAGTTGCGCCCTGGTTATGGAAACTTTTCCAGAATCAGACGTCTGGGCTTATAGCCAGACGGCGGGGGAGACGTCTGGAAGACTGTCCAGACGTCTGAAAGGTGAGTTTTTCCGTCTTTCTTCCTTCCTTTCGACTGACCGTACTGAGAGAGAGAGAGAGAGATGGGTACACGCAGGTTCGGTGATTCGCCATCCAATGCGAATCAGACGTCTGGCTGTAGTACCAGACGACGGGAGCGACATCCAGACGTCCGGGGTGACCATCGGACGTTTGGGAACTAGGCCAGACGCCCCCGCAGGCTTCTGGACATCTGAGAGCCCACGCAGAGCAAGGTAATTCCTGATCCACTTTTTAAGACGTCTGGAAGAAGTTCCAAACGTCTGATTTTGTACTGTTTTGTCGTTTTCGATCCGTTTAGGGCCCTTTCGGGTTCCGTTTTCCGCGTTTCAAGTTGCGTCCTTTTTGGAATTAAATCCTCTACCCGTCTACAGTAGCTATACACTATTTTGAGACACTCCTTGTGTTTGATTCTTGTGATAGGACCCCATTCCGTTGCAGTTCCGGGGGTTGCGGAGGCACGCGGGATTCTCGACCACGCCCCCAGTTCGCCTATTGTAACCAGTAGAGTGGCTTTAAGTATAATCTGTTAAATCATGAAACCATAAATAGAACCTAGGATTTTGCATGAATCCTAGGAATGAGAAATAGATTGAATGGTAGATCCTAGGGTGTTGCATGAATCCTAGGGCTGAAAACTAGATTGTATGATAGATCCTAGGATATGGCATGAATCCTAGGACGGGAAAACTAGTGGAATGTATGAATACCGCAGTCCTGGAAAATGTGGAAAGGAAACAATAGCTGCCTGTGGATTGAATTAACAGCTGCCTGTTATGAATAAAAGAACATGATTAAGAATATGGGATGTATGAATGTAAAACTGGAAAGGTGAAATCGGAATGCGCTGAGTTAAAGAGCTGGAACCCTACGGGGAATTAGGAGTAGAACTCCTGGAAAGTGAATGGAATAGAATTGGGGAAGCGAGCTGGCCCTTGAGTACGGAGTACCAAGGAGAGCGACTGTCCCCCTGTTTAGTGCAGAGCGGAGCTAGCCGCCCCAGGGACCCGGGGTTAGGACTGGCCACTCTGTACCGACTTGCTGGCCCTCGTGTACGTAGTATCGAGGAGAGCTACTAGTGTAGGGAGATACTAGCTACCCCACGGGCTCCGGGGTTCTGCTAGCCTCCTACACCGACTTGTTAGGCCCACTGGGGCAAACTAGGGTAGTCAGGCGAGGGTGCGCGGACTGTGGAGGGGCAAGGCCCCTGTTTGGTTACTGTGGAGGGGTTGGACCCCTGTTACTGAGAGGGCTCTGCCCTGTATTGGTTCCGTGCTGTGCTTTGGGCGCACCCGTTAACGGAAACAACTGACCGCGTGCTAGTGCGGGTTAGCTACCTGTGCGTTTATCGTGCGTGCCGTAGTCACCGTTACGTCTGTCACTGACCTTGGGGTGGTTAACTGAGAGTAGGATCATCACGGGGGACTCTCCCGGCCAGGAGAGCACCACGTGCTACTTCTACTATTCAGAAAAGACTACAATCAAGATCGTTCCCACGAGGAATATTCGAGATCAAGTGAAGGATCTGAGAAATAGATAAATTGTGAAACAATAGAAAGACGTAAATAAAGGAAGAAAGAAAATTAAAACAGCTACTGTACACTTTACTGTTTCTTTAGTTTAGCTGCCACTCTACTCAGCATTTTGCTGACGTGTTACACTCGTTACCTTTCAGGACCAGGTGTTGAGCAGCAAGGGTCAGCGGCTGCAGAGGACGCTGGGCCGAGTAGGGTCCAGTAGAGTTACCACTGTTCTCTTGTACCTCTTTTTGGTTCCACTGTAGTGAGTAGTTCTTGTTTCCGCTGTACTTTTCTTTACCTGCAGTTCATATTATGTTATGAATGTTGTTCTACTGTTGTGGTGGTACATACTGTAGTAGTTTCTTTCCTTACTGCTGTATTTTCTTACTGTTAGTTATATTCATGTTGAATGTGGTTTATTTTACTGCTCTTTTGGTTACTTCCTCGTTGGACGACCAGGTCTTGAGTTTAGTCGAGTCGGTCCGGTTCTCGTATCTCGTAGGGACTCGGGAATCGGGTCGTTATACTCAAGTGTACACCGATTTGTACACTTAAGTTTATGACCCATGACACCATCATAGGCACATGATGGTGTCATTGGGCATGACACCCCACTCTCCAATAGGGGGAGTGTACAAGTTCGTGTACACTTGAGCGTACACCAAGCAATTCTCAATTATGAACTACTCTACAGCTCTCGAAAAGCTCATGGAAGGGGATGAGGGATGGGGGACGAGGGCAAGGGTGTATATGTAAACATAGGTGCTCGCACATAATTCATCTTTTTAGGTGGCTATGGCTAAGCTATTTGGCCTACCATGACGATTATGAAAATGTTGTAACCAATTATGATGGTATTCATTTGTATGTTCTAATTTATTTGATCATAACTTTCATATCTAATACCCAAATAACCTTATTTTTCCTTTAGCACAATCCCCTTTTCAAATAGAATGTTTCTAACAAGTTAGATCTATATTTTAATAGTTAGGTTTCAAAGAAATCATCTAAAAAGTATTAGAGAGTGAATCATCAGTATAAATGGTAGTCAACCTAGTCTTTTGAATTAAGTCTTGAATGCTTTGCTTCTCTTCGATCTCAATCATTCTTAAGCTATGTTTCACATTTTCTAAATGACTTTCCTTTAGTATCCATCTTTAGGCACTTAGCTTTTAATTAAACTCATATTTAATCATCTTAGGTATTTCAAAGACACACACACGCGCACACACATTTATTGCATTTGTAGATCTAATGCAAGTGTTTTTAATCAAGAAGGGACTTCTTTTTCTTTCTAAAGGGACAAAAAGATATATTTGTGCAAAATTCAATATGCCAGTTTACGTTCAGGGGAACACATTTTCACACTCCACTTTTAACATTGAAACACATGCCATATCTTTTGATATACATGGTTATCTCATTTTTGCTTATTATCAACCTTAGAAAATTGCCTAAAAAGGTGTTGTGACCTGTGTTTTTATGGTGTTATCTAACGTCCTAACCATTATCTATGAGGCGACCATTGATTTTCTCATATATGAAGCACTTGTAATAAGTGTAGACACTCTCATTTATGCAATATCAAGACTCTACATATGTTAGGTGACGACAACACACTCTCATCCATGAGGTGTCAATGTTTACGAAATCAATATATTATAGAGCGAGAGGGTCTCAAGCACCTTCTGGAGTTGTTAGCATTGTTGGGGTTATTCTATAAATGACCTGTCTCTAACTAGGATGGACCTGAACATTAACTTATCTCATATGAGCTTTATACTGAATGGGTACCAGTATTGGTGTACCAATACCAGTATCCTATATACTGAGTACCAGTACTGGTGAACTAGTACCGGTATCCAAGAGTTACAGGTACTAGTTCCATATCCAAATGAATACCGATATTTATGCCAAGTATCGATACTCATAACTTACAGCTTAAAATTTAAGCTCAGATGAATGCTCGTCCAGTACTCATCATATACTAGTACTAAAGACCAGTACCGGTACACATGAAGTACTGGCATAACTCCAAAATTATCTTATCTCAACGAGTACCAATATCCATAATGAGTACCATTACTTGTTGAGTACTGATTCCTTATCTTGTAGCCAACAGGTACTGGTGCTGATGATCAGTACTGGTACTAGTGAGTTACAGGTTCTGAGTTCTGGATGACTTCTATCTTATCTATAACATGTATGTGCAAATACTTATGATAAGTACCGGTACTGATCAGTTATAGTACCCTAAGACTTGAATTCTAAAGCTTTGACTTACAGCTTACAGGTACCGGTATTCATGTTGAGTATCGGTACTTATAAGTTACAATTCCTAATCTGTAACGCTTGAATATCGGTACTCATGGAGGAGTACCGATACTAGCGACAGTTACGAAAAGATTTTTACGTTTTATGAAAGTATGAAATGACTATAAGTTACCCTAGTTTATGCAAAACCAGAGATCAACATATACGAGATGTCTAAATAAAATGGTAAACATATATAGACATGATAACAATTGAGATGGACCAACATATGAACAAACCATATGATTTTGTTTTCTCAATCATGAATTTACATGCATATATATATACCTCCTAATGAATCTTGATTGTTGAGATTAGAATTACTTGTGTTCATCTCTAAGGCAAAGATAAAGAGACTGTGGCTTGGTCTTCCAAGAGTTCCCTTTAAATTAATAGGAGAGGTCTAACCTTGACGCCAAGAAGAAGAAGGCTCTCTTCTTCCGGTTGCCCAACTCTCTCTTCTCTCACTTTTCTCGGTCACGATGGGGATTGACTTGAGAATGATTCTTGGGGCCTCTTGGGGACCATAACCCCTATATAATAGGCAATTATGCACACTAATTGCCTTGGTGATTTGCATTTTCTCCCATCAAGGAAATGCAAATCACTAATAGGTCTCTGCACATTTATACACCTTATAACTACACTAACCTTTTTGCATTTTATGCCTATACCCAAAATTAACATAAGTAGATCACTTTATGGTTGGGCATTAATATTGACAGTCCATAATCTTTATGTCAAATGATTATATCTATAAGTAAATATATATACTAATCCATATATATTGGATTATAATCAAACAAGCACTTTATGTCCCTATCCATTGTTCCCAATCCATAATTTCTGCTCCCACTTATACCCGCTCCTCCCATCAAAAAAGTCCATACTCATGTAACATATGTAGGAGCCACCTCTTAAGCATGAATTACATGGGTATTTGAGGCACTAATACTTCTGCTGCAACTCTATGAAGGTGCTAGCACCTTTTCTAGTCCCCATGTGTAACTATGTGGGGCATGTTAAAATGTGTTGATTTATGTGTTGAGTAATGTAAAATATTTGTAAATCATTATTTGAATCTTAGGTGTGGGTCCATGTATCCCATCCCTCCTATAAATTGTGTAATACATCCCTTACGTTTTTAAGTTGTCACTATGAGTGAAAAATAAAAATCTCTAGCTGCTTGCTAGTGGGCACTAGAGTCCTTGTGGAACTTGTACTCCAGTGATTTTTCTTGTGACAGGTTTTCCACGTAATATCATGTCTCTCATGTGTATGTGTTTCATTCATGATATGATACTATGGAGGAGGAGACTTGGACATCTGATCTTTGTGGCGTTGCAAAAATTGCTTCCAAACTTATTCAAAAGGGTCAACTTGTAGGATGTGAACTCTAAAGTGTGTCAGTTGGCGAAGAACCATCATGCATCCTTTCCAGAGTTGAGTTACAAGAGTAGCACATCTTTTTCCCTAGTTCAATCAAATGTATGGGAAACTACTAGTGTTAAGTCTAAATCAAGATATCGATACTTTATTAATTTTATTGAATATTGTTCTAGATACACATTTCTTTTTCTTATGAAGAGCAGCGAAGAGCTTCCTCACAATGTCTAGAGCATCTTTAACATGGTTGAAAATCAATTTCATATTAGAAAAGTGTTAAGATCAAATAATGCTTGTGAATACATGGGCTCCCTAAATGATTTCTCAATGAGAAAGGAATTCTACATGAGACATAATGTAGTTAGACACCACAATAGAGTGGCATTGCAAAAAGAAGGAGCTAGCACCTTATTGATGCTACACAAGCATTATTGATTCAGGGAAAGATAATTGCTATTGGCAAGAAGCCATTTTGATTGCAACATAATTAATCAATAGGATGCTTATTCATGTGCTCAAAGGAAAAATTCCATTTTCATGACTACTCCCAAAAAAAGAACCATTCTCCCCCCCCCCCCCCCACCCCACAAGGTGTTTGGTTACAGTTGCTATATACATGTTCTACAACCTAGGAAGTCTAAATTTGACCCATGATCAATCAAAGGAATATTCTTAGGATACTTAACCAAATACAAAGGCTACAAATGCCTTAATCCTTCTATAGGAAAGTAGTATGTGATAAGAGACGTTACTTTTATTAAGAGTAATTTCTATTTACAACCCAAACATCCTCCTCAGAGGGAGAGCAGACAAGAAGAGGACCTTAGAATTCAATTTGATATTTCTGGTTATGATGAGCATGGGGAGCAACGTGAGGAACAAGAATTTGACAATTGTAATGATACTTTGTTCTTTGATAAAAGGTATGGTAAAAGACATGATAAAACATTAAGGACTAAGGAAGCCAATCCTAATCCCATTCCTTCATCCCCCTTATCACCATCATGAAATTCTAGTACTTTAGAAAACTTGATTGTCTCTTTGACTCCTATTTTGGATGATAATGATGATGGAGATATATTAGTGGGGGATAATGTTCATAAAGATACTTCGCATGCTTCAAATGTTGAAGACATGCCTATTGCTCTCAAGAAAGGAGCTAGAGAGTGTACAAAATATCCGATAAACAAATACATGGCTTACTTTATATTGAGTCCCAATTCTAGATGCTTCTTGTCCTTGCTTCCTCTATGATTCCCAAGAATGTAGCTGAGGCACAACTTGACCCTGAGTGGGTAAAGGTCATGCAGAAGGAGATGATTGTTATATTGAAGAATCATACTTGGGATGTCGTTGATACTCTTAAGGATGCTCATATAGTGGGTGTACACCATTCATTACAAAAGTAGATGGGTAGATTGATAGATATAAAGCTCGTTTGGTGGTGAAGGGATTCAAAGAGAAATATGGAGTTGACTACTCTAAAACATTTAACCATGTGGATAAAATGAATTTTGTGTGAATTATTCTTGCTATTGTTGCTCATTATACATGGAAACTCCATCAATTGAATGTGAAAAATGCCTTGTTGAATAGTGACTTGACGGAAGCCATCTACATGAGCTTACCCTTCGGATATGAGTGGGAAGGAAATTAAAGAAGGCATTATATGGGTTGAAATAGTCTCCCATGGCATGGTTTAAACATCTTTGCCTTGCTATGAAAGATTAAGGGTATCAACAAGGAAATGGTAACCACACCATTTTTGTGAAACTGAATGCTAGCAAGACTACTTTTCTAATTTTGTATACTGATGACATGATTGGCACTGAAGATGATAAGGAAGAGATTGATAAAATTAAGAGTCATCTAGCTAGTGAGTTTGAAATCAAAGATTTGGGCAGACTAAAGTACTTTCTCAAGATAGAGATTGCAAGGTTCAAGTATAGCCTTCTCCTGTATCAAAGGGAATATGTTCTTGATTTTTTGAAAGAAACAAGGAAACTTGGGTGTAGACCCATTTCCACTCCTATTGAGGCAACTTATTGTTTGAACCTAAAGGATGGGAAGCAACTGGATGAGCTTGGGAAGAATATATAGATATCAAAAAATCATGGGAAAGTTGATTTATCTCACCTTGACTTGGCCAAATATCACTTATGCAATTAACATGATTAGTTAGTTCATGCATGCTCCAACAAATGCTCATCTCCTTACTGCCAACTATATTCTCCAGTGTCTGAAAAAGAATCCTAGAAAGGACTTTCTATTCATTAAGGAAGATACATTGGACATCAAAGCTTATACTGATATCGATTAGGCAGGCTTTGTAGATGATAGGAAGTTTACTACTAGGTATTACATATTTCTTGCTATGAACCTTGTCATATGAAGGAGCAAGAAGCAGACCATTTGTGCAAGATCTAATGCTGAAGCTAAGTACAAAGCTATGATTATGGGGGTTAGTGAAAAGTTGTGAACAAAAACCCTACCTGTTAATATTCGGATTCAACCTATTACACCCATGAGGCTTGTAAAGATCTGTTCCGTTTTGAGCTTTTTAAGACATCTGAATTGTTAGACATCTGGCCAGACATTTGGACCCCTTCCCAGGCATCTGGAAATTGAGAAACCTGTACACGCATTTGCTTTCTGTGCGCAAGCAGCACGCAGTCCGTCTCTCTCTCCTCTCTTCTTTTTGTTTCCCCAACGAAACCCTAAACCCCTCGCCTATATAAGAAGCCCCTTTCCTCTCCTCTCCACTCCACCACCACCTTCCTTCCCACTCCACTACCGTGAGTGAGGCGAGCGAGAGAGGAGTGAGAGCGAGAAGGAGGAGAGGGAGTGAAGAAAAGGAGAAGGTCGAGCTCTCGAGCTTCGTGGGAGCTCGTCGGAGGGTTGCATGACCACCGGGTTGCGTACGGGGGCGTCGTCCCCGACATCTTGCAGCTGTCGGAGCTGCAGCAGAACAGGAGGAGCCGCGGCGAAGCGCGGTCTGATACTGGAGTTTTTCCAGCATCAGACGTCTGGAGTGCCTTCCGGACGACGGGCTGGACATCTAGCGACAACATCAGATGTCTGAAAGCGGGTATTCGCACAGGTACGTCTTCCTCGTGGCTACGGCCATGCAGGTCTCTCAGCAGGGGCAATTTGCTTGTCCAAAAAGAGATGTTCTACTCTGTCATGCACAGGAGCAGCTTTGGGAAGGCGCGCAACATGCCCTCCCACGCTTTTCGGACGTCTGGATAGCTTACCAAATGACCGGAGGCATTCCCAGACGACCGGAGGACAGGTCGGACATCTGGAACTGAGTCCAGACGGTCGCGGAGGAGTCCTGGACGTCTGAGGTCATCACAGGAACCTGAGGTGAGTCTCTGATGACTTTTAAGACGCCTAGAGTTGGTTCTAGACGTCTGATTTGGGTCTGCAGGCATGTTTTTGACCCGTTTAGGATCTAACCGAGATCCGTTTTACGTAAACGAAATATCTGTGATTTCCTTGTGAGTTCCTCTACATGTTAGAAACATTTATATACTGTTTTGAATGTTCCGTTGTGGTGTGTTCCTTGGTATAGGTCTTCAATCTATTGCATGTCTGGGACTTGCAAAGGCATGTGGGCCTGTAGTTCGAGCCCCCAGTACTCCCAGATTGTCTGGTAGAGTGGTTTCCCCCCGTTCTATTTATAAAACATGAATGCATCTATGATAATTAGATAACTGGAAACCTAGGTTGTGGCATGAATCCTATGACGAGAAATAATTGCACTGTTTGTGTGCGTGATTGATATTGTAATTATAAATGAATAAGCTGAATTGTTAGCAACTGCCTGTTAATGAATACGAGCTGTCTGTTAGAATACGAGCTGCCTAAGTTAATTAAACTGCTACCTGTGATATAGCTTGTTGCATGTGTTTAATTGTGGAAATACGAGCTGCATGTGTATAATACGAGAACGAAAATGTGAATGATGAAACTTGTTATAGAATAATATGGTGAATATGAGCATGAACCCTACGGGGAGTTAGGAGTAGAGCTCCTGTGGATGAATGGAAAGGCTTGGAAATGTGGACGAGAAGTGTGCTGGCCCTTGAGGACATGGTACAAAAGAGAGCGACTGTCCCCTTTTTAGTGTAGAGCGGAGCTAGCCGCCCTTGGGTTGGGACCCGGGGTTAGGATTAGTCACTCTACACCGACTTCTGTTGGCCCTCGAGTACACGGTACCGGGGAGGGCTACTAGTGTAGGGAGGGAGCTAACCACCCCACGGGGCCCGGGGTTTAGCTAGCTACCCTACACTGACTTGTTAGGCCCTCTAGGCAAACGGTGGTAGGCAGACGAGGGTGCGCAGACTGTGGAGGAGCAAGACCCTTGTTTGGTTCTGAGGGGCTAAACCCTATTTCTGAGAGGGCTAGGCCCTATACTGTTCCGTGCTATACTTTGGGCGTACCCGTTAGTGGAAATGACTGACCACATGCCAGTGCAGGGTAGATACCCGAACGCTTATTGCGAGTGTCGTAGTCACCGCTACGTTTGTCAGTGACCTCGAGGTGGTTGACTGAGTGTAGACTACCACGGGGGACTCTCCCAGCCAGGAGAGCACCACGTGCACCTTCTACTCTTCGGAAAAGACTGCAATCAACATCATTTCCACGATGAACATACGAGATCAAGAAATAAATCTGAAAGTAAACCAATGGGGTGAAAATGAATTACTTGTAAAATAAAACAATTGGAAAAGATAAATTTACCTGTTAGCTTTTACTGCTTTAGATAGTCTGATTACCACTCTACCCAGCATTCGCTGACTCTATTTTCTCATAACCCTTTACAGGTCTAGGAGTTGAGCAGCCCGAGTTATCGACTGCAGAGGGTGATGGGCCTAGTCGAGCCCAGCAGTAGTTTTCTTACTGTTGTTGTACTCTCTTTCTGATAGTGAGTTTCTGTTATGACCTCGGCATCAAACGTCGTTTAAGACGTCTAGGAATTGGTCCAGACGTCTGGAAGCCTTCCCAGACGTCTGGAATTTAATTTTTTCGACGTACGGGTTGGCGTTTGCGCGCATGCGCACGCAAACTGAACCACCGCCCTCCTTTCTTCCCTTTCCTTCCTCCCTGCAGACGCAGCCATCTTTTTCTCTCTCTCCCCACGGCAGCCTTCAAATACCCCCCTCTCCTCTCCCTCACCCTCACTCCACCTTTTTCTTCTTCTTCCTGTTAGCGAGAGAGTGAGCGGGCGTGGGCAACAGCAGCTGTTTCGCGTGTATGGCCATGCAGCTGTTCCGCCGAAGGGTTCTGCTTTGTTCCGTGTTGAGGACGGTCGCATATGTGTGTAGGTCTCATTCGGGAAGGCGTAGGGGCACGCCATCCCACACAAATTGGACGTCTGGGCACACAACCAAAAGACGAAGAGGGTCTCCAGACGTCCGGAGTGACAGTCGAATGTCTGGAAACTAAGTCCAGATAGTTCCGCGGGATTCTGGACATCTGAAGGATCACGCAGATCAAGGTATGACCTGAACCATCGTTTAAGATGTTTGGAAGATGTTCCAGACGTCTGATTTTGGGCAGACTTGTCGTTTTTGACACGTTTAGGGTCCATTCGAAGTCTGTTTTCCGCGTTTCAAGTTCGTTCTTCTTAGATTTAGTTCCTCTACCTATTTACAGTGATTGTATCCTATTCTGAGTAGCTCCTTGTAATTGATCCTTGTGTTAGGACCCTGTTCCGTTGCGGCTCTAAGAGTTGTGGAGGCGCGCGGGCTTGCTGATCACACCCCCAGTACTCCCGATTTTGCGGGTAGAGTGGCCCCTTTAATTATTTATCAAAAATTATGCACTTGTGAAATAATTAATAAATTATAGGGTGTAACGACCCGGTTCTCGAGCCCCTACGAGACACGAGAACTGGACCGACTCAACTAATCCCAAGACCTAGTCGTCCAACGAGGAAGTAACCAAAAGAGCAGTAAAATAAACCACATTCAACATGAATATAACTAACAGTAAGAAAATACAGCAGCAAGGAAAGAAACTACTACAGTATATACCACCACAACAGTAGAACAACATTCATAACTAAATATGAACTGCAAGTAAAGAAAAGTACAGCGGAAACAAGAACTACTCACTATAACGGAACAAAAAGAGGTACAAGAAACAGTGGTAACTCTACTGGACCCTACTCGGCCCAGCATCCTCTGCAGCCGCTAACCCTGGCTGGTCAACACCTGGTCCTGAAAGGTAACGAGTGTAACACGTCAGCAAAACGCTGAGTAGAGTGGCAACTAAAACTAAAAAAATAGTAGAGTGTACAGTAGCTGTTAAGTTCTGTTACTTTCTTTATTTAAGTCTTTCAATTATCTCACGATTTATCTATTTCTCAGATCTTTCACTTGATCTCGAATGTTCCTCGTGGGAACGATCTTGATTGCAGTCTTTTCCGAACAGTAGAAGTAGCACGTGGTGCTCTCCTGGCCGGGAGAGTCCCCCGTGGTGATCCTACTCTCAGTCAACCACCCCAGGGTCACTGACAGACGTAACGGTGACTACGGCACGCGCGGTAAACGCACAGGTAGCTAACCCGCACTGGCACGCGGTCAGTTGTTTCCGTTAACGGGTGCGGCCAAAGCACAGCATGGAACCAGTACAGGGCAGAGCCCTCTCAGTAACAGGGGTCCAACCCCTCCACAGTAACCAAACAGGGGTCTTGCCCCTCCACAGTCCGCGCACCCTCGCCTGACTACCCTGGTTTGCCCCAGCGGGCCTAACAAGTCGGTATGGGAGGCTAGCAGAACCCCGGGGCCCGTGGGGTAGCTAGTACCTCCCTACACTAGTAGCTCTCCTCGGTACTACGTACGCGAGGGCCAGCAAGTCGGTACAGAGTGGCCAGTCCTAACCCCGGGTCCCTGGGGCGGCTGGCTCCGCTCTCCACTAAACAGGGGGACAGTCGCTCTCCTTGGTACTCCGTACCCAAGGGCCAACTCACTTCCCCAATACTATTCCATTCACTTTCCAGGAGTTCTACTCCTACTTCCCCGTAGGGTTCCAGCTCAGAACGTCTAAGTTTCACCTTCCAGTTTCACGTTATCACAATCCATGTTCTCAAACACGTTTATTTATTCAACAGGCAGCTGTTAATTCGATTACAGGCAGCTATTTGTTCCTTTCCATTTTTCCAATACTGCAGTATTCATCTGTTCCACTAGTTTTCCCGTCCTAGGATTCATGCCGTATCCTAGGATCTATCATACAATCTAGTTTTTCAGCCCTAGGATTCATGCAACACCTAGGATCTATCATTCAATCTGTTTTTCATTCCTAGGATTCATGCAATGTCCTAGGTTCTATTTATGATTCTACAATTTAACAGGTTATACTTAAAAGCCACTCTACCAGGTACGACGGGAGTAATGGGGGCGTGATCAGGAATCCCGCGTGCCTCCGCGACCCCCAAGACTGCAACGGAACGAGGTCCTATCACAAGGATCAAACACAAGGAGTGTCTCAAAACAGTGTATAGCTACTGTAGACGGGTAGAGGATTTAATTCTGGAAAGAACGCAACTCAAAACACCGAAAACGGAACCCGAATGGGCCCTCAACGGGTCGAAAACGACGACACTGTGCAAAATCAGACGTCTGGAACTTCTTCCAGATGTCTTAAAAAGTGGATCAGAGAATTACCTCGTTCTGCGTGGTTTCTCAGACGTCCAGAAGCCTGCGGGGACGTCTGGCCTAGTTCCCAGTCGTCCGATGGTCACCCCGGACGTCTGGAGGTCACTCCCGCCGTCTGGTACTACAGCCAGACGTCTGATTCGCGTTGGATGGCGAATCACCGAGCCTGCGCACACCCATCTCCCTCCCTCAGTACGGTCAGTCGACAAGAAGGAAGAAGAAGACGGAAAACTCACCTTTCAGACGTCTGGACAGTCTTCCAGACGTCGACCACGCCGTCTGGCTATCAGCACAGACGTCTGATTCTGGAAATTTTTCCAGAACCAGGACGCGACTCGCCCTCTGCTCGCGACGCCGCCCGCATCGCACCTCGTGCGCCTGCTGCTCGAGCCGCAGCAGGCCTCCCGCGTCGTTCCGCGCCCACTGCGCTCCCCGCCGGCCGGCCCTGGCAGCCTCGGCGAGCTCGCCCTCACGGCTGAGCGCCGCTCTCGCACGCAGCACCCCCTCCGCGCTCACTGCGGCCGTTCCCGCCGCAGCAACCCCGCGCCCGCTCTCGCGCACTGGAAGGAGAAGAGGAAAGGGGTCGAGGCGACGGGAGAGAGCGCGTGGCCTTTTAAGGCGACGCGAGGAGGAGAGAGAGAGACTACAGCGGCGAGAATCTGCAGCCGCAGGAGCGAATATGCGGTCTGCGCGCTCAGGCGCGCAGACGACCCACGCGTGTCGAAAATAACCAATTTCCAGACGTTTGGAAACGATCCCAGACGTCTGGTAAGACGTCTGGGGCATGCATTCGTTACAATATAACAAACTCAAAGGAAGTTTCGTCCCTGAAACTTGCGTCAACTAGGGTGCGGGAAAAGACGTCAAAATAACTATAACAAACTCAAAGAGGACCGAAGCCGGTCCGAAAGACGTACCCGCGAAAAGCTCCGGGTACCGCTCCCGCATTGCTGCCTCAGGCTCCCAGGTAGCCTCCTCGTACCGCTGGCTCCTCCACAAAACCTTTACCAGGGGTACTTGCTTTCGTCTCAAACTGTGGACAGCTCGGTCTAGAATCTGCACTAGCCGCTCGGGGTAGGTCAGGTCGTCGCCCACCTCGACGCTCTCGTGACTCAGTACGTGACTGGGATCGGCTACGTACTTCCTGAGGTTGGACACGTGGAACACGCTGTGCACACCAGAAAACTGCGGGGGGAGGGCAAGCCGGTAAGCAACGGGTCCAACCCGCTCCAGGACCTCAAAGGGCCCCACAAACCTCGGCGCGAGCTTCCCTCTCACCCCAAACCGCTGTAAGCCCTTCATGGGCGAGACACGAAGGAAGACGTGGTCCCCAACCTCAAACTGCACCTCTCTGCGTCTTCGATCCACGTAGCTCTTCTGTCTGCTCCTGACAGTGCAGAGTCGTCTGTGGATCTGCTCAACTACCTCCTGACTCTGCCGGATCAACTTGGGGCCAACCTCCCACTTGGTCCCCACCTCAACCCAACTCAAGGGTGCCGTACACCTTCGTCCGTACAGAGCCTCGTAGGGAGCCATGCCGATCCTCGAGTGATAACTGTTGTTGTATGCAAACTCCGCCAGGGGCAGGTGCTTCTCCCAAGAGCCCCTCCAGTCCAGTACACAGGCACACAAAAGGTCCTCAAGTGTCTGTATCGTGCGCTCAAACTGTCCATCCGTCTGGGGGTGGTAAGCTGTACTAAACCTCAATCGCGTCCCCAAGGCCTGCAGAAACTCAGCTCAAAACTGGGACGTAAGGCTGGTATCCCGGTCGGATACGATTTCCCGCGGAACTCCGTGTAGTCGTACCACATCACGGATATACCTCTCTGCCAACTGTGCTGGTCCCAAAGTGACTCGGATCGGCAAGAATCGCGCCGTCTTCGTCAGTCTATCCACTATTACCCAGACTGCGTCGTGTCCCCGCTGGGTAACAGATAAGCCCACCACCAAGTCCATGGTAATGCTCTCCCACTTCCACTCTGGCACCGGAAGCGGCTGAAGCGGCCCTGCAAGCCTCTGATGCTCAGCTTTCACCTGCTGGCACACTAAGCACTACTGCACGAACTCACCCACATCTCGCTTCATCCCTCTCCACCAAAACTCGCATCTCAAGTCGTGGTACATTTTCGTGTTTCCGGGATGTATGGTGAATCAGGAACCGTGTGCCTCAGTCAGGAGCTCTCTCAACAGCTCCTCGTCTCTGGGAACGCACAACCGTCCCCTCAAGTGCAGCACCTGGTCTATAAAAGAGAAGTCCCCCGGGTCTCCCGACAGTACTCTGTCGCGCAAGGATTGCAAGTACGGATCGGCCATCTGGCCTGGTCTGCCGTGTCACCGTCACTGCCCCACAGTACCCTCGTAACTCTAGAGGTCGCCAACTGCCCACCTCCTCCAAAAGACTCCAACTCTGTAACTGTAGACTGGCCAAGTGTGCGGGCGCCTTACGGCTCAAGGCGTCAGCCACCACATTGGCCTTTCCTGGGTGGTAGGAGATGCTACAGTTGTAGTCCTTCAGGAGCTCCAACCAACGTCTCTGTCTCATGTTGAGCTCCTTCTGATCAAAAAGGTATCTGAGGCTCTTATGATCTGTGAAAATCTCGAAGGTCTCACCGTACAAGTAGTGCCTCCAGGTCTTCAGCGCGAAGACAACAGCTACCAACTCTAAGTCGTGGGTAGGGTAGGTATGCTCATGGGGCTTCAATTGCCGCGAAGCGTAAGCGACAACGTGACCCCTCTGCATGAGCACACCTCCTAACCCCTGCAAGGAGGCGTCTGTGTACACAACGAACCCGCCACTACTGTCAGGGATGGTGAGCACGGGAGCCGAGGTCAACCTCTCCTTCAGCTCCAGAAAACACGCCTCACAGGCGTCTGTCCAAGAGAAAGGCACGTCCTTCCGGGTCAACTGTGTCATAGGACGCGCAATCTGTGAAAATCCTCTGATGAATCGTCTATAGTAGCCTGCCAGTCCCAGGAAACTGCGAATCTCAGTAATTGAACGCGGTCTCTCCCACCTGAGCACTGCCCCGACCTTGGCTGGGTCCACCGCCAAGCCGTCTCCAGAGATCACACGACCTAGGAAGGTCACCTCCCTCAACCAGAACTCGCACTTGCTGTATTTGGCGTACAGCCGGCGTCGTCTCAGAGTGTCCAGAACCATCCGCAAGTGCTGTCCGTGCTGCGTCCGATCTCTAGAATAGATGAGTACATCATCTATGAAAACCACCATGAATTGGTCCAAGTACGGTCTAAACACCCGGTTCATCAGGTCCATGAAAGCAGCGGGGGCATTGGTCAGCCCAAACGGTATGACCAAAAACTCGTAGTGTCCGTACCGGGTGCGGAAAGCTGTCTTGGAGACGTCGGTCTCCCTGATCCTCAACTGGTGGTATCCAGACCTCAAGTCGATCTTGGAAAACACCGTGGCACCCCGCAACTGGTCAAACAAGTCATCGATCCTCGGCAGCGGATATCTGTTCTTGATGGTGACCCTATTCAGCTGTCGGTAGTCCACACAAAGGCGTAAGGTCCCATCCTTCTTCTTCATAAACAGTACCGGGGCTCCCCAGGGAGACGCACTGGGCCTCACGAAACCCTTCTCCAAAAGGTCCTGCAACTGAGACTTGAGCTCTCGCAGCTCAAGCGGTGCCATCCTGTATGGCGCGGTGGAGATGGGGCTGGTCCCTGGTACTAGTGAGATCTCAAACTCGATCTCACGCTCGGGCGGTAGTCCTGGTAACTCGTCTAGAAACACGTCAGGGTACTCTCTGACCACCGGGATGCTCTGGAAGTCTGCCACAGGGCTGGGCTCTGCCACCACACAAGCTAGGAAGCCCTCACACCCCTGGCTCAAAAGTCTCGCCGCCCGAAGTGCCGAAATGCACCTGAAACCTCCGTCCACTGGCTGTCCGTGAAACTTGAAAGAAGGCAACTCCGGAATGGAGAAGACGATCTTCCTCTCAAAACATTCCACCAAGGCGTGGTAAGCGGACAGCCAATCCATCCCCAGAATCACTCCAAAGTCCTCCATCTGTATCATAATCAGGTCAGCTGGCAGGCTATGTCCCCCGACGCTGACCTCGCAATCAGTTACACCTCCTCAGCTACAAACAGCTAACCACTCGGACCTCTGATTACGAAAGGACTCTCTAACAGTGTATAATCCCGATCCAAACTAACTGCGAAACTGGCTGCGACAAACGAGTGCGTAGTACCGGAATCGAAAAGCGTGTAAACGAGTCTGTCGGAAACTGAAACCATACCTGCTGCCACCGATCCCGAAGCTCTGGCGTCCCTGTGTGTCAAGGCGTTGATACGCCCTTCAGCTCTAGGTGCGGACGAAGCAGCCACACTCTGTGTCGGATGGGTAGGTGCTGGCCGGTACCCTCCTCGCGACTACTGTCCTCCTCCTCGCGCCTGGGAACCGCGGCCTCCTGCGCATCCTCCAGTGCTCTGCGCAGGAAGTATCTGCTGACCTCCTACCCTAGACGGGCAGTCCCTCCTGATGTGGCCCGGCTGGCCACACTGGTAACAGAGGGGAACCCGGCTCCTGCCCTCAGTGGGTCCCTACTGTCGGCTGGGCGGGGGTCCGGTGCTGGCGACTGGCCCCTGTCGAGGGCCCCCAAAGGCCACTGATGGCCCTGTAAAACGTGACGGCTCTCCTGCGGACGCCACGTGTCTCCTCTCTCGCCGGTCCTGTGAAAAGTCTGGCTGGAAGGGCCTCTTCCGCCCACCGTCGGTGTCTTGCACGGACGGGTTGGTCTCCTCGTAAGTCATAGTTGCCTCTACCACCCTCGAAAACGTAGGCAACTTCAGGGGTTTGACATACCCCCGGATCGCAGGCCTGAGCCCCTCGGTGAACCTCCAAAGGCGCTCCTCCTCAGTGGCTACCGCTGTCGCTGCAAAGCGGGACAGCTCCAAGAAACACGTGCGGTACGCGCTCACAGTCATCGTCCCTTGGCGGAGAGTGTGGAACTCCCGCCTCCTCTGGTCCTGCCACGTCTGGGGAAAGTACTGCTCGCAGAAGAGGGTGACGAACTGGTCCCACGTCGGCTCGTCCCTCTCCTGTCCCCGGACCGCCCTCCACCACCTGTGTGCCGCACTCTCCAGCTGGTACGTGGCAAAGGCCACGCGGCACTCCATCGGGGGGCGAAGGGTGTCGAAGATCTTCTCCAACTGCTCAAGCCAGTCCTCTGCCTCGGTCGGGTCCTCATCCCCCTTGAAGGAGGGGGGCCTCAGCTTCCAGAACTGCCCGAAAAGCTCGAAGTGGAGTTGTAGGGGAGGTGCTGGTGCACCTCCAGGCAAAGGTGCCTCGTGCACGGAAGTATCGGAGGAAGGTAGGGGCTGCGGCGGCCCATCCCCTCCCCCGTGTCCAGCGCCGCGTCCGTCGAGTGGTCCCACAGAGGACTCCCCCTCCGCAACCCCAGGGTGAGGTGCTCGGGGCGGTGGGTGGAGCTCCTCTCGTACAATGTCTCGTATCAGCCGGCTGAGGTCCTGGGCCTGGACGCTCGGGAGTAGTGGTTGGTCCACTGGGGTGTCGGCAACGGCACGCCCACCTCGCCAACCTCGTCCTCGACCGCGCCAGCGGCCCGCCTCACTGGTCCCACGACGAGGCATCTCCTGCAAGGAGACGCGAAACAAAACGAAACACGTCACTACGGAACGATACCGAACGGAAACGTCTAAGAACTCATGTCAAGAGATATGTTGTGGTGGCTACTCTAGTTATAGACATATGAATTGGTTATTTTCCAGTCAGTTGATTCACTTCTCGGAACGACCTTGCTCTGATACCATCTTGTAAGGACCTGGTTCCCGAGCCCCTACGAGACACGAGAACCGGACCGACTCAACTAATCCCAAGACCTAGTCATCCAACTAGGAAGTAACCAAAAGAGCAGTAAAATAAACCACATTCAACATGAATATAACTAACAGTAAGGAAATACAGCAGCAAGGAAAGAAACTACTACAGTATATACCACCACAACAGTAGAACAACATTCATAACTAAATATGAACTGCAGGTAAAGAAAAGTACAGTGGAAACAAGAACTACTCACTATAACGGAACAAAAAGAGGTACAAGAAACAGTGGTAACTCTACTGGACCCTACTCGGCCCAGCGTCCTCTGCAACCGCTAACCCTGGCTGGTTAACACCTGGTCCTAAAATGTAACGAGTGTAACACGTCAGCAAAACGCTGAGTAGGATGGCAACTAAAACTAAAGAAACAGTAGAGTGTACAGTAGCTGTTAAGTTCTGTTACTTTCTTTATTTAAGTCTTTCAATTATCTCACGATTTATCTATTTCTCAGATCTTTCACTTGATCTCGAATGTTCCTCATGGGACCGATCTTGATTGCAGTCTTTTCCGAACAGTAGAAGTAGCACGTGATGCTCTCCTGGCCGGGAGAGTCCCCTGTGGTGATCCTACTCTCAGTCAACCACCCCAAGGTCACTGACAGACGTAACGGTGACTACGGCACGCGCGGTAAACGCACGGGTAGCTAACCCGCACTGGCACGCGGTCAGTCGTTTCCGTTAACGGGTGCGCCCAAAACACAGCACGGAACCAGTACAGGGCAGAGGCCTCTCAGTAACAGGGGTCCAACCCCTCCACAATAACCAAACAGGGGCCTTGCCCCTCCACAGTCCGCGCACCCTCGCCTGACTACCATGGTTTGCCCCAGCGGGCCTAACAAGTCGGTGTGGGAGGCTAGCAGAACCCCGGGGCCCGTGGGGTAGCTATTACCTCCCTACACTAGTAGCTCTCCTCGGTACTACGTACGCGAGGGCCAGCAAGTCGGTACAGAGTGGCCAGTAACCCCGGGTCCCTGGGGCGGCTGGCTCCGCTCTGCACTAAATAGGAGGACAGTCGCTCTACTTGGTACTCCGTACTCAAGGGCCAGCTCACTTCCCCAATACTATTCTATTCACTTTCCAGGAGTTCTACTCCTACTTCCCCGTAGGGTTCCAGCTCAGAACGTTTAAGTTTCACCTTCCAGTTTCACGTTATCACAATCCATGTTCTCAAACACGTTTATTTATTCAACAGGCAGCTGTTAATTCGATTACAGGCAGCTATTTGTTCCTTTCCATTTTTCCAATACTACAGTATTCATCTGTTCCACTAGTTTTCCCGTCCTAGGATTCATGCCGTATCCTAGGATCTATCATACAATCTAGTTTTTCAGCCCTAGGATTCATGCAACACCTAGGATCTATCATTCAATCTGTTTTTCATTCCTAGGATTCATGCAATGTCTTAGGTTCTATTTATGATTCCACAATTTAATAGGTTATACTTAAAAGCCACTCTACCAGGTACGACGGGAGTAATGGGGGCGTGATCAGGAATCCCGCGTGCCTCCGCGACCCCCAAGACTGCAACGGAACGAGGTCCTATCACAAGGATCAAACACAAGGAGTGTCTCAAAACAGTGTATAACTACTGTAGACGGGTAGAGGATTTAATTCCGGAAAGAACGCAACTCGAAACGCGGAAAACGGAACTCGAACGGGCCCTCAACGGGTCGAAAACGACGACACTGTGCAAAATCAAACGTCTGGAACTTCTTCCAGACGTCTTAAAAAGTGGATCAGAGAATTACCTTGTTCTGCGTGGTTTCTCAGACGTCCAGAAGCCTGCGGGGACGTCTGGCCTAGTTCCCAGTCGTCCGATGGTCACCCCGGACGTCTGGAGGTCACTCCCGCCGTCTGGTACTACAGCCAGACGTCTGATTCGCGTTGGATGGCGAATCACCGAGCCTGCGCACACCCATCTCCCTCCCTCAGTACGGTCAGTCGACAAGAAGGAAGAAGAAGACGGAAAACTCACCTTTCAGACGTCTGGACAGTCTTCCAGACGTCGACCTCGCCGTCTGGCTATCAGCACAGACGTCTGATTCTGGAAATTTTTCCAGAACCAGGGCGCGACTCACCGTCCGCTTGCGACGCCGCCCGTGTCGCACCTCGTGCGCCTGTTGCTTGAGCCGCAGCAGGCCTCCCGCGTCGTCCCGCTCCCGCTGCGCTCCCCGCCGGCCAGCCCTGGCAGCCCCGGCGAGCTCGCCCTCACGGCTGAGCGCCGCTCTCGCACGCAGCACCCCCTCCGCGCTTACTGCGGCCGTCGCCGCCGCAACAACCCCGCGCTCGCTCTCGGGTTCGCTCTCGCGCACTGGAAGGAGAAGAGGAAAGGGGTGGAGGTGACGGGAGAGAGCGCGTGGCCTTTTAAGGCCGCGCGAGGAGGAGAGAGAGAGACTGCAGCGGCGAGAATCTGCAGCCGCAGGAGCGAATATGCGGTCTGCACGCTCAGGCGCGTAGACGACCCGCTCGTGTCGAAAATAACTGATTTCCAGACGTCTGGAAACGATCCCAGACGTCTGGAAACGATCCCAGACGTCTGGTAAGACGTCTGGAAACGATCCCAGATGTCTGGTAAGACGTCTGGAAGTGACCCCAGACGTCTGGGCCACCTCCCAGACGTCTTAAAAGACGTCTGGGGCGTGCGTTCGTTACATAGGGTATTGCATGAATCCTAGGACTGAAAAATTAGATTGAATGATAGATCCTAGGGTATTGCATGAATCCTAGGATATGGCATGAATCCTAGGACTGGAAAACTAGATTAAATATATATATTACAATCTTGGAAAAGTAGAAAGGAAAACGATAACTGCCTGTAATTGGTTAACAGTTGCTTGTTTATGAATGGATAATTACTGTTGAGAACATGGGCTATATGAATATAAAACTGAAATGATAAAACCTAAATTGGCTGAGTTAAAGAAAAATGAGCATGAACCCTACGGGGAATTAGGAGTAGAGCTCCTGAGAGTTGAATGGAATGGAGTTGGGGAAGTGAGCTGGCCCTTGAGTACGGAGTACCAAGGAGAGCGACTGTCCCCCTGTTTAGTGCAGAGCGGAACTAGACGCCCCAAGGACCTGAGGTTAGGTCTGGCCACTTTGTACCAACTTTTGGCCCTTGTGTACACAATACCAAGGAGAGCTACTAGTGTAGGGAGAGCACTAACCACCCCACGGGCCCTGGGGTTCTGCTAGCCCTCCTACACAAACTTGTTAGGCCCACTGGGCAAACCAGGGTAGTCAGGCGAGGGTGCGCGAACTGTGGAGGGTTAAGACCCCTGTTTGGTTACTGTGGAGGGGCTGGACCCCTGTTATTGAGAGGGCTCGGCCCTATACTGGTTCCGTGCTGTGCTTTGGGGCGCACCCGTTAACGGAAATGACTGACTGCGTGCCAGTGAGGGGTAACTACCTGTGCGTTTATCGTGCGTGCCGTAGTCACCGTTATGTCTGTCAGCGACCTTGGGGTGGTTGACTGAGGGTAGGACCACCACGGGGGACTCTCCCGGCCAGGAGAGCACCACGTGCTACTTCTACTTTTCGGAAAAGACTGCAATCAAGATCATTCCCACGAGGAACATTCAAGATCAAGAGAAAGATCTGAGGAATAATTCATTAATGAGTAAATGGAAAAATAAAGAAAGAGATTAAAAATATAACAGCTACTGTCCACCTTACTGTTTTTCTTAGCTTTTGGTTGCCACTCTACTCAGCGTTTCGCTGACGTGTCACCTTTGTCACCCTTTCAGGACCAGGTATTGAGTAGCTAGAGCCAGCGGCTGCAGAGGGAGCTGGGCCTAGTAGAGCCCAATAGTCTTACTCGTGTAGTACCTACTGTACCATTTCTTTTGTGTAGTGAGTATTTTCTGTTACCACTGTACTCTTTTAATGTAAGCATCATGTTTATGTACCTGTTTATTTCTTTACTGTTGTGGTGGTGTATACTGTAGTAATTCTTTTCTTTACTACTATATTTTGTTACTGCTAGTTATATACATGGTGAATGTGGTTTATTTTACTGCTCTTTCGGTTACTTTCTCGTTGGACGACTGGGTCTTGGGATCAGTCGAGTCGGTCTGATTCTCGTGTCTCGTAGGGATTCGGGAATCAGGTCGTAACAGTTTCAGACCTTGTTTAATGTTCCTGTTACTGTACTTTTGTTCTACTTTCCTGTTATGTGGTGGTATGTACTGATTAGCAGCTTTTATTTCCTTTACTGCTTGTACACTTTTACTGTTAGTTACATTGCATAGTGAATGTGGTTTATTTTCCTACTTTTCGATTATTTCTTGTTGGATGACTAGGTCTTGAGATTAGTTGAGTCGAGCTGGACTCGGGTCCTGTAGGGATTCGGGAACCGGGTCGTAACAAGGCTCTACTGTGATAACAAGGCCGTTGATAATGTTGCCAACAATCCAATCTTGCATGACATACCAAGCATGTTGAACTTGAAAGACACTTTCTTTGCGTGAGGATTGATTCTGAAGATCTCTGTCTCCCTTATTTGAGGTCAGAAGATCAAGTAGCCAATGTCTTCACGAAAGGACTTGTCCCGATGCAACATGAGAATAATGTGGGCAAGTTAAGCAAGTTTGACCTCTACGCTCAACTTGAGGGAGAGTGTTGAGTGATGTAAAATACTTGTAAATGAGTTTATAGATCTTGGATGTGGATTTATGTATCCTATCCTCTTATAAATTATGTAACGCATTCCTCTACCTCTTTAAGTTGTCATTGTAAGTGAAAAACAAAATTCTCTAGTTGCTAGTGGGCACTAGAGTCCTTGTAGAGCTTGTGCTCCCATGGTTTTTCCGATGATAGGTTTTCCATGTAATATCGTGTAAGTGTTTCGTTCGACCTTATGCATCTAAAATGGCATAGCTTTACCACACTCTTATTTTCTAGGATTCAAATTATTTTCTTATAAGCTTATGGAACATGATAGGTCTTAAGTAAGTTCTTTCCTTACTTATATATGTAACTCATATAGGGGCAAGGCAAACCTTGACACGTACCCCCTCATACTGGCTCAGAAAAAAAATGCATGTGAGTATATTCTGTAAAAAAGCTCTCTTGTATAAGCGAGAAGACGCTGTAAATATCCCACTATTTTAGGCTAGAGTTGAGAGGTGCATGGTTAGATTCATCGAGCAATATATTTCTTCTTTAGATTGATAATTATTAGGGTTTCTTAAATAAATCCTTGCCTCTTTAGGGTTACTTAAATAAATCATTGTCTCTCTTAAATCAAGTGCGACCCGAGGTTTGGCCATCTCTGGAGAGCATCCCTTTTCTATAGATGATTCAAGGAAATTATTGGTAAGCTTGGAGTCGATGATAGTAAAGGTGATCTACGGTTGGGAAATATTAATGAGGAAAGCATCAAAAAAATATAGGTATGATAATCTCTACATCTTGGTTAAGGTCATATATGTTATCCTCAACTTTTGTTCACGTGATGCATCTTATAAGTTGATCAATCCAATCTAAATGTCTTGTTTTTGCCCTAGCTTATTTGCAAGAAATTCTTATATGTTTTTCTAAATTTCCCATGCAAAGAGAAACAAGTCGATGATAGAAGGAACATTTTTTGTCATCTTCAATCTTCCCTCTCCATAAATTTCTCCTTATTTTTTGAAATCCAACAAAATAATAATAAATAGATAATAATAGGCAATGATAAAAGTTCATAAATTATCCTAATAAATTCACAGAGGGTAAGGAGTTAATGGGAACGAGGGAATTGCCTGCGTGAGTGAAAGTTCCCATTTTCCCATTTATAATATTTGAGATTTCCTAAGGTGTTTCTCTTACCCCTCTCAGAGGATGTTTTATTGATTTTATCAACGGTTTAATGTTTTTCTCGTCTTTGTTGTATATCTTTCATTTTAGAAATCTGAATTTATTGTTTCTCCCATGACTTTTTTTTTTAAACTTTTTCAAAAGTAAGTCCCCCTTTCAATAATAATTCAAAGAAGTGCATCGTTCCGGTGCCTCTCTTATTTTTGAATTTGTTATTTGGCCATACTCTCCTCTTGTTCCTTTCCTCTTGTTCCTTTCAGTCTCATTTTGTTTAGGGTTTAATTGCCATTTGACACAGCCTAGAGGATACATTAATGTTTGAGAGCACATCACAATAAATCTCATCTCTTTCCTTTGCAAGATGGAGTGGATGCACACTTCATGCATAACCTTGAAGGCAACTTTTCATTCAATTCACCAAATCTTCTTAGGCGTATTTTCATTTGGAGATAATTTTGAGGAAACCCCTTAACCATTTGTTCATGTTTCTCCTGATCCTCTATCATCTACGCCTGTTGGCCCTTAGGAGGCCCCCGATCGTTGTAGATGGTAGCAATAGCAAAGTGGAGTTGGGAGTTTATTCATATAGGGAATAGATTATTTTTTTGTTTAAACTGAGTAACGAATGAAATCTTGTGTTAAGAAAAAAAAATAACTATAGGGAGCATCCACCGTCTAAATGGTTTTGGGTTGATGGACCAAATCAAGCCTAGAACGGTGACTGAAGGGGTTCTTGGCATCTACCCCTTTTCATTTTTGCATGCAACAATTATCATTCCCAAGTGTAGACATGCTTTCCAACAAAGCAACTTTTCCCCGAGCCCTAATTAAATCCATTAATTCACCCATAGAATAACCACCTACCAAACCGCAGGTTGATGGGTCCAAGAAAGCCTATGACCATCTATATAGTTTAGATTAAGGGGTTCCTTGCAATTACACCTTTTATTTTTTCCATACAACAGTGATGATATCATTTATACCAAATGCAGACATACTCTCCAAATATGCCAATTTCCTCCCCCAAAACCCCCAACTAAATCCATCAATTCACCAACAGAAAATACCACCGAGCTATATTGTCCTTGGAACTCAAGGGGCACCATGAACACACAAAAGAACAACCCAACTACATTTTCCTCTTTTTTTTCTAATTTCTCAGCGGCATGTAGAAAAGAACAATTCTGGCTACAGTAGAAGGCAGGGGGTAAGGAAGACTACAGATAGAGAGAGAGAGAGGGATACAGGGTTAGGGAAGTGAGGGCCATCTCTCTCTCTCTCTCTCTCTCTCATATGTCATGTGACCTGTTAGAACCGACCACTCCTCCAGTGCCCTGTTCTTCCTTCCCTCCCTCTTCCCACGGGCTCCCCCTTCCCCTCTCATCCAAAAGCTCTCCCCTTTCTCCCTCTACCATCTCCACAACGGCAGTTCTCCCTCAGGGGGGAACCTCTGGTCAGCAAAGGCGGCGCCTGTGCCTTCCCAAGAGGCGGCTGTTCGACGAATCTCCCGCCTCCGCGAGTTGGGTCGCCGTGGTTCCGCCGCCACCCGCGTTTTCTTCTGCTGGTTAACCGGGGGGCGTTCGTTTCCGCGCCTTAGGTGGGGATTTGGAAGGTGCCCACTTTGGCTTGCGCCTCCTGGCCGCGTGCTCTGAGGGGGGTTCCCCTCGTTGGTGCTTCTGGGGACCTGGAATCTCTCTTCTGAGGAGTGCCCACGAAGCCCCGTGCCGGTTTCATGAGGAAAGCTTCGATCTTGCTTGGGGTTTTGGGGTTTCTGCGAGGTGGGTCGCCTTAGATTTGCTCGTTCGGGTGGTGTTCTTTGAGGTTTGGGGTTGTTGGTCGTTGTTGTTCGGTCGAAGATGACGGTGGAAGGCCTCGATTTCGTGGAGTGGAAGGAGCAGTTCGTGTCCCAGGAGAGGGGGAGCCGTGTGGTCCACTACTACCTGGAGGACTCCTCTGGGAGGTCCTTTCTGGCTGTGATTGGCACCGAGAGGAGCGTGAGGCACATGTTCTATGTTATGGCGGAGGATTTCGCGAAGTTGATGGGTCTGGAGCAGGAGGGTTCTGGTTCTGGTTCCTGTCTCCTCAAGTGGAGATCGAGGAGGGAAGTTGTGGACTGGCTCACTTCTTTGCTCCCTAGGCAGAGTTTCCAACAACATGATTATTCCAGTGAGTTTTTCCCCTTTTCTGGAACTGAAAGAATTTTCTTCTTTAGTTTTTTTTTTTTTTTGTTGAAAACTATTTCTGACCCCCCTGTGAAACTAAGTTGAACGAAATTTTGGGTTTAGTCTCATGAAGGCAGTTTTGAGTTTACAGTTTCTTTAGACTGTATTTGGGGTTCCACTGGAAAGAAAAAAAAAAAAAAAAACTGGTCGAGTGATGACTTCTTGTCTCTATGGTAATCTTTTTCGTTAGGGTTTTGGATTTTTCTCTTTTTTAGGGCATGAATATTTCTGGAAGGATTTGTTCTTACCCCTACTTTTGTTGTCTCTTACACTGGATGTCAGACTGCTTGCCTTTGGGGTGCGGTTATATTTGCCTAGATCTGGAAATTTTCATCTATTTGCATCAGTCTTTCTCCTTTTGCTAGGCCTGTAGTTGAGGATGCTGCATGTTTACTAGTAGTTTCTTGAATGGGTGCAGTTTCATGATTAAGCATGCTCGAAAAAGAGGCAAAAGAAATGCATTTTTGACTTAAAAGAAACCTGTTGATATGTCTTAGGACCTTCTGTAATTTTTATTGGATTCAAAAAATCTGCACTATATTGGGGATGCATGAACCAAAAAGTTGCAGAATTCTACTGGTGTGATTTTTTTTTGAAAGGTCTTCTGGTGTGATGCTCGTGTAGATGATAGTAGTAAACCTTCCTTTAGTTTAGATGTGAGTTAAAAGTTTACCTAATGTGGACCGAAGTTGCAAAGCCTTGTCTGATAACTCTGAAAAGTCATGGTAGAACAACGACCATCTCGTGGTCTTGTTGTGTGCTAATGCCTTTTAGAGTTCCTTTGTTTATTACATTTTTTTGACCTCAAATTCGCATCTCATGAACCAACTTGCTAACTATTTTAGCTCAAGCATCTTTCATGCATTAATTCTGAATTCTTTTTGGTAAAGACTAAAGTTATAGAGAGTAGTTATTTATCACTCAATCAGAAATCTTTGATGATGGCCATATGCTATCTCCACGCCTGCTTAATAGATTGTGCCCCTGTTTGTGAGAAAAATCTGTCTACATCTGCACAAAGTAGATCATGACTGTAACTCCATTTGGCATGTCGTGGCCATCACATCTCTCTCAGTCTAGGTAATCCTTTTATACAGGATTCTGTATATTTGGAATCTTGCTTCATGATTTTGCATGTTCGATACCTGGCCTGAATTTTGTGGCAGACTTATTTTCTTTTCTAATCATGCAGATTAGTTGAAAAGAACAACTATAGGAGAAACTTTTCCAGAAACATCACTGATCAAACGTTTTTGTTTGGTATTAGTTGTCTGATCCTAGAGATAGACCTGGGTTGCTAGAAAAGCTCGGAAAATATGGGAGCAAGGGTAACCAATAGAGGTGAATTTGATTGTTCAGAAATGGAAAAAATGCAATAGTTTAAAGTATACCTGCTTTTAGGTTTAATTTTGTTGCTTCTGATAAAAGGTCATAATTTCTTCCTTTACGCAAAGAATTTCTTGAAAAAAAATAAAGAAAAGAACAGAACGAGGACTGTCTTCTATATCCCCCCCCCCCCCCCCCCCCCCCCCCAAATGATTCAGAATCAGAAGTGGCAAGCGTGGTTCAAAAGGACCCTTACCATGGCTTTGCTGTTGATAAATAGTGCTTGTTGAGGATGAAATGAATGCATATTCTTCTAACAGTGCTTGTTTCTGGAAAGCAATTGGGAGAGTGTCAAAAAGCTGAAGGGTGGTTATCCGGATGTAACCACCCAAGTTTAAAAAGTCGTACAGTTTTGAAGGTCTCCATTAATGGAAATTCACCTGATGTTTGTCCCTTGTAAGGATATTCAACTACTGGGTTGTCTTTGGAAGTAATTCTGGTCAGAATTTCTAGAAAATCCACTTTTCGCATTTTGAAGAGATCTCCAGAAAATCCTAAATCATATTTGAAGGTGGGATAATTTATAGGATTTTGAAGTGATTGCAATTCTTACCATGGGGCAGTTTGGAGATTCCTGTTTTTCAGAAATCAATTCATCACCATGTATTATTATACATGTAGGAATTCATATATTTAATTGAATGCTCAAATTTAGTGGATTTAGTATGATATTATTCACACAAGAAGGAAGAAATGATAACATACTTCACACAATTTATCCCAGAAGGTGTAAGAAGTGATTCTTTTGAAATCATATTCTAGAACCACTTTAAATGCATTTCAAAAAAAAGAACCACTTTAAATGTTCCAACAGTAATTTGCATTTTTTTCCAAAAAGAAAAATAGTTATTTGTATTTTTGGTCTTTAGGCCCTTTGGGACTTATTCATAAATTTGAGATATTTGATGCTTGGTATCGTGTATTTCTTATATTTGCTGCTCTACTATATCCTGGAGACATTAGCTTGAATTACTAAGCAAATATCTGCTGGGATAGCTAGTATTTACACAATCCATTATGTGGAAGATATTTTTCTAGAAAATTTACCCAGAATGGCCAGATCTTTTGGGCTCTAAAAATGATATGTGCTCTTTGATTGTCAAAGACAAGTTGCAAACAATTCTAATTGTCCTTTTTCTTTTGGTTCAGATGAGTTGTGATCTTAAGTAACTTGATTATCCAGCACACGCTATCATTATTTCGCACTTTTGTTTTGAGGTTACAGCTATTTAAAAATGTTGATTGTTCCCTTTTTTTTTGCTTGTACATTCATTTATAATTTTTTTGTTGCATGAAATCACTTGTTTGATCTGCTAACTAAAAGCTTACTCTTGTTTGGCAGAGTCACCAATGAATGATTCGGTCAAACTTTCACCTAATAACAGGTTCAGCAATGGAATCAATGACAATGGAAGCACTCAATACAGACATATGGTAGTTTAAATTTCGTAAATGCCTGATACTGTTTTTTTCTTGTTGGACTCTGATCTCAGGTTATCTTTTGTTTTTGTTTCACAGAAACATTTTAGCTGTAACTTGAAAAATTTCAACTCGGATATTGTCTGGTCTGGTGTCTTCTGGACCTGTGGGAAGCAACTGAAACACTACCAAGCTTTTTGCCGCAGTGGGATCACTATACTTGTATGTACATTAGTGGCTTCTTACAACCCATTTTCCCATCCATAACCTCCAAACAAACAAAGCACACACATGTGCATGCACAAAGAACATTTAGTTCCAAAGACTTGATATATAAATATGGATTCTCTCGTGTGCAGAGTCATTCTTTTGTTCTTGTCATGTCTGAAGATGAGGAAAACTGCTATCTTGCTTATTTGGAGGATATGTATGAAGACAAGAAAGGGCAGAAGAAGGTAAAAGTCAGGTGGTTTCATCGGCATCAGGAAGTCGCTGGTGCAATTCCCCCACCAAAACCTCACCACAGAGAGGCCTTCATAACACCTTACTCACAAGTCATCAGTGCTGAATGTGTTGATGATCGTGCTACTGTTTTAACACCAGAGCACTATGAAAAATGCTTGGCAGTTCTTCAACATTCTTGTCCTTCTGAAGTCTACCTTTGTTATCGGCAGTATAGTAAGAACAAGTTCAAGTCCTTTGATCTTACTTCTTTAATGGGTTACTTTGATCAGTCAATTCTTTCATGCTTGGATATTTGCACTGTATCTGGTGAAGATGATGAGGAATTCAGCCAAGATGCTAATGGTAAAAATGGCTTCAGAAGGATTAGAAGTGTAAGAGGACGCCAAAGAATTGTGGTGAACAACATAGGTTTGAGGATGTCACCCCGCTGTAGTCAAGAATTGTCTTGTCAGCGGGATTACCAAAACTGGAAATTTGGTTTACCTTCTAAAAGACCTCTAGCAGTTAAATTTATAGGACCGAGACCTGGTCCTTTTCCACCCTTCAGGGTTGATGAGAAAATAGAGTTGTTGTGCCAAGATAGCGGTATTCGAGGTTGCTGGTTCAGATGTACCATTTTGCAGATCTCACAAAAGCGGTTAAAAGTGCTGTATGAAGATGTTCAGAATGAAGATGACGGTGGGAATTTAGAGGTAATATTTTTTTTTTTCTTAGAAGGATTTAAAAGTGATGAACTAGAATTGAGTTTCTTTCTGTTTTAACATTATAAATTATTGTCTGGATAGCGGGTCCACATTTTAGAATGACATGGAGATTTTTCTTTGGCCTGATTCATGGACATTTAGAATGTAAAGATTTTTGTATAGATTATTGTAGACATTTTAGATAATATCCTCTTATAGATTATCTTCTTGTACCTTTCAAAAAAAAAGATAATCTTCTTTTGTGGATCATCTTAAACATTTAGAATGAATGTGCCTGTATTAACATCCTTTTTTTTATATGCATGTTTAAAAGTAAATGTCCATCTTAATTCAACCTGGTCATCCAGAGTCAATGATGTTAAATGATTGCTGCTTGCACCTCATATGGAATTGTCATTCACTTCTTAAAAAAGGAAAAGGGATCCCTTTCAAGAAAAAAAGAAAAAGGAAAAGGAGATTGCTTTTCTAGGTTCTTCCATGCAACTGCCTTATTATTGTTACATATGGATCCTCTTCCCTATTATTATTGTGGTGTTTTCATGCTAGCAAATTATATTCTTGGTAATACTTTCTTCATTGTTGGTTCCACTGGACTCTAATCACGTTACTTTTTAAGCATGGGTAGAATATGATTTGAAAACCAGTTTGGGCGCATTCTAGAATGGAATAAAGTTTTTGTGTTCCATCTTGAAGTAAGCTTGGCAAGATGTGATCACAATTTTCATTGTACTTCATTACAATGGAATGGGATTGAAGGAACGAAATAAGTTAGAGCTATATAACCACTGATGAATATGGGCGGAACAGGCAATGGTTGATTAAGAGAGGAGGTGAAAAGTAAGAGAAGATAGGATTATTATTTCCTTCAACACATCCCATTCCTTTCCTCGGAGATTTTAAATTTGTGATTATCTCCTTTTTCTTTTGTTTCCTTTAAGTGGACTAGGTTTGGGTGGTGGGGAGGGAATCAAACAAAGTTATGCATGGGTGAATGTAAATTGGCTCTGCACAAAGTTGGGTTGCTGAAAGTGGGAAGTATCCAGTGAGTGGACTGCATCCATACCAAATTTTATACCAAGTATCCAGTGAGTATGCATGCACATGATCCTTACGTCTTTTTCAGGTGATAGAGCTTCTTGATATGTCAACACTCAAGGTTTAAGAGCCTGACAATTGACTTGGATTTTATTGGAGTTATGGGAATCTACACCTATGACTTCAGCTTTCCCTCATTCATGGCCTAAGTTGTTTGACTTGACAGATTTGTAAGATTGTTGTTAGAATTTGTTACAGATGTAATCTGTGTGAACCAAACTTATATGCTAATTAATTTGTGTGAAAGGAAATGGAGTCGCATTACTTAAAAAAGAAGCCCTAGTTTCTCTTATATAGAAAGGAGGGACGACAAATTATAGGCATGTCCACTAAGAAATGATGGAATTCTAACTCTCCCCCTCATCTTGGAGCGTAGATGTCTATCAAGCCTAACTTGTTGCACAAGAACAAATGCCTCTTTTTCGTCAATGGCTTCACAAGGATGTCAACAATCTGGAACTCTGAGGATATGTCCAGAGTAGCAATTTTCCCTTCAATCACGACATGTCGTATAAAGTGGATCGACCTCAATGTGGTTCATCCACTCATGAAAAATGAGATTTAAGGTAATATGTGGTGGATTTGCTGTTAGACAACATGGGTACTGGAGTTTGCACTTAGATCCCAAGCTTTTCTAGGAACAAGGTGATCCACAGCACCTCACAGGCAATATGAGCCATCATTCTATACTTGGCCTTTATGTTGAATTGGGCAACCGCTTTCTGCTTTTTGCTGTGTCATGAAACAAGATTACTTCCCAAGAATATAGCACAGCCAGTAGTGAACTTCCTATACTCAACAGACCATGCATTATTTGCATCAAAATAAGAACAGATGTCAAGATGTTCGTTGCCTCTATGGTAGAGTCTCTTGCCCGGGGTCTCCTTCAAATACTTTAGAATGAGGCATATGTTATGCCAATGTCTGTAATATGGTCTGTCCATAAACAGACAACCTTGGTTACCGTGAAGCTAATGTCTGAGCATTTGATCGGTAGTGCTCCTGTATCCGTGAATGTCTTCAAAGGGTGGATCATTAGTCTCTGCATGTCTGCCTCTCTGCTCAACAAGGACACCAGAGCTAAGAAGCCATGCATCCTTAAGTATCTCCATGGCATATTTCCTTAGAGAAAGTGCTAGGCCATGCTCCTGTCTGACAACCACTATCCCTAAAAGTATTGCAGCTCTCCTAAATCTTTGGTAACGCAGACCTTCTACAAGAATGCCTTTGCTGCCTGAATACTAATATTGTCATCTGTTTGGATCATGTTATCGACATACACAACTAAGATGACAATCCCAATGGTAGTCTACTTGATAAAAATAGTGGTCGGATACAGATCTCCTACAACCAATCCTCATGACCTCCACACTTAAATCTATCAAACCAGGACTGGTGGCTCTACGTAAGCCTATATATAGCTTTCTTCAATTTATATACGTGCTCTCCCTTAATCTCGTAGTTAGGAGGTTGCCACATATGAACTTCCTCAGTTAGGTCTCTATATAAGGTGTTATTGATGTTTAATTGGAACAATGGCTAACTTTTGTTGACTACAACAGAGAGGATAACTCATATAGATGAAACACATACTACAAGAGAGAACATCTCAAAGGAATCCACACCGTATGTCTATACGAATCCCTTAGCCATTAGCCTAGCCTTGAACCTGTCAACGGTACCATCTGCAAGATACTTCACGATATACACTCATTTGTACACAACAAGCTTGGCCCCAAGGTGATAGGTCACGGATTTCCATGTGTCACGAGTAGTAAGAGCCTCCATCTTTGCATCCATGGTAGCTTGCCACTACGAATCTTGAGATGTTTCTGAGTAATCACGTGGCACTATGTTACTTTGTAGGGCTTAGGAGAACTATTGTAAAGAAGCGTCCAGATGCACAATAGAGGTATAGTGAGGTAGGATGTAGAATACAAGAGCAAACAAACTTCTTGTTGAGGAAATGAAAGGTCTTATTATTAGAAGGGAAACCTTAGCCTCTCTTTTATATTAGAGAGATTTGGGAGAATTACAAAGACATCCTACAAAACACATAAATAATAAATATGCCCTAGGCTCAACACTCCCCCTCAAGTTGGGACGTAAACATTGACAAGGCCCAACTTGTCGCATAAGAAATCCGGATGCTTCTTCTTTAGAGCCTTAGTAAATATATCAACCAGTTGAAGCTCTAAGCAGACATATGGGGTGCTAATCCTTCTAGTAAGAACAACATCGCGAACAAAATGGTAGTCAATCTCAATATGCTTGGTCCTCTCATGAAAAATTGGATTCGAGGCGATATAAGTGGTTGACTTATTGTCACAAAGAAGTGGAACAGGCATCGGAGTCTGGATCCTAAGGTCCTACAAGAAAGAGACAATCCATATAATCTCACATGTGGCCTGTGCCATTGCTCTATATTCTGCCTCAGCACTCGAATGAGCTACAACATTCTACTTCTTGCTTCTTCAGGAGATAAGATTCCAACCGAGATAGACAACAAAGCCTGAAGTAGAGCGTCGGCCATCCACTGATCCAGCATAATCAGTATCAGAATAAGCAATGATATCCAGGTCACCATCATCTCTGTAATACAACCCTCTACCTAGTGTCCCCTTGAGGTACCTTAGAATGAGGCAAACCTCATGCCAATGGATGTAATGTGGAGCTTGCATGTGCTGGTTAGCCCTGCTCACTGCAAAACCAATATTAGGCCTCGTGATAGTAAGATAGAGTAAGCGATCTACTATACTACGGTAATTGTTAACATCCTCATATAATGGATCCTTCTCATTAGACGAACGTGCAGGAGGTGGCTCCACAGGTATTCCAAAGGGCTTAACTCCAAGCAAACCTGTCTCCTGAAGACTTTGGAGTATATACTATCTCTGTGACAAGGACAAGCCTGACCTCTGTCGCATTGTCTCAATCCTTAGAAAATATCTCAACTCTTTTAAGTCGTTGGTAACAAAAGTAGACTGCAAGAAGGACTTGATCTGGGTTATCCCATCCTCATCATTACCAGTAAGAATCATGTCATCCATATACACTACTAAAACAGCAACACGAGTATGCTCTCCATACTCAGCTTTCCTAATGAAGACAGAACGATCAAAAGTGGAGTGTTGGAACCCAAACTTCACAATTTTCATACTAGGCCTCTCAAACCATGCACAGGGACTATTTCAAGCCATATATTGCCTTTCGTAGGCGACAAACATGCTCCCCTTGGGTGCTATAACCTAGTGGCTGTCTCATGTACACCTCTTCAAATAAATCACCATATAAAAAGATATTTTTAATATCAAGCTAATTTAAAGGTCATCTCCTGGTCAAAACAACAGAGACAATAATCCTGACAGAAGTAATATGTACTACAGGAGAAAAAGTCTCAAAATAATCTACCCCATATGTTTGAGTAAAGCTCTTGGCAACAAGCTTGGCCTTATACCTGTTCACTGTTCAATCAGGTTTATACTTGATAGTGTAAACCCATATGCAATCTACCACAATCAAGACAAAATACTAGGTCTCATGTTTGTCATGATTATAGGGTCTATATCTCATCCATCGCAACTTGCAACCTAAGATCACGAACAAGGTTCGAAATGTCGATTTCGAGGTCGTATCAATGAAATTCTAAGTGTACATTTCGTGGGCATACTGAATGCATGCTGTGGAAATGCCCGTTTTTCGATGGCCATGCTGATGGGCTTGTCGAGGGAATGCTAACATGTCGACAAAAAATTACATAAATACTAAAAATGATGTTAAAATACTTAAATTTTTTGTGTCAAATGTCAAAATGTGTGCTCCCTCCGAAACACCCATTTCAAATTTCGAACTTCCCGCCTGCTTCCCTGAGTTCCCTCCAAACAGCAGATCCACAGCAGCATGTGTCGGCATGCCGGCCATACCATCGGTATGTGGACAAAATGGTCAGCATGTTGCCGGCATCCTCGCATTTCGACACCGACTGCATATTGGCAAGGTCGATTTCCAAAACTACCATTGCCGTCAGCATTTAAAACACTAATCATGAGAAGCCTGAGCAAAATCCATGGGAATCGTAGAGGCAATAATCACTGAAGCAAACTAACGAATCCCATCCTCAAGATGAGCAATACTTGTGTACTGGGAAAGAGGATGGAGCATGCACGCTTTGCTGGGTCACCTCAAAGGTGGCTGCTCCTCTCTGTTTGAACTACTCATATGCCAAATCAAGTCGAAGCTCAATGTCTGGTTAAGGATGTGATCTTCAATGATAAACCTGAGTCTCCTTTAGGGCAGCCTATATAAATATTCCTTTCTTGAGAAGTATGAAATCTTCTCAAAGAATGTGACATCTGCAGCGACAATGTATCTCTTGCGGCTCGAGTCATTACATCTGTATCTCTTTTGTGTCTTGGAATACCCAAGGAAGACACATTTGACTGTCCTAGAAGAAAACTTGTCCTGATTCCTATATGCCTGGATGAAACAAGTGCAACAAAAAACTCTCAGGGGTAAAGCAAACGGCCTGTCACAATATGAATGTATCACTTGGAAGGGAATTTGCCTATGAAGAACTGACAAAGGTACCCCATTGATTAGATAGGCTGCAATGAGTATGGCATCCCCCATAATTGCTTAGGAACTTTCATATGGATCATTAATTTCCTAGCAATATCCAGGAGGCGTCAAAACTTGCCCTCAGCTACACCATTTTGCTGAGACGTGTGAGCACAAGATGTCTGGTGAATAATGCTCCAAGAAGAAAAGAGGTTCTGAAAATCTTGTTGCATAAATTCTAAGGCAATGTCACTGCGAAAGACTCAAACTGTGCCATCATACTGAGTCTAAACCTCTGCTAAAAACTGCTGAATAACCTGGGGAATCTCTGAGCCAAGTAAGGCGACTATGATCATCCACAATAATAGCATAGTATCTATAACCTCCTAGGGTAGGGACCCTGGAAGGCTCCCACACTTCACGATATACCAAGGCAAAGGGAATAGAATTCACTCCAGCATCTCTCTTTAGGTAAGTGCTCCTGTGGTACTTCCCAAGCTGGCAGTCCTCACATTGTAAGGTCAAGGAGTCTGGTAGACTGGGATACATTTGTCGCATCTTCTTGAGCGATGGGTGCCCAAGCCTCCTGTGCCATAGCCAAGGATCAGTAGCTATGGATATTGCTCCTGCAAACAACATAGGTGTGTTGAGATAGTAAAGACCATCTTGCTCTATGCCTTCACTAATAATACCTCCTATCTTTAAATCCTAGAAGTAACAATGGCCTTCATCAAATACAACACGGCACCTAAGATCTTTATAGATATGACTGACAGACAATAGGTTCATTGGAAACTCTGGAGCACAATGAACCCCTTCAACCAACATCTCTGGAGAGGCATGTACATGCCTAACTACTATGCTTGGTGATGTGACTCCATTGACCACTTTGACACTCTTGATCCCATGTGGATCCATGGGATATATAAGTCTCTCTATCCCCTATGAGATGAATAAAGGCACTGGAATCGATTATCCACACTCCTCTGGTCCTCTTTTTCTTCCTTGAATCTTCTTGGACTGCACACGCTAGTCCCTTCTGTTTTGAAATTGATCCCCTCGGTGGATCCATAATGTCTTCCTTAGATGAGAGAAGACTAATCATGTCTTGAAAAAAAGACTTGACTTTCAATGGTAAGAGGACTCATCACCACATAGGCAACGTGTAAGACAACCTTCATCACGTGCCAAATACCATGAGAAGTCATAAATCGGAAGGGGACGTTGGTCTGCTGGGCCACTGACAGACCCACTGTGGGCCTACCGATAGCGATGTGCGCTTGGCTTGCAATTTGGCTAGCAATCTAGTGGGGCTGCAGCCAACCACTAGCAATCTAGTCGACGATATCAAGGCGAATTGGACACCCCACAATCGACGGTAGGGCGAGGTTGTAGGCACCCAACGGCGGTCTAGCCGGCAACGCCGGACACTTGGCGACTGCATAAGGCAATGGCGGCAAAGGTGGAGAAGTTCCAATTTTGTAAAAATTGGTAGTCGATATTCAGTTGATCAAGCCATTGACTAAGGAGTATACGGTATGCGGGGGAGTAGTCGTAGAGTACTCGGTTGAGCATTTTTTAAATATTTAAATACTATATACATATATACATACACATACACACATCAAGAAGTAAAATATACTATTGTATAAAAGTAAATCATTTTCAAGGTCAAGGTTATAAAATAAGCTACAAACAATAATTCTAACAAAATAAAATCACAAGTTCAAAGTATCTAATTATCAAACAAAAGAAAACACATTTGAGTATATATGTCTATGCAAAAATCGACCTACTACTTGGCCGACTACACAGACTACTCAGCCAAGTAGTCAGTGTTGCTGACTATAGGGCCGACTATAGAGTATTCAGTCGGAAGGGTGGCGCCTAGGATTACTTGGCCGATTACTCGACCGAATAAGTCGATTTTTACATCATTGGAGAACTATTCATCGTTGTTGCCCTTGTTATGGTGGTCCATCGAGATTTTGGATGATCAAATTACCCCCCGTATTGGTGATTTGATCATCGTTTCGGGTGGGTATTTGGTGGGATATCGGAACACCTGCCTAGGATTGTTACTCCGATAGCATGTTGAGGAAAAGAAAAGTCTTGTTATTAAAAGGGAAACCCTAACCTCTCTTTATACTAGAGAGGTTTGGGAGAATTACAAAGACACCCCCACAAAACACATAAATAATAAATATGCTCCTAGGCTCAACACTTCCTAAATACAATTGGTCTATCATTTGCATCATTATGACTCTGTGCCTGCAGCTCCCTTATGGAACTATCCTCAGATGGAGGAGACATGTAGTCTCTAGCAGAAGGAAAGATTGCTCTCGATCTTGTTTGTGGCACATTTGTGACTGACATGGAACAAGGTCAATACCAGTCCCTTCAAAGAAGAATAGAATCTTTTCGAAGAAGGTAGCATCTATTGTGACAATGTATAGACAACTTTGCGAATCATAACACCAGTACTCCTTTTGAGTGCATGAATAGCCAGGAAACGACTCATTTCACTGCATGTGGGGAGAAGTTATCCTGCTATTCAAAGGTGTGCATGAAACAAGTACAACCAAACACTTGTGATGGCGATACAAATGGGTGATTAGCATCAGATCTGGTAGCTGAAAGGGAATCTCCCTATGTAGAACTAAAGAAAGGATCCGGTTGATCAAATAGATTACAATGAGGAAAGCATCACCCCCAGAACTACTTTGGCACCTTCATGAAAACGAGTGTTAGTGTAATATCCAAAATAGCTAAACTTTTTTAGTGAACCAAAATAATAGAAGTGTAGGAGAAAATGAAGTATCTTATACCAGAAGTAAACCCTAACCTCTCTTATATATATATAGAGAGGGAATACAAAAATTTCAAACATATCCATAAAGAAATAGAAAATATCTCAGAATCATAAATATCACAAATGCTAATACCTTCCCTCGAGTTGGAGTGTAAATGCCTATTAAGCTCAACTTGTCATATAAGAACACGTCTCTTCTTATTCAATGCCTTCGTGAGAATATCTACAAGCCGAAGCTCAGAAAACACATAAGGAATGACTTTTTCCTTCCAACATAGCATTTTGAACAAAGTGGCAATCCACCTTAATTGGTTTCGTTTTCTCATGAAAAACAAGATTAGAGGCAACGTAAGTGGCTAACTTGTCTCATTACATAGGAATTCAGTGATTCACTTGGATTCAAAGATCAGCCATGAAGTGACCCATATGACCTCTTTGTAGTATGAGCCATTGTGATATACTCTACCTCAGCACTAGAGTGGGCTACAACAATCTACTTTTTGCTATGCTATGAAATAAGATTTCCTCCAAGAAATATGGTATATCCAATAGTAGCTCTTCTATCCTCAAGTGACCCTGCATAGTTTGCATTAGAAAAGGAACAAAGATCTAGCTGCCATTATTCTTGTAGTACAACCCCTTTTTAGGAGACCCCTTTAGATACTTCAGAATAAGACAAAACATCACGCAAATGACTATAGCATGGTTTGTTCATAAACTAACTCATCCTATTGATTGTGAAACTAATATATGGGCAAGTCATAGATATAGTAGTTTTCCCATAATGTTCCTATACATGTAGACATCATTAAAGGGTGGATTCTCTATCATTGGAATAACTGAGGGCTTTATTCCAAGTAATCCAACATCCTCAAGTATCTTCAGTGCAAACTTCCGTTGTGAGAGTGCTAGGCCATGTTCATTTGTAATTGTCTCTATCCCTAGGAAATATTACAGCTCTCCTAGGTCTTTTGTCACAAAGACCTTTTGTAAGAATGCCTTGGTCTCTTGAATGTCCACACTATCATCACCTGTCAAGACCATGTTCATTTCCTATCAGGACCATGAAATCTGGACATCCCCATCTGCAGTCACTAAGGAGTATGAGCCATTGGCTAGCTTTACGGATGTAATCACTTTGGTTGGTTGAGTCCCACACAAGGAACTAGGATCATTAGTGAGGTGAGTGGATGCACCTGAGTCACTCACCAATAGTGGTAGATGTTAGATTTGCCTATGCCCCATTGACATTGGTGAGAACAACAAATGCATGGTGACTCTTGTTACATGTAATCAAAGTGTCTCAGTGCAGATCCACCTGAATAGAAACCTCTCAAGGAGGTAGTATACTGAGATGAAGATAACAAAGGAAAACAATCCCAAGCAGTAGTGGGAGATGATCCTAAGTAGGACCTAGGAAACAATCTTAATTGGCAGGGGAGAAAGGACTTGCGATGCCACAGTAGATAGAGATCAGATCATCCAAAGCCTCCCTCGAAGAAGCAAATGGAGCAAGAACATGTCATTGAGAGAACAAAGCCCTCTCTGAGGTGTAGAAAACAACACTAAATCAATTGAAGAAGAGTTTACATGCGCTTGCCTACGCACGCTCATGTTATGACGTTGCGTGCTATGTAATGCAACATGCATTGTGACTGCGGTGTTGTTTCACCGCGTCCAGTGTGGGCGACCTTGCACGTAGTGTGATGTTGCGCACGGTGTGGTGCTGCATGTTGCTCATCATGTTGCTATCCATCGGCTTGATGCAACGCTTCGAGAGAGGGAGCGATGGTAGTAGTGACCGTAGATTGATGTAGGAATGAGAATCAATAAGGTATCAAACATTGGTTTAGGACCGCTACTCTGCAGGAGAAATTGAAGTATCTTATACCAAAAGCAAACCTTAGCCACACTTATATATAGAGGGGAGGGGATACAAAAATTGCACTCCTGTCCATAAAGAAATTAAAATATCAAAGAACTATAAATATAACAATGTTAACAAGAAGAATTGTTTCTTCTTTCAAAAAAAAAGAATTTTTTCGATAGTCACAAGTTGCATGATTATTTCTAAAATAATCCGCGAATTAAGATAGAATACTTCACGCCAAAGAAAAATAAGATAGAATGAGAGACTAAGGTCTTTACAAAGTAGTTACATGCAAAGAATTGTTATCCAATATGTTAGCACTCTGGCGAGTGTTGGGGATTGGTTTGTCTCATGGAAGCTTACAAGTGTGGAGCATGGAGTGATGAGGGGCTCAAGGGTTGTGGAGTGTTAGGTAGCCTTGTGGATGGGTTTTCTTTTTGCCTTTCTATTCTTTTTTTTTTAGAGGGGGTGGGGGGAGGGTGTTGGTGATTGCAGAAGCATACTGAGGAAGGCTTGGTGGAGGGGTAGTGCAGTGGATGGGACATGGCTTAAGAGAAGGTGGTGGAGAGCAAAGGAAGCAGGAGTAAGAGAAGAGTATTGGTGATGACATGAAAGGAGGATGAAGAGCGATGGTTTGAGGTTTATGTAGCACAGGGAATGAGGGGAGGGAAGGTGGGAGAGGAAGAAAGTGGTGGTAAGGGGAAAGGAGGAAATTTTGTGTGTGTGTGTGTGTGGGGGGGGGGGGGGGGGGGGGGGTTGAGGATAGGGAGTATAACGACTCAAACACCACCATGCTAATCTTATTTGTGGAATACGGGTCGTCAAGTACGATAATCAACTGAACAGGATCGCAGTCACCCAACACAATTATAAAATATCCATATAGCCAAACAAACATATTGCATTGCGATAAGAAAATAAAAATGTTGTCTACAGTAATCATAACCATAAAACTAACAGCGGAAAGAAAAGTCTTGAGAAGATTGTCTACTACATAATCGGGAAAATAAGAAAGGACTAGACGACAAAAACCTCTAACTTCAAAGACCGTATGTGGGAATTGAACTGGGTCCCACACCTGTTGGTCTATGTACGGCTTCTCCTGACTATTCAACAATACCTAAGCACAGGGTCCTAAAGTAGTCATCAATAAACTTTGAGTAGAGTAGTGTAAGTAAAGTGACAGAACAAAATAAAAATGCAGAAAGATGGGTACTAATTTGTTACTGTCTTATCCATTTACATCTCAGTTATTTTACTTTTAATTTAACGGTGTGTGGCCTTCAATATTACAGTCATAATCCTTCCATATCAATTCCTCGGAAGGCACGACTAGATCTCACTGCGGTTTCTCGAGAGGTATGACGCGTACGTAGTGTCCCCTTGGCCGGAAGGAAACTCCGCACTCACCCTACATCTCGTTCCATCACCCCAGGGTTCTAGCGTAGGTAGTATGGTGGCTTCACACCACGAGTTATACTTGTAGACGCAACCCACGCTGGCTTGTAGATATCCAAATTTTATGTTTACATAAGCCCTCATACCTCTATCTCGCTACCCGATTGACCTGCAAGCCTATCACAGAGTCACAGGGAGACTAGCCCACTCTCTGATCCACCAACAACCACAACCAAACTCTCGTCTAGTTGTTTGGATTTAATTATCAATTCCATCACCAACAATTGTCCACTTATCATAGAATTAACAATTCTCAAGTATAAGTCATCATCCATATATTTAAGTCACCATTTATTATATGATGTGACAAGGAAAGTTATTAAATTACTCCTCGAGTCGAAAAAAAGAAACAAAGTATATTTTAGCTCTTCGATTTATCAAAGTTGACACATTTATCTTCGTAATTATGCAACGTTATAATTCAACGTTAGTTCTATAGGCAAGAAATTTCAATTAGTTCATCATCTTCATGATTCACCCAATAATTTATTTCAACATCTTATTTCAATAATTATAATACCCACAAGAGAAAACATGCATCATAACATCTATGGACTTTGAAACTTAGCAAAAGAACTACACATAATTAATGTTTATGGTAATGAAGAATGAAATAACGTTCGACATTGGGGAGGGAGATCTAGCTACTCTACCTAATGTCACCGGGGGTTACGGTGACTCCGAACTATGTGCTCGTGTACTTTGGAGACCCTCATATTCTGCACACGCTTTGGAAACTAGATTAACATCAAGACATGCAAGGAAACATATTAAAATCTTCATAAAAGATTTACTGAAAATTTTATGTAGTAAATCAATTTCAAAATCAAGTTTAGAGTTTACCGTTATGTAGTTCGTGAAGAGACGGTTCCAACAAGTCCTGGAACGCGAAAAACGGACGTTGTTTGACCCCCTAATGAGTCAAAACAAGAAGTAGATGCAAAATGGATTCCCATGGACATGCATGTCTGCACATGCCTTGAAAATCACATCGTTGACATCACGCTAACGTCAGTGTCACACCTTCCCTCGTGCTTACGCGGTCGTGCCTTCTTGTGCGCGGTCCTCCCTTTTTTTTTTCTCGCATATGCTCCCCCAACAGTTCTCTCTCTTCTCCTCCCTCTTTCCTTTATCATGCGTACACTCACTCCCAACTCTATCTCTCAATTCCAATCTCTCCCTCTCCCTTGATTTTTTTTTTCAATCTCGATTTCTCTCCGTCTCTCTCTCTTCCTTGCTCTTTCTCTCTCTTGATTCTCAACTATGGAAAGATGGCATGCCACCCCCTCCCCTTTATTTATAGTATTCCAAAAGTCAAAACCGTTTAAAGGGTAAAATAACCTATATTACTTAAATTTTAATTATTTAAATCTCCTAATGTAGTTTCATATTTTACACTAAATTTTCACTGAAAATTTCAAAATTTCATGAAACAAACGTCGTTGGAAAGTTTACGATGAGAAGAACTCAACGGTATTAATTTTCATGTAATTTAGACACGTTTTTCGAGGGTGGATCAAATTTGACTAAATATGTAATTTTCCCATTTTTGGAGCACACAAACCTGATTTGTGCCTGATAAGTGTCAATGGATTTGGTTTGACGTGCTTAATCCAAAAAAAATGACTCCGAAAAGTGAGTTCCGGACTTTACAGGGAGGGTTGTGAGTTAGAGGGATTTGAGTTTCTTTTTTCTTGTTCAACATATTTCATACTTAATAACCAAAAGGCCGTTGGTGGCCTACATCAGTATTGTTGAAAAATAAAGCCTAGTCCAACGTTTCAAAAGCAAGAGCCTTCGAAGGAAAATATGAAAATAAAAGAAAATTCTCAAGGTTGTTTGTAATGCATTTAGGCTGCATATGTATATATATAGTAATATATAGAGTGTGTCAAGGTTCACACATGATTTCCCTTTACTTGGGGCCATGAAACCACAGAGTACTAATATAATCCTAAACTTTCACTTTTCACTGAGTGAGATAACGTAGGCGTGGAGCAGGGTGGTACACCCCCATCAATAACCATGTTAACAATCTAGTTTCTTCTGTGTTTCTTATTTTGCAACTTGGTTGACTTGACTAATACTGGGAAAACATTCAAAAATACTGTGTTAGAGACAGTTCCAATCCTTCAGTCATGCTGCTTTGTCAAGATGCTTACAAAATGAACTATGAGTGACGATATTTACCCCCAATTCCATTCTCTTCTCTACTGATAACAACTTCTATGCTGGGGGTAGGAGTGGAGCCTGAGGAGGGCAAGTGGGGTAACAATTTGTCGCAGCATGTTATATGCTAAGAATGCATGGTCTAGATTTTGGGCGGAGTGTATGAAGACGATAGTGGATGTCATAAATTGACCAACTTAAGGCTTAAACAAAGCTGGGCTTCATTTCCCCATTCCTCCTACTCCTTCCCTTCTGACTTTTTGTTTTTTTTCCCCACAATAATTACACACCACAACCTTCAATTTTAATTCTCAATCTTAATGTTTTGTCCCCCTATATTAGGTTCCCAACCATAACATCTTTTGCCATTGCCCCTCAAATTCCTCACTCTGCCCCTATTTGGGTTACAGATGAAGTGGACACTTGGCATGTGACTACTATAGATGCATAACCTATAGTGGTGCATAAAATAGCAACAGCACCCTTTGGCTTGATTATATCACTTTCGGCAGTATCATTAGAGATTTAGTGTTAACCCTATTCAATTAATGGAGATAACAATCCTTTCTAGTAAATAAGTAACGAAGATAACAAGGAACTGGAACCTTTATCAATCCCAATTCGGGCATGTTACTGTTTGAAACTTTTTAAGAAGACAGTGGACGCATGAAATGGTACTATAGTTGATTGTGAACCAACTAAAGCTCCTTTAATCACCTGTATGCCAGTATACACTTTTGCAAACACTAGCACCAGATTAATCTTCCGGACATCACTATCTATGGAAGCTTAATAATAAGCATATCACTATTACAGGCATGAAAAAATGCTTAATATCAAGCTGTTGAAGCAACTGGATGCTTTGATTTTTTTGGTTTTTAGGTCCTGAATGACTGAAATATAGAAAACAGGGTCAGGGTCACATTTACCCCTTGTGCTGCTAGAAAACTCTTGGTCCATGGCACTTTCTTTTCTGTAAACTCTTGGTCCATGGCACTTTCTTTTCTGTGCATTCAGTGGTTTTCCTTTTCCCTTAAATAATTGCATCCGTGCTTTACCAGGATATGGCATGATTGTCTGTTTTAAATCTTAACCTATCCTGTTGACCTGATTCCTTTTGGGACCAAGATGTGCTAGGCTGGTACTCCTTTCAGTTGAGACTCACAAAAGCACTTGTACAGAGGTTAACCAGTATTGTTATATACTGGCAAGATGTAAATTGCTTTGTATTTCCTTTTCCTTTTTTTTTTTTTTTTTGTGTTGGACTCTTGTATATTTTAGTGGTTGGGATGTCTAACTAGTTATTGATATCGTAATCTTGTTGATTTGTTGTATGTGAAGCAGGAATGGGTTCCTGCTTTCAGACTTGCTGCTCCAGATAAGCTAGGGATGAGATGCTCAGGGCGCTTAACTGTGAGGCCTCTTCGGCTGTCTGACAATTCTGAACTTCCTGTGCTTGGTGTTGGTAACACTGTGGATGTGTGGTGGAACGATGGCTGGTGGGAGGGAGTGGTGATAGGAGTTGATAACAGTGAAGACTGTGGACTCCAAGTATATTTTCCAGGTACTAATATTAATCTTTGGGTTCATTTTGGTGATCCTATAATCGCTGCTAAATTTTGGTGAATGGTAGTCTCTCTGTTAGTTTTGGAGGGCTTTCTTTATTTCAATCTGTAAACCTTTGAGGACATTGATTCTTTGTTTCCCTGAAGATTTTAAAGATTTTTATTCTCGATTGAAACCTATAGATGATCACTGACTTCAGTTCTGGAATTCACCAATATTTGACAGAAAATTAATTTCTGTTATTCCCCTTGACGACTGTTTGGCATTGTTTGCATTAGTTGTTGCTTATTTTCTATTTAACTTCTGGTTGCTGATTTATCATTTTCTGTTTAAAATTGTTTTAGGAAGCAATGGTGATCCTTAAGGAGAGTTATTTCATTACATACACAACTGTCTTTAATTGGCTATAGAGTGATGCATGCTTATAGAAGTTTGCCAAGACCACTGACATCCCACCATGCAATTTGACTTTGATCAAGTGTCAAGAGACCAAACCTAATTAAAACAGGTTTGGTTCATCTGTTTAAACAAGCCAAACCCTGTTTTCAAGTTTCGTTTGTTTATTTTTTATTCAAGAAGAAAATTTAGAAAGGAGTGTTTTAAGATTAGTTAAACTAGGCAAAAGTTATCTTATCCTTTTCTATTTTGCAAGGATTTGATTAGGATTTTATGTGATTGACTTTGTTTTTAAATTTAGTTAGTAGGATTAAGATTGCCTTTGCAACCCCTCTCTATATAAAAAGGAGTTAGGGATTATTCTTATTTATTCATTCTCATTTTAATAAAAATCTAGTTCAAGTTTTCTCTGGCAAGGTGCCAGGAATGGTCCTAGAAAATTTCCGCACTGCTGACCCTCTCTCCTGCATATGGCCTTCTCTGTGTGCGCTGCTGCTTCCTGCATGCACCGTGTGCTACTGCTGCTCTCTACATGCGAACCACACATGCTGCTACCTGGTTCGTGCATGTATCTGTGCGTGATCTGGTCTGATCACACGCGTTGCCCAGTCTTTATGCACACTCGTGCAAGTTGTCTTCTCCACGTGCAAACAGCTCGTTGTTGCCCTCTCCCTGTGTCACTTTGTGCAAGCCATGCACACTGCTGCCCAGCGCACACCTGCGCACAGCATGTGATCTGGACTAATCCTGCATGCATCTGTGCACCTCCTGCTGTGAACTTGCATAGGGATGCAAACAGGTCAGGTTCGGGTTGGGTTTGGTTAAACCTATACCCATACCCATTTACAAATTCTATACCCATACCCTACCCATTTATCCATCGGGTAGAAAAATACAAACCCATATCCATGCCCATCTACCCATCAGGTACCCATTTACCAATCTGGTACCTATTAATAAATTGATCTTATAATTAAATAATTATGCTCAAATTAGAGTTTTAATTCATTCAAATATATTATAACTCTGTTTCTTTTGATATCAAGGTTGTAAAAAGTTTATAATGCCAAATACATTTGAGTAGATACAAGATAGAAATTTAAAAGGGAGGAAGAGGTATCTTTTGTGCACCTTTGAAAGTTCTCGCAAAAGGCAAAGACAACAAAACAATTCAAATGATATACTAATCATCCATTCATAACTTAAATTAAACATAAAAGGTTTTTCACCAATAAAAAGGTAGCAACATTCATATATAACATAAAAGTCAAGAAAATTAATAAATATAGTGATATTCTAATGCAACTATAATAGAGTTACATTCATTGAGAATGATAACAAAATATAACTCATGTAACTACTTAAAAGAAAAGTTCATAAGAAAACATCACTGATGACAAATCCATCTCAAGGCACATCTGGTTCCTGTAGAAACAAAAAAGAAATAAGTGTAAGGATAATAATAGATTTTTAACAAATATTATCTTGGTTAAAAAATTACCTTTATGATGAAACTTAATTCACCATTGTAGAGTCTTCACTTAAGCATCCCCATGAGTTTGTTCCTGTAAATCATGATTTTTACATTAAACGTACCTGAAGATGGTATAGTAAATTAGTAATAAATCATCTTAGTTTTTTAGTCGAAACATCGTCAACTATTTACCTCAAGATCTTCATTTGCATCTTCCCCAACATTTTGCAATGCATCGATATCAACGTTCATCCCTATAATACAATTGGATATATCAATACAATAATTTATTTTAGTAATAATAGTAAAAAAATATTTTACAAAATGTGTTAGTACCTAAAATGTCATTCCACAGCCAACTTTGGGAACACATCAATGCTTCCAATGTTAAAGGACGAAGTCTACTGCGATGGGGATTTAAAATCTGACCACTTGTACTAAATGCAGATTCTGAAGCAACAATAGAGATATGGACAACAAGTATATCTCTAGCAATCGATTGCAAAATTGGGAATTTCATGCCATTGGTCTTCCACCATATTAGTATGTCAAATTCTAGGGGTCTCGGCATTAAGCCATCCTCAAGATGGTAATCAAACTCCAACTTTGTACTAACATTTTCACAATTTTGACTCAAATATGTGAAAGTTGGAAAGGGGGTCTTGATTACCATAAAAAATAAATACATGTTCAGTATTAGAGAGAAAGGAAGTGCCTTAAGCACATCGTGGAGCATCATGTTTTGAACTTTCTTGAGATTAATATTCTAGCACTAACTCATAGCACATGTTTTGAGCTCTACATAACTTATTATGGGAATCACTTGCATAAATCAATGGAAAGTAATACTTTAACAACTTCAACTTAAATCATGAATCAAGAATAACCCCTAAAGTAGTGAAATCGCAAACAATTGACCAATACTTGTTAAATTTGTCCATTTTTCTAGCCTTGCTCCTAACAACTTCTCTTGAATCCTCCAACCAACGATTGAGAGCCACCTTAATCTCATAAATCTCAAGAAAAAGGTTAGCTTGGATACTTGGTTCCAGAAAATAATTCCGTTGCACTATAAACATCTTCAATTTAACACAAACAACTTTAGCCAAATCTCACTCAACTTTAGGCAAACATTTATATTGAGGTTTCCTTTCCTTCAATCTGTGAAATATATCCTTATAAATGATAGCTATCCGAAGCATTAAGAATGTGGAATTCCATCTTGTTTTACAATCCAAAGATAACCTTTTAGTACAAGGGATCTGTAATTGTCTACAACTTTCTTCAAATTTTTCTTGCCTTTTAGGTGTTGCCGTCCAAAATAAAGCACTTTTTAAAATTTTTTTAATCTCCCCTCCAATGATATCTAATCCATCTTTTACAATCAAATTCAGAATATGTGCACAACGCATGTGAAGTAAAGTGTCATTCAACAATAAGGAACCAATAGAAAATCTCTCTAGTGAAATGTCAATTAATGCATCATTAGTAGAACAATTATCCAATGTTATACAAGATAGCTTTCGATCTATGTTAAAATCTAATAAGCATTTCATCAAAACAGTTTAAAGAGCTTCTAATGTGTGAGGACAAGGGACGTACGCAAATATACATATTAAAAAAATAAATATACATTAATCATTAAAAACAAGTATGTCAAAATATTAAGAATTAAAAGAAATAAAATATTACCTCAAGATTTTGCTTTGCATGATCCATAAGTCATTTATAAAATGACACGTTATAACCGTTTATCCTCTCTTTTGGTTACTTGAAGTCCACAAATCGGTAGTAATTGCAACTCGGCTTTTTTTCTCTTACACAATTTCCATAATCTTGAGCTTTTGTTGTGCATAAATCTTCAAAATATCAATTCCACTAGTGGTACGAGAAACCATCTTAAAAAGTGGTTGAAGACCAAAGGCAAACTTTTTAAAACCAAAATGGTGCACAATATTCATGTAAAATTATCATGTGTGCAAGATCCTAGATGTCAATTGATTGAAGTAATGAGTTTCGATGTTTCCATCCAAGTTTTTCTGATCTGCAAATAGAAGTTGTCCGATATCCTTGTTTGTTTTCTTCGTGCAATTTTAATATGCTCACTTAAATGAGAATGTCCCATGACGAGAAGCACCCGATAATTTTTTAAAACAATGTTGACAAACTGCCTTATCTGCATCGTCAATTTTCTTTTTCTCAAAATGATCCCAAATCCATGATGTTAATTTCCTTTTTCTAGTCTTAACTTGAAGAGAACTACATATAGGGTTGTCAGGATTATTTGAGTCGATAGGAGTGGATATAACATCTTGGGTTTCATTTTCCATGCCGCCTTCTAGGTGTTCATCCATCATGTTTTGTATTTCTACGTCATTTAGAAAAATATTAATATTAATTCTTTTTTTGCTACACCATTTTAAAATTCATGTAAATTAAATAAAATCATGTACAAAGAATGAATATATATAAGCATATATAAATTGACGGTTCTGTAATTAGATTAGCTTCTTTTAATCAAGACCATGAAAACCTAATAAAGCAATAGAAAGCAACCCTCAACTTTTCCTCAACTTTTCCCCTTTGATGCTCTTGTTATATAAGAAAGATTTAGAAAATGTTCTTAGACAAAAGTCAATCAGGATTTTAACTTTCAGTAAAAAAGGCCTCTTCCACAGAGAAATAATCTTTTATTAAAAAACAAGGACACAGATAATGAAAGTAGAGATTAAGATAGAGCCTAAACCACTAAAAATTCTTGCATTTTAAAGTCATCATTGGAAGAAGGAATTTACATTTACAAAGTTATCCAAAGTACTAGTTTTTTTTGTAAAGAAAAAGCCTCTTGTAGAGAAAGTTTGCGTGTCTCTTCATGCAAACTTAAGGTTGGTAAAAAGTAACCTCATTAATCATCATTATTTGTGTGCACATGCATGCTTAGTTTGCATCAAATATAGGAGAGTACCTACTACTATTAGTAAATTATGTACAGGCTAGGTGTTAATTTTTCTTTCTCAAAGAAAGCTGGTCTGGCTTTCCAAAATCTTAGGAAGAAAAAGAAAAAAAGGGCAGAGAGATCAACTAATCCCCATAGAACAGTCCTCAGACCAATTTAACCCATCCATTTGAAGAGTACCATTTTGCCTCCTAAAGTTTTCATCTTAGATCAAATCACCCCCCCCCCCCCCCCCCCCCCCCGCTCAAGTTGTTTCAAAAGAATAACCATTAAAATTTGGTAAAAGGTTTTTCCTTTGACCAAGAGGGTCCCTCACCATCATTTCTTAAAAAAATAGAGTATAAGTACATCTATTCTCACGATCGGTTGTCAAGGTGAGGCCGACGCGAGGTTGGGGTGTGGTTGGAGGTTGCGAGATTGACACAAGCAGCGAGGCGAGGTTGGTGGTTGGGAGTTGTGAGCAACAACCACGACGAGGGGTCGCGAGCGGCGGTCGCTAGGAAGGGTTGTGAGCGGCGGTCGTGACTCGTGAGGGTCACAAGTGGCAGTCGCGAGCAGGTCGGCGGGAGGGTGGTGAGGGAGGGACTTGGGGTTGCGAGCTGCGAGTCTTTGGGTCTTAAGAGTTGGGGGATTCAGGACTCATGGAGGTGGAGAGTCTGGAGACCGAAGTTCTCTCAAATCCTCCCTAACGTTTGGGTTCTCACGTTGGAAATGAAAATGCATTAAATGTAGGACAGTTGGAGCCATGGAGAGGGGTAACGTAATGTATCGAAGTTTACTGCATGCGGTTGATGGGAAATTGGGTTGAGAATAAAACAAATAAACGGAGGGAACTTGAGTTGGTGTGGGTCCCACCGTGAGAAATTAAATATAACGGGTAACTGGGTAATTTTTTTGGGTATTCGGGTAGGGTAAATGGGTATAGATTCATACCCATACCCAAACCCAAACCTGGTCGAGTTTTTCTGGTGAAACCCATATCCGAACCTGATCGGGTTTTACCCCTTTTCGGGTCGGGTGAGGTCGAGTTTGGGTTAGGTATATTGAAACTTACATCCCTTAACTTGCACGCATATGCATGCATCACGCAGGGTGACAACGTGCATCCACGTGCTGCTTGAAACATTTCTACTTTGCATTTCTTGTCAGATTGGCATCTCATCTTGGAAAAAATCCTCCAATGTTCATTTTGTTTTATCTAGCTTCTTGACAGAAGAGGAATTTTTTAAGGTGCACAGGTCACAATGGGCATCAATTGAGGACTTGTTTTGGTGTAGGGTTGAGCAGCTTATAGAGAAATGCTGCTCGTCCTTTTGCATAGGTCTATGTGAAGTGAGGTATTGATTGGATTGATCTTAACTGGATGATGCCATTAAAGTTCTGTTTGGGAAGAGAGGTTTCTAGGTTAGGCAAGTTCTTATTAAGTGTACAAAGAGCACCCAATTTCCATCTTGTCAGATGTTTGGTTTGAAATTGATGCTGTGATTTGGATTTCAAGGAAGGTTTCATGCTGGAAACATTGTACAGATACGTTTTATTAAGTTGTATTAAGTTAGGTGGTATAAAGCATATGGTATGTATCTGATTATTTGGATTACATGAAAGCTGGTGGTTCTCAACTAGAAGTAGGCATCTCATCACTTTTATTTAGGAGAGATCTTAATGTATTGTTAGTGTAGTTATCGTTTCGTCAACCAGAATTATGGATGCTGTTCTTCTGTCAACTAGCTTAACATGGATGTAAAATATGATAGTTACAATGAAAATCAAAGTAATGGAAATGGAAATTACAATTTGAATTGCCACGAGTCTTTGTCTTGTCTATAGAAAAATGGTAATTATCTACAAATATTGTACAGGAAAATATTGGAATATAGGAAGTAAGTTTCTTGGCTAGATGGAAGGTGAGAAATTGAGATGATCTTGTTTGACTTTTTCTGATTTGTGTTCTTTTTAGTAAATGGGATCCAGCTGACTTTGCTAAATATGAAGACAGTTATTATTTTTGTCAGTGGAATCAGAAAACCTTAACTTGCTATACAAATTATTTCATACTGATTTTGTTATGGAAATCTCAAAAGATACAAACGCAAAAGAAAATTCACTGAGAATTTCAAGATATATATATGGAAAATGTAGATGCATTTTGTTTACCAAGAGCTGCTCCGTGATCTTTTCCTAAAGAGAAAAAGGTTTCGTTTGATAGATTTCCTTGGCATTCTAAAGTACAGAATTGGGTTCACTGAGGTTTGTCCCTCTCCTGTCTTGGAACTCCCATGTAAACTAACTAAACGTGGTCAAAGTCTAAAATTCTTTTATGATTTCACTGTAAGAAACTTTTAATAAATTGAATAAAGTTTAACATTTTTCTCATCCTTGTAACTGCAAATAATAGTTCATCTTTGCACATAGAATTAAACGTCTACTTCTTTTTTATTTGTTTTTACAAAAATCTTTGCACAATTGAAAATTGTAATTGAGAGAACTCGTCCGTAAAAGATCTTAGCAGTTCCTAGGATAGTGTCACTTTAGGGGCTAGTTTACTTGGAGAGTTAAGAAAGTGGTGTTAAGAAATATGAAACCGATGTTAACCTTCAATTGTGTTTACTTGCAAAGTGGTGTTAACACCAATTTGTGTTTACTTGAATTAGTGTTAAGTGGAGTGTTAACCCTTGTAGTGTTTACTTGTTAGTGGTGTTAAGAATTTGAATCAGAAACTGCGAGAGCACAACAAAATCGTGGGACCTAAACACGGGTTTGCCTAACACCAGTAGCAAATGGTATTAGACAAACCAGTGTTGAGAGCTCTTAAACTGTGTTAACCAAAAAGGGGTTAATCATCTAAGTAAACGAGAGTTAACCCCTCAAAAAAGGGGTTAACCCCTCAAGTAAACTAGCCCTAGAAGATTCCAGCGGCTATAAAACCTGAATATGAGAAAATAAGTTCTATGCAGTACGGTGGTTGCAAATGATGACCATTGTTGCCTTTTTTGGAGCCTTGGAGGCTGAAAGTTCCTCCGAAGGTCAAGATTTTTCCATGGCCCATGAGAAGAGGGAAGGTGGTCTAAAAGGTGCCCAGAAGAATTTGGTTAGAAAATCCAGATGTTTCTTGCCTGTTTTGTGGTCACGAGGATGAGGATATCTCTCATCTCTTTTGTTCTTGCAATTTCTCAGTTGCAGGTTGGTCGACCATGCAGATTCAGGGGGTTTATGTCTCCTTCCTTGAGGGATTGTGGAGCTCCTTCAGTAGTAACATCCAGGCAAATGCCATGGAATGGATAAAGGCTGTGGCGGTCTTGTGGTCTATCTGACTTTAGCGTAATTCTGTACCTTTTTAGGAGTGGAAGGGCATGGGTAGAAAGTGTTGTAAGGAAGGCAGGTTTCTTGTCTAATTCTTGGTTGCAATCTCTATACGTCCATTCCTTTTATTAATGAAATGATTTGGATGGTTATCAACCTCCGATAGCCATCCTATTTCTTTTCAAAAAAAGAAAGAGATTCTGAGTATTGGTATGGGCTTGCTTATTTTTGTTATATGGTTTTTTTGGTAGCTTCAAAATTCAAATCATCGTGCTTATCTTTTATTTGTTTCTTCCAAGGGTACATTTAGATTGGGATATGAAACGATTAAATGGTGTGATGCTCTCTCATGATTCAGGTGAAGACTTAACCCTGAATTGCCAGAGAAAAGATGTGAGGATCTCCAAAGATTGGGTAGGGAACAAGTGGATTGATATAGAAGCAAAACCAGATGTGTTGTCTATCATTTCAGCTGTCAGCCCAAGTACAAAGCTATCGACCAGCTCTATGTCTATCAAGGGTTCTGATTCCAGTGGTTCCCCAACATCCGAACGGAAGGATGCTGTCGAGCTGAAGACAGTTGTGTCTGAAGAAGAAATGAAAGCTGCTCACACACTAAGTGGGTTGCTATTCGAAAATATGAAGCAGGACATTCCTAAGAAGCGATGCCGTGAGGGAGAAGAGCAGAACATTTCTGGCATCTTGAAAGAAACTGAGAAGGGGGATAGTGTACTGACACCTGTTGAGGGCTGACTCTTACCTCTGGAAACTAAAGGTTAGTTTTGTAAATAACAGTGTGCTTTATAGACTGCAGCTGGCTTTCCATGGTGGACGAGAATTCAATTTCTACATTTTTGGCATCCAGATTTGGGGAGGTGTACAGGGGAAATTTTATATCGTCCTCCTGTCCTATTGATACATTAGCAAGTAGTGTTAGTATTGTAACTGGTATGTTAGGAAGGAGGACTTGAGGAATGACCAGCTTATGTGTGATTGATCCTTAGTGAAAATAACCATTTTGTTTCTGCAATGTTCATATTCTATCTGTCCATTTCTAATTGCTGAGCATTTTACAACAGCTAGTTTTTTTGTTCCCTTCTGATTACCAGGAACCTCTTTATCCCAGGTGTGTGTGTATGTATAATCTGAATATTGATAGAATTCTTTTCGCTGTACTTTGCTTTGTAGTACTTCCATCCATTTTCTTTGTTTTCCTCCTTTGGTTTAGTTCGGTTCTATTTTAGATTTGTTGTTGAAATATGGTAATGAACTATAGAATTGAAATTTTCATAAAATCAAGGAGTCTGGGTGACCTGCCAGGCAACTAGTAAAATAGCAGACTTAGATGTGGAAATTATATGAAAAACCAACTGCTCCCTGAGTAGAGAAAGCAAGACTAGAAATTGTTGGCAACGTGGAGGGTAAATGGCAGATGGTCCTGCGTTTTGTCATCGAATCTGGTATTACTTTATATGGATTCGTTTGTAAGTTTGATTTGTCATGGTTGTGTTATTGATTACATCTGACCTCGGCTAAAACAACTTAAAGTTGAGATACTCTTCAATTTAACATCTGCTATGCCACAGTGTATATTGTTTGATGCTGACACCGCCAAATTATTTCAATCTGCGAGTTTGTATTATTCGTTGTCAATGCAATTATCTACAAGTCGAATTAACTCGCTGCGAATCACCTTCTTGGGATGTTGTATGAAGTGGCCCATCACGTTTGTATGGGCTATGATTTCATTCAATGCTGCAGTTGTTGCACCTTTCTTCTTATGCAGCAAGCCATCAATGCTCCATCTCACAGGTCATCATTCTTGGACAAATTCCATATAACCTCCAGAGTGACGAGGCTTTCCAATTGTAATTATTTCATGGGATCGTCGTGAATTTATGGCAATGAACTTTTTGCCCGAATCAGGGCATTAGGGTGCCATGCGTTCCTTTGGAGCAATCATGCAGCCTTTGTGTCACTCTCCGATTGCAACCGATTTTCCTGTCTGTTTATGTGCCTACAGAGTGGACTTTGCATGCAAACAGCTAATTCTTGTTTCTACTTTTATCGTCAGCAGAATTGAAAGGGGCACTCTTTATGATTGCTTTTTTGGGTCGCATTATTCCTTCTCCTCCTTGTGTGTTAATGTTTCAGTTCTGAAAATGGAGTTGAAAGTTTAGGAAACGATTGTTCTTTCCATTGGACTTTGGACAGTTTGCCTTATGTAGTGTAGTTGATATTTTCAGCTAGTCTCCTTTTATTTGTAGGCTGCTGTTTCTTAGGAAATTGAAGTTAGATTGCCTACTCTGTGTGATCGACAAATGGGCTTCAGACGGTCGACTTCAAATCTATTTTTGAGTTGGCCTTTTTGAGATTTGTGTGTGTTATTAACACAACGCGGTAACTAAACAAAAAAAAAAAAAACAAGAGGAAGAATTTTTTGATCTCCGGTTTAGTTGCTCATTATTTCCGAAAATCGAATTACCACTTTGATTATCGAATGGATAGTTACAAAAATCGAAATGAACCACTCGATTCTCTTTCACTCGTACGTTCTTATATATGGAGGTATTTGTATGTGAATGTGTGGGTAGTTGCGGATATCACGATAGATTAATGCTGATCGTAAAAGTTCTTAAACCTAATACGCCTATTGTTTAGATGGTAGACCGTTGGCAACATGGTTCCTACTTGTGGAAAATCTCCGACCGATGCTTAAAATTGAACCCTTGGGAAACGCTTGGTAGGTTAGCTAGGAAAAGTGTGATCGATTTTGTTGGATGATGGGAGAAGTCAAAATAATGGAATTAGGGCACTTTTTTTGTTTGGATGTAGGGAAAGGGATGAGTTGGGGTTACTCCATATGGTGTCCGTTAAAAATGTGAGAGAAGCCATGGCCTTGTGAGAAGATAGTGGAAGAAGTTATCCTGTAATCCTAATCTCAAAGGAAAGGTGGAATTAAGAAAATGTTGGAGAGCTCGAGCTATTCTTGGATTACGCAATCTTGGGATTACAGCCTCCCAAACACGGTACCCCATCCACGTTATCCCACTTGCCAAATGATGCCCAGGGAAAATGCACTTAGCGCAGTTGGCTAATAGGGCGGCTTTAGAACTGTGTGTACAAGGTCGTAATGAATGGTGTAATCTAGCTAGTGAAAGGCAACGAAATCAACCATGAAGCTTGCAAATGGAGTTCTAAACTTGCCGCTGCATGTGAATTGTGGGAGGAAAAACAATTCGAATTTAGAGCATAGGTTGCATGTGCGTTCACAATCCAGTATTTGTTGTTGGTTCTCCTAAATATAATTTAATAAGCTTGGTTGGATCTTTGATAGGTCCACACATCATTGAAAAGTCTCTTCTCTTTCCCCACACCAAATGAAAAAACAATTGCTAGGTCATATATCAATAGGGGAACCGTGTATTGTCACATTTAACCAAGGGTGAAAACATGGCGTGGAGGCAGTTAAAAATCAAATTGAAAATTGATTACTTGCTTAAACCAGCTAGGCTCGATTCTTAATTTTGAAGTAATTGAACATCCAATTCAATTTAAACTTTGTGAAAAACCGTAGCAAACAGATCTTGCATAGGCTTGCTCCTGCACGTGGAAATGATACCTAAACATAGACTCAACCTAATATAATTGCATGGATGGATCGAAGACGAGAGAGACAAGTTTCGCCTAAGTCATGAGTTCTCGAGCTAGGGTCAATAGAGCCTGGCTTCTTTGGACTTTATTGTTGATTCGAGCTCTCCCAACTCTCACATCTATAGCATCGATCCTCAAAAAGAATTTGGATCAAACATAACAGAAGCATTGAGATGATCAGAAGAAACCCTATCGGAAGTATTTGGAAGCATATATTTATCCATCTTTGCCATTAGCTAAAGCAATTCGTCAGATCTACTTAGATAATGAATCTCTTTACCCTAGTTTCGCATGCAAATTAATTTATGTCAAACTTGTTATAACTACATAACATAAATTGCGCCGATTCTCGCCAAGTTATGTTATCCCGTTTTATAGTACTACTATCTAATTGGCTTTGAATGTGGATAGCAGCCGTGAGAGCAGTCATCGAACTTGTACACAATCACATTTGCTCATGGCAAAGTTTGCAACAGATTGAGGTGGAAAAACCGATCGTGCTAAATTACAATCGAAGCCATTGATTCCCGTCGATATAATCCAGGCCGATGAATGGCCTCGCCTCCTCGTAAGTCATGGGCTTCGCCCACGCAACCCTCCCTTTCAAATCCGCACCTGCTCCGTGGCAGTTGTACTCTCCAAATGTCACGGTGCTGCAAGAACCAAAGGAGGGTGGGCAAAAAAATCATCAAAGAATCGATTCTACCTATGCCGTAAATTCACAAGTACTAATTTCTCCATCAGTTTAGATTAGCGTTGTCTTTACCAGTCATTTCAAAATTGCAAGCCAAATTTCTTATTCAACCAACCGAAATTGAAACACCCGGATACTTTCATTCCAGGATGTCATGAAAATTACTCTGTCAATGCTTGATTTTGGTCCTCTCGAGAAATTTCGAATGATACCGATGTTTGTTCAAAATTTTGCATAACCATATGGGTAATATCCGTACACCGTCAATTTTATTCTGGTCAGCACCACACCCATCCCATTTACCTCTCAGAATTTGTTCAGACTTTTGGTAATGGGAACAAATTTGATCCTTTGAGAGGTACCAAAAAACTTTGATTTATATTCAAATCGCAAACTTTGAACCTAATGCATACCTGCTCCTTGATGAATCACCCCAATCATGCCATCCTTCACGCCTGACAATGCCATCCAATTGGCAGTTGGCATAGATCACTCTTGCATATCTCCCCCAGGCTCTTCCCAGATAGATCGTCCCTTTCCCTGTCAGCTTGCAGCTCACGAAGGAGAAGCCCGAATCGTCCGCCGCAGAATCCCTCTGCGAAGCAGCCACAGCGCCATACGTGCTTGCATCTGCATTTATAATGCACGACTGTCTTCCATCTCATTAGTTGCTACATCTCTCAAGGAATTGGATCGACGTATTAAAAGCTTCAAAGGCTGCTGATTGCTATAGGGAATTGTCTTTAGACTCTGCCATTGTTGAACACAACTTATATTTTGCCCTTGAAGATGACCAAATTCTGGATCAATAATTTCTGAAAGACTCCAGAATCATCTACGCTATGAGGACAGGCGAGGTAAGACGATGCATGGCAATTCTCCAGTGGAGGATGAATGTTGGAATTTTCAGCGTGCAAAGATCAGGTTCGTGCTAATTTGCGATCGAAATAGCTCTAAAATGTTGATTTTCACTTGTGCGAGACCTCTTTATGTACATTGGTGGCTTTGAATTACATGAATGCTATAGAAGGAAAGCCCATGACCTCAATAGGAAAAGGCAATTGGTCGCAAGTTATTTGATTTCTCTCTCAGCTAGCAATATTTTTCAACCAATATTATCTCTTGAATAGGCTCAATTTTAGATGGTTTTAATTGGAAACCTAAGAGTCAAAATTTTACCCAACAAAAGCAAATTTTGATGGATTTTTGTGGATTATATATATAAAAAGAATCCGTTCTGGGTTTTTGTCTATACCTTGTAGAGTGATCTTGCACTTCCAAAGATGAAATCGATGGATCCCTTGATGTAGCATTCAGAGAACAAGTGCCTCCCAATATTATCAAACAGTGTATCCTGAGACCCCAAGATCCTGCACCTGAAGAACATTGCCTTGTCACCAGTTACTCTCAGTGCAACGGCTTGCATCCCATGTTCCCCTGGTTTAGCGCTTGCAGCCGTATTCTGCAAACTCCCAATCAATATAACGTTAACTTCAATGTATATATCACCAATGCAAATTTCCTCTGATCCCAACAAACGCATAGAATCCTCGCATACCTCAAATGTGATTCCTGTGGCGCAGAAATAGTTGGATTCCACTGCAACTGTAGCTGAGTCATAGGTGCCTATCATCTTCCCATTCGAACCCCGGTCCGAGGCCTTTGAATTCCACGAGATGACCGTCTTCTTGCTATCTTTGCCGACTAACGATATGTACGGTTTTGTGCGAGGGATTACAACCTTTTCCCTGCAGAAATTTCAACTGCCCAGTTGAGAATTCTGTATGAATTAGCAATATACAACCATACTAAGATCAATATATATAGCAGTCCACCACAATTTTTAAGGAGGACAATTTTAGCTTCTTAACATTCAAACAGATGTGGCAATTTGCATTACTGCATGCATGGTGATCAAAATTCATAATTTTAAGACTAATGGATGGAGAATTCAAGGATGGAACTAGGAGAAGAATATGGGAAATATCAATACCTGTAAACTCCTGGTAGTATAAGCAGCTTCACCCTCTCCCTATTCCCATCGGGGATCATCTCTACTGCCCCCTGCACCGTCTTCGAATCTCCATTGCCATCTTTCGATACCACGATGACCCGACCACCGCCTCCTTCCCTCGATCTCGAGCTGCCCGGGTACTTCCCGACCCGCAAGTCATCCCAAGTGATGACACCCTTGGACCCGATCAATTCTCCATTGGATGATGATACGAGCACCCCAAGCAAGAACACCGCCTCCACGAGGTACCTCGAAAAGGGAAGCTCCATAGCTCTGTGGGGAGTTGCCGAGATGAGAGGGAGTCCAAAGGGTAAGGAAGTGGTGGTGATGGCATTAGGAAGCTGAATGCGGCATTTATGGAACAAACGGAGTCTGAAAGGCTTTGTTGGTTGGTTATATGTATATAATTTGGAGTGGAAAGTTTTAAAAAGTGGGGGGAAAGGTTAGTCATGAGATGGGTACCAAACATATATTTATTGGAGGTTACATACCAGAGGAGTGGTAAAAAAAAGAAGTATCATTGCATAATAATTAATAGTGGATCCTTAGGCTTTGTCTTAAGAAATTGTTCTCATGTCTTTGTTCTTCATACATAGATTGGAGGCTGTGAAAAGAAATCGAGTTGGATTAGGTTAAGAAGGCGGATGTATTGTGCTTAAGGTCGTCGGTGAGTAGTTATATGGCTGCTGGTTATATCGGAAGCTCGAAAGAGAAACTGTAAGGTTTGACTGATCGTTCGGAAGGCGAAACGGACACTTGTGGCGGACGTGTGTTTGGTGTTTGGTTATGTGGTTTGGGTGATGGAAATGGGACGTGGACGAGTTCACCCAACCCTTTCTTTTTTTTCTTTTTTTTGTTTGGGTTTTATGCAAATACTAGTATAACCTTTTTGGTGTTACATAATTGCCATTGCCTCTACGAAGTTAATGATAAGCTTTGGAAGCCGCCATCCAACCCGATAGCCGCCATCGAAAACTTCGTATATACAGAACATAGCAAAGAAAATAGAAACACATGCAAACAATCACAAAATATAAGAGATTTTCGACCTAATTTCACCCAATATGGGGGGTGTAAGTCTGAAAATGAGATCTAACTCTCAATTTTTATTATAAGTGGTATGATACAAGAAATAGTGAGTCGTAGACCATTTGAGTTGCCTCCACTAGGTGGTGGATTAATTTATAGAGTACAAATAATGAGTGGTTACACAATTGGAGAAATATAACTACCAGAGTAATGGAGAATAATAGTCAATGGGGGAGTTATAGAAAGAGTAATGGAAAATAAAGAGTTGACTGCGTGACCATGATACTACACCTCTTTGCACTTTGCCTTGGACTGGGTCCAAACATGTTTCGTTGGTTTGATTATGAACTACTTAAATTTATTTTGTAAGAATAATTTCTTCCCTCTTAAGTTAATCACTTTAACAAAAATGTCATTTCAAATTAAATTCTAAAAAGATGATACGTTTTTATCAACTAAAAAAACTTGAAAAATAGATGTGTATCATAGACCCCAAAGAAAAAAGCCATCGTATATATGTTGCACATGTCTGTCCTCTCCCTGCTCCTCTTTCCATCCTCTCTTCACACCATCGCTTACTCTTGTTTCTTCCTTAAACTTGGCATCACCAGATTAAAACAACTCGATGAACTCGTTTAATCCCTTCAAATAAAACCCTTTATCACCATTCTACCCCTTATTTGGCTCTTTTGCATTTCTGGCCACTTGAACTTAATTAAAAGAGGCATATGTGCAATATCATACATCCAGTTACGTAATATTAGAGGCTTTCAACGTAATTTACATAAAATCCTCTTTTTGGGTATACCGTCCAGGGAAAATGAGTCTAGAGAAATGTTTTCTCAATTGGGTTGGTTTTGGATTTTGCTATTTCTCTGGACCTAGTATGTAATTTTTAGAGCTAAACCTCTATTTGACGATGATTGGGCCTCTAGTGAAGGCATCGATTCTGCCAGTCATTGTAACACTACGGTCGCTAGCTGTGATTGGAATTAGAAGGACCATTAACTAAAAATTAGCATTTCCCCTGTAATGGTGAAGATGCATCAGATACTTCCCTTCCCTTCCCCTGAAATGTGCACATTTGTTTGCGATTTCTCATCTCTAATGAGATTTGTTGCTCTCTTCTCTTCTCCTTGTGTTCCCTTCCCCTCCGTGAGATTTGTTTGTCTGGTAGGTACACGGGTACGTTCACTGAACCCTCGTTCCCCGTCTCTCACTTGTCCTCTTCCGTTGTCCACGTATTGTCTGAGCAAAGTAGGTGTTTGACTATTCTCTTACTTGTCTATTTTGTTTTATGTTTGGATCTGGTATATAATTTTTCCAACAAATCACATTGAGCATTGCCGCAGGAGTGGGGAAAGTTTGTGTCATTCGTAAAGCCTAATTTGGGATAGGAATAGAATTTTTACAAAAGCTATCCATTAGCAATTCTGCGAGATAAGAAGCTTTACAAAGGTTACCCTATATTTTTATTTGAAAATCAAAAAGATTATCCTAGTAAGTTAACCTATATTTATTTGAAATGCAGTGAGATAACTTAAGATTTATCTTATTTATATGGTAGGATAATTATAACTTACTTTATTTCCGGGAGATAAGATGGTGTGAGCTGATTTACTACATAAGGCACGGGATAAGTTATCTTGAGTTAATCTCTTGTAATCCAAGTTAATCAAATTTAAGAATCAAATCGGGTTCTCCCCATTTTGAGGGTATAACCCATCAAACAAATTGGTCTTAAGTGCTTATTTCCCTTTCCTGAGACGTGCACTGATTATCTATAATTTATCTTCCCGTATGAGATTATTGGTACCTTCCCAAAAAGAGGGAGATTTATTGGCCTCTCTCATCTGACTTCCTTACTCCCTATGGAACACACATTTTTCTCGAACGTATTTGTTAATGTTACCCTTTCAAATGGAAAGAAGGATCAAATTCTAAATTTTGGGACTCCAAATCAGGCATTTGACAAGCTTACATGCCAACCAAGCATTTGGGAAAGAGATTTTGGTGGTATTTAATGTAGACGTGGACAAGCATCCTACATTAAGTCATTCTCGTCTCTCTTTTGTGTAGATGGAATAATTGCTGACCCAAGAATGGAAAATAACATGATTGTTTTAGTGTCGAAAGCTATGTTCACCTGAAAGAGCAAGAAGATGACGTTATAAATTAGGAACATCTACAGTTGGAAACTAAGTATTACTTTGCCACTGAGGGGTTGGTAAGGTATCATAAAGCGCATAGAATAAATCCTACAACCAAAACATTTATCCTCCTTAGAAAAGATTAAGTACTAATTTTTCTTTCTTAGCTTTATTACCCTTAAACATTTAGATGCATAGAACCTAAAATATGTCAACAATTAAATGCTTCCATGCCAGCATAGTAGTAAAGACACAGAGGAAAACTTAAAGGAGATATCAGACGTGCATATGAGCTCCTCTACTCAACATGTTGCTTTCAACGGCCATATTTTCCAGTTATATCAAGTATTTATCTCAGTAAACACATGCTTTTCACATATGCAAGAGAAAAAAAATACCGAAGGAACTGCAAGTTAATTTACATTACAATGGTACAGTTTCCCCTTTCCTATTTTTAGTTTCCTGCCATACACTATTCTAACTTAAGTTTTGAAAACTAGCAATTAAACAGAGTTTCTAGATCTATTTTATGTTCTAAGCGTATGTCCTTTTTTTTCAAACTAATTCTAATTTGATGCCAAAATGAACTATGGATGTCACACTTATCAGTTGTCCCTGAATACATTTCCAGAAAAGCTATGCACTCCCATTGCCTACCCAAATTTACATTACGAAGGCTCCATACGGCAATCAATCTAATACACAGGGCGTTTGGTAGGCGGGTAAGGGGGTATAACCCCGTTTGATCCCACTTAACTTGCCTGCTACTTGCACTGAATTAAGAAAAATTACTTGAGATTATATTATTTTATCTTCTCTGTAAAATAACTTTAACCTACTAAATCAGTAAAATTGATCAATTCATTTATTTTACCATCCTATTATACTCCTTATTCTACACATTTATCTCTTACAAAATGCCATCTTAAGGTTCAGTCCCCGTATTCGAAAGTTTCAGGGCTGTATTTGAACCTTCCTTTGAGTATTCTTGTATTGCCCCTCTATACGTGTATTCCCCCTACCAAATGCATGCTGCAGGGATGCCTTGAAAATTTAGCTCTCTGTCTTCAACAAAAGAATCATTACCACACTTCGTCTTTTGTCAGAGTCTTGTTATAACTTTATATCACCTTTACGACCATTCGGTTCAACCATGTTCGAAAGCTAAATGTAATCTTGTTTATCAAAGTTGCAGTGGAGCTCAACTAAGAAATAACATCAATATTACAACATTGAAATGTATTCATCAAGCTTGGTAGTCATTCAATAAAAACGTAGGCTTGTTTTATTCATTACCCCTCTAACAACAGTACATCATGCTGCTTGGGAGTAATGCTTCCCTGATTGCAACCTTTTTGGAGCCAAAAACAAAGATGCATTGCAAGACGACCTGACCATGTATGGAGTATCCATAGAACATCCCTAATTGTTAAATTTTACTGAGACATGACTGAATTTGGATCACAAAGGAGAAATAAAAAGTGCTACAAAAAAGGGTCAAGATCAATCCACCAACTCAAATCAGGATTTGATCAAATTGTATTTTGGACTCAGATGAGTCCAGGCAGCCAGAACGCAACAATCATATGAAATGGAGTCAAATCAGCCAAATCGGCCCATTTAATTGGTTTTCTGTCCTTGCTTGCAGTTCCCTGAATACAAGAACATGAAGAATGCCACTCAGTTATCAGACCATCAGCATTACTTTTATTTTCGTGACTGAATTGTTTACAAAGGAGATGAGAAAAAAGTCGCTATAACGATCGATACCTCAATCGGCCAAGCCTTTTTTCCCCACTCTCTTGGGTTAGGCTATAACATTCGATATCAATCATACAAATCACTTGCAAAGCAAAAAAGGAAAACAATACAATAAACAAGTTGTAAGACTAAGCAAGCTATTGCTCTCGGTGCATATCCAATTTTTTTAATACTACATCGTAAATTCTGTCAATTTTTCGTGGGTCGACCTTGAACAATCCATGGGCATCAGATTTCTGCAGGACACTTCCCTTCAGAATCTCAGTAACCAGAACTTCCTGCATCCTCAGATAATGGCTGGGTAATAATCTGTTCTCACAGCACAATCGTTGCTCCTGTGGGCAGTCAACATGACCAAGCCAAGTATGAGATCTCATGTTTAAATAGTTAATAATAGTATATCTATTAACAGAGAAATAAATGTCTGAAGGAATAATTATATGAATCTAGTAACGGAGAACATAATAGTTACGTAGGGTGTAAGATGTTGTCATTAACATTATCACCATCTTACTTAGTGGTGTTGAGTACCAATGTAGATAATGTGAGTTCAAAAAAAAAAAAAATCACAAAGTTATTAACTGGTACGATGCATAAACAAAGATCTCAAGGGGGAGGACAGATTGCATGTTGACAACACCAAATATCAAAAAATAAATGTGCCTCCCCAAAAAAAAACAAAAACAAAAACAAAGAAAGAAAGATAGAAAAAAGGAAAAAGGAAAATGAAAAGTGGCTTACCGTATCATTGAGCAAATCAGCTCCAGGAAGCCCGATTACATCCCACTCATCAATTGACCTAATTGCACATGATGAATCCTTGCCATTAGTATCGGATGCTGCACCTTTCACTTTGTGGCTGTCACCAGTGCTGCAAGGGCTTGCATCTGGTTCACCCTTCATAGGCCGGTTTCCCTTCTGCAAAGCTTTACTTCCACCAACAACCTGGCTGCCTTCCTTCACTTTCTGTGCATTCAATTCTGCTTCTCTTCTCCTCTTTTGAATAAGATATGCATCAGCCTCTGCCATAGTACGACATCCCGCAACTCGGCACTCCTGTCAAGGACCAAGGGACAAGGTTTTATCATGACACCCACCAAAAACAGAAAAGCCAAGACATTGATATCTAAACCAAAAAAGTTGGTAATATTTGGTCATATGCTCGTAACCAAAACCTTTATGGTGTAATTTCCAGCTCTTATAAATTGTGATGGCAGTCTGAAATGTGAGATTTTAAACAAGTCAATCAGCATAACGTTGGCCCTTTCTATAATAAAAAATTTACATAATTGACTCTGTTGGGAATAAGGAAGGTCACGTGGCAGCAGGATCGAGTACATAAGCGCCGGCGGCTAGGTGGACCATAATCTAAGTTTGGTTTTGCTTAAGTCTCAAGTTTTGCTACTTTATTAAGTTTATTTTTAGAAATTTTGTTTTACTGATTTGATTTGTTTCGGAGATTTATTCTTCCTTATTTAGAGATAAAGTTAATTGCTTGTTTTAAAAGATATGTTCTCTCTTTGTCAGACAGAGCCTTCCTATTGTAATTTGATGAGTCAAGCAATAATATTTTCAATGTTTCTGATTCCTCTCTCTCTCTCTCTCTCTCTCTCTCTCAACATCACCGCCGACCACCATCACCACCGACCTCATCACCGGTTGGTCTCCATCACGGCAGCCGGCTGCTACTCCCTCTCTCTCCCTAATCTCACATGGGACAGCCCTTGTCGGGCTATTTTTCCACACATGCTTCACATGCGCCGATCTCTACATGGCATCAAAGCCAACGATCTAGGCTCTTTTTAGCGTGTGCATGTTCTCGACCACACGTGTGTGGTTTCCGTCTCCGACAAAATCTTCCTCGACAAATTTGACACCTTATGCGGAGAAGGAAGATCATAGAAAATGACAGATGCCTCCACCACGGTCGCCGACGCCATGTGGGGCCTGAGAGAGCAAGGTGGTGGTCTCTGGGACTACTATCAAGCTATAGGGTACCTCCAACTGTCTTGTGGGCTCGTGCCTTCAAAAGATCCATCGGAAGTCAGGAGAAACTTAGCATTCTCCTTGAAGAGCCACCAGAGTAGAAGGATGACAAGAACAAGAAGCAAGAGAACTACATTGTCATGAATTGGCTCATGAACTCGATGGACCCTTCCATCGCCTCAAACATGCTCTATAAGTAGAGCGCGCACGAGATTTGAACGGCCCACAAGAAAAGGTACACCCAAAAATCATGTAACGCCCGTATTACTGATCTATATACTCTTATATGGACAACTAGTCAGGGAGATCTCTTTGACTAAATATTACGAGAAGATAGAGGCATTGTTCGAGGAGTTGGACATCTATGGGCCATTATGTTGCAACAAACAGGGGGAGACATGGGTGGTTTGGCAATCTACCAAGCTTTTATCAGGGTTGCACCCCCGTTATTGAGCCACCCACAATAAAATCCTGGCATCTGACGGAAAGATGGATCTTGAGACCACCTTTTGCCGTCTTGAGAAAATGGAGATTCATGAAGATAAAGTCGCACCCAAGTGCGAGAACTCCGCACTTGCTATTCCAGAGGCAAGTGTGAAGCATAGAAGAGGACGTAGCCAAGGCCCTGGTCGCGTCTACCCCGAGTGCCAATATTGTGGACGAACAAATCATTCATAAGAAAGATGCTGGGGCAAGTTCATGAGGCCTCCACGTGGGGCTACTAGCATCTCACGAGTGGACTCCTTGACTCCAAAGGATCTTGAAAAGATACAAGCCACGATTCGCGAAGAGAACACAACAGAGGCCGCCGCGAAGACTATTGAGGTTGTTATAGACGCAACGACTTCGAAGGTCACAAGAAGCTACCTCGTTGATTCTTCCAAAGTCAAGACCAAGAGCACGACTCTCGAAGAAGACACATGGTGGGGCATCTAACCAAACAAGTTGAAGACCAAGTTATCATCCTACCGGCATTGACTTGAGGGAAGTGTTGAGAATACGGAAGGCCACCTGGCAGTGCCACGTGACAGCCAGCCAAGCCATGTGGCACTACCACATGGCAGTAGGATGGAGGCCCTTAGGGCCGGCGGCTAGGTGGACCAACGGTCAAAGTTCGATTTTGCTTAAGTCCCAAGTTTTGCTATTTTGTTAAGTTAGTTTTTAGGAAAGTTGTTTTAATGATTTGATTTGTTTTTAAGATTTGTTCTTCCTTATTTAAAGATAAGGTTAGTTGCTTATTTTAGAAGATATGTTCTTTCTTTATATAAAAGAGAGCCTTCCTATTGTAATTTGATTTGATTCAAGCAATAATATTTTCAACTCCTCTCCTCTCTCTCACTCTCTCTCTCTCAACATCACCACCAGCCACCATCACCACCGACCTCATCACCGACCGATCTCCATCAAGGCAGCTGGCTGCTGCACCCTCTCTCTCCCTGATCTCGTATAGGACAACCCCAGTTGGGTTATTTTTCCACACACCAAAGGAACCTCTACGCTCCACGTGTGCCAATCTTTACAGACTCCTTATGAAGGTACTCAGGTGCATCACAATGTCCATGCACTTACACGTCAAAAAAACAAAAGGGGGAAAAAAATCATGGACCTATACATCTTCAGCCTGGAATAAAGAATGACAAGGTATTAAATAATCAGATAAACCACAAATTTCATATATCATGAGAATAAAACAAAAGAGTAGTCTTTATTCCTTTTTTGGACGTAACCAAGGGGAGGTGCTTGCCAAGAGTGTTAAATGGTGCCATTTTTGTTTTTATTGGCAATAGATGCTCTGGCTACCAGCTCTTTTGCAGCTATTTCGGCAGGTCTTTTCTCCAATCTCTCAGGGATGGTGAACCCCCAGATTATGATACCCTTTCTACCATACAAGGCCACATGTTTTTCTTTGTGAAGGGTCAGTGGCAGAGAAGAGTCAGTACATTAACATGCATCACTTTCAGGATAGAGGATGACAAAGCAAACACAGTGAAAACAATGCTCATCGCTCGCATCTGTCAAGGGTCCCCTGCCAATAACATATCTTGGTACACCTTTGCATCCCCGCACTTGCGGAACTCTGCCCTGCGGAACTCTACCCTCCGTTCTAGAGTGCTTGGAGAGAGAGCCAGACAGGTGGAGGTTTAGGGAGCTATCTAAAGGAAGTAACTTGGTGTTGGTCAAGGCAGTATTAGTGGCTATACCTGTGTTTTACATGTCAGTTTTTTTGGCTCACACAGGACATCATTAGTAGGATATCATTTGCAGTATTGACTCCATATGCAGAAGATTTTTTATGAAAGGGGAGTGGTGGTGCCACAAGAGGAGGCTATGTAGTGTCTTGGAGAGGTGGATTGGCCAATGGCTGAAGGCAGCTGGGGATTTGAAGAGTTAGGCATATGAATATGGCCCTGTTGGCAAAGTGGTCTGGTCTGCAAAAGTAGGATTAGTGATATGGCTCTATCCATTTCAGTACTCCATGATGATCGTAGAACTCCCACCTTGGAAGAAAGATTCTTGTCAAAAAAACTGGGAAGAAGCATGCCTCATATCAAGTGGATTCCCCTTTTTTGGAGGGAAATTTTGAAGGTCTTTCCACAGTCGGACTTCTTCAATCCAATTGTCAAACATGGATGACTATAAGAGTTTGGACTTTGGAGGAACAATCAAAGGAGCAACGATCCCTTTTTCTTGGGCTTTCCTAGTTTCATGCTCCAATGCAAGCAATATTCAAGAAATCAATATGCAGTATTCAGTCACACAGGTCACCACATAGTGAGTACTCGGTATTTGGAAGAGTATGCATATGCCTATTTAGTTTTTTGTTTTCAAATAATTAAAATAAAAATAATACTTTGTACTACTAATTAAAAAAAATAATAGAAGACTAGAACAAGAAACATGTACCACAACACCAAAATCACCTTTCAAAGGAAACTTGCGTGATGAAACCAAAACACAGAAAGGCACTAAAACAAAGCAAAACTAAAATGTTATTACAAAAATAGTCATGTCTTGAAAAAAATGTAGTTTCATAAACTTCAAGAGCTTCATTCCAAACATCCAAATCAACAAAGTTTAAGGAGCTTCACTTTGAACCTTCAAAAACCATGAGCTTCATTCTAAATCTCTACTAGGAAATTGTACTCGGCCAAGTTTTCATTTTTTAGACTACTTGACTTCATACTCAAATATCTGCATAACGGGCCATTTAGGTATGTGCACTTTGGTCCTCAGGCCACCAAGGACCACTCGGCTGAGTAGGTAGCCAAGGCAACTGTTTTTCTGGACATTGGGTATGTCAAGATTGGCGCAACGTGGAGGCATAAAGCCTCCTTGGCGTGACAAAAATAGTCCACATGGGGATTGTTCCACGTTGAAACTGTGAGAGAGAGAGAGAGAGAGAGAGAGAGAGAGAGAGAGGTGTCCGACGGCTATGGAGAGAGAAGAGGAGTTGGAAAATGTTGGAAATATTATTGCTTAACTTGAGAGATTACAATGGGAATACTCTCTTTTTATAGAGAGAACATATCCCACAAAACAAGAAATAAATCTCATCTCTAAATAAGGAAGAACAAATCACCAAACTAATTCCTAAAACAACTTTTCCTAAAACTAACTTAACAAAATAGCAAACTTAGCACCTAAGAAAAATCAAACTTGGACCTTGGGTCCTCTTAACCGCCGACCTTGAGGGGCCACTTGCTGCTGCCATGTGACTTGTTTGGTTGCCACGTGATAGGTCCACGTGGCTCATTCCCAACACTTCCCCTCAAGTCGAGGTTGAGAAGCCGACGACTTGGTCTTCAACTCGTGAGGCTAGATGCCCCACAACTCTTCTTCTTCGAGAGTCGTGCTCTCGATCTTCTCATTGGACGAGTCAACGGTGTAGCCTCTTGTGACCTCCGAAGTCATTGCATATGTGACAATTTGAATAGTCACCGCGACGGTCATTGACTTGTCTTCTCGAAGCATGGCCTGTAGCTTCTCAAAATCTTCGGGAGTTAAGGAGTTCACTCGTAAGGTGCAAGTAGCCCCATGTGGAAGTCTCTGTATCTTGCCTGGATCTTTAGGAAAGAAACTTGCTGGATCAACCACTAATCTTTTCTCAACCTGAGAAGTCGTTACTTTCTTTGACAACCTCAAAAGTCGTTGCGTGGACTATGATGTCCTCTTCTTGGAGCGATCAACTGATGTACGAGCCCATACGTAATATTAGACATCTTTTCTACAGGAAAATCTCCTCTTTTGAAGGAAAGTAAAAAATCGGATATAATGTGTCAATTAAAAGGACATGAGGATTGCAAACCGAATAACTCGATAGATCTCTTCTGCTCTTTTCTCATCCTCGAACTCTGCCCTCTTTGTTAACAACATGGCATCAGTGGTTGTGGCAAAGGTATCCATCATCTTCTTCGATCAATGGTCATTCTATTCCACGTAAGGCGTTGGTGAGGACTTGTCGGAGACAAGGAACCACGCGCGTGTGGCCTACAAATACGTACACTGACGAGCCTCGATCGTGGGCTCTGATACCATGTCAAGATTGGCGTAATGTGGAGGCGTGGAGCTTCCTTGGCGTGACAAAAATAGTCCACATGGGGACTGCTACACATTGGAATAGAGTAAGAGATAAGGTGTTCGGCGGCTATAGAGAGAGGAGAGGAGTTGGAAAATGTTGGAAATATTATTACTTGACTCAAGATATTACAATGGAAAGACTCTGTTTATAAAGAGGACATATCCTACAAAACAAGAAATAAATCTTATTTCTAAATAAGGAAGAACAAATCACCAAACTAATTTCTAAAACAACTTTTCTTAAAAATAACTTAACAAAATAGCAAACTTGGCACCTTGAGGCTTAAACAAAACCAAACTTGGACCTTAAGTCCTCTTAGCTGCCAACCCTGAGGGCCCACCTGCTGCTCTCACGTGGCTCCTCCTTATTCCCAACAGGGTACAGGACAGAGAAACTAAACTTATTAATTGTTGGAATGGTCTTATGAAGTTGCCATATGGCACTTGGATTCTGTCTTCTCTCAGGCCTATCAGACACTAGGATAGAGGAGCTCTCGCAATTGCATTAAGATTGTCGAGAGGTCACTTGTTGAGGGGTTTAAAGATGGTGACCTTACAAAAAGCTTTTAACACCTTATGGCTAACCTTGACTGAGAGAGATGAGGATATTTTGACAGGCCACTAACTTATTGGTTGGCAAAGGCCCCTCCAAAGGTTTACTTCTTTTCATGGGAGATGAGAAGAGGATTGAATAACAACAAACGTGCAAAGTTGGCATCAGTGTCCAGAAGCAGATGCTACCTGCGCTTTGGATGGGCTGCGAGGGAAGGACATTGAGCATCTAGTTTTTCTCTGTCCGATGGCTACAAACGTTCGGAGAGAGGTGGGCCTAGGATGGTTGGATGTTTTATTCACTGACAACTTCTGGAGATCCTTCAGGAAGATGCGTTCAATGGCAGGACCAACTCAATATAACACAAAGAGGGATGCTGTGCCACTTGGCCTCCTTTGGCTAGTTTGCAGACAAAAATGATGTGGTCCATAGGGAGAGACGTCTTATTTGGACAATATTGTTGTCTGCTAGGTCCTCGCTTGTCGATTGGGTTTGATATTTTTTTGATAGCATAGCCAGGCCGCCTATCAACCTGCTCTTGAGTACTCCTTTCACCTTCCCACAGTAATCGTCATTTTTCCTACCTCCCTCTCAAAAAAAAAAAAAAATTCAACAGAACTTATAAAGTATATCTCAGATAGAAAGCATACTTGAAGCTCTTGTATTCTTTTGCGAAGTTTATGTTCCTCGATAAGAGATTTTATCATTGCCTCATGTTCTTCTTGACTGTGAAAGCGCATGAAAACTTTGAAGCGGTTATATATTTCCCTCTCTTCTTCAGATAAATCCTTCTCTAAAGGATTTACATATAGTAAATTTCTCTCCAATATAAAGTCTTTTCTCCGTTTCCTTTCATCCAACCTGCAAAAGCAGTGACAGATGAATAAAACTTAGGCCTCACAAAATAAAGCTAAATTAATTTGAGGTGCTGTATTTAAGAATAATTAATTTGAGGTACTGCACTACAGAGACAACATTGAATACGATAAGCAATAACAACAATCTAAGTACATTAAATTGCAAGCACCTGAAAGGTTCCTATTTATTAATATCATTTTTAATTCTTTCGATGAATATATACAGTCAGGAGACGTGAAGAGTTGAGGATTGAACTTGCTAAAAAGAGGCAAGGAAGATCAAAGAAGTGTTGGAAAGAAACTGTTAAGTATGACTTTAATTACTTCAATTTAAGTCCAAAAATATCTCAAAATAGATCTAAGTGGAGACAAAAAATCCATATAGTCAACCCCACTTAGCGTAGGAGAAGGCTTAATTGTTGTTGTTGTTATCCATCAATATACAAAGTCCCGAAACTTATGCTTCTAGTATTCTCCTTCCCATGCCCAAGCCCAAAGTAGGCCTCCCACAACCAGAGAAATCCCATGTTCACCTTCCATGAGAGCACCTCTGTTCATCCCCACCTCAACCCTGAGATAAATTCCCACCTATTCATAGTATCATTTGAATGAGATGGAATGCCAGCCAACAATTGCAGCAAGCCTGCCAGCCAACAATATGCAGACCTCCAACAAGAAAGCCTGACCTTGAACCAGATTCAAATGCAAACAAAAGTTTCACATCACAAATAGGCCCAATAATAATATCAAGTGATTTATCGCATTTGGGTTTCTTGTTTACAAGTAAAACTAGACAGTAAATATTTAATGCTTGCTGACAATTATTTAAAATTCAACCTACATGTGAAAAACAAGGTGCTTTGACAAGACATAATTTCACTGGTACTTAGAATTTAACCATCTCTCTTGAAGCCTATACCACAGGCTGGAGCCTTTGTGACGTTTTGACTTACCATTCTTATTTAAATGATCTCAATTTTTTTTTCAGAAAAAATGTGGATGTTAATTGGAGGTTATATAGTCATCCAGTTCATTAATAAAACTGCAAGTGGGATTGCATCATGCCTCAAAGGGAGGAAGGACTTATATTGCTGCCTCCAAGGAAGAGCCAAGATAAAGTGCAGTTTGAAGTAATTTTCGGCTCAAGTCCTGGCACCTTTGGAAAAGCCCCATATTCCTCTGCAACCACTGTCCAAAGGAAACCAAACGGTCTTGCCCTGCCCATCCTTAGACCAGAATACTGTAACTCCATAATCACTTTCCAAAGCCGGTGAGATGATCAAAAAGCCGTCTCATCAGAGCCAATGTGCCTATTCAGGGATGTCCCAACATATCCAAAGCCAAGTTACAAGAGAAGAACAAAATTAATCTAAAACCTCAAACCCTGAACCATAGAATCTACATAGCTGATGCACACCATGGCCATCTTCGACTGAAAACTTTGGTAACCAAGCAACCCTCTCCAAATAGCCATACAAAATCTGAATGTTCAAAGGACTGCGAGAATGAATAATTGAAAAAACGTATCTGTCAACAAGATGTCCTTCCAAACAAGGGTTGCTCATCTGTACTCGGACGATGTTAACAAAGACAGCAGAGTGGCCATGCTCTTCCGAAACCTTGATGGAACTCTCAAATCAAAGGTACAACTATCCACTGTCCTTCCAAACAAAGATACCCTAACTGGGATTCCCCACCCCCCCCCCCCCCCATAACAGCACCATGCTCCATACATACATTAGTGCCCGGGCCCCACACCCATATTGCATGCAGCCAACACAGTGCAGAGGATTTTATTCACTGCCTTCTACTTTCCAACACCCTAACCCTTCCAAAAGTGCCAGATTATCTTCCAAGCCACCAAAGAAGCTTCTTTAACAGCAACAAGGTTCGAAATGCCGATTTCAATGTCGTGCCGATAAAATTTTAAGTATGCATTTCGTGGGCATGCTGAAGGTATGCTGTGAAAATGCCTATTTTTCGATGGCAGATTTCGACGATTTCGATTGCCCAAAAAAATGTCATTTCGGAGGCACGCTAAGGATATACCGACAAAAATGGTAAAAGTAGTCAAAATGATATCAATTTCAAGAAAATCAAATGTTGATTATGTAACAATAAGAGTATTACATCATAATATTCATATACAACATAACCATATCATATTAAAGTTCAACAATGAAATATCAAATATTCTTATCATGTTAAGAATACAGAGAATTTAAGAATACAAAGAATTGAAGAATCAAAATATATAGTTTCAAAGTAAAAGTCGAAACCACAATGTCTTGATACATCGGAAGTCAGATCTCAGAAGTCGAGATTTAGAACTCGAAAGTCAGATTTCACCTAAACTAAGAGTGTCTTGCTGGATCCATGTCTCTATCATAGGTACTATCACCACTTGATTGATATCGTCGTTAACTATTGTGTCAATCAATACTTTGAATGTATTCACAGTAACTCTCCCAAGACTTATATGAATACATTATCTGATAATCCATTATATGTTGTCTGTACTCATGTTCATTCATACTAACCAAAATCCCAAGATTGGGAAATCTACTATCTGTGATCTGTCACGCGTACGATTAGTTGCATGTATTTGGAAGAATCTTGTTGTTCTAGAACCATCTTGTGATGATTGTGATCTTGTTGGAATTTGAGGGGGAGCTTGGGGTTAGAATTGAGGAACAAAATAATCTTGGAAGGTACCATACCCATATGGGTAAGAATATTCACCCATATGGTCGGCATGCCGACAAAATGGTCGACATGCCAGCGAAATGGTCAGGATGTCGGCAAAATTCCTACTTTTCGACAACTAAATCATGTCGGCATAGTGACTTCCAAAAAAATGCCATTTCGACGACATGCTGCTAGCATTTAAAACCCTAGCCAACAAAACCTAAATTTTATCCAAAAGAACTCCCTTGTAAGCCATCTGAATATCTGATGTATCTTTACTGGAATATGGATGACTGAAAGGAAATAAGTTGAGTGCAGAAATGACTAAATTTAGTAGCATGAAACACCCATCTCTCTCAACAAGACCCTTGTTGACCAGCCTTTATTGATTCATCTTTTCAGCCCAAGCTACTAGTCCCCATAAGTGATCTATCCCGCAGGGGCAAATCGAGGCAAGTAATGTCAAAGAAGCTCTATCCATCTATGGTGCAATAGTACACTCATTCTCCTCCACATCATCCATACCAAAAGGAATAAAAGAGGACTTCCTTAGAATTGATGGACAGAGGTGATACTGAAGAAAATAAGTAAACAACTAGGTCTATGATCTCCACCATATATCACTTCATATAAAGGATAGTGCCATCTGCATACTGCATCACCAAGATCCAGGTTCTACAACCAGACATCAGTGCAGAACCTGAACAACTTCCTCTAAAACACATGGAAAAAGGAGAATGAGACAGAGCATTGACAACTAGCACAAACAACGAAGGAACCAGAGGGTAACCCTGCCTTCCATTCAGGGATGCACAATCTCCCGGTAGGGTTCCCATTAATTAGCACCAACAAGGAGATGGTTGTGAACATGATTTTTAAAAACTAGCCTCGAGACGAGGCAGAAGAAAATCACCCCGAGGCTATAGCCTCAGGGTTGCAATGTAAGGCGTGCGACTCAATTTGTCGAGGCAGAGCTGAGGCGATGAGGCGGAATCGAGGCTATAGCCTCAATCGAAAGTTCATATTTGAAGATCATATGAGTTACATATGACCTAATAAAACAAATAAAATCATTTCCTAAAATCATATACCCATCACCTGATGCCAAACAATGGCCCTAACCTCTCAAGCCCTAAAAAATCCATCGCCCTTAACTATTGCAAGTCATTCTTGATCTTTGGACTCCTCCATTATCATTGTCGATGGCTATTGTTACATCGTCTAGTCACCTCCCCTACATTCCACTCTTTATCAGTTTGTCCCATCTCCATTGCCCATCATTATCACTTTCCCCTTTCAAGTCTCAACCTTACTTTTTGCTATTGGTAAAAGTCTCCACCTCTCTTAAGTTACACATTACATTTTTTCTTGTTACTTAATACTTTTATTTTACTATTTAATTATGTTAAAGTATGTTGAAATATTTTATATGGTTAGTTTACATGTTATGATATCACTTGATTTTTTTTTAAGAGACTATGTGATGATTGTTTACTTAAATCTTATTACATGTTTATTATTATTATTTTCTCAAAAAATATTTTTATTATTATTTTGATTTTTTTTTAGTTCTATTATGTGACTAGTATTTTGATTTTTTGAAAAGTTTACATGTTGTGTGGTACTTATGTGTATTTAAATCTTGTTAGATTAGTTTATATGTTAATATTGTGTGTATTGTGCGGTAATAATATTTAGTAATGAACATTTAAATATTGTGATAGAACAAAATAAGCATGAAAGTGTATTTTTATATTATTTTTCTTTATTAGCACTTAACAGTATATATTTGTGTCATTTTTTCTTATTTCCGATCAAAAAACTGAGGTTTATGCCTCGCCTCGCCTTGATGAAGGAAAACTGCCTTGATACCACCGCACATTTTTTACAATCTTGGTTGTGAAGCACCTTTCATCCAAACAATCCACAAATTCAAAGAACCTGCCATGGCCAAGGCCTATCATACGAAGTACTACCCTATCAAGTCATAAGCTTTTAAGAAATCAACCTCCTATAGAAAAACCTTAGTGGAATTCCTTCATCAACAAGCCAGTCTATATGGTCATAAAGAACTGCCAAGACTAGAACTGGGGCAACTGCCACCTAGAAAAATGGACTGCAAACAGCTAGTAAGGCCATCCAAACCACCATGAGCCAATAGGCCAGGACCTTTGCAATGATTTCGGTTAGACAGAGCAAGCAATAGGAAGTCTTCTGCTTGTTTAGCACCCTTTTCTTTGGCAGCAGGTAGAGGAAAAAGCAGTTCAATCATATTGTCTAAAATCGTGTATGAGCATCAGGTCCATCACATCCCCCTTCACCAAGTCCCAACATTCTTTATAAAATAAAACAGGAAAACTATGCGGCCTTGTGGACCCTTCAGTCCTCCCACAGCCCATCTGACCTCCAGGACTGAGATACGGCGCACCAGACAATCACATTGGTGCTGGCTAAGGAATGTTGGAGCCAATTTACTGCCACTGTCTGCAAGGATGACTCCTTGTGAACACTAAAAAATAGGAAGTAACCTTTCAAAAGAAATAGGAAGCCCACAAGGGACCAATGATTTATCTCCTGCAACCTCCTCCAGAAGAACCTGTATGCAATGAATGCGGAACAACCAGCATAGGTGGAACAATCTTGTATTAAGCCCCAGGCACCTCAACCTGTCTCCAGAAGACCGCATTGTGTCTTCCAAATGAACCACTTCCTGACACTTGTTCCTCCCTGTTTGTTTTTTTGCAAGCCAATATCTACCGCAATGGATATAAAGACACACTTATACAATCAGAAGTTTGAACCGGTGTATGCACAACAGTTCAAAGGACTCGTAAGAAAGCTCCTCTATGTTAGTATTACCTTGACTAGATATCTCCCTTGTAGTTGGGAAAATTGGCCAGCTAATAGGAAAACCAACCAAAGTCCTTGCAATGCAGCAATGACAATACTCGGTTATTTTTTAAATCTACAAGAAGAAAGCATTTCTTCTTCAGGGAAGGAAATCTTTATGTGGAACCGTACAGGTTGCCCTCAGGATAAATGATCCACTACTGACTTTTGTACTTCTGTGGCTTGAAATCTAGTTACCTCAAGGAGCAAGAAGCAAATATTGGTAGCTAGGTCCAGTGCAGAGTCTGATCATCAAGCCATACTTCATGCTACAACTGAATTGATGTGAATGCTGAGTGATCTATGTGTCTTGAAGAGCTTCCATAGAGATGTGATGACAGGGTTGATTCTTTATTGCCAATAATTCAACCTTCAGTGAGAAGAGAACTGAGCATGTGAAGGTGAATTTCATCACACAAAAGACATGATATATAAGGGATTCATTCACACTACACAGATCATCTAAGAAGCAGGTGAAGGACATCTTCATATTCACTTTGTTTGAAGATGTTCCAACTTCCCAATTGAGTATGATCGATATCCACACAGATTGAGGAACTTTAAGATTTTTTACATTCTGCATTCCCTTGTATGTTTTATTTCTTGTTGTTTTAAATGCTCAATTATACTCCTCTATAAATGAGGATTATGGTTTTAGAGTAATTAACCTGATCATTTCCTACAAACATGATGGCCTATAGATTCATAACTCATAATAACAAGCACAATAAGATTCTTCTTTTGAAAGAGAAGATTCTTATTAGTTGGGCACATCTCAACAAAAAATTTCGTTGACATGAAACTAATAATGATTTCTTTTGACCACAGGAAAGGGCCACAGCTTGTGCATATTGTTGCAACTAGCTCTACTGCAAATGGCTTGCAGGGGTTGGCTCTTTCCTCACCTTCCCTGTTTATCTCTCATCTTTCATCCCGATTTTTGAAAAGGATCTTTCATCCAGATTCCTCATACTGAATGGAGTTTTTTGAGCTTTGCCAGATATAATTATTGGAATATCTAACATAATTCTGCATAATTCAAAAAATCATGCTTCCAACCTTGACGAATATATATGAAGCACACGTAACTTCAATTCACGTTCAGTTTCAGGATCATTTTCCTTAAACTCCATTTCTGCAAGCAATTGCTCCGCATCATTGTCATATTCAGGATCAAACTCCTGCCTCTTAGGATTATAGCCAGACAACTCAGTCAGAGAAGGACCCTCATCGGCCACATATTTTGGCTTTTTCCCTCCAAGGCTTCTATTAGCCTGAGAATCTGTTATCAGCAAAAATAACTGGCAATTAGTTCATAGGAGGGGAAAAGACAACAAAAAGCAAATTTGAATACTTGAAACAATCATAGGCATGATATTAACAATTTTATCCTTAGCCTAGTTCCTAAATAATGAAACTAGGTCCCTAAACTACAGAAGTATATCCAAAATAAAACATTTGCAAGCCTATCACTCTCTCATATGCGGTCTACCTCATTGTGACCAAGGGACTAGCAAATAGACTATGGAGGGTTCTGTGGGACATCATTTCACTAGTGTAGACGGCCTTCATTCCAGGGAGAAGTATATTGGATGGGTTCGTGATTTTTTTTATTTTTGAAAAGTAAAAAGGTAGTTATGCGACCGATAACCATCCAAATTCATTCTATCAAAACATCAAACAACCACCAATTACATAGCGGACTCCCAAAAGACCACCTGGGAGGAGATGGACGAGATAACATTCCCCACATAGGGCGTCTCCCCCCTAAACACCACCACATTCCTCCCCAGCCACACACCCCAAAGTAAAGCCAACACCTTGGCTCTCTCTCTTTTGGACCGAAATGTGGTTACTCCAGGTGTGGTGTTGCCTCTCCGGAATGATGACCAGAAGCTAGATATGTCTCGGTGGTCTATCCAGGCCAAGTTCAATCTCTGCCAAATATGTGAAACAAAAGGGCACTGGAAGAAAAGATGCTGCATATCCTCATCTGCTTCTCCATAGAAGGAGCACCTCACATCGTCCATCTGCGCCCACCTCGCCCTCCACACCTTCGTCACAATCCTTCCTCTCCATAGAAGCCAAGAGAATATCTTAATCTTCAGCGGACATTTCTCCTACCAAAGCAACCTGCAGTCTTTAGAAAGGCCTGTATTCATGGTATGTGTAGTGCCACCCAGCTCTCCAAACACCTTCACCACGACAAACTCCCCGTCAGACCAAGAGAAAGCATCTCTCCCCTCCTCAGATGCCCAACCCTCCAACTCCTGAAGTAGTTACTAGAACTCTACAGCTCTCTGATCGAAGAGACCTCCCCAAAAGGTTGGGCACCACGCCCCATCCCAGCAATCGCCAACCGTGGCCATTGGGGCCCTGGCCCTCCCAAGGAGACGAGGAAACCTGTCATTGAGGCTGCACCCCCGCCCCTGCCAGTCGTTAAGCCAAAACCTGAAGGTATCCCCCGCACAAAGCTTCGACGAGAAGAAAGACAGCACCCTCGGTACCACTGTCGCTAAACCTCTGAGGAAATGGGACGCCCCTGGATGGGTTCGTGATTGCCTCAGAGATTTTGGCCTACTAGAGGAAAATGAAAGGTTAGGCATTCATATGGAACACTGACTTTAGCAAGGCCTATGACTCGGTATGGTAGTCTTTTCTCTGGGCTTCCATGGCGAAGAGGGGTTTCCCTCCTATGTGGATTAGTTGGATGAAGACATGTGTAACAACCACCTCCTTGGTGAACGGACACCCAACTAGTGGATGGGTGCAGCCATGTAGAGGTATCAGGTAAGGATGTCCATTGGCACCTATGCTGTTCATACTGGCAACAGACGCCTTGGCAAGGGCCACATTTCGCACCTGCTTGGGGAACCAATTATGTAGTTTCTCAATGTCCATAGGTGATGACTTGATGATTCCAGTCCTTCAATATACGGATGACACTATTTTCGTTATAAAGGGCTTTGATTCTGAGGCAAGAAGACTATGACTCCTCAAGCTATTTGGGGAAGCGTTCGATCTCTAGATAAATTTCTCAAAGTCAACTTTTATTCCGTTTTGAATGGAGATAGAAGAGTCATAGTTGTGTAGCAATGCATTGTGTGCTTCGGAGGACTCTTTACTGCTGACATACCTTAGCCTCCCATTGTCGAATAGGCAGATTTCAATCCAAGACTGTGCCTCTGATTGAAAATTGGAGAAGAGACTATCGAGTTGGACTTCTAGAATTCTTTCTAGGCGTGGGCGGCTTGTACTGCTAAAAACGGTTCTTCTCTCTATGCCCACCTATTTTCTATCAGTTTTCCTTTTTTTTTTTTTGAAAAGTCTATCAGTTTTCCATTTACCTCAGAAAGTTGGCAAAAAGCTTATGGATCTTGTAAGAGATTTCTTCTGACAAACTATGGATCAACTGGCAAAGGTGTTAGGCCAATGGCTTGGGAGGACATCTATAAGCTAGTCAAAGGAGGATTAGGAGTTACGGATATTTGAACAATGAATACCACCTTTCTTGCCAAATGGGTGGCTAAGATTATGTCCCTACAGCCTGACCTCTTTGCAAGAATTTTCACAGAATGCTATGGCCATTGCTTGAATTGGGAGTAGGGAGCTTCACCCCCTAGAGGACCTTCCCACTTCATTAGAGGGATTGTTGTTGGTATTCCTAGGTTGTAGCATTTCTTCTCGCCATATCTTGGTAATGGGGAGAGCTTTTGCTTCTGGATGGATGATTGGATAGGACAGGACCACCTACAAGGTCTTTACCGAAGACATTGGGCCATGACAACAAACAAGGAGGCCACAACGAGTACTGGAACAACACATGGAGTCCCATGTTTGTTCGGAACCTTTCTAATCGAAGGTTGTAGGAACTTCAGGTGTTGATGAGCTTGCTTGAGGCTTTTCGGCTAGAGGGGAGTACTAATGCATACCCATGGGATGGAAGTGAGTTCTCAGTGTGTGAGGCATACAAAAGGTTGAGACAGGTTGGAAACTTGACACAAATTGATCTTGCTATGGGATTATAGGTTGCTATGGACAGCAGGTTGCCCCTTGAAGATCAGGATCTTTACTTATTTCCAAAGGAGAGGTAGATTGATGACACAGATGTGGAGGACTAGGTGGGTTCCCAAGGAGGTCATTGCCTATCCTTTATGCCACTCGAGTTAGGAGGATATCAACCATCATTTCTTCTAGTGCTATTTTTCCGCGTAAATCTAGAACCACTTTCACTTTGAATGGGTGGATTACTTTTCTGAGGTTGAGTTCTAGAGTTCTTTCAGGAAAGGAAGCCAACATGTAGGGCAATATATCCTCCAATCAAAGAAAGAGAAGGCAAGAATTTTGGTGGTGTTATGGGGCATCTAGCTAGGAATGAATAGAGTGGTTTGAAAATTTTACTATTAGCATTTCTTCGCTTTTTTCTTTTTTGGGAAAAGTACATGTAATGTGCTCGCGCTTTGCTAGTTGGTTTTAATGGACTTATACTCGGATAACCACCCTTTTAACTTTTCAAAAAAAAAAGATGACGATATACAAAACGATGCAAACACTTCTCCAGCTAAATAAGAATGCTCTTTTAATGAATATGCTTTGTTGATGAATATGCAGGGAGGAGGCCTTGGAAGGCATTGCCAGGTTGGAAGAGGAGGGTGAAGGTTCTCTTGGCCATGATGATTTGCAAGATAGATGCAAGTTGCAGGCTAAAGTTTAGGAGGGCCTTAAAAGAGAGACGCACTGGAGACAAATTCAAACAGTTGTGGCTTGGAGAGGGTGACTCTAATACCAAATTCTTCCATTTGTCAGCAAGTGTTAAGAGGCAGACATATTTGATTACCTCCTTGTGGGTAAGGAACTTGGTGCTTGACTAGCGCCAACAGATTTGCGAGGAAGTTTAGACACACTTTCAAGATTTCACTAGGAGGCCCACGGGCTCTTCCGACATGGTAGTCCTTGAGGATGCAAAGAGGGTGGATCTCATTCGGGAGATCACAGATTTCATGGGGATGATTTGCAATTTTTTTGCAGGTAGCCGTGATTTTGAGAGGTTGAATAGATTTTACTTCTTTCTCCTCCCAAAGAAGTTTGGAGCGGAGTCCGTTGACAATTACAAGCCTATAGCCCTCTCAAATGCAATGCAACTTATCGTGGCAATGGTGTTGGCAAACAAGCTATAGGTGGTCCCTCCACGGCTTGTCTCCCCGGTGAAGTCCACTTTCATTTCAGGCATGTCTCTACATGATTCCTATGTTTTAGTAGAGGAGATGGTTTCGTCGTGGAAGCAGTCTAATCAGAACTCCTTTATGTGGAAAGTGGATTTCTCTAAGGCTTACAATACCGTCACATGAGCATACCCATGGGAGATACTCCGAAGGAGAGGTTTCCCGGAGGCGTAGGTTTGTCTTATGAAGAGGTTTGTCATGACCACTTCATTCTCAATTCTGCTTAATGGGAAATTGTATAAACCAAGGCTGCTCGCTAGCCCCCTTGCTATTCAACATTGCTGTTGACACGCTGGCTTGTCTATGTCTGGCCTTCAAGGCTTGTGAGGGGTGCTTTTTTTCTAGCTTTACTCTGAGCACAAATGGGGCAACCCTTACTTCTATGTTGCAATATGCGAATGACACAATTGTCCTCATACAAGTGGGGCAATGCAAGCAAAAAATGTGGCATCTCTGATTGGCATTTTTCGTGGCATCTCTATCTCTCCATTAATGCGAGGAAATCCCTTCTTGTGCCATTCAATTTGGATGGCAACGAGGTGGAGCTGATTTCTTCTATCCTTGGTTCTCCGATTGTCCAAGTGCCAATTTTGTACTTGGGCCTCCCATTGAAAAGGGAGTGTTTGGTATCTTCTGAATGGAACTCAGTTGTAGAACAGGTTTAGAGGCGGCTAAATGGATGGAGTGGGAAGCTTTATCCAAAGGAGGAAGGTTGGTGTTGGTAAAGGTGATGTTGACGACAATCCCGGTGTTTTACTTGTTCATGCTTAAGCCCGTGGAAAAGATCATGGCCAAGTTGGAAATGGCCAAAAAGAGATTTTTCTGAAAAAACCCAAATCATGATGTCCATTTTCTACAATTGGTGCCATGGGAAAAGATTGACAGGCCTAAGTCGAGAGGTGGTCTCAAAATCAAACTGATTGATGCATTCAATGTTGCCATGCATTTGAAGTGGGCGGTCAGGTATCTTAAGGACGGTGATGTCTTGGTGGAGAGACTACTCTGGGACTTGAACGATTCAACAGTGGATTTTGTGGCAGGCTAGTATAGTCTTAGAGGATTAACTGCCTTTGGGGGGGTATTCAGAGCAGGGGGTCCAATTGTCTTTCTTCACCTCAATACTTTGGGGGGGGGAGGAGAGATGGATGATTGGACTAGGAATGAGGCTTTCTATGCAATCTTCCCCCGATTGTTTGGCATAGCTTCTGATAAAGATGTTCGGGTGGAGTTCTAGCTTGGGGTCCCCAGCTCATGGTCTCCTGTGTTGCAACCTGGCCTATTCCAGGCTACCTTCATGGAGTTCCAAAGTTTGTTGGAGGTATTGGATGGCGTTAGGCCTGAGAAGAGATCTGCAAGACATGTTTGTTTGGGCTGATGGGAGCTTTTCTGTGGGGAGGGGCTTTCAAGAGGCTGATGCTGGTGGAGGGACCTGTCTCTGAGTTTTGGATGGATTGTTCACTAATTTTGAAAATTCTAATGCCGTTGAAGATTAAAATTTTCCCTTGGTTACGGAGAAGGGAGAAGCTCATGACCACGCTTCTCAAATCTAGGTGGTCTAATGACCTTGATGTGTCTTACTCCCTCTATAGCAATGGGGACAAGGATGTGCAGCATTTGTTCTTCTCTTGTGATTTTACGGTAGAGGTCTAAAGGGCATTGCAGGTTCATGGGAACGAGGATGTGCTTTTGGCTCTTTGGTGCATATGGCAGCAGCATAATGCGGTCATCTTTGAGGGGAACGGGCTCGGGCGGACAATGTAGCGAGGGAAACTCTTACTTTTTATGATCTTTATTTCCAAAATTTGCAAGTCCATTCCTCTTTTATTCCTCTTTTAATGAATTCTTCAAGATGATTACTGACGTCTAATAATCTTCCTTTTTTCCTTCAAAAATAAAATAAAATCTCATGGAACTCAAATTCCTCTTCAACAACACAAGATTAAGATAAAAATGCCAGCCTGCCAAACAACCACATTAACTATTACGCAAGGTACAAATGTCGCCCTGCCAAATGATGCTAGCCAACGTCTGGAGGCTAGGAATCCCAAGACACCACAGTAGTTCAAAGTAAATATGGCAATTAACTTTTTTTGAAAAACTTTCTTCGATTCTCAAGCATGTTGTCTACATCTTTTCCCACGTTAGAGTCTTAAATGTCGTAAGTCTGCAAAACGAGTGGCATAATTTTTGAATAACAAGAAAAGGATTCCACATTCATTGCATCCTTTGTACTCTCCCTGAACTTGTGAAAATCTTGATTAAGAAATAAATCTTTCTGAAAGGGATCTAAGAGATGAATCTAGTAAACTTCCAAATTTCATCTTTGAGAAACACCCAATACTATCTTATTTTAGACAATTCTTGGGCACCATCTCGAAATTCTACCTACCAGGATCTGATGGTTACCAGAGATCTTCCCTTGCACAAAATTAACTAACATATAGACTTCAAACCAGGTAATAGTGAATATGGACAGAACAGCTGCAGTGTACATCACATAAGTTGTAAGCTTCATCTAGAATTTGAGTAGGGCACGGAAAATCTGTCACATCTGAGTGCTTAACAGTTTTTCTAGATATAAATGCCAAACCTTCTAATTTAATTCTGTCTGAATCCTTGACATGGGCCATGTTTGAGGCTTTTTTGCTTGCACCTATGGGTGCGGTGCTGATAGTACCACCCATCTTTGATTCTGCAGAATCTCCATCTGTAAGAGAAAAAAATTAACATGGCATGAAAGCATTATAAAAGAATGGCAAGCATCCAAAATTTTCATAAGGTACCTGCAATTAAACTTGATGGAGATCGTCCAGTAGGAGCTTCCCGACTTCCATCTTCAGTCCTATAGATAAACCACAATGGAAAGATTAGTACATGAAAACACATGCAAGTAGCAAATGGAAGAAAACGATTGTCAGTTAACACCTACTTGACCCTTGAAGGTGAAAATGGAGATTCATCTTTTGGGGTTGTATCTGCTGGGAATCCTGCTATAGAAGACCGTCTTCCAAGTTAAGAGCTAAAGAGTGAATGGTATAACACACGCAAACACACACACACAAAAGAGAAAAAAAATCATCAACAAAGATTTTCAAAAAAAGTACCAGAAACCCCAAAAGAGACTAAAAATTTGATCTAATGATCAGCATTGCCCTCCAACTTATCATGCTGCCAACCAAGTAAAGCACGACCATCTACTTAGCTTCTTCAGAATTCCACATAGTAGCTTCCACACTTACATGTGCACATACACGCAAAAAGTATGTGGTTTTGTCATTTGAGTTCCACACCTCATACATGATGCCATTCAAAATCAAGGCAACCCTTGTTAGGAAAAGGGAATTTTCAAATTACATAATCAGTCATTTCTTGTCCAATCATCTGTCTAACATGAAATTGGATGGTTCCCGACTCCACAATGAAACATAAATGAAAACTGTGATTCCTGCCAACTCCTTCCAAAATGGGATGCAGCTCAATTCCCAAAAGCCTAAAATAGCACCTGTTTGCCAATCATCATAACCTGATCAGGCATTTATGCCCTTTTTTTAGAAAGGTAAAAGGAGGGCTATTCAAGAACAATAGCCCTCCCACTTTATTTAGAGCCAAACACTATTATATAACAGGCCTAAGAGAGACACTCCCCCCTCTGCCATCAAGGCATTGGCTGTAAAAAGTACAATTTCACGATGAGGATGAGCACCTGCAAACACCACTTCGTTATGCTCCCTCCAAATGACCCATAAAACTGCAAGTGATATCGCCCTTTCCTTCTTGGATTTGAATTGCATTGGCCCATCAAAGCAGCAACTGGATCTAAAGGAGCTAAGTTGACCCATGAGATTGTCACATCTTCCCAACCTCTCTTAGAAAAGGGTTAGGAGAAGAAAGGGTGCTCGATGTCTTCATCTGCTGCTGCCTCACAGAAGGAGAATAGCACCAAGAAAGAGGGATCCCACCATTGTCTTGTAACCTTTCTTATAATTCTTCCCCTCCCCAACTCCCAAGCGAAGGACCAAACCTTCAACAATTCCTCTGTAGCCCAAACTATTATGCAGTTGCGGAAGAAGTCCGCATCATGGTCCACCAACTGTTCTTCCAAGGCATTATATTCTTCCAAATGAAGAAGTCTACAGTCCCCCACTCCCATCTGTACTGGATGCCCCATCTTAGCGAGATGTGACCAATAGCCTCATGTAGCTGCAACAAGTTTTCTTCCCAGGATAGTGCAGACCCATTCTAAGCATAGGTGACCAACCTCCAACATTAGACTCAAAGGGCCCAAACCAACAATCTGCCAGCTTAGCCCCTTGATGTTGAGACAAATAGTACAGCCGCAGCAAAGCCTTTACCAACTGACTTAGACTACCCCAAGAATCATCCCAAAAAGAAAACCCACCATCAGTGCCAATCCTTGCAACAAAATAATCTGTCGATTGTGGCAAAACCTTCATCAACCATCTCCAAAAAGAGAATTCTTGACCCATAAAAGTACCCCTCTACTCCTGGTTGAGGACTTCTCCATAGAGTTCCAAGAGCACTTGAACAGAAAACCATTCATTGCCCCCATAACCCAGGAGCACCACTTGACTAGTGGAACCTCATTGCACATATACAACAGATGCCTAAACCCCCTTCACTGAAAGGCCTGAAAACATGCTTTCAAGCCACCAAATAGCCCCCCTTGCTCTACGCACCAACCTCTTCCAAAGGAATCTTTTACAAATCCCCTCAATCTTTAACACCGCCTCAACTGGAAACCAATGACTGACATATAGAACATCTGAACTGTAGGAAGAACTATTATTCCCCCTTACACAAATAAATGAGTCTGCCAGCCTGCTAATTTCTTTTCAATCTTTCTTATGAGCATGCTAACGTCTCTAACTCTGGGAGTGACGAAAGACAGTGACACATGAAATGGGTCAACGGCAAAGAGAACCTTTGGTGTGGTAAGCATAGATGACATAGTACATCCATCGCAAAAGTCTATTAGCCTATGTTTGGAAGGAAGGACTAGGAGGGTAGGGGAAAGGCAGGAGAGGAGAGAAAGGAAAGGGAAGTGAAGGGGAGGGAAGGTGTGATGTAAATGTTGTTTTGATAGAAGGGGGGAGGGAAGGGAAAGAAAGCAAACATTGTATATTTGGATACAAAAGTAGAGGGAAAGGGAGGGAGAGGATTTCAGTATAACTTTACTAATATAGACTTTAGAATTTCTTCAACAATATATTTGGTATTTACTATAGAGGGGTAAAAGAGGCACTTAAAATAAAATGACTACAAATCCTTTCCTTTACCTCCCAATCCCTCCAATTTAGGAGGGGAGCAAATCCCTCGATATTTTCTTTTATAATCCCTCCCAATCCACTCCCTCCCTTTCCCTTCCTTTCCATTAATTTTGCAACCAAACAGCCTTTTGTGGGGGAGCCATTTGTGAGAGAGCGTCAGGTGGGGTGGCTCGAGGAGGCTATGGTGATTGGATGACCGCCATTCCCAGTCAAGCGAGGAGAAGAGGACCAAAGAGGCATCAGAGCTTCAAGTGCCTTGGCTGGGGACATTTCACAAGGGACTGCAAAGACCCTTTGCGATGTCTGAGGTGTGGGGCTCGCGGCCATCGCAGAGTGACTTGTCATAAATGAGTTTCCTCAAAAGAGAAGGTGGAGAATCCGCCTCTAAATCTGGGAGAGGCACCAATGGTGGATGTTGTTGCCCTTGGTCAACAAAGGTGCACCCCTTAGAGGAGGCTCTCATGGGGGCTTTACTTGGAGAGGTGTTGCAAGGGGAGGTTGGACCGGCAGAGGCAAAGAAGGATCTCGTGCATTTCTTGAGCTCAAAGATGGGTATCAAGAAGGAGGCATTAGACACTAAGAAACTCCTCTTCGGGCTAAGACTAGAAGTGGCACAAAGGCTAGCTTTTGAAGTCATTTAGGTTGGTAATGCCCTCGTGCGATGGCATTGACCTTCAATGTACAATGGCGCAAGCTCTAAAAGACCACCATGGAAGGCAGAGATTGAAGTGATTTTTTTTTTTTTTTTGAAAAGAGCAAGGGTGATTATCCGTGCGATAATCACCCAGAAATTAATCCATTAATGAACAAAAAATGGTAGCAATTACAAAAGTGTTATAAGGAAGTCTCCCAATAATGAATAAGTGATGAGATACTAAAAACAAAATTCTCAATGTAGGGAATCTGTCCCTTGGAGATGGCAGCATTCCTTCCCAACCAGATTCCCCAAAGTACTACCAACACTGTTGCCTTCTCCCTCTTTGATATAAAAATATTATGGCCCGCATCCAACCTCCCACACCTAAAACAACTCCAAAATTGAAATTAATTTGAGTGATTAATCGACTCAAAACCAATTTTCGTCCACATCTCAAAAGAAAATTTGCAACCAAAGAATAGATGGTCAATATCCTCATCCCCTTATTTGCACAACGAGCAAGTCCTGTCAACCTTCAACATCCATCTAGCCCTTCCTACCCTTGTCAAAAGCCGCCCTTTCCGCATCAACCAAGCAAATATTTTAATCTTTAGTGGACAATCGCCCAACCAAATGAGTCTTCAATCCGTAAGGAAATCAATATCTGCTATATACTCAACATTTTGCAATCTAGAGTAGGCCTCTCTAACTGAAAACTCCCCTCCATCCCAAAGCCATGCATTCACCCCTCCTTCAGGTGCATAACCATAAAGTTGTTGTAATAAGGCCCGAAAGTACTTTAATCGTTGTTGAGAAAGATTCCCCACAAAAGTTGGGCACCAAGAGCCATCCCAGCAATCATCTACTATAACCTCCTCGTCTGCCAACGCAAAGAGTTTAGGGAACCTCTCACAAAGCGAACCAACTCCCATCCAATCATCTCTCTAAAAACGAAATACATCACCCATACCCACCAAGGGAGAAAAGAAATGCCTTATCTTGGGTCCTACCACTGCTAAGCCCTTGTAAATGTGAGACACGACCCTTGTAGATGACTCTAACAATTCCCAGTTTAGCAAAGGTCCATAAAATGCTTCAAACACCCTTCCTAGTAGGTCCTATCAACGTTGCATAATTCTATTAATCCACTTAGAAAGAAAGTTGTTATTGAAAGTCTCAATGTCTCGAATCCCCAGGCCCCCCTCCTTCAAAGACCTACATACCTCCTCCCAAGTCAACCTGGCACCCTTCCATGTTGTGCCAAAATTAGTCCCAAAATTAGTCCAAAATAAGTCTCGCATCAAACCTGAGAGTTGCTTTTCTACCTTTTGAGGGAGCTTAAAAATAGACAAGTAGGCTAGAAACAAAAAAGAATCGATTTAATCATAACAAATCCGCCACCTCTAAATAACATTTTGAAGGCCCACCCACTAAGCCTCTTCTCCATCCTATCCACCAGAGCACACCAACCTCGAACATAGATGCATCCACATGACAACGAGAGACCCAAGTAAGAGATCGAAAAATAATCAACCGCCTTGCCCACCTTCCCCGTTTGAAACGTCTCCCCCTTGCTTTCTATAGAACCTACAGCTCATTCCAAACGCGATGCCGTGTCACCCAACCTCTCATCATCTCTGTCGCGAATCTTGGGCCTCCAAAACCAGCACGTATGTCAGACCAACCAATTAGCATTTGCTGCCAGTCAACAATGTGCCCCCTCTATTAGGGCCTAAGCATACAACCTTGCCACCCTGACCCTCAATCCTCCACCAACGACTCAAGATACGACCCATGCTACTCTGTAAAGGCGCAAAGCTATCTTCTTTGACACGACACAGCTAGCCTTGATCTCCACTAGCACCTCCACTACCAAAAGGTCGCCTTCCTTAAGGTCAACCCCCCTAAACAACCTCAATCTCAAAAAGGGTGCGACCACCACCACCACTACCCCCCTCAACCTCAAGCGTAGAGGAATCCCTACAAGCCTAAGGGACACAACGGGCCTACGCGGTAGACGCTCTTACACACCATTATGATCACAAGGGAGACACCACCAAATCATAGCAAACCCCACCTTCATCTCCTTGAAACAAATTGCATTCCTCTCATTTGACTTCAATCCGATGACCAAAACCTTCTTCGCTCCAAAAAAAGCCACCTTGAGGGGTTGCGCTAGACTCCACAACCTAGTGAGATCCTTCAACTCACCCAGCATCACATTGCCCTCTAGCAGCACCCCTAAAATGGCAGTCTTCAAGATGCCATCAAGACTCCCATACAACTCCGACGATGGCGCACCAACCTTGAGGGGCAGAGCACCTGACAGCGACTGAGGCAGCAAAGTTCCCAACTCAACCGTATATCCTCTCAAACAACTGGAGCGACGATGTCCTACTCCCCCACACCGCGCACACTGCATCGAATATCTGCACTCCCTCACCCAATGACCCCATGCTGCAACACTTGAAGCAAAGGACATCGTTCATCCTCCGAGAGCTTCTCCTTCGATTCACAACCACCGAGCATCCCTCCCCCCCAACCTCTCTCCACCTTTCGCACCTCCCTTCCCTCACTAATTCCTCCTCTGCGATGGAGAATTTTCAATATAAGTGGTTATTGCAGTGATACTTTTGCATTTGAGAACGTTGGAGGTAGTTAAGGCGGTACTTGTGCCATTCACAATGATCAAGTCCTGTAACAAGCTTAGTCTTATTAAACAAGACATGTCGAAGCTGAGAGCCACCATCCATCCAACTCATCCCCAGCATGGAATTGTTGAACAATGTCACACTTCACCTTGACAAGCTTTGTAGTGGTGAGCATCAATCAAGTTGCGAGGGCAAGGAGGACCCAAGTCCAGGTCCTTGTCGGTGGTGATCACTATTATTGCAATAAGATGTCATTAGAGTAATATTCCTTAAATTAAATATTTAGATGCTCTACATTTACTCTAGATATGGTGAGTTTGAGTTGAGTGACTTGCAAGCATATCATTGAGTTTCTCGCACTGTTATGCGTCAAGAAATCAAAGCTAAGAAGGCTATGTAATGTTGCTTGATGTTGCTTGAAGAAGCCTTAAAGAGGACTTTAGCCTAAAGAAGTCCTTCAAGAGAGCTTGAAGAAGACCCTTTTTCTTAACCTTCTTTAATTGCAAATCCTTGTGATAATTGTTGTAAATTTTTATATTAACTTTTTGTATTATAAACTTAGTGTAAAAGAGCCCTGAAATATAGTGTAAGTAGGCCCATAGCCATTAACACACCTAGGGAATCAAAAACCCTCAATAGCCTCCCAAACAAACTTCACATGTTCGGAGGTGTCGACCAGCTATTTAACCTGCCAACTTGCCCTTCATTAGCAAGTTGACTTACCCTTCTCCCAACCAACTAACTCTTTAATAAGCAGCCAACCAATGATTGACTTGTTTCGCAATCGTTGGCCCTCCAACATTCATCTTTTTCTTGGGAACTTCAGCCAATAATTACCCTAATTACTTTCTTAATTACCCTTGAAAGTTGTTGGTCAACCAGGTGTCGATCGGGCCTTCACTAGGGCACCGACTGATACTGTTAGCCCACCAACCTGAAGCCCCCAATCCCAAGTCCAGGGATTTTTGTTCTGAGAGCACTTTAGTAGAGTGTCAACTCGCCACTACCTACCAAGTCAACCTATAGTCATCTCACCATTGAAGACAAGAGCCAACCCTATGGACCGTTGTAAGACACCGACCGAAAATAAGTTTTGGTCGACTGGGGATGCTTTAGCACAACAACTAGGCGCCAACTATTCAGTACCGACTGATAAGTCTAGAGTGTAAGGAGCCAACCATTGTAATGCGTCGACCATTCTAATTTTTGAACAAACTTTTCCACCTAATTAAGACCATCAACGACTATATTAGGTCCCAATACCTATCTAAAGTATTCCTAAGCCCTTTATAAATATGCTAAGACACACCCACACTAAGCACAAGACACAAGAGCTTACCACCACCTAAGAATACTCTTTTGCTCTCAATTGCTCTTAAGCACATTACTACTTCATTGTCAAAAGCCAAGTTCCCAAGTGCTGCAACTCCCTACTGCCTTACGGAACCCTAGTGATCCTTATACTCCCATTTTTACTTCATTATATTTTAGAGTCTCTATAAGATCTTGTTTATTTAGTTTTATTGTAGTTGGGTATCCTATTTGTGGATTCACACCTCTCTTGAAGGCAAAACTTGCATTGGTCTTATTCAGTGTGTTGTGTATTGAGGTTGTATCACCCTCGATTTGAAGTAATACGTTAGTGTTGTTGATCGATTAGATTGATCGTGAAATCTATGTCGAAAGGCTTAGGTGGTGATTTTACCCATAGGGATTTCACCAAAATATCCTCGTGCAATTTTGTGGCTTGTTATTGTGTGATTGTTTTTATTTCTATTAAATTTGTATCCCACACCATTCACCCCCCCCCCCCCATGCAATTTCAATCGCAAGGGGCATCAAGGTGAGGAGGAATGGCAATGTCGCCAAGCAGCCACCAAAGCATGTTTGGAAGAGAAAAAGTCGTACCAATGAATCTGAGGGTAATGCAATGAATGCACCACATGATGTGGCAACCAAGGCAAGGAAGACAGTGCAAATTGCAGCGTGGAAGATGGAGGGGTTTGTGAGTCTGATATTCTCACCAACAACGTTGTGCAACATTTAAATAAAGATGCTTCCTTCGCATTGCTTTCTATCCCCATTTTATAAAGATTACAAGATAAGATGAATTAAAAGAGCCCTAACCAAAGCAATAATAAAATCCTTCCTATCGGGAGGATGGCTGTGAGAGAGAACGAGGGAGGTGGGCAAGGCTGGTCTTTGGTGGTTAGGAAGGTGAGGAAGAAGGGGGGAAGCATCAGAGGTGACCTGCTTCAAGTGTAGAGGAAGGGGTCACATTGCACGGGAGTGTAGGGACCCCAAACGTTGCTTGCAATGCGAGGGTCTAGGCCACTGGAGGTCGTCATGCAGGAAGGAGGTTGGGCAAGTGGTGACTGGGAGAGCACAGGCAACAATGCCCCCACCCCCACCGGGGGGTGCGTTGACGGTCGAAGTGGAGGTTCCTTGGTCGGAGGAGGCTACGAGGCTCGAGAAGACCCTCGCATCAGCCTTGATTGGAGTGGTGGCGGAGGGCCATGTTGGGCTGGGCGAGCTCGAAGCGGAGGTGGTGAAGGCACTGGGGGGCGAGGTGAGGGGTCTAGAGTTGAAGGTGGTGGGGGAGAAGTTCATGTTGCTTGGCACGTCGTCGGAGGCGGCGGAGCGGCTACTCTTCAGGGTTCTACACTGCCCGGGTGGAGTGGTCAGGTGGCGTTGGGCGATAAGGTCTGACGGTGCGCTCCGGGAGTGGCCGCCAAGGAGGGTGGAGCTGATGGTGGATTTGGTGGGCGTGCCACTGTTCCTTCACATGAGGAGGATCGTGGAGGCAGTGGTTGCCCCCTTTGCATGGGTGCGGTGGTGCAGGGGCCTCGAACTTGCTGGAGAGGACCTTGCATCACTACGACCTTTGGTGGAGCTCAGGCCAGGCAAGGAGCTTCATGAGAAGGCATCCCTATGTTTGGGGGCTGCTTCGTGGATCGTGATGGTGAAGTCGATTGGAGGGAGGCTACAGTCCTTCGTCGAGGTGGTTCGGGTGCCGGCTGGTAGGGGCGTAGTGGTGAGGAGGGGTATTTCGATGCGCGAGGCGGTATGGAGACCAGTGGCCACTGGCAGAAGTGGCACCTCGTGTGTTGGGTCGGCAGCACAGCGCCCGAGCTCAGACATCCGCACTCCTCTCGAGGTGCAGCGCTCGAGGTGTATGGCGGCAAGGACAGAGCAGCTGTACAAGGTGGGAGTTAGTGACACTGGAGAAGTGATGGCAGGAGGCGCGAGATCCTTTGAGGAGGTCGAGGTGCAGCACAAGGCATTCGAAGGATGGCAACAAGAGGATCGGGAGGGAGCTTCAGGAAAGGTCAATGCGGAGAAGGCTACGGGCTTCGGTGGAGGTGTGATGGCACAGGGGTTTTTGGGGGGTTTTGAAGGGAGGGGGGTGGAGTTGGATCCAGGTCCAGATCCACGACTGAACCTGGTACCCCTTCGTGGGCTTCCTTTTCACAGCCCACAGAGGGTCCCTTTGCACAGGAGTTGCAGTGAGTCGGCTCCTGTTTGCCAGGGTCTTGCGGAACGAGGGAGGCGAGCGGAGGGATCTATCTCCGGAGGCGACGATGGTGGGAGGGGCGTGAACTTCAAGATGACGAAGCTCCTCCATCAAAAGATGGAGGAGCTTTGGTCAGCAGCAAGGGACCCTTCCCCGGCAAGGGGGGCTTCAGATGGGGCATCGTCGACATCGACAGCATCCCCGCTACGTGAGGGAGGGTCGAGGGGTGACACAGGGCCTGTTCGAGAGGTTGGCGGTGATGGTGATGGCGATGGCGACGCCCCTTGAGACGGGGGCGGAGGACCTTGCTTGAAGGAAGGGGAGGTGCCTAGTGCGGCCACACACACCCACAGGGGGGGGGGGGGGGGGGGAGGGGTCTATCGGGGAGGTGCTGGGGGGTAGCGACACCGGTGGAGGCAGTGGCCGGTGCGGGAGTGGTTTGGGCGGACTCAGGGGCTGGTGGTGGAGTGGGAGGTGACCTATAGGTGGGGAGGGTGCAGAAGGGGGAGGTGGGAGCAAGAGGGGGGAGGAGGTGGTCATGGCTTGGTCTAAGGCGTTTCAGCTGGGAGAAGTGGAGCAGGTAGCGGAGGGGGCCATGTTTGGCCGCTCAGTGAGAGGAGGTGGTCAGGGTGGCCCATGTTGAAGGTTCTTACATGGAATGTGAGGGGACTTTACGACTCCTCACGTCGGGGAATGCTAAGGTCCTACCTTCGGAAGTTGAGTCTAGATGTGGTGCTCCTTTAGGAGACGAAGCTACAAAATTGCGACCAGAGGGTCTGGAGAGAGATTGGGGGTGGCGTGTTGGGAGGTTTTCTAGCATTCGATGCGGTTGGGAGGTCAGGGGGGGTTGTGGCCGGATGGAAGGACCCGTTCTCCCTGGTGGACTCTAAGGTAGGCATGGGAGCGGTCACAGTACAGTTGAGGAGGCGGAGCGATGGGCTGATTTTGGTGTTCTCGTCTACTTATGGGCTGACGGATGACTCCGAGAGGGGCCATCTATGGGAGGGGTTGCATTAGGTTGCCTGGAGATTCCAGGGGTGCCCGTGGCTCATTGGAGGGGACTTCAACGTCACTCTCTTAACGGAGTGCAGGCCAGGGGGGAGAGTAGGGTAGGATCGAGGTTCTGAGGACTTCGCGGGGCTCATTGCTGAGCATGGGCTGCGGGATGTGCCCCTCGGGTCTTGTGCTTACACTTGGACGAGCTCTGGAGGCTTGATGTCCAAGCTGGACCGCTTCTTGTGCTCGGAGGAGATGGCGGAAGTCTTCCCGATGGCAGGGGCCCGCACCTTGGAAAGGCCTTTCTCGAATCACACCCCTCTGCTGTGGGAGTCTGGGGAGGGATCCCGCTGTGGTACATATTTCAAATTTGACAGAGCTTGGCTGCTGGAGGAGAGATTCAGGAACATGGTGGAGGACAAGTGGCAGCCTTTGCACCCGAAAGGCTCGGCAGCTGCAAGACTAGAGTCTAAACTTTGGGAGTTAAGACTCTTTTTTAAGGAATATAAGAGACAGGTGAGAGAAGAACGGAACAAAAGGAGAGATTTGGTGCTCGAAGAGATTTGGTGCTCGAGGAGATCTAGAGGTTGGACAGAGTGGAAGACCAAGGCATGCTATTCATGGAGGAGCGATAGAGCCGGACAGAGCACATGAAGGTCATCCAAGATGAAGATAGGAAAGTGGAGGTGGAGTGGAGAACGAGGTCCAAGCAGAAGTGGATCAAGGAGGGAGATTCGAATACCAAGTTCTTCCATATGATGACTTCGGCCAGGCGCAGGAGGAATTAGTTTGATAAGCTCCAGGTAGGCGGGGTGGAATGTTTCGGCAGGGAAGCTGTAAGTAGGGTGGTGGCTGACTTCTTCAGGGAGTTCACAGGGAGAAGGAGATAGAGTTGGCGGTGGCATGATTTGGGCATTCCAGTGGTGGATGCGAGGGAGGCAGAGGGTTTGGTGGCACCTTCACGAAGGACAAGGCTCGTAGGGCAGTCTGAGGGCTGAATGCAGACGGATGTCCGGGTCCTAATGGGTTTCCGATCCTATTTTTTAAGGAGTTTTGATCATTGCTAAAGGCAAAGATCATGCAAGTCATTACGAAGTTCGGGGAGGGCAACAGGGGTTTCAATAGGTTGAACAATTTTTACTTGCTCCTATTGCCTAAGGGGGAGGGGGCAAAGGCGATTGATGACTACAGACCGATTGCTCTCTCCAATGCGGTGTACTTGATAGTAGCAAAAATTCTGGTGAACAGGCTCAGAAAGGTGATTGATGAGGTGGTGTCGGAGGTGCAGACAGCGTTTGTGTAAGGGAGGTGCATTTTAGATGGATTTGTTGCAGCGACAGAGATCCTTGCACTTTGGAAGATGGAGAAGAGGAAGGCCTTTCTGTGGAAGGTTGATTTCAAGAAGGTATACGACTCAGTGCAGTGGTCCTTCCTGTGAGCGGCAATGGCCAAGAGGGGTTTCCCGCCGATTTCGATTAGGTGGATGAAGCAGTGCGTCACTACATCTTTCTCAGTCCTCATCAATGGGAACTCGGCAGGTGGTTGGATCCAGTCGAGGAGGGGAGTCCGATAGGGGTGCCCCCTAGCACCCATGCTTTTTGTGTTGGCAACTGATGCCTTGGCGAGGGCATTCGACAGAGTGGATGGGTCAAGCATGGTTCAGGGTTTTCCTGTGGGGGAAGGGAGAGTGTATCAGTGCTGCAGTATGCCGACAATACCCTCTTCTTTGTGGGAGGAGCGGAGGTGGAGGTGAGGCAGAGTCGTATCCTGCTGGAGCTGTTCTGTAAGGGGTCAAACATGCAGATTAATTTTCGGAAATCTTCTTTTGTCCCATTTGGGATGGCTACTGAGGAGGCTAGGAGGTGCTCGAAGGCGTTGGGTACAAAGACTGGGTCTCTGTCGCTCTCTTATATAGGCCTGCCCTTGACAGACGAGGGTTTCGATGCGCGACTGGGTTTCGTTGCTTAAGAGGATTGAGGACCGACTGGCAGGCTGGACATCCAAGATGCTTTCAAGAGGGAGCCAGTTGGTTCTCGTCAAGGCAGTCCTATCGGCTATGCTGGCTAACTTGGCTTCGGTTGTGAAGGTGCCGCGAAAGATTGAGGATAGGATTGTAAGCCTGATGATGAGCTTCTTCTAGACCAACTATGGTGCGAGCGGAAAGGGGGTGAAGCTGGTTGCATGGAGTGAGGTGTGCAAGCCTGCTAGGGAGGGCAGCTTGGGCATCAGGGAGACTGGGAGGATGAATGAAAACTTTCTGCCAAAGTGGATTGCGAGGCTTCTTGGAGGAGAGGTAGGTCTGGTAGGGAAGGTCCTATGTTCTTATTATGGGGGACGGCCTAGCTAGGGCCTCTTGGTAACGCCTCCCTGATGAACCTCCCACTTCCTTAGAGGCTTAACTTTGGTGGCACCGAAGGTCAAAGCTTTTTTCACCCTTGTGCTGGGGTCAAGTGAAACCTTCAGGTTTTAGACAGACGACTGGATGGGGCTCGAGGCCCTAGCAGAGCAGTTCCCTCGGCTTGCGGCGTTGGCAACTGACAGAGGGGCCTTAATGGTGGAGGTCTGGGATGGCGGGTGGTATCCTACATTCTCGGGCAAGATGTCAAATCAGAGGATTGGGGAAGTGCAGGAGATGCTACAGGATCTACAAGGGTTTCAACCGGAGGTTGATGCGGACTCTTATGGGTGGGAAGGAATGTTCTCGGTACGGGAGGTATATAGGAGACTTGGAGGTGCAGCCACGGTGGTGGACATCAACTTAGCTAGGGACTGCAGATAGCTTTGGGAGGCCTCTTGCCTCTTGAAGGTGAAGGTGTTTCCTTGGCTCCTCAGGAGAGGCAGATTGATGACTAGGATGTGGAGGGCATGATGGGCTCAGGACGCGGAGAGGTCATGTCTGCTTTATGGACAGGTAGAGGAGGATATCGACCACTTGTTCTTTGCTTGCCCGATGGTGAGGCAAGTTTGGGATAAGATTCAGGACTGATGGTGGGCTCATAATTCATTTACCAGCTTCTAGAGATCGTTTAGATGTGGAGCCAATGTTGGGCGCTACGTTTTTCGTTAGAAGAAGGAACGGGCTCACCCAATGATAGTGTTTTAGGTTGTTTGGTTGGGTAGGAATGAGGTTATTTTTAGGGGGCAACACCCGTATGTGGAGAATATTGTTGTGTTCGCGTTGTCTTTTATTTCAGGTTGGAGCTTGTCTTTGTGATGTAAGCGTTGTTTGTGTTGTAAGTGATTAATGTGATTAATATAATTTTGGGTGGTGTCTAAAGGATAACCACCATTTCCCTTTTTTAAAAAAAAAAAACATTTAAATAGTGAAGATTTTTTGGGATGCTCGAGTAGCACCAAACATGCCTTCAACAAGGGGACACCGAATCAAATTTTGAATCCGATACCAATACGTTACCTTTATATCTGATTAAGCCCCAACCTTATTCCTCCATCTTTCCTCCCTCCTATCATGCGTCGGGTCTCTTACAAGATTAATTGAAGACTCGCAATTTATGGAGCTGGCACCTTAGCTTGAGGAGCAAATCGCAATGGAGAGTGACATGGTAGAAGGCAAAATAGCAAGGAAAAGCAAAGCGATGCTTACCACGGGAGAGAGCCCATCGCCCCTAACCTTCGTGCAGGGAAGCCATCACGACACCCTCACTTTTGGTAGCTCTATCACCCAAAGTGGAAGTTCAAAGGGAAGGCGAGAATGGAAACTATGGTTTGAGCTTGAGGATGGCTAGCAACAAAGATGTAACCCACACGAAGGAGTATGCTAGAGCAAATGTAAACCATGAACTGGTTGGCGGTGAGCACCTTTCGAAGACAAGAAGGGGCGACGACGGAGACAACGCGGCAAAATGAGTGAGGGTTGTAGATGCGGTTGGGTTTAAGCTTGTGTCTAGGGGAGTTTGCCAATCTAGCCAACCATGAAGGTCTCCTCCTGGAATGTGAGGGGCTTGAATGACCCCTTAAGGCAACCAGCGCTTGAAGGTTACCTTAGATCTTGGGGATCTGGGGTGGTCCTGCTCCAAGAAACCAAGCTAGAGCAATGTTCCCAGCAAACCTAGCAAAAGATCGATGGAGGCTTCTTGGAAGGATATTGCACCATCAATGTGATTAGCATATCCAGAAGGATAATTGTGGGCTACAAGGAGGATGAATTTAGCCTAGAAGATTCTTTGTTGGATACTCATGCGATGACAATACAATTGATGAGGTGGCAAGATGGCCTTAAGCTTGTTGTTTCAATAGTATATGGCCTAAATGAGGAGGGTGCACGACCCTAACTATAGGAGGATTTGACTCAAGTGGTTGAGAAATTTCAGGGATAGCCTTGACTTATGGGGGTGACTTTAATGTCACTTTACATGCGGAGGATAGACCAGATGAAAGGGGAGAGAGACATCAAGGGTCTGAAGCATTTGTAGATTTTGTGTTAATGCATGGCCTCATGGATTTATTGCTAAACTCATGCGCCTACATGTGGAGGAATCCCATGGGTCAAATGTCCCGCATTGATAAATTTTTTGCCATTGTGGAATTGGCATAGATCGTCCCCTTGGCAGGTATGCAACCGTTGGAGAGGCCATTCACCAATCATACGCCTTTGTTGTGACAATCGAAGGAGAAGCAGCAATGTGGGACACGTTTTAAATTTAACAAATCTTAGCTTTTGGAAGAGGGGTTCAAGAGGCAAGTGGAGGAGAAATGGTAATCCATACATGCAAACAGTTCTGCTACAACTAGACTTGAGGGTAAATTACAAGAACTACGATTGTTTCTAAGAACATATAGGAAGTAGATCAGGGAAGAGAGGAACAAGAACAAGAACAGCACACTAAAGGAGATTACACAATTAGACAAGGAAGACTTGGGAGGTTTGTCAAAGGAGGGTCGGCTGGCCAGGGCAAACGAAGGTTGAGTGGAAGACTAAATCCAGACAGAGGTGGTTGAAGGAAGGGGACTCGAACACTAAACTCCTTCATATAGTGGATTCTAGAAAACGATGAAGGAATTGAATAGAAAAGCTGTAGGTGAATGGCACTAATCACTGTGGCGGGGAGGTGGTTGCCGGGGCGACTGCAAATTACTTCAGGGAATGTACAGAGAGGAGGATGACGAGGTGTTAGAGGTGATCACGAACAGATGTCCTGGCTATTACAAGGGAGCAAGCAAGGGATTTTACCACACCTTTCACGAAGGGTGAAGTTAAGAAGGCTTTTTAAGGGTTGAATGCAGATGCTTACCCTAATCTTGACGATTTTCCTGTTCTTTTTTATAAGGAGTTCTAGACTTTTCTTAAAGAAGATATCATGCAGATGATTGGTGAATTCACAGATGGGAATCAAGGATTCAACAGGATTAATAAATTCTATATGTTTCTATGTAATTGCTTCAAAAATCTTGGAAACAGAAGAATGAGGAAGAAGGGATCCCTTTGGAAGGTGGATTTCAGCAAGGACTACGATTCAATCTAGTAGTAGTTCATATGGGCATCTTTGATGAAAAAGGGGTTTCCCCCTCGATGGGTAGATTGGATGAAGCAATGCATGATGACGACTTCTTTCTCAATCTTGATCAATAACAACCGAGCAGGTGGATGGATTCAACCTAAGAGAGGGATTAAGCAGGGATGCCCCTTAGCCCCCATGCTCTTTGCACTAGCAACAAATGTCCTAGCAAGATCTACAACTAGAGCTTGTAAGAGAAACTTGATTAAAGGTTTCCTGATAAGAAATGGGATTCAAGTCCAAGTTCTACAACATGTTGATGACACATTATTTCTTATGAAAGGATCTAAAGATGAAGCAAGAAGGGTGCACATCCTATTAGAACTCTTTAGAGAGGCATCAGGCCTCCAAATATAATTTTTCAAAATCCACTTTTGTTCCTTTTAAGATGTCCATGCAGGAGGCAAATGCACGTAGTGTGGCTTTACATACAGTAGAGGGTTCCCTACCAATCTCTTATTTAGGCTCACCACTGTCAAACAAGTGGGTTTAATTGCAGGAATGAAAGCCATTGGTTGAAAGAATGGAAAAAAGGCTAACGGGTTGGGCGACTAAAGTGTTATCTAGGGGTGGAAGACTAGCCCTTTTGAAGGCAATATTCACCTTCATGCCTTCTTATTTTACATTTGTTCTAAAGATGCCGTAGAAAACTAAAAATAAGATCTTGATCTGATGAGAGATTTCTTCTGAACTAATTATAACACAATTGGGAAAGGTGCCAGGATGGTGGAGAGGGAAGATGTTTGCAAGCCTCTAGAGGAAGGGGGTTTAGGTGTTATCGTTTTAAGGAAAATCAATGACAGTCTCTTGGCAAAATGGATTGCTAAACTTTTGGAGCACAGACAGCATTTGTTTGCGAGGATTGTGGAGTCCTACTAAGGTATCTCTAGATGCTGAAACCTGTTGGCTTCGCCCCAGAATGGAGGTTCTCACTTCATCGAGGGTTTGCCTTTGGTGATGCCAAAAGTGCAGATTTTTTTCTCCCCATATGTTGGCGAGGGCGACTCCTTTTTGTTCTAGATGGATGACTGGATGAGGCAAGGAAAATTAAGGGATTGATTCCCAAGATTATTTGCTTTAGCAGCAGATTAGTAGGCCAAGGTCAAAGATTACTGCGTAGGGTCTTGGAATCCTACCTTTGTGGCAAACCTTTCAGATCGGAGAATTCAAGAGCTCCAATCGTTGTGGCAGGAATTGGAAGGCTTTCAATTGGAGAGTGGCTTGGATACTTTCCTATGGGATGGTGGAGAATTCACTATCAAAGAAGCATATGGAAGATTAGGAAATGGAGGACCGATAACAGATTTTGATTTCATCGGGGATTGTAGACAGATTTACCCAGCCTTATGTCCATTGAAGATAAAAAATTTTGCATGATTGCTTAGAAGAGGAAAGTTGATGACAAGAGCTTGGGAAACTAGATGGGTGGCAAAGACAAACAAGGCTTGCTTGTTGTGCCAAGCAGTGGACGAGGACTTAGAACATCAGTTGTTTAGGTGTCCCTTCTCTACAGAAGTGTAGGAACACTTTTGCTTGAAGTGGATCGTGCACTCCTTTAGGAGCGAGAATCCTAGTGGAAGACAGAACACCTTCGGGACAAAAAAAGAGAAGGCTAAAGCTTTGGCAGTGCTATCGGGCATCTAGCTTGGAAGAAACGCAACTATTTTCAGAGGACAACATCCTTACCCTAAAATTTTATTAATTGTATTTTGTATTTAGCAAATCATTAGGCAAGCACTATGTAATTCTAGCCACTTTTGTAGACCCTTAATTAATTTATCCTCTAGGTGGTTATCAACCGAATAACTAACCTTTGTCCTTTCAAAAAAAAAATTGCAACCAAACACCTTTTTATAATCCCCTCCCTTTCCATCCCTTCCTTTCCCCTCCCAATTCTTTTATCCAAACATAGGCTTAAGAATACTTATGGAAATTAATGGACAAGTTGGAGGCCTTACCAAATATACATAATAAAGCAACTACATTCTCTACTTCCCTAGTGGCGAATTCAATGAAAAACATTGTATCTACATACTATAGAAGAGGTGTCACCAAAGATGACCTCAGATGAGACTTAAAACCTAAGTGAACCCAACCTCATGGACAGCAAAAGAATTGATTGCCAAAGCATCCAAAGCCATCACAAATAATAGTGGTGCAAGAGGACATCCCTGCCTCACACCTCTTCTAGGTTGTACCCAAGCTCCTACATAGCTGCTGTTGAACAAGACTAACAACAACATGGTTATACATCACTTCATCCACTGAATCCATGTCTTAGGAAATCCTCTCCGCACCAAGGAGGCCCACAAAAAACTGTAGTCACCAAATCATATGCCTTAGAGAATTCAACCTTCCAAATAAATGCCTTCTTTATTGCTCACTTCCTGGCTTCAACAATTTCTTCAGCCATCACAAAACAATTAAAAAGGCATTACCTGCGGATAAAAGAGGATTGTACCAGCATAATGAGTGAGCCTAACACTAGCTGCAAATTGTTGGCTAAAACCTTGGTCACAATCAAATACACTGCATTTGATACGGTGATGGACCACAAGTCATCCATTGAGTCAACTGTCTCCATTTTTGGTATCAAATGTTTATGCATGATAATCTAGTTCTAGAATGAGTGCATTGTTAAGGAGATTAATAACTCAATTAATAAAATTAAACCAGTTCGAACTATTATTCTATTTTGTCCACATTCAAGTCTATTTTATCCTTGACTCGGCTATCAAAACAAAGCATTCACCCACAATATGTGGGATAGGGTACATGAATTCTTTACTTCCACATAAATCTGAAGTCAGACTGAGAATTAACCCCAACGAGATTGATCACACTAAATTGATGATTCCAGCAAAATGCTTGTGCATTTTTTCACTCAACCTTCCCAATTCAAGGAAACAAGTAGTTCCTAAGGCATCAGGTGTACAAACTCAACTGCGAGATCATCAAAGTAGATAGCAACTCAATAATATGCATACACATGCATAAAATACAAGAAAAAGGTTTAAGTGATAAAACCATCTGACCTTTCTTTGCATCACTTTGTCCCTTGGCCATAGCAAGAAGTTCCTTTCTATTTTTCCCAACCACGTGAGACATGTCCTGCAATAAACATAGCAACCACCTGGTGCTTTTCTTATCATTGAATGGAAAGAACCCTTTCAAAAAAAAATAACTGCATGGAAGGATAATTTTCAAAAATTAACAAGAATCAAACATCATACTGGAAGAGGAAAGCAAGGAGAGTTCAAATAAATCATCGTATAGTGCTCGATGCATTGATCCTTAATTTTTGTTCCAACATGCTCGGCAACTTCAGTCCAATTTCCTAAACCATACATCTCAATAGCCTGAAACAAACATCAATAGCTCATAAACTGCAAGAATAAGTTTTCAGAAGGAAAAATGCTTGCTGCTAAAAATAAGGGTTTTTGCACATATATCCCCAGAATTTTCATATTTACATATTAGCCATATAAAGTTGCCACATTTTACACCATATGCCCCTCCATTAGAATTTACCCAGAAAACCGATATTAGCAGATTCAGACTGAAAAATAATGAACTTCAGTAGTTAACTCTTATAATAGTTTAAGAATCATAAAGAACCCTTGGCCACACCCATCCATCCCCCAGTTCCTTTCGCTGTCCTCCCCCAACCACCAACAACACCATCTCCTCCTCCATTGTTCTCCACTTTACCCACACCTTGCTGTCTAAGGATGACAGTACAAACTCCACCAGGATGAGAGGATCTAAGAGAACATTGATAGGCTTTGGAAGGTTGGGATCATCAATCTAGCCGTTGAGCTTAAGCGAGAATGGTGTCTCCTCCAAGAGACCCTACTTGAGGAGATAGATTTCCCCTTCAGTGAAGAGGCGCCAGGATGCTGCCCTCAAAAAGGTCTTCCAGGTGGCTGTAGGTGTGCCTGCAGTTGGGCACCTTGCTTTTATGTCGGAAGGCTCTTTGATGACTTGTCCTGTACCTTTTGTTAAAAAGGAGCAAAGGAGAAGGTTTGCGTGGAGGATCACAATAAGCTGTTAGGGGAATACAAGGAGGAGTAGGTTACATTTGTGGAAAGTAAAAGGGAAGGCTTGTCTTCAGTGCAGATAAAATTATGAAATCTTTTTGATCACCCTTGAATTACTGTAGTTCTATTGCTTTACATTTTGTATAGATGCTTTGATAAGATGCAGTATTTGTGGGAGAGAGAGGCGAAGAAAGGATGGAGGTAGAGGAAGGAGGATAACGAAAGAGATTGGAAGAGGATAGGGGTGACATTGGTGTAGGGAACTTAAATCATAATAGTGTTGACGTGTGAAAGTTTATTCCATTCCTTTTAAGTCCAAATCTATTAATGATAAGACTGTGTTTGGAGGTGGATTATGTGGTAACCTCAGGTAGGTTCATAAATCATAAGTCCAACGCTCATGAGTTAAAGGGGGAATTAATTGGTGAGTGAGGCTTCCATTGGATTACGACTTCCAATAGAAACCAACCAATATCAAAATACAAAACAAATAAACCACAAGTCTCACCTCCCTCCTTACAATGAATCAACTCACATGTCACATCCTATCCACTATTTTATTCCACTACCAACCAAAAAAAAAAAAACCATCGTCAAATATGAATAAGTAAGCAATAACCTCCCATTACAGTAACACATCAACTCACCTATCACCAACTACTTATCCAATCACCAAACAAGATAGCTTCTTTCCAATTAATCCTTCCTAAAAGTCAACCAGTCTAAAGTCAACCAAGTTGTTAAATGAAGCAACTTAATTGGGGATATAAATGTCAATATAAAGAGCGTAGGTGTGTTAATACTACTGTAGCAACAAGACTACAAGAGACATATAATACTGAAACTAAATTGCAATGCTGAATTTTAAATAGGAAGGGGCACCTCTAAAAGTAATATCTCTTCATCTGCAAACCAATCTGGGCAAATAAGTGGAAAAGACAGATTATCCTGGTGGGAGAAAAAAGGTTAAATGGATTACCACATGACAGTTTGATAATTTGAAGAACAGATGCTTTGCACAGCTTTTTTAGGTAGTAGATCATGAGAAAAGTCATCTTAGTTTTGCAACTTTAATACAGATATGGAAAACTTTATTGCTAACAAATAAAAGAGTTGAACAAAATAGCAAAGAAATAGATGTATATCACACAAGGAAACAAAGAAAACAAAGAATACCACACAAAGCAATCCTTTTGTTTAGCTAGACCAGAAAACAGTGCATTGGAAGGTTACTGTATACCAGTCAAGGGTTCAATAGCAATAAAGACACCAATGCACAGCATAGTAATTACTAAAAGAAATCATTGTGTAACTAAACCTTTCTGCCTACTTGCCTACACAATCTGTCTATAAAAATATATCTTGTATCCATGCAAGATCCATTAATTCAATGTAAAAATTCGAGAGAAAGAATATAAGGCTTGCAAGGAATGTTAAAAGAGATACAAGCATTTTCTTCTCCTATCTATCTAGTTGGCATACTATCATGAGAAATAAAATCATACTAGCCATAAATATATGAAAGCAGCATTAACAAGTTGAGAACCAACCATAACCCTGTAAGGATGATTACTTTTGTGAGGAGTGATTTCAGCCCCAACAGAAAAGCATTCCACGCATAAGTCAAAATCAGGGCACTTGGTGCATTTAATGCGAATCTTTCCTGTAATGTCTTTGTTGCAGTAATTACAATGATACAATGGTTTTTTACCATCACCTGTACCAGAACCTGTTTCAGGATAGCAAATAAAATACCATAATGGCACACTCCAAATAGATAACAAAGATACTATAAGAAATTTACTGGTTGATCACAAATAAAAAGCCATGTGATCTATCCAAAACAACAGATAGCAGCCTTGGGTTTGAAATTCAGAAAAACAAAAATGTAGAGATTGAATCACATGCATGGCATTTATCAGTCTGTGAAAATTAAAAAATCCACTACCCAAATTAAATTCACCAATAAGCCAACAGTATGAAGAACCAGCAGAGTCTCATGATTTGCCATCCCAGAATTATAATACTGTGAAAGTTTAACCCTTTTCAAGCATGTCACTCCAATTTAACCAAAAACAAATAAGCATCGAGAAATTTATATTAAAAAAAATGCATGCCAATATCATGAAGCACAATACATCCTGCACCATATTATTAGTCACACAGGCGGTGGTAGAAATTGGGTTAAGCTACATTATAAGTTTTCTGATAACATACATAATAAATTGATTCACTGCTTCATTAAAATTGGTTGAGGAAAGTTGGGCTTAGGCATTTTGACTATAATTCAGCCTGACAAGTTGGTAGGACCAAGCATCTCAAATTGAACCATAGTTAGTCCTATATGCTTATAAATGGTACCAATAATAAAAACCACGAAGTCAACCAACAAAAAATGTGGGAATGACGCACTTTCAAAATGTAGGATGTAAAATAAAAAGTGATAATACAAGTCACCTTTGGATTGTAGAGGGTAGCGAGTTGTTCATTTTTTTAATGTTTTTCTAACTTATGTAATGACTCTTATGTAACCTTCTTTCTATCCTCTTCTAAGTAATGGTGATTATTAAAAGTTCACCATGTCTATGTCAATGAAATCAATTGACTCTTCTAGTTCCACCACAATCAAGCAATCTGAATGCCATCATCCTCCAGTTGTATAGAAGTATAGTACACCATTAGACTTGCCACATTGCCACATTCTTCTACACTAGTAGTTTCTGTTCTGGTTAGAGAATTTGCCATTCTAACGACAAGAAAGGGTCTGACAAGCCCATGAAAATCTACTGCCTTGAGGAAGGGAAGGCATCATTATCTCATTCATCCCATCCCTCACCATGTCTCCGAAGAGGGCCTAGGGGATCAGTTCAAACAATTTGCTTTTGACTTGTTTGCCATTACTGTACAAAAATCATCATCAGGAGCTGCTAGGTCCTAGGTGGAAGGATACAGTGATGCACTTTTTTTTCTTTCTTAAAGTAGACATAGATGCATTTTTATCTAGAAGGACAAGAGTTTTTTTTAGAGAAAAAGACAATTACCAGAACTCGATAACCATCCAAGTATTCAATTAATCAACTTAAAAAATGAACGAACTAACAGATTGCCCAGCTACAACTTAGATCGGCCACATGCCTCACTTACAACATTTTCTACCCATGCTCTCTTTCTCATAAAAACAAAAGCATTACGTTGTAGCCAAATGCTCCAAACCACCGCCACAACATTCACCCATTCTACAGTATCCACATGCACCAGTGACCGGAAGGAATCCCACCATGGAGTAAAAGAGACACATCAGCCCGTCTAATATCACATCATTCCCAAACCTCCGAAGATAACTAGTATTGAAAGAAAAGGTGCTCCAAATCTTCATTTTCAGACCCACAATAAATGCAACTTAAATCACCTCCCGCCCATCTAGAATGGAAAACTTTTGTCACCAACTTCTCTCTTCTAAAAAGCCACATAAATATTTTAACCTTCAAGGGGATAAGAAACTTCCAAACCAAGGAAACGTCCTCCCAAACCAAGGAAGGTGGACCCTCCTCGAAAATCAACTTATTGTAGGCTTTGGCTACTGAGAAAGTACCATCCTTCCAAGTGAAGCCATCCATGGACTCCCCCCCAACAAAAATCCCATGGAGCAGCACCAGTAACTCCTGTTATTCCTCCAAGGAAGAATCTGAGAGACTAGACTATAGAATGGGTGATCAAGACTAGAAACTTCATCCCACACATCCAAAATGAGAGCATCCTTATCAGGAGCTAGCCCAAATAGGAGAGGAAACAAAAGCTTAAGCGCACCATTACCCATCCAATCATCCTTCAAAAAACAAAAGGACGAACCTCTACCAAGTCTTGGACCAAAAAAGCCATACGACATACCACATCCAATGAGAGGCTGAATAGAGGACCAAAGAGCCGAAGGTCGCACCACCTGTGACCATCTGAAAGCTACATCTGAAGGAGGGCCATATGAATCTCTTAGAAGCTCATCCAGAAGGCCATTACCACCTGATATAAATCTAATCACCCACTTCCTAAGGAGTGAAACATTAAACTCGTCAAGGCAATGAATACCCAGGCCACCCCTCTTCCTTGGATTGTACACCACCCTCCAAGAAACAATTGCAAAAATCAACCCTAAGAATCAAGCCCCTTCCAAAAAATCTTTTACGAGCCACCTCAATTTTGAACAAAATCTTCTTTAGGGGTCAAAACAGAGATAGATAAAAAACTAGAATTGTTGACAAGCTTTGACAAGAACAATCCTACCACCCCTAGAGAGGAGTTTCCCACTCCACCCATTTAATCTCTTGACCAATCTTTCCTCCATAGGCCTCCAATCTACCGCCACCAAATGCTTCCCCTTAAGGGGCAAACCCAAATACATAACCGTCAATCTAACAATAGGCGTATCAAGAATCCCATAAATGTTCTCCTCCGCAATTCTATCCAAGTCAAAAGGGATGAAGGTCGACTTTCTTCCATTCACCAAAGCCCAGAAATATCACCAAATAATCTAACCAGCTACACCACCTGTTGTGCCTGGCTAACATCACCTTTGATGAAAGAAATAGTATCATCTGCATACTGTAGTACAAGAGTGAGTAAAGAATCATCACCGAACAAAGTGAAACCAGAAAAAGCCCCTCTCTACAACCCATGTATGCCAAGTAAGCTAACATATCAACCACCACATTGAAAAGCAAAGGCGCAAGTGGACAACCCAGTCTAACCCCCTTCTGTAGCTGCATCCAAGTCCTAGCTAACCTTCCATTGACAAGGACCGAAAAAGATGTCGTCGTGATGTATCTCCTTACAAGTTTGACCTAATCCTCCAGAAAGCCTCTCCTCAGAATCTCCCATAAGTAAGCCTAAGAGATAGAATCGTAGGCCTTTGAGAAGTACACCTTCCACATGAAAGCAGGCGAATCAATCTAGTTCTAGGCAGTAACCATCTCCTCGGCTAAAGCAAAGGAATCCATGATCAACCTCCTAGAGATAAAGGCAGACTACACAAGAGAAATCAACATTGATAGCACTAACCGCAACCAATTAGCAAATGTGTTGGCTATAATCAAATAGATTGCGCTCAACGGCACAAAAGGCCTGAAATCTCCAATAGTATCCGCACCAAGCTTCTTAGGAAGCAAAAAAAGGAACAACCAGTTCAGTCTCTCAAATCCTCGATTCTCCAAGAAAACCTCCCTTACTACAGCCAAGAGATATACCCCCACTACATCCCAAAACTCCCTAGAGAAAAAAAAAGCAGGCAAACCATCAGATCCTGGGAACCCCTCACCTTCAAGCCACAAACCACCTCGAGAACCTCCTCATCAAAGACCAGTCTAATCATATTCGTCCTTGCACTGTCATCCAATCTTCCCATCTCTAAAAATCTCAATCTCCAATTACCCAAAGGCTGTCTCCTAATAAAATTATGGAAATGATCAATAGAGACTGTATAAATACGCTACCTCTAAGAAATAATTCCATCACCAACACGGATGGACATGATAAGGTTGGCTCTCCTCCTAGCACTGGTTGGCTACCAGATGAAAAAATTTTGCATTGGAATCACCTTCTTTTAGCCATAATTGTCAAGATTTTTGTCTCCAATCCATCTCCCTCTTGCGATCTTCCTCCCTAATTCTACCTTGCAACACAATCCTCTCTCTCTGATCCCCTGGGTCAAGCACACCCACATCCTCCTTTCTATCAATCTCTGCCAAAGCCTCCAAAGCACCCCTCCTCACACAATCACGCATCCTCGCCACCTTTTTGAACTCAATCATTACTTGCCTAACAACCTTGATGCGCTCAACCATAGTACACACCGCAAAAGTAGAAGCAGGAACATCCAGCCATCTATCCCTAATCATCTCTCGACAACCAAGCTTCAACAACCAAGACTTTTGAAATTTGAAATAAATAGCAAAAGTCGCCTCTTCCCCATTATCCCACAACAAAGGAGTATGATCGGAGAAAGGCCTTATCAGAGTAGTGGCAAAGGCACCATGAAAAGTTTCTGTCATGGAGACATTATAGAAGAAATGATCAATGCAAGATACCTGCCCAGACCCGTTCCTCCAAGTATAAAGCGCTACAGACACTAGAAGATCCAACAAACCCAATTCATCAACCACTTCCCTAAAATCCAAAGAAGAACAATCCAGTCTCCCACCGAGGCAATCCTCTGCACAAAGTGCAACATTAAAATCACCCCCAATCAACTAAGAGAAACCATCAACCTTAGCCGCTACCTGTCTCAAATCCTCCTAAAGCCATCCCCTTATAGAAGCATCACAAAGCCCATACACAGCAGAAACTGTGAATTTGATGCCATCAGACACACAAGAAAAAATTCCCGTGACAACATGAGAGCCCACCAACGAATCCTCCAACCTGACCAAATCCACATTCCAAATAAGCCATTGCCCACCAAATCATCCAACTGCATCAACCGATGAAAAGCCGGACAAAGATCTTCCCGCAACACTACCCCTAACAGAGTGGTCTAAACTTTCAATATGTGCCTCCTAGTCTACCACTGTGGGTGTTTATCGACTGACGTGGTGCAGATGACACTCTAAATTCTTGAACAGTTGGGAGCACGAATTGTTGAGAGAGCCTAGACAAACACATAGAGTAAAATTTTCTGAGGTCCCATTTGGTAAGGGGAATAAGTTTGTGGAATAAGTAGAGGATTACGGAAAAAGTAGAATAAGTGAGCTAATCTGTTTGGATGTTTTGGCGTGTTAAAGTTATTCCACAGAAAGAGTGAAATAACTTTAGCCTGTGTTAAGTCTACTTAACCCACCATAAGTTCCAGGCATGTACAAACAAACACCACCTAAGACTTCATCTCCTATGGTCATATGAGTAGAATGGGCAATGTTATCTCCGTCTCCCTCAATGTTGCATAGTCCTAAAATTAGCTAGATGAAAAATTCCTTCTCATATGGTCACCTACTCAAAGAAATAAACACGGTTGCCTACTCAAATGAAATAAACATGCAGTAGGCACTAGATTTAGATATTCGAGGAAGGGGAAGGTGTGCAAGTTTGCAAATTAAAGAGGGCTGCTTATTGCTTGAAACAAAGTCCATCTGCCTAGTTCAAGGGTTGTTTGAAGCAATTGAGTGGTTTGTGTATAAAAAGGGCATCATTAAAAGTTAAAACATTCTCCGTCGATGAAGAAAGATCCTAGGGGGTGGTAGCTTATGTCGATGATGCCATCTCAAGCAATGATAAAATGGATATTCCTAAGATAAAATCTTACCTTTGAGGTTTCAATATCACAAATTGGCCAGCTTCATCATTTTCCCTTTGTCAACATGGTTAGGAGTAAGCAGAATTTCTCTTGACTCAGAGAAGTATTTGCAGAATTTCTCGAGGAGACTAAAGACATCAGTAAAGTTGTCAAACGCCATGTCAGTCACCGTTTTAACTGATGAGTAAAATGCAATGAAGATGTCACGTAAACAAAAGAGAACAACTACTTGGTAACTTGGACTAAATCATCCTAGGCAGTTGACATGGATTCCTTTGTGCCTAGACCGAACAAGTGGCAACAGCCATATATACTCAAGACTCACCTCCTTCGCAAAATAAATTCCAACACATACACTTACTGGCAGAAATTAAACTTGAAACCAATCAATACAAGCTCTTACGGTTCAACTTGCCTAAAACAAAAGCTGCAGCGGGGAATGAACCTGAAGAGGCATTCTCTAAGTTCTCCCCACTCGAAGGAGCCCTCCTCCTCTTCGACCTGAAAAAAAGATCGCCGCCACTTCACACAAAAATCGAGCTACTCCTCAACGACCATAACTCACCCCCAAGCAAACACCAACACTCGAAATTTTGGACCTTTAAGCAAAACGGAAAGAGAGATAGCCTTCCCAAGCCGATCAAAGCGAGACAACACGAAGAACGACCGAAAAATCCCTAAAAAAAATATCGAGTAAAACGCGGATAAAGGGGAGATTGTTGGAGAGGAGTGGAATTTGGGGAACCTCTGGGAGGGATCGTCCTCGGCGGAGACGGCGACGGCTCGCGAGCGCCCCATGGGAGCGCGAGCGTGGGGAGGAGTGGCGTTTGGGCGGAGCCCTGGCGGACCTCTAGGGCACGCGACGGGGAGGTGAACACCGGAGGGACATCGGTTCGAAGCTGTAAAGGGGAGTACGGCCCCACAAGTATCGTATACACTTTTACGGACACCATAACCCTGCAAGACTTCAAACGATTGTAAGCAACTTATCCCAGCAGATCCCATACCATTGCTTCGCTAGATGGTCAGGAAATTGAGAGGTAAATGTCACATGAGCAATCGTTGTTAGATGTTAAATTAACCGGAAATCTAAGATGGTATCTTATTTAAAATATAAGATGCAGTTACGATTCGATTGATGTACTTGACGTTCTATCAAAGAAGAGTAGAAAATATATAATTAACATCACATTACATCGAAACATAAATAAGAGAAATAAGTTAATTCCACGTCACAGACAGAATAATTATAAAGTGAAATAAAAGTTATCTATTTCAAGTTGACTTTAACCGTTGATAAATCTTGTCAAATGGCAAATAAACAATCTCATGATATTTTTCTCGTAGGGAGCATGCTAAAGATAATATTTCCACATTAGGAAACAACTCAAAAAAATAAGGAAATGGATTTTAGCTATGGACTACAAGTATCATTTTGGTAGTTTCAATGCTAAATACCATCATTATCACTTTCCTCGTCAACCTCTTTTCTCATGTTCTTAGCCAACTACCACCAAGAGGGTGTAGGCTAATGAAAGTGAGATAGTAAATTGTCATGCAACCACCGAGGAACTTCTCTTCGAAGGAACAAGTAGTAAGGTGGAGGAGTTGCAGTAAAAGAGAGCAAAGGCATTATCTTTGGAATTAATGTAAGCACAATTGACAATGACACAACAGTCATTTATGTCACCTATTAGGAGGAGTGAAGGGCATTATCATAGTTGGACTGATTGCAAGCAATAAAAGTGATCTTGTTATTAAGTTGGTGCGTTCATGGGGTTTAATAATGATAAGATAACCAATTTGGTTATGAAGGAAAAGATTAGTCCAATACTGAAGTTCAATGTCTTAACTCAACTTGAAGGCTCTTTTTAATCCATGTAGTTTGTTGAGAAGACTTCTTGGAGTGGACAAAGAAAATGGGACCCCATAGAACCCATGTAAGCATAGGTTTAGGTATGGGTGCCTATCCATGTGAATTGTATCAACCATAAAATACACATGCATGCACATTTGCATGTTATGTCTTGTCAAGAACTAATTCCTTTCTTCTCATAATAAGATATTTATATGAAAAAAGTAGCCATCACTTTTCTTTCCATCATTCTTTGTGCTATGTAATATCTTGAGAGGAAAATATTGTTTGTTTTTTAAGATGCTTTTCAAACATCTAGAATGAGAGCGCAATATTAGTGAATATAAATCATCATATCCAAAAAAAAAAAGTCATCAAATCTAATTACATTGATACTATAGGAGATCGATGCTTCTCTAAAGAAAGTTTTTATGTGTGCTTCAATTGTCATATTATTTTCTAACTTTTAGTCTATTTTACCTTACTCTTACACGTGCTTAATTTATTGATTATTTTATTATAGATCCCGGCACATATAGTCCATCAAAATTAATTTAATTGGTTTAATATTTCCATCTTTTTCTGAGTCAAAAATGCATGCTATTTTTCAATTATTGTAGACTTTGTGAAATAGAACTTAATATATATGAATTTGATGGATAAATTATGTTATTCTATTGGAATATATCTATTACACGCTTATGATTGATGCATTAATTTTGATAGCCTTAGAAAAGTATCATGTAAACACCACATTGTAAGCACCTCAATATCTATCAAAGGAAATGATAATACCACATGAAAAGTTTGGTAGAGTTTTGAGTTGTATGTAAGGGTGGAAATATGCTAGTAGAAAACATATGTTTAAGCATTTTGAGGCAATTGTTGGTAGGCTCACATAGGTTTGTGGCTCAATAATATTAACTAGCTAACAATCTAGTGGCATTATTGGTGTGGAATGCTAAGGCATCACGTAATCCCATATATTTCAAATTTTCACCGTGTAAAATAAATTGTTTGTCACAAATGTATACATCTAACATGTTTGAGAAATTCAAAGGAAAATATTTCAAGCATTGGCAATGGTAAATTAAGATCTGGCCAACGAAAATAAGACCTATCTTGGTTCTTTTTCATTTGCTCTACCAATAGTACAAGTATACAACCTTGATCAACAAGAGATGATAAGTGGTAATTAATGTTTTGATTTTCCTGGGTAATGGGTCGCGATAACTTAACCTCATTAGATAGTTGTAAATACTAGTCAGAACTCCTGGAATACAATCCCTCCCTATTCTTCTCCATTCAATATTTAAGCAAACGTATTACTTGTAACTCACCCTTCTCGAAATCTCCTACCCCCTCCTTCATAGACCTTCATTGCTCCTCCACCTTCGCCTTCCCTCTCTAAACGATAACCTTTGCCAAACACAATAACTTCTTTCTTCCCAGGAAGGTTGAAATTTCATACTTGAGTTTCCATATATAGCACTCACCGGTTGTCATGTCATGGGTAACGGTGGTCGATAGAACTCGTTTTACGGACGATTTACCTTTACAGCCAACCTATTTGTTTCACATTTAAGTGTACATCACCATACGACAGAATCTACCTATTTATCCCTATTTTACCTTCTAATGATTTTCCTTACCATCTCATGAGCAATTTTCACTGCTTGTAAAACAAGGGTTCATAGTATGTATTATATGCATCGCATGTACACAACTGTTCCCATGATAGTTGTAGTAATGTAAACTACCATTATTACGCTGTAATGATATTACCGCTGAACTCTTAACTTGATTAATGCGCATTGGATGAATTACCTGTGAATACCGTGGTTTCATAACCAAAGTAAAAAAATTAAAGATATGCATCGTCTCGCAAACAGTTGACCCGCCCACCAAAGATTCTTCCCTCTTCGGATTTCACAACCTATACGTTATATAACCCCGTGGACTTGCAAGGCTGCAATTGTATACTACTGAGAAAAAGGGTATCAATTGAGGATGCGTAAATATCCTGACAAATATTTACTTAAAGATCGTAAGTTATTATTGTAGGAAAAAACCTTGATTTAAATTATAAATTGAGCTTCTTTTTATCAAATATTAGTCAATTATACCTCTTAAGAAAAGATTAAGTCAGGGACATATGAAAGCTTGATTCCTTGACTTAAGTCTAGAAAACTTCTTGAAATTCCAAGTCTATCCTTCGATACTTGTTTTAATCCCCTCGTAACTTCAATCCTATTGTCTCTAACACGGACGCTATAAAATATATATAAATATAACAAAATCTGATTCAAGCATTCTTTGGCAGTGCCTAACTTCCACTTAAGGGAAACATCTACCACGTGGTCGGTAGATCATTTAGGACGTAGATTCCATGTAAATTAGCTCGGTATGTACTGAAGTATTGCACATTAGCATTGGCTGATGCTATAGTCAGTGTTTTAAATGCCTACAATATGCCAGTGGCATGTCAAAGGCATGACCATTTTTAGGGAGGGATCATGACAACACCAAATATATGTGAAAATGCAAGAATACCAATGATATGCCATCAACATGCCGCCAGATTACAATGGTCTACTACGGTGCGCTGCTGGCTACGGGATCATCAGGCAGGAAAAGGTTGGATATCGAACGAGCACCTACCATTCTTCAACGGGAAAGTTATCAAAGGTCTGCGTTACTGGCTGTAAGATTGTTGGATGAAAATGAAACACTCTTATTGTTACATAATCAAGAGTTGAACTAGCACTTCTATCATTTTTGTCGACATGCACCCGTATGCTCTGTCATTTCCATGACATACCTTCAACATGCCTATGAAACACACTTAAAATTTCATAACACAACATCAAAATCAACACTTGGAACTTGACTATAATCAAGATGATCCTTTTAAAACTGAGGTCCATTTATTGCAGGTGTAGTTGAAAGAAAATGAGGAGGTTGCTTGAGTTGATTACTTCAAAATAAGACACAGTTAACGCTAGCATTTTATGACTTTTCACCTTTATAAAGGCAGGATTTGAAGCAGTCCAACAGATACAAGGCCACACAGAAATTCTGAAATAGGCATTCCTACTTTTGCAGAGTAGCAAAGGTACGTCACCATTAATTCTAAGTGGAGCGTGGGATATTTCCTATAATACATTATTCAACCTAACGACATACACATCTCGGATGATCATCCTTCTTTCTAGCACAAAAGAATAAAAACTCAAGTAAAATATATACAACAATCACCAAAGAGAATTGAATCACCTGGCAGGGAGACTAACTGAATCAAAACATCCACATGTATGTATGGATATAGTCTCCAATTGTAATTGAAAGCCAAAGACTCGAACACCTGGTCAGGACAACTTGATCAGATATCACGCAAAGAGCCAAACCAATCTATTTTTTCTTTCTACAGACATCATCCGAAGCACTTGTTCAAATTCTGGTTCCTTCCAAGCAAGTGCATAGGCCCTCCATCTCAGGCCTGTCCAACACTCCAAATCTGCCAATTTATTGCTACAACCAACCAATCCATATCAAGCCAAAGGTAGATTATAGCACTTGGGTCCAAGCATAATGCAAAACACACGCCTCCTTACAAAGTTTTCAAGCCAAGGTTGTCCACCACAAAAGACCAATCTACAGTCAAAAACAGAGGAGATATGTTGAGAAATAGGACGATGTCGCTACGAGAGATCGACCATTCTCCAATCATACTCTCCTGCTTTGAGACTCAATGAAGGAGTCGTTTTTCACCAGCTATTTCAAGTTTGATAAGTCCTGATTGCTGGAAAACTTGATCGTATCTCTCCAAACTTCACCTCTATAAACCTATTCCCCCTCCGAATCAGAAAAGATGCACATTCATTATCCAGGCAGGAATGGACCTTATTCTGCCAATCCTCAGTCCATTAATAAGCTTGGTCAGAAAAACAACCAATCAGAAGCTTAATCGACAGTAACACACTCAAGTTCCAAGGTATGAAATTTATTGGTTGGCTGTAACGAACGCGTGCCCCAGACGTCGTACCAGACGTCTGAGATCACATCAAGACGTCTGGGATCGTTTCCAGACGTCTGGAAATCCGTTAATTTCGACACGCGCGGGTCGTCAGCGCGCCTGAGCGCGCAGATCGGATATTCGCTTATTCCCTCTTTCTCTGCGGCTGCAGGCACCTGCCGCGTCCTCTCTCTCCTCCTCGCGCGGCCTTAAAAGGCCACGCGCTCCCTCCCGTCGTCTCCACCGTCTCCTCCCTCTTCTCCTTCAGCCAGTGAGCGTGAGTGCGAGCGCGGCAGCGGCGGCCGCAGTGAGCGCGGAGGAGGTGCGGCGTGCGAGAGCGGAGCTCTGCCGTGAGGGCGAGCTCGCCGGGGCTGCTAGGGCCGGCCGGCGGAGGGTGCGGGGGGGCGCGGAGTGACGCGGAGGGGGGACTGCTGCGGTCTGAGCAGCAGGCACGCGAGGTGCGACGCGGGCGACGTCGCGAGCGGAGGCCGAGTGGCGCCCTGATTCTGGAAGAATTTCCAGAATCAGACGTCTGGGTTGATAGCCAGACGGCGAGAGCGACGTCTGGAAGACTATCCAGACGTCTGAAAGGTGAGTTTTCCGTCTTCTTCTTCCTTCCTGTCAACTGACCGTACTGAGGGAAGGAGATGGGTGTGCGCAGGCTCGGTGATTCGCCATCCAACGCGAATCAGACGTCTGGCTGTTGTACCAAACGGCGGGAGCGACCTCCAGACGTCCGGGGTGACCATCGGACGCTTGGGAGCTAGGCCAGACGTCCCCGCAGACTTCTGGACGTCTGGGAAACCACGCTGAACAGGTAATTCTCTGATCCACTTTTTAAGACGTCTGGAAGAAGTTCCAAACGTCTGATTTTACACAGTGTCGTCGTTTTCGACCCGTTTAGGGCCCGTTCGGGTTCCGTTTTCCGCGATTCGAGTTGTGTTCTTTTCATAATTAATTCCTCTACCCGTCTACAGTAGCTATACACTGTTTTGAGACACTCCTTGTGTTTGATCCTTGTGATAGGACCTCGTTCAGTTGCAATCTTGGGAGTCACGGAGGCACGCGGGATTCCCGATCACGCCCCCACTACTCCCGTTGTACCTGGTAGAGTGGCTTTAAGTTATTAATAAAATCTGTTGAAGTATGGAACCATAACTAGAACCTAGGACATTGCATGAATCCTAGGAATGAAAAATATATTGAATGATAGCTCCTAGGTGTTGCATGAATCCTAGGGCTGGAAAACTAGATTGTATGATAGATCCTAAGATATAACATGAATCCTAGGATGGAAAAACTAGTGGAATGTATAATACTGCAGTCTTGAAAAAATGGAAAGGAATATAAAGCTGCCTGTAAATTGAATTAACAACTGCCTGTTATGAATAAAGAAACATGATTAAGATCATGGTTTCTAAGAACGTGAAACTGGAAAGTGAAACATAAGATGTTCGTTCTGAGATTAAAGAGCTCGAACCCTACGGGGAATTAGGAGTGGAACTCCTGGAAAGAGAAAGGAATGGAACTGAGATGTAGTTTTGTACTGTCTCTTGGGTACGTAATACCAAGGGAAGTACCTGTACCTTTTTAGTGCAGAGTGAGGCCAGCCACCCCAGGGACCCGGGGTTAGGACCGGCCGCTCTGTACCGACTTGCTGGCCCTCGTGTACGTAGTACCGAGGAGAGCTACTAGTGTTAGGAGAGCACTAGCTACCCCACGGGCCCCGGGGTTCTGCTAGCCTCCTTCACCGACTTGTTAGGCCCACTAGGGGCAAACCAGGGTAGTCAGGCGAGGGTGCGCGGACTGTGGAGGGGCAAGGCCCCGGTTTGGTTACTGTGGAGGGGTTGGACCCCTGTTACTGAGAGGGCTCTGCCCTGGACTGGTTCCATGCTGTGCTTTGGGCGCACTCGTTAACGGAAACGACTGACCGCGTGCCAGTACGGGTTAGCTACCTCTGCGTTTATCGCGCGTGCCGTAGTCACCGTTATGTCTGTCAGTGACCTTGGGGTGGTTGACTGAGGGTAGGATCACCACGGGGGACTCTCCCGGCCAGGAGAGCACCACGTGCTACTTCTACTTTTTGGAAAAGACTGCAATCAAGATTGTTCCCACGAGGAACATTCGAGATCAAGTAAAAGATCTGAGGAATAAATGAAATAGTGAGACAATTGAAAGATGTGAATAAAGGAAATAATAGAACATAACAGCTACTGTACACTCTACTGTTGCCTTTAGTTAGTTTGCCACTCTACTCAGCGTTTTGCTGACGTGTTACACTCGTTACCTTTTTCAGGACCAGGTGTTGAGCAGTCAGGGTCAGCGGCTGCAGAGGACGCTGGGCCGAGTAGGGTCCAGTAGAGTTACCACTGTCTTTTGTACCTCTTTGTTTCCGTTATAGTGAGTAGTTCTTGTTTCCGCTGTACTTTTCTTTACCTGCAGTTCATGTTATATGATAAATGTTGTTTTACTGTTGTGGTGGTATATACTGTAGTAGTTTCTTTCCTTACTGCTGTACTTTCTTACTATTAGTTATATTCATGCTGAATGTGGTTTATTTTACTGCACTTTTGGTTACTTCCTCGTTGGACGACTAGGTCTTGGGATTAGTCGAGTCGGTCCGGTTCTCGTGTCTCGTAGGGACTCGGGAACCGGGTCGTTACAAAATGGTATCAGAGCAAGGTCGTCCCGAGAAGTGAATCAACTGACTGGAAAATAACCAATTCACATGTTTATAGCTAGAATAGCCACCACAACATATCTCTTGCCATGAGCTCTTAGAAGTTTCGTTAGGTACCGTCTGTTTTGACGTTTCCGTTTCGTTTCGCGTCTCCCTGCAGGAGATGCCTCGTCGCGGGACTGGCGAGACTGGCCGCAGGCGCGGCCGAGGGCGAGGTCGGCAAGGTGGACGTGCTGTTGCTGACGTCTCGGTGGACCAGCCACCACTCCCGAGCATCCAGGCCCAGGACCTCGCCAGACTGATACGAGATATTATACGAGAGGAGCTCCACCCACCGCCCCGAGCACCTCCTCCTGGGGCTGCAGAGGGGGAGCCCTCTGTGGGACCACGCGACGGACACGGCGCTGGACACGAGGGAGGGGTTGGGTCGTTGCCACCCCCACCTTCCTCCGACACTTCTGTACACGAGGCACCTTCGCCTGGAGGTGCTGGTGCAACAGCACCTCCCCTACAGCGCCACTTCGAGCTTTTCGGACAGTTCCGGAAGCTGAAGCCCTCCTTCTTCAAGGGGGATGAGGACCTAACCGAGGCAGAAGACTGGCTTGAGAAGCTGGAGAAGATCTTCGGCACCCTTCGCCCCCTGGTGGAGTGCCGCGTGGCCTTTGCCACGTACCAGCTGGAGAGTGCGACACACCGGTGATGGAGGGTGGTCCGGGGACAGGAGAGGGACGAGCAGACGTGGGACCAGTTCGTCACCCTCTTCTGCGAGCAGTACTTTCCCCAGACGTGGCAGGACCAGAGGAGGCGAGAGTTCCACACTCTCCGCCAAGGGACGATGACTGTGAGCGCGTACCGCACGCGTTTCTTGGAGCTGTCCCGCTTTGCAGCGACAGCGGTAGCCACTGAGGAGGAGCGCCTTTGGAGGTTCACCGAGGGGCTCCGGCCTGCGATCCGAGGGTATGTCAAACCCCTGAAGCTGCCTACGTTTTCGAGGGTGGTAGAGGCAGCTATGACTTACGAAGAGACCAACCCGTCCGCGCGAGACACCGACGGCGGGCGGAAGAGGCCCTTTCAGCCAGACTTCTCACAGGGCCGGCGAGAATGGAGACACGTGGCGTCCGCAGGAGAGCTGTCACGTTCTGCAGGGCCATCAGTGGCCTTTGGGGGCACTCGACAGGGGCCAGTCGCCAGCACCAGACCCCCGCCTAGTCGACAGCAGGGACCCACTGAGGGCGGGAGTCGGGTTCCCCTCTGTTACCAGTGTGGCCAGCCGGGCCACATCAGGAGGGACTGCCCATCTAGGGCACGAGGTCAGCAGATACTCCCCGCGCAGAGCACTGGAGGCGTGCAGGAGGCCGCGGTTCCCAGGCGCGAGGAGGAGGACAACAGTCGTGAGGAGGGTACCGACTAGCACCTACCCGTCCGACGCAGAGTGTGGCTGCTTCGTCCGCACCTAGAGCTGAAGGGCGTATCAACGCCCTAACACACAGGGACGCCAGAGCTTCGGGATCGGTGGTAGCAGGTATGGTTTCAGTTTCCGGCAGACTCGTTTACACGATTTTCGATTCCGACGCTACGCACTCGTTTGTCGCAGCCAGTTTCGCAGTTAGTTTGGACAAGGATTATACACTGTTAGAGAATCCGTTCGTAATCAGAGGTCCGAGTGGTCAGCTGTTTGTAGCTGAGGAGGTGTACACGGGTTGCGAGGTCAGCATCGGGGGACATAGCCTGCCAGCTGACCTGATTATGATACAGATGGAGGACTTTGGAGTGATTCTGGGGATGGATTGGCTGTCCGCTTACCATGCCTTGGTAGACTATTTTGAGAGGAAGATTGTCTTCTCCATTCTGGAGTTGCCTTCTTTCGAGTTTCACGGGCAGCCAGTGGACGGAGGTTTCAGGTGCATTTCGGCACTTCGGGCGGCGAGACTTTTGAGCCAGGGGTGTGAGGGCTTCCTAGCCTGTGTGGTGGCAGAGCCCAGTCCTGTGGCAGACTTCCAGAGCATCCCGGTGGTCAGAGAGTTCCCCGACGTGTTTCCAGACGAGTTACCAGGACTACCGCCCGAGCGTGAGATCGAGTTTGAGATCTCACTAGTACCAGGGACCGGCCCCATCTCCACCGCGCCATACAGGATGGCACCGCTTGAGCTGCGAGAGCTCAAGTCCCAGTTGCAGGACCTTTTGGAGAAACGTTTCGTGAGGCCTAGTGCGTCTCCCTGGGGAGCCCCGGTACTGTTTGTGAAGAAGAAGGATGGGACTCTACGCCTTTGTGTGGACTACCGACAGCTGAATAGGGTCACCATCAAGAACAGATATCCGCTGCCGAGGATCGACGATTTGTTTGACCAGTTGCGGGGTGCCACGGTGTTTTCCAAGATAGACTTGAGGTCTGGATACCACCAGTTGAGGATCAGGGAGACCGACGTCTCCAAGACAGCTTTCCGCACCCGGTACGGACACTACGAGTTTTTGGTCATGCCGTTTGGGCTGACCAATGCCCCCGCTGCTTTCATGGACCAGATGAACAGGGTGTTTAGACCATACTTGGATCAGTTCGTGGTGGTCTTCATAGATGATGTGCTCATCTATTCTAGAGATCGAACACAGCACGGACAGCACTTGCGGATGGTTCTGGACACTCTGAGACGACACAGGCTGTACACCAAATACAGCAAGTGCGAGTTCTGGTTGAGGGAGGTGACCTTCTTAGGTCATGTGATCTCTGGAGACGGCCTGGCGGTGGACCCAGCTAAGGTCGAGGCAGTGCTCAGGTGGGAGAGACCGCGTTCAGTCACTGAGATCCGCAGTTTCCCGGGACTAGCTGGCTACTACAGACGGTTCATCAAAGGATTTTCGCAGATTGCGCGTCCTATGACACAGTTGACCCGGAAGGACGTACCTTTCGCTTGGACAGATGCCTGTGAGGCGTGTTTTCTGGAGCTGAAGGAGAGGTTGACCTCGGCTCCCGTGCTCACCATTCCTGACAGTAGTGGCGGGTTCGTTGTGTACACGGACGCTTCCTTGTAGGGGTTAGGAGGTGTGCTCATGCAGAGGGGTCACGTTGTCGCTTACGATTCGCGACAACTGAAGCCCCATGAGCATACCTACCCTACCCACGACCTAGAGTTGGCAGCTGTTGTTTTCGCGCTGAAGACCTGGAGGCACTACTTGTACGGTGAGACCTTCGAGATTTTTACAGATCACAAGAGCCTCAGGTATCTTTTTGACCAGAAGGAGCTCAACATGAGACAGAGACGTTGGTTGGAGCTCCTGAAGGACTACGACTGCAGCATCTCCTACCACCCGGGAAAGGCCAATGTCGTGGCTGACGCCTTGAGCCGTAAGGCGCCCGCACGCTTGTGTAACGACCCGGTTCCCGAGTCCTTACGAGACACGAGAACCGGACCGACTCGACTAATCCCAAGACCTAGTCGTCCAACGAGGAAGTAACCAAAAGAGCAGTAAAATAAACCACATTCAGCATGAATATAACTAACAGTAAGGAAGTACAGCAGTAAGGAAAGAAACTACTACAGTAGATACCACCACAACAGTAGGACAACATTTATCATATAACAAGAACTGCAGGTAAAGAAAGTACAGCGGAAACAAAAACTACTCACTAGAACAGAAACAAAAGAGGTACAAAAGACTGTGGTAAACTCTACTGGACCCTACTCGGCCCAGCGTCCTCTGCAGCCGCCGACCCTGGCTGCTCAACACCTGGTCTTGAAAAAGGTAACGAGTGTAACACGTCACCAAAACGCTGAGTATAGTGGCAAACTAACTAAAGGCAACAGTAGAGTGTACAGTAGCTGTTATGTTCTATTACTTCCTTTATTTACATCTTTCAATTTTCTCACTATTTCATTTATTTCTCAGATCCTTTACTTGATCTCCAATATCCTCGTGGGAACGATCTTGATTGCAGTCTTTTCCAAAAGTAGAAGTAGCACGTGGTGCTCTCCTGGCCGGGAGAGTCCCCCGTGGTGATCCTACCCTCAGTCAACCACCCCAAGGTCACTGACAGACGTAACGGTGACTACGGCACGCGCGATAAACGCATAGGTAGCTAGCCCGCACTGGCACGCGGTCAGTCGTTTCCGTTAACGGGTGCCCCCAAAGCACAGCACGGAACCAGGGTAGAGCCCTCTCAGTAACAGGGGTCCAACCCCTCCACAGTAACCAAATCGGGGCCTTGCCCCTCCACAATCCGCGCACCCTCGCCTGACTACCCCGGTTTGCCCTAGTGGGCCTAACAAGTCGGTGAAGGAGGCTAGCAGAACCCCGGGGCCCGTGGGGTAGCTAGTACTCTCCTAACACTAGTAGCTCTCCTCGGTACTACGTACACGAGGGCCAACAAGTCGGTACAGAGCGGCCAATCCTAACCCCGAGTCCCTGGGGTGGCTGGCCCCACTCTGCACTAAACAGGTACAGGTACTTCCCTTGGTACTGCGTACCCAAGAGAAAGTACAAACTACATCTCAGTTCCATTCCTTTTTCTTTCCAGGAGTTCCACTCCTAATTCCCCGTAGCGTTCCAGCTCTTTATCTCAGAACATCATATGTTTCACTTTCCAGTTTCACGTTCTCACAATCCATGATCTCAATCATGTTTCTTTATTCATAACAGGCAGCTGTTAATTCAATTTACAGGCAGCTTTATATTCCTTTCCATTTTTCCATGACTGCAGTATTACACATTCCACTAGTTTTTCATCCTAGGGTTCATGCCACATCCTAGGATCTAGCATACAACTAGTTTTCCAGCCCTAGGATTCATGCATCACATAGGAGCTATCATTCCATACATTTCTCATTCCTAGGATTCATGCAATGTCCTAGATTCTAGTTATGGTTCCATACTTTAACAGGTTTAATAATAAACTTAAGCCACTCTACCAGGTACAACGAGAGTAATGGGGGCGTGATCGGGAATCCCGCGTGCCTCCGCGACTCTCAAGACTGCAACTGAACAAGGTCCTATCACAAGGATCAAATACAAGGAGTGTCTCAAAACAGTGTATAGTTACTGTAGACGGGTAGAGGAATTAATTCTGAAAAGAACACAACTCGAATCGCGGAAAACGGAGCCCGAACGGGCCCTAAACGGGTCGAAAAAGACAATACTGTGCAAAATCAGACGTCTGGAACTAGTTCCAGACGTCTTAAACAGTGGATCAGAGAATTACCTGCTCAGTGTGGTTTCCCAGACGTCCAGAAGTCTGCGGGGACGTCTATCCTACCTCCCAGACGTCCGATGGTCATCCCGGACGTCTGAAGGTAACTCCCGCCGTCTGGTACAACTTCCAGACGTCTGATTCGCAAAGGATGGCGAATCAGCGAACCTGCGCACAGCCAACTCCCTCCCTTACTACGGTCGGTTGACAGGAAGGAAGAAGAAAGCAGAATACACACCTTTCAGACGTCTGTATGAGCTACCAGACGTCGTCCTCGCCGTCTGCCTATCAACCCAGACGTCTGATTCTGGAAATTTTTCCAAAATCAGGACACTACTCGGCCTCCGCTCGCGACGCCCGCGTCGCACCTCGCGCGCCTGCTGCTCAGATTGCAGCAGGTCCCTCTCCGCGTCGTTCCGCGCCCCCTGCGCCCTCCGCCGGCCGGCCAAGCCGCTCCGGCGAGCTCGCCCTCACGGCAGAGCTCCGCTCTCGCACGCCGCACCTCCTCCGCGCTCACTGCGGCCGCCGCTGCCGCCCTCGCGCTCGCGCTCACGCTCACTGGCTGAAGGAGGAGAAGGAGGAGACGGTGGAGACGGGAGGGGAGGCGTGCCCTATTAAGGCCGCGCGGAGAGGAGAGAGAAGGATACGCGGCAGGGGAATCCTGCAGCCGCAGGAGGGAAGAAGGCGAATATGCAGTCTGCGCGCTCAGGCGCGCAGACGACTCGCGTGTGTCGAAAATAATGGATTTCCAGACGTCTGGAAACTATCCCAGACGTCTGGTCAGACGTCTGGACAACCCTCCAGACGTCTTAAAAGACGTCTGCGCCACACGCTCGTTACAATATAACAAACTCAAAGGAAGTTTCGTCCCCGAAACTTGCGCCAACTAGGGTGCGGGAAAAGACGTCCGAATAACCATAACAAACTCAAAGAGGACCGAAGCCGGTCCGAAAAGACGTACCCGCGAAAAGCTCCGGGTACCGCTCCCGCATTGCCACCTCAGGCTCCCAGGTAGCCTCCTCGTACCGCTGGCTCCTCCACAAAACCTTTACCAGGGGTACTTGCTTTCGTCTCAACCGGCGGACGGCTCAGTCTAGGATCTGCACTGGCCGCTCGGGGTAGGTCAGGTCGTCGCTCACCTCGACGCTCTCGTGACTCAGTACGTGACTGGAATCGGCTACGTACTTCCTGAGGTTGGACACGTGGAACACGTCGTGCACACCAGAAAGCTGCGGGGGAAGGGCAAGTCTGTAAGCAACGGGTCCAACCCGCTCCAGGACCTCAAAGGGCCCCACGAACCTCGGCGCGAGCTTCCCTCCCACCCCAAACCGCTGTAAGCCCTTCATGGGCGAAACACGAAGGAAGACGTGGTCCCCAACCTCGAACAGCACCTCTCTGCGTCTGCGATCCGCGTAGCTCTTCTGTCTGCTCCTGACGGTGCGGAGTCGTCTGTGGATCTGCTCAACTAACCCCTAACTCTGCCGGATCAACCTGGGGCCAACCTCCCACTTGGTCCCCACCTCAACCCAACTCAAGGGTGCCGTACACTTCCGTCCGTACAGAGCCTCGTAGGGAGCCATGCCGATGCTCGAGTGATAACTGTTGTTGTATGCAAACTCCGCCAAGGGCAGGTGCTCCTCCCAAGAGCCCCTCCAGTCCAGTACACAGGCACGCAAAAGGTCCTCAAGTGTCTGTATCGTGCACTCAGACTGTCCGTCCGTCTGGGGGTGGTAAGCCGTGCCAAACCTCAACCTTGTCCCCAAGGCCTGCTGAAACTCAGCCCAAAACTGGGACGTAAAGCGGGTATCCCGGTCGGATACGATCTCCCGCGGAACTCCGTGTAGTCGCACCACATCATGGATATACCTCTCTGCCAACTGTGCTGGTCCCAAAGTGACTCGGATCGGCAAGAATCGCGCCGTTTTCGTCAATCTATCAACCATTACCCAGACTGCGTCATGTCCCACCACCAAGTCCATGGTGATGCTCTCCCACTTCCACTCTGGCACTGAAAGCGGCTGAAGTGGCCCTGCAGGCCTCTGATGCTCGGCTTTCACCTGCTGGCACACTAAGCACTGCTGCACGAACTCACCCACATCCCGCTTCATCCCTCTCCACCAAAACTCGCATCTCAAGTCATGGTACATTTTCGTGTTTCCGGGATGTATGATGAATCTGGAACCGTGTGCCTCAGTCAGGAGCTCTCTCAACACCTCCTCGTCTCTGAGAACGCACAACCGTCCCATCAAGCGTAACACCTGGTCTGTGAAAGAGAAGTCCCCTGGGTCCCCTGATAATACTCTGTCGCGCAAAGACTGCAAGTACGGATCAGCCATCTTTCCTGTGATGATATGGTCTATCAGCTCTGGCCTGGTCTGCCGTGTCACCGTCACTGCCCCACAGTATCCTCGTAACTCTAGAGGTCGCCAACTGCCCACCTCCTCCAAAAGGCTCCAACTCCGTAACTGTAGACTGGCCAAGCGTGCGGGCGCCTTACGGCTCAAGGCGTCAGCCACCACATTGGCCTTTCCCGGGTGGTAGGAGATGCTGCAATCGTAGTCCTTCAGGAGCTCCAACCAACGTCTCTGTCTCATGTTGAGCTCCTTCTGGTCAAAAAGATATCTGAGGCTCTTGTGATCTGTAAAAATCTCGAAGGTCTCACCGTACAAGTAGTGCCTCCAGGTCTTCAGCGCGAAGACAACAGCTGCCAACTCTAGGTCGTGGGTAGGGTAGGTATGCTCATGGGGCTTCAGTTGCCGCGAAGCGTAAGCGACAACATGACCCCTCTGCATGAGCACACCTCCTAACCCCTGCAAGGAAGCGTCTGTGTACACAACGAACCCGCCACTACTGTCAGGGATGGTGAGCACGGGAGCCGAGGTCAACCACTCCTTCAGCTCCAGAAAACACGCCTCACAGGCGTCTGTCCAAGGGAAAGGCACGTCCTTCTGGGTCAACTGTGTCATAGGAAGCGCAATCTGTGAAAATCCCCTGATGAACCGTCTGTAGTAACCTGCCAGTCCCAGGAAACTGCGAATCTCAGTGATTGAACGCGGTCTCTCCCACCTGAGTACTACCTCGACCTTGGCGGAAACGGATCCCGATGCTCTGGCGTCCCTGTGTGTTAGGGCGTTGATACGCCCCTCAGCTCTAGGTGCAGACGAAGCAGCCACACTCTGCGTCGGACGGGTAGGTGCTGGCTGGTACCCTCCTCGTGCCTGGGAACCGCGGCCTCCTGCGCGCCCTCCAGTGCTCTGCACGGAAAGTATCTGCTGACCTCCTGCCCTAGATGGGCAGTCCCTCCTGACGTGGCCCGGCTGGCCACACTGGTAGCAGAGGGGAACCCGACTCCCGCCCTCAGTGAGTCCCTGCTGTCGGCTAGGCGGGGGTCCGGTGCTGGCGACTAGCCCCTGTCGAGGGCCCCCAAAGGCCACTGATGGCCCTGCACAACGTGACGGCTCTCCTGCGGACGCCACGTGTCTCCGTTCTCGCCGGCCCTGTGAGAAGTCTGGCTGAAAGGGCCTCTTCCGCCCGCCGTCAGTCTCTCGCGCGGACGGGTTGGTCTCCTCGTAAGTCATAGCTGCCGCTACCACCCTCGAAAACGTCGGCAGCTTCAGGGGTTTGACATACCCCCGGATAGCAAGCCGGAGCCCCTCGGTGAACCTCCAAAGGCGCTCCTCCTCAGTGGCTACCGCTGTCGCTGCAAAGTGGGACAGCTCCAAGAAACGCGTGCGGTACGCGCTCACAGTCATCGTCCCTTGGCGGAGAGTGTGGAACTCCCGCTTATTCTGGTCCTGCCACGTCTGGGGAAAGTACTGCTCGCAGAAGAGGGTGACGAACTGGTCCCACGTCGGCTCGTCCCTCTCCTGTCCCCGGACCGCCCTCCACCACCGGTGTGCCGCACTCTCCAGCTGGTACGTGGCAAAGGCCACGCGGCACTCCACCGGGGGGCGAAGGGTGTCGAAGATCTTCTCCAGCTGCTTAAGCCAGTCCTCTGCCTCGGTCGGGTCCTCATCCCCCTTGAAGGAGGGGGCTTCAGCTTCCGGAACTGTCCGAAAAGCTCGAAGTGGCGTTGTAGGGGAGGTGCTGGTGCACCTCCAGGCGAAGGTGCCTCGTGTACAGAAGTGTCGGAGGAAGGTGGGGGCGGCAGGGGCCCATCCCCTCCCTCGTGTCCAGCGTCGTGTCCATCGCGTGGTCCCACAGAGGACTCCCCCTCTGCAACCCCAGGAGGAGGTGCTCGAGGCGGTGGGTGGAGCTCCTCTCGTACAATATCCCGTATCAGTCTGGCGAGGTCCTGGGCCTGGATGCCAGGGAGTGGTGGCTGGTCCACCGAGACGTCAACGACAGCACGTCCACCTCGCCGACCTCACCCTCGGCCGCGCCCGCGGCCAGTCTCGTCAGTCCCGCGACGAGGCATCTCCTGCAAGGAGACGCGAAACAAAACGGAAACGTCAAAACAGACGGTACCTAACAAAACTTCTAAGAGCTCATGTCAAGAGATATGTTGTGGTGGCTACTTTAGCTATAAACATGTGAATAGGTTATTTTCCAGTCAGTTGATTCACTTCTCGGGACGACCTTGCTCTGATACCATCTTGTAACGACCCGGTTCCCGAGTCCCTACGAGACACGAGAACCGGATCGACTCGACTAATCCCAAGACCTAGTCGTCCAACGAGGAAGTAACCAAAAGAGCAGTAAAATAAACCACATTCAGCATGAATATAACTAACAGTAAGGAAGTACAGCAGTAAGGAAAGAAACTACTACAGTAGATACCACCACAACAGTAGGACAACATTTATCATATAACAAGAACTGCAGGTAAAGAAAGTACAGCGGAAACAAAAACTACTCACTAGAACAGAAACAAAAGGGGTACAAAAGACTGTGGTAAACTCTACTAGACCCTACTCGGCCCAGCGTCCTCTGCAGCCGCCGACCCTGGCTGCTCAACACCTGGTCCTGAAAAAGGTAACGAGTGTAACACGTCAGCAAAACGCTGAGTAGAGTGGCAAACTAACTAAAGGCAACAGTAGAGTGTACAGTAGCTGTTATGTTCTATTACTTCCTTTATTTACATCTTTCAATTTTCTCACTATTTCATTTATTTCTCAGATCCTTTACTTGATCTCCAATGTCCTCGTGGGAACGATCTTGATTGCAGTCTTTTCCAAAAGTAGAAGTAGCACGTGGTGCTCTCCTGGCCGGGAGAGTCCCCCGTGGTGATCCTACCCTCAGTCAACCACCCCAAGGTCACTGACAGACGTAACGGTGACTACGGCACGCGCGATAAACGCACAGGTAGCTAGCCCGCACTGGCACGCGGTCAGTCGTTTCCGTTAACGGGTGCGCCCAAAGCACAGCACGGAACCAGGGCAGAGCCCTCTCAGTAACAGGGGTCCAACCCCTCCACAGTAACCAAACCGGGGCCTTGCCCCTCCACAGTCCGCGCACCCTCGCCTGACTACCCTGTTTGCCCTAGTGGGCCTAACAAGACGGTGAAGGAGGCTAGCAGAACCCCGGGGCCCGTGGGGTAGCTAGTACTCTCCTAACACTAGTAGCTCTCCTCGGTACTACGTACACGAGGGCCAACAAGTCGGTACAGAGCGGCCAATCCTAACCCCGGGTCCCTGGGGTGGCTGGCCCCACTCTGCACTAAACAGGTACAGGTACTTCCCTTGGTACTGCGTACCCAAGAGAAAGTACAAACTACATCTCAGTTCCATTCCTTTTTCTTTCCAGGAGTTCCACTCCTAATTCCCCGTAGCGTTCCAGCTCTTTATCTCAGAACATCATATGTTTCACTTTCCAGTTTCACGTTCTCACAATCCATGATCTCAATCATGTTTCTTTATTCATAACAGGCAGCTGTTAATTCAATTTACAGGCAGCTTTATATTCCTTTCCATTTTTCCATGACTGCAGTATTACACATTCCACTAGTTTTTCATCCTAGGGTTCATGCCACATCCTAGGATCTAGCATACAACTAGTTTTCCAGCCCTAGGATTCATGCATCACATAGGAGCTATCATTCCATACATTTCTCATTCCTAGGATTCATGCAATGTCCTAGATTCTAGTTATGGTTCCATACTTTAACAGGTTTAATAATAAACTTAAGCCACTCTACCAGGTACAACGAGAGTAATGGGGGCGTGATCGGGAATCCCGCGTGCCTCCGCGACTCTCAAGACTGCAACTGAACAAGGTCCTATCACAAGGATCAAAACAAGGAGTGTCTCAAAACAGTGTATAGTTACTGTAGACGGGTAGAGGAATTAATTCTGAAAAGAACACAACTCGAATCGCGGAAAACGGAGCCCGAACGGGCCCTAAACGGGTCGAAAAAGACAATACTGTGCAAAATCAGACGTCTGGAACTAGTTCCAGATGTCTTAAACAGTGGATCAGAGAATTACCTGCTCAGTGTGGTTTCCCAGACGTCCAGAAGTCTGCGGGGACGTCTATCCTACCTCCCAGACATCCGATGGTCATCCCGGACGTCTGAAGGTAACTCCCGCCGTCTGGTACAACTTCCAGACGTCTGATTCGCAAAGGATGGCGAATCAGCGAACCTGCGCACAGCCAACTCCCTCCCTTAGTACGGTCGGTCGAGAGGAAGGAGGAAGAAAGCGGAATACACACCTTTCAGACGCTTGTATGAGCTACCAGACGTCGTCCTCGCCGTCTGCCTATCAACCCAGACGTCTGATTCTGGAAATTTTTCCAGAATCAGGGCACTACTCGGCCTCCGCTCGCGACGCCGCCCGCGTCGTACCTCGCGCGCCTGCTGCTCAGACTACAGCAGGTCCCTCTCCGCGTCGTTCCGCGCCCCCTGCGCCCTCCGCCGGCCGGCCAAGCCGCTTCGGCGAGCTCGCCCTCACGGCAGAGCTCCGCTCTCACACGCCGCACCTCCTCCGCGCTCACTGCGGCCGCCGCTGCCGCCCTCGCGCTCACGCTCACGCTCACTGGTTGAAGGAGGAGACGGTGGAGACGGGAGGGGAGGCGTGCCCTTTTAAGGCAGCACGGAGAGGAGAGAGAAGGATTCGCGGCAGGGGAATCCTGCAGCCGCAGGAGGGAAGAAGGCGAATATGCGGTCTGCGCGCTCAGGCGCGCAGACGACTCGCGTGTGTCAAAAATAACGGATTTCCGGACGTCTGGAAACTATCCCAGACGTCTGGTCAGACGTCTGGACAACCCTCCAGACGTCTTAAAAGACGTCTGCGCCACACGCTCGTTACAGCTTGCCCAGTCTACAGTTACAGGGTTGGAGCCTTTTGGAGGAGGTGGGCAGTTGGCGACCTCTAGAGTTACGAGGGTACTGTGGGGCAGTGACGGTGACACGGCAGACTAGGCCAGAGTTGATGGACCGCATTATCACAGGACAGATGGCCGATCCGTACTTGCAGTCTTTGCGCGATAAAGTACTGTCAGGTGACCCTGGGGACTTCTCTTTCACAGACCAGGTGCTACGCTTGAGGGGACGGTTGTGCATTCCCAGAGACGAGGAGCTGTTTAGAGAGCTCCTGACTGAGGCACACGGTTCCAGATTCACCATACATCCCGGAAACACGAAAATGTACCACGACTTGAGACGCGAGTTTTGGTGGAGAGGGATGAAGCGGGATGTGGGTGAGTTCGTGCAGCAGTGCTTAGTGTGCCAGCAGGTGAGAGTCCAGCATCATAGGCCTGCAGGGTCGCTTCAGCCGCTTCCAGTGCCAGAGTGGAAGTGGGAAAGCATCACCATGGACTTAGTGGTGGGCTTACCTGTTACCCAGCGGGGATACGACGCAGTCTGGGTAATAGTGGATAGACTGACGAAGACGGCGAGATTCTTGCCGATCCGAGTCACTTTGGGACCAGCACAGTTGGCAGAGAGGTATATCCGTGATGTGGTACGACTACACGGAGTTCCGCGGGAGATCGTATTCGACCGGGATACCCGCTTTACGTCCCAGTTTTGGGCTGAGTTTCAGCAGGCCTTGGGGACGAGGTTGAGGTTTAGCACGGCTTACCACCCCCAGACGGGCGGACAGTCTAAGCGCACGATACAGACACTTGAGGACCTTTCGCGTGCCTGTGTACTGGACTGGAGGGGCTCTTGGGAGGAGCACCTGCCCCTGGCCGAGTTTGCATACAACAGCAGTTATCACTCGAGCATCGGCATGGCACCCTACGAGGCTCTGTACGGACGGAAGTGTACGGCAGCCATGAGTTGGGTTGAGGTGGGGACCAAGTGGGAGGTTGACCCCAGGTTGATTCGGCAGAGTCAGGAGGTAGTTGAGTAGATCCACAGACGACTCCGCACTGTGAGGAGCAGACAGAAGAGCTACGCGGATCGGCGACGCAGAGAGGTGCAGTTTGAGGTTGGGGACCACGTCTTCCTTCGTGTTTCGCCCATGAAGGGCTTACAGCGGTTTGGGGTGAGAGGGAAGCTCGCGCCGAGGTTCGTGAGGCCCTTTGAGGTCCTGGAGCGGGTTGGACCCGTTGCTTACAGACTCGCCCTTCCCCCGCAGCTTTCTGGTGTGCACGTCGTATTCCACGTGTCCAACCTCAGGAAGTACGTAGCTGATTCCAGTCACGTACTGAGTCACGAGAGCGTCGAGGTGAGCGACGACCTGACCTACCCCAAGCGACCAGTGCAGATTCTAGACCGAGCCGTCCGCAGATTGAGACGAAATCAAGTACCCCTGGTAAAGGTTTTGTGGAGGAGCCAGCGGTACGAGGAGGCTACCTGGGAGCCTGAGGCGGCAATGCAGGAGCGATACCCGGAGCTTTTCGCGGGTACGTCTTTTTGGACCGGCTTCGATCCTCTTTGAGTTTGTTATGGTTATTTGGATGTCTTTTCCCGCACCCTAGTTGGCGCAAGTTTCGGGGACGAAACTTCCTTTGAGTTTATTATATTGTAACGAACGCGTGCCCCAGACGTCTTTTAAGACATCTGGGAGGTGGCCCAGACGTCGTACCAGACGTCTGGGATCACATCCAGACGTCTGGAAATCCGTTAATTTCGACACCCGTGGGTCGTCTGCGCGCCTGAGCGCGCAGATCGGATTCGCTTATTCCCTCTTTCTCTGCGGCTGCAGACACCTGCCGCGTCCTCTCTCTCCTCCTCGCGCGGCCTTAAAAGGCCACGCGCTCCCTCCCGTCGTCTCCACCGTCGCCTGAGCGCGCAGACCGCATATTCCCCCTTTTTCTTCTGCGGCTGCAGACACCTGCGGCGCCTTCTCTCTCGCCTCTCCGCGCGGCGTTAAAAGGGGCGCGCCTCCCCTACCGTCTCCTCCTTCTTCTCATTCCTGTGCGCGAGAGCGAGCGGACGCGAGGGCGGCAAGCGGCGGCCGCAGTGAGCGCGGAGGTGCGGCGTGCGAGGGCGGAGCTCTGCCGTGAGGGCGAGCTCGCCGTTGCGGCTTGGCCGGCCGACGGAGGGCGCAGGGGGCGCGGAGCGACGCGGAGAGGGACCTGCTGCGGGATGAGCAGCAGACGCGCGAGGTTCGACGTGGGCGGCGTCGCGAGCGGAGGCCGAGCAGGGCCCTGATTCTGGAAAAATTTCCAGAATCAGACGTCTGGGTTGATAGCCAGACGGCAAGGTCGACGTCTGTAAGATCATACAGACGTCTGAAAGGTGAGTTTTCCGCCTTCTTCTTCCTTCTTGACGACTGACCGTACTGAGGAGGGGGGGTTGGCTGTGCGCAGGTTCGCTGATTCGCCATCTTTTGCGAATCAGACGTCTGGGAGCTGTACCAGACGGCGGGAGTGACCTCCAGTCGTCCGGAGTGACCATCGGACGTCTGAGATCTAGGCAGACGTCCCCGCAGACTTCTGGACGTCTGGGAAACCACGCTGAAGAGGTAATTCTCTGATCCACTTTTTAAGACGTCTGGAAGGAGTTCCAGACGTCTGATTTTGCACAGTATCGTCTTTTTCGACCCGTTTAGGGCCCGTTCGGGCTCCGTTTTCCGCGATTCGAGTTGCGTTCTCTTCAGAATTATTTCCTCTACTCATCTACAGTAGCTATACACTGTTTTGAGACACTCCTTGTGTTTGATCCTTGTGACAGGATCTCGTTCAGTTGCAGTCTTGAGAGTCGCGGAGGCACGCGGGATTCCCGATCACGCCCCCATTACTCCTGTTGTACCTGGTAGAGTGGCTTTAAGTATTAATAAAATGTGTTAAAGTATGGAACCATAACTAGAACCTAGGACATTGCATGAATCCTAGGAATGAGAAATATATGGAATGATAGTTCCTAGGTGTTGCATGAATCCTACGGCCGGAAAACTAGATTGTATGGTAGACCCTAGGATATGGCATGAATCCTAGGATGGAAAAACTAGTGGAATGTATAATACTGCAGTCTTGGAAAAAAATGGAAAGGAATATATGAAGCTGCCTGTAAATTGAATTCACAGCTGCCTGTTATGAATAAAGAAACATGATTGGGATCATGGTTTGTAAGAACGTGAAACTGGAAAGTAAGACATGAGATGTTCTGGAACCCTACGGGGAAGTAGGAGTAGAACTCCTGGAAAGCGAATGGAATAGAATTGGGGAAGTGAGCTGGCCCTTGAGTACGGAGTACCAAGGAGAGCGACTGTCCCCCTGTTTAGTGCAGAGCTGAGCTAGCCACCCCAGGGACCCGGGGGTTAGGACTGGCCACTCTGTACCGACTTGTTGGCCCTCGTGTACGTAGTACCGAGGAGAGCTAGTAATGTTAGGAGAGTACTAGCTACCCCACGGGCCCCGGGGTTCTGCTAGCCTCCTTCACCGACTTGTTTGGCCCACTAGGGCAAACCAAGGTAGTCAGGCGAGGGTGCGCGGACTGTGGAGGGGCAAGGCCCCGGTTTGGTTACTGTGGAGGGGTTGGACCCCTATTACTGAGAGGGCTCTGCCCTGGTTCCGTGCTGTGCTTTGGGCGCACCCATTAACGGAAACGACTGACCGCGTGCCAGTGCGGGCTAGCTACCTGTGCGTTTATCGCGCGTGCCGTAGTCACCGTTACGTCTGTCAGTGACCTTGGGGTGGTTGACTGAGGGTAGGATCACCACGGGGGACTCTCCCGGCCAGGAGAGCACCACGTGCTACTTCTACTTTTGGAAAAGACTGCAATCAAGATCGTTCCCACGAGGACATTCGAGATCAAGTAAAGGATCTGAGAAATAAATGAAATAGTGAGAAAAATTGAAAGATGTGAATAAAGGAAGTAATAGAACATAACAGCTACTGTACACTCTACTGTTGCCTTTAGTTAGTTTGCCACTCTACTCAACGTTTTGCTGACGTGTTACACTCGTTACCTTTTTCAGGACCAGGTGTTGAGCAGCCAGGGTCGGCGGCTGCAGAGGACGCTGGGCCGAGTAGGGTCCAGTAGAGTTACCACAGCCTTTTGTACCCCTTTTGTTTCTGTTCTAGTGAGTAGTTTTTGTTTCCGCTGTACCTTCTTTACCTGCAGTTCTTGTTATATGATAAATGCTGTTTTACTGTTGTGGTGGTACCTACTGTAGTAGTTTCTTTCCTTACTGCTGTACTTTCTTACTGTTAGTTATATTCATGCTGAATGTGGTTTATTTTACTGTCTTTTGGTTACTTCCTCGTTGGACGACTAGGTCTTGGGATTAGTCGAGTCGGTCCGATTCTCGTGTCTCGTAGGGACTCGGGAACCGGGTCGTTACAATTTCCAGAATCAGACGTCTGGGTTGATAGCCAGACGGCGAGGGCGACGTCTGAAAGACCATCCAGACGTCTGAAAGGTGAGCCTTCCCTGTTCTTCTTCCTTCCTGTCGACTGACCGTACTGAGGGAGGGAGATGGGTGTGCGCAGGCTCGGTGATTCGCCATCCAACGCGAATCAGACATCTGGCTGTTGTACCAGACGGCGGGAGCGACCTCCAGACGTCCGGGGTGACCATCGAACGTCTGGGAGCTAGGCCAGACGTCCCCGCAGACTTCTGGACGTCTGGGAAATCACGCTGAATAGGTAATTCTCTGATCCACTTTTTAAGACGTCTGGAAGAAGTTCCAAACGTCTGATTTTACACAGTGTCGTCGTTTTCGACCCGTTTAGGGCCCGTTCGGGTTCCGTTTTCCGCGATTCGAGTTGCGTTCTTTTCATAATTAATTCCTCTACCCGTCTACAGTAGCTATACACTGTTTTGAGACACTCCTTGTGTTTGATCCTTGTGATAGGACCTCGTTTAGTTGCAGTCTTGGGAGTCACGGAGGCATGCGGGATTCCCGATCACGCCCCCATTACTCCCGTTGTACCTGGTAAAGTGGCTTTAAGTTATTAATAAAATCTGTTGAAGTATGGAGCCATAACTAGAACCTAGGACATTGCATGAATCATAGGAATGAAAAATATATTGAATGATAGCTCGTAGGTGTTGCATGAATCCTAGGGTTGGAAAACTAGATTGTATGATAGATCATAGGATATGACATGAATCTTAGGATGGAAAAACTAGTGGAATGTATAAATCTGCAGTCTTGGAAAATGGAAAAGAATATAAAGCTGCCTGTAAATTGAATTAACAACTGCCTGTTATGAATAAATAAACATAATTGAGATCATGATTTGTAAGAACGTGAAACTGGAAAGTGAAACATAAGATGTTCTGAGATTAAAGAGCTCGAACCCTACGGGGAATTAGGAGTGGAACTCCTGGAAAGAGAAAGGAATGGAACTGAGATGTAGTTTTGTATTGTCTCTTGGGTACGTAGTACTAAGGGAAGTACCTGTACCTGTTTAGTGCAGAGTGGGGCCAGCCACCCCAGGGACCCGGGGTTAGGACCGACTGCTCTGTACCGACTTGGTGGCTCTCGTGTACGTAGTAACGATGAGAGTTACTAGTGTTAGGAGAGCACTAACTACCCCACGGGACCCGGGGTTCTACTAGCCTCCTTCACCGACTTGTTAGGCGCATTGGGGCAAGTCGGGGTAGTCAGGCGAGGGTGCGCGGACTGTGGAGGGGTAAGGCCCCGGTTTGGTTACTGTGGAGGGGTTGGACCCCTGTTACTGAGAGGGCTCTGCCCTGGACTGGTTACATGCTGTACTTTGGGCGCACTCGTTAATGGAAACGACTGACCGCGTGACAGTACGGGTTAGCTATCTGTGCGTTTATCGCACGTGCCGTAGTCACCGTTACGTCTGTCAGTGACCTTGGGGTGGTTGACTGAGGATAGGATCACCACGGGGGACTCTCCCTACTAGGAGAGCACCACGTGCTACTTCTACTTTTTGGAAAAGACTGCAATTAAGATCGTTCTGACGAGGAACATTCGAGATTAAGTAAAAGATGTGAGGAATAAATGAAATAGTGAAACAATTGAAAGATGTATATAAAGAAAATACTAGAACATAACAGCTATTGTACACGTTACTTTTGTCTTTAGTTTTAGTTGTCACTATACTTAACATTTTGCTGACGTGTTACACTCGTTACTTTTTTCAGGATTAGGTGTTAAGCAACCAGAGTCAGTAGCTGCAGAGGACGTTGGGTCGAGTAGAATTCATTAAAGTTACCACTGTCTTTTGTACCTCTTTGTTTCCGTTATAGTGAGTAGTTCTTGTTTCTACTGTACTTTTCTTCACCTGGAGTTCATGTTATATGATAACTATTATTATAATATTGTGGTGGTATATAATGTAGTAGTTTCTTTACTTATTACTGTACTTTCTTATTATTAGTTATATTTTTGTTGAATGTGATTTATTTTACTATTCTTTTGGTTACTTCCTCGTTGAACGACTAGATCTTAAAATTAATCGAATCGATCTAATTCTCGTATCTCGTAGAAACTCAGGAACCGGAACGTTACATTGGCTATGCTAAACCTAAACGCCGAACTGATCATTAACCTCAATACATAAACGCCTTCGACGAAAAGGTATCGAACTCTTAACTCGAATTCCCATTCTAGTAATCCATAATTTCATTTAGACAGCTAACCTGAGCTGGACCATATTAACTCTCTGACTCCTTATAACGAGGTCATAGAAACAATTATCACGATTTATATTACGGAAATGCCTGGCTGGCCCGTACGGGCAAAAAGAAGAACTAACTAAAAAACTAAAATTCTATAGAAACCTCACTTGTGAGGAAGTAACTAACTAACAAGCAGGTTCCTTAACGATTGAGACCGAACAAATCTACTCTCATACACACATAAACAAACAAAGATAATATCTGACGGTCCCATGCGATTATTCCACCAAGACCAAAAGATACGCACACGCAAATACAGATTGGGAGAGAGAATGGTTGGCAGGACTAATGAAGAGGTGAGAAGTAAGGAATCATTCGCCAAACGACCGAACTAATCGTCGTGGTCGTCGGTCAAGTCGGAATCCTGGAACGGCACCTCGTCGTCGTCGTCGAAGTCGCCGTCCTCGAGGTCGTCGTCGTCGTCGTCCTGCTGGTCGATGTGGTGCTCTTCGTCGACAAAGGTGTCGTCGTCGTAGTCGGAGGAGGCGGACCCGCGGGCGAAGCTTCTGGAGAGACCGAGGCGGAAGGTGGATTGAGGGAGGCGAAAGGTGGAGAAAGGGAGGGGAAAGGTGGTCGTCGGGGTGGGGCGTGGGACGGTGAGGAGGAGTGGACGAGACGCGGAGGCAAGGAGCCTCAGAGCAACGAGCGAGGAGCGTAACGCCGCCATGGAGCCTGGGGTCGACGCGCTGCAGCGGATAAGCTTTGGGGAGGCCGAGTGGGTTAGGGTTTTTGTGCGTGGGGGAGGGGTTTATGTAGCACAGGAGACACGGCGACGTCGAGATATTCTGGAACCTTCGTTAGGTACCCTTCAGAGAAGAGACAGAATATTTCCTTACCATTTCACCTTAGAGAACCTTCACGGCTGGTTTACTTAGATAGAATGTAAAATTGGTATTACTTCGTAACTGCATTTACTTTACTTGGAGAGTGTTTTTGAATCAGTGTTAAATTATCGTATTAATCGTTGTAATATTCACTAAGTAGTATTACTAAAAATATAAAATATAAGAAATATCAAAGATGCAAGTGATGTATAATGCTAACATTGACTTAACTAATATCGATAAAAAATTAATGTTAAATAAACCCTCAATGAAGTATCCAAATTTACATTATTAGATGACACGTTAAGTATCAAAGTAACCAAAGGTTAAAAGTTAACCTCTTAAGTAAAATAGATCTCAAGATTAATCCTTTTTTTGAGGGTTAACCCCATTTACCTGTATAATCCTAACACCTATTATGGGGAATTAACGTATGTTTTGATAACATCAATTTTAAGAGATATTAGTAAAGTGTTAACTTCATAACTTCCACACACCAAACCCTACTCTTTAGAAATCAGTACTAACACCAATTCAGATAAATACCATAAGAACAAACATAATTCAACACTAAATAAATAGTGACGGATGTTAAACACACTTTACAAGTAAAAAAAAATGAGAGTTAACATTAATTTTATATTTCTTAACATTAATTTCTTAACCCCAAATTAGCCCTTAACCGTTACACTATCTGCAGACATCTAATGAAAGATGTTACAAAGATATCGATAGGAGCTAGACAACTAATGCCTTTTGGGCTTAGATCTGATACATGGCAGAATAAGGGTTAATAAGCAATGCAAAACAAACACAAAAGAGAATATTAATATGTGTCCACAAGATGATTTAATGCAATTGTCATAGATATCCTACATGATAAGTCATTTCTAATCTTTAAAAAGACTTATTCATTTTTATTTAGTCGGTGGAGTGTGTTACATGATATGAAGTGAATGAACAGTACATAAATAGAAAAAGTATAATAATATACTATCAACTTAATTCACTACCTTACTCTACTTTTAAATAAAATAATAACAAAAAATAAACTAACATCAAATGCAAAATAATAAATAACCTCCCCCTATATCAAAATCACATCAACACACCTTTCCGTATATCAATTTATTATATCACCACTTGCTCTACCACTTATCCCATCTTACACCTATAGTTGTCTAGGTCAAATGCTAATTCACATTAAACAAAGTTTGACATAATTTACACAATCCATTGCTCAATCAATTTTAACTTTGAAAATCACCAAAAGTCATAACCCTTACCAAACCCCTCACCCTTCACCAACCAACAACCATCAGAGTTCCATCACCATAAAAATGTAAGTAAGATAGAAAGATATTAGATGAAAATTTAATTAAAGAAATTTATTGCTATAATCTTCTAATAGGTGTAGCCGCTTATGCGCACAACAAGGGCAACACGAAAATTAAGATTGAACCAACAAACCAGAGAGTCACGTAGCCAGCCATTATTATCAATCCTACAAAAAAACCAATAAAAGCTTGTGCTAAATTATCATCGATAGCTTTGTAACTCACTGGCCAAACACATGCGAGCAAACTATGGATGAATCCCTTCATGAGTATGTCCAAGAGCAAATTCAAAAATGCTTTATGCACAAATCCACATGATTTAGCAGAACGAATAGCTAGCTAAAGATCAAGTATTGATAAAATGTATAGACTCAAGTAAAACAACAAATTGTTTTGATTGAAATTATTAACGGGATAGTCAAATTCTCATAACAAAAAAAAAAATTGCTTATTTGTTACGATCCGATTCCTAAATCCTTATAAAATATAAGGATCCAAGACCGACTCGCCTCAACTAATCCCAAGACCCAGTCATACAACAAGAAATAATCAAAAAATATGAAAGTAAACCACATTCACATATACAATATAACTAAGCATGAGAAACGTACAAAGCAGTAAAGGAAAATAAGTTTATTGTTCCATTACATACCACCACAACAACAAACAACGGAAACGGAAGTAAACAGCAGAGACAAACAATAACTAAAGGTCTAATACTTACTATAACAGTAAAGGAACAAGGAAGTGCTGAAAACTACGGCTGTGCTCAACTGAGCCTAACACCATCCATAGCCGAAAACTTGGGCCGCTTAACTCCTGGTCTTGAACAGTATTATGAAAAGATAAAGTCAGCGAATGCTGAGAAGAATGGTATCTATATTATCTGAAACACTAAAAGCAACATGTTTAATTCTCTTTTCTACTTATCTGTATTTCCTTTTCACCCATTTTTCTCAAATATCCAGAAAATCTTGATCTTGTATGTTCCCCATGTGAACGATCATGATTGTAGTCTTTTCCGTACAATAGAAGGTATATGTTGTGCTCTCCTGGCCGAGAGAGTCTCCCGTGTAGTCCTACACCCAGTCAACCACCCCGAGGTCACTGTCGAGACGTAGCGATGAATACAGCACGCGTGATAAGCGCACGAGTACCTACCCCGCAATAACACGCAGTCAGTCGTTTCCAGTAACGGGTACGTCCAAAGTACAGCACGAAACGATATAGGGCATTGCCCTCTCAGAACAGGGGTCTCACCCCTCAGAACCAAACAGGGGTCTCGTCCCTTCATAGTCCGCACACCCTTGTCGGACTACCCTGATTTGCCCAGAGGGCTTAATAAGTCGGGGTAGGGCGGCTAACTGAACTCCGGGCTAAGTAGAGTGGCCAACTCTCTCCCTACACTACTAGCTCGCCTCGGTACCACTTACACGAGAGCCAACAGCAGTCGATATAGAGTGACCAATCCTAACCCCGGATCTCAACCCAAGGGCGGCTAGCTCCGCCCTACACGAAAAGGGGACAGTCGCTTTCCTTGGGACCACGTACTCAAGGGCCAGCACACTTCCCGTCTACATTCCAGGTTTTCATTTTACCACAAAAGTTCTACTCTTAATTCCCCATAGGGTTCATCTCATGTTCACCCCATTTATTCCGATCTAGATTTCACCATTCACAATTCATTCTCGTCCATAAACAAGCAGCTCGTGTTTCCATAATTTGATACATGCAACTGATGATTTCATAGGTAATTGTTCTTTAATTACAGGCAGCTCATATTCTTACCGGCAACTCACAACAATACTACAGGCAATTTCTACCAGTTTAACTTAATCATGCATACAAATACATCATACAATTCCAACGATTCATTCATTCCTCTATCCTAGGATTCCATTCGGCTATTTCAACAAGCACATTCTTATTAAATATTATTAACAGAATTAAACCACTCTACTAGACAATTCGGGAGTAATGGGGGCACAAACCGTAGACCTAGACGTCTCTACGAGCCCCAAACACACAGGAGGCTGAAATCCTATACTAGGGAATACATCACAAAAAAAAGGATTCATAACAATATACAAAGGTCTCTAATACGTAGAGAAACTCGCAAGGAAACTATAGGTACTTCGTTTGCGTAAAACGGACCCCGATCGAACCCAAACGAGTCAAAAACGTGCCTACTGTTCAAAATCAAACGTCTGGGAACAAGTCCAGACGTCTTAAATGGTATCAGAACCTTACCTTAAGTTCATACGATGTCCTCAGACATCCAGGCCTTCTCTGCGATCGTCTGAAGGCAGTTCCAGACGTCGGGCAATGCCTCTGATCGTCTGGAAGCACTTCCAAACGTCTGGTGAGGTGATCAAATGTCCAGAAGTGCATGGAAAAGCATCCCACACGCCTTCCCAAGAGCATTTACCTGCGTACGAAACCCGCAGGTCCAAATCAGGCCCGACCACCCTCCTGAGGTGAGGCCTACATGGCCGTAACCACGAAAAAGCACGTACCTCAACAATGTGCGCACTTTCAAACGTCTAGGCGACCCTCCAGACGTCCGATACTGGAAACAATCCTAGTATTAGAACCTCTCCCGTGAGCTCCTTCGAGAGCTCGCCCGCCGAAGCTCCCGCGGTTGCAGAATGTCGAAAGCTGCCTCCCCTCCCGCACGCGCCCGCGGAGGCCGTGCGAGCTTTGCTGAGCTTCCACCGAAGCTCCTCCGACCTCAGCCTCCTCCTCCTCCTGAGCTCTCCTCCTTCCTCCTTCTTGCTCGCCCTCCACTCGCCTCACTAAAGGTCTGAAGGAGGGTGGTGTGTGGAGAGGAGGAACGGGGAAAACGGGGTATAAATAGAAGGTGTGGGGTTTTAGGGTTCAAGGAAGGAAAGAAAAGGGAGAGAGAAGAGGGTCCTGCGGGTTGCCCACGCGTAGGGCGTAGTGTGCATACAAAAAATTTCATTTTCAAACGTCCAGGAAATGATCCAGACGTCTGACCAAGATTCCAAACGTCTTAAAAGACTAAAAATATAACGGATATTTACATTATTCTTCTAAAAATAAACAAAGACTATATAATACTACAATTGTTACTGGGATTGAAAAGTTCATTATCAACTTTGAGAAGTAATTACCTAAGTTGCTACACCAAAAGTTTAATACAAAAATGGACCATACAATATGATACAATAACGAATTATTAGACATTTGTAAAAGAAATGCATGACTTAAAGGAGGTAAGGCATGGAGGATGACAACTATAGTCAATTTATTAAAATAACTTCCCTCAAACTTTGATTCCAAGTAAATCTACCATCTCACCATAATAATTTCAAATTCAAACAATTCTAGACAGCTAAAGGGAAAATTTTACAATTTCATATTTAATGTGTGCCCTGCAATGAGTCTTGTTGGCACGCAAGGACACCATGCATTGCAAAAGCATGAAAATGGATCCAATTATAACTTCTACTTGGTACAATTCATGCTTAAGAAATTGAAGCAAACGTGAAAACCATCAATCTACTTGGAACCACATAGAGAGAATTAATTTTCTCTGTTCTCACCACAAAAGTCAAGAGAACTACCTACGAGAGCATGATAAGCAGCTCCAATTTCACATCGCTTGCTTAAGTTCTAGCAACAAGACTCCCTTATTGGCAGGTGGATGAAGTCCTTTGATGTTAAGAATATCTAAGAATGCCTTGATATGCAAACACCTTCACCATCTTTGTGCTACAAGTGTTGCAACAAATGTCTTTACACCACCACTAGGAAGAGGCAAAGTTAGACAACCTCCAAGGGTAACAATGTCCACCTCTTTCCTTCTTTCTCTATCACTATAGAAGATGGAGGCTACAACTTAGTTCTTGTGAGAGTTGATGATGCATCGAGAAGCCCTTCTTCAATGTTAACACGTGGAGAGAGAGAGAGAGAGATCGAAGGCGTGAAAGAAAATGGATAGAGTTCTTGAACTTGGAAATATTATTGAATGTGGAGCAAGGGAAATTGATCTCTATTTAAAAAGGAGACAATCACAATCACAATCTTAATTGCAATCTTGACTAAATTAGGATTTGCAAATCCTATTTCTTAAAACAAACTCAACCAAATCATATCAATTATTCTTAAATTAACTTAGATCTAAATTTGTGGTCTAACCAATCAAAAAATAATGGCACATGTAGCACAAAATAGACTTGACTTGGACATCAAAACCCACACACACATATAGACCAAATGCACCCACATGCACATACCCAACATGAGCCCCACTGACCATTAACTGACTACCACATGGCACCACCACATAACTTATTCCAAACTCTTACAAATACGTAATTATGATTTCTTTCTTCAAAGATATATATAAGAGATCCATCATTCCTACTACAGTGGAGGTTACCACGAAGGCTAATCAATCACACATAACAATTCAAATAAAAGTTTAAACATCTACCAAGACTATGAATTATGATCGTGACATTTGGTCAACAATAGTGATCCATTAATATCGTAATTTATTATCCATAGTTATGATCATGACAATAGGTTAAGAGTAGTGATCTATTAATATCATACTTTATTATCCTTAATTTGAGTGTTTCAAATTCTTGTTCCATTATTCTCAATTGTTGATTTAGCTTTTGTAGTGTTAGTTTTACTAACATAGATCGAACCATTCATTCAGATATACATATTTAATATTTATTTGTCCAAACAGAAAAATGATCTAATTCATGCAATAATTACATAATCAAATAACTTGCAAGACACCACCAACATACACAAACCACTTCACTACCTGCTCAAACAACTGCATCCTCATTTGCAACCATATATACTTGTCATCAACTGCTAATCACCTATGCAAGCCTTTAACCAACTTCACCAACAATCCATCTATTCCCATAATAGCATCTACCTGTTGATCACCAGTTCATCCCCAACAATCTCCACCACCAACCCATCACCTGCTCACCATGCAATCTGCCAACTTATGACCTATTTATCTCCTACACAATGTCCATTGCACCTGCAACACTTACACGCCAAACTATCCCACATCCATCGTCACCTGCTCATTATTTACAACACAAGCATCACTTGTTTCATCAGCTACACAACATTGTCAATAACTTCTCATTAACTATATTTTTCCGCCAACAATTGCTTATCACCTGTATCATATCCATTGTCAACAGCATATCACCCACTCGTCAACTATGACCTCCCATTAAGCAACTAAAAAGATACCACGTACAGATGTAAAACAGAAGGAAAAATAAAATCACAAAAAGTGAACATAAGTTTCAAGCTTATATTAAAGAAAACATGAACGTAAGTTCGTCAAAAACAACCAATGCAGGTTTGTCAGGTGTGTAGTAGGATTGGATAAAGAAAGCTCATCCACAAAACAAATGTAAAATAAAAATGAATGCAGGTTTACAGCAAGTGTATGTAAAAAGTCTTAAAATTTCAAGTTTTAAAAAAAGGCAATCTCACATCTCTACAACATATACATCTTATATGACAAATGAAAACTACCACATAGATCCCTTGGTGTATATCATACATGACACAAAAACAACTCTCATTTTGCATGAAACTTGCTATTATATCCTCAAATTTTACATGAACTAAGTCTACAATGACACAATACAAAAAGATAAATTGGGCACATAGATAATTTGGGAAATTACATCAACTTAGGTTTGTTGCAAAGTGAAAGATACATGCATGGGATCATGAAGTTAGTCCTAGGCAGTATTCGACATGGGAATCGCCTTAGAAGCATTTGGCACATTAGCATGGCACATGCATGCAAAGCAACCGCTAATCCATGGGAGACCCTTGGAATTTGTCATTTCTAGAGTCCGGGAACACATGCCTTAATAGCATTTGTCCACTAAAAGAAGGTGTGCATGCATTAAAGGATGCAACACTTGTTAAGGGGTGCAGCATTATACAAATTACTCAAATGGACACTATATTCATGCAACAGACACTTGCAGGGCACGATTGTGCATGATAAAACAATGATTGTGCAGGGGAAAAGCCATTAGCAAACACACTATTATTAGATCTAGGAAAGAATTCAATTACCTACCTAAAGATATTATTCTCAACACTGATGAGATAATATTTGATCTCTTGAAATTTACTTCTCAAGAAAAGACATCTTATGAAATTTAGCTAATAGACAGCAAAATTTAAACTCAATACTATATTTATAATGGTACAAGTCTTTGATTAATGTATACAAAAAATATTTTATATAACACAAGCACAATACAGATGGATAGCAGAAAGTGCTAAAAAAACTGCTAGGCCTTTGAAGTAGCTCATGCTACTGGCTACCTGTCCGCAATAGCAATAGCCAGGAATATCTAGCTCTGCATTCCGCTGCCTTGGGTGTGCCAACACTTCAGTAGTTTCTGCAATCCTATGCTAGGAGAGGTTCCACCTCTTCATTCAAGATAGAGACAAGTAGATGATACAGAAATTTCACTATCTCAAGGAGAATCGTAAGTCATGAGTTGATTGAAACGCTAGAAAGGCAATGGAAAGACATTAGAACAAGCTATCTGATTATTATCACAAGTACCGTACTTTTTCAAACTATATTGATCCAGTAGGGGTTACCTTTGACTTGTTCTTTGAAAAACATGGGGTTAGACAAGGATTCAGATCCCCTAATAGCAAATCATCAGGGCTCGTTGTGGAGCTGAAGTCCTACGCAGATAGATGCCCATTGAGTAACATCGGTGAAAGAAGAGGATTGAAGAAGCACTGCATGTGCCTCACTGAAATAATTTCTGTTTTTTATATTTGAAAGAACATGAAAAGTGCAAAAGAAAGATGATGACAAGTGCCAATGCAAAGAGGAAAGAAAAAAAAAGAACAGAGAAAAGAAAGCACTTGAAGTTGAAGCGGCTTGACTCATACCAGCAAGTTAACAGGCTCTCTTTCGTATGCTGGTGTCCTTGGTGAGTTAAATGGTCCATCAGAAGACTTTCCAGAGGATTTATCAGCTTTAACCTGCCCAAACAAGATTTTCTCTGAATGAAACTAGACTACAAGGAAAGTAGGTCTGGATCAATTCATTGCTTTGTAAGAAAATTTCAATATGACAACAAGAAGATTTAAGGCTGGATAGATCAAAAGGCTGCATAAAACACATTGCACTTAACAAGCCATGCAAAAACTGCACTCTCAAACTTACAGCTGCATTTTTCCATTTATATAATTGTAGTATAAAGAGGTGGTCATGGAAAGGTATTCAACACAAAACCTCAAAAACTGAAGAATCAAATTTGCCAGTGTAAGAAAATTTATAGAATTAGGAAAGGTTATTTTTTATTTCTCTTTCTATTTTTAGGGATAGAATTCGATTTGATTTGTTTAAGTTGTTTCAATTATTACAATTCCCTCTCTATACATAAAGATAACTAAGACTTGCTTAATGAAAGACAGCGAAGTTTATTCTTCTTTAATATCACAGCAAGTTTAGGGAATCAAAACCCTAATTTCTTTTTTCTTTTTTGTTTTCACAACTACCACTGCCTCCGATTGGCCCGAGAGCTTCAACAATCGGCCATCAACATTGCATGACCCCAATGACCCTTTCCCCGACATTGTCAACCCTCTGGCAGCCTCGAACCGATGACCAAAGGGGCCTCTGCTACAATTACAACTAGTGTTCCTACCATTCCTACAGCTATTGCTATTGTTGTTGCTGCTTCCGATGTCACCCAACCCCATTGGAGCTTCACCTAGCTTCGGTGACCCCTCCAGTGGCCATTGCCGACCACCAACAACGAACCATCAATCGGTCTTACCAATAAGGCAACCGCTACACCTCTGCTAAGGTTGTCTTTTGGCCCCTTTTGTTTGGAAGACCTTTCCGAACCTCTAGAGAGTCCAGTAAAGGACTATCATAGGGGTCCATCCCCTTCAGCAGCCAATCACCCCACCTTTAGTGACCCTAGTGGCCTCTCACCGCCTCACATCGCCTCTCACCATGACCGTACTACTCCAGCTCCCACAAGAACTCTGGTGGCTTCGGTTAACTCCCTACTATGCTTCTAAGATTGGATTTGGTCGCTGCCAAGACAGAATCCTTGGATGCAATCAACTACAGTGACTAAATCTTGGCTCTTGTTAAAACATTTCACCAAGATCTCTGCTATGAGGTATTGATTGATTGTTCGACTTACTGCTGCTGCTACTAATACTTCTGATGGAGCATCTGATCCGCCCACTGTCCGATCACATCACAATTTATCCACCAGTTTTTTAATTTTTCAGAGTTTTTTGCATTTTTATTTTGTATTTTTCTACAATCTAATTTATTTAATTTGTAATGTTGGGAGGAAAATGTAAGAGAAAAAATCACAGAATTGAAAAATGAAACTCCTGAAAGACAATCTAAAAGAAACAAAGACTGAAGGGTACAAGAAGAAAAGCAAAGAATAAAAAGAGGCAGGACATTTCCATTCCACGTATGCATTCAACGTGAAGTCCATTTAGGAATGGACAATTTGGGTTTGGAATGAAGTAAAATAAAAGGAAAAAAGCCAATCCTATTCCTAATCAAGAATTAGGAAAATATTCCAATTTTAAAAATAGGATTAAGAGTTTCCAAAGCCCCAAAAGAAAGCCAAAATAAGAGGTGACTAATTTTTATATAAATCCCGATGATTTTGAGATTCCAAAGGCCTATAAATACCCCCATGACCTCCCATGGAGGATACAACTATCAATTTTTTTCTTCTCTCTTTGTCTCCCCTCTTCAGCTCTCTCTCCCTTGACCATGAGTTATCTCAAGCACATCCCTGTCTTCTCGTCACTATCCCCATCTTCTCGTCGTTGTAGCCAACGCCCACATCACTCTCACATAGTTACCATCGCATCGAAATCCTCCAGTAGCTCATTCCCTCTCTCTCTCTCTCTTGTTGTAATCCTCACATTATTTTATTAATAAAATTGTGCTTTATACTTTATTCCTTGAAATCTATATGTGAAATTTCTCAACATTTTGTATTAATTTCAACTTATTTTTGTCAAATTTCATACATAGATTCAACGTAAAAAATATATGCTAAAATTCATTTACGTTTTGATTCAAAGATTGTTACAATCTAGTCGGTGTCAATTGCTTATGATTTAATTACATGTATTTAACACTATGATGCAAATTTTTCAATCATTTTTGGTAGGCACCCTAGTTAGGTAGTTTTCATTCTTCTTCTTGAATTATTTTAGAATTTTCAATTTTTTGTAACATTATTTATTAGTGATTTTGTATTTCAGCCCCTATTTTGCAGTTTCCCCCAAGTTTTTAGGTATAATCTAAATTTTTCTTTAAAAATATTCCAAAAAATTTGAAAAATTCTCAAAAAATAAAACAAAACTTAGATCACTAGGAATTAATTTAGATCATCTATGCTAATTTTTATTTACTTCAAGAATTTAGCAATTTTGTAAACAATCATATTTTCATACAAGACACCTATTATTACTTTGCAAGTCCCACAATCACCCATCATGAGTATGGTGATGAACGGTGGTCAATTTTAACAAGGATCCTCGTCTCCCACTCTTGACTAACTTTTGTTGCATGGGAATAATGATCAAAATGCCACTAGCATGCTAGCAAAACGAGGGTTTTTGGTAGTGCTCCATTCAGCATCATAAGATGGTCAAAATGCAAAGATGCCAACATGATACGTCAAGCTGCAGAAAGTGCTTCAAGCAGGTCACATATGCTGCACCCCACTGTTGCTGCTAGCTAGCTACTTCTGCTGATGCCTAGTGGCCTGCTGCACTTGCAACCTTGCTATTGCTACTATGTTGGACCTCCTACTGTTGTTGCATGTCACCCACGATACACGAAGGGCTACTACTGCTGTTGCTGGGTGTGGCTCGCGGGTCATGACGTCACACATGGTGACCAAAGACAGGAGAAGGGAAGAGATTGTTGAAGGTGAAGGGTGTTGGTGGTATACTTGGAAGGTATGGGTTACAGTGGAAGAGATGAGATGATAAGGTGAGGAGAAGAGAGAAACGATGAACAGATGACATTGTTCATTGTGTTGTTTGTTGGATCACTTTGGTGGAGAGGTGAGGGTGCCATTGAAATAGATGAGAATGATAAAAGGTTCATCGCAGTGTTTTAAATTCTGATGGCATACTATCGCCATGCCGTCGGCACGGTTATTTTTAGAAGCAGGTCATGCTGACACAACGAAGGTATCAATATGCAAGGATGCCAGCAGCATACCAACCATGTTGACGGCATGCCGACAATATGGGCGGCATGCTGCCAGATGGCAATGACATTGCTGAGCTCTATGATGGGTAAGGTCAGAGCTGTGTCCACCGATGGGTGAGGTCTGTGCTGGGACACATACACACACACAGAGTGCGTGGATTTTGGGCCTAGATATGTTACTTTTTTTACTTGTTGAAATCTTGGGCATGGTCAAGATGAAACACTCTTAGTATTACACAATTAACGTTTGACTTTCTTAAAATTGAGATCATTTTAGCTACTTCTGACATCGACGTGCTCTCGTCATGTCCATCGTCATGGCCATCGAAAAATGGATATTTCCACGATGTGCCCTCAATATGTTCACGAAATACATACTTAGAATTTCATTGATACAATATCAAAATCGACATTTCAAACCTTAATTCATCACAAACAAAACATCCCACCAATCAACTTATAAAGAATCAATAAAAAAACGCATCACACAATTTTCACGGACAAACTTACTTATAAAAACTCATAAAAGATTAATCACAACAATTGCTTCCACCAACAATCTTCACAAAAATAGCAAGAAAATTTCATCACAAAATTCACTGCATTCACTCAGGCAGACTTATTCATAAAAAGTCATAAAACATTAATCACATAATTCTCTTGCACTTACTGACTTCATAACAAATCCATGAAAAAAAACATTCGCACAATTCACACCTAAGAACTCCATTAAAATGGCATAAAATATTAATTGCACAATTGCCACCGACTGACTTATAAAAATCATAAAAAACTTATTACATAGTTCACGTCGATGAACTTATTTATAAAAAAGTCATCAGATGATTCACATCCACAAATTTATTTGTAAAACATTCACAAAAAATTAAATGAATGACCTGCATGGACAAACTTCTACGCAACGATAGATTTTGTCAGAAATTAAAGAAGAGTCACATGACAAATGTTATGTGGTAGTCAATAGATCACATGGAAATTATTTAAAAGGTTACTTGAGCTATCAATTTTTATTTATATGATCAAAAATAGGAATTGATTTCACAATTAGTTTAACTTAATTTATTTATTTTAAGAAGATTTGTAAAAATTTGGTTATTCTAAATACAGAAGATTTGATTAGTTGAGTCTAGTTTCAGAAATAAGAATATTTATTTATCATTTTTAGGGGGATATGTGATCTCTATAAAATAGAGAGCCTTCTCATATAATTTCTTCAAGCAATAGAGAAATCATTCCAATCAATTGAACTCCTCTCTCTACTTCTCCTAGTACCATAGCCAACCATCCACAGAGGCAAGAAGCCTCTCTGCTAGCTCCATAGGGAATCCAATCGGTACCTAACACTCTACAAGCCGGTCCTGCCTGCAAAAGCTGGTCTGCAGACAGCAAACCGATTTCCAGCTGCGCAGATCAGGCTATCCCTTGATCTGCACAGCAAACCCGACGCTCCTCTAACCTCTGCAAGACTTCTTCATGCTCTAGATCATCACAAATACCTATAGATTTATTTATAAAAGATTCACAAAAAATTAAATGAATGGTTTGCATGGATGAACTTCATAAAAAATGGATAAAACATTAATTGAATCATATGACTTGCATTCTAAGTCACCGATGGACTTCTTAAAAGTTTACAAATAATTTGAATTCATTGCTCATAAATATCAGCATAGTTGAAATTTAAGATAAAATGGAAGCAATAATCAAAGCAATAAAATCAATAAAAAATACTTGTGTTTATGTGAAAACTCAACTGACGAAGAACGGGGAGAAAATCACGAGATGTCCTAATAGGGTTCTGATTTCTATATTTCTTCTCAAGGGAATATGGGAGGAGTATACACCAATTTATAAACCACCACTCACCACACAAAGCCCACATCTTCCAATGTGGCACTAAACTAGCAACTAAATCCTCTCAACACTCCCCCTGAAGCTGAAGCATGGAATGCTCAGCTTGTAACACAAAAAAATCCACTCTACACAACAGAACACAATCTCTAGACTAGTTCTTACTTGTAGGTGGGAACACAGGTTGGAGCTGCTGATGGAACTACTATAGTTGGCTCCTAAAAGAGGCCTCTCCTCTGGAGACCTAGTGCTGGTGGCTTCCCATTAGGTATCTCCATAAAAGGGATCTTCCTCTAAAGACCTCAAAAGTAGATCCCTCTCTCTAAAGTCCACAAAATTAGATCTTCAACATAGAAACTTAAAATAGGCCCTTCCTATGGGGATCTCGAAATAGGATCTCCCTCCTTGGAGACCTCAAAACTTTGGACCTCGTAGATTTAGCATTTCTCATGTGAAGTCCATGAACAAAAAAGATTCCCAAATGGAGGTGACTGTAACAAGCTTCCACACTCCTTTCTCTTATACTCGTATAACAACAACCAAGCATTTTCCCACATTAAGTGGGGTCGGCTTCTTATACTCGTATAGAAGAAGAAAAATAACATCGAGAAGAAAATAAAACTAGAGACTAGCCTCTCAACCTCTGCTCATAAACATGATCCTCATCATTTCATTTTTTTATTTTTTATTTATTTCTTTTCTTTTCTTTTTCTCCTTTTCTTTCTTTCTCTTTCTTTTTTTCTTCTTTCTTAATTTCTTCTTAGGCTTACATTAGAAGTAAAGAAAAAAGTGTATCTATATAAAAGAAAGAGCAAGCACCCATCATTACCTCATTAGAAGGTTCAAAAAGAACCCATCGAAGTCGCAAGGAGGTAACGTTGATCTCGATCACCATCACCGTATTGCCTGTCGTCAACGCTACTGATCTCGCACTGCAATCACCATCACCGTATTGCCTGTCGTCAACGCTACTGATCTCGCACTGCGATCACCATCAAACTTCCTTGCCAATTCAGATCTCGCGAGATCTCATGCGCTACAACCACAAAGGCTAATCACGAACACAAGATCTTCGCGCAAGATCTCCTAACTGATGCTCGATGCTGCTCAAGCGATCTCTCCTTGCGAGATCTCCACTACGACTTCATTAGGATCGCCCTCGGCATCTTCATCACCATGATCTTCACTGTTGATGCAATCTTTACATCATGATCTCCTCCATCATTCAACCACGCACAAGCCCTAGCGCCGCCATCATCTCCTCGCCTCCGAGGAGTCGTGCCACCACCTCCGCAACCGCGTCTTCCTCCTCAAGGTTTGCCACCAGGACCACAAGCATCGCCTCGAGCGGTGGAAGACACAAGCGACGATGAGAGTGCAAAGGTTGCCTTGACCAGTTGACCGCACCCCACACTTTGCCCAAATTCAACAAGACTTGCGCCTTCTGTTCAAGAAGCACCATGTTCCCCGATGCCGCCCTGTACATCCCTTCCTTGGCGAGTCCGTTCCCCTTCAACTAGAGGGACTCGATGAGGTGCTCAAAGTCAGGTGGCTCCGATTCCGCGTGGAGGTCGAAGGTGCTCCTGATGGGCTTCTAGAGGCGACAAGGGTTCTCTTCCTTGTCATCCACACCGAACGGGAGGATGGGCTTGTAGCACAGGCGCTTGTGCACGCTCTCTGTGCCACCGCAGTTGACCTTTACAACCTTCATGCCACTGCATTGCCTGATGAGGCTTTGCAGGCCGCCGCATCACCTCTGCAGCCGCTTCACTGCCACATCGCCTCTGCAACCTCCGATGCGTCACTGCTTCGCCTCTACAGTAGGAACAGTGCTCCCACATCACTCTTCTGCACCAAGAGGGGAGAATAGAACTCTCAAGAACAAAATGATAAAATGAGCTAACAAGATAACCCAAGAAAAAGCTACTCTAATACCAAGCTGAAATCTAAGATAATATAGAATCAATAATTAAAGCAATAAAATCAATCAAGAACGCTTGGATTTACGTGGAAACCCCACTCACGAAGAGCGGGAAGAAAACCATGGGAGAATACCTTAATAAGGCTCTGATTTCTATATTTCTTCTCAAAGAAATATGGGAGTACATGCCAATTGATATGCCACCAATCACCACACAAAGTCCATATCTTCCAATGTGGCACTAAACCAACAACTAAATCCTCTCAACAAACATCCTCATATCAAGGTCGCATATGAATTTGAGATTTGCTCCCACCAATAACTAGTGATAAGTGTCTGAGAGAGATCTGCAGTTCGTACCTATTGAGTGCTAGCTAATGGCAACTTGGGAAGTCTTTGTTTTGGGAAAAGTGAACCCCAAAACAAAAAGCGGTTAAGGGCACTTTGAGATTGCAAGGGAGAAGGTTGGGAGAGTAGCCACAAGCTTCATTTTGACTCATGGACTTCTAACTAATGTTACCCAGGGACCATGACTGCAAATTTTATTTAACACTGGCCCTTAGACTGGGAAGAAAGAGAGCTAAACTCCTCAGGTTTGGGACCTAGGGGAGAGTTGGCCTTACTATGCAAACTCTCTTTATTAGGCCCACAAGGGGCCAACTGGGATAAGCTGGGTAAGGAGTGCGTAGTGCTATGGAGGTGGTATGGTTCTGGTTATTGTTCTTGTGCATACTCGTTAGTAGAAATGACTTACCACATGTCAGCGCAAGTTAGCTCCTTGGGTGTTTATTGCGCATCATAGTCACCACTACTCTGCTGCCATGACCCCGAGGCAGTAGACTAGGTTATAACGTGGGTACAAGGCTTTCTCCCAGCTAAAAGAGTGTCCCATGGTTGCCCTACAACCTGGAATTACTGCAACAAGATCGTCTCTGTAGGAGACATTTGAGTTGAAAAGAACTTGACTATACCTAACAAAATGCAGGGGAAATAAAAGGGATTAAATAAATGAACATGGAACCAACATAAATTTTCAAAGTTATTAAAATTGATAACACAACCACCCTTGAGTTTCTACTATTTCACCTCTTTATCTTGCTCTGTTTCTCTACACATTGTTTTTGAACCACTCGACTTAGCTTTGCTGACGTTTACCTTGATTTTGTGTCCTTGGGTCAGGGTAAAGGGCAACCAATTCCAACAACTGTACAGAGAAACGATGCAAGATCCTGTCACGCACCAAAGTTGTAGTAGTTTTGGCTAATAGTGATAACTTAGTTTTCCTTTTCTTTTGTAGTTCTCTTCATGTTATAGAACTAAACCATTTCATTTCCATACTCTAATGTGTGATTATGATAGTTTTGTACTGTTTTATCTTCAAGTAGGGATCATTTGGCAGAAAAAGTAGGTCAAAAAATATCTTATCCTCAAACCTTGTAAAAATATAAAACCAGATTCACCATCCATAAACTTACATGGGGAAAATGGTAGTACTACTTATTTATAATAGAACTCAACACTATGATTGACTCTAAAAAAGATGTACAATGGTGCTTCACCCATTAACACATCGTATAGTTTACATCCTGTAAATCAACCACGGTGAACAAGTCTGGAAGTAATTTCTGCAGAGCAACAAAATACAAATGCCCAAGTCTTTTATAAAGATAGTAGCATATCATGAGCCTTTTTGGAATTCATTCCCCTTAAATTGAGCACAAACACAATTTGAACAGTAAGTGCAACCTTCCCAGATAATCAATACAGTCTGCTACACTTACAAGCAATTCTGGTCTCCTTTTTTGTTTTCATATTGTGCAAGACACAACTATTCTCGTAAAAGATTTGTTTACCCTTCAGTTCTTGCAAATCTTCGTAACAGACAACAAATTTAAATACAACTTTGAAACATTAAGAGTATTATCAAGTCTAACTTTGTTCAAAAGATGTATCTACCTTTTCCTGTAGCCTTCACATTGGAACCATCAACAACTATAATGTTGCCCTTTCCTTAAGCAAGTTTCAACTAAGAAAACCAATGCAAATTCCCAATCATATGATCCGTAGCTCTGCTATCAACAATCCAATCGTCTAAAGATTAGCATGATTATATGTTCTTTCTTGAGCAACTAAAGCACAACTAGAGTCTTCTTCCAGTAACTTCAATGTGGATGCCTCAGACCCCATTATCCATGATCACAATCACAAAGAATGACCACAAGAATCAAAAACCTCCAACAAAATAAATAGGATCACCTATAGCCCATGATCCCTAAGAGACTTCAACCAGGTGCCACAAATAAGGAGACCGCTCGTAGCCCTTCACAAGGAAGAGAATACAACCACGTGTACAAATATTGTTAAGAGGAGAGATAAAAATGTAGCTAACTCCAAGTTTATGAACCTAAATATCGCCAACCATAGATAAACAAGAGGATTGAATGCAACACTATCAATGATTGGCTGCCTAAACTCAGCACAAGAGTTGCAACACGATCAATGATAGCCACCTTAAGTCCCATGACAATAGGATCAACAACAACCAACTACTAGACAAGGCGAACTAAGCAAAATAAGTGGTTGACCAATTAGCCAAAGAGCATCAAGATCAATCTGATCGATCAAAGATGTGACCAAACCACCGATTGGGTTGGAATCTAGCAGTGAGAACCACCGTTTAATTCGATCATCTCCAATATCGCTTGATCCCATGCTGTTGAGGCGAGCGCCTTAGGTGTTGAGGAGATGAGGCGAGGCACTACAGGGAGTTGTCGCCTCAATGAAGACCCAGGCGACGGCCTTTGATCAGGCGATGCACCTCCTCGCCTTGGGCAGTACCTCGCCGCCTCATCGCCTGAACCTTAGATCGTTTGAAATGGTGGTGAGCTTCTTCGACCACCATCACCCTGAGTTGCTAAGCATCGCTTGCCATCTACAGTGCCTCCTCAACCTCAATCGCCCATGTATGATCTCCTCGACCTGCACTGCTTGAGCATCCTCAGCTTGAGCTTCTACATTTCCGCGATGAAGTTTGGAACGAAAGGGTGCTGGGAACGAAACTCTTTCTTCGTTTTCTTTCTTTATATATATATAAGTATGTATATATAATGCTATATGTGTATGTAACATTGTAACTATGTATATGTATAAGTATGTATGTATGTATGTATGTATGTATGTATATATATATTGGTTTTTATGTTTTTCACTTCAATAACAATTTTGATTTTTATGTTTAAAGCTTTTCTTTCTTTAGCATTTGAAATAATGTGAAACAATTTTTGACCATACAATTCATATCATTTTCTTCTACTTAAAGTCTCTAATATTGTTATTAGACATGTTTTTATAAATTTAGTGCTATTAAATTGAGTTAATAAGATATATATGTATGCAAAAAAAAAAAAAAAACGATCACCTCAATTCACTCAGGCTGTCGCCTTTTTGTCACCTCTCGCCTCAGGCGATTTTAAGCCGTGTTGCCTTTGTATCGCCTTTCGCATTGACAGCATTGGCTTGATCTCAAATCAACAGATTCAATGCCATCACCGCCTAATCTAACAAATTCAATGTCACCACCGATGGCTGAGTAGCTTCAAAGCTTCCTCTTCTACTTCATCGCGCTTGATCTCAAATCAACAGATTCAATGCCATCACCGCCTGATCTAACAAATTCAATGTCGCCACCAACAACGATGGCTGAGTAGCTTCAAAGCTTCCTCTTCTACTTCATCACAACAACCATCGCGCTCTCGACAGTGATGGTTACAACATCGAACTTGTCATTTCAACATCAAATAGCATCTCAGGTGGAGACATCACCTCCATCAACATTACAGCCAGGGTTGAGCATCGACCCATTAATTAAGTGGGGTAAGGTCAGGACCTAAGTTGGCCCAAGCATGGCCCGACCTATTTAAGGTCCATATATAAATATATACATATATGTATTATATACACACATAAACAACATATATGTGTAATGTATGCAAACTTTAAAATACTAAATATTAGGGATAACCTAGTAAATAACACAGTTTTCATCAATTTCTTTGTTAATGTTTCGAGTACGTGTTTCTTTATTACATTATTAAAATCACAAGTATACTAAATTTGAAAGTCTATAATTTTAATCAATTTATTATTCTAACAACCAATACTTTCGTATTTCCTATCAATTATAGTTAAGTTATACAAATTTTCTTAATCATTTGTAAAATTTTTATCTACTAAATTACGTACTCCATCCTTCTTTTTGAATAATGAATGGGCTTAGCCCATTCAAGTCTAGCCCATTTACTTTGGATTGAGCTTGGGTTTGAGTCAAGATTTTATAAATTAAATGGAACTGAACTCAACTCACTTGATTAAATGGGCTTGGGTCGAGCCCAGGTTGACCCTGAAGGGTCAAGCACATTGCTCAGCCCTAATTACAGCAACAACAATTACAAGCTATTGGGTTGCTGCTTGTTGTCCCTTCCAACTCCAACATCAACCTTTTCCACGTGATTATTCGGCTTCTCATACCATCGAGGGAGGCACGAATGAGGAGCGCTGCCATGAGGATCACCATGAGGCCCAAGAGGAACCAAAGGACCTTCTCCTCCCATTGGATGAGTCACGCAATTGCTAAAAGGTGGATATCCATACAATACGTGGGATTGATTCCACTGGTAAATAATCCATCAGGGAGCAAATGTTACGCTGGTGACAAACGAACTCATCCACGATGAAGTAGCTCTCTAAAAAATAGTAATGAGAATTGCATCTAAAAAGGAACAGTAAAAATTTGAAGACCAATTCTTCGTGAGAATCCCAAAGAATCGAATACCCTATTGAAATAAAATAAGTAGAATAAATGAAACAAAAATATCAATAAATCACAATAAAATACTTAGGACTTGTTTACGTTGTGGGATATCCCACATTTATGAAGGGGGATAAGTGAACTTGTGTTTTGCCTTAGACCCGAGTTTCCTCTAACCCAGGTATGAGTGAAAGATGAGTTATCCCATACCTAAATCCCTTGCAATCCCAACTTATTTCCACCTTATCCACACCTAAACACCCCCACTGAATTATCTCAGGTTACACGTAAACACCAACATGGGCTATCTCCTATTTGCAAGTTTTTATCTCGTGGAATACATCCAATAACGTAAAGTAACCCTTAGGTATACGTGAAAACCCCCTACCAAGAAAGGGGAGAAAATCACAAGAGAAGAGGCATTATCCTATAATATTTCTTCCAAAAAACAAATGGAAAGTACAAAAACCTTTATATAAGTCACCACACACCTTTCTCTTTCTCACTCCATTACGTAAGATTAGAACATGAAATTGGATCTCTCACCATCCAATTAGCCAACAACAGCATCCATCTCGCTCAACATTACATGCCCAACCCAACAGAGATATTCAGCTCCTTATGTTGCCATCAAGGTTTTCTTCCATTTTCCTTGAGAGAATTTTGCCACTTCTTCGATCATAAAAGATAATCTCTTGTTTCACTTGTCTCTTCAATCTTGTCTCCAGATACTTCGGAATGATGTTCGAGATTTGTGATATCCCATACTTCCAGTAAATCAATCTAAATGAGTACTCGCTGATACTAATTTTGTATTTTTCTGATCTTGTATGAATCTCATTAGATTCCACGACATTGTAAAGCAACCGATGTTCTTCTTATTACCTAATAGTTGCATCTGCAACCTCATGCCCTCAAGGCATCCACTAAGGGCCAGCTATTGGAAATCATTTTGAAAATGAGTCGTGATATTGTTAAGAAAACAACCAGACAACAACGTCTATAAGATCTTCCCTGGGACTAAATTTCAAACATTCTCTAAAAGAATGGTTCGTAGTTAATGTTTCAAATAAAAGAGCATGAGAAGTGCCTCATGATAAGCATCAATATGAAAAATCCTTATTGGTCATGGAATAAGTCATGGTCTCAATAAAGTTGATGCATGAAAAAAGAGAATAAAGGTGTTTGATTGGATGCAGGAATAAGTGATGAGTGGGATGCAATAAGGAAGTTAAAATTGTTTAACCTAGGTTTGATTGAGTGGTGGGCTAAACAATAGGCTTGACTTAATCCCCCATATATATCCACTTGCCATTGTAGCAGATATTCCATGGGTTCGAACACATCCTAAAGAAAATAAATGGACCAGAAATTGATCTCAACTGTTTCTCACAGACTATTGAAAACTAAAACAACAAGCAAAAGGAACAACTAAATCATTTCTTAGTATTTCATACCTCAGCCAGATCCTCCACAAGACACTGCAACTGACCAGTGAGGGAAGTGACTTGGTTCTGGAGAGAGGGAATAACCATCTTTGCCTCCTTCAACTCCGATCCTTGTCTCTCCAACAAAGTCTGAAGGTGCGTGTTCATCACATCTGGAAACAATATTGCATCCTTTAACGCCTTTATCTCCTCCCGTTGTTTCAAGCACAGATCTTTCAGCTTATCTATCTGCAAGAAATGACACCACCATTCCAAAACCATTTCTTTAGTATACAGACAACACCCACCCTCTGCTGCAGGGAAAGTTATTGGCTCATCATAACTAATTGACAACAAAATGAGAACATATCTGTAGTAATAATATATAGGATAACACAACACTTCCCAAAGGTGAATTACTTTAAAGAGAAGTCATGAGAGTCGATATCCAACATAGGAAACACATTATTAACAACCTAAATCTACCACGGAAGAATGGATTTTGTTAACAACCATTTCTCTCATCAATATGCACCAGTGGTTCAAGGGTATAAAATCCAAGGCGTATGTAAAGGAATGAATTAACCAATTTCGACAAAAAGAATAAATTAGCCAAGTAAAGGATCTCAGAAAAACTAAGAAGCAAAAGAAAGAAATCCAGAGAGTTGAGCAACCAACAAAATCAATAATGATAAAGAATATTTCCAACAACCTCTGAAGCCATTAGATAGTTGCAGTTAGAACGAAATAAACAAATTTAATATAAGTACATTCTTAAATAATTGACACCATGAACATTAGCATCCATGGCTACAGTTGCCCTCCATTTGATCACGAATTCTTAAGTAAGGAAAAACAGGACACTCGACCAAAAAGCATTCCCACCTTCAAGCTTTGGAACATAACAGCACAAACACATGCCAGAAGTTGAATATGCCTTTCTAAACAAGACTATTACAAAAATCATACGTAACTAAACCGAAGAAGAAAATTAGAAAAAAAAACTAATATAATAAAATTCCAAGGGCTTTTATCAGGTAAAATTCAAGCAGGCTCATGCAGTACTTCTGGGCAATAAGTTCGATTCTAAATCGGAGGGCAATATCCCAATAAACAATGTAGATGATATCGGAATCTACTGGATATTTAGATAGCTATGGAATCCACCTAAGAATTTCTGCGCGAAACAAAGGAATGCGACCGCAGACTTGCAATGCCATAGAATTGCTTGCAACAGCCCATGAGAGTGACATAGATGGAGCGGAAGAAGCGAGATTTGAGGAAAGAATGGAAACAAATTCCAAAAAATTCCATTGAAAGAACACCAAAACCAACAAAAGACACCAACTTTGAGCACGATTACCTCTCTCTCCTTCTCCTCCAACGCCATCCTGAGCTCAAGGATCACTCCTTCGTACTCCTTGTTCTGCACTAGGAGCTCCCTCTCGCTCCGCAGCACCATCGCGAGCGTCCTCGTGTTCGACTTCACCTCCGTCAGCGCCTTCGTGGCCGACCTGTCCGCTGGCCCTCCCTTCTGGAACAGCTTCCTGTGCAACCCCGACAATCCCGACACCTTCTCAGCCGCGGCCTTTCTCCCGTCTCTCGCGATCGGGTCCACGGGGATGGCCAGCGCCTTCGGCTTCGCCTTCTTCTCCATAAACCTCTTCACCATCGCCCCGAGGCTCTGCCCATTCTTCGCGACCAGGTCAGTGGCCTTCGCCTTGACGACCGCCGTGGAGGGCGGGTTGCCGCCCCTGGGGGCTTTCCTGAGGTCGGCGGAGGAGGAAGGGGTGGACGAGGAGGAGCCGGAGGACCTCGAGTCGAAGGAGGCGTAGCGGGACGCCATTGGACGAGGGATCAAGATCAGTCTAGGGGCGATCTGGTGAGGGATCTGTGTGGGGGAAGCTCTAAAGAGGTGGACGTTTCTAGGGTTTCGGTGCGAGCTTTTGTGCCGATGTGGTGGTGGTGGTGATGGCGATGGTGGTGACCTTCTGGTCCCTCGGTAAGTGGGAAGGCGGGAGCTGGTGAAGAGCGTTGTGATGTCCCCGCGGCGCGCTGTAGTGGAAAGGTTTCTCGTGGAAGGAGAGGATCGTAGGCGTCTTGAGTGGATTTGGGGTGGACGCACCGATGGGGGGTTTGCTGTATGGAGTGGAGGCGTTCGATGAAGTTGATCCCGCGAGGGATGGTAACGGGATTGGCTGTCTTTTGGCAGGAGGCGCGGCTTTGGGTGCTTCGAAGCTGGTAGAGTGGTTACGAGCGGGAAACTGCGGTCGCTGTCCGTTTGAATTCGAATTTGGAATGACGGGGGTGGGTTGAGTCGGGCTTGTAAAAGAAACAAAATCGAACCAATCCATCAAACTGAACCGAACCAAATCAAAAAGTTCGGATTTTAGTACATTCGATTCAATTTTTTATTCTACGAATTGATCGAACCAATACAAATTTTATTATTTAAAAACTTCCTTCCGACCAAAGCTGAGGGATTGAAATAAATAAATATAATATTAAAAGGTGTAAGTAGGAAAACGTATTTTGCAACATGCGTCCTCAAGTAAACAAAATGCACGGGTGTTTTTGATATTCAATCGGTATGTTTTGATTTTCCACCGGTTGAAAATCAATATACATCAGTTAAAAATAAAAATAAATCGATATATTTTAATTTTCAATCGATTTTCATCTATGTAAAATAGTCCTCGCTTATGAAAAATAATTTTTCACTTTAAAAGTAATTTTTTACCTTTAGATTCGGAGTTTAAGATTCAGGGTTTAGGGAACTTAAACCTAAACCCTAAACACTAAAGACAAAACTTAATCGAAATAAGTCACATACGATACCGTTGGACTTACCTCATCGCAAACTTTCAAACAGATATTATTTCGTGAGAATTCGAGGTCTGTAACTCCAATTACATCCAAAACATACTAATCAGGTGAGAGATGTAAATAAACCAACATCTAGGGGTACTTTTCTCGAGATATGGGTCTTCGCTGAAATGACCCGTCACCCTTTGGTCATTTAAGACGTCTGTCCAGACGTGTTACGACCCGATTCTCGAATTCCTACAAGACCCGATACCAACTCGACTCGACTAATCCCAATACCTAGTCGTCCAACAAGAAATAATCAAAAAGTAAGAAAATAAACCACATTCACTATGCAAGGTAACTAACAATAAAATAGTACAAGTAATAGGGAAGTAAAAGCTGCTAAACAGTACATACCACAACAACAACAGGAAAGTAGAAACAAAAGCACAGTAACAGAAACGGTAACAACAGTCTAAAACCCACTAGTAGAACAGAGAGTACAACTAAAACAGGAAACTACTGCTGGGCTCGACTAGGCCCAACACCCTCTACAGCTGGTGACTCGGGCTGCTCAACTCCTGAAACTGTAAAGGGTTTGAGTAAAACGGAGTCAGCGAACGCTGAGTAAAGTGGTTACCAAACTAACTAAAGCAGTAAAAGCTAACAGGTAATTTATCCTTTCCAATTATTTTATTTTACAAGACATCTCTTTTTACCCATTGGTTTACTTTCAGATTTCTTTCTTGATCTCGCATGTTCCTCGTGGGAACGATCTTGATTGCGGTCTTTTCCGAAGAGTAGAAGGCACATGTAGTGCTTTCTTGGCCGGGACGTCCCCCGTGATAATCCTACACCCAGTTAACCACCTCGAGGTCACCGATAGACGTAGCGGAGACTACGGCACGCACGATAAGCGCACGGGTAGCTACCCCGCACTAGCACGCGGTCAGTCGTTTCTTCTAGCGGATATGACCAAAGTACAGCACGAAACAGTATAGGGCCTAACCCTCTCAACAACAGGGGTCTAGCCCCTCAAAACCAAACAAGGGTCTAGCCCCTCCACAGTCCACGTACCCTCATCTAACTACCCCAGTTTGCCTAGTGGGCCTAACAAGTCGGCATAGGGTGGCTAGGTGAACCTCGGGCCCCGTGGGGTGGCTAGCTCTCTCCCTACACTAGTAGCTCTCCTTGGTACAGTGTATGCGAGGGCCAATATGAGTCGGTGTAGAGTGGCTAATCCTAACCCCGGGTCCCAACCCAAGGGTGGCTAACTCCGCTCTACACTAAACAAGGGACAATCGCTCTCCTTGGTACCACGTACTCAAGGGCCAGCACATTTCTAGATCTTTTCCATTCATCCACAGGAGCTCTACTCCTAATTCCTCGTAGGGTTTATGCTCATATCACCATATTGTTCCATACCATGTTCCATCATTCACAATTCCATTATTGTATTATACACATGCAGCTCGTATTTCCAAAATTAACATATGCAACAAGTGATATCGCATGTAACTGTTTAACTAGTACAGGCATTTCATATTCCAACAGGTAGCTCGTATTTGTTAATAGGCAATTGTTTACAATTCTACTCATTCATTTATGCCTGCAATCTCAAACACGCATACAAACAGTGCAACTATTTCTCGTCCTAGGATTCATGCCACATCTTAGGGCTCTAGTTATCTAATTTCATATATGCATTCATATTTTATAAATAAAACAGGGGAAAACCACTCTACCAGACAATCCGGAAGTACCGGGGGCTCGAACGGTAGACTCACATGCCTCGGCAAGCCCTAGACACGTAACGGGTCGGAGTCCTATATCAAGGAACATACCACAAAGGAACATTCAGAACAGTATATAAGGATTTCTAACATGTAGAGAGACTCACAAGGAAAACACAGATATCTCGTTTGCGTAAAACAGATCCCAAACGGAACCTAAACGGATCAGAAACAAAATTGTAGAACCAAACCAAACGTCTGGAACAAGGTCCAGACGTCTTAAAAGTCACCAGGGTCTCACCTCAAGTTCCTGTGCCAACCTCAGACGTCTAGGACCCCAACTTAACCGTCTGGACTCAGCTCCAGACGTCCGACCTCTCCTCCAGTCGTCTAGGAGTGCCTCTGATCGTCTGGTAAGCTGTCCAGATGTTCGAAACGCGTGGGAGGGCGTGCCGTGCGCCATCCCAAACCTGCTCCTGCTCACGACAAAGTAGCACATCCTTATTTAGCCAAACAAATCCTACTACGGTGCGGCCTGCATGGCCGCAGCCATGAAAATGATGTACCTTTCCAAAACGTTGCTTTCAGACGTCCTGTGTCGTCACCCAACATCCAACCCATCGTCTGGAAGGCACTCCAGACGTCTGATACAGGAAAGATTGTAGTACCAGAGCGAGCTCTCGCTCCTCTCGCTGTGCGCAACCGCGTCTCCTCCCTCTCGTCTGCAGCTCTGGCTGCAGTAGGAAGTTGAGGAAGGCTCCCCCGACGCACTCCCGCACACGCCGCTTCGGCCGTGCGCACTCCGGTGAACTCCCATGAAACTCGCGAGTTCACCCACCTCCTCTATTCGCGATGCTCCTCCTCTGTTGGTGCTAGAGCACCACGATCATTTGTTTTGATGATAACAAAACACGTGTCATTTAACATTTGCACTTGGAGTCTTAGATTTCAGGAAAATTGCAAATTGAGACGTGACCAGACGGAGTTCGAGCTCGCATCCAGGATGGATTGGAGGAGCTTGATGGAAACAGAGGAGATTCGCGATGAGCTATAGATTGAAGAAGGAAGGAGATGAAGAATATGATAGATTTTCTTCTCTTGTACACCTTGTATTTTTCGTTTCTTCTGTTGCTCATTATTTTTGTTACTTAGATTCATGTTAAAGAGCCTCAAAGTACCCTAACAATAGTTCTAGGAACACCGGCACAACCCTAGAATACTAAGGTTTTCTGTAGAGAACTTAGAAAACCAATATAGGGTTCAAACAGCATTTCCAGACGTCTCATTCCAAAATCAGACGTCTGATACTATGTTTTAAGACGTTTGACTGTTGATTCAGACGTCTGATAACATTTAGACTGGACTTGTTAGTTGTCTGCTCAAATTAAACGTCCAGACCTTTGTCCAGACGTCTCAGAAGACGTCTGATGACTTTGCCAGACGTCCAATTAGTGGATCGTTGGCTGTCTTAGCAAACACTCAAGGATATGACCGTTAGAGCCTTATCAGACGTCCTTAGGCCTTTCCAGACGTCTGATAAATGACCGTTTTGCCTCGGCTTACCCAAAATCTCTTCTTAGAGATTTTCTAGCCGTTGCACTCTCTTGGAAATCCATTCCCATGAAAAAATTAGTTTCCAGACGTCCAGACATAGTGCCAGACGTCCTATATGTCGTTTGATGGACTTGCACTAGCACCCTATTTAAATCTAATCCAAGTCAGGAAGAGACCCGCCCAAAATCAGACGTCTAACCTTATTTTCAGACGTCTTCAAATGATCTTCCAGACGTCTGATGCCAGGATCAGACATCTGATAACCATGTTAATGTAATCATTGTTTCTGATTTCGACCTGATTCTCTTGGGCTTTGCTCCCAACGGCTATGGAAGCTTTCCTAAGCCTTCCAGAGCTTTCCTAAGGCCTCTATAAATAGAGAGAAATCTCTTGCACATCAAAACACATCCAAGCAACATACTTTCCACTCTTTTGTGTCCAAAAAGAAGCTCTTGCTCTCCAAGCTCAAGCTCTACATCTTGAGAACATCAAGTCTTTGCGCACCAGCTCTCCCGCCGTAGTTCACGAGAGCGACATTGCGCTGTTGCGTGGCTCACGCACCCGCGTCATCGATTCGACGCACTCCTTGCAAAGGGGAGTTTCCTAATTCCTATAGAAGCTTAGGTTAAAAATTACTTTGTTGGCTTTATAGGATTATTTGTTATTTTATCTTTGTTATTTGGTTGGGTATTCGCTTTGCGAATTCCCGTCTCCTTCGAGGGACAAAATCCTTCTCGTGAAGAGAAGGGGTTGAGGAACGCTACCCTCGCACTTGTAGCGTGGTTGTAATTGAGGTTGAATCGTCCTCATTTAAAGTGATTCGTTTAGTGGATTTGATCAACTTAGTTGATCGGAAAATCCTAACTCGAGAGGGTTAGGTGGTGGTTTTCACCCGGTTTGGGTTTCCACCTAAAAATTATTGTGTACATTGTGTGTTTGTCTATTTTGTGAGATTGGTATTTTTTCAATTCCGCATTTTTTACGTCACGCTGATCTCACCCCCTCCGAGTAGGGAATTACATCCTCCTCGCTCTCGCTCCCTCTCTCACGGTAGTGGAAAGGAAGTAAGGTGGTGGTGGAGTGGAGAAGAGAGGAAGGGGGGAGAGAGGGAGTGGGGTTAGGGTTCGGTGAGGGGGAAGGAGAAAAGAAGAGAGAGAAGAAAGTGGTCTACGCGCAGCCAGCACGCAGAACCGACCCTGCGTACAAATTTTTCAATTTCCAGATGTCTGGGAAGGGGTCCAGACGTCTGACTAAAAGTCCAAACGTATTAAAAGGCTCAAAATATAACGGGTCTTTACTAGACATTTGGAAAGATCAATGGACGTCTGAAATGACTTTTTCTCTTCGGCGCATACCGCACATATGCCATGCTTTCTCCCTCACCCACGCCTCACCGCACCTTCCCTTGCGACGCCACTCCGCGCCACACCTCGCCATCTCGTCCCCCTTCACCTCCTTTCCCTTTATAACCTCTCCTCTTCATTGCCCACCCCGTAGCAAGACGAGATAGCAGAACGAGGGCGAAAGCGAGTAAGAGCGCGGAGCCAAAGCGAGTCTGAGCGCGAGAGCAGAGGGTTCTGCGTCGTTCTGCTGCAGCGCCTACAGGCGAGGGAAGCTAGAGCGGTTCTGCAGAAGTCATTTTTCTGCGGAATCAGACGACCAGAGCGACACCCAAATGTCTTACCGGACGTCTGAAGGTAGAGTAAGACGTCTGGTAGAAATCTACTTTCTGTATTTTCTCTCTATCAAAGTCCTAATAGTGTACGTATATGTGTTAGAAGTTGGAAGGCGGACTGAGGCAGTTTCAGACATCCGGGAGCACCTCCAGACGTTTGACGTGTTAGGACCCGTAGTGTTTGAGCCTTTTAAGACGTCTGGACTGTCGGTCAGACGTCTAGACACCTTTCCAGACGTCTGGAAATCAAAAATTTTGAGTACGAGCTCGCGTCTACGCGCGGGATGCGCGCAGACAATACTCTCATTTTCCTCCTCTCTCTTTTTCCCCCCTCCAGCGAACCCTAACCCTCACCCTTATAAAAATCACCCTTCCTCCTCTCTCGTTCACCCCACTCCAGTCGCTTTTGCCCTTCCTCTTCACCCCAGCACGAGCGAGAGAGCGCGAGAGCGACGACGAGGAGCGACGTGAGGAGAGCACGAGAGTGAGCTTGTGAGCTCGCGTGGGAGCTCACCGGAGAGCGCACGGTCGGAGCGGCACGTGCGTGAAGAGGAGTGCGACGAGGGAGTCCTCGCCGACACTGCTGCCAGAGTTGCAGGCGAGGGGGCGAGGCACGGCCACGCGCGGAGTGAGCTAGCAGGAGCAGATTTTGGTTCTAGGTTTTTCCCAGAATCAGACGTCTAGAGTGACGTCCAGAAGACGGAGCGGACGTCTAGAGGAAGTTTCAGACGTCTGAGGAGAGAGCTTTTCGAAGGTACGTTCTCTTTGCGGATATGGCCATGTAGGCCGCTTCGCAGGTACCCTTTTGCGTACCTGTTTTGAGAAGATTGCGTGGTGGCATTGCAGGATTTGCTTTGGGAAGGCGCGGGGCACGCCCGCCCACGCATTTCAGACGTCTGGGAAGCTTCCAGACGACAGGGAGCACTTTCAAACATCCGAAGAGGTGGTCAGATGTCTGAAGCTGGGTCCAGACGGTCCAAAAGAGTTCCTGGACATTTGAGGATGACGCAGAGATTGAGGTGCGTTTCTGGACACTTTTAAGACGTCTGGAAGTTGTTCCAGACGTCTGATTTATGGCAGTAAACCTGCTTTTGACCTGTTTAGATTCTGTTTTATGCAAACAAGATACCAGTGTTTTCCTTGCGGGTTCCTCTACTTGTTAGAAGGCTTTTTATATTTTTCTAAATGTTCTATTGTGATTGTTCCTTATTATAGAACTTCGTTCCGTTGCAGGTTCGGGGCTTGCTGAGGCACGTGTGCCTACCGTTTAAGCCCCCAATACTCCTGGGTTGATTGGTAGAGTGGCTTCCCCTAATTTAATTATAAACCTGAATGCATGTGTGGAATGAATGATTAGAACCTAGGGTATGGCATGAATCTTAGTATGAGAAATACTTGAAATGACTGTATTGGATGATTGAATTGCAGTCTTGAATGAGTAGAGGGAATTGTTAACAACTGCCTGTAAATGAACAAAAGCTGCCGGTGAAATATGAAATACATGTGTTTGTTATCCGTTGCATGTGACTTTCCTGTTGTATACGTTAAATGATATAATACGAGCTGCATGTGTACAATTTGAGAATGGAAATGTGAATGATAGAAATACAAGCTGCATGCGTATAACCTAAGAATTGAAATATAAATGATGAAACCTCGTATGGAATGGCATGAAGAATATAAGCACGAAACCTACGAGGAATTAGGAGTAGAGCTCCTGGAAATAAATGGAATGGATCCGAAAATGTGAGTGGGGAAGTGAGCTAGCCCTTGAGTACGTAATACCAAGGAGAGCGACTGCCCCCTATTTAGTGTAGAGTGGAGCTAGCCACCCTTGGGTTGGGACTCGGGGTTAGAATTGGCCACTGTGCACCGACTCCATGGCCTTCGTGTGCACTGTACCAGGGAGAGCTACTAGTGTAGGGAGAGTGTTAGCCACTCCACGGGGCCTGGTGTTCAGGTAGCCACCCTACACCGACTTGTTAGGCCCGCTGGGTAAACCAGGGGTAGTCAGGCGAGGGTGCGCGGACTGTGGAGGGGTAAGACCCTTGTTCGGTTCTTAGGGGCTAGACCCCTGTTACTGAGAAGGCTAGGCCCTATACTATTCCATGTTGTACTTTGGGCGCACCCATTAGTAGAAATGACTGACCGCATAACAGTGCGAGGTAGCTACTCGTTCACTTATCGCACATGCCGTAGTCACCGTTACGTATGTCCGTGACCTTGGGGCGGTTGACTGGGTGTAGGATCACCACGGGGAACATTCGAGATCATGAAAGGGATTTAGAAACATATAAACCAATTGGTGAAAAGAAATAAATTGTAAATTAAAGAAATTGGAATAGCTAATTTACATGTTAGCTTTACTGCTTTAGTTAGTTGGTTGCCACTCTACTTAGCGTTCGCTGACTTTGTGTACTCATAACCCTTTTTAGGTCTAGGTGTTGAGCAGCCCGAGTCTACGGCTACAGAGGGTGCTGGGCCTAGTAGAGCCCAGTAGCAGTAGCTTCTTTTGTTGTACCTCTATTGTAGTCGTGAGTTAGGCTCTTGTACCTTTATGTTCTGTACTTTTACCTTCTGTACTTTACATTCCTGTACCTTGTTACTTTCTACTGTTGTGGTGGTGTTATGTACTGTAGCAGCTTTTACTTCTTTACTGCTGTACCTTTTTACTGTTTGTTGCTAAGCATAGTGAATGTGGTTTACTTTCCTACTTTTTGGTTACTTTCTTGTTGGACGACTGGGTCTTGGGATTAGTCGAGTCGAGCCAGTCTCGAATCCTGTAGGGATTCGAGAATCAGGTCGTAACATTATGGAACCCTTGGACGTCGGCACTGAGTTCCAAACGTCTGATAGAGGAACACCGAGAAAGGTATCCCTGAGAACTTTTTTAAGATGTCTGGGACCTTTCCTAGACGCTTGATTTCTGTTTGATCACTTGTTTTTGGGGCTTGTGCAAGGCCCTAATGTTATCAGTTTTCCGCAAACAAAACGTCTTTATTTTCCATACGAGTTTCTCTATGTAATGATACCTTGTTTGTATCATTCTGAACCTTTTGGCCCATCGATCCATGTTTTAGGTCTACAGTCCGTCAAGTGTACGAGACCTGCGGAGACGTCGGGAGCTACTGTACAAGCCCCCATTCCACCCGGTTACCCAGGTAGAGTGGTTATAACCGTAAATCTCTAAATTAATACATGCAAGTAAGTAATCCTATGACTTGAGATGAACCTTAGGAAGGAATAAACGCATATTCTAGAGTAAATTCTTGAACACTAGGTTATGGCATAAACACTAGGGCTAGAGGAAATTACATGTGATTGATTGAGTAATCAAAAGCTGCCTGCTTTATCTAAAGTGGACCCATATTTGATGAAAATGGAAATTGAGCTGCTTGTTCCGTACATTCCAACCCAGATGTGGAAAAAAAAACTCATGTACGAACCCCACTGGGAATGTTGACAAGAACACTGTAATATGGAGAACCGGATGGTTTTGGAAATTATCGCCCACGAGTAACTGTTAGGAGAAGTGAGCTGACCTTCATGTACATGGTACCAAAGAGAGCAACTATCCCTTGTAGTGTAGAGGGGAGCTTGCTGCCCTTGGGTTGAGACCCGGGGTGGGTTTGGCCACTTTACGTCGACTCTTGCTGGCCTTCGTGTACATGGTACCGAGGTGAGATACCTAGTATAGGGGGAGCTAGCCGCCTCAGGGGGCCCGAGGTTAGGTATGGCCACCCTACATCGACTCTTGTTAGCCCATTAGGCAAACCGGGATAGTCGAACAAAGGTACACAAATTGAGGGGGCGAGACCCCTATTTTGTTCTGAGAGGGCAAGGCCCTGTACTGTTTCGCACTGTACGTTGAAGCGTACCCGCTTGCGGAAACGACTAACCGCATGCCAGTGCAGGGTAACTACCCACGCGCCTATCACGTGTGCCGTAGTCACCACTACGTCACGACCGTGACCTCAGGGTGGTAGACCGAGTGTAGGACTACCACGGAGGGATTCCCCCGACCAGGAGAGTGCCACGTGAGCATCCTACATCACGAGAAGCTGCAAGCAAAATCGTTCATTTATGGAACAAGAAGATTAATTAATGTGATAAATTTTGATTAGAGATCTCTATGCACAAACATGTATAATATACTTGGAAACGGAAATTATATGTTAAATTGCTTGTTAAATGCATGTTACTTCTTAGCCACCACTCTACTCAGCATTAGCTGACCTCAATTAAATAAATTTTATGCAGGTCAAGGATTTGAGCAGCCCGAGCCGGCTGTCGAGGACGCTGGGCTTAGTCGAGCCTAGCTTTAGTTCCGCTGTTTGGTGTAGTGCGTTTCTATAGCCTTGTTTCTACTATATGCACTCGTTCTTGTTGTGATGGCTGTATTATGGCATATAATATTACTGTTCCTTTCCCCTTGTTGTTGTTAATTTCTTTCTGTTTAACTATTGTACTGTGTGGTTGTGGTTTGTTGAATGTTATTTGGTTATTTCTTGTTAGACGATTGGGTCTTGGGATTAATCGAGGCGAGCCTGTCTTAGGTCCTGTAGGGATCTGGGATCGGGTCGCGACATTTGCTGAACCCAATATTAGTTAAAGAACCCATAAAAAGGCTAATTACGATTGAGTGTCATCATGAATACCCTTAGGTTGCACAAATCTCGAGAGAGAGGGAGAAAAAATAGAAGAAAAGAAAAAAAAAAAGGAGAGGGGAGAGAAAAGGAAGAGAGGAGAGAGAGGGAGATCAATTTCCTTCCCCTTTACTTGCCCATGCATAAGAGGGAAAGACAGCTGAGGTGGAGGACTTCCATTGCCCATTGGAGAGGAAGACCAATCAACACAATGATGTTACCCATGTTGATCGAAGGAGCAAGGGAAACTCACGCGAGGGAGAAGGTGTAGGCTAGGATGTCGATCGCAAGCACGCATTGTAGCATACAGGGATTGAGATTGCGTTGCGCACGCAATCCGTGTGTGTAATGCTTGGCGAATCATAATCTGCCATGTGGTGAGGGCGAAGCGGATCAATTAGCAATTGATTTAAATGAATCGGACTGACCTAAGACTATCGCTCCCTATTTTGAGTGATTTGAGGCCCAAATGACTTCTAATTTTTGCAAATAAATACTCATCGAACTCAATGAGTAGTACACATCGGTGAGTTTGAAGATCCTTATTAACTACTATTTTACACGTTAAACCCTACAAACCCTCCTTAATGAGAATGAATACCCAATTCTTGGTGTGTGTGCTCTAAGGAGCCCACTTGGAGCGTGCACGCAACATAAGGATGTGTAGACAATACGCTTGGAACTCTAACTTATGTTCAAGAGTTGCCATGACCTATCGGCGATGTGAGGTAGAGTAGTAGACTCTCACTTCTCTTTTGACTAACTTATAACTAGGTTTTTTCTTCGTGTCTCACATCAATTGCGCGTGTTCCATTTCTCACTGGTGATTGTTGGGGTTTGTGATACCTATTTTTTATTTGTCTTTTCCTTATCTACGTCAATGATAATTAAGAGTGTTGTGATCACCCTTTATTGGTGAATCATGATTAATTGATAAGTTAAACTTAATCAACTCGATTATAAGCATTGCTTAACGGAATTGCTAAGTAATTCAATTTTGACCTCCTGGTTTTATTTATGATTGACTTAATTAACAAATAATTATGATGGATTCTTGATCATATTGCTAATTAATGTCGTGTCCTTGTGGTAATTGAATAATTATGTTAAACCTAGTTGTTGAACTAATAAGTTGGACCTCGTAATTAAGTACCAATTGTAGATTTAGACATTCTTCAATAGAATGGGTGTAACTTTCATTACATAACTTGACTATTGAAAAGATCAGTAACCTTGATGAGAAGACATGCAAACAATTAATTAGTGATTAGATACATAATGAATAACAAAGACTCGTCGAATGATACATTATACTCAATAGTTTAGTTATCCATAGATCGATCATTAGATAAAGATAATGACAGATTTGTAGGAATATACATATATTGGATGACTGGTTTAGTTCGACTGCTTCCTAGAGTTTGGATACAACATTGGTCTAGATTTAAACCATTTGAGCTTATCAAATTGCAAATCAGAACTCGGCTTGACGACAATCTAGATAGTGGTGCGTTTGGCATGAGGTTGGAGTTGTAATTCTTTTACTTGGTTAGTGAGTGGAGGAACAATTGCCTATGGATTAACATGTTTAACTAGTAGATGTTTACATCACAGATGTAACCATCACTTCTCCTCGCAATAATCCTTTGACAGTAGACTAAGTTGTATCCTCGCAATAATCCTTTGACAGTAGACTAAGTTGTAGACTGAATATGAGGGACCTTCCTAGTCAAGAGGGTGTCTTGTATTAATTGTACTTCTTGAAATGTTACATAAAGATCGTCTTGTGATAATAAGAATCGTAAATATTGAGGACAACATGCATCTAATAACTTATGAATGATGATTTAATAATAAGTGGATTAATATATAGATAGTGCATATCTTTTGTGCTCTAGTTTATGCTATTTATTTTAATTTACTCTCCTCCACGTTTGCTAACACCTACCTTAAACTCTATAATCACGTGTAGCTAAACAACTAAGAACAACAATTGCATTTGATGTTTCTGTGTGAGACTTTGCACGACACCAAGACATGGTCTATTTGGACAATAGCCTTTGCTTAGTTATCTAATTTTTCTTTTAAATTTTCTAAATGTACTTCCAGACTTTAGACCACCTTTCCCTTTGAATTCTTTTGACTTATGGACTTAGCATTCATTTCCATCGTTACTCTGTTTGTTATTTTGCTTTATGATTTGCTTTTATCGATTATTATTATTTTATAATTATGTATTAAGTGATGACAATTCTATATTTGATTTGATACTTCATACTTAACAACTTAAATCTTATCAAATTTAGTTAATTAGTGAGACGTAAGTTATCACACTCTTCATTTTCCAAATCTGATGGTAAAATATCATATGCTTTGGGAGTACTATTTAATAGATTAGTAGGTTCAAGTTGTGCACTTGAAGCTTGTGATGCCACAAGAGAATGCATTCAACTATCTATGATATCAAATTAAGCTTTGAGAAGATATTATCCTACAACAAAATTTTTTCAACTAGAATATCATTCTAAAATTGGATCAAATAGCATAATTATTGTGATCCGATTAATAAGCATGTGGATCGACCATATTCTCTCTTGATGCCAGCAACATTTGAATAAAATAATATAATAAATAGAAATCAAATTTCTAATATCAAGGTGACGACCAATAAATTAAAAAATAATTATGTGAGATTTGAATTTTATTTTACCGTTTGACGATCGTCCCACCAATTATCCCTAACATCTATCGTACTCCTTTCTTTGTTCCATTGTATTCCATTCAAAAGTTTTTTTTATTGTGATCTATTATTTGCATGCCTTCCGTTCCATTTGTTTTCAATTTGATATCGAGTTAAAAGCAAATACCATTTTCTAGGCAATTTTTACTGATTTCGTCCATGCAAATTGTGGTAGAGTTAAGTCAGCTCTAAACACATTTATATCTTGTATGATTGAAGTAGAATTTTTCCTGTCTTTTATAAGTTAATTACAATGCCTATTTCATGAAATATAATATACTAAAATCAATAAGTAAAACCTTATAAAACTACGAGCCATTTAAAAATTATCACAATATTATCCGATATGCGAACATCACAAACTAGTTCCTCTACATGACTTCTCTGACAAGATACTAAAATATTAGTCCATTCCTCCTAATCGATGAAGTTCGATTTTGATGTTTTTTTCTTTTCCTTAAAAGGATGATTTTCATTAAAGGGAATAATATGATATAAGAGGATGTGCTCTCGATGGAAAGAGAGAGATGGAGAGGTCGATGTGCTCCTGATCGGAAGAGAAAGATGGAAAGGTCTAAACACTTTCAACAGGGGAAGGTGACATTCTCTAAAAATGGGGGAAAGGTCAAAACTCACAAAAGAGATAGGAAAAAAAGAAAATGCATCCTGTGATTAGGAATCAGTCGACTACTCGAAGAAGGGTGACCACATGCTCTTAGAACAACAAACGTTAACGAGAAGATCTCGAAGATCATGCAACGAATAAGTCGATATAAAACGACCAAGAAGTTGAAATTGACAACTGATAAAACGTCAGGAAACTCGGCTGTATAAACTCAAGGTCACACGTGGTCTCTAAACACAACAAAGTTACACTAAAAAATACAAAAAAAAAGAAGACCAAGCTCTACCACGACACAAAGAAGCAACCACAACAACAGCAAAACAACACAAACACTCGTGCCCTTGCTAGCTTCCCTGCAGCTGCAGCTGAAGTGAGATCATCGGCGAGGAGAATCCGCGTAGCCACACCTCCGGCCACGAGGCGGAAGTCGACAATCCTGCGCTGTCGAAATGACAAGCCGACCATTTGACGACGGCAATCCAAACACCGCAGCAACGCCACCAACGTCGATCGAACGGAGACCATGGTCCCCCCACACGCACTCTAGCAAAACAACGGACACCGAGAGAGCCACATCCATCCTACCCACGACGATGACATCAGAGAAAAGGGAGGCCAGCCGCAGCCGAAGCGTCAAGGAGTGCGAGCTCCATGTGTTTTGCATGTCGAGATGCAACTTCAATCTAGGCAGAGGGAGGTCGGGGGAGGGAGAGGGGAGGTCCATAGGAGCTAGGGGGCTCCAATTAGCCAGCTTCGGCGGATCGAAGCCTCAAGCTATGGGTTTCTTTCTGTCGCATGCAGGGGGAGTAGGGGAGAACAGGGAGAGTCGAAGGGGTGATTTTTTTACACATGCAGTTTGATCTTGATGTTGTTGGGTTCGAAATGAGAAAGACCAAATACCCAATAACTTGTCCAAACTTTGCATTTACTAGATTCTATCACACACAAAATGCATATAGGTTATAAAGTAAGCCAAAAAATAGGGAAACCCAGGTTGTAATGCAAAAAGTGATGCGGAGTACTATTTTCGTACTTTACATAGCGTTGAGAATGTTGACCGACTTGATAATTGATATTTTATGTAAAGAAATAAAAGAACATAAGGCTTGTTACATGGTAATCCCCACCACATTAAAAAAAACCACCACTCTACTTTAATCTAAAAAATGCACAAGTGATAAAAAATTTTGCACCGGTGATAGATTATTGTAAAGTGTCTTTGCACTGGTGCAATCTCATTTTGCATCGGTGCAAAATTATTCTAAGGATAGTTTCACCTATCCAAGTGATGTTGTACCCGTGCAAAGTGATTTTCACCCATGAGTTTAGGATTTAGGGTTTAGGTTTATAGAAAGTGATTTCACGTATGAGAAGTGATTTTTCACTTGAAATGTGATTTTTCACCTTAGGGTTTAAGGTCTAGAATTTAGGGTTTAGGGTTTAGTTTTGCTAAACCCTAAACACTAAAGACTAAACCCTAACTCTAAGGTAAAAAATCTCCTTTTAAGTGTAAAATCACTTGTCATACGTGAATAAACATTTGAAATTTATTTTTACACCAATGCAATTTTACTTTACACATGTACAAAAAAATATTGCACACATGTAAAATAATATTACACGGGTGCAAAGTAGTTTAAAGTAAAGTGCAATCTTACTTTGTATTCGTGCAAAAAAATATTGTACCTGTGCGAAGTAGTTGAAAGTAAGATTACACCGGTGTAGTTTTACTTTGCACTCGTGTAAAATTTTTTTGAAGGTGCAAAGTAATTTTGCACAACCACTCACCCATGCGAAAGTAATTTGTTGGTTTCAACAGTGGTAGGCCCTACCACGTGTCAGCACTTTTATGCATGAAAAGAAATAACGCAAATTGGGATTACATTTACAGCTATATGTCAACTTTTATGTCAAGTTTTGCATTTCACAACCCACGTTGATCCTTAGTATTTAAGATCATATCTCACACATTGGGAGTTTATATTTGTTTTATTTTTTGTGATTAAAAGATCGATTATGCATATATGGTTGAAAGATAAAGAGTCAAATTACATAAATTTATAAAGAAACTGGCATTGGCCATTATCCATTCAGCAACAGTTGCTCCTTTCACATGTAAACTTCTAGTGCCCCTTGTTTCCTCATTTCCCTTAGTTTTCTTTCATAAAAAATCATAATTTTCCTGGAAAAAGAAAAAAGAAACATGCTAATTAAAATGACCTTTCCTAAGGATCGTGGGGCTATTTTATGAAATTTAGGGGGGGTTGTTGCAATTTGTAACCCCCTAGATTTCTTATTTTGGGGGTTCTACAGGTAAAAGAGGCTCTTGCAGGTCACTTCTTACAAAATGTCTTGACCCCACCCACACCCACGCACACCCCTAAACCCTAAACCCCCCCTCTATTTAAACACCCTACCTCGTTTCCTAAGCCACCCACCCTCTCTCGTTTCCTCGGCGCCACCAGCAACTTCCCTTTTCCCCCTTCCTCTCCATGTCCTCCCTGGTCGCGCAAGGAGCTCCTGCTGCAAAAGTTTGAGTGCGTAAAGAGGAGCTTGGGCGAGTTGGCAACGAAGCTTGGAGGGAGGGCGTCCGTGTGGAGCTAAGGGAGCGTCTTTACTGCAACAGCTCCTTGTGAGGGGGCATGTTTTCGCAAAGAGAAAAGGCTCACAAACGGTTCTGTGGAGTTATTTTTTCACAGAATCAGACATGTGGAGAGTCCAACAGACGTCTGATTGGATGTCCGAAGCTGCCATTGGACGTCTGATACCGTGTAAAATCTGAGGTAACGCCCTGTTCGAGACTTGTACGCGATGTTCGTCATATTTTTCTTTGCACAATCTAAGTGCCTTGGTTTGTGTGTGTTGCACAGGGCGTGGGTGCTTTCCGCAAGGAGAGGAAGGCTCGCCAAGGGCTCTGAGGAGATTTTTATCCGCAAATCAGATGTCTGTACCTCTGAAAAGACGTCTGATTGGACGTTCAGAGGTAGTACCAGATGTCCGATAAAGCAAATTGAAACGGTAAAGTCCTGTCCTCCTGTATTTTTCGTATGTGTTGTCTGTGAGTGACTGTGTGTCGTTGTGCTCATGCAAGGTTGTTGGGAAGAGGCATAGGCATGGCTCCCTAGACACTTTAGGGCATCTGGATGTCTCTCTAGATGATTAATATTCGTTCCAGACATCCGAGTGCACTGCCAGATGTCTGGAAGGACCCTTGGATGACCGTGAAGGGTTCCAGATATCCATTTTCAGCGCAACGTCTGGAAGGACCCCTGGACGACCGTGAGGGGTTCCAAACGTCTATTTTCATCGCAGAAAGCAAGGCGAGCATTCTGGTGTCGTTTAAGACGTCTGGAAGCTGTTTCAGACATCTGATATCAACCTGGTTGGAATATTATAGGTATCGGGTGGCCGATCCAACTGGATTCGCCTGCCTGGTCCAATTCAGGTGAACCGAAAAGTGTGTTTGGGTCAGTTCAAGGCCCAAACGAGGTCGGTTTTCGCTAACAAAGTACCGTTGGCTTCTTATCGGATTTTCCAATGTAATGGAGTTTGGTTCTAATTATTTTGAGCACATTTATGTCATGTGAAATGTTAGTAATGTGAGGTTTGACCGTTCGTGTTAAATAGGTCGTCCATTCGTGGTGTGCACGGGACCTGCGGAGGCTGCGAGATCCGTCGTTTGTGCCCCCGCATCTCTCGGTTACCCTGGTATAGTGGTTTTACTATGCCTGTGAATTACATAATTGAAGTGCATGTTACATTAGAACTATGGATTGAACCCTTAGGCTATGGAATGAACCCTGGGGCTGGGATAGAGGAATATACATTATTTGAATGCTTATTCTGTTGTGCTGTTTCTTGAATAAATTATGAGCTGCTTGTTTATAATTATTGAACCATGACTTGAACTGAAATACATATTATATCATGTATAATTGATTGCTGAGATAATTACCGGATTGTGAAACCATGAGCTACCTGCTATGTGTTTAATTAATCATGACATGAATAGAGATATATGGATACTACGGAAATAAGAAAATATATGCGTGAACCCTACGGGGATTTTGAAAGGAAACTGAAATTGTGACGTGGAAAATATGTGGAATGATGGAATATGTTTCGTACGGGTGGTTGTTCAGACTTAGTAAGAGAAGTGAGCTGGCCCTCATGTACATGGTATCAAGGAGGGCAACTGTCCCTTAGTATGGAAGTGAGCTGGCCCTCATGTATGTGGTACCAAGGAGAGTTACTGTTCCTTTAATTTAGGGGGGAGCTAACTGCCCCATGGGGCCCGGGGTTAGGACTGACCCCCCTACACCAACTCATGTTGAGGCCCACTAGGCAAACAGGGATAGTCGGGCGGAGGTACGCAGACTGTTGAGGGGCGAGACCCCTGTTCTGTTCTGTGTTGTACGTTTTGACGTATCCGCTAGAGGAAATGACCGATCACGTGCCAGTGCGTGGTAGCTATTCGTGCGTTTATCGCGCGTGCCGTAGTCACCGCTATGTTGCGAGTGTGATCTCGGGGTGATAGACTAAGTGTAGGACTACCATGAGGTGCTCTCCGGCCAGGAGAGTGCCACGTGTACATCCTATATCGCAGAAAAAAACTGCAATCAAGATCGTTCCCTTAGGGAGCAGAAAGATTAGGAGACATTATAGATCCTTGTTAGAAAACCTACTCATGAACACTAGTAGTTAAATTCATCGTATGATTGGATAATTAAATTATTGCATGCATAAAGTTTCTTTACTGTTTTTAAATGCAATAACTATTTTGAATATACCACTCTACTCGGCGTTACCTGACCACCGTCATATATAACTGTGTAAAGGTCAGGGAGTCGAGAAGTTAGCACCATTGCTGCATAGAGTACTAGGCCCAGTTGAGCCCAGCCATAGTTCTACTTGTTCCTTTCTGTTTTCGCTACTTTTGTTGTTAGTGAGTATTTCTGTTTTATGTTGAGAACTATTATCATTATGCCTTCTTGCCTTAGTTGTGATGGCTAGTGACTATGTTTTCTGCCTATGGCATGGTATCATTTAGGAATCTAATTTATATTTCTGCTGTCGGCTTTATTTAAATTGCTTAGCTACTTGCATGCGTGGTTTGTGGTTTGTTTTGTATGTTTCATATAGTCTTTTGTTTGACGACTGGATCTTGCAGTTAGTTGAGATGAGCCATACTCGGGTTCCCAGAGGGGTCGAATTTAGGTTGTAACACTAGGAATCCTAAAATCACATTCAACAATCAGATTTAGCACCAAACTCTCTCACCAAACCCATAATTTGAATGATAGTTGCTTACCATTCAATAATGAAGTTGAAAGCTGATAATACTTATTTTTTTATGTTAAAACATAAAGAAATACACATTTAATGCATTTTGTAACGTACGTTTCCTACTTAACAAAATATATCAATGTATTTTTATTTTCAACGAGTGTATTTTAATTTTTCACCAAAATATATTATTTGAAAATGAAAGCACACTGTTATATTTTTATTTTCAATCGACAAAAAATTGATTTTTAGTTAAAAAGTAAAAAATTATTTTCATCTATAGATTTTGATTTATGATTTTGGCTTTAAGGTTTAGTATTTAGATTTAGGATTTATGTTTTAAGTTTATGGAAAGTTGTTTTACTTATGGAAAATTATTTTTCACTTTTGAAGTAAAAATAACTTTTCATAGGTAAAAAATTATTTTCTATAATCCTAAATCCATGGTTGAAAAACTTTTTTTCAAGTGAAAATTCACCTTTCATAAGTGAATGATTGCTTTGAATAAATAAAAACCAATTAAAATTCGTCGATTTCTTTCATTTCAAATGATGTATTTTGACTTTCAACTGATGGAAAATTTAAATACATTGATTAAATATCAAAATATACTGATGTATTTTATTAAGTGAAGACATGCATCGTAGAGTATGTTCTAACACTTGTTTCGTTACTTGCGTCCTTTTTAAACCATCCAGTTGCTCGAGCACTCTGGTTTCATGTGACCATTAGAATGGAGGTGTCATCGACGATTGTTGAATAATTTTTATTGCTCTAGCCTTAATAAAGAAATAAAAGTATTCACTGCATGCTTATAATATTCTCTTTGGTTGATGAGTGCAAATTATGGTTTCAAATAAAAAGCGTTGAGAACCTTGTGGACTCCTGAAAGCTTTTGTTCTATTGAAAATTATTCAATGGATCTTACATGCAGGATAGTTTTTTTTTTGTGTTGTAAAAAGGATTAAATGATTTTGCTGTCTAAGACATTATTTATTTGCAGGAATTATATCGTTTATATTATATTTGGGTCTTTCAATTCTGAGTTATAACAATTTCGAGATAGAGCACTCTATCTCAGGATTATTGTATTTAAGGGGGAAGGGTGGGAATAACTTATTTTAAGATTATGTGAGATAACACCCACATCTATCCCTTTAAACATTCCATGATTTGGCTTATATTTTCTCAGACACAAAAACTTCACAATCCCATATTTTTCTCACAAATCCACCACTTACAAAATTAATTCCTCATAATAAACAGTACCTAAGAATCTATTCGGTGGAAAAGTTTGGGGAGTTTTTTTCCATCGTGAGATTTTTGTCAAGGTTTTTCCAATCAGTTTAACATAAATTTTCACACATTTACTTCTAATTAATTTAATTAAATCACAATAATTTTCACTTTCACTTTTACTATTAAATAAATATCCATTACATTCTCCACTTCTACTTTTAATATTGAATAAATATCTACCAATATTCTATACTCTCACTTATACTATTAGATAAATATCTACTAATATCACATCATTACATCAATCATTTTATTTCCACTTAACTCTTTATTTATTCCACCACCCACACAAATAATCATCTTTATTTATTTCATTTTAACGTATCCTTATAATATTTTATCTCACCTCTAAATGGATCCAAAAACATTCTCATCTCACTGGAGCAAATGTTATATCAACTACCCTTGATAAAATAGTTAGTTGGTTGGAGGAAATTCATGAATCTCGATGATTTTTTATTATAATTTTTTTTATTGATTCCATTATAATTATTGATAAATATTTGTATGATTTTAAACTATAAATTATCTATAGTAGATGGAGGACTTAACTAGGGATCATAAAACTTTGATGTGTAAGTTTGCTAATACGATTTATAGGTATGTCCCATGAAGGTAGGTGGAGTTTGCCCACTTTCTCACCCAAAACCTATAATTCTACAGAAACAAAAGAATATACATGTGATGACTAGTTTATCGACTAATTTTTTGATTATCAACTTTTCTTCTCTTCCTCCTTCCCACTCCCTCTCACACCTTAAATGTAGTAGTGGGCATTTGACCAGATTTAATAGGTTGAGATCGTTTTGAGTTCAAGTTAAAACAATTATCACTCCTGATTCAATTATATTTTATTTAACGAGATAACTTGAGTCATTGTTCTAGATCAATTGATTTGGGTGAAATCTTTCGAAATATTTTTTTATATTAGATGGTTGAAAATAAATCAAATAATAACTAATGTCACTTACAAGAAAAGAATATATTTTAAAATTAAAATTGAAGGAAAATAATTAATGATATAACTAATAAATATTCTTGAAATATTGAGTCAAATTGAATAGGTAGGTCTGCTTCATAAGTTACCTCCAATAAAATTTAAGATTATTTACGTGTATTGAGCTAAAAATATTGAACTCACGAAGTGATCTAATATCTATATTAATTGCATAATTTGAGTTTTGATCAGTTAAAGAAAAAACTAATTTGAGTTTCGATTCGATCCGTAATATAAAACAAATGATTCACTTTCAATGATTGAGATGAGTTACGAGGTGAATCCGAATAACTCCCCCGCACCACCACCACCAGCACCCTCCGGCGCCGGGGTGCTGAAGTCCGTGATCCAACTTTCCCGAGCGCGCACCGTTCAACCATTCTTTCCCAGGCTGCCACGTCCTAGTCCAGACTCCATCCTCCGCAATTATCCCACCTCCACCCTTGGTCCTTCACTACCTCCGCACATCCAGAAGGACCAGAACCCCATGACAACCCCAGCCGTCCGTCGCTTCTTCTCCTCCACCTCTGTCCTCTCCCCACCACCCCACACCCTCCATCCACCCCTTAACGCCACACCTCCCTTCCTCCCCATCCCCCACCGCTCCCTCCCCGACCCCACTGGCCAAGACCTCGACTTCATGACCGTCGCCCACAGCCACCTCATCAACCGCGACTGGCCCCGCCTCGACGACATGTCCCGCTCCCTCACCCCCTTCCGCCTCCACCATCTCCTCCTCAGAACCAAGGCCGACCCGGTCCTCTCTCTCGAGCTCTTCCATTGGGCCGACCGCGCCAATCCCCCCTCCTTCGACCTCCGCGCCCAGTCCCTCCTCCTCCACGTCCTCGCACGAGGCAAGCGCTCCGCCCTCTTAGAACCCCTCCTCCGCGACACCCTCCTCCCCAACGCCCTCAGAGCCCGCGAGGACCCCTTCGACCTCCTCCTCCACACCTACCGCCTCTGCGAATCCTCCCCCCGCGTCTTCGACTGCCTCTTCCGCGTCCACGCCCGCTCTAGGAAGCTCCGCGCCGCCACCGAGACCTTCCGCCGCATGCGCGAGCTCGGGTTCCTCCCCACCGTTAGGTCCTGCAACGTCCTCCTCAGCTCCCTGGCGACGCTCGGGCGCGCCGACGTCGCCCTCTCCTTCTACGGGGAGATGCGGAGGTCCCGGATCTCCCCCAATGTCTACACGCTGAACATGGTCATCGGTTTCCTCTGCAACTCGCGGAGGTTGGAGAAGGCGATGCGCGTCTTCGAGGAGATGGAGGAAGGCACGGGGATCACCCCCGTTGTCTCGACGTACAATACGGTCATCGCGGGGAACTGTAGGAACGGTCTGTTGCCAAGCGCCGTTAAGTTGAAGAACGAGATGAGGGAGAAGGGACTGCATCCCAACGTGATCACCTACAATGCTCTCATCAACGCTTTTTGTAAGGAGGGGAAGGTTCATGATGCTAACAAGCTGTTCCGCGAAATGAGAGCGGCCAAGTTGGAGCCCAATACGATCACCTATGCGGCTCTGATAAATGGCTACTGCTTGATAGGAAATAATGAGATGGCTGCACGGGTACACGAGGAGATGCTGAAGAGCGGCGTCAAGGCGGGTGTTCTAACGTATAATGCCCTCATCAGAGGCCTCTGCAACGAGGGGAAGACGAAGAAGGCTATGAAACTGGTGAAGGAGCTTGATAAGTTGAATGTATCCCCCAATTTTTGGACCTTCTTCGCGCTCATGAGCGGGCAGTGCAAGAGGGGGAATTCCGAGAGGGCGTTCCAGATCTATGAGGTCATGAAGAAGTGCGGTTGTCTCCCGAACGATGAGACATATAGGTTGTTGATTTCCACGTTTTGTAAGAACAAGGATTTCGAAGGGGCATTAGAAGTATTGAAGGAAATGTTGGATGCTTGGATGGTTCCTGAACGTGGTTTGTTGGTTGAGCTATTTGAGTGCCTACTTAGGTGTGGAAAATCGCAGTTGGCTGAAGATTTGGTCTCGCAATACAGTGGGAAAAAGTTTCTCCACGAACTCCTTGCTGAAGGTCAGAATTTAGCACACCAACCATTGAAAGGACTGCAGTAAAATTGGAAAATTAATGTGACGTTTGGAGACGATCAGAATTTTACTGTAGTCCATGATGATTTATCATCTTGAAGGCATTTTGGGTGGCAGCAAGACATGTTTATGTTGGGCCTTGTCAGTGCACACATTTGCTAATTTTGCTCCCTGCTGGATTCTTACTGCGAAAATGAGAATATCATCCATGTTTCTGCATTTTGAAGCTGATAATATTCCACATGTAGTCGTTTTCTTCTTTCATGAGTATGCATCTCTGAATGGCTCAATGCTGCCAATCCGGCTTTCTGAGTGGGTCTGCAACAAGTAAGTGGATGCCTCAGGTCATGTGAATTCATACGTGATCCTTTGTTTGTAAGTAATCTTTACTCTATTATGTAATTGCTATAACAGCTTTTCGATTCATCTATATGCGATGCTTTTTATTTGTCCTTGTCCAATTTTGCCTTTTATCGTATTTTCTTCTTTTTTCCTTCTATATCATGTTGCATGTGTATCTTTGTGCCTGCATTTGTGCATTTGCAGTAAAGATTTTGTGAGAAACATTGAAGAATCATGTGAATTAGTAATATAATGAAATGAATGGAAAATTTGTCTTGGTCATTTTGGAGAATTAAAAAATTAAATTGGAAATCTTTATTATTTCATCCTTATATCATTGTTTATCAGCAAAGGAACCTGTTTATATGAGTGTGATAGACATATATGCAGAGGTTGATTTTTTTGGAAGTTCCCTATTAGAATGATAAACATTTCATCTTTGGTTGGATTTCTTAGTCCTCCTATTTTCATAATTAATCATGATATGTAATGATGTTTTTACCAATTACAAACATATTGATGAGGAGGGTCTCCTTGATCAAAGCAATCCGGCCTTTGCAAGGGTAATCATGAGGGAAATTCATCAAGGATGTTCCCCATGTTGTGTAAAACTCTTTTTAGGGCACTAAGATGTATGGAGTACCTGTTGAGCTGAGGATTGAGCTCTCTAAGATCTCTGATGTTGTTCGGTTCCTAGTTGGCTTTAGATTTATGAGTGAATAGTTCACCCCTAATCTCCAGGTGGAGGCAAACAATATACGATACATGAAGGCTTGGTGCGCCATGTTCCAGAACTGGTTGGGGAGTTAACATTAAACATGCCCACATGTACATTGTGCTGGACTTAATTGTAAACCAATTGCATGCTGCCATTGTTAAAGAGGATCATTATCTTTGGTGGTGAATAGGGTTCCTATTTGCAACTACTGTGAGACCTACCTGCAACCAGACCCTTAGGGCCCGTTTGTTTTCGGGAACGAGTTTTTGAGGAATTGCACATGGAATAAAGATTTTGAGGAATAAGTAGTGGAATATGTCTCTTTTGATGTTTGATTGTCATGTTGAAGTTGTGGAGGAATAAGTGACAATTATTATATGTTTGGAGGGATTGGATTGTTTGGTTGGAAGAATGAGAAGGGGGAATATATGGGAATGCGATGGATTGTTTGGGGAATATTGCACTTATAATACTTAAAATTGACCAAACTACCCTTGAGATGGATGGTGTATCTTGGAAAATTGTGAGTGATTTGTAGGTAGGAAATAAGTGGATGGGAATGCAATGCATGTTAAGTTAGAATAAATTGGTTAAAAGGGTTAATATGACTAAGTAGAGTATTTGGTGATTTTTTGTCAACCATCACCTAAGTTAAGTAGGTAGTTTGAGTTCTGGTGTTAACTTTTGTTGAAATGGGATGTTTCATATTGTTATAATTATTAAATTTTTAAACCCCTACTAAGTGAACTTAATGTTATAAACGATTTAATGGATGGTGTACTAATATTGTAAGATAAGTAATGGTGTGTGTTAGTAAGATGCGGTAATAATAATATTGTTAATTATGTTAGGTGATTGTTGATTATTTGCCTTGAAGTGTAATATTAAAAAGGATGATTTAACCTGTTAAGTCAATTAAATTATAAAGCCTGCTATGATATTTGAATAGTAAGGTTAGATTATATGAAGTTAGAAGTACATGGATCTGTTAATGCTTATAAATGTATAAATATCCATTAGAAGCTGATCAATTTACATAGATGACGGTGAAATATACTCAAATTGGAATGTTATCACATTGATAAAAGCAATTACAAAAGTCGTGTTTGACATGTACATAGTATGGATGCATCAACTTAAAGAAGACTTGTTCCATATGTATATAGTATGGATACACAAAATTACATGAATGGAATATGATTACATCAAGTACAACATCCTTAATGACATGACACGGAAGAGCTTATATCTTGAAGCATGCAACAATCATATTTGGTGTGTCTTCCACCGAATGTACGTAGATAACATCCTTTGACTGTCATATCCAAACCTATACATACAATGTAAAGGTTATAGTGAACAATATGAAGGAAATTCGAGTGAAATTATAAAATGAGACAAGTCATTGCATGTACTTGGAAAAAATGATTGTAGGTGGAGTTGACACTTCGAACTCCCATTGCATATGCACATGGAATCTGAGTTGATTTAATAAGAGGCTCAGGTAATGGACATTATTATTGTCATGGAGTTGGAGTCAAGGACTAGCCATGCATATACAGGGCCACCAATTTAGATAATGGTGGGAAATATTGGATAAGTTTTCTATATACAGTAGCAACCAAGAAAATATCCTGTAGGAAAAAGTAAAGTTATGCAAGGTAGAAGAATACACCAATTCAAAGACGTGTAGGCCACAAGAAGTCCATAACAATAACAAATTCAAACAACAAGAGTGGAAACCAAAACAAGAAGTGCTGGAACGAAAACAAGAAATGTTGGAATTAAGGAATAATATCAATTGAATAAAAAGTGAAATAAAGAAGTGCTAGAACCAAAACAACAGATGAAAGAATAATGAAAGAATCATGTCACAAGGTAGAAAGAAAACCTCCATAAAGAGGAAATCGTATTTTGAAATTGTATAACATAAAATAAATGGTACAAAGTCCAGAATCATGTATTACGCAATGAAAGGAAATATAGAGAGAAACACAAAAATAAAGTGTAAGAAAATAATAAAGTTATTTAGCTTAAAATCACATAATGGGTTAGGGTTGGCAAGTATAGCCATCTGTGCCAATCCCTTTTTCTAGCAAATGAGGGATTATGGTTACCAATACTTACCCATCCATGCCAAACTATTACGTTAAAAAAAAGGTGTGTAGATGCTTCCCTTAAGGCAACGTTGGTCGGATACCTATATATCGTTTGCTTATCACAGGACTCCCATCATTATGAAATTCCTTGTTTATTATTTTGTCCAATTATCATCGTTGCCAAGTATTGAAACTACAAATAAGGTGCAAATGACGATAATTAAAAAACACAATAGATTATGTACTTCTAAAATGTTAAACGAAATAAAAACGAGCTACGAACAAGACTGATACGTTACATGAAATAAGATAACTGGCATAGACCACTGCATTGGACAAACTTAACATGCATGTCCACATCAAAATTAGCACCGATGCATAAAATAGTTAACGACCAACAAGTCCAGGCCTAAGGTAAATAGATCCCATTTTAACGTCTCGGTAGAATTGGCCTCACCAAGTTTGGACCACGGAAATGTAAATAAGGTACGAATATTAATGGAAGTCTACTAAACGTGCATCCGTCTCATATTTGTTGTTAAGGTTTCATCTTGCACAGCTGAATTCACTTCAAATTTCTCCTCTAGCTCATGGATCCTATTTTTCAAGATATCAACTTCCGCTTCCGATGCATGAAGCTCCTCTTCCAAACCATGGTATTCTATGATAATAGTGTTTAGTGTTGATTCCATTTGAGAGAGGTTATTTTGGAGTTTTAAAATGTACTTGGCAGAAGATTTTTGTAGTTGTTTGTACTCATTTTCCAACTTCTCGTAAAGGAATACTAGGAAGTGAAACTCAGCCTTCAACGAGAAGAATGTATAAAAATGAGCCATGGCCAAGTTCCTACATCCACAACCTTATATTTAAATTAAGAGGAAAATGTTCATCAATATGGGATGTTAATTGTTTAAAATAAGATGGGTACGTGTCGGAGTGTTTACTTACAGCATCTCCTTGGGGGCATACATAGAATAGGCGATCACGAACATACTCATTTTCTTGATCATTTGTGTCAAACACCAAAACACAGTTGTGGCATAGACATTGTATACCATTATGCCAACAATGGGAAATTTCTTCAGGAGGTCTCTCTATACTTGTAAAATACTTAAAATGCGATGCAACTGTACTTTGGAAAGCTAGGAATAACAGATAATGAAATGCAACGACATTTTAGTAATGCCACAGTTCAAGGTGTGTAAGTGGAGATTACTTAAACTACGACTACATGTCTAACTATGATAGAGTCTTGCCTCAATGACAAACATTCAAAATAAGATTGTTGCATGGACGGTGTATACGTATAACTCAATGATGTAGACGGTATGCATCCCAAAGCTGCCGTGCAATCTGGTCACGGATGAACTCTCCGCCCTTAACCTCATCTGCATCAACTCCATGACCCACCTCCATGTCACTAAAATCTTCGGATTCATGAAGACCATAAGCAAAGAACAAATCGTCGGCTGCAAATCGACGGATGAAGTTTTGTATAATGCATGTAGCCATAATAATACGTTTCTGCGTTCTGAATGAGTAGAATGACCTCTTGTCCAGAAGAGTAAATTGCTTCTTAAGAATACCAAATGCCCTTTCCACCACTTGTCTCAATTGTGCATGGCGATGGTTGTATAATTGCTTCTCGTTCTGGTAGGCACGACCTCTGTATTCCTGAAGGTGGTAGGCGACACCTCGAAGCCGTGCAAGGAACCACTTTATGTTTGCGTAACCCATATCACCTAAGTATCTTCGACCATACGGGACTCTGAAATCACCAAAATTTAGGGCCCACTGTAGAACTCGCATATCCGCTGCGGAACCTTCAAATCCAGTTGCAACGAAAAGAAATTCCATATTGAAATTGATCGCTGCAAGGACATTCTGTCTTGTGTACCCTTTCTTGTTTCTAAACCTTGCTTGGTCGGAAGCTTTCACTGTGGCGCGTACATGACACCTATCAATTGCACCAATGACTTCCTACATGCATTTAACTCAAATTCACTATTGAGGGTTATGAAACAAAATAATACCACATTTGGTACACATCTTCTTAGTCATGATGTTACCTTGAAATAAGGATAGAAGTTAGGATTGATTGCAATTTTCTCAGGAACTGGCGTGTTAGCTCGTGGTTGTGGGATGGAATCCTTTTTAAGGGCAACAATAGCCTCCAAGCCCTTATTAAAGTATCGACTTATGGTCTCCCCAGAGTGTTGGAAGCATTCCATGACATGGCGATTGGATCCTCCATGTCCCAAAATCGATAGGACAATGGCAACTTGCTCCCTCACAGTGGTGTTTCTTGTATTTCTCATCAATCCTCAAGTCGACATAGTCTTCGCTAAAGCATGAAAGCATTCCTTTGATAGTCAGAACTCATCATAACATCTAGATGGGTGACCAGCCAATACATCATGAACCCATAAATGATTTGTCATAGGGTTCGTGTTTCTTGGCCTCCTTGAAATGTGTTCGTGGCATTCAGCATATTGCACTGATAGCAGTAGAATCATTTCTACTATTGCCATTTCATCCTCCTCGGAGCTGCTCGAGTTTTGATAAATCCTCTGGTGTTCCATCCCTGGACTGTAGTGAAATCAATGTTGAACATTGATAAATACAAACAATATAACATGATACTATGGTCTACGTTACATGGAAGATATTCGAACTGGACTGCAACGTCAATGCATTTTCATTTCCATCAACTTACATAAGTCTGCTTCCATGAACATACCTCACTTACCCATATAGAGAAGACAAGAGTACATTCAGACAATGCCTACATAGATAGAACTACATTCGGTTACAAAAGCAAAGACTAACAATCGCCCAGCTTCCAAATACAACTTTCAAGGTACTCATGGCTCGAAGATATCAAGCACTTGGAGGTATTTTGGGAAGGGTTTCCCGTGTATTGAACGACGATATATTGGTTCCAGTATATCCCAATATTCAAGAGAAGGTGGAACAACCAGGTTTTCAGTATCATTCTAGATCCAACCTTCCATCTTGAGGAGTCGATTGATTAAGAGGGACGTATGCTTGATTCTTTTCCACCTATTCCAAAATACCAGCGTGCGTAGTTTAACGCTAGTTAGATTGTTGAAACGTGCAGCCACTTCACTCCATTCATTCCTTGTCAGGTTGCCTTAAGTTCACTCGCCATTAAGTTGTTCCCACTTGATCAGGCACAATAAAATGGTATCATCTACTTCACACCATGCGAATCGGGGTGGCCTCATCCTAATTGTCAAGTAAGATAGCTACTTTATGAATAAAAACCATTGCATCATATACTCCCCCACAATGAAGAAAATGTCAACTGAAGTTAACTTGAACTAAAAAAGTTCGAAACTAAAACTCATGATCCAAATAGTACAACAATAACCACTAAGTAGACATGGAACATAAAATATAGAATTCATTAACTGGGAAAAAAGATGATCGAGTATGCAGGAAACCTTACAAACTATCTTTAACCATTGTTTAAAAGGCATAAATGCATTAAAGGCCATAGTCATTTCCTAAATGCTTACGTAGCCATGTAGTAAGGGTGCCATTGTCCTTGAGAATATGTTGAAATACCACCCGCTGTACTTCCATAGTGAACAAATCCACCAATGTGACAAGGTCATTTGACTATCATTGGCAACTTCTCTCTCACTAAACGTAAGCACTTTTTAATCTCATTAGAAATGTCTAGCCTCTTCGGTTTGAAAATATGGTAGTCCACTATTTTCTTTAGAAGTGCATTTGTCTCTGCTACTTGTTCGGAAGTCGCAGCTGTAGATGAGCTTCCTCTCTGACGCTTCCCACCACTGTTACTATTTCCTATGGAGGATCTCTTCTTGGAAGTTGGAAAAGGTTCCTGTATAGGAGGGGAGTTTCACAAGGGGGAGGGTCGGGGCTAATTTCTTCGTTGGGTATGAAGCTGGAGTAAGATGGGCCTGCATTGGAAAAAGATGTGAAACTCATGGTTTGGAAATTGGGTGTTGAAGATTGAAACGAAAAGTACTTAGGGCCAATTCCAAATGATTGGGAGCTAAGATTGAATGCTTCATCGGTGAAGTTAAGGTTGGGAAGCTATGTCTATGATGTGACATCTTGATAAGAAGGCAGGGAGGTAAACAAGGAAGGCCTTGAAGTGTTCTACGCGGTAGTTTGAGACTGACTACAAGATTGATCTTTTTCTTCCTCTTCAACTTGAAATGACATTGCATACTCTCCTGTGGCTTTGTCCTGGCCAACTATAATGTTCACATCATTGTAATGAGGGAATGGACGATACCTCAATTTCCGTAAATCCTTCGGAAGCTATGAAGAAGCAAAATGAAGGAAATTAGTTTTACAACCCTAAACGGTAAGCTGAAAAGGGTATCTATTGAGAAACTAAAAAGTATACGAATATAAGCAACTACCTCAGCCCAAACATTGGGGCTTGGTGTAACAGGGACGTTGTTCATGGGATCTAATCCCTACTCACTTTTGTTGAGTAGTGTATGGTATTGTCGAAACTCCATCTTCAACGTCTTCCATCGATGAAGAATCTTGTGGTGATCATAATCTAGATGGGACACAGCATTAAACTTGTTGTCGATTTCTTTCCAGGCATGTTTTGTGAAAGATCCATCCTTCCAGTCCCCATTGTGATAATGATCCAACAAGATTCGTATTAAGATTTCGTCTTGCTCGTGGTCCCAATTTTTAGCTCATTTCTTCGATGAGCTTGGTTGTCCTTGACCACCATTCATTCTACAACGAATGAAATACAGGACATGATGGGGTCAACTCATAATTTCATTGAATCAATTAAGTAATCCTTGGCGATCCTTGGAAGTTATTTTGTGTTTGAAAAGGGTTCAGACACAAAATGATACAATAGACCTACACTAAAATGCATTGGCTATTTTGTGAGCTGAGGATATAAATAGCTATAAGTGTTTTAAATTACAATACTTGTATAAAAGGAACTAAAGTTTGAGGGCTTGTAACTTCATTAATGAACTTCCAAATAGGTAAATATACTAAAAGGTAATTAAAAGTCCATTGATGGTATATTTCTTTGATAAAGGTAAATGGTCATTGGTGAGCTGTTAAATATGTGCTGAAGCCCTCCAAAAAGAAAGACCATATTCTATGATTATGTCACTAAGATTAATATTTACCCCTCTGAAATTTTGCATACCTCATTTGACACCTACTTGAATCCAAATGGCAAAGGTTATCTACCGCTCCCATATTTTGCGTACTCATTGATATCTTCTTACCGTAGCCTTCTTACCAAATGAAAATAATACTATGCAAGCATTAAAAGCATAACGGACATACCTCACAAAAATCAGAAGCAAACACACATCAAAAGCATAACTTACATAAATCAAAAGGAGCTTATAGAAAACAACAAACTCTCTTCGAGAAAGTAGATCTGTGTATGGTCAAATATCACAAATGCAAATATATATTCCACCATTTCCCAAATGCATGATACTCATCCATACATAAAACACATCTATATATCACATGTTTTGAAATGTATAAGTAAAGATTACACATGTTGTGAATATTAAAAAACAAAACCTTACAACATGCAAATGATAGAAAAATCCATGTAAATACTCTTGTGTAAAGGATTATTGTTCGAAGATAAATAAGAGATGAAAATAGCAAATATCTTTTATTGCACCTTCACCCTGAAAAAAGGTATATCAATTATCAACTGGTAGAATGTCCCATGTCTATGAGGAAATGCATAACTCCACTATCTACACACTACCAAGTAGACTGCGAAACAAGGACCCTCCACCTCCTACAGAAACAGTTTCTATTAGGAAAAATGGAACTCCACTATCTCAACCATATCCACACTTCTGCTAACAAACTAAACCAGAGATTAACTAGAGCATCTCACTTAGACCAACCTAGCTAACTCCTCTCCTCAAACGACAACCTATGTCCGCCAAGATATCCAAGCTTCTCCAACAGATATGAAGCATCAACTATATGAAGCACCAACTGCATGAAGCACACTCCATTCATCAAGGAAAACAAAATACAGGTTCAAACAAGGATGGTGGGGTTCGACTGCAAGAGAGAAAACCAAAGAGGTGCAGATAAAAAAAGCTATTTGAGCAATTATATTCAAAACATCAAACTCTCTGAGCACTGAGATTAAGATGGTGTAGAAAGGGGGTAATGGCAAACAACAAGTCGAGTAGGCAACCGTGTTAGTAATAGCTATAGGTAACAGAATGCTAAATGGAAAAAAGGAAATGGGTCCACCGGGTTGCTTTAGTAATTGGTGGGAGTAACTCGCCATAGGGAGAGTGTCTTGTTAAGAACATGGGTCAACTCCTCGTGCACTACCCTCACCTGATCGAGCAGGACCACCTCTTCGATCGATTGCACTTCACCTGACAGCCATGTAAAAAATGTGCTTACATTTCTAGGATAACAAGAGCTCATACAGGTTGGGAAACCAAAAGCTTACTATGAGCAACTCACCTTCTTCCTCCTCCATGAACAAATCCAAGACCACCCACAAAATAGCATCCACCGATCTTGACCCTAATTTATGGAACTTCCTACTCCTTACCCTCATCTGCATAGCAGCCCATTCATAATGACTGATGCGGTCACAAGCAGATGAAGAGGGGCTGTGTGGGATCATCTACGTCATCGGGATCTCATGTGCAGAGAAACCAGCCATTCCAAGGGAGATATACCAAACATGGAAATCAAGGGTATATCCCACATAAAAGAAAAATCAAATGTGCAGGTCATGGGAAAGGAAATCGCATCAAATGCTCATGCTGAAAGCCCTTTTGAAAATATTCATGTGCAGAGAATGATTGAAATAAAATTGCATCAGCCAAAGTTATTGAGCAAACCCTAGCAATGAAGAACAAGGAAGAGGAAAAGTTGTTCCAGAAACCACATCGTGGTTTGCAACGATCATCTGATACCGATTTGGAGCAACCAAAATTGAACAAGTTGAAATCAATATGCAATCTTTGCGTACAGATATCCCCTCAGAGCTTCTCTCACCAACCAAAGTAAATGTAGTGAGATATAACTCAGTCAAGTTCAAACGTAGCATGCGTGCTCGGAAAGGAAGACAGATAGAACATGGCGTGACTAGTTACTAGACCAGATCATGAATGCCCTTGCAGTGGAGTAAAATCTCACCCACCTCACAACGAAAAAGATCAAAGATGAGTAAAGACACCTTGCAGGGTGAGATCCTCTTCCAACACAAGCATCGCGTAACCGATGTGAAAAATCCGTAACCTAAACAGCGATCAAAAGAGGCGAATACAATACACTCATGTATTGAAATGGGGGAGGAGGCGGCGGTGATCCGTAGCCAAAAAATGCCTCCTTGAGCATGACAAGAACATCGCCATAATTGATCGCGATGATCGTGAGCGCGAGGAAGGGGAACAGAACGCTTGCATCAACTGAAAGTGGTAGGAGGAGGCGTCGCGTAGAAGGTGCTCTTCCGGAGTTAGGGCTAGCAGAATGGAAATGAGGCATAACCCCCATTCCACCCCCGAGGAGGAATATTGTTATGCCGAAATACCAACCCAAAATATGGCCCATCTTTATGACAGCCTTTCAAGGCCCAAACGAGGCTTTTAACCCCTACTTCCTCAAAACAAATGGGCCCTTAGCTAAGAATCTATATCTGCTCTTTGTACATTTTCCAAAGAAATGCAACCTAGCTACATTATCTTTGTTGGGAATAAAAGTGCCACATGGCAGTGCCACATGCACTCCAGTGGGCACCCAAAGGGGTGCTAGCCCTATGGGATTTTTGGTATGTTGTGTGATCCAAGTTTGGTGGTCCTTAGTTTGGTAGATTTGGTTTTAGAAAGTTTGTTTTAGAGGATTTGGTCTTTCCTATTTTTAGAAGACTTGATTGGATTAGGATTTTTTTTCTTCTTGTTTTAGAGGATTGCGATGTGATCTCACTCTATAAAGTGAGTCTTTGTAATCCTTTCATCTTTGAGTTAAAGAAACAATTCTTCCAACAATACAACTCCCTCTCCTCTCTTTCTTCCTGTCAATTGGCGGCTGCACCCTCTCTCTTCCCTGTCGTGAGAACAGGGACTGCTTGCTGCACCTGTTGTTGCCCATTATCCTCACGTGGAAGAGCCTCCATGCTTCTGGATTGCACTAAACTCAACATGGCATTAAATCCTTCAATCTTCCCGGAAGATTCTCTGCATGCGTAGGAAAGAGGAGAAGAAAAGAAAAGGCCACGTTGTGCGTGATTTTTCCTAGAGGACCCTTTACTTAACCTTCTTTTGGTGACCTTATACATGCTCGGAGAAATTGAGCACCTTACGCTAGCTTACGGGGTGTGGGAGTAACAACACCGACTCAGATTGAGGGGGCATGTGGAACCCTCTAGTATGTCGGGGAACGTCAAGTTCAAGTGTGTGGCTCTCTCAGGCCTGAAAAAAAGTCATAGAGACTCCTCTCAACCTTTTAGAATGAAGTAATGGCAGATAAGGAGATTCATGCTACTTGAGAAAGTGCTTGAGACAAAAGATGCAGCCAGGAAAAAGTTGGAGAAGAAAGGTCATCAACTTATACGAAGACAAATCGATTGCTTCAATAGTCACAACTTTATAGGTTGCCAAAAAGGGCAACGACTACAAAGGTGGCAAGAGGATGTGCATCAAGAGAAGATGGTGAAGTGTTTGGCCGCATCATCAACGAGCCAAGTTCGGCAAATCATCATCTTCCTGGCCTCAACTTGAGAGGGAGTGTTTGGAGTAAAAGTGCCATGTGGCTGCCATGTTAGGCCACGTGACAGTCCAGTGGGCACCTAAAGGGGTGTCAACCCTATAGGATTTTTGGTATGTCTTCTGGTCCAATTTTGGTGGTGTAGATTTGGTTTTAGAAAGTTTGTTTTAGATGATTTGATCTTTCTTATTGTTAGAAGATTTGATTAGATTATGATTGCTTTTGTTTCTTGCCTTAGAGGATTGTGATATGTTCTCTCTCTATAAAAAAGTCTTTATAATCTTTTCATCTTCGAGTTAAAAAAAATAATTCTTCCAACAATACAATTCCCTCTCTTGTCTTTCTTCCTCTCAACTGGCGGCTACAACCTCTCTCTTCCCTATCATGAGAACAGGGACTTTTAGCAACACTTATTGCTGCCCATTATCCTCATGTGGAAGAGCCTCCATGCTTTCGGATTGTGCGAACTCAACAATCTTCAAGTGCTATCACTAGTCCCAAAAATGAACCTTGTATGCCAGTTGATTTGGTTGCTTGCATATTCTTTTTCTAAGTTTGCTTTGGACCCTCAAAGCCCGTCATTCCTTACTACAATGCATGGATAGTAGTGTGAATGGCATCTTTTATGTTGATGATAGAGCATCTTGTTTCAGGGTCCTTGGAGTGAGGAGTTGAATGGCAGTATAAATGGCTGGAGCTTGCTGGTTTTCTCAAAAAAAGAAAATATGCTTTTGAATTTTGGTAAGCCAAGGCTCTTTTAATATTGTTGTGCTCACTTAGTTTTTCATCCTCCTTGCGGATGATTCATTGTTGTGCCATTACCTTTTTTGTATTTTGTTACGATCAAGCTTTCTCCTTTGCTTTCACTATAATTTTTTGTTTTGTGGCCTGAAATTCTAAATTTTACCATGTCTCAATGTAAACTGTTTTATTTTCTTACAGAACATAGAATGTAGATTTCTACTCCACGTTCCTTAATATGACCAGTTAGCAGCTGAACCAGCCATGTATCCATCTGCAATCAGACAAGGTCAGTGGCTCAGACACAGCTCCCCATAAGGGCCAGTTTGGTTGAAGTGAAAAAGGGAATTGCACATGGAATTAGGGAAAAATGAAATTTTTTGGGGGAGTAAGGCATCTTTTTTGTTTGGGTGGGAAGAATGAATTGAAATAGGTGTTCGGGTAAAAAACATATCATGTTAAGAAATTATAAGAGACAAAGAAAGGTGGAAGGGATAAAAAACCTAATAATAGATTTAGGTTTTGTTTTTGAAATGCTGAAATAATTGAGTCATATGAGAGGGCTGCTTACATGAGAAGCACTCTCTCTCGCTCTCTCTGCCATTTTTTTGATGGCATCTTCAAGTGGAGGAATGTGCTTACAAGTTTTTCTATTTTGTCTTTTTTTGAAGTCCCATGCACCTTTTGGAATTCTACCACCACTTTTCTAATGCACGAGTTTATTTGAATTATCTTTTAAACCTTTGCCCTTTCTGCATTTTGGTGGTATATGGAAATATTGAAGTAATATAGATGGGTGCTTTCGTTTGAATTTGACCTTATCCATAGTGTGTTGTTCTCATTAGGAATGTTGAAGATCGCGTTTGTTTTTGCAGCACAACCACGATCGTAGTGGCCATAAAACGACAACTTGGCCATGAGAAAATGCTGCGGCCACGACTTCAATGGTTATAGTGGTAGCGGAGGCTTGGCCACTGTTTTAAATGCTTAAACAAACATCTGTTTAAGCACCTGCAACTTGTAACCATGATGACCGTAACTCAAATGCAAAAACAAATTGAATGTTATCTTTCTCACCTTCCTCCAAAAAAAAGAAAAAAAAATCTTTCTTACCTATAGGTCATTTTTGGATATGAGTCTCCAAAATCTTGAAATTCTCACTATGGACTCATAAGAATTGGAAAGCCAAAATTTAAATCTCACATCCTTATGTGTACTGTAGGTGTGAAGAGGTTAATTGATATGGGATATCAAGGTTGTAAGTGTCGATATTGATACCATGTCGATAAATTTTCAAGTTTGGTTATCGAGGGCATGTCATGGAAATGCTTGTGTATTGATGTTGGGTTATCGATGTTATCATAGTGCTTGAAGTGTCGACATGTTGCTGATACGATGATTTTCTAGTGCCAAGCATATTGACAGGAATAATGTTTCGATATGTAGGTGTATCGTTGGCTTATCAGCTTGTTGATGATGTGTCGGTTGTGCCGACGATTGTGTCGATGGTGTCGATTGTTGGTTGATGCTGCTCTTGCCATACATGCTGGTGCTCTTGCAGCTGTTGGCATGGATTGATGGAGGTGTGACGATTTCGATGGGTTTAAGTCTTGGTGGTGGTGTGGTTGTGGCACTATAGTTTGCGGTTGAGGGAGGGAGGAGAGAGGTGGTGGATTTGTTGCTCACCTCACACACATAGAGGAAAGGAGAGAAGGTGAGATTTGTTGGTGGGAAAAAGCTGAAGAGGTGAGATAAGGAGATGGTGAGGAGATGAGGTGGATTACGTTACAAGTCTTATGACGGGGAACAAGATGAGGTGAGGAGAGGGAAAAAGTGAGGGTGTTGTTTGGAAGAAAATAGATGAGAAAGAGACTTCTTTATAAAAAAAACTTATAAAAAAGTAATCGCACGTTTTGCATCAACAGACATTTTAAAAAAAAGTCAAAATATTAATCAAACATTTTGTTTCTTTCACATATCGACATGTTTATAAAAAATTATAAAATATTAATTTAACATTTTGTTCCTTCACACAACGATGGATATTTTTATAAAAAAGTTAAATAAATTAATCGAACGTTTCATTGGTTTAACACATTGATGATCATCTTTATGAAAAAGCTATAAAATATTAATTGAATATTTTGTTGCTTTCACACAATGAACGGCATCTTTATAAAAAAGTTATAAAATATTAATCAAATGTTTCATTGCTTTAACTCATTGACGGATATGTTTAGAAAAAAACTATAAAATTTAATGAAATGTTTCGTTGATTTCATATATCGATGGACATGTTTATAAAAAATTATAAAATATTAATTGGATGTTTCATTGCTTTCACATGTCTATAGATATGTTTATAAAAAAAGCTATAAAGTATTAATCAAAAGTTTTGTTGTTTTCATACATCAACGGTCATCTTTATAAAAAAATTATAAAATGTTAATTGAACGTTTCGTTTTTTTCACATATCATCAGACATGTTTATAAAAAAAATATAAAATATTAATCAAAGGTTTTGTTGTTTCACACATTGATGAGCATATTTATAAAAACTCTATAAAATATTAATCAAATATTTCATTTGTGTGGATGTGTGAAAGAAATGGCCATCGTTGATGTGTGAAAGAAATGGAAAGTTTGATTAATATTTTATAAGTTTTTTTATTAACATGTCCGTCTGAGTGTGGAAGAATTGAAACCTTTGATTAATATTTTATGCTTTTTTTATAAACATGTTCTTTGATGTATGAAAGGAATGAAATGTTTGATTAATATTTTATAACTCTTTTATAAAGATGCCCGTCGGTGTGTGAAAGTAACGAAACGTTCGGTTAATATTTTATAACTTTTTTAGAACTATATCTGTGGTGTGTGAAAGTATCAAAATGTTCAGTTAAATAGTTTATGACTTTTTTAGAAACATGTTTGTTGGTGTGTAAAAGAACGAAACATTTGATTAATAATTTATAATTTTTTTGTAAACATGTCCGTAGGTGTGTGAAAGTAATGAAACTTTCGATTAATATTTATGACTTTTTTTATAACAATGTTCGTCAATGTGTAAAAGAAACGAAACATTCGATTAATATTGTTATAATTTTTTTTATAAATATGTTTGTTGGTGTGTTAAAGCAATGAAACACTTGATTAATATTTTATGGCATTTTTATAAACATATCCGTTGGTGCAAAAATTATGACTATTTTTTTATACGTTTTTTATAAAGAAGTGTCTTTCTTATCTATTTTCTTCCAAATAAGACCCTCACTTTTTCGCTGTCACCTCAACTTGTTCCTTGTCGTAAAACTTGTATTGTAACTCACCTTATCTTGTCACCATCTCTTTCCATATCTTTTCATTTTTCTCCCACTAACAGAGCCCACCTTCTCTCCTTTCTCGTGTGTGTGTTAGGTGAGCGAGGTGAGCAACAGATCTATCACCTCTCTCTTCCCTCCTTCTTGGTTGCGAGCTACAATGCCATTGCCACACCACTGAGACACAAACCCATTGCCACTATTACGCTACCGTCGGCCACTGCCAGTAACTGCAAAAGCAGCAGCATGGATGACAAGAGCAGCATCAACCAGCAGGCGTTGGTGCCATCAACATGATTGTCGGCGCGACCAACAGCACACCATCGACAATGCTGATAAGTCGACGGTACACCTAAATATTGAAACATTATTCATATCGACATGCTTAGTACCAGAAAATCACCATATTGGGTGACTGCAGGTGCAGTGTCCGGAAATTGTATTGGACATTGCCTTTCTGGTGATTGCAGGTGCAGAAATAAACTGCAGATAATGGTGGTTGAGTAAAAAGCAGAGAAGAGGCAATTGTTTGGCAAGGAGATCCCATCTGTAATCCATGCCTACACAAGATTGATTGGAAAGGAGTATATACCGGTCTGTGATCACTCTACTTGTCTATTCCAGTGACTTGCAGTGCCAGGCCTTAACGTCATGTGCATAATGTGCAGACCAACAGTGGCAGCTGTTGCTTATGGTTTAGATGGAGCTCGTGCTAATGATGGTAAGAGAGAGAATTTCCTCACATTTAATCTGGGCAGCTGTACATTTTATGTCTTGCTTCTTAGAATAGATGCCAGTGTCTTGAAAGTGACGTCCACTGTAGGATATAGTTGGCCTAAGAGTTCAAGAAAAATATAGGATGGAATGCCATCAATGCAAAAAACTCTAGGTGAGCTGAGTGTTTGTGAGAGTGAAGAGGATACCCTTTTTCACTACTGAGATGCTTATTGAGGTCTAGGCCTTGCACAGAATGTTGATTTTCAATGCAAATTTACTTGTGTCCAGTTTTGAAAAGCTAATCATTGCATCATTCAGACTTAATATTTACTATGAAGCAATTGATGTGAGAATGCACCAAAATGAGGTCGAAAATGTGGTTCATGGTTGGTTCATCAACTCATATTTTAAGTGCAGAAGATGTTGATGGACTTGTTTACAAGTAAAGGATCCCTCCAAGTCCATAATCCCCAATGAGGCAATGGCTTATGGTGGTACAGTTCAAGTCTTCAAGGTACTGAGTTGGTTGCTGCATTTGTCCCGTTGGGGTGGAGGCTATTGGTGGAACAGTGAATGCCACGATCCTGGGTGGACTTCTCATCTTTGAATTGTTCTGGCAATTGTTCTGTTGAGGACTGCCTTTTAATGGAAAGGCTGTTTTCAGATTGAAGGTGGAACAAGCCAAGTTGCTGTTTGCCCTTTGGTCCATTTGGCTCACGAAGAGTGGCATTGTGTTTTGGGGATTGACACCAAGTGTCGAGACCCTTTCTACCTGGTGTTGTCTTGGGGAAACATGGTTTCAAACTGATGTAGCTACTTTACCTTTGATTGCTTAATAAAATGTTTTTTCTTTTCTTTTTTTAATTTAGGGGTGGGGGTGTTAAGGCTGTTGCCTTTAGAACAGTCACCCCTTTTACTTTTTGAAATCCAAAGAAAACAGGCTCATTTTGTTACCGTATATAACAACCAAATTTCTGTAATACCAATGTCTTTCAGTAGTGAGAGAGAGCATTGATGGTTGATAATGGCCTTAGAAGCTTTATGGTTAGTGGACAGCAACATGCATACGTTATTGCTTTCCAACGGTCAATAGTTTTGAAGTAGATTCTAATGGATTTTAATCACAAGGATCTGTTGTAAGCTTCGGGATAACCAATCTTGGATTTATGAAATTATTGAGAGGAAGGTCAAGGAATTTGAGAAGCATCTGTTAGAGCATACAAAAGTAGACCTTATCTATATCAGAATTAGAGGCGTTTATTTACTGTTGGAGAAAATATTCTTTGTTGAGAATCAAAAAGATGCATCATAATTCAAATGAAATCCTAGCCCTCTTTTATAAAAAGAGAACTGGGCTAACTATATAAGCATCTCCTAAAGATAAAGGAAATATCAAATACCTCCTTACAATTCAATACTCCCCCCCAAGTTGAGGCATCTATGTCAATAAAGCCCAATTTGTTGCTCAAAAAATTATGGTGCTTTTTCTTTAGAGGTTTGGTGAGAATGTCATCAACTTGTAGTTCAGAAGATATAAAAGGGGTGCTGGTCTTGCCTTCCAAAACTACATCCCTTATAAAATGATAGTCAACGTCAATATGCTTTGTCCTCTTATGGAAGATAAGATTGGAGGCAATATATGCAGCCGACTTATTATCACAATAAAGTGGAACAGGGATATCAACTAGCACTCCCAGATCTCGTAGGAAACCAACCATCCACATGATCTCACACGCAGCCTGAGCCATGGACTTGTATTTTGCCTATGCACTAGAACGTGCAACTACACTTTGGTTCTTGCTTCTTTGTGAAACAAGACTTCCTTTTCGATAAATAGCAAAGCCTGATGTAGACCACCTGTCCTCTATTGATCCTGCATAGTCTGCATTAGAATAAGCCACAAGATCAAGAGAGCCACTCACACTGCAGTACAAACCTCGCCATGGGGTGCCCTTCAGGTATCTTAGGATGAGATATACATTATGCCAATGACTATATCTGGGACTTTGCATAAACTGGCTGGCACGACTGACTGCAAAACTGATATTTGGTCGAGTAATAGTTAGATATAACAAGCGACCAACTGTAATGCAGTACTTGATAATGTCCTCAAATAAAGGATTCGACTCATTAGAGCTATGACCCGCAAGTGCTTCTACTGGTATCCTAGAAGGTTTGGATCCAAGAAGCTTGGCCTCCTCAAGAATCTGTAAAGTATACTGTTTCTGTGACAAAGATAAGCCATCCTCTTGACGAACAACCTCTATCCCTAGGAAGTAGTGGAGGTCACCTAAGTCTTTGGTGACAAAGGTAGACTAAAGAAAGGCTTTTGTCTCTACCATTCCAGCAATATCATCATCAGTCAAAATCTTGTCATCAACATAGACCGCGAAAATAACCACTCTCCATGTCCCACCATGCTCGGTCCTCCTAACAAGTATAGAATAATTAGTAGTAGATATGTGGATTCTAATCTTCTTGACCTTAAGATTGAGCCTCTCAAACTAGGCTCGTGGCTCTACTTCAGCAAATAAGTAGCCTTCCGCAAGCGACAAACAAGTTCCCCCTCAGCATCATAACCTGGTCGCTGTCTTATATACACTTAGCTAAATCACCATATAGGAACACATTTTTTATATCCACTTGATGCAAAGGCTATCCCCGAACCACAACAACAAGCAAAATAATCTTGATGGAGGTAAAACGAGTAATAGGTGAAAAAGTCTCAAGGTAATCCACCTCATATGTCTGGGTGAATCCCTTGGCAACAAGTCTGGTCTTATATCTCTCTACTGTCTCATCTGATCTATATTTGATGGTGTATACCCATTTGTACCCAACAATTGTAGTACCCTCAGGACATGGAACAAGATCTCATGTTTTCCTGGTCTGTAGCACATGCACCTCTTCGTCCATAACTGCTTTTCATTTCGGATCATGGAGAGCCTGAACAAAATCTCCAAGAACAATTGCAATGGTAATGGTAGATGCAAACTGTTTATCTTCCTCCTAGAGATGAGAGACTGTAGTATAAGGAGAAATAGGATGGAGCGTGCTATCAGATCTCCTCTGAACAACGTCCTCCTCTCTGACTCACCCCTATCTGAGGGGGTGACAAGTGGGGCTGGCTTCTCACCTGTAAAATCATCTAACTGTGATCTCCTCTGATGCACCTGTGTGTCCTGTATAGCAGCCTCTATGGATGACCCTTCTAAGAATTAAGGAACCTTCTCAAAGAAGGTCACATCCACAGTGACAACATATCTACTGCGACCTGGATCATAACACCTGTAACCCTTCTTGGTCTTAGAATATCCAAGAAAAACACACTTCGTGGCACGAGGGGCAAACTTATCCTGTATACCATAGTTCTGAGCAAAGTAGACACACCTAAAACTCATAGGGGCAGTGGAAAAATCCTATCACATTCAAGATATATAACTTGATAGGGAATTTGACCATGAAGCATTGAAGAGGGTAATCTATTAATCATATAGGCTGTAGACAAAATGGTATATCCCAAAAACTGCCTAGGGGCCTTCATATGAGACATCAAGATCCAAGCAACATCAAGCAAATGGCGTAGCTTGCGTTTTGCAACCCCATTTTGCTGGGAAGTATGAGCGTATAATGTTTAATGAATAATCCCTTTGGAACGGAAAGCCACCTGTAAATTGTTGTGCATAAACCCTAAGTAGTATCATACTTTGTTTGCACCTTAGATAGAAAATGTTGAACAATGATAGGAATCTCACTCCAGGCTTTCATCAAAAACACCTAAGTCAATTTACTATTGTCATCAACCATAACAACAAAATACTTGTGCCTACCAGTAGTGACAACTCTAGAAGATCCCCAGACGTCACAATGCACCAGAGAAAAGGGAACCAAACTGACATTAGTATCTCTCCTGGGGTAGCTACTCTTGTGATGCTTCCCCAACTGACAGTCTTCACAGTCCAGAGTCAAAGAATCGAGTAACTTTGGATACATTTGACTCATCCTCTTCATAGAAGGATGACCAAGTCTATGATGCCATAGCAAGGGGTCAGGAGAAATAGACACCGCCCCAGCAAACAAAGTAGGCGTGTCTAAATAATATAGGCTACCTCTTTCTATTTCATTGCCAACAATCTCCCCTTTGACTCGATCTTGAAAATAATAATGCTTCTCATTAAAGATGACACAACATCCAAGATCTTTACAAATTTTACTTACTGACAAAAGATTTATGGGAAACTCAAGAGCATAATATACCTGTTCTATCTTCATTTTGGATGTTGCATCTATACACCCAATTGGAGTGGTCGCTCCATTAGCTACCCGCATATTGCGGATTCGTTGTGGAGTCACATGATTCTTCAAACGATCTCTGTCTCCAGTAAGATAAACGGAAGCATCAGAGTCGATCACTCATGCACTCCTAATCTTCCTTCTTCTCATCCTAACTTCATGGGTTGCACACACTAACTCAATAGAATCTGAAGTTGATCTTCTTAGATTAACTTTCTTCGACATGAGCGAGAGAAGACTCATCGCCATCAATCGTAGGCGTGAGAAGAGACTCATCATGCAAAGAAGACCACGAACGAGGTAGAGAAGATGGCCACTAGCAGCAGCAACCCTTGCTGCCGACAACCACATCTCCCAGCCGGTGCTGCCATAGGCGGCTAACTGCCCGGCGGTGGCATTGCTAGTGCCGACAGTTTGTCGGGTGGTGCCATCACTACCGCTGCTGCTTCCTCATTGAGCGCAGCCGCTGCCGATGATGGTGACAGCGATACCGAACTCGTCCTCCATTAGATTACCACCATGTTGGTGATTTAAAACATGTTGTGGTGGAATTTTTTCGGTGGGATATCGGAGCACCGGCCTAAGTCTACTGCTCTGATACCATGCTGAGAATAAAATAGATGCATCATCATTTAAATGAAATCCTAGCCCTCATTTATAAAAAGAGAACTAAACTAATTATATAAGTACCCCCTAAAGATAAATAAAATATCAAATGCTCCCTTACAACTCAACTATCTTATTTCAATTAGGATCCCTAACTCCCTTTATATAAAGAGTAAGGTTAGAAAAATTACATAAGAAATTCATCTGGAAACTGATAAATAGGAATATGAAAAGTTGGACTCTCAAATTTAATTAAATAGACTAAATCTAAATAAAATGGGACTTTTTACCGACTATTCCTAATAATCTAACATCTACAATGTTAGGTTTAGAATGATGGCTGTAGACAAGAAAAAGATGGGCCACATGAGATGAGACGGTGCAGGATTGTTGTGAATAAGCAAGTAGAAACTTTCAGAGTACAAGGATATGAAGAAAAACTGCATATGGTAGGGTGAACTTGTGCACGAGGAATTTCAAGTAGAGCACCATGTTTATCATCTCTTTCTTTCTGGTCAGCTCATCCTGGGGAGTCCCATATGGTTTGGGTCCTAAAAGAAAAAGGTTGTCTTTGACCGATGCTTGTCCTTTAACTTGAACCATGTCCAGGTAGGACCCACAATAGATCTGAATGAAGATGAAGAATCAATATTGCTGACTCCACTTACTATAGAAAAGGCTTTGATTTTGGTTCTGTTTGTCCTCTTTATTTTACGCTCAAGGTAGAAAAGGGCATGCGCTTAGTTGGCAGTTTTTATGATATGCCCAATCATGTTCAGTTTCTGTTGTTGAGGTGACAAGTTGCATATGCTTGGTTGGTTTTTGTTAATTTTTTCCCTCCTAGTCAATCTGAAAGTGCAACTCTTAACTGGAAACAAAACCTAACGTTGAACCAGAGGCTCATACAACAAAGTGAGCTCCCCCAATTGCTTCTGGCACATTTGTTAAAAAAAAGTTATCTATTTTGCTTGGGACCAGCAATCTGCTATCTGCCGTAATTTAATGCTTTAACTCGAGACTGAATGTGATCACGGTTGCCTTCTCACCAGAGGGTGCCTGAGTCTCAATCGGAACTCGGAAGAGCTGGCATTTTGAGTATTGCCTTCCAGTCAGATTTGGGCATGATGGATCACCAGGATTGTTGGGCATAATCAAGACTTGCTGGGGGATGCTTTTAAGGCATGCTATGGGACCTTGTTGGATTGGGTGTGGTTAGCCTCCCCGTCCGGTTGGCAGCTCTTTCTTCCTTGGGGGTTTGAGCCTGATGGCCTTTAAGGTGCAACAATGCTTTTCACCTTATTTAGGCGCTTATGATGTTTTCCGTTTCTAGAGGAATGATTGGATGGGTCAAGGAAACCTCAATGTTCGGTTCCTGAGGTTCTTTGTGATAGCTGCAAATAGAGATGTGAAGGTGGCAGATTGCTGGGATGGCCCTTGGTGCCTGACTTTCTTGGGAAACCTTTCGGATCAGCGAATCCAGGATTTACAGTTGTTACTGCAGGAGTTGGAAGGTTTTTAGCTGAAAGGTGGTTTGAATGCTTTCTTATGGGATTGTGGTGATTTATCCATTTGACATGCGTATACAAGACTGAGGATGGCGGGGACTCGGATGGACATTGATTCCCTTAAGGATTGCAGACAAATATGGTCCGTAGAATGCCCTTGGAAAATAAAACTTTTTGTCCGACAACTTAGGAGAGGGTGATTGATGACAAGAGTGGAGAGCTAGATGGATGCTAGAAGTAGAGATGCATTGCTTGCTTTGCAATTTGGTTGATGAGGATATAAATCATCTATTTCTATATCCACTTAGGAGAGTTGATGAGGCATTTTAGCTTTGAGTAGGCATTACATGCCAACCAAGAAGAATTCTGGGAGTCTTTCAGGAGAGGAAGCCAAAGTACGAGATCAAAGAGGGCGAAAGCCAAGGTCTTGGCGGTAGTCTAGGGCATTTGGCTAGGAAGAAACACAACAATATTTAAGGGGCAACATCCTTACTATGAAAATTTTATTGCTAGCATTTTGTGTATGATTCATTTTTGGGAAGCACAGTTGTAATTTGGCCGCTTTTCTGGCCCCTTGATTAATGAATTTGGGTGGTTATCATTTGGATAACCACCCTTCCACCTTTCAAAGCAAAAAACAGATGTTAGAAAATGGTCTAGGTGTATCCCTTTTTTTTTCTCAAAAACAGAAGATATAGTTGAGGGTGGTCATTGAGGTCATATCAAAAGCAAGGTCCTCTTGGTCTCCAGCAATCACTGAAGTAGTTGTCTATAGGTGGCTTGCATCCTTAAGCAACGAGGTAGTGTGCATGAAGTGATGAATAGTGGCTTGTGGCATTTCAATGGAGATCTCACCCTTTCAAGAATGGGTAAACAAGGATAAGCATCCAATTGACCACAGATTTGGTACCTTTTGTGTGTGGATTCAACTCTTCGATTTGCCCATGTATTGGTGCTATGTAGCTCTTCTAAGGGTGGGTTTAGAGTTTGGAGAGGTGAAGGAGATTGATGTTGATGATAAAAGGGGATGGAAATTTGTTTGCATCAAAATTGAACTGGATGCTAAAAAAACTCCTGGTCAGAGAGCCTCTACTTTCATCCCATTGAGCTATGGTTGCCTTCCCTGATTTTGCAACTTTTGTGATAAATTGAGAGGTCAGGGACGGTGATGAAGTTCTTGTGGCAAAAGCTCAGATTTAGATGGTACCTGATCTAGTGGTAAAGAAACTACTTGAAGAAGAGATTGAATATAAATATGGTGACTTCCCTTTCAAAAAAAAAAATGGTGACTCCCTCAGAGCAAAATGTGATGCACAAAAAAGGAGAAGCAATGGTGAGGTAAGGTCCAGGATGCAATTGCCAGAGCTGGTGGAGCCTTGCCATTGCTTACTGCCAGAGAGGCTGGAGGAGTGTGTGGAGATGGTGAAGCCTCCAAGACCGAGTTACAGAGGGCATCAATGGCAAAAAGGATGCCGACCTCCTTTTGCGGGGGAGTCATTAGACGTTACTTCAAAAGGGAATCGTGGGGCAGCATCATCAGGGAGGCATAAGCATGTTGGCTTACCTTTCTCATCTAAACATGCTCCCCAATCCACCCACATTAATGAACCTGTTGAGAGTCTGCAGCACTCTGCTGATCTTCTTTCCAGAGTTGATGCTTCCTCAACCAATCAGTATGCTCCTCTATTTTCCCCTCTTGATCCTAACCAGACTACAACCCATCCCAGTGGCCCTCCAGAACACAAACCCATTCCTGCCAGCACAAAACTATCCTTCTGGCCAGAAAAAACTTCACATTACTTGGGTGTTATCGTATCTGAGGGGATACCTCATATCCTGAGTGTCTGTGAACCCATTCCAAATACACACTCCTATTTATCCAACTTGGCCCATCACCCCATCCATCCCTGCACTACTCGCTCCTCAATGCAAATCTATCCCTTCCCCATTATTAATCCTAATACCTCTGATATCCTAGTCCCTTCACGCCTAACCCCTCCCATATGTAAGTAAGCCTTCTGCGGTCAGAAATTGATTTCATTCTCAGGCTCAATGAGAAGGGCAAGGTTAGTCAAAAGAAGGGCTTCAAGAGAATAACTGGAGATGTTAAGAAGTCTGCCTTGATATTGGGCAATGCTAAAAGACATGGGGAAGGTGCTGTCACTCATATGGAGTTGGAATTGAAAAAGAATAAATTGGAACTGATGGATGATGGTGCTGGTACTCAAGCAGCTGAGACTTATCAGCTTCCAGGGCAGCAATGAACATACTCACTTGGAACTACAAGGATTTGGGGTCAGCCCTTGCAATTTGCCATCTGATGCAAGCCACTTTTCCAGACCTGATCATCTCTGAAACACATTTGAAGAAGATGAAGAGATCAAATTAGCCAGAACATTTAGAGGTTACGCTTTTCTCAGTGGATACAGAAAGATCGTAGTGTTAGTTTAATTTACTCTGAGGAATATTGCCTTTTAGTTGAAATTTAGAAAGGGACTATAGCTGGTTTTGTGTTGTACTTATGGTATGCTTAGGCGAAACTTACAGGAGAAAATTCTAGAGTTGGATGCCTTGTCTTTTGGAAGGTTATGTTGGGAACTTAGTCTGCATTGGGGCACTATTTTAGAATCTACTGATAAAGCAGGTGGGTTTGTGGTTCCCACAAGAGGATTGATTATCTCAAATCTTTTATTAGGAAATTGGGGTTGATGGAGAGGGGCTGCTGGTCAGGCTTACACTTGGGCAAACAGAAGGCACCCCAATTCTTTGATAACGAAGAGGTTGGACAGAGTTTAGCCTTGGGGAATCCAAGATCGCAATAACCTTCAGCTGATGTACTCCTATGTGCCCACGATTGGTAGTGACTATAGTTTGATCTTGTTACATATTGTTCACAAGGAAAAGCATAAATCCAGTGTTTGGGGATGGGGAGCTGAATGGAGTCTTAGAAGTGATTATCAAAAAGTTATAGAGAAGGGATGGAAGGAAGATGGAGCACGTGAGGACACGGCTATTTGGATATGGTGTGAGAAGGTCACTGTGGAGCTTTCCAAGTGGCATGCAAAGTCAGATGTTAACTGGAAGCAAAGGAAGAAGGATATTAAACCTGCCATTAGCTAGTGGGAATGGCAAAGGGAGAAAGAGCTTAGAAATCGATATAAAGAGGTTTTTATTCAAGAAGTTTAATTGGTGCCAATGTTTACGTTACAAATGGATTGAGAGTGGGGACAAAAATTTGAACTTTTATGACCTACACGCCATAAAGAAAAAGAGGAACAAGATTGAATGACCAACTGATGTAAACATGTTTATATCACATAAATCGTCTATTGTTGCATGTTCTTAGACATATAGTTGAATCATATATTATAAATAGTGCGTAACATGTATCATCATGCATTTAGATTAGGCTGTATAAATTTTATGTTAATTTTCTCTTTTTGTGGTTAGGAAATAAGGTAATATCTTATCAGGGCCTCAGATTGAGGATCCAACCGTGCGAATCTGATCAGGGCGATGATTGGAGTTCAACGACTCCAAGATCACCCTGATTGGACTTCTGTAGCATCAGATGCAGTCTAAGAAAGATCATAAGTCAGTGGCCAAGATGATGTAAATCTGTACATTAGATGACAAATTCGACAGTATAGATGGATTCGAATCGGTGTTCGCAGCTCAAAGGGGTGAAAATCGGTCTAATCTGACATTTGTGGCACCATTTACAACACAAAGAAGATAAACGGCTAGGATGTTGCCACGTGGCACCATCTTAACCATCTAGACCTGCCTGCACCCCTCTGCTCGACTTCTCTGAAGGGCACACCTCTGTGCAATCTTGGCCGTCGAATCTTCCATCCACGGCCATGATCACACAAAGGCCGCGTGCGCTAATTCTTAAACGAGACGAAGACCCTCCTTCAGCGCAGCGGTCATGCGTCTTTCTCAACTTCGTAAGGCGCGGATTCGAGCCCCGCGTGCCTCAAATCAAGGTGCAGGTGTTGGAGCGACTTGATTTGATCGTTGGATGAAGCGTAAGCGGCGTAGATGCGGGCAACGTGGCATGATGGATGGGAGAGGATTGCGCACGCGCCGATGACATGTGATCCAACGTGCCATCGCACGCATAGGCATGTGATGAAGGCACGAGCATGGTGCATTTAAGTCGTCTGATCTCACGATCGGACAACTGAGATCGCGAGATCGTGGCTTATGTGTTGAGTGCGAGGAGGCAGGGAGGCACATGCAAGTCACCTACGTTCAAGGCTTTAGTGACGAATAAATCCGTTACAAAGACCCTACATTGATGTTTTAAGGTTAAAAATGACTTATTTACCCTCAACCTCTACACTTATAAAAAGGATTACACCCGCCACATATCATTCATCCCTTCCTCTCTTCCCTCACCCCCTCAAAGGCTCTACAAGATTGTCCTAAACCCAGGATGCTTCATTAGAGTTAAAATTAGAACTTTTCCACCTTTTCACATCCTTCGTGGAGCATTCCGCGGTTGTCCTCTCACCGCCATTTGGGAAGCGGATCTCGCTGCGACATCGCCCTGCCCCATTCTCCTTCGTCCGTCGTCGTTCTCCTTCGTCCCACATCTCACCACATTCTTCCTAATGCTCTGTCAACGTGACTCGTCCTCTAAGCAGCCGTTGAGGAGGATAACTTCTCTCCACCTTCTCTTTACTACTTTCTAGCGTAGATTTACCTCTTTCTAGTTGTAATCTTTCCAGCTTTTTAGTGTAGTGATTAGTTGTAATAGACATGATATTATGGTTGTTCATTTTCTCTCTGTTTTTTTGTTTGTATCATTCTTCTCTCTTTTCTATTAATTATTCTTTAAGTAGATAGCTAGGGTAGATTTAATTCAACTAGGTAATCTGCTTTGTGACAACAAAACAAACATGATTTTTAATCAAGCGTCTGCCTCCCTGTGTTCGACTTGGAATTTCTTTTGAGTTTCGATAAAATTATTTGTTGACGGTTTTTCTCGCAAATCGCTCTATAATGACGGGTTTTCAAAACTCAAATCCTTTTGCGTAGATTTTCTGTTACAACATTTTGGCGCCGTTGCTGGGAGGGCGACGCTCTTTGATTTTTTACGTTTTCCAGCCTTATCTTTTACCTCACTTCTCTCCTTTCTTATTATGATTGTAGGTACTCTCTCTCGAGATGGGCAAAAGTGGTAAATTGGAATAAAGTGTTGTTGAAGGGTCTGTAAGTTTAATCCTACCTCCCCACCCAATAGATTTCATTCCATCACTTAATAACACAAACTTTAATTAACCTAGGAGCTTTCATAAACTCTAAGGTTAGTTTTGATTGTTTGTTTGACACTTCCACCCGTCTCATCCTTCGCATATAAGAAAAATTAAAAAAAAATCTCACAGAGGTACATTTCTTCTTATTTTTCATACTCAATCGGTAACCCGATATTTGGACTGGTACACTCATCAACACATAATTGAGTAGAAATCAGATTAGGTAATCACTTGTGTATCTAATTAAGTGGTACATCAGGTCAATTGTTTGAATTGTTTGGGTCGCACCACTTTAATTAAAAATAACTTATCAAGTAGCTGCCAAATAGGTTTAACTTTTAGGACTAAACCAGGCACTCCACATTCTTTTAAGCTTTAAAGGAAAACATCTTCACCCGTGTTTTCAAAACTTGGTGTGCCAATTGAACTTGATTGAATACACTTAAAGTTGAATCCTAATAGCTACTAAGTAAGATTTAAACCATAAAATTCACATCATCAAAAAATAATCTTGCTTAAAAATCACTGGTTGTGCATGCACATACATATCAATCAATCATTAAGGGCATAACCTAGATAAAGGGTCAATCACATTCCAAAGTACATGCAAACCTAACCCTAATTAAAACATAGTAGACGTTGGCCTTAATGATTGAACTCGCTCTTCGGAGCCTAGATTGAGATTATTTTCGATTAGTCTATTTCTATCGTTCAATCTGATGTCTAGATAGGGGAGCAGAATCAAACGATCGCGATTGGGGGGTATATTAGGAACTAGAGGTGCAAGCCAAAGGAAGAACCTTCTCCTCAGCCCCTCTCTCTAACTAGTTGGATTGACCGGAAAGATGAAATCGTTTCTTCATCTTAAGATGGGTTCTGGGAGTCTGTAGGTCTTTAGGTTGGCCTACTTAAGGACATGTTTGATTGTTTGTATTGCATGTCACCTTTCTTCCTCCCGTTCTATCATGGATCCTTCCACATCCTATCCGTACTTCCACTCTTACCCTTTTTCCATTAATTTCCAAAATGATTATTATTTCAACCAGATTTATTCTCATCCATATTCTAGTTGGGATAATCCTGATTGGGAATATAATTTCGGACCTCCGTGTTCAGGGTCTAACCTTGGACACCATGATCTTGATTCTTATCCTTCTCCAAGTTACATCGATTATAGATCATCGCCCTCATTTGGACAATCTAATATGATTTACAATCAAGAAGGATATGCTGATCCTTACCCTTCCCCAGATTACAATGCATATAGGTCATCACCTCCTTATGGACAACCTGAAATGACCTATTATCAGGGAGGGTATCAAGAACCTCAATTCGTTGACTCCCTCCATTGAACCTAAACTCGCCCAACCTTGAATCAAACCATTTGGTTTAGGTTAATCAGGTCCAAAATAAGGTGTTGGTTAACTTAAGGAATACCATACAAGCTTTAGAAGCTCAGCCAACACCTTGCCCTGAAGAATTGGAGCTTTTGATTGAAATGATTGACGATTGTAACAAGTATTTGTTGGATTAGTTCCAAGATGTTAAGGATAAGGACCTATGTGAGTTTTTACTTGGGAAGTTATCGAAATTGAGGATGAGATTTGTGATTGCTCTTGTCTAATCTTGGGAGGATTCCCAGGATGAACTCCTGATAGGAGAGTCGATGTCAGAATTTGCTCAGACACCTGTAGGGTGGACACGTTTTACGAGACTAGGGTTGATCAAGTTGTTCTATAGCAATCAAATAAGGATGGACTGATTTCTTCACTTGAAATCCCTGAGTCGGGGTACGAGGAAACGTATGTCCCCATGGAACAAAAAGTGATTGATGATTTTGAGACATACATTAATGCAGATTTAGAATTCTTTGATTTTGAAAGTGAAGAACCATTATGTGAAGTCTCACATGAGTTTACAGAACACGATTTCAGTGAGACGACTGAGTCTGAGGAATTCGATGAATCATTTGATGGTCCTAAAATTGAGGAACTTGATTCTGTTGGGGCTCGCATGGTGGATTTAGATCATGTTATTAAGGATTCAATTCAAAATCCCATTCCTCAATCACACCCCATTGAGCATATTGATGATTTTGAGTTTGAGATCACTAGACCTAAGTCAATTTTGATTTAGCCATCAATCTTGGACTTGGAAATTTTAAATGGGATGATTATCATGTAAGAGGTCTCGGAATTTGAAGTCCTGATTGCGGAGGATAGAAATTGGGAAATGATGATATAGGAAGCTAATTTCGGAAGAAGTAGAAGATCGAGTCTAAGGGTTCTTATTTGTCTGAAGCCACCAACCTTCTATTAGGACCCTTATGACATCCTTGATTTAGAGGATGTCCAATCCAAGCGCACATTCATTGATTATCCTTTTGAGCTTGATTTCTTTGTAACTCGACTTTTTGGTCTTGGGTTACATCATCACAAATCGCAGGCCCGACCCCTCTTGTATGATGATCTTAGGTTTTGGATAATTTTCATTCAGAACATTAGATATATTCAACCATGGGGTTTGGGTCTGCACCACAATCTGGTCCACATCTGTGGACATCTTCTCCTGGCAGGTCCAAAGACAGATTTTCTTATTATGATTCTAACATGCACTTGTTAATTTTTTATTTATTCTTTGTATGGTGTGCCTAGTTGAAGACACTGAATTTAGCACGTATACAGTTTCTTTTCATCTCGGGGCTGACTTGTTATTCACGCAATTCAGGTGCTTTCTACTCTACTCTATTTCATGTCTTTTTAATATAATGAGGACATTGCATTAGATAGGCATGGGGGTGGATATTCATCTTTGAATTATTTTGTTAGCTCCATAGATTCTTTTTGTTTCTTTTTATTTATTAAAAAAAAGTTGAATTAGGAAGAGAATTTGGGTTTTAGAAAATTTTCAATCTTAGAGAATAAAACTGTATGACCTGAACACTTAGATCCTTTAGGTCTTCGAACTTAATCAGCTCGGGTGTCCACTAATATGTGAATTTGTTTATCGAGTCCTCCCCATTTGAAAATTTGTTTTAAATTGGTTAAATAAGTTGGGGTGATAAGTACACAACTTATCAACCCGTCCTCTGATTTGAGGGATTTTAAGTCTAAGCATCTACATACTTTTCGCATTGACTTGTTCGACAGTTTTTATGGAAATTGGGTAGCTAATGAACCTTCTAGGGTGGTATGGCTGGCAAGTTATCGTGAGTAGCAGTCCATTGGTCGGTTGTCCATAACCCAGCCACACGACCATTCTTTTCCTGCTGCCTTTAGGTAAATCTTAGATCAGGGAAGTCACATGCTTAAAGAAAGAAAAGAAAAAGAAAAATATCCAAAAGGAAAAGTAAAAGAAATAGAAAAGGAGAAAAGAAAAGAAAAAAAGAAAAAAATCACACTTCACCGCACGAGTATAGTTGACAAGTTATCATGTGTAACAACCCATTGTTAGGTTGTTCAGATTCCAGCTTAAGAAATGCACGTATAATTCCTACACTTAGGAAGAAGCGGAGAAGTGGAATAAGTCGGAGAGATATACACTGGGTTTCGCCCTTGTATTGATCTCATAAAAATAAAAGTATGGAGAAAATTACCGATCGGATAGATACACCTCAGGCAGAATTCCTTTTAAGGTCACTTAGGGGTATAGAAACTCAAAGTTCGTCCTAATCGCCGATAAATGAGTATCACATTTCACACATAAAGATGCTTAAAACTTAGGGTTCTCTTCGAGTCTTAGGTGGGTTGAGTGGCTGTGGAAAGCTGCTCCGAAATCCTAAACTCAAAAATAAAAAAAAAGAAAAGAAGAAAAAGATCATTCTTTGAATAAGGTGAGGGCTTGAGACGGTCTGTATTTTGGCAATCACCCGGGTGTCGTGTCTCTATAGTTGAGGTCTTAGTTGAAATCTCTAAGTGTTGAAAAAGAACTTTTGCCCAAGAAATCTGGTTCTAATTCTTTTGTAAATAGCATGTAGCTTTGCTAGGGATTAACAAAAGATAGGCATGGGGGTGTGATGTAAATATATTTATATCACATAAATCGTCTATTTTTGCGTGTTCTTAGGCATATAGATGCATCATATATTATAAATATTATATAACATGCATCATCATGCATTTAGATTAGGTTATATAAATTTTAGGTTAATTTTCTCTTTTGTGGTCAGGAAATATGACAATATCTTATCGGGGTCTCGAATTGAAGATCCAATCGTACAGATTTGATCAGGATGACGATTGGAGTTCAACGACTCCAAGATCGTCCCGATCAGACTTCCGTAGCATCAGATGCAGTCCAAGAAAGATTATAGGTCAATGGCAAAGATGGTGTAAATTCGTACATCAGATGGCAAATTTGACCACACGGATGGGTTCGGATTGACAATCGCAGCCCAACGGCGCGAAAATCGGTTAAATCTGACATCCGTGGCACCATCTACAACACAAAGAAGATGGACGGCCAAGAAACTAAGATATCCTCATGTCTTCAAGAAAATATTTTCTTTTGGGTAGAGAATATTTTTTACTCTTCTTCAAAAGAGAAGATTTTCTTGAAGAAAAGATGTCAAATATTATATATGGGGTCGCACATCAGCTGATTGCTTTAAGAAAAGGACACCATAGTCCACACAACGACTTCAGGTTGCTAAAAGAAGCAACGACTTCCCAGGTTGCGAAATGAATAGTGATTGATCCAGGAAATTCCTTCTTAAATATCTGGGTGAGGTGTAGAGACCACAATCTGGGGCTACTAGCACCTTACATGTGGTTTCTCTCACATTTGTCGATCTCGAGAAGATGACCATGGCGGCCGTTGCGACGGCTATTGAGGTTGCGCAGATGCAACGACTTCGGAGGTTGCAAGAGGTTATGCTGTGACTTCTTTCAAAACAAAGTGAAAAGCACAGAGCTCGAAGAAGAGTGGTGGGGCATCTAGCTTTACAAGTTTGAAGACCAAGTCATCGTCCTCCCAACCCCAACTTGAGAGGAAGTACTGGAAATAAAAGAGGTCATGTAGTAGTGTCACGTGACATTGCCCCATGGCAGTCGGTCAAGAGGCCCTTAGGGCTGGCGACTATGGTCCAAGGGATCTACTTTTGGTTTTGCTTAAGTCCCAAGTTTGTTTATTTGTTTTGTTTGGTTTTTAGGAAAGTTCCTTAGAGGATTTGATTTGTTTTGGAGATATGTTCTTCCTTATTTAGGAGATATGATTTGTTTCTTGTTTTAGAGGATATGTTCTCTTTTATATAAAAAAGAGCATTGCTATTGTAATTCTCTTTAAGTCAAGCAATAATATTTCCTGTTCTCAAACTCCTCTCCTTTTTCTCTCTCTCTCTCAACATCACCGTCGGCCACCATCACCACCGGCCTCACCACTGGTCAGCCATCATCAAGCAACCGATGGCTGTTGCTCCTCCTCTCCCTTTCCCAACGAGGGACAACCCCTGTTGGGCTGTTTTGCATATGTCAAGGGAGCCTCCATGTTTCACATGTGCCAATCTTGACTGATAGAATTCAACAATAGGTATGCCAATAACAACTTGGCCTTGAAAATAGGCATCAGAGATACTTTAGTGCAAAACAGAAAATGGACAAAAAGGTTCCATGCTTCACTTGATTGCCATTAGAGATCCTGTGAGAATCATTTTAGTTGTTTATTATTAACTAAAAAATAACTAATCGAACCATATTGGATATATAATTTAGATTCAGACAAAGTAGTGAAAAGGGGTGAAGTTTTTTTTTTTTTCCCTGCATACTGGGTGTGGTGGTGGTGGAGGTAATGGTGTTGAGGTGGGTGTTTGCTGCGCAGCTCAGTCGCACCAGTCAGGTTTCATATACCCATGACCTTACTGTCTATTAGCAACAGCAGCTTCTCTCCCAGTGAGCTTCTCTCCCAGCTTCTCTCCCAGTCTTTTCTCCAGTTGGCAGCATCTGTAGTCCTGAAATGGTCTAAAAGCGAAGCATGCATCCCCAAACTCCTTGCTGGAGCATAATCTTTTACGCATGCTATCACCAACATGAGGACTCGGGCATCACTTTTGCAGCCTTTTCCGATGCAATCTGATAAATCTTAGGATTAGGCTTCCTAACTCCCATGTCAAAGAACATCAAAATCCCACTCCAAATCCTAGTGTGCACCCAGGGAAGGAAGAATAATATCTTGGTCTCAGTACACTACATTGTGTGAAGCCCTGATCACAAGCCCACTAGAGGTTGCAAGTCTGGGAAGACTGGAGTATGGTGCAGAACAACCAGAGGATGCATATATCATCCTCCTAAATACATGCACAAACGTTTGATCATCATACTCAGAACATGTCTCAATGAAGGAATTCTTCACACTTCACCAATCAATGTTGGGCATTTTTTTCCTGCACGTCTAGAACATGGATTGTGCTTCATCACATGTCAGTGTATTCAATCTTGAAGCCCTCATTCATCTGTTTAAAGGTACTCCAACAGTAGCAGCCATATATTAATAATCCCCAAGTTCACCTTTGCAGCCAATTCAAGTGCCAGTATCAGTGATGGTGATCCATTGCCATCCTAGTTTTGATAACAACATTTCTAGCACTCGTCCGATGGCGTAACAACAGGAACTTACTTAAGAGAAGCATGGAAAGGGAGACCTGGAGGGTTTGGGGCCACATCTCAATTGCTGCTTCTTTTTCCAAACCATATTTTATTAGAGATCCTAGGTGTCTCTGAGGTCTACCTGGTGTCTGGTGATGGGAGTTTCTATCTACATGTACAGGTTTGTACATAGATGGCATCTCTAGTACAAGATATCGTGAACTTGAACTCTTATCACTGTAAAAATAGCATTTTGACCATCAACACTTTGGAAGGATGTGGCTCTCCAGGCCTTGTTCCTTTTACATCTTTCTTCATTAATTTCAGACCTGTTCCTATTAATGTTGGCAGCTAGAGGTGAAATTCAATGATGAAAGTTAGAGATCGTTCAGCAAGAGATAAAGAATTGTTTAAGCAATCACCATGGCCTTTGAGATAGCCCATGTACGCATAATGTGGTTCCTCTATGATCCTCGTTCAAATTCTGCATTGTACTATTGAAGCCTTCCCGTGAGAATAATTTGTCTGCAGAAATAAACTATGTAGAATATGTGTAATATATTATTATGTTTCTCCTTCTTGCGCAGGCTAAAGATAATAGTTGTGGAATAAGTCCGCAAGATAAACCACACCTGTTTCCAAAGATTTGCTCTTCAGAATGGCAGTATCTACAAGATACTCTGGTACTGGATTAGGACTGGCAACTGCAAGAGGTTTAAAAGTTTCATGCACAGACACATCTGGCCCAAAAGTGGGGGCATCGGGAAGATAGACATCACTAATTTCACGGTGCGTCTTGGAGGGAGCACTTTAAGTAGCCTATCGAAGAACATAAATCTACCAGCTGAATATACTTATAGAGATCAAGCGGATCGCAATAGATTTGTATCTGACTATTTGCATCGTTAAGTAGCTTAATTAAGAGCTGCCATTGATTTTACTGCAACTTATTCGACTTCAATCCGAAATTCCCAATGAATAAATCTATCTGTATTCAGCTGCTTTTCTTTGTTTTAAATGGCTTTTGGCAATCTCTAGAAAAGAGCTGATAGGTACGCATATGGATTTGAGTAAACACATTCCCAACGATTTTCTGACCTCAACACTGAAATTAGTTTTATGCAGATTTGAATCATCACATTCACATCCGTTGTTCCTCGAAAATCAAAGATCTATACCCAATGGTGATATATAGCATTGTAGGATCAATACTATAGAAATGGTGCCACCTAATGTTGGTGTTATAGCAAACTGTATTATGTAGTACTTCTGTTGTATGTAACTAGCAATAAACATACATGTTATTAATTTCATATCACTTATATCTTTTACCAATTAACAAGTGAACTTTTTTTTAAAATGACATCATGTTGAAGCTCAAACTCAAGCCCAATGGTTATCATAGACAATGTGTTGCAATTTTTTATTGTCATGCATTTATATATTCTTAAAGCACATTGGTATACTTGCATACCAAAGCTTGTACCAAATGATGTTGAGGGTAAGTTTTGGCAGTAGACTTGACTCATTAAACTATTGAACTAAACTTGCAAACCCTTATTGAGGCAAGTTCATGGAGTTAAAGTTTTGTTTGTCAATCCTTTTGGCAATAAACTTGAAATTGACCTGCAGTTTAAAAGTACATTACATTATCTCTATATGGACAATATCTCTCTTCCTTTGTCTTGGAACATCTTTCTTTCTCTTATTTGCCTAGGCGCCTGTTTCCTAAGAGGACTTTTATATAAATATTAAAGAAACTTTTGAGATTATGTAAATGCTACTACAAATTTTTGATTAACTCAAATGTCATTGCAACTTACAAGCTTATCCTTTTATGCATAAATGCAGTAAGATTAAGCTCCATGAATAAGGAGTTGAAAAGTAGCAGAAAATGTTCAAAAACAATCTTTTTATCCCCTATATCATATCATAATTTGGTGTGTTTGGGGTTGACTAATTTGGTCAATTAGTGTATGGTAGATGCAGGGAAAAGGGTGGCGATAACATGAATCATGTGATAATGGAAGGGTGCAATGAGAATAATTTAATAGAATTCCTAACGGGAGATGCATGTGGTGATAACATCGGGCGCGAAGAAACTTTGTTTTTTTTGTTTAGTTATATAGATAGATATACGTAATTAAAATTAAATATATATAGTATCCAGTACGGATGAGTATTATGTTAAATCCTTGTGAGGTACGTTTGACCTAATCTAAGTTTATGTAATAGATGGGTTAAAAAAGGTAGTCAAAGACTTGACTTAAAATAAAATTTTTTGGCTCAAGTTCGACTTAGCTCAAAAATTAATGGGCTCGAGTTGGGTTGATCCATTTATTCATGATTTAATTATTTTTTTAAGCTACACTTGTAAATGATATGTAAGTAGAGTTTCATATCAATAATTATTTTAAAAGTATAAAATATAATATGATTTTTTACAAATAAGAAAAATTAACTTGTAAAGGATAATTATTCTTTTTAATTATGTAAATGATGGTGTTATTAACTTGTAAATGGTGTCAAATTTAGATGCTCATGCTTTTTATATGATAAGAAGTTAATGGTTTATATATATTTCGAATGAGATTGTACGATTGCATTGCACGACTTACAGTTGTAGGGAACATAAGAGTTAAGGTTTCGTTGGTTAGAAAATAACAAGAGTAGACAATATTTAATATTTAATGTATGATGCATATATAATATATATTTTGATAGACAATATAAATAAATAAATATATGTTAATGTAATTGGGTCAACGGTTAGGCCTTAAGGTGATCTCATAAATGAGCCAAGTTGAGCTTGGGTTACCTTGATTCAAGGTTCAATCCGTTTAATAAATGGATCGTATTTATAATCCAAACTCGACTTAAGTTAATTTAGGGTTTAAGCTTGGATTGACCCAATCAACTTGAGCCTCAGATTGGATCGAGCAAACCTGACACAATGCTCATCCATATTATGAACTCAACATATATTTACAAATAGAGTTTTATAGTTGTATCTCAAAGCAAAAAAATTTCTAGCTTTGTATTGGCCAAGGCAATGAATTACAAAAGGTCCATTGATTTATGGCAAGGTATGGATATTAAATAAAGATCTCGTAGAAAAATCTATAAAGCTAGTCGGAGTCCGAACATGACTAAAATTTGATTGAACGAGAATTGCTGAGATCCAAATTATTGTCCAAATGTCAACACACTCTCAAGTTATTCACGAAGAGCATACAAAATACAAGTTGAACTTGCAAGTAATACGTGTAGTCAATATGTTATTTATCAAGGTGATGATTTTCTGTCTATATTCTTAAAAATAGTGCTATATTGTAAACTTAAAAAATTGAGGAGTGGATCGTAAAAGATTAATAACTACTTGGTAATTTTGGTTTAAGTATTTTAATTTTCTTTTAAGGAATATTATCTATACCCAACATGTTCTCAAAATTCTAATGAGATGTGTATGCCTCGCATAAATCATATTTACTTATATACCCATGATATTTATGGATACAAGGAGTGCGTTGACATATTTACTCTTAGGAACTATTTATTTGGTAGAAGTGGACTTCTATTTTTTGTTTGGGATGCCCAATTTCAAAATCTACAACCATTGGAATTGAGGCTCTAATTATGGGTTTTTGGAATCTCTTTTATGAAATTATTTAATTTCTTTTGTTAATTTTGGTTGATCCCTCTTTTGAATTAATTTTTTTTATTCTACCAACTTATTCCACCAAACAAACATCCTAAGAACTTTTTAATTTTTTTTGATAAGATAACAAATCCAATGAAACACTAAAATCCTTTAATTCTTCGATTCCTTCCACTTTTAATTTTCATTCTTCTTGATAATTTTTCTTATCAAATGAGGATGAAAGATTATATTAAAAGTAGAAGTCTTTTTATAAAATGGCCCTTAACTTTTTGTTCCTTTTTTACTCTCCCTTTCCCCACTAACTTCCCTTCTCCTCCACCTCTTCTTGGATGGTGGCAATGGAGCCTACTTGTTCTTGGCGACGTAATGTGGGTGATACTCATCGAGCTATGGATGTTAACAATGTGCAACGTCATGTCCCTTAGGTTTGTTTATAGTGGGGGTTAACCCTTGTTTACTAAAATGAATAATCTAACCCCTCTTTGCATTATTGATACGGGTTATCCCAACTCAGATTCAAGGGGGGGTTGGCTTAACTCTCATCTCAACTCCTGTTCTCTCTCTCCTCGAAGCGTTGCCTCTCATCTAATTTATTCCTTGAGTTGCCCTTTTCACCCTCTTCGCTCCTGCAATGGTGCGACGTTTCTTGACCTATAATATTTGAATGCTTGCCATTCATATCTAATTCTATATTTCTTTCTCTTATTAATTTAGGTTACTATTTATTTTTTTGTAAGTTGCATCAAACGCAATTTCAAATTTCAACTATTATTCAAAATGAGATCGTCTTTTAGGCCTTCATAGTAGCATTTGTTGGAAGAATGATAGAATCATTTCCAGGTGGTTCTTTCAAATTTTAACATTTTAAAAATTGAGTTGATGCATAAAATTGCTACTTGGTACTTTTATTTTATTTTCTTCCTACATTTTTCACTCTCTTTATATTTGTAACACAAATTTTTTTGCCTTTTCCTTGTCCCATGGAGGTGTTCTACTGTCATGATTTTTAGGTGGGGAAGAAGCTTATGTTTCAACTGAATAGCACTTAGATGAACATACTTACCAATGCTGTTGCCCATGTTATTCCAGTGATGCTTGATGAAGACTAAGGTGTATACATTTCAATCCCCTCCAATTCTCAACCCCAGATGTAGCATAAGATTTCAACTAGCTTATAAACTTTTAAAAAAGATGTGATTTTTATGTTGTTGTAACATGTAACAAAAGTTCAACTTTTAAATATTTTTACCGGCTTCTGTAGTGGCAAGTCGAGTCGATTCACAAGGAGGCAAGGTGTTGATTTGAAAACCTGATGTTTAATGCTTTGTTTCATTTTTATATTTTGGTTTTGTGATTTTTTTGTCTTTTTCAATAATAAGAAAATAAAATGCAAATCATTTTTTTTGTCACAAGAAATAATATCAACAACTTTCAACCAACAACGAAGTTAAAGAATACGAAGATAGCTTGACAATCGAACTCACAAGCACCAAGGTGGGTGGCTTGTAATTAACTACCAAGCAAATTCTCACAATTAAGAAAATCAAAGATGAAATCGAAATGTAACTTCTATTACCATAATATTCCAAGTTCAACAAAAAGATGCTCACAAAAGTAAAAGACTACCAAAAAAACATATGCAAGAAACTAAAAGAGAATAAAACTTACGAAAGGAGATGCTCAGATGATAGTGTAGATGATGATGGTCCTCCTCTCCTCCTAGGCGCAGAAGCGAGCTTCCTTTAAGAGGATGACATGCTCCTCCCTACTCCTCCTTGATGTGGATGAAGAACTCCAGGCCGATTTCCTCAAAGATGATGGCGTAGGATGATGATGGTGGAATGAAATGGCGTTGGATTGGCAATTGAAGGGTGATGGAGTTACTCCCTCTTAATGCCTCAAATTTGGACTTAGGTCCTTAGGCCCTCCCTTTCTCCCTTAGTGCTCAAGATATGGAATTGCCAAAGATGGTTTGGAAGGATGGAATGGATGGCTTTATATAGAGCTGGAGAGGAGTAAAAAGGGAAGGAGGGAGGGGTGTGCCAACAATTATGGTTATGGGCACATGTGTTAAGATTAATGATAAAGTCTTGGAATTGGGTTGGGTTGTTATTAATTGGTGGTGGGATCTAGGTGTGGTGAAATGTGCATCCATAACGAGGGTGGCATTGTTGGAATTGGGGAGAGGGACTTAAATGTTCGATGGAGGATGTGCAAAGGTGGCTCTAGGCGAAGTGGAGCTGGAGCTTAATAAATGAAGTGAAAGAGCTCATTTATTGTTGATGTAGGATAATTTTTTTACTTTGTTGAGCTAGAGCCTGGGGTTTGTAAAGCTTCTGAGTTTAAATCTTTGACTCAATCTCTTCAATTCTTCTTTTTTCTTCTCTCTTTTTCTCAGCTTTCAACCCTATGGTCACAAAATATCATTGGTCAGATCACAGAAATTATGCAAAATTGGATGGATGTCTATCTTAATGCAAAACATGCTAAATGTATGTTATATGATCATGCTTCTAACCTAATTGGCTCAGAAACTTAACAAAGTATATTCATGGGCAATAAAAAATGTGGTTGGATCACCACCCCATGCCTATTTTTTGATAATCCTTAGCAAAAACTTTCCTTAAACAAAATCTCTTTTTGGTTTGAGGAGAATTTTCACTAGATTTTGAGTTGCCTTCCTAAGTCAGAGGGTGCAGGACTTATTCTCTCAAAGATAGACTCTTTGATTCTTGGCCTAGATTTATAGTGTCCTGGTAGCTACTCAAAGTGGAGCAGCCTAACCATTTTGGATTACAACTAACCCAGATCTGGACTCCCAACAAGGTTTTCCTTGGCCTGCTCCTCATCCCCCAATTTGTCTAGTCTTAGGATTTTGAGTGCCAGTGTAAAGTGCAAAATGGTTTCACCAACTTGCGATTGAATTTTTGTGATGTCAACGGAGTGTTTGTATTTTCTTTTCCTTTATATTTCTTTATAGGCTTATCCTTGGATTGTTTCTCAATGTGTTCTGTATCGGGCTCCTTGTTCCCATCACCGATCCCTGAAGGGCCCCAAGTAATCAATGCTTTGGGATAGCACCACCCATGGCAGCTGTTATGACTCGGTTCCCGAATCCCTATAGGATCCGAGACTGGCTCGACTTGACTAATCCCAAGACCTAGTCGTCCAACTAGAAATAATCGAAAAGCAGGAAAATAAGCCACATTCACTATGCAATGTAACTAACAGTAAAAACATACAAGCAGTAAAGGAAGTAAAAGCTGCTAAGCAGTACATATCACCACCACAACAGGAAAGTAGAACAAAAGTACAGAACATGAACAATAAACAAAGTCTGAAACTTACTAATAGAAAAGAAGTACTACAACAGTAAGAACTACCTTACTGGGCTCGACTAGGCCCAGCACCCTCTACAGCCGGTGACTCGGGCTGTTCAACTCCTGGACCTATAAAGGGTTGAGTAAACGGAGTCAGTGAACGTTGAGTAGAGTGGTAACCAAACTATCTAAACCAGTAAGAGCTAATAGGTACATTTATCTTTTCTAATTATTTTATTTTACAAGTACTTCCTTTTCACCCGTTGGTTTATTTTCAGATTTCTTTCTCGATCTCGGATGTTCCTCGTGGGAACGATCTTAATTGCAGTGTTTTTCGAAGAGTAGAAGGCACACGTGGTGCTCTCCTGGCCGGGAGAGTCCCTCGTGGTAATCCTACACTCAGTCAACCACCTCGAAGTCACTGACAGACATAGCGGTGACTACGGCACGCGTGATATGTGCACGGGTATCTCCCCCGCACTGGCACGCAGTCAGTCGTTTCAGCACGGAACAGTATAGGGCCTAGTCATTTCAGAAACAGGGGTCTCACCCCTCAGAACCAAATAGGGGTCTCGCCCTCTAGAGTCCGCGCACCCTCTCTGACTACCCCAGTTTGCCCAGTGGGCCTAACAAGTCGGTGTAGGGTGGCTAGCTGAACCCTCGGGCCCCGTGGGGTGGCTAGCTCCCTCCCTACAGTAGTAGCTCTCCCCGGTACAGTGTACACGAGGGCCAATAGAAGTCGGTGTAGAGTGGCCAATCTTAACCCCGGATCCTAACCTAAAGGCGACTAGCTCCGCTCTACACTAAACAAGGGACAGTCGCTCTCCTTGGTACCACGTACTCAAGGGTCAGCACACTTCCCACTCACATTTCCAGATCTTTCCATTCATCCACAGGAGCTCTACTCTTAATCCCCGTTGGGTTCATGCTCATATTCACCATACTATTTCATACCAGGTTTCATCATTCACAATTCCATTCTCGTATTGCACATATGCAGGTCGTATTTCCACAAATTAGCATACGCAACAAGTGATATCACAGGTAACTGTTTAACTAGCACAGTCATTTCATATTCCAACAGGCAGCTCGTATTTATTAACAGGCAATTGTTTACAATTTTACTCATTCATTTATGACTGCAATCTCAAACATGCATACAAACAGTGTAACTGTTTCTCGTCCTAGGATTCATGCCACATCCTAGGTTTCTAGTTATCCAATTATCATGACTGCATTCATGTTTTATAAAAAGAACAAGGGAAACCACTCTAGCAGACAATCCGGGAGTACTGGAGGCTCGAACGGTAGACTCACGTGCCTCTGCAAGCCCTAGACACGTAACGGGTCGAAGTCCTATATCAAGGAACATACTACAATGGAATGTTCGGAACATTATATAAGGATTTCTAACATGTAGAGGAACTCACAAGGAAATCGCAGATATCTCATTTGCGTAAAACAGACCCCAAACGAACCCTAAACAGGTCAAAAATAGAACTGTAGAACCAAATCAGACGTCTGGAACCAAGTCCAGACGTCTTAAAAGTCACTAGAGTCTCATCTCAAGTCTTTGCGTTGACCTCAGATGTCCAGGACTCCTATTTGACCTTCTGGACTCAGCTCCAGACGTCCGACCTCTCCTCCAGTCGTTTCGGAGTGCTTCCGGTCGTTTGGTAAGCTGTCCAAATGTCCAAAATGTGTGGGAGGGCGTGCCACGTGCCTTCTCAAAGCTGCTCCTGCGCACGACAAAGCAACAAAACCCCTTTTAGCAAAACAATTTGGCTCTGTGGTGCGGCCTGCATGGCCGTAACAGCAAGTTGGACGTACCTGCGCAAAACCTTGCTTTCAGACGTCCGGTGTCGTTACCAAACGTCCAACTCGTCGTCTGGAAGGCACTCCGGACGTCTGATACTGGAAAAATCCCAGTATCAGAGCGAGCTCCCGCTCCTCTCGCCGCTCTTCGCCGCGGCTCTTCCCTCTCGGCTGCAGCTCCGACCGCTGCAGGAAGTCGGGGATAGTTCCCTTGACGCACTCCTCTCGCACGGGCCGCGGCGACCGTGCGCACTCCGGCGAGCCTCTCTGAGCTTGCGAGCTCAACCTCCTCCCTTTCTTCACGTTGCTCCTCCTCGCTCATCGTTGTCGCTCCCTCTCTCTCGCTCGTCTCTCTCATGGCAGTGGAAAGGAAGTAAGGTGGTGGTGATGGAGTAGTGAGGGGAGGAAGGGGCACTTATATAGGCGATGGGGTTAGGGTTCGGTGAGGGAGGAGAAAAGAAGAAGAGAGAGAAGGAAAGCTGTCTACGCGCAGTCAGCGCATATAACTGACCCTGCGTACAAAATTTTCAATTTCCAAATGTTTGGGAAGGGGTCCAGACGTCTGACTGCCAGTCCAGACATCTTAAAAGGCTCAAACAGAATGGGTCTTTATGGCAGCTTACAGAACCCATGGCAATTGTGGCTTTGGGATAGCGTCGCATATGGCATTCTGAAGCGAATCCGAGCCCTAGCAATTGATATTTCGAGATAATGTTGCCCATGGCACTTGAGCCGTGCGATGCACTTACATGGCCCTCAGGATATTTAGATATCCTAAGAAATGAGCACCAAGGTGGTGACTCATTATCTCACATCATAGAAGGGAAATTGCATTTCCACTCCTCAACGACGGGAACTCATCCAATCAAGTTGCATTTTTTAGCCTCTCCTAAGTCAAAACCTAAAGATGGAATAGTGAAATGGATGCTTTTGTGATTTTTTATTTTATTGAGCTTGCTGGTGTACCAAGTGTTTGAAAAATGTTTGACACTTTAATCCTTAGATTATCCAAATCAGAGGGATAAAGATCAGGTCAAATATTGACAACGTTGTTTGCCCATTTTTGGAGTCAGCCGGTCACCGTAAAGGCTTAGAAATCAACTCCAATTTAAATGATACCTAGACAATTAAGATTATTTCAGTTCTAATGAATCTAAGTCCAGAATTCTTAAGCCTTTCCATGAAAATGTTGATCCCTTAGCACCAAAAATTCATCATCCTTAACAACCCAAGCGCCATTACTTATTTCCCCCAATTTTTTGCTAAATATGAAGGTTTTTTTTTTGTGATTTTTCTAAGATGTATGAGTGCATGCATGGTGCACAAGTTTCCTATAGACAACAAAATGATGAATCAGATAGCTACTACCCCTACCCCATGCCTAAGATTTGCAATGTCCTTATTATATAAAGTAGGGAGAAATAACACTTGATTAAGAAAGTCAAGGTGCAGAAGGATCTCCAGACCTATGATGCAAATTGAGATGCAAAAATACGAGGAAAAATCCATCAAAATTGAGTTGGGTTGCCTCCCAATGAGCACTGCGTTTAACACCTTTAGCTAGGCGTAATGCAAACAATCAGATGAGTCATTTTTTAGTAAAGCAATATTAATCATTTGGCCCCCACAAGTATAAGGTGTGTAAAAGATGTAGAGCTTAGATAGGAGATGTCCCAATAAGTAAATCAACTGGTAATGTAACCCCACTCTACTAGGTCGGGTGTAGGATAGATAGATCATGAAAAGTTGCACCCGGTCGCTTTCATTGATAAAAAGATGAGGTGTAGAGCGAAGACTTAAGGTGTGTAACTCAAGTGCAAAAGATTTATGATTTATAAAGTGTTGTTCCCAATGGTAGTGAGGGTGTAAAGGTTGGGCCAACTTGGGTTCACAAGAATCAGATTTAATCAAATCATAAGGGTCCTTGTAAAGAGTTAGAGGTTTCGAAAGTGAAGGCATGAAATGACTCGATGCCTGTCTGGGGTGTTTAAGACATCTAGACTAACCGTCAGATGTCTATCCGGACGTCTGGATGAAGGGCCAGACGTTTAAAAGTGGGAAAATATCGTACGCTCTTTGCGCTTTGCATGCGGGCAGCGCGCAAAGCTTCTCTCTCTCCTCCACACCTCTTACCCCTAAACCCTAATCCCCTTCTATTTAAACACCCTCTTCCCCTCACCCACACCACTCTCCACCAGCCACCACCATCTCCAGCTGTCCTTTCTGTGCAGCCGCAGCGAGGGTTAGGAGGGAGAGCGAGAGAGAGAGAGAGGGTGAGCGAGGGAGAACGAGAGGGAGAGAGAGAGGAAGGAAGAACGTGAAGGGGGTTCGAGGTCGAAGGAGCTCGCGCGAGTGGCGGCGGGCACTCACGCGAGGAGGAGGGGCTCGGGGAGGCGATCTCCCGGCCCTCTGCAGCTGTTGAGGTTGCTGCGGCGTGCTGTGGACGACACTACGAGGAAGGCAGCATCGCGGAGGAGGTTCTGGTACTGGAAAATTTCTAGTATCAGACGTCTGAAGGGTCTACCAGACGTCTGTAGAGGCAATAGGACATCTGGAGCTAAAGCCAGATGTCTGAAAGCATATTATCGCGCGGAGGTACGTGTTTCCTGCACTACTTTTCGCCATGCAGATCGTAGCGCAGGAATGTCTGGCTAAAAATAGGTCTGCGATTTTTATACGCAGGTGCAGGGTGTTGGAAAGGCACGCAGTGTGTCTTTCCAGGCACTTTTGGATGCCTAACCACATTGCCAGACGTCGGACGGCATTTTCAAACAATCGGAGGCATAGTCCGACGTCAGGAACTTCCTTCAGACAGTCGCAGAGAGATCCGGACGTCTGAGGAACTTGCAGGAGACACAAGGTAAGATCTGACGTCTTTTAAGACATCTGGGATTAGTTGCAGATGTCTAATTTTGGACAGTAACTGTGTTTTTGGCTCGTTCAGGGCCCAAACAGAATTGGATTTCCGCAAAAGAAGTACCGTTGTTTTCCCCTCGAGTTTCTCTACGTGTTCATGTTGAGTATCTACTATTTTGAGTTTGTCTAATGTAAATTAGTAACTGGTACATGTTACCAGCCGATGGCGTGTTCGGGGCCCGTGGAGACGAGATCTGCGGTGCAGGCCCCCATTCCTCCCGTGATACCTGGTAGAATGGTTTAATCTAGTTGTTAATATTTAAATAAGAATGTGCTTGTTTGGAATAATTGGATCAAACTCTAGGATGTGGAATGAACCCTAGAGTAGAAATGTATGAGCCTGTTTTGAGCTATACTGTTTATTTGAGTGCATGTTTAAAATAAATTGCTAGAAATGGTATTAGTGTAATTATAAGATACTATTTTAGACATGAAAACACGAGCTGCCTGTATGTGATTAAAAAATGAGAATTGGATAGTGTGATCCGGATATTGATAACAAGATGAAAATGAGCATGAACCCTACGGGACCTTAGGAGTGAAACTTTTGTGTATGCAAGGAATTTGGTATGTAGACGGGAAGTGAGCTGGCCCTTGTGTACACGGTACCAAGGAGAGCAACTGTCTCTTTTAGTGTAGAGGGGGAGCCAGCCACCCCTTGGGTTGAGACCCGGGGTAGGACTAGTCATTCTACACCGACTCCTATTGGCCCTCGCGTACATGGTATCGAGGTGAGCTACTAGTGTAGGGAGGGAGCTAGCCGCCCTACGGGGCCCGGGGTTAGGATTAGCCAACCTACACCAACTTTTAGGCCCTGTGGGCAAACCGGGATAGTCAGACGAGGGTACGCGGACTGTGGAGGGACGGGACCCTTGTTTTGAGAGGGCAAGGCCCTATACTGTTCCGTGCTATACTTTATGCGTACCCTCTAGCGGAAACAACTGACCGCGTGTCAGTGCGGGGTAGCTACCCGTGTGCTTATCACGCGTGCTATAGTCACCGCTACGTCGTGACAGTGACCCTGGGGTGGTTGACTGGGTGTAGGACTACCGTGGGGGACTCTTCCGGTCAGGAGAGCACCATGTGTACCTTCTACTCCATGGAAAAGACTGCAATCAAGATCGTTCCCACGAGGAACAAGCAAGATCAAGAAATACTTGGATCCTTTGTGAAATAAATGAATCAGAAATACATAAATGAGATAAATAGAAATGAGAATAAAACCTGGTTACTCGTTGTACCTTACTTGTACATAATTAATGTAAACATTACTATACTCAGCGTTCGCTGACTCTATCTTTCTGTAACCCTGTTTAGGACTAGGAGTTGAGCAACCCTAATTTTCGGTTGCAGAGGGTGTTGGGCCCAGCCGAGCCTAGCCATAGTCGTTTCTTTCCAGCTCTTTCATTTTTCTGCTATTATAGTGAGTAATAGACATCTATTTTACTATTCTTGTTACTTTTTGTTTTCTTTCCGCTGTTGTTGTTGTGGTGGCATATACTATTTTGAGACAGTTTGCTCTACTTTCCTTTATCGTTTCGCTTTTTCTTCTGCATAGTTATAATGTATGTGTGGATGTGGTATTATTTCCTACTTTTGGTTATTTCTCGTTGGACAACTAGGTCTTGGGATTAGATAAGGCAAGTTGGTCTTAGGTCCTGTAGGAATTTGGGAACCGGGTCGTAACAAGGCACCCTTAGATCTTCCAAATTATCTCCCCACAAATCCTTTAATTCCACTATCTCTTTGTTTTCTTCTTTAAAGTCCAAGTCTTTCGGATCATTGAGATTAAAATCAAACTTGGTTTTGTCAAGATGTATAATCAGAATCCAAGATAAATGATTTAATTTCATGTTCCTCCAGATTAGATGTAAAGGTGAAACTAGTCATTGAAGGTTCATCTAGCTTTTGTGTTTCACCTACTTGAGGAAGGGAATTTCCCTTAAATGTAAATCATTATAATTCAGGTTCATCAAAGATATTGTTATTGAAAAGAAATGTCTCATAGTCAGATCCGTTCGTAATTTGCTCTAATTCCAAGTCCACCAATGAGACATTTTCTTGGATTAATCTGTCAACCTGATTTAATTGTTTGATCGACCCACAGCTTTCATTGGTTTCCTCAATAGCCTTAAATAGGTTGAGTTTCATTTTTTTCTCTCCAAATGCTATTTCCATATTCTCGTTACTGCAATCAATCATGGCCTTTGTAGTTGCTAGGAATGGTCTCCCCAAATAATTGGGGCCTATCTCAAATCCTCGAGAATTTCGAGATCCAAAATATTGAAATCCACAGGATAGTAGAAATCATTAATCTGAATAATAACATCCCTCAAAATTCCCCGTGAACTTTTTATGGATTGGTTGGTTAGTTGGATTTGAACTGAACTAGGTTCAAGGTCCCTGAGTCCAATCTTCTCATTGATCTATGTGGGCAATAGGTTGATGGAAGCCCTTAAATCAATTAAGGCCATATCAAACACCAAGTCATCAACTGTGCAAGAAATCATGGGGGTTCCTAGGTCCCTTCTTTTAGGAGGTAGGCCCTTTAGAAGTATAGAGCTAACTTGTTCTGAAAGAACCACCCTCTTGGAGGTCTTTCCTTAACGCTTGGGTGTAGACAAGTCTTTTAAGAACTTTGCATAAGCAGGAATGTGTTTGATCACATCAAGCAAGGGGATGCTTATCTGTACTTGACAAATAAATCTCTAAGTTCTTCAATGGTGGGTTTAGTCTTTTTTTGAGGTTTGTTAGAATTCAAAGCCTTTAGGAAGGGAATGAGAGTTTTTCCTTTGTCCATTGTTGGGGGTGTGGTCTCCTCATCAATGTCACCATCTTTCGATTTTGCAAGATTGATTAAGTCAGGTTGGGTTTTGTGATGACCCACTTCCGGCTCCCTATAGGACCCAAGAACGGCTCGCTTCGACGAACCCCAAGACCCAGTCGTCCAACGAGAAACAACCAAATACATATTCATTCCACAACCACACCAGTAATGTAACTAAGTAGAAAATATATAATTGATGATAAAGGAAAGAGAATATCAAACCACTAGATTTTTACAGCATACAGTGGAAAAGTACAGATACAAATGTAGCCATCACAAAGGAGAATTGGTAGAAATATACCGAATATAACAACAAGCTACATGTGCTCACTACAGCAAAACTCTCTGCAACAAACTAAAGAAAGGAAACTATGGCTGGGTTCGACTGGGCCCAACGCCTTTAGTAGCCGGTGGCTTTGGCTGCTCGAATCCCTGACCTGAACATGGTTACAAAATCCGGAGTCAACTAATGCTGAGTAGAGTGGTGGTTAAGTTATTTTCATGCAACATAATTTAAAATAGTAATCAACTAAACATTCAACTGTCGATTATTTATTTGCTTACAATTCTCTGGTTTATGTGTTTCCGCTAATCAAGTTCCATAATATTGCTTAATCTTCTTGTTCCCTAAGGGAACGATCTTGCTTGTAGTTTTCCCATGATGCAGGATGTACACGTGGTACTCTCTTGGTCGGGAGAGCCTCTCGTGGTAGTCCTACACTTAGTCTACTACCCCGAGGTCACGGTCGCGATATAGCGGTGACTATGGCATGTGCGATAAATGCATGGGTAGCTACCCCGCACTGGTAGGCGGTCAGTCGTTTTCGCTAGCGAGTATGCCCAAACGTACTGCACGGAATAGTATAGGGCTTTTTCCTCTCAGAACAGGGGTCTCGCCTCTCAGAGCAGAATAGGGGTCTCGCCCTTCCATAGTTTGTATACCCTCGTCTGACTATCCTGGTTTGTCCAACAGGCCTAACAAGAGTCGATGTCGGCAAGCTCCCCTTTATACTAAGTAGCTCACCTCGGTACCACATACGTGAGAGCCAAATAGGAGTCGATATAGAGTGGCTAAACCCACCCTCGGTCTCAACCCAAGGGGCGGCAAGCTCCCCTCTACTCTAAAGGGATAGTTCCTCTCCTCGGTACCACGTACATGAGAGCCAGCTCACTTCCTTTAACCAAGTCCAAACAGCCGCCCATAGGCAACGTGTTCCAAAATCATCAAGTTTTCCGTACTACAGTATTCTTGGTTTCTTCCTAAATTCCCCGTAGGATTCGTACATAGGCTTTCTCATTTCCATATCTGATTCATTAAATGCATAACATGAAGCTCAAGGTTTCCTAATCAATTATTCAGTACAAGTATGTATTACAAGCAGCTCATGGTTTATCATTGTAACTCATTCATTCATTAGCTACACATGCATTTCTTCCAGCCCTAGTGTTCATGTCACAACCTAGGGTTTAATCGAATATATTCTAAAGCATGCAATTCAATTATTAATTCTGGAATTAGAGAAAACCACTCTACGGGTTAAACGGGTGGAATAGGGGTTTGTACAGTGGCTCCCGACGTCTCTGCGGGTCCAGTATATTCTACGGACTAAAGATCTACAACATGGATAGACAGGTCAACTGAGCTCAAAACTGTATAGACACTATATCATTACGTAGAGAAACTTGAACGGGATCCAATGACGTTTTGTTTGTGGAAATTCGACTCCGTTTGGGTCCTGGACGGGCCCAAAAACACCACTTTGACAAAAATCAAATGTCTGGGAAGAGTCCCAGACGTCTTAAACGCACTCAGGGGCTCACCTTGTAACGACTCGATTCCCGAATCCCTACGAGACACGAGAATCAGACCCACTCGACTGATCCCAAGACCCAGTCGTTCAACGAGAAAGTAACCAAAAGAGCAGTAAAATAGATCACATTCACCATGTATATAACTAGCAATAACAAAATACAGCAGTAAAGGAAAGAAATACTATAGTATACACCACCACAATAGTAGAGAAATAAACATGTACATAACATGAAGCTTACAATAAAGAGAGTACAGGGAGTAACAGAAAACTACTCACTACAGCGGAAAGAAAAGTACAGTAGGTACTACAGGTAACACTACTGGGCTCTATTAGGCCCAGCGCCCTCTGCAGCTGCTGACTCTGGCTGCTCAACACCTGGTCCTGAAAAGGTAACAAGGGCGACACGTCAGCAAAACGCTGAGTAGAGTGTACAGTAGCTGTTATATTTTTACTTTCTTTCTTTATATTTTTTTCCATTTATTCACTATTGATTATTTTTCAGATCCTTCTCTTAATCTTGAATGTTCCTCGTAGGAACGATCTTGATTGCAGTCTTTTTCCGAAAAGTAGAAGTAACACGTGATGCTCTCCTGGCCAGGAGAGTCTCCTGTGGTGGTCTTACCCTCAGTCAACCACCCTAAGGTCGCTGACAGATATAACGGTGACTACGGCACGCGTGATAAACGCACAGGTAGCTACCCCGCACTGGCACGCGGTCAGTCGTTTCCGTTAACGGGTGCGCCCAAAGCACAGCACAGAACCAGTATAGGGCAGAGCCCTCTCAGTAACAGGGGTCTAGCCCCTCTACAGTAACCAAACAGGGATCTTGCCGCTCTACAGTCTGCGCACCCTCGCCTAAGTACCCTGGTTTGCCCAGTGGGCCTAACAAGTCGGTGTAGGAGGGCTAGCAGAACCCCGGGGCCCGTGGGGTACATAACATGTACATCACCACAACAGTAGAGAAATAAACATGTACATAACATGAAGCTTACAGTAAAGAGAGTACAGGGAGTAACAGAAAACTACTCACTACAGTGGAAAGAAAAGTACAGTAGGTACTACAGGTAACACTACTGGGCTCTACTAGGCCCAGCGCCCTCTGCAGCCGCTGACTCTGGCTGCTTAACACTTGGTCCTCAAAAGGTAACAAGGGTGACACGTCAGCGAAACGCTGAGTAGAGTGGCAACTAAAAGCTAAAAGAAGCAGTAGAGTATACAGTAGCTGTTATAATTTTACTTTATTTCTTTATATTTTTCCATTTATTGACTATTGATTGTTTCTCAGATCATTCTCTTGATGTTGAATGTTCCTCGTAAGAACGATCTTGATTGCAGTCTTTCCCGAAAAGTAGAAGTAACACGTGGTGCTCTCCTGGCTGGGAGAGTCCCCTGTGGTTGTCCTACCCTCAGTCAACCACCCCAAGGTCGCTGACAGACGTAACGGTGACTACGGCACGCGTGATAAACGCACGGGTAGCTACCCCGCACTGGCACGCGGTCAGTCGTTTCCGTTAACGGGTGCACCCAAAGTACAGCACAGAACCAGTATAGGGCAGAGCCCTCTCAGTAACAGGGGTCCAGCCCCTCCACAGTAACCAAACAGGGGTCTTGCCCCTCCACAGTCCGCGGACCCTCGCCTGACTACCCTGGTTTGCCCAGTGGGCCTAACAAGTCGGTGTAGGAGAGCTAGCAGAACCGCGAGGCTCGTGGGGTAGCTAGTGCTCTCCCTACACTAGTAGCTCTCCTCGGTACTGTGTATACGAGGGCCAAAAGTCGGTACAAAGTGGCCAGACCTAACCCCGGGTCCCTGGGGCGGCTAGCTCCGCTCTGCACTGAATAGGGGGACATTTGCTCTCCTTGGTACTCCGTACTCAAGGGCCAGCTCACTTCCCCAATTCTATTCCATTCCCTTTCCAGGAGCTCTACTCCTAATTCCCCGTAGGGTTCATGCTCTTTTAACTCAACCAATTTAGGTTTCACCGTTCTAGCTTTATATTCATATAACCCATGTTCTCAACCGTAATTATTCATTCATAAACAGGCAGCTGTTAACCAATTTACAGGCATTTATCGTTTCCTTTCTACTTTTCCAAGACTACAATGTTTATATATTCAACTAGTTTTCCAGTCCTAGGATTCATTCCGTACCCTAGGATCTATCATTCAATCTAGTTTTCCAGTCCTATAATTCATGCATTACCCTAGGATCTATCATTCAATCTAATTTTTCAGCCCTAGGGTTCATATAATGCCGTAGACTCTATTAACTATTTCACAATTTCATAATTTTCGATAAATAATTAAAAAGGCCACTCTACCCGCGAAATCGGGAGTACTGGGGGCGTGGTCGGCAATCCCACGCGCCTCCGCAAACCCCAGAGCCGTAACAGAACGGGGTCCTAGCACAGGGATCAACACAAAGAGTTTATCAGAACAGTATACAATTACTGTAAACAGGTAGAGGAAATAAATCTGGGAAGAACGAAACTTGAAACGCGGAAAACGAACTCTGAACGGACCCTAAACGGGTCAAAACGACGAGTCTGCCCAAAATCAGACGTCTGGAACTTCTTTCAGACATCTTAAAAGGTCGATCAGGTCATACCTTGGTCTGTGCAGTCCTTCAGACGTCTAGAAGCCCGCTGGATCATCTAGACTTAGTTTCTAGACGTCCGATTGTCACCTCGGATGTTTGGAGGTCCTCTCTGTTGTCTGGTATTGTGCCCAGACGTCTGATTCGTGTGGGATGGCGAGCCCTCGCTCCCTCCCGAACAAAACCTGCACTGACACACACCCGCTCTCATCACGAAGAGGCGTAGAAGAACGCGGTGGACGGCTGCATGGTCGTACACGCGTAAAAAGAAGAAGGCAAGAAAATATTGTACCTGTCAGACGTCTGGACCTTCCTCCAGACGTCTTCTGCGTCATCTGGACGTAAGTCCAGACGTCTGATTCTGGGAAATTTTCCCAGAATCGGGACCCTTTCTGCTCTCCGCCCGCGACGAATGGCTGCGCCGCATCCGCCTGTTGCTCGAGCTGCAGCAGCCCCTCCGCGACACCCCACGCTCGCTGCTCCCCCGTCGGCCGGCTCTAACTCCTCCTTCCCGCACTCTAGCAGCAGCTGCTGCTGCCACACTCGTTCACTCGCTCGCTCACGCTCTCGCTGGTAGGGAGAAGGAGAAGAAGAAGGCGGTGGAGTGAGGGTGAGGGAGGTGCTATTTGAAGGCAGCACAGGGAGAGAGAGAAAAGAAGGCGCCGTCGTCTGTAGGGAGGGAGAGAAAAGAGAAGAACGAAGGCGGCATGTTCAGTTTGCGCACGCACGCGCGCAGACGCGAACCCATACGCCGAAAAAATTTAATACCAGACGTCTGGGCCACTTTCCAGACGTCTTAAACTGCGTCTGATGCCCATGTTCGTAACACACCTTGTTCGGGGTGCCTTCTTTCGGATGTCTGGAACTTTGTGTAGACGTCTCAGGGTGTCTGCAAACGTCTGGAGGTGCTCTCGGGCATCTGAAACCGCCTCGGTCTTCTCACCAATGCGCCTCCCCAACCTCTGCCACATGCACATGAAGTCAGAATTCGACAGGGAGAAAAATAATCAAAATAAAATGTGCTATCAGACGTCTGGTATTACCTCTGGACATTTGGATAGACATCTAATGGTCTCTCTAGACGTCCAATTTTGCGGAGAAATAACTCCACAGAGCCGTTCGTGAGCTCTCTCTCTCGCAGAAGCTGTAGCGACTGCAGCACCTCCTCGTCTCCCTTTGCTTTTAGGCCTCCGACCTCCTCTGCTATCCGCTTTCTCCTCCTCGTGCTCCTCGCTCTCCCTTCCCTCAGTGGTGTGGGAACGAATGGAGGAGGAGGGGGGCTTATATGGAGTTCGGGGCGTGGGGGAGGGAATGGCGTGGAATGGGGAGGAGTGGGGAGGAATGGGGGAGATGGTGTGAGGTATGGTGGAGGGGTGAGATATCGTCGGTGAGGGGGTGGTGTACGGTAGGGGAGTGAGATACGGGGAAATTTGTGGGGCACCCCGACAAGTTTTCCTTTTTCCTCGTATACCCACAATAAAAAACCTAAGGGGTTAAAATTGCACAAAAACCCCTAAAAAATTCCTGGAAATGCTGAACGACCCTTGGGAAGGGTCATTTTAGGTTCCAGAAGTTGACGGTCTAGGATCCAGAGTCTTTTTGCCACTTCTAGTAGTGATAGCATGGGCTGTGGCATTCTGGTTGTTTCCCTCAGGTTGCTTATGGTTTTGGCCCTGGTTTTGGAAACTAATGAAAAATTGAGGTGCAGGTTGAGCAGGCCTTTGGTTTCTGGGATTGGGTATTGGTTGTGATGGCAAGGCACCTGGTTGACATGGATCGGGGGCAAGTCCACTTTGGGATTGTAAGCCTTTGATAGCTTGCGTCATCTGTGCCACGCCCTGTTGCATAGACTACATCATTAAGCTCTAGGTCTCAATCATTTTCTACAGTAAATCGTTTGTGAGGTTTGGAAGGGTTGAGTCATTTGGGGAGGTTTAGGTTGAGTGTAAGTTTGGGTGTTTTGCTTGAATCCTCCAAATTGATTTTGTCCCTGGAATCTATCTTGATTGAACCCTTGGTTTTGATGTCCTTGATAAGGTCTTTAGGTTTGTGTCTGATGGGTGTCTTGATTTCTCCATGAGAACCTAGGGTGATTCCTCCATCCTGGGTTGCAAGTATTCTGTGCCTGAGTATAGAGAATCTGATGGTTGATGTCATCCAAGGAAGCATTTTGATCCAATTGATCCAAAATCTCAGTCTGAGGGGGCAACATAAGTTGGGTCTGGCTCCCATATGGACCTTGGTGCATGAAATGTGCCTGTTCTTGCAGTGAGTGGGAAGGAAGAGATGAGGGTGGTCTCTTAAGAATATAGGGGTGTTGCAGTGTGGGTCCTGATCCAACTTGGCCTTGCTTGGCCATCGATTTGTCCATCTTGTTCACCAAATCCACTTGGTCCACCTTTTTACAAATTAATTCCATGTCATACTGCTGGGAAGTCAAGGATGATGAGAATTGATGAGTGACCTCATGGACATCGGCTCTTGAGGTGGGAGTGCAGTTGAAGGAGTCCATGGAAGCATGATTGAGTGAATTTTCCCTCATCTCCTCCAATAACTGATACACACTTTCTAGGTCTTTATCAAAGAAGTTACCCCCACATGAGGTATTCACATATTGTCTTATTTAGTTGTTTAGCCCATGGTAAAAGGTTTGCACAAGTTGCCATTGTGGCATCTCATGGTGTGGGCATTTCCTTAAAAGCTTCTAAAATCTCTCCCAAGCCTCATGAAGAGGCTCCCCATGATTCTGTGTGAAGATAGTGATGGCCCTCCTAGCTGCATTAGTCTTATCAATGGGGAAAAAGATTTTCAGGAAGGCACTCTTCAGCTCAGTCCAGGTGTTGATGGGTCTCGCTTCAGTTCGATACTAATGCGAAGCCTTATCCCTAAAGGAATGGGGGAATATCCTCATCAACCAAATCTCAATGGGAATCTCATGGGTCCGGGTGGTCTTAGCTATTAGAATTAGCTGCTCTAAATGCTCAAATGGGTCCTCCCTAGGTAGTTTATGAAAGTGTTTGATCAAGCTAAGGACCTAAGGTTTAATTTCAAAGTTAGCATTTGGGATTCGAACTCCTGGTCTAGCCTGATAATTGGAGGGATCATAGAAATCCCTTAATCTGGGTATTTCTTCTTCCTCAACCTCATTTTGATTCATCCTATTAAGGCTTTGCATCATTTGGTTTTGGATTCTCACTGTTTGAACCATTTGGTTCACTAGTCTAGCCTGAATCTCAAATGGGTTTGGTCCATTGGGTTCCTCAATCCTTGCTGGTGGGGGTGGGAAGTTCAACATGGAAGGCCTATTAGGAATGTCTCCAAAGTTAGGAATGTTTCCAATGTTGGGTATTTCAGGCATATGGGGGATATCCCCAAAATTAGGGATATAAGGTTGATTAGGGTTTTGGTGACCCTATCCCTGGTTATCTTGGTTATCCTGGTGGACCTGAGGTTGGGGGGGTGGCCTAGCATTCATTTGGTTTTCAGTCATGACAATAGAATTAGAAAGATCAGTTGAAATATCAAGGTCATAGTGGGGTGGGTCACAATTAGTGAAATCAATTTGTTGAACGGTGGCGGAGTTGAGATTGGTCCACAACGTGGGGTGTTGGGACCTACAATTGTGCATACACTGAAGAAATATGAGGGGATGGGAAGGAAATGGAGAAGAGATAGAATGTGTGTCAAGTAATCAAACAAACCCCACTGCCTCGCTGTCGTCTTTGTTGATGTGGTTATTATAGTCGTTATAGTATATGACAAAAACGGTCATCAGTCTAATACAATTTATTACTCGAAATGAAAAGTTTTCTGAGATCGAACTCACGGAGCAAACTAAAATTCCAGAAGCATATAAATTCACAATATATATAAGGTTTTACAAAAAATTAAGAGAGAGAAAGAGAGGGTAATTGGCTTTTTGTTCTTCTCTTTCTTCAGCTGGCTCTTCTCTTCAGCTTGTTTTCTTCTTCATTCTTCTTTTCCTTTTTCTTTGCTTCTTTCTTCTTCTTCAGCCTTTCTTCTTCTCAGCAGTTGCGGTTCCTCTTTCTCTTCTTTCTTCTGCTCTGGCCCTTCTTCTTCTTCTTTCTTTTCTTCTTCTCTTGCTGCTGACTCTCCTTTTTCAGCCTATCTTCTTCTTTCTTCTCTCCTTCTCTTACTGCTGACTCTCCTTTTTCGCCGACATCTAATTCAGCGCTTAGACGACTTAACTGCTCGGTTGCTACAGTGCAGCTCCTCCTTTCCTTCAACTTCTTTCCTTCCTTTCTTCTTCTCTTTCTTCTTCCTTCTTCCCTGCGGCTAAGTTTTGGCTATTGCTTCTCTTCTTCTTTCTTCTCTCCTGTGCACACACACAAATATCAACGCAAAACCTACCCTACCCCTTCCCCGCGTCTCTCTCTCTCTGGATCTCTCTTTGGTAAGCTCTCCCAGAGCCGGGTAATCGGGTCGGGTCGCGTGCCTGGGTCTAGGCGCACTGATGTGGGTGGTGCACGAGGAGTGCACAGGAGGGTGTCGGGTTGGGTAAGATCCGCGTGGGTGTGCCGCGGACGAGACCCGGTGATAGGTGAGGGACCTCACCCCGTGTGTATTCTGAGGCGAAGAGCCTATACCACTTTTTCAATTTAAGTGTGGGCATTCGCCCATACACTTACGAGGTGAGACTAATATCCCACCTCCGCTCCACTCGCTCGCAGGCGGGAAGCAACTGGCAATTGGGCAGCAGCGAAGTCTTCGCGCTCCCAATTGAGAACTTGGGCGCCTTTGCAGACATACCCCGTTTTGCTTGGAGCGCGCGCTTGGAGCTGAAGAGACCTGGAACTACCTGCGAAGCAACTCCTGCAGCTCGTTAATGGCGGCGAGGAGGGTGAACCCTGAAATCATGAAGACGGCCTCACGGCCACGTTAGACAACACAGGGAGGTTTGCTAGAGTGTGGCGAAGGCGATGCGAGGGGCGACGTGTTGTGAGAGTGCCTGTGGTCGTGCGCCTAGGGCAACCTGCGTGCGTGGAAGTGGGTGTGTTCCGGGCGTGCTCAGAGTGTGTAGGGTGGTGAATGGAGTAGGGGAAATGCTAGAGTGGAGTGAGGGGGAGCTTCTGGGCTTGTCGGCGAGCGGTGGAAAGGTCTATGGAAGTGGAGCAATCTCGCCGGAGATGGTGGCCGGAGGTGGGGCAGATGAAGGTGGTCGTGGCAGTCGAGGGGTTTAAAATACTAATTCAAGAAGGGAAAAGTGAGAGGAGAGTAAGGAGAAATTTCCTACCTACTTAATCGACGAAGAGGGAGAGGAAGATTGTCCGGCGCGTGCCTGTCGGAGCTAGGGATGAAGATGCCCAGAGGGGGAGTGATGGCGACGAGGAAGAGGTCTGAGGACGCCAGTTAGTGCAGCCTGACGTGGGACGACCACGCAGAGTGGGCTCTGCTGTAGGTATGGCAGCAGAGCGAAGAGGAGGAGAGTTCGCCAGAAGCTAGAGCAGTCTGATCGGAGAGAGAGGAGACGAAAGAGGGGGATTTTCTCGGCCAGAACTAGCTTGGAGTGGACGGCAGCCCCTGCCACTCCTTATAAAGGTGCTGGTGAGGAGAGTGGCCCGAGGGAGCGACATGGGGAGCTCGCCGGAGATGACCGGACATGGAGACCCATGCCTTTCATGCATGCCCACGAGAGGCATGGGCAGCCGCAGGTCACAGGGGAGGGACCCTGCGATAGAAGACGACGCATGGAACCTCCCGTTCATTCCTAAGAATGGGCGCCATACCCTGCATGGCACCATTCTCCGCGCAAGGTTGCCGGAGGTATGGCACCTGCGCAGAGTGGCAGGGAGGACCGTTTTGCAAAGAATGATGAAAAAGATAGGGGGCTATGTGTGAGGGTTTCAAAAGATAAGGGTTAAAAAGTTATTCAAGAGGACCAATTTGTAAAGTCGGTCAAGATGGTCTTCTCTTAGGCCCAAATTTTTGTACCAGTCAAATTTGAACCTAAGGAATTTAATGGTGAAATTTGATTTTATGTTTGACCTTGTTTGACCGATAAATTTGTGCAAAAACCCAAATTAGGTCATAAATTGGGCATGGTTCTCATTTTTGGTCAAAATAAGTTGCAAAGGCCAAATTGAAGGTTCTAAACCTTAGGGAGAATTTTTCCATGAATTTGAGAGGGTTTAGTTGATTTTTATCCTGCCTCAAACCTCGTGAATTAAAGTGGATTTGTTTTAGGGTTACAAAATGTCATTTAATTCCTAAAAGTTGCTATAACCCTTTTCAGATCAGATCATCCCACTTCCTTCCTCATTAAGCTTATTTGACCTGTGTTTAGACCCTTAAATGCCCTGTTTGTGTACTGTATTGGTAAAATTACAGTTTTACCCCTTATGATTTGTCTTACTCTTCAATTAAGAATTCTCTGAGTTAAGCTTCTCTTTAGGTTTTGTAGGAGCTTCTTCATACTTATCTAGATTAAATTGTGTTAGTTAGGGTTCATGATGAGGCTCTCATCATTCTCCCATGACTAGCTTTTGCTAGTCCCTTAGCAAAATTTTAAGGTTTTAACCTTTGTTCTAGACCATGAATTTCTTATTGAGTTTAGATAAGTGATTTTTCTCTTGTAACTTTGATTAGGTCAGAATGCCAATCATAGGCCTAAAGGTACTCTAGTACCAACCAAGATCCAGATCTGTCTAGCTTTGCCTCAGTCCTTAGCAAAGGTTTTTAAGGCCTACAGGAACTAACTTAAGATTTATTGGACTTTGTGGTTAAAGCACCTGTGCTTGGGATAATTTTAGCCCTGGCTCAGTTCGTAGTGCGTTTTGTAAGAGAGAGAGGTAGAAGATTTATATGTTTGGAGAGTTTTCTCTCTCTTTTTCTTTTTTAATTCTAGCTTAGGATTGGCTTCTCAACACGGTTTGTATCAGATTCCTTCTCTCCATCATCAATCCTCAAGGGTTCCTGGTAGTCGATGCTTCGAAATAGCACTGCCCATGGCAACCCCCAGAACCCTGGCTTTTGAGATTTCGAGATAACCCCGTCCATGGTGTTCCGTGGCCGAATTCAGACTTTGGCAATTAACACTTCGTGATAATGCCATCCATGGAATCTGAACCAGTAGGGTGCTTACATGCCCCCAGTAGGATATGTAATATCCTAAGAGACAAGCACCGAGGAGATGATATTTTGTTACGCATCTTCGAGGGGAATTTCCCACCTCTCCGCGCTGGGAACCCTTCCAAATCAACTTGTGTTGATCGGCTACTTCTACTCTAGGTGCCAATTTCAGAATTTTTGAAACGCTTCTGCGTGATTTTGATATTTTATGCTTACTAAATCAGGCTGTGTGTGAAATTTGGGTGCTTAGGTTACTGAGTCCCATAAACCAAAAGTTAGTTAACGAGGTCAAATACTCCCTAAGCCTTGGACCTAATACTTAAGCTTTTCATTTTTCTTAACCTCTTGAGGAATATCTAGATCTTAATTGGTACTAAGAGTCTATCCAAAAATGCCTAAGGTTTGCGTTCTTACTAATCTTACTGTGCACTTTCCATTTCTTTTCGTGAATGTGGTCCAGAACTTGGGTTAATGCCTCAATTTCTTTCTAATGACTATCTCTTTTCTTTCATTTTGTACTCTTTTTTGTCATTTTGTTCTTTTTCTCCTTCTCCTTTTTAAAGTCCACAAAATTTTCTTTCCTCCTCTCATTTTTTTATTCTTTTTCAATTTTTTTTTTAATTTTTATGGTGTTTTTGGCATATGTGAATTTTTTTGTTTAAAACCTTTTCTTGTGAGTTTTACACTTTCATACCCCCCAATGCTTAAGATTTGCAATGTCTTCATTGTAACTTAGGAGGGTTTTTATTTAGCTTAGTTCATACATTTGGACATATGTTTTGGTGAGTGAATGGGTTGGGATGACTATTACGGACGATTTCTAATTTCAGATGCAAGCACCTGAGGTGGAGTCGGCTGTCCTAGAGGGTGAACCTTAAGTGCGAAGAGGTGTCAGAAAAGGTTTCGGGTTTTTTCAAAAAGAATGACGGGCTACCTCCCGTTAAGCGCTGAGTTTTACACCAACAGCTAGGCGCAATATGCTCAGGGAAAATGGAGGATAAATGATGACTCAGCCAAATCTGTAGAGGTTACATCGATGAACGGTTTGAGTCTCTGACCGTTCACGATGAAAGGTTTGGAATCATGGTTGAAAGGACTGATTTCGATGGCTTAATTTCAAAAAACCTGTCGGACAAGATATGTTCCGACCTACTTGGATCGCAGTTTCCCAGGGAAGAATTTGAGTCGGGCATCGAAGAGTAGGACCTTCTGACCAGGATGAAAGATCTTTCTAGACATGTGCTTGTCATTGAAGGCTTTAACCCGCTCTTTGTAGATTCGCGAGTTCTCGTACGCATCAAGACGTAATTCATCGATCTCGCTTATCTGAAGCTTTCTGTGGGTTCCAGCCTCAGAAAGATCTAAATTGCACCTCCGTACTGCCCAATAGACTTTGTGCTCCAGTTCGACGGGAATGTGACATGCCTTCCCGTGCACCAGTCTGAAAGGAGACATGCCTAATTACGTTTTGTGGGCGGTCCTATAAGCCCACAAAGCTTCCGGAAGTTGGGACGACTAGTCCTTCTTGTCAGGCCGAACATTGACCTGCAAGATTTTCTTAATCTCCTGATTTGAAAGCTCAGCTAGACCATTAATCTGCGGGCGGTAAGGAGTAGAGATTCGGTGAGACACCCCGTATTTGGTCATCAGTGACCTGAACTGAGCATTCGTAAAATGGGTCCCCCCATCAAAGATGATTGCACGAGGAATCCCGAACCGTGAGAAGATATTGTGATGATTGAATTTGATAACGATTTTATGATCACAGGTTCGGGTCGGTATGGCTTCGATCCATTTGGACATGTAATCCATAGCCAACAGAATGTACTCGAAGCCGTCCGAAACAGGAAAGGGGCCCATAAAATCAATCCCCCAAATGTCGAAGATTTCACATACGAGAATCGGCTGAAAAGGCATCATGTTGCGATGGCTCATGTTGCCCAAAGTTTGGCAACGACTGCATGCCTTGTAGTGATTGTATGCGTCCTTGAATAAAGTGGGCCAATAAAAGCCACAGTGGAGGATTTTTGATGTGGTTTTGTGCCCAGAGAAGTGGCCACCGCATGCCTGGTCATGGCAGAAGGAGAGAATATCATTGATTTCGCCCTCCAAGACACATCATCGGATGATTTGGTCAGCACCTATGCAGAAGAGGTATGGATCTTCCTAGATATAATACTTGGCATCAGAGCGTAACTTTTCTTTCTTGGCCTTCGGCCAATCATATGGAATCTGATGAGATGCTAAGTAGTTTACTATATCAGCAAACCATGGAAGCCTAGTACCAATAGTCAATAGGTGCTCATCAGGAAAATGCTCCGTGATGGGTCCGGAAGGGTTGATGATCTCAGAAGGAAGGCGAGACAAATGGTCACCTACCACGTTTTGTCTTCTCGGCTTATTGAGAATCTCGAGGTCGAATTCTTGCAACAGCAAAATCCATCGGATTAATCGGGGCTTCGCATCCTTCTTGGCAAGGAGATGCCTCAGCTATGTGATCCGAGTAGATGATGACGTGGGAACCCAGGAGATAGGATCGAAATTTTTCACGGGCAAATACTACAGCTAGCAGCTCTTTCTCCGTAATTGTATAGTTACGCTGAGCCTCGTCAAGTGTCTTGCTAGCGTAGTAGATGACCACGGGTTTCCCGTCAACTTTCTGCCCCAGAACCGCTCCTACAGCGAAATCAGATTCTTTGCACATGATCTCAAAGGGTTAAGACCAATTAGGGGACTGTAGGATCGGGGCCTGGGTGACTCGGTCACGAAGGTTCTGAAAGGCTTGGGTGCATTCCTTGGAGATCTCAATGGGTACATCCTTAGAGAGAAGAGTAGTCAGGGGGCGCGCAATTTTTGAGAAATCAGGGATGAAGTGACGGTAAAAATCGACGTGCCCCAGAAAAGAACGGATGTCTCCGATCGATCTAGGCATAGGAAGTCGAGAAATCAGATCAACCTTGGCTCGATCCACTTGGATGCCTTTCTCAGAAATTAGATGACCTAGGATGATCCCCTCAGGCACCATAAAGTGGCTCTTTTCCCAGGAAAGAACCAAATTTACATTGATGCAACGCCTGAGTATATGAACCAAGTGCTGGAGGCAATCGTCAAATGATGCCCCAAAAACTGAGAAGTCATCCATGAAGACTTCTAGATAATCACCTACCATATCAGAGAATATGGCAAGTATACACCGCTGAAAAGTTGTGGGTGCATTGTAGAGATCGAAAGGCATCCTTCGGAATGCGTATGTCCTGAAGGGGTAGGTGAACGTGATCTTTTCTTGGTCCTCAGGATGAATAGTCACTTGGTTATAACCAGAGTACTTATCAAGAAGGCAGAAGAATCGATTTTCTGCTAATTTCTCAAGAATCTGATCAATGAAAGGTAGTGGGAAATGATCCTTCTTCATGGAGGAATTGAGTCTTCTATAATCTATGCAGACTCTCCACGAGTTGGCTATTCGGGTAGGTATGATCTCTCCGGTTTTAGTCGTAATGATGGTGAGCCCTGCCTTTTTGGGCACAACCTGGATTGGGCTCACCCAACGGCTGTCGGAGATCGGGTAGATGATCCCTGCATCTAACCACTTAATGATCTCCTTTTTCACGATCTCCTGTAGATTAGGATTCAAACGTCTTTGCATCTCACGGGAGGGTTGTGCGCCCTCTTTAGAATAGATACAGTGTGTGCAGTAAGAGGGACTTATTCCAGTCAAGTCATCGAGAGTCCAACTAATGGCTCTACGATGTTTTTGGAGAACAGCAATTAGACGGGATTCCTGATCAAGAGTGAGCTTGGAATTTATAATCACAGGAAAAGTCTGATTAGAACCCAAAAAGATGTATTTCAAATGGTCGGGAAGGGGTTTTAGTTCAAGAATGGGGTTATCAGCAGTAGCGGGTGGTTCAGGGTGAGTGTGAGGTTTAAGGATAGGAGTTATGGGTTTGTCTGAATCAGGGTCCGACTCCTCTAATTGCGGTTCAAGATTTTCTTGTGGTTGATGTGGCATAATCAGGTTATTCTCAAATTGTGTTTCATCAACCAAAGCTCTAATATCACAGATTTGTTCAATAACACCGCAATTGATTCCTTGTTGGGCCTTAAAGATATCATTTTGAGGGTTTGATTCCCAAATTTTAGTTCTATTTGGCCCTCCTCACAACTAATGTTGGCCCTAGCAATGGCCAGGAAAGGTCTCTCTAAGATGATCGGTGTATCCCTAGGGTTTTTAGATGCGTCCATGTCTAAGACTATGAAGTCTACAGGGAAATAGAAATCCCGCACCCTTACAATAACATCCTCAAGAATCCCTTTAGGTGACTTTATGGATCGCTCTGCTAACTGTAGTGTCACTTCAGTCGGTTTTAACTCCGATTCTTCTAGGTGGTTGAGTAAGGATGTGGGTATCAAATTTATAGAAGCACCCAAGTCTAGCAATGCTCTGTTTAACTAGGTTTTACCTATCTTGCATGGAATCAGGGGAGTGCCTGGGTCTTTTGGCTTGGGTGGGAGTCTGCTCCGGATTACAGAGCTGGCTTGCTTTGACAGTACAATTGGACTCCCACTCTTAGTTTGCAGCTTACGCTGAGGTGTACACACATTCTTCAAGAATTGTGCGTATGCCGGTACGTGGCGAATCGCATCTATCAAGGGGATGTTTATTTGGACCTGCTGAAAGAGCTTGACCAGGTCCTCCTCAGGAGCCACGGACTTGGTTGTGTTCTTTCCCTTGGTCAAGGCCTCGGGAAATGGAACCTTGGTTGGTTCCTCTATGATAGGTCCAGGTCTTTGATCTGGGACTGGGATAGGAACATCATGGATTACTGTCCTAGGGTTTGGGTCACTACCAGGCTTGGAGAGGTCTGGATAAGGTGGATCTTGGGTCTCCTTACCACTACGGGTGGTCACAGAATTCAGTCTTGCCTAGTTCTGGTCAGGGGTTGATAGGATGGGTTGCTGCTGATAACTCGCATAAGAAGTTGAGGCCTCCATCCCGTCAGGTGAAGGAATAGAGAGGGCCTGATAAACCGTGTGTGCTTGGCCCGGGTTTGGGTTCATAACGCGCCGCTGGGTCGGCACACCATTAGGGTTAGGAAGAGGCTGAGAAGGAGGTGTGCCTGGTTGGCGAGAATTTGCTAACTGGGCCAGTTGGTTTCGAACCTCTGTGATTTCGTCCTTGTGTTGCTTTTGAATAGCCGCATTCGTTCTCTGAATGTCAGCTAGAGTTTGAAGGATGAGGGACATTTGGTCTTGGTTTGGCCCGGATGGATAAGTAGGGTTGGGCCGTAGCTGAGGCGGTTGGTAAGGACGAGGTGCTTGTGGATGGGGATGAAAGGGTGGTCTTTGAGTTTGGGAATTTCCCGTCCACTGGAAGTTGGGATGATTTCACCATCCTGGATTGTAGGTATTGGAAAATGGGTCATTCTAGATGGCGTTGAGGTCCTCGCAGGTATGAGGAACCTCAGAAAAGTCAGAGAATGGGGGAGTAGGGTTCCCCCGATAGGAATAGAAAGGATCGGAGGTTCCTCCTGTCCTAGAGTCAGATGGGGGTGGATACGGGTCCACCCCAGGAGAAGGTCGGTGAAAAATGTTTTGCACAGTCTCCTGTGCGGAAGGAGGTTGTGCAAAGGAATTATGCGCGGAGGTGGCTCGCTGCAAGTGCTGAGTCAGCTCATTCACCTTCTTCTCAATAATAGAGACCTTGTCCAATTGACTGGCCATCAATTCTTGGTTGACTGATGCGGACAGGTCCTGCGTCTTGTGTGCTCCCCTAAGGTTCGTCGATGTGCGGGTATTCGTCCCGTCGAATAATCCCATGGAGTCATTATTGATGGAGTTCTCGCACATATTCTCGAGAATTTCCCACATATTGATGGAGTGCTCCCCTAAGGTTCACCTTCTTCTTCTCTTTCTCAGCCTGCCTTCTTCTTTCTTCTTTTTCTTCTCTGCTTCTTTCTTTTCTTTTCTTTTCTTGTGGCTGTGTCTTCTTTCTTCTTTTTCTTTTCTTCTTCTTCTTCTCTGCTTCTGCTTCTTTTCTTTTCCTCTTCTTTCTGCTCTGGCCGCTAACCTTCCTTCCTATTTTCTTCTTCTTTTGGCTGTTGCCCTTCCGATGTCTGATGTAGTGCTCAGATGGCTTATCTGTGCATTTGCTACAGTTCTTTCCTTCCTTCTTCTTCAGCTGCTCAGTGAGGCTATGGCTTCGGCCGCTCCTCCTCTCTTCTTCTTCCTTAGCTTGCTTCTTCTTCTTCTTCTTTCCTTCTTTCTTTCCTGCGCGCACACACAGTGGTTAGTGCAAAACCTACCCCTACCCCTTCCCCGCATCTCTCTCTTTCTCAGAATCTCTCTTAGGAATGCTTTCCCAGAGCCGGGTAATCGGGTTCGGGTAGCGCGCCCGGGACTAGGCCCACTGGCGTGCAGTGGTGGGCGAGGAGTGCTTGGTTGGGTAGTTGGATCCAGCCCAAACCCATGGGGCGTGAGCGCTTGCGAGGGTGGGCGAGCACGTGGCGTGCCGCGTGCGTGTGAGGGACCTGACCCCTGTGTATCGAAAGCAAACAGCTCGTACACTTTTGCAATTTAAGTGTGGGCGCTCGGCTGCACACTTACGAGGTGGGACTAAAATCCCACCTCCAGATCTCTCACCTGCGGCTGGGGAAGCTGCTGCCAATTGGGGCAGCTACGAAGCTCGCGACCCAATTGCAGGCCTGGGCGTATTCGCAGAAGCAATCCGTGCTACTTGGGATGCGTGCCTAGGATGGAGAAAGCCTGGAGCTGCAAGTGAAGTAGCTGTAGCAGCTTAACAATGGCGGCGAGGGGGCTCTGACCTGAAAACACAGTGACGGCCTCTCGGCCAAGTCAGATAATGTGGGGAGCTTCGCCGGAGTGCGGTGAAAGCAGTGCGGTGGTCGGCAAGGCGCGAGAACGCCTGTGGAGGTAGACCTAGGTCAGCCTGTGTGCGTGAAGATGGGTATGTTCGCGGGGTGGTTGGGTGGTGAATGGCCGTGAATGGAGAGGGGGGAACGGTTGAGTGGAGTGAGGGGGAGCCTCTGGGCTGGTCGGCGAGGAAAAAGGTGGTCTGTGGAAGTGGGATGGCCTCGCTGGAGAAGGCGACCGGAGATGGGGAAGATGGAGTTGGACAGTGGCGGTCGGGTGGTTGAAATGGCAAATTAGGAGGAAAATACAAGGGAGAGAGAGAGGAAACTTTTTACCTATTTACTCAACGATGGGGGAGAGGGAAGCATCCGACTTGTGTCTGTCGGAGCTAAGGACGAAGATACCCTGGAGGAGGGTATCAGCGACGAGGAGGTGGTCTGAGGGCGCCAGCTGGTACGGCCTGGCGCGGACGACAGGGCAGAGTAAACTCTGCTGTAGGTAGGGCAACAGAGCGACGAGGAGGAGGAGAAGATCGTCGAAAGTTCGGGAGCTCTGACCGAAGGGGAAAGAGATGAAATGTGGGGTATTTCTCCGCCAGAGGAAGCTTGAAGGAGTCGGCAGACCTTGCCGCTCCTTATAAAGGCCTTGGCGCGAAGAGGGGACCGAGGTGGCGACGTGCCAGCCTCGCCGGAGAGTGGCCGGAAAGGATACCCATGCCTCTCGTGCGTTCGCACGAGAGGCATTGTTGGTGGCAGAGGGCAGGGGAGGGTCCCTGCGATAGAGGACGTCGCAGGGAACCCCCCGTCTGTTCTAGTGGACGGCTGCCCTGCCTTGCGCGGCTCCATCCTCCGCGCAAGGTCGCTGGAGGTATGGCGCTGCGCAGAAATGGCAGGGAGTACCGTTCTGCAAAGAACGACGAGAAGTTGGGGGCTTAAACGCAAGGGTTTCAAAAGATAAGGGTCAAAAAGTAAATTAAGAGGACCAATTTGTAAAGTCGATTAAGATGGTCTTTTCTTAGGCTAAGTTTTTATAGCAGAATAATTTGAACCTAAGGATTTTAATGATGAATTTTGATTTTTGGTTGGACCATGTTTGACCGGTCAATTTGCGTAAAAATCTAAATTAAATCATTAATTGGGCATAGTTCTCATTTTAGGTCAAAATAGGTTGCAAAGGCCAAATTGAAGGCTCTAAACCCTAGGGAGTATTTTTTTATGAATTTTAGAGGATTTAGTTGATTTTTATCCTGCCTCTAACCTCGTGAATTAAAGTGGGTTTGTTTTAGGGTTACAGAATGTCATTTAATTCCTAAAAGTTGCTATAATCCTTTTCAAATCAGATCATCCCACTTCCCTCCTTATTAAGCTCGTTTGACCTGTGTTTTGACCCTTAATTACCCTATTTGCATACTGCATTGGTTGTAACGACCCGGTTCCCGAGCCCCTATGAGACACGAGAACCGGACCGACTCAACTAATCCCAAGACTTAGTCGTCTAACGAGGAAGTAACCAAAAGAGTAGTAAAATAAACCACATTCAACATGAATATAACTAACAGTAAGAAAATACAGCAGCAAGGAAAGAAACTACTACAGTATATACCATCACAACAGGAGAACAACATTCATAACTAAATATGAACTGCAGATGAAGAAAAGTACAGCGGAAACAAGAACTACTAACTATAACGGAACAAAAAGAGATACAAGAAACAGTGGTAACTCTACTGGACCCTACTCGGCCCAGCGTCCTCTGCAGCCGCTGACCCTAGCTGCTCAACACCTGGTCCTGAAAGGTAACGAGTGTAACACGTCAGCAAAACGCTGAGTAGAGTGGCAACTAAAACTAAAGAAACAGTAGAGTGTACAGTAGCTGTTAAGTTCTGTTACTTTCTTTATTTAAGTCTTTCAATTATCTCACGATTTATCTATTTCTCAGATCTTTCACTTGATCTTGAATGTTCCTCGTGGGAACGATCTTGATTGCAGTCTTTTCCAAAAGGTAGAAGTAGCACGTGGTGTTCTCCTGGCCGGGAGAGTCCCCTGTGGTGATCCTACCCTCAGTCAACCACCCCAGGGTCACTGAACAGACGTAACGGTGACTACGGCACGCGCGATAAACGCACATGTAGCTAACCCGTAATGGCACGCGATCAGTCGTTTCCGTTAACGGGTGCGCCCAAAGCACAGCACGGAACTAGTCCAGGGCAGAGCCCTCTCAGTAATAGGGGTCCAACCCCTCCACAGTAACCAAACCGGGGCCTTACTCCTCCACAGTCCGCGCACCCTCACCTGACTACCCTGGTTTGCCCTAGTGGGCCTAACAAGTCGGTGTAGGAGGCTAGCAGAACCCCGGGGGCCGTGGGGTAGCTAGTACCTCCCTACACTAGTAGCTCTCCTCGGTACTACGTACACGAGGGCCAGCAAGTCGGTACAGAGTGGCCAGTCCTAACCCCGGGTCCTTGGGGCTGCTAGCTCAGCTCTGCACTAAACAGGGGGACAGTCGCTCTCCTTGGTACTCCGTACTCAAGGGCCAGCTCACTTCCCCAATTCTTTTCCATTCCCTTTCCAGGAGTTCTACTCCTAATTCCCCGTAGGGTTCCAACTCTTTAACTCAGAACATTCCAGTTTCAGTATTTCAGTTTCACATTCATACAACCCATATTCTTAATCATGTTCATTTATTCATAACAGGCAGCTGTTTAAACGAATTTACAGGCAGCTATTATTTCCTTTCCACATTTTCCAAGACTGCAGTATTCATACATTCCACTAGTTTTCCCGTCCTAGGATTTATGCCATATCCTAGGATCTATCATACAATCTAGTTTTCCAGCCCTAGGATTCATGCAACACCCTAGGATCTACCATTCAATCTATTTCTCATTCCTAGGATTCATGCAATGTCCTAGGTTCTATTTATGGTTTCATAATTTAACAGATTATACTTAAAGCCACTCTACCAAGTACGACGGGAGTAATGGGGGCGTGATCGGGAATCCCGCGTGCCTCCGCGACCCCCAAGACTGCAACGGAACGAGGTCCTATCACAAGGATCAAACACAAGGAGTGTCCCAGAACAGTGTATAGCTACTGTAGACGGGTAGAGGATTTAATTCCGGAAAGAACGCAACTCGAAACGCGAAAAACGGAACCCGAACGGGCCCTCAACGGGTCGAAAACGACGAGACTGTGCAAAATCAGACGTCTGGAACTTCGTCCAGACGTCTTAAAAAGTGGATCAGAGAATTACCTTGTTCTGCGTGGTTTCTCAGACGTCCAGAAGCCTGCGGGGACGTCTGGCCTAGTTCCCAGACGTCCGATGGTCACCCCGGACGTTTGGAGGTCGCTCCCGCCGTCTGGTACTACAACCAGACGTCTGATTCGCGTTGGATGGCGAATCACCGAGCTTGCGCGCACCCAACTCTCTCTCTCTCTCAGTACGGTCGGTCGACAGGAAGGAAGAAGACGGAAGAACTCACCTTTCAGACGTCTGGATGGTCTTCCAGACGTCTCCCCCGTCGTCTGGCTATCATTCCAGACGTCTGATTCTGGAAATGTTTCCAGAATCAAGCCGCGACTCGCCCTCCGCTTGCGACGCCGCGCCTCGTCGCACCTCGTGCGCCTGCTGCTCGGACCGCAGTAGTCCCCCCCGCGTCGTCCCGCACCCGCTGCGCTCCCCGCCGGCCGGCCCTGGCAGCCCCGGCGAGCTCGCCCTCACGGCTGAGCGCCGCTCTCGCACGTAGCACCTCCTCCGCGCTCACTGCGGCCGCCGCTGCCGCTGCAACCTCGCCCTCGCTCTCGCGCTCACTGGCTGAAGGAGAAGAGGAAGGAGGCGGTGGTGACAGAAGAGCGCGTGGCCTTTTAAGGCCGCGCGAGGAGAGAGAAGGAGCACGACAAGGGAATCTGCAGCCGCAGAAGGAATAAGCGAATATGCGGGTCTGCGCGCTCAGGCGCGCAGACGACCCGCGCGTGTCAAAGATAACAGATTTCCAGACGTCTGGCAACGATCCCAGATGTCTGATACGACGTCTGGAAGTGATTCCAGACGTCTGGTCCGATGTCTGGCCCACCTCCCAGACGTCTTAAAATACGTCTGGGGCACGCGTTCATAACAATATAACAAACTCAAAGGAAGTTTCGTCCCCGAAACTTGCGTTAACTAGGGTGCGGAAAAGACGTCCAAATAACCATAACAAGCTCAAAGAGGACCGAAGCCGGTCCGAAAAGACGTACCCGCGAAAAGCTCCGGGTACCGCTCCCGCATTGCCGCCTCAGGCTCCCAGGTAGCCTCCTCGTATCGCTGGCTCCTCCACAAAACCTTTACCAGGGTTACTTGCTTCCGTCTCAAACTGCGGATGGCTCGGTCTAGAATCTGCACTGGCCGCTTGGGGTAGGTCAGGTCGTCGCCCACCTCGACGCTCTCGTGACTCAGTACGTGACTGGGATCGGCTACGTACTTCCTGTGGTTGGACACGTGGAACACGCCGTGCACACCAGAAAGCTACGGGGGGAGGGCAAGCCTGTAAGCAACGGTTCCAACCCACTCTAGGACCTCAAAGGGCCCCACAAACCTCGGCGCGAGCTTCCCTCTCACCCCAAACCGCTGTAAGCCCTTCATGGGCGAAACACGAAGGAAGACGTGGTCCCTAACCTCAAACTGCACCTCTCTGCGTCTCCGATCTGCGTAGCTCTTCTGTCTGCTCCTGACAGTGCGGAGTCGTCTGTGGATTTGCTCAACTACCTCCTGACTCTGCCGGATCAACCTGGGGCCAACCTCCCACTTGGTCCCCACCTCAACCCAACTCAAGGGTGCCGTACACCTCCGTCGGTACAAAGCCTCGTAGGGAGCCATCCCGATGCTCGAGTGATAACTGTTGTTGTATGCAAACTCCGCCAGGGGCAGGTGCTCCTCCCAAGAGCCCCTCCAGTCCAGTACACAGGCACGCAAAAGGTCCTCAAGTGTCTATATCGTGCGCTCAGACTGTCCGTCCGTATGGGGGTGGTATGCCGTACTAAACCTCAACCGCGTCCCCAAGGTCTGCTGAAACTCAGCCCAAAACCGAGACGTAAAGCGGGTATCCCGGTTGGATACGATCTCCCGCGGAACTCCGTGTAGTCGTACCACATCACGGATATACCTCTCTGCCAACTGTGCTGGTCCCAAAGTGACTCGAATCGGCAAGAATCACGCCGTCTTCGTCAGTCTATCCACTATTACCCAGACTGCGTCGTGTCCCCGCTGTGTAACAGGTAAGCCCACCACCAAGTCCATGGTGATGCTCTCCCACTTCCACTCTGACACTGGAAGCGGCTGAAGCGGCCCTGCAGGCCTATGATGCTCGACTCTCACCTGCTGGCACACTAAGCACTGCTGCACGAAATCACCCACATCCCGCTTCATCCCTCTCCACCAAAACTCGCGTCTCAAGTCGTGGTACATTTTCGTGTTTCCGGGATGTATGGTGAATCTGGAACCGTGTGCCTCAGTCAGGAGCTCTCTAAACAGCTCCTTGTCTCTGGGAACGCACAACCGTCCCCTCAAGCGTAGCACCTGGTCTGTGAAAGAGAAGTCCCCAGGGTCACCTGACAGTACTCTGTCGCGCAAAGACTGTAAGTACGGATCGGCCATCTGTCCTGTGATGATGCGGTCCATCAGCTCTGGCCTAGTCTGCCGTGTCACCGTCACTGCCCCACAGTACCCTTGTAACTCTAGGGGTCGCCAACTGCCCGCCTCCTCCAAAAGGCTCCAACTCTGTAACTGTAGACTTGCCAAGAGTGCGGGCGTCTTACGGCTCAAGTCGTTGGCCACCACATTAGCCTTTCCCGGGTGGTAGGAGATGCTGCAGTCGTAGTCCTTCAGGAGCTCCAACCAACGTCTCTGTCTCATGTTGAGCTCCTTCTGATCAAAAAGGTATCTGAGGCTCTTGTGATCTGTGAAAATCTCGAAGGTCTCACCGTACAAGTAGTGCCTCCAGGTCTTCAGCGCGAAGACAACAGCTGCCAACTCTAAGTCGTGGGTAGGGTAGGTATGCTCATGGGGCTTCAGTTGCCGCGAAGCGTAAGCGACAACGTGACCCCACCACTACTGTCAGGGATGGTGAGCACGGGAGCCGAGGTCAACCTCTCCTTCAGCTCCAGAAAACACGCCTCACAGGCGTCTTGAGAGTTCCCTACTTGGAGGGGGTGACGTAATAATATGCGGAAATAAAATATAAAGCAATCTCACAAAAATCAATCGCACAATGTACACAGGTATTTTTAGGTGGAAACCCAAACCGGGTGAAAACCACCACCTAACCCTCTCGAGTTAGGATTTTCCGATCAACCTAGTTGATCAAAATCCACTAAATGAATCACTTTAAACGAGGGTGATTCAACCTCAGTACAACCACGCTACAAGTACGAGGGTAGCGTTCCTCAACCCCTTCTCTCCACGAGAAGGATTTTGTCCCACGAAGGAGACGGGAATTCGCAAAGCGAATACCCAACCAAAAGACAAAGATAAAATAAACAATAGTCCTATAGAGCCAACAAAATAATTAAACCTAGCTTCTATAGGAAATAGGAAACTCCCCTTTGCAAGGAGTGCGTCGACGATGACGCGGTGCGTGTGCCACGCGATGGCGCTACGTCGCTCTCGTGAACAACAGCGGGAGAGCGGGCGCGCAAACTGAATTTAGCTCTCAAGATGATGGAGCTTGAGCTTGGAGAGCAAGAGAGACACAAAAGAGTGGAAAGTATGTTGCTTAGGTGTGTCTTGTGTTTTTCTAAGTGTATCTCTTATGTGTCTGTGGTACAAAGGTTCCCCTCTATTTATAGAGGCCTTAGGAAGGCTTTGGAAGGCTTGGAAAAGCTTCCATAGCCGTTGGGTGCAAAGCCCAAGAGAATCAGGCCGAAATCAGGACAATGATTACATTTGACAGGGTTATCAGACGTCTAAATCTGGCATCAGACGTCTGGAAGGCCACTTTAAGACGTCTGATTCCAAGGTCAGACGTCTGATTCTATGCGGGTTTCTCCCTGACTTGAACCAGATCTAAACAGGGTTTTTGCGCAAGTCCATCAGACGACATACAGGACGTCTGGCACTATGTCTGGACGTCTGGAAACCTACTTTTACTGTGGGAATTGATTTCCAAACGTTGCAACGGCTAGAAAATCTCTGAGAAGAGATTTTGGGACAGCCGAGGCAAAACGGTCATTTATCAGACGTCTGGAAAGGCCTAAGGACGTCTGATAAGGCTCTAACGGTCATATTCTTGACTGTTTCGTAAGCCAGCCAACGGTCCACTAATTGGACGTCTGTCAAAGTCATCAGACGTCTCCTAAGACGTCTGGTCTAAGGTCTGGATGTCTGATTTCATCAGACAGAACTAACTATGTCCAGCCTAACAGTTATCAGACGTCTGAAAAAACAGTCAGACGTCTTAAAATACTTTATCAGACGTCTGATTTGTGAATTAGACGTCTGGAAAGTCTGTTTTAACCCTATATTGGTTTTCTAAGTGTTCTACAGAAAACCTAAGTATCCTAGGGTTGTGCCGGTGTTCCTAGGACTACTGTTAGGGTACTTTGAGTCTCTTTAACATAATTTCTAAGGAAAATAAAGAGCAAGAAAAATAAAGATAAAAGTACATGAAATGATTAAAAAGAATCTATCCTATTCTTCTTGTCTTCTATCTTCAATCTGTCACTCCACGCGAACCTCCTCTGTTTTCCGTCAAGCTCCTCCAATCCGTCCTGGATGCGAGCTCGAACTCCGTCTAAACACGTCCACATTTGCAATTGACCTGAAATCTAGGACTCAAATTGCAAATGTTAAATAACACGTGTTTTGTTATCATCAAAACAAATGATCGTGGTGCTCTAGCACCAACACGTCTGTCCAAGCGAAAGGCACGTCCTTCCGGGTCAACTGTGTCATAGGACGCGCAATCTGTGAAAATCCTCTGATGAATCGTCTGTAGTAGCCTGCCAGTCCCAGGAAACTGCGAATCTCAGTAACTGAACGCGGTCTCTCCCACCTGAGCACTGCCTCAACTTTGGCTGGGTTCACCGCCAAGCCGTTTCCAGAGATCACATGACCTTGGAAGGTCACCTCCCTCAACCAGAACTCGCACTTGCTGTATTTGGCGTACAGCTGGCGTCGTCTCAAAGTGTCCAGAACCATCTGCAAGTGCTGTCCGTGCTGCGTCCGATCTCTAGAATAGATGAGTACATCATCTATGAAAACCACCACGAACTGTAGGAGTTAAACCTCTCTTTGGATCTTGTAGGAGCTTTTTCTCACATATTTGGATTAGATTGTGTTAGTTAGGGTTCATGATGAGGTCCTCATCATGGACCCAATGAAGACACTCAAAATGTAGGGTGACTATAGAGGTTCGGGGTGGATGGACCCCTTGATCAAAAGGTCGTCCACCTGAGAATTACCTGGGCAGCTAGAGAGGGTGAGTCTCGCAAAGACCGCTACTCGATAGAGCGCCCCCACGGGTTATAGGGTTTCCCCCACTCGACCTCTCTTGTCACTAAGATTCCAGGTAGACCATAATGAGAACCTTGACCTCTTAAGTCTACCACTTTTATTTAGGATCAAGGTGCTTAGGTTTCCACTTGAACTTTAACCTTTTGAGTGTAAAGAGTGACCTAAGTTCAAGGTTGGTTGACCCAAGGGGTCAACTTCACGTACTAGTTCCTTTGAGAACTTATTAGGCCTTGTCTTTTAAGGTTCAAGTGTTTTTAAGAGCCAAATTTCTTAGGGTTTATCTTAATAGGTGTTTTCAAACAATGGCTTGGGCACACTTCTTTTGGGAATTCTCAATTCTTGCTTAGAAAGTGTGTCTCTAAAACCCTAGCTTTGAATCTTATATTGGCCTTAATTGGTCTAGTTAGTTGCCTTTAGATTGGGTAATTAGGGTTCAAGCAAAAAGGTTTTAGCCCTAAATACCCTTAATGGATTCACAAATATATTGTGTTGAAATTGAAAACAGGCAGCTTTGGTGATTTACTAAGTATGGAAGATAGGTTATTCCTAAATTACCTTTTCTTTCTTTTTTTTTTCTTCCTCTTTAGAATTTAGGGGTTTAAATGAGAGGATAGAAAATTACCTGTCCTTGGTTTGGTTGTTGTGTGGCTACTTGTTGTCCTCTTGATTTTCTGTGCCTGCATAGCAAAAGAGAAGAGATTAGTCAATAGAAACTCAAAAATTGTGAATTAATAACTTCTAGAATAGCCGTTGCTCCCCGGCAATGGCGCCAAAAACTGGCTGTCGTCTTTGTTGATGTGGTTATTATAGTCGTTGTGGTATATGACAAAAACGGTCACCAGTCTAATACAATTTATTACTCGGAATGAAGCGTTTCTCGAGGTCAAACTCAGGGAGCAAACTAAACTTCCAGAAGCACATAAATTCACAATATATATAAGGTTTTACAAAAAATTAAGAGAGAGAGAAAAAGAGAGAGAGGGTAATTGGCTTTTTCTTCTTCTCTTTCTTTAGCTGGCTCTTCTCTTCAGCTTGTTTTCTTCTTCATTCTTCTTTTCCTTCTTCTTTGCTGCTTCTTTCTTCTTCTTCTTCAGCCTGTCTTCTTCTTTCTTCTTCTCAGCAGCTGCGGTTCCTCTTTCTCTTCTGCTCTGGCCCTTCTTCTTCTTCTTTCTTTTCTTCTTCTCTTGCTGCTAACTCTCCTTCTTTTTCAGCCTGTCTTCTTCTTTCTTCTCTCCTTCTCTTGCTGCTGACTCTCCTTTTTCGCCGACGTCTGATTTAGCGCTCAGACGACTTAACTGCTCTATTGCTATAGTGCAGCTCCTCTTTTCCTTTAGCTTCTTTCCTTCCTTTCTTCTTCTCTTTCTTCTTCCTTCTTCCCTGCGGCTAAGTTCTGGCTGCTGCTTCTCTTCTTCTTTCTTCTCTCCTGCGCACACACGCAAATATCAGCGCAAAAGCTACCCTATCCCTTCCCCGCGTCTCTCTCTCTGGATCTCTCTTTGGTAAGCTCTCCCAGAGCAAGGTAATCAGGTTGGGTCGCGTGCCTGGGTCTAGGCGCACCGGCGTGGGTGGTGCGCGAGGAGTGCATAGGAGGGTGTCGGGTCGGGTCAAATCCGCGTGGGTGTGCCTCGGATGAGACTCGGTGATAGGTGAGGGACCTCACCCCGTGTGCATTCTGAGGCGAAGAGCCTATACCACTTTTTCAATTTAAGTGTGGGCGTTCGCCCATACACTTACGAGGTGGGACTAAAATCCCACCTTCGCTCCACTCGCCCGCAGGCGAGAAGCAGCTGGCAATTGGGCAGCAGCGAAGGCTTCGCACTCCCAATTGAGAACCTGGGCACCTTTGCAGACATGCCCCGTGTTGCCTGGAGCCCACGCTTGGAGCCGAAGAGACATGGAGCTACCTGCGAAGCAACTCCTGCAGCTCGTTAATGGCGGCGAGGAGGGTGAACCTTGAAATCACGAAGACGGCCTTACGGCCACGTCAGACAACACAGGGAGCTTCGCCAGAGTGTGGCAAAGGTGGTGTGAGGGGCCATTTAGGTTCTTCTGCCATTGTAGCAGGGACCCATACCTCCGACGAGGTTTCGAGGCGGTTTTCCTCCTCATTTCCCCAAGGAGCTGCTCTCAGATTTGAAAGGGGAGCTCTCTGCGAAGCCCCCTACCGCATGAGCAGCTCCCCATGCCCTGAATCGTCCCATACCTCTCGTGCGAACGCTCGAGAGGTATGGGTATCCCCTCCGACCATGCCTCTGGCGACGTCTTTTGGTCGCCTCCTTGCGAATAACCTCCTGCTTGTGCCTATATAAGAAGATCCTGATCTCTTCGCTTGAGGCAAGCTTGATTTGGCCGAAGATTTCCCTTTGAATTTCGTCTTTCTCATCTCCAACTGTCTGCCCGCAAGCTCCGGCGACTCTCCCTCCCTCGTCTCGTCACGTTGTCACCGTACCAGTGGCAGAGTCATCTTCGCCTCTGTTGTGGACGGTTTTGTGCGGGTTTAAAGGATGTCACGTTGTAGTATAACCGACAAAACGTCTAAACAAATATAAAGAATTTTATTACTCGAAGACCGGAGTATCCGAGGTCGATCACAGGGAGCAAATGGAATTTACTACTAGTCAAAATATAATTGAACATTCTAATTTACTCAAAATATCAATTCAAATGTGAATGTATGCAATTAAAAATAATTAGGACAAAAATATGAAATTGGACGTCTGATCACAAGATCAGACGTCTTAAAAGTATTTCTCCTTTTCTTCTTTCTCTGCTTGTCTTGCGAAGCCTTCTTCTTCTTCTTTTGATCTTCTAATCTTTTCTTTGCCTCTCTTCTTCTCTGTGTCTTGCTCTTTCTTCTTCTGCTTTGCTTCTTCTCGTGCGAAGGCTTCTTTCTTTCTCCTTCTTCTCTGTCTTGCTCCTTCTTTCTTTTCTTCTTCGCCTTGCCTTTCCTTCTTCTTCTGTAGCGGCCAAGTCCTTCTCCTGCGTTCAGCCTGGCCTGCACAGGAGCAAAACCTAACCCTTCTCCCTCTACCCACGCGTCTCTCTCTCTCAAGCAATTCACTCAGGGACGCTCTCCCAGAGCCACAGCCATTATCGGGTCGGGTCGTACCCCGGGACCAGGCGCACCTGCAGGTGACGATGCGCGAGGAGTGCGTAGGTTGAAGTCCGGGTCGGATCCGCCAGGTCTGAGAGGTCAAGCCGCGGATGAGGCGGGTGTGGGTTCAGTGAGGGACCTCACCCCTGTGCTTACGGAGGCAAGCAGCTTAGTGCACAAATACAATTTATAGCATACCTGAGTGCTGCAATCCCACGATGTGGAACTAAACGTTCCGCCCTGATTTCACGCGCGCTCGCAGACTCTCGTATGCAATTGCCCAAGAGGATGGCTCTGCTGGCGCTCCGTGCTGGGCTCACTCACCTCGCGACACTCGCGTGAGTCTCCTGCATCTGCAGCCTGGGAAGCCTGATGCCTGGAGCTTCGTTGGAGCTTCACCGGAGGTCGTCCATGGCGGCAGCGGCTCAAATACTGTCATACACAAAACGAGCCTCACGGCCCAATCAGATCAGCTAGAGACCTTCGCCGTGGCACGGCGAAGGCGATGGACGATACTGCAGGTTGCCGGTCGGCCTAGGCGTGCGTGCCTAGGTCAACCTGTGGCCGGAGATGGTGGGTTGTTCAGGGGGTGATTATGGAGGTCTGGAGTGGCAGTTGTGGGGTGGAGCGAGTTCCTGGTGGTGAGGCGGAGCTCCCGAAGTGGTTGGCGAGCCGTGTGGGGGGCTGGAATGGTGGAAGCGGCTCGCCGGAGGTCGGTCGGTGATGTGGAAGATGAGGGTGGTCAGCGTCGGTCGAGGGGTAATCAGATGAGATAACAGGGGGAAAAGAGAGAGGAGAGGATGGAGATGAGTTCTAACCTAATTGTAAGGATGAAAGGGGACGGAAGGCGGATAGCAGTACCTGCTGTCGCCGAAGAAGATGATGCCCAGTGGGGGAGAACGGCAGCGACGACGAGGCTGAGGCGGCGTGCGCGGGTACTGCGCGACGCGGAGGGAAGTCAGGAAGCTAACTCTGCCACTGGTTTTGTGGCAAAGTGAAGAGGGAGGGGAGGGGGGCTCGCCGAAGCTTGCTGGGACTTTCGGCCGGGCAGGAGGAGACGAATTGGGGGTGGACACTCGGCCAAATCAAGCTCGCCTTCTGCGGCAGGGTCTGGGGTGTCTTTTATAGGTGCTGGCCGCACCTACCAGCGCGTGGAGACTGCGCAATCAACGCTGCCGGCTCATCGGAGATGAAAGGAAGGTGGATACCCAAATCTCTCGTGCGTTCGCACGAGAGATTGGGTTCACACCAGCGATTGTAATTGACTTTATAAGGAAGGGAATTCCTCAGAGAATCCTCCTTCCATTTCTGGGAGGGAATCTCTGAGGGATTAGAGAGCAATCCCTCTCCGAACCTCGCCGGAGCTCGGTTCTGCCCTAGCAATGGCGGCAGGACCGGTTTGCAAAGGAGGCGAAGAACCTAGGGGGTTCTCTGCAACGGTATTCAAAAGATAGGGACCAATTTGTGATTTGGGTGTACTAAATTGCAAAGTAGGTCAAGATGACCTCTCCTTAGGTCCAAATTTTGGTATAAACCTAATTTGGACCTAAGGAATCCAATGGCGAAGTTGGATTTCAGGTTTGACCTCGTTTGACTGGATATTTTGCGTAAAAACCTAAATTAGGTTAATTGAAGAGCTAGGACCCTAATCTAGGTCAAACTAGGTTCCAAAGGCCAAATTAAGTGTTCTAAACCCTAGAGTATGTTTTTCCATGATTTGTAGAGGGTTTACTTGCTTTTTGTTCTGACCGGAACCTTGCTAATTTAAGCGGGTCTGTTTTAGGGTTACCAAGTGTCATTTAGTTCTTATATTGCACATGAACCCATTTCTGATTGACTCAACCCTCTTTTTATCTCATTTATACCATTTGACCTATGTTTTTCCTCTGAGAAATCCCGTTTACGTACTGCAATGGTAAAATTACAGTTTTAACCTTTATTTCATGTTTTCTTCTCAGAGCACTTGTTCCTTCAGTTAGGCCTTCTTCTAGGTTATGTAGGAGCTTGTCGTCGCCGTTTCGCTCTCTCTGGGTCTTCGTCTTTGGCGACGGCACATACGAGCCGTCCGCCTCCTCCACTCCCCCTTCGTCTATCCACTCGCAGATAAGTCCTCTTTCTCCCCTCTTCATTTTCCCCTTATCAATTTCACAAATCACACACTGACCACCATAGACCACCATCACCTTCTCCACCTCCGACCAGACCACTGGCGAGGTGTTCCTGCTGCTCCACGCCTCCATCCACCTTGCCAACCACCCTACGATCTCCGCCACACCTCACTGACCATTTCCCCTTACTCCAATCTCTCCGCCACACACCCAGAACGCCCCCTGAACACACCCATATTCGCACGTGCAGGGTGACCTAGGCACGCACACTCAGGCCAGCCCACACCACGCCAACCACCAGGCCACCTTTGCCGTGTCACGGCGAAGCTTTCTGTGAGATTTGACGAGGCTGTGAGGCTATTTTGCTTGTGGATAAGTTCAGGTCTTGGCCACCATTTGAGCTAACTCGAAGAAGCTAGAAAGCTTCATCCAACGCTCCAGGCTTCGGGTTTTCAGGTCCCGGACACACGGGCTTCCTTCGTGAACAACTCCAGCCTAGCAATTGGAAGCCAAGTCCCCGCATCTGCTGCAATTGAGTGCGTCACTTGCTGCGGGTGCGCGCGAGAAGAAGGTGGGATATTTAGTCCCACCTCGGAAGTTTTGAAGCGGGAGAAGCATTATAAGTGGAAAAAGTGCCAGGGGCTTAGCACCTCCTGATACGGGGTGAGGTCCCCTCGCTCACCATGCCTTGTTCGCGACGCACACCTACGTGGACCTGGTATCTTATCTGACTACCCGTGCACTTCTCGCCCACCACACATGCCGGTGGGCCTGGTCCCGAGCGCGCATATCCGACCCGATAACCCGAGAAAGCTTTAGGAGAGCAGTCCTCAGAGTAAAATAGAGAGAGAGAGAGAGACGCGGGGAGGGTAAGGGCTAGGTTTTGCTCCTGTATGTGTGTGCACAGGGAAGAAGAGGAGTAGTTGAAGCAGCTGAAGGAGGAGGTGTGGTTGAAGAAAAGAAGAGAAGGAAGGAGGAAGCCACAGAGAAAGAGAGAAGAGAAGGAAGGAGCCACAGAAGTAAAAGACTACATAGGCCAAGGAAGGAGAAGCTGAAGACGCAGCCAAAGCTTAAGGTAAAGAAGAAGAAAGAGAAGGCAGGGGTTGAAGAAAGAGAGAAGCAAAAGAAGAAGGCAGAAGAAGCACAGCAGAGAAAAGAAGAAGATAGAGAAAGGCTAAGAAGAAGAAGACAAAAGACAGAAGAGAAGTGATCACTGTAGCAATCTGCAAGTTAAGGCGTCTGATTCGTAAGAAAAGAAAGAGAGAAGAGAAAGAAGGAAGAAAAGAGAAGAAGAAAAATATTTATTTTTGCCTTTTCTCTCTAGTTTTTAATATACATTGGGTTGCATTCATATCATTTTTTGAGTAATTTGAAATTGCGATTTTGCTTCTAAAATACTAAATTGCTCACTGAGTTCGACCTCGAAAATTTTGAATTTTGAAAAATAAAAATTAATAATTGTTTACATGACGATTTCAAATTGTACTACAACAAATGTTTTTTTAAAACACGATCTCGTCGCGTAAGGCAATTATCCTCCCTACTCCTCCTTGGTGTGGATGAAGAACTCCAGGTCAATTTCCTTAAAGATGATGGCATGGGATGATGATGGTGGAATGAATTGGCGATGTGTTGGCAATTGAAGGGTGGTGGAGTGACTCCCTCTCAAAGCCTAAAATTTGGACTTAGGTAGTCCTTAGGCCCTCCCTTTCTCCCTTAGTACTCAAGAGATGGGATTGCTAAAGATTGTTTGGAAGGATGGAATGGATGACTTTATATAGAGGTGGAGAGGGGTAAAAAGGGAAGGAGGGAGGGGTGTGCTAACAATTATGGTTATGTGTAGATGTATTAAGATTAATGATGAAGTCTTGAAATTGGGTTGGGTGGCTATTAATTGGTGGTAGAATTTAGGTGTAGTGAAATGTGCATCCATAATGAGGGTGGCTTTGTTGGAATTGGGAAGAGAGACCTAAATGTGCCATGGACGATGTGCAAAGGTGGCTGTAGGTGGAGTGGAGTTGGAGCTTAATAAATGAAGTAGAAGAGCTCATTTATTGTTGATGTAAGATAACTTTTTTGCTTTGTTGAATTAGAGCCTGAGTTTATGAAGCTTCTAAGTTCAAATCTCTGGTTCAATTTCTTCAATTCTTCTTTCTTCTTCTTTTTTTTTCTCAGCTTTCAATCCTATGGTCACAAAATATCATTAATTAGTTTAGAGTATAAAAATTATGCAAAATTGGATGCATACCTATCTTAATGCAAAACATGCTAAATGTATGTTGTATGATTATATTTCTAACCTAATTGGCTCAGAAACTTAACAAAGTATATTCATGGGCAATATAAAATGTGATTTGATTAATCTACTTTGTAAGAACATGTGCATGTTTTCTCACTGTACTGAGTCAGCAATGTAATTTTTTAACATGTCAAAGATGGAATGAAAGTTTCATCTGAAATTCATAACATGATGGAGAGTTTAGTTATGTTGTTTTCTATAGGGAATCTAATAAAGAATGGATTTTGCTCAAAATTTCAGTTGGATAATTTATGTGAATTTTGTGACATTTACATGTTGCTTGTCCATTATTGCATTTGTTAATTGCTGCAAGGAGTCTGAGAATGCGCCAAATAACACGTTAGCTTTGTGTGGAAGTTGGATAGTGATGTTAGTAAAATCTAACTTCTATAACATTATTGGGCAATGATAAACAGATAAGAAGCATGCTGGAAAATGATAAAACATTGTTGTACGTTACTTTCATCGCAACAATTGCATCTCTTTATTCTCTTTGCAACTTTGTTTAAATGGGCTCTTATAAGATATTTCTACAAAATATCTCTAACATAAAATAATATAAATTAAAAAAAAAACTAACTAACTTGCCGATCTTGTAAGGGCAAAAAAGTTTATTGCCAACTTATCCTTCATCTCGACACTCATGCTAAGTAAATACTTTCATTTTACATCAAAGGTTAACCTCTATTTTGTAAACATAAACAGAAATTAATCCTCATTTAAAAGTAAATTTAAATAGAAGTTAACACTTGTTCTAAATTTACTGTACAGGTTAATAACTTGTGCAGTAAATTAATCTAGGTCGTGTGTCCCTTATGCGGTTGAGAACATGACGTTCGGCGGGCAGTAGAAGAAGATCTGCGAGTTGGAGCAACGCGCGAGGGACATATCCGTTTGACATGTGACCAATATGTCTCGATATTGATAATACAAGAACTGCCGTGGTGCATGAGGGAAACAATACGATACATATCGAACAGCAGTCTTCTTAATCGGAAAGGAATCCCCCCTCCAATTCCACAGCTGTACAAGGCTCCATCTCGGTACCCTTTTCATCCCTCCTTCCCCGCACCACCCCGTCCACGCCTTTCTCCCCTCTCCTCACACTTCCCTTCCCTAAACGACACCCCCGTTCCCTCCTCTCTCTAACCCACCAACGACACCCGACCTCCATCCCTCTTCCCCGCTCCCCTCGACCACCTCCCGCGCCGCTTCTCTCTCATCACTCACCTCGCCATCGCTCACCTTTCCTCGCCTCCCGCCCAGCCTCTCCTCCGCCTCCGCGCCGGCGGCTCCGCCAACACCACGCTTCCTCGCCACGACGCGCCTTCTCCTCCGCCTCCCGCGCCAGCGGCTCCGCCAACACCGCCTGAGAGAAGCCGATGGGGAAGAACAACGAGTTTCTGACACCGAAGGCGATAGCGAACAGGATAAAGGCGAAGGGGCTTCAGAAGCTGCGATGGTACTGCCAGATGTGCCAGAAGCAGTGCAGGGACGAGAACGGGTTCAAGTGCCACTGCCTTAGCGAGTCCCACCAGCGCCAGATGCAGGTCTTCGGCCAGAACCCCCACCGCATCGTCGACGGCTACTCCCAGGAGTTCGAGAAGGCCTTCCTTGATCACGTCCGCCGCTCCCACCGCTTTTCCCGCGTCGCTGCCACCGTCGTCTACAACGAGTACATCTCCGACCGCCACCACATCCACATGAACTCCACCCAGTGGGCCACCCTCACCGAGTTCGTCAAGTACCTCGGCCGCACCGGCAAGTGCAAGGTCGACGAGACCTCCAAGGGCTGGTTCCTCACCTACATCGACCGCGACTCCGAGACCCTCTTCAAGGAGAAGCTCAAGAACAAGCGCCTCAAGGCCGACCTCGCCGACGATGAGAAGCAGGAGCGGGACATCGCCAGGCAGATCGAGCGCGCCATCGCCATGGAATCAACAACATCATCGTCATCCACAGACCCCCAACACAACAACAACACTCCTCTTCCGCCTGCAACAGCAGCAGATGGTGGAAAGATCGCCTTCTCCCTCGAGAAGAAGCACCTGTTGGTGGACGCGGCCACGGAGAAGAAGGCAACGACATCATCAGCATCAACATTGGGGTTTGAGTACGGAGAAGAAGCCGCCGGGCAGGAGAGAATGAATGGTAAGAGGAAGGTGAAGGCGGGCGGCCTTGGGGCCCTGGAAGAGCTGATGAAGGAGGAGGAGAAGGCCAAGGAGAGGAACAACAGGAAGGACTACTGGCTGTGTGAGGGGATCGTGGTGAAGGTGATGAGCAAGGTGCTGGCGGAGAAGGGGTACTACAAGCAGAAGGGCGTGGTGGTGAAGGTGATCGACAAGTACGTAGGGGAGATCCAGATGCTGGAGAACAAGCATGTGCTGAGGGTCGACCAGGAGGAGCTGGAGACGGTGATCCCGCAGATAGGGTGTTTGGTGAGGATTGTTAATGGGGCATATAGAGGCTCGAATGCGAGGCTGTTGTCGGTCGATACGGAGCAGTACTGTGTGAAGGTCCAGATCGAGAGAGGGGTTTATGATGGGAGGGTGCTTCAGGCTGTTGAATACGAAGACATATGCAAAGTCTTACAATGACCGAGGGTTCCTCGACAGGGTTTGGCCTTCCAAACTGGATTGCTAAATTTGCGGTACCATTTTATGGGGATTGCTCTAGTGCTTTTTGTTGATCTTCATGGCATGCAGTCTGTTATGTCTGTTAGGATTAACTTCATGAAACATCATATTATAAAATTCATCTTGAAGGTGATGTCTTGTTTTGTTTCCATAGTTGCTTTGCCGATGTGTTTGTCCCCAAAGATTTTCGGAAATGATGTTGGAGAAGTATGCTCAAACAGGATGTCATTTATGGTGTTTATCATAATGTGATCATACATTTTAAACTATCATGCCATTAAGTACAACCTAAGCATTTTCCTGATGGAAGTTCTCACTGGTTTGGGTTCCTTATATGTAATTTTCCTTATAGATGCTAGTTTCCTATTAAGTAATGGCTGCTGTAGGATGCCACTTGGTTGAAGAGTTCAAGAAAAAAACATAAGATGGACATGATACCAATGGAAAAACTCCAGGGAAGCTGAGTGTTTGTGAGAGAGTGAAGAGGATTCCCGTCTTTGCTACTGAGATGCTGTCTGAGGTCTAGTCCTTGCACAGAGTGCTAATTTGCAATGTAAATTTACTAGACTCAAGTTTTGAAGAGCTAATCATGATATTGTTTGGACTGCATTTTACAATGCAACATAGTGAGATAGACAATGTGGTTCAGGTTGGTGCATCAACCCATATTTCCTAGGTGCAGAAGATGCTGATGGAGTTGTTTGAAAGTAAAGGAGCTCTCTAAGTGCATAAACGCCAGTGAGGCAGTGGCTTATGGTGCTAGAGTCCAAGCCTTCAAGGTACCAAGTTGGTGGGATCAGACAACATGAAAGTTCACAATCACATGCTTGTTGATGATGCATTTGTCCCATGGTTTAGAGGCTGTTGGTGGAACAGTGAATGTAACAATTCCAAAGGCAAGGGGTCTTCTCATCATTTGAATCATTTTGGCTATTATTCTGTCGAGGGTAGCCTTTCAAGGGACAGACTGCTTTTGGATTGAAGGTGGAACAAGCCAAGTTGCTGGCTATCCTTTGGTCCATTTCGCTCGAGAAAAATGGTGTTTGTTGAGACCTTATGTTGAGAACTGGAGGCATTTATCCAAATCAGAACTGTAGGAGTTTATCTAACTGCTAGATTCAGGGTTAATGATGGGTATGAGAAGGTGACAATGATGTCCATGGGGAATCAAAAGGTGGGCTATATGAGATGAGGCAGGTGCAGGATTGGGTGCGAATCAGCAAGTAGAAGCTTTCGGACTACAGAAGAATCTGACATGAGAGAGAGAGAGCGAGAGGGAGAGTGAGAAGAGGTGCGTGGGGCGAGAGGCGGGTGAGGGGGGGAGAGACGGCTTTGGCTGGACGGAGGTGAGGAGGACGTTGCGGAGGGGAGCGACGCCGGTGAGATGTTTCAAGTGCCTCGGGAGGGGGCATGTGGCGGCGGGCTGCAGAGAACCGGTGAGATGCCTGCGCTGTGGTGGTCTGGGTCACCGAAGGTCGGCTTGTAGGCTCCGTGGTCCGGGCAGCGGGGTCTCTTCGAGGAAGGTGGGGACGCCTCCACCACCCCCCCTGGAGGGGGCGCCTCTCGTGGAGGTTGAGGCATTGTGGTCGGAGGAAATAGGGTCGTTGGAAGGGAGGTTGGTGTCGGCTATGGTGGCAGTGGTGCTGGAGGGGGAGGTGGATGTGGGAGCTCTGAGAAGGGCGGTCGTGGCCTTCTTGGGGATTGGCTGGGGATCCTTTGGGGTGGCTTCCCTCAGGAGTGGGTGCTTGGTGCTACTGGGACTTGGTCGGGAGGAGCTACGACATCTGGTCTTCAAGGTGCTGCGGTGTGGTCGGGGCGTGGTGCGGTGTCGTGGGCCGGTGAGGTCGGATGGCGCGTTGGAGGAGCGACCGCTGACTGGCGTGAGGCAGAAGGTGGTGATTGAGGGGGTTCCCCTCTTCCTCTGCACGGTAGAGGTGGCGGCGGCGGCGGTTGCCCCTTTTGCGAGGCTCCGGGGCTAGGAAGGCCTGGGCCTGAGGTCGGCGGACCTGTCGCGGTTTGAGGCATGGGTGGAGATGAAACCGGGGCGGCAGCTCGTGGAGAGGATGGTCCTCAGATGGGGGAGCTCCTCTTGGTTGGCTCGCGTCTCGCGGGGATCTGGTAGACCTAGTTCCTTTGCTGAGGCAGTGGTTGGTGGTGTGGCGGCGGTGGTGGGCGAGTGGACGAGGGGCAGGCTGCTTTTGGGAAGTCCGAAGGTCGTGGCGAGGATGGCACGGCGGTTGCGATCCCTGGGACGCGATCTGGGGAAGGTGAAAGGCGAGGATCTCGGAGGCTGGTGCGGGTCTTACGGAGGAGATTGTGGAGGAATCTGCGATGCTGAGGGAGGAAGACCTCGCTAGGGAGGCCCCGGGTCTTGTGGAGTGCGGTTGTGATGGACCTGGGTCGGGCGGGTTGGACCCGATTAAGGGAGGCGGTGGACTCGATGGGGTTGTTGGTTCGAACCTCGCCTCGTGGGCAGATCCAACGCTTCGATCCAGTGAAGCTGGCGGATTGGGGGCTGCGACTGGAAGCTTGTGACACGCCCTCGACAAATCGGACTGGGCAGTGGGATGCGGTGTGGTTGGCGAGGTGGGGCGCGCATGGAGGTGGAAGCCGAGGATGCCTGTGCCGCAGCGGCTTACCTATAGGCCGAGATGGTCCTACCGGAGGGGGCGCGCTGTGACGGCTTCGACTGGGAGCAGGGTTGGGGAGAGTCAACGTCGGAGACAGGTGGAGATGGGCGTCGCTTCGCCTTCTGGAGGGCATGACGAGGTGTCGACGGTGAGCCTGGTAAGGGGCAAGGGTAGGGCGAGGGTCGTCTTGAGGGTTTCTGGTGACAAGGAGGGGCAGCGGGTGGTGGGAGCTGGTGGAGATGCTGGGGCGGTGGAGGATGTAGTGGAGGTGCGAGGGGCTGATACGGCGGTAGTGCGGCCTGTAGACTAGGTCTTGTCGCAGGGGGCGCAGGCATTGGCTGCGGACAGGGGGGTGACTGCAGGTCAGGGTGGACCGATGAGCGATGGTGCGGGGGGATCGCCCAGTCGGTGTGTAGTGTTGAAGGAGGGCGAGGTGGATGAGGTGGCTACGGAGATGGGGTTCAGGCGGTCGACGCAAGGAGGAGGTTCCCGGGGCTCTACATGATTAAGGTCCTGTCGTGGAATGTGAGGGGTTTGAATGACCCCTCGAAGCAGGCGGCTCTGCGGGGGTATTTTCAGAGGTGGGGCCCTGATGTGGTTTTTCTCCAGGAGACGAAATGGGGGAGCTGTGATGAGAGGCTGTGGAGGGAGGTGGGAGGAAGTGGATTTGGGGGGGGGGGGGGTTCTTGGTCCTAGATGCGGTTGGAAGTGTGGGTGGAATTGTTGTGGGATGGAAGGATGATGCTTTCTCCTTGCTGGACTCATTGGTGGGGTCCCATGTTGTCGCTGTCAGGTTACAGAGGCGCTGGGACAATACGTGTTTGCTCTTTTCTTCGGTTTATGGCCCGACGGAGGGTTGGAGGCATGCTTTGTGGGAGGATCTGAGCCAGGTTGCGGCAGCATTTCAGGGGATACCTTGGTTGATAGGTGGTGATTTTAATGTCACTTTGCTGGCACAGGATAGATCGGATGGCCGTGGGGGAGTGGACCAAGGTTCTGAGGCATTTGCGGGCTTTGTTGCGGAGCAGGGGCTGGTTGACATGCCACCTTCGTCCTTTCATTTCACGTGGAGGAGCTCTGGAGGACAGCGATCCCGGATCGATAGATTTTTCGCCTCGACGATGTTGGTTGAGTTGTTCCTTATGGTGGAGGTTAGACCCATGGAGTGGCTGTTCTTGGACCACACTCCCTTGTTGTGGATGACGAATGAGGATTGGAGGCATGGTACATATTTTAAGTTCGACCGGGCATGGCTCCTCGAAGAGGGGTTCAAGGGGTTGGTAGAGGAGCAGTGGAGGTCGGTTCATGTGGATTGCTCGGCGGCTATCAGATTGGAAGCTAAGCTGCGGGATTTGAGATCCTTCTTGAAGATCCATAAGAAGCAGATCAGGGAGGAACGTGGGAGGAGAGAAGAAGCTCTCGGTGAGATTGCACGACTGGACGTGGTGGATGATGTTGGTCTCCTTTTTGACGTCGACAGGGTCAGCAGAGCGATGTGGCTACAGGTGATACAAGAGGAAGACCGAAAGGTGGAGATGGAGTGGAAGGTGAGATCCAGGCAAAGATGGCTAAAGGAAGGCGATTTTAACACTCAATTTTTTCATATGGCTGCATCAGGAAGGAGGAACTGGATTGACAGGTTGGTGGTGGATGGGGAGGAGTTTGGGGGGGGGGGCAGCTGCGAAGTATTTCAGAGAGTTTACCAGGAGACGACATGGGGGAAGGTGGAGATGGTTGGGGTCTGAGATATCGCGGATCGGGGATACAGAAGTCGGTTTCTTGACGTGTCCGTTTGAGGAGGATGAGGTCCACAAGGCAATCTGGGGGCTGAACGTTGATGGTGGTCCTGGTCTGGACGGTTTTCCGGTTGCCTTCTATAAAGAGTTCTGGTCGGTGGTGAAGGAGGATGTGATGCAGGTTGTGCAAGAGTTTAGAGCTGGAAATTCGGGCTTCAACAGGTTGAACAAGTTCTACATGTTCCTATTGCCAAAGGAGGGTGCTGAGGAGATCCAGGAGTACAGACCGATAGCCCTCTCGAATGCTATCTACCTGATTGTGGTGAAGCTCCTGGTGAATAGATTGAGGAGGACCCTGGCTGGGATTGTAGACCCGGTGCAGACGGCTTTCGTCCCCGACAAGAATATTTTGAAAGGTTATGTGTTGGCCTCGGAGATCCTGTCGTCCTGGAAGAGACATAAGAAAAGGCTTTCTTGTGGAAAATTGATTTCAGCAAGGCTTATGACTTAGTTCAGTGGTCGTTTCTTTGGGCGTCCTTGGTTTAGAGGGGCTTCCCGCCGGTGTGGATTGACTGGATGAAGAGATGCGTCACCACGACGTCTTTCTCGGTACTTATCAATGGAAACCCGGCAGGGGGTTGGATTTAGCCAAGGAGGGGGGGTAAGGCAAGGGTGTCCTTTGGCCCCGATGCTCTTTGTTATTACAACAGATGCACTTGCAAGGGTGGTCAAGAGGTCGTGTGAGAGGAATTTGGTGAAGGGTTTCTCTCCGAAAGATGGGACGAGTATTCCGTTATTGCAGTATGCGGATGATACGATTTTCTTCATTGAAGGCGGGGAAGCGGAAGCCAGGAGAATGCGGATTTTACTCTTCTTGTTTGGTGAGGCCTCGGGGCTGCAGATCAACCTGCCTAAATCCGATTTTGTCCCCTTCAATTTGACTGAGGCGGAGGCGAGGGGGTGCAGCTTAGGTCTTGGCACAGAGCAGGTGAAGATTCCGATCAGATATTGGGTTTACCGTTGACCTATGGTAGGATTTTAGTGAGAGACTGGGCTCCCTTGGTGGAGAGGCTGGAGGGGAGATTGGCAGGGTGGGCGTCTAGGCTTCTGTCAAGGGGTGGAAGGTTGGTCTTGCTCAAGGCGGCTCTGACAGTGATGCCGTCGTATTTCACGTCTGTCCTGAAGATGCCCAGGCAGGTTGTCTTAAGAATAGAGAGGCTTATGAGGAATTTCTTTTGGTGCTACCAGGGGACGAGTGCACCTGGTGCCAGGTTGGTAGTATGGGAGGAGGTTTGCAGGTCTGTGGAGGAGGGGGAGTGAGGGACCTGGGGAGGTCTAATGATAGCCTGTTGGTGAAGTGGGTGGGGACCCTCTTGGAGTGCAGGGAGGATTTGGTGGACAAGGTGTTCGGGACGGGTTATGGTGGCTCGGTGCGGTGGGATCTTCTTATATTTCCGTCGAGGGATGCTTCGCACTTCTTGAAAGGATTGTCGGTGGTGGCTCCTTGGGTGCAGAACTGATTTGTTCCGGTGGTGGGAACGAGGGAGATTTTCATGTTCTGGCTGGATGATTGGATAGGGAATGGTGCGCTTGCTGGAAGATTTCTGAGATTGTTTGCTTTGTCCCAGAGCAAAGAGGCGTCAGTGGTCGAGGTGTGGGAAGGTGGGTGGTGCCCGTGCTTTGTAGGAAACCTTTCAGATGCGAGAGCTCGTGATTTCTAGAGACTGCTTGAAGAGTTAGAATGGCTGCAACCGGCTTCCGATACTGATATGTTTGGCTGGGATGAAGGTGATTTCTCGGTGGGGGTTGCCTAGAGGAGATTGTCCAGCGGAGACTCCACAGGTGATTTGGATCTGGTGAGGGATTGCAAATAGATTTAGAAGGTCGCGTGTCCTTCAAAGGTCAAGATCTTTGTCTGGCTGCTTAGGAGGAGGAGACTTGTGACAAAGGTTTGGAGGGCGAGGTGGGCTCCTGGAGAGAGTAAGGTTTGACCTTTGTGTGGAGGTGGGGAGAAAGAGATTGACCACCTTTTTTTCACCTGCCCGTTTGTGGTGCAGATATGGAGTCGGGTGGGAGCGCGGTGGTGGAAATGCCGGTCTTTTAAAGAGTTTTGGCACAGTTTCAGAGGTGGAGGGGGTGATGTTGGACAGGTTGTCTTCCGTATGAAGGAGAGGGCCAGGCCGTTAGCAGTGTTATGGGGCATTTGGTTGGGCAGGAATGCTGTGGTCTTCAGAGGCCAGAGGCCTTATGTGGAGAATTTTGTGGAGTCTGTATTTTCTTTGTTTAATCTTTGGAGTGGATCCCTGTGAGTGGGGGGCCTTGGGGTTTGCCCTTTGTATTGGCAGAGGCTGTTGATTCTCTAATTAATATATTTGGGTAGTTATCATCCTGGATAAGTACCCTTTCCTCTTTCGAAAAAAAAGACAACCTGTCCAACATCACCCCCTCCACCTTTGAAACTGTGCCAAAACTCTTCAAAAGACCGGCATTTCCACCACCCCGCTCCCACTCGGCTCCATATCTGCACCACAAACGGGCAGGTGAAAAAAAGGTGGTTAATTTCTTCCTCCCCACCTTCACACAAAGGGCAAACCTTACTCTCTCCAGGAGCCCACCTCGCCCTCCAAACCTTTGTCACAAGTCTCCTCCTCCTAAGCAGCCAGACAAAGATCTTGACCTTTGAAGGACACATGGGATTCTAAATCTGTTTGCAATCTCTCACCAGATCCAAATCACCTGTGGAGTCTCCGCTGGACAATCTCCTGTAGGCAGCCCCCACCGAGAAATCACCTTCATCCCAGCTATACATATCAGTATCGGAAGCTGGTTGCAGCCATTCTAACTCTTCAAGCAGTCTCTGGAAATCATGAGCTCTCGCATCTGAAAGGTTTCCTACAAAGCACGGGCACCACCCACCTTCCCACACCTCGGCCACTGATGCCTCTTTGCTCTGGGACAAAGCAAACAATTTCGGAAATCTTCCAGCAAGCGCACCATTCCCTGTCCAATCATCCAGCCAGAACCTGAAAATATCCCCCGTTCCCACCACCAGAAGAAAATAGTTCTGCACCCTAGGAGCCACTGCCGACAATCCTTTCAAGAAGTGCGAAGCATCCCTCGGCAGAGATATAAGAAGATCCCACCTCACCGGGCCACCATAAGCCGTCCCGAACACCTTGCCCACCAAATCCTCCCTGCACTCCAAGAGGGTCCCCACCCACTTCACCAACAGGCTATCATTAGACCTCCCCACGTCCCTCACCCCAAGTCCCCCCTCCACCACCGGCCTGCAAACCTCCTCTCATGCTACCAACCTGGCACCAGGTCCACTCGTCCCCTGGTTGGACCAGAAGAAATTCCTCATAAGCCTCCCTATTCTTAAGACAACCTGCTTGGGCATCTTCAGGACAGACGTGAAATACGACATCGCTACCAGAACCGCCTTGAGCAAGAGCAACCTTCCACCCCTTGATAGAAGCCTGGACGCCCACCCTGCCAATCTCCCCTCCAGCCTCTCCACTAGGGGAGCCCAGTCTCTCACTAGAATCCTGTCATCCATCAACGGTAAACCCAAATATCTGATCGGAAGCTTCACTTGAACTGTGCCAAGACCCAAGCTACACCCCCTCACCTTCGCCTTAGTCAAATTGAAGGGGACAAAATCGGATTTAGACAGGTTGATCTGCAGCCCCGAGGCCTCACTAAACAAGAAGAGCAAAATCCACATTCTCTCCTCGCCTTCAATGAAGAAAATTGTATTATCTACATACTGCAATAACGGAATACTCGTCCTGTCTCTCAGAGAGAAACCCTTCACCAAGTTCCTCTCACACGACCTCTTGGCCACCCTCACAAGTGCATCTGCTGCAATAACAAAGAGCATCGGGGCCAAAGGACACCCTCGCCTCACCCCCTCCTCGGCTGAATCCAACCCCCTATCGGGTTTCCATTGATAAGTACCGAGAAAGACGTTGTGGTGACACATCTCTTCATCCAGTCAATCCACACTGGCGGGAAGCCCCTCTTCACCAAGGACGCTCAAAGAAACAACCACCGAACCGAGTCATAAACTTTGCTGAAATTAACTTTCCACAAGAAAGCCTTCTTCTTACTTCTCTTCCCGGACGACATGATCTCCGAGGCCAACACATAACCTTTCAAAATATTCCTGCCGGGGACGAAAGCCGTCTGCATCAGGTCTACAATCCTAGTCGGGGTCCTCAATCTATTTACTAGGAGCTTCGCCACAATTAGGTAGATAGCATTTTAGAGGGCTATCGGTCTATACTCCTGGATCTCCCCAGCACCCTCCTTCTTTGGCAACAGGAACATGTAGAACTTGTTCAACTTGTTGCAGCCCTAATTTCCAGCTCTAAACTCTTGCACAACCTGCATCACATCCTCCTTCACCACCGACCAGAACTCTTTATAGAAGGCAACCGGAAAACCGTCCAGACCAGGACAACCATCAACGTTCAGCCCCCAGATTGCCTTGTGGACCTCATCCTCCTCAAACGGACACGTCAAGAAACCGACTTCTGTATCCCCGATCCGCGATATCTCAGACCCCAACCATCTCCACCTTCCCCCATGTCGTCTCCTGGTAAACTCTCTGAAATACTTCGCAGCTGCCCCCCCCCCCCCCCCCCCCCCCCCCCCAAACTCCTCCCCATCCACCACCAACCTGTCAATCCAGTTCCTCCTTCCTGATGCAGCCATATGAAAAAATTGAGTGTTAAAATCGCCTTCCTTTAGCCATCTTTGCCTGGATCTCACCTTCCACTCCATCTCCACCTTTCGGTCTTCCTCTTGTATCACCTGTAGCCACATCGCTCTGCTGACCCTGTCGACGTCAAAAAGGAGACCAACATCCTCCACCACGTCCAGTCGTGCAATCTCACCGAGAGCTTCTTCTCTCCTCCCACGTTCCTCCCTGATCTGCTTCTTATGGATCTTCAAGAAGGATCTCAAATCCCGCAGCTTAGCTTCCAATCTGATAGCCGCCGAGCAATCCACATGAACCGACCTCCACTGCTCCTTTACCAACCCCTTGAACCCCTCTTCGAGGAGCCATGCCCGGTCGAACTTAAAATATGTACCATGCCTCCAATCCTCATTCGTCATCCACAACAAGGGAGTGTGGTCCGAGAATGGCCACTCCATGGGTTTAACCTCCACCATAAGGAACAACTCAGCCAACATCGTCGAGGCGAAAAATCTATCGATCCGGGATCGCTGTCCTCCAGAGCTCTCCACGTGAAATGACAGGACGAAGGTGGCATGTCAACCAGCCCCTGCTCCGCAACAAAGCCCGCAAACGCCTCAGAACCTTGGTCCACTCCCCCACGGTCATCCGGTCTATCCTCTGCTAGCAAAGTGACATTAAAATCACCACCTATCAACCAAGGTATCCCCTGAAATGCTGTTGCAACCTGGCTCAGATCCTCCCACAAAGCATGCCTCCTCCAACCCTCCGTCGGGCCATAAACCGAAGAAAAGAGCAAACACGTATTGTCCCAGCGCCTCTGTAACCTGACAGCGACAACATGGGACCCCACCAATGAGTCCAGCAAGGAGAAAGCATCATCCTTCCATCCCACAACAATTCCACCCACACTTCCAACCGCATCTAGGACCAAGAACCCCCCCCCCCCCCCCCAAATCCACTTCCTCCCACCTCCCTCCACAGCCTCTCATCACAGCTCCCCCATTTCGTCTCCTGGAGAAAAACCACATCAGGGCCCCACCTCTGAAAATACCCCCGCAGAGCCGCCTGCTTCGAGGGGTCATTCAAACCCCTCACATTCCACGACAAGACCTTAGTCATGTAGAGCCCTGGGAACCTCCTTGCGTCGACCGCCTGAATCCCATTTCCGCAGCCACCTCATTCACCTCGCCCTCCTTCAACACTACACACCGACTGGGCGATCCCCCTGCACCATCGCTCATCGGTCCACCCTAACCTGCAGTCACCCCCTGTCCGCAGCTAGTGCCTGCGCCCCCTGCGACAAGACCTAGTCTACAGGCCACACTACCGCCGTATCAACCCCTCGCACCTCCACTGCGTCCTCCACCGCCCCAGCATCTCCACCAGCTCCTACCACCCGCTACCCCTCATCACCAGAAACCCTCAAGATGGCCCTCGCCTTGCCCTTGCCCCTTACCAGGCTCACCGTCGACACCTCGCCATACCCTCCGGAAGGCGAAGTGACGCCCATCTCCACCCATCTCCGACGTTGACTCTCCCCAACCCCACTCCCAGTTGAAGCCGTCACAGCGCGCCCCCTCGGGTAGGACCATCTCGGCCTGTAGGTAAGCCGCTGCGGCACAGGCATCCTCGGCTTCCACCTCCATGCGCGCCCCACCTCGCCAACCACACCGCATCCCACTGCCCAGTCCGGCCTGTCAAGGGCGCATCGCAGGCCTCCAGTCGCAGCCCCCAATCTGCCAGCTTCACTGGATCGAAGCGTCGGATCCGCCCGTGAGGCGAGGTTCGAACCAACAACCCCATCGAGTCCACTGCCTCCCTTAATCGGGTCCAACCCGCCAGACCCGGGTCCGTCGCAACCGCACTCCACAAGACCCGGGGCCTCCCCAGCGAGGTCTTCCTCCCTCAGCATCGCGGATTCCTCCACAATCCCCTCTGCAAGACCCGCACCAGCCTCTGAGATCCTTGCCCTTTCACCTTCCCCAGATCGCCCCCTGGGGATCGCAACCGCCACGCCATCCTTGCCGCGACCTTCGGACTTCCTAAAAGTAGCCTACCCCTCGTCCGCTCGCCTGCCACCTCCGCCTCCAGGCACCGCTGCCACACCGCCAACCACCGCCTCAGCGAAGGATCTAGGTCTACCAGATCCCCGCGAGACGCAAACCAGCCAGGAGGAGCTCCCCCATCTGAGGACCATCCTCTCCACGAGCTGCCGCCCGATTTCATCTCCACCGCCTCGAACCGCGACAGGTCCGCCGACCTCAGGCCCAGGCCTTCGCAGCCTCGGAGCCTTGCAAAAGGGGCAACCACCGCCGCCGCCACCTCCACCATGTGGAGGAAGAGGGGAACCCCCTCAATCACCACCTTCTGCCTCGTGCCAGTTGGCGATCGCTCCAACACGCCATCCGACCTCTCTGGCCAACGACACCGCACCACGCCCCGACCACACCGCAGCCCCTTGAAGGCCATACGTCGTAGCTCCTCCTGACCGAGTCCCAGCAGCACCAAGCACCCATTCCTGAGGGAAGCCACCCCAAAGGATCCCCAGCTAGTCCCCAAGAAGGCCACGACCGCCCTTCTCAGAGCTCCCACATCCACCTCCCCTTCCAGCACCACAGCCACCATAGCTGACGCCAACCTCCCTTCCAACGACCCTATTTCCTCCGACCACGGCGCCTCAACCTCCACGAGAGGCGCCCCCTCCTCGAAGAGACCCCGCTGCCCGGACCATTGAGCCCACAGGCCGACCTCCGATGACCTAGACCACCATAGCGCAGGCATCTCACCGGTTCTCTGCAGCCTGCTGCCACATGCCCCTTCCCGAGGCACTTGAAACATCTCACTGGCGCCACTCCCCTCCATGACCTCCTCCTCACCTCCGTCCAGCTAGAGCCGTCTCTCCCCCCCCTCACCCGCCTCTCGCCCCACGCACCTCTTCTCGCTCTCTCTCTCTTGCTCATGTCAGATTCTTCAAAAAAGGAAAGGGCCAGGTTGTCTTCCGTACGAAGAAGGAGAGGGTTAGGCTGTTAGCAGTGTTATGGGGCATTTGGTTGGGCAGGAATGTTGTGGTCTTCAGATGCCAGAGGTCTTATGTGGAGAATTTTGTGGAGTCTGTATTTTCTTTGTTTAATCTTTGGAGTGGATCCCTGTGAGTGGGGGACCTTGGGGTTTACCCTTTGTATTGGCGGAGGCTGTTGATTCTCTAATTAATATATTTGGGTAGTTGTCACCCTGGATAACTACCCTTTCCTCTTTCAAAAAAAAAAAAAGCTTTCGGACCACAGGGAGATGAGGAGAAACTGTGTAGGGAGGATCTGTGCACATGTGACGAGGAGTTGCAGGTAGAGTAGCTTATTTATCATCTCTCTCTTTTTGATTGGCTCATTCTAGGGAGTCCCATATGCTTTGGGTCCTAAAAAAAGGTTGTTTTTGACTGATGCTTGTCCTTTAACTGCGAACCATGTCCATGTCCAGGTAGGCGCCACAATAGATTCAAATGAAGATGAAAAATCGATGTTGCTGCCTCTACTTACTCTAGAAAAGCTTTGATTTTGGTTTTGTTTTTTTTGTTGCTTTTATGCTCAAGGTAGAAAAGAGCATGTGCTTAGTTGGCAGTTTTTATGTTTATTCCAAACATGACCAATTTCCATAGTTGAGGTGAAAAACTGCATATGCTTGGTTGGTTTTTATTATAATTTTTTTTCCTCCCAATTAATCTGAAACTGCAACTCTTAATTTTAAATTTCACCATGGACTCATAAGAACTGGAAAACAAAAGTTAAATCTCACGTCCTTATGTGTACTCCTGCAAGTGTGAAGTGGTTAATCGGTAGGAAATATTGACATGCATGTGCCTGGAATTGTATTGGATATTGCCCTTCTTGGTGATTGCAGGAGCAGAAATAAACTGCAGATAATGGTGGTTGAGTAGAAAGGAGAGAGAAGAAGTAATTGTTTGCCAAGGTGATCTCATCCAGAATCCATGCCCACACGAGATTGACTGCAAATGAGTATATATTGGTTCTACCTTTAATAGTGCTGTGATCACCCTACTTGCCTATTCCAGTGACTTGCAGTTTCAGGATAAAATATTGATGATGGTTTGTAGCAGGCCTTAATGTCATGTGCATAGTGTGCAGACCAACAGCACCAGCTGTTGCTTATGGTTTAGATGGAGCTCGTCCCAATGATGATAAGAGAGATAATTTCCTAACATTTAATCTGTGCAGTTGTACATTTGATGTCTTGTTTCTTAGAATAGATGCCAGTGTCTTGAGAGTGAAGGCCACTGTAGGATATCTTTGGTCGAAGAGTGCAAGAAAAATATAAGATGGACATGCTGTCAATGCAAAAAACTCTAGGTGAGCTGAGTGTCTGTGCGAGAGTGAAGAGGATTCCCTTCTTTATTACTGAGATGCTGATTGAGGTCCAGGCTTTGCACAAAATGTTGATTTGCAATGCAAATTTACTTGAGTCAAGTTTTGAAAAGCTAATCATTGAATTGTTCAGACTTCATATTTACTGTGAAGCAATTGATGTGAGAATGCACCAAAATGAGATAGAAAATGTGGTTCATGGTCTGTTCATCATCTCATATTTCTGAAGTGCAGAAGATGTTGATGGATTTGTTTAACAGTAAAGGACCTGTCTAACTCCATAAACCCCAATGAGGCAATGGCTTATGGCGGTACAGTTCAAGTCTTCAAGGTACCGAGTTGGTGGAATTTAACAGGGAAAAGGTGCAATATCTTGTCCTTGTTGATGCTGCATTTGTCCCCTTGGGGTGGAGTCTACTGGTGGAACAGTGAATGTCACAATCCCTGGTACTTCTCATCTTTGAATTGTTCTGGCAATTGTTTTGTCGAGGACTGCCTTTTAATGGACAGACTGTTTTCAGATTGAAGGTGGAACGGGCCAAATTGCTGGCTGTCCTTTGGTCTGTTTGCCTCAAGATGAATGGTGTTTTTTTCCAGGGATTGACACTTAGTGTTGGGACCCTTTCTGTCTAGGCTTGTTTTGGGGAAACATAGTTTCAAACTGATGTAGCTGCTTTACTTTTGATGGCTTAATGAAGTGGGTTTTTTTTTGTTTTTTTGGGAGGGAGGGGGAGGGGGGGTGTTAAGGCTGTTGCAGTCACCCCTTTTACTTTGCAAAAAACAAAAGAAAACACCCTAATCCTTTATCATTTTGTTACTGTATATGACAATGAAATTTCTGTAATACCAATGTCTTTCAGTGAGAGAGAGCATTGATATGGTTACAGACTTACAGGACTGCCATGTGCATATGCTATTGTTTGCAGATGGTTGATAGTTTTGAAGTAGATGCTGACAGCATTTTATCAATATCTAAACTGCACATGAATCTCTTGTATGTGTCGGGATAACCATTCTTGGATTTATGAAATTATTGAGATCAAGGCCATGGAATTTGAGATGCATAGGTTAGAGGATGAAAAAGAAACAGGCTTTATCTAGATCAGAACCAGAGGGATTTATTTACTGTTGAAGAAAATGGAGTCTTATTTCAATCAAGAACCTTAACTCTCTTTATATAGACTAGAGTCAGAAAAATTACATAAGAAATTCATAAAATCCATAAGGAAACTGATAAACCGGAAAGGACTAGGACTCTTAAACTTAATTAATTAGACTAAACCTAAATAAAATAGGACTCTTTACTAACTAATGTTAATACTCTAACATCTACAATGCTAGATTCAGGGTTAATCACTGGTATGAGAAAGTAAAAGATGGGCAACATGAGATGAGACGGTGTGTGATTGGTGCGGATCAGCAAGTAGAAACTTTCAGAGTGCAAGGATATGAAGAGAAACTGCATATAGTAGGGAGAATTTTTGCACGAGGAGTTCCAAGTAGAGCACCTTATTTATCATCTCTTTCTTTTGGGTCAGCTCATCCTGAGGAGTCCCATATGCTTTGGGTCCTAAAAGAAAGAGGTTGTTTTTGACCGATGCTTGGCTTTTGACTCAAACCATGCCCAGGTAGGACCCACAACAGATTTGATTGAAGATGAAGAATCGATGTTGCTGACTCCACTTTCTATAGAAAAGGCTTTGATTTTGGTTCTGTTTTTCCTCTTGCTTTTATGTTCAAGGTAGAAAAGAGCATGTGCTCAGTTGGCAGTTTTTGTGATCTTCCCAATCACGTTCAGTTTCTATTGTTGAGGTGAAAAATTGCATATGCTTGGTTGGTTTTTGGTTTTTTTCCCCTCGTAGTCAATCTGAAAGTGCAACTCTTAATTGCAAACAAAGCCTAACGTTGAACCAGAGACCTCATGCAGCAAAGGTGAGCTCCCCCAATTGCTTTAGGCACAATTGGTAAAAAAGTTATCTATTTTGCTTGGGACCAGCAATCTGATATCTGCCATAATTTAATGCTTTTTCCTTTTAACGAAGATGGGTGGTTATCTAGATAACCACCCTTTCCCTTTTCAAAAAAAAAAAAAAAAGCTTTAATACGAGACTTAATGTGATCATGGTTGCCTTCTCATGAGAGGGTGCTTGAGTCCCCACTTGGAAGAGGTGGCATTTCTGAGTATTGCCTTCTAATCATCTGCTTGCTTCTTTCGAGTCTTTGTTAGTCCTCTTTGGCCGTTTTCCTCTCCTCAGCATCATTCTGTTCTCATTTATTTCTTGCATTTGCCTTGTCCATTTCCATTGGCTCTCAGGTTGGTAATTTTCTTCATTACCTCAGCTCCATTCATGTCTGAAATGTATTTATGTCTAACTTGCAAAAGAAGAAAAAGGTATTTACATCTGATGTTTGCCATTCATTGTGTGTCATGCACATATCAAATGTGTTGCATGTCCCATTTTTGCCTCATGTTTGATTCCCACAGAGCCTGAGCAATCGTGGAGGAACTGGATCTTATTAAAAGCATTAGGCAGCTATTGAAGAGAGAAGAGAATGTGACAGAAGTGACTGTAATGAAACAAAATGTCAAGGATCTTAGAAAATGGTCCAGGTGTATCCTTTTTTTTTCTTCTCAAAAATAGATCTAGTCGAGGGTGGTAGTTGAGGTCGTATCCAAAGCATGGTCCTCTTAGTCTCCAGCAATCACTGAAGTGGTTGACAATAGGTGGCTTGCATCCTTAAGCAATGAGGCAGTGTGCATGAAGTGATGGATATAGATAATAGAGGTTTGTGGCATTTCAATGGAGATCTTACCCTTCTAAGAATAGGTAAACAAGGATATGCATCCAATTGACTACAGATTTGATACCTTTTGTTTGTGGATTCAACTCTTCGATTTGCCCCTGCGTAGTGGTTGCACTTAGCTCTTGTAAGGGTGAGTTTAGAGTTTGGAAAGGTGAAGGAGATTGATACAACAACAACTAAACCCTCTCCCACACTTATTGGGTTCGGTTATATGAATTCTTTGCCTGCATTCGGATCTATTTTGAATCATTTGTGGACTTGAATTTAAGTAATTGGTGTCATACTAATACTTTTTTGGTCTTTCTTGCTCCCTTTAAGCAGGTTGAACCCTTGACTCCTTGCATCACCTGACTTATTTAGTGGCCTTCTATGCAAATATCTAAATTACCTTAGATGTGACCTTTTCATTTTATTCTCTATTGACGCCACCCAAACCTTTTCTCGAACAATCTTATTTGAAATATGATTTTTTCTTGTATGATCATAAATCTATCTTAGTATCTTCATTTTTACCACTGATATCTTTTGCACATGTTTATAGTTGGTGACTTAACATTTAGAGCCATATAACATGGTAGGTCTTATAGCTGCTCGATAATATTTTTCTTTAACTTTTAAAGGAACCCTCTTATCACATAGAACACTAGATGCTCCCCTCTATTTCAACTACCCTGCACTATGTGTGTAACATTTTCATCAATTTCACCATCTTGTTGACAAAATGGATCCCAAGGATTTATAGACATCTTTCATTGGAGTGTACGTTTCTCCAATTTTTATATCTATCCCTTCATTGTTCCCTCTATTACTGAACTTACATTCTATACACTTAGTCTTTGTTCTGCTTAGGCATAAGCCTTTAGCTTTTAGGGTTTCTCTCCAAAGTTTAAGTTTTTTGTTTACTCTATTTCTTGTCTCATCAACCAACACAATGTCATCAATAAAAAGTATACACCATGGCACTGTAGTTTGGATATGATTCGTCAACTCATCCTCCATGACTAAGGTAAAGAGGTAAAGGTTTAAAACTATTCCTTAATGCAGATAAATGATGATATCAAAGTAGTTCGTTAATCTATCTTTAGTCCTTACATAAGCCACAAGTCCATAGTACATATTCTTTATAAGGTTGACATATAGAACCGCTACCTGTCTTTTCTTCAAAATTCTCCACAAGATATCTCTTGAGACAGAGTCATAGGCCTTCTCTAAATTAATAAAGATCATATGTAAATCCTTCTTGGTTTTGTAGATCTCCATCATTCGCCTTAGGAGGTGTATTGCCTGAATAGTAGACTTGCCTGGCATAAATCAAAACTGATTTTCAGTTATTACAGAGACTTGCTTCATCATTCTTTCAGTTATTTTTTCCCAAAGCTTTATCGTATGACTCATTAATTTGATACCTATGTAGTTAGAACAATTTGATATATCTTCTTTCTTTTTTGTCTAGAGGTATGATAACTTTTCTTTCATTCCTCTAGTATGCTCTTACCTCTCCAAATAGCGTTGAATAATTTTGTGAGGCAAGTTATATCCTCTTTTCCCATAACTCTCTAAATATCTATAGGAATATTAGGGCCAACAACCCTCTCAATTTTTATCATTTTTAAAAGCATCAACTACTTTCTTTTGTATCCTCCAATAGCTTGTCGAATTCATGTAATCTTTTGAATTGATTAACTCACCTGAATCATTCTTTTGATTTCCATTAAAAACCTTATGAAATTAAATTTTCCATCTTGTTTTTATATTCTCATGAGTTATAAGCACCTTTCCTTTTTCGTCTTTGATTCTTCTTTGTCCTTGGTGTACCTTACGTGTGTAAGGTCCTTTGTTTTCCGTTCTCTTCCTTTAGTTAGGTTGAAGAATCTTTTTTACCTTCTTTAGAATTAAGTTTCTTATAAAAATGTTCCCAAGCTTTTGTTTTTTCTTTACTAACTACTTTCTTTGCTTCTTTCTTTGCTCTTTGTAGGTTTCCATGTTTTCATTAGTCTTATCTGATATAGGACTTTGAGGTAAGCTCTTTTAATTGTAAGCTTCTCCTGCACTTCCTCACTTTTCCACTAAGCCTCCCTTTATCGTGGAACTCCTCCTTTAGTTACGCTTAACACCTCTATTGTCACATTTTTAATACAGTTTGCTATATTCATCAGCACCTCCATTAAGATCTGAAGTTCTTTGTTGCATCATCTTCTCTTTAAATCTCTCTTGCTCTTTTTTAAAATTCAACATTTAATTCTCATATTCTTAAATGTTAATTTTCTCTTCTTTGACTTTTTCATATGCACATCTAACATTAAAAGATGATGCTGAGTAGTTAAATTCTTTCCTTGAGTAATCTTACAATCGTTATAACAAAATCAATTTCTTCTAAAAAAAAGGTAATTAATATGTGGTCTTGTTAGACCACTTTTGCAACTGATTAAATGCTCTTCTCATTTTTTGAAGAAGGTATTTGTTATGGAAAGATCATAAGCCATTACAAAATAATGGAAGTCTTCCCTTCATTGCTATGACCAAAATCATAATTTCCATGTATTCTTGCATTATTTTAAAGCATCTTTTCCATATGTCAATTTAAATCTCCACCTAAAAAAATCATCTCTTTGGGATTTTTTGAATTATCATATCAAACTCCCCCCAATAGAATTCTTGTTTTATTTTTTTTTTCTAAACCAACTTGAGGTACATAACCTGAAATTACATTCAAGATCTCTTCTTGTAAGACTACTTTTATCAGACTTGATCGCCCATCCTCTTAACCCCTAGCATACCCTCCTTCGTATTCTTTATAAACAAATAATAGCAACTCAATATCTACCTTTGTTCCTAAGTATCACAATTTGAAATTTGTCCTCTCAATTTTCTTTGCTTTTTCTACTACCCACCTAGTCTCTTGAAGGCAAAGAATTTAAATCTTATTTCTTATCATTGTATCCACAATCTCCATGAGCTTGTTGGTTAAAGTGTCAATATTTCAACAACCAAATCTTGACTTCTTTTGTGGCACACTTCGATGACGAAGTGGCGGAATTGGCTTCTTTGCTCGCATGTGTTACTCATGTGAGAACGCTTGCTAATTTTGGACTACATTTGGGTGGCGATATAGTGAAACTAGCTTCTTTACTTGTAGTGTTCCTTATGCGAGAACCCTTGGCCATTTTTTATCGCACTTAGTCTTGATTAGGGAACACCCCAACGTAATTTGAATATTTGCTTGAATCCATGTTTAAATATCCGACAAGCTTTACGTTGACTGATGGTTACCTAACGTAACCCTCCTTTATTTGGGCTTGGGACCGGCAATGAAAATGTGCAAAAACCTCAACACAGGCAGAGTTGTGAAGGAGACTGATGGGAGATGGAAATTTGTTTGCGTCAAAATAGAACTGGATGCTTAAAAAACTCGTTGTTAGCCTCTACTTTCATCCCATTGAGATAGGGTTGCCTTCCCTGATTTTGCAACTTCCGTGGTAAATTGAGAGGTCAAGGACTGCAGTGAAGTTCTTGCAGCAAAAGCTCAGATTGAGATGGTACCTGATCTAGTGGTTAAGAAACTGCTTGAAGAAGAGATTGAATGTAAATATGGTGACTCCCTCAGAGCAACATGTGACGCACAAAAAAAGGAGAAGCAATGGTGAGGTAAGGTCCAGGACACAATTGCCAGAGCTGGTGGAGACCTTGCCAATGGTTACTTGCAGAGAGACTGGGGGAGTGTGTGGGGATGGTGAAGCCTCCAAGACTGAGTTACAGAGGGCATTAATGGGGAAAACGATGCATACCTCCTTTTGCAGGGAGACATTACTTCAAAAGGGAATCATGGGGCAGCATCATCAGGGAGGCATGAGTACGTTGGCTTACCTTTCTCATCTAAACATGCTCCCCAATCCACCCACATTAATGAACCTGTTGAGAGTTTGCAGAACTCTGCAGATCTTCTTTCCAGAGTCGATGCTTCCTCAACCAATAAGTATGCTCCTCTATTTTCCCCTCTTGATCCTAACCAGACGACAACCCATCGCACTGGTCCTCCAGAACGCAAACCCATTCCTGCCAGCACAATACCATCCTTCTGGCCAGCAAAAACTTCTCACATTACTTGGGTGTTATTGGATCTGAGTGGATACCTGACATCCTGAGTATCTGTGAACCCATTCCAAATGTGCAAGCCTATTTATCCAACTTGGCCCATCACCCCATTGATCCCCGTACTACTCACTCCTCAATGCAAATGCTGTTCCTTACTACATTATTAATTCTAAACCCTCTGATATCCTAGTTCTTTCTACACCTGACCCCTCCGATATGTAAGTCTTCTGCGGTCAGAATTTGATTTCATTCTCGGGCTCAATGAGAAGGGCAAGGTTAGTAGAAAGAAAGGTTTCGAGAGAATAAGCAGAGATGTTAAGAAGTCCGCCTTGACATTGGGCAATGCTAAAAGGCATAGGGAAGATGTTGTCACTCATATGGAGTTGAAACTGAAAAAGAATAAATTGGAATTGATGGATGATGATGCCTCGAGCAGCTGAGACTTATCAGCTTTCAGGGTAGCAATGAACGTGTTTGCTTGGAACTACAAGGGTTTGGGGTCAGCCCTTGCAGTTTGCCATCTGATGCAAGCCACTTCGCCAGACTTGATGCGCATCTCTGTAAGGCATTTGAAGAAGATGAAGAGATCAAATTAGCCAGAATATTTAGAGGTTACAAATTTTTCTCTGTGGATACAGAAGGATTGTAGTGTGTGTTTAATTTACTCAGAGGAATATTGCCTTTTAGTTGAAAGTTAGAAAGAAGCTGTAGCAGCTGGTTTTGTGTTGAACTTATGGTATGCTTAAGCAAAAGTTCAGGAGAAAATTCTGTAGTTGGATGGCTTGTCTTTTGGAAGGTTATCCTGAGAAGTTAGTCTACATTGGGGACTACCACTATTTTAGAATCTGCTGATAAAGCAGGTGAGCTTGTGGTCCCCACAAGAGAATTGATTATCTCAAATTGTTTATTAGGAAATTGGGGTTGATGGATATGGGCTGCTGGTCAGGCTTTCACTTGGTCAAACAGAAGGCACCCTAATTTTTTGATAAAGAAGAGGTTGGACAGAGTTTTAGCCTTGGGGAATCAGAGATGGCAATAACTGTCAGCTGGTGTGCTCTTATCTGCCCATGATTGGTAGTGACCATAGTTTGATCTTGTTGCTTACTGCTCACAAGAAGCATAAATCCAGTGTTCGGACATGGGGAGCTGAATATAGTTATAGAAGTGATTATCAAAAAGTTACAGAGAAGGGATGGAAGGAAGATAGACTGATAGAGCAGGTGAGGACATGCCTATCTGGACATGGTGTGAGAAGGTCACTGTGGAGCTTTCCAAGTGGCCTGCAAAGTCAGAGGTTAACTGGAAGCAAAGGAAGAAGGATATTGAACCTGCCATTGCAGAGATTCAAGGAAGAGACCCTAGCTAGTGGGAGTGTTAAAATGGAGTAAGAACTTAGAAATCAATATAAAGAGGTTCATATTCAAGAAGTTCATTGGTGCGAGCATTTATGTCATAGATGGATTGAGAGTGGGGACAAAAATATGAACTTTTATCATCTATATGGCTTAAATAAAAAGAGGATGAACAAGATTGAATCAGTGTTGTAAAAGTTCATGGTAAGGAGTATATGGTATGTAGGGGAGTAGTCGGGAAGTACTCAGTTGGGTATTTTTTAAATGTTTAAATAAATAAAAAATATATATAATAAGTAAAATATATCATTACATAAAAGTAAAATATTTTCAAGCTCAATTATTAAAATAAGCTATAAACCATAACTCCAATGAAAGAAAAGCACAAGTTCAGTTAGTCGAGCAACAGAATAAAATCATAAGTTAACTCTCTACAGAGAAATCAGGCACATAGTCGATCGAGTAGACCGATTACTTGGCTGAGTAGTCAGGCCTGGCGACTATGTGCCTGAGTATGGGTTATTCAGTCGGTTAGGGCACTGACTAGGAGTAGTCGAAGTAGTTGGTCGACTACTCGGCCGACTCGATTGATTTTTACAACAGATTGAATGGCTGACTGACCTTGCGTAATGGGGATGAAACTGGTGATCGTAAATATTGAAAGTTGTTTCTTTCAATGAAGCTACCGTTGTAGAGATTCAAGGAAAAGACCCTAGTGAGTGGGAGTGTTAAAGGGAGAAAGAACTTAGAAATCAATATAAAGAGGTTCATATTCAAGAAGTTCATTGGTGCCAACATATATGTCATAGATGGATTGAGTGGGCACAAAAATATGAACTTTTATCATCTATATGACTTAAATAAAAAGAGGAAGAACAAGTTTAAATCAATGTTGTAAAAGTTCGTGGTAAGGAGTATATGATATTTAGGGGAGTAGTCAGGGAGTACTCAGTTGGGTATTTTTAAAATATTTAAATAAATAAAAAAATATATAAGTAAAACATCCCATTATATAAAAGTAAAATATTTTCAAGCTAATTATTAAAATAAACTACAAATCGTAACTCCAACGAAAGAAAAGCACAAGTTAAGTTAGTTGAGCAATAGAATAAAATCACAAGTTAACTCTCTACGGAGAAATCAGGCGCATAGTTGGCCGAGTAGACCGCTTACTCGGCTAAGTAGTCAGGCCTGGAGACTATGTGCCTAAGTATGGGTTATTCAGTTGGTTAGGGCACTGACTAGGAGTAGTCGAAGTTGTTGGTTGACTACTTGTCGACTCGGTTGATTTTTACAACAGAGGATTGAATGGCTGACTGACCTTGCGTAATGGGGAAGAAACAGGTGATCGTAAATATTGAAAACTGTTTCTTTCAATGAACCTATCGTTGTAGAGATTCATGGAAAAGACCCTAGCGAGTGGGAGTGTTAAAGGGAGAAAGAACTTGGAAATCAATATAAGAAGGTTCTTATTCAAGAAGTTCATTGGTGCGAGTATCTGTGTCATAGATGGATTGAGAGTAGGGACAAAAATATGAACTTCTATCACCTATATGGCTTAAATAAAAAGAGGAAGAACAAGGTTGAATGGTCGACTACCTTGCCTAATGGGGAAGAAACAGGTGATCATAAAGATTGAAAACTGGTTCTTTCTGTCAGGATTTGCACAAGTAGGGGTGTGGAAGCTCCTTGGCGTGGGAGAGGATACTCTCATGTGGACTAGGTGGCATGCAAATCGAGGCAGACAGCCAAGTGGTCGGCAGCTTAGTGTAGGTGGCGCAGGAGGCCATGGGCCTTGGATGATGGTCAGTGATGGTTTTGTTGTTGAAGAAAGAGGGAGTAAAGTAGTTGAATATGAAATATTATTAATGACTCAAAAGGGAAATACAAGGGAAGACTTCTTGGTGAGGGCTGTTTATAGGAGACTATCTGGTGGGGGACCCATTGGTGATCTGGATCTGGTGAGAGATTGCAATCAGGTTTGGAGGGCAGTGTGCTCGTTGAAAGTTAAGATCTTCATTTGGTTGCTAAGAAGGCGTAGGCTCATGACGAGAATGTGGAGGGCGAGGTGGGCCCTCGGGGAGGATAAGGTGTGTTGATGAGGACGTGGATCATCTTTTTTTCTCTTGTCCATTTGTGACACAGGTATGGAACCGCATGGGAGCTGGGTGGTGGAACCACTTGTCTTTGAGGAGTTCTAGAGATCATTTAGGTGCGGTGGCGTCAACACAGGTCACAATGTCGTCCGGTCGAAGAATGAGAAAGGCCTTTAGCGGTCCTCTGGGACATTTGGTTTAAGAGGAATGAGTGGTCTTTAGGGGGCAAAGACCATATATAGAAAATTGTGGAGTCCATTGCGGCTATGATTAGAATGTGGAGTGAGTCGCTATAAATGGTTTTTATTGCTATTGTTTGTGAGCTTTGATGTTGGTTGAAAAGCCATATTTTTTGTTATAATACATTCTGGGTGGTTATTAGATGGATAACTATCCTTTCCCTTTTCAGAAGAGAAAAAAAAGGGAAGACTCTTTATATAGAGAGAACATATCCCAACATTTAGAAACAATAGATCTTATCACTTTAGGAAAGACCTTATCACTAAATAAATCCCAAACATTTTTCATAAAACTCATTCCGTAAAAATAGTAAACTTAACAATTAAGTGGATGATTCAACTTGGTCCCTTGAACCACCAACTCGTCTACTGCCTGTCACGTGGCACTGCCACGTGGCTTGGATGGCTGCCACGTGGCACTTGTCACGTGGCCCATCTTTATTCCCAATACTCCCCCTCAAGTCATCGACCCGACGACTTGGTCTTCAATTGGTGAGGCTAGACGCCCCACCACTCATTTTTTTCAAGAGCTATACTCATGGCCTTTTCTTTTGACATGTCGACAGTGAAGCCTTTTGTGACCTTCGAAGTCATTGCCTCTATGGCAACCTGAGTAGTAGTCGCTATGGCAGTTGTCGTTTTGTCTTCTCGAAGTAAAGCTTGTAGCTTTTCTAGATTTTCATGAGTTAGGGAGTCCACTCGTGAGGTGCTAATAGCCCCACGTGATGGTCTCGTGAACTTCTCCCAGCACTTTTCTTGAGGATAGTTGTTGCATCTGCAGTGCTGGCACTTCGGATAAACGCGGAAAGTCCAACGTCCTCGTCCTCGTCCACTCCCTACACCTGCCTTAGGAATAGTAAGTGCGGAGTTCTTGCCTTTTGCCGAGTCTTCATCCTTGATGATCTCCATCTTGATAAGACGATAGAAGATGGTCTTAAGATCCATCCTTTTGTCAGAAGCCAAAATCTGATCTCGAGCAGCTCGGTAACAAGAATGCAACCTTGATAGAAATTTGGCTGATTGCCAAACCGCTTGAGTCTCCCCTTATCATAACACAGTGGTTCGTAGACCTCCAACTCCTCAAATAGTGCCTCAATCTTTTCATAATATTTTGTCAAGGAGAGATCTCCTTGACTGCCTGTCCAGATGTGAGTATAAAGGTCAGTAATAGGGGTGTACATGAGTCGAGTTGGGTTGGGTTAGGTTAGGACTCAACCCAAACCAAATCCATAGTTTTCGAGTTGGGATTTTTTCAACCTAACCCAACCTATAAAAATCGAGTCAGGTTAGGTCGAGTTGAGCGGGTTGTTGACTAGTCAAAGGACTCAAAACTTATGTTTATCTCCGACATATTTCTTTCTTTTATACTTAATAGCAAAACATTTTAAACTTATAAATAACTTATATCTTCTAAAAAAGCAAATAAAATAGATAAAAATAAAAAAAAAACTTGATAGTTGTATAATAATAATTGTAAAAGTAAACACATATTACAAGACGATTATCTTATCCATGTAATTTTTTTCATAGATGCAGGCATTTAAAACAAAGAATTAGATAAGAATCAAAATAAATTTTACTAGTAAGGGAAAAATTTAAGATGTACCTGTGGATGCCTTTTAATTCTGTCTAAACAAAGAATTAGAATTTTTTTTGCAAAATAAACAAAGAATTAGATGAGAACCTAAATAATGATGTCTAATTTAAGTATCAAAGTTTGAATGACTACGTCGAAGTTTCAAATAATTTAGGCTAAGTTAAGGGAAGACAGAGGGGGAGGAGAATGGCCGAGAGAGGGGGTGGTGGCTCTTGGCTATAGTGAAGGAGGATGACCGGTAAGGGGGTGGTAGGTTGTATGGTGATGGTGGTGGTGGTGGTGACTCTAGTGATAAGCTGGGTGGAGGGGAAGGTAGAGAGAATGGTGGATTGTCGATGAGAGGTGGTGGATTGTGTGGTGGTGGTGGATCGGTGGTAGTGGACCAGCGGCTTTGGTAGGAGGCTCAGGCTGGGCAGAGGGAAGGTAGTGACGACAAGGGATGGTCAGTGAGGGGGTGGTGGGTTGTGTGGTGATGGTGGCAGCGGCGGTGGCAGTGGCTTTAGTAAAGGGAGGTGGTGGCTATCACTAATGTAGAAGAGGAAGATAGGAGGGAGGAATATGTTAACCTTGAGTGGTAATGACGAGAACAATGGTGCTAATGAGAAGGGATTTGCGAGAGAGGTTGGTGGCGATGGTGAAAGAGTAAGCTCAGTTTAGAGCTTGAGACCAGGGGGAAACTGAAAAGAAGCGCACGATGGAGAGCACATAGGGAGAGGGAAAAGTGAAATTGAGGGAGTGGTGTGCGTTATTTGTGTGGGTTTTTTTTTTGTCTCCTTTCAAGTTTAAACATGATAGCTTTTTTTCCTTTAAAATTTTAATAGATACTCTCGTGTGTGTGTATTGGGTGTACACCCGTAGTCAGTAATACACGCATTGCTTGAGGGTCGAGCGTACCTTTTCTTGAGGGTCATCCAAATCTCATATGTACTTTTTGTAGAGCATGTTTGAGGCGATGAATGAATTCATTAAGTTCATGAGCCTGTTCATGACAACATAGTTCTCCTTAAATTTCTTTTTCTTGTAGTCCTTCAACTCTGGTGGCTCTTGAAGGAGCACACCCAGCTTCTCTTGGCCTCAAATGAATATCTTGAAAGTGCGAGCTTATAATACATAGTTGGATGCGCCATTAAGCTTGATGGTTATCTCGAAGATAACCTCCTTGCTTTCTCTTGGATTAAGTGTGGCATTTCTTTTTTTTTTTGAGAAAATAAGTGTGGCATTTCTAACGGTCGTGGTTGACTTTGACATCTTCTATAGCCTTCTTCCGTGTAAGTTGGATTTGTCAAAAGACTTTTTGGATGCGGATATCACCGTGTAGTAGAGTCTCCACATGCACAAGAGCCAAAGTTCGAAATGCCAATTTTGACGCCGATGGGCATGCCGAGTGTGTATTTCATGGGCATGTCGAGGGCACGTCGTGGAAATACCCGTTTTTGATGGCCATGTCGATGGGCGAGGGCATTCTGACAAAAATGACAGAAGTACTAAAAATGACATCAATTTTAAGAAAATCAAATGTAACAATAAGAGTTTCATCATGACCATACCCAAGGTTTCGACAAGTCAAAAAAGGGATATATCGGGACCCAAAATCATGTGTGTGTGCGCCTGTGTGCATGTGTGGGTGTGTGTGCGTGCGTGGGCCTTGGATGGTGTGTGAGTGACACTTGACGCCTTACACATACATTCCCAAATCAGCCCTGTGCTAGCACACACCTTACCCACCAGCACCCAAAATGGTCAGCATCTGGCGGCATGCCGCCTATGTCGTTGGCTTGCCATCGAAATGGTCGGCATGTCACTGACATCCTGTAAATCGATACCTTACTCGTGCCAGCATGCTCACTTCCTAGAATTAGCCATGCTGGCAGCATGCCATCGGGATTTAAAACATTGACAAGAGCCTAGATCGAAGGTTTTGATATCATGTTAGGATTTGCGCAACTAGGAGTGTGGAGGCTCCTTGGCGTGGGAGAGGATAGTTCCATGTGGATTAGATGGCACACCAATCGAGGCTAGTAGCTAGGTGGTCGGCACCTTGGTGTAGAAGGCGTAGGAGGCTATGGGCCTTGGTTGGTGGCTAGTGATGGTGTTGTTGAAGAAGAGAGAGGGAGTGGAGTAGTTGAATAGGAAATATTATTAATGACTCAAAGGAATTTACAAGGGAAAATTTTTTATATAGAGAGAATATATCCCAATATTTGGAAACAAAAGATCTTATCACTTTAGAAAAGATCTTGTCACTAAATAAATGACAAACATATTTCCTAAAACTCATTTATTAAAAATTATAAAACTTAACTTGATCCCTTGAACCACCAAACTGCTGGCCTTGTGGGCCCTCTGTTGGCTGCCACGTGGCTTGGCCCATCTTTATTCCCAACACTTTCAAGTCTATAGTAGATTGTACCGGACAGAGTTGGAGGATTTTCGTCCTGCTGAGGTCTTTGCCCAATCTGACAGGTTGAGTAAAGAGGAGGCTGTATGGTGCTTTGGATATTTTGGCTAAAGAAGAAATCAAGAATGCTATTTTTCATGTGCCACTGTGTAAGAGTCTTGATCTTGATGGCTTTCTTGTAATGTTCTATCAAAAAGGTAGGTATGCGGTGAAAAAGGAGATGACTTCTTTTGTGAGGGGGTGCTTATCTTCAGGGTGATACTCGGCAAGATGGGTCTACCTACTTGGCTTTGGCAGTGAAAACCAATGTCGCCGAAGAGCTGAGAGATTATTGTCTTATTAGTTGAATGAACACTCTATATGAGTTAGTGATCAAACTTGCAGCTAGGAGTTTAAAACCTGCCTACGTGAATCATTTCAAAAAATCAATCTGATTTTCTTTCAGGATGGCAGTTTGTTGATTATGTTGTTGTGTAATCTGATTATGCCTTGCATTAAATTGATGTCCTTTCATGGTTTGGTTAGTGGCAATACAACTAATATCATTGTTTTTTCTTGTGGTATGCAACAAGGCTGCCCCTTTTCCCCCTGTATCTTCATTTTGTGCCCCAAATTTTTATCTAGATCCTTTTATAATGCACTCACTGAATTATTTCAGGCGTTTGTCTTTCCAGGAGCACACGACCCATCATACACCTCAAGTTTACAGAAGATACAATTATTTTTGCCATAGCCTTTATGGTGGAGGTGAAATAATTGACGAAGATTCTAAAATTTGATGGCAGCACTCAGGATAGCTGATCAATTTTACCAAATCATGAGTCCACTTCAACAGGGGCCTGCCTTTGGAAGTCCAAGAAGAATTCTGTAGGGACCTGGGAGTAGAGCCCTTGGTTAAGGAAGAATTATACCTTGGGTATTGGATACCTTGAAGTAACCCAAGCTTAAAGTAGTGCCTTCCAAGTGTCATAATAAATTGTCAAGTTGGAAGGGGAATGCGTTACCTCAAATGGGTAGGAGGACAGCTGATCAATTTTGCCGAATCATGAGTGTACTTCAGCAGGGGTCTTCCTTTGGAAGTCCAAGAAGAAATCTGTAGGGAGCTGGGAGTCCATGGTTAAGGAAGAATTATTCCTTGGGAACCCTCTGTCGGATGAAGTAACCCAGACTTGAAGTAGTGTCTTCCGAAGTGTCATAACGAATTGTCAAGTTGGAAGGGGAATGCATTATCTCAAGTGGGTAGGACCATTCTCCTTCAATCCTCTCTTTTGGCCATTGCCAATTATTTATTATCCTCTAATCTCCCTTCAAAGAAATTATGTCAAGCTATAGATAACGTGTCGAGATATTTGTAGCGGGGTTGTGCAGATAGGAGGAAACATCTTTACATGAAAGCTTGGAGTTCAACTTTGCCAAAGCATTTGAGAGGTTTGGGGATAAGGGGCCACATCTCACAAATTTGGCATTCCTAGGGAATATGGGCTACTGATTTAAATGTCGACGGCATATCGTCGACATATAGTGTCGAAATGTAGGGATTTCAACAGCATGGTGACGGTATAGTCATGTTACCAGATGGTGATGCTTGTGCTCAGGCATGCCTATTGCGGTGCGTTGCTCTATTTGTCCTTGGCATGCATGATGAAACATTTTTATTGTTACGTAAGTAGTATTTGATTTTTTTGAAATTGATATGATTTTTATTACTTCTGTTATTTTTATTGGCATGCATCGGCATACCCTCGATATTTCCACGGCGTGTCCTTGACATATCCACGAAATGTACATTTAGAATTTCATCGGTACGATATCGAAATTAGTATTTCGAACCTTGATATGGGCTGGAGATTGCATTCTAAACCTAATGGATTGTGGCAAAGTATGTTGCAAACTAAATGCTTTCACTGAAATTCTTTCTAGGACTACTAGCCCAAAACATCTGATTCTTGTTTTATAAAGGCTATGGTGGAGGTTTAGGGTCGGCTTTTTAGTGGTGCACATTGGTTAGTGGGATCCAGGGAGAAAATTAATCTGTGGAGGGACCAATGGGTGGTGATGATAATGTCATCATCAGTTATATCTAATTTTATTTAGTCATAATCAAGTGATAAATGTTCCTACATAATCATCAAAGGATTATAATTTACTGCATTACTATTATGAGAGATAAACATGAAAATATGGGTAAAACTGTAGTTTTAACAGAATATCCTAATTGCAGAACAATCATAGGGTTTCCTAGAGATCAATTAAAGGTCAAATGGTCATTAATATCTGATAAGTGGGTTCATGTAGATAGAAATAGATTTTCACGTGTTTTGAGAATTAAATGACATCTGAAATCCTAAAAACAGATTCGTTTAATTAATTTAGATTCTGGATAGGATAAAATTTACCTAAATTCTTTAAAATTCATAGAAAATATTCTATATGATTTGGTATCTTTTATTTGATCATTATAACATATTTTGGCTTGAAATAGTAAGATAAAAAATTACTCTAATTTGGATTTTTATGCAAATTATTCAATCAAATTTGATTAAAACCTAAATCCGATTTCACCATCCAAATTAGGTTTGTATTAAAATTTGAGTTCACTCGGAGATCATCTTATCTTAACTTGCATTTCAGTCAAGTCTGATTATTTTTCTCACACATGTGCCCTTAGCTTTTTGAATTTCTTACAAAATGCTCCCTAACTTATCACCATTCTTGCAAAAGGGTCCAACCGTCTTCTTAGCACAGTAAAGAAGGAAACTTTCAGTTCCTAAAATTTGAACTGTCTCATTTAATCCGACGAATTGATTGATGAAATTTCAATAAAAATTTGCCAAATTTGGCTAACATGATCCTCAGGTCATTCTGCATCAAACGAGATCCTCCTTGAGGTCAATCATGGTTGGAATTAGCTCGGCGAGCTCAAGGGAGTTGAGCTTTTCAAGCAAAGTCAGGAAACCTTCCTTTTCGAGCACTCCTGATAGGTAGAACCCACCTATAAGAGCGGTTGCACATCCTTAATTGGTCCTTATCTAGTTTTGGTGTGCCAACCTCCTCTTCTTTGTCCAAGGCCGCTATTAATGAAGGCTTGGAGCTTCTTCAACTCTCCTCGTTGGTCGCTTCCACATACTATAGGGAGAGGGCTTCCTCCTTATTCTTCATCATCGTGCTTTTGAACAAAGAAGGCGACCCAATTACCCTTTCGTCGACTCCATGTCCTTCATCTCCGACTCCGGCATACCTCTGGTAAGCCTTCTCAGATCTCCGTTCATCTAATTAGCTTAGGGCTTCTCTTTCTTTACCCTCCAATTAGGTTTAGGCTAAATTTTAGGTCCCAATTATCTTTATTGCTTCATCTCTGACGTCGACTACCACACCTCCGACCACCTTCACCGTTGGCATGTCTTCGCCCATCGCACACCCTATATCCTACGTTGCAAGCATCGCCTCAACCTCACGGAGCTTCCCAGCTCCTCAATTTCTCCATTAACCACCTGCATCACCTCCCTCCATCATCGACAACCGAAGCTCACCGAAGCTTCTCTGCCGCATGCATCCGACCACTCACACACCTAATTTCTTTAGGGTTTTTGTCTGGCAAATAACACTGAACCTTCTTGTGTGCTTAATTCCGACTCTGGGGTCGTATTTTTGTCACAGGTGCCTTGTCGTCTCCGGTCATCGACTCCGACTCCGATCGCCACCATTTAGCCACCTCCGGCCTTGACACTACTCTTAATCAACGCGGCAGAGCTTCAGGATTACTTCCAGACCCTTAATTGGGCGCAAGAGGCATCATTGCTGTAGCAATCAACGCAACATTTCACAGCTGCACGCGGTGAAGGAGCAGCAGATAATCCCACATCGTGGGAATGCAAAGCAAACTCAGCATATAAAGTGATTTTGTGCTTTAGGCTATTCGCCCAAGCACACAGGGGTTAGGTCCACGTACACCTCACGATCCGCTTAACCCGACCGCCTAAACCCTCACTCCCCGACTGTGACACCACGCACGCAGCTCTGGACTCGATATTGCATGATCTATATACTCGATTAAGGTCCGACTATTTGAGGAAGAGGAAGTAGGAAAGAGAGAGAGAGTGAGGGAGGGTAGGTTTTGCTTTAGAGAGAAAACCTCTGACACTTAGTCAAGAAAAGAAGAAGAGGAGGCTAAAGATGAAGACCTGAAGGAAGAGTAGGCTTGAAGAGAGAAGAAATGAAGAAGAGCCAAAGAAAGAAGAATAGAAGAAAGTTTCAAAGAAAACACTGTAGCAAAGCTTATTTAAGTCGTTTGATTTGAAAGTTAGACGTCTAATTACTGTTGGATGATTTGGTTTATTTGAGATACTTGTGATGCATATCTAGAAGGCTTAGTTGGTGATTTAAATCACCACTTTTGACTTTTCTATTCTTTTTATTTCAAGATACATTGAATTTTATTGAATATTTAATGTGACAGATTAATATTTATTGAAATATCTTTATAGTGGTTCGTTTATTGTGTTCATTTATATTTTAATTAAAGATTAGCGTGTGAATTCTTATTTACTCCTTATGTTCGACCTTAAAATTTATTTCTAGATATCTTGAGTTGTAAATTATATTTGTTGACAAATAATTTTGGTTTAGTGCAACACAATGACTTTATTACATTGATTTTGCATGTTAAACATGTGGTTAATTGGGATGGGGTTGTTTACCATTTTTAGTTGCCGATTTCTTAGACAGACACAGGGAGATAGGGATCTTGAAGGGGGATGCGGTGGAGACATTATTTCAACCGCAGCTTGCTAGTGCCATCCACAACACTCCACTACATAAGGAGGGAGATCATCTGATCTGAAAATTTGGTCTTCGCGGCAATTTCACTATCAAATCAGTGTACGAATCCGTACTGCATGTGTAGGAAAACTTGGCAAGATGAGTGGGGGAGGAGGGGGGGGGGGGGGGTGTGGGGTGTTTTGGGCTTTTAAGAACATGGCACAATGCACCAAAGTTTTAATTTGGAAAGCACAAGTATAGGCTTTGTTAACCAAGGCTCTTTTTGACCAGAAGCTCAAGATTGGAAGTGTGAATTGTGATATTTGTCAGTATGATGCACTTATTCTTCCACCGTGTTAGCCATTTTGGAGATGAGCATCTTTAATCTAGGTGAGAAATCCTCGTTCCACATCCTTCTGAGTATTGCAATTGGGTTTGTGTCAATTAATAAGCAATTCATATGCGAACTTAATTGAGAAAATACCTTTTTAATGTGGTGCCGAGATGGTATTATACCCTCCCCACTAAATTTTGTGGTAGTGGGATGTAAATTTTGAAAAATCTAATTAAGAAAGAATGAGTAAGATATGTTTTGAATCTTGTTGGGTTTGAGTATGAGTACATGTATAAATCTATATTTGATTATTTAATTTAAATATTGGAATAAAATCTTTATTTATATAAATATATAAGTTTTATCTTAAGTTTTTCGTAATTTCTCTCAAGATTTTCTTCGTGATTTCAAAGGTTGGGATTATTTTTGAAATTTTTATCGAATATTTATTTTAGGGATAAGAATTTTTTATTTAAAATATACTTATATTATATTTTATTGTTTATATTTTATATTTTTTTATTTTTGATGTATTTTCTATGAAAGGCTTTTTTGTAATAACTTTAGCAAAGATCAATAAAATTAGAGTATGTTTGGATCAATAAAAGTAATGGGCAAAAACACATAAAAATGATAATAGAGGTGAAGAATTTTTTGATCTAGTTTATTTGGGAGGTTAACTTTTTATAGGAGGGATTAACTCTCATTTATTTTGCTACTTAATTTGTCATATGATAACTTAAGTTTGTGGATACTTTAATGTGAATTTGTCTAACATCAATTTCCAAACGTCAACCAAATTCTTGTTAAAGTTATATACCACGTGTACCTCTAACATTTGTTATATTTCATATTCCTAATATCACTCTCAAATAAATACTACAAGAATTAACACCACAATTTAATATTAATTAAAATAAACATAAATTAATATTAACATCATTCTATAAGTAAATATAATTACGTATAAACATTAGTTTTACATATTTTAATGATATTTTTCTAACCTTCCAAGTAAATTAATCTTAAAATTAAATAATTAATAAATTATGATATATATATATATAGACTTGAATTTGGATACAATTTGATTATTAAATTAATTTATAAATGAACATATGATGGGTAAATAAATAATCGATGGGAGGAGAGTAGAAATATGGATTTAGATTTTTATACTTAATAAGTAAACATGTGAAATATAAGTATGAATTTTATAAATAAATATAAATATGAGTTTGTAAAATCGGGCCTAAATTGGCCCATTTGCATCCCAAGTATCAAGAATCTCGCTTGCCATTTCTTTGGGGACAGATTTTACCCTAGAAGGTTTTCTCTTTTTATTTTTATTTTGCTTTGGGGTTGTGGGGGTGCTTGGTTTGGACGAATCCACTTCCAAGAGACAGCATAATATGGATCTTTCGGTCAAGCGGGGCACCGTCAAGAATTCGTTAAGGTTTTGTCTGTATATTTGCTGGTGGATTCCAGCAAAAGATATGCAGACGTTAGATAAGCGAGTGTAGACGTAAGTGAGGCCTTGGCTAATCTTGTTCTGCTGCCAGTAATAAGTTTTCAATTTCTCATCTTTGAGGCTTGTTCTGTAGCTTTTGAGAAGGTATTTAGATAACTTTCTTCCTCAGGTAAAATTACGTACTTTTGACATTCTCTTGAAGTGCTATGTGATAGGTCGATGATTCTCCGAAGTTTGATTTTTTTGTCCCAAATTGTAGCAACGGAAATCTAATGTTACGTTTGGTTAGGTGTTTACAGGTGAGTTAAGGGTTTGAAGGTAGGTTTAGAGTGGGTTTGGAGTTTGGGTTAAACGATTTCACCTTTGTATGATTTCTATCCTTTAGATCGAATCAATATTAATATTATTAAAATATATTTACTTAAATATAATATATTAATTAAAATATATTTATAATATCACATCAATCTATTTATACTTATTTTATAATATTAAAAGTTCATCTATTTATATTACATTATAATATCAATCATTATAAATTCATCAAATAAACGTCTTATCTAACTTATCTCATCCTAATTCTATTCTGGAACCGATTAAACACTTAACCAAACACTGCTTGTGTTTAGAAGTAACATAAGAATTATTTTAAGATAGAATAATCGAAGTTAGTAAGTATTTATTTAATATTAAAAAATAGATGTAAATGATTTGATATAATATTATTGATATACTTTAATGAATAAGATATGGTGACGTGAATATATTTTAATTTATATTAACATTAATGTGATTTAATATGATGGTATACGGAGATGTTAAATGAGATAATCCATTTCCATCATTTTCCTTATTCTATCGGCAAACAAAGCCTACAAGTGTAATTTACATGAGGGGGATAACTCGAGATAAGCAGAGCCCGAAAGAGGTTGGGTTACACTCCAAGATAAATAGAGAATAACCTTTAAAAAAGAAGGATTATATCCTCCATAAACTAACTTCAAGTAAATGTAACGGAGAGTTGTTGTTTTATTACAGAGAAGCTAATCAAAATCAGCTAAGCCGTACTATAAACAAGCCTTGTGAGCTTGCACGATCCGATGAGTTCTTTTTGTTTTTTTTTTTTTGAGGCCTCCTCTCTCATGGCTGTCATCCGGATTCGAGGAGGGGGCAACGGGGCAGCCGCTTTCGTCATCTCAAATTCATAACGTTGGCTTACGTAAAAAGGCTGATCCCCAGGTTATCGAAGAGTATCGACCTATCGGCCTTTTAAACGGCACTTCGGTTGCCAAATGAAATAAGAAATTTAAAAAAATTGAAAAAGTGTTAGCAGTACAAAAGTTCGAACCATAGACATTTTTGATAGATAGGGTAGTGTCTGCTGGCTGATAGATAGGAAACTTCTGTGGTGGTCTTTGATCGGTATAGAACCCATAGACATTCTTGAGCTGAACATCTTTAATCTCGGCGAGAAATCCTCGTTCCACATCCTTATAAGTATTGCTATTGGGAATGTGTTGATTGGTAAGCAATTCATTTGCGGACTTAATTGGGAAAATACCTTTTCTTCGAGGCGCCGTGGTTTGTATTGTCGGCCCACCACCCCCCTACCCCCCAACACACGCAAATTTTGAGGCTATTTCTTGGGAAAGATTCTACCCCCAAAGTTTTTTTCTTTTCTTTTTGTTTTTTCTTGGGGATCGGGGGGTGCTTGGTTTGGGCAAATCCACTTCCGAGAGGTAACATAATATGGATCTTTCGGTCAAGCCCCGTCAAAAATTCGTGAAAGTTTTGCCTGTATATTTGCTGGTGGTTTCCATTAAAAGATATGCTGACATTATAGATGCAATGTTGTTATGCTGGTCTGTAATAAAATTTTAATTTCTCATATTTGAAGTTTGTTCTTAAACTTTTCAGAAGGTATTCAGATGTCCTTCTTCCTCAGGTAATTACGTACCTTTGATTGGTGCATACGGGTACATATCATTTTCAAAATTTTTTTTTTCCAAAAATAAGGACACTTTTGGTTTTCTGTTGAAGTGTTATGGGATAGTTGGCACCAATAACATTCAATGATTTTCTAAAGTTTGATTTTTTCTTTTTGGTTCCAAATAGCGTTGGTAGAAATCTAATTTATTTAGAGGATTAAGAAAGTGATGTTAAGAAATATGAGATTAGTATTAATTTACAATTGTGTTTACTTATAAAGTAGTATTAATATTAGTTTGTGTTTACTTAAATTGATATTAAGTTGTAGTGTTAACTTGATAGTGGTGTGAGGAATATAAAATATGAGGATTGTTAGAGGCACGGATGATGTATGATTTTAACACGAGTTTAGCTAACATTGATTGAAAATGGTATTAGATAAATCCGTGTTAAAGTGACCAAACTTGGGGTACCAGATGAAAGGTTAAGTAGTTAAGTAAACGGATGTTAACCATCCAAGTAAACTTGGCCTAACGCTATATTTGGTTAGAGGTTTAGAAGTGAGTTAAGGGTTAGTTTACTTGAAAGGTTAGGAAAGTAGTGTTAAGAAATGTGAAATAGGTTTTAACCCGTAATTGTGTTTACTTGTAGAGTGGAGTTAACATTACTCTGTGTTTACTTGAATTGGTGTTAAGTTGTGGTGTTAACCATTGTGGCATTTACTTGGCAATGGTGTTAGGAATATGAAACATGAGGGTTGTCAGAGACAAGAGTGACGTATGATTTTAACTTGGGTTTGGCTAACATCGATTAAAATTAGTATTAGACAATCTCGTATTAAAGTGGCCAAACTCAGGTTACCAAATGTAAGGTTAATGAAATGACCCTTCCTAAGGGTCGTTTGGAAATTTTCAAAATTTTTAGGGGTGTTAACGTAATTTTAAACCCCCTGGGACTTGCTTGTGGACTCTGCGGGAACGGGGGGTAATTGTGGGGCCAAGGTTGCAATTTACCCAGCCCTACACCTCACCCCACACAACCCATGCACACCGTCCCACCTTAAAATCCTAAGTCCTTCCCTATAAACCCCCTGCTCCTCCACCCTCTCAACTCATGCCACCACACCTCCACTCCTCCACCCTTTGCAGTTGACGACCATCTTCTTTCCCCCATTGTGAGGAAGAGCCTCGAGGTCTCCATGAGTTGTTGTGGTAGTTGTTGCAGCTCCAGGGACGATGAGGAGGTGGTCGCGAGGAGAGAAGCTTCGTGAGGAGGCTTTGTGTGCGGATATTTCCGCATTATCAGGCGTCTGCAACACTCACTAGACGTCTGGAGGAGTCGTCGGACGTCCAGAGAAAGCTCAGGACATCCAATAGCACATAGAGTGCCAGGGTATGTTCTCTGCACGAGCTTTGAACCATGCATGTGTAATACGATTGTGTTGAGGTATCGTATTTTCGCTACGCGTGCGTGCGAAGGTGCGAGGACGTTGGAAAGGTAAGTGGCACGAAATTCGAGGTACTTTAGGACTTTTGGAAGTCGTGTCAGACGTTCGACTGCTCTTCCAGACGACCAGGAGTAGTGTCAGATGTTTGGAGACCCTCTTAGACGACTGTGAGGGGTAGCAGATGACGGGTACGGATGCAGGAAAGCAAGGTGAGCTCATGCACTCATTTAAGACATCTGGGACTCACCCCAGACGTTTGATTTTGGTCGGGGTGTGTGTTTTTGGGTCGGTTCAGGGCTCAAATAAAGTCGATTTTGCGCAAACAAAGTACCGTTGGTTTTCTTTAGGAATTTCATATGTGTTAGGGTTGTGTCTATACTATTTTGAGCTTGTTTGACATATTGGTCAACGTTATAGGTCTCCAGTCGGTAGTGCACACGGGACCTGCGAGACGTCGGGATCAATAGTTCGAGCCCCCATACCACCCGTCCACCCTGGTAGAGTGGTCCTCTCTACTCCTGTGGTTTAAATCAGTAAAGTGCATGCTAAATTAGAAATATTTGCTTGAAACCTAGGTTGTGAGATGAACCCTAAGACTGAGAATGTGAATGGTTTATATTCAGTGCATGAACCTTGCATGTTCTAAAACCTGAGAATGCATGTTGTTAACTTTCACACTGTGATAATTGGAATAGTTAAATGATGAGATGATCGCTTATCTTGTTGATGATGGTTTATCCTGTTAATTTACGAGCTACATGTTGTACGAATTAGAAATCAGTATGTGATAGAGATGAATGCCATGAAATGAAATAAGATGAGTACTATGCATGAACTCTATGGGGAATTAGGAAAGGAAATCAAAGTATACTGAAATGGATATTTGATGTATGACGGAACATGTTGCCTACGGGCGTGTTTGTTGATTGTTCTGACTTGGGTATGGAAAGTAAGCTGGCCCTCGTGTATGTAGTATCGAGGAGAGGTATTGTCACTTTTGTGTAAAGAGAGTGCTAGCCACCTTTGGGTTGGGACCTGGGGTTGTGTAACGACCCGGTTCCCGAGTCCCTACGAGACACGAGAACCGGATCGACTCGACTAATCCCAAGACCCAGTCGTCCAACGAGGAAGTAACCAAAAGACAGTAAAATAAACCACATTCAGCATGAATATAACTAACAGTAAGAAAGTACAGCAGTAAGGAAAGAAACTAATACAGTAGGCACCACCACAACAGTAAAACGACATTTATCATATAACAAAAACTGCAGGTAAAGAAGGTACAGCGGAAACAAAACTACTCACTAGAACAGAAACAAAAGAAGGTACAAAGCTGTGGCAACTCTACTGGACCCTACTCGGCCCAGCGTCCTCTGCAGCCGCCGACCCTGGCTGCTCAACACCTGGTCCTGAAAAAGGTAACGAGTGTAACACGTCAGCAAAACGCTGAGTAGAGTGGCAAACTAACTAAAGGCAACAGTAGAGTGTACAGTAGCTGTTATGTTCTATTACTTTCTTTTATTTACATCTTTCAATTTTCTCACTATTTCATTTACTTCTCAGATCCTTTACTTGATCTCGGATGTCCTCGTGGGACGATCTTGATTGCAGTCTTTTCCAAAGTAGAAGTAGCACGTGGTGCTCTCCTGGCCGGGAGAGTCTCCCGTGGTGATCCTACCCTCAGTCAACCACCCCAAGGTCACTGACAGACGTAACGGTGACTACGGCACGCGCGATAAACGCACAGGTAGCTAGCCCGTACTGGCACGCGGTCAGTCGTTTCCGTTAACGGGTGCGCCCAAAGCACAGCACGGAACCAGGGCAGAGCCCTCTCAGTAACAGGGGTCCAACCCCTCCACAGTAACCAAACCGGGGCCTTGCCCCTCCACAGTCCGCGCACCCTCGCCTGACTACCCTGGTTTGCCCCAGTGGGCCTAACAAGTCGGTGAAGGAGGCTAGCAGAACCCCGGGGCCCGTGGGGTAGCTAGTACTCTCCTAACACTACTAGCTCTCCTCGGTACTACGTACACGAGGGCCAACAAGTCGGTACAGAGCGGCCAAGCCTAACCCCGGGTCCCTGGGGCGGCTGGCCCCACTCTGCACTAAAACAGGTACAGGTACTTCCCTCGGTACTGCGTACCCAAGAGACAGTACAACCTACATCTCAGTTCCATTCCTTTTCTTTCCAGGAGCTCCACTCCTAATTCCCCGTAGGGTTCCAGCCCTTTATCTCAGAACATCATATGTTTCACTTTCCAGATTCACGTTCTCAATTTCCATGATCTCAAACATGTTTCTTTGTTCATAACCGGCAGCTGTTAATTAATTTCACAGGCAGCTTATATATTCCTTTCCATTTTTCCAAGACTGCAGTAATATACATTCCACTAGTTTTTCCATCCTAGGATTCATGCCATATCCTAGGATCTATCATACAATCTAGTTTTCCGGCCCTAGGATTCATGCAACACCTAGGAGCTATCATTCCATACATTTCTCATTCCTAGGATTCATGCAATGCCCTAGGTTCTAGTTATGATTCCATACTTTAACAGATTTTTTTTTTAATACTTAAAACCACTCTACCAGGTACAACGGGAGTAATGGGGGCGTGGTCGGGAAATCCCGCGCGCCTCCGCGACTCTCAAGACGGCAACCGAACGAGGTCCTATCACAAGGATCAAACACAAGGAGTGTCTCAAAACAGTGTATAGCTACTGTAGGCGGGTAGAGGAATAAATTCTGAAACGAACGCAACTCGAATCGCGGAAAACGGAGCCCAAACGGGCCCTAACGGGTCGAGAAAGACAATACTGTGCAAAATCAGACGTCTGGAACTCCTTCCAGACGTCTTAAACGGTGGATCAGAGAATTACCTGTTCGGCTTGGTTCCCCGGACGTCCAGAAGTCTGTGGGGACGTCTCTCCTAGATCCCAGACGTCCGATGGTCTCTCCGGACGTCTGGAGGTCACTCCCGCCGTCTGGTACAACTTCCTGACGTCTGATTCGCAAAGGATGACGAATCCGAGCACCTGCGCACAGCCAACCCTCCTCCCTCAGTACGGTCAGTCGACAGAAAGAAGGAGAAAGCGGAACTCACCTTTCAGACGTCTGTATGATCTCACAGACGTCGACCTTGTCGTCTGGATATCAGTCCAGACGTCTGATTCTGGAGATTTTTCCAGAATCAGAACCTCGCTCGGCCTCCGCTCGCGACGTCGCCCGCGTCGCACCTCGCGCGTCCGCTGCTCCGCCCGCAGCAGGTCCCTCTCCGCGACGCTCTGCGCCCCCTGCGCCCTCCGCCGGCCGGCCAAGCCGCTCCCGGCGAGCTCGCCCTCACGGCAGAGCCCCGCCCTCGCACGCCGCAGCTCCTCCGCGCCTACTGCGGCCGCCGCTGCCGCTGCGCCCTCGCGTCCGCTCGCTCTCGCGCACAGGCAGGAGAGAAGGAGGAAGATGGTGGAGACGGGAGGGGAGGCGCGCCCCCTCCCCCTTTTAACGCCGCGCGGAGAGGAGGGAGAGACGGCCGCAGTCGCCTGCAGCCGCAGAGAAGATGCGGATCGCAGGTCTGCGCGCACAGGCGCGCAGACGAATATCCCGTGCGAGCATAACTGTTCGCCAGACGTCTGTAAACTATCCCGGACGTCTGGTCAGACGTCCGGATGTGATCCCAGACGTCTTTACAGATGTCTGGGACACCTCCCAGACGTCTTAAAAGACGTCTGGGGCACGCGCTCGTTACAATATAACAAACTCAAAGGAAGTTTCGTCCCCGAAACTTGCGCCAACTAGGGTGCGGAAAAAGGATGTCCAAATAACCATAACAAACTCAAAGAGGACCGAAGCCGGTCCGAAAAGACGTACCCGCGAAAAGCTCTGGGTACTGCTCCCGCATTGCCGCCTCAGGCTCCCAGGTAGCCTCCTCGTACCGCTGGCTCCTCCACAAAACCTTTACCAGGGGTACTTGCTTTCGTCTCAACCTGCGGACGGCTCGGTCTAGGATCTGCACTGGCCGCTCGGGGTAGGTCAGGTCGTCGTTCACCTCGACGCTCTCGTGACTCAGTACGTGGCTGGGATCGGCTACGTACTTCCTGAGGTTGGACACGTGGAACACGTCGTGCACACCAGAAAGCTGCGGGGGAAGGGCAAGTCTGTAAGCAACGGGTCCAACCCGCTCCAGGACCTCGAAGGGCCCCACGAACCTCGGCGCGAGCTTCCCTCTCACCCCAAACCGCTGTAAGCCCTTCATGGGCGAAACACGAAGAAAGACGTGGTCCCCAACCTCGAACTGCACCTCTCTGCGTCTGCGATCTGCGTAGCTCTTCTGTCTGCTCCTGACAGTGCGGAGTCGTCTGTGGATCTGTTCAACTACCTCCTGACTCTGCCGGATCAACCTGGGGCCAACCTCCCACTTGGTCCCCACCTCAACCCAACTCAAGGGTGCCGTGCATTTTCGTCCGTACAGAGCCTCGTAGGGAGCCATGCCGATGCTCGAGTGATAACTGTTGTTGTATGCAAACTCTGCCAGGGGCAGGTGCTCCTCCCAAGAGCCCCTCCAGTCTAGTACACAGGCACGCAAAAGATCCTCAAGTGTCTGTATCGTGCGTTCCGACTGTCCGTCCGTCTGGGGGTGGTAAGCCGTGCTAAACCTCAACCTCGTCCCCAAAGCCTGCTGAAACTCAGCCCAAAACTGGGACGTAAAGCGGGTATCCCGGTCGGATACGATCTCCCGCGGAACTCCGTGTAGTCGCACCACATCACGGATATACCTCTCTGCCAACTGTGCTGGTCCCAAAGTGACTCGGATTGGCAAGAATCGTGCCGTCTTCGTCAATCTATCCACTATTACCCAGACTGCGTCATGTCCTCGCTGGGTAACAGGTAAGCCCACCACCAAGTCCATGGTGATGCTCTCCCACTTCCATTCTGGTACTGGAAGCGGCTGAAGCGGCCCTGCAGGCCTCTGATGCTCGGCTTTCACCTGCTGGCACACTAAGCACTGCTGCACGAACTCACCCACATCCCGCTTCATCCCTCTCCACCAAAACTCGCGTCTCAAGTCATGGTACATTTTCGTGTTTCCGGGATGTATGGTGAATCTGGAACCGTGTGCCTCAGTCAGGAGCTCTCTCAACAGCTCCTCGTCTCTGGGGACGCACAACCGTCCCCTCAAGCGTAACACCTGGTCTGTGAAAGAGAAGTCCCCTGGGTCCCCTGATAGTACTCTGTCGCGCAAAGACTGCAAGTACGGATCGGCCATCTGTCCTGTGATGATGCGGTCTATCAACTCTGGCCTGGTCTGCCGTGTCACCGTCACTGCCCCACAGTACCCTCGTAACTCTAGAGGTCGCCAACTGCCCACCTCCTCCAAAAGGCTCCAACTCTGTAACTGTAGACTGGCCAAGCGTGCGGGCGCCTTACGGCTCAAGGCGTCAGCCACCACATTGGCCTTTCCCGGGTGGTAGGAGATGCTGCAGTCGTAGTCCTTCAGGAGCTCCAACCAACGTCTCTGTCTCATGTTGAGCTCCTTCTGGTCAAAAAGATATCTGAGGCTCTTGTGATCTGTAAAAATCTCGAAGGTCTCACCGTACAAGTAGTGCCTCCATGTCTTCAGCGCGAAGACAACAGCTGCCAACTCTAGGTCGTGGGTAGGGTAGGTATGTTCATGGGGCTTCAGTTGCCGCGAAGCGTAAGCGACCACGTGACCCCTCTGCATGAGCACACCTCCTAACCCCTGCAAGGAAGCGTCCGTGTACACAACGAACCCGCCACTACTGTCAGGAATGGTGAGCACGGGAGCCGAGGTCAACCTCTCCTTCAGCTCCAGAAAACACGCCTCACAGGCGTCTTTCCAAGTGAAAGGCACATCCTTCCGAGTCAACTGTGTCATAGGACGTGCAATCTGCGAAAACCCTCTGATGAACCGTCTGTAGTAACCTGCCAGTCCCAGGAAACTGCGAATCTCAGTGACTGAACGCGGTCTCTCCCACCTGAGCACTGCCTCGACCTTGGCGGGATCCACCGCCAGGCCGTCCCCAGAGATCACATGACCCAAAAAGGTCACCTCCCTCAACCAGAACTCGCACTTGCTGTATTTGGCGTACAGCCTGCGTCGTCTCAGAGTGTCCAGAACCATCCGCAAGTGCTGTCCGTGCTGCGTCCGATCTCTAGAATAGATGAGTACATCATCTATGAAAACCACCACAAACTGGTCCAAGTACGGTCTGAACACCCGGTTCATCAGGTCCATGAAAGCAGCGGGGGCATTGGTCAGCCCAAACGGCATGACCAAAAACTCGTAGTGTCCGCACCGGGTGCGGAAAGCTGTCTTGGAGACGTCAGTCTCCCTGATCCTCAACTGGTGGTATCCAGACCTCAAGTCGATCTTGGAAAACACCGTGGCACCCCGCAACTGGTCAAACAAATCGTCAATCCTCGGCAGCGGATATCTGTTCTTGATGGTGACCCTATTCAGCTGTCGGTAGTCCACACAAAGGCGTAGGGTCCCATCCTTCTTCTTTACAAACAGTACCGGGGCTCCCCAGGGAGACGCACTGGGCCTCACGAAACCCTTCTCCAAAAGGTCCTGCAACTGAGACTTGAGCTCTCGCAGCTCAAGCGGTGCCATCCTGTATGGCGCGGTGGAGATGGGGCTGGTCCCTGGTACTAGTGAGATCTCAAACTCGATCTCACGCTCGGGCGGTAGTCCTGGTAACTCGTCTGGAAACATGTCGGGGTACTCTCTGACCACCGGGATGCTCTGGAAGTCTGCCACGGGGCTGTGCTCTGCCACCACACAAGCTAAGAAGCCCTCACACCCCTGACTCAAAAGTCTCGCCGCCCGAAGTGCCGAAATGCACCTGAAACCTCCGTCCACTGGCTGCCCGTGAAACTCGAAGGAAGGCAACTCCGGAATGGAGAAGACAATCTTCCTCTCAAAGCAGTCTACCAATGCGTGGTAAGCGGACAGCCAATCCATCCCCAGGATCACCCCAAAGTCCTCCATCTGTATCATAATCAGGTCAGCTGGCAGGCTGTGTCCCCCGATGCTGACCCCGCAACCCGTGTACACCTCCTCAGCTACAAACAGCTGACCACTCGGACCTCTGATTACGAACGGGTTCTCTAACAATGTATAATCCTGGTCCAAACTAACTGCGAAACTGTCTGCGACAAACGAGTGCGTAGCGCCGGAATCGAAAAGCGTGTAAACGAGTCTGCCAGAAACTGAAACCATACCTGCTACCACGGATCCCGAAGCTCTGGCGTCCCTGTGTGTTAGGGCGTTGATACGCCCCTCAGCTCTAGGTGCGGACGAAGCAGCCACACTCTGCGTCGGACGGGTAGGTGCTGGCCGGTACCCTCCTCGCGACTGCGGTCCTCCTCCTCGCGCCTGGAAACCGCAGCCTCCTGCGCGCCCTCCAGTGCTCTGCGCGGGAAGTATCTGCTGACCTCCTACCCTAGATGGGCAGTCCCTCCTGACGTGGCCCGGCTGGCCACACTGGTAGCAGAGGGGAACCCGACTCCCGCCCTCAGTGAGTCCCTGCTGTCGGCTAGGCGGGGGTCCGGTGCTGGCGACTGGCCCCTGTCGAGGGCCCCCAAAGGCCACTGATGGCCCTGCACAACGTGACGGCTCTCCTGCGGACGCCACGTGTCTCCGTTCTCGCCGGCCCTGTGAGAAGTCTGGCTGAAAGGGCCTCTTCCGCCCGCCGTCGGTCTCTCGCGCGGACGGGTTGGTCTCCTCGTAAGTCATGGCTGCCTCTACCACTCTCGAAAACGTCGGCAGCTTCAGGGGTTTGACATACCCCCGGATCGCAGGCCGGAGCCCCTCGGTGAACCTCCAAAGGCGTTCCTCTTCAGTGGCTACCGCTGTCGCTGCAAAGCGGGACAGCTCCAAGAAACGCGTGCGGTACGCGCTCACGGTCATCGTCCCTTGGCGGAGAGTGTGGAACTCCCGCCTCCTCTGGTCCTGCCACGTCTGGGGAAAGTACTGCTCGCAGAAGAGGGTGACGAACTGGTCCCACGTCGGCTCGTCCCTCTCCTGTCCCCGGACCGCCCTCCACCACCGGTGTGCCGCACTCTCCAGCTGGTACGTGGCAAAGGCCACGCGGCACTCCACCGGGGGGCGAAGGGTGTCGAAGATCTTCTTCAGCTGCTCAAGCCAGTCCTCTGCCTCGGTCGGGTCCTCATCCCCCTTGAAGGAGGGGGGCTTCAGCTTCCGGAACTGTCCGAAAAGCTCGAAGTGGTGCTGTAGGGGAGGTGCTGGTGCACCTCCAGGCGAAGGTGTCTCGTGTACAGAAGTGTCGGAGGAAGGTGGGGGCGGCAGGGGCCCATCCCCTCCCTCGTGTCCAGCGCCGCGTCCGTCGCGTGGCCCCACAGAGGACTCCCCCTCTGCAACCCCAGGAGGAGGTGCTCGGGGCGGTGGGTGGAGCTCCTCTCGTACAATATCCCGTATCAGTCTGGCGAGGTCCTGGGCCTGGATGCCAGGGAGTGGTGGCTGGTCCACCGAGACATCAACGACAGCACGTCCACCTCGCCGACCTCGCCCTCGGCCGCGCCCGCGGCCAGTCTCGCCAGTCCCACGACGAGGCATCTCCTACAAGGAGACGCGAAACAAAACGGAAACGTCAAAACAGACGGTACCTAACAACACTTCTAAGAGCTCAAGTCAAGAGATATGTTGTGGTGGCTACTCTAGCTATAAACATGTGAATTGGTTATTTTCCAGTCAGTTGATTCACTTCTCGGGACGACCTTGCTCTGATACCATCTTGTAACGACCCGGTTCCCGAGTCCATACGAGACACGAGAACCGGACCGACTCGACTAATCCCAAGACCCAGTCGTCCAACGAGGAAGTAACCAAAAGACAGTAAAATAAACCACATTCAGCATGAATATAACTAACAGTAAGAAAGTACAGCAGTAAGGAAAGAAACTACTACAGTAGGCACCACCACAACAGTAAAACGACATTTATCATATAACAAAAACTGCAGGTAAAGAAGGTACAGCGGAAACAAAACTACTCACTAGAACAGAAACAAAAGAAGGTACAAAGCTGTGGCAACTCTACTGGACCCTACTCGGCCCAGCGTCCTCTGCAGCCGCCGACCCTGGCTGCTCAACACCTGGTCCTGAAAAAGGTAACGAGTGTAACACGTCAGCAAAACGCTGAGTAGAGTGGCAAACTAACTAAAGGCAATAGTAGAGTGTACAGTAGCTGTTATGTTCTATTACTTTCTTTTATTTACATCTTTCAATTTTCTCACTATTTCATTTACTTCTCAGATCCTTTACTTGATCTCGGATGTCCTCGTGGGACGATCTTGATTGCAGTCTTTTCCAAAGTAGAAGTAGCACGTGGTGCTCTCCTGGCCAGGAGAGTCCCCCGTGGTGATCCTACCCTCAGTCAACCACCCCAAGGTCACTGACAGACGTAACGGTGACTACGGCACGCGCGATAAACGCACAGGTAGCTAGCCCGTACTGGCACGCGGTCAGTCGTTTCCGTTAACGGGTGCGCCCAAAGCACAGCACGGAACCAGGGCAGAGCCCTCTCAGTAACAGGGGTCCAACCCCTCCACAGTAACCAAACCGGGGCCTTGCCCCTCCACAGTCCGCGCACCCTCGCCTGACTACCCTGGTTTGCCCCAGTGGGCCTAACAAGTCGGTGAAGGAGGCTAGCAGAACCCCGGGGCCCGTGGGGTAGCTAGTACTCTCCTAACACTACTAGCTCTCCTCGGTACTACGTACACGAGGGCCAACAAGTCGGTACAGAGCGGCCAAGCCTAACCCCGGGTCCCTGGGGCGGCTGGCCCCACTCTGCACTAAAACAGGTACAGGTACTTCCCTCGGTACTGCGTACCCAAGAGACAGTACAACCTACATCTCAGTTCCATTCCTTTTCTTTCCAGGAGCTCCACTCCTAATTCCCCGTAGGGTTCCAGCCCTTTATCTCAGAACATCATATGTTTCACTTTCCAGATTCACGTTCTCAATTTCCATGATCTCAAACATGTTTCTTTGTTCATAACCGGCAGCTGTTAATTAATTTCACAGGCAGCTTATATATTCCTTTCCATTTTTCCAAGACTGCAGTAATATACATTCCACTAGTTTTTCCATCCTAGGATTCATGCCATATCCTAGGATCTATCATACAATCTAGTTTTCCGGCCCTAGGATTCATGCAACACCTAGGAGCTATCATTCCATACATTTCTCATTCCTAGGATTCATGCAATGCCCTAGGTTCTAGTTATGATTCCATACTTTAACAGATTTTTTTTTTAATACTTAAAACCACTCTACCAGGTACAACGGGAGTAATGGGGGCGTGGTCGGGAAATCCCGCGCGCCTCCGCGACTCTCAAGACGGCAACCGAACGAGGTCCTATCACAAGGATCAAACACAAGGAGTGTCTCAAAACAGTGTATAGCTACTGTAGGCGGGTAGAGGAATAAATTCTGAAACGAACGCAACTCGAATCGCGGAAAACGGAGCCCAAACGGGCCCTAACGGGTCGAGAAAGACAATACTGTGCAAAATCAGACGTCTGGAACTCCTTCCAGACGTCTTAAACGGTGGATCAGAGAATTACCTGTTCGGCTTGGTTCCCCGGACGTCCAGAAGTCTGTGGGGACGTCTCTCCTAGATCCCAGACGTCCGATGGTCTCTCCGGACGTCTGGAGGTCACTCCCGCCGTCTGGTACAACTTCCTGACGTCTGATTCGCAAAGGATGACGAATCCGAGCACCTGCGCACAGCCAACCCTCCTCCCTCAGTACGGTCAGTCGACAGAAAGAAGGAGAAAGCGGAACTCACCTTTCAGACGTCTGTATGATCTCACAGACGTCGACCTTGTCGTCTGGATATCAGTCCAGACGTCTGATTCTGGAGATTTTTCCAGAATCAGAACCTCGCTCGGCCTCCGCTCGCGACGCCGCCCGCGTCGCACCTCGCGCGTCCGCTGCTCCGCCCGCAGCAGGTCCCTCTCCGCGACGCTCTGCGCCCCCTGCGCCCTCCGCCGGCCGGCCAAGCCGCTCCCGGCGAGCTCGCCCTCACGGCAGAGCCCCGCCCTCGCACGCCGCAGCTCCTCCGCGCCTACTGCGGCCGCCGCTGCCGCTGCGCCCTCGCGTCCGCTCGCTCTCGCGCACAGGCAGGAGAGAAGGAGGAAGATGGTGGAGACGGGAGGGGAGGCGCGCCCCCTCCCCCTTTTAACGCCGCGCGGAGAGGAGGGAGAGACGGCCGCAGTCGCCTGCAGCCGCAGAGAAGATGCGGATCGCAGGTCTGCGCGCACAGGCGCGCAGACGAATATCCCGTGCGAGCATAACTGTTCGCCAGACGTCTGTAAACTATCCCGGACGTCTGGTCAGACGTCCGGATGTGATCCCAGACGTCTTTACAGACGTCTGGGCCACCTCCCAGACGTCTTAAAAGACGTCTGGGGCACGCGCTCGTTACAGGTTGGATTGGCCTCCCTATATCGACTTTTATTAGGCCCACTGGGCAAATTGGGATAGTCGGGTGAGGGTACGTAGACTGTTGAGGGGTGTGGCCCCTATTCTGTTCTGTGTTGTACGGTTAGGTGTACCCGCTAGCGGAAACGACTGATCGCGTGCCAGTGCAGGGTAGTTACCTGTGCTCTTATCGCGCGTGCCATAGTCACCGCTTATGTCACGGCCATGACCCCGAGTGTTAAGACCCACGACATCAAATGTCTTTTAAGACGTCTGGGAGTTGGTCCAGATGTCTTACCAGACGTCTGGATGCCTTCCCAGATGTCTGGAATTTAATTTTTGCGGCGTACGATTGTAAGTCTGCGTGCATGTGTGCGTAGATTGAACTTGCTACCCTCTTTTCTTCTCTCTCTTCCCTCCCCATCCTGCATGTGCCTTCTTTTTCTTCCTCCCTCTCTCTCCCCCGGCGCCTTCAAATAGCCTCTCTTCCTCCCTTCCCTCTCCCTCACCACCACTCCATCGTCTTTTCCTTCTTCTTCCTGTTAGCGTTAGAATGAGAGAGCGAGGGCAACAGCTGCTGCCGGGTGCGCGTGGGGAGGAGGTGTAGCGAGAGGGAGAGGAGGCGGGGCACATGAGGAAGAGAGGGAGAACTCGCCAGAGCTGCCCAGGGCTGGCCGACGGGTGCGCGCAGCAGGAGCGTAGCACTGGGGAGGTGTTGCTGTAGCTCAGGCAGCAGGCAAGCGCGGCGCGGCACGGTCGTGCGTAGCAGACGGAGGGAGAGGAGGTCCTGATTCTGGGAAATTTTCCCAGAATCAGATGTCTGGACCTACGTCCAGACGACGCGGGAGACGTCTGGAGGAAGATCTAGACGTCTGAAAGGTACAATATTTCTTTTCTTCTTCCTTTCGCGGGTACGGTCATGTAGGTCGTTCCGTCGAGGGTTCTACCTCATTGACGTGTTAAGGACGGTTGCATACGCGTGTAGGTTTCGTTTGGGAAGGCGCAAGGGCACGCCCTCCCACACAGATCGGACGTCTGGGCACTGCACCAGACGTTGGAGAGAGTCTCCAGATGTTTGGAGTGACAGTCGGACGTTTGGAACTAAGTCCAGACGGTTCAACAGGATCCTGGACGTCTGAAGAACAGCGCGGAAGCAAGGTATGATCTGAATCATTGTTTAAGACGTTTGGAAGTTGTTTTAGATGTCTGATTTAGGGCAGAGTTGTCGTTTTTGACCCGTTTAGGGTCCGTTTGAAGTTCGTTTTCCGCATTTAAAATTTTGTTCTTATCAGAATTTGTTCCTCTACTTGTTTAAAGTACTTGTATCCTATTCTGAGTAGTTCCTTGTGTTTGATCCTTGTGATAGAACCTCGTTCTGTTGCGGATCTGGGGGTTGCGGAGGCACGTGGACCTGCCGATCACGCCCCCAGTACTCCCGATTTTACGTGTAGAGTGGCTTCCCTTGATTATTTATCAACATTAATGCACTTGTGAGATAAATAATAGATTCTAGGATATGGCATGAATCATAGGATTTGAAAACTAGATTGAATGATAGATCTTTGGATATGGCATGAATCATAGGATTTGAAAACTAGATTGCATGATAGATCCTAGAGTGTGGCATAAATCTTAGGAACAGAAACACTGAAACAAATGTCATGAATACACGAATTGCAGTCTTGGAAAAGTAGAAAGAACAATGTTAATTGCCTGTAATTGGATAACTGCTGCTTGTCTATGAATGTATATTAATTATTGGAAACACGGGCTATATGAGAATAAAAACTGAAATGATGAAACATAAAATGGCTTGGCTAGAGAAATATGAGCATGAACACTACGGGGAATTAGGAGTAGAGCTCCTGAAAGGTAAATGGAAAAGAATTGGGGAAGGGAGTTGGCCCTTGAGTACGGAGTACCAAGGAGAGTGACTTTCCCCCTTGTTTAGTGTAGAGCGGAGCTGGCCGCCCTAGGGACCCAGGGTTAGGTCTGGCCACTTTGTACCGATTTTTGGCCCTCGCGTACACAGTACCGAGGAGAGCTACTAGTGTAGGGAGAGCACTAGCCGCCCCATGGGCCTCAGGGTTCTGTTAGCCGTCATACATCGACTTGTTAGGCCCACTAGGCAAACCAGGGTTGTCAGGCGAGAGTGCGCGGATTGTGGAGGGGCTGGACCCCTGTTTCTGAGAGGGCTCTACCCTATACTAGTTCCGTGCTGTGCTTTGGGGTGCACCCGTTAACGGAAATGACTGACCGCGTGCCAGTGCGGGGTAGCTACCCGTGCATTTATCGCGCGTGCTGTAGTCACCGTTACGTCTGTCAGTGACCTTGGGGTGGTTGACTGAGGGTAGGACTACCACGGGGCACTCTCCAGGCCAGGAGAGTACCACGTGCTACTTCTACTTTTCAGAAAAGACTGCAATCAAGATCGTTCCCACGAGGAACATTCGAGATCAAGAGAAAGATCTGAGGAATAATTCAAGAATGAGTAAATAGAAATAAAGAAAGAAATTAAAAATAACAGCTACTTGTCCACCTTACTGTTTTTCTTAGCTAGTTGGTTGCCACTCTACTCAGCGTTTCGCTAACGTGTCACCTTTGTCACCTTTTCATGACCAAATGTTGAGCAGCCAGAGCCTGCGGCTGCAGAGGGTGCTAGGCCTAGTAGAGCCCAGTCTTTTTACTTGTGTTGTACCTACTGTACCGTTTCTTCTGTTGTAGTGAGTATTTTCTGTTACAATTGTACTCTTTTATTTTAAGCATCATGTTTATGTACCTGTTTAATTCTCTACTGTTGTGGTGGTGTGTACTGTAGTAGTTCTTTTCTTTACTTCTGTACTTTTGTTACTATTAGATACATGCATGATGAATGTGATTTATTTTATTGCTCTTTTGGTTACTTTCTCGTTGGGCGACTGTCTTGGGATCAGTCGAGTCGGTCTGATTCTCGTGTCTTGTAGGGATTCGGGAATCGGGTCGTAACACCAAGATAGTAGACCGGGTGTAGGACTACGACGGGGTACTCTCCTGGCCAGGAGAGTGTCATGTGTACATCCTACATCGTGGGAAAACTGCATCAAGATCGTTCCCTTAGGGAACAAGTGGATTAAGATATGCTGTGAACCCTTATTAGAATAACCGAATCAAAAACATGTAGATGATATAAATGGAGACAGATGATAATACATAACTGGAAAATTGTATGATCATTTAGCTATTTTTCCCTCTATGTTTAATTGCATTTAAATTATATATACACCACTTTATTCAGCGTTAGCTAACCACAGATATATGTAACCATGTTTAGGTTAGAAAGTTGAGCAGCCAGCACTGTCGGCTGCAAAGGGTGCTGAGCCCAGTCGAGCCTAGCCGTAGTTGTACTTGCTCTTTTTTCGTTTCAGAGGCCCCTTTTTGTTGTTAGTATCTTTAGCATGTTAGTGCATGTTTCTGTTATACATCTAGTTGCGATAGCTATGTCAGTAAACGTACTTTTCCACTTGTGGCATGTAGTACCTTTGGAATTTCTGTTCTATTTTCCATTACTGTTTATTATTTATTTTCTGCTTAGTTACATTACATGTGTGGTTGCGTGCATTTGGTTATTTTTTGTTGGATGACTGAATCTTGGGATTTAGTTGAGGTGGATCGTTCTCAGGTTTCATAGGAACCCTAGATCGGGTCATAATAGTTAAGTAATTAATTAAATGGGGGTTAACCATCTTTTTGAGAGGTTATCTCCTTAAGCCTAAGGCCCCGTTTGGCTCAAGGGTTTGGTGTTTAATAATGATACTGTAGCAGGAGGGATAATTGTGGATTTGGGAATGAGAAAGGGATTGCAGCGACTCTCTCATTTGTTGGGACAAGACATAGACTTATTGGTTGATGGGATTGCAATGCATGGATTTCATAGTCGAGTGGTGGGACAAGGCGCATTAATGTGACCTAAATCCACACTTAACTTATAAAATCTCAATTTAATTATTATATCATTAATATCATATTAAAAAATTTTAACTTCTACTTAAATTTATTAAATAAATACCACTAATATCACATTATATCACCAATCATTTTATCCCATTACATATTCTTATATCACCAATCAAATATCCTTCAACTTATCTCTACAATATTTTATCTCCATATAACCCTTATCATCTTACCAAATGGGTACTAAGGGTTTGAAGGTAGGTTTTGAGTATAGGTCAAAGAATCATTTCTATTTTTTACATCACATCAATATTAATTTATAGTAAAATATATTTACTCTAACATAATATATCCATTAAAATACATTACTAATATCACATCAACACACTCACACTTATATTATAATGATGAATAACCATCCACTTATATCACATTTCCTAATATCAGACATTACAAACTAATCAAAGACCTTAGCTAACTTCTCTCATCCTAATTCTACAGTAGAATTGACTAAACCCTCAACCAAACTTAGCTCATGTTTGGAAGATAAGAGTTATTTTGGGATAAAATATTATTATGATAAAATGATAGGATATATTGATGTAATATTAGTATGTATTTGTTTAATATTAAGATATGAATTTAAGTGATTGATGTGATATTGTAAATATATTTTAATAGATATGATACGTTGCTGTGAACATATTTTAATATATATTGACATTGATGTGATTTAATATTATGGTATATGAAGATGTTGATTGAGGTGATTTATTTCTACCCTTTCCTGTATTCTGTGGGCAAATAGAACCTAACGCATAATTTACACAGGGGTATAGTTCTTATTTTTTCGGGTTATCTTGTGTTTATAGTGGGAGATAAGGCAAGCCTTATTTGCCTTATATACTAACTCGTGTTGGGGTGGGAGTTAGGATAATCCATGTGTTAACCTCCATTTCATCTTTCTTCTCCTGTATTCTCTTGTATGTGATTTTTTCTAACATGCCCTCCATTTTAATATAAAGAAAAAAAATCAATTAATTTACCTACCATCTCAAAAGCAAACATATTTCTTCCAATATTATCCTACATTCAAACTCTCATGTCCGAGTAAATATCCTCTTTTCTCATCACAAGTTAACCCCCCCCCCCCCCCATTACTCTTATTTAGTAAATATAAATAAAAATTAACTCCCATGCATTCTCAATTAAACATAAGTAAGAGTTATATCCTGTTCCTAATTAGCTAATCAAAATTTGCTAAACCTCACTATAAACTAGTCCTTTGGGCTTGCATCTTGGGATGGGCTAATTTATTCGAGGCCTCTCTCATGGGTGTCCTCCGGATACGTTGAGATGGCAACGGGGTAGTTGCTTCTGTCATGTCAAATTCTTAAACAACATTCTCATTATGGCTTTGTTTTTTGGAGGAGCATGGGTCCCTTGATAATTTAGGAGAATGGAGGCGATTTATGGAAAGAAATAAAAAGAGGTGAAAGGTTGCCAAACGAATTAGTGACCTTTCGGTGCCCCTCAGGGTGGTGGTTGTTGGATGATCTGTCATCTCCTGCCTACCTGGTCGCTCCCCTTACCCTTTATATGTATATATTTATTATATATATATTATGTATATGTATAATGAGGATATACATTGAGGGTATATTTGTATGCATATGTATAAGATTTAGCTATATAGGAAAAAATTATTAATTTGCAAATTTAAATATTAATTATTTGACAAATCTTCTATGTTCATGTGAATCAAAAGTAAGATAGTATGATATTACTATTTTCTTTGAAGAGGTTGAAGCAATTGAATTTTGAAATTAAAGTTTTTGATATTTGTTTTTCTTTCATAATAATAATAATATCTTAGGGTTTGTAACGATAACGTAGTATATTGACTATACGAACAATTATCAAAATATGTGTATGGTTAACTAACTACATAGCTTGAGGATTGATCGAAGCTATACATACAATTGCTTTAAGAAGAAAAGAGTAATTGTTATTAAATTATGAAGTATTAAATACAATATTTGAAACATTTAGCTTAACATTTATTATAACTCATATTGTTTATAATTAATGTTGCCGAACAACATTATTAAATGCACTAAAAAATCCTCTATGTTGCCCGCTTTCTCTTCCTCCGCGTTCACCCTTATCTCGTGACGATTCTTCTTGTGCAACCCTTCCTCTTTCTCTCTTAAGATCGTCACGATCTAGGTGAATAGACCTGCTGCTAACATTGGATTGGCCACGTACACTTCTTGTGTCGGGTACATAACTCTCGTTGTTATATTTAGTATCATCGCCTTCTTATTGTTTCACTCATGATTCATTCCAAATAGATGGAGGTTTCGAATGTTGATAGATAGACGTATGCTGTAATGGAAGATCATGGTGAAATGATGGTCTAGATGAACCCGAACCCGATATGGAATACCTTGACATGTATAGATTTTGTATTAGATCTTCAAAAAACATATCTACAAACATACCTTGCTGACTCTTACGAGCAGAAAAATGTGAAACTTGTAAAGATCCTTCTTCAAATGGATTGTAAGTATATGATGGTTGGGTAGACTACATCGGGAGCTTGCTGTAATGGATCAGCGGCTGGCTATAATCCATCGGTTGTTCGGTGTAATGCATTGGAGGAGGCTGGGTAAACATCATCGGATGGGGCTGGGTAAAGTATATCGGAGGTTGGGTGTATTACATCTGAGGTGGGCCAACATCCTCCTTGGAAACAACATCCTCGAATTCATTTCCAACTTTATGGTCTTCAATATCTCACAACTCATGCTCTTCTATCTTCTTCGTGAGTTGGTCAAGTAAGTCCTTCATTTCCTTTTCTTTTACGATTGAACGTAAATGAGGTGTATTTAACCATCTCGTCATTTGTTCTTTTGATTTAAATACAAGACTTACCTAATATTAAGCAAAATAAATTATTATTTGTTAGAAATATAAATTAAAATTTCAGTAATTTATTTAAAATATAATTTTCTTACCAAGTCTCTTTCAACTGAGCCTCTTGCAGCATTTGTTCTTGCACCCACATTCTTGTCTTCCTCCAATACCGTCGTAAGTAACGTTCTTTAACTTTTATAGGTTTGCCTTGTAAATCATACTCTTCAACAACTGTTTCCAACCTTCGAGTACACCATTCGATGTAACTCTGATGATATGATGCCCATGAAGAGACACGCTTGACTCGTTCGTCAGCATAACTTATTTTATCTATCTGTTCCAGTATGTGTTACTTTAACTCGAATTGTACCATCACATGATCAAGAACATGCATGTCTACTATATTATAACAAATCAAGCATGTCCTGGATCTCCAAATCACTGAATCTGTTAAGCAGATGGGATAAACGTATTGTGTCCCCCCATTTATGTACGGATTCCAAATCACCTATAATAAGAAAAAAAATATTTTGAATATTGTTATAGTGGTTGGCTTTCTAATGTAGCCTCCGCTACAACATATAAATCGATTGCACTCTGCATGCTTCCTAATATCTCCAACATTATTTGACTTGATTCGTCATTTTCAATATCATAAGAAAATGATCTACTATCTTCGCTTATCTACTTATACTTTAATTGCAGCTTATAATATGATTCAAAATATCTAGTAATATTATACGTAGTAGATAATAACTCTTCGAATAAAGTACGATAGTTAATTGATGTATTTATCGAATAACCATCGATATAATCAATACCATAATAAATAGAAATTACTCTACCATCCCAATAAATCCTAAGTACCACAATATTTTTTGTCATATCTGTATAATGAATAAAATATAAAAATGTCATTAACTAAAAAAAAAAAGTTAACCACGAAAAAACATTTTTAGATAAAAAATATTTCCACTTCTTTCCAAATGTTATATTATATATTATTTCACAAGTAAATATTTTATTTCACATGCATAATTTTACTTCATTTTTAAAAATTTTATGATTTTCATTTCTATTTTCTACATTTATAAAATTATGAACTCTTTTTTAAAGTTAATAATTGTTAATAAGTTAATCTTTTTACTAATTTGCTGGTTAAAAAAATTATTTTATTAATTTTCAAATCTTATTATATGCTATTTATCAATTTATATTCCATGAAAATTTAATATATTTTAGTGAAAAAATGTCTAACCAATTTAGTACACATTATTTAAAACATATTACATATATATTTTACACTCTTTACCCATTCATTTATCATTTTTATAAAATGATAATAATTTTTAATAACATATGTTCAACTTTAATGTAAATTACTTTTAATAAATTATTATACTTACATATATTTTTTATTAGAAAACAAATACATTAACAATAATTGTCATTTAATAATAGTTAAGTAAGATCACTATCATTATGAGAATTGTATATTTCAATGTAATATAAACTAATTATTTAAAATACAAATTACTTAGATAACCTTTTTTAACATTTTGATTCATTTTAATCAATAAAAAATAATTTTTTTAGAAATAAAAAATAACAAATTTATTTAAAATTTTTTAACATTAATCGGATGATATAATTTTACACATTATTGCATTTTATAAAATTATTAATTAATAATATCTTAGATATTATTATAGGAATCAAAATAAAAATGATTATTACAAATGTATATGAAATAGCTACAACTGACTATTCTTTAAAAAAAAATAAAGTTATCTTGATTTTAAAATATAGATGTCGCAATGGAGTGGAAGAAAATTTAAAGTTTCAACGAGATTGCAATATCAAATTTAGACCTTAAATGAGATAGTAATGCAGAGTTTTAATGTGATTGAGATTTAGAGTTTTAATAAGATTGGAGTGAATGGAGAAGGAAATTTTTAGAGTGGGAAGGTAAAGAGATTTGTGATGAGAAGATGGGGAGGGAGGTTGTTTATACAGACGAGCGGTCGGGTGGGGGGAGTGATGGTGCGGAAAGTTGTTAGGTTGGGGTTGTTGGATGATCCAGTAACATTTGATAGGTCGCTGGGTCATTTAGCAATCTCTGCCTAATGGCCGACCTCACCTAATGATTGGTCAGGAGTCGCTGGATGATTGAGAAACCTATCAATAATTCGATGACCTCTGCTCCCCTTTTTCCCCCACTCGTTGAAGTGCAAGTTGGGTATGAAAGATCGCCAGATGATTTAGCGACCTTTATAGGTCGCTCCTTCATCCAGTTACCAGTTAACTGTCTTTGTTTCTTTCCCAATTCTTGTCCCCTTCTAATTTATCTACCACCACTTGCTGCTTCTCCTAAGTTGCCCTTCTCATTACGTTGGCTTGCAAAAAGGGTGATCCCCAACTTATTCAAACGTATCGTCCTACCAGCCTTTTAAATGGCACTTGGTTTGCAAAATGAAATAAGAACTTTTAAGAAGATGAAAAAGTGTGAGTGCTGGAAAGTTTACGAAATTTGAAACTATCCTTCTTTCACGGAACACTTTACGAAACCGGTCACGGATAGGAAGTGATATGGTCGCAAGGATGCGAGCGTACGCAAAAGATACCCTTTTGCAAGGACAGAGCCTCCAAACTCAGGATGTAGCGCGTTACCCAGAAGACGAAGGGTTAGCGCGCTCTCCCTCCCGCAAACCCGCCGTTGCTTGAGTTTTTTCCCAATTCCATTTAAGCTACATTTTTCTCTTTCGCTTTGACCTTGTCATAGATAGCCGAGGATGACCACAGAGATAGCGAAAGGCCCACCATTGTATCGACTTCGGCACCACCTACTCATGTGTCGGCATCTGACGAGATAATCGCGCCGAGATCATTTTAAACGTCTTCACCGATATTAACTAACTTATTGACGACGCTACACAGAACCAATCCCACAGAAACTCCACCAATACGATCTTTGATTAGTGCTACAATCATATATATATATTTATATATACGTCACTTAGATAACTTCTTTCCCCCAGATTCTGGATTCTTGTTACCGAGAATTTTGATGGTGCGTGAGTTATTTATATATATGCGTGCAGCTGCAAAGCGCTTGATAGATAGAAGGTAGCGTGATGTGAACCGCGAGGTGGTTACTGGACCGGAGGAGAAGCCACAGATCCTGGTGCGTCACGAAGGTGGAGAGAAGAGGTTCTTCCCCGAAGACATCTCCGCCATGGTCCTCTCCTACATGAGAAACATCTCCGAGGCTTTCCCTGGGACCACCGTAAGGAATGCCGTGATCACCGTGCCCGCCTACTTCAACGACTCGCAACGCTGCGCCACCAAGGACTCAACGTGATGCGTATCATCAACGAGCCCACGGCGGCTGCCATCGCATATCAGTTCGAGAGATCTCCTGCCGAGGGTATTCACACAAGGACCATCCTCGTATTCGATCTGGGTGGGCGGACGTTCGATGTTACCATTCTTAGAGAAGAAGGTGGTAGTCGTTTGGAGGTGAAGGCTACTGCAGGAGACACCTATCTTGGAGGGGAGGACTTCGACGACGGCTTGGTGGGATATCTGGTGAAGGAGTTCAAGAGGAAGCACAAGGTGGACATAGGTGGTGAGAACAATGCCAGGGCTCTTAGGAGGTTGAGGAGCGCATGCGAGAGGGCTAAGAGGATGCTGTCTTTCTCTACGATGGCCGCTGTCGAAGTCGAGTGCCTGCACGCTGGTTTCGAATTCGAATGGAAGCTCACTAGAGCCAGGTTCGAAGAGCTTAACATGGAGCTGTTCGAAAGGTTGCATCGATATCGTCAAGAGGTGCTTGAAGGATGCAGGCATGTCAGATAGATGAGGTGGTGCTGGTGGGTGGATCCACCCGCATTCCAAAAGTGCAGCAACTGATGCAGGAGTTATTTGAAGGCAAGCAGCTGTGCTAAGTCCATAAGCCCAGATGAGGCTGTCGCTTACGGTGCTACCGTTCTCGCTACGTTACTGGTCGGGGGGGCAACCACTGCAGAAGGTAGAAGATCTGATGCTCGTCGATGTAACACCTTTATCTCTTGGGATTTCAGTGGATAAATTGAGTCATGCGTGTCGTGATCCCAAGAAACACTCCTATTCCTGTGAAGAGGTGTAACCATATGAAGCCGCGATATGACAATCAAACAACTGGATGTTTTGATATATACGAGGGCGAGAGAGGCATGGCTGCTGACAACAATTTTCTTGGAGGATTTATACTCGAAGGATTACCTCCCAAAAAACGTTTCGAGGACGTTAGTATAAATCTGGTTTTCCAACTGGATGCTAATGGCATCTTGTTTGCGTGGGCGGAGGATGTAGACTCGGGTGCAAGGAACGAGACCACCATTTTGGATAGAAGAAAGGAACCCTCGGAAGAGATTGGAAGGATGGTTCAGGAAACTAGACTTCACAGAATGGAGGACGAGAGGCGCAGGGGAAAAGCCTTTTCAAAAGGCAATCTGGATGCCTTTCATCAGGAATGCAGGATTTAGGATGGAAGCTGGGTATGTGGCTACAGGGGTGTCAACCGTAAGCAAGAGGAAGATGGAGGAGGAACTAGGGGAGATCAGTGTTTGGCTGGAGAAAAATCAAGATGCGGAGGCTTCTGAATTCGAAGAGAAGAGGAGGAAACTGGAGCATAGTTGGGACATCTTCAAGCGTGGCACGTAATACGTGGGGCGGCGACATCTTTGATGAATCAATCTCCGAGGAGAAAAGAATATCTATGAAATCGTGAAAGGTTTTTGTTTAGAGAAGTGTCACGTTTTGGAGCAAGGTTTTCTCCAGGTCGATCATCTCTCTGTTCTAGCGCGAGGATTTGTTCTGCTTGCTTGCTTGGGGCTACTAAGGTACATCGGATCATGCATTTTGTCTCTGGTGGCTTAATTCTGCTCTTAAACCTTTTCTTTTGGCAAATGAAAGTAGCATGATTTGAGTGATTGCTGTGTTCTATGTGAGCATTGTAATCTCAAACGTATCCGTTCTGCTAAGTTATACTTTGTTTCGGGCTGTTGGATAATGTTAGCAAGCTACTTTCCATGTTGTAGTTAGCAGCTTTCCAGGTTGCAAAAATGGTGTTATTTTCGAACTGTATGCAGAATTTAAGCCAGAAAGAATTAGACGTGAAGTCTGGTTGAAACTTTTTTCCTTCTCATGAATTCAAATGCTGAAAGTTTAGGCGGAGTATATCCTTTATCTTGAACGTATGTTTTCAAATGCAAATAAACCTTTTCGTGGATATTTGATAAAGAAGCACAGATAGATTGTGAGATCGTATCAGAAGTGCACGCTCAAATCTAGTCACTTGCCCATTTCGTTCTTGCGAAAGTGGTCTGTTTCGTGCGTACCATAGGTTCGATCTTTTGTTTTGTTTTACTTTATTTTTATTTCTCTCTTTATTTGTTTTTTTTCTTGGGGTTTTGCTAGCGGTCAAAGTGGTCTGGACCAGATTTTCCGTCGCGCATGACAAAGTGCAGGCATAGTGGAGTTGCTCACGTCCGGGTCTTTAGCCGTAGCCGTCGGGATATTGTTGACATCTGGCTGGGAAGGTGTGAACGAATGCGCTGCTTTGGTAATTTCAAGAAAAATTAACCGGACACAAGGATTTCGTGTTTGGGGTTGATCTTACACCTAGCGGCCGGATATCATATCTTTATCCCTGGGTTATCGATAGAGGAGGTTGGTTGGGAAATGAAAAGTTTGACTTAAAAAGTTTTAGTACAGTAGTAAACGTGGTTTCAATTTAGGTGTTTTTTTTTATACGGAAAAAAATGTATTCACAGGTGAGATTTTTCAGTATTAAAATTAATAATAAATTATTTTCGTAAGAACGAAGGATCGCGTAAAATTATTTTATATTTTTAAAATAACTTTACATAGGTTTAAAGTGAGATTATATTTTATTTTGAATTAATTTACATTGATTCAATATTCTTTTACACGGATATAATATTTTTTTTGTATGGATGTAAAATATGATTGCACTAGTGTAAAATTAAATTAATTTTTTTTTTTACGTATGATAAATGATTTTATATTTAAAAGGTGATTTTTAATCTTAAGATTTATGATATAATTTTTAGCATTTAGGGTTTAGTTAATATTAAATCTTACATCTTAAATCTCAAGGTGAAAAATTACTTTTTATATGTGAAATTAATTTTTCATAAATCTAAACCCTAAACCATAAACTTATAAGTTAAAATCAATTTGTACGTTTACAAAATCATGTTGGATAGGTGAAACTACCTTTGGAAAAGTTTTGGGTCAATGTAAAATAAGATTCTATCGGTACAAAGATATCTTATAATAATTTATTATCGGTGTAAATTTTTTTATCACCTGTATATTTTTTAGGTTAAAGTGGTGTGATAATTTTTTTGAACATGGTGGAATTTATCACGTAATAAATCTTATGTTCTTTTATTTGTTTACATTAAATATTAATTATCAAGTGAGATAATATTCTAAGTACAAAAATAATACCTTACATTACTTTTTACGTCACAAATGATGTTTCCCTACCTTTTTAACATAGATAAATTTGTAGAGTAAGTAAGAAATAAGGGAGGAGTAAATAAATTGTAGAATATATGAATTGATTTATTTGGATGTTTTGATAGTTTAAAATTTATTTTACAAAATAAGTTGAATAATTTTAATTGGGCATAAGTGTGGTTTAACTTGTTAAGTTAAACGATAAGTTAAATAGCTAATCCTAGGTCTACTTAATACGGCAAACGAACGGATCCTAAATTTCTTTGTAAGTGTCCTCCTTCGGAAAAAGTAAAGAGCACTAAAACTCAAAGAACTTTTATCTCTTGGTTTGGCATTGCACTTCCGCTTCGGGCCGGCATCCCTGGGAAGGTCCTTTCCAAAGGGGTATATGAGAAAGTTGATTACAATTAAAAATCAAGATATATGATTGTTTGGAGCTAAATTAATCCTTCTTCCATACAAAATTCTGAATTAATTACCATAATAACTTTACAAACTTTAAATAAACTATATACTTTTTAGGATCGCATATTCTTATCTGTGTCCTTGTACTTTAAATTCCGGCAAACTAGCCGATAATTTTGGGATTTGACTGCGTCGCGGATACGAGATGGTTATGTTTATCCATTCTGAAATTACGTTTGTTTTGCTAGAAAACCTATCCTTCAAAATATGTTCGGTTATGTGCTTATCGTTTGTTCCCTTCGTTTTTGATGAACAATGTAATAATTTTCCCTATATATTTGTGGTTATAGCATAGAGTCAATATATTCTGTACCTCAGAAAAGCAGCAACTACATTTGGTAATAAGTTAGAAGGCAATGATTCTCCACTTTTTCGAAAAATAGATAGTAGAATTTGATCCCATGGCGAAGTGGACGTCATGTCAGCACACTCCAACTTCCTGTTTGCCACTGAACAAGTACATCTAAAATGTAACTGCTCCAACCCTCAACGACCAATTTTCGGGAAGTCAAAAAAGTAGAGAAAATGTATGATCTGACGTAAAAAGTCACATGAGTTATTATTTTTATATTTTATATAATGTAGGAAATGATATTTTAATTGATGATTGATATTTAATATTAAAAAATAAAATAATGTAAAATTTCTTATGGATTAGTTTTTGTTATATTTAAAAGAATTTAAAAGTAAATATACGTAGTCGGTGATGTAAAAAATAATGTAATTATTATTTTCGTATTTTATATATTGTTAGCTTATTTGATAATTATATTTAAAGTAAAAAAATAAAATAATTTAAAATTTGTTACGTGTTCGTCTTTATCTTATTTAAAAAATTTAACATATTATTTTAATCTAAAACATGTATAATTGATAAAAAATTTTACATAAGTGGTAAAATCTTTTTTACTGGTGATAAATTATTCTAATTATAGTTTCATATATCTAAAATAATTTTACATCTGTTTAGAGTGATTTTGACTTATAAGTTTAAAGTTTAGGATTTAAGATTTAGGTTTATGGAAATTGATTTCATGTATGAGAAATGATTTTTTACCTTAGGATTTAGGATTTAACAAAGTACTCGTATAAAAAAATATTACATCCGTGCAAAGTAATTTAAAGTAAAATTGCACCTGTGTAATCTTATTTTGTACCGTGTAAAATTATTTTAAAAGTGTAAAGTGATTTTGCGCAACAATTCACCTTTACGAAAGTGATTTGTTGTTGATTTTTACAGTGATGGATTTCATCATTTGTCAGCATTTTTTTCACATAAAAAACGTACAAGTGATAAAAAATTTTACATAGGTTATAAAAATTTTTTCACCAGTGATAAATTATTCCAAAGTTAGTTTCACCTATCAGAAATGATTTTGCACATGTCCAAAGTAATTTTGATGTATAAGTTTAAGTTTTAGGATTTAAATTTATGAAAAATAATTTTACTTATGAGAATCTATTTTTCACTTAAAAGATGATTTTTTACCTTAGAATTTAGAATCTTGGATTTAGAATTTAGGATTTTATGAAGCACTCGTGTAAAAAATATTACATCCATACAAAATAATTTAAAGTAAAGTTATACCAGTATAATCTTAATTTATACTCATATAAAATTATTTTAAAATATGAAATAATTTTACTTTTTACGTAAAAAAAGAAAAAAATACAGACGAGATCACATTTGCACTGTTACTACCGTATTTCCGAATATGTATCCTTCCGAAGAGAAAATCATCACAGCCAAACCGTGGCAAGACCTCATTGTCAAGTCTCTCGGCCAACATCATTATGAAGATGTCCCATCTCAGACACTCAATTAAACAAACTTGCTTCAACATTGAGATTATCGAATGTCTTTTAGAAATCGTGTCAATTTTCCTGTCATTAAATGTTTGGACATGAACTCGGTGAAGTTACTACCAGCGAAAATGTCAGCACACGCTTTTCCTCCGGAGTAACTTTTTTCTGTTTCGAGAAGGATCGATTGCTATGGTGGCCGCCGAATATGGAATCATAACCTCTACCTATTAATAGAAAGGTTCTTCTGTTAGAGTAGGTCGTTAGGTTTTTCTAAAAAAAATCCAAAAACATGTTATTATCTCAACAACCGAGTTTTTATTTGTATCTATATACCTTCACTAGCTTTTATTTTCCAAACAACACGATGGGATAATTGGGGAATAGTCTCTGGCTAACGTGATCATATTTATAGTTTCCTAATTATCTCAAAAGATAGAATGGCCAACAACAGTTTGAATTTCAAGATGAAATTTCTTAAAATGTAAAATAATCTCTTTGAGAAACTTATTTAATTGCATTGCATCCCAAAGGAAATACAGATGCCAATTACTTTCCAAAAATAAGAAACCATCCGGTAAAAGAAACTGATTTAATTAAATTTTTTTATCAACAAACTTATCCTTACTCCCAAAAATTTGAAATTCAATTCTCGCGAAAACTCATTCAACCCACACCGACTATAAATAAGGCCATAGGGCTCCTTCATCTCTTCACCGTTCCCTTCTCCAGCTTACTTGTCTTCCGAAGCACCTTCTTCACTTCTGAAGCACCTTCTTCTCGTTCTTTCGTCATGGACATCGACGTGTCCCCAAAGCTCTGCGCCAAATCCTTTAGCAATGACGGAGGCTCCTACTACTCATGGATTGCTGCTGATATGCCCATGTTGGAAGAGTCTCAGAAGGGAGCTGCCAAACTTGCCCTGGAGAAGAGGGGTCTCGCTCTTCCAAGCTACTCCGACTCTGCCAAGATCGCCTATGTTCTTCAAGGTTTAGCATGGATCCAGTTAAAACATCGTACTCCCCATGGAGCTTCGATTTAATGAAAATGTATAGGATATTATTATTATTTTTTTTTATTAAATTTTTTTTTACGATGTGATCTCAAATTTTATATGATTACATTTGTTAATGGTCATTTCTGATCTTCATGTTGTTGTAATTTGATCTTTCATTTAATATATTCTTTGAATTTATCTTATATACGTTTGTTTTATCTATGTGTGTGATCATTCTCCTTTAAAAAGGTACCTAATTTTCATTGTAGGAAGATTTATTTATTTATTTTTTATTTCTTGATTCTCTATGTTTTTATTTCCTTCTATTTACTGGGAGAGTAACGTTCCTCTCTTTAGGCCATTTAAAATTTTCTCTTCTCCCTTGTCATTGAATTACATCCTATGTAATGGGTATTTCCCATTTTTATTAATGAAATATATTTTAAAAAAAATTCCTTTCACGGTACGTGCGTAAATTGTATTTGTAATCTGTAATAAAATCAGTAGCATTTATTTACATTTCATAGGATTTATTGTTCTACTATAACGATATAATTGCGTTTCTTCCTTTTTATATTGGATCTTACATACATCACATTCCGATTTTGCAATCAAAGGATTATACGCAATTGTAATTTGTCTGATTTCCTAATTTTTTTTTTTTAATTCCACCGATTAATCTGTAAACATACTTCATCGTATATTGTTCTAAAGGGAAGAAACAAAATGCATTTGTTATGAAGGTAACGGACGTGCCGGAATAGTTTTCCCCGAGTCGCCGGAGAAGGTGGTCGCGATCAGGAAGGGCGACGCCATCGCGTTGCCCTTCGGTGTGGTCACCTGGTGGTACAACCCCAACGACACGGAGCTGGTCGTCCTCTTCCTGGGTGACACGTCCAAGGCCCACAAGTCGGGCGAATTCACCAACTTCCAGATCACCGGGTCGACCGGCATATTCACCGGCTTCTCCACCGAGTTCGTGGGCCGCGCGTGGGACTTATCCCAGGAGGATGCCAAGAAGCTCGTTGGGAGCCAAGCCAACGCGTGCATCGTCAAGGTCAAGGATGGTCTGGATCTCCCCGAGCCTTCCGAGGGGAATCGCTCTGGCCTGGTCCTCAACTGCGAGGAGGCTCCACTGGACGTCAATGTGGCGGATGGAGGTCGCGTCGTGGTCGTATCCAGCCAGAACCTCCCCATGGTTGGGGAGTGTGGCTTCGGTGGGGACCTCGTGAAGCTTGATGGCAACGCGATGTGCTCACCGGGGTTCTCTTGCGACTCCGCGTTCCAGGTCACTTATGTGACCAAGGGAAGCGGGCGCGCGCAGGTGGTCGGTATCGACGGCAAGAGGGTCCTTGAGACCAGGGTCAAGGCTGGGAATCTCTTCATCGTGCCGAGGTTCTTCGTCGTTTCGAAGATCGCGGATGGCGATGGCATGGAGTGGTTCTCCATTGTCACCACACCTAAGTAAGTTTTCATGGTTAATTATTGACAAAAGTTCTTGCATGTCATCTCTTCTTTCGTAGGATGGCTTTTAGATGGAAAAAATAAGATAAAATTGTAGGTGTAGACTCTTGTCTGTAGGAGGGATATGATTTTTATTTTTTCTTAATTTTAAGTTTGTTCCGAATTTTCAATTGTTAGGTCATGATAGTTAGTTAATTACATGTCATATTTGTGATTAATTTCCTTTAATTAATTATGTTCTTGTGTGTGTGTGTGTTTTTTTTTGATTAATTTGTAGTCCGGTGTTTACTCACCTTTCTGGGAAGACGTCGGTGTGGAAGGCTCTATCGACGGAGGTTCTTCAGGCGTCGTTTGATGTGTCTGCGGAGATGGAGAAGCTCTTCAGGTCAAAGAGGACCACCGATGCCATCTTCTTCCCCCCTCCGAAATGATTATTATAAGGAGATGATTTTCTTTAGGATGTCGAGAGAATAATTTGCGAATAAGAATGCATAGGTTAGGGATAGATATTCTCCTTTGCTGGTAGTTTCATGCTTTCGTTTGTCTTATTTAGTGTTTGCAAATAATGCTTTTATCAGATGATTGGGTCAAGGTATCTATTCGTCTTTTATATGTTGGCTTCGTTGGTTTATTGGTTAAATGTTTTCTACGTTGGCTTGCAAAAATCGAAAGTTACTCGAGGGCAGTATCGATTAGGAACTGTTCTCATGTCCAAGTAATTACGAAGTATAATCACAAGATGAAAATGGAAGGAAGCACAATGTACAACTAAGTCTAAAATTGCAAAAGAGGCGTTAATCTAGTACTCTCTTGACATATTAGTGAAGATAATTTATACTGTAAACTAAAAGAGGCTGTGATGTAACTTCTTTCGACGTGTCATCTCACTTCTCTGCTCATCACTTTCCCACCGCATCCAATCTCTGCCCATTTCTCTCAACCCACCCTCACCCTCTCTCTCTCTCTCTCTCTCTCTCTCTCTCTCTCACCTTCTTTACTGCTGCTAAGTCGCGGGCACTTCACGCCAGTTCTTACTACAACACAGGCAGAGATATAAACATATGCATGGCTTTGTTGGATCCTTATTGGGATTTAGATTTCTGTAGGGTTGGCAATACCCATTTATACATACGTCCTTGATCACAACGAAAACTTAATCTAACTCTAGACGTTCGAGGCATAAGAAATCAATTGAGTAGATCCACCGATTTCAAAAAGAACTGAAAATCCTTCGCTTACTTCACATGAAATCTGTGATTGTGTATGACGTTGATCGAAATTTATCCACCCTGGAAGCATAACTATCTTTCCACGCACAGGGATTGAAACGTATTTTATGATATTCGTGGTTTACATTGTGATTTTTCGTGGGTAAAATTTATTTTGATCATTCAAAAATTCCTTTTGAAGTGAAATTACGTTTACTGTAGAAATAAATACGTTTCAAAAATTATTTTTTATTGATGAAATAATAAAAAATTGATATATTTTTATTTTTAATTATTTTATTTTGATTATCGATCGATATATTTTTGATGTAGTTGATTTTATTTTCGTGTGTGATGTTGGTGAAAAACCATTAAAATACATCAATTGAATCATTTGATTAGTTGAAAATCATTTGATTGAATGCGGACATATGTGACAAATATATTGTTACTTACGTTTTCTACCCGTATCCATTCCAAAAAGTGCGTTAAATCCCTATGAACTTAGGTGATCTCGGGAACGAACTGTCTTCTGTATGTCCTACAGGATCTGTTGTTGGTGGAAAAATTTTTCCTTCTTTCTAGATTTACAAGTTTATAAAATTTACAAGAGATTTCTTGTTGGTAAAAAGGTGTTGCCTTCTATGTGATTTTTTATGAGTGAAAAAGACTCTCAAGCCCATTACATCCCCATATTGGGCCTTAAAAGAAAACAAACACCCAAGCAACCAACTGCAATTTAAACTTGGATCAAACCGTCGATTTTCACGATCATCTATTAGCCATTTTGTAACTGCCACATTGTGACCTGTAGATCGTTTGTAACCAACTCTCTAACTTGGCTCATGAGCTCCCTCTTCTCCACCTACTCATGCCCCATCTCGAGGGATACGCATGGATCCAGTTAAGAACTTTTTATGCAAAACACTTATAAGAATTGAGAATAAAAATAGAGGGTAAAGAACGTAAAATTTACTTTCACTTAACTTATGTACGGATGATATCTTATAAACAATTAATATCTTAAAATAAAAATTTGAAAATTAAAACTATCTAAGTAAACAAAATTTTATTAAAATAAGATGATCCGAAGACCTCATCAAGCGAGGCTTAGTTTCGTAATACTTAAGCCTCCGAATTTATCCTCCGTTGATTTAACAGGTAAGATGTCGAATTTTATATGTGACATGTTCAGGTCGAGTGATTTCAATATCTAAATTAAGAAATTAAAATCACTTCTTATAAGAATGTTACGAAGAGAATTGTAACTGCTACCAGTTTTATCAAAAGTAGATCAATTTCAACCATGCAAGTATTATACAATTTGATTCCTATTATTGGAAGTGGGAGGGTGGCTTAGTTTTGATAAAATTTGATTTACTTCATATTTTTTAGTGTATGTTTCAAATTTCTTCAATTTTTTTTTAAAAATAATATTTATTTATAAATATATCAACTAAGTTATGTATAAATTATATTTACTTACAATATATTGTTAACAATAGTTTATATTTAATTAAATTGATGATAAGTTATATTGTTAATTTTTATGATATTTATTTGATAGTGATATTAGGTATATGAAATATGAGAGATATCAAAATTATAAGTGATATAAAATTTTAACACAGATTTAACTAATATCAGATGAAGCTGTTAAATTTAAATTAATAAATAAAAATTTAAATAATCAAATAAAGTAAATAGACCTAAAACTTTTGAGAAAGAGACGCATGCCTTCACAAAAATGGAAAGGGAGACACAAAGTTGCGGCACTCATTCATTTGGCAAGCGACGCTCCTCCCTTGTCACTGTTTGGCAACCGCGGCGTCACGGAAAGTTTTCTTTTTTCCTTAAACGGTAGATGAACGTTGAAAAATATGGCTTCGCCGCAGCTGGTGAGCGGGGCTCCTCCCCTGCCACTTCACGGGAATTTTTTTTTTGTACTATTTTTAAGGTAAATCAAGTGGAGAAGAGATATCCGATACGGTAAATAAAAAATTTTACCGAGACAAATTCAAACTAAGAGAGGCAATGTAAAGTGACGATAGATTTGTAATATAGGCATCATGAAATATGAGAACTTATTTGATTGTTCTCCAAGCTTGCTAAGAGAATTTTGATTCGATCAATGTAATGCGATCGAGGAAGTTACATCTTAATTATCACCTCCTCTCATTTGGAGGTTAGGTCTTAATTCAATTAATAAAAATATTATCATTATGGAGATAATTAAGAATGAATGTATATTAATATAAATATTTTGAAATATTTTATAAACACTTTATAAAAGTTGATAAATATTTTATAAATTTCTTTACTAAAGTTATCAAATATTTCATAAATTGTCTTGTTGTAAACTTAACACATTTAAGAATTATTTATAAATGTTCTCTAACTTTTTATAAAGTAATATTATCTTTTTTTCATATTTAGATAAAAGGTTGAAAGATGTTTCAAAAAAAAAAGATAAAAGGTTGAAAGATTCTAATTTCTTACTTAACGAAATTTTATACATGATGTTTAAGGTGTAAATTTATTTTAGTTCTTTGAGCCCCTAAGCTCGTATATTTACGTAGGAAGGTTAAAACCTAACAAATTTATTTTAGTGGAATTCATTTAAACACACGTGGAGCCTCACATGAGAATGTATTATCTTCCGAAGGACAATACTTTTATTAACTGGATTAAGACCTAACCTCTAAATAAGAGGGGTATTGTATCACATTTGCCTAATCAAAATTTTAATCTTTATTTTTCTGGCATACTTGGACAATAATTAAGTAATTTTGTGTGTGTACGCACATATTTCACGGATACTTATGCTTAAATTACAAATCTATAATCACTCAACTATGCTTCTTTTAGTTTGAATCAATCTTGGTAAAAATTTTTATTTACGGTGTGAGGACTCTGCCTTGATTTACTTTAAAAATATATATATAAAGAACTTTGCGGCAAGTGGGAGGGGAGGAGCCCTCTTCCCACAGCGGCGGCTTTGTGTTGACTTTGATTGGATGTCGCAGTTGGCATCTGCATCTCATAACCCCGAATCTTTTGTGAGGGTCTATGCTTCAAAATTTTCAGGTAGACATTAAATTTTAAGGGTTAGTTTATGATATATGTTAGTTAATTCGGGTTAATTAAGTTGTAATAGAGATTAATTTTTAATTTTACTTATTTTTTTCAGTTTATGTCTATTGAATGGAGTTAAGAATGTAGATTATCCAATGATGTAACAGAGGGATGTTTATTTGAGAATATAAATTAGAATAGAGGTTAACATTGCAAAAGATAACATTACCACTGGTTTGGTAGGTAAGTTAGTTGGGTGCTTAAGAGGGAGAAGGATACGATCAGAAAGAAGAAGTCACGAGATGACATATCGAAAGGCGAGAAAAGAAGGGTTAGATTCTAACCCGTGAGCAATCTAAGGTTGCACTAACACGGGATAACTCAACAAATATGGATTGAGTTATCCCTTCTACTAAACGATAACCCCCAAACCCCTCCGTAAGCTAGGCCTAAGCCTTACCTTTCTCCCGTCTCCCGCACAAGATGCTCTCGCCACCCTCTTTCCCCTCCTCCCGGTCCCCCCTCCAACCTAACGGCTCCGTATCCAACCCCTCCGACGGTCCTACCTCCTCGAAAAAAGACCATACAACCTTGCAAGACTCACCTACGGGGAACCATGTGAGGAAGTAACCCCATGTACAGAGGTGTTGGGCTATCGCTATAGAATAAAAGTACGCCATCCAATACATAAACTTAAGAAATAATATAATTAAATGAAATAATTAACCAGCTATAAAATGTAGAGTTTTTGTGAAAGTGATTTAGCCAGAAGCGAGCGGAAAACAGATAGGCGAAAGTTCAACAAGTTTGTCTGAACAATCTTATATATTACATTAACAATAATAATAAAACTGAAGGAAATAACGAGTACTGCTATTACTGCAGGGGAAAATAGACAAGGAACTGATGTCTTGCGGCTGAGAGTTTTATTCTTTACTATGTCAACTCTCCAATTGAAACTAATGGTGGATACAAATGAAATACAAAATCTGCATCAGACACCAAATTAATTAAATCCTAAGGGATCGGCATGCATTGAGCTTAAACTCAAAATTTATCTAGATTATCATGCAAAATATTTCATATAATTGTTGATTTTTTTCCCTTGGATAGAATGTTTAAGAAATAGAAATGGGAAGGAAAAATAAGTCACTTTCAAGAGACATCTAAAAATATATCACATATTTATATTCATACCTTGTTAGACAACTTAATTAGTAGTTTAATCATTTTTTATTAGGAGTAGTGACGATCTTGATTTGCTAAAGAAAGAAATAACAATCTTATTATCATTGTCGTGTCTTCAGAAGATTTTATTAATTTATCCTCAAACTATATATTCAATCTAACAGATCCAGCGGAAAGAAAAAGAAAAAGATCGTAGGTCCCTTGTTCAGCAAGTCGCCCCAATAAGTCAATAGCTAGAATTCCTCCATTGCGGTAAACCAAGTTGTGCATGCTGCCTTGTGTAATTCATCGTTTCTCGGAAATATCCTTGAAGCCTACATAATAGTTGCAGTGTGTGTTGTTTTGTTAATTTACATAATAGTTGCACTTATATTGTTTCCACAGGATGAGGCTTGTGCATTGACCCCAAACCATCCTAATGCCAGGGAAGATCTTAACCTCGAAATTTCAATGGTCTTATTTCCTTTATTCTCCAGAAAGTCCCAGCTGATGTTTGATGAGGGGAATAAACTCATGGAATAAATGAAAAATTAAGAAAAGAGTGAAGTAAAATGATGGATTAGGTGAGCTTTGATGTTATAATCAATTTAGACAAGTTAAATTTATTTTCTAGAGGTGGTGAAATAAAATTACGTGCGATTAAATTTTCTTACTCCGTAACGTATATGTTAAGCAGTGGACAAACACGAGCTAAGTGTCTTAATTGACTTGTCAAACATGACCGTAGTGTCAGCAAATTCTCCTCTCACGTAATCGGGTTAAGTTAACATTTGTTTCTAGATGCCACGTGTCTACTGCGTACTCCCTCACTGTCGAACGTACAGAGCAAGGATGATGGATTTTTGATCGAATGAAAATCAAATCTACTTATTAACAAATCATTGAGAAAGTTTTATAAATTTTTAAAATTTTTTATTCTCATAATAATCTGAAAAATTAAAGAGAGTGTGAATGGATATGCACGCCAATCGCTTGATCTTTTAAATGGGATACGTGCAACAAGTTTTTTCTTCTTTTTTTCTTGTAGAGTTTTCAAATGAGGTTTGGTGATAGTATTTTTGGGGATCCAGAGAGAATGAGTGTAGAAAAGAGAGGGAAACGTTATGTTCACATGCCCCTTTGATTTCCACTTAGAGCCCTTATATTTCCGATGATAGAGTATGGAAAAATAAAACTATGCATTGCTTACATATTCTCGGGGACCATAATTACAATATTTTAAAATTGATGACTCTATCCACCAACAAATCGTAATTTCTACGAGGATTTCTACACAATTAATTTCATATTCTTGAAAGTATAATTTAGCTGATTCTTATTAGATTACATAATAAATATATTTACTTATATATATATTCACTGAAATAAAAATATACAGGGATTGAAGTGATGTACTGACTGCTCTACGCCATGTTTTTCAATTATAACGAATGAGTGGAGTTTTCCTTTAAAAAAAAAAAAAATGCCGTAGTGACCATCCAACAGAAATATGATTGCGGCAGATATACTGCTTGAGAAACGGACGTTACGGTGAACTATGCCCAACAAGCATTTCGTAGGAATGTATGTGAATATTTGAGGATTCTAAGGACTCATGTGGAAAAATCCCATAGATTTGGTTTATTTAGTGACAAAGGACCTTGAGCAGAGAAATGTGCCTCTCTGGAGGGACGGAAGGCCAACGGTCTCTCTCGCTTTCAAGAGGTAAACGCAAGGGATGGAGGTTGGTATGATGTGTTCCCCACCATCTTAATAGATCGCAGTACCATCCGTTAGCATCTGTTGCTGTGAGTTTTCTCCGTCATTTTTCCAGATCTTGCATAAAGTACCGTCGCACTGTATTCGAGTTAGTTGTTTGGATGTGTTTTTGGAGAAGAAGATTTCTATTCTAGAGAGAGATATCCCCATTTGGATTAAGCGAGTGGCGAAGTTTTTTGTATGGTAAGAACTCTTTCATCGTACATATAGCACGTTATATCGGGCTATCATTTCAACAGAAAATATCTGAAAGTTGAGATCCTCCCCTTACTTTGTCTCTTTTTTTTTCTTTTTTTCTTTTTCTTTTGTTTAATTTTTTAGACCCCTTCCTTTAAATTCCCGTAACCGAGATAATTTGAACTTGCAGTGCTGCAAAATTTTTGCCCTTTCATCTTCGCTTTTAATAGGAGGTTTCCATATTTTGTGGTTATTTGGATTATAATTCTGTTATTTACTTTGTAGGTTGGAAAACGTGGGTTTGCATTTTTATACGATTGTTTGAGTTATGATGCGCTTGATTTTACTTTTTACGAGGGTTAAATGGAAGGATGACTTCTATTTCTTAGTCAACGTACCGTTCTATACCAGTGAATTAGGTGAAAAGTTAGTGGAACCTCTGATAAGAACTCAAGAGTTTGAGCTCTGATCTTGTTTGGAAAGAAGAGTCTGTTGGGTGAGAGGTAATGGAAATTTTGTCAGAAAAAAGTCCGTAACTGTCAGGCTTCCCATTTGTACACCGTTGAGAAGAAAATAATCACGTTCATTTGGATGGGGAAGATCAGGGAAATGGAAAGTCTCATGTTTGGCATTTGAGAATATACAGTAAGATGTTATTTCTCCAAGTAGTCCACTTGGAAGAATGACTATCCGTGGAATTGGTGGAAGGAATGTTTGACAAATAAAATAAAGATGAAGATGCAGCTTCCTCGAGGAGGGAGGCGGAAATGGAAAGAGAGCTTCCTTCAAAGAGAGACCCAAAACCTAAGGATATGTTTGTCTGGAGGAATGAGATTTTTGTAGCATTACACTTGAAATAGGTATTTAGTGGAATAAGTGGGAGAATAAGTGTGTTTTGGTATTTGACTTTCATATTGAAGTTGAGGAGGAATAATTAGGATATGATCTTTGTTTGGAGGAATTGCATTGTTTGATTTGTGAAATAAACAGGAGGAATAAGTGGATATGTGATGGATTGTTTGGGAAGTTTTGGTGGAATAAATTTAGAATTTGACCAAAGTATTCTTAAGTTGGGTGTTAGGTGGGAGTGGTAGGATGAGAAAGTATGAATTTTAGATTGGAAATCTTTGGTTTAATAAGATAAGTTTGGCAATGAAATGCAATGATATGTTTTATGATTACTGACAATTAGGTTAATAATGTGCAATAGCATGAGTTATGGAGTTCATGTCCCTTGAAATAAAGAGTTTGGGGTGTTTATAAATTTTTTTAATTGATTTTTGTTTTTTTCTTATTACAACGTTAAGTATATATTGCAATTGATTGGATTGAAATTGAAGCAAGGTTATATGTGAATTAATTGTATTATTATGTTGTGGAAATATTATTATTGTACCTTTATTACTAATTTTATTTTTAGTTACTTGAAATAAAATTATTCGCATTAAAGGAACCTGTGAAATATTGTGGTAGCAAATAAAACAAGTATAAAATATCATTACTAAAAAAAAAGTATTTCAATACCCTAAACCATTCTAATACGAATTATTTGATGAAAGCAAGTAACCGCAAATGATCTACCACTTCGTAATATCGTCGCAACAAACAAAAAAAAAAAAAAAATTATGATCGCAAAAAACTTTTTACTGAATCAAGGGGCGGTGGAATTGAAACCGTAATAATCCTCATTTTGCGAGTCTCTTGGAATAAATTTAGGACGGCATAAATGAGGTTCTGCTGAATTTTCTTTCTGTCTAGTCTAAGATCAAAAAGGAGCATGACCCTCCTTATTCCTCAAACAAAACTGGGCCTAAGGATTGAACACAAGAATTCACAGGAACCCATGGTGTGGGGGAGTAAAACAACCAATCCGTAAAACGCTTAATTTAAGGGAAGGGGTTTTTTCTTGTAAGGTATGCTTATAATCTTGTTGAATTTCCATGTCATCCCTAGATAAAAATCATACCTTAGCACGTATGTTCCTCTCAAAATACAAAAAAATAAAAAAATATGCAGAGCACATCCAAGTATATATTCCTCTGTAACTATTTCATGCCGAGAACATGTACGTTTAATTAATTGGTTTAATTAATTGATCATCAACATTGCAGCGTGAACTCTTAATCTGTTGGAGCGACCTATTGGCACGTCATGGCGGGAGTATGGCCAGCTATTGGAATTGATCTCGGCACCACCTACTCATGCGTTGCAATCTGGCAACATAATCACGTGGAGATCATAGCCAATGATGTGGGCAACCTAACAACCCCATCGTGTGTTGCCTTCACAGAAACCGACCATCTCATCGGTGATGCCGCAAAGAACCAATGCCACTCCAATCCCACCAACACAATCTTTGGTTAGTGTAGTTAATACGAGAAAGCACCAATTAAGACGTGTTCCATATATGTAAAAATATTTCCATCTTTAATTATGCGTTCATTATAGGTGCGAAGCGCTTGATAGGAAGAAAATACTCGGACGCTACGGTCCAGAAACAAGTTGCGCTATTGCCGTTCAAAGTGGAAGCCGGGAAGGACGACAAACCAATGATCGTGGTCGAGTACAAAGGAGAAACTAAGCGATTCTGCGCAGAACAGATCTCCTCCATGATACTTTCTAAGATGCGAGCCATCGCCGAGACATTCGTCGGGATTCCGGTCGAGAACGCCGTCATCACCGTTCCGGCCTACTTCAACGATTCGCAACGCCGTGCAACGAAAGACGCCGGGCACATCGCGGGCCTCAACGTGATGCGCATCATCAACGAACCCACCGCTGCTGCGGTCGCATATGGGTTGGACGAATCGACACCCGCGGGTTGCCCCGGGAAGAACGTCCTGATATTTGATTTGGGTGGTGGCACGTTTGATGTTTCGCTTCTCAGGATGGAAGGTAGCATCCTAGAGGTGAAGGCCACTGCTGGGGACACTTACCTTGGAGGTGAGGACTTCGACGAGAGGATGGTGAAGCATCTGGTGGAGGAGTTCAGGAGGAAGAGCGGTCAGGACGTTGGCGACAGCCCAAGGGCGCTACGGAGGCTGAGGACCGCATGTGAGAGGGCCAAGAGGATGCTCTCTTTTGCCACCGAGACTACGGTTGAGGTGGAGTACCTTTGTAATGACATCGATTTCCGACAGAAGTTCACACGTGCCAAGTTCGAGGAGCTAAACATGGAGCTGTTGGATAAATGCATGGACATTGTCAAGCTGTGCCTTCGTGATGCAAACATGCAGCCATCTGAGATAGACGATCTGGTCCTCGTGGGTGGATCCACGCGCATCCCTAAGGTGCAGCAATTGTTGCAGGTATGACAATTATTTGTGCGTGTGCGTGTATCCCTTTGGTACGATTTTGGGATCTTACTCATGAGGTTAGCAAGAGAGATTTGGATTTGGTTGGATTAATCTAATTTGACTTATTTCATGCAACACTATGGTCCAGTTTACTAGAAGAATTAACTCATCAAAAAGGAGGTCAACCTCCATCTACTTCGAGGGTTAACACCATCTTTGGAAATCTGTATTTTGGAGAGAAAATATGGATTATGTAAACCCTGGGTTCCTACTCGTGTTAAGTTGAAATTAGTGTTAACATTTCTTCTTTTTGCTTTTCTCATTTCTAACACTTCAAGTTAACACTTCTTTCGAGTAAACAAAAATAAGCATTAAACCCTTCTTATAAAGTAAATAAAAAGGAGGGTTAACACCTCTTACACGTTCGAAAATCTAAATTTTGTAAACTAGCCCTATAGGAATAAAGGGTATAATTAAGAAAATAAAATGTTAATGATTGTCCCTATTATATGATAATAAAAAGAAATATTATCTTGAAAATGTTAAGGATTTGCCTTACAAATATGCATTGAAGATTATTTTTCAAAGCATCTTAATCAATATTTTGGGATAATATTTGATTTGTATTGTTACTTAAATTATTTTTAGGAATATAAGTTAAAGATAACACTCGCCTTCTTAAGTTATATGTCTTTGTGCACTCGTGAATGTGAACAAAATATAATTAATTTTTTTTTTTGAAAGATCAACTATTTTCATTAAAGGGAGGAATCTGATACATGAAGATGCGCCCTAGAGGAAAAAGAAAGACAGAAAATCCTATCGCCCTTTAACGAGAGTCACATGCATTATGAACAAGTCAAATAGTTTAGAGTTGCATTCGTTACCATCCAACCTACAACTGTTTGGATAACAAGCCTATGAGTGATTGGGCAAACAAATAATGAGGATTCAAGGAAGGTATTTCTTTTAGAATAACTTTTAATGTACCATTCCCTATACCACTGTAAGGTCAAAGGCGACGAATTTTTTATAAAGATGACGGTGGATAAATCATCGACATTATATGACCTGCCAACGAATAATTTATTTATCCTTATATTCGTTGTTATACGAAACGTTGTTAAATCTGTAATGAATAGTACATTCGTTGGCAAATTCAAATAACGAATAAAATTATCGCTAAAATTGTCATACTTCAAATTTAGCAACAAATATTTTCGTTGTCTTACTTTCTTTTAATAAGGATTTTCTTCTTTGCCATATAAAGAATATTCTAACGATTAATTCGTCGTAATATAAGATAGATATAAAAAATTATTAATCATCCTATAAAACACTCATAATATATCATACTTGTAAGTTATTTTGACTACTTATAAAATGGATAACAATATCCACTAAAATATTTCTCACAAATTGAAATTTTATAAAAGAAATCTTATAAAAAATGCACTTAAAAAATTATAGGCAAATTTCATTGCAAAATTTATTTGAGGAGATTAAAAGTTTTCTTTATTTTCATGATAAATATACAAAAAATAATCCAAATACCTAAAATTTGTCAACAGTTTGAAATGACTAACAACCTTATAGGTATTACAGTAGATATAATTTACATAAAAAAACTCACTACATCAAAGTTTTGCTTTATGAATAAAAAATAAATAAAAGCACACATATAATATGTTTTGCAATGTTAGATTGCTTGTTCAAGAGAAGAAAATCTCATCACCACATCCTTAGAAGAAGACAACACAAGCGAAAGATATTGTCTTGTAAAAAAAAGAGTGGAAAGTACTCATTATAATCAATTCCACTAAGCACCAAGCTATATTAATAATAAAATATCTAAAACTATTGATAAAAGGAACACTTTAACGTTAATAACAATTTCCACTTAATAAAATTGTTGAATTAGTTACCATCTACCTGAAAAACTCATTTAGATTGCTTACCATTTATTAATTGAAAAAAAAAAGCAAACAACTCAAGGACATAAATAAAAACTAATGTGTTCTCAGTTTGGCTGAGTTGAATTAGCTTGGTCAGAGTAGGGGTCCGTAAAGTAATTAGTGGAAACCCAACCGGAGTGATCAGAGAATGATGGAGCATGATTTGTGTTCTGATCAATGTCTGAAACCTGATAAAAGTGTGGAGGCGAATTATCTGCAATCGGCTCAGTAAGAGGGGAATCAAAATAGAAATTGAGTCCGATTGCGGGTCGGAGTTGAAAACGGGTTTAGATAGGTTCTGTATGTGAGGAGGAGGTGGCTTCAATAAGGATTGTGTATGAGGGCTCTTCTAGAAAGGAGTTACAGTTGGTTTCATTTAGAGAGTCCTCATAGTAGCTCTCAAATTCAAAAGTGAATGCCTGAAGAGTGTCTATAGGGTGAGGGAAATTTGAGTCGAGAAAAGATTCAAACTCTGGGTTGCAGTCACTCTCGGCATTTTCTGGTTTTGATTCTTGAGGATCGAAAAGAAATGATTCCATCTCACTGGAACCTGAATTTAAATCAGTGATCTCGGGATCAGGGAACTCAGAGTCAGAGTCGAAGAATGAATCATGTGAGCTGAGGTCGTAGATTGGCTCGTCGAAGTCAGGAAATAGAGGTTCTCCGAAATCAAGGTAGGATTTGAAATCGTTGGAGATATTGCGAAAATCAAGTTTTGAATGAGATTTGAGATTAGGAGTTCCACCACAGAATAAATCATACGATGTAGACTCAGTAGCCTGACTGGGGTCTGGCCTATATGTAGATTTTAAGCTTGAAAGGTGTCTTTATTTGGTCTAGGCTCAAGTTCTAGGCTTGTAGGAAAGACCCAATCAGAACCCCACTCTTCCAACTCCTCGATTTCTATATCGTAAATTAGCGTGACTTCCGAAAAATCGATCTGTATCTCTAAGGATGTTGGAGAGAGATATTCATCAAATAAAGGCCTGGAATCTTACTCTTCATTGAAATTTTGATCTTCGTCATACGGGGCCTCGTAATCTTCCCAATAAGTTTCAGATTTAGATTCTAGGCTGAGGATGTGGGTTGAATTACTAGAATCTAGATCAGAGTTACCTTCTAGGGTCACCTTATCAGAATAAGGAGTAGGATTTACACCCTTGAGAGGTTCAGTTCTAATCTTATCATTGCAGGAGTCTCGGAAATTTATGCTTGGTGACCCAGGATCTAGGGCTGGCTTAAAATCGTGTTCCCCTGCAATTGGAACTTCCCAACCTAATTTCAGCTCAGGCATGTTTGTTCTATCTGGATTGGGAATCCACGACAACTTTGTACCTCAAACCTGGGATTTGGGAAATCGGATTGGTCCTCAATACTACTCCAAGATGGTTTATTATCTGTTTGGGGCATGTACGGGTATTGCTGATCGATAACTTGTTTCAATAATCTCATCATCTCTTCCCGTTTTTCAAGATCATCTTGGTGTTGTTCCCATAGTACAGGATTTGTCATGCATTGAAGGTATTCAAAGTTATGCAATTTTTCTATTTCAATGTATCCTGTTATGAGAATGTCTCGGGTTGATCCTTTTGTGGCTTTTGTCAATAACACTTGGGCACAGTTTATGATGAAGGTTGTTATTGTTGGTACACTAACCTGAATGTCTTCTACTGGTTTTGAGGTTTTGTATTCAATTTCATAAAATTTAAGGGCATCTTCAATCATCCTATCTCTCATGGATCTTTGTGACTCAGGTTTCTTGAATGGTAATCCTAAGTAACCAGGCTGCATATTTGGATCAGATGGTGGAATCAAGATGTGGAATCAGAGTTTAAGTCTTAGAATGAAGTGATTAGAGCTGAATAGAGACCCCTAAAAGAAAATCTATGTGTGTGCTCTAAAGAGAAGGGATGAGAGACTGGATGTGTTTTTGACCCAATCAAGGCACCTAAAAATGTTTGGATGACTATGGAGGTTTGAGGTGGATGATACCCTTGGATCAGAAAGTCGTCCACCTGAGAATTACCTGGGCAGCCAGAGAGGGAGAGTCCTGCAAAGACCCCTACACGGTAGAGCGTCCCCACAGGTTACAGGATTTCCCCCACCCGACCTTTCTTGTCATTAAGATTCCAGGTAGACCAAAATGGGGACCTTGACCTCTTAAGTCAACCACTTTTATTTAAGATCAAAGGTGCTTAGGGTTCCACTTGAACTTTAGATGTTTTGAGTGCAAAAGTGACCTAATTTCAAGGTTGGTTGACCCAACAAGGGGGTCAACTTTACCTATTTGTCCTTTGAGAGATTTAGGTCCTTTCTTTTAGGGTTCAAGTGAAATTAAGAGCTTGAATTTTTAGAGTTTCTCTTAGATAAGTCTTTTCAATCAAGGCTTAGGCACACCTCTTTTTAGAATTGTTGATTCTTGCTTAGAAAGATGTGTCTCTAAAATCCTAAATTGGAATCCTTAATTTGGCTCTAATTGTGGTCCAATTTAATTGCCACAAATATGGTATCTAAGGCTCAATCAAGAAGGTGGTTGCCCTAGTTACCTCAAATGGATGCACAAATCAATATTTGTTGAAATCAAAATTAGGCAACTTTGGTGACTTAGCTAAATATGGAAAGCATGTGGCCCTAAATTGATTTTTATCTTTGTTTTTCCTTTTCAGAATGAGGGGATTAGGAGAAAGGGCTAATCATAGATTAGTTGCCCCGGGTGTGGTTGTTGTGCGGCCGTCTTCTTTGGAATCTTTACCCCCGAAACAATCACAACAAAAGAAATAGATCAAGTTAGTATTGAAGCAGAAGTTGTGATCAAGATTTCTAAATCGCCCGTTGCTCCCTAGCAACGGCGCAAAAATGTTTGCCGAAAGCGAAATCAGGTTTAAAATAAATGCGTCGTTGTATAGCCAAAATCGCTTTGAAAACAATTGAATTTTATTACTCGAAAAATATAAATCTGAGGTCGAACACAGGGAGCAAATTGGGATTTATAAACCAAGAACATAACTTTCAAATTTGTAATTGAAGGTTTTCGGGCCCTAACAGGAGGGGTGACGTAATAATATGTGGAAATAATATAAAGTAATAAACAATCACACAGAAAGACAATCGCACAAGTACACAAAGATTTTTAGGTGGAAACCCAAACCAGGTGAAAACCACCACCTAACCCTCTCGAGTTAGGATTTTCCGATCAACCTAGTTGTTCAAATCCACTAACCGAATCACTTTAAAACGAGGGTAATTCAACCTCAGTACAACCACGCTACAAGTACGAGGGTAGCGTTCCTCAACCCCTTCTCTCCACGAGAAGGATTTTGTCCCACGAAGGAGACGGGAATTCGCAAAGCGAATACCAAACCAAAAGACAAAGATAAAATAAAACAAGAAGTCCTATAGAGCCAACAAAGAAATTATGAACCTAGCTTCTATAGGAATAAGGAAACTCCCCTTTGCAAGGAGTGCGTCGAGTTGGTGATGCGGTGCGTGTGCCACGCAACGGCGCAATGTCGCTCTCGTGAACAACGGCGGGAGAGCGGGTGCGCGAAGGCTTGATGCTCTCAAGGGAATGGAGCTTAAGCTTGGAAAGCAAGATCTTTTCTGGATACAAAAGAGTGTAAAAGTGTGTAGCTGAGTGTGTATTGTGTCTCTAAGTGTATATTTGTGTTGCAAAGGTTCCCCTCTATTTATAGAGGCCTTAGGAAGGCTTTGGAAGGCTTAGGAAGGGTTCTATAGCTGTTGGGTGCAAAGCCCAAGAGAATCAGGCCGAAATCAGGACAATGATTACATTTGACAGGGTGATTAAATGTCTAATTCTGGCATCAGACGTCTGGAAGGCCACTTTAAGACGTCTGATTTAAAGGTCAGACGTCTGATTCTATGCGGGTTTCCTCCTGACTTAAATCAGATCTAAACAGGGTTTTTGTTCAAGTTGATCAGACGACATACAGGACGTCTGGAAACCAACTTTTCCTACGGAATGGATTTTCCAACCGTTGCAATGGCTGGAAAATCTCTGAGAAGTGATTTTAGGTCAGCCGAGGCAAAACGGTCAATTATCAGACGTCTGGACAGTCCTATGGACGTCTGATAAGGCTTTAACGGTCATATCCTTGAGTGCCTGCTAAGCTAGCCAACGGTCCACTATCTGGACGTCTGGCAAGTCCATCAGACGTCTCCTAAGACGTCTGGTATTAGGTCTGGACGTCTGATTTCATCAGACAGAACTAGCTATCTCCAGCCTAACAGATATCAGACGTCTGAAATAACAGTCAGACGTCTTACAATACTTTATCAGACGTCTGATTTGGGAATTAGACGTCTGGAAGTGCTGTTTGAACCCTATATTGGTTTTCTAAGTATTCTACAGAAAACCTAAGTATCCTAGGGTTGTGCCGGTGTTCCTAGGACTACTGTTAGGGTTCTTTGAGGCTCTTTAACATAAAATATCTAAGGAAATAAAGAGCAACAAAAGAAACGAAAAATACAACAAGTACAAAAGAAGGAAATCTATCCTATTCTTCATTTCCTTCCATCTTCAATCTTTCGCTCCACGCGAACCTCCTCTGTTTTCCGTCAAGCTCCTCCAATCCGTCCTGGATGCGAGCTCGAGTTCCGTCTAAACACGTCTTCATTTGCAATTGACCTGAAATCTAGGACTCAAATTGCAAATGTTAAATAACATGTGTTTTGTTATCATCAAAACAAATGATCGTGGTGCTCTAGCACCAACACTCTTCCCCTTTTTGATGATGACAAAATCATAAATAATAATGCAGAAAATTCTCCCCCTTTTTGACATTATCAAAAAGGTTTAATTGATTTTACATTTCCTATAACTCCCCCTTAAGACATGCTCTTCTATAAATTTCTTTTGACAAAGGTAATATTCTCCCCTTTTTGTAACAACAAGATAGCTATTATTTTTCTCCCCCTTACTAAAGGAAAATTGGCTACCTTATATCTCCCCCTTAAAAATTGACAATTAGCTCATCATTTTTTAACTCCCCCTATCTAAATGCTTATAAAAAGATAGGGTTAAGAATTTTACCTCACGTACCATGGCCAATAAAATGACCTGAATGGTGGTGGTGGATGCCACATCGGATGGGGCTCCCATCCGTAGCTTGGAGGCCCGGGCATTTGCGCCGGTCTCCAATCTGGTGGTCGACGTGCGGCGGGTCCGTCGTTTGTTCGCCGTCTCGTCGGTCTTCTTGTTCTCCTCCTTGGTCTACTCCTTGGTTCTCCCAACTTGAGTTGACCAGACTTGAGCTTGTAGGTCGAGTCCTTTATGTTGTAATTATCCCTGAACCCTACAAAACAAGATTCTAATTCCTTTTTCGGTATCCAAGTGGGCTTGGATCCGGATTTGTTAGCGGGTCTCCTTGATGGAGATCCTTTCTCAATCTTAGGGCTATAAAAATTATCTACTTTGTTGATTAATTTGTTAGAATTTTCCCTAAGACATGCGATTTCTTTTTCTATAGCTTGCATCTTAGTCTTTAAATCATACATTTCTAACTTTAGACTATCATTTTCCTCAATCAATTTATTATTTTCATTGATGAGGTTATGATTTTCTAATAATAGCTTATCATTTTTAGGACTTGTTTCTATGGCCTTAAGTTGTTTTTCTAACCTATCATTTTCATTTTTAAGAAAACTAAGGTTCTTTTTAATACTTTTGTTTTCTATTTTAAGTGATTTACTAATCTCAAATAGTTCATTAAAAGCTTCTTGTAAATCGAAATTTACCTCGTTGTCGCTGTCGTCGCTTCCGTTTTCGCTGTTGCTTCCTCTGGCCATGAAACCAAAGCAAGCGGTTTCTTCCTTTTCTTCTTCTTCTTCCTCCGAGCTGGAATCGTCCCAAGTGGCTTGGAACGCCTTCTTCTTAGATTTCTTTTCCTTGTCCTTTTTCTTCTCCTTTTTGAGAAGAGGGCACTCTGGTCGTAGGTGCCCTTTCTCGTTGCAGTGGTAGCAACGTCTCGGGCTTTCCTTCTTCTCCTTTTTCTCTTTCTTTAATTCCCTACAAAACTTGGAAAAATTTTTAAGTAAAATTCTAAAGTCTTCGTCGTCGGAACTTATCTCGCTATCCGATGCGGCTCTGAAGGTAAGAGTCTTCTTCAGTTTGGGCTCCGGTGTATCCTTCTTCTTTTGCTTCAATTTGTCTCGTAGGCCATTAGATTGCCTAGGAGATCTTCCATGTTGAGCTCTTCTACTTCGTTCGCCTCCTCGATAGCGGTGACTTTCTGTTCCCACTCCGGTCCAAGGGAACGAAGAAGCTTCCCTTGAAGCTCCCCCTTGATGAAGGTCTTCCCTAAAGCTTTTAAATTATTTACTATGATAGTGAACCTAGTGTTCATCTCACTTAAAGTTTCGTTAGATTTCATAGAAAAAGACTCAAATTCTTGTGAAAGTAAATTGAGTTTAGAAGTTTTTACCTTAGAGGTACCTTCGTGAGTTACCCCAAGTGTGTGCCAGATCTCGTATGCGGTGGCGCATTGCGAGATTCTGTTGAACTCTTCCGAGCTGAGCGCGCAGTAAAGGGCGTTCATGGTCTTTGCGTTTAAAGAGAGCTCACGGATTTGTTGCTGCGAGTAGCCTCCCACGGGTTTTTCTGGGATCTCAAATGGCGTCTCGCATCTGGCCCAGACTGTGAAGTCGGTGGCTTGAAGCCATGTCTTCATCAGCAACTTCCAGTAGCTGTAGTCGTTCCCGTCAAAGTAGGGTGGTCGGACGGTGGACTGCCCCTCGGAGATTCTGATTGCGGCTATGCTTCCCTCCATGATCTAGATCCTCGCCGGTTTGTAACGCCGATTTCGCGAGACCGGCTCTGATACCAATTGAAGGTTTTCGGGCCCTACCAGGAGGGGTGACGTAATAATATGCGGAAATAATATAAAGAAATAAACAATCACACAGAAAGACAGTCGCACAAGTACACAAAGATTTTTAAGTGGAAACCCAAACCGGGTGAAAACCACCACCTAACCCTCTCGAGTTAGGATTTTCCGATCAACCTAGTTGATCAAATCCACTAACCGAATCACTTTAAAACGAGGGTGATTCAACCTCAGTACAACCACGCTACAAGTACGAGGGTAGCGTTCCTCAACCCCTTCTCTCCACGAGAAGGACTTTGTCCCACGAAGGAGACGGGAATTCGCAAAGCGAATACCCAACCAAAAGATAAAGATAAAATAAAACAAGAAGTCCTATAGAGCCAACAAAGAAATTATGAACCTAGCTTCTATAGGAATAAGGAAACTCCCCTTTGCAAGGAGTGCGTCGAGTTGGTGACGCGGTGCGTGTGCCACGCAACGGTGCAATGTCGCTCTCGTGAACAACGGCGGGAGAGCGGGTGCGCGAAGGCTTGATGCTCTTAAGGGAATGGAGCTTAAGCTTGGAGAGCAAGATCTTTTCTGGACACAAAAGAGTGTGAAAGTGTGTAGCTGAGTGTGTATTGTGTCTCTAAGTGTATATTTGTGTTGCAAAGGTTCCCCTCTATTTATAGAGGCCTTAGGAAGGCTTTGGAAGGCTTAGGAAGGGTTCTATAGCCGTTGGGTGCAAAGCCTAAGAGAATCAGGCCGAAATCAGGACAATGATTACATTTGACAGGGTGATCAGATGTTTAATTCTGGCATCAGACGTCTGGAAGGCCACTTTAAGACGTCTGATTTAAAGGTCAGACGTCTGATTCTATGCGGGTTTCCTCCTGACTTAAATCAGATCTAAACAAGATTTTTGTTCAAGTTGATCAGACGACATACAGGACGTCTGGCACCATGCCCGGACGTCTGGAAACCAACTTTCCTACGGAATGGATTTTCCAACCGCTGCAACGGCTGGAAAATCTCTGAGAAGAGATTTTGGTTCATCCGAGGCAAAACGGTCAATTATCAGACGTCTGGACAGTCCTATGGACGTCTGATAAGGCTCTAACGGTCATATCCTTGAGTGCCTGCTAAGCTAGCCAACGGTCCACTATCTGGACGTCTGGCAAGTCCATCAGACTTCTCCTAAGACGTCTGGTATTAGGTCTGGACGTCTGATTTCATCAGACAAAACTAGCTATCTCCAGCCTAACAGATATCAGACATCTGAAACAACAGTCAGACGTCTTACAATACTTTATCAGACGTCTGATTTGGGAATTAGACGTCTGGAAGTGCTGTTTGAACCCTATATTGGTTTTCTAAGTATTCTACAGAAAACCTAAGTATCCTAGGGTTGTGCCGGTGTTCCTAGGACTACTGTTAGGGTTCTTTGAGGCTCTTTAACATAAAATATCTAAGGAAATAAAGAGCAACAAAAGAAACGAAAAATACAACAAGTACAAAAGAAGGAAATCTATCCTATTCTTCATTTCCTTCCATCTTCAATCTTTCGCTCCACGCGAACCTCCTCTGTTTTCCGTCAAGCTCCTCCAATCCATCCTGGATGCGAGCTCGAGTTCCGTCTAAACACGTCTTCATTTGCAATTGACCTGAAATCTAGGACTCAAATTGCAAATGTTAAATAACACGTGTTTTGTTATCATCAAAACAAATGATCGTGGTGCTCTAGCACCGACAATCTCCCCCTTTTTGATGATGACAAAACCATAAATAATAATGCATAAAATTCTCCCCCTTTTTGACATTATCAAAAAGGTTTAATTGATTTTACATTTCCTATAACTCCCCCTTAAGACATGCTCTTCTATAAATTTCTTTTGACAAAGGTAATATTCTCCCCTTTTTGTAACAACAAGATAGCTATTATTTTTCTCCCCCTTACTAAAGGAAAATTGGCTACCTTATATCTCCCCCTTAAAAATTGACAATTAGCTCATCATTTTTTAACTCCCCCTATCTAAATGCTTATAAAAAGATAGGGTTAAGAATTTTACCTCACCTACCATGGCCAATAAAATGGCCCGAATGGTGGTGGTGGATGCCACATCGGATGGGGCTCCCATCCGTAGCTTGGAGGCCCGGGCATTTGCGCCGGTCTCCAATCTGGTGGTCGACGTGCGGCGGGTCCGTCGTTTGTTCGCCGTCTCGTCGGTCTTCTTGTTCTCCTCCTTGGTGTACTCCTTGGTTCTCCCAACTTGAGTTGACCAGACTTGAGCTTGTAGGTCGAGTCCTTTATGTTGTAATTATCCCTGAACCCTACAAAACAAGATTCTAATTCCTTTTTCGGTATCCAAGTGGGTTTGGATCCGGATTTGTTAGCGGGTCTCCTTGATGGAGATCCTTTCTCAATCTTAGGGCTATAAAAATTATCTACTTTGTTGATTAATTTGTTAGAATTTTCCCTAAGACATGCGATTTCTTTTTCTATAGTTTGCATCTTAGTCTTTAAATCATAGATTTCTAACTTTAGACTATCATTTTCCTCAATCAATTTATTATTTTCATTGATGAGGTTATGATTTTCTAATAATAGCTTATCATTTTTAGGACTAGTTTCTATGTCCTTAAGTTATTTTTCTAACCTATCATTTTCATTTTTAAGAAAACTAAGGTTCTTTTTAATACTTTTGTTTTCTATTTTAAGTGATTTACTAATCTCAAATAGTTCATTAAAAGCTTCTTGTAAATCGATATTTACCTCGTTGTCAATGTCGTCGCTTCCGCTTTCGCTGTTGCTTCCTCTGGCCATGAAACCAAAGCAAGCGGTTTCTTCCTTTTCTTCTTCTTCTTCCTCCGAGCTGGAATCGTCCCAAGTGGCTTGGAACGCCTTCTTCTTAGATTTCTTTTCCTTTTCCTTTTTCTTCTCCTTTTTGAGAAGAGGGCACTCTGGTCGTAGGTGCCCTTTCTCGTTGCAGTGGTAGCAACGTCTCGGGCTTTCCTTCTTCTCCTTTTTCTCTTTCTTTAATTCCCTACAAAACTTGGAAAAATTTTTAAGTAAAATTCTAAAGTCTTCGTCGTCGGAACTTATCTCGCTATCCGATGCGGCTCTGAAGGCAAGAGTCTTCTTCAGTTTGGGCTCCGGTGTATCCTTCTTCTTTTGCTTCAATTTTGTCTCGTAGGCCATTAGATTGCCTAGGAGATCTTCCATGTTGAGCTCTTCTACTTCGTTCGCCTCCTCAATAGCGGTGACTTTCTGTTCCCACTCCGGTCCAAGGGAACGAAGAAGCTTCCCTTGAAGCTCCCCCTTGATGAAGGTCTTCCCTAAAGCTTTTAAATTGTTTACTATGAGAGTGAACCTAGTGTTCATCTCACTTAAAGTTTCGTTAGATTTCATAGGAAAAGCCTCAAATTCTTGTGAAAGAAATTGAGTTTAGAAGTTTTTACCTTAGAGGTACCTTCGTGAGTTACCTCAAGTGTGTGCCAGATCTCGTATGCGGTGGCGCATTGCGAGATTCTGTTGAACTCTTCCGAGCTGAGCGCGCAGTAAAGGGCGTTCATGGTCTTTGCGTTTAAAGAGAGCTCACGGATTTGTTGCTGCGAGTAGCCTCCCGCAGGTTTTTCTGGGATCTCAAATGGCGTCTCGCATCTGGCCCAGACTGTGAAGTCGGTGGCTTGAAGCCATGTCTTCATCAGCAACTTCCAGTAGCTGTAGTCGTTCCCGTCAAAGTAGGGTGGTCGGACGGTGGACTGCCCCTCGGAGATTCTGATTGCGGCTATGCTTCCCTCCATGATCTAGATCCTCGCCGGTTTGTAACGCCGATTTCGCGAGACCGGCTCTGATACCAATTGTAGGTTTTCGGGCCCTACTAGGAGGGGTGACGTAATAATATGCGGAAATAATATAAAGCAATAAACAATCACACAGAAAGACAATCGCACAAGTACACAAAGATTTTTAGGTGGAAACCCAAACCGGGTGAAAACCACCACCTAACCCTCTCGAGTTAGGATTTTCCGATCAACTTAGTTGATCAAATCCACTAACCGAATCACTTTAAAACGAGGGTGATTCAACCTCAGTACAACCACGCTACAAGTACGAGGGTAGCGTTCCTCAACCCCTTCTCTCCACGAGAAGGATTTTGTCCCACGAAGGAGACGGGAATTCGCAAAGCGAATACCCAACCAAAAGACAAAGATAAAATAAAACAAGAAGTCCTATAGAGCCAACAAAGAAATTATGAACCTAGCTTCTATAGGAATAAGGAAACTCCCCTTTGCAAGGAGTGCGTCGAGTTGGTGACGCGGTGCGTGTGCCACGCAACGGCGCAATGTCGCTCTCGTGAACAACGGCGGGAGAGCGGGTGCGCGAAGGCTTGATGCTCTCAAGGGAATGGAGCTTAAGCTTGAAGAGCAAGATCTTTTCTGGACACAAAAGAGTGTGAAAGTGTGTAGCTGAGTGTGTATTGTGTCTCTAAGTGTATATTTGTGTTGCAAAGGTTCCCCTCTATTTATAGAGGCCTTAGGAAGGCTTTGGAAGGCTTAGGAAGGGTTCTATAGCCGTTGGGTGCAAAGCCCAAGAGAATCAGGCCGAAATCAGGACAATGATTACATTTGACAGGGTGATCAGACGTCTAATTCTGGCATCAGACGTCTGGAAGGCCACTTTAAGACGTCTGATTTAAAGGTCAGACGTCTGATTTTATGCGGGTTTCCTCCTGACTTAAATCAGATCTAAACAGGATTTTTGTTCAAGTTGATCAGACGACATACAGGACGTCTGGCACTATTCCCGGACGTCTGGAAACCAACTTTTCCTACGGAATGGATTTTCCAACTGTTGCAACGGCTGGAAAATCTCTGAGAAGAGATTTTGGGTCATCCGAGGCAAAACGGTCAATTATCAGACGTCTGGACAGTCCTATGGACGTCTGATAAGGCTCTAACGGTCATATCCTTGAGTGCCTGCTAAGCTAGCCAACGGTCCACTATCTGGACGTCTGGCAAGTTCATCAGACGTCTCCTAAGACGTCTGGTATTAGGTCTGGACGTCTGATTTCATCAGACAAAACTAGCTATCTCCAGCCTAACAGATATCAGACATCTGAAACAACAGTCAGACGTCTTACAATACTTTATCAGACGTCTGATTTGGGAATTAGACGTCTGGAAGTGCTGTTTGAACCCTATATTGGTTTTCTAAGTATTCTACAGAAAACCTAAGTATCCTAGGGTTGTGCCGGTGTTCCTAGGACTACTGTTAGGGTTCTTTGAGGCTCTTTAACATAAAATATCTAAGGAAATAAAGAGCAACAAAAGAAACGAAAAATACAACAAGTACAAAAGAAGGAAATCTATCCTATTCTTCATTTCCTTCCATCTTCAATCTTTCGCTCCACGCGAACCTCCTCTGTTTTCCGTCAAGCTCCTCCAATCCGTCCTGGATGCGAGCTCGAGTTCCGTCTAAACACGTCTTCATTTGCAATTGACCTGAAATCTAGGACTCAAATTGCAAATGTTAAATAACACGTGTTTTGTTATCATCAAAACAAATGATCGTGGTGTTCTAGCACCAACAGTAATATGCAATGACGAATCAAAGCTATAAAACAAGAAAGATAATCTCAATGTATATAGAAGCTCAAAATAAAATATGGATGTCTGATGTGAAAATCATACATCTTAAATGCTAAGTGCTACAGTGCTTCTTTGATTTCTCTCTTCTCTGGCTTGCTCTGGCCTTAGCTTCTTCTTCATTCTTCTTCTTTCTTTTTTTTCTTTGCCTTGCGAGCCTTAGCTGCCTTCTTCCTTTCTTCTTCTTTCCTTAGATTCTTTGTGACACTTCTTCAGCTCTCTTTTGCCTTCAGCCCTTAGCTTCTTTGCAACTCTTTTTAGTACTCTTCTGCTTTCAGCCCTTAGCTTTTTCTTCTTTCTCCTGACTTCAACTCCTCTTCAGCCACGTCTTCTCCTTACTTAGCTTCCTCTGTGGCTTCCTCCTTCCTCCTCGTTGGCTCTGCACCCTTGGCTTCTTCTTTCTTTCCTTTCCCTGCAAGAGCAAAACCTACCCCTACCCTCCCCCGCGAACTCTCCTCTCTTTTCTCTTTTAGGCTCGCTCTCTCAGAGCCTTCTCGGGTTAACAGGTCGGGTCAGCGCGCTCGGGACTAGGCCCACCGACGTGGGTGGTGGGCGAGGAGTGCATGATGAGTCCATTTTAATGGACTATTTGTACGCCTAAGTACTTAATTCTAATATAGTATGTTTGTTAATAATTACATTAGGTCATTAAATAAGTATATGCATCATTACTTGAGTTTTTATCTATTTTATTGCATCCTATAATTTAGTATGTAATTATTTTATGTTTTGTTGTTGTAGGAATAAATTGCAAGAGATGAGGGGGGTGAATTAAATTCTCCCCTCCCCAACAGCTGCCGGCCTCAACTGAGTCTTCCAGCTGGCCTCAACAGCTCCTCAATAGTCGCCAGCCAAAATTAGTAAAGGGATTTGAAAATCCCTTGAGAGGCAAAGAGAGGAGTAAAAGAGGGACTTGCACAGGAGAGGAGGGCATCTGGATCTTCAAGTTCTTCTTCCTCCCCATGGAGGGATATCCTTCCTCCCCACTGTGGAGAGAGTATGCACTGTGGAGAAGGTGTGCACGGTGAACGCCCTTGCATTGCCCACAACCAAGGCCTTCCACGCACTGCAGGCGCAACACCATCGCCCCACTGCCCTCACTGCGTGCCTGCAGTTGCTTCAATCGACAGTGATCACCATCGCCCCACTGCCCTCCCCCACTGTGGAGAGAATGGTGGAGCATGATCTTTAGTCTGATCAGTGTCCGAAACTCGGTATAGATGTGGAATTGCAATTGGCTCAGTGAGAGGTGAATCTAAATAGAAATTGAGTCCGGTTGCAGGTCGGGGTTGAGAAGGGGTTTTGATCAGTTCTGTATGTGTGGAAGAGGTGGCTTCAATGAAAATTGTGTATGAGGGCTCTTCTAGAGATGAATGACAGGTGGTTTCCTGTAAAGAGTTCTCTAGGTAACTGTCAAATGCCTGAAGAGTGTCTATAGGATGAAGGAAATCTGAATTGAGAAAAGATTCGAATTCTGGGTTACAATTACTCTTGACATTTTCTGTTTTTGGTTCCTGTGGATCGAAAAGAAATGATTCTATGTTATTTGAATCAGTGATCTCGGAAACTGGGACCTCAGAGTCGGAGTTAGAGAATGAGTCATGTGAGCTGAGATCGTAGACTGGCTTGGTGTGTTCAGGAAGCAAAGTCTCTCCGAAATTATGGTCAGATCCGAAGTTGTAGGGGAGTTTGCAAAAATCAAGTTCTGAATGAGATTCACGATCATGAATTCCACCACAGAATAAATCACATGATGTGGATTCAGTAGCCTGATTGGGGTCTAGCCTATATGTCAAATCTGAGCTTAAAAAGGTGTTCTGACTAGGCTCAATTTCCAAGCTGGTAGGACAGACCCAATTGAAACCCCACTCATTCAACTCCTCGATTTCTGTATCGTAAATTGGCATGTCTTCCGGAAAATCGATCTGATTTCCTGAGGATGTTGGAGAGGGATATTCATCAAATAAAGGCCTGGAATCATACTCTTTATTGAAAATTTGATTTTCATCATATAGGGCCTTGTAATCTTCCCAATAAGTTTCAGATCCAGATTGTAGGCTTAGGATGTGGGTGGATTTACTAGAAGCTAAGTCCGAATAACCTTCGAGGGTCACCTTATCAAAATAAGGGGCGGGATTTATACCCTCAAGAGGTTCAGTTCTACTCTCATTATTGTAGGAGTCTTGGAATTCTAAGCTTGGTGATTCATGGTCTAGGGTTGGCTCAACATTATGTTCTCCTGCAATTACCGAACCTAATTCAATATTAGGCATGTTGTTTTCTATTTGGGTTGGGAATCGACAACCACTATGTGCCTCAATCTCGAGATCTGGGAAATCGGATTAATCCTTAATACTGTTCCAAGATGGTTCATCCTCTGTTTGTGGTATATACGGGTATTTCTGATCGATAGTTTGTTTCAGTAATCTCATCATCTCCACCTATTTTTTAAGAGCATCTTGGTGTTGTTCCCACAGTACAGGATTTGTCAAGCATTGAAGGCATTCAAATTTGTGTAATTTTTCTATCTCAATGTATCCTATTATGAGCATGTCTCGGGTTGATCCTTTTGTGATTTCTATCAACAGAATTTGGGCACAGTTTATGATGAAGGTTGTGGTTGTTGGGACATCGACCTGAATGTCTTCTATTGGTGTTGAGGGTTTATATTTAATTTCATAGAACTCAAGGGCATCCTCAATCATCCTATCTCTCATGGATCTTTGTGATTCAAGTTTCTTGAAGGGTAATGCTAAGTAACTAGGCTGCATATTTGGATCTAGTGGTGGAATCGAGATGTAGAATCAGAATTTGGATGTAGAATCAAGTTGTGCCATGATGGAAGAAGGAGAACTAGGTTCAGAATCGGAGGAAAGGTCTATGTGGAGAGTTGCTGCACAAACAAGGGCACCGAGGCTTAGCCTCGAGGACAGTGAATGTCTAGAGGAGGTTTCAAGGACCTCCTACCGAACATGCACTGATGGATTGCACGAGGTTAGCAGGTGCTGGACCCAATCATGACACCTAAAATGTTGAGTGACTATAGAGGTTCGAGGCGGATGATATCCCTTAATCAGAAGGTCGTCTACCTGAGAATTACCTGGGCAGCCAGAGAGGGTGAGTCTTGCGAAGACCCCTACACGGTAGAGCGCCCCCACGGATTACAGGGTTTCCCCCACCCGACCTCTCTTGTCACTGAGATTCCAGGTAGACCAGAATGGGGACCTTGACCTCTTAAGTCTATCACTTTTAATTAGGATCAAGGTGCTTAGGGTTTTACTTGAACTTTAACCTTTTGTGTGAAAAAAGTGACCTAATTTAAAGGTTGGTTGATCTAAGGGATAAACTTCACCTATTAGTTTCTGTGAGAGCTTATTAGGTCATTTCTTTTATGGTTCAAGTGACTTAAGAGCTAGATTGCTTAGGGTTTCTCTTTATTAGGTCTTTTCAAGCAATGGCTTAGGCACACTTCTTTTGGGAATTTTCAGTTCTTGATTAAAAGGTGTGTCTCTAAAACCCTAGCTTAGAATCCTAGGTTGGCTCTAATTAGTCCAGTTAGTTGCCTCAGGATTAGGTAACTAGGGCTCAAGCAAGAAGGTTTTATCTCTAATTACCTTTAGTGGATATGCAGATAGAATATGTTGAAATTAAAAAGTAGGCAACTCTTGTGATTTACTATGTATAAAAGACAGGTAATCCATAGATTGCTTTTCTTTTTCTTCTTCCTCTTTAGAAATAAAGGGGCTTAAAAGAGAGGATAGAAAATTACCTGTCCCATGGTGTGGTTGTTGTGCGGCTACTTGTTCCTTCTTATCTTCCTGTACCTGCACAACAAAAGAAAAGAGATTAAGTCAGTAGTAAATCAGAAATTGTGATTTAATAGCTTCTAGAATGCTCGTTGCTCCCCGGCAACGGCGCCAAAAACTAGTCGCAGTCGATTTCATAATGTTTGAAAGATATATTCGTTACAGTATGTTGCGAAAACGATGATCAATTTAATTTATTTATTACTCGAAATTTGGAATGTTCCAAGGTCGAACTCAGGGAGTGATGACGGCGTTGTGACTAGCTTTTGTTGTAAAAATTACGTTGTAGTACTGCTAGTTATTGCCATCATTACATATATATTTTTTACTCGGAAAATAAAAGAGTTCCCGAGGTCGGACTCAGGGAGCAAGTCGTATTCTAGAAGTACAGTATTTCTTATTACAAAAATAGAGAGAGAGAGAGAGATGAAAATTTGGCTTCTTCTTCTTCTCTTCTTTCTTCCTCTTTGTCTTCTCTTCTCTTTGGCTCTTGATTTCTTTTTCTTTGTCTATCTCCTCGTGGTCTTCTCTTCTGCCTTCTGTTCTTCCTTGTTTTCTCTTCTTCTTCTTCTGTTCTTCAGATCTTCCTCTCGTGCTCTTCTTCTTCTTTTCTTTTGCTTTCAGGACGTCGTCGCTCCTTTCTTCTTTTCTTCTTCTTCTTCTTCATTCCTTCTGTCCTTCTTCTTCTTTTGCCTTCAGGACGTCGTCTGATTTTCCAATCAGACGACTTAAATGCTGAAGCTACAGTGTCTTCCTCAGCTTCCTTCTTCTTCTGCTTTGTGTTCTCTTCTTCTTCTTCCTCTTTTTCTTCCGCAGTCCTTCTTCTTCTTCACCTGTGCCTGCACACTTCACGGTTTACACGTCAGAGGGCAAAACCTACTCTACCCTCCCCCCGCGTCTCTCTCTCTCAGAATTCACTCTTAGGAAGGCTCTCCCAGAGCAACCGGGTAATCGGGTACGCGGGTCGCGCCCGGGTCCAGGCCCACCGACGTGCGGTGGTGGGCGAGGAGTGTAGGTCGGGCTAATCGGGTCGGGCCAGGTCCGCGGGGCGTGAGCGCGGACGAGGCCGAGTAATCGGGCGGGTGAAGGGGACCTCACCCCGTGATCTGAGGCGAACAGCTTAAGGCACTTTTTGCCTTTAAGCGCTCATTCGCCTCAGTGGGTTTCCGAGGTGGGACTAAATGTCCCACCTCAATTGGACGCCCGCGCGGAGGAGGCAGCGGGTAGTCGAGGCTTCACACAAGGGCTTCGCCTCAACTGCAGCCTGGCACTTCGCGAAGACACCCCACGCGGCCTGGGAGCCTGATCTGGGCGTGGCGTGCCTGGAGCAGCAGGTCGAAGGAGCTTCTTCACCTCAGCAATGGCGGCGGCGAGCGAAGTTCCTGTTTACAGAGAAAGGGCCTCTCGGCCTAATTAGATACGCGGAGGACCTTCGCCGTGGCACGACGAAGGTGGTCGGAGGGTCTGCAGGTGGCGGGGCGGAACCTAAGGGCCGCCCTAGGTCAAACTGCGGGTTGGGAAATGGGTGTGTTCGGTGGAGTTGCAGAGGGCGATTTGGGGGAAGTGGAAGGGCGGAGGATGATCAGGGTGAGGAGGCGAAGGTTCTGCGGTGGTCGGCGAGCCGTGTGGGTTGCTGGAGTGATGGGAGCGGGTCGCCGGAGTGTGGCCGGAGGTGAAGGTGACGGTGGTCGGGTCGGTCGAGGGTGTAATTGATTGTAAACTAGGGAGGAAAAGAAAGAGGGGATAGAGAAGACTAATTCTAATCTAGCTAATGTGACGAAGGGGACGAAGAGGCTGCCGGCTCGTACCTACCGGAGCTGGAAAAGAAATTCCCAGTGGGGGAGGACGGCGGCGACGACGGGGCTGAAGCAGCGCGCGCCGGTATTGCGCGACGCGGAGGAAGATCAGGAAGGTGGCTCTGCTGCTGGTATTGCAGCAGAGCGACGAGGAGGAGGAGGAGAAACCGCCGGAGCAAGGGGGCGTCTGTCTGAGTGGGAAGAGAGGAAGTGAGGGGTATCTCCGTCAGATCCGAGCTGGGAAGAACGGTGGAGCGACGGGGGTATTTATAGGGGCAGAATCAGAGAGGAGGGCGGAGGGAGACGACGTGTCTCCCTCGCCGGGGGACGCCGGAGGAAGGAGACCCATACCGTCCGTGCGTTCGCACGGCCGGTATGGGTTGTTGCAGCACTCAGGGGGGTGCTCCTGCGGTGGCTGACGACGCAGGGCACCCCCATTTGACTTGGCAGGCCCCCCCTTACCTTGTGCGGCGGCATGCTCCGCGCAAGGTCGCCGGAGCATGGTGCTGCTCAAGTTTTGCAGGAGGGACCTAAACACAAAGAACGAAGGAGAGTTAGGGGCCAAAATGTGAGGGTTCAAAAGTTCAGGGCCAGAAAGTAAATATATGAGGACCAAAGTGTAAAGTTGGTCAAGAAGGTTTCTTCTTAGGCTCAAGTTTTTATACATGACTAACTAGGACCTAAGGATTCGGATGGTGAATTTTATTTCTAGATTAAACCTTCTTTGACTGGTCAAATTACGCAAAAACCTAAATTAAGTTGTTAATTGGGCATGGTTCTCAATGTAGGTCAAAATAGGTTTCTAAGGCCAAATTGAAGGTTCTAAACCCTAGAGATTATTTTTCTATGAATTTTAGAGGGTTTAGTTGATTTTTTCTCTACCTCGAACCTCATGTATTTAAGTGGGTTTGTTTTTAGGGTTATAGGATGTCATTTAATTCTTCGGAGTTGCTGTAGCCCTTGTTGAGTCATTTCATCCCACTTTTCTTCTTATTAGGTTATTTTGACCTATATTTGGACCCTGAGTTACCCTGTTTTCAGATTGGATTGGTGAAATTATATTTTTACCCCTCAGTTTCTATTTTCTTTGCAAGCTCAGAATCTCTCTGAGCCAAGCCTTTCTAAGGTTATGTAGGAGCTTTTTCTTGCAAATCAGGGTTAAATGGTACTAGTTTAGGGCTCATGATGAGGTTCTCATCAGGGAGCAACACTTGGTTTTAAAAGCGTACAAAATCATAATTTACAATATGGATAGATATTGTTTCAAAAAATTAGACAAAGGGAATGAAATTTTTCTTGTCTTCTTCTCTTTTTCTATCTTCATCAGACGTCCTAAGTAGCGGTTGCTATAGTGCTCGTTTCCTTCTTCTTCCTTTCTCTTTAGCTGCTGCTGCTTCTTCTCCTTGGCTTTTTCTTTTTCTCTTCTTCTCTTCTCTGCTCGGCCTTCTGGGCTTCTTCTTCTTCTTGTACTGTGCCTTCTCCTTCTTCAGTTGGCTTCTCCTCTTCAGCTTCCGCTCCTGTCTTCTTTTTCTTCCTTTCTTTCTTCCTCAGCTCCTGTTCTTTGATGCGGCTAAGTGTCCTTCGCTGCCTCCTCTTCTTTCCTTCTCTTCTTCTTTGCTGTTGCACTATCTCCTCCTCCTTCTTCTTCTTCTGCTCCTCTGTGCAGCTAAGTGCTCAGCCACTCCTCTTTTCTTCTTCTCCTGCTTCCCTGCACAATGTAAGTTAGGCAAAACCTAACCCCTACCCTCCCCGCGTCTCTCTCTCTCTCTCTCTCTCAAATTCACTCCAGGGTTTGCTCCCAGAGCCTTAATCGGGTAAGCGGGTTTGGTAACATGCCCGGGACCAGGTGCACCGATGTGGGTGGTGCGCAAGGAGTGGTTGGTCGAGTAATCGGGTTGGGCCCAGGCCCGCGGGGTGTGAGCGCGGGCGAGGGCAGGCGCGAGCGCGTGGCGCGCTACGCGTGTGTAGGTGAGGGACTCGCACCCACGCCCTCTGCAGCGTGCACCAGCCTCCACCGCGCGCTTCGCCTTCCACCGCAAGTGCCTGCCCTCTCAAGAGCCCATCAGCCACTGCAACGCACCCCGCAGGCTCACTGCCCTTGTGTGCCCTCTACCGCTTGTACTTGCGCCCTCTACAGGTGCGCACCTGTGCCCACCACGCTCTCACGCCCTTTGCAGGCGCAGGCCAACCTGCCCTTGCCCCACCCAGCCCCGCTCCACTGCCAGGTGCCGTGCCTTGCACCAAGCCCGCAGGCATTGCACCGCAGCCACCTGCAGGCCACTCTAGCAGTGCTCGCCTTGCACGCCCCCAGCGCGCTGAAGCAACAGGGTGCCCGCGCATCCACGCGCGGCGATTCTCTTCCAGTAGCCAACAGGCCGGCGGCCATTCTTCTCTGCCCGGCCGCCGCGTCACTGTCGTTGCGTAGCCCTCGTCGAGGCGCACCTCCCAGTCGACTCTCGCCGCCAACCGTGCACGGCCGCCCACGCGAGGAAGAGGAGAAATCCTCTGTTTTCCTCTCAATTAATAATTACATTCAATGCCATTTCCAATTATATATTCATATCTTATTCAGGCCACATTGCATTGATGCACTCATACTTTCTTGAAATTACTTTACTTGTGTTATGTGCATGATTCTACATTGAATTTCAAATCAAATTTGCATGCAAGTTGAATTTATATGATATGCCATTGCACATGCATCATATGCATATTTTTGGAGCTTAATTCTTGACATGAAAATTGCATAACTAACCCTGAACTTTTAAAGATATTGCAAGCTCCATTTAAAATAGCATATTCCTCGCATTAAGTCGCAAAAGTGTTTGCGAACATTATATTCCTCTTCTCGTGAATTTATTGGTCTATTCCTCCTTGTGGATACGAAATCTTTACTGTAGTTAAAATTGATATTTAGTTTTGATTGAGAGATTTTTCACCACATTAAACACAATGACACATCCTTCTATTGTTGTCATAATTATGCGAAACTCTCTCCGTCTAAATTGGCGCCGTTGCTGGGAAGGCAACAGACGCAATAGATTCATGTTATTATTTTTGAATATTCTGAGTTGCGCAATTATCTGATCATTTCTTTTATTGTGCGAGGAATTTGACACGGTGCGACGACATTGAACTTGAACGACGCGCACGACGGAGACAATCATTTTGGTGGACCTTGATGCCACCTGGAGGCCAGCAACAGGAACACGTGGGCCTTGATCTCACTCGCATAGGCTTACGGAGAAGCCTATTTTTGATTTAGTCAGTAGAGCTTAGTTTAGATTTAGTTTAGATAGACATTAGAATTTAATTACTGTCTTTTGGACCCTCGTCGGGTATTTTTGGGAACGTGTTTCTAGTGCTTCTTTATTTCTTATCGCTCTTGTATGCGGGAGCGTATTTTCGAGAGTGTATTCCCATTTATTTAGATTATAAGAGTATTCGAATTGTTTGAACTACGTGTTTGTTAGTTCGATTAGGTCTGTTTGCTTATAATTGAAAAAAAAAAATTCGAACTGCCTGCTAGAAGCTGCATATCTATAGGATGACTATTTAGGATTGAATGAGCAGCATGTAGTTTTTTTTTCCTGCATTGAATACATTCTTGCACGAAGAAAGTTGGAGTAAGGTACGTCTTTTCTTGAGCATCAATTACCTGTCATGCATCTGCATTGAACCTAAATCTAAGACTACTAAAGTGCTTGAATCGAATTAATTCAGTGGTCACTTCAAAAATTGGGACTACTAAGAGGTTGGACCTTAAAATCTGTGACTTAAAATTATATGCAAAAGGATCTTGTTTGCGAAATTTCAAAAATCAAAACACGATCGTATGTTTGCACACCTGAGACACGTCACTATATAAATTTTTACCTCTCCTCTTTTACACCAAAAGGGACGTTAATCGGAAATCAACAAGTTTATCCACCAAGTTACTTTGGCTCCTCATGTGTGGGCTCGATTTAAGATTTCCATCCCTTGCGAGTAAGTTATAGGCACCAGCGAAGGTTGGCTTAGGAAGGGTAATTTTCTGCAAAACTTGTTTGGCCACCAATTGAACATTTAATTTTAAGACCTACAATCTACTTAAAACAGATCCCACGGAATTTGCGTTTGCTTTGACAGTAGAATTCTCTAGGAAGTTTCTGCTCGTGTTCTGAATTCTTTTAAATCCTAAGAGAGTTAAAACTATTTTGCTTAAAGGAATGGATCACCCTTACTCTTATCATTTAGATTATTAGAGTCAATACTTCCCACCTTTTAATCAGGATCCCATGCCCCGAGTGTATCCATCCTTTGATGGGTACATTGACAATTCATGGGATCATTCATATTCCTATCCTGGGAGTACTGGCTTGATAACTCCCACTTTGGAGCAGAGCCTAGGAGCAGGATTTTCCAACCCTGAAATCCCTACTTCCATGCAAACACCCAACCCACCCACCCTTCGTGATTTTCTGTATCGAGGTTGGACCGATACCCCTAGGCAACCAGAGCCTGAAATTGACTATCCTCCCCAACCTGATAATAGTAGCCTCTCCTCTTTTATATAGAAATGCAAAAGCAGCAAAAGGAAATGATGGAATCAATAGGAGAGATGTTGAGGAATAGTCAGCAGTTAAATGAAGAAATAAGATAGCTTAGCTACACGCTTCTCAATAATTCTGATCCCTAGCCAAACGACCATGATCATGCAAATAATTTTGAGGAAACTAATGACAATAGGGATCCAGTTTTATGTAGCTATCACTTAGACTCTCCCAATGAGACACGGCCACTAGAGGAAAACGATTATAGTGATTATCCACCCGAGCTATATTGGAGTCAAAAGCAAGGGAAGATGGTACCTCTTGAGGACCTTGACCCCAATGACAGTATCTCCTTACCCCTACCAACCCGGGTCAATGTTGTATTGTTTCTATCACTTCCCCTATTGATTATTTGGTGGAATCCCATTCTACCCTTAGTGAGCCTACTCCTGACCCTCCACTTAGGGTATCAACACCTACCATTCAACATCCTGAGGATTTAAATACACCTAATGAAGGTGACCCTAAGGGAATGGAGGATGAATTAGATCAATTTTGGTCTCAGGGAAATGAAGAGTCTATTTCAGAAAATGAGGATGCCCCAATAGAAGAACCTAGACTGAATCTGGAGTGAATCACAAGGGAATTATTTATTATTTGAGGATTTACCTCCAGAGGATATAAATAATATGGTGAAATCCAGATCCCTCCCATCTTTTGAGAGTCATCCTCCATCAAAACAGGAGTTGCTATTGGAGGAGGAAAAACAAAATAGTGAGAAGTCTATGGGAGACTCTTGGGGACAAAACACGTCAATTGAGGATTTATACCCCGAGAAGAATAACGAATTCAGTGATATAGGCTTGCTCCAAAACATAAGACTGATCCTCCTTTAAGAATAATTAAGGATACTGATCCAACTCCTAATGAATCACATATACACCCCGACAAAAATTTTGGTGAACCAAACGAATCCGGGGATGAGCTTAATGATATTGATTCTGATATTTTGACCCTGCCATCAAAGAATTGTAATTTGGAGTCTACCCTTGATTCAAATATGACTCCGATCATTAATGCTAAGCAGGGTAACATGCAATTGTCTACAACTATTAGAGAGTATACACAATCTGAATCATTGTTGGAATTGGACCCGACACTGACTAAGCCCTCATTGGACTTAACCATTACCTTCGAAGACTACAAACAACCCTTATACTCCCTAACCGATCCTTGGCTTAGATCTCTGCTCATGTACATTCTTTCTGGATAACATATCAGGGCAGTACATCCTCGGGTGGAATGGCGAGTGTAGATTGATGCTTGTACTTTTAGTCTCGCTATTTAAAGGTTTGAACTAATAATGTGTATATCATTTAAAACCCATCCTATTTTGGAGGATCCTTGCTATCCTCCACTTATTCCGTTTCGGAGACCTCTTTTCATATTCCTTTTGTTATTCCTAGATCTCTCAAGGTAGCCAACGAGGTTTTTCGCTTTCATATCTTCTGGCGAGCATTTGGGATTACGTCACGTCATCAGCTCGCCAACATCCGTGGCTACCTATTTTCTAGGCCCACGCTGTTACGCATATTTTTAGGGCCTAACCTTTTCTGTCTGGAACCTGACCTACAGGTTCCTTCTATGTCTAGCTGCTAACAGAAAATGTAGCGCTTGTTGGGAGGTAACCCAGCATTCTGAATAACACCGTTGTCAGGTGATTTCTTTCCTTTCTCCCCCTATTTTAATTTTACATTAGGGACATTGTAGGATTTAGGCATGGGGGGGTGCATTTTGCATTTTAGGAAGTATTCATGCATTTAGGTTAGCATATAAAAAAAGAAAAGAAAAGAAATCTCTTTTCTTGAGCTGAATGGGTTAGTCCCTAGCAGAATACCTTTGTCATTGGAGATTTTTCTTCCTGAATTATTTCTTAAGTTTAGAATCCAGTACATTTATTTCACGTGCATGTAGATTGGGTAATGGATCCTTGAAGAAAAGCAGTAAGCATTTGTAGTCTACTGAATCCTTGGACAGTTAATAGGGAGTTAGGCATACTATCTTCTAGTAGATCCACCTCATATTTGTGAGATGAAAGTAGAGAGATTGCCGGTGCACTAAGTCAAGTGCAAGGACTCTTAAGTTTTGGACAATTAGATGATGATATTTCAGAGTTAGGCATAGTTTTCACTCTTTGTTCCTGTGTGCGTACTTTGTGTGAATTCCTGAGAGTCACCAAATAAGGCAAATACACAGAGATTGAGTCTTGATATAGCTATGACCATGGTGGATGGTTATGACCATCCTTCATAGAGTCCTCGGCTGAAGGAGGGTAATAGTGTCAAAGGTCAGAAATACGCATGTCCTATCCATTTCTTCCCGGTGTCGAGAATAGGCACTTCTACCAAATAAGCCACACAATTTCCTCTTGACCATCATCATTCCTAATAATGCATCATAAATAAAAGTCGGTATCGTGTTGTGTTGATTGAAAAAGAAACAAAAACAAAAAGAAATAAAAAAAATGAAGAAGAAGAACAAACAATAATAATAAAAAAAAAGAAAAAAAAAAGAAGAAAAGAAAAAGAAAAGAGTCCAAGGTTATATTTTATCGTTGTAACATTGTTTCTGAGGTAACAAAACATCTATCGCGTTCCACCAAATATGACCCATACCTTCTTTTTAGTATTTCTGATCGCCTGAATACTAGTTGAGGACTCTAACTTAGTTGTAGAATTATTAGGACTTTAATTGAAGTGTGGATGCCATGTGAGGCCACCAAACAGTAAGTACAATTACTGAATCTGGCGAGATTTGTGATCTCAAAAAGAAAAGAAAGAAAAGAGTGAGTACCCAAGAACATCAAGAGAGCACAGTTGTTTAGCCTACCTCTGAGTTGACTTGTCTAATAGTCTAGAAATCTAGAGTCTGTAGTACTAGATTACATGTAGCATCAGATGAGTGTGTGCCACCAAATACAAATCCATTTAACTCGATATCTCTTACCTAAGCCAAAAGTCGGGGTCAAATTACAGATTATCTTCTACTTTATCCCCAAGGGAAGCAGTTGCCTATCCTGACAGCAATATTTACCAAGGGTGAATTACGAATTGCAAATGAGAATTGGCTTTTCACTTAGATCTGTTACCTAGGCTATCATCACTTCACATTTGTCTGGATTTCTAAAGTTTTGAAATAAGAAAAGTAGAAATCTTCTGATTACTTCTATTATTTTCTTTTGCTATGGACTAGCAAATCTTAGGTATGGGGGTATTTGATGAGTTCATTTTAATGGACTATTTGTACTCTTAAGTACTTAATTCTAACATAGTATGTTTGTTAATAATTACATTAGGTCATTAAATAAGTACATGCATCATTACTTGAGCTTTTATCTATTTTATTGTATTCTATAATTTAGTATGTAATTATGTTATGCTTTGTTGTTGTAGGAATAAATTGCAGGAGATGAGGGGGGTGAATTAAATTCTCCCCTCCCCAACAGCCACTGGCCTCAACTGAGTCTTCTAGTCGACCTCAACAGCTCCTCAACAGCTGCCGGCCAAAATTAGTAAAGGGATTTGAAAATCCATTGAGAGGCGGAGAGAGGAGATAAAAGAGGGACTTGCACAGGAGAGGAGGGCATCTGGATCTTCGGGTTCTTCTTCCTCCCCCTGGGGGGATATCCTTCCTCACTATGGAGAGAGTATGCACTGTGGAGAAGGTGTGCACGGTGAACGCCCTTGCATTGCCCACAGCCAAGGCCTTCCACGCACTGCAGGCGTAACACCATCGCCCCACTGCCCTCACCGTGTGCCTACAGTTGCTTCACCTTCCATCGCCCTTCCACTGCAGGCGCACCACCCCATCCTGCCCTCGCCACGCCACCGCGCCATAGCCTTCCACCTCCAGCGCACTCGCGCCCTCTGTAGCGTGCACCAGCCTCCACCATGCGCTTCACCTTCCATCGCAAGCGCCTGCCCTATTAAGAGCCCGCAGGCACTGCACCGCGCCCCGCAGGCTCACTGCCCTTGTGTGCCCTATATCTCTTGTACTTGCGCCCTCTGCAGTTCCGCACCTGCGCCCCACCGCGCTCTTGCACCCTCTATAGGCGTAGGCCAACCTGCCCTCGCCGCACCCAGCCCCGTTCCACTACCAAGCGCAGCGCCCTGCACCAGGCCCGCAGGCACTGCACCGCAGCCACCTGTAGGCGCCCGCAGGCCACTCCAGTAGTGCTCGCCTTGCACGCCTTGCGCGTGCCCAGCTCGCTGCAGCAGCAGGGTGCCTATGCATCCACACGCGGCTGTTCTCTTCCAGCAACCAACTGGCCGGCGGCCATTCTTCTCCACCCGGCCGCTGCTGGCCACCTTTGGCCGCAGCGTCACCGCCGTTGCGTAGCCCTCGTCGAGGCACACCACCCAGTCGACTCTCGCCACCAACCGTGCATGGCTGCCCACGTGAGGAAGAGAGAGGAGAAATCCTCTGTTTTCCTCTTAATTAATAATTACATTCAATGCCATTGCCAATTATATATTAATATTTTATTCAGGCCACATTGCAGTGATGCACTCATACTTTCCTGAAATTACTTTACTTGTGTTATGTGCATGATTCTACATTTAATTTCAAATCAAATTTGCATGCAAGTTGAATTTATATGATATGCCATTACACATGCATCATATGCATATTTTTGGAGCTTAATTCCTAACGTGAAAATTGCATAACTAACCTTGAACTTTTAAAGATATTGCAAGCTCCATTTAAAATAGCATATTCCTCGCATTAAAGTCGCAAAAGTGTCTGCGAACATTATATTCCTCTTCTCATGAATTTATTGGTTTATTCCTCCCTGTGGATACGACATCTTTACTGTGGTTAAAATTGATATTTAGTTTTGATTGAGAGATTTTCCATCACATTAAACACAACGACACATCCTTCTATTGCTATCATAATTAAGTGAAAGTCTCTTCGTCAGTGCACGAGCAGTCGGGTCAGAAACCAGGTCCGCAGAGCGTGGGTCATGGACGAGGTGAGTGGGATGAGTGGGACCTCACCCCATGTTAGGAGGTGATAAGCCCCTGACACTTTTTCCACTTATAGCGCTTCGCCCACTTCAAAACCTCTGAGGTGGGACTAAATGTCCCACCTTGCGCGTTCTCGTAGCAGGTGGTCGCTCAATTGCAGCAGGTGCGGGCTTTGGCTTCCAATTGCTGGGCATGAGTTATTCGCGAAGGGTGCCCGCACGTCTGGGAACCTGGAGCTTGATGCCTGGGACCATAGATGAAGCTTGCACGTTTTTTCGAGCTCGCTTCAATGGCATCGAAGCACCTGTACCCGTCTACAAGAATACGACCTCATGGCCTTGTTAAATCACACAGAAAGCTTCGCCGTGACACGGCGAAGGTGGCCTGGTGGTTGGTTTGGCGCGAGGTGGCCTGAGCATGCTTGCCTAGGTCATTCTATGCGTGTGGGGATGGGTGTGTTCGGCGGAAGTGTGTGGAGTGTGTGGTGGTCAATGGAAAGAGGGAAGATGATCAGTTGGATGTGGTGAAGCTTTTTAGGTGGCTAGAGAGGTGGATGGTTGTGTGGAATGGCTGGAGCACCTCGTTGGTGGTTTGCCGGAGGTGGAGAAGATGGTGGTGATGTGTGAGTGTCAAGGGATATTTTAGGAAATAATGAGGGGGAAACAGGAAGAGGAGAGAGAGGGGAAGTACCTGACCTAATTTAAGGACGAAGGGGGAAGAGATGGCAGACGGCTCGTACTTGCCGTCGCCAGAGACAAAGGTACCAGTAGGAGGGGGGCGGCGACGACGAGAGGGAGGCACGCGCGTGCACAGGTATGGTGCAACGCGGGTGAAGGAGGCAAAGACAACTCTAGCACTGGCATTGTGGCAGAGCGACGAGAGGAGGAGATAAAGGTCACCGGAGCTCGCTGGGAGTTTGGCCGGAGGAGAAGAGAGGAAATTGGGGGTTATCTTCGGCCAAACCAAGCTGAGAGGAGCGGAAGGATTTGAGGTCCCTTTTACAACCCCTGGCAAAGGAGACGCAAAACAAAACGGAACACCTCACTACGGAACGATACCGAACGGAAATGTCTAAGAGCTCATGTCAAAAGATATGTTGTGGTGGCTACTCTAGTTATAGACATGTGAATTGGTTATTTTCCAATCAGTTGATTCACTTCTCGGGATGACCTTGCTCTGATACCATCTTGTAATGACCCGATTCCCAAGTCCCTACGAGACACGAGAACTGGACCGATCTCGACTAATCCCAAGACCTAGTCGTCCAACGAGGAAGTAACCAAAAGAGCAGTAAAATAAACCACATTCAGCATGAATATAACTAACAGTAAGGAAATACAGCAGTAAGGAAAGAAACCACTACAGTATATACCACCACAACAGTAGAACAACATTCATAACATAATATGAACTGCAGGTAAAGAAAAGTACAGCGGAAACAAGAACTACTCACTATAACGGAACAAAAAGAGGTACAAGAGAACAGTGGTAACTCTACTGGACCCTGCTCGGCCCAGCGTTCTCTGCAGCCGTTGACCCTGGCTGCTCAACACCTGGTCCTGAAAGGTAACGAGTGTAACACGTCAGCAAAACGCTGAGTAGAGTGGCAGCTAAACTAAAGAAACAGTAAAGTGTACAGTAGCTGTTTAATTTTCTTTCTTCCTTTATTTACGTCTTTCTATTGTTTCACAATTTATCTATTTCTCAGATCCTTCACTTGATCTCGGATGTTCCTCGTGTGAACGATCTTGATTGCAGTCTTTTCTGAACAATAGAAGTAGCACGTGGTGCTCTCCTGGCTGGGAGAGTCCCCCGTGGTGATCCTACTCTCAGTCAACCACCCCAAGGTCACTGACAGACGTAACGGTGACTACGGCACGCGCGGTAAATGCACGGGTAGCTAACCCGCACTGGCACGCGGTCAGTTGTTTCCGTTAACGGGTGCGCCCAAAGCACAGCACGGAACCAATACAGGGTAGAGCCCTCTCAGTAACAGGGGTCCAACCCCTCCACAGTAACCAAACAGGGGCCTCGCCCCTCCACAGTCCGCGCACCCTCGCCTGACTACCCTGGTTTGCCCCAGTGGGCCTAACAAGTCGGTGTGGGAGGCTAGTAGAACCCCGGGGCCCGTGGGGTAGCTAGTACCTCCCTACACTAGTAGCTCTCCTCGGTACTACGTACACGAGGGCCAGCAAGTCCGTACAGAGTGGCCAGTCCTAACCCCGGGTCCCTGGGGAGGCTGGCTCCGCTCTGCACTAAACAGGGGGGGGGACAGTCGCTCTCCTTGGTACTCCGTACTCAAGGGCCAGCTCACTTCCCCAATTCTATTCCATTCACTTTCCAGGAGTTCTACTCCTAATTCCCCGTAGGGTTCCAGCTCTTTAACTCAGAACATTCCAGTTTCACCATTCTAGTTTCACGTTCATACATCACATATTCTTAATCATGTTCATTTATTCATAACAGGCAGCTGTTAATTCAATTCACAGGCAGCTATTAATTCAATTCACAGGAAGCTATTATTTCCTTTCCACATTTTCCAAGACTGCAGTATTCATACATTCCACTAGTTTTCCCGTCCTAAGATTCATGCCATATCCTAGGATCTATCATACAATCTAGTTTTCCAGCCCTAGGATTCATGCAACACCCTAGGAATCTACCATTCAATATATTTCTCATTCCTAGGATTCATACAATGTCCTAGGTTCTATTTATGATTTCATAATTTAACGGATTATACTTAAAGCCACTCTACCGGTTACAACAGGCGAACTGGGGGCATGGTCGGGAATCCCGCGTGCCTCCGCAACCCCGGAGACTGCAACGGAACGGGGTCCAATCACAAGGATCAAACACAAGAAACTTCTCAAAACAGTATACAGCTACTGTAGACAGGTAGAGGATGTAATTCAGAAAAGAACGCAACTTGAAACGCGGAAAACGAAGCCCGAATGGGCCCGAAACGGGTCGAAAACGACGAAACAATGCAAAATCAGACGTCTGGAACTTCTTCCAGACGTCTTAAAAAGTGTATCAGGTAATTACCTCGCTCTGCGTGGGCTCTTAGATGTCCAGAAGCCTGCAGGGGCGTCTGGCCTAGTTCCCAGATGTCCGATGGTCACCCAGGACGTCTGGAAGTTGTTCCCGCCGTCTAGCACTGCAGCCAGACGTCTGATTCGCGTTGGATGCGAATCTCCGACCCTGCGCGTACCCATTTCCTCTCTCTCTTAGTACGGTCAATCGAAGGGAAGGAAGAAGACGGAAAAATTCACCTTTCAGACGTCTGGACAGTTTTCCAGACGTCGTTCCAGTCGTCTGTCTAGAATCACAGACGTCTGATTCTGGAAAAATTTCCAGAACCAGGGCGTCGCGAGCGGCGGCCACGCTGCGAGTTCTCCGCCTGCTGCTCGAGCCGCAGCAGGCCTGCCGCGTCGCTCCGCGCCCACTGCGCCCCCCGCCGGCAGGCCCTAGCAGCCCCGGCGAGCTCGCCCTCTCGGCCGAGCGCCTCTCCCACGCGCAGCACCTCCTCCCACGCTCACCGCGGCTGTCGCTGCCGCTGCACCCTCGCGCTCGCTCTCGCGCACTGGCTGAAGGAGAAGAGGAAGGAGGCGGAGGTGACAGGAGTGAGGGAGAGGCGTGGCCCTTTTAAGGCCGCACGAGGAGGAGAGAGAGAGTGCGACAGACGGCGTAGGAGGGAGAGGGAAAAAGAAGAGGCGAAGCAGGTCTGCGCGTGCAGGCGTGCAGACGCAACGGTGTGCGTGCAGAAAAATGAATCCCAGACGTCTGGAAGTGATACCAGACGTCCGGTACGACGTCTGGGACACCTCCCAGACGTCTTAAAATACGTTTGAAAGCACGGTTCGTAACAATATAACAAACTCAAAGGAAGTTTCGTCCCCGAAACTTGCGCTAACTAGGGTGCGGGAAAACGTCAGAAATACCATAACAAACTCAAAGAGGACCGAAGTCGATCCGAAAAGACGTACCCGCGAAGAGTTCCGGGTACCGCTCCCGCATTGCCGCCTCAGGCTCTCAGGTAGCCTCCTCGTACCGCTGGCTCCTCCACAAAACCTTTACCAGGGGTACTTGCTTTTGTCTCAAACTGCGGACGGCATGGTCTAGAATCTGCACTGGCCGCTCGGGGTAGGTCAGGTCAACGCTCACCTCGACGCTCTCGTGACTTAGTACGTGACTAGGATCGGCTACGTACTTCCTGAGGTTGGACACATGGAACACGTCGTGCAAACTAGAAAGCTGCGGGGGGAGGGCAAGCCTGTAAGCAACGGGTCCAACCCGCCCTAAGACCTCAAAGGGCCCCACAAACCTCGGCGCGAGCTTCCCTCTCACCCCAAACCGCTGCAGGCCCTTCATGGGCGAAACACGAGGAAAGACGTGGTCCCCAACCTCAAATTGCACCTCTCTACGTCTCCGGTCCGCGTAGCTCTTCTGTCTGCTCCTGACAGTGCGGAGTCGCCTGTGGATCTGCTCGACTACCTCCTGACTCTGCCGGATCAACCTGGGGCCAACCTCCCACTTGGTCCCCACCTCAACCCAACTCAAGGGTGCCATACACCTCCGTCCGTACAGAGCCTCGTAGGGAGCCATGCCGATACTCGAGTGATAACTGTTGTTGTATGCAAACTCCGCCAGGGGCAGGTGCTCCTCCCAAGAGCCCCTCCAGTCCAGTACACAGGCACGCAAAAGGTCCTCAAGTGTCTGTATCGTGCGCTCAGACTGTCCGTCCGTCTGGGGGTGGTAAGCTGTACTAAACCTCAACCGCGTCCCCAAGGCCTGCTGAAACTCAGCCCAAAACTGGGACGTAAAGCGGGTATCCCGGTCGGATACGATCTCCCGCGGAACTCCGTGTAGTCGTACCACATCCCGGATATACCTCTCTACTAACTGTGCTGGTCCCAAAGTGACTCGGATTAGCAAGAATCGCGCCGTCTTCGTCAGTCTATCCACTATTACCCAGACTGCGTCCTGTCCCCGCTGGGTAACAGGTAAGCCCACCACCAAGTCCATGGTGATGCTCTCTCACTTCCACTCTGGCACTGGAAGCGGCTGTAGCGGCCCTGCAGGCCTCTGATGCTCGGCTATCACCTGCTGGCACACTAAGCACTGCTGCACGAATTCACCCACATCCCGCTTCATCTCCCTCCACCAAAACTCACGTCTCAAGTCGTGGTACATCTTCGTGTTTCCGGGATGTATGGTGAATCTGGAACCGTGTACCTCAGTCAGGAGCTCTCTCAACAGCTCCTCGTCTCTGGGAACGCACAACCGTCCCCTCAAGCGCAGCACCTGGTCTGTGAAAGAGAAGTCCCCTGGGTCTCCCGACAGTACTCTGTCGCGCAAGGACTGCAAGTACGGATCGGCCATCTGTCCTGTGATGATGCGGTCTATCAGCTCTGGCCTGGTCTGCCGTGTAACCGTCACTGCCCCACAGTACCCCCGTAACTCCAGGGGTCGCCAACTGCCCACCTCCTCCAAAAGTCTCCAACTCTGTGACTGTAAACTGGCCAAGTGCGCGGGCGCCTTACGGCTCAAGGCGTCAGCCACCACATTGGCCTTTCCCGGGTGGTAGGAGATGCTGTAGTCGTAGTCCTTCAGAAGCTCCAACCAACATCTCTGTCTCATGTTGAGCTCCTTCTGATCAAAAAGGTATCTGAGACTCTTGTGATCTGTGAAAATTTTGAAGGTCTCACCGTACAAGTAGTGCCTCCAAGTCTTCAGCGCGAAGACAACAGCTGCCAACTCTAGGTCGTGGGTCGGGTAGGTATGCTCATGGGGCTTCAGTTCCCCTCAGTCGGGCGGAAAACGTAGCCCGAATGGGCCCGAAACGGGTCGAAAACGACGAAACAATGCAAAATCAGACGTCTGGAACTTCTTCCAGACGTCTTAAAAAGTGTATCAGGTAATTACCTCGCTCTGCGTGGGCTCTTAGACGTCCAGAAGCCTGCAGGGGCGTCTGGCCTAGTTCCCAGATGTCCGATGGTCACCCAGGACGTCTGGAAGTTGTTCCCGCCGTCTAGCACTGCAGCCAGACGTCTGATTCGCGTTGGATGCGAATCTCCGACCCTGCGCGTACCCATTTCCTCTCTCTCTTAGTACGGTCAATCGAAGGGAAGGAAGAAGACGGAAAAATTCACCTTTCAGACGTCTGGACAGTTTTCCAGACGTCGTTCCAGTCGTCTGTCTAGAATCACAGACGTCTGATTCTGGAAAAATTTCCAGAACCAGGGCGTCGCGAGCGGCGGCCGCGCTGCGAGTTCTCCGCCTGCTGCTCGAGCCGCAGCAGGCCTGCCGCGTCGCTCCGCGCCCACTGCGCCCCCCGCCGGCAGGCCCTAGCAGCCCCGGCGAGCTCGCCCTCACGGCCGAGCGCCTCTCCCACGCGCAGCACCTCCTCCCACGCTCACCGCGGCTGTCGCTCTCGCGCACTGGCTGAAGGAGAAGAGGAAGGAGGCGGAGGTGACAGGAGTGAGGGAGAGGCGTGGCCCTTTTAAGGCCGCACGAGGAGGAGAGAGAGAGTGCGACAGAGGGCGTAGGAGGGAGAGGGAAAAAGAAGAGGCGGAGCAGGTCTGCGCGTGCAGGCGTGCAGACGCAACGGTGTGCGTGCAGAAAAATGAATCCCAGACGTCTGGAAGTGATACCAGACGTCCGGTACGACGTCTGGGACACCTCCCAGACGTCTTAAAATACGTTTGAAAGCACGGTTCGTAACAATATAACAAACTCAAAGGAAGTTTCGTCCCCGAAACTTGCGCTAACTAGGGTGCGGGAAAACGTCAGAAATACCATAACAAACTCAAAGAGGACCGAAGTCGATCCGAAAAGACGTACCCGCGAAGAGTCCCGGCCGCGCTGCGAGTGCCGCAGCAGGCCTGCCGCGTCGCTCCGCGCCCACTGCGCCCCCCGCCGGCAGGCCCTAGCAGCCCCGGCGAGCTCGCCCTCACGGCTGAGCGCCTCTCCCACGCGCAGCACCTCCTCCCACGCTCACCGCGGCTGTTGCTGCCGCTGTACCCTCGCGCTCGCTCTCGCGCACTGGATGAAGGAGAAGAGGGAGGAGGCAGAGGTGACGGGAGTGAGGGAGAGGCGTGGCCCTTTTAAGGCCGCACGAGGAGGAGAGAGAGAGCGCGACAGAGGGCGCAGGAGGGAGAGGGAAAAAGAAGAGGCGGAGCAGGTCTGCGCGTGCAGGCGCGCAGACGCAACGGTGTGCGCACAGAAAAATGAATCCCAGACGTCTGGTACGACGTCTGGGACACCTCCCAGACGTCTGGTACGACATCTGGGACACCTCCCAGACGTCTTAAAATACGTTTGAAAGCACTGTTCGTAACAGAAGAGAAGTGGCAAGCAGGACTTAGCCGCATCCGAAGGAAGCAAGGGAAGAAGAAGGAAGAGGCCGGTGAAGGAAGAAGGAAGGAAGGAAGCCGAAGAAAAGGAGCTGCACTGTAGCGACCGAGCGGTTAAGCCGTCTGAGCGCTGCAGCTGGTGTTGGTGAAGAGAAGAAAGAAGGACTTAGCGGCAGAAGGGAAGGAGAAAGAAGAAGAAGCAAAGAAGAAACAAAGAAGAAGAAGTGGAAAGGCCAATGCAGAAGAAAGAAGAAGAAGAGGAAGGCAGAAGCCTCTGCAGCCGCAAAGAAAGGAAAGAGAGGAAGAGCCAGTGTAGAAGAAAGAAGAAAGGAAAGAAAAGAGAAGAAGAAGGCGTAGGGAAGAAATAGAGAAGAAGAAAAGAGAAAGAGGAACGTAGAGAAGAAAGGAAGAAGAAGAGGAAGAGAAGAAGAACAAGCCACTCTCTCTCTCTCTCTCATTTGACTTATATTTGTTGTAAACATTATATTGTGAATTTATATATTTCTAGAACTATAGTTTGCTCCCTGAGTTCGACCTCGGGAATCTGTTCCGAGTAATAAATCATATTAGACTGGTAACCGTTTTTGTTATATACTCAACACATCTAATAACATCAACGAGAAGCGCGGAACCAGTTTTTGGCATCGTTGCTGGGGAGCAACGGCTGTTCTAGAAGCTATTAATTCACAAATTTTGACTTTCTATTGACTAATCTCTGCTCTTTTGTTGTGCAAGCACAGGAGATCAAGAGCAAAACAAGCAGCCGCACAACAACCACACCAAGGACAGGTAATTTTCTATCCTCTAATTTAAACCCCTAAATTCTCAAGAGGAAGAAAAAAAAAAGAAAAAAGTTATCAAGGAATAACCTGTCTTCTATATTTAGTAAACCACAAGAGTTGCCTGTTTTTCAGTTTCAACATATTTTATCTGTACATCCATTAAAAGTAGTTAGGGCTAAAACCTTCTTGCTTGAGCCTTAACTACCTAATCTAAAGGCAACTAACTGGACCAAGTAGAGCCAATATAAGGACCAAAGCTAGGGTTTTAGAGGCACACTTCTCTAAGCAAGAAAAGAAAATTCCCAAAGGAGGTGTGCCCAAGCCCTTGTCTGAAAACATCTAACAAGAGAAACCCTAACCAATTTGGCTCTTAAAAACACTTGAACCCCAAAAGACAAGACTTAATAAGCTCTCAAAGGAACTAATAGGTAAAGTTGATCCCCTAGATCAACCAACCTCCAACTTAGGTCACTCTTTGCACTCAAAAGGCTAAAGTTCAAGTGAAAACCCTAAGCACCCCGATCCTAACTAAAAGTGATAGACTTAAGAGGTCAAGGTCCCCATTCTGGTCTACCTGGAATCTCAGTGACAAGAGAGGTCGGGTGGGGGAAACCCTGTAACCCGTGGGGGCGCTCTACCGTGTAGGGGTCTTCGCGGGACTCACCCTCTCTGGCTGCCCAGGTAATTCTCAGGTGGACGACTTTCTGATCAAGGGGTCAATTTACCCGAAACCTCTATAGTCACCCAACATTCTGGGTGTCTTGATTGGGTCCAGCACCTGCTAAACTCATCTTCTCCGTCAGTGTATGTTTGGTAGGAGGTCCTTGAAACCTCCTTTAGAAATTCACTCTCCTCGAGGCCGAGCCTCGGTACCCTTGCGTGTGCAACCAGCCCTTCACATAGACCTTTCCTCCAATTCTGAACCCAACTCACCTTCTTCTTCCAAAATGGCTCAGCCAGGTAAGGAAGAAAATAATCTGGAGCACTAGCTCCAGCAACTCAATGACCTCTTCCAGAACTTCATGCACCCACCGCAGCGTCCCATGATGCGGGATCATTACAATCCTGCTGCGGTGGTTATCGAGCCTCGAGTTAGAATCCCGACTGGAGGACTTGATTCTGAACTGAAGCCCAATATGATTCATGCCATTCCTAAGTTCCACGGGCTTAACTCTGAAGATCATTTCCAGCACATCAAACAGCTAAAGCATCTGGCCCAGACTTTCGGGTCAGATGTACAAAATCGGGATATTCTCCTTATGAAGATGTTCTCTTTCTCCCTTATAGACAAGGCCGCTCATTGGTATCAAACTCAGACCCGGCCGATCAACAATTGGGAGGAACTTCAATCCGAGTTTTTGAAGAAGTTTTTCCCTGTTGGTCAAACCAATGCCTTGAGCCATCAGATTACCCATTTCATGCATCAAACGGGAGAACCTCTTCATGAGGCATGGGATTGATTTCAGGATCTCATGAGGAAGTGCCCCCATCACGGTGTTCCTAAATGGGAACAAGTCTAGTCTTTTTACCAGGGACTCCGTGAAGATATTAGACCTTTTGTCTATGCAACCTGGTAAAAAGACTAGACTTGGGAGGTAATATCATGGGTCAGCATGATGACACCGTGTGGGAGATTCTCGAGAACATGTGCGAGAACTCCATCAATAATGACTCCATGGGACTATTCGACAGGACGAATACCAGCGCAGCGATGAACATTAGGGGAGCACATGAGACGCAGGACCTGTCCGTATCAGTCGATCTGGAATTAATGACCAGTCAATTGGACAAGGTCTCTATCATTGAGAAGAAGGTGGATGAGCTGACTCAGCAGTTGCTGCGAGCCACCTCTGCGCAAAACTCCTTTGCACAACCTCCTTCTGCACGAGAGATTGTGCAAAACATTTTCCACCGACCTTCTCCTGGGATGGACTCGTATCCATCCGCATCTGACTCTAGGATCGGAGGAATCTCCGATTCCTTCTATTCCTGTCGGGGGAACCCTACTCCCCCATTCTCTGACTTTTCTAAGGTTCCTCAGACCTGCAAGGACCTCAACGCCATCTAGAATGACCCATTTTCTAATACCTACAATCCTAGATGGCGAAACCATCCCAACTTCCAGTGGGCGGGAAATTCCCAATTTCAAAGACTACCCTTTCAGCCCCGTCCACAAGCACCTCGTCTTTACCAGCCACCTCAGCCACGGCCCAACCCTACTTATTTATCCGGGTCAAACCAAGACCAAATGTCCCTCATCCTTCAAACTTTGGCTGACATTCAGAAAACGAATGCGGTTATTCAAAAGAAACACAAGGACGAAAATCACAGAGGTTCGAAACCAACTGGCCCAGTTGGCGAATTCTCGCTAACCAGACACGCTTCCCTCTCAGCCTCTTCCTAACCCTAATAACATGCCGACCCAGCGGTGCGTTATGAACCCAAACCCGTGCCATGCACACATGGTTTATCAGGCCCCCCCTGTTCCTTCACCTGACGGGATGGAGGCCTTCACTTCGTATGCAAGTTATCAGCAGCAACCCATCCTATCAACCCTAACCAGAACCAGGCAGGATTGAATTCTGTAACCACCCGTAGTGGTAAGGAGACCCAAGATCCACCTTATCCAGACCACTCCAAGCTTGGTAGTGACTTAAGCCCTAGGACAGTAATCCAGGACGTTCCTATCCCTGTCCCAGATCAAAGACCTAGACCAATCCTAGAGGAACCAACCAAGGTTCCATTTCCTAAGGCCTTGACGAAGGGAAAAAGGACAACAAAACCCGTGACTCCTGAGGAGGACCTGGTCAAGCTCTTTGAGTAGGTCCAAATAAACATCCCCTTGATGGATGCGATTCGCCACGTACTGGCTTACGCACGATTCCTGAAGAATGTGTGTACACCTCAGTGTAAGCCGCGAACCAAGAGTGGGAGTCCAATTGTACTATCAGAGTAAGCCATCTTTGTAATTTTGAGCAGACTCCCACCCAAGGCAAAAGCCCCAAGCACTCCCCTAATTTCATGTAAGATCGGTGAAACCCAGTTCGACAGAGCATTACTAGACTTAGGTGCTTCCATAAACTTGATACCCACATCCTTACTTAACCACCTAGAAGAATCTGAGCTGAAACCAACTGAGGTGACACTACAGTCAGCAGATCGATCTATAAAGTCACCAAAAGGGATTCTTGAGGATGTTATTGTAAGGGTGCGGGATTTCTATTTCCCTGTAGACTTTATAGTCTTAGATATAGATGCACCTGAAATCCCTAGGGATACATCGATCATTCTAGGGAGACCCTTTTTTGCCATTGCTAGGGCCAACATCAATTGTGAGGAGGGCCAAATAGAACTGAAATTTGGGAACCAGACTCTCAAAATTGATATCTTTAAGGCCCAACAAGGAATCAATTGCGGTGTCATTGAACAAATCTGTGATATTAGAGCCCTGGTTGATGAACCACAATTTGAGGATAACCCGATTTTACCCCATCAACCACAAGAGAATTTTGAACCGCAATTAGAGGAGCCAGACCCTGATTCGGACAAACCCATAACTCCTACCCTTGAACCTCACACTCATCCTGAATCACCCGCTGCTGCTGATAACCCCATCCTCGAACTTAAACCTCTTCCCGACCATTTGAAATACATCTTAGGTTCTAATCAGACTTTTCCTGTGATTATAAATTCTAAGCTCACTCCTGATTAGGAATCTCATCTGATTGCTGTTCTCCAGCAACATCGCAGAGCCATTGGTTGGACTCTCGATGACTTGACTGGAATAAGTCTCTCTTATTGCACCCACCGTATCTATTCTGAAGAGGGCGCACGACCTTCCCGAGAGATGCAGAGACGCTTGAATCCTAATCTGCAAGAGGTCGTGAAAAAGGAGATCATTAAGTGGTTAGATGCAGGAATCATCTACCCAATCTCCAACAGTCGTTGGGTGAGCCCAATCCAGGTTGTGCCTAAAAAGGCAGGGCTCACCACCATTACGACTGAAACTGAAGAAGTCATACCTACCCGAATAGCCAACTCGTGGAGAGTCTGCATAGATTACCGAAGACTCAACTCCTCCACGAAGAAGGATCATTTCCCACTACCTTTCATTGATCAGATTCTCGAGAAATTAGTGGGAAATCGATTCTTCTGCTTTCTTGACGGGTACTCCGGTTATAACTAAGTAGCTATTCATCCAGAGGACCAAGAGAAGACCACATTCACCTGCCCTTCGGGACATACGCGTTCCGAAGGATGCCGTTCGGTCTCTACAATGCACCCGCAACTTTTCAGCGGTGCATGCTTGCCATATTCTTAGATATGGTAGGCGATTATCTGGAAGTCTTTTTGGATGACTTCTCAGTTTTTGGGGCATGAATTCCTCCAGCACTTGGTTCATATACTCAGGCATTGCATCGATGTAAATCTGATTCTTTCATGGGAAAAGAGCCACTTTATGGTGCTTGAGGGGATCGTCCTAGGTCATCTAATTTCTGAAAAGGGCATCCAAGTGGATCGAGCCAAGGTTGATCTAATTTCTCGACTTCCTATGCCTAGCTCGATCAGGGACATTCGTTCTTTTCTGGGGCAAGTCGATTTTTACCGTCGCTTCATTCCTGATTTCTCGAAAATTGCACGCCCCCTCACTACTCTTCTCTCCAAGGATGTACCCTTTGAGATCTCCAAGGAATGCACTCAAGCCTTTGAGAATCTTCGTGACCGAGTCACCCAGGCCCCGATCCTACAGTTCCCTGATTGGTCTCAACCCTTTGAGATCATGTGGGATGCATCTGATTTCGCTGTAGGAGCGGTTCTGGGCAGAAAGTTGACGGGAAACCCGTGGTCATCTACTGCGCTAACAAGATACTTGACGAGGCTCAGCGTAACTATACAGTTACTGAGAAAGAGCTGCTAGCCGTAGTATTTGCCCTCGAAAAATTTTGATCGTATCAAATGGGTTCCTACGTCATCATCTACTTGGATCACACAGCTGTGAGGCATCAACTTACCAAGAAGGATGCGAAGCCTCGATTAATCCGATGGATCTTGCTGTTGCAAGAATTCGACCTCGAGATTCGCGACAAGACGGGAAGACAGAATGTGATAGCTGACCATTTGTCTCGCCTTCCTTCTGAAATCATCAACCCTTTTGGACCCATCACGGAGCATTTCCCTGATGAGCACTTACTGGCCATTAGTACTAGGCATCCATGGTTTGCTGATATAGTGAACTACTTGGCATCTCATCAGATTCCGTTTGATTGGCCAAAGGCCAAGAAAGACAAATTGCGCTCTGATGCCAAGTACTACATCTGGGAAGACCCGTACCTCTTCCGCATAGGTGCTGACCAAATCATCGGACGATGTGACCCGGAGGGTGAAATCATTGATATTCTCTCCTTTTGCCATGACCAGGCATGCGGTGGCCACTTCTCTGGGCACAAAACCTCATCAAAATCCTCCAGTGTGGCTTTTACTGGCCCACCATCTTCAAAGACGCATACAATCACTGCAAAGCATGCAGTCGTTGCCAAACTTTGGGCAACATGAGCCATCGCGACATGATGCCTTTGCAGCTGATTCTCATATGCGAAATCTTCGACATTTGGGGGATTGATTTTATGGGCCCCTTCCCTGTTTTGGATGGCTTCGAGCACATTCTACTTGCCGTGGACTACGTGTCCAAATGGATCGAAGCCATTCCGATCCGAACCTATGATCACAAAATCGTTATCAAATTCATTCATCAGAATATCTTCTCACGGTTCGGGATTCCGCGTGTAATCATTTCTGATGGAGGGACCCATTTTACAAATGCTCAGTTCAGGTCACTGATGACCAAATACGGGGTGTCTCACCGAATCTCTACTCCTTACCACCCCCAGACTAATGGTCTAGCTGAGCTATCTAATCGGGAGATCAAGAAAATCCTGCAGGTCACTGTCCGACCTGATAGGAAGGACTGGTCGTCCCGACTTCCGGAAGCTTTGTGGGCTTATAGGATCGCCCACAAGACCCAATTAAGCATGTCTCCTTTTAGACTGGTGTACGGGAAGGCGTGTCACCTTCCTGTCGAATTAGAGCAAAAAGCCTATTGGGCAGTACGGAGCTGTAATTTAGATCTTTCTAAGGCTGGAACCCACAGAAAGCTTCAGATAAGCGAGATCGATGAATTATGCCGTGACGTGTACGAGAACTCGCGAATCTACAAAGAGCGGGTTAAAGCCTTCCATGACAAGCACATATCTAGAAAGATCTTTCATCCTGGTCAGAAGGTCCTACTCTTCGATGCCTGACTCAAACTCTTCCCTGGGAAACTGCGATCCAACTGGGTCGGACCTTATCTTATCCGACAAGTTTTTGGAAATGGAGCCGTCGAAATCAGTCCGCTCAGCCATGATTCCGAACCTTTCATCATGAACGGTCAAAGACTCAAACCGTTCATTGATGTAACCTCTACAGATTCGGCTGAGTCATCATTTATCCTCCATTTTCCCTAAGCATATTGTGCCCAGCCGATGACGTAAAACTCAGCGCTCAACGGGAGGCAGCCCGTCATTCTCTTTTGCAAAACCCAAAACCTTTTCTGATACCTCTTTTGCACTTAAGGTTCATCCTTTAGGACAGCTGACTCCACCTCAGGTGCTTGCATCTGAGATTAGAAATCGTCTGCAACAGCCACCCTGACCCATCCACTCACCAAAACACCTGTCCTAATGTATGAACTAAGCCAAATCAAAACCCTCCTAATTTACAATGAGGACATTGCAAATCTTAGGCATGGGGGGTATGAAAGTGCAAAACTTGTAAGAAAAGGTTTTAAACAAAAAATTGGACATATACCAAAAACACCATAAAAATTAAAATTTTTTTTGAAAATAATAAAATGAGAGGAGGAAAGAAATTTTTGTGGACTTTACAAAGGAGGAGGAGAAAAAGAACAAAATGACAAAAAGGAGCACAAAATGAAAGAAAAGAGATAGTCATTAGTAAGAATTTAAGGAATTAACCTAAGTTCTAGACCACATTTAGGAAAAGAAAAGGAAAGTGCACAGGAAGATTAATAAGAACGCAAACCTTAGGCATTCTTGGATAGACTCTTAGTATCCATTAAGATCTAGATATTCCTCGAGAGGTTGGGGAGAATGAAAAGCTTAAGTATTAGGTCCAAGGCTTAGGGAGTATTCGGCTTCGATAACTAACTTTTGGTTTGCGGGACTCAGTAACCTAAGCATCCAAAATTATACACACAGTCTGGTTCAGTAAGCATAAGTATCAAAATCACGCAGAAGTGTTGAAAAATTTCTGAAAATGTCACCTAGAGTAGGGAGCAGCCGATCAACACAAGTTGATTTGGATGAGTTCCCAGCGCAGAGAGGTGGGAAATTCCCCTCGAAGATGCGTAACAAAATATCATCTCCTCGGTGCCTGTCTCTTAGGATATTTACATATCCTACTGGGGGGCATGTAAGCACTCTGCTGGTTCAGATTCCATGGATGGCATTATCAAGAAATGTCAATTTCCAGGGTCTGAATTCGACCACGGAACACCATGGACGGGATTATCTCGAAATCTCGAAAGCCAGGGTTCTGGGGGTTACCATGGGCGGTGTTATCTCGAAGCATCGACTGCCAGGGACCATTGAGGATTGACAATAAGAACAAGGAATCTGATACGGACCGTGTTGAGAAGCCAATCCTAAGTTAGAATTAAAAAGGAAAAGAGAGAGAAAGCTCTCCAAGCAAATAAATCTTCTACCTCTCTCTCTTACAAAACGCACTGTGAGCAGAACTAAGGCTAAAATTATCTCAAGTATGGGTGCTTTAACCACGAAGTTCCATAAACCTTAGGATAGTTCTTGTGGGCCTTAAAAACCTTTGCTAAGGAATGAGGCTAGAAGCTAGACAGATCTGGATCTTGGTTGGTACTAGAGTACCTTTTAGGCCTATGGTTGGCATTCTGACCTAATCAAGGTTACAAAAGAAAAAACACTTATCTAAACTCAATAAGAAATTCATGGTCTAGAACAAGGGTTAAAACCTTAAAATTTTGCTAAGGGACTAGCAAAATCTAGGCATGGGGGTATGATGAGAGCCTCATCATGAACCCTAACTAGCACAATTTGATATGAATAAGTGTGAAAAAGCTCCTACAAAATCTAAAAAGAAGCCTAATTCAGAGGATTTTGAAGTAAAGAATAAAATAAATCATAAGAGGTAAAACTACAATTTTTCCAATGCAGTACACAAACAGGATATTTAAGGGTCTAAACACAGGTCAAATAAGCTTACTAATGAAGGAAGTGTGATGATTTGATCTGAAAAGGGTTATAGCAATTTCTATGAATCAAATGACATACTATAACCCTAAAACAAATTCGCTTTAATTCATGAGGTTCGAGGTAGGATAAAAATCAACTAAAATCTCTAAAATTCATATAAAAATATTCCCTAGGATTTAGAACCTTCAATTTGGCCTTCGCAACCTATTTTGACCTAAATTGAGAACCATGCCCAATTTATCACTTAATTTGGGTTTTTACGTAAATTTACCAGTCAAACGTGATCAAACCTAAAGTCCAAGTACACCATTAAGTTTCTCAGATTCAAATTAGGCTGGTATAAAAATTTGAGCCTAAGAAAGGACCATCTTGACCGACTTTACAAATTGGTCCTCCTAAATTCCTTTTTGACCCTTATCTTTTGAAACCCTTTCAATCAGACCCCTATCTTCTCGTCCTGCTTTGCAGAATGGTCCTCCCTGCCATTTCTGCGCAGCGCCATACCTCCGGTGACCTTGCGCGAAAGATGGCGCCGTGTAGGTCATGGCACCCGTTCTCAGGAACGAACGGGAGGTTCCCTGCGTCGTCCTCTATCACAGGAACCCTCCCTCGTGTCCTGCTACCGCCCATGCCTCTCGTGCGAATGCACGAAAGGCATGGGTCTCCTTCTCCGACCATCTCCGGCGTGCTCTGCACGTCGTTCCCTCGGGCCGCTCTCCTTACCAGCGCCTTTATAAGGAGCGGCAGGGGCTACCGTCCATTGCAAGCTCGTTCTGGCGGAGAAACTCCCCCTCCTTCGTCTCCTCTCTCTCCAGTCAGACTGCCCAAGCTTCCGACGAACTCTCCTCCTCCTCCTCGTTGCTCTGCTGGCTTACCTGCAGCAGAGCCCGCTCTGCTCCGTCGTCCCACTCCAGGCCGCACCAGCTAGCGTCCTCAGACCTCCTCCTCATCGCCGATAACCCTCTCCTGGGCACTTTCGCCCCCTGCACCGGCAGGTACGCGTCGAGCGCCACTTCCCTCCCTCTTCATCAATTAGGCAGGTAGAAACCTTCCCTTCTCTCTCCCTGTTATTTCCCTCTTCTTAATTTACCAGTTTAAACCACCGACCGCCACTATCCATCACCACCTTCCCCATTTCCGACCGCTCTCCGGCAAGGCGATTCTCGCCACTCCACGCCTCCACCCTCCTCGCCAGCCACCCCTTAAGCTTCGCAACACCTCACTGACACTGAATCCGCACTCCATTCACTTCCCAGCACCTCCAGACCACCCCCCGAACACACCCACTCTCACGCACGCAGTGTGCCCTAGGTGCACGGCCATAGGCACGCTCACGTCTCGCTGACCCCCGCATCGCCTTTGCCGTCCTCTGGCGAAGCTCCCTACGTTGTCTGATGTGGCCGTGATGCTGTATTCGTGATTTCAGGTCTCATCTTCCTCGCCGCCATTGACAGCAGGTTGGAGCTGCTTCGCGAGCAGCTCCAGACTTCTTCGGCCCCAGGCACAGTTCCCAGGCAGTGCGGGGCACTTCCGCAGAGACGCCAGGTTCTCAATTGGGGTTGCGAAGCTTCACTGCGGCCCCAATTGCGCGAAGCTTTCTCCGCGAGCGCCTGGTATCGGAGGTGGGACTTTAGTCCCACCTTGTAAGTGTGTGGCATCTCGCCCACAATTAAGTTGATTTTGTGCTATCGGCTTATTGCCTCCGATAGCACTGGGGTGAGGTCCCTCACCTATTCACTTGCCTCATCCGCGGCACTGCCCACGTGGATCTGGTGACCCGACCCGACACTCCCGTGCACTCCTCGCGCACCACCCACGTTGGTGCGCCTGGACCCGGGCACGCGACCCGACCCGATTACCCGGCTCTGGGAGAGGTTCCGAAAGAGCGATCCAGAGAGAGAGACGCGGGAAATGGGTAGAGGGTAGGTTTTGCACTGATGGTTGCGTGTGTACGCAGGCAGGCTGAAGGAAGAAGAAGAAGAGAAGCGACAAGCAGGACTTAGCCGCAGCCGAAGGAAGCAAGGGAAGAAGAAGGAAGATGCCGACGAAGGAAGAAGGAAGAAAGGAAGCCAAAGAAAAGGAGCTGCACTGTAGTGACCGAGCGGTTAAGCTGTCTAAGCGCTGCAGCAGACGTCGGTGAGGAGAAGAAAGAAGGACTTAGCGATAGAAGGGAAGGAGAAAGAAGAAGCAAAGAAGAAACAGAGAAGAAGAAGAGGAAAGGCCAACGCAGAAGAAAGAAGAAGAGGAAGGCAGAAGCCTCTGCAGCCGCAAAGAAAGAAAAGAGAGGAAGAGCCAGAGCAGAAGAAAGAAGAAAGGAAAGAAAAGAGAAGAAGAAGGTGCAGAGAAGAAATAGAGAAGAAGAAAAGAGAAAGAGGAACGCAGAGAAGAAAGGAAGAAGAAGAGGAAGAGAAGAAGAACAAGCCACTCTCTCTATCTCTCATTTGACTTATATTTTTTGTAAAACATTATATTGTGAATTTATATATTTCTAGAACTATAGTTTGTTCCCTGAGTTCGACCTCGGGAATTTGTTCCGAGTAATAAATCATATTAGACTGGTAACTGTTCTTGTTATATACTACAACACATCTAATAACATCAACGAGAAACGCAGAACCATTAGGGGTATAAATGTAATTGGGCTGGACTGATTTGAAAAGTAGGTCAAGGTGAATTTCCCTTAGATCTAAATTTTGGTATAAACCTAATTTGGGCCTAAGGAATCCGATGGTGAAGTTGGATTTTGGGTTTTACCACGTTTGACTAGGCAATTTACACAAAAATACAATTTAGGGCAAACAATTGACTGATACCCCAATTCAGGTCAAAATAGGTTCTAAGGGCCAAATTGAAGGTTCTAAACCCTAGAAGATATTTTTCCATGAATTTTAGAGGATTTAGGTGAATTTTATCTTAACCAGAACCTTGTTAAATTAAGTGGTCAATTTTAGGGTTACAAGAAGTCATTTAATTCCCATATTTCACAGGAAACCTTTTCTGTTTGAACCAACCCACTTTTTATCTTGTTAAGACCATTTGACCTATGTTTAGCCCTTGAGAAATCCTGTTGTTGCACTACAATGGTAAAATTACAATTTTTCCCATTATTTCTTGCTTTTCTTTCAGAAGGGTTTTTCCTTGAGTTAGGACCTCTAGTTGGTTATGTAGGAGCTTTTGTTCTCTTTTCTAGGTCAAAATGAGCTAGTTATGGCTCATGATGGTGTTTCCATCAGGAGGTCTCAATTGCAGAAGAACACGATTTTGAACCAACCCTGGAAGACAAAAACCCTGATTCGCAAAGCATAGAACTCCTAGACTCCTGTGATAATGATATTGAATCGGAACCTCTCGAGGATGTAAATTCCGCCTCTTACTCTGATAAGGTGACCCCCGAAGGCAATTCTGACATCTCTATAGAGCCCAACCTAGATTCTAGTGATTCAACCCACATCTTTAGCCTAGAATCTGGATCTGAACCTTTTTGGGATAATTATAAGGCCCCGTATGACGAAAATCAAAGTTTGAATTTGGATTATGATCCTGGGCCTTTATTTGATGAATGTAGCTCTCCAGCATCCTCAAAAACACATGTTGATTTTTTGAAAGTCACACCAATCTATGATACAGAAACTAAGGAGTTGGAAGAGTTGGGTTTTGATTGGGATTTCCCTACAAACCAGGAAACCGAGCCCAAACCTAATAGGGGCACCTTTTTAGACTCAGAATCCAAAATTAGGTTAAATTCAAGTCAGGTTGCTGAGTCTACATCTTTTGATTTATTTTATGGTGGAACCTCTGATCTAGAATCAAATCCAGAGCTTAATTCTTGCCAGTTCTCCAACGATTTTGAATCTTACTATGATTATGGAGAACTATTGTTTCCTGACAACTACGAGCCAATCTACGACCTCAGCTCTGACTCTGAGGTCCCTAATCCCGAGATCATTGATTTAAATTCAGGTTTCATTGGGATAGAATCATTTTTTTTTATATACTTAGGAATCAGAAACGCAAATTGTCAAGAGTGTTTACAATCCAGAGTTTGAATCTTTTCTTGACTTCGATTTCTTTTATCCTATAAACATTCTTCAGGCATTTACCTTTGAGTTTGATGGATACTATAAGAACTCTCTAAATTCTTTTTTAGATGAGCCCTCACACAATTCGCATTGATACCACCTCCTCTACATATATAGAACCTATTCAAACCCGATGGCTATTATAAAGACTCTCTAAATTCTTTTTTAGATGAGCCCTCACACACAATTCGTATTGATGCCACCTACTCTACATATACAGAACCTATTCAAACCCGATCTCAGCCTCGACCCGCAACCGGGCTCAATTTCTATTCTGATTCCCCTCTTAATGACCCGGTTGCAGATGATTCTCCTCCACATTTTTATCGGGTTTCGGACATCGATCAGACTACAAATCATGCCCCATCCTTCTCTGATCACTCCTGTAGGGTTCCTCCATCCTCCACTGATTCTTTTTCATTTAAGGATCCCTACCCTGATCAGGCTGATTAGACTCAGCCAAACCCTAGCTATAGACTTCCATACCCATTCGAGTTCTAAAGTATATGGTGGGTTCCACATCTCTTGATCTGCATTTATCAACCCACTAGATTGAATGGGTTTGGGCTGCATCATCAGCCTGTTGATCTGAGCAAGCACCTGGTTGGACCAACCAGGTTTTTAATCAAGGTGGTTGTTCTGTAAAACTCATCTGATTTGACCACTCATTCTCCATACCATTTCCCGCTCAGCTGAAAGCGTTGAATTTAGTGCTTAACGGGAGGCAACCCGTCATTCCAAAAAAAATCAAGATCCTTCTGATTGTCCTTCTGTACTTCACGTCTATTGCACCCTGAGTTCAGTTTTAGAACAGTTGATCTCACCTATGGTACACGTGCCAGAGCTTGAAATCATCTGCAACAGTCATTCCTAATCCATTCGCCCACCCGATAATCCTGTTCTAATTCCTGAACCAAAAACTGTTTCACACCCACCATTTACAATGAGGACATTGCAAAACTTAAGCATTGGGGGGGTGGTAAAGTGCAAGCATACAAAAAATCAAAGTTCGGAAGGGTTCTCACAAAAAATCACTTATTCCAAAAATATCAAAAAAATAAAAAAATTCTTAAAAAAAAACAAAAATAAGGAGAGGGAGGAAATTTTGAATATCAGACTTTGAGGAGAAAAGGAGAGGAGATAAAAATGTCAAAAAGGAGCACAATTTGAAAAGAAAAGAAAAAGAGGTAGTCATTAGTAAAAGATTAAGGAATTGACTTAGTTCTAGACCATATGAAAAGAAAGAAAATGAAAGGCAAAAAAAGTGCTAATGAAACAGAGAATAGATTAGTAAGAATGCTGATTTTAGACCTCTTGGTGATGAGAACCTCATCATGAGCCCTAACTAGCTTATTTTGACCTAATAAAGTGAACAAAAGCTCTTGCATAATCCAAAGGAAGGCCTAACTCAAGAGATCACTAATCTGGGAAGAGAACTTGAAATAAAGGATAAAACTGTAATTTTACCATTGTAGTACATTAACGGGATTTCTCAAGGTCTAAATATAAGTCAATTGGACTTAATAAAAGAAAAAGTAGAATGATTCATTCAGAAAAGGGTTATTATGAAATTTATGAATTAAATGACATTTTGTAACCCTAAAACAAACTCACTTAAATTCACAAGGTTCCAGGTAGGACAAATTACATTCATGGAAAAATATCCCTAAGGTTTAAAACCTTCAATTTGGCCTTTGGAACCTGTTTTGACCTAGATTGGGGTCCATGCCCAATATTTGACCTAATTTGGATTTTTATGCAAAATTTTCAGTCAAACGTGGTCAAACCTAAAATCCAACTTTACCATTAGATTCCTTAGGTCCAAATAAGGTTTGTACCAAAATTTGGACCTAAGGGAAGGCCATCTTGACCTATTTTGCAAAATGATCCACCCAATTATATTCTGGCCCTTAACTTTTGGAAGCCCTTGCAAAAACCCCCTCAACTTTTCATCACTTTCTTCATTCAGGTCCCTCTGCCATTGCAGCAGGGACCCATACCTCCGGCGAGGTTTCGACGCAGTTCTCTCCTCGTTTCACCAGGGAGCTACTTCTAGATTTGAAAGGGGAGCTCTCTACGAAGCCCCCTACCGCATGAGCAGCTCCCCATGCCCTGAATCGCACCATAACTCTCCTACGAACGCTCGAGAGGTATGGGTTTCACTTCGGCCATGCCTTCGGCGAAGACTTTTGACCGCTTCCTTGCGACTCTCCCTCTGCTAGTGCCTATATAAGAAGATCCAGATCCCTCCGCATGGGGTAAGCTTGATTTGGCTGAAGAATTCCCCAGAATCCCTCTTTTTCCCTCTCTGGCCAAGTATCCCACAAGCTCCGGCGACTCTCCCTCCCTCGTTTCGTCACTCTGCCACCATACCAGTGGCAAAGTCCTCTCCTCCGTGCACCTTCGCACCACGCCGTACCCACACTCGCCCCTCTGACCCCTTCCTCGTCGCCGACATCCTCACTTCAGGGCTTTCGTCCCCGGCGACGGCTAATACGCACCGCTCGCCCTCCGCCTCCCCCCTTCGTCCAGAGACCCACAGATAAGTTCCTCCTCTCCCCCTCTTCATTTCCCCTCTCTTAATTCACACTTTCAACCCCTCAACTGCCACTGACCACCACCATTGTTCCCACCATCGACCAGACCACCGACGAGGTGTTCCCGCCGCTCCACGCCTCATCCACCTTGCCAACCACCCTACGACCTCCGCAACACCTCAATGACCATTTCCCCCTACTCCAATCTCTCCGCCACACACCCAGAATGCTCCCCGAACACACCCATATTTGCACGCGCAGGGTGACCTAGGCACGCACGCTCAGGCCACCTTGTGCCACGCCGACCACTGTCCCACCTTCGTCGTGTCCAGGAAAAGCTCCCTGTGTGTTTTAACGAGGCCGCAAGGCCATTTTCTTGTTGACAGGGGTCAGGCTTTCGCCACCATTGACTGAGCACGAAGCAAGCTCGAGAGCTTCGTCCAGAACTCTAGGCACCAAGCTCCAGGTCCTAGGCTGTGCGGGTTTCCTTCGTACACATCTCCAACCCAGCTATTGGAGTTGACGACCACGCAGCCTCTGCAATTGGACGCGAACGTTTGCTGCGGGCGCCTGCGAGGAAGGTGGGACATTTAGTTCCACCTCGGAAGATCAGAAACGAGCACAGCTAAATAAATTGAAAAAGTTCATTAGGCTCGTTGCCTCCTGACCACGGGGTGAGGTCCCACTCACCCACCGCCTCATCCGTGACCCCATGCCACGCGGACTTGGCTCTGGCCCGTATACCTGACTAACTTGTGCACTCCTCGCCCACCACGGCACGTCGGTGGGCCTGGTCCCGGGCGCGCATATCTGATCCGATAACCCGAGAAGGCTCTGGGAGAGCATTCCTAAGAGCGAAATAGAGAGAGAGACACGGGGAGGGTAGGGGCTAGGTTTTGATTTTGTGTGTGTGCGTAGGGAAGAAGAACCAGGAGCGGCTAGGCAGAAGAAGAGAAGAAAAAGAAGAAGAAGGTACCTGAAGAAGAAAAGAAGAGGGGCAGAGACTTAGCCGTAGGAGGACAAAGAAGAGAAGGAAGAGAGAAAGCAAGGGTAAAAGGAAGAGAGGAAGCAAGAGCGGAAGAAAGAAGAAGAAGAAGCCAATGAAGAAGTCGCAGAGAGAAGAAGAGGAAAAAGGAGCTGCAGAAGAAGAAGAAGGAGGAGGTGCAGTAGAGGAAAGTAGAAGAAGAAGAAGAAGAAGAAGAAGAAGAAGAAGACAAGGGAAGACAAAGAAGAACAGAAGAAGGAGCCGCAGCCAAAGCTCAAGGTAGAAGGAAGAAGAAGGAGAAAGAAAGAGAAAGTACTGTAGCATCCGTCATTTAAGACGTCTGATTCACAGAATCAGACATCTAAGAAAAGAAAGAGAGAAGAGATAGAAGAAGGAAGAAAAAAAAAGAGAAGAAAGACATTTATTTTTGCATTTTCTCTCTCTAGTTTTTATATACATTGGATTGCATTCATATCATCTTTTGAGTAATTTGAAATTTTGATTTAGTTTCTAAAATACCAATTTACTCCCTAAGTTTAACCTCGGAAATTTTAACTCTTAAGTAATAAAATTGTAAATTGTTTATACAACGATTTCAAACTATACTGCAACTAATGTCTTTTTAAAACACGATCTCGTCGCACGAACACTTGGGTTGGAATCTTAGGCTTAAAAATTTAAGTACACACTAAGATCTGGATAGTCCTCAAGAGGTTGGGGAAAATGCGAAGCTTAAGTATTAGGTCTAAGGCTTAGGGATTATTCAACCTCGTTAACTGACCTATGGTTTGTGGGACTCAGTAACCTAAGCACCCCGATCCACACACAGTCTGGTTCAGTGCGCTTAAGTATTAAAGTCACGCAAATGCATTTAAATTGTTTTGAAAAAGTCACCTAGATTAGGAGCGGCTGGTCAACACAAGTTGATTTGGATGATCTCTCGACGCAGAGAGGCGGGAAATTCCCCTCGAAGATGCGCAATAACATATCGTCTCCTCGGTGCTTGTCTCCTAGGATATCTACATATCCTACTGGAGGCATGTAAGCACCCTGTGCTGGTTTAGATGGCATGGGCGGCATTATCCCAAAATGTCGATTACCAGGGTCTGGATTTAGCTACAGAATGCCATGGGTGGGATTATCTTGAAATCTTGAAAGCTAGGGTTTTGGAGGTTGCCATGGGTGGTGTTATCTCGAAGCATCGATTGCCAGGAACCCTACGAGGATTAATGATGGGGACTAGGAATCCGATACAGGCCGTGTTGTAAAGCCAACCTGAAGCTAGAAATAATAAGAAAAGAGAGAGAAAACTCTCCAAAAAGAAAGAAAAATCCCTCTGTATCTCTCTGACAAAAACGTACTGCAAACTGAACAAAGGCTAAAACATGTTACAAGCACGGTTGCTTTAACCGCGGAGTTCAACGAACCTTCGGTTAGTTCCTGGAGCCCTAGAAACCTTCGTGGCAGACTGAGGCTAGAGCTAGTCAGGTCCGGATCTTTGTTGGTACTTGAGTACCTCTAGGCTTACTATCGGCATTCTAACCTAATCTACCAAAGGAAGCACACAACAAAGTTTTTAAGTATCAAAAAATTTTATGGTCTAGAATCAAAGTTAATACCTTAAAATTTTGCTAAGGGATTAGCAAAAGTTAGGAATGGGGGTATGATGGGAACACCATTTGAGTCATAACTAGCTCATTTTTACCTAATTAAGTCATTAGATGCTCCTACATAACCGCCAAAGAGTCACAAGTCATTGCGTATTCATTATGAAAAGAAAAACAAGGAACTGGGGTTAAAACTGTAATTTGACCAGCTCATCTTGAATGCAGTGCAACCACGGGTTTTCCTAGGGGTTCATTAAGGGTCAAAAGGTCCTAAAAAGGTAACAAGTGGGTTAAATCAATAAGAAAAGGGTTTGCACATGTTTTGAGAATTAAATGACTTTTGAAACCTAAACACAGACCCACTTAATCAACCGAGGTTCTGGTCAGGATAAAATTCACCTAAACCCTCTAAAATTCATAGAAAAATTTCTCTAGGATTTGGTATCTTCAATTTAATCATCAGAACCCATCTTGATCCAAAACAAAGTCTCAGACAGGTATTTGCCCTAATTTAGTTTTTGCATAAATTACCCAGTCAAACGTGATCAAAATCAAAATCCAACTTCACCATTGGATTTTTTAGGTCCAAATTAGGTTTATACCAAAATTTGGACCTAAGATGAGCTTGTCTTGACCTAGTTTACAAAATGATCTTGTCTGATTTCATTTATAACCCCAACTTTCAAAAATCCTTGCATTTAGATCCCTAACTTCCTCTTCATTTTCACAATTAGGTCCCCTCGCCATTATCGCGTAGGAAACATACTCTGGTGATCTTTGAAAGGAGATTTCTCCTTGATCTCTTAGTGAATCCCTTCCAAAATTGGAAGGAAAACTCCTTAAGAAATCCTCTCCAATCTGAATCCATTCTCGTGTACTGAATCCTTCCCAATATCTCATGCGAACGCATAAGAGATTTGGGTATTAAGAAACAACCAATTCTGACGAGGGTTTCCGAATTTGGAAAGCTTGATTTCCAAGCTTTCCTTGCCTCTGATCCCTATAAAAGAACCGCCAGATCTTCTCGAACTCCTCAGACTTGATTTCGGTCCGTGTAACCCTCCTTTCCTCCCTCCTTGACCAGCCGAATAGCTCCTCAAGCTCTGGCGACTTCCTTCGACTCCTCTCATCTTCTGACCACAAAACCAGTGGCAGATTTGCCTTCCTCTCTCTCGTCCGCTCTTGGCCGTACTAGTAGGAGCCCATCTACCTTCGTCATTGTCGCCGTCCCCATCACCGGAGTACCTTCTTCCCCAACGCCAGTCTACCAACGCTGGTGCTGATCTCCCTCCTTTCGTCCACTTAGAATAGATAAATTAGTTCCATAGCTCTTTTAGTTTAGTTTTATACTCAGAAACCCCAAAAATAACCCTTTGACACCGACGTTCGCCTTTGTCTTCTCCACCTCCGTCAACATCTCCGACGAGGCTCTCCGTCTGCTACACCGTACCACAAACCTCGCCACCAACCTCAAAAGCCTCGCCGTCCTTCCACCAACCAAATCCCTCTCTTATTTCTCTCCATCACTCACCCAAGCCATCTCCTGAACAAACCCACCGTCGCACCAACAATCCGAGGTCGTCAGACCTCCTCACACCACCAATCGCCTCGGCATCATCACAGTTGCACTCGTTGTCACGTTTTAACATGGCCAAAAGGCCTTATTTCAAATTCACAGGTGACAGGTTATCATCTCCATTGGTGAAGCTTCGACGCAAGCTCGAAGCCTTGCTCCAGGTACTGTGAGCCCCAAGTGAAGTCCTAGGCACTGCGGACTTGCATCAGGATCAACCCTGGACTTTCGATTGGAACAATTAACTGCTCCTTGGATGTCAATTGAACGAAGCAGTTGCTGCGACCTGCTGTGCGAAACTCCAGGGACAGATAGTCCCATTTCATGGACTACGGAGCGGTTGCAGTGATATAAGATGCAAAAGTGTTGAGGGTTCATTGCCTCGACACTTAAGGGGTGAGGTCCCTCACACCGCTCACGCTCCTCGTCCGTGACATCTACCCCGCGGACCTGGTGCATCCGACCAGATTACCTGCCTAATCTGTCTCACTCCTCGGCTGTCACTCACGGCCGACAGCCCTGGACCTGGGTGCGTACGATCCGATAGCCCGATTATATCCGTGGCTCTGGGAGAGCGGATCGTAAGAGAGAAAGAAAGGAAGAGAGCTATACGGGGGCAGGGGATTTTTGCCACAGGGAAGTCTAGCTGACATTTAGTCAGATTTCGAAGAGGAAAGCTAGAGAAAGAAGAAAAAGAAGAGGAGAGTCACCGAACTAAAGGCAGAAGAGTTAGAGAAAGAAGAAGAGGTGAAGGCCCTAGTAGAAGAGTAGAAGAAGGAGCAAAGCAAAGATAGAGAAGAAAAAGGAGAAAACCGTAGCTGAAGAAAGAGAAGAAGCTGAAGAGGAAAGACAGAGTCAAAGATAGGAAGAAGAAGAGTTACAGCACATCAACAGACGACTTTAAGCCGTCTGATTTCCAAATCAGACGACAGGTTTGAGCTTTCATTTCATACATAGACATTGAGTTCCTTAGTTAATATTGTAGAAGTATATGGTGATTTACATCACCATTTTACTCCCATCTTTTTGCACATTGATACCTGATATTATTGCAAATTCTTTTAGTTTAAATTGTGATCTTGATTTCTGAATTCCATATTGCTCCCTTGTGTTCGACCTCGGAACCTCTTTCGAGTAATAAAACTGTATTTGTTTGAATGCTATTTCGACTATACTGCAACGCGACACTTTTTAAAACATCGATTTAGCACGAAAAACAAAGATCGAGGCTCCTTCACAAGCTAAGTGTCGCACAGGACAAGCTCTCAAGAGCAAAACCCTCCCCTGCTCTCCTCACAAATCCTCTTTCTTCTCTTCTCTCAAACTAGCATGTAATCAGATATTCGGGTATTCGGTTAGATGTCCAGGTCCGCGTGCATGTGGGCACGGACGAGGGTGCAAAGGTTGCGCATGCGGGGGACCTCACCCCCCAAGTGTCTTGAGGCAACCCAGCGAAGACACAAAATCAATTTATTCATAGGTGGGTGCTTGTCTTTCCATGATGTGGGACTAACAAGGTCCCCTTCCTTCGCACATCCACGTAGCAACAGCAGCTTGAGACTTCATCCAATTGCGGGTCAAATTGACGCGATGACCTCCAATTGGTGACCTGAGATGAAACCTGGAGCAACTCCGTGCTGCCTGGAGGTGCGGCCTGGATCTTTTGTAGCTTGGAGCTCGAAGAACACGGCGGCGATAATGGTGGCTGCAGCGAAGTACGGCGAATACTTGAATGTCAAGAACACGGCCTCCCGGCCCAATTAAAAATGCTCAGGAGCATCGCCAGACCACGACGAGTGTGTGGATGGTGATTTTGTAGTGTGAGAGTGTGTGAGATGGTCGGATGAAAGTGGAGAAGGTGGTAGGTGATGGGTTCGTTTGGTGAGGAGATGGAGTGGGCAATAGGCCTGGAAAGGTTAGGGCTTTTATTCTAGGGGCCACGGCGGAGGTTTTGGTGGTGGTGGTGTGATGTTTTGTGGTGTGTGGAGTGTGGGAGGCGTTGCCGAAGCTTCACCAAAGCGGAGGAAGAGGATGGCGTGGAAGGCGGAGCGGTGGTTGAATTAATGTGCGAGCGAAGGGGAAATGATGTAGAGGAGAAGAGGAAGAAGTAGAGGGGATTTTAGGAAGGGTAGAGGGACGGAGAGCACTGGTTGTGGATTGATTAGAGCTCGAGAAGGAGAAGAGGACGGCGAGGGGGTGACGACGAGTGAGGCAAAGGAACGACCTCTCCTTGGCTGGAGAGGTTTGCGAGGAAGATAGGAAGGATATGGGCCATCAAATTTGATGGTTGGACGGCTGGATGAGGGTGAACAAAGGTAGTTGCTGGAGCAAAATCCGAAGTTGGCTAGAGGAGGAGGGAGTTTCTCAGGCCAAGACTTGTTAAAGAGGTGAGGTTTTCGTCGTAGGTCCATTTATAGGCCATGGGGAGGGGTTTCAAGCTTGGAAACCAAGCTTGTAACCCCACATTTTTCACGCAAGTAGGACATGTGCACCTTTAAAAGGTTCACATGAGGAATTGGGGCTGAGTTAAGATTCATGGAAGGTCTCATTTGGAAGGGAATTCTTCAAGGAATCTCCCTTTCAATTTTGGGAGTGTTTGATTAAGAATCGAGAGAGAAATCATCGTTTGAAACTCAACGGTAAAGGTTTGACCTTCCAAAAATGGTGTGAGAACCTTTTTGCAAAGAATGATGATAAAGTTAGGGACCTAATTGCAATTAATTCAAAAGTTAGGGGCCTATGTGTGAGAGAAAAGAGTCAGACATGACTAAAATGTAAACTAAGTCAAGGTGATATCTGATTGTGCCCAAATTTTGGTACAAACCTAATTTGGACCCAAGGATTCTGATGAGGAAGTCAAATTTAGTTTCTGACCAAGTTTGACTGCGTAAATTACGTAAAAATCCAAATTAGGGCAACTGTCTGTCTGAGACTGTTTAAGGTCAAAGTGGATTCAGATGGTCAAATCAAGGATTCTAAACCCTAGAGAATATTTTTCTATATTTTTTAGAGGGTTTAGGTGAATTTTATCATGACCAGAATCTCAGTTAATTAACTAAGTCTGTTTTTATGGTTTCAAATGCCCATTAATTCTTGAAATGTGTGAAAATCCATTTTTGTCTGCATGGACCCTCTTGTTAGACTTTAATGTATATTTGACCTTTAATAAACTCCTGAGAAAACCTGTGGTTGTTCTGCATTTATGATATAATAGTAAGATTACGATTTTAACCCTAGTTTCCTGTTTAACTCTCAAAAAAGATGTGTAGTGAATTATAGTTCTGCATTTATGATATTATGTAGGAGCATTTATTAATGGAATATGACAAAATAAAGATAGATATGACTGATGATGACATTATCATCAACACTCTAATTTGTACACATAATACAAGTTAAGCTCACAAGTATCCCACCAAGTATGTAATAATTCAAAAGTTAATTCCCAACTTTTGCTCTATCATGTGGTCACTTTCCACAGCCCTGCCATTGCTTTTGAAAACTTAATGGTTTCCTGTGATGATTTTATTTTTATGCTTTCCAATTAAATGCCATTCCATCACAACTGGTTTGTACCAGTCTAAGGAGCTTTCTTGATTTTGCATCTCCATCCATCTTCACATTCACTTGCTTATTGTCAACTTTGATTTGATTATTCATTTTTATATGACATTGATTTGTATCGACTTGGTAGGATTCTGATAAATAGTAACACATCTGACAGTTAAAAATTATATCATTTCCCTGCAATAAGAGTTATTAAAATGGGTTTCACATTCCGAAAAGACTAGGAATGGCAATTTGCAAAATCTCAACTTTCAGATCAACTTATCCTTTACCTGTCAAACAATAGTAAATATTGTTAAGAATATGTAAGATTATCCCCTTTGTGTGACCCATCCCGTCAAGGTCAACCAACAAATGAGAGGCAGGCCTCTTTTATCCCTTATCCCATGGTGTAGAAAGCTGTCTAGAAAGCTAGCAAAATAATCTTTCTGCTCTACCTTACTATCATATCATGGTGTGAAGAAACCGATCATCTTTTTCTATTATACTTGGTAACCTTTTGGAAGCATCTTGCAAAGCACTTACTTTTTGTTATCAATTTTCTTGTTTCTTTCCAAAGCTTATCTCCTAGATAATCTGTGAGTACATCTGGCACTTGGATGTTAACTTAGATGCATGGTAGACATTTTTAACTTTTAATCATTTAGATTTGTACTCTATCGAGTGCCAAGCTTTTGAGCACCTCAGTGACCAACAACAATACCCCTTAAATTCTTGACTCGATAGTTTCAAGGTTTTTTTTTAATTGTTACAAATTGAATTTCAGGAATTGTGATCAAAGTGTTTGTTAAAAATTCTTCAAAAAGATCAAAATTGAAAATTTTCTATTTGACTTTTGTCTTCAACAAACTCAAAGATCAATAGTAGGATCAACATGTTGATTAACAATCTAACAAGGTTAGAATTTCAGTGAATGTGATTGATGTAGTTGACTTCAATGAAAAATCCATCTTAAAAAGTAGCCTATTGATAAGGAAGGCAACACTTGAATTGAAATTAAATCGATGTACATAGGAGAGCTTGATCTCTCCTATCCGACTGAAGGCCTTGCCATTGGCCAATAAATTAATTAGCAAAGAAGAAGCCTCGGCAAGTAAAGATTCAATTCACAAGAAACAACTCTACAATCCTCACCAAACAAGCAGCTAGAGAGCACCATCAAAGTTAAAAGCAAGCAAGTTTCAAGAAAACCACCTTCATCACATACCTCTTTTTGGTTTAGTATTTGCCTCCATTACCCTCCACCTCAGCTCCTTGTTCTCCTGCACGACCCTCCTCATCTAGGGTTTGCATACAACAAAATAAATCACATTAAAAAGTAAGCTAAATGCCTAATCCTAACCCTAAATCAATCACATGCCAAAAAATGTTAATTGTGTAATCCTAACCCTTAACCAAGCTCATGAGCAACCAAGAAAGATCGACCAAGATCAAGAGAGTTGGAGTGAAAGATCTCAAGCATAGATTTGAGCTTAGATTTAATTCGCATATGTGATTGGAGAGACGATCAATGGATTGAGGAAGAGAGATCGAGCAAGATAGATCTTAAGCATAGATCTGAGCTTAGATTTAATCTGCATATGTGATGGGAGAAACAATTGAAGAATCGAGGAAGAGAGATCAAGCGAGATAGATCTTACTAAGTAGCCGCAAAGCCACTGTGATGGCCTCTTAGAGCTGCCTCCTCCCTTGCCGCTTTAGCGTTGCTTGTAGCCCCTCGAAGTGGAGGCAAACCAGTGTGTCTTCATCCCCCTCATTGCAGAGGGGTGGCAAGGCCTCGACTAGCTTGATCGCAGCGTAGAGGCTTGCATTCGTCACCTTGCTACTCCTTGCTGCGTGGAGCCAAATTTGCTCCTCCACAACAATCTGCACCAACCTCAACCCTAGCCTGACCGTGGGCCTTTTCGAGCTCTAGGTTGTTCTCCCCTAGCTGCCACTGCATCGTTGGGATGGCCTCCCAGAGGTTTCACCTCCTTTGCTCCACTAGCATCACCCGTAAGCCCTCGAGGTGGAGGGGGACCAGCACGTTGACCTTAGCATCAATCTCAAGTTAGTGATGGCAAAGTCGGAGTGATCGGAAGAACTCACAATTGATGTCCATCTCACCCTTGGGAGAGACCGACGAGGGTTTGAGAATGTGAAGGCGTTGGAAGAGGATCGAGGGCAGAGAGGATTTTATTTGGAAAAATTGTATAAGAAGTGATATGTTTTTTATTAATAAATAATGATGTCACATCAATTATTTGTCACAATAAAAAAATAATAATAATTTTTTTCTTTGTTGATAAGTCTTACAATGAATATGTAAAATCATTGTTAATTTTTTAAAAATTAATGATGAAAATTTAAATTATTATATTTAAAATATAACGACGAAGGCCGCATATCGTCATTATTTCTTCATCGTATTATATATTTTTTATTGTACTGTGTATCTCAAAACCTACTCCTTCCTTTCTTTTGATCTTGCCTCCTATTTTGTGCCCTTTCTCAAACGGTGCCAAATCGACACACAAAATGTCCTACTTGATATCTCACCCATGGAATGCGAACAGTACTAGAGGTAGAATTTTAGGACAACGAGGACACACAGTAATTAAGTCCTTGAATTTTTTTTTTTTTACATTAGTTTCAATTTCAAAGTTATTTGTAACTGATCGATCTCAAGATGAAATAGAACTTATCATCGTACGTACCATGTTAATATTTGCATAATATATGTCCAATAATAGGAAAAAGTATTGACCAAAAATTTTAAATATTCATATAGTATTTGCATAATATTTCAGACCAATAAAAAACAACTTATCGTCGGATGGATGAGATCATCCGATTTTGACTCTCATCTGATTTTGACTCCTTTTTTTTTTCAACGATGAACATCTCATTGTTTTTCCAGAACCGAATAGGTTGCCCGTAGACGTGGGTCTTTAGACAGGGAAGTAAGATAAAGTATAGGCGGATGTACAATTACGTTGGGGTTTTTTCCCCTTGGGTAAATTGTTTTGGACAACAAATATTATGGTTTGTCAAACCAGACGATGGGGGGTAAAGTGGCTACGATTAGTGGTTCGGCAACCGAAATCCCTTTGATATATATGCCTTTGGAGTCAGTTGCCTCTCTCTCTCTCTCTCTCTCTCTCTCCCCACCCCCCCCGCGTTGCAAAATTAAAAAGATGGGTTTCATGGGACTTAGACACAACTACTGTTACTTTTACGTCTGTCTTCTTCATTTCTTAAAATTCAATTGTTGGGTGGGACAGACATTCCGAACGGAACAACTTTTAAAAAAATGTCTATATACGTAAATGAAAAGAAGAAATGTATTTATATGATTGTAAATAATTTGAAGGACATATATATATATTGCACACGACTCCACAGTAAAGTCCAGTGGACGGTGAGGAAGAAGAAACGAGAATGCGAGGAATTGAGTTAGACGTACAATCTCCAATTTAAGCGCCTAAACTTTTTGCTTTTGCAGAACCTGTTTCATGGAAAGGAGCTCTCCAAGTCCATCAACCCCGACGAAGCCGTGGCTTACGGTGCCGCCGTGCAGGCAGCCAAGCTGGCTGGGGAGGATAACCAAGGGCTGCATGATCTTGTACTTTTGGACGTCACACCACTCTCGCTCGGCATCGCCATCCATGGCGGAATACTGAGCGTCATAATACCCAGGAACACCCCTATCCCCGTAACCAAAAAGCGCACCTACGTCACGATTCGGGACAACCAGACTGCCATGAAATTCGACGTATACGAGGGGGAGAGGAGCTTGGTGGTGGACAACAACCTTCTAGGCAAGTTCTCTTTCGGAGGCCTACCCATGTTACCTGCTGGATCGGCCAAGTTTACGGTGTCTTTCAGCGTGGATGCCGATGGGATCCTGTCTGTGCTCGTGGAAAACGTGGCAACGGGTGCGAAGAAGGAGGTGACCATAACGAACGAGCATGGGAGGCTTTCGCCGGCCGAGATCGAGATGATGATCGAGGATGCCGAACACTACAGGTTGGAGGACGAGAGGCGTAAGGAGGTAGCAGCGTTGAGGTCGAAGCTGGAGGCCTTCATCTACAACGCGAGGAGTAGGATTAGAAATTGTCGGCTGGAAGTGGAAGTACCGTGTGACCTCACGAGGATCTTAGAAGAGAAGCTGGACAAGGTGTGCAAGTGGTTGGAGGAGCACCCGAATGCTGAGGCCCCTGAGTTAGAGAGGAAGAGGAAGGAACTCGAGAGTGTGTTCGGTAACTTGCCGAGTTTGGCGTCCACGTTGGAGGGCCTTGAGATCTGATGGAATAGCTTCGAAAGAATCCGGTGTGCTCATGTTTGACTTTGTTAAGTAGAACGATATATATGTTTGTCGAGGTTTCTTAGATCTCTGGTTGCCTTGGATTTCGTCTGTTTGGAAAGTGATGGTTTAATCGGTCGGCGATTTGTTTTGAAGGATATTTTATGATGATATATATATATATATATAGTGGGATCCCTCTGTTGCATTTTAAGTGCACCGTGCAAAATTACCTTGCCCTGATTCTATTCCATTTTTTTGTATTAGGAACAATGAATCATTTATACTCGATCAATATAATTTTGTTAAGCATTTAAACCAAACAATTTCCATTCCATATGCATCCTTTGATCGAAACAAGGACATGTGACAGCAGACTATTGATCGACAAAAATGAACGACAATGTAGGTGGGCCTGTTTGTCAGTGATAGTTTTCTATCTGACGGTTAAACAGTGGTCAAAGGCGTCGAGAGTTATCATCGTCGCCAATGCCTCCTCTGCGATCATCGTCTTGTCCGGTGTTTCTTCTCTCACCGCCACCCTGCGTACTCCCCTGGATCCAAATCCAATTCCTCACCAACGCCCGATAGTCTCGCATGTCCTCCCGTCTCTTCACGCACAAGTCCAGGAAATTCTTGCCTGTCAACCTTTTGGGACCTACCACAGGAATAGTATCGACAATCTCTACTGGCATGAGTAAATGTTATTTTGAGATATAATAAGACTTGAATAAATATAAAAATTATTTGATTTGTAAAATTATAATAATTGATAAAATAGATAATGATTGGTATATTAGTTTTACGAGAGAGTAGAGAGAGAGAGTTAGTAAATTTTAATGTAATGGATTATAATTTTTAGGTAGTATTTTTTTAATTATATATACGAATAGAAAGTATTAATAGATTTTGATATGATAAAAGGAGAAAATATGTAAGAAAATAGAGATCCTCATATCCCATATATCCTAATTTTCTGTTATGATTGCTATTCCTAAAGCAACCTCAGTTAATTTAAAAATTATTTCTCATTTGATTCAGGTACAAAAGCATAAGTGCACATTCATGTTGATTACCAAAAAGATAAAAAAAATTGTAAATCGAGGCAAATAAGTCAAGTATTCAACTTTTTCTCTTGATTTAAAATCGTTCTTCGATAATTGTCCCTGACATATACTTCAGAAGGAAAAAAAGAAACATAAACTACTGGACGCTGGCGGAAAACTATAAAAATTAATGAAGAAATGAAAATCACATCTATATTCCCCCCTCACATGCATGTGTGAAAATGCACCTGACCAATAAAATGATCGGTGCATTTAAATGTCATAGTTGATATTTATTATTATTTGTTGAAAAATTATCACTATAATAAAATATATAAAAAATAATGAATAAATAACTATAATCGTTAGCATTGGTTGTTATATTTAAATATAAGAATAATTTTAATTATTTATTACAATTTTTTTGAACATAATCACGATGTTAATTATTAACGACAAATAAAAATCGTCGCTATACTATTTTAATATAAAACGATAATAAAAGATATTTTTTATAATTTTTTAAAACCCTCCTAACAGACTCCCAAAACCCTTCCCCCACTCCCCCGAGTCCTCCTCCCCGCACTCGCAGATCCTTGACCTCCGTGACCTCCCCCGACTCGACGACCTCCCCTCCCCTCATCGATCCCTCGACCTAAGCGACCACCGCCGGTCGGCTCGACCTCGGCCACCACCACCGGTCGCTTCTACCTCGACCGATCTCCACTGCCACTCCTCGCTGTCGCATCACTGATCGCCTTGACCTCCCCTCGACCTCGACCGATCACCACTGCCGCTCCTCGCTCTCGCATCGCCGATCCCCTCAATCGATCGGATCCCTAGATCGCCACTGCCGCTCCTCGCTCTCGCATCGTCGATCTCTTCGACCGATCGGATCCCTAGATCGTCGATCCCAGACGCATCGCCGTCGCCGCCTCCACCTCCTCCAACAAGCTCTCCCTTGCTAAGGTGAATATGATTTGCAGTGATTTCCTCCCAAACGCTACATTTGGATTTGCAGTAAAAGCCATGTTTTGCTCCATTGCGAACGCAATCGCTGTTTACCCAAAGAACCCCTAAAACGACGATAAAAAATGACGCCCATCTTAAGGGAAAGTTTAAGGGAAAAAAAATCTCGCAATGTATAAACGAATCCATCAACTGAGTTCCTGGGGAGTCTGCAGTACTTTCTGTAATAGCTGTACGATGCATGGTAGAAGGGAGACAGCAGTGCATGTGCCAGAGGAAATGAAACAATTGCAGGTCTTAAAGGAAGGGGAGAAATGTAGGAGCAATGGGCCATATGAGGATAATCAGATGCAATTTCGTCTGTCATTGGATGGTAGACTAACACATGATAAAAAAAGTCCTCTTTTAATATAATGCTACATATATATGATTATATTTCTAATCTCATGTATTAACCATCAATTTTTTTATAGAGCATTATGTATGCTGTGAGTTCATCTTGCATCTGAAAGAGGTTGGACAGATTGTCTTAGAAAATTAGGCTCACATTGATTTCACATGCAATACAGGGGGTGCAAAGGCTATCCCATCCATCCAGGTCATGGCCCAACTATCTACAAGGGTTTTATAATCCATTCAATGCTTGGCGTGGGGAGTTTTAGATTTCACTTTTACAGTGCCACAACTCAAGTTCATCTTCGGAACAACAAAACAAGCAAAGGTTGACCTTGCTTTGCTTCCCAACCAGCACCAAATCTCTGTAGTAGTACTGCACATGCTATTAGGTTCTTATTTCTCCTTAGAATACCCACAGCAGTAAAAGGTACATGTAACACATGCTCATTCAAAATGGCTAATATTAGGGGAATTATGTGAAATTACATGCAAAGACAATGCCAAGGCTTATGATGATTGACTATTTAGGTGTCCACTCCAGGCATTCGGAATGATTGACTATTTAGGTGTCCACTCCAGGCATTCGGAACGAGAGAAAAGCGGGCCCATCACCACTAGTCAACTATTGGTTAATGAAGATTAGTGGTCAACCTTTCATTTCGATCCCATCATTTTTTTTCTTTACCACTTTTTTTTAGAAAAAAGCATGTTTTTTACTTTATGATGGTTATCAATTCATTTGCATGTTATACTAAGTTTAGAATTCCTTGTCAAACCCAACTAAATCCAAAGGAAACAAACAATCACTCCATGTCCCTGACCTGAAAACTTTAAGCTCAAAATTCTCATTTTACTGACTAGTTGCCGATTCTTGTTCATCCTGAGTGATCAATATTTTTGCAAGTACCACAACAATTCATGGATCGACAATCAATGAATAGAATGACAATCCATAAGCCTTTTCCCTTATGGGTGAACAGTAATTGTAGTGAAGATCTTTTCTACATGGCAAGGATGATTGCCTCCATGGTGGCAATGTAGTTTTTTCTTCTTTTTTGTTATTCTGGTTGAGAGGGAGACGCTTTTTGTTTTTTTCCTTTCCCCCTCTAGCCAATGGATGGCTGTTGGTGGTTGGATATATCTTAGAGGGAGTCAAGCAAGGGTGTCCTTAGCACATTTCTCAATTATCATTTTGTGGATGCTCTGGTTGTTGTAGTTTTTTAGGCTTGCAAGGAATGCCTATTCTCAAGGTTTAATCCAGCTATGGGGCAGCAGATTTTGGTACCTTCATTGCACTATGTTGATGACATTATTTTTCTTCAAAGAACTAGGGTTAAGGAGGTTGAGAATGTTAGGACTTTGGTGAGACTGTTCCGGAAGTTTTCTGGTCTACAAACCATACATGCCAAGCCAGCTTACATTCCTTTTCAAAGGAAAAAAAGGTCAGCTTACATTCCTTTTGGAATGATGGAGAAGTCAGGGTGTGCAAATGCACTGAATACTATTGCTTGTAACGGGTAATAAGTTTTGATGCTTTTATTTCTACAGTCAGACAATTGTTCCTGTAAGCATACTTTCTGATCTAAATTCAAAAGATTAAACCTTTGATTGTAACCTTTTTTTTGGTAGTACTTGGTTCAATTAGTTCTAGATGGTTTTGGTTGAAAGTGGAAACATTTTGCTAAGATGTTGCAGATAGTTACAACCGAGGTCGTATTGTTTATCATCTGAGAGGGAACTTCTAGATATGGTAACTTCTAGAAATAATTAGGAGTGTTGCTTGATGTAATGTTGAAAGTAATGATTATTTGTCTTTGCCAGAAAACCAACACTTATCATAGAGTCCAGAGGAAAAACTACAAAAATACCCTCAAAGAAACATAACAGACGTAGATCTTAGTAGACCACTTTGATAGAAAAATTAGTTTGCTTCTTATGAACCCGTTGCTCACATAGACATTCTTCTACAAAGATCAAAACCTTCGTATACTCTAAATAGTTCAGCTGGCCTCGAACTGATGCATGCTTCGATCTTTAATCTTGTTATTCCAACCTGCGAGACAAAAAAAATGGGAATTTAAACCTAGAACAAACCTAATAACTGATCATTAATCATTTCGATCTTTAACTGATACATGCACCTATTCTTTTTCACCAAAGAACAAGCACACTAATCATTGTGCATAAGTAGATAACGGGACAACTTGTAGCAAACCTGATCTTTACATTCTTTTGCAATTATGTATATTTGCATTCATTTCGACCACGTGCATAAAATTGAAATGTGTTTCTTTTAATATTATATAATAATTTGACGGGGCTTCCTGTGTCATTAATTTCATTGCATGATTTTAGAACTTCATTCTATTTTGACAAATAAATAAATACTTGAAGCAGCTAAATCAACATATTGAATCTATAAACACATCCACCTAGTTGTAAACTTTTAAAATCTATCAAGCATGTGCACAAAAATATTGCTTGCATGTTTGTACTTTCTTTTTCTTTTTGGCTAACCATGACAAAGATGAAAATTTGAAGTATAACTTTATTATGGGAAAATGTAGAAAGAGAATAGATAGGAATGTTCAATCCTTTGGTATTTTCATGTATTTATAAACTTCTTTGTTGATGGCATTTTCTTACTTTTTTTTTTTTTTGTTAAATCTTTCAGACATGCAATCGTTAGGCTCAGTGGCAAGATACTATGGGATGAAGCATGGATATGTTGCGAGAATCATTCATGAACAGGTTACGATCTGACATCTAAGTGTCGAGTGCAATTGTGATCTAACTTGTGTTTTTCTTGATTATTGACTATAGTTACCTTCATGTTTTATGCATCATTTTTTGTGCATCTCTTGTAAAATTTCAAGTATTTTTATGTTTAGTACATAGATTCTCAAAAGGTTTGTAGATGTAGCCTTTCTTTTGACTTGTTCGTATGCATAATAGGCAAAGAGTGAAGGAACACTTAGTTTTTGTAAAATTCTAACTATATTGGTTAAAAGAAACTCTTGGAGTTTATTTTGGAAACTATATATCTCAATAATTCTTTTGAAACTAATAAACTTTTTAGTCTCTTCAAATATATGTTGGAATGAAGCATGTTTACAAGTTTTTAAGTGTATTTTATGTGAAGTTTTCATTTGAAAATTTCAATTTGTGAGGAATATTTTGGTGGATATTGGAAAATAAAATTTTATTTTATAGCTAATTAATATAAATTATAAGTATGATACATTATGAATGTTTTAAAGGATAATTAATAAATTTTTGTATCATTTTTATATTACGACGAATTAATCATTGACATATTATTCATAAGGTGACTGAAAAAATTATTGTTAAAAAAAAGTAAAAATAACAAAAATGTTCATTATTAAATTTAAAGTATATGACAATTTTAGTAACGATTTTATTCGTTGTTTGAATTTGTCAATGGATATATTATTTGTTGTAGATTTAACAACAATTTATATAGCAACGATTGTGGCGACAAATAAATTATTTATTTACAGGTTATATAACGATAATTTATTTATCTGTCTTTATAAAATATTCATTACCTTTGATAATTTTTGTTGTAGTGTATGCATCCTTGTAGCACGTGTTAGAACACATTATCTATTAAAGATCATGCAATTATAAGTGATTTTTACTAATAATTGAAAATTTATTATGATTTCAAATATCATCGGTGATATTTAACTTAAAATAAAAAATCATCAATAATATTTGATTTAAATTTAAACATTATTAGTGATATTCTAAAAATTATTGATTTAAATATAAAAATATGTCAAAAAATATTTAATTTAAATATAAAAATCAATCGTGTTTGGTACGGAATTGGGTGGGATGAGTTGCGACCTAGGATCTACCCATCATGTGATTTAAGGTGAGTGGGTAGCTATTGGTATCTTTTGCATATTGCAAAAGAATTTTTTTTACATTTCCACTTGTATAAATTAGGAAGCATTAAGAGAATATTTTATCAAAGAGTATTCTTCATATGTATTTGAAAGACAAAGTTCGTAGCTAATGTCATCAATAAAGGACAATCTATGCAAAATTCTTAGTTAATGCCATCTACCGAAGATAATCCATTCCATATGTTGCTCGGGACATTTTCTGAAGGATGTGGGTTGGAAAATGTAAAAGTTAACGTAAAAGTTGACATACAGCAGTGTAACATGATCATTACTTGATATACCTTTTTTTATGTAAAAAAAGTATTTACACATGTTAAAATCGATCATTATTGAAACTAGCAACAAACCTTATGTATATTTGAAAGATAAAATTTATAGCTAATGTCATCAATCAAGGACAATCCATGCAAAATTCGTACTTAATGCCATCTACCAAGGATAATCACTTACATATGTTGTTCGAAGGACGTAGGTTGGAAAAAGTAAAAGTTGATGTAAAAGTTGACGTACGGTAGTATATGTAATTCTCAATTGATATATCTCTTTTTTATGTAAAAAAAATACTGACACATGGTGGGGTTCACCACTATTGAAATCAAAACAAATCACTTTTATATAGGTGTAAATCACTCAAATCACCTTCGGAATTATTTTACACCGGTGCAAAATTACTTTGCACCTTCAAAATAATTTTACACGGTTGTAAAGTAACATTACAATGGTATAATCTTACTTTGAACTACTTTGCATCGGTGCAATTTTATTTTGCATCGGTGCAATCTTATTTTGTATCGAAGCAATCTTAGTTTGAACTACTTTGTATCGGTGTAAAATTAAATTCTAAGTATTTTTTCACCTATGAGAAGTGATTTTTCATTTGAAAGGTGATTTTTTCACCTTAGGGTTTAGGATTTAGGGTTTAGGGTTTGGCGAATTTTTCACTTGAAATGTGATTTTTTCACCTTAAGATTTAGAGTTTAGAATGTAGCGAAGCTAAACACTAAATACTAAAGATTAAATCCTAAACCTTAAGGTGGAAAAATCATATTTCAAGTGAAAAATTACTTCTTATACATGAAATCACTTTCTATAAGCCTAAATTCTAAATCCATAAGTCGAATTACTTTACATAGGTGAAACTATTATTGGAATAATTTTGCACGGATAAAAAATGAGATTTCACTGGTTCAAAGTTACCTTAAAATAATTTATCATTAATACAAAATTATCCAGAATAATTTATTATCGATGTAAAATTATTTATCATTTATACATTTTATATTTTTTAAATTTTAAATATGATAGTATCTATCACATAATAAATCTTATATTTTTTAATTTTTTCATATTAAATATGAACCATCAAACGAATCCACATTCCCAACGTTATATAAATCATAAGAATAACACCCATAAATTATCTCACTTCATTTTTTATGTCATTATATATATTTTTCGACGTTTTAACTTTCCTAAAATATACCATTGCTTTACACCATTTTTTCCTATAGTCTTGTTTACTCTCTTCTATCTATCAAAAGTAAAATCATTTTCGGAAAGTAATAAAAAAAAAAAGCATGAAACTTAAACACTATACCCAAGGTAATGATTCTAGAGGAGTGGATACAGAATAACCATAAAAAAGGGGACACATAAACTAAAATTGAAGTTAAAATATGTAACGGGTTTGTGGGGAAGATACCTTGTCTTACCTTGCAAAGTACGTTGCACCAACGAAGGCCTTCTTAATTTAGTCCGAGTGAGAATCATATCTCTGTATGGAAAAGGAAGATAGCCAAAGGAAAAGTAAGGTAACCGGAATAAGATTAGCTAATTAATTAAGTCTCATGGAATATCATCCCTATCTGGATAACGAAAATCTTGTATGGCAAGAGGGTCATCTTGTGTCTTAAATTCTTGGTTCTACTCTGATCACAAAGTACCAAGCATGTTCGAGTTCTGTGTTTAAATTTTGTTGGTTGTTTCTCAAGGTGATTTGGGAAATCTACCACAGCATGCATTGCGTGTTGTTACGTAATAAGATAAACAAGAAATGGCATATCTTTAGGATTCAAATCATCTGTATATGAATGGTGATGTGCTACAACCCAATTAAACTTTGATGTTTGGAAGTTGGAAAGGTTTAGTGTGAGTAAACAAATTTAAATCTCAATGGCAACTGCAACTTTACCCCATTAATTTTCAGACAAAGTGCAGGAGTCAACAAATTATTTATCAGAACACATCATCGAAATCATAAGTGAAAATTGGCTATACAAAATAAGAAATCTCACTGGAAGTTTTGATGTCAGAGGAAGGTTTGCAATTTCGTTCGTAGGTCTTCTTTGATCTTATGATGCTTGCCGTGGATATGGCGTGCACAAAGATCGCTTCTTTTTGCTTATTCTTCTTGTTTCAATGTTCCACGTGATCAAGATTATTTAAAGTAAAAATGTACAAAACCTTAAAATTTTCCATATAGGGATATAATAGACGTGATTTTCACCGTTCATGAAAACAAATGCAGCTGCTTTGGTGGTAGGGTTCACCGCCACCTAAGCAGTCATCACCATTCACGAGGGAAGAAATCAATCGGTAACTTTTAATTTCGAATAGAAACATATAAGTGACTTTTTATTCCAATCCAAAATACATAGATAATTTTTTATTTTGAATTAAAATATACCAATGATTGTTATTTAACATTGGTGTAATTTGATTCTGAATTACAGCAGTGATTCTTGATTTTACACCTATTCAATTTAATTCTAAATAAAATGTATAGGTGGGTTTTAAGTTTTCACTATTGTAATATAATTATGAACTAAATGCATCGATATTTTTGAATTTACATCGGTATAATTTTGTTTTAAACTAAAATACATGGATAATTTTTGATTTTGAACTAAAGTATTTTAATTTTGAATCGGTACCTTTTGCTTCAGAGGTGGTGGTGACTTTTTGAGTAATGATAAATTCCATCATAGGACAATATTTGCCTTACTTTTTGAATATATTTTAGATGCATTAATGCATTTTATTGATAAGTTTTACCTTGGTGGAAAGAATACCAACAATACATGACATGATCTTTACTTTTACGTTACATTTTACTTTTTAAAGTATATATATATATATATATATATATATACACTTTTGTCTCTATTTAAATTAGTTCGATGGTAAGTTTTCAGTTTAAAAAAAATCGGTGTATAAAGTGGGCAACATGTTTATTCCTTGACGTGGAGACGAAAGGGCCTCTTACATACCTTATTAATAGGGAAAATATATTGGCATCTCTTCAAGCCTGTCTCAGAAATTAAGGAGTATTAAATGGCCTGTGTCTAGTTGGCACGGGTTGTTACATGTGTTTAAAAAATCAAATCAAATTGGCATCTCAAACTAGTTGAATCGAAAAATAGTACAAGAATCATCCAACCAACCGGTGTTTGCAATAAAAGTATAACGTACAATAAACTGGTCCAAATCCAATCTGATCATTAGGGTCGGTTGAACCAAATCATTGTTTGACCCTTTTTTTTTTTTTTTGGGAAAAAAGAACTTTTTTTAAACAAAAGGGAGTAAAGAATCCCATGAAACAAAAATCAAGCTTATTTACCTCATTCAACCCACCACTGTATTCTAGTTTTCAAACTCCTACCCTACTACTTTAATCCTTAATTATTGACTAATTATTGACTATATTCATCTCTTTGGCTTCCTATCTGCATTCATTCATCCTCCTCTCCTCGTATAGCCTCCCCACTTCTTGCTATCTCTTCTTTTTCCACCACCACTCCCTAAATTCACAAACAACAACCCCCCTTATGATTTTCGGTTTGTGACAACATACAAATTCATGACCCTACAAGTATAATCTCTTTTAGAAGATGCTTATGATTTCATTATCAAGAATATTTGTATACTATGATTGCAAAGGATATGTGTATGCTATTATATTAGTTGGTTTTTTATATAGTCATTACAAACAAAGGATGCTTTTACTTGTTATTAATATTTTTCCTTTATATTTTAGTACTTTCAAGATGTATGTAATCTTCTAGTGCATTAAACTTCCATGACTAACGTTTTCCAATACATAACTTTAGTTTTATTTTTAATTAGATACCGATCTAACCCACGTTAACGCAAGTAGGCCACTACAAATTGAATCAAAGGCCATATGATTTGATTATTCCATATGATGATGTCATGATCTGAACAACCAATTGAACTACTAAAAATGAAAATTCCTTAGCAATCTAATGGTTGATGTGGTTTTCAAAATAATTTTCTATTCTAATTGCTTATAGGAAATATAAGATGAGCCAATATATTTAAAGTCAAAAGTTGATTATTGAAATGAAATATTTTCGAATTAATACAAACGTTTGAAGTCTTATGCTACCACTGAACTCGATATTTTCAAGAAAAAACTGACATAGATACTGTGAGAAAGAATAAAAAAATTAAATCCATCTCATCTCTATTTGAATTCGTCTCACATACATTTTACTTTCCCGCTCACACCAACATCATCATTGATATCCACATTGTTTATGCGTAAGTGTTACAGCATCTGTATTGTAGCATTGATGCTAACAGTAATCACCGTTAATATTGACTTGAAGCATAGCATAGGTGTTATGTTGCTGTGGCAGTAGTGTTAGAAAATTGTGCATCAATGCTGTAGCCCTTTCGTTTTCTTATTTTACCCATTAGTTACAAGCGGATTTGAAGCATCCACTTCATCCTCAATGTATTAAATTGGTCTTCGTTCTCTGGAAAGGGATCCCCTACTGAAACTAGAAAGGCATTCCCTTCTCAAGAAGCTATGTATGTGCCCTCTTGCCATTCCACTCCTTCCTTATGCCTCCTCATACCTCCATCCTATGTTAATGGGAGGGACGTGTGGGCAGTGATTCTCGAGAAAGTGAGTTTCTTAATGCTGTCCAACAAGAAAGTGGTAAACATGTGCTTAAGAAAACTCATAAATAGAAATGAAGAGAGGCAATTTTTTTTTCTTAAACACATGCATGGTCCAACTAACACACTCTAACGGATCGTGTGCTTTCATCTGAAAGATCAGAATTCAAATCTCAATTACCTTAATCAAAACATGATTCAACTAATGGTGTCATGAGAAACACGATCGGTTAGCTCCATTCGTGAATCAGCTACGAAATGTTTAAATTCTTATCTTATTAACTTAGCAGATACTCAGTAGAGTCTCCGTTCATGGATGAGATTTTGGCACTTCTTTGTCACACCATAGAGGTCGAGGCATCATACCCCGCAAAAGAGGAGCAGACAAAATGGAGAATATCCCATAATTGGGCAAATTACTCCTAAATTAAAATTCCGGTTTTGACTGGGAATCGAGAAATAAGGCGTTGATCCCCCCTCATCTCATATGAACAAAGCTTATCTCTGGATCTCTTACTATGCAGAAGTAACCAGAGAAGAATAAATTAAGTTCTTGACTCATTTTATCATCTTCAAATATTAAGTTACTCTTTTCCTGTCAATCACCGGAGTATAAAGTGCCCTTTCATGTCATCGGAATTTGTTAAGAGGATTGATTTAAATTCTACTGATACGAGGAACAGCTAAAACTTGGCACTTGAAATGGTTGACCTAGACGATCATCAGAGATGGCCGCTACGGTGCCACAATGCATGCTGATTGTGTCAAGTTCGCCAACCCTTAACAACAAGGGTTGAACATTCCGTTTTCTTCCTTTCTTTTTTTTATTTATTTTATTTCGTATTGACTTTTTTTTTAAGCTCTTATTCTTGAAGGGAGAGTTACTTTCCCCTCTTTAAGGGATGTATAAGATGTTTTTCTCAAGGTTGAGTTTTGTTTCATTTTCATTTTTTTAATAGAAAATTCTACTAAAAAAAACAACCTAGGGTTTGAACATCGGATTACCTCATAAATTCAGAATAAGTACAATGACAAAAAATGCCTACAGAGGAAAGCACGCCATATGTCTCATATATATTTAGTCGTGACAGGAACCAACCCCTTGAAGAGCATTTCCAGTGAACATAATTTTCAGAAGAACCGTTTCTGGAAATTTCTTATGCAATTGATCGTAAGCTTAAGATGTAGACATCAAGATAAATCGGTCAAGATTCCTAAGACAATTTCAACGTATTGTCTTTGGCTGGATGGTCTGATTTAGGTGGATAAAAATCAGTCCCTCGTGGGGATTTTATAACATAACCCAAAAAAAGTTGCCCATCATAAACCAAGGAAATTGAATAATGGGTTATAAATAGAGGGGATTATTATTTAATAATTTAGTCTTAAGCATCGTCCTCCGTCTACCGGGCATATATCAAACAAATTATTCGGCTCACAATTCACAATTGAACTCAAGTTCAGATCAAGTAATAATAAATGATATGGTAGAGAGGAAAGGGCTAGGGAGAATGGAGCTGCCATAATTTAGAAGACTGCTAAGAACAAACCATGGAGAAGATGCGACTACCCTTTCCAATGTGAGTAAAGTGGTTGAACCAGGCCACGACAAATATAATATGTACTTTTAAGTCAAGGATATTGTATTTTAAGTCGGATGATCATTACTTTCGGGAGTCATGAAGGGAACACAACGTAAGAACCTTGAACCATGGCTACACACCAGAGAAGGACAATGCGCTGAAGCAGCAGCACATGCAATGCACTGAGATGAGGATGTGAGGCACATATGTGGAGGTACCTATTTTAGACTAAATGTAACCATTCAAACCTTTAGGTTATGTTTGTTTCGAAAAATTACCAACCTAATTCTCTATTTAGGTCTTAAAAGGTCGATGAAAAAATAAACTTAACTTTTGAAAAGTTACGTAGACTCTTCTTTATTCCACACTAAGAGTGAAATAAAGGTTATTCCCTGCAGTAATTTCGATGCACCTATGCTAACTATTTTTTTATGGATCATCCACATAAAACATAATTCAATTCAAAGATAATTTTATCCAAATAATGCATCACTTATCCACATATTTCTCATTTTCATTCTTCGAATCAAACACTCCAATTCCTCTAAACGAAGAAAAATTATAACTTATTCTTGTTCAACTTCAATATCAAACTCAAACGGTTACTTATTCCTCAAAAGTTTAATTCCATGTACTAGCCCTTAAAGAAGTTTGAGTTTGGTTAGGGGTACAAAAATTCTCGACAATACATGTTACATTCTTATATTCCCTCTAAAAATCAAGTTCAGGAGGAGAATAGTTTAGACCATCAAGAGGGTGAACTTACGTCAACCACGCCCTACCAACCATATCAACAAACGCCAATTGAAAATTGAAATTTAAAAGGAGCCTCGTGACCAATTTCAAGTGCTATCAGGATCTTATGCTTAACGCATTTCATGCAAAAAGTACAAAATGAAAAGTTGACATGAAATGCGATCCTTGAAATCAATTGCAAGGATGGAAAAGAATAGGGTCATAGTGGGAAGATATATCTATAATGCACATCCCCATAAACGATAATAATTATCATTCCATGGTACTTTACGAGTGAAATTGCAGTTATGTGTCCTATGGTCTATCCAAGGGGGCATTCAGCTAAAAAGAATCCAAGTATAACCGATCTTGCTGATTTGATGTGAACGAATATTTGAGTACCGCTACCTGCTCTATTCTAAATCCAGAGACGACATCAGCTTGTTGAAGTTCATATAGCCCTCCAGAACCTTTTCAAGATTCTTCCTCCTATTTTCAAATTCGTCAGCCTCCGCATCCTGATTTTCATCATACCAATCCCTTGCCCTCTTCAACTCTTGATACATCCATTTCTTGGTATCTTTCGTACTTTTCGCTGCTAAATTAGCATCTTGTATCCTGCACCTGGCATTATAAATGAAGGCCTCCAAGTGTGATTTGGCTATTGCCTTCTCTTTGCACCTCTCATCCTCCAGTCTTTGCATCTCAGCCTCCTCAACCTTCTGTTGGATCTCTTCCTCTGTCAGCCTCTCATCTTCATTTGTAATCGTGATCCCATTTTTTGCACCTGACTGTTTATTCTCTGCCCGTACAGATAGAATGCCATCTGCATCCAGATCAAAACCAACCAATATTTGGGTCTCGCCAGCAGGAGCAGGTGGGAGGCCAGCAAGAACAAACTCCCCGAGAAAGTTGTCGTCATCCACCAAGCTCCTCTCACCCTCATAAACTGCAATGTAACTACTTCTCAGATTGTCATATGCATTAGAATAAATTGCTTGTTTCTTCACAGGAACAGGGGTATTTCTTGGGATTACGACACTCATTACCCCACCGGTGGTTTCAATCCCAAGGGAGAGAGGGGTGACATCAACAATCACTAGATCCTGCACTTTTTTGTTACCTTCTCCTGCCAACTTGACAGCTTGAACAGCAGCTCCATAAGCAACAGCCTCATCTGGGTTTATAGACTTGCACAATTGCTTGCCATCAAATAACTCTTGCAGCAACTGTTGCACCTTGGGAATACGAGTAGATCCACCCACAAGTACCACTTCATCTATATCGGCTATCTGCATCTTAGCATCCATCAAGCACCGTGCCACGTTATCTATGCATTTCTTGAACAATTCCATGTTAAGCTCCTCAAACTTTGCTCGGGTGAACTTGCATTGGAAATCAATGCCCTTGTGCAAACATTCAACATCAACTACAGTCTCTACAGCAAATGAGAGCATCCTCTTCACTCTCTCGCAAGCAGTCCTCAGCCTCCTAAGAGCTTTAGGATTGCTGCTCATGTCCTTCTTGTGTTTCCTCTTGAACTCCCGGACCAAATAGTGCACCATGCGATTGTCAAAGTCCTCTCCACCCAGATGGGTGTCCCCAGCAATGGCTTTTACTTTCAAAGAAGTGCCTTCCATGATGAGAATTGAGACATCAAAAGTTCCACCACCCAAATCAAATATGAGAATATTCTTCCGATTTCCTTCAGCAGCTTCATCTAGACCATATGCGATTGCTGCTGCAGTGGGTTCAGGAATGACACGTAAAACATTGAGGCCTGCGATACGACCAGCATCCTTTGTGGCTCGGCGTTGTGAGTCACTGAAGTAGGCAGGAACAGTAATAACGGCATTCCTGACAGCAGTCTTGAGGTAGGCCTCTGCAATTGCTCTCATATTGGCAAGTATCATCGATGATATCTCCTCAGCAAAGAATTGTTTTTCCTCTCCTCCATGGTGGATAACAATCTTCGGTTTGCCACACACCCCGGCAATAACTTTGAATGGAAATAGAGCAATATCATCCTGCGTGCAGCCATCATGATATCTTCTGCCAATCAAACGCTTGACACCTATAGGAATTAGATTAATTAGATCCTTTATCTTATCTCATATATAAGTACAGAAGATAACATAGAGGAGGGGGGGAACTACTTACCGAAGATGGTATTGGTTGGATTGGAGTGGCACTGGTTCTTTGCAGCATCACCAACAAGACGATCAGTATCAGTGAAGGCAACACAAGAAGGAGTAGTCCGGTTGCCCTGGTCATTAACTATAATCTCAACATGTTCATGGTGCCAAACCCCAACACAAGAGTAGGTAGTGCCAAGATCAATACCAATTACCGGGCCTTTTGTCTTCCCTGCCATTGTAGCTCCACTGCAAGAAAGCATGTGAAGAGACAAAATTTATAGGGTGGCTGTATTTGAATATCTCGCAACATGTAAACATAAAAATTCCCTCGTATATAACTTCAAATTGTGCTCAAAGAAAGGAATGGTGTAATCCTGAACATTCTCTATAACTTCAAAATGTGGGAAAGCAAAGGACAATGCTCTTTCCATCCACATTGGAAAGAACCATGAATAGGGATATTCTTTTTTTCAAGGGTCAAAAGCAAAGATTTTCTATAAATAATTAAGATTGCATGAATCCAAATATACAGTAGTATTTCGACAGAACAAGTTTTTCGAAAGAGTTGGGCAGAATAAGTTCACAACAGATTAGCATCTTCCAGACTATCTTGCTGAACAACAATCCATCTCAACTGTTAAAAAATTAATATGCTGAAGAAGCAGTTTCTGGCTGAGTCTTTCCCTTCCTAATAGCTATGATTTATTTTAACAGTCAGCTTCGTCAGAAGAAAGTGCACCCAATCCTTATATTTTTTGTTGAGGCTTACTAGGAAGAGTGGTGCAAGAAATGGAAAAAAGTATATTAAAGACAAGAATTGTCCAAAGTTTTTGTAACTTTGTCATGCCTATGAAAAAGAAGTAGAAAATAGAATAGAGGAATAGAACCAAGTAACAATTAGCTGTCACCAGGTATCCTCAAACAGCTATTACAACCCTGTGTGAATGTGCCTTTTTTCTTCATAAATGTCAAGGAAACAAAATCTGATGCTTACCAAATTACCATGAAAGGCACCAATTGAATGTAGTAGAAAGCATGACTTGCTTGTACCATTTAGAACTGCGCAAATATGATGCTAACAGGGCCCAAAGAGACTTGCCAAAAGCACATTATCCTAGTCAGATCTATTCCAAATTAGGCCCCCAATATAGCGTAGTGGTGATTTACAATTTTATGCTTTACTAGAGTATAAGAATTAAATATTTGCTAATTGGGGTTAGGTATTTTATTCTAGGACTATGTGTAATGGATGGATCCATAAGGGAAATGCACCTTTGTAGATAGACGTGTAAAATAGCTCCCAGAAAGATGCCTTCACCAAGACATGCAGACATACATAAGATGGCTACAGGTTTAATGAAAAATCCTCTGTACTGTTGAGAATCCAAGAAGAAACCTAAAGGTTTCATGAATCCTAAAATGTACAGAACCTTGGTTGTTGAGCATCTTTTTTGCAGAGTTACTAGACTAGACATGTACTACAGACAGTTTGCTCAAGTTTATGGAGAAACCCTAATATACTACAACACAGTCTGCTAGATATGTTAGTAGTCAAAATTCTCTCCTAAAAGCTCATTGTTTAGAAATCGTAAGCACCAAAGACGTCCATATATTTAGATGTACATTGCCAGCTGTCTTTACAATAGGAACTCCACTAGGTGTGATTATCTCAAATTTCGTATGCACTATTTGTTTGCTAGAGGGTGAATTATCCAGAATATTTAAGACATGTTTTACTGCACATGTAAATAGTAAAGAAACAGAGTCAGATAAAAAAAAGTAGAAACTTATGCGCTGTAATTAATAGTTCAAGAAATTTGCGCACAGCTGATAAAATTTGTGAATAGCTTATAGGAAAATATACAGAAATCATTTATGATCTTAAATTTTTACATTATGCTGTACAATCTGTTTCAATGAACATCCTTGAACAGTAAAGAATTTTTAGAACATGAGGCCTAACAAACTAACAAAATATCGGCAACTTGGTTACTTGGTTCATTAAAAGATAGTCAAAGTCCCCTGATTGAGGATATGGTTTACGGTAGAGTTATGATTTGTGGTTCCTGTGTGGTAAAATGGATAAATTTCTTCTGTGAGATTTTACGTAGGATGCTGATCCTTTATTCAGAAACTTGTGGCATTGAACGATTACCATGAGTGAAGCACTTCGAGATGGATTATTAGAAGGTCTCATGCCAATGATGGATATTAAGATTTATACTACACCAATTTGGGGGCTGAACTACAATCACAAATCATCTAACAAAAATATCTTACTACTAGATTTTTCTTTTTGTACTGAATTAAGCTCGACAAGCATCTTTACTATCCAACTTCTGAAATTCATGATTGCATCCAGTTTTAATGTCTGCAAAAAAATTGTACTAACTCCCTCATTTAAAAAGTCATCAAGTATTTTTGCAAGTATTATGCAAAGTTTTTTATTTGATGTACATAATTTAGTGCCACAGATGCCCAACATGATCTTTATTCAATTTATCAAAGGTTTGCTAGATTTTTACTTGGTGCATTTTTCTCCAAAGCAAGTTATAATCAGAGGATAGTGACACTTTTAACTAATGTACACGAATCTAGTTACAATAGCATTTTGTTTCCATTCATTAGTCAACAAGTAAAATGAACATTAAAAGTTCTCATCTTATTTAACCTTACACCCCTATTAAGGTTTTTAGTTTCCATCGGTGGTTTCTGCTCATTTTCTGTTGGTTTATATTTTTTTACATAATTTCCCTTTCCAAGACCTATTCATATGAAGATAGCTCCTTCCAAATGATTGGTATATCTCAGTTTTGATTCCTTGGCAAGAGTAATTCCACCCAGAGAATCACTATGTGTTTGCTGTTTGTTAATAAGGTAATGTTCAAAGGTAAGCGTCAAGAAAAAGTTACTCAATGTTTAAAAGTGCCAAGTCCCTATATCGAAATGGGTAGCATTGAATTTGATTTCTTTCAATTCATGCCAACATAGATGTTAATAAATTGAATATCAATTTTACATCGATCTTAGTCAACTTTTAGTCATAAATGTCAACATATCTGATGCAAAATCCTACCAATGTAGATTTTTCTTGGCAAGGATAGAGGTGCAGATATTTATAGTCTAAACACATTCAGCTTCTATTTCCTTGGTAAGTAGGGTTAAGATTGTGGTGAAAATAAGATTCTTCTCAAAGAAGAAAAGATATGACGATACATGTATATGCATCTCGTTTCTTACTTGTGGCAAGACAATAAGCCTTTCAAAAAAAAAAAAAAGAGGAAGAAAAAGCGAAGAAAAGAAAAAAGTGTTTAATGTATGAAAATAACTAAAGCTGCATATCACAATGATGGATACACAAAAGCGTAAACCATTGCAAACACCGATGTCTAAATCCTCAAAATTTCCATCCATTGGCAAGGCCTTTAACGGCCCAACACTTTTTTGACAAGTTGTTGGGGGTGCTTCAATACTTGCTCGTGGTTTGACCAAATTTATCATTTCCTATTAATGAGGCTTGTCAATTCATGAGCAATTCAATAGAGGACCACTAGGAACGTGTCAAAATAATCCTAAGATATTTAAAGCATATGGCAAGCTATGAACATCTCTGCTCCACACCATCAACCAGACCGAATGCCTATTCAGATGCAAATTGGGAAGGATCTCTAGATGGTCAAAAATCCTCAAGTGGCTATCTTGTATATCTTGGCGATAACCTTATCTCCTGGTCAGCATGTAAACAACCAGTAGTTTCCAGATCATCCAATGAATCTGAATACAAGGCTCTTTTCAACACAACTGCTAGACCAATATGGCTTCATTCGCTACCATGCAAACTGCAGTATAATATGAAAGACTCTCCTGCACTATGGTGTGACGATATCAGAGCAACCTGCCTAACTGCCAACCTGGTATTTCACATAAGAACCAAGCATAATGAAGTTGACTGCCACCTTGTACATGATCAAGTAATAGGACTTCTCTCTCCTTTTCAAAAAAAAAAAAAAAATCTACGCATGCACGTGCAGTTGATCAAAACTTCGACAATCTGCAATCACGTAGTTCCTTGGATTGAGGGAGGTTATCAACCATAATTGAGATAGACTCAATCTCCATGACCAAGTCTCTCTCAATTCAAAACATTACACAAGCTCCTACTTCTTCCCCACTACAGTTGCAAAAGATTCTTCATTTAAAGCTCTATATAAACACTTAACTAAATCAAGATTACTATGGTGTGTTCTTGGTATCTAAACACATCTAAATGTTTTCATCGCATCCGGCCGTTGCGGTCGTCGTAGACGATCGAGTCGACGCCGATCGATTCGTAGTCGCGCAACAATCAGAGAACAAAGTGCCGAAAGAAGAAACGTTGTGATCGCGTATAATACCAGAGAACACAGCTAAGCCCCAACTTACCTTCGATCCCCAAGCAGAAAACGAAGTGCACAGCGGCTTCTTGATCGCCTCTACTACTACTCGCATCCTCCTGCAGATCGACCACGAGAAGCCATTCGTTAGAAGCATAATGAGATCGATTGTGGTAAGCGTGTTTAGTCATTGAGGTACTCTTTAGGGCATATAGCGATCGTCCGTACTAGAGGATGATTGTTGAAGGAATTGATGGATGAAGTGATCGCTTACCGTTGTTGGATCAACGTTCGCCGCTCGCTCGAGAGTTGGGTGCTCATCGAAGGAGCCGCTGCATTGGCAAAACCCTAAACGGAGAGCGAGAGGGAGGGATGGAAGGAGGAACGAGACAGCGGCGTTTGACGCATTGATCTGTACTAAATGGTGGTAAAAAAAAAAATCCAAATGCTGTTTCGCGAGCGAAAGCGAGGGCGTTTTTCGTTTCTCGTTATCCTTTTTTTTATTAGTTTAAATTCTAGCACTTTTGCATTTTCTGCCCTTACTAACATTAGAAATTACACATGCAGCTGATGTGTTGCCCCGTTGAATGGATTCCCACGTGCGAGGACGTGTTTTCGTAAGACCGGTTCGGATTTTGTTGTTCTTGTAGTCTTACCTTGCAGAAATCTCGCCCCAAAGCCTCCCACTTCACCCGCCATCGGAAATCCAAATTCAAAGCCATCTCGAAACCTCTGGTCGCCATTTTGCCGTTGGCCTGTGCTTATTCATCCTTTCTTGCTCACCTCAAACAAAGAACAATACCAAGGATCGACACATAAATTCAAAGAAAAGTGCACGGAAGATCCATGTATGGAGATCATAGAAAAATATAACGATCGAGGAACACTGGACCTCTATTTATACCATAAGTACTGTATTAGAACCCACACTTGGCCGTGGGAATAACATTAAAATGTTTTTAGGCTTAACACACTAATATTTATATTATGATGGTAAAACGTGAAATGATCCATTCTATACTTTCAATCCAATCTCATGGGATTTTTGGGTAATTTTTTAGATCCTATGGTGATTCCCATAAATTTTACAGATTCAAAAGTGTATATGGGGATTAGTGTGTAATTTTTTTAGATACCTTAGTGTTCTCACAATTTATACACGTTGAAAAGTACACTAAAATATAATTTTTCAAATTCAATGAGGGCTTTCGTAAATTTTATGTGTCCATTAAGGAAAATACTTCGTGTAAATAGAAGCGTACACATATGACTATCCCTTATTAAAAAGGGAAGTCATGTGCCCATTTAATATCTTGTGTGTCCGAATAGTATTATGTGGCCTGTAAGTGGGTGTATAAATCAATGTACAAACCGGTGTGCACCTATCATCATTCGTCGTTAATGTATCTTACGGTCCTAGGAAGTTTTTCGAAACTGGAGGTGGCTCCTCAAAAATTTCACACATTTTTAATGCACCTGAGAACCTAGGAGGAATTTTTTAAGACCTCGAGGTTGTTTTTGCAATTTTTGCTCATAAAAAGTGTAGTCGAGGACTTCTGCATTGTTATTTTCTTTCTTAAGGGGTTTGCTACAAATTTTCATGTCCAAAACTTAAGTTCTTGGTGCCCATACTAAAAGTGAAAAAAACTCAAGATAAAACCTACAAAATTTCCTCACCTAAACCCTAACCATACTATGATAAAGGAAGAGCTCGACCATTAGTTGTCGCCACACGGAGCCTGCACATCTTGTGCAAGGAAAGGCATGTCTGCGTGTAAGAACAATAGCAAGCATGCGAGAAACACTGTGCACAAACACATCGTGCGCAGGCGGCAAGTGCATGTGAGTTGATAGTTTAGTTCACATGAATCGACTGGTCCAAGCAACCTCAATGCATGTTTTGGGTATGTTCAAGATCCAAACGATCTCTGATTTTCTCAAATAAGGTATCATTGGAAATTTTATTTAATTTTCCACATTTTGGTATCATTTTTGACACATTTTGTAGATGTTTAGTGTACTAAAAAATTAATCTAAGCCCCTAATGACATTTTTGACCCCTTTGATGACCTAGCTTTAGCACTCGAGGGCAACACGACTCACGAGGGAGAGCATGTAGCACTTGTGGGAGCTTGGACAGGCATTTCGCCATCCCCCCCCCCGCAAGCTTGCAACTAAATAGTTTACCCTGCTAATGCCTATGCTATGTGTCTCTCGATCAGATTTGATCTTGTCAAGTACCTGTCCTACCTAGTTGTAATGCTACATGGATGGCCCAATATCTCCGTTCTAACTCATTTTGATGGTTGTTAAGTTATGATAAAAGACATGTTCTTTGATTCAGATTGATATTGTTTGCTATTAATTACCTGAGTAGGACAAGATAACTACTAAACCAAATAAATGACAATTCTTTCATAAATACATGGATTGCTAATGCATGAGCTTGTTAGCAACAACATTAGGGACATACCTGAATCCTAAGGGAAACTAGACAACAAACTTTAGGTATACAAAACCTAGATGAGAATATTAATGATGTGGAATTTGAATGCTAGGTTGGTAAGAATGATCGACTCGTGTTGAGTTGTTGACTTGTGGGGGTGAGCTGGCCAAGAGAGCATCTTATGATTGCCCTGCGACCCAGAAACACTGCAACAAGAGTGTCTCGATATTAGACATGTGAGTTAACAAAAGGTTGGTTGCATGTAGCGGAATATGATGAATAACAAAAAAGGGTAAATAATTCAATAAATATGAACTCCTAAAATGGTTAAGGGTGAATAATACCACCATCTTTCTTGTTTCGTTGTTTTAACACTTGTGTTTTCCACACATAGTTTCTTTATAGCTACTCTACTCAGCTCTATTGATGTCTATCTTGGTTTGTGTGCTCAGGTTAGGTGAGTGAGCAACCAATTCCAGTAGCTGCCGAGGGTGACAATGCAAGACCCAACCATGCACTGCTATAATGGTAGATCCCTATTAGTAGTGCTAGATTAGTTTGTTTCCTACTGCAGTTTGTCTCTTGTTATCAAATTGGGCTATTTTTCCCTTCCTTTCTGCACTTTGGACTAGTGATGTGATGGTTATAATGTTAATCATATGTTTTTTGTTAGCAAATTTATATCTTATTTTCTTTCAATTACATATATTCCTTTATTACAATTGTATGGGTCGAAATGTTTATGCATTTTATGTTTATTACTTATTAAATGATTAGATATTAGGTAATGAGATGTGATTTAGCTTTATTTTCATCCAAGTTCAAGTCAAGTTGTAATAAAATGTGAATAATATTTTTTTATAATTTAATAGTGCATTACATGGAACATATTAAAAAAGCATGTAAGAAGCTTATTAACCCGTGACCGTGAAATTCACGGTAGTGATAGGAGTATTATTGTGTACAAAAATATAATATTTACAATATTTCAAACTTTGAAAATAAAAATAAAACCATCTACACCAACAAAACGTTGGTTCAAAGTGATTTTTTATTTTCTTTTCCTTCGTATAATCCAACGTAAGAAAAAGAATGGAATTCTATTATAAAATTTGACGTGATTACAGGCATACGTTGGTTTTCAAAGAATGACCCGTTTTTCATGAAGAATATAGGGGGACAATTAGAGGGTTCCAATCGTTCCCTTCAAGCAGAAAATCGAAGCATGGGTGGGGGGTGCTGCTACACGTGTGACTTACAAGGAAGGTGTAATCGGACCACGAGGTGAGAACGACGGACGTTGCAACGTGCGTCGGGTCGTTGGTAGAAATAGTATTATGGGTGTTCCGTGAGTCGGGTATCCATCTCCTGATTCGACCTAATCTGATCATGACCCGACCGACTCATTTAATCCAATTGTATTAAATAAAGTCATGGGTACCTGATTAATTAATTTAACTAAAATATAAAAATATAAAGATATGAAAAATAATTTAAAGAAAATTATAAATAAATAAAACTATATATGATAATATTCATTAAATTGATAAAATACTTTTATAAATATATAATAACATTTAAAATATATAAAAAATAACCTTATATAAAATATAAATTAATAAGAAAAATGTTATTAAATAAAGGTAAATTTGAAAATAAAAAATAAAAAAGTAAATATAAATCTTGACAACTATTATTAATAGTAGTAATCATTTTTTTATATCAGAAAAGAAAATGAAAACTTTAAATATGTAATCATATCTTCGAGATGGCATCAAGGAAAATGTACATTACTACCGAGTTATTTTATTTCGATGAATTAGAACAAAGACTCGAAACCTGAAGAAAAGATTTTGGGAATTTCTCTACTAAATTTTTTCATTGCTTTTTGGAAAAATGAAATCACTCTACTTCGGAATATTTTTATGAATGGATTTTCTATCCTTTTCTTTTTACATCCTAAAACCCCTTATAGGTAAATTGAGATAAATGATTATCATGTAACACTAATCATGGAATAATACTAGACTAGGCTTAAACTTGAATTCCCTCTATCTAGTCAGTAGTTACCATCAACTAATTAAATTGTATCCTAACGACTCAATTTTCTACCCTTTAGAGGTTCATCATGATACTTTCAAGATCGAATTTCATTAATGGCTGAGCAATTTACTTAAAATCAAAACATGGATAAGAACTTACTGTTCTCAGTAAACATTTACTTTAGATGAGATTTGAGCGTTGTTACAATCCAATCGTAGATCCCTACAGGACCTGAGATTGGTCTGCCTCGACTAATCCCAAGACTCAATCATCCAACGAAAAATAACCAAAAGCAGAAAATGTTCCATAATCACACATGCATTACAACTAAGTAGAAAAATAATACAGAAACAGTAAAGGAAATAGAATGGAAGGTCTTACAATATTACAGGCCATCACAATTACAATAGCGAAAAATAATACGGAAATATAACTGGAACAGAAACGTAACAGAAACAGTATACATCTATCAATACTCACTACAACAAAGGAAGCTCTGAAACGAAAAAAAAAAGATCACAGCTAAGGCTGGGCTCGACTAGGCCTAACTCCCTCTACAGCCGGTGGTGCTGGCTGATCAATCCACTTTAGTGGAGTGCTAATTATTTTAAGTACATGTAAAACATGCCTCATTAGATTGCAATTAGAGTTAAGTGTTAGTTTATATTAATTAGAGAATACTTTGGTAAAATTTTATATATATATATATTTATGTAGGGTATTGAGTGTAATTTTCACCATCTCCTCCGCCAGCAGAACCGTGCCTCTCAACAACAGCACCTCATCACGCGGGCGTTGTTGGAGGAGATCTCGCAAGGCCTAAACGAAATGAGGGAAAGTCGAGGAAGATTTGTTAAAGCAAACACCCGTACGTCGGGTTCAAAAGAGGAAGAGCTACGGATGCCAGAGGGGATCTCTTCCATCCTGGATCACTGTGGAAAAGCAAACTCGGTGGCTGGAGAGAGCACGATGTTTTAGAGCCAACTTCGACACCTACACCCATCAACTTCCTCACGCGGAGCTTGCAGCAGCAAGCCTCGCGCGCGCATGCACGCCCACACCTTCGCGCGACAGCACTTCCTCCAGCAGCCCGCCAAACCCTTGTGTGTGCATCTCCTCTCCGCGCACTACTAGGCGTCCGCGCGGCCAGCGCCTCCACTGCCATTCCATCTTGCGCGTGCACACCCATCCTTGTGCGCACACTGCACGCACGCCACCTAAGAAGCCGTACCACCCCTATGCCATCCACGCTCGGCTTCCTCTTCATCTCCTTCCTCTTCTTCTTCAACCCACCTGCAACCTCTCGAAAGAACCCAAAGCCTTCATCGCCCCCCTCCACGCAGCCACTCCTTTGAGCCTCCGCCAAGCTCGACGTTGAGCACCGCTAAGCACCAAAGCCCACTCGCAGCCACGCGTGGCCCGCGCACACAACCACAGCAGCTCGCGTGGGCTTCACCGTCACCGGCGTTCTCCGCCGTCCGGCCACATTTGGCCACCTCCAATCATGCCTCCACCGTGATCACGTAGCCCTCGTTAAGACGTGCCTTCCTATAGAGCATCTCCTCCGACGAAGCCTCCTCGCGCACGCACGAAGGAGAGAAACAAAATCCCCTATTTTTCTCTGTATTAATAATTACAGGAAATGCCATTGCGAAAAACACTATTCATTTATTTACAAAATTAATATATTAAGGTGAATTTGCATGCATACCTTTCTATTCTTGATAAATTGCTTCTGATTGAATATCTCATGATTTAGATAAGATCATGTAACATCGATTACCATGAACAAGGAATCTTTTGCTAGAAATTAGCACTTACGTTGATTATCATTGCCAAGATTATTACTTAACAGAATATTAGGTTGTGGTGATTTTACATTTAAACACCTATTTTTTTATCAATTACTTAGAATGATGATTTATGTTGAAAAGGAATTATATGAATTAGTATGCACAACCACTGAGTTTCCCAAGTAAACGAGGAACCAATCACTTATTCAATAGGCTTGTTCCTCCCTGTGGATACGACCTAACTATTTTCGTAGTTATCTTTTGAACATTAAATATTTTGAAAAACCATTTTCTACCACGTGACATACTACAACGACGCAAAGTTTTATGCCACAAATTTTATCGAAAACAAAGATCGCTCTTTCACTAGCTGCTCAACTCCTTGACCTAAAAAGGTTATAAAATCTGTAGTCAGCTAACGCTGAGTAGAGTAGAAGTTAAGTCATTTATATGCAATTAACATAAGATAAGAAACTAATTTATTTATTTCCATTTAGCTCAACTAAGTATTCTGATTTGTTCATTCTATTAGAAAACTAGTCATTTCTTGATCTTGACCGTTCTCAAGGGGACGATCTTGATTGCAGTCTTTCCCGTGATGTAGGATGTATACGTGGTGCTCTCCTGACCGGGAGAGTCCCCATCGTGGTAGTCCTACACCCAGTCAACCATCCCGAGGTCACGGTTACGATGTAGCGGTGACTATGGCACACGCGATAAGCGCTCGTGTAGCTACCCCGCGCTGGCACACGGTCAGTCATTTCTATTAGCAGCTATGCCTAAAAGTACAATACGAAACAGCACAGGGCCTTGCCCTCTCAGAACAAGGGTCTCATCCCTCAGAACAGAACAGGGGTCTCGCCTTTCAACAATTTGCGTACCCTCATCTGACTATCCTGGTTTGCCCAGTGGGCTTAACAAGAGTTGGTGTAAGGTGGCTAGTCCTAACCTCGAGCCCCGTGGGGCAGCTAGCTCCATCCCTACACTAAGTAACTCACCTCAGTACCACATACACGAGGGCCAAACAGAAGTCGATGTAGAGTGACTAGTCCTAACCCTGGGGCTCAACCCAAAGGGGCAGCTAGCTCCCCTCTACACTAAAGGGATAGTTGCTCTCCTTGGTACCGTGCACGGAAGGGCTAACTCACTTTCCGTCTACTTACAAGATTCCTTCTGTATATAGGAGTTCTTCTTCTAATTCCCCGTAGGGTTCGTGCTTGTATTCCTTTTATTCCATTTTTCATCATTCAGATTTCACTGTTCACATTCCGGGTTTCATTTTCATAATGGGCAGCTTGTGTTTTTCTAACTAAGAGCGCATCACATCAATAAATTAATACACCTACTAGCAATTAGGGTTTAACATGCATCTCAAGTAAACAGTTTAGCTCAAGCAATATTCATTCGTTTATGTCTTAGGGTTCTTTTCACATCCTAGGATTCAATCAAGTTATTCTAAACAAGCACTTTACTTATTTAAATCTCAATATTAAAGTAAACTACTCTACCGGGAAACATAGGAGGAATGGGGGCTAGAATTGCAGGTCCTGTTGTCTTTGCAGGCCTCGAACACACTATAGGCTGGTGACCTGTACCAGTGACTAAGTCACATCAAACGACTTCAAAACAATATATACTTGACACTAACACGTAGAGAAACTCGAGCGGAAAACAACGGTACTTTGTTTGCGGAAATACGATTCCGTTTGGGCCTTAAACGAGTCAAAAATGTGTATACTGTCTAAAATCAGACGTCTAGGACTAGACTCAAATGTCTTAAATGAGCTCAGAACCTCACCTTGCATCCCTACGGCTTCCTCAGACGTCCAAACCCCTCTGCAACCGTCTGAGGGTGATCCCAGTCGTCGGATACTCCCTCCGGTCCTCTAGGGGTGCCGTCAGACTTCTGGTACCATCTCCAGACGTCCTAAAGTACCTCGAAGGGCGTGCTTGCGCACCTTTCCAAGGCCTGTACCTGCATACACACTTGTGGGTTAAAACCTTTGACAGCGTGACATTATGTACGTAACGTACGTGCATGCATGCGCGTTCAAGACACTTACCTCGGCACTTCGTGAGTTTTTAGACGTCTAGCTTCAGCTCTGGACATCTATTGTTGCTCCAGACGTCTGGCAGATACTCCAGACGTCTGATACTGGAAAAATCCAGTATCTAGAAACTCCTTGCGCGGCTTGTCTTCCTCACGCCTCCGCCCGCAGCACGGCAGCAGCTGCAGAGGGTCGAGAGGCTCTCTCCACGAGCCCCTCCTCGTGTGCATGCTCACCTCCTCCCGCACGAGCTCCTCAGAGCTCTCACGACTCCTCCCCTGGTAACTCTGAGTGCTCGCCGCTGCACCTGCGGTAAGGCGCTCCCCGCGCGCGAGCTCTCCTTCTCGAGCTCGTCCGCCGCCCACCCAAGCTCCCCGAGCTTCCTCCTCTCTCCTACGCCCTCGCTTTCCCACGCACACACTCTCTCCCTCTCTCCTCCCCTCAAGCGAGCCCCTCTCCTCTGCGCGCGGCTGCAAATGGAGAAGAGGAGGCCATTGGTGGCTCGCTGGCAGATCAGGGAAGGAGGTGGAGGTGGTGGAAGTGGTGGTGGAGTAGAGATGGAGTTGGGTGGAGGGGTTTAAGTAGAGATGGGTTAAGGTTTGGAGGGGAGGGGGAGTGTGCATGTGTGTGTGCGTGAGTGTGTGTGTGGGTGAGGAGAGAGAGGGAAAAATAGCGTGACACCCCCTCGCATTCCCCTACTTTCCCGCAAAGCCCACACACTCAACTCAAAGAGTTGAAATTTTTACGTTTACATCCTTAACGTTCTAGAAAACTCCCAACGGTCCTTGAAAGGGTCATTTTAAGCATTACAAGGGGTAAACCCGATTAAAAAATTAGCCAACATTGAGTTTCTATATTCGAAGTTGGTCAAGAGATCAACTACCTATGATTAAGCATCCAATCCACGGGGACTAAACATTGTTTTTCCAATTGAAGTTGATCAAGGCGTTGATTGTCCAGTTGAAACAATGACTCAACACGTTGCTATCATCATTTACAGAGCAATCTCTTACCGTCTTGTGGCTATATGTTTGAAGAGGATATCTTTCAAACTTACATATCTTGCCTTATCTTTCTTCAACTTACTTGTAAATTTTTCAGGATATTACTGTCGTGTCTTATTCTTGAAGTTCTTTGAGATTAAAATTTATCCTTACCATTTTTTATGGCAATTGCATGTTTGTCCTATTATCTAGGGCTTATCGACAAAGATTATATGCAGTGTTTTAAAAATTGAATTCGTCGGGAGTTGATTTGATTTTTTTTGTGATTCAACCGACATTTGTACCGATTCAACGAGTGATGACATCAACATGATGTCAACATGTGAAAAAATTAGAAAAAGTAGAATCGTAAGATCCATGAATTAATTTATATTAGTTCAACCAAATTTAACAAAGTTGAACCGACATTCAATAAAACATCCATGAAGATATGTAGTAGGAACAATTATTTTTCAACTCTAATTATACTAAAATTAATATATTTTTAGCAAATACTACAAAAAAATAAGATATACCACCAAAGTTAAGAGTTTAATCTTAAAGAATACGTAGATTATTGAATATTTATTTCAAAATTCTAAGGTCACATATATATATTTTTTTCCTTAACTCTTAAATTATTAAAAAAATGATTAAATCGGATAATCTATTTAACTAAATGGATCAATTTGACCTAATTTTAATTAATTTATATCAAATTTAACTTTTATCATCTAAATTAGTTGATCCAACGATTCAATTGTTTAAACACTGTTATATTTATATACGAAAAGAGGTTGTTCTACTCGACTCTTAAATGCGGCTTCCTTATAATAACACCAACTTTTTCCGTAGGTTGGACACTGTCCATAATGAGCAACAACACGTTCCTGTTGTTGGTAGTGCTTCGATACATAGCCCAGAGAATATAAAAATTTGACACTGAAGAATTCTTTACGAGGCCTTTGTCCGACGCTAGTACGAATACTGTTCCCAACTATTGGCAGAAGAAATCTCTACCCGGAAAAGCCAGTGACATGACAGAGCCTTTTTCTTTAGAAAGTGTAGTGTCCCCTCCAAAACAATACATCCTATGGCCCGAGTGGTCACCTTGCCGACTCTAGTTGACGTCCATTTGTCCTTGCCGTGTAAAATCAATAAGGCCGTATTAAGGGAAATAAATCCAAACCTTACCACGATTTCACACGATTGTTTAGGTCCACTTACCCAAGGGAGCTTATATAACCTACGTTAAATTCGTAGGCGTTTCGACTTTGTAAATACATTAATGGAAATACCTACTATAATGCTATTGTTAGAGGGTTCACCTTCGAATTGAAGGACTGCCTTTCATAGATATAAATGTGCTCTTATGCGAGTGCAATAAAGCATGGTTGATGTGATCAACTTTGTAAAAGATCAACTTGGAAGCAAGGGATTTAGATAGATGCTCTCAATCCATCTAGAAATGCAACCCCCAGCTTAGAATATCTAAACATAAAAATCCACTTAAAAAGTGTTCGAATTTTATGCATCAACATACTAGCAAGTTAAACGATCTTGTCTTTTTCCAAAAAATAGAAAAAAGAAGATAAAGAAAGAAAGAAAAAACAATGTTCGATGATCCGAAAAGTTTCTAATGCAATATGGATAGATAATGCTCAACGTTCGAGGAAGAAGATGCACTATTTGGCCTAACAATAGGTAGCTGCTAGCAGGTTACCTAACGTTAGGTCATAATGGCCTAACGTTAGATGGCCTTTGTAAGCATTAAGTTGGGTGGAAACATGGGTTGCTGACCCTATAAATTCTATGTGGTAACCTAAACTAACCCTAAATCTAGTTAGGGATCTAATGGATACTTTTATAGAGAATGAAATGGACAAATTACATAAACACTTTAGAGAGATGTAAAGTGCCCTATTTGATGAAACGACCCGTTGTCTTCTTAGTCGGATAAGACGTCTGGAGTTTCAGTCAAACGTCTGTCCAGACATCCGGACACGTACCCGAACGTCTGAAAGTGAGATTTTCGTACTACGCTTTACGCGTGGGGCGACGTGTAGAGGCCTTTCTCTCTCCCTGCACCCTCACCCCTTAAACCCTAACACCCTTCTATTTAAACCCACCCCCCTTCCCTCTTCTCGCCACCCTCACACTACTCTCCAGCCACCACCACCACCACCTCCTGCATCTTCCTCTTGCGACCATGGCGAGGGAGGACGAGAGTGTCAAGAGAAGGGGGGGCGAGTGAGGACGAAAGAGAGAGAGAGGAAGGAAGAGAGCGTGGAAGGTCGGATGTTATGATCATGGGCGTCAAAAGCAGTTTAAGACGTCTGGGAAGTTCCCAGACGTCTGGAACCCTTCCCAAACGTCTGATAATAAATTTTTTCGGCGTACAGGTTCGCGTCTGCGCGCCTGCACGCGCAGACTGAACCCGCAGCCTTCATTTTCTCTCCCTGCAGGCACCGCTTTCCTTCTCTCTCTTCCCGCGGCTGCCCTATAAGAACGCTCCCCCTCTCCCTCACCCCCACTCCACCATCTTCCCTTCTCCTTCTCCCTGCGAGCGAGCGAGTGAGCGAGGGCGCAGCAGCGGCTGCAGCGGGCGTGTGGGAGGGAGTGTTGCGAGAGGAAGAAGAAGCTCGACAGCGGAGGTGCGAGCTTGCCGGGGAAGCTAGAGCCGACTGGCGGGGGAGCGGCAGGCGTGGGGTGTCGCGGAGGGGCTGCTGCACCTCGGACAGCAGGCGGATGGGGCGCGGCGCGGCCGTGCGTCGCGGGCGGAGAGCGAATCGGGCTCTGGTTTTGGAAAATTTTCTAGAATCAGACGTCTGGACTTACGTCCAGACGACGTCAAAGACGTCTGGAGGACTGTCTAGACGTCTGACAGGTAAGATATTTCATATCTTCTCCTTTTTGCGCGTGTACGGCCATGCAGCCATCCGCCGCAACTTCTTCTGCGTTTTGTCGTGCTGAGAGCCGGTGTTTGTGTGCGCAGGTCCTGCTCGGGAGGGTGCGAGGGTCGCCATCCCACGTGAATCAGACATCTGGCCGCAGTGCCAGACGACGGAGAGAACCTCTAGATGTCCGGAGTGACAATCGGACATCTAGAAATCAAGGTCAAATGTTCCAGCGGGCTTCTAGACATCTGAAGGACTGCGCATAATTGAGGTACGACATGATCAACCTTTTAAGACGTCTGGAACCTCTGATTTTGGACAGTTTCGTCATTTTTGACCCGTTGAGGGCCCGTTCGGAGTCCATTTTCCGCGTTTCGAGTTGCGTTCTTTCTAGAATAAATTCCTCTACCCATTTACTGTAATTGTACACCGTTCTGAGAAACTCCTTGTGATTGATTCTTGTGTTAGGACCCCGTTCCATTGCAGTCTTAGGGGTTGCAGAGGTGCGCGGGATTGCTGACCACGCCCCCAGTACTCCCGGTTTCGCTGGTAGAGTAGCTTTTACTTTATTTAACAAACTTGGTTACAATTGTGGGACAATTAATAGAGTCTAGGGCATTGCATGAACCCTAAGACTGAGAAACTAGATTGAATGATAGATCCTAGGGTATTGCATGAATCCTAGGACTGGAAAACTAGTGAAATATATAAATATTACAGTCTTGGAAAAGTGGAAAGGAAATAATAGCTGCCTGTAAATTGATTTAATAGCTGCCTGTTATGAATGAATAAATATGATTGAGAATATGGGTTGTATGAACGTAAAACTGGAACGGTGAAACCTAAAATGGCCAAACAAAAAGAACACGAATCTTACGGGGAATTAGGAGTAGAACTCTTGGAAAAGAGAATAGAAGGGAATTGAGAAAGTGAAACGTGAAAGTGTGTTGTCTCTCGGGTACGTGGTACCAAAGAGAGCACACATTACCTCTTAGTGTAGAGGGGAGCTTGCCGCCCTTAGGTTGAGACCGGGGTGGGTTTGGCCACTGTACATCGACTTGCTAGCCCTCACGTACGCAGTACCGAGGAGAGCTACTAGTGTAGGGAGAGCACTAGCTACCCCATGGGCCCCGGGGTTCTGCTAGCCTCCTACACCGACTTGTTAGGCCCACTGGGCAAACCAGGGTAGTCAGGCGAGGGTGCGCGGACTGTGGAGGGGTTGGACCCCTGTTACTGAGAGGGCTCTACCCTATACTGGTTCTGTGCTGTGTTTTGAGCACACCCGTTAACGGAAACGACTGACCACGTGCCAGTGCGAGGTAGCTACCCGTGCGCTTATCGCGCATGCCGTAGTCACCGTTACGTCCGTCAGCGACCTTGGGGTGGTTGACTGAGGGTAGGACCACCACGAGGGACTCTCCTGGCCTTGGGGTGGTCGACTGAGGGTAGGACCACCACGAGGGACTCTCCTGGCCAGGAGAGCACCACGTGTTACTTCTACTTTTCGGAAAAGACTGCAATCAAGATCGTTCCCACGAGGAACATTCGAGATCAAGTGAAGGATCTGAGAAATAAATTAATCGTGAAATAATAGAAAGACGTAAATAAAGTAAAAATATAACAGCTACTGTACACTCTACTGCTTCCTTAGCTTTTAGTTGCCACTCTACTCAGCGTTTCGCTGACGTGTTACCCTCGTTACTTTTCAGGACCAGGTGTTGAGCAGTCAGGGTCAGTGGCTGCAGAGGATGTTGGGCCTAGTAGGGTCCAGTAGAGTTACCTGTAGTACTTTCTGTACTTTTCTTCCACTGTAGTGAGTAGTTTTCTTGTTTACCCCCTGTACTTCTTTATTGTAAGCTTCATGTTATGTACATATTTGCTACTCTACTGTTGTGGTGGTGTATACTGTAGTATTTCCTTTTCTTACTGCTGTATTTTGTTACTGCTAGTTATATTCATGCTGAATGTGGTTCATTTTACTGCTCTTTTGGTTACTTTCTCGTTGGACGACTAGGTCTTGAGATTAGTCGAGTCGGTCCGATTCTCGTGTCTTGTAGGGATTCAGGAATCGGGTTGTTACATCGGACGACCTTCGGGAGCTCGGCGGAGCTCACACGGCCGGCGACGGGAGTGTGCGTGAGGAGGAAGGGCTCGGGGAGGTGGCCTCCCGGCCCTCTGCAGCTGTTGTGGTGCGCTGCAGGCGATGGTGCGAGGAGAGGAGCATCGCGAAGTAGGTTCTGATACTGGAAGTTTTCCAGTATCAGACGTCTGAGCTATTGTCCAGATGGCTGGCGAGGCACCAGGACGTCCGGAGCTAAATTCGAACATATGGAAGCATGAGATATTGCGAGGTACGTATCTTCCTGCGCTACCTTCCGCCATGCAGGGTGTAGCGCAGGAAATGTTGGCTTGAAATTGTGTCTGCAGGTGTTCGTACGCAGGTGAAGGCTTTGAGAAGGTGCGCAGTGCGCTTTCCTAAGTACTTTTGGACGTTTGATCACATCACCAAACATCCGGAGGTACTTCCAGACGATCGGAAACCTTGTCCGACATCTGGAGCTGCCCCCAGACGATCGCAAAGGGAGTTTGGACGTCTGAAGCAGCCACAGGAAGTGTAAGGTGAGTTCTGACATCTTTTAAGACGTCTAGGACTACTTAAACGGGCTGCATTTTTGGCTCGTTTAAGGCCCAAACAGAATCGGATTTCGGCAAATGAAGTACCGTTATTTTTCACTCGAGTTCCTCTACGTGTTCGTTTGAGTATCTACTGTTTTGACCTCGTCTAATGTAAATTAGTCGCTGGTACAAGTTACTAGTTGGTAGCGTGCTCGAGGCCCGCGGAGATGACGGGATCTGCAACACAGACCCCCATTCTTCCGTGATACCCGGTAGAGTGGTTTAATTCAGTTGTTAATATTTAAATAAGAATGTACTTGGTTGGCATATTCGGATTGAACTCTAGGATGTGGAATGAACCCTAGGATAGAAAAGAATGAACCTATTTGAGCTGTCCTGTTTACTTGTATGCATGGTTAAAATAAATTGCTAGTAAATGCCTTTAATATAATTGTAAGATGCATGTTAAAATACGAGCTGCCTGTATGTAAATGAGAAATTGAACTGTGAAACCACAAGTTGCATGTTTATGATTGAGAACTGAATCATGAAAACATGAGTTGCCTGTATATGGATGAGGAACGAGTTATGAAACATGAGATCTAGATATGGATAAATGAGATGAATATGAGCATGAACCCTACGGGGAACTAGGAGTAGAACTCTTGTGTATGAAAGGAATCTGGTATGTAGATAAGAAGTGTGCTGGCCCTTGTGTACGCAATACCAAGGAGAGCGGTTGTCCCTTTCTAGTATAGAGCGGAGCTAGCCTCCCTTGGGTTGAGACTCAGGGTTAGGATTGACCACTCTACACCAACTCTTGTTGGCCCTCGCGTACGTGGTACTGAGGCGTGCTACTAGTGTAGGGTGGGAGCTAGCCATCCCACGGGGCCCGACGTTCAGCTAGCCACCCTACACCAACTTTGTTAGGCCCTTTGGGCAAACCGGGGTAGTTAGATGAGGGTATGCGGACTGTGGAGAGGCGAGACCCCTATTTGGTTCTGAGGGGCGAGACCCCTGTTTTGAGGGCAAGGCCCTATACTGTTCCGTGCTATACTTTGGGCATACCCGTTAGCAGAAACGACTAACCGCGTGTCAGTGCGGGGTAGCTACCCATGCGCTTATCACGCATGCCGTAGTCACCGCTACATCTCGACAGTGACCTCAAGGTGGTTGACTGAGAGTAGGACTACCACGAGGGACTCTCCCAACCAGGAGAGCACCACATGTACCTTCTACTCTACGGAAAAGACTACAATCAAGATCGTTCCCACGAGGAACATGCAAAATCAAGAAATACCTGGATACTTTGAGAAATAGATGAATCAGAAACACATAAATGAGATAAATAGAAATGAGAATAAAACCTGCTGGTTGTTTTTACTTTACTTATATATAGATAATATAAACACTACTCTACTCAGCGTTTGCTGAGTCTGTCTTTTCGTAACTCTGTTCAGGACCAGGAGTTGAGTGGCTCGAGTTTCCAGCTGCAGAGGGTGCTGGGCCCAGCCGTAGTTGTTCTTTCAGCTCTTTCATTTTTCTACTGTTGTAGTGAGTAATGGACATATATTTTGTTGTTCCTGTTACTTTTTGTTTCCTTTCCATTTCCTGTTGTTGTGTGGTGGCATGTACTATATTCTAAGACAGTTGTTCTACTTTCTTTTTTGCTTCGTTCTTTTCATCTACTTAGTTATATTGCATGTGTGAATGTGGTTTATTTTCCTGCTTTTGGTTATTTCTTGTTGGACGACTAGGTCTTGGGATTAGTTGAGGCGAGCCAGTCTAGGGTCCTGTAGGGATTCGGGAACCGGGTCGTAATAAGATGGTATCAGAGCAAGGTCGTTCCGAGAAATGAACCAATTAGCTTGAGAATAACCACTACGTGCATATAACTAGGATAGCCACCACAATGTATCGCTTTGATATTCGTTTCCGAGTCTTTTTCTCGATGTAATCCAGTATCGTTGACACTCTTGTTCTATCTCTTACGTCTCCTTGCAGGAGATGCCTCGTCGGAGAGTTCCTGAGGTAGGTCATGGTCGTGGACGAGGTCGGAGGGGCAGACGTGCCGGACCTGAGGCACCAGTTGACCCACCTCTCCTCTCGGGCATTCAGGCCCAGGATCTCGCCCAGCTGATGAGAGACATCGTGCGAGAGGAGCTCCACCAGCCTCCACGGGCACCTCTCCCTAAGGACGTGGAGGGGGAGTCCTCGGTGGGATAGAGAGACCGTCACAGCGCCGAACGAGCAGGAGGGGGAGCGGGTGATCCTCCACCACTCTGACCACACTGTGACACTTCCGAGCACGAGCCCTTCTTGCTTGGAGGCGTGCCCGTTCCCCCATTGCAACTACACCACAAGCTTTTTGGACAGTTCCGGAAGCTACAGTCCCCCTCCTTCAAGGGGGATGAAGACCCGTCTGAGGTAGAGGACTTGCTGGAGTAGATAGAGAAGGTGTTCGACACCCTTCACCCTCTCGCAGACTGCTGCGTGGCCTTTGCCATGTACCAGCTAGAGAGCGTAGCACACAAGTGGTGGAGGGCAGTCAGAGGCCAGGAGGGGAGAGAGCCGACGTGGGACCAGTTCGTGGCTCTCTTCTGCGAGTAGTACTTTCCGCAGACTTGGCAGAACCAGAGGAGGTAGGAGTTCCACACTCTCCACAAGGGGACAGTGACGGTTAGCACGTACCGCACGCGTTTTCTGAAGCTGTCACGTTTCGCATAAACACCTGTGTCTACTGAGGAGGAGCACCTGTGGAGGTTTACTGAGGGGCTCAGACTTGCTATTTGGGGCTATGTCAAACCCATGAAGTTGCCCACTTTCTCTCGTGTGGTCGAGGCAGCCATGACGTATGAGGAGACCAACCCGGCCGTGCGAGACACTGACAGCGGATGGAAGAGGCCCTACCAACCAAAGTACTCTCAGGGTCGTCCGGAGAGGAGGCACAAGCGCTCGCAGGAGAGCCATCTCGTTCTGCGGGGCCATCAGTGGCCTTTAGGAGCCCTAGATAGGGGCCAGTTGCCAACACCGGTCCCCTACCCAGTCGCCAGCAAGGACCTACGGAGAGAGGAGGACATGTACCCCTTTGCTACCAGTGTGGCCAGCTAGGCCACATCAGGAGGGACTACCCATCTAAGGCCGGAGCACAGCAGATGCTGTCCGCATCGAGCGTTGGAGGCTGAGCTGGCTGTCGCGGTCACCAGGCGCGTGAGGGAGAACATCAGCCACGAGGATACTGGCCAGCTACTGCTCGCCCGACCTAAAGTGTAGCTGCTTCGTCTGCACCGAGAGGTGAGGGGCGTATCAACGCCCTGACACACAGAGATGCCAGGGCTTCGGGTTTTGTGGTGGCAGGTATGGTTACTGTTTCTGGCAGATTAGTGTACGTACTTTTTGATTCTGGTGCCACACACTCCGTCGCTATGAGTTTTGCCATCAATTTAAGGCAGGGTAGTGTACTGCTAGAGGATCCGTTTGTGATCAGAGGCTCAGGTGGCCAGTTGCTTGTAGCCAAAGAGGTCTACACGGACTGCAAGGTCAGTATCGGGGGACACAGCCTCCCTGCTGACCTGATTGTGATCCAGATGGAGGACTTTGGCGTGATCCTAGGGATGGACTGGCTGTCCGCCTATCACACCCTGGTGGACTATTTCGGGAGGAAGATCGTCTTCTCCATGCCGGAGTTGCCTCCCTTTGAGTTTCACGGACAGCCGGTGGACGGAGGTTTCAGATGCATCTCCGCGCTTTGGGTAGCTAGGATTTTGAGCCAAGGGTGTGAGGGCTTCTTATTTTGTGTAGTGGTAGAGCCTAGCCCCGTAGCTGACTTTCAGAGTATCCCGGTGGTTTGCAAGTACCCCAACATTTTTCTAGAGAAGCCGCCAGGATTACCTCCTGAGCGTGAGATCGAGTTTGAGATCTCACTGGTACCGGGGACCAGCCCCATGTCTACTACACCGTACCGGATGGCACCGCTTGAGCTGCAAGAGCTCAAGTCACAACTACAGGACCTGTTGGAAAAGGACTTTGTGAGGTCCAGTGTGTCCTCGTGGGGAGCCCCTATGCTGTTTGTGAAGAAGGATGGTACCCTGCGACTTTATGTTGACTACCGACAGTTGAATAGGGTCACCATCAAGAACAAGTATCCGCTGCCAAAAATTAAGGACCTTTTCGACCAGTTCGAGATGACACAGTATTCTCCAAGATAGATCTGAGGTCAGGTTACCACTAGTTGAGGATCAGGGAGACCGACGTCTCCAAGACTGCTTTCCGTACCCGATATGGGCATTACGAGTTCTTGGTTATGCCGTTTGGGCTAACCAATGCCCCTGCTGCCTTTATGGATTTGATGAACTGAGTTTTCAGGCCGTACTTAGACCAGTTTGTGGTGGTGTTCATCGACGACATACTCGTTTACTCGCAGGATCAGGTGCAGCATGGACAGCATTTGCGCATGATCCTGGATACCTTAAGACGACGTAGGCTGTATGCCAAGTACAGCAAGTGCGAGTTTTGGTTGAGGCAGGTGACTTCTTGGGCCACGTGATTTCAGGAGATGGATTGGCTATGGATCTAGCCAAGGTAGAGGCCATACTCAAATGGGAGAGGCCATGCATAGTGACAGAGATACACGGCTTTTTGAGGCTGGCAGGTTACTGCCGGCGATTTATCAGAGGATTCTTTCAGATTGCACATCCTATGACCTAGCTGACCCGGAAGGACGTGTCCTTTGCCTAGACAGATGCGTGCGAGACGTGTTTTCAAGAGTTGAAGGAGAGGCTGACTTCAGCTCCTGTACTTGCCATCCCAGACAGCAGTGGCGATTTTGTGGTTTACACCGATGCTTCGTTGCAGGGGTTAGGGGGTGTGCTCATGCAGCGAGGTCACGTTGTCGCTTACGCTTCGCGGCAACTAAAGCCCCATGAGCATAGCTACCCTACCCATGACTTAGAGCTGACAGCAGTTGTCTTCACGCAGAAGACATGGAGGCACTACCTTTATGGTGAGACTTTTGAGATTTTCACAGATCATAAGAGCCTCAGGTACTTGTTTAACCAGAAGGAGCTTAAGATGAGATAGAGACGTTGGTTAAAGCTCCTGAAAGACTACGACTACAGCATCTCCTACCACCCAGGGAAGGCCAATGTGGTGGCCGATGCCTTGAGTCGATAGGTGCCCACCCACTTGGCCAATTTACAGGCACAGAGTTGGAGACTCATGGAGGAGTTGGGTAGTTGGCGACCCCGGGAGTCAGGGGTATTGTGGGATAGTGACAGTGACGTGGCAGACACGACCAGAGCTGATAGACTGCATCATCTCAAGGCAGATGACAGATTCGTACTTACAGACGCTGCGAGACAGAGTGTTGACAGGGGACCTAGGAGACATTTCCTTCTCAGACGAGATACAACGTATGAGGGGACACTTATGCGTTCCTAGGGACTAAGAGTTGTTGAGAGAGCTCCTGACTGAGGCGCACAGGTCTAGGTTCACCATACATCCCAAGAACAAAAAGATGTACCATGATTTACGATGCGACTTTTGGTGGAGAGGGATGAAGCGGGATGTTGGTGAGTTTATGCAGCAGTATTTAGTATGCTAGCAGGTGAAGGCCGAGCACCAGAGGCTTCCAGGGTCATTGCAACCACTCCCTGTGCCAGAGTGGAAGTGGGAGAGCATCACCATGGACTTGATGGTGGGTCTACCAGTTACCCAGTGGGGACATGACGCAGTCTGGGTGATGGCGCGTTTCTTACCGATCTGAGTCACCTTTGGACCAGCACAGTTAGCAGAGAGGTACATCCGAGACGTGGTAAGCCTGCATGGAGTCCCGTGTGAGATTGTATCCGACAGGGATGCTCGTTTCACTTCCCAATTCTGGGCTGAGTTTCAGCAAGCTTTGGGGACACGTTTGAGGTTCAGTACCGCTTACCACCCCCTAACGGACGCACAGTCAGAGAACACCATACAGACACTTGAGGACCTTCTACGTGCCTATGTACTAGACTGGAGAGGCTCCTGGGAGGATCATTTGCCCCTGGCAGAGTTTGCATACAATAACAGTTACCACTCGAGCATCGGCAAGGCACCTTACAAGGCTCTGTATGGACGGAGGTGTATTGCACCCTTTAGTTGGGTCGAGCTGGGGACCAATTGGGAGGTTGGTCCCAGGCTGATCCGGCAAAGTCAGGAGGTGATAGAGCAGATTCACAAATGACTCTGCACTATCAGGAGTAGGCAGAAGAGCTACGTTGACCGGAAATGTAGAGAGGTGCAGTTCGAGGTTGGGGATCACGTCTTTCTTCGTGTTTCACCCATGAAGGGCCTACAACGTTTTGGGGTGAAAGGGAAGCTTGTGCTGAAGTTTGTAGGGCCCTTTGAGGTCCTGGAGCGGGTAGGACCTGTTGCTTACCGGCTTGCCCTTCCTCCCCAGCTTTTTAGAGTGCATGACGTGTTCCACATGTCCAACCTCAGGAAGTACGTCGCTGATCCCAGTCATGTTCTGAGCCACGAGAGCATCGAGGTGGGTGACGAGCTGACCTACCCCAAGAAACCAGTACAGATACTAGATAGAGCCGTCCAGAGTCTGAGACAGAAGCAGGTACCACTGGTGAAGGTCCTATGGAGAAGCCAACGGTAGGAGGAGGTGACTTACGAGCCAGAGGCAGCGATGCGAGAGCGATACCTGGAGCTTTTTGAGGGTACGTCTTTTCGGACCTACTTCGATCCTCTTTAAGTTTTTATGCGCTTTTACGTTCCTTTTCTCGCACCCTAGCAAGCTCAAGTTTCGGGGACAAAACTTCCTTTAAGTTTGTTATGATGAAAGGACCTGTTGCCTTTTTAGTCGAATAAGACGTCTGGACGCGTGCCCGGACATCTGAAAGTGAGATTTTCGTATTGCGCTTTGCGCTCTGCACGCGGGTGACACGCAGAGGCCTTTCTCTCTCCCTGCACACTCACCCCTTAAACCCTAACACCCTTCTATTTAAACCCACCCCCCTTCCCTCTTCTCACCACCCTCACACCACTCTCTAGCCACCACCACCACCTCCTGTGTCTTCCTCTTGCGGCTGTGGCGAGGGAGGATGAGAGTGTCGAGAGAAGGAGGGGTGAGCGAGGGTGAAAGAGAGAGAGGAAGGAAGAGAGTGTGGAAGGTCAGAGGACCTTCGGGAGCTCGGTGGAGCTTGCACGGCCGGTGGCGGGCGTGTGAGTGAGGAGGAAGGGCTTGGGGAGGCGACCTCTTAACCCTTTGCAGCTGCTGCGGTGCGCTGCAGGCGACGGTGCGAGGCGAGGAGCATCGCGGAGCAAGTTTTGATATTGGAAGTTTTCCAGTATCAGACATCTGGGTTATCGTCCAGACGGCTGGCGAGGCACCAGGATGTCCGGAGCTGAAGCCGGACGTTTGGAAGCATAAGATATCGCGAGGTACGCATCTTTCTGTGCTACCTTCCGCCATGCAGGGTGTAGCACAGGAAATGTCAGCCTGAAATTGTGTTTGCGGGTGTTCGTATGTAGGTGAAGGCTTTGGGAAGGCGCGTGGTGCGCTTTCCCAAGTACTTTTGGACGTCTAATCACATCGCCAGACATCTGAAGGTACTTCCAGACGACCGGAGACCTTGTCCAATGTTTGGAGCTACCCCCAAATGATTGCAAAGGGAGTCTGGACATCTGAAGTAGCCACAGGAAGTGTGAGGTGAGTTCTAACGTCTTTTATGATGTCTGGGACTAGTCCCAGACATCTGATTTTGGTTAGTAAACACGTTTTTAGCCCGTTTAAGGCCCAAATGGAATCGGATTTCCACAAACGAAGTACTGCTGTTTTCCACTCGAGTTTCTCTACATGTTCATGTTGAGTATCTACTGTTTTGACCTCGTCTAATGTAAATTATTCGCTGGCACAGGTTACCAGCCAGTGGCATGTTTGGGGCCTGCGGAGACGACGAGATCTGCGACACAAGCCCCCATTCCTCTCGTGATACCCGGTAGAGTGGTTTAATTCAGTTGGTAATATTTAAGTAAGAATGTACTTGGTTGGAATAATCGGATTGAACTCTAGGATGTGGAATGAACCCTAGGATGGAAATGAATGAACCTATTTGAGCTGTCCTGTTTACTTGTATGCATGGTTAAAATAAATTGCTAGCAAATGCCTTTAATATAATTGCTAGATGCATGTTAAAATACGAGCTGCCTGTATGTAAATGAGAAATTGAACTGTGAAATCACAAGTTGCATGTTTATGATTGAGAACTGAATTATGAAAACACGAGCTGCCTGTATATGGATGAGGAACGAGTTATGAAATATGAGATCTGGATATGGATAAATGAGATGAATATGAGCATGAACCCTACGGGGAATTAGGAGTAGAACTCCTGTGTATGAAAGGAATTTGGTATGTAGACGGGAAGTGTGTTGGCCCTTGTGTACGGGTACCAAGGAGAGCGACTGTCCCTTTTTAGTGTAGAGCGGAGCTGGCCTCCCTTGGGTTGAGACCTGGGGTTAGGATCGGCCACTCTACACCGACTCCTGTTGGCCCTTGCGTACGTGGTACCAAGGCGTGCTACTAGTGTAGGGAGGGAGCTAGCCACCCCATAGGGCCCGGGATTTAGCTAGCCACCCTACACCGACTTTGTTAGGCTGTTACAACCCGGTTCCCGAACCCCTATAGGACACAAGACCGGACCGACTTGACTGATCCCAGGACCCAGTCGTCTAATGAGAAAGTAAGCAAAAGTAGTAAAATAAACCAAATTCACAATGCAAGCAACTAATAGTAACAATAGTACAGCAGTAAAGAAATAAACTACTATAGTATACACCACCACAACAGTAGAAAGGTAATGAGTACAGGAATATAAGGTTCACAATGAAAGAGTACAGAATATAAAGGTACAGGAACTACTCACTACTACGACTACTGGGCTCTACTAAGCCCAGCACCCTCCGCAGCCGAGTGGTCTGGCTGCTCAACACCTGGACCTGAAAAAAGGTTATGAGTACGCAAAATCAGCGAACACTGAGTAGAGTGGCAACCAACTAACTAAAATAGTAAAGGTGGACAGGTAGCTGTTGTTTTTCAATTTCCTTCTTTCTTTAACTAATTATTCTTTCTTTCATCACTTGGTTTATTTATCAGGTCTCTTTTTTGATCTCGAGTGTTCCTCGTGGGAACGATCTTGATTGCAGTATTTCCTGAAGAGTAGAAGTAGCACGTGGTGCTTTCCTGGTCGGGAGAGTCCCCGTGGTCGTCCTACACCCAGTCAACTACCCCAACGTCACGGACAGACGTAATGGTGACTACGGCACACGCGATAGACACACGGGTAGCTACCCCGCATTGGCACACAGTCAGTCGTTTTCGTTAACGGGTGCGCCCAAAGTACAACACGGAACCAGTATAGGGCATAGCCCTCTCAGTAACAGGGATCTAGCCCCCCAACAGTAACCAAATTGGGGTCTCGCCCTTCCACAGTCCATGCACCCTCGCCTGACTACCCTGGTTTGCCCAGTGGGCCTAACAAGTCGGTGTAAGGTGGCTAGCTGAACCCTGGGCCCCGTGGGGTAACTAGCTCTCTCCCTACACTAGTAGCTCTCCCCGGTACAGTGTACACGAGGGCCACCGAGTCGGTGCAAAGTGGCCAATCCTAACCCCGTGTCCCAACCCAAGGGCGGCTAGCTCCGCTCTACACTAACAGGGGAGGAGACAATCGCTCTCCTTGGTACTCCATACTCAAGAGCTAGCTCACTTCCCCACCCACTTTTCCAGTTCCATTCCATTTATTTCCAGGAGCTCTACTCCTAATTCCCCATATGGTTCATGCTCATGTTTCTCAGGCCAAGCCATACCAGGTTCCATCATTTCTATTTCCATTTCTCAGGTTCTACACATGTAACATGTAACTTTATTGTTCACATTCCAGGTTTATTCGTAGGTAGCTCGTGTTTCCAACATTCACCCTTTCATTTCCAGTTTATATATATACGTGCAGCTCATATTATGATAATTAACGTAAACGATAGGAATTTACATGCAACAGTTTGCTAGCACAAGTACTTTACATTTCACAGGCAGCGGTTACTCATTTTCAGGCAATTGTTATTATTCTATCTACTCATCCAAGACTACAATCCATACATTCATTATAAATATTTCAGTGTTTCTAGTCCTAGGATTCATGCCATACCCTAGGATCTAACATTCATTCCACGTATTCATTCAGGTTGTAATTAAACTGGGGGAAGCCACTCTACCAGTAAACCCAGGAGTAATGGGGGCTTGATCGGTAGGTCCACATGCCTCAGCAAACCCCAAACCTGCAACGGAATGAGGTCCTATCAAAAGGATCATTCACAAGAGACTACTTAGAACAGGGTTAAAAGTATTCCAACAAGTAGAGGAATTTATACAGAAAACAATAGTATCTTAATTGCGGAAATCGAATCTCAAACGAACCCTAAACGGGTAAAAAATAGTAAATCTGATTCACATCAAACGTCTGGAACACCTTCCAGACATCTTAAAAGAGTCCATAACTATACCTCACTCCTGCTTCACTCCTTAGACGTCCAGGAACTCCGCTGGACTGTCTGGACCCAGTTCCAGACGTCTGCCAGCTTTTTAGATGTCTGGGAACGCTCCTTGTCGTTTGGTGTCTCGCCCAAATGTCTGAGCTACGTGGGATGGCATGTCCCGCACCTTCCCGAAGCGAATCCTGCACGTATCAGCACAATCTCCTCAATATGGCACGAAACAGTGCCTCGGTGGAACGGCCTGCATGGCCGTATCCGCAAAGAAAGCGTAAGTCGTGAGACTTACCTCTCAGTTGTCTGGAACCCCCTTCAGATGTCGTTTGCATCGTCTGGATGTCGATCCAGACGTCTGATTTTGGGAAAGTCCCAGAACCAGTGCCTGCCTTCGCCTTCTCATGCCGCGCGCGGTCGCGCCGCACCCGCTCGCCTGCTGCTTCGGCTGTAGCAGTGTCGGGGAGGGCCTCCCCGATGCACTTCTCCGCCTTGCACATGCGTCGGCCGGCTGTGAGCTCTCTGGCGAGCTCCCACACGAGCTCGCGCGCGTGCTCTCCTCCCTTCCCCTCGCTGCTCCTCCTCTCCTCCCACGCCGCTCACGCTCGCTCCCTGCTATACGCCACTCACCGCTCGCACTGGAGGAAGAAGAAGGGTGGCTGAAGGTGTGGAGAACGAGTGAGAGAAGGGGGTTTAAGTAAGATCTGGGTTAGGGTTGCGTCGGTGAGCTAGAGAGTGGAGGGAAGAAAATGAGGCTGCGTACTGTCTACGTGCAGCACGCACGCAGACGCGAGGACGTACACCAAAAATTTGATTTCCAGATGTCTGGGAAGTATCTAGACGTCTGACCCAAGTCCCAGACGTCTTAAAGGAAAATAACAGTACGGGTCTTAACAACATAACAAACTCAAAGGAAGTTTTGTCCCTGAAACTTGAGCTAGCTAGGGTGCGGAAAAGAACAACATACGCATAACAAACTCAAAGAGAACCGAAGCCGGTCCAAAAAGACGTACCCTCAAAAAGCTCTGGGTACCGCTCTCGCATCTCTGCCTCAAGCTCCCAGGTAGCATCCTCGTACCTCTGGCTCTGTTGAACAGGTTTTGCGAATCGCTACGCTTACGTGTTTGGTTTTGGAAAACCTGTCGTTGTGGTTCGAAAGCGAAGAATTTGTGTTCAACAAATAAAATTTATACCGAAAAGAATTCCGGGTCGAACACAAGGAGGCTACGTTGATCTATATTCGCAATTATATTTTTTTAGGATTTTTAAGCAAGGCGATATAATTACAATGGAGCTATCAAACTAAAAGAGAGAGAGAGAGAAAGAGAGAGAACATGCATTCAATATTTCAATTGTTTATATAATCAAACTAAATAAAAATTACACTAGAAAGTGGAAAATCAATTACACTATAAAGCATGAAAATTCTACACTAGAAAAGCTGTAAATAAGAATGGGAGAGAGAAGTTATCCTCCTCAACGATTCTTGGAGGACGAGCCGGACGGGACGATGCCTGGATGAAGGAGAACAAAGCAGGACGAAGCAGAAGAACGGGAACGAAGCAGCATGCCGTCGTCGTCGCGGGATCCACTTCCGAAGGGGAACGAAAATTGGAGTTTATCTCGCAAGAAGCATCCCGGGTGTGGGACAAGCTTCTTTTGAGCTTTGGAGGGGTAGAGAGGAGAAAGAAGGGATGAAAATTTCGTATGGAGGGGGTCTCCTTTTATAGTTGCAAGGAGTGGGGGCAAAATGGACATTACAACTTCAAAACAATAAATAAGGGGTCTTTAGTGATGGATAAATCCGTCACTAAAGCCCCAACGTGGGCGTAGTGGCCGGCTCGCGCGCGCCTCCTCGCCTGCTCGCGCGCTCAACGGCCATGCACGTTCGCCGCTTTTCAGCCGTCCGATCGCGAGATCGGACGGCTTAAGATTCGTTCGCGCCCGCTCGTTGCACGCCTGCCCGTGCGTCTGATTGCGCGTCCAATCGCGCGTCAACGCTATCGGGCGCGCGCGACCGTCTGATCTCCATCTGACGCTCCTCCCGCGCCCAATCGCCGCGCCTTCCAGCCCCTCTCCACGGCTCGAACCCGCGCCCCGCGCTCACGATAGCGCGCTCGACCACTGCGCTATGGGGCGCGGATGGTCGAGCGCACGTTTTTAAATGCGAGCACCCACAGCCGTTGGATTAAGATCCAACGGCGGAGAGCGATCGGGCACGGGGCCTTCACAAGATGAAGCGGCCATTTAGGCGGCTAAGATGGCACCACGTGGCGCTATCTTGGCCGTCCATCTTCTGGAAGTTGTAGATGGTGCCACGGATGTCGGATTGACTCGATTTTGGTGTCATTGGTCTACGATCGTCAATCCGAATTCATCCGTGTAGTCGGATTTGTCATCTGAAGTTCGGATTTTCACCATCCTGGCCCTTGATCTTCTTGGGTTCCCCGGTCACTATCTGATGCTACGGATGTTTGATTAGGGCGATCTTGGAGTCGTTGAACTCCAATCGTCGCCCTGATCACATCCATACGGTTGGATCTTTCATCCGAGGTCCCGAAAAAATGTTTGCCCTGTCCAAGCATATAAAAGGAGACAATTAACCTCCATTTTATTCAAACTACTCTAAATGCAAGATGATGCATGTAATGCAATATTTATATCATGAAATGCAATCCTATGCTTAAGAATATGCATAAATAGACATTTTAAGTAGTGTAAATGTGTTTACATCAGGCTCCTCCACAAAACCATCACCAGGGGTACCTGCTTCCGTCTCAGACTCCGGATGGCTCTATCTAGTATCTGTACTAGTCGCTTGGGGAAGGTCAGGTCGTCACCCACCTCGACGCTCTCGTGGCTCAGAATGTGACTGGGATCGGCTACGTACTTCCTGAGGTTGGACACGTGGAACACGTCGTGCACACCAGAAAGCTGGGGAGGAAGGGCAAGCCTGTAAGCAATGGGTCCAACCCGCTCTAAGACCTCAAAGGGTCCCACAAACCTCGACGCGAGCTTCCCTTTCACCTCAAAACGCTGTAGGCCCTTCATGGGCGAAATGTGAAGGAAGACGTGATCACTAACCTCAAATTGCACCTCTTGGCGTTTCTGATCTGCATAGCTCTTCTGCCTATTCCTGACAGTGCGAAGTCGCCTGTGAATTTGCTCAATCACCTCCTGACTTTGCCGGATCAGTCTGGGGCCAACCTCCCACTTGGTCCCCACCTCAACCCAACTCAAGGGTGCAGTACACCTCCGTCCGTACAGAGCCTCGTAGGGTGCCATGCCGATGCTCGAGTGATAGCTGTTATTATATGCAAACTCTGCCAGGGGCAAGTGCTCCTCCCAAGAGCCCCTCCAGTTCAGTACACAGGCACACAAAAGGTCCTCAAGCGTCTGTATCGTGCGCTCGGACTGTCCGTCCGTCTGGGGGTGGTATGCGGTACTGAACCTCAACCATGTCCCCAAGGCCTGCTGAAACTCAGCCCAAAACTGGGACGTAAAGCGGGTATCTGATTAGCCCATAGTTGTGGGCTATTTAAGTATTTAAGTGCCTAGACATTAGGTTAATTCTAACATTTATTTAGCATAAATTAGGATGTAAATAGATTAATTCATATTTTTAATTTAATTGCATAATCCATGCATTTCATTCATATTTTAAGTGCATTTAGAATTAGCTTAGAATGGCATTCATCTAATTAGTTAACCAATTAGGTACATTGTTTTAGTTAACATAAAAGTTGAGGGTTTGTATATAAATAACCATAATATTTTACTAATATCCTTTATTCTTCTTCTTCTCAGCAACGGCTCGGCTGCCACTGCAACGCCTCCGGCCGCACTAAAAGCACATTCATGGATCAGCGAAGAAGGTGGATCTGCTCCCGCCTCTCCTTTCAAATTCGTGAAGTCAGCCACAAAAAGTGGAGAGAGGCTGTCGAGCATGACATGCCTCCACCACCGACCCACCACTGTGCAGAGAGATCTTCTCTCTTCCATTCCACACCGCCGGCCTCAACCGTGGTGACGAGTCTCCACCACCGTGAGCGTGTGGTGTGACAGGCCACACTGCCATCCGGAGCTCGTCCGCATTACCATGAGCACCTCGTCGTGCACCTTCCTCGCCGTCGTCATCAATAACCACCGTCGCTGCAATCATCTTCTCAGTCAGTTAAGACGTCCGGGAAATTTCTCGGACGTCTGAAGCCACACCCCACTCCAGCAGCAACCATCGTTCGCCCACTTCACCTCCAGCACCTGAACTGCAGCCCTTGCCTGCTGACTCCACGCTGCCCCCACGCCCTCCAGCGGCACGCAAGGCCGGCACAGCCTGCAGCGCCTCACCCGCTCACTCCTGCATCCACTCCAGGCCGCGCACAGCCTCCAGTGCACCCGCGACTCCCGCGCCGGCAGCGCCTCACTGCTTACGCCCGCTCACCTTCCGCCTGCAGTGCTTCCGCCAACAGAGCGCGCACCCACGCCTGCAGCAAAAGCGCTCACCGCCAACAGTGGCGCCCATGCCTCCAGCCAGCGTGCAGCACCGGCTGCAGCGTGCACCCACGCCGCAGCAGTCCTCCCGCGCCCTCCAGCCAGCGCACACCCGCCTGCAGCGCGTGCACCGCCCGCCAACAACAGCTGCAGCACCGCTTGCAGCCATCTCCGTCGGAGCTCCATCCGGCCGCCGCGCGACACGCCGCCACCACCGCTTCGAAGCCCTCGGTCCAAGGAACTTCCTCCAAGCTTCCCACGTCCGGCCATCCACTCCTCGTCGCGCACGGCCAAGGGGAAAAAATTCCTTGTTTTGCTACAGTAACATGGCCATTAATAATTACATTTTCTGCCATTGTCAATTTTTAATGATATTTTATTGATTCTACATTGCGACAAATATCCTCTAGTTATTCAGAATTGCTATTTCAGCATAATTTCTTGATTCAACATTAATCTGAAGGCAATTTTGGCTTGATCTTGTCCAAACTAACTACGAACAAACGTTTTTAACTGGTGCGAATTTAAATACGTCATTGCCTCCCTGTGGATACGACCCGCTCTTCTGCGAGTGGTTATTTCTTTTTAAATATTGATTAGTCAATTTTTCCACCACATAAAACTGCAAACGACTTTAAAGCGAACAATCGACAAGTCAAATGGCATCGTTGCCGGGGAGACAACAGACGCAATAATTTCACCTGAATTTATTTTGATTATTTCTCAATTGCACAGTGATTTGACCATTTATTATTTTCTTTTCTGTGTGAGAAATTTTTGCAAGAATCAGCCATTGTGAGAGGCGACCCTTGACGTCGCCAGAAGAGAATTGGACAAGATATTTTGAAAAGGAGGAGAAGGACGAGGACGCGATGGTCATCATTGTATATTTAGTCGCCAATTTGATTAGAATAGAATTAAGACTTTAGATTTAATTTTTCATTGCATTTGGTTTGAAACCCTTATTCTGGGGTATATTTTGAGGGGTTTGTTCCCCGATTTTGTTTTGGACCCGTGTTGGGTAATTTTTGGGAGCCTGTTCCCTTTTCTTTAGATTTAGGTTTTAAGTTTATTGATTACTATTATTTGCTTGTGCATAAGTAGTTTAAAAAAAAAAAAAAATAAAACAAATGAGCTACCTGCTAGAAGCTGCCTGCCCTAGGATGAACCATTTAGGTCTGTATGAGCAGCCTTTAGATTTATTTCTGTACATTGCGCGCATTCTTGCATCGTTGATTGCTAGAAGTAAGGTACGCATTTTCTTACTTTGCATCCTATTCTTGATCACACATTGCATTTGGACTTAATGCGAAGACCACCTAATCTGTATTGAATAAATTAAACAAGTAGTCACATATTTTCTAGAAAAAGGACTAATTAAAGGAGGGACATTTTAAAAACCAAGGATTTGATTTTCAAACTTGGCATGCGATTCAAAATTCAAAATCTTTTGCGGTGTATGCACACTTATTTCACTTGCACCACGGCACGCTTCTCGACACTCCTTAGGTTTGAAAATACTAGGACAAGAGCCCTCCTATCGTTGGATTCTGAAGTGTTCGGAACTTGAGATCAAAGGTTTTGTAAATACAAAGAGGGGGATACCCTGTCACGGATTTTTGGGGGTAGTTGAGAAGCACCGCGAAAGCACAGTTCAAAGGAAGGCTTTGGCCTACTTGCATCTCTCGATCTTCCGTCTTTGGATTTACTTGACCATTTGAGATTTAGGGAAGAACACCTAAGCTCCAACTAGGTCTTCTTAGGCAAGCCGTAGGTCGACAATAGGTGCGTAAATTGATTGAACAAATTGTATTGTCACCTGCAATCTGACTTAAAATCAAAAGCCTAAATTGGGAAAGACCTAAAAGGTCATTTTTGAATTGTGTTTTGCTTGGGAAATTCTGATTGAGGTGTGAGTTAGAATGGACCGCATTGATTTTCATCCTTTCACATCTTGCCCACACCCTCACCCCCACTCTGCATCCTTCGATCCCAGACGCCGAGATGGTCTATCCCTTGATGGACATAATAACAATCATTGGGATCCGTTTTACTCCTATTATAGGAGTATTGGCCTAGTTAAGCCCCAAATCAATGAGCAGAACCTAGGAGTGGGATTTGCTTTGCCCAATATCCCACACACCATAGAAATACCCAACCCACCCTCCCTGAAAAATTATTATGGTTGGATAGACACTCCTAGGTACTATAAGCCTGAGCCTGACTTCTCTCATGATAGAAATGACCTCTCCTCTTTGAAGATGGAAATACAGAAAATGCAAAACGAAATGATTGAATTGTTAGGAGAATCTTCGAGAGCAGGCCAACAAGAAAGAGATGAAATTAGCCACCTAATCTACCCCAGTGAGGATGACGTACACCCCTCTACAATAGATACATCTCCCATGGGAGAGCTACACTTTAAGTTAGAGGAAAATTTTGGGGAGAATAGCTACTTTTTGAGGATCGATTTTGAAACCCACCCATTAGATGACACTTCCTTGAGAGATCCACACCTTAGGTGGGAGGAAGATACACATGAAAGTAGCTATGCATTGGATGAAGAAAGGTGGCAACCTGAGGAAGATGATGATATTGAGTATCCACCTGAATTATATTGGAGTCAAAAGAAGGGAATGATGGTACAATTGGAAGACCTCGACCCAGATGATAGTATTTTCATGACATTTGATGAAGTGGGTCAAAGTCAAGTTGTTAATCCTACCCTCCCTTCTGATCACGATATGGAACTCAAGCCCACCCTTAGGGAACCTAACCCTAAAGAAATTGACCTATCTGAGGAGTCTGATTTTACTAGTGTAAACCATTTACCTCAGATAGAGCACCCTAGGGGATCTGCTGAGATATTAAATGATTCTAGACCTCGGGTATATGGTGAATTGTGTGATGAGGAGGAAGACGAATTATATGACGAACCTACATTCACAATTTGGAGTAACACTAAGGGTGATTATGTCTTATTTGAAGAGTTAACCCCTGAGGATGTCACAAATTTGACCAAATTAGGTTTCCTTAGCACACCCATTGATGATATTTCTCCTCATGATGAAATGATGGAAAATTTGGAAGCAATTTCTAAGATTTATGTGGATTCACATATAGACTCTGGGGAAGATTTGAGTAAAGAACAAAAACTCGGGGATGACATTGATAGAATAATCCCTAGATCTATTGCTTCCAACCTGCCTTCATTCATTTCGAAGTCACCCTTTGATTCGCTTATATCTGAAAGCGAAATTGTGACTCCTGATGAAGAGCAGGAAGATACATGTGATGGTGCAAGGAATGTTAGGGATGAAATTGTGGATTTAGAAAGAGTGTTAGGGATGGACACCTAGCTGATTAAACCCAACCAAGATCTTATGGCCATCCCGCAACCTCGTAACTTGGACACCCTAGATGATCCTTGCCTTAGAGAATTTCTCACTTTTGTTCTGACCAGGGGGCTTAACAGACCAATATTTCCCATAATGGAGTATCGGGTATGGATTGATGATTTCTTTAGTCAGTCCATTACCCTGGGGGTTTATCTCTGCATCATTCCTTCCCCATTCTTTTTGGAGGATCCATCTTATCCTCCCCCTTCCCCTTTGGAGGTTGTTATACCTGTTTATCTTTTAGAACCTCCTTTGGTAACCTGGGAAGATTTCATTCCCATCTTAGTTGGGCGAGCATTTGCTATCGGGATTCATCATCAGCTCTCCAACATCCTAGGTTACCTATTTTCTAGGCCAACATTGCTTTGCTCATTTTTAGGGCGTATTTCTATAATTTTTGCACCTGATTTGCAGGTTCTTTGGATATTCAGCCCAGCTCTAACCCAGATAATATCCTTCTATGCAATGAGGACATTGAAGATTTTAGGCATGGGGGGGTGTACTTGGGGATATACATAGCATAGTGCATTCATTGCATACATTTGCATAAAAAAAAATAAAAATAAAAATAAAAAATAAAAAGTTTTGAACTTAACTGGCTAGGTCCTGCATTCTTAAGCAAATCAGAACTCTAGGGTAGACTAAATTAATTCTAGGGTCAAGCTTTAGAAGCTAAATGAGCTACTAGCTTTAAACCTTTAGGGTCCTTTGTGGACTTAAAAACTTAAGTAGGAGTTAAGTTGCGGACCATTCCTCAAGAGGTTGAGGAAGGGAAGCTAGGGTTTGAGTTAAAAGGTGGGGTAGTACCTGGAGTCTTGTTCTACCTTTTGGTTTACGGGTCCTTGTAACCCAAGCATCCAAATTTCACATACTTGGTATGGTAATTAACTTCTTTCTTTCTGAAAAGAGATTTGGTTCTCTTAGTTGTGACTTAGGAAAGGCTTGAAAACACATTTTGATTGAAAGAGTTCCCGTCGTAGGAGAGGTGGAGTATATACTCACCTTGAGGATGCGATGATAACATATTACCTCCTCGGCTCTTGTCTCTTAGGATATCCATCTTACTGGGGGCATGTAAGCGCATTGTGCGGTTCAGGTACCATGGGCGGCCCTATCTCGAAGTGTCGATTGCCATAGGCCTGAATTCACTTAAGAAATCCATGGGCGATACTATCTCGAAGTGTCGATTGCCAGGAGTTCTTGGGGTCGTTATGGGCAGTGCTATCTCGAAGCATCGAAAGCCAGGCACCCTTCGAGGTATGGTAATGGGGATAATGAATCCGACACAGACCGTGTTGATAGCTGATATGAGGTTAGACTTAGAAGAATAAAAATATATATATATACAAAAAAAAATTTCCTTTAACTCAAATAACTCAGACCAATACACAGGCACGGATGCTTTAATCTCAGGGATCAATAAACTTTAGGGTAGAGTCAGAAATCAGGGAAACTTGTGCCTGCAACTCGTCTTTAGCCGACCTAGTCTGTAACTTAGCAACTACTTAGGAACCTTGGGTCTAGAGTCTGAACTTAATATGCTTCTGAAGGAAGACTAAGTGTGTTGACTAGTCTACTTGGAGTGCTAGGTTTCACTTAATTTTGCTAGGGACTAGCAAAAACTAGGCATGGGGGTATTTGATTAGCCCAAAGCTGTGGGCTATTTAAGTATTTAAGTGCCTAGACATTAGGCTAATTCTAACATTTATTTAGCATAAATTAGGATGTAAATAGATTAATTCATATTTTTAATTTAATTGCATAATCCATGCATTGCATTCATATTTTAAGTGCATTTAGAATTAACTTAGAATGGCATTCATCTAATTAGTTAACCAATTTGGTACATTATTTTAGTTAACATAAAAGTTGAGGGTTTGTATATAAATAACCATAATATTTTAATAATATCCTTTATTCTTCTTCTTCTCAGCAACGGCTCGGCTGCCGCTGCAACGCCTCTGGCCGCACTAAAAGCACATTCATGGATCAGCGGAGAAGGTGGATCTACTCCCGCCTCTCCTTTCAAATTCCTGAAGTTAGCTACAAAAAGAGGAGAGAGGCTGCCGAGCATGACAGGCCTCCACCACCGACCCACCACTGTGCAGAGAGATCTTCTCTCTTCCATTCCACACCGCCGGCCTCAACCGTGGTGACGAGTCTCCACCACCGTGGGCGTGTGGTGTGATAGGCCACACCGCCATCCGGAGCTCGTCCGCATTACCGTGAGCACCTCGTCGAGCACCTTCCTCGCTGTCGTCATCAACAACCACCGTCGCTGCAATCATCTTCTCAGTCAGTTAAGACGTCCGGGAAATTTCCCGGACGTTTGAGGCCACACCCCACTCCAGCAACAACCACCGTCCACCCACTTCACCTCCAGCACCTGAACCGCAGCCCTTGCTCGCTCACTCCACATCGCCCGCACGCCCTCTAGCTGCACGCAAGTCGGGCAAAGCCTGCAGCGCCTCACCTGGTCACTCCTGCATCCACTCCAGGCCGCGCACAGCCTCCAGCGCACCCGTGACTCGCGCGCCTGCAGCGCCTCACCGCTCACGTTTGCTCACCTTCTGCCTGCAGCGCTTCCGCCAACAGAGCGCGCACCCACGCCTGCAGCAACCGCACTCGCCGCCAACAGTGCACGCCCACGCCTCCAGCTAGCGTGCAGCACCGGCTGCAGTGCGCACCCACGCCGTAGTAGTCCTCCCGCGCCCTCCAGCTAGTGCGCACCCGCCTGCAGCGTGTGCACCGCCTGCCAACAGCAGCTGCAGCACTGCTTGCAGCCATCTCCGCCGGAGCTCCGTTCGGCCGGCTCCGGCCGCTGCGCGACATGCCGCCACCACCGCTTTGAAGCCCTCGGTCCAAGGAACTTCCTCTGAGCTTCCCGCGTCTGGCCATCCACTCCTCGTCACGCACGGCCAAGGGGAAAAAATCCCCTGTTTTGCTACAGTAACATGGCCATTAATAATTACATTTTCTACCATTGTCAATTTTTAATGATATTTTATTGACTCTACATTGCGACAAATATCCTCTAGTTATTCAGAATTGCTATTTCAACATAATTTCTTGATTCAACCTTAATATGAAGGCAATTTTGGCTTGATTCTTGTCCAAACTAACTACGAACAAACGTTTTTAACTGGTGTGAATTTAAATACGTCATTGCCTCCCTGTGGATATGACCAGCTCTTCTGCGAGTGGTTATTTCTTTTTAAATATTGATTAGTCGATTTTTCCACCACATAAAACTGCAAACGACTTTAAAGCGAACAATCGACACGTCAGTATCCTGGTCGGATACAATCTCACGTGGAACTCCATGCAGACGTACCACATCGCGAATATACCACTGTACCAACTATGCTGGTCCCAAGGTGACTCGGATCGGCAAGAAACGTGCCGTCTTTGTCAATCTGTCTATAATTACCCAGACTACGTCATGTCCTTGCTAAGTAATGGGCAAGGCCACCACCAAGTCCATGGTGATGCTCTCCCACTTCCACTTGGGCACTGGAAGTGGCTGTAACGGCCCTACAGACCTCTGATGCTCAGCTTTCACCTGCTGGCACACCAAACACTGCTGCACGAATTCACCTACATCCCGGTTCATTCCCCTCCACCAAAAGTCGTGTCTCAGATCATGATACATCTTTGTGTTCCCGGGATGTATGGTGAACCTGAAACCGTGTGCCTCGGTCAGAAGCTCTCTCAACAGCTCCTCGTCCCTGAGAACACACAAACGACTCCTTATGCGTAGCACCTCATCTGTAAAGGAGAAGTCTCCAGGGTCTCCTGACAGTACTCTGTTACGCAACGACTGTAGGTACGGATCAGCCATCTGTCTTGTGATGATGTAGTCTATCAGCTCTGGCCTCGTCTGTTGTGTCACAGTCACTGCCCCACAGTGCCCCAATAACTCTAGGGTCGCCAACTGCCCATCTCCTCCATGAGTCTCCAACTTTGCACCTGTAAACTGGCTAAGTGGGCGGGCGCCTTCCAGCTCAAGGCGTCAGCCACCACGTTGGCTTTCCCTGGGTGGTAGGAAATGCTACAGTCATAGTCCTTCAGGAGCTCTAACCAACGTCTCTGTCTCATGTTGAGCTCCTTCTGATCAAACAAGTATCTGAGGCTCTTATGATATGTGAAAATATCAAAAGTCTCATCGTACAAGTAGTGCCTCCAAGTCTTCAGCGCGAAGATGACAGCTGCCAGTTCTAGGTCTTGGGTAGGGTAGTTATGCTCATGGGGCTTCAGTTGCCGCGAAGCGTAAGAGACAACATGACCTCGCTGCATGAGCACACCCCCTAACCCCTGCAAAGAGGCGTCCGTGTACACAACGAAACCGCCACTGCTGTCTGGAATGGTAAGCACTGGAGCCAAAGTCAGCCTCTCCTTCAGCTCCTGAAAACATGCCTCACAAGCGTCCGTCCAAGAAAATGACACGTCCTTCTCGGTCAACTGTGTCATAGGACGTGCAATATGTGAAAAACCCCTGATAAACCGCCGATAGTAGCCTGCCAGTCCCAAGAAAGTGTGGATCTCTGTCACTGTACGTGGTCTCTCCCACCTGAGAACTGCCTTAACCTTGGCTGGGTCCATAGCCAAGCCATTCCCTGAAATCACATGACCTAGGAAGGTCACCTCCCTCAACCAAAACTCGCACTTGCTGTACTTGGCATACAGCCTGCGTCATCTCAATGTGTCCAAAACCAACCGTAAGTGCTGTCCGTGCTGCGCCTGATCCCAGGAGTAGATGAGCACATCATCGATAAATACCACCACGAACTGATCCAGATATAGTCTGAACACCCGGTTCATCAAGTCCATGAAAGCAGCAGGGGTGTTGGTCAGCCCAAACGGCATGACAAAAACCCGTAGTGTCCGTACCGGGTGCGGAAAGCTGCCTTGGAGACGTCGGTCTCCTTGATCCTCAACTGGTGGTAGCCAGACCTCAAGTCTATCTTGGAGAAAATCGTGGCACCTCACAATTGGTCAAACAAGTCGTCAACCCTCGACAACGAATACCTGTTCTTGATGGTGACCCTATTCAGTTGTCTGTAGTCCACACAAAGTCGTAGGGTACCATCCTTCTTCTTCACAAACAAAACCAGGGCTCCCCACGGAGACGCACTGGACCTCACAAAGCCCTTCTCTAGAAGGTCCTGTAACTGAGACTTGAGCTCGTGTAGCTCAAGTGGTACCATCCTGTAAGGTGCTGTAGAAATGGAGCTGGTCCCGATACCAGTGAGATCTTAAACTCGATCTCACGCTCAGGTGGTAGTCCTGGCAGCTCCTCTGGGAACACATTGGGGTACTCTCTGACCACCGGGATACTCTGAAAGTCTACCACGGAGCTGGGCTCTGCCACTACACAAGCCAGAAATCCCTCACACCCCTGGCCCAAAAGTCTCGCCGCCCGAAGTGCAGAAATGCAGCTGAAGCCTCCGTCCACTGGCTATCCATGAAACTCAAAAGAGGGCAACTCTGGTATGGAGAAGATGCTCTTCCTCTCAAAAAAGTCCAGCAAAGCGTGGTAAGCGGGCAGCCAGTCCATCCCCAGAATCACGCCAAAATCCTCCATCGGTATCATAATCAGATCAGCGGGGAGGCTGTGTCCCCCAACACTGACCTCATAGCCTGTATAAACCTCCTCAGCTACAAATGGCTGACCACTCGGACCTCTGATCACAAAAGGATCCTCTAACAACACACAGTCCTGTCCCAAACTGACAACAAAATTAGAAGCGACAAACGAGTGCGTGATGCTGGAATCAAAAAGCGTATAAACTAATCTGCCAGAAACTGTAACCATACCTGCTACCACTGAACCTGAAGCTCTGGCGTCTCTGTGTGTTAGGGTGTTAATACGCCCCTTAGCTCTAGGTGTAGACAAAGTAGCCACACTCTGCATCAGACGTGTAGCCGCTGGTCGGTACCCTTCCCGCGACTGCTGACCTCCCCCACGTGCATGGGATCCGTGGCCTCCTACTCGTCCTCCAGTGCTCAGTGCGGGAAGCATCTGCTGACCTCCAGCCCTAGACGGGCAATCCCTCTTGATGTGGCCTGGCTGGCCACACTGGTAGCAAAGGGGAACTCGACTCCCGCCCTCGATAGGTCCCTGCTGACAGCTGGGCAGGGGTTCAGTGCTGGTAGCTGGCCCCTGTCGGGGGCCCTCAAAGGCCACTGATGGCCCCGCAAAATGTGACGACTCTCCTGCGGGCGCCACGTGCCTCCTCTCTCGTCGACCCTGTGAGTAGTCTGGCTGGTAGGGCCTCTTCCGTCCGCTGTCAGTGTCATGTGCGGTTGGGTTGGTCTCCTCATAAGTCATAGCTGCCTCCACCACTCTCGAGAATGTAGGCAGCTTCAGGGGTTTGACATACCCCCGAATAGCAGGCTGGAGCCCCTTGGTGAACCTCCACAGGCGCTCCTCCTTAGCAGCTACAGCTGTCGCGGCGAAGCAAGATAGCTCTAGGAAACGTGTGCGGTACGCGCTCACGGTCATTGTCCCCTGGCGGAGAGTGTGGAACTCCTGCCTCCTCTGATCTTGCCACGTCTGGGGAAAGTACTGCTCGCAGAAGAGGGTGACGAACTGGTCCTAGGTCGGCTCGTCCCTCTCTACCCTCTGACGGCCCTCCACCACCTGTGTGCCGCGCTCTCCAGCTGGTATGTGGCAAAGGCCACTCGGCACTCCGCAGGGGGGCGAAGGGTGTCAAACACCTTCTCGATCTACTCGAGCCAGTCCTCTGCCTCTGTCGGGTCCTCATCCCCCTTGAAGGAGGGGTCTTCAGCTTCTGGAACTGTCCGAAAAGCTCGTAATGAAGCTGAAGTGGGGGAACTGGTACGCCTCCAGGTAAGGAGGGCTCGTGCTCAGAAGTGTCAGAGGAAGGTGGGGTGGTGGAGGGCCACCCCCTACCCCACGTCCAGCGTTGTGTTTGTCTCGTGGTCCCATAGAGGACTCCCCCTCCGTAGCCCCAGGGAGAGGCACCCGTGGAGGCAGGTGGAGCTCCTCTCGCACGATCTCCCGTATTAGCTGGGCGAGGTCCCAGGCCTGAATGCCAGGAAGTAGTGGCTGGTCCACTGAGAGTCGAGTGCAACTCGTCTGCCCCTCTGACCTCGACCACGGCCGCGTTCGCGTTCGCGACCCACCTCAATAACTCCACGCGAACATAGAATAGGAAGATGTCAATTTCAATGGATATTCGGCAAAAGAACCTCAGAACAGATCACAAAAGATACGTTGTGGTGGTTACTCTAGTTACAAACATGTGAATTGGTTATTTTCCACTAGTTGGTTCACTTCTCGGGATGACCTTACTCTGATATCATCTTGTTACGACCCGGTTCCCGAATCCCTACAGGACACGAGACTGGACTGACTCGACTGATCCCAAGACCCAGTCGTCCAATGAGAAAGTAACCAAAAAGCAGTAAAATAAACCAAATTCACCATGCAAGCAACTAACAGTAATAATAGTACATCAGCAAAGAAATAAACTACTACAGTACACACCACCACAATAGTAGAAAAGTAACGAGTACAAGAATATAAGGTTCACAATGAAAGAGTACAGAATATAAAGGTATAAGAACTACTCACTACTACAACGGGTACAACAGAACTACGACTACTGGGCTCTACTAGGCTCAGCACCCTCCGCAGCTGAGTGGTCTGGCTACTCAACACCTGGACCTGAAAAAGGTTATGAGTACGCAAAATCAGCGAACGCTGAGTAGGGTGGAAACCAACTAACTAAAACAGTAAAGGTGGACATGTAGCTGTTGTTTTTCAATTTCCTTCTTTCTTTAACTAATTATTCTTTCTTTCATCACTTGGTTTATTTATCAGGTCTCTTTCTTGATCTCGAGTGTTCCTCGTGGGAACGATCTTGATTGCAGTATTTCCCGAAGAGTAGAAGTAGCACGTGGTGCTCTCCTGGCCGGGAGAGTCCCCTGTGATCGTCCTACACCCAGTCAACCACCCCAAGGTCACGGACAGACATAACGGTGACTACGGCACACACGATAGACGCACGGGTAGCTACCTCGCTCTGGCACGCGATCAGTCGTTTCCGTTAACGGGTGCGCCCAAAGCACAGCACGGAACTAGTATAGGGCATAGCCCTCTCAATAACAGGGGTCTCGCCCCTCCACAGTTCGCGCACCCTCGCTTGACTACCCTGGTTTGCCCAGTGGGCTTAACAAGTCGGTGTAAGGCGGATAGCTGAACCCCGGGCCTCGTGGGGTGGCTAGCTCTCTCCCTACACTAGTAGCTCTCCTCGGTACAGTATACACGAGGGCCACCGAGTCGGTGCGAAATGGCCAATCCTAACCCTGGGTCCCAACACAAGGGCGACTAGCTTCGCTCTACACTAACAAGGGGGACAGTCGCTCTCCTTGGTACTCCGTACTCAAGGGCTAGCTCACTTCCCCACCCACATTTTCAGTTCCATTCCATTTATTTCCAGTAGCTCTACTCCTAATTCCTCGTAGGGTTCATGCTCATGTTTCTCAGGCCAAGCCATACCAGGTTCCATCATTTCTATTTCCATTTCTCAGGTTCTACACATGTAACATGTAACTTTATTGTTCACATTCTAGGTTTATTCACAGATAGCTCGTGTTTCCAACATTCACCCTTTCATTTCCAGTTTATATATATACGTGCAGCTCATATTATGACAATTAATGTAAATAACATGAATTTACATGCAACAGTTTGCTAGTACAAGTACTTTACATTTCACAGGCAGCGGTTACTCATTTTTAGGCAATTATTATCATTCTATCTACTCATCCAAGACTGCAATCCATACATTCATTATAAATATTTCAGTGTTTCTAGTCCTAGGATTCATGACATACCCTAGGATCTAACATTCATTCTACATATGCATTCAGGTTGTAATTAAACTGGGGGAAGCCACTCTACCAGTAAACCCAGGAGTAATGGGGGCTTGATCGGCTGGTCCATGTGCCTTAGCAAACCCTAAACCCGCAACGGAACCAGGTCATATCAAAAGGATCATTCACAAGAGACTACTCAGAACATGATAAAAAGTATTCCAAAAAGTAGAGGAATTTATACGGAAAACAACGGTATCTTAATTGCGAAAATCGGACCTCAAACGGACCCTAAACGGGTCAAAAACAGTAAATCTAATTCACATCAGACGTCTGGAACACCTTCTAGATGTCTTAAAAGAGTCCAGAAGTATACCTCACTCCTGTGCCACTCCTTAGATGTCCAGGAACTCCGCTGGACTGTCTGGACCCAGTTCCAGACGTCCGACCACCTTTTCGGACGTCTAGGAATGCTCCCCGTCGTCTGGTGCCTTGCCCAGACATCTGAACTACGTGGGATGGCGTGTCCCGTGCCTTCCCGAAGCGAATCCTGCATGTATCAACACAATCTCCTCAATATGGCAGGAAATAGTGCCTCAGTGGAACGACTTGCATGGCCGTATCCGCAAAGAAGGCATAAGTCGCGAGACTTACCTTTCAGTCGTCTCGAACCCCCTTCAGACGTCGTCTGCGTCGCCTGAATGTCGATCCAAACGTCTGATTCTGGGAAAGTCCCAGAACCAGTGCCTGCCTTCGTCTTCTCATGCCGCACGCGGCCGCGTCGCGCCTGCTAGCCAGCTGCTCCGGCTGCAGCAGTGTCGGGGAGAGCCTCCCCGACGCACCTCTCCGCCTTGCACACGCGCCGACTGGCTGTGAGCTCTCTGGAGAGCTCCCACATGATCTCGCACACATGCTCTCCGCCCTTCCCCTCGCTGCTCCTCCTCTCCTCCCACGCCGCTCACGCTCGCTCCCCGCTATTCGCTGCTCACTGCTCGCTTGGAGGAAGAAGGGTGGCTGAAGGTGAGCAGAACGAGTGAGAGGAGGAGGGGTTTAAGTAAGCACAGGGTTAGGGTTGTGTTGGCGAGTGATGTAAACATATTTACACTACTTAAAATGTCTATTTATGAATGTTCTTAAGCAAAGGATTGCATTTCATGATATAAATATTGCATAACATGCATCATCTTGCATTTAGAATACTTTGAATAAAATGGAGGTTAATTGTCTCCTTTTATGTGCTTGGACAGGGCAAATATTTTATCAGGGCCTCGGATCAAAGATCCAACCGTATGGATGTGATCAGGGCGACGATTGGAGTTCAACGACTCCAAGATCGCCCTAATCAGGCATCCGTAGCATCAGATAGTGACCCGGGAACCCTAGAAGATCAAGGGCCAGGATGGTGTAAATCTGCACTTCAGATGATAAATCCAACCGCACGGATGAATTCGGATCGATGATCGCAGCCCAACGACACAGAAATCGAGTCACCATCTACAACTTCTAGAAGATGGACGGCCAAGATAGCGCCACGTGGCGCCATCTCAGCCGCCCAAATGGCTGCTTGCGTCTTGTGAAAGCCCCACGCCCAATCGCTCTCCGCCGTTGGATCTTAATCCAACGGCTGTGGGCGCTCGCATTTAAAAACTCCTGCGCGACCATCCGCGCCCCATAGCGCAGTGGTCGGGCACGCTATCGCGAGCGCGGGGCGCGGGTTCGAGCCGTGGCGAGGAGCAGCGGGAGCGAGCAATTGGAGCGTCGGATGGACATCGGACGGCCGCACGTGCCCGATAGAGTCGACGTGCAATTGGACGCGCGATTGAACGCACAATTAGATGCACGCAGCGCGCGGGCGCGGACGCATCTTAAGCCGTCCGATCTCGAGATCGGACGACTGAAAAGCGCTGGACGTGCGCAGGCGTTGAGGAGCGGGCAGCCAAGGAGGCGCGCATGGGCGCGGAGGCGACGGCCACGTAGGGGCTTTAGTGACGGATTTATTCGTCACTAAAGACCCCTCTTTTATTATTTTGAAGTTGTAATGTCCATTTTTCCCCCACTCCTTGCAACTATAAAAGGAGACCCCCTCCATACGAAATTCTCATCCCTTCTTTCTCCTCTCTACCCCTCCAAAGCTCAAAAGAAGCTTGTCCCACACCCGGGATGCTTCTTGCGAGATAAAGTCCAATTTTCGTTCCCCTTCGGAAGTGGATCCCGCGACGACGACGGCGTGCTGTTCCGTTCCTGTTCTTCTGCTTCGTCCTTCTTCGTCCTGCTTCATTCTCCTTCATCCAGGCGTCGTCCCGTCCGGTTCGTCCTCCAAGCAATCGTCGAGGAGGATATTTCTCTCTCCCATTCTTATTTACAGCTCTTCTAGTATAGAATTTTCCTGCTTTATAGTGTAATTGATTTTCCGCTTTCTAGTGTAACTTTTATAAACAATTGAAATATTAAATGCATGTTCTCTTTCTCTCTATCTCTCTCTCTCTCTCTCATAGTTTGATAGCTCCATTGTAATTATATCGCCTTGCTTATAAAAAAAATCCTAAAAAATATAATTGCGAATATAGATCAACGTAGCCTCCCTGTGTTCGACCCGGAATTATTTTCGGTATAAATTTTATTTGTTGAACACGAATTCTTCGCTTTTTGAACTACAACGACAGGTTTTCCAAAACCAATCTCGTAAGCGTAGCGATTCGAAAAATACCGTTCAACATTTTGGCGTCGTTGCCGGGGAGGCAATGATTTCCGATCTTTCCTTCGCATTTCTTGCACTTTATTTGTTTTCTAACTAGCTTTCTCTTGTGTCTATTGTTTTGCAGAGACCTCCATCATGGAATCAACAAGCGGTAGACTGGAGTAAAGTGCAGTTGAAGACAACTGTAAGTGCTCCCCCATTCTTTCCCCCTCCATAGATTTCATTCGCCACATTAAATCCAAATCCCAATTAACCTAGGTGTTTGCATAAATCCTAGGAATAGTTTGGTTGTTTGGATTTTCACTCACATTCATTCCACCCTCATTAATAAAAATAAAAAAATAAAAAGATAATTTTGTGGGGCAATTGTCAACAAACACACAACGTACACCCACATTTAAAGGCACTTATCCGAATTAATTTGTTTCTACTCAACCGGGTTCTGATCTGTGGGACCGGTACACACAAAGCAACACATAAAATAGTAGAAATCATTCTAGGTTAACCATATTTGTGTGCCTAATTAAGTGGTGCATCAGGCCAATTGTTTGAGTTGTTTGGGCCGCATCATTTCAAATAAAATAAACTCATCAAGTAGCTGCCAATTAGGTTCAACTCTTAGGGATTTACCAGGCACTCCACATTCTTTTTAAGCTTTAAAGGAAAATATCTTCACCCGTGCTTGCAAAACTTGGTGTGCCAATGAAACTTGTTTGAAAACACCTAAAGTTGAATCCTAAAAGCTACTAAGCAAGATTTGAACCTTAAAATTCACCACATCAAAAATAATCTTGCTTGAAAACCACTGGTTGTGCATGCACACACAAATCAATCAATCATTAAGGGCACAACCCATTTAAAGGGTCCATCACATTCCAAAGCACATTCAAACCTAGCCCTAAATAAAACAGAGTAGACGTTGGCCTTAAGGATTGAACTCGCTCTTCAGAACTCAGAACGAGATTATTTTCGATTAGTCTGTTTCTACTGTTCAATCTGATGTCTAGCTAGGGGAGCAGAGTCAAACGATCGCGGTTGGGGGGTACACTAGGAACCTGAGGCGTAAGCCGAAGGAAGAACCTTCTCCCCAGTCCCTCCTTCTAACTGGTTGGATTGAACAGATAGAAGTAGATCAAATCGTTCCTTTATCTCAAGATGGGTTTTGGGAGCCTGTAGGTCTATAGGTTAACCCATTTAAGGACAGGTTTGATTATTTGTATTGCAGGGCACCTTTCTTCCTCCCGTGTCTCATGAATCCTTCCACATATTTCACGCATTCCTGCTCTTTCCCTCCTGTTGTGAATTATCCTCAACATGACGATTATCCCAACTTGTATTGTAATCAACCATCAGTCAGTTGGGATAATTCGAATTTGGGATACAATTTCGGACCCCCGTGTTTAGGGTCTAACCCTGAACACTTTGATTCTGATTTCTATCCTTCTCAGAGCTACATCGATTATAGATCGTCTTCCTTTCATGCACAACCTAATACGATCTACAATCAAGAATGATACACCAATCCTTACCCATCCTCTGATTTCATTGCCTTTAGGTCATCACCATCTTTTCAACAATCTGAAATGACCTATTATCAGGAAGGGTATAACGAATCTTAATTCGTTAATTCCTCTGCATTGATGTCATACCCACCCAACCCTGAACCAACTCATTTGGTTCAGGTTAATCAGGTTCAAGATAAGGTTCTGGCTAACTTGAGGAATATCATTCAATCTTTAGAAGTTCAGCCAGTACCTTGCATTGAGAGATTGGAGCCCTTGATTGAAATGATTGATGATTTAAACAAGTCTTTGTTGGATTGGCTCCAGGATGTTAAGGATAAGAACCTGGGTGAGTTTCTACTTGGGAAATTAGCGAAATTGAGGATGAGATTCGTGGTTGCTTTGATTCAATCTTGGAATAATTCCCAGGATGAACCCTCTTCAGGAAAGCCAATGACAGAACCCGCTCAGGCACCTGTTGGGGGGGACACGTGTTACGAGGCTGACCAGATTGAATTAAAACAACCAATGAAGGATGATCTGATTTCTTCACCTGAGATCCCTAAGCCAGGTTACGAGGAAACGTATGTCTCTGGGGAACACAAAGTGACTACTGATTTTGGGACATACATTGATACGAATCCTGATGGTGAAGATTCAAGTTACGAAGTCTCACGCGAGTTTTCTGAACATGATTTCTATGAGACGATTGGGCCTGAGGAATCTGATAGATCATTTGATAGCCCAATAACTGAGGACACAGATCTTATTAGGGCACACATTACGGATCCAGAATAGCATTTTCTGGAGGAATCAATTCTATGCCCTGATTATCAGTTACACCCTGTTGAGCTTATTGATGATTCTAATTCTGAGATAATTAGACCCAAGTCAATTTTGATTCTGCCACATCATTTAGACTTGGAGATTTCAGACGGGGTGATGAATATACAAGAGGTCCTGGAATTTGATATGCTGAATGAGGAGGATAGGAGTTGGGAAGTTTTGATTTGGGAAGTTAATTCTGGAGGAAATGGAAGATTGAGTTGAAGGGATCCTTTTAAGCTTAAACCATCAAATTAGAACCCTTACGACATTTGTTTCGAGGATGTTCAACTCAAGCACACATTCAACGATTATCCTTTTGAGCTTCAATTCTCTATAACCTGGCTTTTTGGTCTTGGGTTGCATCCTCATAAATCGCAGGCCCAGCCTCGCTTGCATTCTGATTTTAGGTTTTGGGTAATTTTTATCCAGAACCTAAGATATTCTTGATTATGGGGTGTGGGTCTGCACCACAATCTGGTCCACATCTGTGGACCTCTGTTGATAGGTTAGAGGATTCTTCTATTTATTCTAATTCTGACCTGTACTTGTGAATTCTTTATTTCTTTTCTTTGTATAGTGTGCCTAGCTGAAGGCACTAAACTCAGCACATATACAGTTCTTTTTAATTTTTCATCTCGGAGCGGACCTGACATTCATGCAATTCAGGTGCTTTCTTCGCTTTTCCACTCTGTTTTATGTCTTTTTAATACAATGAGGACATTGCATTAGATAGGCATGGGGGGTGGATATTTATCTCTGAATTCATTCGTCAGCTCTGTAGATTTGTTTTATTTTGATTAAAAAAAAAATCGAAATTAGGAAAGAGAATTTGGGTTTAAGGAAATTTTCAATCTTAGGAAAAACTACATTAAGATCTAAACACAAAGACCCTTCAGGTCTTTGAACTTAATCAGCCCATGTATCCACTAAAATGTAGATTTGTTTTTCGAGTTCTCGCCAACTTGAATTTTATTTTAATTGGAGTAAATAAGTTTGGGTGATAGGTACACGACTTATTAACCCGCCCTCTGATTTGAGGGAATTTTGGGTCTTAAGCATCTACACACTTTCTTTGCAATGACTTGTTGTTCGGCGATTTTAACGGAAATTGGGTAGCTAATGAACTTTCTAGGGTGATATTGCTGGCAAGTTATCGTGGGTAACAGCCCATTGGTAGGTTGTCCAGAGTCCAGTCACTGGACCTTTCTCTTTTTCTGCCCTTAGGTAAATCTTGGACCAGGGAAGCCACCTATTTTTTTAAAAAAAAAAAAAAAAACAAAAAGAAAAGGAGAAAAGAACAAAAAGAAATAAGCCACACTTCGCTGCACGAGTATGGCTGGCAAGTTGTCGGTGGTAACAGCTCATCGACCGGTTGTCCAGAACCCAACTCAGAAAATGCACTAAAAATTCCCAAAACACTTAGGAAGAAGCGGCGAAGTAGAATAAATCGGGGAGATATACACTAGATTCACCCTTGTGTTAACCCCGTAAAAGATAAAATAAAATAAAATAAAAGTAGGGAGAAAGCTACCGGTTGTAAAGATACACCTTTAGGCAGAAGTCTTTTTGAGGTCACCTAGAGGCGTAGAAATTCGAAGTCCGTTTTAATTGCCGGTCAACGAGTCTATCACAATCACACTAAAATGCTTAAAACTTAGGGTTCTCATCAAATCTTGGGTGAGTTGAATGGCCATAGAAAGCCACTCTTAAACCCTAAAATTTGAAAATCCAAAAAAATTAGAAAAGAGAAAAAGAGAAAAAGAAATTTTTTCTTTTAATAAGGCGAGGGCTTGAAGCGGTCTGCATTTTGGCTGATACCTGGGCACTGTTGTGTCTTTGAAAGTTCAGTTCCTAAGTAGACAATTTCTTAATGATTGAAAAATAACTCAAGTCCAAATAATCTAACCTAATTCTTTTATAAATAGCATATAGTTTTTGCTAGGGACTAGCAAAAGATAGGCATGGGGGTATGATGTAAACACATTTACACTACTTAAAATGTCTATTTATGCATGTTCTTAAGCATAGGATTGCATTTCATGATATAAATATTGCATAACATGCATGATCTTGCATTTAGAATACTTTGAATAAAATGGAGGTTAATTGTCTCATTTTATGTGCTTGGACAGGGCAAATATTTTATCAGGGCCTCGGATCAAAGATCCAACCGTATGGATGTGATCAGGGCGACGATTGGAGTTCAACGACTCCAAGATCGCCCTAATTAGGCATCCGTAGCATCAGATGGTGACCTGGGAACCCTAGAAGATCAAGGGCCAGGATGGTGTAAATTCGCACTTCAGATGATAAATCCAACCACACTGATGAATTCGGATCGACGATCGCAGCCCAACGACACAAAAATCGAGTCAATCCGACATCCGTGGCACCATCTACAACTTCCAGAAGATGGATGGCCAAGATAGCGCCACATGGCGCCATCTTAGCCGCCCAAATGGCCGCTTGCGTCTTGTGAAAGCCCTGCGCCCAATCGCTCTCTGCTGTTGGATCTTAATCCAACGGCTGTGGGCACTCGCATTTAAAAATGCTCGCTCGACCATCCGCGCCCCATAGCGTAGCGGTCGAGCGCGCTATCGCGAGTGCGGGGCGCGGGTTCGAGCCATGGTGAGGAGCGGCGGGCGCGAGCAATTGGAGCGTCGGATGGACATCGGACGGCCGCGCGCGCCCGATAGATTCGACGCGCAATTGGACGTGCGATTGAACGCACAATCAGACGCGCGCAGCGCGCGGGCGCGGACGGATATTAAGCCGTCCGATCTCACGATCGGACGGCTAAAAAGCGCTGGACGTGCGCTGGAGTTGAGGAGCGGGCAACCGAGGAGGCGCGCGTGGGGGCGGAGGCAACGGCCACGTAGGGGCTTTAGTGACGGATTTATCCGTCACTAAAGACCCCTTTTTTATTATTTTGAAGTTGTAATGTCCATTTTGCCCCCACTCCTTGCAACTATAAAAGGAGACCCCCTCCATACAAAATTCTCATCCCTTCTTTCTCCTCTCTACCCCTCCAAAGCTCAAAAGAAGCTTGTCCCACACCCAGGATGCTTCTTGCGAGATAAAGTCCAATTTTCGTTCCCCTTCGGAAGTGGATCCCGCGACGACGACGGCATGCTGCTCCGTTCCTGTTCTTCTGCTTCGTCCTCCTTCGTCCTGCTTCGTTCTCCTTCATCCAGGCGTCGTCCCGTCTGGCTCGTCCTCCAAGCAATCGTCGAGGAGGATATTTCTCTCTCCCATTCTTATTTACAGCTTTTCTAGTATAGAATTTTCCTGCTTTATAGTGTAATTGATTTTTCGCTTTCTAGTGTAACTTTTATAAACAATTGAAATATTAACTGCATATTCTCTTTCTCTCTATCTCTCTCTCTCTCTCTCTTTCTCTCTCTCTCTCTCATAGTTTGATAGCTCTATTGTAATTATATCGCCTTGCTTATAAAGAAAATCCTAAAAAATATAATTGCGAATATAGATCAACGTAGCCTCCTTGTGTTTGACCCGGAATTATTTTCGGTATAAATTTTATTTGTTGAACACGAATTCTTCGCTTTTTGAACTACAAGGACAAGTTTTCCAAAACCAATCTCGTAAGCGTAGCGATTCGAAAAATACCGTTCAACAGCGAGCTGGAGAGAGAAGGAGGGAAGAAAATGAGGTTGCGTACTGTCTACGTGCAGCATGTGTGCAGATGCGAGGACGTACACGAAAAATTTGATTTCCAAACGTTTGGGAAAGTGTCCAGACGTCTGACCAGACGTCTGACCCAAGTCCCAGACGTGTTAAGGGGCTCTAACAGTACGGGTCTTAACATAGGCCCTTTGGGCAAACTAGGGTAGTCAGACAAGGGTACGTGGACTGTGGAGGGACGAGACCACTATTTGGTTCTGAGGGGCAAGACCCCTGTTCTGAGAGGGCAAGGTCCCATACTGTTCCTTGCTGTACTTTGGGTATACCCGTTAGCGGAAACGACTGACCGTGTGTTAGTGCGGGGTAGCTACCCGTGCGCTTATCATGCATGCCGTAGTCACCGCTATGTCTCGACAGTGACCTCGGGGTGGTTGACTGAGAGTCGGACTACCACGGGGGACTCTCCCGGCCAGGAGAGCACCACATGTACCTTCTACTCTAGGGAAAAGACTGCAATCAAGATCGTTCCCACGGGGAACATGCAAGATCAAGAAATACCTGGATACTTTGAGAAATAGATGAACCAGAAACACATAAATGAGATAAATAGAAATGGGAATAAAACCTGCTGATTGTTTTTACTTTACTTGTACATAGATAATATAAACACCATTCTACTCAGTGTTCGCTGACTCTGTCTTTTTGTAGCCCTATTCAGGACAAGGAGTTGAGCAGCCTGAATTTCCGACTGCAAAGGGTGCTGGGTGATACTGTCGTTTGTTCGTGGTTTTCAGAAAGGTACATTATAGTATGTTGCGAAAAACGATGATCAATTTAATTTATTACTCTAAAATTAAAAATGTTCCGAGGTTGAACTCAGGGAGCAATCTTTGATTCAAGAGGCATAAAAATCACAATCCACCATGATGTACTATTTTACAAAAAAAAAGGAATGGTAGAGAATAAGAGTGGAATTAATCTCTCTCTTTCTTCTTTTCTCTCTTTTGCCTTCTCTCTATCCTCAGACTCAGGCGTCTGATTCTGGGAATCAGACGTCTTAAATAGCGTTTTCTACAGTGCTCGTTTCCTTCTTTTTCTTCCTTTCTCTTCGACTGCCATTGCTTCTTCTTCTCCTTGGCTTTCTCTTCTTTTCTTCCCTGCTTGGCCTTCTTAGCTTTTTCTTCTTTTCTTTTAAGCTGCGCCTCCTCTTCTGACTTCTTCTTCTTCTTCTTTCTTCTTTGCTGCAAGCCCTTTTGCTTTCTTCTCTCTTCCTTCTTCCTCAGCTTCTCTGCGGCTACAGTGCCGTCTTCCTCCTCCTTTTCTTCTCTGCTGCTCCAAGTCCTTCTCCCTTTCTCTCTGGCCGCAGCTGTCTTCCTGCGGCTAAGTCCCCCGCTGCTCCTCCTCCTTTGCTTCCTCTTCTGTTCCATACACAAGCGTCCGATTAGGCAAAACCTAACCCCTACCCTCCCAGTGTCTCTCTCTCTCTATTTCTCTCTTTGGTATGCTCTCCTAGAGCCGGGTAATCAGGTCGGTCACGTGCCTGGGTCCAGGCGCACCGGCATGGGTGTGGTGCGCGAGGAGTGCACGGATAGGTTAGTCGGGTCAGGTGCCAGGTCCGTGGGGGAGTGTCACGGACGAGGCATGGTGAGGGCGAGGGACCTCACCCCTGTGTGTCTCGAGGCGAAAAACATAAAACACAATTTCAATTTATGTTACCCGCCGCACTCTTGCGTTCACGAGGTGGGACTAAATGTCCCACCTTTCGTCGTGTGCGTCCGCAACAGGAGACTTCTTTGATTTCAGCAGCTGCCACTGCCCTCAACACCAATTGATAGCCCAGAATTGTGCGCGAGTGTCTTCCGCGCAGCCTAGGACAGAGACCTGGGGTTGGCGAAGCCTGGAGCGGCTGCAAGCAAGCTTCGAGCTTCGCTTTAATGGCGGATGACCATGGGTACCTGGAAACACCAAAACAACCTTGCAGCCATGTCAAAATTTTCAGGAAGCTTCGCTGAGGTACGGCGAGTGTGCTGCAGTGGTTGAGGTGGCTTGGAAACGCCTGAGTGAGTGTGCCTAGGGCTTACTGTGGCTGTGGAGTTGGGTGTGTTCAGTGGGTGAATATGGAGGTGTTGGCGGTTAGTGGATATGGGGAAACTGCTTAGTGGATGGTGGTGGAGGTTTTGAGGGGTCTGGTGAGGTGGATGGAGGCGTGGAGTGGCGGAAACACCTTGCTGGTGGTCTGCCAGAGGTGGAGAAGGTGGCTGTGGACAGCGACGTAGAGGGGTCGAAAATGCAAAATAAGAGAGGGGAAATGAAGAGGGGAGAGAGGAGAAGAGTTGTCACCTACTTAACAGACTAAAGGAGGGAGGAGGCGGTTGGCACGTATCTGCCGACGCCAGAGACGAAGATACCCAGGGGAAGATACGGCGACGAAGAAGAGGGACTGGAGGGCGCCTGCTGGTACGGCAAGGCGTGGCGGACGACGACGGAGGTAATCCTACCACTGGTATGGTGGCAGGGCAACGAGAGAGGAGGAGGAGGGTCGTCAGAGCTTGCGGGCGAATGGCCAGAGGAGGAGGAGACGAAATTGGAGGGATTTCTTCGGCCAAATCAGGCTTGAAGGAAGTGGCAGGGATTGCCGTTCTTTAAATCGGTGTCAACTGAGAGAGGGAGGCGAGGAAGAGGTGAGGACACCTCGCCGGAGGTAAGGCTAGAATGAGACCCATACCTCTTGAGCATTCGCACGAGAGGTATGGTGGCCGACAGGGCATGGGAGCCGACCCATGCTGCAGGGGCAATGCAGGGTGTCTCCCTTTCAAATCTGGGGTCGGCTCCCTATGCGTGCGCGGCGCCATCCTCTGCGCAAAGTCACCGGAGGTATGGCCTGTGCAGGCGGGTGGCAGAGGGACCTATTTGAAGAAGAAGATGGGAAAGGTAGGGGGGTCCCCGCAAGGCTTCAAAAAGTCAAAGGTCAAAAAGTAATTGTTGAGGATCATTTTGTAAAATAGGTCAAGGCGACCTTTTCTTAGGTATAAATTTTTGTATAAAACTAATTTGGACCTAGGGAATCCAATGGTGAGGTTGGATTTAGGTTTGACCATGTTTGACCAGACATTTTGCACAAAAACCCAAATTAGGTCAAAAATTGGGTATGGTTCTTAATCTAGGTCAAGATAGGTTCCAATGGGAAAATTGAAGGTTCTAAACCCTAGGGGATATTTTTTCATGAATTTTAGAGGGTTTAATTGACTTTTATCTTGCCTGAAACTTTGCGAATTAAGGTGGGTTTGTTTTAGGGTTATAGAATGTCATTTAATTCCTAGATTTTGTCATAACCCTTTTCTGATCAAACCATCCCACTTTTTTTCTTATTAAGTCCATTTGACCTGTGTATAGACACTTATAAATCCTGTTGATGCACTGTAATGGTAAAATTACAGTTTTACCCCTTATTTTATGCTTTATTCTCTGCTCAACAATTCCTTGATTTTGACCTTTCTTTAGGTTATGTAGGAGATTTTGTTTAATTTATTAAGTCAAAATGTGTTAGTTACGGTTTATGATGAGGTTCTCATCATACCCCTATGCCTAGCTTTTGCTAGTCCCTCAGCAAAAAAATTTAAGGTTTTAACCTCTATTCTAGACCATGAGTTCCTTTCATCAAATTTGATAAGTGCTTTTTTTTTCTCTTGTCTCCTTGATTAGTTAGAATGGAAACCATGGGCCCAAAAGGTACTCTAGTACCAACCAAGATCCAAATCTGTTTAGCCTTAGCCTTAGTCCTTATCCAAGGTTTTTAGGGCCCACAAGAACTACCCTAAAGTTTATTGGACTCCGTGGTTAAAGCACCCATGCTTGAGACATTTTTAGCCTTGGTTCAGTTCGCAATACGTTTTGTAAGAGAGAGAGACAGAGGGTTATTTGTTTGGAGAGTTTTCTCTGTCTTTTCTTTTTTAACTCTAGCTTAGAATTGGCTTCACAACACGGTCTGTATCGAATTTCTTGTCCCTATCATCAATCCTTAAAGGCCCCTAGCAATCGATGCTTCGAGATAGCACCGCCCATGGTAACCCCCAGAACTTTAGCTTTCGAGATTTCGAGATAATCCCGTCCATGGTGTTCCATGGCCGAATTCAGACTCTGACAATTGACATTTCATGATAATGCCATCCATGGAATCTGAACCAGCAGAGTGCTTACATGCCCCCAGTAGGATATGTAAATATCCTAGGAGACAAGCACCGAGGAGATGATATGTTGTTACACATCTTCGAGGGGAATTTCCCACCTCTCTACGTCAGGAATTTGTTCAAATCAACTTGTGTTGATCGGCCGCTCCTAATCTAGGTGACATTTTCAGAACATTTGAAACGCTTCTGCGTGATTTTGATATTTATGCTCACTGAACCAGACTGTATGTGAATTTGGGTGCTTAGGTTACCAAGTCCCGTAAACTAAAGGTCAGTTAACGAGGTCGAATACTCCCTAAGCTTTAGACCTAATACTTAAGCTTTTCATTTTCCTCAACCTCTCGAGGACTATCTAGATCTTAACGGGTACTAAGAGTCTAGCCAAGAAGGCCTAAGGTTAGCATTCTTACTAATCTTTTTGTGCACTTTCACTTTATTTTTCTTTAATGTGGTCTAGAACTTTGGTTAATTCCTTAATTTTTTACTAATGACTATCTCTTTCTTTTTTATTTTGTGCTCTTTTTTATCATTTTTCTCTTTTCTCCTCCTCCTTTTGATTATGTAAAGCCCACAAAATTTCTTCCCTCCTCTAGTTCTTTTTTTTTAATGGTGTTTTTGACATATATGATTTTTTTTTGTTGAAACCTTTTCTTGTTATGAGTTGTTATTCATTTTGCACTTTCATACCCCCCCATGCCTAAGGTTTGCAATGTCCTCATTGTTCATTAGGTGGGTTTTTGTTTGGCTTGGGTCATGCATTAGGACAGATATTGGGTGAGTGGATGGGTCGAGGTGGCTATTGTGGACGATATCTAATCTCAGGTACGAGTACCTGAGGTGAAGTCAGCTGTCCTAAGGAATGAACCTAAAGTGCAAAGAAGTGTCAGAAAAGGTTTCGGGTTTTTGAAAGAATGACGGGCTGCCTCTTGTTAAGCTCTGAGTTTTACGCCATCGGCTGGGCGTAATTAGCTCAGGGAGAATGGAGTATAAAAGATGACTCAGCCAAATCTGTATTGGTTACGTCAATGAACGGTTTAAGTCTCTGGCCGTTAACGACGAAAGGTTCGGAATTGTGGCTAAGCGGACTGATCTCGACTGCTCCATTTCCAAAAATTTGTCGGACAAGATATGGTCCGACCCACTTGGATCGCAGTTTTCCAGGGAACAATTTAAGTAGGGCATCTAAGAGTAGGACCTTCTGACCAGGGTGGAAGATCTTTCTAGAAATGTGCTTGTCATGAAAGGCTTTAACCTGTTCTTTGTAGATTCGTGAGTTTTCAAACGCATCAAGGTGTAATTCATCAATCTCGCTTATCTGAAGCTTTCTGTGGGTTTCAGCCTTAGAAAGATCTAGGTTGCAATTCCGTACTGCCCAATAGGTTTTGTGCTCCAGTTCGACGAGAAGGTGACACTCATTCCCGTACACCCCGTACACCAGTCTAAAAGGAGACATACCTAATTGGGTTTTGTGGGCGGTTGTTTACGCGGCTAGATCATGTTTTAACAGATATCTCGTTGTAATATAGATGAACTTTCCGCGAAAATAAATAAAAATTTATTACTCGAAAACCTAAGTATCCGAGGTCGAACACAGGGAGTAAATGGAATTTATTCACTAATCTCAATAATGTAATTGAACACTTAATTACTCAAAACTTAATTTAGAATATATATGCATGAGTTTAAGAGTTAATTGTGGCAAAAATAGAGAAATTGGACGTCTGATCATGGGATTAGACGTCTTAAAAAGATATTTTCTCTTATTTCTTCTCCTGTCTACTTCTTGTTCTTGTTCTTCTTTTGGCTTTCTTTCTCTGATTTTCCTCTTTCCTTAGCTCTTTTTCTTCTGTTCTTCTTTGGCCGTTTGCTTCTTCTTCCTTGTTTCTTCCTTTCTTCTTATTTTCCTTTGTCTTCTGCCTTGCCTCTCTTCTGTAGTGTCTTTCTCCTTCTTTCTTTCTTCTTTCTTCTTCCTTCTTCAGCCTTAGATCTCTGACTTCCTCTTCTCTTTGGCTTCGCCTCTTCCTTCTACCTTGGCTTTCCTTCTCTTTTTCTCTGCGAGTCTTCTTCTTTCTTCAGCCTTCCTTCCTTCTGCAGCTAAGTGTTAGCTGCACTTCAGCTGTGCCTTCCTTTCCCTTCTTCCCTGCACAAATCGAAGAGCAAAACCTACCCCTCTACCCACACCTGCACGTCTCTCTCTCTCTCTCTCTGTATCTCTCTTCAGTACGCTCTCCCAGAGCCAGGTTATCGGGTTGGTCGCACACCTGGGTCCAGGTGCACCGGCGTGGGTGTGGTGTGCGAGGAGTGATCGATAGGTTACTCGGGTCGGGTACCAGATCCGCGGGGGAGAATGTCGCGGATGAGGCGTGATAGGTGAGGGACCTCACCCCATGTGTGTCTCGAGGCGACGAGTGTTAAACACAAATTCAATTTATTGCATGCGTTGCACTCAGACGTTCATGAGGTGGGACTAATGTCTCACCCACTTTTGCTCGCACGCTCGCAGGCGCTCTTCTTCCAATTGCTGCAGCTGCAGGCCTCACAGCACTAATTGCCTAGACAGCTGAATGCGCGAGACTACCCCAAGCCTTTTGGACCTGGGACCCTGAAGTGCTTCAGCATGGAGCAAGCTTGCGACCTTCTCGAGCTGTCGCTAATGACGGCTGGTGCTCAGATCCTGCATGACACAAAAGGAGCCTTGCGGCTCTATCAAACCACAGGAGGACCTTCGCCGTGTCATGGCGAAGGTGAGGCGGTAGGTGGTAGGTCGCGGGGTGACCTAGGCATGCGTGCCTAGGTCGCTCTGTGGCCGGGTTTATGGGTTAGGTCAGGGGGCGTTTGTGGTGGTGTAGGCGGTCTGTGAGTGGGTGGATGATGTTCAGTGGATTGTGGCGGAGGTTGTGGGGTTGGTGGCAAAATGTGTGGAGTTGTGGAATGACTGGTGCATCTCGTCGAAGGTTGGCCGGAGATGGGGAAGATGGCGGTGGACAGTGGCTGTCGAGGGGTGTTTTGTGAAATAGGTTGAGGGGAATTGAAGAGGGGATAGAGATGAGTGGTTTTAACCTAATTAAGTGGACGAAGGGGGAAAGAGGGCGGCTAGCAGTACTTGCTATCGTCAGAGAAGAAGGTATCCAGCGGAGGGAGACGGTAGCGACGACTGGGCTAGGGATGCTTGCATGGGTGTTGTGCGATGCGGAGGAGGATGGTGAGGATAGCTCTACCAATGGTATTGTAGCATAGCGACTAGAAAGAGGAGGGAGGCTCACCGGAGCTCGCTGGACCACTTGGCCGGAGGAGAAGAAGAAGAAATTGAGGTAGATCTCTGGCCAAGTCGAGCTGAGGAGGTGTGGGCAGGGTTGAGGGTCCTTTTATAGATGCTGGCAGGGGTTCCTATACTTAGAAGGCAAGCTTCCAAACGTGCGAATCCTCGTCAAAGATGGAATCAGTTAGAGACCCAAATCTCTCGTGCATTCGTACGAGAGATTAGGCGCAAATCAGATAGTAGGATCACGCTTAGATGGAAGGGAATTCCTCAGAGAATCTCCCTTCCAAATCTGGGAGATCTCTGAGGAATCAGGGAGTACTCCCCTCCATTCCTCATCGGAGTAGGATTTCTCCCCATTAATGGCAGAGGGACCTATTTGTAAGAGTGGTGAGGAAGTTAGGGGGGTCTGTGCAATGGTTTTCAAAAGATAGGGGCCAAAATGTAATTGGATGTACTAATTTGCAAAGTACGTCAAGATGACCTCCCCTTAGGTCTAAATTTTGGTACAAACCTAATTTGGATCTAAGGAATCCAATGATGAAGTTGGATTTTAGGTTGGACCACGTTTGACTGGACATTTTCATAAAAATCTAAATTAGGTAAATTAATGAGCTAGGACCCCAATCTAGGTCAAAATAGGTTCCAAAGGTCAATTTGAAGGTTCTAAACCCTAGGGGATATTTTTCTATGAATTTTAGAGGGTTTAATTGATTTTTATCCTGACCAGAACCTTGTTGAATTAAGCGGGTCTGTTTTAGGGTTACAAAATGTCATTTAATTCCTAGACTGCACATTAACCCATTTCTGACTGAACCAACCCACTTTTTATCTTATTCAGACCATTTGACCTATGTTTTGCTTCTGAGAAATCCCTTTTATGTACTGCAATGGTAAAATTACAGTTTTAACTTTTATTTCATGTTTTCTTCTCAGAACACTTATTCCTTGAATTAAGCCCTTCTCAAGGTTATGTAAGAGCTCTTATCCTCTTTCTTAGGTCAAAATAGCTAATTAGAGCTCATGATGAGGCTCTCATCAGCTATCCTATAAGCCCACAAAGCTTCCTGAAGTCGGGATGACCAGTCCTTCCTGTCAGGTCGAATAGTAACCTGTAGGATTTTCTTGATCTCCCGATTTGATAGCTCGCTAGACCATTAGTTTGGGGGTGGTAAGGAGTAGAGATTCGGTGAAACACCCCGTATTTGGTCATTAGTGACCTGAATTGAGTATTGGTAAAATGGGTCCCTCCATTAGAGATGATTACACGAGGAATCCTGAATCGTAAGAAGATATTCTAATGAATGAATTTAATGACGATCTTGTGATCACAGGTTCAAGTTGGAATGGCTTCGATCCATTTGGACACATAGTCAACAGTGAGTAAAATGTACTCGAAGCCGTCTGAGATAGGGAAGGGGCCCATAAAATCAATCCCTTAAATATCGAAAATCTTGCATACGAGAATCGGCTGTAAAGGCATCATGTCGGGATGGCTCATGTTGCCCAAAGTTTGGCAACGAATGCATGCCTTACAGTGACTGTATGCATCCTTGAAGATAGTGGACCAGTAAAAGCCACACTGGAGGATTTTTGATGAGGTTTTATGCCCTGAAAAATGGCCACCGCATGCCTGGTCATGGCAGAAAGAGAGTATGTCATTGATTTCGACCTCCAGGATACATCGTCGGATAATTTGGTCAGCACCTATGCGGAACAAGTACGAGTCTTCCCAGATGTAGTACTTGGCATCGGAATGTAACTTGTCTTTCTTGGCCTTCGGCCAATCAGACGGGATCTGGTGTGATGCCAAGTAGTTCACTATATCAGCAAACCATGGAAGCCCGGTACCAAGAGTCAAGAGGTGCTCATCAGGAAAATGCTCCATGATGGGTCCAGAAGGGTCGATGATCTCAGAAGGAAGGCGGGACAAGTGGTCAGCCACCACGTTCTGTCTTCCTACCTTGTCGTGAATCTCGAGGTCGAATTCTTGCAACAGAAAGATCCATCGAATTAATCGAGGCTTCGCATCCTTCTTTGCAAGGAGATGCCTCACAGTTGTGTGATCCGAGTAGATTATGACGTGGGAACCTAGGAGATAAGATCTGAATTATTTTAGGGCAAATACTACAGCTAGCAGCTCTTTCTCTATAACCGTGTAGTTACGCTGAGCCTCGTCAAGTGTCTTGCTAGCGTAGTAGATGACCACGGGCTTTCCGTCAATCTTCTACCCCAGAACCGCTCCTACAGCAAAGTCAGATGCATCGCACATGATCTCAAAGGTTTGAGACCAATCAGGGGACTGTAGGATCGGGGCTTGGGTGACTCAGTCACGAAGGATCTCAAAAGCTTGAGTGCATTCCTTGAAAATCTCAAAGGGTACATCCTTGGAAATAAGAGTGGTCAGGGGGCACGCAATTTTCAAGAAATCAGGGATGAAACGATGGTAAAAATCGATGTGCCCCAAAAAAGATCGGATGTCCCTGATCGAGCTAGGCATAGGAAGTTTGGAGATCAGGTTAACCTTGGCTCGATTCACTTGGATGCCTCTCTTAGAAATTAAGTGTCCCATGACGATCCCCTCAGGGACCATAAAGTAGCTCTTTTCCCAGGAAAGAACCAGATTTGCCTCAATGCAACGCCTGAGTATGTGAACCAAGTGTTGGAGGCAATCATCAAATGATACCCCAAAAACTGAGAAGTCATCTGATGAGAACCTCATCATGAGCCATAACTAGCTCATTTTGACCTAATACAAAGTATAAAAGCTCCTACATAACTCAAGGAAAGGCTTAACTCAGAGAATTCTGAGTTTAAGGAGAAAATAAGTCATAAGGGGTAAAAATGTAATTTTACCAGTATAATCTACATACAGGGCAATTCAGGGTCCAAACATAGGTCAAACAAACCAAATAAGAAGGAAAGTGGGATGATCTGATAAGGGCTACAGCAATTCCAAGGAACTAAATGATAATCTGTAACCCTAAAACAAACCCACTTCAATTCACGAGGTTCGAGGAAAAGTAAAAATAGAATAAACCCTCTAAAATTCATAGAAACATAATCTCGAGGGTTTAGAACCTTCAATTTGGCCTTCAGAACCCATTTTGACCTACATTGAGAACCATACCCAATTAATAACTTAATTTAGGTTTTTGCATAAATTTACCAGTCAAACAAGGTTTAATCTAGAAATAAAATTCACCATCAGATTCCTTAGGTCCTAATTAGTCATGTATAAAAACTTGAGCCTAAGAAGAAACCTTCTTGACCAACTTTACACTTTGGTTCTCATATATTTACTTTTTGGCCCTCAACTTTTGAACCCTCGCATTTCTACCCCTAACTCTCCTTCGTTCTTTGCATTCAGGTCCCTCCTGCCAAAACCTGACCAGCACCATGCTCCGGCGACCTTGCGCGGAGCATGGCGCCGCGCAGGGTAAGGGGGAGGGTCTGGCAAGACAACCGGGGGTGCCCTGCGCCGTCAGCCGTCGCAGGAACACCCCCTGGTCGCTGCAACCCACCATACCGGCCGTGCGAACGCACGGACGGTATGGGTTTCCATCTCCGGCGTCCTCCGGCGAGGGAGACACGTCGTCTCCCTCCGCCCTCCTCTCTGATTCCGCCTCTATAAATACCCCCGTCACTCCGCCGTTCTGGGGAGCTCGGTCCTGACGGAGAAAGACCCCACTTCCTCTCTTCCCACTCCGACAGGAAGCTCTCCAGCTCCGGCGGCCTCCCCTCTTCCTCCTCATCGCTCTGCCGCACTACCAGCTGCAGGGTTGCCCTCCCTCGCTCTTCCCGCGTCACGCCGCACCCAGCTGGCGCCTCTCCGGCCCTCTCCTCGCCGCCGCCCCTTCCCCCGGGCATCTTCTTCTCCGGCGACAGTCGATACGACTGTCGCCCGCTCCGGCCCCTCCTCGTCCTGCTAAGTAGGTAGAACTCCTCCTCTTTCTCCCCTCTTCCTTTTCCTCATTTTACATCTTTACTGTTACCCCGATCCGACCAATCGCCCTCACCTTCTCCATCTCCGGCCCCTACTCCGGCGACCCGCTCCCATCACTCCAGCAACCCACACGGCTCGCCGACCACCGCAGAACCTCCGCCTCCTCACCCTGATCAACCTCCGCCCTTCCACTTCCCCCAAATCACCCTCTGCAACTCCACCGAACAAACCCATCTCCCGACCCACAGTCCGACTTAGGGCAGCTCTTAGGCTCCGCCCCGCCGCCTGCACACCCCCCGGTCCTCCGCGTTTCTGATTGGGCCGAGAGGCCGTTTCTCTGTGGGCAGGTACCTGCGCTCGTTGCCGCCATTGTTGAAGCGAAGCAGCTTCGACCTGCTGTTCCAGGTGCGCCGCGCCCAGGTTACGCTCCCAGGCTGTGCGGGGGCATTTCGGCAAAGCGTTAGGCGGCAGTTGAGGCGAATCCCTCGCGCGAAGGCCTCGCGTAAAGCTGCGATTACCAGCTGCTTCCTCCGCGCAGGCGCGAAATTGGGGTGGGACATTTAGTCCCACCTCGGAAGACTCCGAAGCGGCACAGCGGTATAAAGAGAAAAAGTGCTGGAGGCTTGTTGCCTCAGCACACGGGGTGAGGTCCCCTTCACCCGCCCGGTTACCCGGTCTCATCCGCGCTCACGCCCCGCGGACCTGGCCCGACCCGACTTAGACTGACCTGCACTCCTCGCCCACCACGCACGCCGGTGGGCCTGGACCCGGGCGCGACCCGTACCCGGTAACCCGGCAGCTCTGGGAGAGCTTTCCTAAGAGCAGATTCTGTGAGAGAGAGACGCGGGGGAGGGTAGAGATAGGTTTTGCCCCTCTCTGATCAAGCGGTGCAAGTTTGCAGGCACAGGTGAAGAAGAAGAACCGGAGAAGAAGACTGACGGAAGAAGAGCAGCCAGGACTGCTCGAAGCAAAGAGGAAAAGGCGAAGAAGAAGAAGACGAGCGAGGAAGAGAAGAAGGACGACGAAAGCTGAAGGAAGGAGCACCGAGCGGCACTGTAGCAGCGGCGGTTTAAGTCGTCTGATTGGAAAATCAGACGACGTCCTGAAGGCAAAGAAGGAGAAGGAAGGCAAGGCAGAGGAGGAACACAGAGAGGCCAAGTGAAGACTCTGCAGAAGAAGAAGAGCACGAGAAGAAGATCTGAAGAAAGGAAAAGAAGAAAGAAAGAAGAAGAAGAAGAACATCACCACTGCAGATAAAGAAGAAGAACAAAGGAAGAGAGCAGAAGATCTGGGAAGGAAGAAGAGGAGAAGCAAAGAGAAAAGAAGAAAAGCCAACAAATTCTCTCTCTCTCTCTTTCTTTATTTTTGTAAAAGAAACTTGTACCCCTAGAATACAACTTGCTCCCTGAGTTCGACCTCGGGAACTCTTTATTTCCGAGTAACAAATTGTATTAAACTGGTAATCACCTCTCTATACTATACTACGACGAAATAATAAAACTATAGAGGAAGGTCGCCACCAGTTTTTGGCGCCATTGCCGGGGAGCAACGGCTATTCTAGAGGTAAACATTCCTGTTTCCTTTTAGTTCCTGATAATCTCCTCTCTTTTATGCAGCTACAGGAAATCAAGAAGACAAGCAACCGCACGACAACCACTCCGAGGACAGGTAAATTTTTTTTTCCTCTCGCTATTAACCCCTAAACTCTAAAGAGGAAGAAAAGAAAAGAACAAGCAATATAGGGCTAACCTGTCTTCCATACTTAGTAACCATAAAGAGTTGCATGTTTTCAACTCATTACTCCTGCACACTATTAAGGGTATTTAAGGGCTAACACATTCTTGCTTGAACCCTAATTACCCAACAAAGAATTAACTGGACCAAGTAGAGCCAACCTAGGATCCAACACTAGGGATTTAGAGACACACTCCTTAAGCAAGAATTGAGAAAACCAAATGAAGTGTGCCCAAGCCCTTGTCTGAAAATACCTGTTCAAAACCTAAAACAATTGGCTCTCTAAACACTTGAACCCTAAAAGACAAGACCTAAAAGCTCTCAAAGAAAACAAGAGGTAAAGTTGACCCCTTGGGTCAACCAACCTTAAATTAGGTCACTCTTTGCACTTAAAAGACTAAAGTTCAAGTGAAACCTTAAGCACCCTGATCTTAAAATAAAAATTGGTAGACTTAAGAGGTCAAGATCCCCATTCTGGTCTACCTGGAACCGCAGTGACAAGAGAGGTCTGGTGGGGGAAACCCTGTAACCCGTGGGGACGCTCTACCGTGTAGGGGTCTTTGCGGGACTCTCCCTCTCTGGCTGCCCAGGTAATTCTCAGGTGGACGATCTTTCTGATCAAGGGGTCCATCTGCCCCGCACCTCTATAGTCACCCAACACATTTTTGGGTGTCTTGATTGGGTCCAGTACCTTCCAAACTCATCTCTTCCAACAGTGCATGTACGGAAGGAGGTCCTTAAGACCACCCTTAAGACCTCCTTTAGAAATTCGCTCTCGTCAAGGCCAAGCCTCGACGCCCGTGTTTGTGCAGCAACACCCTCACATTATTCTCTCTTCTGATTCAGAACCAAGTTCTTCTTCTTCCCCCATCATGGCTCAGCCAGTTGAGGAAGAAAATAATCTGGAGCACCAGCTCCAGCGACTCAATGACCTCTTCCAAAACTTCGTGCACCCACCACAGCGTCCTACAATGCGGGACCACTACAATCCTGCTGCGGTGGCCATTGAGCCTCGAGTCAGAATCCCGACTGGAGGACTTGATTCCGAATTAAAGCCCAACATGATTCATGCTATACCTAAATTCCATGGGCTTAATTCTGAAGATCCCTTCCAGCACATCAAACAGCTAAAGCATCTGGCCTAAACTTTTGGGTCAGATGTGCAAAATCGGGATATTCTTCTCATGAAGATGTTTTCCTTTTCTCTTATGGACAAGGCTGCCCATTGGTATCAAACTCAGACCCGGCCGATCAACACTTGGGAAGAACTTCAATCCGAGTTTTTGAAAAAGTTTTTTCCCGTTGGTCGGACCAACGCCTTGCGCCATCAGATTACACACTTCACTCAACAATCAGGAGAACCTCTCCATGAGGCATGGGATCGTTTTCAGGATCTCATGAGAAAGTGCCCCCATCACGAAGTTCCTAAATGGGAACAAGTCCAATCTTTCTACCAGGGACTCCGTAAGGACATCCGCCTTTTCGTCAATGCAACTTGCGGAGGAAACATCATGGGTCAACATGAAGACACCGTATGGGAGATTCTTGAAAACATGTGCGAGAACTCCATCAACAATGACTCCATGGGATTATTCGACAGGACGAATACCCGCGCAGCGACGAATCTTAAGGGAGCACATGAGACGCAGGGCCTGTCCGCATCAGTCGACCTAGAATTAATGGCCAGTCGATTGGACAAGGTCTCAATCATTGAGAAGAAGGTGGATGAGCTGACTCAGCACTTGCAGCGAGCCACCTCCGCGCGTAACTCCTTTGCACAACCTCCTTCCACACAGGAGACTGTGAAAAACATCCTCCACCGATCTTCCCCTAGGATGGATCCATATCCATCCCCATCTGATTCTCGGATCGGAGGATCATCCGATCCTTTCTACACCAGCCCAGGGAACTCCATTCCCCCTTTCCCTGATTCTCAGGAGGTTCCTCAGACCTGCGAGGACCTCAACGCCATCCAGAACGACCCATTCTCCAACACTTACAACCCTGGATGGCGAAACCATCCCAATTTTCAGTGGGCGGGAAATTCCCAAACCCAAAGACCACCTTTTCAGTCCCGCCCATAGCCCTCTCGTCATTACCAGCCGCCTCAGCCTCGACCCAACCCTACTTATCCATCAGGGCCAAATCAGGATCAAATGTCCCTAATCCTTCAGACTCTGGCTGACATTCAAAGAACGAATGCGGCTATTCAAAAACAGCACAAGGACGAACTTACAGAGGTTAAAACTCAACTGGCCCAGTTGGCAAATTCTCGCCAGCCAGGCACACTCCCTTCCCAACCTCTTCCTAACCCGAATAACGTGCCGACCCAGAAGCGCGTTATGAATCCAAATTTAGGCCACGCACAATGGATTTATCAGGCCCCTACTGCTCCATCTCCAGACGAGATGGAAGCTTCAACTTCTTATGCGGGATTTCAGCAGCAGCCACCCCTCTTACCAAACCCAAACCAAAATCAGGCCGGATTAAATTCTGTAACAACACGTAGTGGTAAAACAACTCAAGACCCGCATTATCCAAACCACTCCAAGCCTGATAACCATGACCCTAGGATAGTTATCCAAGATACCACTGTTCCGGATCCACAACCTGGACCTATCCTAGAAGAACCAACCAAGATCCCGTTTCCCGAGGCCTTGACCAAGGGAAAGAAGACCACCAAACCCGTGGCCCCTGAGGAGGACCTGGTCAAGCTCTTTGAGCAGGTCCACATAAACATCCCCTTGATGGATGCAATCCGCCACGTACCAGCTTACGCACGATTTCTAAAGTATATATGTACACCCCAGCGTAAGCCGCGAACCAAGGGAGGGAGCCCAATTGTTCTGTCAGAGCAAGCCAGCTCTGTAATCCTCAGTAGACTCCCACCCAAGGCAAAAGATCCTGGTACTCCCCTGATTTCCTGCAAGATAGGTGGTACCCAATTTGATAGAGCATTGTTAGACTTGGGTGCATCCATAAACCTGATACCCACATCCTTACTTGACCATCTAGAAGAATCTGAGCTAAAACCAACCGAGGTAACATTACAATTAGCAGATCGATCTATAAAGTCACCAAAAGGGATTCTCGAGGATGTTATCGTAAGAGTGCGGGATTTCTATTTCCCAGTGGACTTTATAGTCTTAGATATGGACGCACCTGAGAACCCTAGGGATACACCAATCATTCTAGGGAGACCTTTCTTGGCTACTGCTAGAGCCAACATCAGCTGTGAGGTGGGCCAAATAGAGCTTAAGTTTGGAGATCAAACACTGAAAATTGATATATTTAAGGCCCAACAAGGAATTAATTGCGGTGTCACCGAACAAATTTGTGACATCAGGACTTTGGTTGATGAATCACACTTCCAGAATGACTCGATTATGCCTCATCAACCACAGAAGGATCTTGACCCGCAAACAGAGGAGTCGAATCCAGATATGAACAACCCAGTAACTCCCACCCTTGAACCTCACATCTATACTGAACCACCCGCTGCTGCTGATAACCCCATCCTCGAACTAAAACCCCTTCCTGCTCACTTGAAATACATCTTTTTGGGTTCTAATCAGACCCTTCCTGTGATTATCAATTCCAACCTCAGTCCTGAACAGGAATCCCGTCTGATTGTTGTCCTCCAGCAACATCGCAGAGCCATCGGGTGGACTCTCGATGATTTGACTGGAATAAGTCCCTCTTATTGTACTCATCATATCTATTCAGAAGAGGGCACACGACCTTCTCGTGAAATGCAGAGACGCTTAAACCCCAATCTGCAGGAGGTCATGAAAAAGGAGATCATCAAGTGGTTAGATGCCAGAATCATCTACCCGATCTCCGATAGTCGTTGGGTGAGCCCAATTCAGGTCGTGCCCAAGAAGGCAGGACTCACCACTATAACGACTGAGACCGGAGAAATCATTCCTACCCGATTAGCCAACTCGTGGAGAGTCTGTATAGATTACCGCCGACTCAATTCCTCCACGAAGAAGGATCATTTCCCACTACCCTTCATTGATCAAATTCTCGAAAAACTTGCGGGAAATAGGTTCTTCTGCTTTCTTGACGGGTACTCCGGTTATAACCAGGTGGCAATCCATCCTGAGGACCAAGAAAAGACCACGTTCACCTGCCCCTTCGGAACATACGCTTTCCGAAGGATGCCTTTCGGTCTTTGCAATGCGCCCGCTACTTTTCAGCGATGCATGCTTGCCATATTCTCAGATATGGTAGGTGATTATCTGGAAGTCTTCATGGATGACTTTTCAATTTTCGGAGCATCATTCGACGATTGCCTCCAACACTTGGTCCAGATACTCAGGCGGTGCATCGATGTGAATTTGGTTCTTTCCTGGGAAAAGAGCCATTTCATGGTGCCTGAGGGAATTGTCCTGGGACACTCAATTTCGGAAAAAGGTATCCAAGTGGATCGAGCTAAGATTGATCTGATTTCTCACCTTCCTATGCCTAGCTCGATCAGGGACATTCGTTCCTTTTTAGGGCATGTCGATTTTTATCGACGATTTATCCCTGATTTTTCAAAAATTGCGCGCCCCCTGACCACTCTTCTCTCCAAGGATGTTCCTTTCGAAATTTCCAAGGAATGCACTCAAGCATTTGAAATCCTGCGTGACCGAGTCACCCAAGCCCCGATCCTACAGTCCCCTGATTGGTCTCAACCCTTTGAGATCATGTGCGATGCATCCGACTTCGCTGTAGGAGCGGTTTTGGGGCAGAAAATTGACGGGAAACCTGTGGTCATTTACTACGCCAGCAAAACACTCGATGAGGCTCAGCGTAACTATATGGTTATTGAGAAAGAGCTGCTAGCTGTAGTATTTGCCCTAGAAAAATTCAGATCGTACCTTCTGGGTTCCCGTGTCATCATATACTCGGATCACACAGCTGTGAGGCATCTCCTTGCAAAGAAGGACGCGAAACCTCGATTAATCCGATGGATCTTGCTGTTGCAAGAATTTGACCTTGAGATTCGCGACAAAGTGGGAAAGCAAAATGTGGTAGCTGATCACTTGTCCCGTCTTCCTTCTGAAATAATTGACCCTTCCGGACCCATCACTGAGCATTTTCCCGATGAGCACCTGCTGACTATTGGTACTAGCCTTCCATGGTTTGCTAATGTAGTAAATTACTTGGCATCTCATCAGATCCCATCCGATTGGCCGAAGGCCAAGAAGGACAAATTACGCTCCGATGCCAAGTATTACATTTGGGAAGACCCGTACCTCTTCCGCATAGGTGCCGATCAGATCATCCGGAGATGTGTCCCGGAAGAGGAATTCAACAATATCCTCTCTCTTTGCCATGACCAGGCATGCGGTGGCCATTTCGCCGGGCATAAAACCACATCAAAAGTCCTCTAGTGCGGCTTTTACTGGCCCACACTGTTCAAAGACGCGTACAGTCACTGCAAGGCATGCAGTCGTTGCCAGACTTTGGGCAACATGAGCCATCGCGGCATGATGCCTATGCAACCGATTCTAGTATGCGAAATCTTTGATGTTTGGGGGATTGATTTTATGGGCCCCTTTCCTGTTTCGGATGGTTTCGAATACATTCTGTTGGCTGTGGACTACGTGTCCAAATGGATCGAAGCCATACCGACCCGAACCTGTGATCACAAAATCGTTCTCAAATTCATTCATCAAAACATTTTCTCAAGGTTCGGGATTCCTCGTGCAATAATCTCTGATGGGGGGACCCATTTCACAAATGCTCAGTTTAGGTCACTGATGACCAAATACGGGGTGTCTCACCGAATCTCTACTCCTTACCACCCCCAAACTAATGGTCTAGCTGAGCTGTCTAATCGGGAGATCAAGAAAATCCTGCAAGTCACTGTTCGACCTGACAGGAAGGACTGGTCGTCCCGACTTCCGGAAGCATTGTGGGCCTATAGGACCGCCCACAAGACCCAATTGGGCATGTCTCCCTTTAGACTGGTGTACGGAAAGGCATGCCACCTTCCCGTAGAACTGGAGCATAAAGCCTATTGGGCAGTACGGAACTGTAATCTAGATCTTTCCAAGGGTGGGACCCACAAAAAACTCCAAATCAGCGAGATCGATGAATTACGCCTAGACGCGTACGAGAACTCGCAAATCTACAAGGAGCGGGTTAAAGCCTTCCACGACAAACACATCTCGAGAAAGATCTTTCATCCTGGTCAAAAGGTCCTACTCTTTGACGCCCGACTAAAACTCTTCCCAGGAAAACTGAGATCCAAGTGGGTCGGACCATATTTGGTCCGACAGGTTTTTGGAAATGGAGCAATCGAAATCAGTCCACTCAGCCACGATTCTGAACCTTTCATCGTGAACGGTCAGAGACTCAAGCCGTTCATTGATGTAACTTCTACTGATTTGGCTGAAGCATCTTATATCCTCCATTCCCCTTGAGCTTATTGCGCCCAGCCGATGGCGTAAAACTCAGCGCTTAACGGGAGGCAGCCCGTCATTCTCTTTGAAAACCTGAAACTTGTTCTGACACCTTTTTGCACTTGAAGTTCACACTTTAGGACAGCCAACTCCACCTCAGGTGCTTGCATCTGAGATTAGAAATCGTCCGCAACAGTCACCCCGACCCATTCACTCATCAAAACAGCTGTCCTAATGTATGAACTTAGTTGAATAAAACCCCTAGGTTACAATGAGGACATTGCAAATCTTAGGCATGGGGGGGTATGAAAGTGCAAAACTTGTAAGAAAAGGTTTCAAACAAAAAAATTCACATATGCCAAAAACACCATAAAAATTAAAAATTTTCGAAAAAGAATAAGAGGAAAAGAGGAGAAGGAAATTTTGTGAAGGAGAAGGAGAAAAGAAACAAAATGAAAAAGGAGCACAAAATTATGAGAAAAGGTGATAGTCATTAGTAAGGAACTAAGGAATTAACCTAAGTTCTAGACCTCATTCAAGAAAATAACTGAAAAATGCATAATGAGATTAGTAAGAACGCAAACCTTAGGCATTCTTGAATAGACTCTTAGTACCCATTAAGATCCAGATAATCCTCAAGAGGTTGAGGAAAATGAAAAGCTTAAGTACTAGGTCCAAGGCTTAGATAGTATTTGGCCTCGTTAACTAATTTTTGGTTTACGGGACTTAGTAACCTAAGCACCCTAACCTCACACACAGCCTGGTTCAGTAAGCGTAAAAATCAAAATCACGCAGAAGCGTCGTAAAATTATGAAAAGAACACCTAGAGTAGGAGCGGCCGACCAACACAAGTTGATTTGGGCGAGTTCCCAGCGCGGAGAGGCGGGAAATCTCCTCGAAGTTGCGTAACAAAATATCATCTCCTCAATGCTTGTCTCTTAGGATATTCACATATCCTACTGGGGGCATGTAAGCACTCTGCTGGTCCAGACACCATGGATGGGATTATCTTGAAATCTCAATTGCCAGGGTCTGGATTCGGCCACGGAACACCAAGGATGGGATTATCTCGAAATCTCAATAGCCAGGGTTCCGGGGGTTGCCATGGGCGGTGCTATCTCGAAGCATCGATCGCCAGGAACCCTTGAGGATTGATGATGGGAGCAAGGAATCTGATACAGACCGTGTTGAAAAGCCAATCCTAGGCTAGAACTAAAAAGAAAAAGAGAGAGAAAACTCTCCAAACAGAAAAACTTTCTATCTCTCTCTTATAAAATGCACTGCGAACTGAGCCAGGGCTAAAATCATTTCAAGCACGGGTGCTTTAACCACAAAGTCCAATAAACCTTAGGTTAGTTCTTGTGGGCCTTAAAAACCTTTGCTAAAAACTGAGGCTAAGGCTAGACAGATTTGGATCTTAATTGGTACTAGAGTACCTTTTAGGCCTATGGTCAGCATTCTAACCTAATCTAAGCTCAAATGAAAAAGCACTTATCTGAAGCTATTAAGAACTTCATGGTCTAGAACAAGGGTTGAAACCTTAAGTTTTTGCTAAGGGACTAGCAAAAGCTAGGCATGGGGGTATGATGAGAACCTCATCATGAGCCATAACTAGCTCATTTTGACCTAATACAAAGTATAAAAGCTCCTACATAACTCAAGGAAAGGCTTAACTCAGAGAATTCTGAGTTTAAGGAGAAAACAAGTCATAAGGGGTAAAAATGCAATTTTACCAGTATAATCTGCATACAGGGTAATTCAGGGTCCAAACATAGGTCAAACAAACCAAATAAGAAGGAAAATGGGATGATCTGATAAGGGCTACAGCAATTCCAAGGAACTAAATGATAATCTGTAACCCTAGAACAAACCCACTTCAATTCACGAGGTTCGAGGAAAAGTAAAAATAGAATAAACCCTCTAAAATTCATAGAAAAATAATCTCGAGGGTTTAGAACCTTTAATTTGGCCTTCAGAACCCATTTTGACCTACATTGAGAACCATACCTAATTAATAACTTAATTTGGGTTTTTGCATAAATTTACCAGTCAAACAAGGTTTAATCTAGAAATAAAATTCACCATCAGATTCCTTAGGTCCTAATTAGTCATGTATAAAAACTTGAGCTTAAGAAGAAACCTTCTTGACCAACTTTACACTTTGGTCCTCATATATTTACTTTTTGGCCCTCAACTTTTGAACCCTCGCATTTCTACCCCTAACTCTCCTTCGTTCTTTGCATTCAGGTCCCTCCTGCCAAAACCTGACCAGCACCATGCTCCGGCGACCTTGCGCGGAGCATGGCGCCGCGCAGGGTAAGGGGGAGGGTCTGGCAAGACAACCAGGGGTGCCCTGCGCCGTCAGCCGTCGCAGGAACACCCCCCTGGTCGCTGCAACCCACCATACCGGCCGTGCGAACGCACGGACGGTATGGGTTTCCATCTCCGGCGTCCTCCGGCGAGGGAGACACGTCGTCTCCCTCCGCCCTCCTCTCTGATTCCGCCTCTATAAATACCCCCGTCGCTCCGCCGTTCTGGGGAGCTCGGTCCTGACGGAGAAAGACCCCACTTCCTCTCTTCCCACTCCGACAGGAAGCTCTCCAGCTCCGGCGGCCTCCCCTCTTCCTCCTCGTCGCTCTGCCGCACTACCAGCTGCAGGGTTGCCCTCCCTCGCTCTTCCCGCGTCACGCCGCACCCAGCTGGCGCCTCTCCGGCCCTCTCCTCGCCGCCGCCCCTTCCCCCGGGCATCTTCTTCTCCGGCGACAGTCGATACGACTGTCGCCCGCTCCGGCCCCTCCTCGTCCTGCTAAGTAGGTAGAACTCCTCCTCTTTCTCCCCTCTTCCTTTTCCTCATTTTACATCTTTACTGTTACCCCGATCCGACCAATCGCCCTCACCTTCTCCATCTCCGGCCCCTACTCCGGCGACCCGCTCCCATCACTCCAGCAACCCACACGGCTCGCCGACCACCGCAGAACCTCCGCCTCCTCACCCTGATCAACCTCCGCCGTTCCACTTCCCCCAAATCACCCTCTGCAACTCCACCGAACAAACCCATCTCCCGACCCACAGTCCGACTTAGGGCAGCTCTTAGGCTCCGCCCCGCCGCCTGCACACCCCTCGGTCCTCCACGTTTCTGATTGGGCCGAGAGGCCGTTTCTCTGTGGGCAGGTACCTGCGCTCGTCGCCGCCATTGTTGAAGCGAAGCAGCTTCGACCTGCTGTTCCAGGTGCGCCGCGCCCAGGTTACGCTCCCAGGCTGTGCGGGGGCATTTCAGCAAAGCGTTAGGCGGCAGTTGAGGCGAATCCCTCGCGCGAAGGCCTCGCTAAAGCTGCGATTACCAGCTGCTTCCTCCGCGCAGGCGCGAAATTGGGGTGGGACATTTAGTCCCACCTCGGAAGACTCCGAAGCGGCACAGCGGTATAAAGAGAAAAAGTGCTGGAGGCTTGTTGCCTCAGCACACGGGGTGAGGTCCCCTTCACCCGCCCGGTTACCCGGTCTCGTCCGCGCTCACGCCCCGCGGACCTGGCCCGACCCGACTTAGACTGACCTGCACTCCTCGCCCACTACGCATGCCGGTGGGCCTGGACCCGGGCGCGACCCGTACCCGGTAACCCGGCAGCTCTGGGAGAGCTTTCCTAAGAGCAGATTCTGTGAGAGAGAGACGCGGGGGAGGGTAGAGATAGGTTTTGCCCCTCTCTGATCAAGCGGTGCAAGTTTGCAGGCACAGGTGAAGAAGAAGAACCGGAGAAGAAGACTGACGGAAGAAGAGCAGCCAGGACTGCTCGAAGCAAAGAGGAAAAGGCGAAGAAGAAGAAGACGAGCGAGGAAGAGAAGAAGGACGACGAAAGCTGAAGGAAGGAGCACCGAGCGGCACTGTAGCAGCGGCGGTTTAAGTCGTCTGATTGGAAAATCAGACGACGTCCTGAAGGCAAAGAAGGAGAAGGAAGGCAAGGCAGAGGAGGAACACAGAGAGGCCAAGTGAAGACTCTGCAGAAGAAGAAGAGCACGAGAAGAAGATCTGAAGAAAGGAAAAGAAGAAAGAAAGAAGAAGAAGAAGAACATCACCACTGCAGATAAAGAAGAAGAACAAAGGAAGAGAGCAGAAGATCTGGGAAGGAAGAAGAGGAGAAGCAAAGAGAAAAGAAGAAAAGCCAACAAATTCTCTCTCTCTCTCTTTCTTTATTTTTGTAAAAGAAACTTGTACCCCTAGAATACAACTTGCTCCCTGAGTTCGACCTCGGGAACTCTTTATTTCCGAGTAACAAATTGTATTAAACTGGTAATCACCTCTCTATACTATACTACGACGAAATAATAAAACTATAGAGGAAGGTCGCCACCATCATCCATGAAGACTTCCAGATAATCACCTACCATATCAGAAAATATGGCAAGCATGCACTGCTGAAAAGTCGCTGGTGCATTGCAGAGACTGAAAGGCATCCTTTGGAACGCGTATGTCCTGAAGGGGCAGGTGAACGTGGTCTTCTCTTGGTCCTCTGGATGAATCGCCACTTGGTTGTAACCGTAGCACTCGTTAAGAAAGCAGAAGAATCTATTTCCCGCTAGTTTTTCGAGAATCTGGTCAATAAATGGTAGTGGGAAATGATCCTTCGTGGAGGAATTGAGTCTTCGGTAATCTATGTAGACTCTCCATGAGTTGGCTATACGGATAGGTATGATCTCTCCAGTTTCAATCATGATAGTGGTGAGCCTTGCCTTCTTAGGCACAACCTAGATTGGGCTCACCCAGCAACTGTCGGAGATCGGGTAGATGATCCCTGCATCTAACTACTTAATGATCTCCTTTTTCACGACCTTTTGTAGATTGGGGTTTAGACGTCTCTGCATCTCACGTGAAGGTCGTGCGCCCTCTTCAGAATAGATGCGGTGTGTGAAATAAGAGGGACTTATTCCAGTCAAATCATCGAGAGTCCAACCAATGGCTCTGCGATGTTGCTGGAGAACAACAATTAGACGGGATTCCTGGTCAGGTGTGATTTTGGAGTTTATAATCACAGGAAGTGTTTGATTGGAACCCAAAAAGGCATATTTCAAATGATTGGGAAGGGACCTTTGTTCAAGAACGGGGATATCAGCAGCAGCGGGTGGTTCAGAGTGGGTGTGAGGTACAAGGGTAGGAGTTAGGGGTGTGTCCAAATCGGTTTCAGTTTCTCCTAATTGTGGTTTCAGATCATCTTGTGGTTGATGAGGGATAATCACGTTGTCTTCGATTTATGGTTCCTTAACCATGGCTCTGATGTCACAAATTTGTTTTACGACACCGCAATTAATCCCTTGTTGGGCCTTAAAGATATCAATTTTGAGGGTCTGATTCCCAAATTTCAGCTCTATTTAGCCCTCTTCACAACTTATGTTGGCCCTTGCAGTGGCCAGAAAAGGTCTCCTTAGTATGATTGGTGTATCCCTTGGATTCTCAAGTGCGTCCATGTCTAGAACTATGAAAGCTACAGGGAAGTAGAAATCCTGCACCCTAACAATAACGTCCTCAAGAATTCCCTTAGGTGACTTGATAAATCGATCGGCTAACTGCAATGTCACCTCAGTGGGTTTCAGTTCAGATTCTTCTAGGTGGTTAAGCAGGGTTGTGGGTATCAAGTTTATGGAGGCACCTAAGTCTAATAATGCTCTATCAAACTGGGTTTCACCAATCTTACATGAAATCAGGGGAGTGCCTGGGTCTTTTGCCTTGGGTGGGAGTTTACTCAGGATCACAGAGCTGGCCTGCTCTGATAGTACAATCAGACTCCTACTCTTGGTTCGCGGCTTACGCTGGGGTGTACACACATTTTTCAAGAATCATGCGTAAGCCAATACGTGACGGATGCATCCATCAAGGGGATGTTTATTTGGACCTACTTAAAGAGCTTGATCAGGTCCTCCTCAGGAGCCACAGGTTTAGCTATCCTCTTTCCCTTGGTCAAGGCCTTGGGAAATGGAACCTTGGTTGGTTCCTCTAGGATAGGTCTAGGTTTTTGATTTAGGACAGGGATAGGAACATCCTGGATAACTGTCATAGGGTTTGGGTCACTACCAGGCTTGGAGTGGTCTAGATAAGGTGGATCTTGGGTTGCTTTACCACTATGGGTTGTTACCGAATTTAGTCTTGTCTGGTTCTGGTTGGGGGTTGGTAAGATGGGTTGCTGCTGTTGGTAACCCGCATAGGAGGCTGATGCTTCCATCCCGTCAAGTGCTGGAGTAGAAGGGGCCTGATAGATCAAGTGTGCTTGGCCCGGGTTTGGGTTCATAACGCGTCGCTGGGTCGGCACACTATTCGGGTTAGGTAGAGGTTATGAAGGAAGCGTGCCTGCTTGGCAAGTATTTGCCAACTGGGCGAGTTGGTTACGGACCTTTGTGATTTCATCCTTATGTTATTTCTGGATAGCCGCATTCATTCTTTGAATGTCAGCTAGAGTTTGGAGGATAAGGGACATTTGGTCTTGGTTGGGCCTAGATGGATAAGTGGGGTTGGGCCGAGGCTGAGGCGGCTGATAAGGACGAGGGGCTTGTGGATGGGGCTGAAAGGGTGGTCTAGGGTTCTGAGAATTTCCCGTCCACTGGAAATTTGGATGGTTTCTCCATCCAGGGTTGTAGGTGTTGGAAAATGGGTCATTCTGGATGGCGTTGAGGTCCTCGCAGGTCTGAGGAGCCTCAGGAAAGTCAGGGAATGGGGGAGTAGAGTTCCTCCGGCAGGAATAGAAAGGATCGGAGGTCCCTCCAGTCCTAGAGTCAGATGGGGGTGGATACGAGTCCATCCTAGGGGAAGGTTGGTGGAAAATGTTCTGCATAGTTTCCCGTGCGGGAGGTGGCTGTGTGAAGGAGTTCTGCGCAGAGGTAGCTCGGTGCAAGTGCTGAGTCAGCTCGTCTACCTTCTTCTCAATAATTGAGACCTTGTCCAATCGACTGGCCATCAATTCCAGGTCAACTGATGCGGACAGGCCTTGCGTCTCATGTGCTCCCCTAAGGTTCGTCGCTGTGCGGGTATACGTTTGGTCGAATAATCCCATGGAGTCATTATTGATGAAGTTCTCGCACATATTCTCGAGAATCTCCCACATGGTGGCTTCATGTTAACCCATGATATTCCCTCCGCAAGTTGCATTGGCGAACAATCTAATATCTTCACAAAGTCTCTGGTAAAAAGACTGGACTTGTTCCCATTTAGGAACTCTGTGATGGGGGCACTTTCTCATGAGATCCAGGAATCGACCCCATGCCTCATGAAGAGGTTCTCCCGTCTGCTGCGTGAAGTGAGTGATCTGATGGTGCAAGGCATTTGTCTGACCAACAGGAAAGAACTTCTTCAAAAACTTGGACTGAAGTTCTTCCCAAGTGTTGATCGAGCTGGTCTGTGTCTGATACTAATGAGCCGCCTTGTCCATAAGGGAGAAAGAGAACATCTTCATGAGTAAGATATCTCGATTCTGCGCATCTGACCCGAAGGTTTGGGCCAGATGTTTAAGCTGTTTGATATGCTAGAAGGGATCTTTAGAGTTAAGCCCATAGAATTTAGGTATGACATGAATCATATTGGGCTTCAATTCAGAATTAGGTCCTCCAGCAGGGATTCTGACTTAAGGCTCAATTGCCACCGCAGCGGGATTATAGTGATCTCCATCATGGGGTGCTGCGGTGGGTTCATGATGTTTTGGAAGAGATCATTAAGATGCTGGAGCTAGTACTTAAGATTATTCTCTTCTTCAATAGGCTGAGCCATGATTGAAGAAGAAGGGGAACTAGGTTCAGAATCAGAAGAGAGTCTATGTGGAGTGGTTGTCGCACAAACAAGGATGCCGAAGCTTGGCCTCGGGGAGAGTAGATTTCTAGAGGAGGTTTGAAAGACCTCCTACCGAACATGCACTGATGGACTGAATGAGATTAGAATGTATTGTATCCAATCAAGACACCCAAAATATGTTGGGTGACCATAGATATTCGGGGCGGATGATGCCCCTTGATCAGAAGGTCGTCCACCTGAGAATTACCTGGGCAGCCAGAGAGGGTGAGTCCTACGAAGACCCCTACACGGTAGAGCGCCCCCACGGGTTACAGGGTTTCCCCCACTCAACCTCTCTTGTCACTGAGATTCCAGGTAGACCAGATGGGGACCTTGACCTCTTAAGTCTACCACTTTTAATTAAGGTCAAGGTGCTTAGGGTTTCAGCTGAACTTTAAGCCTTTTGTGTGCAAGAGTGACCTAATTTGAAGGTTGGTTGATTCAAGGAATTAACTTCACCTTTTAGCTCTAGTGAAAGCTTATTAGGTCCTTTCTTTTAGTGTTCAAGTGAATTAAGAGTCGGATTGCTTAAGGTTTCTCTTAATAGATCTTTTCAAGCAATGGTTTAGGCACACCTTTTTTTGAAATTTTCAGTTCTTGATTAGAAGATGTCTCTAAAACCCTAGCTTAGAATCCTAGGTTGGCTCTACTTGATCCAATTAGTTGCGTTAGGATTGGGTAACTAGGGCTCAAGCAAGAAGGTTTTAGCCTTAGTTACCTTAAGTGGATATGCAGATAAAATGTGTTGAAATTTAAAAACAGGCAACTCTGTGAATTACTATGTATAGAAAACATGTAACCCTAGATTGATTTTTCTTTTCTTTTTCCTCTTTAGAATTTAAGTGGCTTAAGAGAGAGGGTAGAAGGTTACTTGTCCCTTGGTATGGTTGTTGTGCGGCTGTTTGTTTCTTCTTACCTTCCTGTGCCTACACAACAGAAGAGAGATCAAATCAGTATTCAATCAAAAATTATGATTTTTTAGCTTCTAAAATGCCCGTTGCTCCCAGGCAACGGTGCTAAAAACTGATACGGTCGTTTGTTCGCGGTTTTCAAAAAGGTATGTTGTAGTATGTTGCGAAAAACGATGATCAATTTAATTTATTACTCGAAAATTAAAAATGTTCCGAGGTCGAACTCAGGAAGCAATCTTTGATTCTAGAAGCATAAAAATCACAATCCACCATGATGTACTATTTTACAAAAAAAAAGGAATGGTAGAGAATAAGAGTGGAATTAATCTCTCTCTTTCTTCTTTGCCTCCTCTCTGTCCTCAGACATCTGACTCTGGGAATCAGATGTCTTAAATAGCATTTTCTACAGTGCTCGTTTCCTTCTTTTTCTTCCTTTCTCTTCGGCTGCCACTACTTCTTCTTCTCCTTGGCTTTCTCTTCTTTTCTTCCCTGCTTGGCCTTCTTAGCTTCTTCTTCTTTTCTGTTGAGCTGCGCCTCCCCTTCTGACTTCTTCTTTCTTCTCTGCTGCAAGCCTTTTTGCTTTCTTCTCTCTTCCTTCTCCCTCAGCTTCTCTACAGCTACAGTGCCGTCTTCCTCCTCCTCCTTTGCTTCTCTGCTGCTCTAAGCCCTTCTCCCTTTCTCTCCGGCCGCAGCTGTCTTCCTGCGACTAAGTCCCTCGTCGCTCCTCCTCCTTTGCTTCCTCTTCTGTTCCCTACACAAGCATCCTGTTAGGCAAAACCTAACCCCTACCCTCCCCACGTCTCTCTCTCTATTTCTCTCTTTGGTACGCTCTCCCAGAGCCAGGTAATCAGGTCGGTCATGTGCCCGGGTCCAGGCGCACTGGCGTGGGTGTGGTGCGCGAGGAGTGCACGGATAGGTTAGTCGGGTCGAGTGCCAGGTCCGTGGGGGAGTATCACGGACGAGGCGTGGTGAGGGTGAGGGACCTCACCCCTGTGTGTCTCGAGGCGAACAGCATAAAACACCATTTCAATTTATGTTACTCACCGCACTCTTGCATTCACGAGGTGGGACTAAATGTCCCACCTTTTGTCGTGTGCGTCTGCAGCAGGGGACTTCTTTGATTTCAACAGCTGCCACTGCCCTCGACACTAATTGACAGCCTAGAATTGTGCGCGAGTGTCTTTTGCGCAGCCTGGGACAGAGACCTGGGGTTGGCGAAGCCTGGAGAGGCTGCAAGCAAGCTTCGAGCTTTGCTTTAATGGCGGATGACCATGGGTACTTGGAAACACCAAAACAGCCTTGCGGCCACATCAAAATGTTCAGGAAGCTTCGCCAAGGTACGACGAGTGTGCTGCAGTGGTCAAGGTGGCTTGGAAACGCCATAGTGAGTGTGGCTAAGGCTTACTGTGGCTGTGGAGTTGGGTGTGTTCAGTGGGTGAATATGGAGGTGTTGGCGGTCAGTGGAGATGAGGAAACTGCTTAGTGGATGGTGGCAGAGGTTTTGAGGGGTCTGGCGAGGTGGATGGAGGCGTGGAGTGGCGAAAACACCTCGCCGGTGGCCTTCCGGAGGTGGAGAAGGTGGCGGTGGACAGTGGCGTAGAGGGGTTGAAAATGCAAAATAAGAGAGTGGAAATGAAGAGGGGAGAGAGGAGAAGAGTTGTCACCTACTTAATAGATGAAAGGAGGGAGGAGGCGGTCGGTGCATATCTGCCGATGCCGGAGATGAAGATACCAAGGTGAAGATACGGCGACGAAGAAGAGGGACTGGAGGGCGCCTCCTGGTACGGCAAGGCGCAGTGGACGACGGCGGAGGTAACCCTGCCACTGGTATGGTGGCAGGGCGACGAGAGAGGAGGAGGAGGGTCTCCTGAGGTTGCGGGCGAATGGCCGAGGGAGGAAGAGACGAAATTGGAAGGATTTCTTCGGCCAAATCAGGCTTGAAGGAAGCGGCAGGGGTTGCCGTTCCTTAAATAGGTGTTGGCCGGGAGAGAGAGGCGAGGAAGAGGTGAGGACACCTCGCCAGAGGTAAGGTCGAAATGAGACCCATACCTCTCGAGCATTCAAACGAGAGGTATGGTGGCCGACAGGGCATGGGAGCCGGCCCATGCTGCATGGGACAGCACAGGGAGTCTCCCTTTCAAATATGGGGCTGGCTCCCTGTGCGTGCATGGTGCCATCCTCAGCGCAAAGTCGCCGGAGGTATGGCCTACACAGGCGGGTGGCAGAGGGACCTGTTTGAAGAAGAAGATGGGAAAGGTAGGGGGGTCCCCGCAAGGCTTCAAAAAGCTAAGGGTTAAAAAGTAATTGTTGAGGATAATTTTGTAAAATGGGTCAAGGAGACCTTTTCTTAGGTCCAAATTTTGGTATAAACCTAATTTGGACCTAAGGAATCCAATGGTGAGGTTGGATTTTAGGTTTGACTAGACATTTTGTACAAAAACTCAAATTAGGTTAAAAATTGGGTATGATTCTCAATCTAGGTCAAGATAGGTTCCAATGGCCAAATTGAAGGTTCTAAATCCTAGGGGATATTTTTTCATGAATTTTAGAGGGTTTAATTGACTTTTATCTTGCCTGAAACTTTGTGAATTAAAGTGAGTTTGTTTTAGGGTTATAGAATGTCATTTAATTCCCAGATTTTGTCTTAACCCTTTTCTGATCAAACCATCCCACTTTTTTTCTTATTAAGTCCATTTGACCTGTGTCTAGACCTTTAGAAATTTTATTGATGCACTGTAATGGTAAAATTACAGTTTTACCCCTTATTTTATGTTTTATTCTATGCTCAACAATTCCTTGATTTGGGCTTTTCTTTAGGTTATGTAGGAGCTTTTATTCAATTTATTAAGTCAAAATGTGCTAGTTATGATTCATGATGAGGTTCTCATCACTGGGCCTAGCCGAGCCCAGCCGTAGTCATTCTTTCAGCTCTTTCAATTTTCTACTATTGTAGTGTAATGACCCGCTATGTTCTAGCCATTTAAGACCTCTGGAGTTTTAGTCAGATGTCTGGACCCATCCCCGTACGTTTGAAGGTGAATTATTTCGTACAGCACTTTGTGCTTTGCGCGTGGGCGACGTGCAGAGGCTGCTCCCTCTCTCTCTCCCTCATCCCCGAACCCTAACCCTCTCCTATTTATACCCCTCCCTTCCTCTTTCTCTTCTCCTCTCCTCACACCACAGCAACCACCACCTCTAGCACTCCTGTGTGGTAGCGACGAGGTTTGAGAGAGAGGCGCGAGTGGGGGGCGAGCGAGGGAGAGTGAGAGGGAGGAAGAAGGAGAGCGTGGAAGGTCGGAGGACCTTCGGGAGCTCTGTGGAGCTTGCATAGCTGGCGGTGGGTGCGTGCGCGCGTGGAGGACATCGATGAGGAGCTGCCCAAGCTCCTACAACGGTTGGAGCTATCGTCGCATTCTGAGGCGTGAGCGGAGTGAGCTGCGAGGAGGTTCTGATACTGGAAGTTTTCCAGCATCAGACGTCTGGCGTGACGAGAAGACGTCTGACAAGGCACCTGGACATCTGGAGCAAAGACTGGATGTCTGAGAGCACATATCGCGGGAGGTACGTACGTTCCTGCGCTGATTTCTCCCATGCAGAAGATCTCAGCGTAGGAGTCGCTGTCGGATGACTGCGCCTGCATTTGCGTACGTAGGTGTAGCTTTGGGAAGGCACGCAAAACGCTTCCCCACGTACTTTTGGACGTCTGATCACATCACCAGATGCCCAGAGGTGCTTCTAGACGACTGGAGACCTTGTCCGACGTTTGGAACTGTCCTTAGACGGTTGTAGAGAAGGTCTGGATGTCTGATCAGCCGCAGGAGACACAAGGTGAGTTTTGACATCTTTTAAGACGTCTGGGATTAGTCCCAAACGTTTGATTTTGATTAGAAACCACATTTTTGGCCTGTTTAAGGCCCAAACGGATCGGATTTCCGCAAACTAAGTACCGTTGTTTTCTACTCGAGTTCCTCTACATATTCGTGTTGAGTATCCACTGTTTTGAGCTTGTCTAATGTACATTACTCGTTGGTACAAGTTACCAGTCGATGGCGTGCTCGGGGCTCGCGGAAACGACGAGATCTACGGCACAGGCCCCCATTCCTCTCGTGATACCGATAGAGTGGTTTAATTCAGTTATTAATATTTAAATAAGAATGTGCTTTGGTTCGGTGCCAATCCTCTATGGTTTTAATATCTCGATGTAGTATAGTATAGAGGAGCAGTTACCAGTTTAATATAATTTGTTACTCGGAAAATAAAAGTTTTCCCTGGTCGAACTCAGGGAGAAAATTGTATTCTAAAAGTACAAAGTTTCTATTACAAAAGTGAAAAGAGAGAGAGAGAGATTTATTTTGTTGGCTTTTTCTTCTTCTCTTCTTTCTCTCTTTGCTTGTCTTCTTCTCTTCTTTCTCGGATCTTCTTCCTTGATCTTCTCTTTTCTTCTTTCTTCAGAGCTTCTTCTATTTCTTCTCTTCTTCTTTCAGCTTTGTCTTCCTTGCACTTCTTGTCTTCTTCTTCAGCTTCTCTTTTTCTTCTTCCTCTGTGCAGTGCCTGCTCTTCTTTCCTCCTTCTTCTCTTCCTCTATAGAGCGTCGTCTGATTTTCCAATCAGACGACTTAAGTCGCCGCTGCTACAGTGCTGCTTGGTGCTCCTCCTTCTTCTTCTTTCAGTCTTTCTTCGTCGGCCTTCTTCTTTTCTGCCTCGCTTTTCTTCAAGCAGCCATAGCTCTGGCTGCTCCTTTCTTCTTTCTCTTCTCCTTCTTCCTCTACAGTCTGCCCTCTCTTCTTCTTCTTCCTCTGTGCCTGCACACTCACAGATTGGTCAGGGCAAAAGCCTACTCTACCCTCTCCCGCGTCTCTCTCTCTTAGATTCCGCTCGTAGGATAGCTCTCCCAGAGCTGCCGGGTATTCGGGTACGGGTCGTGCCTGGGTCCAGGCCCATCGGCGTGCGGTGGTGGGCGAGGAGTGCAGGTCCGGTAAACGGGTCGGGCCAGGTCCGCGGGGGGTGATCGCGGACGAGGCCGGGTGAGCGGGTGAGAAGGACCTCACCCCGTGTACTGAGGCGATAAGCTTATTTCACAAAAACAATTTAAACCGGTGCGGCGCTTTGAAATCCCACGATGTGGGACTAAATTTTGTCCCTCGCTTGCGCACGCCCGCAGGAAGGCGCGACCTGGCTTCAGCAGCAACGCGCTTGTTTCTCTTCGTAGATCTGCTCCTTGCCTTCGCTCAAGTCCCCCCGCTTTGCCTTAGCTAGGATCCTATTGCTGCAGGGCCTGGAGCTTGCTTGGAAGCTCCTTGCCTTGTCGCCAATGGCGGTCGGGGCTGCAGACCTGCCAAACACAAACAGGGCCTCTCGGCTTAATCAGGCTACAGGGTGACCTTCGCCGTGGCACGGCGAAGGTAATGCGGGGGGTAGCAGGTTGTGGGGCGGTGTCTGGCGACGGCCCTAGGTCGGACTGTGACCGGAAAAATGGGTTTGTTCGGTGGAGTGTGGTGGGGCGGTGGAGCGATAATGGGTGAGCGGAGGTTGCTCAGTGTGGTGAGGCGGAGGTTCTGTGAGGGTTTGCGAGGCGTATGGGGCTGCGGAGCGATGGGAACGTCTCGTCGGAGGGTGGCCGGAGATAGAGAAGGTGAGGGTGATTAGGCGTGGTCGAAGGGTGGTTGAGCAAATTAAAATAGGGAAAAGAAAGAGGGGAGGAAAGGGAAGAACTGTACCTACTTGGAGGGACGAGGGGGACCGGAGCAGGGAGACAGTCGTATCGACTGTCGTCGGAGAAGAAGGTGCCCAGAGAGAAGGGGCGGTGACGAGGAGAGAGCGGGAGAGCGCGCGCTGGGTACGGCGCGACGTGGGAAGAGCGGGTGAAGGCAGCTCTGCTGCTGGTAGTGCGGCAGAGCGACGAGGAGGAGGAAGAACCGCCGGAGCAGGGGGGCTTCTGCCGGAGTGGGAAGAGAGGGAATAGGAGGGGTTTTCTCCGTCAGAACCGAACTGTTAAGTTCAGTGGACGAGGGTGGTTTTTATAGAGGTGGAATCAGAGAGGAGGACGGATGGAGGCGACGTGCCTCCCTCGCCGGAGGATGGCTGGACTGCCACCCATACCTTCCGCGCGTTCGCACGGAAGGTGTGGGCGATGGCAGAGAGCGTGGAGGTGTCCCTGCGACGGCAAATGTCGTAGGGAACCCCATGTTGACTTGGCAGAGGATCTCCCTCACCCTGCGCGGCGCCATGCTCCGCGCAAAGTCGCTGTAGCATGGCGCTGCTCAGGGTTTTGCAGGGAGGACCCAAATGCAAAGAATGAAGAGGAGTTAGGGGCCAAAATGCGAGGGTTTCAAAAGTTGTGGGCCAAAAAGTAATAGATGAGGACCAAAATGTAAAGTTGGTCAAGAAGGTCTCTTCTTAGGCTCAAGTTTTTATACATGGCTAATTAGGTCCTAAGGATTCTGATGGTGAATTTTATTTCTAGATCAAACCTTTTTTGACCGGTCAATTTATGCAAAAAACCCAAATTAAGTTATTAATTGGGCATGGTTCTCAATGTAGGTCAAAATGGATTCCTAAGGCCAAATTGGAGGTTCTAAACTCTAGGGATTATTTTTCTATGAATTTTAGAGGGTTTATTCAATTTTTTATTTGCCTCAAACCTCGTGAATTGGAGTGGGTTTGTTTTAGGGTTACAGATTGTCATTTAATTCCTTGGAGTTGCTGTAGCCCTTATCAGATCAGATTATCCCACTTTCCTTATTATTAGGTTAGTTTGACCTATGTTTGGATCCTGAGTTACCCTGTTTGCAGATTGTGCTGGTAAAATTGCATTTTTACCCCTTATGACTTGTTTTCTTCTTAAACTCAGAATTCTCTGAGTTAAGCCTTTCCTTGAGTTATATAGGAGCTTTTATCTTCTGTATTAGGTCAAAATGAGCTAGTTATGGCTCATGATGAGGTTCTCATCATACCCCCATGCCTAGCTTTTGCTAGTCCCTTAGCAAAAACTTAAGGTTTCAACCTTTGTTCTAGACCATGAAGTTTTTAATAGCTTCAGATAAGTGCTTTTTCATTTGAGCTTAGATTAGGTTAGAATGCTGACCATAGGCCTAAAAGGTACTCTAGTACCAATCAAGATCCAGATCTGTGTAGCCTTAGCCTCAGTTCTTAGCAAAGGTTTTTAAGGCCTACAAGAACTAACCTAAGGTCTATTGGACGTTGTGGTTAAAGCACCCGTGCTTGGAATGATTTTAGCCCTGGCTCAGTTCGCAGTGCGTTTTGTAAGAGAGAGAGAGATAGAAAATTTTTCTATTTGGAGAGTTTTCTCTCTCTTTTTCTTTTTAATTCTAGCTTAGGATTGGCTTTTCAATACGGTCTGTATCAGATTCCTTGCTCCCATCATCAATCCTCAAGGGTTCCTGGCAATCGATGCTTCGAGATAGCACCGCCCATGGCAACCCCTAGAACCCTGGCTATTGAGATTTCGAGATAATCCCATCCATGGTGTTCCGTGGCCGAATCTAGACCCTGGCAATTGACACTTCGTGATAATGCCATCCATGGAATCTGAACCAGCAGAGTGCTTACATGCCCCCAGTAGGATATGTAAATATCCTAAGAGATAAGCATCGAGGAGATGATATTTTGTTACGCATCTTCGAGGGGATTTCCCGCCTCTCTGCTCTGGGAACTCGTCCAAATCAACTTGTGTTGATCGGCCGCTCCTACTCTAGGTGTACTTTTCAAAATTTTGTGACACTTCTACGTGATTTTGATTTTTACGCTTACTGAACCAGGCTGTGTGTGAGGTTAGGGTGCTTAGGTTACTGAGTCCCATAGACCAAAAGTTAGTTAATGACGTCGAATACTCCCTAAGCCTTAGACCTAATACTTTAGCTTTTCATTTTCCTCAATCTCTTGAGGAGTGTCCAGATCTTAATGAGTACTAAGAGTCTATCCAAGAATGCCTAAGGTTTGCGTTCTTACTAATCCCATTGTGCACTTTTCAGTTCTTTTCTTGAATGGGGTCTAGAACTTAGGTTAATTCCTAAGTTTCTTACTAATGACTATCACTTTTTCTCACATTTTTGTGCTCCTTTTTCATTTTGTTTCTTTTCCTTTTCCCACAAAATTTCTTTCTCCTCTTATTCTTTTTCGATTTTTTTTTATGGTGTTTTTGGCATATGTGAATTTTTTCTGTTTAAAACCTTTTCTTACAAGTTTTGCACTTTTATACCCCCCCATGCCTAAGGTTTGCAATATCCTCATTGTGACTTAGGAGGTTTTTTATTTACTTAGTTCATTCCTTAAGACAGAAATTTGGATGAGTGAATGGGTCGGGATGAATTTTGCGGACGATTTCTAATCCCAGATGCAAGCATCTGAGGTGGAGTCGGCTGTCCTAAAGGGTGAACCTTAAGTGCAAAAAGGTGTCAGAAAATGTTTCAAGTTTTCAAAGAGAATGACGGGCTGCCTCTCGTTAAGCGCTAAATTTGGTGCCTTTAGCCAAGAGGGAAATGCGATGGAGAGTGGATGGTCAAATCAGCAGAATTTTGTAAGACAAGCACCTTGATTAAGAGCCTGGTTAGTCCAACTAGGTGCTTGTTCAGATCGACAGGCTGATGATGCAACCCAAACCCATTCAATCTGGTGGGTTGATAGATGAAGATCAAAAGGTGTGGAACACACCATATACTATGAAGCTCAGATGGATGTGGAAGTGTGAATGCAGGGTTTGGCTGAGTTGAATCAGCCTGGTCAGAGTAGGGACCCGTAGAATAATCAGTGATTGACGCAGGAACCCTACAGGGGTGATCAGAGAATGATGGAGCATGATATGTAGTCTGATCAGTGTTCCAAACCCGATGTGGAAATGCAATCGGCTCGGTGAGAGGTGAATCTGAATAGAAATTGAGTCCGGTTGCGGGTCGGGGTTGGGAAGAGGTTTTGATCTGTTCTGTGTGTGTGGACGAGGTGGCAATTGTGTATGAGGGCTCTTCTAGAAAGGAATGACAGGTGGTTTTCTGTAGAGAGTCCTCTGGGTAGCTATCAAATGCCTGAAGAGTGTCTGTAGGATGAAGGAAATCTGAACTGAGAAAAGATTTGAATTCTGTGTTGCAATCACTCTTGGCATTTTCTGTTTTTGGTTCCTGAGGATAAAAAAGGAATGATTCTGTGTTACCAATGATCTCGGGAATCAGGACCTCAGAGTCAGAGTCAGAGTCATGTGGACTGAGGTCTTAGATGGGCTTGGTGTGTTCAGGAAGAAGAGTCTCTCCGCAATTATAGTCAGATCTGAAGTTGTCGGAGAGTTTGTGAAAATTGAGTTCTAAATGAGATTCTTGATCATGAATTCCACCGTAGCATAAATCATCAGATGTGGAATCAGCAGCCTGACTGGGTTCTAGCCTATATGTCAATTCTGGGCTCAAAAAGGTGTTCTGTCTAGGCTCAAGCTCGAAGCTGGTAGGATAGACCCCATTAAAACCCTGCTCATTCAACTCCTCAGTTTCTGTATCATAAATTGGCATGTTTTCTGAAAGATTGATCAGATTTCCTAAGGATGTTGGAGAGGGATATTCATCAAATAGAGGCCCGGAATCATATTCTGTAAAAATTTGATCTTTCTCATATGAGGCCTCATAATCTTCCCAATATGTTTCAGATCTAGGTTCTAGGTTTAGGATGTGGGTAGAATTGCTAGAACCTAAGTCCAAATAACCTTCGAGGGCCACCTTATCAAAATAAGGGGCGGAATTTATACCCTCAAAAGGTTCAGTTCTGATCTCATTATTGCAGGAGTTTTGGAATTCTAGGCTTGGCAATTCATGGTCTAAGTTCGACTCAACATTGTGTTCTCCTGCAATATCCCAACCTAATTCAATGTTGTCTTCTATCTGGGTTGGGATTCCACAACCACTTTGTGCCTCAGTCCCGAGATCTGGGAAACTGGATTGTTCCTTAATATTGTTCCAAGATGGTTCATCCTCTGTTTCTGGTATATACGGGTATTTCTGGTTGATAATTTGTTCTAGTGATCGCATCATTTCTACCCGTTTTATCAGGTCATCTTGGTGTTGTTCCCAAAGTACAGGATTTGTCAAGCATTGAAGGTATTCAGATTGGTGTAATTTTTCTATCTTAATGTATCCTGTCATGAGCATATCTCGGGTTGATCCTTTTGAAATTTCTGTCAACAAAATTTGGGCACAGTTTATGATGCAAGCTTTGGTTGTTGGGACATCAACCTGAATGTTTTCTATCGGTGTTGAGGGTTTATATTTGATTTGATAGAATTCAAAGGCATCCTCAATTATCTTATCTTTCATGGATCTCTGATATTCAGGTTTTCTGAATGGTAGTGGCTGCATCTTTGAATCAAGTGGTGGAATCAAGATATAGAGTCGAAGTTTGAATCAATATGGAAGAAGGGGACTTTGTTCAGAATCAGGAGAAAAGGGGCTACGTGAATGATTGGTTGCACAAACAAGGGCAGCGAGGTTCGGCCTCAGGGAGGGAGGGAAATAAATTTCTGAAGGAGGTTTCAAGGACCTCCTGCCAAATACTGAAGGACTGGATGAGATAAGCAGGTGCTGGACCCAATCGAGGCACCCAAAAATTGTTGGGTGACTATAGAGGTGCGGGGCAGATGGACCCCTTGATCAGAAAGATCATCCACCTGAGAATTACCTGGGCAGCCAGAGAGGGAGAGTCCCGCGAAGACCCCTACATGGTAGAGCGTCCCCACGGGTTACAGGGTTTCCCCCATACGACCTCTCTTGTCACTGCGGTTCCAGGTAAACCAGAATGGGGATCTTGACCTCTTAAGTCTACCAATTTTAGTTTAAGATCAGGGTGCTTAAGGTTTCACTTGAACTCTTAAGTATATTGAGTGAGAAAGTGACCTAATTTTAAGGTTGGTTGACCCAAGGGGTCAACTTCACCTATTGATTCCTTTGAGAACTTATTAGGTCTTGTCTTTTAGGATTCAAGTGTTTAGAGAGCCAATTGCTTAGGGTTTCTCTGAATAGGTATTTTCAAACAAGGTTTAGGCACACCTCTTTTTGGTATTTTCTCAATTCTTGATTAAGGGGTGTGTCTCTAAAATCCCTAGCTTTTCAATCCTATGTTGGCTTTACTTGGTCCAGTTAACTCCTTCTTTGGTAATTAGGGCTTAGGAAAGAAGGTGTTAGCCCTTAATTACCTTAATAGTGTGTGCAGGAATGGTGGGTTGAAATTTGAAAACATGCAGCTTTGATGGTTTACTAGGTATTGAAGACAGGTTGTACCTATATTGCTTGTTCTTTCTTTTTCTACCTCTTTAGAGTTGAGAGTTAAATTGAGAGGATAAAAAATTACCTGTCATTGGAGCGGCTGCTTCTTGATTTTCCTGTACCTGCACACAAGAGAGAAAAGATTAGCAATTGTTTAAAAGAATTTCAAAGTTTCTAGAATAGCCGTTGCTCCCCGGAAATGGCGCCAAAAACTGGTTCGGTGCCAATCCTCTATGGTTTTAATATCTCGTTGTAGTATAGTATAGAGGAGCAGTTACCAGTTTAATATAATTTGTTACTTGAAAAATAAAAGTTTTCCCAGGTCGAACTCAGGGAGCAAATTGTATTCTAGAAGTACAAAGTTTCTATTACAAAGGTGAAAAGAGAGAGAGAGAGATTTATTTTGTTGGCTTTTTCTTCTTTTCTTTCTCTCTTTGCTTGTCTTCTTCTCTTCTTTCTCGGATCTTCTTCCTTGATCTTCTCTTTTCTTCTTTCTTCAGAGCTTCTTCTATTTCTTCTCTTCTTCTTTCAGCTCTGTCTTCCTTGCACTTCTTGTCTTCTTCTTCAGCTTCTCTTTTTCTTCTTCCTCTGTGCAGTGCCTGCTCTTCTTTCCTCCTTCTCTTCCTCTGCAGAGCGTCGTCTGATTTTCCAATCAGACGACTTAAGTCGCCGCTGCTACAGTGCTGCTTGGTGCTCCTCCTCCTTCTTCCTTCAGTCTTTCTTCGTCGGCCTTCTTCTTTTCTGCCTCGCTTTTCTTCAAGCAGCCATAGCTCTGGCTGCTCCTTTCTTCTTTCTCTTCTCCTTCTTCCTCTGCAGTCTGCCCTCTTCTTCTTCTTCCTCTGTGCCTGCACACTCACAGATTGGTCAGGGCAAAAACCTACTTTACCCTCTCCCGCGTCTCTCTCTCTCAGATTCCGCTCGTAGGATAGCTCTCCCAGAGCTGCCGGGTATTCGGGTACGGGTCGTGCCCGGGTCCAGGCCCACCGGCGTGCGGTGGTGGGCGAGGAGTGCAGGTCCGGTAAACGGGTCGGGCCAGGTTCGCGGGGGGTGATCGCGGACGAGGCCGGGTGAGCGGGTGAGAGGGACCTCACCCCGTGTACTGAGGCGATAAGCTTATTTCACAAAAATAATTTAAACCGGTGCGGCACTTTGAAATCCCACGATGTGGGACTAAATTTTATCCCTCGCTTGCGCGCGCCCGCAGGAAGGCGCGACCTGGCTTCAGCAGCAACGCGCTTGTTTCTCTTCGTAGATCTGCTCCTTGCCTTTGCTTAAGTCCCCCCGCTTTGCCTCAGCTGGGATCCTGTTGCTGCAGGGCCTGGAGCTTGCTTGGAAGCTCCTCGCCTTGTCGCCAATGGCGGTCGGGGCTGCAGACCTGCCAAACACAAACAGGGCCTCTCGGCCTAATCAGACTACAGGGTGACCTTCGCCGTGGCACGAAGAAGGTAATGCGGGGGGTAGCAGGTTGTGGGGCGGTGTCTGGCGGCGGCCCTAGGTCGGACTACGACCGGAAAAATGGGTTTGTTCGGTGGAGTGTGGTGGGGCGGTGGAGCGATAATGGGTGAGCAGAGGTTGCTCAGTGTGGTGAGGCGGAGGTTCTGTGAGGGTCGGTGAGGCGTATGGGGCTGCGGAGCGATGGGAACGTCTCGCCGGAGGGTGGCCGGAGATGGAGAAGGTGAGGGTGATTAGGCGCGGTCGAAGGGTGGTTGAGCAAATTAAAATAGGGAAAAGAAAGAGGGGAGGAAAGGGAAGAACTGTACCTACTTGGAGGGACGAGGGGGACTGGAGCAGGGTGACAGTCGTATCGACTGTCGCCAGAGAAGAAGGTGCCCAGAGAGAAGGGGCAGCGGTGAGGAGAGAGCGGGAGAGCGCGCGCTGGGTACGGCGCGACGCAGGAAGAGTGGGTGAAGGCAGCTTTGCTGCTGGTAGTGCGGCAGAGCGACGAGGAGGAGGAAGAACCGCTGGAGCAGGGGGCTTCTGCCGTAGTGGGAAGAGAGGGAAGAGGAGGGGTTTTCTCCGTCAGAACCGAGCTGTTGAGTTAGGTGGACGGGGGCGGTTTTTATAGAGGTGGAATCAGAGAGGAGGACGGAGGGAGGCGACGTGCCTCCCTCGCCGGAGGATGGCCGGACTGCCACCCATACCTTCCACGCGTTTGCACGGAAGGTGTGGGCGATGGCAGATAGCGTGGAGGTGTCCCGGCGACGGTAGACGTCGCAGGGAACCCCAGGTTGACTTGGCAGAGGGTCTCCCTCACCCTGCGCGGTGCTATGCTCCGCGCAAAGTCGCTGTAGCATGGTGCTGCTCAGGGTTTTGCAGGGAGGACCCAAATGCAAAGAATGAAGAAGAGTTAGGGGCCAAAATGCGAGGGTTTCAAAAGTTGAGGGCCAAAAAGTAATAGATGATGACCAAAATGTAAAGTTGGTCAAGAAGGTCTCTTCTTAGGCTCAAGTTTTTATACATGGCTAATTAGGTCCTAATGATTCTGATGGTGAATTTTATTTCTAGATCAAACCTTGTTTGACCGGCCAATTTACGTAAAAAACCCAAATTAATTTATTAATTGGGCATGGTTCTCAATGTAGGTCAAAATGGATTCCTAAGGCCAAATTGGAGGTTCTAAACCCTAGAGATTATTTTTCTATGAATTTTAGAGGGTTTATTCGATTTTTTATTTGCCTCGAACCTCGTGAATTGGAGTGAGTTTGTTTTAGGGTTATAGATTATCATTTAATTCCTTGGAGTTGCTGTAGCCCTTATCAGATCAGATTATCCTACTTTCCTTCTTATTAGGTTAGTTTGACCCATGTTTGGACCCTGAGTTACCCTATTTGCAGATTGTGCTGGTAAAATTACATTTTTACCCCTTATGACTTGTTTTCTTCTTAAACTCAGAATTCTCTGAGTTAAGCCTTTCCATGAGTTATGTAGGAGCTTTTATCTTCTGTATTAGGTCAAAATGAGCTAGTTATGGCTCATGATGAGGTTCTCATCATGCTTCGTTGAAATAGCTGAATGGAACTCTAAGATGTGAAATGAACCTTAGGGTAGAAAATGGATAAGCCTGTTTGAGCTGTACTATTTACTTGAATGCATGGTTAAGATAAATTGCTAGCAAATGCTTGGATTTTAATTATGAGTTGCATGTTAGAATATAAGATGCCTGTATTCAATTGAGAAATTGCCTGTAAAATCACCAGCTGAATGTTTTTGAGAATTGAACTATGGAAACATGAGCTGCCTGTTTATGGATGAGGAACGAAATATGAATCATGAGATCTGAATCTGGATAAATGAGGTGAACATGAGCATGAACCCTACGGGGAATTAGGAGTAGAACTCCTGTGGATGAATGGAATCTAGAAATGTAGACGGGAAGTGTGCTGGCCCTTGAGTACGTGCTACTAAGGAGAGCAACTGTCCCCTTTTAGTGTAGAGCAAAGCTAGCCTCCCTTGGGTTGAGACCCGGTGTTAGGATTGGCCACTCTACATCGACTTCTGTTAGCCCTCGCATGCGTAGTACCGAGGCGAGCTACTAGTGTAGGGAGGGAGCTAGCCACCCCACGGGGCCCAGGGTTCAGCTAGCCACCCTACACCGACTTGTTAGGCCCTCTGGGCAAACTGGGGTAGTCAGACGAGGGTGCGCAGACTGTGGAGGGGCGAGACCCTTGTTCTGAGAAGGCAAGGCCCTATACTGTTCCGTGCTGTACTTTGGGCGTACCTGTTAACGGAAACGACTGACCGTGTGTCAGTGCGGGGTAGCTACCCATGCGCTTATCACGCGTGCCGTAGTCACCGCTACGTCTCGACAGTGACCTCGGGGTGGATGACTGGGTGTAGGACTACCAAGGGTGACTCTTCTGGCTAGGAGAGCACCACGTGTACCTTCTACTCTATAGAAAAGACTGTAATCAAGATCGTTCCCATGAGGAACATGCAAGATCAAGAAATACCTGGTTACTTTGAGAAATAGATGAAACATAAACACATAAATGAGATAAATAGAAATGAGAATTAAATCTGTTGTTTTTACTGTCCTTGTACTTAAATAATATAGACACCACTCTACTCAGCGTTCGCTGACTCTGTCTTTTCATAACACTGTTCAGGACCAGAAGCTGAGCAGCCTGAGTTTTCGACTGCAGAGGATGCTGGGCCCAGCCGAGCCCAGTCGTAGTCGTTCTTTCAATACTTTCTTTTTCTCTACTATTGTAGTAAGTAATGGACACTTAGTTTACCGTTTCTGCTATTTCTGTTTCCTTTCCACTTTCAGTTGTTGTTGTTGTTGTGGTGGCATGTACTGAGATAGTTGTTCTATTTTCTTTACTGCTTTGTACTTTTCTCCTACTTAGTTATATTGCATGTGTGAATGTGATTTATTTTCCTACTTTTGGTTATTTCTTGTTGGATGACTAGGTCTTAGGATTAGTCGAGGCGAGTCGGTCTTAGGTCCTGTAGGGATCCGGGTCATAACATGTAGTGAGTAATGGACATATATTTTACTGTTCCTGTTACTTTCTGTTTCCTTTCCATTTTCTGTTGTTGTGTGGTGGCATGTACTATGTTTGGAGACAGTTGTTCTACTTTCTTTACTACTTCATTTTTTTCTTCTGTTTAGTTATATTGCATGTGTAAATGTGGTTTATTTTCCTACTTTTGGTTATTTCTTATTGGACAACTAGGTTTTGGGATTACTCGAGGTGAGCCGGTCTTGGGTCCTGTAGGGATCCAGCAACCGGGTCGTAACATTTGAGCTTGGAGCTCTTTAAGCGGACAAAAAGCAATATGAAACAGCTAAGAAAAGGATTAAACCCTTCATGATTACATCAATGACTTGGTTCGAGTCTAATAAAGGAAATGCTTGAATCCTAAAGTCTTGGATAAGACCTTAGGTGATCCAATAAGTTTCTAAGGTTGCCTGATTAGGTACTAATTATATATGGGAAAAGGACTTGGGAGCAATTAGGTCAGATAGGTGAGCTCATTGGATGAGACACTGGGACTTTGTGAATAGTGAGTTCACTGTTGCAGGTTGGAGACCTAGGAGTCTGGTAGTTGAGTCTACTAGAGTTCAACCTTGGAACTGGGAAAGTTCTTGGTTGGGTGTCACCAGGTGCCATCGTGGAGATAAGGCACTAGGGTGTCTTGAGTTTGAGTCGACGAGAGGCACTCTTAGACCTTAAGTAGAATAGTTTCCAGGGGTCTCAAGTCCGTGACTCGAGGGGTCCTAAGAGGAATAGCTTTCCAGGGATTCTTGGGTGACGGGGATCGTGAGAATCTTGAGTGGAATAGTTTCCAGAGATCCAGACGGGTGAAAGAGCATGGGATCTTGAGTGGAATAGTTTCTAGAGATCTCATGCAATAATGCGGGGAATCTTGTGTGGAATAGTTTTCCAGGGATTCCAGCATCGGGAAATGAGTGATCTTGTGTGGAATAGCTTTCTAGGGATCACGGGCAACGGGAAGTAACTCCCACTAATGTGCATACATCTGAATAGCCAAAAATATCTATTAATGCATATTCTTAGTATTATATAAGCATCATGCATTGTAAATATTGCATAACATACATCATCATGCATTTAGGTCATATTATACAAATTGTATAATAATTTCTTTTTCATGGTAGCCATGGATAGGGCGACATTTAATCGAGGCCTCGGATTGAAGATCCAACAGTATGAATTTGATCAGGGCGACAATCGGAGTTCAACGACTCCAAGATCGCTTTAATCGGACTTCCGTAGCATCTGATATAATCCTAGGAAGATCAGAGATCAAGGGCCAAGATGATGTAAATCCGCACTTCAGATGACAAATCTGACCGCACGGATGGATTCGGATCGACGATCGCAGCCCAACGGTATGAAAGTCGATCCAATTTGACATCAGTGGCACCATTTACAACACATAGAATATGGACAGCAAAGATGATGCCACATGGCACTATCTCAGCCGCCCACACCGGCCAAAGGCGCCCACTCCTTCTCTCTCCTCGCACGCACGAGCAGATCTGGGTCGTTGGATCTTGATCCAACGGCCATGAGTGTGCGCACCTCGGTTGGAAACGGGACAAAGTCTTGACCTTGGCACATTAGTTGAGCACTCAACGTGCGAGAGGAAGGCGCGGGTTCGAAGCCCCGCGCGCCTCCAATCGAGCACAAGCTCAAGTGTGCGCGAAATTGGACCGTTAGATGAAGTAGGGGCGGCGTAGGATGCAATCGACATGGCGCGAGGGATGGGCAAGGATGGCGCATGCACGCGATGACACGCGATCCAACATGCCATCACATGTGGGCGGGTGAAGGTGCCGAAGAAGAAGCGACGGTGCATGTCTCTCGACCGTTCGATCCTTGAGATCATGCGATCATACGTGAGGCGTTGAAGTGTGAGGAGAGGAGGTGGCGCGGGCGTGTGTGCATGTTTAGCAATGTGGGGTCTTTAGTGACGTTTTTATCCATCACTAAAGACCCCCTCATTTAATGTTTTTAACTTGAAATGACCTTTTTGCCCCAAACCTCTACACCTATAAAAAGGCCTACGCCCCTACATTTCAATCATCCCTTCCTTTACCTCTCTCCATCTCTAAAGCTCTAAAGAAGCTTGTCCCAAACCACGGATGCTCCTTTAAAGTTAAAATCAAAGTTTTTCTTGCCCCCATTCCGGAAGTAGATCCCGCGACAATGATGCCTTGCCTCGCCCCCGGTTCTTCCTGGTTTGTTCTCCGTCTTCCGTCTTCCATCTTCACCCTCCGTCTTCCAAGCGTCGTCCCGTTCGGCTCGTCCTCCAAGCAACCGTCGAGGAGGATAACTTCTCACCTCCTTTCTCTTTACTGCTTTCTAGAGTAGATTTTACTACTTTCTAGTTGTAATATTTCTCGCTTTCTAGCTGTAATATTTCCCACTTTCTAGTTGTAAAACATTATCCATATTATAAAGTGTTCTCTCTCTCTCATTATTAATATCGAATTCATTGTGATTATCTCGCTTTCTACAAAAAAGAAATAATCGTAGATTTCAAATCGACGTAGCCTCTCTATATTTGACATGAAATTCTTTTTTAGTTTCAGTAAAATTTATTTGTTGACGAATTTCTTCGCAAATCATATTATAACGACGTGTTTTCCAAACTCAAATCTTTTTGCAACAATTTTCCGCTTCAACACCCACTGAATCTTTTGGATAGGGTACTTAGGGATGTCTTGAGTGGAATAGTTTCCAAGGACTCTGAGTATAGTCAACGTTCCAGTGACCGGAGCAAGTATCCTTTGTCGAGTGGACATGAGTGCTTTAATCTTTTCTCTGGCCGAGGGATTAGGGTACAAGTGTACCATTGGAGAGGGCACATCAAGATCTCCTTCGACATGAAGGGTTGATTTGGTTACACCAGGACTTGAAGTGGCAAGTAATAGGATCGTGGATCGTTAGGATAGTCACGGTAGAACGTGTGGCTTTAATCAAGCGGATCTGATTAGTGGGTGATTGTGCAACAATTCACTCCTGTAAATATGCCCTCTTATGCTTTTTCCTAACGTAACACATTTAGATTAGATAGGTTTGCATGCATTTTATAAATATTTGCATTTGTGCATTTTATGAAGAGGAAGATAGAGAGAGAGATGGAGCCTCCATTTCCACCTCATTCCCATTTCATTTCTACCACATTTCTACCTAACACAACACCACATACTTCACATACAATAATTTCCTAACAACATAAGTGCCTAACCACAAAACACCCAAATACCCCCAAAAAAAAAAATCTTGTAAAAGGTACTCTCATCCTCACCCACACCCACACCATATGTAACGACCCGGGTCCCGAGTCCCTACGAGACACGAGAACCGGACCGACTCGACTAATCCCAAGACCCAGTCGTCCAACGAGGAAGTAACCAAAAGACAGTAAAATAAACCACATTCAGCATGAATATAACTAACAGTAAGAAAGAACAGCAGTAAGGAAAGAAACTACTACGGTAGGTACCACCACAACAGTAAAGCAACATTTATCATATAACAAAAACTGCAGGTAAAGAAGGTACAGCGGAAACAAAACTACTCACTAGAACAGAAACAAAAAGAAGGTACAAAGCTGTGGTAACTCTACTGGACCCTACTCGGCCCAGCGTCCTCTGCAGCCGCCGACCCTGGCTGCTCAACACCTGGTCCTGAAAAAGGTAACGAGTGTAACACGTCAGCAAAATGCTGAGTAGAGTGGCAAACTAACTAAAGGCAACAGTAGAGTGTACAGTAGCTGTTATGTTCTATTACTTCCTTTATTTATATCTTTCAATTTTTCTCACTATTTCATTTATTTCTCAGATCCTTTACTTGATCTCGAATGTCCTCGTGGGACGATCTTGATTGCAGTCTTTTCCAACAGTAGAAGTAGCACGTGATGCTCTCCTAGCCGGGAGAGTCCCCCGTGGTGATCCTACCCTCAGTCAACCACCCCAAGGTCACTGACAGACGTAACGGTGACTACGGCACGCGCGATAAACGCACAGGTAGCTAGCCCGTACTGGCACGCGGTCAGTCGTTTCCGTTAACGGGTGCGCCCAAAGCACAGCACGGAACCAGGGCAGAGCCCTCTCAGTAACAGGGGTCCAACCCCTCCACAGTAACTAAACCGGGGCCTTGCCCCTCCACAGTCCGCGCACCCTCGCCTGACTACCCTGGTTTGCCCTAGTGGGCCTAACAAGTCGGTGAAGGAGGCTAGCAGAACCCCGGGGCCCGTGGGGTAGCTAGTACTCTCCTAACACTACTAGCTCTCCTCGGTACTACGTACACGAGGGCCAACAAGTCGGTACAGAGAGGCCAATCCTAACCCCGGGTCCCTGGGGCGGCTGGCCCCACTCTGCACTAAAACAGGTACAGGTACTTCCCTTGGTACTGCGTACCCAAGAGACAGTACAAACTACATCTCAGTTCCATTCCTTTTCTTTCCAGGAGTTCCACTCCTAATTCCCCGTAGGGTTCCAGCTCTTTATCTCAGAACATCATATGTTTCACTTTCCAGATTCTCGTTCTCACATTCCATGATCTCAACATGATTCTTTATGCATAACAGGCAGCTGTTAATTAAATTTACAGGCAGCTTTATATATTCCTTTCCATTTTTCCAAGACTGCAGTAATGTACATTCCACTAGTTTTTCCATCCTAGGATTCATGTCATATCCTAGGATCTATCATACAATCTAGTTTTCCGGCCCTAGGATTCATGCAACACCTAGGAGCTATCATTCCATATATTTCTCATTCCTAGGATTCATGCAATGCCCTAGGTTCTAGTTATGGTTCCATACTTTAACAGATTTTATTAATACTTAAAACCACTCTACCAGGTACAACGGGAGTAATGGGGGCGTGGTCGGGAATCCCGCACGCCTCCGCGACTCTCAAGACGGCAACCGAACGAGGTCCTATCACAAGGATCAAACACAAGGAGTGTCTCAAAACAGTGTATAGCTACTGTAGGCGGGTAGAGGAATAAATTCTGAAACGAACGCAACTCGAATCGCGGAAAACGGAGCCCAAACGGGCCCTAAACGGGTCGAGAAAGACAATACTGTGCAAAATCAGACGTCTGGAACTCCTTCCAGACGTCTTAAACGGTGGATCAGAGAATTACCTGTTCGGCTTGGTTCCCCGGACGTCCAGAAGTCTGTGGGGACGTCTCTCCTAGATCCCAGACGTCCGATGGTCACTCCGGACGTCTGGAGGTCACTCCCGCTGTCTGGTACAACTTCCAGACGTCTGATTCGCAAAGGATGACGAATCCGAACACCTGCGCACAGCCAACCCTCCTCCCTCAGTACGGTCAGTCGACAAAAGGAAGGAGAAAGCGGAACTCACCTTTCAGACGTCTGTATGATCTCACAGACGTCGACCTTGCCGTCTGGATATCAGTCCAGACGTCTGATTCTGGAGATTTTTCCAGAATCAGAACCTTGCTCGGCCTCCGCTCGCGACGCCGCCCGCGTCGCACCTCGCGCGTCCGCTGCTCCGCCCGCAGCAGGTCCCTCTCCGCGACGCTCTGCGCCCCCTGCGCCCTCCGCCGGCCGGCCAAGCCGCTCCCGGCGAGCTCGCCCTCACGGCAGAGCCCCGCCCTCGCACGCCGCAGCTCCTCCGCGCCTACTGCGGCTGCCGCTGCCGCTGCGCCCTCGCGTCCGCTCGCTCTCGCGCACAGGCAGGAGAGAAGGAGGAAGATGGTGGAGATGGGAGGGGAGGCGCGCCCCCTCCCCCTTTTAATGCCGCGCGGAGAGGAGGGAGAGACGGTCGCAGTCGCCTGCAGCCGCAGAGAAGATGCAGGATCACAGGTCTGCGCACACAGGCGCGCAGACGGATATCCCGTGCGAGCATAGCTGTTCGCCAGACGTCTGTAAACTATCCCGGACGTCTGGTCAGACGTCTGGATGTGATCCCAGACGTCTTTACAGACGTCTGGGCCACCTCCCAGACGTCTTAAAAGACGTCTGGGGCACGCACTCGTTACAATATAACAAACTCAAAGGAAGTTTCGTCCCCGAAACTTGCGCCAACTAGGGTGCGGAAAAAGGATGTCCAAATAACCATAACAAACTCAAAGAGGACCGAAGCCGGTCCGAAAAGACGTACCCGCGAAAAGCTCTGGGTACCGCTCCCGCATTGCCGACTCAGGCTCCCAGGTAGCCTCCTCGTACCGCTGGCTCCTCCACAAAACCTTTACCAGGGGTACTTGCTTTCGTCTCAACCTGCGGACGGCTCGGTCTAGGATCTGCACTGGCCGCTCGGGGTAGGTCAGGTCGTCGCTCACCTCGACGCTCTCGTGACTCAATACGTGGCTGGGATCGGCTACGTACTTCCTGAGGTTGGACACGTGGAACACGTCGTGCACACCAGAAAGCTGCGGGGGAAGGGCAAGTCTGTAAGCAACGGGTCCAACCCGCTCCAGGACCTCGAAGGGCCCCACGAACCTCGGCGCGAGCTTCCCTCTCACCCCAAACCGCTGTAAGCCCTTCATGGGCGAAACACGAAGAAAGACGTGGTCCCCAACCTCGAACTGCACCTCTCTGCGTCTGCGATCTGCGTAGCTCTTCTGTTTGCTCCTGACAGTGCGGAGTCGTCTGTGGATCTGCTCAACTACCTCCTGACTCTGCCGGATCAACCTGGGGCCAACCTCCCACTTGGTCCCCACCTCAACCCAACTCAAGGGTGCCGTGCATTTCCGTCCGTACAGAGCCTCGTAGGGAGCCATGCCGATGCTCGAGTGATAACTGTTGTTGTATGCAAACTCTGCCAGGGGTAGGTGCTCCTCCCAAGAGCCCCTCCAGTCTAGTACACAGGCACGCAAAAGATCCTCAAGTGTCTGTATCGTGCGTTCCGACTGTCCGTCCGTCTGGGGGTGGTAAGCCGTGCTAAACCTCAACCTCGTCCCCAAAGCCTGCTGAAACTCAGCCCAAAACTGGGACGTAAAGCGGGTATCCCGGTCGGATACGATCTCCCGCGGAACTCCGTGTAGTCGCACCACATCACGGATATACCTCTCTGCCAACTGTGCTGGTCCCAAAGTGACTCGGATCGGCAAGAATCGTGCCGTCTTCGTCAACCTATCCACTATTACCCAGACCGCGTCGTGTCCTCGCTGGGTAACAGGTAAACCCACCACCAAGTCCATGGTGATGCTCTCCCACTTCCACTCTGGCACTGGAAGCGGCTGAAGCGGCCCTGCAGGCCTCTGATGCTCGGCTTTCACCTGCTGGCACACTAAGCACTGCTGCACGAACTCACCCACATCCCGCTTCATCCCTCTCCACCAGAACTCGCGTCTCAAGTCATGGTACATTTTCGTGTTTCCGGGATGTATGGTGACTCTGGAACCGTGTGCCTCAGTCAGGAGCTCTCTCAACAGCTCCTCGTCTCTGGGGACGCACAGCCGTCCCCTCAAGCGTAACACCTGGTCTGTGAAAGAGAAATCCCCTGGGTCCCCTGACAGTACTCTGTCGCGCAAAGACTGCAAGTACGGATCGGCCATCTGTCCCGTGATGATGCGGTCTATCAACTCTGGTCTGGTCTGCCGTGTCACCGTCACTGCCCCACAGTACCCTCGTAACTCTAGAGGTCGCCAACTGCCCACCTCCTCCAAAAGGCTCCAACTCTGTAACTGTAGACTGGCCAAGCGTGCGGGCGCCTTACGGCTCAAGGCGTCAGCCACCACATTGGCCTTTCCCGGGTGGTAGGAGATGCTGCAGTCGTAGTCCTTCAGGAGCTCCAACCAACGTCTCTGTCTCATGTTGAGCTCCTTCTGGTCAAAAAGATATCTGAGGCTCTTGTGATCTGTAAAAATCTCGAAGGTCTCACCGTACAAGTAATGCCTCCATGTCTTCAGCGCGAAGACAACAGCTGCCAACTCTAGGTCGTGGGTAGGGTAGGTATGCTCATGGGGCTTCAGTTGCCGCGAAGCGTAAGCGACCACGTGACCCCTCTGCATGAGCACACCTCCTAACCCCTGCAAGGAAGCGTCCGTGTACACGACGAACCCGCCACTACTGTCAGGAATGGTGAGCACGGGAGTCGAGGTCAACCTCTCCTTCAGCTCCAGAAAACACGCCTCACAGGCGTCTGTCCAAGTGAAAGGCACATCCTTCCGAGTCAACTGTGTCATAGGACGTGCAATCTGCGAAAACCCTCTGATGAATCGTCTGTAGTAACCTGCCAGTCCCAGGAAACTGCGAATCTCAGTGACTGAACGCGGTCTCTCCCACCTGAGCACTGCCTCGACCTTGGCGGGATCCACCGCCAGGCCGTCTCCAGAGATCACATGACCCAAAAAGGTCACCTCCCTCAACCAGAACTCGCACTTGCTGTATTTGGCGTACAGCCTGCGTCGTCTCAGAGTGTCCAGAACCATCCGCAAGTGCTGTCCGTGCTGCGTCCGATCTCTAGAATAGATGAGTACATCATCTATGAAAACCACCACAAACTAGTCCAAGTACGGTCTGAACACCCGGTTCATCAGGTCCATGAAAGCAGCGGGGGCATTGGTCAGCCCAAACGGCATGACCAAAAACTCGTAGTGTCCGTACCGGGTGCGGAAAGCTGTCTTGGAGACGTCGGTCTCCCTGATCCTCAACTGGTGGTATCCAGACCTCAAGTCGATCTTGGAAAACACCGTGGCACCCCGCAACTGGTCAAACAAATCGTCAATCCTCGGCAGCGGATATCTATTCTTGATGGTGACCCTATTCAGCTGTCGGTAGTCCACACAAAGGCGTAGGGTCCCATCCTTCTTCTTCACAAACAGTATCGGGGCTCCCCAGGGAGACGCACTGGGCCTCACGAAACCCTTCTCCAAAAGGTCCTTCAACTGAGACTTGAGCTCTCGTAGCTCAAGCGGTGCCATCCTGTATGGCGCGGTGGAGATGGGGCTGGTCCCTGGTACTAGTGAGATCTCAAACTCAATCTCACGCTCGGGCGGTAGTCCACACAAGCTAAGAAGCCCTCACACCCCTGGCTCAAAAGTCTCGCCGCCCGAAGCGCCGAAATGCACCTGAAACCTCCGTCCACTGGTTGCCAGTGAAACTCGAAGGAAGGCAACTCCGGAATGGAGAAGACAATCTTCCTCTCAAAGCAGTCTACCAAGGCGTGGTAAGCGGACAGCCAATCCATCCCCAGAATCACTCCAAAGTCCTCCATCTGTATCATAATCAGGTCAGCTGGCAGGCTGTGTCCCCCGATGCTGACCCCGCAACCTGTGTACACCTCCTCAGCTACAAACAGCTGACCACTCGGACCTCTGATTACGAACGGGTTCTCTAACAATGTATAATCCTGGTCCAAACTAACTGCGAAACTGTCTGCGACAAACGAGTGCGTAGCGCCGGAATCGAAAAGCGTGTAAACGAGTCTGCCAGAAACTGAAACCATACCTGCTACCACGGATCCCGAAGCTCTGGCGTCCCTGTGTGTTAGGGCGTTGATACGCCCCTCAGCTCTAGGTGCAGACGAAGCAGCCACACTCTGCGTCGGACGGGTAGGTGCCGGCCGGTACCCTCCTCGCGACTGCGGTCCTCCTCCTCGCGCCTGGAAACCGCGGCCTCCTGCACGCCCTCCAGTGCTCTGCGCGGGAAGTATCTGCTGACCTCCTGCCCTAGATGGGCAGTCCCTCCTGACGTGGCCCGGCTGGCCACACTGGTCGCAGAGGGGAACCCGACTCCCGCCCTCAGTGAGTCCCTGCTGTCGGCTAGGCGGGGGTCCGGTGCTGGCGACTGGCCCCTGTCGAGGGCCCCCAAAGGCCACTGATGGCCCTGCACAACGTGACGGCTCTCCTGCGGACGCCACGTGTCTCCGCTCTCGTCGGCCCTGTGAGAAGTCTGGCTGAAAGGGCCTCTTCCGCCCGCCGTCGGTCTCTCGCGCGGACGGGTTGGTCTCCTCGTAAGTCATGGCTGCCTCTACCACCCTCGAAAACGTCGGCAGCTTCAGGGGTTTGACATACCCCCGGATCGCAGGCCGGAGCCCCTCGGTGAACCTCCAAAGGCGCTCCTCCTCAGTGGCTACCGCTGTCGCTGCAAAGCGGGACAGCTCCAAGAAACGCGTGCGGTACGCGCTTACGGTCATCGTCCCTTGGCGGAGAGTGTGGAACTCCCGCCTCCTCTGGTCCTGCCACGTCTGGGGAAAGTACTGCTCGCAGAAGAGGGTGACGAACTGGTCCCACGTCGGCTCGTCCCTCTCCTGTCCCCGGACCGCCCTCCACCACCGGTGTGCCGCACTCTCCAGCTGGTACGTGGCAAAGGCCACGCGGCACTCCACCGGGGGGCGAAGGGTGTCGAAGATCTTCTCCAGCTGCTCAAGCCAGTCCTCTGCCTCGGTCGGGTCCTCATCCCCCTTGAAGGAGGGGGGCTTCAGCTTCCGGAACTGTCCGAAAAGCTCGAAGTGGTGCTGTAGGGGAGGTGCTGGTGCACCTCCAGGCGAAGGTGCCTCGTGTACAGAAGTGTCGGAGGAAGGTGGGGGTGGCAGGGGCCCATCCCCTCCCTCGTGTCCGGCGCCGCGTCCGTCGCGTGGTCCCACAGAGGACTCCCCCTCTGCAACCCCAGGAGGAGGTGCTCGAGGCGGTGGGTGGACCTCCTCTCGTACAATATCCCGTATCAGTCTGGTGAGGTCCTGGGCCTGGATGCCAGGGAGTGGTGGCTGGTCCACCGAGACGTCAACGACAGCACGTCCCCCTCGCCGACCTCGCCCTCGGCCGTGCCCGCGGCCAGTCTCGCCAGTCCCACGACGAGGCATCTCCTGCAAGGAGACGCGAAACAAAACGGAAACGTCAAAACAGACGGTACCTAACAATACTTCTAAGAGCTCATGTCAAGAGATATGTTGTGGTGGCTACTCTAGCTATAAACATGTGAATTGGTTATTTTCCAGTCAGTTGATTCACTTCTCGGGACGACCTTGCTCTGATACCATCTTGTAACGACCCGGGTCCCGAGTCCCTACGAGACACGAGAACCGGACCGACTCGACTAATCCCAAGACCCAGTCGTCCAACGAGGAAGTAACCAAAAGACAGTAAAATAAACCACATTCAGCATGAATATAACTAACAGTAAGAAAGAACAGCAGTAAGGAAAGAAACTACTACAGTAGGTACCACCACAACAGTAAAGCAACATTTATCATATAACAAAAACTGCAGGTAAAGAAGGTACAGCGGAAACAAAACTACTCACTAGAACAGAAACAAAAAGAAGGTACAAAGCTGTGGTAACTCTACTGGACCCTACTCGGCCCAGCGTCCTCTGCAGCCGCCGACCCTGGCTGCTCAACACCTGGTCCTGAAAAAGGTAACGAGTGTAACACGTCAGCAAAACGCTGAGTAGAGTGGCAAACTAACTAAAGGCAACAGTAGAGTGTACAGTAGCTGTTATGTTCTATTACTTCCTTTATTTACATCTTTCAATTTTTCTCACTATTTCATTTATTTCTCAGATCCTTTACTTGATCTCGAATGTCCTCGTGGGACGATCTTGATTGCAGTCTTTTCCAACAGTAGAAGTAGCACGTGGTGCTCTCCTGGCCGGGAGAGTCCCCCGTGGTGATCCTACCCTCAGTCAACCACCCCAAGGTCACTGACAGACGTAACGGTGACTACGGCACGCGCGATAAACGCACAGGTAGCTAGCCCGTACTGGCACGCGGTCAGTCGTTTCCGTTAACGGGTGCGCCCAAAGCACAGCACGGAACCAGGGCAGAGCCCTCTCAGTAACAGGGGTCCAACCCCTCCACAGTAACTAAACCGGGGCCTTGCCCCTCCACAGTCCGCGCACCCTCGCCTGACTACCCTGGTTTGCCCTAGTGGGCCTAACAAGTCGGTGAAGGAGGCTAGCAGAACCCCGGGGCCCGTGGGGCAGCTAGTACTCTCCTAACACTACTAGCTCTCCTCGGTACTACGTACACGAGGGCCAACAAGTCGGTACAGAGCGGCCAATCCTAACCCCGGGTCCCTGGGGCGGCTGGCCCCACTCTGTACTAAAACAGGTACAGGTACTTCCCTTGGTACTGCGTACCCAAGAGACAGTACAAACTACATCTCAGTTCCATTCCTTTTCTTTCCAGGAGTTCCACTCCTAATTCCCCGTAGGGTTCCAGCTCTTTATCTCAGAACATCATATGTTTCACTTTCCAGATTCTCGTTCTCACATTCCATGATCTCAACATGATTCTTTATGCATAACAGGCAGCTGTTAATTAAATTTACAGGCAGCTTTATATATTCCTTTCCATTTTTCCAAGACTGCAGTAATGTACATTCCACTAGTTTTTCCATCCTAGGATTCATGCCATATCCTAGGATCTATCATACAATCTAGTTTTCCGGCCCTAGGATTCATGCAACACCTAGGAGCTATCATTCCATATATTTCTCATTCCTAGGATTCATGCAATGCCCTAGGTTCTAGTTATGGTTCCATACTTTAACAGATTTTATTAATACTTAAAACCACTTTACCAGGTACAACGGGAGTAATGGGGGCGTGGTCGGGAATCCCGCACGCCTCCGCGACTCTCAAGACGGCAACCGAACGAGGTCCTATCACAAGGATCAAACACAAGGAGTGTCTCAAAACAGTGTATAGCTACTGTAGGCGGGTAGAGGAATAAATTCTGAAACGAACGCAACTCGAATCGCGGAAAACGGAGCCCAAACGGGCCCTAAACGGGTCGAGAAAGACAATACTGTGCAAAATCAGACGTCTGGAACTCCTTCCAGACGTCTTAAACGGTGGATCAGAGAATTACCTGTTCGGCTTGGTTCCCCGGACGTCCAGAAGTCTGTGGGGACGTCTCTCCTAGATCCCAGACGTCCGATGGTCACTCCGGACGTCTGGAGGTCACTCCCGCCGTCTGGTACAACTTCCAGACGTCTAATTCGCAAAGGATGACGAATCCGAACACTTGCGCACAGCCAACCCTCCTCCCTCAGTACGGTCAGTCGACAAAAGGAAGGAGAAAGCGGAACTCACCTTTCAGACGTCTGTATGATCTCACAGACGTCGACCTTGCCGTCTGGATATCAGTCCAGACGTCTGATTCTGGAGATTTTTCCAGAATCAGAACCTTGCTCGGCCTCCGCTCGCGACGCCGCCCGCGTCGCACCTCGCGCGTCCGCTGCTCCGCCCGCAGCAGGTCCCTCTCCGCGACGCTCTGCGCCCCCTGCGCCCTCCGCCGGCCGGCCAAGCCGCTCCCGGCGAGCTCGCCCTCACGGCAGAGCCCCGCCCTCGCACGCCGCAGCTCCTCCGCGCCTACTGCGGCTGCCGCTGCCGCTGCGCCCTCGCGTCCGCTCGCTCTCGCGCACAGGCAGGAGAGAAGGAGGAAGATGGTGGAGATGGGAGGGGAGGCGCGCCCCCTCCCCCTTTTAACGCCGCGCGGAGAGGAGGGAGAGACGGTCGCAGTCGCCTGCAGTCGCAGAGAAGATGCAGGATCGCAGGTCTGCGCGCACAGGCGTGCAGACGAATATCCCGTGCGAGCATAACTGTTCGTCAGACGTCTGTAAACTATCCCGGACGTCTGGTCAGACGTCTGGATGTGATCCCAGACGTCTTTACAGACGTCTGGGCCACCTCCCAGACGTCTTAAAAGACGTCTGGGGCACGCGCTCGTTACACCATACCCCCTCACCTATATAAACTTCCCCCCCCCCCCCCCCCCCCCACCCCATGTGGGTGTCGGCTCCCACCATCCCCCCCCTCGACAACTGCACACACCCCTCACCCATGCATCCACAGCCACTCCCACTCTAGCCAGCTAGACATCCTTCCCCCTCTCCTCTCTCTCTCTCTCTCGCTCTCTCTCTTCCTCTCTATACAAAGCCCCTCTTCTCACCAGTTGAGAAGAGGCACACTGTGTGCAAGAGAAGCTCCTCGTGGTTACACCACATTGAGTTCCACCACCGCCCAGCTCCTTCGCGAGCAGGGGGCGTGGTGGGTTCCCGTTCCCTTTTATCTTTGTTTTTGCTGTTATCGCCATTAGCGTATAGCTTAGAAGTTCCTCTGTTTTTTTTACACACTATAACACACTATAGCACACCAATCGTGGTTCATTTTCCACTCTTGTCACTGGATTGTTTCTCACTTATCCGGTGACAAAACCCCCATGCACGCTGCACATTGCACTCAATAGCCCTACCAGTTTCCACCTCCACTCGTAGCCGCTCTTAGTTGGTTCCTGCTTCACCCGCCCGCACTCTCTTTCTCTCCTCGTGCACTGGTTAACTGAGAAACCCAGCAGAATTGTGAGCTAACCGGTGCAAATTGCCCTTGCACTGTAGTCGTGCCCTCTTCCTCTCTCTCACGTGAGCTTGCGGTGACTAGCCGTTCCTCACTTAGCCGGTCACCCGCGTCCTTTCTCTCCTTAGCGCACCTACCACACCCGGTTGACGCCACCCGCTCTCCCTCTCTCTCCTCTTCCCGCGCACTCACACACACATACATACACATACACACTCGCATACACAGACACTCACCCACTTACTCATACATATATACATACACAATCACATATACATATATACAGACACACACACACATATACACACACACACTTCTAGGTAGATATTTATACACATATACATATACATATATATATATATCCACACACACTCTCTCCTACACACATCCACTAATACATCCTCTTATTCACAATATTGCACACCTACCCATTTACCACGTATTTTACGTGTGTGTGCGCACCGGTTGTGTATACATTCGTGACATTCTCGCACATTAAAGCATTCCACCCATACTCCCACACATCTGCTCCACACTCGCACGCAACACAAAACTAGGTTTTTTGTGTCTTTCTAGACAATGGTTAATCTAGCATGGTGGTACATTCCATTGAATCTTTGATTCATTCCTCCACCTTATTATTTTATATACACACACACCTCTATACCATATACCTATATTGTATATATATACATATCTATAAATAAGCTAAGTATTTCCATTCCTTTCCATTTCGTATTATTTTTTCTCATTTCTTTTCCTTGTCTTTTATTTTGTTGATAAAGAAAAGACCAAAAAAATCGACATTGAGCATCTCTCAAGGATTGGAAGGGTCGGCATTAGGTGATAAGCAAGGAAATGATGATTGATGATAACGTCATCATTAGCCATATCTAACGTTAATTTGTCATAATCAACAGATAAATGCTCCTACATAACCGCCAGAAGATCATAATTCAATGCATATTCATTCTGAGAGATAAACATTAAAACAGGGGTAAAACTGCAGTTTTAACAGAATATCCTAAATACAGAGCAATCATGAGGTTTCCCAGGAGTTAATTAAAGGTCAAATGGTCACAAATGTCTAATAAGTGGGTTCATGCAGACAGAAACATGTTTTCACGCTTTTTGAGAATTAATGGATATCTGAAACCCTAAAAACATACCCACTTAATTTACTAATGTTTTGGTCAGGATAAGATTCACCTAAACCTTATAAAAATCATAGAAAAATATTCCCTAAGGTTTGGTACCTTTGATTTGGCCATTGAAACCCAATTTGACCTAAAACAGAGTCTCAGACAGATAGTTGCCCTAATTTAGGTTTTTATGCAAATTACCCAGTCAAACTTATTCAAAACCTAAATACAACTTCACCATCAGATTTCTTGGGTCAAAATTAGATTTTTACCAAAATTTGGACCCAATTATAGATCATCTTGACCTAGTTTGCATTTTAATTCTGTTCTGACTCTTTTTTTTTTCGTACAAAGAGCCCCTCAACTTTTGAAATCCTTGCAAATACCCCCTAATTTCATCGTCTTCTTCGCACAAAAGCCCCTGCCTCTATTGAGGTCAAACCCAACCTCCAATCAACCTTTGACCGACCTGAATCCTACTCAAATGGCAATCAAATTCCACCAAAATTAGTGGGATTGATGTTCACACAGGCGAATAATCTGAGATCATTGTGGAGTTCCAAGTCTCCATAGATTACTCGTGCAAATGCATGAGAATCTTGGGTTCTTTTCCTTCAAACCTAAGCCATGGAATCGTTTCCTGATCCAGAACTCTCCCTAAAGCTCTATAAAGCCAGGTCGTGCACAACTTTACCTCCTTAGCTTGTTTGGCGGATAGACACCCCTTTTCCCTTCTCCTCGACCTCCTTCTCTGCCAACTCCGGCGAGTCCTTCGACCACCTTCCTCGTCCACCCTCACAAACAATTGCGTGTGGATCTTTCTTCCCCACCTTCATATGCGTCTCGCAATACCAACAGATGCTGTCTACCTCATCTTCCTCGCCACTCCATCATTGGAGAGTTCGTCTTCTCTGTCGTTGGCCTACCAAAATCGGCATGGACCCCTCCTCTTTCGTCCAATTAGAGTAGGTGGATTAGTTCCCTTAGTTCCCTAGGTTATAGCCCTATATTCAAAACCTAAAAACAAACCCTCGACACTTCATTCACCGTCATCTCCCTCACCTCCAGCCACCCCTCCGGCGAGTTCGCTCCACCACTACAATCCGCCAATCAACTCGCCAACACTTCCTACACCTTCGCCATTCCACCACCTTCAAAACCCCTCTCCTATTTCACCATTCCATTCTCCCAAACTCCCCATCAAGCAAATCCATCTTCATACGCAGTTCCCGACTTCGCTACTCCGCCACACACCTCCACTGACCACGAGACCACCTCCACCACCTTCTCCAAGTCTAGGCGAAGCTCTTGAGCTCTCTAATTAGGGCTTAGCGCCTGTATTCTTGATTTCAGGTTCATGATTGAAGCATCGCCGCTGCCTTTGTTCTTCATGTTCTAAGCCATGTGAGCCCTAGGTGCTATCTCCAGGAGACGCGTCTTCGTTCCAGGAACTCACCCAGGTGGTCAATCAAAGACTACGTCCTCTGCAGCTGCTTCAATTGGAGACACCTTCACCTGCAGGCGCACGTAAAAGAGAGCTGTGGGATTTAGTCCCACATCGTGGGAATTGGAAGCAACCTTAACGCATATATTATTTTTCTTCATAAAACTTATTGCCTCAAAACACTTGGGGGTGAGGTCCCCTTTACACTTACACTGACCCGACCCGCCTACTCACTCATTGGCTACGACACCCATGCACACAGCCCTGGACCCGGTTACGCATACCCGAATGCTCGACTAAGGTCCGAATTTTTGAGAGAGAAGGGAAGGAAGGAAAGAGAGAGAGAGAGCTGTGGAGGGGAGGGTTTTGCTCCTGAAGGCTTTGAGCGACACTTAGTCATTAAGAAGGTGAGTTCTCTTGTGCGTGAGAAGGAGCTAAGGGAGAAGACTTGTGAAGAGGAAGAGGCTAAAGGAGAAGACCTTAAGGAAGAGGAAAGGCAGCAGAAGAGAAGAAGAAGAAGAAGGAAGAGCCAAAGAAGAAGAGGCTGAAAAGAAGAAGAAGAAGAGAAGAGAAGAACATAAGATGAAGATCAGAGGAAAAGCACTGTAGCAGGCGACATTTAAGTCATCTGACTTGATAAATCAGACGTCTGATCATTGTTCATTTATTTTATATATATTGAGTAGTTGATATACATGTGCTTAGACTAATAATTGGTGATCTAAATCACCATCATTTTGTTCTAAGTGTCTTTTTGTTATAGTTAACTCTAGATATACTCATGTTCTTATTGAATACCAGATTTGAGTAATAATTATTCATTGAAATATCATTATTCTTGGCTTATTTCTGTGCTCATTTATATTTTAATTGATATTAACTCGTGAATTCCATATTTGCTTCCTGTATTCGACCTCAGACTTCATTTCTAGATATTTGAGTTATAAATTTTATTTGTTGAGAGTTCTATTTAGGAGATTTTACTATAACGAGACACACTTAAACTCCTATCTAGATCCCTTTAACAGTGACCTCTTGTAATTATTGTCTCTAATCACCTTTTAAAAGGGTAGAATGTTTACTGTAGAATTGTAATTAAATACAGAGCATTCTAGTAACTGTAATATTTGATATTATGGACATTTAAGGGCTATATCTCCTCTGTAGATGTATATTGTTATGATGAAACCAATTCTTTCTTTTATTCATGTGATTACCCTATGTTTAATTATTATCTTGGATCAGGTCATTTAAGACACAATCAATATTATCAAAAACCAAGGCTACGCATCTACGAAAATTTTGTAGTGATTTAGGAAAACAACTTTAATATAATCATCAAAGCTATATGCAATTTTTCGTTATGTTTCACAAACGAAATATCATGTCATTCTTTGTAAAGGTGTTTATGTTAATTTTCATTTGAAATTATTTCAGATATTATAAGAAATGCTCTGGAGTGCACGGCTATCATGTTCATCACTTAGTCCTATAAAGCAAAAATTAGATGATATCAAGTAAAAGAAACTCAAAGATGATCGGATATTTCTTTACCAATCAAATATTTCTTTACCAAGGATTACGATTGGAAATGTTAGACCTAATTAACCAAGTGTAGGAATTATTTTGATGTGCTAATTTAATGGGGGTGTGAAGAAGAGCCAAATTTACGATCAATTGAGGAAAAATTAGTAGTTAGTCATTGTAAATAATTTTTTCTTGATACCATCTAGTTATTAGTCTATCATGTGTATATATATCATAATTTAGCTAATTACTTTGTATTGATTTCTTGGAAAAACTAAACACCTATCAAGAGTAATGGAGTAGGACCCTTAACATCTAACTATAGTTTGGTAAAGTTAAGAGATAATTACTCAAAAAGAAAAAACAAAGAGAGAAATCAAAAGGTTTTGTGAAAGCAAGTGGCTTCTCGATAGCCTATTATTAATTTCAAGCAAATTGAATTCTTGGCATGTTAAGGATCACAATGACATATGTTAATTCTCGTATATTACGTTTTCTATTCCTTTCCTTTAAAATAACAAATAACATCAATTTTGTTACAATGAAATGCCAAAAATCATTGTATTTAACTTTAGGATATATATTTCTGCCGTGAAGCATGGGCCAAATCGACCAGTAATTTCTAGAAAAAAGGCAAATCAAACACACGAGTTTTAGAAGTACTTGTGTAGCACCTAACTAATATGGATTTTAATAATTAATTTGTGGTTATGATATAAGTTTCAAATCTATCATCAATGAGAAGGGGCCATGGATGGAGTGCTTCCCTATTCCCTTCAGTTTTTTATCTCCATGGTGAAAAGAACCCTTTAATGCGAGGCACAACCCCTTTGATTTTCTTTGGGTAAAAGGGAGAATCTTTCTCTTTTGAATGATTTCCCTCGCTTTTGCAGAAGGCACAAACCCTCTATCTAGTATTGGATTTGAGACAATAAGACAAGCTAACATGTAACTTTGCGGTATAAACTCTTTTGCCAAACTAAGCCCTAGAGGAGAAAGAGGGTATGTATTTGAAAATAAGAAAACTAGACAACTTATTTTTCTCTGCTCAAATGAAGCATAAAACAACCAAATACAGCGATTGGCTATGATTCGTGGGGGTGTTTTTTTCCCTTTCCCTTTTTCTTGCTTTTTCCTTTTTGTATTTTTTTCTTTTGTGTGTACAGACAAGGATTTGCAAGATGCATGGGACTACACGCTTTTGAAGGTGAAAGGGCGAGAGGGAGATAGGTTGAGGCTTAAGATCATGAAAATTACGAAGGTCTAAGTTGTCGATATTGTGAAGATGAGAGAATTGAGGGAAGTTGTATTCACCACTTAAAAATGGAAAATTTTACCTTCTGTTTCATGTTTATCTGCAGTGACGTCCATGACATGAGTACATACCCTATGTGCATGGCAGTATGCATTGCTGTGCAGGAATTAAATGCCCCCTACATGCATTACAGTGGTACTCGCTCCTGCCTCACAGGCATTAATTACCCTAGGTTATTGTGATATTGGCATTATTCGTGCCAATTTGTTACCAAGAGGGTGGTAGATCAGGGAAGACATGTCCTTTGCATCATATATCTTTTGGATAATTATAAGGTTAAATTCAAATAAGCATCCCTTCTGGTTCAAATTAGAGGCATTTGCCACTATATTAAATATTATTGTTGACAATAAAGTATATGCTCGATTGTTTGCTCGAAGATTACCCGATAGGATGGCAAGATCCATTTCATGGAATTTTGGGAAAACTAAATGTCCCAAGTTCTTGGTGATGTCTCCGGTGTTATTTGGAGCTACTGATATCTTCTTGCTCATAGACTGATGAATATTTCATCGACTGTATCACTCTTACCTTCACCTCGCTTTTGCTTTTGACGACATTAGTCTCTTATTGGTTGTATTTTCTTTTTATTGTTAGGTTATTTTCTTAGGAACCACCCTTGAAGTCAAGTATCATACGATCAAGTTTGTGTAGACGTTTCTTAGTTATTACCACTTATTTGTTTGAATTATCTAAATCACCATTCATGCGATGACATAGTCATTTCTAATGATGTAGGACATATTCTCTCATATCTACTGGGAATGTGCTGCATAGACGCTTCTTTTAATTTATTTTATTTTTATTTCGTTGCACCGTCTTGGTTTGGTGTTCCTCCTCCATCAAGGGGATATTCCTGATCCCCCTATTTGAGGGATATATAATTTGTCTAATTTTTTTTATTTCCCTTGCCTTACATGACTGCATCCACAGTAACTTTTCTATTTCCTTGATAAAATATCTCATTTAAAAAAAAAAAAAACACATAAAATAGTGAGGGTGTCTACGACGCGATGTACCGATGCTGACGAAGAACCAACGTATTGGCAAATATCACAAACGTTTTTGTGAATAGTGAGGGCTGGTCTTGAAATATAGTCACAGACTCCCGGGTCCACGTGTCTTCTCCTCGTGGTATTAATTTATGCGCCAAGGTGAAGTTGCGGGATCGAATTAAAGCGCTTATCTTCGTCCCACGAAATAGTCAACCATGTCTGCCTTAGCCAAGCGTAAATCATAATTGGGCCAGTGATGAGATGCCGTAAAACAGCGGATAGTCCCGAAAATTAAATGCTTGCTGGAGCCATGAGTTAGTAATTAATTATTCGGTAAGAGGAATAAGATGGTAGAATAAGCGGAGAGAAATGAAAAAAAAAAAAAAATAAAATAAATGAATTTTGATGTTTGAATATTTGGAGAAATAAAAATTATTATGTAAAGATGTTAAAATAATTTTATATTAAATTAATTTTTTTTAACATAACATAAATGATAAATAAATTAAATAATAGAAAAATATAGATTAACTTACTTAACTTGTTTATCAAACAATATACAAATACGGTACCATGAGGAGCAAGTCCAAAAGAACTATATGTTTCACTCCTTTTCGGCTTACATAAGGATGAATCGGGGTGTAGCCCATTAGGCCTCTTCACCCACTTGGTCAACTCGGGTGCCTTTACGGCATGTTGCTCGAACAATCCTAACTAACGTAGGTGACTTAATTAGGCTGCCTTTTACCTTCAGCACGAAAGGTAACCATGCTCACAAAGAGACACTGGCTAAGTACTCTACGAGATCCTCCAAAGAATATAGCAAAGCACACGACACCCGGCTCACTCGTCACACCACCAGCCTAATTATAACTAAAACAGTGGAGAAATGCACATTCGTAGAAAAGTGACGTCGGATATCATTTTTATATTTCATATAGCATCAACAATGGGAGTCCGTTTGATAATTATTATTTAATAATTTTTATTATATTTAAAAAATTTATTATATCATTTTAATATAAAATAGGTAGTTGATAAATAATTTTATATCGATAATAAATTATTTTATATCGATGATAAATTATTTTAATGTATTTTTATAGATGTAATCTTATTTTGTATATGTGATAAATTATTTTAAGAATATTTTTAATTATTTAAAGTGATTTTGCATCGGTGTAAAGTGATTTTGACTTATGAGTTTAGGATTTAAGATTTAAGGTTTAAGTTTATGGAAAGTAATTTCGCGTATGAGAAGTGATTTTTTATCTTAGGATTTAGGATTTAGCTAAACCCTAAACACTAAAGACTAAACCCTAAACCATAAAGTAAAAAATTACTTTTCATACGTGAAGGAACACTTAGAATTTAATTTTACACCGGTGTAAAGTAAGATTGCACCGTTGCAAAGTAGTTTAAAGTAAGATTGTACTGGTGTAATCTTACCTTGCACATGTGTACCTTCAAAGTGATTTTACACGATTACAAAATAATATTGCACCCCATGTAAAGTGATTTTACACCACTGTAAAGTGATTCCGAAGGTGATTTGAGTGGTTTACACCCATACCAAAGTGATTTGTTATTGGTTTCAACAGTGGTGGATTCCACAATGTGCAACATTTTTTTTTGTGCATAAAAAAAAGGATGTGAGTTAAGATCATGTTTACATTGCTGTACGTCAACTTTTACATTTTCTAACCCGCATCCAACAAACAATTATACGATAACTCGAGTCATCGTCATGCTTTGTCGGACCGTTGGATCAACGACAACGCCGTGTATCTTTCTGGTGAGAATAATGTATACATTCGAGAGTTTGAAAGGGATTAATATTACGTTTACGCTTGCTGATCGATATATAATAATCTGTCAGTAATCTTAACATGCGGGATCACACCCAGAGACCAGAGTAGCTAATATGTGATTCTCAAGGCGGAGAGAGCGGCCTTTAACTTTTACGAAGGCGGGGCACAAGGTGCATGAGTGATAGATGATCACATACGTACAAATGCTAGCAACCTAGTAAGTTGGCCTGCAGCACAAGGCAAAGCCCGCCACCTCATGGAACTGCCGCAACACCCCCCCGCGGCACCAGAGTACAAGCCAATATCCAAGCACTTGAGACAACCAGAGGACCACCCAACCCCACCCTAAAGCATCCCCAAGCAAAATTGCCAGCCACAGCTCGAGACAAGGATAACCTCGCCACCTCCTCCATCAAATTACACCACCAAAGAATACTCAAATAAAGAATTAAAAAAAAAAAAAAAGAAAAGAAACAAAAAGTTTCGCTGATATATATGGAGTGATATTATCATCGTCTCCTAGACCCCGTGGGTGATGGACATAAAAATAAAGATATAGAAAAACCAATTAATTAATGGCCTATGAGTAATTAATCAACCCATTTTTTTTTTTTTGTTTTATATGTCGAATTCCAATGGGGGAAGCAAACGCCAGAACAAATGAGGACCGTTGGATTGGATGGGGGATCCAACGGTCAGCGGGCCCTGCAGAGGAACATGAGGGAGGACCGGCGGCCACCCAACCTGCCTTCGTAGCAGTCGACGGAGAAGAGGGTCATGGAGAGCTGGGCGTGGTCGGGGCTCCGTGTGCGGGGCCTCCCCCTCCTACGCTCCACGACGGGGCCCACGCACACCCTGTAGAGCCTGCGGTAGCCGCCGAGGGCGGCCACCACGCGGCGTTCGCGGGCGCCGACGCCGGCCTCGCGGTCGCAGAGGCGCTCCCACACGCCGTCGCAGCGGCAGAGGCGGCTCCATAGGCTGCACACGCACGCGGCGACCCCGAGGGAGCGACCGTCGAGGCGGGAGAGGATCTCAGCCAGGAGGTCCTCGTTGTCGTTGATGGAGAAGAACGACGACGACTCCCCGCCGCCTCGTGGGTCGGCCTCGTGCGGCGGGTGACGGCCATCGTGGAGTAGCCGCCGCTGGAGGGAGGGGGATGGCCAGGGTATTTGGGTCAGAGGCTGTGGCATTGGCGTGGGTTTTTGTGGAGAGAGGACAGCGCTCTCAAAGTGAGGAGGAGGAGGAGGAGGAGGAGGAGGAGGAGGTGGTGATAGTGAGATGGGGAGGAGGGGTTGTTGTGGGGAGGGTGTGTGTATATATATCTATATATGTATAGCGGGTGGTTTCGGCCTGCGTGTGTGGATGGGGGAGTTGGGCTGCAATCTGGTGTTTAGGGGTTGCATGCACGGGTTAGGGGCATTTACGGACTTCGGCTCCTACTTGACAAGAACTGAGGGTTAATTTATGTTGATGGATATATTTTATTAGATAAAAATTTATAAATAAGAGATATTTTGTGTTAGTGTTTATTTATAATTTGAAATAATTTTGTGAGAATATTCTTGTGAGCAGGGGATAAGGTGATAATAAATTAAGGATGGAAAATTAGGATATTTACTCTGAAATAAGGGATAAAAGTAGTGATAAATTGTAAAATATAATTATATTTCTAGATTGGTGATTAAGTTGGTTAGTGATTTTTTTTATTTTTTGAGGGTAAAGAAATAGAGGAGGGCAAATGCGAAAAGAGTGTAAGACGTGGATAGAGAGAGTTGCAAGGGATTAAGACACAGAATAACTTATCTCCTACTCACACTTGAATTTGAGGAAAATTGAGATTAGTGCAAAATACAGCTCACTTATCCTCCTTTGTAAATACATGATATCCTATGAAAATATAGGATATCCCACGATGTAAATGGACCTTATAAAAAATAATGAATGTATTATATGCTTGGGTCACATCTCTTGACTATAGTAGCAGAAGGAAAATCTAATCTTATGATTACTTGAATACGGGGGATATACGAAACTAAAACTATGGTCATATGTATATATATATATATAATGAGCGAATCATTGAGAGTGGATAAATCTGGACTTGTGGATCTTGCAGGTTAGCTTACCATAAGGGTTAGCTTCCTTACAACAGGAGATGATCCTTATATGTATTTATTTAAGAATGGATTGTTTGTGTTTACTGAAAATGAGTTAGGAATAAAGGTTAACCTGTGATATGAAAGGATGATGTTTATTTGAATATGAGGATTAGAATGAAGGATAAGTTTGGAAAAGACATGTTTGGTGGTATAATGGTAAGTTAGTTGGTATTTTGTGTTTATATTAAATAGAGAGACATGTTGGAAAAAATCATATGTGAGAAGATATAAAGGAGGAGTGATAAAACATGGGTTATCTCAACCCTTGCCCAACACATGTTAGTAAGGCAAATAGAGATTAAGTTATCCCCTACCGTAACATAAGGTAATATTAAAAGACAAGGGTTATCTCCCTCCATAAACTAGACATTAAATGAGCATGGGTATGGAAGTATGTATAAGGGTGTTTGCTGTTTACTTAAGATACATATACTATAAATATTTTAGGTATTTTAACCTTATTTTCACCTCATTTAGTGGCTTTGTTTCACCTATGAAAATTTTTTCTACCTTATTTGCTTTGACTGCAATCATGTAACTATCTATTTTTGTATCCTAAACGCTGCTAAGCTTGATACTTTTGTGTTTTTAGGTTAAACGTGGCATGGTTTATGATTTTTTTCCTGTTTTTAATGTCATACATGGCTATACGTGCTTTGATATACAAAAAATGTATATGTCTGTTGGAAAGACTCATGTATGGAGATGTTCTCCCTTGACTAGATAAATGGGTATATATCTAACATGTGAATAGATATCGATATGAGTTCAATTTAGGTATTAAATAGATAAGTATGGGCAGTTGGAATCTATGCAGACATTAAGTTTTAATACATAGCTAAACTCCAGCCAAACCTGACTCATACGTGTTTCCAGAAACTAGGCAACTTTTTAGACGAGGTTAACTTTATTCAGATTAGGCTTAAAAATTTAGACTCCTTAAGCCGTGGATCAAAAACTGACTAAACAATGCATCTATATCATAGTTGGTATAGCATTCTGTAAGTTACGAATTGTATTCGTGTCAAAATCTTCTGAGCAGTACGAAGTTGGGAATTAATTAGTAAGGAGGTTAGACCTCAATGTACCCTATTTTAATTAAGTAAGCCAACGACAATGTAGGTGATGGACAAAAAGTGAGATGCTGTAGCTTAGCATGTCTTTAATATTATCTCTTACTGTTTGTGTTGACTCACCCATCTTTCTAATGCTAAATATTACTTCATAAAACAAGTCTTCTAACTATTTAATTCACTTTGTTGGTCAAGGTTGTAAAAACATGTTGTGTTACAGGATTCTAGTGGGTAGATGATGTTCCTCCTGATGTAGTTGGAATTCTTTTGTAAGCTTGTTTCAGTAAAGTAAGTCTTTTCAGTTCTAGAAAGTAAAAGAAAAAATAAAAAAAAGAAGGAAAGCTTACGAGGACAAAACGAGAGGGGGACTACACATAGGCCGTAGTCTCTCATCTGAAACAAATATTACTTTAGGTAGTATTGTGTCATTGATTACATGAGATATATTTTGATGGATAAATTTTATAAGTAATAAATTTAGGATAAATTAATTTTGATGTTTAAAGGAGGCATAGGTCTAATTATGAAATAACTATAGATGTTTGGAGAGATAGGTAAGGATCATATATGTTTTATAAGAGGGGGTATAAATTTATTTCAAATTTTATATTATTCTCTTGAGATAATTTTATCCCAAGATAAATTGTTCCCCAACATATGATAAATTGTTATGTCTAGCGTAACAAATAATACCTTAAGGAGTTATTGTCAAATGAGAATCTTGTTTTCCTTTAGAAATTTTGTACCACCTTTTGTTTTCGAGAGAATTATAGTCGAAAGAACAAAAAATATTATAAGTTTTAAAAAAGTACATACTGATATGCCTGATATTAATTTTATATAATGTAAAATTTTAACCTAATTAAATTGCTCTGGTTAGGAATTATTAATTCTAAGTATCACTAATTCTCACGATTGTAGAATCACTCAATGACACCATCCTTGGTCAGATTTGTAAATCCAATTACCTACTTTGAGAAAGCCAACCACAATGTAGGTGATGGCCGAAAAGTGAGATGATGATCAGAGCATCAACCTGCGAAACAAGATGTACGAGATAAATTTTGCATGAAAGTTTAAAATAGAGATTAAAATTTCCAAATTTAGGTATTATTTCTTTATTAAATTCACTAAATGATATTTACAATTGCATGGAGATTCAACATTTTTGAAATCCAGAAATTATTTCTTTACCAAAACTACCAAATTAGGTGGAGATGAGTAATTTGTCAAAGGTCATTTTTCCTCCAATTCATCCACTTCGATTTTGGATCATAAAAAAAAAAATCCAATCATTCCTAACTTCTTGTCACTCATATTATTTATGAACCTATAAGTATATGTAAAATTACGGGTATAATCTATGAGGAGGGAACCACAAAATTCTCTTGTAAATTTTGTGACCTAATTTAACATCCTAGTGGATCTGGTTATTCAATATCTTGATGGATTTGGTTACCTGACATCTTGGTGGATCTAATTATTTGGAATCCTAGTAGATCTTGTAGATAGATCTAGCAACTCAATCCACTCAAAGATTCGAAAACTCATCAATGGGTTCAATTAATTGAAGATGAAACGCATGAGTCGTTGTGTCGATGAATGTACCAGCTAATTGTTTGATAGTTACAGAATATCCTCTCTTTAATGATAAGATCGTGGGAAGGTCCTAGGATACCCAAGATCGAAGGTTGCGTAGTCAATAAATACTTAGGTTACGCAAGGGTTTTTTTTTTTTTACGTAATATGAGAGAAATAAGTGTAAGTGTTTTACTTATATTATTTACCAAGAGCTAGTAAAATTCAAGGATATCAATCTCTCCCTAGACATATATCTTTTCAGGTAAAACAAGAACGATAATCTCTTACATTATTTTGAGTCGTTTGTCCTACTCTAGGATGCTCAATCAACCTATAAGAAAGGTTAAGTAGATGGGGGGTTTCAAGCCCTAGTATTGTGTGTTACTGAAGGTGGGAGATGTGAGTTTTTGGGGTAAGATCCATGAACAAGTATCCAGCTTGAAAAAAAAGGAATATTAGCAGTCTTGGAAAATGGTGCATTAGCTTAAAATTTAGATTATACAAGTAATGACTCCTTTTATTATTTATGCTAAGAGGATCTCCCCCGAATCTCCCTAGAGAAGCAATACAAAGAATCGCGAAGGTGGTGAAGAGTCGGTGGCTCGAGCTAAGGATAATGTTGGAAATCAAACATGTCGAGCAAATAAAATTCGGTATTCATTGTATTATAAGTATAATTCTATGCGGAGATTTGTAACAGTGAGCAAATATATCGGAAAGATGCATGGAAAGATAACAATGCCGAAAAAAATTCAGAAAAATCTATAATAATTAGATGTGGCATATGAAAGGTAAAACAAAAAGTCAGAAAAAGTAATTATAATTGAAGCGACGATTATAGGACTCTTTCATGGTTATTTTCTACGTAAGCTAATCCTTGTTGGTCTCCATTGGCCTGCAATCGTGCTGATGCTTCCATGGCTAATTAATGCCACCGTATCAAATTCTCGTGTTCTCCGGCTCTTGTTGTTTCCACGTCTCTAATTAAGTACGAAAGTGATGTCGACTGAGGTTCCAAAACAAGATTAACGAATCGACACAAAATCTGCCTCATCTAAAGCCATTCCATCATGCCCGATGTCATTAGATTGGATTGAAATTATATATAAAGATATAATCCATCACGTCCGATACCATTTTCTTATCTTATTTATTAAATTGGCTAGAATGTCTTCAAACTTAATTTGAAGGTGACTTTTTATTTGTAAAGTAATTTTTTATCTATGAATATTAATTTTTATAGGTAAGAAATTAAATCAAAATATATCGATTAAAATCACATTCTTTTACTTTACGCATGGCAAAATAGAATCACTTTTTTTTTCTCTTCTTAACTGAACTAGATTTTCATTCTCCTGATATCAATTGCCAAATCCAACAGAATGCACCTAGAACTAGACTTTTGACAAGGGAAATTAGCAAAACAGAAGCAATTACTAAGAAAATAAAATTATGGGAGAATTGGAGGTGTTTTGTGTTTAGAACATTAAATATCAAATCAAATATCTCAAGAAGCACCATATATGAGTGGAGTAACATAATTTCACCTCTTAAGTGAAATTATTTCATAATTTCACTACATAAAGATATTTTATTTTAGAATTAAGAGCATAATTATGACTTTCAAATATGGAATATGAGACTTAATACTACCTGTTAAATGCTCTCTTACATTTAATTTGAATTTGGATTAAAATAGGCTCAATGTAGTTTATATTGGTGTTTACTTCCATGTGCTTTTGTTCATTTTGATTCGTCCAACGCTTTCATCCAAGCTTCAATTTAGTTTATTAATTACCATCAAGTGTAATACAATTCATCAATATAAAAGATAATGATATATTCAAGTTAGAATTCGTTTAGGCTTAGTTTACATCATTAGTTAGCTAACTCATGATTGTATCTTAGTAATAAGGGTTAATCTTTATTTACAAGGGTTAATCTCTTGTAAGTGACACTTTGTGCTATTAAAATTTGAGTAAAATTACCCATTTACTCAAAAGAATGTCAAACTTGAAATTCATGAACCGCTGATCAAAGTGCTCAGCTAGTTTGATTTGATTGGATATTGCTTGCTTCAGTTATCAACCTTTGTTCTTGGCACATCCACACACAATGGTATTGAAAAAGTATCACATGCCTAACTTGTGGTGATGGACGGAGGAAACTAATATATTTTAGAAACTTCATCGGATTGGTCTGTCGAATCGACCAAATCGGTGGCTGACCGATCAAATCCGTTGGTTTGGTCAGTAAAAGTCAAACTAGTGCCTAATCAATCAAAACTAAGTTCAACTGGTTAAACCAATCCATCGGTCTGGCTGATATTTCTTCGACATTTAAAAATGAAAAAAGCCTGAATAGAGATCGACTTACCTTTATCGCGTAACATTACTTCCAACGGATATTTGTTTTATTCATATTTATTATTTTATTGGTTTTGGCTCACCCACCAAATGCATTTTTTTGGTTCATTAGTTTTTCTATATTTGTATAGAGAGGCATGTACCGTGTCGTTGAATCTGACTTTTGTTTAATATTTTTTTTATTGGCATGACCTATGGGATTCGTGATTTGCATAGTTTACATGTATTCTATAATTGTATATTTATTTATACTAAAAAAATATAAATTCTATCACATAAATCATCCAATTAATGAAATAAACTTAAGTAGTTATGTCAGTTGATTGTATAACATGATAGATAATTTGCCTAGAACCTGAAGCAATTTACAATATATGTACTTTTGGATGGATGTATACATCTCTTTACATCAACAAATGTTTCTTAAATTTAAAATTAAACTTGTATGCTTAAGTAGTTTGGGAACCCAGTTTATTGATTGGGCACTATGTCAATGTTTCAATTAATCCACATATGCTTGCTAAAAGCTAAAAGCATGTTAATCTTTGTGTAATTAGAGTTGTAAAATAATATTTCCTATTAGATATCTTTATTGATTTTTATCGATCATCGATTTAACCTGGTTTGATAAGTATAAGCCAAACCAAGCATCTAATGGTTTTCTTTTTTTTCAATTTTTTCACATGAATTGTTTGATTGGTTTGAAATTCGTATTGATTGAATCGTTAAAGATAAAAATCAACACCTGACCGATTCAATGGAAGGTTTAATTTTTAAAACATCATCATGTAGCCATTATGCATTGCTATCTTCTATTTGGTTTCATGGAGGTTCCTACATGCATATTTCTATAAACATTAAAAATTACACATATTCTTCAAGATTTACTGCTTACAATATATAGATATCCTCATGAAATCACCCGATAGTACATTTGTGTCCCTCTAACAATATAACCTTATAGCTTAACCACTCATGTCAATTTATGTCAAGATTAGGGTTATTTAGAGGTTGCTTGGTTATCATAATTGGAGGTTTAATTTTTCATTCGAAACTCTTGTTTTATTCAAGAATTAGGTATTTACTTTTTGAAGAAATCATCTCTAAGGTGAAATTACTTTATTCTTCCTTTTCTTTTTTTTTTTCTTTTTTTTCTCCTAAACTCCTAATTTAATTCCAACTTTAATTTTCACCTAAAGCAAAAAAAAGTATCTCTTCTTGTTCCCCGTGCAATCCCATTTTTTCCGGTCCACTACCCAAATAATCCTTAAAAGTTATTATATACTTACTTAAAAATTGAGATCCAAACAAGGAAAGATGGCAGACAACATCCCGTTCCAGACAAATTAACTCGATGTCACACCCCATGTTTTCCTTACGCAAGGTTCAATAATTCTTCCTTTCAACAGTCCTTTTAGTACCAGACACCAGTGTAGATGAAAAGATGACGGTGAATTTGACTTGTAAGTAGCAGGGATATAATGGGCATCCTAGAAAGAAATAGGCTCATATTCATATATAGGTACTCTAGCGTTTACGATGTGGGAAGATGGAGATAGGGATGGACACACATACAGAGAGAGAGAGAGAGAGAGAGAGAGAGAGGGATGGGAAAAAATGGAGAATGAATTAGTCGGGGGGGTATCGAGGGGAGAGAGGGATGGGGCCAACGAGGAAGTTCCAAATGGGGAAGCGTGTGGAAGCGTGTGGTAGCGTATGCTGCTGTCTTCTTTCTTCTCGAATAAATCCTGATGGAGCTCTTCCTCCTGTTTAATTTAATTGCAAGGGAGGGAGGGAGGGAGGGAGGGAGAGGGGTTCGGATTAATTCGTGGCTCGGTGCTTCCCCGTTCCATCTCTTGTCTAATCCTCCTTGGGGCCAACGCCTTGGCTGTTTTGAGATGTCTTCTTGGCCGTGGCGAGGAAAATCTGCAGATGAGACAAGTGGTCCTCCCGCATCCACTATTGGTAGATTTTAACCGCGGGGCATAATGGCAAAGGTCTCGAGGTTAATTCTGGTGCTTCGCTCTTTCATTTGTTTGGCATCAATGTCCGTTTGTTTTCAAGAAGATGGCGAATCCTTCGAACAGGGATGCATACATGGTCCAGTCGGTATCGGATCGGATCTTGTTAAATTCATATTTATATTTATTTATAAAATTCATATTTATATCATACCTATATATCCGTCAGATATGAAAATTTAAATCTATACATCCATGATAAAAAGATTTAGATTCTACTGGAAATTATATCCTCATCTTTCATCTCTGGAACAGAATTTTAAAACTCGTTAGCTGTAATCACACTTTTCGTTGAGCATAAAGAAGGTATAATGTCAGAATGAAAATGGTTGCCAATATTTTCGAACCCTTGACTTCTAGCACCAACACTTCGTAATAAGTAATATTAAGAATTCAAGCATATCGAATCTTTAAGAAGTAAATTAATTGGTGAGTAAATTCATATAGATCCTCAATTTAAATCCTGATTAACTTAGGATGATAGATTTACATGTTATTTAACCTTTCCCTTCCCTCCCCCCCCCCCCCCAACTCAAGACGCTATCATCTTTTAAAATCTGAACTTATATAGATACCAACAAGGTTAGAAAATTTAAGAAATACAAAATTTCAAGTTAAGGAAAAATGTCAATATGCGGCATTCAATTAGATCATACATTTTCATAAATCTCCTTTTTCTTATTTAGAAAAAAAAAGAGATAAGTACCAAGTAAAAATTACCATCACACATACTTTACTCTTAAGAGTAGAAGCTCCCCCATATTCCGATTTTATTGATAGAATGACATCTGGAAGTGCTCAACTGAGAGGATTCGACCTCCCATCCCATCTACAAGCAAGAATAACAACTTTACTCATTTGGACTCCACCACTGTTGTGGGGAGGACTGGAGGAGTTAGGTCTACGGGCCGGTGGTAGTGCGATTGGAGTCTGGACTTTAAGGTTGAGGGAATGGGAGAGACCGTAGCAGATTTAGAGGAGAATTTATATATCTTGCGTAAGTGAATACTTTAATCGATCTCTTAAGTATAGATCCATATCTAAATTTGAATTTTATTAAATTTTTTTTGGATAAAATCTATACCTAACCCCGGTTATATTTGGATAAAATTTTACTCATTCTTTCCGTACAAAGTTCGATTGGATTCAATCTGTATTTATCAAATCTTATATCCTCACCTGGAAACACATAATAGACCTTGCGAAACAAATGTACAACGTTGACGGTGGAATAAATTTATGTTTCGATCTCACTATTCCTTCTCCTGTTATTTCTGTAACATGAGAATCGGAATAATAAGCGATGCATTTTTTTTTTTTTTTGTTTCCAGAACACAATTAAAATTACTAAAATCCTATCTTTTTCTCTAACTGGTGTACGTAAATATGCATTTCTTCGTACACCACCCATCCAATGAATAGGATCACGTTATAGCTTTATGTACGCGATATCATTGGTGGTGTGGGGAGTTGCATAGATGATATAAGAATATATATAGCAGTGCTGATGCCATAATATATATATATATATATATATATATACTCCCGATGCTATATGCATCATACTCCTAACACCGATGTCAAGAGATTATATGGAGCTGGCTCTATATGCATGACGGTCGTATCGCTAGTGATATGGGGTTCTATAAACACCAATGCTATGTGTACGTTATTGTATCATCGATGTCAGAATATTGGTGCGACCATATATACTTGTATCTGTGCATGAACAAGGGGGTTAATTCGCAGATCTCATAGTCATAAAGTTTATTTCACTCTAACAGTGGAACGATTTTCTTTTTTGTACTTACTTTTTTTTGTTTGACCACAATGAATAATTATCTACCCTACATATGATGTAATAAAATAATTAATTATGTAACACATTTAAAATATTCTTCGTCAAAATTCATTTAAACTTCCTAGGGTTAATTTACGTGGACGATTAACTTTTCTTTTAGGAGGTTAACCTCCATTTATTTGACGACTTATCTGTTAATCTTAACATATATTTTGAGATATTAAAAAAGTAAGTGTTAATTTTGTAACTTTGACACATCTAAATTCTATCATCTAAAAATCAGTATTAATATTAATTCAATTAAATATCCGAATAGTTAACACTATAATTTAATATCAATTCAAATAAATAGAAACGATCGTTAATATTATCTTACAAGTAAATAGAAATAGAAGTAAATAATAATTTTATATTTCTTGACATCAATTTCTTGAAATAAATTTACCCTAAATAATTTGATTTCAAGTCCAAAAAAAAAAAAGAAAAAGTTTTACCTTAAGCTAGTTTTAACCATGAGTTATTCTTCCTCCTTGATTTTCTCCTCCCTAAAAAAGCTACATTAGGGGTTATGGGCTTCAAAGATCGGTCAGACCTTGCAACTATGACTGTCTGCCTTACATGTAAAGGATCTTTCTAAACTTTTACTTATTAAGACTTGGGGTTTCCCTAATTTAGCTCGTTATTAATTTATATACCACTTCCTAAGCTGCTGTTTGAAGACCTTTTCTCCTCAAAATATGGTTGCTCCAGAGAACATGTTGAATCATTCTTTAAGGTCTTTTTAACTTATAAAGAGAGGCCATTTCTGCCACTTCCTTGATATTTAGAGTGAACATGAATGTTCTCACGCTATGTTTGAAACTCATGAGAATCTTTTTGTCAAAAAAAAGGGGTTTGTGCTTCTAAATTAAGATCCCAAAGTAAATAAACTTTTGTATTTTTTGGAATCTACTCATACTTTGGTCAAATTTGAATTTTTCTTTGACATTTTGATGGCATGCCTTTCTATTTCATTTGATAAGCTACATTGAATTATGATCTTTCCCAGTAGTCATTATGTTGAGTACTATGTTAATTATATTATTTGATCAACACAGAAAAAGTAATAGTTGGCTAAACAAATGTGTTAGCTAGATAGATAATTTGGCGTGTCGGTTGATAAAGGAATTTGTTTCATCAATATGTTCTTAGAATCATAATGCAAACACGTCATTTATTATTATTAAAGAATTATACATTACATATATACATATGAACAGGATTTTTCGCTTGAAAGATAATACATTAGAAAATTATGTCGTCGCAGTACAAATCGCGTGATAGAAAAATCCTAAACAAAAATATATATCAATGAAAACTAACTAAGAATAGTTAGGATGTCGTATCCATACAGAGGAATAGATGCAATAAATTCACAAATGATTTCCCTTTATATCTACCTAATTAGGTACGAAATTTATGCTTAAATATGATGCAAAACGAGGTGAAAAGAAGAATATACACAATAATTTAAAAATGCGAGGGGTATGTGCATAATTTTCCTTCCATGAAATAACTCACAATAGCATGTAATGTAATTATACTTTAAGACATTAGGCTTTCTCCTTTGGGTCATGCAAGTGCTTTGATGGTATTTTATGCATGTATGTTAGAAATCAAATTCAACATATAAGAGTTAAGTGCATGGAGAAATAGTGTAAATACTTGAGGGCATGCGTGCAATTTCACTCAAATAGTTTAATTCATCAAATAAAGTAATAGTGTTGTCGTAATGGCATATTTGGTAAATAGAGATGAACCCAAAAACATAGGATTTTGTCCTCTTGAGCTCGTGTGAAGAGGTGATGGCGGGCCGTGGGAAGCTCGGAGGAGGTCAGCATGGTCAAGAGGTACGCGTCAGAGGTTACACCGAGGAGAACAGTGGTAGCCGGTGGCCGGACGACAGGAAGAGAGACGCCGACGATGCCGTAGGTGTGTAGCTTGCTGGAGGCCTGTCGAAGGGTGTGGTTGCGCTCATGGGGTCAAGGCGAGCGTGTTGGCGTCGATAGGGCGAAGATTCAAGGCATGTGGAGGTGGCTGCGCAAAGGGTGTTGACGGTGAACTTTGGGTTCCTCCTCTCCGTTGGCGAATGTTACGACCCGAACTTGGCCTCTCGTAGAACCCGGGAACGGCTCGCCTCGATTAATCCCAAGACCTAGTCGTCCAATGAGAAATAACAAATGCACAATCATTCCACAACCACACATGCAATGTAACTAAGCAGAGAATAAATAATAGGAAATAATGAAAAAAAGAATAGAAATGCTAAGGTGCTCCATGCCATAAGCAGAAAAGTATGATTATAGCCATCACAATCTAGAGATTAAATAGAGACAGACACTACATGCTAAAAACACTCACTAACAACAGAAAGAAGCCTCTGAAATGGAAACAGCGAAAGTACAACAATGGCTGGGCTTGACTGGGCCCAGCACCTTCTGCAGCCGGTGGTGCTGGCTGCTCAACTCCTTAACCTGAACAAGATACATATATCTGTGGTTAGCCAACGTTGAGTAGAATGGTGTATGTGTTATTTACATACAATTAAACATAAAGGAACAAGCAGCTAACTAATCATACAATTTCCAGTTATGTAATATTATATGTTTTTCATTTAAATCATCTATGTGTTTCTGATTCGGTTTCTAGTAAGGGTCCACACCATTTCTTAATCCACTTGTTTCTTAAGGGAACGATCTTGATTGCAGTTTTCCTGCGATGCAAGATGTACATGTGGCACTCTTTTGGCCAAGGGAGTACGCCGTGGTAGTCCTACACTCGGTCTATCACCCCAGGATCATGATTGCGACGTAGTGGTGACTACGGCATGCGTGATAAACGCATGGGTAGCTACTTCGCGCTGGCACGCAGTCAGTCTTTTCTGCTAGCGAGTATGCCTAAACGTACAACACAGAACAGAACAGGGGCCTTATCCCTCAACAGTCTGCGTACCCTCGCCCGATTATCCCGATTTGCTCAGTAGGCTTAACAAGAGTCGGTGTAGGGTGGCAAATCCTAACCCCTAGATCCCAACCCAAGGGGCGGCTAGCTCCCCCTACACTAAAGGAACAATTGCTCTCCTTAGTATCAAGTACTCGAGGGTTAGCTCACTTCCCATACTAAAGGGACAGTTACTCTCCTCGGTACCACGTACACGAGGGCTAGCTCACTTCCCATGTTCAAGTCCGAACAACCAACCAACATGCCTGTAGACAACAAGCCCCATCATACATCAAATATCCATATTACTGTACTATGATTCCTTTCCTAGTTCCCTGTAGGGTTCATGCATAGTACTTGTCATGTATCTATCTTGCAGTTTAGTTTCTTATTCATATAACAGACAGCTTATGAATTTATAGGATAATCAATTATTATTTACAGAATACGCAATCGCCTGATCATTTAATATTTCAGTTGTCACAGAATGAAGTTTAACAACATGCATTCTCAGATTTCATGCACTGAAAATAAATCATTCACATTTTTGGTCCTAAGGTTCATCTCATAACCTTTGTTTCAAATAGATATTTCTAATTTAATATGCGCTTTACTAATTCAAACCACAAAAGTAGAGAAGACCACTCTACAAGGATGTACGGCTGGAATGGGGCCTCGTACGATAGATCCCGACGTCTCTGCGGGTCCCGTGTACACTACTGATTGGAGACCTATATCATTGACCAACATGTCAAACGAGTTCAAAATAGCATAGGTATGATACTAACACATAGAGAATTTTGAATGGAAACCAACGATATTTTGTTTGCATAAAACTGACTCCGTTTGGGCCCTAAACCGGCCCGAAACATACATCCTGACCAAAATCAGACATCTGGAAAGAGTCCCATATGTCTTAAATGAGTGCGGGATCTCACCTTGCTTTCTGCATCATTTTCAGACGTCTAAAACCCTCCACCATCGTCTGAGGGTGTCTCCAGATGTCTGGCATTGCTCTCAATTGTTTGGGAGAGTAGTCGGATGTTTGACGATGCTCCCAGATGTCCTAAAGTACCTCGAATACCGCACGAACGCACCTTCCCAATGTCTCTCGCACCACGTCACTTTGCATGCTTACCAGACATCCTGAGTCCGTCCCGGACGTTCGGCGACCCCTCTAAACGTTTGATAAGTGTTGCAGACATCTGAAGCTGCAAAAATCTTGCCCGTAAAACTACCTCATGAGCTTCCTTCTCGCCTCAGGAGCTACAGCAACTCCTGCAGCACCCTCAGGACCTCCCGCCACCCTCCCTCTCCTCCGATCTCCTCCTGCTCCCCACTCTCCCTCTCCTTTTCCCTCACTCGGCTGTTGTGGTGTAGAACAAATGGAGGAAGGGGGGTTTTATGGATGTGTCAGGGATGGGCATGGGTATGGTGGGAGGCATGGTCGGAGGTAGGGTGGGCATGGGTAAGGTGCATGGGGCATGAGGGGTATGCGTGAGGTGCATGGGGCACTGAGGGGTGTAGGGGCATGGTGGGGGGTTTATTGTGTTAAAACCCCTCAAAAATAAAATACTCCCCACGAAAAATTATTTTGGTGCATAGAAATTACGATAAGGCCCCTAAAGTTCAAAAAAAAGTTAGAACGGCCCTGGGAAAGGGTTGTTTCAACATAACAAACTTAAAGGAAGTTTCGTTCTCGACACTTGAGCTAAACTAGGATGCATGAAGAAACAGAGATGAGCATAACAAACTTAAAGAGGATCATGGTAGGTCGAAAATGACGTACCCTCGAAAAGCTCCGAGTACTGATCTCGCATTGCCGCCTCGGGCTTGATAAACGCCAGTTTATCATCATTTTTATGCTTTAAAACTAACCTAGCTCTTAGGATTTTACTCTGCAAAAGGGTTTTTGGGCTGCATTTAGGCATAAATTAGGATAGGCATGCATTGCATTTTTTATTGTCATTTTAATGAGTTTTTGTGAGTGTTAGGGATGTACAGATGCACAGATCCCTAAAACCCTAGCACTCAAGAAGGCAAATGGTGAAGAAGCCCAGACTAGCTGGAACTCAGCCTAATCCAGCTCACCTCAGCTTGATCCAGCTCACCTCAGCTTGATCTAGCTCACCGCAGCTGGAACCTAGCTTACTTGAACTAGGGTTAGCTCATCCCAGCTCCATTCAGCTAATCTCAGCTGGATGGCAGCTCAAGAGAGTTCACCTTAGCTCACCCTAGCTCAAGTCAGCTCAGATCCAGCTCAACTTAGCTGAGTCTAGCTCATCTCAGCTCCCACTAGTTCACAGGGAACTCTAGTTAGCTCGGCTAAGTTGACAGGAGTTCACCCCAGCTCAGATCCAGCTACATCCAGCTCCACTCAGCTCCAACCAGCTGAAGAAGAATTCATCCCAGCTCAGGAAGCTCAAGTCCAGCTCACAGGGACTCAGCTTAGCTCAACTCAGTTGAGCTAAGCTACCTTAGCTGCCTCAACCAGCTTGATTCTCCCCGGGAGCACTAGACCCAGCTCACCTTAGCTCATTTTGGTAGAAGCTAGCTCACTTTAGCTTGGCTTAGCAACTAGCAAAGAACTAGCAAGCTAAGCTAGCTAGAGTAGCCCCATGCCAGCCTCTTCAGCAGCAGCCAGCTCCAGCTCCAGCTCCAGACTTCTTCTCCTCAGCTCCCTCCTCCAAACCCTAGCTCCAACACCTTCTCCTCTACTCCTCCATTAGCTAAGCTAGCTTAGCTTAGCTTAGCTTAGCTATGCTCCAACTTCCTTGGCTTGTACTACCCCAAAAACCCACCTACCAACTCTACCCAACTAGCTCCACCTAAGCTCCACATGAGCTAACCTACTTGGCACCAACCTAACCTACCCACCACCTCCAAAAGACACCTAAAAGTGGCGCCAAAAACTACCCATAACAACCCCTTAGTGGCGCCACTTTTCCCTCCAAAATCCCCCCTCATCTCCACCACACAATCTCCCTTGAACCCATCTCCACCATCCACCTAACCCCCCTTCTAGAAGACCCCATGTTGGCGCCAACATGGTGGTGTCTCTCCACCACCAAAAGACACCAACACCACCATAACCACCCCCTTTAACACCCCTTGGGTTGGCGCCAACTCACCCTAGCCATAGGATCACCAACCACCCTCATCCTTCCATCCTAGCCCTCCATTTCAAGGGGCACCTTAACCCCCCATCCTATTCTATAAAAAGCCACCACCTACCACCATTTTGGGGCATGCTCCCTTAGTATATTTTCTACCTAAACCACCTATACCTACGGCCAAGAAGAAGGAGTAGAGAAGGAGATTAAAGGGGCACATCACCAGCCCTTTTGGTGCCTTCTTCTCCCCACTCTCTTCAACTTGAGCCACGCCAAGGAGGAGGACTCTTCCACTTCAAGGAGGACGGCCAGGCAAGGGAGAAGGACCTAGGGTGGACATCCACCCTTGGAGAGAAACTTAGGGCACGCCCCCTTAGGGCTTGCCTTGGAGGTCATCACCTTGGCGAAGTTCTGCAAGGAAGGAGTTGAAGGATTCTTTTCAAGCTTGGGAGCCACCAACCTTGGAGCAAGAAGCCCTCTTCTTCACCATCTATCTAGAGGATTTGTGTTTTATTTTCTTATTTGCAATTTTCTAGTAGTACAAGCTTTCCTCTACTAGGCCTTTTGTAAAACACTTTATCAATTATCTAGTTGCCTTCTTTGCAATTTTTTTTGTTTGCATTTCTATTAGCTTATTTTCAGCATTCTTCACTCCCTCTCCCTAATTATTCTAGGCCTCCACTTGCCTAGAGTGAGCTTAGGGAGAGGTTCTGCTTGTCACATAAAAGTAGTATTTTAATTCGAAGTGTAAACACTTTTCCCGCCATCAGTTCGCATGTTGCCTTAGTTTAAAAATAAAAAAAATGATATATTGAAAAATACCAAAAAGAAAGTTGAGATTTATATTCCTAGCAAGAGAATCACTATTGCAAACAATTGGCCTCCTTGGACGACCCTAGATACTCCCCTATCTAGGATTATAAATTTAAGAGCGAAAGCGGATTTACGCGTTACAACGACGTATTTTAACAAACCGCGTATTTTCGCTATCAGGGCTCCCAATTCGCCTCCTCGTACCATTGGCTGCCCCACAGGACCTTTACCAGTGGCACCTCCTTCCGCCTCAAGTTATTGACGGCTCTATCTAGTATCTGTACTGGCCTCTCGGGGTAGGTCAAGTGATCCTTTACCTCGATGCTCTCGTATCTCAAAACATGGCTGGGATCGGCGATGTATCTCCTAAGGTTGGACATGTGAAACATGTCGTGCACTTCAGAGGGCTAGGGAGGAAGGGCAAGTCGGTAAGAAACGGGTCCTACTTGCTCTAAGACCTCAAAAGGTCCCACGAACCTCGGCGCGAGCTTCCCTTTCACCCTAAAATGCTGCAAGCCCTTCATGGGCGAAACAAGGAGGAAGACGTGATCCCCAACCTCAAACTACTCCTCTTGGCGCTTCCAGTTAGCATAGCTCTTTTGTCTACTCCCGACAGTATAAAGTCGTCCGTGGATCTGCTCTATCACCTCGTAACTTTGACGGATCAGCCTGGGACCAACCTCCCACTTGGTCCCTACCTCGACCCAACTCAAGGGAGCTGTACACTTCCTCTTATATGAAGCCTCATAAGGTGCCATGCCAATGCTCGAGTGGTAACTGTTATTATATGCAAACTCTGCTAGGGTTAAATGCTCCTCCTAAGAGTGTTGTTCGCTCGAAATCAGGTTTTAAATCGTTGCATTGTAGTATAGTTGAAATCTTGTGAAAAACAGATAAAATTTATACTTGAAAAAATCCAAGGTCGTTTGCTGGGAGCAAATAGGAATTCAATTCTCAAAATTACAATTTAAAACAATAGAGATACAAAATTGTAATCAGAAATTGATTCAGAATAATGTACCGATAAAATCAAGTATCAGATTGCAAAAACAATGGAATAAAATGGTGATTTGAATCACCAATTACTCCCTACAATAATGGCAAATAGAACTCAATATATATATATATATATATATGAAATGATCTTAGCCGTCTGAATATTTAATGAGATGTCTTAATCGTCTGATGATTTGATTTCTTCTTCTACTTCTTCTTGCTTTCTTTCTTCCTTCTTTCTCTGCTCTCTACTTGTGCGGCTCCTCTTCTTTTCTTCTTCTTCTTTCCTTGCTTTCTCTCTTTCCTTCTCCTTCTCTTCAACGACCCTGTTCTTCCTTTAGTTCTTTGTGCCTCTTCTTCTCCTGCCTTGATGGTCCTCCTCCTCCTCTTCTTTCTTTCTACTGTACAGGCCTCTTGATGCACAGGGGGAGTCTTACGAAATTGGCTAAGTGTTAGCTAACCCTTCTCAGAGCAAAACCCCCCTACCCCCGTGCACTATCTTCTCTTTCTCTCCTTGGGTCACACTCTCCCAGAGCCTCCAACAGTACCAGGTTATCGGGTTTTCGGACCTAAAGCGCACCCGAGTCCAGGGTTGCGGGCGTGGGTCGCAGCCGAGAAGTGTAAGGCGTAGACGGGTTATCAGGTTACGACCAGATCTGTGGGGTCAGAGTCGCGGATGAGGTCGAGTGAGGGTGCAGGGGACCTCACCTGCCAAGTGATTCGCGGCGATAAGCCTCTATCACTTTTTCCTCTTATGCAGCCGTAAGCACTCTTCAGCTTCTGAGGTTGGACTAAAGCCCCACCTTCCCTTTGCGTAGTGCAACAGCAAGGTCTCCTTCCTTCAATTGCTGCAGCTCACAAGGTCAAAGCCTCCAATTGACCTCGCGGGACAGTGCCTTAGGTGATTCCGCATAGCCTGGGTTGAGCATCTGGAGCAGGTGGGAGTATAGCAAGCTCCAAGCTTGCTCGTAGCACAACGTCAATGGAGGGCTCAACTTGTTACCCGAAACTCAAGAAAAGGGGCCTTACGCCCACGTCAGATGGTTCAACAGGATTGCTGTGACACGACGAGTGTGACGGTGGCAGTAGCATGTCATGAGAGGGTGCATTTTGGTGTGTGGAGGTCGAAGATGGTGATGCGGCAGTGGGTAGGTCGTCGGGGTGTTAGGATGGGTAATAGGAGTGGAGGCATTAGGGCTTTTGTTCGATGGAGCATGGAGAGGCTAATGAGGGTGGTAGCGGCGTGTTTTGAGCAGTGTGGCGGTGAGTAGGCGTCGCCGGAGCTTCGCCGGAGGTGGAGAAGATGAATTGCAGGGGGCGGCAGTTGGCGTGTGTGCGTGTGTTGTAAGGGTGGAAAAATAGTATAGAGAGGGAAAGGGAGAGATAGATGGACTTAAGGATGTGGTTGAGAGGCGGAGGGCTCTGGTGTTGGATGACTGGAGCTGGAGAAGGAGGAAGAAGCGATGAGGCGGCGACGACAATGTAGACGAAGGAACGCCCTCCCTTTGGCTGTAAAGGGTCGTAACGAAGAGAGGAAGAGTTTAGGCCGTCCAATTTGATGGTTGGACGGTCGGAGGAGGGAGATCCAGGGGGGTTGCTGGAGCAGGGTTTTTTGGTGTTTGGAGGAGAGGAATTGAGGTGATTTTTCTCCTAAAAACTTACTAAAAAATTGCGCAAGGCCTCGGAGGTGCTTATATAGGGCTTAAGAGGAGGTTCCAAGCTTGGAAACAAGCTTAGAGACCTTGGAGTTTACGTAAATGAATGATACCCATTCCTTCTAAAGGTTTGCATGAGCTTTTAGGAAGGAGTTGGGATCTCTAGATGAGCTCATATGGAAGGAAATTTCCTAAAGAATTTGTGTTTTAAATATGGGATTGATTGATTGAGAATTGAGCGAGAAATCCTTACTCGAAACTCGATGGTGAAGGTTTAACCTTCCAAAAATGGCGTGGGGACCTACTTGTCAAGAAGACAAAGAAGTTGGGGGGCTATTTGTAAGAGAATTCAAAATCAAGGGTCTGAATGAGATAGAAAGGGTCTAACTGGATTAAAATGCAAACTTGGTCAAGATGATCTCAGATTGGGCCCAAATTTTGGTACAAACCTAATTTGGACCCAAGGAATTCAATGGTGAAGTTAGATTTAATTTTTGGCCATGTTTGACTAGGTAATTTATGCAAATTAGGGTAAATGTCAGTCTATGACTGTTTTGGGTCAAGACGGGTTCTGATGGTCAAATCATTCATACCAAATCCTAGAGAATATTTTTCTATGAATTTTAGAGGGTTTAAGTGAATTTTATCCTGACCAGAACCTCATTTAATTAAGCGGGTCTATTTTTAGGGTTTCGGAAGTCATTTAATTCTCAAAACATGCGCAACCCTCTTCTGTCTGTTCTAACCCACTTGTTAGTCTTTTACGACCATTTGACCCTTAATTAACCCATGAAAAAAATCGTGGTTGTACTGCATTCCTAATATGATGGTAAAATTGCAGTTTTAACCATGGTTTCTTATCTTTCCCTCAGAATGATTATGCAATGAATTACAGTCCTCTAGTAGTTATGTAGGAGCATTTACTGACTTAATCAGATCAAATTGAGCTAGTTATGGCTCATGATGGTGTTCCCATCAAAGAGCCCCTCCACTGTAGTACACAAGCGCGTAGCGGTTCCTCAAGGATTTGAATGGTGCGCTTCGACTGTCCGTCAGTCTAGAGGTGGTAGGTAGTGCTGAACCTTAGACGAGTCCCCAAGGCCTGTTGAAACCCCGCCCAGAACTGGGAAGTGAAATGAGTGTCTCGGTCTGATATAACCTTACGAGCGACTCCGTGAAGGCGCACCACATCTCTGATGTAGTGCTCTACTAATTGTGTTGGCCCAAAGGTCACTCAGATTGGTAGAAACCATGCCGTCTTTGCTAATCTGCCAACTATCACCCACACTGCATCGTGTCCCCACCGTGTGACCGGCAACCCTACTACCAGGTCCATTGGGACACTCTCTCACTTCCACTCTGGCACAGGAAGTGGCTGCAGCGGCCTTGCAGGTCTCTGGTGCCTGACCTTCACCTAGTGGCATACCAAACACTGCTATACAAACTCTCCAACATCCCGCTTCATCCCCCTCCACCAGAAGTCACGTCACAGATCATGGTACATCTTGGTGTTCATGGGATGTATGGTAAGTCGGGACCTGTGTGCCTCAGCCAGAAGCTCCCTCAGCAACTCCTCGTCTCTAAGAACGCACAAACATCTCCTCATGTGCAGGACTCTATCAGCAAAAGTAAAATCTTCTTTGTTTGTTTTCTTTTCATTTCTTTCCTTTTCTCTTTGGCTTGGCCTTACAACTCTCCATATGGGATGGGGAAGGCTCTAATTTGGAGAGAGCCATCTCCTTCCCAGAGGGCTCCAAAATTGCATGCTAAAGAATTAAAGAGGCTCTTTCTTTTCACTCATATGACAAATTAAATTTCTGAAGGTGGCATTATAAATTTAGGTATGATTTCATCTAGATTGCTCCTTCCGTAATGACCCACATTTACTTGATTACAATGTAAAAATTGATGCAATGCATGGAATGATAATTATGCTTCTTTATTAATTTTATCTATGCAATGCATGACTCACAATAGATTTCCATTCCAACAATAATATACTTAGGAACTAAATTAGTTCACTAAAGTGGACCTATCAACATACATATTTAACATCACATTTATGGTCATTAAAGTGATCTAACTATGTTAATTGACGACTCACTGTTTGTTCAGTTTTTAGTGTTTCATCATTGTAGTAAAATCTCCTAAATAGCTCAATCAGCAGATACAATTTATAACTCAAAATTAAAATTGAAGTCCGAGGTCAAACATAGGGAGCAAATATGGAATTCATGCGCTAATCTTCAATTGTATATAAATGAGCATAATAAATGGAGCAAGATATAAGATATTCAATGAATAACAATCTACTCAAATGATATTCAATAATAATAAAAAATATTTCAAGAGATCACAATGACAAAAAAAAAATTGAGATAAAATAATGATTTAGATCACCAATTTTTAGTCTAAGCAAGCATGCATATCAGACATCTCAATTAAACCAAATAACCCAACAGTATCTTGAATGCTACAGCGATCAGATGTCGATTATGTAGTTCAAACGACTTAAGTGAAGCCTTGCTACAGTGCTTCCTTCTCTTCTTCAAGATTTCTTCTTCTTTCACGAACCTCTTCTTTTCTTCCTTTCTTTTTCTCAAGGCCTTCTCCTTCTCTTCTTCTTCAGACCTCCTCCTTTCTTCACAAGCATAAGGGAACAATTCCCTCAGCGACTAAGTGTCGTGCCTTTTTTCTGAAGAGCAAAACCCCCCCTCCCCTACTCATAAATTCCTCCTCCTCTTTTCTCTTAGATAATTGGGTAGCCAATCGGGTAATCGGGTTAAGGAGTATCGGGTCTAGGGTTACCGATGTGGGTGGTAGTCGAGGAGTGAGGGCTTAGACGGGTATGGGTGAGCGGGTAAGGGGACCTCACCCCGTGTTCTTGAGGCGAATAGGATAGATCACAAAATCATAATAAGTGCCCTCAAGCGCTCTTCTCCCATCGATGTGGGACTAAACCCACTGGCCTTCTCTTTGCACAAGACTGCAATAACTGCAGGCGGAGGCATCTTTTAATTGGTGCAAGCTTGCAGTTGGGATCCTCAATTGAGGACCTGGAGTGGTTCCTGGGGAATATCAGAATGACCTGGGAGTAGCATTAGGTTGCCTTGATGTCGAAGGAGCTCGGTTGTAGTTGGAGATGGTGGCAACAATGGACGGTGGCCGGCATGAACCTGTAACACGAATACGAGCTTGATAGCCCCAATTAAATAGCTCCTTAGCTTTGTCGTAGCACGGCGAAGGTGATGGTGGGTGTTTTGAGGAGGATGCTGGCGTGTGGAGGGTGGTCGGTGTCGGAGATGAAGGTGAAAGGATGGATTGTTCGGTGGCAGTCGTGAGTGGGCGAAAGGTGGAATTAGGAGAGGGTTTTTGATCGTGGTGGTGTAGTGGAGGTTGCGGACTTGGTGGCGAGTTGTTTGGTGAGTTGTGGAGGTGGGGTAGACTCGCTAGAGGTGTAGCCGGAGATGGAGACGAAGGTGGCATGCGGTGGCGACGTGAGTCGAATTGAATGATAAATGAGATAAAAAGAAAGTAGAGAGAGGAAGGAACCTAACTAATCCTAAACTAATGGCTGAAAGGGGAGAGAGGTCCTTGTTGGTGGTACGTCGAACTTAGAGGAGATGAAGTCTCCAGTGGGCAAAGCGGCGACAACGAGGGGAGGTAGGTGGCGCTCGCTGGTATTGTGACGTGCGGAAGAAGCTGAGGATGGAGCTGTAGCCTATTGTACGTGGCGGACGGTGAAGAAGGTGATTGAAGAGGGTTGCTAGAGTTGGTGGGGATTGAGGTCGGGGAGAAGGGAAGAAGGAGGTATCTGGCTTCCAAACCAAGCTAAGGAAGTAAGGCAGTCGATGGGGGTCTTTTATAGGCCATTGGGTGAGCTTTCAAGCTTGGAAACAAGCTTGAAAGCTTCGCAAATTAGGGAGTAGGTTTTGTGGGATTCAAAGAGTTCACATGTAATTTTGGATGAGAATCAGAGGTCGAGATGTGGTCCAAAATGAAGAGGATCTTCTCAGGAGTCTCCCTTCCAAATTTGGAAGAGATTGACCAAGAAATCAAGGAGGAATCCGTGTTTGGAGCTCAGTCTCTTTGGGTTCACACTTGCCATGGCAGAAGGGACCCAAATGAAAGAATGAAGATAAACCTAGGTGGCATTTCACAAAGTTTTCAAAGCCTGAGGGGTTATAAGAGAGAAAACAAGTTTGACATGACCAAAATGCAAATTAGGTCAAAATAGACTTTGATTAGGCCCAAATTTTGGTATAAATCTAATTTGAACCCTAGGAATTTGATGGTGAAGTCAGATTTTGGTTTTAACCAAGTTTGTCTAGGTAATTTATGTAGAAACCCAAATTAGGGTAACTGTCCGTCTGAGACTCTATTTTAGGTCAAAATGGGTTCAGATGGTCAAATCAAAGGTATCAAATCTTATATAATATTTTTCTATGATTTTTAGAAGGTTTAGGTAAATTTTATCCTGACTATAACCTCAATTAATTAAGTGGATCTATTTTTAGGGTGTTAAATGTCCATTAATTCTCGAGATGCGTGAAAAATCCGTTTCTGTCTGTATGGACTCTCTTATTAGACATTAATGACCATTTGACTTTTAATAAACCCCTGAAAAATCCCGTGATTGTTCTGCATTTAGGATATGATGTTAAAAGTGCATATTTACACCTGATTTAATGCATGTCTCTCAGAAAGGATAATCCGTGAATTACGACTCTCCGACGGTTATGTAGGACAATTTGTCTATTGATTATGACTAATTAAGGCTAGTTATGACTAATGATGACGTTATCATCACTCACATCTCATAAGAATTTAGAATTTCATATATAGAAACCTATTATATATGCCCTAAAATTAGTCTAGCTCTTAGGGTTTTAGCTCTGCAAATGGGTTTTCAGGTTACATTAAGGCATTCACTTAGGATAGGCATGCATTGCATTTTGTTGTATTTTTGACGTATTTATTTGAGTGTCAGGTATGTTTAGAGAGTCATATTCCACAAACTTTGGCACTTAGGAAGGCAGAAGATGAAGGAGAAGCTCACATCAGCTTAATCTCAGCTGGATCCAGCCCATCCCAGCTAGATCCCAACTCTTCTAGCTGGATCAATTTATTCTTAGCTCCATTCAACTCATCTTAGCTGAATGGTAGCTCAAGCTAGTTCACCTCTGCTCCATTGACTCACCTCAGCTAGATGGCAGCTTAAACTAGCTCAAGACAGTTGATCCTAGCTCCATTCCAACTCCTACAGCTCAAAACAATTTACTGGAAGCTCTACCTGACTAGGACTAACTACTACCATCAACTAGCTAAGCCTAGTTAGCTGAAGAAGTCCTCAACCAGTTCAGGCCAGCTTAAGTCTAGCTCTCGGAGACTCAACTCAGCTCAACTTAGTTGAGTTTAGCTACTTGACCACAACTAGCTACTCTAGCTAGCTAGGTAATCTCCAAGAAGACCAGACCAGCTCACCTTAGCTCCCATTAGTAGAAGCCAGCTCATCTTAGCTTAGCTTAGTAGATAGCAAAGAACTAGCTAGATAAGGAGCTCCATACAGCTCTCTTCAGCAGCCATCAGCTCCAGTGCAGCTTCGATATAGCTCTTCCTCAGATCATCCTCCAAAACCCTAGCTCTACCTATTCTCGCCACTACTCATGTACTAGCTAAGCTAGCTTAGCTTAGCTAGTCACCTCCTTGGCTACCAAAACATAACCCTAAACCCCACCTAACCTAAGCTCCACCAAATAACCTTAAACCTAATCCACCTAAGCTACCCATTCCTACTCCACTTTGGCACCACCTAACCCACACCTTTTCACCCCATCACCACCACCAAAAGACACCCTACTTTTGGTACCAAAAACACCTTAACTACCCCCCTTCTTGGTGCCAAAATAGCCTCCCATCTCAACCTTTCATCCACCACCAACCCTAATCTCAACCCTCTAATTTTGGCACCAAAGGAGGTAACCACCACCCATAAAGCCCCTTCCTTTGGCACCAACTTTTGGTAGCCTTAGGATCAACCAACCACCACCAAAAACATATCTTGGCTCTCCATTTTATTCATGCCAACCACCCCCTCTCCACTCCTATATCTACCCCCCATAACCACCACCATACAACCATCCTCCCTTAGTGTTAATTCCACCTATACCACCTGCTACCTACTGGTAAAACTCGAATAGGTTGTGTTAATATGGTGAAATTATTATTGAAGTTATTATAGTGGGTTAACCTAAATCGAGTCTAACCATCTTTCACAAAATTTTTTAACTTGGCTTACTTGATTTTATCTTGATCACTTTTAGGCTAAGGGTCGATCTCAGGGAGGCGGGAATTAAAGGTGAAGGAGTTTCTACGCCTTTCCTAAAACGTAGTTTTTGATTTTTCTATTTAAGATTTTTTTTGTTGATAATATTGTCCTTGAGGTACACCCTCAAAATCAAGTTCTTGGCTTTGAGCCAAATTGTTCTTGGCTTGTAGCCAACTTAGGGTTTCCAAAAACTGGTCCTGTTATTCGAAAGATCGAGTACCTGCAAGACAAAAATTATCTTTTTGCTTTTACTTTTTTTTTCTTTTTAATAGCAGGAAACAAAAGATAAATAAAAACAAGGTAGGTTGCTGGCAAAGAAGGGAATACTTAGCTTAATATATGTATAGATATATAATAGACATAGTATCTGTGTATATATACGTATATATTATATATAGGGGTGGAGGTGGAAGTGGAAATGGAGTATAACACAGTGTCAAATTGGTCTACGTCTAGTAAGACGCAACCAACAAGACGGAGTGCAGCGTAGAGTGTGGGGCGGCTGTGTGGGAGGTGTGTGGAGGCGCTTGCTTTGCGCGGATACTGAGGAATATCAACAACTGGTGCAAATATTCCTGCGATATGATGCGCGGTGGAGTGACTAGTGCACGGGCGTATGGATTGTGAAGTGTATATATGGATATGGGTAGGTGGATGTGTAGTTGTGTGTGTGTGTGTATATATATATATATATATGTATGTATGTATGTATAGATATGTAAATATGTATATGTGTATGTATATTTGTGTGTATATATATATATATATATATATTTAGAAATATATATATATATATATATATATATATATATATATATAGGTGTGAGTGTATACAAGTGTGTGTGTGTGAGTACGAGTGTGTGTGTGTGTGTATGCTGGAGAAGTGTGAGAAAGAGGGAGAAGTTAAGTCATCTGGAGGGTTAGAGCGCCATTTGGAGAGCAGGACGTGCGTAGGCGCACAAGGGCTGCATGCGGGTGCGCAGGTGCAGACGAGTGTGGGAGAGTGTAGCGCAGCGCACAGTGCTGTGGGCGGGAGCGGGCACTGGTGGGCGGGCGAGGGTGAGTGCGGGAGAGTGCAGTGCAGCGCACTGCGTAGTGCAACGCACAGTGCTGCGGGCGAGAGCAGACGCGGGCGGGCGAGCATGGGCAACCGGCTGGCGCGGGTAGCTGGCAAGGAGAGAGAGTGTGCTGCCATCGGCTAAGTGAGAAGTGAGCCGGTGGCTACAGTGTTGCGCAGACTGCGCGCTACAGTGTGATACAGTGCGCGCACGGTCCGCCGACCGGTAGCGGCCAGTTTCGCGTGCGTGGGCGCGGTGGGAAGTGCCTACACGAGCGGAAAGGAGCTGCGGAGGCCTGCTGGTATGCGTGCGGTGGCCGGCAGCTGTTGCAGGCCGACGGACGTGCTGTTGGAGCTTCTGACCTTGAAGCTCTGGCAATGGCGGAAACGGTGATCAGTAGTGAAAATGAAAGGTGAAACCACCACACCCACCTGCTCACGAAAGAGCTGGGTGGTGGTGGAACTCACAGTGGAGGTTGTGGGACCACTGTGAGTTTTCTTCTGCCCACAGTGTGTCTCTTCAGTGAGAAGAGATACTGCGTATGGAGAGGGAGAGGGGAGAAGGTTGGCCTGACGATAGAGGAAAGTGCCTGTATGTGTGTGTGTATGAATGGGGGCCTTCTGCACGAGGGAGAGGGCTAGGGGTTTTAAAGAGGAAGAGGTATGCCAACACCATGCTGCTGGCAGCACACCTCTTGCCATGTTGTTGGTAGGAGGTGTGGCGCGAAGAGGCGTGCATGTACCCTACCCTGCAGCCGCGAGAAATTCAAAGCAAATAAAGAAATGAAAATGGTGAAATTGCAATGCAGCACTTGATAAAGATGTTAATTAATAGATGGCAAATTATTCATACTCTTGTCCCCTCTTTAAAAATGCATGCATGTGTCTATTTACAAATGCAACTATAGCTACATAAGATGCAGTGGCAGTGCTAGGAAATAACACAAGATGGCATAATTACTGGTGTATGATTGCTGTGCAATCATACCCCCATGCCTATCTTTTGCTAGTCCCTAGCAAAACATTTTGTATTGTATTTAGAAATGATCTTAAGCTGAAGATTTTCTTCTGAGGCGACATGGGTGTGTTTATCTGTTGGATATTGTGAGAACCAATTGCAGAGAAGACTACCAGTACTTTAAGTCTTATATGACATAGACCATCTCTCGAGTAACCTGGACTCTTGATATTTAAACCATAAGTACGATTTCCAGGATTCAGAGGGTTTTGCTGTACTCGAAAGCTCAAGAGATTATGGTTTGTGCATAGTGAAGGATCAAGACTGACCATATGAACATTACGACTCAAGCCCAGGATTTCACAAATTTTTAAGTGCAGGTTGTCCTAGTTTCAGCTCGTGTCTTCGGATTGACCCTTAAAAAGATGATAGAAAACTCAACCCTCATTTTATTGCTTTTGTGGCTCAAAGAATATATGGTAAAAATAGGGTATTTATAACTTCCCTTGAAAATCTTTTAGGGAGAAGAATTTGAAAGATATACTGACTTATTTGTAAGATTTTTTTTTTTTTGAAACAGGTGTCAGTATATCTCTTACAACTTTATTTGGAGGAGCACACATTTTTGGTGGAAAGAGTTTCTCCTAGACACAAGACTAAAGCCTGGGATAAAAAGTCTACCTGCGTGCACAGGTAAGGACTCCACCTTCCTTAATGAACACTAGGGTTGGATCTTATGTTCACCTGGTCTTTCTTGATATGTGTAGTGTGAACCAAGATTACTTAGGCTCTCAAGTAAAAGTAAACCAACGAATCCTGTACTGGTGACTCAGGTACAAGAATACGTCCTTAGTTAGGAGGGATTCTGATCTATCTTGTCAATGCTCAAGTGAATTAAGCCAAGCTTGAGCCAATCAAGCTTCTGTGGCCTGGAAAGTCTTCAAAACAGCGATTGAATATCCATAAACACGTATTGTATTTTTGTTTCAGCCTTTAGATCATTACTAAACACCTTTTTTTTTTATGTACATATTTATAGATGGATATATATAATGGAAGCTGCATGATATCATAAAATACCCAGATCCTATAGATGCCTATCCACCAACCATGCCAAATGATGCTATGTCCTCATATGCATGCAGGGTAGAGGAAGGTCCAAAGATCGGGGAACAAGAGCTGACGTGCAAGGTATATAGTAGGGTGGTAGGGTGGGTGGTGAAATTCCCCACTAGGAGGGGGTGACGTAATAATTGCGGAAATAAATATAAACAATCTCACAAAATAGACAATCACACAAGTACACAAGTATTTTTAGGTGGAAACCCAAACCGGGTGAAAACCACCACCTAACTCTTTCGAGTTAGGATTTTCCGATCAACCAAGTTGATCAAAATCCACTAAACGAATCACTTTAAACGAGGGTGATTCAACCTCAAATACAACCACGCTACAAGTGCGAGGGTAGCGTTCCTCAACCCCTTTTCTTCACGAGAAGGATTTTGTCCCTCGAAGGAGACGGGAATTCGCAAAGCGAATACCCAACCAAATAACAAAGATAAAAGAACAATAATCCTATAGAGCCAACAAAGTAATTTTAAACCTAGCTTCTATAGGAATTAGGAAACTCCCCTTTGAAAGGAGTGCGTCGGCGACGCGGATGCGTGAACAACACAACGGCGCTACGTCGCTCTCGTGAACTATGGCAGGAGAGCGGGTGCGCAAAGCTTGATGCTCTCAAGATGAAGAATTAGAGCTTGGAGAGCAAGAGAGTCTTTTTGGACACAAAAGAGTGTGAAAGTGTGTAGCTAGGTGTGTGTTTGTGTTGCAAAGGTTCCCCTCTATTTATAGAGGCCTTAGGAAGGCTTTGGAAGGCTTATGAAAGGTTCCATAGCCGTTGGGTGCAATGCCCAAGTGAATCAACTTGAAATCAGGAACAATCATTGCACTGACAGGGTTATCAGATGTCTAATTCTGGCATCAGACGTCTGGAAGACCACTTTAAAATGTTTGATTTCAAGGTTAGACGTCTGATTTCGGGCGGGTTCCTTCCTGACTTGAATCAGATCTAAACAGGGTTCTTGTGCAAGTCCATCAGACGACATACAGGACGTCTGGCACTATGTCTGGACGTCTGGAAACCTACTTTTTCTTGGGAATGGATTTGCAACGGCTAGAAAATCTCTGAGAAGAGATTTTCGGGTCAGTCGAGGCAAAACGGTCAATTATCAGACGTCTGGAAGGGCTTAAGGACGTCTGATAAGGCTCTAACGGTCATACCCTCGAGTGTTTGCTAAGAGAACCAACGGTCCACTAATTGGACGTCTGGCAAAGTCATCAGACGTCTCCTAAGACGTCTGGTCTAAGGTCCGGACGTCTGATTTCATCAGACAGAATTAACTTGTCCAGCCTAACTGTTATCAGACGTCTGAATCAATAGTCAGACGTCTTAAAACACTTTATCAGACATCTGATTTGGGAATTAGACGTCTAGAAACTCTGTTTGAACCCTACATTGGTTTTTTAAGTTCTCTACAGAAAACCTAAGTATCCTAGGGTTGTGCCGGTGTTCCTAGGACTACTGTTAGGGTACTTTGAGGCTCTTTAACATAATTTTCTAAGGAAATAAAGAGCAAGAAAATAAAGACAAAAGTACATGAAAGGAATAAAATGGAATTCTATCCTATTCTTCTTGTCCTTCCATCTTCAATCTATCGCTCCTTGCGAAGCCCCTCTGTTCTCCATCAAGCTCCTCCAATCCGTCCTGGATGCGAGTTCGAATTCCGTCTAAACACGTCTACATTTGCAATTGACCTGAAATCTAAGACTCCAAGTGCAAATGTTAAATAACATGTGTTTTGTTATCATCAAAACAAATGATCTTGGTGCTCTAGCACCAACAGGTGGATGGTGGGTGGTGAAGTGAAAAGGTGTGAAGTGAAGTGACATGGAAGTGTGTACGTGATAGTGGAGTGTTACTGGGGTGCCTCCCAACGAGCGCTGAATTTAACGTCCCCAGCTGGACTTAGAATGAAGCATGAAATTAGTTACCCTCCAGCAGGGCAATAGTTTCACCAATGGGGGCAGGTTCATGAGTAAGATAGGGTTTTAAACGCTGCTCATTGACCGTAAATTTATGCCCATATTTGGGATCTTCAATTTCAACGACCCCGTTGGGAAATGGTCTCGAGACTAAGAAGGGACCAGTCCATTTGGACTTCAATTTTCTTGGAAGGAATTTGAGTCGGGTATTGTAAAGCCAAACTTGCTGAGATGGCTCAAATTCCTTCCACCGAATTCGGCTGTCGTGAAAAGCCTTAGTGCGTTGCTTGAAAGTTAAGGTAGAATCATAGGCTTCACGACGAGGCTCTTCCAGCTCTTGGAGTTGGAGTTTCGTTTCTCGACCACACAGATCTGAGTCGAGGTTACATTGGCGAACCGCCCAATAAGCACGGTGCTCCAGCTCCACGGGCAAATGACAAGGCTTCCCGTAAAAGATTCTATAAGGAGACATACCTAGGGAGCCTTGAAGGCGGTCCGATACGCCCAAAGTACGTCAATCAGCTTGTCGGACCAATCCTTACGGTCAGGCCGAACTGTTTTCTGGAGAATTTGCTTGATTTGCCGGTTCGACACCTCAGCCTGGCCGTTCGTATGATGATGATACGGAGATGCGATACGATGGTGGACTCCTTATTTCCTTAGAAGTGCCCAAAAGAAGTATAGGTAAAATGACTTCCTCCATCCGAGATAATGGCTCGAGGGATCCCAAAGCATGCAAAAATGTGGTCTTTGACAAATCGAGCAGATATGACATGGTCAGCATGGCACGTGGGAATAGCCTCGATCCATTTGGAAACATAATCAACAGCAACGAGGATGTACTCGAAGCAATTGGAGGGAGGAAAGGGACCCATGAAATCGATTCCCCATATGTCAAAGATTTCAGTAGCTAGGATGGATTGCAAGGGCATCATGTCACGACGTGACATTGACCTTAACGACTGGCACCTAGTGCAATGTTTGGCATAATTATGTGCATCCTGGTGAAGGGAGGGCCAAAAGAAATCGCACTGCAACACCTTGGCTGCAGTTTTCCTCCTCGAGAAATAGCCTCCACAGGCTTGATCGTGGTAGAAGGATAGCACACTGGGGAATTCACTGTCAGGAATAAAGCGACGGATGATCTAGTCAGCACCTATTCGAAAAAGTAGTGGATTATCCTAGAAATAATACTTTGCTTCTGCAATGAGACGCTCACGCTGGTTTTTAGGTTAGCCACGTGGAAGGGAACGAGAAGCAAGGTAATTGGCAATGTCGGCATACCAAGGTCCACTTGCCACATTAATTGCCAATAGGTGCTCATTGGGAAAAACCTCATTGATTGGCAGGTTAAGTCCAATGTGGTCAGGGTTCAGTCTCGAGAGATGATCAGCAACAACATTATGGGCTTAGCCTTATTGCGGATCTCAATGTCAAATTCTTGGAGCAGAAGGATCCAACGAATCAGTCTAGGCTTGGCATCCTTCTTGTGCACGAGATGGCGAATGGCCACGTGGTCAGTGAATACAATAACATGCGAGCCCAGAAGGTAAGAGCGGAATTTCTCCAGCCCAAAGACGACCGCCAGTAGTTCTTTCTCAGTGGTTGTATAATTACACTGGGCCTCGTCCAACGTCTTACTAGTGTAGTACACCACGAAGGGGTGTCTATCGTGTCTTTGTCCTAGGATGGCTACGACTGCAAGGTCGGAAGCGTCACACGTGAGTTCAAAGTCGAGGGACCAGTCAGGTGGCTGGAGAATAGGGGCCTTGGTGACAGCATCACGTAGCTACGTGAATGCTCGTATGCAATCGGGGCCCTTAACAAAGGGTACCTCGGTCGATAGGAGATGAGTTAAAGGTCTAGAAATCTTGGAGAAGTCTTTGATGAATCTCCTGTAGAAACCGACGTGTCCCAAGAAGGAGCGGATCTGTTTGACAGAGCCAAGCATAGGTAAATCAGCAATTACATCAAGCTTGGCTCTGTCAACCTCGATACCCCTATCGGAGATGATATGCCCGAGAACAATTCCCTCGTGTACCATAAAATGACCTTTTTCCCAGGAAAGCACAAGGTTCACATCAATACATCTCCGAAGGATACGGGTCCGGTTGGCAAGACAGTCATCAAAAGAGGGTCCAAAGATCGAAAAGTCATCCATGAAGACCTCAAGAAAGTCACCCACCATGTCATGGAATATTGCCAGCATACATCTCTGGAAAGTTGCTGGCGCGTTACAAAGTCCGAAAGGCATCCTTCTAAACGCGAAGGTGCCGAAGGGGCAGGTAAAGGTGGTTTTCTCTTGGTCCCGGGGGTCAATTGCCACCTTGTTATATCAAGAGAATCCATCCAGGAAACAGAAACATTTATTTTCCGCTAACCACTCCTGGATTTGGTCAATAAAAGGTAGCGGAAAGTGATCTTTCTTAGTTGCAACATTCAATTTCCTATAGTCTACACACACTCTCCAAGATGTAGGAGTGCATGTAGGGATGGGTTTGCTCCTATTATTGACACAGATGGTGAGTCCCGCCTTTTTGGGCACGACATGAATCGGGCTCACCTAAGGGTTATCGCTGATCGGGTAGTGTAACGACCCGATTCCTGAATCCCTACGAGACACGAGAATCGGACCGACTCGACTAATCCCAAGACCCAGTCGTCCAACGAGAAGTAACCAAAGAGCAGTAAAATAACCCACATTCACCATGTATATAACTAGCAGTAACAAAATACAACAGTAAGGAAAGGAAACACTACAGTATACACCACCACAACAGTAGAGAAATAAACATGTACATAACATGAAGCTTACATTGAAGAGAGTACAAGGAGCAACAGAAAACTACTCACTACCGTGGAAAAAAAAGTGCAGTAAGTATTACAGGTAACCCTACTGGACCCTACTAGGCCCAGCGCCCTCTGCAGCCGCTGACTCTGGCTGCTCAACACCTGGTCCTGAAATGGCAACAAGGGTGACATGTCAGCGAAACGCTGAGTAGAGTGGCAACTAAAAGCTAAAAGAAGCAGTAGAGTGTATAGTAGCTGTTATATTTTTACTTTCTCTCCTTATATTTTCCATTTATTCACTGTTGATTATTTCTCAGATCCTTCTCTTGATCTTGAATGTTTCTCGTAAGAACGATCTTGATTGCAGTCTTTCCCGAAAAGTAGAAGTAACACGTTGTGCTCTCCTGGCCGGGAGAGTCCCCTGTGGTGGTCCTACCCTCAGTCAACGACCCTAAGGTCACTGACAGACGTAACGGTGACTACGGCACGCGCGATAAACGCATGGGTAGCTACCCCGCACTGGTACGCGGTCAGTCGTTTCCGTTAACGGGTGCACCCAAAGCATAGCATGGAACTAGTATAGGGCATAGCCCTCTCAGTAACAGGGGCCCAGCCCCTCCACAGTAACCAAACAGGGGTCTTGCCCCTCCACAGTCCGCGCACCCTCGCCTGACTACCCTGGTTTGCCCAGTGGGCCTAACAAGTCGGTGTAGGTGAGCTAGCAGAACCCCGGGGCCCGTGGGGTAGCTAGTACTCTCCCTACACTAGTAGCTCTCCTTGGTACTGTGTACTCGAGGGCCAAAAGTCAGTACAAAGTGGCCAGACCTAACCCCGGGTCCCTGGGGCGGCTAGCTCCGCTTTGCTCTAAACAGGGGGACAGTCGCTCTCCTTGGTACTCCGTACTCAAGGGCCAACTCACTTCCCCAATTCTATTCCATTCCCTTTCCAGGAGTTCTACTCCTCATTCCCCGTAGGGTTCATGCTCTTTTAACTCAGCCAATTTAGGTTTCACCGTTCCAGCTTTATATTCCTATAACCCATGTTCCCAATCATATTTATTCATTCATAACAGGCAGCTGTTAACCAATTTACAGGCAGTTATCATTTCCTTTCTACTTTTCCAAGACTGCAATGTTTATATATTCAACTAGTTTTCCAGTCCTAGGAATCATGCTGTACTCTAGGATCTATCATTCAATCTAATTTTCCAGTCCTAGGATTCATGCAATACCCTAGGGTCTATCATTCAATCTAATTTCTCAGTCCTAGAGTTCATGCAATGCCCTAGACTCTAATAATTGTTTCATAATTGTACAAATTTTGTCAAATAAATTAAAGGGCCACTCTACTCGCAAAATCGGGAGTACTGGAGGCATAATCGGCAATCCCGCACGCCTCCGCAACCCCCTGAGTCGCAACGGAAGGGGGTCCTAACACAAGGATCAACATAAGTAGTTTCTCATAACAGTGTACAATTACTGTAAACAGGTAGAGAAAATAAATCTGGAAAGAACGCAACTTGAAACGCGGAAAACGGACTCCGAACGGGCCCTAAACGGGTCAAAAACGACGAATCTGTCCAAAATCAGACATCTGGAACCTCTTCCAGACGTCTTAAAAGGTTGATCATGTCGTACCTCGGTCTGCGCAGTCCTTTAGACGTCCATAAGCCCGCTGGATTGTCTGGCCTTAGTTTCCAGACGTCCGATTGTCACCCAGGACATTTGGAGGTCCTCTCTGTCGTCTGGTACCGTGTCCAGACGTCTGATCCGTATGGGATGGAGAGCCCTTGAGCCCTCTCGAACAACACCTGCGCACATACGCACCCGCTCTCATCACGAAGAGGTGCAGAAGGACGTGGCGGACGGCTGCATGGCCGTACACGCGTAAAAAGAAGATAGGAAATTATTGTACCTGTCAAACGTCTGGACCATCCTCCAGACGTCTTTGGCGTCATCTGGACATAAGTCCAGACGTCTGATTCTTCGAAATTTTCCCAGAATTAGAACCCGGTTCGCTCTCCGCCCGCGACGCACGGCCGTGCTGCGCCTTGTCTGCCTGCTGCCCGAGTTGCAGCAGCTCCTCCGCGACACCCCACGCCCGTTGCTCCCCCGCCGGTCGGCTCTAGCTGCCCCAGCAAGCTCGCACCCTCGCGGTCGAGCTTCTTCCTTCCTCTCGCAACACTCCTTCCCGCACGCTCGCCACGGCCGCTGCTGCCGCAGTTGCTTACTCGCTCGCTTGCGCTCTCGCTGGCTGGGAGAAGGAGAAGAGGAAGGCGGCGAAGTGAGGGTGAGGGAGAGGGCGATGGTATTTAAAGGCAGCGCGGGGATAGAGAGAAGAGAAGCAGCGCGTTTGCAGGGAGGGAGAGAAAGAGCTGGACGAAGGCGGCGGGTTCAGTCTGCGCGCGCACGCGTGCAGACGCGAACCCGTACGCCAAAAAAAATTTAATACCAGACGTCTGGGAAGGGTTCCAGACGCCTGGCCAGACGTCTGGGCCACTTCCCAGATGTCTTAAATCACGTCTGACGCTCACATTCGTAACAATATAACAAACTCAAAGGAAGTTTCGTCCCCGAAACTTGTGCTAACTAGGGTGCGGGAAAGAACAATATATATATACATAACAAACTCAAAGAGGACCGAAGCTAGTCCGAAAAGACATACCCGTGAAAAGCTCCGGGTACCGCTCCCGCATTGCCGCCTCAGGCTCCCAGGTAGCCTCCTCGTACCGCTGGCTCCTCCACAAAACCTTCACCAGGGGTACTTGCTTTCGTCTCAGACTGCGGACGGCTCTGTCAAGAATCTGCACTGGTCGCTCTAGGTAGGTCAGGTCGTCGCTCACCTCGACGCTCTCGTGACTCAGGACGTGACTGGGATCGACGATGTACTTCCTGAGGTTGGACACGTGGAACATGTCGTGCACACCAGAAAGCTGAGGGCGGGAGTCGGGTTCCCCTCTACTACCAATGTGGCTAGCCAGGCCACATCAGGAGGGACTGCCCGTCTAGGGCAGGAGGTCAGCAGATACTTCCCGCGTCGAGCACTGGAGGGTGAGTAGGAGGTCGCGGTTACCAGGCGCGAGGAGGAGGACAGCAGTCACGAGGAGGGTACCGGCCATCAGCTAGTCGAGTCAGTTCGATTCTTGTGTCTCGTAGGAATTCAGGAATTGGGTCGTTACAAGATGGTATTTAAAGGCAGTGCGGGGAGAGAGAGAAGAGAAGCGACGCGTCTGCAGGGAGGGAGAGAAAAAGCAGGATGAAGGCGGCAGATTCAGTCTGCTCGCGCACGCGCGCAGACACGAACCCGTACGTCAAAAAAAAATTTAATAACAGACGTCTGGGAAGGGTTCCAGACGTCTGGCCAGACGTCTGGGCCACTTCCCAGATGTCTTAAACCACGTCTGACGCTCACGTTCATAACAGGTAGATTATACTTGCATCCAGCCACTTAATAATTTCCTTTTTAACGACCTCCCGCATGTTAAGGTTGAGACGTCGCTGCATCTCGCGGGAAGGCCGAGCCTCCTCCTCCATATATATATGATGAGTGTAGTAGGAGGGGCTAATGCCAGTTAAGTCCGATAAGGATCATCCAATGGCTACCTTGTGTTCCACAAGGACCTTTGCTAGTTTGCACTCTTGCTCCTTGGTGAATTTTGAACTAATGATTACGGGGAGCATTTCATTTGGTCCCAAGAAAACATACTTAAGCGTATCATGCAGCTCTTTCAGCTCGGGAGAGGATGGTGAAAGATTTGGCATTTCTTGGGATGAGAGTGTCCCAAGCGGATCGGAAGAAAATAAGGCAGGAGGAAGAAGTTGGCCCTCAGATTGGCCAAGAAGAGGGGCATCTTGGATTGATGGATCCAAAAAGGGATAGCCCCAGTGAGTAGTATGTGGGCTGATGGTCCCCATGTGGAGTTGCAATTCCACCTGATTTAGCGGGAAAGAAAGGGCAATCTGATCTTCAAGAGTGTGGACCGACGATGAGTAGCCCGAATATGACTTAGATCATGAGGTATGGGAAGTAGAGAAAACCTCATCAGAAGTCTGGTCAGGAGAAGGTACGGGTAAAGGGAGGGATGGGGGAACGTCACAATATGTGTCGGTTAGGTAATGGTCTGTGTTTAAAGGCAATCCACAGCAGTCAGAATAGGTCCCTATTAGCCCGATACACGCGCTGATGGCCATGTCCTCATCAGATGTGTCATCTTCGATGTAATTGCAATCAAAGTTCTTAGCTACCTTGAAGATGTTTAGCTTGAGCTTCTCAGAGCCAATGGTAATCTCAATACAGCTCGACTCACAGTCGATATGGGCACGGGCTGTGGCCAAGAAAGGTCGACCAAGGATGATCGGACAATCAGAAAGTGAGCTAGGAACTTCCATATCCAAAACAAGAAAATCAACAGGAAAACAGAGATTGTTGACCCTAACCACCACGTCTTCCACCACAGCCTTCGGTATTTTGACAGAACGATCTGCCGATTGTAACGTAACAGGGGTGGGTTTCAGATTTCCTAAGGTAAATTTCTCGAGCATGATGGTTGGTATAAGATTGATGGAAGATCCTAAATCAAGTAGAGCACAGTTAAAATTGCAGCCTTAGATGCTACAAGAAATCAGCGGTGTGCCCGGATCTTTCTGCTTTGGCGGTAGATTTGACAATATAGCACAACTCGCATGAGGCAAGAGAACCACCGGATTCTTTGTTTTCTTTGACTGTTGCCTGGGTGTAGTGTAGTCTTTGAAAAATCGGGCGACAGTGGGTATATGGTCGATAGCCTCCAACAGGGGTACCTTGATTTCAACATCCCTAAATAAATTATGTAGGTTATCAAAGGCCTGCGTATCCTTTTTCTTGCCTTTTGGCTCCCTCAGTAGAGCCTCAGGGAATGGGATTGATTCTGGCATTAGTTTGGGTATATCGTCCTCACGAGAATGCGGTGCGCATCCCGAATAAGAGGGCGATGAAGAAGATGGGTTAGGATCAGGTCGAGGCAGATCGACGGTTTGCTTACCGCTCCTCATAGTAATCGCATTTGACGTCGCGGGTCTAGTGGGATCATAAGGCGGAGGAGGGTTTGCAATAGGGACATAAGGATGAGGTGCTGTTGCGGGATTAGCCTGAAATCCCGATGGAATGCTTGGTGCTTGCAAAATCTGATGAACCTACCCCTGAGAAGGTCGTACCTGTGGTTGAGGACCACGAGGTACAAAATTTCGCGGGTTGGGAACAGGTTGGGCTGCAAGAGTGCCCTGAGATTGAGTCGCCATGCGTAGTTGACTGATCTCAGCATTCTGCTACGCCAATTGGTGCTGAAGAGAGGTCATGTTCTCTTCATGGTGCTTAGACATTTTCGTCACCATTCGCATCAGTTTATCAAGAGGACTTGATGCGTGTTCTGTTTGCGGTATGCAAGGACCCGATGGCGGATTTGCCACAGGATTAGACTTGGCCCTTGGGATGACGGGTGCGGACGGTCGCATTGGTCCACCTGCGGGCTTTTGGCGCTGCGGGTTATTGGACCATGCGAAGTTAGGATGATTTTTCCACCCTGGGTTATAAGTAGCAGAGAACGGGTTGTTCCCCAGGGCGCAAGCGTCTTCTAAGCCAGAAGACGAGTCCGCATGTAAATATGGATCTGAGCACATGGAGGTTTGGTCCTCCATGTCAAAATACTGGCTTGCAGAAGCCAAATCACATGACTTACCGAATCGCTTGGTGCGACTCTCGGTAAGGATGGTCTTACGGGGTTTTTGGGAATAGGCCTGGCATTGGAAAGATTAGGATTGTGACGAAGTGGTGAGGTGGGGGTGTTTGCCATAGAATGGGCAGGATTTGCCAGAAGCTCATCCAGCTTCTTGTGCACGACAGTGACTTCATCCAATTTTTGTGCGATAAGATTAAGATCTGTGGATGAATGGGAGGGTCCCGTGTCAACTTCGTGAACATTACGGGGCAGGCTGGTACGATTAAAGGCGACAATGGAGGCATTGTTCATTGAATTTTCGCTCATATCTTCAAATAATTTGAATGCTCCATTCTCGTCTTTATTCATGAAATTCCCTTCGCAGGAAGCGTCTGTAATCTGCTTCAAAGTCTCATTTAGCCCATAATAGAAAATCTTGGCTATATGCCACTTAAGCAGGCCGTGGTGCGGACACTTTTGGAGGTCATTATACCTCTCCCAAGCCTCATGAAACTGCTCGTCGTTTTGTTACTTGAAGGAAGTTATAGCACGGTGAAGCGCATTGGTTTGCTCGATTGGGAAGAATTTCTTGAGAAATGCTGTTCGCATCTCTTCCCAAGAATGGATGGTTCTCCTAAGGGTGCGTAACCATTTCGACGCTTTATCCTACAATGAAACGGGAACATTTTCTTGAGGACAATTGATAACCTGATGTTTCTTGGTTTAATCGTTTCAGCCAATCGGGTTAGGTCTTCCAAATGGAGAAAAGGATCTTCACTTGCAAGACCATGGAAGTGAAAGTTAATTAGGCCAATTACATTGGGTTTTAATTCAAAATCGTCCCCACCCATGGGGACCAGAATTTGTCCTATGGTCTCTGTAGTAGTGGGATTTTGATAAGAGTTAAGAGACCTAGGCTCCTCCCATTCGGAAGGGTTCTGCATTTCCTCCAAGGTTTCCCTAATGGCTTCAATCTACTCGTTATACATTTCCATTTGGACTTGGAGACGGGTTATGGGGTCTACGGCTCCACCACCACCTGGTGGGATTAGAGGGTGGCGGTTTCCTCCCTCGGGATTTGGGGGTGGGCATGCAGCCATGTTTGTGGAGGAGGATGACGAATCGGTTTCTATCATTCTAGAATTATCAGACAATTCAAACAATTATAGGTACACTTGATAACAAGTCAAAGCAATTAATGTCCTAACCTCTACAATGTGCCCTTAGACCTAAAGATTTAAGTTACCTACTATCACAACCTACGGAACCAAATGAGAGCACTGTGGAACCACCGAGCCAGATTGAAAGGCCGTTTGCCCTAGTATTAGACACCCGATAGCACGCGAGAACCTGCACCAGCACGTAGGTGCTACACGCAGGTAGTTAGACCTCTAATTCTTAATAAGGGTCAAGTTGCTACCAGTTTTATTTAGAGGTTTAGGATCAAGTGCTCCAGGAATGTGAAGGGCGTTGTATATGGGTAATGCCCAAGTGCGTTGATTTTAAAAAGTGTGTAAACCAAGTGTGCAACAGGGAAATCTCCCCGAATTGGAGTTTTAGTTGGTGAATGATTTTTAGAATTTTTAGCCTTAAGTAGTATGGATTTTAAGATTTCGCTGAGTTACCAATTCAACCAATCTCCTAGTTTTGAGAAAACACAAATTCTTCTATGCCCAACAAACCCTTCTTCAATGTGAATTAGTTAATACATGCTAAAAATGCAATGGGCTTCCCTAGATGGAAATTTCTATGTGTGGATGCACGAGTCTATTTTAAGCCAATGTGAAAGGGAGCCAAAGTACTTCAATTCAAGAGCTACTAATCCCCAAAAATGATATTCCACACACAAGGCTCAACCACAAAATGAAGTAACGAAAATTAAAGTGTTGGGGTTGAAATATTCGGGATCAAATCTAAGGCACATGAAAGGTCGTGGTGGGGTTGGAATCAACTTAATTCCAAGTCTCCCCACCAAAAATGTGTTCTTGAATTGCTAATAAATGAGGCAAGGAAGGATGGCAATCAATCTATTTAAACTTGCCTCAAAGAACACTTCACACGACGAAAGATCCAAGAATCAAGATTCTTGGATTTTCACTATGCGAAGTTTGGCGGGAAATCAAGGGGCGGTGGGGGTGATAGCAAACAATCAATCAAATGATTTTTTTAATCCACTTGCCCCAAGAAATTCCCAAGAAGTGTTTTTAAGTTTTTTTTTTTATTATTTAGGTGACAAGTTAACCTAAGTTGCTAAGAGAGAGACACCTACCTCTTTAGCAACGTGGGCGAAGCTCCAGTGTGGCGCCAACGACTTTACGCTCTTGCTCCCACCTAGGATCTGCCTATGACTCCGACTTCCTCTGCTTGCCTCCTCGCAACCGGTTTACCTGCACACAGCAAACAAAACACCCGTGAAGAGAAGGGTGTGAGAAGAGAAAATTAAGGGAATGAAGTAGAAGCTTACCTCAATTTGCACCTCCCCGGCAACGGCGCCAGAAAAAGCGTGGTAGAACTCGAATAGATTGTGTTAATATGGTGAAATTATCGTTGAAGTTATTATAGTGGGTTAACCTAAATCGAGTCTAAACATCTTTCACAAAATTTTTTAACCTGACCTACTTGATTTTATCTTGGTGACTGATGGCGATGGCGTGAAGAGATAACCGGGTTTTATTGTTATGTCGTTGTAGTATAGCCAGTTATTGCCATCATTTCAAATATATAATTTTTTACTCGGAAAATAAAAGAGTTCCCGAGGTCGAACTCAGAGAGCAGGTTGTATTCTAGGGGTACAAAGTTTCTTTTACAAAAATATAGATAGATAAAGAGAGAGATGAAAATTTGTTGGCTTCTTCTTTCTCGTCTGTCTTCTTCTATCTTTTCTCTTCTCTTTGGCTTTTGGTTCCTTTATCTCCTTGTGGTCTTCTTCTTCTTTCTGTCTTCTTTATCTGCAGCAGTGGGTGATGTTCTTCTTCGTTTTTCAGCTCTTGTTTCTGCTTTGTCTCTTTCTTTTTATGCAGAGCGGTCCTTGTCCTGTTCTTCTTCCTCTTTTCTGCCTTCAGAGCTGCTGCTACAGTGCCGCTCGGTGCTCCTTCCTTCAGCTTTCGTCGTCCTTCTTCTCTGCCTCACTCGTCTTCTTCTTCTTTGCCTTTTCCTCTTTGCTTCGAGCAGTCCTGGCTGCTCTTCTTCCGTCAGTCTTCTTCTCCGGTTCTTCTTCTTCACCTGTGCCCGCAAACTTGCACCGCTTGATCAGAGGGGCAAAACCTATCTCTACCCTCCCCCGCGTCTCTCTCTCACAGAAGCCGCTCTTAGGAAAGCTCTCCCAGAGCTGCCGGGTTGCCGGGTACGGGTCGCGCCCGGGTCCAGGCCCACCGGCGTGAGTGGTGGGCGAGGAGTGCAGGTCAGTCTAAGTCGGGTCGGGCCAGGTCCGCGAGGCGTGAGCGCGGACGAGACCGGGTCGAGCGAGCGAGTGAGTGAGAGGGACCTCACCCCGTGCTCAGGAGGCAACGAGCATAAGGCGCTTTTTGCCTTTATGCGGGCGCTCTCCTCTGAAAGGTTACGAGGTGGGACTAAATGTCCCACCCCAATTTGGGTGCCTGCACGGAGGAAGCAGCGGCAGTCGAGGCGAAGCGCGGGCGCTTCGCGCAAGAGCTTCGCCTCAACTGCAGCCTAACGCTTTGCCGAAGTGCCCCCGCACAGCCTGGGAGGGTGACCTGGGCGCTTCACACCTGGGGTAGCAGGTGAAGAAGCTGCTTCGCTTCAACAATGGCGGCGACGAGCGCAGGTACCTGCCCACAGAAAAACGGCCTCTCGGCCCAATTAGAAACGCGGAGGACCTTCGCCGTGGCACGGCGAAGGTGGTCGGGGGGTGTGCAGGCGGCGGGGCGGAGCCCAAGAGCTGCCCTAGGTCGGACTGTGGGTCGGAAGATGGGTTTGTTCGGTGGAGTTGCAGAGGGTGATGTGGGGGAAGTGGAAGGGCGGAGGTTGATCAGGGTGAGGAGGCGGAGGTTCTGCGGTGGTCGGCGAGCCGTGTGGGTTGCTGGAGTGATGGGAGCGGCTCACCGGAGGATGGCCGGAGGCGGAGAAGGTGAGGGTGATTGGTCGGAATCGAGGTAACAGTAAAGATGTAAAATGAGGAAAAGGAAGAGGGGAGGAAGAGGAGGAGTTCTACCTACTTAGCAGGAGGAGGAGGGGCCGGAGCGGGCGACAGTCGTATCGACTGTCGCCGGAGAAGAAGATGCCCGGGGGAAGGGGCGGCGGCGAGCAGAGGGCCGGAGAGGCGCCAGCTGGGTGCGGCGTGGCGCGGGAAGAGCGAGGGAGAGCAACCCTACAGCTGGTAGTGCGGCAGAGTGACGAGGAGGAAGAGGGGAGGCCACCGGAGCTGGAGGGCTTCCTGTCGGAGTGGGAAGAGAGGAAGTGGGGGTCTTTCTCCGTCAGGACCGAGCTGCTCAGAACGGCGGAGTGACGGGGGTATTTATAGAGGCGGAATCAGAGAGGAGGGCGGAGGGAGACGACGTGTCTCCCTCGCCGGAGGACGCCGGAGATGGAAACCCATACCGTCCGTGCGTTCGCACGGCCGGTATGGTGGGTTGCAGCGACCAGGGGGTGTTCCTGCGACGGCTGACGACGCAGGGCACCCCTGGTTGACTTGCCGGCCCCTCCCCCTCACCCTGCGCGGCGCCATGCTCCGCGTAAGGTCGCCGGAGCATGGTGCTGGCATGTTTTGGCAGGAGGGACCTGAATGCAAAGAACGAAGGAGAGTTAGGGGCAGAAATGTGAGGGTTCAAAAGTTGAGGGCCAAAAAGTAAATATATGAGGACCAAAGTGCAAAGTTGGTCAAGAAGGTTTCTTCTTAGGCTCAAGTTTTTATACATGACTAATTAGGACCTAAGGAATTTGATGGTAAATTTTATTTCTAGATTAAACCTTGTTTGACCGGTCAATTTATGCAAAAACTCAAATTAAGTTATTAATTGGGCATGGTTCTCAATGTAGGTCAAAATGGGATCTGAAGGCCAAATTGAAGGTTCTAAACCCTAGAGATTATTTTTATATGAATTTTAGAGGGTTTATTCTATTTTTACTTTGCCTCGAACCTCGTGAATTGAAGTGAGTTTGTTTTAAGGTTACAGATTATCATTTAGTTCCTTAGAATTGCTGTAGCCCTTGTCAGATCATCCCACTTTCCTTCTTATTCGGTTTGCTTGACCTGTGTTTGGACCCTGAATTACCCTGTATGCAGATTATACTGGTAAAATTGTATTTTTACCCCTTATGACTTGTTTTCTCCTTAAACTCAGAATTCTCTGAGTTAAGCCTTTCCTTGAGTTATGTAGGAGCTTTTATCCTTTGTATTGGGTCAAAATGAGCTAGTTATGGCTCATGATGAGGTTCTCATCATACCCCCATGCCTAGCTTTTGCTAGTCCCTTAGCAAAAACTTAAGGTTTCAACCCTTGTTCTAGACCATGAAGTTCTTAATAGCTTTAGATAAGTGCTTTTTTTATTTGAGCTTAGATTAGGTTAGAATGCTGACCATAGGCCTAAAAGGTACTCTAGTACCAATCAAGATCCAAATCTGTCTAGCCTTAGCCTCAGTCTTTAGCAAAGGTTTTTAAGGCCCATAAGAACTAACCTAAGGTTTATTGGACTTTGTGGTTAAAGCACCCGTGCTTGAAATGATTTTAGCCCTGGCTCAGTTCGCAGTGCGTTTTATAAGAGAGAGATAGAAAGTTTTTCTGTTTGGAGAGTTTTCTCTCTCTTTTTCTTTTTAGTTATAGCCTAGGATTGGCTTTTCAACACGGTCTGTATCAGATTCCTTGCTCCCATCATCAATCCTCAAGGGTTCCTGGCGATCGATGCTTCGAGATAGCACCGCCCATGGCAACCCCCGGAACCCTGGCTATTGAGATTTCGAGATAATCCCATCCATGGTGTTCCGTGGCCGAATCCAGACCCTGGCAATTGACACTTCGAGATAATGCCATCCATGGAATCTGAACCAGCAGAGTGCTTACATGCCCCCAGTAGGATATGTAAATATCCTAAGAGACAAGCACCGAGGAGATGATATTTTGTTACGCATCTTCGAGGGGATTTCCCGCCTCTCTGCGCTGGGAACTCGTCCAAATCAACTTGTGTTGATCGGCCGCTCCTATTCTAGGTGTTCTTTTTAGAATTTTGCGACGCTTCTACGTGATTTTGATTTTTACGCTTACTGAACCAGGCTGTGTGTGAGGTTAGGGTGCTTAGGTTACTGAGTCCCGTAAACCAAAAATTAGTTAACGAGGCCAAATACTCCCTAAGCCTTGGACCTAGTACTTAAGCTTTTCATTTTCCTCAACCTCTTGAGGATTGTCTAGATCTTAATGGGTACTAAGAGTCTATTTATGAATGCCTAAGGTTTGCATTCTTACTAATCTCATTATGCACTTTTCAGTTATTTTCTTGAATGAGGTCTAGAACTTAGGTTAATTCCTTAGTTCCTTACTAATGACTATCACCTTTTCTCATAATTTTGTGCTCCTTTTTCATTTTGTTTCTTTTCTCCTTCTCCTTCACAAAATTTCCTTCTCCTCTTTTCCTCTTATTCTTTTTCGAAAATTTTTAATTTTTATGGTGTTTTTGGCATATGTGAATTTTTTGTTTGAAACCTTTTCTTACAAGTTTTGCACTTTCATACCCCCCCATGCCTAAGATTTGCAATGTCCTCATTGTAACCTAGGGGGTTTTTATTCAACTTAGTTCATACATTAGGACAGCTGTTTTGATGAGTGAATGGGTCGGGGTGACTGTTGCGGACGATTTCTAATCTCAGATGCAAGCACCTGAGGTGGAGTCGGCTGTCCTAAAGTGTGAACTTCAAGTGCAAAAAGGTGTCAGAACAAGTTTCAGGTTTTCAAAGAGAATGACGGGCTGCCTCCCGTTGAGCGCTAAATTTGATGCCTTCAGCCAAGCGGGAAATGCGATGGAGAGGGGATGGTCAAATCAGCGGAGTTTTGTAAGACAAGCACTTGATTAAGAGCCTAGTTGGTCCAACCAGGTGCTTGTTAAGATCAACAGGCTGATGATGCAGCCCAAACCCAATCAATCTGGTGGGTTGATAGATGTGGATAAAAAGGTATGGAACCCACCATATACTATGAAGCTCAGATGGTTGTGGAAGTGAAAACGTAGGGTTTGGCTGAGTCGAATCAGCCTGGTCAGAGTAGGGATCCGTAGAATAATCAATGAATGACGCGGAAACCCTACAGGGGTGATCAGAGAATGATGGGGCGTGGTATGTAGTCTGATCAGTGTTCCAAACCTGATGTGGAAATGCAATCGGCTCGGTGAGAGGTGAATCTGAATAGAAATTGAGTCCGGTTGCGGGTCAGGGTTGGGAAGAGGTTTTGATTCGTTCTGTGTGTGCGGACGAGGTGGCCATTGTGTACGAGGGCTCTTCTAGAAACGGATGATAGGTGGTTTCCTGTAGAGAGTCCTCTGGGTAACTATCAAATGCCAGAAGAGTGTCTGTAGGATGAAAGAAATCGGATTCGAGAAAAAATTTGGATTCTGGGTTGCAATCACTCTTGCCATTTTCTATTTTTGGTTCTTGAGGATCAAAAAGGAATGATTCTGTGTTATCAGTGATCTCGGGAATCAGGACCTCAGAGTCGGAGTCAGAGTCATGAGAACTGAGGTCGTAGATAGGTCTGGCGTGTTCAGGAAGGGGAATCTCTCCGCAATTATAGTCAGATCTGAAATTGTCGAAGAGTTGGCGAAAATGAGATTTATGATCATGAATTCCACCACAGCAAAAATCATCAGATGTGGAATCAGCAGCCTGATTGGGGTCTAGCCTATATGTCAATTCTGGGCTCGAAAAGGTATTCTGTCTAGGCTCAAGCTCCAAGCTGGTAGGATAGACCCAATCCAACTCGTCCAACTCCTCAGTCTCTGTATCATAAATTGGCATGTTTTCTGGAAAATCGATCAGATTTTCTGAAGATGTTGGAGAGGGATATTCATCAAATAGAGGCCCGGAATCATATTCTGCAAAATTTTGATTTTTCTCAAAAGGGGCCTCATAATCTTCCCAATAAGTTTCAGATCTAGGTTCTAGGCTTAGGATGTGGGTAGAATTATTAGAACCTAAGTCCGAATAACCTTCGAGGGTCACCTTATCAAAATAAGGGGCGGAATTTATACCCTCAAAAGGTTCAGTTTTGATCTCATTATTGCAGGAGTTTTGGAATTCTAGGCTTGGCAATTCATGGTCTAAGTTTGGCTCATCATTGTGTTCTCCTGCAATATCCCAACCTAATTCAACATTGTCTTCTATCTGGGTTGGGATTTCACAACCACTTTGTGCCCCAGTCCCGAGATCTGGGAAACTGGATTGTTCCTTAATACTGTTCCAAGATGGTTCATCCTCTATTTCTGGTATATACGGGTATTTCTGGTTGATAATTTGCTCTACTGATTTCATCATTTCTACTCGTTTTATAAGGGCATCTTGGTGTTGTTCCCAAAGTACAGGATTTGTCAAGCATTGAAGGTATTCAGATTGGTGTAATTTTTCTATCTCAATGTATCCTGTCATGAGCATATCTCGGGTTGATCCTTTTGAAATTTCAGTCAATAGAATTTGGGCACAGTTTATGATGAAAGCTGTGGTTGTTGGGACATCAACCTGAATGTTCTCTATTGGTGTTGAGGGTTTATATTTGATTTCATAGAATTCAAAGGCATCCTCAATCATCTTATCGTTCATGGATCTCAGATATTCAGGTTTTTTAAATGGTAGTCTTGCTAGGTAATTAGGCTGCATAATTGGATCAGGTGGTGGAATCAAGATATAGAATCAAAGTTTGAATCAAGATGGAAGAAGGGGATTTTGTTCAGAATCAGAGGAAAGAGGGGCTATGTGAATGATTTCTGCAAAAACAAGGGAGCTGAGGCTTAGCCTCGGAGAGAGTGAATTTTTATAGGAGGTTTCAGGGACCTCCTGCCAAATACTGAAGGACTGGATGAGATAAGCAGGTGCTTGATAAACGCCAGTTTATCATCATTTTTATGCTTTAAAACTAACCTAGCTCTTAGGATTTTACTCTGCAAACGGGTTTTTGGGCTGCATTTAGGCATAAATTAGGATAGGCATGCATTGCATTTTTTTATTGTCATTTTAATGAGTTTTTGTGAGTGTTAGGGATGTACAGATGCACAGATCCCTAAAACCCTAGCACTCAAGAAGGCAATTGGTGAAGGAGAAGCCCAGACTAGCTGGAACTCAGCCTAATCCAGCTCACCTCAGCTTGATCCAGCTCACCTCAGCTTGATCTAGCTCACCGCAGCTGGAACCTAGCTTACTTGAACTAGGGTTAGCTCATCCCAGCTCCATTCAGTAAATCTCAGCTGGATGGCAGCTCAAGAGAGTTCACCTTAGCTCACCCTAGCTCAAGTCAGCTCAGATCCAGCTCAACTTAGCTGAGTCTAGCTCACCTCAGCTCCCACTAGTTCACAGGGAGCTCTAGCTAGCTCAGCTGAGTTGATAGGAGTTCACCCCAGCTCAGATCCAGCTACATCCAGCTCCACTCAGCTCCAACCAGCTGAAGAATAATTCATCCCAGCTCAGGAAGCTCAAGTCCAGCTCACAGGGACTCAGCTTAGCTCAACTCAGTTGAGCTAAGCTACCTTAGCTGCCTCAACCAGCTTGATTCTCCCCGGGAGCACCAGACCCAGCTCACCTTAGCTCATTTTGGTAGAAGCTAGCTCACTTTAGCTTGGCTTAGCAACTAGCAAAGAACTAGCAAGCTAAGCCAGCTAGAGTAGCCCCATGCCAGCCTCTTCAGCAGCAGCCAGCTCCAGCTCCAGCTCCAGACTTCTTCTCCTCAGCTCCCTCCTCCAAACCCTAGCTCCAACACCTTCTCCTCCACTCCACCTTTAGCTAAGCTAGCTTAGCTTATCTTAGCTTAGCTTAGCATAGCTAACAACCAGCTCCTTGGCCCTTCATTACCTCCAAAATCAACCCTAGCTAGCTCCACCAACTCAAGCCTACCTAAGCTAGCTACTCTACTCAAGTTGGCGCCACCTCCTAGCCATCCCTTCACCCCATTATCTCCACCAAAAGACACTTCAAGTTGGCGCCAAAAACCACCCCTAACCACCTCTATATTGGCGCCACTTTTCCCTCCAAAATCTCCTCTCATCTCCACCACACAATCTCCCTTGAACCCATCTCCACCATCCACCTAACCCCCCTTCTAGAAGACCCCATGTTGGCGCCAACATGGTGGTGTCTCTCCACCACCAAAAGACACCAACACCACCATAACTACCCCCTTTAACACCTCTTGGGTTGGCGCCAACTCTCCTTAGCCATAGGATCACTAACCACCTCCATTCTTCCATCCTAGCCCTCCATTTCAAGGGGCACCTTAACCCCCCATCCTACCCTATAAAAAGACCACTACCCACCACCATTCAAGCCATCCTTGGCTAGCCATTTCACTCTCATATTCCACCAAGAATCCCACGTCCAAGAGAGAAGAAGAAGAAGAAGATTAAGGGGATATTCTGTCCCCTTGGTGCCTTCCCCTCTTCCCTTCTCTCTTGGGTCACGCCAGCCAAAGGAGAAGCCAGGCAAGGAAGATCTTGGAGGAGATCTTGAAGGTGGTCACGCCACCTTGGAGGAGTTTTTAAGGGTGGTGCACGCCCACCCCTTTGGAGAGAGCATTAAAGGTGGTAGCTTCCACCTTGGAGGAGCTCTCAAGGAAGGAGAAGAAGGAGGCCCTCTTTTCAAGCCAAGGAGCAGCTAGGCTTGGAGCAAGAAGACAACCTTCTTCACCATTGTTACAAGAGGATTTGTGTTTCTTTTCTTGCTTTTAAATTGTTCAATTCTAGTAGAAGCTTTCCTCTACTTGTCCTTGAAAAGAACACTCATTCTACTCAATCAAAAATTGCCTTCTTTTAAGCTTTTTATTGCAGTTGTTTGTTTTGGTTCTAGCACTTATTTCACCTCTTCTTCCTAATTACCCTAGGCCTACACTTGCCTAGAGTGAGCTTAGGAAGAAGATATTTCTATCTTTTAGAATTTTAATCATTTGTAGGTGTTAGTTCTTTTCGCTACAATCTGCCGTTTGCCCTCGTCTTTTCAAAATACAAAAAAATTACATATTGAAAAATATTAAAAAGAAAGTTGAGATTGTATTCCAAGCAAGAGAATCATTATTGCAATTTTTGCCTCCTTGGACGACCCTAGATACTCCCCTATCTAGGATATAAATTTTAAAAGCGAAAGCGGATTCGCATGTTACAACGACGTTAAAAAAAACTGCTTTTACAAATCACGCGTATTTCGCTATCACTTTTTGGCGCCGTTGCCGGGGAGGCACGGCTTTGCATTAACTCATTTTCTCTTGCTTGAAGTGGATCTCATCCCCTTCTCTTTCTTTCTTTTGTGTGTGCAGGAACTACAGCGGGAAGGCGGGAATCTGGAAGAGAAAGCTCAAAGGTCCTTTTCTTCCCACGAAAATTCAGGTTGGTTCCTCTTTCTGGTCACATAAATAATTAAAACTACCAAAAATATATTAAACTTGGCTTTCAGGACCCTAAACACTTAAATTAAGTGGAGTGGTGCATTTTAAAATCCATTGTTTGCTTGTATGCTTCTTTAACACCACTCCATTGCAAGTATTGGTGTTCTATTTTTCGGGTCCAGATTTCTGTCCGGACTTGAAAAATCGATTCCTAACACCCCAGGCCTCCTAAAATCATAAAATTTCATAGAGTGATTCCCAATTAAGTTAGGAACATCTGTTCCAAATTTCAAATCAATTGGGTTTGTATTTAATTTTTAAAAATTCGTGGATTGCAGAGAGGTTATACCCTCTTATCTTCCTGTTTTACTACTGTCCGTGAATTTTCAGAATTTTTATACTCATCCAATTTTTGGGAAATTGAGCTTACTGGAATCCTTGTGAAATTTTATATATCATATAAAATCATAAAAATTTTCTGAGGTCGGTGGTAGTACTAAAAAGTTCATAATACCCACAGGTATTATTTCTGGACTTTGACACCAGTACAATTAAAAATTCAAAACAATTATCAAACGAATTCCTAAAATCTTACAAAAATCTTTTCTGGAATCCTTGTTTGATTTTATTCAAAGTAGTGGTGTTGTTTGACTTGTTTGGACCACTACTTAATTCTGAAAGCCTAAAAAATAACTCATTGGTAGTTAAATTTCTGTCTTAGGGATAATTGGCTTAGGGTTTCTTTCTTTCTCTTTTGAGGATTAATTCAAAGGAAATATACAATCACCCATACAACTTTTTTTCCTTTGATTGTGGGTTTTCAAACTTGTTTGAAAAGTTAACTAAAGAAACCCTAAAATACATTCAATTAAATCAAATCCTAAAAGACAAAAATACAAAAAAAAAAAAAAATTGTGTGACAACTTGATTTTCATTGGAGCCACTCTCCAATTCTTGCACACACACAAAAAAAATCAAATAACAGGGCCACATCCCAATAAACGCCCTCTACATTCCATGTCCACTATAGCATCCTAGACCTAATTAAAATTTGTAGCAACTTGACCCCTAAGGCTTTATCAACTTAGGCTTGCTATTTAGGTCTTAAGTTTTCTTTAGTTAGTACCAATTTTGTCATCTATATCTGGTGTTCAGGCTGAGGGGCTGTGTCAAACGACCAGGCGTGGGTTTGTACAAGCACCTGGGGTTTTCCCTGGGAAACGTTTGGGCCCAAACCTCCCCTTAAGCAACCTGGCCAGATTTGTTGATAGAACGGGTATTCACTATTGACTACTTAATTCCTACATAGACCAAGTCTTAGGTTTATTTTTTAGGGAGTCACAACTAAGTTAGGTCTAGAATTTGATTGCTTGTGTGCACATTTCTCTCATCTCTATCTCTTCTCCTCCCCTCCATTTCTTCCAAGTAGTGCATGCACGGGCGACGGTCCCAAAAGCCACACCTTGAGGGACCATCTGATTTCACCCCCCGTAGCAAGAAATCATTGTTTTCTTCCCCCTCGTCTTCTAGAAAAATGGAAAACCCAGGAAGCCGTCAAAAAAATTCTGCTTCCACTTCTAACCCGTCAGCCGACCCACAAGCTGACTCCACCCTCCCTCACCTTCCTAACTTGGAGCAACCAGAAATATCAGCAGGGCCAGGTGGCCCTCCAATTATAACCCATAATACAAATCCCTTTGCATTAATGGTCGACCATTTGGCTCGACTACAACAAAATCAAGAAGATCTAGCTAGGACTGTCACGAACCTAGCTAATCAAGGACAAAATCCACCACCTCGCCAACAGCCTGTCATTCCTCTTAAGGATTTCTATGATCCTTCCAATTATGAGGAAAGACCAGGGGTGGTCATACCACAAGGGGATTTTGAAATCAAACCTGCTATTCTAAACCTTATCAAGCATTTTCATGGTCTTCCAAGAGAGGACCCTTTTTGTCATCTCGAGGAATTAACTGTCCTCGCTCAAACCACTCGTTCCCGCCAGGTGCAGGAAGACATGTGGTTAATGAGACTCTTTCCTCTCTCTCTCAAAGACAAAGCATCACATTGGTTTAGAACAGTTGGGCGTCCTATTACCACCTGGCCCCAATTAAAAAGTGCTTTTCTTAAAAAATTTTTTCCGATCGGTCGAACAAATGCATTAAGAAGATCTATAACGACCTTTCAACAAAAAATTGGTGAACCCCTCCATGAAGCCTGGGAAAGATTTCAGGAACTTCTAAGAAGTTGTCCCCACCATGAAATTCCACAATGGCAGCTAGTGCAGATCTTCTATCATGGATTAGAAGATCAATTAAAACGATTTGTGGATGCCTCATGTGGGGGCAATTTTCTTAACAAAGACGCCGAAAGTGCCTATCTTCTCTTTGAAGAAATGAGTGAAAACTCATTTAACATGACTTCAATGGACACTTTTGGCAGATCACAAAACCCCAGACATGGAGTCCATGAAATTGACTCCAAAACCACCTCTGTTCCAGTCACACAAGATGATTTATATATGTTAGCTTAACGTATGGACCAGATGCAAATTCACCAAAAGAAAATAGAAGAAAAGCTCACAAACAAACAAGCTCCACACGCCCACTCTCCACACACTCAACCCCCACACATTCTCCGAAGAGAGAATCTGCACAATATCGATGCCACATCTGTTGACCAGCAATTCCCGGCTGATTTCCCGCAAGATTTAACCGGGAATTTTGACCAAAATATTGTTGATTCCACCTCGGAAAATATTTATGCTCTCCAGGAGCAATTTAGAAACTCCAACATTTCCAATCAAAATTGGAGGACTAACCCGAATCACTCCTGGAAAAACCCGAATCCGATTTCTCTTCCCAAACAAAACTATTGTGGGAATTATGGGCAACCTTTGTATCAACCTGGACCATCCCAGGATGATATTAATAATCAGGTCATGAAAACTCTGCAAGGAATGCAGACTCAAATGACAGAAGTAACCCGCATGGTTACCAATTTACAACAACAAGTTAAGGTTACTCCTGATCATCGACCTATTGGGAATTTACCATCCCAACCCATGCCCAACCCCAACAATCAAAGGAGTCAATTCCAAGGTGGATATCACAGTCAACCTATTCATCCAGCACCTCAGCATCCGCCGGGTTTCAATAACAGCCAGGCTCCCCGTCCTCACCCTAGAAACAACCAGACTGCAAATGCAGTTACCTTGAGGAATGGGAAAACCACTCAAAATACCCTGCCTGTTAAAGAAACCCGCTCTAATGACACACAGATTAACTCTTCCCCTCCTATTGTTCAGGAACCAATTCACGCAAAACAGGGCAACCCTGCCCCATTTCCACAAGCCCTCCACTCTTCAAAAAAGAAAAAAACAAAATCTGAGCCCACTGAGAAGGAATTAATGGATTTATTTGGGCAAGTAGAAATTAATATCCCTATCCTAGATGCCATTAAGTATATCCCTGCCTATGCAAAATTCTTAAAAGATTTATGTACTCCAAAAAGGCAGCCCAAGAATTTAGGAAAGGTGATTCTTCCAGAGACAGTCAGCTCAGTTGTGCAGAGCCGACTGCCTCTTAAGAGAAAAGATCCCGGCGCCCCCCTAATCCAAGTTATCATTAATGATACCTCATTTGATCGCGCTCTGTTGGATCTTGGTGCCTCAATTAATCTTATCCCCACAATTATTTTTGAGGAATTTAAGATCGGTGAATTGAAACCTGTTGAGGTTACTCTCCAATTAGCCGACCGATCTACGATTAAACCAAGGGGAATTGTTGAAGATGTTCTTGTCCGGGTCAAAGATTGTCTATTCGCTGTAGACTTTTTAGTCCTGGACATAGAGGTACCTGAAGCACTTAAGTTTGCCCCCATTATTCTTGGAAGACCATTCTTAGCCACCGCCCGCGCCAATATTGATTGTGATTCTGGAAAGATGAAGATCATGTGTGGCGGTGAATCTGTAACCCTAGACATTTTTCAAGCCTCTAGGCGATTCCAGGAACCAGATTTCTTTGATGATTCGGATTCAGAAATAGAAAACATTGTGGAGGAAACATTGCAGATTTCCCAATTAGGTTCCTGTTTTGCTGTAAATACGATTCCTGAACAATCTACTTTTTCTCACCCTTCCACCTCAACTACACAACCAGCTAACATTCCAGCTGACCCTTTCACTCTCACCTCACCTCTAACCCACAAAGCAGAAACTCTTTCGGAACCGGGCCTACAATTGGAATTAAAACCTTTGCCCGATTCACTTAAATATGTTTTCCTGGGTCCAAATCAGACCCTGCCCCTGATTATAAATTCTGGACTCACCGGGGCACAAGAGCACAAACTTCTCCAGGTTTTGAGTAAATATCGAAAAGCTATTGGCTGGACCCTTTCTGATCTTAAAGGCATTCATCCGTCCTATTGTACGCACCGTATATTTTTAGAGGACGATTCTCGCCCCTCCCGCCAACCACAAAGGCGCTTGAATCCTAGTATGCAGGAGGTGGTAAAAAAGGAGATTATTAAGTGGCTGGATGCTGATATCATCTACCCCATTTCTGACAGCTCCTGGGTTAGTCCAACTCAAGTAGTCCCCAAAAAGGCTGGACTAACAGTTGTCACCAATGAAAAGGGGGAAAATATAGCCACTCGAACCGCTTCTTCTTGGCACGTGTGTATAGATTATCGAAAATTAAACACCGCCACTAAGAAGGATCATTTCCCGCTCCCTTTTATTGATCAAATCTTGGAGCGGTTAGCCGGACGGGAATTTTACTGTTTTTTGGACGGTTATTCTGGCTATAATCAAGTAGCGGTTCATCCTGAGGACCAGGATAAAACAACTTTCACTTGCCCCTTCGGAATCTTTGCTTTCCGAAGAATGCCCTTCGGTCTTTGCAACGCACCTGCGACTTTTCAAAGGTGCATGCTTGCAATTTTTTCAGACCTGGTAGGTGAATGTTTAGAAGTTTTTATGGATGACTTCTCTATTTTTGGAGATTCTTTTGATCATTGCCTCAAAAATCTTGAAAGAACCCTCCAAAAGTGCATAGAAGTTAACCTGGTCCTCAGCTGGGAAAAAAGCCATTTCATGGTCCAAGAAGGTATTGTCTTGGGCCATGTTATTTCTAAACAAGGAATTGCGGTAGATAAAGCAAAAATAGATGCTATATCTAAGCTCCCACCGCCCACTACTGTCAGACAAATCAGATCCTTTTTGGGTCATGTTGGTTTCTATCGTCGATTCATACAAAACTTTTCCCAAATCTCCAAGCCTTTAAGTCAGCTTCTTACTAAAGACCAGCCATTTGATTTTAATAATAAGTGCCTGGAGAGTTTTTTGAGGTTGAAGAAAGAGGTTACTGAGGCACCAATATTGCAGGGACCTGACTGGAATAGTCCCTTTGAATTAATGACAGATGCCTCAGATTTTGCTGTAGGGGCCGTTCTAGGGCAAAGAATTGGCAAGAAACCCGTTGTGATCTATTATGCCAGCAAAACCCTTGATGACGCACAACGGAATTACACGGTTACTGAAAAGGAACTTCTTGCCATTGTATTTGCTTTGGAAAAATTTAGATCTTATCTGTTGGGGTCACGTGTCACTGTTTATATCGACCACTCAGCAATTAAATATTTGCTGACTAAGAAAGATGCGAAACCCCGCCTTATCCGTTGGATTCTGCTGCTCCAGGAATTTGACCTGGAAATCAAGGATAAGGCGGGATTGCACAATGTAGTGGCCGATCATCTCTCTCGTCTTATGACAAATGACATAATGACCCCACCAGATCAGTTCCCTGATGAAAGTATTTTAGCTGCTACAACCCTCCCTTGGTTTGCACCCATTGCAAACTACTTAGCAACAGAACAAATCCCCGCTGATTGGCCAAAAACAAAACGGGATAAGTTCTTTGCTGATATTAAATATTATTTTTGGGAGGAGCCCGACCTTTTCCGCATTTGTGCCGATCAGGTTATTCGACGATGTGTCCCTGATTCTGAAATCCATGATATCTTAACACATTGTCACTCAATGGCCTGTGGTGGACATTTTTCGGGCAAGAAAACTGCAGCTAAAATCCTTAATGCAGGATTTTATTGGCCCAGCTTGCACAAAGATGCTCATGACTTTGTTCGGTCCTGTGTGCGTTGCCAGAGCATCGGCAACATGACTCGAAAGGATATGATGCCCCTTAATCCTATTTTAGAGGTTGAAATTTTCGATGTTTGGGGCATCGACTTCATGGGACCGTTCATCAACTCTGGTGGGTATTTGTATATTTTAGTCGCAGTAGACTATGTTTCTAAATGGATAGAAGCAATACCCACCCGCACTAGTGATCACCGTGTGGTTGTCGAATTTCTTAAGAAAAATATTTTCTCAAGATTCGACATACCAAAAGCCATTATCAGTGATGGAGGCTCACATTTCACCCACTCACACTTCCGTCACCTCCTTTCTAAATACGGGGTTAATCATAAAATTTTCACACCATATCATCCCCAAACTAATGGCCAGGCTGAAGTTTCTAACCGGGAAATTAAAAATATTCTACAAAAAACGGTTAGGTCCGACCGTAAAGACTGGTCCACCAAATTGGACGACGCTTTATGGGCCTACCGTACCGCTTTTAAAACTCCGCTTGGCATGTCTCCCTTCCGTCTAATTTTCGGGAAGGCATGCCATCTCCCGGTAGAATTAGAACATAGGGCTTTTTGGGCAATAAAACAACTTAATATGGATTTATCTGATGCCGGTAACCATAGAAAATTACAATTAACTGAATTGGAAGAATTACGTAATTTTTCCTATGAAAATGCGAGGATTTATAAAGACCGAACAAAGAAATTTCATGATAAATATATTGTTCGGAAACACTTTGACGTTAATCAACGTGTTTGGCTTTTCGATGCGAGATTACGTCTTTTTCCTGGCAAATTAAAATCCAAATGGACCGGCCCCTTTATTGTTCATAAAACATATCCATACGGCGCTGTTGACCTTTTTGATCCACAAACTAATTCGATATTTCAAGTCAATGGCCAGCGTTTAAAGCCCTATTTTGACCATATGCCTAAAATTCCATCTGAATCTTTTAATTTTACTGAGCCAACCACCCTTGATCACTAGTACACATCACGCCCGGCTGAATGGCGTAAAAGATAGCACTGGATGGGAGGTAACCCATCATTTTCTTGCTTTCTTTTTTTTTTCTTCTTTTTCCAGGTTTTGATCATCCTAAACCCGACCGTCATCACTAAGGTGATCCCTTTTCCCTCCTAATGCATGAGGACATGGCATATCTTAAGCATGGGGGGGTGTTTTTAAATTTTTATGATCGATTCAGGATGTTCAAAACCTAAAAACATGCAATTTTCTTTAATTTATTTCCTGCTTGCATACCCAAAAAAAAATAAATAAAAATAAAAATAAAAATGTTGAAAACTTTTTGAGGAAAAATTTTGAAATCAGGACTAAGGTCGTAAAATTCACTTCTGGTACAATGGGATTTAATATTTAACAAACTAAGGATGAGGATAAGGATCTGATCATTAGAATTTCAGGGTCTATTTTAGACTAGATCAGATATCCTTCTCTAAAATTCCACCTGAACTCATGATAGTTCAGGTGACTTGATCCTATTTTGTAATATGGAAAGTATTTGACTTAGTTTCTGATTCAAAAACTTGCGGGTCTCAAGAAACTTCTTGTGTCAATTTTCACACACAAGCCAACACTTAAAAACAACAAAAAAAAAAAAAAAAAAATTGAAAAGCTTCCTTGTTTGGATTTAGTAAAAGTCTGAAGCAGATCATTGGTTTGAGTTCCCACCGCCGAGAGGAAGGAAAATACCTTCTTTGAGGACGCGATGTCAACATGTTACCGCCTCGGCGCTGCTCTATATCTATATTTCATATCTTTAGACGGAGCATTAAAGCGCATTTCAGCAGCTCAAGTGTCTTGGACGGTGCTCTACCTATAGCGTCAGAGCAAGAGCTTGAGTTTGCTTGGAGCGCCCCTTTTCACCGCATCGTGTTTTGGGGTTGTGAGCTCCTGGGTGGTGTCATGGACAGTGCTATCCCGAAGTACTGGCGCCAGAGCCCCCTCGAGGAATGGTAACGGGAATGATGATCCCGACACATCTGTTGAAAGACTAAGCTAAAAATAAGCATGGGGGAGAAAAAAAAAAATATATATATAATAATAACACGTCCTTATAAAGGTTGGCTTTTCACAAGCACAGACACAAGGTTTTAAAGGAATTTGCAAGTTGCGAATCAGATTCACGAGCCAGAAAAATCCTAAAAACAAACATTTCAAGTCATCTGAATTAACAAGGGGTTAATTTGTGAATTTTCTGAGGATATATTGATCCCGTTCTATCTAATGGTTGGATCCAAAAACAAATCCTGATGTTTATCTTCAACAAATCCCGTATCTCCTGTGTTTTAATCTACCAAGGTCCCTTAATCTCTTTTTCTCCTCAAAAGTAAAAAAAAATTAGATTTCCCAAAAATTCCATTTTCCAAAAAAAAAAATTAATGTTTTGCTAAGAGACTAGCAAAAGATAAGCATGGGGGTGTGATAAACGCCAGTTTATCATCATTTTTATGCTTTAAAACTAACCTAGCTCTTAGGATTTTACTCTGCAAACGGGTTTTTGGGCTGCATTTAGGCATAAATTAGGATAGGCATGCATTGCATTTTTTTATTGTCATTTTAATGAGTTTTTGTGAGTGTTAGGGATGTACAGATGCACAAATCCCTAAAACCCTAGCACTCAAGAAGGCAATTGGTGAAGGAGAAGCCCAGACTAGCTGGAACTCAGCCTAATCCAGCTCACCTCAGCTTGATCCAGCTCACCTCAGCTTGATCTAGCTCACCGCAGCTGGAACCTAGCTTACTTGAACTAGGGTTAGCTCATCCCAGCTCCATTCAGTAAATCTCAGCTGGATGGCAGCTCAAGAGAGTTCACCTTAGCTCACCCTAGCTCAAGTCAGCTCAGATCCAGCTCAACTTAGCTGAGTCTAGCTCACCTCAGCTCCCACTAGTTCACAGGGAGCTCTAGCTAGCTCAGCTGAGTTGATAGGAGTTCACCCCAGCTCAGATCCAGCTACATCCAGCTCCACTCAGCTCCAACCAGCTGAAGAATAATTCATCCCAGCTCAGGAAGCTCAAGTCCAGCTCACAGGGACTCAGCTTAGCTCAACTCAGTTGAGCTAAGCTACCTTAGCTGCCTCAACCAGCTTGATTCTCCCCGGGAGCACCAGACCCAGCTCACCTTAGCTCATTTTGGTAGAAGCTAGCTCACTTTAGCTTGGCTTAGCAACTAGCAAAGAACTAGCAAGCTAAGCCAGCTAGAGTAGCCCCATGCCAGCCTCTTCAGCAGCAGCCAGCTCCAGCTCCAGCTCCAGACTTCTTCTCCTCAGCTCCCTCCTCCAAACCCTAGCTCCAACACCTTCTCCTCCACTCCACCTTTAGCTAAGCTAGCTTAGCTTATCTTAGCTTAGCTTAGCATAGCTAACAACCAGCTCCTTGGCCCTTCATTACCTCCAAAATCAACCCTAGCTAGCTCCACCAACTCAAGCCTACCTAAGCTAGCTACTCTACTCAAGTTGGCGCCACCTCCTAGCCATCCCTTCACCCCATTATCTCCACCAAAAGACACTTCAAGTTGGCGCCAAAAACCACCCCTAACCACCTCTATATTGGCGCCACTTTTCCCTCCAAAATCTCCTCTCATCTCCACCACACAATCTCCCTTGAACCCATCTCCACCATCCACCTAACCCCCCTTCTAGAAGACCCCATGTTGGCGCCAACATGGTGGTGTCTCTCCACCACCAAAAGACACCAACACCACCATAACTACCCCCTTTAACACCTCTTGGGTTGGCGCCAACTCTCCTTAGCCATAGGATCACTAACCACCTCCATTCTTCCATCCTAGCCCTCCATTTCAAGGGGCACCTTAACCCCCCATCCTACCCTATAAAAAGACCACTACCCACCACCATTCAAGCCATCCTTGGCTAGCCATTTCACTCTCATATTCCACCAAGAATCCCACGTCCAAGAGAGAAGAAGAAGAAGAAGATTAAGGGGATATTCTGTCCCCTTGGTGCCTTCCCCTCTTCCCTTCTCTCTTGGGTCACGCCAGCCAAAGGAGAAGCCAGGCAAGGAAGATCTTGGAGGAGATCTTGAAGGTGGTCACGCCACCTTGGAGGAGTTTTTAAGGGTGGTGCACGCCCACCCCTTTGGAGAGAGCATTAAAGGTGGTAGCTTCCACCTTGGAGGAGCTCTCAAGGAAGGAGAAGAAGGAGGCCCTCTTTTCAAGCCAAGGAGCAGCTAGGCTTGGAGCAAGAAGACAACCTTCTTCACCATTGTTACAAGAGGATTTGTGTTTCTTTTCTTGCTTTTAAATTGTTCAATTCTAGTAGAAGCTTTCCTCTACTTGTCCTTGAAAAGAACACTCATTCTACTCAATCAAAAATTGCCTTCTTTTAAGCTTTTTATTGCAGTTGTTTGTTTTGGTTCTAGCACTTATTTCACCTCTTCTTCCTAATTACCCTAGGCCTACACTTGCCTAGAGTGAGCTTAGGAAGAAGATATTTCTATCTTTTAGAATTTTAATCATTTGTAGGTGTTAGTTCTTTTCGCTACAATCTGCCGTTTGCCCTCGTCTTTTCAAAATACAAAAAAATTACATATTGAAAAATATTAAAAAGAAAGTTGAGATTGTATTCCAAGCAAGAGAATCATTATTGCAATTTTTGCCTCCTTGGACGACCCTAGATACTCCCCTATCTAGGATATAAATTTTAAAAGCGAAAGCGGATTCGCATGTTACAACGACGTTAAAAAAAACTGCTTTTACAAATCACGCGTATTTCGCTATCAGTGCTGGACCCAATCAAGACACCCAAAAATTGTTGGGTGACTATAGAGGTGCGGGGCAGATGGACCCCTTGATCAGAAAGATCGTCCACCTGAGAATTACCTGGGCAGCCAGAGAGGGAGAGTCCCGCAAAGACCCCTACACGGTAGAGCGTCCCCACGGGTTACAGGGTTTCCCCCACCCGACCTCTCTTGTCACTGCGGTTCCAGGTAGACCAGAATGGGGATCTTGACCTCTTAAGTCTACCAATTTTAAGATCAGGGTGCTTAAGGTTTCACTTGAACTTTAGTCTTTTAAGTGCAAAGAGTGACCTAATTTAAGGTTGGTTGACCCAAGGGGTCACCTTTACCTCTTGTTTTCTTTGAGAGCTTTTAGGTCTTGTCTTTTAGGGTTCAAGTGTTTAGAGAGCCAATTGTTTTAGGTTTTCTTTGAATAGGTATTTTCAATCAATGGTTTAGGCACACTTCTTTTGAATTTTCTCCATTCTTGATTTAAGTAGTGTGTCTCTAAAACCCTAATGTTGAATCTTATGTTGGCTCTACTTGGTCCAGTTAGTTCTTTGTTGGGTAATTAGGGCTCAAGCAAGAATGTGTTAGCCCTTAAATACCCTTAATAGTGTGCAGGACTAATGAGTTGAAAACATGCAACTCTTTATGGTTACTAAGTATGGAAGACAGGCTAGCCCTATATTGCTTGTTCTTTTCTTTTCTTCCTCTTTAGAGTTTAGGGGTTAATAGCGAGAGGAAAAATTTACCTGTCCTCGGAGTGGTTGTCGTGCGGTTGCTTGTCTTCTTGATTTCCTGTAGCTGCACAAAAGAGAGGAGATTATCAGAAATTAAAAAGAAACAGGAATGTTTACCTCTAGAATAGCCGTTGCTCCCCGGCAACGGCGCCAAATTGATTGGCGATGGCGTGAAGAGATAACCGGGTTTTATTGTTATGTCGTTGTAGTATAGCCAGTTATTGCCATCATTTCAAATATATAATTTTTTACTCGGAAAATAAAAGAGTTCCCGAGGTCGAACTCAGGGAGCAAGTTGTATTCTAGGGGTACAAAGTTTCTTTTACAAAAATATAGATAGATAAAGAGAGAGATGAAAATTTGTTGGCTTCTTCTTTCTCGTCTGTCTTCTTCTATCTTTTCTCTTCTCTTTGGCTTTTGGTTCCTTTATCTCCTTGTGGTCTTCTTCTTCTTTCTGTCTTCTTTATCTGCAGCAGTGGGTGATGTTCTTCTTCGTCTTTCAGCTCTTGTTTCTGCTTTGTCTCTTTCTTTTTCTGTAGAGCGGTCCTTGTCCTGTTCTTCTTCCTCTTTTCTGCCTTCAGAGCCGCTGCTACAGTGCCGCTCGGTGCTCCTTCCTTCAGCTTTCGTCGTCCTTCTTCTCTGCCTCGCTCGTCTTCTTCTTCTTCGCCTTTTCCTCTTTGCTTCGAGCAGTCCTGGCTGCTCTTCTTCCGTCAGTCTTCTTCTCCGGTTCTTCTTCTTCACCTGTGCCTGCAAACTTGCACCGCTTGATCAGGGGCAAAACCTATCTCTACCCTCCCCCGCGTCTCTCTCTCACAGAAGCCGCTCTTAGGAAAGCTCTCCCAGAGCTGCCGGGTTGCCGGGTACGGGTCGCGCCCGGGTCCAGGCCCACCGGCGTGAGTGGTGGGCGAGGAGTGCAGGTCAGTCTAAGTCGGGTCGGGCCAGGTCCGCGAGGCGTGAGCGCGGACGAGACTGGGTCGAGCGAGCGAGTGAGTGAGAGGGACCTCACCCCGTGCTCAGGAGGCAACGAGCATAAGGCGCCTTTTGCCTTTATGCGGGCGCTCTCCTCTGAAAGGTTACGAGGTGGGACTAAATGTCCCACCCCAATTTGGGTGCCTGCGCGGAGGAAGCAGCGGCAGTCGAGGTGAAGCGCGGGGGCTTCGCGCGAGAGCTTCGCCTCAACTGCAGCCTAACGCTTTGCCGAAGTGCCCCCGCACAGCCTGGGAGGGTGACCTGGGCGCTTCGCACCTGGGGCAGCAGGTGAAGAAGCTGCTTCGCTTCGACAATGGCGGCGACGAGCGCAGGTACCTGCCCACAGAAAAACGGCCTCTCGGCCAAATAAGAAACGCGGAGGACCTTCGCCGTGGCACGGCGAAGGTGGTCGGGGGGTGTGCAGGCGGCGGGGCGGAGCCCAAGAGCTGCCCTAGGTCGGACTGTGGGTCGGAAGATGGGTTTGTTCGGTGGAGTTGCAGAGGGTGATGTGGGGGAAGTGGAAGGGCGGAGGTTGATCAGGGTGAGGAGGCGGAGGTTCTGCGGTGGTCGGCGAGCCGTGTGGGTTGCTGGAGTGATGGGAGCGGCTCGCCGGAGGATGGCCGGAGGCGGAGAAGGTGAGGGTGATTGGTCGGAATCGAGGTAACAGTAAAGATGTGAAATGAGGAAAAGGAAGAGGGGAGGAAGAGGAGGAGTTCTACCTACTTAGCAGGAGGAGGAGGGGCCAGAGCGGGCGACAGTCGTATCGACTGTCGCCGGAGAAGAAGATGCCCGGGGGAAGGGGCGGCGGCGAGCAGAGGGCCGGAGAGGCGCCAGCTGGGTGCGGCGTGGCGCGGGAAGAGCGAGGGAGAGCAACCCTGCAGCTGGTAGTGCGGCAGAGCGACGAGGAGTAAGAGGGGAGGCCGCTGGAGCTGGAGGGCTTCCTGTCGGAGTGGGAAGAGAGGAAGTGGGGGTCTTTCTCCGTCAGGACCGAGCTGCTCAGAACGGCGGAGCGACGGGGGTATTTATAGAGGCGGAATCAGAGAGGAGGGCGGAGGGAGACGACGTGTCTCCCTCGCCGGAGGATGCCGGAGATGGAAACCCATACCGTCCGTGCGTTCGCACGGCCGGTATGGTGGGTTGCAGCGACCAGGGGGGTGTTCCTGCGACGGCTGACGACGCAGGGCACCCCCGGTTGACTTGCCAGCCCCTCCCCCTCACCCTGCGCGGCGCCATGCTCCGCGCAAGGTCGCCGGAGCATGGTGCTGGTAGGTTTTGGCAGGAGGGACCTGAATGCAAAGAACGAAGGAGAGTTAGGGGTAGAAATGTGAGGGTTCAAAAGTTGAGGGCCAAAAAATAAATATATGAGGACCAAAGTGCAAAGTTGGTCAAGAAGGTTTCTTCTTAGGCTCAAGTTTTTATACATGACTAATTAGGACCTAAGGAATTTGATGGTGAATTTTATTTCTAGATTAAACCTTGTTTGACCGGTCAATTTATGCAAAAACCTAAATTAAGTTATTAATTGGGCATGGTTCTCAATGTAGGTCAAAATGGGATCTGAAGGTCAAATTGAAGGTTCTAAACCCTAGAGATTATTTTTATATGAATTTTAGAGGGTTTATTCTATTTTTACTTTGCCTCGAACCTCGTGAATTGAAGTGGGTTTGTTTTAAGGTTACAGATTATCATTTAGTTCCTTGAAATTGCTGTAGCCCTTGTCAGATCATCCCACTTTCCTTCTTATTCGGTTTGCTTGACCTGTGTTTGGACCATGAATTACCCTATATGTAGATTATACTGGTAAAATTGTATTTTTACCCCTTATGACTTGTTTTCTCCTTAAACTCAAAATTCTCTGAGTTAAGCCTTTCCTTGAGTTATGTAGGAGCTTTTATCCTTTGTATTGGGTCAAAATGAGCTAGTTATGGCTCATGATGAGGTTCTCATCAGTGACTTTTAGGTTCAGGGTCGATCTCAGGGAGGCGGGAATTAAAGGTGAAGGAGTTTCTATGCCTTTCCTAAAACGTAGTTTTTGGTTTTTCTATTTAAGATTTTTTTTTGTTGAAAATATTGTCCTTGAGGTACACCCTCAAAATCAAGTTCTTGGCTTTGAGCCAAATTGTTCTTGGCTTGTAGCCAACTTAGGATTTCCAAAAACTGATTCTGTTATTCGCAAGGCCGAGTACTTGCAAGATAAAAATTATCTTTTCTGTTTTACTTTTTTTTTCTTTTTAATAAGATGAAACAAAAGATGAATAAAAACAAGATAGGTTGCTGGCAAAGAAGGGAATACTTAGCTTAATATATGTATAGGTATATATTAGACACAGTATCTGTATATATATATACGTATATATTATATATAGGGGTGGAGGTGGAGTGTAGTACAGTGTCAAGTTGGTCCACGTCTAGTAAGATGCAACCAACAAGACGGAGTGCAGTGTGGAGTGTGGGGCGAATGTGTGGGAGTGTGTGTGGAGGCGCTTGCTTTGCGCGGATACTAGGGAATATTAGCAACTGGTGCAGATATTCCCGCGATATGATGCGTGGTGGAGTGACTAGTGCACGGGTGTATGGGTGGTGAAGTGTATATATGGATACGGGTTGGTGGATGTGTAGGAATATATATATATATATATATATGTAAATATGTATATGTATATATATATTTGTTATATATATATATAGATATATATGTATATATGTATGTTTGTATGTATATATTTATAAATAAATATATATATATGTGTGTGTGTGTGTGTGTGTGTGTGTGAGAGTACGGGTGTGTGTGTGTGTGTGTATGCTGGAGGAGTATGGGAGAGAGAGAGAGAAGTTAAGCCGTCTGGCGGGTTAGAGCGTCGTCTGGAGAGCAGGACGTGCGCATGCGCACAAGGGCTGCGCGTGGGCGTGCAGGTGCAGACAAGTGTGGGCGAGTGCAGCGCAGCACACAGCGCTACAGGTGGGAGCGGGCGCGGGCGAGTGCGGGAGAGTGCAGCGCAGCGCACAACGCTGCGGGCGGGAGCGGGCGCGGGCGGGCGAGCGCGGGCGAGTGCGGGCGATCGGCTGGCGCGAGTAGCGGGCGAGGAGAGGGAGCGCGCTGCCACCGGCTAAGTGAGAAGCGAGCCGGTGGCTACAGTGTCGCGCAGACCACGCGCTACAGTGCGCTACAATGCGGTCCGCCGTCAGGTAGCGGCCGGTTTTGCGTGCGCGATCACGCTGGGAAGCGCCTGCGCTTGCGGAAAGGAACTGCGGAGGCTTGCTGGCATCCGTGCGGTGGCTGGCAGCTGCTGTAGGCTGACGGACGTGCTGTTGGAGCTTCTGACTTTGAAGCTCTGGCAATGGCGGAAATGGTGATCAGCAGTGAACATGAATGGTGAAACCACCACGCACACCTGGTCACGAAAGAGCTGGGCAGTGGTGGAACTCACAGTGGAGGTTGTGGGGCCACTGTGAGTTTTTTCTTGCCCATAGTGTGTCTCTTCAGTGAGAAGAAATACTACGTGTGGAGAGGGAGAGGGGAGAAGGTTGGCCTGACGATAGAGGAAAGTGCCTGTATGTGTGTGTGTATGAATGGGGGCCTTCTACACGAGGGAGAGGGCCAGGGGTTTTAAAGAGGAAGAGGTATGCCAACACCATGCTGCTGGCAGCACACCTCTTGCCATGCTATTGGCAGGAGGTGTGGCACGAAGAGGCACGCATGTACCCTACCCTGTAGCCGCGAGAAATTCAAAGCAAATAAAGAAATGAAAATGGTGAAATTGCAATGTAGCACTTGTTGAAGATGTTAATTAATAGATGGCCAATTATTCATACTCTCCTCCCCTCTTTAAAAATGCATGCATGTGTCTAGTTACAAATGCAACTATAGCTACATAAGATGTAGTGGCAGCGCTAGGAAATAACACAAGATGGCATAATTACTGGTGTATGATTGCTGTGCAATCACCTACGGCCAAGGAAGAGGAAGAAGAGAAGAAGATCAAGGGAGCAACCTACCTGCCCCTTTAGTGCCTTCTTCCTCTCTCTTCCTCTTCCTTGTTCCACGCGAAGGAGGAGAAGCTTTCATCTAGAGGGGACGGCTAGGCAAGAGGGGTAACAAGGATAGTGGACGTCCACCCTTGGAGGAAAGCTTGGAGTAGTATCAAATTGGAGGCATGGAGGAGTTTTTTTCAAGCATAGGAGCTGCTGTGCTTGGAGCAAGGACCACTCCTTTTTCATCATCTTTGGAGGACTTTTCTTCTTCTCTATTTTCTTTGTATTAGCTAGTGTAGTTTCTTATTTTATTGTAAGAAGCATTCAGCTACCTATTGTTGACTCCATTAGTAATATAAAGCCTTTTGATAGTCTTCCATTTTCGTGTATTTCTAGTTAGTGTGTTTATCTTGTTTCTAGTGATTTTAGTGCACCACACTCTTCTCTTCTAATCACCCTAGGCGCACTTACCTAGGGTGAGCTTAGAAGAGAGGGTTTCATTCTTGTCACTCTAGAATAGTTGATAGGCGTAGTTTTTAGCGTAAACGTTCTGATATTCCGTTGCTCGATTATTTTGAAAACTCTACAAACAACAAAATCAAAATTACAAAAAGATAAGTGTGGATTTAAGAGATGAGAGAGAGAATCATTTCATGTGGCTAATAAATTAGCCTCCTTGAATGACCCTAGATACTCTACTATATAGGTATTATAAATTTTAAAGGCAATTGCAATTTCGTGTGTTGCAATGACCAAAAAATTGCATTTTATAAATCACATGATTTTTGCAATCAAAATCATAAGGAAAATGCAATTCTTTGATGCGTAGAATTGACATTTTAATTCTAGTTGTTATGATCTTCGAAGGGGTATGCGAAGAGTGAGTGAGTTTTGTTTCTTTGCACTCCATTGCAAAGAATATAAGGGCTCTTGGAAAGAACTCAAAGGTCATTTCGTCTTTGTCTTCTTTCGCACTCTCTCGCTTCACTCTATGGAAGCACCATCACCATTGCCTCATGTTGGGGAGGCGATCCCAGTGATTTGGAGGGTTAAAACGTGTAACTCCTTTGGATCTCCCATTGTAATGGATTCAGGTATATTTTCATTGCATCTCTCATTTCCTCTCGTTATGTGTTGATGACTCGATGAAAGGATTGATTCTTGGGATTGAGAAAATCATTTGTTTTCGATTTTATTTGGATTAAATTCCATCATATGTGTCTTATATGGTTTTAGAGTAGTATTTTAGTTGATTAAGAGCAAATGAGAATTTATAGAATTAGGTGGTGTAGTTAGCCATCCTCTTATGTTTAAGCCTCTACCTATTAATCTTAAGTTTAGTTTGTTTCCATATGAGAATACGTAGGTTAATGTATATGGGTCGTTTCACTTAGACCTCAATTTTCTAGGGAAAAGTAGCAATCCAAAAGTCATACCTCTAAGGTAGAATTATCTTATTCCTCCTTTTTATCTCTTATAATTCCATGATGTGTTGTTCTTTTCTCTCAAATATCAAATTTAAATTTAACTTTTTATCCAAAGTAAAAATTGGTGTTTGCCTCTCCAAACATTAAAATTAATTTATCCATACTTATTCTTCAATTTCATCATTTATAAAATTTATCCTTTAAAATTAATCCCATAAAACAAATTAAACAATACCTAAAGGAAGATACATCAAACAAATTTTCGGCATCCAAATGAGCTAAAGGAAAGAGTGTTGTCCCACGCATTTCACGGTGTATATGTGGACCATATACACATAAAATGCGCTAATTAAGCTTTGGAAGTTGGGAACAGTACACGTTGCAAGTGTCTCCTAAAATGCCCGTCGGACATGACTTCTTGTGGTGCACCACAATTGGCCAACATCAAATGAAGGGGATAAGAAAAAAAAAAACAAAGAAAAGTCTTCAACCATATATGTCTGCATGCTTTCAAAGCTCAAGTGGAAGTGGCCATCGTCATCGAACTCACGATGTGTCCACCAAAACCCGTGAGAGATGGGAGAGGAGAACTTCCCAAACATTCGTGAATCTCCCATCAAATCATATCACGGGATCCCCCAACCCCAAATCAAAGGAAAAAGAAGAGAGGACGACGAAAAATACGGAAGAAAAATAATTAAAAAGGTCACCTCGTGAAACAGATTGGACAATTTCCATGGGAACAGTGCCTCTGGTAACCTACATGTACGTACGTAGAGTGGAAACTATGTCCATCTGCGTGGATGAAGAAGCTTCGTTTAAAATGACGCAAAAAAAAGTAAATGCCCTGCCTTGTTTACCAAATCGGATATGGGGAAAATTTTTTATTGTTTTGAGTGACGTTACATTTATTTTCGTTTAATTCAAATGAATTTTTTTACTTTTTTAAGTAATTTTATTTTATCTTACGTTCAATACGTGTCTTTTTTAAATTATTGAAGATGACAATGTTGCTAAGATTGTGTTTGGTACGAAGATATAGTGTATATCGAAATAAAATAAGATAGGGATAAGTTAAGGGGTATTTAGTAGGTGGTATAAGAATAAATAGTATGATAAAATGATTGGAAGTGTAATATGATGTTGGTAGGTATTTATTTAATAATTTTTTAGATTGAATAGATATTTTTTGATAAAATGATAATAATTGGTTGTTAATGTGTGTAAGTTTACGTAGATTGGATGATATAATTTTTAAATAAAAGAAAATAGATGCTTATATTGTTTTATATAATATGTGTGATTTATATGATTTAGTATAATAGATAATAGTAGTTTATATATAAGTTTAGTTTTATTATACTTTTATGAGTATAATTTATTGGATGGGCTAAAGAGGAAAATTTACGAGAGTTGAGTGGATATTATTATCGAGTATTATTATCATTTATTCTTTTATCTTCTATTTAACTAAGGTGAAATATGTGGTGTATATGAAAGTCCCGATGTTCATTTCCTCTGATATTGTAAAAATGTTTGTAAATATTCACTAAACTTTTCGATAATCTATCGATGTCAATATGGATCATTCCATCCTACTTTGTCCATGATGCTGTAAGGATGTGTTTTAACAAATACATGAATGGGTGTTAATATTGTATTCAATTAATAACGTAGCAATTAAACTACCTAAATAAATATATTTGTATTCCTCGATCGTGCTAAATTTTCATTTGTTAGGAAGGCTACAACTCAATCCTTTCTCCCCATGTAACCCGACAAAGTTTTCGTGTAATGAGAAAGCAAAGTAGATGCTACACGAAAGTTTTTACTAAAGTAAAAGTTTCATATCAAGCAAGAGAATATATCAGAATAAGTTAAATTGTTCTACCATCATACCATAACATTTCATAAATTGCACCAAACATAAAGTACTACAGAATCATACACAACTCGAGGGTAATGCCAAAATGGATGAAATCATAGGAACCATATAAACTAGTGGAGAATCAGACCTACCAAAGTATAATGCGAGAATGTTGTCCCTCGAAGCCACCTAAATTTCTCATTAACCTGATGAAAATATAAATGTTTTCAAACTTAAAAGAATACTAAGGATACCAATCATGAATTTGAATTAGAAGATAGCAATCTTACTTGGTGCCACTGATAGTTCCCATTAACTGGCTTAACCATGCAGGCGGCTGGGTCTCATAGCCACTTCCCATCCTCTGTTAGTTTTATGTAGCGATATGTATCACGATAATGTTTTCATCATTTGTATAGGCATGGTTTATATGAGTGGTGGTTTGTTTGGGTGAAAAAGTCAGTAGAAGTTTGCTCTCATGCTACGCGAATGAAATGACCTCCTCAATAATGTTCTTCCAGCTTCCTCCCATATAATGCAAAGAGGACCCACTCCTCCTCATAAGAGTAAGTAAACTCCATGCTGAACATTATAGAATGGAAAGAGAGATTAATCATACTTGCAATGAAAATTGTGACAGTTGCACACTATGAAATTACTATTACGAATGATTTGAAAAGGGATAAGTTTAATTTCGTAAATGTATGCAATATTTTCCAACATATGAGACATTTTTCATGTAATGTGATGTTTACTTAAGAGAAGTAAGTTATTGTAATGCACTATCAACCTTATTCATTATTAATTATTATCTGTCATTGAAGGTTTTAGTAGCACTAACGAACGATAACAATCTATTAAGTTGATGACATATGTCGTTGCGATGTGCATACACGCATAAATTACATTGTTTGGAATAACATAAGAAAATATAAATGAAATGTGTTCCCTCTGAATGGAGTATGTAGTACCTACAACCTTATCGATACCTACTCTTACATATACTAGAAAGCAGACAATAAGAAATCCTATATAGTGTACACAACTTAAACGTTGTTAACGAAGCTCACAAACAAAACCAACTTTGGTTAATTATATGACTTTAACAATATCCTATGAAAATAATTAGGACAGTTGCACTTGTTACATATGTATGTCAAATAGCATTACTAGAAAAATATGATATGCCGTCGGTTCCTTTTCATCAGTTAATAAAATTGATGGCAATATTATTTTTACCGTCTCTTATTATAATAAGCGACGGCGAAGGCCTGTATTCGACCAACCATCAGTTGAAGACAAGCGATTGGGTGCGTGGTTGTCATTAATATTCGCTATCATTGTAGTAAGTGACAACAAATATTTTTTTACCGTTGGTTGGTAGAATACGCGATAGCAAATATATTTTTATCGTCGATTAGAGTAGTAAGCGACAGTAAAGGAGTAGTGCAAAATTACATACCTCTCCCCTCCTCACTAACTCCTCGAAGAGCGACAGAGTTTTAATTGTGTTTTTGTCGTCGTTTGTTTAGAGAAGTGACGACGAATGCATTTTTGTCTTCCCAGACGTCCAGCCTGTCGTTTGGGCAACTTATCCTAGAACCCTGTTTCGATCTTGTGAAAACAGGAAGGAAAGCATCTTAGGATTAGACGTCTAACATTTATCCCAGAGGTCTTATAATTGAAGCTTTGTCATCGTTTAAAGGAAAAAGTGACGGTGAAAGGTTGGTTAAAATTTTCAGCCAAAATTTGGGCGTGAAGGAGGAGGGATTTAATTGATCCTTTGTTGTTGGTTTTTGACATAACCGACGGTAAAGATCTGTTCATCATACATATGTGTAGAGTTCTTTCCTCCCCGCACAACTCACAAAACCCTCGCCGCTCCTCTCCTTATCCTCCTCGGTGACCACCCTCCATCGTCTGCGTGTCGCTCCTCACTCTTTTTCAGTCGCCAGCGCTCGTCCTCCTCGGTAGCTGTTAAGGCTCGAGACATCAAACGCTTTTTAAGACGTCTGGGAGTTGGTTTAGATGTCTGGTTAGACGTCTGGATGCCTTCCCAGACGTCTGGAAATAAATTTTTGCGTGCGTACGATTGCGAGTCTGCACGCGTGCACGTGCAGACTGAAACCTACCGACCTGCAGACGCTTTTTCTCCCCCCACGCCTTCAAATACCCCTTCCCTCTCCCTCACCCACCACCCCACCGTCTCCTCCTTCCAGCATGAGCGTGAGAGAGAGAGAGAGCGAGGGCATTAGCTACTGCCGGGTGCGTGCGGAGAGGAAGAGGTGCAGCGAGAGGGGAGAAGAGGGAGAGCATGCGAGGAAGAGAGAGCGAGCTCACCTGAGCAGCTCGGCGCAGGCCGATGAGCGCGTAGAGGAGCATGGTGCTGGGGAGGTTACCCCAGTGCTGCTGCAGCTCAGGCAGTAGACGGGTGAGCGCGGCGCGGCCGTGTGCAGCAGGAAGAAGGTGAGGAGGTTCTGATTCTGGGAAATTTTCCCAGAATCAGACGTTTGGATCTACGTCCAGACGACGCGGGCGACGTTTGGAGGGAGCTCCAGACGTTTGAGAGGTACGAATTTCTCCTCTACCTCTTTTTTTGCGGATATGGCCATGCAGGCCGTTCCGCCGAAGTGTTGAGATGTGTCGTGATGAGGAGGCTTTCGTCGTGTGTGAAGGTTTCATTTCGGGAAGGAGCGAGGACATGCCCTCCCACGCAGATTAGACGTTTAGGCACAGCATCAGACGGTGGAGAGCGTCTCCAGACGTCCTAAGAGGTGATCGGACATCAGGAACTGGGTCCAGACGATTCAGTAGGATCCCTGGACGTCTGAGGAGCAGCGCAGAGTGAGGTATGACCTGGACCACTTTTTAAGACGGCTGGAAGGTGTTCCAGACGTCTGATTTGAGTCAGAATTATCGTTTTGACCCATTTAGGGTCCGTTCGAGATCCGATTTTTGCGTTTGAGATTCTGTTCTTCTCAGAATTTGTTCCTCTACTTGTTTAAAATACTTGTATCCTGTTCTAAGTGATTTCTTGTGATTGATCCTTGTATTAGGACCTCATTCTGTTGCGGCCTTGGGGGTTGCGGAGGCACGTGGACCTGCCGATCACGCCCTCATTACTCTCGATTTTGTGGGTAGAGTGACTCCCCTTAGTTATTTACAAATATTAATGCATCTCTGAAATTAATGATAGATCCTAGGGTATGGCATGAATCCTAGGACCTGAAAACTAGATTGAATTATAGATCCTAGGGTGTGGCATGAATCCTAGGAACAGAAACACTGAAACGAATGTCTTGAATACCTGAATTGCAGTCTTGGATAAGTAGACAGAATAATGATAATTGCCTGTAATTGGATAACAACGGCCTGTGAAATGTAGAGTACTACTACTAGTAACTGCTACATGTAACTACTGTTGTTTGGAAATTAAATTTGAGCTGCTTGTATATAATTGATATTAAATGTGGGAAACACAAGCTAAATGTGAATGAAACTGAAATGATGAAACCTAGTATGGCTTGGTCTGAGAGATATGAGTATGAACCCTACGGGGAATTATGAGTCGAACTCCTGGAAAATAAATCGAAAGGAAATGGGAAAGTGGATGGGGAAGTGAGCTGGCCCTTGAGTACGGAGTACCAAGGAGAGCGACTGTCCCCCTGTTTAGTGCAGAGCTGAGCTAGCTGCCCCAGGGACCCAGGGTTAGGTCTGGCCACTTTGAACCGACTTTTGGCCCTCACGTACACAGTACCGAGGAGAGCTACTAGTGTAGGGAGAGAGCTAGCCACCCTACGGGCCCCGGGGTTCAGCTAGCCGTCCTACACCAACTTGTTAGGCCCACTGGGCAAACCAGGGTAGTCAAGCGAGGGTGCATGGACTGTGGAGGGGAAAGACCCCTGTTTGGTTACTGTGGAGGGGCTGGACCCCTGTTATTGAAAGGGCTCTGCCCTATACTGGTTCCGTGTTGTGCTTTAGGGCGTACCTGTTAACAGAAAGGACTGACCGCGTGCCAGTGCGAGGTAGCTACCCGTGCGTTTATCGCGCGTGCCGTAGTTACCGTTACGTTTGTCAGTGACCTTGGGGTGGTTGACTGAGGGTAGGACCACCACGGGGAACTCTCCCGGCTAGGAGAGCACCACGTGCTACTTCTACTTTTCGAAAAAGACTGCAATCAAGATCATTCCCACGAGGAACATTCGAGATCAAGAGAAAGATCTGAGAAATAATTTAAGAAAGAGTAAATAGAGAAATAAAGAATGAAATTAAAAATAACAGCTACTTGTCCACCTTTACTGTTTTCTTAGCTAGCTGGTTGCCACTCTACCTAGCGTTTCGCTGACGTGTTACTTTTGTCACCTTTTCAGGACCAGGTGTTGAGCAGCCAGAGCCTGTGGCTGCAGAGGGTGCTGGGCCTAGTAGAGCCCAGTAGTTGTACCTTGTTGTACCGTTTTTCTGTAGTAGTGAGTATTTCTGTTTCACCTTGTACTCTTTTATTGTAAACTCCATATTTCTGTACCTATTTTTAATTCTCTACTGTTGTGGTGGTATGTACTGTAGTAGTTCTTTTCTTTATTGCTGTACTTTTGTTACTGTTAGTTACTTGCATGGTGAATGTGGTTTACTTACTGTTTTTTGGTTACTTTCTCGTTGGACGACTGGGTCTTGGGATCAGTCGAGTCGGTCCAATTCTCGTGTCTGGTAGGGATTCGGGAATCGGGTCGTAACAGTAGCTCCTCGCCGCCCCGCCCTCCTCCTCCTCTTCCTGCTCCTCCTACCGACATCGTCCTCTCCACCCCGACCTCTCCTGCCGCCCCTCCTCCTCCTCCCTGACCCACTCCTCCTCCCTGACCCCCTCCTCCTCTTCCTCCCTGACCCCTCCTGCCGGCCTCCTCCTCCACCCCGACTCCCTCCTACCGGTCGCCTCCTCCACCCTGGCCCCTCCTGCCACCCCTCCTCCTCCTCCTTGACCCCTCCTATCGCCCTCCTCCTCCTTCCTGACCTCCTCCTGCCGCCCTCCTCCTCCTCCCCAACTCCCCCTCCCTGACCCCCTCCTCCTCCTCCTCCTCCCCCTCCTGCCATCCTTCTTCTCCTCCTTACCACCCTACTCATCTTGCAGGGAATGCCCCTGCCCTCCCTCATCTTGCACCTACCATCCCCCTCCTCCTACTACTGCAACTTCCACCATCCTCCTCTCCTTCTTACTGCCACCGTCCTCTTCATCCCCTTCTCATCTTACTTTCCTTATATCAAATTAATATGTTAAGTTATTAATAACATAATGATTTATTATTTAATTTATGTTGTGTTATTGAATTTACAGATTGTTGGTGACAGTCACGCTCGGTCACACTCAGAGACTGTAGTACATCGGAGGTATAATTTCATTTCTTTAAATTTATTTTTATGATATTTTAGGACTATATTTGATGTGGGGTGTTCCCACATAATGTCATTTGTGTGAATGTATGGTGGAGTGTGCCCACATAATGTCGTTTGTTTGAATGTATGGTGGTGTGTACCCACTTTTATCCACTTTATGCTTTTATGTGATGCACTGTTATCGTAGGGTGTGCTCACTTTATTATGTCTGTTATTTTGATGTGTAGGTTTATGAACAAACTTAAAATTTAAGGGGAAACTCTGTCAAAATTTTAAAAATTCTTTAATGTTAAATGTATTGGTTGGTTGGGGATTTAGGGTTAGGTTGGGCTTTGGTTAGGTTATGTTAGGATTTGGTTAGGTTATGTGCACAGCCTCCGATTTCCACTATGCTGTGCACCCCTCGCACCACCGTCCTTGTTGTCGCGAAAGGGATCTCTTCCGCCATTGCCATCTCACGAGTTGTTGAGGTGGACGGTGGGGTGGAAGGCATTGAGGCGAATGTCGTAGTCGTGTGGGGAGGGGAAGGGAAGAGGGGAAACAGAGGGAGAGGAATTGGAGCTCGGTGGAGATGTCGAAGGAGAAGGAGGGTGAGTTAGAGAGGGAGAGATGTCAATGAGGGAGTGAATGACAATGAGGAAGAGACGTGAACATGTTAGCGCTATGATGTCTAGGATCTTATGTCGAGGAGAGATGCCCATGAGAGCCTCCTCTCCAGTAGCTTCCCTACTCAGCTGCAAGTCGTTATACTTTATCAACTACCTTCTCAAATGCCGCAATCTACCAGCCAAAGCCCTCTTGGCAGGGGTGGTGGAGTGGTTGCCCTCAAGCTTGTAGAGGAGAGTGGTAGAGTCGATGGTGGAGAAAGGATGCGCTCTAAGAGGGAGACGACGACGGTGATGTGGATGGCGAGGAGGCAGTCGGGTCGGAGGAGGGGTGGTGGTGGGAGGAGTTGCTGCTGCTGGGGGCGTGGGGGAGGGGTCGGAGGGTAGAGGTGTCCTTGTTAGGGCTCTGGTAAGGGGGTGGGTGGGGCTGGAGGTGTCCCTGTTAAGGCTCTGTTGAGGGGGTGGGTGGGAGGGGTGGAGGAGGGAGGTCTGAGGGGGGATAGGGGTGAAGGGGCGGTGATGGAAGTTGCCCTCATAGTTGTCAATCCAGGTGGTGCTTTCTTCCATTTTTCTTCGACTAGGTCCTTAAAGCTCGATTCTGTAAGCCATGAATTTTCAAATTTGAAGTAAATGGACACCTACAAGCATTTGAGATGTTAATCTACAAAATACTAAGCCCAGAAAATCCATTTCATGTGTATAATTAATCAAAACCAGTTGCAATCTCCAATCAAATTAAATCAAAGTCCATTTAGAAACTCCATCTGAGCTTTTGAACCATTTTTGAACCTTAGTCAACACCTTAACCCTTTAAACAAATGCTTGAAATCCATAAATCACCTCAGTCCTGAGTGATGAAAGTGTTCATCCTAGATCTGATTCAAAGTAGTAAATCTTCATTCTAACTTATCATAAATAATATGTGATATATCTAGAATTCAATCCAACTTATATTAGGAATCTTTAGATCCTAGAAACCCTAATTGATCCCTCTCTTTACGCTACAGACAACGTAAAGGAGGAAAATCACATTAGGTATTAAAATCAACTCAAAACCAATCATAGACCTTCATTCAAATCTCTAAAGCATTGTTCAAACTCTAATAGACAAATTAAAACAACTTTCAATTGCTCAACCTATCGCCCAGGAAGGCATTTGATTTTATGTCCATATAATTTATTGTTCTAAAGCTAAGTCATCCACTTTGTAGTTCTATTTGATTTATTGTACATTTGTTTTTAGCATTTAATAAAAATAATTTTATTTATTATCATATGATTACTTATGTTTATGTCAATTTCTTTGCAATTATGAGTATTATTTTAGATGCACACACTTTCTAAAGAAGATATATGCACACGAGGCCAAACATTAGGTATTCTAATTCCTAGGGTAAAAGTCCTCTGAGTCAAATTGCGTCTAAATTACTCACCTGTCGAGACTTATGATCATGTTATACGGACAATGCAGGAAGTGTATGTATACCTCACTTACATGCATGATGTGTTGTCTTTGTAGCATGCTATAAGACACGATCGACTTTAGTTCAGTGAAGTACCGAACTAAAGAAGGTCCTTAAAGATTTGATCACAACTTAGTTTTGCTCGTTACATGTAACCTTGTGCAGTGAAATTTCAGTTGCTTCTTCTTGCTCTTCTCTCGTATATCAACTAATCTTATCTAGTTTCCTGCGATGCCCTTAATTGGGTGTTAAAGGAAATCTAGCTAAGGTTAGTATTGGGGGGTATACTGAAGAAGTGTGGGGAGATGCTGCCAAAAATTTCATCGTACTAAGGTTACATGTAATGAGCAAACCTAAGTTGTGATTAAATATTTGAGGATGTGCTATAAAGTGAAAATCCTAATCAACATACACATCATTCAGTCCTTTCCCTTCCTAATAAGTGATTTGTTTACATTAACTTTTAGGTTACAATCTGATGTAAACATGTTTACACTATACAAGATATCTATTTATGCATGTTCTTAAGCATAGAATTGCATTGCATACTATAAATATTGCATAGCATGCATTATTTTGCATTTAGATTAGTTTGAATAAAATGGAGGTTAATTGTCTTCTTTTACGTTCAGGGATAGGGCAAAATTTTTATTGGGGTCTCGAATTGAAGATCCAACAATACAGATGTGATCAGGGTGACGATTGGAGTTCAACGACTCCAAGATCGCCCTAATCAGACACCTGTAGCATCAGATAGAGACTGAGGAACCCTAGAAGATCAAGGGCCAAGATGGTGTGAATCTACACTTCAGACAATAAATCTGACCGCACGGATGGATTCGGATCGATGATCGCAGCTTAACGACGCGAAAATCGACTCAATCCGACAACCGTGGCACCATCTACATCATCCAGAAGATGGACGGCCAAGATGGTGCCACATGGTGCCATCTTGGTCGCCCAACCGACCGTCCTCAACTTCTGAAGCTGCTAGCACCCACGAATCTTCGCCGTTGGATCAAGATCCAACGGTTGAGATTGCATCCCAACCGGTACGCCCATCCTCTGAAGCCGCACCTGAAGAGTCGTCTTGACCGTTGGATCTCAATCCAACGATCCTGATCGCGCGTGCACGAAACCATCTTCGTGACACAAACGTCACCGTAGCGCAGCTGGTGAACGCGCTTACGCGATGCAGCGGCGCGCATTCGATTCCTCGCGAGCGGCTGCTGGGGCGCGGGCCAGTGGGCTTTGTGACCGCTCGATCGCGATCGAGCGGCTGCTGGTGCTCAATAGCGCCCACACGCTATTGCACGCTCGCGCATAACGCGAGATCGCACACAGCGAGCATGCGATGAGGAGACGGGCGAGGATACATCTCAGCTGTTTGATCTCACGATCGAACGGCTGAGAATCGAAGGATGTGGGCGCGTATTGCATGCGCGGGAGGCGAGCGGGCAGCGCGCGTCACCCACGATGGGGCTTTAGCGACGATTTTATCCATCACTAAAGACCCCTGATTTAATGTTTTAAGATTAAAAAGACCAAATTTCCGTCATTCCTTGCAACTATAAAAGAGACCTCCTCCATACAAAATATTCATCCCTTCTTTCTCTTCTCTCCCTCTCCAAAGTTTAAGAGAAGCTTATCCCACACCCAGGATGCTTCTCAAGAGATAAAGTCCAATTTTCATCCTCCTTTCGAAAATGGAATTCGTGATGACGATGACGTGCTGCTCCATTCCCGTTCTTCTCGCTTCGTCCTCCTTCGTCCTGCTCCGTTCTGAAATTCCCTACCAGGAGGGGGTGACGTAATAATTGCGGAAATAAATATAAACAATCTCACAAAATAGACAATCACACAAGTACACAAGAATTTTTAGGTGGAAACCCAAACCGGTTGAAAACAACCACCTAACCCTCTCGAGTTAGGATTTTTCGATCAACCAAATTGATCAAAATCCACTAAACGAATCACTTTAAACAAGGGTGATTCAACCTCAAATACAACCACGCTACAAGTGCAAGGGTAGCGTTCCTCAATCCCTTCTCTTCACGAGAAGGATTTTGTCTCGCGAAGGAGACTGGAATTCGCAAAGCGAATACCTAATCAAATAACAAAGATAAAACAAAAATCCTATAGATCCAACAAAGTAGTTTTGAACCTAAGCTTCTATAGGAATTAGGATGCTTCCCTTTGAAAGGAGTGCATCGACGACGCGGATGCGTGAGCCATGCGATGGCGCAACGTCACTCTCGTGAACTACGGCGGGAGAGCGGGTGCATGAAGCTTGATGCTCTCAAGATGAAGAATTAGAGCTTGGAGAGCAAGAGAGTCTTTTTGGACACAAAAGAGTGTGAAAGTGTGTAGCTAGGTGTCTCTTGGTGTTTCTTGGTGTGTCTTGGTGTGTAAAGGCTCCCATCTATTTATAGAGGCCTTAGGAAGGCTTTGGAAGGCTTAGAAAAGCTTCCATAGCCGTTGGGTACAAAGCCCAAGTGAATCAACCCGAAATCAGGAACAATCATTGCACTGACAGGGTTATCAGACATCTAATTTTGGCATCAGACGTCTGGAAGATCACTTTAAGACGTCTGAAATCAAGGTCAGACGTCTGATTTTGGGTGGGTCTCTTCCTGACTTGGATCAGATCTAAACAGGGTTCTAGCGCAAGTCCATCAGACGACAGACAGGACGTCTGGTACAATGTCTGGACGTCTGGAAACCTACCTTTTCCTGGGAATGGATTTGCAACGGCTAGAAAAACTCTGAGAAGAGATTTTCGGGTCAGTCGAGGCAAAACGGTCAATTATCAGACGTCTGGAAGGGCTTAAGGACATCTAATAAGGCTCTAACGGTCATATCCTCGAGTGTTTGCTAAGAGAGCCAACGGTCCACTAATTGGACGTCTGGCAAAGTCATCAGACGTCTCCTGAGATGTCTGGTCTAAGGTCTGGACGTCTGATTTCATCAGACAGAACTAACTTGTCCAGCCTAAATGTTATCAGATGTCTGAATCAACAGTCAGACGTCTTAAAACACTTTATCAGATGTCTGATTTGGGAATTAGACGTCTGGAAACTCTGTTTGAACCCTACATTGGTTTTCTAAGTTCTCTATAGAAAACCTAAGTATCCTAGGGTTGTGCCGGTGTTCCTAGGACTACTGTTAGGGTACTTTGAGGCTCTTTAACATGAATTTTCTAAGGAAATAAAGAGCAAGAAAATAAAGACAAAAGTACATGAAAGGAATAAATAGAATTCTATCATATTCTTCTTGTCCTTCCATCTTCAATCTATCTCTCCTCGCGAATCAAGCTCCTCCAATCCGTCCTGGATGTGAGCTCGAATTCCGTCTAATTACGTCTACATTTGCAATTGACCTGAAATCTAAGACTCCAAGTGCAAATGTTAAATAACACGTGTTTTGTTATCATCAAAACAAATGATCGTGGTGCTCTAGCACCAACACGTTCCCCATCTTCCAGGCATCGTCCCGTCCGGCTCGTCCTCCAAGCGACCGTCGAGGAGGATAATTCTCTCTCCATTCTTTTTAATGCTTTCTAGAGTAGATTTACTACTTTCTAGTGTAGATTTACTGCTTTCTAGTGTAATCATTTTTTGCTTTCTAGTCGTAATGTTTAGTGTAACAAACAATCTCTTTGATAATGAATTTCATGTTCATTCTACATCTCTTTTTGGTTTTTGTTTGTAATATTCTCTCTCTTTTCTATTTAGTGTAAATAGATAGATAGTTTCTAATCAATTAAACTACTTCGTGACAAATAAAACAAATGTGTTTTTTTAAATCAAACGTCTGCCTCCCTGATTTCGACCCGGGATTTCTATTCCGGTATAAATTTTATTTGTTGAACACGAGTTCTTCGCTTTCAAACTACAATGACAGGTTTTCAAAACCAAATACGTTGGCGTAGCAACTCGCAGCTTGATGAGAGCCTTATCATGAGCCATAACTAGCTCATTTTGACCCAATAAAGAAGATAAAAGCTCCTACATAACCTAGAAAAAGGCCTAAATGAAGGAATAAGTGCTCTGAGAAGAAAACATGATTAAATGTTAAAACTGTAATTTTACCATTGCAGTGCATAAATAGGATTTCTGAGGCAAAATATAGGTCAAATGGTCTAAATGAGATAAAAAGTGGGTTGAGTCAATCAGAAATGGGTTTATGTGCAATCTAGGAATTAAATGACATTTGGTAACCCTAAAACAGACCTGCTTAAATTAACAAGGTTGAGGTCAGGATAAAAATCAAGTAAACCCTCTAAAAATCATGGAAAAATACTCCTTAGGGTTTAGAACACTTAATGTGGCCTTTGGAACCTAGTTTGACCTAGATTAGGGTCCTAGCTCTTCAATTAACCTAATTTGGGTTTTAATGCAAAATATCTAGTCAAACGAGGTCAAACATAAAATCCAACTTCACCATTGGATTCCCTAGGTCCAAATTAGGTTCATACCAAAATTTGGACCTAAGGGGAGGTCATCTTGACCTACTTTGCAATTTAGTACACCCAAATCACAATTGGTCCCTATCTTTTGAATATCTTTGCAGAGAGCCCCCTAAGTTCCTTGCCACCTTTGCAATCAGGTCTTGCCGCCATTGTTAGGGCAGAACCAATCTCCGGCGAGGTTTAGAGAGGGATTACTCTCTGATTCCTCAGAAATTCCCTCCAGAAATGGAAGGGAGATTCTCTGTGGAATTCCCTTCCTTCTAAAGCCAATCACAATCTCTGGTGTGAACCCAATCTCTCGTGCGAACGCACGAGAGATTTGGGTATCCACCCTCTTTCCATCTTCGGCGAGCCGGCGGAGGTGATTGCGCGATCTCCACGCGCTAGAAGGTTCGGCCAACACCTATAAAAGGATCCCCAGACCCGGTCGCAGATCCTCAGACTTGAATTGGCGGAGATTCCCCCAAACTTTCCTCTCTTCCATCTCCGGCCAAGAGACCCGCAAGCTCCGGTGACCTCCTCCCCTCCTCGTCGCTTTGCTGCCATACCAGCAGCAGAGTCAACTTCGCCTCTTCCTCCTGCGTCGCGCCATACCAAGCGCGCGTGCCCCTGACCTCGTCCTCGTCGCCGCTCCCTCCCTCAGGGTTCTTCCCTGACGACGGCAGTTACGCACCATCCACTCCGCTGCCTCCCTTCCTTCCAGATCACTCTAGATACCCTCTCCATCCTCTCCTCTCTCTTTTCCCCCTGTTATTTTATTTAATTGCCCCCCGACAGTGCCTCACCACCTCCATCTTCCTCGCCTCCGACGAACCTCCGGCGAGCTACCCCCACCATTCCGCCCCTCCACATGGCTCGCCAACCATCTCATAAGTTCCGCCTCACCACCAGGAACAACTTCCGCCCATCCATCATCCTTCTACACCTCCACCACAGTCCTCCGAACAACCCCACACTTCCGACCACAGGTTGACCTAGGCCCGCACGCCTAGGCCATTCCACGGCCTGCAGCACCGTGCACCATCTTCACCGTGCCACGGCGAAGGTGCTCAGCTGGTCTGATTAGGCCAATAGGCCGTATTGGTGTTTGACAGTATCGACGCTCCTGCCGTCATTAATGATAGTTGAAGAAGCTCCAAAGCAGCTCCAGGCATTAGGTCTCCTAGGCTCCAGGCGCAGCAGATTCGCGAGAGCGTGGCGAAGCCCTCGGGTCCAGCAAGCAGCACTGCGAAGCTCCCAGTTGTGGCGATTGCACGAAGGTCTGCGGGCGTGCGCGAGAGCTGGGCAGAGGCTTGATAGTCCCACATCGTGGAAACGCAAAACACAGGTGCGCCATAAATTATTTTTGTGATATTGTCTTACCGCCTCCGAAAACACAGGGGTGAGGTCCCTCACCTGACCCACTCGCCTCGTCCACGGTTTCACCTTGCGGATCTGGCGGGATCCGACCCGACCCTAACCTGAGCACTCCTCGTGCATCACTCACCTGCCGGTGCGCCTGGTCCCGGGTGTGAAATCCGACCCGATTACCCGTGTGGCTCTGGGAGAGCGTCCTTGAGCGAATTGCAGAGAGAGAGAGACGTTTGGGTAGAGGGAAGGGGTAGGTTTTGCATTGGCTGTGGTATGCGCAAGGAAGAAGGAAGAGAGGAAGAAGCAAACACTTAGCCACTACAGCAAGGGAAAAGAAGAGAAGGAAGAGGCGAAGGAAAGCAAAAAGAAGAACTGAAGAAATAGAAGAGCAGGAGCAGAAGAAGAAGGAACTTTGAAGAAAGGAAGCTGAGCAAGGCAGAGATCTGAGAGAAGGAAGGACTGTAGAAAAGACAAAAAGAAAGAAGAAGACAGAAGGGAAACAAAGGCAGGAAGAAGAAGTCTTTGCAGGAAAGGAAAGAGAAGAGAAAGAAGTTCAAGGAAGAAAAATGACCTGTGGATCAGAAGAAAAGAAGAAGAGCCAACGAAGAAAAGGAAGGCAGAAGAGAGAAAGAAGACTACTTTTAAGACGTTTGATAAAGAAATCAGACGTCCAATTCTATTTTCTTTTAGAAATTCTTTTTATAACTTTCTCTTTGAATCAATTATTTTCATTTAAAAGTTGTATTCTTTGGTTTTAAAAGTACTGAGATTGCTCCCTATGTTCGACCTCGGATACTCTAGTTTTCGAGTAATAAAATTCTCTATATTTGTTTGAACGTTTTATCAGCTATATTACAACGTGTTATCTTTTAAAACCCGAACAAAAGCGTACGAACACAGCTTCAACATTTTGGCGCCGTTGCTGGGGAGCCGACGCTCTTTGATTTTTTTTTCTTTTTCACGTTTTCCAACTTACGAATCATTTACCTCATTTCTCTCCTTTCTTATTGTGATTGCAGGTACTCTTTTGAGATGAGCAAAAGCAGTAGATTGGAGCAAAGTGCCGTTAAAGGTTCTGTAAGTTTTCCCCCACCTCCCACCCATTAGTTTTCATTCCATCACGTAATAACACAAATATCAATCAACCTAGGTGTTCTTATAAACTCTAAGGTTAGTTTTATTTGTTTGTTTAACACCTACACCTGCCTCAGCCTTCACATTTAAAAAGAAAAATAAAAAAATCTCACAGAGGTACACAACCTCATCTAATTTTCAAACTCAACTGGTCAATCGATCTTTGGAGCCGGTACACACATCCAAACACATAATTGAGTAGAAATTAGATTAGATAATCACTTGTGTGCCTAATTAAGTGGTGCAACAGGCCAATTGTTTGAGTTGATTGGGCCGCACCACTTCAATTAAAATCAACTTATCAAGTAGCTACCGCATAGGTTCAACTCTTAGGGATTTACCAGGTACTCCACATTCTTTTAATTTTCAAAGGAAAACATCTTCACCTGTGCTTTGAAAACCTGGTGTGCCAACAAAACTTGTTTGAAAATACCTAAAGTTGAATCTTAAAAGCTACTAAGCAAGATTTGAACCCTAAAATTCACCGCATCAAAAATAATCCTGCTAGAAAACCACTGGTTGTCCACGCACACACACATCAATCAATCATTAAGGGCACAACCCAGATAAAAGGCCCATCACATTCCAAAACACATTCAAACCTAGCCCTAAATAAAACAGAGTAGACGTTGGCCTTAAGGATTCGACTCACTCTTCAGAGCCTAGAACGAGATTATTTTTGATTAGCCTATTTCTACTGTTCAATCTGATGTCTAGCTAGGGGAGTACAATCAAACGATCGTGGCTGGGGGGTACACTAGGAACCGAAGGCGCTAGCTGAAGGAAGAACCTTCTCCCCAGTCCCTCCTTCTAACTGGTTAGATTGAACAGATAGAAGTAGATCAAATCGTTTCTCTATCTCAAGATGGGTTTTGGGAGTCTGTGGGTCTTTAGGCTAGCCCACTTAAGGACATGTTTGATTGCTTGTATTGCAGGATGACTTTCTTCCTCCCGTCTATCATGAATCCTTCTACATTTTATACGCATTCCTGCTCTTTCCCTCCTGTTATGAGTTATCCTCAACATGATGATTATCCCGACTTGTACTGTAATCAACCATTAGTTAGTTGGGATAACTCGGATTAGGGATATAGTTCTGGACCTCCGTGTTTAGGGTCTAACCCTGAACACTATGATTGTGATTTCTATCCTTCTCAGAGCCACATCGATTATAGATCGTCACCCTTTCATGGACAACCTAATACGATCTACAATCAAGAAGGATACACTGATGCTTACCCATCCTCTGATTACATTGCCTTTAGGTCATCACCACCTTTTGAACAATCTGAAATGACCTATTATCAGGAAGGGTATAATGAATCTCAATTCGTTAACTCCTCTTCACTGATCCCAAACCCGCCCAACCATGAATCAAGTCATTTGGTTCAGGGTAACCAGGTTCAAGATAAGGTTTTGGCTAACTTGAGGAATACCATTCAATCTTTAGAAGTTCAGCCAATACCTTCCATTGAAAGACTGGTGCCCCTGATTGAAATGATTGATGATTTGAACAAGTATTTGTTGGATTGGCTCCAGGATGTTAGGGATAAGAACCCGGGTGAGTTTCTACTTGGGAAGTTAGCGAAGTTGAGGATAAGATTTGTGGTTTCTTTGGTTCAATCTTGGGATGATTCCTAGGATGAACTTCCTTTAGGAAAGCTAATGTCAGAACCTGCTCAGGCACCTGTTGGGGGGACACGTATTACGAGGCTGACTAGATTGAATTAGAGCAACCAATTAAGGATGATCTGATTTCTTCACCTGAGATCAATGAGCCAGGGTACAAAGAAACGTATGTCTCCATGGATCAGAAAGTGATAGATGATTTTGGGACATACATTAATACGGATCTTGATTTCTTTTTTTTTGATGGTGAAGATTCAATTTGCGAAGTCTCACGCAAGTTTACAGAATACGATTTCTGTGAGACGATTGGGCCTGAGGAATCTAATAGATCATTTGATAGCCCAATAACTGAGGAAACTAATCTCATTGGGGCTCACATTACGGATCCAGAATCATATTTTCTGGAGGATTCAATCCAATGTCCTAATTTTCAGTTACACCCCATTGAGCTTATCGATGATTTTATTTTTGAGATAACTAGACCCAAGTCAATTCTAATTCAGCCACATCTTTTATACTTGGAAATTTCAGACGGGGTGATTAATGTGCAAGAGGTCCTGAAACTTGACATTTTGAATGAGGAGGATAGGAGCTGGGAAATTTTGATTTGGGAAGCAAATTCCGGAGGAAATAGAAGACTGGGTCTGAGGGTTCCATTTCATCTGAAACCATCAAATCAAAACCCTTATGACATTTGTTCTGAGGATGTTTAACCTAAGCATACATTCATTGATTATCCTTTCGATATCGAATTCTCTGTAACCCGACTTTTTGGTCTTGGGTTGCATCCTCATAAATCGTAGGCCAGACCCCGCTTGCATACTGATTTTAGGTTTTGGGTAATTTTTATCCAGAACCTTAGATATTCTCAATTATGGTGTGTGGGTTTGCACCACAATTTGGTCCACATCTGTGGACATCTGCTGCTAGGTCAAAGGTTTCTTCTCTTTATCCTGATTCTGATTTGCATCTGTGAATTCTTTATTTCTCTTCTTTGTATAGTGTGCCTAGATGAAGGCACTAAATTCAGCACGTATACAGTTTTTGTTTATCTCGGAGTAGACCCGACATTCATGCAATTCAGGTGCTTTCTACTCTATTCCACTTTGTTTTAGGTCTTTTTAATACAATGAGGATATTGCATTAGATAGGCATGGGGGGGTGGATATTCATCTCTGAATTTATTCGTCAACTTCGTAATTTGTTTTATTTTCTTTTATTTATATTTAAAAAAAAGTGGAATTAAGAAAGAGAACTTGGGTTTAAGAAAAATTTCAATCTTAGGAAATACTACATTACGATATGAACACAAAGACCCTTCAGGTCCTCAGACTTAATCAGCCTGTGTATCCACTAAAATGTGGATTTATTTTTTGAGTCCCCGCCATCTTAATTCTATCGTAATTGGAGTAAATAAGTTGGGTGATAAGTATATGACTTATCAATCCACCCTCTGATTTGAGGGAACCTTAAGTCTAAAGCATCTATACACTATCTTGTCACTAACTCGTTAATCGGCGGTTCTAATGGAAATTGGGTAGCTAATGAACCTTCTAGGGTGATATGGATGGCAAGTTATCGTGGGTAACAACCCATAGGTAGGTTGTCCAGAGCCCAGTCACTAGACCATTCTTTTCTTGTTGCCATTTGGTAAATCTTAGACCAGGGAAGCCACTTACTTAAAAAAAAAAAAAGAGAAAAAGAAAGTAAAAAAGAAAAAGGAAATGAGAAAAGAAAAAAAGAAGAAATAAGCCACACTCGCCGCACAAGTATGGCTGGCAAGTTATCGGTGGTAACAGCTCATCGATCAGTTGTCCAGAACGCAGCTCAATAAATGCACTGAAAATTCCCAAAACACTTAGGAAGAAGCGGAGAAGTAGAATAAACCGAGGAGATATACACTGGATTCACCCTTGTATTGACCTCATAAAAATAAAAGTAGGGAGAAAGCTACCGGTTGTAAAGATACACCTTTAGGCAGAATTATCTTTTTAAGGCCACCTAGAGGCGTAGAATTCCGAAGTCCGTTTTAATTGCCAATCAACGAGTTTATCACATTCACAATAAAGATGGTTAGAACTTAGGATTCTCATAAAATCCTGGGTGAGTTGAATGGCTGTAGAAAGACACTCTTAAATCCTAAAACTCAAAAATCCAAAAAAAATTAGAAAAGAAGTAAAAGAGAAAAAGAAAATTTTCTTTGACAAAGGCGAGGGCTTGAGGCGGTCTGCATTTTGACAGATACCCAGGCACTATTGTGTCTTTGAAAGTTCAGATCCTAAGTAGACTTTTTCTTAATGATTGAAAATAACTCATGCCCAAATAATCCAACCTAATTCTTTTATAAATAGCATATAGTTTTTGCTAGGGACTAGTAAAAGATAGGCATGGGGGTGTGATGTAAACATGTTTACACTACATAAGATGTCTATTTATGCATGTTCTTAAGCATAGAATTGCATTGCATACTATAAATATTGTATAACATGCATTATCTTGCATTTAGATTAGTTTGAATAAACTGGAGGTTAATTGCCTTCTTTTACGTTTAGGGACAGGGCCAAATTTTTATTAGGGCCTCGAATCAAAGATCCAACTATACAGATGTGATCAGGGCGACGATTGGAGTTCAACGACTCCAAGATCACCCTAATCAGACACTTGTAGCATCAGATAGAGACCGAGGAACCCTAGAAGATCAAGGGCCAAGATGGTGTGAATCTACACTTCAGACGACAAATCCGATCGCACGGATGGATTTGGATTGATGATCGTAGCTTAACGGCATGAAAATCGACTTAATCCGACAACCGTGGCACCATCTACATCATCCAAAAGATGGACGGCCAAGATGATGCCACGTGACGCCATCTCGGCTGCCCAACCGACCGCCCTCAACTTCTAAAGCCGCTAGCACCCATGAATCTCTGCCGTTGGATCAAGATCCAACGACTGAGATTACATCCCAACCAGCGCACCCATCCTCTGAAGTCGCACCTGAAGAGCTGGCTTGACCGTTGGATCTCAATCCAATAGTCCTGATCGTGCGCGCACGAAAGCATCTTCGTGACGTAAACGCCGCTGTAGCGCAGCGGGTGAACGTGCTTATGAGACGCAGTGGTGCACGTTCGATTCCTCGTGAGCAACTGTTGGGGCGCAGGCGAGCGGCCTTCGCGACGATCGAGCGGCTGCAGGCGCTCAATAGCGCCCACACGCTATTGTAAGCTTACACGTAACTCGAGATCGCACGCGGTGAGCACGTGATGAGGAGGCGGGCGAGGGCGCATCTTAGCCGTTCGATCTCGCGATCAAAAGACTGAGAGTTGAAGGACGTGAGCGTGCGTTTCATGCGAGGGAGGCGAGCAGGTGGCGCACGTCGCCCACGATGGGGCTTTAGCAACGGTTTTTTTGTCACTAAAGACCCCTGATTTAATATTTTGAGATTAAAAAGACCAAATTTCCCTCATTCCTTGCAACTATAAAAGAGACCTCCTCCATACAAAATCTTCATCCCTTCTTTCTCTTCTCTCCCTCTCCAAAGCTCAAGAGAAGCTTGTCCTACACTCGGGATGCTTCTCAAGAGATAAAGGCCAATTTTCGTCCTCCTTTCGGAAGTGGATCCTGCAACGACAACGATGTGCTGCTTCGTTCTCGTTCTTCCCGCTTCGTCCTCCTTCGTCCTACTTCGTTACTCGTGTTCCAGGCATCGTCCCCTCCGGCTCGTCCTCCAAGCGACCGTCGAGGAGGATAATTCTCTCTCCATTCTTTTTAATGCTTTCTAGAGTAGATTTACTGCTTTCTAGTGTAATCGTTTTCTACTTTCTAGTCGTAATGTTTAGTGTAACGAACAATCTCTTTGATGATGAATTCCATATTCATTCTACATCTCTTTTTGATTTTTGTTTGTAATATTCTCTCTCTCTCATTCTCTTTCTCTCTTCTATTTAGTGTAAATAGATAGATAGTTTCTAATCAATTAATTTACTTCGTGATAAATAAAACAAACACGTATTTTTAAATCAAACGTCTGCCACCCTGAGTTCGACCTGGGATTTCTGTTCCAGTATAAATTTTATTTGTTGAACACGAGTTCTTTGCTTTCAAACTACAACGACAAGTTTTCAAAACCAAATACGTTAGCATAGCAACTCGCAGCTTCAACACAATCTATAAATCTTGGATTGGATTGCGGGTTTTAGATTACACCAGATATAAGGATATAGTAATTTCATTCCTGGTTGGGCCTTTGATGACGATAGGAAGATATTTAGGCAAGGAGGTCAATTCGAGAATATCTTCTACTCATGCAGAAGATGTTTGAATGGGTTCCTTGCATGATCATAATACTGTGCTCGTGAACTTGTTTTGTAATGGGTGGTGACAGCATTACACTACTTGGGTAGTTCATGGAGAGGAGTTGACTGAGAAAGTCACAAACAATGAGAACACTGTTGACGAAGAGATCGACGAGGAAATTGGTGATAGCAGAGGTGAAGAAATACAAGACATGTTGAACGAGATGAGAACAGGAGAGGATATAAATACAGATGAGGAAGATCAGTTTAGTTGTGATCTGTTCTATGAAGCTGTTAAGGTGGCTGAGGATCCTATTGCTCCCGATGTTACGAAAATATCAAAGTTGCATTGTTGTTGAAGATGTTTCAACTGAAGGTTATGAATGGAGCTAGTGCTAAATTCCTGTTAGAAATACTTCAGTTTAATGTTGAGCTGTTGAATAATCCTAATGGTTTTCCGGCTTCATGGTATGAGGCAAGGAAACAGATTCATAAGCTTGGTTTGGACTATCAGAAGAACAATGCATGCCCAAATGACTGCATTCCTTTCGTAAATGAATTCGCAAACTTGAGTAACTGTCCCGAATGTGGACTTGAGAGATATAAGGAAGGTCAAAATGAAAGTAAGAGGAAACAACTTCAGAAGGTTCTTCATTACTTCCCACTGACACCTAGGCTTCAACGCCTTCTTATATCAAGTAAAAATGCACGGTTGATGACATGACACCAGGATTGTAAATCTCAAGATGGAAGATTATGTCATCCTACCAATTTAGAGGAGTGGAAGAGATTTGACGAAAGAAACAATTCATTCGCTTTAGAAGCAAGGAACGTGCGGTTGGGTCTTGCAAGTAATGGATTCAATTCATTTAAGAGTATGTACCTGTCGTACTTTATATGGCCAGTGGTAATGGTCACTTATAACTTACCTCCCTGGTTGTGTATGAGATTGTCATTCATGATGCCGACCCTATTAATCCAAGGTCCAAAACAACTAGAAAATGCAATAGATGTTTATCTCCAGCTATTAATTGATGAACTAAAATAGTTGTGGTTCACCGATGTAAAGATGCATGATGCAGAAAAGAAAGAATTTTACAATATGCATGTAGCATTATTGTGGACCATAAATGACTTCCTGACGTACGCAAATTTGTCAGGTTGGAGCATTAAAGGAAAGCTTGCTTGCCCAGTCTGTATGGAAGACACTCATCACCTACGACTGCCAAAAAGTAAGAAATTCTATTACTTAGGACATCGCAGATTTCTATCTATTGAACATAGATGGCGAACGTCACAGTTCAGGAGTAAATTTGATGGTAGGACGTGTCTGTATTCAAAGAAAAATCTAACAAATAAACTTAGTACATATTCTATCAGGTTGCCGGGTTAGGTTATGATGGAGAGATTATAAGAAATGGGTGAGATATGGTTGGGTCGACCATTCAAACAAGATTAGACGACCTCGAGGAATTCTGGATTTCGAAAGAAAAGCATTTTCTTTATGGAGTTGCCATACTGGAAAGATCTTACAATATATCATAATTTAGATAGTATGCACATCGAAAAGAATGTGATGGATAACATCTTAGACGTATTAAATCTGACCGATGATTCAAAGGATACGGTGAAAACAAGAAAAGACATGAAGAGTTTGGGGATATGTCCAGAGTTACATATTCATAAGGATGATGTCTACTTTCCACCAGCTATTTACAGCTTGAATTAGAACCAGAAGAGTAGACTGCTCTCCTTCTTAAAGGAAATTTGGGTGCCAGATGGATTTTCCTCGCAGCTTTCCTGTTGTGTGAATGAAGCACAGAAAAAGATATACGGCTTGAAAAGTCATGACTCATATGTTTATATGCAAGTATTGTTTCCGATAGCGATACAGGGGATACCTGCTAGAGTCAATTGTTGATTTAATCACAGAGATGAGCAAGCTTCTCAAAGCTGTTTGTTCGAAGATGTTATAAAATGATACGTTGGATTACTAGCATAAATAAATAGTCATTGCTCTCTGTAAGATGGAAAATATTCCTCCCCCAGCCTTTTTTGATGTAATGGTTCATCTCACGCTGCATCTTGCAAATGAAGCGAGAATTGGTGGACCTATACAATTCAGATGGATGTATCTTGTAGAGCGATTTTTGAAAAAGCTTAAAGATTATGTTTAGAACAAGGCAAAGCCAGAAGGATCAATTGTAGAAGGCTATCACGTGGAGGAGTGTATTAATTTTACGTCAATGTTCATGAATGAAACATACAACAGCTTTAATAAACTTCAAGGAATTATGAGAGGGAATACAATGATAATGATGAAGAATGTTTGTGAATTTTTTATATCAGAGGAAGGTCGATCTTTCATACAAAGTACACCGCTATTTCAGAAAATGACGGATGTTGCATGCATCTATATATTTTAAAACAAACTCCTAAAATTGATTTATTTTACGAGGAATTCAAACGATTACCTCTTTCTACGACAAATGAATTTAGCTTCTTAGATTGGTTTAAAGACTGACTTCATCAATTGAAAGAGGATAAGGATTGATATATACACATCTATCTAGGTTAAAATGCCTATTCATGCATGTTCCTAGGCTTAGATTTGCATTTCATGTTATAAATATTGCATAACATGCATCATTGTGTATTTAGAGTAGTTGTATATATTTTGGGTTAATTAGGTTCTTTTTATGGTTAGGAGAGGAGAGGATTTATTTCAGGGCCTCAGATGGACAATCAGACCATACGGATCTGATTAATACGACGATTGGAGTTTAACGCCTCTGAAATCATCCAGATCGGAGTCCCGTAGCATCACATGAAGCCCGAGGAAGATCAATGCCAGGAGGGCAATGCAACATCCATACGGGTTTCAGATGGAAAATCCAACCGTACGAATGGATCCGGAGCGACGATTGCAGTCCGACAACTCGGGAATCATCCCGATAGGAGCACCATGGCACCCTCTACAAAAGTAAGAAGAATGGGCGGCCCAGGTGGCGCCACGTGGCGCCATCCAGGTTGCCCAACGTCGGCCAGCAGCAGCAGCGCACGCACACAGCCACAGCCACGCGCAGCGCATGTGCATAGCCACAGCCACGCGCAGCAGTAGCACAGCATATCCCACGCACGCGCGCACAAGGCGCGTGATGTGCGCAAGCGAAGCGTGCCAGTGGGGCGGGCATGGATCTTCAGCAACGCACCTTTTGTGACGCTTGCAGCTGTCACTAATGGTCAGCGCACGCCAGCAAGTGGATTTGAAGGGCAGATCTTCAGCGACATTTATGGACGTCACTAATGACCCAGAAGCGAATTTGTTCTTCCGCCTCCACTATAAAAGGACCTACCCACCACCATTCCAAACCATCTCTTCCTTTCTTCCTCTAACCACCTCCACGGCTCTAGAGAGAGCTTGTCCCAAGCCTGGGATGCTCCTCTAGAGTAAAACCAAATAGTTTTCTGTCTTCTCACCCCCCTTCGTGGAGCATCCCGTGGTCGTCCTCTCACCGCCCTTTGGGAAGAAGATCCTCGCCGCGATGTTGTCCTGCCCCATCCTCTGTTCTCCAGCTCCGTCCTCCTTCGTCTCGCTCCTCACCACCTTCCTCCAGGCGACGTCAGAGCGAGTCGTCCTTTGAGCAATTGTCGAGGGGGATTTCTCTCACCTAATTCTATCTTTTTATGCTTTTATAGTATAGATTTTTCCTGCTTTCGTAGTGTAACAAACAATTCTTGATGAATAGATGATTGTTTCTCTCTCTTTCTCTCTCTCTCTCTCTTTTATATTTGCAAGTAGATTAGCTAGATAAGCATTTGTCGATCTAATCTCTTGCTTCCTAAAAATACCAAAAAAATTAGAAAAGATAAAAATGACCAAGAACAAATAAAAACGAAGCGCAGTTTTCAATAAAGTAAACGTCGCCTCCCTGTGTTCGACCCGGGACTCCCTTAGAGTTTCAGTATAAATTTTATCTGATCGACGTGTTTTGCAACTACGACGATGGGTTACTTGTAACCCCGATTTCTAATACGCGAAGCATGGCCCGACCATTTTGGCGCCGTTGCTGGGGAGGCAACGGAATTTACTTTATTGTTATTGCGTTTCTTTGCATTTACATAGCACTAACCCTACTTGTCTTTGATCTACTGTCTTGCAGGTACCCTAGCATGGAGATCCAAGTGCGGTAGATCGGAGTAAAATTGCAGGTAGAGTGTTTTGTAAGTGTCCCCCACACCACCCCCACCTTAGTTTTCATTCCATAACTGAATAACTCAAACTCAAATCAACTTAGGTGCATTTTATGAACCCTAGGATAGATTTGGTTGTTTGTTTGCCACTTCCACTCACCTCGCCATCCATATAAATAAAAAAATAAAAATAAAAAAAAGTGTTATCTGATTGTGGGATTTTTTTGAAAGCTACACACTTAACACCTACAACTTCTTATCCTAAGGTGCACAATCACTTTGATTCTACCGCTTAACCGGGATCTAACCTGTGGACCCGGTACACTTCAACTAAATACGCATAAGTGAGTAGAAATCTGAATCGGTTAAAAATTCTTGTGTGCCTAAACTAAGTGGTGCAATAGGCCAATTGATTGAGCTGTTTAGGCTGCACCACTCAATCTAAAACTAATCCATCAAGTAGCTTGCCACTTAGGGTTGATTCTTAGGGATGAACCAGGCACTCCACATTATTTTTGATTTCTAAAGGAACATATCATCACCCGTGCTTTCAAAACTTGGAGTGTTCTACTAAATCTTGATTGAACCAACCTAAGAATTAAACCATAAAAGCTACTAAACAAGGTTGAACCCTAAAAGACACATCATCAAATAACCTTGTTTGAGAACCCTGGTTGTGCACGCACACACATTTTAACTGATCGTTAAGGGCACAATCCATCTAAAGGGCCCAACACATTCCTGAAGCACCATTGCCCCAAGCCTAACTAAAATTGATTAGACGTTGGCCCTAAGGACTGGTTCGCTCGTCGGGATCCAGATTGAGATGGTTCATGATTAACCTGCTTATACTAGTCAATCTGATGTCTAGCTAGGGGAGTAGCATCAAACGACCGCGGTTGGGGGGTATACTAGGAACCGGAGGTGCAAGCCAAAGGAAGAACTTTCTCCCCAGTCTCTCCTTCTAACTGGTTGGATTGCCTGGACATAAGTAGAGTAAATCGTTCATAATCTTAGGATGGATTCTGAGAGTCTGTAGACCTTTAGGCTACCCAACCTAAGGACAGGCTTGTATTTTTGTATTGCAGGGCTCCTTTCTCTTCTGATTTCCCTCCTTACTTCACCATGTACCCTTCCACATCCTACACACATTTCACATCCTATCCTCCTACCACCACTTATCCCCAATATGATTACTATCCCGACTTGACTTGTAATTACCCATCCACTAGCCGGGATGACTTTGATTGGGGATATGAATCCGGACCTCAGTGTCCAGGGCCTAACCCTGGATAATAAGACTATGATTATTATCCTTCCTAGAGCAATAATGATTATGGATCTCCATCCTTTGATGACCAAACCAACCCGATCTATAATCAGGAAGGATATCATGATTATAATACCTACCCTCCCCAGTATTCCACTGAATATAGGTCGCCACCATCCTTTGAACAACCTAGAATGACCTACTTTTAGGGAGGGACCCAAGAACCTCAACATCTTGACTCCCCTAGATTTAACCTAAACCCACCCAAACCTGAACTGAACCAGTTGGTTCAGGTGTACCAGATCCAGGATAGGGTGTTGGCTAATTTGAGGAACGCTATACAATCTTTAGAAGTTCAGCCAACACCATGCACTGAAGCACTAGAGCCTATGATCAAAATGATTGATGAACTTAATAGTTCTCTATTGGATTTGCTCCAAAGTGTTAGGGATAGGGACTTGGGTGAGTTCCTTCTTGGGAAATTGTCGAGGTTGAGGATGAAATTTGTGGTTGCACTAGCCAAATCTTGGGATGATTCTCAAGATGAACCCCCTTTAGGAGAGCTAATGTCTGAACCCGCTCAGGCGCCTGTCGGGGGGGATACATTTTCTGAGACCGGGGATGACCAGGTTGGGCTCGAGCAACCATTTAAGGATGAACCGATTGATTCACCTGAGATCTCCAAGTCAGGAAACGAAGAAAATTATGTCTCCTTGGATCAAGAAATGATTTATGATTTTGAGACATATATAAATGAGGATCATCAATTCTTTGACTCTAAGGGTGAAGAATCTTTAGGTGAAGTCTCACTTGAACATAAGGAAAATGATTTTAGTGAGACAAATGAGCATGAGGAATCTGATGAACCATTTGATAGCCCGTTCATTGAAGATTTAGATTCGGTTGGGGTTAACTTGGAGGATCCGAATCTTGATGATTCAATCAGTGACCCCAGTCCTCATCTGCACCCCGAAGAGCTGACTTCTGAGATCTTTGTGCCCAAGTCAATCTTGATTCAGCCACGATTTCTGGACTTGGGAGAATCATATGGGTTGAATAATATGCTAGTGGTCCCGAAGCCTAAGCCCTTGATGTTGGAGGATAGAATTGTTGAAATAAAGATTTGGGAGGCTAATTCTTAGGGAAGTTTGATTTTGGATCTAAGGGTACCTATTGACTTAAAACCACCTACTTTCTGCAAGGACACTTACGATATCATTCATGTGAAACCCAAGCTCGAAATAACTGATTATTTTTCTGAGCTAGATGTTAAGTGGACAACCGCACCTATTGAACCATCTTTACCTGCTGTCCGACACTTTGGTCTTGGGTTGCACACCACTAAACTGCAGGCCCAGCCCCACAAACACAACAACCTTCAGTTCTGGGTGATTTTCATCTAGAGCTTGAGAACCACTCGACCCTGGGGCATGGATCTGCACCATAATCTTGTCCACGTCTGTGGACATCTTCTACTGGCGGGTTTCAGGATCAATATTTTGATTTTGATTCTGAACCACACTTGTGAATTCTCAATCTCTTCTTTGTATGTATGTTATGCCTAGCTGAAGGCATTAAACTTAGCACATGTGTATACACCCTTCTCTCTGCGGAGCTGACCAAATTTTCACGACACTCAGGTGATGTTCTGTTTACTCTGCCCTTTTCATGTCTTTATTTTTACAATGAGGACATTGCATCATTTAGGCATGGGGGGTGGATAATCAATTCCTAAAATCATTATGTTAACTCCGTAGAATTTCTTTTAGTTTTTTATAAGATTAAAAAAAAATTTTGAAAACAAAAAAGAAAGAAATTGAGAAAAGAGAACTTAGGCATTTGGAAGTTATTAACTTTAGGAAATGATACGAGAGGACCTAAATACTTAGACTCTTCAGGTCTTCGGGCTTAATTATCCCAAGTGTCCACTCGAATGTGGACTTAGTCTCGAGTCCTCACCAATTAAAATTCATTTTAAGTTTGTAAATAAATTGGGATGATAAGTATACGACTTATCAACCCGCCCTATGATTTGGGGGGATTTTAAAGCTAAGCATCTACACACTATTCACATTTACTCACTTTCCAGCAATTTTTACGGAAATTGGGTAGCTAATGGACCGACTTGAGTGGTATGGCTGGCAAGTTGTCAGTGGTGACAGCTCATCAGCCGGTTGTCCAGAGCCTAGCCACAAGACCATTTTTGTTGTACTGCCTTTAGGTAAATCTTAGATCAGGGAAGCCACCTACTTAAAAAAAAAAGAAAAAAAGAAAAAAAAGAAACACCCAAAAAGAAAAAAATAGAAAAAGGAGAAAATAAAAAAAGAAAATAATAAAGACACACTTCACCGCACGAGTATGGCTGGCAAGTGGTCGTGGGTAACAGCCCATTGGCCGGTTGTCCAGAGCCCAGCTTGTAAAAATGCACAATAATTCCCAAAACACGTAGGAGAGAAGTGGGGAAGTAGAATAAACTGGGAAGATATACATTGGGTTCGCCCTTGTGTTGACCCTATAAATAAAAGAAGTAGGGAGAAAGCTACTGATCGTAAAGATAAACCTTTAGGCAAGGTCACTGTTGAACGCGTACGAACCTACGCTAACGTGTTCGGTTTTGGAAAACCTGTCGTTGTAGTTCGAAAGCGAAGAATTCTTGTTCAACAAATAAAATTTATACCGAAATTAAAATTCCGGGTCGAACACAGGGAGGCGGATGTTTGATTTAAAAACTACGCGTTTCTTTTTATTTGTTACAGAATAATTTAATTTAAAACCATTTAATTATTTACAATAAATAGAAGAGAGAGAGAGAGTAAGAGAGAAAGAGAATATTACACAGAGAAATCAAAATGAGATGTAGAATAAACAAGGAATTTTTGTATTGAAGAGATTGTTCATTACAACTAGAAAGCATAAAACAATTACTCTAGAAAGCGATAAATTTACTCTAGAAAGCATTAAAAGAATGGAGAGAGAAATGTCCTCCTCGATGATTGCTTGGAGGACGAGTAGATTAATCTAGAAAGTAGTAAATCTATATTAGAAAGCGGTAAAAGGAATAGGGAGAGAGAAATCCTCCTCGACGGTTGCTTGGAGGACGAGCCGGACGGGACGATGCCTGGACGAAGGAGAACGAAGCGGGATGAAGGAGGACGAAGCAGAAGAACGGGAACGAAGCAGCACGCCGTCATCGTCGCGGGATCCACTTCCGAAGGGGAACGAAAATTGGACTTTATCTCGTGAGAAGCATCCCGGGTGTGGGACAAGCTTCTCTTGAGCTTTGGAGGGGTAGAGAGGAGAAAGAAGGGATGAGAATTTCGTATGGAGGGGGTCTCCTTTTATAGTTGCAAGGAGTGGGGGCAAAATGGACATTACATCTTCAAAATAATAAATAAGGGGTCTTTAGTGACGGATAAATCCGTCACTAAAGCCCCGACGTGGCCGTCGCCGCCGCGCCCACGCGCACCTCCTCGGCTGCCCGCTCCTCAACGCTCGCGCACGTCCAGCGCTTTTCAGCTGTCCGATCGCGAGATCGGACGGCTTAAAACGCGTCCGTGCCCGCTGTAACCCGCCCGCCAACGCGTGCGATCGCGCGTTACGCGGGGCGTCCAATCGCGCGTCGGCGCTATCGGGCGCCCGCGACCGCACGATCTCCATCCGACGCTTCACGCGCCTAAATTACCCGCGCCTCCAATCCCCTCGCCGCGGCTCGAACTGTCGCCTCGCGCTCGAGTAAGCGCGCTCGACCGCTGCGCTGCGGGGCGCGGATGGTCGAGCGCATGTTTTAAGCGTCGGGCGGCCACAGCCGTTGGATCTCCATCTGACGGCGGAGGGCGATCGGGTGGGGGCCTTCACAAAATGCCAGCGGTCGTTTGGGCGGCTGAGATGGCACCACGTGGCGCCATCTTGGCCATCCATCTTCTGGAAGTTGTAGATGGTGCCACGGATGTCGGATTGACTCGATTTTTGTGTCGTTGGGCTGCGATCGTCGATCCAAATTCATCCGTGCGGTCGGATTTGTCATCTGAAGTGCGGATTTACACCATCTTGGCCCTTGATCTTCTAGGATTCCCTGGTCTCTATCTGATGCTACGAATGCCTGATTAGGGCGATCTTGGAGTCGTTGAACTCCAATCGTCGCCCTGATCATATCCATACGGTTGGATCTTTGATCCGAGGCCCCGATAAAATGTTTGCCCTGTCCAAACACATAAAATGAGACAATTAACCTCCATTTTATTCAAACTACTCTAAATGCGAGATGATGCATGTTATGCAATATTTATATCATGAAATGCAATCTATGCTTAAGAACATGCATAAATAGACATTTTAAGTAGTGTAAATGTGTTTACATCATACCCCCATGCCTATCTTTTGCTAGTCCCTAGCAAAAACTATATGCTATTTATAAAAGAATTAGGTTAGATTATTTGGACCTGAGTTATTTTCAATCATTAAGAAATTGTCTACTTAGGAACTGAACTTTCAAAGACACAACAGTACCCGGGTATTAGCCAAAATGCAGACCGCCTCAAGCCCTCGCCTTATTCAAAGAAAAATTTCTTTTTCTCTTTTTACTCTTTTCTAATTTTTTTGGATTTTCAGATTTTAGGGTTTAAGAGTGGCTTTCTACGGCCATTCAACTCACCCAAGCTTTGATGAGAACCCTAAGTTTTAAGCATCTTATTGTGATTGTGATAGACTCGTTGACCGGCAATTAGAACGGACTTCGGATTTCTACGCCTCTAGGTGACCTCAAAAAGAATTCTGCCTAAGGGTGTATCTTTACAACCGGTAGCTTTCTCCCTACTTTTATTTTTTTTAACGGGGTCAACACAAGGGTGAATCCAGTGTATATCTCCCCGATTTATTCTACTTCTCCGCTTCTTCCTAGGTGTTTTGGGAATTTTTAGTGCATTTTCTGAGCTGGGTTCTGGACAACCGGTCGATGAGCTGTTACCACCGACAACTTGCCAGCCATACTCGTGCAGCAAAGTGTGGCTTATTTCTTCTTGTTCTTTTCTCCTTTTTCTTTTTTGATTTTTTTTTTTTTAAATAGGTGGCTTCCCTGATCTAAGATTTACCTAAAGGCAGCAAAAAGAGAAAGGTCCAGTGACTGGGCTCTGGAAAACCTACCTATGGGCTGTTACCCACGATAACTTGCCAGCCATATCACCCTAGAAGGTTCATTAGCTATCCAATTTTCGTAAAAATCACCGAACAACGAGTCAGTGCAACGAAAGTGTGTAGATGCTTAAGACTCGAAATTCCCTCAAATCAGAGAGCGGGTTGATAAGTCGTGTACTTATCACCCAAACTTATTTACTCCAATTAAAATAAAATTCAAGTTGGCGAGAACTCGAAAAACAAATCCACATTTTAGTGGATACACGGGCTGATTAAGTTCAACGACCTGAAGGGTCTTTGTGTTCAGATCTTAATATAGTTTTTCCTAAGATTGAAAATTTTCTTAAACCCAAATTCTCTTTCCTAATTTCGATTTTTTTTTAATCAAAATAAAACAAATCTACGGAGCTGACGAATGAATTCAGAGATAAATATCCACCCCCCCATGCCTATCTAATGCAATATCCTCATTGTATTAAAAAGACATAAAACAGAGTGTAAAAGCGAAGAAAGCACCTGAATTGCGTGAATATCAGGTCTGCTCCAAGATGAAAATGAAAATGAATTGTATAAGTGCTGAGTTTAGTGCCTTCAGCTAGGCACACTATACAAAGAAAAGAAATGAAGAATTCACAAGTGCAGGTCAGAATTAATATAAACAGAAGAATCCTTCGACCTATCAACAGCGGTCCACAGATGTGGACCAGATTGTGGTGCAGACCCATCCCCCATAATCGAGAATATCTTAGGTTCTGGATAAAAATTTCCCAAAACCTAAAATCAGAATGCAAGCGGGGTCGGGCCTGCGATTTATGAGGATGCAACCCAAGACCAAAAAGTCGGGTTACAGAGAATTGAAGCTCAAAAGGATAACCGTTGAATGTGTGCTTGGGTTTGACATCCTCGAAATAAATGTCGTAAGGGTTCTGATTTAATAGTTTCAGCTTAAAAGGAACCCTTCGACTCAATCTTCCATTTCCTCCAAAATTAACTTCCCAAATCAGAACTTCCCCCCTCCTATCCTCCTCATTCAGCACATCAAATTCCAGGACCTCTTGTATATTCATTACCCCGTCTGAAATCTCCAAGTCTAAATGATGTGGCAGAATAAAAATTGACTTGGGTCTAATTATCTTAGAATTAGAATCATCAATAAGCTCAACAGGGTGTAACTGATAATCAGGGCATTGAATTGATTCTTCCAGAAAATGCGATTCTGGATCCGTAATGTGTGCCCTAATAAGATCAGTGTTCTCAGTTATTGGGCTATCAATTGATCTATCAGATTCCTCAGGCCCAATCGTCTCACAGAAATCGTGTTCAGAAAACTCGCGTGAGACTTCGCAATTTGAATCTTCACCATCAGGATCCGTATCAATGTATGTCCCAAAATCATTTGTCACTTTGTGTTCCAAGGAGACATACGTTTCCTCGTAACCTGGCTCAGGGATCTCAGGTGAAGAAATCAGATCATCCTTAATTGGTTGTTTTAATTCAATCTGGTCAGCCTCGTAACACGTGTCCCCCCAACAGGTGCCTGAGCGGGTTCTGTCATTGGCTTTCCTGAAGAGAGTTCATCCTAGGAATTATTCCAAGATTGAATCAAAGCAACCACGAATCTCATCCTCAATTTCGCTAATTTCCCAAGTAGAAACTCACCCGGGTTCTTATCCTTAACATCCTGGAGCCAATCCAACAAAGACTTGTTTAAATCATCAATCATTTCAATCAGGGGCTCCAATCTCTCAATGCAAGGTATTGGCTGAACTTCTAAAGATTGAATGATATTCCTCAAGTTAGCCAGAACCTTATCTTGAACCTGATTAACCTGAACCAAATGAGTTGGTTCAAGGTTGGGCGGGTTTGACATCAATGTAGAGGAATTAACGAATTGAGAATCTCTATACCCTTCCTGATGATAGGTCAGTTCAGATTGTTGAAAAGATGGTGATGACCTAAAGGCAGTGAAATCAGAGGATGGGTAAGGATCGGTGTATCCTTCTTGATTGTAGATCGTATTATGCTGTTCATGAAAGGAAGACGATCTATAATCGATGTAGCTCTGAGAAGGATAAAAATCAGAATCAAAGTATTCAGAGTTAGACCCTAAACATGGGGGTCCGGAATTGTATCCCCAATCCGAATTATCCCAACTAACTGATGGTCGATTACAATACGAGTTGGGATAATCGTCATGTTGAGGATAATTTACAACAGGAGGGAAAGAGCGGGAATGCGTGAAATATGTGGAAGGATTCATGATACACGAGAGGAAGAAAGGTGCCCTGTAATACAAATAATTAAACCTGTCCTTAAATAGGTTAGCCTAAAGACCTACAGACTCTCAAAACCCATCTTGAGATAAAGGAACGATTTGATCTACTTCCGTCTGTTCAATCCAACCAGTTAGAAGGAGGGACTGGGGAGAAGGTTCTTCCTTCGGCTTGCGCCTCCGGTTCCTAGTGTACCCCCCAGCCGCGATCGTTTGACTCTACTCCCCTAGCTAGACATCAGATTGAATAGTAGAAACAGACTAATCGAAAATAATCTCGTTCTGGGTTCTGAAGAGCGAGTCCAATCCTTAAGGCCAACGTCTACTTTGTTTTATTTAGGGCTAGGTTTGAATGTGCTTTGGAATGTGATGGGCCCTTTAAATGGGTTGTGCCCTTAATGATTGATTGATTTGTGTGTGAGTGCACAACCAGTGGTTTTCAAGCAAGATTGTTTTTGATGTGGTGAATTTTAAGATTCAAATCTTGCTTAGTAGCTTTTAGGATTCAACTTTAGGTGTTTTCAATCAAGTTTCATTAGCACACCAGGTTTTGCAAGCATAGGTGAAGATGTTTTCCTTTAAAGTTTAAAAAGAATGTGGAGTGCCTGGTAAATCCCTAAGAGTTGAACCTAATTGGCAGCTACTTAATGAGTTTATTTTATTTGAAGTGGTGAGGCCCAATCAACTCAAACAATTGGCCACAAATGCACCACTTAATTAGGCACACAAATGATTACCTAATCTGATTTCTACTCGATTATGTGTTTGGATGTGTGTACCGGCTCCTAAGATCGGTTTACCGGTTGAGTTAGAAAATCAGATGAGGTTGTGTACCTCTGTGAGATTTTTTTTTTTTTTATTTTTTTTTAATGTGGGGGTTGGAGTGAGTATGGATGTCAAACAACAAACAATCTGACCTTAGAGTTTATAAGAACACCTTGGTTGATTGATGTTTGAATTATTATGTTATGAATGAAATCTAATGGGTGGGAGGTGGGGGATAACTTACAAAACCTTCCACAGCACTTTACTCCGATCTACCGCTTTTAGCTGTCTCGAAAGAGTACCTGCAATTACAATAAGAAAGGAGAAAAGTGAGGTAAATGATTTATAAGTTACAAAATACGAAGAGAAATCAAAGAGCGTTGCCTCCCCGGCAACGGCGCTAAAATGTTGAACGCGTACGAACCTACGCTAACGTGTTCGATTTTGGAAAACCTGTTGTTGTAGTTCGAAAGCGAAGAATTCGTGTTCAACAAATAAAATTTATACCGAAATTAAAATTCCGGGTCGAACACAGGGAGGCGGACGTTTGATTTAAAAACTACGCGTTTCTTTTTATTTGTTACAGAATAATTCAATTTAGAACCATCTAATTATTTACAATAAATAGAAGAGAGAGAGAGAGTAAGAGAGAAAGAGAATATTACACAGAGAAATCAAAATGAGATGTAGAATAAACAAGGAATTTTTGTATTGAAGAGATTGTTCATTACAACTAGAAAGCATAAAACAATTACTCTAGAAAGTGATAAATTTACTCTAGAAAGCATTAAAAGAATGGAGAGAGAAATGTCCTCCTCGACGATTGCTTGGAGGACGAGTAGATTAATCTAGAAAGCAGTAAATCTATACTAGAAAGCGGTAAAAAGAATAGGGAGAGAGAAATCCTCCTCGACAGTTGCTTGGAGGACGAGCCGGACGGGACGATGCCTGGACGAAGGAGAACGAAGCGGGATGAAGGAGGACGAAGCAGAAGAACGGGAACGAAGCAGCACGCCGTCATCGTCACGGGATCCACTTCCGAAGGGGAACGAAAATTGGACTTTATCTCGTGAGAAGCATCCCGGGTGTGGGACAAGCTTCTCTTGGGCTTTGGAGGGGTAGAGAGGAGAAAGAAGGGATGAGAATTTCGTATGGAGGGGGTCTCCTTTTATAGTTGCAAGGAGTGGGGGCAAAATTGACATTACATCTTCAAAATAATAAATAAGGGGTCTTTAGTGACGGATAAATCTGTCACTAAAGCCCCGACGTGGCCGTCGCCGCCGCGCCCACGCGCGCCTCCTCGGCTGCTCGCTCCTCAATGCTCGCACACATCCAGTGCTTTTCAGCCGTCCGATAGCGAGATCGGACGGCTTAAAACGCGTTCGCGCCCGCTGCAACCCGCTCGCCTGCGCGTGCGATCGCGCGTTACGTGGGGCGTCCAATCGCGCGTCGGCGCTATCGGGCTCCCGCGACCGCACGATCTCCATCCGACGCTCCACGCGCCTCAATTACCCGGGCGTCCAATCCCCTCGCCGTGGCTCGAACCCGCACCCCGCGCTCGCGTAAGCGTGCTCGACCACTGCGCTGCGGGGCACGGATGGTCGAGCGCATGTTTTAAGCGCCGGGCGGCCACAACCGTTGGATCTCCATCTGACGGCGGAGAGCGATCGGGCGGGGGCCTTCACAAAATGCCAGCAGCCGTTTGGGCGGCTGAGATGGCGCCACGTGGCGCCATCTTGGCCGTCCATCTTCTGGAAGTTGTAGATGGTGCCACGGATGTCGGATTGACTCGATTTTTGTGTCGTTGGGCTGCGATCGTCGATCCAAATTCATCCGTGCGGTCGGATTTGTCATCTAAAGTGCGGATTTACACCATCTTGGCCCTTGATCTTCTAGGGTCCCCAATCTCTATCTGATGCTATGGATGCCTGATTAGGGCGATCTTGGAGTCGTTGAACTCCAATCGTCGCCCTGATCATATCCATACGGTTGAATCTTTGATCCGAGGCCCCGATAAAATGTTTGCCCTGTCCAAACACATAAAAGGAGACAATTAACCTCCATTTTATTCAAACTACTCTAAATGCGAGATGATGCATGTTATGCAATATTTATATCATGAAATGCAATCCTATGCTTAAGAACATGCATAAATAGACATTTTAAGTAGTGTAAATGTGTTTACATCAGTCACCTAGGGTCGTAGAAACCCGAAGTCCATCTTAATGGCTGTTTTGTAAGTCTATCACTTTTTCACAAAGATGCTTAGTACTTAGAGTCCTTTTCGAGTCTTGGGTGGGTCGGGTAGCTGTAAAAAGTTATCCTGGAACTTTCAAACTCCAAAAGTACAAAAAAAATTGGAAAAGAAGAAAAATAAAAAAAATGTATCTTCCCTTTTCAAATAAGGCAAGGACTTAGGTGGTCTGTATTCTGGCAGACACTCAGGTACTGTTTAGTCTTCGTAGTTTAGAACCTTAGTTGAAATTTTCTGTTATTAGTAAACGACTTAGGCCTAGGCGATCTAATCCTAATTTTGATTTTATACATAGCATGTAGTTTAATTTTGTTAGGGACTAGCAAAAGATAGGCATGGGGGTATGATATAGACACATCTATCTAGGTTGAAATGACTATTCATGCATGTTCCTAGGATTAGATTTGCATTTCATGTTATAAATATTGTATAACATGCATCATTGTGCATTTATAGTAGTTGTATATATTTTGGGTTAATTAGGTTCTTTTTATGGTCAAGAGAGGAGAGGATTTATTTCAGGGCCTCGGATGGACGATCAGACCATACGGATCGGATTAATACAACGATCGGAGTCTAACGCCTCTGAAATCATCCAGATCGGAGTCCCGTAGCATCACATGAAGCCAGAGGAATATCAATGGCCAGGAGGGCAATGCGACATCCATACGGGTTTCGAATGGAAAATCCGACTGTACAAATGGATCCAGAGTGACGATCGCAGTCCGACAATGCGGGAATCATCCCGATCGGAGCACCGTGTCACCCTCTACAAAAGAAAGAAGGATGGGCGGCCCAAGTGGCGCCACGTGGCCCCATCCAGGTCGCCCAACGTCGGCCAACAGCAGCAGCACACGTGCACAGCCGCAGCCGTGTGCAGCGCACGGGCAAAGCCACAGCCGCGCGCAGCAGCAGCACAGCGTATCCCGCCCGCGCGCGCACAAGGTGCATGATGTGTGCAAGCGAAGCGCGCCAGAGGGGTGGGTGCCAGCGGGGCGGGCGCGGATCTTCAGCGACGCACCTTTAGTGATGCTTGTAGCTGTCATTAATGGTCAGTGCACACCAGCAAGTGGATTTAAAGGGCGGATCTTCAGCAACAGCTGCAGCGACGTTTATGGACGTCAGTAATGACCCAGAAGCGAATTTGTTCTTCCTCCACTATAAAAGGACCTACCCACCACCATTCCAAACCATCTCTTCCTTTCTTCCTCTCACCACCTCCAAGGCTCTAAAGAGCTCTTGTCCTAAGCCTGGGATGCTCCTCTAGAGTAAAACCAAATAGTTTTCCGTCTTCTCACCCCCCTTCGTGGAGCATCTCGTGGCCGTCCTCTCACCGCCCTTCTAGAAGAAGATCCTCGCCGCGACGTTGTCCTGCCCCATCCTCTGTCCTCCGGTTCCGTCCTCCTTCATATCGCTCCTCACCACCTTCCTCCAGGCGACGTCAGAGCGAGTCGTCCTCTGAGCAACCGTCGAGGGGGATTTCTCTCACCTCATTCTATCTTTTTATGCTTTCAAAGTGTAGATTTTCCTGCTTTCGTAGTGTAACAAGCAATTCTTGATGAATAGATGATTATTTCTCTCTCTTTCTCTCTCTCTCTCTCTTATATTTGCAACTAGATTAGCTAGATAAGCATTTGTCGATTTGATCTCTTGCTTCCTAAAAATACCAAAAAAATTAGAAAAGATAAAAACGACCAAGAACAAATAAAAACGAAGTGTGGTCTTCAATAAAGTAAACGTCACCTCCCTGTGTTCGACCCGGGACTCCCTTAGAGTTTCAATATAAATTTTATCTGATTGACGTGTTTTGCAACTACGACGTTGGGTTAATTGTAACCCTGATTTCTAACACGTGAAGCACGGCCCGACCAAGGACCCACGATAAGTACCAGATTTTGATGTAATTACCGATTCACCATTACATTATGTACATTACCACTCTGGGTATATAATAAATGGGTTCAGATTCAGAATAAAAGAAATTGATGATAGGAAGGTTACACAATAGGTCGGATTTGTTGTTAATTCAGATCTTTCCACTAGTCTAGATGGATACTATGTTAAAATCAAAGAAATTATGGAGATTAGCTTCATATATGATCGTAGAGTTGTCCTATTTAAATGTCATTAGTTTGATGTTTTTAAAGAGGGCACCGATTTCAAAATTAATAAGAAACACAATTTCTTGAGTTTAAATCCTAATCGACAAATTCTTCTTTCTAATCAACCATTCACTTTGGCATGTCAAGCGGCACAAGATTTTTATGTCCCCGATAATTGCCAAAGGGGATGGGTTATACCCATAAGAACAACACCGTGCAACCATTTTGATGCACAGCCTGAAGCATACTAAGAATTAACAGAAGAAGGTTATATAAATTCAAATGCAGTAGATGTAGACATTTAAGGTTAGTAACAATTTCTTTACTTTGCTTCATTTTTTTTTATATAAAATTTATATTTAAATTTAAGAAATCTAAACTACAACTAGCATTTTCTATACGTTATAAATAACTAAACTTAAACTAATCACACACACATATTCAAATTTTTTTACTCTTGCTCTACTGGCATTTTAATTACTTTTATTTTTTAAATTACAGGTTATCGGTAACGGGCATACTCGGAGGTTGTTGTGCTTAAAGGTATAATTTCAATGTCTTAAATTTAATTGGATGAAATTATAGGTTTTTGTTAGATGTGGGGTGTGACCACATATTATTTTTTATTTCATTAAATAGATTTGGGATGTACCCACTTGTGTTGCATATTTTATTTGAATAGATATGGGGTGTACCCACTTGTAGTTTGTCTTTACACTTTTTTTATGTGGGGTGTGTCTACTTTAATTTTTTTTGAAACTGAAAAAGGGACCCCGAATTTCTCGCTTGCCACGGAGCACCTTCATGATCACAGCCATGGCCACTCTCCGGCGTCGAGTCAGGGATGGCTAGACATAGACTGTCACCACACGCCATCACAAGCCTATGCATGTATGGGCATGTCCGGGGGATTCGAACCTGGCACCCCGCACAGGGAGGACTTTATGGGGACAGGTGGCACCAGCATAGATGCCCTATTAACCCCCACATAAATTTTAATTTTAATATGCATGTTTATAGAGAAACCTCCAAATGTAAGGGGAAACTCTGCCGAAATTTTTCAATATTTCTTTTGTTTTGCAAACTTTTTTCATTAATGATTTATATATTAATGATTTACAGCTATATTAATTATTGCATTTTATACTTGTTACAGATGAAGTTGTTTAAGAAAAAACCCAGAAGAAAGGATCCTCCCGAGACATTGCCCTTCACGCAGCCTGATTCGTCTCGTCAGGCTTAGCCACCCTCCCATAGCAGGTCAGCCACCTCTTCGACAGTAGGTTCAGCCACCGCCCCAGTCACATTTCGTATGACATGGGGAGATGACACGTTTACTACATGTGGGGGTAGGGTGTGGGGGGAAGGGAAAGAAGAAGGAGATTTCTCAGACCTTCCTAGACTGAGTAGAGGATGATCCAGATTATGGATGATCAGAGGAGGTTGAGGGGGAAGAGGTAGGAGAGGAGGGAGAGGAGGAGGGCGAGGAGGCGGAGGATGAGATGGTGAGGAGTACGTCCCTAGTTCATGTCGACAACTCACTGGTGGACTCAAGTTTGGGTAAGAAATCATATACCTTTAAGAAGTAAATTATATACCTTCAAAAATATACAATGAATATGATTAATGTTTACGCAGGGAGACTAAGAAGAGGACTAGGGAAGACAAAAAATCTAGACCTCCAACGTATCCCCGAGGGCGTCAGATTAACGATTAGGCTCAGATCTACAAGGAAGGAGAAGAATTACCCAAGCTTTATCAGTCGAGTGGGCACAATTGTTAAGACCATTGTGCCCATTTCTTACTTCGGCTGGAGGAAGGTGCCCGCAGATATGTAGATGCAGTTCATCCGTCAGTTGGAGGTAATTTCATTTACAAAAGTTATTTCTTTTATAACTTTATCTTAAAATTATTTTAAAGTAACATTGACATATTTTTTTAAAATTAATGTAGCAAAATTATGATTGGGGTGACGACCAAATTACCTCCCAATATATCCTTAAGCACGTCACCAAAATCCACAGGGATTGAAGGACGGAGAGCAACAGAAATGCAAGAATTTTTAAACATTTACATTTTATTATATACATAATTTATTGTGTTATTTTTAATATTTATATTTGGTATTTAGTGGTTCTTGAACAGGAGTTCACCCGAGGAGGCAATGGGTGATGCTCCTCCTGATGTCATGCCTGACAATTAGAAGGCATGCGAGCATTGGATGAATCCAAAGACAGAGGTTAGTAAATGATTACAAATTATTCTATTAATTTTATATATCTTAAATTCATAAAAAATATTATTATGTATGTCTACAGTAGCAAGAAAAAAAAATAAGGCCAATAGGGCTAAAGCTCGATCATAGACCCATTGTTTGGGTCGAAGGAGAATCGAGACAGTTAAGAGCTATTATATAAATATATATTTTTTTAAAAGAGCCGTTATATAAGTATTGAAATTACTTTTCAATTAAATATTACTTAATTTTTAAGTTATTTTAATCAAATTATATCGTTTTTATATTTTTGATCCACTACACATGATGAGATGGAAATGACTAGGATGGAAATCTGCAAGGTCACCCACAATAAGCTAACAGCTGAGGGTGCTCGTAAGTGGATTCATGAGTCATACTAGGAGAAACACGTAAATTTCCTAAACTCAAAAAATTTATAACTTTGTATATATATATATTATAATAATATTTTTTTATTACATTTAGGATCAAATGGTACAATTAGTACATCCCCCTGCGTCCAGCAGCCTTTGGATGCAGAGGAGGCATTTAGGAGAGTGATGCCACCGGACCACGGTAGTTTCATTCGTAGTGCGAGGAGGGCATACTCATTATCCACCTAGTATGGGACGAAAGGTGTCGTCTCATCTAGTGTTGTCAATCAGCTGCATCAAAAGATCGACACACTACAGAGACAAGAGGAGGAGAGGGAGAAGAGAGGGGTAGAAATGAAAAATAAGATGAATGTCATGGATGATAAGCTTCAAATGCTTATTACCCTTATTCAGAACAAGGGTCAGTCAGAGTATTCGTCTTCCACAGACACTAGCATCTATAGATGAGATGATGACGACTCCATGGGTGGTGCAAGTGGAGCTGGTGGCATTGGGGCAGCTGTATCTTGATTTATATCCATTTTCTTTTCTTATGTTTTTCATGTAATCTTTTTTATATAAATATTTCATTTTCAAACTTTTAATGTACTAGATTTTATATTTATGAAATATAAATTTTTGTTCATTTTCATTATTTGTTTTACTATAAAAGTAAGACTTTTAAGTATGTTAGTAGGTAGTTTCCATCCTTTGATAATAAAAAAAAACCCATACATTTGTTATTGATTATTCAAATAAGTGATGGCATATAGGTGACGGTATAAATATTTTTATCGTCGTTTATATAATAACCGACGGCGTAGAAGGCTCGATAAAATCACTATTCCCATTTTATGCCATCGGTTTGATGAATAAATGACGGCTAAATTATTTTTATCGTCACATATCTGCCGTCGCTTATTTGAATAGCTACAGTAAAAATTTTTACCATCGGTTATAGAAGCGACGGTAAAGTTACTTAAACGACGGCGACAATAAAAAAAGGTGCGTAAAGGTGGGAAAAAGTGACTTACATATGCCATCGATTATTTGATAACGACGGCAAAAACAAGTGGCGTCGGTTATGAAACGACGTCGAAATCTCCAATCCGTTTGATAGTCAAACATTATTTTGATGTTGGATTAGTCATGTAATCGATGGCAAAGCAAAACAGCGACAGTATTAACGGAGTCGCTGATTGCCGTCGGTTATTTGAGATTTGCCATCGGTTTTCAACCGATGATGAAAGGCATGTATGTTGTAGTGTACTGTTCATAGTTACTTTGAAATAAGCATAGATTTGAAAAAAGTCCACTATGCAAATTTATATTCACTACTTAATGCATTGTAATTGTTGAAATAAGATGACATTGGAAATCATAACATAATCCGTTTAAGATATATACATGACGAAATAGGAAACTACTATCAAGGTCGCCACCAAGCAACTGTGTTTGCCACCACCATCGAGCGTACATTCGATCATGTGAGAGAAGTTATTGCTACATATAACACCAAACAAGCAATTACGACCTTCGCATAAAATGCAACCTCTTGAAGTTGACGACGAAGTTCACAGACATTGGAGTTAGTATCAATCGTTATCCCTTTGACATGCTCCAATTCGTTCAACAAGGCAATGCCACTTAAAATGTCATTTTCTTCTTTCTTCTCACCTTCATCTTCTACCCATTTGAAGAAATTACAATTCTTCGGCTGTTAAGGCCTGATCCCAGATCCCTACAAGACCCGAGACCGACCCGCCTCGACTAATCCCAAGACCTAGTCATCCAATGAGTAATAACCAAAGGCAGAAAATATTCCACAACCACAAGTACAATGTAACTAAGCAAAAAAATAAAACAAAGACAGTAAAAGAACCAGAACGGAAAGTCTCATAATAGTGCAGGCCATCACAACTACTATAGTGGAAAGTAAAGCAGAAATATAACAGAATTAGTATTACATATACCAAAATACTCACTACCACAAAAAGAGGCTACGAAACGGAACAGAAACACAACTAAGGTTGGGCTCGACTAGGCCCAGCTCCCTCTACAACCGGTGGTGTTGGCTGCTCAACTCTCTGGCCTGAACAAGGTTATAAAATTTCGTAGTTAGCTAACGTTGAGTAGAGTGGTAATTAAAATATTTATATGCAATTAAAACAAAAAATTAATTAATTTCCATTCTTATTTAGCACAACCAAGTATTTCTAAATTGTTTGTTCTTTTATTCATCTGGCTATTTCTTGATCTTGTCTATTCCTCAAGGGAACGATCATGATTGCAGTCTTTCCCGTGATGTAGGATGTACACGTGGTGCTCTCCTAGCCGGGAGAGCCCTTGTGCCAGTCTTATACCCAGTCAACCATCCTGAGGTCATGGTCGCGACGTAATGGTGACTACAGCATGCGTGATAAGCGCACGGGTAGCTACCCCACACTGACACGCAGTCAGTCGTTTTCGCTAGCAGGTATGCCTAAAAGTACAACACGGAACAGTATAGGGCTTTGCCTCTCAGAATAAGGGTCTCGCCCCTCAGAACAGAACAGGGGTCTCACCCCTCCATAGTCTGCGTACCCTCGTCCGACTATCTCAGTTTTCCCTAGTGTGCCTAACAAGAGTCGGTGTAGGGTGGCTAGTCCTAACCCCGAGCCCCATGGGGTGGCTAGCTCCCTCCCTACACTAAGTAACTCACCTCGGTACCACGTACACGAGGGTCAAACAGAAGTCGGTGTAGAGTGACTAGACTTAACCCCAGGTCTCAACCTAAAGGGGCGGGTAGCTCCCCTCTACACTAAAGGGACAGTTGCTCTCCTTGGTACCATGTACACAAGGGCCAGCTTACTTCTCATCTACTTACTAAGCTCTTTCCATAAACAGGAGTTCTTCTGCTAATTCCTTGTAGGGTTCATGCTTGTATTCCTTTCGTTCCATTTTCCAACATTCTGATCTTACTATTCAAATTATAGGTTTCATTCTTACAACAGGTAGCTCGTGTTTTACAAACTAAAAAAGCATCAGATCATTGAACTAATACATTTGCTAGCAAGTTGGTTAAACATGCATCCTAAGGAAATAGTGTAGCTCAAGTAATATTCGTTCGCTTCTGCCCTAGGGTTCATTTCACGTCCTAGGCTTCAATTAAGTTATTCTAAACATGCACTTTACTTGATTAAAACTTGATATTAAAGCAAACCACTCTACCGGGAAACATGGGAGGAATGGGGGCCAGAGCAGTAGGTCCTGTCATCTCCACGGGCTCCGAACATGCTACAGGCTGGTGACCTGTACTAGTGACTAGTCACATTAGATGAGTTCAAAATAGTATATATTTGACACTAACACGTAGAGAAACTCGAGTGGAGAATAGTGGTACTTTGTTTGCGAAAATCTGATCCTGTTTGGGCCCTAAACGGGCCAAAAAAATGCATACTATCTAAAATCAGATGTTTAGGACAAGACCCAGATGCCTTTAAAGATGTGAGAACTCACCTTGTGTTTCCTGTAGCTTACTCTGACATCTAGAACCTTCCGCAATCATTTGAGGGAAGTCCCAGATGTCGGACTCTCCTTCCGGTCATCTGGGAATACAATCAGACGTTTGGGGATGTATCCAGACGTCCAAAAGTACCTCAAAGGGCGTACCACGTGCCTTTCCAATGCTCTATACCTGTGTACGCATGCACGGAGCCAAAAATGGCTAAGACATCCTGCGGTAAGGTCTGCATGGCTGGAACTCGTGCAGAAACACGTACCTCTGCACTAAACGTGCTTTCAGATGTCTGGTTTCAACTCCGGATGTCCCTCCGTTGCTCCAAACATCTGATACTAGAAACGATCCAATACGCAGAACTCCTTGCAATGACGCATCCTTCGTAAGTTCGCTCGCGGGGACTGCAGCAGTGCCTCCAGCGACTGTAGGAGGTCGAGGCTTCAGCCCGCGAGCTCCTCCTCTCACGAGCTCCTCCAAGCTCCCACGGCTCCCTCTTGAGCTCCTCCCCCTCGAGTTCCTCCCCCTCGAGCTCCATCGAGCTCGCGCTGCTGTACCCGCAGCAAATCACTCCTCCCGCACGAGCTCTCGCGAGGTCTCTCCCTCTTTTTCATGCCCTCGCTCACACTCTCTCTCCCTTTCTCCTTCACGTCCTTGCTCGCCCGTGGTAGAGGGGCGGAGTCAAAGATGGTCACCGATAGGGGGAAAAAGATGGAGGTGGTGGTGGCTATTGGTGATGGAGAGGGTGGCGTGGGTGTGTGGGGGTTTAAATAGTTGGTGATTAGGGTTTGGTGAGGAAGGAGGAGGGGTATGCGTGTCGCGCGTGTGTGAAAAGCAAAAGGACGTATGGTTCTTTTTGCTTTCAGATGTCTTGCCATCTATCCAGACGTTGGATAGACGTCTGATGAACACTCCAGACATCTTATCCAACCCAAGAGTGGCAGGTCATTTCAACGTCTGACATGTGTAAAACCTCCTGCCTTTGCTCCATGCCTTACCGGATGTCCTTATGATTGCCGGTCGGCTATACCAACATGTCACACGAGGATTGAATCCCTGATTTGGACTAGTGAAGCTTCGCGAGGGTGAATCCATGTTTCGTGCAAATATTGGGAGTAAAATGCTGTGCACTGATTTTCATGTAAATGATATGGCATATATGTTAACCGAGTAAATATATGGAAGCTAACTTTGAATTCCAAAAGAGTTTTGAGCAAAACATGAAAATAAGGAACACCAATACTGGTGATAACCATCATAATATATGCATCATTCGTCGTAATTAAGGGGGACATATATCTAATGATATTTTCTTTAATAGAACACCAATACCAGACATGTACAAAGTGTCATTGGTAAGACATTGCTATTTGAAATTTAATACTTGCCGTTAGATGATAATTATGCCTTTAAAAATTAAACATCAGTCATTATACATAAAACCATACACGAAAGATGGGTTGTTGAGTAGACGATAATATTACTAACAAGATAAGTAGACATGACGATATGGATAAAGTAACAGACATTTCTTATCACTAAAAGATGGTTATCCCAAGCTCATTTGCAGCATCGACAACATCCATAGCATTGTTCATTAGTTGTTGAACGAAAATGCGATACATCCTAGCTTAATCCTTAGTACTTAGACACTCAGCTAGAATATCATTACGTGTTAAAAGATTCCTGAATTGGTTTACCCGTTTAATCAACGTTAATAGTCTACCAGTGAAAATCAGCCATCGAGGTCGCTCGAGAACAAATACCATCCTGTCATCCATGTCTCCCTACTTGTGTAATAAAATGACATGAAGTAAGAAATATGGCAATTTCCAACTAATGACGGAAAGCCTAACATTATTGAAATAATGACAAAAGGGCAACAAATTTTAAGTAATGATAGAAAGCTTGTAATGGAGTAAGTGTAAATGATAGTTAAACCTTCGACTTAAGTCATTACAATAATCATCGACTAACTATGTTGGCCTTGTTACTATATTTAGAATGTCATATACTCATACACACATGAGCTGTGTGGAGTTGACCCAATGCAAAAGTGACCAAATGTAGTATCTAAATAGTAATAATTATTGCACACAACGAGACATCCAAACGTCACAGTGGCAAGACAAATACACAACAATCCAAAAATAGTAATAGGCTCTCACATCATCATGAAAGAAATGCATCTCATCATTGCCGATATAGGGAAGAAGGCATTGTGTATTCCACTTCTAATAATGAAGATAGCAAAAAAACGGAGACAGAAAAAACCTACAACATAAATTAAGCTAAGGCCTACTAAAGAAAGCAAAAACTAAAATATAACTTACAAGTTGAGACAACATAACATCCAAGTAAGGATATTCCAAGGCCCATTACGACAGACACAAAATAAGATAAGGAAACGTAGGAAATGGGGTGCGGTTATATGGCATGTTTGTCCCGTACAGGATCATTATCCACAAAGGAACAACCCGGGCAACCAGCGAGCACTGCTCCTCTCAATTTGTGACTCTCCTCTGCTTTCCGCAACAACTCTTTTAACTCACGAATTTCGTCCTCTTCCTTCTTCATGAAGTGGTTCAAAATAAGCAGCTGATGTTTCAACTTCTTCGAATCCTAAAAGGACTTCGCTCTCCATATTACCCCACATTCCTAGTTGCCCATTAAATCCAATTGAGGCAAAAGTGTATGCAAAGTAGGTTTTTTACAAGTATATTAGATAGGGATTTCATCTTATCAAATATTCGTTGCAGCATACGTACACCAACCTATCAATTGGCTCCTCGCGTAGATTAGGAATATATATCATCTTTGTCCTATGCCCGCACTTGCAATAAGGCTCATCCTCCATCGCTGTTCCTGTTGAACCAATGCAAAAGTAACCAAGTGTAGTAATATTTAGCTCATAATTCTCGCACGCAATGAGACATCCAAACCTCACATTGGCAGGCCAAATACAGAACAATTCAAACATAAAATACATCTCATCATTGCCGATATACGATATAAGGCATTGTGGTAATCCACTTCTATAAGGAAAACTTGAAAAAGCGGAAAGAAAGAAAAGATGAAGCAAACATTAAACTAAGGCCAACTACGACGAAATGTGCACATTAAGTTGAGGTATCGCTGAACATATAAGAAAAAAAATAGAAACTCATAATTTGACAGAAGAAGCTACAACCCGAAGCAAACGAAAATAAGAAAGTTAATGTAAAAATATAAGGCTCAGGTCCACGCATTTAACATCATTAGATGATGAGTGCATATATTACATACGTTACGACATTGTATATTCATGCACACGTCCACTAGGTGGTGTTGAGCCATTGGGAAGGGTAAGTTCTGTAGTATCGAAGAGCAGCAGCTGCAGTGGTCTGCAATGGCACATCCTAACCTCCAAGTGGCAGGACAAACACGCATACATCGTAACGTAGTTACGTGAACTCATGCCCTCTGTCTACAATCGTATAACATCATCGCCTATAATAGTAATGCACTTGTGCACGTTGGTAGATCAGGAAGATCCCTACATCCTATACCGAATTTGAACATATCAAAAACCTGATCAAAAACACCAATATTACACATTCATTAACATACAACATATTGTATGATAAAAATAAGCAACTTCATGGAGAACGAAGCGAGCAACGACAACATAGAAGAGTAGAGATAACGCAATTAAAAAAAAAGCCAACTATGATCTGTCCATTTTACTTTGATAGCAATGTCACTTAAACATTTGCAAGCAAAATGCTAAGAGATATGTGCTGCCACCATATGTTGCTTTACTACCTTCGAGAATATTAACTACAATCATGCAAGAAAGTTAACTACCGCCTTCTCCTCGATCTATGCTCACAATAATCGTTCCACATTTGTATGGCTATTGAATCCCTCAAGCATTCCCATCGATTTACATCATCTCGATTGAATGAAGCTCATGGGTATTGGTCTCCCATATCAAGTTCATTCATCTCATCTGCAACTGCTTGAGCATGGGGGAACCACTGGTCATTACCATAAAGGTGAACGAAGTTAGGAATTATACAAGTCGTACGAACAACATCTTGTTGGACACTGATCGGATATTCCCGCATTATTTTAAGGCACTCAAACCACTTCTTCCACACACCAAAGGTCCTCTCAACAACTCCTCGCAGCTAAGCGTGCTTGTGATTGAATAACTCCTTGTAGCTTTCGGCCAAGCCACCTTTCTCTTGCCACTCTGGAGTATGGTATGTGGTTCATTGTTGAACGACGGAACACTACACTATCGGTGTTGGTTTTGAACACCTGTCGTTGTAGTTTGAATAACGAAGAACTCGGGTTCAACAAATAAAATTTATACCAGAAAAGAAATCTCGAGTCGAACTCAGGGAGGCTACGTCGATCAAGATTCGCAATTATATTCTTTTTGTGTTTTTGTTTAAAAAGCGGAGTAATTACAAAGTAATGGAATCAATATAAACAATAAGATAGATAGAGAGAGAAAACATCCACTTGAAGTTGCAAAATGTTTGTACAACTAAGAAAGCAGGAAAACTATTACAACTAGAAATCAGGAAGATTCTACTCTAGAAAGAAGGAAAAAGGAATGGGAGAGAGAAGTTATCCTCCTCGACGATCGCTTGGAGGACGAGCTGGACGAGACAACGCCTGGAAGACGAGGAACAGAGTGGGAAGAAGGAGGTCGAAGCAGGAGGAACGGGAACGAGCCAGCACGTCATCATCATCGCGGGATCTACTTCCGGAATGGGGGCGAAAAATTGATTTTATCTCGTGAGGACCATCCCGGGTGTGGGACAAGCTTCTCTTGAGCTTTGGAGAGGGAGAGAAGAGAAGGAAGGGATGAGAAATTCATATAGAGGGGGTCTCCTTTTATAGTTGCAAGGAGTGGGGGCATTTTGGACATTTTAATTTGAAAAACATTAATATGGGACCCTTAGTGACGGACTTAAACATCACTAAAGGTCCGTCGTGGCCGACGTGCATGCGCGCTGCACGCGCCCGCCCTTCTTCCTCGCCTTAAATGCTTACGCACGTACACGCGATATTAGCCGTTCGATCAAGAGATCGGACGGCTTAAACCATCCTCACCTGCGTTGCACGCCCGCGTGCGATCACGCGTCAACGCCGCGCGTCTGATCGCGCATGGGCGCTATCACTTGCTCAGCGCCGCATGATCTTCATCACACGGCTCCGCTCGCTCGCCTGCTCCATGCGTCCGCTCTTTAATTTGAGTCACAACGGCTCGAACGTGCGACCGGTCGCTCCCATAGCACGCTCGACTGCTGCGCTATGTGGGGCATTGTGTCGCGAAGAGGATTTGTGCGTGCGGGCGTGCAGTCGTTGGCTAAGCATCCAACGGTGGAGAATCGTCGATCAGATGAAGAGGAAATCCAGATGCAGATCCTTGGGGCCGGTTAGGCGGTTGAGATGGTGCCATGTGGCACTATCTTGGCCATCCATCTTCTGAGAATTGTAGACAGTGCCACGGGTGTCGGATTGGACTGATTTTCACGCCGTTAGGCTGCAATCGTCAATTCGAATCCATCCGTGCAGTCAGATTTGTCGTCTGAGGTGCGAATTAACACCTTCTTGGGCCATGATCTTTAGGGTTCCTCAGTCTCTATTTGGTGCTAGGATGTCCAATTATGACGATCTTGGAGTCGTTGAACTCCAATAGTCGCCCTGATCAAATCCGTACAGTTGGATCTTTGATCCGAGGCCTTGATAAAAAGTCACCCTGTTCCTGACCATAGAAAGGAGATAATTACTATACAATTTATACAACTTGATCTAAATGCATGATTATGCATGTTATGTACTATTTAGAATGTATGATGCTAATGTGACACTAAGAACATGCATTAATAGACATTTTAGGTTAATCAGATGTATGCACATCATACCCCCATGCCTATCTTTTGCTAGTCCCTAGCAAAAGCTACATGCTATTTATAAAAGAATTAGGTTGGATTATTTAGGTATAAGTTATTTTCAACATTAAGAAAATGTTTACTTAGGATCTGAACTTTCAAAGACACAATAGTGCCTGGTATCTGCCAAAATGCAGACCGCCTCAAGCCCTCGCCTTATTCAAAGAAAATTTTCTTTTTCTCTTTTTCTTCTTTTCTATTTTTTTTTTTGGATTTTTAAGTTTAGGGTTAAAGAGTGGTTTCTACGGCCACTCAATCTACCCAAGATTTAATGAGAACCTTAAGTTTTAAGCATCTTATTGTGAGTGTGGACTCGTTGATTGACAATTAGAACGGACTTTGGGTTTCTATGCCTCTAGGTAACCTTAAAAAGAGAGTTCCGCCTAAAGGTGTATCTTTACGACCGGTAGCTTTCTCCCTACTTTTATTTTTATGGGGTCAACATAAGGGTGAATCCAATGTATATCTCCCCGGTTTATTCTACTTCTCCGCTTCTTCCTAAGTGTTTTGGGAATTTTTAGTGCATTTCTTGAGCTGGGTTCTGGACAACCGGTCGATGAGCTATTACCATCGACAACTTGCTAGCCATACTCGTGCGGCGAAGTGTGGGTTATTTCTTTTGTTTTCTTTTTTTTTTCTTTCTTTCTTTTCTCCTTTCCTTTGTCTTTTCTTTTTGACTTTCTTTTTTTTCTTTTTTTTATGTATGTGGCTTCCCTAGTCTAAGATTTACCTAAAGGCAGTAAGAAGAGAATGGTCCAATGACTGGGCTCTGGACAACCTACCTATGGGCTGTTACCCATGATAACTTGTCAGCCATATCACTCTAGAAGGTTCATTAGGTACCCAAATTCTGTTAAAACCACCGATCAACAAGTCAGTGAAAAGATAGTGTGTAGATGCTTTAGACTTAAAGTTCCCTCAAATTAGAGGGCGGGTTGATAAGTCGTGTACTTATCACCCAAACTTATTTAATCAAATTATAATAGAATTCAAGATGGCGAGGACTCAAAAAACAAATCCACATTTTAGTGGATACCCGGGCTGATTAAGCCCAAAGACCTAAAGGGTCTTTGTGTTCAGATCCTAATGTAATATTTCCTAAGATTGAAAAGTCCTAATGCCCAAGTATTCCTTCCTGATTCATTTATATATATATATAAGAAGAGAAATAGAATTTACAAGAATTTCACAGAGCTGACAAAATGATTCAAAAATGAATCCACCCCCCCATGCCTAGCTGATGCAATGTCCACATTGAGAAAAAGAAACAAGAAAGGAAGGGTAGAGTATGGAAGATATCACCTTAATATGAAGCTCGGGTCAGCTCTGAGTCATATGTACAACTGCTGAGTTTAATACCGTCAGCTAGGCGAAGTCCAGCCAAAGAAGTCACAACATGGCCAGAGCAACCATGTCTGAGACGGGTTTTGCAAGAGTACGGTCAATAACAGGCTTCAGACGTTGATCGTTGACTTTGAATGAATTAACTGTCTTTGGGTCAGATATATGAACAACTTCGTTTGGAAAAATCTGGTCGATAATGAATGGGTCGTTCCATTTTGACCTAAGTTTGCTAGGAAAGAGTCTTAAGTCGAGAATCGAATAACCAGACCTTTTGGTTTGGCTCAAAGCTCTTGCGGGAAATCAATTGGTCATGTAAAGCTTTGGTCAGAGCCTTGTAGATCGTGGCATTCTCATATGCATCATTTCTAAGCTCCTCCAACTCAGATAGTTGGAGTTTCCTGGTCTTCCTGGCTAAACTCAAATCTAGATTGCACTGCTTGATTGCCCATAATGCCTTATGTTCAATCTCTATGGGTAAATGGCACACCTTTCCATACACCAGATGAAACGAAGACATGTCGATGGGTGTTTTATACGCCGTACGATTGGCCTAAAGAGCGTCATCAAGCTTTTGAGTCCAGTCTTTGTGATCAGGCCTAACCATTTTCTGCAAAATATTCTTGATCTCCCGATTGGAGATCTCGGCCTGTCCATTCGTCTAGGGATGGTAAGGTGTAGAGATTCGGTGATTAACCCCATATTTAGCAAGCAAATTATGGTACTGGGCATTAGTAAAATGAGTGCCACCATCACTGATGATGGCCCTCGGAATCCCGAACCTGCTGAAGATGTTCTTCTTGACAAAATTGATGACAACCTTGTGGTCATTGGTTTGGGTGGGAATCACCTCAATCCATTTGGACACGTAATCAATAGTGACGAGAATTTACTGATGTCCAAATGAAGGGAGAAAGGGTCCCATGAAGTTGATTCCCCAAACGTCAAAGATTTCGACAGGAAAGATTTGGTTTAAGGGTATCATATCTCTCTTAGTTATGCTCCCGAGTGCCTGGCATCGAGAACACGACCTTGAGAAATCCTGGGCATCCTTAAATAAATATGGCTAATAGAATCCAGATTGTAAAATTTTTGCAGCCGTCTTTTTCCCGGAGAAGTGTCCACTACACGCAGATGCATGGCAGAACTCGAGTATATTGTTGAACTCGTTCTCCGGAACACATCGGAGAATAATCTGATCAGAGCTGATGCAGTACACTTCTGGGTCCTCCCAGAAGTAGTATTTGGTCTCAGATTTGAGTCTATCCCATTGGTGCTTGGTCCAATCCTGGGGGAGTTGACCAACGGTTAAATAATTAACAATGTCAGCAAACCACGGGGTTTGGACACCTGAAACTGTAAGGATGATTTCGTCCGGAAAGTATTAGCAATCGGGATGTTCGGTCGAGAACAATCACTCAAAGTCTCGACAAATGATCTGCCACCACATTCTGTACCCCGAATTTATCCTTGATTTCAAGATCAAATTCTTGAAGCAGATGAATCCAATGAATAAGCCAAGGTTTGGGATCCTTTTTGGCCAAGAGATGTCTCAAGGCCGAGTGGTCGATATAAATAATGACATGAGACCCTAAGAGATAAGCCCTGAATTTCTCCAAAGCAAATACTACGGCTAGTAATTCCTTCTCAGTAACAGTGTAATTCCTCTGGGCCTCGTCCAGAGTTTTACTAGGGTAGTAGATGACAGAGGGCTTCCTGTCAACTTTCTGACCCAAAATAGCCCCAACCGCGTAATCAGAAGCATTGGTCATGATCTCAAAAGGGGCTGTCCAAACCGAAGCGATGGTGGTTGCAGCACCGGAGCACAAGTGACTACCATTTTGAGAAAATGAAATGCCTTACGGCGTGATTCGTCGAAATCAAACAGCGTTTCTTTGGTAAGAAGATTGCTCAGAGGACGAGCAACCTTTGAAAATTCCTTGATGAATCTTCTATAGAATCCCACATGACCAAGAAATGATCGAATTTGTTTAACATATGTGGGAGAAGGAAGTTTAGCGATAGCATCAACCTTATCTTTATCCACTTCAATTCCCCGTTAAGAGATTACGTGACCCAAGACGATGCCTTCTTGTGTCATGAAATGACTCTTTTCCCAGCTAAGGACCAATCTTGTTTTGATGCATCGTTTAAGAATCATTTCAACATTAGCTAGACAAGAGTCAAACGATTCTCCAAAAATAAAGAAATCATCCATGAAGACTTCCATAAACTCTCCCACCATGTCAGAGAATATAGCCAGCATACACCTTTGAAAAGTCACAGGTGCATTGCATAAATCTAATGGCATCCTACGGAAAGCAAAGGTTCCGTAGGAACAAGTGAAAGTAGTTTTTTCCTGATCTTTGGGATAGATAGGAACTTGGTTGTATCCCGAGTAGCCATCAAGAAAACAGAAGCACTTCTGCCCAGCTAATCTTTCCAAGATTTGATCAATGAAAGGCAGAGGGAAATGATCCTTTTTCATGGCTGTGTTCAGCTTCATGTAATTGATACAAACCCTCCAAGAGGAAGCTGAACGAGTTGTGCGTGATTCTCCTTTCTCATTAGTCACAACGGTAATCCCGGCTTTCTTGGGAATAATTTGCACGGGACTTACCCAAGGACTATTAGAGATCAGATAAATGATTCCTGCATCGGGCCACTTAATAATCTCCTTCTTGACCACTTCTCACATATTTGGATTTAATCTCCTCTGCTTCTAGCGAGAAGGGCGGGATCCATCTTCCAAAAATATTCTATGATTGCAATAAGATGGATCGATCCTCCTAAGGTCATGAATGGTCCAACCAATTGCCTCCTTGTGTTCCTTCAGGACCTTAATCAGTTTAATCTCCTGCTCCTTTGTCAATTTAGCATTGATAATCACAGGGAGCGTCTTGTGTGGTCCTAAAAACTAATATTTCATACTCTTAGGAAATGGTTTCAGTTCAAGCTGGGGTAGGCTGATAATTGAAGGTAAAGAAGATCGTAATGATGACTGCTGAAGCTACGAGTTGCTATGCTAATATATTTGATTTTGAAAAAGCCTGTCGTCGTAGTTTGAAAGCGAAGAACTCGTGTTCAACAAATAAAATTTGTACCGAAATAGAAATCTCAGGTCGAACTCAGGGAGGCTACGTTGATCTATATTTGCAATTATATTTTTTTCGAGTTTTTGTTGAAAAACGGAGTGACGTAATTACAATGAAGCAATATTGACAATCTGAATAAATGAGAGAGAGAGAGAAAACATTCACTCAATATTTCAAAATGTTTATACAATAAAACCAGAGAAAAATTACACTAGAAAGCAAAAAATCAGCTACACTAGAAAGCAAGAAAATTCTACTCTAGAAAGCTATAGAGAAGAATGGGAGAGAGAAGTTATCCTCCTCGATGATTGCTTGGAGGATGAACCGGACAAGACGTTGCCTGGACGAAGGAGGATGGAGCGGGAAGAAGGAGGTTGAGGCAAGAGGAATGAGAACGGGGCAGCACGTCGCCGTTGTCGCGGGATCTGCTTCCGAAATGAGAACGAAAATTTGACTTTATCTCTCGAGGAGCATCTTGGGTGTGGGACAAGCTTCCCTTGAGCTTTGGAGAGGTAGAGGAGAAAAGGAAGGGATGAAAATTTCGTATGGAGGGGCTCCTCTTTTATAGATGCAAGGAGTGAGGGCAATTTGGTCTTTTTAATTTGAAAAAATTAATTTTGGACCTTTAGGGACGGATAAAACCATCGCTAAAGGTCTGAATGTGGCCTTCGTGGGCGGTGCCCGAGCGCCCACTCGCCTCCCGCGCGTGAAACACGCGTTCATGTTCTTGAATTTTCGGCCGTTCGATCGCGAGATCGAACGGCTGAGACGTGTCCTCGTCGCGCATCAACCGCGCGCTCGCCTGCGTCTGATCCCGCATTACGTGCCAGCGTGCAATAGCGCGTGGGCGCTATTGAGTGCCCGCAGGTGGTCGAATGCGATCGAGCGGTCGCAAAGCCCGCTCGCCTACGCCCCAGCAGCCGCTTCTGAAGATTCGAATGTGCACCCCTTGAACTCTCGAACACTCTTACCCACTGCGCTACAGCGACGTTTGTGTTGTGGAGATGATTTCGTGCGCGTGTGATCAGGACCGTTGGATTGAGATCCAACGGTCAAGGTGACTCTTCAAATGAGGCTTCAGAGAATGGATGGGCTGGTTGGTATGCAATCTCAGCTGTTGGACCTTGATTCAACGACGGAGATGCGTGGGTGCAAGCGGCTTCAAAAGTTGTGGGCGGCCGAGATGGCGCCACGTGGTGCCATCTTGGCTATCCATCTTCTAAATAATGTAGATGGTGCCACGATTGTCGGATTGAGTTGATTTTCGCGTTGTTAGGCTGCGATCGTTAATCCGAATCCATCCGTATGGTCGGATTTATCGTCTGAAGTATGGATTCACACCATCTTGGCTCTTGATCTTCTAGGGTTCCCCGATCTCTATTGGATGCTACAGATGTCTGATTAGGGCGATCTTGGAGTCGTTGAATTCCAATCGTCGCCCTAATCAAATCTGTATGGTTGGATCTTCGATCTGAGGCTCTGATAAAAATTTGCCCTGTCCCTGAACTTAAAAGGAGATGATTAACCTCCATTTTATTCGAACTAATTTAAATGAAAGATGATGCATGCTATGAAATATTTATAGTATGCAATGAAATTCTATGCTTAAGAACATTCATAAATAAACATCTTATGTAGTGTAAACATGTTTACATCAAAGACTCATCAAGAGGAAGAGGTTTAGAGTGAACAAAATCAATAACCTCTTTAGAAGATGGCAGGTTTGCCATAGAGGGTTGCAAGTCCAATTCATCATCAAAGGAGGAACTTTCAAATGCAGAAACCATCATACAAGTTTCAATATTCACATTATCGTCCTCAAGTTCCTCGATAAATTCACAATCCTCAAATTTATTAATCGCCTTAAAAATATCCAATTTCATTCGTTGATCCTCAAAGGCGATTTCCATGCTACCGCTTTCACAGTTAATGTTGGCCTTAGCAGTAGCCAGGAACGGACGCCCCAGAATGATGGGCTTGTTCCTCATATTTTCAGGTACATCCATGTCAAGGACAAGGAAATCTACAGGAAAATAGAAATCCTTAACCTTAATAATAACATCTTCAATAACTACTCGCAGATTTGTGACCAAACGGTCCGCTAACTGCAACGTTACTGAAGTCGGCCGAAGTTTACCTAATCCAAACTTCTCGTAAAGAGAAGTCGAAATTAGGTTGGCGAATGCACCCAAATCCAGTAGTGCTCTATCAAAAGTGTAATATCCAATGACACAAGAAATCAATGGAGCACCTAGATGTCTCTTTTTCTGAGGGAGGTGGTGTAGGATAACAGAACTAGCCTGCTTGGAGAGTATCACCTTCCTCAGAACAGATTCTCTCGACTTAGACTTATGTGTACATAAATCCTTTAAAAATCTCACGTAAGCTGGTATATGCTTGATAGCGTCGTGGAGCGGGATATTGATCTCAACATTGTTGAAAATATTCAGAAGCTCCTCATTACTATCAACATGCTTCTTCTTCCTTGATCTAATCCAGGCTTCAAGAAAAGGAACATGAGTCAGATCTTTGGAATCAGGTTCCTGAGCCTTGATTTCTTCTCTAGAGTTCTCCTTTCTCTCCTTAGGTTCTTCAGGATTCGGTAAATCAGAACAGTGTGGTTGTGCATCCTGAGTTTGTTTACCACTCCTCAAGGTAATAGAATTTGCGGATGCATACGAGTTTGGGTCTTTGGGAGGGTTAGGAAAGATTGGAGGGGCTTCATTAGCCAAGAATCATTGATTTGCAGAAGAAGAAGAGGAAGGACCCTACTCAACCACCTGAGCATGTGCGTGTGGGTCCCTTTGAATCCCGTACCCATGGGCTTGATTGCCCGGATTCAGGATATTTCGCGGGTTGGGTACAGGTTGGGATGGTAGAGATCCGGGTTGATGAGAGTTAGCTATGAGCCTGATTTGCAAGTTGTCCAGCGAGGTTTTCATTTACTCCATGAGCTGGAGCATGGATCCTTGCATCTCTATCATTTGTCTGTTCAAATCAGTTTGCCCTACGGGTTGACGAGCATTCCAAGTTGGCTGATTGACCTGATTCAGGGGCAACTTAGTATAATCATGACCTTGACCCATTGGTCGTTGCGGAGGATAGTTGCTGGGTCAGAATTAGGTCTGTTGCCCTGGGTTTTTCTAGGAGAAGTTAGGGTAGTTTCTCCAACCTAGATTATAAGCATTGGAGTAGGGGTTGGATCTAACATTCTCCTGTACAACACAAACATCCTCATAGGGTGAGGATGGAGAGAAAGAAAGGGTAGGATCAGAGAAATTGGGATCAAAGGCCCCAGTTTGGAAGCCGTAGGGTTTCGAATAATGCTGGCTAACAGGTTGAGCAGCATCAAGTTGATTCACGAACTCCCGTACAGAAGGAGCTCGCGACGAATGAAATCTCAAATTCTGGGATTGAGTGGATAGAGAGTTGTTCATTGAATTTCCAGCCATCCTCCATTCTCTTAGCAACCAATTCCACCTTATCAAGTTTATTACAAATCAATTTCATATCGAATGAATGAGAGTCGTGGACTTCATTAACATTCGATCTAGGCTGCTGGGATCGGTTAAAAGTATCCATGGAGGCATGATTGATTGAATTCTTGCTCATTTCCTCAAACAAATTGTGCATGCTATCTACGTCTTTGTTGGGGAAATTGCCTCCGCAAGAAGTGTCCACGTGATTTTTGAGTTGCTTAGTCAACCTGTGGTAGAAGATCTGCACGAGTTGCCATTTCTGCACCTCGTGGTGTGGACACCTCCGCAATTGGTCCTGGAATCGCTCCCAGGCCACATGAAACTACTCCCCCAGCCATTGGGTAAAGGTAGTGATTGCCCGTCTCAAAGCATTAGTACGTCTGACAGGGAAGAATTTCTTCAGAAAGGCCGATTTCAACTCATTCCAAGTTGCAATTAGTCTTCCTATAGTCCTGTATCAATGAGTGGCTTTATCCCTAAGAGAGTGGGGGAAGAGCCTCATTATCATTTGCTCCTCATTCACATTTCGCGCCTTGGTGGTCTGGACCAAAGTGGTCAAGTCCTCCAAGTGCTGAAACGGGTCTTCAGAGCCAAGCCCATGAAAATGTTTGATCAGGCTTAACACCTGGGGCTTGATTTCTACGTCCCCAGTAGGAATCTGGATGCTAGGATGTTCCCTGTAATTTGAAGGATCATAAAAATCCTTCAAGGGTTGAGCGCCCTGCATTCTCTGAAACCATTCTTGTATTCTCTGCATTTGTTCCAGCTGCCTTCAAAATTCCTCTTGTGGATCTCAAGGCAGAGGAGGCTGTTGATCGGCCATGGGATTAATTTGGCCAAAATCCAATCTACGCCTCCTAGAATACTCTAGTGGCCCTTCCAATCGGCGATTCAATGACCTTCTTCCCAGCATAAACTAAGAAAAGGTCGGAAGGACGGGGGATAAGAACCCTGTAGCACAACAAAACAAGCATGTCCTTAAGTGGTGTAGCCTAAGGATCTACAGACTCCTAGAACCCACCTTAAGATTATAAACCATTTACTCTACTTGTGTCTGCTCAATCCAACTAGTCAGAAGGAGGGACTGGGGAGAAGGTTCTTCCTTCGGCTTGCGCCTTCGGTTCCTAGTTGTTAAGACCCGTGCTGTTTGCGCCTTCGGTTCCTTCGGCTGCACGCAGACAGTACACTTCCCTTGTTTTCTTCTTCTCTCTCCTTCGGCCCGACGAAAACCCTAACCCCACACCCTTATATAAGCCCCCCTCCTCTCCCTCGTTTCACCCCACTTCCCAGCCACCTTCCTCTTACCCTCCAGCGAGAGCAGCCGAGCGAGAACGGCGGAGAGAAGGAACGATGTGAGAGGAGAGGAGGAGCGACGTGAGGAGGAGAGGAGAGCAAGCTTGCGAGCTCACGTGGGAGGTCGTCGGTGAGCTCACGGCTGGTCGACGCATGCGCAAGGCAGAGGAGTGCATCAAGGAGGTCCTCCCCGACACTGCTGCAGCTAGAGTAGCAGGCGAGAAGGCACGGCGCGGCCACGAGTGGTGCGAGAGGGCAGAAGCAAGATCTGGTTCTGGGATTTTCCCAGAATCAGACGTCTGGAGCCATGTCCAGACGACGTAGCTGACGTCTGGAGGAGGTTCCAAACAACTGAGAAATAGGTTTCACAAAGGTACGTCTTCTTTGCGGATACGGCCATGCAGGCCGCTCTGCTGAGACACTGTTTCTTACCTTTTTGATGGAGATTCGGTTGATTCGCGCAGGAGTTGCTTCGGGAAGGTGAGGGACACATCCTCCCACTCATTTCAGACATCTGGGTGAGGCACCAGACGATGGGAAGCGTTTGCAGACGTCCAGAGAGGTGGTCAGATGGCTGGAACTGGGTCTAGACGGCCCAGCGGAGTTCCTGGACGTTTGAGGAGTAGCGCAAGACTTGAGGTATGGCACTTGACACTTTTAAGACGTCTGGAAGTTGTTCCAGACGTCTGATTTGAGTAAGAATCATTGTTTTTGACCCATTTAGGGTCGGTTTGAGGTCCGATTTCTGCAATTAAGATATCGATGTTTCCCGTATGAATTTCCCTACTTGTTAGAAGACTTTCTATACTGTTTTGAGTATTCTCTTGTGATTGATCCTTGTGATAGGACCTCGTTCTGTTGCAGGTTTAGGGTTTGCTGAGGCACGTGAGCTTGCCGTTCAGGCCCTCACTACTTCTAGATTTACTGGTAGAGTGGCTTTCCCTTAATTTAATTACAACCTAATTGCATGTGTGGAATGAATGATTAGAACCTAGGATATGGCATGAATCCTAGGACTAGAAATACTGGAATGTTTGTATTGAATGAATGAATTACAGTCTTGAATGAGTAGATAGAATGATAACAATTACCTGTAAATGAATAACAGTTTCCTGCGAAGTATGTAGTATCTGAGCTAGTTAACTGTTGCATGTAATTTTCCTATCGCACAAGTGAAATGACACAACATGAGCTGCATGTATATAAATTGGAAATGGAACGATGAATGTTGTAAACACGAGCTACCTGTGAATAACCTGAATGTGGAAATGTGAACGATAGAATTACAAATTTACATGTGTATAACCTGAGAATGGAAATAGAAATGATGAAACCTGGCATAGAATGGCCTGAGGAATATGAGCATGAACCCTACAGGGAATTAGGAGTAGAGCTCCTGGAAATAATTGGAATGGAATTGGAAATGTGAGTGGGGAAGTGAGCTGGCCCTTGAGTACGGAGTACCAAGGAGAGCGACTGTCCCCCTGTTTAGTGCAGAGCAAAGCTAGTCGCCCTTGGGTTGAGACCCGAGGTTAGGATTGTCCATTCTGTACCGACTTTTTGGCCCTCGTGTACACTATACCGGGGAGAGCTACTAGTGTAGGGAGAGAGCTAGCCACCCCACGGGACTCGAGGTTCAGCTAGCCGCCCTACACCAACTTGTTAGGCCCACTGGGAAAATCGGGGTAGTCAAGTGAGGGTGCGCGGACTGTGGAGGGGCAAGACCCCTGTTTGGTTCTTAGGGTCTAGACCCCTGTTACTGAGAGGGCTAGGCCCTATACTGGTTCCGTGCTGTCCATTGGGCGCACCTGTTAATGGAAACAACTGACCGCGTGTCAGTGCGGGGTAGCTACCCATGCGCTTATCGCGCGTGCCGTAGTCAACGTTACGTATGTCCATGACCTTGGGGTGGTTGACTAGGTGTAGGATCACCACGGGGGACTCTCCCGGCGAGAGCACCACGTGTGCCTTCTACTCTTCGGAAAAGACTGCAATCAAGATCATTCCCACAAGGAATATTCGAGATCAAGAAGGAGACCTGATAAATAAACTAAATGGTGAAAAAGAATAGGTAGTTAAAGAAAGTAATTGAAAAACAACAGCTACCTGTCCACCTTTACTGTTTAGTTAGTTGGTTGCCACTCTGCTCAACGTTCACTGACTTCATGCACTCATAACCCTTTTTAGGTCCAGGTGATGAGCAGCCAAAGCTTACGGCTGCAGAGGGTGCTGGGCCCAGTAGAGCCTAGTAGTTGTAGCTTTATATTGCCCTCCTTTTCCAGTTGTAGTGAGTAGTTTATTGCACTTTTGTACTCTTTAATTTTTAACACTATATTCCTGTACCCGTTTACTTTTACCATGAGCCCTAACTTGCTCATTTTGACCTAATAAAGAGAATAAAAGCTCCTGCATAACTGAGAAGAGGGCTTCATGAAAGGAATAAGTGTTTTGAGAAGAAAACATGAAATAAAGGTTAAAACTGTAATTTTACAATTGTAGTACATAAACGGGATTTCTCAAAGGCAAAACATAGGTCAAATGGTCTGAATAAGATAAAAAGTGGGTTGATGCAATCAGAAATGGGTTCATGTGCAATGCAGGAAATAAATGACATCTTGTAACCCTAAAATAGACCCGCTTAATTCAACAAGGTTGCGATCAAGATAAAAATGAAGTAAATCCTCTAAAAATCATGGAAAAATATCCCCAAGGGTTTATAAAATTCAATTTTTCCTTTGGAACCTAGTTTGACCTAGATTATGGACCTACATCATCAATTGACCTAATTTGGGTTTTTACGTAAAATATCCAGTCAAACGTGGTCAAACCTAAAATCCAACTTCACCATTGGATTCCTTAGGTCCAAATTAGGTTTGTACCAAAATTTGGACCTAAGGGGAGGTCATCTTGACCTACTTTGCAATTTAGTACACCTAATCACATTTTGGTCCCTATCTTTTGAAAATCATAACATAAACCCCCTAGCTTTCTCGCCAATATTACAATCAGGTCCCTCCACCATTAATGGGGAGGAATCCTTCTCCGACGAGGAAGGCAGGGGGGATACTCTCTGATCCCTCAGAGATCTCCTCCCAGAATTGGAAGGGAGATTCTCTGAGCAATCCCCTTCCATCTGAGCCCGATCATAATCTCTGATTCCTATTCAATCTCTCGTGCGAACGTACGAGAGATTTGGGTATCTAACTACCTTCCATCTCCAGCAAGACGTCGGTGGCAGAAGGCTTTCCCTCCATGCACCAGAAGCTCGGCCAACACCTATAAATTAATCCCCAACTCCGGCCACACCACCTCAGCTCGACTTGGCCAGGATTCCACCTCAAATTTATCTTCTTCTTCTCCGGCCAAGGGGTCCAGCGAGCTCTGGCGAGCCCCCCTCCTCTTCCTCGTTGCTCTGCCACAAAACCAGTGGCAGAGCCGTCCTCCTCATCCTCCTCCGCGTCGCGCAACACCCGCGCGAGCTGCCCTAGCCCCGTCGTCACTGTCGTCTTCCTCCACTAGACACTTTCTTCTCTGGCGACAGCAGGTACTGCCTGCCTCCTTCTCGCCCCCTTCGTCCCTTTAGTTAGGTTAAAACTATTCTTCTCTATCCCCTCTTTCATTTCCCTCATCTTATTTCACCAAACGTCCCTCAACAGCCGCTGTCACCACTATCTTCTTCATCTCCAGCCACCCTCCGGCGAGACGCTCCCATCACTCCGCAGCCCCACACGTCTCACCGACCATCGCATAACCTCCGCCTCACCTCACTGAACATCATCCACCCTTCCATAGACCCTCTACGCCTCCACAACTACCCCCTGATCAAACCCATCCGACCGGCCACAGGGCGACCTAGGCACGCATGCCTAGGTCGCCCCGCAACCTGCCACCTAGCTCCTCACCTTTGCCGTGACACGGCGAAGGTGCTCCTGTGGTCTGATTAAGTAGCAAGGCCCTTTTCGTGTCAGACAGGTTTCACGCCCCGGCTGCCATTAGCGGTGAATCGAGGAAGCTTCTTGCGTACTCCAGGCTGCAATGCTTCAGGGCTCCAGGTGCAGCTAACACAGGGAGACATCGTGAAGACATCTGTTCCAGAGACTGACACCGCAAAGCCTGCAGCTGTGGCAATTGGAGAACGGACTCCTGCGGGTGCGCACGAAATAGAGGTGGAACAATAGCCCTACCTCGGTAAGCTGTGAAGCGCTGGAGTGATTTATATTGTTTTTGTGATGTGAGCTGGTTGCCTCCGAACCCACATGGGGTGAGGTCCCTCACCTATTCTCACCGCCTCGTCCGTGAGTTCACCACACGGATCTGGCGACCCGACCTGACACTATCATGAGCACTCCTCGCGCACCACCCTCACGCCGGTGCACCTGGACCTGGGCGCGCGACTCGAACCGTTTACCCGGCTCTGGGAGAGCGTGCTGAAGAGTGGTTTACACACAGAGAGAGACGCGCGGGTGTGGGTAGAGGGATAGGTTTTGCTTTTCTTTGGTTTGTGCAGGGAAGGCAGAAGGGAGAAGAGAAGCTGAACTTAGCAGCTGAGGAGAAGAAGCAGAAGGAAGGAAGCCTTCGCGGAGGAAAAAGAGAAGGAAAGGAAGAGGTGAAGGAAAAAGAGAAAAGGAACTGAAGAAGAAAGAAGAAATAAAGAAAGGTAAAGACAAGCAGAAGAAGAAGAAGATGAGAAACTGAAGGTAAGGGAAACAGAACCAAGGAAGGAAGAAGGGAAACATAACCAATGAAGAAGAAGAAGAGAAAGCAGAGCCAAACAGAAGAAGACCCGTGATGAGTGGCTACTCATCATGGCTAAAAGGCCGAAATTAAGCTAGACACTAAGCAAAACAATATCAAATTAACATATAAAAAGGGTTAAGTGTGGGAATTAAAGAAAAGACCTAAAACTTTTAATGTGTGTTAAAACCTCCTAATTAGGTCACAAAAATGAGATATTCTGAAAACTAAAGAACAAATGATGATCCATGCATCAATTGAACACATAAACAAGTTTTAAAAGATAAATCAGAAGTAAAATCAATGTCTCAAATGTTCAATTAAGCACATGTAAAAATTTGAAAGCAATTGGACATCATTTAGGCTTAGAAATAAATAGATTACAATTAGGTCCTTCATGCATTACATTTCTACCCTTCAAAACTCCTTCTTGGACCTTTCTGCAAGCCGCAGGGACCCTTCTGTATGACTGCAAGGCCCTTCCAGATATAGTTCTTTTCACTTTTGGACCTGCACGCTATTCTTCTACCCCTTCGTTCAAGGGTCTTCCTGCAAGTTTTCCCTCATTTCAGAGAGAAGCCTGTGTTCTTCACGCGCACTGTAGCACGCGAAGAACACAGCCATTCTCGACCGTCCATCGCACTTTTGATCTCGATCTGCGGCTGGAATCAAATGGAACCTTCGCGCGATTCGGTGCGTGCGTTCACCTCTCTTCCCAGATCTCATTTGACGGTCAGATCTCTCTCTTGACTCGCCGCGCGCTCTACCCATCTCATCCTCACCGCCGGCTTAATTTTGATTAACCTCACCCTTGCGGTGATTCCAATCACTGAGCTGCTACTTAAGCACCTCAGTGGTGTCGCGTGCAAGGGATCGCTCCCTCCTACATCTCTTAGTGATCAGTTCGTCCACTCCAGTCTCTCCTCCTCATCTAGACCCTGATTTCACAGCCACCGGCTGTGGAATCATCGCCTGCTCTCGACCCTCCTCGTCGCTAAGGACCTTGTAGCACCTGAGGATGACCCTGGAGTCTCACTAGCAGACTCTTCCCTCCGCTGGAGTCACCCTCCTCCTTTCTTCCTCCTTAGCCGCTGGCTAAGGACCCATAGGTCCCATTCTTCCTTTTAGTTTAGGTTTTTAATTCTGCACAAGTAGTGTTAGATTTAGTTTGCAGTAGTTTAGAATAAATTTAGTTTTAATTGTTAGTGTTTAATGTTAGCTGTAGTTAGATTAGTCTTAGGAGTAGAATTAGTATTAGATCCCCTCCCTCACCTCCTCTGATCAGTCCAGATTAGAGGGGAAGAATCATCTGTTCATTGTTCAATTTATCTCCCTCTTCATGTTTTGTTTTTCCATCATCCAAATTCTGATTCTTGTTTTTCCTTTTAACGACGAATTTTTCATCAATCACCCACACATCCTGACCCAATTTCAGATCTGATGGTGCACTGCCTCAGATCTGAAAGTGGCGTCACAAGCACCATTTGGGGCTTCTCACTCACTCCATTTGTTTCACAAAAGCCCCTCTGTTTTAAATGGATTGCCTCAGTTTGTCAGAGCACTTTTGATTTGGATTTTAAAGGATTTTTACTCTCTGAAATGTTTTGACAGATCTGACAAATTGAAGGGATCTTTGGTTTTCATTGTGGGCAAGGACTCTGAGAAGTTCTCTGGTGACAGAGAACCAATCAGAAGAGCCTTTCATGATTCTGTTTATACTCTGTTTTGAATGCATTCGCCAGCTTCCATTAAATTTCCTTAATGCATTCTTAGTCTCTTTTTGCTATTTCAGAACTGCCATACACTATTTGTGTTGATGATCATTTCTGTATGGTGATTCTCTAACCTAAGGAGTTTTCCATACTCCTTAAGGTTGCAAGAAATTGGGATTGTATGTTGTTGGTTTTAATTGATTGAGCTAAGTCTTCCTTCATGCTGTCTATGGCATTAGGAAGACTAACTCAATGCCATTTGAGTTTTGATCTGAAAGGATGCTTCTGATAAGGTTTTTCCTAATGAGTATTTGAGCTGAATTTACATGAGATTTTCGTGAGATTTAAACCCTTATCAGATTTGGATTTCAACTCTCAAAATTTTTAGTTTGGTTTGAATTTTCTCTTATTCCCAGTTACACAGCAACATGCTGCATCTAGCAGCTACATTCCCCTCTTCTCTAAACTCCCTTCTTCTCTAAATTTTCCTCTCATCTGTTGAATACATCCCTCTCTTCAAATGGACTAACTGCAGCAGCAGTCAGCCCATTTGACAGTGGCTTAAGCCACTGCTGATGCTAAACAAAACACCCTGAACAGCACACCTTCTCATCCCTCTCCATCTTCTCTGACAGTAGCTTAGCTGCTGTTTAAATTGAAATCAAAACTTAATTAACCCTTCTTCCCTCATTTCCTAACTTCCTACTAAAACCTAATTATACATACTTATTTTAAAACTGTAAATATACCTATCCATAGTATTATAACTATAACATATAGCCTAATTATGTAAGTAAGATACATAGTTATACTGTAAATATGTATAAAACCTGTACATAAATCCATATACATATGTAATCTATGTAAATATATGTATATATACTAAACTATTATGTATGTATCTACTTAATAATGTATATATATATAAACAGATCCCTATTTACATATTTAATAGCTAAATTATAGAGTAACCTAGCTAAATTAATAATTTAGAGCTATAATTAAATTAAATAAATCTATAAACTTAGGATAATATATATAGTAAGTAATTTAAGCGAATTAAAGTGTATTTATACCTAGTACAGCTTACTGTAACTTAGTTTTAATTATAAACTACACAGAATTGCTATTTTAGCCTAAATAAAACATAAATAAATTCGTAAAAATACAATAAAAATATGTATTAAATACTTAAGTATGTAAATTAAAACTGTTTAAGGTCAATTAGACCATTTACTAATTATTTTATAAGTAATTAACTATTTCATCACCTAAATCAACCTGTATAATCAGCCTAGTTTAGCGAATTTATTTGTATAGTAAACATATTTAAAATTCAAAATTAATTAATCAATTATGTAGTATTATGTAAATATTTTATTTACCATATTTTATTTTATTTTTTTTTAATAATTTATGACCCCCAAATCGAGGGCCAAAAACGTGCCCAGATGCAGCTGCGCTTGATTTCCAGCGCACGATGTGGCGCTGGAATAGCACCACATCGTGTGCTGCAAGTCAAGTGCAGCCACATATAAGCTAATTATGATACAGCTTCACCAGTCGTCACGGCGCCAGGCGCCCGAAACAGAATCCTATTCCATTTGATCCGATTACCCGTTAACCATGTACTGTCTGATTTGCGATGAATGTGTGTTGGGGCCGGGGGCCCGAGCGTGCGAGCATGTGGCGTTGGGCTGAGGCCTTGCGCTGATATGAAAACGTAATTAAGCCACCTAATCCGAGAGTAGGGCGCGTTTAGTAGAGGTCTGGTCCCACCCTAAGGGTGCTGTGTATCCCTCGGAAAGCGTGCCCGCAAACTTAGCATGTTTTAAACTAATAACATTAGCCTTAACCCGCTCCCCACCGCAGGCTCTGAAGTATCTTAAGACAGAAGAGTTTAACACAGAAGAAAAGAACAGACGAGTTAAGTTAACACAAAGAGAAGAAAAAGAGAGAACACAAGAGATAACAAGAACAGAGACTTACTGTACATATAGTAGTAGAATAAGTAATATACATAGGTATAAGTAAATCTATATAGTTACTAACAGAATAAAGTGACACTATAAACGTCGCTAAAGACCTCAGTTTTGCCTTTTAGGTTGTATATAGTGTTTTCTGAGATTTAGCGACGCTTATATCTGTCACTGAAACTGCTGTATATGTTACTATACATAATAGACTAATAAGTTAAATCTCTACACCATTGCATCCTAAGGTATTATATACTATCATGATTAGTACTAATAGGATAACTTGTAAATACATAGTTTAGAGTATAATAATAGATTGTTTGATGCTTGTTCATAGTTAGTATTTTTGCACGCATTTCTTAGTAATTAGGTAAATAAAACACACATTCATTCATTCCTTAATAAGATGTAAAGTTTCTTTTTGGAATTAGAGGATAATTTTGAGATCAAAGAGTGACAGAATTAAATTCAATAAATTGCCTCCCAGTGAACGACCTGGAACAAAACCAATAAAAAGTAGATAAATAAGCAAATGATAATAATGGTTGTAATGACTGGTATTCACCCATACCCACCACTATACGACATTCTTAATGTTATATTATACACCCTATACTACAACGACATGATCATAACAATAATCATTCATTGTCATACAACCATTGTGTTATATACACATCACATTATACATTATCAACCCGCAGAAGAAAATAAGAAGAAAAGAAGCAAGGCAACTGCAGAGAAGAAAGAAGAAGCACAAAAAAGAAAGGAAAAATCAGAAGTCAGAAGAAGAAGAACAAGAGAGGAGAAAACATATTTTTAAGACGTCTGATCCCATGATCAGACGTCCAAATTCTTTCTTTTTGCCACAATTAATTTTTAAACTTATGCATTTATATTTGAATTAAGGTTTGAGTAATTAAAGTGTTCAATTACATTCTTGAGATTAGTAATAAATTCCAATTGCTCCCTGTGTTCGACCTTGGATACTTAGGTTTTCGAGTAATAAACTTTTATTTGTTGACAACGCTTGATCACTTTTACTATGATATAACTAATTGTTAAAACACGATCTAGCCACGTTAACATTTTGGCGTCGTTGCCGGGGAGCAACGTGCAATTTATCACTAGTCTCTACATTCTTTTTATCATATTGAACACTAAATTGCCCTACTTTGCTTTGTTGTGATCTTGCAGGTATTTCACGAGAAAATCCCTCCCACAAGTCAACCACTCCAGGGCAGGTAATTTCTTTTCTTCCTTAAACTATCCGCTAAGCTTTGAAAGACAAAAGGAAGAAAATTAATTAATCAACTGCCTTCTTTCTTTAGTAATCACCATCTTTAACGCAAACGTTTCCTGATTTTGCAAAATTTTTCAAATCTTCTTGAAGTTGGAGCGATTTTTTTTAGATTCTATCCCACAAATACATGTGCCTAATAGAAATCACGCTTAATCTCGGCGGACAACACACTTCTTGTTTTTGTGTCCAAAGAGAATTTTTGTGAAAAAGAGGATTGGAAATAGAACCAAATTAGGGTTTCTACAGTATGATCTTGGAGTGCTAGTCACACATGCCTGCATAAAAGGAAATGAACCCTCCCGCATCAGTGTGCTACCCAAGCTCGTGATTGAAGAGATCTAAACAAGACAAACCCTAAAATTTGAGCTCTAAAATCACTTGAATCTTAAAATCTTGGACCTAATAACCTGGGAGTCAAGTCAGGGTGATCACTAGGCTCCAAACTTAGAATCATTCTGCCATCTATAGGACAGGTCAGGTGAAGTTGTCCCCATGGGTCAACCAACCTCTAAATTAGGTCACAACATCAACACATCTAAAGTTCAAGTGAGAATCCTAAAGCACCTTTGAAATAAAAGTGGTAGACTTAAGAGGTCAAGGTCCCCATTCTGGTCTACTTGGAATCTCAATGACAAGAGAGGTCGGGTGGGGGAAACCTTGTAACCCGTGGGGATGCTCTACCGTGTAGGGGTCTTTGCGGGACTCTCCCTCTCTGGCTGCCTAGGTAATTCTCAGGTGGAAGATCTTCTGATCCAGGGGTACCATCCGCCCCGAACCTCCATAGTCATCCAAACGTCTTTGGGTGTCTTGATTGGGTCAAGAAACATCTCCAGTCCCTCATCTTTTCTCTTTAGAGCACACATATACATTTTCAGTGGGACTCGTTTCATAACTTGATTCTACATCTTGATTAAAACTCCGATTCTACATCTTGATTCCCCCACCTGATTCAAATATGCAGCCAAACCATTTAGGACTACCATTCAAGAAACCTGAATATCGGAGATCCATGAGAGATAGAATGAATAAGGATTCCCTGAAATTCTATGAAAAAGAAGAAACCTCAACACCAGTAGGAAACATTCAGGTTGATGTCCCAACAACCACAACCTTTATCATAACTTGTGCCCAAGTACTATTGGCAGAAGCCACAAAAGGATCAACCCGTGACTTGCTCATTACTGGATACATTGAGATAAAAATTGCACAATCTTGAATACCTTCAATGTATGACAAATCCTCAACTTTGGAAGCAACACCAAGATAGTCTTGAAAAACGGGAAGAGATAATGAGATTTGTAAAACAAATTATCGACCAGAAGTACCCATACATACCACAAATAAAGGATGAACCATCTTGGGACAACATCGAGGATCAATCTGATCTCGGGTTTGAGGCACAAAATGGTTGTGGATTCCCAACCTAGATGGAGTACAATGTGCCTGATATTGAAGAAGGTTGGGACGCTCCAAATGCAGGAAAATACCATCTTGAGCCCATTCTTGACCATGAATCACCAGGCTTAGAATCCCAAATGCAAGAATGAGAATAGAACTGAACCTCTCGAGGGTATAAATTCCGTCCCTTATTCTGATTAGGTGACCCTCGAAGGTTATTCGGACCTAGATTCTAGTAATTCAACCCACATCCTAAGCCCAGAATCTAGATCTGAAACCTATTGGGAAGATTTCAAGGCCCCATATGAAGAAGATCCATCTTTTAATGAAGAATATGATTTTTGGCCTCTATTTGATGAATATCCTTCACCAACGTCCTCAGAGGAACTAATCAATTTTTCGGAAGTCATGCCAATCTACGATGCAGAAACTGAGGAGTTGGACAAGTGGGGTTTGAATTGGGTCTGCCCTACTAGCTTAGAACCTGAGCCTCTACCAGATAAGGACACCTTTTTAAGCTCATAATTAACATTTAGGCTAGACCCCAATCAGGCTGCTGAATCTACAACATATGATTTATTCTATGGTGGAACTCACGATCTTGAATCTCATTCAGATTTTGATTTTCGCAAACTCTCCGATGATTTCAAATCTGACCATAACATCGGAGAAAATCTACTTCCTGATTATAACAAGCCAATTCTCTTTGAAGCCACCTGCTCCACATATACAGAACTAATAAAAACTCGTTCTCTACCCCGACCCACAACCGGACTCAATTTCTATTCTGATTCACCTCTCACTGAGCTGTTTGTAGATGATTCAGCTCCATATCTACACCAGGTATCGGGTATTGATCAGACCGAAAAACAGGAGCCATCATTCTTTGATCACCCCTGTAGGGTTTCCACACCATACACTGATTATTTTTCGGAACCCTACTCTGACCAGGCTAATTCGACTTAGCCTAAACCTAAGTTTTCACTTCCATATTCATCTGAGCCACATTGCATATGGTGGGTTCCGCATCTGTTCTACATCTATCAACCCACTAGACTTATTGGGTTTGGGCTGCATCATGAGCCTACGGATCTTAACAAGCACCTGGTTGGACCAACCAGGCTCTTAATCAAGGTGCTTGTTTCACAAAATTCCACTGATTTGACCACTCCCTCTCCGCCCCATGTTCCGCTCGGCTGAAGGCATTAAATTTAGCGCTTAACGGGAGGCAACCCGTCATCCCAAAAATAGAGACCCATCTGATTATCCGTCTGTACTCCACGTCTATTGCACCTTAAGTTTAGCCTTAGACAGTTCCACCTCTGGTACACATACCAGAGCTTGAAATCGTCCGCATCAGTCATTTCCGACCCATTCACCCACCCGATGTAGCCTATTCTAAGTCCCTGATCTCAACACTATTTCACACCCTCTGTTTACAGTGAGGACATTGCAAAACTTAGGCATGGGGGGGTGATAAAGTGCATACATACAGAACCAAGAAAAAGTCAGAAGGAATCTCACAAAAAATTCACATATGTCAAAAACACAAAAAAATTGAAAAATTATGAAAAAGAACAAAAAAATGGGGGAGGGAGGAAATTTTGTGAGCCACATAATTATAAGGAGAAAAAGAGCAAAAATGGAAAAAAGGAGCACAAAATGAAAAAGAAAAAGAAATAGTCATTAGTAAAAGATTAAGGAATTAACTGAAGTTCTAGACCAGATCAAGAAAAGAAGAAAAGTGCTAAGGAGACATAACAAAAGAGATTACCATGAACGCTGATCTTACGCCTCTTGGGCTAGATTCTTTAGCTTAAAAATTCACATATCTGCTAAGATCGAGATAATCCTCAAGAAGTTGGGGAAAATGTGAAACTTAAGTATTAGGTCTAAGGCTTAGGAAGTATTCGGCCTCGTTAACTGACCTTCGATTTGCGGGATTCGGTAACCTAGGCACCCCAATTCACACACAGTCTGGTTCAGTACGCATAAATATCAAAATCATTCAAAAGCGTTTAATGTTCTGAAAAAGCCACCTAGATTAGGAGCGGTTGATCAACACAAGTTGATTTGGACGAGTTCCCGAGGTGGAGAGGTGGGAAATTCCCCTCGAAGATGCGTAACAACATATCGTCTCCTCGATGCTTGTCTCTTTGGATATTTAAATATCCTACTGAGGGCATGTAAGCACTCTGCTGGTTCAGATATCATGGGCGGCATTATCACGAAATGTCGATCTCCAGGGTCTGAATTCGACCACGGGAACGCCATGGGCGGGATTACCTCAAAATTTTGAAAGCCAGGATTCTGGGGGTTGCCATGGGCGGTGCTATCTCGAAGCATCGATAGCCAGGGACCCTTGAGGATTGATGATGGGGACGAGGAATCCGATAGAGACCGTGTTGAGAAGCCAATCCGAAGCTAGAAATAAAAAGAAAAGAGAGAGAAAATACTCCAAACAAATAAATCTTCTATCTCTCTCTTACAAAAAAATGCACTGCAGACTGAACCTAGGGTAAAAATGTCTCAAGCACGGGTGCTTTAACCGCGGAGTCCAACAAACCCTAGGTTAGCTTCTGTGGGCCTTAAAAACCTTTGTGGAAGACTAAGGCTAAAGCGGGTCAGGTCCGGATTTTGGTTGGTACTTGAGTACCTCTAGGCCTATTGTCGGCATTCTGACCTAATTACAACAAAAAAAGAAAAGCACTTATCATAACTGATGACAGACACTCAGGGTCTAGAACAGAAGTTAAAACCTTGAAATTTTCTAAGGGACTAGCAAAAACTAGGCATGGGGGTATGATGAGAGCCTCATCATGAGCCCTAACTAGCTCATTTTGACCTAATAAAGAGAATAAAAGCTCCTGCATAACTGAGAAGAGGGCTTAATGAACGGAATAAGTGTTTTGAGAAGAAAACATGAAATAAAGGTTAAAATTGTAATTTTACCATTGCAGTACATAAATGGGATTTCTCAGAGGCAAAACATATGTCAAATGGTCTGAATAAGATAAAAAGTAGGTTGATGCAATCAGAAATGGGTTCATGTGCAATCCAGGAATTAAATGACATCTTGTAACCCTAAAACAGACCCTCTTAATTCAACAAGGTTCCGGTCAGGATAAAAATCAAGTACGCCCTCTGAAAATCATGTAAAAGTATCCCATATGGTTTAGAACATTCAATTTGGCCTTTGGAACCTAGTTTGACCTAGATTAGGGACCTAGCTCATCAATTGACCTAATTTGGGTTTTTACGCAAAATATCCAGTCAAACATAGTCAAACCTAAAATCCAACATCACCATTGGATTCCTTAGGTCCAAATTAGATTTGTACCAAAATTTAGACCTAAGGGGAGGTCATCTTGACCTACTTTGCAATTTAGTACACCCAATCACATTTTGGTCCCTATCTTTTGAAAACCATCACATAAACCCCCCTAGATTTCTCGCAAATCTTACAATCAGGTCCCTCTACCATTAATGGGCCAGAATCCTTCTCCGGCAAGGAAGGCAGGGGGGATACTCTTTGATCCCTCAGAGATCTCCTCCGAGAATTGGAAGGGAGATTCTCTGAGGAATCCCCTTCCATCTGAGCCCGATCATAATCTCTGATTCCTGTCCAATCTCTCGTGCGAACACACGAGAGATTTGGGTATCTAACTACCTTCCATCTCCGGCAAGACGTCGGTGGCAGAAGGCTTGCCCTCCACGCACCAGAAGCTCGGCCAACACCTATAAATTAACCCCCAACTCCGGCCGCACCACCTCAGCTCAACTTGGCGGGGATTCCACCTCAAATTCATCTTCTTCTTCTCCGGCCAAGAGGTCCAGCGAGCTCCGGCGAGCCCCCCTCCTCTTCCTCGTCGCTCTGCCACAAAACCAGTGGCAGAGCTGTCCTCCTCATCCTCCTCCGCGTCGAGCAACACCTGCGCGAGCTGCCCTAGCCCCGTCGTCACCACCGTCTTCCTCCACTGGACACTTTCTTCTCTGGCAACAGCAGGTACTGCCGGCCGCCTTCTCACCCCCTTCGTCCCTTTAGTTAGGTTAAAACTGTTCTTCTCTATCCCCTCTTTCATCTCCCTCATCTTATTTCACCAAACGCCCCTCGACCGCCGCTGTCCACCACCATCTTCTTCATCTTTGGCCACCCTCCAGCGAGACGCTCCCATCACTCCGCAGCCCCACACGTCTCACCGATCATCGCATAACCTCCGCCTCACCTCACTGAACATCATCCACCCGTCCATAGACCCTCTATGCCTCCACAACTACCCCCTGATCAAACCCATCCGACCGACCACAGGGTGACCTAGGCACGCATGCCTAGGTCACCCCGCAACCTGCCACCTAGCTCCTCACCTTCGCCGTGACACAGTGAAGGTTCTCCTATGGTCTGATTAAGCCGCAAGGCCTTTTTTGTGTCAGATAGGTTTCACGCCCTGGCCGCCATTAGCGGTGAATCGAGGAAGCTTCTTGAGTACTCCAGGCTGCAATGCTTCAGGGCTCCAGGAGTAGCTAACACAAGGAGGCATCGCGAAGACATCTGTTCCAGAGAGTGATGCCGCAAAGCCTGCAGCTGTGGCAATTGGAGAACAAACTCCTGTGGGTGCGCATGAAATAGAGGTGGAACAATAGTCCCACCTCGGTAAGCTGTGAAGCACTGGAGTGATTTATATTGTTTTTGTGATGTGAGCTGGTTGCCTCCGAACGCACATGGGGTGAGATCCCTCACCTATTCTCACTGCCTTGTTCGTGAGTTCACCACACGGACCTGGTGACCTGACCCAACACTATCATGAGCACTCCTCGCCCACCACCCTCACGCCAGTGCGCTTGGACCCGGGCGCGCGACCCGACCCATTTACCCGACTTTGGGAGAGCGTGCTGAAGAGTGGTTTACACAGAGAGAGAGACACGCGGGTTTGGGTAGAGGGATAGGTTTTGCTTTTCTTTGGTTTGTGTAGGGAAGGTAGAAGGGAGAAGAGAAGCTGACACTTAGCAGCTGAGAAGGAGAAGAAGCAGAAGGAAGGAAGCCTTCGCAGAGGAAAAAGAGAAGGAAAGGAAGAGGCAAAGGAAAAAGAGAAGAGGAACTGAAGAAAGAAGAAATAAAGAAATGTAAAGACAAGCAGAAGAAGAAGATGAGAAACTGAAGGTAAGGGAAACAGAACCAAGGAAGGAAGAAGGGAAATAGAACCAAGGTAGGAAGGAGGGAAACAGAACCAAGGAAGAAGAAGAAGAGAAAGCAGAGCTAAACAGAAGAAGACCCGCAGAAGAAAATAATAAGAAAAGAAGCATGGCAATTGCAGAGAAGAAAGAAGAAGCATAAAGAAGAAAGGAAAAATCAGAAGTCATAAGAAGAATAAGAGAAGAGAAAATATATTTTTAAGACGTCTGATCCCATGATCAGACGTCCAAATTCTTTCTTTTTGCCACAATTAATTTTTAAACTTATGCATTTATATTTGAATTAAGTTTTGAGTAATTAAAGTGTTCAATTACATTCTTGAGATTAGTAATAAATTCCAATTGCTCCCTGTGTTCGACCTCAGATACTTTGGTTTTCGAGTAATAAACTTTTATTTGTTGACAACGCTTGATTGCCTATACTACGACGTAACTAATTATTAAAACACGATCGAGACCCCATCAACAGTGCTGGGCCAGGTAGAGCCAAGAGTTGTAGCTTTCTGTTGTCCTCCTTTTCCAGTTGTAGTGAGTAGTTTATTGCACTTCTGTACTCTTTCATTTTTAACATTATATTCCTGTACCCGTTTACTTTTCTACTATTGTGGTGGTGTGTACTGTAGTAGTTTTACTTCTTTACTACTATACTTTAGTTACTGTTACTTGCTTAGCATAGTGAATGTGGTTTACTTTCCTGCTTTTTGGTTACTTTCTCGTTGGACGGCTGGGTCTTGGGATCAGTTGAGTTGGTCCGATCTCGTATCTTGTAGGGATTTAGGAATTGGGTCGTAACAAGATGGTATCAGAGCAAGGTCGTCCCGAGAAGTGAACCAACTAGCTGGAAAATAACCAATTCACGTGCTTGTAACTAGAGTAACCACCACAACATATCTTTTGACATCTGTTCTGAGATTCTTTTGCTGGGTGTCTGTTGAAATTGACATCTTCCTGTTCCGTTTTTCGCGTCTCCTTGCAGGAGATGCCTCAACGTGGAGCCATTGAGGCGGACCGCGGACGCGGCTGTGGATGGGGTTGAAGGGGCAGACGTGTTGAGCCTGACGTCTCAATGGACCAGCCACTACTTCTGGGTGTTCAGGCCCAGGACCTCGCCCAGCTGATACCGGAGATCGTACGAGAGGAGCTTCACCCGCCTCCATGGGCACCTCTCCCTGGGGCTGCGTAGGGGGAGTCCTCTGTGGGATCGCGAGACAGACACAGCGCTGGACGCGGGGGAGGGGGTGGTCTTCCACTGCCCCCACCGTCCCCTGACACTTCCGAGCACGAGCCCTCCCAACCTGGAGGCATACCAATTTCCCCACTTCAGCACCATTACGAGCTTTTCGGATAGTTTCGGAAACTGAAGCCCCCTCTTTCTAGGGGGATGAGGACCCGATCGAGGCAGAGGACTGGCTCTAGCAGATCAAGAAGGTGTTTGACACCCTTTGCCACCCTGTGGAGTGCCACGTGGCCTTTGCCACGTACCAGGTGGAGAGCGTGGCACAAAGGTGGTGGAGGACGGTCAGAGGTCAGGAGAGGGTCGAGCCGACTTGGGACCAATTTGTCACCCTCTTCTGCAAGTAGTACTCTCCCCAAATGTGGTAGGATCAGAGGAGGCATGTGATGTAAACATGTTTGCACTACTTAAGATGTCTATTTATGCATGTTCTTAAGCATAGGATTGCATTGCATGCTATAAATATTGCATAACATGCATCATCTTGCATTTAGAATAATTTGAATAAAATGGAGGTTAATTATCTCCTTTTATGTTTATGGACAGAGCAAACTTTTTATCGGGGCCTCGGATCGAAGATCCAACCGTACAGATGTGATCAGAGCGACGATTGGAGTTCAACGACTCCAAGATCGCCCCAATCAGGCATTTGTAACATCAGATAGAGATCGGGGAATCCTTGAAGATCAAGGGCCACGATGGTGTGAATCCACACTTCAAACGACAAATTCGACCACATAGATGGATTTGAATCGACGATCGCAACCTAACAGCGTGAAAATCGACTCAATCCGACAACTGTGGCACCATCTACGTCATCCAGAAGATGGACGGCTAAGATGGCGCTACGTGGCGCCATCTCAGTTGTCCAATCGGCCCTCAAGACCGCCACTGCCTCTCGAAAGGACATCCAACGCATGATCTAGGCTGTTGGATCTTCATCCAACGGCTATGGATGCGGCAGCTTAAATCGTCCTCGCGACATTCTCGATTGCGTAGCGCAGCGGAGACGACACTGCGGGTGAAGCAGAGGTCGCGAGGTCGAGCCCTCACGAGCCTCAAATCAGGCGCGGGCGAGCGGGTACATGGAGCATCGGATCGCGATCGAACGATCGTGTGTGCAAGATAGCGCCCACACGCTATTGCACGTGCGGCGAAGACGCAGCATCGTACGCAGGCCGACGTGCGTTAAGGAGGCGAGCGTAGCGCGATCTGAGCCGTCCGATCTCACGATCGGATGGCTGAACGTGCGCGTGAGTTGAGTGCGTGGGCAAGCGAGCGGGCGCACGCACGTCGCCCACTACACCCACGTTCATACCTTTAACAACGGTTTTATTCGTCACTAAAGGTCTTGAATTAATGTTTTAAAAGTTGTAATGACAAAATTGCCCCCACTCCTTGCAACTATAAGAGGAGACCCCCTCCACACGAAATTCTCACCCCTTCCTTTTCTCTCCCTCTCCAAAGCTCAAGAGAAGCTTGTCCCACACCCGGGATGCTTCTCGTGAGATAAAGTCAACTTTTCATCCCCCTTTCGGAAGCGGATCCCGCGACGATGACGACGTGCCGCCTCGTTCCCGTTCTTCTGCTTCGTCCTCCTTCGTCTTGCTTCGTCCTCCTTCGTCCAGGCGTCGTCCTGTCCGACTCGTCCTCCAAGCGACCGTCGAGGAGGATATTTCTCTCCCCATTCTTTTTACTGCTTTCTAGAATAGATTTACTGCTTTTTAGAGTAGATTTACTGCTTTCTAGTGTAATCATTTTCCCGCTTTCTAGTCGTAATATTTAGTGTAATGAACAATCCTTTTGATAATGAATTCCATGTGCATTCTATATCTCTTTTGATTTTTGTTTGTATTATTCTCTCTCTTCTAATTATTGTAAATAGTTAGTTCTAATCAGTTGAATTACTTTGTGACAAATAAAGCAAACACATTGTTTTTAAATCAAACGTCCGCCTCCTTGTGTTCGACCTGGGATTTCCATTTCGGTATAAATTTTATTTGTTGAACACGAGTTCTTCGCTTTCATACTACGACGACAGGTTTTCAAAACCAAACACGTTAGTGTAGCAACCTGACGTTCAACATTTTGGCGACGCTATTTGATTTTTTCTTCGCGTTTTCTAACTTACAAATGATTTACCTCACTTCTCTCCTTTCTTATTGTGATTGCAGGTACTCTTTCGAGACGAGCAAAAGCGGTAGATTGGAGTAAAGTGCTGTAGAAGGTTTTGTAAGTTTTCCCCCACCTCCCACCTATTAGATTTTATTTCGCCACATAATAACACAAACATCAATCAACCTAGGTGTTCTTATAAACTTTAAGGTTAGATTGTTTGTTGTTTGACACCCACACCCATCCCAATCCCCACATTAAAAAAAGAAAAATAAAAAAAAATCTCACAGAGGTACACAACCTCATCTGATTTTCAAACTCAACTGATAAACCAATCTTTGGAGCCGGTACACACATCCAAACACATAATTGAGTAGAAATCAGACTAGGTAATCACTTGTGTGCCTAATTAAGTGGTGCAACAGGCTAATTATTTGAGTTGATTAGGCCGCACCACTTCAATTAAAATCAACTCATCAAGTAGATGCCACTTAGGTTTAACTATTAGAGATTTACTAGGCACTCCACATTCTTTTTAAGCTTTAAAGGAAAACATCTTCACCTGTGCTTTCAAAACCTGGTGTGCCAACAAAACTTGTTTGAAAATACCTAAAGTTGAATCCTAAAAGCTACTAAGCAAGATTCGAACTCTAAAATTCAACACATCAAAAATTATCTTGCTTGAAAACCATTGGTTGTGCACGCACACACAAATCAATCAATCATTAAGGGCACAACCCTTATAAAGGGCTCATCACATTCCAAAGCACATTCAAACCTAGCCCTAAATAAAACAAAGTAGACGTTGGCCTTAAGGATTCAACTCGCTCTTCAAAGCCCAGAACGAGATTATTTTCGATTAGTCTGTTTCTACTGTTCAATCTGATGTCTAGCTAGGGGAGTAGAATCAAACGATCACGGTTGGGGGGTACGCTAGGAACTGGAGGCGCAAGCCCAAGGAAGAACCTTTTCCTCAGTCCCTCCTTCTAACTGGTTGGATTGAATAGACAGAAGTAGATCAAATCGTTCCTTTATCTCAAGACGGGTTTTGGGAGTCTGTAGGTCTGTAGGCTAACCCACTTAAGGACATGTTTGATTGTTTGTATTGCAGGGTGCCTTTCTTCCTCCCGTCTCTCATGAATCCTTCCACATATTACACGCATTCCCGCTCTTTCCCTCCTGTTTTGAATTATCCTCAACATGACGATTATCCCGACTCGTACTGTCATCAACCATCAGTTAGTTGGGATAACTTAGATTGGGGATACAGTTTCGGACCTCCGTGTTTAGGGTCTAACCCTGAACACATTGATTGTGATTTCTATCCTTCTCAGAGCCACATCGATTATAGATCGTCAACCTTTCATGGACAACCTAATACGATCTATAATCAAGAATGACACACCGATCCTTACCCATCCTCTGATTACACTGCCTTTAGGTCATCACCACCATTTGAACAATCTGAAATGACCTATTATCAGAATGGGTATAACGAATCTCAATTCGTTAATTCCCCTGCTTTGACCCCAAACCCGCCCAACCCTGAACCAACTCATTTGGTTCAAGGTAATCAGGTTCAAGAAAAGGTTCTGGCTAACTTGTGGAATATTATACAATCTTTAGAAGTTCAGCCAATACCTTGCATTGAGAGATTGGAGCTCCTGATTGAAATGATTGATGATTTGAATAAGTCTTTGTTGGATTGGCTCTAGGATGTTAAGGATAAGAACCTGGGTGAGTTTATACTTGGAAAATTAGCGAAATTAAGGATGAGATTTGTGGTCGCTTTGATTCAATCATGGGATGATTCCCAAGATGAACCTTCTTTAGGAAAGCCAATTTCAGAACCTGTTCAGGTACCTGTTGAAGGGGACACGTGTTACGGGACTGACCAGATTGAATTAGAGCAACCAATTAAGGATGATCTGATTTCTTCACCTGAGATCCGTAAGCCAGGGTACGAGGAAACGTATGTCTCCTTGGAACAGAAAGTGACAGATGATTTTCAGACATACATTAATACGGATTTCGATTCTGATGGTGAAGATTCAAGTTGCAAAGTCTCACGCGAGTTTACAGAACATGATTTCTATAAGACGATTGGGCCTGAGGAATTTGATAGATCATTTGATAGCCCAAGAATTGAGGAAACTGATCTTATTGGGGCTCACATTACGGATCTAGAATAACATTTTCTGGAGGATTCAATTCAATGCCCTGATTGTCAGTTACACCCCGTTGAGCTTATCGATGATTCTGTTTCTGAGATAATTAGACCCAAGTCAATTCTGATTTAGCCACATCATTTAGACTTGGAGATTTTAGACGGGGTGATTAATATGCAAGAGGTCCAGGAAATTGACATGCTGAATGAGGAGGATAGGAGTCGGGAAGTTCTGATTTGGGAAGCTAGTTCCAGAGGAAGTAGAAGATTGAGTCGAAGGGTTCCTATTAAGCTGAAATCATCAAACCAGGACCCTTACGACATCTATTATGAGGATGTCCAACCCAAGCACACATTCAATGATTATCCTTTTGAGCTTGATTTCTCTGTAACCTGACTTTTTGGTCTTGGGTTGCATCCTCATAAATCGCAGGCCCGACCCTACTTGCATACTAATTTTAGGTTTTGGGTAATTTTTATCCAGAACCTAAGATATTCTCGATTATGTGATATGGGTCTGCACCACAATCTGGTCCACATCTGTGGACATTTACTGACAGGTCAGAAATTTTTTATGTTTATTCTGATTCTGACTTGCACCTATGAATTCGTTATTTCTCTTCTTTGTATGGTGTACCTAGCTGAGCGCACTAAATTTACCACATATATGGTTCTTTTTAGTTTTCATCTCGGAGCGGACCTGACATTCACGCAATTCAGGTGCTTTCTACGCTATTCCACTCTATTTTATGTCTTTCTAATACAATGAGGACATTGCATTAGATAGGTATGAGGGTGGATATTTATCTCTAAATTTATTCGTCAGCTCTGTAGATTTGTTTTATTTTATTAAAAACATTTTTTTTTGGAATTAGGAAGGAAAACTTGGGTTTAAGAAAATTTTCAATCTTAGGAAATAATACATTATGATTTGAACATAAAGACCCTTCAGGTCTTTAGACTTAATCAGCCTGTGTATCCACTAAAATGTGGATTTTTCTTTCGAGTCCTCGCCCTCTTAATTCTATCGTAATTGGAGTAAATAAGCTTAGGTGATAAGTACACGACTTATCAACCCACCCTCTGATTTGAGGGAACTTCGAGTTTCTAGCATCTACACACTTTCTTTGCATTAACTCGTTGCTCGAGGATTCTAATGGAAATTGGGTAGCTAATGAACTTTTTAGGGTGATATGGCTGGTAAGTTATCATGGGTAACAACCCATAGGTAGGTTGTCCAGAGCCCAGTCATTGGACCTTTCTCTTTTTTCTGCCTTTAGGTAAATCTTAGACCAGGGAAGCCACCTACTTAAAAAAAAAAAATCAAAAAGAAAAGGAGAAAAGAAAAAAAATAAATAAGCCACACTTCGCCGCACGAGTATGGCTGGCAAGTTATCGGTGGTAACAGCTCATCGACCGGTTGTCCAGAACCCAACTCAATAAATGCACTGAAAATTCCCAAAACACTTAGGAAGAAGCAGAGAAGTAGAATAAACAGGGGAGATATACACTGGATTCACCCTTGTGTTGACCCCGTAAAAAAATAAAAGTAGGCAGAAAGCTACCGGCTGTAAAGATACACCTTTAGGTAGAATTCTTTTTGAGGTCACCTAGAGGCATAGAAATCCGAAGTCCATTTTAACTGCCGATCAATGAGTCTATCACATTCACAATAAGATGCTTAAAACTTAAGGTTCTCATCAAATCTTGGGTGAGTTGAATGGCCGTAGAATGCCACTCTTAAACTTAAAAACTTGAAAATCCAAAAAAGATTAGCAAAGAGGAAAAAGAGAAAAAGAAATTTTTCTTTGAATAAGGCGAGGGCTTGAGTTGGTTTGTATTTTGGCAGATACTCGAGCACTGTTGTGTCTTTGAAAGTTCAGATCCAAAGTAGACATTTTCTTAATGATTGAAAATAACTTATGCCCAAATAATCCAACCTGATTCTTTTATAAATAGCATATAATTTTTGCTAGGGACTAGCAAAAGATATTCATGGGGGTATGATGTAAACATGCTTACGCTACTTAAGATGTCTATTTATGCATGTTCTTAAGCATAGGATTGCATTGCATGCTATAAATATTGTATAACATGCATCATCTTGCATTTAGAATAGTTTGAATAAAATGGAGGTTAATTGTCTCCTTTTATGTTTATGGATAGAGCAAACTTTTTATCGGGGCCTCGGATCGAAGATCCAACCGTACAGATGTGATCAGAGCGACGATTGGAGTTCAACGACTCCAAGATCGCCCCAATCAGGCATTTGTAACATCAGATAGAGATCGGGAACCCTAGAAGATCAAGGGCCACGATGGTGTGAATCCACACTTCAAACGACAAATTCGACCACACAAATGGATTTGAATCGACGATCGCAACCTAACAGCGTGAAAATCGACTCAATCCGACAACTGTGGCACCATCTACGTCATCCAGAAGATGGACGGCTAAGATGGCGCTACGTGGCGCCATCTCAGTTGTCCAACCGGCCCTCAAGACCGCCACTGCCTCTCGAAAGGACATCCAATGCATGATCTAGGCTGTTGGATCTTCATCCAACGGCTGTGGATGCGGCAGCTTAAATCGTCCTCGCAACATTCTCGATTGCGTAGCACAGCGGAGACGACACTGCGGGTGAAGCAGAGGTCGCGAGGTCGAGCCCTCGCGAGCCTCAAATCAGGCGCGGGCGAGCGGGTACATGGAGCATCGGATCGCGATCGAACGATCGTGTGTGCAAGATAGCGCCCACACGCTATTGCACGTGCGGCGAAGACGCAGCATCGTACGCAGGCCGACGTGCGTTAAGGAGGCGAGCGTTGCGCGATTTGAGCCGTCCGATCTCACGATCGGATGGCTGAACGTGCGCGTGAGTTGAGTGCGTGGGCAAGCGAGCGGGCGCACGCACGTCGCCCACTACACCCACGTTCATACCTTTAACAACGGTTTTATTCGTCACTAAAGGTCTTGAATTAATGTTTTAAAAGTTGTAATGACAAAATTGCCCCCACTCCTTGCAACTATAAGAGGAGACCCCCTCCACACGAAATTCTCACCCCTTCCTTTTCTCTCCCTCTCCAAAGCTCAAGAGAAGCTTGTCCCACACCCGGGATGCTTCTCGCGAGATAAAGTCAACTTTTCATCCCCCTTTCGGAAGCGGATCCCGCGACGATGACGACGTGCCGCCTCGTTCCCGTTCTTCTGCTTCGTCCTCCTTCGTCTTGCTTCGTCCTCCTTCGTCCAGGCGTCGTCCCATCCGACTCGTCCTCCAAGCGACCGTCGAGGAGGATATTTCTCTCCCCATTCTTTTTACTGCTTTCTAGAATAGATTTACTGCTTTCTAGAGTAGATTTAATGCTTTCTAGTGTAATCATTTTCCCTCTTTCTAGTCGTAATATTTAGTGTAATGAACAATCCTTTTGATAATGAATTCCATGTGCATTCTATATTTCTTTTGATTTTTGTTTGTATTATTCTCTCTCTCTCTTCTAATTATTGTAAATAGTTAGATAGTTCTAATCAATTGAATTACTTTGTGACAAATAAAGCAAACGCGTTATTTTTAAATCAAACGTCCGCCTCCTTGTGTTCGACTGGGGATTTCCATTCCGGTATAAATTTTATTTGTTGAACACGGGTTCTTTGCTTTCATACTACGACGACAGGTTTTCAAAACCAAACACGTTAGCGTAGCAACCCAACATTCAAAATTTTGGCGCCGTTGCCGGGGATTCAACAACGCGACTTAAGTCGTCCGATCGTGAGATTAGCTAGACGTGGCGTGTGTTATGCACAAGGAGGCGAGCAGCCGCGCGTAGGCAGCACCCATTACGCCCATGATGGGATTTTAGCGACGATTTTATCCGTCACTAAGGACCCCTGATTTAATGTTTTTAGAATTGTAATGACCAATTTGCCCCCACTCCTTGCAACTATAAAAGGAGACCCCCTCCACATGAAATTTTCATCCCTTCCTTCTCTTCTCTCCCTCTCCAAAGCTCAAGAGAAGCTTGTCCCACACCCGGGATGCTTCTCGCGTGATAAAGTTAATTTTTCGTCCCCTTTTGGAAGCGGATCTCGCGACGGCGACGACATGTTGCCTCGTTCCCATTCTTCTCGCTTCGTCCTCCTTCGTCCTGCTCCGTCCTTCGTCCAGACGTCGTCCCGTCTAGCTCGTCCTCCAAGTGATCGTCGAGGTGGATATCTCTCTCCCCATTCTTTTTACTGCTTTCCAGAATAGATTTACTGCTTTCTAGAGTAGATTTACTGCTTTCTAGTGTAATCATTTTCCCGCTTTCTAGTGTAATGAATAATCTTTCTGATGATGAAATTCCATGTTCATTCTACATCTCTTTTTTATTTTTGTTTGTAATATTCTCTCTCTCTCTTCTATTTATTGTAAATAGTTAGATAGTTCTAATCAATTAATTTACTTCGTGACAAATAAAACAAATGCGTGTTTTTAAATCAAACGTCTGCCTCCCTGTGTTCGACCCAGGATTTTCATTCCAGTATAAATTTTATTTGTTCAACACGAGTTCTTCGCTTTCAAACTACAACGACAGGTTTTCAAAACCAAATACGTTAGCACAGCAACTAGTGCGTTCAACAGCGGGAGTTCCACACTCTCCGCAAGGGGACGATGACCGTGAGCGCATATCACACGCGTTTCTGGAGCTGTCTCGTTTCGCCGCGACAGCTGTAGCTACTGAGGAGGAGTGCCTGTGGAGGTTCCCTGAGGGCTCCGACCTGCTATTCGGGGGTATGTCAAACCCCTGAAGCTACCCACATGCTCGAGAGTTGTGGAGGTAGCTATGACATATGAGGAGACCAACCCGGCCGCATGTGACACTGACAGCAGATGGAAGAGGCCCTACCAGCCAGACTACTCATAGGGTCGGCGAGAGAGGAGACACGTGGCGCCTGCAGGAGAGTCGTCACGCTTTGCGGGGCCGTTAGTGGCCTTTGGGGCCCCTGACAGGGGCCAGCTTCCAGCACTGGACCCCTGCCCAGCCGTCAGCAGGGACCTACTGAGGGCGGGAGTCAGGTTCCCCTTTGCTACCAGTGTGGCCAGCCTGGCCACATCAGGAGGGACTGCTCGTCTAGGGATGGAGGGCAGTAGATCCTCCCTGCACCGAGCGCTGGAGGACGAGCAGGAGGTCGTGGTTCCCAGACGCGTGGGGGAGGTCAACAGTCGCGAGGAGGGTACCGGCCAGCGGCTACCCGTCCGACGCAGAGTGTGGCTGCTTCGTCCACACCTAGAGCTGAGGGGTGTATCAATGCCCTAACACATAGAGACGCAGAGCTTCAGGTCAGTGGTGGTAGGTATGGTTACAGTTTTCGGCAGACTAGTTTACACACTTTTTGATTCCGGGGCCACGCACCCGTTTGTTGCTGCTAGTTTTGTTGTCAGTTTTGGACAGGACTATGTGTTGTTAGAGGATCTGTTTGTGATCAGAGATCCAGGTGGTCAGCTATTTGTAGCTGAGGAGGTTTACGCAGGCTGTGAGGTCAGTGTTGGGGGACACAGCCTCCCCGCTGATCTGATTGTGATACCGATGGAGGACTTTGGCATGATTCTGGGGATGGACTGGCTGTCTGCTTACCACACTTTGGTGGACTGTTTTGAGAGGAAGATCGTCTTCTCCATACCGGAGATGCCTTCTTTTGAGTTTCATGGACAGCCGGTGGATGGAGGCTTCAGGTGCATTTCTGCACTTCGGGCTGCGAGACTCTTGGGCCAGGGGTGTGAGGGCTTCCTGGCTTGTGTAGGATAGAGCCCAGTCCCGTGGCAGACTTTTAGAGTATCCCGGTGGTCAGAGAGTACCCCGACGTGTTTCCAGAGGAGCTGCCAGGACTATCTCCTGAGCGTGAGATCGAGTTCGAGATCTCACTGGTACCGGGGACCAGCCCCATTTCTATAGCACCTTACAGGATGGCACCACTTGAGCTGCGAGAGCTCAAGTCCTAGTTGCAGGACCTTCTAGAGAAGGGCTTTGTGAGGCCCAGTGCATCTCCGTGGGGAGCCCTGGTATTATTTTTGAAGAAGAAGGATGGTACCCTACGCCTTTGTGTGGACTACAGACAGCTGAATAGGGTCACCATCAAGAACAGGTATTCGCTGCCGAGGATTAACGACTTGTTTGACCAGTTGCGAGGTGCCACAATCTTCTCCAAGATAGACTTGAGGTCTGGCTACCACCAGTTGAGGATCAAGGAGGCCGATGTCTCCAAGACAGCTTTTCACACCCGGTACGGACACTACGAGTTTTTGGTCATGCCGTTTGGGTAGACCAACGCCCCCGCTGCTTTCATGGACTTGATGAACCAGGTGTTCAGACCATATCTGGATCAGTTCGTGGTGGTATTTATCGATGATGTGCTCATCTACTCGCGGGACCAGGCGCAGCATGGACAGCACTTGCGGATGGTTTTGGACACATTGAGACAACGTAGGTTGTATGCGAAGTATAGCAAGTGCGAGTTTTGGTTGAGGGAGGTGACCTTCTTAAGTCATGTGATTTTAGGGAATGGCTTGGCTATGGACCTAACCAAGGTTGAGGCAGTGCTCAGGTGGGAGAGACCACATACAGTGATAGAGATTTGCAATTTCTTGGGACTGGCAGGCTACTACCGGCGGTTTATCAAGGGTTTCTCGCAGATCCTATGACACAGTTGACTCAGAAGGACGTGCCCTTTTCTTGGACAAATGCTTGTGAGGCAAATTTTCAGGAGTTGAAGGAGAGGCTGACTTCGGCTCCCATGCTTACCATCCCAGACAACAGTGGCGGTTTCGTTGTGTACATGGATGCCTCTTTGCAGGGGTTAGGGGGTGTGCTTATGCAGCGGGGTCACGTTGTCGCATACGCTTAGAGACAACTGAAGCCCTATGAGCATAGCTATCCTACCCACGACCTAGAGTTGGCAGCTGTCGGCTTCGCGCTGAAGACTTGGAGGCACTACCTATACGGTGAGACCTTTGAGATATTCACGGATCATAAGAGCCTCAGATACTTGTTTGATCAGAAGGAGCTCGACATGAGGTAGAGACGTTGGTTAGAGCTCCTGAAGGACTATGACTGCAGCATCTCCTATCATCCAAGGAAGGCCAACGTGGTGGTTGATGCCTTGCGTCGAAAGGCGCTCGCCCACTTGGCCAGCTTACAGGCATAGAATTGGAGACTCATGGAGGAGATGGGCAATTGGCGACCCCTAGAGTTACTGGGGCACTGTGGGGCAGTGACTGTGATACGACAAACGAGACCAGAGCTGATAGACTGCATCAACACAGGACAGATGGCAGACTCGTACCTGCAGTCGTTGCTTAATAGAGTACTGTCAGGGGACCCTGGAGACTTCTCCTTTACTAACGAGGTGCTGCGCATGAGGGGACGTTTGTGCGTTCCTAGGGACGAGGAGCTGTTGAGAGAGCTCCTGACTGAGGCACACGGTTTTAGGTTCACCATATATCCCGGGAACACAAAGATGTATCATGATCTGAGACGTGACTTTTGGTGGAGGGGAATGAAGCGGGATGTAGGTGAGTTCGTACAGCAGTGTTTGGTGTGCCAGCAGGTGAAGGCCAAGCATCAGAGGCCTGCAGGGCCGTTGCAGCCATTCCAGTGCCAGGGTAGAAGTGGGAGAGCATCACCATGGACTTGGTGGTGGGCTTGCCCGTTACCCAGCGAGGACACGACATAGTCTGAGTGATTGTAGACAGATTGACAAAGATGGCACATTTCTTGCCGATCAGAGTCACCTTGGGACCAGCACAGTTGGCAGAGAGGTATATTCGTGACGTGATACTTCTGCACGGAGTTCCACGGTAGATTGTGTCCGACCGGGATACTGTTGAACAGTATTTCTCGCGAATCACTACGCTTACGAGATTGGTTTTGGAAAACTTGTCGTTGTAGTTCAAAAAGTGAAGAATTCGTGTTCAACAAATAAAATTTATAACGAAAATAATTCCGGGTCGAACATAGGGAGGCTACGTTGATCTATATTTGCAATTATATTTTTTTTAGGTTTTTTTTATAAGCAAGGCGATATAATTACAATGGAGCTATCAGACTAAAAGAGAGAGAGAGAGAGAGAGAAAGAGAGAGAGAGAGAGAACATTCATTCAATATTTCAACTATTTATAAAAGTTACACTAGAATGCGAAAAATCAATTACACTATAAAGCAGGAAAATTCTACATTAGAAAAGCTGTAAATAAGAATAGGAGAGAGAAATTATCCTCCTCGACGATTGCTTGGAGGACGAGCCGGACAGGACGACGCCTGGACGAAGGAGAATGAAGCAGGATGAAGGAGGACGAAGCAGAAGAACGGGAATGGAGCAGCACGCCGTCGTCGTCGCGGGATCCACTTCCGAAGGGGAACGAAAATTGGACTTTATCTTGCAAGAAGCATCCCGGGTGTGGGACAAGCTTCTTTTGAGCTTTGGAGGGGTAGAGAGGAGAAAGAAGGGATGAGATTTCGTATGGAGGGGGTCTCCTTTTATAGTTGCAAGGAGTGGGGGAAAAATGGACATTACAACTTCAAAATAATAAAAGAGGGGTCTTTAGTGACGGATAAATCCGTCACTAAAGCCCCGACGTGGCCGTCGCCTCCGCGCCCACACGCGCCTCCTCGGCTGCCCGCTCCTCAACGCCCGCGCACGTCCAGCGCTTTTCAACCGTCCGATCGTGAGATCGGACGGCTTAAGATGCGTCCGCGCCCGCGTGCTGCGCGCCCCCCACGCATCTGATTGCGCGTCCGATTGCGCTTCCAATCGCGCGTCGGCACTATCAGGCGCGCACGGCCGTCCGATCTCCATCCGACGCTCCAATTGCTCGCGCCCGCCGCTCCTCGCCACGGCTGGAACCCGCGCCCCGCGCTTGCGATAGCGCGCTCGACCGCTGCGCTATGGGGCACTGATGGTCGAGCGGGCGTTTTTAAATGTGAGCACCCACAGCCGTTGGATTAAGATCCAACGGGGGAGAGCGATTGTGCGCGTGGCTTTCACAAGATGCAAGCGGCCATTTAGGCGGCTGAGATGGCTCCACGTGGCGCAATCTTGGCCGTCCATCTTCCGGAAGTTGTAGATGGTGCCACGAATGTCGGATTGACTCGATTTTTGTGTCGTTGGGCTGCGATCGTCGATCCGAATTCTTCCGTGCGGTCGGATTTATCATCTGAAGTGCGGATTTACACCATCCTGGCCCTTGATCTTCTAGGGTTCCCGGGTCACTATCTGATGCTATGGATGCCTGATTAGGGCGATCTTGGAGTCGTTGAACTCCAATCGTCTCCCTGATCACATCCATACGGTTGGATCTTTGATCCGAGACCCTGATAAAATATTTTCCCTGTCCAAGCACATAAAAGGAGACAATTAACCTCCATTTTATTCGAAGTATTCTAAATGCAAGATGATGCATGTAATGCAATATTAATATCATGAAATGCAATCCTATGCTTAAGAACATGCATAAATAAACATCTTAAGTAGTGTAAATGTGTTTATATAATACCCCCATGCCTATCTTTTGCTAGTCCCTAGCAAAAACTATATGCTATTTATAAAAGAATTAGGTTAGATTATTTGGACTTGAGTTATTTTTCAATCATTAAGAAATTGTCTACTTAGGAACTGAACTTTCAAAGACACAACAGTGCCCGGGTATCAGCCAAAATGCAGACCGCTTCAAGCCCTCGCCTTATTAAAAGAAAGATTTCTTTTTCTCTTTTTCTTTTTTCTAATTTTTTTTTATTTTCAAATTTTCGGGTTTAAGAGTGGCTTTCTACGGCCATTCAACTCACACAAAATTTGATGAGAATCCTAAGCTTTAAGCATCTTATTGTGATTGTGATAAACTCGTTGACCGGCAATTAGAACGGACTCCGGATTTCTACGCCTCTAGGTGACCTCAAAAAGAATTCTACCTAAAGGTGTATCTTTACAACCGGTAGTTTTCTCCCTACTTTTATTTTTTAACGGGGTCAACACAAGGGTGAATCTAGTGTATATCTCCTCGGTTTATTCTACTTCTCCGCTTCTTCCTAAGTGTTTTGGGAATTTTTTTAGTGCATTTTCTAAGCTGGGTTCTGGACAACCGGTCGATGAACTGTTACCACTGACAACTTACCAGCCATACTCGTGCGGTGAAGTGTGGCTTATTTCTTTTTGTTCTTTTCTCCTTTTCTTTTTGATGATTTTTTTTTTCTCTTTTTTTTTAAGTAGGTGGCTTCCCTGGTCTAAGATTTACCTAAAGGCAGCAAAAAGAGAAAGGTCCAGTGACTGGGCTTTGGACAACCTACCTATGGGCTGTTACCCACGATAACTTGCCAGCCATTTCACCCTAGCAGGTTCATTAGCTACCCAATTTCTATTAAAATCGTCGAATAACGAGTCAGTGCAAAGAAAGTGTGTAGATGCTTAAGACTCAAAATTCCCTCAAATCAGAGGGCGGGTTGATAAGTCGTGTACTTATCACCTAAACTTATTTACTCCAATTAAAATAAAATTCAAGTTGGCGAGAACTCGAAAAACAAATCCACATTTTAGTGGATACACGGGCTGATTAAGTTCAACGACCTGAAGGGTCTTTGTATTGAGATCTTAATGTAGTATTTTATAAGATTGAAAATTTTCTTAAACCCAAATTCTCTTTCCTAATTTCGATTTTTTTTTTAATCAAAATAAAATAAATCTACGGAGCTGACGAATGAATTCAGAGATAAATATCCACCCCCCCATGCCTATCTAATGCAATGTCCTCATTGTATTAAAAAGACATAAAATAGAGTGGAAAAGCGAAGAAAGCACCTGAATTACGTGAATGTCAGGTCCGCTCCGAGATGAAAAATTAAAAAGAACTGTATAAGTGCTGAGTTTAGTGCCTTCAGCTAGGCACACTATACAAAGAAAAGAAATGAAGAATTCACATGTGCAGGTCAGAATTAGAATGAACAGAAAAATCCTCTAACCTGTCAGCAGAGGTCCACAGATGTGGACCAGATTGTGGTGTAGTCCCACACCCCATAATCGAGAATATGTTAGGTTCTGGATAAAAATTACCCAAAACCTAAAATCAGAATGTAAGCTGGATCGGGCCTGCGATTTCTGAGGATGCAACCCAAGACCAAAAATTCGGGTTACAGAGAATTGAAGCTCAAAAGGATAATCGTTGAATGTGTGCTTGGGTTGAACATCCTTGAAACAAATGTCGTAAGGGTTCTGATTTGATGGTTTCAACTTAAAAGGAACCCTTCGACTCAATCTTCCATTTCCTCCAGAATTAACTTCCCAAATCAAAACTTCCCAGCTCCTATCCTCCTCATTTAGCATATCAAATTCTAGGACCTCTTGTATATTCATCACCCCGTCTGAAATCTCCAAGTCTAAATGATGTGGCAGAATCAAAATTGACTTGGGTTTAATTATCTCAGAATTAGAATCATCAATAAGCTCAACAGGGTGTAACTGATAATCAGGGCATTGAATTGATTCCTCCAGAAAATGTGATTCTGGATCCATAATGTGTGCCCTAATAAGATCAGTGTTCTCAGTTATTGGGCTATCAATTGATCTATCAGATTCCTTAGGCCCAATCGTCTCACAGAAATCATGTTCAGAAAACTCGCGTGAGACTTCGCAACTTGAATCTTCACCATCAGGATCCGTGTCAATGTATGTCCCAAAATCATTTGTCACTTTGTGTTCCAAGGAGACATACGTTTCCTCGTAACCCGGCTTAGGGATCTCAGGCGAAGAAATCAGATCATCCTTAATTGGTTGTTTTAATTCAATATGGTCAGCCTCGTAACACGTGTCCCCCCAACAGGTGCCTGAGCGGGTTCTGTCATTGGCTTTCCTGAAGAGAGTTCATCCTTGGAATTATTCCAAGATTGAATCAAAGCAACCACTAATCTCATCCTCAATTTCACTAATTTCCCAAGTAGAAACTCACTCGGGTTCTTATCCTTAACATCCTGGAGCCAATCCAACAAAGACTTGTTTAAATCATCAATCATTTCAATCAGGGGCTCCAATCTCTCAATGCAAGGTATTGGCTGAACTTCTAAAGATTGAATGATATTCCTCAAGTTAGCCAGAACCTTATCTTGAACCTGATTAACCTGAACCAAATGAGTTGGTTTAGGGTTGGGCGGGTTTGACATCAATGCAGAGGAATTAATGAATTGAGATTCGTTATACCCTTCCTGATGATAGGTCATTTCAGATTGTTGAAAAGATGGTGATGACCTAAAGGCAGTGAAATCAGAGGATGGGTAAGGATCCGTGTATCCTTCTTTATTGTAGATCGTATTAGGTTGTGCATGAAAGGAAGATGATCTATAATTGATGTACCTCTGAGAAGGATAGAAATCAGAATCAAAGTGTTCAGGGTTAGACCCTAAACACGGGGGTCCAGAATTGTATCCCCAATCCGAATTATCCCAACTAACTGATGGTTGATTACAATACGAGTTGGGATAATCGTCATGTTGAGGATAATTCACAGCAGGAGGGAAAGAGCAGGAATGTGTGAAATATGTGGAAGGATTCATGAGACTCGGGAGGAAGAAAGGCACCCTGCAATACAAACAATCAAACCTGTCCTTAAATGGGTTAGCCTACAGACCTACAGACTTTCAAACCCGTCTTGAGATAAAAGAACGATTTGATCTACTTCTGTCTGTTCAATCCAACCAGTTAGAAGGAGGGACTGGGGAGAAGGTTCTTCCTTCGGCATGCGCCTCCGGTTCCTAGTGTACCCCCCAGCCACGATCGTTTGACTCTGCTCCCCTAGCTAGACATCAGATTGAATAGTAGAAACAGACTAATCGGAAATAATCTCGTTCTGGGTTCTGAAGAGCGAGTCCAATCCTTAAGGCCAACGTCTACTCTGTTTTATTTAGGGCTAGGTTTGAATGTACTTTGGAATGTGATGGGCCCATTAAATGGGTTGTGCCCTTAATGATTGATTGATTTGTGTGTGCGTGCACAACCAGTGGTTTTCAAGCAAGATTATTTTTGATGTGGTGAATTTTAAGGTTCAAATCTTACTTAGTAGCTTTTAAGATTCAACTTTAGATTTTCAAACAGGTTTCATTGGCACACTAGGTTTTGCAAGCACAGGTGAAGATGTTTTCCTTTAAAGTTAAAAAAAAAAATGTGGAGTGCCTGGTAAATCCCTAAGAGTTGAACCTAATTGGCAGCTACTTGATGAGTTTATTTTATTTGAAGTGGTGCGGCCTAATCAACTCAAACAATTGGCCACAAATGCACCACTAAGTTAGGCACTCAAAAATGGTTAACCTAGAATAATTTCTACTCTGTTATATGTTGCTTTGTGTGTACCGGTTCCACGGATCAGAACCTAGTTGAGTAGAAAATAAATCAAGTTGATCAAGTGCCTTGAATGTGGGTGTGTGTTGTGTGTTTGTTGAAAATTACCCCACAAGATTATCTTTTTGTTATTTTTTTTATGAATGTGGGTGGAATGAATGTGAGTGGAAATCCAAACAACCAAACTATTTCTAGGATTTATGCAAACACCTAGGTTAATTGGGATTTGGATTTAATGTGGCGAATGAAATCTATGGAGGGGGAAAGAATGGGGGAGCACTTACAGTTGTCTTCAACTGCACTTTACTCTAGTCTACCGCTTGTTGATTCCTTGATGGAGGTCTCTGCAAAACAATAGACACAAGAGAAAGCTAGTTAGAAAATAAATAAAGTGCAAGAAATGCGAAGAAAAGATTGGAAATCGTTGAACGTACTAACGCTACGCTTACGAGATTGGTTTTGGAAAACTTGTCGTTGTAGTTCAAAAAGCAAAGAATTAGTGTTCAACAAATAAAATTTATACCAAAAATAATTCCGGGTCGAACACAGGGAGGCTACGTTGATCTATATTTGCAATTATATTTTTTTTAGGTTTTTTTTATAAGCAAGGCGATGTAATTACAATGGAGCTATCAGACTAAAAGAAAGAGAGAGAGAGAGAGAGAGAAAGAGAACATTCATTCAATATTTCAACTGTTTATAAAAGTTACACTAGAATGCGAAAAATCAATTACACTATAAAGTAGGAAAATTCTACACTAGAAAAGCTGTAAATAAGAATGGGAGAGAGAAATTATCCTCCTCGACGATTACTTGGAGGACGAGCCGGACGGGACGATGCCTGGATGAAGGAGAATGAAGCAGGACGAAGGAGGACGAAGCAGAAGAACGGGAATGGAGCAGCACGCCGTCGTCGTCGCGGGATCCACTTCCGAAGGGGAACGAAAATTGGACTTTAACTCGCAAGAAGCATCCCGGGTGTGGGACAAGCTTCTTTTGAGCTTTGGAGGGGTAGAGAGGAGAAAGAAGGGATGAGATTTCGTATGGAGGGGGTCTCCTTTTATAGTTGCAAGAAGTGGGGGCAAAATGGACATTACAACTTCAAAATAATAAAAGAGGGGTCTTTAGTGACGGATAAATCCGTCACTAAAGCCCCGACGTGGCCGTCGCCTCCGCGCCCACGCGCGCCTCCTCGGCTGGCCGCTCCTCAACGCCCGCGCACGTCCAGTGCTTTTCAGCCGTCCGATCGCGAGATCGGACGGCTTAAGATGCGTCCGCGCCCGCACGCTGCACGCCCCCTAGGCGTCTGATTGCGCGTCCGATTGCACGTCCAATCGCGCGTCGGCCCTATCGGGCACGCGTGGCCGTCCGATCTCCATCCGACGCTCCAATTGCTCGCGCCCACCGCTCCTCGCCATGGCTCGAACTCGCACCCCGCGCTCGCGATAGCGCGCTCGACCGCTGCATTATGGGGCGCGGATGGTCGAGCGGGCGTTTTTAAATGCGAGCGCCCACAACCGTTTAATTAAGATCCAACGGCGGAGAGCGATTGGACGCATGGCTTTCACAAGATGCAAGCGGCCGTTTGGGCGGCTGAGATGGTGCCACATGACGCAATCTTGGCCGTCCATCTTCTGGAAGTTGTAGATGGTGCCACGGATGTCGGATTGACTCGATTTTTGTGTCGTTGGGCTGCGATCATCGATCCGAATTCATCCGTGCAGTCGGATTTATCATCTGAAGTGCGGATTTACACCATCCTGGCCCTTGATCTTCTAGGGTTCCCGGGTCTCTATCTGATGCTACGGATGTCTGATTAGGGCGATCTTGGAGTCGTTGAACTCCAATCGTCACCCTAATCACATCCATACGGTTGGATCTTTGATCCGAGGACCTGATAAAATATTTTCCCTATCCAAGCACATAAAAGGAGACAATTAACCTCCATTTTATTCAAAGTATTCTAAATGCAAGATGATGCATGTAATGCAATATTTATATCATGAAATGCAATCCTATACTTAAGAACATGCATAAATAGACATCTTAAGTAGTGTAAATGTGTTTACATCAGATACCTGTTTTACGTCTCAATTTTGGGCTGAATTTCAGCAGGCTTTGGGGACACGGTTGAGGTTTAGCACGGCAAACCACCCCCAGACGGACGGACAGTCGGAGCACATGATACAGAAGCTTGAGGACCTTTTGCGTGCCTGTGTACTGGACTAGAGGGGCTCTTGGGAGGAGCACTTGCCCTTGGTAGAGTTTGCATATAATAACAGCTACTACTCGAGCATCGGCATGGCACCCTACGAGGCTCTGTATAGACGGAGGTGTACTGCACCCTTGAGTTGGGTTGAGGCGGGAACTATGTAAGAGGTTGGCCCCAGGCTGATCCGACAGAGTCAGGAGGTGATTGAGCAGATTCACAGACGACTTCACACTGTCAGGAGCAGACAGAAGAGCTATGTCAATCAAAAGCGCAGAGAGGTGCAGTTTGAGGTTGGGGATCACGTCTTCCTTCGCGTTTCGCCCATGAAGGGCTTGCAGCGTTTTGGGGTGAAAGGGAAGCTCGCGTTGAGGTTTATGGGGCCCTTTAACGTCCTCGAGCGGGTTGAACCCGTTGCTTATAGGCTTGCCCTTCCTCCCCAGCTGTCTGGTGTGCACGACGTGTTCCACGTGTCCAACCTTAGGAAGTACGTCACCGATCCCAGTCACATTCTAAGCCACGAGAGTGTCGAGGTGGGTGACGACCTGACCTACCCCGAGCGACCAGTGCAAATACTAGACAGAGCCGTCCGGAGTTTGAGACGGAAGCAGGTACCCCTGGTGAAGGTCTTGTGGAGGAGCCAGAGGTACGAGAAGGCTACCTTGGAGCCTGAGGCAGCGATGCCAGCGTGGTACCTGGAGCTTTTTGAGGGTACATCTTTCTGGACCGGCCTTGGTCCTCTTTGAGTTTGTTATGCGTATGTTGTTCTTTTTCCACACCCTAGCTAGCTCAAGTTTCGGGGACGAAACTTCCTTTGAGTTTGTTATGATGTTAAGACCCATGCTGTCTGAGCCTCTTAAGACATCTGGAATTTGGGTCGGATGTCTGATCAGATGTCTAGACACCTTCCCAGACGTCTGGAAATCGAAAATTTTGAGTATGAGCTCGCGTCTGCGTGCGTGCTGCACGCAGACAGTATACTTCGCTTGTTTTCTTCTTCTTCTCTCTCCTTCTGCTCGACGAAAACCCTAACCCCACACCCTTATATAAGTCCCCCCTCTCCCTCATTTCACCCTACTTCCCAGCCACCTTCCTCTTACCCTCCAGCGAGAGCAGCCGAGCGAGAACAGCAGAGAGAAGGAACAGCGTGAGAGGAGAGGAGGAGCGGCGTGAGGAGGGGAGGAGAGCAAACTTGCGAGCTCGCGTGGGAGCTCGCCGGTGAGCTCACGGCCAGTCGGCATGTGCGCAAGGCAGAGGAGTGCGTTGGGGAGGTTCTCCCCGACACTGCTGCAGCCGGAGCAGCAGGCGAAAGGGCACGACGCGGCCACGCGTGGCGTGAGAGGGTGGAAGCAGGATCTGGTTCTGGGTTTTTCCCATAATCAGATGTCTGGAGCGACGTCCAGACGACGTAGCCGACGTCTGGAGGAGGTTCCAGACGACTGAGAAGTAGGTTTCGCGAAGGCACGTCTTCTTTGTGGATACGGCCATGCAGGCTGCTCCACCGAGACACTATTTCTTTCCTTTTTGATGGAGATTTGGTTGATTCACGCACGAGTTACTTCGGGAAGGCGTAGGACATGCCCTCCCACTCATTTCAGACGTCTGGGCAAGGCACCAAATGACGGGAAGCGTTTCTAAACGTCCGGATAGGTGGTCGGACGGCTGGAACTGCGTCTAGATGGTCCAGCGAAGCTCCTGGACGTCTGAGGAGTAGCGGAGGACTTGAGGTATGGCACTGGACGCTTTTAAGACGTCTGGAAGTTGTTCCAAACGTATGATTTGAGTCAGAATCACTATTTTTGACCCATTTAGGGTCTGTTTGAGGTCCGATTTCTGCAATTAAGATACCGATGTTTCTCGTATGAATTCCCCTACTTGTTAGAAGACTTTCTATACTGTACTGAGTATTCTCTTGTGATTGATCCTTGTGATAGGACCTCGTTCCGTTGTGGGTTCGGGGCTTGCTGAGGCACGTGAGCCTGCCGTTCAAGCCCCCACTACTTCTGGGTTTACTGGTAGAGTGGCTTCCCCTTAATTTAATTACAACCTAATTGCATGTGTGGAATGAATGATTAGAACCTAGGATATGGCATGAATCCTAGGACTAAAAATATTGGAATGTCCGTATTGAATGAATGAATTGCAGTCTTGAATGAGTAGATAGAATGATAACAATTGCCTGTAAATGAATAGCAGTTGCCTACGAAATATGTAGTATCTGAGCTAGTTAACTGTTGCATGTAATTTTCCTGTCGCACAAGTGAAATGAGACAATCTGAGTTGCATGTATATAAATTGGAAATGGAACGATGAATGTTGTAAACACGAGCTACCTGTGAATAACCTGAATGTGGGAATGTGAATGATAGAATTACAAATTTACATGTGTATAACCTGAGAATGGAAATAGAAATGATGAAACCTATTATGGAATGGCCTGAGGAATATGAGCATGAACCCTACGGGGAATTAGGAGTAGAGCTCTTGGAAATAATTGGAATGGAGCTGGAAATGTGAGTGGGGAAGTGAGCTGGCCCTTGAGTACGGAATACCAAGGAGAGCAACTGTCCCCCTGTTTAGTGCAGAGCGGAGCTAGCTGCCCTTGGGTTGGGACCCAGGGTTAGGATTGGCCACTCTGTACCAACTTTTTGGCCCTCGTGAGCACTGTACCAGGGAGAGCTACTAGTGTAGGGAGAGAGCTAGCCACCCCACGGGGCCTGGGGTTCAGCTAGTCGCCCTACACCGACTTGTTAGGCCCATTGGGCAAACCAAGGTAGTCAGGCGAGGGTTCGCAAATTGTGGAGGGGCGAGAACCCTGTTATTAAGAGGGCTAGGCCCTATACTGGTTCCGTGCTATGCTTTGGGCACACCCGTTAACGGAAATGACTGATCGCGTGCCAGTGCAGGGTAGCTACCTGTGCACTTATCGCGCGTGCCGTAGTCACCATTATGTCTGTCTGTGACCTTGGGGTGGTTGATTAGGTGTAGGATCACCACGGGGGACTCTCCCGGTCAGGAGAGAACCATGTGTGCCTTCTACTCTTCAAAAAAGACTGTAATAAAGATCGTTCCCACGAGGAACATTCGAGATCAAGAAAGAGACTTGATAAATAAACTAAATGGTGAAAAAGAATAAGTAGTTAAAGAAAGTAATTGAGAAACAATAGCTACCTGTCCACATTTACTGTTTAGTTAGTTGGTTGCCACTCTACTCAGCGTTCGCTGACTTCGTGTACTCATAACCCTTTTTAGGTCCAGGTATTGAGCAGCCAGAGCCTACGGCTGCAGAGGGTGCTGGGCCCAGTAGAGCCCAATAGTTGTAGCTTTCTGTTGTACTCCTTTTCCTGTTGTAATGAGTAGTTTATTACACTTCTGTACTCTTTCATTTTGAACATTATATTCTTGTACCCATTTACTTTTCTACTGTTGTGGTGGTGTGTACTGTAGTAGTCTTACTTCTTTACTGCTATACTTTTGTTACTGTTAGTTGCTTAGCATAGTGAATCTGGTTTACTTTCTTACTTTTTGGTTACTTTCTTGTTGGATGACTGGGTCTTGGGATCAGTCGAGTCGGTTCGGTCTCGTGTCCTGTAGGGATTCGGGAATCGGGTCGTAACACTAGTGTACACCCCAGCCGCAATCATTTGACGCTACTCCCCTAGCTAGACATCAGATTGATTAGTACAAGTAGGTTAATCGTAAACAATCTCAGACTAGGCTCCGCAGAGCGAATCAGTCCTTAAGGCCAACGTCTACTCGATTTTATTGAGGCCTGGGATTGTAGTGCTTATGGAATGTGGTGGGCTCTTAAAATGGGTTGTGCCCTTAATGATCAATTGAGTATGTGTAAGTGCGTGCACAACCAGGGTTTTCAAGCAAGAATATTTGTGTTGAATAGATTTTAACGTTCAAATCTTGCTTAAGTAGCTTTTAGGGTTTAGAATTAGGTTGATTTCAATCAAATTTGAGGCAACTAGGTTTTCAAGCATGGGTGAAGATTGCTTTCCTTTCAAAATAAAGAATAAAGTGGAGTGCCTGGTATGAACCTAGATTGAAAACCTTAAGAGGAAACTACTTGGTGAGTTGATTTTAGATTGAGTGGTGCGACCCAAACAACACAAACAATTGGCCACAATTGCACCACTAGGTTAGGCACACAGAAATGATTAACCTAGAATGATTTCTACTCTTTTATGTGTTGATTTGTGTGTACCGATTTCACAGATCATAATTCGGTTGAGTAGAAGAAAATCAATTAGGTTAACTGCCTTGAATGTGGGTGTGTGTTGTGTGTATGTTGAATTACCCCCACAAAGTTATCTTTTTGTTTTTTTTTAATATGTGAGGGTGAAATGAGAGTGTGAGTGGAAATCAAAACAACCAAACTAATCCTAGGATTTATGCAAACACCAAGGTTAATTGAAATTTGAATTTAATGTGACAAATGAAATCTATGGAGGGGGAAGGGGAGCACTTACAGTCATCTTCAACTGCACTTTACTCCGATCTACTGCATGACGATTCCTTGATAGAGGTCTTTGAAAAACAATAGACACGAAAGAAAGCAAGTTAGAATACAGTAAACTGCATGAAATGTGAAAAGAAGATTGGAAAATCGTTGCCTCCCTGGCAATGGCGCCAAAATGTTGAACGGCGGAAGACTACGCTATCGGTGTTGGTTTTGAACACCTGTTGTTGTAGTTTGAATAACGAAGAACTCGGGTTCAACAAATAAAATTTATACCAAAAAAGAAATGCCAGGTCGAACTCAAGGAGGCTACGTCGATCATGATTCTCAATTATATTCTTTTTATGTTTTTGTTTAAAAAGAGGAGTAATTACAATGCAACAGAATCAATATAAACAATTTTTTTTTTTAAACATCCACTTGAAGTTGCAAAATGTTTGTACAACTAAGAAAGCAACAAATTACACTAAAAAGCAGGTGATGAGAACCTCATCATGAGCCATAACTAGCTCATTTTGACCTAATACAAAGGATAAAAGCTCCTACATAACTCAAGGAAAGGCTTAACTCAGAGAATTCTGAGTTTAAGGAGAAAATAAGTCATAAGGGGTAAAAATGCAATTTTACCAGTATAATCTGCATACAGGGTAATTCACGGTCCAAACATAGGTCAAACAAACCAAATAAGAAGGAAAGTGGGATGATCTGACAAGGGCTACAGCAATTCCAAGGAACTAAATGATAATCTGTAACCTTAAAACAAACCCACTTCAATTCACGAGGTTCGAGGTAAAGTAAAAATAGAATAAACCCTCTAAAATTCATAGAAAAATAATCTCTAGGGTTTAGAACCTTCAATTTGGCCTTCAGAACCCATTTTGACCTACATTGAGAACCATGCCCAATTAATAACTTAATTTGGGTTTTCGCATAAATTGACCAGTCAAACAAGGTTTAATATAGAAATGAAATTCACCATCAGATTCCTTAGGTCCTAATTAGTCATGTATAAAAACTTGAGCCTAAGAAGAAACCTCCTTGACCAACTTTACACTTTGGTCCTCATATATTTACTTTTTGGCCCTCAACTTTTGAACCCTCGCATTTTGGCCCCTAACTCTCCTTCGTTCTTTGCGTTCAGGTCCCCCCTGCAAAACCTGCCAGCACCATGCTCCGACGACCTTGCGCGGAGCATGGCGCCGCGTAGGGTGAGGGGGAGAGCCTGGCAAGTAAACCGGGGGTGCCCTGCGTCGTCAGCCGTCGCAGGGACACCCCCCTGGTCGCTGTAACCCACCATACCGGCCGTGCGAACGCACGGACGGTATGGGTTTCCATCTCCGGCGTCCTCCGGCGAGGGAGACACGTCGTCTCCCTCCGCCTTCCTCCCTGATTTGGTCCCTATAAATACCCCCGTCGCTCCACCGTTCTCCCCAGCTCGGATCTGACGGAGAAAACCCCCAACTTTCCTCTCCTCTCACTCCGGCAGACGCCCACCAGCTCCGGCGGTTCCTCCTCCTCCTCCTCTTCGCTCTGCCGCAATACCAGCAGCAGAGACCTCTTCCCTTGCTCTTCCCGCGCCACGCCGCACCCAGCTGGCGCCTCTCCGACTCTCTGATCGCCGCCGCCCCTTCCCCTGGGCATCTTCTTCTCCGGCGACAGTCGATACGACTGTCGCCCTGCTGCTTCCCCTTTCGTCTCCGTAGCTAGGTCAGAACTCCTCCCCATCTCCCCCTCTTTCTTTTCCTCACTGTCTTTTATTTTATTAAACCCTCGACCGCTCCTGTCCATCGTCACCCCCTTCGTCTCCGGCCAAACTCCGGCGAGACCTCCCCATCACCCCAGCAACCCACACGGCTCGCCGACCACCACAGAATCTCCGCCTCCTCATCCTGACCAACCCCCGCCCTTCCACTTCCCCCACATCACCTTCTGCAACCCCACCGAACAAACCCATCTTCCGACCCACTGTCCGACCTAGGGCAGCCCCTGCACGCCGCCCCACGCCTCGCCACCACCCACACAAGCTTCGCCGCACTCTGGCGAAGCTCCCGGCACCTTCTGATTAGGCCGAGAGGCCGTTTTGCTGTGAACAGGCTACCCGACCTCCGCCGCCATTGCCGTGCAGAAGGAGCTACTTTCGCCTGCAGCTGCAGGCGCGCCACGCCCAGATTCGACTCCCAGGCCTTGCGAGGCATTTCGACGAAGCATCAGGCTCGCAGCTGAGGCGAAGGCCTCGCGTGAAGCCGCGATCGCCCGCTGCTTTCTCCGCTGCGGGCGCTCAATTAGGGTGGGACATTTAGTCCCACCTCGGAAAAGTCTGAAGAGGCGCAGCGGTATAAGGCACAAAAGTGCTGGAGGCTTACTGCCTCAGCACACGGGGTGAGGTCCCCTTCACCCGCCCGGTTACCCGGTCTCGTCCGCGCTCACGCCCCACGGACCTGACCCGACCCGACTTAGACTGACCTGCACTCCTCGCCCACCACGCACGCCGGTGGGCCTGGACCCGGGCGCTACCCGTACCCGGCTACCCGGCAGCTCTGGGAGAGCTATCCTATGAGCGGCTTCTGTGAGAGAGAGACGGAGGGGCGGGGGGTAGAGTAGGTTTTGCCTCTGACGTAAAACTCTGAAGTGTGCAGGCACAGGTGAAGAAGAAGGACCGCAGAAGAAGAAGGAAACTGAGGGAGACACTGTAGCAACAAGCGGTTTAAGTCGTCTGATTGGAAAATCAGACGACGTCCTGAAAAAGAAAAGAAGAAAGAAGGAGAGACGACGTCCTGACAGGAAAAAGAAAAGAAGAAAGAAGGAGATCTGAAGAACAACAGAAGAAGGCGAGGAAGAGGAGAACACAAAAGAACAAGGGAAGAACTGAACGAAGAATAGCACGAGAAGAAGATTTGAAGAAAGGAAAAGAAGAAAGAAAGGAAAAGAAGAAGAACAGGACCCGCTCTGCAGAAGAAAAAGGAAGAGCAGGAACAGCTGAAAGAAAGAAGAAGAACATCACCACTGCAGATAAAGAAGAAGAAGATAACAGAAGATCTGAGATGAGGAGAAGCAAAGAGAAAAGAAGAAAAGACAACAAATTCTTTCTTTCTCTCTTTCTTTATTTTTGTAAAAGAAACTTGTACCCCTAGAATACAACTTGCTCCCTGAGTTCAACCTCGGGAACTCTTTTATTTTCCGAGTAAAAAATTATATATTTGAAATGATGGCAATAACTGGCTATACTACAACGCTATAACAATAAAGCCCGGTTGTATCCACGCTGTCATTCTTGGCGCCGTTGCCGGGGAGCAACGGCTATTCTAGAGGTAAACATTCCTGTTTCTTTTTAATTTCTGATAATCTCCTCTCTTTTGTGCAGCTACAGGAAATCAAGAAGACAAGCAACCGCACGACAACCACTCCGAGGACAGGTAAAATTTTTTTTCCTCTCGCTATTAACCCCTAAACTCTAAAGTGGAAGAAAAGAAAAGAACAAGTAATATAGGGCTAACCTGTCTTCCATACTTAGTAACCATAAAGAGTTGCATGTTTTCAACTCATTTGTCCTGCACACTATTAAGGGTATTTAAGGGCTAACACATTCTTGCTTGAGCCCTAATTACCCAACAAAGAACTAACTGGACCAAGTAGAGCCAACCTAAGATTCAACATTAGGGTTTTAGAGACACACTACTTAAATCAAGAATGGAGAAAAACCAAATGAAGTGTGCCCAAACCCTTGTCTGAAAATACCTATTCAAAGAAAACCTAAAACAATTGGCTCTCTAAACACTTGAACCCTAAAAGACAAGACCCAAAAGCTCTCAAAGGAAACAAGAGGTAAAGTTGACCCCTTGGGTCAACCAACCTTAGAATTAGGTCACTTTCTCACTCAAAATACTTAAGAGTTCAAGTGTAACTTTAAGCACCCTGATCTTAAACTAAAATTGGTAGACTTAAGAGGTCAAGATCCCCATCCTGGTCTACCTGGAATCTCAGTGACAAGAGAGGTCGGGTGGGGGAAACCCTGTAACCCGTGGGGACGCTCTACCGTGTAGGGGTCTTCGCGGGACTCTCCCTCTCTGGCTGCCCAGGTAATTCTTAGGTGGACGATCTTTCTGATCAAGGGGTCCATCTGCCTCGAACCTCTATAGTCACCCAACAATTTTTGGGTGTCTTGATTGGGTCCAGCACCTGCTTATCTCATCCAGTCCTTCAGGAGGTCCTTGAAACCTCCTATAGAAATTCACTCTCCCCGAGGCTAAGCCTCAGCTCCCTTGTTTTTGCAGAAATCATTCACATAGCCCCTCTTTCCTCTAATTCTGAACAAAATCCCCTTCTTCCATCTCGATTCAAACTTCTGATTCTATATTTTGATTCCACCACCTGATTCGAAAATGCAGCCTAATTACCTAGCAAGACTACCATGTAAAAAACCTGAATATCTGAGATCCATGAAAGATAAAATGATTGAGGATGCCCTTGAAATCTATGAAATCAAATATAAACCCTCAACACCAATAGGAAACATTCAGGTTGATGTTCCAACAACCACAACTTTCATCATAAACTGTGCCCAAATTCTATTGACTGAAATTTCAAAAGGATCAACCCGAGATATGCTCATGACAGGATACATTGAGATAGAAAAATTACACCAATCTGAATACCTTCAATGCTTGACAAATCCTGTACTTTGGGAACAACACCAAGATGCCCTTATAAAACGGGTAGAAATGATGAAATCAGTAGAACAAATTATCAACCAGAAATACCCGTATATACCAGAAATAGAGGATGAACCATCTTGGAACAGTATTAAGAAACAATCCAGTTTCCCAGATCTCGGGATTGAGGCACAAAGTGGTTGTAAAATCCCAACCCAGATAGAAGACAATGTTGAATTAGGTTGGGATATTGCAGGAGAACACAATGATAAGCCAAACTTAGACCATGAATTGCCAAGCCTAGAATTCCAAAACTCCTGCAATAATGAGATCACTACTGAACCTTTCGAGGGTATAAATTCCGCCCCTTATTTTGATAAGGTAGCCCTCGAAGGTTATTCGGACTTAGGTTCTAATAATTCTACCCACATCCTAAGCCTAGAACCTAGATCCAAAACTTATTGGGAAGATTATGAGGCCCCTTTTGAGAAAGATCAAATTTTTGCAGAATATGATTCCGGGCCTCTATTTGATGAATATCCCTCTCCAACATTCTGAAGGCCTCGCGTGAAGCCGCGATCGCCCGCTGCTTTCTCCGCTGCGGGCGCTCAATTAGGGTGGGACATTTAGTCCCACCTCGGAAAAGTCTGAAGAGGCGCAGCGGTATAAGGCGCAAAAGTGCTGGAGGCTTACTGCCTCAGCACACGGGGTGAGGTCCCCTTCACCCGCCCGGTTACCCGGTCTCGTCCGCGCTCACGCCCCGCGGACCTGACCCGACCCGACTTAGACTGACTTGCACTCCTCGCCCACCACGCACGCCGGTGGGCCTGGACCCGGGCGCTACCCGTACCCGGCTACCCGGCAGCTCTGGGAGAGCTATCCTATGAGCGGTTTCTGTGAGAGAGAGACGGAGGGGCGGGGGGTAGAGTAGGTTTTGCCTCTGACGTAAAACTCTGAAGTGTGCAGGCACAGGTGAAGAAGAAGGACCGCGGAAGAAGAAGGAAACTGAGGGAGACACTGTAGCAACAAGCGGTTTAAGTCGTCTGATTGGAAAATCAGACGACGTCCTGAAAAAGAAAAGAAGAAAGAAGGAGAGACGACGTCCTGACAGGAAAAAGAAAAGAAGAAAGAAGGAGATCTGAAGAACAACAGAAGAAGGAGAGGAAGAGGAGAACACAAAAGAACAAGGGAAGAACTGAACGAAGAATAGCACGAGAAGAAGATCTGAAGAAAGGAAAAGAAGAAAGAAAGGAAAAGAAGAAGAACAGGACCCGCTCTGCAGAAGAAAAAGGAAGAGCAGGAACAGCTGAAAGAAAGAAGAAGAACATCACCACTGCAGATAAAGAAGAAGAAGATAACAGAAGATCTGAGATGAGGAGAAGCAAAGAGAAAAGAAGAAAAGACAACAAATTCTTTCTTTCTCTCTTTCTTTATTTTTGTAAAAGAAACTTGTACCCCTAGAATACAACTTGCTCCCTGAGTTCGACCTCGGGAACTCTTTTATTTTCCGAGTAAAAAATTATATATTTGAAATGATGGCAATAACTGGCTATACTACAACGCTATAACAATAAAGCCCGGTTGTATCCACGCTGTCAGCAGGAAAACTATTACAACTAGAAAGCAAGAATATTCTACTCTAGAAAGTAGGAAAAAGGAATGGGAGAGAAGTTACCGTCCTCAACAATCGCTTGGAAGACGAGGAACGGAGCGGGAAGAAGGAGGTCGAAGCAGGAGGAACGGGAACGAGGCAGCACATTGTCGTCGTCGCGGGATCCGCTTTTGGAATGGGGGCAAAAAGTTGATTTTATCTTGTGAGGAGCATCCCGTGTGTGGGATAAGATTCTCTTGAGCTTTGGAGAGGGAGAGAAGAGAAGGAAGGGATGAGAAACTCGTATGGAGCGGGTCTCCTTTTATAGTTGCAAGGAGTGGGGGCATTTTAGACATTTTAATTTGAAAAACATTAATATGGGACCTTTAGTGACAAACTTAAACGTCACTAAAGGTCCATCATAGCCGACGTGTGCGTGTACCGCGCATGCCCGCTCTTCTTCCTCGCCTTAAACGCTTACGCACATACACGCGATATCAGCAGTCTGATAAAGAGATCGGACGGCTTAAACCATCCTCGCTCGCGTCGCGTGCTCGCGTGCAATCACGCGTAAGCGACGTGCGCCTGATCGCGTGTGGCCGCTATCGCTTGCTCAGCGCCGCACGTTCTTCATCACACGACTCCGCTCGCTCCCCCGCTCCACGCGCCTGCTCTTCAATTTGAGTCGCAGCGGCTCGAACACGCGACCGATCGCTTACATAGCGGCTCGATCCGAATCCATCCGTGTAGTCGGATTTGTCATCTGAGGTGTGTATTAATATCATCTTGGCCCATGATCTTTAGGGTTCCTCAGTCTCTATCTGGTGCTACGAATGTCCGATTAGGGCGATCTTGGAGTCGTTAAACTGCAATCGTTGCCCTGATCAGATCCGTATAGTTGGAACTTTGATCCGAGGCCCCGATAAAAAGTCACTCTATCCCTGACCATAAAAAGGAAACAATTACTATGCAATTTATACAACTTGATCTAAATGCATGATTATTCATATTATGCACTATTTACAATGTATGATGCTAATGTGACACTAAGAACATGCATTAATAGACATTTTAGGTTAATCAAATGTATGCACATCATCTGTCAGTAGGGAGCTAAGTACTCATCAGTATTAGCATATACACAATCAAAAAGAAATCTACAACCTTCTGGCACATGGAAAATCCGTCTGATGGGAACACCATCATGAGCCATAACTAGTTCATTTTGACCCAATTAAGTCAATAAATGCCCCTACATAATAGCTAGAGAGTCGCAAGTCATTGCATATTCATTCTTGAAGAAAAATAAAAAACTAGGGCTAAAATTGTAATTTTACTATCTTATCTTGAATACAGTACAACCAAGAGTTTTCTTATGGGTTGAATGAAGGTCAATTGGTCTTAACAAGATAACAAGTGGGATAAGACAGATAGAAAAGGGTTTGCACATGTTCTGAGAATTAAATGACTTTTGAAACCCTAAAAATAGATCTGCTTAATTAACTGAAGGTATGATCAGGATAAAATTCACCTAAATCCTATAAAATTCATATAAAAATATTCCCCAAGATTTATAACTTTTAATTTGACCATCGGAACTCATTTTGACCCAAAACAGAACCACAGATAGACATTTGCCCTAATTTAGGTTTTTACATAAATTACCCAGTCAAACATGGTCAAAACCAAAATTCAACTTCACGATTGAATTTCTTAGGTTCAAATTAGATTTGTACCAAAATTTGGACCCAAGATGAAATTGTCTTGACTTAGTTCGCAAATTGGTCCTATCTAATTTCATTTCTACCCTTAACTTTCAAAATCCTTTCAAATAGGCCCCTAACTTTGTCATCATTCTCACAAAAAGGTCCCTACCACCATTAATCCTATTTCTACTTGCTCCAGTGACCTTAAAATGGAAATAACTTCTTGATTTCTTGACGAATCCCTTTCAAAATTGAAAGGGAAGTTCGTCAAGAAATTCCCTTCCTTTTGAAGCCAACCCCAAGCCCTAGAACTTACCCAATCTCTCATGCGAACACATGAGAGATTTGGGTATCAAGGAACTCCCAAATCTGGTGAGGCTTTCCAAGCTTGGAAAGCTTGTTTCCGAAGCCCAAACCGCCTCTAGATCCTTATATAAGAGAGCCTAGATCCTCCCAAACTTCTCAAGCTCGAAATCGGCCGAGTTCCCACTCAATTCCTCTCTCTCTCACTCAGCTGAAGGTTCCTCACTGTCCGGCGACCTCCTCCATTCTTCCTCGTCGTCCTTCCACAATACCAGTGGCGGATTCATCTTCCTCGCTTCCTTTCGCGTCTTGCCGTACAAGCAGATGCCCTTTCCTCCTTCGTCCTCGCCGTTTCTCTCTCATTGGAGCCACCTTCGTCTCCGGTGTCGTCCGTTCCTCAACTGATGCCATCTCTGCCCCGCTTCGTCCAACAACATCCCAACTACATTCTCTATATCCTCTAGTTTCTTTCCACACCCACCACACCTTGTTTCGACCTCCGACGACCCTCCACGACGTCATTTCCTCCATCTCCGGCCACCCCTCTGGCGAGCCCGTCCCACCACCACAGACCACCAAATCCCTCGCCGACCACCCTACAACTATCGCCACACCTCACTGCACATTTCCTCTCTCTTTATTCATAATTCCACTCACTCACATGCACCCCCGAACACACCCACTCTCACGCACACAGTCTGACCTTACCACACACGCACGAGCCACGAGATGCCACACAAACACCCCCGTCACACTCGCCGTAGTCCGGTGATCCTCCCTGAGCATTCTAACAAGGCCGAGAGGCTGTTTCATTGATTTTAGGTGTTTGAGTTCCCCGCCATGGAAGCAACAAGCTTCGAGCTTGCTTGAGAGCTGCTCCAGGTGCCCCTGTCCCAGGTTAACACCTCAGGTCATGCGGAAACACCTCACGCATACAACCAGGCAGTCAATTGGACACCTTTGCCTCACGAGCTGAGGCAATTGAGGAGAAGACGCTTTACTGTAGACGTGCGAAGAAGGCACTATCTTTAGTCCCACATCATGGGTTTTGCAGGGACTGAAGGTGAATAAATTGCAAAAGTCACAGTAGCTATTCGCCTCAGTTCACGGGGTGAGGTCCCTCTCACCCACTCACCCAGCCTCATCCGTGACACGTGCACGCAGACCTGGTTCGACCCGATAACTCACTTAGACCTGCACTCCTGGCTCACCACCGCATGCCTGTGAGCCTGGACCCAGGTACGTGCCTGAATCCGATAACTCGATTACCTGTGGCTCTAGGAGAGCAGATCCTAAAGAGAGAAAAAGAGGAGAGTTGCATGGGTAGGGGGAGGGTTTTGCTACGGGGAAATCCAGCTGACACTTAGCCGGATACAGAAGAAGAAAGCCAAAGAAAGAAGAGGAAATGAAGAAGAGAGTTGTAAAGCCAAAGAAGAAGGGTTGAGTAGAGGTAAGGAAGAAAAAGAAAAGAGAAGAGCAGAAGAGGAAGGAGAAGAAGCCATAGCTGAGAAAGCAGAGAAAGAAGAAGAGGAAGGTTTGAAGAGGAATAGAAGCAGAAGAAAGGAAGGAATAGAGAAGAAGCAAGGAGAAAAATCAGTGCACATTGTAGAATCATACGTTTAGGACGTCTGATCCTACCATCAGATGACATATTTGAGCTTATTTCATATATTAACATTGAGTTCTTTAGCTATTATTGTAGGGAGTATATGGTGATTTAAACCACCATTTTACTCCTATCTTTTTGCGCATTGATACCTGATATTGTCATTATTACAATTTCTTTTAGTTTAAATTGTGATCTTGATTTCTGAATTCCATATTGCTCCTTGTGTTCGACTTCGGAATCTTTTCGAGTAATAAAATCTATTTGTTTTCAAAGCGATTTTGACTATATTATAACGCTTTATTTTAAAACAACGATATCGCCTTGTGAACACCATCTATCCAAAGCCTACCGAAGAACTGCCATATCGCTTGCGGAACCCTCGCATGCGACGACAAATGTGAATAACATGTTGAAGTTGACAACACCCATGACATTCTGTGACAATTCCATGTGCCTATTGCCGTATCTTGACTCCTTACGCCTCGGTACACAAGCCCGGACGTGGCAACCGTCGATGGCACTATTACTCCCTACATTTGTAGGAGTTGTCATTGTAAGAGAACAATATGAAGAAATAGTTAAAGGCATGTGTTAATGAATAAATACTTGAACCACTTACCTGAAAGTAAGAGAAGTATTTTTATTCGTCGTTATTTCCGATGAGCTGACCGGATCCGGTGGTATTAACATCGGCTCCAAGCTTAAAGTAGCATCCAAAACAGACCTGAAGTTTCAACTTATTGTTTCACCGGAATGTTGGAACCGCTCTTGTAGATCACGATTGGAGGCTACATGACTAATTGCATAGAGGAAGATGCAGACTTGCTCGATTGTGGTCATGTGAATTGAATCTTGTAAGCCACTATGGGACTCTAACAACTTGATAAATGACTTTATTGCATCAGGGTGCATACGAAACGAGCAATATGATTGTTCCTCATGACCCTGCATCATGTCGGAAATCCATAGGTGACCTCCCATTGGCGCAGCATGCATTGCTCTAGGAGGGTGATGAGGAGGAGTCTCATCATTGTCATCACCGGTTAGCAGACCCGCCACAAAGTTCAAGTTCAACGCAGCAATAGACAATCATGGACGATATTGCCTGTAATGACAATACAGATCCATTCTGTACACGTACATAGACAGGGGGCACATGTATGAGCGATAAGCGAACATTTAATTTACTACATGAGATAAGATAAAGATAGTACAATTGCAATAACATCATCACACGACCTGAGGTTGTTTCTATCAATACATGGACATTGCGAACAGCACATCACTAGAATGCTGTGACATGATGAATAGCCGAAACATGGAATGTCAAATACGAGAACGGTAACATCATAAGGGCGGCGTAAAGGCATGTGACCTACTATTTCCTTGCTGCAAGTTACTCCTCCAACTACGAATCCAACATGTACAGAGGCATCGTTAACATCTTCAAGAATGCATGTCTCTTGGAAGGATCCTCAAATACCATGACCAACCTGGCAAACTTGACAGGATCCATATTAGGCCTTGCTTTGTGCAAAGCTCTTATGACTTTACCAATATAGCCTAAAGGATCGACAGGACGAGGCTCTAGGTTTTGCCTCACCAACTCAATTGTCGTCTCTACCACTAGCCGACCCAATGAAGCATTATCACTCAGTGTACCAGAACTCTTCCCTTTCTTCAAGCTTGATGAACTTCGGCAGTTCCTCTGAACTTGTTGAGAATTTGTAGGACGCGGAATGTCATCATTACTGTCATCATCCACCATCTCAACAACTTCCTCTTCATATGGCTTGATATATCCAACTGTGCATTCCAAAGACGACGCTTAAATGGATAAGTTCGACTGTGTACCATTCGGGTGACACCATCACCTAGTCAAGTACTACCAACTACACGATCACCAATTGTGGTGTCATCACCACGGATGGTATGCATCTCTTTGTAGAAAAGAAACGGATTGTTGCAAAACTTCCTATATTTGTCCTCCAATTGAAAGAAGAAATTAGCAAGATGTTAGTAAGATTGCTTAAAATAGGCAATCGATTGCGAAATATAATTTTGTAATCGATTGACTGACCTCATCCCATGCTTCTGGATAAGGGGGAATCAGTTGTTGAGTCTCATTGTCCCAACCCCATCCACTCTTGCCCATCAACAGTCAGAATGTACTATACCGTATCTTTAAGGTCTTCCACTTATTCTGTTTTTGGTCCTCACTAAGGGTCATGTCAAATAATGCATTAAATTAATGTGTGATTCGGTCTCAACCAGGCATGTTGAATTTACCTCCTATGAACTGCTTCTTCTTCTTCTTAGTATCTTTCATAATGACAAGAAGCTCCCTAGTGTTCTCCACTGTCCATGTTATGTGTCTTCGTCCTTCATCACGACATCCTCGCGTGCTTTTCTCATCAAATACATCATCCACATCAATGTATTTTCAACCTTCATGAAGATCATAACTACCTCCTTGACGAGTATCTTACCAATTGGACTCTTCTCGAACTAATTGAGACTCTGGTAATTCATCACTACCTCATTGATCCTCGAATATGTCATCATTTAAGTTCATATTACTGTGTGATTACCAAGAAAAATTCGATGAGAAGTTGTACAATTACTGAAAAAATATCCTAAATTCCAAAAGTACATCAACACCATACATAGCTTTCTCAACCAGAAACTCTATAATCGAACATTTTATCCCATGCATGCCTCTCGTAAACCATATTCATGCTTCATCATCACAAACTTCCACAACTTAAACTCTTTAGGGGCTAATATTTAAAGGCACCAAATTCCTACTACCGTCGTCGGTATAGGTGTCCATCATAAATTGTAAGTAATTTTCTTCTAGAGAAGATCCTTGTTTCCCTTTCTAATTTGTGAACAAAATACAAAACCTCCTATCATACACCGAATCTATAGGAGGACAACACATCTTCATTTCATAGGGATACTAGATGAAGTTGTCACATCATCCCTCATTACATTAGGTTCATATTAGATTCCCCAATCAAACAACTTCTGATAGGATCGTGTGCTTCCCATCAATGATCATAACGAAATTTGAACTTCTCAAGGAACTTAAGGTGATTCGATTCATGGGAAAAAGCTCTTTGCAAAGTTTTGTATATCGAGACATTTGACTTATGTTTGAAAAGCACAATGCCCCAATGTTAACATCAATTGCCGCATTGTAATGTACTTCAATCACCTAACTCATTTCTATATATAAATACAATTATGACTAAAGGGTACCTAAATTGGCAAATCGAGTCATAATAAATGTGATCGAAATTTCAACATGATAATTGAGTTTTCGGTATGTACGTAATTACATCGTTTATGAAAGGATTATTTACTTTCGTCGAATTTCTCATACTAATAAAACATATAAATAAAGAATCGAGAAAATAATCCAATTTGAACCAACATAGGTGCAAAACAAACATGTGTTGCTTACAATTGAATGACTTAAATCGATTCAACCAAGTAAATTGATATACAACATGTATTAGTTTTGGATATTATGTGAAAGTGCGTATGTGAATGTAATTTTTAAATAATTAAAAATTTTCTGAGTAAATCAGATAAACTATGAAAAAATTGGATGAAAAACAATCAAAAGAAAATAACATAATTTAAATAAGTCAACTATTCTGTTGACACTAAAGAAAAAAGCAGTGAAAATATGATGCTACCGAAATAACATTAAATAAAGTAATGGGGGATTCATCTTAATTCTTATTGCTTTTTCATGTACGTAATCCCAATCCTCCTTATTCCGCCACCCCAGATTTCTCTACTAGCTCTTATACAGGAATATGTGCCCCTACTTTTTCGTAATAGGAAAGTTGTAGGTTTAACTGAAACTAAAAATGAGGGTGAGTTTATCAATTTTCTATTGAATATATAGTCTTCCTAAGTTAATATGAGTCTTACATGAAACAACATGAAACACCGGAATAGTAACATTTTGAATTGTAAAATCTCACATGAATGCATTAATAAATAAAAGAAATAGGCAGAATTTATGCTTTGATGAGAGGGGGCACACCCAATCTAAAGTAGGAAAATTTTAAATTTAAATAACCACCAATCATGTTTGTTGAAAACGAACAAAATCAAGTAACCTTGTACCCTTAATAAATTAATCCCATAGCTTGTACGTTATTTCTCCTAAGCAACTTGCAGTAACATGCACATGAAATTTGGATGGCAACATCGAATTGCCAATCGTTTAAAATGAAATAATCTCAAATTATTCCCATCTCCTCTTCAAGATTTCCTGCTTCCAATCTTCTCCCGGTCACTTTATCTTGTAAAATGAAAACCCTCTCGTAGAAGCCTTTTAGGCTTTTCAATCATTTTTGTTAGTCTGTCCAGAATTTAGGTCATTTTTTAAAAATCGTTTCTGTAGATTAAAACTTCCAAACATCATCAAATTAGATCTTTAGGTTAAGAGTCCAAAAAGGTTTCACACTGCAAAATTTTAGGGCAAAAATCATTCTGGATGATTTTAAATAAATCGTGTATTGTAGGGGATCAGTTTTGCGGATAGAATGTGATTTTTCCAAGTGTTAAGAATTTTCAAGAATTTTGTATGCCTCTTCTTTGCACAAAATTTGTGGCTACCGTTACTACTTAAATCAACGGTTCTAGATTAGGTTACTATTTAAATCACTGAAATTTTCTGAAGTTCAGAGGCATAGATTAGGTTAGATTTACTCTATAAGGGTCAGATCTGCCTATTTGTATCCATTGCAAAATTAAAATTCTAAAACAACGTAAAATTAGTTCCAAAAAGATAATAAAAAAATTTCTAACATGTGCCTAACTAATTAGAAAACAAGTCCTTCCTCTGGTTCGACCTTACTCACGCTGTATTACATATTTTAAAGTAGATTTTTAAATCTGGTGTCCTTATCGGGTCGAATCATTCATCATTAAATCAAGGGGACATCAATCCTGTCCTCTTCCTTTGAATCACTCCTACTGGACGATAATATGATTCATGATTACTTTGTTCGAACAAGGGGACTCAACCTTCCGGTGCACAACCTCCATGTCATTCCCAACTAGTACATACGGATGTGCGAGATTCATACCTAGGATGCAGGAGGAACAACCGCTGGCGTGCGAGAATCAACAAGGCTACAACGACGTAGAACTGAACAGCGACAGCGAGGAGGTCTTCCTCACTGTCACGGAGACGCTTCTGAACATGACGACCTCGATGGGAGGGAATTAGAGGTGTGACACTCTCGGAATCAGAAGGGTATCGATCGGTCCGTGAAGACTCCATGGGAGGCAAGTCACGAACATAAATAGATGGGGATGGAGTGGACATCGGAGGACTCACGCTACAAATAGTTCCACATGATCGATGAGAAATAAAGACACCACAAGAGATGGTTACCTCGAGGTGTTAGAAGCACCGCTCCATACCGAGGAAATGCTACAGCACCTGCACACTGTGGCTTTGGTAGATGAAGAAAAGCTCCACGCGAGAAAGATATCGTAACGCTCGGGTCGGGCGAGAAGAAGACGGTTTCTCCACTAGATCAAGGAGAGGGGAGCGTAGGGAGAGGAGAAGCGAGAGGAGCGGAAGGAGATGATTTTCACAACAGTTGTATTCTCTCTCCCATGCCTCTTTGAGGAATGGGCATTTACAAAGCTGTGGAAGTTTCACACAGCGATAAATGATGTTGTCACTTCACATTTGCCACAGCTTTTAATGAGGAGTGGGCAAGTTACGTCTGAAATTCATTGGAAGCAGTGGGCGGCGTGTCTGAGACACCAAAGCTTCCTTTATATCCCGCCCACTACAGTGCCTTAACCCAGCTAGAGTGCGCTTATCCTGCCCCAAATCCCTGCACCAAATGCAGCCTAAAAGCATTTATCCTACTCTCAGTGTCAGACAAGGATGTCCACTCTCCCCTTATTTATTCTTTGCTATGATCTTTTATCCCATACACTCTATTTCTCTACATTGTAAAAAAAATTTAGGTTATATGATTGACAAGAAGGTATGACCTATTACACATATTGTGTTTGAGGATGATATCATTTTGTTCGTTGCTGGTACAATGGAGGAAGCTGCTGAACTGAAAGCTATTTTAAGAATGTATGAACTTTGCTCAGGCCAAAAGGTTAGCTATGAAAAATCAAGGGTGTACTTTAGATATAAAAATCAAGGGTGTACTTTGCTTAGACCAAAGGGTTGTTGATGAGAGACTCATCATGACTCTTAATTACCCCTAATTAACTAGTTTCCCTAGTTAATTAGCTAAGGATATATTAAATACATGATTAATTATACTATAGGGGATTAAATAAGAAGGACCTTCAAAATAAGTTTAAAATACTAAATTAAATATCAATTAATATTAATAATAATTTAATTAATAATTTAGACTCAAATATTAAACACTTAGCTACTTATTTAATATCTAAACTAACTTAATTAATTTTATGACCTGAGTACTTAATTAACTTAAGTAAATTAATCACTTAATTAAATATAGCTAAAAAGGGAAAAATGTAAATTCAAGGCATAGATATCATATTTACCTAATTTATCATTATATATAAAAAAGTTGAAAAAGAAATAAATTAAAATAAGCCTAAAAACTAACTATTTACGTTTAGGTCCTTAACTTTTATGTCAATTAAGTCATTTTTATTACAACTAGGTCCTTAGCTTTTATTGCATAGAGGTCTCTATGTGCAAGCCTTCTTCTTCTTCTTCTTCCTCAGCTTTGATGGTCGAGGAGGTCCGGTGCTCACATCGTTCGATCACCTTCTATCCCACGTCTGAACACCTACGTTGTGGCTGCTTATCTTCCACTCACTACTGCCATCTTATCTGACGGCCTCGGTCCTCAAGACCTCCTAAACCATTGTCCCTGGACACGATTGCGTCCAGATGCAGATCCCCTACCCCTCTCCGCCAGCTATAAACAGTCTTCCACACTTCCGATCTAGGGAGCGACTCCCTACCCTCTTCTCCCATTGAGTCACTCAATAGGCTATTCCTCTACAACCTTCGGTGACCTCTACCTCCCTTCCTCTGAACTTCTTCGAAGTTCTGATCATCCTCTGATCTCTGCCACCCTCCGCCGCACCTAGCAACGAGATTGCACCGCCATCTTCTTCTTTCTACTTGACGTATTCCTCTTCATCAAAGCTCTTCCTCAACCCTCTGGTTTCTTCCTCCATCACAATCCTTCGACAGAGTCCTCTAACCTCCTTCTTCTAGGTAACAGTAGAATTAGAATCCTATATTAGTATAGATTAGTTTAGCATAGTTAGTAGTTTAGCGTAGATAAATGTCTTATTTTCTGTCATCTTCCTCAGCTCCGACGAGTTCTTTGAACTTGTCAGGAGTCTCTTTTTATCTTTTAAATCCATTGATCACACTCCAAACCTACTCACGATCATTTCTACTCGATTAATTTCATGATAATATCATCTTAATGCCTAATCCACTACACCTCCACCAGATACCTCTATTGTTCATGGTGGAGGTCCCTTGGCTTAACTCACATCCACTAGGGGCTCTCCATCAGTTCTCCACAACTACAGGGCCCTGATCTTGCCTTCCATTAGCTTAATTAATGCTTAAATAGAAAATGCCAAATTCACCCCAACCCTCTGAGCTTGCTGTCAATGGTGGCTCTGAAAGCACTAGAGGGGGGTGATTAGTGCTAAAAGAAAAGCGGTAAATAAATAACTAATTCAAGCTAATGCAGATTTAAGATATGTTCAAACAATCCACACATATAACAACAATCACAACATAAGTATTTATAGTGGAAACCTGAATTTGGGTAAAAACCACTACCTAGACCTCCTAATCTAGGATTTTGCCCCGAGTCGAACTCAGAAAACTAATCGGTACTTATGGGGTACCAAACCCTTTTACAAATCCTCTTGATTTCCCAATCAAGAGTAAACCCCTCTTGCTCAAGAGGAGAGGAACCCACAGCCCAGGCCCTCAGATTACAAGAGGTGAAGAAATAAAATTGAAATGAAACATAGTTTTCCTCTTATGGATAGCCTCAATTAGATATGCAATTAATTTTATGAACTAACTATCTTTGAGGCTAAAAGAACTCCCATAGTGAGTGTATGAAGTTGACACAGTTGGGAGTTGAAGTGGTTGAGCTCCAAGAAAGGTGGCCTTCAAGAACAAGAGCTTAACACACCTCTAATGAGCACCAAGTGAAGCTTTTGCTGAATGTAGGCTTGGAAGAGCTCTTAGGTGACTTTTTGGATGTTCTCTAACCTTCTAAGAATGGGAACCTACTTGGTATATATAAATGGAGGTTAGGACTGTTTTGTATTTGCAAAAGACCTCTATTCAACGGCTCAAAAGTTTCCCCATTTGATTTTCCAATGCTAATTGAATTTGACAAAAAGTACTTTAATTAACGTTAGTTAAAAGTGACCTAACATTAGTTGCACAATCTAACGTTAGTTACTCAGTTAGGTACAAAGTTTGCTATCTCCTGGAACTTCTTTGGACTGCCTAAAGTGCACCAACTAACATTAAGTATGATCTGTCTAACATTAGGTAGAATACCTAACGTTAGATGCTCAGTTCAACGTAAAGTTTGCTATCTTCTGGAATTCTTAAGTTGAGCATAGATCAACAACCTAATGTTAGGTAACTTATACCTAACATTAGATGGACTGTAAAAATTCCTCCAACTGTCCAAACCAAAATTGTTGATCTCATAGGGCTCCAGGGTGATCTATTAACTCCTAAGAATATGTTTACCATATTTTTGATCAAATTAGACTCATAGAAATGGTGCCCTAATAGTGTAGACAAATGTTAATCTTATTGGGGTTTTCCCTACATTCTAAGAAAAATAAAATTACAACTTAATTTCTAAAATTACAAAGAGACCTAAACTTGATCTCCTCTATCTTCTTGGCTTCATGATTCGTCAAGAGAGCTTCAATCCTGAAATTAATCTTGCAACTATGCATAACATATAATTTTAACCTCAATCACTTGAGATGCTTGTTATCATCAAAACCATCATTAAATGCTAATGTGGTGCCTAATTACTTATGCACCAATAGTCTCAGGAGGAGTTCTTGCACCTAATCACTCACTTCTACACCATCGCCAGATTCCCCTAAGTCTTTCCCCTCACTCAATTGAGTGAGGGAAATGCTCTTGGGTTCAAACGAACTCAAGAGATAGATCTTCTGAATTTTGGATTATTCTGTGAATTTGATTATCATTACATTAATTCATTTTCTTGAGATTCCTTGTGATCTCAGGAACTTGTTGAGACCACTTATGGTCCATTTCTTGGAGATTTCATCTCTAGTGCATAACTTGGTGTTCACTAGAGCTCCGACGAACCAATTATGAAGCTCAGCCTTCCAAAGACCCTGAGAAGCTCCAGATCATTTAGAGGTGTTCGCAGGACTAAATTTCAGAATTTAAATTTATGTTTCAGTAAGGATCCCTCTTTGTTGAACTCTGTCTTCTCTAACTCCGACAGAGTTTGAGAAGCTTAATCATTAAGGTTTAGTGTTTAGAAATAGGTTTATAAGCACCAGTAGTACATCTAGAACCTACTCTAAATTAGAATTAAGTCTGAAAACCTCTGGAATCTCCCACCGAACAAGCTACCTTTAGAAATCAAGCGATGAGTCTGGGAACACCTCTAGGGCTATCAAAACCTTAATTTGAGGTGCGCAACAACTTCCTAAGGTTGAATAAGTTTAGATTAGGTCTTTAATTTGAATCTATGGAGCTTTGTTTTGAAAATTAACTTTTTAGCTGTTGTTTGGGAATCGTAGAGTGAGTTTTTGATAGGAAAATGTCATAGTATAGTACACAATACGATCAAACAAAGATATTTAATAAAAGATAACGAGACTTTGAGTCTCAGTCATTCGTCTCTGGGAGGCGTTTGTTTTACTTTTGAATTCGATCTTTTACCGTTCTACTCTGTTTAAATTGCATGCCAGTTTCTAGTCTTCTGATTAAAATTTCACCCCTTCTATTATGAACCCTGATTGAGGGCGCGTGTGTTAAATAGATCACAAAGGTGAAAGTGTGAGTTTCTGTGCACACGATTCTAGTGAGGTGGTGACTATTTACAGAAAATGAATCTATAGTCAAATTTTCTATATTTTCCAGAAACGACATGCTTGTTGCAAAATATCAGAAATTAATAGCAGGCAACATTAATCACACAAAAGATATTGCAATGAGCTCACAATGATTCTCAACACATAGACATATATATATAGAAAATATATTTTTCATTCATTCATTTGGAGAGTGTTTGCAACATGAACTTGTAGAAGAAAGCTTGTACATGAATGCTTAAAAATGTAGATCTAGCTATCAGAAAATGATCGCATACAAGAATCTACGGGGGGATTTTGCATTCATCATTGGGGGAGAATAAGAACTACACTACTAAGCAGTAAATGAAAGTAGTAAAACCATGAAGAGCATAAACTACTAATCTAGATCTAGCAGAACAGAAGGGCATTCGAAGGTGGTCTCCGGTGGCCTTTGAGTGGCTGAGAGGAGAATGAGGGGCGGCCAATGGAGCTTAGGCCGGCCCTTGGAGAGAGAGAGGAGTGATCTAGCATCCCGACATGGTGTCCTTCATGGTGGTGCTCAGCTCGTGGAGATGGTGGTGGAGATGGTAGTGGCTAGCCTAAGTGGAAGTGGATGAGAGCCATGAATGTGGATGGAAGCTAATGGATGTGAATGGGTGCAAATGGCCACTCCTTAGGTCTTTTTATAGACCTAAGGGATTCTCTCTAGAGAAGTGTCGAACTCTCTAGAGAGAGTCCAAGAGTGGCCAGCCAAGTGGTTTTGAGATCCAAAAAATGTGGATCTCAATTTGAATGCCTCTAGGTTGCTAAATTTGGCAACCAAGAGTGGCACCACTTGGAGAGAGTTCTAGAGAACTCTAGATGTGTGGGAGCGCATGAATTGGTGTGTGTGTGTGTGTGGTCGTGCCCTATTTGGCTAGGTGGTTTAGGTTAGGTCCTAAGGGGCTTAGGTAGGTGTATGCCTTGAATTAGGGTTACAAACCCTAATTACTAAGGGGAATTTGCAATTAAACTTAACTCAAGTTTAATTGAATGAGTGTGAACCTAATTGAGAGTGAAATAACTCAATTAGGTTGGGTTTAGGTCAATTGGACTCTCACTAAGTCCAATTGAACTTGTGTGGGTTGAGATCTAAGCTCAATTGGACTCAATGAGTCCAATTGACTTAGGTGAAGATAATTGACTTTGATCTAAGTCAATTGGGTTTGGTGAGGACCTAATTAGGTCCTTAGGTAGGTCTAGAGGTGATGTACCAGAGTTAAGACACCTTAATTTAGGTTCCTATGGGGTTGGGATTAGGTCTAGGGAGCTAGAGATCTAAGATCAAGGCTTAAATCTCAAAACAGGAACTGGAGACCAGTTCTAGACATCCAAAAATAAAATTAGATGACTTATACTCAAAAATCAGAAGTCCAGACTTCAGTTCTGGACGTCCAATCTAAGTCAGGAGGAAATCTAGGTTCTATTTTGGGTATTCTGCAGAAATTGGACGTTTTACAAAGTGTCTGAACATCCAATAACATTGCAGAAGTGGGTTTGAGGTGTGCGGGAGTTGGCTAAGGGTCCTGGACGTCCTATAACTTATCTGGACGTCCAGATAAGGGTTGGAATTAGGGTTTTAGGGCTTCCTAGGGTGCTATGACCTAATGTAAGGGTGGCCAAGGCTTGGGGGAAGTCTCTAGGCTATCTTAGGACTAGGATGGACCTAAGCTCTTCACATTTTACTGCTTTATTCCTACTTAATAGAATAGCAAACCTTAACTCTCTTACATCATTATTCCTACATCTACTCTAAGCCTTCTGCTTCAGCTCTACTGCAGCACCTGTTATTCCTAATCCAGCTTCAGATCCTGCTCCAGATCCAGCTCCTAATCAGCTTATTTGCTTCAATTGACATAATACACTTAATTAGCACATTATATTATTATTTTATGCATAGCTAAAGGAAAGCAGTAAGGATGCAGATAATGCTTATGCATGCATGAATAACCTTAACTTATGCTAAGTCCTAGCTTAATCTAGGTTAATTAAGACCTATGATTGCTGCGCAATCAGCTGTTTTGGTCAAAATTGGAACAAATTTGAGGAATTCATGATTAAATCTCATATTTAAGGGATTGATTAAGTTTCTGGAGTAATTTAGAAATGTTTAAATAAGATTTGGTTGGATTTTATAGAGGATTTTTGGAAATATGAATTTCTGACAGTTTGGGTTCATCTCTAACCCAATACTGTTCTCGGGTGTTCCTGTTGAGATTTGAAGTCCAATCCTGTCTAGAACAGTCATAAACAACCCTCTATCATGATTTAGAACTAATCTTGAGACTTTAATCTCTTTGTATGATAGATCAGAGCTTAAAACTAAGCTCTGAGCTTCAAGTTCGAAGCTTCTCTCTTCTGGAGCATTCTGAAGCCTTTCCTTACCTCAGTCTTTCTCTTAACTGGTGCGGAATCACTGAAGCATTCCACACCCTCAACTTAGGGTAATTTAGGGTCTTCAGGTCAATAGACCTAAGATAACTCTCTGAAATACACTTCTGGGCATGGCAATAGTGCCATGTCCCTGCATTAAATCAGTGGATCAAATCTGATCCAAAGTCCAAATTGGGGATAAAATCGGATAGAGGAACTCAAGGCCTTTCGATCAAGCCTTTGTGCGCTCGATTTGACTGAGTAAATCACTCAGAATTGTTCTCTAAAGTTCTAGCCAGACGTAGCTGCGGTGAAGGAGGGAGCGGTTGGGATAGTCCCACATCGGAAGTTCTCGTGCACCTGCCTTAGTATAATAGGATTTTGTGAACCCAAGCCTTCAGTCATCAAGAGTTGGACGCACAAAACCTATACCCTGCTGACCCTTCGAGTACGCGTACGTGCACATGCATGTGTGTGCGTGTAGGCGTGTGCCTGTGTGCGTGGGTGATGAGAACCTCATCATGAGCCATAACTAGCTCATTTTGACCTAATACAGAGGATAAAAGCTCCTACATAACTCAAGGAAATGCTTAACTCAGAGAATTCTGAGTCTAAGAAGAAAACAAGTCATAAGGGGTAAAAATGCAATTTTACCAGCACAATCTGCAAACAGGGTAACTCAGGATCCAAACATAGGTCAAACTAACCTAATAAGAAGGAAAGTGGGATGATCTGATCTGATAAGGGCTACAGCAACTCCAAGGAATTAAATGACAATCTGTAACCCTAAAACAAACCCACTTCAATTCACGAGGTTCGACGCAAAGCAAAAATCTACTAAACCCTCTAAAATTCATATAAAAATAATCTCTAGGGTTTAGAACCTTCAATTTGGCCTTAGAAACCCATTTTGACCTAAATTGAGAACCATGCCCAATTAATGATTTAATTTGGGTTTTTACGTAAATTGGCTTGTCAAACAAGATCTGACCTAGAAATAAAATTCACCATTAGAATCCTTAGGTCCCATTTAGTCATGCATAAAAACTTGAGCCTAAGAAGAGACCTTCTTGACCGACTTTGCATTTTGGTCCTCATCCATTACTTTTTGACCCTCAACTTTTGAAACCCTCACATTTTGACCCCTAATTCTTCATCATTTTTGCATTTGGGTCCTCCCTGCAAAACCCTGAGTATCGCCATGCTCCGGCGAGGCATGACGCCGTGCAGGGTGAGGGCGACCCCCTGCCAAGACAACGGGGTGTTCCTTGCGACGTCTACTGTCGTAGGGACACCTCCACGATCTTTGCCATCGCCCACACCTTCCTTGCGAACGTGCGGAAGGTATGGGTCGCGATCTGGCTATCCTCCGGCGAGGGAGGCACGTCGTCTCCTTCCGCCCTCCTCTCTGATTTCGCCTCTATAAAAACCGCCACCGTCTGCCGCATTCAGTAGCTCGGATCTGATGGAGAACACCCCCCTCCTTCCTCTCTTCCCACTCTGGCAGAAGCTCTCCAGCTCTGGCGGTTCTTCCTCCTCATCCTCGTCGCTTTGCCGCAATACGAGCAGCAGAGCCACCTTCGCCCGCTCTTCCCGCGTCGCGCCGTACCCAGCGCGCGCTCTTCCTCTCTCTCCTCACCGCCGCCCCCTCTCTCTGGGCACCTTCTTCTCCGGCGACAGTCGATATGATAAATTCATTCGTGTTTATCCCTTTTTTGGTCGAGTCGATAAATGGATAGAGAGAGTACGAAGCTCCAATTCCAGGGAAACAAAAAGCAACGAGCTTATGTTCTGAATTGGAATGATTTCCCGATCTAATTCGGTGTTAAAAAGAGATTAGTGCCTAATGGGGGAAAGGGTTCTTCTGCGAGAAGATCGTCCATTTTTGGAATCCTAACTATTTGGTTTCTATTCTAGAGTGTAGACAGATGTGCTAGAGTGTAGACAGATGTGTATAAGAAACAGCATACTGATCAAAAGGATTCCTTCCAAAGTCAAAAGAGCGATTGGGTTGTAAAAATAAAGGATTTTTCATTTTCTCTTTGAGAATGTTAGTGAATAGAAACCAATTGGGTGGAAAAAGGGAAGAAGATCCATTGACTGAACTATTCGTTTCCAGGGTATCCATTTTGGATTTTTATGTACATAACCCTTTCTTTGATATATACCTTGTTCTGACCATATCGCACTATGTATCATTGGATAATGCAAGAAAGGCTTTTCGCTTTGGATCAAGTCTGTATGATTGAGAATGGAAGAATTACAAATATATTTTTCAAAATATATATATGGGCAACAACACTTCCTATATCCGCTTTTATTTCAGGAATCTATTTACGCACTTGCTCATGATCATGGTTTCAGTGGATCCATTTTTGATGAATCTGCGGAACTTTTAGGTTCTGATAAGAAATCCAGTTTCGTACTTGTGAAACGTTTCATTCTTCGAATGTATCAACAGAATTCTTTGATGAATTCCTTGAACGATTCGAAGCAAAATCCATTCGTTGGACACAGCAATTCTTTTTTTTCTCAAATGATATCCGGGGCTTTTGCAGTTCTTGTAGAAATTCCTTTCTCCTTGCCATCCTTTTCGGAAGAAAAAAAAGAAGAAATCCCAAAATCTCAGAATTTACGATCTATTCATTCGATATTCCCTTTTTTAGAAGACAAATTTTCACATTTAAATTATGTATCCGATATAGGAATCCCCTATCCTATTCATCTCGAAATCTTGATTCCAATTCTACAATCCTGGATTCCAGATGTTCCCTCTTTGCATTTCTTGCGATTTTTTCTATACGAATCTCCTAATTGGAATCGTTTCATTGCTCAAAAGAAATCGATTTCTATTTGTTCAAAAGAGAATCCAAGACTCTTTCGGTTCCTATATAATTCTTATGTCTCTGAATATGAATCAGTATTTTGTTTTCTCCGTAGACATTCCTTTTATTTACTATCCACATCTTCTGGAGACTTTATTGAGCGAACCCATTTCTATGGAAAAATAGAGTATCTTGTAGTAGTTTGTCGTAATGATTTTCAGAAAAGCTTACAGTTGTTCAAGGATCCTTGCATGCATTATGTGAGATATCAAGGAAAATCCATTTTTGCATCAAAAGAAACCTATTTTCTGATGAAGAAATGGAAATGTTACCTTGTCCGTTTTTGGCAGTGTCATTTTTCCTTTTGGTCTCAATCATATAGGATTCCTATCAACCAATTATCCAAGAATTCTTTCGATTTTTGGGGTTATCTTTCAAGTGTATTGATCAATTCTTTGGCAGTCCGGAGTCAAATGCTAGAGTCTTCATTTCTAATAGACACTGTGACTAAGAAATTCGAGACTATAGTCCCAGTTATTCCTCTCATTGGATCCTTGTCAAAAGCTCAATTTTGTAATGTATCCGGGTATCCTGTTAGTAAGGCGATTTGGACGGGTTTCTCCGATTCTGATATGATTGATCGATTTGGTCGGATATGTAGGAATCTTTCTCATTATTATAGTGGATCCTCAAACAAACAGAGTTTGTATCGAATAAAGTATATACTTCGACTTTCATGTGCTAGAACCTTGGCTCGTAAGCATAAAACTACAGTACGCGCTTTTTTGCAAAGATTGGGTTCAGGGTTTTTCGAAGAATTCTTTACAGAAAAAGAAAAAGTGCTTTCTTTGGTCTTGCCAAAAACCTCTTTTCCCTCACATGAGTTCTATAGAGAACGTATTTGGTATTTGGATATTCTTCGTATCAATGACTTGGTCAATCATTCCTAATTGGGTATGAGACTGTGTAAATAGAATAGAAAGAATCTAAACATGTTTGAGAGATCAAAAGAAATGGGTTCATTGTTCTTCTGAAATGCTCATGCGGTAGTAGTGGAATCCATTGAGTAGTAAACTTTCTGATATTTGTTCCAAATCGAAGTGTTCGATGTATACATAGGGAAAGTCGTGTGCAATGAAAAATGCAAGCACGATTTGGGGAGGGGTTTCTTTCTTGCAATAAAGAAAGATGATCTACTCCATCCGATTAGTTCCGGGTTCGAGTCCCGGGCAACCCATATGAAAAATGGAAAAATGGAAAGATTTCCATCTTCATGCACTTTCTTTCTTTATTTTTGTTCCGATGAACTATTACCCTTTGCTATCGGTTGACATTGATATATAGACCATGTTATACTGTGAAATAACAAGCCTTTCATTAGCTAGCTATAGTTATAGCTAATATGTGTGCTTGGGAGTCTTTGAAAAAAGAATCCACCAAGATTTGATCATGACTGCAATTTTAGAGAGACGTGAAAGTACAAGCCTATGGGGTCGCTTCTGCAATTGGATAACTAGCATTGAAAACCGTCTTTACATTGGATGGTTTGGTGTTTTGATGATCCCTACCTTATTGACTGCAACTTCTGTGTTTATTATTGCCTTCATTACTGCTCCTCCAGTGGATATTGATGGTATTCGTGAACCTGTTTCTGGGTCTTTACTTTACGGAAACAATATCATTAGTGGTGCAATTGTTCCTACTTCTGCAGCTATAGGTTTGCATTTTTATCCCATTTGGGAAGCAACATCCGTTGATGAATGGTTATACAATGGCGGTCCTTATGAACTCATTGTTCTACATTTCTTACTTGGTGTAGCTTGCTACATGGGTCATGAGTGGGAATTGAGTTTCCGTTTGGGTATGCGTCCTTGGATTGCTGTTGCATATTCAGCTCCTGTTGCAGCTGCTACTGCTGTTTTCTTGATTTACCCTGTTGGTCAAGGAAGTTTTTCTGATGGCATGCCTCTAGGAATATCTGGTACTTTTAACTTTATGATTGTATTCCAGGCAGAACACAATATTCTTATGCACCCATTTCATATGTTAGGTGTAGCTGGTGTATTTGGTGGTTCTCTATTTAGTGCTATGCATGGTTCCTTGGTAACCTCCAGTTTGATCAGGGAAACCACTGAAAACGAGTCTGCTAATGAAGGTTACAGATTTGGTCAAGAGGAAGAAACTTATTCGCCCCACTCCGACCTCCTTCGCCCCTATAAGTAGGTAACAGTTACTTCTCTTCCTCCCCTCTTTCTTTTCCCTATTTTAATTTGTTCAATTAGACCCTCGACCGACCCGACCACCTTCACCTTCCACGCCTCCGACCCACCTCCGGCGAGTCGCTTCCATTATTCCGCCACTCTACACGACTCGCCTACGGACCCAAAACCTCCGCCTCATCCCACTGAACCGTTTCCGCCCCTTCACTGCCACTCCTCACCTCCACATCACTCCCCCGAACAAACGCATTCCCCCGGCCACAGTCCGACCTAGGGCAGCCCCTACACGCCACCCCACACCTCGCCACCACCCGCACGAGCTTCGCCGCACTCCGGCGAAGCTCCCTGCACCTTCTGACTAGGCCGAGAGGTTGTATCTCTGTGAACAGGTTACCCGTCCTTCGCCGCCATTGCCGAACAGGTGAAGCTCCTTCGTTCTGCAGCTACAGCTTCGCTTCCACCCAGGCCTGCGCTCCAGGACGAGCTGATTGCAACCACGCAGCTGCCCAGGCCTTCAGCTGAAGAGAAGACCTCGCAACAGCCGCGATTGCCTGCAGCTTTCTCAGCTGCAGGCGCCAAATTGGGGTGGGACATTTAGTCCCACCTCGGAAGATCCTGAAGCCGCATACTGGTTTAAATTGTAAAAGTGAAATAGCCTTATCGCCTCCGAACGCACCGGGGTGAGGTCCCGCGCCCACACCTGCCCGGTCCGCGAGCTCACCACACGGATCCGGCGGATCCGACCTAAACCCATCCTAAGCACACCTCGCGCATCACCGACCTGCCGATGCGCCTGGTCCCGGGTGCTTAGCCTGACCCGATTACCCGGCAGCTCTGGGAGAGCTATCCTATGTGCGAAGTCTGAGAAAGTGAGAGACGTTCGGGTAGAGGGAAAGGGGTAGGTTTTGCATTGGCTGTGGTGTGTGTAGGAACAGGTCGAGGCAGAAGAGAGCAGGGCACAGAGAAGAAGAAGCTCTGAAGAAGAAACGGCTGAGGAAGAAAGACTGAAGGAAGAAGAAGGAGGAGCACCAAGCAGCACTGTAGCAGCGACGATTTAAGTCGTTTGATTGGAAAATCAGACGACGCTCTGCAGAGGAAGAAAAGAAGAAGAAAGAAGAAAAGAAGAAGAAAGAAGAAAAGAGAAGCGCAAGGAAGACAGAGCTGAAAGAAGAAAGAAAATAAAGAGAAGAAGACGAGAAGCTCTGGAGAAGAAAAGAAAGAAGCAGAAGAAGAACTGAAGGCAGAAAAGAAGAAGAGAAGCCAGAAGACTCAGATTTATTTCTCCCTCTCTCTCTCTCTTATTTTTGTAACAGAAACATTGTGCTTCTAGAATACAACTTGCTCCCTGAGTTCGACTTTGGGAACTCTTTTTCCAAGTAACAAATTGTATTAAACTGGTAACCACTTCTCTATACTATACTACGACGGAATAATAAAAACTATAGGGGAGTCACGCTAGCCAGTTTTTGGTGCCGTTGCCGGGGAGCAACGGCTATTCTAGAAGCTTTAAATTTCTTTCAAGAGATTGCTAATCTTTTTCTCTCTCTTCTGTGCAGGTAAAAATTGGAAGAGCAGCCGCACAACAAACACTCCAACAAACAGGTAATCTTCATTAGCCCTCTCTTAAACTCCCTTAAAATCTAAAAAGGAACAAAAAGAAAAATCAACTTAGGGCTACCTGCATCATACATAGTAATTCCTCAAAGTTGCCTAAATTTTTCATTTCAACACATTTTAACTGTCCATCTAGCAAAGGTAACTAGGGCTAAAACCTTCTTGATTGAGCCCTAGATACTACATTTTTGAGGCAACTAAAATGGACCAACTAGAGCCAACTCAGGAATTGAAAAGCTAGGTTTTTTTTTAGAGACACACCTTCTATTAACAAAGAAAAGATCTTCCCAAAAAGAGGTGTACCTAAACCTTGCTTGAAAAAATCTATACAAGAGAAACCCTAAGCAATTGGCTCTCTAAACACTTGAACCCTAAAAAGAAAGGACCCAAAAGCTCTCAAAAGAACAAGAGGTGAAGTTGACCCCTTGGGTCAACCAACCTTAAAATTAGGTCACTTCTTCACTCAAAAATACCTAAAAGTTCAAGTGAAACCTTAAACACCCTGATCTTAAACTAAAATTGGTAGACTTAAGAGGTCAAGATCCACATTCTGGTCTACCTGGAACCGCAATGACAAGAGAGGTCGGGTAAGGGAAACCCTGTAACCCATGGGGACGCTCTACCATGTAGGGGTCTTTGCGGGACTCACCCTCTCTGGCTGCCCAGGTAATTCTCAGGTGGACGATCTTTTTGATCAAGGGGTCCATCTGCCCCGCACCTCTATAGCCACCCAACAATTTTTGGGTGTCTCGATTGGGTCCAGCACCTTCTAAACTCATCTATTCCAACAGTGCATGTACGGTAGGAGGTCCTTAAGACCACCCTTAAGACCTCCTTTAGAAATTCACTCTCGTCTTGGCCAAGCCTCGGCACCCGTGTGTGTGCAGCAACCCCACCACATTATTCTCTCCTCTGATTCAGAACCAAGCTCTTCTTCTTCCCCCATCATGGCTCAGCCAGTTGAGGAAGAAAACAATCTGGAGAATCAGCTCCAGCGACTCACTGACCTCTTCCAAAACTTCGTGCACCCACCGCAGCGTCCTATGATGCAGGACCATTACAATCCTGCTGCGGTGGCTATTGAGCCTTGAGTCAGAATCTCGACTGGAGGACCTGATTCTGAATTGAAGCCCAACATGATTCATGCTATACCTAAATTCCATGGGCTTAATTCCAAAGATCCCTTCCAGCACATCAAATAGCTAAAGCATCTGGCCCAAACTTTTGGGTCAGACGCGCAAAATCGGGATATTCTTCTCATGAAGATGTTCTCCTTTTCTCTTATGGACAAGGCCGCTCATTGGTATCAAACTCAGACCCAGCCGATCAACACTTGGGAAGAACTTCAGTCCGAGTTCTTGAAAAAATTCTTCCCCGTTGGTCGGACCAACGCCTTGCGCCATCAGATTACGCACTTCACTCAACAAACAGGGGAACCTCTCCATGAGGCATGGGATCGTTTTCAGGATCTCATGAGGAAGTGCCCCCATCACGGAGTTCCTAAATGGGAACAGGTCCAATATTTTTACCAGGGACTCCGTGAGGACATCCGTCTTTTCGTCAATGCAACTTGCGAAGGAAATATCATGGGTCAACATGAAGACACCGTGTGGGAGATTCTCGAAAACATGTGTGAGAACTCCATCAACAATGACTCCATGGGATTATTCGACAGGACGAATAACCGCGCATCGACGAATCTTTGGGGAGCACATGAGATGCAGGGCCTGTCCGCATTAGTCGACCTGGAGTTAATGGCCAGTCGATTGGACAAGATCTCAATCATTGAGAAGAAGGTGGATGAGCTGACTCAGCACTTGCAGCGAGCCACCTCTACGCGTAACTCCTTTGCACAACCTCCTTCCACACAGGAGACTGTGCAAAACATTCTCCACCGATCTTCCCCTAGGATGGATTCATATCCATCCCCATCTGATTCTCGGATCGGAGGGTCATCCGATCCTTTCTACACCAGCCCGAGGAATTCCATTCCCCCTTTCTCTGATTCTCTAGAGGTTCTTCAGACCTGCGAGGACCTCAACGCCATCCAGAACGACCCATTCTCCAACACCTACAACCCTGGATGGTGAAACCATCCCAATTTTCAGTGGGCGGGAAATTCCCAAACCCAAAGACCACCCTTTCAGTCCCGCCCACAGCCCCTAGTCATTACCAGCCGCCTCAGCCTCGACCCAACCCTACTTATCCATCAGGGCCAAATCAGGATCAAATGTCCCTTATCCTTCAGACTTTGGCTGACATTCAAAGAACGAATGCGGCTATCCAAAAATAACACAAGGACGAACTTACAGAGGTTAGAACTCAACTGGCCAGTTGGCAAATTCTCGCCAACCAGGCACACTTCCTTCCCAACCTCTTCCTAATCCAAATAACATGCCAACCCAGTGGCGCGTTATGAACCCAAACCCGGGCCATGCCCATATGATTTATCAGGCCCCCTCTATTCCTTCACCCGACGGGATAGAGGCCTCCACTTCTTTTGCAGGTTACCAGTAGCAACCTATCTTACCCAATCCCAACCAAAATCAGGCCGGATTAAATTCTTTAACAACACGTAGTGGTAAAACAACTCAAGACCCGCATTATCCAAACCACTCCAAGCCTGATAACCAAGACCCTAGGATAGTTATCCAAGATACCACTGTCCCAGATCAAGAACCCGGACCTATCCTAGAAGAACGAACCAAGGTCCCATTTCCCGAAGCCTTAACCAAAGGAAAGAGAATAACCAAGCCCGTGGCACCTGCGGAGGACCTGGTCAAGCTCTTTGAGCAGGTCCACATAAACATCCCTTTGATGGATGCAATCCGTCACGTACCGGCTTACGCACGATTCTTAAAGAATGTGTGTACACCCCAGCGTAAGCCGCGAACCAAGAGTGGGAGTCCAATTGTTCTGTCAAAGCAAGCCAGCTCTGTAATCTTAAGCAGACTCCCACCCAAGGCTAAAGATCCTGGTACTCCCCTGATTTCCTGCAAGATAGGTGATACATAATTGGATAGAGCATTGCTAGACTTGGGTGCTTCCATAAATCTGATACCCACATCCTTACTTAACCATCTAGAAGAATCTGAGCTGAAACCAACTGAGGTGACATTACAATTAACAGATCGATCTATAAAGTCACCAAAAGGGATTCTCGAGGATGTTATTGTGAGAGTGCGGGATTTCTACTTTCCTGTAGACTTTATAGTCTTAGACATGGATGCACCTGAGAACCCTAGGGATACACCAATCATTTTAGGGAGACCTTTCTTGGCTATTGCTAGAGCCAACATTAGCTGTGAGGAGGGCCAAATAGAGCTCAAATTTGGGAATCAAACCCTGAAAATTGATATATTTAAGGCCCAACAAGGAATCAATTGCGGTGTCATCGAACAGATTTGTGACATTAGGGCTTTGGTTGATGAAACACACTTCCAGAATGACCTGATTATACCTCATCAACCGCAGAAAGATCTTGACCCGCAAACTGAGGAGTCGAATCCAGATACGAACAACCCAGTAACTCCTACCCTTGAACCTCACGTCTATACTGAACCACCCGCTGCTGCCGATAACCCCATCCTCTAACTGAAGCCCCTTCCTGCTCACTTGAAATACATCTTTTTGGGTTCTAATCAGACCCTTCTTGTGATTATCAATTCCAACCTCAATCCTGAACAGGAATCCCATCTGATTGCTGTCCTCCAGCAACATCGCAGAGCCACCGGGTGGACTCTCGATGATTTGACTGGAATAAGTCCCTCTTATTGTACTCATCATATCTATTCAAAAGAGGGCGCACGACCTTCTCGTGAAATGCAGAGACGCTTGAACCCCAATTTGCAGGAGGTCGTGAAAAAGGAGATCATCAAGTGGTTAGATGCCGGGATCATCTACCTGATCTCCGATAGTCGTTGGGTGAGCCCAATTCAGGTCGTGCCCAAGAAGGCAGGACTCACCACTATAATGACTGAGACCGGAGAAATCATTCCTACCCGATTAGCCAACTCGTGGAGAGTCTGTATAGATTACCGCCGACTCAATTCCTCCACGAAGAAGGATCATTTCCCACTGCATTTCATTGATCAGATTCTCGAGAAACTAGCGGGAAATAGGTTCTTATGCTTTCTTGACGGGTACTCCGGTTACAACCAGGTGGCAATCCATCCTGAAGACCAAGAAAAGACCACGTTCACCTGCCCCTTTGGAACATACGCTTTCCGAATTATGCCTTTCGGTCTTTGCAATGCACCCGCTACTTTTCAGCGGTGCATGCTTGCCATATTCTCAGATATGGTAGGTGATTATCTGGAAGTCTTCATGGATGACTTTTCAGTTTTTGGAGTATCATTCGATGATTGCCTCCAACACTTGGTCCAGATACTCAGGCGGTGCATCGATGTGAATTTGGTTCTTTCCTGGGAAAAGAGCCATTTCATGGTGCCTAAGGGAATTGTCCTGGGACACTTAATTTCGGAACAAGGCATCCAAGTGGATCGAGCTAAGATTGATCTGATCTCTCGCCTTCCTATGCCTAGCTCGATCAAGGACATCCGATCTTTTTTGGGGCACGTCGGTTTTTACCGTCAATTTATCCCTGATTTTTCAAAAATCGCGCGCCCCCTGACCACTCTTCTCTCCAAGGATGTACCTTTCAAAATTTCCAAGGAATGCACTCAAGCATTTGAGATCCTACATGATCGAGTTACCCAAGTCCTGATCCTACAGTCCCCTGATTGGTCTCAACCCTTTGAGATCATGTGCGATGCATCTAACTTCGCTGTAGGAGCAGTTTTGGGGCAGAAAATTGACGGGAAACCTGTGGTCATTTACTACGCCAGCAAAACACTGGATGAGACTCAGCGTAACTATACGGTTATTGAGAAAGAGCTGCTAGCTGTAGTATTTGCCCTAGAAAAATTTAGATCATACCTTCTAGGTTCCCGTGTCATCATATACTCGGATCACACAGCTGTGAGGCATCTCCTTGCAAAGAAGGACGCGAAACCTCGATTAATCCGATGGATCTTGCTGTTGCAAGAATTTGACCTTGAGATTCGAGACAAAGCGGGAAAGCAAAATGTGGTAGCTGATCACTTGTCCCGTCTTCCTTCTGAAATAATTGACCCTTCCGGACCCATCACTGAGCATTTTCCCGATGAGCACCTGCTGACTATCGGTACTAGCCTTTCATGGTTTGCTAATATAGTAAATTACTTGGCATCTCATCAGATCCCGTCTGATTGGCCGAAAGCCAAGAAAGATAAATTACGCTCTGATGCCAAGTATTACATTTGGGAAGACCCGTACCTCTTCCGCATAGGTGCTGATCAAATCATCCGGAGATGCATCCCGGAAGAGGAATTCAACAATATCCTCTCTTTCTTCCATGACCAGGCATGCGGTGGCCATTTCTCTGGGCATAAAACTGCATCAAAAGTCCTCCAGTGCGGCTTTTATTGGTCCACACTGTTCAAAGACGCATACAGTCACTGCAAGGCATACAGTCGTTGCCAAACTTTGGGCAACATGAGCCATCGCGACATGATGCCTATGCAGCCGATTCTCGTATGCGAAATCTTTGATGTTTGGGGGATTCATTTTATGGCCCCCTTTCCTATTTCAGATGGTTTCGAATACATTCTGCTGGCTGTGGACTACGTGTCCAAATGGATCGAAGCCATACCGACCCGAACCTGTGATCACAAAATCGTTCTCAAATTTATTCATCAAAACATTTTCTCAAGGTTCGGGATTCCTCGTGCTATAATCTCTGATGGAGGGACCCATTTCACAAACGTTCAGTTTAGGTCACTGATGACCAAATACGGGGTGTCTCACCGAATCTCTACTCCTTACCACCCCCAAACTAATGGTCTAGCTGAGCTGTCTAATCGGGAGATCAAGAAAATCCTGCAAGTCACTGTTTGTCCTGACAGGAAGGACTGGTCGTCCCAACTTCCGGAAGCATTGTGGGCTTATAGGACCGCCCACAAAATCCAATTAGGCATGTCTCCCTTTAGACTGGTGTACGGGAAGGCGTGTCACCTTCCCGTAGAACTGGAGTATAAAGCCTATTGGGCAGTACGGAACTGTAATCTAGATTTTTCGAAGGCTGGAACCCACAAAAAACTTCAAATCAGCGAGATCGATGAATTACACCTAGACGCGTATGAGAGCTCGCGAATCTACAAGGAGCGGGTTAAAGCCTTCCATGACAAGCATATCTCAAGAAAAATCATTCATCCTGGTCAGAAGGTCCTACTCTTTGATGCCCGACTCAAACTTTTCCCGGGAAAGCTGCGATCCAAGTGGGTCGGACCATATTTAGTCCGACAGGTTTTTGGAAATGGAGCTATCGAAATCAGTCCGCTCAGCCACGATTCCGAACCTTTCATCGTGAACGATCAGAGACTTGGCTGAAACATCTTATATCCTCCATTCCCCTTGAGCTTATTGCACCCAGTCGATGGCGTAAAACTCAGCGCTTAACGGGAGGCAACCCGTCATTTTCCTAAAAATCCAAAACCTTTTTCACACTTTTGTGCACTTAATGTTCACCCTTATAGACAGCCGACCCCGCCTCAGATGCTTGCATCTGGGATTAGAAATCGTCCGCAAAATTCATCCCGACCCATTCACTCATCCAAATTTCTGTCTTAAGGAATGAACTAAGTAAATAAAAAACCTCCTAAGTCACAATGAGGACATTGCAAACCTTAGGCATGGGGGGGGTGTAAAAGTGCAAAACTTGTAAGGAAAGGTTTTAAACAAAAAAATTCACATATGCAAAAACACCATAAAAAATTAAAAATTTTTCAAAAAAAAAAAAAGAGAATAAAAGGAGAAAGGAAATTTTGTGGGAGGAGAAAAAGAAACAAAAGGAAAAAGGAGCACAAAATTATGAGAAAAAAAGTAGTCATTAGTAAGAAACTAAGGAATTAACCTAAGTTCTAGACCCCATTCAAGAAAAGAACTGAAAAGTGCACAATGGGATTAGTAAGAACGCAAACCTTAGGCATTCTTGGATAGACTCTTAGTACTCATTAAGATCTGGACACACCTCAAGAGGTTGAGGAAAATGAAAAGATGAAGTATTAGGTCTAAGGCTTAGGGAGTATTCGACCTCATTAACTAAATTTTGGTCTACGGGACTCAGTAACCTAAGCACCCAAACCTCACACACAGCCTGGTTCAGTAAGCGTAAAAATCAAAATCACGTAGAAGCGTCGCAAAATTCTGAAAAGTACACCTAGAGTAGGAGCGGCCAATCAACACAAGTTGATTTGGACGAGTTCCCAGCATGGAGAGGCGGGAAATCCCCTTGAAGATGTGTAACAAAATATCATCTCCTCGGTGCTTGTCTCTTAGGATATTTACATATCCTACTGGGGGCATGTAAGCACTCTGCTGGTTCAGATTCCATGGATGTCATTATCACGAAGTGTCAATTGCCAGGGTCTGGATTCGGCCACGGAACACCATGGATGGGATTATCTCAAAATCTCAATAGCCAGGGTTCCGGGGGTTGCCATGGGCGATGCTATCTCGAAGCATCGATTGCCAGGAACCCTTGAGGATTGATGATGGGAGAAAGGAATCTGATACAGACCGTGTTGAAAAGCCAATCCTAAGCTAGAATTGAAAAGAAAAAGAGAGAGAAAACTCTCCAAACAGAAAAATTTTCTATCTCTCTCTCTCTTACAAAACGCACTGCGAGCTGAGCCAGGGCTAAAATCATTCCAAGCACGGGTGCTTTAACCACAAAGTCCAATAGACCTTAGGTTAGTTCTTGTAGGCCTTAAAAGCCTTTGCTAAGGACTGAGGCTAAGGCTGGACAGATCTGGATCTTGATTGGTACTAGAGTACCTTTTAGGCCTAGGGTCAGCATTCTAACCTAATCTAAGCTCAAATGAAAAAGCACTTATCTGAAGCTATTAAGAACTTCATGGTCTAGAACAAAGGTTGAAACCTTAAGTTTTTGTTAAGGGACTAGCAAAAGCTAGGCATGGGGGTATGATGAGTGTTGGTGCTAAAGCACCACGATCATTTGTTTTGATGATAACAAAACACGTGTTATTTAACATTTGCAATTTGAGTCCTAGATTTCAGGTCAATTGCAAATGTGGACGTGTTTAGACGGAGTTCGAGCTCGCATCCAGGACGGATTGGAGGAGCTTGACGGAAAACAGAGGAGGTTCGCGTGGAGCGAAAGATTGAAGATGGAAGGAAATGAAGAATAGGATAGATTTCCTTCTTTTGTACTTGTTGTATTTTTCGTTTCTTTTGTTGCTCTTTATTTCCTTAGATATTTTATGTTAAAGAGCCTCAAAGAACCCTAACAGTAGTCCTAAGAACACCGGCACAACCCTAGGATACTTAGGTTTTCTGTAGAATACTTAGAAAACCAATATAGGGTTCAAACAGCACTTCCAGACGTCTAATTCCCAAGTCAGACGTCTGATAAAGTATTGTATGACTTCTGACTGTTCTTTCAGACGTCTGATAACTGTTAGGCTGGACATAGCTAGTTTTGTCTGATGAAATCAGACGTCCAGACCTTAGTCCAGACGTCTTAGAAGACGTCTGATGACTTTGCCAGACGTCCAATTAGTGGATCGTTGGCTGGCTTAGCAAACAGTCAAGAATATGACCGTTAGAGCCTTATCAGACGTCCTTAGGCATTTCCAGACGTCTGATAAATGACCGTTTTGCCTAGGCTAACCCAAAATCTCTTCTCAGAGATTTTCTAGCCGTTGCAACGTTTGGAAATCAATTCCCACAGTAAAAGTAGGTTTCCAGACGTCCAGACTTAGTTCCAGACATCCTGTATGTCGTCTGATGGACTTGCACAAAAACCCTGTTTAGATCTGATTCAAGTCAGGGAGAAACCCGCATAGAATTAGACGTCTGACCTTGAAATCAGACGTCTTAAAGTGGCCTTCCAGACGTCTAATGCCAGAGTTAGACGTCTGATAACCCTGTCAAGTGTAATCATTGTCCTGATTTCGGCCTGATTCTCTTGGGCTTTGTTCCCAACGGCTATGGAAGCTTTTCCAAGCCTTCCAAAGCCTTCCTAAGGTCTCTATAAATAGGGGGAGCCTTTGCAACAAAAAAACCACACAAGATACACACCTAGAGAGACCAAGATACACAAGAAACACTTTGTAATACATACTTCCACTCTCTTGTGTCCTAGAGAAGCCCTTGCTCTCCAAGCTCAAGCTCCATCATCTTGAGAGCATCATTCCCTTCGCACACCCGCTCTCCCGCCGTTGTCTACGAGAGCGACATTGCGCCGTTGCGTGGCTCACGCACCCGCGTCATCGTCGACGCACTCCTTGCAAAGGGGAGTTTCCTAAATCCTATAGAAGCTTAGGTTTATTACTTTGTTGGCTCTATAGGTTTGTTGTTTATTTTACCTTTGTTATTTGGTTGGGTATTCGCTTTGCGAATTCCCGTCTCCTTCGTGGGACAAAATCCTTCTCGTGGAGAGAAGGGGTTGAGGAACGCTACCCTCGTACTTGTAGCGTGGTTGTACTGAAGTTGAATCACCCTCGTTTTAAAGTGATTCGGTTAGTGGATTTGATCAACTAGGTTGATCGGAAAATCCTAACTCGAAAGGGTTAGGTGGTGGTTTTTACCCGATTTGGGTTTCCACCTAAAAATTCCTGTGTACATTTTGTGATTGCTTATCTTTGTGAGATTGTTTATATTTTCAATTCCGCATTTTTTTTTGTCACGCTGATCTCACCCCTCCTAGTAGGGAAACCTACAATTGGTATCAGAGCAGGTCTTGCTGTTTCGGCGTAACAACCCGGCAAGAGATCAAATGGAGGGAAGCACATCAGCAATCAGGATCTCCGAGGGGCAGTCCACAACCCGTCCGCCGTTCTTCGACGGGAGCAACTACCCCTACTGGAAGTTGCGGATGAAGACCTGGCTTCAAGCCACCGACTTCACGGTCTGGGCCAGATGCGAGACGCCTTTCGACATCCCAGAAAAACCCACGGGAGGATACTCGCAGCAGCATATTCTAGAGCTCTCACTCAATGCAAAGGCAATGAATGCCCTGTACTGCGCATTGAGTCCAAAAGAATTCGAATGAATCCAAGAGTGCACCACCGCCCACGAGATATGGAGGAGGTTGGAAGGCACTCATGAGGAGACAAGCTCGGAGGAAGAAGAAGAAGAAACCGCTTGCTTTGGTTTCATGGCCAGAGGAACCAACAGCGACAGCGAAAGTGGAAGCGACGATAGCGACAACGAGGTAAATCTCGATCTTCAAGAAGCATTTAATGAACTTTTTGAGATTAGTAAATCACTTAAAATAGAAAACAAAAGTATTAAAAAGAACCTTAGTTTTCTTAAAAATGAAAATAATAGGTTAGAAAAACAACTTAAGGACATAGAAGCTAGTCCTAGAATTGATAACCTATTATTATAAAATCAAGACCTCATCAATGAAAATAATAAATTGATTGAGGAAAATGATAGTCTAAAGTTAGAAATCTATGATTTAAAGACTAAGATGCAAACTATAGAAAAGGAAATTGCATGTCTTAGGGAAAATTCTGACAAATTAATCAACAAAGTTGATAATTTTTATAGCCCTAAGGTTGAGAAAGGATCTCCATCAAGGAGACCCGCTAACAAATCCGGATCCAAGCCCACTTGGATACAGAAAAAGGAATTAGAATCTTGTTTTGTAGGGTTCAGGGATAATTACAACATAAAGGACTGGACCTACAAACTCAAGGCTGGTCAACTAGAATTGGGAGAACCAAGGAGTAGACCAAGGAGGAGAACAAGAAAACCGACGAGACGGCGAACAAGCAACGGACCCGCCGCACGTCGACCACCAGATTGGAGACCGGCGCCAATGCCCGGGCCTCCAAGCTACGGATGGGAGCCCCATCCGATGTGGCATCCACCACCACCATTCGGGCCATTTTATTGGCCATGGTAGGTGAGGTAAAATTCTTAACCCTATCTTTTTATAAGCATTTAGATAGGGGGAGTTAAAAAAAAAAAAATGATGAGCTAATTGTCAATTTTTAAGGTGGAGATATAAGGTAGCTAATTTTCCTTTAGTAAGGGGGAGAAAAATAATAGCTATCTTGTTGTTACAAAAAGGGGGAGAATATCACCTTTGTTAAAATAAACTCATAGTAGAGCATGTTTTAAGGGGGAGTTATAGGAAATGTAAAATCAATCAAACCTTTTTGATAATGTCAAAAAGGGGGAGGATTTTTATGCATTATTATTTACGGTTTTGTCATCATCCAAAAGGGGGAGATTGTTGGTGCTAAAGCACCACGATCATTTGTTTTGATGATAACAAAACACGTGTTATTTAACATTTGCAATTTGAGTCCTAGATTTCAGGTCAATTGCAAATGTGGACGTGTTTAGACGGAGTTCGAGCTCGCATCCAGGACGGATTGGAGGAGCTTGACGGAAAACAGAGGAGGTTCGCGTGGAGCGAAAGATTGAAGATGGAAGGAAATGAAGAATAGGATAGATTTCCTTCTTTTGTACTTGTTGTATTTTTCATTTCTTTTGTTGCTCTTTATTTCCTTAGATATTTTATGTTAAAGAGCCTCAAAGAACCCTAACAGTAGTCCTAGGAACACCGGCACAACCCTAGGATACTTAGGTTTTCTGTAGAATACTTAGAAAACCAATATAGGGTTCAAACAGCACTTTCAGACGTCTAATTCCCAAGTCAGACGTCTGATAAAGTATTGTAAGACGTCTGACTGTTGTTTCAGACGTCTAATAACTGTTAGGCTGGACATAGCTAGTTCTGTCTAATGAAATCAGACGTCCAGACCTTAGTCCAGACGTCTTAGAAGACGTCTGATGACTTTGCCAGACGTCCAATTAGTGGACCGTTGGCTGGCTTAGCAAACAGTCAAGAATATGACCGTTAGAGCCTTATCAGACGTCCTTAGGCATTTCCAGACGTCTGATAAATGACCGTTTTGCCTCGGCTGACCCAAAATCTCTTCTCAGAGATTTTCTAGCCGTTGCAACGTTTGGAAATCAATTCCCACAGTAAAAGTAGGTTTCCAGACGTCCAGACTTAGTTCCAGACGTCCTGTATGTCGTCTGATGGACTTGCACAAAAACCCTGTTTAGATCTGATTCAAGTCAGGGAGAAACCCGCATAGAATCAGACGTCTGACCTTGAAATCAGACGTCTTAAAGTGGCCTTCCAGACGTCTGATGCCAGAGTTAGACGTCTGATAACCCTGTCAAGTGTAATCATTGTCCTGATTTCGACCTGATTCTCTTGGGCTTTGTTCCCAACGGCTATGGAAGCTTTTCCAAGCCTTCCAAAGCCTTCCTAAGGTCTCTATAAATAGAGGGGAGCCTTTGCAACAAAAAAATCACACAAGATACACACCTAGAGAGACCAAGATACACAAGAAACACTTTGTAATACATACTTCCACTCTCTTGTGTCCTAGAGAAGCCCTTGCTCTCCAAGCTCAAGCTCCATCATCTTTAGAGCATCATTCCCTTCGCGCACCTGCTCTCCCGCCGTTGTCTACGAGGGCGACATTGCGCCGTTGCGTGGCTCACGCACCCGCGTCATCGTCGACGCACTCCTTGCAAAGGGGAGTTTCCTAAATCCTATAGAAGCTTAGGTTTATTACTTTGTTGGCTCTATAGGTTTGTTGTTTTTTTACCTTTGTTATTTGGTTGGGTATTCGCTTTGCGAATTCCCGTCTCCTTCGTGGAACAAAATCCTTCTCGTGGAGAGAAGGGGTTGAGGAACGCTACCCTCGTACTTGTAGCGTGGTTGTACTGAGGTTGAATCACCCTCGTTTTAAAGCGATTCGGTTAGTGGATTTGATCAACTAGGTTGATCGGAAAATCCTAACTCGAAAGGGTTAGGTGGTGGTTTTTACCCGTTTGGGTTTCCACCTAAAAATTCCTGTGTACATTTTGTGATTGCTTATCTTTGTAAGATTGTTTATATTTTCAATTCCGCATTTTTTTTTGTCACGCTGATCTCATCCCTCCTAGTAGGGAAATCACAATGAGAACCTAATCACGAGTCATAACTAGCTCATTTTGACCTAATACAGAGGATAAAAGCTCCTACATAACTCAAGGAAAGGCTTAACTTAGGGAATTCTGAGTCTAAGAAGAAAACAAGTCATAAGGGGTAAAAATGCAATTTTACCAGCACAATCTGCAAACAGGGTAACTCAGGGTCCAAACATAGGTCAAACTAACCTAATAAGAAGGAAAGTGGGATGATCTGATATGATAAGGGCTACAACAACTCCAAGGAATTAAATGATAATCTGTAACCCTAAAATAAATCCACTTTAATTCATGAGGTTCGACGCAAAGAAAAAATATACTAAACCCTCTAAAATTCATATAAAAATAATATCTAGGGTTTAGAACCTTCAATTTGGCCTTAGGAACCCATTTTGACCTAAATTGAGAACCATGCCCAATTAATGATTTAATTTGGATTTTTACGTAAATTGGCTGGTCAAACAAGGTCTGACCTAGAAATAAAATTCACCATTATAATCCTTAGGTCTCATTTAGTCATGCATAAAAACTTGAGCCTAAGAAGAGACCTTCTTGACCGACTTTGCATTTTGGTCCTCATCCATTACTTTTTGACCCTCAACTTTTGAAACCCTCGCATTTTGGCCCCTAATTCTTCATCATTTTTGCATTTGGGTCCTCCCTGCAAAACCCTGAGCAACGTCATGCTCCGGCGAGGCATGGCGCCGCATAGGGTAAGGGCAACCCCCTGCCAAGACAACCGGGTGTTCCCTGCGACGTCTACTGTCGCAGGGACACCTCCACGATCTCTGCCATCGCCCACACCTTCCGTGCGAACGCGCGGAAGGTATGGGTCACGTTCCGGCCATCCTCCGGCGAGGGAGGCACGTCGTCTCCCTCCGCCCTCCTCTCTGATTTCGCCTCTATAAAAACCGCCACTGTCTGTCGCATTTAGTAGCTCAGATCTGACGGAGAACACCCCCCTCCTTCCTCTCTTCCCACTCTGGCAGAAGCTCTCCAGCTCCGGCGGTTCTTCCTCCTCCTCCTCGTCGCTCTGCCGCAATACGAGCAGCAGAGCCACCTTCGCTCGCTCTTCCCGCGTCGCGCCATACCCAGCGCGCGCTCTTCCTCTCTCCTCGCCGCCCCCCCTCTCTCTGGGCACCTTCTTCTCCGGCGACAGTCGTACTCTGGCCTCCTTCGCCCCGATAAGTAGGTAACAGTTACTTCTCTTCCTCCCCTCTTTCTTTTCCCTATTTTAATTTGTTCAATTAGACCCTCGACTGACCCGACCACCTTCACCTTCCACGCCTCCGGCCCACCTCCGGCGAGTCGCTCCCATTATTCCGCCACTCCACACGACTCGCCTACCGACCCAAAACCTCCGCCTCATCCCACTGAACCGTTTCCGCCCCTTCACTTCCACTCCTCACCTCCACATCACTCCCCCGAACAAACCCATTCCCCTGGCCATAGTCCGACCTAGGGCAGCCCCTACACGCCGCCCCACGCCTCGCCACCACTCGCACGAGCTTCGCTGCACTCCGGCGAAGCTCCCTGCACCTTCTGACTAGGGCGAGAGGCCGTATCTCTGTGAACAGGTTACCCGTCCTTCGCTGCCATTGCCGAACAGGTGAAGCTCCTTCGTTCTGCAGCTGCAGCTTCGCTTCCGCCCAGGCCTGCGCTCCAGGACGCGCAGATTGCAACCACGCAGCTGCCCAGGCCTTCAGCTCAAGAGAAGACCTCGCAACAGCCGCGATTGCCTGCAGCTTTCTCAGCTGTAGGCGCCAAATTGGGGTGGGACATTTAGTCCCACCTCGGAAGATCCTGAAGCCGCACACTAGTTTAAATTGTAAAAGTGAAATAGCCTTATCGCCTACGAACGCACCGGGGTGAGGTCTCGCGCCCACACCCACCCGGTCCGCGAGCTCACCACGCGGATCCGGCGGATCCGACCCGAACCCATCCTGAGCACACCTCGCGCATCACCCACCTGCCGGTGCGCCTGGTCCCGGGTGCTTAGCCTGACCCGATTACCCGGAGGCTCTGGGAGAGCTATCCTATGTGCGAAGTCTGAGAAAGTGAGAGACGTTCGGGTAGAGGGAAAGGGGTAGGTTTTGCGTTGGCTGTGGTGTGTGCAGGAACAGGCCGAGGCAGAAGAGAGCAGGGCGCAGAGAAGAAGAAGCTCTGAAGAAGAAACGGCCGAGGAAGAAAGACTGAAGGAAGAAGAAGGAGGAGCACCAAGCAGCACTGTAGCAGCGGCGATTTAAGTCGTCTGATTGGAAAATCAGAAGACTTTCTGCAGAGGAAGAAAAGAAGAAGAAAGAAGAAAAGAGAAGCGCAAGGAAGACAGAGCTGAAAGAAGAAAGAAGATAAAGAGAAGAAGACGAGAAGCTCTGGAGAAGAAAAGAAAGAAGCAGAAGAAGAACTGAAGGCAGAAAAGAAGAAGAGAAGCCACAAGACTCAGATTTATTTCTCCCTCTCTCTCTCTCTCTTATTTTTGTAACAGAAACATTGTGCTTCTAGAATACAACTTGCTCCCTGAGTTCGACCTCGGGAACTCTTTTTCCGAGTAACAAATTGTATTAAACTGGTAACCACTTCTCTATACTATACTACGACGGAATAATAAAAACTATAGGGGAGTCGCGCTAGCTAGTGGGCCCAAGTGTGTGCGTGAGCATGCGAGCATGTATGTGGGCCTGTGATGGGTCGAAGATTGTGCATGGCTAAATTGATAAAAATCCACCTAATATGAACTAGGCTTAGGCTTAGTAGGATCTGGTCCCACCCTATGGGTGCTGTGTATCCTCGAAAAGCCTGAGCCGCCTACTAACAAATTTTTGTTAAAATTGAGAGATGGACTTAAGTTAGACAAAAATCGGCTAAGTGTGGATCGCAATGGTGTACAGGAATAAGGATGCACAGAAAGAGAAAAGAACTAAAAGGTGAGAGTAGAAAAGAGGTAAAGGAAGAAGCTGAAGAAGAAGAAGCTAAGGAAGGAAAGAAATTAAGAGAATAATATCACATAGAAATTAAATGAAGGATTAAAAAGAAAAAAAAAATAGATGAGAACTTACTTTTTAGGTTGTCTAATTTTATTGATGAACATGTGAAAGAGAAGGCTGTGAGAAGAAAGAGCTTGAGCTTAATGATAAAGAAGGTAATTTTATCCATTGTAATTTTATTTTTTATATGCCTTATATTTTTGTAATAACATGTAAGAAATATTCCACTACTTGATTTTTATTGTAAATCATTTATGTATATTTCTTCTCTATAATGGAATAATTGCATGCTTTAATTATCTATTCTTTTATGTAAATATTCATACACTTAACATATATTATAATTATTGTAGTAATTAGTTAGTCATTAATTTAACTAATAAAAATGGTGAAATAAAAATTACAATTATATCTCACAATGAACGATCTTGACTCAATCAATTAAAAAGAATTAAAATTAAAATATTAGGCTAATTTAATCATATACTACTTAAATGGTAACGATTCGAATTAACATAAGTCATTTCTTACGTAATTAATTAAGATTTTTAATCTTAATTAACTCTGAGAAATTACACGTCAGTTGTGTACCGGAAGTCAGGAGGAATATTACTGCTGATCGAAAATTGCAACAAATGACAAAGTCAGAAATTTATTTCGAAAACCCTATAATTCAAGATCGTGGACATCAGGTATTATTTGAGCTTGTGCTTGCCAAGTGTCAAAGGAAGTTAGCTGGTTGGAAGGGGAGGTGTTTGTCACAAGCAGGTATGGGAATTTTGCTACAGTCAGCTCTCTTGGCCATTCCTAACTATCTGACGTTCACCCATCTATTTCCAAAAAAATTGTCTGCTGCTATTGATAAACTTGCGAGGGATTACTGGTGGGCGTATGAAATAGGCTCTAGACATTTTTATTTTAAGTCTTGGTCATCTATATGTCTTCCTAAGCACTTGGGAGGACTTGGAATCAGAAGTACTGAATTGGCTAACCTGGTCGGCTTTTCTAATGAAAATAGCTTGGAGTCTTATCGCTAACAAGAAGGGTCTTTGGCAGGAATAGTTGAGGGATAAATATTTCCCTAACGGAACCTTTTGGTATTATGTTCCTATGAATGGGGACTCATCATTCATGAAGCCTTTATATGCAGTTCAGGGCAATATCTTTAATGGCATAACTTGGCTATTGAGTGATTCTGGGGAGGTGAACCTTTGTCGAGATAGATGGGTCAGAGTTTTTAGACTCCCCTCTTTTACCTACCTTGCATCCTACAACTCTGGTTAATTCAGTAAGAATTGGTTGACTTTGATAATCGTACATGGAAGACCAACCTCATTAGCCAAATATTTCCATCTGATTCTGCACAAAAAATCTCCAATGCCTTGATTCACTGGAATCAGGTGGATAGACCTATATGGTCAGCTCATCCAAGAGGTTCCTTCACTACAAAGTCCGCCTATCAGTCTCTGATGTATTCTACGGGTAGAGCGGCGATAAATGGCAGAACCGTGCAAAGTCGTTGTAGGGTGATTTGGGCTCTAGATGTTCCACCGCGTGTGAAGCTCTTATTGTGGAAAGCAATATCTGATCCATTAACCACCAGATATCTCTTAGCCTCAAGGTTGACTGCCATTGATGATGATTGCCCTCTATTCTGCAATGGCAGAGAAGACACTGATCATATTTTTTTGAACTGCAATTTCATAAAATCCTTATGGTTCAAGTTTGGGAATAGGTATCCTCAAGATATAGTACTGACTGGTTTCTTACATACCAGAAAATCAGTGATTCTATGAGGCATTTCTCCCTCAATCCTGCCTTGCCTTACGATATTGCATACTTTCTTTGGTCTCTAATAGATGCAAGGAGGTTCGTGGCAGGGATGGCAGTAACGTTCTTGAGTTGTCACAACATATTGCTGCATCCCTTGCTTACTGTCAGCGAAATCAAGAAGAGGATTATTCACAACCTCCTCTCCAGAAACACCATACACATTCAAACTCACCCTATAAGCTATGCCTATCTCATTTTACCAACTTTATTCTAGTTGATGCAACAATGCGCAGTTCTTATCCTATGGTGGCTGCAATCTCACTGAACAACAGGGGTGACATCCAGGCTGCTCAGGCTATCAAGTTCCCATCTATTAGCAGTGATAAAGCTGAAGATTTTATGATTCTTCAAGGTAGTCTTTTCACCTTGAAAATGACTTATTCAAGTGGTTGTGTTCTTAGCGATGCGCTATACCCTGTCAATCAAATGATCAACGGATCTAAACAAACCATTTTGGAGAACCCTACATGTGGTTTTGGAATGTCAAAATCTTCTGCAAGAAAATCTCTCCTTTCAGTCTTTCATGTCAAAATTAAGAGATTGTGTCCATAATGGACATCTCTTGGATAAGTTACTTATGATGCAGTTGGCATTTGGGATAGTGAATCTATTCCATACCGCCTGTAATTGGTTGCTTACGAATGAAAGCTTACTTATTCCTCTCTCTCCAGAAAAAAAGAAAATGACGATAGTTGAATATGATTTTCTAATTAGGAAATTTTTTTGTGCCCATGGAAGTGCATCCTATCTTTTGCCTAAGGAGAGGGTGTACACTTACGTGTACACTTTCCTGTGTGTGAATCATTGCTCATTTTTTAAATGATGGTGACGCATACAAAATTGATTAATTAGAAAAAATACATCACAAGTAATAACCTATAAAATATGGCCATGGCAAAAGTCGTTATCCCTCTCTTTTGAGGAGAATAAAATAAAAAGAAGCAGGAGAATTGAATCAAAAAACTATTTAATTTAGATCGAAATTAAAGTACAAAATCGAATACGACATGTAGCCTTGCAATCAAAGCATATCAAACATGTATATCCCAAAAGTAAATTCCACATATTGGTGAGCGCACAAGTTAGGAAGTCCAATACATCCAACTCTTACAGTTCTCTCATCTAACTTGATAGCATATAAACATTACTTGCTTAATTCACTATTTTATTATGTTTGTATTGAAAGCAGATCACGTTGAAAGTTAACGAGAGAAGTTCTATAAAATAACTTTCTAGACTTGCCATTGCTATATGAATTTACATTGAACCATAAATTGCAAACATGCAAAGAGGATACCTATTGCACATTTCAATAGTCTGAGGTAGATGTAGGTCCATATATAAAGGATTCGATTTGCAATGTGACCATTAAGGAAAAGTTGGAGTGACACCAATAGAGTATAAATTGAGAGAGATATTTTCATAGCCATTTGAACATAAGAGGAGGAGTCTAGTTGATGATGCCTTGATTAGGAGATATGAGAACCTGCCCGTCGAGAGTCCTAAAAGGGATAAGAGAAGCCTAAAAGAGTATTTGGGGGGAGGTGGTGGTGGTGAAAGAAGAAGACACCATCAAAAAGCTCATGATTGCTTGAACTTAAGCCTGTGTATGCTTGATTTGAGGCACTAGTTGCTTTCTTGTGCCTCGTATGCTGATTTTTGCTATATTTATGCTTTGGACTCGATTGTTTCAGGGAATGTGAGGGTTTAGTTCATTCGTTGGACTACCACCTTTAGGATTGATGCTCCGGTCTCGGTAGCTCCGATTTGGGTGGGATTCCCTGGGCTTAACCTTCATTTGGTTCATCCGAATGCTTTACTGTCCATCGCTTACCAGATCGGTAATCCTATCTGTGTGGATTACCGTACGGTTGGTGGTTTTAAATTAGGTTATCCTCAGGTCTGTGTGGAGCTTAATTTGTTGGATTCTCGTTCTGAATTTGTTTGGATTTTCAATGGTGATGATAAAGGTAAACAACGCGTGGTTTATGTGAAGATTCCTTCTTTTTGTGCTAAATATGTTTTAGATTTGGACACTTTAGTTCGTCTTGCTCCAGCTCACCCTCAAAGAGGGCATCGGTGAGGTTTCCCCTCAGTCCACGTATGATGTTCCTCCTTCTTTGAAGGAGCCTAAAGTTCCGAGTACCTCATATGTTCCAGTCAATGAAGTAGATGTGCAGGCCCCCATAGATATGGATCGACCCTCTCCAGTTCTGGATCGAGATGGCAGGGACTCTATGTTGTATTGTGATTGTAATATTAATTTGTCTTCTCCTTTGGGGGGTTTGGAGCCTATGATTTCACCTCAAGTTTTGAGCAAGCGCAAGCAGAGGAAAAAATGAAAGGTTCAACTTCGTAAGTCGGCACATTCTTCTCACCCCCTTAGCAGAGCCTCGAGATCCCGCTCAAGTAAAGGATTCTTATCCTTTGGCTGATGAGATTGATGATGGTATTCATTCGTCTGATGGTTTTCCTTAATGCTCTATGGTTGTGCGATCATCCATTGCGAACAATAAACTTGCGATTTTGAAAGTTTCTAACGGTACTCCTCGACCATTTGAATCCCTTTTGAGCTCTAACATGTTTTCTTTGGATCGCAAGCTTCTGGATGACATTTCTCCTAACATTTTATGGAATATTGGTTTAACTTCAAATCTAGCTTCTTTAAGTGACAATCTTTTATCAAAATGTAAAAGTTCGTTGGAAAAATAGAGCACTTCACTTAATTTGATGGTAGAATGGTTTTCTAATGACAATGTCTTAAATCAAAGATCTTCTGATAAAAGTATCGGTACTTCCTTTTCTCTTGGCTTTAACTAGGGCATTTACCTGCCTTTCTAACTCCTGCTCTTGCTCCTTTGCCTTCGAGGATAGGGGAAATTCTTGAGGAGGTTAATGTCCCCTTTGTCCATGTTTTGAGCAATGATGGGAATCTAGAGAAATCTTGGTTAGATGGTGAGACTCTTGCTTGTCTGGATTTTACTGTTTTGGGGTCCCAAGTGACGCTGGCATATGAGGCACACTCTACCTCAAGGTCTAGAGGAGCCCGTGGTGGTTGGGCCGCCAAGGGTTCGGATAGGGTTGCCCGAAGTTGATCTAGGTCTCGATCTTCATCCCTATTATGATTAAGTGCCTCTTTTGGAATTATCGGGGTATTTTAAATACTCCAACCTTAAATCACCTTAAAGCTTTGATCTTGAAACATTCTCTAAACTTGATTTTCCTTTCTAAACCTTTTGTTGATCATCATGATACTTTAAAAGTCATGGCTGACGTAGATTTTGATCATTAGTTAGTGGATCCTTCTTCCCCCAACATATGGTGTTTTTGGAAGAATCACTTGACTATCTCCCTTTGAAACTCTATGCTTCAGTCTTTAACTGTGGACTATGCTTTTCAATCTAAAAAGGTGACCATTTCTGTTATATATGTCTCTTACGAGGAGAACCTGAGAATTAACCTTTGGAACCATTTATCTCTTCTTTCAAATAATGCTTGCACCCCTTGTCCCTATGGTGGACATTTTAATTGTATTCTAAATGCTTTTGAGAAAAGTGGTGGCCAACCTTATTGAGATTCGCAATCTACTGATTTCCAATGCTTTATTGATAGCTTGCCTTTGATTGATCTGACGTTGGGTGAAAATCAATTCTCGTGGTGCAATGGTCACAGAGGGAGTTCCCGGGTTTACCGGAAACTTGATCAAATTCATTTTAATCATGAAGCTATGACTCTCTCTCCCTCTGGGAAATATCTATCTCGATGTAATTCAGATCATTCCCCCATGATATTTACCTTTAATGATGTCTATACTCCCTGACCTCGTCCTTTCCGCTTTTTGAACATGTGGTTAAGGGATAAAAACTTTTGCGAAATGGTGCAGTCAATTTGGTCCCAACCTATGCCTGATTTTCATGGTGATCCTATTTGCTGTCTATACATTAAATTTGCTTCCCTTAAGAGGGCTCTAAAGATTTGGAACAGATCGACTTTTGGTGACATCGAGAAAATTGTGGACCAGCTTGAGTCTCACCATGATGAACTTGATGCCTCCCTTGCATCCATTTGAGATGATAACACCCCCGCTAAGCTTAATGATATCCGTATCCAACTTGACGATGCCATCCTCAAATTAAATGATCTTTATATGCAAAAAGCTAAAGTTAACTGGCTTAAAAATGGTGAAGGCTATAAGAGATTTTTCTTTACGACTATAAAATGGAAATTTGCAAATATCTTCCTTGGTGGATAAAATTGGTAATGGTTCTAGAATGGAAGCTATTCAGAAGTCTATTTACTATTTTGAAAACCTTCTTGCTTCTCAATCTCCTACCAGCTTTGAACCTTTTCTTTAACACATCCCCTCCCTCATCTCGCATGCTGATTGTGAGAGCCTTGTCAAGGCCCCATATGAGGCTGAAATTTTTGAGGCTGTCTCAAATGCCTCCTAATAAAACCATGGCCCTGATGGGTTTAATATTGAATTCTTCAAACATTGATTGGATATTATTAAAATTGATATTATGGAGGCAATCTGTCACTTCTTCAACACTCATACGGCCCCCCACTCCTTTAACAATACTTTTATTGCTATAATTGCTAAAAAGGTTGAAGTCCTTGAGTTAGTGGATTATAGGCCGATCAATTTATGTAATGTCTATAAATTAGCCTCAGGTATTCTAGCCAAATGGCTTGAAACCCATCTCCCAAAGTTGATCTCTCGTAAATGATATGTCTACTTTAGGAGACATTAATTGAGCCTAAGAATAATCAATTCTAAGATTAAATGGGACTTCAAGTGTACAAATACACTGGAAAATCAGTAGAGTCATGATTTAGTATTCTTGCATATTTCTTTGATGCAACACATGCTAGATATAATTAAGTACACTTATTGGCATCACATCTTACCAGTAATATTAAAATTATGAGAGATTTTGTCGAGAAACAATCAATGAGGGAATCTTGGTAAAAGAAGAAACATAAGGAAGACTCATCAATTTCTAAAAATATAAATCTAGTGGAATCTATCCTAATTTCCTCTTGCCTTGATTAACATCTCTTTTTCTTATTTTGTTTCCATGAAATCACACTCTCATTCTCTTCCTCTGATTTTCTCTATATAATTGGGCAACGGTAGGACAAGGGGGGCACCATCTTCCTCCTCCCACAAGGAGGGAACATGACCTCCACCTTCATCTCCTTCCCCACAAACCCACATCCGCGAGCCTCCGTCGACACCGCGACTTCTCCCTTTCCACGACAATAAGTTCCCCACGACCACACTCCAGCAACCTCTACCGCATGCCCACGACTCCGCCATCGTGAGCCATCAGACTACGACCGTGCTTCCTCTCGACGAGCATGGTGACAGTGTGCTCCTCGACACCATGTACTCCTCACTGTGACCATGTGGTGATCACTGTGCTTCCATCACCACCGCAACATTCGCAACCTCCACCGCTCTGAACACCGATTGCGCCACCACCACTGCGTTCTTCATCAACTGCCCTTCTTCTTCTTCACCTCCTGAAACTACCCAACATCTCCACCTTCCGCAGCACCTCTCTTTGCCGTTGACGCCCCATCGACGCCGCCATCTGCCATGCACAGCCACGGGTGCATGCGTAGTCAGCCTACGTGCACCCTCGCACCTGCCCTTACATCGCCGCAACCACTCCAAGTGTGGCAGCAACAGAGTAGCCTACCGCCAGCTCCTCCTTCCCTGCTAGCAGCACTCTTTTCGTTCACCCCCTTCACACACAAGCAGCCACCGCAGGACTGTCGGCCACACCCTCACGAGACCAACTGCACGTCTGGCAAGCACAGCCACAGACACGCGCTCGACCTCTCCTCCTCTTCTTCTACTTCTTCGTCGATAGAGAAGAAGAACCGAAATTGCCGATCTCCACCTCCATGCAGCTAGCCCCTTTGCCCTCCATTCTTCGATCCATCAACTCCATCGAGCTCGCCTTGCCTTCACGAACATCACCATGCCACTAGACAAGCCAACTGCAGTCGCTGTCAACGCCATGACTGCCGCCACCACCGGCGGCATCTTCCTCTCCGACGACCATTGTCGGCCACCGTTCGAAGCGCCACCACCATCATTGGGAAGCCCTCATCGCGTTCAACCTCAACCGAACTTTGCATGCCCGACCACGGTCTCCTCTTCGCGCTCAACCAAAGGCAAAGAATGCTATGATTCGGTTCCTATTTCTATTTACATCTCCATGCCATTGCCAACATTTGATTTTATGATTTTTATTCATTTATTCTAGTGAAATTGTGCCCTTACACTTGTTCTTCTACGTATTTGTTCGACTCTTGTGATTCATCTCAATGCGCACCACATTTGGATTCAGATTTGTACTTTAGTATGCATGCAATTAAAAATTACGTGATATGCCACTGCATATGCACTATTCACATATTTTGGGAGCTTGATTTATGACGTGAAATTTATGTAAATAGCCCTTGACTTCTCCATAAATCAGAATTCACATTCAGAGAAGTATATCCATTGAATTGATTTAGCGAATGTTTCTACGAACATGATTGCTACATACCTGTGAATTTATTGAAGTTGTGCCTCCCTGTGAATATGACCTAACTCTTTGTGGTTAGTTTTCACTTATAAATATTTTTGTTTGAGATTTTTTCACCACGTGATTTTACCGCAACGATGTAGTTTTCTGACACATCATTCTACCAAGCGAAAACTCCCGATCAGTGAATAGGTCGATTTCATTAAGGGTAGATCCATCTCCGATCATATCGCCACAACCTTTGAGCTCACCCAACGCCTTGATAAAAAGGTTCATGGCTCTAATGCCATTTTCCAACTGGACCTTGAAAAGGCATATGGCAGAGTGGAGTGGGGGATTCTTTTAAAAATTCTGGAAGCTTTTGGTTTCTCCCATCATTGTATTAATCTGATTAGGGCTTTTGTCTGTCACGAGGGGTCCTCTATCTTGATTGATGGGAGTTCTTCCCCATTTTTTAAGGCATCTCGTGGCTTCAAGGAGACCCTATCTCCCCCTTTCTTTTTGATATTTTTATGGAACCATTTATTAGGAACCTAAAGCATCTCATTGATTTAGGGAGAATTCAATCATTTTCCCATCGGTGTAACATCTCTCCTCCGATCACTCTTCTTTACATTGATACATTATCATTTTTACCAATGGAAACCTTAATTCCATCTATAACCTCTCTAAATTTATTTTCGATTTTGTGAAAGCTTTTCGGCAGAAAGTGTGACGACCTGAGTCACCGTGTGCTAACAACCAGCACATCTCGCCTATAAGATCGTAGTCACCCAACACATAATAATAAAATATAAACATACCCAACAAACAATTTATATTGCAAAAATTAAAGGAATATAAATTGAATACTAAAAAGAAGATTTACCATATAACATAAGTATATAATCCCAAGGAGATGTACAACGGAAATCCCCTTGCGAACTGCCAAGTGTACCTGATACGGAACCCAAAAATACGTCAACAAAAGCAGAGTAGATTAAAAACAACAACAACAGAGTGCAACAGTAATTAAGCACAAGAGAAAATGGGTACTATAGTTTTGATTAATTCATTTATTAGACATCTTGTTATCCGATTCCATTTCATATATTAGAAGCCCAATTTATTATAGTTCACAATCTGTCAATCAACGTCTCAGCGCATGAGACGATTTCATGTAATTTCCTGCAGCACAAGACCGGTATAAGCCACCCTCCTCGCCGAGAAGACCGCTTATACCCACCGAGTCGCCACTCTCCATCACCCCAGGGTCATTGTGAAAAGGGGTGGCGGCTACGTCGTATGGTATGAACACGTGCTAGCTACACACGCTGAACCATAGATAGCAAGTAACCCACCCACCAATCGAGTGAAGAAAAACGAACTCCAACCCTCGAGCCCTACAATCCGCTATCCCAGTTGGCCGCTAAGCCTAACCAAAGAGTTGTAGGGAGGACAGCAACTCCTTAATCCAGCTCAAAATCGATTTAGTAGACCAAAGCTACAACCAAATCCAACAAGTAGCAGGCTAAAACCAGTTATCCAATTCTTATAATTCCTGATAAATTTGTTGTACTGATTATTTAATCATTTTCAGATAACTGTATTATTTATAGGTATCCAATCAACCATATAAAAAATTTTACTTTTAGTTCCAAGATTAATATTCACATTAACCTCTATCTTATCCGTTTCCTGGAAATTTCCAATCGTGGTTCCCATCAAATCATTATTTAGCCATCTTGATGATGTCAGTTTTACTAAAAATAGAATTTATTTTGTATATGCAATGATAAAGCCATAACTAACAAGCTTAATTATTTTATAATTCATTTACTTCATGAGCTTATCAAATAATTTGTCATTAACTCCTTTTAATTCAGCAATTAACTATATTACTTTGGTTATTCACATTCCAAGTCAATGACTTAATGTTTACCGTTAATATTTAATATTCTAGTACCCAGAGCAACAAGAAATTCGCAAATGGATCCCATCCCCGCAAGAGGCAAGAACACACGCTAAACGGTATAATACGCAAAGAAAATCACCATGTAGATAAACTATACGGAAAATGAGAGACTACTTTACCTAATGTCACCAGAAGGTCACATGACTCTCTGAAACATGTGCACTGGGCCTAAGGGCAATATCCATGCTCGCTTCAAAATTTGTGCATGTATCGAGGGCAAGATCAACGTCAAAACACGAAAGGAATAAATTAAAATATAATCTTTTATTGAAACTTTCACGTAACAATTAATTTCCAAAACCAAATTTAAAGTTTACTCATGGATAGTTCATGAAGAGATAATTCCAACGGATCCTAAAATGCGAAAAAGGGACATCGTTTGACCCCAGAACGAATCAGAGCAACGATCACGCACAAACGTTCTTTCTCCATGTGCCTTGAGAATTGGAGTAGAAACCGTTCGATCTAATCGTATGGATGTATCCGATAGACTCGAGAACCCCACGATCGACTCCTGGATCACCTAATTCCGATCTCCAAGACCCTCGATTTGTGCAAAATAAATATGACCGTCACATATTAAGTAACACACTAATTCTCTTTACAGGGACCTATACATAATAATGAAAACTTACAATTTCTTAAACGTAATTTTTTCAAATCTAAAACTCCCCGTCCTACGTCTTCCTCTTCCCGGCTTCTTCTTCCTCCTTCGGACTCCTTCACGTCGACGCACGCACAACCCCTGCACAGCCGCCCTCCTCGCCGCCACTCCGCCCCCCGATGCCCTCGCCGGTCCTCCACTGGTGATCCGCCGGCCACGCCAACCCCCGCCGGTGCCCCGTCTTCTCTCCTCGATCTCCCCTCCCTTCTCATTCTTCGGCTACTGTTCACGCATGCATCCATGCGTGCATGCGCAGCGGTCCACACGCCGACGCTGTCTCTAGCCACCGCGACCGCGTCGGTCCTCCGGCGACCCTCCGACGATGTCGTCACTGACCGGACGACCGCCGAACTCTCCCTCTCCAACGATGGTTATGGGTGCAACGGACCCATCGTCGGTTGCAGCTATTCCCGTTTGCACATGCGTTAAGCAGCCGTCGACGAATGCGGCCGCTTAACAAACCTCTCCTCGCAAGCAGCCACCCCCTTCCTCTTTCCTTCTTCCTCCCCGCAATGCCTTCCCTCTCGCACAACCCATGCATGAACGAAAATAGAGAGGCTCACCTTGATCGTGTGTCGCCGTTGCCGAAGCTCTCTACGTTAACAAACAAAATCTTTACATAATCCCATCGAACTACCGACTTTATTTTAGTTTTATAATAACTATTATTATTATTATCATTTACTTATTATTTTATAAACCTGCATAACATAAATCCATACATATTATTTTTATTTATAACTACGTGCAATCTTGTAATAGGATAAAACGAGTTTCGATTCTAGCCAAACATGTAACACTGGGATCGTTACGAGATAAGGAACCTAATAAAATTCGTGGATTTCCAAATGGAGGTCATTTGCAAAATGTAATTCTTATAGTGGGTCGCACGCGAGTTTGCTCACGGTTTACATGCATCCCACATCCAAGGTCCGATCACCATACAGAATATATCGCAGAAATCATCGTAACACCAGAAAGTTAACAGTACTTTTAGATCGTCGATCCGAGATTCAGATTGCAAAAACAAAAAACCTACAGGTTTTCAATTTAATCACGCATTTTTAATTTGTACAGGCTCTGGTTTACATATAAAAAGTGTCAATAAATTTGTCTTGGTATGCTTAGCTTGAAATGACTTGGAAATCCGAATTTGGGACGATGTAGAAGGTTACCCTATAAAAGAGCTACTGTTATGTTAGGAGAAATTTTCCTTGTGGTTGCCTCCTTCGCCTTCTTGACATCATGGATTACCAAAATGGCTTCTTTTCGTATACTTGTCTCTGATGTGCCATTTTTATTGGTAGAGCCAAGATCTCTTATTATTCTAATATTATCAAAAAGGTCCAACCTAAACTTGCAGGTTGGAAAGCCAACCTTCTTTCTACTATTGCCAGAACACCTCTATTCCAATGCACATTATGACTGTTCTGGATGTCCCCTCCTCTGTGATTCGGAAGTTGAACTCCATTTTTACAAATTTTTTCTGGGGAAAGATAATAGAGGGTTCTCACCATCATTGGATCTCCTGGAATACTATTACCTCCCCTTAAAATTCAGCGGGCTTAGGTATTAGGAATTTGTCCCTTTTTATCAAAGCCTTGAGAATGAAGAGAGTTTAGCATGTCATCCATGATGATTCCATCTTTTCTGGCCTTGTCCATGACCGTTGGAAATCTGGCAGCCTCTCTATGCTCCCCTCTAGATTTCGTAATCTTCTCCATGCCTATGAGTATATGAAACCTTTTATTAGATGGGAGATTCATGAAGGTTAGGTGGATTTCTGGTTTGGTATTTGGGTCGGGAATCTTGCCCTTAAAGATTTCCTTCCTGAGGATACTCTTGTTCAACGCACTCTTGTCAAAGATATAATTTCCTCCACTTCCAATCCTCTCAGAATGTTCATTCCCCATCACATTCGGGATCGTATTGCCAATATCTTGTTGGATGTGACGAAGGATAAGCCTATCTGGACTCCCCAATCCTCTAGCAACTTCTCTGTCTCTTCAGCCTACCATTTGGTTTCTGGGCATGCTGTCGAAAATCCTAGCTTCAAAAGTTTATGGAGTCTTAAACTTCCTCTGCGAATTTCACTTTGTGTTTGGCACATACTTTCTCATAGGCTTCCCACTGATGAAAATATCTCTAAGCTGGGCTATTTCCTGGTCTCAAAATGCTATTGCTATCCCCGCACCTAGTCTACGGAGACTTCCATTCACATCTCTCATAGTGAGTTGGTCCGGAGAATCTCTAAATGGGTGTTTCAAGAAAGCTTTATATCCCCTATCGATCTTGCTCTATTCTTCACCATTATGGACACCCGACCTTCTCACAGACATGGCACTACAATTAAAGCTATGATTTGTTTCATTTGGTATTATGTTTGGTGGGTTAGAAATAAAACTCGTCATGATAACTTTCATTGGAATGACCTTGAGAGTTTCCTTGAGCCTGGTTGGCTTAACTTGTCGACTATTTGGATTAAGAATCAGAGGCCCAAAAATTTGATTCTTTCCTGGACTCGCCCTGCGTATGGTTTTAAGATTAATTTGGCAGCTAAATCTGATAACCTTTGTTCTTTGTCGGGTTGGGTGATTAGAGATCATACTGGGAATTTCATTTACAGTGCCTCGTGCAAAACTTCTTCTATACTTCATGAAATGGGTATTATGAGATCCCTACTCCATGCTCTTTCCCTTCCTTTGGTTAACTTTCCTCTGCAGGTGGAAGTAGATTCTACTCTTCTATACTATTGGTGGAATGGAAAATTTCAAGTAGCCTGGAAAGCGTCCAGGGAGTTTAACTGTATTTTGAATAGAAAAAATCAAATCAAATCCCTCTCTTATTACATGGTCAATCTCCTGGCTTCCAAGCTTGTCGATGATGCATGTTGATGGCGATTAGAGGATTTATAGAGATATTTCTGACCTCCCACACAGACTTAAGGGGATTATCACTTGGATGGTATTCAATAACCGTATATCACCTTTTGATATCAACTTGCCTGGGTTATGCGATGCCGGACTGGGCATCTCCATTGCAGCTTCATCTCTTTCTCCCAGGTTTTCTTCCCATCTTGGAGGTTGTGTATGCTTTTTGCTGCTTTTATTTTGCTTTTATGTATTAAGCCACAACTCATGGTCCCTCTTTTCTTGTACGGTGCATATTTTGGTCCAGTCCCCATGCCTCCCTTTTCTTGGCCTCTAGGGATTAGGGGATGAATAAAATTTGGTCCCTTTTTTTTTTTCAAAAAAAAAGAAGCTTGTGTATGCTTCAGATAGATATAAGTGGAGGTAGAAAAATTAGGTATCCCACCAAATGTTACAACTCGAACTCACACCTTAATAGAGACCTGATCGATTTGATTTCTTAAAATCTCCTGAGTTCTCAATCGTCCAACACATAAATATAAATACAATACATGCTTAGTGAATAACATCACAATAAAGTATATAGAAGAAGAATAAGATTGAAACTAAAATAAATGTCTAATCATTCAGTCATCAACCATAGCCATCATGAAAGGAAAAGAGTATAAGTCTAAAGAAAACTATACTGAAATATAATGGAAAGGAAAGAACTAACTACCACTAACTAAAAATGATCTTACAAACCAGCTACAATGTAGAACTCAAACTAGCATCATCTCCACCTATAGTTGTGGTACCTTGTTGCTACTCACCCAAATTTGAGTATAAAGTCCAAATGAGAAAGTTAGCAAAATTTGAGTAAAATAATAAAATGAAGACAAAATAGCAAAAAGAACTAGAAAACTTCAAGAATAGCCACAAGTGCTTATTCATATTAATTTCTTTAATTATTCATTTATTACTCATCTTAATTGTTTATGCCTTCTCATTTTACGATCGTCATTGACTCAATTAATTCCTTAAAAGCCATGAGATATATACCACTGCAATATCTTATACAACAAGATTGATATGAGACACTTTCTTGGCCAGAAAAATGACCTACATCTATTCTACAACTTGATTAATCACCCCAGGATCACACTTAGCTACTCTGTTGGCTAAATAGCCCAACAGAAGAGTCTTAGAAAGGCTAACATACTCCCTAAATCTGCCTTGAGCCTCTAACTATGGTAAAACCGACCATGGTTGTAGATATCAAGTATGAGACTATCCATTTGATTATTCTCAAGAGTTTTCATGGTCACAAATATCCCAACCATTAATCATCTTAACTCGTTCACCATACCACTAGTTATAACATATATATTCTCACTTAGTTCGCTAGCTTTGAAAGCATTGATCATTAAATGAGTTTACGTATTTTGTATATCAATATGCATCACAAACTAATTTATTCAATGAAAATGCTTGTCGAATTCAATATGCTAAACAGATAATAGGGTTCAACACTTGATTCTCCTTTATCGTTAGTGTTTAAGGATCCATTGTGTCAATGTGTATTTAATTTGGTTGTCAAACCATAATCATTATCAAACAATTAAAGACATCTGATTAATTATTCCAATATCCAAAGCAGACTAATAATATTTTAGGGTAGGACTACTATATTTAGCAAAAGGAAAGGAAAATGTGCAATTATGACAAAGCATCCAACCAAACACAATTCAATTAATACGATTATTAGGAGCCACACAAAGAACAAAATGGGGCAACTCTATCTAAGATCATTGGGGAGCCATAGTGACTTAGAGAAATCAGGTTGAAGGCTCCTGATACTGCTCGTCATGCCTCCTCGAATCCCACACACACTCCAAGATCATGTCCTTAACTTAAGAGAATGCAACATGGTCAATAAACCATCAAGAGACTCTTTTAGGGTTTTGCATGAAAAATAGTCGTGAAAAGTCATTTTGGAGGGCACAAGATCGTACTTCACAAAAAAATGATTCTAAGGGACCTTATTTGTCCAATTTGGGTCCAGGAAGACCTCAAACCAGCCAAAAAAAAGGCAAGAAGGTCCTTAAACCACTTGAATCAGTTCGAAATTCAACTGAACCGATGTTTCATTCACTTGGCCGCCACATAGCAACATTGGATTCAATGCCCACGCACCCCACGAATCGCCATGTTGGTGCAATAACCACCACTTGTGCACATACGCATGCGAACCTAATCCTCTTCCTTGTGCACATGATCTTGCCCATGCTATATGTTTATCGCAAGAATCGTCTTTTAAGGAAATGCATCGTAGTATAGGACGAAAATCGCACAAACACTTAAATATATAAAACTCAAAATTAGGAAATTGAGTTTGAGGTTGTTCATAGGGAGCAAATATGAAATTCATGCACTAATCGCAATTAATAATAATGAGCACAATAATATATAAGAATCCACAAGAAAAAATATATGCAATAATAACCCAATTTGTACCTCAGAAATAGAGAGGCAAAAGGAATAGAATGGGCTACAAAAAGTGGTGATTTAGATCACCAATTACTCCCTTCAATTTAAGCATAACCCAAGCATTCAATTTAGCCAAATATTTCAACAGTGCCTCAACCACTTATCCTCGTAAATAAGTCCACAGTATCATAGTTTCAAGCCAAAGCCAAGCAACACAAGCCTCAAATAATCCTATAGTACCTTCAATCAATCATCAGAACTTATGGTCAGATGACTTAACCATTCAGAACTCAGGCAAGGCACACAAGCAGCACACCAACACAGAAGCACAAGGGCTTCTTCAGATTTCAACTAAGTGTTGAAAGAGAGGGAGGGCACGAATCCCAAAGTCAAAGAGAAAAACCCACCCCCTCCTCTCCTCATATTTCTCGCTTAGACCAGGGTATACGGGTTAGAATAGTAACCAGGTAAATAGGTCGCGTACAGGATCCGGACCCGCAGGTGTGATTGCGAGCGAGGAGTGCGTAGGTGTGTGTATGGGAGCCCAACCCCCATGTCGTGGGTGAATAGGCTACGACACTAAATTGTAATATATGCTACTGCGAGCTTCAACGTCCCCGATGTGGGACTAAAGTGTCCCACTCCTGTTGCCGCTGTTGTGTCTGGAAGTCCTTCACAATCAGGTTGCTGTCGTTGTGTGCTACGCTTAATTGGTGCTGCAGCGACCCTCAGGAGATGTGGCCGCATCAGTTGAAGGTAGCAGCAGGGCAATTGATGGTCAGAGGGGAGCTGCTGTAGTCAGAGAAGACGGTGGCGGTGGCGAACCGGTGAAGACCTGAAATACAAAATACGCCTTATCGGCTAATTAAAGTTGCTCATAAGTTTCGTCGTGAAGAGGTGAAGGTGATGGTGGTGATTTTAGGGCGTGGAGAGCTTGGTGGAGCTTTTTTAGTGATGGGGAAGGCAGATTGTGGTGGGTGAGTTTAGGGAGGAGTTCCAGTGGCCAAATCCTCGAATAAACTTGGGGCTTTTGGTTGCTGGGACTTGTGGATGGTTTTGGTGGTGGTAGAAGGGTGGTTGGGTGTGTGTGGCATCGGCGCAAACCCGCTAGAGCTCGTGTCAGACGTGGGGAAGATGAAGGGGGAGACGGTGGTGTGTTGGTGGATTTGAGGTTCTGAGGAGCTAACGCTAACCTAAGGAGATAGAGGGAACAAAAAAACCTATTCAAATGGATGAAAGGGGAGGAATTAGCACTGGTTGTGATTGGCCAACATTGGAGACGAAGGTTGCTCCGGTGGTTGGTAATGGTGATGAGGAAGGGTGCTAAAGGGTGTAGCTTTGGCTGGCTAGTATCGGAAGAAGATGAGGAAGAATTTGACTCATCCAATTTGTCAGTTAGATGGCTAGAAGAATGAGAGCGTGGGACGTCGCCGGAGTCGTGGAGCTTCTGGCTAGAGAGGAGGGAAGAAGGGGTTTTCTGGCCTAGAATCGACTAAAGAGGACTACTAAAGCTCCAGGAGCTTTTATAGAGCTTGAATAGGGCTTGATTTGCACAAAAATAGGGTGTATTTCTCACAGAATTCGCGAGGAGAACCCACTAAATTTTGATAGTTCGCTGGAGCTTTTGGCTTGTAATTGAGCTCTGGAATTGGGATTAATTGGTAGAGGATCTCCTGAGGATCATTCCCTCCAATTTTGGAGGGAATTGGATCTGATTTGAAAGAGATTCTCTCTCTCGAATCTTAGCTGAAGGTGCTTTCACACCTTCAGTGGTAGCAGGGGTATTTCTACAAAGAAGTTGAAGAAGTTAGGGTCCTATTTGCAAATAATTTTGAAAGTTAGGGGTCCGAAGAAATAGAGGTTTTAGCGACTGAAATACAAACTAGGCCAAGATGGACTCTGATTGGGCCCAAATTTTGTCCTGAACCTAACTTAAACCCAAGGAATCTGATGGTGAAGTTAGATTTGAGTTTTGACCACGTTTGACTGAAAAATTTATACAGAAGCCCAAATTAAGGTAGAAATTTCGTTTAAGACTCTGTTCAAGGTCGAAATGGGTCCAGATGGTTAACCCAAGGATACTAAACCTCTTACAATATTTTTCTATGAATTTTAGGAGGGTTATATGAATTTTATCCTGACAAGAACCTCTTCAATTTAAGCAGGTCTGAAATTAGGGTTTTATGTTTTAATTTGGTTCTCGAAACCCATGAGACCCCATTTCTATCTGTGTGGATCTACTCATTGGACTTTAATGCTCATTTGACCCTTAATTAACCCCTGAGTGACCCTTGGTTACTCTACAATTATGATGTGATGTTAAAACTGTAAAATTAATCATGTTTTGTTGTTCTCTCCTCAAAATAGATTTGAGTGGAATTATGTTTCTCTGACGATTATGTAGGTGACTTAATCTATTAAGCCTGACTAAATGCATAGTTAGGGCCCATGATGGTGTTCCCATCATATTGGATCTGTTTTTCTATGACTTTTAGGAGATTTAGATGAATTTTATCCTGACCAAAACCTCTTTAATTTAAGCAAGTCTGAAATTAGGATTTTGTGTGTTATTGTGGTTCTCGAAATGTGTGAAACCTCATTTTTGTTAGTGTTGACCCACATTTTGGACTTTTAAGCTTGTTTGACCTTCATTTAACCCATGGCAAACCTCGTGGTTAATCAGTGTTTATGATGTGCTGTTAAAATTACAGAATTAACCTTAATTTCCCATTCTCTTCCCAAATCAAAATATTCTAGAATAATGACCCTCAGATGATTATGTAGGTGCTTTTATGAATCAAACCTACATAAAAGTGACTAGTTAGGGCCTATGATGGTGTTCTCATCAAACACGCCCTACTCTTCTCGAGTGGTTTATTTTAATTGTTTTGATGAATGGTTTTCCATCACTTGCATACTACAACACGTCATTTCATGTGCAAAATTTCTTTCAAAGAGAAAATCATCTCGCCAGTGCACACGAAGGAAGGCAAAGATTTTATTCCCACATCGTAGGGGGTAGATCCAGTGAAGACAGATAAAACGAATTCGTCGCAGTAGCTGTACGCCTTAAAACGCACAGTGTCAGGTCCCCTCGCACACCCCTACACATGCGCTTCACACGTGCTCTCTCACACCCTCGCCCACGAACACGCCTGCAGGTCTGGGTCAGATCCTTCTACCTGATTACCCTGGTCCGACTAAGGGTTGAGAGAGAGAGAAATCTGAGGAGGGTAGGAGAGGGTTTTGCACGGTGGCCACATGATTCGTATCCCCCCCCCTCCACCCTGTGCTCAACACTTAGCCATTCTATTACTTGTAAGGCACTTGTGCCTCTCAATGCTGTGTTGCCTTAGCCGTTGTCGAGGCGTGAGATAAGGCGTCTAAGCCTTAATACTGCCGTCTGACTTGGTGCCTTGGCTTGGTTCTGACTCATTGGTTACTGTTGATACATCTGCTGATGTGGAATTTGCTATTAGTGGTTGCGGATTACTGTTGATTTATTTGAGATATTGATTAGAGTTTAATTATAGTTTAAAATTGGTGCTTCAAACCACCATTTCTTAGCCCGTTATTTTTACACTCTAATACCTGACATTTTGAGATACCCTATTGATATATCTATTGATTATCATTTTGATTCAACTTGCATATTATTCTTGATATTGTGATTAGTGATTGATTTGCTTGTAATTGCTCCATGTGGACAACCTCGGACTCACATTTCTTGTTTTGAAGTTTATAAATTTAAGTGATGTATCACTTTTGTTGATTGTACTACAACACGGATTTCTTAAACTACAACGAAAGCAACACAACAGAATCTATCCAGTACTTAAAGTGTATTGGAATTTGTTCAGAACTCATCTAATCTTAATGAGTACCGGTATTCATCCTGAGTACCAATACTACATGACTATTAGCTCTGAGCTTATGAACTTGAACCACCTTGGTAGTACTCATGCTGTATCGGTATTGATGAGCAGTATCGATACACATGATGTACTGGACAAAGTTATAGGAATATTAATCTTTGACCTGTGGTATACATGTACCGGTACTGATGAACAATATCAATATTTGTAACCCACAATCTCAGATCACTCAGAATTAAGGACCATATTTGCAATCAAAGAGTACCGGTACTGATATCAAATACCGGTACCTCATAGATACAGTGTTGAGTTATGTATCCATTGAGTACCGATACTCATAACAAGTACCAATACTCATTGACCACCATTCCTGTTGTAGGTCGTTCTGTAACCAACTAGTACCGGTACTGATGAATAGTACCGGTATTAGTTGTAGTTACAGAAAAGTTGTAATGACCCGCTACCTTTTTAGCTATTTAAGATGTCTGGAGTTTCAATCAAACGTCTGTCCAGACGTCTGAACCCGTCCCCGTACGTCTGAAAGTAAAATTTTTCATATTGCGCTTTGCGCTCTGTACGCGGGCAACGCGTAGAGGCCGCTCCCCCTCTCTCTCCCTCACCCCCGAACACAAACCCTCTCCTATTTATACACCTCCCTTCCCCTCTCCTCTCCTCCTCACACCACAGTCACCACCACCTCCTGTGCGGCAGTGGTAAGGCCTAAGAGAGAGGCGAGAGGGGGAAGAGCGAGGGAGAGTGAGAGGGAGGAAGGAGGAGAGTGTGGAAGGTAGGAGGACCTTCGGGAGCTCGGCGGAGCTTGCACGGCCGGCAGCGGGTGCATGTGCACGTGGAGGACACTGGCGGGGAGCTGCTCAAGCTCCTGCAGTTACTGGAGCTGTCGCTGCGGCAGAGAACGAGCGCGGCGAGCGGCGTGAAGAGGTTCTGGTACTGGAAGTTTTCCAGTATCAGACGTCTGGTGTAACATCCAGATGATTGGCGAGGAACTCGGACTTCCAGAGCTGGGGCCGGACGTCTGAAAGCAGGATATCGCGAGGATGTATCTTCCTATGCCATGCAAATCATAGCGCAGCAGATGTTGGCTGACCGTGCCTGCATTTTTGTACGTAGGTGTAGCTTTGGGAAGGCGCGTGGTACACTTTCCCACGTACTTTTGGACGTCTGATCACATCACCACACGTCCAGAGGTACTTCCAAACGACTAGAGACCTTGTCTGACGTCTGAAACTATCCTCAAACGGTCGCAGACAAGGTCTAGACGTCTGATCAACCGTAGGAAATACAAGGTGAGTTTTGATGTCTTTTAAGACGTCTACGATTAGTCCCAGATGTCTGATTTTGATCAAAAATCACGTTTTTGGCCTGTATAAGGCCCAAACGGAATCGAATTTCTGCAAACAAAGTATCGTTGTTTTCTACTCGAGTTCCTCTATGTATTCATGTTAAGTATCTACTGTTTTGGGCTTGTCTAATGTACATTAGTCGCTGGTACAGGTTATCAGCCAGTGGCATGCTCAGGGCCCGCGGAGACGACGAGATCTGCGACACAAGCTCCCATTTCTCCCGTGATACCTGGTAGAGTGGTCTAACTCAATCATTTATATTTAAATAAGAATGTGCTTGGTTGAAATAGTCAGATTGAACTCTAGGATATGGAATGAACCCTAGGGTAGAAATGAATAAGACTGTTTGAGTTGTACTGTTTACTTAAAATGCAAGGTTAAGATAGATTGCTAGAAAATACCTTTCATATAATTATGAGATGTATGTTAAAATACGAGCTACTTGTATATAATTGAGAAATTTCCTGTGAAATCACCAGTTGCATGTTTTTGAGAATTGAATTATGGAAACACGAGCTGCCTGTATATGGATGAGGAACGGATTATGAAACATGAGATCTGGAGCTGGATAAATGGGGTGAACATGAGCATGAACCCTACGGGGAATTAGAAGTAGAACTCCTGTGGATAAACAGAATCTGGAATGTAGACGGGAAGTGTGCTGGTCTTTGTGTACGTGGTACCAAGGAGAGCAACTGTCCCCTTTTAGTGTAGAGTGGAGCTAGCCTCCCTTGGGTTGAGACCCGGGGTTAAGATTGACCACTCAACACCGACTCCTGTTGGCCCTTGCGTACACGATACTGAGGTGTGCTACTAGTGTAGGGAGAGAGCTAGCCACCCCACAGGGCCTGGGGTTCAGTTATCCACCCTACACCACCGACTTTGTTAGGTCCTCTAGGCAAACTGGGGTAGTCAGACAATGGTGCGCGGACTGTGGAGGGGTGAGACCCCTATTTGGTTCTGAGGGGCGAGACCCCTGTTCTGAGAGGGCAAGGTCCTATACTATTCCGTGTTGTACTTTGGGCGTACCCGTTAGTAGAAACAACTGACCGCGTGTCAGTGCGGGGTAGCTACCCGTGCACTTATGACGCATGTTGTAGTCACCGCTACATCTCAACAGTGACCTCGGGGTGGTTGACTGGGTGTAGGACTACCACAGGAGACTCTCCCGACCAGGAGAACACCACGTGTATCTTCTACTCTACGGAAAAGACAGAAATCAAGATCGTTCCCACGAAGAACATGCAAGATCAAGAAATATCTGGATACTTTGAGAAATGGATGAAACAGAAACACATAAATGAGATAAACAGAAATGAGAATTAAATCTGTTGTTTTTACTGTACTTATACTTAAATAATATAAACACCACTCTACTCAGCGTTCGCTGATTCTGCCTTTTCATAACACTATTTAGGACCAGGAATTGAGTAGCCCGAGTTTTCGGTTGCAGAGGGTGCTAGACCCAGCCAAGTCCCGCCGTAATCGTTCTTTCAGCACTTTCTTTTCCTCTACTGTTGTAGTAACTAATGTATACCTAGTTTACTGTTCCTGCTACTTCTGTTTGCTTTCCACTTTCTGTTGTTGTTGTTGTGGTATATACTGAGATAGTTGTTATACTTTCTTTACTGCTTTGTACTTTTCTCCTACTTAGTTATATTACATGTGTGAATGTGGTTTATTTTCCTGCTTTTTGTTATTTCTTGTTGGATGACTTAGTCTTGAGATTAGTCGAGGCGAGTCGGTCTCAAGTCCTGTAGGGATCCGGGAACTGGGTCGTAATAAAAGTAATTCGGGTTTCTAGAAGTTCAAGGGTCTAGCATATGACCTAGGTTTGTGCTGATCCTTGTAATCTAAATGGGACGTGATATGACATATAAGATGCAAATATACATGCAAATGGATGTTATCAAAATTATTACATGAAATAAGCTGAGATATGAGTTATACCTGTGGTTCCAGCCATTGGGATCAAGGCAGAGATGATGGTGTTGAGGAAGAGTAGGTTAGACATGGTCTTCTAACCTCTACACAACCTGAGTTAAGAACTATCTATTCTGATGGAAGCCAACAATCCTGGATATCCCAACCGCCTCCTTCCTCCTCCCTTTCTTAGAACTGATGGGATTGTTCTCTCTTGAGAATGCAAACATGTGTGTGTAGGGTTAGGGACCACAACCCTTAGATTAATTGATAACCACCAATTAATTCACGGTAAACTTCTATTCAACCAATCATAGAATAGAAATCATTCATACAGATTTCTACACAATTCTATATCTTAGTGATACATTAAAGCCTATTATAACAATAATGCATCAATTGATCACTTTTAAATATGAGCCATAACTGACAATTATAATAAATATGTGATTATACACACGTATTAATCCATATTATTGGATCAATAAAACCCTTATGTTAATTAGTTCAAATGTTCCAATTGTTTCATATTATAGAGATAAAAGAACACCAATTGGATGTTTCAATTGGTTTTGTTATTAAAGACTGAACCAAACGACTGACCCACTTCTCTTTATATGTTTTTCTTAATCACCAGCTAGCTATCTAGCTCCCTAAATCATGAGTTTCCATCTTTTCATCAAAGATATCTCCTTCCACCATAAAGAAAAAAAGATATTTTTTGACGTATATTACTATCTTGATATTTAACCAAACTAAAAATCAAACTAAATCTATCATGATGTATCCTTTCTCAAGACATTTAATCCAAAACATCTCAAGGATTTGGACGTTTATCGTACCTACAGGAATGTAAGGAACTGACATTTATCGTGATGGGAAGGGAGGGGGGGGGGGGGGGGGGGGGGGGGGTTGTTGGGGGGCGGGGGGAAATTAATCACTCCACTCTCCGTCCCCACTCACTGGTCCACTGCGGCCAGATTCATTGGCAAACCTCAACCCTAAATCTAGCAGGAAGGGGAAGCTCTGAACCCACCCGTTGCATGGAGATGCGGCATGCATGCGCTAGGGAGGAGGAGTAGGTGGCCTTCATTTGTTATCCTTGCTTGTAGTTATTCCAACGTTTACCTTCTCCCCACTTCCCCCTCTCCCCCTCCTGTCTGCACATGTCACGAGGGCCGGGCTTTGTCTTCGCCCGGACACGTCCGTCCCCAACGTTTGCTCGCTCTTCCTTCGTTACCCCATTTACTTCGTCACCAACACCCAAGCGCACGCATATACATGCAAGCCAACTAGGGGTAGCACGCAACAGACCCACAGGGGTGAAATTGGAAAACAAGGACTACGATGCGTGATGTGGTATTGAAATGGGTACAATTATCTTCCCCCATCGCTCTTTACGTACCCTTTGTCTTGCTAAGAAAATATGACATGCACGGTATCATTGGCATCCCTCTTCTAGGGGATGAAATTTGGTACAGTTTATTGCCCATCTACAATTGGTTAATTGCCGATTCATCTTTAAACAAGGTCGTGAAGACGAAATTTTAAGTCTGAGATGTATCGGAAAGCGTATAGGATTTGATGCTTGTAGAATATGTAGATCCCATATCCCGCATTTGGTTTTCAGAATTTGAATTTAGTCACATTTGATAACTTATTTGAGATGTTTGATTTTGATTAGTTTATGTAGTAGTAACCAATAGCTCATCTGACCCGTAAAACATTCACGATGACATGTACGTTATCCATCTTATAATTTAACAAGTTCTTTCCTATGGAATGTAACTACCATGTCAGTCGGATTATTAATCCTATTGTCCAGATTAGCTACTCTGTTGTCTGATATATATTGATTCTTTATAAAATATGGATATATAATTTAACAGGTCCTCGATTACAGAGGATGAATCAGACGTGTTGACGTATATGATTTGGAACTTAATCATCATCAAATCCATCCTACATTTTTATTCAATCGAGATACTTCGCAGAAGATACATCAGATATCGTCCAAATGTACATCAGAAGGTGCATTTAGCATCAGTTGTGCTGCCGGAGGGCCGCCCAGGGTCCCCTCTCCCAATTCTCTGCCCTTCCTCCTCCCGTCACTCTCTCTTTGCACCTAGAGATATCGTTTTCACCTCAATCCTCATCGTGGCATTCCCATATATTCGTTTCCACCACACCCTTATGATCTGTCTTCATGACTCCATCTTCTTGGCATCTGGTTGACATAGCCTGTTGTCACTGGTGGAGGTTTGTCCGTCTTCGTCCTTGTCTAGCCTACAGTCCTCTCGAAGACCCTTCTTATCAAATTTGCATGTAGTATCCTTTAGAGCTTTCTTTGCTAAGTGGTTTCTGCGAGGATTGAGGGGGGTTTGCTTAGGAATTCCCTTCTTCCTCGTGCGACCTAATTACAGAGCTTGTCTTCAACATCCTCTGCTGTGCCTAATGCTTGACGGTTCACATTTGAAGTTGTGGTACCTACCGATTGTACCGTGGAGATTGGATGCATATATAGTGGTGATTCGATTGGCAGTCCAGGATTTGGTTGCTAAAGAAGATCACCTACGGGCTCGCTCTGCACCCCCACGGCATTTCATTTCATATTGGATTACGCTTGAATTTGTATTCCATCACAACTGATTTGTTGGCCGATATGAATCAGTCTTGGTCTGTTGATACTCGTTAACACAGATTGTGAAGATCGCTGAGTAAGGTTGCTGTAATCTAATGAGCATGAATCAGTCATTCATGTATGCTACATAATATTAAGGTTACAAGGGCACTTATTTTCTTTTTTATTTTGTTTTTGTTCTTGTTTATTGTCAATTTGTTTTAGTTTTGGAGTTCCCCAACTCTTTTAAGGGGGCGTAGCGGTTGTCCTTTTCTCTCTTACCTCTTGTAGCTGCGTCTTGCTGCATCTATTTCGTTTCCATTAATGGAGTATCTATTTTGCCAAAAAAGAAAAGATATCATCAAAAGTGGACAGATGGGCTTCAAACTTAGTCTTCAGAAATCAAACAAATTTCGATATTGGAATGATTGGGAGCGTCTCAAGCAACACCCAAACTGCACCTTGAAACCTTGACGCCAAGGTAGAGGCTTCCATGCGCACCGAAGATTGGAATTCCTCAATACATGTGCTAAGCGCGGAAGATTCCCATCAAGGATGAAATCCTTGTTATTGAAGGCACCGATTCCATGTGAAAAAGTATATTCGAGAACAATATTCGAGAACAATATCCTCGCAATGGAGACAAGATTTACTATGGAAAACCCATTAGGCAAAAATCATAGCAACTCAATGCCCTTGCGCTCAACGATGGCTAGGGTTTTCTCCTCTAAGGGGAAAAGAATGGGTGTTGTAGTATATATCACCCAAGGTAACCGGATCACTCCAAAAATCCAATTATCCATTTAAATCGTAAATCAATAAATTGTTGTAATCATCAAGCATAAAAGTAGGAATGCTAATCGGTATAACAATGTAGATCTATAGATCTACTAATCTAAAGAACTCAACAAGCTGGATTCAGCTCTGGCTGCTTACATATCAACGAGGGACTGAAAACTTCTTGAATCCCTTACTTTACTGGAGTAATTCATGCTTTTTTGTCTCACTTCTCGTCATAGGGATCTTGGCTCTTTAGAATGGTTTGAAAGTTCCTTGAAAACTAAGCAAGGGGCCATTCCCTTCTCCCATGGAAGCAGAAGACAACGGATTGCATATTGAATATATGTATGGCATGGCAAAGAAATTGTAATCTGATCCCGAAAGGACTTAGCACGTCGTCATATCTAAGCGTTAATGTATGCACGCACCCACACATGCACACATCAAAATAGTTATTGCATGTACAAGTCCACCATAAAAGGAGAAAAAAATAGAGTCTCTCAACAACCATAACTAAAAGCGAAACTACAGAGAGAAACTAACCAGAAGAGGTAAACGAAGCATACATTAATTATCCAAATGAACCCGTGGCCAATACCGAACGTAGACTTGCTCAAAAAATTCTAAACACAGTTGTTCACTCCGGTTGCTCTGTTACACATAAGTACGAAGATTAAAGAATACGTTGACAAATATTTTAAGGTGGGGATTGGGGTTCGATGAAAGAGACAGTGAGAGATAAAACCTAATTTAAGATTTGATTTTCGCTCCTACCCTTTTCATGTTTTTTGTTTTTTTATTTTCTTAGCTTTTGCAGACGGTTTTTAACTGTGATAAAAAAAAAAAAAAATTGCCACGATTGTAAACTTTCTGAAAATTTTTCTCTACACACCTGCTTCCACCACGAAGAAAGGATACGTTTGCCCATAATTTTAAAATCGTCGGATAATAATGACTTTTGCCCGTGATTGTAAACCGTCTCCAAAAGTTAGAGGAGGGGATATGGGGCTGCCAACCTCTCCAAAACCTTTTCCTACAGGCTCACCTCCAACTGCGAGGAAATGCTAGGTTTGTGCACAATTTTAAAATCCCTAGGAAATACCTGATTGTCTAGTTGTGAAACCTTTAAGATTAATTAAAAGGTACCCAAAAAGTTATTCCAGTTTCACAATTGATATTTCGTTGGATAGTACTGTTAAGTTTAACGATTTTAGATTTAAAAATTTTATTTTTTTAACCCCTCTCTCTCTCTCTCTCTCTTTTATTTTTAGCTGTCGTTGCCCTTTTCTCCATCGCCCTCCTTTCTAATCCTTCCTCCTCCTCCCGCCACCCTCCCTCACTAATATTGCCTCGACAGACCTCCCCCCTCCCAACCTTGTCAAACCTTGTTGCTAGAGAGAGAGAGATTGGGGCCTCTGACGCGTCGAGGGAGGCACTGGAGAGGAAGAGGAGGAGGAGGCAGCAGTTGCCACCACCATGCACGGTAACTAGGAGGTCCTCGAGATCGATGAGTCCGCTTGTGGTGGTGGGTAAGTTGGTCGATCGGTACTTGTCTTAGACCGCTTTCGATGCGAACCTGAAGTCGAACAAGTTCTGCGGTCGAGACCTCGCCCTCCCCGAGAGAGCTCGCATCTGAGGGCGGGGTGTATCGTGTCGTTGAAGTCTACCTCAAGGCACATACAGTTGATAAGAAAATTAAAACATAAGCATCACCACTTCTGTCATTATAAATAGCCATTAATGCACTCCCAATTTGCATCCCTAATGTACTCCACATTTACTAGAAATTTCAAGAGGGTACACGAAGAATTTGCGTAAAATACCATTAGTCTTACGGATCATTGGTGGTATATATGTGTTGACCAATGCCTATGTAATTTAATTATTTGTGGTGAGTGGTTTAAGGTGCACCCGCATGCATCTGTCGAAGTCTCAACCGGAGACCATGCGCGCGCGGTGATAAACTGCCAGAAGCTAACGCCGGAAGCGTGCATGCATGCATGTGGCACCGAATGAGCGGCTCCCGCTTCGAGCCATCGTCCAGGTCCCCTTCTTCGGTGAGGGAGCGAACAAAGTCAACGGAGTTGAGAGAGGAGAGGCCGAGGGCGGCGAGGTTGGGAGGTTCTCATCAGACCTCCCCCTCCTCGCTAGCGGTGAGGCGGTGGCTGAGAGAGTAGTCGCGAAGACGACGGAGATCTTGCAAGCTCCGGCGAGGTGTACGTGGTGGGAGATCAGATGGAGCAGGAGGCGCCAGATCTGGTGGGGAGGCAGGGTGGTGGGTGGGTAGGAAGGAGGCGAAGGAGAAGAGATGAGGGGGAAGGGAACCAAGGGGTAGTGGGTGAGGGATGAAAAAAAAAAGTCTCAATGTTTTAAAAATATATATATATTACATTTAACAACACTATTTAATGAAGTGATAATCGTAAAACTAATGTAACTCTCCAGATAACATATAAAGTAACGTTAAAAATGCAGGGACATTTAACTTATTTTAAAGGGTTAAAATATAGGAAAAATGTAAAAGGTGATTATTTTGTAATGTAAGGTCATGTGAATATAATTTTTTTTGTAGTTGATATTTAATATAAAAAAATAAAAATATATAAGAATTTTCATATTAATTTAAATTAAAATATATAGGTAATAAATTATTTTATATAGGTGATAAATTATTTTATATCGGTAATAAATTATTTTGGATAATTTAGTATATATATAAAATTATTTTGAAGTTATTTTATATCAATAATAAATTATTTTAAATAATTTTATAGCAATGTAAAATTATTCTAAAAATATAAAATAATTTAAAAGATGATTTAAGTGATTTAAATCTATATAAAATAATTATTATTTCTTTTAACAGTGCACATGATACAATGTTTTTACATAAGAGAAAAATACCACAAATGAGGATCACCTTTACATACTTTCGTACATTACATTTTTAATGATCTTTTTCATTTACGTACCCACATCCATTTAAAAGTTAAATTTGAAACATATAAAAAACATAAGGGACTAATTTAAGTCCCCTTCTTACAATAACGGGAAGAACCACCGATCCCCGTGAAGGGACACCTTGGCTGGTTATAACAGGGAGATCAATTTCGTAACCTCTTGGTCGACTTAATGGAGCTCACCAAACGTCCAATCAGAATAAGGTAAAGCTCCCATCCATTCTATCCCAATACCTGCTTAGAAGCAATCCCAAGAATTTAATATCATAAGCTGGTGGGCTCTTGATAGCAAGAAAATGAGAATCGATGGGTGGGACCATCGTGGCTGACACGTAAGTCCGAAGTTGTCGATTTCGCCTAAGGCTTGTTGGCATTAATTGGGTATCGCCGAAAAAGAACAAATGCATCCAACTGATGGACGCAGATGCCCTCTGCAGAAAGGCAAGGGAAGGAGAGATCCAAAATCTCACGTGAATGCCAATCCACTAACAACAGAGAGAACGGGACAGGGACATAACGTAAAATGGAAAACTCCATCGGGATCCAATGCCAAAAGTAACCAGGCCCAATCACCATCACCTTAAACACGAAGGTTAACTTCGTTGATGTTTGTATTAGTGCATTCTGGATAAAGATTCACAAAAACTTTGGTTTTGGTTTCAACTTATCATTATATATTGTCCATTCCTATATATATATATATATATATATATATATATATATATATATATAAAATTTGGAATAAATTCTCTTTCTAATGTAATTTTCCTCCGCATGATTCGTAACCCTTTTTCAACGAAATAGGATCGGGGTAAAACCAATCAAGCAAGATGCTTAGCGATATTCGAGGAGGACACAATGGCGACATTTGTGGAATCCAAAGTTTAGGTGCCTCAGTGGCGTGTTTTAAATAAAAGAATGCATGAGTCGAAGATTGGGGACCTTCATGCAAAAAGCTCTTTATTTTTCTCAACCATTAAGAGCAGATTAGAAAATTTATTGATGATACGTATGTACGATTATCAAGCATGCATGGTGCGATTGGGCCATGATGTCCGGTGAAAGGAGTACTCTAGTAAAGCGATGTGGGGTTAAACGAGAGCAGTAAAATTGCTTTTTCACCGGAGAATGCGGTGGAATTGGATGTCATTCCATGGGCATTGACAGATAGAATCCAAAATCTGATCAGTCTAATTTCCACATTGTTAATATGCCTGTATATATAAGAATAAGAAGGACAAAGGACTTAATACTGCCTTCTCGTTCTGTTGGTCAAGTTGATCTACGAGTATTCTTTCTTGTCATAAAAATAGCGTTTCCGCTAATAAAGAAGTAAGCAATGATCATCACAAAGTAGCGTTTTTGTGTAATAATGTGTTAATTTTGCCTCAAATTAAGATGGAAATAGTGGATTTTATTGTTTGGGAGATTAGGATGCCATACTCGGATGCACGTAACTTCTATTGCCCCTCCAAATGCTAACAAAGACGACAAACGGGGTTATGACATGTATGCTCTTATGAATATGCATAAAGACGTATATATCTTCACTTAATTTGTAGTTACGTATGTATCTCCATTAATTAAGCACAGTTAGGATTTATACCCTTCCAATAGTCATTGTTTGATTTGTAAACCCAAGTTAAGCCAATGGCCACCTGTCCTAGTTAGTGCAATCTCGAAGCTTCCATCCAATGTCTGAGAATCCAACCCCCCCTTCCCCTTCGAGTGCTCCCTCCCCTTTGTTTGATTGCGTACACCCTCTTGCAACCCTAGATTTTGATCAGAACTTACACGTGTGGATCAAAGAAGAGGCAGGAGACTGGCAAAGGAGACGATGGCGGTGAAGGGGGTGGAGGAAAAGGAGGTGTTGGGCAAGTTGATGGAGGAGATCTCAGAGGAGGACTTCAAAAACGAGGGGGGACAGAACTTACGAACGTAGATCGAGGAAGCGACAGGAGAATGGCGAATTAAGGAGAGGGCGATGGCGGAGGGGGTGGAGGAGGAGCTGTCGACGGGTCGACGGAGGAGATCTCAAAGGAAGACTTCGAGCATGAGGGGGGATGGGACTTATGCACGTCGATCGAGGAAGCGTTGGAGGAATGGCAAAGGAGAGGCCACTGGCGGAGGGGGTAGAGGAGAAGGAGATGTTGGACGAGTTGATGGTGGAGATGTCCAAGGTGGACCTCAAGCAAAAGGGGGGAAAAGGAGGCGGGAGAAGCAGGAGGCCCTCCTCCTCCTCCGCTGGGGCTTGGCTGAACCACGAGTACATTTAGTTCCTGCGGTACCTAAGCCGCAACCAGATGCTCTCGTGCTTTGCATGGATGCAGGGTGTCAGGAACAAGCCCCTTGGCCTCTCCTTTGGTGAAGCGAGGGACGAGGTCTACGTCATCTTCGATAGCAATGAGGAGGAGGTCACCGCCGACGACAAGGAGGAGTAGGGAGAGCTTGAGGAGGATAAGATCGACGACGGCGCCTCCCCAATGTCATGGAGAGGGAGAAAGGGCATTTGGGTCTTTTCACCCTCACTCCAACCACTGCCAACTCCAGACGGTAATAGACGTGAACGAAGGCTAACAGACAGTCATGACCTACTCCAGTTAGGTGTTTTTGGGAGGTATATATGTAATTACAAATTAAATAGAAATATATATATATATACATCTTTACGTATATTAGTATGAGCATATATATCAAAGACCCAGGATAAGATGGTAAAAGTACTCTACGAGTAGGCGTGTCTGCAAAGCAGCAAATGTGAAGTATATATTGGGGCTCACAAAAGAACAATACCAAATGCCAAATGCAAGTTCATCAGCTCCTGGATCGGGCTCCCACGTACGTTGGCCAAACGCACGATAAAAGAAGATATGGACGTACCAAGGAGTCAAGCAGATGGAATTACCCAAAAGCTGACCAGTAGAAGAGAACAAAGATATCAAAACAACCCAACAGCTGACAACCAGAGACTTGAAGTGGTGCAAAAGTGCTTCCAGCAACCTGTGCAACCTGTGATGTGCATGTGTCAGTCGCACTTCATCTATTGATCTATCTTTCTGGCTTGGTTTACTTGGGTTTTAACTCCCATTTACATGATTATTTAACCTTTAATTTATTCATTTAAATTTATCTATTTTAACATAAATTTATCTAACATTAATTTCAAATAATATTAATCAAATCTATGTTAAAATTATATATTACTTATATTTTTGATATCTCTTATATTTTATATACTTAACATTATTATCAATTAAATACTACAAAAATTAATATCATAATTTAATATCAATTTAAGTAAATACAAATTAATATTAATATCACTCTATAAATAAATATAATTATAAGTTAACATTAATTTTATATTTCTTAATATCATTTTTCTAATCTTTGAATAAACTAGTCATCAAAATTTATTTGAAAATAAAGGTCACTTGTCTTTTACGTAAAGCTCTTAGTTCAATTTCAGATGGGGGATTAATAGGATCGAGTATATATATATATATATATATATATATATATATATATATATATATATATATAGGGTTTAAATTTAAGGTTGAGGTTAGTTTCGTTAGGATTGGAACCCCATACGATTGATTAAACAAGGCAAACTCGATCGGACCCATCCCTGAGAAAAGAGAACTTCTATTAAGAAGAAAGACTGAATGCCACTTTCAACCCTTGTGCTTTCCTTTTTCCACTTCCTCTAGATGTGCGTATGGAGTTTGGAGGATCTTAGCACCTAAATTTATACATCCGACCTATGGAAACTCCGAAACTATAACTAAAGTAAAATTACTGTTAGAAACCTTATAATAATAAATTTATCGACAAACCGGTCATTAGTAAGGGTTAATTAAGAAGAAGATATTAAAGTGGGATATATATATGATCGGTAGTTCGATATGTTATAAGTGAGAGTTGGGAATTGTAGTTAATTTCATGTGCCTTATGATTAGGATTTTTGGCCATTGGTGGTGGGGGGACAGAAAGCAAGTTAGATGTGACACAGAAGTAGGCCTGCACTTTGTAAATAGGGAAATTATATGTGATATTGTCTTAGTTTTCGATTAGGAATTGTAATGAGTTGGAAACGTTATTTACAATGTGTACTTCCTATTTTAACCTGTACAATTGTACCTATATATAGGTCCATCTAAGATTGAGATAAGTCACCAACAAACGTGGTTTAAAGGAGCAGGGTTAATGTTCAAATTTTCATAATCTTGATAAAGCTATCACATACCAGAATCAAGTACGTCAGTCGAAAAATCAAATAAAAGTTTGGAGATAAAAACAAAAGTTTGATGAACACTGGAGAGTTTTTGCCTTAACTCTAAGAAATTAATTTTAATATCCTCGAAGATAGAATGCATGCCAAGGGAGTGATATATGCATCGAGTTCCACCTATAATGCACCATCAAATCCACCAACTACAGTGATCACTAAAACATCTGCAATTGAGAAAGATAAGAAAAAGGTAAAACCCAATGTTCCATTTTCTTCTTCGTATTTCTTTATATAGATAAAAGAGATACCGATCATTAATGTCTCCCCTTGTGTTAGTCGAAATAAAGCTTAATTATATGTATTAGCATTAAAAGTTAGAGAATAGGAACTAAAGTGCAGGCTAACCTTTCGGATGGCACTAGTTTGTAGGCTAAGGACCAAATCTGCAAAACCATCATCTACAATATGGGTATGGTTGCACAATCATCCTTAAACGTGCCTTTCCAAAAGACCATTTAGAATGGTCGAGTTGAACCGTTCCAACAATAGTAAATAGGCGACCTCTAATTAACAGCCGTCGCTATACCTTTGACATTCAGATGAATTAAAAGTTAGTATCTCTAATTGTTGGTAAAAGTAGATGATCACACTAACCATAGAATTTTGAGTGTTTTCAGTATCGTTGATAGCCATTGCACATACCATCCATTGTGATAAAATCTTGAGAAATGGAAAACCTCCAGCAAATCCGAAACCCAAATCCATGTCCCTCCCCCTACAGGAAATAGTAGGGGAGCCGCCCCCTTTGTGGACTCCGCAGGCTTCTTTTCTCCTCTTCCCTAAAATGAGCGGTGGTGAGCTTGTGCGTGGATTTGAGTTTCAAATTAGTTGTGGATCTCCCATTTACCTAAAATCTTTAGTGACAATTCCCACAACCGCCGGTAACTTCTCTAATTTTCAAAAGAAAAAATCGATTCCTTTGATTAATAGTTGTGCAATGCCTACATCAAAACCTACAATTGGTATGTGTTTATCAAAGCTAGTGTGTTAATTTCATGTCTTGTGGGCTTAATTCCATAATTTCCCTATTTCGAAATTAGGGCCTCAATTTTGAAATAAATCAATTAGTTTATTCCTCACAACAATTTCGTAATGAATTGTATCCTAAATACCGAAATCTCTTAATTCCCCTTTTTATTCCTAATTTCACTAACCAAATGTCACCACAAAGATTAATCATGGAATAGTACATTGCATTATACTTGCATTCACAAAAGCATCACAACAACATTAAAGGGATGGCTCTTACTAAAAATCAATTAGAGTTTTCCCACTCTTACTCCTTCCTTTCTACCATTGCTTTGTGGTTCTAATTCTAACGTTTAATATCTAGGTTTATAGAACCATAACTACCTTGATCTTTCAGAGGTGTAGCAATATTATTGTATACCTGAATAATCTTATAAATCAAACACCTTATGAGATTGTTCTTCCTAGAATACATGATATTTCTCTTAAATATCGAGTTCATTGCAGCTAATAAATCACTGAATATGAAAAGAGATCCATATTTCTACTCCAAATATAATTTTTCCCTATGTAATGCACAAGTTGTTAACTATTTATGTAAGAGATGCATCAATTGATCCTTTTTGGGCCCTCAGGTACTTTCAAGTACTCTTCATTTTATATTTATCATCTAAGACTAATTATTTAGTTGCTGCCTAGCTAGCTATCAATGATCCCTTCAACATATTTAAGTTATGGTTGAATTCATTTCATGAGTCTAAACTTGTTTATAATCAAGGTTCATTGTATACTAATGATGGGTGTTATGTACCATTGTCATTCTGATTTGGTTTAGCACTTCTACAATACCCAGAGCTTCTCACTTTTAAGTAGTTTGAGGTTCAGCTTCTCATAATTAAGTATTGCAGAAATAGGTTTGTTTCTTATTAGCATGTTTCCTACTTCTAAGTTTCCTAAGATGAAAGCTTTTTTTCCATATATTTCTAGTCAAGTAGATTTTATCCTAGTCAACTAGGAAATTCACAAGCTTATTAGTAGGTTCCTGATTTCTTAAGCTTTATATAAAACCTGAATCGAGTTGGGTAGACATGTGTTAGCCTTCTATCTAAAACAAAAAGCATTCCTTTCTCACCGAAATTCATCCAATGCCTAGTTGGTTATCGGGATTTCAAGTAAATGCCAAGCATTTAGGATAACTGCATAGATTTTTCATAGCAAGAATCTAGAGAAGTCCACATGTTCTATCCAGTAATGAGACTAACGAAAGAAATTCCAAAGTTGTAGGGCTTGCAGTAAGCTTTAGGAGTGGATTAAACATCAATAACCTCGACAAAGCATGATGATTTCCATATCAGAATTGTAGTAAGCTACTTCAAGTTTGTGTCTGTTTAGGAGATTCTAATGCTAAAAGGTTCCTTAATTATTCCATTGTTATTATTTGCATCCTCTTAAAGCAAATCATCCCTCTTTCTATCCTGTCTTGCTCACAGACCCAGGCTTTGTACACAATAAATCAATATGAAGAAGTTCCTTGGATCATCGATGTGTTCTACACCACTCACCTTATCTTCCTCTATTGCCACTCAATTTCCATTCTATTGACCTTTATTTATAACCCCAAATCTTCTTCTCCTCTTCATTCATTATTTCTTTTCATCCAAATTCCCTCGTAGTTTGTGCATTTAATGCACAAATTTCAATAAAAGGTGGTAAAAAGGCCATTAAATGTGGGTTGTTGCAAGTTCCGTATAGCTACCTTTGTGATTGGCCAAATAATAGACCACGTAAGCTTATTTAAAATCTTGTTGCAAAACTTGAAGTCTATCACACATGGTGTCCTATATATCATCCATGTTTCCATCTAAGTCTTTCCAGACTATTTCACATGCTACAGGCTTTACATATAACCTTTTAGAAATTCATCTTGCATACAAAAAATCAAGAGGCAGGTGTGGAGCTCATTACCAAAGAACAACCAATCTCAATTGAGATTTTCACAAGCCGCAAGAAAGGCCTTGGGTCACAACTTGGTTTCACTGGACATTCTAAAGTGTTGGTTGATGCAACAGAAACCACTACATCTACTATTGCTACGGTTTTCATTAATGAAAATTGTCATTGTATGTGTGCAAAGGCTATTTCCTATGATACAACTTCTTCTAAAGATGCTAAAACTTGGGCTATATTCCTTAGACTTCAAATGGCAGTCAGCTCTAGAGTAACTGAGGTCTAGGTTCTTAGTGTTAGCAGTAAGGACTAATATGGGTTTATTCTACTTCCTTGAGAATTAGTGTTTGCATTTGTCATAAAGGGGATATATACCCTTTGTAACAAACTAGGCGTGGGTATGGATCATTTGTTATGGTTGTCTATTTTGTGTTGTAGGCTTATTCGTTCTCCCTTATTTCATAAATCATTGGATTTAGCATGGTATTAGAGCCTTGATCGAGTGATTCAAACGTTTGGTCTTGGATCAATCCTTCTTCTTCTTGCATCTAATTTGTGCTTAAGTGCTATTGATCATGTCATCTCTAAGTTCTGATGTTATCTCCTCAGGCCTGATTTCTTCGCTTTCCCCTCTAATGACATCTAGCACCCCTACTTCTATTCATCACTGTATTCCATTCAAACTGAACGGATCTATTTGGGCACGAAATCTTCGTTGTTTAGGAATTGCGTCGTAGTATAGTTGACAAAATCGCACAAAACACTTAAATTTATAAAGCTCAGAATCAAATTGGAGTTCAAGGTCGTTCGCAAGGAGCAATTATGGTAATTTAATTCACTAATCACAATTTCCTTCAGAAAGATATGCAAATATGATCAAAACTTTGCTCAAGATAATATTTCAATAAAGAAATAGAGAGTCAGTGCAAATAGATTGGGTTAAAATGGTGATTTGAATCACCAAATTAACTCTTAAGTTTAAGCTCACAAATTTCTCACATAAATGAACAGTATCTTCAACCACTTATCACAGTTAAATATTTCCACAGTAAATCAGAACCAAGCACCAGACATCAGTATAAGGCCTTAGATGCCTTAACTCAAACCCACAAAGAACCAATGAGGCACAACAGCAAATCACCAACAAAGGTGCAAGGGCCTCAAAAGCCAAATGTTGAGAGAGGGAGGGCACGAATCCCAAGGTAGAGCAAAATCCGCCCCCTCTCTCTGATTCTCTTTCTCTTTCCTCAGTCTGGACCGATTGCTGGATCAACTGCCCAGACTCGCGAGGCGTAAGCGTGGGTGAGGGCGTGGACAAGCGCGTATGAGTGCGAGTGCGTTTAGGCATGTGGGGACCTCACCCTCGTGCGTGCTGAGGCAACGAGGCACTACCAGCTTTTCCTTTTGTATGCTATCGCGAGTCCTCCCACTTACAATGTGGGACTAATTGAGGGGGCTCCCCTTCGCACAGTAGCTGCAAGTGTTAGAGTCTTCAATTGAGGTTGAAGGAGGCACTACCTGCTTCGATTGATGGCCTGGGAGGAAACCTGGAGGTGTTCCGTGGTCGTGCGTGTTTTGCATGTTTAGAAATCAAGGTTACAAGTAACCTGTCGTCGTAGTTGCAAAACACATCGATCAGATAAAATTTATACCGAAACTTCAAGGGAGTCTAGAGTCGAACACAGGGAGGCGATGTTTACTTTACGTGAAAATCGCGCTTCGATTCGTTTCTTTTTGGTATTTTAGGGTTTTGTTATTTTTTTGTGTTTTTGAAATAAAAGACAAGCAAATGAATCACAAGATAGAGATGTTGAACGAAAATGGTATATATATCAATCCAATGTCTATTACAATCTACTATGAAGCATAAAAAGAGAGGGAGGTGAGAGAAAATCTCCCACATTAGCTGTTCGGCGAGACGACGGTGCCTGGCGGAAGCTCGGACGAAGGAGGTGAGGAGCGGGACAACGGAGGTGAGATGCAGGAGGACGTCATGTTGAGGAAAGCTTCGGCGTGGCTCCGAAATGGAGGTAAGAAGACGGAGGTGATCTGCTACTGAAATGGAGGTGGGAAGACGGCTCCAAGGTGACCTATGAAGGGAGATGGGAAGTTGGAGGAGTATTTGGTGGGGCAGAGGTTCGCTACACTAATAGGCACCTTAGGAGCTTGAGAATAAGCTCTAATGGAACGTCGGTAGGCTTGCTAGAGCTTGGGAGTAGGTGGGAGTAGAGTAGGTAGAGATGGCTTAGAAGGGAGGGGGTGTAGGTCCTTTTATAATGGAGGAGAAGAGGCAAAAATAGGTATGGGATCATTAGTGACATCCAGGCCATCGTTGGAAATGTCGCTGTAGGTAGCTCATGCCCGCTGGTGCCCACAGCTGGTTTTGCTGGCATGCAATGGATTACCGATGGCTGTAAGTGTCGTTGTAAGTCCAGCTCCTGTGTTGCTGTAGTCCACCTCATGCTACGCTAGCGCCGTGCTCCTGCCTTGTAGCGCGTGCGCCCATGCGCTACACTGCGCGCATGCCCACCTACGAGCCCACGCGCACACTCGCGCTGTTGCGCGCGTGTGGTGCTGCATGCGTGTGCTGGCGGCCTAAGCTACGCCACATGGTGCAGTTTGGGCCGTCCATCTTCTTCTTGTTGTGGGGGCTGCTACAGAGGGCGGATTGAGTTGATTTTCGCGTCGTTATGCTGCGATCCTCGACCCGAATCCATCCACGCAGTCGAATTTATCATTTGATGCTCCGAATTATGTCTCCTAGTCCCTTGGCCGTTGATCTTCCTCGGACTGCATATGGTGCTACGAGACTCCGATCGAGGTGATTTCAGAGGCGTTGGACTCTGATCGTCGTATTGATCAGATCCGTATGGTCGGATCATCAATCCGAGGCTCCGAAATAAATATACTTCTTTCCTAACCATGAAAAAGATGCAATTAACCTAAATTATATACAACTACTCTAAATGCAGAATGATGCATGCTATGCAATATTTATAACATGAAATGCAAATCTAAGCCTAGGAACATGCATGAATAGGCATTTTACCCTCAACAAATGTGTTTACATCATACCTCCATGCCTATCTTTTGCTAGTCCCTAGCAAAATTAAACTATATGCTATGTATAAAAGCAGAATTAGGATTAGATTGCTTAAGCCTAAGTCATTTATTAACTGTAACAACCCGATTCCCGAGTCCCTACGAGACACGAGAACCGGACCGACTCGACTAATCCCAAGACCTAGTCGTCCAACGAGGAAGTAACCAAAAGAGTAGTAAAATAAACCACATTCAGCATGAATATAACTAACAGTAAGAAATACAGCAGTAAGGAAAGAAACCACTACAGTATATACCACCACAACAGTAGAACAACATTCATAACATAATATGAACTGCAGGTAAAGAAAAGTACAGCGGTAACAAGAACTACTCACTACAGAGGAACAAAAAGAGGTACAAGAGAACAGTCCTAACCCCGGGTCCGTGGGGCGGCTAGCTCCGCTCTGCACTAAACAGGTACAGGTACTTCCCTTGGTACTACGTACCCAAGAGACAGCACACTACCACGTCTTTCTTTCTCAGTTCCATTCCTTTCTCTTTCCAGAAGTTCCACTCCTAATTCCCTGTAGGGTTCCAGCTCTTTTAACTCAGAACATCTAGGTTTCACTTTCCAGTTTCACGTTCTTACAATCCATGTTCTCAGTCACGTTTATTTATTCATAACAGGCAGCTATTTGTTCCTTTCCATTTTTCCAAGACTGCAGTATTCATATATTCCACTAGTTTTCCCCGTCCTAGGATTTATGCCATATCCTAGGATCTATCATACAATCTAGTTTTCCAGCCCTAGGATTCATGCAACACCTAGGATCTATCATTCAATCTATTTCTCATTCATAGGATTCATGCAATGTCCTAGGTTCTATTTATGGTTCCATAGTTTAACAGATTATGCTAATAAACTTAAACCCACTCTACCGGTTACAACAGGCGTACTGGGGACGTGGTCGGGAATCCCGCGTACCTCCGCAACCCCCGAGACTGCAACGGAACGGGATCCTATCACAAGGATCAAACACAAGGAGTTTCTCAAAACAGTATACAACTACCGTAGACGGGTAGAGGATTTAATTCCGAAAAGCACGCAACTCGAAATGCGGAAAACAGACTCCGAACGGGCCCTAAACGGGTCGAAAACGACGAAACAGTGCAAAATCAGACGTCTAGAACTTCTTCCAGACGTTTTAAAAATGGGGATCAAATGGTACCTTGTCTTGCGTGGTCTCTCAGACGTCCAGAAGCCTGCGGGGGCGTCTGGCCTAGTTCCCAGATGTCCGATGGTCACCCCGGACGTCTGGAAGTCGTTCCAGTCGTCTAGCACTGCAGCCAGACGTCTGATTCGCGTTGGATGGAGAATCCAGAACCTGCGCGTACCCATTTCTCTCTCTCAGTACGGACGGCCGAAGAAAAGGGAGAAGGACGAAAATAACTCACCTTTCAGACGTCTGGACAGTCCTCCAAATGTCCTCCCAGTCGTCTGGTTGGAAGCCCAGACGTCTAATTCTGGAAAAATTTCCAGAATCAGGGCGCGACTCGCCCTCCGCTCGCGATGCACGACCGCGCCGCGTCTCGTCCGCCTGCTGCTCCAACTGCAGCAGGCCTCCCGTGTCACCCCGCGTCTGCTGCTACCCCCGCCGGCCGACCCTAGCAGCCCCGACAAGCTCGCCCTCCCGGCCGAGTGCCTCCTCCCACGCTCACCGCGGCTGTCGCTGCCGCCGCTCACTCGCGCTCGCACTCGCGCACTGGCTGGAAGGAGAAGAGGAAGGGGGCGGAGGTGATGAGAGTGAGGGAGAGGGCGTGGCATTTTAAAGCCGCGCGGGGAGGAGAGAGAGAGCGGAACAGAGGGCACAGCCTGCGACCGCAGGAGAGAGGGGAAAAGGCACCCGCAGGTCTGTGCGCGCAAGCACGCAGACGCAACCGCGCGTGCCTCCAAAACCGAATCCCAGACATCTGGAAGGGGTTACAGACGTCTGGTCCGACGTCTGGGCCACCTCCCAGACATCTTAAAAGACGTCTGAAGTCGCGCGTTCGTAACATTAATAACAGAAAATTTCAACTAAGGTCCTAAACTACGAAAACTCAATAGTACCCGGGTGTCTGCCAGAATGCAGACTGCCTAAGTTCTCGCCTTATTTGAGAAGGGAAGATATATATTTTTTTATTTTTCTTCTTTTCTAATTTTTTGTACTTTTAGAGTTTCAGAGTTGCGGGATAACTTTCTACGGTTACCCAACCTGCCTAAGACTCGAAAAGGACTCTAAGTACTAAGCATCTTTGTGAAAAAGTGATAGACTCACAAAACGGCCGTTAAGATGGACTCCAGGTTTCTACGACCCTAGGTAACCTTGCCTAAAGGTTTATCTTTACGATCGATAGCTTGCTCCCTACTTCTTTTATTTATGGGGTCAACACAAGGGCAAACTCAGTGTATATCTCCTCGGTTTATTCTACTTCCCCGCTTCTTCCCTAAGTGTTTTGGGAATTATTGTGCTTTTTTTTTGTGAGCTGGGTTTTGGACAACCAGCCGATGAGCTGTTACCACCGACAACTTACCAACCATACTCGTACGGTGAAGTGTGGTTTTATTTATTTTTTTATTTTCTCCTTTTTCATTTTCTTTTTTCTTTCTTTTTGAGTGTTTCTTCTTTTTTTGTTTTCTTTAAGTAGGTGGCTTCCTTGATCTAAGATTTACCTAAAGGCAGTACAACGAAAATGGTCTTGTGGCTGGGCTTTGGACAACCGATCAATGAGTTGTTACCACCAACAACTTACCAGCCATACCACCCAAGTCGGTCCATTAGCTACCCAATTTTTGTAAAATCCACCGGAAAGTGAGCCAGTGCAAAAAAAATGTGTGCAGATGCTTAGGCTTAAAGTCCCCCCAAATCAGAGGGTGGGTTGATAAGTTGCATACTTATCATCCCAAATTATTTATCAAATTAAAATGAATTTTAATTGGCTAGGACTCGAGACTAAGTTCACATTCGAGTGGACATCCGGGCTAATTAAGCCCGAAAACCTAAAGAGTCTAGGTGTTTAGGTCCTCTCGTATCATTTCCTAAAGTTAATAACTTCCAAATGCCTAAGTTCTCTTTTCCTAATTTCTTTTTTTATCTTTTTTCAAATTTTCAATTTTTTTTTTAATTTTATAAGAAACTAAAAGAAATTCTACGAAGTTAACATAATGATTTCAGGAATTGATTATCCACCCCCCATGCCTAAATGATGCAATGTCCTCATTGTAAAAATAAAGACATGAAAAGGGTAGAGTAAACAGAACATCAACTGAGTGTCATGAAAATCCGGTCAGCTCCGCAGAGAAAAGAGTGTATACACATGCTAAGTTTAATGCCTTCAGCTAAGTATAACATACATACAAAGAAGAAATTGAGAATTCACAAGTGCGGGTCAGAATCAAAATCAAAAGATTGATCTTGAAACTCGTCTGCAGAAGATGTCCATAGATGTGGACGAGATTATAGTGCAGACCCATACCCCAGGGTCTAGTGATTCTCAGGTTCTGGATGAAAATCACCCAAAACCAAGGGTTGTTGTGTTTGCAGGGCTGGGATTGCAATTTAGTGGTGTGCAACCCAAGACCAAAGTGTTGGACAACGGGTAAAGATGGTTCAATAGGTGCGGTTGTCTACTTAACATCTAGCTCAGAAAAATAATCAGTTATTTCGAGCTTGGGTTGCACGTGAAAAATATCGTAAGGGACCTGGTAGAAAGTAGGTGATTTTAGGTCAATAGGTACCCTTAGATCCAAAATCAAACTTCCCTCAGAATTAGCCTCCCAAATCTTTATTTCAACAATTATGTCCTCCAACATCAAGGGCTCAGGCTTCGGGACCTCTAGCATATTATTCACCCCATATGATTCTCCCAAGTCCAGAAATCGTGGCTGAATCAAGATTAACTTGGGCACAAAGATCTCAAAAGTTAGCTCTTCGGGATGCAGATGAGGACAGGGGTCACTGATTGAATCATCAAGATTCGGATCCTCCAAGTTAACCCCAACTGAATCCAAATCTTCAATGAACAGGCTATCAAAAGGTTCATCAGATTCCTCATGCCGTTTGTCTCACTAAAATCATTTTCCTTATGTTCAAGTGAGACTTCACCTAAAGATTCTTCACCCTCAGAGTCAAAGAATTGATGATCCTCATTTATATATGTCTCAAAATCATAAATCATTTCTTGATCCAAGGAGACATAATTTTCTTCGTTTCCTGACTTGGGGATCTCGGGTGAATCAATCGATTCATCCTTGATGACGTGGCCGATAACTAGGTTTTGTTGTAGAAATTACGTTATAGTACAGCTAGTTATTGCCATCATTACAGATATATTTTTTACTCGGAAAATAAAAAAGCTCCCGAGGTCGAACTCAGGGAGCAAGTTGTATTCTAGAAGTACAGTATTTCTTATTACAAAAATATAGAGAGAGAGAGAGAGAGATGAAAATTTGGCTTCTTCTTCTTCTCTTCTTTCTTCCTCTTTGTCTTCTCCTCTCTTTCGCTCTTGATTTCTTCTTCTTTGTCTATCTCCTCGTGGTCTTCTCTTCTGCCTTCTGTTCTTCCTTGTTTTCTCTTCTTCTTCTGTTCTTCAGATCTTCCTCTCGTGCTCTTCTTCTTCTTTTCTTTTGCTTTCAGGACGTCGTCTCTCCTTCTTTCTTCTTTTCTTCTTCTTCTTCTTCTTCAGTCCTTCTGTCCTTCTTCTTCTTTTGCCTTCAGGACGTCGTCTGATTTTCCAATCAGATGACTTAAATGCTAAAGCTACAGTGTCTTCCTCAGCTTCCTTCTTCTTCTGCTTTGTGTTCTCTCTTCTTCTTCTTCTTCTTTTTCTTCCGCAGTCCTTCTTCTTCTTCACCGGTGCCTGCACACTTCACGGTTTACACATCAGAGGGCAAAACCTACTCTACCCTCCCCCCGTGTCTCTCTTTCTCAGAATTCACTCTTAGGAAGGCTCTCCCAGAGCAACCAGGTAATCGGGTACGCGGGTCGTGCCCGGGTCCAGGCCCACCGGCGTGCGGTGGTGGGCGAGGAGTGCAGGTCGGGCTAATCGGGTTGGGCTAGGCCCGCGGGGCGTGAGCGCGGACGAGGCCGAGTAATCGGGCGGGTGAAGGGGACCTCACCCCGTGATCTGAGGCGAACAGCTTAAGGCACTTTTTGCCTTTAACCGCCCGTTCGCCTCAGTGGGTTTTCGAGGTGGGACTAAATGTCCCACCTCAATTGGACGCCCGCGCGGAGGAGGCAGCGGGCAGTCGAGGCTTCACGCGAGGGCTTCGCACGAGGGCTTCGCCTCAACTGCAGCCTGGAACTTCGCAAAGACACCCCACGCAGCCTGGGAGCCTGATCTGGGCGTGGCGTGCCTGGAGCAGCAGGTCGAAGGAGCTTCTTCACCTCAGCAATGGCGGCGGCGAACGAAGTTCCTGTTTATAGAGAAAGGGCCTCTCGGCTTATTTAGATACGCCACGGCGAAGGTGGTCGGAGGGTCTGCAGGTGGCGGGGCGGAGCCTAAGGGCCGCCCTAGGTCAAACTGCGGGTTGGGAAATGGGTGTGTTCGGTGGAGTTGCAGAGGGCGATTTGGGGGAAGTGGAAGGGCGGAGGATGATCAGGGTAAGGAGGCGAAGGTTCTGCGGTGGTCGACGAGCCGTGTGGGTTGCTGGAGTGATGGGAGTAGGTCGCCGGAGTGTGGCCGGAGGTGGAGAAGGTGACGGTGGTCGGGTCGGTTGAGGGTGTAATTGATTGTAAACTAGGGAGGAAAAGAAAGAGGGGATAGTGAAGACTAATTCTAATCTAGCTAAAGTGACGAAGGGGACGAAGAGGCTGCCGGCTCGTACCTACCGGAGCTGGAGAAGAAATGCCCAGTGGGGGAGGACGGCGGCGACGACGGGGCTGAAGCAGCGCGCGCCGGTATTGCGCGACGCGGAGGAAGATCAGGAAGGTGGCTCTGCTGCTGGTATTGCAGCAGAGCGACGAGGAGGAGGAGGAGGAGAAACCGCCGGAGCAAGGGGGCGTCTGTCGGAGTGGGAAGAGAGGAAGTAGGGGGTATCTCCGTCAAATCCGAGCTGGGAAGAACGGCGGAGCGACGGGGGTATTTATAGGGGCAGAACCAGAGAGGAGGGCGGAGGGAGACGACGTGTCTCCCTCGCCGGAGGACGCCGGAGGAAGGAGACCCATACCGTCCGTGCGTTCGCACGGGCGGTATGGGTGGTCGCAGCACTCAAGCGGGTGCTCCTGCGGTGGCTGACGACGCAGGGCACCCCCATTTGACTTGGCAGGCCCCCCCTTACCCTGCGCGGCGCCATGCTCCACGCAAGGTCGCTGGAGCATGGTGCTGCACAGGTTTTGCAGGAGGGACCTAAATGCAAAGAACGAAGGAGAGTTAGGGGCTAAAATGTGAGGGTTCAAAAGTTGAGGGCCAAAAAGTAAATATATGAAGACCAAAGTGTAAAGTTGGTCAAGAAGGTTTCTTCTTAGGCTCAAGTTTTTATACATGACTAATTAGTACCAAAGGATTCAGATGGTGAGTTTTATTTCTAGATTAAACCTTGTTTGACTGGTCAAATTACGCAAAAACCCAAATTAAGTTGTTAATTGGGCATGGTTCTCAATGTAGGTCACAATGGGTTTATAAGGCTAAATTGAAGGTTCTAAACCCTAGAGATTATTTTTATATGAATTTTAGAGGGTTTTTTTGATTTTTTCTCTGCCTCAAACCTCGTGTAATTAAGTGGATTTATTTTTAGGGTTACAGGATGTCATTTAATTCTTCAGAGCTACTATAGCCCTTGTTGAGTCATTTCATCCCACTTTTCTTCTTATTAGGTTATTTTGACCTATGTTTGGACCCTGAGTTACCCTGTTTTCAGATTAGATTGGTGAAATTACATTTTTACCCCTCAGTTTCTGTTTTCTTTGCAAACTCAGAATCTCTCTGAGCCAAGCCTTTCTAAGGTTATGTAGGAGCTTTTTCTTGCAAATCAGGGTTAAATGGTGCTAGTTTAGGCCTCATGATGAGGTTCTCATCATACCCCCATGCCTAGCTTTCGCTAGTCCCTTAGCAAAAACTTAAGGTTTCAACCCTTGTTCTAGACCATGAAGTTCTTAATAGCTTCAGATAAGTGCTTTTTCATTTAAACTTAGATTAGGTTAGAATGCTGACCATAGGCTTAAAAGGTACTCTAGTACCAATCAAGATCCAAATCTGTCTAGCCTCAGCCTCAGTCCTTAGCAAAGGTTTTTAAGGCCTACATGAACTAACCTAAGGTCTATTGGACTTTGTGGTTAAAGAACCCGTGCTTGAAATGATTTTTGCCTTGGTTCAGTTCGCAGTGCGTTTTGCAAGAGAGAGAGAAGTAGAAAGTATTTTTGTTTGGAGAGTTTTTCTCTCTCTTTTTTCTTTTTAGTTCTAGCTTAGGATTGGCTTTTCAACACGGTCTGTATCAGATTCCTTGCTCCCATCATCAATCCTCAAGGGTTCCTGCAATCGATGCTTCGAGATAGCACCGCCCATGGCAACCCCCGGAACCCTGGCTATTGAGATTTCGAGATAATCCCATCCATGGTGTTCCGTGGCTGAATTCAGACCCTGGCAATTGACACTTCGAGATAATGCCATCCATGGAATCTGAACCAGCAGAGTGCTTACATGCCCCCAGGAGGATATGTAAATATCCTAAGAGACAAGCACCGAGGAGATGATGTTTTGTTACGCATCTTCGAGGGGATTTCCCACCTCTCTGCGCTGGGAACTCATCCAAATCAACTTGTGTTGATCGGCCGCTCCTACTCTAGGTGTACTTTTCAGAATTTTGCGACGCTTCTCCGTGATTTTGATTTTTACGCTTACTGAACCAGGCTGTGTGTGAGGTTAGGGTGCTCAGGTTACTGAGTCCCGTAAACCAAAAATTAGTTAATGAGGCCAAATACTCCCTAAGCCTTAGACCTAATACTTCATCTTTTCATTTTCCTCAACCTCTTGAGGAGTGTCCAGATCTTAATAGGTACTAAGAGTCTATTCAAGAATGCCTAAGGTTTGCGTTCTTACTAATCTCATTATGCACTTTTCAATTATTTTCTTGAATGAGGTCTAGAACTTAGGTTAATTCCTTAGTTCCTTACTAATGACTATCACTTGTTTCTCATATTTTGTGCTCCTTTTTTCCTTTTGTTTCTTTTTTCTTTCTCCTTCACAAAATTTCCTTTCTCCTCTTATTCTCTTATTCTTTTTCGAAAAATTTTTAATTTTTATGGTGTTTTTGGCATATGTGAATTTTTTGTTTGAAACCTTTTCTTACACGTTTTGCACTTTCATACCCCCCCATGCCTAAGATTTGCAATGTCCTCATTGTAACTTAGGGGGTTTTTATTCAACTTAGTTCATACATTAGGACAGATGCTTTGATGAGTGAATGGGACGGGGTGATTGTTGCGGACGATTTTTAATCTCAGATGCAAGCACCTGAGGTGGAGTCGGCTGTCCTAAAGTGTGAATTTCAAGTGCACAAAGGTTTTAGAAAAGGTTTCAGGTTTTTAAAGAGAATGATGGGCTGCCTCCAGTTGAGCGCTAAATTTGATGCCTTTAGCCAAGCGGGAAATGCGATGGAGAGGGGATGGTGAAATCAGCAGAGTTTTGTAATATAAGCACCTTGATTAAAAGCCTGGTTGGTCCAACCAGGTGCTTGTTCAGATCAACAGGCTGATGATGCAGCCCAAACCCAATCAATCTGGTGGGTTGATAGGTGTGGATAAAAAGGTGTGGAACCCACCATATACTATGAATCTCAGATGGATGTGGAAGTGAAAACGTCGGGTTTGGCTGAGTCGAATCAGTCTGGTCAGAGTAGGGACCCGTAGAATAATCAATGAATGACGCGGAAACCCTACAGGGGTGATCAGAGAATAATGGAGCATGATATGTAGTATGATCAGTGTTCTAAACCCGATGTGGAAATGCAATCGGCTCGGTGAGAGGTGAATCTGAATAGAAATTGAGTTCGATTGCGAGTCGGGGTTGGGAAGAGGTTTTGATTAGTTCTGTGTGTGCAGACGAGGTGGCAACTGTGTATGAGGGCTCTTCTAGAAAGGAATGACAGGTGATTTTCTGTAAAGAGTCCTCTGGGTAACTATCAAATGCCTGAAGAGTGTCTGTAGGATGAAAGAAATCTGAATTGAGAAAAGATTTGAATTCTGGGTTGCAATCACTCTTGGCATTTTCTATTTTTGGTTCCTGAGGATCGAAAAGGAATGATTCTGTGTTATCAGTGATCTCGGGAATCAGGACCTCAGAGTCGGAGTCAGAGTCATGTGAACTGAGGTCGTAGATGGGCCTGGGGTGTTCAGGAAGGAGAATCTCTCCGCAATTATAGTCGGATCTGAAGTTGTCGGAGAGTTTGCGAAAATGAGATTCATGATTATGAATTCCACTGCAGCATAAATCATCAGATGTGGAATCAGCAGCCTGACTGGGGTCTAGCCTATATGTTAATTCTGGGCTTAAAAAGGTATTCTGTTTAGGCTCAAGCTCGAAGCTGGTAGGATAGACCCAATTAAAACCTTGCTCATCCAACTCCTCAGTTTCTGTATCATAAATTGGCATGACTTTTGAAAAATCGATCAAATTTCCTGAGGATGTTGGAGAGGGATATTCATCAAATAGAGGCCCGGAATCATATTCTGTAAAAATTTGATCTTTCTCATAAGGGGCCTCATAATCTTCCCAATAAGTTTCAGATCTAGGTTCTAGGCTTAGGATGTGGGTAGAATTATTAGAACCTAAGTCCGAATAACCTTCGAGGGCCACCTTATCAAAATAAGGGGCGGAATTTATACCCTCAAAAGGTTCAGTTCTTATCTCATTATTGTAGGAGTTTTGGAACTCTAAGCTTGGCAATTCATGTTCTACGTTTTTCTCATCATTGTGTTCTCCTGCAATATCCCAACCTAATTCAATGTTGTCTTCTATCTGGGTTGGGATTCTACAACCACTTTGTGCCTCAGTCCCGAGATATGGGAAACTGGATTGTTCCTTAATACTATTCCAAGATGGTTCATCCTCTGTTTCTGGTATATACGGGTATTTCTGTTTGATAATTTGTTCTACTGATTTCATCATTTCTACCCGTTTTATAAGGGCATCTTGGTGTTGTTCCCAAAGTACAGTATTTGTCAAGCATTGAAGGTATTCAGATTGATGTAATTTTTCTATCTCAATGTATCCTGTCATGAGCATATCTCGGGTTGATCCTTTTGTAACTTCTGTCAATAGAATTTGGGCACAGTTTATGATGAAAGCTGTGGTTGTTGGGACATCAACCTGAATGTTTTCTATTGATGTTGAGGGTTTACATTTGATTTCATAGAATTCAAGGGCATCCTTAATCATCTTATCTTTCATGGATCTCAGATATTCAGGTTTTTTGAATGGTAGTCTTAATTGGTGTGGCTGCATCTTTGAATCAGGTGGTGGAATCAAGATATAGAATCGAAGTTTGAATCAAGATGGAGGAAGGGGATTTTGTTCAAAATCAGAGGAAAGAGGGGCTATGTGAATGATTTCTGCAAAAACAAGGGAGCCGAGGCTTAGCCTCGGGGAGAGTGAATTTCTATAGGAGGTTTCAAGGACCTCCTGCCAAGCACTGAAGGACTGGATGAGATAAGCAGGTGCTGGACCCAATCAAGACACCCAAAAATTGTTGGGTGACTATAGAGGTGCGGGGCAGATGGACCCCTTAATCAAAAAGATCGTCCACCTGAGAATTATCTGGGCAGCCAGAGAGGGAGAGTCCTGCGAAGACCCCTACACGGTAGAGCATCCCCACGGGTTACAGGGTTTCCCCCACCCGACCTCTCTTGTCACTGAGATTCCAGGTAGACCAGAATGGGGATCTCGACCTCTTAAGTCTACCAATTTTAATTTAAGATCAGGGTGCTTAAAGTTACACTTGAACTCTTAGGTATTTTGAGTGAGAAAGTGACCTAATTTTAAGGTTGGTTGACCCAAGGGGTCAACTTTACCTCTTGTTCTTTTGAGAGTTTTTGGGTCTTGTATTTTAAGGTTCAAGTGTTTAGAGAGCCAATTGCTTAGGATTTCTCTGAATAGGTATTTTCAATCAATAGCTTAGGCACACTTCTTTTGGATTTTCTCAATTCTTGATTAAGGGGTGTGTCTCTAAAAACCCTAGCTTTTCAATCCTTGAGTTGGCTCTACTTGGTCCAGTTAGCTCTTTGTTGGGTAATTAGGGCTCAGGCAAGAAGGTGTTAGCCCTTAATTACCTTAATAGTGTGTGCAGGAATGGTGGGTTGAAATTTGAAAACATGCAGCTTTGATGGTTTACTAGGTATGGAAGACAGGTTGTACCTATATTGCCTGTTCTTTTCTTTTTCTACCTCTTTAGAATTGAGGGTTAAAGTAAGGATAGAAGAAATAAAAATTACCTGTCCTCGGAGTGGTTATTGTGCGGCTGCATGATTTTCCTTTACCTGCACACAAGAGAGAAGATTAGCAATTGTTAAAAAGAAATTCAAAGCTTCTAGAATAGCCGTTGTTCCCCGGCAACGGCGCCAAGTGATGACGTGGCCGATAACAAGGTTTTGTTGTAGAAATTACGTTGTAGTACAGCTAGTTATTGCCATTATTACAGATATATTTTTTACTCGAAAAATAAAAGAGTTCCTGAGGTCGAACTCAGGAAGTACAGTATTTCTTATTACAAAAATAGAGAGAGAGAGAGAGATGAAAATTTGGCTTCTTCTTCTCTTCTTTCTTCCTCTTTGTCTTCTCTTCTCTTTGGCTCTTGATTTCTTCTTCTTTATCTATCTCCTCGTGGTCTTCTCTTCTGCCTTCTGTTCTTCCTTGTTTTCTCTTCTTCTTCTTCTGTTCTTCAGATCTTCCTCTCGTGCTCTTCTTCTTCTTTTCTTTTGCTTTCAGGACTTCGTCTCTCCTTCTTTCTTCTTTTCTTCTTCTTCTTCTTCAGTCCTTCAGTCCTTCTTCTTCTTTTGCCTTCAGGACGTCGTCTGATTTTCCAATCAGACGACTTAAATGCTAAAGCTACAGTGTCTTCCTCAGCTTCCTTCTTCTTCTGCTTTATGTTCTCTCTTCTTCTTCTTCTTCTTTTTCTTCCGCAGTCCTTCTTCTTCTTCACCTGTGCCTGCACACTTCACGGTTTGCACGTCAAAGGGCAAAACCTACTCTACCCTCCCCCCGCATCTCTCTTTCTCAGAATTCACACTTAGGAAGGCTCTCCCAAAGCAACCAGGTAATCGGGTACGCGGGTCGCGCCCGGGTCCAGGCCCACCAGCGTGCGGTGGTGGGCGAGGAGTGCAGGTCGGGCTAATCGGGTCGGGCCAGGTCCGCAGGGCTTGAGCGCGGACGAGGCCGGGTAATCGGGCGGGTGAAGGGGACCTCACCCCGTGATCTGAGGCGAACAGCTTAAGGCACTTTTTGCCTTTAACCGCCCGTTCGCCTCAGTGGGTTTCCGAGGTGGGACTAAATGTCCCACCTCAATTGGATGCCCGAGCGGAGGAGGCAGCGGGCAGTCGAGGCTTCATGCGAGGGCTTCGCACCAGGGCTTCCCCTCAACTGCAGCCTGGCACTTCGCGAAGACACCCCACGCAGCCTGGGAGCCTGATCTGGGCGTGGCGTGCCTGGAGCAGCAGGTCGAAGGAGCTTCTTCACCTCAGCAATGGCGGCGGCGAGCGAAGTTCCTGTTTACAGAGAAAGGGCCTCTCGGCCTAATTAGATACGCGGAGGACCTTCGCCGTGGCACGGCGAAGGTGGTCGGAGGGTCTGCAGGTGGCGGGGCGGAGCCTAAGGGCCGCCCTAGGTCAAACTGCGGGTTGGGAAATGGGTGTGTTCGGTGGAGTTGCAGAGGGCGATTTAGGGGAAGTGGAAGGGCGGAGGATGATCAGGGTAAGGAGGCGAAGGTTCTGCGGTGGTCGGCGAGCCGTGTGGGTTGCTGGAGTGATGGGAGCAGGTCGCCGGAGTGTGGCCGGAGGTGGAGAAGGTGACGGTGGTCGGGTCGGTCGAGGGTGTAATTGATTGTAAACTAGGGAGGAAAAGAAAGAGGGGATAGAGAAGACTAATTCTAATCTAGCTAAGCTAAAGTGACGAAGGGGACGAAGAGGCTGCCGGCTCGTACCTACCGGAGCTGGAGAAGAAATGCCTAATGGGGGAGGACGGCGGCGACGACGGGGCTGAAGCAGCGCGCGCCGGTATTGCGCGACGCGGAGGAAGATCAGGAAGGTGGCTCTGCTGCTGGTATTGCAGCAGAGCGACGAGGAGGAGGAGGAGAAATCGCCGGAGCAAGGGGGCGTCTGTCGGAGTGGGAAGAGAGGAAGTGAGGGGGTATCTCCGTCAGATCCGAGCTGGGAAGAACGGCGGAGCGACGGGGGTATTTATAGGGGCAGAACCAGAGAGGAGGGCGGAGGGAGACGACGTGTCTCCCTCGCCGGAGGACGCCGGAGGAAGGAGACCCATACCGTCCGTGAGTTCGCACGGGCGGTATGGGTGGTCGCAGCACTCAGGGGTGTGCTCCTGTGGTGGCTGACGACGCAGGGCACCCCCATTTGACTTGGCAAGCCCCCCCTTACCCTGCGCGGCGCCATGCTCCGCGCAAGGTCGCCGGAGCATGGTGCTGCACAGGTTTTGCAGGAGGGACCTAAACGTAAAGAACGAAGGAGAGTTAGGGGCCAAAATGTGAGGGTTCAAAAGTTGAGGGCCAGAAAGTAAATATATGAGGACCAAAGTGTAAAGTTTTTCAAGAAGGTTTCTTCTTAGGCTCAAATTTTTCTACATGACTAATTAGGACATAAGGATTCAGATGGTGAATTTTATTTCTAGATTAAACCTTGTTTGACTGGTCAAATTACGCAAAAACTCAAATTAAGTTGTTAATTGGGCATGGTTCTCAATGTAGGTCAAAATGGGTTTCTAAGACCAAATTGAAGGTTCTAAACCCTAGAGATTATTTTTCTATAAATTTTAGAGGATTTATTTGATTTTTTCTCTACCTCGAACCTCGTGTATTTAAGTGGGTTTGTTTTTAGGGTTACAGGATGTCATTTAATTCTTCGGAGTTACTGTAGCCCTTGTTGAGTCATTTCATCCCACTTTTCTTCTTATTAGGTTGTTTTGACCTATGTTTGGACCTTGAGTTACCCTATTTTCAGATTGGATTGGTGAAATTACATTTTTACCCCTCAGTTTTAGTTTTCTTTGCAAACTCAGAATCTCTCTGAGCCAAGCCTTTTTAAGGTTATGTAGGAGCTTTTTCTTGCAAATCAGGGTTAAATGGTGCTAGTTTAGGGCTCATGATGAGGTTCTCATCAATCCTCAAATGGTTGCTCTAGCCCAACCCGGTCATCCCCTGTCTCAGAAAATGTATCCCCCCCCCCCCCCCGATAGGCACCTGAGCAGGTTTAGACATTTCTCTCTCCTGAAGGGGGTTCATCTTGAGAATCATCCCAAGATTTGACTAGGGCAACCCCAAATTTCATCCTTAACCTAAACAACTTCTCAAGTAGAAACTCACCCAGGTCCCTATCCCTAACACTTTGGAGCAAATCCAATAGAGAACTATTAAGTTCATCAATCATCTTGATCATAGGCTCCAGTGCTTCAGTGCATGGTGTTGGATGGGCTTCTAAAGATTGTATGGTGTTCCTCAAATTAGCCAACACTCTATCTTGGATCTGGTTCACTTGAACCAACTGGTTCGATTCAGGTTTGGGTGGGTTTAGGTTGAATCTAAGGGAGCCAAGATGTCGAGGTTCTCGAGACCCTCCCTGAAATTAGGTCATTCTAGATTTTTCAAAGGATGGTGGCGACCTATATTCAGTGGAATACTGGGGACGGTAGGTGTTATAATCATGGTATCCTTCATGATTGTAGATCGGGTTGGTTTGGTCATCAAAGGATGGAGATCCATAATCATTATAGCTCTGGGTAGGATAATAATCATAGTCTTGTTGTCCAGGGTTAGGCCCTAGACATTAAGGTCCAGATTTATATCCACAATCAAAGTCATCCCAGCTAGTGGATGGGTAATTACAAGTCAAGTCGAGATAGTAATCATCTTGGGGATAAGTCGTAGTAGGAGGATAGGATGTGAAAAGTGTGTAGGATGTGGAAGGGTACACGGTGAAGTAAGGAGGGAAATCAGAAGAGAAAGGAGCCCTGTAATACAAAAATACAAGCCTATCTTTAGTTTGGGTAGCCTAAAGGTCTACAGACTCTCAGAATCCGTCCTAAGATTAGAGACGATTTACTCTACTTATGTCCAGGCAATCCAACCAGTTAGAAGGAGGGACTGGGGAGAAGGTTCTTCCTTTGGCTTGCACCTCCGGTTCCTAGTGTACCCCCTAGCTATGGTCGTTTGACGCTACTCCCCTAGCTAGACATCAGATTGACTAGTGTAAGTAGGTTAATCGTGAACAATCTTAATCTGGATCCCGACGAGCGAACCAGTCCTTAGGGCCAACGTCTAATCAATTTTAGTTAGGCTTGGGACAATGGTGCTTCAGGAATGTGATGGGCCCTTTAGATGGGTTGTGCCCTTAATGATCAGTTAAATGTGTGTGCGTGCACAACCAAGGTTCTTAAACAAGGTTATTTGATGATGTGTCTTTTAGAATTTAACCTTGTTTAGTGGCTTTTAGGGTTTAATTCTTAGGTTGGTTCAATCAAGGTTTAGTAGAACACTCCAAGTTTTGAAAGCACTAGAGTAGATATATTCCTTTAAAAATCAAAAATAAAATGTGGAGTGCCTGGTTTAGTCCTAAAAATCAACCCTAAGTGGCAAGCTACTTGATGAGTCGCTTTTATCTTAAGTGGTGCGGCCCAAACAATTCAATCAATTGGCCTATTGCACCACTTAGTTAAGGCACACAAAAATGTTTGACCTATTCAGATTTCTACTCACTTATTTGTGTGTTGAATTAAGTGTACCGGGTCCACAGGTCAGATCCCGGTTAAGTGGTAGAATCAATGTGATTGTGCGCCTTAGGGTGAGAAGTTGTGGGTGTTAAGGTGTGTCTCTTTCAGAAAATCCCACAATCAGATAACACTTTTTTTTTATTTATGTGGATGGCGAGGTGAGTGGAGGTGTCAAACAAACAACCAAATCTATCCAAGGGTTTATAAAAAGCACCTAAGTTGATTTGGGTTTGAGTTATTATGTTATGGAATGAAAACTAAGGTGGGGGTAGTGTGGGGGCACTTACAAAACACTCTACCCGCACTTTACTCCGGTCTACCGCACTTGGATCTCCATGCTGGGGTACCAGCAAGACAGTAGATCAAAGACAAGTAGGGTTAGTGTTATGTAAATGCAATGAAATGCAATAAACAATAAAGTATATTCCATTGCCTCCCCAGCAACGGTGCCAAAATGGTCGTGCGTGTTTCGCATGTTTAAAAATCAAGGCTACAAGTAACCCATCATCGTAGTTGCAAAACACGTCGATCAGATAAAATTTATACCGAAACTTCAAGGGAGTCTCAGGTCGAACACAGGGAGGCGACGTTTACTTTACGTGAAAACCGTGCTTCGATTCGTTTCCTTTTGGTATTTTAGGGTTTTGTTATTTTTTTGTGTTTTTGAAATAAAAGAGAAGCAAATGAATCACAAGATAGAGATGTGGAACGAAAATGGTATGTATATCAATCCAATGTCTATAACAATCTACTATGAAAGCATAAAAAGAGAGGGAGGTGAGAGGAAATCTCCCAAATCGGCTGTTCGGTGAGACGACGGCGCCTGGAGGAAGCTCGGACGAAGGAGGTGAGGAGCTGGACGACGGAGGTGAGATGCAGGATGTTGTGTTGAGGAAAGCTTCGGCGTGGCTCCAGAATGGAGGTGAGAAGACGGAGGTGATCTGCTACCGGAATGGAGGTGGGAGGACGGCTCCAAGGTGACCTATGAAGGGAGATGGGAAGTTGGAGGAGTATTTGGTGGGGCAGAGGTTTGCTACACTAATAGACACCTTGGGAGCTTGAGAACAAGCTCTATTGGAGCGTTGGTAGGCTTGCTAGAGCTTGGGACTAGGTGGGAGTAGAGTAGGTAGAGATGGCTTGGAAAGGAGGGGGTGTAGGTCCTTTTATAGTGGAGAAGAGGCAAAAATAGGTATGGGACCATTAGCGACATCCAGGCCATCGCTGGAAATGTCGTTGTAGGCAGCTCATGCCCGATGGTGCCCAAAGCTGGCTTTGCTAGCATGCGATGAATTACCGACTGCTGTAAGCGTTGCTGTAAGTCCAGCTCATGTGTCGCTGTAGTCCACATCAAGCTACGCTGGCGCCACGCTCCTACCTTACCGCGTGCGTGCGCGTGCCCAAGCGCTAGCGCTGCACTGTGCGCATGCACGCCTACGCGCCCGCTCGCACACTCGTGCTGTTGCGCACGTGCGGTGCTGCGTGCGTGTGCTGGCGACCTGGGCTATGCCATGTGGCGCAGTTTGGGCCGTCCATCTTCTTATTGTAGCGGCTGATACAGAGGTCGGATTAAGTTGATTTTTGCGTCGTTAGGCTGCGATCGTCAACCCGAATCCATCCGCGCAATTGGATTTATCATTTGAAGCTTTGAATTATGTCTCCTAGTCCCTTGGCCGTTGATCTTCCTCGGACTGCATATGGCGCTACGGGACTCCGATTGAGGCGATTTCAGAGGTGTTGGACTCCAATTGTCATCTTGATCAGATTCGTACGGTCGAATCGTCAATCTGAGGTTTTGAAGTAAATATACTTCTCTCCTAACCATGAAAAAGTCGCAATTAACCTAAATTATATACAACTACTCTAAATGCAAAATGATGCATGCTATGCAATATTTATAACATGAAACGCAAATCTAAGCCTAGGAACATGGATGAATAAGCATTTTACCCTCAACAAATATGTTTACATCATTCCGAAATAGCTAGAGACAGTGGCACGGACGAATGTGGCCGAATAGCTACAGACAGAACCAGAGAAGAATGTGGCGACGACGGAGCTCCAACGTACACCTGAAACACAAAGTACGGCCTCTCGGCCCTATCAAAATGGCTCAGGAGGATCACCTGAGTACGACGAAGGTGCTCGTCGGTGTTGCATGCGATAGGAGGCGTGTGCGTGCGTAGCGAAGGCAGAGATGGTACGTGAAGGTGAGAGTGTTCAACAGGGGCGTGGAGCGGTCAATAACCCTAGAGAGGTGAAATGACCCGCTGCCCTTTTGGGTTGTTTAAGACGTCTGGATTAGCCGTCAAACGTCTGTCTAGACGTCTGGATGGAGGGTCTGACGTCTGAAAGTAAAAAGAACCGTACCTTCTTTCTTTTCCATGCGTGCACTGCACACGTATCCTTCTCTCTCCTAACCCCAAACCCTAGCCCTTTACCTATTTAAACCCCCACTCCCCCCCATGCCACTCTCTCCATCTCCACCAGCCACCACCTCCATCCTTCCCTCCTGCCGACCGCCACCTTCCTCCCTTCCTTTCAGCACGACGAGAGGAGAGGAAGAAGAGAGAGAGACGGGACGTGGAGGAGGAGGAGAGGGGAACGGGAGCGTGGGAGGAGCTCGACAGGAGGAGCTCGCGAGGGAGCCACGTGAGCTTGGAGGAGCTCATGCGGGAGGAGTCGAGGGCGCAGGCGAGGAGGAGGAGCTTTCGAGTAGGAGCCTTGGCCTCCTGTAGCCGCTGAAGGCACTACTGCAGCTCCTGCGGGTGAGTTTGCGAAGAAGAAAGCTTGCGGAAGTTCTGCGTACTGGATATTTTCTAGTATCAGACATCTGGAGCACATCCCAGACGTCTGGAACAGTAGAAGGACATCCAGAGCTGAGGCCGGACATCTAAAAGCACGCTCAGTGCTAAGGTACGTGCTTCTGTGCGATTTACGACCATGAAAGCCTCACAGTAGAGTTTTGTCCTACCATTTTGAGGTCTGCACGGACGTACGCAGGGAGTAGGGCGTTGGAAAGGACGTTGCGGTTTACGCCCTTCGAGGTGCTTTTAGACGTCTAGACATGTCGCCAGACGTCTAACCGTACCTTCAGACAATTGGAAGGAGAGTTCGACGTCTAGAACTCACCTCAGACGATCGCGGAAGGGTCCGGATGTCCGAGGTAGCTGTAGGAAACCTAGGGTAAGTATTGACGTCTTTTAAGACGTCTGATTTTGGACAGTGTGATTGTTTTTGGCCCGTTTAGGACCCAAATGGAATCGGATTTCCGCAAATGAACTACCATTGTTTTTCGCTTGAGTTTCCCTATGAGTTAGTGTTACTTGTGTACGGTTTTGGACTCATTTGATGTTGTTGGCTAATTGTATAGGTTTCCAGCTAGTCGAGTACGCGGGAGCCGCAGAGGTGACGGGATCTGCGATCCGAGCCCCCATTCCTCCCGTGTTTGCCGGTAGAGTGGTTTACATTAATATTAAGATTTGAATAAATGAACTACATGTTTAGAATAACTTGAATGAACCCTAAGATGCGAATGAACCTTAGGGCAGGAACAGATAAGTGTTGTTTGAGCTATACTGTATACTTGAGATACATGCAGAACCCTAGGATGAGAATGAACCCTAGGGCAAGAACAAGTGAGTATGATTGAGCTACACTATTTACTTAAGATGTGTGTACAACTTTAAATGATAGCAAATGTATTGGTTATTTTAATGTGATGCCTTGTCAGTTGGAAAATCACGAGCTGCCTGTTTTAAGAATGAAACCAGTAATGTAAATAGAGAAATCTAAAAGACTGGAATATGAAACAAAAGGAATATCAGCATGAACCCTACGGGAAATTAGGAGGAGAGATTCTGTAGACGGGAAGTGAGCTGGCCCTTGCGTATGTGGTACCAAGAAGAGCCACTGTCCCTTTTGTGTAGAGGGGTACTAGCTGCCCATTGGGTTGAGTCCCGGGATCAGGCCTAGACACTTTACACCGACTCTGTTTGGCCCTCGTGTACGTGGTACCAAGGTGAGCTACTTAGTGTAGGGAAGAAGCTAGCCGCCCCAGGGGGCCCGGGGTTGGGACTTGCTACCCTAAACCGACTCTTGTTAGGCCCACTAGGCAAACCAGGATAGTTGGATGAGGGTACGCGGACTGTGGAAGGGTGAGAACCCTGTTCTGTTCTGAAGGGCGAGACCCCTGTTCTGAGAGGGCAAGGCCCTATACAGTTCCGTGCTGTACCTTTAGGCGTACCCTTTAGCGGAAACGACCGACCGCGTGCCAATGCGGGATAGCTACCCACGCGCTTATCACACTTGCCGTAGTAACCGCTATGTCACGACCGTGACCTCGGGGTGGTTGACTGGGTGTAGGACTACCACAAGGAACTCCCCTGGCTAGGAGAGCACCACGTGTACGTCCCACATCATGGAAAAGACTGCAATCAAGATCGTTCCCGTGAGGAACAAGCCAGATCAAGAAATGATTTAAGTGAATAAGGGAACAACAAATTAGAAGTACTTGAACTAAATGAAAATGGATAACTACTTAATTGCATTAATTAATTACTCATCTTAATTACATGTAAATGGCTAAATTACCACTCTACTCAGCGTTCACTGACTTTGAAAATTTTATATCCTTGTTCAAGTCAGGAAGTTGAGCAACCAGCACCACCGGCTGCAGAGGAAGTTGGGCCTAGTCGAGCTCAGCCTTAACTGCGTTTTCTTACTGTTACCCTAGCTTCTGTTGTCATAGTGAGTATTTTGTTCTATGAAATACTGTTTCAATTACTTTTTCACTGTACTTTTCTCTGTCGTAATTGTGATGGCCTGCAATATTGATAGAATTTTCGCTCTATTTCTTTTACTGTCTCTTGTTTTCTTTTTGCTTAGTTACATTGCATGTGTGGATGTGAATTATTTCTTGCTTTTGGGTTATTTCTCGTTAGACGACTAGGTCTTGGGATTAGTCGAGGCGGGCTGGTCTCGGGTCCTATAAGGATCTAGGATCGGCTCATAACAAGATGGTATCAGAGCAAAGTCACCCCGAGAAATGAACCAAATGATTTGAGAAATGGTCACCCACATGCATATAACTAGGATAGCCATCACAATGTATCGCTTTGATCTTCGCTTTGAATCTTATCCCTTGATGTAATCTGTTATCATTGACAGTTCCTGCTCTTTTTCCTATGTATCCTTGTAGGAGATGCCTCGTCGGGGAGTTCTCAAGGCAAGCCACGGACGTGGTCGTGGGCGGGGTTGAAGGGGCGAACGTGCCAGACTTGAGCCACAAGCCGACCCACCTCTCCTTCCGAGCATCCAGGCCCAGGATCTCGCCCAGATGATCCGAGATATCGTATGGGAGGAGCTTCAACAACCTCCTTGGCCACCCCTTCCTGAGGATGTGGTTGGAGAGTCCTCCGTGGGGCAGGGAATCGCCGCAGCGTCGTACGAGCTAGAAGGGGAGGGGGTGATCCTCCACCACCCCCACCACCCTCAGACACTTCTGAGCATGAGCCCTCCTTACCTGGAGGCGTACTATTCCACCGTTGTAGCTCCACCATGAGCTTTTCGGCCAATTCCGGAAGCTGAAGCCCCCCTCTTTCAAGGGGGACGAGAACCCGTCTAAGGCAGAAGACTGGCTGGAGCAGATAGAGAAGGTGTCCGACACCCTCTACCCTCATGCAAAGTGCTGCGTGGCCTTTGTCACGTACCAGCTGGAGAGTGCAACCCACAGGTAGTGGAGGGCAGTCAGAAGCTAGGAGGGGAGAGAGTCGACGTGTGACCAGTTCGTGGCTCTCTTCTGCGAGCAGTACTTCCTACAGACTTGGCAGGACCAAAGGAGGCAGGAGTTCCACACTCTTCGTCAGGGGGTGATGATAGTGTGTACCACACGCATTTCCTGGAGCTGTCACGCTTCGCCCCGACAGCTGCGTCTACTGAGGAGGAGCACTTGTGGAGGTTTACTGTGGGGCTTTGTTACGACCCAATCCCAGATCCCTACAGGACCCAAAATCTGCCCACCTCGACTAATCCCGAGACCTAGTCATCCAACGAGAAATAACCAAAAGCATGAAATAATTCACATCCACAATGCAATGTAACTAGGCAGAAAGAAACAAGAGACAGTAAAAGAAACAGAGCGAAATGGTCTATCACAAAGTTACAGGCCATCACAACTACGACAGAGAAAAGTACAATGGAAAAATAACTGAAAAAGTATTACATAGAACAAAAGTACTCAATACTACAATAGGAGCTAAGGAAAACAATAAGAACGTAGCTAAGATTGGGCTCGACTGGGCCCACCTCCCTCTGCAGCGGGTGGTGCTAGCTGCTCAACTCCCTAATCTGAACAAGGTTATAAAATTTTCAGAGTCAACAAACGCTGAGTAGAGTGGTAATTTAGCCATTTACATGTAATTAAGATAAGCAATTAATTTATGCAATTAAACAACTACCCATTTTACTTAAACATTCATGATTAAGTACTTCTAATTTGTTATTCCTTTATTTACTTAAACATTTCATGATCTGGCTTGTTCCTCATGGGAACGATTTTGATTGCAGTCTTTTCCATGATGTAGGAGGTACACGTGGTGCTCTCCTGGCCGGGAGATTCCCCCGTGGTAGTCTACACCTAGTTAACCACCCCGAGGTCACGGTCGTGACGTAGCGGTGACTATGGCACGTGTGATAAACACGCGACCAGCTATCCCGCACTGGCACGCGATCAGCCATTTCAACTAGCGGGTACGCCTAAAGGTACAGCACGGAACAGTACAGGGCCTTACCCTCTCAGAACATAACAGAATAAGGGTCTCGCCCCTCCACAGTCCGCGTGCCCTCGTCCGACTATCTCGGTTTGTCCAGTGGGCCTAACAAGAGTCGGTGTAGGGAGGCCAGTCCTAACCCCGGGTCCTCTGGAGCGGCTACCTCCCTCCCTTCACTAAGTAGCTCACCTTGGTACCACGTACATGAGGGCCAAACAGAGTCGGTGTAGAGTGTCTAGGCCTGACCTAGGGGCTCATCCCAACGGGCTGCAAGTACCCCTCTACACTAAAGGAACAGTGGCTCTCCTTGGTATCGCGTACACAAGGGTAAGCTCACTTCCCATCTACAGGAGTCCTCCTCCTAAGTCCCCGTAGGGTTCATGCTGATATTTCTTTTGTTTCATATTCCAAACTTTCAGATTTCTCTATTCACGTTTCCGATTCCATTCTTAAAATAGGCAGCTCGTGATTTTCCAACAAAATAGGCATCACGTAAATAACCAGTACACTTGCTAGTATTTAAAGTTTTACAGGTGATAGCGAAATACGTGTAATTTGTAAAAGTGGATTTTTAACGTCGTAACACCCGAATTCGCTTACGCTTTTAAATTTATATCCTAGATAGGGGAAGTATCTAGGGTCGTCCAAGGAGGCCAAATGTTTGCAAAATTAATCCTCTTGCTTACAAATAGATCTCAACTTTCTTTTTTTGTATTTTAAATATGTAATTTTTTTTTGTTTTGAAAAGACGAGGGCAAAATGCAAATTATAGTGGAAAGTACAAACACCTATAATTGCTTAACTAAAACTTAAAAGATAGATATATCTTCTTCCTAAGCTCACTCTAGACAAGTGGAGGCCTAGGGTAATTAGGAAGAAAAGGTGAAACAAGTGCTAGAACCAAAAGTAACAATTGCAATAAAAAAACTAAAAGAAGGTAATTTAATTAACTAGAATTAGTGTTCTTTTCAAGGACAAGTAGACGAATGCTTCCACTAGAACTAAACAAATTTAAAAGCAATAAAAGAAATACTAATCCTCTTGCAAAATTTGGTGAAGAAGGGAGTCTTCTTGCTCCAAGCCTAGCTGCTCCTTGGCTTGAAAAGAGGGCCTCCTTCTTCTCCTTCCTTGAGAGCTCCTCCAAGGTGGCGTGGACCACCTTCAAGATCTCCTCCAAAGATCTTCCTTGCCTAGCTTCTCCTTTGGCTGGCGTGACTCAAGAGAGAAGGGAAGAGGGGAAGGCACCAAGGGGACAGAATATCCCCTTAATCTTCTTCTTCTTCTTCTCTCTTGGACGTGGGCTTCTTGGTGGAATATGAGAGTGAATTTGCTAGCCAAGGATGCCTTGAATGGTGGTGGGTAGTGGTCTTTTTATAGGGTAAGATGGGGGGTTAAGGTGCCCCTTGAAATGGAGGGCTAGGATGGAAGGATGGAGGTGGTTGGTGATCCTATGGCCAAGGGCATTTGGCACCAACCCAAGGGGTGTTAAAGGGGGCGGTTATGGTGGTGTTGGTGGCTTTTGGTGGTGGAGAGACACCACCATTTTGGCGCCAACCTAGGGTCTTCTAGAAGGGGGGTTAGGTGGATGGTGGAGATGGATTTAAGGAGAGGTGTATGGTGCAGATGAAGGGGGTTTTTGGAGGGAAAAGTGGCGCCATCAAGGGGGTGGTTAGGGTGGTTTTGGCACCACTTTTAGGTGTCTTTTGGAGGTGGTGGGTAGGCTAGGTTGGCGCCAAGTAGGTGGAGCTTAGGTGGAGTTAGTAGGTGGAGTTGTTAGGTAGGGTTTTTGGGTGGTACAAGCCAAGGAAGTTGGAGCATAGCTAAGCTAAGCTAAGTTAAGCTAGCTTAGCTAATGGAGGAGTAGAGAAAGAGGTGTTGGAGCTAGAGTTTGGAAGGAGGAGCTGAGGAGGAAAAGTCTGGAGCTGAAACTGGAGCTGGCTGCTGTTGAAGAGGCTGGCATGGGGCTACTCTAGCTGGCTTAGCTTGCTAGTTCTTTTCTAGCTGCTAAGCCAAGCTAAAGTGAGCTAGCTTCTACCATAATGAGCTGAGGTGAGCTAGGTCTGGCGCTCCTGGGGAGGATCAAGCTGGTTGAGGCAGCTAAGGTAACTTAGCTCAACTGAGTTGAGCTAAGCTGAGTCTCCGGGAGCTGGACTTGAGCTTCCTGAGCTGGGATGAGTTCTTCTTCAGCTGGCTGGAGTTGAGTGGAGCTTGATGTAGCTGGATCTGAGCTGGGGTGAACTCCCGTCAACTCAGTTGAGCTAGCTAAAGCTCCCTGTGGACTAGTGGGAGCTGAGATGACCTAGACTCAGCTAAGTGGAGCTGGATCTGAGCTTACTTGAGCTAGGGTGAGCTAAGATGAACTCTCTTGAGCTGCCATTCAGCTGAGGTTAGCTGAATGGAGATGGGATGAACTAACCCTAGTTCAAGTGAGCTAGGTTCTAGCTATGGTGAGCTGGATAAAGTTGAGTTCCAACTAATCTGAGCTTCTCCCTCACCATTTGCCTTCTTGAGTTCTAGGGTTTTAGGGATCTGTATATCTATTCATCCCTAACACTCACAAAAACATATCAAAAAGACAATAAAAAATACAATGCATGCCTAACCTAATTTATGCCTAAATGCAGCCTAAAAACCTGTTTGCGGAGTAAAATCCTAAGAGCTAGGTTTGTTTTAATGCATAAGAATGATGATAAACTGACGTTTATCACACCCCCATGCTTATCTTTTGCTAGTCTCTTAGCAAAACTTCAATTTTTTGGAAAACGGAATTTTTGGGAAATCTAATTTTCTCAACTTTTGAGGAGAAAAAGAGATTAAGGGACCTTGGTTGATTAAAACACAGGAGGTACGGGATTTGTTAAAGATAAACATCGGGATTTATTTTTGGATCCAACAATTAGACAAAATGGGATCAATATATCCTCCAGAAAATTTACAAATTAACCCCTTGTTAATTCAGATGACTTGAAATGTTTGTTTTTAGGATTTTTCTGGCTCATGAATCTGATTCGTAACTTGCAAAATCCTTCAAAACCTTGTGTCTGTGCCTGTGAAAAGCCAACATTTATAAGGGCGTGTTAATTTATTTATTATTACTTTTTTTTCTCTCCCCCATGCTTATTTTTAGCTTAGTCTTATAACAGATGTGTCAGGATCATCATTCCCGTTACCATTCCTCGAGGGGGCTCTGGTGCCAGTACTTCGGGATAGCACTATCCATGACACCACCCAGGAGCTCACAACCCCAAAACACGATGCGGCGTAAAGGGGCACTCCAAGCAAACTCAAGCTCTTGCTCCGACACTATAGGTAGAGCACCGTCCAAGACACTTGAGCTGCTAAAATGCGCTTTAATGCTTTGTCTAAAGATATGAAATATAGATATGGAGCAGTACCGAGGTGGTAACATGTTGACATCGAATCCTCAAAGGAGGCATTTTCCTCCTCGGCGGTGGGAACTCAAACCAATGATCTGCTTCAGACTTTTACTAAGTCCAAACAAGGGAGTTTTTCAAATTTTTAGTTATTTTTAAGTGTTGGCTTGTGTGTGAAGAGTGACACAAGAAGTTTCTCAAGACATGTAAGTTTTTGAATTAGAAACTAAGTCAAATACTTTCACATTACAAAATAGGATCAAGTCACCTGAACTATCATGTGTTCAGGTGAAATTTTAGAGAAGGATATCTGATCTAGTCTAAAATAGACCCTTAAATTCTAATGATCAGATCCGCATCATCATCCCTAGTTTATTAAAGATTAAATCCCATTGTACCAAAAGTGAATTTTTCGACCTTAGTCACGCTTTCAAAATTTTTCCTCAAAAAGTTTTCAACATTTTTATTTTTTTTTTTGAGTATGCAAGCAGGACAATAAAAATAACTAAAGAAATATGCATGTTTTTAGGTTTTGAAAATCCTAAATCGATCGTCAAGGGCGTAATGTACCACGACTTGAGACGCGAGTTTTGGTGGAGAGGGATGAAGCAGGATGTGGGTGAGTTCGTGCAGTAGTGCTTAGTGTGTCAGCAGGTGAAAGTCGAGCATCAGAGGCCTGCAGGGCCGCTTCAGCCGTTTCCAGTGCCAGAGTGGAAGTGGGAGAGCATCACCATGGACTTGGTGGTGGGCTTACCTGTTACCCAGCGGGGACACGACGCAGTCTGGGTAATAGTGGATAGACTGACGAAGACGGCGCGATTCTTGCCGATCCGAGTCACTTTGGGACCAGCACAGTTGGCAGAGAGGTATATCCGTGATGTGGTACGACTACACGGAGTTCCACGGGAAATCGTATCCGACCGGGATGCCCGCCTTACGTCCTAATTTTGGGCTGAGTTTCAGCAGGCCTTGGAGACGCGGTTGAGGATTAGTACAGCTTACCACCCCCAGACGGACGGACAGTCTGAGCACACGATACAGACACTTGAGGACCTTTTGCGTGCCTGTGTACTGGACTGGAGGGGCTCTTGGGAGGAGCACCTACCCCTGGTGGAGTTTGCATACAACAACAGTTATCACTCGAGTATCGGCATGGCTCCCTACGAGGCTCTGTACGGACGGAGGTGTACGGCACCCTTGAGTTGGGTTGAAGTGGGGACCAAGTGGGAGGTTGGCCCCAGGTTGATCCGGTAGAGTCAGGAGGTAGTTGAGCAGATCCACAGACGACTCCGCACTGTCAGAAGCAAACAGAAGAGCTACGCGGATCGGAGACGCAGAGAGGTGCAGTTTGAGGTTGGGGACCACGTCTTCCTTCGTGTCTCGCCCATGAAGGGATTACAGCGGTTTGGGGTGAGAGGGAAGCTCGCGCCGAGGTTTGTGGGGCCCTTTGAGGTCCTGGAGCGGGTTGGACCCATTGCTTACCGGCTTGCCCTCCCCCCGCAACTTTCTGGTGTGCACGGCGTGTTCCACGTGTCCAACCTCAGGAAGTACGTAACCGATCCCAATCATGTATTGAGTCACGAGAGCGTCGAGGTGGGCGACGACCTGACTTACCCCGAGCGACCAGTGCAGATTCTAGACCGAGCCGTCCGCAATTTGAGACTAAAGCAAGTACCCCTGGTAAAGGTTTTGTGGAGAAGCCAGTGGTACGAGGAGGCTACCTGGGAGCCTAAGGCGGCAATGCGGGAGCGGTACCCGGAGCTTTTCGCGGGTACATCTTTCGGACCGGCTTCGGTCCTCTTTGAGTTTGTTATTGTTATTTTGACGTCTTTTCCCACACCCTAGTTGATGCAAGTTTCGGGGACGAAACTTCCTTTGAGTTTGATATATTGTAACGAACGCACGCCCCAGACGTCTGGGAGGTAGCCCAGACGTCGGACCAGACATCTGGGGTCACTTCCAGACGTCTGACCAGACGTCTGGGATCGTTTCCAGACATCTGGAAATCGGTTACTTTCGACACGCGCGGGTCGTCTGCGCGACTGAGCGCGCAGACCGCATATTCGCTCCTGCGGCTGCAGATTCTCGCCGCTGCAGTCTCTCTCTCCTCCTCGTGCGACCTTAAAAGGCCACGCACTCTCTCCCGTCGCCTCCACCCCTTTCCTCTTCTCCTTCCAGTGCGCGAGAGCGAGCGCGAGAGCGGGCGCGGGGTTGCTGCAGCGGCGACGGCCGCAGTGAGCGTGGAGGGGGTGCTGTGTGCGAGAGCGGCGCTCAGCCGTGAGGGCGAGCTCGCCGGGGCTGCCACGGCCGGCCGGCGGGGAGCACAGCGGGCGCGGAACGACGCGGGAGGCCTGCTGCGGCTCGAGCAGTAGGCGCACGAGGTGCGACGCGGGCAGCATCGCGAGCGGAGGGCGAGTCGCACCCTAGTTCTGGAAAAATTTCCAGAATCAGACGTCTGTGCTGATAGCCAGACGTCTGAAAGGTGAGTTTCCCGTCTTCTTCTTCCTTCTTGACGACTGACCGTACTGAGGGAGGGAGATGGGTGTGCGCAGGCTCGGTGATTCGCCATCCAACGCGAATCAAACGTCTGGCTGTAGTACCAGACGGCGGGAGTGACCTCCAAACGTCCGGGGTAACCATCGGACGACTGGGAACTAGGCCAGACGTCCCCGCAGGCTTCTGGACATCTGAGAAACCACGCAGAACAAGGTAATTCTCTGATTCACTTTTTAAGACGTCTGGAAGAAGTTCCAGATGTCTGATTTTGCACAGTGTCGTCGTTTTCGACCCGTTGAGGGCCCGTTTGGGTTCCGTTTTCCGCGTTTCGAGTTGCGTTCTTTCCGGAATTAAATCCTCTACCCGTCTACAGTAGCTATACACTATTTTGAGACACTCCTTGTGTTTGATCCTTGTGATAGGACCTCATTTCGTTGCAATCTTGGGGGTCGCGGAGACACGCGGGATTCCCGATCACTCCCCCAATACTCCCGTCATACCTGGTAGAGTGGCTTTTAAGTATAACCTGTTAAATTATGGAATCATAAATAGAACCAAGGACATTGCATGAATCCTAGGAATGAAAAACAGATTGAATGATAGATCCTAGGTGTTGCATGAATCCTAGGGCTGAAAAACTAGATTGTATGATAGATCTTAGGATACGGCATGAATCCTAGGACGAGAAAACTAGTGGAACAGATGAATACTGCCGTATTGGAAAAATGGAAAGGAACAAATAGCTGCCTGTTGAGTAAATAAACGTGTTTGAGAACATGGATTGTGATAACGTGAAACTGGAAGGTGAAACTTAGACGTTCTGAGCTGGAACCCTACGGGGAAGTAGGAGTAGAACTCCTGGAAAGTGAATGGAATAGTATTGGGGAAGTGAGCTGGCCCTTGACTACGGAGTACCAAGGAGAGCGACTATCCCCCTGTTTAGTGCAGAGCGGAGCCAGCCGCCCCAGGGACCCGGGGTTAGGACTGGCCACTCTGTACCGACTTGCTGGCCCTCGCATACGTAGTACCGAGGAGAGCTACTAGTGTAGGGAGGTACTAGCTACCCCACGGGCCCCGGGGTTCTGCTAGCCTCCCACACCGACTTGTTAGGCCCGCTGGGGCAAACCAGGGTAGTCAGGCGAGGGTGCGCGGACTGTGGAGGGGCAAGGCCCCTGTTTGGTTACTGTGGAGGGGTTGGACCCCTGTTACTGAGAGGGCTCTGCCCTGTACTGGTTCCGTGCTGTGCTTTGGGCGCACCCGTTAACGGAAACGACTGACCGCGTGCCAGTGCGGGTTAGCTACCCGTGCATTTCCCGCGCGTGCCGTAGTCACTGTTACGTCTGTCAGTGACCCTGGGGTGGTTGACTGAGAGTAGGATCACCACGGGGGACTCTCCTGGCCAGGAGAGCACCACGTGCTACTTCTACTGTTCGGAAAAGACTGCAATCAAGATCGTTCCCACGAGGAACATTCGAGATCAAGTGAAAGATCTGAGAAATAGATAAATCGTGAGATAATTGAAAGACTTAAATAAAGAAAGTAACAGAACTTAACAGCTACTGTACACTCTACTGTTTCTTTAGTTTAGTTGCCACTCTACTTAGTGTTTTGCTGACGTGTTACACTCGTTACCTTTCAGGATCAGGTGTTGAGCAACCAGGGTCAGCGGCTGCAGAGGACGCTGGGCCGAGTAGGGTCCAGTAGGGTTACCACTGTTTCTTGTACCTCTTTTTGTTCCATTATAGTGAGTAGTTCTTGTTTCCGCTGTACTTTTCTTTACCTGCAGTTCATATTTAGTTATGAATGTTGTTCTACTGTTGTGGTGGTATATACTGTAATAGTTTCTTTCCTTGCTGCTGTATTTTCTTACTGTCAGTTATATTCATGTTGAATGTGGTTTATTTTACTGCTCTTTTGGTTACTTCCTCGTTGGACGACTAGGTCTTGGGATTAGTTGAGTCGGTCTGGTTCTCGTGTCTCGTTGGGGCTCAGGAACCGGGTCGTTACAGGCGCAAACCAAGGGAGGGTTGTAGCAGCTAAAATGCTTTCATCAGGGAACCGATCTGGCAGGGTCATTATGTCATTCGTCGTAAGACAAGAGAGATGGTCGGCCACTACATTGTGCAATCCCGCCTTATCTTTGATTTCTAGGTCAAATTCCTGGAGCAGCAGAATCCAACAGATAAGGCTGGGTTTCGCATCTTTCTTTGTTAGCAAATATTTAATTGCTGAGTGGTCGGTATAAACAATGACATGTGACCCCAACAGATAGATCTAAATTTTTCTAAGTCAAATACAATGGCAAGAAGTTCCTTTTCAGTAACCGTGTAATTCCGTTGTGCATCATAAAGGGTTTTGCTAGCATAATAGATCACAACGGGCTTCTTGCCAATTCTTTGCCCTAGAACGGCCCCTACAGCAAAATCTGAGGCATCTGTCATTAACTCAAAGGGACTATTCCAATCAAGTCCCTGCAATATTGGTGCCTCAGTAACCTCTTTCTTCAGCCTCAAAAAACTCTCCAGGCACTTATTATTAAAATCAAATGGCTGGTCTTTAGTGAGAAGCTGACTTAAGGGCTTGGAGATTTGGGAAAAATTTTGTATGAATCGACGGAAGAAACCCACATGACCCAAAAAGGATCTGATCTGTTTGACAGTAGTGGGTGGTGGGAGCTTAGATATAGCATCTATTTTTGCTTTATCTACCGTGATTCCTTGTTTTGAAATAACATGGCCCAAGACAATACCTTCTTGGACTATGAAATGACTTTTTTCCCAGCTGAGGACCAGATTAACTTCTATGCACTTTTGGAGAGTTCTTTCAAGATTTTTGAGGCAATGGTCAAAAGAATCTCCAAAAACAGAGAAGTCATCCATAAAGACTTCTAAACATTCACCTACCAGGTCTTAAAAAATTGCAAGCATGAACCTTTGAAAAGTCACAGGTGCGTTGCAAAGACCGAAGGGCATTCTTCGGAAAGCAAAGGTTCCAAAGGGGCAGGTGAAAGTTGTTTTGTCCTGGTCCTCAGGATGAACTGCTACTTGATTATAGCCAGAATAACCATCCAAAAAATAGTAAAAATCCCATCCGGCTAACCGCTCCAAGATTTGATCAATAGAAGGGAGCAGGAAATGGTCCTTCTTGGTGGCGGTGTTTAGTTTTCGGTAATCGATACACACGTGCCAAGAAGCTGTTCGAGTGGCTACATTTTCCCCATTATCATTAGTGACAACTGTTAGTTCAGCCTTTTGGGGACAACTTGTGTTGGACTAACCCAGGAGCTGTCAGAAATGGGGTAGATGATATCAGCATCCAGCCACTTAATAATCTCCTTTTTTACCACCTCCTACATAATAGGATTCAAGAGCCTTTGTGGTTGGCGGGAGGGGCGAGAATCGTCCTCTAAATATATACAATGCGTACAATAGGACGGATGAATACCCTTAAGATCAGAAGGGGTCCAGCCAATAGCTTTCCGATATTTACTCAAAACCTGGAGGAGTTTGTGCACTTGTGCCCCGGTAAGTCCAGAATTTATAATCAGGGGCAAGGTCTGATTAGGACCCAGGAAGACATATTTAAGGGAGTCGGGCAAAGGTTTTAATTCCAATTGTGGGCCTGGCTCCGAAAGAGTTTCTGCTTTGTGGGTTAGAGGTGAGGTGAGAGTGAAAGGGTCAGTTGGAATGTTAGCTGGACGTGTGGTTGGGGTGGAAGGGTGAGAAAAAGTGGATTGTTCAGGAACTGTATTGACAGCAAAATAGGAACCTAACTGGGAAATCTGCAAAGTTTCCTCCACAATGTTTTCTATTTCTGAATCTGAATCATCAAAGAAATCTCGTTCTTGGAACCGCCTAGAAGCTTGAAAAATGTCTAGGGCTACAAATTCACCTCCACACATGATCTTCATCTTTCTAGAATCACAATCAATATTGGCGCGAGCGGTGGCTAAGAATGGTCTTCCAAGAATAATGAGGGCAAACTTAAGTGCTTCAGGTACCTCTATGTCCAGGACTAAAAAGTCTACTGCGAATAGATAATTTTTGACCCGGACAAGAACATCCTTAACAATTCTCCTTGGCTTAATCGTAGATCGGTCAGCTAATTGGAGAGTAACCTCAACAGGCTTCAATTCACCGATCTTAAATTCCTCAAAAACAACTGTGGGGATAAGATTAATTGAGGTACCAAGATCCAACAAAGCATGATCAAATGAGGTATCATTAATGATAACTTGGATTAGGGGGGCGCCAGGATCTTTCCTCTTAAGAGGCAGTCGGCTCTACACAACTGAGCTGACTGTCTCTGGAAGAATTACCTTTCCTAAATTTCTGGGCAGCCTTTTCGGAGGACATAAATATTTTAAGAATTTTGCATAGGTAGGGATATATTTAATGGCATTTAGGAGAGGGATATTAATTTCTACTTTCCCAAATAAATCCACTAATTCCTTCTCAGTGGGCTCGGATTTCGTCTTTTTCTTTTTTGAAGAGTGGAGGGCTTGTGGAAATGGGGTAGGGTTTCCCTGTTTTGCATGAATTGGTTCCTGAATAATAGGAGGGGAAGAGTTAATCTGTGTGTCATTAGAGCAGGTTTCTTTAACAGGCAGGGTATTGTGAGTGATTTTCCCATTCCTCAAGGTAACTGCATTTGCAATCTGGTTGTTTCTAGGATGAGGACGGGGGGCCTGGCTGTTATTGAAACCCGATGGATGCTGAGGTGCTGGCTGAATGGGTTGACTAGGATATCCACCTTGAAATTGATTCCTTTGATTATTTGGGTTGGGCATGGGTTGGGAAGGTAAATTCCCAATAGGTCGATGATCAGGAGTAACCTTAACTTGTTGTTGCAAGTTGGTAATCATGCGGGTTACTTCTGTCATTTGAGTCTGCATTCCATGCAGAGTTTTCATGACCTGATTATTAATATCATCCTGGGATGGTCCAGGTTGATACATAGGTTGCCCATAATTCCCAAAATAGTTTTGTTTGGGAAAAGGAATCGGATTCGGGTTTTTCCAGGAGTGATTCGGGTTAGTCCTCCAGTTTTGATTGGAAGGGTTTCTAAATTGCTCCTGGAGAGCATAAATATTTTTCGGGGTGGGATCAAAAATATTTTGATCAAAATTTCCGGTCAAATCTTGCAGGAAATTAGTCGGAAATTGCTGGCCAGCAGATGTGGCATCAATATTGTGTAGATTTTCTCTTCGTAGAATGTGTGGGGGGTTAGTGTGTGGAGAGTGGACGTGTGGAGCTTGTTTGTTTATAAGCTTTTCTTCCATTTTCTTTTGGTGAATTTGCATCTGGTCCAGTCGTTGAGCTAACATATATAGATCATCTTACGTGACTGGAACAGAGGTGGATTTGGAGTCAATTTCATGGACTCCGTGTCTAGGGTTTTGTGATCTGCCAAAAGTGTCCATTGAAGTCATGTTAAATGAGTTTTCACAAAATTGCCCCCACATGAGGCATCCACAAATCATTTCAATTGATCTTCTAATCCATTATAGAAGATCTGCACTAACTGCCATTGTGGAATTTCATGGTGGGGACTTCTTAGAAGTTCCTGAAATCTTTCCTAGGCTTCGTGGAGGGGTTCACCAATTTTCTGTTGAAAGGTCGTTATGGATCTTCTTAATGCATTCGTTCGACCAATCGGAAAATTTTTTTAAAGAAAAGCACTTTCTAATCGGGGCCAGGTGGTAATAGGGCGCCCAACCGTTCTAAACCAATGAGATGCTTTGTCTTTAAGAGAGAGAGGAAAGAGTCTCGTTAACCACACATCTTCCTACACATTATGGGAATGAGTGGTTTGAGCGAAGACAGTTAATTCCTCGAGATGACAGAAAGGGTCCTCTCTTGGAAGACCATGAAAATGCTTGATAAGGTTTAGAATGGCTGGTTTGATCTTGAAATCCCCTTGTGGTATGACCACCCCTGGTCTTTCCTTATAATTGGAAGGATCATAGAAATCCTTAAGAGGAATGACAGGCTGTTGGCAGGGTGGTGGATTTTGTCCTTAATTAGCTAGGTTCGTGATAGTCCTAGCTAGATCTTCTTGATTTTGTTGCAGTCGAGCCAAATGGTCGACCATTAATGCAAAGGGATTTGTATTTTGGGTTATAATTAGAGGGCCACCTGGCCCTGCTGGTATTCCTGGTTGCTCCAAGTTAGGAAGGTGAGGGAAGGTGAAGTCAGCTTGTGGGTCGGCTGACGGGTTAGAAGTGGAAGCAGAATTTTTTTTACGGCTTCCTGGGTTTTCCATTTTTTTAGAAGAGGAGGGGGAAGAAAACAATGATTTCCTACTGTGGGGAGCGAAATCAGATGGTCCCTCAAGGTGTGGTTTTTGGGACCGTCGCTCGTGCATGCACTACTTGGAAGAATTTGAGGGGAGGAGAAGAGAAAGAGATGAGAGAAAGTGTGCAATTCAAACAAACAAAATCAGACCTAACTTAAATGCGACTCCCTAATAATAAACCTAAGACTTGGTTTATGTAGGAAATAAGTAGTCAATAGTGAATACCCGTTCTGTCAGCAAATCTAGCCAAGTTGCTTAAGGGGAGGTTTGGGCCCAAACGTTTCCCAGGGAAAACCCCAGGTGCTTGTACAAACCCGCGCCTGGTCATTTGACACGGCCCCTCAGCCTGAACACCAGATATAGATGACAGAATTGGTACTAACTAAAGAAAACTTAAGACCTAGATACCAAGCCTAAGTTGATGAAGCCTTAGGGGTCAAGTTGCTACAAGTTTTAATTAGGTCTAGGATATTACAGTGCACACGGAATGTGGAGGGATTAATTGGGTTGTTGCCCTATTATTTCAATTTTTTGTGTGTGTGTAGGAATTGGAGAGTGGCTCCAATGAAAATCAAGTTGTCACACAATTTTTTTTTTTGTATTTATATCTTTTAGGATTCAATTTAATTGAATGTGTTTTAGGGTTTCTCTAGTTAAATTTTCAAACAAGTTTGAAAATCCACAATCAAAGGAAAATAAGTTGTATGGGTGATTGTATATTTCCTTTAAATTGAGTATCTAAAAAGAAAGGAAACCCCAAGCCAATTGTCCCTAAGACAGAAATTTAACTACCAATGAGTTATTTTTAGGCTTTCTGAATAGATAGTGGTCCAATCAATGCAATCAACACCATTACCTTGAGTGAAATCAAACAAGGATTCCAAAAAAGATTTTTGTAAGATTTTAAGAATTTTTTTGATAATTATTTTGAATTTTTAATTATACTGGTGTCAAAGTCCAAAAATGATACCCGTGGGTATTGTGGACTTTTCAGTATTACCACCGACCTCAGAAAATTTTTGTAATTTTATGTGATATGTAAAATTTCACAAGGATTCCAGCAAGCTAAATTTCATAAAAATTAGATGAGTATAAAAATTGTAAAATTCACGGACAGTAGCAAAATAAGAAGATTAGAGGGTGTGACCCCTCTGCAATCCACGAATTTTTAAAAATTAAATACAAATCCAATTGATCTGAAATTTGGAAAAATGTTCCTAACTTAATTTGGAATCACCGTATGAAATTTTATGATTTTAAGAGGCCTGTGGTGTTAGGAATCGATTTTTCAAGTCCGGACAGAAATCTGGATCCGAAAAACAGAACACCAATACTTGCAATGGAGTGGTGCTAAAGAAGCATTCAAGCAAACAATGAATTTTAAAATGCACCACTCCAATTAATCAAGTTGTTTGGGATCCTGAAAGCCAACTTTAATATGTTTTTATTGTTTTAATTAATTATGTGACCAGAAAAAGGAACCAACCCGAATTTCGCGGGAAGAAAAGGAACTTTGACCTCTCGCTTCCAGATTCCCGTTTTCTTCCGGCAATAGTTCCTGCACACATGAAAGAGAAGAAAGAGAAGAGAATGAGATCTACTTCAAGCAAGAGGAGAAAGAATAGCAAAGCCGTGCCTCCCCGGCAACGGTGCCAAAAAGTGATAACGAAATACTTGTAATTTGTAAAAGCGGGTTTTTAAGGTCGTTGTAACACGCGAATTCGCTTACGCTTTTAAATTTATATCCTAGATAGGGGAAATATCTAGGGTCGTCCAAGGAGGCCAAATGTTTGCAAAATTAATCCTCTTGCTTACAAATAGATCTCAACTTTCTTTTTTTGTATCTTAAATATGTAATTTTTTTTTTATTTTGAAAAGACGACGGCAAAATGCGAATTGTAATGAAAAGTACTAACACCTATAATTGCTTAACTAAAACTTAAAAGATAGATATATCTTCTTCCTAAGCTCACTCTAGGCAAGTGGAGGCCTAGGATAATTAAGAAGAAAAGGTGAAACAAGTGCTAGAACCAAAAGTAACAATTGCAATAAAAAAGCTAAAAGAAGGCAATTTAATTAACTAGAATTAGTGTTCTTTTCAAGGACAAGTAGAGGAATGCTTCTACTAGAACTAAGCAAATTAAAAAGCAATAAAAGAAACACAAATCCTCTTGCAAAATTTGGTGAAGAAGGGAGTCTTCTTGCTCCAAGCCTAGCTGCTCCTTGGCTTGAAAAGAGGGCCTCCTTCTTCTCCTTCCTTGAGAGCTCCTCCAAGGTGGAAGCTACCACCTTCAATGCTCTCCTCCAAGGGGTGGGCATGCACCACCCTCAAAAGCTCCTCCAAGGTGGCGTGGACCACCTTCAACATCTCCTCCAAAGATCTTCCTTGCCTAGCTTCTCCTTTGGCTGGCGTGACTCAAGAGAGAAGGGAAGAGGGGAAGGCACCAAGGGGACAGAATATCCCCTTAATCTTCTTCTTCTTCTTCTTCTCTCTTGGATGTGGGCTTCTTGGTGGAATATGAGAGTGAATTTGCTAGCCAAGGATGCCTTGAATGGTGGTGGGTAGTGGTCTTTTTATAGGGTAGGATGGGGGGTTAAGGTGCCCCTTGAAATAGAGGGCTAGGATGGAAGGATGGAGGTGGTTGGTGATCCTATGGCCAAGGGCATTTGGCACCAACCCAAGGGGTGTTAAACGGGGTGGTTATGATGGTGTGGTGGCTTTTGGTGGTGGAGAGACACCACCATTTTGGCGCCAACCTAGGGTCTTCTAGAAGGGGGGTTAGGTGGATGGTGGAGATGGATTTAAGGAGAGGTGTGTGGTGGAGATGAAGGGAGTTTTTGGAGGGAAAAGTGGCGCCATCAAGGGGGTGGTTAGGGTGGTTTTGGCACCACTTTTAGGTGTCTTTTGGAGGTGGTGGGTAGGCTAGGTTGGCGCCAAGTAGGTGGAGCTTAGGTGGAGTTAGTAGGTGGAGTTGTTAGGTAGGGTTTTTGGGTGGTACAAGCCAAGGAAGTTGGAGCATAACTAAGCTAAGCTAAGCTAGCTTAGCTAAAGGAGGAGTAGAGAAAGAGGTGTTGGAGCTAGAGTTTGGAGGGAGGAGTTGAGGAGGAGAAGTCTGGAGCTGAAACTGGAGCTGGCTGCTGCTGAAGAGGCTGGCATGGGGCTACTCTAGCTGGCTTAGCTTGCCAGTTCTTTGCTAGCTGCTAAGCCAAGCTAAAGTGAGCTAGCTTCTACCATAATGACCTGAGGTGAGCTAGGTCTGGTGCTCCTGGGGAGGATCAAGCTGGTTGAGGCAGCTAAGGTAACTTAGCTCAACTGAGTTGAGCTAAGCTGAGTCCCCGGGAGCTGGACTTGAGTTTCCTGAGCTGGGATGAGTTCTTCTTCAGCTGGCTGGAGTTGAGTGGAGCTGGATGTAGGTGGATCTGAGCTGGGGTGAACTCCCGTCAACTCAACTGAGCTAGCTAGAGCTCCCTGTGGACTAGTGGGAATTGAGATGAGCTAGACTCAGCTAAGTGGAGCTGGATCTGAGATGACTTGAGCTAGGGTGAGCTAAGATGAACTCTCTTGAGCTGCCATTCAGCTGAGATTAGCTGAATGGAGCTAGGTTCCAGCTGTGGTGAGCTAGATAAAGCTGAGTTCTAATTAGTCTGAGCTTCTCCTTCAAAATTTGCCTTCTTGAGTGCTAGGGTTTAGGGATCTGTATATCTGGTCATCCCTAACACTCACAAAAACATATCAAAATGATAATAAAAAATGCAATGCATGCCTAACCTAATTTATGCCTAAATGCAGCCTAAAAATCCGTTTGCAGAGTAAAATCCTAAGAGCTAGGTTTGTTTTAATGCATAAGAATGATGATAAATCGATGTTTATCAACAAGCATCTCAAGTAACCAGTGTAGCTCAACCATACTCATGTGTTCCTGCCCTAGGGTTCATTCTCGTCCTAGGGTTCTACATGTTTCTCAAGTATACGGTATAGCTCAAACCAAACTCATCTGTTTCTACCCTAGGGTTCATTCTCATCCTAGGGTTCATTCAAGTTATTCTAAGCATGTAGTTCATTTATTTAAATCATAATATTTATGTAAACCACTCTACCGGCAAATACAGGAGGAATGGGGGCTCGGATCGCAGATCCTATCACCTCCGTGGCTCCCGCATACTCGACTGGCTGGAGACCTATACAATTTATCATCCACATCAAATGAGTCCAAAACTGTATATAAGTGACACTAACTCGTAGAGAAACTCAAGAGAAAAACAATGGTACTTCATTTGCAAAAATCCGATTCCGTTTGGGCCCTAAACGGGCCAAAAACACTCACACTGTCCAAAATCAGACGTTTGAGACTAGTCCCAGATGTCTTAAAAGACTTCAAAACTCACCCTAGGTTTCCTGTGGCTACCTTGGACGTTCGGACCCTTCCGCGATCGTCTAAGGTGAGTTCCAGACGTCGAACCCTCCTTCCGGTCGTTTGGAGGTACAATCAGATGTCTATCGACGTGTCCAGACGTCCTGAAGCACCTCGATGGGCGCACCCCGTGCCTTTCCAATGCTTTGCTCCTGCATATACATGCGCAGAGCTAAATAAGGCTGGACAAGATCATTGCAGTGAGGCCTGCATGGCCGTAACCGCACAAAAGCACGTACCTTAGCACTGACCGTGCTTTTAGACGTCCGGCTTCAGCCCCGGACGTCCTTCGGCTATTCCAGACGTCTGGGATGAGCTCCAGACATTTGATACTGGAAAATATCCAATACACAGAACCTCCGCAAGCGTTCTTCTCCACGCAGAACCCCTCCGCGCCGCCCGCAGCTGCTACGCCGGCAGCTTCAGGAGGCTCGAGCCCACCTCCGCGAGCTCCTCCGAGCTCCTCCCACTCTCTCACGGCTTCCTTGCGAGCTCCTCCTCTCGAGCTCTCCTCTCCTCCTCCTCCACGTCCCATCTCTCTCTCTCAGCTTCCTCTCCTCTTGCCGCGCTGGAAGGAAGGGAGGAAGGAAGGACAGAGGTGGTGGCTGGTGGAGATGAATGGAGTGGCATGCGAGAGGGGGGTTTAAATAGATAGAGGGTTAGGGTTGGGGTGAGGAGAGGGGGGTCTGCGTGCGTCTGTGCGCACGAAAAAAGAACAGCAGATCCGGTTCTTCCACTTTCAGGCGTCTAAACCTCCATCCAGACGTCTGGACAGACGTTTGACGGCTCATCCAGATGTCTTAAACAACCCAAAAGGGCCACGGGTCATTTCAGGCTTCGACCTGCAATTTGGGGGTATGTGAAACCCCTGAAGTTACCCACTTTCTCTCGTATGGTTGAGGCAGCCATGACTTATGAGGAGACCAACCTGGCCACGCGAGACACTGACGATGGACGGAAGTGGCCCTACCAGCCAAAGTACTCGCAGGGCCGTCGAGAAACGAGGCACATGGTGGTTGCAAGAGAGCAGTCTCATTCTGTGGGACCACCAGTGGCCTTTAGGAACCCCATACAGGGACCAGCTGCCAACACCGGACCCCGCCCAGCCACTAGCAGAGACCGACTAAGGGAGGAGGCAGGTGTTCCTCTCTACTACCAGTGTGGCCAGTTGGACCACATCAGGAGGGACTACCCATCTATAGCTGGAGCACAGTAGATGCTCCCTATAATGACTCGTTACCTTTTTGGCCATTTAAGATGTCTGGAGTTTCAGTCAGACATCTGTCCAAATGTCTGGACATGTTTCCAAACGTCTGAAAGTGAGTTTTTCGTGCCCCTTGCCCAAACCCTAACACCCCTCTCCTATATATACCCCCTCCCTTCTCTTCTCCTCTCCTCTCCTCCTCACACCACAGCCACCGCCACCTCCACCTTCTCCGTGACAGCCACGTTCCCCTCCCATCCCTACTGCTGCAGCCGGCGAAGGGAGAGCGAGGAGGAGCGAGAGCGAGAGAGTGCAAGGGAGTGAGAGCGGGGGGTGGAGGAAGATGACTACGGGAGCTCGTGGAGCTCAAGGAGGAGCTCGTAGGAGAGGAGAGGACATCGGCGAGGAGCTACCCAAGCTCCTGCAACGGCTGAAGCTACCACCACAGGCGGATGTGCGAGCAAGCAAGCTGCGAGGAGGTTTTGATACTGGAAGTTTTCCTATATCAGACTTCTGAAGTGAAGTTCCGATGTCTAGCAAGGCACCTGGACGTCCGGAGCTAAGGACGGACATCTGAAAGCACGATCGCGCGAGGTACATATGTTCTTGCACTGATTTCCACCATGAAGAAGATCTCAGCGCAGGAGTTGTTGGGATGAAACAGAGCCTGCATTTTCATACGCAGGGTAGGCTTTGGGAAGGTGCAGGGTATGCTTTCCCAAGCACTTTTGGACGTCTGATCACATCACCAGACATCTGGAGGTGCTTCCAGACAACTGGAGACCTTGTCCGACGTCTAGAACTGTCCCCAGATGATCATAGAAGGAATCTGAACGTCTGATCAGCGGCAGAAAACACAAGGTGAGTTTTTAACGTCTTTTAAGACGTCTGGGATTAGTCCCAGACGTCTGATTTTGATCAGTAACTGCGTTTTTGGCCTGTTTAAGACCCAAAGGGAATCGGATTTCCGCGAATGAAGTACCGTTGTTTCCCACTCGAGTTTCTCTACGTATTCGTGTTGAGTATCTACTGTTTTGAGCTCTTCTAATGTACATTGGTCGCTGGTACAGGTTACTAGACAATGGCGTGTTCGAGGCCCGCAGAGACGACGAGATCAGGCCCCCATTCCTCCCGTGATACCCGGTAGAGTGGTTTAACTTGGTTGGAATAGTCAGATTGAACTTTACGATATGGATGAACCCTAGGGTAGAAAAGGAATGAGCCTGTTTGAGCTATACTGTTTACTTGAATGCATGCTTAAGATAAATTGCTAGTAAATGCCTTTAATATATTACGAGATGCATGTTAAAATACGAGCTGCCTGTATATAATTGAGAAATTGCCTATGAAACCACCAGTTGCATGTTTTTGAGAATTGAATTATGGAAACACGAGCTGCCTGTATATGGATGAGGAACAAATTATGAAACATGAGATCTGGATCTAGATAAATGAGGTGAACATGAGCATGAACCCTTCGGGGAATTAGGAGTATAACTCCTACGGATAAACAGAATCTAGAATGTAGACAAGAAGTGTGCTGGCCCTTGTGTACGTGGTACCAAGGAGAGCAACTGTCCCCTTTTAGTGTAGAGTGGAGCTAGCCTCCCTTGGGTTGAGACCCGGGCTTAGGATTGGTCACTCCACACCGACTCCTGTTAGCCCTCGCATACGTGGTACCGAAGCAAGCTACCAATGTAGGAAGGGAGCTAGCCACCCCACAGGGCCCGAGGTTTAGCTAGCCACCCTACACTGACTTTGTTAGGCCCTCTGGGCAAACCGGGGTAATCAGACGAGAGTGCACGGACTATGAAGGGATGAGACCCCTATTTGGTTATGAGGGGCGAGACCCCTGTTTTGAGAGGGCAAGGCCCTATACTGTTCCGTGTTGTACTTTGGGCGTACCCGCTAGCGGAAATGACTGACCGCATGTCAATGCGGGATAGCTACCCGTGCGCTTATCACGCGTGCCGTAGTCACCGCTACGTCTCGACAGTGACCTCGGGGTGGTTGACTAGGTGTAGGACTACCACAGGGGACTCTCCTGGCCAGGAGAGCACCACGTGTTCTTTCTACTCTACAGAAAAGACTGCAATCAAGATCGTTCCCACGAGGAACATGAAAGAGCAAGAAATACCTGGATACTTTGAGAAATAGATGAAACAGAAACATATAGATGAGATAAATAGAAATGAGAATTAAATCTGTTGTTGTTTTTACTATAGTTGTACTTAAATAATATAAACACCACTCTACTCAGCATTCGCTAACTCTGTCTTTTCATAACACTGTTCAGGACCGGGAGTTGAGCAGCCCGAGATTCCGGCTGCAGAGGGTGCTGAGCCCAGCCGAGCCCTGCCGTAGTCGATTTTTCAGCACTTTTGTTTACCCTATTATTGTAGTAAGTAATGGACACTTAGTTTACTGTTCCTGCTACTTCTGTGTCCTTTCCGCTTTCTGTTGTTGTTTTGGTGACAAGTACTGAGACAGTTCTTCTACATTCTTTACTGCTTTGTCCTTTTCTTCTGCTTGGTTATATTGCCTATGTGAATGTGATTTATTTTCTTGCTTTTGGTTATTTCTTGTTAGACGACTACGTCTTGGGATTAGTCGAGGAGAGCTGATCTTGGGTCCTGTAGGGATTCGAGAATCGGGTTGTAACACTCCCCGCACCGAGTGCTAGAGGCCGAGCTGGCGGCCGCGGTTACCAGGCACATGGAGGAGGACAGCAATCATGAGGAGGGTACCGGCCAGCTGCTATTCGCCCGACCCAGAGCGTGGCCTCTTCGTCTGCACCAAGGATTGAGGGACGCATCAATACCCTAACACACAGAGACGCCAGGGCTTCAGGTTCTGTGGTGGCAGGTATGGTTACTATTTCTGACATATTAGTCTATGTTCTTTTTGATTCTGGTGCCACACATTCCTTTGTCTCCTCGAGTTTTTCCGTCAGTTTGGGATCGGGCAGTGTACTGTTAGAGGTTTCGCTCATGATTAGAGGGTCAGGTGGACAGTTGTAAATAGTAGAGGAGGTCTTTACAGACTACGAGGTCGCTATAGGGGGACACAGTCTTCCTGCCGACCTTATTGTGATCCCGATGGAGGACTTTGGCACGATTCTAGGGGTGGACTGGCTGATTGCCTATCACGCTTTGGTAGACTATTTTGGGAGGAAGATTGTCTTCTCCATACCAGGGATGCCTCCCTTAGATTTTCACGGCCAGCTGGTGGACGAAGGTTTGAGGTGCATCTCCGCGCTTCGGGCAACGAAGCTTCTAGGCTAGGGGTGTGAAGGCTTCTTGGCTTGTGTTGTAGCAAAGCCTAGTCCCATGGCTGACTTTCAGAGTATTCCGATGGTCTGCGAGTACCCCGACGTTTTCCCAGAGGAGTTGTGAGGACTACCGCCTAAGCGTGAGATCGAGTTTGAGATCTCACTAGTATCGGGGACGACCTTGCTCTGATACCATCTTGTTACGACCCAGTTTCCAGATCCCTACAGGACCGAGACCAGCTCGCCTCGACTACTCCCAAGACCTAGTCGTCCAACGAGAAATAACCAAAAGCAGGAAATAAACCACATTCACACATGCAATATAACTAAGCAGAAGGAAAAATGAGACGTAAAAGAACAAAGCTAAAAGTCACAACAAAGTAATGCATGCCATCACAACAACAATAGTGGAAAAAAAGACAGAAAGTAACAGGAACAGTAAAATAGATGTCTAGTACTCACTACAACAGCAGAAAACTAAAGAGCTGGAAAGAAACAACTACGGCTGGGCCCAGCACCCTCTACAGCTGGAAACTCGGACTACTCAACTCCTGGTCCTGAACAGGGTTACGAAAAGACAAAGTCAGCGAACGCTGAGTAGAGTGGTGTTTACATTATTTATGTGCAAGTAAAGTAAAACAAGAAACCAGGTTTCATTCTCATTTCTATTTATCTCATCTATGTATTTCTGGTTCATTTATATCACAAAGGATCCAAGTATTTCTTGATCTTACTTGTTCCTCATGGGAAAGATCTTGATTGCAGTCTTTTCCTTGGAGTAGAAGGTACACGTGGTGCTCTCCTTGTCGAGAGAGTCCCCTGCTGTAGTCCTACACCCAATCAACCACCCCGAGGTCACTGTCGCGACGTAGCGGTGACTACGGCACACATGATAAACGCACGAGTAGTTACCCCTCACTAGCACGTCGTTAGTCGTTTCCGCTACCGGGTATGCCTAAAGTATAACACAGAACAGTATAGGGCCTTGCCCTCTTAGAACAGAGGTCTCGCCCCTCAGAACCAAACAGGGGTCTCGTTCCTCCACAGTCCGCATACCCTCGTCCAACTACCCTGGTTTGCCTAAAGGGCCTAAAAGTCGGTGTAGGTTGGCTAGTCCTAATCCCAGGTCCCGTGGGGCGGCTAACTCCCTCCCTACACAAGTAGCTCACCTCAGTACCACGTATGTGAGGGCCAACAGGAGTCGATGTAGAGTGACAAGTCCTACCCGGGGTCTCAACACAAGGGGTGGGTGGCTCCCCCTCTACACTAAAAGGGACAGTCACTCTCCTTGGTACCATGTACACAAGGGCCAGCTCACTTCCCGTCTACAAGAGTTTTCCTCCTAATTCCCCGTAGGGTTCATGCTGGTATTCCTTTCATTTTGTATTCCAAACTTTCATATCTCTCTATTTACATTTCCGTTTCCATTCTTAAATAGGCAGCTCGTGATTTTCTAACTGACAAGGCATCATATTAAATAACCAGTACATTTGCTAGCATTCACAGTTTTACAGGTATCTCAAGTAGACAGTGTAGCTCAACCATGCTCATTCGTTACTACCCTAGGATTCATTCTCATCCTAGGGTTCATTCGAGTTATTCTCAGCATGCAATTCATTTATTTAATCAGAATAATACTGTAAACCACTCTACCGGGTATCACAGGAGGAATGGGGGCCTACACCGCAGATCTCGTCATCTCCGCGAGCCCTGAACACGCCATCGGCTGGTAACCTGTACCAAGGACTAATTCACATCAGACGGATCAAAACAGTGGATACTCTACACTAACACGTAGAGAAACTTAAGTGGAAAACAATGGTACTTCGTTTGCAGAAATCCGATTCCGTTTGGGCTTCGAATGGGCCAAAAACACCCATACTATCAAACATCAGACGTCTGGGACTAGTCCCAGACATCTTAAAAGATGTCAGATCTTACCTTGCATCTCCTGCGGGTTCCTCAGAACTCCGGATCCCTCCGCGATCGTCTGAAGGAAATTCCAGACATCGAACTATGCCTCCGGTCGTCTGAAAGTGCTGTCGAACATCTGGCAATGTGGTCAGACATCCAAAAGTACCTGGAAAGGCGCACCACGTGCCTTTCCAACACCCTGCACTTGCGTACAAAAAATGCAGAACCAATTTTAGCCTGACATTCCTGTGCTACGATCTGCATGGCTGAAAGTAGTGCAGGAAACACGTACCTCTGCGCGATAATATGCTTTCAAATGTCTGGCTTCATCTCTGGAAGTCCTGATGCCTCCCCAGATGTCTGGTCGACCCTCCAGACGTCTAATACTGGAAAATTTCCAGTACCAGAACCCCCTCTGTGACGTCACTCCTCTCGCAGTGTCGCGCGCAACACGCTACAGTAGCCTCAGCAGCAGTAGAGGGCTAGGAGGTCGCCTCCCCGAGCCCCTCCTCGCGCACGAGCCCGCCGCCGCTAGCACAAGCTCCTCCGAGCTACCGTACGAGCTCTACCAAGCTCCTTCGGCCTCGACCCTCCCACGCTCTCGCTGCGCTCTCCTCCTCCACGTCCCGCCTCTCTCTCTCTTCTTCCTCTCCACTCATCGCATGGAAGTGTAGGAGGAAGGTGACGGCTAGTTGGGGGAAGGTGTGGAGGTGGCGGCTGGTGGGGAGGGTTTTAAAGAGGAAGGGTGTTAGGGTTCAGGGGTGAGGGGTGTGGAGGAGAGAGAGAAGCTCTGCACGTTGTTCGCGCGCAAAGCGAAAAGAACGTATGATATTTTCCCACTTTTAGACGTCTGGCCCTTCATCCAGACGTCCGGATAGACGTCTGATGGTTAGTCCAGATGTCTTAAACACCCCAACCAGGCACCGTGTCATTTCACTGCCCTAGGGGGCCCGGGGTTAGGACTAACCGCCCTACACCAACTCTTATTAGGCCCACTGGGAAAATCGGGATAGTTGGACAAGGGTACGCATACTGTGGAGGGGCGAGACCTCTGTTCTAAGAGGGCAAGGCCCTGTACTGTTCCATGTTGTACCTTAAGGCATACCCATTAGTGGAAACGACTAACCACGTGTCAGTGCAGGATAGTTACCCGCACTCTTATCAAGCATGCCATAGTCATCGCTACGTCTTAACCGTGACCTCGGGGTGGTTGATTGGGTGTAGGACTACCATGAGGAACTCTCCCAGCCAGGAGAGCACCACGTGTACCTCCTACATCATGTAAAAGACTGCAATCAAGATCGTTCCCATGAGAAACAGGCCAGATCAAGAAATGATTTAAGTGAATAAAGGAACAACAAATTAGAAGTATTTAGTTGAATTAAATGAAAATGGATAATTACTTAATTGCATTAATTAATTTCTCATCTTAATTACATGTAAATGGCTAAATTACCACTCTACTCAGCGTTCGCTGACTCCGAAAATTTTATAACCTTGTTCAGGTCAGGGAATTGAGCAGCTAGCACCACCGGCTGCAAAGAAAGCTGGGCCCAATCGAGCCCAGCCTTAGATGCATTTTCTTACTGTTACCCTAGCTTCTGTTGTCATAGTGAGTATTTTGTTCTATGTAATACTATTTCAATTACTTTTTCGCTATACTTTTCTCTGTCATAGTTGTGATGGCCTGTAATATTGATAGACTTTTCGCTCTGTTACTTTTACTGTCTCTTCTTTTCTTTCTGCTTAATTACATTGCATGTGTGGATGTGAATTATTTCCTGCTTTTGGGTTATTTCTCATTGGACGACTAGGTCTTGGGATTAGTCGAGGCAGGCCGATCTCGGGTCCTGTAGGGATCTAGGATTGGGTTGTAACACGTGGTTAGGGCTTTTGATCGAGAGATTGTGGCGATGCTTCTAGGAGCGGTGGAGAGGCAGTTGACGTATTGGAGCAGGCGTGCGTGCTCGATGGAGGTATGTCGACACTGGGGAAGGCGACGGTTTGACTGGCGGAAAGGTAAGCGAACCTAAAGTCTAAAGGCATAAAGAGAGTTAAGGGAAGGAGAGGAGTTAAAGGGGGGTAGTGGTGGACAAAGAGAGAGCAGAGGCAACACCGGCTATGATTGGCCGACGCCGAAGACGAAGATGCTCTGGAGATGAGGACGGCAACGACGAAGGGGCCGTATAAGGAAGGGGTTTCCTAGGCCAAAAACTCATTAAGGAGCAAGGCCTTACGAGGGGGAACCTTTTAAAGGCCTTAGGGCAAGCTCTAAACAAGGGAAGAAGATCCCTGAATTTGTGGAGTTCGTACAAGCTCTATGGTCCAAATCAAGGTCTAAGATGTGGTTCAACTGATTGAGAAAGTTATCAGGATCAATCCCTCTAATTTTGGAGGGATTTGGTCAAGAAATCAGGGAGAAATCCCAGATTGAAGATCGAATGCTTTGGATTCACACTGTTAATGGCAGAAGGGGCCTTTTTTAAGAGAATGACAAGAAGTTAAAGGGCTATATGCAAAGATTTGGAAATCTGAAGGGCTAAATGTAAGAAATAGAGTTTTAAAGGGCTAAATTGCAAAGTAGGTCAATATAGATTATGATTGGGTCCAAATTTTGGTACAAACCTAATTTGGACCCAAGGAATCTAATGGTGAAGTTGGATTTCAGTTTTGACTAAGTTTGACTAGGCAATTTGCATAAAAGCCTAAATAGGGCAAACTTTTGTTTGAGACTCTGTTCAAGGTCAAAATAGGTTCAGATGGTCAAATAAAGGGTACCAAACCTCTTAAGATATTTTTATATGAATTTTAGGAGGTTTGGATAAATTTTATCCTTACCGAAACCTCTTTAATTCAGGCAGGTCTAAAATTAGGGTTTTGTGTTATGATTCGATTCTCGAAATGTGTGAAATCTCGTTTCTATCTGTATGGACCATCTTATTGGACTTTAATACTCATTATACCTTTAACTAACCCCTGAAAAACCCCGTGGTTACTCTGCATTCATAATATTATGTTAAAACTGAAGTATTAATCATATTTTAATGTTTTCTTCTTAGAATGGATTTACATGGAATTATGCTCTTAGACGATTATTTAGGAACATTTGTCACTTGATTAAGACTAATTAAAGCTAGTTATGGCTCATGATGGTGTTACCATCATAATCCAACTACTTTCTTGGAGAGCTCAGTTTGTGTCTTTCTACAAGCATATGATTTAATAGGTGTGGTTGATGGTTCGTGTCCTCCACCATCTTGTGTCAGTACAACATCGGCTGGGTCTAGGTCCATTTTCGATGAGTATTTACAATGGTATCGGAAGGATCAGTTGATCATTAATTGGATCCTCTCTTCTGTTAATGAGGACATTGGAACTCAAATCACTAATTTGAGTTCGTCTTCTCAAATTTTGACTTTTCTTGAGACTTATTTTGCCACCTAGACTCGATCAAGAATTCTACAATATAAAACAGAGTTGAACTCACTTAAAAAGGGTGATATGTCAATTTCTGATTATATACGAAAGGTAAAAGTTCTTTCTTTAAACTTGGCTGTGTCTGGCAAACCACTTGATGATGATGATTTGGTCTTAGCTGTGCTTAGTGGACTCGGTTCCTAGTATGATTCTATGGTCACTTCATTATCTACTCGTCCAACTGCTATTACCTTTGATGAACTTGTTGGGCATCTATTGGAACATGAACAACTTATAAAAACTCAATCAGCATTTGATGTACATATCAATCAAGCCTCTTGTGGTCAATCTTATCCACGAGGGCGTGGTCGTTTCCTTGGACAAGGTGGTCAATTTTCTTATCGTGGTGGTAGAAATTTCATCGGTTCTCATGGTCAATTCCAACCTTATTCTGGACGAGGTCCTAGTTATGGTTGAGGTGATCGCTCGGCAGCTGGCGTTCAATGCCAGATTTGCAGGGTGTTTTAATCATACTGTGCTCACTTGCTATAATCGTTATGACTCTCTTAATGATTCTCCTCAAGCACAATTTGCTGATGGCCCAAATGTTCAACCTTGGTATCCGAATAGTGGAGCCACTCATCATCTTATAGAGAACATTAAAAATCTTGATATCAATCAAGAGTATGTTGGCTCTGACACAGTAAAATTTGCGAATGGGGATGCTTCTGCCATCACGCACACTGGTACTTCCATTATTTCTCATTATTCTCATCCTCTATATATGAAGTAAATTTTGTGTTGCCTAGATGTCAAGAATAATTTACTATCCATTCCCCATTTTACCAAAGATAATAGTTGCTTTTTTTAACTTCACCCTGAAGTTTTATATGTTAAGGATCTACATTCTCGAAAGATTCTACTACAGGGAAGGAAGCATAAGGGTTTCACCGAGTTTGGCTTCCAAAATCAGCGCATGTGTCAACCACAGATGGCTCTTGCACTCCACAGGCATGTTCTGCAACAAAACATACATTAAATACATGGCATTGTCGCTTAGGCCATGTTAATAATGCCACTCTTCAAAAGCTTATCTACCATTTTCACCTCCCTGTTATTAGTTCTAAAGTAACCTCATCACCATGTGATATTTGTTTTCAGTCCAAATTACATAGATTGCATTTATCTCTGACATTTACTATTAGTTTAGAACCATTCAACCTTGTGTTCAGTGATGCTTGGATGTCTCCGTCTTTGTCAATAAATGGATACAAGTATATTGTTACGTTCATTGATGATTTTTCAAAGTATACGCGGTTGTTTCCAATGAAGCAAAAATTAGAAGTCTATGATATGTTTCTTCGTTTTCATGCCTATGTATGAACACAATTCTATACAACCATTAAAGCCTTACACACTAATTCGGGGGAGAATTTCCACGCTTACATATTTGGCTCATGAAGCAATGAATTTTACACAGAATATCTGCTCCTTATACACCACAACAAAATGGTGTTGCAGAGAGGAAAAATTGACATTTGACAAATGTGGCTCTTACACTGTTATCTCAAGCTCTAGTGATTGCACAGCAAGTATAGGTCTTAATTGACCTAAATTAAGCTAGGACTTAGCATAAGTTAGGGTAATTCATGCATGCATAAACATTATCTACATCTTTACTACTTTACTTTAGCTATGCATAAAATAATGTTATAATGTGCTGATTAAGTGCATTATGTCAATTGCAGGCAATAAGCTGATCTGGAGATGGATCTGGAGTAGGATCTGAAGCTGGATCAGGAATAACGGGTGTTGCAGCAAAGTTGGAGCAGAAGACTTAGATTAGATGTAGGAATAATGATGTAAGGGAGTTAAGGTTTGCTATTCTATTAAGTAGGAATAAAGCAGTAAAATGTGAAGAGCTTAGGTCCATTCTAGCCCTAGGATAGCCTAGAGACTTCCCTAAGCCTTAGCCACCCTTAGATTATTAGGTCACAGCACCCTAAGAAGGCCCAAAACCCTAGTTCCAACCCTTATCTGGATGTCCAAATGAATTATAGGATGTCCAAAACCCTTAGCCAGCTCTCGCACACCTTAAACCCACTTCTGCAGCATTATTGGACGTCCAGACACTTAGTCAGAAGTCCAATTTCTATAGAATACCCAAGACAGAACCTTGAATTCTTCTTGACTCTGATTTGACGTCCAGAAAACAAGTTTGGACTTCTAATTTTTGAGTATAAGACGTCTAACACTATTATTAGATGTCTGATACTGCTCTCCAGTTCCTGTTTTGAGATTCAAGCCTTGATCTTGGATCTCTAGGTCCTTAAACCCAATTCCAACCCCATAAGAACCTAAAATTAAGGTGTCCTAACCCTAGTACGTCACCTCTAGACCTCCCTAAGGACCTAATTAGGTCCTCACTAAACCTAATTGACTTGGATCTTAGTCAATTCCATCAGCCTATTCAATTGGACTAATTGAGTCCAACTGAGCCCTGATCTCAGTACACACTATCCAATTGGACTCAGTGAGAGTCCAATTGACCTAGACATAAATTAATTGAGTTTTTTTAATCTCAATTAATTTTCCACACACCCAATTAAACTTGTATTAAGTTTAATTGCACTTTACCTTAGTGAATTAGGGTTTATAACCCTAATTTGAGACATACCTTGACCTAAATCCACTAGAACCTAACCTAATCAACCTAGCCACCTAAGTTTTGACCCACACACACCATCCACACGAAAATACCTACCCTAGAGTTCTCTAGAACTCTCTACCATGTGTGGTTGCCTTGGTTGCTAAAATTAGCAACCAAGAGCCATTCAATTTTTTAGATCCACATTTAGTGGATCTAAAAACCACCATCCATCCTCTCTCTCTCACTCTCCCACGAGCTTCCACCATAGGCCTCTCTTGAGAATTCCATAATTCTCTAGAGAGCTTCCCTTAAGTCTATAAAAAGACCTAAAGGGTGACAATTTGCACCCATCCACTTTTTGGCCATAGTTGCTTGGCTCCATCCACCTCCACTTAGGCTAGCCACCACCATCTCCACTCCATCTCCACGAGCTGAGCACCACCATGAAGGACACCATGCCAGGATGCTAGATCACTCCTCCAACCTCTCTCCAAGGGCCGACCTAAGCTCCATTGGCCGCCCCTCTTTCTCCTCTCCACCACTCCAAGGCCTTCGGAGCTCACCTCCGTATGCCCTCACTTCAGATAGATTAGTAGCTAGCTGTTTACATCTACTGCTTTTATTTATTTCTTAGTAGTGTAGCCCTTATTCTCCCCCAATGATGCATGCAAAATCCCCCCGTAGATTCTTGTATGCGATCGTTTTCTGATAGCTAGCTTTACATTTTTAAGCATTCATGTACAAGCTTTCCTCTACAAGTCATGTTGCAAACACTCTCCAAATGAATGAATGAAAAATATATTTTCTATATATAAATGTCTATGTGTTGAGAATCACCATGAGCTCATTGCAATATCTTTTGTGTGATTAATATTACCTGTTTTCAATTCCTGATATACTTGCAACTAATCATGTCGTACTTCAATACGTAATAATCATAAACCGGCGTGTGATTTTAAGCAGAGTAGAGCGGTAAAAGATCGAATTCAAAAGTAAAACAAATGCCTCCTAGAGACGAACGACCGGGACTCAAGTCTCGTTATCTTTTATTGAATATCTTTGTTTAATCGTATTGTGCACTATACTACGACGTTTTCCTAACAAACACATGCTTCACGCATCACGAACAAATGGCACCATTGCCGAGGAGGCAATGTCATATTCTTTGATTTCGATCTCTTGAATTATTACTGACAAATCTTCCTCTACTTTGTTTTGGATGTGCAGGACAACGCAAAAAAAGAAACGAGATCGACGCACATAACGAGCGTCGAAAAAGAAATTAGGTGCACATCGCTTCTTAGGCTAGATTTTCTTCTGAACCTTAGGATTAGATTTGCTTCCTGCAATATCTGTTAAAAATAAAAATAAAAAAAAACTTATTCATTTTCGTGAAAGAAACACAATTTTTTCAAAAAAAAAATCAAAAAAATCTAGATTAGGTTTCTTTTTGAATCCTAGGTTAGTTTGAAAAAAGCAAAAAAATATATACTTTTCAAAACCCTTTGAAAAAAAAAAATTGAAAAAAAATAAAAAAAAACATGCAAAAGCTTTTGAAAAAATATATATATATTTCTTTGGTGGAAAGTATGGATTTCAAGCTCAAACCTTCTTTAAAAGCTTTTACATCTGCTCAGATTTTCAGCTAGATTTTAGAATCTGCTTTAAAAATTCGATTGCCGAAAAGTTAGTGAACAAAAAATTCTGAAATTCGGGCTAGACTATTGACGCAGCTAGATCATGTTTTAACAAATATTGCGTTGTAATATAGACGAACTTTTCACGAAAACAAATAAAGATTTATAACTCGAAAATCAGAGTATCCGAAGTCGAACACAGGAAGCATTCTAAGTATTTCAAAACTTGAGAACACAACTTTTTAAATGAGAAAAAATGACTAGTTCAATGAGAGTGATATAGAAAGAAATTGCTCAAGAAAAAATGGGCGTTTGATACAATATCAGACGCCTTAAAGTATTTCTCAGTCTCTTCTTTATGTGATTTGCTCTTTCAGCTCCTTTTCCTTTCTTCCTTTGCTGCTTATGTTCCTCTTTTTTTTTTTCTTCTCTTCTTGATTTGCGACCAAGGTCTGGCTTGCCTCTTCTTAAGTGGTCTTCTCTTTCTTCTTCCTTTTCTTTTCCTTTGCTTTCTCGATTCTTTATCTGCCCCTTATCTCTTTCTTCTTCCTTCTTCAGTTCTGTTCTCTTTGGCCTCGCTTCTTCTTCTCTGCCTTGCCTTTCTTTTTCCCCTGCAGAGCCTCCTTCCTTCTTCTTCTCCTTCGCTTGCAAGAGCTAAGTCTCTGCTTCCTACACACAAGCACACACAGCAAAACCTACTCCCCTACCCTTCCCACGCGCCTCTCTCTCTCTGTATATCACTCTTCAGCACGCTCTCCCAGAGCCGGGTAAATGGGTCGGGTCGCGCGCCCGGGTCCAGGCGCACCGGCGTGGGTGTGGTGCGTGAGGAGTGCTCAGGATGGTGTCGGGTCAGGTCGGGTCGCGCCAGATCCGTGTGATGAGCTCACGGATGAGGCACAATGTTTAGGTGAGGGACCTCACCCCAAGTGTAATCGGAGGCAACGAGGCAATAACACAAAAACAATATAAAGGACTCACGCACTTTGTGACTTACCGAGGTGGGACTAATGCCCACCGCTCTTTCTCGCACGGCCGCAGCAGACCGTGCTTCCAATTGCCACAACTGCAGGCTTTTCGACGTCACTTACTGGGACGACTGGCTTCGCAAGACCTTCCCAAGTTTGCTGCACCTGGAACCCTGAATTTTCGCAACCTGGAGCAAGCAAGCAGCTTCCTCGAATCACCGCTGATGGCAGCCGGAGCTCAAAACCTGCCTGACACAACAAGGGCCTTGCGGCTCAATCAGATCACAGGGGGACCTTCGCCGTGTCATGGCGAAGATGAGGAGATCGGTGGTAGGCCGTGGGGCGACCTAGGCGTGCGTGCCTAGGACGCTCTGTGGCCGGACGGATGGGTGTGATCGGGGGGCTATTGTGGCGGTGTAGAGGGACTGTGGATGAGTGGAGGGTACTCAGTGAGATGAGGCGGAGGTTATGCGATGGTCGGCGAGACGTGTGGGGCTGTGGAGTGACGGGAGCATCTCACCGGAGGGTGGCCGGAGATGAGGAAGGTGGCGGTGGACAGGGACGATCGAGGGGAGGTTGTGTGAAATAAAGTGAGGGAAATGAAAGAGTGGAAGATGGGGAACTTATCTGGATTGTTGGGAGTGAAAGGGGGCAGCGGAGTCAAATGGCTCGTTGTGCCGTCGTCGGAGAAGACAACCCTGAGGGAGATAACGGTGACGAGGAGGAAGTCAGGGAGGCATGCGCTTGGTGTGGCGCGACGCGGGAGGATGAGGCGGAGTGGACTCTGCTGTTAGTATGGCAGCAGAGCGACGAGAGGGAGGAGAGGTAATCGCCGGAGCTTACAGGTTTCCTGGCCGGAGAGAGGAGAGATGAAGTTTGGAGGGTTCTACGGCCAAAACAAGTCTGAGAGATTCGCAGAGGGTCGGAGGCCCTTTTATAGGTGCTGGCCGAGTTTCTGGTGCGTGGAGGGCAAGCCTTAAGCCACTGTCGTCTCGCTGGAGAAGGAAGGTGGTTGGGATCCCAAATCTTTAGTGCATTCGCACGAGAGATTGGACAGGAATCAGAGATTATGATCGGGCTCAGATGGAAGGGGATTCCTCAGAGAATCTCCCCTCCAATTCTGGGAGATCTCTGAGGGATCAGAGAGTATCCCCCCTGCCTTCCTCGTCGGAGAAGGATTCCTTCCCATTAATGGTGGAGGGACCTGATTGTAAGATAGGCGAGGAAGCTAGGGGGGTTTATGTGTTGGTTTTAAAAAGATAAGGGTCAAAATGTAATTGGGTGTACTAATTTGCAAAGTAGGTCAAGATGACCTCCCCTTAGGTTCAAATTTTGGTACAAACCTAATTTAGACCTAAGGAATCCAATGGGAAGCTGGATTTTAGGTTTGACCACGTTTGGTTGGACTTTTTGCGTAAAAACCTAAATTAGGTCAATTGATGAGCTAGGACCCTAATCTAGGTCAAACTAGGTTCCAAAGGCCAAATTGAATGTTCTAAGTCCTAGGGGATATTTTTTCATGAATTTTAGAGGGTTTACTTGATTTTTATCCTGACCGAAACCTTGTTGAATTAAGCGGGTCTGTTTTAGGGTTACTAGATGTCATTTAATTCCTGGATTGCACATGAATCCATTTCTGATTGCATCAACCCACTTTTTATCTTATTTAGACCATTTGACCTATGTTTTGTTTCTGAGAAATCCCGTTTATGTACTGCAATGGTAAAATTATAGTTTTAACTTTTATTTCATGTTTTCTTCTCAGAACACTTATTCCTTTAATTAAGCCCTCTTCTAAGTTATGTAGGAGCTTTTATTCTCTTTATTAGGTCAAAATGAGCTAATTATGGCTCATGATGAGACTCTCATCATAGACCTTCATTTTCAAACCATCTTTCAAACAGCACTGTTCTTTTAAAAAATTCCAGGTATACAATTTTTAAAAATTCACGAAGTGCAAGGGGGTTAGACTAACCCAGATTAGAGATTTTTCAAATTTCAAAAAGTAATTTCGAGCAATTTGCGAATCTGTTTTGACTAAAAATTATGTGGTTTGAAAGATGATCTCATTGGCTTTATTTTCCATATTTTTCCTGAATTTTTGAAAGTCATGTGATACTATTTCAAAGCAAAACTCGGCCAAGGGTCAAAATTCCAGACCTGACCTCGGGCCCTCAAAATTCCCTAAAAATTCGGTTGAAACAGTAAAAATTATAAAAAAATATTCTTTGAAAAGATAATTAAAAAAGGAATCTACTCACCAAATTTCAAGATAATTGGATTCCAATTGTTATCAGAGAACGAATTTTACTTTTGTGGTTTGCTAAAATAGAACAAAACCCTAGAAGTGCATGAACCTTAGGGTAAATCTTTAGGGTTACAACTTAGAGACCACACTTGGGCTAACCTAGACTTAATCAAGTCTAGTACCTAGCCGGTGAGCCTGGTCACCTTGTGGGCCACTCACCAAGAGAAAACCCCACTGAAGAAAACGGGCTAAAATGAATTTTAAAATAAGAAATAAAACTCGAACTCATTGTCGTACTACTTGGTGGTTTCAACCTCTTGGTTTGGTTAGCGAAGAGGTGGGAATCGCTTTCAGTCGATTATACGACGGATTTCTTGAGGAATTAAAACCTAAAACGAAAAAATCCAGTCATCCGATTCATAAGGACCACTTGATTGACAGGGCCTTAGCCTTGTCTTATTTGGCTACACCAACCTAGTGGTTGGGTGGTGTATGCGAGGAAGGAGGTCACTTAGACCTCACTTGGTTGGACCTTGGGGGCCACTCCCAAGGAGGCAAGTCACCTCGCCAGGACAATCTTCTCCCCCCACTTCTACTCCTAGATCCACCATGGCTAATCCTAGACCTAGACCTAGACCGGGTCAGGATATTGAGAATTTGGACCCGATGGCTCGTCTGGAAGCCCGGGTAGTCGAATCCGAGGAGCGGCATCGGCATAGCATGGATCACATCCTGACGGTGCTTGACAGGATGCAGCATCCACCGTGAGGAGAAAAACTGCAGGATTTCTACGACCCAGCCGCACAAATCGTCACACCACTGGTCAGAATTCCCGTAGGCGGAAACGCATTTGAGCTCACACCTAATGTGATTGGGTTGATAGCACTCACTTCTATGGGAACTCAAGCGAAGATTCGTTCCAGCACCTTGAGGATCTAAGTTGACTTGCTGAAACGATTCGACCCAAGAATATCGATCTCGGGATTGTTCTAATGAAGCTTTTCCCGTTCTCTTTGTGGGACAATGCTTCATACTGGTTCAAGACCATTGGGAAGCCAATTGGAACCTAGCCGGAATTACGACATGAATTCCTGCAAAAGTTCTTCCCAATCGGTCAAACAAACGCAATGCGACACGCAATCACGACTTTCTCCTAAGGAGCTAGGGAGAAGTTACATGAAGCTTGGGATATATTTCACGACCTTCTCCGAAAATGCCCGCATCATGGTATACCCAGATGGCACTTGGCTCAGATCTTTTACCATGGGCTGGATGACACACATCGATATCTAGCCGATGCATCTAGTGGCGGGAATTTCCTCACAAAAGACGAGAACAGCGCATTTGAGCTGTTTGAATCATTAGCAGAGAACTCAATGAATGCCACATCCATGAACCAGTTCCAGCGGCCTGGTCAGCAGCAGGTTGGTGTCCACGAGGCTCACACCGATTCTATTCGAGCCAACATGGATATCATCGTCAAGCAGCTGGATAGAATAAATCTAATCGAAAAGAAGATTGACCAGATCAATCAGGGTCAATCTGACTTGAGCTCTGCCGCCTCAAGACCCTCCTATGCATCCCGAGCCCCTCCTGCTCGAGTTAATCTACTCACTCGGGATGCATCTTCTCCGTATTTACGAGATCCCACATATCAAGATCCCATAAATAATTCAGATCTGGTACCCTACAACCAGGGTTACGCAACACCCGCAGATTATAATGTGTATCCCCTTGACGGATATACGTCTCAGACATCTTCGATCTACGAGGACGTCAATGCTATCCAAGGATACGGGCGTAATAACCTATATTCAGAGACGTATAACCCTGGTTGGCGCCAGCATTCGAACTTCTCCTAGTCTGGTAATTCACAGAGACCACATCAAGTTCCACACTACCTGACCAGGCAATACAGGAATGCGCAAAACACGTACCCTAGGCAGCAGCCATTCCTGCATCAGCAGCAACCCCGCTCTTTATACCAGTCGCAGCACCAAGCTGCCAGTCACCCTCCAAAGTGGGCTGACCCTTTAGAGGCACTGAAGGAGGAGCTGCAAGAATCAATGAGGAAATCTACACAAGATACCTTGCAGATTATGAAGGCGATGGCTGATTAGATACAAACTATACAGAACACGCAGAACCAGCTCTGCAGGAGCATAGGACTCAGGGAGCCTTACCCTCCCAACCCATCCCGAATCCTCGATATGTGCAAAACCAAGGTACCTCGCCTAGGTTTCAGGCACCGCAGGGACAGGCACACGCCATACTACAGGCGCCTCCTGCACCACCTGGTTACGCGCAAGGCCAACCGCCTTTGCAGAACCCCGCATACTCTACCCCTTCTGCTCCCCACCACCTCATGGACAGCAAGCCGATGCACACGTTGTCTCTTTGAGGAGTGGAAGGAAGACATTCGACCCACCACATAGGCAGGCGGGTCCTGATTTTTCCCACCCTTCGCCGCAGGTGGGTTCGACTCCTTCATCTGAGGAGCCACCTGCAATAGATAAGGGTAAGAGGCCACTCAACCCTGAGATTCCCGTCCCTTTTCCTAAGGCTCTGACACGAAATGCAATACGAAAAAAGTACACGCGAAATTTTGAGGACCTGAAATCAATGTTCAAGGAAGTACATATTCAGGTCCTTCTCCTCGAAGCAATTGATCACATCCCCACTGTCGCTAGGTTCTTCAAGGGCTATTATACCCCGAAGCGACAGTCGAGAATTGGATGATAGGCGGTACTGTCGAAAGAGGCTAGCGCCGTGATTTTAGCTGACTTACCGCCGAAGAAGAAAGACCCTGGTACCCCACTCATATCCTGCTTCTTGCAGGATTCTCCATTTGATCGGGCCCTTCTAGATCTGGGTTCGTCCAACAACCTAACTCCCACTACCGTATTTGATCGATTTCAATTTGGGGAGTTGAAGCCCACCTCGGTCACGATTCAGCTGGCTGACAGATCAGTCAAAACACCAAGGGGGTAGTTGAGAACGTGATCGTGAAAGTCCGTGGGTTCTGCTTTCCCACAGATTTTTTCGTTCTTGAGATGGAAGTTCCTCCTAATCTCCGAGATGCACCAATTATTTTGGGTCGCCCATTTCTGGCGACAGCCCGAGCGAACATTGATTGTGCATCCGGGTGTATGGAGATAGCCCTAGGCAATGAGCGACTTCGACTGGACATATTCACGGCAGCAAAGAACTTCGACTGTGATCGAATAGAGGAGGATGGTGAAGACGAAGATGCAGCATACTGCAGTAACATTGGGCTCCTTTGTGACGACCCAATGCCTCATTCATCTGCACTATCAGGGTTCTTGGACCTAGATCCACATGGGACTGAAACCACTGCACTACACATATCCCCCCGAGGATCTGACTGTTTAGGGTGTGCTTCTGACCACAGCACCCTGAATCCAGCTATCCTGATCCATACATTACTGAATTGCCCTTGTTGTTGCAGGAAGACATGACCACAGCTAACGGGTTTCCCGTTAATGCAGTCACAACCGATTATTCGACATGGAGTGACTCAGCGGGAATTCATGTGCACATGGATCAGCAGATTCCCACCCTCGATTCTGCTCCTCCCACTCTCATTTCTAACTCTGACCCACCCGTGATTGAATTGAAGCCCTTACCTGACTTACTCAAGTATGTGTTCTTGAGCGAAAGTGAGACATACCCAATCATTATCAATGCCCAATTAACCTAAGAACAGGAGCACCAATTGATTTCTATGCTACAAGACCATAGGGCTGCTATCGAGTGGAGTATTGCTGATCTCCGCAGTATTCACCCCTCGTATTGCACTCATCACATCTACATAGATGAGGGGGTGAAACCTTCGAGACAACCTCAAAGACGGCTAAACCCGAATATGCTGGAGGTTGTTAAGAAGGAGATCATCAAATGGCTGGATGCAGGTATTGTATACCTAATCTTAGACAGCCAGTGGGTGAGTCCGATCCAGATAGTGTCCAAGAAAGCAGGACTCACGGTCGTGAAAAATGATAAGGGCGAATCCATCCCGACCTGCACTGTGAAATCTTAGTGGGTCTGCATCGACTACAGGACACTGAACACGGCTACCCAAAAGGATCACTCTCCTTTGTTGTTCATTGATCAAACCTTAGAACGGTTAGCCGGACGTAATTTCTTCTGCTTTCTGGATGGATACTCTGGGTATAATCAAGTAGCGATTAGCCCAGAAGATCAAGACAAGACCACATTCACATGCCCCTTTGGAACATTCTCTTTCAAACGGATGCCCTTTGGCCTCTGCAACGCACCAGCGACATTTCAGCGTTGTATGATGGCCATCTTCTCTGACATGATTGGGGACTATGTGGAGGTATTCATGGATGACTTCTCCATTTTCGGAGATGATTTTGAATCTTGTCTTGATAACCTCACCAAGATCCTGAAACGGTGTATTGAGGTAAACCTAGTGCTATCCTGGGAGAAAAGCCATTTCATGGTGAGGGATGGCATAGTACTGGGACATAAGATCTCCAAAAATGGACTCGAGGTCGATCAAGCTAAATCTGAGATCATTTCCCACTTACCACCACCTAGTTCGGTCAAGCAGATAAGATCATTCTTGGGTCACATTGGCTTCTATCGGAGATTTATACGCGATTTCTCGAAAATTGCACGGCCCATAACGAATCACCTAGTTGCTGATGTCCCATTTGAATTTGATACCTCGTGTCTCAGCACCTTCGAGACTTTACAAAGCTGATGTCAACATGTTTACACAACTTAAGACGTCTATTTATGCAAGTTCTTAAGCATAGGATTGCATTACATACAATAAATATTACATAACATGCATCATCTTGCATTTAGATTAGTTTGAATAAAATGGAGATTAATTATCTCCTTTTATGTTCATGGACAAGGTAAACTTTTTATCGGGGCATCAGATCGAAAATCCAACCGTACAGATGTGATCAGGGCGACTATTGGAGTTCAACGACTCCAAGATCGCCCTAATCAAACATCAGTAGCATCAAATAGAGACTGGGGAACCCTAGAAGATCAAGCACCAAGATGGTGTGAATTCGCACTTCAAACAAAAAATCCAACCGCACGGATGGATTTGAATCGACGATCGCAGCCTAACGGCGTGAAAATCGACTCAATCCGACAACGTGGCACCATCTACATCATCCAAAAGATGGACGGCCAAGATAGCGCCATGTGGCGCCATCTCAGCTGCCCAACCGACCACTGCACTCGCCGCACCCTCTCTTCTTTGTCGCTTCTCCGCCATTGGATGTGCATCCAACGGTTGTGGATGTGTGCGCCTAAATTCGTCTCTGCGACACAAGAGCTGCTATAGCACAGCGGGTGAACGCACTCGCAAGAAGGCGAGGCACGCGTCCGAGCCTGCGCAAGCGACATCTCAAGCGCGGGTGAGCGGGCTCTGCAACCGCTCGATCGCAATCGAGAGGCTGCGGGCGCTCAATCCATTCAACGCCCCATCGCACGCCCGCGCGTGACACGGGATCGCACGCAGGCATTGCGTGCAGAGGAAGCGGGCGGAGGCGCGAGATAAGCCGTCTGATCTCACGATCGGAAGGTTAAGATTCACAGATCGTGGAGCACGCGTTACGCGCGAACAGGTGAGCAGGCGCGCAGGTGGCGCCCTACTACGCCCACGATGGGGCTTTAGTGACGGTTTTATCCGTCACTAAAGACCCCTGATTTAATGTTTTTCAAATTAAAATGACCAAATTACCCTCACTCCTTGCAACTATAAAAGGAGACCCCCTCCACACGAAATTATCATCCCTTCCTTCTCTTCTCTCACTCTCTAAACCTCAAGAGAAGCTTGTCCCACACCCGGGATGCTTCTCAAGAGATAAAGTCAAATTTTCGTCCCCCTTTCGGAAGCGGATCCCACGACGACGACGTGCTGCCCCATTCCCGTTCTTCCCGCTTCGTCCTCCTTCGTCCTGCTCTGTTCCTGATCGTCCAGGCGTCGTCCCATCCGGTTCGTCCTCCAAGCGACCGTCAAGGAGGATATCTCTCTCCCCATTCTTTTTACAGCTTTCTAGAATAGATTTACTGCTTTCTAAAGTAGATTTACTACTTTATAGTGTAATCATTTTCTCGCTTTCTAGTCGTAATGAGTAGTGTAATGAACAATCTCGTTGTTAATGAATTCCATGTTCATTCTACATCTCTTTTTTATTTTGTTTGTAGTATTATCTCTCTCTCTTCTATTTATTGTAAATAGATAGATTCTAATCAATTAATCTACTTCGTGACAAATAAAACAAACATGTATTTTTAAATCAAACGTCCGCCTCCCTGAGTTCGACCTGGGATTTCCATTCCGGTATAAATTTTTTTTGTTGAACACAAGTTCTTCGCTTTCATACTACGACGACAGGCTTTCAAAACCAAACATGTAAGCGTAGCAACTCGAAGCATTCAACATTTTGGCGTCGTTGCCGGGGAGGCGACGCTCTTTGATTTTTTTTTTCGCATTTTTATAACTTACGAATCATTTACCTCACTTCTCTCATTTCTTATTGTGGTTGTAGGTACTCTTTCGAGACAAGCAAACGCGGTAGATCGGAGCAAAGTGCTGTTGAAGGTTCTATGGGTTATCCCCCACCTCCCACCCATTAGTTTTCATTTCATCACATAATAACACAAACATCAATCAACCTAGGTGTTCTTATAAACTCTAAGGTTAGTTTTGTTTGTTTGTTTGACACCCACACCCGCCCTAACTTCCACATTTAAGAAAAGAAAAAAAAATTTAAAAAAAATCTCACAGAGGTACACAACCTCATCTGATTTTCAAACTCAACCGATAAACCTATCTTTGGAGCTGGTACACACATCCAAACACATAATTGAGTAGAAATCAAATTAAGAAATCACTTGTGTGCCTAATTAAGTGGTGCAACAGGCCAATTGTTTGAGTTGATTGGGCCACACCACTTCAATTAAAATTAACTCATCAAGTAGCTGCCTATTAGGTTCGACTCTTAGGGATTTACCAGGCACTCCACATTCTTTTAAGTTTTAAAGGAAAACATCTTCACCTGTGCTTTCAAAACTTGGTGTGCCCACAAAACTTGTTTGAAAACACCTAAAGTTGAATCCTAAAAGCTACTAAGTAAGATTTGAATCCTAAAATTCATCGCATCAAAAATAATCTTGCTTGAAAACCTCTGGTTGTGAACGCACACAAAAATCAATCAATCATTAAGGGCACAACCCAGATAAAGGGCCCATCACATTTCAAAGCACATTCAAACCTAGCCCTAAATAAAACAGAGTATACGTTGGCCTCAAGGATTCAACTCGCTCTTCAGAGCCCAGAACGAGATTATTTTCGATTAGTCTATTTCTACTGTTCAATCTGATGTCTAGCTAAGGGAGTAGAATCAAACGATCGCGGTTGGAGGGTACACTAGGAACCGGAGGCGCAAGCCGAAGGAAGAACCTTCTCCCCAGTCCCTCCTTCTACCTAGTTGGATTGAACAGACAGAAGCAGATCAAATCGTTTTTCTATCTCAAGATGGGTTTTGGGAGTCTGTAGGTGTTTAGGCTAGCCCACTTAAGGAAAGCTTTGATTGCTTGTATTGCAGGGCACCTTTCTTCCTCCCATTTATCATGAATCCTTCCACATATTACATGCATTCTCGCTCTTTCCCTCCTGTTTTAAATCATCCTCAACATGACGATTATCCCGACTCATACTGTAATCAACCATCACTTAGTTGGGATAACTCAGATTCGGGATACAGTTCCGGACCTCCATGTTTAGGATCTAACCCTGAACACTATAATTGTGATTTCTATCTTTCTCAGAGCCACATCGATTACAGATCGTCAACCTTTCATGGGCAACCTAATTCGATCTACAATCAAGAAGGATACACCGATCCTTACCCATCCTCTGCTTACACTGCCTTTAGGTCATCACCACCTTTTGAACAATCCGAAATGACCTATTATCAGGAAGGGTATAACGAATCTCAATTCGTTAACTCCTCTGCATTGACCCCAAACTCGCCCAACCCTGAACCAACTCATTTGGTTCAAGGTAACTAGGATCAAGATAAGGTTTTGGCTAACTTGAGGAATATCATACAATCTTTAGAAGTTTAGCCAATACCTTGCATTGAGAGATTGGAGCCCCTGATTGAAATGATTGATGATTTGAATATGTATTTATTGGATTGGCTACAGAATGTTAAGGATAAGAACCTGGGTGAGTTTCTACTTGGGAAGTTAGCGAAATTGAGGATGAGATTTGTGGTTGCTTTAGTTCAATCGTGGGATGATTCCCAGGATGAACTCCCTTCAGGAGAGCCAATGTCAGAACCTGCTCAGGCACCTGTTGAGGGGGACACATGTTACGAGGCTGACCAGATTGAATTAGAGAAATCAATTAAGGATTATCTGATTTCTTCACCTGAAATCCTTGAGCCGGGGTATGAGGAAACGTAGGTCTCCATGGATCAGAAAGTGACAGATGATTTTGGGACATACATTAATACGAATCTTGATTTCTTTGATTCTGATGGTGAAGATTCATGTTGCGAAGTCTCACACGAGTTTACAAAATATGATTTCCATGAGACTATTGGGCCTGAGGAATCTGATAGATCATTTGATAGCCCAATAACTGAGGAAACTGATCTTATTAAGGCTCACATTACGGATCTAGAATCGCATTTTCTGGAGGATTCAATCCAATGCCCTGATTGTCAGTTACACCCCATTGAGCTTATCGATGATTCTGCTTTTAAGATAACTAGACCCAAGTCAATTCTGATCCAGCCACATCTTTTAAACTTGGAAATTTCAGACGGGGTGATTAATATGCAAAAGGTCCCAGAATTTAACATTCTGATTGAGGAGGATAGGAGTTGGGAAGTTCTGATTTGGGAAGCAAACTTTGGAGGAAATAGAAGACTAAGTCTAAGGGCTCCATTTCATCTGAAATCATCAAACCAAATCCCTTATGACATTTGTTCTGAGGATGTTCAACCCAAGCACACATTCATTGATTATCCTTTTGATATCTCTGTATCTGATTGCGCAGCAATCATAGGTCTTAATTGACCTAGATTAAGTTAGGACTTAGCATAAGTTAGGGAAATTCATGCATGCATAAGCATTATCTACATCTTTACTGCTTTACTTTAGCTATGCATAAAATAATGTTATAATGTGCTAATTAAGTATATTATGTCAATTGCAGGCAATAAGCAGATCTGGAGCTAGATCTGCAGCAGGATCTGAAGCTGGATCTGAAATAACGGGAGTTGGAGCAGAGCTGGAGCAGAAGGCCTAGTTTAGATGTAGGAATAATAATGTAAGGGGGTTAAAGGTTTTCTATTCTATTAAGTAGGAATAAAGCAGTAAAATGTGAAGAGCTTAGGTCCATCCTAGCCCTAGGATAGCCTAGAAACTTCCCCAACCCTTAGCCACCCCTAGATTAGGTCACCGCACCCTAGGAAGCCCAAAAACCCTAGTTCCAACCCTTCTCTGGATGTCCAGATAAGTTTTAGGACGTCCAAGACCCTTAGTCAACTCCCGCACACTTCAAACCCACTTCTGCAGTGTTATTGGACGTCTAGACACTTTGTCAAACATCCAATTTCTGCAGAATACCCAAAACAGAACCTGAAATCCTTTCTGACTTTGATTGGACGTCCAGACAACAAGTCTGGACTTCTGATTTTTGAGTATAAGACGTCTAATTCTATTATTGGACGTCTGATACTTCTCTCCAATTCCTGTTTTGAGATTTGAGCCTTGATCTTGGATATCTAGGTCCCTAAACCCAATTCGAACCCCATAGGAACCTAAATTAAGGTGCCCTAACCCTAGTACATCACCTCTAGACCTCCCTAAGGACCTAATTTGGTCCCCACTAAACCTAATTGATTTGGATCTTAGTCAATTCCATCAGCCTATTCAATTGGATTCATTGAGAGTCCAATTGACTTATACCTAAATTAATTGAGTTGTTTTACTCTCAATTAAGTTTTCACACACCCAATTAAACTTGTATTAAGTTTAATTGCACTTTACCTTAGTGAATTAGGGTTTATAACCCTAATTTAAAACATACCGTGACCTAAACCCACTAGAACCTAACCTAATCAACCTAGCCACCTAAGTTTCGACCCACACACACCCACACACACCATCCACATGAAAATACCAAGCCTAGAGTTCTCTAGAACTCTCTGCCATGTGTGGTTGCCTTGGTTGCCAAAAATAGCAACCAAGAGCCATTCAATTTTTAGATCCACATTTGGTGGATCTAAAAACCACCATCCACCCTCTCTCTCTCACTCTTCCACGAGCTCCCACCATAGGCCTCTCTAGAGAATTCCATAATTCTCTAGAGAGCTTCCCTTAGGTCTATAAAAAGACCCAATGGGTGGGCATTTGCACCCATTCACTTCCTTGGCATCCATTCCACTTAGGCTAGCCACTTCCATCTCCACTCCACCTCCATGAGTAGAGCACCACCATGGAAGCCACCATCTCCACGCTAGGAAGTTGGATCATCTCCCCAACCTCTCTCCAAGGGCCAGCCTAAGCTCCATTGGCCACCCCTCCTTCTCTCAGCCACTAAAAGGCCATCGGAGACCACCTCCGAATGCCCTTCCTTCTGCTAGATTAGTAGCTTAGCTTTTCGGATATTTACTGCTTTTATTTACTTCTTAGTAGTATAGTCTTACTTCTCCCCCAATGATGCATGTGAAATCCCCCCATCGATTCTTGTATGCAATCATTTTCTGGTAGCTAGGTTTAATTCTCAAGCATTTATGTACAAGCTTTCCTCTACGTTTTATGTTGCAAACAACTCTCCCACTGAATGAATGAAAAATGCTTTTATATATATATTTGTCCCTATATGTTTGAAATCACCACGAGCTTAATAATTACCATTCTTTTTGTGTGATTCAAGTTGCCTGTTTCCGATTCCTAATATTCTTGCAACTAAGCATGTCATACCCAAATACGTAATAATCACGAACTGGCATGTGGTTCTAAACAAAGTAGAGTAAGATCGATTTCAAAAGTAAAAGCAACGCCTCCCAGAGACGAACGACCAAGACTCAAAGTCTCGTTATTTTTACAAAACAATATCTTTATTGGATCGTATTTCGCAACTATACTACGACGCTTTTATCAAAAACGCGAGCTACGATTTTTTCCCAACAGTATCCCAACTTTTTGGTCTTGGGTTGCATCCTCATAAATCGCAGGCCCGACCCCGCTTGCATACTGATTTTAGGTTTTGGGTAATTTTTATCCAGAACCTGAGATATTCTCGATTATGGGATTTGGGTCTGCACCACAATCTGGTCCACATCTGTGGACATCTGCTGGCAGATCAGAGGTTTCTTCTATTTATTCTGATTCTGATCTGCACCTGTGAATTCTTTATTTCTCTTCTTTGTATAGTGTGCCTAGCTGAAGGCACTAAATTCAGCACGTATACAGTTCTTTCTAGTTTTTATCTCAGAGCGGACCCGACATTCACGCAATTCAGGTGCTTTCTACGATATTCCACACTGTTTTATGTCTATTTAATACAATGAGGACATTATATTAGATAGGCATGGGGGGGTGGATATTCATCTCTAAATTTATTCGTCAGCTCTGTAGATTTATTTTATTTTCTTTTATATAAAAAAAAATTGAATTAGGAAAAAGAACCTGGGTTTAAGAAAATTTTCAATCTTAGGAAATACTACATCATGATCTGAACACAAAAACCCTTCAGGTCTTTGGACTTAATCAGTCCGTGTATCCACTAAAATGTGGATTTATTTTTCGAGTCCTCACCATCTTAATTCTATTGTAATTGGAGTAAATAAGTTTGCGAGATAAGTACATGACTCATCAACTCGCCCTCTGATTTGAGGAAACTATAAGCCTAAAGCATCTACACACTATCTTGTCTCTGACTCGTTAATCGACGGTTCGAACAGAAATTGGGTAGCTAATGAACTTTCTAGGGCGATATGGCTGGCAAGTTATCATGGGTAACAGCCCATAGGTAGGTTGTCCAGAGCCCAGTCACTGGACCTTTCTCTTTTTGCTGCCTTTAGGTAAATTTTAGACCAGGGAAGCCACCTACTTGAAAAGAGAAAAAAGAAAATCAAAAAGAAAAGAAAAAAAAAGGAGAAAACAAAGAAAGAAATAAGCCACATTTCGCCGCACGAGTATGGCTGACAAGTTGTCGGTGGTAACATCTCATCGACCAGTTGTCCAGAACCCAACTCAATAAATGAACTGAAAATTCCCAAAACACTTAGGAAGAAGCAGAGAAGTAGAATAAATCGAGGAGATATACACTGGATTCACCCTTGTGTTGACCCCGTAAAAATAAAAGTAGAGAGAAAGCTACCAGTTGTAAAGATACACCTTTAGGCAGAATTCTCTTTTTAAGGTCACCTAGAAGCGTAGAAATCCGAAGTTCGCTTTTACTGCCGGTCAACAAGTCTATCGCATTCGCAATAAGATGCTTAGAACTTAAGGTTCTCATCAAATCTTGGGTGAGTTGAATGGCCGTAGAAAGCCACTCTTAAACCCTAAAATTCGAAAATCCAAAGAAATTAGAAAAGAAGAAAAAGAGAAAAAGAAATTTCTTTCTTTGAATAAGGCGAGGGCTTGAGGCGGTCTACATTTTGGCAGATACTCAGGCACTGTTGTGTCTTTGAAAGTTCAGATCCTAAGTAAATATTTTCTTAATGATTAAAAATAACTCAAGCCCAAATAATCCAACCTTATTCCTTTATAAATAGCATATAGTTTTTGCTAGGGACTAGCAAAGGATAGGCATTGGGGTATGATGTAAACATGTTTACACTACTTAAGATGTCTATTTATGCAAGTTCTTAAGCATAGGATTGCATTACATATTATAAATATTGCATAACATGCATCATCTTGCATTTAGATTAATTTGAATAAAATGGAGGTTAATTGTCTATTTTATATTCATGGACAGGGTAAACTTTTTATCGGGGCCTCAGATCGAAAATCCAACCGTACAAATGTGATCAGGGCGACGATTAGAGTTCAACGACTCCAAAATCGCCCTAATCAGACATCTGTAGCATCAGATAGAGACTGGGGAACCCTAGAAGATCAAGGGCCAAGATGGTGTGAATCCGCACTTCAAACGACAAATCCAACCGCACGGATGGATTCGGATCGAGAATCGCAGCCTAACAGCACGAAAATCGACTCAATCCGACAACCGTGACACCATCCACATCATCTAGAAGATGGACGGCTAAGATGGTGCCATCTCAGTCGCCCAACCGGCCACTGCACTCGCCGCACCCTCTCTTCTTTGTCGCTTCTCCATCGTTGGATGCGCATCCAACGACTGTGGATGCGCGCGCCTGAATTTGTCTACGCGACACATGAGCCACTGTAGCGCAACTGGTGAACGCGCTCGCGAGAACGCGAGGCGCGCGTTTGAGCCTGGGTGAGCGGCATCTCAGGCGCAGGTGAGCGGGCTCCACGACCGCTCGATCGCGATCAAGCGGATGTGGGCGCTCAATCCGTTCCACGCTCTATCGTACGCCCACGCGTGACGTGGGATCGCACGCAGGCGTTGCGCGCAGAGGAGGCGGGTGAAGGCGCCAGATAAGCCGTCCGATCTCACGATCGGATGGCTAAGATTCGTAAATCGAGGAGCGCGCATTATGCGCGAGCAGGCGAGCAGGCACGCGGGCGGCGCCCCACTACTCCCATGATGGGGCTTTAGCGACGATTTTATCCGTCACTAAAGGCCCTTGATTTAATGTTTTTCAAATTAAAATGACTAAACTGCCCTCACTCCTTGCAACTATAGAAGGTGACCCCCTCCACACGAAATTCTCATCCCTTCCTTCTCTTCTCTCCCTCTCCAAACCTCAAGAGAAGCTTGTCCCACACCCGGGATGCTTCTCAAGAGATAAAGTCAAATTTTCATCCCCCTTTTGGAAGCGGATCCCGCGACGACAACAACATGCTGCCCCATTCCCGTTCTTCCAGCTTCATCCTCCTTCGTCCTGCTCCGTTCCCCGTCGTCCAGGCGTCGTCCCATCCAGCTCATCCTCCAAGCGACCGTCGAGGAGGATATCTCTCTCCCCATTCTTTTTACTGCTTTCTATAATAAATTTACTGCTTTCTAAAGTAGATTTACTGCTTTCTAGTGTAATCATTTTCTCTCTTTCTAGTCATAATGAGTAGTGTAATGAACAATCTCGTTGTTAATGAATTCCATGTTCATTCTACATCTATTTTTGGTTTTTGTTTATAGCATTCTCACTCTCTCTTCTATTTATTGCAAATAGATAGATTCTAATCAATTAATTTACTTCATGACAAATAAAACAAACGTGTATTTTTAAATCAAACGTCTGCCTCCCTGAGTTCAACCTGGGATTTTCATTCCGGTATAAATTTTATTTGTTGAACACGAGTTCTTCGCTTTCATACTACAACGACAGGTTTTCAAAACCAAACACGTAAGCGTAGCAACTTGAAGCATTCAACAAAAGCGTTGTCTTCGACTCCCCGATTCTCCAACCACCCGACTAGTCGCTAGATTTCGAGATGATGTGCGACGCTTCTGACTTTGCCGTCGGTGCTATTTTAGGCCAGCGTCAGGAAAAACAACCCTTTGTCATATACTATGCTAGCAAGACGCTGAATGAGGCTCAGTGCAATTATACTATCACCGAAAAAGAACTGCTAGCAGTAGTATTCAGGTTGAAGAAATTCAGATCTTACCTATTAGGGTCCAAAATAATCATCTTCACTGACCACTCCACCCTCCAGCATTTGTTGGGAAAGAAGGATGCCAAACCACGACTCATTAGATGAATCCTTCTATTGCAGGAATTTAATATTGAAATCCACGGCAAAGCCAGAAAGCAGAATGTTGTGGCGGATCACCTATCCAGACTAGACCCAGATCATATTCCTTATTCCCTGCCTATCCACGAGCAATTTCCAGATGAATCTCTTTTGGCAATTCATTCTGTTGAGTTCCCTTGGTACGCGGATATTGCGAACTACCTTGTTGCAAGCAAGATTCCCATGAATCTATCCAAGGACTAGAAACATAGATTCACTGCAGAAGCCAAATACTACCTCTGGGATGACCCACTGCTCTTCTACATTAGAGCAGACCAGATTATTCGAAGATGCATCACAGATTCTAAGATCCCCAGTGTGTTATCTTTCTGCCACAATGATGCTTGTCGTGGCCATTTCTCAGGATGGAAAACCGCTGCAAAAATTTTGCAGTCAGGATTTTTCTAGCCAACCATCTTCAGAGATACACACGAATACGCCCAACACTGCAAACGATGCCAGTCGGTTGGTTCTATGACTAGGAGAGACATGATGCCACTCCAACCCATCATGGTCGTAGAAGTGTTCGATGTATGGGGCATCGATTTTATGGGCCCTTTTCCGAACTCGCATGGCTTCGAGTACATATTACTAACCGTTGGTTATGTCTCGAAGTAGGTCGAGGCCATCCCAGCGGCACGGGCTGATCATAAGACTGTCATTTCTTTCATATGGCAGTACATCTTCGCGAGATTTGGAATACCCCGCGCTCTGATTAGCGATGGGGGAAGCCATTTCATTCACGCCCAGTTCAGGTCATTACTAAAGAAATATGGGGTACATCACCGTATAGCCACCCCATATCACCCGCAGACCAATGGGCAGGCTGAAGTGTCTAACCGTCAGATCAAGCTGATTCTCCAGAAGACGGTTAGACCAGACAGGAAGGACTGGTCTGACAAATTAGTTGACGCACTCTGGGCATATCAGACCGCATACAACGCCCCACTCGGAATGTCACCATATCGCATGGTATATGGCAAGGCCTGTCACCTTCCTGTAGAGCTGGAATACCGTGCCTTTTGGGCAATGCAAAAATGTAACCTTGACCTTGATGCAGGAGGTCAAGAACGAAAACTCCAGCTCAACAAATTAGAAGAGATCCGATGGGAGGCCTATGAGAACGCATTGATATACAAGGACAAGACCAAGGCCTTTCATGACCACCACATCCGGAGGAAAGCATTCACGCCCAACCAGCAAGTCTGGTTGTTTGATTCACGATTAAAACTGTCCACAGGGAAGCTCAAGTCCAAATGAACTGGCCCGTATATTGTGATTCATCCATATCCTAATGGGGCAGTCCAGATTAGGGACCCAAAATCTGGGCATATATCTACGGTAAATGGCCAGCGCCTCAAGCCATTTTTGGCCCAGGAACCTCCTCCACCTGATGAGATTGTTCATCTTATTGAGGAAGTGTGATTGAATGCTTGCCCAGCTGGAGGCGTTAAACTCAGCACGTATAGATAGCATTTACCCCACATTCCACCATCATTTATACATAACCATTTTTTTATATAGCACATTTTTCCTTTTAGCATATTTTCTTTCCGTATATTGAATACTGACAGGTTGGCCGATGCTGAATATAATTTCAGGAGCAATTACAGGTGATTTCCACCCATTCTCTCCCTGCAGTATTTATTTTCTTCTATATTCATGCATGAGAACATGCAACAACTTAGGCATGGGGGGGTAGATACAACAAAACTGAAAAATTTTATGCCAACATTTACGAAAACCTTGGAGCTGCATGTAAAACGTACTTTAGGATCCTAAATAAAAGAACAACCGACTCCACCTCCAATGCTCTTGATGGAGCTAGAAATTGTCCGCAATAGCCACTTTCGACTCACCCTCTCACCTCTTGTTCTAAATTTAGGGTCAAGCTGAATGTAACCTGAAAGGGAAATTTTATGAAGTACAAATTATATGAGGTTACTTGTTCATAGCATATATGCATATTACATTCATGAATAAGATTATTTTATTAAGAGAATGCATTAGGGATTTTATCCTCTAGTTGATTCCTATAATCTGGAATCCAGTACAACTTTTCATACACACGTAGAATTTACAATGGATTCACGGTGAAGGCTAATAAACGTCTTTAGTCTGTCGAGAAGTAATGCTTCTTTTCCTGAACCCCTGGACAGTGTTTTGGGAGTCAGGCAGATTTTCTTCCAAAAATCCACCAAATAGTGTGAGATGAGAGTAGGGTGTACTGGTGCTCTAAGATTAGTACAAGGAATCTGGAATCCTAGATAATTAGATGACGATACTCAGAGATTATACATAGTTTTCTCTCTCGGTTCCTGCGTATACATTTTTGTGTGAAATATTGAGAAACACCAAATAAGACAAATACGCGGAGAACGAGTTTTCATAAAACTAGGGCTAAGGTGGATGGTTACGACCATTCCTTACGAAATCCTTAGCTGAAGGAGGGTATTGGTACCAAGGTCAGAAATACACCGTCCTATCCATCTCTCCCAGTGCCGTGAGTAGGCACTTCCACCAAATAAGCCACCCAATGTCTCTTGAGTACCAACAATCCCTAATAATGCCTCCTCAATAAAGTTCATGGATGTGTTATGTTGAAAAAAAAATGATGAAAAAAAAAGAGAAAAGAAAAAAAATTGAAAAAATTAGAAAAAGAAGAAAAAGCAAAGAAAAAAAAGAGTGAATATTTAGTTCAGTTGCATTGAGGCAATACCACCAAATAAATTTGATATCTACCAAATATGGCCTTAACCTATTTTTTTGTATTTCTGACCACCCGAATACTGGCTGAGGAATTCTGACTTAGTGTTAGGGTTATGGAAACTCAGTTAAAGTGTTAATGCCAAGTGAGATCACCAAATACAGATCATATTTGTGAATCTGATGAGGTTGTGAGCTCTAAGAAAAGAAAGAAAAGAAAAAGAAAAAAAGAGAAAGAGAGAATGAATAGAAAGGAATCAAAAGAGAGCATAGTTTTTCTCGTCTTTCTCTGAGTTGAGTTACTTAGTAGTTTGGAAATCTAGATTTTGCAGTACTAATTTCTATGTAACACCAAGCGAGAGTGAACCACCAAATATATAATCTTTCCTCTCAGAGATTCTCTACCTAAGCCTAAAGCAGGGGTGGAATTCATAGAATATCTTAAATACCCAGAGGGAAGAAGTCTGCCTATCCCGCTAGAATTTTTACTAGGGGTCAAGTACAGGCTTTAGAGGTGAATTAGTTTTTCACTCGAATCCGTTGCAAAAGCTACATAGCTGCACTTTCACGATTGTCTGGATTTCTAGAGCATAGAATGAAAACAAAAAGGAGAAAAATCTCTACGCATACACTTGATAAAATAATCAGTCCCTTAGGGACCCTTGCTGTAAATAATTTAGTCTTGCATTTGCTAGGGACTAGCAAGATTTAGGCATAGGGGTATGATTGCACAGCAATCATAGGTCTTAATTGACCTAAATTAGGCTAGGACTTAGCATAAGTTAGGGTAATTCATGCATGCATAAACATTATCTACATCTTTACTACTTTACTTTAGCTATGCATAAAATAATGTTATAATGTGCTGATTAAGTGCATTATGTCAATTGCAGGCAATAAGCTGATCTGGAGATGGATCTGGAGCAAGATCTGAAGCTGGATCAGGAATAACGAGTGTTGCAGTAGAGCTGGAGCAGAAGACTTAGATTAGATGTAGGAATAATGATATAAGGGAGTTAAGGTTTGCTATTCTATTAAGTAGGAATAAAGCAGTAAAATGTGAAGAGCTTAGGTCCATCCTAGCCCTAGGATAGCCTAGAGACTTCCCCAAGCCTTAGCCACCCTTAGATTAGGTCACAACACCCTAGGAAGGCCCAAAACCCTAGTTCCAACCCTTATCTAGACATCTAGATGAATTATAGGATGTCCAGAACCCTTAGCCAACTCCCGCACACCTTAAACCCACTTCTGCAGTGTTATTGAATGTCCAGACACTTGGTCAGACGTCCAATTTCTACAGAATACCTAAGACATAACCTTGAATCCTTCCTGACTCTGATTGGACTTCCAGACAACAAGTTTGGACTTCTAATTTTTGAGTATAGGATGTCTGACACTATTATTAGATGTCTGATACTGCTCTCCAGTTCCTGTTTTGAGATTCAAGCCTTGATCTTGGATCTCTAGGTCCTTAAACCCAATTCCAACCCCATAAGAACCTAAATTAAGGTGCCGTAACCCTAGTACATCACCTCTAGACCTCCCTAAGAACCTAATTAGATCCTCACTAAACCTAATTGACATGGATCTTAGTCAATTCCATCAGCCTATTCAATTGGACTCATTGAGTCCAATTGAGCCCTGATCTCAGCACACACTGTCCACTTGGACTCAGTGAGAGTCCAATTGACCTAGACGTAACTTAATTGAGTTGTTTTACTCTCAATTAAGTTTCCACACACCCAATTAAACTTGTATTAAGTTTAATTGCACTTTACCTTAGTGAATTAGGGCTTACAACCCTAATTTCAGACATACCTTGACCTAAACCCACTAAAACCTAACCTAATCAACCTAGCCACCTAAGTTTTGACCTACACACACCCACACACACCATCCACATGAAAATACCTAGCCTAGAGTTCTCTAGAACTCTCTACCATGTGTGGTTACCTTAGTTGCTAAAATTAGCAACCAAGAGCCATTCAATTTTTAGATCCACATTTGGTAGATTTAAAAACCACCATCCATCCTCTCTCTCTCACTCTCCCACGAGCTTCCACCATAGGCCTCTCTAGAGAATTCCATAATTCTCTAGAGAGCTTCCCTTAGGTCTATAAAAAGACCTAAGGGGTGACCATTTGCACCTATCCACTTTTTGGCCATAGTTACTTGGCTCCATCCACCTCCACTTAGGCTAGCCACCACCATCTCCACTCCATCTCCACGAGCTGAGCACCACCATGAAGGACACCATGCCAGGATGCTGGATCACTCCTCCAACCTCTCTCCAAGGGTCAACCTAAGCTCCATTGGCCGGCCCTCTTTCTCCTCTCCACCACTCCAAGGCCTTCGGAACCCACCTTCGAATGCCCTCACTTTTGATAGATTAGTAGCTAGCTGTTTACATCTACTACTTTTATTTACTGCTTAGAAGTGTAACCCTTATTCTCCACCAATGATGCATGCAAAATCCCCCCGAAGATTCTTGTATGCGATCGTTTTCTGATAGCTAGCTTTACATATTTAAGCATTCATGTACAAGCTTTCCTCTACAAGTTCATGTTGCAAACACTCTCCAAATGAATGAATGAAAAATATATTTTCTATATATAAATGTCTATGTGTTGAGAATCACCATGAGCTCATTGCAATATCTTTTGTGTAATTAATGTTGCATGTTTTCAATTCCTGATAAACTTGCAACTAAGCTTGCCGTACTTCAATACGTAATAATCATAAACCGGCGTGTGATTTTAAACAGAGTAGAGCGGTAAAAGATCGAATTCAAAAGTAAAACAAACGCCTCCTAAAGACGAACGACCGGGACTCAAGTCTCATTATCTTTTATTGAATATCTTTGTTTAATCGTATTGCGCACTATACTACGACGTTTTCCTAACAAACACATGCTTTATGCATCACGAACATCTAGCTCCTCTACGTTTTTGGTCTTACGCTTTTCTTGCTGCTGCTCATTTGATTAACATCTTTATTCTCTCTAGTTCCTCTGGAACAACACCATTTGAGATGCTTCATAGAGAGAGACCAGATTATATGTTTCTTAAAGTATTTAGATGCGCCGCTTATCCACTTCTACGGCCTTATAATAAACATAAACTTCAGTCTCAGTCAACTCTACATATTTTTCTGGGTTATGCCATTCATCATAAAGCATACTTTTGCTATAACCCACTAACTGACAAGATTATAATTTCTCGTCATGTGTTCTTTAATGAACATTTTCTACAATTTAAAAATATTGTGGAACTCTCAGTAAGTGCTTCAATCGGTCCAAATGATACTAAAACATCTATTCAGTTGGCCCCCATTCCACTTTCTATGGTTAATTCTTCAATTTCTCACCAGCCACAACTTTCTGCAGTTAATAATATTTTTGATAGACCGGTGGTATCACCTCAGTTGAGTCCAACAGACTCTATATCTCATCCACTTGAAGCTCCTATGTCGCGATTTATTTCTCCCCAACACAAGATGCTCCACAAAGAACTCATACCATGCAAACCTGGTCTATGCATGGAATTTTTAAAAAGAAAGTTTATCATATTGAATACCAAAAATTAGAACCAGCTTCATGTTATGTTGCTTCTAAGCATTCTCATTGGCTTAAGGTAATAAGAGAGGAAATTAATGCACTGATTCAAAATGGAACTTGGATATTGGTTCCCTTAGTGTCTGGGATGAATGTGATTGGAAATAAGTGGGTTTACAAGATAAAGAGGCAACCCAATGGTTCAATGGACAGATACAAAGCTAGATTAGTTGCTAAGGGCTTTCATCAAAGAAAGGGGGAAGATTTCTTTGAAACTTATAGTCCGGTCATCAAGCATACTACGGTGCGGTTACTTCTTACTTTAGCTGTTACAAAAGGGTGGCATCTATGACAACTTGACATTCATAATGCCTTTCCTCATGGCTATTTAGAAGAAGATGTATTCATGTTACAACCTCCAGGTTTCATTGACAAGGACCATCCGGATTATGTTTGTAAATTACGGAGATCCTTATATGGATTAAGGCAATCTCCTCGAGCTTGGTTTCAGAGGCTAACAACACTACTTTTTTAGCAGGGCTTTCAAGGGTCTCAAACTAATTCCGCTTTGTTTTTTGTACAAAAGGGAGACTCTGTTCTTTACTGATTGGTGTACATCGATGACTGATTACATAGCAATCATAGGACCTAATTTACCTGAATTAAGTTAGATTTTAGCTTAACTTAGGGACAATGCATGCATATGCATCATAATTTGCATCATAGTTGATTGGTTAGTTTTATAGATAATAATGTTATTCCTCTCAAAAAAATAGATAATAATGATATTTTATGCTCTAAGAGAGAGGCTATAATAATTGCAGATGATCTGGGCCCGCAGATGATAGATCAGACCATACAAATCTAATCGGGACGACGGGAGTTGATGTGTCAGATTCCTCAACATAGTTAATTAAGTTATTTAGGCTTAATTCATTGTGTAAGAATGTAACTTAGGTTAACTCGAATTAATGTCAGTTGTATAGTATAGGATCAAGTTAACCTAACATTTTAGATTTTAAATTTTTTTTAACTGGTTGAGTCCAAGTCATTCATTGGGTGGCATAATAGTAAGCTTAATTCACCATTTAATTCCTAAGCATAATTAAGAATCAATTAATTAATCAGATTATAATTACAATGTTTTAAACACATGAATATAGCAAAAAAGATTAACAATTCAAAGCATGCAATATTCCATTAGAAAGAATATATTTACATGTGATTTGTCATTAAGAATCAAGTAAACATGTTTATCACATCAAGTATTTCTAATTACAAGAGATTAAGACAAGAAAATGATATACAAGGAATATATTTGCCTTTTACAACATTTGATACTCAAAACAACAATAAATGAACATAAAATTGTAATATAAGATCAAATCAGACTTCTAATGATAAATGTTGGACAACATAAAAAGAAAGATTGGATTTCTAATTACAAAAATGGATGTCTGATATTTCCATTTCCTTTCTTCTTTAGCATTTAATCTTCAGCCCCTTCTTCTTCTTCTCTTCTATATACTTTACTGCTTCTCTGTCATCGCTCTCTCCTTCTCACTCTTGCTTTTCCTTTACTCATCTTTTTCTCTTCTTCTTCCTCTTCCAAACCCTCTTTATTCTCTTTACTTAGCTTTCTCCTTAGGTTCTCTCTCTTCTAAGTTTCCCTTAGTACTGTGCATATACATTCCCACAGTTAACCATTTCACAAGCACTTAAGCTTATTTAACCTTCAATTATAAAAAATTGATTTTTTTATTGGCGGTTCAGACCGATCGGGGATACGCAGCACCCCTTAGAGGGTGGGACCAGAGACCCTACTAGGTCCAAGCCTAATTTTTCTTAGGTGGTTTAATTTTCATTTTTAAGCTCATGCACAGTAACCCGCCTCCCAGTCCCACTCGCCCACTCACGAGCCCATGCACATCCACTCCCACAGGCACAAACACACACCCATGCGTAGGCACGTGCAACGCACGCACCCATGCCCAATATGTTCATTTCCTTTCGTACCCTGCACTGACGACCGAAACGTTGTCTGTAGTTTTTCGTATTATACTAAGGCGTGCGGCTACATCTTTCCAAGGTGGGACTATCATCCCACCTCCAGGCCAATCTTCCGATGAAGATTCCGGCCGACTCCGTTGATGGAATTGATCGACCAAGGACTCAATCAAGATCCCAATGTGTGCTCTATCAGGATGCAGAACCAATTTGGTGCTCAGATCTGAATTCGCCCTTCAATTTGAAGGGCGAAGATGAAGCTGTTTCACGGTCATTCATGGCCTGCAGAAGGTGAACTCAGGTCTTTTGACCTGCGGGTGAGCTTCTGACCTCCAGATGAGGTCCAAAACTCAATTCAGGAGAGGTTTCCTATTTGTAGGCGAATTCGTCGTTGTTTAAGATATTTGTCATAGTATAGGATAAAATCGCTCAAAACAGAAAATATTTATAACTTGAATGAAAGTCCGAGGTCGTTCGCTGGGGACAAATATGGAATTCACGTGCTAATCTCAATAGATAATATAAATGAGCACAAGAAATTGAGCAAAATATTGATTTCCAATGAATAATAACCTGTCACATTAAATATTCAATGAAATCCAATGTATCTCGAGAAATGAGGATAAAAAGAGAAAAGAATAAAAGACATTGGTGATTTGAATCACCACTTATATCCTCTAAAGTTTAAGCATGCATTCAACCATCAATTATCTCAAATCAACCAACAGTAAGCAAGCAATCTGTACTTCTTCTTTAGCCTCCTCTTCTTTCTGCTTTGTCTTCTTCACTTCTCAACTCTTCAGCGGCTAAGTGTTTAGCCCAAGGTCCTTACGCACAGAGCAAAACCCTCCCCTATCCCGAGCTCTCTCTCTCTGGGTTCTGCTCTCCCAGAACCTTCCACAATAACGTGTAATCGGGTAAACAGGGATTCGCGTACCTAGGACCAAGGCTATGGGTGTGGATCACAGCCGAGGTGTGAGTACAGATTAGGCGGGTAATCGGGTGAGTGCCAGACCTGCGTGTAGTGTCACAGGTGAGGCGTGAAGGGTGCGAGGGGACCCGACCCCAGTGATTTCGGGCGAAAGGCCTTAAACAGGAATTCAATTTATATCACTTCGACTGTTCTGCTGTTTCCGATATGGGGCTAAACATCCCTACTTTGTTCGCGCACTGGTAGCTGCAGTCAATAGCTCCGATTGAGGTCAGGGAAGCAGTCAATGCTCCCAATTGACCTACTGTGTGTGTTGCTGAGAAGGTTCCGTAGCACCTGGGACCGAAATCTGGAGCTACGAGACTTGAAGAGAGCTTCAAGCTTCCTTCGAAGCTCTGCGGCAATGGCAGATGAAGACCTGATACCCGAAATCAAAATATGGCCTCTCGGCCTCGTCAAAACAATTCAGGAAGTATCGCTGAACGTCGTGGAGTGCAACAGTGGCGGTGGTGTGCTGTGAGCATGTGTGAGGAGGTCTAACAACCTCGAGAAGGGTGGCCAAAGGTGCGTGAGTTGGGTGGAGAGTTTGGAGGGGCAATTGGCCTAACTATATTAGGGCTTTTCCGTGGGTGGATGTGGCTAAGGTCACGGGCTTGTTGGTGAGGTGGATGGAGGTGCATAGTGGTGGAAACACCTCGCCGGAGATTCGGTCGGAGACAAAGAAGATGAGAGTGATTCACGGTGCCGATGGGTCTTTTTGGGTTTATGGGGTGTAAAACTAACCTAAGGATCTAAGGAAACTAACTACCTATTCTAAGTGGACGAAAGGAGGGAGAACGACGCTGGCATTGGTAGGCCGGCGTCGGAGAAGGGAACTGCTCCTTGAGGTAGCGACGACGAAGAACGAGGTAGAAACGCCCTGATTTGGCCGTCGAGGAGTGGACGAAGGAGAGGGAGATATTGGCGCTCCCAATTTGACTGTTGGGAGGCCGAAGATGTTGGAGGAAGAAGTTCGCCGAAGCTAAGGTGGAGCGGGGCCATAGGTGGAGTTTTGAAGAGGGTTTTGGCCCCAAACCTTGCTGAGGAGAACGAGCAAGCCCTGAGGATCCTTTTATAGGCCTTTAGAGAGTGGTTAAAGCTTGCAAACCAAGCTTTCGAGCTTGGAAAGCTCGCTGGAATTGGAAACCCAATTCTTTGAAGGATTCGCATGAGGATTCTAGTGTAAATCAAGGCCTAAAGTGTTGCTCAAATTGTAGGAGATCTTCTTAGGAATCTCCCTTCCAATTTTGGAAGGGATAGAGTGAGAAATCAGGGAGATCTTCCTATTTAAAGGTCATTGGAGTAGGATTTAGGAAACTACAGGCGAGGGGGACCTATTTGTGAAGGAGATGAAAGTTATGGGCCCATTTGTAAGAAATTAGAAAGTTAGGGGCATGTGTGTGAAAGAAAAGACTCAGACAAGACTAAATTGCAAACTAGGTCAAGATGCTCTTAGATTGGACCCAAATTTTGGTACAAACCTAATTTGGACCTAAGGAATCCAATGGTGAAGTTAGATTTAGGTTTTGACCTCGTTTGACTGGATAATTTCTTCAAAAACCTAAATTAGGACAAAAGTCTATCTGTGGCTCTGTTTTGGGTCAAGACGGGTTCTGATGGTCAAATTGAAGGTACCACCCTAAAGAATATTTTTCTATGAATTTTAGAGCATTTAGGTGAATTTTATCCTAACCAGAACCTCGGTAGAATAAGCAAGTCTGTTTTTAGGGTTTCAGATGTCATTTAATTCCTGAAATGAGAGAAAACTCTTTTCTGTCTGTACGGACTCACTTGTTAGATATTTAAGACCATTTGACTTTTAATTAACCCCTAAGAAATCCCATGATTGTACTACAATTGAGATGTGCTGTTAAAACTACAATTTTATCCCTGTTGTCTTGTTATTCTCTCAGAATGATTATGCAATGAATTATGGTCCTTTGGCTGTTATGTAGAAGCATTTAATCCTTGATTATGACTAATTAAAGCTAGATACGGCTAATGATGATGTTATCATCATTTCCGCACTGAATGAAGGATAGAAGAGGCTTTGAAAGGCTTTAGAGAGAGAGAAAAGCTTCTAAGCTTCGCACAGGAGCTTCAGAACTTGGATTTGAGTTCTGAGATGCTTAATAGATGGATAACAGACTCTGGAAGGGAGTTAAACAACCTCTGCAGGTTGTTATAAATCAATTTGGGCAGAATTGGTGATCAAAACTTGCCAAGAACTTGAAGAATTCAATATTGGGTTCTAAAGAACCAAAACTGACTAGAAACATGAATTGCACTAAATCCTTAATAAACCTTAATTAAATCAACTCTAAAACACTCCAGGTCATCCAAGAATTCCATTGCACCCCTTAAAACATAGAATTAATCCTTAAATCCTCAAATTAGACTTGGAGTTGACCAAAACCAGCTCGAAGTTGACTTTCTGTTCTAAGCTTCCTCAGAACAAATTAAAACCCTAAATTGACTTAATTCTTCATCAGGAATTGGTCTAGGACAACAAAATCATGTTTTGAAGCCCCTAATGGGATTATCAGTCTTCGCCGCCTAAGCTTACAAGCTAGGGTGTTCGGTGGAACAACCTTGGGACTTTCCAGGCAAATAGAGATCAGGGATGGACTCTATAGGTTCTTCTTGAGCTTTTGGACCTCTTTCCCAGCGCTTAAAACCTATCTGAATAGCTTCTCCAACTTGCCGGAGTTGAAGAAGATGACGGTCTAGGAATGCTTATAATCATTAAAACATAAAATGAACAGCTGATTTCCGATCTTGAGGTGTAGAAGATGTGGTCTAGAGCTTCTCATGAAGTTCCAAGGGCTGAAGTGGAAAATTGACTCGCCGGAGCTTCGGTGAGTTAAGTCTAATACACAAAGATGAAATCCACATCAAATTAGGCCATTACTAACCCATGGAGATTCCTAGGACCTAGACAGATCTTAAGAACTCCTCAATTGGCTGAAAGAATGATCAGAACATAAGATTGCTCGTGGAATTCGCAAATTGAGCAATCTGAGTTCGACAGAACTCAGAATGCTTCCTCTCACTCAATTGAGTGAGGGAAAATGTTGGTGACACTGATGGACTAATTAATTGGCTTAATTACTAATCTATGAGCCGGTATTGACAGCAAGCTCAAAGATGAGGGGAAAATTAGGTGTTTCTACTAAGAAGCTATATAGGAGCACTTAACGGAATCGCTGAGGTCCTTAGGTGTTAAGGGGTAATGACGGACCTCAAGTGAGTGTGGGATAGCTTCTGGACACTTCACCATGGGTAGTGAAGTGTCCAGGTGCGTGTGAAATGAATCAAGCGATTACATGGATAAGTAGGTGAATTGTAAGGTGGATTAGGGTCCTGAGAATGTGCTAAGGTGATAAAGGACCCTAGATGAGTGTGAATTAGACTCGGGGACCTCTGCCATAGACAGTGGAGGTCGCCGGTGACGGTAAGATGGTCTAGGCAATATAGGCGTTATCTGTAACGGAAAGGTGGAAATGAACTGTGAAAAGGTAAGAAGAGTGGAATAGTGCTTCTTCCGCAAAAGCTAGATATGAACTATGAAAAGGTAAGAAGGCACAGCGAGGCCGAACTTGGCCTCAGTGGAGCTAAGGGAGATGAATCTAAATTGCATTAAAACTAAGCTAATCCTACTCCTAACTACAGCTAACCTACTCCTATGAGTTAGGGCTACTTACCTGGACGAAAGGAGGTGAGAAGTCTTTGTCGATGGCTCATAATGGAGGAAGAAATCAGAAGATAAGGGAAAGAGCTACGGCGAGAAGTTGAAGGCATCGAGATAACGGAGATGATGCTCCAAGGCCCTGTCACAGCCTTACGGAGAGGAAGAGGAGGTGAGAGAAACGAGTCCCTCGCACGGAGGAGCACCGATAGGGGGTGAGAGGTCGCCGAAGGTAGAGGAGGAATAGCCTATTGCCGGCCGCTGTTGGAGAAGAAGGAGAGGGGACCAACCCTTGAAATCGGAGGGGAAGAGGTCTACTTATAGGCTTCGGTAGCTGTAAAAGGGAAGGAATCTGGACAAATGGATGTCTAGGTACAGCTTAACCTCCGACGTCATCTCCGACGTCGGTGAAGTTAACGTCGTGACCTAATTAGGATTTTAGGGGCATCCAGACCATGGGATGGAGAGATGGCGGTAAGCGCAAGCTCCAGGAGCTTGGCGAGGAAGACAAGTCGCGAGATGGACAGTGATTAGACGATGTACGCACCGCCGATTGTGAGCCGTCGAAGCGTGTGAAGAAGTGAAGAAGAGAAGTGTTCACAGGGACCTAAACGTGAGGAAAACTAACAACCTAAGTGAAAGGAAAAGGACTCAATTGCAATAAATTATAGGGACCAAAATGCAAACAAAGTCTTTTAAGGTTAATTTAAATTATTTTCTTTTCTAACTTTTTATATATATTTATAAATTATCTAAATATTGTATTAAAGCCATGTATTCACATTTTTGACCCATTTATTTATATTTATTAAATTTATTTACTTAAGTTATTAAAGTCTTAGGTCTTAAGTTATTCTTAAGTTAAATAAGATATTAACTAGGTAACTAATTAATAGTATTTCGAGCCCATTTATTAATTAAGTTATTAATAATATTAATTAACTAATAATTTAGCATTTTTAACTTATTTTAAGGTCATTTAATGATTTATCCCTTATTACATAATTAACCCTTATACATGAATATTCTTAGCTAATTAACTAGGGAAACTAGTTAATTAGGGATAATTAGAAGCCATGATGAGCCTCTCATCAGGAGTCCAATGCTTCTGGAATCATCTTGATCAGACCTCCGTAGCACTACATTTAGCCCATAAAAGATCAAAGGTCAAGAAGCAAAATAGTAGAGATCCAAACCTCAAATGTCAATTCCAACCACACAGATGGATTCGAATCAACGAACGCGATCCAACAATGCAAAAATCGACTCAATCGGAACCATGTAGCATCAACTACAAAGCTGAGAAGATGAACAGTCAAGATGGTGCCACGTGACACCATCCCAACAATCCACCACCACGCCCCAATCGCTGAAGCTTCATTATGAGCTGTTGGATTGGCATCCAACGGCCACGATCAAGCCACATTTCCCCTCACCGCACCTTCATAAAGGAGCAGCCACATGCAAAATCAAAAATGCAACACAAACACGCGTGGAGGCATGTTGGATGAGGCGACGTGGATGCACCCACAGTTGAACGCTTGAACCAATGCCCCATTATACACAGGGACAAAGGTGGTGCAGAGTGCGACGTAAGCCGTCCAATCGTGAGATCAAATGAATGCGCTAGCACGTGTGAAGCAAGAGAGGAGCGACGCGATCCTGATCGAAGGGCCTAATGGCTACCATGTGTCACCATTCAGTGCATTCCACGCGTTTAAGGCGTAACAGAGGTTGTTTTGAGGTGCGATTTGGTCTGTTGATCTCTCGATCGACGGATCTAATGTTATCGAAGTTGCACAATTTTCAGAGCCTAAATGCCTACTGATGAGAGCCTCATCATGAGCCATAACTAGCTATTTTTGACCCAATAAAGAATATAAAAGCTCCTACATCACCTAGAAGAAGGCCTAAATGAAGGAATAAGTGCTCTGAGAAGAAAACATGAATTAAAGGTTAAAACTGTAATTTTACCATGAGAGTACATAAATGGGTTTTCTCAGAGGCAAAACATAGGTCAAAATTTCTAAATAATATAAAAAGTGGGTTGAGTCAATCAGAAATGGGTTCATGTGCAATTTAGGAATTAAATGACATTTGGTAACCCTAAAACAGACCCTCTTAAATTAACAAGGTTTCGGTCAGGATAAAAATCAAGTAAACCCTCTAAAAATCATGAAAAAATATCCTCTATGGTTTAGAACACTTAATTTGACCTTTTGAACCTACTTTGACCTAGATTAGGGTCCTAGCTCTTCAAGTAACCTAATTTGGGTTTTTACGTAAAATGACCAGTCAAACGTGGTCAAACCTAAAATCCAACTTCACCATTGGATTCCTTAGGTCAAAATTAGGTTTATACCAAAATTTGGACCTAAGGGGAGGTCATCTTGACCTACTTTGCAATTTAGTACACCCAAATCATAACTTGGTCCCTATCTTTTGAAAATCCTTGCAGAGAGCCCCCTAATTTCCTCGCCACCTTTGCAATCAGGTCCTACCGCCATTGTTAGGGTAGAAGCAACCTCCGGCGAGGTTTAGAGAGGGATTACTCTCTGATTCCTCAGAGATCCCCTCCCAGAAATGGAAGGGAGATTCTCTGAGGAATTCCCTTCCATCTACGGCCAATCACAATCTCTGGTGTAAACCCAATCTCTCGTGCAAATGCACGAGGGATTTGGGTATCTTAACCTCTTTCCTACTCCGACGATCCATCAGAGGCAATAGGCGTGCCCTCCACGCTCTGAAAGCACGACCCAATGCCTATAAAAGAACCCACACCTCCAGCCGCTCAATTTTAGCTTGACTTGGCCGGACTTCCACCCCCAATTCATCTTTTCCTTCTCCGGCCAAGTGTCCAGCAAGCTCCGGCGAGCTCCCTCTCCCATCCTCTTCTCTCTGCCACAAAACCAGTGGCAGAGTTATCTTCCTGATTCCCCTCCGCGTCCCGCAACACCCGCGCACGCCGCCTCAGCCCCGTCGTCGCCGCCGTCCTCCTCCACTGGGCAGCGTCTTCTCCGACGACAGCAGGTACAGCTGTACGCCTTCCGTCCCCCTTCGTCCCTACAATTAGGTTAGAACTACTCCCCGTATTCCCCTCTCTCTTTTCCCCCTATTATTTCATTTAATCGACCCTCGACCGACGCTGACCACCTCCATCTTCCTCACCTCCGATCGACCTCTGGCGAGCCGTTCCCACCATTCCGCCCCTCCACACGGCTCGCCAACCAACTCATAAGCTCCGCCTCACCACAAGGAACAACTTCCGCCCATCAGCCATCCCTCTACACCTCCACCACAGTCCCCCAAACAACACCACACTTTCGGCCACAGGTTGACCTAGGCACGCACGCCTAGGCCATCCCACGGCCTGCAACACCGCTCACCACCTTCGTCATGCCACGGCGAAGGTGCCCAGCTGGTCTGATTAGGCCAATAGGCCGTATTGGTGTTTGACAGTATCGACGCTCCTACCGCCATTGACGACAGTTGAAGAAGCTCCAAAGCAGCTCCAGGCGTCTAAGTCTCCCAGGCTCCAGGCGCAGCAGATTCGCGAGAGCTTGGCGAAGCCCTCGGGTCCAACAAGCAGCACTGCGAAGCTCCCAGCTGTGGCGATTGCACGAAGGTCTGCGGGCGCGTGCGAGAGTGGGGCAGAGGCTTGATAGTCCCACATCATGGAAACGCGAAACACAGGTGAGCCATAAATTATTTTTGTGATATTGTCTTACCGCCTCCGAAAGCACAGGGGTGAGGTCCCTCACCTGACCCACTCACCTCGTCCACGGCTTCACCTCGCGGATCTGGCGGGATCTGACCTGACCCATCCTTTGCACTCCTCGCGCATCACCCCACCTGCCGGTGCGCCTGGTCCCGGGTAGGAAATCCGACCCGATTACCCGTGTGGCTCTAGGAGAGCGTCCTTGAGCGAATTGCAGAGAAAGAGAGAGACGTTTGGGTAGAGGGAAAGGGGTAGGTTTTGCTCTGTGCAGGTAGGCTGAACGTTGAGGAAGAAAGACTTAGCCGCGAGGAAGAAGAAGAGAAGGAAGAAAGAAGGCAAGGCAGAGAAGAGAAGAGAAAGAAGAAAGAAGGACTGCAAGAGAAGAAGCTGAGCAAGGCAGAGAAGAGAAGGAAGAACAGAGACCAAGGAAGAAAGAGAAGCCTTCGCAGAAGAAGAAGAAGAAGAAGAAGAAGGCAGAAGAGAGACTGCAGAGAAAGAAGAGAGGCCAAGTGAAGACTGCAAAGAGAAGAGAAGAGAAAAGGAAGAAGAAGCCTTTGCAGAAGCCAAGATCAAAAGGAAGAAGGAGAGACTGCAGAGAAGAAGAGAAAGAAATATCAGAAGAGAAGAATAACACTTTTAAGACATCTGATCACAAGATCAGACGTCCAATTTCATTTCTTTTGTCATAATTACTTTTACCCGCATACATTCATGTTTGAATTTAAGCTTTGAGTAAATTAGAGTGTTCAATTATATTTGAGATTAGTAGTAAATTCCAATTGCTCCCTGTGTTCGACCTCGGATACTCTGGTTTTCGAGTAATAAAATTCTCTATTTGTTTAAACGCTTTGTCGGCTATACTACAACGTGACATTCTTTAAAACCCCACAAAAGCGTACGAACACCTACTTTACCCGTCATTGAAGCTTAAAAAGAGCCCCAGAGCCCCCAATTGAGAGACAACTCTGTTACGAACGCAGCTTCAAAATGTCTTTCAAGACGTCTGGGAGCTGGCCCAGACGTCTGACCAGACGTCTGGAACCTTTTCCAGACGTCTGGGATTTGATTTTCCGCGGCACGGTGGTTTCCGTCTGCGCGCCTGCGCACACAGACCTGCAAATGCTTTTTTCCCCTCTCACCTCCGCAGGCGTTGCTCTCTCTCTCTCTCCCCGCGCAGCTTTAAAAAGCCTCGCCCTCTCCCTCACTCTCATCACCTCCGCTCCTCCTTCTTCTTTCAGCGAGTGCAAGAGTGAGTGAGCGGCGGCGGCGGCAGCCGCGGCGAGTGCGGGAGGTGTTGCGCGAGGGAGGAGGCGCTCGGCCGTAAGGGTTCGAGCCTGCCGGGGCTGCTAGAGCCGGCCAGCGGAGGCGCAGCAGACGCGGGGTGACGCGGGAGGCCTGCTGCAGCTCGAGCAGCAGGTGGACGAGGCACGGCACGGCCGTACGTCACGGGCGGAGGGCGAGTCGCGCTCTGATTCTGGAAGCTTTTCCAGAATCAGACGTCTGGGTTTCCAACCAGACAACGGGGAAGACATCTGGAGGACTGTCCACACGTCTGAAAGGTAAGTTATTTTCGTACCTTCTCCCTTTCCTTCGACCGTTCGTACTGAGCACGAGGAATGGGTACGCGCAGGTTCTGAAATTCGCATCCAACGCGTATCAGACGTCTGGCAGCGGTGCCAGACGACTGAAGGGACTTCCAGACGTCCGGGGTGACCATCGGACGTCTGGGAACTAGGCCAGATGCCCCCGCAGGCTTCTGGACGTCTGAGAGACTACGCAGGACAAGGTACCTTCTGATCCCCATTTTTAAGACGTCTGGAAGAGATTCCAGATGTCTGATTTTGTACTGTTTCATCGTTTTCGACCCGTTTAGGGCCCGTTCGGAGTCCGTTTTCCGCGTTTCGAGTTGCGTTCTTTTCGAAATTAAATCCTCTACCCGTCTACAGTGATTACATACTGTTTTGAGAAACTCCTTGTGTTTGATCCTTGTGATAGGACCCCGTTCCATTACAGTCTCGGAGGTTGCGGAGACACGCGGGATTCCCGACCACGCCCCCAGTACTCCCGTTGTAACTAGTAGAGTGGCTTTTAAGTTTATTAGTATAATCTGCTATATTATGGGACCATAAATAGAACCTAGGACATTGCATGAATCCTAGGAATGAGAAACTAGAATGAATGGTAGATCCTAGGGTGTTGCATGAATCCTAGGGCTGGAAAACTAAATTGTATGATAGATCCTAGGGTATGACATGAATCCTAGGATGGGAAAACTAGTGGAATATACGAATACTGCAGTCTTGGAAAAATGGAAAGGAACACATAGCTGCCTGTAAATTGGTTTAACAGCTGCCTGTTATGAATAAATGACCATGATTGAGAATATAGGATGTATGAACGTGAAACTGGAAAGGTGAAACCTAAATGTGCTGAGTTAAAAGAGCTGGAACCCTACGGAGAATTAGAAGTAGAACTCCTGGAAAGTGAATGGAATAGAATTGGGGAAGTGAGCTGGCCCTTGAGTACGGAGTACCAAGGAGAGCGACTGTCCCCCTGTTTAGTGCAGAGCGGAGCCAGCCGCCCCAGGGAACCGGGGTTAGGTCTGGCCACTTTGTACCGACTTGCTGGCCCTCGTGTAAGTAGTACCGAGGAGAGCTACTAGTGTAGGGAGAGCACTAGCTACCCCACGGGCCCCGGGGTTCTGCTAACCTCCTACACCGACTTGTTAGGCCCACTGGGCAAACCAGGGTAGTCAGGCGAGGGTGTGCGGACGGTGGAGGGGCAAGGCCCCTGTTTGGTTACTGTGGAGGGGTTGGACCCCTGTTACTGAGAGGGATCTGCCCTGTACTGGTTCCGTGCTGTGCTTTGGGCGCACCCGTTAACGGAAACGACTGACAGCGTGCCAGTGCGGGTTAGCTACCTGTGCGTTTATCGCGCGTGCCATAGTCACCATTACGTCTGTCCGTGACCTTGGGGTGGTTGACTGAGAGTAGGATCACCACAGGGGACTCTCCCGGCCAGGAGAGCACCACGTGCTACTTCTACTGTTCGGAAAAGACTGCAATCAAGATCGTTCCCACAAGGAACATTCGAGATCAAGTGAAGGATCTGAGAAATAAATAAATTGTGAAACAATAGAAAGACATAAATAAAGGAAGAAAGAAACTAAAACAGCTTTTGTACACTTTACTGCTTCTGTAGTTTAGCTACCACTCTACTCAGTGCTTCGGTGATGTGTTACACTCGTTACTTTTCAGGACCAGGTGTTGAGCAGCCAGGGTCAGCGGCTACAGAGGACGCTGGGCCGAGTAGGGTCCAGTAAAGTTACCACTGCTCTTTTGTACCCCTTTTGTTTCCGCTGTAGTGAGTAGTTTTTGTTACTCTCTGTACTTTTCTTTACTCGTAGTTCTTGTTATGTTAAATGTTGTTCTACTATTGTGGTGGTACATGCTGTAGTAGTTCTTTTTCTTACTGCTATATTTTGTTACTGCTAGTTATATTTCATGTTGAATGTGGTTTATTTTACTGCTCTTTTGGTTACTTCCTCGTTGGACGACTAGGTCTTAGGATTAATCGAGTCGATCCGGTTCTCGTGTCTCGTAGGGACTCGGGAATCGGGTCGTTACAAACTCCCACCAGACACATCCCCAGCCTCTCTCTCTCTCTCTACAACTTCTCTCCAATCTTCCTCCCGACACTCTAGGTCTGAAGTGCTACTGCACTTTGCACCAGTATCCCACAAGCAGCGTCGTCCTTCATCTACTTTTCTCTCTCTATATTCTTTGGCATATTTGTTTAGATTCCTAGTTTAGAACTATTTATAAATAATAACAGAAATCTGATTCTCTGAATATTTGGTCACTGTTTATATGTTGCATTAAGATAGATAAGTTAGTACGAAAAGTTTTGAAAATCATGTTTTGCTCATCTGCGAATGACTCGGTCCTTACCGAAATATTTATAAATTTATTTGATTTGACGTGATTCACAACTACAACAATACAAAACTCTTTTAACACATTTCGCAACGGACAATGACATATTGATGATTGCCTCAAATTCTACTATATTGGAGGAGCAAATTCAGAAAATGAAGTCAGTTTTTCCCATCAGGGACATAGGAACCCCCATGTATTTTCTTGGGATTGAGATATGTTTTCAACCACATGGAGTGTTAATGTCCCAACAACAATACTTATTGGATATTTTTGCAAAAAACAAATATGGTGGATTCAAAACCTATCAAAACACCTTTTGTTCCTGTTCATAGTGTGCATTTGCAAAAAGACAATGGTGAGCCTATGGCTGACCCACATTTCTATCGCCAGTTGGTCGGTTCCTTGCAATACCTCACTTTTACAAGACCAGATATACAATTTACTATTAACAAACTTTCTCAACTTATGCATTCTCCCACAAACATACATTTTGAGGCTTTCAAAAATCTCCTATGATATTTAAAGGGTAGCAGTGACCTTGGTTTATTACTTACCAAGTCTTCAGCTATAGAATTGATTTCTTATTCTGATGCAGATTGGGCTTCAAGCTCAGATGATAGACGTTCAACTTCGGGATATATTATATTTTTGGGTGATAATCCTGTTAGTTGGGAATCCAAGAAAAAACTGACTGTAGCTCAGTCGAGCTGAGGTAGAATATCGTGCTATTGCAGAATGTACGGCTGAACTAACTTGGATTCAATCTCTTCTCACCGAGATTGGTTTTCATTTGCCTATTGTCCCTACACTTCTTTGTGATAATGTTGGAGCTACATACTTGACCACCAACCCAATATTTCATGCCCGCACCAAGCATATTGAAATAGATTTTCACTTCATATGGGAAAAAGTTTCCAGGAAAGATCTTATTGTTAAATTTGTATTAGGTTCTCATCCGGTAGCTGATGGATTTACCAAGCCATTAACTTCAGCACCGTTTCAATATTTCTACAGCAAATTAAAGCTCTCTGTGAGGCATTAATTTATGAGGGGGTGTTAATAAGGACTGATATGGGTCTATTCTACTCCTTGAGGAGGTGTTTGCAATTTTCATAAAGGGGATATATACCCTCTGTAACAAACTGGGTGTGGGTATGGATCATTTGTTATAGTTGTCTATTTTGTGTTGCAGGCTTGTTCGTTCTCCCCCATTTCAGAAACCATTGGATTTAGCACTTAGTGATGCTGCTAATCTGGTAAACCAAATATTGGGCCATCTGCAATTTTCTTGGCGCATTAGGTCGGTAATCCCAAATTAATTGCGTGGGTATATTGCAGGAGAATGAAGGTATATCATTGAGTAAAGTCCATAGGCCTCATGTTCAACTAGTGCATCTGTTGGCTTGTTACTATCTGAGATCTAATTTACAGGGCAGTTCGGAATTGCCAAATTTCCCCTGTAATCTACATCATGGTTAATGGAAATCTTCTTTTCACAAAAATAAAAAAACCAAAGAAATCCACCACGCATATCCCTACCATTTACCAATTGAAAGGGCTACTACACGTCCACCTTAATACATCTTCTTAACATGAAACATACAATTTGTGTACAACAGAACCTAGATTCACACATGTTTTACATGAAATGAGTCATTCCAGGCTTAATATGAAATTGAAACCTATAACATTGAAAAGTTTAGTATCTTATCACATCCCAAGAAGTGACTACAATGCCAGACACACAAAACAAATAATGTGTTCACATTTTTCAGTAGAAGATAAGGCAAATTGTCCATAGAATACATGATCATGCCCTAGGAGATTATTCAGGTTCAACGGTAGCAATAAATTCGATTTAGAAAGCAATCACACAATAAAGGCAAAAGGATTGGTGAGTTAGTTTCACTTTAACCAGTGTACATCTAAGGAGAATATCTAAACTCTCAAATTCAACTATATATTCTTCAACACAAAATACAATGAAATCTCTCTTGCTCTCCCGAAGTGTGTAACTCCTTCTAATCAAACGATATTGGCTTTTAAGGATCAAGAGGTCCTTAATTGTGGGGAACGTAGTCAATTAACTAGTCAATCAAAATAATGGACGTATGAATAAATGTCATTAGTAACTACCTCATAGGTACATTCAGACGGAGGAGGACGTGATCTATTCCCACCGTATATTCTTATTGGTCAGGCCCTATCGGGTCAACTAGTTAATTCAGCCTACTTAGTATTGCCAGACTGGCTATTCAACCCACCAAGGTCAACATGTATATCTTACCGACTATCCTACCTGGTGGGCCTGTCGTGCTAGGCCAATTACTATAATCGGACAGGCGGACTCAAGCGAGTCAATCTTGTCAATCAAAATCTAATTGAGCAGGCAGATGCAAGCAGGTTAATCTTACCGGTCGGAGGACCCAGGTAAATTGACTACCAAGTAAATAAACTCTGGTAAACTAATCCTCATGTGTAAACGGATTCTATTCAATTGGGAATCGAAAAAGTAATTATTATTTTTTGTGGACCTTATTAATTTGTAGGGATCAGTGGAACTCCTCAACATATAAAAAAATAATTACAATTTAAAATAAAACTTCTTAATTTCATAATAATTTTTATCAAGATACAAAAAATTTTCCACATCTAGCTAGCAAATTTATATAATTGCAATATATATATATATATATATATATATGATAGGTATTTGGAATAAGCATACAATATTTGTCTTAATAAAAAAATAATAAACATACGATATATATTTATAAGTAGGTAACACCATTGCCAATATGTATATCAATATGCACTTCCAATTAGGCACATTGGGGAGGTTAATTTTCTTCGTCCATTGCAATCAGAGTTGGGTTGGAGTAGTCCAAGTCGACGTATCAAATCCCGCAGTCCATTACGATTAGGTTTTTTACCCAGTGCATACGTGATAACATGAGGTAGATAAAAGTGCATTTAATGCACTCCAACTATAAAACCAGGATCCTGTGGCAGAATTCGGAGCTAGTGGGCTCACTAAATCTGATCATCAACCATGCAGAGATCCATCCCTGAGTTTGGATTAATTGTGATGCTCAGACTAATGACTCCAAAAATATTTCGAGCCGGGACTTACCAAGAAGGAGTAGTCCGATTTCCCGTAATCGCTACGAAGATCTCAATTCCGACTCAAACCCGCTAACCATATCTTGTCTAGCACATTTATTCGACTCTATTTGGATTTGGAAAATTTGAACAATAAGAAAGTTTTGCCACTCTTTCAACGCCCCAGGGGTTGTTTGGTTGATGACCTAACAAGGGTTATATCAGGTTAAATATTTAATTTATTTTTTTTTTTTTTTCATTTACGTCAGATTAAGTTAACGTAATCTGAGGTAAAATTATTTCATTATTTTTGTAAAATAATTTTAAATCATTAAAATATCTAAATAAATTAATTCAATCATTTCACCAATCTTTTTTATCTCTCTACTTATTGTATAAATTTATTTCTCTTATCAAATAAAACTTTAGTGACTAATGCCTGGAAAGGGGTGTTGATTATGTGTGCATTACGAAGATTACAAAATTATCCAAACAGTGCTGCCAATTACAATGATCCAACATGAAAGCCTCGTGTAGATTAATTTATGTGTACATACAAATTCGTTTATAACCATAACAGCCTATTGTGGAAAGATATTGGTGCTTATATATATATATATATATATATATATATATATATATATTAGTAGGAAGGCATATATGTGTACGAACATGAGTACGAAAAAACATGTTATAATATATTTTATAAAATATAATCAAAATTAATTGGTTAAAAATAAAAATTAACTAATTAAAAATAAAGTAAATCAAATCACATTAGTTGAAAATGATTTTAAATTGGTTGAAAATCAAAATATATCGGTTAAAAATAAAAATATATTAGTGTGTTTTGTCTTTCTATTGGTGGTATACGACTTTTCACATTTAAAAAGTGATTTTTCATTTATTGAAATTAATTTCCACCATTAGAAATCTAAAATACATCAGTTGAAGTCACTACTCTCATTTTGTGCACGTTGCAACGTGCATTAATTTGTTTACTTTTAACTATTTGTATCCATATTTTATATAGAGGGTAGGGATCAAGCGTGAAGCTTACCTGTACATAATGAAGTAAAGCTTAAGCATAATTGTATGCACAATTAATATTTCAAAATGAAAATTAGGGAATTGAAATCATTTAGTGAAAATATAAAATGTGTAAAATTTCAATAAAATTAGATAACCGTAACACTTCCATCAAATAAAGTTAAATTTCGTAATACTTAGACCGTCGAAATTTAGTTCCCTTCGATATAAAAGGTAGGAGTGTTAGATTAACTTGAAATTTTATACATAACATATTTATATATATAGAGTAATTGTAATTCCCAAAATTTTACTTTAAAATATTATTCGTAATAAAAAATATTAACTAAACTTCACCTAAACTATGTACTTGTGAACTTCACACTCCCTTTTCTCTTTTGCATATGTGCTGATGATTTACGTTTCATATCCTGAAAGTTAGAATATTGTCCTTTTGGCCAAAAGCGTAAAACTTCTGAATTTAGCTTATCTTATATACTACCCACATCCATCTACTTAATATCAATAAATGATGCACACCTAACGTACTCTCATTTTTGAGTGAGTACATCAACTTCCATAAGCATCCCTCCAACCCATAAATAAAAACCATATTCTTTCTATATGAACCTGGCCTGCACCATACATTCAAAAAAATTTGAAAATGTCCAATATTACAAAGAGAAAGAGAGAGACATGCAGACAGACACAAAGAGAGAAGGTGCCTGTCTACATTTCGGTGCCATACGCAATCACACATTCCACGTACATACATCCCCGCACCCAAAAAATCATTAAACTCCAACCTCGTGATATGTGGGGAGAGAGGTAGGGCAGAGCCATGAATGAGAAGGGTATCTACCATACAAGGTGAATGGTGGGTGGTTGTGAAAGAACACAGCATGTATGGGAGTGGACAACTGCTCCCTCAGCTGCCTTCTCCACGGTGGCATCTGCTTAAAAAAGGACCTCCCTTGTTGGAACTCTCGTCCTCCACACCTGATCACCTCCCCTCTCCTCTACGTTTGTTTCCTAGTTTTTGGATACAAACATCTGCCCACGTCAGAAAGATGTTTTGCAAACAGTGCAAGCTGCCATTGGGCCTCATATGCATGGAAGAGTGCAGTCACATGGATGATAACATCCATCCAGTACTAACCCAACCCCCAAGGGCCCCATTTCTCATGCACATAGATGTCTGTGTGCAAAGCTTGCAGATTCGAGACGCATGAGGTGTGTGGAGGTGTTAGTAGATGGAAGCAAGTTGCCACACACCCACCGTGGGGGGAGGGGAGGAGATGTCAAGTAAATGGACCAGTGAAGATCACGGACGCCACTCCACTCCACTCCACTGTTGCCTTTCGGTGGGTGGCTGTTGGGTCAATCGAGGGGATGGATCCACGGGGAAGCCGAACCTTTCGGAGTTTGGATTGTCAAGTGTCCAGTGGTCCTTTGTATTTTTTTCATGTAAGTCCTATTCGATGTATGGGCAGCATGAAGACAATGGAATAAAAATAAATAAATAAATGCATACGTCACAGTAAAATATTCATACAAGCTTCGAAATTTCTTTGCTTTTTGTGATTAGGGATAATGTTTGTGTAAACGAAGATGGTTCCAAGGCTTATTGTCAGTAGGAGCGATCGATTTTAATTGATGTATTTAGAGCCTTGTTTAATTGAAGAGCTATAAAAATTAGCCTTACAAGTCAAGACATGTACGTTAAATATTCAAACCTTTATCCCTGGGTTAAAGTCTTTCCACAAATTAAGCTTGTGCCTGAATTATATCTCAAGCAAAAAAGTAAGGCTGACTTATGATATACATCAGGGACCATCCCTATTATATATCCATCATCCTTAAGAAAATATTTGTTAACGTTCATTTGTCAGCGCACTTGTTTAATATTTGTAAGGCAATATTACTTCCCTGACTTATCTTCCAATATTCTACTGTTGTTATGCTGTAATTATTGAATAAGTTAATTATGCTATTCAATTTTTAATAAAATAAATGTTTAGAAAAAGAGGATTAATTATTGGTGAGGAAAGAGCTCTCCTTTTTACGTTCAAGAAGAAATATTGCATTGCATGGACACAATGATTAAAGAAATTATTTTCTTAAAAATTTTAGATCTCATTTGGTAAGAGAAATAAGTTTTTGAAATAAATAGAAGGATAAAGAAGAAGTAGAATAAATGATGGAATAATGTTAGATGTGTTAAGTGACGTGTTAAAGTTATTCCATAAAGAGAGGTGGAATAAGTTTCAGACGTATTAGTTTGTTTCCGAACGTGTTAAGTTTCAGAAATGTTAACTCGTTTCTATACATGTTAAGTACCGTGTTAAACACTTAACATGCAAAACAAACGAAACCTTAATGTGTATGTAGTTAGGTAACCGTATAAACTTTCATTTGATGTCAAAATAAATATGGTCAAGTGATGATCAAAGAAGAAAGAAAGAAAGCTTCCATTATCAGATAGTGGTTTTCTTTCCTTCTCTTAGCAGCTATTTACGTTGGGGGATATCCCCTTAAAACCAGGGATAATTAACTCAACCTGAGTTTCATGCAAAACCCAAGTTTCCATCAACCTGTGTTTGTAGGCAGGATGGCTTATCCCACATAATCAATCCCCCTGCCATCCCATCCGTACTAAGGTGATCCTCTCTACCCCACTATGCCCCCGCCCATCTCCCTCAAAATTTGCACCTCCCCCGAGTCTAAAGGCTCAGTCTCCCCCTTTCTGCCAATCTATTCTCACCATTTGCCCATTACAAATAATATATCATTTACAATAATATTGTTTCTAATAATCTCAATTACTTTAATAACTAAAATCTTATAAATAATATAAAGTATACCAATAATCACCATTATATTAGAAAATAATTGTAATTTAAAAAAATAAAATTCACAACTAACATGACTACCAAGCTAAAGGTAAAGTTGTCGTTGGACAACTTATCTCTTCTACCATCCTCCATTTCCAGGTAATCACCTTACTTTCTCATCCCAACTTATCTTTGATTTATAGCTTGTTCACGTAAATACTTCCATAGAATCATCACAAGTTCCATGTAAACACTAACAAGACTTATTCCCAACCTGTACATTTTATCCCACCTGACACATCCTGTAACATAAACTAACCCCTAAGTCCTCCAACCACTTACCAAAAAAATAACAATCAAGAAAATCTCTCCAAGAATCATATTTACAAAATAATTTGGGATTGGCTAAGCCAATGAGCAATCAGATATCATTGCCCGTAAATAATTATCTATATCCATCCATGCCATGAAATTTATTTGGCTATTACTATACAACTGTTTATCCGAATATTTATGTAGAGGGTAGTGGGAACTAATATTAATACATGCAAGGCCCTTTTTGCAGAAAATAAAAACATGTAAGAGCCATATGATAAAATTCCAAATCTCAATTAGGGCACTTCTTCCCTCTCTATTGGATCCTTCCCTGCAAGAGTTCGTAATTTAGAACTGTGTCGCTTGTTGTTTAACTCAATTTTGTTCAGGTTTGCTTCCATCCTCTTTGCCACGTGGTGATTTAACAAGACAAATTGGTGGATTATTATTGTTATTATTTTCATTTGAGCCAAATAGGTAGAAGAAGCCATTTCGTAGGATGGACAAACACAGGCCAATCCCAAGATTTGGGGGCCTAATCCTGGAAGAAGTCCAACCCAGAATAGCAACCAACTAATCAAACACAATAAAGGATGGGGAGATCAAAACAGAAAGGTAAGGAGAGAGTGAGAGATCGGATCTTACACAAAGTCAATAGATGGGATATGCGTTCAACGATCCCTGTCAAGGAGACATTGTGGACACAAAAAACTCCTGAGGGTTCTCTTTTCCATCTAATTGGTTATGTGTATGCAAAATTCCTGGCAAGAAGGCTTACAAGTCCCCAAGATGCATCTTCCATTGGCAGCTACAACAACTCTCTCCTTCGTATAAGAGTTGTTCAAAGATCGAATATAATGGCTAGTGGATCATCTCAAAGCAAACAAAAAACACAAAAGAGCCAAATCGACCAAGAAATCAATTGGGAATTTGATTGGGAAATAAACATGGGAATACAACATCAGGTGGATTTACATAGGGCTATTGATGGATTTTGTTATTTTTATTTTGATCTGAATATGCACTGTTATTTACCTAAACTTCTCTCTTAAGTATTGGATCCTTTTTAAGAAATGAGATTGATCATTCTTTTCCACTTGGTATCAGAGCAGCGATCATAAACCGATGCCTTAGATACCCCACTGAAATAAGCCTTTAACCCACCACCTAAATCCTAACCCTAACCACAACCAAGGAGGACCTCCTCCAACAGCCTGCCGGCATCGCCACCTTCGCCCAGTCACGTCGAGCCACCAGGTGACGCAAGGAGGTGGTCGTAGAAGGTCTTCATCAGCTGTAGGAGTCACCAAGGGTGACACTTCTCCTTCCTTTTGTCACCGCAGTCATCGTGACTGCTCAAGAGGGAGGGTCGCACGACCCTTGGGGGCTGCTGCGGCACCGATGCTTGGCCTGAACACCACCACAGAGGCCACTACAAGGGGCAACAATCCTCCTAAGACTGTAGCAAGGCCAGTGCTCCACCTGAGCACTGTCGCAATGGTCACCGAAGGAGTCTGTAGGGGCGTCAACGTCATCTGGAAGGGCAAAACTACCAGAGTGCCACCGCAGCGATTGTCGGAGGAGCTTGCAGGGGCAGCGACAGCATCTGGAAGGGGCAGAGCTTCCTCTTGCTCCTGTTTCGACTAGCAGGAATCACCTTGGGTGACTTGGTGGTGTACGTAGTATCTCGCTTACTTGGGCTAAGATGGCGAGTTTTAACCCTTGGTGACCCACTGCATTCCTATTGGGCACAATACCAATCTCAAGAGGAGCAAAGATGGCATTGGATACCACTACTATGATAGATATGGTTGAGTATGTGGGTGTGATGCTATAAAAGCACGACAAAAGTAACTAGGATGGTTAATTTATTCCGGTGTTTCACAGCATCTTTGTGGGGATCAGGGCTATTTTTGGTCACTCAATTCTAGGCACCAAGGAGGACAGTACAGGTTGTTGATGGCAAGCACTCTCCTATTGGTCGCCAAGGGGAAGTGTCTGTGACCCCCACGTTGCAGCTACCGAGAGCACTACATGTACCAAAGTTTCCCATGAGCCTGTTGTTTGTGAGCAGAATCACGAAAGATCTTCATTGTAGAGTTAGTTTTTATGAGGTTGGATGTATTGTACAAGATAAGTTTACTGGGAAGACCATCAACAGAGGTACAGAGAAGCATGGCCTTTATTACCTTGGACAGGAGTCATTTGCATGAGCTAGCAAGTATGATGGTGGGAGTGCCTTGTTGTGGCACATTCGTCTAGGTCACTTGTCTCTAGATAGTCTCAGGAGGGTGATTCCACATATTTCACCTACTACCACTATTAGGTGTGATGATTTCCAATTAGGTAAGCATCATTGGTCTTCTTTTCCTGCCATTACTTTTCTTAGGTCAACGACTACTTTTGAGTTACTCCGCATGGATGTCTTGAGACCGAGTAGAGTTCCAAATAGGATGGGACATCGTTATTATCTTGTTATTGCTAATGATTTTACCAAAGAATCCTAGGTGTTTCTTTTGAAGAACAAGGGAGATGTTGGAGGTGTTATAGAGACACTTCTCTTGGAGATCAAGACTCAATATTCTGCCATAGTAAAGATTGTACAGATAGATAATTCCCTCGAGTTCTACAATACTAGACTTGCGGAGTTCTATAGGACTCGTAGGATTATCCAGTAGACCACTTGTCCATATACCTCACAACAGAATGGGGTTGCAGAGCGGAAGCACAAACACCTATTAGAGGTTTCCCACACTCTTCTTATCCACCATAGTGTTCTACAGAGATACTGGGGGGATGCTATTTTGACGTTCAGTATGTTACGAGCAGATACCAATTCTTCTATTACATCCAAATGGCAAGCTTTTTCATGTGTCTCGCAGGACTTTTGGGTGTGTTGCTTTTATTCATGTGCTATCACCAGGCTGTAACAAGCTTGCTCCTCACGTTGTTAAGTACGTCTTCTTAGGGTACTCCAGGAGTCAGAAGGGGTACCAATGTTATGATCACATCCACCACAGGCATTATGTCAGCGTTGATGTGACTTTTCATGAGACGACATCATATTTTTCAATTGCTAGACATACGAGTGTTCGTGGTAATGCAGCTCCCATACCTATTCCTCCTACTCTACTTAAGGTGATTTCAATCTTGTTTATGCTGCTCGGTCGTGTTTTAACAGTCAGTTACATCGTAGTATAGGTGACCAAGCATTGTCAACAAATAAAAATTTATTACTCAAAAACCTAAGTATCCGAGGTCGAACACAGGAAGCAATTGGAATTTATTACTAATCTCAAGAATGTAATTGAACACTTAATTACTCAAAACTCAATTCAGAATATATGTGCATGAGTTTAAAAGTTAAATGTGGCAAAAATAGAGAAATTGGACGTCTGATCATGGGATCAGATGTCTTAAAAAGATGTTTTCTCCTGTCTGCTTTCTCCTCTTCTTCTTCTGACTTTCTTTCTCTGATTTTCCTCTTTTTCTTCTATTCTTTGGCCGTGTGCTTCTTCTTCCTTATTTCTTCTCTGCAGTTCTCTTGCCTTTCTTCTTCCTTCTTATTTTCCTCTGTCTTCTGCCTTGCTTATCTTCTTCAGTGTCTTTCTCCTTCTTTCTTTCTGCAGGTCTTCTTCTTCCTTCCTTGGCTCTACTTCCCTTAGCTTCAACTTCTCTTCTTCTTCTATTTCTGCTTGTCTTTGTCTTTCTTTCTTTCTTCTTCTTAGCTCTCTAACTTCCTCTTCTCTTTGGCTTCGCCTCTTCCTTCTGCCTTGTCTTTCCTTCTCTTTTTCCGCTGCGACTAAGTGTCAACTTCACTTCTCCTTCCCTGCACAAACCAAACATAGCAAAACCTACCCCTCTACCCACACCCGCAGCTCTCTCTCTTTGTATATCACTCTTTAGTACGCTCTCCCAAAGTCGGGTAATCGGGTCGAGTCGCATGCCCGGGTCCAGGCACACCGACGTGGATGTGGTGCGCGAGGAGTGCACAGAAGGATAGTCAGGTCGGGTTACCAAGTCCGCGGGATAAGTTCACGGACGAGGCGTGTATAGGTGAAGGACCTCACCCCATGTGTGTCTCGAGGCAAAGAGCTGAGAACACAAAATCAGCTTATTGTGCATACCTCACTCACAGGTTCACGAGGTGGGACTAATGTCCCACCCGCTGTTGCTCGCACGCCCGCAACAACTCTTCCTTCCAATTGCTGCAGTTGCAGCCCTCGTAGCGCCAATTGCTTGGACAGCTGACTGCGCGAGACTTCCCCGAACCTACTAGACCTGGGACCTTGAAGCGCTTCAACCTGGAGCAAGCCTTCAACCTCCTTGAGCCGTCGCTAATGGCAGCTAGTGCTCAAATCCTACACGACACAAAAGGGGCCTTGCGGCTCTATCAGACCACAGGAGGACCTTCGCCGTGTCACGGCGAAGGTGAGGCGGTAGGTGGCAAGCCGCGGGGCGACCTAGGCGTGCGTGCCTAGGTCACCTTGTGGCCGAATTTATGGGTTAGGTCGGGAGGTAGTTGTGGTGGTGTAGGCGGTCTGTGAGTGCGTGGAAGATGTTCAGTGGAGTGTGGCGAAGGTTGTGAGGTGGGTGGCAAGACGTGTGGGGGTGCGGAGTGACGGAGGCGTCTCGCCAGAGGGTGGCCGGAGATGAGGAAGATGGCGGTGGACAGTGGCGGTCAAGGGGTGTTGTGTGAAATAGAATGAGGGAAATGAAAGAAGGGATGGAGACAAACAGTTCTAACCTAATTAAGTGGACAAAGGGGGAGAGAGGGCAGACGGCAATACCTGTTGTCGTCGAAAAAGAAGGCGTCCAGTGGAGGAAGACGGCTGCGACGACGGGGCTAGGGATGCTCGCACGGGTGTTGCGCGACACGGAGGAGATAGGGAGGACAGCTCTACCATTGGTATTGTGGCAAAGCGACAAGAAAGAGGAGGGAGGCTTGCCAGAGCTCGCTGGACCACTTGGCCGGAGGAGAAGAAGAAGAAATTGAGGAGAAATTTCAGCCAAGTCAAGCTGAGGAGGTGCGGCCGGAGTTGAGGGTCAATTTATAGGCACTGGCAGGGACTCCTGTGCTTGGAAGACAAGCTTCCAAGCGTGGGAATCCTCGCCGAAGATGGAAGTCTGTGGGGCACCTAAATCTCTCGTGCGTTCGCACGAGAGATTCGGTGCAAATCATAGATCAGGACAACGCTCAGATGAAAGGGAATTCCTCAGAAAATCTCCCTTCCAAATCTAGAAGGAGATCTCTGAAGAATCAAGGAGTATTCCCCCTCTATTCCTCGCCGGAGTAGGATTTCTCCCCATTAATGGCGGAGGGACCTGCTTGTAAGAGTGACGAGGAAGTTAAGAGAGTTTATGTAATGGTTTTCAAAAGATAGGGGTCAAGATGTAATTGGGTGTACTAATTTACAAAATAGGTCAAGATGACTTCCCCTTAGGCCCAAATTTTGGTACAAACCTAATTTGGACCTAAGGAATCCAATGGTGAAGTTAGATTTTATGTTTGACCACGTTTGACTGGATATTTTGCAAAAAGACATAAATTAGATCAATTGATGAGCTAGGACCCTAATCTAGGTCAAAATAGGTTCCAAAGGCCAATCTAAAGGTTCTAAACCCTAGGGGATATTTTTCCATAAATTTTAGAGGGTTTAGTTGATTTTTATTCTGACCAGAACCTTGTTGAATTAAGCGGATCTGTTTTAAGGTTACAGAATGTCATTTAATTCCTAGATTGCCCATGAACCCATTTCTGACTGAACCAACCCACTTTTTATCTTATTCAAACCATTTGACCTATGTTTTGCCTCTGAGAAATCCCGTTTATATACTGCAATGGTAAAATTACAGTTTTAACCTTTATCTCATGTTTTCTTCTCAGAACACTTATTCCTTCAATTAAGACCTTCTCTAGGTTATGTAGGAGCTTTTATTCTCTTTCTTAGGTCAAAATGAGCTAGTTATGGCTAATGATGAGGCTCTCATCAGATCTCTACCCCTCAGCCGACTTCTTCGGGCTTTACCATCGCCTTGGATGACTACCAGAGATTGCATGATCCACTGCGCACATATAGTAGACCTCATGTGACACTACAGAGGCCACCGCCCACACCAATGACTGATACTCCACAAGTTGTTGAGATGGGTTCTGATGACAATGACAATCCAGTTCGACCTGATCCCCCTGACAGTGCATATTACAATAATAGTGAGGTTTCTTCTGTAGAGACTCAGTTAGAGATACCAGATAATTTTGACCTTCCTATTGCCATTAGGAAAGCGCCCCGTAAGTATGAGTCCAAATATCGTGTTACAGGCAGTTTGGCTACTGATAGTCTTGGTTCTCAATTTAGCAGCTTCTACCATGTACTTACAGCCCCACACATTCCGTTTATCTACCAGTAGAGTAGCTTGATCCAAAGTGACATCAAGGCATGGAAGAAGAGACGACAACGCTTCGGAGTAGACAGACTTAAGAGCTCACCTCGCTTTCTACAAGTGCATGACTAGTTGACTCCAGATGGATCTTTGCCTTGAAATACAACCCTGATTGGTCTATTTTAAGGTATAAGGCCAAGTTGATGGCAAAAGGGTTCACCTAAACCTATGGATGGACTTCTTTGATACTTTTTCTCTTGTTGTGTGGCTTGCCACTGTTCAGGTACTTATCTCTATTCAGCTCACAAAGACTAGCAATTACATCAACTTGATATGAAGAACACTTTTCTCTACGGTGATCTTCAGGAGGAGGTTTACATGGAGCAGCCGTCAGGTTTTGAGGTTCAGGAGGAGTGTGTGTAAACTCAGAAAAGCCATCTATGGCCTAAAGCAAAGCCCACGAGCTTGATTTCAGAAGCTCTCAGATGTGTTGCAGAGGATGGGGATGTAGAGATCTTCAGATCACTCTCTGCTTGTCAAGAAAACAGAGAATGGCATTGTATCACTACTAGTTTATATAGATGACCTGATTATCACCGGTAATGATGAGGCTGGGGTAAGACAGGTCAAAGAGTCTCTTGCACAGCATTTTGTTATAAAAGATCTAAGCCAACTTAAATACTTTCTAGAGATCGAGGTCGCTAGGAGCAGAGATGAGATTATTCTTTCTTAACACAAGTATGCGTTGGATGTTCTTCAAAAGACAAGTATGCTGGGATCCAAGTCAACCAATATTCCTATGAACCCCAAGGCACATCTTCATAATAAGGAAACAGAGGCAGCTGATAGTAGAGCATACAGATAACTTATGGGCAAGTTGCTATACTTGACTATTACCAGACCTGATATTACCTTGACAAGAAGGAAACTTAACCAATTTATGGAAAGGCCAACGAGGCTGCACTAGTAGGCAACTATGCAGGTGTTGGAATACTTAAAGGCACCAGGTCTTAGTATTCTCTTTCAAAGAAACTCTCCTATAATAGTGGTAGGATATTCCGACGTTGACTACATAAAATGTGTGCTTGACAAGAAATCCACCACTAGTTTTTTTACCTTTGTCGCTAGTAATCTAGTTACCTAGAGGAGCAAGAAATGAAGGGCAATTTCTCGCTCCAGTACAAAGTCAAAGTATATAACAATGACCCAAGTTATTACAGGAATGGTCCGGATACAATCTCTACTGCATGATCTCCATGTCCAAATTGAAGAATCTATGGAGATGCAATATGACAATCAGGCGACTACATACATAGCCAACAACCCGATATTCCATGAGCACACCAAATACATTAAGGTTGACTGCCACTACACCAGAGATCTCATATAACGTGACTTGCTACGTACCACTTATGTTGCATCCGAAGATCAACGTTTGACTATTATTATTCCAAACTAAACATAATTAACATCTATACTTCAACTTAAGGAGTGTTGAAACTCCTATTTATCTATAGTTGTTTACTACTTTTGATATATTGTATTATTTTTATTTTGATCTGAATATGTACTATTATTTACCCAAATGTCTCTATAAAGAGATATTAGAACTTTTCCTAAAAAATGAGATTGATCATTCTTTCCCACTACCTTCTCCTTGAAGGGATCTATTTTGGCTGATGTTCACATCCTACCTTATAACAACACTACCTTGGAAACCTTAACTGTCAAGGTCCAAACTCCGTCGTTCAAAGAATGTAACCCTTTACAGCCCTAGGAAGAACTTAATGCCCATCTTCCCTGTGATTGCCGTACAATTAGTCATCTATGACTGCAAACTTGCCATCTTCATAATAATTGGAACCCACATTGGTTAGATAGAAGCTAAGTAGAATCATCACAGGTTGCATTGATTTTATTCAAGGTCCCATTCCTAGTTTTCCAAATCCCTGATCTTCAAAGCAAATCTGCAAAGTTAGCCCATGCTCTGGCCACTGGATGGCCTAACCGAAACTTGAAGGGGAGTTGCCCTAACCTTCTCTTCCTCCTCCCGTCCAAAATATGCATCCCGAGGTGGTTTACCTGAATGAGATCTTTCTCAGTAATGCACTTCGTAGAAACAACAACAATACATTAAGGGGGCAAAACATTTAGTACTCTCTAAGATATTGTGGCTTATAATCTAAGGGTTTCATGTTTGACTCATCAGCACTGGAAAAAAAGCTTAAGCCAGAATGACAAGATAAAAACAAAATAATACATGACGGACAATTGAGCAAGAGAGAGTTTGGTACTTTACACTTACGGTGGGATGGAGCATTGGAGCAAGACCACAGCACTTCCACAAAGGCTTTGTCAGAAATCTAAACAGGCCATCCAAATTGTACTGAACATTCACCAACTTCAGATTTGTGCAAGTTAGGACAGATGATGCCTAGCTATTAGACCTCGTTAAGCATCATCATAGCCAGGTCTTATCTGTTATAATGCAACTCGCTATGATCATCAAGAGTTACCCCCAAAATATACATTGATGCTAGGGAAGAAAATTTCTTGCATTTAACCTGGTATGAACATCAAGATTTACAAACATGGATTTATTCACATGTTACAATGTAAAAGCCCAAGAAGCAAGAGTTTGAGGATCCTCGACCCATTGCCGTTTAGGCAGCCAGTTCATAGGAGCTCAAGGGCTTTTTTTTTTAGAGCAAGGATAAAAGAGCATTATCATTCATCTAGACAAGGAAAAGAGTTTCATAATAATTACATATCATCACTATTCTGGGAATAGAAAAACCAAAGGGCTGTGATTAATAATTACAAGCCTAATACTAGTTATCATTAAGTAAAATCAAAAGGGGCCAAAGAAGTGGCCCAGCCAAAAGAGAGCCAATTAAGCAGAAGTGGAAGTGAAATCTTCCATCAGATAAAGAAACCCGAGCAGGCTTGGCAGGGGAGGGAGGGCCATCCCAGAACCTGGTGTTAGTTCTTGGAGGCCACCAAAGATCCTAGTTTTGAGGAGAGACCTGTTTACAAATTGCAACAAGAAGCATGCCGTTACCAGTGAAAGAATTTGTTTGAAATTATATAATCATAAATGTTCCATAATCCTTGATAAATTAGTGAAAGAGATTGAAGAGTTCTTGAAATTAAATAGGAGCTCAAGTTGTAACTGGTAGCAAGAAAAAATCTACCTGCTCTCACATGATATCTACAACTCTCGACACATCTAAGACAGATGTACCTACAAAAAATTATGCCTTTCAGGCACGCCGTGGGAAAATGCACCTAGCAGCAACCAGAAGGCCAAGCTACCACAATTTGAGGTCAGTTGATATCATCGGGGAGCCATGTGACTGTTGTGGAGGATCAGATAACGAATCCAACATATGCAATCCTGTAAGAGATTCAAATCCCACATTTGCCATCCTGTAAGAGATCAGACAGTAATCAATTTGCCATACACAAAAAATAAAGGCACTTGGAAATGCCCAGAAGTGCAACATTAATAACAATAGCTTTTGCTTGAAGCTACAGAAATACATGTTTGAAAATTTTATTCAGGATGGGCCTACCTGGAGACTGCCAAAATAGCATTGGGACTGTGGTCGAAAACTTTGATTGTCTTTTCACTGTCAGATATATCCCATAATTCCTAACCGTGCTGGCAAATCTATAATGTGACAAGTAGAAATACACCCAAATGCTCTCTATACTGAATAAACACCCTACGAGAGCAGGTTCGACTATTTGCACTGAGGTCATATAAATTGGAAGGCAATTTTGTAGGGATAAATGGGAGGCCTACCTTGTAAAGAAAGAACTGAATATAGAGGCCTTGAATTTGTCAAATAAGTTCAGGCGCTATAAGAAGTTTTACTTATCAAAAACAAAAGACATAATGACTCTTCATACTCGCAGGCAAAAGTTTTTAAGTAATAAAATTACATGCAAAAAGTTAACTTCCACTCAAAGGAAGGAGGAAAAACATCTGCACACACCTATGCAAATTTGCAAGGAAATAAAATCGTACTAAAATAAGATGATGGCATATGGACCTTACCCCAGCAAAAGATGATAATAATTGCAACAAAATTCATATGCACACTTGCTGGGAGGGTCGTCCACTTCTTGGAGTCAGTCTCAGGGCTTAACTTGAACCAGATTCAGTATCCAGTTACAATGCAACCAAACCATATCTTTCACATCTTATTCCACTGTCTCTGGCTCAAGAAAATGTGCTACAGCTGAGTACAACTGCTCTTCCTCAAATGGCTTCGTAACATAACCATCCATTCCACATTTTATACACTCGTCATGTGTTGCTTGAAACACATCTGCCGTCATGGCCAATATAGGCACATGCCAATATGTTGTATCCTCCAAAGCTGATTTCTCAGACATCACAGCCTCACTGACTTTTTTCTCCGTTGAACGCACTTGTCTTGTAGCTTCGAACCTATCATTTTGTAAAAAGAAGTCAGAATAGCATTTTGGGGGTGGGAGGAAATTTTGCAACTTACAGCATCAAGTTAGCTAAAGTAAGAGAGTGGAAAGTAAAGGACCTTACGCATGTAAGATGCATCAAGGATGGAGAAGGAAGGGTGCTTATAGCTAGTGAGGATATAAAGACAAGATGGAAAAGATATTTTCATAAGCTATCTAATGAAAAATAAAAGAATAATATCATCTTAGGAGAGTTAGTTAACTCAGAAGAGTATGTGAATCGAGCATGTTATCGAATGATACAAAAGAAAGAAGTAGAGGCTTTGAAGATGATAAAAAGTGGGAGGGTTGTTGGGCCTGATGATATTCCTATAGACGTTTGGAGAATGACGGAAGAACGGGATATAACTTGGCTCACAAATTTATTTAATACTGTGTGGAGGGGCAAGAAGATGCCAGAGGAATGGAGGAAAAGTTTTGTAGTACCTTTATACAAGAATAAGGGTGATATACAAGATTGTTCCAGTGTGATATACAAGATTGTTCCAGTGTGATATACAAGATTGTTCCAACTATAGAGGTATTAAGTTGATAAGTCATACGATAAAACGTTGGAAAAGAATAATTGAAAGAAGGGTGAGGCAAGTCTCTATGGTAACTGAAAATCAATTTGGCTTTATGTTGTGATTTAAATGCCGCCGGCATGCTGTCAGTAAGGGGATTTTTGGAGGGAGGGCATATCGACACAAATATAGTGTCGATTTGTAGGGAAACCGTCGACATGCCGAGGATTTCACCGGCATACCGACAGTTACCGACGAAAAGTTGGCATACTGACGGTGAGTGGGAGTGCCGGGAAATTTGAAAAGGTTCCTGCTGGTCTAGGAGGGAAGGGGCGGCGGGGGGAGGGAATTCGAATTGGCTGGAGGGAATCTGGCACTGGAGGGAATCGGTGGGAGGGAAGGGATTGGCTGGACTTGGCGGTGGAGGGAAACACAGGGAAGGGATTGGGTTTGGAGGGAATCGGTAGGAGGGAAGGGATTGGCTGGACACACACACACGTTGATTCAAGCTAAAATAACCTGTAAACATGTCTTCCATATAAAAAAAACCTGTAAACACGTTTCTACACACACACACACGTTCATTCAAGCTAAAACAACATGTAAACATGTCTTTAATATAAAAAACCTGTAAACACGTTTCTAATATCTTGATTTAGTTGCCTTTCAAATCTTAATTATTTCTGTCGGCATGCACCGGCATGCCCTCGACGTGCCTCGAAATGTCATTTTTTTGGGCCGTCGAAATCATCGAAATCTGCTATCGAAAAATGGACATTTCCACGGCATGCCTTCGGCATGCCCACGAAATGCATACCAACAATTTTATCGGCACGACATCGAAATCGACATTTCGAACCTTGACTTTATGCCAGGCAAGTCTACTATTGAGGCAATACATCTCTTGAGACGTATGATGGAGACATACAAAGTGAAAAAAAAGGATTTACATATGATTTTTATTAATTTGGAGAAGGCCTATGATTCTGTCCCAAGAGATATCTTATGGAAAATTTTAAAGAAGACACATGTGCCAGTTATATATATCAACCTCATAAAGGATATGTATTATGGAGCAGCAGCTTGTGTAAAGACTAAGAATGATTTGACAGACTACTTTGATATCACCATTGGTCTGCATCAAGGTTCGACTTTAAGCCCTTATCTTTTTGCTTTAGTCATGGATGAGTTGACGAAGCATATCCAAGTTGAGGTGCCTTGGTGTATGCTTTTTGCTGATGACATTGTGTTGGTTGATGAAACAAGAGATGGAGTGAACAGAAAACTTGAGCTTTGGAGAGAAGCCCTGGAAGATAAAGGATTACGCATAAATAGGACGAAGATTGAGTATATGGAATGCAAGTTTAGTAGTAGAGGGAATAACGAAGGGATTGATGTAAAAATTGGAGATGAGTGCATTCCAATGAAAGATATTTTTAAGTACTTGAGATCCATTTTCCAACATGATGGTGGAATTGATGGAGATGTTACACATAAAATTAATGCAGGGTGGTTAAAATGGATGGGTGCTTCTGGTGTTCTCTGTAATAAGAGGGTTCCTTTAAAAGTCAAAGGAAAATATTATCGAGCTGTGGTAAGACCAGCCATATTGTACAGTTCTGAATGCTGGGCTATAAACTATAGGCATGTACAGAAGATGTCTGTGGCAGAGATGATGTTAAGATGGATGTGTAGTCATACAAGAAATGACCGTATTTCAAATGAATTTATTAGAAACAGGGTTAAGGTGGCACCAATAGAGAATAAAATGAGAGAGGCCCATCTAAGATGATTTGAACATTTATAAAGAAGGCCACTAGATGCTCCAGTTAGGAGATGCGAGAAGTTGGAGGTTGAACTCGCTAAGAGGGGGCGAGGAAGACCAAATAAGTGTTGGAAGAAAACTATTAAGTATGACCTCATTACTTTAATTTAAGTCCTAAAATGGCTGAAAATCGATCTGTGTGAAGGCAAAGAATCCATATAGCCGACCCCACTTAGTGTGGGAAAAGACTTGGTTGTTGTTGTACAGTATCTACAGGTTGATTGATGTGTATTTAAACAAAATTCTCATTGGCACGAACAAAGAAAAGGAGTGCCCAATTTTCTGCTTTTGTTGCTTCAGTGGAATAGGGAGCATAGTAATTATATGTGCTACATGTTCAATGTTTTCTAGTAAGTACACGAGGACAACCAATATATTCTTGATATTCCTTAACCCTCCTTGTTATTCTCTGCCAAGACCAATAGGTTATACTACCGTGACATGCAGCACCTAAGATGTTTGAAAGAGTCAAATTTGAAACGTTGGTAACAGCCTCAACTTTGTGAACTTTTAGAAAACTTGGGCAAGTCAGCTTAAGTATCAAAGTGGTACATATATCATACTGATATTGGTTGCAGAGAAGCATGTAGCATGACTATTACAGTTAAGGCACTTGGGGACCTATGGAAATGTTACTGATGATCAATAGGTAGCTTTTCCTTGGAAACTCTAAAGCTGCATTTGATTGAGGGATGACCCGCTGGGTTGTTGCATTCAAGAAGGCTATATTGGAGATTTGTTGGGAGATGAAGTTGGTTTTGTAGTTTCCAATGAAATAATCTCCAAAATAACTTTTCCTAAGTTCCAATGTGAAAAAACTTACTTCAACTTCAGTAACCATTGCCAACCTACCACTTACCCATCACACAACCAAACATCTTAATCCAACCTATTCCACATGTTGAGTTGTACTATTAATCGGGTATTCAAATCTTGGGATTGAACCGTCTAACTAGGGAAATTATTTATGCAATGCCCCCACCTTTCATTGTTTGTTTAGTGAAGAAAAACCTAGCCATCGACGAGAGCATTGGTGGCTGCTCTCCCATAATTTTTCCCTCCAAGGTTTTCAACCTAAAATTGTGTCAATGTCTTCTATTTTGAGTATGATGATATTCAAGACGATATTAGAGCATGTTTCAATCATGGGATTGGTCGCATGAAAAAGGTGCTCCACATGTTGAGGATCTCAAATCGGATCGGCAAGTTGAGGGTTTTCAACTTACATGAAGGCTCTTCTTGTGTGTGCCATTTTTTTCTCAACTTGGATTAATCATAGACGACAATGATCAATTCCAAGAGAGATCTCTATCCTCTCTGTTGATACTACTATTTATATTGTTTATGTTTACTGGGGACTGTTTTATTATCTTTATATTTTATCTGATTCTTTTATGTATTTTTCCTAACATCTCTCTCTATATAGAGAGGTGTAGGGTTTTCTCAATAAAGTAGATTGGTCATTTCTTCCCACTTAGTATCAGAGCACCAATCCTAAACCGTGGTTCTAGGTATCCCACCCCTCACAGCCTCCAAAACCCTAACCACCAAAACCCTAATCCTCCTTTCTCCCTCGAAAGCAGCAGAAGCTCTCGATGGAGCTCTGGCGACGTGCTGCAGCACGCGCGGCAACGCGGGTGAGCCGACAGCACCCTCAAGAGACGCTTGCGGCGACGCAGCAGCGTGTTTCAAGGCCTTCTTGGCTTCCAGCGGCAGCACAGCAATCACCACACTGATTGTGGTGGCTCTGCAACATTGCTCACGATTCTCAGTGGCGACACAGCAGCATCAAGAGGTGCTTGCGACGGCACTGCGACCTCTTGGAGGTTGATCTAGTCACCGAAGACACCTTTGAGGCTGGTGCTGGGCTGGTGCTTCGCCTTAGCACCAACACAGCAACCACCAGAGGCCGCTGCGAGGGGCAGCGGCGCACCTAGGGCTGTTGCGCCGCTAGCAGCGAGACACTTGAGGCCGCATCAGGCTGTGGCGGCACCTCTGGGGCTGCTATGCCACTGATGCTTTGCCGGAGCACCTCCTCAAATATCGCCTAAGCGCTGACTAGAGGTTGCGATGCTTCTTGTGTTAACTTCAGGGGGTTGGTGGCATTCTAGAGTCCACCCATGATTTGAAAACTCAATGTCAGGTCATGGTTTGGTACTTCCAGATCAAATTTTGCATCTAAAGTGATGCCTTGGTGATTTTACATCTGATGGCGAGTTCTAACTCTTGGTGATCCACTTCATCGCTACTATGGCAGGGGTGGTTGAGTATGCAGGCTTGATACCGCAGAAGCGTGACAGGAGTTACCACGGTACAGGATGGTTAGTCGATTCTGGTGCTTCACAGCATCTCTGTGGAGATCAGAACTATTTCCGGTCACTCAGTTCTGTTGCATCAGGTAGAACGGTACAGGTTGCTGATGGCAGACATGCACCCATTGTTGGCCAGGGGGGAGTATCTGTGACCCCCACGTTGCGGTTGTCGAGAGCCCTACACGTACCAAAGTTTCCCGTGAGCTTGTTGTCTGTGAGCAGGATCACGAAAGATCTTCATTGTAGGGTGATTTTTGATGAAGACGAATGTATTGTCCAGGATAAACTCACTGGGAAGGCCATCGCCAAAGGTACAGAGGAGAATGGTCTTTATCATCTTGGCCAGGAGCCATTTGCAAGTGTCAGTAGACATGATTGTGGGAGTGTCTTACAAATGGCACGTTTGTCTAGACATTTGCCTTTAGATCACCTCAGGAGGGTGATTCCACATATTTCACCTGCTGTTACTATTAGGTGTGATGCTTGCCAATTGGGTAAGCATCATCGGTCTTCATTCCCTGCCAGTACTTCTCCTGGATCAGCTACTCCCTTTCAATTACTCCATATGGATGTTTGGGGACCGAGTAGAATTCCAAACAAGACAGGACACATTTACTATCTTGTTGTCGTCAACGATTTCACCAGAATATCCTACGTGTTTCTTATGAAGAACAAGGCAGAGGTTGAAGGTATTATAAAGATTCTTCTCTTGGAGATTAGGACTCAGTATTTGCTACAGTGAAGATTGTACGAACAGATAATGCCCTCGAGTTGTGCACTACTAGACTCACAGAGTTTTACAGGACTCATGGGATTATCCATCAGACTTCTTGTTCCCATACCTCGCAGTAGAATAGAGTTGCCAAACGGAAGCACAGACACCTGTTAGAGGTTGCCCGCATTCTTCTTATCCACCACAAGTATTATATCAGCGCTGATGTGACTTTTCATGAAACGACACCATATTTTTTTGTTGCTAGACAGACGAGTGTTCATGATAATATAGCTCCCATGCATATTCCTCCGATTTCACTTGAGGATATTCCAGTCTCCATACCTCAACCAACCTCTTCAGGCTCCACTACCCCTGTGGATGACTACCAGAGATTGCATGGTCCTCTACGCACATATAGTAGACCTCATGCAACACTACAGAGGCCACCAACCACACCAGTGACTGATGTTTCACAGGCAGTTGAGATTGACTCTGGTGGTAGTGATAGTCTAATTAGACTTAATCCCCCTGATAGTGCAGATCACCACAGTAGTGAGGCTCCTACAGCGACTCAGTCAGAGAATACCAAATAATTCTGACCTTCCTATTGCTATTAGGAAGGCACCTCGTACATGTAAGTCCAGATATCGTGTTGCAAGCAGTTTGGCTACCAATGGTCTTGCTCCTCAATTTAGCAGCTTCTGTTAGGCACTTACAGCATCACACATTCCGTCTACCTACCAACAGGCCATGCTTGATCCTAAATGATGTTAAGCCATGGAGGATGAGATGGCGGCACTTCAAAGCAGACAAACTTGGGATCTCACCTCGCTTCCTACAAGTGCGCGACTTGTTGGCTACAGATGGGTCTTTGCCTTGAAATACAACCCTGATGGGTCTATTTCAAGGTATAAGGCCAGGTTGGTGGCAAAGGGGTTCACCCAGACATATGGGGTAGACTTCTTTGATATTTATCTCCTGTTGCACGTCTTACCACCGTTCAAATACTCATCTCTGTTGCTGCCCACAGAGATTAGAGGTTACACCAGCTTGATGTGAAGAACGCTTTTCTCTACGGTGATCTTCAGGAGAAGGTTTACATGCAGCAACCCCCAGGTTTTGAGGTTCAGGGGGAGTGTGTGTGCAGGCTCAAGAAGGCCATTTATGGCCTGAAGTAGAGCCCGAGAGACTGGTTTCAGAAGCTGTCAGATGTGTTGCAGAGGATGGGAATGCAGAGGTCCTCTTCAGATCATTCTCTATTTGTCAAGAAAACGGAGAATGGCATTGTAACACTACTGGGTTATGTAGATCTGATTATCACTGACAATGATGAGGTTGGGATAAGACATGTCAAAGAGTCTCTTGCACAGAAGTTTGTTATGAAGGATCTGGGCCAGCTTAGATACTTTCTGGGGATTGAGGTTGCTAGGAGTAAAGATGGGATTGTTCTCTCTCAATGCAAGTATGCGTTGGATGCCCTTTAGGAAACAGGCATGCTGGGGTCCAAGCCAGCCAATATTCCTATGGACTCCAAGGCACATCTACATGATGAAGAGGCAGAGGTAGCTGATAGCAGAGCGTACAGACAGCTTGTAGGCAAGCTGTTGTATCTGACCATTACCAGACCGGATATTGTCTTGGTAGTAGGCAAACTCGACCAGTTTATGGAGAAGCCAACGAAGCACTGGCAGGAAGCTATGCAAGTGCTTAGATACTTAAAGAAAGCACCAGGTCATGGTATTCTCTTCCAGAGAGGCTCTCCTATGACAGTGGTAGAATATTCTTATGCAGATTATGCAGGATGTGTGCTTAACAAGAAATCTATCACCGGTTTCTGTACATTTGTGACTGGTAATCTGATTACTTGGAGGAGAAAAGTAAGAGTATAGGGCGATGGCCCAAATTGCTGCAGAGATGGTTTGGATACAGTCTCTACTGCACGATTTATACATCCAAATTGAGAAACCTATGGAGATGCAATGCGACAATCAGGCTGCTACATATATAGCCAACAACCCGATGTTCTATAAGCACACCAAACACATTGAGGTTGACTGCTACTATACCAAAGATCTTATACAGCGTAGTTTGCTATGTACTACTTATGTTGCATCTGAAGACCAGACTACTGATGTGTTCATAAAGCCTCTACCTCGATCGGCATTTAATTATTGTTGTTCCAAGCTGAGTATGATTGACATCTATGCTCCAGCTTGAGGGGGAATGTTGATACTCCTATTTATATTGTTTATGTTTACTAGAGACTATTTTATTATCTTTATATTTTATCTAGTTTTTTTATGTATTATTCCCAACAACTCTCTCTATATAGAGAGGTGTAGAGTTTCTCAATAAAATAGATTGATCATTTCTTTCCACCGTCTCTAACAGCCACTTAGGGTTTTGACAAATCTCCTGCAACAAGGGCAGCGCTCCAATGACCTACTTTCTGGTTTCTCCTCAGCAGTTCAACCCAAATCCAACCAAATCCAGCACAACAGGGCCTGATCTACTCCTGTTCCAACCAGATCTACCTTGGTCAACATTGCCCAGCCTGGTTCCAGCATCAACAACGCCCCGGTGACTCCAGCCATTAATCCGATGGGGTGCACCAGTAGAGTTACATACTCCATTTGTACAGTTTGGCATTTCAACCATTTTTCGTGCTTCAATTCCTTTTTTCCCTTGCTGCCCAGTGAATTACAAAGTTTTTCGGGTGATTTTGGTGACCAATTGATCCTGTTATTTGGTAAAATCCTCGTAAATGTTGGCTACATTGGTTTTTCCCTTATTGCAATCGATAACCACCTCGGGAGAGAAAGTTGGCACTAAGGTTGGCCTTAAGTGTTCAGACAACCAACATTAAATAAACAAGGGAAAATTACTTGATGTGGGCTCCTGCTATGGAATTGACCCTTATGGCCAGAGATCAACTACAGTACATTGATGGCACTAGTGCAGCTTCGAATGACAGACAAATCCCTTCACAAGTGGCACCTCGAAGATAATCAAGTTAGGGCATGTATCATGAATTTTGTGTCCTTAGATATTCAGCCTCTCATTCTTCACAAGCCCAATGCAAGGGAAATGTGGATCGTCATAGGACAGGTGTATGGCCAGAAGAAAAGAGCTATTAGGAAGTACCATCTTTCAAGGGAGATCCATAATCTTTGACAAGGGGAGAGGTTTGTTGTTGAATACTTCAATGCTCTAAAGTCTAAGTAGGATGACTTAGATTATCATGAAGACATCAATTGAGCATGCAGCAAAGATTAAAAACTGCATTGGAATGATATATGGGAAGATCACACATTCATCTTTCTAAGCGGACTTAAGCTTGAGTTTGAGAACATCTGAGGGAAAATTCTCAATGCTAGTGAAGTGCCAAGTATATAAGTTGTGTACTCCAGGATAGAGGCAGAAGAAGAAAAAAGAAAGTTATGAACTTGCAAGATCTGAATAGTGGTACCAAACATGGATCTTTTAAGCATTCTACACTTGCTAGCCAAGGAAAGCGAATTGGTGACACTGTGAAGACTTGTAGGAGGTGTTCTCATTGCCAAAAATCGGTCATACTGTCGAGTTTTGTTGGAAACTTCATCCAGAGAAGAGGCCTCTACAGGGAAAGGTCAACACTAGGAAATATGGGGTAGCAATCAAGAGGAAAGCAAGTTGCAGCAGTTGCATCTGAAATGAACTACGGGATGAAGAAACAAGCTCTAGAAGAAGGGGTTCTCTCTCTCAAAGACTTGCATGATCAAACCTGGGAAATCCAGAGCATTCTATCTAGGTGAAAGTTCACCCGTGATGAATCTGATGTGGTCAATGATGCTCTTAGAGTACAAGGAAAAAAATGTAATGATCATCTCACTACATCTGACGATAATAATGAATGGATTATAGATGATAATGCTAAGCTTTTTCATCGCTATAAACTTGGTTCTGGGAAGGACCAAGTGACAATTGCAGATGATTCTAGTGTAAAGGTTGATGGCAAATGAAGTGTCACCTTTCTTGATCAATTCTCCTTTACTGGTGCTTCACACGTGCCTACTTTTTCTCTTAATTTATTGAGCAAGATTATGAAAGAACTAAAATGTAAACTGATATTTGATGAAGATTGTTGTCTTGCAAGATTTGCAGGCAAGGAGGTAAATTGGGATTGATTTGGTCTCTAAAGGTTTATACAAGCTTCCAGTGTCAATTGCTTCAGCTCTAGTGACCATTCTTGCTGCACATGGGAAGAATGACAATAGTGAAATGAAGCATATTGGTTGAAAAATATATTAAGCGGAAGCATAAGTCAAAGTAATAAACAATAATAGAATGTTTAGGTTTACGTGAAAACCTCACTCACGAAGAATGAGGAGAAAACCACGGGAGAAAGCCTCGATAGGGCACTAATTTGCATTTCTTCTTCTCAAAGGAATATGGGAGTACACGCCTATTTATAGGTCACCACTCACACACAAAGTCCACATCTTCCGATGTGACACTAAACCCACAACCCAATTCTCTCAGCACTCCCCCTCAAGTTAAAATATGGAATGCTCAGCTTGTAACACAGAGAAACCCACCCTACACAGGTGAGAACATAGGCTGAAGCTGCTGAAGGAATTGTAGCTGATAATGGCCTCTCATCTGGAGACCTGGTGTTGGTGACTCCCCATTCAGTATCTCTATAAAAGAGGTCTTCCTCTGAAAGTCTCGAAAGTGGATCTCCCTCTCTGGAGTCCACAGAACTGGATCTCCCACATAGAAACTAAAATGGGCTCTTCCTCTGAGGACCTTGAAACTAGATCTCCCTCTCTAGAGATCTCAAAACTCTGGACTTCCAAGAGTTGGGTTTCTCATGTGTAGTCCAGGAACAAAAGAGACTCCCGAATGGGGGATAACTACAACAGACTTCCACACTCTCCCTTTCTTCCATACTCGTTTGGGAGAAAAGATAACAAGATAAGAAATAAAATAATAAGAACTAGAGAAGACTTCTCCACCTCTTCTCTTAAACATGAATCTCGTAATATTTTTTTTCCCTATCCTTTTTCTTTCCCTTCTTTTAAATTTTCAACTCCTTTTCTTTATTTTTCATTTTTTTTCTTTTATTTTTCCCCTCTTTTTTTCTCTTTCTCCACCTTTTTCCTTTTTTTTTCTTCCCCTTCACTCAGCATTTCCTTTTAAAACAACACTCTGTCCCTTAAGGTTCGAAGAACCCAACGTGTCTCGCCTACTCTCCTTCGTAGAGAAGAGGACACCTATTGCCGCCGTGATCGGGCCCAATAGGGCCACTCTCCACCAAGATCTCCTCCATGGATGTCGTCACTACCCTGTTCCGCGACAATCACGCCGCCCTCGAGGCCATCGTGCCCTTGCTCGAACGTAGGCTACTCCGCATTGCCCCTCATCTCCTTCTGATGACAACGAGGAGGAACTCCACCTGAGGCTGCCGCAGCAGGCGCCGCTCCTCCTTGCAACTGCCAGATGTGCCTCTACGACACCATCGCCATTGAGCACAGCCACGAGGTCGGCACCAGCACGCCTAGCCCCAACATCACGCCATCGATGGCGTATTCCATCTCCATCGCGATGGCCCTCTACCGCCGAGGCCTCATCTTCAACGTCACGTGTGCCCTAGCCATGCCGACCTCCTATAGCGACCCGCTATCGCTACTCCATTCTCCAGCAACAAAGATACTCCAAGAACGAAATGTGATAATAATAAACTCAAGAATCTCTGATAATAAAACCTAAGAATGACTCGCTCTAATACCAGGTTGAAAAATATAATAAGCAGAAGCATAAGTCAAAGCAATAAACAATAATAGAATGCTTGGGTTTACGTGGAAACCCCAATAACGAAGAGCGAGGAGAAAATCACGAGAAGGGGCCCCGATAAGGCACTGATTTGTATTTCTTCTCAAAGGAATATGGGAGTACACATTTATTTATAAGTCATCACTCACACACAAAGTCCACATCTTCCGATGTGGCACTAAATCCACAACCCAATTCTCTCAACATTATTAATTGTGATACCATATGTTAAGGCATCCTGATTTTGAGAATCTACACAAGGTTTTTCCCACCTTTTTATTGAAATAAGCATGCATTCATTGCAGTGTGAAACTCGTCGACTTACGAAGTGGAAATAAATGAGTCACCTGATTATTCCAAAGAGCCCCCACACCCCTTTCTATAGAGGAGAGGTGTGAGAAAATAACTACATAAGTCCAAAAGGAATAAAAGGAACAAATAATGCAACATGAAAAGCCCAGATATGTCAACACTCCCCCTCAAACTAGAGTATAGAAATCAATCAGCCACACCATTCTCTGTTTTCCTGACGAATAGAGAGTGATCTGAAGATCTCTGCATCCTCATCCTCCATAACACATCTAAGAGCTTCCGAAACCAGGCTCTTGGGCTTTGCTTTAGGCCATAGATGGCCTTCTTGAGTTTGCACACACACTCCCCCTAAGCCTCAAAACCCAAGGGCTGCTGTATGTAAACCTCTTCCTGAAGATCGCCGTAAAGAAAAGCGTTCTTCACATCAAGCTGGTGCAACCGCCAATCTCTATGAGCCACAATAGATATAAGTACACGAATAGTGGCAGGGTGTGCAACAGGTGAGAAAGTGTCAAAGAAGTCCACCCATAGGTCTGGGTGAACCCTTTGCCACCAACCTAGTCTTATACCTTGAAATAAACCCATCAGGGTTGTACTTCAAGGTAAAGCCAACCAATTATGCGCCTGTAGGAAGAATAGTGAGCTCCCAAGTTTGTCTACTCTAGAGTGCGGTTATCTCGTCCTCTATGGCTTGACGCCACTTTAGATCAAGCATGGCCTGCTGGTATGTGGACGGGATGTGTGAGACGATAAATGCTTAGCAAAATCTGCCAAACTCCAAACCAACACCATCAGTAGCCAAGCTTCCTGCAATACGATATCTAGACTTACAGGGGTGAGGTACCTTCCTAATGGCAATACGAAAGTCAGAATCATCTAGCACCTCTGTGTGAACATCCGTAGAAGAAACCTCACTAGTATTGTGATCGGCACTATCAGGAGGATCAGGTCGGACCAAACTGTCATTGTCGCCTCACCTCACCCCTGATACCAAATGGAAATAAATGAATCACTTGATTATTCCAAAGAGCCCCCACACCCCTTTATATAGAGAAGAGGTGTGGGAAAATAACTCCATAAGTCCAAGAGGAATAAAAAGAACAAATAAATGAACATAAAAAGCCCAGATATGTCAACATACGAAACATCCTTGTGCTTTTTATGAACCATTGAATAAAAGTGCAAGTGCCTTTTCTCTTGTTCACTCTGATGTTTGGGGACTTGCCAATATTAAATCTATGTGTGGTTTTCAATATTTCATAACATTCGTGGATGATTGGTCTAGATATACATCCTTGTATTTGTTGAAAAATTAAAGTGAGGTACCAAGGGTTCAAATCTTTACAAATATGATTGAAAATTAGTTCGGCCAGCACATGAAAGTGTTTAAATCTAATAATGTTAGGGAGTACCTCAATCATTCCTTACAAGAGTATTTCCACAAAGGGGACCATCCACAAGACTTCTTGCGGTTACACCCCTCAACAAAACAACGTAGGTGAAAGAATCGCCATCTTCTAGAGATAACATGGGCATTATTATATCAGCGTAATGTTCCCAAAAGATTTAGGAAGATGTTCTAACAAGTGCCTTTCTTATCTAACAAGATGCCATCCCATGTCTTGGGGGGTAACTCTCACTATCAATGTTATTTCTCCTAGGAAGAAATGTTCACCTTACCACCAAAGGTATAGTTATCTTTGTTTCATTCACAATCTTACACCTAGTAATGGAAAACTCCATCCTTATTCCATTAGAGGTGTGTTCTTGGGCTACTTTGGAACCTAAAAGGGGTACAAATAATTTGATCCAATTATAGGAAAATAATATGTAGCTAAGGATGTTACCATCTTTGAGAAAGACTCGTACTTCACCAAGCCTCCTCTTCAAGGGGAAACTACTACAAGTGAAGAGGATCTTGGAAATCTTGGCATAGAAATCTTTACTGCTGAGAACAATGCTCCTGTGGGTGACCAATAGGAGTCGGGAAAAAATGGTGGAGATGAAGGGGTTGCCAATAAAGGGAAGCGTGATGGTGATGATGGTAGCGATAGATTATATGGTAAACAATATCAGTATATGTATCCTCACTTTCTTTTTCAGAAGAGAGACCAATACCAATCCCATTCTTTTTTTCCCTCTTCAAATCCCATTCCAGAACCAGGTATGGCTGAGAACCCTATTGTTTTTGAAACCGATGTATCTAGAGTTGAAACTGCAGGAACATATAATGAAATCAATGGAGAACTTGTAGAAAATGAAAGCATTGCGTAGAGGTGACCAAAGAGGGGGATTAGATGACCTAATGTTTTAGATATAAGATCAAGACTAATGTAGGATTATCCCAGCTTAGTCCTGGATACAAGTGCTTCCTTTTGTTACTTGCTAGTTTTGTTATTCCCAAGAATCTAGATGAAGCCCAATTTGATCCTAGATGGGTAGTAGCAATGCAAGAAGAAATGAGGGCCTTATTAAAATATGATGTGTGGGAAGTGGTAGATATACCCAAGGATACCCACATAGTGGGGTCTAAATGGGTGTATACAATCAAATACAAGGCCAATAGATGGGTAGAGAAATACAAGGCTAGAGTTGTTGCAAAAGGGTTTATGCAAAAGTATGGGAAAGACTACTTGGAGACTTTTGCACCAATTGCAAAGATGAATTATGTTCGAGTTCTCTCCTTACTAATACAGTTTTCCTAACCTCTATATCAGTTAGATGCTAAAAATACCTTTCTGAATGTGGTCCTGAAGGAGGAGGTTTATATGCACATGTCACCTGGATATGAACAACAAGGGAAGTGTTGCAAGCTCAAGAAATCTCTCCATGGACCTAAGCAATCATCGAGAGCCTAGTTTGAGAGGCTAAGAATTGCTATGAAGGACCAAGGATATAAACCAGGAAATTGCAACAACGCATACTCATCAAGCCTTATAGAGATAAAGTTTCTTTTCTCCTTGTGTATGTGGATGATATGGTTCTTACAAGAGATGTTGAAGAAGAGATCCAAAATCTTAAGAAAAGATTAGCGAAAGATTTTGAAATTAAGGATCTAAGAAATTTGAAATATTTCCTTGGAATTGAGATTACTAGATCCAAGGAGGGGAGGGACTCTTCCTATGTCAATGGAACTGTGTTAAACTTGTTGAAAGAAACTAGAAAATTAGGTTGTAGGCCTATTGTAACTCCAATTAGGGCCAACCACTGTCTATGTTTGTGTTAAGAATAGGGGACCACGTGGACAGCCACATGGTAGCCAACAGGCCACGTGGCAGAGTCTAAAGGGTCCAGCAGGGGCCGATGGCTAGAGGTCCAAAGGACCAAGTTGATTTTTGTCTTTAAAGTCAAGTTTGCTATTTTTAGAATATTTGTTTTAGGAATTGGTTTACTTTATTTAGAAGATTTGATTGTAATTTGGTTTCTAAAAATAAGGATATGTGCTTTCTATAAAAGAGAACCTTCCCTCTTTGTAAGTCTTTGAGTCATCAATAATATTTTCCAATTATCAAGGCTACTCTCCTCTCTCCCTGTTCAACATGCGAACAGCCCCCCATGTAGGACTATTTTCCCCACACATAAGAAACCTCCACACTCCAGATTGCACTAATCTTGACATGATATTAGAGCCTTCGATCTAAGCTTCTTGTGTGTGCGGGTTGTTGACCACACGTTATTCGCATCCAAAAAGTTATCAAATCCGATGCCTTACGCAGAGAAGAAAGACTAAAGAAGATAGCAAAGTCAACCACGACGATTGGAGGCGCCACATTATCAAGAGAAGGCAAGAAGCAAAAGAAGCAAGAGAAGGAAATCTATCAAGTTATTTGTATATTGACGTTTTATATCCGATTTTTTACTCCTTCAAAAGATGAGATTTTTTCGAAAAAAATGTTAATGAGAGAACACCATAGTCCACGCAACGACTTTCGATATTACCAAAAGGAGCAACAACTTCGCACGTTGCAAAAAGATCAGTGGTTGATCCAAAAAGTTCCTTTCCTAGAAATCCAGGCAAGATGCAAAGACTACCACGTGGGGCTACTAGTACCTCACGTGTGGTTTCTCTCACATCTGTCGATCTTGAGAAGACAAGTCAACGGTGGCCATCACGATGCCTTTTCAAGTTGCCACAGATGGAATGACTCCGGAGGTTGCAAAAGGCACGCCGTTGACTTGTCAAAGGAGAAGACCAAGAGCTTGGCTCTCCAAGAAGAATAGTGGGGCGTATAGCCTCACAAGTGGAAGACCAAGTCATCGACCTCCCAACCTTCGACTTGAGGGGGAGTGTTAGGAATAAAGGGCCACGTGGACAACCACATGGCAACCAACAGGCCACATGACAGTCCACGTACCAGAGTCTAGAGGGCCCAGTAGGGGTTAGCGGCTAGAGGTCCCAACGACCAAGTTGGTTTTTGTCTTTAGAGTAAAGTTTGGCATTTTTAGAATATTTGTTTTAGGAATTGGTTGTTTGCTTTATTTAGAAGATTTGATTGTAATTTGGTTTCCAAGAATAGAGATATGTACTCTCCATAAAAGAGAGCATTCCCTCTTTATTAGTCTTTAAATCATTAATAACATTTTCCAGTTATCAAGACTCCTCTCCTCCTCTCTCCCTGTTCAACGTGTGAACAGCCCCACACATGGGACTATTTTTCCCATGCGCAAGAAGCCTCCACGCTCTAGATTGCGCAAATCTTGACAGTTTGAAAAGTGGGCAGCAACTAGATGACTTCAAAAATATAGGCATTAAAAAATTGTTGGAAAATTTATCTATATAGCCCTGACCTAGCCTAACATCACCTATGCAAAGAATGCGATGAGTCAATTTATGCATGCTCCCACCAATGTTTATCACAAGGCTATTGCCAAGGTCCTTAGTTACTTGAAGAAAAATCTAAGTGGATGACTTCTCTTCACCAAAGGGAATGAATTTGAGATTCAATGCTATACAGACGTAGACTGGGCAGGGTCTGTTGATGACAGGAGATCAACGACAGGCTACAATGGGTCCTTAGGAGGAAATCTTGTTATTTAGAGAAGTAAAAAGCAAAGTGTTTGTGCAAGATCAAGTGCTAAAGCTAAATATAGAGCAATGACAATCAGAATTATAGAGATGTTATGGGTGAAGATTATGCTGTAGGAAATTTGTATATCTCTAAGTTTTCCTATGAAACTCTATTGTGATAACAAGGCTACCATGAACCTTGTGAACAACCCAGTTCTCCATGGTAGGACCAAGCATGTTGAATTGGAGAGGCATTTTATACAGGAGAAAATTGACTTTGGTGAAGTATGTCTTCTGTATATCCACTCCAATGATCAAGTGACGGATATCTTCACTAAAGACTAGCCACGATGCAATTTGAAGAAAATTTTGGCAAGTTAGGCATGTTTGACATCTATGCCTAACTTGAAGGAGAGTGTTGAGTTGTATTATTAACCAAATATTTGGATCTTGGGATTGATCTGTCTAACCCGAGATACTATATATGTAATGCCCCTACCTTTTGTTGTTTGCATAGTGAAGAAAAACTAGTCATCGAGGAGAGCGTCGGTGGCTACTCTCCCATGGTTTTTCCCTTTGGAATTTTCCATGTAAAACTGTGTCAATGCCTTCTATTTTGAGTGTGATTACATTCAAGGCCACCCATCAATTTATCCTAGTTACAACTTATTCCACTACCTAAGACAACTTAACATTGGGCATAGGAATTTTAGAAGAGGAATAACTCAAGGAATAATGGATCGTTCTAGGTTCTATCAATTTTTTTTTGTTCACTAATAAGTTATGCTCACATCAAAGAATATTTTTAGATTAGTATTTGGTTTACCAGATAAATTGTGGCAATTCTAATGTAAATATATCTTAATCGCCATCATAGAGAACATGAATTTAGTTTTAAGTCTTTTCAAGGAATAAATTGAAGTGATAAACTTATTCCTCCTCAATGGTGGAGCAAATTCAAATAGATTAAATACACTTTTAGATTAGGAATAGTAGAGTGTATCTTCTGTTGTTCATTTGAATCCATATAGTTTACTCCCAATTAATTTGGGAAAACCTTAGTTTGGCATTTTTATTTTTAGACAGAGAATTCTTGCAAACTCATTCTTGGTTTTGGTATTTCACTTACAGAAATAGAATTGTTACAAACTTGGGTAACCCATCCAACTGAAAATCACCTGGAAAACAGCTATGTCAATTTCTATGTCGTGAAAGCTCTGCAAAACAACACCTATATCCACTACTGGTATTACTTCGGACAAACCAACTATTGATGCATTAAGGATATGATGAATAAATATATGTTTAAAGCACTGAAAATCAGCAGTGCATTATAGTATATTTGATGCCATTCTCCATATGTGAAAACTTCTGAAAGTAAAGTAAATGACATGATTCATTAAAACAGGTGTTATATAATCAGGAATATGGAAACCACTTTAACAGGATGAGCAAAATCACACATTAAGAATAATCAAATTACCCATCCATCTCAGGCATTTGAACATCCATAAAGCATGCATCAAACTTGTGAGGCGGGTGGAGCATCGCAACAGCAGACTTCCCACTGTCTGAACATGTTACTGCAGCGCCATATTTTTTTAGAGCACCAGCAGCAACTCTGCGGTTAACCATATTGTCATCAACAACCAAAATATGCTTTCCATTTAATAGATTCTGTAAAGCAGAAGGTTTCCCTCTGTCGTGCTTCCTTTTATTTCCTACACCTAATGCCTTCCGCAAACATGCAGCCAGCCTACTTAGCCGAAGGGGTTTCATTATTACATTATCCATATATCCTGCTGACCTCAAATCCTCAATTTCAGCGAGGCTTAAGGAAGTTGCCAAGATAAATATTCTTGGAGGGTTTTCAAGGGATTTTATTCTTAGATTTTTCTGAAGATCAATGAGAAGCCGAGAAAATGAATCGCCTGCTTCCCTGCCCCATATTTCCTTGTCAACAAGAACCATGTCGATATGCCCAGTAACACTGGAGAAAAAAGCATGCTTAGCAAAGCTATCCAATTGAAGTACCACAAAAAAAGGGAAGCAATTTTAAACAAAATTAAGATAAACTGTGAAGAGGAATGGATTCAGTAACAGGCTCTTGTGAAACATTTCTTTTCAAAATAGATGAGCATGGGATTATCCCACTTTTCAGGAAACAGGATTTAGTTGTGCCATGTCAATGATTCAGAAAACAGTAAGGCACAATGGCTGCATTGCTGAACATTTACCTTGAAATGAAAGTATCATATATACAAGGCAACAATGATTTGCGGCAGATGGCGGTCTCGACATGTATCCCTAACCGCTGCAAATGATATCTTGTGACTTCAGCACGAACACTCCTCCCATCAATAATCAGCCCCCTCATTCCCTTAAAATCAGACACCATTGCATCAGGTTGGTGTCTCTTCATCTCCACTGAACTCTTTTGTCCTTCCCTGAATGTAGCGGTGAAAGCAAATGTGCTGCCAATCCCAGGTCCACTAACAAACCCGATTTCTCCGTCCATCCGTTCTACTAAGCACTTGCTTATACTCAAACCAATGCCAGTGCCACCATAGGTTCGAGAAGTAGAACTGTCTGCCTGCATGAAAGGCATGAAAATCCGGCTCTGAGCATCCCGACGTATCCCTACACCAGAGTCTTCAACTGTTACTAGCAAGTCAATGGTCCCTGTTGCTGCTTCTCTTGAAGCACTCAATTTCTTGAACCCTGACCAGCTCTTCCGTCTCTCAACTACTCTTGAACCACTTAGTGTATTGCCAGAAATATCTGACGCATAATCAACTAAATCATTCAGCCTCTGAACTTGGTCATTTTCTTCTAAACTGTTAATTTCGTCCACGAGGTGAACAGAAACAAATACATGCCCTTCTTCTGTAAACTGCAAATATTACATCATAACAACATTCAGCAAGAGATTAGAGTACAATACCAGTTTTCTTTCCACAATGAAAGCAATTAGCAAGCTGACTATAACTACATAGCACCCATTGTACCATCAAACTGCCCAAGGATAGGAAAATTCATACAAGTATTGGGACAAAATAAAACTCTTTACAATGGGATACAACATTGAGTTTTATCACTAGTACAAAGATGCATGATTTCATGTCAAAGAACTGAAAATCTATAGAATATAGGTGGCAGGTAAGGTGGCACACTGGTGAAATGGAAGATGTTCAACTGGCAAAGTCAAAAGTGATGCAGATTGGGCAAGTTATAAAGAAAACAAACATGATGAATTAGCTGAAGTTTGTTTCAACTTTCAAGAATGAACTTCATAATTCGGTGGAAGGATATGTTCCATATCTTTTTTCCTGAATCTTCACAAAAAGATGAAATCAACTGCTCTAGAATTAGTCAATTATTCCAGCATGATAAGTGATGATCATGCTCCAAATATCCAAGGGGGGAAATAAGAAAAATGAATTTGAGCATCACTAGAAAATTTGGCAGTGTAGGTAGCTTTTTGGAGATAGCCTATTCTTAGACTCCTTGTTATACATTGCCCATTAGTTTATATCCAATCACAACCAAAAATATGACCTGAAGAATATTCTTTTTGGGGTGTCAACTATAACCTAGTGCTTGTGACCATATAGACTTTTTAATCTTTTTCCAACAGGCAACAATCAGTAACCAGCACAGCACCAGTATCAACAAATGCTAGTATTACCATCACTTTTTTCTTTTGAAAGGTTAGTATATGCCATCACTAAAAGGTTGATAATGGGAGCAACAAGCCAGAAAAAAAATTTAGAAGTCAAATATCTAACGAGGTACTAAACTCATAGAAGTTTTAAGGTAATTAAGTGGCACTTATGGTAAAAACAAAGTCAACAGCATGTATGCTGTAAACTATCTCCAGTTTATTTGGGCAGAAGCATCCAAAATACTTTTACAACTTTGATAATGCCTTAGTAGTAAAGGCATGAATATGATAGAAACCTTAATTGAGTTCCCAACAAGGTTAGTGATGATTTGTCGGAATCGTCCAGGGTCTCCAACAATGATCTCTGGAACACTCTCAGATACGTACACTGCCAGCTGCAAATACCAATATATCAGCACATTAAGCATACAGTGTCAGACATCGAAAAAGTGGACAAAGCACAGAAAATGTTCACCTCTATGCCTTTGTCATGAGACTTATCCGAGAACAAAGATAGCACATTGTCAAGTATGGCACGAACTTCAAAAGGAACAGCTTCAAGCTCAAGTCTTCCAGATTCTATTTTTGCCTGATCTAGGACCTCATTTATCAGAGTAATTAGGGCCTTTCCACTAGCCTGAGCAGTCATCGCAAAATCTTGCTGAGTTGCATCAAGATCAGTATCCATTAGCATCTGCAACATACCTATTAATAATTGGCAAATTAATTTTCAAAATCAGGATTATGAAGACATTTTAGATGATGTATTGAAAGTAGGTAATTAAAGAAATAAAGAACAACTGACCTAAAACGCCATTCATTGGTGTCCTGATTTCATGAGAAACAGTTGCCAGAAACTGCAAGGCAATGAGGATCAAGAAATAGTCATGTTCAGTAGCATTTGAAAAGGGTCAAAAAAAGAGAGGATTGTCTCCTTACACCCAAATGAAACTATGGAAACTTCAGTCATGCTTGTGCATATTTTGATTCCATTAGGAAACAAATTGCAGTACCTGTGATTTTGCTACATCAGCGGCTTCTGCTCGAACTTTGAGTTCTCTCATTTCACGATAATCATCTTCTACCTTCTCAATGCGGCTGATGGCTGCATGAAATATATGCCCAAGCAGCATGACAATAACTGCAACCCCCACAGAGGTCGTTATTGCAGACCATGGTAATGAAGGTTTCTGTTTAAGCCTGGATAGTATAGTAACATTAGAATAAAGAGATCATGATGCTAACTACTGTTTCAGCACAAGAAGCTACCTGCAGTGCATTTCATGCTTCTGATAAGGATCTGCAAAGTCCAGATGACTGATATGCAATAGCCCAGTATCAGCAGCATCTGGCCCATACATCTTAATAGGAGAAGAAGCATTAGTTGTATCATACACATTGACAACAATTGTTTGCGTACTTGCAAGCTGTTGAAGAAGCTTCTCCACCAAAGTTTCAACATCAAAAGATGCACCAAGGTACCTGTCCATGGTTGTATCCATGTTAGCTTAAACTCAATAAAGACGGTTTATGTAATCCAACTTTCAAAAATGAATACTGATAGATATAATAGGCTATTTTACCCTTCCGTGGCTGCAATTCGCTCTTCAGGTGTGGCATTCGGCGGAAGGTCAGTCTTATAAACAGCAAATGTCAATACCACTCCTAAGTGATTGGATTTCAAAAGCCTAAAAGGAGAGGTTAGGACACCCTTCCCAGAAGCTCTTGCGCGTAAGATATTTTCACGGTCCTCCTACATAAACATTGAGAAAAATTCTTTAAAGTAGGTCATAAGAATTGTAAGACCAAATGAAAAAAGTGGTACATATGAATTGAAACTATTTCTAGAAGTAAATTTGAATATACATATAAAATAAATATTTAAGAATTTTTAAGGCAGCATCGGTTGTATTGTAGGTTATCATATGGCATTATCCAAAGTGATGCCCACGTAACAAATATCATAATGGATTTAACATCCAAACTTCTAGGGACTAAAATATAACTTTGAGTTTCGATACTTGATGGAAGAAAATTATTAAAGGTGACAACCAACTAAGGAACGCGTTCAATCTACTAGCTAATGCAACTAACTCTCAAGTTAGGACGTATATGTCAATAAGATCGAACTTATTGCTCAGAAAATCATGATATTTCCTCTTGAAAGGCTTAGTAAAAAAATCAGTAATCTGTAACTCAGAAGATATGTAAGGGATACTTATCTTGCCCTCCAGGATAGCATCTTGTATAAAGTAACAATCAACCTCAATATGCTTCGTTCTCTCATGAAAGATGAGATTAGAGGCAATATTGACTTATTATTACAATAAAGTGGAACCAGGGTATCAACCAACATCCTTAGATCTCACAGAAATCCAACCATCCACATAATCTCACATGCAGCCTGTGCCATAGACCTATACTCTGCCTTTGCACTGGAACGAGCGACAATACTCTGTTTCTTACTCCCCCAAGAAACCAGATTTCCTCCTAAATAGACAGCAAAGCCTGACATAAATCTCTCATTGTCTACTAATCCTACATAGTCTACATCAGAATAAGCCACAAAATCAAGAGTGCCACTCGCCCTATAGTACAGACCTCTCCCTAGGTTACCCTTCAAGTACCTCAAGATGAGACACACATCATGACAATGGTTGTACTTAGGACTCTGCATAAATTGGCTAGCACGACTGATAGTAAAGCTAATATTTGGTTGAGTAATGGTCATGTATAACAACCAACCAACAGTACTGCGATATCTAATAATATCCACAAACAAGAGATTTGACTCATCAGTAGTATGACTAGCTAGTACCTTGACCGGTATCCCTGATGGCTTGGACCCAACCTGTCCGGCCTCCTCAAGTATCTGTAACGTATACTGCCTCTATGATAAGGAAAAGCCATCCTTCTGATGAGCAACCTCTATCCGCAAGAAGTAACGAAGATCACCCAAGTCCTTGGTGACAAAAGTAGAGTGGGGGAAGGCTTTTGTCTCCGCTATCCCATCAATATCATCACCTGCCAGGCTCATGTCATCAGTGTAAGCTATTAAGATAACAACTCTCCATGCTCCACCATGCTCAGTCCTCCTAACAAATATAGAATAGTCAATAGTAGATCTCTGGAACCCAATCTTCTTGATCTATAAGTTGAGCCTATCAAACAAGGCTCGAGGACTCTGTTTAAGGTCATAGATAGCCTTTCGCATGCAGCAAACCAACTCCCCCTAACTGTCATAATCTGGTGGCTGTCTTATGTAAACTTCCTCAGCTAGATTACCATACAAAAAAGCATTCTTTGTATCTAACTGATGTAGGGGCCATCCCCTCACCACAGCAACTGACAAGATGATCCTGATGGAGGTGGTACAAGCAACAGGTGAGAAAGTCTCAAGATAATCCACCCCATACGTCTGGGTGAATACTTGTGATGTAAACACGTTTACACTACTTAAGATGTCTATTTATGCATGTTCTTAAGCATAGGATTGCATTGCATGCTATAAATATTGCATAACATGCATCATCTTACATTTAAAATAGTTTGAATAAAATAAAGGTTAATTGTCTCCTTTTATGTCATAGACAGGGCAAACATTTTATCAGAGCCTCGAATCGAAGATCCAATCATACAGATGTGATCAGGGCGACGATTGGAGTTCAACGACTCCAAGATCGCCCTAATCAGGCATCTGTAGCATCAGATAGAGATCGGAGAACCCTAGAAGATCAAGGGCCAAGATGATGTAAATCTGCACTTCAAACGACAAATCCGACCACACGGATGGATTCGGATCGACGATCGCAGCCTAACAGTACGAAAATCGACTCAATCCGACAACCGTAGCACCATCTACATCATCCAGAAGATGGACGGCTAAGATGACGCCACGTGGCGCCATCTCAGCCGTCCAATCAGCTCTCAAGACCGCCACTGCCTCTCCAAAGGACATCCAGCGCACGATATGGGCCGTTGGATCTTCATCCAACGGCTGTGGATGCAGCGCCTTAAATCGTCCGCGCGACCTCGACTGCTTAGCGCAGCGGGGACGACACTGCGAGCGAAGCAGAGGTCGCAGGGTCGAGCCCCCGCGAGCCTTAAATCAGGTGCGAGCGAGCAAGCGCGCGGATCGTCGGATCTCAATCGAACAGTCGCGCGCGCCCGATAGCGCCCACGCGCTATTGCACGCGCGGCGAAGACGCAGCATCGTACGAGGGCGGGCGCACGCTGAGGAGGCAAGCGTAGCGCGATCTGAGCCGTCCAATCTCGCGATCGGACGGCTAAGGATGGTTGAACGTGCGCGTTCGTTGAGTGCGCGGGCAAGCGAGCAGGCGCACGCATGCCACCCACTACGGCCACGTTCAGACCTTTAGCGACGGTTTTATCCGTCACTAAAGGTCCTGAATTAATGTTTTAAGAGTTGTAATGACCAAATTGCCCCCACTCCTTGCAACTATAAATGGAGACCCCCTCCACACGAAATTATCATCCCTTCTCTTCTCTCCCTCCCCAAAGTTCAAGAGAAGCTTGTCCCACACCCGGGATGCTTCATACGAGATAAAGTCAAATTTTCGTCCTCCTTTAGAAAGCGGATCCCGTGATGACAACGTGCTGTCTCGTTCTCGTTCTTCCTGCTTCGCCTTCCTTCATCCTGTTTCGTCCTCCTTCGTCCAGGCGTCATCCCGTCCGACTCGTCCTCCAAGCGACTGTCGATGATGATATTTCTCTCTCCATTCTTTTAATGCTTTCTAGAGTAGATTTACTGCTTTCTAGTGTAATTATTTTCTACTTTCTGGTTGTAATGTTTAGTGAAACAAACAATCTCTTTAATGATGAATTTCCTATTCATTCTACATCTCGTTTTGATTTCTGTTTATAATATTCTTTCTCTCTCTTACTCTCTCTCTCTTCTATTTATTATAAATAGTTAGATAGTTCTAATCAATTAATTTACTTTGTAACAAATAAAACAAACGCGAATTTTTTTAAATCAAACGTCCGCCTCCCTGTGTTCGACCCTGGATTTCCAATCCGGTATAAATTTTATTTGTTGAACACGAGTTCTTCACTTTCATACTACGACAAGTTTTCAAAACCAAACACGTTAGCGTAACAACCCGACGTTCAACATTTTGGCACCGTTGCCGGGGAGGCGACGTTCTTTTTTTTTCTTCGCGTTTTCTAACTTACGAATCATTTACCTCACTTCTCTTCTTTCTTATTGTGATTGCAGGTACTCTTTTGAGACAAGCAAACGTAGTAGATTAGAGTAAAGTGTTGTGGAAGGTTTTGTAAGTTATCCCCCACCTCCCACCCATTAGATTTCATTTCACCACATAATAACACAAACATCAATCAACCTAGGTGTTCTTATAAACTGTAAGGTTAGATTGTTTGTTGTTTGACACCTACACCCACCCCAACCCCCACATTAAAAAAAAAAAGAAAAATTAAAAAAAAAATCTCACAGAGGTACACAACATCATCTGATTTTCAAACTCAACCGGTAAACTAACCTTTGGAGCCGGTACACACATCCAAACACATAATTGAGTAAAAATCAGATTAGGTAATCATTTGTGTGCCTAATTAAGTGGTACAACAGGCCAATTGTTTGAGTTGATTAGGCTACACCACTTCAATTAAAATCAACTCATCAAGTAGCTGCCACTTAGGTTCAACTATTAGGGATTTACCAGGCACTCCACATTCTTTTTAAGCTTCAAAGGAAAACATCTTCACCTGTGCTTTCAAAAACCTGGTGTGCCAACAAAACTTGTTTGAAAATACCTAAAGTTGAATCCTAAAAGCAACTAAGCAAGATTTGAACTCTAAAATTCACCACATCAAAAATAATCTTACTTGAAAATCACTGGTTGTGCACGCACACAAATCAATCAATCATTAAGGGCACAACCCATTTAAAGGACCCATCACATTCCAAAGCACATTCAAACATAGCCCTAAATAAAACAGAGTAAACGTTGGCCTTAAGGATTCGACTCACTCTTCAGAGTCCAGAACGAGATTATTTTCAATTAGTCTGTTTCTACTGTTCAATCTGATGTCTAGCTAGGGGAGCAGATCAAACGATCGCGGCTGGGGGGTACATTAGGAACCAGAGGCGCAAGCCGAAAGAACCTTCTCCCCAGTCCCTCCTTCTAACTGGTTGGATTGAACAGACAGAAGTAGATCAAATCGTTCCTTTATCTCAAGATGGGTTTTGGGAGTCTGTAGGTCTGTAGGCTAACCGACTTAAGGACAGGTTTGATTTTTTGTATTACAAGGCACCTTTCTTCCTTCCGTCTCTCATGAATCCTTCCACATATTACACGCATTCCCTCTCTTTCCCTCCTATTTTGAATTATCGTCAACATGATTATCCCAACTCGTACTGTAATCAACCATCAGTTAGGATAAATCGGATTGGGGATACAGTTCCAGACCTCCATATTTAGGGTCTAACCCTGAACACTTTGATTATGATTTCTATCCTTCTCAGAGCCACATCGATTATAGATCGTCATCCTTTTATGGACAACCTAATACGATCTACAATCAAGAAGGATACACCGATCCTTACCCATCCTTTGATTACACTGCCTTTAGGTCATCACTATCTTTTGAACAATCTGAAATGACCTATTATCAGGAAGGGTATAACGAATCTCAATTCGTTAATTCCCCTGCATTGACCCCAAACCCGCCCAACCGTGAACCAACTCATTTGGTTCAGGTTAACCAGGTTCAAGATAAGGTTCTGGCTAACTTGAGGAATATCATACAATCTTTAGAAGTTCAGCCAATACCTTGCATTGAGAGATTGGAGCCCCTGATTGAAATGATTGATAATTTGAACAAGTCTTTGTTGGATTGGCTCCAGGATGTTAAGGATAAGAACTCAAGTGAGTTTCTACTTAGGAAATTAGCGAAATTGAGGATGAGATTTGTGATCGCTTTGATTCAATCATGGGATGATTCCCAAGATGAACCATCTTCAGGAGAGCCAATTTCAGAACTCGTTCAGGCACCTGTTGGGGAGGACACGTGTTACGAGGCTGACCAAATTGAATTAGAGCAACCAATTAAGGAAGATCTGATTTCTTCACCTGAGATCCCTTAGCCAGGGTACAAGGAAACGTATGTCTTCTTCGAACAGAAAGTGACAGATGATTTTGGAACATACATTGATATGGATCTTGATTTCTTTGATGGTGAAGATTCAAGTTGCGAAGTCTCACGCGAGTTTACAGAACACGATTTCTGTGAGACGATTGGACCTGAGGAATCTAATAGATCATTTAATAGCTCAAGAACTAAGGAAACTGATCTTATTGGGGCTCATATTACTGATCCAGAATCGCATTTTCTGGAGGATTCAATTCAATGCCCTGATTGTCAATTACACCCCGTTAAACTTATCGATGATTCTGTTTCTGAGATAATTAGGCCCAAGTCAATTCTGATTCAGCCACATCTTTTAGACTTGGAAATTTCAGATGGGGTGCAAGAGGTCTCGGAATTTAACATTTGGAATGAGGAGGATAGAAGCTGAGAAGTTCTGATTTAGGAAGCTAACCCAGAGGAAGTAAAAGACTGTGTCGAAGGGTTCCTATTAAGCTGAAACCATTAAACCAAGACCCTTACGACATATGTTCTGAGGATGTCCAACCTAAGCGTACATTCAATGATTATCCTTTTGAGCTTGAATTCTCTGTAACCTGACTTTTTGGTCTTGGGTTGCATCCTCGTAAATCGCAGGCTCGACCCTGCTTGCATACTGATTTTAGGTTTTAGGTAATTTTTATCCAGAACCTAAGATATTCTTGATTATGGGGTATGGGTCTGCACCACAATCTGGTCCACATCTGTGGACCTCTGCTGACAGGTCAGAGGTTTCTTCTGTTTATTCTGATTCTGACCTGCACCGGTGAATTCTTCATTTCTCTTCTTTGTATAGTGTGCCTAGCTAAAGGCACTAAATTCAGCATATATACAATTCTTTTAGTTTCTATCTCAGAGCGGACCTAACATTCACGCGATTCAAGTGCTGTCTACGCTATTCCACTCTGTTTTATGCCTTTTTAATACAATGAGGACATTGCATTAGATAGGCATGGGGGGTGGATATTCATCTCTGAATTTATTCGTCAGCTCCGTAGATTTATTTTATTTTCTTTTATTAAAAAAAATGGAATTAGGAAAGAGAACTTGGGTTTAAGAAAATTTTCAATCTTACAAAATACTACATTATGATCTGAACACAAAGACCCTTCAGGTCTTTGGACTTAATCAGCCCGTGTATCCACTAAAATGTGGATTTATTTTTTTCGAGTCCTCACCAACCTAAATTCTATTTTAATTGGAGTAAATAAGTTTGGGTGATAAGTACACGACTTATCAACCCACCCTCTAATTTGAGGGAATTTTGAGTCTTAAGCATCTACACACTATCTTGTCACTGACTCGTTCGGCGATTTTAACGAAAATTGGGTAGCTAATGAACCTTCTAGGGTGATATGGCTGGCAAGTTATCATAGGTAACAGCCCATAGGTAGGTTGTCCAGAGCCCAGTCACTAGATCTTTCTCTTTTTGCTGCCTTTAGGTAAATCTTAGACCAAGAAAATCACCTACTTAAAAAAGAAATCAAAAAGAAAAGGAGAAAAGAAAAAACAAATAAAAATAAACCACACTTCGCTGCACGAGTATGGCTGGCAAGTTGTCGATGGTAACAACTCATCAACCGGTTGTCCAGAACCCAGCTCAATAAATGCACTGAAAATTCCCAAAACACTTAGGAAGCGAAGTAGAATAAACCGAGGAAATATACACTTGATTCACCCTTGTGTTGACCCCGTAAAAAAATAAAAGTATGGAGAAAGTTACCGGTTATAAAGATACACCTTTAGGCAGAATTTTTTTTTTAGGTCACCTAGATGCGAAGAAATTCGAAATCCGTTTTAACTGCCAATCAACGAGTCTATCACATTCACAATAAGATGCTTAAAACTTAGGGTTCTTATAAAATCTTGGGTGAGTTGAATGGCCGTAGAAAGCCACTCTTAAACCCTAAAACTTGAAAATCCAAAAAAAAAATAGAAAGGAGAAAAAAGAGAAAATTTTCTTTGAATAAGGCGAGGGCTTCAGGCAGCTGCATTTTGGCAGATATTCGGGCACTGTTGTGTCTTTGAAAGTTCAGATCTTAAGTATACAATTTCTTAATGATTGAAAATAACTTATACCCAAATAATCCAACCTGATTTTTTTATAAATAGCATATAGTTTTTGTTAGGGACTAGCAAAAGATAAGCATGGGGTTATGATGTAAACACGTTTACACTACTTAAGATGTCTATTTATGCATGTTCTTAAGCATAGGATTGCATTGCATGCTATAAATATTGCATAGCATGCATCATCTTGCATTTAGAATAGTTTGAATAAAATGGAGGTTAATTGTCTCCTTTTATGTCATGAACAAGGCAAACTTTTTATCGTGGCCTCGAATCGAAGATCCAATCGTACAGATGTAATCAGGGCGACGATTGGAGTTCGACTCCAAGATCACCCTAATCAGGCATCTGTAGCATCAGATAGAGACCGGAAACCCTAGAAGATCAAGGGCCAAGATGGTGTGAATCCGTACTTCAAACGACAAATCCGACCGCACGGATGGATTCAAATCGACGATCGCAGCCTCACAGTGTGAAAATCAACTCAATCCGACAACCGTGGCACCATCTACATCATCTAGAAGATGGACGGCTAAGATGGCACCACGTGGCGCCATCTCAGCCATCCAATCGGCCCTCAAGACCGCCGCTGCCTCTCCAAAGGACATCCACCGCACGATCTGGGTCGGATCTTCATCCAACGGCTGTGGATGCGACGCCTTAAATCGTCCGCGCGACCTTCTCGACTACGTAGCGCAGCAGAGACGACGCTACGGGCGAAGCAGAGATCGCGGGGTCGATCCCCCGTGAGCCTCAAATCAGGCACGGGCGAACGGGCGCATGGAGTGCCGGATCGCAATCGAACGGTCGCGCGTGCCCAATAGCGCCCACGCACTATTGCACGCACGGCGAAAACGCAGCATCGTACGCAGGCGGGCGCGTGTTGAGGAGGCAGGCGTAGCGCGATCTGAGCCGTCCGATCGCTAAGGATGGCTGAACGTGCGCGTGCGTTGAGTGCGAGGGCAAGCGAGCGGGCGCGCGCGCCGCCCACTACGCCCACGTTCAGACCTTTAGCGACAATTTTATCCGTCACTAAAGGTCCTAAATTAATGTTTTAAGAGTTGTAATGACCAAATTGCCCACACTCTTTACAACTATAAAAGGAGACCCCCTCCACACGAAATTCTCATCCCTTCCTTCTCTTCTCTCCCTCTCCAAAGCTCAAGAGAAGCTTGTCCCACACCCGGGATGTTTCTCGCGAGATAAAGTCAAATTTTCATCCCTCTTTCGGAAGCGGATCCCGCGACGACGACGACGTGCTGCCTCGTTCCCGTTCTTCCTGCTTCGCCCTCCTTCGTCCTACTTCATCCTCCTTCGTCTAGGCGTCGTCCCGTCCTGCTCGTCCTCCAAGTGACCGTCGAAGAGGATATTTCTCTCCATTCTTTTAATGCTTTCTAGAGTAGATTTACTGCTTTCTAGAGTATATTTATTGCTTTCTAGTGTAATTGTTTTCTGCTTTCTAGTTGTAATGTTTAGTGAAACAAACAATCTCTTTAATGATGAATTCCTTGCTCATTCTACATCTCGTTTTGGTTTATGTTTGTAATATTCTCTCTCTCTTCTATTTATTGTAAATAGTTAGATAGTTCTAATCAATTAATTTACTTTGTAACAAATAAAATAAACGCGAATTTTTTTAAATCAAACGTCTGCCTCCCTATGTTCGACGTGGGATTTCCATTCTGGTATAAATTTTATTTGTTGAACATGAGTTCTTCGCTTTCATACTATGACGACAGGTTTTCAAAACCAAACACGTTAGCGTAGCAACCCGACGTTCAACACAGCAACAGGTGAGAAAGTCTCAAGATAATTCACCCCATACGTCTGGGTGAATCCCTTGGCAACAAGTCGTGCCTTATATCAATCCATTGTCCCGTCTAACCTGTATTTGATAGTGTACACCCATCTACAACCAACGACTATAGCACCCTCAAACATAGAACAAGATCCCAAGTCTTCCTGGTCTAAAGTGCATGCATCTCCTCATCCATAGCAGCTTTCCAACTTGGATCATGGAGAGCCTGAACAAAATCTCTAGGAACAACTGTTATGGTAATGGCTGAAGCAAATGCCCGTCCTCCTAGAGATGAGACATAGTAGTATAACAAGAAATAGGATGAAGCATAGTGTCAGGTCTCCTCTGCACAATCTCCTCACCATCTGACTCACCCCTACCTAATGGAGTAATGAACTGAACCGATGCCTCATCTATGATATCATCTAGCTGTTATCTCCTCTGATATACCTATGTATCCTGCATAACCACCTCTATAGATGAACCTTCCTATGAGAAGTAGGGAACCTTCTGAAAGAAGGTTATATTAGCAGTAACAATATATCGCCTCCAAACTAGGTCATAGCACCTGTAGCCCTTCTGGGTTCTAGAATATCCAAGAAAGACACACTTCATAACTCGGAAAGCAAACTTATCTAGTATATCGTAATTCTAAACAAAGCAGGCACACCTGAAGACTCGTAGAGGCAACGGAAAAATCCTGTCATACTCATGATATATAACCTGATATGAAATATGACCATAAATTATCGAGGATGGTAACCTATTAATCAGATAGGGTGCAAATAATATAGTATCTCCCCAAAATTACTTAGAAACCTTCATATGAGACATCAAGGCCCTAGCAATATCAAGCAAGTAGCGCAACTTGCGCTCTGCAACTTCATTCTACTGGGAAGTGTGTGCACAAGATGTCTGATGAATGATCCCCCTGGAACAAAATTCTTCCTGCAAATCACTGCACATAAATTCTAATGCATTATCATTGTGGAAGATCCGAACAATAGTACCATACTATGTCTGTATCTCTGATAAAAACTGTTGAACAATGGTAGGAATCTCACTTATGACCTTTATCAAGAATACCCAAGTCAATCTGCTGATGTCATCAATCATAACTGCAAAGTATCAGTGTCCATCGATAGTGGCAACTCTAAAGGACCCCCAGACATCACAGTGCACTAAAGAAAAAGCCTAAGAGCTAACACCCTCTTTCCCTTGGTAGCTACCCCTTTGGTGCTTCCCCAACTGACAATCTTCAAACTCCAAGACCAAGGAATCATGTAGCTATGGGTACAACTGACACATCTTCTTCATAGAAGGATGCCCGAGTCTCCTGTACCAGAGTAATGGATCACGAGAAATAGACATTGCCCTAGCAAACATGGTAGACTTGTCTAAATAATATAGTCCACCTCTTTCTATTCCACCACCAATAATATCACCCATTACTCGATCTTGGAAGTAACGATGCCTTTTATCAAAAATAACACGACACCCAAGTTCTCTGCAACTTTTACTAACTGATAAAAGATTCATGGGAAACTCAGGAGCATAATATACATGTTCTATCTTCATCTTGGATGTAGCATCTACACATCCAACAGCAGTCACAAGGAAAGTTGCTCCATTGGCTACCTATACATCCTAAATTCCATGTAAAGGCACTAGATTTTTCAGGCGATCTTTGTCTCCAGTAAGGTGAATAGAGGAACCAGAATCAATCACCCAAGCACTTATGATCCTCTGTTTCCTCACTCCAATCTCATAGGCTACAAACGCTAGCCCCGTCGAATCTAAAGTTGATCTACTCGGATCAACTCTTCTTAATACCGACAAGAGAAGGCTCATCGCCATCGATGGGAGGCGTGAGAGAAGGCTCATCACGCACTCAAAGCCACGAACAAGACAATCATGGTCATCGGCAATGGCGGTGGATCGCCACACAGCACCGCCTGTGCCCCACTTGGCGCTGCCCACACCACTCTACCCCACGCAGTGCTGCTAGCACCGTTAGGGCTCCACGCACCGCTACTAGCGGCACTACTACTCGACGTGCCGCCTCTTGCACCGCTGTTGCTGCCCCTCGCAACGCTACTGGCGTCCCTAGTCCTCCAAGCATCGCTGGTTACACCGCTAGGGCACCACGCACAGCCGCTAGCGCCACTGCTACTCCACGTGCAACCTCTTGCACCTCCGTTGCTGCCCCACGCAACACTACTAGTGTCGTTAGGCCTCCAAGCACCACTGCTTGCACTGCTAGGGCACCACGTGCCGTCGCTTACGATGCTACAGCTGCTACACGCACCACCACTTGCCCGTGCACCATCCATGGTGACGATGTCACTGGTGTTCTTCATTAAATCACCTTAAATTGGTGATCTAAGAAGAAAAACATATTGTGGTGGATTTTTGGTGGGATATCAAGGCACTGACCTAGAACCATTACTCTGATACCATGTGGAGAATCAAATGAAAGTCTTATATTTAAAAGAAACCTTAGTCCTCTTTTTATAGAAAAGAAAACTAGGCTAATTACATAAGTACCCCCTCAATATAATAAAACACTAAAAACACCATCCAACCCCTTACAACTCAACAACTAATATATACCTGACTAAGTAGTGTATTTAAAAGAAGCAAGGCCTTTTCATCATCTAGATGCTCATCCCATCAATTTTTACATTAGCAACATTAGACCATGGCCCTCCTATCCTACCAAGCTTGATTTAGAGCTTGTGTTCACCTTAGAGTAGGTCAACAAAAGAAGATGCTGGATATGGATCTTTGGAAGGCTTTAACGAAGAATCGCATACCTAAGACGATGTAGATATTTCAAATTTCACCCATGTTGTGGGCTCAAAATGGATACCGTTACATACAAAGCAAATAAAACCATGATTTTAAAAATCACGCCTCAAAGCACTCAAGACATATGACTCAAGGTGAGGTGGTCTAGTTTAGCCACTTGGTTGTCACCTTGGTCCATTGGTAGTGAGGTAGCAAATAAATTGGTTGAGGCACTTGCGAGGCAATGAGGTGGTGAGGCAATGGCGAGGTGCTTCCTCAACTAAGCCCATCCTTTTGTTGGTCGCATGAGGGCATGCAAGGAAAAGGAAATCCAATCACTTAATTGTGAAGGTGTGGTGTAAGAGGGGAAAAACCAATCATTACCCTTTAAACCACCTAAACCTCTCCTCAACAAGTCTCCTCTCAAGCACCAATCTATAACGCCTTCCACACTAGCACAACCCCATTGCATTGATCCTCATCGGTGTTGTCAAGGCTGCTCAATGGTGTTACATGCTCTCTAGCACGGTCATGAGTTGCTTCCAAGGTAACGTTGACTTTAATTGCCTTTCTACAGACTACAGCAAGCTTTAATCATCTCATTGGACTTGTTGTACAAGCTGCTTCAAAGCTATTTGGTAGGTTTTGTGTGTTAAGATTTTTTATTTTGTTTCCTTTCTGCAACCCTCTTAAAGGTACTGAACTCCCACAATCATCCTTTTTGTGCCTTTCATGTGTATGATGCATTGTTTTTTGTTTGTATGATACTCTCATTCTTTTTTTTTTTTGAAAAGGATGATGCTCTCATTGTTGCAGTTTATAATCATACAATACTTGATATAAAGGAACAGAATGCAAATAATTAGCATGTTGCATTTGTTGTGCATGTTATGCCATTCCAATAGTTGATATGAATGCAAATAGTAACTAGTTAGTGATAAGTGTTACTGTGAACTAAAATGTTTTGAATCTATTGGTATTAGTAGGTTACAAATTGGTAATAAAATGCAAAATTTACAAGTTGGGGGTATAACTTAAGCCTACTATTCATTTTGGTAGTATATTTTAGCTGCTTAGTGTTAAGTGGCCTAGGGTGTTTTACCATGTATCATGCTTCGATCTCCTGGTATATGGGAGACTTGAATTAGTCATGTTTCTCACGAACTATGAACTATTAAACTCATTTTGGAGATGATGATCTTAGTTTCCAATCCGTTTGAAGATTTGTAATTTTATCTAATTGTTAGTTATCATCTATTCTGTCTTCAAATACTTTGTTAATACAAAATGACATAGAAGTTTTTTTTTACTGCCTGCTTCCGCACAATAGCACTTTAAAAGCATATGCTTATGTCATTTTAATTTCTTTTCGGCTCAAAAACTGAGTTATGCCTTGACCACCTTGAGGCTTACACCTCATTTCAATGACATAAAATCTCCTTACTTATGTCTCACATTTTTAAAACTTTGAGACAATACATGATGCAAAGCAAGACTAGTTGCAAAGGGATTTACTTCAAAGTATGAGATAGACTATATAGAAAATTTTGCACTAGTCGGAAAGATGAACTCTTTTTATGTTGTTAATAGTACTTATAATTCACTTTTCAAAAAAAGTACTTATAATTCAATGTTGGAACAGAGTATCTGGGGAATTTTGCACCAGTCACAAAGATGAACTCTGTTCATGTTATTATGAAACTTATAATCCAATATTTGTGCTCTTTATATTAGTTAGATATAAAAAGTGCTTTTCTAAATAGGGATCTATAGGACAAAGTTTATATCCAGATGCCAGCTAGATACACATAGAGTGGAAAGTGCCACAAAATGGAGAAAGTTCAGTATGGTTTAAGGCAATCACCTGGTGCTTGATTGGAAAGGTTAAGAGTGATAAAAAACTAGGGGTACAAGCAAGTAAATGCAGATCACACATTGTTTAAGAAGTTGTCAGCCCAGAGAGCTACCCTTATGTTGGTATATGCTGAAAACAAGGTTGTCACTGACAATGATGAGGATGAGATTGGTAGGCCCAAGAAAAGACTTACAGATGAATTTGAAACTAAAGGCCCAAGAAGTCTGAAAGTATTTTCTTGGTATGGAGATAGCAAGGTCCAGAAAGGCCTGAGATTGAGTGCTAACACAAGTATGCTCTTGATTCAAAGAAACTAGTAAACTTGGATGCAAATCAATATCTACTCTAATTGAAGGGAGGAATGAATCTCAGAAGAACAGGTACTAGGGATTGGTAGGTAAGATTATATATCTCATATTGACCAGACCAGCTATTCATTATGTTGTGAATGTCAGTCAATTCAAGCACAATCCCACTGATTTTATCTAAAAGAATCTATTGTGCTATTTAAAGAAGAATCTAGAAGAGTATTGTTATATACGTAAAGTGATGACCTCAACATTAAGGGGTATATTAATGCAAAATTCTTTTCATATATATATATATATATATATATATATATATATATATATATAGGGTTGAGAGTGTGCAGGTGCGGCAACATCTCCCATCACGAGTAATATTTTGGATTAAAAATTTGGGAATTGAGATCCTTCTGTATGAATATGTTATGCACCAAATTTGAAGCTAATCCGACACTCCTATCACATACATCAAAGGAAACTCATTTTTTACGACCTAAGTATCATGAAATTCGACCATATTAGACACCTGTGTTAGGAGTGTCTGATTGATTTCAAATTTGATGCATAACATGTTCATATAAAGTAATCTCAATCCCTAAATTTTTAATTCAAAACATTACTCGTGGTGAAAGATACTACCACACATGCACGTAACTTACGTGCAGGTCACCTGCACGTACCCTTTTCCCATATATATATATATATATATATATATATATATATATATATATGCAAACTAGGCTGGTTCAATTGTTGACAGGCATTCACTTGTGGTTATGTGCATCTTGGAGGAAATCTAATCATCTAAAGGAGTAAGAAATAAATGGTAGTTACAAGGTTAAATGCTAAGGGTGAATGTAGAGCAATGTCTTTAGGAGTCACAAATATACTATATATTAAAATTCCCTATCTAGTCTTTTTATGATTGCATAAAACATGTGGAATTGGATACGCACTTTATTCACAAGAAGATTGACAGTAGATTGCTATTGTTAGAGAAAATCCACATTAGGAGTGGAATTATCCACTTTCTATTTTGCGTTTTCCTATTTCATGCTTTTCTATTTTTTTGTTTTTAGAAAGTTGTTAGAGATATGTTAGGATTATTAGATATTTGATGAGATTTGAAGAGATTTAGTTTATTTCCTTCTTTGATAGAATTAGGATCGGTTCCCTCTCTGTATATAAAGGAATCAAACACTATGTTTTATTCTTGAGTTTCATAAATAAAAGTTTCTATTCCTCAAACTCCACAACTAGATTTCCATTATATCAAGTCTACTAATTAAGTTGCATACATTATCTTTAAGGGCCTCCTATCTTCCAATTTGAGGAGATAAGTAGCAATTTAGGCATGTTTTATCTCTATGCCTAACTTAAAGGGAAATGGCCATGTTATGTGTAAATGGTTATATGGACTATGTGAAAGATCTCCCAACCAAAAGATGCCCTCTCAATCAAAGGCTCTGATACTATGTTGAAATCATGAGTAGGTACGAACATCAATCATGAGTATAAACAATCACACAAGTACACAAGCATTCACATGGAAACCCTCCACGACGGGAGGGAGAAAACCATGGGAACGATCGTCCTAGACCTCCTCTCTCAACAAAGGCTAGGTTTTCTTCACTAAAAACTAAACTAAGGGGATGTGTAACAATACATAGGTACGGGTTATATGGTTCCACACCCAAGGATCTGTATACCTGTTTACACATAACATTTCAATTGTGTTACATTTAGGTATATGGATATGGATCCCTTTACCCCATGTACCTATGTTGTATTAACACCCCACCTTTCACTAGTCTTGGTGAAGATAACCCTAGAAACTAGTAAACTCTAGGGCAAGTATGGTCCTGTATAGTCCTGCAAGTTTTCCCTCTTGTGGAGTGTTTTCCACATGAATCAATATCTCATGTGTGAGTGCTTGTGTGTGATTTTTCTACCATTCTCAGGCCTAAATCCACAAAATTCTCAGAAATAGAATGATTATGGCTGAAGCACAAAAGCATTCACTAGATCCTTCTCAGTAATAGCGTCCAGTCACACGATTCCACAAGCGTCATTACAACCAAATTAGGGTCCACAGTTCCCACTAGCATACTCACAATAACAATATTAAAGATGCAGAAGGAATGAGTTGGAATTCACCTTTCCAGACATCATGTCAACAGACACTATATGGGAGACAGTTTTCTGAGAGAAAACAACAGGAGCATATTCCTCTTGAACAGGTGAGGGATCAAGGTTCTCAGGCATGTATTCTTGAACAGGTGATTGGTCCTCTTTTTCCATTTTCTTAATTCTCCATCCTTGTTTCTTCTCAAACTGCTCTCTCTCTGAATGCAATATCTTCAGAGCATATGCAACACCACTGGTCAGTGGCCTTTCAAATGCTGTTCTGGCAGTATACTCCGCGAAAGTGTCCTGTGGGCAGCAAACATCCAAACGAAAGCGATACTTTAACATATGAAAGTACACACCCATAATCTAAAGTTTAAGTGAGAAGCCAAATTTTCCTTGCAGAAAGAAATGTATTTCTAACAATGAAAAATCAAAAAACCATTACATCAAAGAGAAGTCAATGCAATTAAGATCAAAGTCCAATTGACACATATTGAATGATAAAAACTAAAAAATAGAATTGCAGCATCAAAGGAGACCAAGCTTATGTGAGTCTCAATGACATGAGCAAATTCCTTAGCATATCCTGATTCCTGACAAGAATTCATGCTTGTGTTCATCTTGGGTAGGTTATGATAAGTTTTACCCACTATGAACTGTCTTCCTTGTTTATTCTAGTTCCCAGAAGGACTACAAATATTTTAATGGCATTGCCTGTGTGTATATGTCAATGCCATTCTTATATTGTTTAGAGTGTTTTCTCTATCTCTCTAGCAGGAACAGAAGTCTTTGAGAATGCCAGTAATAGACAGTCTAGTCTCTAACTGTTCTGTTTGAGGCCTTTCCTGTGCCAGTCATGTCACCTGAGTCCCAATCCAACAGGTTTGTCAAATATCCTAATCTTCTGTTTAATGATCATTTAATGGGTGACTACAATCCTGTTTGATCTGTTTGAGGCCTTTCCTGTGCCGGCATGTTACCTGAGTCCCAGTCCAACAGGTTTGTCAATATCGTAATCTTCTGTTTTATGATCATTTAATGGGTGACTACAATCCTGTTTGATCTTGCTATTTGCATTTGATGACTCAGATTCCATCTGGTTAGATCAGTTAGTGGGGTCCAGGTCATCACAATCTGCCCATCTTTAATCAGGCCCCCAGCAGTTAGGTCCACATGGTGGTTACTCCTGAGGTTTTTAATGGGTCATGAGGTCTTTTGTCCACTTCAATGGGCTCTTGGGCCTTTGTTCATTTCTGAACATAAAATTCCTCCCTCATTAGATATCTATGTGAGTTGATATTTTGCAAGCAGAAAAGTGAGAATGATAGCTTATCTTGGAAGATAGGCGTATGTTGAGATTAGTGGACATTGTGGTGGTCCTATTACGTGTTCTGTGGGTCTCATGTTTAGTCCCATCTTGCCTATTTTGGACTTCCAAGAGGTGAGGAAAGCGCATATACGCATGGAATAGCCACTTGTATAGTTGTACATAGAGAAGAAATAATAGAAAATCTAGCCCATTGGAGCTTCTCCTATGATTTTCCCCTTCTCATGAGAAGAGTTTTCCATATAAATCCAAGCTTTGATTGTGATGCTCTTAACATTGTGATGTTCCACCACTTTGTCATCGAAGTGTGTCACAAAGAATGCTGAGATTCGGTAGTTGGAATATTGGTACCTTGACCAGCAAGCTCATGGAGATTGTGGATACAATGGTAAGGAGAAGGATTCAAATTCTTTACCTTCAAGAGACTAAGTGGGTTGGTGAAAAAGCAAAGGAAATCGAGAGAACAGGTTTCAAACTTTGGTATTCAGGAAGGGACAAAGGTAGAAACGGCGTGGGTATTATAATTCATAAGTATTTGAAGGAGAGCGTGGTTGAGGTTAAGAGATTGGGTGATCGAATTATTTTGATAAAATTAATCTTAGAAGAAGAGATCTTGAATGTCATTTCAGTTTATGCACCTCAAGTTAGTCTAGAGGAAAGAATAAAGAACAAATTTTGGGGAGAGCTTGATATGGTAATTCAAGGAATCCCACAGACAGAAATGATTTGCTTGGGTGGAGATTTAAATGGGCATGTGGGAAAAGATGCTTTAGAGTATACAGGAGTGCATGGAAATCATGATTTTGGTGTTAGGAATGAAGAAGGGAAGACGTTCCTTGATTTTGCTATGGCTTATGATCTTTTCATAGCAAATACTTTCTTCAAAAAATGGGAAGAGCATTTGATTACCTATAAAAGTGGCTTAACAAGAACGCAGATCGATTACTTTGCTTTGAGAAGAAGGGATCGTTTATCTTGTAAGGATTGCAAGATTATTACAGGGGAGAGTTTAACTGCTCAACATCGTCTTTTGGTGTTGGATGTTCATTTGAAGAAGGCAAAGAAGAAAAAATTAGTATCTAAGAATTTAAGAATTAAATGGTAGAATCTTAAGAAAGAGCAAGTGAGATTTAAAGATAAGATGATGCAACAAAAGGTTTGGGATCTTAATGGTAGTACTGATGAAATGTGGTTAAATATGGCAAACTGTATTAGGAAGGTGGCAAAGGAGGTGTTAGGCGTGTCTAAAGGAGGTGTTCCAGGACAAAAGGAGGCTTGGTGGTGGAGTGAGGAAGTACAGGAGAAGCTTAAAATTAAAAGAGCCTGTTTTAAAGCCTTATGTCGAGATAAGACCGATGAAAATATGGAAAACTACAAAAGAGCAAAGAAAGAAGCAAAGAAAATTGTTAGTGAAGCAAAAGCAAAAGCTTGGGAGTATTTTTATAAGAAACTTGATTCTAAAGAATGTGAAAAAGATATTTTCAAGTTAGCTAAAGCAAGAGAGCGGAAAGCAAAGGACCTTACGCATATAAGATGCAGCAAGGATGAAGAAGGAAGGGTGCTTATAGCTAGTGAGGATATAAAGACAAGATGGAAAATATATTTTCATAAGATATTTAATGAAAAATAAAAGAATGATATCATCTTAGGGGAGTTAGTTAACTCAGAAGAGTATGTGAATCGATCATGGTATCGAAGGATACAAAAGAAAGAAGTAGAGGAGGCTCTGAAGATGATAAAAAGTGGGAGGGTTGTTGGGCCTGATGATATTCCTACAGACGTCTGGAGAATGACGGGTAAACGGGGTATAACTTGGCTCACAAATTTATTTAATACTGTGTGGAGAGGCAAGAAGATGCCAGAGGAATGGAGGAAAAGTTTTATGGTACCTTTATACAAGAACAAGGGTGATATACAAGATTGTTCCAACTATAGAGGTATTAAGTTGATGAGTCATACGATGAAACTTTGGGAAAGAATAATTGAAAGAAGTGTGAGGTAAGTCTATATGGTAACTGAAAATCAATTTGGCTTTATGCCAGGCAGGTCTACTATTGAGGCAATACACCTCTTGAGACGTATGATGGAGACATACAAAGTGAAGAAAAATGATTTACATATGGTTTTCATTGATTTGGAGAAGACCTATGATTCTGTCCCAAGAGATATCTTGTGGAGAATTTTGGAGAAGAGACAAGTGCCAATTATATATATCAACCTCATAAAGGATATGTACTATGGAGCTGCAGCTTTTGTAAAGACTAAGGATGATTTGACAGACTACTTTGATGTCACCATTGGTCTGCATCAAGGTTCGACTTTAAGCCCTTATCCTTTTGCCTTGGTTATGGATGAGTTGACGAAGCATATCCAAGTTGAGGTGCCTTGGTGTATACTTTTTGCTGATGACATTGTGTTGGTTGATGAGACAAGAGATGGAGTGAACAGAAAACTTGAGCTTTGGAGAGAAGCTTTGGAAGATAAAGGATTACGCATAAATAGGACGAAGACTGAGTATATGGAATGTAAGTTTAGTAGTAGAGGGAACAACGAAGGGATTGATGTAAAAATTGGAGAAGAGTGCATTCTAAGGAAAGATATTTTTAAGTACTTGGGATCCATTTTCCAACATGATGGTGGAATTGATGGAGATGTTACACATAGAATTAATGCAGGGTGGTTGAAATGGAGGGGTGCTTCTGGTGTTCTCTGTGATAAGAGGGTTCCTTTAAAAGTCAAAGGAAAATACTATCGAGCTGTGGTAAGACCAGCCATGTTGTACGGTTCTGAATGCTAGGCTATAAACTATAGGCATGTACAGAAGATGTCTGTGGCAGAAATGAAGACGTTAAGATGGATGTGTGGTCATACAAGAAAGGACCGTATTTCAAATGAATTTATTAGAAACAGGGTTAGGGTGGCACCGATAGAGGATAAAATGAGAGAGGCCCGTCTAAGATGGTTTGGACATTTACAAAGAAGGCCACTAGATGCTCCAGTTAGGAGATGTGAGAAGTTGGAGGCTGAACCCGCTAAGAGGGGGCGAGGAAGACCAAACAAGTGTTGGAAGGAAACTATTAAGTATGACCTCAATTACTTTAATTTAAGTCCTAAAATGGCTGAAAATCGAACTGTGTGGAGGCAAAGAATCCATATAGCCGACCCCACTTAGTGTGGGAAAAGGCTTGGCTGTTGTTGATTTCAACATGGTATCAAAGCCAAGTTATTCCTAGGGTTCTTGTCCTCAAAACATTGGTTCAAGGGCTTGACCTCTCTCAACCATTGTTTTAAAAATCGCGCCTCAAGGCTATAGAGGCGTATGCCTCGAGGCGAGGCGGCCCCAAATAGCCTCGAGGCAATAGCCTCGGGTGCACTCAAGAGGTGTGCGCCTCACCGAAGCCGAGGCGATCTGAGGCGCTAGAGGCAGTGAAGCGCACTTGAGGCGCCGCCTCAGCTGCTTGCGAAAGGAGGCTTAGGTTAGGTCTTCAAGCGTTGGTGCTATTGCTACAGCATCGTTGAAGCTCGAGGCGGAGCATCGCCACAGCAGCGTCGGAGCTTGCATCGCGCAGTAGCGTCGGAGCTCGAGGAGAAGCATCGCCGCAGCAGCATCAAAGCTAGAGTAGCATCGCGCAGCAACGTCAAAGCTCACATCGTGCAGTAGCGTCGAAGCTCGAGGAGGACCATCGCCGCAACATCGTCGAAGCTGAAGGAGCAGCATCGCTGCAGGCCTGTAGCAGCGTCGGAGCTCGAGGAGGTTGGTTCTTCGAAGGTTGTCGTCGTAGAATAGTGAATGATGCAGGCCCGTAGCAGCGTCGCAGAAGATTGTCGTAGCAGCGTCGAAGTTGGGGAGAGAATGCACTAGTGAATGACTTGATTCAGCATGTATACTAGTTGTCAAAGTGGAACCTTTGTTATTTATTTGATAGTTTTACTTATTTATCAAGTTTAGGTCATTTATTTGATAGTTTTATTCATTTATCAAGTTTAGGTCATTTATTTGATAGTTTTATTCATTTATCAGGTTTTATTTCCTTATTAGCACTTAATAAGTATATATCATTTTATTTTTTTATATTTTTTATGCAATTCCTGAGACTTACTCCTCAACCGCCTCAAGGCTTACACCTCGCCTCGATGAAGGCAAGCCGCCTCGGTAACACCTCATGTTTTTTAAAACCTTGCTCTCAACAACAGGAGTACAAGTAGCAAAAGCATTGCCTTTTGTGCTTAGCAACAATGGTAGGGCCACCAGTCAGACCAACAACAGAGGGGTTGCCTGCAAGCAATTGGGCAAGGTTTGTAGGGCTACCCAACAGCAATATAATGATACACGTCATTCCCACCCATGGTTTTCTTGCTACTTGACTCCGTAGGAGCCATTTTCTCCCTTAGGCGGCACCAAGTGTGCTAGTTAGGGCTGCTAAATGAACTAAACGGTTCGAATTCGTTCAATCAAATATTCGATAAAAGTTCGTTCGAAAGAAAATGAACCAAATATAAACATTAAAATTAAGTTCAATAGCTCAATGAACCGAACATCAACATAAGACATGTTCGTTCGATAAAAGTTCGAGTTTAAAAACACTATATATATCCCATTGTGAGTCCATTAAAAAAAAAACTCGACCCACCACTCGACCCATTCAAGCTAATGTAGGCTAATATAATTAATATTAGTCTAAAAAAAACTATTCTAAATTTACAACTATTCAACTATTGGCATTTCTCCGATTCAACCATTCAACCGAGCTACTTCTCCGATTCTCCCCACGTTGGCTCACACAAATACTTGGACACATGTGACACAATCGCTGATTTGCTATTGGCACTCCTAGCACGCGCTCTCACACAAATACAATCTTCTCTGATTCAACTATTGGCGCTCTCCCCATGCTATTTCCCCTCTCTCACTTTGGCCCAAGCAAAACCCTAGAGCTACTTCTCCAAGTCTCCTCTCAATGCTCTCGCCATTAACCACCAGTCGAGTCGCCAACCCCTAGCACAGTAGCGCTACTTCTCTCAAGGACCCTAACCCCATCGCCAGCACCGCAGCCCTGCTGCCCTTCGGATCCTCCCCTCAGCCCGCTTCCTCCATCAACGGCTCCGTCCTCATCGACGTCATCCTCAAGGTAAGCTCCTCACCTCCTTTCTCCGATCCTCCCCCAGCCACCTCCTGAAATGACCCGTTTCCTTTTTGGGTTGTTTAAGACGTCTGGGTTAGCAGTCAGACGTCTGTTCAGACATCTTGACAGAGGGTTGGACGTCTAAAAGCAGAACCATATCTTATTTTCCTTTTCCGCACGCGCGCACACACACACACCTCCTCTCTCTCACCCCAAACCCTAACCCTTCCTATTTAAATCCCACACCCACACCTCTTCTCCCCATCTCCACCAGCCACCACCTCGACCTTTCCCTCCAGCCGGCTGCCACCTTCGTCCTAGCCACCTGCGCGGCATGTGGAGAGAGAAGAGAGAGAGATGGAGCGGAAGGGGGGGGACGAGAGATCGGGAGGAGCTCGCAAGGGAGCCACGGGAGCTCGGAGGAGCTTGTGCGGGAGGAGTCAAGGACGCGTGAGGTGGAGGAGCTCACGAAGGTGAGCTTCGCGACCTCCTGAAGCTGCCAACGTCGCAACTGCGGGTGGCACGGAGGGATTCTGCGCGAAGAAGGCTCGCGGAGGTTCTGCATACTGGATATTTTCCAGTATCAGACGTCTGAAGCACATCCCAAACATCTGGAATAGCAGAATGACGTCTGGAGCTAGAGCCGAACGTCTAAAAACACGCCTAGTGCCAAGGTACGTGCTTCTGTGCAATTTACAGCCATGCAGGCCTTATCGCAAATATTGTTCGGCCATTTATAGGTCTACACGTACGCACGCAGAGGACAAGGCGTTGGAAAGGCGTAGGGTGCGCTCTTCGAGGTTCTTTTGAACGTCTGGATACATCGCCAGATGTCTAATCGTAGTTCCAGACGACCGGAAGGGGAATCCGACATCTGGAACTCTCGTCAGACGATTGCGGAAGGATCCAAACATCAGAGGTAGCCACAGGAAATCCAGGGTGAGTACTGACGTATTTTAAGACGTCTGGGGCTAGTCCCAGACATCTGATTTTGGATAGTGTGCGTGTTTTTAGCTCGTTTAGGGCCCAAACGGAATGAGATTTGCGCAAACGAAGTACCGTTGTTTTCCGCTTGAGTTTCTCTACGTGGTAGTGTCACTCGTATACAGTTTTGAACTCGTTTGATGTGGTTGATCGTCTGTATAGGTCTCCAGTCAGTTGAGTACGCAGAAGTCACGAAGGCGACGAGATCTATGATCCGAGTTCCCATTCCTCTCATGTTTTCCGGTAGAATGGTTTACATTAATATTATAACTTAAACAAATGAACTGCATGTTTAGAATAACTTGAATGAACCCTAAGATGAGAATGAACCCTAGAGCAGGAACAATGAGTATGATTTGAGCTACACTGTATGTGTGAGATACATGTGGAACCCTAGGATGAAAATGAACCCTAGGGCAGGAACAATGAGTATGGTTGAGCTACACTGTTTACTTGAGACACATGTACAATTCTAAATACTAGCAAATGTAATAGTTATTTTTAATGTGATGCTTTGTCAGTTAGTAAAACATGAACTGCCTGTTATATGAATGAGATCTGAATATTAAGAAATGAAATGAATACAGTGCATGAACCCTACGAGAAACTAGGAGAACTGTATACAGAAAGAATCTCGTATGTAGATGAGAAGTGAGCTAGTCCTTGTGTACGCGGTACCAAGGAGAGCAGCTGTCCTTCAGTGTAGAGGGGAGCTAGCCGCCCCTTAGGTTGAGACCCAGGGTTAGGACTAGTTACTTTACACCGACTCCTGTTCGGCCCTCGCGTACGTGGTACCAGGGTGTGCTACTTAGTGTAGAGAGGGAACCAGCTGCCTCACGGGGCCCGGGGTTAGGACTAGCCACCCTACACCGACTCTTGTTAGGCCCATTGGGCAAACCGGGATAGTCAAACGGTGGTACGCGGACTGTAGAGGGGCGAGACCCCTATTCTGTTCTGAGGGGTAAGACCCCTGTTCTGAGAGGGCAAGGTCATGTTCTGTACTTTGGACGTACCTACTAGCAGAAACGAGTAACCGTGTACCAGTGCGGGATAGCTACCCGTGCGCTTATCACGCTTGTCGTAGTTACCGCTACGTCGCGACCGTGACCTCAGGGTGGTTGACTGAGTGTAGGACTACCATGGGGGACTCTCCCGACTAGGAGAGCACCACGTGTACATCCTACATCACGGGAAAGACTGCAATCAAAATCGTCCCCTTGAGGGACAGTCAAGATCAAGAAATGACTGGTACTTAAGAGAATAGACAAATTTGAACTACTTGTTGAGCTAAATGGAAATTTGAAAAAAATAACTAGTTGTCTGTCTTAACTTAAATTGCAAGTAAATGTTTAGTTACTACTCTACTCAGCGTTTGCTGACTCCGAAAATTTTATAATCTTGTCCAAGTTAGGGAGTTGAGCAGCCAACACCACCGACTGCAGAGGGAGCTAAGCCCAGTCGAACCCAGCCTTAACTGTGTTTCTTCCTGTTTCTTAGCTCCTGATGTTGTAGTGAGTACTTTTGTTCTATGTAATATTGTTCCAGTTACTTTTCCACTATACTTTTCTCTATCGTAATTGTGATAGCCTATAATAATTGATAGACTATTCACTCTGTTTCTGTTACTATCTTTTGGTTATTTTCTGCTTAGTTACATTGCATGTGTGGTAGTGAATTATTTCCTACTTTTGGTTATTTCTCGTTGGACGACTAGATCTTAGGATTAGTCGAGACAGGCCGGTCTCGAATCATGTAGGGGTCCGGGATCGGGTCGTAACACCTCCCCTCCCCTCCGCCCTCTGACCACCGACAGCGACCACCGTCCTCCCCTCCCCTCCACTCCAACCACCCTCCACCCACTAACCCGTCCTCCAACCATCCTCCCCCCTGCCCTCCACCCCTTCGAAGTCTGGTCCTCCTCCAGCCTGATCTACTCCAACCGACGACCGCCCTCAAACCATCCTCCAATCCTCCCCTTTGGCCCAAGCTCAGGACCCCAGCCCTACCTCCCTCCACCCTATAGGCCTCCTCCAACAGCAAGAAGATTGCAGGAGTGTTTTATGAGTATGCTTCATTGAATCCCAACTTCATTGGATGTGCTGAAGGGTCTTTAGGGATCCGAGAGTGGCTTGAATCGCATGTAAAAGGAGATGGTTTTAGTCACAGCCATTGTCAAGGACTCTTCATCTGTTTCTTATGTGCCTTTGACTTGAAGAGCTTGTGTCACATATACGTAGGGCTCTTCATCCGTTTCTTATGTGCTGCATTTGCACCATTCATGATGATTTTTAACCCTCAAGGCTCATTTCATTGTGCTCAATTTATTTTTACAAAGAATGGGGTTAGAAAATGCCCCTAGCAATGAAATTGGGTCTCTACATTTCCCAGGGACTTTCCCCTAAGAGAAGGTGATGTTCATGAGAATTTGAATTTTATGTGGCCATGTAAATTTTGAGATAATTCAACATTATAGGGAAACCTTAAGGTTGTTTCTTTCAGGAAGTGGAAAGACGTACACAATGCAACCTCTGCCATTAAGAGCATCTCAGGATATTCTAAGGTTAATGCATTATGCGTATCAGAACTAGGGATTTCAGCTATTTGTTGGTTTCTTTGAGATCTATGGTGGGAAGCTCTATGATTTGCTAAATGATTGGAGGTCAGCATATCATGCTTAAATTCTGACTTGTCAATTACTAATATAATTGCAATATCTGTAGCGGAATTTGTATTTTGCAGGAAGCTTTGTTTTGGTGATGGTTGTTGGGGCTGCTGAATTCTAAGTCTCATTAAAGCAAAATCTCATTACCAAACCATTCACAAAAGCTGCTCTCTAAAGTCAGAATGATCGGTGTGCATTGCAGTTTGGATTAAGGTTGCTCAATTTTGATGTTAAAAGGAACATCATTTCCTATCTCAGTGCCATGGTTTAGGCTAAAGTCTATAAGGTGGAATATTCCTTTTTTCCCTTTTTCCTGACATATATTGGGTTCTTGCAGATATGCTGCATTGCTGCGTCGTCTTGTGGATCCTCATATTTGTAAGGATGGAAACAAATCCAATGATCTTAGCATGCACAATCCAGTTTCACAAAATCCCAGTATGTAGCCTTCCCGTTTCTAGAAAAAGTTACAGTTGAATTCAACTCTTTCATTGCTAAGTTTCTTAAGAAAACTTTGCCTTGTTCCTCCCCACCTCCACCCCCCCCCCTCAATACACACACAAAAAAAAAAATCTCTGTCTTGCTTCGCTCGATTGAGACCTTGCAAAAGGGCCTCAAATGGGAGAACTCTAGGTCCATGTTGCCTAAAATTCAGCATGCACCCTAATGAAATGTGTTTTCATCTCTCAAAGTCTCAAATTGTGATCTCCATAGGCAGATTGGTGAAAGTTGTAGAATGAAACTATGGTTCATAATTCACTAGAAGTGAAATGCTTCTGGTTATAGATTTGGCGAGTGGATCCTTGTATCCCATGCTTATTTTTCATCCTTTAGTCAATTTTGTAAAACAGCTGATAAACCTCCAAGTGCTTGGTTCCCTGAGAAATATATTTAGAAAATTCTGGAATTGATGATGTATTCTATAATCTATTTTCTGAGGCCATTGTCTAGTAGATAAATGGTTTCTTTGCCTTTGCAGATAGCCCATGGGTGCGGTCCTTCCAGAACGCTGAAGTTGAAAACATGGTCGACCTAGATTTGTCATGCCTATATCCAGGGCAAGGAAGCTATTTTCAAACTCCTGCATGCCAGGCCATGCTGAGAAGAATACTATTATTATGGTGTGTAAAAAATCCAGAATGTGGTTACAAGCAGGGCAAGTTATCAGGATATTGATTCTTGTGTTTCATCTTTCCATTTTCATCATCGTACATGCTGGGGCATATAATCAGAAACATTAGAAGTTTCCTTTATTTTTGCTTGTGAAATGATTTGTCAATATCTCTTCTACAAATACTGGAAAAAAAACGTAGAAAAAGTGATCATTGTTTTCTGTGTCTTTTGGCATTTCAGTGGGCATCTCAATGATCATTATTTCCTTTAATGAAGAATTAACTTTTGATAGATCTTAGGCTTCATTTTTTGTACACTTGAGAAGCATTATTATTTTAGCAGGTATGCATGAATTATCGGTTCTTCATGTAGATCTGCAATGCCTCTCAGAGTTGCAAACAAGATATCAGGAACATTTTGTTGATGGCACTTGTGGGATTCTTGAAAAAGACATCATTTTAGGTTGGAGACTTGTAAGTGGGGAAGATCATGTAAATGGAGGAGATGAAAAGCATGCTTTTCAGGAAAGCATAGAAAATAACAGTGGCTTGGGCAATGTCGACCGTGACACATGGAACATAATATTGTCCAGTGAACCTTATGGTGCAGAGGGTGAGCTAGGGGCTCTCTTATTTGAAAGGTTCCTAGAACATGACGGGTACTGCATGTTTGACTCATTAATTGGGGGGGGGGGGGGGGGGGGGGGGCCCATGGAGTAGTTGCAATGGCAGATTTTTTCTCTCCTTTCTCCACCATGCCAAACCAAGAAGGAACATCATTTTTTTGGGCCATCGAAAGGGAGAGATGACATATTGAGATTAAGATAGAGCATAGGGGGCAAAATGTCCCTATTTTAGTGCTTTGCATTAAAGATAATTATCGAATGAACTAATAACAAACATTCTATTATCGAACATATTATTGAACTTAATCAAATATGTTCATTAGAACAAAGCAAGCGAACTAATAGCGAACCAAACTCAAATGTTCAATTTCGTAATCAAATTGAACTTGAACATTCGTAACCGAACATTTAGTGAACTCGAACCGAACTTGAACATTGAATATTTTATCGAACTCGAACTCGAACATACCTATGTTCCAGTTCATTAAGTTCGATTAGCACCCCTAGTGCTAATGGCAACGGCAATGCTCGACAACTACCTCAAGCAACCCAATGCTTGGTTCAAATGGCAGTGACGTGTGAAGATGAACATTTGATGGTGGAGCTATGCATGGAGATGATGGGTTCTCATGAACCCTAATGGCCATATGAAAGGAGCTTATCCAATTGGTTAGTTTATTTCCATCCGATTAGATAGCCTCAAAGCCTCTGTTTGGTCGTTCTCTATCCAACCAATCGATATCTTTGTTGACCAATCAGGCAGAGCCTTTTTTTCCTTTAGTATTCTGTCTTTAATGCACGGTTGGTATGTTGTGGTCCTATTAGTTGTCTTTAATTACCATACGATGCATGCTTGGAGTTGTTGTGCCTTGTATTAGCTTTTTCTTTTTGTCCTTTTTTCTCTTTCCATCAATTGCATATTGCCATTGATGTGCCAAGTTTGTGGTATTGTGCATGGATTTGGTCACTCATGAGTTCTCAGGAAAAAAAAGGAGTAAAAAAGGAGGGTGAAAAAAATGATGGAGAAAAAGAAAAATGAGTGAAATAGGAAAAAAATAATAAAAAAGGAAGGAGAAAGCATTGTGATTTCTCCTTTACCATTGGTACATCAGATCATGTTGTGATAGCTATTTATGAACATAGTGATCATTGAAGTTGAGATATGTGATGGTAGTTGATGATAACGTCATCATCAACCATATCTAACTTTAATTAGTTATAATCCATTGATAAATGTTCCTACATAACCACCAAAGAATTGTAATTCACTACACATCATTTCTTAAAGTTTAACATGAAACCAGGGTTAAAACTACAATTTTACCATCATATCATGAATGCAGAATAACCATGGGTTTTCTCAGGGGTTTATTAAAGGTCAAATATGCATTAAAGTCTAACAAGAGGGTCCGTGCAGACAAAAACGGATTTTCACGCATTACGAGAATTAACGAACATCGGAAACCCTAAAAACAGATCTACTTAATTAGCTGAAGTTCTGGTAAAGATAAAATTCACCTAAACCCTCTAAAAATCATAGAAAAATATTCTCTAAGGTTTGGCATCCTTGATTTGACCATCAGAATCCATTTTGACCTAAAATAAAGTCTCAGACAGACATTTGCCCTAAGTTAGGTTTCTATATAATCTACCCAATCAAACTTGGTCAAAACCTAAATCCAACTTTACCATCAAATTCCTTGGATCCAAATTAAGTTTGTACCAAAATTTGAGCTCAATCAAAGATCATCTTGACCAAGTTTGCATTTTGGTCCAATCTAACTATTTTCCTTACACACATGCCCCTAACTTTCGAATTCCTTGCAAAGAACCCCCCAACTTCTTCACCTTCTTCACAAAAAAGCCCCTGCCACCATTGAGGTCAAACCCGACCTCCAAGCAACATTGACTGACCCAAATCCTACTCTAATGGCAATCAAATCCCACCAAAATTGATGGGATTGATGTTCACACCTAGGCGAACAATTTGGGATCAATTTGGAGTCCCAAGTCTCTATGGATTGCTCGTGCAAACGCACGAGAAAAGCCTAAGTCATGGAATCCCTCTTTCCTGATCCAAAGCTTCACCTGAAGATCTATAAAGAGTCGGCATGCACAACCTTCTCTCCCTAGCTAGGTTTTGGCCTAAAAACCCTCTTCAAACTCCTTTCCCGACCATTTCCAATGTAGCTCCTGCAAGCTCCTCCCTCCGTCGTCCTACGACCTCCCAACGGCCAAATTGGGAGTGCTACGTGATGATAACGTCATCATCAACCATATCTAACTTTAATTAATCATTATCAAAGAATAAATGTTCCTACATAACCATCAGAATGCCATAATTCATTAAAGATCCTTTCTAAGAGAAATACAAGAAACCAAGGTTAAAACTGTAATTTTACCATCATATCAAGAATGCAGAATAACAACGGATTTCTCAGGGGTTAATTAACGGCAAACGATCTTAAGAGTCTAACAAGTAGGTTAGTACAGAAAAAAATGGGTTTTCACGTATTTTGATAATTAAATGATATCTGAAATCCTAAAAACAGGCCCGCTTAATCTACTGAGGTTCTAGTCAGGATTAAATTCACCTAAACCCTCTAATGTTCATAGAAAAATATTCTCTAGGATTTGGTACCTTCAATTTGACCATCAGAACCCATCTTAACCCAAAACAGAGCGACAGACTTTTATCCTAATTTAGGTAATTGTGCAATTTCTCCAATCAAATGAGATCAAAATCAAAATCTAACTTTACCATTGGATTCCTTAGGTCCAAATTAGATTTGTACCAAAATTTGGGCCCAATCTGAGATCTTGACCTAGTTTGCAATTTGATCTTGTCTCACTCTTTTCTCTCACATGTATGCCCCTAACTTTTGAATTTCTTACAAATAGCCCCCCAACTTTGAGTCATCTTCTTCAAATAGGTCCCTGCTGCCCTCAACTCCTAATCCTAAAGCTTCGGCGACCTTCAAATGGAAAGATCCCCCTGATTTCTCGCTCAATCCCTTCCAAAATTGGAAGAGAGATTCTTTATGGAGTCCTCTTTCCAATGAATCCATTCTTGAGCCCAACAACTTTCCCAATCTTTCATGCGAACGCATGAGAGATTCGGGTATCTTTCAAGTTTCCAACTCCGACGACCTTCTAAACTTGGGAAGCTTGTTTCCCAAGCCCTAATCACCCTCGCACAGCCAATATAAGACTCCCCAGGGCAAACCATGCTTCTCACGCTCGATTTCGGCCTGGAACCTCAATTTCATCTCCCCTCATCCGGCTGAAGCTCCTCGACATCCGGCAACTTTCTCCGTCTCCCCTTATCGTCTGACCGCAATACCAGCGGTCGGATTTCCTTCCTCTCTCTCGTCCGCTCTTAACCGTACCAGTAGGAGCCTCCTTCCCATCGTCATCGCCGCTTCTACCTCACTGGAGCCTCCGTCTTGTCCTGAGCCGACGTACCCCCGGTAAGGAGAATCCTCCCCTTTCGTCTGATTAGATTAAGTTAGATTAGTTCCTCTCCACTTTTACGTTGGATTCCCCTATTCCTATCCTAGTTTTAACCCCTTGACACCGTCGCAAGCCACCTTCGTCTCCATCTCCAGCGACAACTTCGACGAAGTCTTCCACTCACTCCACTGCTCCAAATACTTCGCCAACAAGCCTACGACCTCCGCCTCGCCTTCCCGCACAAAACCTCTCCTAATTCTATCAATTGCTCATCCAAAATCCCCACCGAACACAACCACCTTCTCCGACCTACACCACCTTCGCAGCTTGCCACCGCCATCCACACCTTCGCCGCACCCTTGCAAACCTCCTGAACATTTTAACCGGGGCTTTTAGCCCGTATTTCATGTTTCAGGTATACCATCAAAGCTCTGCCGCCGCGACATCTCCTCCGGCCGTGTTCTTCGAGTTCTAGCCACGAAGCTCTAGGCCACACCCTCCAAGCGCTGCGGTTTTACTCAAGGCACGCACCCAGGTCTCCAATTGGGGGAGATATCCTCAGCAGCCACTGCAATCAGAAGGAGTCCCACCTGCAGACGCTCGCGCGAAGATGGTGGGACATTTAGTCCCACCTCGGAAGCGAATGAAGCAACGTAGCCACATAAATTGAAAAAGTCACATGGGCTCTTCGCCTCCTAACACACAAGGGTAAGGTCCTTACCCACTCACCTCGCCTCACCCGTGACACACATCATGCAAGCATGGCTCCAACCCGACCGCCTAACCCGCGCACACCTCGGCTACCACCCACGCCGGTAGCCCTGGTCCCAGGTGCGCTCTTGGCTGAATCCGATTACCCGATACTGTGTATGGCCTTGGGAAGGTAGGAAAGAGGAAAACCCAGAGAAAGAGAGAAGAGAGCCAGGGGACAGGGGGTTTTGCTTTGAAGATAAACGGCTGACACTTAGCCGTTTGAAGAAGAAATCCACTGTACGTGAAGAAGGAAGGCCAAGGCAAGAAGGAGAGAAGACCTGAGCCAAGAAGAAGAGAAAGAAGAGAAAGAAAAGAGAAGTCAAGGCAAAAGAAGAGGACCATGAAAGAAGAGAAAAGAAGAGAGAACCAAGAGAAGAAGAAGAATAACAGCAACAGAAGAAAAATCACAAAAGGGTATTGTAGTAACATCTTTTAAGACGTTTGATTGCAAAATTAGACATCCGATAACATATTGATGTCTTTGATTAAGATTTGAGTAATTATTCTATGTATTAAACTCATAATTGGTGATCCAAATCACCATTATTTTGTCTAGATTTCTTTTTAACTCATCATACACTCATGCCATATATTGCATATTAGATTTTTGAGTAATTAAGTGTACTCATTTACATTAATTATTGAGATTAGCGAGTAAATTCCAATTTGGTCCCAACGAACAACCTCGGACTTTCATTCGAGTTATAAATTTTATCTATGTTTAAGCGATTTCAACCTATACCACGATGCAGCTTTTATAACATCGACGATTTCGCTCGCAAACACTACGTTCCTCCCCTCCTTCGTCCGCTTCTCGATGACCAACTAAGGGGCTCCTAGATCTCCCTCTTCCTGGCCGCACCTCCACCAGAGTTTTCACCTTCCCTGACGTCGGCCAATCAAAGTCGACGCCGTCCTTGCCTTTTCATCCATTAGTTTAGGACCCTTCGCTTTCTCCCTTTCTCTACTCTCTTTCCCCCTCATTATCCTCTTGTTTCGACCCACGATCACCGACCTCCCCCTCCGTCTTCCTTCGCTCCGACCGAGCTCTAACAAGGTCGAGAGCTCGCTACACGCCACCGTTCGCCTCGCCACAACTCCCAAAAGCATTGCTGACCTCCATACTTCAAAACCCCTCTCCTATTTCACCCTATCGCCCACTCACAGCCGCCACCAAACAACCGATCGTCTGCACCACCTTCTCGCCTCCATCCGACCACCATGCACCTTCGCTCACTCAATCCACACCACCACCACGTTCGCCGTGCCTCGGCGAAGACTTCAAAGCTATTTAATTGGGGCGATAAGCTCGTATTCGTGAAGTGTAGGTCCTCACTGCCGCAGCCATTGACGACCATCTACTCCAACCTCGAAGGTCATGTTCTAGCCACATTCTTCATGGCTGCCACTTCCAGGTGACACAGAAGTGCTCCAAGAAAGCTTCCAGGTCTTTGACATGAAGAGATAGCAGCTGTCCCTACCTCAATTAACCACGCCATCCACATGTCGCTACTGCCTGAACGCGAGGAAGAGATGTGGGAACACAGTCTCACATCGTAAAGGGAGGTGCACTCAACCACGCATAAAAGCAATAAGTGCCATAGCCCCTTTGCCCAGTACACGAGGGTCGGGTCCCCATTTACCCTCACTTGCCCGCATACCCACCTAAGTGCACTCCTCGCTTGCGACACCATGCCTGCAAGCCTGGTCAATTGGATCCCTGAATACCCAATTATATGCCCGATTTGTCTGAAAGAGGAAGAGGAAAGAAAGAGAGAAGGTGGGGAAGGGGGTTTTGCTCTCTTGTTCGTGCAGCCAACAGTTAGCGACTGGAGGGATTTCATCCTTGCGCTACGAAGGAAAGAAGAAGAGAGAAGGGAAGCTCTGGAGGAAGAAGAGAGAAGGCTGTGTTCACTTAAGTCGTCTAATTTGAGAAGGCGACGTCTGATTTGGGTTGAGAATATTGTGGCATTATTGAAACTTAGCTTGTGTGGCATTTCTGATTCAGGGTTGCTATTCATAACATTTGAGTAGTTGATATACATATATCTAAATTAATAATTAATGATCTAAATCACTATTATTTTGTCTTAGATATCGTTTTATCCTCTTAAACTCGTGATATACTCATGTTATGAATTGAACATCAATTTTGAGTAGAGGTTATTCATTGGAAATCATTATTCTTGCCTTATTTTCTGTGCTCATTTATGTTTTAATTGAATATTAGCGTGTGAATTCCTCTTTGCTCCCTGTGTTCGACCTCGGACTTCATTTTTACATATTCAAGTTATAAATTGTATTTGTTGTTCGATCGATTAACGATTTAAACTACGACGACGATAATATAAACCCTCGATAGATCACTTCAACAGTAGTGAACTCACAGAGGAGGCTACCCTAATTTGTGTTGGGGAAGGGGCCCTCATGATGAGGTGCAAATCTAGGTTGGGGCAATAGCCACAATGGTGCAGCAACCTTGGGATGCAGTGGTTTAGTGATCTGATCGTACAAGGCAATGGCCCAAATGGAGGCAATTTCCTGATGAAGTTCTAGGACCATTTGCCTTGTATGGCTTTATTTGTTAGAGGTCACTTGTGGTTCTCAAGACTTCTAGTAGCACGAAGAACCTCAAGTCCGTGATCAAGAGTTTGAGTGGTATCCAGACATGACTATTGAAAAGTTCCATGCTGTGATTTTAGCTCAACTATACAGATGGTCCAGCACTTGAACCTCCATTTGTTAATCTCCTCGTCAGCTTGTCATCTTCAGAGCTAATAGGTCGCGGCTAGGATGCATCGCCATCTAGTGGCTTGTCTATGAATGGGTACTGTAATTGTTGCATATGCTCAGCTTAAGAGTAGTGTTAGAAGTCATGAATGTTGAGATTCACGGACCTTGTGGTGCTCCCATTGAATGTATTATGTGGATCTTATGTTAACTCCCAACTGCCTATTTTGGAGTGCCATTTTATGATACGGAATTATACGTTAAATATGTACATATATTTAGATGTCACATTTACGGTTATTGAAGTGATCTAATTATGTAAACTGATCATTCACATCTCATTAGGATATTTGATTTAATGCATAAAAATCTTATGGCAAAAATGCAATTCCATGATGGGTGGAATTGACATTTTAATTTAAGCGATTATGATCCCTAAAGGGATGAGGGCAAAATGGATATTTAGTTTTCTGCATCCGATCGCAGAAAAATTATAAATAGAGTCCAAAGGGAACCCAAAAGGTACCACATCTACCACCACCCCCATAAGTTCTTTTCGCTTTCTAAACCCTCTAGAAGCACCATAGCCACCTCCTCTCGTTGAAAAAGCAAGTCAACGGTCCCAAAGGATTTCCACGATCTCCGCTTCGCTTCCGCTGCGATGGATTCAAATATTCCTCCATCGTTTTTCTTTCATTTTCATTTTTGTTGATGGTATAGGAAATAAAATGTTCTTGGGATTTGGTAGAAAATCATTCGATTTTAATTTTATACAAATTAATCTATCAAGTGGTACCAGGACATCTTTCTATTCGTTATATCATTGCCTAAATGAATCGGATTTTGAAAAAAATAATTTTTGTTTGATTTTTTGAGGAATTGTTCTTCGTTTAAGTTTTTTGATTGATTCGATCCCATCTTGATAAATTAATGACCACTATTTTTGGATTTTCATATTCATTTGTATCCCACATTTAATAATCAAATCGAGTTTTGCGATTGGAATCGTGATTTGAGGTGTTCTCCCCAAATCCCAATTTCAGATCACCGCCCTGGAATCAGGCCGTGATCGGTCCAGTACCGGTACTCATTACTGGTAAGGCACGGGTACCCATCGGACGCTTCCCAGACACCACCAGTATCAATGGAGTACCGGTACTCATGAAACAGGTTGGATATTGGTCGGGCACAAGGAAGTGCCACCAGTATCAAAGGACTACAGGTACTCATCATAAGTACCGATACATGTGGGATACTGGTGACGTCCAGAGACATTGTCAGTATCATATGAGTATCAGTACTCATGATGAATACCGGTACATGAGGGATACTAGCCGCAACCCAGGACCGATCTAGTATCGATGGAGTACCGATACTCATCATGAGTACCGGTGCATGTAGGATACTGGACATGGTCTTAGGATCGGTCCAGTACTCATAAAGTGCCGATACCTAAGATCAGTACTAGTACTACTCATTTTGGTACCGATATCAATCTTAAGTACCAGTATAAAAGTGATAATTTTTGTGATACATTTATCATAAGATTTTGGTGAGAACATTAGTAGGTGATTTTAATGTATTAAGTACTCTGTCCCATTTAATAATTCTTGCCAAAATAGGTTAATTCTTGTGTCGATTTATTTGAAACATTAAAGCGACTGTGTACGTTGTATTCCTGTGTGAGAAGCTTAACCCAAAGTTGAGTCACCCCATGACTGAATGCATATGTACACATTTAATGATAAATATCCTATTGAATTATTAGGTTTTCATGTGGTTAGTTATGTTAATCCAAAGACGGCTAGATTACTTATATGATTGTTTTTCAATACCTATTTATCATTCTTAAGACTGACCTTTACAATATTAATGTTTATTATCCAAAGATTAAATATTAATGATTGTATTGTTAAGTTACTTCATTCTGAGCATGTATTTGATTTAGTTCCTTTATTTTTTCAATTAACTCTTCTGCATCTGCCATAATTGCCAACCTGAATTCTATTCCAAAACTAAATGAATTTAATTTTAAATTCCAAAAAGAAAGTATCCTTATTATTCTAGGATGCATGGATCTAGACTATGCACTTCAAGTTAATCTTCCCTCCCCTCTTACGGATAAGAGTTCTTCTAAGGAAATAAAAAACTCTAAGAGGTGGGAGCGATCAAATCGTATGTGTCTAAAAATCATCAAACATGATATTACAGGAAACTTTAGGAATGCTATCTCAAAGGAATTAAATGCTAGGAAATTCCTTAATTAGATTTAGAAAAGATTTGCTAAGAGTGAAAAAACTGAGACAAGCAATCTCCTTAGCAAACTTGTCTCACTTGAATATAGGGGCACTGGAAACATAAGGGAACATATTATGGAAATATCTAATTTAGCCTCGAAACTAAAGGCACTTAAGTTGAAGTTGTCAGATTAACCTCATGCACTTAGTTTTGATTTCCCTTCCTGCACAATATGGGCAATTTAAAGTCAGCTATAACTGCCAAAGGGAGTAGACTCTTAATGAGCTCATTTCTTATTGTATGCAAGAGGAAGAGAGGCTGAAACAGAACAAACCAGAAAGTGCTCATCTGATTTCTGGGGCCCAAAAGGAAACGGGCTAAAGATACAGCTGCTGCCAATTCATCCTCCTCCAAAGGGAATCAGAAGAAGCCTAAGGCATCCTGCTTCTTCTACAAGGGAGGACATGTGAAGCATTGTAGCAAATATGACGCTTGACGTGAAAAGAAAGGTACATCACTCTCTTTAGTTTGTTCAGAAATTAATTATGCTTCTATATCCTTAGATATTTAGTAGATAGATTCGAGAACAACTATTCACATTAGTGTGTCTGTACAGAGTTGCCTAAGCTGCCAAATGTCAAGTGATGGTGAAAGATATATCTATGTAGGCGACGACAAGAAGGTGGAGGTAGAAGCCATTGCAGATTTCAGGCTATCACTGACTACCGATCACCAGTTAAATTTGAAAGAAACATTCGTTGTATCATCATTTAGACGGAATTTAGTTTTTATTTATCTGTTCGATAAATTTGGTTTTTTTGTTCATTTGGAGATAGACAATTTCGATTATTTTTTAATTCAAATTTAGTTAGTTCTAGTTCTCTATATGTTAGTGATAAATTATACATGCTGCATATATTTTCCTCAAATTTAGAAACCTTCAATGAAACTTTAAGTGGTACAAAGCGTAAAATAACTCATGAGAATTCCACTTTACTATAGCAAAAACGTCTAGGCAATATCTCTAAACAAAGAATAGATAGGCTTATTTTAAATAGAAATCTTAATTCCCTAAATTACACGGATTTGGATATTTGTGTAGACTGTCTAAAAGGGAAAAGAACAAACAAGAGAGATGTAGGTGCCACTACAGTTACAGATGTCTTAGAACTAATACATATGGATATCTATGGTCCATTTCCTATGAGTTCCTAGAATGGGCAACAATATTTTATTACATTCATAGACGATTACTTTAAATACGGATATTTATTTCTTCTTCACAAAAAGTCACAATCTTTTGATGCGTTCAAGTCCTATAAGGTCGAGATGGAAAACCAACTAGGAAAACAGATTAAGGTCCTCAGATCTGACCGTAGTGGTGAGTACTACGGCAGATATGATAGATCAAGAGAACAACATCCAGGACCATTTGCTTCTTTTTTAGATTAGTGCGACATAGTGCCTCAGTACATCATGCCTGGGACACTAAACATGAATGGTGTTGCCGAACGCCGCAACAAGATTTTTAAGGATATAGTACGGAGTATGATCAGTCATACTTCTTTACCTAAGTCTCTATGGGAAGAAACACTCAAAATAGCTGTATACGTTCTTAATCAAGTACCAACTAAAGCAGTACCTAAAACCCCATATGAAATGTGGACTAATAAGGCACCTAGTCTGAAACATTTTCATATATGAGGGTGTTCAGCTGAGACTAAGCTATGCTATACAGGCCTGCTGAAAGGAAACTGGATTCTAAGACGGTCACCTGCTATTTTGTAAGGTACTCTAAGAGGTCAAAGGGTTGTAAGTTTTATGATCCAACGACTCACTCATTTTTCTAGACCAGAAATGCTCACTTCTTTGAGGATGTTGGTTTGGGGTTGAGTTGCCACATTACATTTGAAGAACTAGATCCTATTCATAAAGAAATCATTCAACAAGGTCAAGTTCTTATTCCAAACGTTGTTCTAACAATATCAGGGGAAGAAAGTAATGTGCATAATCTTCCCATTAATCAAATAGAACCTCAAAACATTCAAGATCCTGCACCCATTAGGAGGTCCAGTAGAGAAAAGAAAAGTTCAATATCTAGTGATTATATTATATTTTCTCCATGAACTAGAGGCAGACCAAATGGATATGGATCCTATTTCAGTCACCCATGTCATGAGGAGTTCCCATCATTAGGAGTGGATCAATGCCATGAATGAAGAGATAAAATCCATGAGTAACAACGAGGTTTAGGATGTCCCATTGCCTAAAAGTGTGAAGCCCATTAATTTTTGTAAATGGACATTTAAAATGAAACAGGATTCACAAGGAAATGTGGACAAATATAAGGCTCATTCTGTTGCTAAGGGATTCACTCAAAATGAAGGCATAAACTATAAAAAGACATTTTCGCCAGTTTCATCTAAAGATTTATTTAGAACCATAATGACTTTAATAGCACATTTTGAGCTAGAGCTATATCAGATAAATGTAAAGACAACGTTTCTTAATGGAAACATTAATGAAATAATTTACATGATGCAACCAGAAAACTTTGCATTAGGAGACACAAAGAAAATGGTTTACAAACTAAAGAAAGTCATTTATAGACTAAAGTAAGCTTCAAAACAGTGGTATTACAAGTTTCTTCAAATAATTCTCATTTGACTTTGAGACAAATCCGATTGATAATTATGTATACCACAAATTTTATAGGGGAAAATATATTTTCCTGATTTTGTACGTGGATGACATCCTCCTTGCCTGTAATAACAATGGTTTGCTTCAGGAAAGCAAGACATTTCTCTCTGGTAATTTCGAAATGAAAGATCTTGATGAAGCCTCTTTTGTATTAGAAATCCAAATACAACGAGATCGTTCTCGAGGTATCCTTGGATTATCACAAATGAGATAATTAAAACAATTTTAAGGCGTTTTGACATAAAGAATTGCAAACCAGAAAATACTCCAGTGGCTAAGGGAGATAAATTCTCTCTTAACCAATGCCCCATGAATGAATTTGAAGCCAAAGAAATGTAAACTATTCCCTATGCATCGACAATGAAAAGTTTGATGTATACCCAAGTCTGCACGCGATCAGACCTAGCATATATTGTTGGCATGTTGGGCAGATATTTAAATAAACTGGGACCCGACCACTGGAAGGCAACTAAACAGATTATACGCTACCTAGAAAGAACAAAAGATTTTATGCTCACATATAGGAGATCAAATCATTTGGAGATCCTCGGATATTCTAACTTTGACTTTACGGGATGTCAGGATACCCAAAAATTTACTTCGAGATACATTTTTTTGCTAGCTGGAGGGGCTATCTCGTTGAGGAGTGTAAAATAAACCTTGATAGCCACCTCCACTATGAAAGTATTATTTATAGCGTGCTTCGAAACCTCAAATTATGAAGTATGGCTTAGGAATTTTGTCACAATGCTACGGATCATTGATGGTGTCGAAAGACCACTTCGACTTTATTGTGACAATAATTCGACGGTGATGTACTCCAACAGCAACAAAAATTCTTCGAGGTCAAAGCACATTGATATCAAGTATTTAGCGGGCAAGGAAAAATTTAAAAGTGAACAGATGTCCATTGAACACATTGGGACCAACTCCATTGTGGCAGACCCACTTACTAAAGGGCTAATGCCAAAGGTTTTTCATGAGCATATTTTCTGCATGGGTGTTGCATCTATTTTGTAATATAATAATTCAGTGGGAGTTTGTTCTATTTTGGTATTTCATGTATGGACATATTTTGGATTATGCACATAATAATAAAGTTTTCCATTCTTTGAATTCATTAATCCTTGTCATGTGATCTCTTGTATGATAAAATTTTAAACCAGTTGAAAATAGACATGTATAGATCACATTAACATGCAATTTTTTGTGTTATGTACCTATATCGAATATATGTCATTACTTATGTTGATGTATGTGATCATTATTTAGCCTAGTCGACTTCATAATGATACAAATCAACTTTGGTTGTATGTTACCAGAGTATAGATGAAATTGGTGGAGATAAGGTTTATTGTGATATTGTATTAATGAGCTCATTAAGGTATATATGAACGTATGATTATAAGGATAATATATGTTGTTCGAGTGGGAGATTATTAGAATCATAATACGAACCAACATATATTATTATATGGAATTATACGTTAAATATGTACATATATTTAGCCATCATATTTACGGTTATTAAAGTGATCTAATTATGTAAATTGACCATTCGCATCTCATTAAGATATGAGATTTAAAGCATAGAAACCTTATGGGAAAAATGTAATTCCATGATGGGTGGAATTGACATTTTAATTTAAGCGGTTATGGTCCCTGAAGAAGTGAAGGCAAAATAGGCATTTGATTTTCTTCATCCCATCACAGAAAAGTTATAAATAGAACCCAAAGGATACCACATCTACCACCACCTCCATAAGTTCTTTCCGCTCTCTCAACCCTCTGGAAGCACCATAGCCACCGTCTCTCGTTAGAGAAGTAAGCCCACAATTCCAGAGGATTTCCACGACCTCCGCTTCGCTTCCACTGCAATGAACTTAGGTATTCCTCCATCGTTTTTCTTTCATTTTCATTTTGGCCGATGGTATAGGGAATAGAATGTTCTTGAGATTTGATAAAAAATCATTCTATTTTAATTTTATACGAATTAAATCTATCAATATTCTCACATGATTTTTCTCTTCACAAGAGGAATTTTCCACATAAACTTAGGTTTTTCAGGTAAACTTAAGTTTTCATGGCGATTCTCTTAATGTCTTGTCCATTTTGTTTTTCTTATTTGTTTCAACTCGTTTATCTTTCTTTAACTCCTTGTATGTTATTCGCCATATCCCACGTAAACCCCTTCAACCTGTCCACTAATACCCTACCAAACACATCCGCAAAAAAGAAAGCAAAGGGAAGGCACTAATAACAGCAAAGTGAAGACACTAATATCACTAAAATAGGTTCGAAATTCTGGAATTTTCAGATAAACAGTTAAAAGAAATTGCTCCAAAAGTGATAGAAGCATGAATAACAAGATGAACTCATTGATGGTAAAATAAGTTCAACTAGCAGATTACCTGATCAATTGCAGAAGGAACCTTTCCATGATGAAAAGTTGAGATGAGAATTGCCAGGGCATGCACATGGTTCATGCTAACATTAAATTGATCTTGAAGCATGCGAGCTCTCTCGTCACACATGTTGGCTAGAGTTTCCTTCATCCTAGAAATATTATCAGCATTCATACCCCAGAATATCCAAAAAGAAACAAATAGACCAGCTGTAACCCCCAGAAAAAGAAGCTTTTTCCTCCATCTTCCACCACCCTTGGAGTTCAGCTGAATTGAATGTCGATCCTGCTGTTGAGCCGTCCATTTTCTCTTACGATTCCCCGGTCTAGGATGAAGGCTAGGGGCAATCCATACAGTCACAATACCAACTAAGGTCCATCCGATTATCTTTAACAAAATCCCAATTGGTTTCTTACAGTAATCTCTTCCACAGTTAAATAGCTCCAGAATTTGCAAAACACTTTTATGCTCCTACAAGCCAAATTGAAGTAGATATTAGATTGGCAAAATAGCTAGAGCAAGCATTCAAGAGCGTTCAATCAAGTGCCCAGTGTCAGAGGCGCATGATCATGCTGTTCTCCTTAGATGGGCACGGTCTTTTCCCTTTGACTAGGCTACAGTTATCAGTTTTCTTCATGCCTTACCCTAATATAATTATGCAAGGAAATGAAAAAACAATGTCAAACACCCAAGTTCTTACTAATAATTAAAGGATGTATAGAAACATGTGAATATAGCATTCCGTTAAGAACAGTTTTTTAAATCAAACACTTGAATTTTTTGGCATAGTTGAAGAGTAATGCTCTCAACTAATGCATTAACTTCTTTTTTTTATTTTTAAAGAGTATAAAATCTCTAAAAACCATAATATGAACAAAAATACTCACATTCAAAGTTAACAAGTAGTTTACCCGTTCATTCGTAAGCTTATCTAATAAATAGCCTCTCATACTTATTTAACTGGTAGTATAACTAAAATTCTATACATCATGAGAAATACGCTTTCCAATAGACAAGCAACTTCATAGAAATACCCTCACATCCAGGTTCAGCACATTTATGGTAGTTGTACATACATGATATTTGACAATCAATTAGAACCTCATGAAATCAAGGTTTTCAACGCTATTTCAATAAATTTGTAAGATCACATTTCAAAGGTAGTTGAAATATTTAAATAATACGAAAGTAATAATATCAAATCATATAAACATCACAAAATACTTAGATTTACGTGAAAATCCCACCCACGAGGAGCGAGAGAAAACCACGGGAGAAGTACCCTATGGGCGTAATTTCTCTGTATTTCTTCTCAAAGTAAAATGGGAGGAGTACACGCCTATTTATAAGTCATCACACACACAAAGTCCATATTTTCCAATGTGGCACTAAACAACCACTCAATTTTCTCAACGCTTCCCCTCAAGCTGAAGCATGGAATGCTCAACTTGTAACACAAAGAAATCAACTTTACACAAGCGGGACCACGAGCTAGAGCTACTGGACGGACTATAGCTGGCTCTGAAGATCTGGTGCCGGTAGCTCCCCGTTCCTGTAATTAGGTTTTCCTTTGAGGACCTCGAAGGTGGATCTCCCTCTCTGGAGTCCACGAAACTGGATCTCCCACATAGAAACTTAAAATGAGTCCTTTCTCTGAGGACCTTGAAACTCTAGACCTCCCAGAGTTGGGATTCTCATGTGAAGTCCATGAACAAAAGGGACTCCCAAACGGGAGTGACTACAACAAGCTCCCACACTCCCCTTTCTCCCATACTCGTACAGGAGAAAAAATAATAATGACGAGAAGAAAATAAAATAATAAAACTTAGAAAAGACTTCTCATCTCTTTTCTTACACATAAACCTCATCATTTTCATTTTTTTTCTTTCCTTTTTTTTAGTTTTTGTTTTCAATCTCTCTGTTCTTTTTTTTAACTCGTTTTCCTCCTTTTCCCTTTCCTTTTTTTTTGCCTCTTCTTTCTTTCTTTTCTTCCTTTTTTTTTGCAATAGTGTTGACAAAAAAGGCATAACAGTAAACCAAAGCTATAAAATTGCCACAAGATCTTAGGGTTTCAATCAAAAACCCAACCAACCGTGCGACCTCTTTTGCTCCTTCACCGCCGCCAACATCACCGAGGTCCCCGTCACCAAGATCCACACCGCAGTTCTCACCATCCCACGCAAGACTGTTTACCATCGCCATATCACCAGTCTTCAACGTCGCTAATCTTGCGCTGCGATCAACGTCAAACCTACTCGCCGATTTAGATCTCATGAGATCTCTGCCACCATCATTGCCTCCATCGTCAGCGACGTAAGGATCGCGCAAGATCTTCCATATCCTCGCGGAGCTCCTCCGAGCACCACTTCATCTCACACGATGCTACAGGGGTCCTCCGAGCCCTAGCGACGCCGCCAGTGCTCCACTACACAGCAGCAGCAACTTTGTCGCAAGACTTCCCACCATCTTCATGCGAGATCCACCGTTGCAGCTAATTAAGCGCGAAATCAACACCTCCATCGCTAATGTAGCGATCTCTCTTCCTCCAATCTCACGTAAGATCTTTAGTGTGATCAAGTCCATCTCCATCGCCAAGGTCATCACCGATCTCGTGCCATAAGATCCGAATCTCCACCTTGAGCGAGCGATCTCAACGTGAGATCTCCACTGAGATCCTCATCGTGATCCTCCTGCGTCTTCTCTTTCTTCTACTCACTTGCAGCATCATCATTGTGCTGCCAAGGATCTCGTTGCTGCCGCCTCAATGGTGCTCCTCCACACTTTTGCTATGCTCCACCGCAGCCCTCGCAAGGGGGAACCTGTCCCTTACCATTCATGCAAGCATCGGTTGAGCCAAGAAGATCGCCTCCTGCATGGTGCTCCCCTCCTTCACCTTCTTCCATTGCTTCACCTCTGTGCGTGGATTGCACCATGACCCATCGTTGTCAACATTGAATCAACAACAGTGTCCGAACATCAAGACCTCTTCCTTCTAACTTCATGATCTGCAGCGCCTCCATATCACCATTGGCTCCTCCGAATGAGAACAAATTAGAACTCCTTTGAATGAAACTTTTGATAACAGTAGCACAATTAAAAATCTTAGAACAAACCCAAGAACGAATTGCTCTAATACCAAGTTGAAATATTTAAATAATGCAAAAGCAATAATATCAAAGCATATAAACATCACAAAATACTTGAGTATACGTGGAAACCCCACTCACAAGGAGCAGGGAGAAATCCACGAGAGAAGTACCCTATGGGCGTGACTTCTCTGTATTTCTTCTAAAAGTAAAATGGGAGTACACGTCACACACACACACAAAGTCCACATTTTCCAATGTAGCATTAAACAACCACTCAATTCTCTCAACAAAGGTACACTATGGAAACACTCATATTTCGATGTCAAATTTCGATGATTTCGATGCCCTAAAAGTAATTCATTTTGAAGGCACGTCAAGGGCATGCTCAGTTGACAAAAATATTAGAAATGGTCAAAATAATTAGGTTTTCGAAAATTTACAAGTTTAAACAGGTTTATATAAGAATAAAAATATTATATCCTAATATTCATATGCAACATGTAGTCTACCATATTCAAGTTCAAGAATCAAAAATCAAATAATTACCATCCAAATTGAATTAAGGCATGCAAAGATAAAATATTCAAATATAACAATTTATGGTAAACTAAAGTAAAATTTAAAAGATGAAACTTGAATACCTACCCAATTGACAAGATACATGCATAGGCCATCAAGAGAACCAAGAGTGTCTCACTAGATCCATGTTCATGTTACTTTCATTACCACCATCGCCACTTGGTTGATGTCATCGTTAATGCCTATTGTGACGATCTATAGCTTAAATGTACTAATAGTAATCCACCCATGATATATATAAATACATTATCTAACAATCAAGGATGTGTTGTCTGTACTCATGTTCATTCGCACAAACCAAAATCCCAAGACAGAGATATCTACTATCTGTGTATGATCATCTGTCATGAGTACAAGTTGCACATGGATCTTATTATTCTCAAAGCACCTTGTGATGATGGTAGTGATCTTGGCATTTAGGCAGCTTGAGGTTGGGGCTAGGGAGCAAAATAATCTAGGAAGATACCATACCCACCAAAAGCACCATATGAGTAAAACTCACTACCAAAAGCGTCACATTTTCTAACCCAATGTATGATGGATACTATGGATACAAAGGCGATGGTGGTGAAAAGAACTGCAAGTATCAAGGTCGACCATACGAAGATACCATCTCATATCTTGCGTCATATCACGTGTCATATAAAGGTGTTGAACCAAAAAATCTGATCACCAATGCTCATGAATCCAATTGAGGAGCTCAAATCCTCCATGTAGGTACCATAGCTTCTATATCCCTCATAATCCTTGGGTGCTGGACTTAAAATATGTTCACCATGGACATTGGTGTGTTCATCATAATCTCTAGCAGTCTACCCTTGACCACTACGTCTTCATCTATCGAATAACCATTCTGATTCAGATCCTCTTGTTATCAGGGATGCATCCACATCATCATCTCCATCAGCTGAGTCATCCTTTGCAGTAGACTATGATGATTATCTTTCCTCATCCTCTTCATCTAATACTCTAATAGGAAATGTATGATGACCAGACTTATCATATGTTTTTTAAGTTTCAACATCAGCATCAATTTTCTTTACTAATTCTAGATCTGGCCTTCCCTAACATCTATCACAGGATCTTCTCCAATACCATCTATTCAGCTTTCTAATATATTATCTCCCCTTCGAAAGATGTATGCCAAATCAATTGAATCAGTGACTTCCTTCTTATCATACCCTTCTTGGATGTGTCTCATATGTAATCTTGTGTTATAGTGGGTGTACACAAGGTCATTAAGAATTTCAATTTCAAGTTTGTTTCTTCTTTTGGAATGCATGAGATTAAATGTACTCTAATTTTTTTCACATCTATCAACAAATGCTTGAACCAAATATTCGTAGATTAAGATGTAAATAAGAATGATCAAATCCTTTGTTTCTATATTAAAAATATCAACAGGAAAAATTAGTCACCTAACAATCTCACTATGTCCCATTGCATGCAGAAGATTTTTCAAGACCATTAATATTAGATTTTTATTACAGATGGAGACAGGAAACAACAAAGTGAATAATGAGTAGATAAACTATCATTTTCCTATTTTGATGTAAGAAGTGACAAGCAAATAAAATATTTCGATTGCTATTTTTCAAGAGAAAAATGCATACAAAGTTCATGTGATACAATTATTTTTCTTCATGAGCTATCTTCATTTGTCACCCTTGTTAATATTAAGTCGCTTTCTCGTGCTATCCTCCAAGTAACCGTCTTCCAAGAAAGAACCTTACTTATAAAGCACAAATGTTGGGTCCACGATTATATATTAGGAAATAAACTGTGTCAAAAATTGCAGTTCCCCTGCATTGACTCTTTTGCGTTTTTGCCTAGGACGATATCAGTTACTGATAAAGCGATGCTTAACTTTGATGATAAAGCCAATCATGTGATTTTGATTTCAAGTGAATAATGCAAATCATCTAAACACAGAAAAATGTGAGCAAACCAATAAAATCGTTCATGGTACTCAAACAATCCTGCAACCATTGTAACAAATGCATTTATATATTAAAGAAGCTATTATCAGATCTAAATTTTGACTGAAGTACAGGCGTCTAACCACACTCCGCAACTCGATTCCTTTTTTCAGCACTAAACAACCAATATTCATTAGATCTATGGTATCATTTTACAAAATGCAGGTGGTGAGCAGAATGCGTTCAAACAAGCTAAACAAATTCCCGTCAAGCAATGCCTGAATAGAATCAGACACAAATTAAACTGTGGTAGCCAGCGTAGAATGGGAAGCTGGAGCATAGAAAGGGGTAGGAAACTTGATCCAAAGTAAAACAATGAGCATCCAATACCAGGACAAAACAATGGATATCAGAGCCCGCACCTGATCAAGACCCCACAGCATTGGCTTCAAAGTAGATAGATATCTCACGCCAACACCAGTCTGATCTCCCCAAACTGGAAACCTCAGCAGCCCAATCTCCTCTAAGCTACAAGAGAACCACATTGAGCCAAGAACACCACTCAGGACCCACACCACCAGCAGCCTCCTCCAACCGCAGCAAGAATCGCATTCCCTCCCCTTCGAACCAGAGGCCCTGCTCACGCTCCTCACCATCTTAGCCGCACCCCAATGCCGTAGCCTCACGAAGAGCTTCAACAGCATCTTGGGCATCCCAGCAATGGGCAAAGAACTCATCAAGAACACAACTTGAGCTACAAGTGGGAGCCCGGAGAACCCATTTACACCCCTTGCATCCAGTTCTCAGCAGGTGGGTAGCGGAAAGGTCGCTCCTTTCCAGCGTTCCTGTCCTACCTCTACCCCCTCCCTGCTCCCTTCCCACCAGTCCCACGAGCTCAAACAACGCTTCAAGATCGCAGCTTTCGAGGAACCCACGTGGTGGAATCCTACAAATCAAAGGGGAACCCACCGAGGGGAGACAGAGGAAATGGGTTCTTCCCTGGACGGCTGCTGTCTTACATGCGGATGCAACACCACCGTTTCCCTCCACCACTCTGCTTCGAGGCAAAATCACCCAAGATTGCACCTTTGGGAGGCCCACGGCTTTTGAGAGGCCCTGGGAGGAGCAAAATCCAAACGTGGTGGGGTGGTTCTTCTACTCTGGACAGGAGGCGCTAATCATGGAAGATTGGGGTGGGGGTAAGGTGGGGAGGAAATAAAGTTCGGAAGCCTCTCTAGCACAAAAGCAAGTCCCCCCTCTTCTCCTGTTCCGTCCACTCTCCCTCTGCTTGTGTGTGTGTCCCTCTCTCTCACTCCGTGTCCCTCTCTGCTAAAAAGTAACCCCTTCTCTGTCGTCCTCTCTCTCTTTACTGAGGGAAAAGAGCTGTCAAACAATAGGTTGGTATGAAGCATTTGTTATCGAGGTTGGGCTACATCATTATCTCATCATCTGTGTAGTGGGAAGTATACAGAGACTAACTCCCCTCCTTTATATAAATAACGGACCCGGTTACGAACGTCCAATCACAAGTTTTTATCCAGTAGTCTTTCCATGGTACCCGATCATTTCAAGCTGTAGCTGGTCCAAGTCATTTTTCTTTATGATCCAGATTCAGATATTCCAAATTTACTTGCAGATTCCCCTCTCTCTCCTTCGAGTGACTGCTTGTAGGAAACCATTTTCCATTCTCTACTTTCCTTGACTGATAAGCAACATTCCCTCCGTGATATCCCATTTTTTTTTTACGATCCATACCCAAATACTCCAAATTCACTTACTTGCAGATTCACCCTTATCTCTCCTTCAAATGACTGATTGTGAGAAACCATTTTTCATTTTCTTTCTGTTTAGACCAATAAGTAATTTTCACTTTTCATTTCTATTTTCTTGTTTGATGTTTTTGGTACCGAAATACAGCGCATTGCTTAGCAAATAAGAAAAATAATTTTCTTTTTCCCATGCATTTCTCAACCCCCCCCCCTCCTTTTTGCTATGGGCCGGGGAGGGGAGTACGAAAGTGTCCCCCCCATTTGCAATTCTTTATGTGTTGACGCAAAGACCCAAATGCAATTTTTTCCGGAAAAGGTGTGTATGTGAAAAGTTGCTCAATAGTGTCTATTGGAAGGATTTTAAAAAGGGTGTTGGATTGCAACAGTCCCGTGCTTCCCACCCACCCCCATTTCCTTTTCCCCACCCTCATTCTGGAATAGTGCAAAAAGTTTGTGGCATGCAACGAAGGTGTTTCATTTAATGGATCATCGAGTCCAAATCTATTGTTGGATAGAGCCTGCTGGAATAGGTTAAGCTAAAACACTCCCTTTCGGCCGTTCCCTCGGTGGTAATGTGAAAGACGAAAGAAAATTGCCACTTTTGCAAAAGTAGCCCTGCACAATTTTCATTTCTACATTTACCAAATTTGCAGTAGACATGCAGATCTGAGACAAGCAGCCTATGAGTCTATAACTATGTAGACAGCTAGAAGATCATGAAATTTTCTCTGAGGGCATGGATGCAAGACACCCAACAAGACGGAGCCAGAATAGTCCGATCACATGAGATGCGATGTACATCCAGCGGCGACTCTTTTGTTTACTTCCTGGATTGCAGGGTCAGATCGTCAGCGTCATTACACCTAATCCTCTCGTTATCTTATGCGCTGTCCTCCCAATTTTTTTGTGGTGACATATGCCACCTTGTTGACAATGCCAAGAAAGAGCAAAAAAGACATGATCCGAAGACGACCCCAGAAGGACATTTTGGAACCCCAACATCCCCGACGATAGTAACAAACAAGAAGTCCGAGATACTTCAGGATGCCAATCTATAATCTGCAGATTAAGAAGAAGTTGTTACATCATTAACTGCTATTAATGCAATCCTCGATTGATTGGACTGCACACAAACAACAACAAAAGAGAGGCAAGTAAGGAAAACCGAAGCACTTCCATCGTACCCTCACTTTTTCTTTTTTTTATTTGTTTTCTGGGTTTGAGTAGAATCATACCTACACTTGCAAATGACTTTGGCATGCACTCCATAGACAGATGCTGACAAAAACATTAATTACATAACCTTAGGAACTGCATATTACTGTCCAATGAAGGGAAGAGAGGAGGGTGCTCTGACTTGCCAGCTCAGGTACCGTAGGCATGAGTACAGTAGCTCACAGCCTATGGGAGTAGTAAACTGCAAACACCTCTTTGGGTTGGAAGTGGGAGGGGCGACCCCGTAGAAGGCTGACCCCACATGCTTCCCACAGCAGATCTGACCCACTCGGCAAAACCCCACTCGAACAGCTATCGAAGCGCGGCTTCCAGTTTTTTTGGAGTCCCTTTGCATCCATGTCCCTCCGAAAGTTTCAAGATTTTCCAAATACCCACATTTACTTTAGCCTCCAATCCGCAATGCTTGAACACGAGGTACACTGCTTGCTCTGAGCGTGATGCGAGTTGATTATGTGGGTAAATTTGCTGGCTGATGAAGAGTACTGGGGTCACGCAGAAATAATATATTCGCAAGGATGCAACAGTAAACTTGGATATTATTGGGTTATATGCCCAAAAGAACTCCATATTATTAAATAGCTTGGTCAAAACAAACAGCCTCACTCTCTCATAATCTCCAGGTTGTCTCAAGGGCAATGTACGCTTTTTTTAGGGAGTAAATGTGCTGCGGAAGGGAGGTTTAGGCTTCGAGGGAGGTGTGTTATGTATTTAATTTTAAGGGTAGTTGGTGAGGTATATAGAGACTACAAGCGGAAGCAATGATGGAGTGGTATTATGGTTCGGATACCTTTTACGGTGGGTACATTTGTTACTTCATTGCTGTTGGGTGCCCTATAAATATGACCGTAGACTTTGCTACATTTGTTAGGTCATATATATACCTACAAGGAGTGGGACTTTTAAATTTTGTGCTTGAATCACCACCCATTCGAAACGATAAGTCGGATTATTAGGTGCTCTCCTTTTGAGTCAAGCAAGACAGCACATCTAACGTGTTGTGGGAATAGATAATGGAACGGTCACCTAAGCTCAATTAACCTACAGCGTAGTTCGTGTATCCATTGATTTTGAATAATTTATGTTGTCACCTTCGTAATAGTATATAGACATTTTTTTTTATGATGAAGTTCTCTATTATAAGTTAATTTAGGAGAGATCGCATGCGTTTCAACTTCAAAATATTTGAATAAATTCAACATTGACAAGAATCCAACCGATGACCCTATTTCCTCAATAATTAATATAAGGATCTTACAAGTTGAACCACCCTCTGGAGACAATATTATATAGACTTGTTTGTTCATTATTATTATTATTTGAATTTTTTTAACTCAAAAAAGAAAATCATTACTGCATTTGTTTAGTTAATCACTTTTATTACATATTTAATTTAAAAATGTATTGCCACATATCTCATTTGACCTAGTGTGTCATTCATTTTATTTTTGCAAGTTTCATAAGTCATATTTATATTCATTTTATTTTTCATATTTATATTTTCATGCCCATTCATGCAATATGTTTGTATGCATTTTTTCTTATATTACGTCTTTTATGTTCTATTTAGAGATATGACGATAAAATTGATTGCATTTGAACTAGTCAAGTTGGACAAGCTCAATGGTGTTAATTATAACTTGTGGAGTCAAAAAATACAGTATGGTCTAATACATGATGATTTAAATGACCTGATTGATACCCATACTCCTAAGCTTTCAAAAAATCTCACTAACATGGAAAAAGTGATAAGAAGTCACATATTTTATGTTGATACACATGGAGGATTACCCTATAAAAGTCAATCATAAATCAACATATGATTTATGGAGGGTCATCAAAGAAAAATATGACTCCAAAGTATAAGTAAATGTGCAACTTGTTTTGCATAAGTACAATACATGCAAAATGAAGGAGTCAGATGTTAATAAGCTTTCGTCGAATCTAAAATATGCATCGTAGTACAGTCAACAAAAGTAAATCAACATTTAAATTTATAAGTGCTCGAAAACAAAATATGAGTCTGAGGCAACACCAGTCTCAATTAGAAATAATGAGTACAATAATTCACAAAAGATATGCAATGAATAATAATAAAAAATATATTTAGTAATAGCAATCGTACCTAAAGAATCAATAGGATAAAAAAAGAATACTAAAACTCTAAAAATGGTGATTTGAATCACCACTTAATTCCTTAATCAAGCATACATCCCAATGTAATTAGCTAATTCAATTTCTCTACAATGGTCTTGAACCACTTATTCTCAATATCCACGTCAAATTAGAACTCAATAAGTCGACAGTACCATAATCAGACGTCAGCACAAAGAGCCAGACACATTAAGTCACCAAACATCAGCACAAGGCACAAGGCCTTAAAGACCTCAAGAAAGCTTCAGCACAAAGCCATCTCATAACGACTAAGTGCTGGGTGTATGAGAATGTATCCTGAAGCACATGCATGTATCCCAATGCAAAACGACCCCCCACCCTCCTCAAATTTCCTCTCCTTTCTCAACTCCAAGTATAGGGGTAATCGGGTCAGAGTAACTGAGTAATCGAGTCAGAGCTCAAACTCGCGTGTGTGGTATCGCAGGCGAGAGCGTGCAGGGCACGTGAGGAGAGGAGGGACCTCACCCCGTGCATTCGAAGGCAAATAACTATCAGAGCGAATACAATTTATGCCGCAATCTGGTTTTGACGCCCACGATGTGCGACTAAAGCTCTCATAGCTTCTCTTGAATCTACAAACTTCCTTCGTCGAAGCGAGCTGCTGCTTTGCTGCCCTTCTTCAATCGCGAGTCCAAATGCCTTCGCAAGGATGTTCCACAACTGCTGGTGGTCGGTGCAAGGTCAGAGATGGTCGGACGATGGCGTACGGTGGCATAGTTGACATTGCACTAGAGGGAGGGTGAATAGTGAATTTATTAAATATTGTAATACAAAAAATTCAATCACAAAAAGTGACACCAGATTTTAAGGTGGAAACTCAAGACGGGTGAAAACCACCACCTAAGTCAATCCCTTAACATAGGATTTTCGATCACAAGGTGATCAATCTACTAACCACACTACCTAAACAAGGGTAGTGTACCTCAATTACAAATCCCACCTCCGATCCCTAAACAGAGGTTTCTCCCTTTACAATGAAAAGACGGGGACCCGACAGGCCGAATACCCAAAGTATAAAAGTAAGAATTAAAACAGCACCTATAGAACACCCCAATACTTTGATTACTTTCTTATCTATTAAGCATAAGGAGAACTCCCTGAGAATTTGCAGAACGGAGTGAGCTGGGAGTGTGGGTTTGCCCTTTGATCAGAGTGTTGGCACAGCACAAGGGCAAGAGGAAGCTAGGAGTAGTGAGCAAGTGATTTTTCTAAGGGAATTGAATCTCAAGAGATGTGTTTTGCTTAAGGGAGATTGTAGTCTATTTATAAGCAAATTTGGAACCTTCAAGAACACTTGGGAGAGATCTCCTAGCTGTTGGAGGCAAATCCCATGAGATTAGGACGAAATCCACCATAAATCAGGATAATGATGAGTCTGACAGCAATATCAGACATCTAATTTTAGGGTCATACGTCTGATTACAATTATGGTCGTCTAATACTATTGCCCAGGCTATACTAGTTTGTTTAGATCGAAACAAGGACGTCTGATATTTTCACATATGACGTCTGATAAAATTATTAGACATCTAATTATGTGTAGATTCGTTCCTGTTTTGACCAGATCCAAACAGGGTTCTAGATCTGAAGGAACAGACGTCTGTATGGAGTCTGTGAGATTCCCTAGACGTCTGGAAACCTAAAAGGACTTGGCTACGATATCTGACAGAAGATCTTTGGCTCGTAATGAGATATGCACAGAAATAAATGAGCAACGGTCCAAAGGTAGACATCTGGAAGCATGTCTAGACATCTGAAAATGTATTTTGCCCGTTATATATAGAACGAAGATAGGTGCTTAGTCTAACAGTTGGTTTGAGGACGTCCAAATAAAGTATCAGACGTCTGGATGAGGCTATGGACGTCTAATAGAAGATTACTTCAACTGATGTTTATGAAGATAGAAACTAAAGGCAAAGCTATAGGTAATTAGACGTCTGAAACACTTGTCAGACATCTTAAAGTTGAAAATCAGACGTCTGACAGTTGTTATAGATGCCTGATTTGAGTCTTAATGTTAGGTTTTTGTTTCTAATTTATCCTAAGTGTAGAGAGCCTAAGTTAGTTATTTATAGGTTATGTTTGGAGGCTCTTTACAACATCTCTAAACTCAAATAAAATAAAAATTACAATCTTTGAAAGTTTACATAAAAAGCCTATGACCTATGACAATACTTATGCTACTTAGTCTTCACACTTTTAATCTTACGTCATGGAAAACTTCATGAAACCTACAATTGTGTTATTATAGAGAGAAAAATATGCTACGCTTATATTTTATTTCTTTTTCATCATTTTGTAAAATCATCAAAATATTATATATGAGGGGTTGAACTAACAAGAGTGGCCGTCAACAACGGCAAGCACCTGCAAAATAAACACGAGCACTAAGCCCCAATTAGATAGCTCAAGACTTTTGCCGAGGAGCATGGAGTGCAACAACGGTGTTCGTTTGTTGGATGGAGGTCAAACTTGGCTGGACAACATCAGAGACAAACGGTGGTGAGGGGTTCGTCCAACCAGCGTTTTAGGTGAGAAGAGCACCCAATAAACATGGGGCTTTCGTTCGGGGAGGCGAGGCGAAGGTATGGCGATGGTTGTCAGTTTGGGTGAGCGTAGCAATAGGATGAAGCTCGCTGGAGCTTCGCCGACCACGAGGAAGATGGAGAGGGAGGAAAGTGATTTGGCGGTCGAAATAGGAGGGGAAGGGTTGAAGCTATGCTAGAGAGAGAGAGGAAGGTATTGGGCCTAACTATTAGACTAATGGGGGGTAGTCTCATGCTAGTGTGGCTACCAGTCGCGAGGAAGAAGAGACCTCCGATGAGAGATAGGGCAATGAGGAGAGGGGGTGGAAGCCTTCGCCTTGGCCGTCGAGTGGCCGGAGAGAAGAGGTAGAGGAGAGTCGCTGGAGCCGCAGCAGAGGTAGATGGAGGAGGGAAGAAAATAGGAGAATTGGCCTGGAACTAGGCTTGAATTAGTCCTAGGAATGTGCGCGAGCTTAAATAGAGCTCGAACGTGCCTCAATTAAGAAAAATTTGTGCAAGAAAGGATCTCAAAGAGCACTTGATTTGGAAAAATCGTGAGTTTGCTTGATTGCTAACAGGCTATCGAGGAGTTTTAAGTCGTTGCGTTGTAGAAAAGCCTCAATAGCTCGAAAATAAATAAATTTATAACTCAGATTCTAAAAGAGTCCGAGGTCGAACACAAGGAGCAAATATAAAATTCACAATATTAATCTCATTTAAAATCAATGAGCACAATTAATTTATCACAAAATAGCTATGCAATGAAGGAATCACTCAGAAATATATTCAATAAGAACCAATATATGATGAAGAAAAAGAAATGAGAATAAAAATAATAGTAATTTGAATCACCATAGATATCCTCTTAATTTAAGCATGCATTCATTTACTTAATCAGAATTCAATTGTAAACTATAGTACTTAAATAATGCAACAGTGTTATCATCAGATCTGACATTGGTTTCTCTTCCTCAGATGGCTTAACAGAACACAAGGCATAAGGCTCTTAGAGAGCCTTTCCTCTTCTTCAAAGCTTCTCTTCTTCTTTAGCTTCTTTCCTTCACAAAGCCTTCCCTTCTCCTTCAGAGACCTTCCCTTTCTTCTCGTTCAAAACACAAGGGAACCAACTCCTTCAATGACTAAGTGTCACACAAGGTATAAGTCTCAGAGAGCAAAGCCCTCCCCCGCTCTCTCACAATTCCTCCTCCTCTCTCAAATCCAAGGCATAGTCGGACCGAGATACAGGTATTCGGGTTGAGAGCATGGACCAAGGTCACCGGGCATGTGTGGTGATCGAGGAGTGGATAGTAGGCAAGTTAGCGGGTGAAAGGGTATGAGGGATGATGAATCCATTTTAATGAACTATTGTTACGCCTAAGTTAACTTTATTTTTACATTTTATGAGTGCATGCATCATTACTTGAGTTTTTATCTATTCTATCGCATTCTATAACTTAGTATGTAATTATTTTATGTTTCATTATTGTAGGAATAATTTGCAAAAGATGAGGGGGGTGAATTAAATTTCCCCTCCCCCAACAGCCGCAGGCCAAATTTAGTAAGGAATTTAAAAATCCCTTGACTCGCGGATGGGGGAGGAGATAAAAGGAGGCTCTTGGCAAGAGAGAGGGTGCTTCTTCTTCTTCCCTAGGCGGGGATCATCTCCACCCTCCCCACTGTGGAAAGGGAGTGCACTGTGGAACCAAGCAAACACCACCCACTTCGTGCCTCCAAGCACGCTTCATCTTCTCCTGCAACTGCGCCTGCAAGCATCGGCCCCCACCGCAAGAGCACTCCAGCCTACCTTCAGCATCCTCCCACTGCAGCCTGCCCTCACCACGTGCACTAATAGCACCTGTGCGTGGCCAAGACTGCCTGCAGGCAACCAACCGCCCTCGCCAGCCACCCACCGCGCACACTGCTCCAACCTGCCCTCGCCAGCCACCGCGCGCACTACCCCAGGGCTCCCACCGTAGCCGCGCGCCCTGCAAACGCCAGCCACCCACCGCACACCCTCACAAGCCTCCAATCGTGCCCCGCCTGCAGGCCTGCCCTACCTTCGCAGCGCCCTTGTGCACAGCCCCACCTCTCCAGTGAGAGCATGGTTCAACTTCTCTAGCCCAACTGCCCGCAGGCAGCCAAGCTCCCGTAGGCAGCAAAGCGCCCGTAGGCAGACCACGTGCAGCCACACCCGTAGCTCAACTGCCCGCAGGCAGCCCTAGCACGCCCTTGTGCGCCCGCCCAGCGCGCAGCCGCACAGCCTACAGCAGCTGCTCTTCCTCCTCTCCATGCGCAGTTCTCCTCCTCCAACAGAGCCCAACAGGCCAACGGCTGTTCTCCATCGTCCGGCCGTCGCGTCACCACCATCCAAAGCACGCATCGAGGCGCACCACCCCGTCGACTCTCGCCGCCAACCGCGCACGCTGTCCAAGCGAGGAAGAGAGAGGATAAATCCTTTGTTTTCTCCCCAATTAAAATTTACATTGCATGCCATTGTCATTTAGATATTATTATTTTATTCAGGCCACATTGCATGCATGTACTTATAATTTCATGAATTTACTTAACTTGTGTTATGTGCATCATTCAACTTTGAAATTCAAATCAGATTTGCATGCAAGTTAAATTTACATGATATGCCATTACACATGCATCATATACATATTTCTGAGAGCTTAATTCCTGACGTGAAAATTGCATAAATAACCTTGAACTTTTAAGGAAATTGCAAGCTCCATTTAGAGTAGTATATTCCTCGCATTGAAGTTGTAAAGTTGTCTACAAACAACATCATCCTCTACTCGTGAATTTATTGGTTCTGTTCCTCCCTGTGGATGCGACATTTTTATTGTGGTTACATTTGATATTTATTTTTGATTGAAAGATTTTCCACCACATAAAACACAACATATCACTTTATTGCTATCATCTTCATAAATAAGCGAGAATCTCTCCATACATTCACTTTATTACTTTTGAGTATTCTGAGTTGCGCAATTATCTTATCATTCTTTATCTAATTGTACGAGGAATCTGACGGGGCGACAGGCGTAGCAAAGCGACGACATCGACCTTGAACGACGAACACAGCAGGTGCGCATAGCGGAGATGATCTTTTTGGTGGACCTTGACGCCACCTGGAGGCCAGCAACAGGAGCACGTGGGCCTTGATCCCATGCACGTAGGCTTACGGAGAAGCCTATTTCTGATTTAGTCATTAAAGCTTAGTTTAGATTTAGTTTAGATAGACATTAGAATTTAATTTCTGTCTTTTGGACCCTTGTCGGGTATTTTTGGGAACGTGTTCCCAGTGTTTCTTTATTTCTTATCGCTCTTGTATGCGGGAGCGTATTTTCGAGAACATGTTCCCATTTATTTAGATTATAGGATTATTCAAATTGTTTGAACTGCATATTGGTTAGTTAGTTAGATTAGGTTTGTTTGCTTATTATTATTATTTAAAATATATATATATATATAAATATTCGAACTGCCTGCTAGAAGCTACATATCTATAGGACGATCATCTAGGGCTGAATGAGCAGCATCTAGTTTATTTTTACTGTGTTGCATACATTCTTGGATGAAGAAAGTTAGAGTAAGGTACATCTTCTCTTGAGTATCAATTATCTGTCATGCATCTGCATTGAACCTAAATCTAAGACTACTAAAGTGCTTGAATCGAATTAATTCAGTGGTCACTTTAAAAATTGGGACTACTAAGAGATTGGACCTTAAAATCTATGACTTAAAATTGTGTGCAAAAGGATCTTGTTTGCGAAATTTCAAAACTCAAAACACGAACGTATGACTGCACACCTGAGACATTGTGCACCTCACACATAAGGTCACTAGATAAATTTCTACCTCTCCTCTTTTGCACCACAAGGGAAGTTAGTCGGAAATCAACAAGCCTATCCACCAAGTTACTTCGGTTCCTCGTGTGTGGGCTCGATTCGAGACTTCCATCCCTTGCAAATAAGTTATAGGAAGCGTAATTTCCATTCCTAGGTTGGCCTAGGAAGCGTAATTTTTGCAAAACTTGTTTGGCTACCAACTGAACATTTAATTCTAAGGCCTAGAATCTACTAAAAACAGATCCCACTGGGTTTGTGTTTGCTTTGACAGCGATAGAACTCTCTAGGAAGTTTTTGCTTGTGTTCTGAATTCTTCTAAATCCTAAGAGAGTTAAAACTGTTTGGCTTGAAGAAATGGATCACCCTTATTCCTATCATTTAGATTATCAGAGTCAATACTTCCCATATTTTAACCAGGATCCCATGCCCTAAGCATATTCATCCTTTGATGGGTACATTGACAATTCATGGGATTATTCTTATTCTTATCCTGGTAGTACTGGTCCGATAACTCCCACTTTTGCGCAGAACCTAGGAGCGGGATTTTCCAACCCTGGAATCCCTACTTCTATGCAAACACCCAACCCTCCCACCCTTAATGATTTTCCATATAGAGGTTGGACCGATACCCCTAGGCAACCAAAGCTTGAAATTAACTATCCTCCCCAACCAGATAATAGTAGCCTCTCCTCTTTTATGATAGAAATGCAAAAACAACAAAAAGAAATGATGGAATCCATGGGAGAGATGTTGAGGAATAGTTAATAATTAAACAAAGAAATAAGACAGCTTAGCTACGCTCTTCCCAGTATTTTTGATCCCTACCCATACGACCATGATCATTAAAATAATTCTGAGTAAACCAATGACAATAGGGATCCAGTTTTATGTAGCTATCACTTAGACTCGCCCAATGAGATACGGCCACTAGAGGAGAACGATCCTAGTGATTATCCACCCGAGCTATACTGGAGTCAAAAGCAAGAGAAGATGGTACCTCTTGAGGACCTTGACCCCAATGACAGTATTCTCCTTACCCTTACTAACACGGGTCAAGGTTGTATTGTTCCGATCACTTCCCCTATTGATTATCTGGTGGAATCTCATTCTACCCTTAGTGAGCCTACTCCTGACCCTCCACTTAGGGAATCAACACGTACCATTCAGCATCCTGAGGATTTAAATGCACCCAATGAAGGTGACCCTAAGGGAATGGAGGATGAATTAGATCAATTTTGATCTCAGGGATATAAAGAGTCTATTTCAGAGGACAAGGATGCCCCAATGGAGGAACCTAGACTGAAAATCTGGAATGAATCATAAGGGAATTATTTATTTGAGGATTTACCCCTAGAGGATATAAATAATATGATGAAATCCAAATTCCTCCCTTCTTTTGAGAGTCATCCTCCATCAAACCAAGAGTAGATATTAGAGGGGGACAAACAAAATAGTGAGAAGTGATGAGAACCTCATCATGAGTCCTAACTAACTTATTTTGATCTAACAAAATGAACAAAAGCTCCCGCATAACCTAAAGGAAAGCCTAATTGAGAGGATTACTGATTTAAAAATAATACATAAAATAAAGGGTAAAACTGTAATTTTACCAGTGCAGTTCATCAACGGGATTTCTCAGGATCCAAACATAGGTCAATTAGACTTAATAAGAGAAAAGGTGGGATGGTTCAGTCAGAAAAGGGTTATTGTGAAATTTACGAATTAAATGACATTCTGTAACCCTAAAACAAACTCACTTAAATTCACAAGGTTCCAAGCAGGATAAAAATCAACTAAAACCTCTAAAATTCATGAAAAAATATCCCCTAGGATTTAGAACCTTCAATTTATCCTTTGAAACCTGTTTTGACCTAAATTGGGATCCAAGCTCAATATTTGACCTAATTTAGGTTTTTATGCAAAATATCTAGTCAAACATGGTCAAACCTAAAATCCAACTTCACCATTGGATTCCTTAGGTCCAAATTAGGTTTGTACCAAAATTTGGACCTAAGCGAAGGTCATCTTGACCTACTTTGCAAAATGGTCCACCCAATTACATTCTGGCCCTTAACTTTTGGAAACCCTTGCAAAATTCCCTCAACTTTTCGTCACTTTCTTCATTCAGGTCCCTCTGCCATTGCAGCAGGGACCCATACCTTCGACGAGGTTTCAAGGCGATTTTCTCCTCGTTTTCCCAGGGAACTGCTCCCAGATTTGAAAGGGGAGCTCTCTGCGAAATCCCCTACTGCATGAGCAGCGCCCCATGCCCTGAATCGCCCCATACCTCTCGTGCGAATGCTCGAGAGGTATGGGTATCACCTCCGGCCATGCCTCCAACAAGGACTTTTGGCCGCCACCTTACGCCTAACCTTCTATCCGTGACTTTATAAGCAAGCCCAGATCCCTTCGCATGGAGCAAGCTTGATTTGGCTGAAGAATTCCCCAAAATTCCTCTTTTCCCTCTCCATCCAACTAGCCCACAAGCTCCGGCAACTCTCCCTCCCTCTTCTCGCCGCTCTATCACCGTTCCAGTGGTAGAGTCATCTCCGCCTCGTTCCTCCGCATTGCGCCGCACCAGCGCACGTCTCTCCGACCACCCTGTCATCGTCGTCTCTCTCTCAGGGTCTTTCTCTCCGGCGACGGCACATACGAGTCGTCTGCCTCCTCCACTCCCTCTTCGTCTATCCACTCGCAATAAGTCCACTCCCTCAGTTCTTTCTTTTCCCTTATCTATTTCTAATTTCACGTCCCGACGCTCACATACCACCGTCACCTTCTCCACCTCCGGTGGACCACCTGCGAGGTGCCCCAGCCATTCCATACACCCACCCACCTCGCCAGCCACCTCCAAAGCATCACCACATCCCACTGATCATTTTCCCCCTCTCCATTAACCACCACACCCACCACACACTTCCCTCGAACACAACCAACTCCACAGCCACAGAACGACCTAGGCACGCATGCTTAGGCCATCCCGCGCCACGCCAACCACCGGGCCACCTTCGCTATGTCACGGCGAAGCTTTCTGAGTGATCTGATAAGGCCATGAGGCCATTTTCTTGTTGACAGGTACGGTGCCTTGACCGCCATTGGAGCGGGCTTGAAGAAGCTTGCAAGCTTCATCTTTGGCTCTAGGCATCAGGATTCCAGGTCCCAAACATGCGGTGTAACGACCCGATTCCCAAGTCCCTACGAGACACGAGAACCGGATCGACTCGACTAATCCCAAGACCTAGTCGTCCAACGAGGAAGTAACCAAAAGAGCAGTAAAATAAACCACATTCAACATGAAATATAACTAGCAGTAACAAAATATAGCAGTAAGAAAAAGAACTACTACAGCATGTACCACCACAACAGTAGAACAACATTTAACATAACAAGAACTACGAGTAAAGAAAAGTACAGAGAGTAACAAAAACTACTCACTACAGTGGAACAAAAAGGGCACGAAAGAACAGCGGTAACTCTACTGGACCCTACTCGGCCCAGCATCCTCTGCAGCCGCTGACCCTGGCTGCTCAGCACCTGGTCCTGAAAAGTAATGAGTGTAACACGTCAGCGAAACGCTGAGTAGAGTGGTAGCTAAACTAAAGAAGCAGTAAAGTGTACAGTAGCTGTTTTATTTTCTTTCTTCCTTTATTTACGTCTTTCTATTGTTTCACAATTTATCTATTTCTCAGATCCTTCACTTGATCTCGAATGTTCCTCGTGGGAACGATCTTGATTGCAGTCTTTTTCGAACAGTAGAAGTAACACGTGGTGCTCTCCTGGTCGAGAGAGTCCCCCGTGGCGATCCTACTCTCAGTCAACCACCCCAAGGTCACTGATAGACGTAACGGTGACTACGGCACGCGTGGTAAACGCACGGGTAGCTAACACACACTGGCACGCGGTCAGTCATTTCCGTTAACAGGTGTGCCCAAAGCACAGCACGAAACCAGTATAGGGTAGAGCCCTCTCAGTAACAGGGGTCCAACCCCTCCACAGTAACCAAACAGGGGCCTTGCCCCTCCACAGTCCGCGCACCCTCGCCTGACTACCCTGGTTTGCCCAGTAGGCCTAACAAGTCGATGTAAGTGAGCTAGCAGAACCCCGGGGCCCGTGGGGTAGCTAGTACTCGCCCTACACTAGTAGCTCCCCTCGGTACTGCGTACACGAGGGCCAGCAAGTCGGTACAAAGTGGCCAGACCTAACCTCGGGTCCCTGGGGTGGCTAGCTCTGCTCTACACTAAACAGGGGGACAGTCGCTCTCCTTGGTACTCCGTACTCAAGGGCCAGCTCACTTCCCCAATTCTATTCCATTCACTTTCCAGGAGTTCTACTCCTAATTCCCCGTAGGGTTCCATCTCTTTTAACTCAACATATTCCGGTTTCACCCCTTTTAATTTCACGTTCATACAACCCATATTCTCAGTCATGTTCATTTATTCATAACAGGCAGCTGTTAAACCAATTTACAGGCAGCTATTATTTCCTTTCCACGTTTCCCAAGACTGCAATATCTATAATCATATCACTGGTTTTCCAGTCCTACGATCCATGCCGTACCCTAGGATCAATTATTCAATCTAGTTTTCCAGCCCTAGGATTCATGCAATACCCTAGGATCTATCATTCAATATGGTTACTCATTCCTAGGATTCATGCAATGCCCTAGGTTCTATCATTCAATCTGGTATCTCATTCCTAGGATTCATGCAATCCCTAGGTTCTATTAATCGTTCCATAATTGTAACAAATTATGTTAATAACTTTAAAGCCACTCTACCAGCTACAACGGAAGTAATGGGGGAGTGGTCGGAAATCCCGCGTGCCTCCGCAACCCCCGAGACTGCAATGGAACGGGATCCTAACACAAGGATCAAACACAAGGAGTTTCTCATAACAGTATATAACTACTGTAAATGGGTAGAGGATTTTATCCCGAAATGAACGCAACTCGAAACGCAGAAAACGGACTTTGAACGGGCCCTAAACGGGTCGAAAACGACGAAACAGTCCAAAATCAGATGTCTGGAACCTCTTCCAGACGTCTTAGAAAGTGGTTCAGAGGATACCTTCGCTCTGTGTAGTCTCTCAGACGTCCAGAAGCCTGCGGGGGTGTCTGGCCTAGTTCCCAGACGTCCGATGGTCACCCCGGACGCCTGGAAGTCCTTCCGGTCGTCTGGCACTGCGTCCAGACGTCTTATTCACGTTGGATGCGAATCTCAGCACCTGCACGTACCCACTCCTCGTGCCCAGTAAAGATGGTCGCAGAAAAGGACGAAGGACAAAAAATAACTTACTTACCAGACGTCTGGACAGTCCTCCAGACATCTTCACCGTCGTCTGGTTGGAATCCCAGACGTCTGATTCTGGAAAAATTTCCAAAATCAGAACTCGACTCGCCCTCCGCCTGTGACGCACGGCCGAGCCGCGCCTCATCCGCCTGCTGCTCGAGCTGCAGCAGCCCTCCAGCGATGTTCCACGCCCGCGGCTCCCCCGCCGGCCGGCTCTAGCTGCCCCAGCGAGCTCGAACCCTCACGGCCGAGCGTCTCCTCCCTCGTGTGACACCTCCTCCCCCGTGCGACACCTCCTCCCCCGACTCGCCGAGGTTGCCGCTGCCGCCGCTCGCTCGCACTCGCACTCTTGCTGGAAGAGGAAGAAGAAGGGAGCGGAGGAGATGAGAGTGAGGGAGAGGGCGAGGGCGCTTTTTAAAGCCGCGCGGGGAGAGAGAGAGAGCAGCGCCTGCGGAGGTGAGAGGGGAAAAAAAGAGCATCTGCAGGTCTGCTCGCGCAGGCGCGCAGACGAAATCCACCGTGCCGCGGAAATTAAATCCCAGACGTCTGGAAGGGGTTCCAGACGTCTGGTCAGACGTCTAGGCCAACTCCCAGACGTCTTAAATGACGTTTTGAAGCTGCGTTCGTAACACGTGGGCACTCTTCGTGAACAATTCACGCCCAACAATTGGAGGCCAAAGCACCTGCAACCACTGCGATTGAGTGACGGCCTACTGCAGGCGCGCGCGAGAAGCGGGTGGGACATTTAGTCGCACGTCAGAAGTCTTTGAGTAAGTGAAGAGGCATAAATTGCAAAAGTGCCAGGGGCTTAGCGCCTCCTGACGCGGGGTGAGGTCCCACTCGCCCACCACTCCTCGTCCGCGACACACGCCTTCGCGGACCTGATATCCGACCTGACTACCCGTGCACTCCTCGCCCACCACACACACTGGTGGGCCTGGACCCGGGTGTGCCTGACCCGACCTGTATACCCAATTGGCTCTGAGAGGGCGAACCTAAGAGAGAAAAAGAGAGAGAGCGTACGCGGGGGAGGGTAGGGGTAGGTTTTGCTGCATGGTATTGTGAAGGGAAGAAGGAGGAGGAAGCAGTTGCGGGGAAGAAAAAGAAGAAGAAAAGAGAAGGATGGAGAACTCAAGGCTGAGGAGCAGCAGAGGAAGAGAAGAAAAAGAAGAAGAAGGTAGATGAAGAAGGAAAGAAGAGAGGCAGGGACTTAGCCGCAGGAAGACAAAGAAAAGAAGGAAAAGAGAAAGTAATGGCAGAAGAAAGAGAGAAGCAAGAGCAACCAAGCAGAAGAAGAAGAAGACAAGGAAAGATAAAGAAGCTAAGAAGAAGAAGAAGCCCAGCCGTAGAGCAAAGAGAAAGAGAAGACACAGAAGGCCAAAATCATATATAAAGCATTGTAGCAGGAATTTTTAAGATGTCTGATATTTTATCAGCCGTCCAATTTTTGGGCCTTATTTCTATATTGACATTATTTCCTACTTTTGATTGAATTGGTTATTGCTTTTTTGAGAGTTGTGCTCTTAAGCTTCTAAAATACCAATTTGCTCCCAGTGTTTGACCTCGAAAATTTTAACTTTCGAGTAATAAAATTGTTATTTGTTTATACGACGATTTCAAACTAAACTACAACGAATGTGTTTTTAAAACACGATCTCGTCGCGTGAACAAGAAGCCTAGGGGAAACTCTCTGGGACAAAACACCTCAATTGAGGATTTATACCCCGAGAAGAATAACAAATTCAGTGATATAGGCTTGCTCCAAAACATTAATACTGATTCTCCTTTAGGAATAATTGAGGATACTGATCCAACTCCTTTCTTCACTAATGAATCACATATACCCCCCCGACAAAAATTTGAGTGAACCAAACGAATCCGGGGATGAAATTAATGATAATGATTATGATATTTTGACCCTGCCATCAAAGAGTTATAATTTGGAGTCTACCCTTGATTCACATATACTAAAAGGTGAAAATATGACTCCGATTATTAATGCTAAGCAAGGTAACGTGAAGTTGTCTATAATTGTTAGGGAGAATACACAATCTAAATCATTGTTGGAATTGGACCTAACACTAACTAAGCCCTCATTGGACTTAATCATTACCTTCCAACACTACAAACAACCCTTACACTCCCTAACCAATCCTTGTCTTAGATCTCTGCTCATGTACATTCTTTCTGGAGAACATATTAGGCCAGTACATCCTCGGGTAGAATGGCGAGTATGGATTGATGCTTGTACTTTTAGTCTCGCCATTCCAAGGTTTGAACTAATAATGTTTATATCTTTAAAAACCAATCCTGCTTTGGAAGATCCTTGTTATCCTCCACTTATTTCATTTTAGGAGATCCCTTTTTATTTTCCTTTTGTTATTCCTAGACCTCCCAGGTCGCCAACGGGGTTTTCTGCTTTCATACATTCTGGCAAGAATTTAGGATTACGTTGCATCATCAGCTCGCCAACATCTGTGGCTACCTGTTTTCTAGGCCCACGCTGTTATGCATATTTTTAGGGCCTCACTTTTTCTGTCTGAAACTAGACTTACAAGTTCCTTATAAGTCTGGCTGCTGACAGAAAATGCAGCACTTGTTGGGAGGCAACCCAGCATTCTGAATAACACCATCGTCAGGTGATCTCTTTCCTTTCTCCCCCTATTTTAATTTTACAATGAGGACATTGTAGGATATAGGCATGCGGGGGTGCATTTTGCATTTTAGGAAGTATTCATGCATTTAAGTTAGCATCTATTAAAAAAAAAATCACTTTTCTTGAGCTGAATGGGTTAGTCCTCAGCAAAATATCTTTGTCATTAGAGGTTTTTCTTCTTAAATTATTTCTTAAGTTTAGAATCCAGTACATTTACTTCACGTGCACGTAGACTGGGTTACGGATCTTTGAAGAAAATCAATAAACATTTTTAGTCTACTGAACCCTTAGACAATTAATAGGGAGTTAGGCATACTATCTTCTAGTAGATCCACCACATATTTGTGATAAGAAAGTAGAGAAATTGCTGGTGCACTAAGTCTAGTGCAAGGACTCTTAAGTTTTGGACAATTAGATGATGATACTTGTTATAACCAGGGCATCAAACGTCGTTTAAGATGTCTGGGAAGTGGTCCAGACGTCTGGTCAGACGTTTGGAAGCCTTCCCAGACGTCTGGAATTAAATTTTTTCGGCGTACGGGTTCGCGTCTGCATGCATGCGTGCGCAGACTAAACCTGCCACCCTCCTTCTCTTTCCTTCCACCCTACAAACGCAGCTTTTTCTCTCTCTCCCCTTGGCAGCCTTCAAATACCCCTCTCCTCTCCCTCACCCTCACTCCACCGCCTTCTTTTTCTTCTTCTTCCTGTCAGCGAGAGCGTGAGCGGGCGAGGGCAGCCGCAGCGGCTGCTGTGAGTGCGTCGGAGGAGGGGCTACTGGGAGAGGGAGAGAGATCTCAATCGCGAGGTTGCGAGCTCGCTGGAGCAGCCAGGGCCGGCCGGTGGTTGCGCAACAGGTGCGTGGTGCTGAGGACGAGCTGCTGCAACTCAGGTAGCAGGCGAGCGCTGCACAGCCGTGCGTTGCCGGCGGAGGGCGAGGAGGTCCTAATTCTGGGAAAATTTCCTAGAATCAGACGCCTGGGCTTATGTCCAGACGACGCAGGAAACATCTGGAGGAAGGTCCAGACGTCTGAAAGGTACGTTAATTTTTACCTTCTTCTTTCGCGTGTACGGCCATGCAGCCGTTCCGCCGAAGGCTTCTGTATCGTTTCGTGTTGAGGACGGCCGTGTGTGTGTGCAGGACCCGTTTAGGAAGGCGCAAGGGCATGCCATCCCACACAGATCGGACGTCTAGACATAGCACCAGACAACGAAGAGGGTCTCCAGACATCCAGAGTGACAGTCGAACATCTGGCAACTAAGTCCAGATGGTTCAGCGGGCTTCTAGACGTCTGAGGGACCGCGCAGATCAAGGTATGACTTGAGCTATCATTTAAGACGTCTGGAAGAAGTTCCAGACGTCTGATTTTGGCCAGACTTGTCGTTTTTGACCTGTTTAGGGTCTGTTCGGAGTTAGTTTTCCGCGTTTCAAGTCTCGTTCTTCTCAGATTTAGTTCCTCTACCTGTTTACAGTAATTGTATACTATTCTGAGTAACTCCTTGTAATTGATCCTTGTGTTAGGATCCCATTCCGTTGCGGCTCTGTGGGTTGCGAAGGTGCACGGGCTTGTCGATCACGCCCCCAGTACTCCCGATTTTGCGACTAGAGTGGCCCTTTTAATTATTTATCAAAAAAATTATGCACTTGTGAAATAATTAATAGAGTCTAAGGTATTGCATGAACCCTAGGACTGAAAAACTAGATTGAATAATAGATCCTAGGGTATTGCATGAATCCTAAGACTGGAAAACTAGATTGAATGATAGATCCTAGGGTATGGCATGAATCCTAGGACTATAAAACTAGATTGAATATATATACATTGCAGTCTTGGAAAAGTAGAAAGGAAACGATAGCTGCCTATTTATGAACGGATAATTATTGTTGAAAACATGGATTATATGAATATAAACCTGAAATGATGAAACCTAGTATGGCTTGGCCTGAGGAAACATGAGCACCAGCTCTACGAGGAATTAGGAGTAGAGCTCCTGGAAATAAATGGAATGGAACTGAAAAAGTAAAATGTGAAAGTGTGTTGTCTCTTGGGTACGTGATACCAAAGAGAGCACATATTACCTCTTAGTGTAGAGGGGAGCTTGTCGCCCTCAGGTCGAGACCGGGGTGGGTTTAGCCACTTTGCACCGACTTTCTGGCCCTCGTGTACACCGTACCGGGGAGAGCTGCTAGTGTAGGGAAGGAGCTAGCTGCCCCACGGGCCCCGGGGTTCTGCTAGCTCTCCTACACCGACTTGTTAGGCCTACTGGGCAAACCAGGGTAGTCAGGCGAGGGTGTGCGGACTGTGGAAGGGTTGGACCCCTGTTACTGAGAGGGCTCTACCCAATACTGGTTTCGTGCTGTGCTTTGGGGCACACCCATTAATGGAAACGACTGACCGTGTGCCAGTGCGGGGTAGCTACCCGTGCATTTATCGCACGTGCCGTAGTCACCGTTACGTCTGTCAGTGACCTTAGGGTGGTTGACTGAGGGTAAGACCACCACGGGGGACTCTCTCGGCCAGGAGAGCACCACGTGTTACTTCTACTTTTCGGAAAAGACTGCAATCAAGATCGTTCCCACGAGGAACATTCAAGATCAAGAGAAAGATCTGAGAAATAATTCGGTAATGAATAAGTGGAAAAATTAAAGAAAGAAATTAAAAATATAACAGCTACTGTCCACCTTACTGTTTTTCTTAACTTTCGGTTTCCACTCTACTCAGCGTTTCGCTGACGTGTCACCTTTGTTACCTTTTCAGGACCAGGTGTTAAGCAGCCAGAGTCGGCGGCTGCAGAGGGTGTTGGGCTTAGTAGAGCCCAGTAGTGTTACTTGTGTAGTACCCACTGTACTTTTCCTTCTATGGTAGTGAGTAGTTTCTGTTACCCCTGTACTCTTTTGTTGTAAGCATCATATTTATATACATGTTTATTTCTTTACTGTTGTGGTGGTGTATACCGTAGTAGTTCTTTTCTTTTCTGCTGTATTTTGTTACTACTAGTTATATGCATGGTGAATGTGGTTTATTTTACTGCTCTTTTGGTTACTTTCTCGTTGGACGACTAGGTCTTGGGATCAGTCTAGTCGGTCCGATTGTCGTGTCTCGTAGGGATTCGGGAATCGGGTCGTAACAAGATGGTATCAGAGTAAGGTCGTCCCGAGAATTGAACCAACTGACTGGAAAATAACCAATTCACGTGTCTGTAACTAGAGTAGTCACCACAACGTTTCTTTTGACATAAGCTCTTAGACTTCTTCGTTAGATATCGTTCAATATTGACGTGTTTCCGTTCTGTTTTCGCGTCTCCTTGCAGATGCCTCGACGTGGGACTAGCGAGGCGGGACGCGGGCGCGGTCGAGGACGAGGTCGGAGGGGTGGGCATGTTGAGGTCGACGTTTCAGTAGACCAGCCACTGCTTCCGGGCATTCAGACCCAGGACCTCGCCCAGCTGATACGGGACATAGTGCGAGAGAAGCTCCACCCACCGCCTCGAGCGCCTCTCCCTGGGGCTGCGGAGGGGGAGTCCTCTGTGGGACCACGCGACGGACGTGGCGCTAGACGCGGGGGAGGGGGTGGGCCACCACCGCCCCCACCTTCCTCCGACACTTCTGTGCACGAGGCTTCTTTACCTAGAGGTGCACCAGCATCTCTATTGCAGCGCCACTTCGAGCTTTTCCGGCAGTTCCGGAAGCTGAAGCCCCCCTCCTTCAAGGGGGATGAGGACCCGATCGAGGCGAAGGACTGGCTCGAGCAGATCGAGAAGGTTTTTGACACCCTTTGCCCCCGGTGGAGTGCCGCGTGGCCTTTGCCACGTACCAGCTGGAGAGTGCGGCACACAGGTGGTGGAGGGGGGTCAGGGGACAGGAGAGGGATGAGCCGACTTGGGACCCGTTTGTCACCCTCTTCTGCGAGCAGTACTTTCCTCAGACGTGGCAGGACCAAAGGAGGTGGGAGTTCCACACTCTTCGCCAGGGGACGATGACCGTGAGCGCGTACCGCACGCGTTTTCTGGAGCTATCCCGCTTCGCAACAACAACAGTAGCCACTGAGGAGGAGCGCCTTTGGAGGTTCACCGAGGGACTCCGGCTTACGATTCGAGGGTATGTCAAACCCCTGAAGCTTCCTACATTCTCAAGGGTGTTGGAGGCAGCTATGACATATGAAGAGACCAACCCGTCCGCGTAAGATACTAACAGCGGGCGGAAGAGGCCCTATCAGCCAGACTTCTCACAGGACCGGTGAGAAAGGAGACACGTGGCACCCACAGGAGAGCCGTCACGTTTTGCAGGGCCATCAGTGGCCTTTGTGGGCCCTCGATAGGGGCCAGTTGCTAGCACCGGACCCCCGCCCAACCGACAGCAGGGACCCACTGAGGGCGGGAGTCGGGTTCCCCTCTGCTACCAGTGTGGCCAGCCGGGCCACATTAGGAGGGCCACATCAGTGGGTCCACATCAGGAGGGACGCACTGGTTCAGTAAGAAAAGGGTTATTATGAAATTTAGGAATTAAATAACATTCTGTAATCCTAAAATGAACCCACTTAAATTTACAAGGTTCCAGGCAAGATAAAAATTAACTAAACCCTCTAAAATTCATGAAAAAATATCCCCTAGGGCTTAGAACCTTCAATTTGGCCTTTGGAACCTGTTTTGACCTAGATTGGGGTCTAAGCCCAATATTTGACATAATTTGGATTTTTATGTAAAATATCTAGAAAAACATGGTCAAACCTAAAATCCAACTTCATCATTGGATTCCTTAGGTCCAAATTAGGTTTGTACTAAAATTTGGACCTAAGGGATGGTCATCTTAACCTACTTTGCAAAATGGTCCACCATATTACATTTTGGCTCCTAACTTTTGAAAACCCTTGTGAAGACCCCCTCAACTTCTTCGTCACTTTCTTCATTTTGGTCCCTCTGTCATTGCCACAGGGACCCATACCGCTGGCGACATGAGTCCTCTGTGACACCCTTGCAGGTTTTCTCCTCGTTTCCATGGGGAGTTGCTCCCATATTTGAAAGTGGAGTCCTCTGTGACACCCCCTACCGCATGAGCAGCTCCCCATGCCCTGAATCGCCTCATACCTCTCATGCGAACGCTCGAGAGGTATGGGTTCCACTCCGGCCATACCTCCGGCGAAGACCTCTGTCTGCCTCCTTGCGACTCTTCCCTCTGCCTGTGCCTATATAAGAAGATCTAGATCCCTCCGCTTCTTCCAAGCCTGTTTTGGCCAGAGATAACCCCCCAAATTCGTCTCCTCCTCCGGCCATCTACTCGCAGGCTCTGGCGACTCTCCCTCGCTCTTCTCGTCGCTCTGCCTCCATACCAATGGCAAAGCCATCTCCGCCTCACTCCGCATCGCGCCGTACCCATGCGAGCCCCTCTGACCTCCTCGTCGTCGCCACCTCTCCGTCTCAGGGACTTCGTCTCTAGCGACGGTAAACACGTGCCTCTCACCCTCCACATCCCCCCTTTGCTCCAAATACCCTAGATAAGTTCCTTCTTTTCCCCTCTTCATTTCCCCTCTTTTAATTCACACTTTCGACCCCTCGATTGCCACTGACCACCACCATCGTTCCCACTTCCGACCAGATCACCGGCGAGGTGCTCCCACCACTCCACGCATCCACCCACCTCGCCAATCACCTCATAAGCTCCACCACGACTCACTGATCATAACCCCTCTTCCCATTCACTGCTACACGCTCCCAACACGTCCCGGGCCCGGGCGCACTGACCCAACCCGTTTACCCGAGAAAGGCTCTGGGAGAGCAGTCCGAAGAGCAAAATAGAGAAAGAGAGACGTGGGAAGGGTAGGGGCTAGGTTTTGCCTCTGTGTGCGCAGGGAAGAAGAAGGAGTTGCAGAAGAAGGAGGAGGCACAGTAGAGAGAAGTAGAAGAAGAGAAGGAAGAGAGAAAGCAAAGGCAGAGAGAAGCAGGAGCAGAAGAAAGAAGAAGAAGCCAAGGAGGCAGCCGCAGAGAAAGGAAGAGGAGGAGAAGAAAAAGAAGCCAAGGAGGAAAGCCAAGTGAAGAAGAAGAAGAAGCACTGTAGCAATCGTCAATTAAGACGTCTGATTCACAGAATCAGACGTCTGTGAAAGGAAAGACAGAGAAAGAAGAGAACGAAGAGAGAAAGCGAAGAAAAAGAAAGAGAGAAGAGAAGGAATAAAAGAGAAAATTCTATTTCTTTTTACATTTTCCTCTCTAGCATTTATATACATTGCATTATTATTGAACATTATCTTTCAAGTAAAATTTGATATTGTGATTTTGCTTCTGAAATACTAATTTTCTCCCTGAGTTCGACCTTGGAAGTTTTTGAATTTCGAGTAATAAAATTGATAATCATTTTCGCGGTGATTTCAAATATACTACAATGAATATCTGTTTAAACTACGAACTCGATTATTTTTGGCGCCGTTGCCAGGGAGCAACAGGCATTTTAGAAGCTTTAATCACAATTTTTGATTCATTATTGACTTAATTTCTCTCTTTTGTTGTATTATTGTAGGGAAAGCCGAGGAAAGAAAAGCAGCCGCACAACAACCACACCAGGGAATAGGTAAACTCTTATTAGCCCTCTCTCTTAATCCCCTCAAAATCTAAAAAGGAAAACTAAAGAAAAATCAATCTAGGGCTACTTGTTTCTATATTTCGTAAGTCACAAAAGTTGCCTGATTTTTAATTTCAACACATTTCTAATTGCATATCCACCTAACGTAACTAGGGCTAAAACCTTCTTGATTGAGCCCTAGATACCCATTTCTGAGGCAACTAAATTGGACCAACTAGAGCCAACCTAAGGATTACAAGCTAGGGTTTTAGAGACATATCTTTTTCTAAGAAAAGAAGCAAAAATTCCAAAAAGAGGTGTGCCTAAGCCTTATTTGACAAGACCTATCCAAGAGAAACCCTAAGCAAATCAGGCTCTTAATCTACTTGAACCCTAAAAGAAAGGACCTAAAAGCTCTCAAAGGAACAAGGAGGTGAAGTTGATCCTTTGGGTCAACCAACCTTTAAATTAGGTCACTTTGCACTCAAAAGGCTTAAAGTTCAAGTGGAACCCTAAGCACCTTGATCTTAACTAAAAGAAGTAGACTTAAGAGGTCAAGGTTCCCATTCTAGTCTACCTGGAATCTCAATGACAAGAGAGGTCGGGTGGGGGAAGCCATGTAACCCATGGGGACGCTCTACCGTGTAGGGGTCTTCACGGGACTCTCCCTCTCTGGCTACCCAGGTATTCCTCAGGAGGACGACCTTTCTGACTAAGGGGTATCATCCACCCTGAACCTCTATAGTCACCCAACATATTTTGGGTGTCTCGATTGGGTCCAACACATTCTAATCTTATCCAATCCTTTGGTGCATGTTTGGTAGGAGGTCCTTGAAACCTCCTTTAGAAATCCACTCTCCCCGAGGTCAAGCCTCGGTACCTTTGTTTGTGCAGCAACCCCACCACATAGACATTTCCTCTGATTTAGAACCTAGTTCTCCTTCTTCCATCATGGCACAGCCTGTTGAAGAAGAAAACAATCTTGAGCACCAGCTTCAGCGTCTAAATGACCTCTTCCAGAACTTCATGAACCCATCGCAGCATCCCATGATGCGAGATCACTATAATCCCGCTGTGGTGGCAATCGAGCCTCGAGTTCGAATCCCAGCTGGAGGACCTGATTCTAAACTAAAGCCCAATATGATTCTTGCCATATCAAAATTCTATGGGCTTAACTCCGAGGATCCATTCCAGCATATTAAACAGCTCAAGCATCTGGCCCAGACCTTCGGGTCAGATGAACAAAATCAGGATATTTTGCTCATGAAGATGTTTTCATTCTCCCTCATGGACAAGGCTACTCATTGGTATCAAACTCAGACTCGTCCGATCAACACATAGGATGAACTTCAGTCCGAATTTTTGAAGTTCTTTCCCGTTGGTCGGATAAATGCCTTGTGCCATCAGATTACTCATTTCACCTAACAAACGAGAGAACCTCTTCATGAGGCATGGGACCGGTTCTTGGATCTCATGCGAAAGTGCCCCCATCACGGAGTTCCTAAATGGGAACAAGTCCAGTCTTTTTACCAAGGACTCCGTGAGGACATTCGATTATTCGTCAATGCAACCTACAAAGGAAACATCATGGATCAACATGAGGACACGGAGTGGGAGATTCTCGAAAATATGTGCAAGAACTCCATCAATAATGACTCCATGGATTTATTCGACCGGACGAATACCCGCACATCGACGAATCTTAGGGGAGCACATGAGACGCAGGGCCTGTTCGCATCCGTCGACTTGGAACTGATGGCCTGTCGGTTAGACAAGGTCTCTATTATAGAGAAGGTGGACAAGTTGACTCAGCATTTGCAGCGAGCCACCTCTACACAGAACTCATTTGCACAGCTACCTCTCGCGAGGGAAACTGTGCAAAATATCTATCACCGATCTTCTCAGGGGATGTACCCGTATTGATGAGAACCTCATCATGAACCCTAACTAGCACATTTTGACCTAATAAATTGAACAGAAGCTCCTACAAAACCCAAGAGAAGGCCTAAATCTGGGAATTGCAAATCTGAGAATAAAACAATACCCAAGGGGTAAAATTGCAATTTTACCATTGCAGTACATAAATGGGATTTCTAAGGGTCTAGACACAGGTCAAATGTGCTTAGTAAAAGAAAAAGTGGGATGGTTTGATCAGGAAAGGGTTATGACAAAATCTGGGAATTAAATGACATTTTGTAACCCTAAAACAAATCCACTTTAATTCATAAAGTTTTAGGTAAGATATAAATCAATTAAACCCTCTAAAATTTATGAAAAAATCTCCCCTAGGGTTTAGAACCTTTAATTTGGTCATTGGAACCTATCTTGACCTAGATTGAGAAACATACCCAATTTTTTACCTAATTTGGATTTTTATGCAAAATATCCAGTCAAACAAGGTCAAACATAAAATCCAACCTCACCATTGGATTCCTTAGGTCCAAATTAGGTTTATACCAAAATTTGGACCTAAGGAAAGGTCGCATTGACCCATTTTACAAAATGATCCTCAATAATTACTTTTTGACCCTTCACTTTTTGATGCCTTTCAGGGACCCCCCTACCTTTCCCGTCGTCTTCTTCAAACAGGTCCCTCTACCACCCGCCTGCGCAGGCCATACCTCCGGCGACTTTGCGGGGAGGATGGCGTCGCGCACGCATGGGGAGCCGGCCACAGATTTGAAAGGGAGACTCCTTGCGTTGTCCCCTGCAACATGGGCTGGCTCCAATGCCCTGTCGACCACCATACCTCTCGTGCGAACGCTCGAGAGGAATGGGTCTCATTCCGGCCATACCTCCAGCAAGGTATCCCCACCTCCTCCTCGCATTTCTCTCTTGGCCAACACCTACTTAAGGAACGGCAACCCCTGCCGCTTCCTTCAAGCCTGATTTGGCCGAAGAAATCCCTCCAATTTCATCTCTTCCTCCTCCGGCCATTCGCTCGCAGGCTCTGGCGACCCTCCTCCTCCTCTCTCGTCGCCCTGCCACCATACTAGTGGCAGGGTTACCTCCGCCGTTGTCCACCACGCCTTGCCGTACCAGCAGGTGCCCTCCAGTACCTCTTCTTCGTCGCCGTATCTTCCCCCGGGTATCTTCGTCTCTGGCGTCGATAGATACGTGTCGACCGCCTCCTCTCTCCTTTCTTCTGTTAAGTAGGTGACAACTCTTCTCCTCTCTCCCCTCTTCATTTCCCCTCTTATTTTGCATTTTCGACCCCTCGACATCACACACCACCGCCACCTTCTCCACCTCCGACAGATCACCGGCGAGGTGTTCCTGCCGCTCCACGCCTCCATCCATCTCGCCATACCCCTCAAAACCTCCACCACCATCCATTAAGCAGTTTCCTCATCTCCACTGACCGCCAACACCTCCATACTCGCCCACCGAGCACACCTAACTCCACGACCATAGTAAGCCCTAGGCACACTCACTCAGGAGTTTCCACGCCACCTCGACCACTGCAGCACACTCGCTGTACCTCGGTGAAGCTTCCTGAACATTTTGACGTGGCTGCAAGGCTGTTTTGGTGTTTTCAGGTACACATGGTCATCCGCCATTGAAGCAAAGCTCGAAGCTTGCTTGCAGCCGCTCCAGGCTTCGCCAACCCCAAGTCTCTGTCCCAGGCTCTGCGGAAGACACTCGCGCACAACTCTGGGCTGTCAATTGGTGATGAGGGCAGTGGCAGCTGCTGCAATCAAGGAAGCCTCTTGCTGCGGACGCGTCCGACGAAAGGTGGGACGCTTAGTCCCACCTCGGAAGCTGACAAGCGAGCGTTGGAGTATAAATTGCAAAACTGCATAGGGCTTATCACCTCGAGACACACAGGGGTGAGGTCTCTCGCCCTTACTTACCACGCCTCGTCCGTGACACTCCCCCACGAACCTAAAACCCAACCCGACTAACCTATCCGTGCACTCCTTGCACACCACACCCACGTCGGTGCACCTGGACCCGGGCACGCGATCGACCCGCATACCCGAATAGGCTCTGGGAGAGCAAATCCTAGAGGGAAATAGAGAGAGAGAGAGAGACACGGGGAGGGTAGGGGTTAGGTTTTTCTTAACCGGATGCCTGTGCAGGGAACAAAAGAGGAAGAAAAGGAGGAGGGGCGGCGAGGACTTAGCCACAGGAAGACAGTTGCGGCCAGAGAGAAAGGGAGAAGGACTTGGAGCAGCAGAGAAGCAAAGGAGGAGGAGGAAGACGGCACTGTAGCCGCAGAGAAGCTGAGGGAGAAGGAAGAGAGAGGAAAGCAAAAAGGCACGTAGCAGAGAAGAAAGAAGAAGAAGTCAGAAGAGAAGGCGTGCAGCAGAGACAGCAAAGAAGAAGAGAAAAAGAAGAAGCCAAGAAGAAGAAGAAGAACCAGCAACAACAGCAGCTGAAAAGAAAAGAAGAAGCACTATAGCAAGTGGCATTTAAGGCGTCCGACCCTTGGAGGCAGACGTCTGAAAAGAGAGAGAGAACGGAAGACAAAAGAAGAAAGAGAGAAGAAAAGAAGAGACATTTTTATTTTCCTTTCTTTAATCATTTTGTAAAATAATATATTATAAATTCTGATTTTCTACGCTTCTAGAATCAAGTTTACTCCCTGAGTTCGACCTCGGAGATTTTCTGTATTGGAGTAATAAAACATAATCAAACCGATCGAACCACAATCGCGTATCCACCCCCATCTGACTCCCGGACCGGAGGGACCTTCGATCCACTCTATTCTAGTCGGGGGAACTCTGAACCCCCACACTCTAACTTTCCTGAGGCTCCTCAGACCCGCAAGGACCTCAACGCCATCCAAAATGATGCATTTTCCAACACTTACAACCCTGGATGGCGAAATCATCCCAATTTCCAGTGGGCGGGAAATTCCCAGACTCAAAGACCACTTTATCAACCCCATCCACAAGTCCCTCGTCCTTATCAGCCGCCTCGGCCTCGGCCCAACCCCACCTATCAATCTGGGCCAAACCATGACCAAATGTCTCTCATCCTCCAAACACTGGCTAACATTCAGAGAACAAATGCGGCAATATAGAAACAACACAAGGACGAGATCACAGAGGTCCGCAACCAACTTGCCCAGATGGCGAATTCCCGCCAACCGGGCATGCTTCCTTCACAACCTCTGCCGAACCCAAATAACGTGCCGACACAGAGGCGCGTTATGAACCCAAATCCAGGCCACGCACACATGATTTATCAGGCCCCTTCTGTTCCATCACTTGACGGGATGGAAGCTTCAACATCTTACGAGGGTTATCAACAGCAGCCACTCATTTTACCAACCCCAAACTAGAACCAGGCAGGATTAAACTCCGTAACAACCTGTAGTGGTAAAGCAACCCGAGACCCACCTTATTCAGACCACTCCAAGCCTAGTAGTGACCCAAGCCCTAGGATAGTTATCCAAGATGTCCCTATCCCAGATCAAGAACCTAGACCTATTCTAGAGGAACCAACCAAGGCTCCATTTTCCGAGGCCTTGACCAAGGGAAAAAGGACAACCAAACTCGTGGCTCCTGAGGAGGACCTGATCACGCTCTTTGAACAAGTCCAGATAAACATCCCCTTGATGGATGCAATCCATCACGTACCAGCTTACGCACGATTCTTGAAAGACGTGTGTACACCCAAGCGTAAGCAGCAAACCAAAAGTGGGAGTCGATCATATTGTCAGAGCAAGCCAACTCTGTAATCTTGAGTAAACTCCCACCCAAGGCAAAAGACCCAGGCACTCCCCTGATTTCATGTAAAATTAGTGAAAGCCAATTTGATAGAGCATTGCTAGACCTAGGTGCCTCCATAAACCTAATACCCACATCCCTGCTTAACCACCTTGAAGAATCCGAGCTTAAACCGACTAAGGTGACATTGCAGTTAGCTGATCTATCCATTAAGTCACATAAAGGAATACTCGAGGATGTTATTGTTAGGGTACGAGATTTTGATTTCCCAGTGGATTTCATAGTTCTAGATATGGATGCACCTGAGAACCCAAGGGATACATCGATCATACTAGGGAGAACTTTTCTGGCCACTGCTAAGGCCAACATAGGCTATGAGGAGGGCCAAATAGAATTAAAATTTAGGAACCAAACTCTTAAGATTGACATCTTTAAGGCCCAACAAGCGATTAATTGCGGTGTTGTAGAACAAATATGTGATATCAGAGTCGTGGTTGATGAACCGCATATTGAGGACAACCTAATTATCCCCGATCAACCACAAGAAGATCAAAACCCACAATTAGAGGAGTCTGAATCTGATATATTTGCACCCATAACTCTTACCCTTGCACCTCACACAAACTCTAAACCACCCACTACTGCTGATAATCCCGTCTTGGAACTCAAGCCCCTTCCCAATCATCTGAAATACGTCTTTTTGGGTTCCAATCAGACGTTTCCTGTGATTATAAACTCCAAACTCACATCTGACCAAGAATCCCGTCTGATTACTATTCTCCAGAAAAATCATAGAGCCATTAAATGGACTCTCGACGATTTGACTGGGATAAGCCTTTCTTATTGCACACACCATATCTATTTCGAAGAGGGTGGACGACCTTCACGTGAGATGCAAAGACGTCTGAATCCTAATCTGCAGGAGGTCGTGAAAAAGAAGATCATTAAGTGGTTAGATGCAGGGATCATCTACCCGATCTCCGACAGTCGATAGGTGAGTCCAATCCAGGTTGTGCCTAAGAAGGCAGGGCTCACCACCATCACGACTGAAATCGGAGAGGTCATACCGACCCGTATAGCGAACTCATGGAGAGTCTGCATTGATTACAGAAGACTCAATTCCTCCACGAAGAAGGATCATTTCCCACTACTGTTTATTGATTAGATCCTCGAAAAACTAGCGGAAAATAGATTCTTCTGCTTTCTTGACGGGTACTCCGGTTATAACCAAGTGGCAATCCATCCAGAGGACCAAGAGAAGACCACGTTCACCTGACCCTTCGGGATGTACGCGTTCCGAAGGATGCCTTTCAGTCTCTGCAATGCACCCGCGACTTTTCAGCGGTGCATGCTTGCCAGATTCTCTGACGTGGTAGGTTATTATCTGGAAGTCTTCATGGATGACTTTTCAGTATTTGGGGCATCATTTGACGATTGCCTCCAGCACTTGGTTCAAATACTCAGGAGATGTATTGGCGTGAATCTGGTTCTTTCCTGGGAAAAGAGTCACTTCATGGTGCCTGAAGGGATCGTCCTGGGACATCTGATTTCAGAGAGAGGCATCCAAGTTGATCGAGCCAAGGTTAACTTGATTTCTAAACTCCCTATGCCTAGCTCGATTAGGGATATCCGATCTTTTCTAGGCATGTCGATTCTTACAGTCGATTCATCCCTGATTTTTCGAAAATCGCACGCCCCCTGACCACTCTTCTCTCCAAGGATGTACCTTTCGAAATCTCTAAGGAATGCACTCAAGCATTTGAGATCCTTCGTGACCGAGTTACCCAAGCCTCGATCCTACAGTCCCCTGATTGGTCTCAACCCTTTGAGATCATGTGCGATGCATCTAACTTCACTGTAAGCGGTTTTGGGGTAGAAAATTGACGGGAAACCCGTAGTCATCTACTACGCTAGCAAGACACATGACGAGGCTCAGTGTAACTACAAGGTTTTGGAGAAAGAGCTGCTAGCCGTAGTATTTTCCTTAGAAAAGTTCAGATCATATCTCCTAGGTTCCCATGTTATTATTTACTCGGACCACACAGCTGTGAGGCATCTCCTTGCGAAGAAGGATGTAAAACCTTGATTAATCCGATGGATCTTGCTGTTGCAAGAATTTGACCTCGAGATTCGCAACAAAGTGGGAAGACAGAACGTGGTAGCTGACCTCTTGTCCCGCCTTCCTTCTGAGATCATCTTCCCTTCTGAACCCATCACGGAGCATTTTCCTGATGAGCACCTCCTGACTATTGGTACAGGGCTTCCATGGTTTGCTGACATACTAAACTACTTGGCATCACATCAAATCCCGTCTGATTGGCCAAAGGCCAAGAAAGACAAATTGCGCTCCGACACCAAGTATTACATTTGGGAAGACCCGTATTTATTCCGCATATGTGCTGACCAAATTATCCGACTATGTGTCATGGAAGTTGAAATCAAAGACATACTCTCTTTCTACCATGACCAGGCATGCAGTGGCCCTTTTTCTGGGCACAAAATCGCATCAAAAGTCCTCCAGTGTAGCTTTTACAGGCCCACAATTTTTAAGGATGCATACAATCACTGTAAGGCATGTAACCGTTACCAGACCTTGGGCAACATGAGCCATCGTGACATGATGCCTTTACAGTCGATTCTGGTATGCGAGATTTTTGACATATGGGGGATTGATTTTATGGGACCCTTCCCTATCTCAGACAGCTTCGAATACATTTTACTCATTGTTAACTATATGTCCAAATGGATCAAAGCCATTCCATCTTGAACTAATGATCACAAAGTCGTTATCAAATTCATTCACCAAAAAATCTTCTCTTGATTTGGGATTCCTCGAGCGATCATTTCTAATGGAGGGACCCATTTCACCAATGCTCAGTTCAGGTCATTGATGACCAAATATGGGGTGTCGCACCAAATCTCTACTCCCTACCACCCCCAAACTAATGGTCTAGCTGAGCTATCAAACCGGGAGATCAAGAAAATCCTCGAGGCCATTGTTCAACCTGATAGGAAGGATTTGTCATCCCAGCTCCGGAAGCTTTATGGGCTTATAGGACCGCCCACATGACCCAATTAGGCATGTCTCCTTTCAGACTGGTGTACGGGAAGGCATGTCACCTCCCCATCGAATTGGAGCATAAAGCCTATTGGGTAGTACGAAACTGCAACTTAGATTTTTCTAAGGCTGGAACCCACAGAAAGCTTCAGATAAGCGAGATTGATGAATTATACTTCGATGCATATGAAAACTCGCAAATCTACAAAGAGAGGGTTAAAGCCTTTCATGACAAGCACATATCTAGAAAGATCTTTCACCCTGGTCAAATGGTCCTACTTTTTGATTCCCGACTCAAACTGTTCCCAGGAAAGCTGCAATCTAAGTGGATCGAACAATACTTAGTTCAACAAATCTTTGGAAATGGAGCCGTTGAGATCAGTCCACTCAGCCATGATTTTGAACCCTTTGTCGTGAACAATCAGAGACTCAAACCATTCATTGACATGACCAATACAAATTTGGCTGAGTCATCCTTTATCCTCCATTTTCCCTGAGCTCATTGCACCCAACCGATGGCGTAAAACTCAACGATTAATGGGAGGCAACCTGTCATTCTTTCAAAAACTCGAAACCTTTCCTGACATTTCTTTACTGAATTTATATTACACTTTAGGGTTCATCCATTAGGACAGCCAACTCCACCTCAGGTACCCGTACCCGAGATTAGAAATCGTCCGCAACAGTCACCTCGACCCGTTCGCTCACCCAGCACCTATCTTAATGAATGAACCAAGCTGAATACAAACCCACCTAATTTACAATGGGACATTGCAAATCTTAGGCATGGGGGGGTATGAAAGTGCAAAATTTATGAAAACTCTTATCAAGAAAAGGTTTCAACAAAAAAATCACATATCATCTAAAAAAAAAAACTGAGAAAAGGAGAGAATTTTTGTGGGCTATACAAAATAGGAGGAGAAAAAGATCAAAATGTTAAAGGAGAACAAAATTAAAAAGAAAGAAATAGTCATTAGTAAGAGATTAAGGGATTAACCAAAGTTCTAGACCACATTAAGAAAAGTAAAGAAAAGTGCTAAAGAGACACAAAAAGATTAGTAGGAACGCTGACCTTAGGCCTTTTTGGCCAGACTCTTAGTACCCGCTAAGATCTGGATAATCCTCAAGAGGTTGAGGAAAATTCAAAGCTTAAGTATTAGGTCTAAGAGTTAAGGAGTATTCGGCCTCGTTAACTGACCTTTGGTTTACGGGACTTAGTAACCTAAGTACCCCAATTCACACACAGCCTGGTTCAGTGCGCATAACTATTAAAATCACGCAGAAGCATTTTAATATTCTGAAAATGTTGCCTAGATTAGGAGTGGCCGATCAACACAAGTTGATTTGAACGAGTTCCTAGCGCTGAAAGGTGGGAAATTCCCCTCGAAGATGCGTAACAACATATCGTATCCTCGGTGCTTGTCTCTTAGGATATTTACATATCCTACCGGGGGCATGCAAGCACTCTTCTGGTTCAGATACTATAGATGGCATTATCACGAAATGTCAATCGCCAGAGTTTGAATTCAGCCACGGAACGCCATGGGCGGGATTATCTAGAAATCTCGAAAATCAGGATTCTGGGGGTTACCATGGGCGGTGCTATCCCGGAGCATCGATTGCCAGGGACCTTTGAGGATTGATGATGGGGACGAGGAATCCGATACAGACCGTGTTGTGAAGCCAATTCGAAGCTAGAAATCAAAAGAAAAGAGAGAAAAAACTCTCCAAACAAATAAATCCTTTGTCTGTCTCTTACAAAAATGCACTGCAAATTGAGCCAAGGCTAAAATATGTCTCAAGCATGGGTGCTTTAACCACGAAGTCCAATAAACCTTAGGGTAGTTCCTGCAAGCCTTAAAAACCTTCACTGAGGACCGGGGCTAAAGCTACACAGGTCCGAATCTTGGTTGGTACTAAAGAACCTTTAGGCCCATTGTCGGCATTCTGACCTAATCAAAGAAGAAAAGGCACTTATCATAATTGGTGAAAGAAACTCATGATCTAGAGCAAAAGTTAAAACCTTAAATTTTTCCTAAGGGACTAGCAAAAGCTAGGCATGGGGGAATGATGAGAACCTCATCATGAGCTCTAACTAGCATATTTTGACCTAATAAAGTGAATAAGAGCTCCTACATAACCAAGACAAAGGCTTAATTCAAGAAAACACTAATCTGGGAAGAGAACATGAAACAAGGGGTAAAACTGTAATTTTAACATTACAGTGCATCAACGGGATTTCTAAGGGTCTAGACATAGGTCAATTGGACTTAATAAGAGAAAAAGTGGAATGGTTCAGTCGAAAAAGGGTCATTGTAAAATTTAGGAATTAAATGACATTCTGTAATCCTAAAACAAACCCACTTAAATTCACAATGTTTCAGGAAAGATAAAAATCAACTAAACCCTATGAAATTCATGGAAAAATATCTCCTAGGGTTTAGAACCTTCAATTTGGCCTTTGGAACCTGTTTTGACCTAGATTGGGGTCCATACCAAATATTTGACCCAATTTGAGTTCTTATGCAAAATATCCAGTCAAACATGGTCAAACATAAAATTCAACTTCACCATTTGATTCCTTAGGTCCAAATTAGGTTTGTACCAAAATTTGGACCTAAGGGAAGGCCATCTTGACCTACTTTGCAAAATGGTCCACCCAATTACATTTTAGCCCCTAACTTTTGAAAACCCTTGTGAAGACCCCTCAACTTCTTCGTCACTTTCTTCATTTTGGTCCCTCTGCCATTACCGCATGGACCCATATCGCCAGCGGCTTTGCGAGCAGGTTTTCTCCTCATTTCCATGGGGAGCTGCTCCCAGATTTGAAAGGAGAGTCCTCTGCGACACCCCCTACCGCATGAGCAGCTCCCCATGCCTTGAATCACCCCATACCTCTCGTGAAAACTCTCGAGAGGTATGGGGCCCACTCCGGCCATACCTCCAGTGAAGACCTCTGTCCGCCTCCTCGCGACTCTTCCCTCTGCCCGTGCCTATATAAGAAGATGCAAATCCCTCCACTTCTTTCAAGCCTGTTTTGGCCGATAATGAAGGCAGGCTGGAGTGTTGGCTGGAGTGCGCCTGCAGGCCTTCCCTGCCTTCGCAGCGCCCTTGTGCGCAGCCGCACCTCTCCAGCGAGAGTGCGGTTCATCTTCTCCAGCCCAGCCGCCCGCAGGCAGACCGCGCGTAGCCACGCCCATAGGCAGCCCAAGCGCGCCCTTGTGCGCGAGCCCAGTGCGCAGCCGCTCGGCCTGCAGCAGCCGCTCTTCCTCCTCTCCACGTGCGGTTCTCCTCCTCTAACAGAGCTTAACAAGCCAGTGGTTGTTCTCCACTGTCCGACCATCGCCGACCACCTCCAACAACCACGTCACCACCATCGCGAAGCACGTGTCGAGGCGCACCATCTCGTCGACTCTCGCCACCAACCGCATATGGCTGTCCAAGCGAGGAAGAGAGAGGATAAATCCTCTATTTTCTCCCCAATTAAAATTTACATTGCATGCCATTGCCATTTAGATATTATTATTTTATTCTGGCCACATTGCATGCATGCACTTATAGTTTCATGAATTTACTTAACTTGTGTTATGTGCATCGTTCAACTTTGAAATTCAAATCAGATTTGCATGCAAGTTAAATTTACATGATATGCCATTACACATGCATCATATACATATTTTTGGGAGCTTAATTCCTGACGTGAAAATTGCATAAATAACCTTGAACTTTTAAGGAAATTGCAAGCTCCATTTAGAGTAGTATATTCCTCGCATTGAAGTTGCAAAGTTGTCTGCAAACAGCATCATCCTCTACTCGTGAATTTATTGGTTCTATTCCTCCCTGTGGATGCGACATTTTTATTGTGATTACATTTGATATTTATTTTTTATTGAGATTTTCCATCACATAAAATACGACATATCACTTTATTGCTATCATCTTCATAAATAAGCGAGAATCTCTCCGTCAAGGGACCCGACCCCTCGTGTTACAGAGAGAATAGCTAGGTGTTGAACGATTTACGAAGCTACGCTAACGTGTTCGATTTTGGAAAACCTGTCGTTGTAGTTCGAAAGCGAAGGATTCGTGTTCAACAAATAAAATTTATACCGAAATTAAAATTCCGGGTCGAACACAGGGAGACGAACGCTTGATTTAAAAACTTCGCGTTTCTTTTTTATTTTGTCACGAAGAAATTCAATTTAAACTATCTAAGTATCTACAACAAATAAAAGAGAGAGAGGGAGTAAGAGAGAGAGAAAGAATACTACACATGGAAATCAAAATGAGATGTAGAATAGACAAGGAATTTATCATAAAAGAGTTCGTTCGTTACAACTAGAAAACATAAAACAATTACTCTAGAAAGCATTAAAAGAATGGAGGGAGAAATGTCCTCCTCGACAATCGCTCGGAGGACGAATAGACTACTCTAGAAAGCAGTAAATCTATACTAGAAAGCAGTAAAAAGAATAGGGAGAGAGAATCCTCCTCGACGGTCGCTTGGAGGACGAGCCGGACGGGACGACGCCTGGACGAAGGAGAACGAAGCGGGACGAAGGAGGACGAAGCAGAAGAACGGGAACGAAGCAGCACGCCGTCGTCGTCGCGGGATCCACTTCCGAAGGGGGACGAAAATTTGTACTTTATCTCGCGAGAAGCATCCCGGGTGTGGGACAAGCTTCTCTTGAGCTTTGGAGAGGTAGAGAGGAGAAGGAAGGGATGAAAATTTCGTATGGAGGGGGTCTCCTTTTATAGTTGCAAGGAGTGGGGGCAAAATGGACATTACATCTTCAAAATAATAAATAAGGGGTCTTTAGTGACGGATAAAACCGTCGCTAAAGCCCTCAACGTGGGCGTAGCCGCCGCGCCCACGCGCGCCCGCTCGGCTGCCCGCGCGTAACGCCTACGCACGTCGCTTGATTTTCAGCCGTCCGATCGCGAGATCGGACGGCTTAGATCGCGTCCGCGCCCGCTGCGTAGCGCGCCCGCCCGCGTACAATCGCGCGTTACGCCCGGCGTCCAATCGCGCGTCGTCCTGATTGAGCGCGTGCAGCCGTTGGATCTTCATCTGACGCTCGTCCGCGCCCGCTCGCCCGCGCCTTCCACCCCCTCACCGCGGCTCGAACCCGCGACCTCCGCTTCGCCCGCAGCTGCGTCGCCGCTGCGCTACGCGGGCGAAATGGTTGCGCGGACGCTTTTAAGCGCGAGCGACCGCAGCCGTTGGATCGAGATCCAATGACGGAGAGTAGACGGTGCGCGGTCTTCACAAGACGCATGCGGCCGATTGGGTGGCTGAGATGGCGCCATCTTGGCCGTCCATCTTCTGGAAGTTGTAGATGGTGCCACGGATGTCGAATTGACTCGATTTTTGTGTCGTTGGGCTGCGATCGTCGATCCGAATTCATCCGTGTGGTCGGATTTTCCATCTGAAGTGCGGATTTACACCATCCTGGCCCTTGATCTTCTAGGGTTCCCCGGTCTCTATCTGATGCTACGGATGCCTGATTAGGGCGATCTTGGAGTCGTTGAACTCCAATCGTCGTCCTGATCATATCCATATGGTTGGATCTTTGATCCGAGGCCCCGATAAAATATTTGCCCTGTCCAAGCACATAAAAGGAGACAATTAACCTCCATTTTATTCAAACTACTCTAAATGCAAGATGATGCATGTTATGCAATATTTATATTATGAAATGCAATCCTATGCTTAAGAACATGCATAAATAGACATTTTAAGTAGTGTAAATGTGTTTACATCATACCCCCATGCCTATCTTTTGCTAGTCCCTAGCAAAAACTATATGCTATTTATAAAAGAATTAGGTTAGATTATTTGGACCTGAGTTATTTTCAATCATTAAGAAATTGTCTACTTAAGAACTGCTCTTTCAAAGACACAATAGTGCCCGGGTATCAGCCAAAATGCAGACCGCCTCAAGCCTCACCTTATTCAAAGAAAAATTTCTTTTTCTGTTTTTTTTTTTTTGGATTTTCAAATTTTAGGGTTTAAGAGTGGCTTTCTACGGCCATTCAACTCACCCAAGATTTGATGAGAACCCTAAGTTTTAAGCATCTTATTGTGATTGTGATAGACTCGTTGACCGGCAATTAGAACGGACTTCGGATTTCTACGCCTCTAGGTGACCTCAAAAAGAATTCTGCCTAAAGGTGTATCTTTACAACCGGTAGCTTTCTCCCTACTTTTATTTTTTTTAACGAGGTCAACACAAGGGTAAATCCAGTGTATATCTCCCCGGTTTATTCTACTTCTCCGCTTCTTCCTAGGTGTTTTGGGAATTTTTAGTGCATTTTCTGAGCTGGGTTCTGGACAACCGGTCGATGAGCTGTTACCACCGACAACTTGCCAGCCATACTCGTGCGGCGAAGTGTGGCTTATTTCTTTTTGTTCTTTTCTCCTTTTTGATTTTTTTTTTCTTTTTCTTCTTTTTTTTTTAAGTAGGTGGCTTCCCTGGTCTAAGATTTACCTAAAGGCAGCAAAGAGAAAGGTCCAGTGACTGGGCTCTGGACAACCTACCTATGGGCTGTTACCCACGATAACTTGCCAGCCATATCACCCTAGAAGGTTCATTAGCTACCCAATTTCCATTAAAATCGCCGAGCAACGAGTCAGTGCAAAGAAAGTGTGTAGATGCTTAAAACTCAAAATTCCCTTAAATCAGAGGGTGGGTTGACAAGTCGTGTACTTATCACCCAAACTTATTTATTCCAATTATAATAGAATTAAGATGGCGAGAACTCAAAGTCAAATCCACATTTTAGTAGATACACAGGCTAATTAAGTCCAAAGACCTGAGGGGTCTTTGTGTTCAGATCCTAATGTAAAATTTCTTAGGATTGAAAAGTCCTAATGTCCAACTAATCCTTCCTAATTTTCTTTTTTTTTTTTTTTTTTTTTTTTAGAAAGAGAGCAATTTATATGGATTTCACAAAGCTGACCAACTAATTCAAAAATGAATCCACCCCCCCATGCCTAGCTGATGCAATGTCCTCATTGAAAAAGAGACATGAAAGAAAGGGTAGAATATGAAAGATGTCACCTGGATATGAAGCTCGTATCAGCCTTGTGTTATATGTACAACTGCTGAGTTTAATGCCGTCAGCTAGGCGAAGTCCAGCCAAAGAAGTCACAGAATGGCTAGAGCAAAAGAGTCTGAAACGGGTTCTGGAAGATTATGGTCAACAACAGGCTTCAGACGTTGACCGTTGACTTTAAAGGTGTTACCCGTCTTTGGGTCAGAAATCTGAACGGCACCATTTAGAAAAATCTGATCAATTATGAATGGGCCACTACATTTAGATCTAAGTTTACTAGGAAAGAGCTTAAGTTTAGAATCGAATAACCAGACCTTCTGGTTTGGCTCAAAGCTCTTGCGGGAAATCATTTGATCATGTAGAGCTTTGGTCCGAGCCTTGTAGATCTTGGCATTCTCATAAGCATCATTTCTAAGCTCCTCCAACTCAGATAGTTGGAGTTTCCTGGTCTTCCCAGCTAGATTTAGATCTATATTGCATTGTTTGATTGCCCAGAATGCCCTGTGTTCAATCTCTACGGGTAGATGACACGCCTTTCCATACACCAGACGGAATGGAGACATGCCGATAGGTGTTTTATACGCTGTACGGTAGGCCCAAAGAGCGTCCTCAAGCTTTTGAGTCCAATCCTTGCGATCGGGCCTAACCGTTTTTTGCAGAATGTTCTTGATCTCTCGATTAGAGATCTCGGCTTGTCCATTCGTTTGGGGATGGTAAGGTGTGGAAATTCGATGATTAACCCCGTATTTGGCCAATAAACTCCGGAATTGGGCATTAGTAAAATGAGTGCCACCATCACTGATGATAGCCCTCGGAATCCCGAATCTACTGAAGATATTTTTCTTGACAAAGTTGATGACCACCTTGTGGTCATTGGTTCGGGTGGGAATTGCCTCAATCCATTTAGACACATAATCAACAGCGACAAGAATGTACTGATGTCCAAATGAAGGGATAAAGGGTCCCATGAAATCAATGCCCCAAACATCGAAAATTTCGACAGGAAGAATAGGGTTTAAGGGCATCATGTCTCTCTTAGTTATGCTCCCGAGTGCCTGGCATCGAGGGCATGACCGTGAGAAATCCTGGGCATCCTTGAATAAAGACGGCCAATAGAAGCCAGATTGCAAAATTTTTGCAGCCGTCTTTTTCCCAGAGAAATGTCCACCACACCCAGATGCATGGCAGAACTCAAGTATACTGTTGAATTCATTCTCCGGTATGCATCGGTGAATAATCTGATCAGAGCCGATGCGATACAGTTCAGGGTCCTCCCAAAAGTAGTATTTGGCCTCAGATTTGAGTCTATCCCGTTGTTGCTTGGTCCAATCCTGGGGGATTTGACCAATGGCCAAATAGTTAACAATGTCAGCAAACCATGGGGTGTGGACACCTAAAACTGTAAGAATGGTTTCGTTCGGAAAAGTGTTAGCAATCGGAATGTCCGGACAAGAAGAATCACCTAGGAGTCTCGACAAATGATCCGCCACCACATTTTATACCCCGGTTTTATCCTTGATTTCAAGATCAAATTCATGAAGAAGAAGAATCCAACGAATAAGCCGGGGTTTAGCATCCTTTTTAGCCAAGAGATGTCTCAAGGCCGAGTGGTCGGTATAAACAATAACATGAGACCCCAAGAGATAAGCCCTGAATTTTTCCAATGCAAATACTACAGCTAGTAATTCCTTTTCAGTAACAGTGTAATTCCTCTGGGCTTCATCCAAAGTTTTACTAGCGTAGTAAATGACAAAGGGCTTTCGATCAATTTTCTGACCCAGGACCGCCCCGACCGCGTAATCAGAAGCATCGGTCATGATCTCAAATGGGGTTGTCCAAATAGGTGGTTGCAAAATTGGCGCACAGGTGACTGCCGTTTTTAGGAAATCAAATGCCTTTTGGCATGATTCGTCAAAAACAAACGGTGTTTCTTTGGCAAGAAGATTGCTCAAAGGGCAGGCAACCTTCGAGAAGTCCTTGATGAATCTTCGATAAAATCCCACATGGCCAGGAAATGATCTGATTTGTTTAACTGATGTGGGAGGAGGAAGTTTAGCGATAGCATCAACCTTAGCTTTGTCCACTTCAATTCCCCGTTCAGAGATTACATGACCCAAAACGATGCCCTCTTGGGTCATGAAATGACTCTTTTCTCAGCTAAGGACCAATCGTGTCTTGATACATCGCTTAAGAATCATTTCCAAATTAACCAAACAAGAGTCAAATGATTCTCCGAAAACGGAGAAATCATCCATGAAGACTTCCATAAACTCTCCCACCATGTCGGAAAATATGGCTAGCATACACCTTTGAAAAGTCGCAGGTGCATTGCATAACCCGAAAGGCATCCTACGAAAAGCAAAGGTTCCGTAGGGACAGGTGAAAGTAGTTTTTTCCTGATCCTCGGGATGGATAGGAACTTGGTTGTATCCCGAGTAGCCATCAAGAAAACAGAAGTACTTCTGCCCGGCTAATTTTTCCAGGATTTGATCAATGAAGGGCAAGGGAAAATGATCCTTTTTAGTGGCAGTGTTCAGCTTCCTGTAATCAATACAAACTCTCCAAGATGAAGCTGAACGAGTTGTGACAGATTCTCCTTTCTCATTAGTCACAACAGTAATCCCGGCTTTCTTTGGAACAATCTGAACGAGACTTACCCAGGGACTGTCAGAGATTGGATAAATAATTCCTGCATCGAGCCACTTGATGATTTCCTTTTTGACCACTTCTCGCATATTTGGATTCAATCTCCTCTGCATCTGGCGAGAAGGGCGGGATCCATCTTCCAAGAATATTCTATGATTGCAGTAAGATGGCTCGATCCCCCTAAGGTCATGAATGGTCCAACCAATTGCCTCCTTATGTTCCTTTAGGACCTTAATCAATTTAATCTCTTGCTCCTTTGTCAATTTAGCACTGATAATCACAGGGAGCGTATTCTGAGGTCCTAAAAATTGATATTTCAAATTCTCGGGCAATGGTTTCAATTCGAGCTGGGGTGGGGTGATGATTGATGGTCGGGTAGATGCTGAAGATTCAACAAGAGGGAGAGGTTGTGAGTGGACAAAATCAGTAACCTCTTCCGAAGATGTTAAGTCAGAGGGTTGCGGGTCAAATTCATCAACCAAAGAGGAACTTTCAATTGAAGAAACTGTCAAACAAGTTTCAATATTAACATTATCCTCATCAAGTTCCTCAATAACTCCACAATCCTCAAATTTATTGATCGCCTTAAAAATATCTAATTTCATACGTTGGTCCCCAAAGGCGATTTCCATGCTACCACTTTCACAATTAATGTTGGCCTTTGCGGTAGCCAGGAACGGACGCCCCAGAATGATGGGCGTGTTCCTCAGATTATCTGGTACATCCATGTCAAGGACAAGGAAATCTACAGGAAAATAGAAATCCTTGACCTTAACTATAACATCTTCAATAACGCCTCGCGGGTTTGTGACCGAACGATCCGCTAACTGTAGCGTTACTGAAGTTGGCCGAAGTTCGCCCAACCCAAACTTCTCGTAAAGAGAAGTCGGAATTAGGTTGATGGATGCACCGAGATCCAAAAGTGCTCTATCAAATGTGTAATCTCCGATAACGCAAGAAATCAAAGGAGCACCAGGATCTCTCTTTTTCTGAGGGAGGTAGTGCAGGATAACAGAACTAGCCTGCTCGGAGAGTACCACCTTCCTCGGAACAGATTCTCTCGACTTACGCTTTTGTGTACATAATTCCTTTAAAAATCTTGTGTAAGTCGGTATGTGCTTGATAGCATCAAGGAGCGGGATATTGATCTCAACATTCTTAAATAAATTCAAAAGCTCCTCATTGCTATCAACAGACTTCTTCTTCTTTGCTTTGGTTAAGGCTTCAGGAAAAGGTACACGAGTCAGATCTTTGGAATCGGATTCCTGAGCCTTGATTTCTCCTTTAGAATTCTCTTCTCTCTCCTCAGATTCTTCAGGATTCAAAAGATTAGAATAATGTGGTTGTGGATCCTGAGTCTTCTTACCACTTCTCAAAGTGACAGAATTTGCAGAAGCGTAAGAATTTGGGTCTTGGGGAGGGTTAGGAAAGATTGGAGGGGCTTGATTGACCATGAATTGTTGATTTACAGAAGAAGAAGACGAGGAACCCTGCTCAACCACCTGAGCATGCGCGTGTGGGTCCCTCTGATTTCCGTACCCTTGGGCTTGATTGCCCGAATTCGTAATGTTTCGTGGGTTGGGTACGGGTTGGGATGGTAGAGATCCGGGTTAACGAGAGTTAGCAATGAGCCCGGATTGCAAGTTGTCCAGTGAGTTTTTCATTTGCTGCATGAGCTGGAGCATAGATCCTTGCATCTCTACTATTTGATGGTTCAAATCAGCCTGCCCTGCGGGTTGACGGGCATTCCAAGCTGGCTGATTGATCTGATTCGGAGGCAACTGAGTATATACTTGACCCTGACCCATTGGTCGTTGCGGAGCATAATTGCTGGGTCGGAATTGGGTCTGTTGCCCCGGATTTTTCCAAGAGAAGTTAGGGTGGTTTCTCCAACCTGGATTATAGGCATTCGAGTAGGGGTTGGATCTAACATTCTCTTGTACAGCACAGACATCCTCATAAAGTGAGGATGGAGAGAAAGAAAAGGAAGGATTAGAAAAACTGGGATCAAAGGCCCCAGTTGGGAACCCATGGAGTTCCAAAAAATGCTGACTCATAGGTTGAGTCGCATCGAGTTGATTCACAAACTCCCGTCCAGAAAGAGCTCGTGAAGAATGGAATCCCGAATTTTGGGATTGAGTGGATTGAGAGTTGTTCATAGAATTGCCAGCCATCCACTCTTCCATTCTTTTAGCAACCAAGTCCACTTTGTCAAGTTTATTACAAATCAATTCCATATCAAATGAATGAGAGTCATGGACTTCATTGACATTTGATCTAGGTTGTTGGGACCGGTTAAAAGTATCCATGGAGGCATGATTTATTGAATTCTCACTCATTTCCTCAAATAAATCATGTGCACTATCTGCATCTTTATTAAGGAAATTGCCTCCGCAAGAAGCATCCACATGGTTTCTGAGTTGCTTAGTCAACCCATGATAAAAAATCTGCACGAGTTGCCATTTCGGCACCTCGTGGTGTGGACACCTCCGCAATAAGTCCTGGAATCGCTCCCAGGCCACATGAAACTGCTCCCCCGGCCGCTGGGTAAAAGTAGTGATTGCCCGTCTCAAAGCATTGGTACGACCTACTGGGAAAAATTTCTTCAGAAAGGCCGATTTCAACTCATTCCAAGTTGTAATTGGTCTTCCTATTGTCCTATACCAATGCGCGGCCTTATCCCTAAGAGAGTGAGGGAAGAGCCTCATGATCATTTGCTCCTCGTTTACGTTTCGAGACTTGGTGGTCTGGACCAAAGTGGTCAAGTCCTCCAAGTGTTGAAACGGATCTTCGGAGCCAAGCCCATGATAATGTTTAATCAGGCTTAACACCTGGGGCTTGATTTCTACGTCACCGGCTGGAATCTGGACGCCGGGACGTTCCCCGTAATTTGAAGGATCATAAAAATCCTTCAAGGGCTGAACGCCCTGCATTCTCTGGAACCATTCTTGCATTCTCTGCATTTGTTCCAGCTGCCTTCGAAATTCTTCCTGTGGATTTCCAGGCAGAAGAGGCTGTTGTTCGGCCATGGGATCAAATTGACCAAAATCTAACTTGCGCCTCCTAGAATGTTCTAATGGTCCTTCTAATCGGGGATTCAATGAACGTCTTCCCAGCATAAACTAAGAGTAGGTCGGAAGGACCGGGGATAGGGACCCTGCAGTACAACAAAACAAGGCTGTCCTTAAGTGAGGTAGCCTAAGGATCTACTGACTCCCAACACCAGCCTTAAGACTGTAACTGATTTACTCTACTTGCGTCTGTATAATCCAACCAGTTAGAAGGAGGGACTGGGGAGAAGGTTCTTCCTTTGGCTTTCGCCTCCGGTTCCTAGTGTACCCCCCAGCCGCGGTCGTTTGACGCTACTCCCCTAGCTAGACATCAGATTTATCAGTACAAGTAGGTTAATCAAAAACAATCTCAGACTAGGCCTTGAAGAGCGAATCAAACCTTAGGGCCAACGTCTACTCAATTTTATTACGGTCTGGGATTGTGGTGCTTATGGAATGTGATGGGCCCTTACAATGGGTTGTGTCCTTAATGATTGATTGAAATTTGTGTAAGTGTGTGCACAACCAGGGTTTTCAAGCAAGATTATTTATAATGTGTGAATTTTAATGTTCAAATCCTGCTTAAGTAGCTTTTAGGGTTTCAAATTAGGTGAATTGCAATCAAATTTCTAGGCAAACCAAGTTGTAAAACACGGGTGAAGATAGTTTTCCTTTAAAATCAGAAAGAAAGCGGAGTGCCTAGAATATACCTAGATTGAAAACCCTAAGGAGGAGCTACTTGATGAGTTGGTTTTAAATAAAGTGGTGCGGCCCAAACAACTCAAACAATTGGCCACAATTGCACCACTAAGTTAGGCACTCAAAGATGGTTAACCTAGAATGATTTCTACTCTGTTATGTGTTGCTCTGTGTGTACCGGTTCCACAGATCAGAACCCGGTTGAGTAGAAAACAAATCAAGTTAATCAAGTGCCTTGAATGTGGGTGTGTGTTGTGTGTTTGTTGAAAGTTACCCCACAAAATTATCTTTTTGTTATTATTTCTTTTTTTATGAATGAGGGTGAAATGAGTGTAAGTAGAAATCCAAACAACCAAACTATACCTAGGATTTATGCAAACACCTAGGTTAATTGAAATTTGGATTTAATGTGTCGAATGAAATCTATGGAGGGGGAAAGAATGGGGGAGCACTTACAGTTGTCTTCAACTGCACTTTACTCCAGTCTACCGCTTGTTGATTCCTTGATGGAGGTCTCTGTAGAACAATAGACACAAGAGAAAGCTTAGTTAGAAAACAAAAAAAGTGCAAGAGATGCGAAGAAAAGATCGGAAATCGTTGCCTCACCGACAACGGCGCCAAAATGTTGAACGATTTACGAAGCTACGCTAACGTGTTCGGTTTTGGAAAACCTGTCGTTGCAGTTCGAAAGCGAAGGATTCGTGTTCAACAAATAAAATTTATACCGAAATTAAAATTCCGGGTCGAACACAGGGAGGCGAACGTTTGATTTAAAAACTTCGCGTTTCTTTTTTATTTTGTCACGAAGAAATTCAATTTAAACTATCTAAGTATCTACAACAAATAAAAGAGAGAGAGGGAGTAAGAGAGAGAGAAAGAATACTACACATGGAAATCAAAATGAGATGTAGAATAGACAAGGAATTTATCATAAAAGAGTTCGTTCGTTACAACTATAAAACATAAAACAATTACTCTAGAAAGCATTAAAAGAATGGAGGGAGAAATGTCCTCCTCGACGATCGCTCGGAGGACGAATAACTACTCTAGAAAGCAGTAAATCTATACTAGAAAGCAGTAAAAAGAATAGGGAGAGAGAATCCTCCTCGACGGTCGCTTGGAGGACGAGCCGGACGGGACGACGCCTGGACGAAGGAGAACGAAGCGGGACGAAGGAGGACGAAGCAGAAGAACGGGAACGAAGCAGCACGCCGTCGTCGTCGTGGGATCCACTTCCGAAGGGGGACGAAAATTTGGACTTTATCTCGCGAGAAGCATCCCGGGTGTGGGACAAGCTTCTCTTGAGCTTTGGAGAGGTAGAGAGGAAAAGGAAGGGATGAAAATTTCGTATGGAGGGGGTCTCCTTTTATAGTTGCAAGGAGTGGGGGCAAAATGGACATTACATCTTCAAAATAATAAATAAGGGGTCTTTAGTGACGGATAAAACCGTCGCTAAAGCCCTCAACGTGGGCATAGCCGCCGCGCCCGCTCGGCTGCCCGCGCGTAACGCCTACGCACGTCGCTTGATTTTCAGCCGTCCGATCGCGAGATCGGACGGCTTAGATCGCGTCCGCGCCCGCTGCGTAGCGCGCCCGCCCGCGTACGATCGCGCGTTACGCCCGGCGTCCAATCGCGCGTCGTCCTGATTGAGCACGCGCAGCCGTTGGATCTTCATCTGACGCTCATCCGCGCCCGCTCGCCCGCGCCTTCCACCCCCTCACCGCGGCTCGAACCCGCGACCTCCGCTTCGCCCGCAGCTGCGTCGCCGCTGCGCTACGCGGGCGAAATGGTCGCGCGGACGCTTTTAAGCGCGAGCGACCGCAGCCGTTGGATCGAGATCCAACGGCGGAGAGGAGACGGTGCGCGGTCTTCACAAGACGCATGCGGCCGATTGGGCGGCTGAGATGGCGCCATCTTGGCCGTCCATCTTCTGGAAGTTGTAGATGGTGCCACGGATGTCGGATTGACTCGATTTTTGTGTCGTTGGGCTGCGATCGTCGATCCGAATTCATCCGTGTGGTCGGATTTGCTATCTGAAGTGCGGATTTACACCATCTTGGCCCTTGATCTTCTAGGGTTCCCCGGTCTCTATCTGATGCTACGGATGCCTGATTAGGGCGATCTTGGAGTCGTTGAACTCCAATCGTCGCCCTGATCATATCCATACGGTTGGATCTTTGATCCGAGGCCCCGATAAAATATTTGCCCTGTCCAAGCGCATAAAAGGAGACAATTAACCTCCATTTTATTCAAACTACTCTAAATGCAAGATGATGCATGTTATGCAATATTTATATTATGAAATGCAATCCTATGCTTAAGAACATGCATAAATAGACATTTTAAGTAGTGTAAATGTGTTTACATCACTAGGATCGCAAAAACATAATAAGCGCTGTAGTTGGTTTGAGATCCCACGATGTGGGACTAAAGCTCATGGCTCCTTCGCTTGCACCAGCAGTAGAGGGTGCTGCTCGATTGAAGCTACTGAAGGTCTCACAAGTCCAATTGACACTGCAGATGGCTACGTAGGTGGAGTACGCACCTACTAGAAGTGGAATCAAGGGTCGAGCTCATCGGAGCACTGTAGTTGGAGTCGGATATGAGGGTGGCAACGGCGGAGGGCAGTGATGACCTGAAACAAACATACGAGCTCAAAAGCCCCAGTTAGATGGCTCAAAAGTGTCACCAGAAGACGTGGAGCGCGATGGCGGTGTCCGTGTGATGAGTGGGTGTGTGTGGTGGCCAGACGAAGTCGAGAAGGTGATGCGACAGTAGTCATGTTGGGTGGAGCATTCAAGCGGGTGAATTGAGGAATTGAGTGAGGGGTTTTGCGCGATAAGGTAAGGTGGAGCTTTTGGAGGTGGAGCAGCAGCATTTGGCAGTGTGTAACGTCGGGGAGGCGTCGCTGGAGCTTTGCTAGAGCGGAGGAAGGTGGAGAGGGATATTCATGAACGGCGGTTCAAACAAGATTTTAAAGGGCTAAGGAGATTAAGGAGGAGAAGAGGAAGATTCTAGACCTAACTATGGGATGAAGGGGTGAAGGTTTGCTCCGGCTTTGATTGGCTGGTCGTGGGGAAGATGAAGTCTCCAGTGAGAGGGCGGCGAGGAAAGAGAGGGTTCAAGAGTTCCTTGCTGGTATTGTGAAGAGTGGATGATGGAGAGGAAGGCAGTCCCGCTACCTATGGTATGTGGTAGTGGGCGAGGAAGTTGGGGAGGAGAGCTCGCCGAAGCTAGTCAGAGGAGGCTGGAGGGAGGAGTTTTTAGCGAAGAAGTGCGGCCAAACAAAGCTAAGGAGAAGCGGAATTGCATCCTGGGTCTTTTTATAGGCCTTAGGGGGTATTTCTAAGCTTGGAAAGAAGCTTTCAAGCTTCGGCTATTCCCGCACAAGGGATACCCGAATCTTCCATGCGTTCACATGGGAGATTGGGAAGGAGTTGAGGTCCATGGCCGAGTCCATTTGGAAGGGAATTTCTCAATGAAACTCCCTTTCAATTTTGGGAGTATTTGATTGTGAATCAAGCAAGAAATCCTCGCTTAAATCTCGACGTATCTTGGTGTGTTCACACCAATGGTGGCAGGGACCCATTTGCAAAGAACGATGAGAAACCTAGGGACCTGTCTGCGAATAATTCAAAAGCTGAGTGGCTATTTGAGAGAGAGAAAGAGTCTGACGAGAATAAAATGAAAGTAGGACAAGATGATCTCTGATTGGGCCTAAATTTTGGTACAAACCTAATTTGTACCAAAGGAATCTTGATGGTAAAGTCAAATTTGACCAAGTTTGATTGGGTAATTTATGTAGAAACCTAAATTATGGCAACTTTCCGTCTGAGACTCTATTCTATGTCAAAATAAGTTCAGATGGTCATACCAAGGTTACCAAACCTTATGGGATATTTTTCTATGAATTTTAGAATGTATAGATAGAATTTATCCTGACAAGAACCTCTGTTATTTTAGCGGGTTTGAAATTAAGATTTTAGGTTATGAATCAGTTCTCGAAATGCGTAAAAACGTATTTCTGTCTGTACTAACCCTCTTATTAGTCATTAATGAACATTTTACCTTAGATTAACCCCTAGGAAATCCCATGATTATTCCGCATTCGTGATATGCTCTTAAAACTGCAGAATTAACCCTGATTTAATGCACTCTTCTCAGAATGGATATTTAGTGAGTTATGATTCTCCGGCGATTATGTAGGAGCGTTTGCCTCTTAGTTGTGACTAATTAAAGCTAGTTAGGGATCATGATAATGTAATCATTACTGATCTCCATGCTTTGAATCAAGGCTTAGGATCGTGTTCAGATGGGAGGAGATCTCATGGCAGTGAGTTCCTCCAATTTTGGTGGAAATTAGGTGTTGATTGAAGGAGAAGCACACAATCAATGTTGGCGGACTTTGGGTTTGACTGCGTGTTCACACTGTTCAGGTGGCAAGGGTAAATTGTGAAGAAGATGAAGAAGTTAGGGACCTGACTGCAAGAAATGTGAATCGTCGAGGCTTGAGTGTAAGAAATAGAGATTTTAAAGACTAAATTGCAAACTAGGTCAAGATATACTCTGATTGGGTCCAAATTTTGGTGTTAATCTAATTTTGACCCAAGAAATCTAATGGTGAACTTGGATTTGAGTTTTGACCACGTTTGACTAAGCAATTTGCACGGAAGCCTAAATTAGGGTAAAATCCCATCTGAAACTCTATTCTACATTAAAATAGGTTCAGATGGTCAAACCAAAGATACTAAACCTCTTAGAATATTTTTCTATGAAATTTAGGAGGTTCAGATTGATTTTATCTTGACCATAACCTTTTCAATTTAAGCGGGGTTGAAAATTAGGGTTTTGTGCACTATTTTGGTTCTCGAAATGCGTAAAATCATGTTTCTGTCAGTGTAGACCCACTTCTTGGTCTTTAATTCTCAATTGATCCCTGATTAACCCTTGGGTGACCCTGTGGTTACTCTGCATTCGTGATGTGATATTAAAATTGCATAATTAACCCTATTTTATTATCTTCTCATAACATATTAGAATGGAATTATCGTCCTTAGGTGATCATTTAGGAGTATTTATCTCTGGATTCCAACTAATTTAAGCTAGTTATGACGAATGATGGTGTTACCATCATCAGGCAATGCCATTGAACATGCTAACAAGATGATTGTGATGGACAAGGATTTAGGAGCTGCAAGAACAAAAATTCCTAAGAAAATGCAGGTGGCCACAATACTAAACAGTTTGTCACCATCATTCGTGTAATGACCCATTACACTTTTAGCCACTTAAGACGTCTGGAATTTCAGTCAGACGTCTGCCTAGACATCTGGACCCGTTCTAGGATGAAGGAAGATGGAATTTTCATACTGCGCTCTACGCGTGGGCAGCTCACAGAGGCCGTTCCTCTCTCTCTCTTCCTCATTTCCCCCCGAACCCTAAACCCTACACCCTCCTATTTATACCCCTCTTCCATTCCTCCTCTCCACCACTAGCCACCACCACCTTCAGATCTCCAGTGAGGCGAGTGGAGGGCGAGCGAGGGAGAGCGAGAGGAAGGAAGGAGGAGAGCGTAGGAGGAGGACCAAGGTCGGTGGACCTTTGGTGGAGGCTCAGCGGAACTCGGAGGGGCTCGGGGAGGCGGCTTCCGACCCTCTGCAGCCGTGAGATGGACTGCGGAAGCTCTTGCGGGCGAACTCTCAAAGGAGACAGCTCGCGAGAGAGGTTCTGATACTGGCATTTTTTCCAGTATCAGATGTCTAATGAATCGACCAGACGACCGTGGCGGCAGCAGGACGTCCGGGTTTGTTGCTAGACGTCTGAATGCACGCGCAGTGCTAAGGTATGTGCTTTTGCGCGGTTACGACCATGCAGGCCTCACTGCAAAGATTTGTCCGACCTAATTTGGACCTGCGGCTTTCGTTCGCAGGTAAAGGTCCCTGGGAAGGCGCGCGGGATGCTTTTCCACACGCTTTTGGATGTCTGATCACATCACCAGACGTCCGGAAGTGCTTACAAACGACCGGAGACATTGTCTGATGTCTGGAACTATCTTCAGACGATCGCAAAGAAGGTATGGACATCTGAGGATACCATAGGAGACACAAGGTAAGATTCGACGCCTTTTAAGGCGTCTGAGATTATTCCCAGATGTCTGATTTTGAGCAGTAGGCACGTTTTTCGACCTATTTAGGGTCCAATTGGGATCCATTTTACGCAAACAAAATACCTGCACTTTCTTCTTGGGTTCCTCTATGTACTAGAGTCTGTTATACACTGTTCTGAACTCTCCTTTTGTGATGTATTCCCTGGTATAGGGTTTCAGCCTGCTGCGCATTTAGGGCTCGTAGAGATGTCTGGGTCTGCGGTTTAAGCCCCCATTGCTCCCGTGTGTTCTTGGTAGAGTGGTTTAATTCAGTTATTAATATTTAAATAAGAATGTGCTTGGTTGAAATAGTCGAATGGAACTCTAGGATGTGGAATGAACCCTAGGGTAGAGAAATGAATGAGCCTGTTTGTGCTGTATGGTTTACTTGCATGCGTGATTGAGATAAATTGCTAGGAAATGCCTGTATTATAATTACGGGTTGCCTGTTAGAATATGAGCTGCCTATATTTAATGAACAATTACCTGTGAAACCACCAGTTGCATGTTATTGAGAATTGAATTATGAAAACACGAGCTACCTGAATATGGATGAGAGATGAATCATGAAAGATGAGATCTGGATCTGGATAAATGAGATGAACATGAGCATGAACCCTATGGAGAATTATGAGTAGAACTCCAGTGGATAAACGGAAACCTGGAATGTAGGTGGAAAGTATACTGGCCCTTGAGTACATGGTACCAAGGAGAGCAATTGTCCCCTTTTTGTGTAGAGCGGAGCTAGCCTCCCTTGGGTTGAGACCCGAGATGAGGATTGACCACTCTACACCGACTCCTGTTGGCCCTCGCGTACATGGTACCGAGGCAAGCTACTAGTGTAGGGAGGGAGCTAGCTGATGATAGCCTCATCATGAACCCTAACTAGCATAATTTAATCTAAATAAGTGTGCAAAAGCTCCTACAAAACCTAAGGAAAAGTCTAACTCAGAGAATTCAAAATTTAAGAATAAAATAATTCACAAGGGGTAAAACTGTAATTTTACCATTGCAGTACACAAACAGGGTGTCTAAGGGTCTGAACACATGTCAAATGGGCTTAATAAGAAATAAAGTAGGATAACCTGATCCGAAAAGGGTTATAACAACTTCTAGTAATTAAATGACATTCTGTAACCCTAAAAACAAACCCGCTTCAATTCACAAAGTTCCTGGCAAGATAAAAGTCAAATAAACCTTCTAAAATTCATGGAAAAACATCCTTTAGGGTTTAGATTCTTCAATTTGGCCAGTGGAACTTATCTTGACCTAAATTGAGAATCATACCCAATTTTTTGACCTAATTTGGGTTTTTATGCAAATTGACTGGTCAAACGTGGTCAAACATAAAATAAAACCTCACCATTAGATTTCTTAGGTCCAAATTAGGTTTATACCAAAATTTGGACCTAAGAAAAGTCCAACTTGACTTACTTTACAAATTGGTCCTCTTAAATTACTTTTTGACCCTTATCTTTTTAAACCCTTGCAATTAGCCCCCATCTTCTCTTTCGTTCTTTGCAGAACGGCCCCTCTGCCACCCCATGCAAGAGCCCATACCTCCGGCGACCTTACGCGGAGGATGGCGCCGCGCAAGTTATGGGGGTAGCTCTCAAGAACGAAAGGGGGATTCCCTGCGTCGTCCTCTTTCGCAGGGACCCCCTGCCATGGCCTGCCAGTGCCCACCCCTCTCGTGCGAACGCGCGAGAGGAATGGGTCTCCATCTTCGACCATTCTCCGGCGAGCTCCCCACGTCGCCTCCTCGAGACCTTCTCCTCGCCAGCATCTATATAAGGAATGGCAGGGGCAACCGTTTCCTTCAAGCCTGTTTTGGCTGAAGGAAACCCCTAATCTTCGTCTCCTCCTCCTCCTCCGGTCAAGCGCCCATAGGCTCCGACGACCCTTCCTCCTCCCTTTCATCGCTCTACTATCATACATGCAGTAGAGTTCACTCTGCCTCGTCCTCCCGCGCCAGGCCGCACCAGCTGGCACCTTCCAGACCCCCTCCTCGTCGCCGTTACCCCCCTCTAGGCACCTTCGTCTCCGACATCGGCAGGAACGCGTTGAGCTCCTCCTTCCCCCCTTTCATGAATTAAATAGGTCAAAACCATTCCCTTACTCTCCTCTTAATTTCCCCCTCTTCAACTGTCACTTTTAACCCCTCGATTGCCACTACCACCACCATCAGTTCCACCTCCGGCCACCAACTCCGGCAAGGCCGCTCCACCTCCACAGGCCATCCCACCCCTCACCGACAAGCCCATAACATCCCCTCACTCCACTCAACATTTTCCCCCAGTCACACCACCACTCCACACACCCAAAACACCCCCCGAACACACCTACTCTCATGCACACAGTGTGCCCTAGGCACGCACACTCCGGCCTCCCCACGCCACGCTGACCGCCGCACCACCTTCGCCGTGCTATGGCGAAGTTCCCTAGGCTTTTTGACATGGCCGCAAGGCCATTTTAGTGTTTTCAAGTTGCGCCCCCTTGCCGCCATTGACGACATGCTTGGAGCAAGCTCACAAGCAGCTCCAAGCCTCTCCAGCTCCAGGCGTAAGCCCCAAGCGACGCGAAAGACTTCCGCGAGTGTGCCCAGGTCTTCAATTAGGATCGTAAGCCTCGGCTGCTGGCCCAATTGCTCGAAGCCTCCTGCCTGCAGACACGCGAAGCAGTAGGTGGGACTTTAGTCCCACCTCGGAAGTGTGTGGGTGCACGCCCACACATAAATTGAAAAAGTGTTCGAGGCTTATCGCCTCGAAACACTGGGGTGAGGCCCCTCGCCCTAACTCACCGGGTCTCGTCCGCGGCACTGCCCATGCGGACCTGACCCGCGACCTGATTACCCTGACCCGTGCACTCCTCGTGCACCACACCCATGCCGGTGCGCCTGGACCCGGGTGCGCAACCGACCTGATAACCCTGCTCTGGAAGAGCGTACCGAAGAGAGATTCAGAGAGAGAGAGAGACGCGCAGGAAGGGTAGGGGTAGGTTTTGCACTGGTGTATGTGTAGGGAACAGGTAGGGAAGAAGAGGAAGAAGGGCGATGAGGACGTAGCCGCAAAGAAGCAGCAGCAGAGAAGAAGAAGAAGGAAGAAGGAAGGAGCTGCTGAAGAAAGGAGCTGAAGGAGAAGGAAGGGCCAGAGAAAAAGAAAGGAAAAGAGGAGGGAGCCTCTGCCGCACAGAAGAAGCCAAGAGGAAAAAGAGAAAAGAAAGAGAAAAAGAGCTCCCATAGCAGAAGAAGGTAAAGAAGCCGCAGCAAAGAGAAGAAGAGGAAGAAGATGAAGAAGAAAAGAACACAACAGAAGAAGAGAAGAACGAGTCACTGTAGCAACAGCGCCGATAAGGTGTCCGACTCGAAGACTCAGATGTCCGGATCAAGGAAAAGGAAGAGAAGAGAAGAAAAAGAAAAGAAGAAGAAGAAGTGCGGAGCGGCTGAAGAAAAGAAGAAGACGCAGATGAAAGAAGAAAGAAGAAGAGGCAGCCGCAGCAAAGAAAAGAAGAAGAAAGAAGAAGGCAGACTGAAGAAGAGAAGAACCGGCTGAAAGAGAAGAAGAAGAGAGAAGAAGAAGAAGCCAAAAAAAAGAGAACTTTTGCTCACTCTCTCTCTCTCTTATTTTTTTTGTAATAGAATTGTGAACCTTTATGTTGCTAGAATGATGTGTGCTCCCTAAGTTTGACCTCGGGATATTTTAAAATCTCGAGTAATAAATAAAATTAAAGTGTTAATCGTCTTTCATAATACTGCAACGAATACATCACGAAGGACAGTTCAAACACTAGCCACCCCACGGGGCTCGAGGTTCAGCTAGCTACCCTACACCGACTTGTTAGGCCCTCTGGGCAAACTGGGGTGGTCAGAAGAGGGTGTGCAGACTATGGAGGGGCGAGATCCCTATTCTGAGAGGGTAGGGCCGTATACTATTCCGTGTCGTACTTTGGGGCATACCAGCTAGTGGAAACGACTGATCGCATGTCAGTGCGGGGTAGCTATTCGTGCGCTTATCATGCGTGCCGTAGTCACCGCTACATTTTGACAGTGACCTCGTGGTGGTTGACTAGGTGTAGGACTACCACGGGGGACTCTCCCAGCCAGGAGAGCATCACGTGTACCTTCTACTCTACGGAAATACTGCAATGAAGTTCGTTCTCATGAGGAACATGCAAGATGAAGAAATATCTGGATAGTTTAAGAAATGGGTGAAACGGAAACATATCAAGATAGATAAAGAGAAATGAGAATTGAACATGTTATTTTTACTGTTTTGTACTTAGATAATATAAACACCACTCTACTCAACATTCGCTGACTCTGTCTTTTCATAACACTGTTCAGGACCAGGAGTTGAGCAGCCCGAGTTTCCGGCAACAGAGGGTGCTTGGCCCAGTCGAGTCCAGCCGTAGTTTTTCTTCAACACTTTCTTTTCCTCTACTGTTGTAGTAAGTAATGGACACTTAGTTATTATTCTGCTACTTCTGTTTCCTTTCCGCTTTCCGTTATTGTTATTGTCGTTGTTGCTGTTGTGGTGGTATGTACTGAGACAACTATTCTATTTCTTTACTGCTTTGTACGTTTCTTCTACTTAGTTATATTGCATGTGTGAATATGATTTATTTTCCTGTTTTTGGTTATTTCTTGTTAAACGACTAGGTCTTGGGATTAGTCGAGGCGAGTCAATCTTGGGTCCTGTAGGGATCCAGGAACCAGGCCATAACAATTCGATATGGCTACCACCACTTTGAGATTGAATGGCACCATAAAGAATGTGACTGACTTGCCTACGTAGTTGGCTATTGAACATGACTTGGCTACCAGAAGAAAGCAATCAGAAGTATTTGAAGTCGAACAGGAGGAAGCACATACTGCTCAACATAAGAACCTTGGTCCCTCCAGAATGCAATTCAAAGGAAACTAGCAACGACAAAGAAAAGGACCGCGTGGATCATGCTATAACTGCGAGAAGTTTAGTCACTTCAAAGTCAATTGTCCCCAGGGAAGGAAACAGGGCCAAACTAAGGGCTCAGAAAATAGAGAGAAGAAGCATGAATTTGTTGGTGTGGTAGAGTGTAACTTTACCATGACTGACTACAAACGCTAGTGGGTGGACTCTAGTGCCACTCAACATATTGCAAAAACCAGGGAAGGCCTAATTGACCTCAAAGAATTAGAGAAAGGAGAGTAGAGAATCTACATGGGTAACAACACCTATTTAGATGTCGAGGGTGTTGGGACCTATAGGCTCAATCTTGGAGAAAGCGCGATGACTCTCTAGGATGTGTTCTATGCTCTTGGGATTCAAAAGAACCTTATTTTTGTGTCTACTCTTATTAAAAAGAAATTAGAAGTTAGATTCTATAATAATCGTATCTTTATTAGTAGAGATAGAAAACTTTTCATTGTAGGCACATTTGTGTCATAACATGGTCTTTTTGTATTCCTATTTCTGGTGATTCATTAAAGAAGGATTTGAATTAGTCCTTGTGTTTATTATCTAATTTTGATTTATGGTACATGAGATTTGGACATTCAGGAAATAATAAAATGAATCAGATAATAAAAATGGATACGTTGCCTAATAACACAAGAGCAAGAACATTGCCTTGTGAACATTGCTTGACCGGGAAAATGACCAAGAAACCTTTGTCTAAGGGTCAAAGGTCAAGAGAATTATTAGAGCTTATTCATTCTAATATATGTGGTCCATTAAGTGTTAAGACACACGGTGACAAGGAATATTTCATAACCTTTATAGATGATTATTTTAGACATTCGTTCATATATCTCTTGGAAAGAAAAGCTAAAGCTTTTGAATGCTTCAAGAGATATAAGATGGAAGTAGAAACAAAATTAGGAAGATCTATTAAGGTGCTAAGGACAGATAGAGGTGGTGAATTTAATTCGAGAGAGTTTAATGACTTTTGCATTCATATGGGCATTGTTAGACAAATAACAATGCCATATGTGCCACAACAAAATGGTGTGACAGAAAGAAAAAATCGAACATTAATTAATGTAGTTAGGTGCATCTCTCTCTGTCTGGACTTCCAAAGAATTTTTGGGATGAAGCAGTGTTAATTGCAAATTATATACAAAATAGAATTCCTACTAAATCTGTGGAATCTACACCTTATGAGATATGGAATGGAAGAAAACCACAATTGAACCACCTCAGAAAATGGGGGTGTGAAGCACATTCTTAATCCCAAACCAGCTTAGAGATAAACTTGATTTTAAGACAACAAAGTGTAGATTTATAGGCTATTCTGATAAATCCAAAGGGTATAGGTTTTTCCACATTGATAAGGGTCTTGTTGAGAGTTGTGATGCTACTTTTCTAGAAAATAAAGAAGAAAACCAGCAAGAAAAAGTGAAATCAGAACCTCTACTTATCTTGAATGATGATGATGTCGACTCTGAAATAGATCCGACTAAATGGGATGATGGTGTTCATCTAGAAATGAAAATTGAATCTATGAATGATGATATACCTATAGAGATTGTCGGTGAGTCCAATCAACCCACAAGAATTACTGGCAATAAGAGATCCAAAATGCAACCTACATGGATAAGTGACTATCATTTGTACTCATGCAAGGTTTTGTGTTACATCGTTGATGAGGACGTTTCGAATTGTATGGAACCATTGTCTTTTGATGAAGCAATGGCATTACCCGAATCTGAATCATGCATGATTGCCATGAAGGATGAGCTTCACTCGATTGAGAAAATTGATGTTTGGGAATTATGTAACCTATTGATACGCAGGAAATCTATTTGGTGTAAATGGGTCTTCAAGGAAAAGTACCGAGTTGATGGTACTGTTGATAAATTCAAAGCAAGGTTGGTTGCCATGGGTTATACACAAAAAGCTGTAATTGATTTTCAAGAAATATATTCTCGGGTAGCCAAGTTTGCAACAATTAGGATCATTTTGGCTTTGGTATCATATATGGATTTGGAATTATTCCTAATGGATGTAAAAACTGCATTTCTCAATGGGCAATTGAGAGAAGATATTTATATGCGACAACCTGATGATTTTCAGGTAGAAGATAAGGAGAACATGATTTACAAATTGAAAAATTCTTTGTATGGTCTGAAACAATCTTCACAACTGTGGTATCTCAAATTCATAATATTATTACTCAATTTGGTTTTGTGGCTAACAAATTGGATAATTGTGTATATGTCATGCATAGTGGGAGAAAGTTTATGATTTTGTCATTATATGTGGATGACATATTGCTGGCCAGAAATGACATAAAGATGTTGGATGACATAAAATAAAAATTGAGCATTGAATTTGAGATGGACATGGGAGAAGCATCCTATGTCCTTGGAATTCAGGTCACTAGAGACAAAAACTCAAGAATATTGAGTTTGGATCAAGATAAAAGATTTGGAATGCAAAATTGCACTCTTGCTCCTACCCCACTTGTTATGGGAAAACGACTAGATAAAAGCCAATGCTCGAGTAAAGGACAAGTGTCATTAAATTTCCCATATGCACAAGTGGTAGGAAGTTTAATGTATGCAATAATGTGTATTAGAACCGACTTGGCTTATCCCGTAAGCTTAGTAAGTAGATATCAAAGTAATCTAGGACCAGCATATTAAGAAGCTATTAAAAGGATTATGAGATATCTAAAGGGTATTGTAAGTTTAAGATTGGTATATCGGGCTGAATCACCTGAGGTGATTGGTTACTCCGACGTAAATTTCGGAGGTGATGTGGATGATAGAAAATCCACGTCTAGTTATCTTTTCATGTTTGGTGGTGCTCGTGTTTCTTGGGGTAGCAAGAAACAAGGATGTGTATCAAGGTATACACATGAAGCTGAATACATTGCATGTAGTGTGGCCACCACACATGCAATTTGGATCAGATGTTTCCTTGATGACTTGAGCCTTAGATTGGTTAAAAAGCCATTGGAAATGTTTTGTGATAATCAAACAACAATAAGCTTGATTAATAGCGGGGTAAATAGTTCTAAACAGAAACATATAGAGATCCGGTATCACTATATTTGAGATATAATGAAACGATAAAAAATTAAGATAAGTCATATACCTACTAGTGATATGCCTGCGGATTTGCTAACTAAGGATATACCAGCAGGAACTTATATTAAGCACATTGGTTTATTAGGACTCAGGAATATTTGAGTCAAGTGAGAGGTATTCATGAATAATGAGCCTTTTATAGCATCTCTAGCAAATATAAACACCCTACGAATAGTGAGAGTGTGGCATGACCACATCAGTCAAGTGGGAGATATTAGTTGTGGGAATAGATGATCGAGTGGTCATCTAGACCCGATCAATCTGCAGCTAACAATGTGTTAGTGAAAAGTGCAGCGAGGTAGTTTTCGGAACGAGCGAACGGGACACACATAGGGCCTACGAAAGAGAGGAAGAAGGCACCTTATGAAAGCCCGATCTAAGAAGACTATCTACTCCCCTCTTCTTCCTAGACGCTCATGGTTAAATACTACTTTTCTCACACATGCAACGTTTCTGCCAAAGGGTTTGTTCAATGGTAAAGTCTCCTAATGACATCTAAGAGATCACCGGATCGAATCCCATGACCCACACATTAATTTAACTACCCAACAAAAATCATTTCCAGGATAATGACCATGTGCAACATTAATTATTCTCGAAACAACAAAAATCAGATGTGTATAATGTACTAAACAACAATATATGTGGGCGACTATGCTGTCGAAATCTAAAATTCAGTTTACTTGCTTTGATAAAGTTAAACTTATATTCAAACTCTTGATAATAAATTAAGTTAGACTAGTTTTTTGCATGTGCATTGCTGCGAGAGTGTAAAAATCAAAATCAACATATCTCACGTTGCAAAATATATTGTCTAGTATATCTTGATTTTCAGCAAGTGTATCTTGATTTTCGATTGATGAAAAATAAAAAATATTGATTGGAAAACAAAATACACTACACATTGTAAAATGCATTACATATGAAAGTCTAACATGATTTTCAGTCAGTATATCTTAATTTTCAATTGATTGAAAATCAACGCACTGCACAAGTGTATCTTAATTTTTAACCCATAGAAAATAAAAAATATTAATTAGAAATCAAAACCTACTACGCATTACAAAATATATTATAATTTAATATATTTTAATTTTTAATCGATATCTTATATTAATTTTATGCTACCACCAGCTAATCATATATTATTTTCATACTTGCGTAGAAATATACTCGATAAAAGAGTGTTAATGATAAAAAGATTAATCATGATGATGAAATTTAAAATGTATGTACATGTTAAATAATATATAAGAAAAAAAAAACTAAAATAAGAAAAGAAAGAGAAAAATCATCTCGAAAAATGTAGAAAAAAAAAGTCACACGGGCGTTCATCCGCCTGAAAGGCGAAAAAGAAGCAAATAGAAAAGAAAAGTAAAATTTAACAAATAGTATGCTTTACAGTACCCGCCCAAGCTCACTACCACACTACGCTTCAATAATTTGGTAGGAGGACAAACTCGAGCCATTAACTCTGGAATTGCTCGATTATGAATATATGTGTGAACTTATACGTGCGTAGCTTTCGTCTGGAAGCGTGTGCTCATGCGTGTGTGCATTTATATTTTATTTATATTCTTAAACAAATTACAGCATATATATATATATTAAAAATGCTTTTTGTACAGTTACTTTGCATTCATTATGATAGAGAGGTTGTCCTTCACCGAGATCTCATGTAACCCTTGAAATTAAAATGCACGAAAACTTTAATTTGTTAAAATAAAGTTTAGAAATATAATTCAATTTGCAAATGTGATTACAATCGGAATTTGTGAATATGAACTTGTGTTTATTCATTCGTATTAAATCTGGAATAATTTGATGCTCCAAAAAGGACCCTTTAATGGAGCAGGTCCCATCAATTTACTAAATTCAATTGAATTTGAATTGTCAAATACAAATTATCGTACTAGACAGTTGATAAGATCATAGTTATCTAATACATAATTGTAAAATAACAATAACTAAGATAGCAAATTATAAAGCACAATTAAAGAAATGGACAAGATATTAACCAAAATAACTAATTAATGCAAAATATAAGGGTATAGGTGCTCCAACACAGCTTCCATGTACCTGATTACTCTGCTATACTTGAACACAAACTCCAAGGTAAATGTCAGTAAAAGTTAAGTAGGTTAGACTAACGAAACATCATAAAAATGGAGCACAAAAGACGCGTATTGTTTATATGTTAATCCATGTATTAAGCCATCTCAGTTAAGTTTTATTCATCAATTATTAAGCGTGCGATGCTCTCACATATCATAGACTTCCATATTTATAAATCATCACCTCAAAGGATATGAGGAGACTTGATGTAATATTTCTAGAAGTACAATCGATACAAGAAACCCTCTTGGCCAAGAGGATCCCTTGCATCTACCACACAACTCAATCCATCACTCTACGATCATTGAGAGAAGTGATGGCTACATTATGTGGTAGAAACACATATTAGCTAGACACGATGATCCATAGACAATTGTTCATCCACTCACCAAATAAGTAAAGTACAAACTAACTTCAACCCTCAAATCAAACACCTGCTTTCCTGATTAGTCATTAAGTTTACCTATGAATCGCAAAGAAGTCAGCAACTCCTTGATCAACTCACCCAATCTAAATCCAGACGAGTGCTATAACCAAACTTCCACGAGCAATAGGGATGAACCAATCAAATGACTTATTCTAACATGCTTGTTATCTAACTGAATAACTAATATCACATTATTTGACATATTCCATATTCATCATGTATCGTTGCTAATCATTTGCTTAATGGTTTCCATATTAAGGTTGGAAATATTCTACAGTATCCAAGCCATTTAATAGATAATTCAAGCCCATTAATAGAGAGTAACAGACATGAGAACAAGTACTTAATTATAAGGCTACGCATGCTACTTTTGATTAGGATTTTACGTGCTTCATAAGACATATGTATTTGATTGTTACGGTCGCAATATTACTTAACCATTTGCCATTATCCATCACTCAATATTGATGATAAGGCCATCAAACCCAAGCAAATAGATTTAAACTTAATCAAATATAACAGTATAATCATGACATGTTCACAGAGAAGTTCGGTTCCACGAGTCCACCTCATCAACAATTACTGGTTAATAAGTCAACTTATGATTACACTGACAGATTTAATCAGTCTCATCCATTTGTTAATCCCATGCATGAAGCATGTAGACAAGATAGATAAGCCAAGTCCTTAAAGTACGATTCATAAATTAATCACATATCCGTATGTGTCGGGCAATCTCAATCATTATGATTTCATATTTGAGTACCCAAGGCAAGAACAATCCAAAAATAACCATGTACTCCAACCTACACCAAACGAAAATACCCGTGAATAGAAGCCACATTAATTAATTACATGAGAGGATAGAATTGACTACCTCTCATCACCGGGAGTCATGATGACTCTGGGACGTAAGTCAAAGGCCATGAGGTACTATCCAAGTGCCCTTGTATCATGTGCACGTCTCGAGTCGAAGTTCCTAAAGGGTTCAAAGGTCAAAAATCAGGTTCAATACCTCTTAGGAGATACTTTGAAATTTTTACATTTAAAGTAGTAGTCCAAACTGAGTTTGAGGGTGACCAATACGTGATACTTGTGGAGATGATTTCGACAAGTATTTATTTGTCAAATTTTAATCTAATTTGACCTTCGAATCACTCAAAATAATCTAAAAAAAATGAGGGGTGACGAATTTACATAAATTGCTAATTAATTTGTGATTTAGGGGATTATAAATATCTCTCCATACCCTCCCTACATGACACATTATTTTTTTTCTCCCTTTTTTCCTTTCCACCTCTCTCCCTCTCACTCTCTCTGAAGTAGGGGAGCCTTAGCGCATTCTTGCCCTCTAATTGTCACAGCTGACATCACACTCCCCTCACGTTGTTGCCACGAGATCCTCTCTTAGCTCTATCTTTCACTTACTCTCTCTATTATGTTTGTCTCTTACTTGTAATTTGACATTATTTTTATTAATAAAATTTTATTCTGGTGACTTATTTTTATTTGCATCAATTTCTTAGTATCTAATTCTTAATTTGTTTGTTTCTTACTTTTTATGCATTTTTATTTTGTTAATTTACGATTAATCGTTAAAATTAGGAATACATCTCATCTCTTATTATAAAATTTCAAGAAAATCTCAAAATTATCTAAAAATCCAAAAAAATAATAGTTAGCTTAGTAATTAGTAATTTAGATAATTTTACTTTCTTAAGGACAACTCTTAATGCCATTATACTAATTTCTATTTATTTCAAGAAACAACAACGACAACAACCAAGTCTTTTCCTACACTAAGTAAGGTCTACTATATGGATTCTTTACCTTCACATATATCGATTTTCAGTCATTTCAAGACTTAAATTAAAGTAATTATTTCAAGAATTCGATAATTTTTTATAAACAATTATATTTTCGCATACAACACATTTTTGATTCCTTGCATACCACACAATCAAAATCGTAGCGACATCTCAATCCATGATGGCCATCAAGAAGCTTAGCAACGTGGGGCAACAATGAAAGGAGTTCTGCACGAAGATCGCAATGATTAGGAACATCCATCAAGTCAACCTCGTCAAGCTCCTCGGCTTCTGCATGCAAGGCCATATCGGTTGCTGCTCATGGACAAGTACATGAACTATGGGTCCCTTAATCACTCATTATTCGCAACCATAAGATCATACACTGCAACTTGAAGTTGGGGAACATCCTCCTCCAGGATCTTAGCAGGGTGAAGATCTCCGACTTCGGGCTCTTGATGCTCCTATTGCTAGAGCAATCGAGCCTTGTGATGACATTGCGTGGGAGGTGGAGTTGGTTAGAAGAGAGAGATGAAGGTCGGAGGTAGAGGTGGAGGAAAGGGAGGAGGTGATGCTCGGAGGCGGTGGTAGTGGTCAAAGATGGGAGATTAAGTGGGGGGAGAAGAGGTGATGATAGGGGAGAGGGGAGGATGCAGAGGAGGTAACGTGGAGGAGGAATTTTAGTGGTTGTGGTTAGAGGTGGAGATCGAGTGGAAGGAGGAGGTGATGGATAGGGAGGAGGAGGTTGATCTTGTCGTTGGGGAGGGCTTGGACGACATAAGTAATGAAGAGGTCAAGAGGAATGAGGAAGAGGAAGAGAAAGATTGAGGAAAAGAATTTCAATTGTTCAATCCATCCACAACTATGGATTAAATCACCACCATTCATTTTCCTTCGAGATTACCACTTTTTACTTAACTTGAGTTAGCTTTTTACAACACTAATTAATGGACCAATAGAGAGATAATAAGATGACATTTATGTTAATTAACAATGTAAGTTTCACAATAACATTAATAACAATATTTGCAACCTAGTGATAAAAAATAATTTCAATGATTTTTAATGATATTTATGTAAAAACTCTAAAATTATAAAATAAAATTCTTTTGAAAAATTTAAATAAGAAGGAATGCTAACAAATTTTAATACGTTGACAAAAGTTCCTTTTTTTACTAGAGTAATGTATAAGCTAGAAAATTAATGCATGGCGTAGTCTCTAACATCAAAAGTTAATGCACGAGATGATCTCCAATTTCAAAAGTTAACATACGAGATGAAGATATCAAAAAATTGAAACATACTAGTTCAAAATCAAACTATACCGATTGGAAATGGTATTCTACCATTGAAAATTGGTTTTTAATCTAGAAAGTGATTTTTCATCAGTAAAAAATCAAAATACACCGATTGAAACAAAAAATGCACCAATGTGTTTTGGCCTTCACCTATGTGTGGAAGGTGATTTTCGATCGGTGGAAAATAAAAAAACACTGGCGAAAAAGAAAAGCACACCGGTGTGTTTTACGTTTCTATTGGTGAAAAATAATTTTAGCTTTCACTTATAGGTGGAAAGTGTAAATCCCTTTCTTGGAGGGGGTGAGATCAGCGTGACGTAATATAAAATACGGAATGACACAAAGTACACAATGATTTTTAGGTGGAAACCCAAACCAGGTGAAAACCACCACCTAACCCTCTCGAGTTGGGATTTTTAGATCAACCAAGTTGATCAAATCCACTAATGTACTACTTAAAAGAGGGTAATACAACCTCAATTACAACCACGCTACTTTATACGAGGGTAGTGTACCTCAAACCCCTTCTCTTCACGAGAAGGATTTTGTCTCACGAAGGAGACGGGAATTCACAACGCGAATACCCAACCAAATAACAAAGTAAATTATAAATATAGTCCTATAGAGCCAACAAAGTAATGTAAATCCCTACTTGGAGGGGGTGAGATCAGCGTGACGTAATATAATGCAGAATTACAAATGGAACAAACTCGCAAAATAGCAATCACACAAAGTACACAATGATTTTTAGGTAGAAACCCAAACCGGGTGAAAACCACCACCTAACCTTCTTGAGTTAGGATTTTCTGATCAACCAAGTTGATCAAATCCACTAACGTACTACTTAAACGAGGGTAGTACAACCTCATTACAACCACGCTACTTTATACGAGGGTAGCGTACCTTAAACCTCTTCTCTTCACAAGAAGGATTTTGTCTCACAAAGGAGACGGGAATTCGCAAAGCGAATACCCAACACAAATAACAAAGTAAATTACAAATATAGTCCTATAGAACCAACAAAGTAAATCTTAACCTAAGCTTCTATAGGAATTAGGATGCTTCCCTTTGCAGAAGTGCGTCAACGACGTGGATGCGTGAACTACGCGACGGCGCAATGATGCTCTCGTGAACTACGGCGGGAGAGTAGGTGCGCAAGTGATCGATGCTCTCTAGATGTAGAACTTAAGCTTGGAGAGCAAGAGCTTCTTCTATAGATCAATTTGACATAAGGATGTGGAAATGCTTGTACTTGGTGTGTCTAGGTGTGTATTTGAGTGGCAAAGGTTCCTCTCTATTTATAGAGGCCTTAGGAAGGCTTTGGAAGGCCTTGGAAGGCTTTCATAGCCGTTGGGTGCAAGCTCCAAGAAAATAAGGCTGAAATTAAGATTAATCATTGCACTAACAGGGTTATCAGACGTCTGATCCTGGTATCGGACGTGTGGAAAATCAGTTTAAGACATCTGGGAAAAAAGTCAGACATCTGATTATAGGCGGGTTTCCCTCCTTACTTGAATCAGATCTAAACAGGGTTCTAGTGAATTGTCATCAGACGACAAACAGGACGTCTGGACTGATGTTTGAACGTCTGGAAACCTACTTTTCTACGGGAATGGATTTCCAAGAGAGTGCAATGGTTATAAGATCTCTGAGAAGAGATTTTGGGACAGTTAAGGTAAAACGGTCATTTATCAAACATCTGGGAACACTTACGAACGTCTGATAAGGCTCTAACGGTCATTTCCTCCATTGTTTGCTAAGCTAGCCAACGGTCCACTAATTGGACGTCTGGCAAAATCATCAGACGTCTTCCAAGACGTCTAGACTAAGGTCTGGACGTCTGATTTCATCAAACAGAACTAACTAAGTCCAACCTAAACATTATCGGATGTCTGAGTCAACAGTCAAACGTCTGAGTCAACAGTCAAACGTCTTAAAAGTTATTATCAGACGTCTGATTTTCAGATTAAACGTCTGAAAAGGTTGTTTGAACTCTATTTTGGTTTTCTAAGTTCTCTGTAGAAAACCTAAATATTGTAGGGTTGTGCAAGTGTTCCTAAGACTACTGTTATGATACTTTGAGGCTCTTTAACATGAATCTAAGTAACAAAATAAAGAGTAAGGAAATAAAGACAAAAGTACATAAAAGAAATAAATATAATTCTATCATATTCTTCTTATCATTCCACCTTCAAGCTATCGCTCCACGTGAATCTCCTCTGTTCTCCATCAAGCTCCTCCAATCCGTCCTGGATGCGAGCTCAAACTTCGTCTTACCACGTCTCCATTTGCAATTAACCTGAAATCTAAGACTTCAAATGCAAATGTTAAATGATACATGTTTTATTATCATCAAAATAAACGATCGCGGTGCTCTAGCACCAACAATCTCCCCCTTTTTGATGATGACAAAACTATAAATAATAATGCAAAAAATCCTCCCCCTTTTTGACGTTATCAAAAAGGTTTAATTGTTTTTAAATTTCATATAACTCCTCCTTAAAACATTCTCTTCTATAAATGAGTTGAATTTCTTTTAACAAATGTAATGTTCTCCCCCTTTTTGTAACAACAAGATAACTATTATTTTTCTCCCCCTTACTAAAGGAAATATAGTTAACTTACATCTCCCCCTTAATAATTGACAATTAGCTCATAGTTTTTAACTCCCCCTATCTAAATGCTAATGATAAAAAGGATAGGGTGAAGAATTGTTACCTCACCTCCCATGGCCAATAAAATGGCCCAAATGGAGGTGGTGGATGCCACATCAGATGGGGCTCCCATCCGTATCTTAAAGGCCCAGGCATCGGCGCTAGTCTCCAATCTGGCGGACAACGTGCGGCAGGTCCGTCATTTGTTCGTCGTCTCGTCGGTCTTCTTGTTCTACTCCTCGGTCTGCTCCTTGGTCCCTTCAACTTGAGTTGACCAGCCTTGAGCTTATAGGTCCAGTCTTTTGTGTTGTAATCACCCTTGAAACCTACAAAACAAGATTCCAAATCTTTCTTAGATATCCAAGTGAGCTTGGATTCGGATTTGTTAGTGGGTCTCCTTGACGGAGATCCTTTCTCAACCTTAGGGCTATGCAAATTTTCTACTTTGTTGATTAGTTTGCTAGAATTTTCCCTAAAACATGCGATTTCTTTTTCTATAATATTCATCTTAGTCTTTAAATCAGAAATTTCTAACTTTAGACTATCATTTTCTTCAATCAATTTAGTATTTTCATTGATTACATTTTTGTTTTCTAATAGCAAGTTATTATCCTTAGGACTAGTTTCTAGACCTTTGAGTTATTTTTGTAACCTATTATTTTCATTTTTAACAAAACTAAGGTTCGTTTTAACATTTTTATTTTCTATCTTAAGTGATTTACTAAGTTCAAATAGCTCATCAAAAGCATCTTGTAAATCGGAATATATCTCATTGTCGGAGTTGTCGCTGTCGCTATCACTTCCTCTGGCCATGAAACCAAAGCAAGCAGTTTCTTCCTTGGGGTTCTGCTCTTCTTCTTCTGAGCTCGAGTCGTCCCAAGTTACTTGGAACGCCTTCTTCTTAGACTTCTTCTCTTTTTCCTTCTTCTCCTTCTTGAGAAGTGGGCATTCTAATCATAGATGCCCTTTCTCGTTGCAGTGGTAGCAACGTCTCGGGCTTTCTTTTTTCTCCTTCTTTTCTTTCTTTGATTCCCTACAAAACTTGGAAAACTTTTTAAGTAAAATCTTAAAGTCTTCGTTGACGGAACTTACCTCGCTATCTGACACAACTCTAAATGCAAGGGTCTTCTTCAACTTTGGCTCCTGTATATCCTTCTTCTTCTTATTCAGCTTTGTCTCGTAGGCCATTAGATTGCCTAGGAGATCTTTCATGTTAAGCTCCACCCCATTTGCTTCCTCAATCGCGGTGACCTTCTGCTCCCATTCTGGTCCAAGGGAACGGAGTAGCTTTCCTTGAATCTCCCCCTTGATGAAAGTCTTCCTTAAAGCTTTCAAATTATTTACAATCAGAGTGAACCTAGTGTTCATCTCACTTAAAGATTCGTTAGATTTCATAGAAAAAGATTCAAATTCTTGAGAAAGTAAATTGATTTTGGAAGTCTTTACCTTGGAGGTACCCTCGTGAGTTACCTCAAGTGTGTGCCGGATCTCGTATACGGTGGTGCGTTGCGAGATTTGGTTGAACTCTTTTGGGCTAAGCACGCAGTAGAGGGCGTTCATGGTGATGACGGCGTTGTGACTAGCTTTTGTTGTAGAAATAGCGTTGTAGTACAGCTAGTTATTGCCATCATTACATATATTTTTTTACTCGAAAAATAAAAGAGTTCCTGAGGTCGAACTCAGGGAGCAAGTCGTATTCTAGAAGTACAGTGTTTCTTCTTATTAAAAAAATAAAGAGAGAGAGAGAGAGATGGAAATTTGGCTTCTTCTTCTTCTCTTCTTTCTTCCTCTTTGTCTTCTCTTCTCTTTGGCGCTCTTGAATCTTCTTTCTTTTGTTCTTCCTGTGTTCTTCTTGTCTTCTCTTCTGCCTTCTGTTTTCAGGACGTCGTCTCTCCTTCTTTCTTCTTTTCTTCTTCTTCTTTCTTTTTCTTCAGATCTTCTTCTTCTCTTCTTTTCTTGTCTTTCCTCTTCTTTGCCATGGTCCTGCTTCTTCTTTTCTTCTTCTTCCTTGCCTTCAAGACGTTGTCTGATTTTGCAATCAGACGACTTAAACTGATGCTGCTACAGTGTACCGCTTAGCTTCCTTCTTCTTCTACTTTGTGTTCTCTTCTTCACCTGTGCCTGCACACTTCAAGGTTTTCGTCAGAGGGCAAAACCTACTCTACCCTCCCCCTCGCGTCTCTCTCTCTCAAAATTCGCTCTTAGGAAAGCTCTCCCAGAGCAACCGGGTAATCGGGTACGCGGGTCGTGCCTGGGTCCAGGCCCACCGGCGTGCGGTAGTGGGCGAGGAGTGCAGATCGGGCTTAGTCGGGTCGGGCCAGGTCCGCGTGTAACGAACGCGTGCCCCAGACATTTTAAAAGACGTCTAGGAGGTGGCCCAGACGTCGAACCAGACGTCTGGGATCAAATCCAGACGTCTGACAAGACGTCTGGGATCGTTTCCAGACGTCTGGAAAACAGTTAGTTTCGCACGGGAGATTCGTCTGCGCGCCTGTGCGTGCAGACCCGTGATTCCCCTCTCTCTCTCTCTTTTTCCCTCTCTCTCTGCGGCTGCAGACCTGCCGCGCTCTCTCTCCCTCCTCCTCGCGCGGCCTTAAAAGGGCCACGCCTCCCCTCCCGTCTCCACCGTCTCCTCCTTCTTCTCCTTCAGCCAGTGAGCGTGAGCGCGAGTGCGAGGGCGGCAGCTGCGGCTGCAGTGAGCGCGGAGGAGGTGCGGCGTGCGAGAGAGGAGCTCTGCCGTGAGGGCGAGCTCGCCGGAGCGGCTTGGCCGGCCGGCGGAGGGCGCAGCGGCACGGAGCGACGCGGAGAGGGACCTGCTGCAGTCTGAGCAGCAGGCGCGCGAGGTGCGACGCGGGCGGCGTCGCGAGCGGAAGCCGGGTGGCGCCCTGTTCTGGAAAAATTTCCAGAATCGGACGTCTGGGTTGATAGGCAGACGGCGAGGAAGACGTCTGGTAGATCCTACAGACGTCTGAAAGGTGAGTATTCTGCTTTCTTCTTCCTTCCTGTCGACTGACCGTACTAAGGGAGGGAGTTGGCTGTGCGCAGGCTCGCTGATTCGCCATCCTTTGCGAATCAGACGTCTGGAAGTTGTACCAGACGGCGGGAGTGACCTCCAGACGTCCTGGGTGACCATCGGACGTCTGGGAGATAGGAGAGACGTCCCCGCAGACTTCTGGACGTCTGGGAAACCACGCTGAACAGGTAATTCTCTGATCCACTTTTTAAGACGTCTGGAAGAAGTTCCAGACGTCTGATCTTGCACAGTATCGTCTTTTTCGACCCGTTTAGGGCCCGTTCGGGCTCCGTTTTCCGCGATTCGAGTTGCGTTCTTTTCAGAATTAATTCCTCTACCCGTCTACAGTAGCTATACACTGTTTTGAGATACTCCTTGTGTTTGATCCTTGTGATAGGACCTCGTTCAGTTGCAATCTTGGGAGTCGCGGAGGCACGCGGGATTCCCGATTACGCCCCCATTACTCCCGTTGTACCTGGTAGAGTGGCTTAAGTTTATTTTTAAAATCTGTTAAAGTATGGAACCATAACTAGAATCTAGGACATTGCATGAATCCTAGGAATGAAAAATGTATGGAATGATAGCTCCTAGGTGATGCATGAATCCTAGGGCTGGAAAACTAGTTGTATGCTAGATCCTAGGATGTGGCATGAATCCTAGGATGGAAAAACTAGTGGAATGTATAATACTGCAGTCTTGGAAAAATGGAAAGGAATATAAAGCTGCCTGTAAATTGAATTAACAGCTGCCTGTTATGAATAAAGAAACATGATTGAGATCATGGATTGTGAGAACGTGAAACTGGAAAGTGAAACATATGATGTTCTGAGATAAAGAGCTGGAACCCTACGGGGAATTAGGAGTGGAACTCCTGGAAAGAAAAAGGAATGGAACTGAGATGTAGTTTGTACTGTCTCTTGGTACGCAGTACCAAGGGAAGTACCTGTACCTGTTTAGTGCAGAGTGGGGCCAGCCGCCCCAGGGACCCGGGGTTAGGATTGGCCGCTCTGTACCGACTTGTTGGCCCTCGTGTACGTAGTACCGAGGAGAGCTACTAGTATTAGGAGAGTACTAGCTACCCCACGGGCCCCGGGGTTCTGCTAGCCTCCTTCACCGACTTGTTAGGCCCACTAGGGCAAACCAGGGTAGTCAGGCGAGGGTGCGCGGACTGTGGAGGGGCAAGGCCCCGATTTGGTTACTGTGGAGGGGTTGGACCCCTGTTACTGAGAGGGCTCTGCCCTGGTTCCGTGCTGTGCTTTGGGCGCACCCGTTAACGGAAACGACTGACCGCGTGCTAGTGCGGGCTAGCTACCTGTGCGTTTATCGCGCGTGCCGTGGTCACCGTTACGTCTGTCAGTGACCTTGGGGTGGTTGACTGAGGGTAGGATCACCACGGGGAACTCTCCCGACCAGGAGAGCACCACGTGCTACTTCTACTTTTGGAAAAGACTGCAATCAAGATCGTTCCCACGAGGACATTCGAGATCAAGTAAAGGATCTGAGAAATAAATGAAATAGTGAGAAAAATTGAAAGATGTGAATAAAGGAAGTAACAGAACATAACAGCTACTGTACACTCTACTGTTGTCTTTAGTTAGTTTGCCACTCTACTCAGCGTTTTGCAGACGTGTTACACTCGTTACCTTTTTCAGAACCAGGTGTTGAGCAGCCAGGGTCAGCGGCTGCAGAGGACGCTGGGTCGAGTAGGGTCCAGTAGAGTTTACCACAGCCTTTTGTACCTCTTTTGTTTCTATTATAGTGAGTAGTTCTTGTTTCCGCTATACTTTCTTTACCTACAGTTCTTGTTATATGATAAATGTTGTTCTACTGTTGTGGTGGTATCTACTGTAGTAGTTTCTTTCCTTACTGCTGTACTTCCTTACTGTTAGTTATATTCATGCTGAATGTGGTTTATTTTACTGCTCTTTTGGTTACTTTCTCGTTGGACGACTAGGTCTTGGGATTAGTCGAGTCGGTCCGGTTCTTGTGTCTCGTAGGGACTCGAGAACCGGGTCGTTACAAGATGGTATCAGAGCAAGGTCGTCCCGAGAAGTGAATCAACTGACTGGAAAATAACCATTTCACATGTTTATAGCTAGAGTAGCCACCACAACATATCTCTTGACATGAGCTCTTAGAAGTTTTGTTAGGTACCGTTTGTTTTGACGTTTCCGTTTTGTTTCGCGTCTCCTTGCAGGAGATGCCTCGTCGCGAGACTGGCCGCGGGCGCGGCCGAGGGCGAGGTCGGCGAGATGGACGTGCTGTTGTTAACATCTTGGTGGATCAGCCACCACTCCCTGGCATCCAGGCCCAGGACCTCGCCAGACTGATACGAGATATTGTACGGGAGGAGCTCCACCCACCGCCCCGAGCGCCTCCTCCTGGGGCTGCAGAGGGGGAGTCCTCTGTGGGACCACGCGACGGACACGGCGCTGGACACGAGGGAGGGGATGGGCCCCTGCCGCCCCCACCTTCCTCTGACACTTCTGTACACGAGGCACCTTCGCCTGGAGGTGCACCAGCACCTCCCCTACAACGCCACTTCGAGCTTTTCGGACAGTTCCGGAAGCTGAAGCCCCCCTCCTTCAAGGGGGATGAGGGCCCGACCGAGGCAGAGGACTGGCTTGAGCAGCTGGAGAAGATCTTCGACACCCTTCGCCCCCTGGTGGAGTGCCGCGTGGCCTTTGCCACGTACCAGCTGGAGAGTGCGGCACACCGGTGGTGGAGGGCGGTCCGGGGACAGGAGAGGGACGAGCCGACGTGGGACCAGTTCTTCACCCTCTTCTGCGAGCAGTACTTTCCCCAGACGTGGCAGGACCAGAGGAGGCGGGAGTTCCACACTCTCCGCCAAGGGACGATGACTGTGAGCGCGTACCGCACGCGTTTCTTGGAGCTGTCTCGCTTGGCAGCAACAGCGGTAGCCACTGAGGAGGAGCGCCTTTGGAGGTTCACCGAGGGGCTCCGGCCTGCGATCCGGGGGTATGTCAAACCCCTGAAGCTGCCTACGTTTTCGAGGGTGGTAGAGGCAGCTATGACTTACGAGGAGACCAACCCGTCCGCGCGAGAGACCGATGGCGGGCGGAAGAGGCCCTTTCAGCCAGACTTCTCACAGGGCCGGCGAGAACGGAGACACGTGGCGTCCGCAGGAGAGCCATCACGTTGTGCAGGGCCATCAGTGGCCTTTGAGGGCCCTCGACAGGGGCCAGTCGCTAGCACCGGACCCCCGCCTAGTCGACAGCAGGGACTCACTGAGGGCGGGAGTCGGGTTCCCCTCTGCTACCAGTGTGGCCAGCCGGGCCACGTCAGGAGGGACTGCCCATCTAGGGCAGGAGGTCAGCAGATACTCCCCGCGCAGAGCACTGGAGGGCGCGTAGGAGGCCGCGGTTTCCAGGCGCGAGGAGGAGGACAGCAGTCGCGAGGAGGGTACCGGCCAGCACCTACCCGTCCGACGCAGAGTGTGGCTGCTTCGTCCGCACCTAGCGCTGAGGGGCGTATCAACGCCCTAACACACAGGGACGCCAGAGCTTCGGGATCAGTGGTAGCAGGTATGGTTTCAGTTTCCGGCAGACTCGTTTACACGCTTTTCGATTCCGGCGCTACGCACTCGTTTGTCGCAGCCAGTTTCGCAGTTAGTTTGGACCAGGATTATACACTGTTAGAAAATCCGTTCGTAATCAGAGGTCCGAGTGGTCAGCTGTTTGTAGCTGAGGAGGTGTACACGGATTGCGACGTCAGCGTTGGAGGACATAGCCTACCAGCTGACCTGATTATGATCCAGATGGAGGACTTTGGTGTGATTCTGGGGATGGATTGGCTGTCCGCTTACCACTCTTTGGTAGATTGTTTTGAGAGGAAGATTGTCTTCTCCATTCCGGAGTTGCCTTCTTTCGAGTTTCACGGACAGCCAGTGGACGGAGGTTTCAAGTGCATTTCGGCACTTCGGGCGGCGAGACTTTTGAGCCAGGGTGTGAGGGCTTCCTAGCCTGTGTGGTGGCAGAGCCCAGCCCTGTGGCAGACTTCCAGAGCATCCCGGTGGTCAGAGAGTACCCCGACGTGTTTCCAGACGAGTTACCAGGACTTCCGCCCGAGCGTGAAATCGAGTTTGAGATATCACTAGTACCAGGGACCAGCCCCATCTCCACCGTGCCATACAGGATGGCACCGCTTGAGCTGCGAGAGCTCAAGTCCCAGTTGCAGGACCTTTTGGAGAAAGGTTTCGTGAGGCCCAGTGCATCTCCCTGGGGAGCCCCGGTACTGTTTGTGAAGAAGAAGGATGGGACCCTACGCCTTTGTGTGGACTACCGACAGATGAATAGGGTCACCATCAAGAACAGATATCCGCTGCCGAGGATCGACGATTTGTTTGACCAGTTGCGGGGTGCCACGGTGTTTTCCAAGATAGACTTGAGGTCTGGATACCACCAGTTGAGGATCAGGGAGACCGACGTCTCCAAGACAGCTTTCCGCACCCGGTACGGACACTATGAGTTTTTGGTCATGCCGTTTGGGCTGACCAATGCCCCCGCTGCTTTCATGGACCTGATGAACCGGGTGTTTAGACCGTACTTGGATCAGTTCGTGGTGGTTTTCATAGATGATGTGCTCATCTATTCTAGAGATCGGACGCAGCACGGGCAGCACTTGCGAATGGTTTTGGACACTCTGAGGCGACGCAGGCTGTACGCCAAATACAGCAAGTGCGAGTTCTGGTTGAGGGAGGTGACCTTCTTGGGTCATGTGATCTCTGGAGACGGCCTGGCGGTGGACCCCGCCAAGGTCGAGGCAGTGCTCAGGTGGGAGAGACCGCGTTCAGTCACTGAGATTCGCAGTTTCCTGGGACTGGCAGGTTACTACAGACGGTTCATCAGAGGATTTTCGCAGATTGCGCGTCCTATAACACAGTTGACCCGGAAGGACGTGCCTTTCGCTTGGACGGACGCCTGTGAGGCATGTTTTCTAGAGCTGAAGGAGAGGTTGACCTCGGCTCCCGTGCTCACCATCCCTGACAGTAGTGGCGGGTTCGTTGTGTACACGGACGCTTCCTTGCTGGGGTTAGGAGGTGTGCTCATGCAGAGGGGTCACGTTGTCGCTTATGCTTCGCGGCAACTGAAGCCCCATGAGCATACCTACCTTACCCACGACCTAGAGTTGGCAGCTGTTATCTTCGCGCTGAAGACTTGGAGGCACTACTTGTACGGTGAGATCTTCGAGATTTTTACAGATCACAAGAGCCTCAAATATCTTTTTGACCAGAAGGAGCTCAACATGAGACAGAGACGTTGGTTGGAGCTCCTGAAGGATTACGACTACAGCATCTCCTACCACCCGGGAAAGGCCAATGTGGTGGCTGACGCCATGAGCCGTAAGGCGCCCGCACGCTTGGCCAGTCTACAGTTACAGAGTTGGAGCCTTTTGGAGGAGGTGGGCAGTTGGCGACCTCTAGAGTTACGAGGGTACTGTGGGGCAGTGGCGGTGACACGGCAGACCAGGCCAGAGCTGATAGACCGCATCATCACAGGGCAGATGGCCGATCCGTACTTGCAGTCTTTGCGCGACAGAGTACTGTCAGGAGACCCTGGGAACTTCTCTTTCACAGACCAGGTGCTACGCTTGAGGGGACGGTTGTGCGTTCCCAGGGACGAGGAGCTGTTGAGAGAGCTCCTGACTGAGGCACACGGTTCCAGATTCACCATACATCCCGGAAACACGAAGATGTACCACGACTTGAGACGCGAGTTTTGGTGGAGAGGGATGAAGCGGGATGTGGGTGAGTTCGTGCAACAGTGCTTAGTGTGCCAGCAGGTGAAAGCCGAGCATCAGAGGCCTGCAGGGCCGCTTCAGCCGCTTCCAGTGCCAGAGTGGAAGTGGGAGAACATCACCATGGACTTGGTGGTGGGCTTACCTGTTACCCAGCGGGGACACGACGCAGTCTGGGTAATAGTGGATAGACTGACGAAGACGGCGCGTTTCTTGCCGATCCGAGTCACTTTGGGACCAGCACAGTTGGCAGAGAGGTATATCCGTGATGTGGTACGACTACACAGAGTTCCGCGGGAGATCGTATCCGACCGGGATACCCGCTTTACGTCCCAGTTTTGAGCTGAGTTTCAGCAGGCTTTGGGGACGAGGTTGAGGTTTAGCACGGCTTACCACCCCCAGACGGACGGACAGTCTGAGCGCACGATACAGACACTTGAGGACCTCTTGCGTGCCTGTGTATTGGACTGGAGGGGCTCTTGGGAGGAGCACCTGCCCCTGGCGGAGTTTGCATACAACAACAGTTATCACTCGAGCATCGGCATGGCTCCCTACGAGGCTCTGTACGGACGGAAGTGTACGGCACCCTTGAGTTGGGTTGAGGTGGGGACCAAGTGGGAGGTTGGCCCCAGGTTGATCCGGCAGAGTCAGGAGGTAGTTGAGCAGATCCACAGACGACTCCGCACTGTCAGGAGCAGACAGAAGTGCTACGCGGATCGGAGACACAGAGAGGTGCAGTTTGAGGTTGGGGACCACGTCTTCCTTCGTGTTTCACCCATGAAGGGCCTACAGCAGTTTGGGGTGAGAGGGAAGCTCGCGCCGAGGTTCGTAGGGCCCCTTTGATGTCCTGGAGCGGGTTGCACCCGTTGCTTACAGACTTGCCCTTCCCCCGCAGCTTTCTGGTGTGCACGACGTGTTCCACGTGTCCAACCTCAGGAAGTACGTAGCCGATTCCAGTCAAGTACTGAGTCACGAGAGCGTCGAGGTGAGCGACGACCTGACCTACCCCGAGCGGCCAGTGCAGATCCTAGACCGAGCCGTCCGCAGGTTGAGGCGAAAGCAAGTACCCCTGGTAAAGGTTTTGTGGAGGAGCCAGCGGTACGAGGAGGCTACCTGGGAGCCTGAGGCGGCAATGCGGGAGCGGTACCCGGAGCTTTTCGCGGGTACGTCTTTTCGGACCGGCTTCGGTCCTCTTTGAGTTTGTTATGGTTATTTGGACATCTTTTTTTTCCCGCACCCTAGTTGGCGCAAGTTTCGGGGATGAAACATCCTTTGAGTTTGTTATATTGTAACGAAGGCGTGCCCCAGACATCTTAAAAGACGTCTGGGAGGTGGCCCAGACGTCGGACCAGACGTCTGGGATCACATCCAGATGTTTGACAAGACGTCTGGGATCGTTTCCAGACGTCTGGAAAACAGTTAGTTTCGCACAGGAGATTCGTCTGCGCGCCTGTGCGCGCAGACCCGCGATTCCGCTCTCTCTTTCTCTTTTTCCCTCTCTCTCTACGGCTGCAGACCTGCCGCGCTCTCTCTCCCTCCTCCTCGCGCGGCCTTAAAAGGGCCACCCCTCCCCTCCCGTCTCCACCATCTCCTCCTTCTTCTCCTTCAGCCAGTGAGCGTACTACTTCTTGTTTCCGCTGTACTTTCTTTACATGCCGTTCTTGTTATATGATAAATGTTGTTCTACTGTTGTGGTGGTATCTACTGTAGTAGTTTCTTTCCTTACTGCCGTACTTCCTTACTGTTAGTTATATTCATGCTGAATGTGATTTATTTTACTGCTCTTTTGGTTACTTTCTCGTTGGACGACTAGGTCCTGAGATTAGTCGAGTCGGTTCGGTTCTTGTGTCTCGTAGGGACTCGGGAACTGGGTCGTTACACCGCGGGGCGTGAGCGCGGACGAGGCCGGGTAATTGGGTGGGTGAAGGGGACCTCACCCCGTGATCTGAGGCGAACAGCTTAAGGCACTTTTTGCCTTTAAGCGCCCGTTCGCCTCAGCGGGTTTCCGAGGTGGGACTAAATGTCCCACCCCAATTTGGATGCCTGCGCGGAGGAAGCAGCGGCAGTCGAGGCTTCGTGCGAGGGCTTCGCCTCAACTGCAGCCTGGCACTTCGCGAAGCCACCCCACGCAGCCTGGGAGCCTGGTCTGGGCGTGGCGTGCCTGGAGCAGCAGGTCGAAGGAGCTTCTTCACCTCAGCAATGGCGGCGACGAGCGAAGTTCCTGTTTACAGAGAAAGGGCCTCTCGGCCTAATTAGATACGCGGAGGACCTTCGCCGTGGCACGGCGAAGGTGGTCGGGGGTTCTGCAGGTGGCGGGGCGGAGCCTAAGGGACTACCCGAGTTCGGACTGTGGTCGGGGGAATGGGTTTGTTCGGGGGAGTGTTGTGGAGGTGAGGAGTGGTAGTGGAGGGGCGGAAGTTGGTCGGTGTGATGAGGTGGAGGTTTTGTGAGGGTCGGCGAGTCGTTTGGAGTGGCGGAATGATGGGAGCGACTCGCCGGAGGTTGGCCGAAGGCGTGGAAGATGACGGTGGTCGGGTCGGTCGAGGGTGTAATTGACTGTAAAATAGGGAAGAAAAGAAAGAGGGGATATAGAAGACTAATTCTAACCTAGCTAAAGTGACGAAGGGTACGAAGAGGCTTCCGGCTCGTACCTACTGGAGCTGGAGAAGAAATGCCCAGTGGGGGAGGACGGCGGCGACGACGGGGCTGAAGCAGCGCGCGCCGGATTTGCACGACGCGGAGGAGAATCAGGAAGAAGTCTCTGCTGCTGGTATTGCGGCAGAGCGAAGAGGAGGAGGAGGAGGAACCGCCGGAGCTGGAGGGCTTCTGCCGGAGTGGGAAGAGAGGAAAGTTGTGGGGGTTTTCTCCGTCAGATCCAAGCTGGGAAGAACGGCGGAGCGACGGGGGTATCTATAGGGGCAGAACCAGAGAGGAGGGCGGAGGGAGACGACGTGTCTCCCTCGCCGGAGGACGCCGGAGGAAGGATACCCATACCGTCCGTGCGTTCGCACAGCCGGTATGGGTGGTTGCAGCCATCAGGGGGGTGTTCCTGCGATGACTGACGACGCAGGGCACCCCCATTTGACTTGGCAGGCTCCCTCCCTTACCCTGCGCGGCGCCATGCTCCGCGCAAGGTCGCCGGAGTATGGTGCTGCTCAGGTTTTGCAGGAGGGACCTAAATGCAAAGAACGAAGGAGAGTTAGGGGCCAAAATGTGAGGGTTCAAAAGTTGAGGGCCAGAAAGTAAATGTATGAGGACCAAAGTGTAAAGTTGGTCAAGAAGGTTTCTTCTTAGGCTCAAGTTTTTATACATGACTAATTAGGACCTAAGGATTCTGATGGTGAATTTTATTTCTAGATTAAACCTTGTTTGATCGGTCAATTTACGTAAAACCCCAAATTAAGTTGTTAATTGGGCATGGTTCTCAATGTAGGTCAAAATGGGTTCCTAAGGCCAAATTGAAGGTTCTAAACCCTAGAGATTATTTTTCTATGAATTTTATAGGGTTTATTCTATTTTTACTTTGCCTCGAACCTCGTGTATTTAAGTGGGTTATTTTTAGGGCTATAGGATGTCATTTAATTCTTCGGAGTTGCTGTAGCCCTTGTTGAGTCATTTCATCCGACTTTTCTTCTTATTAGGTTGTTTTGACCTATGTTTGGATCCTGAGTTACCCTATTTTCAGATTGGATTGGTGAAATTGCATTTTTACCCCTCAGTTTCTGTTTTCTTTGCAAACTCAGAATCTCTCTGAGCCAAACCTTTCTAAGGTTATGTAGGAGCTTTTTTCTTGCAAATCAGGGTTAAATGGTGCTAGTTTAGGGTTTGTGACGAGGTTCTCATCACACCCCCATGCCTAACTTTTGCTACTCCCTTAGCAAAAACCTAAGGTTTTAACCTTTGGTCTAGACCATGATATTCATAACCACTTCAGATAAGTGCCTTTTCATTTGACCCTAGATTAGGTTAGAATGCTGACCATAGGCTTAAAAGGTACTTCTAATACCAACCAAGATCCAGATCTGTCTAGCCTTAAACTCAGTCTTTGGCAAAGGTTTTTAAGACCCACAAGAACTAACCTAAGGTTTTTTGGACTTTGTGGTTGAAGCACCCCGTGCTTGAAATGATTTTTGCCTTGGTTCAGTTCGCAGTGAGTTTTGCAAGAGAGAGGAAGTAGAAAGTATTTTTGTTTGGAGAGTTTTTCTCTCTCTTTTTCTTTTTAGTTCTAGCCTAGGATTGGCTTTTCAACATGATCTGTATCAGATTCATTGCTCCCATCATCAATCCTCAAGGGTTCCTGGCGATCGATGCTTCGAGATAGCACCGCCCATGGCAACCCCCAGAACCCTGGCTATTGAGATTTCGAGATAATCCCATCCATGGTGTTCCGTGGCCAAATTCAGACCCTGGCAGTTGTCACTTCGTGATAATGCCATCCATGGAATCTGAACCAGCAGGGTGCTTACATGCCCCCAGTAGGATATGTGAATATCCTAAGAGACAAGCACCGAGGAGATAATATTTTGTTACGTATCTTTGAGGGGATTTCCCGCCTCTCCGCGCTGGGAACTCGTCCAAATCAACTTGTGTTGATCGGCCGCTCCTACTCTAGGTGTACTTTTCAGAATTTTGCGACGCTTCTGCGTGATTTTGATTTTTACGCTTACTGAACCAGGCTGTGTGTGAGGTTAGGGTGCTTAGGTTACTGAGTCCCGTAAACCAAAAATTAGTTAATGAGGCCAAATACTCCCTAAGCCTTAGACCTAATTGATGAGAACCTCATCATGAGCCATAACTAGCTCATTTTGACCCAATACAAAGGATAAAAGCTCCTACATATCTCAAGGAAAAGCTTAACTCAGAGAATTCTGAGTTTGAGAAGAAAACAAGTCATAAGGGGTAAAAGTGCAATTTTACCAGTATAATCTGCATACAGGGTAATTCAGGGCCCAAACATAGGTCAAAACAGCTTAATAAGAATAAAAGTGGGATGAGATGATCTAGCAAGGGCTACAGCACTTCCAAGGAACCAAATGATAATCTGTAACCCTAAAACAACCCACTTCAATTCACAAGGTTCGAGGCAAAGTAAAAATAGAATAAACCCTCTAAAATTCATAGAAAAATAATCTCTGGGGTTTAGAACCATCAATTTGGCCTTTAGAACCCATTTTGACCTACATTGAGAACCATGCCCAATTAATAACTTAATTTGGGTTTTTGCGCAAATTGACCGGTCAAACAAGGTTTAATATGAAAATAAAATTCACCATCAGATTCCTTAGGTCCTAATTAGTCATGTATAAAAACTTGAGCCTAAGAAGAAACCTCCTTGACCGACTTCACACTTTGGTCCTCATATATTTACTCTTTGGCCCTCAACTTTTGAACCCTCGCATTTTGGCCCCTAACTCTCCTTCGTTCTTTGCAAACAGGTCCCTCCTGCAAAACCCTGCCAGCACCATGCTCCGGCGACCTTGCGCGGAGCATGGCGCCGCGCAGGGTGAGGTGGAGGACCTGGCAAGTGTACCGGGGGTGCCCTGCGTCGTCAGCCGTCGCAGGAGCACCCCCATGGTCATTGTAGCCCCCCATACCGGCCGTGCGAACGCACGGACGGTATGGGTTCGTATTCCGACCATTCTCCGGCGAGGGAGACACGTCGTCTCCCTCCGCCTTCCTCCCTGCTTCAACCCTATAAATACCCCCCGCCGCTCCACCGACGAAGGCAGCCTGGATCTGACGGAGAAAACCCCCAGCTTTCTTCTCTTCTTTCTCCGGCAGACGCTCACCAGCTCCGGCGACTTCCTCCCCCTCCACCTCTTCGCTCTGCCGCACTACCAGCAGCAGAGACTTCCTCCCCTGCTCTTCCCGCGCCACGCCGCACCCAGCTGGCGCCTCTCCAGCCCTCTGCTCGCCGCCGCCCCTCTCTCTGAGCATCATCTTCTCCGGCGACAGTCGATACGACTGTCGCCCTGTTCCTCCCCCTTCGTCCCTGCAGTTAAGTTAGACTTACTCCCCTTCTCCTCCTCTTTCTTTCTCCGCTTTCGATTTAGTCAATTAAGCCCTCTACCGACCCTGTTCACCCTCATCCTCTCCGCCTCCGACCACCCTCCGGCGAGCCGCTCCCATCACCTCAGCGACCCACACGGCTCGCCGACCACCGCAGAACCTCCGCCTCCTCACCCTGATCCTCTTCCGCCCCTCCACTTCCCACCAAACACCCTCTGCAGACCCACCGAACACACCCACTCCCTCGCTCACAGTTTGACCTAGGACGACCAGTTAGCTCCATCTCGCCCCCTGCAGACCCCCTGACCACCTTCGCCGTGCCACGGCGAAGGTCCCCCGCCTGTCTGATTTGGCCGAGAGGCTGTTCTTCTGTGACCAGGTGACTCGCCCGCCGTCGCCATTACTGCGCAGGCAGAGCTGCTTCACCTGCAGGTGCAGGCACGCCTTCGCCCAGGGTTGACTCCCAGGTTGCGCAGGGACTCTCCGCGAAACGTCCCTGGTTCACAGACGGGGCGAAGGCCGCGCGGGAAGCCACGATCGCCCACTGCTCCATCCGCGACGCGCGCTCAATTAGGGTGGGACATTTAGTCCCACCTCGGAACCTCTCGAAGGCGCGCGGACGCATAAAGGCAAAAACTGCCTTATGCTGTTTGCCTCAGTTACCACGGGGTGAGGTCCCTCTCACCCGACCTGACCCGACTCGGCCTCGTCCGTGACCACGCTCCGCGGACCTGGCCCGACCCGAGTAGACTGACCTGCACTCCTCGCCCACCACGCACGCCGGTGGGCCTGGACCCGGGCCTGACCCGAACCCGATTACCCGGTAGCGCTCTGGGAGAGCTTCCGAAGAGTGATTTCAGAGAGAGAGATACGCGGGGGAGGGGGGTAGAGTAGGTTTTTGCCTCTTGACGAATAAACTCTGAAGTGTGCAGGCCAAAGAAGAAGAAGAAGACCCGCTGAAGAAGAAGGAAGAGCAACGGCCATCGCGAAAGAAGAAAAAGAGAGGTCAAGGCAGGTGAAGACAAAGAAGAAGAAGGAATGAAGAGAAGCAAGAAGCAAGAAAAGAAGAAGACGATCTGACGAAAAAGAAAGAAAGGAAACAAGGAAGAACAGAAGAAGAAGAGCACGAGGGGAAAATCTGAAGAAAGCAGAAGAAAAAGAAGAAGAAGAAGAAGAAGAAGAACAGGAAGAACCAAAGACAAAGAGGAAGAAAGAAGAAAAGAAGAAGAAGCCAAATTTTCATCTCTCTCTCTCTCTCTTTATTTTTGTAATAGAACTTGTATATCTCTAGAATACAACTTGCTCCCTGAGTTCGACCTCGGGAACTCTTTTATTTTTCCGAGTAAAAAATTTTATATGAAACGTTGGTAACAACCGGCTTTACTACAACGATATAACACAACCCGGTCAAACCCACGCTATCATTTTGGCGCCGTTGCCGGGGAGCAACGGCTATTCTAGAGGTAAACATTCCTGTATCTTTTAATTTCTGATAATCTCCTCTCTTTTGTGCAGCTACAGGAACTCAAGAAGACAAGCAACCACACGACAACCACTCCGAAGACAGGTAAATCTTTTCTCTCACTATTAACCCCTACACTCTAAAGAGAAAGAAAAGAAAAGAACAAAGCAATATAGGGCTAACCTGTCTTCCATACTTAGTAACCATAAAAAGTTGCATGTTTTCAACTCATCACTCCTGCACACTATTAAGGGTATTTAAGGGCTAACACATTCTTGCTTGAGCCCTAATTGCCCAACAAAGAGTTAAATGGACCAAGTAGAGCCAACATAAGGTCAAACATTAGGATTTCAGTAGAGACACACCCCTTAATCAAGAATTGAGGAAATCCTAAAGAGGTGTGCCCAAGCCATTGATTGAAAATAATTAACAAGAAAAATCCTAAACAATTGGCTCTCTCTAAACACTTGAACCCTAAAAGACAGGACCTAAAAGCTCTTAAAGAAAACAATAGGTAAAGTTGACCCCTTGGGTTAACCAACCTTAAATTAGGTCACTCTTTGCACTTAAAAAGACTAAAGTTCAAGTGAAACCTTAAGCACCCTGATCTTAAAATTGGTAGACTTAAGAGGTCAAGATCCCCATTCTGGTCTACCTGGAACCGCAGTGACAAGAGAGGTCGGGTGGGGGAAACCCTGTAACCCGTGGGGACGCTCTACCGTGTAGGGGTCTTCGCGGGACTCTCCCTCTCTGGCTGCCCAGGTAATTCTCAGGTGGACGATCTTTCTGATCAAGGGGTCCATCTGCCCCGCACCTCTATAGTCACCCAACACATTTTTGGGTGTCTTGATTGGGTCCATCACCTTCTAAACTTACCTCTCCCAACTGTGCATGTACGGAAGGAGGTCTCTAAGACCACCCTTAAGACCTCCTTTAGAAATTCACTCTCGTCAAGGCCAAGCCTCGACGCCCGTGTTTGTGCAGCAACACCCTCACATTATTCTCTCTTCTGATTCAGAACCAAGTTCTTCTTCTTCCCCCATCATGGCTCAGCCAGTTGAGGAAGAAAATAATCTGGAACACCAGCTCCAGCGACTCAATGACCTCTTCCAAAACTTCGTGCACCCACCACAGCGTCCTATGATGCGGGACCACTACAATCCTGCTGCGGTGGCAATTGAGCCTCGAGTTAGAATCCCGATTGGAGGACCTGATTCCGAACTAAAGCCCAACATGATTCACGCTATACCTAAATTCCATGGGCTTAATTCTGAAGATCCCTTCCAGCACATCAAACAGCTTAAGCATCTGGCCCACACTTTTGGATCAGATGCGCAAAATCGGGATATTCTTCTCATGAAGATGTTCTCCTTTTCTCTTATGGACAAGGCCGCCCATTGGTATCAAACTCAGACCCGGCCGATCAACACTTGGGAAGAACTTCAATCCGAGTTTTTGAAAAAGTTCTTTCCCGTTGGTCGGACCAACGCCTTGCGCCATCAGATTACACACTTCACTCAACAATCAGGAGAACCTCTCCATGAGGCATGGGATCGTTTTCAGGATCTCATGAGGAAGTGCCCCCATCACGGAGTTCCTAAATGGGAACAAGTCCAATCTTTTTACCAGGGACTCCGTGAGGACATCCGCCTTTTCGTCAATGCAACCTGCGGAGGAAACATCATGGGTCAACATGAAGACACCGTATGGGAGATTCTCGAAAACATGTGCGAGAACTCCATCAACAATGACTCCATGGGATTATTCGACAGGACGAATACCCGCGCAGCGACGAATCTTAAGGGAGCACATGAGACGCAGGGCCTGTCCGCATCAGTCGACCTGGAATTAATGGCCAGTCGATTGGACAAGGTCTCAATTATTGAAAAGAAGGTGGATGAGCTGACTCAGCACTTGCAGCGAGCCACCTCTGCGCGTAACTCCTTTGCACAACCTCCTTCCACACAGGAGACTGTGCAAAACATCCTACACCGATCCTCCCCTGGGATGGATCCATATCCATCCCCATCTGATTCTTGGACTGGAAGATCATCCGATCCTTTCTTCACCAGCCGGGGGAACTCCATTCCCCCTTTCCCTGATTCTCAGGAGGTTCCTCAGACCTGCGAGGACCTCAACGCCATCCAGAACGACCCATTCTCCAACACTTACAACCCTGGATGGCGAAACCATCCAAATTTTCAGTGGGCGGGAAATTCTCAAACCCAAAGACCACCTTTTCATTCCCGCCCACAGCCCTCTCATCACTACCAGCCGCCTCAGCCTCGGCCCAACCCTACTTATCCATCAGGGCCAAATCAAGATCAAATGTCCTTAATCCTTCAGACTCTGGCTGACATTCAAAAATCGAATGCGGCCATTCAAAAACAGCACAAGGACGAGCTTACTGAAGTTAAAACTCAGCTGGCCCAGTTGGCAAATTCTCGCCAGCCAGGCACACTCCCTTCCCAACCCCTTCCTAACCCAAATAACGTGCCAACCCAGAAGCGCGTTATGAATCCAAATTTAGGCCAAGCTCAATGGATTTATCAGGCCCCCACTGCTCCATCTCCAGACGAGATGGAAGCCTCTACTTCTCATACGGGATTTCAGCAGCAGCCACCCCTCCTACCAAATCCAAACCAAAATCAGGCCGGATTAAATTCTGTAACAACACGTAGTGGTAAGACAACTCAGGACCCGCGTTATCCAAACCACTCCCAGCCTGATAATCATGACCCTAGGATAGTTATCCAAGGTACCGCTGTTCCAGACCCACAACCAGGACCTATCCTAGAGGAACCAACCAAGATCCCGTTTCCCGAAGCCCTGACCAAGGGAAAGAAGACCACCAAACCCGTGGCCCCTGAGGAGGACCTGGTCAAGCTCTTTGAGCAGGTCCACATAAACATCCCCTTGATGGATGCAATCCGCCACGTACCAGCTTACGCACGATTTCTAAAGAATATATGTACACCCCAGCGTAAGCCGCGAACCAAGGGAGGGAGCCCAATTGTTCTGTCAGAGCAAGCCAGCTCTGTAATCCTTAGTAGACTCCCACCCAAGGCAAAAGATCCTGGAACTCCCCTGATCTCCTGTAAGATAGGTGGTACCCAATTTGACAGAGCATTGTTAGACTTAGGTGCATCTATAAATCTGATACCCACATCCTTACTTGACCATCTGGAAGAGTCTGAGCTGAAACCAACCGAGGTGACATTACAATTAGCAGATCGATCTATAAAGTCACCAAAAGGGATTCTCGAGGATGTTATCGTGAGAGTGCGGGATTTCTATTTTCCAGTGGACTTTATAGTCTTAGACATGGATGCACCTGAGAACCCTAGGGATACACCAATCATTCTAGGGAGACCTTTCTTGGCTACTGCTAGAGCCAACATCAGCTGTGAGGAGGGCCAAATAGAGCTTAAGTTTGGAGATCAAACACTGAAAATTGATATATTTAAGGCCCAGCAAGGAATTAATTGCGGCGTCATCGAGCAAATTTGTGACATCAAGACTTTGGTTGATGAATCACACCTCCAGAATGACTTGAGTATGCCTCATCAACCACAGAAGGATCTTGACCCGCAAATAGAGGAGTCCAATCCGGATGTGAACAACCCAGTAACTCCCACCCTTGAACCTCACATCTATACTGAACCACCCGCTGCTGCTGAAAACCCCATCCTTGAACTGAAACCCCTTCCTGCTCATTTGAAATACATCTTTTTGGGTTCTAATCAGACCCTTCCTGTGATCATCAATTCCAACCTCAATCCTGAACAGGAATACCGTCTGATTGTTGTCCTCCAGCAACATCGCAGAGCCATCGGATGGACCCTCGATGATTTGACTGGAATAAGTCCCTCTTATTGTACTCATCATATCTATTCAGAAGAGGGCACACGACCTTCTCGTGAAATGCAGAGACGCTTAAACCCCAATCTGCAGGAGGTCGTGAAAAAGGAGATCATCAAGTGGTTAGATGCCGGGATCATCTACCCGATCTCCGATAGTCGTTGGGTGAGCCCAATTCAGGTCGTGCCTAAGAAGGCAGGACTCACCACTACAACGACTGAGACCGGAGAAATCATTCCTACCCGATTAGCCAACTCGTGGAGAGTCTGTATAGATTACCGTCGACTCAATTCCTCCACGAAGAAGGATCATTTCCCACTACCCTTCATTGATCAAATTCTCGAAAAACTAGCGGGAAATTGGTTCTTCTGCTTTCTTGACGGGTACTCCGGTTATAACCAGGTGGCAATCCATCCTGAGGACCAAGAAAAGACCACATTCACCTGCCCCTTCGGAACATACGCTTTCCGAAGGATGCCTTTCGGTCTTTGCAATGCACCCGCTACTTTTCAGCGATGCATGCTTGCCATATTCTCAGATATGGTAGGTGATTATCTGGAAGTCTTCATGGATGACTTTTCAGTTTTCGGAGCATCATTCGACGATTGCCTCCAGCACTTGGTCCAGATACTCAGGCGGTGCATCGACGTGAATTTGGTTCTTTCCTGGGAAAAGAGCCATTTCATGGTGCCTGAGGGAATTGTCCTGGGACACTCAATTTCGGAGAAAGGTATCCAAGTGGATCGAGCTAAGGTTAATCTGATTTCTCGCCTTCCTATGCCTAGCTCGATCAGGGACATCCGATCCTTTTTAGGGCATGTCGGTTTTTATCGACGATTTATCCCTGATTTTTCAAAAATCGCACGCCCCCTGACCACTCTTCTCTCCAAGGATGTTCCCTTCGAAATCTCCAAGGAATGCACTCAAGCATTTGAAATCCTGCGTGACCGAGTCACCCAAGCCCCGATCCTACAGTCCCCTGATTGGTCTCAACCCTTTGAGATCATGTGTGATGCATCCGACTTCGCTGTAGGAGCGGTTTTGGGGCAGAAAAATGACAAGAAACCTGTGGTCATTTACTACGCCAGCAAAACACTCGATGAGGCTCAGCGTAACTATACAGTTACTGAGAAAGAGCTGCTAGCTGTAGTATTTGCCCTAGAGAAATTCAGATCATACCTTCTGGGTTCCCATGTCATCATATACTCGGATCACACGGCTGTGAGGCATCTCCTTGCAAAGAAGGACGCGAAACCTCGATTGATCCGATGGATCTTGCTGTTGCAAGAATTTGACCTCGAGATTCGCGATAAAGCGGGAAAACAAAACGTGGTAGCTGATCACTTGTCCCGTCTTCCTTCTGAAATGATAGACCCTTCCGGACCCATCACTGAGCATTTTCCCGATGAGCACCTGCTGACTATTGGTACTAGCCTTCCATGGTTTGCTAATATTGTAAATTACTTGGCATCTCATCAAACCCCGTCCGATTGGCCGAAGGCCAAGAAAGACAAATTACGCTCCGATGCCAAGTATTACATTTGGGAAGACCCGTACCTCTTCCGCATAGGTGCCGATCAGATCATCCGGAGATGTGTCCCGGAAGGGGAAGTCAACAATATCCTCTCTTTCTGCCATGACCAGGCATGCGGTGGCCATTTTGCCGGGCATAAAACCGCATCAAAAGTCCTCCAGTGCGGCTTTTACTGGCCCACACTGTTCAAAGACGCATACAGTCATTGCAAGGCATGCAGTCGTTGCCAGACTTTGGGCAACATGAGCCATCGCGACATGATGCCTATGCAACCGATTCTAGTATGCGAAATCTTTGATGTTTGGGGGATTGATTTTATGGGCCCCTTTCCTGTTTCGGATGGTTTCGAATACATTCTGTTGGCTGTGGACTACGTGTCCAAATGGATCGAAGCCATACCGACCCGAACCTGTGATCACAAAATCGTTCTCAAATTCATTCATCAACACATTTTCTCAAGGTTCGGGATTCCTCGTGCAATAATCTCTGATGGGGGGACCCATTTCACAAATGCTCAGTTTAGGTCACTGATGACCAAATACGGGGTGTCTCACCGAATCTCTACTCCTTACCACCCCCAAACTAATGGTCTAGCTGAGCTGTCGAATCGGGAGATCAAGAAAATCCTACAGGTCACTGTTCGACCTGACAGGAAGGACTGGTCGTCCCGACTTCCGGAAGCATTGTGGGCCTATAGGACCGCCCACAAGACCCAATTGGGCATGTCTCCCTTTAGATTGGTGTACGGAAAGGCATGCCACCTTCCCGTCGAACTGGAGCATAAAGCCTATTGGGCAGTACGGAACTGTAATCTAGATCTTTCCAAGGCTGGGACCCACAGAAAACTCCAAATCAGCGAGATCGATGAATTACGCACAGACGCGTACGAGAACTCGCAAATCTACAAGGAGCGGGTTAAAGCCTTCCACGACAAACACATCTCGAGAAAGATCTTTCATCCTGGTCAAAAGGTCCTACTCTTTGATGCCCGACTCAAACTCTTCCCAGGAAAACTGAGATCTAAGTGGGTCGGACCATATTTGGTCCGACAGGTTTTTGGAAATGGAGCAATCGAAATCAGTCCACTCAGCCACGATTCTGAACCTTTCATCGTGAATGGTCAAAGACTCAAGCCATTCATTGATGTAACTTCTACTGATTTGGCTGAGGCATCTCATATCCTCCTTTCCCCTTGAGCTTATTGCGCCCAGCCGATGGCGTAAAACTCAGCGCTTAACGGGAGGCAGCCCGTCATTCTCTTTGAAAACCTGAAACTTGTTCTGACACCTTTCAGCACTCGAAGTTCACCCTGAACTAAGACCCCCTAGGTTGCAATGAGGACATTGCAAATCTTAGGCATGGGGGGGTAGGAAAGTGCAAAAACTTGTAAGAAAAGGTTTCAAACAAAAAAAATTCACATATGCCAAAAATACCATAAAAATTAAAAAATTTTTCGAAAAAGAATAAGAGGAAAAGAGGAGAAGGAAAATTTTGTGAAGGAGAAAAGAAACAAAATGAAAAAGGAGCACAAAATTATAAGAAAAGTTGATAGTCATTAGTAAGGAACTAAGGAATTAACCTAAGTTCTAGACCTCATTCAAGAAAATAACTGAAAAGTGCACAATGAGATTAGTAAGAATGCAAACCTTAGGCATTCTTGAATAGACTCTTAGTACTCATTAAGATCTGGACACTCCTCAAGAGGTTGAGGAAAATGAAAAGCTGAAGTATTAGGTCTAAGGCTTAGGGAGTATTCGGCCTCGTTAACTAATTTTTGGTTTACGGGACTCAGTAACCTAAGCACCCTAATCTCACACACAGCCTGGTTCAGTAAGCATAAAAATCAGAATCACGCAGAAGCGTCGCAAAAATCTGAAAAGAACACCTAGAATAGGAATGGCCGATCAACACAAGTTGATTTGGACGAGTTCCCAGCGCGGAGAGGCGGGAAATCCCCTCGAAGATGCGTAACAAAATATCATCTCCTCGGTGCTTGTCTCTTAGGATATTTACATATCCTACGGGGGGCATGTAAGCACTCTGCTGGTTCAGATTCCATGGATGGCATTATCTCGAAGTGTCAATTGCCAGGGTCTGGATTCGGCCACGGAATACCATGGATGGGATTATCTCGAAATCTCAATAGCCAGGGTTCCGGGGGTTGCCATGGGCGGTGCTATCTCGAAGCATCGATCGCCAGGAACCCTTGAGGATTGATGATGGGAGCAAGGAATCTGATACAGACCGTGTTGAAAAGCCAATCCTAGACTAGAACTAAAAAGAAAAAGAGAGAGAAAACTCTCCAAACAGAAAAAACTTTCTATCTCTCTCTTACAAAACGCACTGCGAACTGAGCCAGGGCTAAAATCATTTCAAGCACGGGTGCTTTAACCACGAAGTCCAATAAACCTTAGGTTAGTTCTTGTGGGCCTTAAAAACCTTTGCTAAAAGACTTAGGCTAAGGCTAGACAGATTTGGATCTTGATTGGTACTAGAGTATCTTTTAGGCCTATGGTCAGCATTCTAACCTAATCTATGCTCAAATAAAAAGGCACTTATCTAAAACCATTGAAAACTTCATGGTCTAGAACAAGGGTTGAAACCTTAAGTTTTTTTTGCTAAGGGACTAGCAAAAGCTAGGCATGGGGGTATGATGAGAACCTCATCATGAGCCATAACTAGCTCATTTTGACCCAATATAAAGGATAAAAGCTCCTACATATCTCAAGGAAAAGCTTAACTCAGAGAATTCTGAGTTTGAAAAGAAAACAAGTCATAAGGGGTAAAAGTGCAATTTTACCAGTATAATCTGCATACAGGGTAATTCAGGGCCCAAACATAGGTCAAAACAGCTTAATAAGAATAAAAGTGGGATGAGATGATCTAGCAAGGGCTACAGCACTTCCAAGGAACCAAATGATAATCTGTAACCCTAAAACAACCCACTTCAATTCACAAGGTTCGAGGCAAAGTAAAAATAGAATAAACCCTCTAAAATTCATAGAAAAATAATCTCTGGGGTTTAGAACCATCAATTTGGCCTTTAGAACCCATTTTGACCTACATTGAGAACCATGCCCAATTAATAACTTAATTTGGGTTTTTGCGCAAATTGACCGGTCAAACAAGGTTTAATATGAAAATAAAATTCACCATCAGATTCCTTAGGTCCTAATTAGTCATGTATAAAAACTTGAGCCTAAGAAGAAACCTCCTTGACCGACTTCACACTTTGGTCCTCATATATTTACTCTTTGGCCCTCAACTTTTGAACCCTCGCATTTTGGCCCCTAACTCTCCTTCGTTCTTTGCAAACAGGTCCCTCCTGCAAAACCCTGCCAGCACCATGCTCCGGCGACCTTGCGCGGAGCATGGCGCCGCGCAGGGTGAGGTGGAGGACCTGGCAAGTGTACCGGGGGTGCCCTGCGTCGTCAGCCGTCGCAGGAGCACCCCCATGGTCATTGTAGCCCCCCATACCGGCCGTGCGAACGCACGGACGGTATGGGTTCGTATTCCGACCATTCTCCGGCGAGGGAGACACGTCGTCTCCCTCCGCCTTCCTCCCTGCTTCAACCCTATAAATACCCCCCGCCGCTCCACCGACGAAGGCAGCCTGGATCTGACGGAGAAAACCCCCAGCTTTCTTCTCTTCTTTCTCCGGCAGACGCTCACCAGCTCCGGCGACTTCCTCCCCCTCCACCTCTTCGCTCTGCCGCACTACCAGCAGCAGAGACTTCCTCCCCTGCTCTTCCCGCGCCACGCCGCACCCAGCTGGCGCCTCTCCAGCCCTCTGCTCGCCGCCGCCCCTCTCTCTGAGCATCATCTTCTCCGGCGACAGTCGATACGACTGTCGCCCTGTTCCTCCCCCTTCGTCCCTGCAGTTAAGTTAGACTTACTCCCCTTCTCCTCCTCTTTCTTTCTCCGCTTTCGATTTAGTCAATTAAGCCCTCTACCGACCCTGTTCACCCTCATCCTCTCCGCCTCCGACCACCCTCCGGCGAGCCGCTCCCATCACCTCAGCGACCCACACGGCTCGCCGACCACCGCAGAACCTCCGCCTCCTCACCCTGATCCTCTTCCGCCCCTCCACTTCCCACCAAACACCCTCTGCAGACCCACCGAACACACCCACTCCCTCGCTCACAGTTTGACCTAGGACGACCAGTTAGCTCCATCTCGCCCCCTGCAGACCCCCTGACCACCTTCGCCGTGCCACGGCGAAGGTCCCCCGCCTGTCTGATTTGGCCGAGAGGCTGTTCTTCTGTGACCAGGTGACTCGCCCGCCGTCGCCATTACTGCGCAGGCAGAGCTGCTTCACCTGCAGGTGCAGGCACGCCTTCGCCCAGGGTTGACTCCCAGGTTGCGCAGGGACTCTCCGCGAAACGTCCCTGGTTCACAGACGGGGCGAAGGCCGCGCGGGAAGCCACGATCGCCCACTGCTCCATCCGCGACGCGCGCTCAATTGGGGTGGGACATTTAGTCCCACCTCGGAACCTCTCGAAGGCGCGCGGACGCATAAAGGCAAAAACTGCCTTATGCTGTTTGCCTCAGTTACCACGGGGTGAGGTCCCTCTCACCCGACCCGACCCGACTCGGCCTCGTCCGTGACCACGCTCCGCGGACCTGGCCCGACCCGAGTAGACTGACCTGCACTCCTCGCCCACCACGCACGCCGGTGGGCCTGGACCCGGGCCTGACCCGAACCCGATTACCCGGTAGCGCTCTGGGAGAGCTTCCGAAGAGTGATTTCAGAGAGAGAGATACGCGGGGGAGGGGGGTAGAGTAGGTTTTTGCCTCTTGACGAATAAACTCTGAAGTGTGCAGGCCAAAGAAGAAGAAGAAGACCCGCTGAAGAAGAAGGAAGAGCAACGGCCATCGCGAAAGAAGAAAAAGAGAGGTCAAGGCAGGTGAAGACAAAGAAGAAGAAGGAATGAAGAGAAGCAAGAAGCAAGAAAAGAAGAAGACGATCTGACGAAAAAGAAAGAAAGGAAACAAGGAAGAACAGAAGAAGAAGAGCACGAGGGGAAAATCTGAAGAAAGCAGAAGAAAAAGAAGAAGAAGAAGAAGAAGAAGAAGAACAGGAAGAACCAAAGACAAAGAGGAAGAAAGAAGAAAAGAAGAAGAAGCCAAATTTTCATCTCTCTCTCTCTCTCTTTATTTTTGTAATAGAACTTGTATATCTCTAGAATACAACTTGCTCCCTGAGTTCGACCTCGGGAACTCTTTTATTTTTCCGAGTAAAAAATTTTATATGAAACGTTGGTAACAACCGGCTTTACTACAACGATATAACACAACCCGGTCAAACCCACGCTATCACTAATACTTCAGCTTTTCATTTTCCTCAACCTCTTGAGGAGTGTCCAGATCTTAATGGGTACTAAGAGTCTATTCAAGAATGCCTAAGGTTTGCGTTCTTACTAATCTTATTGTGCACTTTTCAATTTTTTTCATGAATGAGGTCTAGAACTTAGGTCAATTCCTTAGTTCCTTACTAATGACTATCACTTTTTTCTTTCATATTTGTGCTCATTTTATCCTTTTGTTTCTTTTCTCCTCCCACATCCCAAAATTTCCTTTCTCCTCTTATTCTCTTATTCTTTTTCGAAAAATTTTTAATTTTTATGGTGTTTTTGGCATATGTGAATTTTTTGTTTGAAACCTTTTCTTACACGTTTTGCACTTTCATACCCCCCTATGCCTAAGATTTGCAATGTCCTCATTGTAACTTAGGGGGTTTTTATTCAACTTAGTTCATACATTAGGACAGATGTTTTGATGAGTGAATGGGTCGGGGTGACTGTTGCGGACGATTTTTAATCTCAGATGCAAGCACCTGAGGTGGAGTCGGCTGTCCTAAAGTGTGAATTTCAAGTGCACAAAGGTTTTAGAAAAGGTTTCAGGTTTTTAAAGAGAATGACGGGCTGCCTCCCGTTGAGCGCTAAATTTGATGCCTTCAGCCAAGCGGGGAATGCGATGGAGAGGGGATGGTGAAATCAGCAGAGTTTTGTAATACAAGCACCTTGATTAAGATCCTGGTTGGTCCAACAAGGTGCTTGTTCAGATCAACAGGCTGATGATGCAGCCCAAACCCAATCAATCTGGTGGGTTGATAGGCGTGGATAAAAAGGTGTGGAACCCACCATATACTATGAAGCTCAGATGGATGTGGAAGTGAAAACGCAGGGTTTGGCTGAGTCGAATCAGCCTGGACAGAGTAGGGACCTGTAGAATAATCAATGAATGACGCGGAAACCCTACAGATGTGATCAGAGAATGATGGAGCATGGTATGGAGTCTGATCAGTGTTCCAAACCCGATGTGGAAATGCAATTGGCTCGGCGAGAGGTGAATCTGAATAGAAATTGAGTCCGATTGCGGGTCGGGGTTGGGAAGAGGTTTTGATTAGTTCTGTGTGTGCAGACGAGGTGGCAACTGTGTATGAGGGCTCTTCTAGAAAGGAATGACAGGTGATTTTCTGTAAAGAGTCCTCTGGGTAATTATCAAATGCCTGAAGAGTGTCTGTAGGATGAAAGAAATCTGAATTGAGAAAAGATTTGAATTCTGGGTTGCAATCACTCTTGGCATTTTTTATTTTTGGTTCCTGAGGATCGAAAAGGAATGATTCTGTGTTATCAGTGATCTCGGGAATCGGGACCTCAGAGTCGGAGTCAGAGTCATGTGAACTGAGGTCGTAGATGGGCCTGGCGTGTTCAGGAAGGAGAATCTCTCCGCAATTATAGTCAGATCTGAAATTGTCGGAGAGTTGGCGAAAATGAGATTCATGATTATGAATTCCACCGCAGCATAAATCATCAGATGTGGAATCAGCAGCCTGACTGGGGTCTAGCCTATATGTTAATTCTGGGCTTAAAAAGGTATTCTGTCTAGGCGCAAGCTCGAAGCTGAAAAGGCTGTTTAAACTCTATTTTGATTTTCTAAGTTCTATATAGAAAACCTAAGTATCTTAGGGTTGTGCAAGTGTTCCTAGGACTACTGTTAGGGTACTTAGAGGCTCTTTAACATGAATCTAAGTAACAAAATAAAGAGCAAGGAAATAAAGACAAAAGTACATAAAAGAAATAAACAGAATTCTATCATATTCTTCTTGTCCTTCCATCTTCAAGCTATCGCTCCACGCGAATCTCCTCTGTTCTCCATCAAGCTCCTCCAATCCGTCTTGGATGCGAGCTCGAACTTCGTCTAACCATGTCTCCATTTGCAATTAACCTGAAATCTAGGACTTCAAATGCAAATGTTAAATGACACATTTTTTGTTATCATCAAATAAACGATCGTGGTACTCTAGCACCAACAAGTAAATCTTAACCTAAGCTTTTATAGAAATTAGGATGCTTCCCTTGCAAGAAGTGTGTCAACAACGCAGATGCGTGAACTACGCGACGGCACAACGGTGCTCTCGTGAACTACGGCGGAAGAGCGAGTGCGCAAGTGATCGATGCTCTCTAGATGTAGAACTAAGCTTGGAGAGCAAGAGCTTCTTCTATAGATCAATTTGACACAAGGATGTGGAAATGCTTGTACTTGGTGTGTGTTTGAGTGACAAAGGTTATCCTCTATTTATAGAGGCTCTAGGAAGGCTTTGGAAGGCTTCCATAACCGTTAGGTGCAAGCTCCAAGAAAATCAGGCCGAAATCAGGGTTAATCATTACACTGACAGGGTTGTCAGACGTTTGATTTTAGCATTGGACGTCAGTTTAAGACATCTGGGAACAAAGTCAGACGTCTGATTTTACGGGAGTTTCCTTCCTGACTTAAATCAGATCTAAACAAGGTTCTAGTGAATTGTCATCAGACGACATACAAGATGTCTGGAGTGATATCTGGATGTCTGGAACTTACTTTTCTGCGGGAATAGATTTCCAAGAGAGTGCAACGGCTATAAAATCTCTGAAAAGAGATGTTGGGTCAGCCGAGGCATGTATCAGACGTCCGGTGTCCTCTACGGACGTCTGATACGAGCTAACGGTCATTTCCTTCAGTGTTTACTAAGGCAACTAACGGTCCACTAATTGGACATCTGGCAAAATCATCAGACGTCTTTTAAGATGTCTGGACTAAGGTCTGGACGTCTGATTTCATCAGACAGAACTAACTAAGTCCAGCCTAAACATAATCGGACATTTGAGTCAATAGTCAGATGTCTTAAACGTATTTATCAGACGTCTGATTTTCATATTAGACGTCTGAAAAAGTTGTTTGAACCATAATTTGATTTTCTAAGTTCTCTACAGAAAACCTAAGTATCATAGGGTTGTGCATGTGTTCCTAAGACTACTATTATGGTACTTTGAGGCTCTTTAACATGAATCTAAGTAACAAAATAAAGAGCAAGAAAAGAAACAAAAATACATAGAGTACAAGGAAAGGAAATCTATCCTATTCTTCATCTCCTTCCTTCATCAAGCCATCGCTCCTCGCGAAGCTCCTCTGTTCTCCATCAAGATCCTCCAATCTGCCATAGATGCGAGTTCGAATTTCGTCTAATCATGTCTTCATTTGCAATTAACCTGAAATCTAAGACTTTAAGTGCAAATGTTAAATGACACGTGTTTTGTTATCATCAAAATAAACGATCGCAGTGCTCTAGCACCAACAGAAAGTAGTTTCACCTATAGGTGGGAAGTGATTTTTCATTTATGAAAAGTAATTTAAAAATCAAAACATACTGTTTGGAAATGAGGTATTTTTTTAGGTGCGTGGATCCACCATTTTCTTATTTTGCATGTTGCAAAACACATTGTACTGTGCATTTCTTTACCTTTTCATAAGTTTTTTTCTGGTGGTTTCAGAGCCCATTGATAACGACTTATGGTGGCGATTCAACCTGCCCATAAAGCTATCTGTCCTCGCCCATGGGGGGGAAGAGGCTTTTGTCTATTTTTTGGGACAAGACTATCGCTAATGGCCTTAATTTTAGGGTTAATTTATTTCAGGGGTTAGGAAATTGGTATTACAAAATGTGAAATTGATGTTAACTCTCATTTCTATTTACTTGGAGAATTGTATTAACGTCAATTTCTGTTTACTTAAATTGGTGTTAAGCTGTGGTGTTAACTCTTATGATGTTCATTTGAACTGGTATTAATACTACTTGTGAGTGACTTACGAAGTTAACACATATTTTACTAACACTCCTCAGTATTCGTGTTAGTAAAATAGATGTTAACCCCACAAAACAAATGTCAAGATTATATAGGTTAACCCCTCAAATAAATAATGATTAATCCCTAGAAAGAGAGGTTAACCCTTAAGTAATCCAACCCATAGATACAATTCTTTCTGCATCAGCTTATTAGCAACGGTGGAAGAGCCTTTGTGAGATAGATGTAACGTTGATCAAGGTATTTAAGTCATATCATATTCTATTAAGCGTGGTTATGTCATACCATAGAGTGAGTGCTTAAAAACCTTCCAAGGGGAATTTCCGCCAAAGATAATAAGACCTGCATGCAACATGAGGATTTAGGTTGTCTGCTACCAATATTCTATTTCTTCCAGCAAGAACCACGTACTGTGCATTGATGACAGACTTCACGAGGACTTACCAATTAAGGCATCCGGCGTTCTAAAATTTTAAGTAAAAGATAAATATTTACTTTGAAAGATCAACTCATTCTAAAATTTTGGAAGACACAATCTGACCAGAGAAAGTTAACTCGAGGGAGAGAATAATTACTGCACCAAAGCCGTTCGTTTGAAAAGGACAGTAGATACAATTGAAATTAATATCAATTTTATTTGCTCTTCGGATATAATAAAAGGAGTTTTTAAATTTGAATGTAGAAGCAACTCTTGCAAATTGATAAGATACCAAGGTATCATCTTCGCGGTTTCGGTTTTAAGATACATATTTTTGGTCGGTGTGGATCTATCGTGCTTACGTCCACCATCAGTTTTCGTAATAAATTTAACGCAATCAGTCAGCACAGAGCACCACATGATGGCAATGTTTACGTTAGTGTGTGCATCTAAGCTAACTTATATGTCACGCGTATGTGTCTTATTATACTATAGGGGCTTTTATATCTATACCCTTGAAATCTTGATCTTTTACATCTGTATCGTCATAAACATCATTATTAGATATATATGCTCCCAAAAATTTATACTATTACTCATCAATGCCCCTACCGTTGCATATGGTGATAGATGAGTGTAACCATGTCCAATAAAAAAAAATATTTCCCTCCTCCCCTCTTGAGAGAGAGAGGGAGGGGAGGGGGGGGTTGATGAGGGGCCTTTAGCGATGTGTGTGGTGTCAAACCTAAGGAGGCTTGTTGAGGAGCTTATGCACATAGGGTTGAGTTGGTATTGATGTGGACTACAAGGAAGAGAGTTAGGTTGAGGAGGACAGGGGTCGAAGAGAGGTTGTGGTTGAAGTGAGGAGGAGGAGAGCCGAGGTGAGTAGAAGAAGGGATGGGGTAAGAAAGAGGAGGATTGGGGAGAGGTTGTGGCTAGGGTAAGGAGGAGGGTTGGAAAGAAGCTATGACCCATAGGTAAGGAGGAGGAGAGAGGAAGAAGAATGGATGAGGAAGAAGGTAAAAGAGGAAAGAAAAATGAAAAAATGGTATAAAAGTCTAAATGTAATTTACATAATTTAAGTTTGCTAGCTTTAACGTCCATTGGGAAATACAAATTCCCCCAATATATACATTGAAAATTTAACATGAAGGTGTAACTGATATGGTTAACAACTTTTTGGGGATATAGGTGTAATGATGAAGTATATGGGGATATAAATGTAATTGTCAAAAATTTTGAAAGGTATATATGTAAAAATTAGCATCTTATATATGTAAGCAATTTATATAAAATCTTGACATTTCACTCCTAACATTTGGGTTCACATCAATAATGATATCCTTTAACTTCCCCAACCCTTGACCTAAATCACTCAATTGACGATAAGATATCTACAATTGGAATTTTGTGACCCAAGTGAATCCTCCCATATGCGCAGATATTCTTCAATTTTATCATTTTTTTGTTGAGAAGTCACTTTTTTTCTAAATGCATTCACATTTTTTTGAAAGTAAATACTTCATTAATAGGAATGGAAGGATGGCCACAATGAGTGAAGACAGAAAGAAACAACCGCAGTCCCAAAACAAAAAAGAAACAAAGAAACAAAGAAAAAAGAAAAGAAGCATCTTTGAAATAATTTATGCAGTAGACACAAACACTTTCTCTATGCTATTGGGAAACAACAGCACCATCGAATATGTCCTTAGCAACCTTCATGATCCACACTCATAAGCATTAACAAGACGAGAGCAAAGCAACTTAGCCAACTACTCATGATGAAGTATGATTTCATGCATGGTCCCAACAAGTGACATAAAAATGGCAACGATCAGCGGGGCAAAGGTGAGACGAAGGTGGGACAATCAACGCCAAGTGAAACCAACAACTACAATGTGTTGGTGCTAGAGCACCACGATCATTTGTTTTGATGATAACAAAACACGTGTTATTTAACATTTGCAATTTGAGTCCTAGATTTCAGGTCAATTGCAAGTGTGGACGTGTTTAGACGGAGTTCGAGCTCGCATCCAGGACGGATTGGAGGAGCTTGACGGAAAACAGAGGAGGTTCGCGTGGAGCGACAGATTGAAGATGGAAGGAAATGAAGAATAGGATAAATTTCCTTCTTTTGTACTTGTTGTATTTTTCGTTTCTTTTGTTGCTCTTTATTTCCTTAGATATTTCATGTTAAAGAGCCTCAAAGAACCCTAACAGTAGTCCTAGGAATACCGGCACAACCCTAGGATACTTAGGTTTTCTGTAGAATACTTAGAAAACCAATATAGGGTTCAAACAGCACTTCCAGACATCTAATTCCCAAATCAGACGTCTGATAAAGTATTTTAAGACGTCTGACTGTTGTTTCAGACGTTTGATAACTGTTAGGCTGGACATAGTCAGTTCTGTCTGATGAAATCAGACGTCCAGACCTTAGTCCAGACGTCTTAGAAGACGTCTGATGGATTTGCCAGACGTCCAATTAGTGGACCGTTGGCTGCCTTAGAATACACTCAAGAATATGACCGTTAGAGCCTTATCAGACGTCCTTAGGCCTTTCCAGACGTCTGATAATTGACTGTTTTGCCTCGGCTGACCCAAAATCTCTTCTCAGAGATTTTCTAGCCGTTGCAACGTTTGGAAATCAATTCCCACAATAAAAGTATGTTTCCAGACGTCCAGACATAGTGCCAGACGTCCTGTATGTCGTCTGATGGACTTGCACAAAAATCCTGTTTAGATCTGATTCAAGTCAGGGAGAAACCCGCATAGAATCAGACGTCTGACCTTGAAATCAGACGTCTTAAAGTGGCCTTCCAGACGTCTGATGCCAGAGTTAGACGTCTGATAACCCTGTCAAATGTAATCATTGTCCTGATTTCGGCCTGATTCTCTTGGGCTTTGTACCCAACGGCTATGGAAGCTTTTCTAAGCCTTCCAAAGCCTTCCTAAGGCCTCTATAAATAGAGGGGAGCCTTTACACACCAAGACACAACAAGAGAAACACAAGAAACACTTTGCAATACACTAAGATCAAATATTTCCAATCTCTTGTGTCCAAGAAGCTCTTGCTCTCTAAGCTCAAGTTCTACATCTTGAGAGCATCATTCCCTTCGCGCACCCGCTCTCCCGCCGTTGTCTACGAGAGCGACATTGCACCGTTGCGTGGCTCACGCACCCGCGTCATCGTCGACGCACTCCTTGCAAAGGGGAGTTTCCTATTTCCTATAGAAGCTAGGTTTAAATTACTTTGTTGGCTCTATAGGTTTGTTGTTTTCTTTTATCTTTGTTATTTTGTTGGGTATTCGCTTTGCGAATTCCCGTCTCCTTCGTGGGACAAAATCCTTCTCGTGGAGAGAAGGGGTTGAGGAACGCTACCCTCGTACTTGTAGCGTGGTTGTACTGAGGTTGAATCACCCTCGTTTTAAAGTGATTCGGTTAGTGGATTTGATCAACTAGGTTGATCGGAAAATCCTAACTCGAGAGGGTTAGGTGGTGGTTTTCACCCGTTTTGGGTTTCCACCTAAAATTTCTTGTGTACTTGTGCGATTGATTTTTGAGATTGCTTTATATTTTATTTCCGCATTTTTTACGTCACACTGATCTCACCCCCTCCAAGTAGGAACCTTCACAATGAACTAAGCATGACGACGGTGAGCTCAACATGGAGATACACAAAGGTAGCCACCAACATTATGACCATCGACAAAACCATGACCACTGCCCAAGGAGGATGATGACGGTGCCAAAATCACCCAACAGCAATGAATAACGATGACTAGACAAGGGCTGGCAAAGTCCCTTGCTCAACGAAGTTAACCCTAGCCACACAAGGGTAAAGGCGACACACAAACCATAGGCAACAAATCCATGACTAGCCAAGCTAAGAGCAACAGAAGTAGCTACCCCAAGCTACATCACCATGGAGAGACGAGAATGGTCAAAATAGGATGGCCCCACCAGAGACGACACCGAACCTATCAACCGACCAAATGAGAGGGCATCGTAAAAAAGCCAATAGCAATTGATGGGATAGGGGAAGTGAATGAAGAACCGTGGGGATGTCAGGAGAGGCCTTAGCATACACCAAGGCCGGCCAAGGTTCAACCCCCACCCCCCTGTAGAGGGGAAGTGAATGTGTTCACACATGCCTGCTTCATAAGTCTACAACTGTATTTCTCCTACAACTTCTTCATGCATGCTTCACATTCCTGCTTCATAAGTCTACAACTGTATTTCTCCCACAACTTCTTCATGCATGCTTGAAATTAATCTATATTTAATCTAACTCATAACCAAAATATCTCCCTAGACTCATAAGTGAAATATATCTCCATAGCAACAATTATTTAATCAGATTCAAGCAATATTTTGTCATAATTTAAGTATAAATATTGTCAAATATGCATATCACATGTATCTAAAGTAATTAGATTGAAATAAAACATTTTATCAGCTAGTTTCATGTCTATAGAATCATATTGCATAAATAAATAAAGCTTCAATTGCTTCTATTCACATTGCATGAATAGATCAGAGCTTTTATGATAGATGAAACGTCTGGCAGGGATTGACCATGGTGAACCAGCTATCCTACTTGCACAAATTAATTGTTATTACCGTACTAGGTACCACTTAAATAAAATGGATGGCGATATAGATGTAAAGGATCAAGTTAACAAGTTAAAGCATGCGAATTAATGACAGAAATGATCCCCTTATCTTTTACAATCACCAATAGAGAGAGGCAAAAGAAAAATTTATTCTTGTCATGTAAGGACTTTTATTACATAAGTCTAGATAACGTGGTACTAATGACCCAGAATTTGTGATTGCACATGTGCTCTGCCCACTAGAATTCATACTAGAAGATAGGTAAGGAAACCATTGAATTGATTGGAACATTGGGTGCTGATTGTCCCTTTGAAACAGCCAATGAACTGAATAAAATATCCAATCTCTTTGAAACAGCCAATTCTTTAACTTGTTTTGATTATATATCGGATTAATATCTTGACCAAGCCTTATCTTCCTTCCGGTGCTAAGATTTCAATTAAGCATATCCCTGCAACAACAAATCAATTCAAATCCGAGTTTGTAAAGTTCATAGGTAATAAAGAAATGCTAAGTTACCATCTCTGGAAGCACGACTTTATCTCCCATTCAAAATAAAAGAGATACAAAATAAAATTAGGACACTATTGGGGATGCTAAAATCCCTATAAAACATCTCACAAAATCCCTCTCCACCGTCAAATGCCCCCACAAAGGGACAGAGTGTCCCGTTTAGCAGTGGATCCCAATTTTAGGTAAAGGTAAGGAAGGGGGTCGATTTTTGTGTGAGGAAATTTCTACCCTCAAACATTTTCTATAAAATTATTAACGAGTGACATCTATATCCAACAGGCCGGTGATGTACGTAAAATAGGGAAAAGAAGAGGGTTCCACATTTACACGCTTCCCACCGCTGCAATCCTAATAGCAATGAGAAATCTTCTCAAAAACAAATAATAGCCATGTGTCAACGCTCAATGTCATGCCGTACGAATTCTGGTATGATCCACACATCACCTGAAAAGCTGTCTACAAAGTTTGACCTTTTTTTTTATTTTACCATTAAAGGATAAGCATTCATTCAGAGAGAAAAATCCATACAAAAGGATGCAATTCAAAATAGGAAAGGACGAAAGAGAAATTCGAACATCCTCTGAAAAGGAAAAAGGTCATTTCCCATTGTAACGGAAAACTCCATCAATATGGAGTCAAAATAAAAAATATAAGAGATGAATTTCTATGTCTACAAAGTTGACCTTCGCAAGAGTACATTAAGGATGGATTCCTGGATCCATGAATTCTAAGTATGGTCATGCTTGTGTCAATTGTCTTAAATAAATCTTTTCTGGTGAAAGAACCAATTACTGGACGACATTTTAACCCCATATTCCTCAGCCGACTTTATCCTTAAATAACGCAACATATAGATGCTCTCTTCCCCTGCGACGCCAGTAAGAAACGATGGGCCTTAGAAAAAGAAGTTGACAAACGACTAGAGGACGGTTGTCCTTGCATCAGCGAACCATCACGCCCAAGCACTGAGGACTGTTCGGCAATGTAGCTAACAGTCTCGATTCCCCACATTAATAAATGCAACAGAGGCTCGGGCTAACGTGGCAATACCAAGATGCCCTATCGGTAGCCGATCATTTAATTTTACTTCATGGTGGAATCAAGAAGAGAGGTTCACCTTCACATAGGTTTGATTCAGAAGCTGGATCGACCATATGTATGACATGACATCCAATGGCTTCAAGCAAACGTACCGGACCTTGCAAATAAATAGGTGAAGGAAGATCACAAGATTGCCCTTGCTTAATAAAGGCATTGTTTGTTTGTCAGGATTGCCTCTTCCATCTTTGGTGTGGGTCTTTTAATTTCAAGATTAGGCTATCTTGAAATTGGACTTGCAATCTCAAGATAGAAATTCTAAGGGAGGACATGGGATTATCTCAATCTCAAGTTTCAACCCACTACCTTCAACTAAATTAAAAAACAATTCCTTCCAATAAACACATCACATTCTTCAATCCCTTGACCCACTAACCAATCAAACAAGATTTATCATCTATCACAAATTTATCTCACAATCCCACCCTCAACATAATTTGTCCCACAAAAATAATTTCTTCTAACAAATAATACCTGAGGCCTTATTTGATATGAGGGGACAAATAAGCGAACTTCAATATTTGAAATAATGGGTGAATTAAACTTTGTTTCATAAAAGGTGGAAGAAATTTACACCAGGTTAAGTTGCCTTAATTTGAGTCAAATGTAGGTCAATGTAAACTTACTCAAACGTAGGTTAAGTGAATTTAACCTACCTACTAAATAGCACCCAAGTGCATATATACAAGTGTTCGAGAGTTTGGACTCCCACGTCGTCTTTCCCAGATCAAAAAGAACCAATGTAAATATGTTCCCATTTAAACTCGCTGATGTATTCATCCCTCGCCAAAACAAAAAAAAAAAATCACTTAGCAGGAGAAGCAATTAAACCTGGAAATCACACCAAACTAGTACGTAAATACTTGCACCTTTTTTTTTTTTCCTTTTTGTCTTTGATGACCCAGAACCTATCCGTGCAATTCTACAGTAAACTTGGGAAAAGGATCCTCTCGCACAACGAACCCTCTCAGGTAAAGCAGAGCCCACCACTGCTAAAGTTAATGCGTAGGCCTGCCAGCGTTCAGGTATGCCCAGACTAACGTGAATACCTGTACCTCGCAACAGACATATCCATCAAATAATATGGATTCGTTACGCTAGTTGAGGGCAATAAATACAACAAGAGAGTCGCAATGCGATGCTACAAGGGAAGGTGCAACGATCAATGCTCACGAGGGGAAGAAGAGATCGACGTGACATCAGGGAGAGAAATAAAACAGCGAGGGCGTGGTGATGGTACAGGAGATGTGGATGGACGGTGTAGTGCAGAAAAGAGTCGAGGATGGCAGCAAAGCACGGTGGCAGTGGAGGGAAGGCGAAGCAAGATGATGGTAACATTGCTAAAGGTGGTTGGGTATATCTTGTGAAGTAAGAGGAGGTGAACAAGGGTGGCACCAGGCAACAACAGCGACGTGGAGGGCGGTCATGGCCTCGTGGGGTTTGCTACATTTGGGAAGAGTTGGGGGACGCGCACACGGGACAAAGAAGTGTGATAGGAGGTGGGAGGACTTGCCTAGGACACGACAGCTGCCCCACCAGACCTGGTTTCAAGATATCAATGTATAGGTTTTATTAATCTAGCAATGGGTACGCAAAGGAGTATAAATGAAGCTAAAGAAACAACTACCTTTATTAGTACTTTCCTTGAAAGTACATCATAGGAAACTAAACCAAAGTAGAAGATATAACATGTGGAAAAACATGCACTCTTTTTACCATTGACAATACTAGCTTTGTTTGAGCAATGTATCCAAAGAATCAAATGATGAAGGAGCCTTTCAATGAGATAGGAGAATCATACAAACTAATAAATCTATGCGTCTCAAGCCAAACAAGCCAAGCTCAGACTCAATAAACTCATTAAGCTTAAAACCAGGCTCAAGCTCAACTGATAAACTAATTGAAATGGGCTAGCAAGCTCATCCTGTAACGTTAGCCAAGGCTCATGCATATTAGGCTCAACTAGGATGGTTCGGCCTTGGGCTTGAATATTTATCATACTCATTAACAAACCCACCTTCACTAAAAAATATTTATTTGAAAGGTAAGACTAACAACTTTCATCTTGCACTTATTATCAATAAGTATTTGTCCACTATGTTATAATTTGATAACAATTTGCAAACCACAATCCACTTTTGTTAAAAATCATGTCATCGGTGAGGCTCCAACACATGTCTAATGATTAGCATAAACAAATCTGTACTATCATTGATGCAATTTGCTGCAAGTAAACGTAGGCAAAAACTTTTAGAACGCAAACAATAACTCCCTTTGCAAGCTTGAGACCATCCCAAGCCAAGCCAACTCAAATTTGATCGAATTGAGCCTAAATTCGAGCTAGACTTGCAAACTTTGATGTAGACACACTTGATGGAGCGAATTTAAATAGGAAAAGAAATCCAAGAACACCCAGCAAATCAACAAATCATTTTCCGTGTACTTTCTCGTAGTGGTTCCTATCCTGATAATAGAGATCCTGCAGACTTTCGTCATAGCCGTACCTTCTAATAATTCAATAAACAATCAACAAAAAAATTCAGTCATTAGTATCACTCTTTTTCTCATGCTATCATACCTGAGAAATTATCTAAAAAAGCAAACGGAGTTGTAACATTTAGAATACTCGTCACTTATATGTTACTGAAGCACATGACTTGGATGTACGGCACGATGATAAAGTTGTTTTTACGGGGTTGCAGTACTACATTAGACTAACAGAAGCATAAATTTAGCTACAAGCAGAAATTTGAGTGATTTCACATAATCTCTGCCACAACCAGCAAGTTTAAAGTGGTTTTGAGACCAACATCTGATGTTAACCAACAGATGTTTGAGCCTTTGAATCAACTTTATGTCAGATATACCTCTCTCGGATGAAGTTATTATGGAAATTAGGACTGAAGAACCGCAGATCCATAAGACTCCCAAAAAAGAAGTGAATCCAATAAATTCCGCAGGGCTCACTCACACTCATTTTACATGGATCGACCTCGTCATAACAACTCGAGCAGCAATGCATCATCTACTGCAAAAATATCAAAGAAAGATCGAGACTACCTTCTATCTTGCAGATGCTCATTCCACCATTATTCTGTTTGAGAAAAATAAGACACTTTCACTTCTCCCAAACAATTAAGCGGCAGATCCTCCACTTTGTTGTTGAGCATCAGCAGGTTCCACAACCTCCGCATCTATGGCTCCCAATGATTGTGTTGAGCCTGTGCTAGGTTGTTGCTGAACCTCTGCGGTCTCAATAGGCTGTGCAGTCCATTTGCCAGCTAGGGCCATTCTCATCATATCATATATTTTCCCACTGAGCTCTGATGGGTTGTCGGGCTGCAAAATCATCATAAGGTTTCAAGGATTCTCAGAGCTCACTCCACAACAATATAAACATAACATTATTTGAGTATGAACAGAAAAATTCACATTGTGTACTCACACTAAATCCGCTAGAAATCAACGCAGTGTTGTATAACAGATCAATCGCCCTCAGTGCATCAGGGTTATCAGGGCAAGTCTTGCTCGCAACCTGAAAGAATGAATGACCACTATGAAATCGGATATCTCAAATGATGACTGTTGTGAGCTTAGCTGGAAGTTTTCTGATGCTACAGTCAGTGTTCAACTAGAAATTTGTTAGACAGGACAGGAGTTGATTGCAACAAAAGAAACGGGGGAAAAAGGGTGCTGAATTGTATGACTGCAGTACTGATAGTTTTAACAGTATGGGGTGCTGTAACTTAACAGGCTTGGTTGAAAATGCAGCCATGTTATATAAATGTACATCCAAGGCAATGAGCATGTGCTCATTAAGTGTGAAAGAAAATCAAACTCACACTCAAATCTTTGATAATTGGATGATTTGGATTAATTTCAAAGACTCTTCTACTGCGCATGAAATCCAGGGCAGATGTGTCCCCCATAGCTTGTGCTCGCATCAATCTGCAGAAAACACAAATATTATAATCCATATGAACTTGACCTGAAAAACAAAGGCAGATACTGCAGAAAATGAGTACACCTTTCCATGTTCGCTGACCAACCAAACTTCCCGGAAACAAGAACACAAGGAGAAGTGCTTAGTCTGTTAGATACTTCGACACTAGCTACTCTGTCACCCAAGTGCTTCTTGATCCAGTCACAAGTCTGACTAAATTCTTGCCTGTTTTCTTTCTCCTTCTCTTCATCCTTGTCACCTAAATAGGTAAATAAGAAGGTACACCAGTCAAACAGCTATATATGGACTTCAAGGATCAAATATCAGCGAGCACCAAAAATCAGTTAAATTTATAGATGTAACACAAGTAGAGATAAACCAAGCAAAAAATGAAAGATGCAACAAGAATAGCAATAAAACAATTGCTGTTGACAAGATTGGCTATGCAAGTCCCTCCAATTTTTTATATATTAAAGAATTGCAAGGGTCTAAGTTGCCCTTGTCAAAATCCCAATGCTCCATATATTTGGTATCAGATATTGAAAATCCTTATAAGAATTTTCAGATCACAAGTATCTATACTAAAAGCTTCCATGCTATCTGAACAAGTAAAAATCATTCCGGTTTTTTTTTTTGCTGTTCTGTCCACCTGATTAGATCACACAATTGAGGATAGCTAATTTCATTTCTAATTGCATTAGACTAGGCCCTTCATTTTCGAAAGTATTTCTCCATAATTCTCAAAACAATATGCATAATTAGCATCAACCATGAAACACCATTATTTTATTTTTTTCGAAAATAAAAGCACTGCTGTTAATGTATCTACTGAGAAAACACATAGTAAAGATGAAGATGGTCCTGTAACTAAAATGAATTAGTTTTTTTAAGGAACCAAAATATATTCTTCTTCCAACATTTTTCATAAAAATTCAGCTAAATAATGTCTCTTTCTTATTGATTTTTCATAACGAAGGTTTATAGTGAGTAATGACTGACCTAAATCCAAACCCTCCTTGCTAATGTCAACAAACTCCTTTTCCTTGTATGTCTTGAGGTTCTGAATGGCAACTTCATCAATTGGGTCAACAAGGAATAACACCTGCACAATACAATTAATCAGGCATCCAGGATACTTTGTGACAATAAAACTTAAGAATCAAGGATATACCTCAAAGCCTTTTTCTAAAAGCTTCTCCAAAAAGGGAGTGTTCTTTGCACTGGACAAACTATCTGCAGCAATATAATAGATAGCCTTTTGTTCAGGCTTCATATTCTCAACATATTCATCTAATCCAATCAACTCTTCTTCACTGTGAGAAGAGAAGAATCGGAGGAGAGGAGCAAGACGCTTGTGGTTTGGGTGGTCATCTATGCATCCCAATTTAATGTTCTTGCCAAAGTTTTCCCAGAACTTATCATAGTCCTGAAGTCAGCAGGAAAGACAACTTAAGCTTCATGCAGAGCAGAAAAATTACAATCATTTGATAAAACATAGAGAGGCATAGGAGAAAGGACAGTTTATAAGCAAAAATAAAGTACTTCAAAGTGCAAAGCAAACCACTTACATCCTTGTTCTCACTAAGAGAAATCCCCAAAATCATATCAAATGCTTTGCGAACTAGGCGCTTTTTCATTATACGAACCTGTTCACAAGATTAACAGAAAGAGACCATTACATTAATGAACTATTTTTAGTTAAGTTATTCGGGAAGCATTACTGTTCTGATACTTACAATGCGACTCTCCTGAAGTATCTCACGTGATACATTCAGTGGAAGATCATTTGAATCTACAACACCTCTCACAAAACTAAGGTACCTGGGAAACTACACAGGAAAAAGAAATAAAGTTTATGTGACAAGTGTGGATCTCTATCAGTAATGTTCTACAACCATAAGTAGCTATCTTACTAGTTCCCCATCAAAGTCATCTGAGATGAATACACGTTTGACATAGAGCCTAATATTTTTTGTCTTGGGATTGGCAAAATCTTGCTTTCCTGGGGGACTAGCAGCTGGAACATAAAGGATAGATCTGAATTCAACCTCACCCTGAGAAAAAAAAGAGTTTCAGAACAGAAACACAAATTTACAACCTTTCTGATTAATAAACCACTAGTTGTGAACGATGACTAAAATCCAATCCAAAACTACAGTTGGAAATCAGATATATTTTAAGAAAAAGTTAGAACTATTGGAGAATCTTAAGCAAGGACGTGTTTGTCAAGGAAACTGAAAGGATGCATCTGAGAGAAGGTTAGCATTCGATACTTGCTAAGTTTTTAGGAAGTACTACGCTAAAAAGTTAGTGGATTTCTCCTTCAGAACAAGAAAGGTAGTAGATTTGGTGGTGGGAAAAGTTGTGGTGGATTTGATGTGCTATATGAGTTGATGTGATTTAAGTAGAAAGAGAGATGTAGTTTGTTTGATGTTGGGTTATATTTTGTTTGTTTGACAACATATTTTTCTGTTATCGTTTTGTTACATGAGTTGGTATATTGTAAGGTTGTGAGAAGATGTATTTTATAAACTATGCCTACTCTACTAACGCTGCCCCCATGCTTCCGAAAGCATGCATCATAAGGAGGTTGAGGTTTCAGTCCAGTAAGTTGAACCACCTCAACCCTTAGGGTGGTGGTTCTACCCTATATACATACCTACCCCCTCAACCTCCTATAAGAGAATAGCCCTCTCTGGATACCAGGGTTTCATACCCTGGAGAAGAGAGGGCAGCAAAAAGATGCCTCAAATCGATCCTAAATCAAGTTGAGGTATCCAAGTACAGTAGAGTCCCAAATCGAGCCTTCTAGGTCGATTTGGCTTCCAAAGAATACCTCATTTCGAGGTGTGCATAACCTCAAAATCGAGTAATAAGAGCCCCCATGGGCCGAGTAGGTATCCTAGCCCATGGGTGTAAAGAAGACCTGCTTCTAGGTCGATTCTGAGATCGACTTTAACTAGAAGCAGGATCCAACTTCAAGTAAGGCAGCTACTCACCATTGGTGAGGGAGAGCTATCGACCAAAATCGAAGCAAGAGGAAACCCACCCGCGTACCCCGACCTATGGGAGGACCGACCTCCAGGGAGGAAAAGAGACTAGCAAGCTAGCTATCACCCCATACTAATATGGGTATTCACAAGCCTCTATTATATCCATATTAGTATATTAAGTCTAGATAGTACAAAATATTTTCCCTAACTCACAAATAGTATGTCCCTTAGCCTTTACATATGCATGAAAATATTTTGTACGCACGTTTGTTTCTTAGCTGGTTTGCTAGGAAGGAAACCAAACTCATAACCTTAAGGATGGTTATGAGCTTGGGAGGAGCCTAGCAAGCATTCCATGGAGGGTTTTCTCCGGGGGGGTCGGAGAATAACCCGACCCATAGAATGCAACAGGCGATGAGGCCCGTCCTCGGGCCGAGAGGGGCTTATCCTCAAACCCCGTTCGCCGTTTTTGGATTCGTCTTTAATGAGCTAGTTATTCGAATTCATTCGAATATGAGTGAAGCGAATATTAGGTGAAGTCGAATTCGAATAACTAGCGAACACTCGCAATTAACTCGTGAAATGTAATGAAACGAGTGATGCCCGACACCACCACCCCTCCCACACACACACACAGACACAGACACAGACACAGACACAGACACAGACACAGACACAGAGGAAGAGGAGCACATAAGAGAGAGAGATAGATGCAGCCTAAAAGAACATCCTTGATCAATTTTTGGCATCCGAAACGTCAGACATGAAAATATGCAGTTACCACATTACCAAGAAGTATGAGGTGCAACTCACCATGTCCTATAAAAGTAAAATTCATCCACAAGCACATTCCCTGGAAATTTCAGTCTACCATCAATACAATTGTTGAGTTGTAAATAGATAAACAGGTTGTGAAGGGATATTCATATATTGTTTATGCCTATATGTACTGTAAACACCCCCCACTCTTTTGTTATTAGTAAAGAAAGAAGCCCCACTGCTTGCAAGGGGCCCCATGTTCCCATGGTTTTTCCTTCTCATTATAGTGTTTCCACATACGTCAGCCCTCCATGTGATTGTTCTCATCTTTGTGTCCCTTTTTCCAATAATTATCATTTGATCATCTATTTGACACTAGTTAACAATTTTGGTCAAAACACTTGGAGGTTATCAATCGGATAACTATCTTTTCTCTTTTCGAAAAAAAAAAGCAATTTTGGTCAAAACTTCAGCAGAAACTGGACTATCTTTTTCAGCATTTGGTAAACCACCTTCTTATTTCACTTTGACGGGGTCAAAATTTCATCCTTTCCACTAACAAGCCAAAATCTTGTTTGCAGCGAAGCCTCCTTTCAAATGGAATAAGCCCCTTTATTTAGGTTGAAGAGACATTAACCATATTAAAAATCAAAAACAAAAATGAATAAAATATGCACTTTCCATGCAGCTGGATACAGATTGCCATCCCCTACCTCGGTTGTAAAATGGGATGATGCCAAAGGATCAAGGTATTCATTGAATGTCTTCTTGTAGAATTCATTGTACTCCTCGGTAGTCACCTCTTTAGGGTTTCGAAGCTGGATAAGAAAATAAGTTAAAAAAATGCAGTGAAGATTCAAATCCTTCGGAAACAGCTTCTCACCCATATGGGCTGTGTTTCATTGGTCAGCTCCCAGTCCCAGTACTTCTCAACTACCTTCTTGGTTTTCTTCTTCTTCTGGAAGAATCAAGGTTGCTTGAGAAAATTGAGTTACTGATCCTGGACCTTAACAGGGCAACATATGATTTAACAAAGTAATAATTACCTCACCATCATCGCTATCCTTTTTAGCTTCAGCTGGGTCATCATCAACCTCAACCTGAAATAAAAGTACCGCAAGTGTCCAAATCACTACAAAAGGCCATTCATACCTAAATCCATTAGGATGAAGTTGTAGGCATCACCTCTTTAGTGAAACCCTTTTCTTGCCATGTGTAAATAGGAAAAGAAACAAACTGCGAGTAGTTCTTCACAAGATTCTGGATCCTTTCAGGATGGGCAAAACCCTTGTCATCGCGCTGCAGAAAAGGTAGTCAATTCAAAACAAAATTCATTAAAGCTTGGAACGATCAAGAACAAAAAAAAGCACACACATTGGAATCAAGAATGAAAAAATAAGAGATTATAGAGCATACTTTTAGATACAAAGTAATGCGGGTCCCCCTTGGAATCAACAATTCTGGATTGGTCTCCTCCCTAATTGTATAGGAACCAGAGTCGGCCTTACCTTCCCAGACATATTGCTTCTCAGATGCTGGACTTTTTGTTGAAACAACAACCTGTTAACGTGTCACAAAGATGGAATGCAACCAATTCTATGTACGTGAATCCATCAGTAAAAACATTTCCACGAAATAATCTGGAGGGCAGGCAACGTACACGATCAGAGACAAGAAATGCTGAATAGAACCCAACACCAAATTGTCCTATCAAGTTGCTGTCAGCACCAGCCTCCTGGCTTTCCTGTAGTCATAATATAAATGTTAAAAGAGAACTGGCCACTCCACTTGTTGAACTTATAATACCGTCTCAGTGTCACACCTTGAGAGCTTGCAGGAATTTAGCAGTTCCACTCTCTGCAATAGTTCCAAGACAGTTGACAAGCTCCTTTCTTGCCATTCCTATGCCTGTATCACTGTATAAATACACAAACAAGAAACCATATGCACTCATGAAATCAGAAAAGAATGGTAAAAAAAACATAAATTGCAGAAAGCAAGATTTTTTTTCTTTGAGGGGTTGCAGAAAGCATGGATTAGGAATGAAGACCAACTCACGTTATAGTAATAATTCCATTCTCTTTGTCAGTCTTAATGCGAATGTCGAGATCAACAGCATCCTTCAAAAGGTGAGGCTCGGTAACACTTAAAAACCGCAACTTGTCAAGAGCATCACTAGCATTACTGAAAATATTGAAAAACAAGGTTAATAATTGAATGATAGTTACGGCAAAAATACCCACATGTCTACCTATCCATGGCATCAAAACCAGATAGTTAAGACAGAAATAATGAATGATATAAACCAAGGCAATTTCTTGAGAAATTTTCTTTTTTTACTCGCCTAATTAATGTTGAAGATAATGTAAATGCCCAACTTCTCATGCATTACGTTGGAAGGAGTGAAAGGTAAATAACAAGGTTCAGAAGGCTCTACCATCCTACAAAAAGAAAATGGAATCGCAAAAGACCAAGGACTTAGGGTTTCTTTCATAAAATGAGAAGAATGAGACAGGAACACATTTGTAACACTATATGGATCCTTCCTTCGACCATATAATGTTATTTTTTACCAAGGTTCCAAGTAGTGGTTTTTTGTGACTTCATTTGACCATGCCAAAAATGGGGAATGCTGCAAGCCACAAGCATGCAAAGGAAATCCCAGAAGAAGAACAAAAGGACCATAACTGACTACTTTGAACTTAAATTTCATAAGATCAATGGACCAAAAATCCTACTAAATGCATAACATATTGGAAAATGCAAGTGTGTTTCATGATAACATAAAGAGCTAACAAGCCTAACTCCAAATTGTAAAACATATAGGCATGCATAACAGTTGAAAGCTACCACTTTAACAATAATTAACACTTCAATGGCATAACCAAGAAAGCACTTTGACAGCAAATAAAGAATCATGCACAATTAGTATGTAGACAAAGGAAAGCCAAATTTAATACTCAAATATAAGTTTGATAGAGATTAGATCTACCTAAGCTAAGTCTAATACAAGCTTAATTAGCTAAATAAAGCTTATGTCTAAGTCTATTCTAGATTCCAATACAAGCTTAAATCTATGCTCTTAGGGGCCGTAAAACTAATAAAAGTTCAGAATCTAGAGATGGATGAGAGATCAAGGAGGAGTTGTCTACAAGCTACAAGCATAGAGAGAGAGATTTTGAAAGAGATATAGCCAAGCCGAACTCCAAAAGATGAGAGGAGAGAATAGGAGAAATAAGTATGAGAGAGGAAAGAGCTCAAAATGACTTGCAAACTCACATTAGTCCATTTATGTACATGTTTCTTATCAACACAATCCCATTCCGGGGAAATGCCCCCTGCCCAATTCTAACCCGTTTTGGCAAATTTCATTGGGATGTCCCTGGCTCCCCCGAGAGCAAATCTCATGAAATAGCACAAAACGACAGAACATCACTAACATTGCATGTAATTTAAAACCATGTTCTTTACAACACCAGTGAGAAAAAGGAGCAACGATTAGGCCAACCTCTATCACACATCTAGACAAGTACCGGGAGCATTTTTTCATTTAAAAAAAAAAGAAAAGAAAAGAAAGAAAGGGATAAGGACCACCATGTTAACTTCTCATTTAACAGAGAAATGATAATAAGAGGTGTTAAGTCTTGCAATGCACAACATTTCCAGATGCTTCAGGCCAATGTTTGTGTAATGCGTTAATCAACCATTACAAGGATTGAAATTCAGACGAAAAATGCTTTTGATGAAGTTATTTTAGATAAATCCTCTAATGATTTTAGTTTGTCATACATAATAAAAAATATTACCATTACCTGGAAACCTAAAAAACATCATTGTCTAAATTTCTACATCTCTAGCAACCTTGCTTCTGGAAACTCCCTTCTAAGATTGGAGCAGCACAAAAAATGTCATATTTGCATTTCCCCATTGGCAAGTTACTTTCCCAATCCTAAACACCCGACAAAGTCCCTATGCTGTTCTTTTTACATATTTGTTGGACGCTTAACCACTGAATGCTACAATCACAATGTTTCAGACCCTTTCCGTTGATTTCTTGCTTGTCAGCAGACAGATATGTATGAGAGCATTCTACTAACCATTGCTGTTGATGGTCAATGCATAGCTCCAGCTTATTTTTTGCAAGAAATTGAAAGATGGTTATTTGAAAATCTGATGAACTCTAGTCAAATCTAATCCAAGTGTTCCTTCGGAGAAAGTATTTCATGTTAACACCCAAAATTGACCATTGATATGAAAAAAGTAAGCAATTTTATTCTAAAAATAGATTTGGTTGTGAAAAGAACCAAAAGTTTTGCATGCCATTATATTTCTTTTATTTTGTATGGGAATTATAAAAATCACAACCCATGAAGTTTATTTTGTTATTAAAAAATGCAACCCTCCATTAATGTGCCATAAAAGGGTGAGAATCCAATAAAAGTTAAAAGCAAATAGCTCAAATCACATTTCAAAACCACTGGATCACATTTCAAACCAGCCTTAAAGTTTTGTTGGAAAGTGATTTCAAAACTAGCCCCACAAGTGCAGGAAGAATCAACTTAACCAGCTCATCACTCTCTGAGAAATTGTCCTCAGTCACATGAGTAAACCAGGTATGAATGCAGGCTAATTAACCCATTACATTACCAATATGATTGCATTAATTAATGTCCTTACCTTAGATATTCCTACACCTGCATATCATTTACTCATTAGTGAATCATCTCAGCAAGCTGAATATCTACTACCGTCTTGTCAACCTAGGATAAATTTGGACAAAGCATACAAATTCATATCACTTCTGGTGAAAAAGATCAATTGGGAAAATCATAGCCCTCTTTGCATACAAATTCATATCACTTCTGGTGAAAAAGATCAATTGGGAAAATCATAGCCCTCTTTATATAGATTATAGAGAGAGGGTTTAAGTATACAAGAAAATACAACAACACTCAATAACTTAATTGGATGAAATGAGTTAATCTTTTATCGAAAACCCTAAGCTCTCTTACATCGAGAATGACCAAAAAAGGTAAAAGTACAAGACTGCCCCTAAGGAGCTAAAAGCCCAAAAACTCATACAAATAACAAATAATAATGTGCTAACACTTCTCTTCAAGTTAGAGTATAGATATCTATCATGCTCAACTTGGATACACATGAATCAAATAAGGATCTGGTCAAGAGCTTAGTAAAAATATCTGCAATCTACTCCTCAGATGTAACTGGTGTTGTATATAGCAACCCCTTTTGAATGATATCTCTGATATAATGACAATCAACCTCAACATGCTTCATTCTCCCATGAAATGCTGGGTTGTTGGCAATGAAGGTGGTTGCTCGGTTATCACACCGCATCTCCATTAGGCTAGAGAACAGTATTTGCAAGTTAGTAAGGACCCGATCCATATCATCTCCGCAGTCGTCTAAGCATGACCCTGTACTCAGAATCGACAACTCGCAACTGTGCCTTGTTTCTTACTACTCCATGTGACCAGACTCCCTGCCAAAAAGGTGCAGAACTCGGTAGTGGATTTGCGGTGCACATGACATCTGGTGTAGTCTGCATCAAAATAACTAACCAAGGTCATAGAAGACCCCTTAGAGAAGAGTAGACCCTTCCCAGGAGTCTTCTTGATGTATCAGAGCACCATCAAGACTGCATCCCAGTGCTGACGTGTTGGCCTGGCCATAAACTAACTCAATCCCCCTACTGCAAAGGAGATATCGAGCCTCGTGATAGTGAGATATAGCAGCTTGCCCACAAGCTGCCGGTACTACTTGCTGTCCACCAACTGTGCATCCTCATCATAAAGTGGCATCTTGGGGTCCATAAGAATATTGACCTCCTTGGCCTCGAGCATACCCACCTCTTGCAAGATGTTCAATGCATACCTCCTCTAGGGTAGGACTACGCCCTTTTTGCTGCGAGCAGCTTTAATACCAAGAAAATATCGTAAAGCCCCCAAAAATCTTTCATGACAAACTGCTCTGCTAGAATGCACTTAATCTCAGCAACACCATACTCATCATCTCCTCTGACAATTAAGTCATCAACATATACAAAAAGGTACCACAGTACATCGTTTAGTCCTCCTGACAAAGGGAGAGAAATCAGCTGTCGATCTCCTAAATCCAGTTGCCTCTACAACTTGAAACAACTTCTGAAACCATGCTCTGGGACTCTGCTTAAGGCCGTAGACGGCCTTCCGTAGTCGGCCTTCCGTAGTCGGCATACACACTGCCCCTAAGCCTCAAACCCAGGTGGTTGCTATATGTAGACTTCCTCTTGGAGATCACCATAGAGGAATGCATTCTTCACGTCCAGCTGATGCAAAGGCCAACCTAGCTACTACCACTATGCCCAGCATTTGAACTATAGGAAGTCTAGCTACTAGTGAGAAGGTGTCAAAGAAGTCCACCCCAAAGATTTGGGTGAACCCCTTTGCCACGAGACTTGCTTATATCTGGCAATACGTCCATCTGGGCTGAACTTCACAGTGAACACCCATTGATGGCCAACAATCATAGCACTATCTAGAAGTGAAGTAAGCTCCCAGGTCCCATGGCCTTTAAGAGTTGCCATCTCGCCCTCCATAGCTGCCCGCCACTTCGGATCAAGCATAGCCTCACGGTGAGTCACTGGAATCTGAGTAGCAGCCAACGCCTGAATAAATCCTGTAAACTCGAAGGTTAAACCGTCAGTAGCAAATGCCCTAGCCGTGGGATAAGTAATACAAGTTTGTGGTCTCTTCTGAATGGCTATTGGAAGATCTAGATCATCACCTGTCACATCATATGTCCTGTCCCTGTGATCAGCACATGGCAAACATGCATCAGTATCTAAAAGACTCACCTAAGAATCAAATGATGAAGGCGAGGGTGGGGGCCCTAAAAAGTAGTATGAGGACAAACATGTCTAAAGTGGCTTAGTCAGACGAGGAAAAGATAGCGTAACAGGTGGTGGTGGTGGTGCAGTAGGGGTAGAAACCTCGAAAAAACTTCCAAAGCGAATAGGTATAAAAGGCATAGGTGTCATGTCACCCTTAGGAGGCATCTCAACAGCAGAAGTAGAGAAGAAGGGCATCGCTTCATGAAAGGTAACATCCGTCAAAACAAAGTGCCGAGAAGTAATCGGATCAAAACACCGATACCCTTTTTACGTCCAAGTATACCCAAGAAAAACACACTTAACTATTCTTGGTGCTAGTTTATCTCGACGCGGTCCCAACAGGCGGACAAAAGCAACACAACCAAAAATCCAAGGGGTGACGTGAAACAAGGGTCTATCAGAATACATAACCTACAATGGAATCCGTTAATGTAAAACAACATTGGGCATCCTATTAATCAGCAAACAGGCAGTCAAAAAAGCGTCACCCCAGTAAAGAGAGGGGACCAAATGATGAATCAACAATGTACGAGCAACATCAAGAATATGGCAATATTTCCTCTCAACACCACCATTTTGCTTGAGAGGTGTGGGGGCACATGATCTCATGGATAATGCCACAACTAGAAAAGAAAGTGTGCAATCGAGTAGAACAAAACTCTAAGGCATTATCAAACCGAAAATGCTTCATCAAACAAGAATGCTGAGTTTTTATTTCCTTAACAAAATTTTCAATAATTTGTCTCACATTAGACTTATTCTTCAAGTAAAACATCCAAGAAACAAGGGAAAAATCGTCTACTAACACAAGATAATGCATGCTCTCAAGTTGATCGAGAGTACGACTGAGACCCCAAACATCCATATGAATCAAATCAAACATAGCAGCAGAAGAAACTAAAGTAGAAGTCGAAAAAGTAGCCTTATAGTGCTTGCCCAGCTAACAAGCATCACAAGTGAGAGCAGGAGTAGAGGGTACGTGCAGCAAAACACGTCTGAAGCGATCAATAGGCAAATGGCTAAGGTGGTGGTGCCACTAAAGAGAAGAGCCAGCAGAAGCAAGGCCCTGGGTAGCAGAAGCAGGAACAACAGTACAACTCAGACGGTACACCCTCCATTCCTCACACCCTCCACCAATCGTCTTCCCAATAAACCTGTCCTGCAAGACACAAGAAGGCGCATTAAATATAACTCAACAGTTCAAATATCTACTAATACTGTTAACATACAGTAAACTCAATGGAAAATCAGGCACATAAAAAACATGTCAGTCTCAAAGTAGGAGACAAAAACATCTCCCTTACCAACAAGTAGTGAATGTCTCCCATCTGTCACTTGTACAATCCTGACTAATGTGACTGCTGCTAATTAAGAACGATCCATGTTACCACATAGGTGCTTGGATGCACCAGAATCAATCAACCAATCACCAGAGGATAAAAGTGACGACATACCAGTCGCAGGTGCCTCAGAGGAGGTGACAATAGCTGCAGTATTTGAAGGTTGAGAAGAGGATGCCTAAGTTAACTGAGCAATATGTTACCGTAAAGTCTCAATCTCTGTACTAAGGGAGCCACCATCAGGACTGGGGAGAGCTCCATCAGTTATCTCAGCTGCCTGATTGGTTACAGGTGAGCTACCATGCTTATGCCAGCATGTAGCCTCAAAGTTGCCAAGTTTGCCACAGTAGATACACAGTCCTAGTGTATGTATCAGAAGAGCGTCCACGTCCATGACCACGTGCAGGAAGGGGAGCACCATTGCCACATCCAAGGATCGCAGCCAATGCAAACGTCTAAGCACCAGAGTCAGGAGCGGGAGTGCGCACTACTACTCTGTTGAGTCTATTATAAGCTTCCTCTAGGGTAGGAAACTCAGGAGTGGTGAGGATCTTAACTCTGGCTGCCGTATACTCAGGTCTGAGGCCTGCCAAGAAAAAGGAGACTGCCAACTGTCTCCTAAAGCTCCTCTAGGACTCGCAGGCGCACCTCGGCAGATAGGAGTGATGCCTCTCCAGCATTCCCTTCATGAGGGAGCAGTACTGTGACAGTGTGCGTCCTTCCTGACGTAAGAAGAAGAGGTCGTAAAAGACCTAAAAATCTCGTACAAAGTTCTTGCCACGTGAGTACATCTCACACAAGGACTCCCACATCTCCTTCAATGTGGCGTAATACATAATCTTATCCCCTATTCGGGGAATAATTGTCTGCATGAGCCATGCATAGACCATGGCGTTATCGCTGTCCCAGTTGGTATTTGCGCCAATCTTGTTTACGGGCTCCAGATCCGTAAGAATATGACTCTTCTTATGACCCCTGACAGTCATGAGGAACGTCTAGGACCACCAAGGGCAGTTGGTCTCATCTAACTTGACGATGGGACCGAAGTCACCTCGAACTGATCATCTAAAGCCATCTGCGCAATTCGGAAGCCTCAATCAACCTTCTATCACTAAGAAAACATCAATAGATCTAAAACAAAATGTGTTCAGATCTGCATCTACAACAAGAAGCCCCCTTGGATGAGCATTGGCCTAACCCAAGTGTAAGGAGAACACCCGAGACGACCCCAAGGGGACCTAAACTCCCTCTCCTTGCAACAATGAGGGATGTAGCCCTTAGAATAGGGCTACAAACCCCTCAAGATCGTTGTTGGTCGCGCCACGAAGGCCGAGGCACAGTTGGGCACGTTGTAGAGGCATCACCAACTGACTGCGCCATCATCAACTGACTGCGCCATCGCCCGACCGCTGCAGATTACATGTGCCGTCGAAGGAGGTGCCGCAAATCCCATGCGTCACCACTAGAGGCACCACCGACTACTACTATTCCTATTCTAGCACCACCAGACCTCGCTGAAGGTGCTGCAGGCTGTAGATGGATGCGTCGACGCTCAGGGAGAACGAGAGAGGGGTTTGGTGAGTAGGGTTTCGAAGGCCTTGGGGGTAGGATACCTAGAGCCACGGTCTAGGACCAGTGTTCTAATACCAAATTGGATGAAATTAGTTAATCTCTTATTGAAAATCCTAGGCTCTCTTTTATAAAGAGAAACCAAAAAGGGTAAAAGTGCAAGAGTGCTCTTGAGGAGCTAAAAGTCCAAAAATCCATACAAATAACAAATGATAATATGTGCTAACTTACCAAAAATAAAAGACTAAAAATAGTATAACAGCTAAACCTAACTAATTTATCCCTTAAATATCTAACTAATTTATTTCCTAACACTCTCCCCCAAGTTGAAGCGTGCAACGCCGAACTTGTTACACAAGTAAACTTCCCACCATTGTACACATTCGGAGGAACAGGCAATAGATCGGAGTAGAAGCAGGCAATAGGTTGTAGTAGTAGAAGGTGGTTGTAGCAAAAGAAGCAACCATAGTAGAACAAGAGATCTCTAAAGTGGGTCTCTCCAACACAGAAGCTCGAAGTGTGCATTTTCCTTGAAGACCTCAAGCATTTCTTTTATGTGGGGACCTCAAGAGTGGGCCTCTCCTACACGGAAATTTGCAATGTCTCTTCTTTGGAGACCTCAAGAGAGCTTCTCTCATGTGGAGACCTAAAGAAATGAGTCTTCCTTTTTTTTCTTTTCTTCCTCCTTTTTTTTATCATTTTTTTAGTATACTTCCAAACAAAGCAACCCAACAACATATAACAATAAATAAAGGGTAAAGGCAGAACATCCAAATAAGACCCTGTTGAGTTTCATTAAAACCCTAATAAAAACCCAACAAGTAGAAGAGAGAGTGCATGAGCATCAATAAGGAGTGTCGCTGGAGCATCCCAATGGTTGGGCAACTTCAAGGTGGTCACCGGCGAGAGGCGACGTAGTGCCAGCCCTTGAGGGAGGATCCATCCTCCTTGGTGGAGCTATAGAACGAAGCGGACGTTGTAGGCAACACAAAAGAATGAAGAGGATGTTGTAGGCAACATTGCATTGCCATCGAAGACTACTATTGGGTCAAGCGACACGTTAAGAGGGGGTCACCTAAACCCTGGGGCACAGGGGCAATGTCGGTGACCTTCTTTAGTCGTCATCCAAGTTGTAGCATGACATGGAAGGGCTTGATCAAGACTCCTAGTGAGTAAGGAGGGGGTGGGGGAGACCCTAGAGAAGAGGAGGGCCAGCAGAGGCTCACCACCACCAGTGGCCACGAGGCCCAGCAATGTCGCCAGTGGCCCTCATTTTAGGATTTTTTTTGTGGTGTTTCTATCTTTTTTCAAACAGAATCAAACCTGCTTAAATACCATGCTAAAAAAGATCAATCTAGTTCTGGTTATTGAGAAAAGAAAGCCTTAACCCTCTTTATATAGAGAGAGGGCTTAGGTATACAAGGAAACAAAATAATACTTAATAACTCACCAAAAATAAAAAGATTAAAAATAATAAGATACCTACACCTAACTAATTTATCCCTAAAATATCTAACTAATTTATTTTCTAACAAGTTCTTTTGCATGCTTTTTACAACATTTGCAGGCAGAGTTTCTATGTTGATTTTATTTACATTTTGAAAACCTTCATGCCAATGAAACGAGTACAAGTCACTATAATATCCAAACCAACACCCGGGAAAATTTAACAAAATTTCAAAATTTTTGATATTTTAAAAATTGAAATGACCAAATTGAAGACCATGTAAAGTAGAAAGTTTTAAACTATGAGCTATTAAAGCATGCAACTCTAGTTTCAAGTCAAAAACTCAAAGTCTTGGGACCTTTCAGGTAAATTTTAAGAAAAATGTACAAGTCATATTAATTTACAATGAGATAGAAAATTAAATGTAGACCTTTAAAAATATGCAAAAGCAGACCTACCTTACTAACTCCCTTAGAAACACTTCCTTGTTGCTATATAAGCTATGAACTATGAGGTCCATGAGACGACTAACCTAGAAACCATAGAGACAAGAACCACATAAGGACAGTTGCATGATAAGAAAAAAGGAAGTACAAACTCAAAGGCTATCCATGCTATACCTCAGCTTGATAAGCATACGTTTCTACTGGAGGTTCAGAAGAATCAGCCGTCGCAGAAGTTGACTCAAATCTTTTCCCAAAAGAAACCGTATTCTGATGATTTAATCTGGCAAAGCTATCAACTGAACAGCCCCTGGAAGGTAACAAAGTGGAATACTGTCTGTGTCGAACATGTGGATGCTTGGAAACTGTTTCCACTACCTAAATCAAGTAAGAAAATATTTATAGACACAACAAAGTTCAAGAATTTTCAGTCAAACAACACTCAACTTTTGGCCTGATTGAAATGCAATCACCGCTAAAAGGAAGCATAAAAACAACAGACAAAAGCAAAAGACACCAAGAACCCATTAAGACATAATTTCCCTACGTAAGCGTCTTCCCTTTTAGTGCGTTGCAAAGATTTGAAATCTGCCGTTCACCCAGTTTATCCCAAATGATCTCAAAATATAAATTCTCTCAAAAATCTAATCACCAAAGTCAAATTCTTTTGCTTCGACCACAACCCGAACTATCTAAGGAGATGTTATATGATTATATCAACTCAAAACCAGCAGAAAGCAATGTCAGCAACCAAACAAAGAACACAGCAATTTTATGACTGATTTCCACAATCATGGGTGCACCTCCAAAACCTATAGAAGTGATTCCTTGAGAGAGAGCGAGAGAGAGGGAAGGAGAGGGAGAGAGAGGGCAAGGTAGATTGCTGTCAGCTAGCACCGGAAGATTACTGTCGTACCGAAGCAGCGGGGCGGTCGAGGGCGGGCGAGAGAGAGGGCGCGAGGCGGCGGCGGCGGTGGGCGTCGACGGCGCGCGCGGTGGCGGAGACCGAACGCCTGTAAGCGCCCAGCATCTGCGGAAGCTGTGGATGAGGGAAAAGACTAGGGTTCTGGCAGGGGAGGCTTGAGGAGCACCACGGACGGAGGAGGGTAGAGAAGAGGAAGGCGGGAGGGTTTATAGTAGGGTTCGCAGGCGAGTGAGACCCGAAGGTTCCAGAGAGGCCAGTTGCCGCTTGCGGCTGACTGGGCGATGGTGCAAAAATAGGATGATGTAAGTCTTGGCTGGAATTGCAGCTCATAGCTTTCGTTGTAAGTTTCAATTCCACTCTCCGAATTTTCTAGTTGGGTTGTGGGTAATCAAAATTCCACCATTTAAAAAAATTGAGGGCGTGATTTGTAAGGTTATAATTTTTTTTCCGTAAAAAAGTATCCTTGATTCGTAAAAAGGTCACTCCCGCCGTCTGGTACAACTTCCAGACGTCTGATTCACAAAGGATGGCGGGAGTGACCTCCAGACGTCCGGAGGGACCATCGGACGTCTGGGATCTAGGGCAGACGTCCCCGCAGACTTCTGGACGTCTGGGAAACCACGCTGAACAGGTAATTCTCTGATCCACTTTTTAAGACGTCTGGAAGGAGTTCCAGACATCTGATTTTGCACAGTATCGTCTTTTTCGACCCGTTTAGGGCCCGTTCGGGCTCCGTTTTCCACGATTCGAGTTGCGTTCTTTTCAGAATTAATTCCTCTACCCGTCTGCAGTAGCTATACACTGTTTTGAGACACTCCTTGTGTTTGATCCTTGTGATAGGACCTCGTTCGGTTGCAGTCTTGAGAGTCGCGGAGGCACGCGGGATTCCCGATCACGCCCCCATTACTCCCGTTGTACCTGGTAGAGTGGCTTTAAGTATTAATAAAATTTGTTAAAGTATGGAACCATAACTAGAACCTAGGACATTGCATGAATCCTAGGAATGAGAAATATATGGAATGATAGTTCCTAGGTGTTGCATGAATCTTAGGGCCGGAAAACTAGATTGTATGATAGACCCTAGGATATGGCATGAATCCTAGGATGGAAAAACTAGTGGAATATATAATAATGCAGTCTTGGAAAAATGGAAAGGAATATATGAAGCTGCCTGTAAATTGAATTCACAGCTGCCTGTTATGAATAAAGAAACATGATTGGGATCATGGTTGGTGAAACGTTGGCTTCGAGTGATAACCGGGTTTTATTGTTATAGCGTTGTAGTATAGCCAGTTATTGCCATCATTTCAAATATATAAATTTTTTTTTACTCGGAAAATAAAAGAGTTCCCGAGGTCGAACTCAGGAAGCAAGTTGTATTCTAGAGATATACATGTTCTATTACAAAAATAAAGAAAGAGAGAGAGAGAGAGGGAGAGAGATGAAAGTTTGAGTTCTTCTTCTTTTCTTCTCTTTGTCTCTCTCTCTCTTTAGCTTTTGTTCTTCCTGTTCTTCTTCTGTGTTTATCTCCTTGTGGTCCTCTTCTTCTTCTGTTGTTCTTCCTTGTTCTTTTGTTCTTCAGATCTCCTTTTTTCTTCTTTTCTTTTTCCTGTCAGGACGTCGTCTCTCCTTCTTTCTTCTTTTCCCTTCAGGATGTTGTCTGATTTTCCAATCAGACGACTTAAACCGCTTGTTGCTACAGTGTCTCCCTTAGCTTTCTTCTTCTTCCGCGGTCCTTCTTCACCTGTGCCTGCACACTTCAGAGTTTACGTCAGAGGGCAAAACCTACTCTACCCTCCCCCCCCCCCCCGTCTCTCTCTCACAGAATCCGCTCATAGGATAGCTCTCCCAGAGCTGCCGGGTAGCCGGGCACGGGTCGCGCCCGGGTCCAGGCCCACCGGCGTGAGTGGTGGGCGAGGAGTGCAGGTCAGTCTAAGTCGGGTCGGGTCAGGTCCGCGGGGCGTGAGCGCGGACGAGACCGGGTAACCGGGCGGGTGAAGGGGACCTCACCCCGTGTGCTGAGGCAATAAGCCTCCAGCACTTTTTCGCTTTATACCGCTGCGCCTCTTCAGAGTTTTCCGAGGTGGGACTAAATGTCCCACCCTAATTGAGCGCCCGCAGCGGAGAAAGCAGCGGGCGATCGCGGCTTCACGCGAGGCCTTCGCCCCAGCTGCGAGCCTGATGCTTTGTCGAAATGCCTCGCAAGGCCTAGGAGTCGAATCTGGGCGTGGCGCGCCTGCAGCTGCAGGCGGAAGCAGCTCCTTCTGCACGGCAATGGCGGCGGAGGTCGGGTGACCTGTTCACAGCAAAACGGCCTCTCGGCCTAATCAGAAGGTGCCGGGAGCTTCGCCAGAGTGCGGCGAAGCTCGTGTGGGTGGTGGCAAGGCGTGGGGCGGCGTGCAAGGGCTGCCCTAGGTCGGACTGTGGGTCGGAAGATGGGTTTGTTCGGTGGGGTTGCAGAGGGTGATGTGGGGGAAGTGGAAGGGCGGGGGTTGATCAGGGTGAGGAGGCGGAGGTTCTGCGGTGGTCGGCGAGCCGTGTGGGTTGCTAGGGTGATGGGAGCGGCTCGCCGGAGGATGGCCGGAGGCGGAGAAGGTGAGGGTGAGGGGTCGGAATCGAGGGCGACAGTAGATGTTTAAAGTGAGGAAAAGGAAGAGGGAAGGAAGAGGAGGAGCTCTACCTACTTAGCAGGAGGAGGAGGGGCCGGAGCGGGCGACAGTCGTATCGACTGTCGCCGGAGAAGAAGATGCCCGGGGGAAGGGGCGGCAGCGAGCAGAGGGCCGGAGATGCGCCAGCTGGGTGCGGCGTGGCGCGGGAAGAGCAGGGGAAGAAGTCTCTGCTGCTGGTATTGCGGCAGAGCGAAGAGGAGGAGGAGGAGGAACCGCCGGAGCTGGTGGGCGTCTGCCGGAGTGAGAGGAGAGGAAAGTTGGGGGTTTTCTCCGTCAGATCCGAGCTGGGAAGAACGGTGGAGCGACGGGGGTATTTATAGGGATCGAATCAGGGAGGAAGGCGGAGGGAGACGACGTGTCTCCCTCGCCGGAGGACGCCGGAGATGGAAACCCATACCGTCCGTGCGTTCGCACGGCCGGTATGGTGGGTTACAGCGACCAGGGGGGTGTCCCTGCGACGGCTGACGACGCAGGGCACCCCCGGTTTACTTGCCAGGCTCTCCCCCTCACCCTGCGCGGCGCCATGCTCCGCGCAAGGTCGCTGGAGCATGGTGCTGGCAGGTTTTGCAGGGGGGACCTGAACGCAAAGAACGAAGGAGAGTTAGGGGCCAAAATGCGAGGGTTCAAAAGTTGAGGGCCAAAAAGTAAATATATGAGGACCAAAGTGTAAAGTTGGTCAAGGAGGTTTCTTCTTAGGCTCAAGTTTTTATACATGACTACTTAGGACCTAAGGAATCTGATGGTGAATTTCATTTCTATATTAAACCTTGTTTGACCGGTCAATTTATGCGAAAACCCAAATTAAGTTATTAATTGGGCATGGTTCTCAATGTAGGTCAAAATGGGTTCTGAAGGCCAAATTGAAGGTTCTAAACCCTAGAGATTATTTTTCTATGAATTTTAGAGGGTTTATTCTATTTTTACTTTGCCTCGAACCTCGTGAATTGAAGTGGGTTGTTTTAGGGTTACAGATTATCATTTAGTTCCTTGGAATTGCTGTAGCCCTTGCTAGATCATCTCATCCCACTTTTATTCTTATTAAGTTGCTTTGACCTATGTTTGGACCCTGAATTACCCTGTATGCAGATTATACTGGTAAAATTGCATTTTTACCCCTTATGACTTGTTTTCTCCTTAAACTCAGAATTCTCTGAGTTAAGCCTTTCCTTGAGTTATGTAGGAGCTTTTATCCTTTGTATTAGGTCAAAATGAGCTAGTTATGGCTCATGATGAGGTTCTCATCAGTTGGTAAGAACGTGAAACTGGAAAGTAAGACATAAGATGTTCTGGAACCCTACGGGGAAGTAGGAGTAGAACTCCTGGAAAGCGAATGGAATAGAATTGGGGAAGTGAGCTGGCCCTTGAGTACGGAGTACCAAGGAGAGAGACTGTCCCCCTATTTAGTGCAGAGCTGAGCTAGCCACCCCAGGGACCCGGGGGTTAGGATTGGCCACTCTGCACCGACTTGTTGGCCCTCGTGTACGTAGTACCGAGGAGAGCTAGTAGTGTTAGGAGAGTACTAGCTACCCCACGGGCCCCGGGGTTCTGCTAGCCTCCTTCACCGACTTGTTAGGCCCACTAGGGCAAACCAGGGTAGTCAGGCGAGGGTGCGCGGACTGTGAAGGGGCAAGGCCCCGGTTTGGTTACTGTGGAGGGGTTGGACCCCTGTTACTGAGAGGGCTCTGCCCTGGTTCCGTGCTGTGCTTTGGGCGCACCCGTTAACGGAAACGACTGACCGCGTGCCAGTGCGGGCTAGCTGCCTGTGCGTTTATCGCGCGTGCCGTAGTCACCGTTACGTCTGTCAGTGACCTTGGGGTGGTTGACTGAGGGTAGGATCACCACGGGAGACTCTCCCGGCCAGGAGAGCACCACGTGCTACTTATACTTTTGGAAAAGACTGCAATCAAGATCGTTCCCACGAGGACATTCGAGATCAAGTAAAGGATCTGAGAAACAAATGAAATAGTGAGAAAAATTGAAAGATGTGAATAAAGGAAGTAATAGAACATAACAGCTACTGTACACTCTACTGTTGCCTTTAGTTAGTTTGCCACTCTACTCAGCGTTCTGCTGACGTGTTACACTCGTTACCTTTTTCAGGACCAGGTGTTGAGCAGCCAGGGTCGGCGGCTGCAGAGTACGCTGGGCCGAGTAGGGTCCAGTAGAGTTACCACAGCCTTTTATACCTCTTTTGTTTCTGTTCTAGTGAGTAGTTTTTGTTTCCGCTGTACCTTCTTTACCTGCAGTTCTTGTTATATGATAAATGTTGTTTTACTGTTGTGGTGGTACCTACTGTAGTAGTTTCTTTCCTTACTGCTGTACTTTCTTACTGTTAGTTATATTCATGCTGAATGTGGTTTATTTTACTGTCTTTTGGTTACTTCCTCGTTGGACGACTAGGTCTTGGGATTAGTCGAGTCGGTCCGGTTCTCGTGTCTCGTAGGGACTCGGGAACCGGTTCGTTACAGTAAGGTTATAATTTTTTTTCCATAAAAAAGTATCCTTGAATTAATATTTTATTTATTCGCTTCTTCTGATATCTCGATGATTTGGTTGGTTTAAGGCACATCATTTTCTCACAAATATCGAGACATAAGTCACTTATTTAGGTTGCTATATCTAAAGTAGGATTAATCCTAAAAAAATCTTATACGACACTCTCAATCTGTTCATCTCAAATTCGCTACTACTCCCATATTGATACAATCCCGTGATATGATCCAAAGTCAAATTAAGGAACGAGGATCATCAATCAAAATCCAAAGAAATGCAACCATATACAACACACACTAAAATCACAATCTCCCTTACTAAACATCTTATAAGTCACATTTCCAAGCAAACACTACATTCAACTAGCCTCCTAAAGGTTGTTGCACCACCTATTCATCACCTTACCCTCTTGTAGCCAAGTTGGAGCATTCTTTGCTATCGTACTGAGAAATGTAACGTTTATCTACTAAAATTTAACCCAAAATAAGGTAATTCAAGAAAATCCTTACTTGGCTCTTACCTCCTTAAATCAAAGCTCTCACCAGTTTCCTGTCGGTGTTAAACCGTAATTAACCAACTTCTAACTTATGATGGACCTAAACTACAACCTAATACAATTGAACTTTATACTCAACGTAAAACGGTACTGATAAACCAATATCGATACCATATATACTAAATACTTGTACTAGTGAACCGGTACCGATATTCATGACTTATAGCTATGTGTCCCATATTCAAGAAGTACCAATACTGATGCCAAGTATCGGTATCTATAGGTTACTACTTGGGATTCAAGTTCAGTTATATACTTGTCCAGTATCCTTGGTGTACTAGTAGTAGAGACTAGTAATAGTACTCATGACATACTGATATTACTCTAGAATTAAACTGATCTCAACGAGTATCGGTACCCAAGACTAGTACCAATACTTGTTGAGTACTGGTGCCTCAACCTATAGCCAACAAGTACCGATACTAAAGGTCAATACTAGTACTAGTGAGTTACAGGTACTAGACACTTCAGACTCAAAACTTGATCTGTAGCTTCTGTATACCGATACTTCTTATGAGTACTAGTACTAATAAGCTACAGTACATGGGTCTTGAGTTCGGGAGCTAAAATTGTAGCACACATGTATCAGTACTCGTGATAAGTATTAATACTTGTGTCAGTTACCAGATCGATGGATTTCTAGGTTTCAAGGAATGTGAATCATCTACATGATCATAATTTATGCTGAACATATGATTGACTAGCAAACGTGCATACACAAGAAAATTGAAAACAAAATAAAAAGCACATGCTCTCCAATAAAAATATATTTGTATACGTATGTGTGAAATGAAATCGTAGCAACAAGTTCTATGAGAACACACACACACACATACAACGAAAACCTAGATAGATGTAATGAGTATAGAGAATACCTGTGTTCATCCTATTTGTATTAGCCAAAAATTATGGGTTTGCTCTTCCAATAGAACCTTCAACTTGATCAAGGACACCAAGAGAACCAAGAAGAAGATCTCTCTTCTTCTTCCTACTGCTGGGTCTCTCTCTCTATGCCTCTTTCTCTAGTCACGATGGGGGTGACTAATCCCTGATTTTTTCAAGGTCCCTTGGGGACCATAACCCCATCATTAAACAACAATTACTTAAAATAAACCTTAATTGCTGTGGGTGATTTGCCATTCTTCCTATCGAAAAATTACAAATCACAAAATAAATTTCTGCACATATGTTTTAAATAAAATCACACCTCTCCTGATGCATTTTATGTCCACAACCAAATTAGATTTAGATGATCACTTTATAATTAACGGTCATTGAGATAACAGTCATAATACTTATTGTTATTTGATTATATCATATACATGTTTACATATACAAGTCCATAAATTGGATTTTAATCCAACACTTCCCTCTTGCACATCCAACCTTGAGTCTGAGATCCCCCTTCGTTGCTCCTTAAACTCCCTCCATGTTGCTAGCAACTATAGCGAAAGACTGTAGCGAAGAGCTCCATGATCATCCTCTAAACACAGTCTAAGCATAAGCTATAATATTGAGACATCATCACTGCAAACATGTGAACGAAGTGTCAACTTTAAACTGTGGAATCGAATAATGAACTTATAGAATGGATCGTATAGTGGTTTGTAAGGATTAAGATCCATGAGAAGGAATGATTGTTAGTAAGGGTCAAGATCCCTATGAGTACTATGTTGATGGCGAGGTGGTTGATTGGCAAATGACAATGGTGAAAGAGTCACAGTTGACAAGGTGGAGTCGCAGAATCAAGTGATGAAACTTGGATAGAGGAGGGCCATTGTGACACTATGCAACAAGTACTTGAACTAATGAGGACTAAAACTTGTTATGAAAATTAGAGGACCCTTATTATTATATGGTCCTATTTGTAGATGAGGTGTAAGATGAAAATAAGGAAGGAATACCGTCAACTGACACAAAGAAGAGCATTAAAATTCCATATCAAAATTATAATAAAAGAGAACCGATAAGGGACAAAATAAGATAAACGTGGTGGATTTTCATATGAGTTGGAAATGAGAGGTGTTAAATAATGAACATTGGGAGATCCACACTCCATCTTATGGCCTTTCTCATGCACAAGATCTCCATTGTCATCTTTTTGAAAATAGACAAATTAAGGGTACAAGGCCCACTTTAGCATAAATGTCTTGCAAGGGGAGGATGTGGGAAAGGCCTTGGAATGAGTTTGGCGGGGGGGGGCGGAGCGTTAATGGGCAAAAGGGAGTGGGATTTGGTCATTGCTTGATAAAGTGAGCATCCACATGTGTGGCAAGAACAATAGGGATGGGTTGCATCATTAAATCAGGTGGTCAAAATTAATTGGTAGTAGGCGGTGTGCATAGGGGAATTGGGTTGTGTATGTCTTTGGCTTTTAGGATTTGCCATTTGTTTTCTTGTGTTAGTGATCTCCAACTTTTAATGGTGATTCCATGTAGTGCTGGCTTTTAGGATTTGAACAAGGGCATTAACCTAAATGCTCATTCCTTTTCCTCCATTATGTGCTTCTTTTCGGATGTAAATTCTTTATCTCAACTGATCCGGTCTCCTAGAATTTAATCAAGTAATATATCACATAATTCTATTCAACAATGTACTTATCTTAGTGCAATTTCCCCTTTTGAGTTTTGTTCTGTTACGTGTTAAGACCCAAGACATCAAACGCTTTTTAAGACATCTGGGAGTTGGTCCAGACGTCTGGTTAGACGTCTGGAAATAAATTTTTGCGGTGTACGATTTGCGAGTCTGCGCGCGTGTGCACGCAGACTGAGCCTGCCGACCTGCAGGCGTTTCTCCTTTTCTTTTCTCTCTCCCCGACGCCTTCAAATACTCTCTCCCCCCTCCCTCTCCCTCACCCACCACTCCACCGTCTCCTCCTTCTCTTCTAGTGTTCGCGTGAGAGTGAGAGAGCGAGGGCAGCAGCTGCTGCCGAGTGCGCGCGGGGAGGAGGAGGTGCAGCGAGAGGGAGAAGAGGTAGAGCGCGTGAGGAAGAGAGAGAGAGCTCGCCGGAGCAGCCCAGAGTCGACCGACGAGCGCGCAGCGACAGCGAGGTGCCGGGGGAAGTTACCCCGATGCTGCTGTAGCTCAGGCAGCAGGCGGACGAGCGCGACGCAGCCGTGCGCAGCGGGAAGAAGGCGAGAAGGTTTTGATTCTGGGAAATTTTCCCAAAATCAGATGTCTGGACCTACGTCCAGACGACGCGGGAGACGTCTGTAGTGAGATCCAGATGTTTGAAAGGTACGATATTTCTTTTCTTCCTCCTTTTTGCGGATGCGGCCATGTAGGCTGTTATGACCCTGGCATCAAACGTCGTTTAAGATGTCTGGAAGATGTTCCAGATGCCTGATTTTGGGCAGACTTGTCGTTTTTGACCCGTTTGGGGTCCGTTCGAAGTCCGTTTTACGCATTTCAAGTTTTGTTCTTCTCAGATTTAGTTCCTCTACCTGTTTACAGTATTTGTATCCTGTTCTGAGTAGCTCCTTATATTTTATCCTTGTGTTAGGACCTCGTTCCATTGCGGCTCTAGGGGTTGCGGAGGTGCGCGGACTTGCCGATCACGCCCTCAGTACTCCCAGCTTTACGGGTAGAGTGGCTCCCTTTAATTATTTACCAACATTTATGCACTTGTGAGATAATTAATAGATTCTAAGGTGTGGGATGAACCCTAGGATTGGAAAACTAAATTGAACGATAGATCCTAGGGTATGGCATGAATCTTAGGATTGGAAAACTAGATTGAACGATAGATCCTAGGGTATGGCATGAATCCTAGGATTGGAAAACTAGATTGAACGATAGATCCTAGGGCATGGCATGAATCCTAGGACTGAAAAACTAGATTGAATGATAGATCCTAGGGTGTGGCATGAATCCTAGGAACAGAAACACCAAAATGAATGTCTTGAATATATAAATTGCAGTCTTGAAAAAGTAGAAAGAAAAATGATAATTGCCTGTAATTGGATAATAGTTGCTTGTTATGAATGGCTATTAACTGTTGAGAACATGGGCTATATGAATATAAAGCCGAAATGATGAAACCTAAATTGGCTTAGTGAAAGAAATATGAGCATGAACCCTACGGGGAATTAGGAGTAGAGCTCTTGAGAGGTGAATGGAATAGAATTGGGGAAGTGAGCTGGCCCTTGAGTACGGAGTACCAAGGAGAGCGATTGTCCCCCTGTTTAGTGCAGAGTGGAGCTAGCCGCCCCAGGGACCCGGGGTTAGGTTTGGCCACTTTGTACCGACTTTTGGCCCTCGCGTACACAGTACCGAGAAGAGCTACTAGTGTAGGGAGAGCACTAGCCACCCCACGGGCCTCGGGGTTCTGCTAGCCCTCCTACACCGACTTGTTGGGCCCACTGGGCAAACCAGGGTAGTCAGGCGAGGGTGCGCGGACTGTGAAGGGGCAAGACCCCTGTTTGGTTATTGTGAAGGGGCTGAACCCCCGTTACTGAGAGGGCTCTGCCCTATACTAGTTCCGTGCTGTGCTTTGGGGCGCACCCGTTAATGGAAACGACTGACCGCATGCCAGTGTAGGGTAGCTACTCGTGCGTTTATCGCACGTGCCGTAGTCACCGTTACGTCTGTCAGCGACCTTGGGGTGGTTGACTGAGGGTAGGACCACCACGGGGGACTCTCCCGGCTAGGAGAGCACCACGTGTTACTTCTACCTTTCGGAAAAGACTGCAATCAAGATCATTCCCACGAGGAACATTCAAGATCAAGAGAAAGATCTAAGGAATAATCCAAGAATAAGTAAATGGAAAAATAAAGAAAGAGATTAAAAAAATAACAGCTACTTGTCCACCCTACTATTCTTCTTAGCTTTTGGTTGCCAGTCTACTCAACGTTTCGCTGACGTGTCACCTTTGTCACCTTTTCAGGACCAGGTGTTGAGCAGCCAGAGCCGGCAGCTACAGAGGGAGCTGGGCTTAATAGAGCCCAGTAGTCTTACTTGTGTAGCACCTACTGTACTGTTTCTTTTGTGTAGTGAGTATTTTTCTGTTACTACTGTACTCTTTTATTGTAAGCATCATGTTTATGTACCTGTTTATTTCTCTACTGTTGTAGTGGTGTGTACTGTAGTAGTTCTTTTCTTTACTGCTGTATTTTGTTACTGCTAGTTATATTCATAGTGAATGTGGTTTATTTTACTGCTCTTTTGGGTTACCTCCTCGTTGGATGACTGAGTCTTGGGATCAGTCGAGTCGGTCCGATTCTCGTGTCTCGTAGGGATTCGGGAATCGGGTCGTAACAAGATGGTATCAGAGCAAGGTCGTCCTGAGAAGTGAACCAACTGACTGGAAAATAACCAATTCACATGTCTGTAACTAGAGTAGCTACCACAATGTTTCTTTTGACATATGTTCTTAGACTTCTTCGTTAGATATCGATTCGTATTGACGTGTTTCCATTCTGTATTCACGTCTTCTTGCAGGAGATGCCTCGACGCGGGACTAGCGAGGCGGGCCGCGGGCGCGGTCGAGGACGAGGTCGGAGGGGTGGGCACGTTGAGGTCGACGTTTCAATGGACCAGCCACTACTCCTGGGCATTCAGGCCCAGGACCTCGCCTAGCTGATACGGGACATCGTGAGAGAGGAGCTCCACCCGCCGCCACGAGCGCCTCTCCCTGGGGCTGCGGAGGGGGAGTCCTCTGTGGGACCACGCGACGGACGTGGCGCTAGACGCGGAGGAGGGGATGGGCCGCCACCGCCCCCACCTTCCACCGACACTTCCGAGCACGAGGCTTCCTTACCTGGAGGTGCACTAGCATCTCCACTTTAGCGCCACTTTGAGCTTTTCGGACAGCTCCGGAAGCTGAAGCCCCCCTCCTTTAAGGGGGATGAGGACCCGACCGAGGCGGAGGACTGGCTCGAGCAGATCGAGAAGGTTTCTGACACCCTTCGCCCCCCAATGGAGTGCCGTGTGGCCTTTGCCACGTACCAGCTGGAGAGCACGGCATACAGGTGGTGGAGGGCGGTCAGGGGATAGGAGAGGGACGAGCCGACCTGGGACCAGTTCGTCACCCTCTTCTGCGAGCAGTACTTTCCCCAGATGTGGCAGGACCAGAGGAGGCGGGAGTCCCACACTCTCCGCTAGGGGACGATGACCGTGAGTGCGTACATCACGCGTTTCCTGGAGCTGTCTCGCTTCGCAGCGACAGCAGTGGCCACTGAGGAGGAGCGCCTTTGGATGTTCACCGAGGGGCTCTGGCCGGCAATTTGGGGGTATATCAAACCCCTGAAGCTGCCTACGTTCTCGAGGGTGGTGGAGGCAGCTATGACATACGAAGAGACCAACCCGTCCAGGCGAGATACTGACAGCGGGCGGAAGAGGCCCTATCAGCCAGACTTCTCACAGGGCCGATGAGAGAGGAGGCACGTGGTGCCCGCAGGAGAGCCGTCACGTTTTGAAGGGCCATCAGTGGCCTTTGGGGGCCCTCGACAGGGGCCAACTGCTAGCACCGGACCCCCGCCCAGCCGACAGCAGGGACCCACTGAGGGCGGGAGTCGAGTTCCCCTTTGCTACCAGTGTGGCTAGCCGGGCCACATCAGGAGGGACTACCCGTCTAGGGTAGGAGGTCAGCAGATGCTTCCCGCGCCGAGCACTGGAGGGCGAGTAGGAGGCCACGGTTTCCAGGCGTGAGGAGGAGGACAGCAGTCACGGGGAGGGTACCGGCCTGCAGCTACCAGTCCGACGCAGAGTGTGGCTACTTCGTCCGCACCTAGGGCTGAGGGGCGTATCAACACCCTGATGCACAGGGATGCCAGAGCTTCGGGATCGGTGGTGGTAGGCATGGTTTCAGTTTCCGGCAGACTCGTTTACACGCTTTTTGATTCCGGCGCTACGCACTCGTTTGTTGCTGCCAGTTTCGCGGTTAGTTTGGGGCAGGACTGTATGCTGTTAGAGGATCTGTTCGTGATCAGAGGTCCGAGTGGTCAGCTATTTGTAACTGAGGAGGTATACGTGGGTTGCGAGGTCAGTGTTGGAGGACACAGCCTTCCCACTGACCTGATTATGATATAGATGGAGGACTTTGGCGTAATTCTGGGGATGGACTGGCTGTCCGTCTACCACGCCCTAGTGGACTGCTTTGAAAGAAAGATCGTCTTCTCTATACCGAAGTTGCCTTCTTTCGAGTTCCACAGGCAGCTAGTGGACGGAGGCTTCAGGTGTATTTCTGCACTTCGGGCGACGAGACTTTTGAGCCAAGGGTGTGAGGGTTCAGCTGCATACCTTGGGGTGGTTGACTGAGGGTAGGACTACCACGGGGGACTCTCTCGGCCAGGAGAGCACCACGTGCTACTTCTACTTTTTGGAAAAGACTGCAATCAAGATCGTTCCCACGAGGAACATTTGAGATCAAGGGAAAGACCCGAGAAATAAATCAAGAAACTGTAAATAGAGAATAAAGAAAGAAATTAAAAACAACAACTACTTATCCACCTTTACCGTTTTTCTTAGCTAGCTGGTTGCCACTCTATTCAGCGTTTCGCTGACGTGTCACATTTGTCACCTTTGTCAGGACCAGGTGTTGAGCAGCCAGAGCTTGCGGCTGCGGAGGGTGCTGGGCCTAGTAGAGCCCAGTAGTTGTACTTTTGTACCGTTTTCTTTTCTGAAGTAGTGAGTATTTCTATTTCACTTGTACTCTTTTGTTGTAATCTTCATATTCTATACCTGTTTGTAGTTCTCTACTGTTGTGGTGGTATGTACTGTAGTAGTTCTTTCCTTACTGCTGTACTTTTATTACTGTTAGTTACTTGCATGGTTAATGTGGTTTATTTTACTACCTTTTGGTTACTTTCTCGTTGGACGACTGGGTCTTGGGATCAGTCGAGTCGGTCTGATTCTCGTGTCCTGTAGGGATTCGGGAATCGGGTCGTAACATTACGTCCTCTCTAACTTAAGATGAATTACCAATTAAACTATCCAAGTGCAATAATTAAGAGTTACGGTTTGTGACCATCACCCTTGTCCTTCATTGGGTGAACAATATTATGCTTTCATTTGTTGGACACTTGTCAATGAAAGAGTAATGGCGATGGTCACCCATTGAACAAATGAATGATGGATTTAATTCGTATAAAATCAAAATCGAGTGATTTTCTACCATCCCAAGACCAATCTATTCCCCATATCATCAACCAAAATGAAAACGGAAACCAAAGAATGAAGGAATACCTGAGTCCATCACAGCGGAAGCGAAGAAGAGATCACGAAAATCCTCTAGGACCATGGGCTTGCTTCTCCAACGAGAGGCGGTGGCTATAATGCTTCCAGAAGGTTGAAAAGGCGAAAAGAACTTATGGGGGTGGTGGTAGATGTGTTAGACGTGATACCCTTTGGGTCCTCCCTTGAGCTATATTTATAACTTTTCTACAATAGGATGCAGAAAATCAAATGGCCGCTTTGCCCTCACCCCTCCAGGGACCATAATCGCTTAAATTAAAATGTTAATTACACTCATCACGGAATTGCATTTTTCTCTTAAACTTTCTATGCATTAAATCCCATATCCTAATAAGATGCGAATGTTCAATTTACATAACTAGATCACTTTAATGACCATAAATATGATATCCAAATATATGTACATATTTAATGTATAATTCCGTATAATAATATATGTTGGTTTGTATTTGATTCTAACAATCTCTCACTTGAACCACATATATCATCCTTATAATCATACATTCATATAAATTTGAATGAGCTCATTAATACAACATCACAATAAACCGCATCTCCACCAATCTCGTCCATACTCTGTTAACATACGACCAAAGTAGATTTTTGCCATTATGAAGTTGACTAGACCAAACAATGATCACATACATTAACACAAGTAATGACATAGATCTGATATAGGTACATAGCATGAAAATTACATGTTAATGTGATCTATACATGTCTATTTTCAACTAGTCCAAAACTTTATCATACAAGAGATCAAATGGCAATGACTAATGAGTTCAAAGAATGAAAAATTTATTATTATGGACATAATCCAAGACATGTTCATACATGAAACACCAAAATAGAACAAATTTACACTGAATTGTTGTATTATAAAATAGATACAACACCCATACAGACCACATGCTCATGAAAAACCTTTGTCGTTAGCCCTTTAGTGAGTGGGTCTGCCACCACGGAGTTGGTCTCAATGTGTTCAATGGACACCTGTCCATTTTGAACTCTTTCCTTGAACGCTAAATACTTGATATCAATGTGCTTCGACCTCAAAGAGCTTTTGTTGCTGTTGGAGTACATCACCATCGAATTATTGTCACAGTAAAGTCAAAGTGGTCTTTTGATACCATTAATGATCCGTAGTGCTGTGACAAAATTCCTAAGCCATACTCCATGATTTGAGGCCTCGAAGCACGCTATAAATTCCGCTTCCATAGTGGAGGTGGCAATCAAGGTTTGCTTTGCACTCTTCCACGAGATAACCCCTCCAGCCAGCAGAAAAATATATCCCGAAGTAGATCTTCGGGTATCCTAACATCCCGTAAAGTCAGAGTCAGAATATCCAAGGACCTCCAAATGATCTGATCTCCTATATGTGAGCATGAAATCTTCTGTCCTTTGTAGCGCATGACTTGTTTGGCTGCCTTTCAGTGGTTGGGTCCAGGCCTACTTAAATATCTTCCCAACATGCCAACAATGTATGCTAGGTCTGGCTGCGTGCAAACTTGGACATACATCAAACTTCCCACTTTTGATGCATAGGGAACATTTTCCATCTCTTTAGCTTCAAACTCATTCTTAGGGCATTGGTTAAAAGAGAATTTATCTCCCTTAGCTACTGAAGTATCTCTTGGTTTGCAATTCTCCATGCCAAATCGCCTTAGAATGGTTTCAATGTATCTCCTTTGTGATAACCAAGGATACTCCAAAAATGATCTTGTTGTACCTGGATTCCTAATGCAAAAGAGGCTTCACCAAGATCCTTCATTTTAAAATTACCAGAGAGAAATGTCTTGATTTCCTGAATTAAACCATTGTCATTACAGGCAAGGAGGATGTCATCTACATACAAAACCAGGAAAATATATTTTCCCCTACAAAATTTGTGGTATGCACAATCATCAACCGGATTTGTCTCAAAGTTAAATGAGACAATTATTTGATAAAACTTGTAATACCACTGTCTTGAAGCTTGCTTTAGTCTATAAATGGCTTTCTTTAATTTGCAAACCATTTTCTTTGCATCTCCTAATGCAAAGTTTTATGGTTGCACAATGTAAATTATTCATTAATATTTTCATTAAGAAACTCTGTCTTTACATCCATCTAATGTAGCTCCAAATCAAAATGAGCTACTAAAGCTATTATGGTTCTAAATGAATCTTTAGATGAAACAGGCGAAAATGTCTCTTTATAGTTTATGCCTTCCTTTTGAGTGAATTTCTTAGCAACAAGACGAGCTTTATATTTGTCCACATTGCCTTGTGAATCCCGTTTAGTTTTAAATATCCATTTACAACCAATGAGCTTCACACCTTCAGGCAATGGGACAACATCTTAAACCTTGTTGTCACTTATGGATTTTATCTCTTCATTGATGGCATTGATCAAGTCCTGATGATGGAAACTCCTCATGGCATGAGTGACCGAAATGGGATCCATATCCATTTAGTATGCCTCTAGTTTCTGGAGAAAGATAACATAATCACTAGATATTGCACTTCTCCTTTCTCTACTGGACATCCTAATGGGTGAAGGATCTTGAATGTTTTGAGGTTGTTCGATTTGATTAATGGGAAGATTATCCACATTACTTTCTTCCCCTGATGTTGTTGGAATAACGTTTGGAATAAGAATTTGGCCTTGTTTAATGATTTCCTTATGAACAGGATCTGGTTCTTCAAATGTAATGTGGCGACTATCACCCCCCGAACCAACATCCTCAAAGAAGTGGACATTTCTGATCCTAAAAATTGAGCGAGTTGTTGGGTCACAAAACTTATAACCCTTCGACCTCTCAGAGTACCCTACAAAATAGCAAGTGATTGTCTTAAAGTCTAGTTTTCTTTTAGCAAGCCTGTATGGCCTAGCCTCAGCTGAACACCTCCAGATATGGAAATGTTTCAGACTAGGTACCTTATCAGTTCACTTTTGTTACGACCCGATTCCCGGATCCCTACTAGACCCGAGATCGGCTTGCCTCGACTAATCCCAAGACCCAGTCGTCCAACAAAAAATAACAAAAAGTAGGAAAGTAAACCACATTCACATATGCAATATAACTAAGCAGAAGAAACGTGCAAAGCAGTAAAGGAAAGTAAATCTGTTATTTCATTACATACCACCACAACAAGAAAAACAACGGAAAGTGGAAGTAAACAATAGAGACAAACAGTAACTAAAGGTCCAATACTTACTACAACAATAGAGGAACGAAAAGGAAGTGCTGAAAAACTATGGCTGGGCTCGACTAGGCCCAGCACCCTCCGCAGCCGAAAGCTCAGGCTGCTCAACTCCTGGTCCTAAACAGTATTATGAAAAGACAGAGTCAGTGAACACTGAGTATAGTGGTATCTATATTATCTAAAGACAGTAAAAATAACAGTTTAATTCTCATTTTTATTTGTCTGTTTTATGTATATATTTCCGTTTCATCCATTTCTCTCAAGCATCCAGATATTCTTGATCTTGCATGTTCCTCATGGGAACGATCTTGATTGCAATCTTTTCCGTAGAGTAGAAGGCACACATGGTGCTCTCCTGGCCGGGAGAGTCCCCCGTGGTAGTCCTACACCCAGTCAACCATCCCGGGGTCACTGTCAAGACGTAGTGGTGACCACGGTACGTGTGATAAGCGCACGGGTAGCTACCCCACACTAGCACGCGGTCAGTCGTTTTCGCTAGCAGGTACGCCCAAAGTACAACACGGAATAGTATAGGGCCTTACCCTCTTAGAACAGGGGTCTCGCCCCTCCATAGTCTGCGCACCCTCGTCTCATTACCCCGGTTTGTCCAGAGGGCCTAACAAGTTGGTGTAGGGTGCCTAGCTGAACCCCGGGTCCCGTGGGGTGGCTAGCTCCCTCCCTACACTAGTAGCTTGCCTCGGTACCACGTACACGAGGGCCAACAGGAGTCGGTGTAGAGTGGCAAATCCTAACCCCAGGTCTCAACCCAAAGGAGGCTAGCTTCGTTCTACACAAAAGGGGACAGTTGTTCTCCTTGGTACCACGTACTCAAGGGCCAACACACTCCCCGTCTACATTCCAGATTTCCGTCTAACCACAGGAGTTCTACTCCTAATTCCCCGTAGGGTTCATGCTCATGTTCACATCATTTATTCCGATCCGGATTTCACCATTCACAATTTATCTCTCATGCATATACGAGCAGCTCGTGTCTCTATAATTCGATACATGAAATTGGTGATTTCACAGGTAATTGTTCATTAATTATAGGCAACTCATATTCTAATAGGCAGCTCACAATTATAATACAGGCAATTGCTAACAGTTTATCTCAAACATGCATGCAAGTACATTATACAGCACAAACAGTTCATTCATTTCTCTATCCTAGGGTTTATGCTACATCCTAGGGTTCCATTTGGCCATTTCCACAAGAACATTCTTATTTAAATATTAATAACAGACTTAAACCACTCTACCAGGCAACACGGGAGTAATGGGGGCTCGAACCGCAGACCCAGGCATCTCTGCGAGCCCTAAGCACGCAGTAGGCTAAAACCCTATACCAGGGAATACATCACAAAAGGAGAGTTCAAAACAGTGTACAAAGGACTCTAGTACGTAGAGGAACTCGTGAGGAAAATACAGGTATTTCGTTTGCGTAAAACGGACCCCGATCGAACCCCAAACGGGTCAAAAACGTGCCTACTATTCAACATCAGACGTCTGGGAATAAGTCCAGACGTCTTAAAAGGTACCAGGTCCTTAACTTAAGTCCCTGCGGTGTCCTCAGACATCCAGGCATTCTTTGCGATCGTCTGAAGGCAGTTCCAGACGTCGGACGAAGGCTCCAGTTGTCTGGATGCACCTCCGGACGTCTGGTGATGCGATCAGACGTCCAAAAGAGCAGGCATCTGCGCTCCTTCCCAAGGCTGCATGTAACGACCCGGTCCCCGAGTCCCTACGAGACACGAGAACCGGACCGACTCGACTAATCCCAAGACCTAGTCGTCCAACGAGGAAGTAACCAAAAGACAGTAAAATAAACCACATTCAGCATGAATATAACTAACAGTAAGAAAGTACAGCAGTAAGTAAAGAAACTACTACAGTAGGTACCACCACAACAGTAGAACAACATTTATCATATAACACGAACTGCAGGTAAAGAAAGTACAGCGGAAACAAAACTACTCACTATAACAGAAACAAAAGAGGTACAAAAGACTGTGGTAAACTCTACTGGACCCTACTCGGCCCAGCGTCCTCTGCAGCCGCTGACCCTGGCTGCTCAACACCTGGTCCTGAAAAAGGTAACGAGTGTAACACGTCAGCAAAACGCTGAGTAGAGTGGCAAACTAACTAAAGACAATAGTAGAGTGTACAGTAGCTGTTATGTTCTATTACTTCCTTTATTCACATCTTTCAATTTTCTCACTATTTCATTTATTTCTCAGATCCTTTACTTGATCTCGAATGTCCTCGTGGGAACGATCTTGATTGCAGTCTTTTCCAAAAGTAGAAGTAGCACGTGGTGCTCTCCTGGCCGGGAGAGTCCCCCGTGGTGATCCTACCCTCAGTCAACCACCCCAAGGTCACTGACAGACGTAACGGTGACTACGGCACGCGCGATAAACGCACAGGTAGCTAGCCCGCACTGGCACGCGGTCAGTCGTTTCCGTTAACGGGTGCGCCCAAAGCACAGCACGGAACCAGGGCAGAGCCCTCTCAGTAACAGGGGTCCAACCCCTCCACAGTAACCAAACCGGGGCCTTGCCCCTCCACAGTCCGCGCACCCTCGCCTGACTACCCTAGTTTGCCCTAGTGGGCCTAACAAGTCGGTGAAGGAGGCTAGCAGAACCCCGGGGCCCGTGGGGTAGCTAGTACTCTCCTAACACTAGTAGCTCTCCTCGGTACTACGTACACGAGGGCCAACAAGTCGGTACAGAGCGGCCAATCCTAACCCCGGGTCCCTGGGGTGGCTGGCCCCACTCTGCACTAACAGGTACAGGTACTTCCCTTGGTACTGCGTACCCAAGAGACAGTACAAACTACATCTCAGTTCCATTCCTTTTTCTTTCCAGGAGTTCCACTCCTAATTCCCCGTAGGGTTCCAGCTCTTTATCTCAGAACATCATATGTTTCACTTTCCAGTTTCACGTTCTCACAATCCATAATCTCAATCATGTTTCTTTATTCATAATAGGCAGTTGTTAATTCAATTTACAGGCAGCTTTATATTCCTTTCCATTTTTCCAAGACTGCAGTATTATACATTCCACTAGTTTTTCCATCCTAGGGTTCATGCCACATCCTAGGATCTAGCATACAACTAGTTTTCCAGCCCTAGGATTCATGCATCACCTAGGAGCTATCATTCCATACATTTCTCATTCCTAGGATTCATGCAATGTCCTAGATTCTAGTTATGGTTCCATACTTTAACAGATTTTAATAATAAACTTAAGCCACTCTACCAGGTACAACGGGAGTAATGGGGGCGTGATCGGGAATCCCGCGTGCCTCCGCGACTCTCAAGATTGCAACTGAACGAGGTCCTATCACAAGGATCAAACACAAGGAGTGTCTCAAAACAGTGTATAGCTACTGTAGACGGGTAGAGGAATTAATTCTCAAAAGAACGCAACTCGAATCGCGGAAAACGGAGCCTGAACGGGCCCTAAACGGGTCGAAAAAGACGATATTGTGCAAGATCAGACGTCTGGAACTTCTTCCAGACGTCTTAAAGAGTGGATCAGAGAATTACCTGTCCAGCGTGGTTTCCCAAACGTCCAGAAGTCTGCGGGGACGTCTGGCCTAGCTCCCAGACGTCCGATGGTCACCCAGGACGTCTGGAGGTTACTCCCGCCGTCTGGTACAACTTACAGACGTCTGATTCGCAAAGGATGGCGAATTAGCGAACCTGCGCACAGCCAACTGCCTCCCTCAGTACGGTCAGTCGACAGGAAGGAAGAAGAAGGAGGAATACTCACCTTTTAGACGTTTGTATGAGCTTCCAGACGTCTCCCTCGCCGTTTGACTATCAACCCAGACGTCTGATTCTAGAAATTTTTCCAGAATCAGGGCGCTACTCGGCCTCCGCTCGCGACGCCGCTCGCGTCGTACCTCGCGCGTCTGCTGTTCAGACCGCAGCAGGTCCCTCTCCGCGTCGTTCCGCGCCCCCTGCGCCCTCCGCCGGCCGGCCAAGTCGCTCCGGCGAGCTCGCCCTCACGGCAGAGCTCCGCCCTCGCACGCCGCACCTCCTCTGCGCTCACTGCGGCCTCCGCTGCCTCCCTTGCGCTCGCTCGCTCTCGCGCACAGGAAGAAGAAGAGGAAGGGAACGGTGGAGACGACAGGAGGGGAGGCGTGGCCTTTTAAGGCCGCGCGAGGAGGAGAGAGAAGGATTCGCAGCAGGGGAATCTGCAGCCGCAGGAGGGAGGAAGGGCGAATATGCGGTCTGCGCGCTCAGGCGCGCAGACGACTCGCGTGTGTCGAAAATAACGGATTTCCAGACGTCTGGACAACCTTACAGACGTCTTAAAAGACGTCTGGGCCACACGCTCGTTACACTGCACCTACATACGACAACGCAGGTGCGGTCAGCCAACATATACCCTACGCTATGCATGGCGCAGGGAGATATGTACCTGGCGATAAATGAGCTTTCAGACGTCTGGCCTTTGCTCCAGACGTCCAGGTACCCCGTCAGCCGTCTGGTCTCCACTCCAGACGTCTGATACTGGAAAGCTTCCAATATCAAGAACTCCTTCCAGCGCTCTCCATTCGCTCTGCCTCGCGCAGCAGCAGCTCCAACCGCTGCAGAGCACTGGGATGTCGCCTCTCCGAACTCTCTCCTCCTCCCGCATGCGCCCGCGGTGGCCGCGCGAGCTTCACCGAGCTTCCATCGAAGCTCCTTCGACCTCGGCCTCCTCCTCCCACGCTCTCCTCCTTCTCCCTCATGCTCTCCCTTGCTCGCCTCCTCTCACCACTCCGCACAGCTATGAAGGTGGTGGTGGTTGGTGTGTGGAGTAGAGAGGAGATGGGAGGGGGCATATATAGGCGGCATGGGGGGGTTAGGGTTTAGGGAAGAAAAGGAAGGAAGAGAGAGGAGAAGAGCGTTCTGTGCGTCGCCCACACGCAGAGTGTAGTGTACGTACAAAAATTTCATGTTTAGATGTCCAGGAAAGGGTCCAGACGTCTAGACAGATGTCTGACTGAGACTCCAGACGTCTAAAAAGGCTAAAAGTGTGATGGGTCATTACATCATAGCAAACTTAAAGGATGTTTCATCCCCGAAACTTGAACTAGCTACGGTGAGGAAAAAGGAACATAAAATGCATAACAAACTTAAAGAGGACCGAAGTAGGTCCGAAAAGACGTACCCTCAAAAAGCTCCAGGTACCGCTCTCGCATCACCACCTCAGAATCCCAAGTTGCCTACTCGTACCGCTGGCTTCTCCATAGGACCTTCACCAGTGGTACCTGCTTCCGCCTCAGACTCCGGACGGCTTGGTCTAGTATCTTTACTGGTCTCTCGGGGTAGGTCAGGTCATCGCCCACCTCGATGCTCTCGTGGCTCAGAACGTGACTGGGATTGGCGATGTACTTCCTCAACCTCGTGGAACACGTCGTGCAGTCCAGAAAGCTGGAGATGAAGGGCAAGCCGGTAAGCAATGGGTCCTACCCGCTCCAAGACCTCAAAGGGCCCTACAAACCTCGACGCAAGCTTCCCTTTCTCCCCAAAATGCTGCAGGCCCTTCATGGGGGAAACACAGAGAAAGACGTGATCCTCAACCTCGAACTGCACCTCTCTGCGTTTCCGGTCAACGTAACTCTTCTGCTTGCTCCTGACAGTGCGAAGCCATCTGTGAATCTGTTCTATCACCTCCTGACTCTACCAGATCAGTCTGGGGCCAACCTCCCACTTGGTCCCCACCTTAACCCAACTCAAGGGTGCAGTACACCTCCGTCCGTACAGAGCCTCGTAAGGTGCCATGTTGATGCTTGAGTGGTAACTGTTATTATACGCAAACTCTGCCAGGGGTAAATGCTCCTCCCAGGAGCCTCTCCAGTCTAGTACACAGGTGCATAAAAGGTCCTCAAGTGTCTGTATGGTGTGCTCTGATTGTCCGTCTGGCTGGGGGTGATACGCGGTACTGAACCTCAAATGTATCTCCAAGGCCTGCTGAAACTAAGCCTAGAACTGGGAAGTAAAACGGGTATCCCTGTCGGATACAATCTCACACGGAACTCTATGCAGGAGTACCACATCGCAAATGTACCTCTCTGCCAACTGTGCTGGTCCGAAGGTGACTCGAATCGGCAGAAAACGTGCCATCTTCGTCAACCTATCCACTATCACCCAGACTGCGTCGTGTCCTCGCTGGGTAATTGGTAGACCCACCACCAAGTCCATGGTGATGCTCTCGCACTTCCACTCTAGCACAGGAAGTGGCTGCAACGGTCCTGCAGGCCTCTGATGCTCGGTCTTCACTTGCTGGCACACCAAACACTGCTGCACAAACTCACCAACATCCCGCTTCATCCCTCTCCACCAAAAGTCGCGTCTTAGATCATGATACAGCTTTGTGTTCCCGGGATGTATGGTGAATGTGGACCCATGCGCCTCAGCCAGGAGCTCTCTCAGTAACTCCTCGTCCCTAGGAACGCATAAGCGTCCCTTCATGCGCAGTATCTCAAATGTAAAGGAAAAGTCTCGTGGGCCTCCTATCAACACCCTGTCCTGCAACATCTGTCGGTACAGATCTGTCATCTATCCCGCAATGATGCGGTATATCAGCTCTAGTCGCGTTTGCCACTTCACTGTCACTGTTCCACAATACCCCTGTGACTACCGGGGTCGCCAACTGCCCAACTCCTCCATAAGTCTCCAACTCTGTGCTTGTAGACTGGACAAGTGGACGGACACTTTCTGGCTCAAGGCGTCAGCCACCACATTGGCCTTCCCTGGATGGTAGGAGATGTTGCAGTCGTAGTCCTTCAGGAGCTCTAACCAACGTCTCTGTCTTATGTTGAGCTCCTTCTGGTCAAACAAATAGCTGAGGCTCTTATGATCCGTGAAAATCTCAAAAGTCTCACCGTAAAGGTAGTGCCTCCATGTCTTCAACGCGAAGACGACAGCTGCTAGCTCCAAGTCATGGGTAGGGTAGCTATGCTCATGGGGCTTCAATTGCCGCGAAGCGTAAGTGACAACGTGACCCCGCTGCATGAGCACACCCCCTAACCCCTACAACGAAGAGTCCGTGTAAACCACAAAATCGCCACTACTGTCCGAGATGGTAAGCACAGGGTCTGAAGTCTGTCTCTCCTTCAACTCCTGAAAACATGCCTCACACTCATTTGTCCAAGCAAAGGGCACGTCCTTCCAAGTCAGCTGGCCAAACCATCCCCTGAGATCACGTGGCCCAAGAAAGTCACCTGCCTCAACCAAAACTTGCACTTGTTGTACTTGGCATACAGCCTGCGTCGCCTCAAGGTATCCAGGATCATGCGCAAATGCTGTCCTCGTCGATGAACACCACCACGAACTGGTCCAAGTATGATCTGAAAACCCGGTTCATCAAATCCATAAAAGCAGCGGGGGTATTGGTCAACCCAAACGGCATGACCAAGAACTCGTAGTGCTCATACCGGGTACGGAAAGCTGTCTTGGAGACGTCGGTCTCCCTGATCCTCAACTGATGATAGCCAGACCTCAGATCTATCTTGGAGAACACTGTGGCATCTCACAGCTAGTCGAAGAGGTCGTCAATCCTCGGCAGCGAATACTTGTTCTTGATGGTGACCCTATTCAGCTGTCAATAGTCGACACAAAGTCGCAGAGTACCATCCTTCTTCTTTACAAACAACACAGGAGCTCCCCATGGGGGCGCACTGGGCCTCATAAAGCCCTTCTCCAACAGGTCCTATACTTGTGACTTAAGCTCTCTCAGCTCAAGCGGTGCCATTCGGTATAGTGTAGTAGAAATGGGGCTAGTCCCTGGTACCAGTGAGATCTCAATCTCGATCTCATGCTCGAGTGGTAGTCTTGGCAATTCCTTTAGAAAAACGTCAGGGTACTTGTAGACCACCGGGATACTCTGAAAGTTAGCCATGGGGCTAGGCTCCGCCACTACATAGGCCAAAAAGCCCTTACACCTCTGGCTCAAAAGCCTCACTGGCCGAAGCGCGAAGATGCATCTAAAACCTCCGTCCATCGACTGTCCGTAAAACTTAAAGGGAGGCAACTCCGGTATGGAGAAGACGATCTTCCTCCCGAGACAGTCCACCAGGGAGTGATAGGTGGACAGCCAGTCCATCCCTAGGCGTCCATCCCTAGGATCACACCAAAATCCTCCATCAGTATCACAATCAGGTTAGCGGGGAGGCTGTGTCCCCCTATACTGACCTCGCAGTCTGTGTAGACCTCCTCAGCGACAAACAACTGGCTACCTGGGTCTCTAATCACAAACGGATCCTCTAATAATACACTGGCCTATCCCAAACTAATGGCAAAACTCGCAGCAACAAAAGAGTGTGTGGCGTTGGAATCAAAAAGTACGTACACTAAGATGTCAGAAACGGTAACCATACCTGCCACCACTGAACTGGAAGCCCTGGCATCTTGGTGTGTGATGAGAACCTCATCATGAACCCTAACTAGCACATTTTGACCTAAATAAGTGTACAAAAGCTCCTACAAAATCTAAGGGAAAGCCTAAATAAGAGAATTATAAATTTGAGTACAAAATAATTCACAAGGGATAAAACTACAATTTTACCAATGCAGTACATAAACGAGAATTTTAAGGGTTTAGACACAGGTCAAACGGGCTTAATAAGAGAAAAAGTGGGATGATTTGGTCTGAAAAATGTTGTACCAGCATTTAGGAATTAAATGACATTCTACAACCCTAAGACAAACCTACTTCAATTCACGAAGTTCTAGGCAAGATAAAAATCAATTAAATCCTCTAAAAATCATGAATAAACATCCCCCAGGGTTTAGAACATTCAATTTAGCCATTGGAACCTGTCTTGACCTAGATTGAGAACCATACCCAATTTTTGACCTAATTTGGATTTTTGTGCAAAATGTTCGGTCAAACATGGTCAAACCTAAAATCCAACATCACCATTGGATTTCTTAGGTCCAAATTAGGGTAATACCAAAATTTGGACCTAAGAAAAGTTTGTTTTGACCCACTTTACAAATTGGTCCTCAAAAATTACTTTTTGAACCCTTGTGCTTAGCCCCTCAACTTTCCCTTCGTTCTTTGCATACCGATCCCTCTGCCACCCGCAGCAGCAGCTCATACCTCTGGCGACTTTGCGCGGAGGATGGAGCCGCGCAGGGTTTGGGGACCAGCTCCAGAAACGAGAGGAAGGTCCCCTGCGTTGTCTTCTTTCGCATGGACCTCCTCCCATGCCCTATCGTCGCCCATATCTCTCGTGCGAACAGGCGAGAGGCATGGGTCTCTTCTCCGGCCATGTCTCCGGTGGCCTGCCCACACCTCATCCTCGTGTTTCCCTCCTCGCCAACACCTATTTAAGGAGCGGCAGGGGCTGCCGCTACCTTCAAGCTTAATTTGGTTAGAGAACTCCCCCAAATTCGTCTCTCCTCACTTCGTCCAAAAGCCCAAAGCTTCCAGTGACTCTTCCTCCCTCTTCTTGTCGCTCTGCCACCATACCAGTGGCAGAGCCAGCTCCGCCACTCTCCTCCGCGCTGCACCATACCAGCAGGCACTCTCTGACCCCTTCTCCTCGTCGCCGCACCCTCTTTTGGCACCTTCGTCTCTGGCGACGGCAAAGACGCGCTGCTCGCCATCTCTCCCCTTTCATCCACTTAGCTAGGTAAAAATCATTCCTTTTACTCTCCCCTTTAATTTTCCCCTTTCAATTTGATCTTTCGACTCCTTAATGCCAGTATCCACCCTCACCGTCTCCATCTTCGACCACCAACTCCGGCGAGGTGACTGCGCCACACCACGCCTCCATCCACCACGCCAAACCCTTTAGAAGCTCCACCATCACTCCCTGATCATTTTCCCCTTTTTCATCGACCACCACACTCTCCCCACATTGTCCCCGAACACACCCACCTGCATCGCTACAGTGTGCCCTAGGCACGCGCCCACAGGCGTTCCCATGCCTCACCGACCACCGCTGCATATTCGCCACACCTTGGCGAAGCTCCCCAAGTCATCTGACAGGGCCGCGAGGCCGTATTCATGTTTTCAGGTTCTGCACGCTAGTTTCCATTGCCGCCGAGCTCGGAGAAAGGTTGCTAGCATCTCCAGGCAGCTGCAGCCCTAGGTGGGAGTCCCAGGCCGCGCGAAAAGGATTCACGCACGGTCCTAGGTCCCCAATTGAAGGCACGAGCTTCGCACCTCTCTGCAATCGCGAGGATTCCTCCTGCGGGTGGGCGCGAACTTTAGGTGTGACTTTTAGTCCCACCTCGGAAGTGTGCGGGCCGGCGCTTGCACATAAATTATTTTTGTGCATCTGGCTTATCGCCTTCGATACACAGGGGTCAGGTCCCTCACCTATGCACGCGGCGCTCCACGTGCTCGCACCCGTCCTCACCCGCGCTCACGCCTCGCAAGCCTGGGCCGAATCCGATTACCCGACCAAGCACTCCTCGCCCCACCACCGGACGCCGGTGGGCCTGTTCCCGGGCACGTACACCCGACCCGTATACCCGCGAATTCTCTGGGAGCGAACCTTTGAGAGAGAAATAGAGAGAGAGACGTGGGGCGGGTAGGGGTTAGGTTTTGCTTAACCTTGTGTTGTATAGGGAAGTAGGAGAAGAAGAAAAGGAAGGAGCAGCTGAGGACTTAGCCGCTCAGAAGAGTAGCTGAAGGAGGAGGAAGCGCAGCAGGAAGAAGAAAGAGGAGGAGGGAACGTAGCAGAGAGAAGAAGAAGAGACGCGGGAAGGAGAAATAGCCAAGAGCTGCAATAGGAGCTGAAGAAGAAAGTCAAAGAAAAAGAGAAAGAAGGAAGACTGCCGCACAGAGGAGAAGGTGCAGCTCAAGGCAGAAGACAAGGAAGAAATCAAGAGGAAGAGCAGCCGTAGAGAAGGAAGGAAGGAAGAAGAAGCCATAGGCACTGTAGCAGGAGGTAGTTTAAGTCGTCTTTCATTGAAGTCAGACGTCTGGAAAGAGAAAGGCAGAGTGAAGAGAAGGAAGAGAGGAGAAGAAAGAAAGAGAAAATTCTATTACTTTTCTCTCTTTAATTTTTGTAAAACAGTATACATCCAGATTGTAATTTTGTATGCTTCTAGAACTGAGTTTGCTCCCTGAGTTCAATCTCGGAAGATTTGAAAATTTTGAGTAATAAACTAAACTGATCATCATTTTTCGCAATATACTACAACGAACACAATTTTTTAACCGCGAACAACGAAGTGCAATTAGTTTTTGGCACCGTTGCCGGGGAGCAACGGGCATTCTAGAAGCTACTAAATCACAATTTTTGATTTATTACTGACTTAATCTCTTCTCTTTTGTTGTGTAGGCACAGGAAACAAGAAAGAATAAGCAGCCGCACAACAACCACACCAAGGGACAGGTAATCTTCTATCCTCTCTTTTAAGCCCCTTAACTTCTAAAGAGGAAGAAGAGAAAGGAAAGCAATCCAGGGATTACCTGTCTTTCATACATAGTAAATCACAAGAGTTGCCTGTTTTTCAATTTCAACACATTCTATCTGTATATCCACTAAAAGTAATTAGGGCTAAAACCTTCTTGCTTGAGCCTTAGTTACCTAATCTTAAGGCAACTAATTGGACTAATTAGAGCCAACCTAGGATTCTAAGCTAGGGTTTTAGAGACACACCTTCTAATCAAGAATTGAAAATTCCCAAAAGAAGTGTGTCCAAACCATTGCTTGAAAAGATCTATTAAGAGAAACCCTAAGCAATCCAGCTCTTAAAGTCACTTGAACCATAAAAGAATGAACCTAATAAGCTCTCACAGGAATTAATAAGTGAAGTTGATCCCTTGGATCAACCAACCTTAAAATTAGGTTGCTTTTCTTCACACAAAAGGTTAAAGTTCAAGTGAAACCCTAAGCACCTTGATCCTAATTAAAAGTGGTAGACTTAAGAGGTCAAGGTCCCCATTCTGGTCTACCTGGAATCTCAGTGACAAGAGAGGTCGGGTGGCGGAAACCCTGTAACCCGTGGGGGTGCTCTACCGTGTAAGGGTCTTCGCAAGACTCACCCTCTCTGGCTGCCCAGGTAATTCTCAGGTGGACGACCTTCTGATTAAGGGGTATCATCCGCCCCGAACCTCTATAGTCACCTAACATTTTAGGTGTCTTCATTGGGTCCAGCACCTGCTAACCTCGTCCAATCCATCAGTGTATGTTTGGTAGGAGATCCTTGAAACCTCCTTTAGAAATTCACTCTCCCCGAGGCCAAGCCTCGGTGCCCTTGCTTGTGCAACAACCTCTTCACATAGACCTCTCCTCTGATTCTGAACCTAATTCCCCTTCTTCTTCCATAATGGCTCAGCCAGTTGAAGAAGAGAATAATCTTGAGCACCAGCTCCAGCGACTCAACGATCTCTTCCCAAACTTCATGAACCCACTGCAGCGCCCCATGATGCGAGATCACTATAATCCTGCTGCGGTGGCAATTGAGCCTCGAGTCAGAATCCCGACTGGAGGACCTGATTCCGAACTGAAGCCCAACATGATTCATGCCATACCTAAATTCTATGGGCTTAACTCTGAAGACCCCTTCCAGCACATCAAACGGCTTAAGCATCTTGCCGAGACTTTTGGGTCAGATGCACAAAATCGGGACATCTTACTCATGAAGATGTTCTCCTTCTCCCTTATGGACAAGGCGGCCCATTGGTATCAAACATAGACCCGGCCGATCAACACTTGGGAGGAACTTCAATCCGAGTTCTTGAAGAAGTTCTTCCCCGTTGGTCGGACCAATGCCTTGCGCCATCAGATTACTCACTTCACGCAACAGACGGGAGAACCTCCTCATGAGGCATGGGATCGTTTTCAGGATCTCATGAGAAAGTGCCCCCATCACGGAGTTCCTAAATGGGAAAAAGTCCGGTCTTTTTACCAGGGACTCCGTGAGGATATTAGACTGTTCGTCAATGCAACTTGTGGAGGAAATATCATGGGCTAACATGAGGACACTGTGTGGGAGATTCTCGAGAATATGTGTGAGAACTCCATCAACAATGACTCCATGGGACTATTCGACCGGACGAATACCCGTGCAGCGACAAACCTTAGCGGAGCACATGAGATACAGGGCCTGTTCGCATTAGTCGACCTAGAATTAATGGCTAGTCGATTGGACAAGGTCTCTATTATTAAGAAGAATGTGGATGAGATGACTCAGCATTTGCAGCAAGCCACCTCTACGCAGAACTCCTTCGCACAGCCCCCTCCCGCACGGGAAACTGTGCAGAACATTTTCCACCGACCTTCTCCTGGGATGGACTCTTATCCATCCCCATCTGACTCTCGGATTGGAGGGACCTCCGATCCTTTCTTTCCTTGCCGGGGGAGCCCTACTCCCCCATTCTCCGACTTTTCTGAGGCTCCTCAGACCTGCGAGAACCTCAACGCCATCCAGAATGACCCATTCTCCAACACCTACAATCCTGGATGGCGCAACCATCCAAATTTCCAGTGGGTGGGAAATTCTCAGAATTCAAGACCACCCTTTCAGCCCCGTCCACAAGCCCCTCGTCCTTATCAGCCGCCTCAGCCTCGGCCCAACCCTACTTATCCATCCGGGCCCAACCAAGATCAAATGTCCCTCATCCTCCAGACTCTGGCTGACATTCAGAGAACGAATGCGGCTATCCAAAGGCAACATAAGGACGAAATCACAGAGGTCCGCAACCAACTTGCCCTGTTGGCAAATTCTCGCCAACTAGGCACACTTCCTTCTCAGCCTCTTCCTAACCCAAATAGCGTGCCGACCCAGCGGCGTGTTATGAACCCAAACAAGGGCCAAGCACACATGGTCTATCAGGCCCCTTCTATTCCTTCACCTAACGGGATGGAAGCTTCAACCTCCTATGCAAGTTATCAACAGCAGCAGCCCATCCTACCAACCCCTAACCAAAACCAGGCAGGAATAAATTCTGTAACAACCCGTAGTGGTAAGGCAACCCAAGATCCACCTTATCCAGACCACTCCAAGCCTGATAGTAACCCAAACCCTAGGACAGTAATCCAGGATGTTCCTATCCCTGTCCCAGATCAAAGACCTAGACCTATCCTAGAGGAACCAACCAAGGTTCCATTTCCCGAGGCCTTGACCAAGGGAAAGAGGACAACCAAACCCGTGGCTCCAGAGGAGGACCTGGTCAAGCTCTTTGAGTAGGTCCAAATAAACATCCCCTTGATGGATGCAATCCACCACGTACCGGCTTACGCACGATTCTTGAAGAACGTGTGTACAACTCAGCGTAAGCTGCAAACCAAGAGTGGGAGTCCAATTGTACTGTCAAAGTAAGCCAGCTCTGTAATCCTGAGTAGACTCCCACCCAAGGCAAAAGACCCAGGCACTCCCCTGATTTCATGTAAGATTGGTGAAACCCAGTTCGATAAAGCATTATTGGACCTAGGTGCCTCCATAAACTTGATACCCACATCCCTACTTAACCATCTAGAAGAATCTGAACTAAAACCAACTGAGGTGACATTGCAGTTAGTAGATCGATCTATCAAGTCACCTAAGGGAATTCTTGAGGATGTTATTGTTAGGGTGCGGGATTTCTACTTCCCTGTAGACTTCATAGTTTTAGATATGGACGCACTTGAAAACCCAAGGGATACACCGATCATACTAGGGAGACCTTTTCTAGCCACTGCAACGGCCAACATAAGTTGTAAAGAGGGCTACATAGAGCTGAAATTCTGGAATCAGACCCTCAAAATTTATATCTTTAAGGCCCAACAAGGGATCAATTTCAGTGTCATTGAACAAATCTGTGATATTAGAACCGTGGTTGATGAACCACAACTTGAGAACAACATGATTATTCCTCATCAACCACAAGAAAATCTTGAATCGCAATTAGAGGAATCAGACCTTGATCTAGACAAACCTATAACTCCTACCCTTGTACCCTACACTTACTCTGAACCACCCGCTGCTGCTGATAACCCTATTCTGGAACTCAAACCCCTTCCCGATCATTTGAAATACGTCTTTTTGGGTTCTAATCAGACGCTTCATGTGATCATAAACTCTCAACTTACACTTGATCAGGAATCCCGTTTGATTGTTGTTCTCCAGCAACATTGAAGGGCCATTGGTTGGACTCTCGATGATTTGACTGGAATAAGTCCCTCTTATTGCACGCACCGCATCTATTCTGAAGAGGGCACATGACCTTCACATGAAATGCAGAGACGTTTGAATCCCAATATGCAGGAGGTCATGAAGAAGGAGATGATTAAGTGGTTAGATCCAGGGATCATCTACCTGATCTTTGACAGTCGTTGGGTGAGCCCAATCCAAGTTGTGCCTAAGAAGGTAGGGCTCACCACCATCACGACTGAAACCGGAGAGGTCATACTTACCCGTATAGCCAACTCGTGGAGAGTTTGCCTAGATTATCGAAGACTCAATTCCTCCACGAAGAAGGATCATTTCCCACTACCATTCATTAATCAAATTCTCCAGAAGTTAGCGGGAAATAGATTTTTCTGCTTTCTTGACGGGTACTCCGGTTACAACCAAGTGGTGATTCATCTAGAGGACCAAGAGAAGACCACTTTCACCTGCCCCTTCGGGACATATGCATTCCGAAGGATGCCTTTCGGTCTCTGCAATTCACCCGCGACTTTTCAGAGGTGCATGCTTGCAATATTCTCTGATATGCTTGCAATATTCTCCGAACACAATTCTCACATCTGTCGCTCTCCGCATCCCCTCCTATTCTTCTCTAGTGTATGCACGGGAGACGCTCACTGCATCCCGAGTTGTTTGTTTTGGGGCAGGAATCTAGGCGACGTGATTCTGTTAGAAACATGGCTGAACCTAGGGTAGATGAGGCTGAGGATCAACCCCCATCAGACACAATGGCCATTATCCAAGTCCAAATTAATGCAAACCACCGGCTTCAGCAACAACAAATCCATACCATCATGCAAGCCATACACCGTTTACAGAACCCACAAGAACAACCACCACCACCTTTCCAAGGCGCACAAGGGCAACCACCACTCGATGTACCACCATTTCAGGATCAACCGAGGCCCCTTCGCGATTTCTATAATCCCTCCGCTATTAGAGTCGAGCCACACCTTAGGATCCCCAAAGGGGGAGATAATTTTGAGCTGAAATCGAATGTCTTAAGTCTGATCCAGAGCCACTTTCTTGGAAGCTCAAATGAGGACCCCTTCAAGCACCTAGAGGATCTTGACCTCATAGCACGAACTGTGAAACCTAGGAACATTAGCCTTGACATTGTTCTAATGAAGATGTTCCCCTTCTCATTAAGAGATAAGGCTTCTCACTGGCTTAGAACCCTAGGTAGACCCATCACCACCAGGGAAGAACTGGGGCATGCATTTTTAAAGAAATTCTTCCCCATAGGAAAGACCAATGCCCTTAGAAGAGCTATTACTACCTTCACACTCCAGGGTAGGGAACAGTTCCATGAGGCGTGGGAAAGATTTAATGAACTCTTGAGGAAATGTCCACACCACGAAGTATCAAGGTGGCAATTGGCCTAGATTTTCTACCATGGTCTGGACAGCAACCTACAGAACTTCGTCGATGCCTCGTGCGGGGGGAACTTCCTGAACAAGGACGAGGACAGCGCGGTTGAGCTCTTTGAGTCTATGAGCGAGAATTCGCTCAACAATGCCTCCATGACCCAGTTTAACAGGTCCAGTCAACCCCGTGGTGGAATTTATGAGGTACAAGTAAATTCTGGAATGGTTGACATGGACAACATTGCCAAGAAACTAAATCGAGTGAAATTAGTGGACAAAAAGATTGATGAGCTACTGAACCAGACCAGGAACCCCTTACAGACCTTCTCCCTAGCAAAGGGAGCACATAATGTTGACCTGGTTCAGCCCTTAACCCAACTGAACCTGGAACAACCCCTGACCACGTTCCAGGGAGGGTTCTTTGCTCCCTCAACCCTTGATTACTTTCTTCCCTCTCCAACAACATCAGTTATCCTTGAAGATGTACAAGCTGTCCAAGGTTATGCGAAACCTGACCCTTTCTCCAATAGTTACAACACTGGCTGGTGTAACCACCCCAACTTCGGTTGGATAAACCACAAATCATCGCAATTCCAAAACCAGCCCAGGCCAAACCAGCAGCTACACTTGCCCCCAATCAGCAAGGGCCACCAGTTAGACCCCAATATAATCAGAATAGGGCGGTTCCTCTCCCATAAAACCAAATGGACACCATAATAAAGATGATGGCCAACATGAACCAGAAACATCAGGAAGAAATGGCCTTGGTAAAGGGACAGTTAAGCCAACTCTTGGACTGTAAACAAAAAGGATCCCTACCTTCCCAGCCACAACCGAACCCGCGAAACATAATTAACAGAGGCCCCAATTCGCAAGGGTTCTAAGGCAATCCTGGGCAGGCTCACATGGTCCAGCCAGCCCCGCAAACACCCCCTGGGTTTGGTGCTTCTTCATCCTCGTCTTCTCAAGGATCAACCCATGGCCCCAATGCCTCTACAAATGTGGTAACCTTGAGAAGCGGCACCAAAACCCAGGATCCCAAATGGCCGACTCTCCCTGAGACTTCACCTGCTGAAATACTCGACTCAAAAGAGGCACCAACCAAGGACCCAGAAATAGACCTGATCCACATTCAGACACCCTACCCTGAGGCCTTGGAAACAATCAAGAAAAAGAAGAATGTTATGGAAATTGAGGAGCTTTTGGAGATCTTTAAGCAAGTGCAGATTAATATTCCGCTCCTTGAAGCCGTCAAGCACATCCCTGCTTACGCCAAGTTTTTAAAGGATGCTTGCACACCCAAGCGTAAGCCAAGACCTCAAGCACCTAGGAAGGTTGTGCTCTCCGAACAAGCAAGTTCCGTAATATCAAGCAACCTTCCGCTCAAGCGAACTGACCTAGGAGTGCCCCTGATTTCCTACAATATCGAGGACATGACATTTGATAGAGCGCTCTTGGACTTAGGTGCTTCTATCAATCTGATTCCAACAACCCTATACCACCAATTTGGTTTTGGAGAGTTGACACCAACCCCTGTCACCATCCAGCTGGCTGATAGATCGGTGAAAACCCCGAAGGGGGTTGTAGAGGATGTGATTGTACGGGTCAAGGACTTCTATTTCCCGGTTGACTTTTTGGTGCTCGACATGGAAGTCCCTGAAAAATTACAGAACGTACCCATAATCTTAGGCAGACCTTTCTTAGCTACGGCTAAGGCAAACATTGATTGTGACACGGGATATATGGAAATTGCCTTCGGAGACAGGAAATTGCAATTTGATATCTTCCAGGCGACAAAGTCTTTTGATTGCAATTGCGTTGAGGAACATGATCTCGTGGAAACTCTGATCGAGGAATGCCACACCCTTAGTTCTGTATCAGACCACCAAACCCGTAATGACTGTTCTGACCCGTCACCATCACTACCTGTGGACCTCTGTAAGGCTGAATACCATCACACAACACCATTTGAGGAGATCGATGTTGATCAACTCCCGCCCTTTCCCTTTCCATCAACTGTGGTTCCACCCACTCTTGAACTTAAGCCATTGCTCGAGAATCTCAAATATGTCTTCTTGGGACCTGATCAGACCTTCCCGGTGATTATTAATTCTCATCTAACCAAGGATCAGGAACTTAGGTTGACCACGACCCTTTCATAACATCGGGCCGCCATTGGTTGGACCATTTCTGACTTTAGAGGAATTAACCCCACCTATTGCACCCATAAGATTTACCTGGAAGACGGGGCATGACCCTCCCACCAGATGCAGAGACGTTTAAACCCAAACATGCGGGAGGTCGTTAAGAAAGAAATTATCAAATGGCTTGACGCCGACATCATCTATCCTATCTTCGATAGCCCCTAGGTGAGCCCCACTCAAGTGGTTCCAAAGAAAGCTGGGCTCACCGTTGTCACCAATGATCATGGCGAGTCCATGCCCACCCGCACCACCACCGCATGGCGAGTGTGTATTGATTATAGGAAGCTTAATGAAGCCACTAAGAAGGATCATTTCCCATTGCCATTCATTGACCAAATCCTTGAAAGATTGGCAGGGCAGAAGTATTTTTGCTTCCTGGATGGATATTCAAGATATAACCAAGTCGCAATTGCTCTGGAGGATCAAGAAAAGACCACATTCACTTGCCCGTACGACACGTTTGCATTCCGTTGAATGCCGTTCGGGTTATGCAACGCACCTGCGACCTTCCAGCGTTGCATGCTAGCATTTTTTTAGAAATGGTGGGTGAATACTTAGAGGTCTTTATGGATGATTTCTCTGTATTCGGGAATTCATTCGACCATTATCTGCGCCACTTAGAGAAAATCCTGAAACGATGTATCGAGGTTAATCGGTGTTAAGTTGGGAAAAAAGCTATTTTATGGTTCAAGAAGGAATTGTCCTCGGTCACATCGTGTCGCATAGGGGCATTGAGGTAGATTGGGCTAAGGTTGATTTGATTTCCAAACTCCCTCCACTTGCCTCGATCCGACAGATTCGCTCATTTCTGGGACATGTTGGCTTCTACCGAAGGTTCATTAAAGACTTTTCCAAGCTTTCCAAACCCTTGACCGACCTTCTAGCCAATGACGCCATATTCCACATGTCTTCTGATTACATCCAGGCTTATCACACCCTCCGGGACTTAGTCTCCACAACACCTGTACTTTAGCCCCCGGACTGGTCTCAGGACTTTGAGATTATGTGTGATGCATCAGACTTTGCCATAGGCGCTGTCATGGGACAAAGGCAAGACAGGAAGCTCGTGGTGATCTACTACGCGAGCAAAATGTTGGACGAGGCCCAACGAAATTTTACGGTTACAGAGAAAGAGTTGCTCGCTGTAGTCTTTGGACTTGAAAAGTTCTGATCATACTTGTTGGGATCCCACGTGACTGTTTACACCGACCATTCAGCCATCCGGCACCTATTGGCCAAGAAGGACGCAAAGCCTAGGCTAATCAGATGGATCCTGCTTTTGCAGGAATTTGACCTGGAAATCCGCGACAAGGCCAGATCGAAGAATGTGGTGGCTGACCACTTGTCTAGACCTCATTCAGACCACATTGGACCCTCCCTACCTCTATCTGACGCCTTCCCTGATGAACACATTCTGGTTGTGCAAGACAAGAGACTGCCATGGTATGCTGACTACGTCAACTACCTAGTTGTAGGACAAACCCTGCACAGCTGGTCCAGACAGCAATGGGACATGTTCTTGGCTGAGGCCAAGCACTATTTCTGGGATGATCCCATACTGTTTCGCCTCTGTGCTGACCAGATCATCAGGAGGTGTATCCCCGATAACGAAGTTCAGAGTGTGCTTTCCTTCTGTCATGACCAGGCTTGTGGTGGCCACTTCTCTGGAAAGAAAACGGTTGCAAAGGTTTTGCAGTCTGGATTTTACTGGCCGTCCCTATTTAAGGATGCACACAACTTTGCCAGGACTTGCTCATGCTGCCAAACGCTAGGGACCATGACCAAGAAAGATATGATGCCCCTCCAGCCCATTTTGATATCGATTTTATGGGCCCCTTTCCACCATCCAACAACTTCGAGTACATCCTAGTCTCAGTAGACTATGTTTCTAAATGGATTGAAGCCGTCGCCATCTGTCGATCGATCACAAGACTGTCATGGACTTTGTTAAGCAGAACATCTTTTCCCGGTTTGGAATACCCAAGGCCATGATCAGTGATGGTGGAAGCCATTTTATCCATTCCCAATTCCGTGCCCTACTTAGAAAATATGGGGTGAACCACCGCATTGCTACCCCGTATCATCCACAAACAAATGGGTAGACCGAGGTCTCAAATAGATAAATCAAGAACATTTTACAGAAGACTATAAGACCTGACAGGAAAGACTGGTCCACACGACTAGATGATGCCCTGTGGGTATACAGGACCGCTTTCAAGACCCCGATAGGCATGTCGCCTTATCTCCTGGTCTTTGGCAAAGCCTGCCATCTTCCTGTCGAATTGGAACACTGGGCTTACTGAGCTGTCAAGCAATGTAACATGGATTCCTAGTTAGCCGGTGCACAGAGGATGCTCCAATTATTTGAGCTCGAAGAAATTCGTCGGGACGCTTTTGAAAATAGTCGACTGTATAAGGAGAAAATGAAAGCCGCCCACGACCGACTCATTCATAGAAAAACCTTTGAGCCTAACCAGCAAGTCTGGCAGTTTGATGCCCGCCTAAAACTCTTCCCGGGGAAACTCAGGTCCAAATGGATAGGACCATTTCGGGTGGTTGAGCCTTACTCTAATGGGGTGGTTGAAATCGCTGATCCTAACGCTGGGCACACTTTTACAGTTAATGGTCAAAGATTGAAGCACTTCCTGGCCCAGGTTCCCCCAAAGGAGAGTGTCACCCTCGTTGGGGGATGACATGAAGCACCGCTCAGCTGGAGGTGTTAAACTCAGCGCTTCCTGGGAGCCAACCAGAGGATTCAGACTGATCCGATATTTTACGTCACTCAGGTACTATCTTTTTGAACCCCTATGCATCCATGTATTTGCCAACGAGGACATTGTCCAACTTAAGCATGGGGGTGGTAAATTGCACAATCCTGAGCTCATTTAATCAGTCTGAATAAAAAAAAAAAATTTAGGAAGGAATTTAGGCAATAGAAACTTGTCAATAGTAGGAAATAATACAAAAAGAACTTAAACACTTAGACTTTTCAGGCCTTCAGGCATAATCAGCCTTGGTGTTCGTTAAAATATGGATTTAGCTTCGAATCCTTGCATCCTTAAACTATTCTAATCCACCTACTAAATAAGGTGATAAGTATACGACTTATCAACTCACCCTCTAACTCAGAAAAACTGAGTCCAAGCATCTGCACACATTTTTGCACAGACTCACTCCTCGGAGATTTTGATAGAAATTGGGTAGCTAATGAACTCTCTAGGGTGGTATGGCTGGCAAGTTGTCGTGGGTAACAGCCCATTGGCAGGTTGTCCAGAACCCAGCGACAGGACCATTTCTTCTTCATTGCCTCTAGGTACATTTGAGATCAGGGAAGCCACCTACGAGAAAAAAAAAGGGGAGAAGAAAAGAAAATAAACCACACTTCACCGCACGAGTATGGCTGGCAAGTGATCGTGGGTAACAGCCCATTGGTCGGTTGTCCAGAGCCCACCTCAATAACTGCACAAAAAGAACCAAAACACTTAAGGAAGAAGCGGGGAAGTGGTACAAGCTGGGGAGATATACACTGGAAAAATCATTGTGTTGACCCCAATTAAAACAAACGTAGGGAGAAAGCTACCAATCGAACAAATACACCTTCAGGCAAATATATTTCCTCTTCCGGTCACCTAGGGGCATATAAACCCAAAGTCTGTCTAAATTACCGTTGAGTGAGTCTATCACAATCTTCATACCAAGATGCGTAGCACTTAGGGTTTTGATCGAGTTTTAGGTGGGTTGGGTAGCCGTAAAAAGTTACCAACCCATGCTGAATTCCGAAAAAATTCTAAATATATATAACTATACATATACATATGTATAGTTATATACATTAAAGCAAGGATTCGGGCGATTCGTATTTTGGCAGACACCCGGGTGCTGCTTAGTCTTTGTAGATTAAGATCTTAGTATATTTCCTCCTATTGACAAGTTACGAATTGTCTAAGCAATTACTTCTTAAATTCTGAAAGAAAATAAAGGCTAGAATAAACATTGCTAGGGACTAGCAAGGAGTAAGCATGGGGGTATGATAATACTGCATATGGGGGTGATAATTCTATTAAATAGGGCCCATCTTAAGAATAAAAGGCACAACATAAGTAGAATGGGAGCATTGCATGCATCATATACCAAGATTGCTTATAAAACTGTATTAATGGCCATTTGTGTAAGCACGTGTCAAAGTAGGCCTTAGATGAGCAATCAAACCGCACGAATGGATTCAGAATGACGAACGGAGTCCAACGAACTCAAAATCGGCCAAATCCGACATCCGGAGCTCCTACAATGGGCCCAAGAAGTTCTGACCGTTGATCTGATGATCAACGGCCCTCATTGCGCTACGTGGCGCCCGCTCACCGTGCGCCACTCCCACCTTCAGCCGGAGATCAAATCTCCGCCGTGGTTGCCACGACAAAGCAGTGGGCGTGGTGCAGCGGTTAGCGCGCACGGCCGCACGCACACGACGCGGTTCGAGCAGCACGGTGCGAGAAATTGAAGACGAAGAGGCGCGCGGCAAAATTGGGCTGCCCGATCAGCAGCGGGCGGTCGAGATAGCGCCACGTGACGCGACCTCAGACAGCGAGCGCCCACGTGTGCACGCATGCCGGGCGATGACGCCCGCGCGCACGCGCGCCCGAGGCGCGATCCGAGCGCACCCGAGGGGGGATATCAGCCATCTGATCTTTGATCGGACGGCTCTCACACAGCGGCCATGGATCGGGCACGAAGAAGAACGGCGCGGACGTGTGACCAGCAGGCTGGGGGCTTCACCGACGCTTTTGGAAGGGTTTTAGCGACGTCCCGGACATCGCTAAAACCCCTTCTTCTTTTAGAAAGCCCTTCTCCCTATTTGACCCCCCTCCAACCATTCATTCAAGGCAATCACTTCCCTTGCAACTACTCTACCCCCCTCTTAGCTAGCTTTATGCCCTCTTGTAATCGTCGGAGACGACGAGTCACCGACGGAGCCTTCTCCACCGCCGTTGCTGCCTCACCGCTCTCCCCTTCTCTCTCTCTCTTCCTTTCTTTTAAGCTTTCCTTTACTTATGTTTAAGCATGTATCTAATGTTGTAATCTATGAACTAAAGCTACATGATTAATGAAGTTACTTTCCGCTCAGTTGTTTACTTTATTTCCTGTTTAAGTTGCATGATTAAGCAAGAAACGACTCTAACCCTAATCTCTCCCTCTCTCTCTCTCTATCTCTCTCTCGCTTTTCAACTGCTCCTTTCGCAAGCAAAACTCCGCAATTTCCGTGACAACAAGTGATAAGCAAAATTAGATTTTCACGCCTCCCTGAGACCGACACTCGAACTCACCTCCGTTTCCTTACTTTAAAATCGACGTTGCAAGTGCGACTATAACGACACTTCTTAATACACATGCACGAGCGTACGCCATCAAGGCACATGTTGAAGGGCTCAAAGTGAAGTCCTTTTTAATGAGTCCTCCTATCAAAGATGAGGCATGTAAGTCCCAAGTCCTCGTGTTGTCGATGGATCAGCGAATCAAAGTGGTGTGAGATAAGGAGAGGTCTGAGAAGGCAATGTCAATATAAGGTCCTTGAGTGGTTTCTCTTAGCCATTCTATGGGTGGTTCTTGACTTACTGATTGAGGAGGAAGAAGAAGAGGGTATCTCTATCCGTTCTGATTTCTTCTCAAAGCCATGGTATTGGTGGTTGTTGGTGCACTATTGTTGTTCCTAACTTCATAGTTTTTGTTATGTAGTTATCAGACACAGGTGGCCTAAGGAGGCGTGAAACTTTGGGGAGTTGAGGTCAAGGCACATTAGGCTTGGGGAGTTCATTGTTAGCAGGTATGCCATTGTAATCAAGTTACATATTTATTCGAATAGTTAGTGGGTTGGGGGTTGCCCATCTTCCCTACAGACCGATTTCATCTGACATTTATGGGCACTATTTTCTTACACAAGTGTTGATGGTCATTAGGTAACTTGATGATGCTTGAATTTTCCTGACTTCTACCATTACCTTTCAAAATAAAAAAGGCATTCAATTGTTAACTGTTTTGCTTGATTCTTTTTGTTCTATCAGTAATATGATATGTAACTCTTTTTAGATTCCCAAGCTTATCAGTAATATCATCTTGCTTGTGTTCCAAGTTGCAATATAACCTTATCAGTAATTGATGAGAGCCTCATCATGAACCCTAACTAGCACATTTTGACCTAAATAAGTATACAAAAGCTCCTACAAAACCTAAGGAAAAGCCTAAATCAAAGAACTATAAATTTGAGTATAAAGCAACTTACAAGGGGTAAAACTATAATTTTACCAATGCAGTATACAAACGGGATGTCTAAGGGTCTAAACACAGGTCAAATGAGCTTAACAAGAAAGAAAGTAGGGCGATTTGATTTGAAAAGGGTTATAGCAATTTGTAGGAATTAAATGACATTCTGTAACCCTAAAATAAATCTGCTTTAATTCACAAAGTTTCAGGAAAGATAAAAATCAATTAAACCCTCTAAAATTCATAAAAAAACATCCCCTAGGGTTTAGAACCTTCAATTTGGCTATTGGAACCTATCTTGACCTAGAGTGAGAACCATACCCAATTTTTGACCTAATTTGGGTTTTTATGCAAATTAACCAGTCAAACGTGGTCAAACCTAAAATCAAACTTCACCATTGGATTCCTTAGGTCCAAATTAGGTTTATACCAAAATTTGGACCTAAGGGAAGGCCATTTTGACCTACTTTACAAGTTGGTCCTCAAGAATTACTTTTTAACCCTTAACTTTTTGAACCCTTGCACTTTGCCCCCATCTTTCCCTTCATTCTTTGCAAAAAGGTCCCTTTGCCACTCTGCGCAGCTGCCCATGCCTCCGGCGACTTTGCATGCAGGGTATGGGGACCGGCCCCAGAAACGAGAGGGTGGTACCTTGCGTTGTCTTCTTCCGCATGGACCCCCTCCCATGCCCTATCGATGCTCATACCTCTCGTGCGAACGCATGAGAGGCATGGGTCTCTTCTCCGGCCATTCTCCGACGAGCTGCCCACGCTTCCTCCTCGAGACCTTCTCCTCGCCAACATCTATTTAAGGAACGGTAGGGGCCGTTGATTGCTTTAAGCCTGTTTTGGTCAAAGAAAACCCCCAAACTTCGTCTCCTCCTCCTCCGGCCATTCGCCCGCAGGCTTTGGCGACTCTTTTCCTCCTCTCTCGTCGCCTTGCCACCATACCAGTGGCAGGGTTACCTCCGTCGTCGTCCACCGCACCTTGCCATACCCGCAGGCGCCCTCCAGTCTCTCTTCCTCGTCGTCGTCCCTTCTCTTGGGTACCTTCATCTCCGGCGATGGCAGATACCCGCTGCTCGCCTTCTGCCTCCCCCCTTCGCTCCAAACCTGTCAGTTAAATTCCTCTTCCTCCCCTCTTTATTTCCCCCTTATCAATTTTAGTTTCGATCCCTCGACTGCCACTACCACCACCATCATTTCCACCTCCGGCCACCAACTCCGGCAAGGCCACTCCACCTCCATAGGCCGTCCCACCCCCCGCCGACAAGTCCATAAGCATCCCCTCACTCCACTCAACATTTCCCCTCACTCACACCACCACTCCATTCACCCAAACACACCCACACATACGCACACAGTGTGCCCTAGGCACGCTCACGCAGGCGCCCCCACACCACGCCACCCACTGCACCACCTTCGCCTTGACACGGCGAAGCTACCCAAGTGCTTTGACAGGGCCGTGAGGACATTTTGGTGCTTTCAAGTTCCGACGCCCCTCTGCCATTGGAGCAGAGCTTGAAGCAAGCTTGAAGCGAGCTCCAGACTTTACCAGCTTCAAGTGGATATCCCAGGTCATGCGGAACATCCTCGCTCATGACTCCAGTCCACCAATTGAAGCCGCAGTCCCTTGCAGCTTTGCAATCAGAGGGAACACCTGCTGCTGCAGCGCGCGTGAAGCGGGTGTGACATTTATTCCCACCTCATAAACTTAGAGGTATGCTGTGACGCTTAAATCGAATTTGTGCATTAGCCTATTTGCCTCAAGTAACACGGGGTGAGGTCCCTCGCCCACTCCGCCTGCCTCGTCCGCGACCACACCTACGTGGACCTGGTTAACCCGTTTACCCTGCACTCCTCGCGCACCACCCACATCGGTGCGCCTGGACCCGGGCACGCGTAACCCGACCCGATTACCCAGCTGGCTCTGAGAGAGTGAAGAGAGAAATAGAGAGAGAGAGAGATGTGGGGCAGGTAGGGGTTAGGTTTTGCCTAACCGTGTAAGTGCAGGGAAGCAGGAGAAGAAGAAAGGAGGAGGAGCGGAGCAGAAGAGAAGAGGAGCCACAGCTACTGAAGAATGAAGAAGGATGAACTCAAGACACTTAGTCGCACAGGGCAATAGCTGAAGAAAGAAGAAGAAGAAGAGGACTTGGCCAAAGGCAGAGAAGGAAGGACTTGAAGAAGAAGGAGGAGGCGCAGCAGCTCAAGAAGAAAAGAGAAGGAAGGAGCTGTAGAAGAGAAGGAAGAAGAAAGAAGGAAGTCGAACAGAGAAGCAGGAGAAAAAGAAAGAAGAAGGAGCTGCGAGGCACTGTAGAAAAGGGGCTGATAAGGCGTCTGATTCAAAGAATCAGACGTCCGAAAAAGGAAAGGCAGAGAAAGAAGAGAAGGAAAAGAGAAGAAGAGAAGAAATAAAGAAAAGAAGAAAAGGATTTTTTGTTCACTCTCTCTCTTAAATTTTTGTAAAATAGTATATCATAGTAAATTGAGAATTTGTATGCTTCTAGAATCAAAGTGTGCTCCCTGAGTTCGACCTCAGGATATTTTAAAGTCCGAGTTATAAATTTTCATTTGTTTTCGTGGAGAGTTCATCTATATTACAACGAGATAACTGTTAAAATACGATCTAGCCACGCGAACATTTTAGCACAGTTGCCAGGGAGCAACGGGCATTCTAGAAGCTATTAATTCACAATTTTTGATTTACTATTGGCTTAATTTCTTCTCTTTTGTTGTGCAGGCACAGGAAATCAAGAAGGAACAAGCAGCCACACAACAACCACACTAAGGGACAGGTAATTTTCTATCCTCTCTCTGAAGCCCCTAAAATTCTAAAGAGGAAGAAAAAGAAAAGCAATCTAGGAATCACCTGTCTTTCATATATAATAAATCACAAGAGTTGCCTATTTTTTAATTTCAACACATTCTATTTGTACATCCACTAAAGGTAATTAGGGCTAAAACCTTCTTGCTTGAGCCCTAATTACCTAATCTTGAGGCAACTAACTGGACCAATTAGAGCTAATCTAAGACTCAAAAGCTAGGGTTTTTGAGACACACTTTATAATCAAGAATTGAAAATTCCCCAAAGAAGTGTGCCTATTAGGTCACTTGAACCTTAAAAGATAGGACCTAATAAGCTCTCACAGGAACTAATAGGTGAAATTGATCTCTTGGATCAATCGACCTTTAAATTAGGTCACTTTTTGCACTCAAAAGGTTAAAAGTTCAAGTGAAACCCTAAGCACCTTGATCCTAATTAAAAGAGGTAGACTTAAGAGGTCAAGGTCCCCATTCTGGTCTACCTAGAATCTTAGTGACAAGAGAGGTCGAGTGGGGGAAACCCTATAACCCGTGGGGGTACTCTACTGTGTAGGGGTCTTCGCGGGACTCACCCTCTCTGGCTGCCCAGGTAATTCTCAGGTGGATGACCTTCTGATTAAGGGGTATCATCCGCCCCGAACCTCTATAGTCACCCAACATTTTAGGTGTCTTGATTGGGTCCAACACTTGCTAACCTCGTCCAATCCATCAGTGTATGTTTGGTAGGAGGTCCTTGAAACCTCCTCTAGAAATTCACTCTCCCCGAGGCCAAGCCTCGATACCTTTGGTTGGGCAACAACCCCTTCACATAGACCTCTCTTCTGATTCTGAACCCAATTCCCCTGCTTCTTCCACAATGGCTCAGCCTGTTGCGGAAGAGAATAATCTTGAGCACCAGCTCCAGTGACTCAACGATCTCTTCTAGAACTTCATGAACCCACCGCAGCGTCCCATGATGCGAGATCACTATAATCCCGCTGCGGTGGCAATTGAGCCTCGAGTCAGAATCCCGACTGGAGGACCTTATTCTGAGTTAAAGCCCAACATGATCCACACCATACCTAAATTCTATGGGCTTAACTCTGAAGACCCCTTCCAGCACATCAAACAGCTTAAGCATTTGGCCCAGACCTTCGGGTCAGATGCGTAGGATTGGGATATCCTACTTATGAAGATGTTCTCTTTCTCCCTTATGGATAAGGCAGCCCATTGGTATCAGACTTAGACCTGCCCGATCAACACTTGGGAGGAACCTCAGTCCAAGTTCTTGAAGAAGTTCTTCTCTGTTGGTTGGACCAATGCCTTGCGCCATTAGATTACTCACTTCACTCAACAGACGGGAGAACCTCTTCATGAGGCATGGGATCGTTTTCAGGATCTCTTGAGAAAGTTCCCCCATCACGGAGTTCCTAAATGGGAACAAGTCCAGTCTTTTTACCAGGGACTCCGTGAGGATATTAGACTGTTCGTCAATGCAACTTGCGGAGGGAATATCATGGGTTAACATGAAGACACCGTGTGGGAGATTCTCGAGAATATGTGCGAGAACTCCATCAACAATGACTCCATGGGACTATTCGACCGGATAAATACCCGTGCAGCGACGAACCTTAGGGGAGCACACGAGGCACAGGGCCTGTTCGCATCAGTCGACCTATAATTAATGGCCAGTCGATTGGACAAGGTCTCTATTATTAAGAAGAACGTGGATGAGCTGACTCAGCATTTGCAGCGAGCCACCTCTGCGTAGAACTCCTTTGCACAGCCCCCTCCCGCACAGGAAACTATGCAGCACATTTTCCACCGACCTTCACCGGGGATGGACTCATATCCACCCCCATCTGACTCCAGGACCGGAAGGACCTCCGATCCTTTCTATTCTTGTCGGAGGGCTCTACTCTCCCATTCTCTGACTTTTCTGAGGCTCCTCAGACCTGTGAGCACCTCAACGCCATCCAGAATGACCCTTTTTCCAACACCTACAATCCTGGATGGCAGAACCATCCCAATTTCCAGTGGATGGGAAATTCCCAGAATCCAAGACCACCCTTTCAGCCCTGTCCACAAGCAACTTGTCCTTATCAGCTGCCTCAGCCTCAGCCCAACCCCACTTATCCATCCGGGCCAAACCAAGATCAAATGTCCCTTATCCTCCAGACTTTGGCTAACATTCAGAGAATGAATGCGGCTATTCAAAACCAACACAAAGACGAAATCACAGAGGTTCAAAATCAACTTGCCCAGTTGGTAAATTCTTGCCAACTAGGCACACTTCCTTCTTAGCGTCTACCTAACCCTAATAGCGTGCCGACCCAGCGGCGCGTTATGAACCCAAACCCAGGCCAAGCACACATGGTCTATCAGGCCCCTTCTATTCCTTCACCTGACGGGATGGAAGCTTCAACTTCCTATGCGGGTTATCAACAGCAGCCGCTCATTCTACCAACCCCTAACCAGAACCAGGCAGGAATAAATTCTGTAACAACCCGTAGTGGTAAGGCAACCCAAGATCCACCTTATTCGGACCATTCCAAGCTTGGTAGTGACCGAAATCCTAGGGTAGTCATCTAGGATGTTCTTATCCCTGTCCCAGATCAAAAACCTGGACCTATCCTAGAGGAACCAACCAAGGTTCCATTTCCCGAGGCCTTGACCAAGGGAGAGAGGGGAACCAAACCCGTGGCTCCTGAGGAGGACCTGGTCAAGCTCTTTAAGCAGGTCCAAATAAACATCCCCTTGATGGATGCGATCCGCCATGTACCGGCTTACGCACGATTTTTGAAGAACATGTGTACACTTCAGCGTAAGCCGAGAACCAAGAGTGGGAGTCCAATTGTACTGTTAGAACAAGCCAGCTCTGTAATCCTGAGTAAACTCCCACTCAAGGCAAAAGACCTAGGCACTCCCCTGATTTCATTTAAGATCGGTGAAACCCAGTTCGACAGAGCATTATTAGACTTAGGTGCGTCCATAAACTTGATACCCACATCCCTACTTAACCATCTAGAAGAATCTGAGCTAAAATCGACCGAGGTAACATTACAGTTCGCAGATCGATCTCTCAAGTCACCAAAAGGGATTCTTGAGGATGATATTGTGAGGGTGCGGGATTTCTACTTCCCTGTAGATTTCATAGTTTTAGATATAGGCGCACCTAAAAATCTAAGGAATACACCAATCATTCTAGGGAGACCTTTTCTAGCCACTGCAAGGGCCAATATAAGTTGTGAAGAGGGCCAAATAGAACTGAAATTTGGGAACTAGACTCTCAAAATTGATATCTGTAAGGCCCAACAAGGGATCAATTGCGGTGTCATTAAACAAATTTGTGATATTAGAGCTGTGGTTGATGAACCACAACTTGAGGACAACATGATCATTCCTCATCAACCACAAGAGGATCTTGAACCACAATTAGAGGAGTCAGACCTTGATCTAGATAGACTTATAACTCCTACCCTTGAACCCCACACTCACTCTGAACCATCTGCTGTTGTTGATAACCCCATTCTTGAACTCAAACCCCTTTCCGATCACTTAAAATACGTCTTTTTGGGTTCTAATCAGACATTTCCTGTGATTATAAACTCCAACCTTACACCTGATCAGGAATCCCGTCTGATTATTGTTCTCCAGCAACATCACAGAGCCATTTGTTGGACTCTCGATGATTTGACTGGAATAAGTCCCTCTTATTGTACACACCGAATTTATTCTGAAGAGGGCGCACGACCTTCCCGTGAAATGCAGAGACGTTTGAATCCCAATCTGCAGGAGGTCGTGAAAAAGGAGATCATTAAGTGGTTAGATGCAGGGATCATCTACTCGATCTCAGACAGTCGTTGGGTGAGCCCAATCCAGGTTGTGCCTAAGAAGGCAGGGCTCACCACCATCACGACTGAAACTGGAGATGTCATACCTACTCGTATAGCCAACTCGTGGAGAGTCTGCATAGATTACCGAAGACTCAATTCCTCCACGAAGAAGGATCATTTCCCACTACCATTCATTGATCAGATTCTCGAAAAATTAGCGGGAAATAAATTCTTCTACTTTCTTGAAGGGTGCTCCGGTTATAACCAAATGGTGATTCATCCTGAGGACCAAGAGAATACCACATTCACCTGCCCCTTTGGGACGTACGCGTTCCGAAGGATGCCTTTCGGTCTCTGCAATGCACCCGCAACTTTTCAGCGGTGCATGCTTGCCATATTCTCTGATATGGTAGGTGATTATCTGGAAGTCTTCATGGATGACTTTTCAATTTTTGGGGCATCATTTGACAATTGGCTCTAGCACTTGGTTCGCATACTCAGGCGTTGCATTGACGTAAATCTGGTTCTTTCCTGGGAAAAGAGCCACTTTATGGTGCCTGAGGGGATCGTCCTGGGACACTTAATTTCTGATAGAGGCATCCAGGTGGATCGAGCCAAGGTTAATCTGATTTCTAGAATTCCTATGCCTAGCTTGATCAGGGACATCCGATCTTTTCTGGGGCACGTCGATTTTTTCCATCGTTTCATTCCTGATTTCTCAAAAATCATGCATCCCCTGACTACTCTTCTCTCTAAGGATGTACCCTTTGAGATTTTCAAGGAATGCACTCAAGCTTTTGAGAACCTTCGTGACTGTTACGACCCGATTCCTGAATCCCTACAGGACACGAGACCGGACCGACTCGACTGATCCCAAGACCCAGTCGTCCAACGAGAAAGTAATCAAAAATCAGTAAAATAAACCACATTCACCATGCAAGCAACTAACAGTAACAAAAGTACAGCAGTAAGAAGTAAACTACTATAGTACACACCACCATAACAGTAGAGAATTTAGAAAGGTACAGGAATATAAAGTTTATAATAAAAGAGTACAGAAGTGTAACAAAAATACTCACTACAATGGAAACGGGGTACAAACAAAAGGTACAACTACTGCGCTCTACTGGGCCCAGCACCCTCTGCAGCCGTAGGCTTTGGCTGCTCAACACTTGGACCTGAAAAGAGTTATGGGTACACGAAATTAGCAAAAGCTGAGTAGAGTGGCAATCAACTAACTAATATAGAAAATGGATAGGTAATTGTTGTTTTCAAATTTCTTTCTTTATTTAACTAATTATTCTTTCTTTCATCACTTGGTTTATTTATCAGGTCTTTTCCTTGATCTCGAGTGTTCCTCGTGGAAACGATCTTGATTGCAATATTTTCTAAAGAGTAGAAGTAGCATGTGGTGCTCTCCTGGCCGGAAGGGTCCCTCGTGGTCGTCTTACGCCCAGTCAACCACCCCAGGGTCACTGACAGACGTAACGGTGACTACGGCATGCATGATAAAAGCACGGGTAGTTACCCCGCACTGGCATGCGGTCAGTCATTTCCGTTAACGGGTGCGCCCAAAGCACAGCACGAAACCAGTATAGGGCATAGTCCTCTCAGTAACAGGGGTCTAGCCCCTCAACAGTAACCAAACAAGGGTCTCGCCCCACCACAGTTCGCACACCCTCGCCTGACTACCCTAGTTTGCCCAGTGGGCCTAACAAGTCGGTGTAGGGCAGCTAGCTGGACCCCGGGCCCCGTGGGGTGGCTAGCTCTCTCCCTACACTAGTAGCTCTCCCCGGTACAGTGTACACGAGGGCCAACGAGTCGGTGCAAAGTGGCCAAACCCACCCCGGGCCTCAACCCGAAAGGCGGCAAGCACCCCTCTACACTAAGAGGTAACATGCACTTCCCTTGGTACCACGTACTCGAGGGCAAGCACACTTCCCAAAGCATTTTCCAGATCTATTCCATGTATTTCTAGGAGTTCAACTCCTAATTCCCCGTAGGGTTCATACTTATGTTTCTCAGGTCAAGCCATACTAGGTTCCATCATTTCCATTTTCATTTCTCAAGTTCTACACATGTAACAAGTACTTTATTGTTCACATTCCAAGTTTATTTGCAGGTAGCTCGTGTTTTCAACATTCAATCTTCCATTTCCAATTCATATACAAGCAACTTGTATTTAATTGTAACAACAGGAATTTACATAAAATAGTTGCTAACACAGTACTTTACATTGTACAGGCAGTTGTTATCCAATTACAAGCAATGGTTATTATTTTATTTACTTATCCAAGACTGCAATTCATGCGTTCAATACAATTATTCCAGTGTTTTTAGTCCTAGGATTCATGCCATACCCTAGGATCTAACATTCAATCCAGTGTTTCTAGTCCTAGGATTCATGCCATACCCTAGGATCTAACATTCATTCCAGATATGCATTCACGTTTATAATTAACTAGAGGAAGCCACTTTACCTGCAAAACCAAGAGTAATGGGGGCTTGATCGGCAGGTCCATGTGCCTCCGCAACCCCTAAACCTATAACGGAACGAGGTCCTAACACAAAGATCAACCACAAGAAACCACTCAGAACAAGATAAAAAGTACTCCAACAAGTAGAGGAACTTATACGGAGAACAACAGAATCTTAAATGCAGAAATCGGACCTCAAACGAACTCTAAACGGGTCAGAAACGACAATTTTGACTCAAATCAGACGTCTGGAACACCTTCCAGACGTCTTAAAAGGAGTCTAGAACCATACCTCACTCTGCGCTGCTCCTCAGACGTCCAGGGATCCTGCTAAATCGTCTGGACCTAGTTCCAGACGTCCAACCACCTCTCCGGACGTCTGGAGATGCTTCCCGCCGTCTGGTGCTTCGCCCAGATGTCTGAACCGCGTGGGAGGGCATGTCCCCGCTCCTTCCTGAAATGAATCCTGCACGCGCAACGTAATCTCCTCAATACGGCACGTATTGAAGCCTCGACGGAACAGCCTGCATGGCTGTATCCGCAAAATGAGGCATAGGGCGTAGGATGTACCTCTCAATCGTCTGAAGCTTCCTCCAGACGTCGCCCGCGTCGTCTGGATGTAGGTCTAGACGTCTGATTCTAGGAAATAATCCCAGAATCAGAAGCTCCTTCGCCTTCTTCCTGCTGCGTGCGGCCACGCTGCGCTCGCTCGTCCGCTGCTCTAGTTGCAGCAGCGTCGGGGGAAGCCTCCCCGGACACCTCTCCGCCATGCGCACGCCCGACCGGCCGTGAGCACCTCCGGTGAGCTCTCTTACGGCTTGCACGCTCTCCTCTCTTCCTCCCTCGCTGCTTCTCCTCTCCGCTGCTGCACTCGGATGCACTCGCCGCTCTCGCTCTCGCTGGAGGAAGGAGAAGGTGGATGGGGATGGCATGGCGTGGGGGAGAGGAGGGGGTATATGTAGATGCAGGGGAGGGCTCTATAGTCAGTGAGGGAAGAGAAGAAAGATAAGAAATGCGGCTGAGCTCAGTCTACGCGAGGCACTCGTGCAGACTCGGGGTCGTACGCACGCAAAAATTGAATTCCAGACGTCTGACCCAACTTCCAGATGTCTTAAAGTGTTTTGATGGCACGGGTCTTATTAGTGACCGAATTACCTAAGCCCCGATCCTACAGTCCCCTAATTGGTCTCAACCCTTTTAGATCATGTGTGATGCATCTGACTTCGCTGTAGGAGCGGTTCTGGGGCAAAAGATTGATGGGAAACCCGTGGTAATCTACTATGCTAGCAAGACACTTGACGAGGCTCAACGTAACTACACAGTTACGGAGAAAGAGCTGCTAGTAGTAGTATTTGCCTTTGAAAAATTCAGATCTTATCTCCTGGGTTCCCACGTCATAATCTACTTGTATCACACAACTATGAGGCATCTCCTTGCAACGAAGGACGAGAAGCCTCGATTAATTCGATGGATCTTGCTGTTGCAAGAATTCGATCACGAAGGACAGAACGTGGTAGCTGACCATTTGTCTCGCCTTCCTTCTGAGATCATCGACCCTTCGGGACCCATCACGGAACATTTTCCTGATGAGCACCTCTTGACTATTGGTACTAGGCTTCCATGGTTTGCTGATATAGTAAACTACTTGGCATCACACCAGATCCCGTCTGATTGGCTGAAGGCCAAGAAAGACAAGATGCGCTCTGATGCCAAGTACTACATCTAGGAAGACCCATACCTATTCCACATAGGTGCTGACCAAATCATCCGGAGATGTGTCTCGGAGGGCGAAATCAATGACATTCTATCCTTCTGCCGTGACCAAGCATGCGGTGGCCATTTTTCTGGGCACAAAACCGCATCAAAAGTCCTTCAGTGTGGCTTCTATTGGTCCACTATCTTCAAGGTCGCATACAGTCACTGTAAGGCATGCATTCGTTGCCAAACTTTGGGCAACATGAACCATCGTGACATGATGCTTTTACAACCGATTCTCGTTTGCGAAATCTTCGATATTTGGGGGATTGATTTTGTTGGCCCTTTCCCTGTCTCGGACGGCTTCGAGTACATTTTACTCGCTGTGAACTACATGCCAAATGGATTGAAGCTATTCCGACCCGAACCTGTGATCACAAGATCGTCATCAAATTCATTCATCTCAATATCTTTTCATGGTTCGGGATTCCTCGTGCGATCATCTCTGATGGAGGGACCCATTTTACCAACGCTCAGTTCAGGTCACTGATGACCAAATACGGGGTGTCTCACCAAATCTCTACTCCTTACCACCCCCAGACTAATGGTCTAGTTGAGCTATCAAATCAGGACATCAAGAAAATCCTGCAGGTTACTGTTAGACCTGACAGGAAGGACTGGCCATCTCAACTTCTGGAAGCTTTGTGGGCTTATAGGACCGCCCGCAAGACCCAATTAGGCATGTCTCCTTTTAGACTGGTGTATGGGAAAGCATGTCACCTTCCCGTCGAGTTGGAGCACAAAGCCTATTGGGCAGTACGGAGATGTAACTTAGATCTTTCTAAGGCTCGAACCCACAGAAAGCTTCAGATAAGCGAGATTGATGAATTACGCCTTGATGCATATGAGAACTCGTGAATCTACAAAGAGCGGGTTAAAGCCTTTCATGACAAGCACATATCTAGAAAGATCTTCCACCCTGGTCAGAAGGTCCTACTCTTCGATGCCAGACTCAAACTCTTCCCTGGGAAGCTGCGATCCAAGTGGGTCGGACCATATCTTGTCCGACAGATTTTTGGAAATGGAGCCATCAAGATCAGTCCACTCAGCCATGATTCCGAACCTTTCGTCGTGAACGGTCAGTGACTCAAACCGTTCATTGACGTAGCCACTACAGATTTGGCTGAGTCATCATTTATCCTCCATTCTCCCTGAGCTTATTGCGCCCAGCTGATGGCGTAAAACTCAGCGCTTAACGGGAGGTAGCCCATCATTCTTTATTTTTTTAAAAAAAAATCAAAACCTTTTCTGACATTTCTTTGCACTTTAGGTTCATTCCTTAGACAACCGACTTCACCTTAGGTACTCGTACCTGAGACTAGAAATCGTCTGCAACAGTCACATCGACCCGTCCACTCACCCAACACCTGTCTTAATTAATGAACCAAGCTAAATAACAAACCCTCCTAATTTACAATGAGAACATTGCAAATCTTAGGCATGGGGGGGTATGAAAGTGCAAAATGAATAAAAACTCATAACAAAAAAAGGTTTCAACAAAAAAAGATCAAATATGTCAAAAACACCATAAAAATTACAAATTTTAAAAAAAAAAGAAAACTAGAGGAGGGAAGAAATTTTTATGGAACTTACAAGAATCAAAAGGAGGAGGAGAAAAAGAGTAAAATGCTAAAAAGGAGGACAAAATGAAGAAAAAAAAGAGATAGTCATTAGTAAGAAGTTAAGGAATTAACTAAAGTTCTAGACCACATTAAGGAAAAGAAAAGCAGAAGTTCACAACAAGATTAGTAAGAATGCGAACCCTAGGCATTCTTGGCTAGACTCTTAGTACCCGTTAAGATCTAGATATTCCTTAAGAGGTTGAGGAAAATGAAAAGCTTAAGTATTAGGTCCAATGCTTAGGGAGTATTCGGCTTCGTTAACTGACCTTCGATTTATGGGACTCAGTAACCTAAGCACCCAAATTCACACACACAGTCTGGTTCAGCGAGCATAAATATCAAAAATCACGCAGAAGCGTTTCAAATATTCTGAAAATGTCACTTAGATTAGGAATGACCGATCAACACAAGTTGATTTGGACGAGTTCCCGGCGCAGAGAGGTGGGAAATTCCCCTCGAAGATGCGTAACAACATATCATCTCTTCGGTGCTTGTCTCTTAGGATATTTACATATCCTATTGGTGGCATGTAAGCACTCTGCTGGTTCAGATTCCATGGATGGCATTATCATGAAGTGTCATTTTCCAGGGTCTAAATTCAGCCACGGAACACCATGGATGGGATTATCTCAAAATCTCGAAAGCCATGGTTCTGGGGGTTACCAAGAGCGGTGCTATCTCGAAGCATCGACTATCAGTGACCCTTGAGGATTGATGATGGGGACAAGGAATCCGATACAGATTGTGTTGAGAAGCCAATCCTAAGCTAGAATTAAAAAGAAAAAAAAGAGAGAGAAAACTCTCCAAACAAATAAACCTTCTGTCTCTCTCTCTTACAAAACACACTGCAAACTGAACCAAGGCTAAAAATATCTCAAGCACGGGTGCTTTAACCACAAAGTCCAATAAACTTTAGGTTAGTTCTTGTAGGCCTTAAAAACCTTTGCTAAAGACTGAGGCTATAGCAAAAGAGATCTGGATCTTGGTTGATACTAGAGTACCTTTTAGGCCTGTAGTTGGCATTCTGACCTAATCAAGGATACAAGAGGAAAAGCACTTATCCAAAATAATGAAGAAATTCATGGTCTAGAACAGAGGTTAAAACCTTAAAATTTTGCTAAGGGACTAGCAAAAGCTAGGCATGGGGGTATGATGAGAATCTCATCATGAACCCTAACTAGCACATTTTGACCTAAATAAGTGTACAAAAGCTCTTACAAAGCCTAAGGGAAAGCCTAAATCAGAGAGTTATAAATTTGAGTATAAAATAATTCACAAGGGGTAAAACTATAATTTTACCAATGCAGTACATAAACGAGATTTTTAAGGGTATAGAAACAGGTAAAATGGGCTAATAAGAGAAAAAGTAGGATGATTTTGTCTGAAAAAGGTTGTACCAGCATCTAGGAATTAAATGACATTCTACAACCCTAAAACAAACCTACTTCAATTCACGAAGTTTCAGGCAAGATAAAAATCAATTAAACCCTCTAAAAATCATGAATAAACATCCCCTAGGGTTTAGAACCTTCAATTTGGCCATTGGAACCTGTCTTGACCTAGATTGAGACCATACCTAATTTTTGACCTAATTTAGGTTTTTGTAAAAAATGTCCGGTCAAACATGGTCAAACCTAAAATCCAACGTCACCATTGGATTTCTTAGGTCTAAATTAGGGTAATACCAAAATTTGGACCTAAGAAAAGTTTGCCTTGACCCACTTTACAAATTGGTCCTTAATAATTACTTTTTGAACCCTTACGCTTAGCCCCTCACCTTTCCCTTCGTTCTTTGCATACCGGTCCCTCTGCCACCCGTAGCAGTAGCCCATACCTCCGGCGACTTTGCGTGGAGGATGGTGCCACGCAGGGTATGGGGATTGGCCACAGAAACGAGAGGAAGGTCCCCTGCGTTGTCTTCCTTCGCATGGACCTCCTCCCATGCCCTGCCGTCGCCCATACCTCTCGTGCGAACACGCGAGAAGCATGGGTCTCTTCTCCGGCCACGTCTTCGGTGGCCTGCCCACGCCTCCTCCTCGTGTTTCCCTCCTCGCCAACACCTATTTAAGGAGAGGCAGGGGCTGCCGCTTCCATCAAGCTTAATTTGGTCTAAGAACTCCCCCAAATTCGTCTCTCCTCACTCCGGCCAAAAGCTCGAAGCTTCTGGCGACTCTTCCTCCCTCTTCTCATCGCTCTGCCACCATACTAGTGGCAGAGCTAGCTGCGCCATTCTCCTCCGCGCCGCGCCATACCAGCGGGCACTCTCCGACCCCTTCTCCTCGTCGCCGCACCCTCCTCTGGCACCTTCGTCTCTGGTGACGGCAAAGGCGCGCCGCTCACCATCTCTCCCCTTTCGTCCGCTTAGCTAGGTAAAAATCATTCCTTTTACTCTCCCCTTTAATTTCCCCCTGTCAATTTGATCTTTTGACTCCTCGACGCTAGTATCCACCCTCACCATCTCCATCTCCGACCCCCAACTCCGGCGAGGTGACCCCGCCACTCCACACCTCCATCCACCTCGCCAAACCCTTCAGAAGCTCCACCATCACTCCCTGATCATTTTCCCCTTTTTCATCGACCACCACACTCTCCCCACACTGTCCTTGAACACACCCACCTGCATCACTACAGTGTGCCCTAGGCACGCGCCTACAGGCGTTCCCACGACTCGCCGACCACCGCTACACATTCGCCACACCTTGGCATCTGGTAGGGTGAAGCTCCCCAAGGCATCTGGTAGGGCCAGGAGGCCGTATTCATGTTTTCAGGTTCTGCATGCTAGCCCCCATTGCCGCCGAGCTCGGAGCAAGGTTGCTAGCAGCTCCAGGTAGCTGCAGCCCCAGGTGGGAGTCCCAGGCCGCGCGGAAAGGATTCACGCACAGTCCCAGGTCCCCAATCGAAGGCACGAGCTTCGCACCTCTTTGCAATCGCGAGGATTCCTCCTGCGGGCGGGCGCGAACTTTAGGTGGGACTTTTAGTCCCACCTCGGAAGTGTGCGGGCAGGCCCCTGCACATAAATTATTTTTGTGCATCTGGCTTATCGCCTTCGATAAACAGGGGTCAGGTCCCTCGCCTAGGCACGTAGCGCACCACGCGCTCGCACCTGCCCTCGCCTGCACTCACACCCTACGGGCCTGGGCTGAATCCGATTACCCGACCAAGCACTCCTCGCCTACCACCGCACGTCGGTAGGCCTAGTCCCGGGCATGTACACCCGACCCGTATACTCGCGAATGCTCTGGGAGCAAACCTTTAAGAGAGAAATAGAGAGAGAGGGACGTGGGGCGGGTAGGGGTTAGGTTTTGCTTAACCTTGTGTTGTGCAGGGAAGCAGGAGAAGAAGAAAAGGAAGGAGCGGCTGGGGACTTAGCCGCTCAGAAGAGTAGCTGAAGGAGGAGGAAGCACAGCAGGAAGAAGAAAGAGGAGGAGGGAACACAGTAGAGAGAAGAAGAAGAGACGCGGGAAGGAGAAGCAGCCAAGAGTTGCAACAGAAGAAGGAGCTGAAGAAGAAAGTCAAAGAAAAAGAGAAAGAAGGAAGCCTGCCGCACAGAGGAGGAGAAGGTGCAGCTCAAGGCAGAAGACAAGGAAGAAATCAAGAGGAAGAGCTGCTGAAGGAAAGAGCAGCCGCAGAGAAGGAAGGAAGGAAGAAGAAGCCACGGGCACTGTAGCAGGAGGCAGTTTAAGTCGTATGACATTGAAGTTAGACGTCTAGAAAGAGAAAGGCAGAGAGAAGAGAAGGAAGAGAGGAGAAGAAACAAAGAGAAAATTCTATTTCTTTTCTCTCTTTAATTTTTGTAAACAGTATACATCTAGATTGTAATTTTGTATGCTTCTAGAACTAAGTTTGCTCCCTGAGTTCGACCTCGGAAGATTTGAAAATTTCGAGTAATAAAGTAAACTAATCATCGTTTTTCGCAATATACTACAACAAACATAATTTTTTAACCATGAACGACAAAGCGCATTCAGTGTGTCAGGGCGTTGATACGCCCCTCAATCCTCGGTGCAGACGAAGAAGCTACACTCTGGGTTGGGCAAGCAGCAGCTGGCCGGTACCCTCCTCGTGACTACTGCCCTCCCCCACGCGCTTGGGGACCACAACCACCAACTCAACTTCCAGTGTTCGGCGCGGGGAGCATCTGTTGTGCTTCGGCTTTAGATGGGAAATCCCTCCTCATGTGGCCCGGCTGGCCACATTAGTAGCAAAGGGGGCACGACCTCCTCCCTTAGTAGGTCCCTACTGGCGGCTGGGCGGGGGTCCTATGCTGGCAACTGGACCCTATCTGGGGCCCCCAGAGGCCACTGGTGGCCTCGCAAAATGAGACGACTCTCCTACGGGTGCCATGCGCCTCCTCTCCTGACAGCCCTGAGAGTACTCATAGGTCATGGCTACCTCAACCACTCGTGAGAAGGTGGGCAGCTTCAGGGGTTTGACATACTCCCGAATAGCAAGTCGGAGCCCCTCAGTAAACCTCCACATGCGCTCCTCCTCCGTAGACATGGCTATCGAGGCAAAATGTGACAGCTCCAGAAAACACGTGCGGTACGCGCTAATAGTCATCGTCCACTGGCGAAGAGTGTGGAACCCCCGCCTCCTTTGGTCCTTCCAGATCTGCGGAAAGTATTGCTCTCAGAAGAGAGTCACGAACTGGTCCCACGTCGGCTTTCTCCCCTCCTGGCCTCTGATTGCCTTCCACCACCTGTGTGTCACACTCTCTAGCTGGTACGTGGCAAAGGCCATGCGGCACTCTGTGGGAGGGCGAAGGGAGTCGAACACCTTCTCTATCTTCTCCAGCCAGTCCTCTGCCTCATACGGGTCCTCGGCCCCCTTGAAGGAGGGGAGCTTCAGCTTCCGGAACTGTCCGAAAAGCTCGTGGTGCAGCTGCAGTGGGGGAACGGGCACGCCTCCAGGCAAGGAGGGGTCATGCTCGGAAGTGTCAGAGTGCGGTGGGGGCGGTGGAGGACCACCCCCTCCCCCTCTTGCTCGTCCGACGCTGCGGTGGTCTCTCTGTCCCACCAAGGACTCCCCCTCCACATCCTCAGGGAGAGGTGCCCGTGGAGGCTGGTGGAGCTCCTCTCGCACAATATCTCTGATCAGCTGGGCGAGATCCTGGGCCTAAACACCTGGGAGAAAAGGTGGGTCAACTGGTACCTCAGGCTTGGCACGTCCGCCCTTCCGACCTCATCCACGGTAGCGATCACGGCCCGCCTCGAGAACCCCCCGACGAGGCATCTCCTGCAAGGAGATGCAAAAGACAGAACAAGAGGGTCAACGATACTAAATTTCTTCGAAAAAAGACTTGGAACGAATATCAAGGCGATACGTTGTGGTGGCTATCCTAGTTATATGCACATGAACAGTTATTCTCAAGCCAATTCCTTCATTTCTCAGAACGACCTTGCTCTGATACCATCTTGTTACGACCCGATTCCCGAATCCTTACAAGACCCGAGATCGGCTCGCCTTGACTAATCCCAAGACCCAGTCGTCCAACAAAAAATAACCAAAAGCAGGAAAGTAAACCACATTCACATATGCAATATAACTAAGCAGAAGAAACGTGCAAAGCAGTAAAGGAAAGTAAATCTGCTGTTTCAGTACATACCACCACAACAAAAAAAATAATGGAAAGCGGAAGTAAACAGTAGAGACAAACAGTAACTAAAGGTCTAATACTTACTACAACAGTAAAGGAACGAAAAGGAAGTGTTAAAAAACTATGGCTGGGCTCGACTGTGCCCAGCACCCTCCGCAGCCGAAAGCTCAGGCTGCTCAACTCCTAGTCCTAAAAGTATTATGAAAAGATAGAGTCAGCGAACACTGAGTAGAGTGGTATCTATATTATCTAAAAACAGTAAAAACAACAGTTTAATTCTCATTTCTATTTGTTTGTTTTATGTGTTTATTTCCGTTTCATCCATTTCTCTCAAGCATCCAGATATTCTTGATCTTGCATGTTCCTCGTGGGAACGATCTTGATTGCAGTCTTTTTCGTAGAGTAGAAGGTACACGTGGTGCTCTCCTAGCCGGGAGAGTCCCCCGTGGTAGTCCTACACCCAGTCAACCATCCCGAGGTCACTGTTAAGACGTAGCGGTGACTACGGCACGTGTGATAAGTGCATGGGTAGCTACCTCGCACTGGCACGCGGTCAGTTGTTTCTGCTAGCGGGTACGCCTAAAGTATAGCACGGAATAGTATAGGGCCTTGCCCTCTTAGAACAAGGGTCTCGCCCCTCCACAGTCTGCACACCCTCGTTTGACTACCCCGGTTTGTCCAGAGGGCCTAACAAGTCGGTGTAGGGTGGCTAGCTGAACCCCAGGCCCCGTGGGGTGGCTAGCTCCCTCCCTACACTAGTAGCTCGCCTCGGTACCACGTACACGAGGGCCAACAGGAGTCAGTGTAGAGTGGCCAATCCTAACCACAGGTCTCAACCCAAAGGAGGCTAGCTCCGCTCTACACAAAAGGGGACAGTTGCTCTCCTTGGTACCACGTACTCAAGGGCCAACACACTCCCCATCTACATTCCAGATTTTCGTCTAACCACAGGAGTTCTACTCCTAATTCCCCATAGGGTTCATGCTCATGTTCACATCATTTATTCCGATCCGGATTTCACCATTCACAATTTATCTCTCATGCATATACGAGCAGCTTGTGTCTCCATAATTCGATACATGCAACTGGTGATTTCACAGGTAATTGTTCATTAATTACAGGCAACTCATATTCTAATAGGCAGCTCACAATTATAATACAGGCAATTGCTAACAGTTTATCTCAAACATGCATGCAAGTACATTATACAACACAAATGGTTCATTCATTTCTCTATCCTAGGGTTTATGCCACATCCTAGGGTTCCATTTGGCTATTTCCATAAGCATGTTCTTATTTAAATATTAATAACGGACTTAAGCCACTCTACCAGGCCACACAGGAGTAATGGGGTCTCGAACCGTAGATCCAAGCATCTCTGCAAGCCCCAAACATGCAGTAGGCTGAGACCCTATACCAGGGAATACGTCACAAAAGGAGAGTTCAGAACAGTATACAAAGGACTCTAGTACATAGAGGAACTCGCGAATAAAATACAGGTATTTCGTTTGCGTAAAACGGACCTCGATCAGACCCCAAATGGGTCAAAAACGTGCCTACTGTTCAACATCAGACGTCTGGAACAAGTCCAGACTCTTAAAAGGTACTAGGTCCTTACCTTAAGTCCCTACGGTGTCCTTAGACATCTAGACCTTCTCTACGATCGTCTGAAGGCAGTTCCAAACGTCGGACGAAGGCTCCGATCATCTGGACGCACCTCCGGACGTCTGGTGATGCGATCAGACGTCCAAAAGTGTAGGCGTTCGCGCTCCTTCCCAAGGTTGCACCTGCGTATGACAACGCAGGCGCGGTCAGCCGTCATATACCTTGTGCTGCGATATGCATGGTGCAGGGAGATATGTACCTGGCGATAAATGAGCTTTCAGACGTCTGGGCTTAGCTCCAGACGTCCAGGTACCCCGTCAGCCGTTTAGACTTCACTCCAGACGTCTAATACTGGAAAACTTCCAGTATCAGGAACTCCTTCCAGCGCTCTCCGCCCGCTCTGCCTCGCGTTGCAGTAGCTCCAACTGCTGCAGAGCATTGGGAGGTCGCCTCTCTGAGCTCTCTCATCTCGCACACGTCCGTGGTGGCCGCACGTGCTCCGCCGAGCTTCCACCGAAGCTCCTCCGCCCTTGGCCCCCTCTTCCTCCTCCCACACTCTCCTCCTTCTCCCTTATGCTCTCCCTTGCTCGCCTCTCGCCACTTCGCATAGCTCTGAAGGTGGTGGTGGTTGGTGTGTGGAGTGGAGAGGAGATGGGAGGGGGCTTATATAGGCGACATGGGGGGGTTAGGGTTTGGGGAAGAAAAGGAAGGGAGAGAGAGGAGAAGAGCGTTCTGCATGTAGCCCATGCATAGAGCGCAGTGTGCCTACAAAAATTTCATGTTTAGACATCCGGAAAAGGGTTCAGACGTCTTAAAAGGCTAAAAGTGTGATGGGTCATTACAACTTTTCATACAGAGTTTTGGGTACTGCTTTAGTTGGTACTCGATTGAGAACATATACAGTTGTTTTCAATGCTTCTCCCCATTGAGACTCCGGTAAAGAAGTATGACTAATCATACTCCGTACCATATCCTTAAGAGTCATGTTGCAGCATTTAGCAACATCATTCATGCTTGGTGTCCCAGTAATGGTGTATTGAGGCACTACGCCATACTCATCTAGAAAAGTAGCAAATGGTTCTGGATGTTATTCTCCTGATCCGTCATATCTACCATAGGACTCACCACCACGGTCAGATCTGACAACCTTAATCCTTTTTCCGAGTTGGTTTTCCACCTCGGTCTTATAGGACTTGAACGCATCCAAAGACTGTGACTTTTCATGAAGAAGAAATAGGTACACATATCTAGAGTAATCGTCTATGAACGTAATAAAGTGCTGTTGCCCATTCCAGGAAGCCGTAGGGAATGAACCACATATATCCGTATGTATTAGTTCTAGGACATCTATAGCTCTAGTGGCACCTACACCTCTTTTGTTTGTTCTTTTCCCTTTTAAACAGTCTCCACAGACATTCAAATCTACGTAATCAAGGGAATCAAGAATTCAATTCGAAATAAGCCTATGCATTCTCTATTTAGAGATATGGCCTGAACGCTTATGCCATAGTAAAGCGAAATTCTCATGAGTTATTTTACGCTTTGTACCACTCAAAGTTGCATTGGAGGTTTCTAAATTGGAGGAAAAAGTATGCAGCATATATAATTTATCACTAACATATAAAGAACCAAAACCAACTAAAGTTGAATTAAGAAACAACTGAAATTGTCTATCTCCAAATAACCAAAATTTTCAAACAAATAAAGAGAAATTAAATTTCGTCTAAACGACGATACAATGAATGTTTCTTTCAAATCTAACTGGTGACTGGTAGTCAGTGATAACCTGAAATCCACAGTGGCTTCTACTTCCACTGTTACAACCCGATTCCCGGATTCCTACAGGACCCGAGATCGGCTCATCTTGACTAATCCCAAAACCTAGTCGTCCAACGAGAAATAACCAAAAGCAGGAAAATAAACTACATTCACACATGCAATATAACTAAGCAGAAGGAAAGAACAAAGCAGTAAAGGAAAGTAGAACAACTGTCTCAAAATATAGTACATGCCACCACAACAACAACAGAAAACGAAAAGTAATGAGAACAGAAATTTTAAAGTCCAATACTCATAATTACAGCAGTAACAAACGGTTGGAAAGAAAACTACTACGGCTGGGCTTGGCTGGGCCCAGCTCCCTCTGCAGCCGGAAACTTGGGCTGCTCAACTCCTAGTCCTGAATAGGTTTACGAAAAGACAGAGTCAGCGAACACTGAGTAAAGTGGTGTTTACATTATTTATATGCAAGTAAAGTAAAAACAATCAGGTTTTATTATCATTTCTATTTATCTCATTTATCTGTTTCTGGTTCATCTATTTCTCAAAGAATTCAACTATTTCTTGATCTTGCTTGTTCCTCGTGAGAACGATCTTGATTGCAGTCTTTTCCGTGGAGTAGAAGGTATACGTGGTGCTCTCCTGGTCGGAAGAGTCCCCCGTGGTAGTTCTACACCCAATCAACCACCCTGAGGTCACTGTCGAGACGTAGTGGTGACTACGGCGTGCGTGATAAGTGCACGAGTAGCTACCTCGCACTGGCATGCGGTTAGTCGTTTCTGCTGGCAGGTAAGCCTAAAGTACAACACAGAACAGTATAGGGCCTTGCCCTCTCAGAATAAGGGTCTCACCCCTCAGAACCAAACAAGGGTCTCACCCCTCCACAGTCCACGTACCCTCGTCCAACTACCCTGGTTTGGCCAGCGGGCCTAACAAAGTCGGTGTAGGGTGGCTAGCTTAACCCTGTGCCTCGTGGGGTGGTTAGCTCCCTCCGTACACTAGTAGCTCACCTTAGTACCACGTACGCGAGGGCAAACAGGAGTTGGTGTAGAGTGTCTAGTCCTACCCCGGGTCTCAACCTAAGAGGTGGCTGACTCCCCCTCTACACTAAAAGGGATAGTTGCTCTCCTTAGTACCGTGTACACAAGGGCCAACTCACTTCCCGTCTACATTCCAGATTTCCTTTCATCCATAGGAGTTCTACTCCTAATTTACCGTAGGGTTCATGCTCATATTCATCTCATTTATCCATATTCAGGTCTCATGTTTCATAACTCATTCCTCATCCATATACATGCAGCTTGTGTTTTCATAATTCAGCTCTCAACCATAAACATGCAACTTGTGGTTTCACAGTTCATTTTCTCATTCACATATGGGCAACTCGTATTTTAACATGCATCTCATAATTACACTAATACCATTTACTAGCAATTTATTTTAACCATGAATCCAAGTAAACAGTACAGCTCAAAACAGGCTCATACATTTCTACCATAGGGTTCATTCCACATCCTAGAGTTCGATCTAATTATTCCAAACAAGTTCATTCTTATTTAGATATTAACAACTGAATTAAACCACTCTACCGGGTATCACGGGAGGAATGGGGGCCTGTGCCACAGATCTGGTCGTCTCCGTGAGCCCTGAACACGCCATCGGCTGGTAACCTGTACTAGCGACTAATTTATATTAGACAAGGTCAAAATAATAGATACTCAACACGAACACATAGAGAAACTCGAGTGGAAAATAGCGATACTTCGTTTGCTGAAATCCGATTCCGTTTGGGCCCTAAACGGGCCAAAAAAATATAGTTACTGCCCAAAATCAGACATCTGGGACTAGTCCCAGACGTCTTAAAAGGCGTCAGATCTCACCTTGTGTTTCTTGCTGTATTCTCAGACGTCTAGATCCCTCTACGACCGTCGGCGGCAGCTCCAGACGTCTCACCCTCCTTTTAGTCGTGTGGAAGGACCATCGGACTTCTAGCGATGCGGTCAGACATCCAAAATCACCTTGAAGTGCACACCCTCTCCTTCCCAACGCTCTACGCTTGCGTGCAGAGCACAGACTCCATTTTTAACCCAACATCTCCTGCACTACGATCTGCATGGCGGAAAGTAGATCAGGAAGGTACATACCTCGGGATATTATGCTTCTAGACATCCGGATTCAGTTCCAGATGTCCTGGTGCCTCATTAGCCGTCTGGATGATACCCTAGACATCTGATAATGGAAAACTTCCAATATCAGAACCTCCTCCACGACGCTTCTCTCCTCACAATGCCGCCCGTAGCGCACCGCAGCAGCTTCAGTAGTTATAGAGGGCCGGGAGGCCGCCTCCCTGAGCCCTTCCTCCTCGTGCGTGCGGCCGCCGTCGGCCGTGCGAGCTCTGTTGAGCTCCCGAAGGTCCTTTGACCCTCCATGCTCTTCCTTCCTCTTTCCCTCGCTCACCCTCTCATCCTCTCTTGCTCGTCCTCCCTCTCGTCATTCGTGCTCGCCCTAGCCACTGCCACACGGTGAGGAAATGCTGGAGGTGGTGGTGGTTGGTGGTGAGGGGGTGAGGGTGGTGAGGAGGAAGGGTTTAAATAGGATAGGTTTAGGGTTTAAGGGGTGAGGGTGCGGAGAAGAGAGACTTCTGCACACCGCCCATGCATAGAGTGCAAAGGGACATACGAAAATCTCACTTTCAGACATCCGGGCACGTGTCCAGACGTCTGACTGAAACTCCAGATGTCTTATCGTATTTCCACAATTTGCATATACAACAAGAAGTGTCATAGGTATCTGTCTAACTAACACAGGTATTTCATATTTCCCAGGAAGCTCTTGTTTATTAGCAGGCAGTTGTTTATATTTTTTTTCATTCATTTAAGACTACACTTTCAACACGCACACAAACAGTGCAAGCACTTCTCGTCCTAGGATTCATGCTACATCCTAGGTTTCTAGTTATCCAATTTCACACATGCAGTTATGCTATATAATTAAAATAAGGAAACCACTCTACCAGACAATCCGGGAGTACTGGGGGCTCGAACAGCAGGCTCACGTGCCTCAGCAAGCCTCGAACCTGCAATAGATCGAAGTCCTATACCAAGGAATATATCACAATGGAACGTTCAGAACAATATATAAGAATTTCTAACATGTAGAGGAACTTACAAGAAAAACACCGATATTTTGTTTGCGTAAAACAGACCTCAAATGGACCCTAAACGGGTAAAAAACAGGGCTGCAAACCTAAATCAGACGTCTTAAAAGTCACCAGGGTCTCACCTCAGGTTCCTGCGTCGACTTCAGACATCTGAACCCCTTCTTAACCGTCTGGACCCAGCTCCAGACGTCCAACCTCTCCTTCAGTCGTCTGGAAGTGCTTCCGGTCGTCTGGTAAGCTGTCCAGACGTCCGAAGTGCGTGGGAGGGCGTGTCCTGCGCCTTCCCGAAGCTATCTCTGCACGCGACAGGCAAATCATCCACTTTTAGCCATGCAAATCGAAGTTGCGGTGTGGCCTGCATGGCCATAACCACATGAGGAACATACCTTCACAGAACATTGCTTTCAGACGTTCGATGTCGTCACCAGACGTCCAACCCGTCATCTGGACATCACACCAGACGTCTGATTCTGGGAAAATCCCAGAATCAGAACGACCCCCTGCTCCTCCTCGCCGCGCGCAGCTGCGGCCTCTCCTCATCACCTGTAGCTCCGGCTACAGCAAGTATCGGGGACGTCTCCCCCGATGTGCTCCTCCCGCACGCACTGATCTGACCGTGAGTCCTCCGGCGAGCTCCTACGAGCTCGCGAGCTCAAGCTCCTCCTCCTCTCTTCACACTGCCTCTCCTCCTCATCGCTCTCTCCTGCACTCTCTCTCACGCCTGCCCTTCTCATTGCAGTGGAGAGGAAGGAAGGAAGGTGGCTGTGATGGAGTGGGGAAGAAAGGAAGGGGGAGAGGGGTTTTATAAGGGAGTGGCTAGGGTTCGGGTGGAGGGGAGAGGAGGGAGAGAGAAAAGAGCGATACTGTCTGCGCGCAGCCCGTGCGTAGACGCGAGGCTACATACAAAATTTTTGATTTCCAGACATTTGAGAAGGGCTCCAGACGTCTGACCGACAGTCCAGACGTCTTAAATGGCTCAGAACAAAATGGGTCTTTACATCATAACAAACTTAAAGGAAGTTTCGTCCCCGAAACTTGAGCTAGCTAGGGTGTGGAAAAGGAAATATACACGCATAACAAACTTAAAGGGGACCGAAGCCGGTCCGAAAAGACATACCCTCAAAAGGCTCCGGGTACCGCTCTCGCATCACTGCCTCAGGCTCTCAGGTAGCCTCCTCGTACCGCTGGCTCCTCCACAAGACCTTCACCAAGTGTACTTGCTTCCGTCTCAAACTCCGGACGGCTCTATCTAGTATCTGCACTGGTCTCTCGGGGTAGGTCAGCTCATCACCCACCTCGACACTCTCGTGGCTCAGAACGTGACTGGGATCAGTGACGTACTTCCTGAGGTTGGACACGTGGAACACGTCGTGCACACCAGAAAACTGGGGAGGAAGGGCAAGCCGGTAAGCAACGGGTCCTACCAGCTCCAAGACCTCAAAGGGCCCCACAAACCTCTGCGCAAGCTTTCCTGACACCCCAAAATGCTGCAGGCCCTTCATGGGCGAAACGCAAAGAAAGACGTGATCCCCAACCTCGAACTGCACCTCTCTGCGCTTCCGATTGGGATAACTCTTCTGTCTACTCCTGACAGTGAGAAGTCGTCTGTGAATTTACTCTATCACCTCCTGACTCTGCCGGATCAGCCTGGGGCCAACCTCCCACTTGGTCCCTACCTCAACCCAACTCAAGAGCGCATTACACCTCCGTCTGTACAGAGCCTCGTAGGGTGCCATGCCGATACTCAAGTGATAACTGTTATTATATGCAAACTTTGCCAAGGGTAGGTGCTCTTCCCAAGAGCCCCTCCAGTCTAGTACACAGGCGCGTAAAAGGTCCTCAAGTGTCTGTATCGTGCGCTCTGACTGTCCGTCTGGGAGTGTTACGTCGTACTGAACCTCAATTGTGTCCCCAAGGCCTGCTGAAACTCAGCCCAAAACTGGGAAGAAAAACGGGTATCCCGGTCGGATAAAATCTCACACGGAATTCCGTGCAGACGTACTACGTCACGAATATACCTTTCTGCCAACTGTGCTGGTCCCAAGGTGACTCGGATCGGTAAGAAACATGTCGTCTTCGTCAATCTGTCTACAATCACCCAGACTGCGTCGTGTCCTCGCTGGGTAACGGGTAAGCCCACCACCAAGTCCATGGTGATGCTCTCCCACATCCACTCCAGTACAGGAAGTGGCTGCAACGGCCCTGCAGGCCTCTGATGCTCGGCCTTCACCTGCTGGCATACCAAACACTACTGCACGAACTCACCTACATCCCACTTCATCCCTCTCCACCAAAAGTCGCGTCTCAGGTCATGATACATCTTCGTGTTCCCGGGATGTATGGTGAACCTGGACCCGTGAGCCTCAGTCAGGAGCTCTACTAACAACTCCTCATCCCTTGGAATGCACAAACGTCTCCTCATGTATGGTACCTCGTCTGTAAAAGAGAAGTCTCTTGGGTCCCCTTACAACACTCTGTCTCGCAACGACTGCAGGTACGGATCTGTCATCTGTCCTGTGACGATGCGGCCTATCAACTCTGGTCTCATTTGTGGTGTCACTGTCACTGCCCCACAATGCCCCTGTAATTCTAGGGGTCGCCAACTGCCCAACTACTCCATAAGTCTCCAACTCTACGCTTGCAAACTAGCCAAGTGGGCGGGCGTCTTCCGGCTCAAGGCGTCAGCCACCACGTTGGCCTTCCCCGGATGATAAGAGATGCTGCAATCATAGTCCTTCAAGAGCTCTAACCAACGTTTCTATCTCATGTTAAGCTCCTTCTGCTCAAACAAGTACCTGAGGCTCTTATGATCCGTGAAAATCTCAAAGGTCTCACCGTAAAGGTAGTGCCTCCATGTCTTCAGCGCGAAGACAACAACTGCCAGCTCCAAGTCATGGGTAGGGTAGCTATAATCATGGGGCTTCAGTTGCCGCGAAGCGTAAGCGACAACGTGGCCCTGCTGCATGAGCACACCCCCTAACCCCTGCAACGAAGCATCCGTGTAGACAACAAAACCGCCACTACTATCTGAGATGGTAAGCACAGGAACAGAAGTCAGCCTTTCCTTCAACTCCTAAAAACATGCCTTACAAGTGTCTGTCTAAGCAAAGGGCACGTTCTTCCGGGTCAACTGAGTCATAGGATGCACAATCTACAAGAAACCCCTGATAAACTGCCGGTAGTAACCCGCCAGTCCTAAGAAACTACGTATCTCTGTCACTGTACGTGGCCTCTCCCACCTGAGCACTGCCTCAACCTTGGCTGGGTCCACAGCTAAGCCATCTCCTGAAATCACATGGCCCAAGAAGGTCACCTGTCTCAACCAAAACTCGCACTTATTGTATTTGGCATACAGCCTGCGCCGTCTCAAAGTGTCCAGAACCATCTGCAAGTGCTGTCCGTGCTGTGCCTGATCCCATGAGTAAACGAGCACGTCATCAATAAATACCACCACAAACTGATCTAGATACGGTTTGAACACCCGGTTCATCAAATCCATGAAGGCAGCGGGGGCGTTGGTCAGCCCAAACGACATAACTAGAAACTCATAGTGTCCATACCGGGTACGGAATGTTGTCTTGGAGACGTCGGTCTCTGATGAAACGTCGGTTTTGTATTTGTTATAACGTTGTAGTAAGGTCGGTTATTGCCAACATTTCAAATATAAATTTTTTTACTCGGAAAATGAAAGAGTTCCCGAGGTCGAACTCAGGGAGCAAGTCGTATTCTAGAGATATACATGTTTCTTTTACAAAATAAAGAGAGAGGGAAAGAATTTGTTGTGATGTTCTTCTTTCTTTCTCTTTCTTCAGATCTCCTTCTTCTTCTTCCTTGGTTTCTGCTACGGTGATAATCTTCTTCTGCAATGGTGATGCTCTTCTTCTTCTTCCTGCTGTTCCTGCGTTGGTGATGTTTTTCTTTCTTCAGAGCTCCTTGTTCTTCTTCTTCTTTGGTTTTCTGCCTTGACCTCTCTTCTTCTTCTTCTGCAATCGTGGTGACCCTTTCTCTTTCCCCTTTTTTTTTTTATGGCTGCAGAGCTTCTGCCTTCAGCTACTAAGTCTTCCTTCCTTCTTCTTCTGCTTCGGCCGTTGCTCTTCCTTCTTCTTCAGCCTGCCTTCTTTCCTGCTCTGGCTGCTGACTTTCCGTCGTCTGACCCGGTGCTTCGACGACTTAACTGAGCATTTGCTACAGTGCAGCTCCTTCTTCTTCTTCTTTGGCCTGCACTTCTTCTTCCGCGGGTCTTCTTCTTCTTCTTTGGCCTGCACACTTCAGAGTTTTTCGTCAAGAGGCAAAACCTACTCTACCCTCCCCCCCCGCGTCTCTCTTTCTCTCCGAAACCACTCTTGGGAAAGCTCTCCCAGAGCTACCGGGTAATCGGGTTCGGGTCACGCCCGGGTCCAGGCCCACCGGCGTGCGGTGGTGGGCGAGGAGTGCAGGTCGGTTTAATCGGGTCGGGCCAGGTCCGCGGAGCGTGGTCACGGACGAGGCCGGGTTGGGTGAGAGGGACCTCACCCCGTGGTCAGGAGGCAGACAGCATAAGGCACTTTTTGCCTTTATGCGTCCGCGCGCCTCCGAGAAGTTCCGAGGTGGGACTAAATGTCCCACCCCAATTGAGCGCCCGTCGCGGAGGGAGCAGTGGGCGATCGTGGCTTCACGCGCGGCTTTCGCCCCGTCTGCGAGCCTGGGACGTTTCGCGGAGACTCCCTGCGCAACCTGGGAGTTGCACCTGGGCGAAGGCGTGCCTGCACCTGCAGGTGAAGGAGCTCTGCCTGCTCAGTAATGGCGACGGCGGGCGAGTCACCTGGTCACAGAAGAACGGCCTCTCGGCCAAATCAGACAGGCGGGGGACCTTCGCCGTGGCACGGCGAAGGTGGTCAGGGGGTCTGCAGGGGGCGTGATGGAGCCAACAGGTCGTTCTAGGTCAAACTGTGAGCGAAGAAGTGGGTGTGTTCGGTGGATCTGCAGAGGGTGTTTGGTGGGAAGTGGAGGGGCGGAAGAGGATCAGGGTGAGGAGGCGGATGTTCTGCGGTGGTCGGCGAGCCGTGTGGGTCGCTGAGGTGATGGGCGCGGCTCGCCGGAGGGTGGTCGGAGGCGGAGAGGGTGAGGGTGAACAGGAGCGGTCGAGGGTTTAATTGACTAAATTGAAAGCGGGGAAAGAAAGAGGAGAAGAAGGGGAGTAGTTCTAACTTACTTGCAGGGACGAAGGGGGAGGAACAGGGCGACAGTCGTATCGACTGTCGCCGGAGAAGACGATGCTCAGGGAGAGGGGCGGCGGCGAGCAGAGAGCCGGAGAGGCGCCAGCTGGGTGCGGCGTGGCGCGGGAAGAGCAGGGGAGGAAGTCTCTGCTGCTGGTATTGCGGCAGAGCGAAGAGGTGGAGGGGGAGGAAGCCGCCGGAGCTGGTGAGCGTCTGCCGGAGGAAGAAGAGAAGAAAGCTGGGGGTTTTCTCCGTCAGATCCAGGCTACCCTGGTCGGTGGAGCAGCGGGGGGTATTTATAGGGATGAAACAGGGAGGAAGGCGGAGGGAGACGACGTGTCTCCCTCGCCGGAGAATGGTCGGAATATGAACCCATACCGTCCGTGCGTTCGCACGGCCGGTATGGTGGGCTACAATGACCAGGGGGGTGCCCCTGCGACGGCTGACGACGCAGGGCACCCCCGGTATACTTGCCAGGTCCCCCACCTCACCCTGCGCGGCGCCATGCTCCGCGC